>OX276336.1:138792771-148792771 GCA_946251815.1 Dasysyrphus albostriatus
TTGTTGGCACTTTTGTTGTGTGTTTACACATCAAGTTGGTAGATTGATGAAATGTGAATAATGGATTTGAAGGATTTTTGGTTTGAATTTACGAATCATATTAAGGGCAGTAAAATGTTGTAAAATGGATGTAAACATGAAAAATTGTTATTTAATAATATGCCCTTAACTTTGAATCTAGATATTTTTTTTTAATAAAAACTATTTTTTAAAGTTAACTTTACATTTTGAGAGATATATTGACTTTAAGTTTGAAAAAAACTTAACATTTGTAAAATAAATTTTATTCGAATGCGATTGAAAAGTTTTACACTGAAAAAACTGGAGAGAAATTGACTTTTTTTGTTAACTCAAACTTGTTTAATTGGAATGGGATTAATGGAATCTACATGTCTGGTTGAACTTATATATACACAGACATCGTTACCTTTCTAAATGTTTTTTTTTTTTGTTGAAAACTGACACCTTTTAATTTCTTTTTTTTTTTGTTCGGTTCGTTATTCATCCTTCGAAAGTGGCTGATGGAGATGAATTATGCAGAGACTAGGTAGATACTTTCCAACTTACAGACAGTATTATTGACTTTAAATCTTGTATTGTGTTTACCTTGGGTAACCAAAAGCCTTATTAAGGTGAAAGTTGTGATAAAAGCAAACAGTCATTCCAGACCATTGAGATACATTTGTATAAATATATTTGTTTGAATGATAAATCACTAGAAAATAAAATTAAAATTCAGGAACATATATGTAGGTGGAAATTTAAAAGAAAATATATTTTTATACCTATAAGAATCTAGGATCAATGGTTTAGTTTCAAATTTGAATGCGGTAAATAGGTATTTTGTTTGTTAAAAAAGATCTATTTATAAGAATCCTGTGAAATAAAGTGGGTGCTCTTTTAATCAAAAACACAAAAGTCCTGTTAATGTGGGAGGGTGATGTTGTTATTTTAATTAAGAGCTGGAGTATTTACTTAGAAATGTGGGCTTAATTTTGATTTTATTTTATTTATTTTGAATTTATCATCTATTTCTGTTTTGAAGACAGAACTTACTACGTATTTACTTGCACACTGCCATAATAAGGAAACGGGCATATCTCCATTTAAGTAATTTTGCGATAAATGCATTTTGATGATTTTGCTTTTCAAGCCTTCAATTTAATAATTTTGAAAATTTTGAAGAACGGTTTCTTATTTAAAAAAATATATTTCATTTCATCGAAACTCGAGGGCTAATACCATTATTTGCGAATAAAATCTGTCTTTAGCGTAGAGAAAAACTGATACCTCGTTTACATGGAGAATTGAAACTGAATTGAATCAGGATTTTGGTCCATGTAGACCTGTAGCTCCGCGAGCTGGATCGAATCGAAAAAAATGTATATACCAAGATCGAAGGACTGAAGAACTGACATTTCAGATGCTTGTTGGTGTGTGTGCATAATAGTGTATTTTGTTTTACTTTTTTATCTTTGGCTTATTTTGGTTGTTTGTTATTTCTGGTCGAAATTTATTTTAACTAACAACGTCGCACCCACACAATGAAAGCAAAACTTTCACTTCAATTCCATTTGAATTCAATCTTTCGATCTGGAACTGTCATAAGTCTGATGGAGGAGAAGATTCAAACGTGAATTGTATGAGCTGTACCAAGATGTGGATTGTAATCCAAAGTGCCAAAACACTTTGACTACACTGGCTCGGCCACATTAAGCGAATGGACAACAACGATCCAGCTGAAAAAATTTTCGAACTCAAACCCCCAGATTCGAGACGACAAGGAAAACCAAACCTCCGCTACAGTGACCTGGTGGTTACAGATGCAAGAGCGCTTGGTCTCAACAACTGGACTCAGCACGCGAGGGACTGAAATCGATGGAAGACCGCAATATCTGAGGCAGAAACCCTTCATGGATTGGCAGCCGGATAAGTAAGTAATAAGAAGTAAATGCACTGCAAAACATGTTTATCATTTCATTAAGTTAGAAAGTGCTGCAATTTAAAAAAAAAACTTCTTAAAAGAGATTTTCCGTCGGGTATATTTTTTTCAAGAAATTTTGCCCCAGGAATTTTGCCTTAACATAGATTTAAGCTTGGGGATTCTATCTGTTGGGGATTTTTATTTGGAAATTATGAATCTTAGGAAAACATCACTAATTCGAAAAAATGCTATCAATCTGCTAGAAAGCAGAAAAAAGTTCCAACAACAACCTTTAAGATTCTGAGGAAAGATGCCAAATACCAATTTTAGGTGTGCCACCATAATGCCTCATTAGGTACATATACACCATATTGGGGTTTTGCCAAAAAATCAATTTAAAACTTAATGATTTCCTCACTAAACAGAACTGATAATTTCAAGATAGCAATAAATGCCAATTATAATTGTGGAATGTGGACTAGCTGCAGCTGATTTTTTTTTTTTTTTTAAATCAAGTTCTTCCAATCCTTTTCTTTCAAAGATTTTATTTCTAAGCGAATTTGTATCCAAATTCCGTTCATTTAACAAAAATGAAAAGACTCATCAAAAGTACAATAAAGTTTTTAAAACCCATAATACCTAATTTAAAATATAAGAACTTAGAACCTAGTCTTTCCTAAAAACATCTCCTGCAAAAATTTTGTTTCCCTAATTTACTTCTTTTTGTATTCTTATCTCGAGTGTTAGGAAAAATTGCTGCTATTTTTCCACCTCTAATTTAAATAAACGTTAAACATTTGCAAGAATAGCCCAGGTAATTTGTAGTTACAGGTACCTTTCAATTCCATACCTAGTATTCTTATAGCGTTGGTATACTTAGAGACAATGAATGTCCATTACCCAATTCCCAAATTGACATAACTACAGTTAGCAAGTTGATATTGGTATTTTTCATTTCCTGACTCTTTGCCATGACAAAAAAATATAAGCAACAACAAGAAAATAAAAGAAGAACTTTATTTCCCAGGATAAGAGAGTCCTCATCTGGCACTTAATAGTATCGGATCAAAGGGGACCAGAAAATCTGTTGACAGAGTCTTTTTTGCATCATCAGACCGAGTTGGCTATAATATAGATTGTGAACTTGAGTTGGGCACTCCTCTATATTCTATGCATGGTTACCACTTTTGAAAACTTTTTTTTTTTAATTCTTGTGCAATTTTATTAGTCAATTGGGAGACTTATTAGAGCCTTTAAGGAATTTAGAAGAATTTAATTATGATACAAATTCCTTGAGAGCAGCTTATGACTCTATTTAAAGAAGTAAGTCTAGGTCTTGTACAACATTTTTATCAAATAACATTGAAGTGAGTGTAATTTTTAAGATGAATCAGAACAAGTAGGGACTTTGTTTCCTCATAAGAAATAATCAAGACTTTTAAAGCAGTTTTTAAAATCTTTGCTTTAAGGTTGCATATCCATTTGAGAGTACTTTCACTACAAAACTCTCGAGAGCGACTCTCGGATCACTGTCTACCTCTCTGTAAGCTAGTTCCTATAATTCTGGACTGTGAGTTTTACTCTCGAAAGCTGTTTGAGAGTTGTTCGCAGTCTTTTTACTCCCAAATAGACAACGCACCTTAAAATTCCAAAATTTTACTTTTATTTTTTTTCTTAAAAAAAAAATATTTAAACAAGAATTTCCCTCTATTGGCAATGTTGTTTTCCCGTCAATCTAGTGCTTAGATGCAATAAAATGAGATCCTTCCGTTTATACTTTGTGTTTTCTTATCGACGACAAGGCTTTGAAAGATTATGTTCTAGGACAGAGACCAACGCTGCGTCGATGATGCTATACTAAAGGATGAGAAGTTTATTTATTTTATTTGAGAATTGAAATTCAAGATGTCCTTAAAAGATATTACTACAGATGTTTATTTGAAGAATATTCAAATAAGATATAGCAAAGCAGAGACCTATTATAAAGTTTTACAGAGCCACAAAAAAAAAATATAAAAAACAAATTAAAAGGATTACAAACAAAAAATCCACTTCTTTTTATTTATAAAGAAGAAAATCCTTGTGCTATTTTTTTTTTTTTTTTTCAAACAAAACACAAGTTTTTAATTCAAATTCACTTTTTCTTTTCTTCATAGAAAAGCCTCTTAATAGAAATTAAAATCAAAACAGATTTACCATAGAAAGTTACAAATAAGGCGTTAATTTGCAAGAACTTCTCTGTCCTTTGAAAAGTTCTACTTTAAATATTTTGTAGAGAATTGTTTCGAAATGTTAAACATCGGGTAGCACACTCAATGAAAAAGTTAAATGATAAAAAAAAGAAGGAAATTCCGACCTACAAAGTTTCATTAATAGAGGTATGGAGGTAGTACGAAAAGTATAAAATAAAAGTATGCAGGATAATTTCCTAGCAATAAAAAAGGATACCCTATGTACAAGAGAGATATACAAAAAAAAAAAAAAAAAAAACGACTCATTTTAACGCTTTTACAAAAAAGTTTCAAAAGTTTGAGTGACCTGTTGACGTGATATAAAAACATTCTCAACATAATAGGAAAAGTTTTTCTTTGTTGAGGAAGCCTATACTTTTTTTTAATAACTTTTAAAGTAATTAAAGTAGGTATATGTGGGAAATATAGTAATTATTAATGCATAGATACATAAATATTAAATATATCTGTGACAACAAGGAAAAACAACATAAGTCAGTTTTGCTATTTTTCAGGAGAGCAATTTGAATGTTTGCATTGGTGATTAGAAAAAAAGTATACAACTTATGAAAAAAATTTAGTTAATCGATACAATAAAAAATAAAAAGACTCACAAAAATGTATTTAAAAAAATATTTTTAAATTTATTTAATTTTAATTATATCACAACATAAATAACAAAAAAAAAAAAATGAAGGAAGTGTTGACACATATTACTGAATGATTATTGCTAAATTTATTAATGATAAAATTATTTTTTTTGTTAATTTATGGTTGATTTTGTTTAAAATACGACTTATGTCATTTTTCCCTGTGACAATTGTAACATTATTCTGAGATAAGTCAACTTATGTCGTTTTTTCAAAACGAGTACAGTGATTTTATTTTTTTAAGTAAAGTTATGTTGTTTTCCATATTAAAATCAGTGGTTTAAATAGACTTAAATTCTATTTTCGAAACATACATAATTGAAATTTCAAATAAAAAGTCCAAACCGCAGAAAGGCAGAAGGATACAAATATTTTCTTATTTTCAATGAAGAGACTGAAGCATCTTACCTTTGTCATAATTAATAAAAAGCAACAATAAACATGTGAATAACTTAAGGAATTTAAAGAACTTCAAATACTTACTTTATTGTTTTATTTGTTTGATTAAATAGTAAAATTAACAAAAAGTTTGTTGGCATATATCTACATATGGATATGATCGTCTTTGCAGTAAGTATAATGGCGTCAAAAACCAATTTCTATAAGAGCCTTGAAATATGGGTTTTTTTAAATTCAAGTAGAAAAAGAAGATCTTGAGCTTTTTCTATTGGATATTCATAGATGCTGTTTAAGCTGGTGCTAGACAAATCTGAAGTTTACCTGAAGAACTTTACATGTTTACATGTACAGCAAATTATTGGCCTTGATTGGCATATTCTCGTCCAAGGTGTTTTTGCATAAATACGAACCGAAATTTAATCTTATTGAACTTCTCGGAACTTACCGCTTTAATTGATAAGAATTATTTAAAAACTCTTTTCCTTCGATGTCCATTAAGTTGAAAATGATTAATGTCCACAAGAAGAAAAGATTAAAGTTTCATACGCCCCGAATTATTATCGTTTGTATCGTTTAGGCATATAATTTCTCGCCATTAATATTTATCTAAAACACTTTTCACTTCACTTTTCGCCAGGTGAATTTGTTTTTGGAGATTACTGACTGCAAAATTTTGAAATTTGACTGCATCATTTCTATAATTTTAAATAATTTTAAAACTATTTTTTGTCCGTTATGCTGGAAATTAGGATTTGCAAGTCCCTAGTCAAAATAACGATATGGTTGATACAAAATTGTATGAAAGTATTGGATTTTGAGTCATTCTCTTGATACACTTGAATGTGGAGAAAATGAAAATGATACTTAACTAACCAGAAAATATTATCGAAAACGTTTCAATCGAGATTAAAGCACTTGATAAATGTTAGATTGGTCATCTTATAAAAAAACCTCTAAAATGTTGGTATAGAAAAGCATTGAAGAAGTGGAAAAATTGAAGAAACCTCTGAAACTTATTGTCTGAGGGTAATCCGCTCTACTTGAAAAATTTTAATGGGTTATGGATCAACCCTTGCAAAGAACAGCTGAAATTCAGCCCCCAAAATGTTAGACTGCAATGTGCACTGAACAGCTTCGAACCCTAAAGGTCTGCATTATCAGACGCTCAGCTAACCTCCAAATGAAGTCTGATATATTTCTGTCAACTTTGTCAATTTTGGAGACAATTCTTATAAGTAGTTCCTTATAAAAAGACATGCTAAGGTTGTATTTATGAGTACACCTTAAATGATCTAAATGAAGTCGAAAAATATCACAACTATTAGTTAATCTATCATCTTTCTTAAAACCTTTGAAATATTGATCGATATCTTCTTACGGACCAGCACCGAAACGAGACTTTTGTTTGCTGTTCAACATGCTTATTTCATTAGAAAATCAGTGAATACAGCTACACTCACACTAATGCAAACTATAAAATATTCTCTCTTTCATTAAGAATACACATGGTTGCTTTCTCAGATAGGTAAAGAGGGAGCTTTTAACAATGTTAACATATAAAAAGATAAGCTCTTATTATGACTAGCAATAGCTTAAGCAAATCTATGAATATGGCTTTTTGTATTTCACTTAGAATAGCAGATTTTTTTTGTTTTTTAATAAAATGAGGTTTCTTTTTCAACATTTATAACAATTCATCAAACAATACCTAATTACAATTATTTTTCACACATTTCTCAATTAAAAAGATGAAAATTGGAAAAAAAAACTTCAGCACAACAACTTAGCAGCACAGCAAGTTTATAAGAGCAAAACAGCATAAGTCATACACTGGGCCTCATTTTGTCCTTGGGATAACGGCACTAGCTTACTTATTCCCAAGGATTTCAGAAACGTCTTTTGGAATAACAGCATAAGTTATCCTGTCTTAAGTCTTCTTAAAGAAAGGAATAAGGAAAAACGACACAAGTCAACTTATGTCTCAATTTATTCTCACCGAGAGAGGGAATTTATTGCACTTTTTAGTGAGATTCCTGCCCGTGGATTTCCCTGCACCCAATTTTGACATTAGTCGACTTATGGGTGATTTTCTGTCAAATGTGATTTTTTTTAAACAAAATTAATAATAAAAACTTGTAGTACCTCGTGGCATGATGGTTAGTGCGCAGGACTGTCATGCCAAAGGTCTGGGTTCCTATTCCCAGCCGCTGCCACCTAAAAACAAATGTTTTTTTTGCGAGGTACTGCCTCTTTCAAGGAACTGACAAATCCTCCAAGAGTATACTTGTGATGAATAAGTGCTTTCTCATCTAGCCGTTCGTACTCGGCAAAAAATTGTAGGTCCCCTCCATTCCTGCCAAAAATACGCACACAGGAATGGTTGAGAGTTGTAAGTCACCAAGGCCTACTTGGTTCTTCACGAGCTGTTGTGCTACCAAATTTATTTATTTTATTTTAATAATAAAAACTTATTGGAAACAGTTTTTGTTTTGTTTTTGTGGCCTTATTTAGTCAGTGTATAAAATCTGTAAAAGCATTTTGCTATAACTTTTAAAGAACAAAAAATAGGGTGAAATGTATTAAAACTGAAATAGACGATAATGAAACTCTTTTGCTTTTTTTTAATTGTATTTTGTTCTTTCTTTTTCTCACCATATTTTAGTTAATATTCTTGATATTCCCTTATTTTCTTAAAAATGTATAAATTTTTCGTTTTTGTAGACTATTCATTTGAATGGCAACCCTTTTCACTGTACTTAGTTTTTATTGCGCGGAATAATATTTGTTTGGCCCATGCGAGGTAATGCTACCGTTCATAAAAGAAAATTGGTACAAAATAAAAATTATTGCAAGAAATAATTTCATTAAAGTTTAGGATGCCACGGTACTGACATCCATGAAACTGACATTTAGACAGTTTATGTGACCTTACTCCGCTATGTCAATGAGAAAAATAATTTCCAGAAAAATTTCGACATATGCCGTTAAAAGAATAGAAAAATTCTGATTATCAACCAAAAACATATTACAAAATGCTTAAAAAATACTACCACGGTACTGACAAATAAATTTGTGACACACTGTCTTCGAATGAAAACATTTCAAGTCTAACAACGTTAAAAAATAAAACGACTTTTGAAAACTGTGCTTAAATTTTGCTTCTTTAAAAAAAAACGCCTTGAACCTAAAAGAAAATGGCGGCTTACCGGAAAATCTTTTGATTTCAAAAATAAAAGTAAATTCTGGGACGTCATTCATAAATTATTATTTTTTTCAGCAATAAATATTTTGACTCAATTTTTGAAAACAAAATTTAAGCATTTTTGCACTCAAATTTTTCTAAGAACAACATTTCTATTCATTAGAAAATAGTAGATTTAATTGGAAAAACGAAGGAACGTACATGCCACGGTATTGACGTTTTGACTACATTTTCCCAAGCCATATGGAATAAGTAGCAAATTTAATCTTGATATCAAATGTAGGTAGTAGTAAAAAGCCATTTACCCAACTAAAATCATATTCGTATATACGAACTTTTTACATTTAATATGAAAAAAGCACTGGACACAAAGAATCACAATTGGCACGGAATCACTCTTATACTGTTTTTCCTTGTGACCACAGATATATATTGTTTGGCAAAACATGAAAATCCTCGTCTAGTAACAATATTTTTCCAATATTCAAGCCCTTACCGTGACGAGAAACGTTTTCTTACCTATCGTTCGTTAATCCTAAGTATGTACTTTTATTGTTTAAAATTCATTCGATAACTACGACAAGATATTAGTTCAGTTCATTTCAATTCTTGTCACGCTCACTTCTCATTGTGAGTCCGACTTGAGGCTTAGAATCACTTGACAAAAACAATCTTTAGGGCCGAATAGAATGATGTACTTATGTAAATCGATGTTAAAAGTTGTTGATTTCTAATGGGTAAGAATTTCAAAATGAAATATTTCTATGTATAGCTCAGGACGTGTGCACACATCAATCCAAAGAAAACATTATCCTCTCTGTAGACACTATAAGGTCATCTTCTTTAGTATTTTAAGAACCTTCATTATTTTCGAACTAAAATGCAATCCAATATGCGTTACAAGGTATAATTTGCTTCGAAATTGGAATAACAATCATGTTTATGTACATTTGTGTGGCATAAGATAAAATCAATATCTACATACATATTTGTACATACATACTTTCAACAGCATCAGGAATGTGAAATATTATCCTTTCAAATTGAAAACCCTATTGTCCTTGTTTTCTATAGAGCATACAAATTTATCTTGTTGTCCGGTCACCAAGTCATAGAGATAGAGATACAAACCTAATTGTGTCATCAAATTTTCTTAGATAAATGAAGGCTG
This sequence comes from Dasysyrphus albostriatus, assembly GCA_946251815.1. Classification (NCBI taxonomy): domain Eukaryota; kingdom Metazoa; phylum Arthropoda; class Insecta; order Diptera; family Syrphidae; genus Dasysyrphus; species Dasysyrphus albostriatus. Next base: position 138,802,349 of record OX276336.1, read on the forward strand.
TAAATTTAAGGTTTTTTTTTTTGTCAAGTTAGAACAATTTATTATAATATTTCAAAGCTAGCTAAAATTCCTTGTGGAAAGTATGTTTAGGTAGGTAAGTAAAAAAAAAATAAGACTTGCAAAATAATGTTGATTTCCCTTTGGCCGGAAAGAGTGCCATTTGGCCATTTATTAATGAAGTAAATCATAAAACAAGACGGAAGCGAACCTTAAGGCTAAATAAGATAAATGGCTTTCTTTGACAATGGGGTCATATTTTAGTTTTTCAAAAGTAAACTCTGCTAGCTGCTAGTCGATTGGAGATTTTTGAAACACCTGTGTTCTGTGATGCAGGAATAAATTATAAAAAAAAATTGGTTGGTTGCGACCCTCAGAGGAAAGGTGAAGTATTAAAAAGGAGTTCCCTGTGGAGTAATATTTAGCGCCTGGGACTGTCATGCCGGTGTTCTGGAAATCGATTCTCAGTCTCTGCTGACTAACAGAAAAAATATTTTTTTATTTTAAAGTACACTGCCTCTTGCTAGGAAATTATAGATTCTCCAAGAATATCTTTTGTCTTGAAACAATTCTTCCTATAATATGGTCCCCTACTTTCATACCGGCAACACGCACATAGAAATGTTTGAGACTTCTGTAAATCACTAAATCCTGATTTTTCACGAGTTCACTCTACCAAATTTTTTAGGTTAAAAAAAATAAAGCCAATTTTCTTTTTGTTGTTCAGAAATCACCCGGAATCTAAATATTGAATATATTGGAACCCGTTCTTTTATTTCAGGGTTGCCAACAATACACTACACACAAATGGCTTTGAAAACAAATTTGGCTTTAATTTTGAAAACCCTGTATTTAGTTTACAAATAAAATTTATACAAAAAAAAAAAAAATAAGAGCTAATACACACCTACAAAAACGATTCCGCATAAAATGATGAAAACGAACTTGTGCCAATTCACTAAATGAGAGAAGATATGACAAATATACAGAAACATGTACATTTTACATTGACAAGATGCTAGCACACCTTTAACAATGGCAGTCAATTTTTGTTTTATTTTAGGCAAACACAGCACATGATGCCGACGCCCACCCACCTCGAGTAGCCATAAAAGAGCTTGTTTGCATCGAAACCATAATGGTTTGGAAGCATAAAAATAGCTATTTTCGCTTGAAAGCATAGTAAAGGAAATTGCTAAATTCCGTTTAATCGAACACAAAATACTATGATATCCACAGAAGTTCGAAAAAGTTGGTCATTTTATTTTCAATTACAGTCAGTAGCACAAGCTATACGGCCAATTTTTGTTGGAAAGGAAGCTATTTCTAGATTTTACGAAATATTTGTAAAAGTCAAAATGATAAAAATTGAAGAGAGGTAAGTATGTTAAGGAAAAAATGCTAAAGAAATTATAGGAAAGGATCACAGAGAAGCTTGCCATAAAAGGTGTTTTTTTAGACGAGTGTTTTTCAATCTGGCAATATATTTTTTGGAGTTGGTCTTTTTGGCAGCTGTCACTTGATTTATGCTCAATTTGGTTTGTCATTTCATAAGAATAGACTTACTTCTGAAGAACGTTTGCAAATCGTGCAAATTTATTACCAAAATAATGGTTTGGTTCATGCGACGCGACGCATCGCAAAGCAATCAATTTATTGAAGGAAACTTTTGGTTAGCGCATTATTTTTAAGGGGTTATGTGAAGTCGCTTTGCTTACGCAGACAAGCGCGAGACGATCGAAGCCTTCAAAGAGTATATTCGGTGCCTCAACAAAAATGTCCTTCAGTAAATTGATTGTTCTGCGATGCGTCGCGTGAACCGAACCATATTCATTATAAAACGGCAAACCAAACTGAGCATAAATCAAGTCACGGCTGTCAAAAAGACCAACTCCGAAAAAAGTATTGCCAGATTGAAGACCACACGTCTAAAAAACGCTCTTTACTTTTTTTTACATCAAAGCAAACATATTTTTTTTTAATGGACACCAGACAAAAATTTCAATGCATTAAAATAGAATCTTGCATTAAAAAAAAGCATTGTAAATTTAAATACTTTCTGCATTAAAATAAATTAATGCAATACGAAGATTTCTAGGTTTAATAAAAAAAAACGTTAATGACAAATCAAGCATTTTTTGCAAAAAAAAAAATATGCAGACCAAAAATTGTTTGCATAAAAAAATAATTTATGCAAAATTAAAAATTTGTAACATAAGGCATAGTTAAGAGTTCCACGCGAAAAACATTTTTATTTTGTAATACCTATTCTATGCACCATATTTTATAAAATTCGAGGCAAAGAATTTTTGTCTGGGCCTAAGCCACATACTTAGTCATTAGTTTGCTCTTGTTAAATGATAAACTGTAAGCCTAAAAATTAAAAATAATTATTTTTGTATGCAAATATCATTCGCATGCAAATAATGCTTTGAGGTTAATATATTTTTTTTTAAGTGTAAGCTGACAATCCAAAATCAAAAATGTATTCTCTACATTTTATTTCGCAAGCATACAATTGCCGATCATGACAGCAATTTTAAATTTTTTTTTTCATATGAAACTGTAAACTAATCATGCACCAAATTAATTTGCATTTCATTTTAATAATTTTTGATATGCGAAAATATTTGGAAATACATATGTAGTTTTTTCGCACTAGAACTAGGCTTAAAAAAATTTGAATACAGAAAAAAAATATTCTGCAAAAAAAAATTTTTTATTGAAATATGAAATTTGTTGCTATTTAAAAAAATGTAAGTGTTTATTATTAATTGTTGCATTAAAAAATGTAAAAGCATTTTTTGCGTCAAAAAAAGAAAACATGTGCATATACTTTTTATAATTAAACGATTTAAACAAAAATATTTCAGATTTTTTTTATGCAAACAATTATTTATATTGTTCTTACTTTTTGTAATGGAAAAAATATTCATGATTTTTTTTTCTTTTTTTTCTATTGATATTTTTTTTTGTTTCATCAATTTTAGCCCGAGTTTACTCCTCGAACAAGTTTTTCAGTCAGTTAAGATCCCGAGTTGAGTGACCAAATTTGGTAAGTAAGTTAACTCAGAGACTTTAGGAACTGATATTTCTGACAGATGTTGATGTTTGATATAAATCTTTTTTAAATCAAAGTGCGATAGCGGCGCCATATCATCTCGATTTCGAAAATGAATGACTATGTCCATAGTGTCGCATCTCGTTTTCTAGAGTATTTGACCACATCTGTAAGTTAAAATTTACCCTCAACTAAATAACTGTTTCTGATAAAACACAGGCTTAATTTGTTTTCAAAGGTACATTGCAAGAACAAATATTATTTTGTACAGTTTTCGAGACTTTTTACCACTATTTTTCTAACACAGATGAAAGTATGATATTTGTATAGTGTAAGAAACATACAAATTAAATTTTGTATGTTTTTCAAGTCATTAGGTAACTATTGAAATTGTTATCTCCAAAATGTATTATATAAAATTACATAGTTCTTGCAATTAGTTGACGATTTGATTAACTTACTCTGATTTAACTCAGAGTTAACTCAGTTCTGAAAAAAACTGTCTATAAAATTGTTTTTTTTTTTTTTTGAGGGAGAATTGTTTTAACTTGATCTATACGAAAAGTCAAATTACAAAAAATAGTTTTCATGAGACTGTAGACATTTTACATCACATCGATACTTTCGTATATTAAAATTTTAGATATTTAAAATTCCTGGGCTTACGTCAATATAAGAATATCGGAGACTTTTTATAAGACAATCGTCTTGCCTTGCAAAGGCTTTTCAGCAAATATATTTTTTTATTGTTGAAATATTTTTGCCCAACATACTGTATGTAATTCGCAGACAAAACTCATTGACATTCATTACAGAAAAAAAAGAACTTCATAATTCTTGTTGTTTCCTCTTATCACCTACGGCTATAACATTCATATAATCACACAACACACATACCTATACCTACATATTTCTGCAGAATGTCTTTTTTGTATGCACGTATACACCACGCTCATCACACACAAGTATTTTCATAATGAAGCATCCTCTTTGAGGCCATTTTGGCTATGGCTTTTATATTTTCCGAAATAGCTCCAAACTATGCCGACCAAAAAAAAACTCTCAAAATTAATGTGGAATGCTGCATTTGAAGCATTTTCTTTGTGAGGCAAACAAAAAAAAAACTAATTATATCCATTTGGGGTTTTCAAAACGGAGAAATAAATCGATGCCGAACCCGAAATAAAGCGAATTTTATCAATAAAATTATTGGCAATGCCAATGCCATGTTCTTTGATAAGCTAGGTATGTGATCTGAATAATATAAAAAAGGACCAAAATAACTGTGCCATCGTTATTTTTCTATTTATAAACGGGTCGATTAAGAATAATTGAGTTCTATGAATTTGTGATTACCTGCCAATATAAAAAAGTTTTTGGGATAAGGATATGCGATTACATTTTTATTGATTATAAAATTAGAATCTAAACGGGTTTTTATCAAAAGAGGCATAGATGTAATAAAGAACAAACAATCGATTTTTTTGTTCACCAAGCTATGCATGCAGATAAGAACTTTGGACATATGCGCCAATCTTAACATGAACAAAATATTGTATCCTATTTTTGTTTTTAAGTTGGATTAACTGATTTCTTTACGACTACTTGCTCTTATGTTCAAGACGCCGGGGGTTTTAGAACATTATTTATGGAAAGACATGGAAATTATGAGAGAAACATTTTTAAAAGCATGATATACGATATTTAAGTTAATTAAAATAAATTTTTTGAGAGTTTTAAATGAAAGAAAAGAACGCCATCTTGATTCCTGCTTGAATATGATTGTATGGAAAAAATATTTAAAATCGTTGAAGCTGTTTTCTTAAAAAAAAACAATTTCTTATATATATCAAATTCTTAAAATATTTTTAAGGAACATTTCTGGTATGCAAATTTTAAGTATTAACTTATGTACATATGTGCATATAGAAATAAAATTTTAAAAAATATTGTAAACTCTTTTTTGAGATATTGAAAAAAAACTGAAGTATATTTTTTAAAAATTTAAGAACTTTTTCTGTGAAAATTTTGGCATGCAATATTTTTTAATCCTGCTTGGAATTTGTATAAGAAAATAAATCGAAATCTGTTCAGCCGATAATGAGAAAATTCAAAACTAAAAAAATATGTTCAATGAGAAGTACTTTTAATACACTAGTCACGGAAATTAAAAGAACAAGATTCCTTCAATTTTTATTAGTGTTTTTTGAAGAGCTTAATCTTTGTGATGATATAATACATTGAAACAAAAATCATTAAACAGCTTTATGTTTTTTACTTTGATATTTGTTTGCAAATAATTGTTTAGACTACCGTTATTGCGTTATTGTAAGAATTGAAACCAAATAATTTTTTTTTGTTTCTTGTGTTTTTTTGAAGGTCCTCATTTTCAAAGATAATGTTTTTTGAGTTTATCAAATTTAATGATCAGATAACCTGTTTTTTAAGCTTCAATTTATTTTTTTTTGTGGTCTTACAATTTAGTTTTGAATGGTTTATCTGACTTTTAATGACAAAAAGATACGTTTGGCAATGATGACCAATATCGTAGCAAAAAATGACGTCATTAAAACTCAAGGAAAGTTTTTGGAAATTTATGTTTAAGTTTTTAGGTACATGATTAGTTTAGGTCTTTATAGAAATTATTTTTTTTTGACTGCACCGTTAGCTTAATGAAAGTACTCAGAAACGACTTTTATGGCCTTTCAGTAAATCTTTTGTTTTTTTTTTCAAATTTTGATTTGATAACTTACCTTGGTATGCAGATCTATAGACTTTTACAGCATCAATATTTCTGTAAATTTTCAAATTGATTCACCGAAATGTTTTTCTTCACCAAAGTCTAACAACCCAGTTGAAGGGACAAAATTGTGTTTTCAAAAAAACATCGTAAATTTTTTTTCACAATTTCGTAATGATTAGATATTTTTTAAAAGTATATTTTTCCAAAAATTAAAAGTAAATCTAAACATTTATAATACAAAAAAATTCAAAATTTTGTGTTTAATTTTTTTTGAGAAATGTACTTTTATTTCATTTAAAGTAAAAAATATGTAACCAATGCGAAACTGTGAAAAAAGTCGATGAAAATTGTTGCTTTTAATTCAATTTTATGACGACTACGCTATGTATAGAAACAACACAATTTGTCCCTTTAATTGGTTTGTTAGTTCATAAGACTTTGAAAATTTGGAGAAGAAAAACGGTTCGGTGAATTGATTTGAAAACTTACAGAAATATTGATACTGTAAAAGTCTATAGATCTGCAACAACCAACATAAGTCATCAAATCAAAATTTGATAAAAAACAAAAGATTCAACGAAACGTCGTTTTTTAGTACTTTCTTTAAACTAACGGTGAAGAGTAAAAAAATCATTTCTACAAAATCTTAAAAAATAATGTAAAAAACTTACTCATATTTCCAAAAATGTGCTTGAATTTTTTTTGACGTCATTTTTTGCTAATATATTTTGGTAATCGAAGCAAAGCTTATTTTTTTTCATTAAAAGTCAGATAAACCATGCAAAAAAAATTATATGACCACAAAAAAAAAATTAAATTGAACATAAATTAACAGGTTATCTGATCATTACATTTGAATAACTCAACAAAAATGGGGATCTTCAAAAAAGCACAAAAAACGAAAAAAAAAATGTTTGGTGTCAGTTCTTACAATAACGGAATAACGGTACTGTAAAAAAATTTTTTCCACACAAATATCAAGACAAAAAACATAAAGCTGTTTAATGCTTTTCATTTCAATATAATACCACAAATCACAAAGATACAGCTTTTCAAAAAAAAAAAAAAACAATACAAATTGAAATAAATTTTGTTCCTTTAATTTGCGTGACTAGTGTAGTAATATATCGCACTAATTTAAGTATATAGAAAAAGTTTAATAAAATTATATGAGTTGTTTTCAAGAGACAAAAATATTTTCCTTAACGGTTTTTTAGCATTTGTATAGAAGGTACCGTTATTCAAAAATGTAAATTTTTTTCTTAAAATACTTTACAAAGTGTAAAAAAAAACTTAAATACCAGTTTAAGTTTAATATAAATCGACCGTTAAGTTTTCATAATATTAGCTTTTTTTTAAATTTGAACATTTTTTAAAAATCCAAAAAATATTTCCTTTAAAATTTTTGTATGAAATATTATTTATATTGCTTAGAAGCTCCTTATGAAAAAAATCATTGATATCAAAATAACCATTTTGAAGAAAATGGAAATTAAAAAAAATGGTTTCTTGGGAGGTACCATAAATTACGATTTTTTGAAAAATAGTTTCCAACCCAAAGGTAGTTTTTACCAAAAACATTTTTTGAATTTTTTTTAAGAAAAGTTTTGGGTTTTTTTTTGACATCGTAATGTCATGTTTGATTGTTATTTCGAAATTTTATTTTGCACGAATCCAAAACTTGCCTTATAGTTCCAATATCGCACGTGAAAAATACAAATATTCACCTCAAAGCATTATTTGCCTGCAAATTATTTTTACATCCAAAAACAATAGGTTCCCATTTTAGCCCTATAGTTTATTCACTAAGCGTTAATTAATGACATAATGGGTGGCATAGGCCATGGCAAACATTTTTCGGCTTAAATACTATATAATATGGTGCAAAGAATAGGTCGAAAATGGTTTTGAAAAATTTGTTTTTTTCGCATGGAAACTGTAAACTAGGCTTCATCCAGCAATTTATATTAACGAAGTTGAGTAACTTGTTGCTGCTAACTTTCAGGCGAAAGTTCCAGCTTATTCCGCGGTTTTCTGTTCACCACATTAAGTTGGAAGGTTTTGTTCTTGAACAACTCGTCAAGAATGTCAATTATCGTTGAATTAGCGTGATCCAATGGCCAATTTCCATATTTTTATATATCCGTTAATGACTTTCCTCTAGGCTTCTCAACTTAATAATAAAATAATGCTTTTTTGGAAACTGTGTCTACGAGAGTACAGCGATTACTTTATTTAAGCTTTTCCACAGTAGATCATCAAAGCTATTAGCCAGGTGAATGGGTTTCAAAAACCATTTCAAATCTGTTTTCACTTTGAGTAGGCGAAAAAATATATTTTTTTTAATTCAGCTTATAAATATAAGTAAAATAATACGTTTTTTAAATTTTTTTATCAATTTTATTAAGCGTATTAAAAAAAAACAATTTTATACAGTTTGGTATACAATTATTTTAAATAAAATATTCAGCCAAGTGTTTTGGAAGTAAATTCCATCTTTGGGCTTTTTAACTTAATTGATTAAGTAAGTAAATTTTATAGCTCATATTTTAGATTATTCATTTGAAAGAAGCATCACAAAAATAACGTTCACCTATTTAAACATTATATGTGCCTACAGAAAAAAATAATAATAAATTTAATGTAAAATTGCAACTAGTGTTTTTTGAATAAAGAGCGCATGTTAGTTAAAAATTATACCCCACTCCATATCGAGTACTTATTCAGCATTTTTAAGCTTATATAGAAATATAATTTCAAGGATATTTTTAAGGATTGTAAGCTTTCACAAAAGCTTAATTTATTTCATTGTTAAATGCTTCCTCCACACATCGTTCATTCAGATTTTAAAATACCTACTCAAAAGGACGATATAAAGGGGGTGTTATTGAAGGTTTGTACTTATTTTTAGATTTAACAAAATGGGTGGGAAACCCTAAAAATGAAAACAAAAAATAAAAAAATGCTTAGTACCTACAAAAGCAAGCACTGAATTGGGATTTCATATTTTTATATTTTTGTAGTTGTTGTTGGTATTAAGTTATTTTAAAGACCATCTATTATTTCTCTAAATCTAAATTAGTGAAATTATGATGAACTTACAATTTACTGGGGATAATATTGTATGTACCTAGAGTGTTAGCTAAGATTAATATATTGTTAGATGAACTTGCTTGTATGGCACCTACATTACATACGAGAAACGAAAATTTAATTTAAACATCCACGACTAGGTGTAGAGCTAAAATGTAACTCTATCCCAAAACGGGCTTTGGTGAATTTAAGGAATAAAAACAGAGTTAAACTTGGTTTTTAATTTCGACACAACCAGAATTTAAAAACTTTAAATTGCAGAATTTTTTCTTCCAAATGTTTGTATTCTTAAATTATTTTCTTAACAGCTTCATTGATTCAAGTTTTTTTTTTTGCAAAAATTGCACTTTCTCACTTAAGCAGAGAGATATGGCCTCCCATCCTAGATGGTTTTTTTTTCTCGTCTGGATGTAACTGTGACTTTTTCTTTAGGGCTGGCCACGATTAGCCCAGGAAAATTAAACTTTCACTTCGAAAAACTTCCAACAAAGCTGAATTTTGGTGAAGAGATTTTTTTGATGTCTTCAGTATTTGCTGAAAATTTCCATAAGTTTTGGCCAGGGCTAATTTTTTAAGTGGAGTTAAAATGGGTAAAATTTAAATTTTTCTTAATTTCTCGAATACTATAAGTTTTTTCACTAATCTTGAAGTTAGAGCCTGTCAAAGTTACACTTTTGATTGTGTACTGTAAATGGACAAATATCAGTTTGTTGTTATTTTCTCAGCAAATTAAATTTTTTTAAAAAACAAATGAATTTATCCTAATGCTCATAAAATTTTGCACAAAAAAGATTATGACACATCTTTTCAAGGAGCAACAGATTTCGAGAAAAACCTGCACAAAACAAGAGCTTTTTACTGTATTGAAATTTTTTCATCACGAGTAAAGTAGGTAATGAGCGCGTTAGTTCCCGTTTTTCTCGAAATCTGTTGCTCCTTGAAAAGATGTCATAATCTTTTTTGTGCAAAATAAATGTGCTAATAAAAATTCATTTTTTTTTTTTCTGAAAAAAAAAAAAAAATTATATTTGCTGTGATATTTACACAAAACTATTATCTGTCCATTTACGGTAAAAAATCAAAAGGGCAACTTTGACACGCTATAACTTCAAGATTAGTGAAAAGAAAACTTATTGATAGTATTCGAGAAATTAGGAAGAGGCAGGATTTTACCCCACTAACCCTTCCTCAAAAATTTAGCCCCGACCCAAATTTATGGGACTTTTCAGCAAAAGCTAAAGACGTAAAAATAAAGCTCTATACCAAAATTCAGCTTTGTTGGAATGTTTTCGTATTCTTTTCTTGTCTAATTTTCCTGGGCTAGATACCAAACCAAATGACACTTGGGTAAGTATCATCTCGGTATCGTCAAAATTGAAAAATTTCGCTATTGATCTCGTATTACTCAGTCTCTTTTGGTTTCCTATAATAAAGTCTCGTCTCGGCATCGCTATCGGTCTTGTTTAACTTCGGTTTGATCTCAGTTGGAAACATAAGTAAAATGCAGGACTTGGTAACATGTTCTTGGTCTTGTAGTTGAACTCGCTTGGTATTTTTAAGATTTAATAAAAAAATATTGTATTGGAGAAATAAATGAAAGACAATCTTTTGTTAATGTTTTTTTTTTACTATCGAAATAATTTTGAAGGACTTGTTTCACAATGTCTAAGAAAAATTCCGATTATTAGTTTTCCAAATCATAAATTCTACGTCAAAATATCAAAGCATGAAAGCAATGCTGTTACAAAATCATTGAACCCGGTAAATTTCAGTCCCTAAAGTACGGTCTCGTATAACTCAGTCTCATTTGGTCCCGTATAACAAAGTCTCGGCTCACGCTCGGTATCATTTTGGATGCTTTGGAGCTGGAATCCTTTTGGTATCGCTTCGCTTTCCGATACCGATACCAAAATATATCGAGTTTTTTTCTGGTATCTCTACTTATATTCGCATAAGAATCACCCTGTACCGGTTAATATTTTATTTTATTTATTTTTATTTTTCGAATCGAATAATGTAGAGTATCTTCTTCATTCTATAAAATTTGTATTTCTACATAATTAAAGACTAATATTTTACAACTGCGATCACATCATGGTTTCTAGGTTTATGATCCTGATATACTCCCGCAGCACTGCTACAGAAAAACAAAAACCTATCCAAAGCCAAGCAAATGTCTCCTTTGATATCCTAGAATACACATACACATCTACTAATTCAAGCCCGGAGCAAATAATTATTTAGTGAATCATTTATATGTGTATGCTACGCATGGATGTACAGTACAAACGAGGACATCATTGTAATGCCCTTGAATACACCCACGATTGCCAATGTGACGTCCATGTGATTGGCCAGCAAAAAAATTTAAAATTCTATTTCTCTCTCGTATATCATACGGTTGCGAGCAAAAAGACCAACACATAATTGAGCACCCAACAAGTGGATTAAATGGAAGGCCCAGAAGGATAATAAAGCAATCTACACGATTTTATTTTGATGTCCTGTGTTTCCAAATAAATTGATACTCCAGACTAAATTGCCATGTAATTTGTGTAACATGGTTGGTGGTTGGCAGGTATACTAGATCCTCTGCAATTTTACTATCTCACATTGCCAAATCGGATCATATGACCCCCCAAATTATAGACAAACTTGACAAAAACCAGCCAAATAAATTAGGCCAGGAACAACATACCATATCAACCTAACATATACCTACAAAAAAAGAGGTTTTTCTTGGATTCTCACGCATTGACTGTTTTGGCTAGGATTTTGCCAAACAATACATTCTACACACACATATGCACTTTCACATTCAAGGATATGTCGATTGTAGCGAAATCGCATTAACTAGATTGAATTATTACAGAGACAGGACGAATGACTTTTTGGAGGCAATTCCAAAGCAGTAAAATCTCGGATAGACTATTAATCTCAAAGGGGTATTTAAATGAAGACCACAGAGGCTTGTGTGTAGGTTTTTGTTACATTTTGTGATAAAAGACCAGTATGTAAATATTTTGCGGCGCTTTTTTCTTCAAAATAATGTTAATATTTTTTTAGGCGCTCGGAACATTGTTTTTGAAGCCTCTTTTGTGTGGTTTTTGCCTTGTGAGCTGGAGAAGTATCTTGTTGGAATGTCCACTGCTTGTTGGCAAACACTTTTTTTATAAACTTTCGCCGACGTTTTGACTTTTTTCTTTTCTCGGTAACGCCATCATAACTCACTTCAAACCAAACCATGCAATTTCTAGAATAGTGGCTTTTTCAACCCTAGCAATGAGCTCACATACTTCTCTTGATATCTAAGCATAAACACTGGATATGTTTATAAAACGGTTCTTCAGCGGTAAAGATTTCCTCCTCAGTAAAGTGAGTTTCTATGTGACCATTTTCAGCGAATACTGAAGTATCAGAGCATTCAATTTTGGTTGCGTTTTTGCTTCTGTGTGACAAAAACCAGGTATGTGCTTCTTTTGTTTGTGTTGAGTCTTAAATCTACTTAATACCTTATACTTGTACAAGATAAAAACAAGTGCCATGTACTTGGTATGTGAAAAACACCAAGGAGCTACATGTACTTTGTCAAGTACTTTGTTCCAAGTACATGTACTTGGTAAATACTTTAGAACTGCCCAGTACATTTTCAAATAAATTCCAAGTATAGGTCCATTTCAAATACTTTTCAAGTACAAGTCCAACTCAAGTACTTTTTGAGTCCAAGTCCATTTCAAGTACTTTTCAGATACAAGTCTATTTCAAGTCGCTGAAGGCTTTCAATGGTCGTCATTACTCGAAAGCTCAAACACGCAACTCAACGAATTGTACTTGAAATGTACTTGAATTTTACCAGAAATGGACTTGTACTTGAAAATGAACTGGGCAGTGTTAAAGTACCAAGTACTTGCAACAAAGTACTTGTACTTGGTATTTTTCAAGTTCCAAGTACATGGTAATTGGTTTTATAAGTAAAGGTAAATACAAGCACAAGGTACTGGGTACTTACAAAGTACTTAGGTCCAAATGAACTTAAGTACTTTAGAACTCTATTACTAAGAATGTAAACGACTGAATCCGATGGTGTTTGAGTTTGTTAAAGCACTCGATTGTGTATAATTAGACGATTTTTATAAAATTTTATATTTGAATGTAAAATTGTAAATTTGTATTTTCCGGTCTGAATCATTGTTTAAACTCACTTTAAGCCACTTATTTGAGTCATTGGCTTCTTCCTTTGCTGACTGGATGTAACTTTCGTTCATTTGAATAATTTTCTTCTCAAAACAACATTAAACGTTCTCATCTACCTTTGACAGGAACTTTGGTCTGAAACAACAAAAGCTAAAGCTAATCCATCTGTTTTAGTTGTGCATTAAATTCTTTCTTCAAATGCTGTCTTATCATCATTCTAATTTCGAAAGTAAATCGGCTATTAAAGGTGCTGTGCTTTCGGTTTCTCTGGTGAGTTTGAGCTTTTGTGTAGGTACAAGTGTCTAAACTAACAACTCATAAAGTCTTTCCCAAGCTTAAAAGCATACGTGTATTATATATCTTTTACAGACGTAGGAATGTAGGAATTTATTAACTTTTCCTAGCTTAAACAGAAGTCCAACTCCAAAAAGTTATTAAAAAAGTTTTTTTGACTAAATACTAAGGTGGAATTTTATTAAATTAGAAACATCATAATTTTCAATAGTTCTACAAAGACTGCTTTGCTTTAGTCAACTGTGTCTGAGAAAATCTAATAAAAAAATCTGTAAATTTGAAATTTAAAAGAATTCTATTCAACAATTTGAAAGCTGCTAAAAAAAACGTTTGTTTATTTTTGTTGAAGTTTGCAGGTCATAAGGCTTTTTAAATAACCCTGCTAACTCCGAAAATAAAGGGTTCATACACAGCTTTTTGATGGAGCTTTGTTTTAGAGCTTTGCAAGTTTTGTTGAGCTATAGAAAACGATAGCAAAGTATTAAACCATGAAAAAAATGCTTTTCATGCGTTTACATATAAGAAGAAATTTGTAGTAGATTTTCTATTACATTTTCATTTGAGATTTAAGAACTTAATAAGACTAAGGGCAAGCTACGAGACGAGTAATAATGAACAAGTTATAAAAAAATAATACCTATTTGAATCGAATTTAAAATAGATACAATGTAAAAAAAATGATCTCTTTATTTTATCGGTCTGTTTGGCAACAGTCTAAATCACTGGGTTGATTTTTGATAATCTTCACATTAACATTCAAAACGTTTGGTAAAATATGACAGAAAAGTGTCATGGTAGAAAAGTGTAGTGACAGATAAGTGACATGACAGAAAAGTGTCATGACAGAAAAGTGTTATGACAGAAAAATGTCATGACAGAAAAGTGTCATGACAGAAAAGTGTCATGACAGAAAAGTGTTATGACAGAAGAGTGTTATGACCGAAATGTGTCAGAAAACTTTTATGAGAGAAAACTGTCACGAAAACTAGTAGACTTAAGACCATATCTTGTTTTCAGCATTTGATTAAAACTTATAGTTTTGAATATATTTTTTAAATATTTTTTTTCTCATTTGAAGTATATTTTTTTTTTAGAAAATTAGTCCTCCTGCCTGAATGGCGCAAGATAAACCACCCCTTCAATAGTAAAAAAAATGCTTGTCAATAACTGTTTTGTCGACGGTAAAACAAAAATAGAAAATAAGCAAATACTTACTTACTTTTTGGAATAAGAGTCACTAAATACTTTGTTGAATTAGTCTTTTATCCAAAAAGGTAGAGAGTAGGTACCTAGGAAATATTTGTTAAACAAATATCGAATTGTTTTATTCTTATTATACATATACTACACATAATGTAGGTAGGTTAGGTTCCTATGTATAAAGGTAGAATTGACCTTCTAGTATGATTATTTTTTGGATAAGACTAGAAATAGAAATAAAGCAAAATTAAAAAAAAATAAACATTGTGGAATATTAATATAAAAATGTTCAAACGATTGCATACTTTTAAAATTTGTTATAAATTAAAAAAAGGAAGGCCAACGACATGCTTAAATTTACCGCAAAGTTTTAAATTGGATTATGTTTCAGCAAAAGAAAACTATTCCGTGGGTCTATGGTTACAAAATTTTGAAAAAGAAGTTAATCTTGTTAATTAAAAATTAAATAAAGCAAAATTAAAAAAATTAATACGGTGGAAAATTATAAAAAATATAAAAAAGATTGCATACTTTTAACAAATTTTATAAAAATTCAAAAGAAAAAAAATGTAAACAAATTTTGGGAAGTGTAAAAACTAAACAAAAAAGGGCAAACGTGAACAAACGATTATCAACCGAACTGTATTTCCAGATTTTTGGTGGGCCAGCTTCGTTTTTTTTTCGAAGTATTTATTTAAGAAAAACGGTGAGTGTACAAATTATTCTTAAGGCTGTACAAACGTGTATAAATGACGTACAAACGATTGCCATTTCCTGTTTGGCTCAACTCCATAGTTGGTGGGTCAACTACATGCAACATTTTTCGCATAAATTTAAATTTATTTAAAAAATTTCTTTTGGCATACCTACTTTTTCTAAAGCTCAAATATTCTTTTTTTCAAAATATCAATGGCACACAATTTTAAACAACCTTTTTGAAGGGTTAAGCATAATACTAGTTACCAAAAAAAATGGTACCATTAGTAAAAATATTAAAAAATATTTAAAGAAAATCTTTTTTTCTCAAAAATTAATCCTTAAATTTTGATACATTTTTTCCGATCTACTTGAAAATATTATAAAAATTAATACACTGCACATATGAACAACCAATATATTTTAAATAAAATCAAAAATATAAGGCAAAAATACGAGTACCATTAGTCTTTTTTTCATACTGAAATTCACTGGTTGCAAGTAGTGATTATTTGAAAATTTTGATGTCCCCAATAAAAAGATCATTCTTATACCAGCAATGGAATTTAAAAACAAAAACAGAAATGCATAAATCAAAAAAAATTTTAATTTTCCGAAATATTGAAATGTGCTGAATTTAAATATGACCTCAAAAATTAATAATTCCTTAGAGATTTTCGAAGTATGTATTCAAAAACGAAAAAAAGAAAACCATTATTCCCCAAACAATTTTTTAAGGCCCAAGTTCTTCAGTCCGAAAACATCCGTGTTTCAGGCTTAGTTTAAAAAAATATATTTGAAATAAAATCAAAAATAATTAAGACTCAAAATATACAAAAGTAAATTCTGTAATCATAATATAAAAGTACATTATATTAACATACATAAAGCGATATATTTATTTCCTTGGAAATATTTTTTGGGAAACAACATCATAATATTTTTATTTTTATTATTATTTTACGCCGAAGCCTTAAATATACTTTTATTTTATGATTCCATAAACATACCTGCCCCAACTAAGCCCTTCAAAGTTCAACGAAATTTAATTTGTCTGTTTTACTTTTTCTTGTTTTAGCCTATTTAAGGACCAAACATGCCACCAACATGAAGGGAAATTCTCCTGCTACAATACATTTTCCATTGTTACCTTTATTATATTTCACCTATACAATTTTTTAACTGAGTCACAACAGAATAACCTACTATTTTATATTGTACAATAATATGTTTAACAATTAAATTTTAAAAAAAATATTGGAATACCCAGAAGAATAATAGAGGGTTTTAAACTGCTTCCATCATAAAATAAGGGAGAACCAATGTAACTATAACGAAAAATAATAATAAAATTATTCATTTAATATGATTTATCTTGGTTATGGGGAAAGTTTTAAAAAATAAATAAACATGTTAACTTCCCTTCGTATTTATGTTTCTATTTATAAAAAGTGTTTCGACGTAATAAAGCATGAAGAAGGTAAACACGTACAGTACCCTACCTACATAGGAGTATTTTCATTAATAAATTCTGACTAGTTGTATGACTTTCAAGAGAAGCAATTTGAAGCATTTTATAAAAATCAGATTGTGAATATTATGAGAGAAAAATATTTAAAAAGTATTAATTTGGATCTTTAAATTATTAAAAAAAAAACCTATAAAAAAGGATGTTATCTGAACATATTTAAAATTCAAAAAAGCTTGAACTATAAGAGCAAGTACGTGTGCACCGTTTATATAAACAAAAGCCATTTAGCTTCTTTTAGTTTCTTAAATTAAAATAAATAAAACTTTTCCCACTTCCAAGCTAAGATGAAATGGAAGGAATGCATTCAACAGCATTATTAAGGGTGTTTTTTTTAGAGGTAAAGAACTTTGAAATGGAATATATAACAAAGATGATTTTTTAATGGGCAGGAAATTAAGTTTATTTGAAAGATAATCTTCTAGCATTATAATTTGAATATGATTTCTGGCATATGATCGCCAAGGTTGGTTCGGACTTAGTCTAATCTGGAGGTCCAATTTTCGATGACTTTTTCAAACATTTGTGGCCGTATATCAGAAATGACATGGCGAATGTTGTCCTCCAAGTGTTCAATCGTTTCGGGCTTATTGGAGTAGACATGGTTGTTCAAATGAACGAAATAGTCAGTAATCATGGCTCTCCTTTGACTGAAACGGCTGGCATTGTTATTACGTACGGACCAATTATTCCACCAACCCATAAAGTCCACCAAAGAGTCAGCTTTGCTGCACAATTTTGAAGCGTTTTTCAGGCATCAGTCTATTTATGTTGAAATGCCAAACCAAACTAAAAATAAATCACTTGACAGCTGACAAAAAAGCTACCAGTTACAAAAGTGTTTAAGTTCTATACCTTTAAAAAAAAACACCCTTTAGGAAGCGATAAGGAATTTCTAATTTGTTGCTTTAGTACTTAATTGGAATGCGTTACACATTGGTTAATAAATCAAACCATAAACTAATCAAGAACATGAAAACCTTAGTACAATATTTCAGGAGCATTATCATAGTGTCACCAAACAGCTTGTTATGCAATGAATTTCCGTATCAAGACCCATGGTAGTTAGTATTATTATTGTACTTTAGTGCGTTATTTATGTAAGTATTTTCCAAGAAGTCTTATATAAAACTCCATAAGAATAGCAAACATAAGGAACAACAAAAAAATATTAAAATCGCATTTCAACACGAAAACTCGTGTTAAGTAATCTTTGTTTACCTATTTAATGTTGCGTGGAAATACAATTTAATTGTAATACGTTTTTCATTCATGTCATTTGTAAGCGCTGTTTAAGATTCGCTTATACCTTGCAAATTTTCAATAAACTTATTCATATAGTCACGCACGCTGTATGTTTATTCTTTCTTTTTCTTTTTCGGAGAGAATGTCCTATTTTCGCCAGATCAAATTTTTCTACACTGCAAGAAAAATGGTTCGCACTACCTAAGAAAATTATTTCTGGGTAGGTATTAAGTAAGAGGCATTTAAAAGCCCATAAATAAAACTCTCAATGAATAAGCACATATTGCCTACCTTAATTACTCTTTGTTTCTATTTTTTTGCTTGGCTAAAAGGATAGGTATTGGTTTTAAGAAAATATTTTTTTCGAGGGTTCAATCAATCTTGACAGTGTACAGTGATAAAGAAGTCAAAGATAATAATTTTCGTCATACTGTCCAAAATATGGCAAACTGTACCTATACATGTATCGTTCTATATAAATTATTAATTGGGCTAAACGCTAGACGACAACCATTCATAAGGTTGAAGAATAGGAAGGCCAGAGTCTATAAGAAGATGAAATTATTTCTGTCATTCCAGGAACGTTCTACTTGACTTGTCTTGTTAAATTCATCAACCTGGATATTATACCAGTGTTAGTTTATTTTGGATGAAATTTGTGCTTAAAATTAACTTAGACAAACCGTTTTTAACTTTTATTTTCCTGCTGAAACCATCAAATTTTTTCTAAAATTTAATTCCTTATGTCCACTTATTCGAGGTTATGTTATATGTTGGATCAATTTTTCAGCTCAAAACTCGTCAAGACATCTGATACTTTTCCTTTTCAAAATCCTTTAAGAAACCCAAAACTCTTAGTCTTAGTGATACTTTTTTCGGCTCAGTGTATTCTTTGGGTGTCTTAAAATAATAGCTTGTTTGCATGCTTAAGTAAAATAATGCAAAAAGCCCTCCCCATCTAATATACACTTAATTAATAATTGCATATCAGACTTAAAGTCGGTGTGTGTACCGGAAACATTCTGTGTGTACCCATTTACAGGCATGTTTTTCCATTGGGCTGATCCGAACATAAAAGTTTTTGTTTTTTTTTTCTCGAATATTATAAACAGTTCTTTGCCATATAAGAATTTTATTTTTAGAATTAACATCCTTGCCGGGGATAATTATTTTGAGTTCTTTCAATTTTCCAACGTAAAAAATTATGAAGCACGTTTTAGCCTTCAATTATTTTTTTTAACCACTGTCAGCAAATTAATTCAGCGTCACACAGCAACGATATGTAGGTAGTACATAAATATATGTAAAGAAGCCCAGCAAGTACCTACCCATACAAAACCATCCAAAAGAATCTCTCTACGAACACCTCGACCAAGGTGAATGGCGTTTGGCGTACACGTAATAACTTTCCAAAGGATACACTTTTTTTCAAGCCTTACGAATTACGTCTAGAGTGTGGGGCCAAAAGCGACACACAGCAACACGTAAATATTTACACACATCATGTAATTTTTGCACCTTATTTTTTGTAAGAAGCCATAAGAGGAGCGTAGGTGCATAATTAAAAAAAAAGGAAAAACTAATATTCAGGACATGAGAAGATTTCAATAAGCCCGGTAAATTGAGGTTTGATAGAATAAATATATACACACTCCTGTTGTGTTGAATAGCTGATATGTTTAACTTGTTTTTTATTTTGTGTAGATATAGGTACCTAACTTATTTGGCAAACATTAAAGCAGTCTTTTGATGTGACAAATTGTTTCGGCAAACATTTTTCCTTTGAAGTGATGTTAGATTAATAAAAAAAGTAAGTTGGTAGGCGGGCTTGTCATTAAAAACACTTCGAGTTTCTCCATTTTTACGATTTACGAATGTAAGTTAACTAAAACGCTTTACTTGAATAATAATATCATGAAGTTATGTAGTTCCTTTAAGCAATTAAAACTTTAATTTTGTATCAGTTAAGGTTTTTTTTGAAACGCATTATATAGTTATTACAGCTACAGTATTTCTTTCACACTCCAAAAATGTGTATCAATTTTTCTGAAAACTCTGGTTTTCAATTTTTGACTTTAAAATTTCAATATCTAAAATAAAGTTTGTTAACCATTTGTTGTGCGAATTATTATTTTTCCTCATTTCGTAAGAAACAGGTAATAAGGTGGTTTCAAGTTACAACTGGACGTGAAAGTGAAATATACTTTATACTGGCACATCTTAAAACAAAGCGTATAAGGTATACAATCCATCTTCATGTTTGAATAACTATGTTTTCTTTTCTTTATAAATAAATAGTTGCTATTGAATATGAAAACTGAAAAACATTGTAAATTTTTAAAAAATATTTAAACCTGAAATAAAGTCATAAATTCATTAAAGTCATTAAAGTCAAAATATGGTTTTACGCTGTAAGCACCGGGCAACAAAAGATTAAATTTAAGTGAATTTTTGAAATTAACACTTAAAAACAATCGATGATTTTTCATTTAAACATTTTTATAAAAATAAATCGGTGAGATGACAAAATGTACGCGACCATAATGTAAATGTAATGTACACACGGACACACGGAATCCATAGATATTATTACTTTTTTTTTCCATCCGATGGAAATCTTCAAAAGGCGCTCGGTAAGAATCGGTACTGAGTAGTGGGGACTCTTACCGAACTAAGGCCATCAGTGAATCTGGACCAATCTATGAAAGATCGACAAATGATTTTTCTTTCTTAATTTATAAATCATAATGTGGGTAGTTTAAAGTTATAACACTTTCCCATAGCTTTTAGACCATCAGCTTATGAGGCTTTGTTCTTTTTAATCTCCGAACATTGTCTCGTACATTTAAGACGGTCTCCATTTCGGAGTTGGTATGACTTTGCAGTACCTGATTGTGTGATACAGCGTG
This sequence comes from Dasysyrphus albostriatus, assembly GCA_946251815.1. Classification (NCBI taxonomy): domain Eukaryota; kingdom Metazoa; phylum Arthropoda; class Insecta; order Diptera; family Syrphidae; genus Dasysyrphus; species Dasysyrphus albostriatus. The sequence goes on from OX276336.1 coordinate 138,823,309, forward strand.
TTTTTAAACCACTTCTGTAAGTATTGCAATTTGAAGGTCATGATGTAGATCGCTATTTTTTATATACCATAGGGCATTTATTATTCCACGAAGGACCTAACTTTAGAATTTTTGGATGTGTTCAGCATTTGCTTTGTTGGCACAGCCACATAGTTGGATGCCATATGTCCAAACGGGTTTCAATACTTGCTTATATGACATTAGTTTGTTCTGGATAGATAGGTCAGAGTTTTTTCCTAGTAACCAGTACATTTTTCTGTACTTCAAGTTTAGTTCGTCTCTTTTCTTTTTGATGTGCTTTTTCTATTTTAGCTTTGTATCCAAATTCATTCCAAGATATTTGGCAGTATTGGTACTGCTGTACTGTTTATAAGAATTGGAATATTGTTTATTTTTTTGTTTGCAAAGTTTGTATACGTCGATTTTGTTTCATTTAGTTTGATTCACCATTTTTGCGTCCAATCACTAACTTTATCGACTGCATTTTGCAGTTTTTGTGTAGCCTTCGAAACGGATTTTTCTGGCAGTATCATCAGCAAAAGTGGCCGTTACAGCGTTGATGTCCACTGGAATATCAATTGTTAATATATACAGGTTTGGTCTTTGTGGTACACCGGCTTCAATTTTCTTTAGTTCCGAGTTATTTTTGGTCGTCCTCCCAAATAAATTTTTTTTATTTGCGGTTTTCAGCAAATTAGTATATTTTATTTTTAAAAAATATATCTCTTCTTACAAAAATATTCAAGAAAATATTTTTGATGTTCAGTATTTTTGAACATCAAATATTTTGAAAACTACATGGTCGATTTCTATAAAACTCGGTAGTTAAAAGTTATTTAACACTATCTTATTCTAAGGAAAAAAAAAATATTTTAATGAAAAAATAACGGTACCTCCCATACAAATGTTGATAAAAGAAAAATATTTTTTTCCTAAAAACGGCTCCTACGATTTTTATAAAACTTTTTTTGTATGCAAAAACTAGTGCGATATACTACCAACAATTATAAAAATGTTTATTTAGTAAGTTTTAATAGTAACCTCTCATAAAACGTTTTTTTTCAATTTTCTCATTATTGGCTGAACAGATTCAAATTATTTTTTATATACAAATGTCAAATAAAATGAAAAATATTGCATATCAAAAATTTTCCAAAAAAAGTTTTTGAATTTTTTAAAAAAAGTTTGAACTTTTTTTTTAAAGGAGGAAATAAGTTGTGCATTTAACTTTTTTAAATTTTAGGAATTGTTTTGGAAAAATATGAGATTTTCCTCCAAAGTTCGAAAATGTACCTTTATTTTTGCATTATAGTAAAATATTCTTTTTATATATTCTGAAAATATTTATTAATCGTAAAGTAAAAGTTTCAAAAAATTAATTCTTTTGTTTTCGAATTATAGATTTTATTAATCCAAAAACTACTTTTTTTGAAAATTTCGATGCTCAAATTACTAAAATCAGTCCAAATATTAAAAAAAAATTTGTTCACTTAAAGTAAAGTTCTTAAGAAAAGTTGTGGAGCCGTATTGAGATTTTTTTTTGTAAAATTACTAAAGAAATCTAATCGCAGGTACTGTTATTTTTAGTTTAAAAAAAAAAATAAAAAAAATGTAAAAGGGAAATGACCAAAAAACTCTATGTACCTAATTTGACAGACAGACATAATTTTGAGATAAACTTTTACTGTCTTCGTAATGGCAAGTTCGATCAAAATATCGAGTTCAATTTTTTTTATGAATGCATTACGTGCCACATAGATAAGTGTACCTGCATATCGCAAGCAAAAAATAATGAATGTATGAAATAGATGAGAATATAAATTTGTAAAAATAAAAAAAAATAAAGCGATGTGAAGATTTTAAAAGGGAATTCAAAGCTGGATTTGTGAATAAGAAAATTTTTTTTTTTTTTTTGAAAAATCATATTTTGCCTCTATTAACACTTCGTTGCAAATTTTTCTTAAAATTTACTAGTTGTTCACTGTCTCCCAAGTAAAAATATTTTATGTCTTATCTTTATGGGATCAAATTAATTATGATTTTTGAGACGAGAAAAATCGTTTTGGACAGCAGTGTGCATTGTCTCAGCTCAGCCTATAAATGATATTTTTTTTTGATGAAATTTCAAAAGCTAAAGTGAATAATGTGAAAATCGTCCGTCCAAAGGTAAGGGGACTTTTTGCATTAAACAAATGCATTTAATTCTCATTTTCTTGAATATTTTTGTCTGCACCTAGTGAGTTTTACCTTTGACCGTATAATGTTATAGTATTGGTGACGTAAGTTTAATTTTTGACATAATTCCAGTAAAAAAGCAATCTTACTGTGCTAAAGCATAATGATCCAGTCAAAAAAACTTGTTTTGAAAAAAAAACTTGTTCAGAAAATTAGACATGTAATAGAGCCACCGTACTAGATGGCAACCAAAAGCTATTCGAATAAAACGAAACGTTTTCGTGATAATGTTCACCTTTTTTGGTCTTAAATTCAACTATTTCAACGTATTGTCTGAGTATACATCAATCCATACATTAATAACTGTTTTTTTTTTTAAATCAAACCGTAGACCTACGTTGGGGTCGTTTTCGACCCAATTTTTTTTTTTTAAGCTTAAGTATTTTTAAAACTATTATCAATATTTGGCTGAAGTTTCATGACTTTGTTACTTGAACCCTAATCTCCTGAAATCAATTATTTTTTCTTTTTCTTCCTAGATAGCACAACTTTTATTTGATGTTGGGACTTGTTTTCAGATTGGGTCGTTTTCGACCCGCACTATATTCTCATGCGTTTTGTATGGAGATATCGTTTTGTACATTGCATACAGAAGTGAATTTTTTTTCTCTAATTGCCAAACTTATTTTGATAACATATCAAGTCGAATGTCCTATCATGAACACTTTTCGTCAGGTATAAAAGGGAAAGGTGAAACAAGCTATTCAAGTTAATCCAAACCTGAGAGTGGAGAGGTATCTTCCTGTGGGTTCAGCGGGTTCTGAGTTTTTCATATTTAAGGACAACACGACACTTCTACAAATACGATGATTGGAAAGACAACATGAATATCAAAGTGGTTAGAAATTTAAAAAGCTTGCCAGAGGAGCTATTTATCTGGCGTTAAAAGGCTATAACATCTTGTTATTTGTGCAAAAAGGATATTCATAAGAACTTAGGTCACCGGAATATGTATGTGAAATATTTTTAAAACGTTTTAATAACATTAATAATTCCAATTGTTCATTTATTTTGATAATTATTAATGAATTCTACCAAAAATAAAGTTTTTTATCGAAAAATTTTAATGTGACTGTCTTGTCTGTAACTGTCTGTCTATCACTCAGAGTTACCTACAAAAATTAATATGTACTACAAACGTTAATAATTTCAAAACCTTAAATCATAATGAAAAGAAGTAGAAAGAAATCGTAAGTAAAAACTTTATTATACCTACAACACCTAGGAGAGGTTTATTCTTAAAAATTAATTATAAAAAAAAATCAATCTCATGTTTTAATGACTACAACACTACATTACAGACTTAGTTTAAAATTCTGCTTACTATATAATCTGAAGCTGGTTTTAAATTTTAATTTGGTCATTTGTTTCTCACAAACACTCATTACCCATCGTCATTATTGCAATAAAAATTAAACGATCTTAGGCTGAGCTCTTTCTTAAGTTTTTTCTCGAATTTAAATTCCAAAATAAATCCTATCAATTGTGAAGTGATTTCAGATCGATTCTGCCTACAGCATTATCAGATTGCTCTTATCCCCAAGACAACCATGTCTGCGATGTTGTTCTCATCCTTTTCATTTTTTTATATAACAATAAATAGAAAACATCTCATTACACCCCAGAGAATACTTAATTTCTGATGAACATCACTTTTCCCCTTTGCCCCAAAACCTCCGTATAAATTATCCTTTTCAGTGTTGTTGTGATGATGCTCTAGCTCTAGACATTCCTCAGAGGCTTTTACACCTTTGCATGTGATGATTATTTGCATTTGCGGTGTAAACAATGCGATTCTAACGTTTCGTTGATAAAAAATGTAGATTACTTTGTATGTAAAGCTTTTAATTTTTGAAATCCCATTCAAAGTGCTTACTCTTGCGCTCTGAAGTACATAGTTGTACATATTAATATAAATATATATCTACATATAGTAGGTACATAAACGTGTAAGTCTATCATGACTTTTAACCTTCCTGATGATGTGGACTTTTGGTATTGCTTCAGAGCAACAACTAAGCCATTCAGAAAAAGGAATGTAGATCTCATCAGATATACACAAAAGTTAATTCCAGAGATTCGAGGCTGCTTTTGCAATATAAGAAAGGAAGCTCTGATGCTGTTTACTGTTTGTTGTCCTTGACAGATACCATATCATCTCATCTACCTTAACGTTGAGTTTTTGTACAAGCAAAAAACTTTTAGAAGACAGCAAGTATAAGATGAAGGCATGGGCGCATGCAGGAGGGGGCATACAAATCATTTCCCCTGAAATTAACATTTTTTTTTTTTTTTTTTTTTACACAATTAAAATTCTATTCAATATTTTAATAAAATTCCTCTTGGCAAAATCCCTTGTTGAAAGTCATGAGTTTGTTCCTCTTTAATTATGTGGGACTTTAGCAATTTTTCTTGGAAAAGTATTGTATTGTATATTCTGTAGGTTTCTGCACAGAATATTATTTCAAATTTGTAGAAAGGTATTATTCTTATTATTTGGTTTTCCAGAGTAAGTCAGAATACATATCAGGTTATCAAAACAACAACTCACCAAATATTATCAGTCTCTATAGGTGAGTATGGAGAGTAAATATTTGATAATCGCTTAGTATCACACGAAAAACTGGACTTAAAAATGTACCAGATGCCATATTTTAAATTTCTAAAATAGCATTTTTTCCAAACATGAAAATTCCTTTTACAGTTTTGTACGTTTTAAATATTGAAATAAATTTTGCGACCGACTATGGTTAAATGATACTTGAAGGATATTTCTATTCCTATAAGGGTTTCCCTGCATTTGTATAAATATTAAAAGCTTCTTATTTCGTTATTTAGATGTGCCAAGCTAACGAGATACTTTTATTCAGATTTTTTTTTTTTTTGCTTTCGAACATTTTCTATATTAACATACGATTTAAAGGTAAGTAAATGCTATCAAGAGATTTTATTGATTCGTGAGTTAAATCCAAGAAAGTGATAGGAAAAATGTGTTTTCCTTTTATATCTGTCTTTTTTTCTGTATAAATCTTTTAATAGAATATAAAAATGTTTGCTTTCCCATAAGAACATTTTTGTTTTGTGTCATTTAGCCAGCCCTTGTTAAAAATTAATTTTAAGTTTTTTTAAAAATTTAATTCACGTTCAAAGAGATTTATGTATGCATTAAAGACTGTATTATATTTATGCTATCATAAAATTGTAAGTAGATATTGGAATGAAACAACAAAAATTTGAGTGGGCTTACACCTAGTCTTATACATACTTGAATGTTGAGCTATTTCACTATTAACATTGATCCGAATTAAAGATTTCTTTAGTGGGATTATAGTCAATTATTTTTATTCCATTCGGAAAAAGTTAATATGACTTCAATAGACAGCAAACTCTCCATCTCCAAGTAACATAATCAATTTGAGTTTGCCCTTCAAAAAACTATATCTCCAGTTCCTAATAACGGGTGATTTTTTAGCTGGTTTGGTTTTGGCAACACTGGTTTTGACAGCTGACGTGTGTTTAGTACCTTGTGTCACTGTCAAACAGCTTCAGTTTGGTTTGCAATTTAACCATGGATCGTCTTACAAATGAACAACGCTTGCAAATTATTGAATTTTACTATCAAAATTCGTGCTCGGTTCGAAATGTTCATCGCATGTTTATATATAGATTGACGCACTGGAAGCCAACATCCATGCATTCATTCGTGAGATACCGGCCGATATGTGTGAAAGAGTATGCCAAAATTGGACTCAGCGGATGGGCTACCTGAGACGCAGCCGCGGTCAACATTTGCATGAAATTATCTTTAAACATTAAATTGCAAGGTTCAAACTATCGATTCAAATAAATATTTCATTCATTTTTTCGAATTTTTTGTGTATTTTTTTTTTAAAGTTCTAAACCTCTTAAAAAATCACCCGTTACATGTTGAAAGTGCATTCGCTAACAAAAATATATTTTATTCATGAGGATTTTTGAATTTTAGAAAAGCAAAAGTATTCCGGGTGAAAATTGTAGCCATTCCTGATATTATAACATCATGAGTCCTTAGGTGACAAATTTTAACAGTGGTGAGCTGTTAAAAAAGTACTTGCAAAATTAGGATTTTTTTTTTAATTCAAGGAATAATTAAAAAATGAATGAGTCTTAGCTTAAGGTTCGGCTTGTTCAGACTGTCAAAGCATATTATTTGGGATTTTCTGAGATTTGAATTGGGACCTTCAGCTCAGCAGCCTCTTCCACTAGGCTTATTTCCAACACAAAGATATGATGTAGAAAATTAGTAACTATATCTACTTTACACAGTTTTTTTTTGTATATTTTGAATATTTTAGATTTGTTTGGTTTATTTCATTAATGAAATAATAAATTAAGATTGCCTAGTAGTAGGGGCGTTAGTGCATGATATGAAGGAATACCTGTCATTGTGACCTGATGCGGTGAGTTTTGGTATACTTATAGTTCATGTCCTAACTTTACTTTTAAGAAGTGTTGCCGCGGTGGCATCACTGTCAGAAGAACGACAAAAGGGCTGCCACTTGTTTCATACATTGGACTATAATGCGAGAACCATAGGTCGGACGTTGACAAGAAAACTCTCGTTGGACTCAGCACCATTGGGCCACATTAGTGATTTTCTCCCTCCCCTTTCCTTGCCTGAAGAGGGTGGAGAAAAGCCGTTTCGGAAGGGAAAATGCAAATCAAAAAAAAGTAAGAAAGATATTTTAATTATTAAAATTTAAAGATTGGTATCCAAGCAAAATTTAACCATTTGGTTTTATATAAACTCACTTTCAAAATGCTGGAGAGGGGGAGTATGAAAGCTTATCAAACTAAAATATTTATCTTGGTATTATCAAAGCATTTGGCACATGATTGAAGGGTGTTTTTTAGTGCCTAATCTTACTAAATCAAAATGAACTTGATAGAACCACTTTAAAAAAAAGTTATTGTCTTTTTCACTATACTATTTAATTTAAGACGATATCTTGAATTAAAATTGAATAACTTTGAAAAAAAATAAAAAAAGATATTTCTAACCTATAATACAGCTTATTTTACTTAATTACAAAAATTTTGAGCTTATTTTAAGATTTTCATTATTATGATGTCATTTTTAGATCAATAGAATAAAATATGAACAAAATAAAAATAAACTCGATTGTACTGTATTAAAGCTTTAAATTTTTCTCTGATTTCACTCTATATATACGTAAATGTATATAATATATTTAAAACTAACTACCTATTTTTCCAAAAAAAAGCTGCTATTTATTTTTTTAATGGTACACTGTGGCGTATGCGTACTATTTTTCAAAAAAAAATTTATTCACTTAGGTATATTGGAAATATTCTTTTGTGTTAAAAATAAAATCATTACCATATTACCTTTTACATATTTTCATCCATACGAGTTACTGTTTGTTGCGCTACACAATGGAGAAAACATTAAAAAAAAAATACATTTTCGAAAGTTTTAAATTTTATAATTCATTATTCGTTTCTTATAGTAAAAAAGTTGTAAAATCATGAAATGTGATAACCTTTTGTAAATAAAACATGTTAAGTTTAAAATTAAGAGAAATAGATAAAATCATGAGTAGTTCTTAAGCAATTCATTTACACTAAATTCTTAACTCTATTTAATAATTTTTTATTTATGGGATTAAGGTATACCCATAAGTAATATCAATACATTTACTAAGCGAGAACAATAAGATAGGAAATAATTGTTAGTTAATAGAAAATTCTCTGAAAAATCGATAAAAAAATTATTTAAGAGCCTTTGGGTAATATTTGCTATGAAATATTGCAGAAACCTCAAAATATAGTTTTTTCTGATCTGTCAAGCCATAAACTTATTATCAAGTTACGTGCTGATAAATTAGAAACCAACTTATGCCGAATTCACATGGCTGGAAAACTGCATTATAATGACCAAACGAATGAATTTATATTCGTCCATTTTTTTGCTAATATTTTTGCCGATAAGTGCTGCTAAAATAATACCAGTTTGCCACTTGTTTAAGTGTGACATACGAAATCCTAAATAAATACTTACAATTATTCTTGTAAAAAATACTTCTAGCCAACATAAAACAACCTTATCAAAAATAATCAACAAGAAAAATGAAAATATGAATTTCCACATTGGTATCTAAATATTTAAAAAAAACGGTATTCGCTTTGGTAATGGTAACTCTCAAATTATACGGAAAACATTTTATTCCCTTTTGAATATAGGTAGCTGCTGTTGCTTGCCTTATTCTTGCTATTTTAATATAATTTGAACTAAATTGTAATCTTCATCGATTAAAAAAAGACGATTCATTTTTATATTTGAATGTATTTGCCACTGCTTTCCTTGTCCGTCTTGCTCTTTAAGGACAATTTGAGTTATATTTTAATTCTCTTGAATTAAAAATAGATGCTATCTTGTCATATTCAAATATGACTGCTGTTGCTGTATCTGTTCCTCCTGCTATTTTAATACAATTGGTATTACATTTAAATTTTCTTGTATTACAAATTTAAATGAAATACCACTTTGTATTAGAAATGAACTTTGCAAATACAATTTTAATACTTAGATATAAATTTTATACTTTTGGATTATAATCTAATCTTTTTTGTATTAAAATGAACAATTTTTAGCCTCTATTAAAAAATACCCCAGAATTTTTAACCGTGTACAGTTGGCAAGTAGGATGGTAACTAAAAAATCTTCTTCAAAAAATACCTCAGAAACCTTTTAACTTTCTGAAATGGCCGATACCCCCAAACTTGGACACCGTAGAGCAATATTGAGGCAGCGGTCGCACGGAAGACTTTCATTTTCAAACTTTATTCAACGTTTATTTTCAAGACACTGGTTAAAAAATTGCTCTTTTTACTTCAGCCAGTTTGCATCAAATGTGCTTTCTCATATTGAAGTTCACCGTGATAAGTTTCCCAAGATATTTGTTCTTCCGAACTACTGCAAGACTTTCTCCTTGATATTTCCCGCTTTTGTGGCGGGAATAACTTCCTCCCCCTTCCCTGAAAATCATAATTTTAGACTTTTCTAAATTTACAAACAGGTTCTACAGCTTAAAGTAGCTTTCCAGGCTATTCATTATCCTCTGAATTCTATCGACAGATTCAGACAGAAAATTTTTGTCATCAGCAAAAATTAGACCTAGTATTCGCATGCTTCCAAACTGTATTCCTCCTCCGATCTCTTCCACGATATCATTTATAAACAAAATTGACAGTAATATGCTGAAAATGCATCCTTACTTTACTCCTATTTTCGTTGTGAACCCCTTGTAAACAAATTCACCATCCTATTTATTTCATTTATAGCTTTTAAAAGTAGTACAATTTTGCTTGAGATCCCCAACTTGTGAAGCTTATAAAAAAGGGTTTCGCGTGTGATTCAATCAAAAGCAGCACAAACATAAACGAAAAATTCTTATAACTTTTTTTTCCTTCATTTGAAATTTTCCGAAATATTTATTAGGGTGAATATTTGACTCTAGGTTGAGTATAGTTACACCTGAACCCTGCTTGAGATTCATTTTGAATTTTCCAGCAGGAAATAACCTAGTTTTAAAAAAAAAAAATACCCCTGTAATTTTCCGGATTATCATATGATCCTTTTTTTGTGCAGCTGATAAATCATTGCTCGTTAAATACTAACTCTTTACAGATTGTTCATTTTTCTAATGATGCATTGAAACAAAAATGCACAGTTTGTTCGATGTGATTGTTTTTCCGTTCTTACATCATTAAACAAAGCTTTAAATCCGGTTTAAAAACAAAAACCAAAACAAATCTTCAGTGTTGCCAATTTTAAATGATTAACGGACATTTTTATAAAAATCCACTTGTATATAAAATTTTGAGTGTTCTCTATAGTGGATAGAGTTCCCTACTTCTAGGTTCACTAAATCAAACGTCTACTGTAAATTAAATTTTTAATTCTACTCTTTTCTCGTTTAAGAGTTCTCATGAAATAGCAACCCAACCAAAGCAAGTAGGAATATTTCTTCAATCATAAAAGTTCATTATTGGTATTCTACTCAAGATGACTTTTCACTCATTCTTTCTCTAGATATTGTTTGTAACTCCATCAAACATAAAACATCTACCCAAGCATACTCTTAAAACAGAGACTTGATAACTTTTATGAAAAGTATGTGGCTTTTCCAGCTACATAATTCACTATTCGTTAAAATAAACATATTTTTTGCAACTTTTTTTCTACCTTCTACATCAATCTTAGAGTTTAGCTAAAATATATATATCGTAAGTGGTATACCTACGTACTTACTTTTGTAGCTTTCTAAAACTGTTCAGCCTAAACAGGTAATTGGGTAACTATTAACTTTTACCTTCGTCATATTTATAATTCGTATAAACTTATGCTTTGACTTGAAAAAAAAAAAAAAAAACACTTGAAAACTCTCTTTTCAATTAACACTCAACTAAATTCCCGCTTATAAGCGCACATTGTCCTTGTGTGTTTCAACTTTTCAGAGTAAAAAAAAAAACAACAACAAAAACAAACGGAAAATCTAACATACATTCATAATATGGTGTGGGTTAGGTTAGGTATGCACCTCTACCTATATAGCAACTAGCAACAAACAAAATAGGTAACCACTTAACAAACATCAAAGCCATTCATTATGCTCGGCTTGGATCCCAACATGGTAGCCAACGAAGCAAACTTAAAACTTACAACTTTTTTTTTTTTATTATTGTTGTTTTTGTTGGATTTTCATTTTTGCAAGCAAGGCAATCACCGGGGCTCAACCATAAATGTCGCGAACGAGAAATGTCAGCGCGGCACTCCTTTGGCTGGATTGAGCCACTTCTGTGTATGTGGTTGACCTATTCAGTTAACCAACCAACAAGTCCACGAGCAAAGGAGCGACAATGGCAACGTAATCATAATCACGAGTAGGTATACGATTCTCGAAACACCACCGCGCTGCTCAACGTAACGTACCGTTTTGTTTGTTACGTTCTGTGCTGTCGTCGCCGCCGTTTACCACCCGCCATTATTGCTGGCCCGGCAGCAGACATTTAAAAACAGGAAAAAAAAGACTCTTTGTCCTGATGGTCCTGGCCTAGGGTATGCAGGAAATTTTAAATTACCCACAAGGCCATCGCCACAGTATCTACTTGTGCTTCCACCCAAAGTGGGTCCTGTGTGTGGTAGCACTACAAGGAAATTGTTTATGACAGTTTAATATCTAGAGCAAGGGACAATGCGAGAGGGAACAAATTAATGGAACACCCTCTACCGAGTGCGGGCACGGATCAGGCTCGGGTGCAAAATTTTAAACCACTGCACCACGTTACTCGTTACTCCATGTGCACATACGAGTAAAGCACATTCATGGCCACACCGCACTGATGTCCGGTTACTGTTTCTACTGCTCTGTTTGGCTGTCCTGGCTGGGTGGCAATTGCCTGGTTGGAACCTATACATATGAACAAAAAAAAAAAACTCTTGCAAAACATTTCTCTTCATCAGCGGATATTGCTGAAAGCAAAAGTTACCGTAAAACATAGCGGTGCATAATAGTGAGAGTGCTCTTCATTTTGGAAAAATACGGCCAGAAAACATGAAAGAATCTTTTCGCCAAAAATTTCTTCCCTGCTGTCCTCATCCACCACCCGCTCCGTCCAACATCCACAACTGCAAAACTATTTAAGCTTTATCTCTGCTCTTTTTGGTTCGTTGGCGCCACCGTCAAGCTCAATGAAAAAAGATACCTTCGTTTCGCCTAGTGAGGCACGCGTGTCCTTTTGTAAAGAATTTAGACTACACCGAAAAAAATTTTATGTTTTTGCTTAGAGAGCTATACCTTTGCATCCTTTGGTTCTTTTGAATGAGCAAAATTTGGGGTGGGAAAGAAAAAATATTGGTGAACAAAAAAAAAAACTATCTGAATTTTATATTCGTTAGTTTTTTTTGTTATAAAATTCCTGAGAGTGAAAAAATGAAAAATTTACTCACACTTTTTTTCACCTCAAAAAATTTTCCCGTGAAAATATTTTCCAATAAAAATAAGTCATATCAATTTTTTGAAAGGAACTGTCAAACTATGTAGCATTGAAAGTAAATGAAAAAAATGAATTGGGACGGTTAAGTGTTGACAGCTTATGGCGGTCATATTGTAATGGTGGCATATGTCAAAATTAGTGTTTATTATTTAATCACTGACATCACCATGGTAAGTAACACGTGGAAATGATAAAACTTTAGCAATAAAATGTACATATGTTCTCTTGCAGCAATGCGCATGCGCGCATTTATTTCTTAGATAACAGGGTTGTTTTTTTTTTCTGTTGGCTATTTTCCGTTTGGTGGCCAATTAAAAGCCAACTTGATTTCTTTACTTTACTGCCTTAACAGAATGTTAGACGGAGCTGCAATAAATGTAAAAAATGCAGCAATGAAAGTTAAAAAATGCTCAACTGTTGCAGTTGCAGCTGAAACATATCTAACAGCTATTCCGCCTCCGTCTCTTATTCTGTTCAGGCAGCTAGCAGGCACTTCAGCACGTTTGCCACTGGGCCTGAAGCAATAGCCTTCAGCAGCTATCCATATGACTTACTTTGTGTCTAAAATTAGTCTGGCCACCTGAGATGTGGCCTGCCTTTGTTTCGAACTCCCTCTGGTTTAGCGTTGAATACTTTACGGACTGGAACGTCGATGTTTATTTCTCAATTGCTTACTAACCGTAAAAAAGCAGCGATTTACAAGAAGTTTTCTAAGCTTGATGTCAGTTGCGGAATAATTGCATAACAAAATGGGAAACGGAGCTGGAATGGATGTCAAAAATGCTGCAGCCCCAGCTGCAAGAGTTGAATAAATTTCAACTTTCATTGCAGCATTTTTGTAGTACCTCGTGGCATATTGGTTAGTGCGTAGGACTGTCATGCCAAAGGTCTGGGTTCGATTCCCGGCCACTGCCACCTAAAAACACAAATGTTTTTTTCCGAGGTACTGCCTCTGGTGAGGGACTGACAAATCCTCTAAGAGTATACTTGTCATGAATTAGTGCTTTCTCATCTAGCCGTTCGGACTCGGCAGAAAATTGTAGGTCCCCTCCATTCCTGCCAACAACACGCACACAGGAATAGTTGAGAGTTGTAAGTCACTAGGCCTTGGTTCTCCATGAGCTGTTTTGAAATCAAATTTATTTTTTTTGCAGCATTTTTGACATCCCCATTCTTTTCAGGGAGTTAACATCAGTTCCTAAGTAGACAAATTCGCTGACGAAGTTATGTACATCTAAAGCGAACTATGGTTCAGTGAAAAATGCCAACGCCCGTGTGTCGACAAAAGGCCTTGCCTACTGAAAACATTGTCGCTGCACTTTATAGTAGGCCAGAAAACCCGACCTACTCACTTACGCAAATAATTTCAAACATTCCTGGCAAAGCGTGTTGTTAGTAGGCAGGTGTGGAGGAATCAACAGAACTCTAGTCTGCTGGCCTAGCCCAATTTTGTTTCTAATCGGTGTGACGGATGAAGGCGATGGAAGACAAAACTGGCTTTTTTGAGTGGATGTGGAGGATACTTCTTGATCATGACAAGATATATTATACTCTTGGGCAATACTCTCAGGACAGTACACCTGAAAAAATATTCTAAAATTCTTTTGTCGAATTGGCTGGAATTCAATTTTGCTAACAGTAACGTCAAAGAGGGCAACTATGCCTTATCATTCCCAAAACAACAAAATTGGTATAAAACCATTCCTTACCTTCCCCAATAATTTTTCAATTTTTTTTGCGGTGTGCAAACTAACGGATTTGAAAACAGGCAAGGATCGTGTGCAAAGGTCTGTAGTTGTCAGGATTCATTGCTAACATGCAATTTTCCTCTTACTCGGAAGCGCACATTTAACAACACTCAACGGAACACACACCAATTCGACTAAAGGGAAGAAAGGGTTAGAATTCAGGACTCAGAATTCAGGAATATCGCGTCAAAGGGCGAACGCAAAATTTTAAAGTCTTATTATTATTTTTCTTCTTTTAATTTTTTACTCTCGTATTTTGGAAGGTTCCTGTTTTTTGTTTGGCTTTAAAACTCGATGCAGGATGTTAGAGAACATGCGGGTAATCTGCAACTACAGCTAGTCACGATATACGAGTATCGTCGTCACACAAAAATTTCTTTAAAGTGAGGACGTAGAATGTTGTTTGAACAAAGCAGCCGCTGCCGTTGGGAAGATAGATGGAAACTCCATATATCTACACACATGTCTCTGGTAGCACCACAAACTTGAGTTAATGGTGAATTATCATGGAAGTTCATATTCCCCTCGGAGGAGTAGCATGTAGTAGCATGGCAAAGCTTCGAAATCCTCAGAATATATAGGAAACCCTCGCGAGCCGTGGCTGAGTTTAATAAATTAAAATTTACTCATGACCTAACTACCGACCTGCATGTGATGTGAGATGTGACATAGAGCAAGCAAGGTAGAGTGGTCTTGTTCGATGTAGGACGATGGGGTGCTCCTCTGCTCGAATAGTTTATCTTGTTCCAGCACACTTTGGGAGTGCGCAGCCATTGGCGCGTATGCCATAAACACGATAAGGGGTTATGGCAATGCACGCCTTTCGAGAAAGGTGTATAGGGTTAATATTTTTTTTTTTGAAGGAATGATTGAATTGAAATGTTGCAGTTGAAAGAGTATCCCATAGGATAAAACTCTAGGATATGGGAATTTTGATACTCTTTAATGTTGAATGAACAAAATGAGCTGATGGTGTTGGAGGCAACACGAATATATTTTTTACGTGACAAAAATTTAGTTTGCCACAGGACGACTATGACGACGACTACAACGATAAGGATTTGTGGAAGGAGAGACGAAGAAGTTCCTTGTTCAGCAGAGGAGGAACTTGTTTAAGTTGAAGATAAGTTTTTATGTTTTCTTTTATTCCGGAGGATAGTTTATAAAGTTTATGCTGTTTGCGGGCAGGTGGAATAAATTTGTTCATGCTTTCTGTAAATTTTGGTGGATAAAGTGGGTGGTAGGTAGGTATATATGTATATTGTGCACGCTAACGTTTGGGGGAAATAAAATTATATTTGAGGGAAGACATTTTGTCGCTAGGAGGCTATATTCATTTGAGATTGTCGTAGATTAAATGGCAATGTGTGGAGAGACTTAAGAATTTAATTTTTTTTGTTTTACTTCTTGAATAAATAGGCCACACCATCGCTGATGCTTGAGGAGAAAGTTTGAAAATCTTAAAATAGTATTAAAAGAAATATATATAGGGAGGTTAGGCTTAATTTGGGACAAGTTGTTCTTTTAACATAGATAGTTTTTCAACAATTAAACTTAAGTCAAATAAAGCCGCTTGAGCTGATGACCTAGCTATTCAAAGTGGCTGGCAATGAATTCGTTAGGAGTATGCACCAGCTTATCTGCAAAATATGGTCGGAGGAAAGCATGCTCGACGAATGGAACCTTTGCATTGTTTGCCCGATCCTCAAGAAAGGTGATCTTCTCGACTGCATCAACTACAGAGGCAAGATCTTCTCTGCCTTACTTTGTAAACACTTGCAGCCATTCGTCAACAACCTGAGATAGGTCCATATCAGTGTGGCTTTAGACCAGGAAAGTCCACCATTGACCAAATGTTCGCACTACGGCAGATCTAGGAAAAAACTCAGGAGTTTCAAATCGATACCCACCACTTTTTCATCGATTTCAAGGCCGCGTATGACAGCATCTATAAAAACGAGCTTTTAAGAGCAATGTCACTAGTTTCGGCATACCTTCCAAGTTCGTCCATTGTGCAAGATGACGATGGATAATGCACGCTGCTTCGATGTCATAAAAGGTTGTAGATAAGGTAACGCGCTGTCATGCGACTTCATCAACATCGTTCTTGAAAGAATTGTGCAAAACTCTCACGTCAACACTAGGGGCACAATTTTTCAAAAGTCCGTCCAACTACTCGCTTACGCCAAAGATATTGACTTAATTAGACGAACAAAGCGTGATGTCAATGCTGCTTTCGTGAGTATTGGGGTGGAAGCCAAGAAGGTGGGCTTAAGGGTGAATAAAGTCAAGACCAAATATATGCTGTCAACATGAAAGGACACCCAACACCGACATCTCAGTCAGAATGTCACAATAGAGAGCTTTAATTTTGAGGTGGTCAGAAACTTTGCCTACCTAGGCTCCGCTATAAACTCAGCAATCCATGCCGGTGCTGAGAAGAATTACTCTTGCCAACGTTGTTTCTTTGGGCTAAGAAGGCATTTAAGAAGCAAAGCCCTCTCTCGAGCAACTTACTAAAGTGTCCCTATATAAGACGCTTATCATCTCGGTCCTGATGTATGGTGCAGAGATATGGACGCTATTAACAATAGATGAGAACGCTTTAGGCTGTTTTGAGAGGAAAATTCTCCGGGTGATTTTTGGTCCCATCTGCATAGATGGGGAATGGAGAAAAAGATACAACTGCGAACTGTACGTGCTGTACAGAGACACCGACCTAGCCAGTAAAGTGAATGACTGAGGTGGCTAGATCACCTAGAGCGAAAGGACAACAATGCTTCTGCCCGAAAAGTCTTTGAATCCAACCACGTGGGACAGCCCTAGTAGAGCAAGAGGTTGCGCACGCAAGTGGAAGAGGACTTCAACCAACTTGGCATGCGAAACTGGAGACCAGCTAGCTAGAAACCGAGCCGACTGGAAGAAGCTTGTTGGTTGAGGTCCAAGTTTTATTTTAATCTATTAATAGGGTTTTCCTAAAGACCTGGTAACCTGGTAATGTTTCCGCATTCACGCATTCTCAACGCAGGTGCAGCTAAGCTCAAGTAATTAGCTTTAAATAAAACTGATTCACCAATTTAAAATTGAGGTGCCTGTTTTAAAAAGGAATACAAAAAGAGTTTCATAAAGTAAATTGAATGAAAATATTATGTAAACACACAAACCTTACTAGCAAAATCGGACTTGAGGATATATAATTTGATTGAATAGGTTCATAAGAGGACCTTTAGTTTGTTCTTATGCACAAATTTTGTTTGTGAATCCATCTGGGCAGGTTAAAATGGAATGGAAAAAAAAACTCTCATTCATACATGATTGAATATGAACAAGACTTGGTTTACCAGTTCTTAAAATCCATACATAGTCCACCCACTCTCTCTATATAATACAAAATCAGCAATCTAAGAAAATACAGAACCAGTCGAACTAGCATCATCTCTACAATATTCATCGTTACCATCGTTAAGATAAATTGACCAATGCTCCACTGAATTCACAATAAAATCCAGCTAGAACATTAAAGTGTATCCTTATATTCCTCATACAAGCGGCCAAAACGTATACGAGTATACACACAGGATATATCGAAACAACAAAATATTCTGCACTCTTAGAATCCTCAATGAAGCAGACAGACTGCTGCAATAGCAGCTTAAGTGGATAAAGCAAGACAAATAAGTTTATTATAAAATTTGCTTCTTGAACATCGTTGATCTATACAAAAGGACACTCGAAATATATACAAAAATATACACAGCCACACACATGAGAGAATATAACATATGAACCATATGTGAGAAGGCTCTATGAATAGAAACTCATTGGATTCAACTTTAGAATGCACTATCCCCCAGAGAGCTCAGAGGTTTATCAAAAATAATTCGAATTTATTTCTCGAGGACACACACAAATATATATACACAAATCATCTCTCTGGAGCATTAATGTGGAATTGAAAATCGATTTGTATAGTATTTTTTGATTTAGCTAGGATCTGAGCGTAGAAAAAGAAAATAGAAATAAAAACAGTTGGGCTTTCTGGGTTTGAAATATCGAGGCAGGAAATTAATTTGGTATTTCGTGTAAAGTGTAACAACACTCGATTGAGCATAGAAATTATATGTGAATTAGATCTTTGGAATTGATGAATTTCTACAGTAGAATTTTTTGTGGCATGGTTTTTTTTTTCCTAAGATTTATGGGTAATTCGAAAATTATGGGTGAGAAAT
Source organism: Dasysyrphus albostriatus (assembly GCA_946251815.1). Taxonomy (NCBI): domain Eukaryota; kingdom Metazoa; phylum Arthropoda; class Insecta; order Diptera; family Syrphidae; genus Dasysyrphus; species Dasysyrphus albostriatus. The sequence goes on from OX276336.1 coordinate 138,841,580, forward strand.
CGTCCTTCATGCTGAAGAATGTTTTTTTTTTTGGTAAAAATCATAGATTGAAAATAAATTTCTATGAAAAAAAAAAAATTAATTATTTTAGCTTTGATCAAGATGTGCTAAAGGAGCTTTTAGATTTAAAAGATATTCTACATTCATTTTATCCAACCAAAAGTTTTCGCTCAGGTAACTTCTTTAATGTCTTGTAAGGGAAGAATGAATGCATACTAGTACTTACTGATAGTTGTGACTTTGTTAAAGAATTAACATTCTTCAGATTGCATATTATTTTCACAAGAGCTCTTAGTACTTAGTACGTTTGACATAATATGTACTGATTACATTTAATTAATTTACCTAATGAGACCCGGTGACAAGTTAACTTAATACATTCGTAATGTACATATTTCATTTCAGACCTCATTTCTTCCCCACATAAACTGTAAACAATCTACTTGTACTCAATACAAATCTATGGACCAGCCTTAATGAAATATGTAATCACTACATAGATATTTAAAACCTTCCGCCTTATAAGAATAATGTACTCGTATTCATCTCAGTAGTAGCTATTATTAGCAGTGATATAATGATCAAATGTTTAATAAACGTTCTGTAGATTGCATGGTATGTAAAACAAGAGCTTTTAGTACTGAGTACATTTTGACATAAAATGAACTGGTTACATTAAATTTGTGTACCAAATGGAACCCATTGATACGTTTACTCAAAAAATTCATAACGGATTTAATTTCAGACCTCGTCTCCTTCTTTCATAAACTGAATGCAAACAACATGTTCTCAATACAAACCTATAGAACAGCTTCAATGAAATTTGTAATCACTACATAATTACACTTGTCTGAGAAAATTAACTTTTTTTTTGCCTTAAAATCATTTTTGGAAACTATGACAGATTTGACTTTTCTTATTCCAATTCTGGTGTCAGAAAAGTTCTACCATTCCAGTTTTTTTAATTGATTTTTGAAAAATTTGAATAATTTGCAGGAAAGAGCCTTCTAAGATTAGGTTGTCCTGGTAAAAAACTAAAACTATTGTGACTATTCAGCTCAATTTTGGAGGACTTATTCCACATGATACCAGATTTGTCTTTATTCTTCAATGTTTACTCACAATAAACCGTTATTAAAAAAAAAAAAAACAAGGGAGGAAACTAAAAAATTCTAAAATTTGTATAGCTTACACTGTAAACAAAAACATCTTATTTGAAAGAGAGTGGAACTTCTCTTTGATATTCATAAAGTTGAGTAAATAGAGAACAGGTTGGACTTTTCATATTATTATTCCTCAAAATCTAAATTATAACAGACAAAATGATCGTATTTCCACTCCCAATGCTTCCCAACCCATTCAGCCAACTCTATTTTTAAAATTGATTTAGTTCAATACCTATTGGTCGGGGGAAAAAAATGTGTGTAGAAGAAATATTAAACTTTCAGTCTTAAACAATTATTGCCATAAATCCGACTCTCTGCAGTTAGACCTTTAAAAAATAGGGCAGAAAAGTTTCAAAACATCAGTTTTTAATTTTTTTTTAGCGAGTTATTTTGGAAAATTTTCTATTCTGAGACGAAATTGAATTTCGCAAAGATTCAAATTGAGTTAGAAAGATGAAATACAGTTCTATAAGATCTCATTGATAGTTTTGCAAAAACATAATTAATGGTGAGAAAATTTAACTTCCAATGTACCCAAAGAACGAGTTTTTGACATGTTTATGTTGAAATATCTCAAAAACGTGACGTGCCAGAGCAATTTTGACTTCGTATTCGGATTCAGCACGCCAAAATCTGTAAGGAAAGTATGGTTTTGATTAAAGGTGATTTTCGTTGCAGAACAGTGTTATTTAAAACCTTCTCACTTAAATAAAAAGATGTATTTATCACAAAGGTAATGAATTCAGTTTAACCAATCCAGTTAAATGTGTACTGAATACAGGTCCACGTGAAAAAAAACAGTTTTATCCAAATCCTGCTGTGAACGCTTTCAGATTCAGTTTATTCATTTCTTCTTACAGTTTAAATCTTAGAATAAAGAAAGTAAAGTTTTACTTTTTTTCAAATTCTAAAATAAAGGAAAAATCAATTGAAGAAAGGAAGAATTTAAGATAAATATGACTCAAAAATATGAAGTGGACTCAAGAAAATGGAAGATGTTTCCGCTTCATAAAATTATTAAAAACATATTTTGATGATGTAGATAGATGTGTACTCACTACATATTTATGTAATGAATTTATATGATTCTTTATTGGAAATACTAACCATCTGCTATAAGAGTCGTATTGAAAAACTTTGTCTAACTTAAAACAGCCGTCCATCTCCAAAGGTTATTAATAAACTTTGTTTACTGTTGTCCTAAAGTTGTTTATCTTGGACAACGGCATAAGTTGTAAAAGATTTTTCAAAATTGATGTTTTATTTAATAAAATAAGGCTTATTTCGAACTAGTAAGGACTTCTTAAGAACTATGCAAATCTATTAAATAAGGCGTACTATGAACTATGCTAGAAAAAATTTTAACATGTAATCAGTACATAAATTATGTATGCAAAAATCTATTTAATGAGTAAAAGAATTTGTGTAATGAGTACATTTTTTTTTCTCTTTATTTGCTTCTCTTTTATTTGAAACTAATTTGGGTGATTTTATACTTCTTTTTACATTATTTACAAATGAAGCTATATATGAATATAACATTTTGAAGCATTTACTGACGAATTACAATACATACATTCATGCAATACATTTTTTCACTAACCCATACCAACCCAAGCAACTTGCTCATCAACTCGCCTGGAGTTTTTGAAGCCAGTAGAGAAGCAGAGTTGAGAAGTAAGAAGCAAATATCCATTTGTATTTGTACTGTTTTTGTCAAATATTACAATTTTGGCCAACTCTTTAATTATTTTTGACGACCCACATTTTTTAAGAAAATTGATTTTAAAAAATGGTGGCACAAAAAAGAACACTGCACCTTAAAAACCATTATTTTTTTATTTTTTTAATTTTTATATAATTTTTTCTTGTTTGTATAGATTAGGGCCTGAAAGAGAAATTGATTTTTTATTTTATATTTTGGTGCATTCAAAAATATAAGAATTTCGTGAGAGTTAAAAATTTGTATTAGTTTTACCCATTCGTTTTATATCTTAGTTAAAAATTAATATAAGAAAAACAATAAATGAACGTGAAATTCACATATTTGAAATATGTATGTACAAACAAATAGAATCCTTTCGGACATTCCCAGTAAGTTACAAAGTGATTTATTTGCATTTGAGAAAACTCAACGAATTATTGTAGGGTTCACGAGAGTTAAGGATATATGATGTTACTCAAAGGACTCTTTCAAGGCGGAATAGCAGACAAATAATGTATAACACAAAACCCAACACATATACTTTACAAAACGGAATGAACATACACAAAAGATTTACTTCCTTATTTCGCCTGATTTGTGCTGCCTACAATTTCAAAGCCAATTTCATCCATTTGTTTTATTAATGTCGATTTCATTTTACCACCAAACCACCCATTCTCCATTTATTTCAATGACTCGAGGGTTTCAATGTTGGGGGGGGCGGGTTGAGTTTTGGTGCGTTGCAAGTGCGTATTCTTTATATTACTCCCTTAATTCTATTTAAGGGTTATGTGCGAGAAGATATGGGTTGAGTATGAAGGAAAAAAAAATAAAAAATCCAAAGAAACCCAACGAGCCAACTTATGTGATTTATATCGAATCGAAACCAAAACGAATGGAAAATTCCGACTTCTTATCGTCGGGTTAAATTAAATTCAAATTTCACCATGATTAAGTTTCGTTACACGAGAAAGAAAGGTGCACCTTGGGAAAAAGATTGTTTTTTTTTTTTTACTGTTGCAAACGTAAATGAATGTTCAGGACCGGATGCTGATGCGGCCATGGATAATTGGAGGAAAAAACTCAACAAAAAAAATAGAGTGTTTCTAGATTGATCTAATCGTTGATCTCAAAAGATCAAAATTAATAAACTAGAGTTCATTTTCCGCGGCCATCTTCTTCTAAGATGCTTGGCTCTTCTAAATTATTTGAATCTATTTCCACTTGATACCAAATGTACAAAAGCATTAGCAATATAAACCATTGAATACCTATAGGCTTCGATTTTTGTTTACTTAACTCACAAAAGGGGAAAGTGATTTACCTTCCTCCTTTCTCAAAAGTGCACTCTAAAAATATTTTGTATTTCGTATTTCCAAGCTCCATAATATGATTTTGTATGCACTTCTTTATAAATATTTTCATTCATTTTATGAATAAAATATTAAATATTCAGGCCCTTTTCATGTATGCACCATTTTCATGGGCCTTGTTAAGTTGTGCCCTGTTTAATCCGACCCAAAAAAAAAAACATTGAAAATTGGATTAAATCAGATGGAAGACTGGAAAGATATAGCTCAAGGCATGATATAAATGGGTACTTAACTAAGCAGTGACTTTGACTTTAAGTACATTTATACGCCATACTCTGTTATAAGGATTTAAGGGTTGTGTTTGCTTTTAGTCATTGCGCGTATCATATATAAAGTATTATTATACGGAACTTGATACCAAAAGGCCTATAAATATTTAACCGTGCATAAGAGTTGTGCTTTTAAGTATTGCCGAATCATAAATAATGAAGAATGATGCGGACAAATTGAATTAGAGGGAATCTTTTTATTTTTGTTTTTCCTTCTGAAAATCAAATAAAGTACAGATTTTATTTGTATTATTGTATGTTCTAAGGTTAGGATTGAAAGATGCACTGAGAAAAATCGAAAATATTTATTTTAGTCTTAATCTTAGAAACATTAGAATTAAATAATCTTAAAAATGTTTTTCACCAGGTGTTTGACCCATTTTATATGTATTTTTTCGAAACTTTTTCCATAGCCAAACTCATCAAACCAAAGATATATAATTCTAACATGATATGTAAAATAAGGTTTGACAATTATTTGAAATTTTCAAAATAAAAAGTAGTTTCTTATAAAACAGTAGACGCTCGATATAGTGACGAAATAAAAACCAGGCCTAATCTTGCGAGATTATTCACCTTTTCGAACGGGAGTTTTAAAAGACTTTCTAAAATTATATTTAATATTAAATGCATGTTTTGTTCATTGTGAATGTTTAAGATTTATTAAAGCTTTCTATCAGGTTTAAAAAAAAAACAGAAACAATCCGTCAGTGTCCTCAAGCAATATTAAATGTTTGCGTAGTATTTTTTATAAGCAAATTCTTTTTTGTATAAAAATTTGTGTGTTCATTATTGTGGATAGTTCACTATTTCGAGATTCACTAAATCGAGCGTCTACTCTACCTACTTTAAAAATGTTAAACTAAAAACTTATAACCGACAAAACTGCTCTGGCACTTTTTTCATTTATGTTCAAGAAGGAATAAAATAACATGTGTTGAAAAACCGGCTTTGTAAAGCGAGTGTGTTGAATTTGGCAAATATTTTATAATTTAAATGCAAGAAATTATTTCCTTGGATGAATGGTTTTCCTTGTAGAGCAAGCCAAAGTTGATAAATTTTAATTTTGATAAAGAAAATATTTTTAGTTTTTTTTTTTAACATTGTGTCTAAATACTAGGAAAAGAACGCACTTTTTTGAATTATCAAAACAATTTATATTCCAATCTTCTATAAATGATATTATGAAAATTGTTTTGATAATGAGAAAAAGTACACCTGTCCAAAAATGTAAAAATTTTTCATGGATTTTGGAAAAAAAACATGGACTAACCCCTTAACATTTTTTCAAAAAAAAAAAAAAACAGCTTTTTTTCAAAGTTAGTGAAATAAATCGTGCTGAACGTTAATAGAAAGGTCTATTCAAACCCAATTGACATATGGAAACCCAATTTTTGTTTATCCTATGGTTATGGAAATATTCGCTCCAAAAAGATTTGACTGATTTTCTGCCTCCAGATACCTACATTAATGTGTTTGGATTACGATATTTCCAAAACCAAGCCCTGTAGAAAATCGAAAAAACCGATACCGATAGAAATTTTCCAGAGCTTTTCAAAACTGAAAACCAGAGCCATCTACGGTGCCATGATCTCGAAATATACGCATCGAAAGGTAGTTGCGTAAACTTGCGTATACTTGCGTATACTTGCGTATACTTGCGTATACTTGCGTAGACTTGCGTAAGCTTTCGCAAACATTTTTTATTACCAATAAAATAAATTGTGGCCTACCCACGCCAATTTTTTTTTTCAAGCTCTAATTGGAAAAATATTCACATCCAAAGTGATATTACTGATTTGTTGCCCCAAACTACCTACCCTTATTTCTTTAAATGGCTTCCCAAGCAACATATTTGGAGCTAATAGAAGCAAAACTGTTCTTTAGAATCTTGTAAGCAGTAAAATCCAACACTATAGTTCTAAAACAGATTATTTCACATCTCCCAACATTTATTTAAAAATTTTGTACCATAATCGAATTACCATTACACGAATAGATCCAAATTTTATAACGTTCCAAGATTTAAAAAAAGGCACTTTAATAAAGGTGAACTTAGTTCAACGCTTTTTAAACGAGCAAACTAATAATATGAGCACATAAAGAAGCGTTGTAGAGCTTCTTAAAACTCATGTTCAAATGACTATTGCCTGACTCTTCAGAAATGTCAACAAATAGCTACCCAAATCGCGGTTGTAGAGTTAAATTACTAATACTATCACACAAACGCATGCGCATTATAAAATTTCTCTGAGCATTGTAAAATATAAAGGCTCAACAGAGCTACAACAAAATGAATATAGAGCTTAATACTAAACCTCTCTCAAATAAGTAGGGCGTTTCACAATAAAATACAATAAAGATAATTTCGCAGAGAAAATTTAAACCAAAACTAGAAACTAAATTAATTCCTTTCATTTCAAAATTCTTTAACATGGAACAAACAAATATTTAATTTCATTTCTCACTTAAATATTAATTTGCAACATCACGAATGTTTTATCGATGGACAAAATTTCGATTAAAAAATGTTCTGAAATCCATGAAACTTCGTTGTTTTTTGGGCGATTTCAACACAAAAAACTTTCGTAATTTTTACAAATAGGCTTTTTTGATTTCAAAATGTCATTATTATTGCATTCGTAAATTTATGAAATTTTCGTATTTTTAAAAGTAAGGTAAGCAAACATTTAGTTGAATTAATGAACTATTTTCAAAAATTTAGTAGAATGAACAGCTCAAAAGAAAAACCCAAAGTTTGGCTGAGATATGTGGATGATACGTTCTGCATCATGAAAAACTCGGCCGTTTTGAATTTCCTTCAATATCTGAATTCATAGCACCCAAAAATGAAGTTTACGATGGAAAAAGAGAAAGAAGAGTCCATCGCATTTTTGGATGTGAAAGTGACGCGGAAACAAAATGGAACGTTGGCAAACACAGTTTTTCGAAAAAGCACACACACAAACAGATACCTTCATGCTACTTCCCACCACCATCCGCCAAATTTGACATCAGTGGTCTCTACACCCATAAAGCGTGCCCACAGGATATGTGACAGCGACCACCTTGCCACTGAACTTTCTTTGCTGGACAATGTCCATGTCGAATGGCTATTCAAAAAAAGCAAAGATCGTGGAAGCCAGTTTCGTCGCAAGAAAGGGAAGATAGCCGTTTAGACAAGAAAGCTTTCCTGCCTTATGTAAGAGGTGTAACAGACAGGAAATGAACCTCACTACATTACCCGTCTAGTGCGCGAAGCGATTGAAATCAAACGACACCTAAATTTCAATCGTGACGACAATTTCAAGCTGTCAAAAACATGGGATCCCATAATCAACTCCAAAAGGTCGAACCAAATACCACTGCACACCAACACGGATACAGTGAGCATAGTTTGCTCCCAACTTGCGAACCAACAACAACAACAACAGCAAGAAACAGAACCTTGGACGCAGCGTTACAACCTGCGTAACCAAAATCGGCTTTAACATCTCTTTGGCAGTTTCCCGGTGACCACGCTCGATGCAATTCGCAGCGAAACGTTCGGGGTGAGTACTGTATTGAACTCGCTAAATATTAGATATTTATAACGCGGCTAATCCGAAAAGTTTAAAAATGTCTAATATACGAAATGCTTTTAAATATTTTGTACATTCTACAAAATCTTTGGATTGTGAATCTAGTACAAATTATTTGTATGAAAATAAACAAAACCTTCATTTCTATGCTGAGCCCGAACGGGGTTGATGAAATGGAGGACTTCTCTTTGGATAATCTTTCACTTCCCCACAAGAGTAAGCATAAGCTGTGATTTGATCTTGGAAATTATACAAAATAATAACAGATTAAGTAAAGCTTATTGGTTTTTATTTTCAAAGTAATTATTTGACGGTTGCCTTGATAGATTTACAAATTTTTAGTTTCATTTCTCCCATTTCATCCACATTTAGAACAATGAACGAAATGATTCGTACGTATAACTAATATTCGGGCAATAAAAATATACGAAAGGCCTTTCGTAAATTTTAAAAAGTTTTTGTAATACAAAATTTTTGTATTTGATTTTTCCTACGAAATATTTGTTCAATTAACTAAATTTTGTAGAGTGCACGAACAAAAGTTTTTCGAAATACCTTCGTAGCGATCTTACGAAATATTTTTTTGGGTGTACCAGTGGTAGCCAGAGTTACCATTTTTGAGCAATAAAAGGAAATAGATTGAGAAAAATCAAAGTAGATTCCAAAATAAACTTTTTTGTACAAATCTAAATTAAAAAAAAATTGAATTTAACAAAAAAAAAAAAACTAAGAGCAAAACAGAAAAAGAAATTCTTTCAGGCTCCATATTTCAGGCAGACGGCAAACCCATGTCAAATTGATTTGTGTATTAACATTTGTGAACTTTTCAAAATGTATACTAATTAAAATCGTTTAATCAACTGAAGTATATATTTATTTCAAATAAAAAAAAAAATACACTTTAATTTTTAGTTTTATTTTTTATTTTTTACTTTATTAGCTATTCTTTTTTTTTATAAAAAAAAAAACAATGAAATGATTATAATTAGGGGACAAGCAAACAGACCAAAGATCACCAACCAAAATAGAAAAGGTTGAATCTAGAATATACTAAGAAAGTGGAAACACATTTGAAATTCATACAAGCGAACTTTTCCATAAAATTCGAGTAGGTTAGGTATACACAAAAAAGTGCGGTGAATTTCTATGCTTTATAAAATTACTAGTTTTTGTATTAAAATTGTGTTTTTTTTTAAGAGAAAAAGATTTTATTTTTTTTTTGTAAAATTAAAGAACATAAACTAATCTGAAATCTGATTAAATAATTATGTACCTATGTATACTTATAAATTAAAAATTTTGAGTGTTTGAATAGAGAGACCTCTTTAAAGCTCGAATCAAACCAAAATTTTTAAAGCTGTACCAAAGCCTTGCAGATTTTTGGCTCAAACTGTGCTATGACTTACAAGATATTATATTAAATTGAAAAATAACATTTGGTGCCATGGATAGTGGGTGTATGAAGAAGAAAATGCCACCTGCACCTATTTTCACAAAAAAAAAAAATTTTTGCGAAAACCAAAACAAATACATTTATTTTAAGAACAAATTAATTTTTTTAAAAAGTGTTTGTGATTTTCATTGTCTTTAGAAAAAGAAATCAATTTCTTGCAAATATTTCTGCGTTTTGATTTTTGAGACAGTTTTTTCCTTGTCTCAACATTCCAAAATCTGGTTTTATTTTGTTCTTGCACCCGATGCTTCAAATGACAAATTTGTCACGCATTATTTTCAATAGCAAAACTTTTGATCAATCATCATTTATTTAAATTGAAAATTCAATGCTGAAAAAAATCGATGATTTTCAGTTGATCTATATTGTATATTTTTCTCAGTGTACATATATGCCAGATGAGACTAATATGCTATGTGCCTAGCCTTATGAACATTATAATGTACACAACCTTTACAGAATGTCTGAGTTTTGATACTAATGTCTTACATGAAATATTTAATAGTCCCGATAAAAACAAAAATACAGATGTTTTAAATCAAGTCAACGAAAGCGGTACAATTCTTAAAGACAAGACATTATTTTGCGTTGTTCTTTTATCTACTAATGATGTACCTAAATCTAGAGAATTGTCATCAAGTAATATATTACTAAACAATAATATAGATAAACTATGCGCGTTCATAAACATAATGTTTAGCTCTGGCTTTAGTTACATACTTTTATATTCATTATAGGCTATTGATTATGTCATTTAAAAAGGAACTATAACACGTTCACGGATTCATGGGTTCTTATGCAAAAATCAAATTTTTTGTATTTTTTTTTTACTTATAAGCCTTTAACTTTTTACCTGCAGAGATAGGTTTGGTGCACTATCAGATATTAAAGAAAGATGATTTAATTTTCATTAGAATTACATATTCAGAAAAGGTTTTGAATAAAAATCGACTGAAAAATTGTCGCTCAATCTAGACTGATTTTAGGATTTAAAAACCATACATGGCATTTATGGCTGTTTTGAGAAACTTGTAAGATGGTACGCCGCTTAAACTTGTTGCATAATTCATTTTTGAACATTAAATTAAAAAATTAAATAAAAGTTTTCAATTTTTCGTAGTTTAAGGGCTGCCATATATTCTTTTTTTCAAAACATAAAAATAATTGCCAAAATCAACCAACTTTCTGTTACAAACCCGGTTTAAAAAAAAAATTAAGCTAATTATACTTTCTTGGGCGTGAAAAAAATAGGTCCAGGCGAGTTTTTTTGGTCGAAAGTCCTTGCTATTTAAGCTCAGTTTTTAAAGTTAGGATCTTATGAAATTCCAGTTTTGACAACCAAGCTCATCTGGAATTATTTTTAACATGTCAAAGAAGGTATCTTTAATTAGCTAACATATATTCAAAATCAGGTTTGTAAGAGCAAGTTTTATTGGTTTTGGCAATCATTTAAATTTTGAAAACCAATTAAATGGCACCCAACTAACATTTCAACTTCGTTTCGGCCTAACTTAACAGGCTTTCTTATTTCTGTAAAACATCTAAAACATTTCTTTAAACATAAAAAGGAGAACATTATCGAAGTTCTAAAGTAGATTCTTGACGATCTTAAAGAATTTCACACGAGCGCTATTCGAAATATTACTGAAGCTTGAGTTTTGACAGATAGCTTCAGAAAGGTTTCTAAAAAGAAAAGAGCACAAGTTTAATAGAGTGAGCTTTTATGTATAGGTTGTACAATATCTACTAGAAGTGGATAATACAACTCTTACAGATGTTGAAAAATAAAATTAAAAAAGTAGTACTTATTTTTAATTTCTTTGAAGTGTTTTTTTTACTATTTAAACCATTTGTAACCTGAAACTGTGATTACATTAACGCAATTAGACAATAATTTACGTAATATATTATAATTGTTTTTAAAAAGCTTCTTTAAAATGATTTTTACAAGTTTTGAGCCACTGTAATATAAATCCGACATTTTCTTTTATGTTTTGTGTCTAAGATTTCTCATGTCAAAGTGAAGTATTCGATAAAACTTCTTGAAAACTGTAACAGAAACCTTTTGAAGACTGACTAACAGGAACTGCAATAAAATAACTTTATAGAATCTTTATAGAGTCATAGTTTGATGTTCCTTCCTTAAGTTAATTTACAGAGGTCTATCCGAAAATAGATGCCAGCTTCGTTTAATTTTCTTTATCTAATTTCAAACAATTTTAAAGAAGCAATTATTGAAATCATGACTTCTATAAGAAATTTATTTTTGATGAAAGCTGTATAGAAGCCTTATACATATCCAGACTTGCAACATAGCAATATTTCTAAGCTAATAGAAACTGAAATATAAGTTGGGCAGCCCTTAAACTGCGAAAAAATGAAATTTCTCTATTATTTTAGACTTTGATGGTTAAGAATGAATCATGTACCAAGTTTTAGCGTTTCATCTAACAAGTTTCTCAAAATAGCCATAAATGCCATATACTTTTATATCTTAAACCAGCTTAGTTTGAGCGCCCTTTTTTCGGTCGATTTTTTTCCAAAACCTTTTCTTAATATGTCATTTTAAAGAAAATTATCATCTTTCTTTTATATGGAACTATGCCTGTACCTATCTTAAAAAAGTTGAAGCAAATAGTAAAAAAAATGTGAATTTTCACATTTTTTGCAATGATTTTTTTTTTTAATTAAGGTATCTAAATTTTTTTTTTAAATTTTTATGAGCTTTTAACTTCCATGTTAAATTTTACTGTCTGTAAAAGTGGTTTATAATACTATCGAAATTTTGCTTCGTTTTCAAGTTACATATATGCAAAAACCAAAAATTATGCTTTTTCACCTCTCCCACTAAAATTCACCTTCAAATTAAATAGTACTCCGCGGTTTTGCCATCTTTAATGACCCATTTTCTGATTTTTACAAATTAAAGCACATGAACTCCTTAGTTCCTTATTGTCCTGTTTTTTGGGACATACTTATAGCCTATTATTCTCGTAAGCATCAACTAGAATCGAGACTCTCTTTCTCTACATGATAAATTTTCAAATTTCGATCGAATTAAAAATCATTTTAGCCCAAATTTTTATTTTAAAATATTTTCCGCATAAAAACAATTAAAAAAACAACCTTTTATAACTAAAGACTAAAAAATAGAGAAAAAAAAAAGCAAAACCTATCGATTAAAATACGTTGAACTATTTATAATGACCGAGCATACATAGACAAGGGCGTACGCAAGGGGGCAGATAGGGGCACTTGCCTCCCGCCTAATCACAATATATTTCATTTTAAAGCAAGATTTTTGTACCAAAACTATTTTTTGAATGAGATTTCCCTCCTCTTACCGAAATACTGCGTTCGTCCTTGTACACACATAGTTATATACGACCTAGCCAATCGAATTCAAATTATTTGATGGAATTTTTTAACAATCTAATACATACATGAACAAAATATCATTGTGATGCAGCAGTAGATGTACGTACATTACATACGTAGAAATACCTTCCAACGTTCTAACAATTGAATTCACACAACAGGATAAAGACATTTTCGTAGAAGTAACTACATAGATTCACTCGTATAGAATGCAATTAAAAATCGAGTCCTTATTTATTTGGTGTATATATGGTGTAGGTTACGAACAGGTTGCGTATTTCAAAACTTTCACTTTCTTGTAACTATACCATACCATGAGTTATACCCGTACGAAGGCACCCTAAGCTATAGAGAGGGATTGAAAGGAAAAGAGGTATCCTTTTTGTCATTCATATATGTACTTGTACATAGATAGATCTACATATGCGTAGCAAGGAGGTACAATTTGCCACGATAACGGGAGATATGTAAATCATGTAGGTGCGGTACAGAGAATTTGATCGGTGAGGTAGAAAGGTTGAAAAGGCTTTTGTCCCAAATGAATGCATAATTTCCCTTGGGGGTGGTCGTATACCTGTGTTGTATGTTGCGTTGCATACCGACCATATTCAATACTGGTAGAGAGATACCTATGATGGATAAGGAACTTCTTTGAAATGACGTTGACGGCATAACGGGTTTTCGGCATTGTGTTTCGTTGCAAATTTAAATTTTATGCAGACATTCACATAATGTGCATATGCGTGTATGGGTTTTTAAGCTTCATCATCTTTAGAATGGTTCAAGGTTCAATGAAGTTACTCTTATGCCATATACTCGTACCTACGCAAAAGCATCACAACACACAAAATACGGTGCCTCTTGCCAGCTCATGTCTTCTCCTATTTTGTGATTTTAAAGCTTATTCCTGGTGGGTTTTAGAATATTTTCATCAGGTCGTTAAAATAGCAAGGATACTACCTACCTACCTATTGAAAACTCTTCGGTCCTTGCCCCTAGGTAAAGGTTATATAGCTTCAAATTTGTACCTGCTGTGGGTGTATAGAAACTTAATAATGGCAGTTTCGACAACATTGTGGGTTAGAATAAGGGAACAATAGAAGTAGAAGGATACCTATACACTGCACCACCTATAACTGATCGAGGACGAATTAAGTGTAAATATTGTTCTAGATGAGTAGACAGGTGTTTCCAATAGCTTAGAGAAGTTCATAGAGGCATAGGTATTGGCATCTGGGTGTGGTTTGAATAAAGGAAAATATACACGATAAAGTTATGTTTTCAATTTAAAGTTATAGTGAGAAAATCTAACTTCGTTATGGACGATAAAAGCTCACACCTGTTTCCAATGTGGCCCAATATTCGTGCGAAGTTATAAAATCTAAGTTGATTCTAATAGAGTTGCTTTTGGAAAGCAATGAGCAAAAGGTGATTTTAAGTTTATTAAATTGTTGAAAATTTGTTTGAATATATATGTATGTGTATAATATCGGAATCTAGAAGAGGTGAGGGCATATAAACATTCGATTTTGTGAAGCAGGAAGCATAACCGATTAAGACGGTTAATTTGAGTGATTTACGAAATTATTTGAAGGTTTAAATAATTTTACTATATAGAAGCTAACCTATATAAAATGAGACTTATTTTTATTTTAATTTGGAAAAGAGAAACAAAACAGAAGTTATAAATTTTATTAATACTCTGTGGTTGCATTAATAAACAAACTTTAGTTATAATAAGGACAAAGTTTATTTGGTTTTAATTGAGTTACTATGTTTTAGTTATGTCGATTCCTTATAGTTTCTAACATAAATGCATAATGATTGTTTGTTGGTAAAATTTTGGAATAATACGAAGATTTTATTGCTTTTTTGATGTTTAAAATTTTATTATTTTTGTGGCTGGAAAAACTTAAAATTGTTTTTTTTAAAAGAAAAGAACTATGAAATGGAATAAGACAAAGATGATTTTTTTTAATTGACATAAAATTTGCATTGTTCGAATGACAATCTTGTAGCATTATAATTTAAATATGATTTTTAGCATATAACCGCCCCGTCATGACTTTTTCCAACATTTGTCTATCTCCTCCAATGGGGTCTATCATTTCGGGCTTATTGGCGTAGACTAGCGACTTCACATATTCCCATAAAAAATAGTCAAGTGGCATTAAATCGTACAATCTTGGAGACCAATTCACTGGACTGTAACGTGAAACTATGCGGTTACTAAACGTTTCCTTCAATAAATTAATTGTGGCATGAGCTGTGTGACATGTGTCGCCAACTTGTTGAAACCACAGCTCCTGCACCATCATGGTTGTTCAATTGATGAATGAAAAAGTCAGAAATCATGTCTCTATGGCGGTTACCATTGACTGTTATGTTCTGGCCAGCATCGTTTTTAAGAAGTACGGACCAATTACTCCACCAACCCATAAAGCACACCAAACAGTCAGTTTTTGTGGATTTAACGGTATCTCAGCATACACTTGAGGACTAACATCACTCCAAAAGCGGCAGTTTCATCAGTAACTTAAAAATATTAATAAACTTATCCTTCAGAATTTAAGGCTAAGGAAATATTAGTTATGATTAAGAAGGTTGAGCTTTAGGCAGGATGAGTAAAGGCTTAAGTATTGAAAAACAGTTAACTCTGCAGCATACATACTTACAAAAGATTCATTTAAGCCATACAAAATAAGGTGATGGCGTTAATAGTAAAACTGAAAAGAAGTGACCCTAAGTGGCAACCTTAAAGCACCCCGGGGGTAATTAAGAAAAGGCAGATAATAGACTAGACAAAGTAAGGAAAGTATTAATCTATGAGGCCTAACTTAAAATGGTTGAAACAAAATCCATTTTATTTCCGTTCTGGAAGTTATGAGGATGTTGTTTATGGGAAATGTGAGGGTTTTGTTTTTTTTTTGCCCCTCGGAACTAGGCCCCAAGAAATAAGGTTCCAAAAAAATTAAATGAGACCCTAAATAAAGGTAATTTTTACTCGCGATATAGGTACTATTAGGGCAAGTTTAGGATTCGTGTGAAAAAAAAAATCGAGATAACAATCAAACATGACATTACGATAGAGAACACCAAAAAAGTGAATGGAAAATTCTGTCTGTCTGCTTATATCTGGATCTACAGGCTACAACAATGATGCAATCTTCTTTAATTTTTCAGCTTTTATGGTGATTCTGCAGAGGAAAAAATTAAAAAAAATTTTAGCTTATTTTATAACGTCACTTGGCATTAAACTGTTAAGGAAAATCTTAATAATTTCAAAAATGGCTCCAAAGATTTAAATTAAAAAAACAGTGTTTAACTATACGATGGTGTATTTTTTGGTAAAAATTTTGTTTACCTAAAATCGTTATTAATGGTACCTGCCATATAACATCCTTTTTGGTTTTTGATGTTCTCATTAACGGCTCAACCGATTACAATTAGAATTTGTATGCAAAAGGTCCTTTAAAATGTTTATAATATTGCATATCAAAATCTTGAATAAAAAAATTTTGAGTTTTTGAAAAAATATATAAAATTTTTGTCTGAAAATTCAATATTTCAAAAACGGGTTAATGAATTTTCTTGAAACTAAGTTAATATTTGTATATTAATAAATACTCAAAATAAGCATACCAAAATTTCTTTTCAAAAATGTTACATAATTTTTATACATAAGAAATTAATTTTTAAGAAAACCGTTTCAACGAAAATAAAAAAATATATACAAATAATAAATAATACAAATAATGGCATATATTCTTATTTCTTTAAGTAATCATATGGCAAACTTGTTTTTAAGCTCTGGGTGCTTTTACTTATTATTAATAAAAGGACGATTTAAATACTTTTTTTTTTATATTTTGTTGTCTATTGTTATTTTCGTTTAAATGCTTTTTTATATTTTTTTTTTATTTTGTCTGTCTATAATTATTTTCATATTTTAAAGATCTTAATTCCAAGCAACATGAGCATAAGAGCAAGTTCGTGCGAATCAGTCGTGCATTTTATTTTATACTGAAAATATGCTCCACGGATGTAAAATTTAAAATGAAAAAAAAAAAAAAAAATAAATGCAAATGGCCCAACTTTTTTTTTAAAAGTAAATAATAAGGTACCTACCCCATTTTTTGTACTGAAAGTTTAAATTGAAGAAGAACCTAAACTATTCAATACAGCCCAAACTATCTGCATTTATGTAGTTAAGGCCTTAAACTATTTGTCAAAATTATTTTATATGAAATTAAACCCTTAAATTTATATCCATGAAATAGGTACATAAGAAATAGAGCCCAAAGAAAAAATGAAATTCAACTACCAAAAAAGCACTCAAGGCAAAAACAAAGTTTTAGTATAATATTTTGGGTACAATTTAATTTTTTTGGGACCTTACTTCATTATTTTGTTCAATAAAATAAAACTCCAAGCAAATTAAACAACATCCCAAAATTTTAATTTTTTTACTTTGTGTGCTTTTTAGGGGGTCTTAGGACAAAATGTCTTTAAAATAAAAAACAAAATCGTACCATCATTAAACTTGGTGAAAACATTTCATGTAAGTTGTGGTGTTTGAAACAGAAAATTTTAACCTCGGTACAACAGCCAAGAACAAAGCTACTGTCATTTATATGCACAGATTACTATATTTTCAATGTAAACGTTAAATATTGCTGGAAGACCAATTAAAAATAATGGTTTGTTGGTTAAACTTTGTAAATATGTGTTCTGAACAAACAGCATGAATAATCACAAGAGTCTATATTTCGCATGGAAGATAGTGGGAAATGAGGGATTATTTTTATCAAATAAGTTTGATTTACTACGAGAATGAAGAATCAAAGGCAATCAAAGGCATTTTTATAAACTCTTTTAATTCTTCATTTTGATAGTCCATAACAAATTTTTACTGAATTTCATTAGTGTGCCATTTTAGTCGCAGGATTTATAGGTATATAAATAATTCCACCACAATCCCAACCCCAAAAAAACACCCCACAGATATAGTCATTGATTTTTTCATTATTGCCTTTTGTAATAAATTTAGCATTTATGTAAAGTTTCATCAACAAACCATTATTTTTAATTTGGTTTTCGGTATTATTTTTAACATGTCATCTAAAGCAAGTATCATATGCAAAGCTTGTTCTAAGGTTAAATTTACCATTTGATGCATCCCAATTCCCTTCCATGTCAAATATTTTTATAGACTCTTTTGATTCTTCTTTCTCATCAATTTTCATATTGGTACTGATTTTATTTATCCTATTTTATCTGCACTTAAACTTATCAATGAGTTTCTAACTTAGAAAAAAACTATAGGTACAAGTAGCAAAATTTTAACTTAAAAAAAATATTTCTACAGTTGTATTTTTTCCATACTTTTGCAAAAAAGTTTAAAATTCCTAACTATTCAAAACATGCTTTAATAAATTTGAGGTTGTCAGCGGTCTTCAACTCTTTCCTATATGCATTAGACATTTTTTTGATGTTTTGACATTATTTTTTCTTTAATTTTTAATACATTTTTTATACTTTTAAACAATAAAAAACTCCTAAATGCTTAATCCTCTTTACCAAGCAGCAGCTATTATTTCAACCGCCTTTATGTTTTATCAACACAAGTCAAACAACGTTCACGTCGTACCTATGCATTCCTCCATAGTATCCATTACAAAGTATCGTTTTTCCTCTATTTCCTCACAAACTCCTGAACAAAAACTTGCCTCTAACAACGATTCGGATGGTGATATACCATTCAAAATGACTTCTCTAGTACAAAAAAAAAAAAAAAAATAAAGTTCCAAATAACAATTCTCGTATAGAACCGGAAGTAAAAGAACACCCACTCCACTACAAAAAAAAAAAAACAAATCAAAAAACACCGGAAACTAACCACCGAAACAAAATGGTACGAACAACTTTTTCTTAGTCTAAATGACAAAAAAAAAAACAAAACAAAATATTTTACAAAAAACCCAAACAATAAACAAAATGGTTGGTAACAATTGAAAATTGTTGTAGGTTCTACAATATTCTTCTCGTATATTGAGTGCAAGGGCTCTAAAATTGTAGGATGATGTTAAGGTCGGGTTTGGTTTTGGGGCTCGTATTTATACGGTACCGCTTTAGGTGGTCTCTGAAAACTCTAAACAGTCGTTATCGTCGTCATCGTTGTCACACAAAGAACCAGAAATTATTATTTTTCTCATCTCTTCTGTGTAAAGTTAACCTATTAAGAGGTTTAAGTCTTTTTTAATGTTTCATAAGTAAAACCTTTTTCCTTTGTGAAAAGGAATGGTGAGTTGCAGAGAAGTTTGTGAATTGGCAATTAAAAGGTCACCTCCAGCAACAGCCCACACAGTTGAATTGAAATATTAATTTTAACCCAATAAAATCAAATGGTGTTTTGAGTTCTTGTATACCTTTCTATTTTTTTTTTCTCTTTGAATTTTTATTTGACATTAAGAGATTTCCTTTGGGAGGGATTTTTGTAAATAAATAAACAATACTTATTTCAAGGTTGTTTTTTTCGGATAGAAAACTTAACAGCTTACTGGTAGTTGGTAAATATTTGATGGTTTTTCAAGGTTCTGGTTTAATTTAAAAGATTTACTCTTTAAATCAATTTCAATACAAATTGTCGAAATCTACATAGTTAGAGAAACTTTTTATGACTTTTAACTTTTGAACTCAATTATTTAGTCAAATAAATATTTGTATTTTATAAAAAAGTTTGTTTCAAGGACTTGGATTTGTTGAAGAACTTTCGCTTTGAGAATTGTTTGTTTGGCTTATTCTATGATGCTATAGGTGTGTAGTAGGTATGCATGCATATACAAATTAAATTGTTTATTTTATTTGTGGGCTGTGATTTTTTAATTTTAAGTAAAAAAAATCCTACAAATTTATTTCATTGGATATTAAATTGTCATAGCCAATGATTTATATTTAGACAGGCACATTAAAATATTCTTTTCTATTCTGAACCATGAGCTAATTTTAAATTTTCCACAAAAAACTTGACCTGAAACATATTTGTTGTGATTTAAGCTCTTGGAATTGGAACTGCCCTGTTAGTGATTAGATCATTACCGTAGCAAGGTCACATCACAAGAAAAAATATTGGGGTAAAATGGTGGAATATTTGGTACCTACGCTCACTCTACTCCAACCACTATTTAAATTTAAAACATTCATAAAGTTTAGATTGTCAGTTTGTCAGCAACAACCTATTCTATTTAGCATTATGAGTCTGTATTTTATTTTTGATTTTTTTTTTCAAACTACACAGGTACCGAAGAATTCTTTGAAACAACTTTTTAGAGTTCAATTAAATCTCTCAAGATACCGTCACTCTAAGTTCTCTTCTGCTAAGCAAATTAAGACAAAATATTTGAATACACAAATCACAAAAAATAAAAAAAAATGATAAATTATATTATGTTTTTTTAACTTGAGCTCCCAGACTATATTCGGTGGGTGCCAGGTAGTACATGTGCCCTTGAAACAAAATTGTCTTAATCGTCATACTTTAAAATAACGTTAAAGGGCAAATTTAATTTGGATAATGATGAACTTAAATTTGGTAAGCCCATTTTTCTTTCTGATAACATTAATAATGTGTGATCACTTTGAATATTATAACCAAGATTAAGATTATAAGCCTTTAAAAAAGAAGAACAAAATTGTGAATGTGATATGAATATAAAAAAACTATTATCATTTAGCAGACGCCCCTTTCATTACAAAATAAAAGTTTACTAATTTTTTTTTTTAATTTTATAAGAGAAAGAATTTTATCGCAGCATGGCCGTTCTAGAGACTAATGTGGCCTAAGAATACTGTTGAACGAAATCTACATTTGACAGTAGAAAAGGAAATATTTTTAAAATTCACCATGAATTTATTTAAATAATTGTTTATTTTTAGTTTTTATCTACGAGTATGTCATTTACTTCACAGTACATAAAATAGCCTTAAATAAATTTTGTGGTACCATTTTCTCAAAAAGTATTTGACAGATTTGGATTAATTTTATATCGTTGGAAAGCCATAGTAGCGGGGGCAGTGCGGATCACAAAATTTAACATTATGAGTTGATTTTAGTTAGGAAAAAAAATGTAATTGAAAAAAAAATAGTTTCCGCTTCAATTTTCAAATATTTTATGTGTAGCAAGTTTTTATTTTTTGAGTCGTGTCAAATTTCAGCACAGAATGGGGACGGACCAGTTCAATTCACTGTGAGTTCAATACAAGCCATTTAATTCGTTCAATTTTTTAACATAATTTCTTCTACAAAAAATAATAAGGGGTGAAATTCCAATAGCACATTTAAAAAACCTACTGACACTAATGACTAAAAGTTTGTTTCCAACATAACTGACTACATTTTTAAGGGCTTTAGAGCACTTGTGGTCAGCCTAACTATAGTACGAGTACCTATTTTTTAGTGTGAGAAAAGTCGTTTCAAAAATGTTTTCCAAAATTTGTAACCTTTTCAGGAAATATTTTAATACTTGTGCCCGAAATATATAACATTGAAGGTTTTAGTGAAACTTCGCATGTTCATTTTATGTTATTCATCGTTTCCTAGACTCTAATGAATAATCTGTATTATATGAAACAAAAATTATTGTCTTTTCAAAATATCGATAATTTTACTTTTATAAAAAGGTGGAAATCAGCAGTAACCGAACCACTTTTCTCATTTTCACCAATATTGTTATCATTAAGAATCGAACAGTGAGCCACTTTTTGTTTGACTTGATGTAAATAAATGTAGTTTTTGACTCAAACATAACATTTGGTTTATTAACTTTAGGTATATAAAAAATAAACATCTTTAAAAAGGCCATGGTAAATAATATTTTTTATAATATAATATATAATATTTTTATTTTTGACTCAACCAACAGATTAACATTTTGTGAAATCCAAAAATTCCATCTCATTTCACTGTGCAGCATTTTAATGCTTTTTCTGCGTTCAGTGTAGTTATCACGATTACCTTACCTGCATTTACAAGGTATCTGTACTTCCAGTTTCTTGAGAGTTTTCACAGACTAACCAGAATAATTCTAGCCTTAAAATTTCAATCAATTTTTAGCTTATTTTTATCATTAGACAGAATCTTGCAGTATCTATGGAACAGTATTGACTTCCATATAAAGTTCAGTTAATCTTTTTTTTGTAGAGAATACAATTTACCATCAAAATGCATCATTCGAAAAATTAAAAAAAATTGTTTGCTAAATTTAAAAAAAAAAACGTTTTTTGTTTTTATTTTTCTTTTTTCTTATAACTCCTTATGTATGTACCTATACAATTCATATAAAAGAAAGATAAATTAATTTCCTGAAAAAAATATTTAAAAATCGATCGAAGTATGGTCGCTCAAAGTAGGCCAATTTTTCGGTTTTAATCGAACTTTTAATCGATATGCCTGTTTTTAACAACAAAACTAACTTTAAATTAACGAAGTGGGAATTATTAGTTAGTTTATTGATAATATGTTAATATTTTTACAGCTTAGTAAGAAAATGCAGCTTTTTAATA
This sequence comes from Dasysyrphus albostriatus, assembly GCA_946251815.1. Classification (NCBI taxonomy): domain Eukaryota; kingdom Metazoa; phylum Arthropoda; class Insecta; order Diptera; family Syrphidae; genus Dasysyrphus; species Dasysyrphus albostriatus. Next base: position 138,864,066 of record OX276336.1, read on the forward strand.
TCTGAATTAAGTACCGGTAAAATAGTACAAAATCCTTCAAAGATAAAATGTGTCCCATCATTAAACGTAGTGAGAACGTTTCATGTAGGTACTATGAGAATGAAGAATTAAAAGAGTCTTTAAAATATTTTACTTCGAAGAGTGTTTTTTGAGGGGGAACGTTTTGTTTATAATGATGATAAAAACACATTAAAAAACTTCAAAATTTGTTCATTTTGAGCGACCATACCTCGATCGATTTTTAATAATTTTTTTGTTGAGTTATTTTTAAAGGTAATTTATTTGTCTTTCCTTTATATCAAACCTTGCCTATACCTATCTCTGCTCCAAAAAGTGTTATAGGCAGTAAAAAAAGGGAAAACGTTATTTTTTGGAACATTTTTTTTTTTTTAATTTGTCTAGCAAACATTTTTTTCTTAAACTATATTTTAATTGTTCAGAATCATGCATTTCGATGGTTAGTTTTAGTCTCTAAAAAAGGATTTCAAAATTATCTCAAAATTTGTCTACGTTTTCGATATGGAAAAAACTTTAAAGGGTGCTTTTGTCCCCCTATCAAAATTACACCTAGGGCTGGCCACGATACCAGACAAGTATCGTTTGGTAACGGTATCTGAAGCCGAAGCGATGCCGAGTCGATAGCAGCTACAAAGCATCCGAAACGATACCGAGGCATACTTTTGGGACCGAAATCTACCGATATTTTCGGTAGTATCGTTTGGTATCGGCAAAAAAAAACATATTTTTGAATATTAAAATTTCGTCTTGTTGTTCTTGTAGTTGGTTTCTTGAAAATGGATTACGATTTGATTGGCATTCTCATAGTTTTGAGTAGTTTTATTAATTTAATTTATTATCAACCACCCACTTCCACGCCCATTTTTCTTTCGCTTTGTATCTCTGAAACCAATCATTTAGATGACATTTTCATTTCTTTTGCTTTGTTTCTTTGAATACCAAGCATTTGGATGACATTTTCAGTCTTGGTTCTTTTTAGCTGGAGGAAGTGACTTAAATGAAATCCAGCAATTGCCTCACATACTTTTTTTTAAATCTTGGTTTCTCGGAAACGGCTCTAATGATATTGTAACAGCATTGTTTTTCTGCAATGATATTTTAACGCAATTTTTTTTTTGGCTGAGACAAGACCGAAACAAGATGAGACCGATACCGATACCAGACTTTCATTTACGAGATTGAGTTATACGATACAGATACCGAACGATACTAAAAAAATTCAATTTGGACGATACCGAGACGATATACTCTGAAAAGTATCATTTGGTTTGGTATCGTGGCCAGACCTAATTACACCCTCTAATTTAATAACACTCTACGGTTTTCTCATCTTCAACGATCCATTTAATGATTTTTGTAATAAAAACTCTCGAAAGTCTAAGTTCCCTTCTATATAGTGTTTTTCAAAAAAATGCTATACAAAATTTAGTTTTTAGGAAAACTTATTTTACTCTTTTAAATTTGTATATTGCTTATACATATTCTTATATCCTCAAGAACATAATCAAATATGTACAAATACCTGCATTAAAAAAAAATTCCACCACATTCCAAAGCCTTCATTAAAAATATATATTTTTTTAGAATTTAAATTGGCCTTGTTTAACAAAAAAAACGAAATTATTTCTGAAACGATCCTGGTTGTTTCATTCAAATCGCTCTATAGATAAGAAAAAGAAAAGAACAAAAAAAGTAATTCCAACGTTTATAAAAGCTCAAATAGGAGCACGAACTCAGCATTTATATTTTTGATTTTAACTTGTCAAGTTTCTTTTAAATAAATTTAAATTTTTTAATTGAATAGCTACTTTTTGTAGAATATATTAAAATCCTTAAAAACAACAACAAAATTTGTTGCAAAACTTGAATTAAAAATGATTAAGTTAATTATTCTTTCGATAGGATTGGTTTTAATTCTCAAGCTTGAAAATTCAGCAAGTAAGTTTCAAAAAAAAAAATCACATAAATGTATCTTTAAATCTATTTACTTTGATATTGTCAAGTGACTTCAAATTTATTCACTGTGTATTCAAATGTATTCGAGTGTTTTTATCCTTTGAAATCAATAAAGTACTTATTTAAGAGCACTCAAGTGTATTCAAGTGAATACAAAGAAGTGTGTTTATAGCCCAGTTTGAATGTGCTAACTATTTTCTGAAATGCAAACAATTTTGTTTCCAACCAAGCAAAAAAAAAAATATTGAATAAATCATACTAAAGAATGCGTTTAAAAAATATTATATTCTTCAATATTATAAAACTTAATATTATTTTCAATACTTACAGGTTTTAAATGGGTGCCTCTAAAATCCGGTGATGAAATGCCCAAAAATGCCATTCGCTTGGATTCAAATTTCAATAAATATGTCGGACGAATACAATATTTGAACACACTTCAACTTGCCGAAATTCATCGAGATTCCGATTCCAATAAGATCACCCAAGGAGTTCTAATACTTTATTCCAACGAAATAGTTCGACATATGTTCGAAGTGCTAATTGCCACCGAACATTGTGAATGGCTATGGTATGATAAAACAAATGTTCCTGAAAATATTGTTCGTGGTGGGACTGCTTGGAATTTGGAGCCGGTATTCATAGCTAAAAGACAAACATCTTATGATGTTGGAATTGCATCGATTTTTCTAACATCAGATAAAATACAATCGACTCCGAAATATTCAGAAGGCTATACATATGCTTTGGTATGTGAAGAAAACACCACATGGGTAGATGCTACATCAATGAGTGTTCCAGCACATAGTGTCAGAGCTGGAGAAGATCTGGGGCAGCCTATTTATGTGGCACGACTTTTGGGCCCTCTATCACATGTACCGGGAAATGTTGTGCCGGGTTTGAATAAGACTCTTGTTATTTTTAAAGACTATGAGCTTAATTCTTTTTATGTACAAGTTCTTATTGAGGAGTCTGAAGATTATAGTTGGCAAAATATGAGAGCAGGACAAGGCATTCCAGATTATGCTGTTGTTTGTGGAATATCGGAGAAAAATGAATTAATGTATTTAGCTAAAATAAATATTGTTTTTCCAATATTATTCTCGGAAACTAGAAATATTACTTTTTTTGATATTCTAGTTAAGAATGTTAAATAAATCATGTTTTGATTTTATTTTTATTTTGTTTTTGTTTGCTTTTTGTTAACATTTGTTTTCATATATGAATTTATTTATTACGGAGGTATAGAAGTTGTAAGGCTACTTGATTGAAACAATATTCAGCTCAATTTGTAGCCTTCGAAATGGTACTGGAATAATAATGTGAAAAATATGTCATCGAAAAGGTCAATAGTACTGTATACGTTTCTTGTTCTGACAAAAAGGTTATTTAATAGAAGCTGAGCTGATATTTTACGCTTTGCATGACTTGTTACGTCAAACAAGTGGCGTTTTTTTTTGGGGGGTTTTATACATAGTACAGTGAGAAATTCCCAACAAAACACATTCGCAGCTGCCTATATTTTTGTATTTGAATTATTGTATACGCTTGAACAGCTGCTAGAACACAAAAGTGAATTTAATGAAAGTTAAAAGTAGATAGAATCAAAATTATTAACAAAACGGAACTTATTTTCAAAAAAAATTTATATTTATATAACTTATTATTCAATTTGAATTTTTGTTTCCTTTTTTTCCTTGTTTGCCATTTTTAGATTCGAAAATCAATTTTGCAGCTATCCTGTGCTGGGATTCGAAGATTTAATTGGCTGGAGCGTTGGTGACCATTCGCTCGATGTGGCCAAGCCAGTGTAGTCGACTTGCTTTGGCCATTTGGACTACATCCACATCTTGGTACAGCAATTCACGATTGAATCTTCTCCTCCATTCGCCCTCTTTGCATCTTAGACCAAATATCCGCCGAAGAATTTTTCTCTCAAAAGTGCCCAGTACCTATTTCCCTTTTTTACTTATCGTCCAGCACTTGGCGCCGTTGAGTTGAACTGGTAAAATTAGCGTTTTGTATAGCGTGCACTTTGTCTTGCGGGAGAGGAGTTTTGAACCCATTTGTTTGGCCAAACCGAAGTAGCAGCGGATCGGTAGGGTAATTCTTCATTGGATCTCCACTAAGGTGTCATTCGTGGGGTTGATTTTTGTTCCGAGGTAGGTGAACTCCGTGACTTCCTGGCAATTGCTGCTACCAACGGTGACTTTTTGTCCTAGGCGATGGACACATGAAGCTTTGTTTGTTGATAGCATATACTTTGTTTTGTCCTCATTCACTTCAAGACCAACGTGTTTTGCCTGTTCATCAATAGCTGTGAATGCTTCTAGTACAACTCTCGTGGATGGGTCGATGATGTCAATGTTGCACCGCTTATTTTGTAACGTCATGTGGCATAGCTGGATTAGCTTTTTTTGAGATCCCGAGTTCCCACATCGCCAATAGAAGCTCTTGGCGACTTATGCTATAATATGCGGCTTTAAAATCAATGAAAAGATGGTGGGTCTCGACTTGAAATTCGTCGGTCTTTTCCAGGATTTGCCTCAATGTGAAGATTTGGTCTATCGTTGATCTGCCTGACCTGAAGCCACGCTGGTACGTGCCGATCATAGTCTTGCAGAAAGGTTCAAGACGCTCACATAGTACGTTGGATAGGATCTTGTATGCAACATTAAGCAAGGATATAGCCCTGTAATTTTTGCAGGACATAGGATTTTTGTAGATTGTGCATATGGAGCTAACTGACCAGTCGTCGGGCATACTTTCCTCCTCCCACACTTGGTTAGTGAGCTGGTGCATGCACCCTACCAAAACATCTCCTCTATACATGAACAGTTCCACAGGTAGGCCATCCGAGCCGGTGGATTTGTTGTTCTTAACCTTATGGATGGCTTTCTTGATCTTTCTTTCTCTTCTCTTCAGTACTGGGTTCTGGGACTGGATCTTCATTGATTGGTCTCATGCTTTTTTGTTCTCCTGTCGCTTCCTCTACAGAATGCCCATTGAGCAGCTGCTGGAAATGCTGCTTAAACACGTCTACAATTCTCTGTGCTTCGGTGACTAGGTTCCCTTCGCTGTTTCAAAGAGCTTGCGTGCCGGTTTTATAACCACATGCCAGTTGCTTTGAGAACCGGTGGGTGTTGGTGGTGGTGCTAGACTCCTCGAGATACCTGAGCTGAGAGGCTGCGGATGCTCTTTTCTTTCCCGGCAGGTTTTTTTCTCTTTCCTTCTTTTTTGCGGTACTCCTCTCTTGTTTTTCGTTGCATTTTCCGTCTCTTGCTTCAATACTGCGCATTCCTCATCATTCCACGGATTCTTTTTTCTGGGTGGTTGATAGTCTATGGTGGTCTCGGCTGTCTCCTTAATGATTTCGCGATACAGGTTCAACTGGTTTTTGACGCATGTCAGAGAGTTTCCCGGTTAATTGCTCACTGTAGTCTCTAGCTTCCTCGGATGTGCTAAGGCATGCTATGTTGAATTTCTTCCTTTGGGCGGTCTTCGCATTCTTTTCGTTGGACAGCCGGGCCTGAACTTTTTCTCAACAAGAAAATGGTCAGATTCCACATTTGCACCTGTCCAAGATTTGCACATGGTCGATTTGGTTGGCGGTTCGACCATCTGGAGATCACCAGGTTGCTGTGTGTATCCTTCGCCTGGGGAACCTAGTACTACTTATCACCGTATTACGAGTTGCAGCAAAGTCAATTAGTCGAAAGCCGTTGTCTGTTGTCATTTCGTGGAGGCTGTGTTTTCCAACTAAACCGCAAAAGATATTTTTCTTCCCGATTTTAGCATTGAAGTCTCCGAGCACGACTTTGACATTGTACTCCGGACAGGCTCCATAGGCTCCGTCTAGAAGGTAGTATGACTCCTCTCTTTGTTAGACTCCTCAGCTTCATCGGTAGGGGCATGTGCACATATTAGGCTGATGTTTTATCATTCAATTTACATGAATAAATTAAATGTAAGGTCAATAAAATGTGTGCCGAATTTTTCATTCACTGCCTTGTGGTATGCGTTGTGATGTTGTGGATTGCGAACTAACGTTTAACAGTTCGCATAAAATGGAGACTAATTTGAATTCCACTTAACCTTTTATTGGCAGCAATTCTGCTTCATATGTTGTTTTTGTAATTCATATAACATTCCACTGTACTACGGATAGCTTTTCCAAAAACTACACGCCTAATTACATCCTTCAACGTTAAAATACTTCCTTGGATTGCAAGAGCTTGTTTTTTTAATCACAATAATTAAATTTAGTAATCTAACTAAAATTAATAAATGTTACTTAAATTGATATCAAAAAATTATTCTCTCTTCGAATACGTATCAATTAAATATTTCTTCATGTCTATCAAATTCAACTGCATAACCAACCGCCAAACAATATAGGTTCTCTGTTATACTCTGTGTTTCCAAATTTCCCGACATAACTGAATTCGGTTAAAACCACTCAACCGTGGTTGGCTTGGGCAAATGTATAAGTACCAATATTATATAGTTGAGCTCAAGACTTGGGATTAACTCTCAATTGCTAATTGAAAAGGTGTCAATATTATCCTTGAGTTTCATGTAAATGACCATGTTGTCTTGTAATAAAGGTTCTCCATATCTCCATAACATACCGCATTCAATTCTCATATATGTAGGTGTAATCATTATTATGCTACTTCTGCGGTTCAATGTTATATTCTCCTTCCAACATATCCACCTTTACCTTTACCCACAATAATTACAATCGAAGGGTAATTCCATAGCACAGAGTATCAGTGAACAGAATGCCAACAACTTTTGTTGATATGTTCCGAGAATACTTATACCTCCTTCGGATGACAATCAGTATATCAGAGGTAATTATTGGTGAGGGTACAACTGAATACAACACCATTTCGAATTTATTAATTAAAATTTCAATTATTCAGGTGAGCATTTATCATCTTTCGAAATTTCCATTTTTCCAATAAAAATAAAATGAAATATTATGATGTATTGCATTTCTTTTGGGTTTTTTTTCTTCCCCAACAGCCATCACATCACCTAAAGTAAATGACCATGTTGAAGCTCACTTTCCAACCATAGCCAGATGTATAAAGAAGTTTTAAAATTCTGTTTCAAAATTATATTCCTCGTCGATCTACGAGTATAATGTATGTATTCCAAGAACAACAATATCGACAGAATTTCTGTCGTATAAACTGTATCGGTGTTTTATGGAATTTACTGTGAGAATTTAATTCTCGAACTTTGTATACATTTTTGATAAACGTTCCAAAGATATTTTTGACACATACATGAGTAATAGTGTTCACTTTTTAAACACGACCGGATTTGTGTGATTTGATATTATTCCAGGGCGTATTTTGAGTAGTAGTACCTCGTGGCATGATGGTTAGTACGTTGGACTGTCGTGCCGAAGGGGTGGGTTCGATTCCCAGCCGCTGCCACCTAAAAAAAACAGAAATGTTTTTCGCGAGGTACTGCCTCTTGCGAGGGACTGACAAATCCTCCAAGAATATACTTGTCATAAATAAGTACTTCTCATCTAGCCGTTCGGAATCGGCAAAAAATTTTAGGCCCCATCCATTCCTGCCAATAACACGCACACAGGAATGGTTGAGAGTTAAAAGTCACTAGGCCCTGGTTCTCCACGAGCTGTTGTGCCACGAAATTTATTTATTTTTATATTTTGAGTTGTTATTCAAGCATCGAACGCAATGGAACTTTACTTCTAGACGATTTACCCCAAGAAGATCTCTGGTTTTCTGCATTTTATCATAGATGGAGTAAGAAGCACCTGAAGCTGAAGGGAAATAATTGAACTTGTTTATACAACATAAATTATTTCGTAAATCGTAATGCAAGTTTGCCTCAAATAAAGGAATAAAGGTACGAATCATTTTGCTGAACCATTTTATTATATTTTTGAGAACGTCTCCAAAACCAGACTTGATGTATCAAATTTTAGGTTTATAGCATGAAAATAAACTATTTTTTACAAATAATTTTCTTTTGATCGATTAAGTATTTTAAGTGATCATAGCGGACAAGCACCATAAACGTTGTCTGAATCTCTGAAATATTTGTATTGGGTGTCTTCTTGAACTTCCTTTTATTTTTATTAATTTTAAGAACTTTAAATAATTTTTAATATGACAAAGATTTCATTTTTTTATAAAACAGAACAAACATTATACTTAGTAACGTGTTTTTTTTAATAAACTAAGATAACATTTGGATAAAACAACTTGAAAATAAATAATCACGTTTGATAATTAATTGCGGGAAAGACGTTGCTTGTACAAGAAAAAATTGCAGACCAAGTTTGAACAATACAAAATTATTGTTTGAATAAAAAAAGAATTTAAAGAATCGATTAGGGTTTGGCAAAGATAGAGTCAATTAAAAGAACCGGGTTCTAAAATTATAAGCTGCCATAATAACTGCCAAACGAAGCCAAAACGAAAAAATGACCTCTTAAGTTTTTCGATTTAAAATGACCTCAGGAATCCATGGTTTTTCAGTGCAGCGGTGACTGTGGGACACCCTGCATATAAAAAGTAAAACTAAATGTGACGCCTTTCGCTTTACGATTGTAACAACTTACGCCCCTGTTAAGTCTTCTGTACCTGAATTGCATGACAGCATCCAGCTGCAACCTACCACTCTGGAATATCAATATCTTCATATGCGTGTGCTATGCTGCTGCACAGTACAGTATGTCTGACACAGATTGTCTCAGCTTAACTTCTTGTTTTTTTTTTTGTTGTCATACTAAAAGCTATGAATATTGGTCGCCACATTTTCTTCGTCAATATTCTCCCAGGCTAAAATATAAACCGGATGTAAAGGGAACTTGCAGTTGTTGTTATTGCATATTTATGCTTTCGTTTTTCCAAGGACGTCATCCAATGCACACATTTGTGTGTATTAAGTAATACAATACACGATACAAGTCACAATGTTCATTTTGTATATGTACAAACACATATAAACGTCGGTGTATGAGTGGGTGGAGTGAAGGAGAAGAAGAAGTTTTTGAAAGTTGCAACATTTTGAGTTTCTGCATTTGGGATTTCTAAACCTAGGTATACATACATCCATACTCGTATATGAACGAGAGAGAAAATAGTTTTCAAAATTGAATTATGAGGAAAGACAAAATGACAAGGATTAAGAGAAAAGGGACCTACTTCCTTCTGTTACTATACACATCACAGGACACTTTGCACAATTGCTTCCATATTTCTGTACTGTAGGTAAACTGTATTTTTTTTTTTTTTGAGAATATTGTGAAATATAACAATTGTGGAACACTGTGAATTATCTCTAAAATAGGACAATTTCATTTTTCAATTTTACTTATACATAGTTATATGACTTTCATAATCTTTTTTTTGTGTGTGGTTTGTATAGAAAGGACCTCAAGAGATATTTAACTTGGGAATTAATTGTTTCGTTTAATTTTGATTTAAGTACAGAGCTTGGCAAAAATGATATATAAAATGAATTTGAATAAGTCTTACAAAATTCCACTTATTGGAATTATTCAAAGTAATAGAAATTATTAAAATACAAAGTTTAAATAAAGTCTGGAATAAGGTTATATTGAAAATTATGAATGCTGATAATGGCCAATTGAATGGATCTTTTAAAAAGGAACAGTTATTAAATATGTTTGTTTGGCCCATAAGCATGCTTAAAACCGAAAATGCTACTTAATTCACCTATTCGTTTCTGAGAAAATGATGGTCACATTGGTCGGTTTTCAAAATTTTTAGTAAATAGCTCCGAAACTAAGTCATATTTGACAATTTTGCACATACAACTTTTTGCTCTGAATTAAATTTTCTATTGAAATGGATAATTCAAAAAATATTATAAACAAATTTAAGCACAAAAAGTTATCAAAAAGTAACCTTAAAAAATCGAAAAATTATTTATTATAATTTTTCAAATCATGGTCTTTCATTAGAAAAGTTAATTTTGAACAAATAATTTTAAGTGTAATATTGTCAAATTTGGCTTAGTTCAAAAAAGTTTCAGAAAAGTCCTTGCAGTTTTTATGTCTCTTTGTCTAGATCCCTTAAGGCTGAGTTGATTTTATTTGTTAAAACTTAGACAGAGCTTATTATGGTCAGAGCGTATTATGGTCATTCACCCCACACTGGTTTTTTCATATTCTTAGACCCAAAAATAACGGTAGCTGCCAATTTGTTTTAACAATTTTACAAAATCTTGTTTTGGTTTGTCACCTTTTCTTTTAAATCAAATTATTTTAGAAAAAGCAACTTTTGACTGGAGAAAATATTTTTCAAAATAATCTTATAATACCTATAATGTACCTCCAAAAGAATATTTTGTTATTTTCAATTTTCTGGAAAACGGTATTTATGACAGATTTTAATTATTTTTAAAATAAATATTTAAAAGGCAAGATAACCGTTTTTTACTTACATTTTATGCAAATAAAAATGAACTAGAAATTTGAATCAGACTTGTCAGTACACAGACGAAGAAAGTGGGTCTCACAATTCTGTCTGTCTATCTATTTGGCTAAAGCCTAAATGGCTTCAATGATTTTCTTAAAACTTGGTATATAGTGGTTTTCGATGATAATGCCCACAAGTTTTTTTTTAAATTTTTTCTCAGAACTAAAAATAATGGTACATATGCCATATATTTTTTTCACCAATTTACAAAATCCTATTTTTCTCAAATAAAAGCTCCACAACTTTTATTAAAAAAAAAAAATTCAATAAATTTCTTTCAGTAAAAGTTACTTTTGGTAACTCACATGAAACCATTTTTTTTATTTTCTTCAAAACAGTAGGAGTGATTTCAATCATTTTGTTTATAATTTTCTTTTAAAATATTTTCGGGTACTTAAGTTTAAAAAAAGTATTTTTTAGATTTTTGAAATGTTTCAATGTTTTTTTTTTTTTTTGAAAATCAAATTTTTCGAAAATGATATGATCGATTTTTTTGATACTCGATACTTACGAGTGTTTTAGTACTTTCTAAAATATTTTTAGGAACAATTTTACATATATGAAAAAATAACGGTGCGTTCAATACAAAAGTTAAAAAACTGGGAAGGAAAATATTTTCGTTTTCAAAAACGACTCCCTCGATTCTGATAAAACTTTTTCCATGTATTTAAATAAAAACTTTTTATTTTGAATTTTCTCATTATCGACTGGCTTAAGATAAATGTTCTTATATACAAATTTCAGATAAGTTTAAATAATATTTCATATCAAAATTTTTCAAAAAAAAAGTATTTGAATTAAAAAAAAGTTTCATTTTTTTTAAATTCAATATCTCAAAAATGGTTTCACATTTTTTTTTTAAATTCAGTTTTTAATCTGCACATAGGTATTTACTATTAATTTGCATTCCAAAATTTGTTCTTAAAACTATTTTAAGAATTTTATATATAAAACACTAATTTTTCAAAAAAATCGTTTAAACGGTTTTCAAAAATTTGTTCCATAGAAAATACAATAATATCCAATCAAGAATTAAGATGGAGTTCCTATTTTTCATTTAGAACTCTCAAATAAGTTGTTTTAGCTAATTCTTATTTCGTTTTTCATATAATTTCCATTTAACTATCAGCGTCTTAAAAATAAGAACGCAAGTACTTGCAACCCAGTGGTGCATTTTGTTTTTTCTGCAATAACTTTAAGGAAATTTCGATTTTCTGGATTAAATCATGAAATGCATTTCAAGGTCAAAATTGCAGCGTGACTTATTTCCTACATCATTTGATTTTTGAATTGGCGTTGCGGTGCTACTGTCAAAGTTTCAAGTTGTATAGAGAAATGGTCTTAAATCTATTTAATCTGAGACAGTCAACTGAGTGAAAGATTCAAGTATGATAAATATTATCTTAAAACATCATCAGAAAAAATGTCCACTTATTACACAACCACTTTTTAAAATAGGCCATTGTTGTGTATTTGATAGTTCTTAACTTCTTTTTAACTTAAATATGTATGTAGGTTCGTAAGATAAAATAAAACAAAAACGTGAAAAGATTATTTTTTTTCATTTCAAAGTTTTGGACTGAAAACTAATTTTTCAAAAACAATCGATTAAAACAAAGAATATTGAAAAATGAATTTCTGGCCTAAGTTGAGCTAAAGGACTTTTCTCGAGATGTTATCACTGTTTTTTTTAAATTTGTTTTTCTATATTAAGTTACTAATTTAAATATTTGCCCCTCCCGTCTGAATGAGCAAATATGCAGCCCATATCTTGTGACATACAAAAAAATGAGCTCCAAAATCTTCTATAAGAAGTACAGAATATCGAAGAAAAATTCTTTAAAATAGTTTAAAATACAAGCTGTGAAATGTAGAGGTAATATTTTCCATCTTACGATTTTGTATGAATTTTTTATTTTCTGTGTATTTATTTTTTTTAGAAATAGAAGGATTAATATTTAAAAAAATTTATTTTCGGTTTAAAAAGTGAATGGTAATGAAAAATTCTCAACATTTTTTTATTACATTTCTACATTTATTCCCTACTTTCTCAAAATGTAGCTAGGTATAAAATTTGATGCTAACAAATTACATATATTTTATTTCACAATAAGACACGTTTATATGTGTATATTGCCACACCCACCCACCTATACATTAATAGAGATAATTTAGCAGACAAAAAATTGTCATGTCTTCTCTCAAATATCCCAAGAAAAGAAACGAATTTCTGTAATTATCCTTTATTATAGAAACACAATACCAATACTTATAGGTGCGTATCTTGTTATCAGTGTTCACGAATGGAACATCTGCAAATCTTATATATAAAAATGGAATCCAATGGCTTGGGTGTTATTCGAATGGAATGTTAAGTATAAGCGCGTCATATACATAGAAGAATATAAAATATTTTCCAATTCAGATCGTGTCCAGTAATCATCTGGGCCTCGAGATTACACGTAGGTATTTTCACCGAACACGAATAAAGACCAGAGGAGAACTCTTTCTTACACGATTTACATAAAAACGAAAATGTGGGTGGCAAAACGTTAGCAGATGGCATATTGGCGGATTGCTGGTGACACATATTAATGGATTCAAAGAAAGGCGAAAAGCCTACGGCTGTTGTTGGTGCTATATGTATATGAATGTTGTCCTGTGTTGTCACGATATACATTTATGAACATCATCATTTTTGAAAAAGGCTGCAGGACATGAAGTCAAATAAGTAGTGGCCTAACCTGTGCACCCTTTTTGGTTGTTGTGAATTCATATCCATAATAGAGTGTGGTGCTAAGTACCTATACCTAACGAGAATACAGCGACACCAGGACACCACGCCTGGAGTGAAAAACTCCCATCATCATCATCATCATCCGGGAAAATCGAGGTTAAGCGTTTCCGGTTCATTCGCATGGGACATTGCCGTTAATATGCCTCTTGGGGACATGAGGCTGTTTTTTTTTTTTTTTTTGGTGTAGGTACTGACTTTTATGGGTATTAAAAGCATTTTGGTGCGTATTGTTTATTCGCAACAGGCTGAAAATTTCCCTGCAACATAATATGTATGTACCTGAGCACACAATGGGTTCAAATATCTGTTGACAACCAAATCGAAATTGGAATGTTGGCTTGCTTTTTTTTTTTGTCGGGAATGAATAATTGATGATAAATAATTGCAGTTGGCGGAAATGGTTTTGATTTTTTTTGTTCTTGTTATTCTTTGAAATGTCGGTAGTTTTCCTGTTCCAATGGGATTGTTTTCAACAGATAAAATAAACATTGATACTGAATGGGAATTTTTTATTTAAATTATCCAAAAACAAGTTCTGGCTGTTTAAATAATAGACAAGTAAGGATCCTCAAAATTTTGAGCAGTCTTTAGCTGAGAAAATGAAGATTATATTTTATTTACTGCTTAGGAGACAATTTTGTGTCGATTATCCCGATTCTGGTTTATATAGTAGCAGGGACTTTAAATTAGTGTATCGTTATGCTGACTCAGATAATGGCTGGATAAATTTAATTAAATGAAACAATTCTCGTGTTTAGAAATATTTTAAAGGAATTTTGGATTTTTTTTACCCAAAACAGAGGAAAACCTTGGCTCTAGGATCGTGGTACTCTATTGGGTGGGATACTCGCAAACAAAACTTAAATCTTCTAGTATGTGCCATGTAATTGGTCAAAAAAGGAGAAATTGGTCAATTATGGAAAACTTTTATTTGATGATTAAAGTTTTTTGAGGTTATACTTGATTGATATGGCACCTCATATGTTGTTGGATATTTTCTAAAAACTCTATCATCTTAAAAGCTTTTTCTTGAAAAGGAAACTGTAAAGTTTTTGAGTATTCTTCATTTAGGTAGTTAAGAAAAAAAAAAAAAAAAATAACACCTTAGGTTATTTGAAATTGGTGATTAAAGGTCAGCTGGATTCAGTAATTGGTCATTGATGACATATATTGTTTTATGAATTTTTGAAGTTTTTTAAAGCCATACCAATTCTTAAAACTCATGTGTGAGATATTTATAGCCCCTCTTTGCATGTTGGATACTCGTTTTGCAGATCAAATATCTATCGCATCTAATACACTCAGAGAAAAAAGTCAGGTAAATAGTTTACCTGGGCCCTGTTAAATTTACAATGTGCATAATCCCATTTAAAGTTACAGACATTTCAGAAATTTATCTGATTTTAATAACCATATATTAATTGTTAAACTAGCCTGGTGACCTATATTACCATATTCAAGTTGATTTAAGAAGATAAACTTTTATTTTAACACTAAATTCTGGTAAACAAGAAGTTTTGACAAGAATATAGCGCTAATTTTACCTGAGATCTGGTTTTTTGAACACTACTTATTATGAATTTCTATTTTACCACAAATCAGGCTGAGGAAACATTTTATATGGTTATTTTTGCAATGTTTACCTGTTGAATTAAACCTGGTCTCATCTACCTGTTAATTTTAACATGACACCAGTGTTAAAACTCTCACACACAGGCCATCCGAATAAAATTATTTAAATTTAACCTGGCCACCTGTTAAACTAGCCCTCTACCAGTGTCGAAACACACTCACAAGCCATGGTTAAGGAATCACTCTGCCAGGTTATTTCAACGTGATACCAGTGTTAAAGCACATGCACACACTAGCCATCCAAACAAGGTCAGTTTTAACTTATTAATATTTGGCACTAGGTATTTATGCAGCGAAGTGGCCTAGGGGATGCGTACTATCTACATGTGTGAGAGGTTCCCAGTTCAAAACTAAGGACATAAGTATCACAAAGTATTTTTAAAATAAAATTATATACATAGTAACAAATTTTTATACTTTCAGAATAATGCAAAATGAATTGGACACTAAGCAGTGTTAGAGATGGGACCTACAAGCATGTATCTAAGACATAATAATTACCGGATACTGGGTTGATTTAACATTGTATAATGTTAAATTAACAGGACGTCGAACATTTTATTCATAGTTTTGAACTAGATTTTCATATAAACTAGATTTACAGGTAAAAACAGCAAGATTCTCAGGTAAAATTTACAGTTTTTCTTTTTTAAGGCAGTTTTAACTTTGCCTAAAACCAACGTTGATTTAAGACGACATTAAAATCAGGTATCAGATTAAGCCATTAACCTGTTGAGTTGAAAAATAACAATCTGAAAATTAGGTATAATAAACCAGAAATTGGTTGGTTATACCAGCGTAACCAGTGTAAAGAGGGTGAACAAAAGTCTTTCGGGAGGGGAAAATACAAAGGCCAGAAAAATTAAGAAATATATTTATATTATAAAAATTAAAAGATTGTATCCAAAGCTAATTAAAAACCTACTTTGGTTTTAAATAAAGTCACTTTCAAAGTGATGGAGAGGGAGGATATGAAAGTAAAATAAACTCAAATGTCGAAAATAATAAAAATCAAAAAAGTCTACAAAAATATTTTAGTTGAAAGGGTGTTTTTTTCAATGAAATGGAACATTTTTTAACAACTACCGTGAAACCCCTCCCAAAACTGGTACAAATTTGCTCTTAAAAGCGGGTACGATATTCATCTAACTGATGAGCCCAACTATCGTGCATTTTTCTGTGGGTTTAAAATTAATGTGTTAAAAATTAAGTAGTCATTAGGTTAAAATTAACATAGTCAACTTAAAAAATTGTTTTAAATAAACTACAAAAAGATTAAATTAAATGAAGGACTTTGTTATATGTTTTTACCAAAAAACTTGTTTAAGATTACACTTTACTCTACCGTATTAACCGTGCATTAACGGTGTTAAATTTAACCAGCTTGGTTCAGAATTAGAAGTCCTCAATTTGAAAAAAATTCAAAGGTACTGACCTGCTAACTTCACAGTGAAGGAACCAACCCTGCTAGGAACTTGCATTAAGACTCCAAATTTGCAGTTTTTTGCATTTCTAGAAAAGGCTACTTCAAAATTTGGAAGTCCTTTATTTGAAAAAAAAATTCAAACCTACTGACCTGCTAACTTCACTTTCTGACCTACTTACTTCACTTTGAAGTCAATTTTGGTAAATTTTTCAAACTAAGGACTTCAAATTCTGAACTTAGCCTTTCGTTGAAATGCAGAAATACAGCAAATTTGGAGCATTTTGGAGAGTTTCCCTCGCTTACACCTTTATTTGGCGAACTTCAAAATCGGGAATAGAAAGGCACAACAAAAATGAAATGAAATTTGCCTAGGTGAAAGTCACCCTGCGAACTTCATAGACGTTTTTAATTAGCCTTTAGACTCTTTATTTTAATTAAGCATGACTTGAACGTATCTTCGCTCAAAAAAAAAGTATGCGCAGTTTTGAAAATTATTTTTTAAAAAATTTGATTTTTCCATTTTTTAGGCTATTCATTTCAATAGAAAATTTAATTCTGAACAGAATGTTCTATGTGTAAAATTCGTCAAAATTTGGCTTAGTTTCAGAGTTAAAACAAAAATATTGAAAAATGGTGATCTTTCTCTCAGAGACGCATGGATGAATTTAGTAGCATTTTTCGTTTTAAATCTCAAACAGACATATTCAATTATAAAATCCCTTGGACGTACATGTTCTTTTTTAAAAGGTGTATATTTAATAGGCTATTAGACATTATAAAAAATTGAGAAGTCAAGCGTGGGTACATCATAGCTAGGATGTATTATTTCACCACAATATTCTTTAAATTTTCAACCCTTTTCATTGTCTCAAAAAACAAGGCTTTTTAAAGAAAAATTTGTTATCTTTTTTACAAAAAAAAATATTTAAGAATAATTTTCCTATTGCATACTAACATTTTGTTTACTCTATTTAAAAAAACTTTCAAGTTGAATTTCCATTTTTTGCTTGAAATAACTTCAAGTTCAAAGGTGTATCGTTATCCACAGCATCATACTTTCTTACTCAAAGGCATGAATTATTAATGAAAATGATATTAATTACACAAAATTCCCTTTCCCTTATTAAATATGCAACAGTGCAAAACTCCTTGGTGATGATTAAGTTGATGATAATAATCAGCGTGCTCTGCAGATAAAAAATTTCAATGTTCAAAGACTTTTTTTATACCTTACTGCAGGATTATCCCATTAGATCCTCTAATGCAAAAGTAGTATTCTATCATCAAGGACTCCTTTCAAATAATATAAAACCCTAACAAAAAAAAAAAAGAAATAACAAACGGAAGAATACAATGGAAAGGAAAGTGCACCGTAAGATTGTGAAAAACCAAACTCAATTGAAGAAGAAGATTCACAAAAAAAAACAATGATAATAATAAAAGCGAGAACTATATGATAGCACGGAAACTAAATCCAATCGTATTAGAACACGAACTTCAGAATAAGATGTTTAATTTGCATCCGAAATGTAAATTTATTCAACCGTTCAACGAAAGGATATCTCTGCATTTTTGTGATGTCCTTCCGTTTTCTTGAGCCGAAAAGAAGAAAAATAAAATGAAGAACAAAGTAGATGAGGAATAAGGAAAGATTGTTGTCGCAATAAGGAAACTAAGATGGTTATATAGAAGATAAAGAGTTATTTTTGCTACCCACATCCTGCGAGTCTAGAGTGTCAAAATCCCTCAGGATCTGATGAAACTACTCTTGCTTGAATCTATTATCCTTTTGTGGCGAAATTTTACCAAATTCTTAGTGAACGAAAAAAAAAACAAAAACAAAAAACAGAATTAAGCTTTGAATATCAGATACAATTCATTTGACATAAATTATGTATGCAAGAATAAAGCAACAAAATTCCAGCAATGTAATTGAAATTTAAACGAAACTCGTGATTAAAATAAGATATTTAAACAAAACATCCAAAAAACTCAAAGCAAAAATTACAAAAATTACATTTTTTTTAAAGATTTTTTAAAAACATTAAGCAGTGGCATTTCTGACGAAGAACTTAGAAGGTAACTCTTTTTTGTCTTTAATGTATTTATATCCATATCAGAGGTACGGCTGTGTTGGTTTAAAGTGTTAAATGAGTGCGATCAACTTTTTTTCAGTATTAAGTTAGCACTGAAGTCGAGTTGATTATTTTTTCAATTGTGAATGAGGTACTACATTCTATTCCTCTTGTAGTGTCCAAATCCAAACAAATGAAGTGTATAAGACATTTTTGTAGTAACTCATCTATACATGTATGTCTTTGTTTTGGGAATTAAGTCTTAATAAAATTGTAGTTAAGCAATAAAACCCTAATAACAGAGAAAACCTTCAGAAACGATAAAATTTTCCTCACAGCTAACAAACTATTGAAATTCACCTACTGGAAGGGTTACTACTAAAACCCTTTAGTCTTATTATTATTAGAAAGTAGGAGAGGTTTGTAACACCTCACTTGTCCTTAAGGCCAAAAATGTTATACACATACATATATATGTAGGTTAGGTATATTACATCAATGTTTATCTGACCTTCTTGTAGGTCCCTATACAATATAAACATACATATGCATAAATGTTTTCGTCATACATGTGTAGTAAGTAAGAACTTTCAATATATTGACCCAAGAGCTTAACTCTTGTTCATGCTTCATTTTGTAGCAATCAAAATGGGTCAAAACTTGAGTTAAAGGCGCACACAACGTTGAAATTCAATTTCAATTTCAGTTCAATTTTCTGCTATTTAAGCTCGGTAAATAATAATAATTATTATTATTATAAATATATACTCGTATGGTACTTGTATAATGTAAGTATAATACAAGAGTAGCTATAACCATTATTTGGTTGGTCGATGATTGTTTCTGAGTACCATAATTATTACCCTAATAAAGAGCGCGTTGAGTTGTGTCTTGTATGCTGGTTGCTGGTCAGCAAAAGGTCTAGAGGGAGATGGGTTGTGACTGTGTGTTTTTTTTTTTGTTGATGATGACTGAGCAAGGATATGGAGAAGGATATAGAAATATCCTGGTTTGTGTGTGTAAGACGATTTAATGAAATTACGTCACATTAACATTGAATAACACTGTTAATAGGATGCGAAAAATGGTCGAAGTAGGAGAAAAGGGATTAAAATAGTTTTATACGACTAACTCATGGGAAATAATTGCTTGATTAAAAATTGTTGATAGCTATAACTAAGACGTATATTAATTAAATACAACATGTGCTCAGAGGAGTTGCTCTACTTAAAAAGGTAGGTAAGTAGTATCTGCTTCAAAAAGTGGAGTATTTAGTCTGATATACTTCAATTAATTCGAGCACCCCATTAATAACTCAATTATTATATGTGAAGTATGTATTACCTTGTTATAAATATTTATGTACTGTAATAACAGCTTAAAGGTATTTTCAAGTTTTAATCAGCACGCTCTGCACTCAGTACTTACCAACAGATACTAAGCAAGTTGAATGTTTGCATGGGATTGCCATGAAAAATCTCATTTCACAGAGTACTTACCACCAATTATTGTTAGTCAAAGTGAGCCTATAAAAAATAAAATTTGGTGGCACAACAGCCCGTGGAGGGCCTAGTGACTTACAACTCTCAAACATTCCTGTGTGCGTGTTTTTTACAGGCATGGAGGAGACTTACAATTTTTTGCCGAATCCAAACGGCTTGATGAGAAGCACTTATTCATGACAAGTATACTCTTGGAGGATTTGTCAGTTCCTCGCAAGAGGCAGTATCTCGGGAAAAACATTTCTGTTTTTAGGTGGCAGCGGTTGATAGTGAGTCTATAGAAAATTTAATTTGCAAATAGGCGTAATATACTTCAGGACACTTTTTTTTCAAGCCATGTAAAATAAGGAGCAATTTATTAAATGATCTTGAATAAAGATTGTAGTAAGAAGTCATATACCTCATTCAAACCACAAAATAATAAGAAAATTTTGTTCTCTCAATTTACTGCTGTTATTTTAATGTTTACTTTTGATATAATGTACCTACATAATGTATGTATTAAGCATTAAGCTACCTTAGGGCAAGTTTAAGATTCGTGAAAAAAAAAATTAGAGTAGATTTGGCGGGACAGTCCCATTATTTGGACCCCTTTTCCCGATATTAAATATTTCCCGATTTAAGATCTTTGAAAAAATATGCTCCATATTTATTGCATGGTTTTCGATTTCTCTTGGGCGACCATTCCTTTGGACGTGATAAGACATTTTCTCTTAGACTGACAAAGGATCAGGATCATTTTTAAAGCAAAACGGTATTTTTATGGGTTAACCCTAATGCGGACACCAAATTCTTCTCATTTATGGAAAAATAATACAGGCAAACATTTTCCTTCAGAAATGATTTATAAATGATTCACAGAAGTGAAAGAAACCTTCTCATTTATGAATTTATTTAAAAATCAATGAGGATCAAATTTAGGTGGGTAGCATTACTTTGAATTCGAATAAATTTTTATAGTTCATTAAAAAAAATTAAAGGTAAAATAATTCTTCACTCAAGTGAATGTAAATAGGAC
Source organism: Dasysyrphus albostriatus (assembly GCA_946251815.1). Classification (NCBI taxonomy): domain Eukaryota; kingdom Metazoa; phylum Arthropoda; class Insecta; order Diptera; family Syrphidae; genus Dasysyrphus; species Dasysyrphus albostriatus. The sequence continues at coordinate 138,884,985 of OX276336.1, forward strand.
GCTTATATATTTAGTTTACTCAACAATTCATGATTTTTAAAAAACTTTTTTTTTAAAAACTTAAGTGACAAAAATAATTCAGAGATTCTCAAAACAAAATGAAAAGAACAATAGACATTGCCAAGATGTACCTCTTTCGAGGATTTCATTCACTCGTATTCATATTTTGTGAAGAAAATTGAATCTCGATAATTTTGTATCCTGAAAAAATTCCACACAAGTCCCCTTATGAGGTAAGATTGATAGACTTTTTATATGGCTATATTCAGATTTGATTCACCGAAGTGAATGTTTATCGAATATAATACATACTTCATTTTCACTGAATGTTGACTGAACGTTCATATAACTATTTGCTGGGTTGCGTTGCGACCAGAAACTATTATGTGTGTGTGATTGGTTGAATATGTTTAATTCAGAACTAAATAGTAGATTAATCACACACGTGATTTTTTTGAACAGGTTTGAATCAAAAATTGTGTACAGCTACCTCTATTCAAATCACTTAAATACTTGCTTTTATGGTTGAATTAATAGAAAAATGAAGAATAAGGAACTCTAATATTTTTAAGAATATACACATTCCGAATTTAAACTAAACTTACAGCGAAATCAAACCGAACTCGAAGCAAACTCAGGCCAAACTAAAACTGAATTAAAACGGAATTAAAATTAAACCCAAACCAAACTCAAACCGAACTGAAACTGAACACAAACCAAATCCAACTTAAACCCAAAACCAACTCAAACCAAACTTCAAACGAACCGAAACTTAGATCAAACTTTACTCAATTCAAACTCAAACCAAATCCAAACCAAGTTCAAGTCAAACTCAAATCGAATTATAATTAAACTCAAACCAAACTTAAATCAAACTAAATCAAATTCAAACCAAAATCTTTCCCAAACAAAACCGAAACAGAAGTCAAACCAATCGTTATTTTTGGACCTTGAACAACACATCCAGGTCCAGAATCGAGTTGAACGTAGGAAGACTTTTTTTAAACTCAAACTCACAGCTAAGCACGGATCTGACCAGATCCGAAGTCAGATGCATTTTTCACATGAAGAGCTATGCACTTCCGCTAAAGTGTACTTAATTTGATTTTTTTTCAAAATGTTTTAACTTAAATCAATCATTTTAAAACGAACAAAATTAGATTTGACGAGAGTTTCCTTAAAAATTGAATCCAAAATAACGACGGACAAAATTATACCTAATTTCACATTTCATTCGGTTTGAAAAAAAACTGTGATAACTGTAAGAAAAAGGGATTATTTCTTGATAACTGTTATATTTTCAAAAAAAAATTGTATCTATTCGTTATGAAAAAAGAGACAATTTTCAAAATCATTAAAATAAATTAGGTTCATATGTGAAAGCAAAGAAATCAGCCCATCACTAAAAATTAGTACTTATCGTTCCACTGTGCATTGGTAGGTGGACTCACAAACAAAATTTGGTCCTCTACTAGTAGTTTAAGCTTTTGAAGATTGTGTCAGTTTTTTATATTAGTAACGGGTGATTTTTTAACTGGTTTGGTTTTGGCAACACTGGTTTTGACAGCTGACGTGTGTTTAGTACCTTGTGTCACTGTCAAACAGCTTCAGTTTGGTTTGCAATTTAACCATGGATCGTCTTACAAATGAACAACGCTTGCAAATTATTGAATTTTATTATCAAAATTCGTGCTCGGTTCGAAATGTTCATCGCGCGCTTCTTCCATTTTATGGTCGGCGTTCTCGACCTTCTGAGCAGTCTATTCGGAAGATTGTGACCAAATTTCGCACCAAATTTACTTTGTTGGACATTAAACCACCAACACGTTTACGTACTGTGCGTAGTGAAGAAAATATTGCGGCCGTATCAGCTAGTGTGACAGAAGACCGCGAAATGTCGATTCGGCGCCGTTCCCAGCAGTTAGGCCTTTGTTACAGCACTACGTGGAAAATTTTGCGGAAGGATTTGGGCGTAAAGCCTTTTAAGATACAGCTGGTGCAAGAACTAAAGCCAGCCGACCTACCACAACGCCGAATTTTTGGTGAATGGGCTCTTGGAAAGCTGGCCGAGGATCCGCTTTTTTATCGAAAAATTGTGTTCAGCGATGAGGCTCATTTTTGGTTGAATGGGTACGTAAATAAGCATAATTACCGCATTTGGAGTGAAGATCAGCCAGAAGCATTGCAACAGCTACCAATGCATCCCGAAAAAGCCACTGTTTGGTGCGGTTTATGGGCCGGCGGCATTATTGGGCCATATTTCTTCAAAGATGATGGGAAACACAGCGTTACTGTCAATGGTGAACGCTACCGAGCGATGATAACAAACATTTTTTTGCCCGAAATGGAAGTTCTTGACTTGCATGATATGTGGTTTCAACAAGACGGTGCCACATGCCACACAGCACGCGAAACAATGGCGCAATTGCGAGGCGAGTTTGGTGAACAGTTAATTTCACGTTTCGGGCCGGTCAATTGGCCGCCTAGATCGTGCGATTTGACACCATTAGATTATTTTTTGTGGGGGTATGTCAAGGCTAATGTCTATAGGGACAAGCCCGCTTCGATTGACGCACTGGAAGCCAACATCCATGCATTCATTCGTGAGATACCGGCCGATATGTGTGAAAGAGTATGCCAAAATTGGACTCAGCGGATGGGCTACCTGAGACGCAGCCGCGGTCAACATTTGCATGAAATTATCTTTAAACATTAAATTGCAAGGTTCAAACTATCGATTCAAATAAATATTTCATTCATTTTTTCGAATTTTTTGTGATTTTTTTTTTTTTAAGTTCTAAGCCTCTTAAAAAATCACCCGTTAGAATTTATAACTTCAAATTCATACTCCACTTTATCCTGACTGTTTGCCAACTTTCAAAGGACATTTTAGTTCGAGCCAAGCTATGTTTATTGATTAAATAAATTTTAATCATTTTTGATATTAGATTTAACCAATCTTTGTTCCAAGTTTTGTTTTTTTTCTGGCAACTTTTTTTCGGAGTTGGTCTTTTGGCAGATGTCACTTTGGTTTGCCATTTCATAATGAATAGACTTTCTCCTAAACAACGTTTGCAATCGTGCAAATTCATTACCAAAATGATGGTTTGGTTCACTCGACGCATCGTGAAACAGTCAATTTTTTGAAGAAAACTTTTGGTGAGCGCATTATCTCGCGTCGTGGGGTTATGTGAAGTTGTTTGTCTACGCAGATGAGCCCGAGACGATGAACACCTTGTTTCCATCAATAAATTGATTGTTTTGCGATTTGTCGTGTGAACAGAACCATTATTTTGGTAATAAATTTTTACGATTGCAAACGTTTTTCAGGAGTAAGTCTATTCATTATGAAATAGCAAGTGACAGCTGTCAAATTCATTCGTTTCATTTCCTGTTCTTCAAATGTCCTTCTACCTTTCATAAATACAAAACCCATTTGGTATGTTATTTCTATATACAAAAAAATACTTATAATCTTTTGAATTCAATCAATACTATTTTCTCTCAAATGAATCAATAGCAATGTTTTGATAAATTATCGTCTCTATTCAGATCCTAAGAATGTTTTTCTTTCTCATTCCTTCAGTGATGGCATATATCATAAATATCAATCAAATAATCATCGTTCTATATTTAACCATGCCTTTCTCCCGCGTCGACCTTAAAAAAAAACAGGTCAGTTTTTCACTCACACGTGTGTCTGTTTCTCTGCAATCCTTGTATTGTGTCATTGGAAAATCAAAACACGATAATTGGCTTTCGAAAATTCTTTTTATATCCATTATTTAATTATGAAAACAATAACAACTTAATTTTTGAAGGGCAATTATAAAATTGAAGTTCAAAAGGATTTCTACAAATTAATATATTTTTGTTATAAGCAAACAAAATTAAACTAAATACTTTAGGTAGTCTGAAGGATATCTTTCAATTAAACCTTATCGTGCACCTGTCAGAAACCTAGCAGATGACTACACACACGACTAAAGATTTCAATCAAAAATGTTTTTTTTCTTTTGATCTGACACTTTTCTATTGAGCAATCATGTTAACTCCATCCACAGAATCCTTAAAAGCCTTCCTTACATTATTTTATCGCAACTTGTATACACACTCTTCATCACAGTCTTATATAAATTCATACATACATATATATTCTATTAAGGATGAAATAGGCTAACAAATTATTCGATACTTGTTACTTTGTATGCCATCGGTTATGTGGTGTAGGTCTCACAATAAATCATATCCCTAATGGAACACTAGGATATTATTGTACCATATCTACTATATTAACATCATATGTCAAAGGTGAATTTCAGCAACTTATTTATGGTTGGTTGGTTGTATTAAAACTGATTGTTGTTGAATAAGAATTGCTGTATTGATCACGGAGCAAATTAATCTATATTATAAGGATTTTATTGCAATTTGAATAAGCAGTTAGGCTACCGAACCCTGTTCCTACTTCAGACCCAAATAAAATTGTAAACTTTTTTGAAAATGTTTTTAAAAATTTTTCAAATTGCTTTATTCCTAGCTAGATGCTTCCAGTTACGCATTCCAAGTTGGTTGAAGTCGTTTTCCGACCCAACTGACATTTCAGCTTCGTTTTGGCTCAACTGAATAGGCTTCTGTAAGACATCTGTAAACATTTTTAAAATATAAAAAGGTGAACATTATCGAAGTCCTAAAGTAAGTTCTTGATGGTCTGAAAGGAGTTTAAACGAGTGCTATTCGAAATATTGATAAGCTTAGTTTTTGACAGATAAAAGCTTCAGAAAGGTTTCTATAAACAAAAAAGCACAAGTTTAATTGAGTTATGAGCTTTTATGGATTGGTTGTGTTCATGTACTTTTGCGTGCGAGTTCCACATTGAGCCCAGTGTAAACCTAACATTGCGGCACATTGTGGAAACCCCGAAATGCAAGTGCGTGAACAAGCTCATTATTAATTTGAAGTTTCATCCGTGGTTGAACGCATGTCAACGCATCGCCTTCAGACTTTGCCTAACTTCTCTGGCATTTCAGTTGACATTCTTATTTCTGCATTTGCCAAAGTCGGCACATTTTTCCTAATCTAAAACTTAAAATCTAATTTTCTTAAAGTTAACTTAAAATCTTTTAAGCTTAAGGTAACGTAAAAAAGAGGACCTAAAACCACTTAGAATTGTAAACGAAACTTAAAGTAAACGAAAATAAAATTGACTAAAAAATAAACCTAAGTTCTTAATCAAAAAAAAAAAAGGAGAAATCAGCAGACGACAGCGAAAACAAGTTACAGCCGCGCAGCAGCTCTCCGTGGACAAGACCACGGTGTATAGCCATAGGTACAATTGGTTGTATAATATCTACTAGAAATGGATAATACAACTCTTACAGAGGTTGAAATATAAAACGAAAAAAAGTAGAACTTATTTTTAATTTCTTATAAGTGGTTTTTACTATTTAAACCATATGCAAGGAAACTGTGTTTCAGATACGATTATTTTTAAGTTAATGTATTGGAAATAATTATAAATGTTTTTCAAACGATTCTAGGGATCGAACACAAAACTAGAGAATACCAATTATCAAGAAGCCAATTTTTCGTACGTTTCACCTTCCAAAACCCATTTTTTTTACATTGTTGTATTTGTAATTTTACTTCGTGTCGATGAATAGATGTGAATTGCAATAACAACCAGACATATGTGCTGATGAATGCCGAGTTGAGTCTTTGTGTGCGGAAATAGGAAATAGGATTGATGTTAGTGAGTTAATGTATGTCTTATAACAAGAGATATTTAATAGAACAAGACATTGACGCAACTAGACAATATTTTACGCAATATATAATAATTGTTTTTAAAAAGCTTCTTTAAAATGACTTTTACAAGTTTGAGCCTCTGTAATATAAATTGATCTTTAATGGTTCGTGTCAAAGATTTGTTACTTCAAAGTGGTTCATGTCTAAGATTTCACATATCAAAGTGAAGTATTCGATAAAACTTCTTGAAATTGTAACAGAAACATTTTGAAGACTGACTGACAGCAACTGCAATAAAATAACTTTATAGAATCCTTATAGAGTCACAACTTAACGTTCCTTCTTAATTTAAATTATTTTACCAACGTCTATCCGAAAATAGATGCTAGCCTCGTTTAATTTTCTAGCTTTCAAACAAATTTAAAGAAGCAGTTATTGAATCTATGACTTCTATAAGAAATTTATTTTTGATGAAAGCTGTATAGAAGCCTTATACATATCCAGACTTGCAGAAAATCAATATTTCTAAGCTAATAGAAGCTGAAATGTTGGCCGCTGTGTTTTCAACCTTTTGACCAGGTTGACGTCTTTGTAAGGCCCGTAAAGCTCATTGTTAAATCGTACTACATCCATACAAACTGGACAAAAGATCACCAGAAGAATTTTACTTTCAAAGCACCAAAGCAGATTCTTATCCGTTTCTGACAGGGTCCATGCTTTTGCCCCATACAGAAAGACCAGGATGATTAGGGTCTTATATAAGGTCTCTGGTTCCTTGAGCGAGGGCCTTACTACTCAAATGCCTTCTTAGAAACACCGGTTGGCAAAAGTAATAATTCTTCGTTTGATCTCGTATCGCTCTAAGGAAATATTTTATCAGACATTATATTCATAGCTGTAAATTTGGCAACAATCTTATTTCTTAAAATAAAAAAAATATATATTGAGAAGTACAAAGCTTGTGAATGACAACATAATTGTCTTTAAAGTGGTTAAACTTTTCTACTAGGATCCTTTTTGCGTATAACTTCCAACTAACAGCAAAACTGCTTCTTATCCATTTTATCCGCACACATATACATATTTAAGCACAACTTACACAACATATACGACACGAAGGAACTCATCATTACTAGGCTCAAGGCTGTTTGAACATGAGTATCCTTTTTCGCAAAAAGAGGAAGCTTGTATTTTGTATGTATTATGTATACTTAAGCATATATACCAAGTGATAGCGAGTAGCAGTTCAGCTTAGTTCATTTGAATTTGATGTGGGATCAGTAATTATTTTCGAAACATGTATACTCATGCCTAGTCATACATATACCTACGCAGATATGATTGTAGATATAGAACATACATTAATACATACATACCTAAATGAAGTGTGTGGTTAAGTTTGGCTCTTAACAAAATAGGCCATCGAGCCACTCCCGGGGGCTAAGGCTTTCAAACCATAATGACCTATTAAAGCAGGTGTGCACATTAGAGAGAAAGTATAATATAGGAATCTAGGAAATAAAGTCCCTGGCTGCTCCTGCTCTGGCTGGTTTATAAATGTTCAAAGAAGAGTTCACATAAAATTTTGAGGATGGATTTATTAAGGAGCTCCACTAATGTTGCAGTTCTCCCTTCAAATAATAATGGACTCTATATTTTGGTAGGACATTGTGTCTATTATTGTGTTTGTGTGTATGTATTTGGGATTTGCTTCATTAAAAGCCAATTTCAAATAGGAGTGAGATATACTTCTCCATTAATAATGAACATTGAAAATTTGTATGTAGGTTTTGTTCTCTTATTCAAACACGTACCGTACCGAATACTCGTACACTGTTCTGTATGCAACCACTTTCAAATAATATGTAGGTACAGCGAGATAGATACATAGATACACAATGTCCTGTGGGAATGCTAATTGATGCGAGTCAACTACCCCGAAGTGATTTATGATAATTGCTTAATTTTTCGTAACACGCCAAACAAATATTTTGAGATTCTTGCTACTACAAATGCCTACGAATTAGGTTGCAAATTAGTAACCAAACCATTGACCATTGAATGAATGAAGTGATAAGATAGGTACATAGTATAAATACTTACAATGTATGTGTGAAAACGAAATTTTGATTGTATATGCACCATGACCTCAATTTTCAAAAATAAAATAAAATAAAATAAAATAAAAACTTAATAAAATAAAATAAAATAAAGTAAAATAAAATAAATTAAAATAAAATAAAATAAAATAAAAAAATAAAATAAAATAAATTAAAATAAATGAAATAAAATAAAATAAAATAAAATAAAATAAAATAAAATAAAATTAAATTCAATTATATTAAATTATATTAAATAAAACAAAATACAATAAATTGAAATAAAATATAATTAAATGAAATAAAATCAATAAAAAGAGATAGTTATATATATGATATAAATACAAAAAATTTACAAAAATTGAATCAAATTAAATTAAATAGAAAAAATGAAATAAATTAAATAAAATAAAAAATAAATATAAAAACCCAAAATTCAAAATATAGAAAAAAATTAGAGAAAATAAAGTACATATATTCAATAAAATAATATAAAATTAAATGAAGACAAGATCATATATATAAGTGTAAATTTAAGAATGATATATAAGAATGAATAAAGAAAAGAATATATTAATGCATATGTTATTTGGACCTTCAATAGAGATAGTCGAATTGCTTTGAACCATAAGTATATAGAATCTTCCAATAAAAGGTTTCATTTTAAGTTTATTCGAGCTATTTCCTGGACGAGTGATTTCTCGAAATGAAAACATCAATAATTGGTCGCCTAGATTGTGCGACTTAACTTCAACGTTGCCCCATCTCAAATGGAAAAGATTCGGGTGTTTGAGAGGCAGTGTCTTCGACGCTGCCTTGGATTGCACAGAACACCAGAGTCGGAGTACAAACACTATTATTCCAACCTGGCTCTATACAACGGGGCCAACATAAACAGGATAGATAATTTCTTGCTGAAGCTTATTCGAGGTCACATTGCAAGAGCGATGTCCTCGTCTAACAGCTTAATTTTCGGGGCTTACTACCCCAACAACGAATACTACGAGAGTGTGCGTCTAAGCGGCTTTATTCCGCCCGATGCATTCCTCCACCTAGACAGTCGAGGGCTGATCCAGGATAGAGCGGCGATTCCGCTAATCTACCACGTCGGCCGTAGAACTGTAGATCGGCGGCTCCTTTACAGTCGGGACGTCCTCGCACAAGACGGAGCTGAACACCTTCGGTTCAGTAGGACTGTGTCCCAACGGGACCGAAGAGATAGGGTAAAGCAGGAGAACCAGTTCTGGTGGTTGAAAAACGAAGATGAAGTTCCTTCAGACATTTAATAGTTGACCTTGCTATTTTCTCTTGTATGGCCGACTTACATAGGTTTCGGTAGTTAGTTTTAAGTTTTAAGTAGGGACAGTCAGGGTGGCACCAAAAAAAAAAAAAAAAAAAAAAAAAACATACAAAAACACCAAAAAAAAAATTATAAAATCAACAAAAATACAAACAAAAATTATAAAAACCGGAAAATGCTTGCTGTGGCTGTTCTAGTTTGTAAGTAGCTTATAAGTAGGTTGTAATTAGTTTAAAATTAGTTGTAAGTAGTTGTAAGTAGTTTTAAGTAGCTTTAATTTAGTTTTATGTAGTTTGTAAGTTTTATATAAATCCAAAAAATAAAGACATAGATACCGAGTTTTTTGTGAAATTCTTCTCGGTAAAAAATAAAACCGACCTGGATTTAGTATTAAGATAGTTCTTAGGCCGAAAGGCATTACCATTAAGTTATTATAGTTTAACTTAGAGCGCCCGACTGGGGCCAGTAAGTTAGTTTTAAGATATTGATAAGTAGGCTAGTTTTTATGAATTTTTGTCTAGCTTTAAGATAGTTCTAAGATAATTAAAAAATAAAAATGAATTTACAAAAAAAAAAAAAAAAAACTTAACTTCATTATATTTTTACTTGCGTCTAAGACAAAAATTATGTCAATGCTTCAACAACAAAAGAAGAAAATATCAGAGCTTTTATTTATGAAATGCTCCCAAAATCATACAAAATCGTTAAGTAAAATTTTATCAAAAGAATCAGCAATTGTAGGCAAAGCTAAGACGGTCATTCGAAAAATATTGAATTTAATTATCAGGCACATAGCCTTACCTATACTCCCTGTTTAGTTTTTAAAAATATGAAAAATTTAAATTGAAATTTTTCATATTCTTAGAAACATGGTAAAAAATTCAACCGGAAGTGACAATTTTCGGACTATAGCAAGCACAAAAACTTGTCTAACCAGCAACTATTTCAATGGACATAAAATTATTGTTTAATTTTCAAAGCCACGATGGTGCCGATTGGTATCTTTATCTAATGTTACGTCCGTTTCCCTAAGCATTGTCTCTCAAATGATAAACCTTATAAAGCCTAATATAAATCATACGAGACATAACTTATCATATTCTTTTCTGCTTCATAATTTTTATAACAGGAAATTTGTTTTTTTAATCACCAGTTGTTTATCAGTTTTTTCAGTTCTTTTTTGTTTTTTTTTTATCAAAGAAACACGTAACAAATGAGTATAATTTAAGACAAAAAGAGACCTTAACCTTTTTATTTCAAAAACAGAAGTATAAACATTACCTTGAACAGCTTCATCTTCTATATATATACACAGAATTGAAAACAAAACGTTATTAAAAGGTTCAACGTAATTTTTACTTAAATTTTTAACAAAAATTTGACTTCACAAAAGAATAATATTTTAAGTTTTACTTATACTTATACACAGACACATCTTTAATTCTCGAAAAGTCTTGCCACCAAGTAGTCCTCTTTAGACAAGCAATGAATCTATAACTTCAACCATTTTAGCCTTTTTTTTTGTTTTTCGCTTGGTAAAATTAAAAGACTATCTCTACAACTTTTTATATAGCTAGGTACAAGGAAAAAAATTCTTTTTGGTTTAACAGGTAAAATAAAACAAAAAAAAAAAAACTCCTCCGACCGACCATGACATTTTTATTCGCCACTTTGAGATACAATTAAATTCCTTAATTGCTACATCTTTTCCAACGATTACTCACCCACAATGGCTTTGATAAAAAGGGAATATCTCTTTCGTTCTCAGGTAAGGTGTTGAAATCTTTTTATATCTCCAACATTAATGAACAAAGAAAAAAATATGTTTTTATTTTTTTTTTACAGAAGGATGATGTTCATAAGATTCAGGAAAAAAAAAAAGTAAAAACAAAAAATGCAATCAAAGATATTTTAAATCTACTCAAGTGTCTATTAAAAGGAATACAAAAAAAAAAAACTCAGCTTAAAGTGAAAGCCCAAACACGAAAAAGCCTTTATAACAGTCATCGTTCTTTTTGATGCTTTGCTTATGTCCTTATACTCATACATCCTATATATATATTTACGTGATGGGTACAGGGTTTTTCACCTGAGTTAGGTATATCAAAAGAAAGCGGATTTAATGACCATTAGGCTTACATTTCTTTGTCTCTTATACTGTCAAGGTCTGAGGAATTGTTTGGAATTTACTAGAAGAGGAAACTGATGTTGTCTCTCGTTTGTGAGGACGATGATGGCAGCGGAGTTATATATCCCTTCCTGGAGTTAATGCTTTTTTTTTAATGTCAATCTTATTTGAAGGGAGTTAAAGTTAAAAGAAGGAATATACGAACAAAATCGAATGATTACTTCTCAGATAGTCTTTTTTGAAAATAAAACAAAAGATTCTTTCTATAATTTTTCATCATTTAATTCGGGAAGTACCTATGTAGGCACTACACAATGTAGACACTCACGCTCCTCTGTCTAGTACACACATTTATTTCCATTGATGCTTAAAAGCCATAATAGCTTATTTTATTTATGACAGAAAATGGCTTAAAAGTTACCCGACTGAAATAAGCTTTCATGTTCCCTAAGAATGGTGAAGTATAGAATATAAATACTTGTGCGTAGGGATTGAGACATTTTTTTTTCGAAAATGTCTAATCCTACCAAGGAAATACATAACAACCTTACGTTGCAAGAAAGGGAAGCAGTTTGCGGGTTTGTGTTTTGTATGCGATAATATTTTTGTATGACCATAAACTTATAAGTAGGTAAAAGTAGGAATAAAACAATTATTTATACGAATATAATTCGGTAGCTATTATCCTTGGAAACCTACTCCGAACCTTTTAATATTAATTCTCTTCTCGAAACCTTCAGTCAAACAACAAACATATGAAAACCTAAAATGAATGATATAGACATAAATGAATAAATAGAGTTGCTACTAGTTTTTGAAAGGCTGTAAATGTAGAAGTCTTCACCCTACACTTGATTTTTTCAGTGGAGTAATTGTGTCCAATATGTGTCAGAATTCGAACACGCTTCCGATCTCTCATTGTTGCAAACAAAAAAATGGTTGCATCACAATTTTATATTTTGGTATAATTTCGTTTGTTCTTATTTGTGAAAACGGAATAATTATGACTCTTTGCGTCAAATGTGGACATAAACATCGATCTGAAATTTCCAAATTTCCATTGTATCAACAGTGGTAGTCTCTCTTCAAACTTTTGAAAGCAGCAACATTGCAACAGAAATGCTATTCAAAATTACTGTGGCTGTAAAATAGCTTAAGAAATAAAAAAACTAATTTTGGAATGCATTATTATTAATATTTCTTAAGATAGATCAAATCAACGAAACAACAATGGTCAAAGCGTACAAAAATAAACTCGAGATTTTGATTAAAATTGTCATAACGATGATAGCGAAGACAAAAAAAGTGGGTCTCACAAGTCTGTCTGCTCGGCTACATTCTAAACGGCTTGATCGATCTTCTTTAAACTTGAATTACATACAAAACTGCAAATTTGAAGGCTTTTTGCAAATTTTATCCACCTCAGTTATTGACAAAAGGACTCTTCCTTCTGCTAACTTTACAGTGAACTTTTGTCAAATTTGAACTTTAAAATTTGAACTTAATTTTTTTTTTGAGGTACACATAAAACTGCAAATTTGGGACACAACTGCAATTTCCTATCTAACTCATTTGGTAAAAAAAAGAAAATGCATTGCTTTGTTGTCAAATTTGGAATTAAAAATTTGAACTCAGTTCTTTTTAAGTATATAAGAAACTGCAAATTTGGAGCTTCATTACAAATTTCTATCTAGCTCTGTTTCGGAGAAACAGACTGTTCTGCTATTTTCACAGTGAAGTTTACAGTGAAAAATTAATTCATTTTTTTTTCAAATTTTTTTTTTCTCGAAATGCAAAATAAACTGCTTATTAAGAGCCTAACTGCAATTTTCTAGCTAGCTCCATTATTGAGAAATGGGTTCTGCTAACTTCACAGTAAAGTTAGCAGTGCAGTATAAAAGTTTTTTTTTTTATGTAAGGACTTCAAAGTTTGGCGTTATCCTTTTCTTAAAATGCAAACTAAACTGCAAATTCAGAGCTTTATTTCAGATGCATAGCTTGCCTGGTTTCTGAGAAAAAGGCATGCACTGCTAACTCCACAGAGCAAAATCTGCTAAATCAGGAATAAAAAAGCATTAAAAATGCAAAAAAAAAACTGCAAATTCCTGCCTTGATCCCATTGGTGTAGCTTAAAAATGTTCATTCTAACTTCACAGACGTATTTTTTTGGATTGTTAAAAAAAAATCAAAAATATTTTCTTGAAAGGAAAATATTTTGAAAACTACATTGTCGATTTTTTTAAAATTTGTACTTAAAGGTTTTTTTAACACTTTCTTAAGGATAATACAAAAAAAATGTATGAGAAAATAACAGTACCTTCCATTAAAATGTTTAAAAAACCGTTAAGAAAAATATATTTTCTTAAGAACGGCTCGTTGGATTTTTATAAAAGTTGTTCTGTATACTAAAATCGATATTTACTACCATAAAGAATTAAAACTTTCAAATAATGACCTAAGTACCTCTCATAGAACGTTTTCTTCAATTTTGGATCGGTTGAACGGATTTTGATTAATTTTTTATCTTACACATTTCAAAAAAAGATTAAAAAAATATAAAATACCAAAATATTCCAAAAATAAAGTTCGAGAATAATAAGTTGACATTTTTATTCGAAATTTTATGCACATAGATAAATACTTTAAATTTGCTTACCAAAAGCTTTCCCTTGAAATGTTTTAAGAATTTGATAATTTTTAAAAAAATCACTCCAACTATTTAATTTTTTTTCCATACAATCATACTCCACCAAGTTGTAAGATGGTTTTCTTTTTTTTTTTCATCTCAAACTATCCAAAAAGTTGTTTTAGCTAATTAAAAAAATATCGTATTTTATGGTTTTAAAAATTTCTTCATAATTTCCAAGCCCTTACCTACAATTTTCTTAAACACTCAATGCCTTAAACATAAGAGCAAGTACATGCGATCTAGTCATGCATATTATGTCTTTTGTAATCGAACTGTTAACATTTTGAAAAATCGATAGATATTTTTAAAATACAGAGAAAGAGTTATTTTATCAGTCAGTTTTTTAAGCATCAGTCGAAAGTTATTTGGTCGACGTGATGACCCCAAGATTTTGCAGTTTGACCCTGTTGGAGTTTATTTGGTTACGTCATCTGAAGTCACAGGTATTCACCAATAAGCCCAAAATAACACATAACAGATAAACTTAAAGTTATGATGAACTAGGCCATCGCTTATATTCTGCCAGATCTATGCGGCACAGACATTGAAAATTGGATTTCTGGAATTCATGCCACCGTCTGAAGCCGCGGAGATATTAGAATAATGGCGTATAACATACATTATAGTGTACATAGGCTTTTCAAAAGAAAAAATAATTTTTTAAATACCTCACACACAGCTTGTTTAATTTTATATTAGCACCAAACCTCCGTTTTTGGAAAACCCTTTACTAATAATTCAATTTTACTTTTACAGGCATTCCATGACCATCTTTTCCAATAAATTAAAATAGCGAATATTTTGACAAAGACAAATAGATATTCAATTCGAGCAATAAATATAAATATTTAAGTGCACATACACACAAACACATAAATAAAATTAATTTGACGAATATTTTGATCAACAAATACTAAATCATTTGAAATCAAGGCTACATACAGTCATTTTAGTTATATTTTTTATAACTTAAGAAAAAATCGCTTTACATATACAAGCACAAACGTGACCATGAACCAATAACCCCTATATACCACACAAAAGCATCATTGTCGTTCTTCACTTCCACCTAATGTCCTTGGTAAAAAAAAAACAATCCCACCATAATCCATAATTATTTTATAATAGCTCATGATTTTTGTTATATATTTAGCATGATTGTATTTATGCATATCAGTCTTAGCTCCTCGGTCTATAGGCTTGCATATATTCATATGTGAATTTAGGTATATCATTTTTATGATGATATAATGGTTATGTCGTGTGTCAAATGCTTGCAAAATTAATTAAGCGCATTAAACCGCAAAGGATTCTAAAATTAAGTTTCTCCAGTCAACAAAGCTAAAACTAATTAAACCGCACACACATTATGTCATAAATGCTGCTATGCTATATGCCATGTGACGTTTCACTATAAAACCTTTGCCAACGAAGGACTAATAGTGAAGCTATAATTTTGTATAGTATTTCATTTCTAAAATTATACTGTCACTTTTGTATTTGTATATAAATACATACTGTAAATATATAAAATGGTATCAGGACGAATGAGTTATTTAAGGTAAATTCTTCAACTGAATTTTTAGGTTAATTCTTTCCCTGTCTATAACCTTGTTGACAGTTAGTTATTTTTCAAACTTTTTTACTTTGTCATCTCACTTTAAATTTAATGAATGAAATCTTTTCCTCTTTAAATAAGGAGAAAAAAGGATTTAAAGAAAAAGGAACATAAAGGAAAGACGACCTTTCTACTTGTGAAGGAAAAATATTAAATGAAATTATAGCTCATGAAAATGTTGACGAATTTTTTTTTATTTATTCTTGTATATTAAGGTACACAATCGAAAAGCTGAGCATATTTAAAAGGATAAGTTTTATGAGTCCTTAAGTTTTCTTTGTATACTTAGCAACTTCACAAAATAACAAAAAAAAATAAAAATAAAAGGAAGCAGGAGAAAAAAGCACATCAAACTGACAATAATGACAAGGACCTCAACAAGGACGGAGACTTTTGCCAGTGCAAGAATATTTTTTCATCTATTTTTTGTTTTAAAGGGGATTTCTCCTTATTCCTTGTTGCAAGTCAAACAAAATTTTTTAGAGCTTCTCGTTGAAATAATACTCTTGTAAAGTAGTAGTTACCGAAACCGAACGAGAATCATGATTGTTACTTTTTTTTTTGTTGACTTCATATACTAGATCTTGTTCCCATTTCATAAAGCCCCATTTGGAAAATGTCCTTAAAATAGGAAAATGTCAACGTGTCTGCTTTTTTCTTCTTTCATTTTGCTTAGAAGTAGTAGTTGGCTATTGTATTTGGTATAGCGGTCAAGTTAAAGTGGATTTCGATGTGATATACGAGAATGTAATGTGTCATTGTTTTTAGGGAGAGACATAAAAATTAGTTCTGCAGACGACATGAGCTTGTCAAAATGGGTATTTTATTGCGAACATGTAACAAATGTAACATGTTGTGTGTTCATCAATTATTGCACGGAGGCATATTTAGTATTCTATGGGGGATTTTGATGAGACAGATATTTTGTTTGTTTTATATTTTGCCATTGAGACAGTATTTTTTATGAGTTGTCTTGTTACAAAGCATAAAGATGTATAATATACTTACTACAAATGAAACAACTGTAGGTAGGGAGGTACGTAGTTTTTCTTTTATTTCGAACCATTACATGTAATAAATGATAATGTTAATCTCTGATGGTTGTTGTTGATGTTATATAAGTCAAGGTATACTACTCAAGTGATCAAAAAGACTTGTTGCTTATTTTAATAAAGATGAATATTATCTACACAGGGATGGATAGTTTATATGTTCTAAGATATCTATAATCAAATCATCATCTTGGACAGTCATTTCACATAAATATAGGCATGGATTCGCTTTGCATCCGAAGTCTTGCTTGTTTACCGCCTTATTGAGCCTAAAGATAGACGCTTTACTACGGCTCTGAACCTTTTGGCACATCATTTATGGGAAATTTTGAAAAAAAATGCCATCTAATTGTAACTGATTCGTCAGAAAAGAAAACAAGTCCTAGAAATTGGTCAGACCTAGATAACTTGTAATTAAGGCAATAAGTTTCTCAAGGTCACGCAAGATTTTCGACACCTAGTTTATGAGAAGCTTACAAAAACTGTATACCATCCCAAAGAACTCTAGATCAGGAATAAGTCCTCCACAGATTTTTGTTCTATGATTTTAAAAATTCGTTTCAAAGTCACAAACAAATTTTTGGCACCTCATTTGGGTCATTTTAAGAAAAGTATGTGATTTGAAAGGTACTTCACGATTATTCAGGTATTGTCAGTAATTGGTCATCCATACATATATTTTTTGAATAGATTTTTAATAAGTTAAAAAAAAACTCAAGGTAATTTTGTTCACCTCATTAATGAGAAGTTTGCAAAAAATTAATAGGTCCACCTGAAAAGCTCTAAGATCTTTATAAAAGGTAAGCTAGTTTCAGTAGGTAATTGGATAGTTATAGATTCCTTCTAATGCCCAACTAACAATTTAACTTGTATAAGGTTCTTTACAAGCTATTTTCAGTATAGAAATAGCAAAAGGCCTTATGCAAGTCATTTTGGTGCATTTACCCAAGCTTATCAACTGCAATAAGACTTTTGTTGACAGGCCTTATAGCAGCAAATAGCTTTTCATGAACTGCTATTAGCTTAGCTGAACAAGCTATAGCTTGCCTTGGATATTTATCTAAGACCTTACGAAAGCCATTTTGACAGCTATTGCCAATAGCTTCTTGGATGTTTATATAAGGCCTTACCCAAATTACCATCGAGAAAAAATTTTTTTTAGCGAAGCTGATTCTAAAATAAAAAAAATATATTTTTTTTTTGGGTTTTTTTATTTTATTTTTCTGATGCTGTATTTTTTATTGCCTTTTATTTGACTGTATTTTTTTTCTCCTCAGTCAGCTTCCGAAACCTTTTTTTCTGTATTCTGTAATGAGTTAAGTGTTAGTTTAGTTATAAAAATAAACAGTTTTTTTTTACCTGGGATTTGAACTCGATTCCTTCCTCGTTCTAGTCTAGCACTCTACCACTATGCCAATTTGCTATTGAGGAAAACATAATCAAAAATGAATAAGTTGATACCATATACTTCACGTTCACGCAGAGGAAACAGTCAATAACTGTGCGCATCTAATATCTGTTCTTTGTTCTTCAAAACTTCTTGAATTTTCTCTGTCTGTTTTAAGAATTGCTTCTCTGTTTTTTCTCACTTGTCTTTGGTAGGTTGCAGATCTTTTAAATTTTTGCCATGAGTTATTCCATTTTAAGTTTTGCTAAAAAGTTCAATGTTAGTATAAGCACTTTTTTTCTGTTTTACGATGTTCAATGGGTACTTACCGTTCTAATTTATTTTAATCTGATTTTTTTATAAGCACAATATTTTATAACACACATTTGTTGACCTTCATTGATTATTTTAATTTGTATAAGGCCTTTACAAACAAGCCTTATACAAATTGTTTGCAATGATTTGTCGTGGAGAGCCTTATATCAGCTATTATTTTAAACATTTTCAGTTAACAACTTTGGAAGGCCTTATGCAAGCCATTTATAATTTATATTTACAAGCCTTGTAAAAAGCCTTATAGTAGCTTTTTGTATAAATTTCAGGTGGAAAATTCTTGGCTTACTCAAGATTGCCTTATATAAGCTCTATACAAGCTATTACTTGCCAAATTCGAAAAATTTTACCTTATACAAACTAAATTGTTGGGCGATTTCTTAAAGTTTTTTTTAAAGATCCACAAACGATTGTTTGCATAGGATAAAAAAGTATAAAAAGAAATCTGTGGCTGACTCAACTTATGAGACTACCTGATCTCCTCTGATGATTTAGAAACGATCAGATTATTTTTTTAATAAAATCACCCAAAAATATGCAAAAAATCGTGCGTGACCTTGAAAAAAAATCTTTAAAAAATTGAAAGAAAGTATCTATAACTGACCAATCACTGAAACTATCGCTAACTTTTTAAATAGATCTTACCCAACTAACAAAATAGCTTCCCATTTCAGACATTAAAGTGTTATGTGTTTCTATAGCGCTCCATTAAGCCGTCTGAAAGAAAGTAAATGCCTCATTGGAGCATTACTAAATCCTTAAATGTTTTCTGATGCAAATTATATCAGGTTACTAGAAGCGATGTACCAATGTTTTTTTTTAATCGCTTTATAATGCTCTTATGAAATAACCAAGATACTTTCGCTTCAATAGTCATTCCGTAAAATTGTTATACAATTTTTATGTAATTCTATGTTTCTATATTGCTTGTATTAGTGAATATGGAGACGCCAAGCCATAATCGACCATTTTATAATTTATATTCAATTAAGCACCTAAACACATATATCTCTTTTTATTATCAATATTTAAGGCTAGTATTAATAAATTATTTAATTTATAATATCTCTATTTTTTTAATTAACAATATGTGTTTTCTTATAGCCATATTGTTTTATACTTTTCTTGAACAAAGTTTTTTCTTATTAATGTAAGCTTCTTTGTCTCATAGGAGACAGTTCAAAAAAAAGTTATTCCAATTTAATGCATTGAACTGTATATCTGAGATTGATGGAGCAGGTAGCAAGCAAGGCAATTGGTTCAGAGAGATTCAGCTTCAACTCCTGGAACTACCACCAAGTTATTTTTTATTTAATTATATGTGAACTTTTTTAAGACTCTCATAATGAACTCCATAATGGTACAATAGGAGTGAAAAAAGGTCACCTTTTTCATTCTATGGAGTTTTATGCAATGCTTATATGCGTTGGTTGAATGAAAACGAAAAGCATCTATTTAGGAATATGGAAGCGAAATTGTTAGTTTGGTAGGTCTTTTCAGGTTGTATTAGTTTTTGTATTTCTTTAAAATCACGTAAGATGTTATTGACTAAAGTAGAAAACTAATTACATTTTTGTAATTAATGTAGTTACTAAAATTCAGATTGCTTTTTTTATTTTCAGCTCATAGGATCAATTAGAAGAATGAATTTTATACATTTAAATATTTTTCTCTCATTGTATCGGTGTTTTCATACAATACAAATTTTAAAATTGAGGGTCATTTACAAAAATGTTGCTCCTGTAGTTCAAAGCTGTATCTGTATTTTTGTGACAGTTTCTGGTTTGCTTTCTAACCAAGAAATTCGTGCTTATTCTCGACCACATCAAATAAAACACACGTGAAATTATGGATTATAAATAACAAAGCACGTGGTTAGAACTAACTATCATTGGAAATGTTTAGATTCGTGGAATATCTTTGTGCTTGAAATATTTTTTGGAATGAGTGCACCCTCATATATCCAATATAAAATAATCATCATTTGATTGTACCTATTCATACATATACTAGTATATTATGTCAAAGTGAAAATTACTATATACGTACGAGCATACTATACAATTTTCAAACTAAATGAAGTGATAAAACATCATTCCTAAACACCCTTTTCACGTAAATCCTCTTTTGAGCTATTTTTAGAAGACGACGACGACGCCAACACGGTGATGACTCGACTCCCCAATTCAATTGGTTGAATTGGTTGGTGGCTTAACTGGGGTAATCCATTTCAATTTCGATCCGTAAAATAGATAGATTGACAATGATACTCCCTCAAAACATTTCAATTCAATTCGTGTTTTTTTTTTTTGTTTTGTCTATACTATAAGTAAGGTTGCAGACAACGTTGTTATTAAGTGAGGTTTTAACACGAAAAAACCTCACGAAGCACGTCTAGGTAGTAGTACCTATCTAAATGCTTGATGAATGTCATTTCATTTACACCATCAACTAAAACACGAAATAAATAATTCGCTTCAGTAATTTACTGTGATATCTTGATCCTGGTCAGGATATATTGGAACATAGCTATTAAGTTTATACATTTATCAACTACCAGGTATCCATTGGATACCTACCCTAAAAGTTATTAGGGTTCAATAAGTATTTAAAACTAAGGTGAATGTGTGTGTAGTGTGTGGGGAAAGTTTTTTTTTGATTTTTTGATTTTTTGAACCAGAATCTTAGAAAATGCTAGGAAAATTTTCAAATTGTGGTTGTTTTTTTTATGTTATGAAATAACATGGCGGGTAGGTAATCACAATTCAAGTATTTGTTTGACGGTTTTTCATTTTCGAAAATAAACTTTTTTATGTAGGAATAAATTGGGGTATTATTTAGATTTTGGAGAAAAAAAAACAGACATAAATTTTGTTCAATTCTATCTGTGTCAGTCTGTCTCTTCAACAAAGGCAAATTTCCCTTAAATGAAGTGCCAAACATTGCAATGACCTTGAAACCAATTTCTGAAAATAAGCCGAACTTTTATTATAGATCTAGAATTCTAGAGATATTTCAGATGACATACAATTTTTGCAAATTTCCCATAAATGAGGTGCCAAAAATCGCTGTGACCTTGAATTTTTTTTAAATTCAATAAAAGATTAAAAAAAACGTATGCGTGACTAATTTCTGAAAATAGCTGAGCCTTGTAACCGTGAAGTGGCCTTTCAAATAACATACTCTTTATTTTCAAATGACACACATGAAGTGCAAAAAGTTTTGTTTTTGAGACCTTGAAACGAATTTTTTCCAAATACTGAAAATAGTTGCTCTTTTATCATGATCTATAGATCTTTCAGAGGTACCAACAATCGTACGTGACCTTGAAAAACCTTAAGCCGTTATCTAGGGTTGACCAATTTCTAACTAACCTTTTCTGACCAATAACTGACCAATTAGATGACATTGTCTTCTAATAAATTTTCCCTATATGAGGTGCCAGAGGTCTAAAGCCAAATATTTCTTTTGAAATATTTGTTTTGAAAAAATATCTTCGATTTTGAAAGAATCGATTTTTTTGGCTTGTATATCGGCCATATTGTGTTTTTAACATTAAAATTTGGGGTTGATTTGATTTGCTTTTCGTTTATATTTTTGAGGTGTTTTATTCGAGTCTAAGGCTTGCGACTAAAATTTCGTCATGTAATATAAAAAAAATGCTAAAATGGTGTACCAACCAGAGCCCAATTCCGCAAGCATAATTTTTTTCCGTGTACCTAAACTAAGATGGTCCTTATTTTGGAATTTTTTGAAATTTCATCAATTTTTTCAGATGTTTATTTCACCCCCTGGTATCTATTTTCACTTTAAGGTACTAACTATGGGGTTAGGGTGATTCATATAAAACGCGAAAAAAAAACAATCTTAGGGTATAGATTATATTTAGGCGAGAAAAAAATCATACCGGTGGGGTGTCTATTTCTCCCCGGTAAGGCAGGAGGGGTAATTTTCTAAAAAATTGGCTCAAAACAGAAAAAAATTATTTAAACAAAATGGGAACACCTACAAGGCCACGCCTTGGCTTTCTTAAGGGCACGATTCCATTCTATAATATGCTTTCTAAATAAAGTTATTATTTTAAATTGTTTTTGAAAAAAATGAACTAAATCTTAAAAAATCATAATTTTTTTTTTAATTTGAAAATTATTTTTACAAAAACTATTTACAATACAAATTTTATTTGGAAAGCATATTATAGAATGGATTTGTGGCCTTGAGAAAAGTTAAAGCCGTGGCATTGTTAATGTTAACGTTTTTTTTTAAATATTTTTTTCTCTTTTCAGGCAAATTTCTAGAAAATTTCGCCTGAATGGGGGACATAGAGCCTCCCCCCCTCCCATACAATTTTTTTCTCCTCTGAATCTGATCTATACAATCAGAATTTTTTTCGAGTGGTATAAGAACAACCCTAACCCCATAATTAGTACAAATAAAAATCTGAAAAAATTAGAAAAATTGTTTTTCAATATTTTAAATTAAATGAGGGCTATCCAAGACTATGTATAATACAAGGACCACCCTAGTGTACACACTTTAGTCTAGATATTCATGTCCAAAACAAGTGTGAATAAATTCGACTGATAGTACCTGAACACGCTTTCAGTCAAAAACATTTAACTCACTCTTGATGAAACGCAAAAATCGCATCGATGTGTACATTTTTTTCTGTGCGTGCACGGAGGAAACTCAATCTTGCGGAATTGGGCCCCTGCTCTTGTATTATAGTACCTAACTAACGTGTCTAGGTATTTAAGATTAGGTTGTGTATCATGTACCTAACCCACCTATACTAGTTTTTTTTTACAACAATTAGGTATATTATTAAAAAAAGTTTGAAAAAAAGTTAAAAAAAAAAAAAAAATTCGTCTGGAGATGCCACATCATTTGACTCCTTTAATAAAAGTCTGGAGCTGAAAGTGCGTTACATCAAAGGGCCCTATTTCTTAAAGATTTGTGCAAAAATTGAGAGATGCAGGGGCTATTACAAGTAATTGAACGCTCTCAACGCGCTGTTATAAAAATTTCACGGCTGGCGGTAATTGAAAAACAGTCGAAACTTATTTGTAAGAAGTTAAAAAAACGACCACAAATTTGGCTTGTCCATCAATCAAATTCAGTGAATAAACCACAACTTGGGCTGGCCACGATAGCAGAAAAGTCTCGGTATCGTTTGGTATTGGTATCGGAAACCTAAACGATACCGAGACGATACCAGCTTCGAACGATACCAAGACGATACCGTATTTCTTGCACCGAAATTTACCGATACTCTCGGTAGTATCGTTTGGTATAGGCAGAAAATATAGTTTTTTTGAATATTATTATTATTTATTACAAAGAAACAATTTTGGTAAATGGTTTCTCGGAAAAGGCTCTAATGATTTAGATCACATTTTTAGAGCTTTTATTTTTAGCAAGGAGAAGGCTTAGGCAATAATTTTAAATACAACTGCCCACTGTCACGCCCATTCAACTTATGATGGCTTTCTCTGAAACCAACGATTTGGATAAAATTTTCAGACTTGGTTCTCTTAAGTGAGAAAGTGACTTAAATGAAATCCATAAAATATTTGTATGCATTTTCCTGTGAACTTATAACCCGCATCAAATTTTCATGTCCAATTCCTTATCGAAATTTTACTTTGACATACTGAAAAGGCCTTTAAGAATTCTTAAGCCAACAAAAAAAACTTCAGTTAGTAAAATCGTCTTTTATTATAATGATTTTACCGATACCAATACCGAGACCAGATTTTGCTGTAGAGACTGAGTTATTCGAGACCAAGACCGACACTGAGACGATACTGAAAAGTTTCGATTTTGACGATACCGATACAAAAGTATCGTTTGGTTTGGTATCGTGGCCAGTCCTAACTACAATGCTTTCACCAAGAGAATCTTCGAGTCCAATTCCTCATAGAAAGAGTCACAAGGAAGGCCGAATCTTTATTTTAAAGACCAAGCCACCAGGAATTCCAAAGAGATTAAATAACCATTTAGTCGATCCTTTATCAACTCACCTGATCTTTAGAGGGTTCGAGGGAAATCCTCATTTACATTCAGTGTGTATTCTTTGTCTCAAATCTAAATGGGGATCGAGGTTCAAAACCCAAGATGTAAAAGTAAAGACCCGCAGGTTGGAAAACACCCATTCCAGATACTTTTTATTCCCTTTGTGCAGGAGAACATTTCAGTCTCCAGGATACATTTTAAAAAACCTCATCCTCCCTACAAACATCATACACAATGTGGCACCTACATGCATCTGTAAATCATATGATTGTTGATTTTATACACAATATAAATTTGGATGAAATATTACATCCAGAGCAATATTCCATCACCTTATCCAAAAACTATTTTCCAATTTACATAATTCGAGTCATATTGGCATTCGGTTTTTCTTCGAAATCGATACACCAACATTGTGAAGGTTGATACTCGTACACTATAGATCAAGTGTCTATATTTCATAAATATAAAATGGAAAGGTAAGATGCTCTGTCGGTAGACGATGACAATGTTTTGTTGTATGTACACCACAAAAGTTATTAGTTGGTTTTGGAAGCCATACACGTGTAGGTTAGTTGTTGTTTTATGTTGAACTTTTATATATATGCATCTCTGTACCTTTGGCTTAATTAAATTTTATGAAAACTCGGATGAGTTTTGTTCTTTAGAAATTCCCTCCTTTAACCGATATGGAGAAGAAAATTGAAGTTTTTACTTGAGTCTCTTTCTTATGGCAACTGAGAAATGTCAGCTGCTTATGGTTGTTCCTTACAAATAAGAAGTAGAGTTTTGTAAGAAAGATGCAACCAAATGGTATACCTTAATGTTCGCACATTGTCAATATTCAAACAATGAAAGTTTTTGTTTGTAAATTGTAGAAAATCCATTTCTTGGAATTATTTCAATTTCTATATACAAAGAACGTTATGTTTAACTATAGAAAATAGTTTTGATTAAATGTTATAAATGTATATACTCATATAAATATTTGACGATTTATTTGTATAATATGTAGGTACTTACTCAAAGAATTTGCCCCCACAGATACATATTTAGATTTATTTTGTATCTTGAAATTATATAAGAGTATTTTGAATTGGAATTGAATGGGAATTTATTTAATGAGATAACCAACCAGATAACATATTATTAAAATTTCACATTCACGTCATTACTAGGGCTGTGGGCTGGCCACGATACCATAAAAGTCTCGGTATCGTTTGGTATCGTTCTTAGAAACCATAGGGATACCGAGACGATACCAGCTACAAGTTATTCGAAGCGATATGGAGACAATACTGAGCCGATGCCTTCCTTTGGCACCAAAATTTACCAATATTTTCGGTAATATCGTCTGGTATCGACAAAATAAAAAGATCTTTATATATTATTATTAGTTTATTACAAATAAACAACAATTCTTGTTTCTCGGAAACGGCTCTTTTAGTTTGAATTATATTTTCACAGATTTTTCTCATTAGTAGGGAGAAAGGGCTTAAACAATTATTTAAATAAGAACCACCCACTTCCACGCCCATTTTTTTTCTTTTGATTTTTCTCTCCGAATCCAATAAATTGGTTCTTGGCCCTTTAAAATTGTTATGACAGTTAAAAACTTTAATAAAAGTAATGTCGTTCAATTATTATGCATAATTTCTTATTAAATCGTAAAAATACCAAGCTTGTTCAACTACAAGATCAAGAACATGTGACCAAGTCGTGAATTCTATTTTTGTTTTTGATTAAGATCCGACCAAAACCAGACGAGACCGATAACGATACCAAGACGAGACTTTTTTGTACGTAACCAAACAAGACTGATTTATACGAGACCGGTACGGAGACGATACTGATTTTTTTTAACTTTGACGATACCGAGACGATATTAACAAAATTATCGTTTGGCTTGGTATCGTGGCCAGCCCTAGCTCATTATACTTAAATTTAATACATTATGAAGTAATAAGTTATAAATTTTCTCGTTAACATGTTAAAATATTCACTTACTTAAAATTGATTACGTGCAAGAAAATTCACTTTCATATTATCCGTGTAAGAGTGTATTTAATAAATTTGCGCACTCATCCTGTCAGTTAAAGAAAATAAAATCTAAATTATTGAAAACATGTTTTCAACTTAAATCATTACCTGCAGAATGCAGAACTCTTTCAATTTTACCCCTGCTTACAGCACCATCAGGACCTCATTTGCAAAACTATATAGCTACCATCTGGCAAGTCATTTCCTTTTCATCCTTAACTAACATCCCATTTTTCTCCTTGTACATCCAACTAAACCTTCTGACTACTAATTACTACCAAGCTTCTGAAGTTAAAGAAAATCATTAATAGACACTCAATAGTTTATTGTTTGTGGGTCTTGAAAAGCTTGTAACTAGTTCGAAATGTAATTAACAAAACTTCTTATCTGCACATTCTCGAAGGTAGGTATATATAGTTACCTCCCTACCTAACTACCTACTTGATAGAATTTTTTTTTTCAAGTAGAAGGATATCTTCTTGCTCCTCCGTATTTCATGCTCCATCCCCATGGAAATATAATTATAGGCACTTAAACATTTTTCAATAATTTCTTGCAGGTATGCACTTTTAAAATAAGTTCAAAATGCTGAGGGGAATAAGAAAATAAGAAATAGTGAAAATCGAAAAATGATTACTAGATTTTTTTTTTTGAACTTATATGATATTTCATGGTTACCAGGTGAAATAAAAATTATTTTAAATACAAAATTAAGTGACCCCTTGAGTTAGTTGATTGTTTGAAGAAAATTTATGAGTACAGAGCAGAGATGTCTGCCTAAATAGAGGTCAATTTTCTGTCTACTTGATACCTGGAGTACCTTCTTCATAATCCCTTAACGATTTAATATTTTTTAATGTCAAAAACAACATTACTGTCTTACAAGACTTTTGAGCTGCTAAGAAAAAAACTTTTTTTATCAATAACTGCTTCACAGCAAAACTTTAAAATTTCTGGAAAATGTAAGAACATTAGACCTCCGACTCTACTCACAAGTTTCACATTGCAAAATATTATATCCCGAATTTGATTGAATTTAATTTTTTAGACAATTGTACTGTCTAAATGTTATTTTTTTATGATTTTGTTGTTAGAGGAAATTTCATCGAGTTGTAGAACAAAAACAAAATCACTTTCTGTTACTGTTAAGCTGGCGGTTTTCCCCATACCCCGCAGCAAAAAAACTTGGTTATATAAAAAGGAGATTTAACGAAACTCAAATCGTACAAAAACTTTAGCCCAATAATTAATGAAATTCTAATAAATTTTTTGACAAAATTTACTCCACCGTGAAATTCTTGCATGATTTTGCCAGAATATATTGCTTGTATGAAAAAAAGTATGTCAATCTTTTTTGTGAAGAGTGTCATAAGGTACAAGTTGTACCTTCACATTTTTTTCAAAAAAACTTATAGTTTTCGAGAATTAAAGAAAAAACTGAATTTTACCCAAATTTACGGAACTTTTCAGAAAATGCTTAAGACGTCGAAACAAAGTTCTCTCAAAAAATTCAACTTTGTCGGAATTTTTTCGAAGTGAAAGTCTAATTTTCCTGGGCTAAATATTTTAAGCAAATATTTTTTACTTTTATGAAAAAAAATTTGCTTGCATACAAATGTTAAAAAACCGTAGAACCAAATTTAAATTTTCTTTTGAAAAAAAAAAATCTGAACTTAATCAATACGCCCTAGTAAAAAAATGAGCAGTGGCGTATACATTCACACCACGCGACGCTTGTACGCTTGCTGTTTGGATTTATACTGCCATCTGAATTTACATATACTGCAAAAAAAAAACATGCGGTGCATGGCCGTGTGAACCAGGCCTAAGATGTTACCCTATTTTGTTTACCACTATAACACGTGCCACTCTGAGCTTAAAGTTTTCGCTGCAGTTTAAGTCCTTGTTAAGCTCTAAACATAACGGTACTTGTTAAAAAAACAGTCAAGAAAAGCTTATTTATCTCAAAAAAGGCTCAAACTATTTCGATAAAAAAAATATAAAATGTTTGTAAAAATGCTTAAAAAGTTCTTAATTTCCAAGCAACTTGAATATTTTGAGCAAATACTTGCGACTCAGTCGTGCCGTTTATTTAGTCTATTTTTTTAACTAGCGTAGGTAACAGATTTGAAAATGCACTTCATTAATTTTATTAATCAAACTATTAAAAAAAACCGCTTTTGGTCGGTTTTATGAAAAATCAATATTCATAATTTAATTTCTTAAATTCATTACGGCACGTGCTAAATCAATTCAACTATCCTCAATTTTGTACGTTTTAAATGTAGAAGATCACAAAAATGAAGGGCTCAGTAAAAATTTTTTATTTTTTTCCTCCATTCAAAAATAAGGACAAAAACTGTCAACCCTATCGGATTTTCAAAAAAAATCAATTTGTTTTAAAATTTTGATAAGCAATAATATTAAATCTCATTTAAAATTTGTACACAAAAAAATTTAGTCAAGTCCGTTGAGCTGAATGGAAGGTACCGGAATTTTTTCATAAAAATACAATTTTTCTTAAAATTGGAAGAAACTATTAAATACTTTTTTATTTTCAAAATTTTTCATTTTCTAAAAAAATTGTTTACATTTTTTTAAAAATCAAAAAAATATTTTTTTAGAAGCGAATTGGGGACGAAATTCTGTAGAGTGATTCTGCTTTAAAAATTCTGCCTGACCAAAATTATGTTTTTCGAAATTCTGTATTCCAAAATTCTGTTTGCGCAATTTTTACGTTATAAAAAGGATTTCTGTGTGACAACATATTTACAAAATTTTTAAATACAGAATTTTGAAAAACAGATTTCTTGTATTAGAACTTAAAAATCGTGGTAAGAACATACATACATAATTTAAACGATTTTAACTAAATACATACTATTTTAAGTCAGAGTTTTGGTTTGTTTTTGATGATGAAATGCTAAACACGAAAGTTTTTCCGAGATAATAAAACAGTGTTGATGCTTTGAGTCGCTGACTAAGTAGATTGGTTGGTAAGTAAAAGGCAGGTCGTATAAGTTCATAAGCAACATGAAAATTAACTTCTTTTCGCAAAAGCGAATACAGTAAGAAATGGAGAGCAATTTAAAAAAAAGAAAAGTTCTCTTAAAAATAAACAAATAGCCCTAACTACAAAAAAACGACTTGATAGCTTATGAGTATTCAATGAACTCCAAAACTTTGATTTTTGGAACAGCTTTTAATCATTTTTTTGACGCCTAAACTGCTTTTTTTTTGTTATCACTGACATCCAAAACTTGCTGTGGGCTGTGGGTCATAAAAGAATCATACAAATTTTTTTTGTGTTGTGAGAATTTTTAAGACAGAATTTTTTTGTCATAAGCTGAATTTGGGAAAACAGAATTTTGATCAGACAGAATTTTGAAATACAAAATTTTGCACATACAGAATTTTGCATTTACAGAATTTTGAAATATAGAATTTTGGCCAATCAGAATTTTGAAATCCTGAATTCCGACCCGCTCCTTTTAGAAGCTTCTGTATATACAAATTATTAAAATCAGAAAACAAATTTGAAAAAAAAATCAAAAATAAAATGGTTTCTTATTTAAAGGGAGCCTTTACTAAATTAAATTTAATGATTTTTTCTTATCTGAAAAGTAACTTAGCCATTTAAAGAAAGTTATATGTTTTAAGATAGCTAAAAACACATAGCAGGCACCGTTATTTTTTGCTCTTACTTACTTTTTACTAAGTTTTAAGAAAATCGATCCCACCGTTTTGGCTGTAGCCAGACAAACAGACGAACAAACAGAATTATCAAACCCACTTAATTGGTTCTCCCTATCATCTTTATGAAAAGTTCATGAAAATTAGATATTTGTGATATGTAAATTTTCAAAAAAAAAAAAATAAAAACAACTTAATTCTCTATATCTGGCAACCCTTTCCATATCATTTCGTTATTATTAACATGTTTTATTTTTTCTTTCTACTTAAAAAAAAATTTAAGAACTTTATATTTGATTTAAAGATGTCTTCAAGTTTTAAATTAATTCCAGAAAGACATTTTAAACTTTTGTATAAATGAAATAATATTTAAGTTTGTCTTTCACTTACCTTACTTTTGGATAAAAATCTTTAAACAAAATAGAATAAGTATCGCTAGCGGGGACAAAAAAAAAACCTTTCCAAAGTTTGTCCTTTTAGTTTCTTAACTCTAAAAATTTTGCTTTCAGTTTTTTTTTTTGTATTTCTACCTCAAGGATATTTTGTGTGTCCTTATTTTATATATCATTAGTTCTTAAGGAAACAATATTGTACACGTGCATTCAAGATATTGATGAAATTCTCCGAGTGCATCTGTCTTATAATGGAGTACTCTTTAGAGAAACAAGTCGTTCCAATTAATAAAAGAAAATTCCCCCATGGGCGTCTGTATATATATTTTATAGCGGAAGAATGTTATGTTTAAGATTTTGTCTCCATGAATAATTATATTTAAATACCTTATAACAATTACTTTGCTTTAGACTGCAATTCGATTATAGTTATAGAATTTAACCTTAATTTTGTTTTACTATCAATTGATTTTTGATCGTTTTATTTTGTTCTTGATGACGTAAATTTATTTATCGTCTTGTCATTATATTTTGTTCAATTTGGGTAAATCATAAAATTTAATAAATATTTAAAATGGCACTAAGATGTTTATAGTCAAAAAGAGGTGAATTAAACTCCTGGTATTCTCTTCTTGGGACGCTCATGCTGTGTTCCTTTATATTAAATGGGCTTGTTTACATTTATTTGGGACCAAACAAACGATGACACTGACAGGGATATTAATGATCATTCCTAACAACAATGGGCTATGAGGTACATCTTAAATTCAATATAATTAATAAAACCTAAGAAAGATAAATTATTATTTCCAAGGACTATGGAGGCAAGGCACATCAGAATCCTTTTACAATTTCCTACAGGAATTAGTATTTTTCTGAAAATATTTCAAATTGATAGATGAAAATATCTGCAACGACATAAATTTGTTGTTGGATAAAAGACATTAAGAAAAGTTTTAACTTGAACTTGATATTAGATTTTTTTTAGGATTGAAGTTTTTGATTAAAATTTGGGTTTTTCTGCAATACTTCCTTGGAGATTTTTTATTTTTACTACGATTAAAGAAGTTCGTTTGCTTCCTGTCATCAAAGATGCTCCCTTTCCATTCAAGAACAACACAAAAGTTTGGCACTCAACCATATAATAAAAATTCTTAACTTAAATCATAAACAACTACAGTACTCGTGAAATATGGTTCTTCCTTCCCAAAATCTAACATCACAACAATCTGAGATAAATTCTCTTTCAAGGAGCTTATTTCATTCTTAAATGTAGCAGGTATATGTATGTATATTGAATTTGAATGCTATGTAAGAAGGAAGAGAAGGTAAATTATATTATTCTGTCTCGATTGAAGCCAGCAAAATTAACTTCTGATGAAGATGACACCATCATCCGTTTGTACTGCAAACTTTCTCAACAATTTTGTGCCTCTCATCGTATCAACTATTATATAGTCGGAAGTAAGGAAGCAAAACTTAATCAAGAGAACCAAGTTCGAAGAGGCTTGATGTGATATATTGTTAATAAACTTACTTGCAGCTCCTGACACACTTCCTTTGATTCTATCCGAGGAATTAAATTTCCAATTTGTCTTTTCTATTGAGGGAATATTGATGTTGAAATTTTGTATTGGTGCAAGGTTTGTTGATATTTGATGGACTATTTTGGCGTATTTGCTTTTAAGAAAACCACAAACTGTTGTGCTCGAAGGAAGGAAGAATATTGTAGTGTTTCGCTTGTTCTTGAATCTATAGCAAAATGTCTTCCGATGGCAAACATAAACAAGAAACCATTATCCTTGTTGAAATTTAAATAAATTAAGCAACTATCAGTGTGAATAATTAGTGAACCTATTTATCAACTATGAAATGCATAGAAAGACCTATAAAATTTTAACTTCTGTTA
The DNA here is from genome assembly GCA_946251815.1 of Dasysyrphus albostriatus. Lineage (NCBI taxonomy): Eukaryota > Metazoa > Arthropoda > Insecta > Diptera > Syrphidae > Dasysyrphus > Dasysyrphus albostriatus. The sequence goes on from OX276336.1 coordinate 138,917,388, forward strand.
AGACATTTTCAAGCCTAGGGATCTTGGCACCACATATGCGGTTTATTAGTTAAGCGATGCCATCTTATTGGTTAAGTAATTGGTAAATAAAGGTCAAGTAGTTTTAAGAAATGGTCAGCTATACAACATTTTTAATCACAGGACATATCCGTTTTCTGATGGCACTTCATCTGGGTGATATTTGCAAAAAATTGAATACCATATCTGAAAAGCCACTAAATAACCATTGAAGGTTTACCTAACTAGTTTCAGTCACGTAGCCTTGAAAAATCTCAAATGGATGCCGGGTGGCAATGATAACCACAGTAGTTAATATAATGTATTGACAAGATTGGGTATCAGCTAAAGTCAAGTCGTATTTCGTTGTGGTGTTCAATTTGACCATAGATATGAGTTCTTATAGACCAAAATCCCAGGGCTGCCAGACATACCTACGTCAATTTATCATAGCTGAATTTTTTTTTGAGAATGCACCCTAGATTAGGTATGATAAAAATAAATAAACTTGGTGGAGCACCAGTTCCCAAAGAGCCAGGGCCTACTTACAACTCTCAACTATTCCTGTGTGCGTGTTGTTGGCAGGAATGGAGGGGACCTACAATTTTTTGCCGAGTCTGAACGGCTAGATGAGAAGCACTTATGCATCACCATGACAAGTAAACTCTAGGAGGATTTGTCAGTTGCTCGCAAGAGGCAGTACCTCGAGGAAAATATTTCAGCTTTTTTTTTTCTTAGGTGGCAGCGGCTTGGAATCGAACCGAAACCTTTGGCATGACAGCCCAACGCACTAACCATCATGCTATCATATGAATCTTGAAACCGGGTGCTTTTCAGAAGTATTAAGTGCTAAAGGTGCATTTAACTGATGCAAAATTATGTTTTTTCTCAAGGAAGATTTTTTGATATGTTTCAAGGAAAGATATAAAAAAATTATTTTGACACTTGCCAGACACTTAAAGTGAGACCCAAAGTAAGCTAGACACTTTTAAAGGTGCCAAAAAATCGTGAATTTTACGTTACAGTTTCAAAGGTGGATTTTGAATGTATTCTCCGGCCACTGTTACAGTATATTTTCCAAGCTGCCAGGCACTTTCAATGGTACTTCAGGCAAAAAATACTTTGAAATAGTTGCCTGAAATACATAAAATGGTATAGCTTTGATGCTATAACGTAAATTAAAATATTCTTTTGAAATCCTTAAAGGTGTCTGGCAGACATAAGGCCCCGCTGTAGGTGTCTGGCAGCTTGGCAAATATATTGTAACAGTTGCCCGAAAAATATTTAAAATTCAGCTAAGATACTAGTAAACCACCAACACTAACTATGAACTTTTGGCTCCCGCTCAGGTGGCCATCGCACAATGGGTATTAATAGTCGATTTGGTAACCAAAAATCAAAATTTTACATGTTTTCAAAGTACTTAAGTTTCATTTTTAGTCAGTAGAAAAATACTCATAGGTGCAATATGAAATTTTTTTTTCTAGATACATATATATCCACCCAGGTTAGGAGAAAAAGGACCTCAGACTTAGATAAAATAAGTGTATTGATAAAGACAATTTCTAGCATGAGTTTAAAACAACGATTTTCTAAGAAAATTCTTTCAGAAAAAGATCTATTTGACTTAAGCAAGGTTTTTGTTTATATATTTGTCTCTTAAAATACGAAAAAACAAAATAAAAACTGACAATTGGATAGTTCCGTTTTCAAGGTCCGTCAAGATAGCACCACCACAAAAGAAATTCAAAAATCTAATTATGCAGAAGTTGCCTCCTACTTAAGTGCTAATTAAGTCCTGCAATCTTAGTCTCGAAATAAATCTCAAAAGGGCATTTCAAAATCCGAAAATGCCTAAAAATTATTTTACATTAAAAATTCTGGTCTCAAATTAAATGCTTTTCAAAAAAGTACATATCAGTTTTTTACCCCCACTTTTTCATTCGCAAACAGGCTTGTGGAAGCTTGTGGAACTTGTGGAACTCTTGACGTCAAGATAGCACCGCCACAAAGAATTTCAAAAATCTAATGATGCAGAAATTACGTCCTAATTAGGTACTAATTAAGTGCTGTAATATCAACGCCAGCACTTAATTCGAGTGACCTTGAAATGCACCGCAACAGCTTAGCCAAATAACCTTAATCACTTAAAAAAGACCCCACTAAAAAGAAAATTGTCATGCTCAAGAACTTTCCGAGTTCTTTTTTAAAAAAAGGTACAACTTGAATGTTTATTCCCACCCCTTCATAGTCAAACAGGCCTGTGGACCTTGTGTGGAACTTGTGCTGTTATGGGGTAGGCGTCAAGATAGCACCGCCACAAATGAAATTCAAAAACCTGATGATGCAATAGTTAGGTGCTAATTAGGTGATAATTAAGTGCTGCAATATAAACGCAGCACTTAATTCGCATGACCTAGAAATCAGATTCACAAATGTCAATAAAATTGTAGACTTTTTAAATACCACCTTTATCAAAAAAGTTGAAACATCAAAATTAAAGTGCTGTCCAGTAGGTTGCAAAAAGTCATATTTCATTTTTCTAGCTCAACCCATTCGCGCTTAAAGGGCCAAATAACATTTTTGAAGATTGCACTTTCGTCAAGATTGCACCACCACAAACGAAACTCGAAAATGTAGTGATGAAGAAATATCGACCCTCTTAGGGGCAAATAAAGTGCTGTAATACCAACGGAGCACTTAATTCGGATGACCTTGAAATTGGATGCAATAATTGCATGCAAGTTCAAGACTTTTTACATACTACATCTATCCAAAAAGTCAAAACGCCAGAGTTAAAGTGCTGTCGAGTAGGTTGCAAAAAGTCATAATTTTTCTTTCTACCTCAACTCATTTGCCCTTAAAGGGCCAAATAATATTTTTGATGAATGCACTTTTGTTAAGATTGCAATACTTATACTTCACAGAGAAAATGTTTCGAAAAGAATCACAGATTTTGGCTAATTAAATGAGGTTCAAGGATGGTTCAACGTTCAAGTTATATGTAGTAAAAGCCAATTACTAGTCTGAACCACCATTGAACCTCATTTAACTCGCCTAAATCGTTGATTTAAAATTACGGAACAACGGATACAAATTTGAACTATCACTTTTTATAACGGGTCATTAAGCGACAAACCAGCATTGAACATCTGAAAACGTTCAATAGTTAGGTATTTGTGAGTTATTTTGTCAATATTTTCGAAAAACTCAAACTCTTATCAAAGCAAAAACGAAAAAATTTGATTCCGCTAACCTTTTTGATATTTCAGACATATATTAACAACACAATATTTTATTGGCTCCAAAAATGTGAAGTGACAGATACCGTTATAAATGTAATTGTTGATCATCTGGAAAATTTATCGTCGGATTTAAAAGAAAAAAAAAATATTCCTATTCTGGTTTGTTAGTGAACATTTATGTAAATATTTTGAGTGTTAAGAAAAATATATGAATATATTGTTGAGGGGGTATGAGAATTTAAGAAAAGATTTGGTGGGGCATAGCTCAAAAAAGGTTGGTAAAAACTGATTTAAATTTTAAAAACAATGAAATTAATTCGGTGCGAAATTATTTGTTCTCTTTTTGTTTCTTTTAACCATAAACTGCCTTGTGAACGACTTTTTCACCTGCGGTTCATTCTTTATGTCTATCAAAAGGTGCACCATAAACAACATACATATATCTATATTTGATTGAAAGGAAAACACAACGAAAAAACCCCTTTCATGCATTTAAAATTGTGGTATACCTACCTTTAAACAAAACACAAAAACCCATCAATCGAAAAAAATTGTCCTCTAAACAAATAAAATTGGGAAAAATATATGTAACCATCAGGAAGAATATTCTCGAAATGATATTCCTAAAATACGATTTTTTAAATGGGTGGAGAAAAAATAATACCAGGCATTGTATTACTACCTATACGAATGATATAGAATTTTTTTTTGCTCCATATTCAGTTCTCAATGTCACTCACGTACACCATGGGTCTCATCTTGGTTGTCACCAAATTCGACAACTTTATCGTGAGACTAACGGCAGTTGTTTAGCACAATAGCATTGCCAACAAAAAACACCACAAGTATTGTTAAATATCACGAATGACAAGTGGAATATATCGTATATATGTACCTGAAAAGGAAAAGGAAAAAAAGCCACTCTCTCTATCTCTTTCTCCTTTTCTGTGTCTTTTTCTGTACAGAACGCCTGCTAAATCTATATTTTTCTCAGATCCTCTTGTTTCCATGAATTCAATAGTGTTCCTTATGTGATTGCATGACGAGAGATATGTATGGGATTAAGCCAAGAAAAATGTCAAATCATACCCTTTTCAAGTCTATTCGTATAGATACCTGCCTATATAGAGATTCTTTTTATATATTTCATCCTTGATAAAGTGAAGTTCAGGGCTAAGGCGAGGAAGTATCCTGACATGATGAGATTTCTTCAGCGGAAAATCCAAAAAGAGGCAAAACCTATGGATTTTTGTCATCCCCTGGGAATTTTAAATAAACCTCCTCATTGTCCTTTTGTGTGCCAACACATATACCATACGGTCAACAACCATGTTGGATCAAGCACATGCCGGAAACTAATACACACACACATATGTACACGTGTGTTTATCGAACAAAAAACGATATGTGCCTACTAGGTCGTATGTGGCTCGTCTGCTGAGAGGTCTGAGAGGTCATAGAGGTGCTTTGTACTGAGGGCAAATATCCTTCGATCTGAGCTTCCCTCTCACAGCAAAGACGTTCTTGTCAATTCGAAGGAAGTCCTACAATTTCAGACACATACGAATATCCTTCGACTACGTGACTCGCTGTCTATACAAAAGGATTATTTTGCAAATGGAAATTGCTTAGCAAATAATAATAAAGCCAAAGTAGATTACTACTTGACTCTAGATTTTTTTTTCGCTTCTACATCCTCCATTGCCATCCTTTCTCTAACTATGACGCACACACACAGTACATTGAGGGTTATGTGACAGTTATACATATATGTTGGGTCCACTTTTGGTGGGAAAATTATAGGACTGGCATAATGTATAAAATGATGTCCTTTTCCTTGTACAATTTACGAACATATAGTTGCCTCCCAGAGTACTTATTACTTACGCGCCCGCTGACAGACGTTGTGAGTAATAATACTTATTCCTGACGTGGCGTGTGTGTATGCAGACTTTCATCAAATTACCGACAAAAGGACGAACATTTTGATGGGGTCATATGAGCAGTATTTATTTGTCGTTTTCGTCCTTGTCATATATGTAGCTCGCAGCTAGTAGAAACTAAAAGCTACATTATATGTATAGGTAGGTAACATATACATTTTGTGTCTAGATGTATGTTTTGTTTTCCTTTTTGTTATGTTAATATAAGTAAATCATTATGGCATAGTATTTTTCGAGCTATTTTTCGTCATATCAATTTTAGCACACCGAATGATGAAGGAGGTAAAAGGTTTTCTTTTCTTTTTATTTGCGTAGTGTTGATATATGTGAAGGAATAGAATGTTAAAATATGGATGGATCGACCACAAAAAAAAAAATGGAAATCAAAAATGAAAAAGGCGAAAGCCGTAAAATGTTACGTATACGTCTCAGTGCGTGCTCATTTGAATGTAAAAAAAACATTTCCCGTCTTAATAATAATACGCTATTTGATGTTTTATGACGCTAAAAGTTCAGTTTATTCGCTGCCATGAAAAACTTATATAAGAAAGTATATTTACAGTGCTGGATTGATTATTAAAGGCGAGAAATCAAAATCTTAAATGCTAAAGGGCGACATGTCCTGGGGGGCGATATGAATGAAATTGTTTTGATTACATAAAATAAATAACTATTGCCAGAATATTATTGGCTTTTTTTTGCGAAATATAAAGAGATTTTAATCATAACGGCTAAAAAGTGACCCCAGTGGGTTCAAACTTGCAAATTTGAAATAAAAACACTGTGATATAATTTATTTTTTCAATATTTTCAATCCGTGAATCAAGCATAGACTGTTTTCAAATTATAATTAGAATCAGTCGAAGCTTTCCATTTTTTATAATACTGGGCTGTTTGTAAATTATAGATGTTTCATTTCTAATTAGATTTTAATTCGCTTTGATGTATTAACTAGGCTTAAGGGCAATTTTTTTGACATTCAATGCCATTTTTAATTTTTAGTCAATTACCGAGAGAATAGAGTTTAATCTTTTAAAAAAGCTAGCTAGAGCTATAGCTCATTATTGTTCATGCTTTTTCCACTTAAGGACAGTTTTTTAGAAATTAAATGCCTCAGGGGCAGGGATAGAGTGTTGCTAGAATTTACCCATTATTCATTCTCTTTTAAATATTAACGAAATACCGCACACCTTGTAACGGGTGATTTTTTAAGAGGTTTAGAACTTTAAAAAAAAAAACACAAAAAATTCGAAAAAAATTAATGAAATATTTATTTGAATCGATAGTTTGAACCTTGCAATTTAATGTTTAAAGATAATTTCATGCAAATGTTGACCGCGGCTGCGTCTCAGGTAGCCCATCCGCTGAGTCCAATTTTGGCATACTCTTTCACACATATCGGCCGGTATCTCACGAATGAATGCATGGATGTTGGCTTCCAGTGCGTCAATCGAAGCGGGCTTGTCCCTATAGACATTAGCCTTGACATACCCCCACAAAAAATAATCTAATGGTGTCAAATCGCACGATCTAGGCGGCCAATTGACCGGCCCGAAACGTGAAATTAACTGTTCACCAAACTCGCCTCGCAATTGCGCCATTGTTTCGCGTGCTGTGTGGCATGTGGCACCGTCTTGTTGAAACCACATATCATGCAAGTCAAGAACTTCCATTTCGGGCAAAAAAAAAGTTTGTTATCATCGCTCGGTAGCGTTCACCATTGACAGTAACGCTGCGATTCGCATCATCTTTGAAGAAATATGGCCCAATAATGCCGCCGGCCCATAAACCGCACCAAACAGTGGCTTTTTCGGGATGCATTGGTAGCTGTTGCAATGCTTCTGGCTGATCTTCACTCCAAATGCGGTAATTATGCTTATTTACGTACCCATTCAACCAAAAATGAGCCTCATCGCTGAACACAATTTTTTTTTTTTTCACATTTCGAACCAAGCACGCATTTTAATAGTAAAATTCAATAATTTGCAAGCGTTGTTCATTTGTAAGACGATCCATGGTTAAATTGCAAACCAAACTGAAGCTGTTTGACAGTGACACAAGGTACTAAACACACGTCAGCTGTCAAAACCAGTGTTGCCAAAACCAAACCAGCTAAAAAATCACCCGTTATAAAGATAAAGTCCTGGAAAATTAGACTTCAACTTCCAAAAAATTCTAAAAAAGCTGAATTTTAGTGGAGAGCTTTCTTTTGACGTCTTAAGCATTTCCTGAAAAGTTCCCGAAATTTGGGCAAGGTCCTAATTTTTTTTTGGGGGGGGGGGGGGGGTTAAGGAGGGTAAAATTCAGCTTTTTTCTTAATTTCTCGAAACCTATAACTTTTTTTTGAAAAATGTGTAGGCACAAATTGTAGTTTATGTATGTTATTCTACACAAAAAATATTAACTTACTTTTTTTCATACAGACAATTGATTCTGAGAAAATCATGCATGAACTATTCTTATATAAAATTTATTAAAATTTCATTAACCGATGAGCAAAATTTGTAAGATTTGAGTTTGGCTAAATCTTCTCTTTAAAAAACCAAGATTTTGGGGTGCCCGGGGTAAGCCGAAGATATCCATCTTGAACAAGGAAGTGATTCAAAGAAATTTCACTTTACAACAAAATTATGTAAGAATAAAATTCAGACAATAAAATTATCTTAAATATGAGCTATTAATGAACTCTGTAGGTTTATTAATCTTGAAGTTATAGTGCCGTGTCAAATTAATACTTTTAATTTTGTACTAATGTAAATGGACAAAGAACGGTTTTTTGTTAATATCTCAGCAAATGTATTTTAAATGATATAAAACATGAAATAATTTTGTGTATAGTTAAATTATTAATAAAATTTAGGGAAAATGCTTGGTATGCAAAATTTTAGTTTTTATTTATGTGCATACAAAAATAAATCTTTAAAAAAGTGTCAACCCGTTTTCGAGAAATAGAATTTTTTTTTTTACTATCCGATGGAAATCTTCAAAAGACACTCGGTAAGAATCGGTATCGAGTAGTGTGGGACCGCACTAAAACCACCGTTGAATCAGGACCAATCTATGAAAGATCGACAATTGATTTTTCTTTCTTAATTTATAGATCGCATTGTGGGATGTTTAAGTTATAACACTTTCCTATAGCTTTAAGACCATCAGCTCATGAGGCTTGGTTCTTCTTAATCTCCGAACATTGTCTCATACATTTAAGACGGTCTTCATTTCGGAGTTGGTATGACTTTGAGAAATAGAATTTAAAAATTTTTTTTTTTTTGTTGAAAATTTTGATGTGCAATATAGTTTAATTTTATTTAAAATTACATATACATATTAAATAATAATCTTAATCTGTTCAGCTAATAATGAGAAAATTCAAATATTAAAAAAAAATCGTCGTTCTCTTGGAGGTTATATTAATAGTTGCTATTTTTAAATTTTAGGCAGTATTTTGCACTAATTTTCGCTAGAGAATTTTTTTTTTTTAATCTTAGCAGCCGTTTTTTAGAACAAAATATTTTCCTTTACGGAAGGATATTATTTTTTCATAAAATTAATTTTTTTCTTTAAATATTTTGAAGAGTGTAACCCTTTAATACGCGAGTTCTATAAGATCAACCGTGTTATTTTCAAAATATTTGATTTTCAAAAAAAAAAACTGAATATGTTTTAAAAATACTATTTGTATTGTTTGGACCTCCTCTTCTTGGGTTTAAACGAAATTGTGAAATCAGAATTATGGTTTTGAAGAAAATCGAAAATAAAACAAATAATTCTTCTGGAGGTACCTTTCGTAATGACCATTTTCTTGAAAAAGTGGCATCCATCCAAAGGTAGCCTTAACTGAAATTAATTGAATTGCATTTAAGAAAAAATTGTGGAGCTGTTTTTGAGGAAAATAAGATTTTGTAAAATTGTTACCGATATTTTTAATTTAAGAAAAAACAAAAAACGTGTGAGTAGGATCACCAAAAACCACTTTGTACCAAGTTCCAAGAAAAGCAATCCAGTCGTTTAGGCTGTAGCCAAACGAACAGATGGACAAACAGACAGACAGATAAAATTTAGAGACCCCCAATTTCCGTCGTCTATATCACACAAGTCTGATCAAAATTTCGAGTTAATCTTTGTTTACGAATGCATAACTTACCATATAGTTACGGTGACCATCCGTCCCGGGTTTCCGGGGACTGTCCCATATTGCTATAGACCACCCGGTTTATTTTTTATGAAATTTGGGAAGTACAAGTGTCCCGTATGTTGCTTACTTGTTCCGTATCTGCCTACTAACTAAAGTTTGTTTTATTTCACATAAATTAATAATTGAAAAAATGTATATTTGCTTATATACCGAACTCATTCCTTCGTTTATTCATTCATTCTTTATTTTACCGAGAGTCACTTTTAAAAACAAAAAACGTTGTTTTTGTCACATTTTGTTTTTTGGTGTGAGCTCATCCTTGTCGTAGGGTTAAACCTATAAGTTAGCTCCAGAAACGTGATTTTTCAATCAATGTAAGTCCTAAGTTAACTGCCAGTGAAATCACCTAATTTGGTAAATTGACTCGGTACTAAACTCTAAAGGATGAAAAATAATCTATTGTAGCACATCGATTTCATCAGATTTTTGACAACAACTGAAAGATTAAGTCAATCCTCAACTGAAAAAAGAGTTAATTTTGCACTGAAAAATTGGCCTTGAGTGGCTTTGCTTACTAAAGACTGAATTATAAATGAGAAGTTTTTTTTAAGTTTGTTAAATCGTGAACAAATTTGAATTTATTTTATTTTTGAATTCTGTTTTTTGTTTTGTTACTAATTAATTTTTTTCAATTTTTGTTTTGCTCCCAGAAATATGGTCACCGTACAAATAGTACATATACACTAGGGTGGTCCTTATATTGTTTTTTTTTTTTTTTTGAAATTCTGAGATGGATAGGCATCAAATGGTTCTACATAGAAAGAAAAATTCCTAATTTTGTCAGATTTTTATTTCACCCCCCTGGTCTCCCTAACTATGGGGCTAGGGTGATTCTTATAAAACGCGAAAAAGAGCAATTTGAGGGTATATGTTAGATTTAGACGAGAAAAAATAGTTTCGGAGAGGGGTCTATTTTCCCTCGTTTAGGCGAGAAGGGTAATTTTCTCAAAATTTGGATCAAAACAGAAAATAATTATTTTAAGAAAATGGGGACACTTACAATGCCACGCCTTAGCTTTTTTTTAAAGCCACGTTTCCATTATATAATATGCTTCCTAAATAAAGTTTTTATTTCAAATAGTTTTTGAAAAAAATAATTTTAAAATTTTAAAACAAAAACTATAATTTTTTAAGATAAAAATTATTTTTCAAAAATTAGATTTTCCTTAATGATTTCCTTACACTTGTAAAATAGGTACCAATACAAATTTTTTTATAAAAGTAGAAAATTTTACTAAGTTTTTTAAAATTCGACTAAGGTATAAATGCTTTATGTTAGATCCATACAAATGTTATATTTCAAATTTCATATTTTTGAGAACCTTCTGCAATAAAAAAAGACTAAATAAAAAAAAACTTTACGATTATGTGAAATTGCTAAGAAAAATTGTCTGGCCATTATCACCATTATTTTTAGTTTTTTTGTAAAACAAGATTGATCAAAATCTCGAGTTCAATTTTTTGTACCTATGGACCCTTGTATATATTGGAAGAAAAAAATAAATCCAGCCTTGTTTATAAATACACTATGTACAAATACTGACAATATATAAGACACATAGGAAACTAGAATTATATAAGCTTTTAGAAAAAGACTTAGGAACAAAAAGTAAAAGTGGTAAAAGTAAAGGCCACGACGACATCGACAATGACATGAAAATGTGACAAAAAAAGGAAACCAATCGGATGTGGAAAGCTTTCAATCCATTTGACAATGTACCATGTGCTCTAAAGAAGATGATACTTTCACTTTGTTTTTTTTTCGGTTCGTTTCTTTTGAAATGGAAAGAGTCTAGCTTTTTTGAGAAACATATTGAATATTAGTTCTGTTTGAGTTGGAAATTTAAACAAAAAATTTAATGTTTTGTTCGTAGATCCTTTAAACTTCAATTTTAAACTATTTTTTTTTAAAATATTATCATTTTAAAGGATATTAAAACTAAATGTTCAGCTTAAATATTATTCCTAGATTTTAAAGTTATATTTCTATAGGCTATGTATGAATTTAACAGCCTCACGTGTATTTCATGTTCCATGTTCTTTTATTTGGCTACTACTTTAACTGTCCAAAAGTAGCTCAAATCCATGATTCAATAACCTTCTTCTCGTTGAGGATGCTATAACTTTCTCTTTCCTTCATTGATGTTCAATCCATTTTTTTTGTCCTACCCACTTGATCTGGTTGAAGGATTTAACTGAAGCTTATCTCTGTATAGCGGATTTTTCAGTAATGTTCATTTAGTTTACACTATCCAGTACCTATATGGCTGGACTTGGTGATAATAGCACTTTATAGTAATGTACCTTTAGGATATAAAGGAGACAGGTCAAAGGATCCACTTGTTGGATTTAAATAAAAATAATAAATGGTCTGGATTATGCTTACAAGTAGGTATGCACTGCTTTACCTACCGATGCCAATTTATTTTATCTGACGCACCCCTTATATCTTTATCCCTAGACAAGTACCACATACGTTTATTTGAGAAAAACGAAAATAAAACCCTCACACACTTGACATTATTATTTTCCTTATAAGTAAGCATGAATACGTTTTTCGTAGCTTTATTGATTCACATTCCACCAAAAACGTATCTACAACAATTAAGCCCAATCTCTTTCTTGATTTTCTTTTAAATATTCAAGGATATCCTCTTCAAACACAAAGATACCTATCTCCACCTTCGTCAAGTCTTATTTCCTTTCCGCATTAATCGGTACCAAGTCGTACACTATCAAATAATAATTAAAGATTTATAAGCAAAAGTGAAAGCACAATAATGATTGTCCTTGAGCCATTTATTTTTGTATAGCCAATCCGGTTCTTTCCCTTCAGCAATAATTCTAGCTGCTGCTCTCGCCAATCTGCACAATTATACGAATTAAAATTCCAGTCGTGTTTGCGTACTCTCATTTGGAAATGTGTATCCTTTTGAAGGGTTGAATTTATTGTTGAATTTGTTTCAAACCAGATTTATTTTCCGATTAATTGCAATTTTACCTCCATGTTTGTTCCTCGAAATGGCCCTAAAGGGGAGAGAGTGGCTTGCGCTTTTTTTTTTTGTTGCTTGTTGATAGCATTTCGAAATCTGTTGGAAGTACTTTTCATTGAACTCCTTCTCTCTCCCTATATATAGATGTATATGTCTCTCTAGAGACGATTACGACGACCGACGACGCGGTAATCCAACATTCCAGCAAACACACATAGAGGCGATTTTAAACACGCTTGAGTCCACATGGCCGATTGTTAGTTCGGCTGGTTGCGGTACTTTTTGTCCTATTTAACTTGATCCGATTTAATTAAAGGCACCCAAAAGGCTTTCCCAGGTCTAAATGGGCAAACAGGACGAACAAACATACATACAATTCTGGATGTGTAATAGTTGTGGCAATTCAGTGGTGATATTTGGTTGGAGTGTAATGTCCGCGTGGGTTACCAACAAATGCAATTAGCTTAGCTTTAAGTAGGTTAATTAAGCATCAGGATGACAAAAGGTTGAGTATATCTACTATCTACATTCCTGAGTTTAAGTTCTTTAAAGATTTGGATACGGAATGAAAATATGAAGTTAAATAAATTTGTATGCAACCATTCAATGTTGTGAGGAGTCTGGTGAAAAAGATTTTTAGTTTTGATATTACCACCATTACAGACGATTAAGGGAGGAAGATCTTTTATTATTTCATTGAACTTTTGCATCTCAGAAAGTGTGTCGTCATTAGCAGTTACTAGGACTCTGTTGGAGAATCCAAGATCCATTAGGCTTTTTCAGGATAGGAGGAATTTTGCTAAGCCTTGCGGAACCTTTAAAGCTCTCAATAGAATGGAAGTATATCTCTAACCTTACTCTAGGGCTTAGTTGTTGCAAGAGTACTCTTGTAAACTTTCAAACATTCTCAAAAAGGTAAGGAAAACTTAAAGTAAATATTGATGATTTCCTTAGTCTTTTTTCTAAGGTTAGACAGATCTAACCTCTACCATGGACAAAAGTTTGTTTTTACAATTATATAGAAAAATCTAACACAATAAAGAACTATCATGAAGGAAAAAACTATTATGATAGAGAAAAACTATCTAATAGAAAAATTTACCATGACAGAAAAAACCAATCATGAAAGAAAAAAACATCAAATTAGAAAAAATGTCATTATAAAAAACTATTATGATAGAAAAAACTATGATCATGATAGAAAAATCTATCGTGATAGACAAATCTATCATGATAGAAAAAACATCATAATAGAAAAAATATAGCGACAGAAAAAACTATCACGATAGAAAAAACTACCATGATAGTAAAAAACTATCATGCTAAAAAAACTATCATGATATAAGAACAATCATAATAGAAAAAACTATCATGATAGAAAAACCTTTCATCACAGAAAAAAAGATATCATGACAGAAAAAACTATCATGATGGAAAAATCTATCAAGATAGAAAAACGTATCATAATAGGGAAAACTATCATGATAGAAAAAACTATCATGATAGAGAAAATTAACATGATAGATATACTGTACCAGAAGAAACTACGAGTATCACAGTAAAAAAACTATCCTTTAAATTATAGTAGGTCAAAATTCAGCTTTGATTCATGTGTTGATGGTGGTATAAATTTTCTTGTGATATCTCGCTTTCCTTTGCTTTTTTTTGGAAATCGCTCAAAGAATAATATGTTGTCATTTAAAGTATCTATATAAATTGACTTCTGGACAGATTTTATTAGCCACATATTGTGTGTTCAAACCTATGTTCACCTATACATTTTTTTCAGAATCGAAAATAAGTTCAACTATTTTTGTACGAAAAACAGTTTATTATAGTGTTGTTATTTGTTACACAGAATGTCAAAACTCTTCCGTTAAGACCATGGCACCAATGTGAACTATTTTTAAAAACTTAGTTATCATTTTCACTCTTTACTTAAAACTGCGACCGACGTACCCTGACATCGACGATATTGAAAGCTGGCTTAAAGGTATTTCAAGGAATAAAACTGAACAGAGTTCAGATCATGAGTTGTATTTATTTATAGAAAACTTAAAAAAAGTTAAAAGATATAGGAAAAATGTATTTTAAAAAACGTTTTCTCCGATTCCTTGATGATTATCACAGGACACACTCAAATGGTCTCAGATTCCGTGATATGTGACCAGAGGAGCTTATCTAGGGGAGGTGAAAACCAATTTTGGCTAACAATATTATCTTAAAAGTTGCATTCATATTTTTTGTATGCACTGTTTTATCACAAAGGCCCCAGTTGTGGATTACAAGACTTCGATTTTTTGAATAGCTTTTAACGAAGTTCTCAATGCCTATACTAACGGGTGATTTTTTAAGAGGTTTAGAACTTAAAAAAAAAAACACAAAAAATTCGAAAAAATGAATAAAATATTTATTTGAATCGATAGTTTGAACCTTGCAATTTAATGTTTAAAGATAATTTCATGCAAATGTTGACCGCGGCTGCGTCTCAGGTAGCCCATCCGCTGAGTCCAATTTTGGCATACTTTTTCACACATATCGGCCGGTATCTCACGAATGAATGCATGGATGTTGGCTTCCAGTGCGTCAATCGAAGCGGGCTTGTCCCTATAGACATTAGCCTTGACATACCCCCACAAAAAATAATCTAATGGTGTCAAATCGCACGATCTAGGCGGCCAATTGACCTGCCCGAAACGTGAAATTAACTGTTCACCAAACTCGCCTCGCAATTGCGCCATTGTTTCGCGTGCTGTGTGGCATGTGGCACCGTCTTGTTGAAACCACATATCATGCAAGTGAAGTCAGTAACGCTGCGATTCGCATCATCTTTGAAGAAATATGGCCCAATAATGCCGCCGGCCCATAAACCGCACAAAACAATGGCTTTTTCGGGATGCATTGGTAGCTGTTGCAATGCTTCTGGCTGATCTTCACTCCAAATGCGGCAATTATGCTTATTTACGTACCCATTCAACCAAAAATGAGCCTCATCGCTGAACACAATTTTTCGATAAAAAAGCGGATCCTCGGCCAGCTTTCCAAGAGCCCATTCACCAAAAATTCGGCGTTGTGGTAGGTCGGCTGGCTTTAGTTCTTGCACCAGCTGTATCTTAAAAGGCTTTACGCCCAAATCCTTCCGCAAAATTTTCCACGTATTGCTGTAACAAAGGCCTAACTGCTGGGAACGGCGCCGAATCGACATTTCGCGGTCTTCTGTCACACTAGCTGATACGGCCGCAATATTTTCTTCACTACGCACAGTACGTAAACGTGTTGGTGGTTTAATGTCCAACAAAGTAAATTTGGTGCGAAATTTGGTCACAATCTTCCGAATAGACTGCTCAGAAGGTCGAGAATGCCGACCATAAAATGGAAGCAGCGCGCGATGAACATTTCATTTCGAGCACGAATTTTGATAGTAAAATTCAATAATTTGCAAGCGTTGTTCATTTGTAAGACGATCCATGGTTAAATTGCAAACCAAACTGAAGATGTTTGACAGTGACACAAAACCACACACGTCAGCTGTCAAAACCAGTGTTGCCAAAACCAAACCAGCTAAAAAATTACCCGTTACTTCTTTTTTTGCTATCATTCACACCCAACATCTGCGGTTCTTAGTCTTATAGTTTTTTCAGTTAAGCAAGTAGAAGGTTAAGGCAATGATTTTTATTATAACCACCCACTGCCACGCCCATTTTCTTTATGTATGGATTTTCTGAAACCAATATGTTTCTCTAAGCTGAAGGAAGTGACTTTAGTGAAGTCCACCCACTGCTACACCTACTTTTGACTATGTCTTGATTTATTGGAAACAGTTCTAACAATTTCTGCAATAATTTTAACAAACTCATTCTTTTAATAACCACTTACACCGATAGAAGGTTTATTTTGGACAGGTTGTGGTGATTTGGACAACGTCCAGATCTCAGAACAACTAAACTGAAACAGTTTTTTTGCCATATTCGCATAAAAAACATATATCTGTCAAAGAATTTTTGACATATTCACCACCAAAACCAAATATCAGTTCTTCTAGTCTGTTTATCACTTAGTACCCACTGGGGTAATGAAGGACTGATAGTAAGAAGCATACAAACTCCTTAATTACCTCAAGTTGTTATTATCAATAGCAGCACTCTGTTCTAGCGTGTGAACTGAGTCTTGTCTTCATTTACTTCCTAACTAACAAGTTTCGTTCGGTTTTTGAGTCACCATAAAATACTCGTACTCTATTACGAGAGGAAAACTGAGAACTGTTTAAATGGCATCCATGTAAAAACTGTCCGCAGTTATAAATTTGAATTTTAAATTTTGAAAAAGAAAATCAATTATTTTTAGGCAACAATATCATACCTAAATGACACATAGACTGATGTCAACATTAAGAAACTGCATAATTCTGCTAAGAACATCAAAATAGGGCTATCTAGGAAAAGTGGTATTCCTTCTCCGATTCCAAAGAATATTGTTTAATGAAATGCACAATTCTATACCATTGTTTTACTACACACAATTCGTGTATAGTTTCAAGTCACTTGGCATGGGATAAGGATCACAACAATGAATTGAAGGATTTGAGTTCCAAATATGTATAATGTCAGGTTGTTTTCTTGCACAAAAAGCTTTGCCTCATTGCCAAATTTAGACCATGATATGCCATTCACGTATAAAATCATCATTAAGATGCAAATCAAACAGGATATACCCTATAAAAGATACACTCACATATACTCACACCCACATAGAACTAGTCACATCCGTTCATTTATGCTTTTGTCTGTCCATCCATCCGTCAGATGACATTTATACATACATACATATATATTTTCAAATGAATAATGTTTAAATTTAACGTTATATTGCTTTCATGAATACGCAATTAGTCAAATTTTCATAGCCGCACACACTATAGAGATACTATAGCTGGCTGCCTTGATATTTCCTGCGTGATATAGCCAAATGAATGTATGCTTTATAATGTGCTGCTATAGTATCCATGTAAATGTTTATGCTAACAATAAATTCATCTACCATGTCGGTGTCCTATACATGGTCGTGGTCGATAGTTTTCCAAGTTCTACTTTTGACAGGATGAGTATTATGAATATACGTAACGTACTTAAACATAAGAAGGGTAGCGAGTAGCGATTTTGACAAGTAGTACAAGCTCGTGAGGAAATCGATGTGGATTTAGAAGAATGCTGAATAGTAAGTAAAATTTTGGGTATTGATGAATTTGGAAGAAATCGAAATTATGTTCCAAATACGAGAGAACAAGTCCGAAGTTTTTCAGCACTCAAAAAATTTAATGTTCGCAAATTTCTGAAAATGTTGATCAAACTCATATTTCTAGTTAAATCAAAGATTCTTGATGGCTAATTTACTGAAAAATAGATTTACA
The DNA here is from genome assembly GCA_946251815.1 of Dasysyrphus albostriatus. Taxonomy (NCBI): domain Eukaryota; kingdom Metazoa; phylum Arthropoda; class Insecta; order Diptera; family Syrphidae; genus Dasysyrphus; species Dasysyrphus albostriatus. Next base: position 138,935,168 of record OX276336.1, read on the forward strand.
ATTTATTGGGACCTAGTGATCTTTCAGATCGAATACAGTTCAAGCAAATATGTTAAACTAAGGTGCCAAAAATTACACTTGACCTAACATGACCTTAAGAACATATTGAGCATTAATTACAAGAAATTTCAAAGACATGTTGTTGACCTGTTTTGATTAATTACTAACTTTTTAAATATAATTTGAAATTCCAAAATCTCAGAGCTTTTGCTTTTGTTTAAGTCTGATTTGAAATGAATAAACTAGGTTAAGGGCGAACCTTGGTATTGTTTGACCAATTTTGAAGCTTTTCTTTAATACTGACTTCTTTTGTTTCATAATATGATTTCGATATTTTTTATTTTGTAAATAAACAAAACGTACATACATACACATACACATGTATGTACATACCTGTACATATGTGTTAAAAAACAAAAGAATTTTTGTGAAGTTTCAAAATAGGATAGAAATTCCTTTCAAGATTCAAAAATTCTTCGGAACGGAAGAATTTGCGTGTTTTTTACACTTCTCTTATTTCCGTTTGAAATTCTCAACAAAAAAAGGAGAAGAAAATAATAAAAAAGCGTAAGCTATCTTCTCAGTGAAGTGATAAAATACACTTCAAAATTGCTAGTCCCTGAAACACTGACATTATAACTCAGTGCTGCTGGTCTTATTTACGAGCAACATCTAGGAGCAACCATCATGGTCTTGTTTTTCCTCCACACAATGTGTGGGTGGTTGTGAATAATGTAACATGACTATCGTTGCGGTATGCATATCATTTGGCAAAATTGTATGTGTTTGTTGTCTGTAATCGGAAGTGAAAACATTGTACACAAGCAGCAAGTAACAAGCAGAAGCAGTAAAAGGTCCTCCATCTATACATTCCAAAATATATGTAAATGTACATTATATACCTACATACCTATACGAACTGTTTAAGACCTAATCAATTGCGTAGGCTTTAATACAAGCGCGCCATATGAAAATGCCAGCTCTGTATAATTTTGCTGTTTATCTTCCACTTGTATTGTCTTTGTAAAAGATTTATAGAAGGATTGCCAAACGATACAGCAGTGGATTTATTCAAGCCCTTTTTTGTTTTATTTTTATTTTCTTGTTTGTGCTTATAAGGACGAAGAAAAATCTTTTTAATAATATGTTGTAAATTTGATGTGAAACAATTTATTCTATCGTCTTGTTGAATAAATCGATTAGGCAGGTTCGAAATCCTATTTTATTTCAGAACAAACACGAAAAACCATTAATTTATTTTATTGCAATCAAACCAAAGGGATTTAAAAGCTATTCTTACAATCTGTAGAAGAATAAGTTATGAAGGTCAAGTCAAAAATTAAGAGTTTCTACCTAAACTCCCAGATTGGAGAATTTTCCAAGGTTAATACAGCCTCGTTAAAAACAATTCAAGTCCTTAAAATGATAGAAAATTAAGTCTTAAATTTGTAAGTTCAATAATTTTTTTTAGGCAAATTTCATGAATGTGAAATGGTTTACCCGGCTTTTTGTTGCCCAATTGCGGTAGAGAAATTTTTTTAATTTATGTATTGGAATATCCATATCCATATCCATATCCATATCCATATCCATATCCATATCCATATCAATATCCATATCCATATCCATATCCATATCCATATCCATATCCATATCCATATCCATATCCATATCCATATCCATATCCATATCCATATCCATATCCATATCCATATCCATATCCATATCCATATCCATATCCATATCCATATCCATATCCATATCCATATCCATATCCATATCCATATCCATATCCATATCCATATCCATATCCATATCCATATCCATATCCATATCCAATAAAAAAAATTCCTTAGCACTTTGATGCATTATTTGCAAAACACCCTGTATATCAAACTATATTTTAATTTTTAAAAAATTCAATGCAGGTAGTCATCAAAAATATTTTACAACCAAAAATCAATTTCCACAATAAACATTGAGAGATTTTGACCATGATTTGCATGGCAATGAGCTCGAAATATTTGTTTTTCGTGTACTTAAATTTTAACTTATTTTTTATTTAAATTTTTCAATATCCTCTTCAAAACTTTGTTCGGTGCATTTAAACGCACCAGAAGCATAATTTTGTAAAAGTTTATAGCTATACCTATTCTCATAAAATACAACAGAACAAAAATAATAACAGAAACTAAACCACTTGTGAATGCATTCAACCTCGAGAGAAAAAGGGAGAGTGGGGCACTACTGTACCATTTAAAAGTAGATATATTTTAAAATCAAAAGTTAGTCTTGTTTTAAATTTGTTTTGAGAGAACAACTGCAAAGAGATCTCGTCACGTTGGCATCTCGTGTCCTCGTCACATTGTGAAACAGTCTTGAGCAAGGTCAGCAAATTGAATACTCATTTGCCTATTGCATACATATTACAGACAAGAGAATACGTAATGTTTTCAATGCTCTTGCTAATTTCTCAATATACTATCTTTTGACCTTTATATCAAAACTTTGAAGACCCATATCGTGTCTATAGTTAAGTCTTAGTCTAGTCAAGATTGTTCGAGCAATTGTACAACCTATAGTCTTTTTATTTTTGATGTTTTTTTCATCCATTTCTTAGTTTCAATAAAGGTCTCCCAAAATGATAAGTATTCGAAATAGCCCCATATTCCCTCAATGTTTTTTGATGTGAAATTTGCATTCAAATACTACGAAAACGGAACTTATGAACTGAGCTGAATAAACTGATTGCTGTGCCGTGGGTATACAACATTATTGAGCCACTCATCCCATCCTGGTCCCTTCTGGGTTTTCATCCTGATTTGATGAATCTTCAATCAAAAATGAAAATATCTGATGATGTTTCCATGTTCACGTTTTGTTGTTAAGTCATTGAGATCGTGACCGATGACTAAAGTAGTTTCCGATGAATGTTCTTATGGATTTTTGTCCAAATCATGCAGAAATATTTTTTTTTTAAATGTTTACGATTTTCTCTCACCCTCTTGTGAGTTATTAAAAAAACCTATGAACTTGATAAAACAAAAAAATTGTATTTCGCATTCATCTGAATAATGAATTGAACTCCTTTATTCCCAAAAGTTTTCCTCATCAGAATGAGTTGTTGAATTTGTTTTCAAAAAAAAAAAATATTTGCTGAAATCGAAAACAACCATTTCAATCAGGTTGAGCGTTAGCATCTGAGATTTGAGTAATTACAAAGTTTACTAACCCAAGCCTTCAATTGAACTATATGCGTCCACATCAGCCTTTACAATTGAATGCAACATGATTTCTTCATTGATGTTCCTGCTGCAACTTTCTGGTTGAAAGAACCGAGAAAATAATTAGAATTTTTGAGGTCAAATAGAACTGACCAGCATATTCACATAGAGCAAGCATATAGAAGGTTGTTTTTTGTTGTCTATCTCGTATATAGTCGTTGAATTGCTTTGGATATAGTTTGATCTAGAAATGGGGTTCCAATTCCAATGCAAATCGATTTTCTAATTTTTGGTTTTGCTTTAGTTTTTTTTGTTGTTTTTGATCCACAGAGAGTTCCAATGCCAAAAACAAAATTCAAGGTTTATTCCGTGATTGACAAGGAAATGGTTGAATGTGCTTTAATGCTGGAAAGATAGAACAATGATTTTTATGTGTGATGAAATCAAGAACGAGTATTCATTTAAATTATTTCAGAATAAAGTTAATTCAAGTAAGGGTTATTAGAAAATGCAGATCCTTATTGCTATTTTTATTGCTAATGGAGTTAGTCAGCTATAGGTTGTCTACCTCTTAGCCTGGAAAATTAGATGAAAATATGGCAAAATAAAAAAAAAATTCAACAAAGTTGAAATTTTGTGGAGAGTTTTGTTTTTATGTCTCAGACATTTCCTAAAAAAAAATTTCCTATTTTTTTTGAAAAGAGGCAAGATTCAGTTTTTTGATATTTCATCTAAAAAATAGAATTGGGAAGTAATGAAAACTTTTTTAATTTATTTCAACTTTCATTAGAATTATACGTTATTAGTAAGCAATTGTTTTCCATTACAATTCTGTACTTTTACCAAATTATTATTCAAAAACGACATACATTTCAATTACTCTTGTAAATGATATTCAAAAAAATCACTTCCCAACTACAAATGAAAATAAAAATGGCGGGTTATTGCAAAGTAATTGAAGACAAGCAATATGCAATTAAAGTAATAGATTTTATAAATTGCTTTCATAACATTTTTTTTTAATTTCATAATTCAAAAACATATTTAATTTAACTGACAAAAGCAATAAATTAATAACCTTTTTGTGTAGTGATAACTGAAAAAGGTAATCATAGCTGATTTGTTGATGATTACTTTTTTTCAATAGCACTAGCCTAACTCAGTGTTGTTCAAACTGTGGGTCACGATCCCTTAGAAGGTCACCAAGATATACTCGAAGGGTCGCGGTCCCAAGCTGGTTAGATAGAAAGCAAAGGTCTTAAATCCTGTACACTCAGACTTAGTATTAAAAATTCACATTTCGAAATGAAATAATTTCAACCAAATTTGCAAGAAATTAGGGTGGAAGTTAAGTAAAAACCTTATGAACACACCTAATTGGAAACAGTTTGAAGAGAATTAGACAGAAAAACACTGATAACAAATAACTAATGGCCAGATAAAATTCAAAAATGAAATGAGCTGCTAAATGGAACAACCAAATTTCAGATAAAAACACTTTTTCTGCGATTTTTGAAACAACTCCGTTTCGGCACTAGCCCTGAGGCCACACGGGCAAGTACATACTACCAAAGCAAGATGTAATACATAAACATTTGTTTACTAACACGTACAAACCCAATCAACTTGCTCATCAACTGGCATGAAATTTTTGAAGTCAGCATTGAAGCAAGTTGTGAAGCAAGTAGGGAGACAAGCAAGTGGAGTGCAAGTTTAGGGCAAGTTTAAGGCAAGTTTAAGGTTATTGGAATGCAAATTAAGAATTTGACAGACAGTATATGTAGTCAACTTGCTTGCAAGTGCTTGATCAAATTTGTTGCCACACGGAAAAACCTTATCGCAAATATGTGAAATCTCGTATAGTGGTGCATATCCATTTGTGAGTAAAAAGATGGCAAGAAGCTCTAGAGAGTAAAACTCGCAAGTGGACAGAGTCATGAAATTAGCTCACCAGAGGGAAAGACAGGTTAAAGATATCCGAAAGTCACTGCTTAGATTTTTATAGCGAAAGTAAAAATGGAAACGCACCATTTTTGTATGAAATTTGTTAGTATGTATTTCTGAATAATTTTTTATACAAAAATTAAATTTATTTAATACGTACGCACGAACCAGTGTGAAATCAGGGCAGCCCAGATCAACGATAGGCCAAATCTTCACATTGAAACACGTTGGTCTTCTTAGTGAATGAGGACAAAGCAAGGAATTACTTTCATCAAACAAAGCTTATCTAGCAGTAATTTTGAGGTAATCAAGGAGTTCACCGACCTCGGAACAAACATCAAGACCACGAATGACTCCTTAGTGGAAATCCGATGAAAAATTACCCTAGAAAACTACTGCTACTTCGGTTTGGCCAAACAAATGGGTTTAAGACTCCTTTCCCGAAAGACAAAGTGCACGCTATACAAAACGCTAGTTTTATCAGTTCTACTATACGGTGCTGAGTGCTGGACGATAAGTAAAAAAGGGGAATTGGTACTGGGCACTTTTGAGAGAAAAAATTCTTCGGTGGATATTTGGTCTAAGATGCGAGGAGGGCGAATGGAGGAGAAGATTCAATCGTGAATTGCACGAGCTGTACCAAGATGTGAATATAGTCCAAATGGCCAAAACAAGTCGACAACACTGGTTTGGCCACATCTAGCAAATGGACAACCACGCTTCAGCCAAGAAAATCTTCGAGTACCATCCCCAGGTTCGAGACAACCAGGAAGACCAAACCTTCACTACAGAGACCAGGTGGTTTGAGACGCAAGGACACTTAGTTTTGACGACTGGAGGGAGCGTGAGAGTGACCGCTACTGACGGAAGACCGCAATATCTCAGACAGAGACCCTCCATGGATCAAGACCGGATAAGTAAGTAAGTAAGTTGGGCAGTGATATTTTAAAACATTATTTTCGAAATTGTGAAATATTTTATTGACATTTGAGTTTTGAAGATCAGAACAATGTGGGACTCAATCTGCTCTCTTGTATGAAATTATTGGACTTTTCTCAAAAAAATGTTTTACTTAAATGTGGCCTGACAATTATCTTTTAATTCAAGATCAAGAGTTTGAAGTTGCACCCATTGCCCTGCCCCCTTATATCCACGCCAGGTCAAGCCTTTGCTCCATTCTTGATGATTATTATTATTATACGAGAGTATACTTGTCATGAATAAGTGCTTCTCATCTAGCCGTTCGGACTCGGCAAAAAATGCCAACAACACGCACACAGGAATGGTTGAGAGTTGATAGTCACTAGACCCTGGTTCTCCATGAGCTGTTGCGCCACTAAATTTATTTATTTAATTTATTTTTAAACAAAAAGTGTATTCTATTTTTTCGTAGGAGCAAGAGTTTTTGAGAAAAATTTCACAAATGAGCTAAGTATTTTCTATATATAAGTTTTTTTCATTCGTTTATATTGAAATGGGAAATACTTTCGTTGAAATTGTAATTCACTCAAATTTTGTCACCCGTTTGGATTCAAATAAAATTGTAGTCCATTCTATACCTATGTTGGTGTCAACTAATGACACTCTTTTATTTCCTCATTCCCCTATTAGAAGTTCTAGTCATTTATTATAGGCTTATATTTTCAAAAACAAACTAATACCAATAATTCCAAGTGTATATCCTTACGTAAACGCTTTCAGGAAGAAACTACTTCATTGATGAAGATCAACTAGGATTTTCCTTAACTTTACGTTGGTCGTTGGTGACAAACAAAAATGAATGTTCTGGTGCTATAAACATTAAATACATATTTTTACTCTAAACACCTATATAATAGCACTCCTTGCCTTATACAGCCCAGAGCCCGTCACTATCATCTAATATAAAAGATAGAGGTCCTGACAAAATTTCATTTTCGTTTATTTGAATACTACTTTCCATTAAAAGTCAATTTGACGCTCGAAAGATTTGCTATTTTCTGCTGCTGCTCCATCAACTTCCCTTTTCCTTTCAATTTAATCTCACCTTACTTCACCAAAAACGCCATCAGTATCCTCCTACACCAAATAATGGTATACCGTTAATATAAATGTTTGGCAAATTGTGATTCTATGAAAATGAATTTATACAAAAGCTATCCGGACAAATTTGCTTTCAAAATCGTTCATAAGAGCCCATTTCAAAGAAGAAAATAAATTTGTTTTTTCTTAACTGTTATCATCGCATAATTTGAAATTGAAGTTCATTAAGATCTCAAGTTCATTTTTGAGGAGACAAATTTAACATTTCACATAAAAATAAAACTTAAATTTCTTCATTTTGAATAACCTCCTTATATACTCGTTTATATTAATTGATAATAAACTTAAAAAAAAAATTCAATTTGCTGGTTACTCGTAGTTAAAGGACCCGTATAATATTTATTATCAAAATATTTCAAACCCAAAGAGTCTTATAGCAAAACCACTTTTTATGTGTGCAAAACTATTTTCACACTCATATTGCTCCACCACAACCATCAATAAATCTCTAACAACATTCGAATCGTGTGTAAACTACCACAAGCTTCAATACAAAATTAATAAAGGGCTTTCCGAATAAATCAGAACCAGGCTAACCGAATTCCCAGCTTCTCGTCGTCCGTCGTCGTCGTCATCATCATCAACTACAGCAGCAGAGCTTGCTCCTACATTCGTCCTACCCCAACCAAACCACCCGTTCATTACTCTTATACAATCAGGCAGCAGAGCACGCACCGGAAATAAACCATTTTGTTCAGTTTCAATATTTTTACTTTTATTTGTTGTTGTTGTTATTGTTTCGGTCAGTTGGTTAAATCATGTCAAATGTTGTTGAATGGCTAAAAAAGGTAAATTTATCACAGTGCTAAAACCACAGGTCTATGTGGATGATGGTGGTGGTGGTGGTGGTTGCCTATGCCATGTGATTGTATTGTCCTGATAACCCCGAATAAAAAGGGACGATTTCAATCGATAAGAGGAAAGCGAGAGACTATAACAAAATATTTTCTGTCACTAATCGGTTTACTTTAGGGCTTAATGAAACCAAGGGTAGGTAAACTCATTCACCCCGTACCTAAAAAAATATAGCTTTCTTGTCAACAGATAGTTTCCGTTGTCGGCAGCAATTTATAAGCAAACAAATAGACCAACCGACGACCTACCGACCAACAGAGATCAGACCCATCGACCGACGCGACGCGACGGAACGACGACATGCGGTGGAGCGGCCTAAGGGACAGACAATACAACAAAATAACGGATTAATTAGAGACAAGGAAATTTATTACAAAAGCCTTAAATTATTTCTGAATTATAAAGAAGGCGGTCTGGAATTAATTGGTAAGTAATGTCATCAATCAGTGACTGACTATACATCAGCCAGTACCAATTGAAAAACATAGACTTTGTCTGTGTTGTGATGTTCGAAACATAAAACAAAAATAACAAAATTGAAACCATATCTACACAACAAAAACAAGGGGGCCCTTTTATTTATTTATTAGGTTGAGAGAGTTGAGTTGATAAAGGTTTAGAAATCCTTTCGAAAGGACCACCATGATGATTGTTCTCAGTGTGTGAGTAAGAACAGAATCCGTAGTGGATTATCGGACTTGTGGGAGGACATGAGTGCGTGACACGAAAAGAGACTTAAGATTTCATTAACTTTTCGGAAGTGAAAGTTTGCGTGACTTATGTGTTTTGTTGGCTTAACTTTACTTTTATAATATGGAAGAATAAACACAAATGGTGTCTTGGTATTGCAGTAGGATGTAATAATAGTTTTTGAATTAAAGTTTCCGTTATATGAGTAGGCTATAAGGGAAAATTGATTTAACTTACATAATTGGTAGATATGAAAGGTTCTTGAAAAATAATAAAGAAGTAAGATACTTACATACCTTAAGACTGCATGACATGACTTTTTCTCAGTGGCTTCATAATGCCCAATGCACATGTAGCGCAAAATAATTTGTTTTTATTAAATTAGACTTGTTAAAGGATATTGAATTTGCTGCTCTGTGGAATTGGGTGGATTGAATCAATTAAAGTTGAGACTTCTGAGCTGATTCTTGCGGGCTTAGAAATTGTAAACAGATTAGGTTACTATATATTCATTTACAAAATAATGTATTTTTCAACTTTTTTAATATCGATCCACTTTATATTAATCTGATTAGGAAACCGAATACCATGTGCTCTTTGGGAGGGATCTTTTAAATTATTGGAACTCATTTTGTACATAGCTTCTGAAGATGAAATTCAGCTTGGGAGTCAATTTCGTACGCTTAGAGAAAAAAGCAGGTATAATTAACCAATTTCTGGTTCATTATACCTGATTTCAGGTTATTATTTTTCAACTCGGTTGATCAGGCTAACTGCCTAGCCAGATATCTGATTTTAATGTCGTGTTAATTCAACGTTGGTTGCAGGTAATATCTGTATGGCATCATGTACATACATTTAACACTGCCTTAAAATAGTAAAACTGTAAATCTTACATGAAAATCTTACTCATTTTACTAGGGCTGGCCACGATACCAGAAAAGTCTCGGTATCGGAAATCAAAATGATACCAGCTCTGAAACGATACCAAGACGATGCCAAACGAAACCGTATTTTTTGGGCCGAAATTTACCGATACTCTCGGTAGTATCGTTTGGTATCGGCAGAAACAAACAATTTTCGTATTTAGTTTCTCGGAAAAGGCTTTAATGATTAAGATGACATTTTCACAGCTTATGGAAATCATTTTAATTACAACTGCCTACTGCCACGCCCATTTAATTTATGCTGGCTTTCTCTGAAACCAACGAATTGGATGACATTTTCAGTTTTGGTTTGCTTAAGTGAGAAAGTGATTTTAGTGAAATCCAAAAAATATTTCGTGTGCTTTTTTTTTGTGTAAACTTATGACCCCGCGTCAAAATTTTGTGTTGAATTCCCAATCGGAACCTTAATAAGACATTGTGAAACAAGTCTGTGAAACAACAAAAATTGTTAAGTTAAAAAAAACTACGTTAAAAAATTGTCTTCTATAGAAATGATTTTTGTCTTAAACCTTAAAAATACCAAGCGAGTTCAACTACTAGATCAAGAACATGTAACCAAAATGTGCATTTTATGCTGGTTTGCGACTCAGATTAGACCGAAACCAGACGAGACCGATACCGATACCGAGACGAAACTTTGTTATAAGACAACAAACGAGACTGAGTTATTCAAGACTAAGACCGCTACCGAAACGATACTGAAATTTGTCAATTTTGACGATACCGAGACGATACTTTCGAAATTATCGTTTGGTTTGGTATCTTGGCCAGCCCTACATTTTACCTGTAAATCTAGTTAACTTAACATGAAAATCTAGTTAATTTAACATGATTCAATGTTGAATAAATCCTGTACCTAGTAATTATTATGTCTTGGATCAATAAGTCTAGGTCCAATCTCTAATATTCATTTTGAATTATTCTGAAAGTATAGAAATTCATTACTATGAATATTATTTTATTTAAAAAATACTTTGTGAAACTTACTTAGTTTTGGACTGGAAACCTTTTACACATGGAGATAGCATGCATCCCCCGGGCCACTTCTCTACATTACAAATTTGTGCCAAGTATCAATAAGTTGAAACTGATTTTGTTTGGATTGCTTGTGTATGTATGTGTTTTAACACTGGTGTTATGTTAAATTTAACTGGCATAGTGTTTATTTAATATGAGGCCAGTTTAAATTCAACAAGTAAACATTGCAAAAATAACCTTTTAAAACGTTTCTTCAACCTGAGTTGTGTTAAAATAGAAATTCATAACAGGCAATGTTAAAAGAACACAATCTCTATTCTTGTTAAAAATTTCTTGTTTATCAGAATTAATTGTTGAATAACAGGTCATCTTCTCAATTTAACTTGAATATGGTAATGTAAGCCACTAGGATAATTAAACACTTAATATAAAGTTATTAGAATCTGGTAAATATTCGTAACTTTATATGGGTTTATGCACCTTGTAAATTAAACAGGGCGCGGGTTAATTATTGACCTGACTTTTTTCTCTGAGTGTAATCCTGTCTTCTAGATGCCATATTGGAAAATGGCGCCCAATTTGTAGTCCAGTCAGGCAACCGCTTATAACTTATTTTTGACATGAAAGGGATGAAATTAAGCTTAAAAGTCATTGCTGTAGTGTTGTCATTTGGAGATTTGGACACCATTTTCTAAAATGGCGCCCAATATTTTTAAAATGGTAAAATAATAAAAAAAACGTGATTTAAACATAATAACGTTTGATGTCATAAAAGATAAACAAAGGTGTTGAGAAGACGTACTTTTCGGTAAAATTTCAGTGTTACCACTTCTTGGGAACATACCTTTTTAATTGCGAATCAAAGGTACTATAAGGTATCAGATATGTCATTACGATGATAGGGAAGACGAAAAAAGTGGGTTCAGAATACAATTCTGTCTGTCTGTTCAGCTACATTGGTACATAGTGGTTTTTTGTGAATTTAAAATGTACCTGATAGTGTTGCCCCCAACTGATTGAAAGTGTAATGTTTTGAAAAAAAAGTGTAAAACGTAGTAAAAAAACAAAACAGTTTTGCAAATTTTTTACTACTTCATTTCACTTTTAAATATAACGGGTGCTTTTTAGCTGGTTTGGTTTTGGCAACACTGGTTTTGACAGCTGACGTGTGTTTAGTACCTTGTGTCACTGTCAAACAGCTTCAGTTTGGTTTGCAATTTAACCATGGATCGTCTTACAAATGAACAACGCTTGCAAATTATTGAATTTTACTATCAAAATTCGTGCTCGGTTCGAAATGTTCATCGCGCGCTGCTTCCATTTTATGGTCGGCATTCTCGACCTTCTTAGCAGTCTATTCGGAAGATTGTGACCAAATTTCGCACCAAATTTACTTTGTTGGACATTAAACCACCAACACGTTTACGTACTGTGCGTAGTGAAGAAAATATTGCGGCCGTATCAGCTAGTGTGACAGAAGACCGCGAAATGTCGATTCGGCGCCGTTCCCAGCAGTTAGGCCTTTGTTACAGTACTACGTGGAAAATTTTGCGGAAGGATTTGGGCGTAAAGCCTTTTAAGATACAGCTGGTGCAAGAACTAAAGCCAGCCGACCTACCACAACGCCGAATTTTTGGTGAATGGGCTCTTGGAAAGCTGGCCGAGGATCCGCTTTTTTATCGAAAAATTGTGTTCAGCGATGAGGCTCATTTTTGGTTGAATGGGTACGTAAATAAGCATAATTGCCGCATTTGGAGTGAAGATCAGCCAGAAGCATTGCAACAACTACCAATGCATCCCGAAAAAGCCACTGTTTGGTGCGGTTTATGGGCCGGCGGCATTATTGGGCCATATTTCTTCAAAGATGATGCGAATCGCAGCGTTACTGTCAATGGTGAACGCTACCGAGCGATGATAACAAACTTTTTTTTGCCCGAAATGGAAGTTCTTGACTTGCATGATATGTGGTTTCAACAAGACGGTGCCACATGCCACACAGCACGCGAAACAATGGCGCAACTGCGAGGCGAGTTTGGTGAACAGTTAATTTCACGTTTCGGGCCGGTCAATTGGCCGCCTAGATCGTGCGATTTGATACCACTAGATTATTTTTTGTGGGGGTATGCCAAGGCTAATATATATAGGGACAAGCCCGCTTCGATTGACGCACTGGAAGCCAACATCCATGCATTCATTCGTGAGATACCGGCCGATATGTGTGAAAGAGTATGCCAAAATTGGACTCAGCGGATGGGCTACCTGAGACGCAGCCGCGGTCAACATTTGCATAAAATTATCTTTAAAAATTAAATTGCAAAGTTCAAACTATCGATTCAAATAAATATTTCATTCATTTTTCGAATTTTTTGTGTTTTTTTTTTTTTAAAGTTCTAAGCCTCTTAAAAAATCACCCTTTACAAAGGTATGGTAAAGGTATTGTTACGCTTACACAACTCATTAAAAGTTCTAATTTGATAAAAAAGTATACAATTTACTCAAAATATACATTTAAGGAATAATTTTTATAGGTAATGACTTGATTTGTGGTAATTGAATTTGTGTGCAAAATTTTTTAAGTCCGCAGGGTGCTCAAAAATTTCCTCGTTGTCTCTCAAGAGCTCTTTTGATTGCTTAACTGCATCAAGTGTTAAAATATTAAAATTATTTCTTGAATCATGCTTTATTATATGTAAACTTGACAAAAATCTCTCTCAGCAGTTGGCATGAAAAATTCTGGCACTTAATTAACTGACCCACCACGTCTTTATTGAAATATTCAATACGTTCTATTCATTTTAATGAATAAAAAACTTCTGATGTAAGAAAAGTGTAGCAAAAACACTAGAATTGTAGTAGGGGGGCAACGCTGGTACCTGACAACAATTTTACTTAGCAATTTTTCAAAATCTTACTTTTCTGAAAAAGGGCTCCACAACTTTTCTTTAAAAATGAGCTTTAAATTTCTCTAAGACAAGGCTACCTTTGGATAGGAAACAATTTTTCAAAAATGGTTTATAATGGTGCTTCCAAAAGAACTATATTTCTTACTTTCGATTTCATAGAAAACAGTTAATTTGATTTCAATAGTTTTTTTTTTATACAAAAGCTTCCAAGCAATAAAAATAATTTTACTTACCAAAATATTCAAAAAATAATTTTTTGAATTATTAAAATGTATTAAAAATGTTTGTATTAATGGTTAATTGTACACTCTTTAAAGTATTTTAAGAAAAAAAATGTATTTTATTTATTTTTATAAAAATAACGGTACCTTCCATACACAAATGTTAAAAAAACCGTTTAAGGCTCCTACGATTTTTATTAAACTTTTTCTGTATACTCAAATTATGGCGAAAAAAAAAATTAACAAATAGCTACTTCTAATATATTTTTTTTGTTATTTTTATTTTTCACTATCGGGTGATTATGGATTTAGATTAATTTTTTATATACATATTTCAAATAAAATTAAAAAATATTGCCTATAAAAATTTTTCAAACAAATATTTTGAATTTTAAAAAAAGTTTCAATTTTTGTTTTCTTATTGGAATTCTCGAAAACAGGTTGACTATATTTAGAGTTAAATTTGTACATGCACATAAATAAATACTGTAAAAATTACCGTCACCCTATAGTTTTAGTACTTTCAAGTTAAAAGAGGTAGACCAAGGGGGTGAAATAAAAATCTGAAAAATTAGAGAATTGTTTTTCCAATATTTTGAATCAAATGGGGGTTATCCAAGACTATGTACAATTTAAAGACCACCATTTTACATACGTTTGTCTTCGTTTATGAAAATATTATTCATTCGCTCGAAAAATTGATCAAAGAGGATTAATTTTCGTATGGGAAAAATACCGATATTCTTCTATCGGTATTTTTCCCAAACGTTGATAAAATTAGATATTTTTCTGGACTTATTTTTTAGAAAATTGACTTTTTGTCATGCCGAGATTTCAATATATTAACATTTAGTTAGTCAGTAAAAATAAAATCGCTAATTTGATTTGCAGAAAAGTCAATACAAATCGGAATTTTAATCAGTTTGTATTTTAATGGTCACTCGCAAGGAACCCCTTTTGTTGCGAAAAATTGTAGCTTATGAAAACTTTTGGTTTGTAATAGTTCTGATGTAGGTTTTAAACAATAACTTTTTTACGAAGGCCGCGTTTAAAAGATGCAGTGTGAAAAGGCTTATCAGTAAAAGAGTCTACTTTTTGGATCATAGTTTAGATAACTTCTGTTTAAGAATTGTTTGCAAAAAGCCTAGATTTTCAACACTTCAGCTATTGGAAAAAATGGTTCATTTTTTTTGTAGACAATATTAAGTATATAAGAAATAAACCTCCATGAAGTAAACATATGTAGTATATTTTTCAACGGGCATAATTGTATGAGCTCTGTCCATCGTTGTAATACTTTGAAGTTGAACAATGAACTTTTCGCTGGGTAATTGCATTTAAAAACTCAGATTTTTTCCACAGTAAAAGTTAATTTTTTGTACCCCCCATATGAAGGTACATAGCACATATATTTCTTTTCTAAGACTAATTGATGTTAGTTCTCTTGAGATCAGTCCACTGCAGAAATATATCTGGGGTTGATATTACAATAATGTACCTATCTATACATACAAATGTAAAGTCATTAAATGTACCAGATAGTCTCTGCTCCATTTTAAACTGATATCCCAGTAGAACTGACCTCTTAAAAATTTGCTGACAGTATCATTATGTCAAATTGTCTACAATTGTTACAGCAATACAAAATAAAAAACCAACAAACCGAATAAGGTACCTACACCGCACCAGAAATCCCTGGTATATAATATCTCATTACCATTTTGACGGATGATGGTGCAAACACGACAACGTCATGTCTGACCGTGACTGCTATTTTGTGCAATAATTTCCTAGCAAAACAGAGACAAATGACACTGCATGATGGAAATGGATAAGGGGGGTATGTTTGGTCATACATACAACAGGAGGTAAGAATTATTCGATTTAAGCACAAATCTTCACTGATCTCACTTGTCACGGTACTGCTCGGGAAATCATGTTTCTC
The DNA here is from genome assembly GCA_946251815.1 of Dasysyrphus albostriatus. Lineage (NCBI taxonomy): Eukaryota > Metazoa > Arthropoda > Insecta > Diptera > Syrphidae > Dasysyrphus > Dasysyrphus albostriatus. The sequence goes on from OX276336.1 coordinate 138,950,957, forward strand.
CAGTATGTTAAAATCGCTTCATCGAACACACCTCCAACAAAACATCAGAATACTTGTCACCAAAAACAACAGCAGTGATAAGATCAACCGACAGGTGCCCTCAGTACCTACGAGCATCTATATATTGTGTATGTGCGCAATTCAATCCAATCAATGACTCTATAACCCTATAGAAATTGCATGCAACCATCAACGGTGACTAATGTCACTTTCACCTCTGTTGGCATTGTATGTGGTGTAGTAATATATTATATTGTTCTGCTATACACTGTTCTTGAAATTGGGTCCCTACATTAAGGATATGATGGACAATACACAGAGGACAAATGAAAGAGGATACAAAAGCACCCATTTTCAGTCCATTCTCTATATATTTTATGGAAATATCATCAAACAACCGCATACCGGAAAACAATCACAAATTGACATTGTCGCCAGAGCAATCCCCTTTTCATAGTAATAGCGTTGATATTGCAGAAACCTTTCCGATACCAAAGCCAAATTCGTATATTATACACACAATTTGATGGGTCTCCAACAGACACCGAGAGAGGAGAATATTTCGTAAGCATAAAATTCATCCACGCAACATCATTTCCATCGCCTCTGAAATGAAAAACTTCATAACATAAACTTTTCATCTTTTCATGAAAAGTTAATAAGAGGACAAAGGATAGACGAATAGCGGAAAGTGTAAAGTATTTCCGTCGTCATTTTCATCATCACCATCACATCAACGTCACCGCCGCCGTTGTCCCTTTTGGGCTTTATTTCTTGAACATGCGTTTGCACTTAGAAAATATGCTTTTATCTCGTTATTATAACTAAAAAACTAAAATCATCATTAACCGGAACCACATAATAACTATATATAATAGCATCGCATAATAATTCTATTCATTATTTGTACTTTAATTAGTGTGTGCAAATGATATAATTACCGACACTCATTAAAGTGTCCTTCTAAGAACTTAGTAATTCTACATTATTAAAAGCCAATTATTGGATTCTTGAAAAAAAAGATAATATGTAACTATATTAATTTAATTAAAAAGTTTATAATTTAAGAGGAGGGGTGGGTGGGTTTTCCTCAGTAGTGACAGTTCGAAGAAATAAAATCAACACTTAAATCCCTATTAGTAAAATACCCACTTATACTTACTTTTTTAAGGTAGCGCTACAATCCGGGGTTGACTAGAGCCCCAACCAACAAGCTTCTTCCAGCCAGTCGGCTTCGTTTCTAGCTAGCTGCTTCCAGTTTAACTTCTAAGTAGGATGAGGTTCTCTTCCACTTGCATGTACCACCTGTTACGCTCTCCTCATCTTCTGTGCCGTCACATGGGACTGGATTTAAAGTTTTTTCTTCCGTTCGCTCTAGAAGACCCAGCCGCCCGTACAGTTAAGTGTTGTATCTTCTTCTCCATTCCCCATCTATGTAGACAGAACCAAAAATCATCCGCAGAATTTTCCTCTGAAAACTGCGTTTTTATCTGCCGTCCGTCTATCTGCACGATTTATCAGGATCGGAATGATAAGCTTAACTTATACAGGGTCACCTTAGTTTCTCGAGAGGGGGGGCTTTGCTTTTCAATTGCCTTCTTCTCAATTGTCTATTTCTAGACATAAAACCGGAAGTTAACATTTCAAATCAAATTTTTAATAGCTTAGTAACTTTTTTTACGAGTCAAATTTAAGAGTGAACAACACTAGTTTAGAAGATACATAATCATATTTAGTTCGTGATCCCCATTCAAAAACAAATTTTTCTTATAGAAACCCGGAAATCTAAGACTAGATGCGGGTAATTTTGGCTGCAATTTTCTACTGAACTTATTTTCTTAGCGAAAAATTTTCAGAAGTGTTTCTTAAATACAAATACAAGTTATCCAAGGATGAGGGGTCAAGAGCATCAGCCGGCAAAAAAACCTGTTAAAATTTTGGTGTATATCGACTTTCTTGCAAATTAAATTAGTAGCTTTTTTACTGATTCATTAAGCGCACGTTTTTCTCAAAATCTATTGCTTTTATGAAAAAAAGTATGTTAATCTTTTTTTGTATAGAATGACATAAGCTACAATTTGTATTATAGTTTTTGAGAAATCAAGAAAAAACTAAATTTAACCCGCTTTAACCCCCCCCCCCTAAAATTTACGGAACTTTTTAGGAAATGCTTAAGACGTCAAAACAAAGCTCTCTCCTAAAATTCAGCTTTGTCGTAATTTTTTCGTAGTTTCGCCATTTTTTTCGTCTAATTTTCCTGGGCTAATATTGGAACTAAAAAATTATATATTTTGGCTAAAACCCTTCCAGATGCCAAACGTGGGTTGGGAACATAAAAATCATTGTCTATAAAGATAGATATTGAGTAAACGCACTTTCGAGATAAATCTCATTGTTGCCACTTTTCCGAAAAATCCTTTTTTATGTCAAAATTTTGAACAAGCAAAAAAATCCGGAAACCAAAAGCGTATTGCGAAAATAACGGTTGGTGACTTAAACGAGTGTTGGGTAAATAAAGGTCGATGTCTTAAAAAATGTCTTAATAGGTGAAGTTGCAGAAACACTTCGAGGGGCCATACATATAGTGCTTATTGAAAAAGTGAAATTCAACAACTTTTAAAATTTTGTGTAACACGGGACAACAAGTCTGGGAAACCTAAAACAATTGTTTTGGCTTCTTTCAACAAGTTGAAAATTTCATAAATCTTCCGTTTCTGCATCTGAAAACCAACAAGAGTTAAAAGAAAAGAGAATAAACTTGTTGAATATTTTATAAATTTCAACTGACGGTTTTGGACCTGTTCAAACTCAACAAGTAAGAAATAAACACCAGCTAGTGTTAATCAAGTGATGGAATCGGAAAGATTGTTAAGAATCTAAAAGTCAGGGCTATGCCTAGGGGTGGGGCAATAGGGCAACTAACCTCAGGCGCCTTGTTGTAAAGGGCTTTGACTTTTGTTCAGCCAATATTGATTGGCGTTGTTCAAACAAATTTTCTGCAAACAGGACGGTTACCTACTCCTTATCAGGAAGCAATATCTGCTTCAAAAAACGACAATCAAATTGACTTCGAATCGATATAAAGTTAGACAAGAATGAATGATTTGAGTTTTTCCTGATTCCGTGCAAAAATTTTAAGCAGAGCGTTGTATTTTAAGTATCGTTGGAACAAACTGCAGAAAAATTGCTAAAATGTCGATTTATATCGACTTTTTTGTATATACTAAGTATTTGGAAAAAATATCGACAAGTCGATAAAAGTCGGTGCTTTTCTCGACTTTCTTTCAAGGCAGCTTACTGTCTTAGTTCGATGGTAAACATTTTTTTAATTAGTACCCAAAAAAGTAAATATAAACCTACATTTCAACAGGTTAATCGCCTTTTTTGCAGAAAACTTATAGTAAAATATGTTGGTACTACTTTTAATTCGGTATAAAGAAGGTGGAAGTAATACGATTTAATATTCGACTTTTTATTTATTCTGCTTTATTTGTAGCGAAAAAGGCGGCTTCTTTAAGCTTGCCCCAGGTGTTCTAGTTGATAAAAACGGCTCTGTATAAAGTGCCAAGGAATTTGGTTTATAAAGTGTTAAATTTTTTATTTTAAATCGAACAGTGATTTTGAGAATGAAAAATGGGCAAATTTATTTTAAGAAAACAATTACTTTGAAATAGAGCCACTTGTGTTGTCCGTGTGCGGTGTACAAAATGTTCATTATCTTACTAAAAGTCCTTCCTACATATAACGTTCGTCCACTAATAAAAAAAACCGCTGATCTTAGATAAAATATTTTTTTCTGAGACTTTACGACTCATCGTGTAAGAAAAACTTCTTGAACTGGTTCAAGAAGTTGAGGGAATTTTTTTGAATCGATAACTGTTGTCTTTTTATTGAGTTAGAAAAATGATTTTCACTTCTTGAACAAACATAGTTAAACAAGTAATTGGTGACTAGTTGACTTGTTGTTCTGTGTAATAGGCTTCAGGTGCCAAACCAGTGTTGGGATAGTAACGGTCAATATCTTAGAAGATAAATGTTGAGAAAACACATCTTCGGGTAAAATATCAGTATCATCATGTTTCTTTTTTTTTGTGGTAAACGGTAGGGCTTCTACTATTTCCGTAATTAGTAATATTTAAAACATGAAAAAAGTTGTGGAAACTCCTCCATATATGTATTGGAAGAAAGGTGTTTTCGTTACCTAACTCATTTTTGGTAATTTTTATTATTTTAAGCTTTAAGTTGCAAAAACTCCTCCAGATGACAAATTTTATTGGGAAATTATTAAAGTATCGGTCTTGAATATTGGAATTACTGCATTTTTGATATCTCATACGGGTTTTTTCCTTCTAAGAAATTTGAATTATAATGTACATACCTATACCAGAAATATAATATTTAATCAAAGAAATTATTAAAATTTTAGTTTGAAAACGACTATTAAGTGTGACTGAGCCAAACAGAATGGTGTTGCTGTAACTATGGCTCGTAGGACTGCCAGAGTTTAAAGATACAAAAATAGTATACAGCGCTACAATGTGAAGTTGTAAAAGTAGCAAGATAAATTTGATTGAAACGATTTTTTGAATTTGTGACAAATTGACTCCATTTTGGTAAATGATGGTGAGCTTTGTTCACTTCGCCCGCAAAAGTGTCGACTTTTTTTTCTTTTTTTTTGTAAAAGATGACCATTCAAATAACCACTTTTGACCACCCTTTAACTTTTTTGACCACCCACAGTTTTCGAGAAAATCGATTTGAAAAATGGTGGGCCAACAGAACGCTGCACCTCAAAAATCGATTTTTACAAATTTGATTAATGTTTTCGATAGATGTTTTTTTTAAACATTAATGACCACCCTTTAACTTTTTTTGACCACTCCTAGAAATATTTTTTTTTTGATTTTAAAATTTTTATTTCTTTTTTTTTGTCTGATAGATTCCCTTTTAATTTTTGGATGAGGCAAATTCCAAAAAATTAAAAAAATTAAAAGGAAATCTATTAGAAAAAAATCGAAATAAAAAATTTCAAACATCAAAATAAAAGTATTTCTAGGCGTGGTCAAGAAAAGTTAAAGGGCAGTCAAAAGTGGTCATGTTAAAAAAAAAAAATCGACACTTTTGCGGGCCAAGTGAACACAGCTGTGATGGTGTCCTGATATTCTAAAAATGGTTATCTTAATAATTTAACTATTTTGAGGAAATTGGTTTTACAATTTAATTTTAATCAGAAGATTTTTTTATAATACAAATTCTATATACTACTGAAATAAATCAGCCTAGTAGAAGACTTAGCATTAAGGATTGGACTTGTTGAATTATTGATTCAAAGTAGCATTGTATGGCTTTTAGTCCTACAAATTGGCGTTTTAATATTAAACAAGGATTGTTACTGGTTGACATCCAAAACTTCTAGAATTATAGTGTTTTAGGAGAATAGCATAATAAATTGACTGAAAAAAAACCTTTTCGAAGATCTTTAATTGGCGATTTTTTAAAAATAAAATAATATCGGGCCTTTAGCTTCTGAGGGCACCAATAGGAAGTTACCAGTGTGGGTCGCACCCAGCCTCTTTTTAAATTGGCTTTGCTAAAAAAACCAAGGCTTTTTAAATCAGAATATCAAATGCTTTTAGAAAACCAATTATACTGCCAATGTTACATTTTTTTTCTCTTCAAATAATCATATGATTTAAAATTGAAAAAAAATGTTCATATCTTATTACATTAACTGCAAGTTACTTAACAGATTATAAAAACTCATTAACTTTCAAATTCAAAATCAAACATTTTAGTAACTTTACTTCTTTGTGTGCAACCATGCACGAATGATTGGTGCATTAAAAAAAATTCCATCCCTTGCACCTCCTTGGCTTCAATAGATACCTATCTGCATGTGCAATAGTTTTCTTTTTTTTTTATAATGAACATACGAGAGCAAAAAAAAAAATAAAAGCCCAAAACGTTGTTTCACAAGAGTGCTCAAAGGGTTAACCGAAAGGATAATAAGTTTTTTTTTGCAGTTTTTCTTTTCCTGGTGGTGTTGAATTAGAAAAGTCTGTCTTCCTTGAGTCGACTCAAGTGATGGTAATCTGTCGTCACAGATCTGCTTAGTACACGCCATGACTTTTTATAGTTATTAACAATTCAAAGTGTCAGAAGTTTCATTTGGTGTTGAAATACATACATACCTTCATATATGTATATGTAGATATATAACGAACTTTCTTTTATACAAAACATAATGTACAGGTAGGTATATACCTATGTTATGTCCTTGTTCTGTGTTGAGTTCGCTTCATTCCTACAACTTGTTGACATGATGAAGTGAACTTTCTTAACAATTTTTTTGTTCGCTCTCGCATCTTCCTTCTGACTGACTGTGCTTGTGCCAGTGTGAGTTTAGGTTTCTGCTGTAATTTCAAAACTATGATGAGGTACTGCAAGATGGAAAACTAGGTAGGTACCTACCACCGAACCTAAGTATACCTTCCTAAGGAAAAGTTTAAATTAATGCCCCACGCCACAGGGAATGGGATTGGGGAATTGTAGATACTGTAATAATAATTCTTCGCTGCCTCAAAAGATTTTCTTAGTTGCTGCGTGATGTTGTTCTTGTCATGTCCACTGGCAAGCAACTCAGCATTACGATCCAAAGTGCCTTATTCATGAAGTGAGCAATATTTTATATTTCAACATCAACAACAACACAAAATGTTTCACATCTTCAAGGACACCAACCCTGATGATGATGATGACGACGAAAGGGGAGTTAGAGGCGGGGGGGGGGGAGAGAGTAGGGCCATATGATGTTGTTTTGACTTTTTAACTAAAACAAGAGCATAATCATTCGAAATTTTGCGATTCATAACCGGAGGAGGATGTAGAACCAAAAAGTTATGCATCAGATTTGGGATACAACATCAGTCGAACTTATACTAATGCCATATAAAATGCTAAAAGGATGCCTGACTGTTAATCAAGCAGTCTTGAGGGGATTATTCATAAAGAATTTAGTCCTTCTAGCAAAATCACATACACACATACACACTTATGCAGTGATCCAAGAGGACATGTTGATAATCATCTCATTTTCTCTTTATCCTTTTTGACCGGACATTGTATTAAATTCATGGCATGAAGAGCTTATATGAGGTAGGTTCTAGTTCTAGTACATGCATGAATAAGGAAGCTTCTATGGGTCGAGACGAGATTCCAGGATGTCAAGAATGGGCGAATTATAGTCATGGGAATAGTAATGTGATGAGCTCTGGGGGCGAGAGGGCAAAACATGTTATTGATTTGTATTAGTTTTTTTTTTATAACATTTGCCTTGGTACCTATGTATATTTATAAACATAAAAATACACTATGGGGTTATGATGATGACGTTGAGCTTATTTTTCTTCAAATTTTTTTTTATGATTGAGGAGATCATACATGAGAAATGTTATATTTTGGGTACGAATATTTCTGTGTTATATGAGAGATGATTTGTATTTCGCTAAGTGAATTGGAAATGTATGACTTTACTTAGAACGAGGAAGTATATAGAAATAGGACTCGCACATCAAGGTTAAGGTTTTGATTTTTATTTCTATATTTAATGTGTAGGAAGAAAGTGCACGATCTTTGAATATGAAAAAATGTTCAACTCTATTTTGCTGGTTTGAGATTGATGCCTTGGAATCACTCATTGGGGGAATGAATGTGAATGTCAAGAATATAAGCAAAAAAAAAAAAAATACTTAAATAAAAATAAAAATACTCTCGTTTAATATTCATATACTTGGATGAGAACGCAAAATGGTTTTTGGAGAAAAAAAATATTATTTATATCATGCCAAGTCACTCGAGGTTAGTTGTATGTTGGTATAGATTATATAGATTTTCTTTATTTTGTATATTACTTGGGTTTAAGGAGGAGTATATTCAAAGATACCAGAAAAGTCTCGGTATCTGAAACAAAAACAATACTGAGATGATACCAACCGATACCGCATTTTTTGGATCGAAATTTACCGATACTCTCGGTAGGATCTTTTGGTATTGGCAGAAAATTTGAATAGCTATTATTATAAATGAATTGCAAACAATAATTTTTTTGTTATTGGCTTCTCAGAAAAGGCTCTTTACGATTTAGGTGACATTTTCAGAGATTTTTTCTTTAGCAGGGAGAAGGTTAAAGCAATCATTTTAGTTAAAACTGCTAACTGCCACGCCCATCTAACATATACTGAAGCCCACAATTTGGATGAAATTTTCAGACTTGGTTCTCTTCAGTGATGACGCCGTGTCTAAATATTTGTGTCAAATTCCTAGTCAGAACTTTACTTAGAAATTGTGCAACAAGCGTTAAAAAATTGTTAAGTCAACGTAATAAACTTCAGTTAGTAAAATTGTCTTTTATAATAATGATTTTTGTCTTAAATCTTAGAAATACCAAGCTAGTTCAACTACTATATGAAGAACATGTAACAAAGTCGTGCATTTTATTCTGGTTTGTGACTCAGACTAAACTGAAACCAGATGAGACCGATACCGATACTTCTACCCAGAAGAGATGAGACTTTGTTATAGGAGACCAAACGAGACTGAGTTATACGAGACGGTACTGAAATTTTTCGATTTTGATGAAACCGAGACGAAACTTACAAAGGTATCGTATGGTTAGGTATCTTGGCCAGCCCTAAGAGAGTAGGCAGGTTTCGGTTCCTAACTTGCCAACACAAAGTTTGATTTAATTTTTTTTTAAGTAAATGTATGACATATAATACGTGAAAAGTATAATTTTAGCAAAAATTGATTACTCCCTCTCCAGAAAATGCTTTTCTGGCTACATATATTACGGAATCTTAGACCATTTGAGTATATACGTTTGAATAATTCAATGTTCAAAGTGAAAAACGGTTATTTTTTAAACAGCCTGGCAGACCGAACTATACACTCAAATGATATCGATGTCCATGATAGGTGATTCGAGGAGCTTATCTATAGGAAGAAGTGAATAAACAATTTCAGCGAATAGACGATCTATTATGTTTATTAAATAATCACTACATCCCCTTTTGTGGACTGCAAAACTTTGATTTTTTTAATGTATTTTACTCAAGCTTTTGACACCCATACTTCTTCTTTTGATATCACTATTTGTACAGGGTGTCCACCGGGAAGGTATACTACTCACAATTATTCCATTGTAATCCTGGCTGTATGCGATGTGGCACCGTCTTGTTGATCAAGCCCAAAGCGTTAAAAAGTTTTCAATCATATCACGATATCGCTCCCCATTCACAGTTACCTGATCACCGCGTCGAATTGAGGTTGATGGATTGTTTTGAACACTTTCACCACTATTAAATATGAACTGTCAAGACTAAAAATAAAAATAAATAAATTTGGTGGCACAACAGCTCGTGAAGAACCAAGGCCTAGTGACTTACAACTCTCAACTATTCCTGTGTGCGTATTTTTGGCAGGAATGGAGGGGACCTACAATTTTTTCCGAGTCCGAATGGCTAGATGAGAAGCACTTATTCATGACAATTACACTCTTGGAGGATTTGTTAGTTCCTCGCAAGAGACAGTACCTCGCGAAAAAATCATTTCTGTTTTTAGGTGGCAGCGGCTGGGAATCGAACCCAGACCTTTGGTATAACAGTCCTACGCACTAACCATCATGACAAGAGGTACTAACGTCAAGACTTATGTTTACCAAAATGGCGGTAAAACAAAGTAATATACCTTCCCGGCGGACACCCTGTATTATAATTTCAAGAAATACTTATCACTTTTGAAAATTAAACCTTCTATTACCATCAGTATCTTATTAAGAAACATTTGCAGCTCATTGGTCTCAATAGCGTGCGCAGAATTTTTTCTGGGGGGTGCTTAGTCTGAATTTTGATATAATACATTTTTAAGGGCATAACTAAATCTATAGAATTTTATACTTTTAGAGTTTATAGCACCTTGAAGTATGCTTTTCTTTTGATTTTGTCTTAAACCTATTAAACTATTTCTAGAAGAAAAATAAAAAAAAAAAATAGACGGTTTTTTTACTATAGCAATTTTAAACCATCGTTTTTAAATTTCTTTAGTCTCGAATATCTCGAGAATAAATCATGTTTAGCGACTTCGGGTTAGTTTTGTTCCTCGCATATTAAAGTGTTAAAGAATTGGTAAAATATAAAAAAATATCAATCTATAGTTTTTTTTTTTTAATTAAAAAAAGTGCTGAAAAGTTTTGGTAAAAATTTTATTTTGCAAATATATTGAAAATAAATAATGATACTGACTTCAAGGTTATTTATTTTACAAAAAAATTGATTCAACGATTTTTTTTAAGAGAAAAAAACTGCAAATATTGTTGAAATTGCAATAATTGTTGAAAATATGTTTTGTACCTCACATATCTTGAGAATAGACAAAGAAATTATTTTGAATAACTTATAAACCCTTTTTTAATTTTTTGTATACTTAAATGCAGTTCGTATGCTTCCATCATCAGTAAATTTTATATAAATCATACTGACGATGGAGGCATAGCTTCCGAAATGTTGTTTTTCTTTGCTTTTTGTTAATCTGAAAGTTGTTTTTTTAATAAACATGTACATGTACAATTTAAACAAAATAATTCAGTCTACTTTAAGTTTCACCCGAACATCATTCCACCTGGAAAAATTGACAACATTAGCTTATTTTGAGTTTTTCACGAAAAATGAAACTTCCCTTTTTTTGTGAGTACTCATTTCGGTCAAAATGTTTTGTAATTTAGAGCTTAAATTGTCACTTATCTTAGACGGAAAAGAAAAAAACATAGGGTACTGGTACCGTTTCAGTTTTTTGTTTATTTTAGGCAAAGAGGAGTTCAGGCTAAACTTATATGAAATTTCCGGAAGAACAAACATTTTTTGGTGGAAATACTTTCTATATGAAACAATGAATAGCTTTTAGAATTCCGGGTGGACAAAATTTTTTCGGATGAAATAATTTTTGGGTGAAACACACAATGAGGTTGAATGTGTTTACAAATTCACATACATAATATGCAGCGCACTATAAAGTTTTAATTTTTTTTTCTAGAAGTCACTAGTAAAACTATTTAGATGAAGACTGTAAATGGCACGAGGCTCTAAATGGATTTGCCATCTACTGGTGACTTTAGCACATATTGTTATTTTAACTGAAATTGGAAGATATTTACAAAGATAAGAACTAACTAAAGTGAAATTTGAGCTAAGAAATAAAACGATTTTATTAACATTCATTGGTAGTCTTAGAATAGTCTGTTATTTTGCTTTGGGGGTTGGAGCCTCCTTAACCCTTCCCCGCTGCGTACGCCACTGATTGACTCAAATTTCATCCGAAGAACATCTTCCACATTCTACTGATTCAAATTCTATATTCAAGTCAATATTGTAATTTGTTCTTAAGAATTTAATGAAAACCTTTTAAGAGTCAACGCTTGCTTCGCAGATTACAAGGTTTCTTTTATCAAGAACGGAAATGAGTAACAAAAACTAAGAAGTTAAACAATTATTTTTAACTGTGGTAAAAATAGCTATACAGAATAATGAAGAAGATAAGTTTTATTCATCGAAAATATGACGTATCTTACGTGACATGACGTATATCTTAGTTACTTTTACGATAATCTGATCAGACCCGTCTAGACACAATAATGGGCCTAAGATATATACAATTTATAGGGATTTATCAGCAATGTTACTATATTTAAAAGTTAAATCATTTGAAAAGTAGGTATTTAGTACGTTTAAATAAACGAAATACAAATTTATCGTTCACTGCAAACATTATCATTTATCATCATTAATGCTTTTTTCAATCAAAACCCTAAAAATTTGTTAATTTTAAACATAAAATAAAAAAAATATTCCGAGTGCGCATTTGGACAAATAATAATCACAAAAAAAAATTAATTAAAAGGAGAATAGGACAAAAAGGTTTTAAGGCCAACAACGAAGAGGCATAATGTTGTAGGAAATGTATTTTTATGTGCGACAGTAGTTAGAAAGGCAGCTTATTTCAAATCACTGTGTGAGAAAAGTTGTTCGCTAATTATAACCCATGTCATATTTTTACCAAAATGAACAAAAACAGCGAATAACTTTTTTCACAGTCGATTTTAAATAAGTTGTTACAGTAAATATTATTATTCATTGGTTAGACCAGTTCCCATAGATTTGTTCCATACTTAAATGGACCAACACAAAACCCTGATGGTTAGCGAATAACTTTTTTCACGTAGTGAGTAATAATTCGCTGCTATAGTGACAATTGTAGAACATTCAAATATCTTTCCAACGACAATTTCAAAAGACAATTGGCTAAAATGTATAGAATGTGGTCTAGGAATAGGAACCAATTACACGAGTATTGGTTCCTATGCCTCATTTCCATACATTTTTCCGATTGTTGTTCTTTGTCATTTTGTATTTGTTGTATTTTTTTAAACGCAAAAAAGTTTAACGGGCCCTTATTTCATCCATATTCAATTTATTAGGCGATCCTGGTAGGATTAAAATAACGATAAGAATAACAAAATCAAATATTGAATTATACTCCAGCTTAGGTTCCCCAAAATTTCAAGAATAACAATGTACATTTCGATCTTACAACTGTAAAGAAGTGCTGCTATTTTCTTAAGTTAACTTTTAAATTGAAATTTCTTACCAGAAAATATATAAATTAATATTTTTCTTAAAGTTTATAATTAAATTTGCTATAATAGTTTAGTTATTCTACCATTTTCAATATTTCCAATATATAATCATTAATTTAAATTTCAAAGCTTTAGTATTCAGAATGTTTAAGTTTATACATTTATTAATTTTTGCTCTAATTGTTTGTGAATTTAAATATTCAACGTGTAAGTATAAGCTTTTGTTTAAGATAGTTTTAAAAATAATTAAACCGAAATAAGTTGTATTAATTATCAGGAGGGGGGGGGGGGGCGATTCTGGTTCTGTGAAATAGTGAATTAAGAAACTTTATTCCTTTTATGTGAAAATGTGAAACCAAACATCAAGAACTTTCATATGAACAATTTGCTTTCACGTCGTCATACGCGTCATTCGGGAGTGAATATCCAAAATAAAAACGTGAATACGAACAAAAAATGTCAAATTCAATCATATATCTTTCTCGTTCAAACTGATAAAGAAAAACAGTGTTTCTATCTCATGCATTTCTCTGTTCTCTTCAAAATCACAAGAAAAAATTGTGCAGTTTTCAGGATAAATGGTAAGGTGGTTCGAGTATCGATAATATAGTTTTCATACACAGAACCAGAATCGCTTACATATATGTGCCAAATGAATGGAAAAAGTGAAAGCAATGCTCGGCAGCGAACGTGAAAACTATGTATTCGATTCACTTTTTCACAAAATCAGAAGCAGCCCCCAGGTGGGTAATATAGTAATACCACGTTTAAGTCCAGTAAATTATTTTTAATTAAAAATTTGAAAAACAGACAATTGGTATCGATTAAAAGTGATTGCTTCAGTTTTTTACACAGCTTTGAAAAACTTTAGGTGAAGAAAATAAGAAGTTTAGTGAAAATTTATTGAAGTTTTCCGCAATAAAAGTGCTGATGCGAAATGAAAAATCCCATACAAAAATTTCATAATAAAAAATATCATAGCCGCAAAAAAATTTAGTGTTTCTTTTCCTTCTGTAGTAGAAAAGCTGTTCGATGAGTAAAATTTAAAAATTGTAGCAGATTTTGTATGATCGAACGAAATATTAAAAACAATAATAATGAATCATACAGAATTTTAGCCCCAGCCCTAATTAATATTTCAGTTTGCTATTTTTGTGTTAAAGGCATTTTAAGATTTATTTACTTTTTGGTCAATGTTTTTTTACCAAATCGAATTCATTTGTATACTCAAGATTTCAGAATAAAACAATTCTAATTTGTTATTTGGTTTGCTTAATTTCAGGTTTTAGATGGGTTTCTACGCAAGCTGGTGAATTATTGCCTTTCAATGCGATTCAATTTGGAGACAATCAATATGACTATTATGTTGGACGGGCAAAATACTTGAACACATTGCAACTAGCAAAAGTTCATACGTCTTCTTATTTTGGCAGAAGAACAACTAAGGCAGTCATTAAATTTAACATGATGGAAATTGAAATAATTGACCAGTTTCAAGTGCTTGTTGCTAATGAAAATTGCAAATGGGTTCTGTTTGATAAAACTTTTGTTCCGGAAAATATAGTGCGTGCTGGAACTTCTTGGAATTTGGAACCAATTTTTGTTGGCCGTCAAATCAATGAGCCTACATCGATTTTTCTTACTTCCAATAAAATACAATCAAGTGGAAAATATCTGACAGCCAAGATTGAAGTTCTTATCTGCGAAAATAACCACAAATGGATTAATACCACATCAATAAGTGTTCCAGAAAAAAGTATTAGCACTGGAGAAAATGATAGTTATGTAGCTCGATTATTAGGACCAGTATCATATGTGCCGGGCACTGTTTTACCTAAGTCAAACGAAACGTTTATATGGTATAAGGGTAATAAGCTTGAATCCTTTGTTATTGAAGTCCTTATCGATGATGAATCAAAAGATTATAGCTGGAATACAGTTACAAAGACAACTGGAATTCCTGAGAATGCAGTTGTTTGTGGAATATCAGATAAAAATGAGTTAACTTATATATCTAAGAAACTTAATAGAATTTTTCCTATTTCATTCTCAGAAGTGGATAATGAGCCTTTTGAAATTTTAGTGGAAAATTTTGAAATCAAAAGTTCTAGTAGTTTTAAAAAATTTATACTTCATGTTTAAAAGTGTCAGTAGGAAATTAAAGTTTTGCCAACAAAATAATAAAAAAAACTTTATTTAATAACGTACTTAAATTCCTATAATCATATCGCCACCCAGTGGCGGATCTTAAAATTAAAAGGCTTTGCGGGGTTTGACTCTACTTACTCTTATATAACATTATTTTTTACTGGGTGATAGATTCCAAAATATTGTTTAAAAATTTTAATTTTGTGAGCTATTTTTTTAATTTTATAAGAAATTTTTGCTGTAAATATAAAATGATAGCTGTTTTCTTAGCAACGGCTAGCTAGAAATTTGCTGCAAGACTTTTAATTTGCTGTTATTTATGTACTTAAAGAAAAAGCGTGATTCAAATTTTTAAGAACAAATATAATTTGAAAACAAAATAATTTTATTTTTTTTTTTTTAATTGAATTTTATAAGAAAATGAAGGATTTTTATTTAAACTATGATTTAGAATGTATATTAATTAATACTTAAGATTAGGATACAATTTTTTTTCTAAAATAGTACGAAATTTGTTGGTTGAGGCCGTAGTCCACCCTTAACTATGAGCGCCATCTAAATCATAGTAAGTAAGTAAAAAATTTTATATACATATCAAAATATAAAAACTATTTTTTCTCGTTTTTAAGCTAATAACAACAGTCATTTGTTTGCTATCCACTTTTGTACATCATTTATGAAAAGGGGCTAGTTTTGACTTCAAGATTTTTAAAATTTGGCTCCACTTCTTTAAGAAAACGCAAGAGGCTCTGCACCTTTGGCATTTCTTAAATCAGAAAAAGATCAACTAGTCCTATAAATTGCTCGGTCCTAGATAATTTGAAATCAAGTCTTAAAGTTTCTCAAGATCACTCAAGGTCACACGCGATTTTTGGCACCCCATTTATTGGAAATTTACACCATCTAAGAGATCTCTAGCTTGTGTTAAAAGATCAACAATTTTCAGTAATTCGTCAGCCATATTTTTTTTCTATGAATTTTCAAAATGTGTGTCAAGGTTACAACAAAACTTTTGGCACCTCATTTGGGTCATTTAAAAAAAAGTATGCCATTTGAAAGGCCACTTCACGATCATAAAAAAGTAATTGGTCAGATATTAAATATATTATATATTAATTATTTTTAACGTTTTTAAAAAAAAAATTCAAGGTCACGAACGATTTTTGGCACCTGATTTTAGACGAATGCTCATAACTTAGTTTTGATTTCTCGAAAATGAGTGATGTTTTTGGAAAGATTCAAAATGAATTTTGAAGAAAAATATTCATACTTCAGAAGAGTTTATTTAAAAAAAAAATACCTCAAGAAATACTATAACAAAATTGTATCAAAAACTATTTTTACGTACGATATAGGTACTATAAGGCAAGTTTTGGATTCTTGCAAAAAAAAAAGTTGAGATAACAATCAAACATGACATTACGATGATAGAGAACACCAAAAAAGTGGGTGGCACTATTTTGTATGTCTATCTGTTTTTTCATCTACAACGTGGTAAATAATGGTTTTCGGTGATTATGCCCACACATTTGTTTTAATTTTTTTTTTCACAACCAAAAATAACGGTACCTGCCACAATTTTTTTTAGCAATTTTACATTATCGTATTTGTCTCAAAAATGGTTCCACAACTTTTCTTAAAAAAAGAAATTCAATAAATTACTTATTTATTTATTTTTATTTATTTATAAAAGTTAACAATAAATTAAAATCTACTATTAACAAAATTTTAAGAACGCTAGCATCATAGTACTTTCAGTTCTTAGATAAAGGAATAATTGATATATATAAAAAAGGATAATAATAATAAATCATAGCTTTTTTTTTAGATGTGTTTTGTTAGTATAGTGTAAAAGTAGTTATATATATAATATTTATGTTTTTATTTTGTGCTTATGCAGAAGTTGGTTTATTGTATCTATGTTGTTTTTGTTTGGGTTTTGAAGGAGTTCCAGGATGCTGTATTGGCCTCGGTTGCGGTCATGAAGAAGATTTTCCGAAAGGAAGCATGAGCCCAAAAGATGAGCAATAGTGATGGTATTGTTGCATTTTGGGCATATAGGAGGTGTTTCCCTTTTTAAAATGTATCCATGCGTCATTTGAGTGTGTCCGAGGCGCAGACGAATAAAGTTTGTTATGTTGAACTTCGACATATTGCAAGGGTAAGCTGGACAAATTCTGGAGGGGTTGATTGTTTGGTAATGGTGTACATAATTTGACCACTCCTGTTGTCGGGCGCATTTGATTTTTTCCATTATGAAGGCATTGAGATCTTTTCTGGTGTACGATTCAAGAAGGTATGTGGGAGAATTGTGAGCCAGGTTTGCAGCTTGGTCCGCGAGCTCGTTTCCCACAATATCAACATGACCAGGTGTCCACATAAGTTTGATTTTGGAGGGTGTTTTAATTAACATATCTCTGATCTTAGCAATTGTACTGGATTCATGTCTTGTGTTTAGTGTGGCTTTTAAAACAGAAAGACTGTCGGAACAGATAGTCCATTTGCCTCGAGTATGTGAGAATTTTTTAACGGCTTCGTAGATGGCTTGCGCTTCAGCTGTGAACACTGAGGCAAGGTTTGGAAGGATTCCTTGGACGATTATTGATCCATCGTGCGATGTAACTGCATAAGATGTACTATCAGCAGTTTTTGAACCATCGGTGTAAACAAAAGTCCATCCTTTTGCTGTAAGGTCGTAGAACGTTTCATAAAAAATCTTTTTATAAATTGAATTGCTGGTGTTTTCTTTACGGAATTCATTTAGTTGTAGCAGGATGGAGGATGTATTTAGGTTCCAAGGCGGTGAAGATGGTGTGTATTTTGTGAATCGTTTAAAAGGTATTTCCAAGCTGTTTGCCATTAGTAAGGTGTTGTGTATAGCTGAGGGGATTCTTCTCTGTCGTTTGTGATTCATCGCATTCATTCACACTTTTAGTAAAGAGTTCCTTTGAATGAAAAACCATTTTTCAAGAAATGGTTATTAATGGTAGGTACCTCTCAAAGAACCATTTTTTAATTTTCGATTTTCTCCAAAACGGTATGACTGATTTCAATATTTTTTTTTATGCAGAGGCTTTTAGTTACTATAAATATTTGTGTGTACTTAAATTACAAAAAAAAATATTTGTTTGGTTTTTAAAAAATGTTTCAATTTTTTTTTTGAAAATCAAATATTTCGAAAATGGTATGATCGATTTTCTTGATCGATCGATTTTCTTCAAAAGTTTGTTAACCAAGTGGTTAATAATGGTTTTTAGTGATTATAAACACACATTTGTTTTAATTTTTCTTAGAACCAAAAATAACGGTAACTGCCGTGCCTACAATTTATTTTGGCAATTTTACATAATCGTATTTTTCAAAAATGGTTCCAAAACTTTTCTTAAAAAAATCGATAAATTACTTTTAGTAAAGGCTTCCTTTGGATGGAAAATCATTTTTCAAAAAATGGTTATTAATGGTATCTCCCCACAGAACTAATTTTTTAATTTGTGGTTTTTTCCAAAACGGTATGACTAATTTCAATAATTTTTTATGCAGAGGCCTTAAGTAACTACCTATAAATATTTTTATGTACTTAAATAAAAAAAAAATATTTTTTGGTTTTTAAAAGATTTCCCAATTTTTTTTTTGAAAATCAAATATTTCCAAAAATTGTGTGATCGATTTTCTTGAAGCATTTTTTAAATTATAAAAAAAAATGAAAAAGAATGGTACCTGCCATACAAAAGTTAAAAAACCGGAAAGAAAATATTTTTTTCTCAAAAACGACTCCAACGATTTTGATTAAATATTTTCCGTATACTGAAATTATTACCAGATTCGGTTTCAGCACCCCCGAAGACATAAAGCAGGAGTTGAATTAAAACTACCTTACAACTTGCCTGCAATGGGCACTTTTGAGCACAAATTAACTGAACTAGGTCCAGTTTTTTTCGCGGCTAATCATCTTTATTCAATAAATCAATGAGCTTGAGTTATTAACTATCGAACTTGCTAATCAGCCAATATTGGTAATAAGCTTCATTAGTACAGAGCCTGTGAAAAACAGTTTTGACTGTTTTTCTCCATTGAAAACTATGAATAATATGAATAACTATTGTCTGTTAAGGATTTAAACACCTAATTGTTTTTGTAGTAGTACCTCGTGGCATAATGTTTAGTGCATTGGACTGTCATGCCAAAGGTCTGGGTTCGATTCCCAGCCGTTGCCACCTAAAAACAGAAATGTTTTCCTTGAGGTACTGCCTCTGGCAAAAAAACTGACAAATCCTCCAAGAGTATACTTGTCATGAATAAGTGCTTCTCATCTAACCGTTCGGACTCGGCAAAAAATTGTAGGTCCCCTCATTCCTGCCAACAACACGCACACAGGTCGAGAGTTGTAAGTGACTAGGCCCTGGGTCTCCACGAGCTGTTGCGCCACAAAATTCATTTTTTTTTTTAAAATTGTTTTTTGTAGCTTAATTTAGAAATTTCAAACTGGATAATGTATTGAAAAGGTAAGCAATTTACTGTCAGTAACTTTCACAAATAAAAGCAAACGTGAGCAACAATCTACAATGAGGTGTGCACCTGGCATTAATTCCATTAGAAAACGAGAATGTTTTGCCTTATTCCTGCAGTGTTAGAAATAATAATATACTACTACGCTCCTGAATTTAGGTGTTTTCCTTCACTGAAAGGTGATCTAAAAAAAAAAAAAAAAAAAAATATAAAAAAACTATAAGTATGTAAGTCCAATTTCATCCCACCTTCTGCCTCTATAACTGCAAAGGAGTTTTAAGTGCGCCAGCCGTATAGAAGAAACTGGTGCCAAGGAGAAATCGCCATACTTTGTCCTTGTTAAGTGTGTGTTCAAGTAGTGTGTATATAAGGCTTTGAAAGTATATACACGAAAGGCTACTGTCATGGTCCATTATAAACAGTCGGTAGGGACTAAACAAATAGCGGGTGTTGGGGCAGGACAGCACAGCACATGAGCTTTCCGCGCAATACTCGGCAACTTTTCACTGTCATCAAGGGTAAGTAAGAATTTCTGAAAAAGACAGAGCCAGAAAAGGCGCCCAACGTTCACAAAGTTTAATTTACGAGAGACATTTTTAAGACGACGACAACGGATGTTTATGTTTCCGTTTTGGGATTCTAGTGCAATTTTTAGACTTGAGGTCAGAGATGGAGGTATAATAACACAGGACTCGATTTGTTGTTCTTTCATTAACTTAAAATACATACACAATTTTTTTGTAAGGAATATTTTTTTTTCGTTCAACGAAAGGAGGGGGAGTAGTAAGATTTGTCGTAATGTCTTTGGCAGTTGTCGATTAATTTTACTTTTTGAAGTCGTTCGTTGCTGAAGGTTAAAGGATGATGTAGGTATCGGTTTTGTTTCCATTTAAATGAACAAAAGGATTTATTTTTAATGAAATAACACTAGAGATTTTTATATTGACGTGACAGTTGAAATTAATGGATTTATGTGAGGATCTTGGTTTATATTTATTAAAAAAATGTTATATTTAATATATACCTAATATACCTGTGTTTTAAATTAAAAAAAGGGAAACGCAATGATTTTTAAAAATAAATTGTTTACGCGCTTTTTCGATATAAAATTAAATTTATAATTAAATTTTAAACATAATGGTGGTAAGTTAAACACAAAGTCGAATTTGATTTGCATTCAGTTGTAATTTGTATGAAGTTATTTTCAACATATGTATACTTCTTAATTACAAAAATTTATAACAGATTTCAATTTTCATTTTACAGTTCCTTAGATCTTAGAATAAAGAAACTATTCGAGTTGAAGCATCCGGTGCAAAAACCAGATAACTTATAATTTAGAATGTTGAGAAAAATACAAAAAACTGTTTTAAAAGTCGAAAAAACTAAATATTCTCAAAAGCTAAACTTATCTTCGAAAGCCAATAAAAAAACTCAATGAATAAGTTTAATTTTTTTTTTAAAAGTGATTTTTTCGTTTAAAAATAAATTAATTTGTTTTTGGAGTTGTCTGGTTTTTGCTCCGTTTTTTTTTTTTTTTTTTGGTGAAAATAAATGGAGGCTTTGTTTTCTTCATCATACACCTACAAACCATTGTACTAACTGTTGTTTTTCAATTTAATATAATAATTTGTAGGCTTTCGGAGCCCTTAACAATATTTGCATTTTTCACGTGCGGTGGTGCAAAACCCAGACAACTCCAGTACAAAATTGAGTTTTTCTAATTTAGAGTCAAAAAACTGTGTTTAAAGTACAAAAATCGGCGCGGTAACTTTTGTTTGTTACTTTTGCATCAAAAAACATATATCGTCAAAAACTGGATTCTTCAATTTGGCTTTTTTCTACAACCTTACACCTGATTTGTTTTTGAGATTTTTGCTTTCGCCGATGGACTTTTTGGAGTTTTCTTAGAAGCCACGTCAACAACAAAAACAACTTAAAATTTTAGATCAGTGAAAAACCAAAGCTTCCAGTGCCTCCGATTAAGAAAAGCCAAAATGAATGGGCTAAAAGTGGCAAAGAAAAAGCGACGGTATTCGCCGATTACTTAGAGGAAACATTTAAGCCGTTTGATGGGCAAGAACTCAACGAAAATATTAATATGAATTTTACCTCTAATGAAAGCTACATAACGGGAAATGCTACACTTGCCGAATTAAAAAGAGAAATAAAGAAGCTTAAGTCCAACAAAGCTCCAGGATATGACTTAATAACGGCAGAGATTTTAAAAATGCTCCCTCGTAAAGGGTTTATTAACCTCCTTTACATAATAAATGCCGCTCTAAGTTTAGAATATGTTCCGAGCCAATGGAAAGTTGTGGAAGTCATAATGGTATTGAAACCTGGCAAATCATCTCACGAAAAGAAGTCTTACAGGCCGATTTCGCTTCTTCCTATTATATCAAAAGTTTTTGAAAGAATACTACTCCTGTGCCTGCAACCGATAATAGAAGAGAAACAATTAATACCTGAACATCAGTTCGGATTTAGAACCAAGCATTCGACAATTGATCAAGTGCATAGAATTACTGACGTAATTGAGAGAGCTCTTGAAGAAAAGAAAATCTGTTCGACTGTCTTTTTGGACGTGTCGCAGGCGTTTGACAAGGTGTGGCACGAAGGCCTCAAATTCAAATTAAGACAAGTTCTGCCTGAAGGACTTTACAACATTCTAAACGGATATCTAAATGAAAGACTTTTTCGTGTAAGACACGGAAATGACTTTTCTGATTTCAAAGAAATAGTGGCTGGAGTACCACAAGGAAGTGTATTAGGTCCAGTTCTGTACCCTTTATTTACACACGATATACCTCAAACAGATGACACTATTATAGCCACGTTTGCTGATGATACTGAATGACTCTAGACGCGAAATTAAAATGGAAGCCGCACGTGAAAAAGAAATGCGAAGAACTAAAAAGTAAATTAAGAGATATGAACTGGTTACTCGTTAAATATTCAAAGCTTAGTATTGAAAATAAATTGATTTTATACCGACAGGTTCTTAAACCTGTTTGGACTTATGGTATACAACTTTGGGGTTGTACCTGCGATACAAACTTAAATAACTTACAAACCTTTGAAAAAATAGATTGCTTGGGTCATTTGTAAATGCTCCGTGGTATATAAGAAACGAAGATCTTCATAGGAATCTCGGGATTCCTACGGTGCGGGAGGAAATAAAAAGTTTCGCGCGAAAACATAGAAATCGACTATTAGAACACGCTAATTCAACGATTATTGACATTCTTGACGAGTCGAATTTAGTACGCCGTCTGCGAAGAACAAAACCTTCCGACTTGGTGCGGTGAACAGAAAACCGCTTTAAAATCGCGGAATAAGCAGGAACTTTCACCGGAATGTAACCTGCAATACGTTACTTAACTTCGTTAAAAATAAATTGCTAGATAAGTTTCAACTTAGTTGCAATCGGGAAGTGGAGGTGGTTTTAGTGTAGTAAGAATCTCACACTTCTATGAGCACGCGTTTTTCGGTCCTCATAGAGCCTGAATAGCAGGTTTTGCACCTACCCACGGGAAAATAATAAAAAAAAGTGAAAAACCAACATCTGTCAATTTTTTTAAACCGACACCGAAACTTGAAAAAAAATCATCAAAATAAATCAACTGGTGCAGAAGGGCTAGAGGCTCTCATTTGCCTGAAATAGTTTAACATAATGAAAAAGATGCCAAAATAGTAACAAAGAAACTAAGAAAATGTTGCTTTTTTGTTAAAAGTTATTAAAGTCAGAAAGGGGAATGGGAAAAATTAAGGTTCTTTTTGTTTTAAGATATTTTTGGCCAAACCTGTATGATAAAATATAAATAATGTGAAAATTTCTTCGGAATCGTTTTAATTATATTCAAAGATCCATTTTTTTCTGCTGATACCAAACGATACTGCCTAAGGTCTTGGTAAATTTTGGCTCAAAAATTATTGCATCGGCTTGGTATCGTTTCGGATGCTTTGGAGCTGGTATCGGTATCTGAAATAGAAAACAAACAATACCCAGAATTTTCTGGTATTGTGGCCAGCCCTATAATATGACTTTAAAGCGTCCTAGAGTAACATGGGAGTCCAAAATTTAGTTTTGGAACTTATTTTTTAAAATTAACAAATTGTGGTCCGCAACTTAAGAATGTGTTAATGGTCTCAATGGCCACTTTCGCTAGCTTTTGAACAATTTTGAAAAAAAAACAAGTATGCGTAGGGTTGGCCACGAGATCAGAAAAGTCTCCGTTTCGCTTGATATCGGTCTCGGAAATCGGGAAAAAACTGTGAGAAAACCAAGGAGAGACCATATCTTTTTACTGAAATTCACCGAGACTCTCAGTGGTCTTATTTAATCTCAGCAGAAGTCCCAGACTTTTTTATTTTATCTTTTTTCCATATTTCTATTAAAGTTTTCTTATATAAAGTTATATTTTTGTTTTATAATAATATATGATTATAAGTTGATATTGATATAGTCCAATATTAGAACGTTCATTTCAAAAATAGATTTTAGTTTCAGGATCATTTTCTTCTAAGTCAACCAGAATTTTATTGTCAAAATTATTTCTACCAGTGGTCGATTTCTTCTTTGACTTTTTGTGTCTACTTCAAAAGATTTCCTTTTGATATAAATACTATATCACTAAATGAACTAAGTGTTGATTCTTTTATTTTCATAGGCCATTGAACGAAAATAATGTTTTCAATGAAACATTTTACATAGACGACATCAACTACTGAAGCTCACTGCAATTATACGGTTCATCAGCACCTGCAATATTGCCATGAACTTTGCTTTTGTATTTCTACTACATACATAAGTAGTTCCTACTTCTGTTCTGAGCCCCTATAAGTATCATCATTGCTGCATACAACAAAACATAAAAGTTCTTCGATCTCTGTCTCTCTGTTTTCTATGCATCTCAAACAATAATGACGCATCACCCTGTGTTATTTATTGACAAAGCAGCTTCCATTTCTATTGTGCTTGAATTTTCTATCGAAAAAAGAAAATTCAGTGCAATGATAGCATAACATTGATGACATAGAACACTTTCATTGTTTATTGTTGTATAGGTATTGATCTACAATTGTGTACAAAAAATAACTGCATGAAATTTAGTTCTTTTTGAAGTTAATAGTTAAAGTTAATTGTTTGCTGAGTTTTATTGATATGACTTATAATTAAACGTATAATACCTTAAAATAATTTTCAACAAGTGTGACTGTGACCATTTTGTGACGGTCAGTGCTGAATTAATCTACAAATTGAGGAATTTGGTTTTTGAAATTTTTTTTTTCTTAGTATAATTTTAAAGTTAAGAGTGATGCTTATTTTGAAGAAAATCTTTCTTACCAAGGTGAAATACCAAACTAAAATCTAGAAAGAATCAGTAGGCTTTTGACTTCTAGAATCTTTCTTTGAATTTTTAAATGGTGACATAATCCAGTAAAGAATTATTTATAAACTGGAATTAGCGACAAAATAAAGTTGATCTGATTTTACACTGTCTCTTATCCTGAAAAACTTATTAAAAAAAAAAAAAATACACGAGGATTCATAGGAGGTTTAAAGCCGAAGTATTTTATAAATAAGGATTAGTATTAGATGGCGTAAAGAGGTTTAAGTATTCCAAGGTTGAAACATGTATAGTGAAATCTTATAAAAAAGGCCATAAGTGAATATCGATTATTAGCTTTTCAGTTCAGTTCAGTTACCCAAAATATTTGTACGATTATACTAGTCAGAAATTGAAATATTCCCAGGATAAACCTAGTTAAAGCCAAGAATGATTCTTAGTTTTTAAGCTTGTCAAAGTCTTATATGAGAACAAAAAACATTTAACCAACATTTATTTTGCCTACCACTGTTATGTTAATTTTGTTATGTATGAATAAAGGCTTTTCAAGGTGTATCACAACATTTAATGTGCAGTGCATCCTTTTTCAATGCTTCACATACAGACAACTATCCTTTTGCAAGCATCACTGCAATTTCAACATACATCGATGGTGAACTCTTTGTTGTGGCTTTTCCTGTCTCCACACATCAACTGACAAGCCCCCATAACATTTCTGCTCGATTTTTCCAATAATAACCACCGACCTATCCCATCGAACAATACCAATAGAGAAATAATACCTCTACATTGTGAAAAGTGGTGAAGGTATTCTTCTTATTGAAGGATGTTTTTTATACACATTTTTGCTGTCTTGGTTGAGAAGTTTGAAAAACAAAACCAAGTCTGTTCTTAAAAGGACACATCACATGAATATTATTTCCGAAAAACAATCTCTATTGAAACAGTTTATATCCATGCAAACGAAATAAAAACTGTTTGTTTAGTGCATCCACATTATTTGATATCTGCCACAATTCCATATAATACTACTATTTACATAAATACATGTGAGTTCAAAAAAAAGCAATATTCTTTCATGGAATTGAATTTATTGAAAACCAAGGAAAAGGACACACTTGCGGAGAAAATTTAAATTAATTTAAACTTGAAAATGTGTTCGGTATTTAGTCAAAGTTCGTTGGAAATATTGAGGACAAACATCATCACAAGGACACCATGTTAACAGGTATAATCAAGCTGAAGTAGTGATGCTCTACCTCTACTATGTGCATGTATTTATATACCCCCTACTGAGTACATGCTGAGGGCATGGCATTGAGCTTAATTAAAAATACCACCGAACTATTTCGATAGCAAAAAGGATGACATGAATAATCTGGACTAAATATATAAAACCTTAAAATCAAAATTGGTGTAAAGGTAAGAAGAATTTTACCAACTATTAAAAATGAATGTTATTTTACATTTCTGCAGTGAGTTTTGGATTTCCTTCGAGAAAACGACACCTTATCGAAAGATTTCAACAAGAATGGATGGTTCCAAGATGGAGTGTGATATTATGTATTTTAGATTTTAATATCAATAGCAGCAACTAAAAGCATTCATAAATAAAAAAAAATGCCGCAAGTGTCGTATAAAGGTTTCCAGTATTAAATTAAAATTTCGTGGCGCAACAGCTCGTGGAGAACCAGAGCCTAGTGACTCTCAACTCTCAACCATTCCTGTGTGCGTGTTGTTGGCAAAAATAGAGGGGACTTGCAATTTTTTGCCGAGTCCGAACGGCTAGATGAGAAGCACTTTTTCATAACAAGTATTCTCTTGGAAGAAGCAGTACCTCGGAAAAAATTCTGTTTTAGGTGGCAGGGCTGGGAAATGAACCTTCAGCATGACAGTCTAATGCACAAACCATTAATCCACGAGGTACTACGAAGTTTCAGTATTACTGAGATTTTAAATATCGCAATAAACAAATCTTTGTCTTATTAAATATCTGAATTTAACTGAGCTATTTTCGGCAATAAGTTGACATTTTGTCATACTGATATATTTTGTTGTATGGAAATACCTTTTATATTGAGAACCGAATCGTCCACCACCACTGAAATTTTTAAAACGGGAATAGATATAATACATCTGGGTTGGTTTTGAAATGACAAAACTTTAAATCTCGCACTCAAAATCTCACTTTTTTCAAAATTTAGCCATTCATAATTTCTACAAAATCCCGCTTTTTATATTCTCACAATTACAAAATCATGCAAAATAAAAACTTGCAAATTAAAATCTTGCTAAGTCTATAAATTGAATCGGAACAAATAAATTCTTTTTGTCTAAAATTTCGCATCAAATATTACACGTCAAATCTCCAGTTCTTGAGTGGGGTTGAGAAAAAATATGTTTCAAGAGTATGACAAAAGCCAAAGAAAAAGTTTTTTGTCTTCAGGATTTAAATTTTTCAGTGTGAATCTGAGAGTTTTGCGAGATTTTTGATATGCGAGATTTTAAATTACAATATTTTTGTTGACATTTGTGAGATTTTCTTGGAACCAACGGATGGTAAATGCGAGATTGCTTTAAGTGATATTTTATAAATATTATATTATGGAAAGCAGGATTTTCAATATGAGAAATTTCGTTTTTTTGAGATTTTTTTTATTAATTTGTAGGGTTTCTTACCACTCCTAACATTGCCATTGGCAAGCTGTGTAAATCATTATTTGCAAATAATTCATCATTTGAGTGAAATAACTCAATTCATTATTCATTACTGGTCTGATTAGATTTTTATTTCGATTAAGATTACATTTAATAGGATTTGTCAGAAAAATGAGATCTAAGCCTCAAATACATTTGCTTCTTCAAAAAATGAGCAATCAGATCCCATTTTTTTTTCTCAGTAATCTGATCGCCAGCCAATTTTTTTTTTGTCGAAAATCCTTGCCAGACGAGATGGCGCAGGCTTAAAAAGTTCATAAGCTAAAAGTCTATAATGAGTTTTGGCTCACTTAAATTTTTTTGGTGGCACAACAGCTCGTGAAGAACCAAGGCCTAGTGACTTACAACTCTCAACCATTTCTGTGTGCGTATTTTTGGCAGGAATGGAGGGGACCTACAATTTTTTGCCGAGTCCGAACGGCTAATGAGAAGCACTTATTCATGACATGTATACTCTTGGAGGATTTGTCAGTCCCTCGCAAGAGGCAGTACCTCGGAAAAAAACATTTCTGTTTTTATGTGGCAGCGGCTGGGAATCGAACCCAGACCTTTGGCATGACAGTCCTACGCACTAACCATCATGCCATGAGATACTACTCACTTTGGCTCACTTGGGTGAGTTAAAAGTCCATAAATACATTATGAACTTACGCAAAGTCCAGAAAAATACTTGTGCATAACTGGCCCATCGTTTAAGGAGTTTAGGGAAACTAAGATGCACCAATGCTTTTTTTGTTTACTAAAATGAGTATTATTAATGTTTCCTGCGCTCTTTTAAAAAGGGTGATGAAATTACTAAAACTAAAATTAATAAAACTATAAAAAAAGATTAAAGTATGTAGTTAAATTTTCAAGTAGTAATACTTTTGATGTTGAAAAAACAAACAAAACTGTTTTTAAAGGTCTTTAGTTCAGTTCCAATATTAAAAGTTTAATGTTTAAGTGTTTCCATCTTGCTTTTCTGAACCATATAAAGTAGAATATTTATTTTTATTATTTATAACAATTTTTTCACCCTGTATACTTAAGAAAACAAAATACTTTAATAAACTTGTTATTTCTTCTTTGTTTGTTTTTTAGAACAAACAAATTTTTAAAAAATTCAAATTTCGTAAAAATCAATTAAAAAAATATAAAAAATGTTCGTTGATCACAAAACTTCGATTTAAAAAATGATCGTTTCTTATATGTTCTTATTGACTTTTATCATAAACGAAATTTTAATATATAATTTAATTTATAATTTAATATATAATATATTTGAGTTTTCAAAAAATATTAAAATATTTAAATTTCTTCTGTCACAAAACTTCGATTTAAAAATTATTTCTCTTTAAAATTTGCTTATTCATTTTTTTTGAAAAATAAAATTTTTATATTTCAAAATGATTTATAAAAATTCAAATTTTATAAAAATCAGTTTTAAAAATATAAAATTTTCATTTATCACAAAACTTTAATCCGTGCGAATTTTTAAAACCTACCTCACTGAATATAAAAAAAAAATAATCCAAAAAATTAAGTTCGAAATTTATTCTTTTTAAAGTTTACTTTTTCGAATTTTCAAGAACCCTAATCAAAAAAATTATTTTTAAAAATAAAATTTGATATTTTAAAATTCTAATTTTTACTACCTAAAGGTTTTTAACTTTTTAACCTTTTCTTGCTTATAAGCCATAAATCTGATAAAGCAAATACTTTATAGACTCTTTTCAATATATTGAAGCCAATTTGTTGAAATTTCGTCCAACTTCATTCATATGAATTTTGAGCAAGCAATGAGAAAGAGTTTGACAAATATGAACAAACGTTTTTTTGTAAATATTTTTGACCCTTTAGCAATGAATTCACAAGGTTCATGTTGCTTTTTTTATTGATATTCATTGAGTTCTTTATTCAAATATTAAAATAAACGGTTTGTTTGACTAAGCATTAAATTATGGACTTTTGACCAACTTTCCTAAAAAAAACTATGAACTTAAGACCTACTTTCTTCTGGAATTTTGGCCTACTTTAGTGAGATTTAAGTTCTTAATAAATTTATGAACTTTTAACCGATCCAGCTGGGCCAAAAGTCCATTATGGACATTTGGTTTATGGATTTTTGACCCAACGCTGACGACATAGGTATTATAAGAAATAACTTTTAATTATTTTGTGTTTTGTTTACAAAACAAAGAATGATTTTTCGTCTGGCAAGGACTTTTGACCGCAATATACTCGCCTTCGTTTTAGTCAGGAATTTTGTTAAGGTCTAGTTGGTTGAAACAGTTTGATGGTCTACAACAAACGTTTAAAAATTCTTTGTTAGATGATTCAGCTATTGATTAAGATGATAGGCTAATAGAGTGATAATTTTTTCCATCTATATATTTATTTATTCATTTAAATAGCTCCAGAAAGTGTCATTCTTATAATGTCCATATAGAGCATCTGTCACAAAATAGACATGGTATACCTGTATCCTTGAGTCCTTGAGAAATTCCCCAAAATGCTAATGACCCTGAAGCAAAAGTATGTAAATATTTTGGTTTCTTTGTGTTTAACATCGGATTTTCCTTGGATTGGTGGCCAACAAGGTTCAACATTAAGGTTTACAGAATATAATTTTCTTCTTGGTAAAAATGATAGGTACTGAGTAAAAATAATTACATACATATGTCCGAATAACTGATTTTGTAGGATCATCTAACAAGAAGTATTAATTTAAATTTCGGGCCATTTTTAGAAGTTTGCAACATTCATGGAAGTCGTTTGGGGTGACTTTTAATGATTAATGCTGAGTTTACAGGACGGCCTTCACACTGGATCGAAAAACTGTATTTTTTGACGTCTCAGTATTTACATCTTGCTTGTATTTGTTTAGAGAAGTGGGATGTGAGTACTGGAAACGTCAAAAAATCCAGTTTTTCAGTATAATGTAAACACTATGAAGGGCTGACAAATTGGCAATATTCTGACAGTTTTCTGTCCATAAATTGACACTAGAATGAACGAATTAATTTTGTTTATGTTTAAGTGAAAATCTATAGCATAAAAACTAGGAAGTTACAAATTATGAATGAACACACAATGGCACAACGTAGGTACAAACATATGCATATGTTTCTACTATTAAATTTGAAAAAAAACTCGCCAATATTCAAAAAGATTTCATCACCAGAATAAACAATTTGTAGGCAAGGCCGAGGCGGATATTTGACAGATCTTGTAATTCCCATTATTGCATTTTGTAATTAATATATTTTTTTGGGAACGACAGGAATTTCAGAATTAAAGACAAAATTTCTACGATCCAATAATTTTTCGGTGGAAAAACCAATAATCAATGGTGGAGACTTACTGGCTACAAAAGCAGTCTACCGCTGCCAACCACGCGCTGGCCGTTGGTTATATCTGCAATATCGTAAATGCGGACTTGGAAAAAAAGAAAGCACATTATGAATGTAGGTCCAATCAGTTTATAGTAACAAATACCCGAAAACTAAATAAGCCAAAATTCATAGCAAAATTTCAAGTAGAAGTCTTTTCTTACATTTAGTTGGGACATACATAGGAAGGTACCTACCCATGAATTTGTTTTTACATTGATGTCGAAACATAAGACAAAATTCGCTCTGTTGCTAGTTTGGCTTGCCCAAAATAACTGTCCATTATTTATGAAGTTTCGAATAAAACCCTCAATTTTTGTTTAACATTTATATACATAGCCTATAACTATACACTACAACATTTCAAAGCTTTAATATTTTAAATTTCTAAAATATCTATTCAAGTAAAACCCACAAACATTTTTTTTTATCTTATCTATATCACCAACCCTTGCGGCTTGGTGGTAAGGAAACTATGCCAAATAAGTTTAATTATTTCTAGTTGCTCCTGAACAAAAGGTTATCTGATGCGCCTACCCACCCGCACCCAAACTCTTCAATTGGCACCGCAATGCCATACCATCATCATCACCACCATCATGCTGATGGAGGTCTTGGCTTAAACTTGAAACCAGTGTCAGGTTATTTATTTATTTTGCCACCATCAGACCTTTTCGTTTTTATTTTTAATCAACTGTGGTGGCGGCAATGTTGACAGAAGAAAATCTCATGATAAACATTAATGGTTTTCGAGAGGGCAAAAGTCTTGCGAAGAATAAAACAAAAGGGTAAGCCACCATCAGCAGCAACCCTAGTTGCGAGATTAACATCTATAGGGGAGCGAAAAAAAAGAAGAAGACATTCCGCGCTGCGCCTTGCTACGCGCCCGCCGCCGGAACACTGTTAAGGTCGCTATCATGTTAAAATATATAACAATATTTAATGAAAGCACGCAACGGACCGAGACCGAGACCGAGACCCGAGAGATCAGTTGTTCTTGCTAGCTGTAGCTGTAGCAGTAGCAGTAGCAGTTATATGGCTTTCGTGGAAAGTTTTTCGTTATAAAACGAAAACAACTGTAATTGGCTATTATGGTCATAAGAGGAGAGTAATTATTTCATTAAATACACCCAACTTTTTATAATATTTCATTAATTTAATTTGTTTTTACTTTTTTTGTTGTTGTTTTTTTTTCCTCGAATAAGAAATAAGGAAACATCCTTTTTGATATTAATATGCATGCGTGAGAGGTAGATTCAGTTTCGACCTTTTGTTGAAGTCGTTGTTTTATTTTAGTTTGTTTTATTTTTTGAAAGCTTGAAAATGTCGTCCTTTTGTCTATGATCTTCTCTGTGTCTGGCTTTAATAGTGTTGTTTTGTTATGATTGACACCTTTGAACAAACATACATACATACATACGTTTGATAGTGACATAGGAAATAATATTTTTCATTTCAGACACGCTTGTCACATAAAAACAAACTGGGGAATTTGATGGCTGATGAGATAAGTGTTGCAAAGGTAAGACATTTGGTATACGTTTTGTTATATGAGATTACGTGTGGTTGGAGTTGAAAGAAGTTCAGAATTTAACGTGACTCGAATATTTTAAAGTGACATATATAAATAATTTTAAAAAATCGCTTGTAATTCAAAAAATTCAAAGACGAAGACAAATAACATAAATTTTGATTAGGTATGTTTTTTTTTTAATTTCTAAAAGTGAGTGACTTTGAAAAAGATTAATATTTGCTATTATTTTACCCCAGTTTGACAACAACTTGTCCACCATAGCAAAAAAATTATATTTAAAAAAAAAATACTGGAACTTTTGGGAAGGAGTTTTTTTGGGAAATATGCCAAAGTGAACCAAAAGCAGCTAAATATTTTAAAAATTCATTGAACTTTCGTTGATAACAGATTCACTTAGGTTTTCAAAGTTTTTTTTTTTAAGATAGGTTCCACTGAGGCTAAGGTAGGCTCGTCGGTGTTGGGTTTATCCGAAAGAGGGATAAAAATAATTGCTTAGGGGTTTCCAAAAATGGGTTGCAGAATCTAAAATTGTTATTTTGCCTTTAACAATTTAATTTTTATATTTATTTTATAAATGATAATTCTTACAACAATATACATAACGTGGTATTTCATATATGAAGGCACCTTCGAGTTCCGGGCTAACCCTGCTTCCAGCAAGAGACCAGAGAAAAAATCGGTTAGGCTGAAGCCTTAGGCTGAAGCTGAAGTTAGCTTTGAGGAAGGATTGCAACATAGATAATCGTCGGGGGACGACACTGCTTCTAGAAATATACAAGAAAAAAATCGGTTCAGGTTAAGCCCTGTAAACATTTTGGAGTACTTTTTAATATTTTCGGGGTTACATATATGACAACACCAGAAATGTATTGAAATTTAATACCCGGCAAATATTACAATTATGAAGTTAATACCAAATATATTAAAACTTAATAATATCAGATATTACGATGGAATACGAATCTGTTTATATATTAATTATACAAATGTATTATAATACAATACATTAATTCCTGAAATATAATTTTCAGATACTTTTCCTGAAAATTAATACAAAATATATCAAAAAATAATAATAACGGAAAAATATTTTTGTGACAGTATTTATCATCCAAGTCAATTAATGTTACTGATTTTCACATACATAAATATATGAAAATTGAAATTTTAATGGGATTACAATTTTATTTACTAATTTGTATGTTTCACCTCGAAATATTTCAACGCACCTTCAAAATAAAGCATATTTAATTAATTTATTTTGTATTATTAAGCAGAAAAAGGGTTCTTACGTTTGTTTTGCGGCTGTTTAAATACAATTTGTATTAAATTTTAATATTATCGTATTAGAAAAGTATGCTTTCTTTTCTTAATTAACTATGGCTGACTCTTGCTTATAATGACTTCGTGTTTTAATACAAATTGTTTTAGATTTTAATACACTTATATTAAAAGTTAATGCATGCCGATATTTCAATACTATTTGTATAAAATCATAATAATTTTTGTATTGAAAATATATGCGTCTCAATTTTTTTAATACAATTTCTTTTAAATTTTAATACTTTTCCTTATTAAAGCATCCCGATTATTAATATAATTTGTATTAATTTTAATACTTTTTGTAATCAATACACTTACATCCCAATTTTTTTAAGACAATTTGTATTGAATTTAAGTACTTTTTGTATTAAACACAGACGTTCCGATTTTTAGATACAATTTGTATTACACTTTAATACTCTTTGTATTAAAAACACACACCCTCCGATTTTTCTAGTATAATTTTTATTAAATTATAATATTTATTTGCATTAAGATCCCGAACATTTTAATACAATCTGTATTATATTTTAATATTTTTCGTTTTAAAAATGTACGCGTAAATTTATTATTAAATTCTAATACTAGAATAAAATAATAAGAGGAAGTGGAGCGGAGAAATAAACCAAGGAAAAGGATAGAAAAAAAGGAGGTTAAAGCCTAGCACGCAGATGGAACAAAGATAAATTGTATATCTCTACATTTTTTCTCAAGACAATTTCTAAAGGCGTAGAGATAAAAGAAAAGTCAAATGAGCGCAGAAGCTTAGCTAGAAATTTAAGCAATTTCAAAATTTCCTTCATTTCAATTAAATTTGAAAATTTTATGTATAGAAATCAGATTTTTTCAAAACATTTCAATTTAATTCAATTCAATGTTTCTTTATTCTCGGTATGTATGAGTAGATTTAAAATTTTAGAAGCAAAAAGATTTGAATGCTTGCGCTTAATGGGGAACAATATAATTTGGATGGATGAAAACACGTCTAAAAAGTCTGAAATTTTAATTTTTTTTCTCATCAAAAAGGTGATTTAAGGGCAATTGGTTGACATTTGGACCAAAACAAACTTTTTTTGTAAGAATACAGAGCCGGCCCAAGATTAATTAGCGCCCTGTGCAACTTTCATTTTTAGCGCCCCTCAACTGTAGTTATTGATGGTGGAATAAGTTATTTCCTCAGTTCTTAAGGGTCGTGCTCTTTGCAAAGATTGTGTGATGTACGCTTCTTAAAAGTGATGGGTGTTAAAAGGAATGTATGCATGAACTAACTTATATTTTTTTAATAGTAAATATAAAGAGTGTCTTTTTTAGACGTGTGTTTTTCAAGAAGAAATAAAACGCATAATGGCCAAAAATTAAGCTTAATTATAAAGATAAGGGTTCGCCATAATGCTTAAAAATTACTTCGGGCTCGTATAAATTCCAGCCAAGACCCAATTTTTTCCCCCTTTTTCAGCAATTAGGCACGTATGTCAGCAATAACGCACCGAATATTCCCTTCCAAGGCGTCAATCGGATCGGGCTTATCTGCGTAGATAAGTGACTTCACATAACCCCGCAAACAAAAGTCCAGCGGTTTTAAATCGACACATGCCCATAAGCGAGATAATATGCTCACTAAATTTCTGTAATAAATTTGACCGATTAGCAAACTTTGTTCAGGAGTAAGTCTATTCAATATAAAATGGCAAACCAAATTGAGAATAAATCAAGTGACAGCTGTCAAAAAGACCAATTTTGAAAAAAGTATTGCCAGATTGAAAAGAAAACACCCTTTATATAATGTGTATCTGTCTTTAAATTCAGAATAATCTGATCTGATCAATATAGGAGTTAGCTATTAAAAAAGTAGTTAGGTATAGGGGTTTCGAGGAAGTGGATTTAAATACTTGCTCAAGGCGCCCATTTGGCTCAGCGCCTTGCACATTTGCTCGTATAGCATGTCCGGCTCTATAAGAATATAGATTGTCCATTAACTTTCAAGCTATATCAACTGTCAGTTTCAAATGATAACTGACTTCGATGTCGATGGATTAGAAAACCTTTAAAAATTCCAAAATTTTTGAAGAAGTAAAAATACTTCTGCGCAAAAAAATGATTTCAGAGCAATTGATACACATTAAAAACCTCAAGAAATTAAGAAATTTTTAATTTTGTCTACTTCTCTGGAAAAATTGGTGTCAAATATTTCTTTGATGTCTATCTGTCAAGCTATAAATTGTAAAATTCCATTGAAGAATATGGATGTGATATCGATGGATTAAAAAAAAACCTGCCCAAATCAGAAATGTTCAGAGTTTTCTACTGCTCCAGAATTCCAATTGAATTTGCCAAATCAGATTCTGAATTCCAATTCGGTTTAACTCGTGTTGAAAATAAATTTTTGTTTTGAATTCAAAAAAATATTTTCTGAATCTGTATGTGCCCCTTTTCTACCATTTCCCATTAGCTACGCCATTGACTTATTTATAACAGCTGTTCTATTTTTATTCAAATCTCAATCTCTCAACTCGTATGTCATCATTTTCTTTACGCATTTTATATTTTATTTCAGTCATGCAACGTCTTAATAATGAAACCGGTACCGGGACCGCGCTGGAGCTGCGTTCTGCTTGGAAAAATATCCGATATAAAATTTGTGCTGATTTTTCTCCATCCCTATGTCCAATGATATCACTAGCGCTGTCAAGTAGATACAACAGGGGTCATAACACCCCCTGGCAGCATCAAATTAATTGCAGTCTGTGCTATAATCAAATTGGGTTTCTCTAATGGGCTGATATATAGGGATTCGGAGTGTTATGAAGATGAGAGTTGGAACCGAAAAAACCGAGAAAATATCAGTAATTATAAAAGAGATGTGAGCATGCATTGCATAGTTAAAAAATTGTAGGAAGTTAAGTACCTATAGGTACCTATTTCAAATGATTTTTTATCAAAGTTTTCTGTATTTCTATTGTTCTCGGCAATATTTTTCTACTTCCCAACAGCATGTCATCAATAACAGGAAAACCAAAAGTCAGCAAAATGCCAAATGAAGCTCAAGTCAACCCTCGAGATATGAAATGATTGTTCGTGCCATTCAGCCAGTCAGTCAGTCATTCAGTCCATATCGATGAATTCATGTTTCATTATTTTTGTAAAACAATTCCAACACAATCACCTGAAAGTATACAACATATCCAGCAACAATTTTCTATAGGTATCTACTTATCCTGTGTACCTACCTATGTATGAACATTAGGGTGGTCCTTATATTGTGTTTTTTTGAACATAGTGAGTGTAAGTGTTTCTGTTTTTTTTTTTTAAATAATTTTTTTCTGTTTTCAATCAAATTTCTAGAACATTACGCCTCTCACCTGGACGGGGGAAAATAGACCCCCTCCAGTACAATTTTTTTCTCGTCTGAATCTAATCTATGCATTCTGATTTATTTTCACGTGTTATAAGAATAATCCTTTGCTCATAATTAGTCCCTTAAAGTGAAAATAGATAGGATGACCAGGGGATGAAATAAAAATCTGAAAAAAATTAGGGAAATTGTTTTTCAATGTTTTGTATCGAATGAGGGCTATCCAAGACTACGTCAAATTTAAGGACCACCCTAATGTACATATGTATGTATACATTTACATATTTGAATGTGTCTGGATCTGCATACAAAAAAAAATTGAATTGAATAGCAATTTTGTATAGAAATCGTCACCCACATGAATTCGTTGGATAAACAATCGAATATGCCTTTCAGGGATTTTTGTTGTTTTGTGTTGAGATAATATATCCAGAAAAGCGACGAAGGCATAGAATAGCACCGATTCTGCCTGTCATCGTGGCCCCGGAAAGAAATCAAACAACATGGCGACGACGACGAGTCACCATCAAAAAGATGGAATTTTGTATTTCACTTGAAGGGAAAATATGGTGTATATCATTTTTATGCCATATCATACATAGAACATAGATTGAAGGATGAGTGTTATATAGTTGACATATATAAATAAACTCAGGATGCAGGTTAAGGACTTCAGATGCAGACAATTTTGTTACGAATTCATAAAATATTTTGTTTGTTTGTTACAACAGTTGATGTTAAAATCTGTCTTTATGTCCTATAGTAGGTACTTGTTAATGGTAGCAACGAATAAATATATTCAAATAAAAAAATTTTTGGATTTCCCTCATATTGAGTAATTTTTTTTAATCTCTCAAAACATAACTTAAATATACTTTTCGTAGATAAGATACTCGTATGTGTACATTTTTCCGGAGTACGTAAATACAACATACAGCACCACTGCCAAAATGTATAGTAACGGTCGAAGTTATCCTATCTCGCAGATTAACATAAGACAAAAAAATGTTCAACTATTTAAGCTTAATCCTTTTTCAAACCAATTTTTTTTTACTGAAATTAGGAACCGAAATATGTTTCAAAGAATGGTTTTAAATAAAATAATAGACGCCAAACGTGTTTTGGAAAATAATGGTTGATGTCACGGCTGCCACTGTGCGACTTTAGTCGCATTTTGACCCTTTGATGTTTGCCTCATGCGACCATGAGACGACTTTTTCAAAAACTGGCTCTTTTCGAAAAAAAAATTTGCCACACTTCTGACCCCATTGCAACCTTGGTATAGATACAGAGTGAACATTCCCCCACAGATTTTTTCTTTTTTTTTAACCAAAAATAACGGTACTTCCTATAATTTTTTTTCTCAATTCAACAAAATTAATTTGTTTCATTAGACTTATTGACAACTCTCCCTAAAAAAATCAATAAACTACTTTAAGTGCGAATATGAAGACCTTTTTTTCAAAAAATTGTTTTTAACGGTACCATTAATATCAATTTTTGAAAAATGGGTTTTTGAATGAAGTATTATTTTCGAACTTTACGAACGAAAATTTCATTACAGGTTTAAAAAAAGTTGCTTATGTGCCTATACTATTGAAGCTTAAAAGTTGCAAGTTCATTTTTCTTAGTCATCACCAAAATTACTCTAACTTATGCGTTCGGGTTCGCTTAGTAAAATGACATAATTTTTGTTAAAAGAAATCGTTCTTTAAAAATAAAAAAATATTTAATTTCAAAACGAGGAAAGATAAATCATTAAAACCCATTTACATATCTCAAAGCTACTAAAAGGACGTGTCCATTCCGTTTTCCGTATGAGGGAAGAGTAGGTAGGAGTGGAAGGTACTTCCATAGAACATTTTATATTTTAAAGTTTTTTATTATTCGCAGATCGAATTTAAATTATTTTGCTGTACAAAAATTTTCAAAAAAATATTTTGTGAATTCGTAATAAAAATTTTAATATATTTGTGAAAATTCGATCCGATCACAATTTTTTTTGAAAATTTAATTTTTTCATAATGTTTTGAAAATTTTAAATAAAAACATACTTTTTGTTTTTAAATAAACCGCTTCAATGATATTCAAAGTTTTCTTCCCAATAACTGTTTTTTTTTCAAGGCTATTAAAATAGTAAGTGTATTTATGCTACAGCGCAATGCCGCCGTAAACGTTGTAGGGTTGTGTACTTCGTAATTCTTTCACTTTTTGTATGGAAAATTTGACAGATTAACGCAGTTTACAGCCTTACTTTATTTACAATGGGCTTACACAGTTGCATAAATACCCTTATTTTTAGAAGTTTAAAATTTCCTCGTGTCCCTTTTTTCTGCGACATTTTCAAATTCCTCCACGGCAACACTGGTTGACATCCTTAAAGATAAGTTTTAAGCAGACACAATAATGAGTCCAGATGAGAAACCCATTTGGGGATAGTAAGTTATTAGTTTTTTCGTGTTCAAAAAAGTGGAAATCCAACCCCCTTTGACATACAAAAAAGAAAGTTTCCGAAAAGTGCAACACTTATACTTTACCAAAAATTACTTCTACACAACACCAATAATTTAAGATTCCTACCGTTATTTTTCTACTATGCGTTTGGCATCTAATGGCGTTTCTGCAACTTTTTCATGTTCAAAATATTAAAAATCACCAAAAAAGGTGGAAATCCCACTCTTTGACATTTCAAAAAAAGGGTAAAGTGCTACCTGTTTTGGCAGCAAACTAAAATATGTTCCCGAAAAGTGGCAACATTGACATCTTAACTGAAGATGAATCTACTATACAATGAAAGGAAAAGAATATATTTAAAAAACATAATAATTGTTTCTAATTGAAATATTTGTTTCTAATTGAAACTAATTTTTTCAAAAATCATCGATCAAAATAACATTATTATAAAAGAATATTAAAGAGTGGATGGAACGGGTAGGAATTTCACTCTAAAGTGTGTCTACTCAACACTTTTATTTTTAGACCTAAATTATTTCTTTGATTATGGAAATTCTCCAAGTTGGTAATTTACGATTTTTTTCATTTTTTTTAATTTGCCAAATATTGGGCGCCATTTTTGAAAATGGCATCTAAGTGAAAGGATTACAACAATGACTCCTAAGCTAAATTACATCCTTAGCATGTCATAAATAAATTAAAAATAGCAAACAAAAAGCACAGTTATTTTGATTTCCTGATTGGACTACAGTTTGGGCGCCATTTTTCAAAATGTTTTCCAATCGACAGAATAACAAAAATTACTCCCAACCGTATTTCCAACCTTAATGTTTGTGTTAGGAATTAATTATAATCATAAAAAAGAAGTCCACGCTAAAAAGCAAACAGAATTGTTTCCATTTATTTCATAAATATTTAGATTCCATGTTTTCCCCGTTCCTGCATCAACAGAGGAAATGTTTAATAAAGCAAAGATATGTTCAAAAATGAAAAGGTTATCATTTGGAGAAATTGCTAGCATGTCTTTTGTTTGTTTAATTAGGTCCAGTATTGGTATTTAGGACACAGAGACAGAAAAGATACAAACCTGCATCGATGCTTCCAAGTTAATAATCTTCCACGAAGCTCGTAATTGGGTAAGGTTTACCTTCACATTGCAAATGCTTTAGCGAACAAAACTTAAATAAGAATTAACGTTAACAGTCAAAATGAATTTAGGTTTACCAACACGCTTATGCTTATTTTCAATTTAATTCAGTATTAACTGCCATACACTTTTGGTGGCCGGAAGATTCCTTAATTATTCATCTATTTTAACGCACCTAATATCATAATCGGGCCAAAGCCAAAAATTCATTATTCTGGAAAAAGTGGGTCGTGGTCGATTCACTCGCTAATGCGAATAGTTTCCAATTCAAAAACAGTTTGCCTGTCCTGGTGGAGGTTCAGGTTTCAAGAGAATTTGTATTAAAATACTCGAAATTCAACAATAATTCTATAACAAGCTTAAATCGATCTGTACATTTAGAGAGTAGAGAGGTAGATAGGTTTTTATTGGATTTGCTAGAGATTTGGAAATATATAACAACCCTTATTGGAGACCAATGCTGTTGCAACACACTGGGGGCCAAAGTCATCGCGCTGCATCGACATCAAATCTAGCTTATTATCACCCATGCTCTATTGACTGATAAGGCAATTATGTCAGAGCCATTAAAGATCCTTTCTACGAAGAAACATATATTTTCCCTTCATAGGCACAGCAATCACTGAAAACTTTTAAATTGAGTTTTGAATTTATCCCAAGGCCTAGTTGGAGTATTATGATTTTCCTAAAAAAAAAAATAATAAACTCTTTCACCGGCTATGGGAAAAGTATATCCTAACAGGGTGTAATTTTGTCGATAACGAGGAGCACCCTACGGGTATATGACATAGGAGAAATTGACTGAGTTTGGGTTGGAGACAGCCACGCAGCTTCTACCTCATTCAGCCCCAGCACACAAGTTAGAGTCTTTGTTGTATCTCAGATAGTGCGGTATCGGTGTATACGTCGAACGAGTTATCGAACCGTTTGGGTTTCTATAAATTTTCTGTAAAGGCACCCTCAGAAACGGACGGCATAGGGAGGCAGCGGCTATGGCAGGCAGTGGAAAAATAATACGCCCAACGGAAAGTCCGCCATGACAGCGCAAAATAAGATAAACAAAGTTATAACCATTTGGTGCTCGGGGCTTGCAGTCAGAGTGCCATTTTAAATAGGTCGATTTTGGGGTGGTTCAGATATGGGGGGAAATATCCGATGGGTGATTTTAGCACACAACATAGCTCCCTGAACGGGCATAAGGAATAAGAATTTATTTACTGTTAACGCAAAGAGTGTTCGGGCTGTACGAGCACCTTATACACACGTTATGTTGTTATTTTTATTCTTCTGTTATGTTCTGTTTTTTTTTTTTTAGAAGTAGGTACTGATATGAAGTAAACAAAACAACGTGTGTTTTCTGTGGAGAAATATGTATGTGACAAAAAAGGAATACATACAGGAGGGGGCAGATAAGGGGCGTTTTATGGAACTTTGACATGTTTGTTTGTTCGTGGAACTTCTCTCAGGCAATATCTAATTTCCTGTTTTTGTTCTTGTATAATATACGAAGGTATTTTACGGAAATGTTAGCAATAATATGTGTTGCTTAATGCTTATTCCTGATTAGGTAGATATTTGAGTTTTATTAACAAAGCGACTGATAAAACCTTTATATAGTTTATTAAGTTTATTATCTGAAGCTTATGCGGCTAAATTTGTTTGAAGAAAATATGTGTAGGTATCTATGCCTTGTTTCGAAATCGAAATGTAGCGAAGAATGATCAGGTCGGGGGGGGGGGGGGGGGGGTAAATAAGATATTTGTCTTCGGTCGTCTTGGATTGAAGTATGCAGTATTACAGAGTCCCTTTAAGGCAAATATTTTGTTTTAAGAGGACAGTTCTTAAGGAAATTTAAGGAATCAGCAAAAAATTTACATTTGGATCTCGGTGCATTGGGGACTGATTGCAAATGGGTTGACCCTGGACTGAAACTGGATTCAAGCTGGAATGAACTTGGGTCGATACTGGGATGAAACTGGGCTAAAATTGGATTGAAACTGGGTTAAAACAGGGTTTAACCTGGGTTGAATTCATTTTGAAACCGTTTTGAATACCGGTTTGAAACCGTGTTGAAATTGCGTTGAAACCAGGTTGACACCGAGTTGAAACCGGCCTGACACTGTGTTAAAGTCAGGTTGAATGGTTGAATCTGGACTAAAACCAGGGTAAAATCGGGTTAAACTTTTATCAGTTTGAAACCAGGATGAAACGGGTTTGAAACCAAGGGCCTTATTGCATCAACAAATTATGTACATATCTCTAATCACTTTTCAAATCATAAATGTTAACAAATTTTGAAAGGTTTAAAGTTGGCAATGCCAAGTCACGTGATCTATTTGGCTTGGATGGATTTTTAAAGCCAAAAGAGCCAAAATTGATTACTAAGCTCGGTAGATATGGTCAGTTTTATGTTTTTCAGAATTTTATAGAATTCTGATAAGTTGAAAAGTGATTAGTGATTATTGATTAAGTATTTGGTGTAATAGATCCCATGTAGAAAACAGGCTTCAACTGGGTTGATGACGTTAGGAAATAACGCCAAGGGAAAGAACACCCCAAATCAATTTGGAAATAGCTAGCACCACAAAAATTAACGAACAAATTGTTGTTGTAATATTTTTTCATATTTTGGGTGATATTTCCTTTTTTAGCTTATTTTTATGAAATGAAAAAATGTCCGAAAAAAACCAAAAAAAAAGTGGAATTGGAACTAAAGCCCAAAATAGGAAAAATTGTTTAAAACAACAGCAATATAAGGCAATATCGCCAAAAAGTTTATGGCAAGGCAAGAGTAAATAAGATCTTGAAAAACCAGTCCCCAGCTTTACGGTGAATAAACAGTGAGCTATGTATAGGGGACATGCAACCCCCTTGCCATGGAACAAAAAATTAGGATTAAAACAAAAAACTCCAAAACCCAATATCTTGTTACAGTCGTTAAGTAAACTTCAGCTCAGGTTCCCAATTTTATCAAAATTGGTAAGGCATTTGTTATGTAAAAAAAACAAAATTTTGTATGGCTG
Source organism: Dasysyrphus albostriatus (assembly GCA_946251815.1). Lineage (NCBI taxonomy): Eukaryota > Metazoa > Arthropoda > Insecta > Diptera > Syrphidae > Dasysyrphus > Dasysyrphus albostriatus. The sequence goes on from OX276336.1 coordinate 138,994,572, forward strand.
CTGCCAAAAAATTTGAACTGTTCCTTTCAGAATTACAGAGCATTTTCACTCTTTACCAAATTTAAAGCATCGGTTCACCCGTTTAAGCTCTTACTCGCTACAAAATGAACATAAAGACGAACGGTTCATTTCATTTGATTTACTCGTAAGCCTTGAAATTGTTTTCCTTGGCACAAAATCAATACTTGCCTTATTAAGTAAGTTACCTATTGAAGTTGTCTATTTCAAGGGCCCGGACGCAGGATTACAGTTAAGAGCGGGAACTCATTCAGGATTTTGGTTATGGGGGTGGAGGGAACCTCATTCAAAGACTGTTTTGGTTCGGAATCCTTGCTTGAAAATGTGTACCAAAAACGATTAACTGCGTAATGTATGAAATATGTTGTGATTGGGTGTGGGCAAGGGCCCTTTACCTGCCCCCCTTGCATACGTCTTTTTGAATATTTTCATAATGCAAAATAAACAACATTTGTAACTATTTCCGACATAAAGCTAACTCATTAATTTTCTTCGTTAAATATTCTTTAAATTTTATTAAATAAGAATTAAAGCTTAACTTTTTTGTGTGTCAAAAACTTTCTCAATTTACCAACGATAAAATCCATCAAAGAGAATATAACTACATAATATTGACAGAAAACATCAAAAACGAGAAAAGTTACTACAAATAACTTTTAGTTAAATCGTTTATCAATTCCTTTTGTTAAATTAAAAACAAAAGAAAAAAACGTGGATGACTCAAAATTGTAGTACTCGTACTCGCGTATAATATCCACCCGGTTGTGCATGCTTTCCTTGTGGCAACTCCGTTTGTTAGCTGCAATACAGCTACAACCTGGTCTCAATCTTTGCAAGATATTTTTCGTTTTCCCCTCCATGCCCTCCATACTATAGTCCTAGCCATGCAACCTGTATCGTAGAATAAACTTTTAGGCGAAAACCTTCATGATATTATAAACTTTGTCTATGAAACAAACAAACCTTAAAATAATAAAACAACAAGACCAACAATAATTTGAAAGTTTAAGGACCTCATCAACCTGCTTGCCTGCATATGCACTCTCTCTTCATCTGACTGAGACTGTGAGAGGCAAACAAGCAAACAACGAAATATTTAATTCACTTTTCGTTAAGCAAATATGCATTCTTTTTTTTTTTAAGAAAATTCATTTACCAAGCCAGATGGATACTTTCAAAAAAAAAAACATGCATACGAAGTGCAGCGTCATGAAGGTTTCAAAAGATTAAAAAAATATAATTACAAAATAAACTTTTAAAAACTTTTAAAAACATCTTGAAGCATTTTATTTTTACCTTAACGTAAATGTAGATAATATAAAAATGTAACCAAACCACTTCCAAACTTCACCCCCCATTAAGGATATTTTCTTTTTTGAAGGACTTCAAAAGAGACATACATCCAAATTCAATAAATAAATAAATAAATAAATATTTTATCCTAAAGATATGAAATTTCTTATACAAAATAAAAAAAATTAATTAAATTTAAAGTCGTACAACTTCAACTCCTGCTCGGGGCTGGAATAATGACTCCGCTGCCAGTCTCAATTTCTCAGACACCAAACGGGCAATTTTAGGAGTACGCCTCCATACCATTTCCCGGGTACGGTCGTGATTATCCTTGCTTTCAACTTCGACCTGTGAATAATCAAAGTGTTTGTGTTAATTTAGCTGAGAGCTAGCAACAGCACACCAACAAGCAGGCATTCTGATGTCGTTACCTGTTTAGGCTGTTGAACCTTAATGGAGACAAGGGTGGCTTGGTCATTCACCACACTGAACTTAATTCGGCCGATCATTTCGTTGGTACGGGCAGTGGCTGTCTTCACGTTGCGCACATTGCCGCGCTTGAATGACTTCTCCACTTTGAGTGTCAGCGGACCCAGTGTGAATTTGCTTTTAATTGTCGAATTTCTGCCTTCCGGATCGGTGACCACTTTGGCGTTGCCAACACGACGCAAGGATGCCAATCCGGATAGGCTACCTTCGGCACCGCGTAGTTTTTCCACAGAAGCTGATTTAGCTGGTTTTGCAGAGGCCGATACTGATGGTGAGGACGACAAATTGGAGGAAGTTTGCTTGGGCTTTTGTTGCTTTGTCGTCTGCTGCTTGTTTGTATTGGACCGAAGAGGTTGAGTTTTTTTCTTATTTTTTATGGAGCCATTGGAGAGGGACGACGAAGACGAGGACACTGATGGAACTGTTCGTTTTTCAGCTGGTTCAGTGCTGACAGTTTGAGGTTTTTGCTTCTGTTTCTGCTTCTGTTGTTGTTTTTGCTTGATTTCTGCGTCCAAAGGAGAAGCAACTACTGTGGCTGTTAATGGATTTTCTTCAATGGCAGCGGTGGTGTCGGATTTGATGATTGCCGTGGAATTGGCTTCGAGGACATCTGTGGAACGAGCTTTTGAGGCACCAGATACTTTCTTCGTTTTGCTGAAAATATTGGTATAAATGTGATCAAAGAAAACTTTGTTGTGTAGGGAAGTGGTATAATTATGATGTTGACGTCAGTTGATGGACAAGGTTAAGGAAGGAGTCTTTGAACATAGAAGATATTATTATTTTCTTGATTATTTTGTTTAATAACCAAAAAAGGACTAACTATTGAAGTAAATAGACATACATTTTAAGCATGGAGGGTTATGGTTTAAGGTACATAGTCGTTTGATAATCTTCAAAATAGATTAACACCTTTTTTTTTTGAGGAAAATAATAGGCTTCTAGTTTTTGAATATATTTTATAAGAATTACATAGAAGTCTTAGAACCATCAGGTTTGCATTCATTAATCTTTTGTTTTAAAATTTTGGGTTTGCCATTATTTCTTTTAACTTCTCTTTAAGTTTCGATCAATGTTGTTGTCTAAGCCTGCTGTACCAATTCTAAAGGTTGTTTTTTTTTAGACGTGTGGTTTTCAATCTCGCAATTCTTTTTTCGGAGTTGTTCTTTTTGACAGCTGTCACTTGATTTATGCTCAGTTTGGTTGGCCATTTTATAATGAATAGACTTACTCCTGAACAACGTTTGCAAATAGTGCAAATTTATTACCAAAATAATGGTTCAGTTCACGCAACCCATCGCGAAACAATCAATTTGTCAAAGGATGATAATGGTGAGCGCATTATCTTGCTTTGTGAGCCTGTAGCGTGGATTTTAAGATCATGCGATTTAACACCTAGATATTTATACATATTTTTTTTGGGGTTATGTGAAGTCGCTTATCTACGCACATAAGACCGAGACGATGGACGCCTAGGAAGAGAATATTCGGCGCGTAACTGCTGACATACGGCCCCAATTTCTGCAAAAAGTGGGCCTCTCAGCTGAAATTTATCTGAGCCAGCCGCGGCGGCCACTTGTCCGAAATCATTTATAAAACATATTGGCAACCCCTTACCTTTATAATGAAGCTAAATTTTTGGCCATAACATTAAATTATAAGCATTTTATTTCTTCTTGAAAACCACACATCTAAGAAACACACCCGTTATTATTTTAGTAAGATTTTGATAGATTAATCATACACAAAAATATGTAATTTAACACATTTTGTTTAACAAAAAAAAAAAGAAACTTATAACTTTGAAAAAAATATCACTTCAAAATTAGAGAAGGGTAAAAGGACCTCATAATAATATCTACTTACTTATAATTTTTTATAGTTTGTTTGATTGTTAAGGGCTGTTTACATGAATCAGCATGCTCGACAACATCGCTAGAAGGAAATGGAACAAGTTCTCAAAATTTTTTACGAACCTTACAGCATTGGTTGTTAAGCGATTCTTTCTTCCGTAAAATGATCAAGCCATGACCATGTTGTCGAGCATGATGGCCTATGTAAACACCCCTCTAGATTCGAGTACTTTTTTACACCAATTTTTGTTTTTTTTCTGTTTTAATAACTGTTAATAAAATTAACGGAACGAGGTAGCCACCGGTAGCCATTATTGAAATACCAAATGACAAAAAGCTGATTATAGGGAGTTGTCATTTTCTATACCGGTCACCATTGCTGTCAAGTTAAGTGCTGCCAAGTTGAAACTATTTTCTTGGACTTGAAATAATTTTTTGTTTAAGGCTTGTCAATTAAAATTAAATAAATTAAATTTTACTTGCGTTAAGTTTGTTAGCAGCATTTTTTAAAATGAATTAAGCGAGTAATTTAACTATGTGGGGTTCAATCAGCCGTATTAAAAACTGTTTTATTTATTAAGGAAATTTTTAAACTGAAATTTTTGGGTTAATTAAGCAGGAAGTCAATTAAATGAGATGCAGTTAGACAGGTATAATCATCTGAAAGAAAAAGTGCTTTTCTTCTTTCCGATTAGGATTGCAATGGTATCACAAATAATTTAAATTTAAGGAATTGCACATTTCTGCCCACAAACTATTCCATAAAATAATTCCATCCTTCATAATAAAAAGAGGAATATGTTTGTGTGTATGTACCTACCTCTTTGTACTTGTCTTTGTTGACTTGCTGGGCGTACTGGATTTCTGTGGTTTCGTTGCTTGCTTGGGAAGTGATGCCAAACGAACTTTGAAAGGATCATACGAATCTGATACAATTCGATTGATACGAGCGAAAATCGCATCAATAAACTGATTGTGACGTTCTTGGAATGCATCCTTTGGCATCTCAATGACAACATTCTTCTCAGCTCCACCTGCAGGAAATGAAAAGAAGAAACATACAAATAAAAACAAAAATACCAATGGTGAATATCCGGACTCCTTTCTCATCTCAATTATGGGTAAGTATATAAAAGAACTTATAAGGAAACGCTGTGAGTTCTGACTTTTTCCCGTTTTCTAAGTTATTGTTATCCGAATGAGAACTTGTTTTTTTTTTTTTCTTTAAATCGATTGTTAGATATTGTTATTTCCTTTTGACTGAAAATGTCGTGATTTCGATATCCTACCTTGTTATTTTTATTATTATTGTTATATAAAGATGAAAGCTAAACAAAAAGCTTATTAAGGTCTACAACAGCGAGCTTGTAGTTTTCTTCCAGTTTGTTAAAGTTATAAACAGATACTATTTATGAAGATGGTTAGAATGGAAGTGTTGATGGTATAGTTGTTGTGTCGTTTTAGTATAGGCAATAATTGATTCTATTGTTGATGATTTTTATGATGGTTATATATGGTGGTATTTGTTAGTTTGATATTTAATTGTATTTTTATTATGGTTAGTTAAATAGTTAAGTTTATTGTTATTATTTTTTTTTTGCAAAATGGTTACTTTTTTTAGTGTGGTCTAAATCCATTTTAGTGGTTTTATATATATATGCCAAGATAAATTTTCCGTTTGTGCAAAACAACTGGATTACGATGACATTGAAGCAAGCGTTTATATTTACGTTTATTTGATATTATAAAGCATTCAGGCAAGAAAGGTTGTTTTTATTCATGGTTATATTGCGTGTTAAATATTTAAAAACAAAATTAGTTAAATTTTCATTTTTACTTTGTTGGTTATTAAATTATGTGATCTAAGCGTTTTTTTGAATTTATTAATTGAGGAGAGGAAATTGAAACAAATGCTAAAAAGTGCTAATATTTTTAAAGGAAAGTGAGTGAAGCTTAAACATTGCATCAAATCAGAGAGAGCTAGATAAAACTCCCCTATTGCAGTTGTCAACTATCAACTCGTAATTGATAAAGATTGGAGACAGATATAAAAACTATAGTCAATTGATAAAAGTTGTGATACATGAAAACCATCCATTTTGAAAAGAAAGAAAATTGATAATTCTCAAAGCTTGTTAGTTTTTTAAATAATTCACGTTTTTAAAAACCAGTTTTTATCATCTATCGATAATTTCTAGTTGACAATCAATTAGGGTGAATTTGGTGAGGAAAAGTTTTATTTGTACTTACCATAGTAAAAGAAATATTTTAAAATATACAACAAACCTATTGAAGCAAATACATACATGAAACACATAAAACATTAAATTTTTAAACTATTTGTTTTTTAAAGTACGAGTAAAGTATTTTGCTAAGGAGTGCTTTTTTTCATTGGAAAACAAAGAGGGTGTCACGAAATACTAAAATTTACACAAGAAGTAGTTTTGATAGAAATCAGCTTAAATAATTTTGTTAAGTATAAGTAAGTACATTATATTGGTACAGTTAAGGATGATGAATGTGTACCTTAATGCACATCAAGGATATTAACAATAACCCTTTTAAATTGGGTGGAACATTTGCATTCTTTTATTGAAATTTTCATAGCTTACCTTGATTTAGGTTCAGTCAATTTTATAGACAAAGGAGGAAGCTTAAACAAATTAAAAGACAAACTAAATGTTTTCCAAGGCTATACCTCGAATAAATAGATGATTTAAGTGCTTGCACATATCCGTAAGAACCTCAGAGTTAGAATTGAATTGTCATATTTTCACTAAACATAATTTTTAGTTAAAAAATTTAAAACAACTTAAAAAATGCATAAGAGCATTCAAAATTTGTTCGGTCAAGCTTAATCATTATTAAAATAACCTTAAAAACTATACAAGTAAGTATTTACGTATAAACATCCCAATAATATCAAAGAAATTGAGACTATTGTGATATCGTTATTTATCCAACAGAAAACCAGAATAGATTCATAGATCTCATCTTTCAAAACGAAACTTTTGTGACAAATAAATACAACTTAAAATTTCTAGCTATTAATCTGTTTAAAAATCAAAACCAATTAGTTTCGTATCTAATGTGACAAATTTTCTTTTTTTATCGAACTTAAAAATTACTATTTGGAATTTAAGAACTTTTAAAATATGGAGGCAGAATAGAAACAGTATAAAAATAAAGCATTTAAATAGTTCTTTTACCCGTTAAACAACTTAGAGCTTAAAATAAATATTCATTTTGATTACTTAAAAAAAAAATATATAAACATATGCAAAAAGATAATTTAAATCATTGAAACGATTTTTTTAAACTAATTTTTATCAAAAACCAAATTTGAAAATAATTAATTCATTTTCAAAAAAAAAAAAAAATAATTTTTTTTTTTTAATTCAAAATATTATTTTTTTCACAATTTTGTGATGCAATATTATTGTCATTTTAAAGGAGCTTTTTCATACAAATTTTAATCGAAATCGGTTAAACCATTAATGTGAAAATCGAAAATCAAAATAATCGTTAAATGGGAGGTACCGTTAAAAACGGTTTTTGGTAAAAAAGAAATATATTTAAATGGTAACATACCTACAGTAATACATTGTTTTTTATCAAAAACGTTGGAGTTATTTTAAAATAAATAAGCTTTTCTTAACGATTGTATGACAGATGCTGTTATTTTCGGAGATAAACAAAATTTCAATTTCCCCTCTGGAATCACCAAAACCCCTTATGTGCAAAATTTTTATAAGATCGCTCCATTGGCTAAGACTGTAGATCCAGATACAAACACACAAACATAATTTTTACATGTTTTCTATCATCGTTAAAATATCATGTTTGATTGTTGGTTACTCGAAATATTTTGCACAAATCCAAAACTGGCCCTACATATGTATATCGCAAGCAAAAAATTAAGTAAAGGAAGGCATACAAATTTAAAACAGAAAGTGAGTAGAAAAATTCTGTAAAGGTTTCAAATTGCTAAAATTTGTTTCCAATAAAAGGTCCAACTGGGCTACATTTGTATGTTCTGGTCATATACATAAGGGTGGCCCTTAAATTGGACACAGTTTATCTTAGGCTATTGAAAAATATTGAAAACAATTTCCCTTTTTTCAGATTTTTATTTCAAACCCTTCATCACCCGCTTTTCACTTAAAGGTACAAGTAATGGGGTCAGGGTAGTTCTTAAAACTAGTGAACAAAAATTTTAACGTATAGACTAGATTCAGACGAGAAAGAAATCGAATCGAAGGGGAGTCTGTTTCCCCCAGTTCAGGTAGGAGGAGATTTTTAAAGAGATTTTATAGAGATTTGGCTCAAAACAGAACAAAATTATTTAAAAACAAACGAGAACACATATAATGTCCCGCTTTTAATTTTTTAAAGCCAAAATTCAATTCTATAGCTTTCTAAATTATGTTTTTATTGTATATAGTTCCCTGTTTTAAACAATAATTTGTTTCTCTTCTGAGCCACATTTTTAGAAAATTTCTCTTCCGCCTTAAGTTGGATATAGGACCCTCCCTCCAGTATGATTTTTCTCTCATCTAAATCTAATATATGCCCCCAGATTGTTTTTTTTTTTTGCTTTTTATAAGAATCACCCTAACCTCATAATAAGTACCTAAAGGTGAAAGGAGGGAAACCTTGGAGGTGAAATAAAAATTAGAAAAAATTAGAAACATTTTTATTCTAAATAACCCAATATAAGGACCAATCCCAAGTGTACATACACAGTAATAAAATTGAAAAAAAAAACCTGCTGTATTTTTGAAATGTAGATTTTTGAAAACAAAATTTTGAAATTTTTTTCTTTTAATTAAAATTTTGTCTTTTGATTATTTTAAGATGCAATATTATTTCAACTTATTTGGATATACTTTTTTTATTTAAATCAGGTAACAAGAACATTCAAAGAAAAAAAACCGTTCTTGGGAGGAAGTACTTACTAGTAATTGTAAATCTTAATTTAGTTTTCGAAAAAAGGTAAAATTGTTTAGTTTAGTTTAAAAAAAACCCAAACAATATTTTTTGAGAATCTTTTAGTAAACAATATTTATTAAGTTTTTAAGTAGCTACAGGTCTAAAAGAATATACCAAAATCATTCATTGATACCATTTTCAAAAAAATACAAATCAAAAAATGGTTCTTTGGGAGATTCCATTGAAATTATATTTGAGAAATGCTTTTCCAATCTTAAAAAGCCTTTACTATTTCTATAGCTGAATTTTTTAAAGAAAAATTGTGGAACCATTTTTGAAAAAAATACGATTTTGTGAAATTACTTAAAAATTTTCTTAATTCATCAATGTTTACTTACACTTTTAAACCTTTTAGTAAAATAAATTCAGAAATTTGAAAATTGAAAAATTGATTTATGCCAATAACTTATTGAGAGAATAAATGTGTAAACAAGAAAAAATATTAAGTTTACAATTTTGAAGAATTGTTGTTATACGTCCGACTTTCTGTTGTTCCTTAAATGAGAGAATGCGAAGAACAAGTTTTTACATATTTTTATCCAACTGGTTTTTGGAAACTTTTCTGTTTAAAGAAAATAATGAAATGCGTATGTGGAACAAACAGTTAATTTCATCAGGGTCTTTGTTGGTCATTATTTTGGAAAAATGCATTTTTCTGCAGTTCATATTATTATTGTTCATAGCTTATTACTAAACATACACACAATTATGAACAATTTTATAAGTTTGATGAGACAACAGTTCCTAATTAACTATAGCCTAGGAACTTAACAATTCTTGTTTGCCAAATCCATTCGGATAAAATGAGATTAACTTTTTCATGAAAGAAATCTTCTTGAAGGATTTGTCACTCTCTACCTGTCCTCATTAAAGGTATCAAGACAAAAAATTCAACCTCACTCAAGAATAATGTTCTCTGTTTTGACTTACAGTTCCTTTGATTTTCAATATTATATAAGACTAATAGATTATGTAGCTGTATAAAATGTTTTTAATACATTCTTACAAAATTAATTAATAGATTTCAATGTATCGATGTATGTTTGTAGAAAAGTTATAGAAAAGGGTATTATGGTAGAATTCTTCTGTTTCTATAAACTTGAAAGTGGTGTCTTGGAAGAATTTTGTTCTTATTTGTATTTGAAAATTGTTCTTTTTTTTGCTACTTAATCAATATAAAAAATCTGTTGAAAAAAACTTAAAAAAGTTCTACCAAACCTCGGTAAATTTAATAAAAAAAAATAATCCTAAGAAGTGTCTTGCATGGTCGTAAGTACATGCATATAATTTATCAACAAATTTTGTAGGTGTGCTCGCATGAAAATTGATCAAAGAAACTTTTAATTTTTTAAAGTTGCCGAAAGGAAAAAACATTGTAACTTACTGTTACAAACAAATGAATTTTATACTGAGTAATCATTGAAACTATCTCTTGAATGCAATAACAGAAAATCGCATGTGCGTTCCAATTCCTAGCGACTAAAATTTTCATTAAATGCGAGCATTTTCAATTAAAACTGTCTTGCATAATATTTGTTTCGAAATTGTTCGAAAGGAAAGCGATGGTTCCCTAGCCTTAGAGGACAAAATTTCAATCTATCTAGGAAGATATTGAAACTTCGAGGACATAGCATATTTTTAACTTTGTGTTGATAATTTAATCTTTCAATTTTGCATGTGCCCATAACTTGCCTTAATTGAAGCTGTATCATCGCTTAGTATTGAAAGTGGTAAAACATAAAAGTATCGATATCGATCGTTAAAGTTTTTTAATTAATTACTTATGTATAGCTTTTTTACTTCTGATGGACATACAAACATACAAGAGAATATACGTCCCCTTTTAAGAATTTAAAATAAGAGTAAATGAAACACTTTTCTTTGGATAAAATATTAAATTAAATTCTATTGAATTTAAGTCAATATAAGTTTGTGGAAAAAAACCTGAAAATTTAAAACCACATAACACAAAAAGAAAAGAAAAGGAAAAAGAAAAGAAAAAAGCATAGAAAACATTTTTCACAAATTTGAAAGAAAAGCAGCAGAGTAGAGCAAAAGAAGAGCAGCAACAGTACAAAAAGGATAAATCTACAAAGGCGTAGTTTGAGAAGAATTTTTTTTTCTAAAATTTACATTTTACAATTAAATGTAACATAAATGTATGAATAATATTAAAAGAATTATAATATTAACCAAACATTAATGAAAATATTAAAATAATTTACAAATTATTAGTTTATTTGCAAACGCTTGAAAAAAAACTGTACGTCTTCAGATATATAAAATTCACAAAGATTTTAAATTTCATTTTAAAATAAAAAATAAATAGTTTTTACTACATATTGAAAAAATAGAAAGAATATTTAAATATTTGCAAAACAAAAAAAAAATAAGTTTTTATTTTCAAAAATGAATGAATCTTGCAGGTAAATTAAAAAGACTTAAAATAGCAAAAACAAAAATATTTACACTTCTTTTATTTTTAAAATTATTTACTTTAATTTAGAATTAAAATCTCAAAGTTACATTGAGAAATGCAAAACCCTTGTGAAAATATTAAAAAAAAATTATTTCTTTCAAAACCACGCCTTTCGAATTCCTTTTTTTTAAGATTTGTAAGCCCCATGATTGTTTTTTTTTTAATTAATCAAACACAACTTGTTTTAATAAATATTACAGTTAAATTTAACTACTTTATTTTCGTACTTCTTTTTGTTTTTAAATAAATAAATAAATAATTTAAATAAATAAAATAGCTTATATAACAAAAGGACACAATTATTGTAAAATAAATCTAAGCTAATATTAGATTTTAAATTTAATTTGATGTTAAATGTGAAGCAAAAAAAATGTTGAAAGAGATTTTTAAGTTTTCCAAAGCAAACAAATAATGAGATGAAATCCGGCGGCGGCGCGGCGGGCAATTTTTTTTTTCGTTTTCAATATGGGACGCCATTTTTCAAGCGTTTTATAGTTCCCAATCACCCACTGAATTGTGAATTTATGTTTGTTTAGATGTACAATGAAGATGTTGTGATTTAACTACATTATTTGGTGTTTTTTTTTTATAATTATGATCTACTTTACAAATTTTTTTAATTCTACATTTTTTTTTAATTGGTCATTGTTAAGTGATTTTTACACATTTTCGAGTTGGATATTTAGCACCAAACTCTGATTTTTCACTCGGTTTGTTTTTAATTTTTTTTTTAACCATCTAAGTTTGTTTTATTTAGTTTTTATGATTTTTTATTTTTGTTAATGCAAAGCTGACTTTTTAGTTTTTTTTGTGTGTTTTGATTTTTTTGACTCACGTGCACGTCTTGCTTCAATGACATCATCACCAACGATATCATCATCGTCATCATCATCATCATCAGTGTCATCATCATCTTCATCATCATCAGTCAAGGCACCAGCAATTCCATCCTCGTCTTCATCATCATCATCATCATCGGATGATTCGATTTGATTGGTAGCAACAACTGGTGCTGCCACAGCTACTTTTGCTGTTGTCGATTCTAATGGCTTGACATTCAAGGACTGAATGTCAACTTTTGTATCGATGCCCGAGTTCTCTTCGTCGTAAAATACATTTTGTTCACCTTCGACAGCTTCTTCGGCACCAGCGACAATCGCATTCTCACCTTCGGATGGAGCAGAAGCGGCTTCTTCTAAGACTTCGGCAGCAGCGGCAGCTGGCTGGGCAGGGGCAATAGCTGCAGGTTGAGCAGGAGCAGCAGCAGCTGCGGGTGCTGGCTGAACTGGTGCAGCGGCAGCAGCTGGACTTGGTTCATCTTCATCGTCATCATCATCATCGTCGTCATCTGAAAATTATAGTTGAATTCAAATTTGAAAATTGAAATTTTTGTTATTTTTTGAGGCGGAAATGGAGTTTTGGTCAGTTGGAAAGTTGTTGATTTTGTTTTGTCAGAAAAAAAAGTTTTATAGTTTTTGCAAAAAGACGAAGGAAGGAAGGATTCGTTATTCAGTTCAGCTTTTCACTTGATGAACAAATAAAAAAAAAAACAGTGTTTAGACTAAGTGAAAAGTTAGAACACGATTTTTAGGAACAAATAGACAAATAAATTGACTTTTTTTTGCAAAAATTCAGACTTTCTTATAGGTAAAGGCCACAGTGGTAGTGCCTCGTGGCATGATGGTTAGAGCGTAGGACTGTCATGCCAAAAGTCTGGGTTCGATTCCCAGCCGCTGCCACTTAAAAACAGAAATGTTTTTTTCCGAGGTACTGCCTCTTGCGAGGAACTGACAAATCCTCCATGAGTATACTTGTCATGAATAAGTGCTTCTCATCTAGCCGTTCGGACTCGGCAAAAAATTGTAGGTCCCCTCCATTCCTGCCAATAACACGCACACAGGAATGGTTGAGAGTTGTTAGTCACTAGGCCTTGATTCTTCACGAGCTGTTGTACCACCAAATTTATTTATTTTTAAAGGCCACAGTGAATAAAAATAAATATAATAACAATAGGAAAAAGGTGAAAGGTCATCATATTTAGGATGTTTTTCTTTTATCTTAGGAAAACAAAGTAAGGATGAATGTTTTTTCGGAACCGCAACTTCATTTAGTTGCGGTTCCATAGTTCTAATGAAGCTTCTATTTAATCCAAATTATGCTACAGCTTAGAAGCCTTTGAAATTTCTCTCCTCTTCCACCCTACCCTTTAAAACCACTCTTTATTCTGCTTACCTCCGAGAATATCATCGAAGATTCTGTCAATGTAGTCATCATCATCATCGTCGTCATCATCTGCAGCTGCAGCGGCTGGAGCAGCACCAGGGGCAGCCTGACCTTGAGGAGTATCTTCTTCATCATCGTCATCATCTTCTTCATCGTCATCGTCGTCATCTGCAATTGCCGACACCAATTGTACTAATTGAAAAACCCACCATTTGTCCCGTTTTTTCAATTTGAATACTCACCATCATCTTCTGTAATAAGTTCGTCTACTATATCTTCACCATCATCATCGTCATCGTCTTCGTCATCGTCATCATCGTCATCAGAAGATGCAGCTGGGACAGGAGCGGCGGCAACGGGTGCAATATCACCACTTGCCGCTTGTCGACCAAGTGCTCGGGCTTTTGACGCAATGTCATAATTTTCCACAAGTTGGACGGGCGACGAATGACACTCCAGCATTAAGAAGCCCAAAAGGCAAATGGCTAAGATGGCTAATTTCATTTTGTAGGTGTGTGTGTGTGTAGTTTTTTCTTATTTTATCTGCCTGCTTAAGTTGTTGTCGTCTGAAAAATAAGAAGAGAAAACAAGAAGGAGGCCATAAGTATATACCGTTTTATATTTTATGCGTTTTATTATAAAACAATAAAGCAACAACGTGTTTTTGCATAAATTTGCCACGAAAAACAAATTATTTTCCATAGGCGCAGTACATATTTGTCGCATACCTACCTGCTAACTTGCAGTTTTTTTTTTACAAAAAGGGGGGGGGGGCTTGAGGTAAAAAGATATATTTATATATTTAGACGTTTGGCGATGGTTTCTTTGCCTGCATAGAAGAAGAGTGGTCAGTTTTATGTTGTTCTTGTTTACTTTTCTTTTATAGTGCGTAACATTAACCCAGTTAACACTGAAATACCTGTTACCATCGGGTAAGAGAAGAAGTGTGCTATCCATAACAGAGAGAAAGAGGTGGGACAAAAGATAAAGGGGAAAGTCACAGAAGTATGGACTCTTAACCCACTTGCCAAGCCAGCACTCACAGCAGACAGCACACAACCATATTATTATCATTCCATCGCACTCCACAGAAAATGTATCTCAATGAAGCAAAAGTATGTTCTCTTGTAGTTGTTTCTGTTGTTGTTGTTGTTGCTGGTGTAATAGCTTCGCTAACAAAAATGCGGTTGAATTGGCTTTAACATTTTAATGTCGCACTTTAAAAGATACAACCACAATAGAAACAGCAATGTAAACGTGATGCGGAATAAGAGAAGAAGAGGAGCAAAGGCAAAAATGGGTGAATTACGGAAAAGGTTGGTAAAATGTAAAATGGAACAATAATAGTAAAGAACCAAGAAGAAGAGTGACTTCTTCAAAGAACTTCAACCAGTGATATTGCAGTGACTAAGCGTGTCGTGATAGCTGCCATACCAACATATCATATCTAACTCCAGTGTAGACATATCCGGTGTTGTGCTGCAGCACAGGTTGAAATAAAAGAAATCAAACGAAAATGAACTTGGTAAGGTGAGTGGTTAAAGTTGACATATGTACAAAGAAGGTAGGTACATAATGTACCTAACTATTTAGGTTTTTTTTTTGTTAAGGAACACATATACTTCATTTAATGAATGTTTCCTTATTCTATTAAAAAGTAATAACACATGTGTTAAGTGTTTTCTCCTTAAGACACATTTCAGCAGAGATTATTTGTGTTAAACTTGTTAGGATTGTTTTGTTTTGATCGAAATATTGCACCAACTGCAGAGGCTGTACATAAGTTTGTGAAAAGTGAAACTGTTTTGCAAGTTGATAACCGAACATATTTTTGTAGGGAGATAATCCCGAAATTCTGAATCTTGAAAACCCAAAATCCCGAAATCCAGAATCACAAAAACCCAGAATCTCAAAACCCAAAATCCCGAATACCCAAAATCCCAAAAACCCCGAATCCCGAAAACTCAGAATGCCGAAAGTCCAGAGTACCGAAAACTCAGAATTCTTTAAGCTCAAAATCCCGAAAACCCAAGAGCCTAAAATCCAGAAAGGTCAAAATCCCGAAATTATATTTAAAAAATCGAGTAAATTATAAAAATATACAAAATTTGAAAACAAAATTTACTGCGACTTTTCTGACGAACTTTAAGGCCAAATTCACACTAAAATTTTCTTGTCGATAAAGTCCATCTACATTTCAAATTAAAAAGTAAATTAGAAACCAAGTGTGAAAGCATAAGGGTTGGAATAAAAATATAATCATTAACTACATACGAAGTCTCGATTCGATTTCGGGGTTTTCGGGGCCTTGGTTTTTTGGTATTCTGGGCTTACAGGATTTTGGGTTTTTGGATTCAGGGTTTTCAGGACTCTGGGTTTTCCGTATTCTGGGGTATCGGAATTGTGGGTTTTCGGGTTTTCGGGATTCTGTGGTTTCGGGATTCTGGATTTTCAGGATTTTGGGTTTTCGGGATTTCGGTTTTCTAAATTCTGACCCCAATTCATTTCCGTATCCTGTCTGCCCTGTCAATAATATTGCAGTTGCTAACAAAATAATTCTGAGCCTAAGCCCAAGAATCTGAACGTTTTAAACATCTGGACATGAACATTAGTTCCTTTACCATGAGTAGGGCTAGCCACGATACCAAACCAAACGACACTTTTGTAATTATCGCCTCGGTGTCATCAAAATAAAAAAAATTCAATATCGTCTCGGTATAAGTCTCTGTCTTGAATAACTCAGTCTCGTCGCGGATCGGTATCGGTTTCACCCGCACGACTTAGTTACATGATCTTGATTTAAATTTGTAGGAACTCACTCGGTATTTTAAAGATTAAATAAAATGCACGACTGAAATACGATATTTAAATTAGCTTAAAAAACTTCGATGAGAGCTTGAGATGAAAAACAAGAACACCATTTTAATTCTTTATTGAATATGATTGTATGGACAAACAAAATTTCAATTTGTTGGAGCGGTTTTCTTAAAAAAAAATATTTTTTCGCATTTTTAAGGAAAACTTTTGGTTTGTAAATCATAATTATTTTTTATGTGCAAATAAAATAAAATTTGAAAAAAAAATTGTCAACCCGTTCAAAAATTTTCAAACTTTTTATTAGAATTCAAAAACGTTTTTGAAATATCGAATTTTCAATGCTAAATTTGATTTTTTTTTTAAGAATTAAAAAACTTTTTTTTTTGAAAATTTTGATATGCAATATTATATTATGTTTACTGAAATTTGTATGTAAAAAAATGTATCTAAATCCGTTTGGCCGGTAATGATAAAATTCAAAATAAAAAAAAACACGTTCTATGACAGGTACTATTAATAGTTTTTAAAAGCAAAATTGTATAATTTTTTGTAGTAGATCTTATTAATTCTTATGTATGGAAAAAGTATAATCAAAATTGTACGAGTCGTTTTTGAGAAAAAAAAATATTTTTCTTATTATTTTTTTATATATGTACTTTATTTTCTAAAAATAATTTAGAGAGTACTTAAAACCTCTAAGATATCGAGTTTCAAAAAAGTCGATTATATCGTTTTCGAAATATCTGATTTTCAAACAAAAAATTTGAAACATTTTTCAAAAATACAAAAAAATATTTTTTTTTTTAATTTAAGTACACAAAATTATTTATAGTTATTGGAAGTCTTTCAATACAAAAAAATTATTGAAATCAATCATTCCTTTTTGAAGAAAATCGAAAATGAAAAAAAAAAACGATTCTTTGGGACTTATCATTGATAACACTTTTTTGAAAAATGGTTTTCCACCCAAAGGATGCTTTTGCTAAAAGTATTTTGAATTATTTTTAAGAAAAGTTTCTGAGTCATTTTTGAGAAAAATACGATTACGTAAAAATGATAAAAAAATTTAGGGCAGATACCGTTTTATTTTTGGTTCTACAAAAGAAAATGAAAAAAACTTGTGGGCATAATCACCAAACACCATCATAAGAATGGACTTCTGGCTTTCCAAAAAACTATAAATTTTCTGTATTGCCATTGTTTTTTCATTATCTTTATTTTATATAATTGTTTTAATAAAATTTCTCCTCCTGTCCAAGTGGGGAGAAATATTACCCGACTCCTGTGGGATAATATGTCTACACTTCCAACCTGAGTACATGCTTTGCATTCCTTGGGAGATTTAACGTGAATCACCTAATATTTAAAATTAATAAAAGGAAATTAAATTCACCTTGAAATCTATATTAAAAGTAAGCAAAACTTTGCATATAAAGAAAAAGTTCTTTAAGAACAAGATACTAAATATTTAACTATAATATTAAGATTTGAGCACAAATAAAAAACCCACGTAAATACTTCAACTTAGTATGGAAAGACATAGCTACCTGCTCCAACAGATATTCAAGCCTTATAACAAATGTTTGCTTTTGAAAAATAAATTTCTGTCTTTGCATTACTTCCCTACCATAAGAATATGAATAAGAAAGTGGGAATTTTGACAAGGTTGTTGCATAAAACCACGCATCTATAGGTACTCGTAATAGAAACACATTCTTTAATTGACAATGAGTTCGGTGACTTTTTATTTAAAATTTTTACCGCACAGAAAAATAAGACAAAAAAAGAAGAAATGTTATTAAGTAAAAAAGCATTGTAGGGAAAACCATTTAATCTCTGGGAGCTTGACGATTTCAGCTTGAGATTCGTATACAAATCTTGTAATGAATTGGTAAACCAAACATTTTATTCTTACCCAACCATATCAAATCAGTTTTCACTATTTTAATGATCATTTAAGAAATAATCACTTATTTAACTTCTTAATCTTAAAATAAGCAATTAAAATATTTAGTGACGTTTTGCAATGATACTATCCACTAGAGCCATACTCACTTAATTTATTTTTTGTTTCTCTTAAAACCGAACAAATAAAAATCTATTAAAAAATTTGGCAATTAATCAGCATACAAGATCAAGAACAGGAAGGAAATTTGTTCCTCACCAGAGTTACCACAGGGACTCATTTGAGCCAAAAAGACTCATTCTTTTTGGTTGGCTCAGGGACTCATCTTTTAAGGATTTGGCTCATTTTTTTAACAGTAAAAATGAAAATTTGTGTTTGGTTAAACCAATTTACAAGTTCAAAGGGTTTTATTTAAATATTCAGAACAAAAAATAATTTTCAAACATTAATCCAAAGTGTGGACTTTTCTCTCTGGCAATTGAGCAGTTGTATCAAAATAATATTTGAGAGTTTTGAATGGACGTTTTCAAATTAAAAAATCCGTGTTAAGAGCCTATTTTTGAAAATATAGCTAACTTTATTATGAATCTGATGAAATTTCCTCAGAGCCCTGCAGTCGCACAAAGAAAATTTGCGGATCTCCAGCTAATCAAAACAAAATAATCTAAAAGATTTGACTTGGACACTGTTCAGGCAATTACGTTTGCCAAGGAATTGTGTGCATCAAATGACAAAGAAAAAGTCTGGACTGCAAATTGAAACCGATACTTTAACTGTATAGGTAATTTGTTTTTGATTTATTACCTCATGAATTTTTCCATTTTGGTTTTGGTCTACCTAAAATGCATTTTAAATACTTTCATTTTCTTATTTTTTTTAATACATATTTTTCTTGTGATATTCGTATAATACACCTATGTGATTTATGCACATAAGTTAGTTTTATAACATTTATTATTTATATTTTTAAAGTATTTATTAGTTATTTTAGTTATTAAAAATTAAAGAAGATTTATCATAATCAAAACAAATTTTCAAAAGAACTCATTTATTTTCAAAAAGACTCATTTTTTCAGTCTCTGCGACTCATAAAAATTTTAACCTGCGGTAACACTGTTCCTCACTGAAAACTAAATTCAATCAAATTTGATTTTTGATTTTACTTGTTCAATAAGTGAACTGATAATATGTCAGTTCGCGTACTTAACAATTTTTTCTACAACTTTAATTTTTCCCTGCGATGTATGTATGTATATGAACTAAGTATAGGGCAAGTTTTAGATTCGTGCAGAAAAAAATTCGAGATAACAATCAAACATGACATTACGATGATACAGAACACAGAAAAAGGTAGGTGGCACGATTCTGTCTGTCTTTTTGTATTTGGATCTACAGCCTAAGCCACTGAAGCTTTTTCTTCAAATTTTGAACTAAAGGATTTTTGTGGTTTTTGAGAGAGGAAATTAATTTTTTTTAAGCTTCAAAAATAACGGTTCTTGCCATACTTTTATGGCAGTATGGGAAGAACCAATATTAAAAAGCTAATTTATCCAAAAAACAACCCTCAGATTTTGAAAAAAACTGTGTTTTATTGAAAATTACCAAAAACAGTTATTTGGTTTTCGATTATCTCATTACTGGTTAGAATTCTTATACAAGAGTCACCTTAAAATTTCAATAAAATTGCATACAAAAATTAAAAAAAAAAATGTATTTAGGATTTTTTAAAAATATAATCAATATTTTTTTTTGAAAATTCAATGTTTAAATTGATGAATTATACAAATAAGAAATCGCTTCAACGATTTGAATTTTTTCTAGTATTCAAATGACATACAGTAGATGCTTGATTTATTGAATCTCAAAATAGTGAACTATCCACAATAATGAACACACATACTTCGCAAACATTTAATATTGCTTGAGGACACTGGGGAATTGTTTCTGTTTTTGTTTTTTAACCTGATAGAAAGCTTTAATAAATCTTAAACATTCACAATGAACAAAACTTGCATTTAATATCAAATGTATTTTTAGAAAGTCTTTTAAGACTCCCGTTCGAAAAGGTGAATAATCTCGCAAGAGTAAGCAGGCCAGGTTTTTATTTCGTCACTATATCGAGCGTCTATTGTATTTGTTTTTGAGCTTTCAACCCATTGAAAAACATAATTATAATGATTTAAAAAAAAATTATTTTTACTTGCTTTTTTAAAATGTTAAATAAGTTCCATACAACTTCAACATAAGAGCAAGCACGTGCGATCATGTCGTGAATTTTATTTTATATGTGAGCTTCGACAGAACTGTGGGCTGAATTCATGGAAATTCGTAGTTTTGGGAGCTACGCGAGTTATTTTTCTTAAGTATTATTTTTGATGTTTAATATTTTTGATAACTAAAATATGTTTTTATTCATATAAGGTTAATGGAATAAATGGAATAAAATAATATTTAGCTATTATAAGCAGGTTAATGTATAATAAAAGACCTGAAAGAATTTCTTCCTATAAACCCTTTTTATTCTTTTTATAGAAAGTTCTTTCAATTGGTTTTCCAGAACTTGTAATGAGTAACCCAAATCTTAAAAGTAACTGAAATTCATAAAAAGCTGAAGATAAGCATGTAGGTCAAACTGATTCAGATAACAACACTATTTCAGCTTCTCCTTGATTAGAACTCTCTGATTGATATTTTATAAGGCTTATAAAAATACAATCTAACTTTTGAAAAGCTTGTGTCTGTACGGTTAAATTATTCTCTCTCAACTTGATGAGTCACTTTCTTTAATTGAAAAAAAAGTCTAATATCGATTTTCTTAAAACCACATCTTAAACCATATACTCTTCGCAGCAATCAATTACCATCATTCTCTTAAACTTAAGAAATGAGCGACTATTTGATTTGTTGCTTTTTTTTCTTCTTTTTCATTTAATCGGTTTCAATTAATTTCAAGAACATCAATACTCCACTTTAAAACCAATCAAAATAAAGGAAAAGAAAATTTCCACGAAAATTCGAAGGCATAAAATCCGATTTATTTTTTTTTTTTTTAACTTTCAAAGTCAATTTTCCTTTTTACTTAACTCACGATTTCTTTTGATATCATTTTTTTGTATTTCTTGTTTTGGATTTCTTGCACCATCATCATCATCATCAAGATCACAACAAGAAAAAAGCACTATAAATCCACTTTATTCATCAGGTTTCTGCTTCAACACCCAATCACTATCATGAGCAGTAAACGAAAGTTTTTCCATGTTTGGAAGCAAGCAACCGAAGAAGCATCAGGCCTGCCCATCAATTCCGGCATCTACGAGTATCTGCAGTTGAACCCTATGAATGATAATCACATCCTGCTTCAGGACACAACTGCAAGATTGACCGAGAAAATGGTCGGTCGTCGTTTATGGGCCGGGCCCTATAACTATTCGGATGGGATATACATGAAACTCTCACTCTCGTCGTCACCGTCATGGGTCTCTTTTTGGGCTTCCTAATCTAAATTAAAGTGCTTAAATCCCCATGCCGCATTGCATACTTAAGTGACCTTTTCCTTCATTCAATCCGGAGAAGAGTTTTGGATTTTTGTTGTTGTTAGGAATTTGAACCTATAGGTTCTTCAATTCTGCATCCCAATGTTGTAGTATACCTACTCGATGGTTGCCTTCGGATGCAAAAGTTTTTTTTTCTTCACAGGAGGCAACTGGAAAAGTCTCTGATATTTTTTAAATAGTTTTTTTTTTCTTCTTCTTCTTACTTTACCCCACTTCACACTTACATTGACCTAGATTTATAGTGACACAGAATTTTCAGCTCTATAGGTACATATGGTTCTAGTAGTTGATGTATACTTTAGTTTTGCAGATATGTGTGTGTGTTTACACGCATACGGAATATCTGGAACAACAATCTTGTCCGGGTGGATTGTGCAAATACCAAATTGTATTCACACATCCAGACATGCGGGAAGTAAGAGGTTGACGCAAAAGTATCGAAACACGAAGAATGGGGATTTTGTAGAAAAGGAGGGCTTCACCAGCAAATTCTAAGTTGCAAATTGTTGTGCAGGAACGTTGGAAGACTGCAGGTATATTTCACAGATTTAAGAGGATGTACAAATACATACAAAGATTTTCAAAAAGGGTTTGAATGCGTCGTGACTTGTGGTTTGTAATTTTTTTTTTCTTAACAGCTTTGTATCTATGTGTGTAATGTATATGACAAATTTACATAAAAGATAGAAAAATAGTGTAACAAAAAATTACTAATAATTTTCAAAGAAATACTCATTGATTAATTAGTAAAGTCAATTAACCACTCATATTGTTGAAATTTGAATTTTCAAAGTGCAGAACCGGTTTTTTAAAACTTAATAAAATTCCGAAATGTTTTGGAAGGGGGTCTTGTTTTTGTATTATTATTTTTTATTATAATTAGTGCCCCAAGGATAAAATGCTAAAGTAAAAAACATGTAAACACTTCTTTACTAAAAGATACTAACCTATCAAAAAGTTTTTCCATCCACATTGTACATTAATCTTTTCAAAAAAAAACCTTTAAATTAAATAAAATTTTGTTGAAGTTTTTATTACCAAACCATTCATCCACAAAAAAATGTCCTTAAAAATCTAGATATTTTTTTTTATCGCAGGTGATATACCCTCCTAGCTTCCTTCTTATAAATAAATTTGGTTATTACTCTGTCACTTTATGGATTTCGAAATTAAATATTTTGCTATCAAATCCAAGTAAAAATCACAATTTCTTTACTTGTTCAGTTGCAAAATTAAAGTTAAACATACAAACAGTTGCAAAAAAAGAACTTAACCAAATTATTTATTTTAATAAATGCTTTTTTTATTAATTCCGTTGAACTTGAAAATTTTGATGAACGAAAATGATTTTTAATTGGTTTTGATTGAAAAAAGGATATTTTAAAATTTGTTGGTAAAATATTATTTCCCTGTAGGTGTTTATCCAAGATTTCAAGAAAAGTATATTTTTTGTATTTAATACATATTTCCTTAAAGGAAAAAAATAATAGCCATAATGATGCGTGTTTACCGTATTTTAACTCTATACGAGCATATTCCTATTAATTATTCCACACTAATTAAAATACACAAATAATCATTTCAGAAGGATCTACTAAATCTTATTTCAATTGTTCCGAGTGTTTTGAAAAAAGAATTATGTACTTAATTAAAGGGAATTACATGCTGTGTACTTTTTGTACATATCTAACAATATTCAGATAGATATTAGTCTAGTATCCTAAGATCAAAAACATGGAAACATTGCAGTCTAATTACTGTTAATACCTTCTCGTTAATCCAACTACAATTAGAAAGATAGATCAATCTAATCTAGGTTATTGATATAATATCACCTTACTACTGAAAAATGTATCACAATGTTTCTGAACATCACAGACCTTAAATTATAATTAGAAGAAGGAAAATACAAAAAACCTTCTTTAAATAGATGAGATGGAAAGAAGGAGAGAGAGATGTCTGATGAATGCTGGAACCACTGACTTTTTAGAAATACATATTGCCGGCTTAAAGTGTAAAACGACTAACTCCACATTTTTTCTTACCACTATTGACCACTTCAAAAGTTGCTGAGAAAAATACAAAAATCTTTAAAATTTTTTTCAATTTCACTGAATTCAGTTATATCGATAGTGTTGAAAAATACTAAATTTAATTTTGGTTTTATTGAAGTAATTCAAACACTTTTTTTAAAAAATATTTTTAATAAATAAAAGATGTTATTTTTAGTAACTTAAAATAACAATTATTTATATATTTATTTGCTTAAATGTTCATTTTGGAAGCTATGCTTCCATCGTCAGTATGCTTTCTTTTTATGTAAAAAATCATAAATAGTAGGTAGCTGCTTTACACTCTAAGCCGATGATATATGCATTGAAATCAAATACATTTTTAATATAACACAAAAATTAAACTAAATTTAATGTGAATATTATAAAATTAAATAACAAAATAATCAAATAAAAAAGCAAATAAATAAATAAAAAGAAAAGAAAAATAAGTAAATAAATAATTTAATAAATAAATAACAAAAAATAAATAATTAAAAATAGAATAACCAAAAAATCTAAGAAATAAATAAATATCAATTATAAATTTGTATAAAAGTGTATACATTGATGTGTATTAATAAATAAATAATATTCATAGATATAATAAACAAATTGCAAAACAAGTTTAATTTCTATTTTCGGGTAGGGGTTAAAATTCTGGTGGTATCAAATCTATTTTGGCTTTCAAAAAAATTAGCTTTGGAAATTCTTATCAATCCTCTTTCTACTACATACTTAATTTGTTGTCTATAAAACAGTTATTATTCTGTTAAATAATATAGTATGTTACTAAAAAAAAAAATCCCCAAATAAATTCATGAGCTAAGGCTTACAGAATATAACTATAATATGAACTAAAGCACAAGCGCACAGAAAAATAAATGCAAGACTGGGTCGTACTTACTTGCTCATACAGGGTGGCGCACGAATCGTGCTACAAAAATAAAACGTAATAACTTTTTTTCTGTGTGAGTAATCAGCTTATTTTTTTTATTTTGTAGGTTACTATTTAGATTTATAAAAATGGATGCTTGGGATACGGAGAAAAGAATTTGGATAGTGCAACGGTACCATGCTTTGCAGTCCGTCATTTCCGTCCAAAGGCAATTTAGGCGGGAGTTTGGCGGTAGTCCCCCGAGTAGATGGACCATTATGAGGTTTGTAAACATATTTGCCGAATCTGGAAGCATCGCACGAAGGCCGTACCATCGAGATGCCAATGTTCGGGTTCAGGATACAATCGCAGCAGTAGCATCTGCAATACAGGCCAATCCGAGCGTTTCGACCCGAAACTTATCGGGGCAAATTGGAGTTAGTAGACGGTCATTACAACGGATACTTCATGACGATTTAAACTTGTTTCCGTACAAAGTCCAAATTACTAGCAAGTTAAACCCTCAGGATTTGCCTGTTCGCCTGGAATTTTGCCAAAAAATTATATCAATGGCCGAAGAAGACAACACATTGATCAATTGTCTGAAGAGGCCCATTTTGATCTTAACGGCAATGTAAACAAGCAAAATTGCCGTATATGGAATGAGTCTAATCCAGAAATGCTCCATGAGACGGAACTGCACCCAGAACGAGTCACTGTGTGGTGCGCAGTTTCATCAAGGTGTATTGTCGGGCCGTACTTCTTTGAAGAAAACGGTGTAACCGTTACTGTCAATGGGGACCGTTATTTAAAGATGTTGAAGGAGTTTTTTTTACCCAGAACTGCGCCGAAGACGTATACCATTCAACAACGTTTGGTTTCAGCAAGATGGAGCAATTGCACATATAGCCAGACCAGTTATGGTGGAGCTAAACAAAAAATTCGCAAACAAATTAATTTCTAGGAACTCCACGCTTCGCTGGCCCCCAAGGTCACCTGACCTGACTGCACCAGACTTCTTTTTATGGGGTTATGTCAAGCAAGAGGTGTATAAAACGAAGCCCAGGAATTTAACTGAATTAAAGCAGTCCATAACGACAATAATTGAATAATGAATAGTTTTTTGATCAGGTGCCGCATATGCGTGGGAGAAAACAACTAACTACTCGTATTTAAAATAAAATTTAATTTTCTAACCAATAAAAAAAACTAAATGAAATACATCGATTAAAAAAAAAGTTATTTGAATTTCTTATTGTAGCACAATTGGTGCGCCACCCTGTATATTCAAGACGTTGAGGGTTTTAGAAAATTATATGTAAATGAATGTAAGGACATCGAAATTATGAGGGAAAAATATTAAAAAGTCTTAAATAGCTACTATAATTCAAATTAGCTAAAACAACTTCTTTGAAAGTTTGAGATGAAAGTATAGAATACCATCTTAATTCATGATTGAATATGATTGTAAGGAAAACAGAATTAAAATCGTTGGAGTAGTTTTCTTAAAAAATGATTTTGTATAATAAGTGTATCATATTCTTTAAATATTTTTAAGGAAAATTTTTGATATGCAAATCGTTTGCATTAATTTATTTGCATATAAAAATAAAATTAAAAAAAATTGTCAAACCATTTCTGAGACATCAAATTTAAAAAAAAAGTTTGTAATGAAAAAATTCAAAATTGAACACAACGTTCTATGATGAGTTAGTTGCTATTTGTACATTTTTATAATTTTTAGTAGTACATATATCTAACTCATTTCAACATACTTAAAACTTATATTAGAATCGTTGGAGCCTTTTTTAAAAAAAATGTATTTTCCTTCACGACTTTTTAACATTAGGTAACTTTTTTTTCATAAAAGTAAATTTTTTTCTTAATTTACCTTAAAGAATATAAAAGAACCCTTAAATATTGTGTTTTATAAAAATCAACTATGTAGTTTGGAAAATATTAGATTTTCAAAAAAAATGTACATTTTTTTTAAATCCAAAAAATATTTGTTTGAAAATTTTGGTAAAAAAAAATATTTATATTGTTTTCTATTATTTAGAAGCTTCTGAATAAAAAAAATTATTGCAATCAAAATTTTCCTTTTTAAAGAAAATCGAAAATGAAAAACCTTTGCTGAAAGAAATTTACTGATTTTTTTTTTTTAGAAAAGTTCCCGAGCAATTTTTGAGAAATTTTTATTTTGCAGAACTGTTAAAAAAAATTGTATGGCAGGTACCGCTTTTTATAGTTCCAAAAAAAAAATGAAGTTCAGGCTTTTTTTTAATTTTTAACTAAGATAAAGTAATTTTTAGAAATAAAAACCACGAGCACAATCGTTAGTTATTTAACGAATTAAAAAAATTTAAAAAAAATTTATACAAAAGGTGCTTGAAAATGGACCAAAATGAATAATTCTGCATGACGCCTGAAGACTATTGCATCACCAATTTTATAAAGATCAGTTTTTGTTGCAAAATTCAGTACTGAAAGTATCATTCAGTAATTTATTATTAATGTACCTACCTAGTTGGTTCGTCATTTTTGAGATGTACTTATCAAAAATCAAAAATCGAACTACTTTTATAAGCCCCATAGATTTTTAATAATTTAAAAATCTACTACATTTTGAAATACAAATATTTTGAAATTGAGCTAGGTCTAGATATACACTACTATCCACCTTTTAGATGCATTTTTTACACCCCTTAGTTTGGAAAAAAGAACCCTTGAAAACAATCTGTAAAACATTGGATTTGTGTGCCAAATGTCATTAGGTAATTATGAAACCAACACCTTTGGAAAGAATATTTTTGAATATTACATGAATCCTATGTAAAGTATGATACATTATTTGATAGAATGGGAAAACATATCATAGCCCTTAAATGCTTCTTTGTTTTAAGAATACAATCTTACATCTATCCAATATGACTAATATCTTATTTATTTCTTTAAACGACTCATGTATACGAGTAGGTGTCCACAAAGTAAAAACTGAATGATATTAGTGCAGATGCAAATCCTTTCTCTTCTCATAAATCACGTTCATCCAAATCCACAATTTATTGACTTAATTTATTTCTACCAACTGTTCGACTTTGGAATTTCATTTCACATTCAGATTGCATACTCGTATAGAATACCCTAACAAACACCGGTTTTGTATTTTTAAAAAGTAGGCCAAGACTTATCATGACATTGGGTCGCATGCATCCAACAGAATTTAAAATTAATCGTTTTTTTTTCACGATCATGTTCAGTTCAGTCATCCAACACTTTCTTTTTTTTTCCCGAAAATAAATGCAGTTAACAATCTCAAGAATCACTTTCTCAAAAAATAATAAACACAAAAAAAAAACATATTAAAAAAAAAGACAAGAACTCACAAGATTCGATAATGTAAAATCCACAGGTAGTCCAAGTAGCAGGTTCTTCCGTCAGCTTTTTTGATAAGATTTATCCACTTGAACTTTGTTTATGCTTTTTTTTTTGTTTTACTTAGTTTTGAATGCACTTTTTATTTTGAACTTGTAAAAGTCTTCTTCGATTGTAGGTTGAAAAAAACACTCTTCACTCTTTGCCACCGATACTTCGATTGAAGACCGAGAAACTTTTCACCTTTCGTTTTATGATAAGTTAAAGACTTTCCATCGACTAAGTTTTGTGTCTTTCTTTCTGGTTTTTGGTTTTATTTCTCTTGTTTTGTCTTGTGTGGTTGTTGTGAATTTTTGATTATGATAGCTTGTAGGTAAAGTTGTTTTATGAAATAAAATATAAATAATTTAAAAATCTCAGAGTGCAACAAAAGATGAAGAAGCGCGCTTATCGAACCTACGATGTGTACTGATCAAGAGCCAAACCGAAAGTTACCATCATACCTGTTGAGGCTGCTGAGATATTTAGCTTTTCATTTTTGGATTAACAGTTATCCCGCATATAGCATAGACACACACCTAGTTAAAATAAAATAAAAAAAACGACACAAGAAAAGTGTAAATATATATTGTGTGAATGTGTTTGTTGTTAACACTCACACTTCCTTAAGTCACAAAATCAATGAAAATGATAAAGGCTTTGGCTTAAAGTGAAATCGAAGTTTGTGCGCAGAGGTATGTGAGTCCCAATCCGCAGATACTTTTTAAGTACGATGCGCTTAGAGACATACCACCGATGAGCATGCTCGTTCGCAAAGATAATAATAATAAATCTGTGTATGAGTATTCAACATCCGTACAAAGAGCCCATAATAGATTCACGTCATAAAGTCCGGGAATACTAATAATAATTGAAGTTGAAGTACTTCTTGTAGATTAAGTCACAAAGTTGAATTTCACAAGTAAATGAGTTGAGATTTAAAATTTAATATAGAAAAAGGTGCGTATATGAATAATGGAAATTTATAAGTTTTAGAACTTAAACTTGAAAGAAAATTTTTCTATAAGAATTAACTGTCTTAAAAAAAGTTAGAAAAGTCTTAAGAAAAAAATAAGTTTGAAAGATAAAGACGGATTTGATAATTTGGACTTATATAACAGTTGGACAAATAGTAGTTCACTAATTGAATCGCAAAAAGCATATATGCTTCTGCCTATTTACATTAATTATTCTCCACCAATTTCGCTTGTTTTGCTTGTTTTTACCTGGGTCTTATCTTATTTATCTTATGGTCCGAACTTTTTCATATTTTTGTAGAGCAAGTTGATTTCACAGAAACAATCTCTATTTTCAAAAAAAAATATTTTCTTTCAAAGAGGAGAGGAGAATTGTTACGCCCATGTGGTATTTTTAGAGTACGCCTATGTCATAAACTACACAATTTTTTATAATTAAGGCTGGGACTACACTTGCGATTCCATATTTTTGCGATTAAAATATTTGATCACAACTCAGTCATTCATATCGTCATAGGTACCAAATATTAAAAAAAAAACGTTAAGAAAAAGTTTTTTTTTTGTAGTTTTCAATTTTTTCAAAAGGTAAAAATTATACAACTTTCGAAAATTTGTAAAAGAATTACAAATTTAAAATAAAAGTCTAACTTTTTCACGTAAAATTTAGAAAACTTTGACTAAAAAAAGTGATATTTTTTTAAATCTGAAAATTTTATGTTTAAAAATGAATTTAAGAAAACATTTAATGAAATGAATTTAAAAAGTTTATTATAAAAAAAATATAGAGCTAGCTTGAAAAAAATATCTACTATAATCTTTTTGGCGTTGCCGTTGTTTTTAATATTTTTACTTGCGATATAGGAACTATAAGGCAATTTTTGTATTCGTTCTATATATTTGTTTCTATAAAATTATATTCATTCAAGAATAAAGATGAGGTACTTTTATCATCTCAAATTCTTGTTAGCTTAATTGTTTTAGCTAATTTAAATATCGTATTTCATTAATCTCACAAAATTTGCATGTCCTTACATATATTAATCTTAAACCCTCAGCGTTCTGCACATAAGAGCAATTACGTGCGACCCAATTTGTCCTTATTTAAGTAAGTTTTTTTTAGAAAATAGCCCCTCCTGTCAAAAGAGGGGAAAAAAGACACCCCTTCCAATAGTTTTTGTTTTCGTTTTAAAGCAGCTAACACGCTCTGGCATTTTAGTGTACCTCCGTCTTATATCTTAAAACATCTTGTGTAAATGATTTTGTCATAGCACATTTTCATTCATTTTTATATGCATAATGTGCTCCATAAAAACAAACTTTTCAAACGAAATACTTTTTTATCGAATAAGCAATACAAAAATCACAAGCAGAACCCGGGCACAAAATTTTTGTTGACCAGTGTAATGGGAAGTGTAATGCGATTTTTAAATCAAATGTTATTTTTTTATTTTAATTTACATAAGACTAAAGTCAGCAACTTTACCACACAATTCCTCATATCAATAGCAAGTTCTACAAGCTATTGACAATTCTAATAGTATTTGAGTATTTGAGTATAAGAGTAAGATCTAAGGAGGCTCATAAGAATTGCTGAAATTGGTTTTGAGAGGAATACGTAAAGGAAAAAAACTGTTCTTTGGCAAAGGAACCGTTAATTTGACAATGATCTTAAAAGTTTTAGTTCAAAATATATTTACCTATCAAATTGTATGATTTGAAAAATTTCATAAAAATGTTTAGCAGGAAAAAGGATACAAGCAAAAATGGAGCTATCAAGTATTTATCTTTTTTGAAGCAAAGAAAACGTGTTCAAATAAAATAAAGTGAAGACGCAAGGGTTTGATATGGCATGTTTAAAAAGTAATTTTTATTCAAGACTGACGGAGATAAACTCATTCATACTTTTCTTTATTTTATCATTTTTCGTAGTTTTGCCGCGAAACCCAAGTGTGAATTTAGGAAAAAATCGTTTCGGTTTCTGTATTTTCAAATACTTACAAAAAACATTATGATATTAAATATAATTTTGGTAAAATCCACCTTGAATTCTGAAGAAGTCCAATGGTAAAAGCGACTTCCCATCAGTTGACAAAAACTTTGTTGGTAACATTTTACTTCTATAAAGCTAGGTAGGTATAGTCTGGTCTAAATGAACAGGCACAGCTGCTTAGCGCGTGACCTTTGATATAAATATAAATTTGTTACAAGTATAATTTTGGTAATGCTGCTAAGACTGCACCCCCCCCCCCCCCCCAGTAGTTAGGAAATACACAAACCAGAGATACTTGTGTCTTTCTTTATAGGCTAATTACAACCTTAGCTGTGAATATTGCACTAATTATAATAGTCTTCAGGTGCTCCAGTTAATGTTCATCTTGTGTTAAGGTGACCCTTTAAGCTAACGTCAATGGCTACTCTTGAAACGCCATTGCTTTGGCTATATTTGTAGGGTTAACTGTTTTCTACCATTATTTTTTTTTGCATTTTATATTAAAGTGTTTTAACTCTAATTACATTTCATGCATGAGGAAAGAGTAAAGAAGGTTGGTACTTGAATATTTTAGTACCGGTAAAATGTAAATATTCCATTTCTTCCCAGATGTTAGCTTCAATTGCAAAGGAAGATTGCATGACTTAAGAATTATATTTGTATTTCCTATAGGAAGAGAAGAGAGTGAGATGAAAATAACTGGATTAAGTGGGTTCAGGTTGAGCATGAGCAAGCAATGAAAGTAGGTAGGTAAAGAATTGGCAATATAACTGTTCATTTATATTAAAATGTAAGTAAAAATAACTTGAACTTCTATACAACTCAGTGAAGGAAGGTATACCTCAAGCTACAATAATCTAGTTCTATGATGTTAAATGATAGTGTTTATTTGCTTAAAGTTCTTTAACACGGAAAGAGACTTATAAAGTTAGCGTTTTCATACAGCGAAATAAGATCGTATATGTACATACCTACATAGCTACTTCTATAAAGAAGAACAGGTGCATTATTATGATATATGGGAAGTTAGACATGCAATGAGGAAGTTATTTCTCTGATTTATTATTTGTTTAGACTTTAGTATAGCTATCTCTTTTCGGATTCAAATGATGGCAGGAATATACTGCTAATTTAAATTTATTACAAAAGAATTTTTCTAGTGAATGGACTGGACAAATATTTTTGTATGAATTGAACTCTTAGAATTATTAAATTTAAAATATTTCACATCAAATTCGAGACTTAATTAGTTTTGCTTTAAGTCTTCTTTTGTTCGACGACGTGATGTTACGTTTATGAACTTTATAACTAGTTTTAAGTCATTTTTAATGATATTTAAAGGAATATTTCACAAACATACCCACTACAAACATACACTTGAAACTTTAAGCACTGCGTTTACACAACAGACAAATGAAAATGAAAATGGATGGCCAAAGACTATGCTATGAAACAAGTTTAAAGAAAACACAGCCGTAATGAAAAGCACGTTAAACGAAATGTAATCCTTCTATAAAAAACCAATGCCAAAACAAAAAGATCCGTGGTGGCAGTGACGTATATAAAAATTTGGCACTCCAAGCCAACAAGTTTTGAGGCCCCACTAAATAACGAAAGAAAATTTTAATATTTAAATTTTTAAACGCGACACAAAAATCAGTGGACACATTCATCAAGGTTGTCTAGCCAAATTTTGGAGAAAAAATAAGTGCTTTATGGAATCGTTACTAATTTTACTGACACAATTTACATCTTGTTGTTACATGACCCCACAAATTGCGAAAAACGGAAAGTTTTTCACTTTCTTACATTATTATTACGTAAGCCAGTGCTGAAAATTAACAAACAAATTTGGTGGCACAGCAGCTCGTGGAGAACTTGGGCCTAGTGACTTACAACTCTCAACAATTCCTGTATGCGTGTTGTTGGCAAAAATGGAGGGGATCTACAATTTTCTGTTTAGTCCGAACGGCTAGATGAGAAGCAATTATTCATGAAAATTATACTCTTAGGGGATTTGTCAGTTCCTCGCAAGAGGCACTACCTCGGGAAAAACATTTCTATTCTTAGGTGATAGCGGCTGGGAATCGAACCCAGACCTTTGGCATGACTGTCTTACGCACTTACCATCATGCCACGAGATCCTACGCAAACCCTTGCTGATGGCGGCAAATGAATGACGAAATTTGAGTTTAGCGCCCAAAAGTATGCCTCAGAAACATAATTCACACGTGTCGTGTCAGAAAATGAGCAGATATTTGTAAGCCTGTTAAATTAATTGCTAATTTGTTGGACAAATCATGAATTTGTAACTCGGGTACTTTCTTTATATTAAACTTTCCGCACTTTTACACCCTTGCTGAGTGCCATCCCAAGTGGAGTGCCACCCCGGGCCTTGGCTCTAATGGCTCTAGGGTTAATATGCCTCTGTGTGGGGGTGCAAAACCGAGTTTATTTTTACGAAATCTGGCAAAAGTATACCTCCTATTGAAAAAATTATGCACAAAAGTTGTAGATAATTACGAGACGAACTACTTGTGGATTTTTTTTTCAAATAACCTCAAAAATGTTGAAAAAAATACCCAGGCACAGTTTTTTGAATTTTAAATTTTATCTTCGACGAAAATATATTTCAATTTTGATGAAATTTGATGAAAATTTGTAATATTTTTTGGAGCAAAATATAAATTTTTGTATTTTTTTGTGAATTTAATATGAAAAAATACGGGTTGGTGTTGAAATTCTGTAGGGTCATAATTCTGCTTTCAAAATTCTGTTTTTCAAAATTCTGCATGACAAAATTACAGTTTTTCAAAATTCTGTATTTCAAAATTTTGTTTGTTCAAAATTCTGGGTGTTCAAAATTCTGTGAAATCGATTTCTCTTTTAAAACATATTTACAGAATTTTTAAATACAGAATTTTGGAAAACACATTTCTTGTAATGGAACCAAATTAATCGTGGTAAGAACATAAATACATAGCTAATTGAAACGAATTTAAATTAACTAGATACTATCTTAAGGCAGAGTTTTGGTTTGATTTTGATGATAAAAAGCCAATTGTGGAAGTTTTTCCAAGAACATGAATCATTCTTGGTGTTTTGAGTCGACGACTAAAAAGCTGAAAATGAATACAGTAAAAAATATGGAGCACATAAAAAAATGTTTTCTAAAAATTATGCAAATAGCGCGAGTCATAAAAAATAGCGACTTGAAAGGTATATTGGTATAATTTTCAAACCAAGAAATTAAGTTTTGCTAAGGGCATTCATGTAGTACCTCGTGGCATGATGGTTAGTGCGTTGGACTGTCATGCCGAAGGTCTGGGTTCGATTCCCGGCCACTACCACCTAAAAACAGAAATGTTTTTCGCGAGGTACTGCCTCTTGCGAGGAACTGACAAATCCTCCAAGAGTATACTTGTCATGAATAAGTGCTTCTCATCCAGCCGTTCGGACTCGGCAAAAAATTGTAGGTCCCCTCCATTCCTGCCAATAACACGCACACAGGAATGGTTGAGAGTTATAAGTCACTAGGCCCTGGTTCTCCATGAGCTGTTGCGCCATCAAATTTATTTTTTTAAGGGCATTCATACAACAGGGTAAAGCCGTAGAAAACGTAGTAAGACTTAAAATTTCGTAAATATGTCATAATTTACGTGTGAGTTATAGCAAAAGAAAAGAGGTACAGGTAGGTTTCGAAAGTTTCAGTCAAGATTATTCCCAAAATCAAAGTCTTGCAGTCCAAAACTGACAATGGACTCCAAGGCATTAATTTTTGGAATAGCTTATACTCATGTTTTTGACGCCTATACTTCTTTTTTTTGCTATCACTCACATCCCAAATTTGCTGTGGGCTCTGGGTCTACAGAATCATAAAAAAAAATTTTTTGTGTAGATGAGAATCTTTTTTTAAGACAGAATTTTAGTTTTCATAAGCAGAATTTGGGAAAACAGAATTTTGATCAGACAGAATTTACAAAAAGAAAAGGAGAAATTTAACCAAACAGAATTTTGAAAACAAGAATTTCGACCCGCTCCCAAAAATTCTTCGATTTTTCATTAAAAATTTTTGATTTTCGAAAATATTAGGACGAAAATATTTTTAATTGCAACTTCTTCCTTAAAATATTTTTAAAAAACAACACCGTCTGTGAAAAAATATTGTTAGAAATAGCAACTACTTTTACCAGAAATCGTGAAACCACTTCCGGTCATCTGCTGTGGGGCAATTTATTTTCCCCCTTTTAAATATCAATAAATTTAAATTTGTCCATCACCCATATACTGCAAATATTTTTTTTTACAAAAATTTACTGGCACTGGTCTTATTCCTGACTATATTCGTATAATAGACTAGAACACAATAATTCAGTTCATCTAAAATGATTCGAGGTAATAGGTAATCAACTTGTTTGAGCAGTTTCTTTAGATTGCAAAATTTCATTAATTCGAAATGATTCAAGCGCTATTAATATTGCTAAAACATATTTGACCTACATTCAAATTCGTAGAATTAAAAACTACTCTTTCCATTAGAGATTAAACCATGACCAATGAACATAGAGTGAACTTGATGACTTCGTAAACAAAATACAACTATCTTAATGGTTCCGGAAGCGAAAATACCTCCATTTTAATCACGAGAAAACAATGCATCACCCAAAAGTGATAGTGCCATCAAAGGGTTTTTACTATGAATATCTATACTAATAGAGTAAATGCAAAATCTAAATAAAAGAAGTTGACCAACTTGATAGTTTAAAATTAACTTGATAATATTTCTGCATTTCATCAAATGAGCATCTTATTGCGAATTATTTCGATGAAAACGAAAAAGCTTTGCTTCGGAGAAGTTGAAACATGTCGGGTTTGATTTCATTTATAACCTTAAACACAAAATATGTTTTTATATTTTTATATTTATTATGTTGTAACATTAAAATGAAGATGAGTTTGAGTTGAGTTTCATGTAAAACTATTTTGTTTTTTAAATTTATTGAATTCATCCATTTAACCTTCAATTTTTTCCTCATTATGTGAGAAGAATCAATAGGTATTCCAGATAAACAAAGCTAATATTATAAAGGAAAAACCCTGTTGTGAGTAAGGTTCATTGTTTAACATCTGAAATACAAAACCACGTATGAATGTACTTAAAAATACAAAAATAGCTTTACAATATGAATTGCATGGTGTACAAAACAAAGATCAATCACAATCAAAATACATTATTTTCATCACGAACAATGAACAATTGCATATTGTAAACGAATCCTTTGTTTAAATATCATCACCCTGAAAAGTACATCAACTTTTTTAGTGCCTACTTCAACCACTCCCTTATATATTTTTTATTCCTTCGTGATTCAAAAACATTCACAAACATCCAACTTTGTCTTTTATATTTTGTTATACATAAGTTTATATGTATAAAATTAAAAAAAAATAAAAAAATGTTATTATTTAATTCTTCATGCTTATGACCTGCTCATAAGTGTTATATTTGCTACTCTATAAAATTAAACTTGTTGATAAATGTATAAAGAAATACAAAATATATTTTCTTGTCAAAAAAATACCAGAAATTAATTTAAGTCACATGAAAATGTGACACACATTTTTGAAGAAGAATAATTTTTCAATTATAAAAAAAGGCATATTAATTGTTTGAACAAAAACACGCAAGTTCAAATCGCCGCCTTTCCACCGGAAATAAAAGAAAAGGTAAGAGCCTATAGAGCCCAATAAGCACTTGGTACTTGCATTATGATTTGCCTTTAGACTTACAGGTACTATAGTTTTCGTGCATCTACAAGTTACACTTTCGACTATATATTCAACATAATAAGCTCATTCATAATAAAAAAAATATGAAACCATTCATGCAAGCCTCGTTCAATTAACACTACCATTGGACTTCGCGTCGCTGGCCATCATCGTTAAGTATATAAAATTTTTGGACTCTGCGGAGTATACCTACTTGGCTGAAAGGTTGGGTTCGGGCTTAATTGGCTGATGTGATTGGAATTTAATTTGCGTGAAAAGATTTTCATTTTTTTTTTTTCAATAATATTTTCTCGGTATATCAAAATCAAAATATGTACTCTACTTTGGTTAAATTGTCCACGCCAGTTGGTGTGGCGGAGCTCGTACCGCGTACATTGAAGTTGACGATTTCTACTTATTTTCTTCTTCTATTTTTTGTCTCTCTCTCTCTCTCTCTCTCTCTCTCATAACTCGGCTTCTCTCTTAATATAGACATTTTAATATTTTTTCCTTTATGATTTATGTGATGGGTATGCGCAATCAGCCAGGGCCGTTGAAGTATTTTTTTTTTTGAGAGGTTGCCAACATAATATATTGTCAAATTTTATTAGAGATTATATGATTAGATTCTGGAACAAATTTTACTTTAAAATAAATTTCCTTGATCTAGTCAATTTGCACCTTAAAGGGCCCTTAACGAGAAAGTTGTGAGGTAGTTCTGATATTTCCCTGTTAAATATTTTTTGGCGGACTGACTCTGAATCTGAAGCTTGCGACTAAAATTTCGTCAACCGATATGGAAAAAAATACAAAAGTACTTTCGTTATAAGGATTTATTTTTTAAACAATCAAACAATGAATCAACATCAAAATGAAAACTAAATCAATAGAAAATCAAGCTCAGAAGAAGAGCTGCTCTTCAATTGGCGCCCAACGTGGAACCAAACAATAAAAAAACAAGCAATAGAAAATTAACCGCAGAAAAAAAGCTACTCTACACTATGTAGCTATTTATAAATTACTTTTTGAGAGAGATTTCATCTCCACAATATCCCCTCCCATGGAAACAACCTAGAATATGAGATTTGTTGGCGGGTTATTGGGGCAATTATGTTGGTTTTGTGTACATGACGTGCTGAAAAAGATGACCGAGGAGAGAAACACGTAAAGTGTTACTACTCGTACCTCAATGACGAAGAAAGTGGCTCAATAATTCTGTCATTGTTTATTTTATGAAAATTTCTACAGTAGACGCTCGATATAGTGAAGTAATACAAAAACAGGCGTCTTAACGCGTTGGA
Source organism: Dasysyrphus albostriatus (assembly GCA_946251815.1). Classification (NCBI taxonomy): domain Eukaryota; kingdom Metazoa; phylum Arthropoda; class Insecta; order Diptera; family Syrphidae; genus Dasysyrphus; species Dasysyrphus albostriatus. The sequence goes on from OX276336.1 coordinate 139,032,575, forward strand.
GATTGTTCACGGGAGTTTTAAACGGCTTTTAAAACATGAATTTGGTCCTAAGTGCACATTTTGTTTAATATGAATGTTTTAACATTTATTAACGCGCTAAAAAAAGTTTTCAAAAAACAGAAACAATTCGCCAAGCAAAAGATCTCAAGTTAATGCTTGCTAAACTTTTAATAAAAAAAATCCATTTTTCATAAAATTTTGTGAGTTCACTATTGTAGATAGTTCATTATTCACTAAATCAAACGTCTAATGTAATGTAGTCTAACAGTAAGGGCTAAGACAAAAATTGTTCTCTTGTAAGAAAATTGAACTAGAGATTTTGATCAAACTTCTCCTAACGATGATATGGAAGTCTAAAAAAGGTGGTGCTCCCGATTTGCCTATCTGTCTAGCTAGGCTAAGCGATAATCTGGATCAATTTTCTCTCCCCATATTCATTTGTTCCTTTTGTTTTCTTAGACCCAAAAAAAAACGGTACCTGCCACTAATTTTTTTTATTTTACAAAGTCTTATTTTATCCAGAAACGGCTGCACTTTTTTTAAGAAAATTCAATTAATTTCTTTTAGTAAAGGCTACCTTTGAATATTAAACCATTTAAAGAAAAAATAGTTAATGGACCTGCCGAAGAAAATTTTTTTTTATTCTCGATTTTCTTCAAAGAAAGTTTTTCTGATTTCAATTATTATTTTCTTTTTACATAAACGTCTTTCTTCTCCAACTGTAGAACTTTTTCTGTATGTTAATATTTGTGCAATCTACTACCAATAATTTATACAAATTAACACTTTTCTTTATTCTCTTTTAAATTTTAAATTTTCTAATTAATGGCTTAACGGACTTAGATAAGTTTATGTATGCATAAATTTTTTAAGATTTCCGATTGTATAATATTGCGTAGTAAAATTTTCAAAAAAAATTTGAATTTAAAAAAAAATTCCAATTTTTTTTCTGAAAACTCGATATCTCTGAAATGCATACAATTTTTTATTTGAATTTTAGTTTTATGTGCGCATAAATAAATTTTTATTATTTTCATATAAGAAATTTTTCTTTAAAAATGTTTTAAGAATTTAATATAGGCATAAAAAACGATTTTATTTCTTATTCCATACAACAATTATATTTGATCAAGAGTTCAGATAACATTTTCTATATTCTCATCCCAGACTATTAAAGGATTTGTTTGAGTTGAATTGAATACCACATTTAATTTTATTGTATTAGTATGGTTAATCATTTTGAAACATTTCTAAACATACACTATACAAAAAATCATGGCTTTTATTTGCTCTTATGTTCAAGATGCTTGGAATTAAGAACTTTTAAAATATGAAAATAATTATAGAAAAAAAATAAAATATAAAATACAAAAAAGTATTCAAACTGTTCTTTTAACGGTATAAACAACTAATGAAATAACAGAGAGCTCAAAAAGAAGTGTGACATTTGATTGCTTGAAAAAATATGAATTATTCGAACAAAACTTTAAAATCGTTGGAGCGGTTTTTTCGAAAACAAATTTTTTTTAATATATAAAATGTTGGTAGTATTAAAGAAAAAAGTTTCGATATGCCAATTTTGAGAATATATAAACACAAATATATAAAATTAAATTAAAAAAATATTCATCATCCCATTTTTCAAAAAAAAAAAAAAATTAGTGTTTCTTCAAAAATTCAAAATTAATTTTTTTTTTCAAACTTTGAAAGAAGCTTATATAAAAAATTTTGTTTGAATTCGTATAAGCCATTAATAAGAAAGTCAAAATTCAAATAAACGTTATCGATACATGGCAGGACCCGTTAATAATGGTTTTTTGTTATTTTTTTAATCAACAACTAATTCTGAAGTAATCTACTAGTTTTCTTATCAAAATAATTGGAACCCTTTTTTAAAATAAATAAGCTTTTACCTAACAGTTGTATGACAAGGTCAATTACTTTAGAATTTTAAGAAAATCACTGATGTAGGTCGAAGTACAGACAGACAGACAAACAAATAGACAGCCAGAATTTTGCCACATAATTTTTTCATTGATATGTCATGTTTGATTGTTATCTCAATTTTTGTTCACTAATCCAAAACTTGCCCTATAGGACCTCGAAAATCGAGCTTTTTTCTTGAAATCTTACAGTTTTTATAATTTTTTTATTTAAAGTTAAAGTTTAAGAAAGTATATTTCCAATATGTTAAATTAAGACTGAAGTTAGCTTTAGATTTTCAATTTCACTTTTGTTTGCTTGAATTAGTAGCTTTTTTAATGCTTATTTATAGCTCAAAATAAAAATGTATGGCTTTAACGGTGTTATTAAAGTTTTCGCTAACATAAGCTTAAAATCAGTTCTCTTAAATTTAAAAAAATTCTGTGAAAAAAATTGTCTGATTGCCTCATTTTCGTAAGCCTGATTTGCGCTTACTCTTGCTAGCAGAAACTTGAATATCAAAAATCATTTCGAGCAAAAATTTTTTGATCTACACAACAAAAAATTAGCATTTAAAAAGCTTTACATTCAAATAATTTTTTATTTTTTTTTATTTTTCTTATGACAGTGGACGGAAAATGCAATTTTTCTTAAAACTTAACTACAAATAAAATTTCATCTATAAAAGCCTTCAAATTTATTTTTACCCAACAGATTACCATCCAAATGTAGTTTTGTGCATTAACTGACTCTCATTTTTTTTGGATTTTCGTTTGCTAACTAAGAAAAGCTGACTTGACAGTCTTGTGTAGGTAAAGCTTGAGAACAATCGCACCCTATCAGAATTCCAGTTTTCATAAAATACAATCCAAAACTGTTCCAGATGTTATTATTGGTTAAATACATTTTAAAACATTAAACAAATTTAAAAATTTCATATTTGATGTAGAGTAGATAAACTTCTTAAAGCTGAATTTGACTTGCTTACTACACAAACTTTACTCAAAAAGATTATCCTCTTGTGGGCTGTAGGTCAATAATTGGTGTCTTAATTTTTTAAGGTTCTAACACTTCGGGTGTTATTATGTATATCCTTCTATATACTCGTACCTATTTTTAAAACCATAAAAAAAATAAAGACACTAATTATCGATCTACATCCCACAAGAGGATAATCATCTGTATTAATAAAAGGTCACGATAAAAGGAAACATTTCTACTCAAGAATGTATTGTAATTTATTCTGAGGGTCAGTTTCCTGGCTCTACTGTATTCTCTCAAAATTTGAATAAATTAAAATTATTAAAATTGTTTGTCTTAGGTATTTTATTTTTGCTAAGCGCTGCATTCTTTGTTCTCTTTATACTTAAAAGGCTGTCAGAAAATTAAGTCTAACCATACGCAGAAGGAGGCAACCTAGAAATCATTTCCCCGAAAATGGCAACAGAAACCCTAAACATTTTATTTCGACCGTCCAACCATTAAGCTTACCCAATACGATACAGCCAGAGCCTCAAAAGATTTTTGTTGACACGTTTCACTTGTCTTCATCGGGGAAAAGTACTTAACTGACGCATTGCGTGATTGGAAACCATAATAAGTTCGGTCCGGCCAGATTCGGGGCCCATGGCCTCTAGCTAACTATCTGTCGTTGGTTGGTTGGTTTCTTCTTGTGGAATTTCGATGCGATGAAGGTTTTACTTTCGCACCTAAATGTTAAAATCGATGATATCGTATTGTTTGTCGATACTGTGCGGTGTGGTGACAATGCAGATTGTTCATCAGAGGCAGAAAAGACTGTGTGCGTTTGTGTGTGCTTAATACTTTCTCTTTCTTTGGCCCATCCAAGTGTTGTCTGATACCTACTTTTATTATCTGTCTTCTTTTCGATGTTATTTGCGGCTTAATGGGCTCGACATGCGTTGCTTGTTAAATTTTACGTAACGAACCGAACGAATTCTTAGTAATTTACGAGGTTTTTTTGCTTAGGACCGGAATTTTTATCAATGAATTGAGACCGACAAAAGAAAACACTAAATATTTATGATTGAATCAGAAGCTGTAGGTTTTAGAGCTTCCTAAAATAAGAAAGTGAATCTTCTTTGAGACGCTTATATTAGTGGGATGGTGTTTTGAATGCGTGAGTGGACCGTGCTTAATCACTTCTGTATGATGCAATTTGATTTCAATTAAAGTATGCGACTGACAATTTGTTGTAAAAAATCAAAATAATTTCGCAACTTTCGTCTCCAAACTATTAGTTCTTTAAAATTCAATCGACATTTTTTGTATACATTTAATGGAGCTTTCTTTCTTTTTATCGAGTTCCCATGCTGAATGCAAATTCAATTTTTTTTTATTAAATCTTTTAAATTAGGTATTTTAAAGTTGATTGTCGTTATCATTGCGGAAGTAAGTGGCTTTAATATTATTCGAAAAGTTCGAACTTTGAAAAGATTTAATTACTGGTTAATAGTTTTTTTCTTTTTCGTTTTTATTCTTTTTCTTATTTTTAATTGAAAGACTTTAGATTGGAAGACTGGAAGGAAGAATGTTTTTTTTTAGTCGGTTACTGTTTGAGGTTAGTTAACACAAAGTTGAAGACACAAAAAAACAATGATTAAAGAAAACTTTAAACCTCAGAAGAGTCCATAAAGAAAATATTGGCGATTTGTTATATTTGTTAGAAAACTTTTTTTATTCAGAATGCTTTTCTTAACGAAGACTATTGCGTGTGTGTGTGTGTTTATTTTTTTCAAGTGAAAGCGTCTGCCTCCAAGCCTTCCGTAGTGGACATTATGGACGGACTTGTTCCGATTTGGATGAGTTGATCCGTTTACCCAATTTGTTTAAAACTGGAAGGGTTTGCGGGTGTGAGCTTCAACTCTTTGAACTGCTATTATTGGAGATAACGATACAAATCATGAAAAAGATTCTCGTTATGAAATTGGGCATGCAAAGAGGTTATGATGTCAAAGAGAAGGAGTCCAAGTCTTGAACTATAGAAAATAGTTCTGACGCTTATCAGTGCTGATTTGCGGTTCCTCAATTTCCCAGGCGAAAAATTTCGTGGAAGGAAAGCCTACTATTATGATTTTTTATTTATATATGGACATCAATCCCTAGATATGTATTGTTGATATTCTATTCACATCAAGAAAACGCCTGAAATTGACTCAATACTATGATGAAACTACCTGAGCGAAGCAATATATGCAGTAATTGGTGGTTTACCCAAAAATCCGATCGCTGCAAAATTTTCTGAACTTCATGAATGTCAGTAGTAGCTCTTTTTCAGTTTAGGAAGGATATCGGCCAGTATTTTGACGTCTGTGAAGTTAGCTAAGGCAACTTTCACAAACGCAATTTTTCAAATTGAGGATTTCCAAATGTTGACCAAAACTATTCTTGAAATGCAAAAATTTTGAGCCTTATGGCCCTTTCGATTGGCAATTCAGAAGAAATCTTCGATTCGGAATGGCAATAAAACAAACAGGCATATGCAGTTTAATTCTGAAATTTTTGTATCTCTGGTATTTCTGCAACATCACATGCGAATGCCGAAATAGTGCTTCATATTTAGAAACATGGCGGATACAAATATGGCCGAGTATTATTTAATAAAAAAAATGGGAAAGTAATATTCTGAACGGAAAATAATTGTTCTTATAAGTTGTTAAATGTGTAAAATGTAAAATGTACTTATTCTTGGCTAGAAATTTACTTATTGCCATATTTGACAACACTTTGACACTTAATGTGTTTCAATGTGTGAGTTGTTCTGGTTTCGATTCTGAACTAAAATTCATAATCGTTTTCTGTTCTTTTTAGGAGAAGAGCTGTCATTCTGAATGCCCATAGAACACTTTTGAAAGGGTTTGGATGCATTGCGAACGTTTCTGAATTGCCAACGGGAAAGGCCATTACTGAAAGTTCCTAGTATGCTTGGTTCCTGAGATACACAACGAAAGCTGCTTTCTTCACGGTGAAGTTAGCAGGTCACTCGATTACATCCTTATTTGGCGAACTGCAAAATCGGGAATAGAAATGCCAAAAAAAATTTAAAAAAAAAAACTGCAAATTCCTGTCAAGATCCCATTTGCATGGGTGAAAGTTGCCCTCTTTACTTCACAGGCGTTGTATTTGTCACCATGTCTTACCTAAGTTCTTGTTAAGGACGATAACTTAGAAGAACTATGATTGTTTCGACTGGATCATAAGGATGAATTTGGAATTCCATCTTGTCCTGCTTTTTTGATGTTTGAAAGGGGCTTAAGCATGCTTAAAACCAAAAATGCTGCTCAATGCTGAGAATGGTCACACTGGCCACTTAATGCTATGTTTGGTATGACTCAGAAAGTAAGCTTAAATTGACAATATTACGCTATTTGTATAATATTACAATATTTGTTTAAAATTTAATTTCCTATAGAATGAATGGTTTTTAAAAAATTTAATGAAAAAATTTAAGAAGAAAAAATTTCTAAAATAACTAAGTGCATTATTTTTTCAAGAGCAAAGAAAAAAATTAAGTAGAGGCTCAAGGCTTTAATATGACACTCAAGGATCCATTATTATTCAAAATTGAAAGTGACATACCTAGCCATTCAAAATTTACCATTCTAATCAATTTTTGTAAAATAAATTTAGTTCTAGCTTCATAATAAACTACGCAACGTTAAAACATTATGACCACAGGGGCCTATAGCACAGAACAACTAGTCAGCAATTACTTGTTCAACTATGTTTGTTCAGCAAGTGAAAATCATTTTCGTAACTCAATAAAAAGCGTAACAATTGTCAATTGAAAAAAATTCCCTCGAAAATCTTCCGAGAAAGATAAATTGAGTTTGTGCTGAGATTACGAGGTCGCTTAAGCCTTTTATTATTAATTTAAGTAAAATGTAGAAAAGTGTTTTTTTCAATAATCTCTTCTTGTGAAGTGGTTTCATAATGATTTTGCATGAATTCCATAGCTATCGAAACGAAATCCCTTATTCCGTGATATCACCGGCTAATCCTAGGAAAATGGTTATTTTGGAAGCTTGCAGTACCTATTTTACTTTCTTTTATTTTAATATCATAAACAATTTTTCTCCTAATTTTTGGCCTGCATCAAACTACTCTTAAGTCTTTTAACTACTTATTTTACAGCTTGAACGTACGCTTACATACCTATTACCTATATTCATTATAAATTTTCATAAAAACATCACACAGTTTGAGAAATTATACTTTACTCTTTGAAACTCTATTTTGTCAAAAGTTAACTGCCTTATAATTTAAAAACTAACGTCATTCAATTCTGTTTGACGTCACAAATTTATATGTCTACGCCATTTCTAGGTTGCCTGCAAAATGTCCACCCAAATTATTATTATTAATTTATTTCATTATAGACAAATTGTTTCAATTTTTCAAATGGTTCTCATAGTGACTTGTCGCATTTATTATTTAAGGAACGGGAGATGATATATTGATTTAAATTTATTTCTATTTTAACATTATTTAACACATTAAATGGGTTGATTGAAAAAAAAACAAAAATGAAAATGATAAGTGACCATGACCTTCATTCTAATATAAAATCTTTGTCAAATTAGGTTCTCAAAAGCTTATGTAAATTTTTGTCAAATAAAAAAAAATATAAGAACCCTGATAGAGCCTATATTAAAACAAAACGAGTAGGTATACAAGAAAAAAAAACATAATTGATGTGACACTTAAAATGACCCTTTTCACGCTTCAATTCCCTTACAAGTAAGTAAAGCATCAAAATCCCATGAGGAAAATTGAGATTTTTTTGTGCGCCAGATCTTATACGTTTGTATCGCATAATCTAAAGACTTATTTTCTAAAATATTCACTATAGGTACAGACAGGGACACACACCCCACTGTTTGAATACATTTTTGGAATATATTTTATTTTGGCCTTAGAATTTTTAAAATCCCAAAGCAGGAAACATCTAAATTACGCTTTCCACTACATTTGAAAAAAAAAACGAAATAAAATTATCTTCTATCTTAATATAAAGGCGCAAGATTTGAAAACCACAATTTATTCACTTCATGTTTTATTTTTTATTAGTGCGTTATTTAATTTCATTTTATATATTAAAATATTTGAGAGAGGGACATTTGCAAGTTCTATATTTTGTAAAATTTAATATCAAGTACACACACCATCATTATTATAATAGAAATTCCTTTTTCCGGTGAAGGAGAATATAGACTAGAAGGAAAAGAGCGTAATCGAGGAAGTAGCTATACTTAAAGAAAATATATTATGAGCATTTTAGGGTCCCTAATATAAAGCACGAATAAAAGAATGAACTAAGTCTTTGAAAATTAAACTTTGGTTATTTCAATTGTATTAGATTTTATTTCTTTTTTTATTTCAGTAAACAAAGATTGTTTATCAGAGGCAGTGGCTACTAGGTTAACTGTTTAATTGATATCACATACAAGAACTATTCACACTCTCACCCATCTGAAACCAACAGTCCCAAAAACATCATCTTGACTAGTCTTCTACCTTGTTGTGTTCAATCTGGTCAACAGAATTTCCAAGTTACTCTTGCAGGACTTCAACTGAAGGTGCAGGCCACAACGCAAAGTCTTTGTTATTTCACATCCAGGTGATCCTGCATCCTTAGAAGAAGTCGAGTCAACAATAGAGCAACTGCAGCAAATAGATGGGTACTGAAGTAAAAATTTTTGATGATGGTAGTTCCATCAGTGATCTCAAGCTAATCAACAACCAAAGGTATCATAGCAGGATTTACTCAAGGAAGAGAGCTAGGACGAAACCTCTTAACCTCTTCAACATCTTCACATCGCACTAGAGTTGTAAAAATTCATTTTCTTGTAAAGCGTTTTGCTTGCATTAATTATTATCAAAAATAAAATTTTAGCGCAATGTGAAAATATTTACCATGAACAAAAATTTGTTGCATTGAAAACAAATTTTAATGTAGGACCCAAGTTTTTTGCATTTAATAGAAACATTTTTAATTTTTTGCATTAAAATAAATGTCCATCTGTTTTTGAGATATCGAATTTTCAAAAAAAAAAAATAAACTTTTTTTAAAAATTCAAAACTTTTTTTTCGAATTTTCAAAAAAAAATTAAACTTTTTTTAAAAATTCAAAACTTTTTTTTTTGAAAATTTTGGTATGCACTAGTTTTAATTTGTATATAAAAAGTCAGTATCTGCCGATCAGTCGATATTGAGAAAATTCAAAATTAAAAAAAAACGTTATATGAGAAGTACAATTATAAAAGTTGCTATTTATAAATTTTTTAAATTCTTGGAAGTATATCGCACTAATTTTAGCAGACAGAATAAGTTTAATAAAAATTGTAGGAGCAGTTTTAAAAAAAAAAAATAGTTCCTCTACAGCTTTTTAATATTTGTATAGAAAGTACCATTATTTTTTCATAAAAGTGAAATTTTTCCTGGAATTACTTTACAGAGTATAAAAAAACCCTTAAATACAAAGTTTTATAAAAACTGATCAATTATTTTTCATAATATCTGATTTTTTTGAAAATTTAAATATTTAAAACTATTTGTATTATTTAGAAGCTTCTGTATAAAAAATTATAAAAATAAAAATAACTGTTTTAAAGAAAATCATTATCAGACATTTTTTGAAAAATGATTTCTGATCCAAAGGTAGCTTTTACCAAAAGAAATCTATTAATTTTTTTACGAAAAGTTGTGAAGCCATTTTTGAGAAAAATAAGATTTTGTAAAATTGCTTAAGAAACATTGTAGGGCAGGTACCTATCGTTATTTTAAGTTCTAAAGAAAATGAACACAAAGTATGGGCAGAATCACCAAAAACCACTATATGCCAAGTTTTTAAGATAATCGATCCACTCGGTTAGGCTGTAGCCCCTAACAGACAGACAGACTTTTCCCCATCTGTCCCTACATCGCTGGCTTATGGCTTAACTAATATTTTTTAAAAATATTATATTTTCTTTGATACACGTACATTAACAGTAGTGAGTCTCATAGAACAGCGATAAATTAATAACTAACCACCTCAAAAAAAATTTAATTTACACATTCATGCTTCAGGCATACTTAAATCATTTTATTTATTAAACTAAATTTTTATTTAAGTCAATTTTTTCTTGAATCGCTCTCCCTGCTTCTGAATTTTCCCCCTTTACGTTTTTTTTTCTAGAATATACTCAAGAATCATGCCATTAAATATTGTAGACGAATAACAGGACATCCTGTAATATAAAGATTTTAACAAAAACAAAATATTTATAAATTTTTTTATAATCCAAAAAATGTTTATAATGCTCTTACATCATTTTTCTTGATGCAAAAAATATTCGTAAGTTTTTTTTTTTTTTTCAATGCCAGACGTTTTCAAACTTTACTGACTTTTTATTTTAAGCAAGAAATTTTTGATATGACATTCACAATTTTTTAATAAAAGAAATTTTCAAATTGAAGAAATTCACATCTTTTTAATGCAAGAAATTTTCAAATTCTATTGACACTTTTTACTCTTTTTGACTCTTACTAACATATTTTTGAAATGCATTTTCAAATTTTATTGTCATGTTTTTTTAATGCAACAAATATTGGTATTTGCAATAACTTTTTTTTAGTGCACAAATTTTCACAGTTATTGTATTAATATTTTTTTAATGCGGACAATTTCTGGTCTGCATCAACATTTTTTTTAATGCAAAAAATCGAATTTGCCTTAATATTTTTTTTTAAGAAAAAAATTAAGTCTGTATTAAAATTTTTTGTTTGCCAAAAAATTTGTTTGCAGAAAATTTTCGAGTTTACATGAATTTTTTTTTTATGCATACTAGGGTTCTTTTTTTTGCATTGAAATTTTTACAATTCTGCATCGCACCTACTGTATCACGAAATTGCAGCCCGATGAGAAAAGGAGGTCATGGAAATTCTATACAAAATGAAGCTTCAAAGACATCTCAGCCTGATCCAAGTTGTATTAGAGTTGTCGTTAGAGTTCGAAGCACATGGTCAGCCACAAACTGCCACTGCAATCGTATGATCATCAATCCGCCTGATGGATCGTTATTGACAATGAAACCATGCATGTGAAATATCTGGGTACCAACTTAGAGGAGGAGTTACTTTTCAATCCACGGGTATCTAGGAGTTATTTTAAATTAAAGGAACTTCTCTTTGAATTGTATCCACTTCATTATCACAATTTTCTTTTCTTTGTTGTTTAGGTATTATTTCCAAAACCAGGATAAAAAAACTTTGAATGTTTGAGAGGAAAATCTTTCGAATCTACATGGAGCTCCATTTTGACCAATACCTTTGCACGAATACATGATCCGTGCTGCCAAAATTAGTAAGAAATATCAATTCATCAGAGATTATTAATGTTTAGATACTGTTCAAAAGACAAAGAATGATAAAGAGTCAAATTATTTAATGATTTCCATGGGGAAAATACCAACACATCACAACACATATAGCATTTACATACTATTAACCTCAAAATTATATACGAATCAAATTAAAGGACAAAATATGAGTTTGTGAGCCTGAGTCAAGCACCAAGAATTGATAGTAAGGCAATAATATAGGCACGTTGAAGAGTGTAATTTAAACCACAACATCATCAGCTATTTGATCCGATGTACAACAATGTTTGGAATGCCAATTAGGTAAGTATGTATAAGTAGAATGAGAATGTAGACGAAAAATATGTACGAGTATCACCATTGGTTATAGAATGACTTATTATGCGACACGCAATTATTGACATTTATAATTAATGTTAGATATTTTTGTTGTTCGTATAGAAAGCTGGCTTACTTGGGTCGTAGGATAATGGGACGGAACTTTTTTGATGGAACTAACTACCGCTCTCTTGTTAAATATTGGAATGGAGATTTTGAATGCAAATTTAAAATTATGCTTTTAAAAAAACAAACTAGTAACATAATTATGTAGGTAAGCAATATAACACCAAATGGTTATTTCAAATTTATATTCTTATCTTTTTGTGCACAATTTCTTATACAGTAGACGCTCGATTTAGTGAAACTCGAAATAGTGAACTATAAACAATAGTGAACATACACAAAATTTTATATAATCAATTTTTTACCAAAATTTCTCGCAAGCAACACTAAAGAATACTTTCTATTTTTTTAAAATCTTATTTAAAGCTTTGTTTAACGCTTAAATAAATGTTAAAACATTCATATCGAACAAAATGAGCATTTTTAGAAAGCCTTTTAAAACTCCTGCTAAAAAAAGTTAACAATCCCGAAAGAGTGAACAAGCCTGGTTTTTATTACTTCACAAAATCGAGCATCTACTGTATTTGTACAATTTATTGTATACTACCTACATTTTTATAAATTAATACCCGTATAAGCTGAATTAAGAAATTTTTCAAAAATTTATTTAATTTTTTAATATTTTTATGAATTTGGAACCTATCCAAAGTTTTGGTAAAATAAAGTCAATGCTTGGCAACAAGGGTTTTCCTTTTCACTCAAATGAGTACATCTCATACTCTCTCAAGAGCAAGAACCTTAACTTAAACATTTTCTTCATTAGCTAAATCCTTCTTTCATTTTACACTCCTCGTCAACTGAATACGCACAAACATTTTTTAATATACTTTATCCATTTTTTCCAAACAGTGATGGTTATTATGCCATCTGTTGATGCTAACTATTCCCTTAAGATGTTAAGCAGATAATTCCGAAAGAATTATCCAAAAACAACCGTGAGTTTTTCTTCAACCACTTGCAAAGTGTTTTATATGCAAAGTAGGAGTTTTTTTTCTAGTCAACTGAATAGGTACAACGCCATTTTCTTCGTTGTTTATAAGTTTTTTGGAGTGCTTGACAGTTTAAATTAACGATTTTAGTGTTTTCAGTAAAATTTAATTCTTGATTTCAAATTTTAAGAAAAATGGGTAGATCTACGTGTCTTAACAGTGTTGAAAAAGCTAAAATCGATTTACTTAGAGACCAAGGCCTAACTGGACGTGCAATAACTGATAAAGTTGGCCGAAGTTTTAATGTAGTTTATTCTTACTTGAAAAATAAAGATGCATACGGCAAAAACATGAAGGGAGGTAAGAAAACAGCAACAACAGCAGCTGAGAGACGAAGAATTTTAAGATATGCATCAAATTCTTCTGATTCTGTGGCAAAAATAAAACAAAAAGTCGGCGTAAACGCAAGTTGCTCAACAGTATTAAGAGTAATCAACAACTCAAGCCATCTTAAACGAATGAAATCTAAGAAAAAACCACCTCTTGACGAGAGACGGAAAATGTTGCGATTAGATTTTTCAAGACTTCACATGAGTTGGAAAAAAGAATGGTATCACGTGGTTTTTTCAGATGAAAAAAAGTTTAATTTCGATGGCCCTGATGGGTTCAACTTCTATTTTCACGACACATAGTCGTGAAGGAGGTGTCATGATATGGGGAGCAGTCAGTTATTATGGAACAGTTGAGCTCGAGGTTGTAACATCAAGAATGACAGCAGCTGGGTATAAAGTAATTTTGGAAAGAAATTTTCCTAAATTTTCTAACATCTTTGGACCCATAAACTGGACCTACCAACATGATAATGCGCCTATTCACTCAGCGCGCATAATAAAAACATGGATAGAGGAGCAACAAGTGCAGTTGCTTCAATGGCCGCCGTACTCACCTGATCTAAACATCATAGAATATGTCTGGGGATGGTTAGTACGCAAAGTTTATGAGGGTGGTCGTCAGTTCGAAGATAAAGAAACCTTAATTTCTGCAATCAAATTAGCGTGGAGCGAAATTTCGTTAAATTACATTAAAAAGCTATACGATTTTATGCCGGATCGAATTTACGAAGTAATTAAAAATAAAGGTGGAAGTACCCACTACTAAACTTAAACAAAAACTTGTTTCATTCCATTCCAATACCAATTTTAATTGTTGTACCTATTCAGTTGACTCAAAAAAAAACTTCTACTTTGTATAAGTTACACTTTGGAAGTGGTTGAAGGAAAAACTCACGGTTGTTTTTGGATAAAACTTTGAAATTCTGTTATTTATATGTTACGAACATTTTTACCATCAACAGATGGCATAATAACTATCACTGTTTGGAAAAAATGGATAAAATATATTCAAAAATGTTTGTGCGTATTCAGTTGACGAGGAGTGTATCTGTCACAATGCGTGTGCATGTTGGCTAACCAAAAATGTGCACACACTTTCTGCCACAACATCAGTGAAAGTATATAACAAAAAAACTTTGTCCCGTTTGAAATTTCTCAAAAAAAGTTATTCCTCCATATCAGGTAATAGGTATACCAAAACGTAAATAAACCAAAATACACGTGTGAAGATAAAACAAGTGTGGGTTGCTACACAGTCGTATGTCAATAAAGAACTGTCAAATAGTGCAAAAGGAAAGAACAATGGCCAAACGTTCCGTTGTTGATGTTGGTAAAATGAACCAACCATATATATGTACCTATGTAAAAATATATTTTTTTCTCAAAAAATGCTGCAGCTCAACTATATGCTTTGAATTAAAAACTTTCACCAGAAACAGGAAGTTTTCATTTTCTTCTAGATTTTCTAAGCATTTTTCAGTTTGGTCTTCTCTTTATTGTAGCTGTGTAGCTGTGTTCTTGTGTGAATGTCCTGGAAAAGAAATTTTCCTTTAACCGAATTTAAATTTGAACAACAAAGATCCATTCGCTGAGAAAACTTTCCCTCAACCTGCAATCGGCATGAATCATTAATAGTTTGTGAGTTAAAGACAATTTTGAATGACCAACAACAAATAAAAGTAACAAGTAAAAGTAACCAATAAAAGTAACCAAAAAAGTAACCAACTAAAGTATTTTATAGAAGTAAGGAAACAAAGTAACCAATAATAGTCTAAGAGCTGACAGGATATTTTGGGGATGGATGTATAACCAAAATCTGAGTATCTTTTGCTATAAAGTATCTTATAAAAGTTACCAATAAAAGTGCCCAATTAAATAAAAATAAAAATAAAAAGTCAATAAAAGTAAAATGTAAAAGTAACAAATAAAAGTAACAAGTTAAAGTAATTAATAAACTTAGCCACTAAAAGTAACCACAAAAAGTAGCCAAAAAAGTGGCCAGTAAAAGCAAAAAAAAAAAATATTAAAGTCATCAATAAAAGTAACCTATTAAAGTTACCAATAAAAGTAACCACTAGTATTTTTTATTTTTCTTCAGCTCAGCTATTATTGCAATATTTATATGAGAAGCGGACGCAAAACCTTATTCACTCGAATTTTGCTGCATGAATTTTTCTTTCTCTTTTTTTTTTATTTTTGAACACACAAACCGCTTGTTGGCAGCTTGATTTGATTACCTATGATATAAAATACCAAATTTTCTAGAATCAGTTACTCAAAACGGTTGCTCGCTCCCGGACTATTATAAGGTCTGCAGCATGTTTGTCTGTCTTGAGAATACAAACAAAATCAAACGTAAAAAAGACGTACCCAGGTCTAGGTACTCTTAAACTCTTAGCATTTCACAAGAAGTAAAAGAGGAATCAAAAATAATGCAATAAATTTAAGAAATAAAATAAAAAGAAATTAAAGCACGCAAAAAATATTTACACAATGATAGAAAATACCTACCAGAGAAAGACGAAATTTTGTTTTCGAAAAATTCCATTCCTTATGGAATGGCAGCATAAAACGCTTGGGAACTGGGAACGTTCTATGTGTGCACCACAACTTTAACATGCGTGACGCACAGTGTGCGGTGCGGTCGGCTTATACCACACTCGTGTCACTTTTGTATTTAATTAAAAGCGTAGAAAAGTTGAGTTATTATAGCTTTAGGCAAACTTTAAGTCCTACACTCTCCACAGGCCCTCACCTTTTGGTGCACAATGTTAAATTTTCGGTTTAATTAATGTGGCAAATGGCAACGGTTTGACAGTTGATTAGCTGAAGATATAATTTTGTACACAAATGTATACTTGTAACAAGAGCGTAGTAAGATGGGTGGGACTTATTGAGGGCTGCACAGGCACCCTAGAAGAAATTAACAGAAAATTATAACATTGATTGTCTTATTATAGGTTTATTCGAGTTCATCTTGTAAAAGTTAGTTTAACGATGGGGGTTAATGCAATAACAGTGCTATGCGCCTGTCTTTTTCCCTAACACTGGTAGTTGACAAATGGCTGACACCATTCAAGATGATAAATAGCCAGTCAGAGTGAAAACTTGTATCTGGCTTATTCAAATATCCTTAGATAAAAACCAGAGATCCCATTTTTTGTTTTTGAATTCCGTTTTATAGGATAGTCTCGACCCAGACCTGGAGAAAACAAAATGGGTTAATAATACCTTTGTACTTAAAGAAGTCGTTTTTAGGTTGAAGTTTCCATTACAGTTATCCACAATAACCCTTCCGATAAAAAATCCCAACTACGCTCCAGTTTGTCCTCAGCTTTTCGCATTTTCGCAACAAAGTGGTATTATTAACGGCAGAATTCTAATTGAGGTAACTTTTCGCCAGAAATGCTACACCAGTAATATCTAACTGTGGAGCGGTAGATACAGTTATTTTTCTTTCGAATTATATATGCTGGTGGGTTTAAGGGTCTTAGTACCTAAAGTGTGTAAGGTTAATGGAGATCATTTGTTTTGTGGATTAATTTTGTATTGTCTTCTTAATCACGTGAATACTGTGATGGCCCGGAAGACACCTGCTATACCTATATGTGTTTTGTATTTTGTTTTAAATTTACCACAGAAAAACTTAAAACTCACGTTTTGTTTTGTTTAATGTTTTTGCCTAATAATTATTGTAGATTAATGAGTTTGGGATTTAAAATGGCAGTTAGGGATTTTAACTTATTTTTCCACTTTGGAAATTAATTTAGAGCACCGATGTCATAATGTATTTATGTATAATGTACTGGCACATATTAACCAGTACAAGTAGTCTTTAGTTAGCGTGTAGGAGTGTTTGATACTTCAAAAGGAAAATCAAATTTTATGTAGTTTTATTATAAAATCCAGGCTATATTTTTAAATTAATGCTTATTATTAGGTGTAACTCATAGTCCCGATTTTGCAAATTAAATAATCGACATATATGTAGGTCCTACCATAAAATAAAAAGACTAGAGAGTTATTGTCTTTTAAATATTATGCATTTATAATAACGGGCTTAGAGCTGTTTGAGTGAAATAAAAATTATTAAAACTTAAAAAAAATTATTGAAAAATATTAAAAACACCAAGTTTTGGGTAGTAGTAGAGTAAACATTTGTTGTTTTTATAAAAATTGGTCAGCTATAACAAATTTTAAGTTGATTTTAAATATTTTCAAGGTTACGTGCGATTTTTGGCATCTAGCTTGTGGAATATTTGAAAAAAATTAATATAGCCTAGAAAAAAAATTCTTGAAACTAAATTTGTTGAACAAAGTCGTAAGGTACTTAAGTATATTTGTACCTAAGTACCTTGTAAGTACCCAGTACCTTGCACTTGAACTTGAAAAAAAAACAAGTACCACCTACTTGGCATTTGAAAAACATCAAGTACATGTACTTGGATTGTGCTTGAAAAATACGTGAAATAGACTTTTACTTGAAAAGTACTTGAAAATGTACTCGGCTACAGACTAAATGGCAAGACCGACTTTCTAAAAAGTTGGTAGGTACATGGTAGTTTTTGGTGATTGTAGTTTTTAAAATCTTTTTTTTAACTAAAAATAACGGTGCCTGCCGTAAATTTTTTTAAGAAATTTAACAAAATCTTATTTTTTCTGATATTTTATTTTTCACAACTTTTCTAAAAAAAATCAATGAATTTCTTTTGTTAAAAGCGACCTTTGGATGAAATACCGTTTTTCAAATTTGGTACCAAAGAACCATTTTTTTATTTTCTAATTTCTTCGAAACAGTTACTTTGATTTTTATAATTTTTTATACAGAAGCAAATCCTTAGCAAATTTAATGGTTTTTCTTACCAAGATTTTCAAAAAAAAAATTGTTGGATTCTTGAAAAATGTTCAAAATTTTTTTTTGGAAAATATTTTGAAAATTTAGAGGTAGATTTTTTGTTTTTTTTTAAACTCTGTAAAGTATTTTAAGAAAATAATTTACTTTTATGAAAAAAAATAATATAATTAATTAATTTAGTTTAAACACCGTTATATTTCTCGAATTTTTCAAAAAAGTCTCAAATTTTCTTTTTTAAATTTGATATCACAAAAACTGGTTGACTTTTTTGTGGAAATTCTATTTTTGTATGCACATAAATAAATACTTACAATTTGCATACCAAACATTTTTTTTAATAATGTTTTAAGAATTCAATACTTGTATAAAAAATTATATTTAAAAAAAAACCGCTCCAACGATTTGAAATGAAAAGAATTCCATACAATCCTACTCAATCAAGAACTAAGATGCACTTAATTTCCCGTTGCTATTGTGTTTTGTTATGTTTATGACTTGAAAAATTACCTTTCGTAGTTTTTTCTTTACAAATGAAGAAAGGTTTTAATTTTATTGACATTTTTTTTAATACAGAAAATTTTGTTGTTTAAAGCAACCAATTTTACAATTTTCAATAGCTTTTTCTAATGCAAATTAATTTTGGTTTGCATTAATTTTTTTTGCAATGCAAACAATTTTTGGTCAGCATTTAATTTTTTTTTTTGCAAATCTGCAGATATACTTTTATTTTTAATTGCAAACATTTTTGATTTGCATTAACATTTTTTCTTAATGTCAAAAAATTTCGTATGGCATTAATTTTTGTTGTTTAATGCCACAAATTGTCAAGTTTGCTTTTACATTTTTTTTTTTGATGCAAAATATTTTCAAACTGCACAAAAATGTTTTCTTTCAACGCTTGTCTATATCACAAGAACAGAATTAAGTAAATACGTTTTTCAGTCGTTTTATTTCTCGAAAAATAAAGAAAAATACTTAATGGGAGTATTTTTTAATTCATTTCAATTTCTTAAATTTGAAAATAAATATTTTTTTATTAGCTAGAGTAATTTAATTAATTAGTCATTTAAGACAATGGCCATCCTTTAAAATTTGAATACCAACTCAAAAAGAATCAAATAAAAAAAAAAATAGACATACAAAAATTAAAAAAAAAAAAAATTCTAGGAGAGGTTAAAACCAGTTAAAAGGTAGTCAATTATGAAGTATAAAAACGAAAATAATAGAAATGGGTAGTCAATTATATTCAGGAAAAATCTATCTTTCGGGGGCAGCAAATACTCTGGATGGTCAGAATAATGTTAAGGGGTGGTAAAAAAAAGGTCGTTTCTAGTCAGTGGTCATCTCTCACAAGTGAACACAGCATCAAAATTGTAGCTTTTATAATGCCGCTTATCTATGGCAACATAATCATTTAGAGCTAATGGAATAATCCATTCAATTCTTATAGATTTTATTCCTTTTTGAGTTCTAATTTTCAAAGCAGCTTTTCTTTAGATACCTACCTATTTTGAGTACCTAGATAGATTTAAGCTCTCTTCATATACCTTACTACGAGTATGTAGGAACCTTTTCTTTCTATACTAACTGAACTCTTAGAGTTATTATTCTTCCATTTTATCTTTAAAAAATAATTATAATTCTATATCCATGCTGAAGCCGCAAATTGTTCATTATTCTTAATTTCATACTTAACATCTTCATCATCAGTCTTTTTCATCCTAATCCGAAATCCTGGAAAAAAGACCCATCCTCTTAACTATCATTAGATTATATTTATATAAGTTGGAGTTAGTGTATTCCAAAGAAAATGGTTCTTATAAACCTGAAACCTAACACAATCTAAAAATCCACTCATTACCTAATTAAAACATCCCATCATCATCATCCAGAACACAGAACTCATGGATAATGCTTATCCTTCTTCATCTATACTATAGCACCTTCGAACAATAATTATCCTACTTCAAATCCAAAAGATCTCCTTATTCCACGCCATCATAACCAATAGCAATTAACCACCCACTTCCAACATCAAGCTCTATTTCTCGCTTTTGTTTCTCTATTTTTTGTTTGTGTGTTTATTTATTTCATTCCTTTTTCTTTGCAGCAAAGTGAAGTAGTGGTGCGAGTCCTTTTTTATATTTTTCTATACGTATTCCCTCTTTTATATCGTTGCTCCCGATTTATTCCCGTTGAATATGAACAAACAGATTCACAAATGCCTGTCGTTCAAAAGCCGGTTGTGCTTCGTCATGGCTTGAATGTAATATTTTTTTTGTTTTCTTCTATGAAACAACCCGCACCACCATTTCCATTCCATTGCCACCATCGGCAATAGTAATAGCTTTTAGATGGTCGTTTTTTTATGTGCCTCCTTTTCGTCCTTTTTCTTATCCTGCGTTATTATTTGTGTACAATTTTTTTTTTCTGTATGGAAGTTGTCTGCTCCTGACAAAAGCACAGTGGGATACCTTCTTTCTGCCTGCCTGTGCCTTTAAAATGGGAATTCATATTGAATAGAGAAATCCTTAAAAGGATTTTGCCAGGATAAAAATGAATGAAAGCCAATATATGATGATGACGAGGAGAATCTTTTGCAGCTGTAGTAGATAATGAAAGTTATAACGGGTGATTTTTTAAGAGGTTTAGAACTTTAAAAAAAAAAAAAATACAAAAAATTCGAAAAAATGAATGAAATATTTATTTGAATCGATAGTTTGAACCTTGCAATTTAATGTTTAAAGATAATTTCATGCAAATGTTGACCGCGGCTGCGTCTCAGGTAGCCCATCCACTGAGTCCAATTTTGGCATACTCTTTCACACATATCGGCCGGTATCTCACGAATGAATGCATGGATGTTGGCTTCCAGTGCGTCAATCGAAGCGGGCTTGTCCCTATAGACATTAACCTTGACATACCCCCACAAAAAATAATCTAATGGTGTCAAATCGCACGATCTAGGCGGCCAATTGACCGGCCCGAAACGTGAAATTAACTGTTCACCAAACTCGCCTCGCAATTGCGCCATTGTTTCGCGTGCTGTGTGGCATGTGGCACCGTCTTGTTGAAACCACATATCATGCAAGTCAAGAACTTCCATTTCGGGCAAAAAAAAGTTTGTTATCATCGCTCGGTAGCGTTCACCATTGACAGTAACGCTGCGATTCGCATCATCTTTGAAGAAATATGGCCCAATAATGCCGCCGGCCCATAAACCGCACCAAACAGTGGCTTTTTCGGGATGCATTGGTAGCTGTTGCAATGCTTCTGGCTGATCTTCACTCCAAATGCGGCAATTATGCTTATTTACGTACCCATTCAACCAAAAATGAGCCTCATCGCTGAACACAATTTTTCGATAAAAAAGCGGATCCTCGGCCAGCTTTCCAAGAGCCCATTCACCAAAAATTCGGCGTTGTGGTAGGTCGGCTGGCTTTAGTTCTTGCACCAGCTGTATCTTAAAAGGCTTTACGCCCAAATCCTTCCGCAAAATTTTCCACGTAGTGCTGTAACAAAGGCCTAACTGCTGGGAACGGCGCCGAATCGACATTTCGCGGTCTTCTGTCACACTAGCTGATACGGCCGCAATATTTTCTTCACTACGCACAGTATGCAAACGTGTTGGTGGTTTAATGTCCAACAAAGTAAATTTGGTGCGAAATTTGGTCACAATCTTCCGAATAGACTGCTCAGAAGGTCGAGAATGCCGACCATAAAATGGAAGCAGCGCGCGATGAACATTTCGAACCGAGCACGAATTTTGATAGTAAAATTCAATAATTTGCAAGCGTTGTTCATTTGTAAGACGATCCATGGTTAAATTGCAAACCAAACTGAAGCTGTTTGACAGTGACACAAGGTACTAAACACACGTCAGCTGTCAAAACCAGTGTTGCCAAAATCAAACCAGCTAAAAAATCACCCGTTATATAAATGTGAAGTTTTGCAAAAACAAAATCCCTCAAACTTGATGAAATTATTTTCTAACGGACAAATATTAAAGATATGCTCTCTCTCTCTCTATTTCTGTCCCACTGTCAGTGTCTTTGTTCCATATGAAAGAACCCACTTCGTTCTTAAACTGACCATACACTTTTCACATCCTTTGAAACTATAGTACATATCTGGATGTGCTTTCTTCGAAAATTCTTCACCATCAAGTACCTATCTACCTACCTATGCAATGCTGGGTTGGAGCTCAATTTATCCAACGTTTGGGTAGTCAATGGTTGTTGATGGCCAATTCAGTAGCAAAGGCAAAAACTTGCGATGACAATAAACAAAAATGTAAATTTCACTCAAAAATGTGTCCACTATAAGCGCATGTCCTCTCTTACGTTCCAACAAAATATCAATTGAACTGACCTACTACTCTCGAAATGGAGCTGTTTCCGTGATGAACTTGGAGTTTCTACGAGCACACCATGTACATGGCAACGTTTTCAGCGATACAGCTGCGCCATTGTTCTATTTTTGAACTCACATCCACTTTGCGGCGAATTTGATGTTTAGGTTCCACACACAAAACCTGTGAGTTTCTTGAATTTAACTCAAACATTCGGTTCTAGATTCAGTATCTTGGCGACGTTTTCTCATCGATGACGCGTAAACACACGACCAGAAACGTATCAGTGATTACACACTTCGATAACGGATTTTGTCTGTTGCACGTTCTCTCGTTCAGCGATTTTAAAAGAATTTTTTGAAATTCCAAATCGGTTGAAAATTGGTCCAAATCACGGCAGTAAATATTTTTGGGATATTCAGTGTGCCATATGAGGGGTTTATCCATGCAAAATTGTTATCATTATATCAACCCCCGGGCTTTCGTGGTTCCTGAGACCCGATTTGTTACGATGTGTTAGTTCGGAAAATCAATATACGTTCCATAAAAATATAAGATCGTTAAGATTCATAATCACATCCCTAGCACTTCATCCAAACTAAAGGAAGCCCTTTGGCAAGTGTTCTATTTAATTAGTGCTCCGCATACACATATAGATACTGATTATCTGCTAAGGATTAAAGGAAAAAAAAACATAGTGTCGCTAGTGACAACGCGCGATAATAGCAGCAAAAAGCGTCGCGTCATTTTCACTTTAACGAATGACAGTGACAAGGACGCTGCTGATGCTTCTGAGGATGATGATGATGATTATGATGACGATGTCAGCATAATGCCACAGGATATGCCAGGCTGAAAATTTCTTAAAAACAAATTGCACACAAAATAGGTATAGTTACCTAAATGCATTTCTTATAGTGTCGCCACAGTGAAAATTCTTTTCTATGCCCTGCAACAATTTCTGTGCGCTCTTGCTCTCGTTCGCTTAATTAATTGAGAGTGTGAATAATTAAAAAAAAAAGAAAAAAGAATAAAAAAAAAATTTATTTTTCACCGTGTGTCACATCACAGTTTGATATCCTTGTAACCTTGTAATCCTTCATCATCGTTGTTCGGTCGTCGGTAGCTATACACCTCCTAGTACCCATTGCACAACTTGTTCATCGTCGCGCTAAAATTTCAGTGACATCCTTGATACCTTTTTTTGTGTCCTTTAGAATAATATTATGCTTATGCTAGGGACAAAATTGTATGAGAGAATGAAAGAAAAAAGTTCAAATGAATAATGCAATATTCTTTCTAATTAAGTGAGCAAACATATAGTGTGGATAAAAGAATCCAGGTCCTGGGTTAATAGTTGTTCATGCTACGATATAGAAAGTGAAGACATAATTCTCAAGCTCATTTACTCGACATAATCTGATTTAAATTCCCAGGTGTATAAAAATTCATCAAAAAGAGTAAAAAAAAAGAAAAAAGAAATATGAGGTTTGAAATAAATAAGGATGTGCCCTTCTTGTCAGTTATGTTGTTTTATAAAGTGTAATTAGTTAGTGTTTTATGACCCAGAATCACGAAATAATCATTTTTAATTGCAAAATAAAATTGGATACATTCTCGCAAATAACACAGCGCATATAAATAAATCGCATGTCAGTTGGGAAAAATATGACAAACACAAACAGGACAACACTAATTTAAAAATTAAAAAAAAAAAAAAAATACTAAAAAAGAAAACAGCACAATTTTACTTTGTTTATTGATGGAAAATAATAATTATTTCTACCAAAAAAATATTTAAGAAAAATACAAATATTAAAGGACGACCAACATTTGAATTAAGGGGAACTCGAAACATCATCAAAAGAACAACAAGAACACCACCGAAGCAAGATAGACATCACATGAGCTGTCATCATGATCGCAATTATAACATTATTCTTCTATATGACAAGTGAGTGTAGTACCTATTCGTATACTTCAAAATGTTATATGAAAATTCTATAAGTTATTATTTGCCATAGCCTAAGTTGTGGAAGAACTGTAAGGGGGTTTTGAGCCCGGTTACCACTTGTGTATTTTAAAATTTGAAGTTAGTATTTTATGACAATATTTTTAAGAGGTATTTGCTATTTTTGTATCCAAGGACGTTGGCAGGATGTTGATGAGGTGGGAGTAGACTAATTTCAAAATGTATACGAATAAGCACACAAATCTCACTAAGAGATGCATTCAAAAGAATATAAACTTTATGAAATGTTTTTTATAAGGTGAGAGTAACCTGCCTTGCCCCCTTGAATATATCCTTCCTTGTGTCTCATTGGTATTAGGAAAAAAAAAATACTTTTTACATTAGATATTTTTTTGATAGAATTTATAACTTATAGAAATTAAAAAAAAAAATGAAAAGTGAGCTTAAATTACTTTGAGACTGAAGAATTGGTATTGACGTAATAGCCTCATTCAAAAATGAAGACTTTTTCAAGGCTTACATTTTGTAACAGGCTGATTTTTAAAATATACAATGGTATTGAAAAAAAAAATGGTGGCACAACAGCTCGTGGAGAGCCCAGGCCTAATGACTTACAACTCTCAACCATTCCTGTGTGCGTATTTTTGGCAGGAACGGAGGGAACTTACAATTTTTGTTTGTGGAGTCCGAACGGCTAGATGAGAAAGCACTTATTCATGACAAGTAGGTATACTCTTGGAGGATTTGTCAGTTCCTCGCAAGAGGTAGTACCTCGGAAAAAAACATTTCTGTTTTTAGGTGGCAGCGGCTGGGCATCGAATCCAGACCTTTGATATGACAGTCCTACGCACTAACCATCATGCCACGAGGTACTACACGATGGTATTGAAGTTGCTTATAATTTGAGAAAAGTTTTCAACTATCTGATGACCGCTAGGTTCTTTATAAATAGTCAAATATCACAATAATGAAGGTTTGTTAAATATCTCGAAAATAATAAGTTTTTGAAAAAAAAAAAAAAAATATTCTCTTAACAGGAGGCTGAGGTAATTTTCCATAACGTCAAAGGAATTTTGTTCGTAACATTAACCGTTAAAAAGTTATAGAAGAATACTTGGGAAGCTTTGAAGTGATATAGCGGTTAGTGACTTATGTTACGAAAAAGAATTACCAGAAAATTTTTTATACAAAATTAGCTTAGCTACCTGTTTGCAGAATAATTTTTTTTTTCTAAAACATATAGTTTTTGAGATATTTTGATAAATCCATTTTAATGCCTTTTGACTAAACGGTAGTAAGATATTTGAGAGATTTTTCAAATTTCAAGTAATCTTAATACCAACGTTGATACCAAAAATCTCTCCAAAAATCAGCCAGTTGATTTTATGTGCTTTTCTTTGACATTTTTGTGTCTATTTTTACTCGGCTGTAATGATTATTGAGTCGGATTACGAGGTCACTTGAGGTTTAAGATTTAATCGCAACTTATGCCACCTAACAATTCAATTATGTGTTTCCGTTCAAGGGTAGGTACTCCCTGTTTGAGAGGAGGTAACACGCCCTTGGCACAGCAAAAAATGGTGGGTCTCCTCCATTTCCACTTAACAAAAGGCACACATGAAGAGATCAGAATGATAATTCCCTATAAGACTTAGATATGCACTGTCCAAGTGGTGGTTACACCACTAAATTTATTTGTTTTAATAAATTTTCACTTGAACCTTAACGAAACTTTTTGGAAGCAGTGACAAATTTGGTTCAAGCATAACTTCGAATGTGCTTCGATACTGTGGGGCTTGTACGAGTAGGTATATTGGTTTCCTAAAAAATAAAATTTCGACATTATTATCAAATCAAACATTTCCATGATGGGGAAAGCTTAGAACGTTGACGTCTGTGAGTCTATTGTTTACATACATCGAACTTGAGCGCAATTGGGAGAACCACCCAACTAACATACTCTCGAGAGCTAAGCTCCCATTTTCTCAAAAAAACGCTCATAGTACTTTTTTAGATCTTATTGCTAAACTTAAGACATGATCTGTCATAATGAAACATACATTTGTCTCATAGTGTTTTCATTAAATGATGTAAGCATTTTTCTTGGATCAAATCACTTTAATCTTATACCTTGAACAATTATTACTCCTGTATGTAAATTGAAAGTCTTATAATAATTTTGTTTTCAAATTTAAACTCTAAACGTCATTTTTAAGTCTTTAAAATCTCTTAACAAGAGCTAGTAAAGTAACAACTACAAAACTCTAACTATAGGATTCATATGAGATGTTGCACTGACAGCAGCTTTATTTGATTCATACAACAGTCGTTCTTTTTTTTAACGTTTTGTGTGTACATTGTTTTCTGGCGTTTAGTTTTCTATTGGTCTGTCTACCTGAAGGAAACATTGGATGCTAATGCCGATTACTGTTTAAAATGTATTTTAATTTGTTACAAATGTGAACTTTCGGTGATAGACTTTCTTTTTATTTTATTTCGATGTAATATAAGGTTTTTTACGGCGTAAGCCGGTTGTAAACGTTTTAATGTTTTAAACTTCTTAACTTTGTCAGAATTTGTGTGGAAAATTAGACAGATTTACGCAGTTTAAAATTTTACTACAAATATCAAATATTATAGTTTTGTTGCGGAATGTTAATTTTTTTGATATTTTTTGTCCATTTATTCCAAAAATGATGGCGTTATAATGAAGATTTATCGTTCGGAAAAGGTAATGCATAAAACTTAATATTTCAAACTTAGACATTTCATCTTTTTTTGAAACATCAACAGTAATTCACATTCTTTAGAAAAAAGGCAACGCATCACCGATTTGTTCTTGGTTCGTTTGATAAATGTCAAAATAAAGTCGCATAAAAGCATCAGACTTCTCATAAAAAGTGTTTATTTACATACCAACATGAATAGACAACACTCTCATAAAAATGTCTTTTTAAGAGTTAAAAGTATCGATACGACAGCAGCCATAATTAAATTTGAACGAAGTGTTTTTTGTATAGTTTGAGGGTTACCGTGATATGAAATTAAATTTTGAAATAATTTATTTGGTTTTCCATTATGATGAATCTATTTAACGTTTACTTACGTATATACGTGTATTGATATTGATGATTATTTGGTTCAACATTAAATGCAAAAGAAGTATTTGTTCTAATAACAAATGTCTAAAAATATAAAATCTGACTTATTATTTTTTCATTAAAACGTCTCTTAACCTCTTGTAAATTCTTAGATCACAAAAACAGGCATACAAGAATAAGATTATCAATTCGACATATTATTTGCTATTATATCTTTTTCGTCATATAACATGAATAAATACCATAAACATTGTCAGCATAAAAAGTTCTATTCTTATTAAAAGCAAACATCAAGGTAACCCTTTTTGCAATTCAAAATAAAATTAAAATAATTTAAATATAAATTATTTTGAAAGCGCTTCGTTATTTTTCGAAGTAAAATGTGCAAGTTAGTACAAAAAGTTTCAATCGCACTAAGATTTAACTCCACATATGTGACAAACTACAATTATACTAACGTCGCCATGAAATGAAAATATAAATACACACATTAATTTTTCAACATGAGACAATGACGATGACACATACAGATATAAATACTTCGTACCAAGTTTCCGTTGGAAGTATGCAAATGTGAAAGATAAGTATCTGTTTTTTTTTTTTTTAATCATACGCATACTCCTTCTCTTTTCATCAACTCCCACAAGAAGTGACGCATTCTCCTAACAAGATTAATGGAGCATTTGTTATCCCATAGGAATAATAAAAATGTTTCTATAAGAGGAAATTAACTCCTATAAGTGGGCCATTTAAGGCTTTTAACATTTTCATAAGGATGTAGGAGTACTCTTTTAGAGTGAGAATAACTCCCGGAATAAAGTCTCACAAGCCTCTAGGAAACTCTTATGAGAGGA
The DNA here is from genome assembly GCA_946251815.1 of Dasysyrphus albostriatus. Taxonomy (NCBI): domain Eukaryota; kingdom Metazoa; phylum Arthropoda; class Insecta; order Diptera; family Syrphidae; genus Dasysyrphus; species Dasysyrphus albostriatus. The sequence goes on from OX276336.1 coordinate 139,060,779, forward strand.
AAATTGTTACTTGGGCACTTTGCTACAAATGATAGACAGGTCAATTTTATTGATGATAACTTTGTGGTGAACTACTAGTGTTTCTTTTAACTCATCTAAAACAGGAAACTGTAATATTGTGTTTTTGTTCTTATTTTCTCAAAAACAAGTACATATTATGATTGTTTCGTAGTTGTGATATTCTGTGATGTGACTGCAACAAAATTTTGAAATTTGGTGAAACGTTAAGAACAGAAAATTATCTTATTAACTTCCCATGTAAAGTTATTGTAATTGGTCCCATTTGTCAAATTGAAAATTTTGACATATCCTCCATATCTCCCTAGAAATAAAATCCATAATTTTTAGAGATATATCTGTCTACGCACATTCGTACGTTCGCACTTTCATACGTTCTTTCACTTTTTTTTTTCATTTACCATCTAAAGAATGAATGCAGATATCGACTTCGGATAAATGGTATTTTATGTGTAGTAGTTTCAATACATGCAATACTTTCAAAAAATTCAATGAGCGGTTTTCTTACTATAGCAATTAAAAAAAAAAAAACTTTGTAAAATTTCTTTAATCTCTAATGTCTCGAGAACGAATGATGCTGTAGACTTCGAGTTTATTTCATTCAACTCATATTGGCATTTTAAATATCATAAAAATAATAAAATTACTATAAATAATTGGTTAAATTTGAAAAATGTTCACCTAACAGTTACTTCTTTAAGTGAAAAAAATTGAACGAAATTTAACCAAACTGTCGAATTTTTGTTTGTCTCAAATATCTTGGGAACAAACAATGATATTGGCCTCGGGTTAATTTAATTTAACACACAACCTTAATTGATAATTAATGCGATTTGTAAAATATCATCATGAAGTTTTTTTGAACCAAAAAAAATCTGCAAAAAACCTTACCAAAAATGTTTGTTTTATTTTTCGTCTCAAACATCCTGAGAGCACACAATGGTATTGTTTTCGGGTTAATTAAATTCTATAAACTAGTTCATAATTGATATTTGATAGGTTTTGTAAAATAATTAAAAAAAACAGTGCTTTTCTAAAGCGAAAAAAAAACTAAAAAAAAAACTTTACCAAAAATTGTAAAAAAAATTGTAAAAAAAATTGTTTTTCCCAAAAATCTTTATTCTACTTACCATTTAAACAATGTTTTGGTTTTGTTTTGGTCTAAACTTAATTGCATATTGAACACATGAAAACGATTTCAAAGCTCTTGGTTTGGTGATTTTTATTAATAAAATAACATAGGTCCTCTTTTTTTTGGGATTAGTAACTTTGTTATTTTGCAAACGATTATTTTGTAGACAAACCACTTTTATTTTTACGATGTTGACCCTTATTTTTATCTACAAAGGTCCAAGTCCAAGAACTAATTTTTATTCTTTATTGTAACAATTTTGTTTAAAGATTTTTGGTAAAGTTTCTTCATTTTAAAAACAACACTGTTTATCAAATTATGTATTAAATCATATCAACTGTCAATTATGAAGTAGCTAGTGTTTAAAATTTAATCAACCAAAAGCCAATACTTGTGTGTTTTCGGGATATTTGAGACAAACAAAATTAAAAAAATTTTTAAGTTTCTTGTAGTTATTATTTTACGGTTTAAAAAGATTGCATGTTGAATTTCGACAGTTTTTGGTAAAATTTATTGTAGTTTCTTTCACTTCAAAAAAATATTTTAATTGATTATCTTTTAAAATGTTACCAATTATTTATAGAATTAAATTACTCCGAAGTCAATATAACAATTTTTTCTCAAGATGTTTGCGACAAAAAAAAATTTTAACATTTATTTGTAAAATTTCTTGTAGTTTTTTCACTTAAAAAAAAAAACTAGTTGTTAAATATTTTAACAAATTTTATAAATTATTTACTATAAACTAGCTTATAAAATAAAATTACCCCTCAGAAAATACCATTGTTTGTTCTTAAGATATTGGAGCCGAAAAGCTTTTTTCAACAATTTTCAGCGGGTTTTTTAATTAACAAAAAAACTTGAAGTTTAAGTTTTTTCATAATTGTATCAATTCAAATTTACTTGAAGTCGATAACATCATTCCTTCTTGAAATATTCGAGACTAAAGAAATTTAATTTAATAAGATTTTTTTTTAATTGCTTTAGTTAAAAGACCACTCATTGATTTTTTTTTGAAAGTAAGTTCTGCACATACTGAAACTTCCGTCTATAAAATATAATCAATCTAAAATCATTACCTTTATTCGTTCTTCAGACATGGTAAATAAAAAAATGCAAAATAACGTACAAACGTACGAACGAACGAACCCACGTACGAACATAGATATATCTCTCTTAACATTATGGGTTCCAATTCCAATAAGCTTGAAACGTGGAAGATATGTAAAAAATTTTTGATTTGACAAATCCGACCAATTACAATTACTTACAATGAGAAGTTAAAAAGTTTCTAGAAAGTCATCAAATAGATCCCCAATTGACGAGTTCTTTCATTTGAAAAAACTTCCCAACAACATACAAATTTGGGAAGTTATTTAATTTTTGAGCTAATTGTTTCAACTTGTCCTTTCTACACTGTTATTTTTTTAGTTCTTGTTATTTTTTAAAAGTCTTATAAAGAAAATAAGGCCTAAAATTTTATAAAGCTTCGTGTAACTTAAAACGACCTGATTGAGACAGTTAATCTTAAAAATTCTATAAGATATACTTATGTAGAAATCCTGTGGTTACATTTTTTATCATTTGGGAGACAAAATGTTCTCAAAAGCTAATAAAAAGTAAAATGAGCTTGAATATCCTATTGATGAAATAGCGAAAATAAAATTGTAGCTTATTATATACTCCCTCTCTATATGTACAACAAGTCACACCTAATTGGATTGCTTCTTTTACAAAATTATCTCTATTCTAGTGTGACTTCTTGAATTACTCCCCTGTGGATTTTACCAAAGTACTTCTGTGTCTGAAATATGCTCATCAAATTACCCTATTTCTGACATATAAGTATTCTATCTCTAATATTAACTTTAGCTATAAATTTGTGTTTTTTCTAATTTTGTTGTCCTCATTTTGATATTCAGAAATATGTACAGTGTACATATGTTCTTCTATTAACTCTTATTCTAGATACTTCCCTTACTTTTGCATTGATATTTTGTTAATTGACTTTAAGGAAGTTATATCTCGTTGAATTAAAGCTTCGAGCAACAAGTTAAATAAAATAAATAGATACTTCAAGTCATGTTGCTTAATCTAAAGTCCGCAAAATCTTACTCCTGGAGAGTCGGAGATTACAACTGTTCACATTATTTATTTATAATGCATTTGCATATCAATCAAATGTGTGGTGCGGGTGCGGGTAAAAATCTAAAATATTTATTTGTAGTGAGAATAGTTCGTGGATTCAATGATTCAGTAACCAAGAATACATAGGTATGGCAAAAAATTAATCTGACCGCTATTTTTCTGCAATTGGAGTAAATATAATTTAAAGGCAATTAATCGGGAAGTAATCGGTTGTTTTTAAGCGAAAACAACGAACAAAACATTAGAATAGACATTGCTTACAGTTGTTTGCTTCTGTAAAATTCATGAAACTTTCCAACTTTTTATCAATACAAATACAACCATACGAGAAAATCACAATAAATTTTTATTCTAATTCCAAACTGAAAGGAAAATGTTTTATTTTAATGAGCGAAAAAATGCCAGTTCGTTTTTGTCACTCATTCAAAAACAAAAAAACTTAATAACTTGTAATATCCGTTTTAATTTAAAAATGAAAAATAAAACCTAAAAAAGCTCACTTAGTATGAGACCAACAGTGGATTTGTATTTTTTTTTTATTTATCAAAGAGATTTAGTTTTAGTGGCAACCATTATTAAAAGTAGGTATGGACTATGGATTATGTGACTATTTTGGTTTTCTGTTGTTCATTAGATTTATGAGAGAATGGGATCGTAAGGTAAATTGTGTGTTAGATAGTTCAAATGGAGTCACGATACGATATTTTAAGAGATATGTTTTGTGTATAAATAATAATTTTAATATCAATTTAAGCTTTTGTAATTAGATTTTATTACAATGTTGATTATTAGGTATTAACATGATATTTGTATGAATTATAATATTTTTGTTTTGTTTTTTTTAATGGGGGGATTAATTTTTGAGAATAATGCAAATAATTAAAATTATATTAATTGGTTACATAATAAAAGTGATTTAAGCTGAAAAGAAATTCATGAGAGGATAATCCCATTTGATGTAATTGTCGTGCTCCATTTTTATTTTTCCTTCATTGATTTATTTTCCTGGTATTTTTACTTGCAATTGTAGGTATCTACTACAAGTACGGTGACCATCCGTCCCAGATTTCCTGGGACTGTCCCGTATTTCTACAGCCTGTCCCGGTTTATTTTTTAAAAACCCGGGATGTACAAGTGTCTCGAATTTATTTATTTTCTTTACTTCACATACAAAATAAATAAAAAATGGTTGTATACTGGCATGCCCACTGCATTTTTCCTTTTCTTAATTTACTAAAAACCACTTATGAAAACAAAAAAAACGTTGAAAAATTGGTTAAATATGCACTGCGAAATGTTATGTTTTTGGTAGTAACAAATAGCTTATAGTATTTAAAGGCTTATGACCAGTTTTTCAGTGTGAACTCATCTTTGCTTTTGGGTTAACCTGAGTTAACTCCAGAAATTTAACTCAGGAACTTGACTCCCCAATGTGAAACCAACTCAGCTCTCTTATTTTCTCACTGCTTTGAAAAACTGGCCCTTAGAATTATAAAAGTATTAATTTTTTAATTGTTTATAGTTTGATACGTTGTGAAGACATTATAGTTTATTTTACTGTTCCTTTTTCAATGAGAATTTATTTTTGTTTGTTTTTCTATTTTTTTAATTTTTTGTATATACTGAGCCAACATGTGAAGTGTAGTTTTCATATAAAAATAATTTTTTTCCAAGGCATGCAAAACTGTCAAAAATTAAATGCAATTATTTTGACGAGAAAGGGGAACTAATTTGCCTCGAAACAAATGCAACTCAAATCAAACGATCTTTTAAAAGCCTGTCTGGTGCATAAGCTTATGATGTTTCATTTCAAATTTTATTTCACTTCGCTTTGAACTATAAACTAGGCTTTTCTAAATAAAAATTATAGAAAAGTCTAATCTTTCACATTTTAATTTTTTGTCCTGGGTCTTGCTCCTAGGAATATGGTCACCTTAACTGTAAGGCAAGTTTTGATTCGTGCAAAAAAAAAAATTGAGATAGTAATCACACATGACATTTCGATAATAGAGAACACCAAAAAAGTGGGTGGCAAAATTTTGTCTGTCTCTTTGTTCGGCTACAGCCTGAACGCGGCTGGATTGATTTTCATGAAACTTGGTACATAGCGTTTTTTAGTGATTGATTGATTTTTAAGTTTTTTGTTTGCTAAAAAAAAAAATGATAAATGATAAATCCAATTTTTCTCGAAAACGGCTTAACAAATTTTCCTAAAAAAGTAATCGATAAGCTTCTTTTGGTAAAAGCTACCATTGGATGTGAAATCATTTTCCAAAAAATAATTGTATTAATGGTACCTCCCAAAGAACCATTTTTTTTTATTTTCGATTTGCTTCAAAGCGGTTATTTTGATTTCAATAATTTTGTTTTTAAAGAAGCTTCTAAAAAATGTTAATATCTAGTTGTTTTCACTCAAATTTTCGACAAATTTTTGTTTTGGATTTTTAAAAAAATTGTCAAAAACATCTTTTTTAAAATCAAATATTATGAAAACTTTATGGTGGATTTTTATAAGACTTGACATTTAAAGGGTTTTTTGCTTGTTTTAAAGTTTTTTAAGAAAACATTTTTGTTTTATTAAAAAATAACGGTACCTTCCATACAAATATATATTTTTTTGTCTTGCTCGAACGTTTTTTGTTTAACTTTTAGCAACGATTGAAAGTTTCTCATAGAACGCTTAAATTTAGAATTTTCTCACTATCGGCTCAACAGATTAAGATAATTTTTTTATACATAAATTCAAAATAATATAAAAAATAATGCTCATTTGACTCGATGGCTCTGTCGTGTATGGTGAGCTTAATATAATTTCTATTCCAAGAACATTTAAGACAATTTGAAATATTCTATTAAATCGAACACAATAAATATTTTCCATTTTGAGATAAGATGAGCAGATTTAGTCAAAAATATAAAAAGACGTTTATTTGTCCATTATTCCAATAATAAATTCTAATAATTTCCTATTCATCTGCATAATATGAGCGAATAGAAGAAATACGAATTTTACCTGAACAGGTACATACATAGATATCAAGAACGAAAAATACACAACGTCATGTTTCTGTTGATTTATGAGTTTAAGAGAACTTTCAATATTCGTTGCGAGTGGGGAAAAATAAAAAAATAAAAACGATATCATTGGCCACACAAAATAAAGTGATGTTTTTTTTACCTAATTGAAATTTCTAAATTGAAATATGGACGGAACACATTTTTTGAAGGTTATGGGCTAGCTGTTGACGGTTAATTTGCCACTACATTTGCACCACCAAATGACTAATGAGAGGTGCTACCAAATTCATAATATAAATTTATGACTCGCACTAAATCAACTTGAAGTTTAATTTATTTCCCTTTGAGAGAAGTCATTATATATTTAACTACTCACATAGATCTATGATGTATATGTATATAACTGATTATAGATACATGAGGAAAAAGTCAAAATAAATTTATTTTTAATTAATCAATTAGAATTAATTTATATATTTTACCATCAATATTAAAAATAGATACTTATAGGCATGGATACACGGAAAGAATTCTTGGATCCGATCACGAAAAATGAGCTTCAAATTACGAATAATAATTCCCGATCTATACCTTGGCTCGAGATTTCGTAATTTACGACTATTTGCTTGCAATTTGAAAAACTAAGCAAAATGAAGATATTGATACTCAAAAATCGTAAATCAACACTCTTAAGTATCAAAAATTGCGAACAACAAATCGCAAATTGATCCAAATATTCCTTAATCACAAAATTTGAAAATTTGCAAGAAAGATTTGTGATCACCACTTTTATTTTTTGATATTGCGACTCTGAAATATAAATCTTACTCTACCCTTCCAATCTGCAGGTATACACATTAAATTTAATTCATTTCAAATAAATACTTAACGCTTGACTCTACTTGGGTAGTATTGAGTATTCGCACATTTTTCTTTATACATAGATCTATTTTTTTCTTTATCTCACAACCTATTGCTTTTTTTTATTAAAAACAAAACTTTTATAACTACAAAAATTATTTTGCTGTTTTATGCAAATTGTAACAGTTATCTGGTTTTTGTTTTTGGTATTATCCTTAGAATGATTAAAAAACATAATCCTTGATAATATTATTTCAAAATTTTGTATAATTTTTAATTTTAATTTTATTTAAAAAACACACATTTTCATTCTACATATCTTTCTTTCTTAATAATATTATTTTAAGCTCTCAATCCAAAAAAAGATGCCAGATCTACTTAAACAAAGTTTAAATAAAAATCGATTTGTACTAAAAAATAAAACGACGTTTTTAACTTAAACAATTTTTAATGGGTCTTAAAAACTGTCAATCATAAGATTTATGGAATGTGATTCCTACCTACCTTACTTTACTCCTAACATCCTAACATTTTACACATCATTGACGACTAAAGGTACGAGTATATACTCTTGGAATTGCTTGTTTTTTTTTAAGAGAATGATTTATATTATTGGTAGGGAGTTTTAACGCGACAGTTAGCGAATAAATGTAAATTAACAATTATTTTGGTATATCAAACATTACTGGTGTATGTAAATGTGCTATATAAAAGCGTCACAATCTTAATTTGAAATCAGTTGTTGAGAAATAAAAAAAAAATCAATATAAATTGCTAACTTGGTCGTTCGTCAACTCCCATTAACGACAGAGAGTCTAGTTATTTTGTACAAAACTTCTAAAAACAATCGATATTTGGTGCCTTTTAATAGTTTTAATAGTCAAATCTTATAGGTTAAAGTTTTAAAGTAAAAAAAAAAATGCCAGACTAAAGATAGACATTGGTTCCCAAAGTATTGGTGGATGTCAAATATAATAAAAATGATGTTTTAAATCACAATCAATTTGAATATTTGAATTTTGCTTTTCACAGGCATCAATCTACTTAACTGGATTTTATTACAAGAAAAATTTTGTTAATTTAAAAAGCAATAAAGAATTGAATTATACACTAGGGTGGAGTGAAATTTTAGTTTTAAAAATTTTGTTTCCCCTGTATTATTTATTGTTGACCCATGGTCTAAAATGAAAAAATACAAAATTTCAACCCGTTATGTCAACATCTTCAGGTGGCGCACTAGACTTAAACTTCGTTCTATAAAAGAAAAATATGAATTTCAAAATCGTCGAAAAAAATGTATCTTAAATGTATGTTTCAAGATTATTTTTATTGAATATTTATATCAATAGGTAAAATATTAATTAATACACCCAGCAATAGGTTTAAATGTCTCTATCAGAATTTTCTGCTCCCTCTTTTCGGTGAAAATATTGATATTTTGTTTCAAAAAATGGTAACTCTGGCCTGGTTTTGATTTTAGTTCTTTTGTAGCCATCTCTAGCCTCTGGGCCACATACGGATATTGCAGAATCGGGAAAAAGCTTAAAACAACGTTCTACAGCCTGAGTGTGGCAAGGGAACTTCTCAAAATGCAGTAAATTTTCCTTTGAAGAAATCATATTTGTTATTTCTGCGTCACTGTATTTCATTGGCATTGGTGGTTCGGTTATTTTTTCCTTCGACCAATCTATCAAATCATAATAATAAGATGCATCTATTTGTAGTTGAGGAAGTTTAAACTCACGAACTTGATTTGATTTAGTCTGTTGCCTTGCCTTGATTATTCTTCGAAGAGCCAGTTCCCTAATATGTAACTTGTCATCTTGCAACATAGCTAGCAACAAATTTTTTGGGTGCATGAAGAAGGAATTTCTTTGAATAGTTCTTAATACGATGCTCTTGAGGTCATCTCGCAAGTACAAAGATCTTTTAAACATATTAAAAATACGAGTGGGACCGTGTCTGCATGAAGGCTTAGTTTTGATGTCGAACCAGGTTGGAGCGTAAACTTTCACAATGAAACTGACTATTTCCTTGACGTCGGCCGAAGGATTTGTGGTTCCAACATATAAACGCAGAATTCTATTTGCACAAGTTAACCATCAGGAATGTGCTAACTTTCCTGGATCTTTACAAACTAAATCAGGCAAGATTGAACCACGAGAAATAGCTGAGCACATTTGGTGTAAATACTTTTGGTCTGTGCTTAACAAGTCAGCATTCACATCTGGAAGTTCTGCGTTTATTGCTTCAAAATCCACCACTTTGAAGTTAAGGCACTTTTCAAGCTCTTTTCCAATACTTCCGGAAAAACTATTAGGCCCGGTTGTAGTTGCATCTAGACTGGCGAACAGATAACGAAATGGTAACTCATTTGCGTGAAGTAAGCACACAAACCATTGTAATGGTCGACCAAAATGTTTTTCCAACAATGCAATTACGCCATTTTTATGTCCTGTGTTAACAGCAGTGCCATCGCATCCTATTGCAATCAAAGATGTACGAAATTCAAAACTTTTTCCAAGAAAATCAACTATACCCTTTTCAATAGTAGCTGCTTTTCCAGAATCAATTGAAAGATGTCCGATGTACTCTGAATCTGGCTCCGAAATTAATGAGATATGTTCTTCATTGACAGTCTTTCTATGTGATGTACTTTTGGTCTTAGTGATGAATAAAGTTTTATCTTTACGGCCGTCGAAATAAAGTGCCCATATTGGTTTTTTTAAAACCTGCAGCTTCACATTGTAAATCCTTACGTACTTTTTGACGCCCTCGTCGTAATTTACTACGATCTATTACCTGTGATGAGTTTTGAATACTGATGACATTTAAATCCAGCGTTCACTAAAATAGCCGCTTATCTATCAGAAACCCCAGTTCTTTCACAAGCTGCAGCCAAATTTTGTAGATTACTTCTCATTTAAAGAGTTTCATTTTGTTTCTTGCAGCGGTTGAAGTACTTGGAGAATCAGCTGTAGTTTTCAAAAATTGCTCGTGTTTTTGTTTCCTTAGATCCTAACGATGTAAAGATTTGGTTGCCACCTGATCTACAGATCCAATATACATTTTACGATGCACTCGTTGGTCTTTCAAAAAGGGTTCTTCTGAAATAGGTACTTTAATCACCCATTTACACGATTCTCTTGCAGTACATTTACATGTAGCAATATCAAATAATTTTTCCAAGGAATCTTTGTAAAACTCTTGCTTTTTTGGTTCAGTACGTAGTTTTTTCATATTCTTATACTTATTGTAATAGGAAATCAACCTAGCAACAATTTGTTGATGACTAATAGTAGGGATTGAAGCCTTATTCCAAATCTTTTCGACGTCAACAGAAACTATTTCACTTACCTCCTTGATCGAAGGGTCTTTTCCATTATTTAATACAATTAAATCGTTTCTTATCCATAAATAATGTAACGCAACGTGAATTTTTCCATGTTTTAGGCATTTTAGAAAAAAATAAATAAATAGCAACAGGAACAAGAACTCTTATTTGGTATTGTATGGGCTGATATGAGAACTTTACCTATTTTTTTAACAAAACTGATATTTATTTCGAGGTCAGTATTTAGAGGAATTCGGAATTAGTAAATAACTGCACGACTAGTTTTTACAACCGCGATATTAACATAAAACTGCCCGAAATCGATTATAAACGACTCTGAATGGATGAAGAAAGTATAAGTAGTGGGCATTGAATTTATTTTAAATCAAGTAGTCTATGCCACTCAAAGAAAATAAAAATAGTTTAATTTTAATTTAAGTCAAAGGTTGCTGATTGTAAATCTCCGTGAATTGGGATAAGAAGTAAAATGTAGGCTTTGATTTTCTTTTAATTCAAGAAGTCTGCGCCTTGAAGATAAAGTCATACGTTCCTGATTTTTTGCATAGATGACGTGTTAATATATGGTCACCATTTAATAACACAGGAACAAAAAAATTAAAAAAAAAAAAAATTATAAATGCGATTTTCACTCCACCCTATTATACACCCTTGGGTAAGTTTTATGCCCAATGTGTGTACACACTGCACACCTCAAATCATGTACATATTTATGTCTATGTTTACACCCCTTGGGATAGAAATAATGGTTGGGTATGAACGTTTGAATTTTTGACGTTTTGGATTTTATCCGTTTAACAGGTGAGCTTAAAAGTCTACAAAATTCGAGCTAAGAGCACAACGCATTTAAGTGAAATTGAAATTCAGTGAAATAGAATAGTTACAAACAAAAGGCATTTTTGTTTTTTTTTTTATTCGAGAATGCAATACCTGATTGCGATTCTTATACACACATATGAGACAGAAGGTGCGAAAGTGGTGTTACGCACTTTTTTTAGGCAAATTTTTCATTTTTAATCGATGTTAGATACTATTTTATTTGAGATTCTAGGAGAAAAAGTCACATTTTTGGAAAGTTTAGATATTTAAGAATTAAAAATTTTGTCAAAGAAGTCTTTTGATACATAAAATAAAAAAAAAAAATACAGGACAAAAGTATAAATTTTGACAAAAATGGGTTCCAGCACTATTGTAATCACGGCCTCATATGCAATTTTGTATACACTACAGCAATCAGATAGCTTCTAGAAATTTTGTGCAGACAAAATTAATTAGTTTCAATCTTGGGTTTTCATTTCATTTTATGCCATGTTATAAAAACTTGGGCACTATGGCATAGTAATTTGGGCATTGTTTAACTATGAAAGAACACCCCAATATAAGGCATTATGTCATTTAGCGATTTGGGCAATCTGTCGTTGGGCGTCTTACCCTGCACTAGTCCCGGGACTTTTTACCTCATAATAAGTTATTTAAAAAAAATTTATATTATTATTTTATTTCAATTAAATTCTGAATGAGCCTGGCTTTCTTAAAACATATTTATTGATATTTTCTTATTATTTTTAAAATACTAAAAATAATAATAGTTTTCACTGGCTCAAGAAATAAGAGAAGTAATGACATTACCTACGAACATTAGTCGTAGTTAGCCAAATGGTAGGGTAGTTTTAATTTTGTTCCTATACGTCTAAAATTTTCTATCTCAACATAGAAAATAATGCAAAAATGCATTTCTTTGCAGTTTTTCGTTGTCGATCGAAAACAAAAATTTCGATCCAAAGGCTAGTTAAAAAACTAGCTAAATTTTATTGTTTCCGAAAATCCACTCGAAAATACTAATTAATTACACTCTGTGACAAAATTTTAAATTTAGTCTCTAACATGAGCCAAAATACAATTTTCTGATGGCCTTTGATGTGCTGAATTTGAATTTGGCCTGGGAATTGCTCTAGTAATTCAGGTTTGTGAGATATTCGAATCTAATTTTTTTTTGGAAAATTTGGGGCATTAACACTTTCCTTCATTCATCTTCAAGAAATCATTATGATGCTATTGATCTTAGCCTCAAACTACCCAATGGGGTTTTGTGGAAACAGAAAAAACATGTAACGACAATTTAAATTAAAAAAATTTATTAATAAAGCTGTTGTGCAGTTTTCAGTGTTTATTTAATTTTGATTGAATGGTTTGGGGAGGGGGGTAGATCCCCATTTTTCCCCCATAGTTATGCCACTGGCTTCAACCATTATCCAGCTTAAAAATCCTGTTTCACACACACAAGTCAACTGGTTTATGTTATCAAAATGGAGGTGCATTCAGCTCTAAATAGCAGCAGGTCTGAGAGGGGAGCGTTGTGAAATCCCAAAAGCTAAAATCTCAAGTTAAAAATTTTCACTTTTTTTTAAATCTCTCAAATCAAAATCTCACAAATTTTAAATCCTGCTTTTCATAATTTCGCACTTCCAAAATCTTGCTTCCTACAATTTTGCATTTACATTTCACATCCAAAAATCTCATTTCGTAGATCCAAATCTCAGTTTCACACTGAAAATCCTGCGCACTTAAAAAAATAAGCACGAAAACGAAAAACTTTTTCTTTCGGCTTATATTATTATGTTCTCTTGACAATAGTTTTTATTTTGATTAAAAAATTAATTTGTTACAATAAAATAGAATTTTGCGAGATTTTAATATGCGAAGCTTATTGTTTGTGGTATTCTATGATTGAAAGATTGTTTAAGCCAGGATTTTGTAACCACAAGATTATAAAAAGCGAAATTTTGTTATTGTGAGTGGTCGTAATGCGTGATTTAAAATGCGATATTTTGATTTGCAAGATTTTGTACCCCAACCCCAGATTCTTGCGTTTCGCTTAAAATATGAAGAGTAAAAAATGGTACGTAAGTAGCTGAAAGTTCGATTATAATGATGTACTTAATCAAATTCAGTGATTCTTATCTTTGGGTTATCATCCCAAAATCAAATTGAATAAAATCAACAAAAACCACATACCTAATAAAAAACGTTTTGACAGCTTTAATTCTTATTTAAAAAAAAAATACATTTATCACTAAAACCACTCAACTTTGATAGTTCCCATACTAAATATGAGTGAAGAAAAAAACCATACAAAATCTCTGGATATAAATAAAACCAAAATGATTTCTATACCAACAAAACCTGTGCTCGTTTCCATAGGGAATAATACATTAAACGAAAAGGAGGAATTAATGTGTCATTATTGTTGACACTTTCATCTTAAATCTCCTGAATTCTTTCATAGATAAACTGATGACTTGGTTCTTGTTTATGTATGAATGTATCTACAGAATACATCTAAATTTTCTTGTAGAAAACAATATGTCTACATAAAGTCGGAAATTATGTCTTTTCCTAAAAGTTTAATTTTGAATATTTCATTTTAAATTAAAAAACATGAACGGATTTTGCCTATTTGGATTTTTTGTTTTGTCAACTGTTAATCCAAAGCTATGTGTGGCTCAAATGAAGAGAGAAAAATTTTGTTCATGATTGATGTAAAAATAGAAAAAAAAAAACGAAAAAGAAAAATAAAAGCAAAACACCAACCAAAGACTGGAAAATCAACAATTGATGCTAGAGGGTGTGAAAAATCCTGCTTCCGCCGAGATTGTGATATTATAAGAAGCCGATTTACACAAAATCGTTTCATAATGTGGCAGGATAAGAATGATGAAAAAATATACAAAACAAATAAAAGCCATAAGAAGATAAAATAAATTTTCGTAAATTTCCACCCAAATCTGACATTGATGCCAATCTTAAGTATGTTGAGGGTCTTTTTTAGCACTTTTCTCTATCACAACAACAACATAAATATGCCCTTAAGCACAATATCAGCATTTTTTTTTATCCATGAAGAAAGGAAGGAAGAAATGGAAGAAGGGTCTAAATTTATTAAATGAGTTTATAAAAAAATTAAAAATTCATTTTTATTTAATGAGGTAAAAAAGTTATACTAACACACAAATTAATTTTTTGTACATTATTACCTCAAGGCTGTCGATGACGGTTTGAAACTTTTGTATTTTTAATTGAATATAAGTAATTTTAAGGAAATCGGTAATTTAATTGTAAACAAATACGAAAAGAGCATCTTAGAATAGTATTTATTAAATGAAATAATTTTCAAATTTTTAAATAAAAACTAATCTTGTGTAGTAGTTTAAGTTTCTAAAAAAATTTTTGAAACATTGTCAACCTTAATCTTAATATCGGAAATATGTATGCCCTAACTATCCTTCTATTATTCTATTCCTGATTATACGATTCAAAAGCTTAAAAACAGGGGGATAGTAGGCTTTAATATAATCCAAGGCCAACAAATCCCAAGAGTGAAATTCGAAAGTTGATGAAGTGACATTAAAGAAGACCAGTGACACCTGATCCTTTCTTTATGACAAACAGTTTTCACAACTAGAACAAAGTTATGCCACCTTTAACTTGACACATCAGTGTTGTGTGGTCGTCTAGCTAGGATTAATATACCATCACCACATTGTACATGTATACCTAAACTGAATTCACCATACAAAAACCACCTTAATCGCCCATTGTCTCATAGCCCAAGAAGAGTAGGTAAGCAATTTAATATGAATGAACCACTTTAAGCAAGAAACTTAGGTCCTGTACCAAGTCCAGCATTATAATTTAATGAAACACCATCGTACAATTCCACGAGAAACTTTAATAAATATACAAGTCCTTTATTTTTGGATTCAACAAAATAAATCTTTTAGAACCAGAAACACAACCTTCATAAACAGACCAAACGAATGGCTGGTTACCTTTACAATATTACCAACGTGGTTCGGTGTCGGTCACGTCAAGTTGTGGATCCACACATGCCCGAAAAGGAAGTCATAAGCAAGATTAATAATACAAAAACTATATGGTGGATATGGGTACCTATACGTAAATACATCCTGTGAGAGGTACCTTCATACCGCACACGTTATACCTACCTAAGTTATAGCTTATAGCTCACAACATGTCAAATTATAATACGCATCTGATGGGTAAGTGGTTACCCTCCCAAAAACTACCACGATGATATATTCTGCGGAAATCAAATTAGAGCAAATAGGATTCGGGGAGTGACTACCACATCGTCACAGCCCAGAGATAGACAAGCGTCAGAAACGTCAATATAGTAATAGTAGGAAAGGCATTGATATACCCTTTATATTTTGAATGGATTAGTTTATTGGTGTAGGCCCAAGTATTGAGTTGTGGTAGTGAATCAAATATATGTATGAAGGGAAAGGCATACCTACATAAATCCATAAATTAATAACGCCAAATGTCATGATAGGACACACTTTCGATAGTGTCCAGTGTCCAGGAGTTGACTAACATTTGATCCTTGACACACACTACATTAAGTCAGTATAATACAATGAAATAACTGTCAACTGTGTGTGCTCATCAATTTTAGTTTTGTTAGTTTGTGCCTTAAATTTCGAATGAAACTATTAATTTATTCATTTATTGATGTTGAAGACACGCAAGCTTAGAAATCAAGTGAGCATGAATGATTTGGTTTGGTTTAGTATGTGAAGGGGTTAAATAAATTTAGTGTGGATACAATTAATTATTGTATTAAAACTGTTTCTACCTTGGAGGCAGATGGACTTAATTATTGATATAAATATGATTTTACTATAAATAGAACAAATTTTTTTTGAGAAAAAACCAGGCTGGATTTTGATTGAGAAGTTTTGAATTGAAAACTTGACTAAAATGGGATTCACTTGACCAAAAATAAAATTATAATAAAAAAGGGTTGAATTTGATGCCAGATAGAATCTGAGCTTACTGAGCTCAACTGGCTAAGCCAGTGTTGCCATCAAACTTTTTTAAGAACAAAATTTCTATTCAATTAAGCACATTAAATTTGAAAATAGGTACGGTACTGACATTTTGACCACACTTTTCCAAGCCATATAAAAAAATTACATAATTTTGCCTTGATCTCGAATGAAGTTGTAATGAAAATATGAATTTTTGTGAATAACATTTAAGGAGTTGAAGCGGTTTTTTCAAAAAAATACTTTTTAAATAATTGAAATTTCAAAACATTTTTAGTGAAAAATTTTGATATGCAAATTTTAAAATATTATGCAGATATAAATTAAATTAAAAAAAATCAACCTGATTTCAAAATATAGAATTTCAAAAAAAAAAAAATATATATTTTAAAATTAAGAAAATATTTTTTTTAATTTTTGTGTGCTCTTAAGAAATTTGTACATAAAATATATCAAAATCCAAGTACATATGTATTTTTTTTTTAAATTGTTTTGCTTAATATGAGGATGTAAATACAAAATTTTTTGGAATCCCAATTTTTTAAATCTGAGATAAAATAGTATTTAAGATCGATTAAAGATGAAAAATATGATATGGATAGTGAGTTACACCACTCTTGCACTCAAAGCCACATAATATGTGTAGAAGACCATTCTTAAGTACACAAACAAAAATTTCATCAAAATCGTTGAAGTCGGTTTAGAGAAAGAATGGGATTTTCCTCAAAGGTTTTTAAACTTTTTTTAAAATTATGCGCGCACTAAATGGATTGAGACTACTCTTCGAATGATTGAACACAGTGCGAGCGTTGACAAAGTAGGGAAGTATTTAAAAGGAGATAGATACCTATTTGCGAGAAATGCTTGCATAAAACAAAACTATTTATTAAGGATATTCTAAAAAGTTTTGAAAAACGTTAAATATAAATTTAAAAAAAATTACTGGTTGAAATTTGAAGAAATAAGCTTACAATTTTTTTTTTTTATTTTAAATCATGCTTTTTTCTAGTATTGTGAGGTTTTGCAGGATAAAATGCACGACTGGATTGCACGTACTTGCTCTCATGTTTAAATTTTTTTTAGAAAAAAAAAAGAAACATGTAAAAGCAACTATGTAGTTAAAAAGCTTAGAGCTGAAAAACAAGTATGTCATTTGATTACTTGAAAAAATATAAGTATATGCAACAAAAATTTAAATCGTTAGTGTGGTTTTCTTAAAAAATAGTTTTTTTATATATAAAATTCTTAAAACATTTTTAAGACCAAATTTTGGAATGCAAATCTGAATTAAAAATATTTTAGAAAGTACTAAAAAACTCTTATGTACCGAGTTTAAATAAAATCGATCATTTATATATTTGAAATATTTGATTTTCAAAAGAAAAAATTGAAAAATTTTTTGAAAATCCAAAAAATATTTTTTTTTAAATTTAAGTACACAAAAATATTTAAAACTTTTGGAAGCATCTGTATAAAAAAATATTGAAACCAGTCATATCTCATATTTTGAAGAAATTTTTTTTTTTTGTGGTTATTTTCCCGTGGATAGGTGCAAAACCTGCTATTCAGGCTCTTTGAGGACCGAAAAACGCGTGCTCATAGAAGTGTGAGATTCTTACTACATTAAAACCACCTCCACTTCCCGATTGCAACTAAGTTGAAACTTATCTAGCAATTTATTTTTAACGATGTTAAGTAACGTGTTGCAGGTTACTTTCCGGTAAAAGTTCCTGCTTAATCCGCGATTTTAAAGCCGTTTTCTGTTCAGCGCACCAAGTCGGAAGGTTTTGTTCTTCGCAGACGGCGTACTAAATTCGACTTGTCAAGAATGTCAATATTCGTAGAATTAGCGTGTTCTAATAGTCGATTTCTATGTTTTCGCGCGAAACTTTTTATTTCCTCCCGCACCGTAGGAATCCCGAGATCCCTATGAAGATCTTCGTTTCTTATATACCACGGAGTATTTACAAATGACCTAAGCAATTTATTTTCAAACGTTTGTAAGTTATTTAAGTTTGTATCGCAGGTACAACCCCAAAGTTGTATACCATAAGTCCAAAAAGGTTTAAGAACCTGTCGGTATAAAATCAATTTATTTTCAATACTAAGCTTTGAATATTTACCGAGTAACCAGTTCATATCTCTTAATTTACTTTTTAGTTCTTCGCATTTTTTTTTCACGTGCGGCTTCCATTTTAATTTCGCGTCTAGAGTCATTCCCAGATATTTAGCCTCATTTGCAAATGGAACACGAGTGGTATTAAGAAAGACGGGTACTCTATTTATTTTTTTATACGTAAAGTCCACGTGGACTGACTTTTGTTCATTGAGCGCTATTCGCCATGTTTTCGTCCACTCATTAACATTATTAAGAGCATTTTGTTATTTAATTGTAGCTTCGCTAATCGTTTTTCCTACTGCTAGTATTGCAGTATCATCAGCAAACGTGGCTACAATAGTGTCATCTGTTTGAGGTATATCGCGTGTAAATAAAAGGTACAGAACTAAACCTAATACACTTCCTTGTGGTACCCGTGTCTTACACGAAAAAGTCTTTCATTTAGATATTCGTTTAGAATGTTGTAAAGTCTCTCAGGCAGAATTTGTCTTAATTTGAATTTGAG
This sequence comes from Dasysyrphus albostriatus, assembly GCA_946251815.1. Classification (NCBI taxonomy): domain Eukaryota; kingdom Metazoa; phylum Arthropoda; class Insecta; order Diptera; family Syrphidae; genus Dasysyrphus; species Dasysyrphus albostriatus. Next base: position 139,079,784 of record OX276336.1, read on the forward strand.
GCCTTCGTGCCACACCTTGTCAAACGCCTGCGACACGTCCAAAAAGACAGTCGAACAGATTTTCTTTCCTTCAAGAGCTCTCTCAATTACGTCAGTAATTCTATGCACTTGATCAATTGTCGAATGCTTGCTTCTAAATCCGAACTGATGTTCAGGTATTAATTGTTTCTCTTCTATTATCGGTTGCAGGCGCAGGAGTAGTATTCTTTCAAAAACTTTTGATGTAATAGGAAGAAGCGAAATCGGTCTGTAAGACTTCTTTTCGTGAGAAGGTTTGCCAGTTTTTAATAAACCTTTTACGAGGGAGCATTTTTAAAATCTCTGCCGTTATTAAGTCATATCCTGGAGCTTTGTTGGACTTAAGCTTCTTTATTTCTGTTTTTAATTCAGCAAGTGTAGCATTTCTCGTTATGTAGCTTTCATTTGAGGTAAAATTGAAGAAAATTGAAAATTAAAAAAATTCTTCCTTGGAAGGTACCATTAATAATTTTTTTTGAAAAATGGTTTATTTCCCAAAAGAAGCCTTTAAAAAAGTAATTTACTGAATTTTGTTTAAGAAAAGTTGTTGAGCCGTTTTTTGAGAAAAATACGATTATATATAATTTCTAAAAAAAATTGTATGACAGGTACCGTTATTTTTGATTCTAAAAAAAACATAAAAAAACGTGTGGGCTTAATCAGCAAAAACCACTCCATAAATGCTAATTTGTTGCCCGAACCCCCACTTTGTAGCTGTTACGGTTTTTCATGTATTCAAAATTTCGCTAAAATAAGACTGAAGTTAGCGGACGAAAATCCAAAAATCATAATTCTGTTAATACCCAAAATTGTAGCTTTTTAAATGATAATTTGTTGCTCAAAAATTAATTTAATATCTTTTATGAATAATTTGTTATTAATAATTTAAGTTTAAAAAAGTGCATTTCAGGTTTACCAACATAGGCTCAGAAAAGGGCCATCGAAATACTAAAAAACACTGATTTTGAAAACTTTTTTTGAAAAAATTTTTAGCTTTTTTCATACTAATTTGTTGCTCACACCAAAAATTTGTAGCTTTAAAAGTTTATTTGGAAATCAAGTTTCCGCTGGCTAAAAAGTTAGCTAAAAATCAAGCCTCTAAAATCTAAAAAAATTACAAAATCCAAAAATGTTTTTCCCCACAAAATTGTTTTCCATTTCTAGGCCTTTAGTTTATATATTAGGGGTAAATTAATGCGTTAGGCCATGGCAAACATTCTTAACATGTTAAGACTCTGACTCGATTTACAGTTTTCACAGAAACCCAGCATGACGAAAACCAATTTAGTGGACTCCTCCATCATCATAAAAATGATATAGATTTGATTGGAGTTTAAGGCAAGTAAAAATCTATGGCTGATATGCCCAATTAGGCAAGGATACTTATAACGGGTGATTTTTTAAGAGGTTTAGAACTTTAAAAAAAAAGAACACAAAAAATTCGAAAAAAATGAATGAAATATTTATTTGAATCGATAGTTTGAACTTTGCAATTTAATGTTTAAAGATAATTTCATGCAAATGTTGACCGCGGCTGCGTCTCAGGTAGCCCATCCGCTGAGTCCAATTTTGGCATACTCTTTCACACATATCGGCCGGTATCTCACGAATGAATGCATGGATGTTGGCTTCCAGTGCGTCAATCGAAGCGGGCTTGTACCTGTAGACATTAACCTTGACATACCCCCACAAAAAATAATCTAATGGTGTCAAATCGCACGATCTAGGCGGCCAATTGACCGGCCCGAAACGTGAAATTAACTGTTCACCAAACTCGCCTCGCAATTGCGCCATTGTTTCGCGTGCTGTGTGGCATGTGGCACCGTCTTGTTGAAACCACATATCATGCAAGTCAAGAACTTCCATTTCGGGCAAAAAAAAGTTTGTTATCATCGCTCGGTAGCGTTCACCATTGACAGTAACGCTGCGATTCGCATCATCTTTGAAGAAATATGGCCCAATAATGCCGCCGGCCCATAAACCGCACCAAACAGTGGCTTTTTCGGGATGCATTGGTAGCTGTTGCAATGCTTCTGGCTGATCTTCACTCCAAATGCGGCAATTATGCTTATTTACGTACCCATTCAACCAAAAATGAGCCTCATCGCTGAACACAATTTTTCGATAAAAAAGCGGATCCTCGGCCAGCTTTCCAAGAGCCCATTCACCAAAAATTCGGCGTTGTGGTAGGTCGGCTGGCTTTAGTTCTTGCACCAGCTGTATCTTAAAAGGCTTTACGCCCAAATCCTTCCGCAAAATTTTCCACGTAGTGCTGTAACAAAGGCCTAACTGCTGGGAACGGCGCCGAATCGACATTTCGCGGTCTTCTGTCACACTAGCTGATACGGCCGCAATATTTTCTTCACTACGCACAGTACGTAAACGTGTTGGTGGTTTAATGTCCAACAAAGTAAATTTGGTGCGAAATTTGGTCACAATCTTCCGAATAGACTGCTCAGAAGGTCGAGAATGCCAACCATAAAATGGAAGCAGCGCGCGATGAACATTTCGAACCGAGCACGAATTTTGATAGTAAAATTCAATAATTTGCAAGCGTTGTTCATTTGTAAGACGATCCATGGTTAAATTGCAAACCAAACTGAAGCTGTTTGACAGTGACACAAGGTACTAAACACACGTCAGCTGTCAAAACCAGTGTTGCCAAAACCAAACCAGCTAAGAAATCACCCTTTATGTATTTCATGAGTTATTCCAATGACGAATGTAATTCTAACCTTGAACTCCAGGACCTTATATTTGCACGAAAAATTCACTGAAAGTTACCCGTTAAAGATTTTATGTGACCAGAATTCGTAATAATAAAACCCATGAGCATTGAGTAAAATTAAAATCTCTCTAACCTGATGAGGTAGGTGATTTGACGCCGCGCCACCGTCTATCAGCTCTCTGCCAACATGTTTTATTTCTCGAAAAAAAAAATATGTTAACCTTATTTAGCTCTGGTACTACAGTTGGATTTTGCATAAATAAATTTAATATTGACAACTTTAAATACCCATTCTATCGGATGAGAAAAAACCTCTACAATGGATTTGGTCCAATATTCTCCTTTGTGACACTTTGGTCGGGAAAACTGGGACAGTGGAGCAGGTCGCTATATTTATACTACCTCAATACCTTAGCCTGCCTCCCAACTCCCGTATATGATGCATGTTAACAAAGTTCGACTAAAAGTATGTTGTTTGTGCTGCAGGGGTGTTCCGTGTGTCGGACATTTTCGTTTGTTTAACTTTGGGGATTTCAGATTCTATGTGGGTAGTTTGTGGGCTTACCCGAAAAAAAATGCTGGTCTTTTCATCAGAATACTATACCTATGAGAATGCTCGCACGGTTGTGTTTGTTTTAATAGTGTGTGGACAGAAAATAAAAAAGTGTTTTCTCACTTCAAAAATTGATATTTCATTCGGTCGAGGTGGGTGGGCCTGTCCGCTTGGAAATTGTTTTTAAAACAAGATTTTTTTTTTGTTGCCCCGGTGCGTGGTGGTGGAGGTGGCTACGACTTTGGTTTTCACTTTGTATCTACATAATATGACATTGAAGAATCTGTATCATGAGATCCATATGGTGTCGCCCTTTTCTGTAACTTTTTTTGCTCCGACGATGGTTTTGATTTCGAAGAAAGAAAACCTAAACATAAACTGACGGCTGGAAATGGCTGTTCTTAAAAATTATGGTAGCACTTTAATGAGATTTTGTAAACGATCTCTTTTAAGAGTGAAATGGTGTTCATGGATAGACTGTTCGTTTTCTATATCTCTCTCACCCTCTCTCTCTGATTTAAAGACATTAAATATGAAATGTGTCAGATTTATTGCTGGAAATTAGTTAAATTTGGTTTTTATGATCATTTAATAGGGCGAGGGACTAATAAAGTAGCTCGTGTTGAAATGTTTTGAGTAAATTTTATTTTATTTTTTCTTGCTGTCAGGGTATGATTGTGTTGTCGTTTAGCTATGCTTATAAAAAAATTTATTAATTTTCCAACGATGACGACACGAATAGCATTGAAATGAAAACGATTAAGCTTAAGATTGTTTTAATTTGCAAATTTTTCTTCTTGACGCAAACATTTCTGATGTTATTATTTATATTTGTGGGTAATGCGTTGTTTATGTGTTTTAAGCTTCTTAGTTTCATCATTAGAATAATGTGCTTTATGGTAGAAATATAGTAAATTTGGTAACATTGTTTCGCTAAAAGAAGTATCATCAGGAACGCTCTCCTCATCTGGAAGCAAATGTGAATGAAACCAAACGAAAAGTCAATTTTCTAAATAATGTTTAATCTTCTCCTTTAGTTTTAGTTTTGTCCTTAGAATTTGAATACAATTCTTATGTATTTAAAGAGAAAAATGCATTCCTTAAATTGCAGAGAAACTTCTTTAATATTTCGATATGAAAAAAAGATTGTCACTAAATTTCTATAGAAAATCGTTTACTAAAGGCCTTCCAAAACTCAAACTGCCAAAGTCTTTAGAAGAATTATTACGAAAAAAATACAAAGCTTAGGAGTATACACTCGTATAACTACTATATGCTTAAAAAACGGATTTTGAAACCAATAAAGCTTGAACGCTTAAACATGTTAAGAATTCACAGACGCACAGACTTTAAACGTCGTTAATTCTGAAGTAAAATTTTTGTATGCAGAACTATGCATTTTGGATGAAATTTTGGACTCAAAAACAACTCCTGGGGAAGGAGAAGATGGTATTCCCTATGAATCTTTAACAAGAGAAGATGCATCACTATCGCTCAAAGAGTAGGTAATCTTTCCAATACATGGCCATTCAAAAAAATCGAGACCAAGCATCTTTATTTCAAATTATGGAAACAAAATTATTAAGGTAAACCAATATTAAGTATATATGTATATAACAGTTAACGAAAAAACTGTTGATACAAAATTATATTTGTTGTTGTACAATAGGGAGAGTATACAAGAAATCATACGTTTTATCTTCAGAAAATGAGCATTTTTTTGGTATTTTTGAGGGTATCAGTTCTCTATAAATTGTGATGCACTTCGCAATCCGCAGTGAGATTTTTATAAAAACTTTTAATTTTGGGATTATATGTTTTGCTTTACAAAAGGTTATACCCGCCAAAACGACTAAAAATTTCTTGTCTTCTCCGTTACCGAAAATGGCAAAAGTTTGTATAAATTGGGAACTTTATAAGCGTTTGCAATATTATTCCGCATACAAAACTAGGGTTCTGAACCTTTGGCACCTCATATATGGGAAATTTGATATTTAAGAATACCATCTAATTGATCAGAAAAGGGCAACTAGTCCTAGAAATTGGTCAGCCCTAGATAACTTGTAATAAAGGCTTAAAGTTACTCAAGGTAAATCAAGGTCAAGCACGATTTCTGGCACCACATTTAAGGGAAATTTACAAACAAGTATAACATTCAAAAGATCTCTAGATCCTGATAAAAGGTCAAACATTCACTACATTTACATTTACATTTACATTTACATTGAATTGTTCAGCCATAGTTTTTTTACAATGAATTTTCAAAATTCGTTTCAAGGCCACAAAAAAACTTTTGGCACCTCATTTCAAAAAATTAAGTATGCCATTTGAGAGGCCACTTATGGTCATAAGAGGTCAGCTATTTTCAGTAAATAGAAATCGCGAGTGAGCTTGAGAAACTAGAATCTAGAACTAGACTTTGTTGAAGAAAATAGAATTCTTCTCTTCCAAATTTTTGAAAGGATTAAATTTCTTTGATCCCCACCACTTAAGGTAATCAAGGTAATTTTAAGAAATTTTGTGTAAAATGTCAATAAAATCGGTTAATTTTAACACGTGCTAGTGAGCACTACCAATTTTTCATACAAAATTTAGGCATGGTGTTTTCACAGTCGATATGAAAAACAAATTTTTATGTTTGATATATAAAATAAGTTATATTTTCAAAAGCGAACTTTGAGTATATATAAATATATACCTTATTAAAAATCTTTAAGTTAAAAAAAAAAAATCATCAACGCATTTTAAAAATTTTGAATTTCCCAAAAAAAAAAAAAAATATTTTCCTAAAAACACAAATTTTTAAAAAATCTTGATAGAAATCGGTAAAACCGTTAAGAAAATGGAAATTAAAATATGGCAGATACTGTTAAGAAAAGTTTTTGGTACACAAAATTACCAAAAAGTACAACATTCCACTGATTTTTGTATTAAAATCCTTAAAACTGTTTTTAATATCTATAGTAGGGGTGTCGGAATTTCTTTTATTTGTTATATTTAAAATGGGTATCATGGATCTTGTTAACGATTTCAAATAAAAGTAATTTTTGTTCTGGAACATTTTCCAAAATTGATTTTTGAGACCCCGCGGCCAGTCTTAGGTAAAAAATTCCAATTCGAAAAAGTGGTCAGGAAAATCATTTAAATTTTCGTCGATATGTGATCAAAGTTACTTAAAGTAATTTTTTTTTGCTTTTACAACCTGTTGCTAAGAAATTAGAATAAAAAACAGCTCCTTAAAATGTCATAAAATAACTCTTTGCCTTAAATTTTAATGAAAGCCACAAAATAATCTATCGATTTTTTAATCGTTTTTCATTATTTTTTCTTAATGGATTGCTTGAATTGGCCCGAAAACATTATACTTACTTACTTACTTTTACTTTAGATGGCGCTCACAGTCCAGGATGGACTACGGCCTCAACCAACAAGCCCCTCCAGCCAGCTCGGTCCCTAGCTAACTGCCTCCAGTTACGCACTCCAAGTTGGTTGAGGTCGCTCTCCACTTGTGTGCGCCACCTTAGGTGGGGTCTTCCTCTGCTGCGCAGACCATCAGGGGTGGATTCGAAGACTCGTCGGGCTGGTGCGTAGGTGTCCATTCGCTCCACGTGACCCAGCCATCTCAGCCGCTGTATTTTCAGCTTTTCGACCAGGTCGACGCCGCTGTATAGCCCGTAGAGCTCATTATTAAATCTTCTCCTCCATACTCCATCGATACAGACTGGACCGGAGATCACCCGAAGAATGTTCCTTTCAAAGCACCCAAGTAGACTCTCATCCGTTTTTGACAGAGTCCATGCTTCTGCCCCGTACAGCAGGACCGGGATGATAAGGGTCTTATATAAAGTCTCCTTGGTTCTTTGAGAGAGGGCTTTACTACTCAAATGCCTTCTTAGCCCGAAGAAACAGCGATTGGCCAGAGTAATTCTTCGTTTGATTTCTGCACTGATGTCATTTTGCGATGTAATAGTGGAGCCCAGGTAGACAAAGTCCTTGACATTTGGTTTACGGTTGATTTGCCGGGCCTAAAACCACACTGATAGGGGCCGATCAGATCGTTGACAAATGGCTTTAAGCGATCACACAGTAAAGATGACAGAATTTTGTATGCGACGTTGAGGAGACTTATACCTCTGTAGTTGGAACAATTCAGAGCATCTTCTTTCTTGTGGATGGGGCACACTATACCGAGGTTCCATTTATCGGGCATACTTTCTTCCGACCAAATTTTGAAGATAAGTTGGTGTATACTCCCTACCAAGTCATCTCCCCCTGCTTTGAATAGCTCGGCTGGCAGGCCATCTGCACCAGCAGCCTTGAACGCCTTAAGCATAGCTATCGTTAACCGCACTTCATTTAGGTCGGCTGGACGAAAATTTTGGCCATCGTCGTCCAGGTTGAATGGATTATTCTGCCTCACAGCGGAATTTGGATTATCATCGCCATTTAGCAGTCTAGAAAAGTGTTGTTTCCAGATCCTCAGCACCGACTGTGTGTCTAGCACCATATTCCCACTCTCGTCTCGGCAGGCTTCCGTTCTAGCCTTGTAACCCTGGGTAGATTGCCTCACCCTTCGGTAGAACTTTCGAACGTCCCCCCTGCCGCTACACTCCTCAATAGACAGCGACATTATACAGCGTGCTTAAATTGATATAAAATCAATCCAAATGAGTAGCTAAATTCAAAATAAAACATCATTAGCAATTCTGACTACATATTGACGCAAATTTAAATGGGTTTTCTGAGCACTTGTTCGAATTGTAGTTTTTTTTTACTTCGGCCACGGGGTCTCAAAATTTTAAAAATGTCCTACCACAAAAATTACTCCTATTTAAATCCCTTACAAGATCCACGATACCTATTTTGTATATAGCTATAAAAAAAAAAAATAATTCCGACACCCCTAATCTATAGGTTAATAAGTTTTTCCTTAACAGTTGTATGGCAAGTACGAGTATCTACCTTCCGTCATTTTGGGAGCTGAACAAAAAATTTCAATTAATCTTTAACGGAACCATTAAAACAAATTAATTGAAAAATTTTAAGAAAATCACTTCTGTGGTTAAGGCTGTTGGTCGTGGTGCCAGGCAGGCAGATAGATAGAATTGTGGCGACCACTTTTTCGGATATTAAAATCTATCATCGCAATGCTATTTTTGATTTGCTATATCAAATTTTGATTTGCACAAAATTATCCCTTAACCTAAAAGTATCGACATTTATGTACCAAATACTCCTTATGGAAAGCAGCTAAGCGCTTAAAAAGACTGTAGCGACAAATACCGCCACTAAAATCTCAAGATGGTAATGGATTGGAAGCCCGAAGCAAAAGGCTGATCTCTTTGCTGAACATCTCGCGAATGTTTTTAAGCCATCCCCAGCAAATACAGCTACAATTGCCTTACATTTTGTTGATAGAAACGATAAATGTGAAATTGCTTTTGTCGCTCAAAGAATTAAGAAGGATGTGTCGACATAAGTTGTCTAACAAATAATCACCAGCAAGTAGGATCTAATGACTACTCAGGTTTTGAAAGAAATGCCTTTAATAGCCTTCAAAAAACTTCAATTCAAAGTCTCAAATAACCAAATCTCGATTGAAAAAACTCTCGTAGATTAATGAGCTAGGAAATAGCTATTTGATTTTTGTAAATAAAGGAAAGGAAGAAGTTTAAATTCTTTCTAGATATCTCAATTCAGAAAAAAACACGATAAGATCTATTGAATTTATTTCTGAATTTAAATTCTTAGAAAAAAAAATGGAAAATCAAGAGAATTGTGAAATATATGGATTTATGTCTTGAATATTAAATCCCCTTTCAAAGTTACAATAAATGCTTGATGCACAGGAAAAAAATAAAAAATGTATATAGAAATTCATTGGTATATAGGTATCCGTACCTATCCATTATATTTGACGAATTCTTTTGAATACCTATATTCTTTAAATGTGTCCTTATTGAGTACATTTTCAGCGAAATTGTTAAATTTTCCTACATTGTCATTGAGTAATTGGATAGCTTATCGCACTAGATTTATCCAATTTATCAAATGTTTAACATTTCCCTATAACTTTGTCTAAATCCTCAAAGAAATTCATCAAAGTCTCTAAGCTAAAAGGAACTAATTAAGCTAAGTTTTATGTACAAAAAAAAAAAAAAACAAAAATATAAAAATATAACGAGATTGTTAGCAAAAAACAATATGTATCCTCCGAAAGGAAAAAGCAAAAAATAAAAAATTGAGATGTTTTCCGGAGTTCTCCTTCCTTATTTATTTTTTCATATATAAAAGGAACTTAATGGTTTCTTAGAAGTAAATATTTTTCATAGAAAGAACTTCTAATTATTATTTAAGTTCTTTTCTGTTGTTTCCTATTTAAAATAATAACAAAATATATAGTTGTTAAATGATTGATACTTTGTACATTTTCGTATCCACCAATAGAACATTGGTGGCACGTGATGGTGTGTTGTTGTTTTTTTTTTTTTTAACAAAATTCTGCAAAATCATCAAAAAAGAAACCAAATGAAACTAAAAATAAAATAAATGATTGAGAATGATTTGAAATTCGCGTGAAGAAGTTCGAGAAGTGTGAAAAACATTTGGCCTCATCGAAAATAATGTAAGGATTTTTTTTTTATAAAATGCGCGTAATAACTGTAGAACACAGTGAGGGAATTAACAGGGTAGCTATTCCACGTCACCTTTTTCTGTTGATTCAATGAAACACAATGCGTGAGATTATGATATTACCTTTATATTATTATGAATGAGTATTGGATTGCTTGAGAAAAACAGGTGTTACAATGGATTTTAATCCTTGATTGTGATATTGTTTTGATGTTTTAGTCGAATAATTATGAAAGACATTAATTTTGCTTTTATAAAATAATGTTTTGTTTTCTAGATGTGCTCAGTTTTGCATTATTAAATACGGTTATTGTTATTCTATCTTATCGAAAAAAAATATGTTTTGAGTAAAGAGAGATGTTATTTATACAAGCATTAGAGTTACAATTTCGAACAATCTCATTTCGAAAAAAAGAAAGCTTAAAATCTCATTCTTCAATGAGATAGTAATTCACATACAGTAGACGCTAGAAATAGTGAAGAAATAAAAAATAAAGTTTCATCACTTTTTCGAGATTGCTCGCTTTTTCGAACGGGAGTTATAAAACGCTTTCTAAACATGAATTTGATCCAAAATTCACATTTTGGTCGATATGAATGTTCTTACATTTATTAAAGCACAAAACAAAGCTTTCAATCAGGTTTAAAAAAACAGAAACTATTCCTCAGTGTATTTGAGCAATTCTAAATGCTTGCAAGACATTTTTATAAAAAATAATCAATTTTTAAAATTTTGTATGTTTAAAATTGTGGATTCGAGATGCACTAAATCGAGCTTCTACTGTATTTTGCAACAGTTTACAATTATTACTGGAGTGAGGCAAAAGTATTGAATGGTGATTTCAATATTAAATTAATTATAAAACTATTAATTTTTTTGCTTACTCTTGCGATACTTTTTTCTTGGTTGTTTTTTTTTTGACAGCTGTCACTTAATTTATGCTCAGTTCAGTTTGCCGTTTCATAATAAATAGACTAACTCCTGAACGACGTTTATAAATCATGCAAATTTATTAGAAAAGTAAATAAATAAATGGTTTCGGTTCGCAACAGCAAACGATACAATCAATTTATTGAAGGAAACTTTTGGTGAGTGCTATTGGCTTGTGGCGTGGCCTTCAAAATCGTGCGATTTAACACCGCTGGACTATTTTCTGTAGGGTCATGCGAAGTCACTTGTCTACGCAAATAAGCCCGATACAATTGACGCCACGCAAAAGAATATTCGGCACGTTATTGCTAACATGTGGCCCCAATTGCTGCAAAATATGGTCCCTATGGGCCTCTCGGCTGGAATTTATTCGAGCCAGCCATGGAGGCCACTTGCCCGAAATAATTTGTTAAAACATAATGGCAAACCCTTATCTTAATTTATAAAATGTATTCGTTTATTTCTTCCAAAAAAAATACCCGTTACAATGAGTACAGCGAGTCAAAATTTTGAAAAATACAATAATTTGCATGTTGAAAATTTCTGGATTTCAATAAAAAATTCTTAATTTGAAAAAAGGATTTCAAAAAGGCACTTACTTAATTGTAAACAAAATTTTTTTAAAAAATACAATTCAACTTCAAAGTATGTATTTTATCCACAAACACTTTGGCTGGGCACTCTTGCTTACAAAAATCTTTTGCATATTAAATTACAAACAACTACATACTCGTATTATATAAAAATTATTCATAAATTTTACAATCCCTATGAGTATTTTTTTTTTTTTGATAATGTTAAAAAAATGGCTTTGAACAGTTTGTTATATTTATTTTTTTGTTTTGTTAAAAATAAAATAAAATAAAAAATATTCCTCTATGTTGAAATAATTTTGTTCATAAAAAACAATAATTTCCACTTTGAAAGACCCCTTCTCGACTTATCCTTATCCCAGATTAGTGATGTACAATCAAAAAGCAATGTACATATTTTTTTTTTTTGTTATTTATGTCCACTCTTAATCCAGAATTCCAGACGATATAGAAAGATCCTTCTTCGTGGGTTTTTATTTTCTCTTGCTGTCTTATAAATTGAAATCAAATTAAAGTGGAAATTTTCGCTTTTTAAAAAAAAAAAGAAGCATAAACAAATTTATGCGCATTTTGCCAGAAGAAATAAAATTAAACACAAAATAAACGAAAGAATTTTGTTCAAAATGAGGGAAAAAATTCAAATAAGCGAGGAATATATACCTTCAATGATGAAGTTGTTTTTTTATTTTTTTTTTTTTATTTTAATAAATACATTTCTTTTCTGCAATTTAAATTCAAATATGGAAAACAACCAGCATTACGAGTATTTTGCTGATTCTAGGGGAGTGAAGTATATTTTTTTGTTTTGTTTTTGAATATCCTATCTCTTTCTGGTTTATACCCCAGGCTCCTCTTTTTTTTAAAGTTGGCTTGATTTGAATTTGGTTTAAGGTGATTTTGAATTGAATATCTAAGAGTTAAAAAATCGATTTATTTATATAGAGATAGATTGAGTGAATGAAATTTATTATTTATTCAATGATTTAAATTCAAACCGATTGACAACTGGAAATTGGATTTCCCGTAGAAATTGCTCATCATGATTTCCAAAGAAAACTTTGTGATGTTTGTGATTGTTTTAAAAATACGTCAAGATATTAAATTTAACTAACTGGTATTTTATTGTGATGAATTAACTCAAATCAGTTAACATAAATATCAACAGTTATTTATTTTTCCAATAGTAAAAGTATTTTATCCAAATTTAAACATTATTGTTGGAAATAGTTTAATAATCATAAATTCAAATGATATTTTTTTTATTTACCCTTACTTAGTAGAATAATAAAAGTTGTCCTAAAATTAACGCAAGATTAAAATATGACATTATTTGTGTAGTTAAGTAGTGTTGGCAACCCTAGAAAATCGATTTGATAGCTGAGAGTTAAGGGATATAGTTTAAAAATGTTTTCTTTTTTCAAATATTTCTAAAATATTGAAAAAAAGGGTCGTGGAAAATTCCGACAAAAGAGTGCGTATGTGCCAGCAAAGTCATTGAAGCAATTTGCCTCGTGTGCTGTTCTATACATTGGTACATCTATTCAATATCAGAGGACTCAATCCTCCCACAAAGAATTTTGGAAGCTTAGCCAGTAGGCTAGGAACATAGTGGAGCGGAGAGTAAAGCTGGGAAATTCATCAGAGAAAAGAGCAAAAAGAGGAGCAAGGCAGAAGCCTAGTCAGAGTGAGGAGCAAAGCGCAACAGCATAGTAGAAGTACAAACGCAAGAGTTAATTCTTTTCTTTTTAAATATTTTTCTCTTGCCACTAAAAATCTTAAGAATCGCAGCGATGAGAGCGGATAGATCGAACATTTTTGTTTGAAATCACCGCTTTGCTCCCTTGCTGACTTTTTGCTCCATCTTCGGACGATGCTGAACTCTGTGTGCTATCTTTTCACAACACGTATTTGATTTCTTCGCTTTGCTCCTCACTCTTTGCTCTTTCTCACTCTCAGTTTCACTCTGTTTGCACTCTTTGATGTTGACGATTAATACCGTGTTGACAATTAACTTAGTGATAGTGCTCAACATGGGTGATGATGAAAGTGATCTTAGTTAAAAAAAAAAAAAACAAGGGCCTTTCTAGGGCCTCGCTAGTGAAGCAACTTCAAGCCTAAAGAGGCAAATAATACAAAAAAATTTAGGATGGATTACTTTGAATTTCATTTTAATATTTTTTCACCACAAGACAGTCTGTCTGTCTCACCTTTATTTATTATAATGTGAGTGAAGTTAGCACCGCCATTTTCTATGTTCGCAAAAGGAGTGTCGTATTGCGCTCAACTTGTTCTGCCTTGTGCTGTTAATTCAAAAAATTTGCCATTTAAAAATTTAGCTGACAAAATTTTTTAAAACTTTTACTATTTATTAAAAATTACCGTTATGCTGTATTGTTTTCTGTTTGTGAAGGCATGCACAAAAAATGTATACAAAATTCGCATATTTTAGAATTTTCAAGATCAAACAAAAACTTTGCGAAAGTCTGTAGCGTGAAGTAAGCGCCGCGGAGTTTTCTATTTTCAAAAAAACAATATTTGCTCAACTTGTACTTTGTGACGTAAGTACTAAAAAAATCGCAAATTTGCAAGTTTTGATGAAATTTAGTTTGAAATCTTACAATTAGATGCTCTAAGGTGAAAGTGTTATGCTGTTCAATTTAAAGGGCCAAAAACTATTTCTTTATTTATTTAAGTTTTTGCTGCCAAAAGAGATGCAGTAAATTAACATATTTTCAACTTTTAAGGACAAAAAGCAATTTTGCGAACCGTGAAATACAATTTTTTTCTTAGAAAAGAAATAGAACTAATGGAATATGGTTTTTAAAGGGTAGGAACCCATAAAATATTATACAAAAAATTCGTGAATTTTCTAATTTTACGGATGATTTTTTTTTTTTTTGAAATTTTGCAGTTTCGCAAAAAATAATTTGTGCTGTATTTTGCTTAACTCATGCTACCTTGTGCATTAAATATTCATAAAAGTTAAACAAAAATTGAGAAATTTTACGGATATAATTTTTTTGAAAATACACCTAAATGAAATTGCAAAATTATTGCCATATCAATATCAATATCATCGGCATATGGTAGCACAAGCTGAGAAGATTTATTTTTACAGAATTTCGAAAATTTAAAAACAAAAATTAAATTTTTTTTTGAAATTGTAAAATTATTGACGGGCCAGCCGTAAAAGTAGTACGAGCTAAGCATTTTCATTTTTATAAAACTGCGAAAATTAAAAAATTGTCCGGAAAAATTTGCAAATTTGCTATTTTTTTAATTTACGGCACAGTGTAGTACAAGTTGAACATAAAACAACCCTTCTTTTTTGAAAATCGAAGATTTGCAAAAGTTGAAAATATTAGATTTGTTTGGTTTCTTTGGAATATGGCAGTAAGCAGACAAAAAACAGCACAACTTCTGTTTTGCTATATTGAAAATTTTAAAAACTTTTCATTCGTTAAATTTGCAAATTTGCGACTTTCTTAATTTACGGGACAAGGCAGCACAAGTTGACACATAACTTTTGATGATGACTTTACCCTAAAAAATTATATGTAGCTACCCTCGAAAAAATAGAAATCAGAAAATAAAACTTTAACAATAATTTATACACTCATTCATAACAATGATATCGGCAATAAAAAAAAAATATCTTAAGATTTGAGATGACCACCCACCCGTTCATTTGCTCCCATTTGAGGCTTTAAAGATTAAAATCGGTTAAAAATTTCTAAGAGTAAATTATGTAATGGAGATGGAGATTAATGTTTGGAAAAATTCAGTACATATACATACAATACATTGTAATAATTGTAAGGTCTCTCATTATAAGAACCAAGATAACAAATTGCTTCAAACAACAAAGTAAACATTCCACAAAACTTATTAAAAAAAAAAAAAAAAATCAATGAAAAAAAATAAGTACTTTTATTTTCCAAACGAAAATTAAAATGTATTTCATGTTCTTTCTGAACAAATTATGTTCAAAGTTTACTTCTATATTAAAGTTCTTCTTTGCCATTTTTGTTGTGGTTTGTGTTTTTTTTTTTGTTCGTTAACTCGATTAAAACGGATTTGCTTCGATTTGAAAATTCTTGTTTGTTGTGAAGGATTTCTTAAATTGACTTCATTTCGTTCATAAATCAGCACTTTTTCTTTTTTTTTTTACTGAATTGATGGATTTATGGGATTTTCTCTCAAAAATTTTATATTTTGAATTATAAGGAGAGATTATTATTTGACAACCCAAACAACAACAAAAAACAACAAATTTATTATGCAATAAAATTGTTGCAGCAAAAGCTATTTTTATAGCTCCAGTCAGACGTGAAGGAATGATAAGACAGCTAAACTAAGACAACATTCAATTTCACCCTTCTTCCTGCTCAGTATAGTGCTCAATGCTCACTAGCATCAGCGACCAACGCGAGAAAGCTTATCACATAACAATATTTTGAAATAGCTCTTAGTACCTCTACCAACATTGTAGAATTCTTGGAACATTGTTGGCTTAGGTTTAATGTTACTTCCATCATATTTCTTCATTTTAGTTGAACTTCTCAACCCGTGTCAAACGTCATATATGTAAGTTCTCCTTCCGCTTCCGCTTCATAACCTCACCGTCACTACCCAACCGCCGACAAATGTTTTACCCACTCTCTTTCTCTCAATAGCTAGCTAGCAAAGGATCTTTTTTTGTAAAACGGTAGAAGAAATGTGTAAGTTCAAGATAAATGTAAGGGATAGAGGGCTGAGGCTGTAATGCTGCATTATGACAAACATTTGTCAGAAGCAAAAGAAAATTACGAAATATTTTCATACACAACAGCGCACGGTTTATTTGTGTGTTGGGTTTGGGAAAGCAACGAAGAGGGGGGTGGGGGTGGATTGGTGGAATTGGTACATATTTGTAGATATGCGTGTGTGTTGCATATATACAACCATTTCATCTTTTTGATTAAAATTTATTGCTCGACTTGAGTAAGAAAGGATGTGAAATTCCAAATTGTATTGTGTGTACAGAACGAGAGGTTCTGTGAAGTTGGACTGAGGTTTAACGAAAAGCAGGACGTGGAAAATCAAAGCTTAAGAAGAGAGGAATTGGAATCTGAAATGCTCCGAATACTTTTAGGCTCATCCTACAAGGCTTTGGTAAATTTAATTGAAAGCTATATCATGTATACCTACCTAAGCAACTAATGGTAATTTATTTCAAAAGAACAAAAGCACTATAGTGCGTTAGATGGGTAATAGGACATATACAAGTAAAATACAAAAAGTGAAATAACAATGAGCAGCAGTAATCCAGTTTTCCTTTTTTGTGTATTTTTGGAGTTTTATTGTTTTAGTTCTTAGGTTGTGTTGTAGTGTAGGTAGGAGGTATAAAATAAATTCCCTATAGATTAAGATTAAGAACATGTTGTCTTAAAGAGGCAAAGACACAAGTTTTGGATTTATAAAAAATTAATGTTCAGATTTTGTACACCAAAACTTAGTACCTATGTACTTCAGTTTTTCCTCGGCGGGTCTTAGAAAAAAAGTAGAAGGTATGCTTATAAGATAAGTTTTGATTATTCGTTAAAAGGATTGGTTCACGTTTGACAATTACAGCCATATTAATGAAAAACACTATATCTGCCCCTAAACACACGTGCTAGTTGTGAGACCTTTCTGTTAGAGTATGAGTGCTAATTAGCTATTGTTTGTCGGTCATTAACTATAAGTTGGAGATGTTTGATAAATCTTAATATTTCTCTTTAAAATATTCATTATTTCTCTATAGTTCAGTCATATTGTATTTTTATTGAGCAAAGTGTGGTGTAGTTTTTATTTTGTCACTCTTCTATGTTTTCAGGGGTGCTGAAGCCGAATCTGGGGTTTGCAACCTAAATTTCATGACGCGACATGGAAAAAAATGGAAAAAATGATGCAAAAATGATTTTTTGGGAGTTTTTCACTATTGGCTTAAAAACCAACCAATTGTTCGAAAATTACATCAAAGTACAATTAAAAGTATACACAATTTCCAATAAATCTCCGTCTAAGTTTTTTTCTGAGACAATCCATCAAGCGCTAGTTTAAAATTGACGTATTTTTAATGTTTTCGAAAATCTACTCGAAGGCACTTAGTAACTACTTTATGTGAAAATTTTAATTTTTTGTCTGCAACATTAACCAAGATATACTTTTCTAGTGATCTTTAATGCGTTGAGTTCAAATCTTGTCTTAAAATTGCTCAAACAATTCACGTTTTAGAGATATTCAAATCTTAAGATTTACAAAAAATGCGTTTCTATGCAAATTTGGAGTAATGCTTCGTCTAGATAACTTTTTCAAAAACATTTTTATAATCATTCTAACGTAGCTATGAACATTTTACTTCAAAATTCTTTTTGAATTTTTTAAATACCCTTATCTGCGAGAAATCTGCCTTTGTTTTAGAATACCTAATTCCAGTCAATTTGCATTTTTGTAGCAATTTATGATAATTTTTGCATTTTGCTTCACAAAATTTGAATCGCAATGCTCAGATTTAGTTCAGCACCCAGTAAACATCAAATGGAATGAAAATTAAAACTACCACACAATTTGGTCGCTATGTGCCCGTTTGAGCACAAATTGACTGGATTTTTCGAATTACGTTTAGCTTAAGACGAAGGCAATCGATTTCTCGAAGATGAATGGCGGTATTCAAAAAATTCAAAAGAATTTTGAAGTAAAATGTTCATACTTCAGAATGACTATAAACATTTTTTTTCAATAAAAAATATTTTCCCAATTTGAATAAAAAACGCATTTTGTTTGTTGTTGTTTTCAAAAATTATTCAATTTTCCTAACAAAAATTTTGTGCAGCAACGGAAGTATTTCGCACCAGGTGTTCGCTCTAACGATAAAACGAAGAGTGAAACGTGTCTAATTTTTTCTATTTACCACTGTACTTGTTTTGTTTTAGTAATTTGGATAAACAAAGTGGGGCACATTCTTTATCGGGGCACATTCGTCTTTGCAATTTTATCGAAAACTGTTTTATGTAAGCCCGTAATTTAATTGACCAACGCACCCATTTGTATAACTATGCCTTGTGTTGTAGTTTGAAAGTTCCAGTTTGTCTTCTGTGTAATTTCTACTTCTGGTAAGTAAGCATTTTTTTAATATTAATTTTTTGTGTTATGTTTTTAAATTAAATAAATAAAGTTAATAGTATGAATAAATTAAGTTTAGTGTATTTTTGTGGCAAAATACTTTGGTGCCGAAAGTGCTCCAAGCATTGACAAAAGTGGCCCGGGCTGAGGCACATTCGGCGAAATGACTTCGATTTTCTTAAATAAAAAATAAAACATGCTTTGAAGCTATACGAAAAAGTTTCCTACAGCAGATTAAAGACAAAAACTTTTAAAAATGTTCAATAATTTAGATTTTATGATGCTTTGAAATTTTTCTGTTGAATGTGCTCCAGTTTACCATAATATCAAAAAGGAGATATGGCACCCCTTAAACTTAGAATATATTGCAAGGGTGCCATTTCACCCACTATTGCCTAGGTTTATTTTTTCATTGACTTTCTAGGACTGCTTTCTTTAACATTCGAGTCGAACAAGTGTATTATTTGACTTTTCTCATTAAATTTGACATAATAGTGCATTGAGTGTGCCAAAAATCCATACACAAATTAGAGTTACATATCACCCTCTAGCAAGTCCCAAATCAGCTGCCATTTTTGACATGTCCTTTTTTTTAAGGTATGCATTTTAATTTTTCTTTAAAATATGTTTTTTTTTTATATATAATCAACCTATCTTTTGTGTTTTAAAACTAATTACAGGACAAGAATATCAAAGTTTAACATAAAAACCATCTTTGCTTTTTGAGCTACAAAGAAAATAAAAAATGGGTGCCATATCACCCGACCTTACCCTATGTATCTAACTTGCATATCACAACAACTATAGACTCCAATTTTATAAGACTCCTGTTTAAAACATGAGCCATTTTATTTTCGAATAAATTTAACTAATAACTGAACTCAAAATTGTTTCATTGTGTAATCATATTCAGTTCTTTGGTGACATATTTTTCCTGATTGATATGGAAGCATGGCATTATTGAATAGATAAAAAATTATTTGAATTTAATATCTTTCTAAGCACAAACAAATTAAGTAGGTGCTGTGCAGATGTGTACTCATAGGTACTTACATACTTATATTAAAAAAAAGTGAATATAAATTTTTATTTTCCGAAAGTATAATGTCGGCTCATTGGTGTAAAATACTATAAAATGTATAAAATTTGTCCTGATGTTAACGTCTCCTTTTGCCTGCCTTTGCTTATTAGATTTGAGTGTTTGCGGTACAAAAGAAGAACCTAAAAAAGATTGATGAGATAACCATAAAAACTCCTATGCAAACACTTGCTTTAAATCCAATATTTTTGTCTTAACTGAATTGAAAATATTATTTTTTTTAAGAATCTTTGTTTTTGTTTCTGTTTATAAAAAGAAAATATTTGTCCTAAATAAACTTTATGCATATTGACAATGTCGACGACCGTAGAAGACAACTCACAATAAGGACGTGTTGATTTAATATTTTAAATCTTAAGTGTGTTTTTTTTATGATATAATTTGGAAGTCATTCTTTTATAAACCGAGGATTTCCATTTTAAAGTTAAAAAGTAATAGAATTAAAAAAAGATGTAAATTTCAATTGTATATAAGCAGGTTCTTTCTGTTTGTAATATGAAGTATGTTGATAATTTTGTTTTTATTGGTATTTTATGTTGGAATTAAACTTTAACATAATAAATCTTGGTAAAAATTCAATTAAATAAAATTAAAACAACAAATTTGAATGATTCTTTTGAAATCATAACATATAGACGGAAAATAGGGACATAAGTTAATAAAATTTTTGTATTTTCGTTTTAGAATTGATTTACATAACATTCTTTTAATTATTGTTTTATTACAAAATTTAATTTAGAAAATGAGGAGGCCATTTCTGGTGGCAGAATAAAAATAAATAATATGAAGGAAAAAAGCATTTTCAAAACATTATTTTTTATTTAATTAAGTAAGAAAAAGAATGAGTATATCTCACTATAAAGTTCGAGTTTGATCATTTAATTAATTAAATTTAACTTTGCTTAAATGACCAAATTGGTTTAGTTCTTCTGTTATATCTAGAAAATAAAAGTCCTAAAACCATTTCGTTTTTTGTGTTTGACGAAAATTAATGATAAAAGCATTAGAAGCAAAAAAAGGACTTAATAACATAACATCTTTAAATAGAAATCAGTTTGAACAAGAAAGAGATACGAATTGTCCCTCTCACTTAAATAAGGGGCTTTCCTCCCCCCTATTTAAGCGGAGGGGAGCAATTTTTAAGTAAAATTTACTCAAATTAGAAAAAGTAAAAAGGTTTATCTAAAATTATTTTTCTCTTTTTTCAGTGCAACTTATATCCTTTTGCCATTTATTGCCAAACGTCCTGTTTTTGAATAAATGCATTCTCATTTAAATTATTTTCCGTTGGTGGACTGTTGCCAATTTGGGATTTATTGTGGCACGTGCCATTGAATCTAATTACAAAAGAAATTTCTTTCGTTACAATTTGTTTGATGCTAACCCTATATTTTTCGTTGATTTACCTGACCAAATAACATAAACCAAATTGGAAAAAATTAATCATAAGCTTAAAAATAAAACTTCAAAGTTAATAATGATTGAATAAACCGTTGTTGTACCTAATTAAATAAAACAACGTTTGTTTTTTAAGATTATTTAGTTTTTTATTTGAATTTATTTAAGACCGACACTTTTGACTGCAAGAAGAGAATACACAAAATAATGATCTCGAGTGGAGCTTAAATTTAGTAGCTTGCACAAAAATAATGGGATGGATTCGTTGATGTATCAATTCTTTGGAATTACAGTCTTTAGTGGGTGCATGAGATGCAGATGTAAACAATTCTTAGGAATTGCATTCTGGTGAGTGCATCGTGTGTAGGATGCAGATGAGAATGTTTATGTAAAAGAATTGTTCGAGAATATTCTTTGGAAATTAAAATTGAATTTGAGTAGCTTGAAAGAATTGTTGGTGATAATTCTTTAGAAATAATAATTTGAGTAAGTAGTTTAAATTTTTGAGACAATTCATTGGAAATTAAAAGCAGGTATGTATGGGGAAATTGAAGTGTAAGTGTGTTGTATGTTGCGACAATTTCTACAAGAAATTAATCATAGAGGAATGAATAAATTAAACAAATTTTAACTGATTTTTAAAGAAGAAAATTACTTCTTCCAGAAAGTTTTGTAAAATTTAAAAAGAAAATCACCTCTCGTTTTCAAATAACTTCAAAAATAGCATAGCATGTCATATTCAAACAGAAATTTTTAGAAAGCCATAGCTAATGGCCAAAAACGGATGCAAAATTTGAGTTTGGTTTCCACGAATTTTTTTAAGAAACACCTTTAGTCCTGTAAACAAAATATCACTTCAAAAGTAGCAAAAAGATTTGTTTGGAATTTTTTTAACCGAAATGTCTCGAAAATACGAACTGACGATTAGTAATGTATTTTGGATTTGAGTTGGACTTCCTAAAACCATTTATGATCAAAATTAGTGTTAAGATAGTGACTTTGAGTGATGTGCTAACGACTCGTTTTAACGAATTCTTTCAGAACGGCTCATCGCACAAAAAATTTGGTAGATTTTTTTAAATGCAATATTGAATAACCTTCCATTTTTGAGACTTATATAAGGATATGAGGCCTTGTCATACGCATTTGTATTAAGTTCAGTTCAGCCTTCATGAAATCTCTCACTACGCCACTGATGAGTCCAAGTGAGTAAGCCGGACGAAACGCAAATTTGTAAGACTAAAGGCCATAAAAAGCTATTTTGAATCATTACTTCAAGAAGTCCAATCCTTAATGGTAAGTCTTCTACTTGGCTGATTTATTTCAGTAGTATATAGAATTTGTATTATAAAAAAACCTTCTTAAGGATATAAACTTTCAAAGTTACAGAGTTGAACCACAACAAGTAAAATGCCCAAATGGGTCGCACGTACTCGCACATAGTTGCTTGGAACTTAAAAATAAATAAATACATTTTGTGGCACAACAGCTCGTGAAGAACCAAGGCCTAGTGACTTACAACTCTCAACCATTCCTGTGTGCGTATTTTTGGCAGGAATGGAGGGGACCTACAATTTCTTGCCGAGTCCGAACTGCTAGATGAGAAACACTTATTCATGGCAAGTATACTCTTGGAGATTTTGTCAGCTCCTCGCAAGAGGCAGTACCTCGCGAAAAAAATATTTTTCTGTTTTTAGGTGGCAGCAGCTGGGAATCAAACCCAGACCTTTGGCATGACAGTCCTACGCACTAACCAACATGCCACGAGGTACTACAAACTTGAACTTTTAAGAACTTTTAAAATATGCAACTATAATACTTAAAAAGTAAGCTTTAAAATCATCCTTAAGACCGTTTAATAACTTAGACCACAAACACAAGTATGCCACTCAATTACTTTCTTAAGAAAATATGAATATATGGAAAGAAAAAATTGCAAATCTTTGGAGCGGTTTTTTTTTAAATCTAATTTTTATACATAAAAACTTCGCTATATTAAAAAAATTGTATTCCAATTTTAAGTATTTATTAATTCATTTTCAAAAACCAAATTTCAAAAAAATTGATAAATTTTTATAAGTTTTTAAAATATTGAATTTTCAAAAAAAAAAAAATAATATCTTAATTTCTTAAAAATCAAAAATTTATTGTTTTCAAATTTGTGTATGCAATATTACTGACATTTCAAATGAGCATTTTTATACAAATTTTCTAATTGCCATCAGTTAACCTGTAAATGGGGAAATCGAAAACCAAAAAACCGTTATATAGCAGCTCCCATATAGATATAACAATTTTTGGTAAAATGTTTTCTATCAAAATTTACAACATACCTACCCAAAAACTATTGGTATTTTTCACCAAAATAGTTGGAAGCGTTTTTGAGATAAGCTATTCCTTAAGAGTTGTACGACAAGAGTATCAACAAAATTTTATTTTCCTCTGGAGAATTACCAAAAGCCTTCAGGTCAAAATTTGAAGAAGGCTTAAATTAGGACTAAAATAGGTGGAAGCTGTCAAAAGCTTATGTCATGGAGGGGTTCCAGGGGGTAAAATTCAGTTTATCTTTATTACTCGAAAACTATAAGTTATTTTTTCATGATTTTGTTGTAAAAGGAAATTTCATCGAGCTGCTGAAGAAAATCCTAATTACTTTTATTTCAAATCGCGGTCTTCCCCTTACCCCGGACACCCCAAAAATTTGGTATAAAGAGGAAATGTAGCTAAATTTAAATCGTACAAAAGATTTTGCCCATCCATTAATGAAATTTTAATAAATTTTTTGAATAAATTTTCTCCACCGTGAAGTTCTGGCACGATTTTCTCAGAATCTATTGCTTGTATAAAAAAAGTATATTAAACTTTTTCGTGTAAAATGACATAAGCAACAATTTTTACCTTCATATTTTTTCAAAAGAACTTATAGTTTTCGAGAAATTAAGAAAAACCTGAATTTTACCCCCTTTAACTCTTCCTAAAAAATTAAGCCCAGGCTCAAATTTACGGAATTTTTTAGGAAATGCTTAAGATAACAAAACAAAATTCAGCATTGTCTTAATTTTTTTTGAAGTGAATTTCTAATCTTCCTGGGCTAGTACTCCAGTATTAATTATTTACTTTGCGAAACCACAAAAATCGATGTGGTATAAATTGATTAGAAAATAAATTTTAATTCACTCATTCCTACATTAAACAGAAAAAAAAAGAGTTGAAAACTAGCTCTGCACACTACCAATGTTAATACTCTCATCACGTCTGACGCCGGCAGAAGTTAACTAAAACTGATCGAAGAGTACCACTTCGTAATTATATGAGCGTCATATGTATTAATTTCTTATGTTATGGCTCGGCTTCGTACGCCCACGTACGCTGGCTTCCTATAGTCTAACGTTCTAGCTTTAGACTGTATATCCAAACAGACAGACAGACCGAATTGTACCACCCACTTTTTCGTGTTTTCTATCATCGTCATTTAAGTTAACTGAGTTTGTCACAATATGGCCATCTTTCAAAATTCCAAAATTAAAAAATGTCAAAAAAAAAACACAAAACTCGAATACAAATCTTCAAAAATAAACAGAAAATATTTCTAGGGATAGTCAAAAAACGTTTTAAATATCTCCAATAATGGTTAAAGAGAGACCAATTTAAAGCATTAAATTTGAAACAAATGATTTCGGGAGCAGAGATCTTTTGACATACAAAATGTGGATGGTTGAAAAAACTTGAAAAAATCTTAAGTTCAATCATTTTGATGATCTTCTTTTCCAATTAAAAATTTGACACTTTTGAGGTCCAAGTTAATAGAGTTGGAAGTAAAGTGTATCTACCTAACTGCTTCAAAAAGTGTTTAAAATTGCGTTCTTTAAAAGACCATATAACAATACTACCATATTGAAATCTGAAGTGAACAAAAATAATATATACGAATCGATTTTCATAATAAAAAAAGATTCCATTTTCACAAAGCTTTTAAAAAATACTTTTCATATAAAAATAAATTTAAAAGCAAATGCTATACATAAATTAATACAGCGGCAATTATATTGAAACATATTTTAAATTAATTTATTGCTGGCGTTGTGTTTTTATGACTTTTATCTGTTATTTATTTGTTAACCTTACTTATTAATCTCTGCTATACAAGTCAATTAGAATGCTTCTACACTTAATTAAAATCATATAACAATCTAACTCAATTTAATAGCAACATAATTTTATATCCATTTCCACTTAGTTTGACAACCTTATAAATCAAAAATAATTGTATAAGTATTCATATAATTTCCTTATAATTTATATATCCATTCAAAAAATCAAGTAAACAAAAAACCATACTCTTTATTTTATTACCAACAACAACAACAACAACTTACAAATCCAATTCAAGGTCTCCATAACAGATTTATTTTGTTGGTCTTAATATTTATTACCATTCGAAGGACATACATAAAATACGAGTAATATCAACTAATAATAATTGAAATAATAAATAAATGTCAGCACATTAATTCTGGTCTACAACATCTAGTTATATAATGAAGCTTAATTAAAATTGCCTCACATATTGAATTTGCTGAATTAGATGTTAATATGATCCATTAAGAGTGATGTTGTTATTGTTTTGTATAACCTACCTAACCCAACATTAAAAGTAACACAATAAATATCCTCAATCAATCTCAAACAAACGGAAGAAATAACCTCCAGGAAATGACTTTGTTTGGCCTCCATCACAAAGTCGTCCTTTTATTGACAGACAGATAAATACACACACAAAATTTATATTTTTGCCACAGTTTTCAGACGAGAGGAACTCAATTCTTATGGCCAAATAATGTAAACTGGGATAAAATAAACCTCAACCCATACCCAATGGATATGAAATTATCCTTATGGGTGCCATGGACGACGACACGACCGACAGTACGGGACTATGTTTACCTCTCCCCTTTTTATGATACACAATAACTCAACTATATGGCAAATAAGACTTACATTCACATTTATATAGGTCAGTTGTTGGTGCACAGGGTATCCCACACAAAATTATTTATAGATTCGCTTTCATATAAAAATACGGTATTCGTATTTGTAGGTCACGCAGCTTTGTATGTAGATGGATTCTCATGAGAATTGATAAACAAGGTATTTATTTTATCAAAAGCTGATATCAACTGAACTATATTAAAATGGACCTTTAAATCCTTAAGCTAACGCAGACCTATACAAAAAATAGCCCATAACCTATAAAATATTGGGTAGTATTCGATAGAGTGATGGTTATTGCATTCGAAACATACAGTCCAGGGTAAGCACTGGGAAACTGTACTTTCCGACAAAATATATATTTTTAAAATGAAAAATTCGCAAAAAGTCAAGAGCAGTTTAATTAATTTTGCTGGTGTGCAATTGGGTGCAGGGTTTTGATTGAGTTTGAGCGGTTTTCATCCTTACGTTCTTTCTTGACATAAGAATTACATGCCACTCTAGTATCTTTAGTGTTAGGAGAGATTAATGGAGAGTGTAATGATCAGACAATTTTAAAATTCCATCAAAGCTCACTTACTATTGCTGTAAAATGCATTAAGGATCGTTGATCAGTCCTCTTTTCATCTCTACCCTTGCATTGCAGTCATCAATAAATAGAAGGCTATCCCGTGACGTCAATGTTCTAAAATAAAACTTAGTTTTAAAATTTTCTGAAATGGTTTTTTGTATTTTTAGTTTTTCTTAATTTTCCATTAAACATGGCCACAGAATAAGAATTCTTAAGTTTCTTGTTTTGTTAATCACCCCCACACCAAAAGGAAACATTAAAAAATTTTATTAAAAAACTTGATAAAATGAATTGAAACCCAAGGAATGAGAATATTTGTATTTATGTCTCACCCTGTGACCATTAAACCTTGATACAAAATAATTCATTCCAACGGAACTATTCTTTATTCCTTAATTTTACTTTCCACCCACAACAAATTAATTTTGCAGAATTGTCCTTGCTTCTATTTGAATGACGATTCCTGTCTCAAACCGCATAAAACTCATTCAAGAAAAATTACCCCAAAATCAAGGAAATCCTTAATTGGCATTGTGGCACAATAAAAGCTATAAATGGGTGGGCGATTCTGTCATCAAGTATAACCTTGAAAAATAATGCAGAATCCTTCCTTGAACAACATCAGCAACAACAACAACAACAAATAGAATATACAAACACAATTTTTAGAAGCAATCGATAAAGCATCCCCCGGAAATGGGACACTTATTTTGTTGGTTTTTTTTGTTTTGTTTTTGTCTTGAAAGGTTTTTTTTTTTTTTCTTAGTGCTTTTCTTATATCCCTGCATGACCCTCATTATCCTTTTTGTATAGAATTTTCCTATTTTTTAACCCGTTTTTTGTTCGTCTTCAAGAGAAATTCGTTGTCCTGTATGTATACCAATATAAGCTTGTATATTTGTCGAAAAATATTATACAAAAATACATATTTCCCAGCATACATATTATGTATGGATATGGATATGCATGATAGTAAAAAGATTATATGAAAGAATGGGATATTTTTGAGAAAAGGATACATACACAAGAAAGTCAAATGGGGCCATTTTTTGTGTTGTGCTGAAGAAAATTATATGATATCCTTTCATAAGAGGTCAAGCGTAGCAAATTGCATTGGCTTTATGGCCAGAGAGACCAGTTTGACATGATGCGATTATCAAAAAATAAATTTTATATAAAAATGAAGGTATATAATGCCATATAGGAAGGAGGATTGACTTGCTTATGTAAGAAATCTCATATCCTGTATAAGAGTAGATTATACTCGTACCTATACCTAACCTACCTATATTGAAATCATTTGCTAGCCTATTAAGCATTAAATTTGACGGTCCGGTCGGTCGATAGAATGCTTATGGCCTTTCATTATTCACGAAGAAAGGATATATGATTGGATGCCGTAAATTAAATCACTATCACACATGCACCCAATTTATCATTTGGAAGGTCGTTAGCCCATCAAAAGTGTTAAGTTTTTTTCGTTTTTTTTTTTTTTTGCTATAAATGAAAGCTCTGTCTTACTACGGAGGATGTTTATGGTGGTAAAATCTGGGAAATGGGGTTCGATTTTGTTACTTTTAGTTTTAGAAAAGGGTTTTCTCGTTGAGTTGTTAATTTTTTTTCTTAGCACGATTTTGGGGAGAAGTTTGCATGGGCTTGATGGTTTTAAGAAGTTTCTTTTTGGGTATAATGTTGCAATTGGTTCATTGAGTTCATGATATATAAAAGTTTGGAGTTTTTAGTAAATTATTTCCAAGCAATAATTTTAAATTTTTTGAAAATATCTGATAAAATAAGATTGTTAATTCAAGTAAGAAATTGATTTTCTTAGGACCAAAAATAAGCTTATCTTATAAGGACACAAATATATCAGAGATACTGTAGAGTCATTCAAAGGAATATTTATATTTTTTGTATTAATTATATGATTTGATTAAAAAACTGGGTAGGTACCTAGATCCACAGATATAAAAAATGGACAATTAAATTTTTGGAAAAAGTGGAATTCCATTTGAATAAAGTGCACCACTGATGGAGTGTGTGTGTTAAAAATTGATCTTATGGTTTAAAAAAATGAATTCGTTCTTTTAAATGATAAAGCAACTCTTTTAATAGTTTGAGATGGAAAAGGGTATACCATCTAAATTCTTGAATAAAAATGAATTTATGTGGAAAAATTTTCACACTCGTTGAACTCTTTCAAGCTCGTGAACTCTTTCAAAACCGGAAACCAGTTGCTGGTATAGAGAAGTGTCTGGATATAGGAAAAAATAAATTGATGTTTTTAAATATTATTTTATAATCCAAGGAGCTTTTTTTGACAGAGTCAGAAATGTCATCACTCGAAAGAATAAATTTAAAAATACGTAATTCGACGTATGTACATCGGTCAACATATTGAATGCTTTAAAATTACGGTTTTTAGAGAAGAGTTTTTAAATCTTTTTACGAACTTAAATATTTATGTTTTATTAATATGCAGATAAAAATAAAATATGGAGTAAAATAACCCGATTTTGAAAAATTAAATTTTCAAAAAATTAATTTTGTTTACCTATTTTTTTTTAATTAATAAAAATTTAGTCTTGAAATTTGAAGCTATTTTTTTAACAAAAATTTCTTTAAAAGGAATAATTCAAGATCAAAATCGTGAGGATGTACGTACTGTTAACAGCTGCTACGTTTAAATTATTTTTTAATTTTACAGTAGTTTATAGTTTAAATTTTAGAATAGGTACAAAGAAATTCCACCAAAATCTTGGGAATTGTTTTTGAAAAAAATTTAATTTTATCCACATTTGTATGGATATAGCACTGTTATTTTTACCAAGGTTCAGAAAACGATAAAAATAGATTTATTCTTTCGTGAAATTTACAAAGAAAAGTTTATTTTTGATCCGATCGCGAATTGTATTTTTCGGATTTTTTAAAATAAAATTCGTTAAATATGGTTCGATCCCGAATTTATTTCGCAGGAACTATTGAAGGTCAAAACGTCACTGTTGGTAGCAGTAGTTTTGAGGTAGCCAAGGAGTTAACCTACCTCGGAACAAACATAAGCCCCACGAATGACACCTTAGTGGAAATCCGACGAAGAATTACCTTAGCAAACCGCTGCTACTTCGGTTTGGCCAAACAAATGGGTTCAAATCTCCTTTCCGGAAAGACGAATTGCACCTGTACAAAACGCTTATTTCACCAGTTCTACTCTAAGGCGGCGAGTGCTGGACTATAAGTAAACAAGGGGAATTGATACTGGGCACTTTCGAGAGAAAAATTCTTCGGTGGATATTTGGTCCAATGTGCGAGGAGGGCAAATAGAGGAGAAGATTCAATCATGAGTTATACGAGAGCAATATATGGATGTTGTCCAAAGAAGCGAAACTTGTCAACTACACTTGCTCGGCTACACCGAGCCAAAAAAATCATCGAATCCCAGCCCCCAGGTTGGAGACGACCAGGAAGACAGAGCCTTCGCTACAGGGACCAGTCGGTTTCAGACGTAAAAACACTTGGTCTCGATGACTGGAGGGATCGCAACCGATGAAAGACTCAGACAGAGACCCTCCATGGATAGGGAGCCAGAAATGTAAGTAAGTAACTATTGAAGATCCATTCGCGATCCTTTAAAATAAGAAAAAGAAATTCCTTACGAAAGTAGAAAGTTGACACGGTGAGAGTCGAATCAGAAAAAGTTAACATTTTGCAACTTTAATGAAATCAATGAAAATTCCAGACAATAAGGTTTTTATAGGAGGAATCGTTATTTGGATTTATTTTCTTGCCATGACTTTGCAGCGGAAGTAAAAATAAGCCAAAAATATTGAAAACTGTATAAGAAAGTTGTAACACACAAACTTCAAGAAAACAATAGTCCATCCCATTTCATTGTATCCTAAGATTAATCAATTTATAAATTTTTTTACAACCTCAATACGTTAAAGGTCAATCTTTTGTATTTTTTTTTTTTAAGAAATTCTTATAGCTTCGATTACACGGATAATGTAAATGGTCAAAGAATTGACTCTCTGATGTCAAAATGAAATCGTATAGGTATTCCATCCCAAAGTTGTCGTGTTGTGTGATCGTAAATGCAGAATACTGTCTATACGTTGAGGACGACTGCGTTGAAACTCTTGTTGTTTTTTAGAGGTTTTTTAATAGATATACATTTGGTTGATAGCTTGCCACAAGGGAATGAACAAATTATGTTTTGATCCAAATATCACCCAATTGCAATAAAATATTTTTTTGATTTTTGAATCCATTGACATCATAGCCATCCTTCAATGCAGAGCCAGCCCGAGCTTAATTTGCGCCCTACACCAGCTTCATCACTCGCGCCCCTAAGTTGCAGTTATTGTTCAAGAAGTCATTTCCTCATAATACCCAAGGGCAAGGAGTAGACTTTGCAATGCGTTTTGTTAACAAAGTATCCTTAAAAGGCAGACAAAATCGGTCACTTTGCAAAGATTTTGTGATGTAATTTTTTTGTACTGTGGGTGTGATGTAGGAAGGTAGACTTATTTTTGGAAAAGAAGGTACATACAAATATACATGTCTGTCTTTAAACTCAGAATTCGCTGGTTGTTATATAATGGAAATCGATACGGGAGTGAGCTATTAAAAAAATTAAAATTAAAAAAAAGTAGGTAGGTACTAGTTAAGAGGCAGAGGCTTTTTTAATGCTTGCTCAATGCACCCGCGCATTTGCACCGCTTGCACATATAGCTTATCCGGACCTGCTTTAATGGGTATTTGACAGTTGATAGCTTGACAGACGGAAGAAAAACATGAGGTATTCGAATCTATTCACATTGCAAAGTTTGATAACACTCCTTTTTTAATAATTCATTTTAACTATTCAATTTTCTCTAAAACTATCAATATCTTATTATTCGCGTACTTACTTACTTAATAACTTAAAAACCTAAGAACTATTTTAATACTAAAATTCAGATCGGTTTTGATAACACAACAGCCACTATTGTTACGTCAACGTTTATAATTTTTTTTTGGATTGAGCCAATTGTGTAATTGTTTATTTGTCAATACGTTGACCCAAAATGGTAAAAATCACGTTGACACAGAATACTTCAAAGTATTATGGGACGACATTGACCTCAAGTTGCGTCATTCGTGGGATTGTGACAATTTATGACTTGAAACAGTCAACATTAAAAGCTTATTGACTACTTATGTTTTTTTTTATGTCAAAGTGTACAGAATACAATTCGAAGGCAAATTATGCTGTCGATAAATTCAATAATTTTAATACATTTTATCAACTCAACTTTACATAATAGTCATATCACAAAGTTTTTGGACTATATGAATAAAAATAAAACTGTCATATACCTAAGAATTGACAACAAAAAAAATTAACTATGTTATCAAAATTGTCCCTGTAAGTTTTTTCCTGCAAGATTTATCGATTGAGCTTAAGAAAATTTGCAAATTATTTTTCTGTTGAATTTTATAATTTTATTTAATTTATTATTTTTAGCTTAAAAAAAATATTACTTTACTAGTAAAAATTTAATTTCATATCCAGTTCAAATTTTAGCCCCATATATATTATTTTATTTAATTTTTTTATTTGTTTGTAAAGATTTTTGATATATTTTCATGTTAGGTTTTGTGTTGTTTTTTGCTTGAATATAATATTTTCAACAAATGATAACATTTTTAGGAATAACTTTTAAGATAGCCACTGGTGTTTCAGAGGAAAAAAAAAACAAAAAATTAAAAGACCAAAAATCTCATACAAATTTGTGTGGGGAAAAGAATTTTCCTAGAGGCAAGGGTGACTGATAACTTCTTATGACTTGCTCAAAAACCATTCTAATAGGATCCTAAATTTTTTTTATTTTGCGGTTGTCTGATTCAAAAATTTACTGAGATATTACGAACACCTAATGAATATGAACTTAAAAGGTGTTATGTATTAAGGAAAGAAAAAGGTGCCAAAAAAAAGTTTAAATGGATTTTTGCATGCTCCTTAAGACAAGTATTGGTTTCGTGTAGAAAAAAAAAATATTTTGTAATTTTAATCAAAATTAATATCTATTTGCTTATTAATCTGAATTTCCACTGTAGATTGGCCTCAATTAAGCTTATTACCGAGTGCATCGATTGGTTTAAAATTTTGTAAATTCAAAACCTATGTATTCATGTGATTCCATACAAGAAAATATCGAATTTTTGCTGGAGCTTAGCTTGAACGGGTAGCTGCGATATAACTATTTTGCTTTTTAATATTCCCAAAAATAGTTCTAAGGATTTTTATCAAATATCCTTCTTCTGATATTTTTAAAGATTCTAATAAGAGAAACTTAATTTTATGACTTGCAATCGAAGTTTCTGTCATACTCGGGGTAAATGGACCCCATCAGCGCGTGTGGTATCTGGGGGGAAAGAGGTGTGGGATAATTAAACTTAAGGGCTTAGGCTTTCGAAGAAAAATTCATGTAACAGAAAGATTTTAACAATTTTCGATAAATGTTTGTCTTATTTTCCAGCTAATTTCACTACACATTTTGGTGTTGCAAATTTTTATAAAATTTGTATTGCATTCCAAAATTTTAAAAACTGTTTTTATTTTTATAAAATTTATTTCTACTTTTCCGGTCTATTTCATTTATCAACTACAATAATACTTTATTTTTTCAAAATACCTAGAATCATTACAGCATTAAACTACAAAAGCAAGTTCATGCAATCCAGACGTATACCTGATGTTGAGGCATATATTTTTTTGTATAAAATTTATGTTAATAGAGATACTTAAACCATGAATCCTCAATGTTGTCTGTAAAGTTTCAAGGTCCTTAAATTACATCCAATGAGAAAATATTGTTTCACATTAACCGTCTCGGTGGTTCTCATTTTGTTTTTTTTTATTTTTATTAAATGACAGGTGGTTTGGCTATTTTGTTGCTTTGATATCAATTATTTTAAAAAGCATCTGCCCAACAAGGTTGGAAAAGAAAGAATAGATACTGTTTCTGCTCCCTGAAAGCTAAACTGTTATAAATAAGATTAGGTGAGAATAAGTGTGTTGCTTTTGCAATTTACCTTATTATAATTCACATCACGGAGTAAAAATAAGATATTATAAAAACAAACAATCTAAGCAACATGATGGGTTTGAAAGGTACAAAGGCAGGATTCGTTCACACCAAACGTGATGATACTCTATACAGGTACACACCACTTTTTTTTTTTCATTTCTGACTTGAATTTCTTTATGTATGATTATCCTTGTAGCCATTTTCTTAGATAAAAAAAAAAAAAACATCAAAATTATTTATACTTTTGCATAAAATTTCCATCAAAAGGGTTAGGAAGCAGCTCTCACAAACAATCCATTTAACTAAATGAAGAAATATTAAAGAAACCTTGAGATGGTAAAATAAATTTATGTATGTAGGTATTCAAATTTTTTTTTTTTCAAAAATTGTTTGAAGGAATCTCCTTGTCTGATTGTGAGACAGAAAAAAAAAAAACAAACCCTCTTTATGTCGTTTATATATTTTCAGTTTTAAGTCCTGGAAAAATCTATTCGGTACATTTTAAATGAGAAAGTTCAAGCAAGGGTAGAGTATATTTTTTATCTAATTTGAATTTATGTATATATATATGTGTCTACCAGCTCCACGTGCGATGCGCATGAGAAGACTCCGGACAATTGGGGAAATGTGATGCACTTATATGCACCAAAGACATATGAAATAACCAGTTAGATGAGAGTAAACTATCCTCCATCAAAATACTCCATATACTCAAATTACTCAAAGAACATGAAAAATGTGCTGTAGCATGAGCAAACTCATCCAGTTCCAAAACTGAGGCCACAATAGATCTTAAAGGCCACAGTGCACTTATACCCCAAAATAATTCATTGATTCCTTCATGTGATGTCTCCCGACATATTTACCTCTTACCCCGAAATCCTCGTACTCAAATTAATATAGATTTCATTGAGTACGTAATATGAAGTCATTCCAGAGGTTCTCCATTATAATTCTCATCCACTCTGCTGTGGTTTTGATAGCAATGATTATGGATATTGTTTGCGGATTATAATACAATTGTCATGTGTCATTGAGTGGCAAAGAGAATTTAGTTTGAAATTGCGTGTGTCATCAAATTCCCGACACAGATTTATAGTGTATCATAATCAGAAATCTTCTTATTATTGTGCTAACACATAGAAATGTGAAATGTATATTGACAGTGACAACAGCAAAGCATATTATACCTATTCTACCCATCAAGTCATTTCCACAATCATTTTTAACTCTAAGGATACCTAAAGATACTAAATTTCTATGTATGTTTTATTACGGTGGCTAAGATAGATACAATATACGAGTATATATATTTGTTTGAGACGTTCTGTTGATGTTGAAGGAGCCGACTTAGAGGTGGAATTCCATGTAAAGAGACTCTGAGACTCGCTGGATTCGATTGTTTTGTGAATTGGGAGATTGTTTTTGTTTAACGTTTGGATTTTGTGGCATTGGTTATAGTCCCCTGTGACTTAAAAGGATTTCCTTTTCGATGTTAATCAAAATGGATTTTTTTTTTTCAATTGATATTGATCACTTGAAGTGTGAGATGTACATATCTTATTTAATAATGACATTTTGTTTCAAGCAATGTTGATCTAAATTTTGTTTATATCCATCAGTTTTATTATATTGTTAATGTTTGGAAAGAACATAAGCAATTTTGTCAGAATTCTTCAAAACCTCGTAGTATGTATATGCAGCTAAGTTAAAAATCACTGGAATAGCAAAACAAAATTCTAAACCTAGCTTTAATGAAAAGGAAAAATTCAATTCTTCACTAATCAGACCCGTCAAACATCAGAAAAAAAACTGCGAACGGATTCATTCAAAATTTTGTACACCAATGTATGAAACGGGTGCTTTCAGTGATGTATACAGATTCACTTCTTGCGGGGGGTCATACTAAAAAAAAAATTGTTGTATTCTGAGAAGTTGTATGATTTATTTAAGAAAAAAAAAAAAATACAGAATAAACATCACTCCATTTTACTCCATTTTTTTTTTACAAAATATGTTTTTTGATGCAGAAATAACAAACGAAAACTCCCGGACCGTTTTGTCTACTTGAAACTCAGCTTTACTTGAGTTGTCTTTTTTTTGCACCGTACATAACAAATTTAAAAAATGCAAGTATTGTTAGGGGTATCCCTATTATTACCGAATCTTTGAAATAAATACATTTTGTGGCACAACAGCTCGTGGAGAACCAGGGCCTAGTGACTTACAACTCTCAACCATTCCTGTGTGCGTGTTGTTGGCAGGAA
The DNA here is from genome assembly GCA_946251815.1 of Dasysyrphus albostriatus. Classification (NCBI taxonomy): domain Eukaryota; kingdom Metazoa; phylum Arthropoda; class Insecta; order Diptera; family Syrphidae; genus Dasysyrphus; species Dasysyrphus albostriatus. The sequence continues at coordinate 139,115,783 of OX276336.1, forward strand.
TGGAGGGGACCTACAATTTTTTGCCGAGTGCGAACGGCTAGATGAGAAGCGCTTATTCATGACAAGTATACTCATGGAGGATTTGTCAGTTCTACGCAAGAGGCAGAACCTCGAGAAAAACATTTCTATTTTAAGGTGGCAGCGGCTGGGAATCGAATCCAGACCTTTGGCATGAAAGTCCACCGCACTAACCTTCATGCCACGAGGTACTACGGAAGACAACTTAGCCTCCATTTATCTTCATAAAAAAAAACGGAGCAAGAACAAGACTACTCCAAAAACAAATTAATTTATTTTTTAATAGGAAATTAACCATTTAAATTTTTTTTTACTTATTGTATGCTTTTTTTCTTCTGTCTTTTGGACAAAAATTGAGTTTTTGAGAATATTTATTTTTTTTTAATTTTTAAAACAGCTTTTTGTATTTTTCTCAACATTAAAAAAATGGACGATTTTAAATTACAGAATTAAGAAAGGCAGCATTTATAAAAGCAGAATTTTAATAGAAGCAAACTGAAAGAATGAGCCATATTTTTTCGTTGAAAAACCAAATTTTGAAAAGCTGGATTTTGAAACCAGAATTTTGATCCACTACCGATTTCAAATTCGACATGGTAGTGCCTCCTTTACACCAAGTATATATCGTATAGATTTCTTTGTTAACGCTTCAGAAATATTTAGGTCTTGGAGATGGTAATCTGAAAATTGTACATATTTCATTTAATTTATTTTCACTACTAGGTATCTCTCACATTTTTACGTTGGACGAAAGTTTTTAGCGATAGTGTGCTCTACGTACTAAAAATTTTCTTCTTAATCGATCAAAAATTGTGGTAGTTGGAGTAAGCTTTGCTCTAGTGTTAGAAATAAATTTATAGCTCCCAAGATTTTCTTTTTTTTGAAGCACGAAACATTTACAAAATTGACCGCAGATCCAAAAAAGGGAAGGCAGACCAAAAACAGTCTTCGAAAGTTCAAGAATGTATTAAATATGTTTAAATTTAATCTAACTTTCTCCATGGTTTTTAAGTGTGCACAATATAAATATGTTTGAAGAGGGACAACGTTTTACTTTTTAAAACTGTAAAAATATTAAATTTGGTCAAAAAATACCTGAGTTGAAATTCATTGATAATTAAGAAAATCAATACTTTTTTAGATATAGTTTAACAAACTCATAAAATCAATAAATTTTTTTTCCTGATTTATTATGAAAAAAAAAATCCCATGGTAATTTTAATGCGAGAAATAATTCTGAAAATGTACCAATTTATAAAATTTTGAATAAAATTTATGTATTGATTTATTGATTTAGAAATCTGAAAACCAGTAAAAATTTGTTCCAAAAACTATTTAAAAAAAATTATTATTTTTATATGCCGTTGTTTGTTTTTTTTAGACTTGTGGTTTTCAACAAGAAATAAAACGCATATTATTCAATGTAATGGCCAAGAAGCTTTATTACGAGTATAAAGATAAAAGTTTGCCATTATGTTTAAAGAATGGTTTCAGGTAAGTAGCCAACGCGGCCTGGTCGAATAAATTCCAGCCGCTAGGCCCAATTTTCAACCATTCTTTGCAGAAATTAGGGCCTGTCATATGGCAATAACGTACCAAATATTTACTTCCAAGGCGTCAATCGTCTTGGGCTTATCTTCGTAGACAAGCGACTTCACATAACTCCACAAAAAACAGTCCAGCGATATTGAATCGCACGACTTTCGAGGCCACGCCACAGGTCCCTGACGTGAAATTATGCGCTCACCAAAAGTTTCTTTCAATAAATTGGTTATTTCGTAGGCTGTCTTAAGCCAAACCATTATTTTGATAATAAATTTGCATAATTTGCAAACGCTGTTCAGAAGTAAGTCTATTTATTTTAAAATTGCAAATCAAACTGAGCATAAATCAAGTGACAGCTGTCAAAAAGACCAGCTCTTTGAAAAATATTACCAGATCTGAAAACCACACGTTGACAGTCATTTTTGTATCCCCAGAATTTTTTTAACGTCATGTTTCTACTCCTTTTTCAGTCAAATCAACCTGATTTCCGAAAATAAAAGACTTATTTTAAAATCAAAATGTCAATTTTGTCAAATATTTATTAAGAATTTGAACATGAAAATTAAAATCCCGCAATTTTCTAGATTATACATACATAAGTACAATTCATTCTCTCCCACAATAAGCTTTTGTTTGCATAAATTAAAAGTATTAATTTTTTAGGTTAAGCTAAGTGTTTTTATGCAGAAGGTAAATGTATCGTTAACCCAATTGTAATTTGGTGATAAGCACACTCTGCGACCTCAACATCTATTGTGCCCCCAAACTATAAAATCAATTCAGATCTATATAAAGTTTCAGAGTCCTTATTTGAATAGAATATTATGCTTTTTTTCGATTGAATTTTATATTTTGACACCTACAAAACGATTTATTGACAAAAAATTAATTTAAAAAACTACATATATCAATAAGAAATATCCAATCACCATAATACAATAAGTTGCAGATACAAAGATACCAATCATAAAATTAATATTTATAGAAATATAATAATAATATGTTAAGCTACATAACGTACATACATTTGCATTTTATTTTGCAGAGTCCTCTTTACCAGTTGATACTCGTACCTATCTTTAATGTTTGACAAATACAAAAAACGATAAAGTATTCATTTTTTAAATTAAAATTTAAAACAATCAAAAATTGATTTTTTTTTCCTTCTGAGGGTTAAATTGCACTAAAGGACAACATTAAATTCATATAGCGATTGAATTTCAAAATATTTTATTTTTAATCAATAAATTTTATTTTAAAATTAATAATATTGTTTAATAGTTTTTTGATATCTTTGATAAATAAAAAGAGATATATTGGATTAATTTTGTTTTGTAAATATATATATTGCATGAGAAATAAATTTGAAATAATTATAATATTATTTATTTATTAATTTGTATTGTGTTCGATTTTGGTTGGGAACATGAATTATATGGATGAATTGTGATAATAACTTAGTCATTGTTTTAATGGATGTTTGTGTTTCCAAATGATATTTATTTTTATTTTGATCATATTAAGTATAAAATGGGTGGCTGGCATGAAAAAATAGCTTTGTTGAGTGGCCAGAAACTGCATTACTAAGAGAAAAGGCCAACCCAATGCTTAAGGCCACAATTGAAGAAAAAAATGTAACGCTCAAAAGCAAAGTTATGCCTGTTTTTAACCTACGAATCTCTTTAATTTATGTATACATATACATACGTGTGTATGTACTGGACATGTACATATATTTATGTTTGTACACTTGTACAAGTACCTAGGTACGTGTACATATATAATACGAATTTCTACGAATTTTGTCCAATGTTCTGTCAAAGTTAATAAAAAAAATGTGTACTAAAATAGAAATAGAAGCAATTCGTAGTACAGTACACGAGCAGATATACCACATTATTGTTATTGTAAAGCAGCATCCACACTCAGTATTGATGTGTTGACTGTCATTTGTATTAAACTGTTTTTAATTTGTTATTGTTTGGCATAAATAGTTATTATAAGTGCAGTGACCGATGAAACAAAAAAGGACAGCTGGCAATTATCTTAATAATGTGTTATGTTGAACAATTTTTTTGATTGCTTTCTATTTGAATCGGGTTGCGTTCAGGTCAATAAATGTTAATTGGCAATATTTGTTAATTGTTTTTTATTTTTTAATTGTTAAAACAACTCGTAAAATAGCTTAAGGTTCAAAAACAAGTGTTTTGATTACTTGAAATATATGAATTTATGAAAAATTTTAAATCACTGAAACGGTTTACTTAAAACCTAAAACTAACTAAAAAGGTTAGATACAAAAATTGGGACCCCATTATAAAATATTTATAAGTCTAGTTTAAAAAAATTCATCACCCTTTTTGAAATATTAAATTAAAAAAAAAAATCTTAAATCTATTTTATTTTCAAAAAATTAATGGTATGCAATATTTGTGATATTTAAGAGGATCTTTTGCATAAGAAAAGTTATTGAAATCGGTAGAGTCGTTAATGAGAATTTCGAAAACCTAAAACAAAAACTGGTTTATGGCACCGTAAATAACAGTTTTATGAAAAAAAAATGTTTACTAAAAAGTACACCGTACCTACAATAACCCACTATTTTTTTTTATCAAAAGCGTTAAAGCTGTTTTTATGAATTATAAAATTTATCTTAACGGTTGTATTGCCATTATTTTTGGACCTAAAAACAATCAATTTGGCCTCTAGGAAACCTCAAAAAAACCTTAAGTTCAAAATTTTAATGAAATCGCATCATTGATTTCGGCATGAGGATCAAGGTACAGACAGACTGAATTTTGGCACTGCACCTAACAATGAAATGAAATGTAGCAATGAAATTTCGAACTGTATATCTCAGTCAGCCTTAAGCAGTTCATTCTACATTTTAAAATGAAAATTTCCAAATTTTTATATAATAAAAGTTAAATATTCCTTTATTTTTTTTTTCTTTTTAAGTCTTAATTTAAAACCTTAAATAATTTGAAAGGAAAAATGTATATTCATACTGAATAATTTTCGTTCATTCATTTTTGTGTACCAACTTTAATATAAATTTGGTTTATTTTCATATCCAAGATTGTTCGCATTGTACCTGTGTTGTTTTTCTTAAACATTGACATCTGACTAATCTGACATGTAAAGGTTACAAAAAATCCAATCTAAATACATATGTATGTTCCTATCTCTAAAACTAAAAAACGCAAAAATCGTAGTCGTAATCGTGTTTGGCCAATTAGCCTATAAGAAACCTAACCTCATTTTTTCCTGCTAACGAATAAAGCTAGAAGAAAATGAACAAAATTAAGCATTCCTATTCCTGATAGGGTAGCCAATGTCATTAACTTCATTATTGTATAAATAACACCAAAAATTAATTAAAAATGTTAATGAAACAATATTTTTAGTACTTTTTTGACAAAAATTTCATCATTGAAAATGAAAAATTGTCTCAAAGTTCACTCAGTCACAAATACTTAGAATACACTGGAGACTAAACTCAGGAGAACACCATTTTAAAATTTTCCTTCTGTGAAAAATTATGTATTTATGAAAAAAAAAAAAAAAATCATATAAAACCTGTCTCTTTTGTCAAAGTACTTTTTTAAGTCTTGATCGTTTCCGTGACACTCAAAGGTGATATGTTAGTGTCAATGTAAATGGACTTTTCTATATTCATACTTGTTAACTCATTGGAAAGAGTGTTCGTTTGTAAATTTATAATACAATCAATCTTGAAGTAAGTTTTGGTAAAAGCTGTCATATAATTTGCCATTTCATACTACCTCATAATTCTTAACGTATGGAGGTTTTAGAATTTATGTAGGATAAGATATTTTTAGATATATGTAACTTAACAGTTTTAATGAGACACTCCATAAATACATAACGACAAACTTTTGACTTCTACTTTCTCTATAGACTATAGGCCTTTTATTAAAAATCTCAAAAGAGTTGACTTCGTAATATAAATGGGTAATCTGTCGACTTATTTTTTTTTTGTTTTAACTAGCACAATTATTTACAGCCAAAATTCATAAACGATTTTGCTTTAAATTAAGGAAATTATATTTGAATGATATTTTCATTACGAGAGATTCGTTTTTTACATAAGCCAATCAAGAATTTTACCTATAGCTTTTATACTTGTAAATGTTTATATTCCGCGGGGTTGTAGAAGTAGACTTCTTTTTTTTTTCAGAAGATTTATTTAAAAATAAAAATATTCACAAATCTAATGAAATATATGAAGTTTATTGATTATTTTCAGATTTTATAATCTCTGTCCTACAGACATGTATCAGTAGAAAAAAAAAAACTGAACTTGAGGTTTTGATCAAACTTAGGGAAGATGAAAATACGGGTCTCACAATTTTGTCTGTCTGTCTGTTCGGCTACAGAATAAATTGATAAATTGACTTTATTTGAACTATAAGCACATAACATCAGAGTTTTTGTGAAATAATGATTATTTTTTGTAGTTTATTTCAAGTTTTACTTCAACTAACTGTAACAAGTAATTGAACTTTTTTCAATTACCATAACCTATAATTGAAATTGAAAAAAATATACATTTCATTGCAATTGTAATTAAAAAAAATTCACTCAAAAATTACATATAGGTTATTTAAAATTATAATGGGTTTAATGAAGTAATTGGAAGGAACGCACTATGTTCATTACATTGATTTCTTGGATTTTAATTAATTACATATTTTTATGAACCAAAAATTATATTAATAATTAAAGTAAAAAAAGGTATACTAACCATTTAAATAATAGAAATAGACAAAAATGCAACGAAAAATTTGACCATTTTATAATTATTAATTCAGTTATTTTCAAAAAAAAAAGATTATTAAAAATACGATAGTAGTTAAAAAACCTAACGAAAACTAATGAAATATATCGTCGGCCTAAAGTGAAAAACAGCTTACTCTTGTTTTGAATTTTTTTACAATTTTTTTATTTAAAATGTTGTCACTACTTGAATATACCCAAAATGAAATTTTCTATTCATTTACATTGTTGGTTATTATTAAATTCAATGAAATTGAAAAGATTTGATTGATTTTTGTATTTTTTGGTAAGCTTGGATGTGATGGATAAAAAAATGTGGAGTTAGCCACTTTTCATTCTAAGCTAATGATAAATTAATTAGTTTAAAATAACACACGAACAGATATTAAACACTACAGTTAACCATCTGTGCAATTGCAATTTGTGCATCTCTTGACAAAAACATTAAATAAATAACAATTTGTGAAAAGATCACTGAAAAAGGTAATACCGACTTTTGGATGATTATTTTTGTTTTCAATTACATAAATGTAAGTAATTTGCAATAGTAATTGGCACTTTTGAATCATGAAAATCTAATTAGTAATTGAATAGCATTAATTGCATTTAAAATTAATTGAACAAGTGGTTGGACATTTTAATTACAAGTAATTGAAATTGAACTTTTTAATCATTACTTCCCAAAATCTTGTACATACTAGTGTTTTTTTGGTTATAATTTTTTCTTTCAACTAAGATGACTTTCTTTTCATCATTTCAAACCGTTAAAGAGACTTTTAAGAAAATTAAAGAAATAATTTCATATTTTTTAACACTTTTCTTTCCTAAAAACCAAGTTTTCGGAATCCAATATTTTTTTAACATAAGAGCTAATTATGTATTTATTCATTTTTTTTCGTTTAAACCAGCTCACAAAACAAGGGAAAAGCAAAAGGGGTAGACCTTTTTTTTAATACTATAACAAAAATAATGTTTACAAAATGTTAAGAAGCAAATACTGGGCAATCCCCCAGTCGACCATATTTTTCTACTTTTGATGTTTGAACTTGATTTAAGAAAAATCTGCAAATAAGAACCACCAAGTGCAAATATATCTCTCTTTATTCCTTGTTTAAACTAATTTTCATAGTTCACTCTTCAATTGCTCATTATATTTTATGTTTTACTGTACAAGTAAATATATTGGTTTAAATATCTTCTCATAAATTAAAGAATATTTTTGTTATACGGAATATTCTTAATAGTAATAATTTATTATTCTCTTTCATATTGTTTATGATGTTCCAAAAATTTTTTTGAACAATTTAAAATTGAAATAAAAATTTCAAAGTAAAATCCCCAACTAATTTAAATTCGCATCCAAAAGGCTCTGTATCTAGTCATACAGTTTAATTTTTAATTAATTTCTTATGAAAAATTCATGCTGTGATATAAATGTAATTCATTTAAAAAACTGAATTTCCTGCTTGCCAGATATTTAATTTATTTGGAAAGAAATATAAAAAGTACATAAAATACATATATTCTTATGAAGTTGTATCGACTGATATTAATATTTGGAAATAAAAATATGTTTGTCAGTATACCCGTTCAATGATATAAGCTCAAAAATCAACACTCAAAAGGCTTTGAGGTAAATTCTGAAAATCAATTTATTGATATTTCTCAGTGGCTTCAGAAGAATGTCAAAGGCTTGCACAAAATGAAGAAGACCTCAATCGAATAAGAGACTCAACTGAGTACAAGTACCTATAACAACAAAGGTATTGTGCAAAAAAAAAACTTTGTATCGAGTAATGTTTTCAGCTCCTGTCGACACATGAAAATTATTCCGCTACCTTTAACTTTAAACACAATGTTCTACCATCTGCAGCATAATGAAATGCAAATTATGCAGCATGCCGAATATTCTTTTCGGGGTACTGTACTTTTTCCTTTAAAAAACATTCACCAATGTACACTGTAAATTGTACAGGGTACATTCATAATAAATCTCCATTCAATTACTATCTGATTTAATTAATTTCTTTTATTTAATTGCGGAAGTACTTAAAGGTTATTATCCCAACAATACACCACATACTCCTGCACTAGTGAGTATTCTTTTTTTTTTTTAATATTTTTGTTTTGTATTAACTTCCAAGTGAATACCTACAGCTGAGTTGCTACCTGCAATCAGTAACGCTTTTACTTATTTTTTTTTCTGTTCAACGTGATATTAAGTTGTTGTTGTTTTTTTTTATGGAAGACTTAATAAATTTAATTATCCTGCCAGCCACTAGAAGGGAAATTATGCAAATTGAGCATTGAAGTCATATTAAAATGTCAAACCCAACCATATTATGTGTGTGTAAATGTACTTGCACAAACTATATAATATGTATTATGTGTATGATATGTACCTAGATATGAAAACAACTGTAAAGTAGAACCTCCAACATGGCCAGATAAATTCAAATATTTATGTAGAGAGGGCCTTAAGCCTTGCGAAACAGAAACACCCTCATTACCGACGTTACAACTTAAACAGGATTTTAATTAAAACCATTTGTCCCGACATCAGCGCGGTCATGGTCGTAAACTTTCAACCTTTTTTTTTAGTACGAGTATTATTTTTTTTTTCATTTTAATTTTTTATTTTATTATCTATTATTTTTATTTTTATTGTTGCCGTCCTTTTGAATTCATTTTTAATTTATAATTTTTCTAAAGATCTCTGTTTAATTTTATGTTTATGTTTGCCAAGAGATTGAAAAAGTATGCATGAGAATGCAATTATACGATATACAAGGTGCATAATTGTATAGCTAACTAAGTGCAACTTGGAAATACGACATTAAAAGGTTTTATTGAAAAGTATTTGTCTATTAAAATTGCTGCCAGCTTTTAATTTAGCAGACTAAAGTTCAAGGTAGAGCAAGTGTTAATGTTCATTTGTGGTGTTGCTTAACAAGAATAAATTCAAATCAAATAGTTCAATGTCATTTAATTTATAACAATTTCAAAGGTAAGTAAAATATTTGGAATATTTTAGACTAATTTGATTTTTTAGAACACGATAACAGGAAAAGAAGGAGTGGAAATCATAAGATGTGAAGTTGGTGTACCACAAAGAAGTGTCTTAGGACCAGTTCTGATTTTTTTGAGTAAAATCTGTAGAATCTTCTTTGAGAGAAATAAGATTTTGTTAAATTGATTAAGAAAAAAAACTTGTGGGGGTGACGTTGTTTTAAGCTCTATGCTATGGTTAGGCTGTAGGGTAGCCAAACAGAGTAGCAGAGACAGAATTGTGAGACTCATTTTTACTTGCGATATGACATTACGATAACAGAGAACAACAAAGAAAGTGGGTGGCAAAATTCTGCCTATCTGACTGTATGTTTGAACCTTGACCTACAGCCTAAACTAGAGGTCGGTAGCTAGTTTCAAGTGCAGTCCAGATGATGATGAATTTTTCAAATATATTTTTCAAAAATTTGAACCATGTTAGTAAACACTACCTTCAGCCTTATTTATTAGACTTTTTAGACGGTTGACTAGTCAGACAGTTTTTTGAAAGTCATTAATAGTTGAAAATATGCTTTGTTTATTTAAATAAAATGCCAAATTAGACAAGACCTTAGACAACCGATGCCATTGTTCAAGTTAGAAAACTTTAGAACAATTGTAAATCAAGTTTGATAATTACTTTTCGTAGTTGGAGAGCTGCCTAAAGTTAGACAAAGTTTATAAATACAACTGTACCTGTACCTATTTAAAAATGATTTTCTTATGGAAAACAAAAAATGTATAAGACATTATTCAAAATTTTCCTATTGGAGAAATGCAGAAACACAGTTCACCAGAAGAAAAATTATCATGGTTTCTGAATAAAAAGCATTTAAGCATGTATTTAAGAATACGTTTTGAAAAAAAAATACATTTATTTACGTACTTACTTTTGGATTTTGTCATGAGGTCATCAAAAACTCTAGAACATGTTATTTGTCTTGCCTACCTTTTTAAAGTCAATATTGCTGGCAACACTTCTTCTAGAAATATTTTGCCTCTAATGTCAAAGACTCACATAAAAGATACGTAGAGTAGAAGATCATTTATGGGTACATCGTGCAAAAGTTCAAAAAAGCTATTTTCATTTTCTGGAGCCATTATTTCTGTTCTTGTATTATGTTTTGTACAGGCCGATATCCCTCCTCATTAGACCAAGTAAGCTGTTGGAAGAGCTAGTACTGAAGAAGCTCAAGAAGTTCTGCAGCGAAAACAACATCATCCCGGATATACAGTTTGGTTTCCGGGAAAAGCATTCCATCCTGCACCCGCTCGTAAAGTTTCAACATGACATCACTATACAGCTTTAAACAACAATCAAGTCACTGTCGGATGCTTCCTGGATGTCGAGAAAGCATTCGACAGTGTATAGATTGAAGCCCTTATCCATAAACTCCACATACTAGGCTTTCCTTTAACACTAATCAAAATTATTTTCTCTTTTCTTTCTTCCAAGAACTTTTTTGTGCAACTGGAGAACTGCAAATTGACAATGAAGAGAATCAGGGCAGGAGTTGTCCAAGGGTCGAAACTTGAACCACTTCTCTACAACATCATAACCTCTAACCAACCAATTTCAAGTGAATGCAAGAACCTTCTCCTCGCTGATGACTCATTAACATATTGCTCATCATTCCCTCCATTGATAGCTGTTCAAGAAATCGAGGCACACATCCGCAAACTAATTAAGTTTTACGCCATGGGGTATCTGGATCAACTTATCCAAATCAGAGATTGTTTGCTTCAGAAAACCATGGGGTGGACGCGGTCACTCAGCTGGAAGCTGCAGAAGCATCTCCCAAGCACTTCCAGATGGTACCAGATTACCTGCCAAATGCAGTGCCAAGTACCTAGGCAGCAACTTCAACGATTCTGATTCTTCTGAGATTCAACCCACATTCACGTTCTGTACTCAAAAAGGCCGAATTTGCTTTCCATCGCCTCTATCCGTTGATGAAAGAGAGAATTGGGCTAAGCCAGCAGACAAAATTTTTAATCTACAAGCAACTTTTGAGACCAGTTATCAGTTACAGCTTCCCAGTTTGGTTCACCATCTCCCAAACAGCTATGAAGGAACTGCAAGTATTCGATAGAAAAATCCTGAGGATCTGTACTGGACTTTATTTCGTCAACGGCGTAAGCACTTCAAGCACGAGCAACTCTACTCTGAAGCCAAAGTAGTCCCCCTGGACAAGTACTTGATGCTATCTGCAGATAAACTTGTAAGGAACCTCTCCAACTACCCTATTTAACTGATGAGAATGATGATAAACTAACAACGACATCCGGAACCAAGGTACCTAGGAGCTAAGGAAATCCTGGATATAACTACAGAAATCAACGATGGAGCAGGACACTTCTACACTGATCCAGGGTCAGCCCATTATCGTGGCTAAACGCCAATCCTATCCCAACCCTAAACCAATACAGCCACTTGACAACCGGGACTGAACAACCCGAGGACGACAAGGTCAATCCGACTTTTATATTAAAGTTTCAAAAATTATAAATCTTATTTGTATTTGAATTTTTTTCAATGTATAATATTAGGCCCCTTATGTGCCTATGTATCTTATAGTTATTAATTATTTTTAAGCCAATTGTAAATAGAATTGTTCAATAAAGCAAAATTGAATTGAATTGACACTCATTTTCTGAAAAATATATTTGCCAATAATTCTAAATGAACCCAAAATACATACAAAAACTAGCTATCTTCGAAAAAACCTTTTCAATCGCTTTCCAAAAGATTTAAGTATTTATTTAGTCCCTTGTGAGTAAACAAACTCTTATAAGAGATTTAAGAGAGGTCTCACAATAATAACAAAAAGATATCTTTCAATTTATAGAGACTTGATGATTTAAATGATAAATTTTATTGCTCAAGAGTTTTTGGCCAAGGTAAGGGCTAAGCAAATTTATATTTCATGAAAGAAAACCAATAATATAAAATCACCTGTCACCCTTCAGGATGAGAAGTAATAACTTTCTCATCTAGAAAAAAAAAGGAAAAACGAAGATTGTTGAAGGTTTACTTTCTTTGGGCAGATATAGTAATTTGAATACACAATTACCAAAAGGATCTCTTATCTATGAGTGTTTTCTTGGGAAAAAGGTTCCACTTACATAGAAGGTAAAATATATAATATATCAAAGTAACATCCATATCTATGTTATCTTTCGTGTGGAGCCCAAAATTGTTTTTCCAAGACAAATGCTGATGATATCTTTGAAATGTTTTCCTTAGCAAAGGTGACTGAGCAAAGCAATTATTTTAATTTCCCTATAAATTATAATGTGGCATCCTCAAAGATCCGAAAACGAGACAAAAAATAAATGTCACTTCTGATGATGGGCAAATAAATACCTATCACTGTCAGTTGGTATTATGAATAAAAATATCCATTTAGATAGACTTTGATACTGACAATGAAATAATAATTATACATTCTGGTCAAGACTTAAGTCTAATATGCCAGACTATTTCCATTTTGCTCTCTATAAGCTGACCTAGATAGAAAGAGGATGAATCAAATAAAATATTTAAAAAAACAGAGCAGACCGAAATAAAAAAAAGTTCCTGCTTCAGACACAAAGTGAACGAGTATCAAGAAACTTTATAAATTTATTAAACCTGACCGGAAATGAAAAAAAAAATGGGATAAAAAAGGCTTTTTGAGACTAAAGGATCTACAAACAAGCAATCAGGCAGAGTAAGAACGTAAATAAAAAAATCTTGACACTGACTTTCATAATAATTTGTTCAGGTATTTGGATCTCAAAGAAACATTTAACACCTTGAAAAACCTTTTCTTTTTTTTTTTTGTCCTGTTTCTATCCCTATGGGCCTTCCGAAATCCAAGTAGATGGTTAAGCTTTTAAAAAGAAATTTCATTAGTCTTAATGTATTGGCAGCGGGAATTCTTTATTTCTTTTCTCATTTTTTGTTTTCTTTTGAAAAGGTATTGATTTTACTTTTCCATTTTAATAATTTTGGGCAACAATTTACCCAGATGAAAAAAAAGGAAAACAAATTAAATTAGCTTCAAAGTATTGCAATGATTGGTATAGTGTGCGATGACAATGAAAACGGAAGGAAGTGGATGTTCAATAAAATGATACTGTCCCCAGCTGCCGTTGTTAATATTCTTTTAGGATTCTTCTTTTTTTTTTTTTGCTGAGGCAACAAAAATTCTTTCTCTAAGTGCTTTTGAGAAAATAGAAATGGAAATGATATGGAATATTCGATTTCGATTTCTTCAAAAGGAAATGAAAAAAGTTTATATATTTATGACGAGAAATACCGGGAACTATTAGAAGCTTGTAGAATCTTGATGGTTTTATTTTGACAAAGTGTTGTAGGAAAATACCTAGTTACTTATTGCATTGGTTTGTGAGAATTTTTAAACCCGTAACTATGATGGAGAAGATTAATAGAGTGGTTATTCCTTCCTTGTTATTCTGATTTTCTGTGCACCCAACATTCAAACATTGATTCGTTTTCTCATTAAAGACACTAAAGAAATATCCTAGAATTTTTGTTTTTTATTGAAATTTAGTTTGAAGGAAAATTTATACTAAGAAGTAAACAGAAAGCTTTGACTACCTAACAATAATAAATGTACGATTTAAGAAAAAAAAAATTGAAAAAAATATGGTTAAAAATGCAATAATTTAAAAAGTGCGTATACGCCGTAGTGTACCTACTATTGTTTTATTAAAGAAAATTATTTTATGAACAGTTGGCAAAATGCTTACGCCAAAACCTTGCATTTTTTATTTGATGCTGGACAAAAATTTCTGAGAAGAATTTATATACAAAAAAAGATTCTGATCAACTTGAAGGCAATAATAAAATAAGACAACAAAAAATGTAAGATACACGAACAAAAATTGAAGAAAAATTTGTTTAAAATTCATAAAATAAAAACGGTACAAAGTGCACCTTAGGGGCGTTGGAATTATTTTTTGTTTTTTATATTCAAAATGGCTATCGTGGATCTTGTAAAGGCCTTAGAAAGATGTAATTTTTATTCTGGGACATTTTTCAAAACTGAATTTTGAGTTTCCACATCTGTTTTATGGTAAAAAACTACAATTCGAAAAAGTGCTCAGAAAACCCATTTTAATCTGCGGCAATATGTGCTCAAAATTGCCAATTATGTTGTATTTTGGATTTATTTACTCAGTTGAATTGATTGTATAAAAAGTTAAACAAGCTGTATAATGTTGTCGGGCCAATTCGAGCATTCCTAAGAAAAAATAATCGAAAACGGTAAGAAAATCAATAGATTTTATGTGGCTTTCATTAGAATTTAAGGCAAAATATTATTTTATGACATTTTAAGGAGCAGTTTTTTATTCTAATTTCTTAGCAGAAAAAAATATTTTAAGTTATTTAAGTTTAAGTTTATATCGATGGATATTTAAATGGGTTTTCTGACCACTTTTTGGAATTGTAATTTCTTAGCTAGGACCGGCCGCGGAGTCTCAAAATTCAAGTTTGGAAAATGTCCCAGAACAAAAATTACTTCTTTCTAAATCCTTAACAATATCCACGATATTCATTTTGAATATAAAAATAAAAGTCTATATATTTTTTGGTATATGTAAAACTTAAGTATTTTCTATGTGCATATAAAAATAAAATTTGAAAAAATCATAACCCGTTTTTGAGATGTCGAATTTTCAAAACAAAATTAAATGTTTTTCTTTAATTTTTGAAGCCTAGCATTTGTTAATCTTGTACAAAATTTATCTAAATCCGTTCAGCCGATAATGAGAAAATGTTAGTAGTTTTTGGATGTTCATTATTGTACTAGTTTTTGCATAGGGAAAAAGAAGGAGCCGTTTTGGAAAAAAATAATATTTTCCGTAACGGTTTTGTAACATTTGTATAGAAGGTACCGTTATTTCTCATAAAAATAAATTCTTTTCTGAAAATTCTGTAGAGAAGACTTAACCAAGTTTTATAAATATAAAATTTCAATAACATTTTTAAACTTAATTTAGGTAGGCCAATTTTGAATAGGTTATTATATACATTTATGATTCTAGTTACAAATATATTCATTTATCCGTTTTCTACGTATTATATTTTACATAAGAAATTATATTTTTTTAAGTCCAAATTCATTTAATATTTTTTTTAATTCAGGTATGCTAAAAATTCACTATACGTACAATAATGCACAGATTTGTTTTTAGATCAAAATTGTTGGAGCTGTTCTTAAGACAAATAAGATTTTCCTTAACGGTTGTATGGCAAGTATACCGTTAATCTCTGAGCTAAAGACAAATTTTAATTTTTCCTCCAATAAATCACCAAAAAACCTCAAGTTAAAAATTTGAAAAAGATCGCATCATTCCAAATACAAACAGGTAGACAGATAGACCGACCAACAAACAGACAGAATTTTGCCCATTTTCTTGGTATTCTCTTTCATTGTTATTTCGAAACTCGAATTCTTTGCACGAATCCTTAACTCGCCCTGTAGTAAAATGTATATCGCAAATAATAATAATAAATAAAACTTATGTTGAGCCGTTTTTGAAAAAAAGTAATATCTTGTAAAATTTTTAAGAAAAATTGTGTGGCCAGTTTTAGTTCTTCAAGAAGCCGCCATTAAAAAAAAAATCGTTTTAGGCAATATTCCGAGAACGGTTTACCGTACAAAAAATTCATTAATATTTTTTTTCGGTAAAGATTATATACTAACTAGTACTAATGCATGAGAAATAAGTGGGCATTAATTAATGTATGAAAAAATAAACTTATAAATTTATGTTATATTAATTTTGAATATATAGGGTGATTTTTTAAGAGGTTTAGAACTTTTAAAAAAAAAAAAACACAAAAATTGGAAAAAAAGAAAGAAATATTTATTTGAATCGATAGTTTAAACCTTGCAATTTAATGTTTAAAGATAATTTCATGCAAATGTTGACCGCGGCTGCGTCTCAGGTAGCCCATCCGCTGAGTCCAATTTTGGCATACTCTTTCACACATATCGGCCGGTATCTCACGAATGAATGCATGGATGTTGGCTTCCAGTGCGTCAATCGAAGCGGGCTTGTCCCTATAGACATTAGCCTTGACATACCCCCACAAAAAATAATCTAATGGTGTCAAATCGCACGATCTAGGCGGCCAATTGACCGGCCCGAAACGTGAAATTAACTGTTCACCAAACTCGCCTCGCAATTGCGCCATTGTTTCGCGTGCTGTGTGGCATGTGGCACCGTCTTGTTGAAACCACATATCATGCAAGTCAAGAACTTCCATTTCGGGCAAAAAAAAGTTTGTTATCATCGCTCGGTAGCGTTCACCATTGACAGTAACGCTGCGATTCGCATCATCTTTGAAGAAATATGGCCCAATAATGCCGCCGGCCCATAAACCGCACCAAACAGTGGCTTTTTCGGGATGCATTGGTAGCTGTTGCAATGCTTCTGGCTGATCTTCACTCCAAATGCGGCAATTATGCTTATTTACGTACCCATTCAACCAAAAATGAGCCTCATCGCTGAACACAATTTTTCGATAAAAAAGAGGATCCTCGGCCAGCTTTCCAAGAGCCCATTCACCAAAAATTCGGCGTTGTGGTAGGTCGGCTGGCTTTAGTTCTTGCACCAGCTGTATCTTAAAAGGCTTTACGCCCAAATCCTTCCGCAAAATTTTCCACGTAGTGCTGTAACAAAGGCTTAACTGCTGGGAACGGCGCCGAATCGACATTTCGCGGTCTTCTGTCACACTAGCTGATACGGCCGCAATATTTTCTTCACTACGCACAGTACGTAAACGTGTTGGTGGTTTAATGTCCAACAAAGTAAATTTGGTGCGAAATTTGGTCACAATCTTCCGAATAGACTGCTCAGAAGGTCGAGAATGCCGACCATAAAATGGAAGCAGCGCGCGATGAACATTTCGAACCGAGCACGAATTTTGATAGTAAAATTCAATAATTTGCAAGCGTTGTTCATTTGTAAGACGATCCATGGTTAAATTGCAAACCAAACTGAAGCTGTTTGACAGTGACACAAGGTACTAAACACACGTCAGCTGTCAAAACCAGTGTTGCCAAAACCAAACCAGTTAAAAAATCACCCTTTATAAGCACTTTATTTGATCTTTTTAATAAGCTTTTCTATATTTTTTAAAACTGAATCTATATTATGAATTTTTTTCTTTTCAGGTAAGTGATAAATTTCAACAAATTATTAGCATAATTTTTGGTAGAAAATTAAAATAAATATACCAACAAGCAAGTAAGTAATAAAACTAATATAACTTTTTTAATGGAAACAAAAATTCTTTAAAAAAATTATTCCTCTATAAATATAAAAATTTAATTATTCAAGAAAGTTGAAACGTTGTTTTTATGACTTTTTATACTCTTAGAAAAAATAAAATTTGTATCCTTGTGTTTAAATTTAAAAAAAGTAGGTACATAGTCAAAGTAGAATATTTTTACTTTATGTCCTAGGTTATGTTGTGTGGTTGCAATATAAAATATATTTTATAAACAGTTGATTACACTCAATATTACCTAAAGCCAACATCCAGACACTCGACCAACAATAAATAATAAAGATATCAAAATATCTCTTATTTTATATCAAAAGCATAAAGTTTTGCCATTTATTAAAAAAAAAAACCTACTTCCTTCAAAAGAAAGTTTACATAAAATGACCATGATATTTGCTCATATCGCATGAAAAGGTACCTTTGGTTTGTCTATATACTTCTATACTTTCTTACAAGTTACCAACACTTAAATTAACGATAAGTTGCTAAAAAATCAACTTCAATTTATTTTTTCTTCTTGTTCTTGTAATAAATTTCAAAAACCATCCATCATAAACACAAGGTTTCGTTTTGTTTTTATTTTATTACCAAAATCGCATATAAATCACCAAATAACACTCTTAATACCCTAAAATTTCTTCAGTTCCCTAAGAGTATTAAAAAAGTTACTAAAAAATACATATACCCTATGCCTACCGCCTTTAAAAAAAATCATAAAACAATTTTCTAAGTGTCTTTTAAGGCCTATAAAATAAAAATGCGTAGCAAGACGTCTATATACCTACACCTTACGAATAAAAATATTTTTAGGTACCTACGTTTAAATTCAAACGTCCTGTTTACAACCCTGTGAAGAAACGTTCTGCCAATAAGCACCAATTAAATTCATGTCAACGACGATATTTGGCACCAAAAAAAAAAACAAAATAGACTTTTTTCAATCTTTTACCACAAACCATTTTCTGTTCAAATATCTCCACCGCACCCTACACATACCTACCTACACACACCTTTCGCTTTTTTCAATATTTTCAATTTTCAATCATATTAGACTGTCAAAAAAAAAAAAAAAACATAAGGATGAACCGCACACCCCACTTTTGTTTTCCCCGATCGGGTGACCAGAAAATTGATTTCAAACTCGATACACCCCCCTTTAAGCAATCTTTTTATATCGAACGCAATAAAAACATACTGTCAAGCGGATGTTTTATTCAATAACAACGAGTATAAGGACACTCCGAGATACACATTCAAAAATGTTTATATCGATGTATGGAAAGGAAACTGAATACAAAAAAATCGAAAATATATCACAGGATGTCGAAAACAGAGAAATGAAGACAATAAGACGACGAAGAACGAAGAACGAAGCATACTCTGTTGAAGGAGGATTATAGAAAGCGGGCGCAGAATAGCAAAAAAGAACACCATCAGCCACACTATGGGTGATGCCTAATGCCAAGGAGACAGGACTACAAAGTTGGCACTTGAAAATGTTTTTTTAATAGAATCACGCAAACTGTCAAGCTCTAAAGCTTTATCCTTGTGCTTGCCTTTTGTGAGCTTCCTTTTCTGGCTGGCTTTGGGCGGCCTCATTCGTTTCCTGGAATTATTTTTCCACACAATTTCCACTTCCTCCACACTCACTGGTGGGTGGAACGTTGGCGGCTAGAAGTGAGTGGGTGGTGAGTTTCCTGTTTCAGCACAGTGAGTCTTGTTTAGAGCCACGAGTATACAAAATATTATCAAATACATACACACCGCACCCCTTGTGAAATTTCTAGGAAATAATCATTTTACAATAGAAAATTGTCATTCAACATACTGGCTGGCTCCCAGGAACCCGCTACATAATACAATCAACTCCTTTTCCAATTCCCGTCCAGACCAGACCAGAACAGAACTCAACCCTTACCGGCCGAGAACCAAGAGTGTGTCTGTCGCCACAGTCTGTTTGTAATTTGTATTGTCTGTACGTGAGGTTCTGACAATTGCTGATGTGGCACAAAGTTAATGCTGCCATGTGCTGTGAGGTTCATATTTGCTATTTCATTTTATTTTCTCAAATATTAGTATTAAATTGAATTTTTAAGGTTTCTTTTTTTTGAAGATATTTTCGACATCTTGTTAGTAGATAGAGAGGTACTGAGGAAGTTAAAGTACATCATCCAATACAACACATTTAACTTTGACAGGAAGTGTGTCATAAATGGCAATCGTGACGACATTTTCAAATGTTATTATCTGAGAAACGAGTTTGGAATATTTAATAATTTTGTATGAATATATACTCGTTCATTATTTACAACATTTAGAAAAATATTTTATTTTTGCATAATAGTGAGATATTCAGGATTAACATATACACACCTACTTTATGCAGACATAGTTAAAGCGACAGGTCACTAATTATAGAATTTACGTTTTTTCGTAGAAAAAAGAGCAAATGGAAAAGATTGAAAGTGAATTTTGAAGTAAGCTCGTTAACTTCGGACATCAAATTAACAAAGCCTTTCTTAGATTAATAAGATGCCCCCACCCCAAACAAAGTAAAAGAAATTTAAGTACTTTACCTGATAAAACTTTTAAGGTTTTCGCGGTTGTTTACAATCGACATTCTTAAACTTTTCGGATTATCCGCGTTATAAATATTAAATATTTAGCGATATCAATACAGAACTCACCCCGAACGTTTCGCTCCAAATTGCAAAACGTTCGGGGTAAGTACTGCATTGAACTCGCTAAATATTAAATATTTATAACGCGGATAATACGAATTGTTTTAAAATGCCAATTTACCTGATGTCAATAAACTTATATTCCGTGTTCCATCATCGTCCTGTTTAATATCATGCACAAAATCTAACTATTGTGGATAAAAGTTTTATAATCATATATATATTTACTGATGTACTTTTTATAGTGAAGATTTATTGCCGAAGGGTAAAATCTCATTAACTATAATTGTAAGCTATTTATTTAAAAACAACATATTAAAATAATAATTTCTTTCAGATATCATATCTCAATTTATCACGACCGCCACGCTCTACTAGCAAAATTGAAAATCATTTCCTACATTAAAGTGTAATTCGTTGCTATAGCACTCCTTCTACTTCTCTGACAGCTTATAAATACGTAATAGGAGTAAAACTGATTCCTTAAATATTTTTCGGTGCAAATTATATAAGCGTGTTAAAAACGATATACCAATGTTTCGTTAATCGCTCTAAATTTTTCGTATTAAACAACCATGGAGCTTTCACTTCAGTAAATATCCTGTAAAATTATCATACAATCTTTATGTAAGTTTCTATTACTTCGTTCCTATTATACTTGTATTAATGAATATGGTTAAACTTAGTGCCATAATAAGCATTTTTGCCTTTTTGGCATTTCTTTTCCTGATGTATAATCAAGTGATCTGCTTACTTCACAGTAAAATTAGCAGATCACCCCAACTAACAATTTAACTTGTATAAGGTTCTATACAAGCTATTTTCAGACTGCTATAGTAATAGTAAAAGGCCTTATGCAAGTCATTTTGGCGCATTTACCCAAGCTAATTAACTGCCATAAGACTTTTGTTGACAGGTCTTTTAGCAGCAAATAGCTTTTCATGAACTGCTATTAGCTTGGCTTAAAAAGCTATAGCCTGCCTTAGATATTTATGTTAGGCCTTACGAAAGCCATTTTGAAAGCTATTGCCAATAGCTTGCCTTAGATGTTTAAATAAGGCCTTACCAAAGCCATTTAATGACAGCTATTTGTCAATAGCTTGCCTTGGATATTTATATAAGGCCTTACGAAAGCCATTTTGACAGCTATTGCCAATAGCTTGCCTTAGATATTTATGTTAGGCCTTACGAAAGCCATTTTGACAGCTATTGCCAATAGCTTGCCTTGGATGTTTAAATAAGGCCTTACCAAAGCCATTTAATGACAGCTATTGTCAATAGCTTGCTTTGGATGTTTATATAAGGCCTTACCCAAATTTATTTTGAATAAGCAATCCATCGAGAGAAAATTTTTTTTAGCAAAGCTGATTCTGAAATAAAGAAGATATATTTTTTATAGGTTTTTATTTTATTTTTCTGATGTTGTATTTTGTAAAAAAAAATGAAAAGTTTTTTCTTACCTTGGATTTGAACTCGATTCCTTCCTCGTTCCAGTCTAGCAGTCTACCCCTATGCCAATTTGAGGTTGAGGAAAACATAATTAAAAGTGAATAAGTTGATACCACATACTTAACGTTCACGCAGAGGGAACAGTCAATAACTGTGCGCATCTAATATCTGTTCTTCCAAACTTCTTAAATGTTCTCTGGCTTTTTTAGAATTGCTTCTCTATTTTTTCTCACTTGTCTTTGGTAGGTTCCAGATCTTCAAAATTTTTGCCATGAGTTATTCATTTGTAAGTTTTGCTAAAAAGTTCAATGGTACTGTAAGGACTTTTTTTCTGTTTTACGATGTACAATGGGTACCTACGTTCTTATTTATTTTAATCTGATTCTTTAATAAGCACAATATTATATAAGACACACTTGTTGATCTTCACTGATTATTTTAATTTGTATGAGGCCTTTACAAACAAGTCTTATACAAATTGTTTGCAATGATTTGTCGTGGAGAGCCTTATAGCAGCAATCATTTTAATCATTTTTAGTTAACAACTTTGGAAGGCCTTATACCAGCCATTTATAATTTATATTTACACGTCTTGTATAGAGCTTGCGTTACTCATATTTTAAGGCCTTATAGCAGTTATTTGTTTAAATTTCAGGTGGAAAATTCCTGGCTTGCTCAAGATTGCCTTATACAAGCTCTATACAAGCTATTACTATTAATTCGAAAAATTTTACCTTATACAAGCTAAATTGTTAGTTGGGACATAGTGTATCTCAGGAACCAAGCATGCTAAGAACTTGTACACGGTGGTCTTAAAGACACTGCAGGTTTCATTAAAATGGATCCCAAAAGTACTGATGGAGATTCTTTGAAAATGATCTAAGGATTCTTAATTTTGAAAAAATTGCTTAACATCAAGGAAAGATCACACTATAATGTTTTATATGTGTTTTTGGAAGCTTTGATTCTGTTCTTGTGTTTAATGTTTAGTTCAAGTTGATTGATAGAATAGTTTTTGAGAAATTAAATTTTAAAATCAAAATTTTAGTATAAGAAAATTAGAAATCCAAAATAACACGCATTTATCAGTTATTGCCGATTTGAACCTTAAAAGACTGGTTTTTATTAAAACTTTATTCTACAATTTCAAGTTGATTACATCAGCTTCAATTTTATACCAAAATTGTCTCTGTAGACCCAAGAGATCCCATGAGACAGCTTTTCAAAATTTGGCAATAATAAATTTATAGCAACTAATTGTATATTAAATAGTATAAGAACAAATACATGGTGCTAAGCATATGATGCATTATAATACTTAAGCGTGTGTGCTTGGTCAAATGAAGAATAAAATCATAGGAGAGGCGGGTTATATTCTCCCGTTCAGACATCAGGGCCAATTTTATAAAAAACTGACTTAACATAGAAAATTAAAATTATAGAAAATTAGTTTTTAAAAATTAAGATTACACCCCTGGACTGAAATTTTAAAATTTTTGCAGTTTTGTTGATTTTTACCAATGTTGCTTCGGCCCTTGAGGTCGAAAACTTGGATTATTTACTAGGCCAATATCAGTAAAAAAACAGGCTCAACAAATATCAGACGGATCCTACGCAAGGTTTGATGTATAAAGTGGCTGGACTATTAAGAAAAACGCGAAAAAAACATTTTTATAGAGAAAAAATAATCTTAGTAACTAGGGTACGATTTGTCATGCGATTTCTTGTATTCGACAAAAAATGCAATAGAGGAATGAGTTTTGAACAAAAACTGTACCCTATTTATGCTAAATTTTGAAAAAAATTTAAAAAGAAAATAATTGATTTTTTTTCTTAAAATTTTAACTTTAAATCAGTTTAAACTTTTAACTGAATTTCTCAAAAACTATGTACTCAATCAACTTAAATTAAACACAAAACTCAAGAACAGAATTTTAGCTTTTCAAAAAGATAAAGAACATTATATTGTCATGTTTCGTTGATTTTTAACAATTTTATGCCATCCATGTCAAAATGCTTTCACGTCTAAATACATATTTATACCTATAACTCAAAAAAGGGATCAGGTACGATTTTCGGGTTTCAAAATTTATAGCCCCGAGATCGTTTTCAACATATTTGCATCATTTCCTTTGGAATCTATTTTAGTGAAACCTGCCGCGTCTTTAAGACTAACGTGTCTAGTTTTGCACTTCAACGAAGTACTTACTCCAAAAAAATTTCATACTGACCAGCTTACATCACTGTGAAGTAAAGCAGGTCCATCATAAGTATCTCAGGAACCAAGCAGGCTAGGGATTTGCAGTAAGGCTCCAAAGTTGTAGTTTTTTGCATTTTAATTCTTGACGTGCAAAAAAAAAACAGCAGATTTAGAGCCTTACTGCAAGTTCCTAGCATGCTCAATTTTTGAGATACACGATGTGACCCACTTACTTTATATTGAAGTCAATTTTGGGAATTTTAAATGAGGACTTAAAATTTTGAACCTACCCTTTCGTTTAAATTTCAAAAAACGGCAAATTTGGAGCCCTATTGCAAATTCTTAGTATGCTTAGTTTTTTAGATACACGATGTGCATGTGACCTGTAAACTTCACTGCGAAGCTAGCAGGTCTGTATAAAATTTTTTTCATATAAAAGACATCAAAATTTTGAACTTGCCTATTCTTGAAATGCAAAAAAAATGCAAATTTGATGCCTTAGTGTAAATTCCTATAGCATGCTTTGGTTCCTGAGATACGTGATGTGACCTGCATATTAAAAATTGACGACTATAATTAATTTCCTAATAGGTAGCTCTTTTAATTTTTTCAACTAAACTTAAACTTAAAATAAAAAAAAAAAAATACTCTCAAACTTATTTAATTTTTTATAATTCTACAAATTCCTATAAACATACCAATGAAAATCTTCAACTTTAAATTGAGTCATCGCTTCACTATTTTAAGTCAAGTTTAAAATAAATATCTCAAATTTCTGCATATATTCAACTCTTTATGAAATTGAATAAACTCAACACAATACCATATACCTACATATGGAAACAAATATCTCCGTTTGCCTTCTAAAAAAAAATATTTTCTAATGTCATTCTGTGTATCTTTCTCTCAGAAAGAACATCAAAGGCCGAAGGTTCTTTTTGGCTTACCTACTTCATTATATACTATATACATAATACACTTTTAAACCACAAACAGAGTGAGAGCTGTAACTTTTTGAAATCCAGTTTCAGGCCAAGAAAGAATGAACAAAAAAAAAAAAAAATAAACCTGAAGAAAAATGAAAACAGAATCTGCTAAAAATTATTTGCATAGATTCAAAGGACCAACATCAAGCCCACTCTCTGCCTGTGTTTAGCATCTACAAACATTCTACTATATAAAATATACTTTTCTGCAAGTGAATCTAGAAAATCCTTTTTCGAGATGCAAATGGAATGCCAGAATGATTACATTCATACGTGAGGACCTCTTTTAACTGGAGGTGTGAACACATAACGATGAATCTCCATTACCACCACCACCACCACCACCATCAAAGCTGGTACCATCTTATTCTAACCACTTGTACCGTTTTGCAAAATAATGATCACTTCCCAACGGTGATGGTGTAGGGTTTTATATTTCTGTTCCCAAAGCCAGCTTTGGGAACCCGGGTTACGATAAACGCATTCATCGTTACGCTGCGTGTAGTCCTTACGCTAACATATTTGATGACGAAAACTGCCATAAAGCTGACAGTCAACATGTCTCGAATCTCAAAATCTCTAAAGAATCATTTTTTTTCTTTCCATACTTCCTTCGAACACAGTCGAGTCGGTTGAATTTGTTGGGGTTATGGTGGTGGTGTAACC
The DNA here is from genome assembly GCA_946251815.1 of Dasysyrphus albostriatus. Lineage (NCBI taxonomy): Eukaryota > Metazoa > Arthropoda > Insecta > Diptera > Syrphidae > Dasysyrphus > Dasysyrphus albostriatus. The sequence goes on from OX276336.1 coordinate 139,141,484, forward strand.
CGGAATTTTTTTTTTGTTTGCATTTCAAATCGTATACTAGACATCATTCTATATTCTATGCCATCAATGTTGTCTTTCTCTCTTTTTCTGTTTTTTTTTTATTTTATTTTAGCTCGTTTATCTGTTTTTTTGCACACAGGATATGAAAGCAGAAAAGATGTTGGAAAATTATGAAAAGGAAACGACTACGATGACATTTCGTATATTTTTTTTTTCTTCAAGAGATGATGAGAAGAATTTTCACTTTGCACACACAAATACACTTTGTGCTGTGGATCTGTGGAGCTATGGAGTCAGGGATAATGATGTGAAGTGCCTTTTACAATGGGCGCGGGAGTATTCCTTCTAGTAGAGCAAACAGGACATGACTCCAAAACGCGTTGTTAAAGGAATAATGCAAATCATCCGTGGAGAAGATGATGGAAAGCCAAGGTCTATAGAAAGCAAAAATAGGAAGGAAGAGGTAATCGTCAAAGTGAACCCCAAACAATTAAGAGAGTCCTTTTAAGAGTGGCTTTTTTTTTCAATTTCTGCTGCAAATGAAGTGTGGTTTATCGAAATTTTTTTTTAGAATGCTGGCTATTGAAAAATACATACATTTATAAGTTGACAGGTATTAGATATACATTTTTTCAAGAACGGTCGCATATAGATTCCCAGAATGAAGCGCAATGAAAAGTGTTCTTTGACAAAAACTATAAGAAATTTCCTAATTGAGGAAATACATAATGATTTCATCTCTGACCTCAACGCAATAAAAAAGCTCTAAGACAAACTTCGGCAGTTTCTATACCGTATTCTTCGTCACATAATACAATAAGATGGTACTGATTCAAAATAGCTTTTTATGGCTTATAGCTTACTCACTTGGACTTATAAGATGGTATGACCCAAAACATATAGATGGTGGTTTCCGAATTGGGGATATCAATCAAAACAAAAGCGTATTTTAGGATTCACTTCCCATTTGAATCTGCAAAATATTCATCCAAAGGAAACGTCTTTTTTCATGAATGTACAAAATGCTTTCATTGGAAAACTCATCTCATGTGGAGAGATGAGATGAAAACCTACTGGAACATTGCATTTGAAAATACTAAGCCATTTTCAAATGCAATGTTCCATGATATAAATTATGATCCAACTTCGCAAAGGGGTATGTTCACAAATTTTTCATCACAACCTCAATCCACAGGTTAGAGAAAAGTCACTTATTAGTTTCTTAATTGTTTCTGAACTCATCAAGCTCGTGTTGGTAGTTTTGTTTTCGTCTTCCTCTGGCGACTTTTCTCCTCAGCTGAAGACATCATTTCGTCTGACCACTAGTAGATGGGTTTTCTTCCTCCATTAGAGTAGTTTTTTTTTTCAGGGTATGGCAAAACCACATACAATTTGATTTTGGGAAGATGTATTGTTGCTTCCACTTTTTCATCGATGGTTCCATCCGCTTCTATAGTGCTGAATTTTTTCCTTCTTCTATCGTCTGGAGTCTGTTGACGTTCCACCTTACTCATTGGGGTTGGTGTCGGTTCGTCTTATGGCGGTTTTCTTCAATATTGGAAACTGTGTTTTGATTATCGCTGCCTGATGATATAACGGGTGATTTTTTAGCTGGTTTGGTTTTGGCAACACTGGTTTTGACAGCTGACGTGTGTTTAGTACCTTGTGTTACTGTCAAACAGCTTCAGTTTGGTTTGCAATTTAACCATGGATCGTCTTACAAATGAACAACGCTTGCAAATTATTGAATTTTACTATCAAAATTCGTGCTCGGTTCGAAATGTTTATCGCGCGCTGCTTCCATTTTATGGTCGGCATTCTCGACCTTCTGAGCAGTCTATTCGGAAGATTGTGACCAAATTTCGCACCAAATTTACTTTGTTGGACATTAAACCACCAACACGTTTACGTACTGTGCGTAGTGAAGAAAATATTGCGGCCGTATCAGCTAGTGTGACAGAAGACCGCGAAATGTCGATTCGGCGCCGTTCCCAGCAGTTAGGCCTTTGTTACAGCACTACGTGGAAAATTTTGCGGAAGGATTTGGGTGTAAAGCCTTTTAAGATACAGCTGGTGCAAGAACTAAAGCCAGCCGACCTACCACAACGCCGAATTTTTGGTGAATGGGCTCTTGGAAAGCTGGCCGAGGATCCGCTTTTTTATCGAAAAATTGTGTTCAGCGATGAGGCTCATTTTTGGTTGAATGGGTACGTAAATAAGCATAATTGCCGCATTTGGAGTGAAGATCAGCCAGAAGCATTGCAACAGCTACCAATGCATCCCGAAAAAGCCACTGTTTGGTGCGGTTTATGGGCCGGCGGCATTATTGGGCCATATTTCTTCAAAGATGATGCCAATCGCAGCGTTACTGTCAATGGTGAACGCTACCGAGCGATGATAACAAACTTTTTTTTGCCCGAAATGGAAGTTCTTGACTTGCATGATATGTGGTTTCAACAAGACGGTGCCACATGCCACACAGCACGCGAAACAATGGCGCAATTGCGAGGCGAGTTTGGTGAACAGTTTATTTCACGTTTCGGGCCGGTCAATTGGCCGCCTAGATCGTGCGATTTGACACCATTAGATTATTTTTTGTGGGGGTATGTCAAGGCTAATGTCTATAGGGACAAGCCCGCTTCGATTGACGCACTGGAAGCCAACATCCATGCATTCATTCGTGAGATACCGGCCGATATGTGTGAAAGAGTATGCCAAAATTGGACTCAGCGGATGGGCTACCTGAGACGCAGCCGCGGTCAACATTTGCATGAAATTATCTTTAAACATTAAATTGCAAGGTTCAAACTATCGATTCAAATAAATATTTCATTCATTTTTTCGATTTTTTTGTGTTTTTTTTTTTTTTAAGTTCTAAGCCTCTTAAAAAATCACCCGTTATTTGTATACCTCTCCAGCACTCTCAAGTTTCGTATCTTTGGATAAAGTGTTGTTTCTCGCAAAGGATATGTCAAGTATAGTACCTTTATGTCCTGGTCTTCTGTAAGTGGGTGTATCCCCTATGTTTTCTACATCTAGATCACGTCTCGCTATTATTTCTAGTATCTGCCTTCCTCACAAGAACGTGCGTTTTTGGCTTGTTTCACTTTTGGACTCTAGAATTTCCAGATATGTAGGGACAGATATGTAGGGACAGATTTTAGCTAGGGTTTCAAATTTAATCCAAAAAAGCCTCTATTCTATCCGCTATTTTGAATAGTAGAATTTCTACCAGTGATCCATTGGCTGGAAGTTCCGACTTTTTGTTTTTGTTAATGAACTGCTCGCTTATTATGATGATATTTGTTCGCACGTCACCTTTTAATTTAATCAACTGTTTACCTCCTGTGGATGTTCGCTTGCAGAATTATTTTCTTGGCATTTTCTTGCTTGAACATAGGCAACTCCTAAGTCGTTGCCTGCCTAGCCTGTCTTGCCTACAGTAGCCCTTATTTAGGTTATTTTATTTTTATATCTGTCAAATCCCTCTTAATTTCCTCGTAAGCGTCCCTAGCCGACACATCTGAAACACCTTGGGATCTCTTACATGTGCCTTATTTAACACTGGTTCCATTCAATTTTTAGGGCGGATATTTTAAATATCTCATTAGCAGTTCTTTGGTTGATTTGCACAATATGCCATCTTGATTAGTGCTCTTATATCTTTTCTTGTTGGGAAGACTTTGATTTCCGTTATTGGGTTTCCACTTTCTTCCTTACGGTTCCTTGCTTTTCTTCTACGGAAGTTAACTTGTCTAAGTCTCTTATTTCAATTATTATCTTCGTTTGCAAAATTACATTGTTTTTTCTGCTTTCCACCAATGGCTCGAAAACTACCAACTAACCAACGAAAATTAGATCAAAGTACCATTGAAATTTAACATACAATTTCCAATACACTTCTATTCAACGTTTTTTTCCGTGACAACGCATTTGGACTCAAGCGCTAGTTGAAAATTGATGTATTTGATACACTTTCGAAACAAAAGGTGGCATTTTTTTAATTTTTTGCATAAGAAAAACATAAATTATTTATACCTAGTGTCATCCCTGCATTTTTTTGTTTCCTACCTCGCAACTAACTAGCTCACTCAGTTTATCCCTCTGTCTGTCCCTTTTCTTTGTATGCATTCCTCTGTCTTTTTAAATAAAACCGATTGAAAAGGAAGTCAGTCGTTAACAAGTCGTCGGACAATAAAATCGTCAAAGAAAATACTAATAATCATTTTGTTCTGTGTTTTTATTAAATTAATGTTTTGTGGACTCGGCTATTTACTGACACTAGTTTCAAATCAGAAGGAAACACTTTAAACATTGAGTTCCGAGAGGTTCAATTTTTGCTTGCGATATTTTGGTTTTTAATCAAAAGGTGACAAATTCTAATTTTTTTTTAAATAGAAGCTCTATCCCAATACCTATTGAAAAACGAATAAATACAACAAATACACTCTGCTTTTGTGATGCATAAGAAAAATTGGCCTGATATAGGTACCTAATTTTTTTAATACCAGCTTTTGTTCTTGAACTCCTCAAATAGAGCTTTAAAATGGTCTTAAATCTTGATCTCTCTGCAGACAATTTTTTTTTAATCTATACACAAGCCCACGATTCAATATCATCCTGAAGATACAAACGGTAAATAACAATATGAGAAGAGTCCTTAATTTTTGTTCATTCAACTGTATCCATGTGACTTAAAAACTAAACAAAAGCATCAGTGGTTGTTACTAAAGAACAATTTACCTGTGACTTGTCTTGTGATTTTAATTTTTAATTCTTCATCAAGTACAACACAATGGTATAACTGCTCATGGACAAATGAACACAACATGATGGAGGACATCCTCTTATGTGTAATGTGTTCCTTACCTTCTCTGTGTTGATTCAAAATAATGTAACATTTTCAAGTTTGTGTAGTCTGACCAGATTAAAGGTTCTAACAGGACTTTTTGAAAGGACAACGAAAGAGGATGAACAAATGCATTTTAATTTTCTCTCTCCAGTCTCATTCTAAATGTAGGTCAAAATTGCTGAATTCTTTCACTACGGTGAACATATAAAATATCCTTTGAAATTATGTCCCTACAATGCTGCTATGAAGTAACTCAATATAAGAGCATAGAAGGATATAAATAAAGACCCTATACAATGGTATATGTGTGGTTCTTTGTATTTGGGTACTGTTTATTATCTTCATTCTCCTCTATACAGTTTTCTGATAAGACGATGAACAAAAAATGACGTTTGAACAATACTTTGGACAAAGGAAATTCGCCAAAGAACATAAATAAGAATATAACATATAACATAGTAACAAGTAGTACCTCGTGGCTTGATGGTTAGTGCGTAGGACTGTCATGCCATAGGTCTGGGTTCGATTCCCAGCCGCTGCCACCTAAAAACAGAAATGTTTTTTTTCGCGAGGTACTGCCTCTTGTGAGGAACTGACAAAATCTCCAAGAGTATACTTGCCATGAATAAGTGCTTCTCATCTAGCTGTTCGGACTCCGCAAAAAATTGTAGGTCCCCTCCAGTCCTGCCAAAAGTACGCACACAGGAATGGTTGAGAGTTGTAAGTCACTAGGCCTTGGTTCTTCACGAGCTGTTGTGCCATCAGATTTATTTTTATAACATAACATTAAAAAATTGGTCCTGGAAACAAGCTAAAAATATGCACTTACAACTTTCATATATCCCTTTTCAGCCAAAACATCAATTTAACATGGCCAAATCCTATTAAATCAATTGGTTATGAGGAAAACTCTAGTGGCTTATTGTATGTGTATGAGTAATAGTGTGTTGTTTGCGCTCAAAAGTGATTGCACTTTGATTGTGTATACGCCTAAAGTAACAGGGATTCCGGACATGAGTGCATTAGATTGACAAGCTCTCTATATCTTTCCCTCTCACTGACTGACATGACATTAAATCAAAGTTTAGGTGAAACCCTATACCTTTATGTATGCAGATAGGTATAGATACCCTGGCTGGTGATGCATCCATTTATCTATCAAATTATAGTGCCTTTCAATAAAGCCCCAAAAAGGACACTCTAGTTAGATTGAGTTTGGACCTGAGTGCATTCGAAGTGATTGATTAGCAAATTGGTGGTAATTAGTTCTGAACAAGGTTTTAGTTTCGACGACATGAAAATATGGAAAATTTTCCGCCATATATGTACATATGTATCCCTTCACAATAGGTGAATGTATATAATTATTAAATTTATATTTTACGAGTAATATGCTCACTAATTATGGAAGCAATTTAATAAATGTTAATTTTTATCATCGAGTGTGCTATATAAAAGGTCTAACAAGCGTTGAAACTAATTTGTGATGATAAACTTAACCAATTGCCGATCTCAATTAGTTGATAGTGTTTGCTGTCAATAAGTTTTTAATATTCATACTCAGGGATTTTATTTTGTTTTTTGCAGTCCTCTGGGCTGTTTTTTTGAATGCAATGTTTCTTGATAACCCTGAATTTATGTATTTTTGTAGCAGAAATAAAGACATTATAATAGTCTTAAGATTGAGTCAGCAACTCGGGATAACCATTAATTTACGTGGTTGGGAATTGAATTATCGAGATGATTTAAGAAAAAATAATTTGAAAATGTAAGCGCTACCGTCTTTCTGTTGCTTATAACATTTTAGTAAATTTTCAATTCTTTTTTGATACGAAACCAATCAGGCAATTCAAGAAAAGTATAAAAACTAAAACCACTTAAGTAATCTAAATTTTGTTTTTCCACGCACGTTTTAATACTATGTGCATTATTTTTTAAGCTCAATTTTTTTGTATGAATTTAAATAAAACACTAGCAAGCAGATTGGAATATTTTGTATTATAAAAAGCTTTTCTCTAATAGAAATTCCTTCCAAATGAATTTTGCTTACTGAATACAAATTCTTAAAATTGGACTCATTGAAATTCTTCAAAAGCATCAACATAGTTTTTGAATTATTAAAAAGAAACACTTTCAAATATAAAAAAAAACATATACTCAATCTGCATTAATAAGTAACCTTTTCTTTTGTCATCCTGTGTCTTGATAGAATTATCCTAAAAACACTATGATCCTTAAAGCTCTCTGATGCAAACAATATCACAAAAAAAATCACAAATATCTCAATTTTAACAAAAATTTTTTAAAACGCTTTCAAAATGTTGTCTTCCTGTCATTGAATTCAAAAGTATGTAATTCGATTTCAAGTCACTAAACTATTGAAAAGAAAAAGGAAATAGCTGTTATCTCTTTTTTTTTCAATTTACCCAAATCAAATAAAAAAAAAACCCCATCCAATTTCTTCTTAAGTGACCCCAATCAAGTTTTGAACAATGTATATGAAAATGGTCTAGCTTAACTCTTTATTTGATTGCAAACAATGTCTTAAAGGAAAATAATTCTTACCCTGTCACTGCTGCCGATATCACCCCTTATAGCACTTGCCTTTTTGCAAGACAAAAATATCAATCCGAGAATTTGTTTTGCATTCGAAAAGAAAACTTTCCTCTCCGCCTCCATTATACGCTGGCATATTGTACATAAGTCAGATTCTGTTTTAATAGACATAAAAGAGTCTCGCATATGTTGTTTAGTCAGAAAAAAAGAAATGTCATAGTTTTTGAGCGAACAAGAAAAGAAAATCCAATACAAACGTTTTTGCCATTATGGAATTCAGACTTTGTGTGGGTGTGTTTCATTTTTGTTTTGTCAAAGAATAAAATCTATCTGTTGGATTTGACTTTATCTCTATTCCTAAAGAAGCCAATGCAGACATGGGTACAATTTTCTATTTTTTGTTGTTGTTTTTGATTTTCTGTCCCCATTTGCAATGAGTGCATCATGTATAGACGCATTCCAACAATTGAAAAGAAAGCATCTCGACGAGTCTGGTGAATTCGAATACACACATTGTTGATAGTTGAGAGCTAGATTGATGAATTTGATATAAACACAAACTTTTGAGATTATATCTATTAAATATTTTTCAATTGAGGAAAAATCTTATTATTTTAGATTCGAAAAAGATCGCTTTAAAAACAAGAGATGATTCGTGATAACTGGCTAGTGAGAGTTATAATTATTACGATTCAAATTCTATATGTTGGTATCAGTTGTGACTTAAGTTGTCAAGAACTTGTTTTTGTCATTAACTATTGAATTTGACATGCATGCTATTTGTTTTGAAAAAAATTCTGTATTGTTTTTAAATTTAGTAAAATAATCAAAGAAATGGTGATACCTTAAGGCTCAAGGCTTTTGAAACAAACATGTCATGATCTGTGGTGCTAAGAAGTATCAATTCGTATTACCCAATTCAGTCTGAATATGGTGACATCAGTTGGGATACCTTTAAGCTATCACAAAATGATATATAAATATTATTTTTACATACCAGTAAATTTAACATTCATGCTGTATTAGGTTAGGTTAGGTTAAGGTGGCTGTCAGGAAAACTGCTGACACACTTAGGCCAGAATAGGCCCATTGTGATACCACATAAAGAATGCGAGGTAATCCTCGTTAATTAAACCAGTTGGAGCTTTTAATAAAGCGATGGAGACTCTGAATGTCGATTTTATTTAAGTCACTGGGATCACTGAAGAAAAAATTTCCTAAGTGTGTTTTGCGTCTTTGAGAAAGAGCAGGGCATGAGCAAAGAAGGTGTAGGATAGTTTCTTCCTCCTCCTCGTCGATGCAGCTTCTGCAGAAATCATTTGAAAAGACACCAAGTCTATTGGCGTGTTTACCTATGAGGCAGTGTCCAGTAATGACACCAATTGTAGAGCTAATATGCAATCTGCTCAGAGATAACAAACATCTCGATCGCTTCGGATCCAGTGTTGGCCAGATCTGTTTTGTCGCCAGACAAGTAGTGATACCTGTCCATCTGCTGTTTGTCATCATCATAGAATCTTGCTTAAGCATAAATTTACATGTAGCGATCGGTATTCCAATATTCATCTTGCAAGGTGATATTGGTGTACTAGTTCCTATCCTGGCGAGTTCATCGGCTTTACAGTTTCCTGGAATATCTCTGTGGCCCGGCACCCAGAAAAGGTGAATGTTGAACTGTTCTGCCATCTCCATTAGAGACGATCGACAGTTTCGGGCAGTTACGGAGTTTGTAGAAACAGATCCTAATGATTTAAGGGCAGCTTGGCTATCTGAGAAGATACGGATATTCAAAGTAGATATTACGTTTTCTTTGAGCCAAGATAAAACTTCTTTTATCGCCAGGATTTCCGCTTGGAACACGCTACAATGATCGGGGAGACGGAAGGAGAGACTAATGTTTAGTCGTTCTGAGTACACGCCACCACCTACCCCCTCTTCGGTTTTTGAGCCGTCCGTGTAGAAGTGAATTGCTTCATCTCTCAAGAATTCATTATCTTCCCAAGTGGACCTTGTTGGAATTGTAATTTGAAAATTTTTGCCAAAAACCGGCTGAGGGATAGTGTAGTCGGAGTGTTTAGGGATTGATTCGAATTTGTTCAGAATGATAGTGTGTCCAATAGAGTTATTGGACCATTGAGAAATGGCTCTGAGACGAATAGCTGTGTTCGCCGCCACTTGTTTAGTGTATATATCGAGGGGTGTGATGTTAAGCAGTATGTCTAACGCAGCGGAAGGTGTCGAACGGAGAGCTCCGCTGATACACAAGCAAGCCGATCTCTGTACTTTGCTTAGCTTATCACGATAAGTTATTTTATCTAAAGCAGTCCACCATACTGCCACCCCATAAGTGAGTATCGGTCTGATGACCGCTGTGTATAGCCAGTGGGTGATATGTGGCGACAAGCCCCATTTGTTTCCAATAGCTTTTTTACAGGAGAAAAGTGCCACTGTGGCTTTTCTAATTCTTTCGTGTATGTTTGGTTTCCAGCTCAACTTTTTGTCTAAGATCAGACCCAGATATTTAGCTTGATCTGAGAAGTTAAGTGGAATACCATTTATTGATGGAGGGTCTATGTTCGGAATTTTATATTTCCTTGTAAAGAGGACAAGTTCAGTTTTGTGGGGGTTTACACCTAGTCCACATTTGTCTGTCCATTCAAGTAGTTTGTTGAGAGCAGTTTGCATTAATTCTGTTATGATTTGAAGATGCTTTCCCGATATTGCAATGGCAACGTCATCAGCATATGCAATAACTTTGAAGCCATCCGCTTCTAGATTGACTAGTAGGTCATTAATTACGATGTTCCATAAGATTGGCGATAGGACTCCACCTTGCGGTGTTCCTCTGCTAACAGATCTTCTAACAGAACATTCACCTAATGTTGAGTTAATTATTCTGCTTCTTAGCATTAGGCTAATTAACTCCCTAAGTGAGCTATCTACATTCAAGCTCTTAAGCGCGGTTGTTATTGCCATATTGCTGACGTTGTTGAAAGCACCTTCGATATCTAAGAATGCAACCAGAGTGTACTCTCTATGATGAAGGGAATATTCAATAGTGCGTACCAAGTTATGCAAGGCCGTTTCTACCGATTTCCCTTTGCGGTAAGCGTGTTGTGCCATAGAGAAAAGATTGGGTTCTATGGAACTACGCAGATGGATATCAATCAGTCGTTCTAGAGTTTTGAGAAGGAATGATGATAGGCTGATAGGTCTGAGATCCTTCGGATTTACATGGGAGCTTTTACCCGCTTTGGGTATGAACACCACTTTAACTTCTCTCCATAAGGATGGTATGTGTGCAAGGTTCATACACCCTTCCAGAATTATCTCAAGGATAGGGATGATGATGTCTGAAGCCATTTGCAGTTCAGCTGGTATTATACCGTCAGGTCCAGCTGATTTATATGGATCGAAGCTGTCGATTGCCCATTTGAGTTTTTCCCTAGTAATCAGACCTAGTTTATTTGTTGTTATTTTGTTAGACTCTATTGAGTCATCACTGCATATATTTTGGGAGCTACCTGGGAAGTGAGTATCTAGTAGCAAGTCAAGTGATTCCCCACAAGATTTAGTCCAAGAGCCGTTGATAGTTTTCAGGGCGCTTGGCATAATGGGATTTGACGAGAGGATTTTTCTCAATCTTGAAGCTTTTGAAGAATCTTCTATTTTGTTACAGAAGTTTCTCCAGGAAGTTCTTCTATTTTTCCTCAATTGTTTTTTATACTTCTTAAGAGATTCTTTATATAAATCCCAGTCAGAGAGTTCTTTGGAATATTTAGCTCGGTTGAAAAGTTTTCTACATTCCTTCCTGAGCGATTCTAGCTCTAAGTTCCACCAATGAGGTTTTTTCTTTCCTCTTATTTGGATAAGAGGACAGGATATGTCCATTGATTTATTGAGAGCTGAGGTGAGATCATTGACTTTATTGTCAAGATCGATTCTGTCTAGGGGGATACGTAATAGGTTAGGTTTAATTAATCTGCTAAGAGTATCTCTATATTTTACCCAGTTAGTTTTCCGATGATTCCGGAAAGCTATCTGTTTCGTAGTTTCATCATTTAGATTGAATTGTATATACCTGTGATCAGAGAAAGAGTGCTCTTCTGATACTATCCAATTCGTGATCTTTTGATGAATCGAGTCGGAGACAAGAGTAATGTCTAATACTTCTTGTCGGTTTCTGGTTATGAATGTTGGTTCATTACCAATATTGCTTACAATGAGGTTAGTACTGAGAATAAAATCAAAAAGTGACTCACCTCTATAGTTTATGTCAGAGCTTTCCCATACTGTATGGTGGGCGTTAGCATCACATCCAATGATGAGGCAGATTTTTTGCCGTTCGGCGTCAGCGATTAACCTCTTTAGCGTGTCGCCAGGGAGAGGGCCCAGGTGGTCGTGACTGAGGTACGCAGACGCAAGCCAGTAGGTACCTTTCTCGGTCTGGAGTCTGACTGCGGTTACGTCTTTATCGCTGTAATCAGGGAGTAAATATACATTAGTGGTACTTCTTACCAATATGCAGGATCTGGGATCACCTTTGTCCGTTGCATGCAGCAAGTAGTAGTCAGAAGTCCTGAGTCCTTGAATTGTGGATTTGTAAATCCAGGGTTCTTGGATCAGGACGACATCTTCCCCATTTTTCTTTATGCGGAGAAGAAGGGAGGCTGAAGCCTGTTTTGAGTGCTGGAGGTTAATCTGAAGTAGTTGCAGCATCATCGCTACTTTCCTTCAGATCCGCCCCCACCACGGTTTCGTTTAGCTCCTCTTCAGATTCTGACTTAGAAGGTGACCGTAGGAGATCATCCTCACTGAGCAGAAATTCTGACATGCGGTTAGCCTCCATGTCAGAGAAGCTGTCAATATTGGTAGCCTCAGGAGGCGGGTTAGTAGGGCATATTCTCGTGTTGGACGTACTCGGTGCATCTACTTCCATTGCTGGTTGGTCGATGCAACGAGTATTTTCCTCCACAGAGGATATGACCTGTGACAGTAGAGGTGAAGGTGTTTCCTCATCTTTTTTGTAGACTTTCAGGATAGCGGTAGTCCAACCAAACCTAATAACACCTTGAGTTGACACTAGGGGAGCCAGAGATTCCTTATTGAGTACCATGATGGCAGATCTATAAGGACCAACTGGATCTTCTAGCTTCGCAACCTTCCAGTCGTGAGTAGGGAGAGTTGGATTACCGTACCTGACCATCTTTAGGATTGTATCCTTGCAGGATAGATTTGCTGGGATTCTGATGCGAGCTCTAGGTCTGCAAGGAATGTCTTCCTTAGCCACGACTTCGAGCTTAGCACCAGGCCATAGCCCCTCTAACCTACTAACAGCAAGCTTATATAGATCATATGATCTCTGGTCATCAAAGGCGACGAGTTTGGCCCTACCCTGGTACCACCCTGCATCTTCAAAGACAACAGGCTCTCCTGGATTCTCCATTATAAGAGTCCAGTACGATTCCTGGAGTTTATTTGAGACCGTCGTCCATTGATCAGAAGATATCATACCATCCACATTGCTTCTGTCGATAACAGCTACAATAGTCTTGTCCTTTAGCACGTCACTAAAGGACAAGTCTTTTTTAGCATAGGAGGTGTTATGCACCTTTGGTTTTTTGGGGTTCGGAGTGCCTCCCTCTACAGACCGTTGTCGCTTCGACGAGAAGTCTTTGCTGGTCGTAGGTTTAGCAAGAATGTTCCTAGCCCAAGCGAGTTTAGCGGATTGCTTTGAGTCTAGATCGGTCATTGGCACACTTCCAATGACTTTTTCTATTCTCTCTGCGGCCCGCCTCTCGCTGCGTGATGCTGTATTATGAAAAGAACAATAGATGAGTTGTAATTTTAACTATTTTTTTTCTAATTTATTAATATAGTCAAACTAATGGTGATATCACTTGCGATACTTAAGACCTATCTAAACAAAAATTTGATGATTTGTAATAAAAAGTGTCAATTAGAGTTAACTATTTTATTCGGTGCTAATACTGATATCAGTTGTGATACCTTAAAGTTATCACAAAAAACATATTATCGTCACTAACCAGTGAATTTTACATTTACATACTCCGAATCATAAAAAAGGTAACGTCAGTGATTAAAAATGTTAAAATTAAATAAAATTTGGTGGCACAACAGCTCGTGGAGAACAAGGACCTAGTGACTTACAACCCTCAGCAATTCCTGTGTGCGTGTTATTAGCCAGGAGTAGATGGGAGCTACAATTTTTGCCGTATCCGAACAGATAGCTGAGAAGCACTTATTCATGACAAGAATAAATCCTCCAAGAGATTTGTCTGTTCCTCGCAAGAGGCAGTAACTCGGGAAAAACATTTCTGTTTTTTTTTTTAAGGTCGGCCTAATAGTCCAACGCAATAACCATCGTGCACGAGGTACAACGATTAAAAATGTACTGTACGTTTTTCTATACTTATTTCTTATTAAAACAATTAAATAAATGGTGATATCACTTTTGATATCCACGGAGCTGTCTCAAAAAAGATCAGACTATGATAGGAATTGACAATTATAATTTATCAATTCAGTTTTCATATGGTAAAATCAGTTGTTAAAGCTATCACAAAAAGACATTTCACTGACACATAGCAATGAATAAGAAATATATGCCTTAGCATAAAAAGGCAAGTCTACAAATAAGCTGTAACTTTTTTTAAGTTTGTTATGCATGCAATGACTAAAACATACAAAGAAATAAATAGTGACATCACTTGTGATACGTTCAGAGATATCTCAAAAAAATTTGATGATTTTTGTTATAAAGAAGATACAATTCAAATTGACTATTTAAGTCAGTTTATAGTGATATTAGTTGTGATTATCTTAAAGCTATCACAAAAAAACAGTATTGTCACTTCCCAATGAATTTGGCAGGCATATAAGTTGAAATTGTATAGCTACCTCAAAATACGAGTATACTGCAATTTATTCAAAAAATCAAAAATGATGATATCACGTGGCATTGTGATAGCAAAAGAGCTCTCATATAAAAAGTCACTTATTACGGTCCGAGAGTTATAAATGCTCGTGAAAATCTCAAGTAGCCGTCATTTACTCTTGAAAAAGAATGAACTACGCCCAGTGTAAATTAATAACAACACCAAATATTTCAAACATTATGTAGGTTTAAAAATAGTTTCGGTTTACTGTTAAATAGGAGAAGACAAGACTATTTCTGATCATAATTTTGAGTGCTGTTATTCACTTGTCTCTTTTCAAAACAATCTGTGATATTTGATTAATTTTTTGGTGATCAATACTGGAACAGCTGCGTATTATTGAAACTTAAACACTTAAACACTTAATTCTATTCATTATAACAGAAAGAAAGAATATCTAGTAAGAATTTAGCTAGGTATGTTCCTAGCCGTAAAAGTAAGGCAGCCCAATTTATTTTCCTTTTTCTTGTTATTTCTACTTAAAAGAAAGTAGCTTATACATATATGTACGTACATACATAAGTGGAACACTTTTTTTTATTAAATAAAAAAGAAAAAAGTTTAATTCACCCCACAGCCTGTAAATTATAAATAAATATTATGAAACGAGCTATAATTCCAAGGGCATTCCAAATGAGCAACGACAACATTTTGCCAAGAAAATACAAAAAAAAAAACTACCTACACCTACACGTAGATCGTACATACCTACATAAATTTCCAGAAAAATTTACATTCCCTCCCTGCATAAATTCCAGAACATGTTTAAGCTAAATCAGAAACGAAAGAAAAATAAAAGTTTAAAGTTGAATAAAAAAAAAAAAAAACGGATATTGGCAGAGGAAAGCCAAGAAAAAATCTCAGTATTTCGCTGACAGGTGTAGAAATTAACCTACCATCTGTGCAAAAATAATTGTTTTTACTTGAACGACAAAAAAGTTCTCTGAAATTTAGCACAACAAAATTGCAACAAAAAAAAAATAAACAACAACAGATTTGGCAGCGTTGTATTTTTTTTCTTCATTTTTCAATGTATCCTGAATTTCGTTCATGGACAGCGCCAGTATTTATGTTTCCATACAAAATCTTTCGAGTTGGAAAAAAAAACAAACAAACATTTCCAGAGAAAGGGATACACACAAACTTGTTGGAAACTTTAAAAGATAACTCGAGTGTTTATTTGTTTTGAATTTCAACTCTTTTTTCGTCCTGTCAGCAGGAGTATTAAGGTGCACATTATCAACTGCCTTTTGGAGAAAGGACCCTTTTTTTTAGCTAACTCTACTCGACTGTGAAAAAAAAGGAAAATGAATTTTCTCATTCTTTTCGTCAAGCCGAAAAAATATGGTTCATCCCAGCACACCTCATACTCTAATCATTAATCCATTCAGTTCATGTGACGATAGCCAGGCAAGGATGATAATTTTATTCAAAACCATGCAGAATTGAGTGTGGGGGAAGGACAACCATCATGATTCTGCAAAGGATGGAGTTGCTGGCTTGTTGGAGTAGGTAAGGTAAGAACGAACCAAAGTGAAAATCACATGATTTTTTGTTAGAAGATGTGTAGAGGCATCACGTATTACGTATATTTCTCGTACCACATTGGGGAATCGTTTTGAATTCCCCCCCTCAAAAAAAAAAAAAAGACTGACAAAAAATAAAAATAACAAAAGAAAGGATATTCACTGAATGATTTATACGTTCACATTGGTCCTTGAGCAGGTGCTACATATAACCTACCCATCCTCCAATGTGTATTCACTGAAAAGAGAAAAACCTATATAAATGGATGGAGTATTCAAAACGAGTACCAAGGGAAAATTTATCATTTTAGATCAGCATGGAGATTTTCAGGATTTTTCTCTAATAGAATACTAAAAAGGAAAGCATTTCAAAGTGTATATCACATTCGCAATAATATACTACCAATTCGTTTTACATTTGCACAGAATGCTTTTGCTATATCTAGGTTTTGAGTTTTTTTTTTTTTTGTAATTTAATCATTTATAATACCAAGAAGCTTCTTTTTAAACGGGGATCGGGGATGTACGCTTAAAAAATAATTTGCATGTAAAATACAACAAACTTGGAGTTTAGGCTTAGTAAATGGTGATAAACATTGTAAAAATAAATAAATTTTAAATAGGTACCTACTTAAAAAAAAATTGATACCACGTCAAAAATCATTGCTTAGTGACTCTCAGCCGAATCTATAGCTGAGCGTTCATTTCAGAAAAAAAAAAAAAAAATGCTGCGAGCAGCCTTCTTGCAGCTCTTAAGTGGACACAGTCTTGTAAGTAGCTCACGGGGAGCACTTTTAATCCTCGACATTTGAACTTTTTGAGAGTAACTCTCTATTTTGTAAACTATCGGAGACAAACTCCCAAAGTTTCCCCACAGTTCGTATTTTATGAGTTTCTGTCTAGAGTCAAATAACCAGAACAGTGGACATTTGAGGTGGAAACTAGTTAATTCATAGAGAAATATGGGTCAACGCACACAGGATTGGTTGAGAGTTGTAAATCACTAGGCCTTGGTTCTTCACGAGCTGTTGTGCCACCAAATTTATTTATTTTTAATATTTACACATTCACACATAAAATTGCCTACCGGATACAAAAAATATAAGAACCGTTGCCAAAAAATTAATTTTCCAAATTCTAACAGGCAATTCTCAGTCTCAATATCAAAATCTCAATAATAGTATTACTCTAAAATTGACAGTCATCATCCCCCAAGTCTTGTAACCTAGGTTTGGGCATAGGCGCATAGGGCACCAATGGTGGAGGAACTACATTATTCAGGAACTCCGGGAACCTGTTTGATAATTTTTTTTGGAATGTGGGAAACTGAAATTAGAAAAAAGTCTATAGTTCAAAAATCGTCGCTCTCAACATGAACATTTTTAAAAACTAAAAAAAAAAATTTTCCTCAAAAAGAAAAAAAAAAACAATTATTCTTTTTTATTTTGTTCTAATTTTATTACCTTATTAAACCACTTCAAAAGTTTAAAACAACCTTTTTCATAATGATGTTAGATATAAAAGTCCAATCCCAGTACAAAAAAAGCCGCTTATAGTCCCAAGGAGATAGGAAGGTAAGATCTTTCAGGCCGCAACTACCGTAATACATAATGACTTGGCCTTACGTCGTTGTCATTATAAATATATCTTACTGTGTCTTTCTTTTTGTTAAAATTATACACCCCGCTTCAAATTTTTAAATTTTGACTTTATCAGTTTTTTATTTGATAATGCTTATTGTTTCTCTATGATGTTACGAAAATTAATCAAAAAGAATTATTTAAATAGCACTGCTGATTTTTCTTTGGCTCTCTAGCAAGTATTTCACATCGAAAAAAGCTGTTGTTTTGCATCAATTGAATAGAAACAAATATTTTTATTATTTTACACTAATATTTAGCGAAAGGAAGTCTATCTTGGTTAAGTATTTTATTGGGTATTTCTAGCAATGTATACTGTAACTATTTTGTCACTATTTTTAAAATAAATTTAATCCGACATGGGATCATTTAGTCTTATTACACACTGCACATCACTTAATTAAGGCCACTGTTTTCGCTTTTTTTTTAATGAATACTAGTAGCCAATATTTCTCCTGAAAATGTTTGATATCTGTGAAAAGGTATACCACATATTTTCTTTATTAAAAGTTATGACTTTAAAAGTCAACTTGGTTAATCCGTTTTATTTTCCCAAATTATAAATGAACTGCAAAAAAAGGAATGAACAAAACTGCATCACTTCTTGATAAAATACACAAAGCCTTTTGAATAATTAACAAGAATATCTACATGTAAACTTTTCTTGTTTTTAAACATTTATTTTGGACCTATATTTCTTGTCAATTAATAATGAGCATGCACATTTTGTTTGTAATAAGGGCTTTAAGATGGTTCAAATGGAATTGTATCACACGTTTTTTTTTAAATTAAGCGAATTTTGCTCGAGGCATCTCAGATAACTAAGAGGTTCTTATCTTTTAACTGATGTGTCAGCCTCAAAAATTTTTAAATATAGCCATTTCCAAACGTTTTCGATAGTGTAAGTCCAATGAATAGTGTAACCATAACAAAAGTTTCACGTCTTGCGGCTGAATCCATCATCAGTAGTTACCCTGAATATATAGAATAAATGTTTTGTTTTGTAGAAAATCCAACGTACGTCCAACAATGATGGAAATACTTATTCCAACAGATATTTGTAATTATTTCCGTTAGTTGTTGTAGTTATAAACTCCAATTTATTTATAATGGAAAAGGTGATGTTTTGGTTTGGGAGCAGTAAGATACTATATGGTGGTTTTGGGGTTTGGAACTCAAACCTCAAAAATAACTGCAATAATTTATAAAAAATCTTGAGAAGAAATGTTTATAAATTGGACTTTTCAGCTCCCCTATCCCCACGGCGTGCGTAGTCAATGATTTGGTGGAGGAACAAAATGTCAAATTGCTACAATAGGGAGGTTGCTTTACATGGATCAATATGATTGGACAAGATTTCTTCGTGAAAACGGAACAATTTTACAAAACATTTTGAAAAACATTAAACATAGTTGGAAAACAGGTTGGATTTGCGTTTCAATAATCAATCATCGATGGTTGTCAAACAATGTTTAACAAGATGTTGTTCCATGTAAGCCCCCGTAATGAAAACCGTAGATATGGGTACTCATCCAACCATAACCTTATTTAAATTTTTGGGGATGATAAAAAGTCAACAAGTCTGGCTGTAAGTTTAAGAACAAGAAATCAACAAAAAACTTCTTTTTTTTTAATTATATTTACTATCCCAACACCAAAACAAACAATAAATACCATCATCAAATGATAAATTTATGCACAATGTTGAGAAAAAATCGTGAAAAAAGTGAAAAATTGAAAAATTGTGGTTCTATTCAGTTGAAGCGAAGTGTATATTTTTTGAATAAGTATAAAAACAACAAAGACACAGTAATACTAAATTACAATCACGTAAAAGCAAAAGTCATTTTGTTTAACGGCAGTTGCAGCCTGAAAGCACTCTTACCTTGTCAAGTCCTTTTGACTATTAGCGGGTTTTATTGTAATGGGCTTGGACTTTTATATTAAATAAGTTTTGATAAATTGAAAATATTAAAACAAAATAAAAATGAATATCTAATAATTTTTTTTTGAGGAAAAAATTGGTTTTTAAGTTTTTAAAAATGTTCTTGTTGAAAGCGTCTATTTTCTAATTTCAAATTTTCAACATTTAAAAAAAAGTCATCAAAATTGGAGCAGGTTCCCCAGGTTCCGAAGACACTACAGTAGCTACGCTAGATAATTTTTAACTGTGGCCACGTCTTTTTCTGGGAGTCTGCCTCTACAAGGACTGTTAGTTTCTATGTTGTCCTTGGTGTAACAACCCGCCGGCCAGTGCACAGTGACTCACATAAGCCAACGAATTTCATCGAAATTGTCGTGACTTTCCAAATTTCGCATTGAATTCGAAGAATCTCATGTAAATATGATTGAATTCCCAAATTTAGGAAAGAGCAGCAAAGGCTGCGTGAGCCTTCTTAATTCTGCTGTAAACGTCCAAATCAGTACTACCATTTTTTAAAAAAATAATATCAAAATTAAATAAAAAAGTAATCATTAACAAACATCGTTTTTTGATCTTTTTGAACACAGCTCATGTGTCATTTCAGGAATTTGCCGTTTTTGCATTAATTTGCATTCTTTTGAAAGTATTAATTTTTTAACTCTTTGCATTTATTTTACAATCATCAATTTTTGTATATTCTTTTGCGTTCATTCGCATTCTTTGCATTCATATGTTATCAAATTTATGCTAGGAGTAATAAAATGAATTCAGAGAATGCATGCATTCTCAAATGAATGCATTTAATTGATTGTTGTAAAATTAATGGAGGAAAAAATAATTACTATTCGTGTATGGTCAAATAAAATGGTGATGACAGAATTAGAAGTCGCAATCTCAAACTGCAGTCAATGAATGCGATATTTTAATAATATGATATGATTGCATTCACAAAGGATCAAATTCTTTTACAACTCTGATAACTAATCTTTTAAATAGAAAAGCCCATTCAAAAAGGTTCACTTAGATAACAAACGTGATGAGCCATATGTGATTTGGCATATGTGTCGTCAGAGTATCAAACCTACCAAAGGACTTTTTTTTCTGTACCTATCTCAATAAGAAAAAAAAAAATTAAATACAATTTTAAATTAGAGCAAAACTGAACATACACATAAACATGAACTGACGACCCAAAGAAAGGGATAACAATTGACGTCAACAAGCAGAGCAGCAGCAGCGATATCTCATTATATTGCGCCATTTTTTCCCCAGCGAAATCAAAAAGGACGAAAAACTCCCAACAGTAGTAGTAGCAGCAGCAGCAGCAGCAAAATAACAACATCCAGCATCACATCGACAACAGCCGCAATGACGACGGTGTATTGTTTTTTTTTTTTTTTTCTCTTCATCGTCGATATTATGATGGCGCTGCTTTCGCAAAAATTCTACGGTTTATAATATGTATGAGCAACATTGCAGGAAAACATGCAGAACATGATCATAAAAGATGTTATTTTTCATGTAATGATTTCCATCGCTACATCCTGGCTACAACATGGAACACAGATACAATGCAGTGTAGATTGATGATGGAAAAATGGCAAGTTGAGCAAAAATTCAAAACAATACTTATACCTTTACCGTTACTGATAGCATAGAAATATACAAACTCAATACTCAAATACACTATCCCGTTCTTCCAATAATACAAAAAAAAAACACTATTGATATGGGAAAAACTGTCTACACTTTTCCATTATTTTTTTTTTTTTGTAAAAAAAGCATAGAGGGAATGTTCCTGATGGAAAGGAAAATAAAAAAGAAAAACTCACAACCGGATGTACTGGTACATATGTTTTGTTTATGTATCTGAGTAGAAACCATCTAGGGAGAATAAATTTAATTTAATTTTTCACCTCTTACAACATATTTTTGTAACAAGAGTTACATTAATTTCTTGTCGTAATAATTCAAAAACAATGAAACTCGATGTTTCGAGTAGACGAAACTATGAAAAAAAAAAAGAAAAAATTGAGTCCTAAAATCCTGTCTGTCATTTCAGCAAAAGCATAAATGGCTTGGTCAATTTTTTTTTAAATTTTAATCCAGCCTTCCACGGAAATGCTCCAGAATTATTTTATTCAGATTTTATGGTCAGATAAAAATGGTACCTCTGCCATATAAATTCTTGCACTTCTTACAATTTCTGTCAAAAACGGCTTTAACAATTTTCATGTAAATTTATTTACTTTCAAAGTAAAAATTATGGTCTATTACCTAAGTTACAGGTTAACTGGTAAATTATTTTGAGCAACTTTTCTAAGTATATAAAGGGTGTTCTGTTTTAGAGGCATGATCTTTGAAATGGAAAAAAAACATAGATGATTTTTTTGAATTGACATGAAATTTATTTTATTCAAAAGTTTATCTTCGTACATCGTCACTATCGCGGCAAATGTTATCCGCAAGTGGTCAATTGTTTTGGATTTATTGGCGTGAACTTGCGAATTAACATATTCCCAAGGAAAAAAGTCAACCGGCGTTAAATTGCACGATCTTAGAGGCCAATTGACAGGCCCATAGCGTGGAACTATGTGGTTACCAAACGTTTCCATCACTAAATAAATTTTGGTACGAGCTGTGTGACAGTTGTGCCGTCTTGTTAAGACCACAGCTTCTGCACATCATGGTTGTCCAATTGATGAACGAAAAAATCAGTAAACATGGCTCTATACCAGTCAACATTGATTCTGGCCAGCATCGTTTTTAAAAAAGTACGGACCAATTATTTTACCAACCCATAAAGGACACCAGTCAGTTTTTGTGGATGTAAGGTGTCTTAACATACACTTGAGGAATATTATCATTCGAAATACGACAGTTTTGTTTATTGACGTATCTTTTCAATCAAATGTGTATTCATCGTTAAACAAAATTTATGCGACACGTATGTCGAACAGAACCATGATTTTTAAAATTAATTTTGTAAAATTTGGAATCGTTGTTCTGGCGTCAGTCTATTTATTTAGAAATGCCAAACCAAACTCAAAATAAATCCCTTGACAGCTGACAAAATGGAAGCCAGTTAAAATAGTGTTGCCAACTCAAAGTTCTATACCTCTAAGAAAAACACCCTTTATATAAAAATATCACCTCTAAGTCCAAAAATATGGTAACTACTTTTCTATTGTCTTTGATTTTTATTTGTAGGCATGTACTGTATACATATATATTTACAAAGCAGCGTGAAAATCTGTTTCTGATTTAACTTATAGGAAAACACTCTGATCAACCTTGCAGGTTTTTATTTATTATCAACAGGAAAACACATTTAAAAATGTATTCCTACCTACCGTCATCCTCCACTATATACTGGTTACACCGAATGGGAAAGTTAATAAACCTTTTTTTCTGCTGACTTTTTTTTTATTAAAAACAATAAAAAAATAATAAATAAATTTAACTTTTACCTCAATTAAGTTGGGTTTGCAATTTCGTTTTTTTTTATACAATTCAATTGAATATGTCCCAATATAATTTATTGCAAAGGTATAAACGAAAAATAGAGTATGTAAACGTACATATATATTTGTATATGTATAGGTATATAACTTGTAATAAATTGAAAAAAAGGCTATCGACATACACACTCAAAGAATGGATGGTTGGAAAATACATATTGCCCATCCATGATAGATATAGGAAGGTAAGGCTTTTGACCTTTTTCAAAATCAAATGTGTTTTATATTTTATTTTATTATAGAGGAAAAACAAAATATAGTCTCTATATGAATGGTAAATCTAAGATGGGTTGATTTTAATTAAATTCGAGCTTTAAAAAAATAAATGGACAAATCTAACATAACAGATAGGTTGATCTTTATTCTTAAGTCCTTTTGGCTATATTGGTTAATTGAGTTTTGATAAAAAAAAGGTTAAAGGTCATCAAAGGATTTCACACTTATTTTGTCTAAAATAGATGGGATTACTTTTGTTAATACACAATCATAATATGAATTAGACAAATATTATTAAAAGTTTTAACACAAAATTGTATACATTAGTGTGTTCCAGTTCCATCAAGAAGTTTTATTTTTAATAATTGAAAAGACCAAATTGTTTTTGAAAAGTAAAGTATTTTTATTTCTATCTTTAGTTAAAAAATTGTGGTTAGTAATAGAATACAAATACAACATCTACAAAATAACGGAAAAGACTAAATACAAAGTAGTAGCTACACAGCTGTAGCTATGTTTTTTACAAATAAAAGGTCAGATGTTTTCTTCAAGTGCATTCAGCTTACTATTAGAGCATTGGCATAGAATTTTTATTAACATAATCCCAAAAAAAAATCAATTCGAAGAGTGTCAAGCAAAAAAGCTATGTAGTATATGGTGCTGTCCTGATGTGTCAGGTAAGAAAATTTTATGCAAGGTTTTGTTGTTTGTTCTTGAGATCATCTCAATATGGAAACACCTAGGCCTCCACCCACTTTCTTCACTTCGGCGTTGATATTTTTTAATGATTTTGCAGGACAAACGTGAGTGGAATTCCTTACACCACTAACCTGCTTAAATACTTACCGCTAAGTAAAAGCTGTCTTTGAGTGTCTGTTCACAAAATGGTTATTAATGGTACCTCACCAAGAACCTTTATTTTTAATTTTTGCATTTTAAAAAAATGTATGCTCAGAAGATTCTAAAAAATTAAAATAAAAGATACAGTAGATGCGGCCTGTTCAACTGTTCACTCTTTCGAGATTGATCACTTTTTCGAGCAGTAGTATTAAAAGGCCTATTTTTTAAGATGAGTTTGATTCAAAATGAATATTTTGCTCGATGTGATTGTTTTTACATTTATTTAAGCGTTAAACAAACTTTCAATCAGGTTTAAGAAAAAATAGAAACATTTCCTCAACACCGCAACTGATGTTATATGCTTGTGAGACATTTTTGTTAAAAAAATGTATTTTTAAATAAAATACATATTCTGTATTTACTATTGTTGGCAGTTCACTATTTTGAAATTCACTAAATCGAGCATCTACTGTATTGTGAAAAAACATTAAAAAAAATATATTTCGGATTTGGGAAAAACACATTCCAATTTGTTTTGTTTAAAAAATTTAATACATCAGATTATTAATATATCGGGGATTTTTAACACTCTTTAGAATATTTTTAAGAAAATATTTTAATTTTATGATAAATAACGACAATTTTCATACAAAAAATCTTAAAAACCGTTAACGCAGCAGTTATTTTTCACACAATTGACTCCGACAATTTCGATTAAAATTTTCAGTAGTGCTAAAATAAGTTCAATTTACTACGAAATTGATATGAATTAATTTGTTATAAAAATTACACTTATAGCAATTATTAATAATACTTTCCATATAATGGTTTGTGTATAATGAACTTTCCTATCATCGATTAAAAATATTAAAAAAATAATAAGAATAAAAATGATCAAGAAAACAAAATTTTTGAATAAAAAAAAAAAGATTCAATATTTTTTTTCTTTAAATTCAATATCTCTAGGACGTTTTTTTTTTTAAACTAATTTTCATGTTCACATTATAGACCATGTGGGCTAATAATTTTTAGAAAAAATTGATGAAATTTTTGAACGAGTTGATATTTATAAAAATAAAAAAGATTTTTTTGCTTGAAATTATTTGTCATTGTAATTTTTAGCAATCTCTAATTTTAAATTATTGTTATAACAACTGAGATTTAAGCAGTCCAAGCCTCAAACGGTAAGTTTATAAGGTTCTTTTGCTATGTATTACATTAAAAAGTCCGTTTAATAGAACTTTCAACATTTTATTTAAATTAATAAAAATCTGACATGAAAAAAAATATTTTACTGGTTTTTTTTTCAATTTAAACAATTTTGTTTTTTTTTGGTTTTTACCATTCAAAATGTTTTAACATCATCTCGCTTTGTTCTCATACAGTTGCCGTGTGAACCAAGCCTTATGCTCCCCAGCTGTAATGAGGATTTTTCACTAATTATTTGACGAGCACTCTTGCTTATTTGAAAAATGTTTTTTTGAAAAAAAAACTTCGACAAGAATAGCGAGACAAAAGCGATATGACGGAAAATCATTCTGCATGCCAAAAAACACGTGTAAATGTCATGGCGAAACCAAAGCGGGACTATAGCGAGAAAACCACGACACAGATCCCCATGTAAATGGGTTTGGTGAGTTCACAGCAAGACCAACACGTTGACCAACATACTGAAAATAAAGTTTGAACTATTAAGAACGTTTTTCGCTTATTTTAAACTTTTTCAAAATTGTTGTTTTGAAAAACAAACTTTGGTGAGACTATAGCGAGACCAAAACGAGATGATAGATAGTATTCTAAATGCCAAAAACCACGCGTAAATATCAAGCCTAGACCAAAGCGAGACTATAGTGAGAAAATGAAGGCACAGATCTTAGTATAAACGGGGCTTGGTGAATTCACAACAAAACGAACACATTGGACCAACACACTGAAAACAATGTGTTTGAATTTCTAACCACGTTCTTCAATTATTTTAAACTTTTTGAAAAATTTTGTTTTGAAAAAAAAAAAAACGGCGTTACTATAGCGAGACCAAAGCGAGATAATGGAAAAACATATTCTACATGCTAAAACCACGTGTAAATATCACAGTGATGCCAAATCGAGACTATAGCGAGAAAACCACGACACGGATCTCCGGCCTGGCATCTATTTTAAGTTCAAAAGTGTAGTTCTTTACAACTCATACTAACCAACATTCTGATTGATGTAGATGAGATTTTTTTTTCTCGCACTGATAAATCTCACTGGTTGACCTAGATATACAAAAATCAAAATAAAAGTTTCTCTCAGCCCGTGACTGGAAAAATGTTTTTTTTGGAATAGCGGTTTTTGAGTGACTTTTATTGAAAATGACAACAAATAAGAGTTATTGAAGAGCCTTTCAAAAGGTTCAGCTTTATTTCTGATCTCTGGTTTCAACTAAAAGATATGCCGTCGAATCATTTTCAGAAATCAAAAATTTTATGTTAAATTTTTTGATTGAAAATTTTGCAATTTTTCAAATTAAATTCACAAAAAAATTTTAAATAAAATTACAGCTTACTTGAAATAAAAAAAATTGTAGGATTTCATCAAAATTGATTTATTTTCCTCAAAGATTAAAAAAAAAAAAACAAATAAAATGTTTTTGGTATTTTTCTCAATATTTTTGAGGTTATGTGAAAAAGTTACTGATGTACGTAGCGTCGTCTCTTAATTATCAACAACTTTTATTTTAAAAACGTATCTATATACGAGTAATTTAAAAAAAATTCAAGATGTTAAATCATTGAAAGAAAAATATTTTTACTTCACCTTCCACCTTACAGTTTTCATTTTTTTTTTTTTTTTTCAAATTCGAATGTATGTAGCTGTCTGTTGCAAGACAAACAAACAAACAAACTGTTAAAAGAACACAAGCACCTGACGACAAATACATTGTGTAATCCTGACTATTTTTCACTTTGTAATACATAAACCAACACCACGTCAAAAAGAAAG
Organism: Dasysyrphus albostriatus; assembly: GCA_946251815.1. Lineage (NCBI taxonomy): Eukaryota > Metazoa > Arthropoda > Insecta > Diptera > Syrphidae > Dasysyrphus > Dasysyrphus albostriatus. The sequence continues at coordinate 139,168,503 of OX276336.1, forward strand.
CACAAAATATAGACCAAGGACTGGGATCGGGATACATTTTTCCAAGCAAATGTTCACCTTTGCAAATAAAACCAAAAACCCAGACAAAGAAGAATCTATTTTGTCTTGTCGTGGTTCTGGGTTCTGAGCATACGGAGTCCTTGAAGAGTCCTGATGGTATCGTGTCGTTGTTAAGCCGAACAAAATGTTCATCCACCTCCCAGGACCAACCTTTTACTTAGATTTTTCAATTTCTTTTTTTTTTTTTGTGGAGGAGTTATTTCTTTTTGAAGGGCAACTCTGGGTGGTCGATAAATGACTGGTGTATGTTTTTTCTGTCAAACTTTTGGAAGACAAGTTTATCAGATATTGCGTATAGTCGAAAATTTGGGATGTTGTCGTCGTGTCGTCTTGCTTAAAGGTTTTGCGATACTAACTGCACTTACGTAAAAGTTTTACTTTGTCTTGTTGGCATATTGCTTCTTTTTGTTTGCTCCTGATCATATTTTCGTTTAAGAATTCTCTGGTGTGGTGTTTTTGATGAGTTTCGTGGTTGGCTAAGTTTAATTGAACATTGATTATTTCATGGTCTTTTGTGTGTTAGTGTCTCATATGTTTTATTTTGAAGTCAGTCCTATCATCTTCTGACGAAGGAAGATAGACAAAAACACTATCAAACTAATCAAGTATACATAGGTTGGAATTCTCAATTGTTATTAGTTAGTTAAACCTTCACTTAAGCCTGTCGAATATCTTTCAACTTGGGGTTCAGTTTTGGATGTGGGAAATTACGCTCATCAGAATCATCTCATATTGATTTTGATCAAACACATATCATTGGGGGAGTTTTTATATGAGAGAGAAGACGCAAAGGACATACATGCAAGAAAGAATGATGATGGTGACCAGATGGGTGGTGAAGGAGTATTCAGCTAAAGATAGACTTTTGCAAAAAAAAAAAAAGATACCAATTGTGAGGTGAGCCAAGGTTCCATCTAAATTAATTGCCTTGGTTGGGAAGAAGTTTTTCCATTTTCTGCATGATGGCCTTTTTGCCATTTTCCAATTCCATTTACTTTGCAACTATGCTATATTCTCTATAAAACGCTCTACATTTAGGGGTGTGGTAAGGTTGTTCTGGGTATCCTATTTGAAGAATTGTGCCAAAGGCAGCACAAAACCAGAAAACGAACATGTGAAAAGGGTGGTCTTTTCAGCATGTGCAGCATAAATGTATTGGTTACATATATCTGTGTTCTCTTAGGGGATGAGAATAGTAATTAAATCGAATTGTTTCGGTTCTAGCGAGTATAAAAGTAAATTGTTATAAAAAAGTTTAAACAAAAACAAAAAATGTTGTGGAAGAAGAAAAAAAAAGTTACAAACGAGAACGCTTGTTTATATAGTTGTCTTGATGAAAGTATAAATGTACAACTTGAGGTAAGCAAAAAAGAAAAAAAAGGATTTTGCTGCATAATTGAGTTTGATAAAATTACAATAATTTCTTATATGCAAAATATATAGCTTCAGGCATATAGATTTAGTAGAAACATACATATTTTGTTTATTTTCATAGTTTTTCAAATATAAATTTGATATGATAAATTCTACAACAGACCAGATTTAAATAATTGTTTTTTATTTATAATCTTTTTCACTAGAGGTTCTTTCGCATCGATGTCAGTATTTTAGAAAATCATAATAAAATTATTATGATGATGAAAATTATCTTCTCTAATGGACTTCAGGTGAAATCATTAAAATCATCTTATATTCAGTCAAGACAAAGATGTAGATGAAAGGTTTTTAATTATTTTAATATAAAGTGAAAAAAGTGAAATATGTTTACGTTGAACAAGTTTTTATAAATAAGAAAGAGGTAGTTTAGTTGGACTTCTATGCTTTATTTTAAGAAGCAACGTTGAAAAAAGTGGAAAATGTAGCTGAGTTTCTAAGAAATTAATGAATATTTACGGTCTAGTTCTTCAAAATGTATTCCCTACCCTTACTTGTTCTATCTAGAAAGAAATGGAAATTAATTATTGCATAAATTAAGCTTCTAATTGTTGAAGAGAATTTCTGGTCTGTATTGGTTCTAAAGCCAGTAAAGAATTTTGCATTATTTCCATTAAATGTTAAACTCTGATATTTGATGATATTTTATTTTTCTTCAAGTTCGCATAAGACATTAGAGCTTGACTTCCTAATTCTAGGTTCTTTCTTTCTTTAAAACTTGAAAACGAATTTACAGAATTTAAAACTGAAAGTTGGTGTCTTGGCACTTCCTTTGGAATTCTTTTGAAAAGCATGGACTTTAAGCAGTTCACTAATGCAGGTCTATCACTCCAAAATTGACGTCTGTGAAGTTAGCAAGGCAACTTTCACCCACGCCAATGGGACCTTGGCAGGAATTTGCAGTTTTTTGCATTTTTTTTGCATTTCTATTCCCGATTTTAGAGTTCGCCATATAAGGGTGTAATCGAGTGACATGCTAACTTCACAGTGAAGTTAGAAGGTCACATATTGTATCTCAGGAACCAAGCATACTAGGAACTTACAATAAGGCTCCAAATTTGCATTTTTTTGCATTTCAATAATAGGCTGAGTCATAATTTGAAGTCCTTTTTTTGAAAAAAATTTCAAACTGACCTGCTAACTTCACAGTGAAGTATGAATTTTTTTTAAGCTTCTTATCAGTCTGAATTTTAGTGAGTAATAAGTGAAACCTTCATCATAAGATCAATTCAAAAACAATTCAATGAAGCAAGACAATAATCTACTTGATCACACTTGGCCAGAAGCATAAAAAAATCTACCTTCTCGTACTGCCAGAACAAAATTCTCTAAACTAGAAAGTCTTTCTCGATTTTTCTCTCCATAAGCCAACGACCGTAAAATAAGCGCTAAATTTATATTGAAAGAACACATTTATGGAATTTAAATTGCTTCAGATCTGTGTGAGTTTTACACTTCTTCTTAAACAAAAAAAAAACATCCCTGGCACTAGCTTATCTAAATTGAATACCTACTTCTCCTAACCTAACAGACCCAAATATATATGTACATACTCATGTGATCCGTTTCTTTTATCAAAAATTTTAGTACTTCATCCAACACGTGTTCACATACAGATAAAATAAAGCCTCCATTTCTATAACCAATTTGAAATGAATGCTTAAGCAATTTATTTCAAGTGCTTTTTCATCCTGAAGAAAGAAAAAAAAAAAAAACATTAAATAATGGAGAAATCTTCCCAAACTGGCCCCATTGAAGAACAAAGTAGAAGAAATAAAGATTCCCTTTAAAATATAAGCATTATTTACTCTTATAATATGTATGCTCTTCATCTGCTATGAATACGAAACACATCTCATTCAAAGAAGCAGAGACCATCCTTGCGAACAAAATAAAAAAAAAGGAAGACCCTCATTGGCCCTTGGCGTTTATTTTCTAAATCGAAAGAATAGAGCAAAACACTTTCACTTTATTCTTGGTTCCTCTTCAGCCCTATTTTATTCATTCAATTTTCAGACATTTTGGTCTGATTATTGATGGCTTGCCTGTTCATTCAATCTGCTCCTTAAGTGTCAAAACAACATCAACTACTAATAACCTCTTAATGAGGCGCATATTTCTCAGAAAGCTGAGCTCCTCTATAGTACTTTGTCCCGTCCCATCTACTGACATTTATAAGAGTTCTGTATATAGACACAACACACAATATGCCTTTTCTTTCAACAAGATATACATAGCCATGGCAAGACCAAGTCCATAAGACGACACGAAGGACATCTCAGTTTCAGTTGGCGAGAAATCATTGAAGTGATGCGATTTAGTTTCCGCAAAATGGCATCTTCTCCTCATCCGCAATTCCATAAATACCACGACCTTGATCTGAACGTAAATGAAGTTCTCACCGTTATAATAATGCACACCATCTATAGTGTCGTGGTAGAGATGGTGGCAAGTCAACGCTGGGAAGAAGACAATATGACTCGGGGCTTACATTATTATTTGCTTGCGATGATTTCAAATGATTTGATTTCTAAGAACCTAGACTTGGTCATAATGTATTAAAGGTATAAGTTGGAGAAGAAAAATGTGCAGATGAGAAAGTTTCAGCAAACTATAAATCTTTAGAATTGCTATAAACTTACCCCCACTGGCATTCTGCAAACGATTTAGCTTAAGAAGGTACCGAAAGCCAAATGCTATATAAATGATGGCCTTGATCTGAAGATTTTCCACTGGTATTATCTTGTGGAGCCGGATTTATTTATCTAGAGGCCTGGAAGAATTTATATATTTATATTTCTGCCTTTAAAATTAAGTTTGAGAAAATCATCCATCCAGTGGTAGATAATTTATGAAAAAAAAAATACTATTTTTGATGTGATTTTTTGTAGCTAAATTGATACTGTATATATGGAATATTATTTATAAGAGAGTATGCAATCTAAAACGTCAGTAAATGGGAAAAAAAGTCAACTTATTTCAGTCAGTCGAAATTTTGAATTGATGGTTAAAGTTTCTCCATGGTGCGAGCCATTTTTGGCAAATCTGCTACATCCTTACCATATTTGCTAAGCGGTTCCTATAATTTTTATTAATTTTTTCAGTATGTAAGTATGTGTTTAAATTTGTATTTTACTAAAAAATGTCTATATTGATCAACTACATATTAATAGAACAAAAGTAAACCTGTCACAAAAAAATGGGATTGCACTGGCTAAACGACTGGATTTATTTTCTTGAAACTAGGTGTAGACTGAGTTGTTTTTTCCTTATCCTGCTTAGCCGTATTTTTTATTTCTTAGAACCAAAATTAACAGTACCTGTCTTACAATTTTTGTTAGATACTAACATTTCTTTTTTTTTTCTCAAAATCGGTTCCACATCTTTTCTCAAAAAAATCAATTAATTTCTTTCAGTTAAGGCTATCTTTAAATAGAAATTGTTTTTCAAAAAAAGAGGTTATTAATGGTACCTCCCAATTAAACATTTATTTTAATTTTCGATTTTCTTTAAAATGGTATTTCTTTTACAGAAACTACTAAGAATATAAAAAAAAAATTCAAACAAATATATGTTTGGATTTAAAAACTTTAACATTTTTGAAAAAATTGATATTTAAGGGTACCTTCAATATTTTAAAAACAAAATTTACTATTATGAAAAAAATAACGTTAGGATAGGAAGGCGCGGATGAGACCATTATCAGAAGATACTAAATAACTTTTATTTTTAAATGAATATTTGGTTTATATTTCACGTTCGATATTCGTACGAAGTTCATCAATCGTCTCTGGCTTGTTGACATAGACCATAGACTTGACGCAACCCCACAGGAAATAGTCTAACGGCGTCAAATCGCAAGACCGAGGCGGCCAAGCGACTGGACCATTTCGTGAGATAACACGTTCTCCAAACTTGGTTTCCAATAAATTGATTGTGACATTCGCTGTGTGGCTTGTGGCGCCGTCTTGTTGGAACCACATGTCCTCCAAGTCCATATCATCCAATTGGGGCCAACAATATTCGGTTATCATTGAACGGTAGCGACCACCATTCACAGTAACGTGCCGGTCTTGATCATCACGGAAGAAGTACGGCCCAATGACGCCACCGGCTCATAAGCCACACCAAACCGTAATTTTTTCGAGATGCAATGATGACTCCTGGAGTACGTGTAGATTTCTGCCTGACCAATACCGCATATTTTGTTTATTGACGAAGCTATTCAGCCAGAAATGAGCCTAATCGCTGAAGATGATTTTTCGATGAAAATCCGAATCATTTTCAAGTTGTTGCTCAGCCTAATTCACGAACATACGACGCTTCAGTTCTTGCGTCAATTTAATCTTGTAAGGATGTAGGCCAAGATCTTTTCGCAAAATTCGCCACAACGACGTCACATAGATGCCCAACGCTTGAGAACGACGTGTGAGAGACACATTTGGGCTTTCTGCAACTGAAGCCTCAGCGGCAGCAATATTCTCGACACTACGTGCACTTCTTTGCCTCACTGGTACGGGAACATTTTGTACTGTGCCTGTGGATTCAAATTTTTCCACTAGACGCTCAATTGTTGATCTGCTAGGACGATTATGACGACCATAAATTGGAAGTAGCGCTCTTAACGTTGAGGCCACTGACTCCGAATTTCGGTAATAAATTTTAATAATTTCGACTCGTTGTTGGCTCGTATATCTTTCCATCATGAAATGGCAAACCTTGCTTAAGAGAAATGTCAAAAGAGCGGCAAGAAATATGGCTTCGTTTGCTGTCCCTGTTGCTCTACTTTTGTAGCGTCCCTGTTGAAAAACCCTTTATATACAATTTTCCAGAAATAATTTTTGAAAATAAACTAAAAATTAGTCAAAAAATTTATTGCATGTAAATCTATCCAAAGAATGGTTTCGTTGCTTTCACCTTGATTATTATTAATTTAATTTTTTAGACACACAAGAGGGAAGATATTCGATAAATTAATCATTGTTTTCTATACAATAACATACGAAAAAGAAGCCTAAAACAGAACAAAACTAATTAAAAAAAAAAAGAATAAAGTAATGTGTGCAGACATAATGAATCGGAATTCGAATCCTAATGCGCCTTTCATATCGCCATCATCCATTGAATGTGTCATTTATTTTTATCTTATTTCTCACCTTTCATTGAAATTTGTTTCGAATTTTTATATATTTCTTTCTGCGTTGTGTTTTTATATTTTTTTTATGAAAAGATACAAGTTGAAAAAAAGTAGCAGTCCCAAAGGATCGCGTATAGAAAATAATGATTGATAAACCACAGCGAAGAGAATTTATAATGATATTATAAGAAAAACATGACATATTTCTCCATATGTCCCACTCTACCCTACCTTCCGTACAAAATGTTAAAAAACCGTTAAGGAATTTTTTTTCTTTAAAATATGGCTCCCCATATTTTTATAAGACTTTTTTAGAATTCTTTATTAGTGTGGTGTACTAATAAAAATTATGAAAACTTACACCTATAGCAAATAGAAGGTTTTTTTTTTTAAATTTTCTCACTATTGGCTGAACCATTTTCAAATAATTTTTAATATTCAAATTTAAAAATTTACAAAAAAATGTCTTTGAATTTTTGTAAACATTTTATTTTTATTTAAATTCAATATTTGAAAAGCGGAGTTCTCCTTAAAATTTTTAAAAATTTGATATGCAAAATTTGTTTTTTCTTAAACCTTTCCAGCGATTTAAAATATTTTTTTGTATGCAATCATACTCAAACAAGAATTTCTTTGTTTAACATCAAACTATCAAAGAAATTGTTAGAGCTAAATTTAATATCGTAGTTTTTTTTCACAAATGCCTAACCGATTACTGAAACTAACAGACCTCTTACGCAACTAAGGTTATACACATTTTTTCGTAACTTTGAAAAAAAAAAATTTTTGATCATAGAAAGGGCTATGGCAGGCCATTTACTGAAACTAGTTTTTATTTTGTTATAGTCGCTATTTGCATAATATATGTTTTCTGCAAATATCCCACAAATGGAGTGTCCTGAGAGTCTCTTTTAGCATCTCATTAAATAGTTAAATTAAACATTTCGTTCGTTAGATTTTTTTTTATGAATAATGGTTAATTGTAAATTCACTCTGTCAGCCTATCTATACCTTGACCTATAGTATAAACTTGGCCTACATTATACACGGATTTTTTATATTCCAAATGGGTATAGTGGATCTTGTAGGGTAGAGTCGGGTCCGATAGTGGGGCACTTCCAAAACCCATGGCTATTTTTGCGAAAAGACCATTAAAAATTCCAAAAAAAATAGTCATAGTAAGTAGGCTTTTTTAATACCAAACCGAGGTAAATTATACTAGCTGTGAGTTTTCTGGGTTAGTTTCTTAAAGAAATAAAAACACAATAGTTGTTTTTATTTCTTTACTTATCTTTAACCAAAGTATGTTTGAATATGCAATACTAGTGATAATATCTTTCTACAACAAATTAGGAAAAATTGATGAGTAAAAAAGTTCCAAATGGGGAACCTTCAACAAGGCCACCTGGGGCACCTCCAATAGGCTGCCAGAGTTACCCTTTCCGTGTTTAATTACCAAAAATGGTGCTAAAATTTAACTTTTACTGTTGGTTGAAGATATGAAAAAAAAAGCAATTCAAACAGCTTTAGTCGAAGTTGCAATAAAAAATTCACTTAAAGATGTATTAAAAAAAGTTGAAAACCATATTTTTAAACAAAAAAAAATATAAAAAAGTATTTCATTAAAATAAATGAATGGATATTGTAATACATACATTTTTTACAACTTTCACTTGGATTTGTTTTCCGATGAAATAATATTTTTTTTTGTTGGTGGTGTCCCGTGTTGGGGCACATTCAACACTTTTCTATATTTTTTTTTTAATTTAAGCCACTCAGCTTAAACCACTCAGCTCAACTCAGCCAATTTGTTGACAAAATCATAAATTTGGAAAAAACTATGAAATTTTTGAAAAAATAAAAAAAAAATTGAATACTTTTGCATATTTTCTCTGAAGGTGTTGGCTCTACAGGGATTTAGAAAGGAGTAATTTTTGTTGCGGGACCCCGCCGCTGTTTTGAGATAAAAACTACAATTCGAAAAAGTGGTCAGAAAAATTATTAAAATTACCGTTTTCATAAAAGCCCCCAAAAAATCTATCAATTTTCTTAGCAGCTTCGATTATTTTTTCCAAATGGAATGCTGGAATTGGCCCAACAACATTATACATAGTACTTAAATTTATATTCAGTCGACACAAATGAGTAAAGATAGCCAAAATAAAACACACATGTATCGATGCAAATTTAAATGGTTTTTCTGATTACTTTTTCGAACTGTGGTTTTTTACCTAAAAATTCAATTTTGGAAAAAAATTTAAAAAAAAATTATTATATTATTATATATAATCTATACTGCCTTAAAACTATTTAACGTTTTCTTTTCCTTTTTCTTAATATTATTATTTGAAAATTTTAAGTTGAAAAAATTACTTCTTTTTAAATCCTTTACAAAATCCACCAAACTCATTTTTGAATACACAAAAATTCCGACACGCACCGCTGGTGTACATTCTTCCAACGTTGAACTAAACGTTTATTGGTGATTCACTAGACAGAAAATTTAAATTCCTTTCTAGCTCCAAAATTAATGGTAAATCTTTGAACAAATTGAATTGAACTCAAAGATGGTTCTTAAGGTTCTTATAACAAATTAAGAATCCTTTTTGTTAAAAAAATGTTGATTTAATTTAATTTTATTTTATATTATTTTATTTTATTTTATTTTATTTGTTTTTTTTTTAGAAAAAAAGACCCCATAAGATAAAAAATGAAGGCAATATTTGGGGAGTTCTCGTTTTGTTCGAGTTTAAATACACCCTATGATATAATATTTTTAAATATAGAATATTTCTTTGAATTTGATCAAAATTGTTTTAACAAATTTGTCTGTTAACAAAAACACAATTTTTCAAACCAAACCGCAAAAAATCTTTGATACTCAATTTTCGCCCATTAACACTGGCATAGAAGTCCAGCCATGATTTTAACAAGGACCTCTCAGCCATAAGGCGTTCGATAACCATAATGGCATCGAAATGTTAAGTTGGCTACCTAAATTTTATTCTCAGCCATTTCGCTTTCCAAAGAGTGGATTCGTGCCTTATCTGGGGGCTCTTAAGTTGTAAATTCTGTGTGTGAATATCTGAGTTTCTATCTCAAGATGAAATTTTCGTTTGCCAGAATTTTTGAAGAGATCTCCGAAGAGAGTTTTTTTTTTGGCAAGCAAACTTCAAGTTTATGAACCCGATTGGTGGCCCGGTCGACCCTTAAAATTCGTTAAAGGTTGATACTTAAAACATCATAGCACTCGCCTTAGAGGTATAAGTAGTATAGGTGTAGCAGCTACGTCGTCGTCGTCGTATTTTTAAAGAGTAAATTCAATAAATCGAAACGAAATTGAAGTGGATGTTTTCTTTGGGGAAAGAGAGGTCTTAAAAATTGAATATACGTGCGGGTGTTATATAGAGAGATGAACATAAGGTGTGCTTTTGGGAAATTATTGAGCCGAAAGTGTTGTTCGTTAAGTGGAATCGATATGAGTGTTTATTGAACCATCTGGTACAGCTAGAGCCATCGGTTTTTATTTCCTTCATTAATGAATTGATGTCGTCAGTTTATATTGGCAAAAAGCAAAAGATCTGTCGGTGTATTGGGTGGGATTGCCATCAGTAATTCTATATATTGTTGAAAGTTAAATAAACATGAAGGACGCACATTTTGCTATGTTGGCGGGAAGGACCAGCTCATCAGAGCAGGAGATGATATTCTTTTGTGTTTTAAGGGACATAATTTTTGTTTATCGATGCTTAAGGTTTTTATAGCTTGAAATTCATTTTGTTGTTTGTGTTCATTCAACGATTAAGGGATTTAAGTTTGGCAATGATTGTTTAATACCCTTGTTATACCCTCGGCAGCGATAATTAATTTTAAATTTACAGAAGAAATGACAGGAAGAGCTTATGTATTAAAGCTGATGAGCTAAATTAATTTTGAGAATTGTTGTTGTTAAATAAAACAAAAGTAGGTACATGTTCTTATGTATCTATTAAAGTACTAGAATTTATAGACTTGTGTTTTTGGCATACGTTGACTCTCACTAACTTTAACATAGGATAACGTAAACAATGTCTTGAACATGCTATTTTTCCCTTGTAGGTATTCTTGACTTTAACAATACATTTTCAAAGCTCGGTAACTTGATTTTTTTCATTATAAAATCTATGTGTTCAACAGTTAAAATATTTGCATTTCAAACGAATTTTATTTGAATTGTTTGAGTTTCCTGTATTGAAGGTCGCTACCTTCATGTTTTATAAGGGGAATTCCAAGAAGTTTTCATTATTTTGTTTGTGCTTAAGGTCCTCTTCGATTTTCAAGTAAATTTCTTAAAATAAAGTGCGTGGTTTTGTAAGATGTTAAAAAGCTCATAATAGGCTTAAAAAATATAGTACCGGAATAAATTATTTAAAAAATTATGAAAATTATGATCTGGTTAGGTATGTGTTCAAATAAACGAGAGTCCACTGTATTTGGATTTTATGGTTGACATGGTGGATTTTTTTTTAATTCAACAAACAAATCAAATAACAAAGAATTACGTTTAGGTAATTATTTATTAAGGGCAGCCAAATTTGAAGAAACAATTGTATAGTACGGTGATTTTTTTCAGACGCTGAATTTTCTAATCCAAAAGTTAACCAATAAGTTGATCAAAAGATAACTTAATACAAAAAAATTGTTGTAGGGAACTTAGTTACATTTAGTCCAAATCTATCAAAGTCTACTTCAATCGGCAGAGTCTACATCACACATCAAATGCAATTTTTTGCCCTAGCACCTTCTCACTTAATCAAAAAGCTCGGTCAATTGAGCTTGTTGGCAATACAGCTGGAGAATGAAAATATTTGAAGAACGTGTTGTAGATTTTTACTTCTTTTGGTCGCCATAAAAATTTGGATGTCCTATATAAAATCAGGTCAGTGAGAGATCTTGAAGCAATAGCTTTATATTATCTGCCTGCTAAACTTGAGCGAGGAAATTTCAAAATAGAAATTTTAGTAAGCCTCCTAGATCATACGATTTAGCACCATTTGATTTTTTTCTTTAAATTATTAGGAATAGATATAGGAATTGATTTTTGAATATTATAATTGATTTATTACAAAGTTTTTGTAATTAGTTTTTCAGACATTTTCACAATTTTTTCTCTTTAGTAGAGAGAAGGTTTAAGGAATTTCATAAATTAGAGCCACCCACTTCCACGCCCATTTTTATTTTGCTTTGTTTCTTCGAAACCAGAATTGGTTCTTTTCAGCTGCTTCGTACATTTTTTCATTTATCTTGGTTCCTCGGAAACAGCTCCAAAATTTTTGTAACACCATTGTTTTTCTGCTATGATATTCTGACGCAAAATTTATGTTTCAGAAAACTATTTGGACTTTTACTTAGACATTGTGAAAAAAAGTCCTTTAAAATTGTCAAGACAGTAAGAAAAAACTAGTTTAAAAGATTGTCTTTCATTTATTACTCGTAGATTATGATTTTATTTTAAATTAATCAAAAAAACCAAGCTAGTTCAACTTTAAGATCAAGAACATGTCACCAAGTTGTGGATTTTATGTTTGTTTGTGATTGAGACCAGATTGAAATCAGATCAGCCAGATACCGATATTGAGACGAGACTTTGTTAAATGAGACCAAACGAGACTGAGAAATACGAGACCAATACTGATACCGAGACGATACTGAAATTTTTCAATTTTGACAATACCGAGACGATACAAACCAAAGTGTCGTTTGTTTTGATATTGTGGCCAGCCCCAACACTTTATGGTGAAAATGTTTTCTAAATTATGAGAAGATATGAAGCAAAATGTCGTAAAAAGAATCACTATTTGCTAGCAGAATTATGCCAGATATCGTATTCTATTATAAACAGTTCATCTAAAAACCTAGTAACTATACCAATTATTATTCATTGGATATAAACTTTTTCAAAAATTTGCAATTCCAAAAAAATTAAAATCGATATTATAGCGTCGTTAAATTTGAACCTCTATTTTTGAGTATGCATATTTAATATTCAAAAAGGTTTATTTTAGATACAGCTCGTCATAACTGAATACTTTTATTTTATTGAAACAAAACCTATAAGTCCCTAATTAGCAGCTATCATAACATACATAATTGCAATCAATCTTTTTTAAGTATTAAGCTATAAAATAATTCTTTTGAATGCAATTCCAACTGGGCTTATTAAATTGAAACAAATTTTATTTAATATTTTTTACTAATCTAAGTTCGTGATAATTTGTATATGTATTGCCAGTTTCAAGAATTATTACATTTCAATTTCCAGGAGGTAGCTATCATAAACATCCTACAATATTCAGATTATTTAGTTTGTTTAAACTTCCCACAAAACAAAATTATAATGCAAATATCAAATCAATGCGGTAAAGCTTATCATGTTTTTCCAATAACCTCTTCAATTGACTTAAATACTCTTCGAATCAACTTCAATTTAACTCCCGCACGGTTTGGTATAATATTGTTTATAGTGAACCTTCCTGAGATTACAGAGATTACGCAAAATTACACTTAATAATTTAATCGAATTAGTACTTATCTGTGCTTTAGATGATTAGGTTAATCCTTTACCCCACCCCCTCGAGAGAAAGAGATATGTTTGTATAGGCAAAAGCAAGCGCATGGATGGAGCATTTTGCTATAAACCAACAACAACATACATCCTGACTTCAATATAATTCAAATCCAAATGATAACAACAATTAAACATGGGAATTAATTAACACCATGATGGTGAACCAAAGCACCAGGCGAGATCTATCTTGCAGCATTGAGTCTTATTTATTGGTTTATATTATTGCGATGTTCGATGCGATGCGTTGCGATTATATAATTAAATTACTGAGGCGAAACACAAACCACTCCGTTATTCTAGCCACATACAAGTATGCAACACCTTTTTGGGTCAAGGATTACCATACAACACAACCCTAAGATAAATTACACCAGATAGTGCGTTAGGCTACAAATAACATCCCTTCTGGATGAATTCTATAGTTGAAGCTTGAGGAATGCACCATCACAGCACCTTTCTCAATGACTGCAGGGCCTGTCTACCAGCTGTCCGTATAGGGCCTGCACCGCGAGCCGCCGTTACTGCCGCGCCGCTTGGTAGCAGTTAACACAACTAGCGATAAAGGATTGGGGAATAATTCATTGAATGAATTCCAATGGTGGAATTCGCTCTTATATAAAATTGGTATCCGTTGCTCTGATAATTGTCCATCACCGGATGTGTGTTTTCCCTTCAGGAACCCAGACACACACAAACTGTAATTGTCCTATTGTGGTTGAGAATCTTTTCATCTTTTCGCGTTTCATGTACATTTGTATATGTGGTGTATAATCCAGTTGGGTACCTATAACCTACATATAAACTGTGATGATGCGGATCGTGGGGACAAGCCGGTTGACCACCAAGGCAGCTTAATAAATCAATCATTGTTATGCTTGTGTTTTGTTATAGTTCTATGGACATCACCGCATAAAGGACAAGTTGACATATTCAAGGATTGTTTGACATATTGCTTCGAATGCACATCCAGTTGAGTGATTTTTATTATTGTTTGCTTTAATCCTGAGCAGGTTACTTATCCTATTCATGGTGCGTTAACTCATATGGGTATATACAGTGGGGATATGTTAATGTTTGTCTTTTTGTTTTTTTTAATAAGCTCCGCCATGACAGATTTTCAACCATGAATAAGGTTGGGTGATGGAAACAAAAATAAGATCTATTATGCTCAAAAACATGTCGTAATGTCAAGTGTAACAATTTATTACTTTAACAACATCGACATGTAGGTATGTTGTATATCCAATATAATATGAGATATAAGGTACATATCTTTAAAATTTAAAAATCTTTCTCTCGTAGCAATCATATTAAGCTTTTGTGATGATCTTAGTATTTAAACAAAAATCATACAGCGTAGCCAAAGTTTGTTATATTCGATTTTTGATTAGATTAGATTAGATTTTATTTGAAAAATAATAATAGCTGTACAAAAGATGTTTGTCTTGTAGTAAATTTTTTGTTTAAGGAATTTGAAATAAATTTTTGTCTTTAATGTTTACATGTAGTTAGTTGATTAACATTTCTATTGTTTGAATTGTTTAAATTTAAAATTCTGCAAACGAAAAGAAAAAACCAAAATTATAACCATGAACCATATTAACAAATTAGATGAAATTTGCAAATGTTAAAAGGTGTTATATAAGACATCACAGTAAATTTTGATCCACTGCAACGCCCGGTTTTTTAAAAGCTTATATAATCATTTACAAGAATTATAGAAAAAAACGATTTTCAACAGTTTCTTTTTCAGTAATGAGACAAACTTTTTATGGGAACTTTTGATCAAAAATTCTGTTTATGAAACTGTTTCTAATTAAAACATTGTCTTTTTGTGATGGATAAAATTATTTCAATATACACTGCTTACCACTTGTGTGAAGCCACTGTTATCACAGTCATTTTTTGCGATAAAATAACAATTTTCCATGTTTGAATACTTGTAACTTTGAAGAGGTAAGTAACCTAGAAAATCCATCGGAGTTTCGTAACTGTTATAAATGAACAACTAAAAAAAACTTCAATGAGCTATAAAACAAAAGATTGCAACATTTGAAAAAGGGAATAAAATTATATTTTATTTTAAATTTGGCCTATCAAAACACTTTGAAGGTAGCAGAAATATAAAAAATAAATAATTATTTCGAGAAAAGATCTGGAGACCTTAAGAAGGAACGATGTTAGCAACTATCAAACAGATACCAATCACAATAGAAAAATAATTAAAGGAGCCAAAACAACACCATCCCGAGAAAGGTGGTTTATTCTGCGATTTGTATCAAATTTTTCACTAGTAGTACACAAAATTAGATCAAAAAGTAGAATAGTAGTCAGCATTCAAATGGTTTTAGGATAATATTTAAACCAGCGATAGGCAATACCCATCCAAAGAAGTGAAATAAAAGGTTAAACGGCAATGATAAAGGAAGCTTAACATAAATTTTGCCAGGGTCCTTGTTGCTTGGAATGACGAAGCTTTAATCTTGACGGACCCAATATGGTTGAGACTTTTGTTTTCATGATTTAGCAGAAGAGAGACCTACTTTGACAAATATTTATAGGGTAGCCGTACGTTAGGTGCTATGTGGTGGTGAGTTTTCATCAATTATCAAATACATAATAATTATATTGGAGCTTTTTTTTGAAAAATTTCCAAATATTTATAGCCCAGGAAAATTAAACAAAATAAATGCTAAGACTACGAGAAAATTCTGACAGGGCTGAATATTGGTTGAAAACTTTATGGGGAGTGGTTTAATTTCTTGAAAACTATCAGTTATTTTAAAAAACACAAATTGTAGCTTATTGTATCATACAATTAATTGATTCAAAGAAAATTATGCAAGAACTTCATGGTAGAGCAAATTTTGTAAGAAAAAATATTAAAATTAAATTCGGTTGTTCCTTATTTCTTATAAATCCAAGGTTTTGGGGTACCCGGGGTAAGGGGAAGGCCAACATCTAAGAAAATAAAATGCACGAATGGGTCGCACGTACTTGCTCTTGTGTTCAAGAGACATGAAAAAAATGAGAGAAAAATGTTTAAGAGCTTGAAAACTTCATTTCATTTACTATAAATTAAATAAACTACTCGTATATTTCTTTAAAAGCTCTAAATTAAAAAAAATGCCATCTTAATTCTTGATTGAATACGAATGCATGGAAAAAATATTTCAAATCCTTAGAGCGGTTTCCTTAAAAAATAATTTTTATATAATATCAAATTAATAAAACATTTTTAAAGAAAAATTTTCGGACGCAAATCGTAAGTATTAATATATGTACATGTAAAAATAAAATTAAAAAAAAAATTGACAACCCGTTCTCGAGATATCTAATTTTCAACAAAAAAACAATTTTTTTTTTAAATTGAAAAACTTTTTATTTGAAAATTTTGATGTGCATTATTTTTAATCTTATTTCAAATTTGTTTAAAAAAATAATCTTAATCTTTTCAGCCAATAGTGGGAAGAATTCAAAATTTAAAAAAATAAAATGCACTACTGGAAAAAATATTAAAGTTATTATAGAAAAAAAAAATTATAAAAAAAAAACATTTTAGTCGTTCTTTTAATAATATAAACAACCAGTTTAAAAGATTAGAGTTCAAAAACAAATATGCCATATAGTAACTTGAATAAATAAGAATATTTGCAAACAAAATTATTTTTGTATGTATGTATAAGTTTTTGGCAACATTTTTTAAAAAAGTTTTTGTATACCAATTTTGAGTATACATTAAAATACATTTTTTAAACACGTTTTAAAAATTCATCAACTCGTTTTTGAAAAATTGAATTTTCAAAAAAAGTATGCAATATTAATAAGATTTAAAAGAGCTTTTGGTAAAAATGTTGACTTTCATCGTTGTAGATGATAATGAGAAACTCGAAAATTTAAAATACCGTTATATGTGAGGTACCGTTACTAAAGATTTTCAGTAAATTTTGTTCTTATCAAAAAGTATACCATACCTACAATAATATACTAATATTGTTTCATTAAAATCGTAGGAGCCGTTTTTAAGATAAATAAGCTTTTTGTATGGCAAGTACCTTTTATTTTTAGAGTTAAAAAAATTTCAATTTCCTTTCTGGTGAGAGTTACAAAAAAACCTTAGGTTCAAAATTTAAAGAAAATCGCTTAAGTGTCTTAGGCCAATACGAGGCACAAAAAGATAAACAGAATTCTGCCACCCACTTTTTTGGTGTTTTCTATCATCGTAATGTAATGTTTGATCGGTATGTTAAAATTTTGTTTGCACGAATCCAAAACTTGCAGTATAATCTCAATTAAATTAAAGTTCATACCAAAATTAGGAGAGAATAACATTAAGGCGATACAATTATCTACAACTTGAGCTATTAACGAACTTTTTGTTTAGTAATCTAGAAGTTATAGCGTGGATTAAAAGTATATTTTTGATTTTGTACTGTAAAATGGACAGATAGCAGCTTTTTGTAAATATCTCAACAAACGTATTTTTTTTAAACTTAATAAATTTAAGTTATTGCTTAGAATAAAGTTCTAGACAAAAAGATTATTGACACTTTTTTTCGCAATCGGATTCTTAACTTATTGATAAAAAATTTAGTTAAAAAAAAATGTTCAAAACAAAAAAGCTAACATTTCGCCTTAATTAAGTGACCCAACTTTTTTTTTAACCATTTTTATATGTTCATCAATATATTCTGATCTGTGCAAGTTTCCTCTTTCACTTTATTCTTTTTTATTGAAAAATATGTATTCCTCTTCATAGGTGTCAAAAATTTGCAAGAAAAATACTTTTTACAGGTTTTTAATAGAAAAAAATGCGTAGGAAAATTGTAGCCTCAATCAAGTGACTCACAGTGTATATAAAGTTACATGTGCTTGAGCATATATTATTTAAATTAAAATTTTGTATGCATCTCTTTCACTCTACCAAAAAAATTTTCATGCTAAAAACCGTTGACAAAAAAAAAAGGGTTTTTTCTCTGCATTAAAATAAATTAATAGGAATAAAAAGCAACTGTAGCAGTATTATATATGAACAATGAACATATCTAACTAGATATTAAAACTAATTTATTGATTTCAAACAAGAAAATTCATGTAAAAGAGTGAGATATTAAATATCTCTGATGAAAATCAAGGCCTATTGGGATCTTATGGAAGATGATGAGACACTCAGACGTATACGTACTTTTTTTTTATTAATAAAGGCACATTTTGACAACATTTTTATTGTGATGCACTTTATGATTTTGATTTTAAAATTCAATTTAAAATAATAAGATTTGGTTAGCATTTTACAAAAATATATGCATTACACATTTCACAACAAAAAGATCTTCTTATAAAGGTGCGGCTCATAAAATTAACTTTCCCGCCATTTAAAAGGGAAATGCAAACTATTTTATATAAAAAACAAATTTCCCTTTTTCAATGGTGACTCCAAGTGAAATGAAAAGTGAACTTTGGAGCAGTATTTCATTTGAAAAATGTTAAATTAAAAAAGAATTGAATACAAAAATTTAAAAAAAATTATATTGCATATATCATTTATACCTACAGCTTAGCTGGTACAAACGTTTTTTAATGGTTTTTTTCAATTGTTTTATTATGACAACCATTTCACTTTCTTTACATTAATTTTGGTAAATATTTATAGTTTCGTCTGGGTCTTGCGTATTTGTATTAAATCACTCTAGTCCTCTTGAACAACCTCTTTATTGTTTTCTAAGCTTCATATTCATCGCATCAAAATTCAACATGCCTTCACTAACCACTTTCACTTCCATTGCTGCATCAGCCAGCTTATTGTGTGTATGTCTTCCATCCACAAGTTTCCATTTATAAATCTTCATTTTATTGTTTGTACTGTGTATCTCTCCATCATTCATTTGAATGTTGGCCTTTCATCCTTTTGTAGTGTATAAGAGAAGAACGCGAAGCGTATCATAAAGAGCGTTTCAAGTCCAACCCAACCATCAACATCAACAACTTCTCAGCTATTCAAAAGTCCCTACTAACTGATAGTTGTGTTGAGTAGGAAGGTGTATTGAGCTTTCAATCTTTCAATTTGAAAAAGAGGTCCTTTCTGTGGTGTGGACGTAAGGAGGACATGAACATGAACATCAATTTGCGCTCTCGTACTCACCACAAATAATGGAGTAGAGAATTTTTTTTTTTCTCAAAAAGAAAAGGGATGGCAAAAAAGTTCTTTTCATAACTGTTATATGGGTATTTGTTTATATTTTTGTTACCGCAAGGGTGTACACAAAGTATACACAGTTATATTTTTGGTAATTATGAGAAGGACAGTAAATCTAAGTAAAACGAAGAAAAAAGGATACTTTTTGAATTATTGATGTGGTTCATTAAGGGAAACTTAAATATTCTAATTGATGTTTGAAATTAAGTAAAAATGAAGGATTTTTTGACTCTCAGACAAAAAAATTGTTCCTCGCAAAAGACTTAGAAAAATCATTAAGAAATGTATTATCAATTTTATTTTTGAATTTATACACAAACAGTCCTTTTTGATCGAAGTAAAAATTGTACTGTAAAATCAAAACACTCTTGCCATTGTTAGAATAGTGTGATACAAATATTTTTGGAATAATTTATAAATATTGTTGAAGCTTCTTACAAATATAAGCGTATAAGAATATAGCCAATGAATTGTTTAAGCACACAAGACCGTATTTAGTCATCTATTATTATTATTATGCGCTCAAAGAGATTTTGTTCTCTTCAATATGGGTTAGGTTAGGTATTACATACACTAAACCTTTGTGTAATACATTCATCTAAAGCATGCTAGGTTTGCAACAGTTTGCAAGTTGTTTTGAATACTTGAAGCTTTTCTTCGTCTTTTTCGTCTTTTCCAAGTAAGTAACTTACATTAATCTACTAGGAAGCTAGAAATGTAGTGCAATCTCTACTTCACCTCTCTCTTCATTTAAATTGTAAGGAGATATTATTGTGCTCTTCGTGATGAAAATTGTGGTCTTCGAAGTCGCTACGTTTTTAAAAACATAATGAAGGGCCACTAAAATAATTCCATACCCCAATGAGGGAAAGAATACGGCCTATGAAATATGATTTTTAAGAAGTTCATCCACACCAAGAGTGCACATAATCTACAAGGGAGACAAAACATATATTCCTTTTTCTGTAGAAAAATGTTCGTTTGTGCGTTTTGCTAGTTTGCAAGCAATTTTGCTAAGAAAACGCTTCTGGGACAACTACGGATTGTTTATACATATAACATTTAAAGGGGTTTTACAATTATTGGGGCAAATCGATGTTGAAATTTAGTTTTTTTAGTTATTCCGTCACTGATGGCAAATCAACACTTGATGCCAATCAAGTGAACGACACGCGAAAATAGTAAACTTTTTCTTTTTAAATGAATGTTCTCTTGTGACAATGACACGCACCTTTTTGACGACCATGACGTCCTTTACAGTCAACAAAATGTAGGAACTGCCGAGAAAATAAAAAGTTGTGCTGTAATGTGCCCAAATTGTGCTGCGATGTGCCATATTTAAAAAAAATTTTAGTAATGATATGGTTTTTAAAGCATACCCATTTTTAGCGTGAAGTATGCACAACCATTTAAGATTTTCGAAAAAAAAATTTGTGATACTCTATTATACTCAAATTGTTTGAAATCTGTTTGGAAACTTATAAAAAACTAAAGTTGAGCTATTTTGTGCTCAGTTTGTGCTGCCACGCATCGAAAGAGACATACAAAAATAAAATAATTGCAACTTTTAGGGCCAAAACAAATTTATGATATGTTTTTTAAGTTTTACATTTTGTTTAAAAAACTTAATTATCGTAGTATTTTGTGCTCAAGTTGTGCTGCCATACACCGAAGAGATAACCAAATAAATAAATTATTTGCAAGTTAAACGACAAAAATTTTGCGAAGAGTAAAGTGAGAATTTTCGATTTTCAAAAAAAGTTGTGCTGGACATGCCAGCTTTTTTTTCAATTTAGCAATTTCTTTAAAACTTCATGTTTTTATGTATTCTGCTCAACTTGTGCATCAATAAAATTCGAAAATTTTATTGATGATTTTTTTTTTAGAAATTTTGCATTTCAGGACATTCTCTTTTCGAAAATTGAAAAAAAGTGGTGCTAACTTCACAATAAATAAAATGCACGAATAGATCGCACGTACTTGCTCTTATTTTCAAGTTGCTTGGAATTAAAATTTTTTTAGAATATGAAAGTAATTATAAGAAAAATATAAAAAGCACTTAAATCATTCTTTTAATTGTATAGACAACTAGTTAAAATTGTCAGAGCTCAAAAACAAGTATGCTATTTGATTACTTGAAAAAATATGAATATGTGCAAGAAAAAATTTAAAATCATTGGAGCGGTTTTCTTTAAAATTATTTTTTTTTATATAAAATTTTAAAAATATTTTCAATAAAAAGTTTTGTTATGCCAATTTTGAGTATGTATTAAATACATTTTTAAACCTAGTTTCAAAAAATTTCATCAACTCGTTTTTGAAATATTGAATTTTGAAAAAAAAAAAAAAAATATTTTTTTTAAATCCAAAATTTATTTTTTTGTATTGTGCCACCCACTTTTTTGGTGTTCTCTATCACCGCAATGTTATGTTTGATTGTTATCTCGAAATTTTTTTTTGCACTAATCCAAAACTTCCCCTATAGTACCTAAGTTTTTTTTTTTTTTTTTTTTGTAAATTCATTTTTATTTTTCAATTATCTTAGAACTATCTTAAAGCTAGACAAAAATTCATAAAAACTAGCCTACTTATCAATATCTTAAAACTAACTTACTGGCCCCAGTCGGGCGCTCTAAGTTAAACTAGAATAACTTAATGCTAATGCCTTTCGGCCTAAGAACTATCTTAATACTAAATCCAGGTCGGTTTTATTTTTTACCGAGAAGAATTTCACAAAAAACTCGGTATCTATGTCGTTATTTTTTGGTTTTATATAAAACTTACAAACTACATAAAACTAAATTAAAGCTAATTAAAACTACTTAAAACTACTTACAACTAATTTTAAACTAATTACAACCTATTTATAAGCTACTTACAAACTAGAACAGCCACAGCAAGCATTTTCCGGTTTTTATATTTTTTTTTGTATTTTTGTTGATTTTATAATTTTTTTTTTTTTTTTTTTTTTTTTTTGGTGCCACCCTGACTGTCTCTACTTAAAACTAACTACCTAAACCTATGTAAGTCGGCCATACAAGAGAAAATAGCAAGGTCAACTATTAAATGTCTGAAGGAACTTCGTCTTCGTTTTTCAACCACCAGAACTGGTTCTCCTGCTTTACCCTATCTCTTCGGTCCCGTTCGGACACAGTCCTACTGAACCGAAGGTGCTCAGCTCCGTCTTGTGCGAGGACGTCTCGACTGTAAAGGAGCCGCCGATCTACAGTTCTACGGCCGACGTGGTAGATTAGCGGAACCGCCGCTCTATCCTGGATCAGCCCTCGACTGTCTAGGTGGAGGAATGCATCGGGCGGAATAAAGCCGATTAGACGCACACTCTCGTAGTATTCGTTGTTGGGGGTAATAAGCCCCAAAAATTAAGCTGTTAGACGAGGACATCGCTCTTGCAATGTGACCTCGAATAAGCTTCAGCAAGAAATTATCTATCCTGTTTATGTTGGCCCCGTTGTATAGAGCCAGGTTGGAATAGTAGTGTTTGTACTCCGACTCTGGTGTTCTGTGCAATCCAAGGCAGCGTTGAAGACACTGCCTCTCAAACACCCGAATCTTTTCCATTTGAGATGGGGCAACGTTGAACCAAACCGGGCACCCATAGGCAATCATGGGCCGGATAAGGGCCATGTAGCAAATCACCTTCATCCTGCTGTCAAGCCGGCTGCTATAAATCAACCGTTTCGTCAGGGCAAAAGCTCCCCTAGCCCTGGCCAGAGCAGCATTTATATGTCTGTCGAAATACAAATACTGATCCATCCAGATGCCAAGGTACTTTACTACACTTTTACTCGCCAGTGGATGTCCATTTGGCCCTACGATCACCAGCTTACGCCAGTTCTTTCTCGTATCCCTTGTGGCTCTAAGCAACGGAGTCCTAAACAAGATAGTTTCTGATTTCTGAAAGTTGATTTTCAACTTCCAGTCATCGCAATATCGCTGAATCTTCTCGAAGTCACGCTGCAAAAGAATCCTGATGACCTCGACTTTTGGAGCTGTTCTGTACGCAATTAGATCGTCGGCATACGCAATTGCCTGAGTTAGACTACTTATCAGATCGTACCTATGTATATCGCCAGTAAAAAGTGGTTAGATACCCTCCAAAAACCCTTGGTATGATTTGTTTTAAATACGGCACATGCAGCAAATGTTGAACATAAAAATAAAAATGGCGGTGCTGGTTTCACGCACGTGAAAATATCTTCGCTGATACCTATAAGAGTGTACAAAAGAACCCGAGGCAGCCAATTCCCTCATTTAAGTCATCGGAGGCCTCTAGTGATCGATGATAAGCAACTTATTTTGGCCCAACTTCAAAAATATGAATGTGAAAGATATGTTGTTTCAACAGGACTGCACTACATGTCAAACAGCTGATGGGACAAAGGACACTGTGCATAAACGATTTTAGGGGAGTTTTACCTCTCGTGGAGTTGATTGTGCAATTTGACTCCATACGACATTTTAGTAAGTGCTTCCAAAGTCAAAGGCCTACGCCAAGTAGCTCTTATCGGTCAATGTCCTTATAGCCAACTTAACCCAGTTCATCGCTTTAATTTAGCAGGATCAATATACCTATGTACCCTGATGCATTGGAATTTGGACTTCTTGGATCCATGGGCAAGCCTTTATTTAAATATTTTGGATCTCTTAAAAATTGGACCCCAAAGATTGTTATACATTTTTTTCAGTTGTTCAACTTCAAAGTTGTAGTACCTCGTGGCATAATGGTTAGTGCGTAGGACTGTCATGCCAATGGTCTGGGTTCGATTCCCGGCCACTGCCACCTAAAAACAGAAATGTTTTTTTCCGAGGTACTGCCTCTTGCGAGGAACTGACAAATCCTCCAAGAGTATACTTGTCATGAATATGTGCTTCTCATCTAGCCGTTCGGACTCGGCAAAAAATTGTAGGTCCCCTCCATTCCTGCCAAAAATACGCACACAGGAATGGTTGAGAGTTCTTAGTCACTAGGCTCTGCTTCTCTATGAGCTGTTCCGCCACAAAATTTATTTTTATTTATTTTTTTAACTTCAAAGTACCTACTTTTTTGAAATTAATGACAACGTTATTCGCACCTAAAAGCAAGAATTGACTAAAACTAAAACAATTTATTCTTGCCATTAAATAAAATTTGTATAAATCCACAGTAGTTGTTGGTTTTTTAGAAGGGAAAATGTCAAAAATGTTTACAACAATAAGTCATGTCTTAGCAAATTAATTTACAACATATACTCTATAAGTTCTTAGAAAATCCCTGTTATTTGTTAAGATTCTGTCCCGTCTTACTTTATTATCTATTCTAAGAATAAAAGCAACAACTATGACAAAAAGTCCTTGCCTTTTTATACTTAAACCATCGCCACTTCTATGTATTAAAGCATTTTGAATGGAGAAGTTTGTAAATACAAATAAAATACAACAAGAAGCTACCTTGTTCATTATTTCAGACTTCACACAATAGCTTATGAATTGTTTAATAGCTTCTGGCCGACTTCCTTGAAAAGGCTCTTTGTTTACCCATTTACACCTCCATAACAACAATACAACAATATATAGGTAAGGTACATAAGAATAACACCCACCACATAGTGTATTAGTGTATTAGAGTCTGAGACAGATGAATAGAAGAAGAGGAAGACGATTGAAATCCAAACAATGTTTCAACTTTACATTCTTAGCACTTTGACGTTAACAACTAAACCCCTTGCACTGTATCTCCACTTCATCCTGATGCGAATCCCACTGGATGGAAATAGATACTACAACAGTCACGAGTAGTTTACCTAAATTGCAGAGTTGAAACTCTGGAAACACTGGAAACACAGTCTTTTGCAAACATTTATTCTGTGATAATTGGGGCATCTTGTATATGACATATTTATATTTGAGTCATCTTGCACAATCTTTCGTTGGTATATGCATATCTACAGCTATACCAACATCGCCTCCCTCCGCCACCCACTAAGCCCCTTAACACAAAGGAGTCATGTGTGATGATAGAACAAGGACTAACTTCACTCAGGATATTGTTCTCTCAAAGTAAATAAAACAATAGCTTCTTTGTTTTTTTTGTCTTATTTAAGCTTCAAGTTACATACCTACCTTGCAAACGAAAGCTTTGTTTGCCTTTACTATACCAAACAAAAATATGTATAACTAAAAATGTAGGTTACTTGACTTTTTATTTGATCTTTAGGGGCGTGGGTGAGGGATGAGTTTGAAAGGATGAAGGACGAATCTCTAAATTTTGTCACACGTTTCACGCTAGTGCAGCATTCATGAGCTTCAACTGAAAAAAAGCATAATATAGAGACGTGGTAAAATAACATTTTTTTTATTTGTCATTTTTGTGTGTGTGTAGAATCTAGAGTGCGCGTTTTGACAACTTCGTTCTGGAAATCCTTTTCTAGTTTGTTTTTTTTTTTTTTTTAAATCCTTTGGAAACATGGAATTAAGGGATTTTTTTATGGCTCGTGATGCTTGGCTCTTTCATAATATTTTGATTGGGTTCGCTACCCGGGTAGCATAAACAAAAAATATAACTTAATACGGCCGTTTGGCATTTTTGGTTCTTGAAAAAAAAGGCTTAAATTTTTTATGAGTTCGTCTACGCTGTTATTTTTGTATTTTAGCCTCGACTGCGTAAAGAGGGTTGAAGTTGTCGTTAAAAAGTACAATTTTTAAATATATTTAAAGAGAGAGAGCGAGCAGTGTGAGAAAGTTGTATGAGAGTGTCCTATAAAACATTATTGTTTTTAAGATAATGAGATTGTCAACTTGGCAGAATGATTAATGAAATTTAATATTAATTCAGGTTACTTAAATGTTGCTAAAGCATGTCTATATGTGAGTGTGCGTGTAATTTTTGTATCTCCAGGTAGATGCTAGAAGAAGAACAGAAACAGAACAAATTCCGAAACAAGGATAACAAGAAATGATAACAACAGGAAATTAGATTTGATTTCAAAACTGAAAATAACATTTTTTGTGTAAGCAATTAGGGACTCTTTTTGAAAAAAAAAACTGTATTAAGTCTAGCAGAATTATAATTTATTGGAGAATTTGAAAAGAAACATTATAATATTACACAAATTGGCTCTACAATTCGTCTTATGGAGATTTATGAGTATATACTTAAAAATTAATGGACTTGAAAGGAGGCCATAAAGCTACGAAAAAAAAAGAGATAAAATATGCGTGAGGATAAAAGATGAAAAGAAACTTTTTTTTTCGGGGAGTTTTGAATTTTCTATTTATAAAGTCTGCTTGAAGAATTTTAAAATTTGAAGCTTGCTTAATTGAAATGGTGAATAGAAATGTTTTTGTTCACAATGAAGGTAAAGTTGCTTTTAAAAAGTGTAAATTAGTTTTTTGAGACTAAGGAATTTATAATAATGGATTTAAGTTAATGGAATGTGATGAGTTGGAAGCTTCCGATGGTAGTTTCAATTATATTCTTATTTAAAGGACTTTATGGTTATTAATGTTGTTGTCCCATGTAGACAGCTACTAACAACTGCGCACATAATTGAGACATTCATAGGTTTTATTTAATAGCATTCAAATTGCAATGTTGCAGTTTTTTTCGGATGATGCATCAACTGTTCAGATGTCAGTTTCAATTTTATCACGGGAATGGGACTAGATCCTCAAATCTCAATACTCGTAATTCAAAAAAATAAGCTTTCTATATTTTCAAAAAAAAATGTCAAATTCGAAAAATTACGTGCATTTTCAGCCATTTTGAAAATGGCGCTAAAGAAAATAATATTTTATTTTTTCGGATTCCACATTTAGCACAGATTAATATTTAGTTTATTAGTTTTATAAGCTTAAATGTATATTAAAAAAGCTCCAATATTTCTTTATTTGTTTGTTACTGCTTATCACAGAAATTAAATATGTAAATATATTATTTCAAAAATCTTTTCAATGTTTGAAAGGTTATTTTTAGAGGAAGGCCTTAGAGTAGAAACAAATAAATGCACGACTGGATCGCACGTACTTGCTCTTATGTACAAGTTGCTTGCAACTAAGATTTTTTTAAATATGAAAATAATTATAAAAAAAAAACTATAAAAATATAAAAAAAGCATTTAAATCGTTCTTTTAATTGTAGAAACAACTAACGGGTGATTTTTTAGCTGGTTTGGTTTTGGCAACACTGGTTTTGACAGTTGACGTGTGTTTAGTACCTTGTGTCACTGTCAAACAGCTTCAGTTTGGTTTGCAATTTAACCATGGATCATCTTACAAATGAACAACGCTTGCAAATTATTGAATTTTACTATCAAAATTCGTGCTCGGTTCGAAATGTTCATCGCGCGCTGCTTCCATTTTATGGTCGGCATTCTCGACCTTCTGAGCAGTCTATTCGGAAGATTGTGACCAAATTTCGCACCAAATTTACTTTGTTGGACATTAAACCACCAACACGTTTACGTACTGTGCGTAGTGAAGAAAATATTGCGGCCGTATCAGCTAGTGTGACAGAAGACCGCAAAATGTCGATTCGGCGCCGTTCCCAGCAGTTAGGCCTTTGTTACAGCACTACGTGGAAAATTTTGCGGAAGGATTTGGGCGTAAAGCCTTTTAAGATACAGCAGGTGCAAGAACTAAAGCCAGCCGACCTACCACAACGCCGAATTTTTGGTGAATGGGCTCTTGGAAAGCTGGCCGAGGATCCGCTTTTTTATCGAAAAATCATTTTTGGTTGAATGGGTACGTAAATAAGCATAATTGCCGCATTTGGAGTGAAGATCAGCCAGAAGCATTGCAAAAGCTACCAATGCATCCCGAAAAAGCCACTGTTTGGTGCGGTTTATGGGCCGGCGGCATTATTGGGCCATATTTTTTCAAAGATGATGCGAATCGCAGCGTTACTGTCAATGGTGAACGCTACCGAGCGATGATAACAAACTTTTTTTTGCCCGAAATGGAAGTTCTTGACTTGCATGATATATGGTTTCAACAAGACGGTGCCACATGCCACACAGCACGCGAAACAATGGCGCAATTGCGAGGCGAGTTTGGTGAACAGTTAATTTCACGTTTCGGGCCGGTCAATTGGCCGCCTAGATCGTGCGATTTGACACCATTAGATTATTTTTTGTGGGGGTATGTCAAGGCTAATGTCTATAGGGACAAGCCCGCTTCGATTGACGCACTGGAAGCCAACATCCATGCATTCATTCGTGAGATACCGGCCGATATGTGTGAAAGAGTATGCCAAAATTGGACTCAACGGATGGGCTACCTGAGACGCAGCCGCGGTCAACATTTGCATGAAATTATCTTTAAACATTAAATTGCAAGGTTCAAACTATCGATTCAAATAAATATTTCATTCATTTTTTTGAAGTTTTTGTGTTTTTTTTTTTAAGTTCTAAACCTCTTAAAAAATCACCCGTTAGTTAAAAATTTTAAGAGCTCAAAAACAGGTATGTCATATGAATACTTGAAAAAATATAAATATGTGCAAACAAAAAATTAAATCCTTGCAGCGGTTATTTAAAAATTAATTTTGTATGTATAACATTTTAAAAACATTTTTTATAAAAAGTTTTGGTATGCCAATTTTGAGTATATATTAAAATACATTTTTAAACCTAGTTCAAAAAGAATTCAGCAACTCATTTTTGAAATATTGAAGAAAAAATTTAATATTTTTTTAAAAATCCAAAATTTTTTTTTTCAAATGCAATTTTGTTAACAATTTAAAAAAGCTTTTGCATAAAAATTTTGACTAAAATCGTTTGAGTTGTTAGTGAGAAAATCGAAAGTTAAAAAACCGTTATATGGCGTGTACCGTTAATAACGGTTAACCCCCATGAAAACATGCAGCTGCAACTGCATCGTATCAAATTAAATTTAGTGGCACAACAGCTCATGGAGAACCAGAGCCTAGTGACTAACAACTCTCCATTCAACCATTGGGGGGGACCTAAAATTGTTTGCGGAGTCCAAACGGCTAGATGAGAAGCACCTATTCATGACAAATAATACTCTTGAAGGATTCGTCAGTCTTTCGCAAAAGGCAGTACCTCGAAAAAAAAATGTCTGTTATTAGGTGGCAGTGGCCGGGAATCGAACCCACCCCTTTGGCATGACAGTCCTACGCGCTAACCATTAAGCCACGAAGTATTACAATACAAAAATTATATAGGGGGCAATTTAGGGGCAATGTGGTGACAATATGGGAGCAATTTTGCATGATTTACATAAAATGAAAAAAACTATACAAAATTAAAAATTAACATTTGAATGAAAAACTTATAGAAACCTTACCTTCACGTGTGAAAATTCAAGACTGAAAACGAAAACGAATAGAATACAGACCGAAGTGAATGAAACTAAATGTGGGTGAAATGAGCCTAAAGAGTATTAAAAACCATAAGAAGACATAAAGTTAAAAAAAAAAATTACTGAGTCATTTTTGAAAAATTGAGTTTTAGGAAAATAATTTAAAATAAAATATACGATAAAAATCAGCTGGGACGAGATACCATTAAAAACCATTTTTTTCAACTCAAGCATTTATTGAAATTGATTATAAAAATAGGACTTAAAAAAATAATTTTAACAACTTATAGTTATTTAAAAAAACTGAAAAAAAAAACGTGTCGAAAAAAATTATAAAATTAAAGCTAAAAAAGAAATATTATAATTCTGTATTTTATCATTTTAACTCATTTTCAAATACCTACATATTACGAAAGCACCTTGTTGCAAAACCATTAAAATGTGGTGGTTACTTGGCCTTATACATTAGCAAACATTTTCCACACACCATAACTTTTTTTTCATCAAACTAAGTGATCGAATATGTGCATTAAAAAATATATAGCCACATGCGTTTCAAGGAAAAGCCAAACCAGCTTTAATAGGTTACTCAAGTCATTAAACAAATAATGTTGCATGCGTAGGTATTTCACGTCAAGTAAATGCGAGACATTTTAGTATAAATCTACGCTTTATAGCTACGTATGTTGGAACGCATTAAAAAGAAATTAAAGTAATATTTTTTAAATGACTTTTTTCTATAGATTTTTATCGCTACAGAATTTTTGATCATCTTTAAGGACAAACTCACCCACAATAGCAAGCATTCTCATAATACTTATGGTAAGTGGATTTATAGGTAGATATACATATTGTGTATAGAATGTACTCACTTTGATTAGGCTCAATATTTACTTTGGGTGTTTGGGGTTGGGTTTATCAGGGAGGCGACAAAAATCCAGGTGAAAGCCAACAAAAGCTAACAAACACGCAAATCACCCAAAGTTGTGGAATACTTAATCAAAAACTTGTTACTAATTTGAGTTTTTCTTATTGTTTTTGTTCTGGTCCCACAACAGGCTTGATTGTCTGAGAGGTTCGGGCTACCCAAAGTGTGTTTTTCGGGTGTCCTAGGATTTCCCGCCTCTGCTGACAGAAAAAAAAATCTCCGACAAGCAAACAGACAGAAAAACCAAAGCAAAAAGACAACCAAAAAAAAAACATGACTGCTACTCAAAAAAGGTGAAACAAAACAAACAGAAAAATTAATATGAAGAATGGGTCGGGCTGGAGTTACCATGTAATGCGATTAACTTAATTAATCATCCACAGTGGGCTGGAAAACTTTGTTTCTTATTTCAATGTCGGCTGAGCGTTTTTGGGTTTGAGACTCCGATGGCAATGAAGGAATAATATATAAGTTAAGTACGTATACATGCCTAACTATAGGCCAGATTGCTTAAACATGGCAATTGACAATGGATTTTTCCGAGATTTATTATGGAAGATAAATAGTCATTCTTGCCTTGAGTGTGATTGATGAATTATTGTAAGACAAGTCAAATGCTTGACCAAAATGCTGGCCCGAAAATAAGAAAAAAGTCTTCGTCATTGTTTTTTGTCGAAAGAATACTTTTGGACAGCTATCAGGGATCCAGATTGAGGGGGTGGCAGAAGGATATGGAGGCGTAATATCAATTTCATGGCCTTGAACAACAAACAAGGAAATTGTAATGAGTACCTATAATTTAAGTAAAAAAAAAAATGATTATATTATTCATTGCTTTGATGGAATTGAAAAATAATTATACTAGGAACTCTTTAATGGCGATTGTAGAAAGGTAATTGTTAAGGAACAAAAAAAGAATTCTTAAGAAGTAGGTGTGGAAAATGTTTACATCTATATAGCTATTGTGGGTATAAAAATTCAATTACCCAAAAATAGAATTACTCGTAGTATGAAGTGGTGCTTTTATTTATGTATAAGTAGATGACAAGCACGCTGACAACGTTTTACATTAAATCCCGGAAGAAATATGACATGACTTCTGATTTTGACTGATTATAGAGAATAACTAATTAGCATATTGAATAATGAAAAAAAACCTATAAATTCTCCTGCCTCTATCAAATAATGGAATCAAACAAAATTAATTTTGTATGAATAGGTTTTTTAAGGTTCTTAATGTGAAATTCCATTCAAAAAACACTGGATAATTTTTTCTTCATTATTTAGCTTTTTTATTACTCGATGAATTATTTTGTATCCATTAAAAAACCTTTTTATATTCTTTTCCTCATTAACCACTTTTTTTGATGCTATCCGAAGCACATTCCAACATCACAACAATCTTACGACTTAATTTCAGAAAAAATTGAGCTATTGATAACATGTACCAAAAAACTTAAAAATAAATGTTAAAAATTTTAAATTTTAAAGAAATAAACCAACAAACGAATTTCCATATTTTAATAAATTCAAATCTTAGACTTATAATACAAAACACACCAAATGCAAAATGCATCAGCAACAAAGTTTGAAAAACATTTTCTATAGCCATTAGCTATGTTCTGCTTTTTTGTTTCACATTTGTGTGTTACAAAACAAAGTTTCATCTTTCTTTTAAAGGCTAATTTGAACTTTGTCTCATAGTGAAAAGTTTAAGCATTTAATTGAATTTATCACCCACCACCTCCAGATATTAAACACACTCATACGGCGAGAATGTAATTAAAACTATTTTTTTTTTATTAACTGTCAGCTTGAAATTATTAATTTTGTATCCTTGAACTTTTAAAATAAAAGTCGCTAATGCAAAGGAGTTTTAATTTAATTTTGTAGATAAATCAGTGAACAATCTGTGGCGGAAATGTTGTTTTGGTGGATCTGTCAGTAATTGTATTATTTAGTCATTGAGCCCAATCACCGTGTCATATGTAAGTAACATGATTGAGCAACACGTGGAAATTATTGAACTTTGTTGGTTTTGTGACAACAATGCGCATCTACCTATTTTATGGATTAAACGGTCGTATCCCCAGTCAACTATTAAGGACAAATTCAAGTATTGACTTGTTCAGTGAAAATAATCAGTACTAAATGCAGAATCTTCAAAAAAAGGATATGAACCTGAAATAATCGATTCCGTCAATTCAGACTACAGAGACCTCTACCGATCGTTGTTATAAATTTCTTTTGGTATAAAAGGCTATTGAATATATCCAAAAAAAAAAAACAGGCCACTAAGACGTTCAAGGGTTTTCATTGCAAAAATCATTAAATAAGTCATTGAAGATGGGAAAACCCTTGAGTGCTATTAGATTGGAGGGTGCAGTTTTGAGATAGGGCTACAAAAGCACCTTTTTTGGTTTTTTGCAAATAACTCGAAAACGAAGCAAAATTTTGAGATAATGTTTAAAATCTTTTTTGAAGAGAACAAAATTTACCATAGAAATGCTTCACTCAAACAATTAAAACACTGGGGTCACGTTGAAATAACCTGGCAGAGTATTTCTTTAACCATGGCTTGTGAGTGTGTTTCAGTAGAGGGCTAGTTTAACAGGCGGCCAGGTTAAATTTAAATAATTTTTTTCGGATGGCCTGTGTATGTATTTGTTTTAACACTAGTGTCACGTTAAAATTAACTGCCAGATGAGATTAAATTCAATAGATAAACATTGTAAAAATAACCACATAAAATGTTACCACAACCTGATTGGGGTGAAATAGAAATTCATACCAAGCCGTGTTAAAAAACACCTGATCTCAGGTAAAATTAGCGCTAGATTCTTGTCAAAATTTCTTGTTTACCAGAATTCAGTGTTGAAATAAAAGTTCATCTTCTTTAATCAACTTGAATATGGTAATATAGGCCACCAGGCTAATTTAACACTAAATATAAGGTTATTAAAATCAGGTAAATTTCTGAAGTGTCTGAACGATGTAATGGATAATGCACCTTGTAAATTTAACAGAGCCCAAATTAATTATATTTATCTGACATTTTTCTCTGAGTTTCTTGAGAAATTCCATTTTCCCTCAAGGAAATCAGCAAAAAAATTTTGGTTTAGCCTTTAAATCGAAATACAAATAAATAAGCAGACAGAATTTGGCTACCCAATTTTTTGTTTCATCATCATCATCATCGGCTCGACAACCGGGGTCCGGTCCTGGCCTCTTTCAACAAGTCTCTCCACCTATCCCGGTCTCGAGCCGACGCCATCCAGTTGCGCACCCCAAGGCTTCGGGCGTCCTGGTCTACGCCATCTCTCCAGCGCAAGCATGGTCTACCACGCTGCCGTTTACCATAGAATGTACCACAAAAGACTCTCCGAGCAGGTTCCTCTTCGCTCATTCGAGCTAGGTGCCCTGCCCACCGGAGTCTACCGAGCTTAATTTTTGTCGCTATGTCTGCTTCAAGGTAGATTGCGTACAACTCATGGTTGACCGTCTCCGGAATCGTCCTTCCTCACATATGGGGCCAACAATTCTCCGTAAGACTTTTCTCTCGAACGCGGCCTTTTGCTAAGCACCCAAGTCTCGGATCCATACATGAGTACTGGCAGGACCATGGTCCTGTACAGCAGCAGTTTTGAAGTTATGGTTAGATTTCTAGATTTGAATAGCTTTGACAGACTGTAGTAGGCTCTGTTGGATTTGAGAAGCCGCCCGCGTATTTCTTCTTCTATATTGTTATTGGCTTCTACCGTTGACCCAAGGTATTTAAAGGATTGCATCACTTCAAATTCGTGCTCCGCTACCTTGATTGTTTGACCAACTGTTCTTCTCGCATTCGACGCCACCATGTACTTTGTTTTACCTTCACTAATGTGCAGCCCCAGATTTTGTGCCGCCTGCTCGATCTGGATGAAGGAATCGTGTACAGCTTGTTCGGTTCTTCCGATGATGTCGATGTCGTCTGCGTAAGCCAGTATCTGGCTGGACCTGTTGACGATGGTCCCTCTTGTTGCCGTGCCAGAGTCACGGATTGCTTTCTCCAACACCAGGTTGAAGGGGAGGCAGGCCAAACCATCCCCTTGTCGGAGTCCATTAAAGATGTTGATTGGTCTGGATAGCAATCCGGCTATTTTTACTTGGCTTGTTACGTTGGTCATGGTCAACCTACATAGTCGTGTCAATTTATTTGGGATGCCGAATTCTCTCATGGCTTTGTAAAGTTCTACCCTGGCTATGCTATCATAGGCGGCCTTAAAGTCTATAAACAGATGGTATGTTGGAATGTTGAATTCAAGACATTTTTCCATCGCTTGCCTAAGGGTAAAGATCTGATCAGTTGTTGATTTGCCTGGAATGAAACCGTTCTGATATTGGCCGATGATTGTTTTAGCGTATGGGGTTATCCAGTCTTGTAGGATAGAGGAGTGTATCTTATAGGCGGTACTCAACAACGTGATACCTCTATAATTGCTGCACGTTGTGATATCTCCCTTCTTATGTATGGGGCATATGATACCTTTTCGCCAGTCTTCTGGCATTTCTTCATGCTCCCATACGTGCACTATGATATCATGAATTGCTTGACGTAAGGCTGGCCCGCCGTGGTGGAATAATTCGGCTGGTATGCCATCGGCTCCTGGGGCTTCCGGGGGCTTTTTTTTGTTTAGGGAAGGAATAGATACACCGGTGAGCTGTACCATAATACAACAATTCTAATATAACACTTAATTTTCTGAAAGTTAGGCAATCAATCATTTGCGAGAAGGCAACTGTATTTTCTCCAATTGAACCAAGTTTGGTGAGGTGTTTGACTTTTCAGAGTACCTTAGAAGAGCCATTTTGGGCACTTACTTTTTTATTCAAACAAATATGTACCTGATTCAACCTTAATCCAAAAGCGTCCTCTGTTAGCACAGAGTCAATATTTGATAACCGGTGTGCCTGTTCATATTGTAAACTGCATTCTTGACCTGGGCCCTGGGACTAATTTCTTATACTCAACTAAAATTCTACTTCCACTAGGACAGAAAAGCCAATCCAGCTCTCGGTTTCATAAAACGCTTGTCAAACGTATATTGGAACCATCCTTCACTTCACTAGGACGATCCATATAACCTTCCCCCTTAAACTGACTGATTTCAACTATTAAACCTTCAATCCTTCAATTTACTTCATGATAATTAATTTGCCGAGATTGTTTTTTGTTCACTAATTTATTAAATTTTAAATTTGATTATTCGTTGTCCTTATTTACTCTAAGACACAGCTCTTTATGTTGGCATTGGCTTCGCGTGTAAAAATGATTTTTTAATTAAAATTTATTTTTATACGCAATAGATTTTAAATACGTTTTATGAAAACATTCCAAGGCTAAAGACGTTGCGTTGTTACCAAATTATGAATTATACTTTACTATTTTTTTGTAATTATTGATTTTTTGTTGGAAAAATGTACGAATATAAAATCTAAGATACAAAATTGTATCCTACAGATTTTTTAATTTAAACTTATTATTCTTAAGAAAATAAGATTTTTAATTCCCGCCCGAAGTCTTATGAATGTGTATGCCTAGCAATAAATTCCCTGCAATAATGTTGATTCGGATTTTTTTTTTCTACAAAATCGTTGAAATACTTCATTTTACTAACAAGTAAAAATATTTGTTATTATATTCTACCTCACGATTTCTTATAAATGCCATCATTATTTTCTATTTTTTTTTTTTTGCTGTTTACCATAACATGCCTTCGAGGTGCAATAAGAAGTCCTGATACCTTTTGTTGGTTGGTTTTAGTTAAGATACTCTTGTTGGGAGAAACAAAACATCTTGCGACTTTATTTTTATTTTTTTGTTCACATTTAAATTAAGTACATAATAACACTGCAATCTGTAGCAAGTACCTATCTATAGAGCGAATATTTAACTGTATTATACACCTTGGCAATACAATTAAGAAGCCATCTAAGAAGTTTTACAAATGATGAAAAAAAAAATATATAGCCAAGGGAATAGAAAAGAGAGTCTGAAAAACTATCTACAATATCAAGAACAAGAACACAATGACACAGACAATCTAGTGGCGAAATAATGTGCGCACAAAAAAGTAATTTCAGTTTATATTCTCTGTCATGCCTTCGTTGTTTGCGCCCGAGGAGGAGGAAACAGTAAGTAGGTTTAACAGCTACCTACTGCTAGTTTCCAGGATCAAGGATGGCGTAGGTACCTACACTTTATTCACAAACGTGCGGGTATCATGAATCATGAAATTGTGAATACAAGATGAATAAATGAAACACCCTCTTCCAACCTTATGCAGAGCAAACATAACGAAAAGCAGAGAGAAAAAATAAGAAATTGAATTAAGAGCTCAAAAAGTCAAGTGAATATCCTGGAAATGCTTTTGTTATAAATTGAAGGGAATATCCAATGGTTGCGTCATCTACAATTGTTACCCAAATGACTAAGTACATATATAGCTACATCTATTTTTATAGAAAGAGAGATACTGCAAGAGCCCTTAGAAGACGAATTCTTCGAGGCACCCGATATAAAAGTGAATGAATGGATTCCATAAGCATTGAAGTCGTCCAACATTTTACTTACTTTTTTGCCTTCTGGCCGATTCCTTGTTAGGAATAACAATATGCTGGGGACGCAACATCCTTTGAAATAGGCGTGCTGGCATACTTTAAGTGAATTTTGCCAGGAACAACGATATGTGCAAAGAAGACAAAAATTAAAGTTAATACGTAGGTACTCAGGACATGATTAATGATTTGAATGTATATAAATAAAAAATAAAAAAGTAAAAGGCCCGCCCATCACATAAAATCTATTAAGAATATTGATATGCTTTTAACTTTTTAATAATATATGTTAGCACTAAATAGCAAGATATGCAGTCGTGAATAGAATCAAACTCGAGAGTTTGATCATACTTGTCAATCAGAGTTGTTAAAGATTACAATATTTTCCGAATGCAATCTTTATTGACTTTAATTAACAGAATAAATTCCTTAAATTTTTGTATGATCAATCAGCATTCTTTTTTCCTTTAAAAGATTGCAGTATGTTTTGGTTCAATTTCAATAATTTAATAAAATCGAAGAATTCAAAAGACTTCAAAAACTTTTTCAAGAATGCAAAAGAATTCGAAAGATTTGAAAATAATTCAAAATGAATGCATGAAGCTTCAAAAGATTTCAATCATTTGAAGGCGGAAAAAGATTAGACAAAAAAAATTTCAATATTTTTAAGAAAAAGTCGCATTCGAAGAATGTAAAATATCTTTCGTTGAATTCAATGAGAGACTGAAAAACTGCATTGGTAAAGATTATGTAATCTCTTACAACTCTGTTTGTAACTACACTCAGAGAAAGAAGCTTATTATATCTAATTTTTAGGTTGTTATTTTTCAACTTGGAAGATCAGGATAACTGCATAACCAGACATTTTAATGTTGTGTTAAATCAACGTTGGTTTCAAGTAAACACTGCCTTAAATAAGTAAAACTATCAATTTCACCTGAGAATCTTGCTATTTTTACCTGTAAATCAAAAAAATCTAGTTCAAAAACATGAATAAAATGTTTAACGTCCTGTTAATTTAACATGAAGATCTAGTTAATTTAACATTATTCTATGTTGAATCAACCCCGTATTCGGTAATTATTATGTTTTGAATCCATGCGTCTGGGTCCCACATCTTACGCTGCTTACCGTCCAATTAATTTTGCATCATTCTGAAAGTATAGAAACTTATTTAACCATGTATATTATTTTATTTTGAAAATACTTTGTACTTACTTAGTTTTGAACTGGGAACCTCTCACACATGGAGATAGTATGCATTCCCAGGGCAACTTCTCTGCATACAAAACTTGTGCCAAATATCCAAAGTTGAATCTGACCTTGTTTGGATAGCTTGTGAGTGAATGTGCTTTAACATAGGTATCACGTTGAAATGAACTGACGGAGTGTTTATTTAACCATGGCTTGTGAGTGTGTTTCAAAACTGGTAGAAGGCTACTTTAACAGGTGGCCAGGTTAAATTTAAATAAATTTATTCGGATAGCCTGTGTGTGTGTGTTTTAATACTGGTGTCACGTAGAAATTGACTGACAGAGTGTTTCTTTAAGATAAGGCCAGGTTAAATTCAACAGGTAAACATAGTAAAAATAACCATATACAATGTTACTTCAATCTGATTTGTGGTTAAATA
Source organism: Dasysyrphus albostriatus (assembly GCA_946251815.1). Lineage (NCBI taxonomy): Eukaryota > Metazoa > Arthropoda > Insecta > Diptera > Syrphidae > Dasysyrphus > Dasysyrphus albostriatus. The sequence goes on from OX276336.1 coordinate 139,207,415, forward strand.
GAAAATCATAACAAGCAGTGTTAAGAAAACTTGATCTCAGGTAAAATTAGCGCTATATTCTGGTCAAAACTTCTTGTTTACCAGAATTCAGTATTAAAATAACATGGCATCTTCTTAATTCAACTTGAATTTGGTAAGATAGGTCACCAGGCTAATCAAGCACTTAATATAAGGCTATTTAAATCAGGTAAATTTCTGAAATGTATGTAACTTTATATGGGATTATTTACCTTGTATATTTAACAGGGCCTTTTTCTCTGAGTATACGGTGATAGAAACCACGAAAAAAGTGGATCTCACAATTATTTCTTTCTGTCTGTTTGTTGAGCTACAACCTAAACTATTTAATCTATTTAGTTCAAAATTGTTACATAACATTTTATTGTCATTTGCTCCACATGCTTTTTATTGTTTTAGCTAAGAGTAAAATATGACATCATCCAATTTTTCATTACATAGTTTTACATAACGATTTTTATCAAAAACGGCTTCATCATCATCATCATCATTAGTTATTACTTTTGGAAAAAGCTTCTTTTCGACGGAAAACTATTTTCAAAAATTGTTTATTAACGGTTTCTACCAAAAAACCATTTAAAAAAAATTGAAAATAGTAGAACTGATTGAAAAAATTTCAAATTAATTTTTTTGTTTTGAAATTTTTCAATTTTAAGTCAATTTATTTTCAAAACTAGTTCGAGTTAGAAGAAATTTTTGCAAAATTCGAGCTAGAAAGAAATATATTCTTTTGTGAAAAAGAACTCTTTGAATGTAAAAAGAAGATAGAAAAATAAATTACCAACCTAACCTCTAGCAATGAAGTCCTTTAAAATTTAAATTTTGTGTTATAATTTTGTCCAACCAAACGAAAAGCTGAAAGCAAAACAGTTGAAATAAAGTTTTAAAAAATGATGATCAGCTGATCACACTGTTAACTTTGCATTTGCTCTCTACCATGGAACGTAAACAGATGAATATATAGAGTATGTGTGCTTGGTGTTTATATCAGTTGTAGTTTTTTTTTTTTTTTTAACAAGTAATGTAAAAAATAGGCAGACAAAATTCGATTTAGAGGGAGTCAACTGTAATTCTTTAACTACGTGGTTGATTTTTTTTTGAAACGCGGTGAACATTTGTATGCGTTTTTAATAATCTTAAGAACATTTTTGGTTGGTAAGCAGGCAAGCGTACATCCTACATGGAATAAAAATGTTAAAAAAACAGTTATTTTTTCAAAAATGGCTTGTAAAATTTTGACAAAATAGTTTTGGTATATTAAATTTAGTATGACCTACTACAAGATATGATAAAATATTACTTTAAGCAACTATAAAAAGTATGAAACGATTCTTCTTATTTTGAATTTTCTTGTTATCGGCTAAGCGGATTTCAATATACAAATTTTAAGTAAAATAGTATTAAATTAAAATAATATTAAGTCTTCGAATTTCCAAACAAATTTTTAATTAAAAAAAAAAATAAAATTTTTTTTCTTTAATTTGACTATCGCAAAAAGGGAATGGCAATTTTAAAAATTGAGTTTTTATTTTTCCAAAAATATTTTTATCTCAAACTATTGAAGGAAAAAACAAAGTCAGTTGATAATATCGAATTTAATGCTCTTAAAGATCTTTCTTTGTATATTATAATAAACTCACATAGTGTTAAAAAACTGATGGGTTTGTAAAAGCAAGTTTTTGATCTTGGCAATTATTTTCAAAGTTTGAAAAAATTAAATGGCAGTTTTAAAAATGTGAAAAAACTGAAATTTGACTATTATTTTTGACTTTAAAGGCTAAGAATGAATCATACACCAGTTGGAGCGTATCATCTCATAAGTTTCTCAAAATAATCAAAAATGCCTTATATGTATGTGTTTTCCTTTTAAATCTTAAAATCTGCGTAGTTTGAGCAACCGTTTCACGGTCAATTTTTATCATCGACTTTCTTGCATACATTTTTTTTTTTAAATTTAAGTAACTTAAAAAATTTTTTGAATTATTCATTTTGATGTAAATCCTTGTATTGTACTATTTTTGGGACATAAGTCGTGTTTTGTTGAGAAGTTTCCAGCCAGGAAGCTAAAATTTTACACGCAGTGCAACAACAATCACCAACTGCCAATAATCTTACTTTTTTTCTGCAGTCCAATGTGACTAGCGAACATTGCCTTGGAACAGTTTGGAACTATGTAATTCTCATACAAAAGGAGCTTTTTAACCAGTTTGTTCCGACCCGTTTTGCTTGCTGTGTATAGTTTTCAACAAAACACGACTATAATCAATAGCCTACAAAAAAGCTCTCGAGAATAAAACTAGTCAGTGAAAACCGTCATTGTTGAGCGTTTTCTAGTGAAAGTACTCTCAAATGGAAACGCACCTCTTTTTTAAATACATTTTTGGGCTTTAGTTAAATTATTTATATGACTTTTTTTTAAGCTTTCCGTACTAACTGGCGTATAAATAATTTCCTCATACTTTATCTCAACAACAATTTTGACAGTGAAGCACTTTTTACAGTTAATTGCTGTTTTTTATGGTGAAATTCACCTCAAGCGTTGACGAAAAAGTTGCAACACAATTCTCGCTGCTTTTGTATACAACCGTCTAGAAAAGTTCAGATTCTATCTCCGATTTTGTATATACATAGTTATTTCTTGCAAATGCACTGCTGTCGCCTGGTGTAGAATGAAGAGCTTATATTTAGAAACTTCAAGGATTATGTTGCAAAACGTGCGACGAAATATTTCCTTAGCCCTTCGTTTTTCCCGCTGAATTCCACGGCATGGATGGCGTTTAAGCTATAAAATTCATCGCTTTTTTCTTCGTCCTCATTTTTGAATATTTCTACCATCAAGGAATGCCAAATGTGTATGGTGTGATGGTGTGCTCTAGTGGTCGTGATGGCGATCCTTTTATTATTTTTTTTTGTTCTGGTATTTTTTTTTTTGTCCACGGAATACTCCGCTTGTTCCTCTTACCATGCTGCGTGGTGCAAAAGAGGAATTTTGATTAGAAACCTTATTGCTGGTTGGGGGGCTAAATAAACACAAGAAAAAGGATTTACGTGGTGGGAAAATTAAAATGCGTTTTAGTTTTTGTTCTTGTCTTGTGCACATTGTGGATTATTCAATTGCACAAAAGAATATAATATATAGGGAATTAAACTCTTGGCAGTTGGCATTTGCGCTGAGAAACAATCTGTATAATGAATGTTGTGTGAAATAGTAAAATGGAATTACAAGGATTACAACAGATAAATGGAGTGTTCGCACAAAATATGGAAATTGTTGCAGAAAATTCCAAAGCAAAGATTGAAATAGTTTTTTTTTATTTTTATTTTATAAAGCTTGAACTCGATTTGCATAGTTAAATGAAGGAGAGAATATCTTAAGATCATCAAGATATTAAAATAGTTTTACAGAAAATGTATGTAGCTCTGTTTTGGGGAAAATTTGACTTTGTGTTGTGATTGTGACAGCATAAACTGTTGAATTGCATAAAAAAAGACAGATGAGTAGAAGCAATTTCTTCGTATTCTTCATATGGTAATTTTTTCAAATAGAAGAGAGAATAATTTTATATAAATTTTGGATGAGGATAAATCATAGGTGCTTGTAACTTGTAAAATTGCTCAAGGTAGTCGAGTTCAGCTCCCAGGTCTGAAAAATACGCAAACCTTAAAAAAATACCATCTTAAGCGTCAATAATAATTGGTCAAAAAAGCAAACTTTTTTTTTGTATAAGTTTGTCTTACTACTTAAAAAAAATTAAGGTCAAAGGTCATTCAAAAGAGCTTAGTTCCTCTTCAATTGGGAAATCTCAAACAAGTAAGGCCTTTGAAAGGTCACTAAACGGTAATCAAAGCTAATTGTTAGGAGAGATTTGACTGTAATCCAATTTGAAAATAAAATTTAGATATTAAAAAAAATATTGTTCAAAGATCTAACAGATTTGTGTCAAGTATTTTAATAAACATTGAATAACTATGTTAATTGGATTATGATTAGTTTACAGAAATAAAAAAAAATAACTTTTTTTTCAAAGTGAATGGCTTAAGGTGGTATTTTATTACATTCGATATGATTTCTTTACATCTTGGCCATTGAATAAGACCTCGATAATCCTAAGAATTAAAAAAAAAAAAAACTTTCAGTCTTTGAAACTTTAAACTTTCTCTGTGTACTAATAGAGAAGTTAAAGTCTGGCGGCATTTTCTTCTGCCAATACTTTTAGTTTCTTCGGAGAAAACTTTTATAATAAAGATGCCACGGTAAAAGTTTTCAAACAAAACAACCGCACATCCTGTTTTTGACATGTTCATTTTTCAAACGCACTTTCGATAGAAAAAAAAGAATACAAATAAAAATCGAAATTGAGAAAGAAATTTATTTTAAAAAGTGAAGAATTCTGATGGGTTTAAAATTAAATTAAATTCATCGTTGACGTTAAAAGACGGATTTGATTGCTATAAGGAAGTGCAGGTATACATCTACTACTACTAGCTATATAAAATTCCAAGCTGTAAATATTATATTGATTCCAGATTCCATCAGAAAATAAAAGTAAAAAAAATGTGACAATTTTTTATTGTTGTTGTTGTTTTTGATGTGAAATCCTTGTGGCAACGATAACAAACATCGATGAAGTTGGAAGTTTTCTCTGGGGATTGCCAAAAGTTGATGATATTGTGGGTCAGAATATTGGCACATATAAAACATCCGGTCCTGGCGGGCAGAAATTCCACTCAGCTATAAAAACTATAGAAACTTAACCCAAACAATAGTAATCGACTTCTATTTATATTATTATTTTTAGATAGAGTCTGGTTTCAATCATTTCATCGTGATTTGTTGTCATAAACAACATCCAAAAGTAAGGTTTTTGACATTTTAACCCTTTTGCGGAAGTTGATATCTTTATATTTATATATGTAAATGCTTATCTACCTATGTACATGTATAATGATCAACCTCTTTTGTGATGAACCTTTTTGTAGGAATTTATAAAAGTTTCCTTGTATGTTTGTATTTTGTCTGTGTTTATGTATATGTACATTGTGTACATTCTTGATGGTTGTTTTGAATTTGAAATTAGCTTTCGAAAATAATGGAACTCTGTATAGCTTGGTTATTCACTTTCTTTATGTTCTTTTATTGATATTGTAGTCATAGGGTTTTCGGAATTATGAAAATCGATATGAGAAGTTGATGAGGCCTATTGAGCTTTGAGTTGAGTAGAATCAAACATAAAAAGAAATTTTCCTACTTTCCAGTTTCATTTAGAATAATGAAAGGAGGATTATTATTGAAATATCATTTTAGCTCACAGTTAGAAGTAATCTCAGGAAAGAACAAGAATAAATGAACAAGAAAATTAGAAATAAAAAGAAGTGCCATGGGTTTAAATAAAAAAAATTAACATATTTTTGATTTTTTTTACTTTCTTTAATTTCTTTCATCTCACTTTTACAAAAGGGATCAAAAATATTTAAATTAAAAAAAATCGAAAATATTATTCAAATAGGTTAACGCTTACACGTGTCGCCAAGCACTTGAAAATCTCATACAAAATATAAAGTACCTACCATGAGAAATATTCAAAAAATCATTTTTAATTTTTATAAACAACATTTAAACCATTTAAAAATAAGGTACACGACTGGGTTGCACGTACTTGTACCTATGCTCAAGAGACTAAGGGTTAAAAAAATTATTGTATATAAAGATATCGAACTTACAAAAGAACAAAATTTAAAAGCATGAAACACGAAATTTAGATTATTAAGCAACTCCTTTAATAGTTTTATAAGAAAAAAGAGAATGTCATCTAAATTCTTGATAAATATAATTATTATATTAAATGTTTTTGAGGAATATTTTTGGTATCTTAAATATTTAATGTTTTGCATACAAAAATGTAATTAAAAAAAAAATGTTGATTGAAATATCGAATTATTATTAAAAAAAATTGGAAATTTTTTATATACAATATTGTTTAATTTCATTTGAGATTTTTATAACAAATTAATCTTAATCCGTTCAGCTGATAGTGAGAAAATTCACACCTAAAAAGATGTGCTATGAGATACTTTTTAAGTTGCAAAGTGTAATTTTTTATAATATTTTTGGTAGCTGAATACATTAATTTTAGTATACAGAAAAAGTTTTATAAAAATCTTAGCCTTAAGAAAAAAATATTTACTTTAACGGTTTTTTTAACATTTGTATGGAAGGTACTTTAGTTTTTTCCTAAAAATTATTTTTTTTTTCTTATAATATTAGAGAGAATTGAACAAGCCTCGATCATGTAGTTTTCATAATATTTGACTAAAACAAAAATCTTACTTGTTTTTACAAAAATGTTCTTCTTTCTTAATTTTTATATTTGGACCTAACTTTCCGACTAGGTGCGGTGAACAGAGGACCACTTTAAAATCGCGGATTAAGCAGGAACTTTCACCGGAAAGTAACCTGCAACACGTTATTTCACTTCGTTAAAGATAAATTGCTAGATAAGTTTCAACTTAGTTGCAATCGGGAAGTGTAGGTGGTTTTGGTGTAGTAAGAATCTCACACACCTATGAGCATTCGTTTTTCGGTCCTCATAGAGCCTGATGCAAATTTCGTACCTTCCCACGAAAAAAAAAATTTGGACGTTTTTTAAAAATCCAAAAAATACTTTCTTTTAAATGTTTGCAGAAAAAATAAAAGTTAAATATTTTCTTAAAATATAAGAAAGAATCGTTAAGAACCTTTAAATACTGAGTTTCAAGAAAATATTGCAGTTTTTAAAATTTTATGATTTTCAAAAAAAAAAAATTGAACTTTGAAAAACTATTTTTTTTTTAAATTTTGGTTAAGAACAACTATTTATATTTTTAAGAAGCCTCTGTATAAAAAACCAGAAATGTTAGTTCAAGGAAAATCGAAAGTTAAAAAGAATTGTCTTCTTAGAAGGTGCCATTCATGAACATTTTTAAAAAATGGTTTCCCATCATAAGGTTGGAAACTAAAAGAATCTATTGAATTTTTGAGAGAAATAAGATTTTGTAAAATTTCTAAGAAAATTTATGGCAGGAATGCATACCGCTATTTTTGATTTGAAAAAATTTGTATCAAAAAGAAAACTGATCGAACCTTTTAGGCTGTGTCTGAACGGACAGAAAAACAGACATAAAGAAAGCAGACAGACAAATATACAGACAGATAGACATACAGATAGAAAGACTGGCAGATAGATAGAAGGACAGAAAGACAAACAGACAGACCTGTGAGAAGCACTTTTTTCGTATTTCCTATCATCGTAATGACAAATCTAATGAAAATCTATTTCAATTTTTTTAATAATATAACTTGTCATATAACTTAGTAATTATGTTTGTATCGCAAGTGAAAGAAATTTTACATACGACATCTTGCAGTACTCTAACATTATCATTCAGAGTTGGGAAATAATTTTTTTGAATTTATTTCAACTTTCATTTAAATTAGATGTAATTAGTAATTTAACATTCTTTAATTACAATTACACATAATTATAATTGAAAACAAAATACATTTACATCACGAGTAGGTAATTGTAACTGAAAAATTAACCTTCAAATTACATGTAATTGAAAAATGTAATGAGTTTTTGGAAGTAATTGAATGAAAGCACTCTGCTAATTTATTTTAAGATAATTGCTTACTTGGATTGTAATTCATTAAATGTTTTTATTAAATAAACATTGTAATGATAATTATAAAAATTAAAAGAGTTATTTTAACTGCTTAACTAATACAAAAAGACAAAAACGCAGTTCTCATTTTATTTGTGTTAATTTAATTATTTTCAAACGAAAATTCAAAAATTATTAAAAATTGACTGCAAGTTAAAAACCTGAAGAAACTGAATAAATTATATGTTAATTTGTTTAAAACAACAAAAGTACAGAAGTGCCACACTACAGAAAACAACAATTATTGCAATATCACGGGATATGTAATTGAAAAAAAAACAATAAATTAATTACATTTTATGTAATGATTACTGAAAAAAGTAATCATTTTAGATTATTTGATGATTACTTGTGGTTTAATTACATTTCTTTAATAACATTTAAAAGTAACCAAAAAGTTGTTCGGAGATTTAAATTACAAGTAATTGAAATTGAAGTTTTTTTCTTTTATTATTTCCCAACTCTGTTACCATTAACAGCATTACAGTAAAATCATTGAAAATATTTTTGAGATATTCAAGTTTGCCTTTAAAACTTTCTTATAAGGGCATTTTACATTCATAGAGATGGATATCTTTTAGATATAATTTCCAGATTATCATCATCTTAATAAATTGAAAATTGTGTTTAAGACTTCAAAAGTCTTCAAGATTAGGTCAAAATATGCTATCATAAAGTGTTTTTACCTCCACTGAGGGTGTTAGATACTAATTCACTTTAAAAGTCAGTCAGTTCTCAAACTAAAAAAGTTATTTTTCTCATGATTTTTCACTAAAATGTAAGTCCTTGTAAATATTAATTAAAGCCTCTTATAACGTTTGACTTATTAATGCCAGAAATCATTTCATTACAAAATCACTTAAATTATTAAAACATTTTTCATTATCAAAAAGGTTCTCTTTATTTTTTTTTGTTTAATGCAAATCAGAAAAAGAAAACAACTGTTAACTATTCTTCAAATTTTCCAAACTTAACTTCAAAATTTCAGCATCAACTGCATACAAAGTTGAAGTCGAAACCAAAAAACTTATTTTGAATTCAAATCTCCTCTTTAAAAATAAAATACAAAAAGTTCTTTCGTTTTTCGGTTCACTTTTAATTAAACTAAGACTCTCCCATTCACCTTTTCCGCTTCTCATCGTTATGATGGTGTAATTGCACGTTCGTTACGAATATAAATATTTGCATTACCTTATAACCTCTATCTTGAAAAGAATTCTTGTATCCTATATCAACTTTGCAGTGTAGAGTGTATGGTAGAGAGACTTTTTGGTATTTCGACGAAATTACGTCCTTAAAATAGGTAGTTTTATGTCTTAATTTTCAAAACATATACATATCCAACTAAACTTTAGCCAAAGTTCATCTTCATAAAAAAAAACTCGGTCAGAATGGCAGTCAACTCATGCTTCTATACATCCACCGTGCTACTCATTTGCTTGAAACTTCTTTTGGGTGAATCTCATTGAAACATTTTTGCCTAAAAAGCAAATATTCTCTCGTTGAGTTTCTCTTCGTTTTTTTTTTTTCGTCCAGAGCTGTCAAGAAAACTAATTTCATCCAAGAATAGAGACAACGTAATTATAGTAAGGAATATATCTCTATACAACTTATACTTCAAGGCTAAAGGTAGGTATAATATCTATACACCTTGTATCTATCTACATAATAATATAAACAAATTTTATATTGTAGCAAAGTCATGTTTTAGAGTGGTAAAATCTTATATGAAATAAGTTTTGATGTTTTTGCATTCACAACACTAAAGTGAAACACTTTTTGAAAATTATTTCACCTTTTCAACATAATTAAGATAAAACGAAGCAAAAACTTGAACACATGAACCTTTTTAATCTTAAAGCTAACAAAATTCAAAAGGTAGCTAGATAGTTATTTGTCGAAATTATTTTATGAGCAAACTTTTAATGGAAATAGCTAGCTATATGGGCAAAGAAAATTTGTTCGAGTATTTTATTTTGAAAAAAAAAAGTTAAGCGAAACATCAGATGTTCAAATTAATATTGAATACATTTTGAACCATACCAACTTCATCGACATTCAATAATCAATAGCCAAGACAACAGGAGATTGAACAGACAAGAGTTGATTGATTTGTATGACAAGATGTTGGATGGTGGATGTTCCTTCACTTGAAAATATTGATATTGGTCAGTTATGTGCTTTCAAAATTCTAAACGAAAAAAGTTTGTTGCTTTTACCAGGGGATGTTTGATTAATATGACTAAATTGATCGATTGATTAATGTGTTAATTAATGCTAAATTCTGCGTGATTAAAGTTTAATTATTTTAAGACTATCTCCCTTTTGTTTGATGGAAGATAACTTTTTATTATACGTGATTTTGTTTGTAATTTATGGTTGGTTGCTTTTCATGTAGATTAGAAATTGTGAATTAGGATTCGCGTTGACCAATATAAGGCGAACTTTGGAGTTTAACTTTTGTGAAAGCTACCAGCGCTATGTATTATTTATTTAAAAGTCAATTTTAGTTTCTATTTTAAATAAATATTTATTAAACATTTGACGATGGACTTTTCGCTTCTGATAGGAATCGTCTTCAGGAACTGGGGAAACTATTTATTAAAAGTTTAAATTTTGTGATACTTACTGATTCACAGTTAATCACGAGATTCTTCCTGGAGAAAGGCTATTCATTGACGCTGGCACCTTTTTATTACAAAAAATGTAAAAAAAAAATGGGTTGATAGGTGGGTGTTGAGTTTTTCCTTACTCCATGCCATGGTTGTTTTAGTGTAGAGGTCTATTGATAACAGCAAGGATGCCCTGAGTTTGAATCCAAATTTGTATATCACGGCAAGGTTTCAAAATATTCCAACCTAAATAAGGAAAAATACGGCTTTTCAAAAAATGAATACCTTGCTAATTAGTTCTTCCCTACAAAACTCTCTACGAAACGACCTATGTGTACCTAGTTCTTCAAAATAATTTTAAAATTTGTTTAATATACAAATTAATTCTAAGTATGGTTAAGACATTACTATATCGTCACTTTTTTAAGAGTTCTCGAAAAGATAAGAAAGTGATGAAGGAGTTTGGAACTTATTTCAAAAGGAAAGAATGATTCCAGATTCTCAAACAGAAAACGTTATGTTTGCACTTGAAGGTTAAAACATTTCAGAAAACTGACGTAATATGTAAATATTGTGAGGTAAGATTTGAATTCAAAGAATTCAAAGAATCTGATGGTTCTAGACAAAGACAAAAATGTTAAATTTTAACAAAAAGTAGCAATTTATTTGTGTATATGTTAAAAAAAAAAACAGTTTTTGGAAGTATGAAGAAGAGAAAAAATGAAAACTTCAAATTTTAGTTTAGCTCATCTAGAAAGGCTATTCGAAATTTTTGTTTTTTATTTAAGATTCCTCAAAAACGATGCTAACTTTATTTACTTACGATGTGTGTATAGGCATTTATAAAGCAAGCCCTTCATTTGTAAAACTTGTTATCACGATGATGGAGAACATGAAAAAAATTGGTCTTACAATTCTGTCTGTCCGTTGAGCTACAGCCTAAGCGGCTATATCGATTTTCCTTAAACTTGGTTAAAAGCATTTTTTGGTCATTTCTCCACAAATAGATTTATTTTTTTTTAACAAAAAGCAAGCAAATTGATAACTTTTTTCTAATTTTTATTAAAAAGCAATAAATAAAGTACTTTTAGTTAAGTCCACCTTTGGATAAAAAATCATTTTCCGAAAAATGGTTATTAATGGTACTTTCTAAGTAACCATTTTCATTTATTTTCGATTTTCTTCAAAACGGTAAGACTAAATTAAAAAAAAGGACAAAGAAGTTTCTAAGATATAATTGTGTACCAAAATGTTTGAAAAAAAAATATTTTTTGGACTTTTCAAAAATGTTTCAATTTTTTTTTTTGAAATAAAATATTTCAAAAACGATATGATGATATTTTTAAAAGTTTCTTATGTACTTACTTTTTATAAGCAATCTCTACTTACAAAAAAATTTTCTTATGAAAAAAAAACGTTGAGGAAAATATTTATTTTTTCCCAAAAAATTCTGCTATGATTTTGATATTTTCTGGATGCTTAAACTACGACGATCTTCTTCCAAAAATTACAAAAATTTACACTTTGCAACTACTTACGAGTACCTCTCACAAAATGGTTTTAGAATAAATATTCTATATATACAAATTATAAATAAACTCAAATACTCGCATAATGTTCCACATAAAATTTTCAAATACAAAATGTTTGATTTAAAAAAAAAATTCAATCTATATTCTTTAAAAAATAAATGCAGAAAAAATGGTTTTCAATTGAATCACCAGTTGGAAGAAAAGAATAAATCCCAAAATTTCCAAAAATGAATTTTTGACGCAAAAGTCATTTCTATACGTAGTTGCATCTGTTTGGTCTAAGAAAGTAGTAAAATTTTCACAGATTACAGTAATTTTGGAGTTTTTAAAAAGCATATACATTTTTTTTTCGTCCCTAAAAGAATGTAGCAAAACACAATCTTATTTAATCTTTAATTTCATATTTACAATGTAGGTACATAAATAAATATACCAAAATTTTTCCTTAAAAATATTTTAAGAATTTGATTATAAAAATATTTTTTTTTTTTAAATCGCTCTAACGACTCAATATTTTCTTTCCATTCAATAATGTTCAATCAAGAATTAAGATGTCCTTCTTTTCTTCACTTCAATATTTCAAAGCAGTTGCTCCTTAAGCTAATTTAAATAACGTATTTCAATACTTTCACATATTTTTTCTCTTATAATTTCCATGTCTTTATATAAATTTTTCTTAAACCATCTCCCTCTTGACCATAGGAGCAAGTATACGTGATGAGACATGTCATGCATTTTATTTTGTTTACGTCTGATATTTTGAAATTTCGATAAAACTTGATGAATTGGTAAATGATTAAAGTAAGTTGAAGTTAGAGTCTCGCATTCAAAATCTCTACAAAATCTTGCTTTTCATAAACTCGCAATCCTACAAATAATTAACTATTAACAATTTTGCAATAACAAAAACTAGCTAAAATTTAAATCGCTAATTTAAATCCTGCAAAATGTATCTGAATTGCAAGAAATAATTGTTGTTATCAATATCTCGTTATCTCGCATACGAAATTTGAAATTGTGAGATTGTTATTAAAAAATTTTTATTTGTTCCAATGCAATTGAATTTTTCGAGATTGCTTTACTTCTGAAAATATATCTACCAACTTTTAAAAGACAATATAGTTATTCATAATTGTAATTGTTTATATTTTAAATGTTTATTAAAACCGGAAAAAGAAATTTGAAGCAGTATATTCAGTTGCAATATTGGTTACAGTTTTCTTAAATGCTAAAAAATAAGTTTTGGAAAATAATAAAAATCAAAGCTAAAAAATTTTTTGTTTTCGAGTTGTTAGTTAGCTAGCAGAATTTATATTTTTCAGTGTGAAACTGATTTTGCTGGGAACATTTTTTTACGATTTAGTTTTTACAATTGAAAGAACGATCTCCAAACTTTTTTTATTTTTCTATAATTATTTCTGTCAACTTCTCTCTCAAAATTCATATGTAGATATAAATGTTTATCAATCTAAGCTTAACATATAAAACTTCCACTTAGAGAAACACCAAATGATTGAATATTTTTTCACACTGCGCTGATAAGGTAAAATCCAATACATCTAGAAAATACCATAGTTAATCCTAAATATAAGAAAAATAAAGCCAAAAGAAATTGAAATGAGAACTAAATTTTCGCTATAAAAAGATATTCAATTTAAATTAATTAATTAATTTCAATTATAGTAAAAACAACTTACATACAAAAAATAAATTGCTAAAATAAGTTGAATGTACTTGCTGCCATCAATTTGTGTTAAACTGATTACCTAAAAAAATGATTTAAAATTATTATTCGAAGCATAATATCTTGAGGAGACAAAATGGAGGTTTTAACATTGGCTTTGTGTTGATAAAGCTTTTATAAGATCTTTAATTGAAAAAATTTGGAAACCATGTGGCGAGGCGATAGTAGGAGGAGGTGCCAGGACTTCGATATCAATGAGATAAAAAATGTACATGCAGGTATTTGTTTTGACTTTTAAGCATCTAAGACGCCCTTAACCATTAGACTGTTTCACAAAAGATTCGGTAGGTAGCCGATAAACCCGCAGAGTCTTGACTTGGAAATATAGCTTGAGAGCTAAAAGGGACCATACATAATTGATTAAAATCCGAAGCCAAATACAATTTGGCCAAATGTAGTTTTTAAAACTCTGTAGGTTCCAAATCAGCAGAAAATAAATCGTTAAGTTTTAAGTTTATTTAAAAATGTTAACAAAAAAACAGATATTGGGACATTATTAACTATAAATGACTGTGTTGTGTTATGTTTTCCTTTAAGGTTCTCACTCTCATCATTTTCACAGCTTTTTCTTGTCAATAACAATAACAAATCTGACTAAAATCACGACTAGGAATTTTTACATGAGCCCATAAAATGCTCTTTTACTTAGTACATCCCACAAGAAGTAAAAAAAGACTATACAAAATCCTTAAAATTCAAAACGTTCTATACAGTATACACTCTACAGGCTAACTTGCTTATACTCGAATGCTTATTTGTTTCATCAAAATGTTATGCAAATGCCAGATAAAGAGTACTCCATTAAGCAAACCAATCATGTAATTTACATAATTTATTTAACTAATGGTATGATAACACTTGAACAAGAGCCTTCAGGTATCCGTAGCATACTCATATGTGTGAATGTGAAGCAGGAGCGCAGACACTTTATGCTGGAATTGTTTCTACACATACAAATATATATACCTAATTCGTTTGAAGGAATTTCTTAGCGTTTCAGGAAGTAATATCACACGGATTTGAAATGTACTTACATCCAATTTTAAGGTGTTAAAGTATGCTTGAAGATAGGATCTCATCCAGAAATAGCACGTTCTTAGGGGAAAAATGTGGGTGTTTGTAGGTATGTAAGTATAATTTGAAAATCAAAAGGGATGCCAAGCATCAGCCATCAGCACAAAGGTAATTTTAATTGATTTTCCCACTTGGATACTAATTGATGAGCAAATTTCTAATAAAATAACGAATATAGTTTGCCAAATTGTTCAAATGACGAAAAGAACTTTTAATTATCACTACGCCAAAACTCAGTGTGCCAAAAATGGTAAAATGGTGTTATATACTTTCAAAAAAAAACTTTTAATCACGTATGCGGCACGTAATTCCCCCGTAGATATTAATGAGACTTCGCAAGTGTTTAAATGTGACTTCAATTGAAGGCTTTTAAGAAAAATAAAATTTAAAAAAAAAACTTTTTATTTGACGAACTTAAAAGTTCCAACAGCTGATAAAATGTGATTTTTTTCTTACCATGAAGAAAATAGAATTTTGCCAAACGTTTAATTACGTGATAATGAACAAAAATTGTTTTTCACAAAGGAAATTGTAAATCGTTCACGGAGAGAAAGCAAAAATGGCTGCAAGGCTACCCGAAATTCGTGTGTGTATTTTTCTTTTATTCTCCTTATAGCTCTTAAACTTATTAACATTTTAATATTCTGGATTGAGATATATATAAAAAAAAAAGAAAAAAGCTTACATAGAAATCATGAGAAAATGGTGCCGGTGTTATAATCATATCTCATCCATGACACACACTCAGACACAGTAATCTGGATTGCGGTTTATTATGTTTATATCGTATCAAGAAAAAAAAACTCCATTAAATTTTGTAGAAAATTCTCACAGAGGATTTTGTGCATCCATTTGTCATGGTGTCGTAAGAATGGCATTTATTTGCCATTATCACATGGATTAAGAAAACACACATACAATGAGATGTTTTTATTCAGAAATACGATTTTTGGAGAAGGTATATAGGTATGTATAGGAGACAGCAAAAAATAGCAGCATTTACTTTTTCCCACAAAGTCCGGATGAACAAATTTGTCATGGTCTAAAATAAATGGGCTTATGGTTTGCATATAAGGATTTAAGAAGTTTTGGCAAGCTTATGGAGATAATTTTGTATGCTTAAGTAAGTTTTGAATTATAAGTTGGTAATTTTGAAAAGCTTTTGAAATGCGATGGACAAATTGGAAACTAGCAAAAAAGATAGTATCTAGGTATCTATAAGTTTAGTCCTTTCGCACTTTTTGCAATAGCATATGCCGTATGACACCACTAAAAACTACATATTTTGAAGTTTTAGTTTGGTAATTATATTTTAATTTGAAATTGAGTACCTACAACTTGAGTCTTTTTTTAATTTGACGTAAAAAATCAAAACAAAACCCCGAGGTCCTTTCCTAAGCTTTTGTGATCCTCAAATCATTTATTTGTTTTTAATTTTCATCCAATCTGAACCAAATCCTTTTGGCCAAAAATAACTTTGTTAAATTTTAACTAAATATTTTCATTGAATATTATTTTCTGGAACGAGCCCACTTGACCTTATTTTATATTTTCAATCTAAAATATAAATGTCTCAATAGCTCGAAGCAATTTCCAACAATCGTTTTTCAATTTTCCATTATAAATGCCTGTCAGTATCAAATTAAGAACCTTTTTTATGTAATGTATTGCCTATCAAACTTCACCAATCGACCCAGAGTTGAATTGAACTGACATTTCAAAATACCATTATAATATCAGGATGAAGAGTTAAGGATGTCGATATTATGTACAAAAAAAAAAATGAACACCATTCGAACTAAATGTGTAGAATAGCATTTTTGGCAGGTTTTCCTCCTCAACAGTCTAATGATGCTATCCAGAACCTTTAACAGCATGCCTTCAAGTTATAAAAGAAACAAATTAAGGATTTTATATCTGCATATATTCATACACAATATTATGTTTCCTATTAAAGGTATGTATGTTATGTATGTATATTCACCCTTTGGATTATTATCCTTTTAAATGTTTCACATTTGTGTTTATTTTTTTCACTCCTACAAATTTCCATGGAAGCGTAGACCCATCAGCATATTAAACCTAATGTGTTGTTCGGAAGCTGTTTTGACCATTTCAAATATACCCACTTCCACAATGAAATTGATGTTCTTGACCAGGAAACACTGATTCAGCAATATTTATAATGTATTACATAGGAAACGAATGAAACGTGTTTTCTGATTATTAGGAGATTTTACATAGAACTTTGCTGATGCCTAAAAACAACAATGAAGATTCTTAATTCACCCTAGTGTCTAATTATAATTAACAACCGAGAAAAAAATCGTATCTGAGGAGGAGTCTAACTCCCACGTTAAGGCGGGAGGGGGCAATATTCTAAAAACATTTACTCATAATAGAAAAAGATTATACAAAAAACACAGAAACTCTTAAAATGCCATTCTATAGTTACCTTAAAGTCACAAAGTCAGTCTTTGTATAATATACTTTTTAAATCAAGTTTTTATTGTTAATAGTTTTTGAAAAAAAATGATTTTTAAACTTGAAATTAAAAATTGTATTTTCCTTAGTTTGAAAATTATTTTTTCACGTTTTATAAGATAAAAGTGATAAGAGGGAGAGCAAGGGGGTGAAATAAAAATTTAAAAAAATTAGGAAAATAGTTTTTTTTATATTTTGAATCGAATGAGAGTTATCCAAGACTATGGCCAATTTAAGGATAACCCTAATGTCAAGGGTCTTTTTCTTAGACGTGTGGTTTTCAAGAACAAATTAAACGCATATAATTCAATGTTATGGCCAAGAATTTAGCTTTATTATAAAGATAAGGGTTTGTCATTATGTTAAAAAAATTTTTTTTGGGTAAGTGGCCGCCACGACTAGCTCAAATAAATTCCAGCCGAGAGGTCCAATTTTCAACCCCTTTTTGCAGTAATTGGGGCCGTATTTCAGCAATAACGTGCCGAATATTCTCTTCCAAGGCATCAATCTTCTCGAGCTTACTTATCTGTCTAGACAAAAGCCTTCACATAACCCAGCAAAAAATAGTCCAGCTGTGCTAAATCACACGATCTTGGAGGCCACGATACAGGCCCCCGACGATAATGGGCTCACCAAAAGTTTCTTCCAATAAATTGTTTGTTTCGTTGGCTGGCCAAAGGTCGGAAACATCAACGTTGTTCAGGAGTAAGGCTGGTCATATACAACAAGGCCAAAGAGCTGAATGGCCCCTTGCTTATCCAAAACTGGTCAAGTGACAGCTGTCAAAAGGACCAACTCCGTAAAAAGTATTGCCAAATTGAAAACCACACGTCTAAAAATATACCTTTTACATCACGTATAACAAATTCAATTCAGTCAAAAATTAATAACAAATAACATCTAGTTGTTTTTTTATTTGTTGTTCATTGAAATGCAATATTTGTTAAGAAAATCAATAGATATTGATGCATTATTATGATCTTGACTTAAACACAACGAGGAAACGATAATTTGATCGAGTGCTCCCGTGTTACAAGGTTACATGGGTAAATGGTTAAACGGTTACACTGATACACGGGTACACCGTAACACGGTTGCACGGGTACACGGTTGCACAGTTACACGGGTACATACATTTTGTTTTCTTTCGCACGGATAACATAATTGTTCTCTTCTAAAGAGTATATTTCACTGATTTGTAAAAACTTAAGTAAATTGTGAGTTGTGACTGGAGGAAATCAAACTTACGATTATTGTCGTGACTCTCACAATTTGTGACTTTAAAAAGATAATATGAAAAAGTCACAAAATCAGTTGTGGCTTCTGAGGTATCAGTGATGATGTGGAGAATAGAGCTGTACAATAATATTTTAATAAATCACCTGTTCTTAATTTTTTTTTTTAATTCAAAAATTTCTTCTTTTTTTTTTGGAAATTTTAATAAATTATCTACTTGAAATTTGCTTCATAAGAAAATGGGAGCGGGTCGAAATTTGGGTTTCCAAATTCTGTTGTTTTTTCGAAAAATTCTGTTATTCAAAATTTTGTTTTTTTTTCGGTTCTGTCTGTCGAAATTCTGCTTTTTAAAGTTCTTCTTTTTAAAATTCGGCCATAAAAAAGATTCATGGTTGTTTTGGCCAAACTGCTTTTGAACTATAGGCATGCA
The DNA here is from genome assembly GCA_946251815.1 of Dasysyrphus albostriatus. Lineage (NCBI taxonomy): Eukaryota > Metazoa > Arthropoda > Insecta > Diptera > Syrphidae > Dasysyrphus > Dasysyrphus albostriatus. Next base: position 139,226,246 of record OX276336.1, read on the forward strand.
AAATCACTATTTAATTTTTTCACTACTTATCGTAAACACTTCCCTTCATTTTTGGTTTGCACATGTTGAATTATAATTTTTGAACATTGACTTATTTAAAAAAAAAAAAAGCCAAGCATGCACAAATTATCGTTTTCTTCATTTTATACTTTTAAATGTTATTAATGCTTTAAGGAATAATATTTCTTAATTTGAAATTCAAACAAGTCATATTTTTGAAAAACTTAGATATTTCAGAATTTAAAATGGTGTCTTAGAAATTCTGAAAAACGGAATTTTGAAACAGGAATTTTGACAAGCAGAATTTTTAAAGCAAAATTTAGCCAAAAGAATTTTGATCCTGCCAGAATTTCGACTCCAAGCTTAAGTGTTATATCATCTCCTGATTGCATGAACTAGGTAACTCAGTTTTAAAAATTTTGGAGATAGCAAGGTTCATGAAAAAAGAAAAAAGGATAAAAAAATTCAAAGCAATAAAATAAACGTTCTGTGATAGGTAGTTTCAATAGTTGCTAAGTATACATTTCTATAATTTTTTGTAGTAGATCTTACTTATATTAGCAAATTGAATTTTTTTATCAAAATCGTATCAGCTGTTTTTGAGAACAAAAATATTTGCCTTCACTATTTCTATTAATAAGGTATTATTAGTTGTTCATTAAAAATGTATTAATTTCTGCGAAAAATGCTAAAAAAACTCATTTGTACTGAGTTTCAAAAAAACTTTACCATGCCGTTTTCAAAGTAACTAGTTTTAAACAAAATATTTTGGAGTATCTTTTAAAAACCACAAAAAAAGAATTTATTTGGAAATTTTTTTGGCTACGAGTATTTTTATTTGATATAAAATTAATGGAAATTGTCATATTCCTTTGTAGAAATTCAAAACAAAAAATGGCTATTGGGAAGGTAGATACCATTAAAAACCATTTTTTTTAAAAATTTAAAAAATATTTTTTTAAAAATGTATGGGAGGAATGACCAAAAAAATGCTTTGTCTCAAGGCTAAATAAAATCGCTTCAGATGTATTGGATGTTCGTACCTCAAAGTCTATTCGTTGAATTCGGTAGAATTGTAAGAACAACATTTTAGGTCTTCCCTCTTACTGTCATTGCTAGTTCGATTAAAATCTCTGGTTCATTTTTTTCTTACGAATGCACAACTTGCCATATATACTTATATGGAGGGCTCACAGATATACCTTAAATTTTTTTTTTAATTTTTCTTTTGCTAATTATTCTGAAAACTTATCAACTCTAGTTTTTCGTTATAAAATTAGAAGAACATTTAGATAATAAATTTTAGAATTGTCCTTATTATTATTATTACGAGTAAAATATTAGTTTAAGTAGATAATTAATGGCAGTTTATTTATTAAACCTCTTATTATCTTGGAATTCCCTTTGTCTGACTTGGTTAGGTCCGGCAGTGAGCCCTCCATATCCGTTGCGATCATGAAGAGCCAGGTAACTCTTACACTAACAAATTCAGATTTAGGGTCTATGTTTAATATCATTCACAAAATCTTACTTATGTCGAAAAAAGTGTTCATCATGTATTTTCAAATATGTTAGGAAAGTATTAAAACAAAATAAATACATTTGGTCGCGCAACAGCTCGTGGAGAACCAGTGCCTAGTGACTTACAACTCTAACCCATTCCTGTGTGCGTGTTGATGGCAGGAAAAGGGGGACCTACAATTTTTTGCCGAGTCCTAACGGCTAGATGATTCATGACAAGTATACTCTTGGAGGATTTTTCAGTTCCTCGCAGGAGGCAGTACCTCGGAAAAACATTTCTGTTTTTAGGTGACAGTATTGATTGAGTGTAAAATTTTGTTAAATGTTTGTTAACTATTTATTTAAAACCTCGACTTACAAATTTTCCTAATAACGTAAAATTGAAAAAAAAAATTCATTGTGTCTATGTAGGAAAGGACATCATATACCTGATTGGCTTAATTAAAAGCAAAAATTAGGGTATTTACTAGACTAAAAGAATGTTTAAAAAGCATTTTCTATAAATTGTTTTAAGTGCCAATTGTACCTATACTTACAGCTCAAATCGGTTTATGATTGTGTATTTTTAAATTAAAAAGAAAAAAACAATTTTCGAAAATAGCAATCATTACGAAAATATTTTTCACATCTCAAAAAAAAAAAAACCTCTCAATAATTTCAAGTTTTTACTGCGTTGAACGTAGGTGCCGTATCGTTTACTAAGAAAATAAAACGTTTAACAGCTTAAATTTGTATGGGTTTTTGTTTGTTTGTTCTACCCTCAAATTGAATAAGATTTTTATATATCCTCACAAATTGTTTTGTAAATGTGAACCTTAAAATCATAGCAAGCACTCTTAGTATGATGAAATTAAAGGATCTATATACAGCGATGGCAATTACGTTAATATAACTTTTATTTATATGGCTGTTGTATAAACGTATGTATTGTATTACAACGCACGTTTAGTACTCTGCCAAGCCTAATTACCATCAAGGAGCTTCATGTATTTAGAGGTTCGGTATGGATATATATGGTGATGACAGAGAATATGTTTGTATGTATGTGTTTGTATACTATACCTATGTACGAGTTGAGTGCAAACGGCTGTTTTGTAATGAAAAGAACGATGGACATAATTGGTAGTTTGGTATCTTTAAGAAGCGGGTTCTTGTGACTTTGTAGATAATTTGGGGATATTACACATAATAAAGGCATTGTAATTGCACGACTATTTTCTTTGTGCTAATTATATCTTACAATGGCAACAATTAAATGTAATAGAGACTAAAACATGATATCCCATTGGAAGGGATAATGTTTTTTTTTGTTTCTTTTTTTTTTGTATTATAAAAGGGTAATTTTTTCAAAAAAAAAGCTGTTTCTATTTTCTTGTGACATGTGAGTCACATTTAACTCAAGGTTTTATATTTACCAAAAATAAATATGTAAATGTTATACAGTGAAATCAAATGGGTGAATTTTATTCTGAAAATATAACAATGGCATGCAATTACCAATTTTAGTTTACATTTCGAAAGATAACGCAGATAAAAATTAATTTAAAAAAAAGGCCAAGAGTGAAATAATTTTTGGAAAATCTTTTTAAGGGTTGTGCGTTAGCTGTTATGCAAACAAATATTAACAAAATGTTTTTTTTTTGACTTTATTGACTGAAGAAATTTTGACCCTATTCGTGGTAAACTATATTCCATATAAATTCATTTTATACTAAAGGGTCTCTTAACACTTAAGAATATGTTTTTTATAAAAATATTATTTTTTCATGTGAAAAACAGGAACTTTCCAAAGAAATGTTAAAAAACCCATTGAATTGATTTTAATATTCTTTTTAGACAAAACATTTATTAAAAATTTGATTAATTAATTTGATTTTGAATTATTTTATTTTTTCCTGGTCGCATTTAAATAAATTGATTATACAAAAACTGACATTGCGTACTAAAATGTAATTTGTTTACTGAGCATTCAAAATTTGTAGACTTTTGATGCCTAGTTTTGACTCTATAGAGGTTTTTAAATAATTTAGTACGTTTTTCATAAAATAATATTATGTACTAGTACTTATGACTATACGATTTGTGCTTATACCTATTTTTTTTTCTTTTTTCTCTTTTAGGTAAGGCCCTGACGAGTTTGTTTTTGCAAATAAACATTAGATTTATTTCAAGGATAGTAAGTGATTGCTCAAAAAAATTATTACAAAATAGATTACCACTACTTAATCGAAGTTTTAAATTAGAGACAAATATTATACTAAGTAGATACAAAATAAATTCAAAACACACATGTTTACCAACTCCTTTCTTAAAATTCAAACAACAATTTTTTGTAGAGCATTTAGCTGACTACAGCTTTAAATCCCTGTGTGTCGTTTCTACGCCCACTTATCTAATTAAAAATGCAACCTTTTTCATTGGCAATCCCATTTAATACCCCCCAAGAGTAAAATATCTATGTTAAAACTTAAAAAAAAAATACAAACAAACAAAAGAAAAAAAAATAAATTGAGAGAAAAACATGGATGTGCGTTTTTTTTGTTTCTGTTGCTTCCCCAAATTACGATTATGGTTCCTAATTCCAGACCAAAATACAACGAAACAAAAAGACAAATTAACATTCTTAAAAAAAAAAAATAAGTATACAACACAACCAGAAAATTTTAACTACATACGAGTACCTATACCTACATACAAATAAGCCAAGGACGAACGAAAAGTTGGACGGACTTTCAAATATTATACAAAGTGTATAGAGTTAGCGTAGCGCAACTATACACCATCAGTTGACAAAGGATAACAACGAAACTCATAACCGAAAAAAGGAGAACAATTAAAATTTCATGTTACGGTAATTTATGTAGCCTCTGAGTGTTACTTTCTTTCGTATATGTATGATACTCGTATTATGGTATAATACAGCAGACTTTACAATAGGGACACATTTGCATTTTGACCAACAACATACCACATCGCATGATGCTCGTGTCCGTGACCATGTAGTTAGTGGTGGTTATGAACGAAAGTTATTTAGAACAAAAACATAAAAAAAACATGTGAGAAATAGTTGGGCTCTAAGGAACGAATATTTGTGAAACATGTTCAAACCAGGATTGGACAAATTTGGCTTAAGGTGCACTGTGACCACTGGTCATTTTCATTAAGATTTTAGGTGGGAATTCATTTTAAAAATGAATGAGAATATAAATATGCTATTTCTCAATTAAAGCTGAAACAAAAATGGTTAAGGTCAAGGGGTACCAATATTTTATCTACCCTACATTTGATGGCAAATAAATCAGAAAAATAGTAAAAAATTTATTGGAATGGAAGCTGACCCAATTAACAAAATTGCTTTGTATTTCAGAGCTTAAAGTGTTATTTTTTTCTATAGTACTCCTGTAACACCTCTGACAGGAAGTAAATACATTATTGGATATTTTACAGATTCCTTCTGGTGCAAATTATACAAGCGTTGTATCAATATTTCTTAATCTCTCTATATTGCTCTTATGGAACGGCCATGGAGCTTTTACTTCAAAAGTCATCCTGTAAAATTATTATACAATCTTCATGTTAATTTATGTTAATTTGTAACTAACCTTACTTAGCCAATGTCTAAGGTTGATATTCATTAATAAATCTATAGGTATATTTTATTATTAATCAATTTGTGTTTTTAAAAATCATCATTATTTTTGAGCAAAGTTTTTACAAATTAATGCAAGCTTTTTGTACTTTGTGTCATTGAAGACAATAATTTAAGATAAAAGTGATTTCAATTTAAGGCAGTGAATTGTATATCTGAGATTGGTGGAATGGTTAGCGAGACAATTCATTCAGTGGGACCAGGGTTCCATTCCTGCTACCATGTTTTTTTTTAATTTTTTATGCGAACCTCTTTAATACGAGTACTATCATAATCAACTCCACATTGGTACAATAGGAGTGAAAAAAGGTCGCTTTATCATTATATGGAGTGAAATGCAATGATTTAATGCGTAGCACGACTGAAAGCGAAAAGAATCTATGCATGAATATTGAAACAAGATTGTTAATGGGTGAGAGTGACATAAATTTATATCCAATTTTAAAATGCATAGATACATACATGCATACTTCTAAAAAGATATGTAAGACACTATTATAAAAATATTCTTAAGTATTCATGATGTTTATATTTCAATGAAACATAAGCCTCTTGAATCTCAAATAATATAAGCGATCAATTAATAGTAAAATCTATTACCAGACGAATTTAATATTCGAAAAAGATTATATGTAGCTAATTACCTTAAAATTTTAAATTTTAATATCTACGCTGCGCCGGCCGTACCGTATAGTCTATGCCACACCTGTTTAAAAAATTAAATAATTATACTTAATTAAACCCAAAATATTCTGTTGACAATTGCTTCAATCATCATGTTAACAATTTGATTAAGGGATTTACGAAAAAAAAGTTATAAACTGATAGCAATTAAAAGCTGAATGAAACCTTAACACATTATCAACGAAAATAGAAAACAGCAGATATAATAATATTAAAAGCAAACAAATCACTTGAGGAACTATTGCATTCAAATCTCTATTGCTCTAGTTAAATATTTGAAAAAGTTCTAGTTTATTGCTTGCATCCATTGAAAAGTCTCCATCTCATTACTTTCGGAAACAAAAATCAATAATTATAATGATGAGGTTTATAAAATAACCCAAGTAACTATTTCAGGAGTTCTTCGAAGTAAATAAATATTTAACTAACTTTCAACCACTTTCAAACAGTTCTATAAATATACATTACAGGTTACATTTTGGCATAGCATAGATAGACAAAAAATAATACTTGTATCGAAATTTTTTAAACAAAATTATTTTATATTAATTTGTTGAGACAAAATAATAGAAGACCTTCCGTACAGTGTATACATACATGGCAGTGCCTGGAAGTAGGGTGTTTCTTCAAAAAATGGAATAAAATGATGATAATTTCAACTTTTTCGACATCTTAGGAAGCTTATAGTCGTAGAAACTAACTAGTTATATTATAAAATTTAGAACGTCCTTTCACATAATTGAAAAAGGCCTGTCAAAAAAATTTAAAACAAATATTTGATGGTCTTTTTGGAAAACAGGTGTTTCAGGAAACAGAACATTTGAAATTTTTTTTTATTTTAAGTCAATTTTCAGAAAACCGTACCCATCGCCTTAATGGGGAGACATACACTCTCTCCCACACAATTTTTTTTTCTATTTTAGAAGATTACAATTTATGCAAAACACCCTGTGTAAATTTTATCTTTAATTTCTAAGCCACTTGAAAATAAGAGTAAGTTTATTTTATGAGTATTGTAGAAGAAAATCAGCATTCACTAAGCATTTTTGAGGCCTCAAGAGACTAAATCTGTAATTATTGTTTAGGAGACTCAGAATTTTCATAGCTTTTGCTTCTAAAACATGCTAACGCAGTGTAAGAAAAAAAAAAATTATATAACTAGAATTTTGCTTTGCTATTATTAAAATGCTAACATATATGAATGCTTACATAGAATTACTTTCTGTAAATACTCATAAAGAAACTGTGAGAATGTTTGAAACCTTAGAAAACGGGCTAGGAACATGGCAGGCGACTGAGAATTAGACCCTTTGAATAATTTTTTGAATAATAAAAATCTATCAGCTCTTAATAATTATGTTTTTCCATGCATCAATAAGAAAAATCAGATAGAAAACTTTTTCATAGTTATTAAAATATTAGCGGAGCTGTCGAAAATGCCCGCGTTTGTAGATTCACCCAGTTAACAAGTCTAAACTTCCATAAGACTTGTTTAAGCCATCCAGTTTGATAGAAAATTATTTTTGTACAAACATTTTCATTAGTTAAATTGTAAAATCTAGCTACGTTCCCGAGTTATACCAAATATATGGAAAAGTGGTCAGTGTGAGAATTCTCTCAGAAACGCATGGGTGAATTTAGTAGCATTTTCTGTTAAGCATGCTCATATACCCCAAACAAATATATTCAATAATAAAACCCTTTAACGTCATTATACCTTTATATCCATCATCTTTATATACATTCAATAGCCTATTATGAAGATTCTGGTTCTTGAAATCTATTTCAAAATAAATTGAAGCTTGTTTATGGTTTTTGTAAGCAGGACTTTCACAATTTCTTATTAAGAAACTTCATAATAAGGAAACTTTATTGAAAATTCACCAAAATTGTTAACATTTCAGCATTATCTTTTACATTAAATTCACCACTAAAAAGTTTAAATAAAGCTTCTAATGGAAATATCTATAGCTTTACAATTTTTAACTTCCATAAAGAAATACATTACAAGACGTACAGAAGTAATGATTTGAAGAAATTTAAAATTGACCTTACCAAAGAAATATTAGGGTCTAACAAGAAATGGTGGTAAAATAAATTTTAAAAAAGGGATAAAGAATTATTTGTAAAAGTTCATTTTCTGAGGTTATATTGAGGGTCTGGTAATATTTTATATTGATCCTTTCTTTAAAAATTATTAAATTCAAAAAACCTAACTATTTAACTAAATATTTTACAAAACTAAATATAAAATAGTTAGGTTTATTTCTAATTGCAAACTCTACCACTTCTTTGAATATCTGGAACTTCCTTACGCGACCTAAATACAAGCTGTATAGAAGTTATAACTTAAGGAAATTAAAAAGAAACTTTGAAAAGAAAAAGCACATTTTGGTTAAACAAGCATGTATAGTAGAATGTGGATACAATTTATTTATTTATTTTATTCATAACAAGTGCAATAACTTTAAGATAAGAAGATTCGTTAGTATACATTTTTCTCCAGCTGCAAATCCCGAACGAGCTTATAGTTGATAGTATTCATTTTTTTCTTTCATTTTAAGAACTGTCTTAAGAGAGTTTACTTGAAATGAGTTTTTCTTTAACTTTAACTTTATTGATTGGATCCGTGCTTACGTTCATTTGCTTAAGACTGTGATGACTCATTAAATACTGAGCCAAAGCTTGCCTTTCCCTCATTGTCTAAGTGTCTTTTAGTAGTTTCATTGTTAATTATAAAACCAACTGCTGAATTTTTAATAAACAATAGTTATTGCGTGATGAGGAGACTGTTACGAAGTGGTTTTTGGCCAAGTAAAACATGAATCGTGTTATTTTTTGGGGTACATTTTTATTTTGTTAAATACTTTCAACATTCACAGAACTGGTATTAGTTGATAAACAGACATAATTTTAATTAAAATGAAAATTGAAATAACACAAAAGTTAAACATTTTCATTAACAAAAAAACAAACCTCATTATTCGCAAAAATGTTGTGCCAAAAACTTTCAAAAAAGTAATTACGAATGCAGCCCTGATGTTCTGATACTTTTTGTTGTATTTTTTTTTTTACTTTGAATTTTCAATGCTCTTGTAAATACTGATGAAAGCTCAAGCTAATTATTTTACAAAAGAACACAACAAACTATAAAATAAACCTCAAAAAGTTAAGGTCTATCCACCAAACTGAATTCGTTGATGAGAGCTGTTTTGAGGATGTGCATGAAGTTCCATGTATGTATGTTGGTATTTCATGTCCCAAAAAAAAAAACTTAATCCTTACAGTTTAAGAGTCATTAAATAATTGCAATTTAAAAAGCTTTATCATGAACTGAGCTCGAATCGTGCTATTTACATGAAGAAGAAACAAAACTAAAAAAAGTGGAATTTGACCATTTTGACAGTGAAAATTACCAACGAGATGTCATGGGGAATAATTAAATTCCACCACACCTTGTTAACTACACGACGGTGACGCTCCACACCTTATGTTAAATACAAGCCAAAGTTAATAATTAATTTAAAACATCTCTACAGAGAGGTCCGGACTGTTTAGTTGTGCAAGGTCCTTTTTGTACTCTGTTATATACATTTCTTCATCCGTTTAAGGAATAATGAATAAATTATTAATAAATACAAAGCGCAGGTATATCGAACATGGAAAAGTTTGACAAACAATTCGAAAAAGAATAAAACTTTTAACCATTACAAAGTTTTGTTGGTAGCTATTTTATAAACTAATTGCTTCTTATTGTTATTTTCCTGGGGGCACACCAGGCAAAGGAATTTGTTGTAAGCCCTTGAATCCCAAACAAGACTGAACTTTAGTTTAATACTTTGCTTTGTGTTGTAGCTTGTATAGGTATATGTAGTCGATGACTATGCCAGTTGTTGTGTTCATTTTTCTCTGTTTCCCTTTTATTTTAAGCAAAGGGATTTGGTAATATCGTCCTTCTGTGTGTGAAGGTCTGAATTATTAACATTCAGGTCATATCTTAAAGTACTTAATTTTTGTTTGGGGGAATGAGTAAGAGAATTGGGAAATACTACCGAGGCAATAAATATTTAATACCAAGCATTTTATAAAGTTTTCAACTAAATCTTTTATGTTTAGGTGGGGATTTTTCGAGTGAAATTATATTAAGGTACTATATGGATTTTTTTTTTTTTTTTGTTGTTGTTTGTTGAATGTGCTAACAGTTGGTTGCTATTATTTAATCGTTTCCAAGTATATTTTTTGAAGGTTACCTAATACCTATACATATCAGGGTTATTAAGGCAAGGCACAGTCGAAATTAATATTCTTGCTGAGTATATTTATGGGGTTTTGTGAAATGGTTTTGGGATAGTGTTATATGGGTTTTGTTTTGTTAGAAGGAAGTATTATGGGCTTATGAAAAAAAGGGACCAAATATGTACATATAAAGTTTATAAGCGGCTATTTTCATGCGACGTGCGGAAAGGTCGTTACTTCCGGAATTAATTCAATTGGTATTGTACGTAATATTAGCTCTATAATATCGTACGTCTTAAGTAACTTAAAGAGGTTGAAAAAGGTTATAGCTGACAAAAAATAAAAACAAAGGAAATTAATTTGTTGCTTTATTTTTTTGGTGATTTTGAAATCAGTAGGGAAGTAATGTGAAATTTGGTCTGATTTGAAATTTTTTGGAAAGGATAATGTGGGAATATCTACATAAAACATTGCACAAAAAAAGCGTGCACTTTTGCCTGTTAGGTGATATTTTTACGTCAAAAGGTTTTTTTTTTTAAGTTTGGTCACTTTTTCTGTCATACCAAGATTCTTCATGTTTATCAGTTGGCAATTAGTTTTCTCATATTACTTCTTAGCTGTCATCCCAGTGTAATGTGTCGTGAGTACCTGCAATATTTAAGGCTTATTTGGCCACAATACTAGAAAAGTCTTGGTATCCTTTGGTATCGGAAACCGAAACGATATCAAGACGATACCAGCTCAAAACATACCGAGCTTTTTGGGCTTAAATTTACCCAGTTTAAGGTAGTTTGGTACGGTAGAAAAAATGGATTTTTGAAAAAAAAAAAAAATCAATAAAAAATAATTTTTATAGTTTATTAAGAGCAAATAACTATTCTCGTTATCGATTTCCTAGAACCGACGCAAACACAACCGATGAAATTTTTACATTTTATTCCTATTAGCAGAGAGAATGCTTAAAATATGATTCAATTGAAAAAGAAGTAACCCCGCCACGCCCATTTTTCATATGGGTGGTTTTTTGGAAACCAAGGATTTCAACAAAATGTTAAGACTTGGTGGTCATCTTAAGCTGAGTGAAGTGATTTGAGTGAAATTCACACACTGCCACGCCTATATTTTTTGTAAATATATATCTTGTTTTCCTGAAAAGGGCTGCAACGATTTTTGTAAAAATTTTACAAAGCCCATTATTTTTTGTATTAAATAGGTTACTTATTGGAACTCTTCCTGATCATTGTGAAACAAGGCCCCGAAAGTTATTTAGGCATACAGAAAAGGCTTATAATAAAAATAAATTATTATGCATATTTTATATGATTTTTATTAAATATTAAAAATACAAAGAGATTTCAATAACAAGACCAAAAACGTTTTAGCAATATCAAGTCATACTGAAATATTGCGATTTTAATTATACTGAGAAAATACGTGGCCAGATCTACTTACACCGAGAAAAAAGTGACCAAAGTTGAAGTCTGTGTAGAATATAATATAACTTTCATGGGGAGTTAAAGATGATCTACAAAAATGACATAACATAACATTTGAATAACATCCTGCTAAGGAATCAGCTAGTTGAACGCAAATAATATTATCCACTCAAGTCAAAGTATGTCAATAAACTTGATCCAGAACCAAAAACAAGTAAGGAAAATATAATAAAATTGGTCACAAACTCGCCGCCCCGTATTATTCGAGTCATAACTTCTGCAACAAAATTAAATTAAGAGCAAAATCCTTGAAAATAGTTCAAAATGAAGTCTCTTTCTCGTATTATAGACTATGAATAAACCATTCAAAAACTTACAGTTATAATAGCCCTATTATTGAAAATTTGTAAAATTAGAAACAAATATAGTTTTAGATCAAACTAGTTTTGTTTTGAGTTCTATAAAAATTATACAAAACTCGAAAAAAATTGATGTTTTTCATTTATGGACATAAAACTAGTTAGGTTTTGAAACGAGTTTCTCGTTTTGAATGTATGAAACTAGTTTCATCGAAGTAGCTATATTTATTTTGATGGTTTGGCTGGTTTTAGGTCAGGTACACCAAATTTGTTGACGGCTAAAGACAAATTTTTCGACTGGAGCAGACAAAAATCCAACAAATTAATCCACAGCATTGAATCTGTCAACCAAGTTGAAGAATTTCTTTCAAAAGTTGAATCACCTGACACCAAAACCGAAGCAATAAGTTCAAAAAATTTGCGTTATTCAAGACTCCGTTTTCTGGTCAGTTGCAGTTTTCCCCACACATCTTCTCATAGACGTCCAAAAAACGAAAGGGTCCGTCAGCCATTACACGCCTTAATAATATAAAAAAACCTTCAAAACTCGTTTTGAAGTTCTTAAAACTAGATATTACTGGTTTTATGAATTTCTAGTTTTATCCAAAACTAGTTTTATGATTTTGAGTCTTAGATGTCAATTTTTGTTTGAGTAATACCGATTTGTTCGAAACTTGAAACTCGGAACCCCTTTAGAACTTGTTTTAATAGGGCTGTAAGGTGTTTTTATTATTGAACACATATTTTGTTTATTTTTGTCTCATAAGCTTGCATACGACCCAAAATGCTATTCTAAATTCACCCGTGTATTTCTGAGAACATGATAATTTACTGGCCACTTTTCAGTATTTTTGGTATAACTCGGCAGCTAAGCCAAATTTGACAATTTTACGTTTAAATTTTCTTGTTCAAAATTAAATTTTCTATCGATGTGGATGGATCGATAAATCTTATTTAAAATTTTAGTAGGAGTTCCCGTAAGTTAACAAAAAACAAACCACCAAAAAATCAAAGATAGGCTCATGGCATTTTTTGACAAACAAAAGACTTATTAAAAAATTTACAAATCTTAAAATGTACTTTTTTTATTGGTTCTTATCAATTTATTCTGCCAAAATTTATTACAATTTTTTTTTTAATTTGGAAAGGAAATTTAACTACAAACAAAAAGTTTTAAGCGTTAAATTGTCAAATTTGGCCTAGTTTTAGAGTTATACCAAACATTCTGAAAAGTGGTCAGAAAGACCACTGGCTTAGAAAGACATAGGTGAATTAAGACTTCTTCTATATTTTATAGATAACCCTAATTTTCCGGTCCATTCAATATCTTTTAAGACATATTCACATGAAAATTGTCTGAATTTTTCAGATTGAAGAATGTATCTCATACACTGAAGAATAAATTTTTTTTGAAACCCTAATTTAAATTGACCCTGTATTACAGTGTTTTCAAACTGTGGGTTGCGACACCTTAGGGGGTCGTCAAGATTTACTTGGCTCAACACCAAAACTCAGAAATGGTCATATTAATCAGATCGAAAGAGCATGAACTATAAACGGGCTAACTGCAAAGTGACTGAGTGAGAAAATCTACAAACACTTCTTGTCTTATCTTAGAATCTGACTATAGAGTTGCCATTTTACTGAAACTGTAGTAGATTTAATATAATGTAATTTTCCTCAATTAAACCCACTGCTTCAAATAAAATCTACCGCACTTGATCAACAAAAAAAAAACTCAACTTTCAAGCCTTCACAAGTAAATAACTTACAAATTTATTTTCAAACTAATTTTCATTTCAATCTGAAATAAAAAAAAATAATTAAACTATTGTGCATATTTCCAACTTATAATTTCAAACAACGATGATGTTTCACAGCCCTCAAAAATTTGACTTCAAGCTAGACTGAATCTTAGATTTAAAAAAAAAAAATACATACATATATTTTTTTTATTTCCAACATGAACAACGGAAAACGAAAAACTATACGTCGTTAGGGAATTTCAAGGAATTTTTAATTTAAAAATAAAAATACTTGTTTTTTTATTTCCAACTTCTGTAATAAACAACGATGGCGATTCTGCACCCCTGAATAAAATATAATAATAAATATAAATAAATTACTAGTTAAACCAAAACTAAACTTTAATGTTTACGAGGATTATTTTGACACTCATAAAAATTTGAACATTTTAAAAATCTAATTTTCTAATTAAAATGTACCAATTAAATGTTTCAATAAAAAAAACTTTTGTAATTGGTTTTATACTTCCAAAGTAAATACAACGAAGATGATATTACCACCTCTTATTCCTGGTGCCCGGGGGTCACTGCCCCCTTCGTCCCCCCTTGCTATGCCACTGCTTGAGGGGTAGGGGTCACAATCACAAGCCGGTTAGATTAAAAAGCAAATATTCTGGGACTTATTATTTAAAAATTAAAACCATTTTTGAGGTAATTGTCGTTCTAGAGTCTAATTATTTTTTCGGGTTTGCCTTGTTGGGATTGCTCCATTTTGGATGTGCAGTGCAAGGCTCTGGCGGTCTTCTGAGAAACTTATCAATTTTATGCTCACTCGTAAAGATATTTCCCGACAAGTTATACAAATTACTTAAAATTGTGTGATCAGTATTCGTACTTGTAATGTAAAAAACAGTAAAATATAATCAACTCTTACCTGAAAAAAAAAGTTACAATCCTGATGCGCAGATAATACTACATTTTCATTTGGCCAAATTAGAAGTAATTTAGTTGAAAATTTCCAAACTCGATACCAAATCATAACATTTCCCGAACAAATTGAAATTTCGAAATGAAATTTGCACAAACTTAAGTGAAGACCTGACGAACACACCCAATTGGAAATAGTTTGAAGAGCCCTGAAAAGCTTTTGTAAACAAAGTTTCAAAACTCAGTGTTTGAAAAAAACAGAATTAGAATGAAAAAACAACTACAACAAGGAACTAACAGTGTGGTGGATTGAAATTTAAAAAGGGACTAAGCTGTCAAAAAAAATTACCAAATTTCACATAAAACAAATTTTCTGTGATTTTCGAAACTACCCTATTTCGGGTCTAATGAAAACGAGGTATAAGAAATCAAAAAAGGAAAATTACTGCAGGGCTAAGATATTTTTTTTGCAAAACGGTAAAACTTTATAATGAATAAGAAGTTCAGTTTATGTAGCTTTTTAACTGAAAATGTTTTTTTCACGCCAGAGTATTTAAACTCAAAAAGTTTAAAAAACATTGCTGCATTACATAAATTAGCTTAATAATCTTTCACATTATTTGCAATTAATTAGCACAGTATTGGTCAACTTCATAAAACCTTACCGATCTTGAACCTTTAACATATTTTGGGTGCAAGGCTTCCTGAACCATAAAATATTGATGTCGATTGACAGTTCATGCGTCAAAATTTTTGAACACTCATAAGCTTGGTGTCGAAAGTGGTGTGGAAGAATTTAAAAAGCATCCCTATTAGTTCTGGTTTGTATGAATGACTTTGAATTCACCAAGCTCATTTCAAGGATATTCCTAGAACTGAATTTTTGTCACACATCCATCTTTATTTCGCTTATATGAATAGACTTTTAACGATACTATACACTCAATCAGTTTTTGAATTGATATAAACCTTATATCATATCCTTAATCTAACTTAATTATGAAAAGTCTCAAGAGAAAAACCCCAAGTCAAAAACTAAAATAAAAATGTAAAACCCCTGTCAAACACTCAATTTCACAGGATCAAAAAAAAAAAATATTCCAAAAAATAAAATAAACAAAAAACATGAAAACAAAAAAATCAACTTTTAACTGATTAGCCCGAAGGGATTTATGAAATAATAATAATACATCAAGAGTAGGAAACATGATACATCATTCCTTTCAACAACGATTTTGCATAAAAGATCCTTTTTGCCTTAAAGGCATTCCCAGTCCCAGGCACATGGAGATATATTATTTCTACATCATCTATCTATCGAATGACAAATTACTGAACATTTTGACATATTTTGTCCTAGAATCGTTCGATAGGATTTGGGTATCCTCAAGTATACACACACGACACAGATACTATCACACTTGTATGTGAACCTTTAAAAAGAACTTAAACAAAAAAGGAAAAAAGAAATAAAATTATTCCGACAGGATATCCGAATATATCTAATTTCAAACATATATTCGTACATTATGCATACACAAGAAGGTAAAACGCATGTAAAATAAATCGAACCGGAAGTTTCGACATCAGAGATGGGTGTCATGGAACTCCTGTGAAACCAAAAAAAAAAAACTTAATTTGACAGTGATGGACCTGGAGAAAAATGTCATAATTACCACAAGGAGAATCGTCCTTTTTGTTTGCTTTTAATGATACCTAATTAATTTCGTCTAGTCTAGAAGAAAATTGGAAAATTGATGAGTGTAATCAAAGTTTTCTTTGGGAAAATTTCACTAATGAGACACTTCAAGCAATCCTTTATTCAAAAACTAAAGAAAGAAGGTCACCAACCATCAAGCTGATGAAGATGATTATTGACATCGTCAACGTTGTCTTAGATCGCATATACATACATAGTCGTGGTGTCAGTGTCGTTTTTGTATAGAGATGTCGCCTGGCAATGAACTTAATATTCAAAATTTGCGGTTGTCATTGAAAGTGAAGACTTTGTAGCTGATGCTATGTAATTAATGGAATGATGTGCATGACTGGGTTGCGTAAAACGTACCCTTATTGTGCTTATATAGTATATTTTTGTCTTTGAGGCTGAAGCGAAGATGTGAAAAATTAATTAAGAAATGAAATGGGTTTAAAAAAAATGAATTTTATTTAAAACATTAACTCTATAATTAAAGCATTTTAATTTTTAATTAAAGTTTTGACAGAGAGCATTGAATCTCTTTTGATTGGATAAAAAACGCTTTTTATTCAATTCTTTCAATTATTTTCACTTAAAAAGTCTGTGAATAGGTACAAATTTAAAAAAAAGGAACCAATAAAGTTCAAGGGTTGTGGTTATTGAATATAATTGCTTGGGGTATAAGCATGCTTAAGACCAAAAATGGTTCTAAATTCCCTATTGCGCCTCCCTGAAAATAGGCACACTTGACAGTATAGTTGGCAAAAGACGAAAACAAAGCCGAATTTTACAATTTTAAGTTTAAAATTTTTGTAGAAACTAAAATTTCCTATCGAAATGGATGGCAAATTTATATTTAAAAAAAATTAAGCGAAAAAAAGTGAACCAAAACAAACCAAAATAAAATGCACGACTAGGTAGCACGTACTTGCTCTTATGTTTAAGAAAATTATATGCAAAGACATGTATATTATAAGAGAAAAATGTTTAAAAGCATGAAATACGATACGAGTATTTAAACTAACTAAAAAAAATTCGTTGAGAGTTTGAAATGAAAAATAAAAGAATGCATAAAATAAAATAAATAAAATAAATTTGGTGACAAAACAGCTCGTGGAGAACCAAGGCCTAGTGACTTACAACTCTCAACCATTCCTGTGATCGTGTTGTTGGCAGGAATAGAGGGGACCTACAATTATTTGGCGAGTCCGAATGGCTATATGAGAAAGCACTTATTCTTGACAAGTATACTTTAGGAGGATTTGTCAGTTCCTCGCAGGAGGCAGTACCTCGGAAAAAAACATTTCTGTTTTTAGGTGGCAGCGGCTGGGAATCGAACCCAGACCTTTGGCATGACAGTCCTACGCACTAACCATCATGCCACGAGGTACTACAGACTTGCATAGACAAACAAAAATTAAAATCGATAAAGCGGTTTTCTTAAAAAATAATTTTTTGTATATACTTACTTTACATATTTACAAACCAACAAGCAACAAGCTTATTCCAGCCGGCTCGGTTTGTAGCTAGCTGTCTCCAGTTTTACACGCCAAGTTGGTTGAAGTCCTCTTCCACTTGCGTGCGTCACCTGTTTCGCTGTCTTGCTTTACTGTGCCGTCCACCACGGGGCTGGATTCAAAGACTTTTTGGACTGGAGCATTGTTGTCCATTCACTCTGGGCGACCCAGCCATATCGGTCGTTGGCTTTTCACTTTACTGGCTAGGTCGGTGTCGCTGTACAGCCCGTACAGTTCGTGGGTGTATCTTCTTCTCCATTTCCCATCTATGCAGACGGGACCAAATTAGAGAATTTTCCTCTCAAAACAGCCTAAATCGTTCTCACCTAGCGTTAATAGCGTCCATGTCTCTGCACCATACATCAGGACCGGGATAATAAGCGTCTTATACCGGCACACTTTAGTTGCTCGAGAGAGGGCTTTGCTTCTCAATTACCTTCTTAGCCCAAAGAAGCAGCAATTGGCTAGAGTAATTCTTCGTTTGATCTCAGCACTGGTATCGTTCGCTGAGTTTATAGCGGAGCCTAGGTAGACAAAGTCTCTGACCACCCCAAAATTATAACTGTCGATAGTGACGCTCTGACCAAGACGTCGGTGTTGGGTGTCCTTTCTTGTTGACAGCATATTTTTGGTCTTACTTTCATTCACCGTTAAACTCATCTTCTTGGCTTCCTCCTCAATACTCACGAAAGCGGCATTGACATCGCGCTTTGTTCGTCCAATTATGTCAATATCGTCGACTTAAGCGAGTAGTTGGACGGACTTTTGAAAAATTGTGCCTCTAGTGTTGACGTGAGAGTTTTGCACAATTCTTTCAAGAGCAATGTTGAAGAAGTCGCATGACAGCAGATCGCCTTATCTAAAACCTTTCTTGACATCAAATGTATCGGTGGGGTCTTTGCCGATCTAGATGGAGCAGCGTGCATTCTCCATCGTCAGCCTGGACAAATGGACGAGTTTGGAAGGTAGGCCAAAACTAGACACACTGATATGAACCTATCAGGTTGTTGACGAATGGCTTCAGGCGTTCACAAAGTCCGGGAGAGAAGATCTTGTACGCGATGTTAAGAAGACTGATTCCTCTGTAGTTAGTGCAGTCCAGAGGATCACCTTTCTTAAGGATCGGGCAAACAATTTTGTATATATAAATTTCTTAAAACATTATTTAGGAAAACTATAAGGATGCAAATCTTTAGTATTTAATAATATACACATAAAAATGAAATTTGAAAAAAAAATTTGTCAACCCGTTTTTGAAATACCGAATTATTCAAAGAAAATATTAGAAACTTTTTTTAAAAATTAATTTTTTTTTTTGAAAATTTTTATATGCAGTATTATTTTGCAGTGTTTTGTTGTATTATTTGAAATTTGCAAGTAAAACCGTTCAGCTAATAATGAGAAAATTTAAAATAAAAGAAACACGTTCTATGACAGGTACCTACTACTAATAGTTGTTAAGTCCAAAATTTTATAATATTTTGTAGAAGATCGTATTAATTTTAGTATATGGAAAAAGTTTTGTCAAAGTCGTAGGAGTCGTTTTGAAAAAAAAATATTTTTCTTTCCGGTTTTTAAACTTTTGTATGGAAGGTATCGTTATTTTCTTATATTATGTAAAATGTTTTCTAAAGATATTTTAGAGAGTACTAAAAAACTCTTAAGTATTGAGTTTAAAAAAAAAACGATTATATCGTTTTCGAAATATTTTAATTTAAAAAAAAAAATTGAAACATTTTTGAAAATCCAAAAAATATTTTAGTTTTTGGAAGCCTCTTCACAAAAAACATATTGAAATCAGTTATACCGTTTTGGAGAAAATCGAAAATTAAAAAAATTGTGGTACGATTAACTATTTTTTGAAAAAATATTTTTTGAAAAATAGTTTCCCATGCAAAGGAAGCCTTTACTTAAAGTAAATTACTGAATTTTTTTTTAGAAAAGTTGTCGAACCATTTTTGATAAAAATACAATTATGTAAAATTGCTAAAAAAAATTTTATAGTAGAAACCGTTATTTTTGGTTAAAAAAATTTAAAAAAGCGTGTGGACATAATAACCAAAAACCATTATGTACCAAGTTTGAAGAAAATCGATCAGACAGACAGAATTGTGCCACCCACAATCATCGTAATGTCATGTTTGATTGTTATCTCGAAATTAGTTTTCTGCACCAATCCCAAATTTGTCTTATTGCAAGTAAAAGATTTAAAATCAAAAAGAAAACTTACTTAAACATTTTTGAACGAATAAAACGTTATAAGCCTGTAACCGGTGACCACATAGGAACTACTTTATCTTTAATTGATAATTGTATAAAATTTCCTTGGCTGTTCCACTTTTTGGCTTTAAATACACATTTTACTCACACTATGGGTCATTCTGCCAACCTACTCAAATATATTGCATAGGTTCCACTCAACCATTGATATAATATTATTATTGGAAGTCATCCCACTCCGATTCATCTCAGAAGGTGCATTGTACCATATCTTCAACAAAATGGTTTGCAAAATCTTCTTCTTTGGATTTGCTACAGATTTCAGTATCAATTTTTTTTTTTAAATTCATTCATCATAAATTTAATTATGAGTTGTTTTTGATGAAAATTATAAGTGATTTATTCTCGGAAGGTCCTTGTTTATATAATATTATTGCCAACAATTGAAGCAATTTAGTATCAGAACAGGATATTATATAGATGCGCAACACTTAATTTAATTGAACCAACCTCATTAAGCGTAATGGATTATATTTCAAATTTCGTAATTGATAGCATTACATACTCGTCAATATGGTCTTCTCTCTCAATGAAAATTAAATGAAATGAAATGAAATGAAGGTGAATTATTATTTTCTCAGGTGAGTGTATTGCTAACTGTTTGTGTGCTATGGTTCAAGGAACACACTTCCAATTGAATCGGAAATAAATAGTCTGTCAGGTGGTATCCGGTGATATGGGTTTTTGCCCTTACCATATATAAAAGTAAAATAGGTAGGTATATTGATTTTATACATACAAATACCTATTTGTATTTATATCAACATACTTATGTATTTTTGTACCTCTTCTGATATCTACTTTGCAATCAGGATTAAAACGCTGACACATTCAGTTAATGTACTAAGTGATTGCGGGAAATAGCATTTTGAATTGGTATTGGCGCAAATTGAATTCAATATCCTATTTTACTTCAGTCTGTATCTTTTTGGTATACATTTTATTTTTTTTTTTTACTGTTGACATCCGTTGGCAGACAAGGACATTCGGCTACGAGAGTGAATTAAGAAATTGAATAATTGTGTTACGGTTCAGTGCAAAAGTTACCATAAATATAGTTATATGTTTAGATACCAGGAAACAGTTTTAGTGGGCATATTAAATCTACTTGAGTTCTAAATTTGCTCTTAAAATATCTCTGCAAATACACTATACATAGATACCAGGACCTTTCTTAATTTAATTAACCATATTTAATATATATATTTAATTTATTCAATAGGTATTTCGGAATATCTATCAATGTATTAATTTTCAATACTATGCATAGAGTTTGGTTTTCGAAGGTAAATTGAAATGCCATTATACGAGTATATCTAAAGATGTTTTCAATGTTAAATAGTTTTGGATCTATTTCACTTTGATTGATTGACTCAAATGATCATTAAGTTTAAGTAGGTTCTGTGTCTTTTGTAATAAGTGGGAGCAGTGGCAGCACTATAATATAGAAAATATAATTAGGGCTGGCCCAAATTTAATTAGCGCCCTGTGCAAGTTTCATCTTTAGCGCCCCTCAATTGCAGTTATTGGTGAAAAAAGTCATTTCCTCAGTTCTTAAGGGGCAAACTTTGCAAGGCGATTTTTCAACTAGATATCCCAAAGAGGCAAACGAGGTATCCCGAAGAGGCTATCAAAATCGTGCACAAAAAATAGTCCAACGGTGTTAGATTGCACGAACATTGAGGCCACGCCACAGGCCCATGACGCGAGATAATACGCTC
Organism: Dasysyrphus albostriatus; assembly: GCA_946251815.1. NCBI lineage: Eukaryota > Metazoa > Arthropoda > Insecta > Diptera > Syrphidae > Dasysyrphus > Dasysyrphus albostriatus. Next base: position 139,248,020 of record OX276336.1, read on the forward strand.
ATCAAAAGTTTCCTTCAATAAATTGACCATTATTTTGGTAATAAATGAAATTCATGAAATTTAAACACCGATTAGAACTGAAAAAATATAGTAAAGCTTGAATTTTCTGCACATCTTGTAATTAGCAAGAGTCCAGCTTTATCATGGCTTCATTCTAGTCAATGGCATAATAAGAAAGACTGTATTCTCTGATTAAGAAACCGTATTTTTCAACAAATTCTTCATTGTAATTACCACTCATAAAAACCTTCTTGAGTTTATTTTATTTCGAAAGACTTCAAATTTTGCTTTTATTTTCGCTTTGTTTTTGAAGTTTCCATAATAAGCTCCAGATTTTCTTAGCAACAGCTTAAACATCTTCTATGAATACTCCCCAAAGTGTTTAAATTAGGTTGTAGTAGTCAATTCAATCTAAAAACCGTCTAAGAGTGTGGGCAGAATTTTGAGTCGGATGGAGTAGACAGTTTAGAGTTGGCCTTCAGGGCTAATAATTCTAGAAGTAATTTTTGTCAATATTTCTTAACTATTTACGAAGTTTGACTTTGTTAAAAGATAGAAGCTAACAATCATGGTTTTCTAAAAAATATAGATCACTACAATATATGAAATTACCCAAAAGATTTCCCTCTCTCTTCTAATTTTTTGAATACAGATTACTCGTGTTTTTATGGACCTTTGGGGGATCATGACCCCCATGCCCCTCCTGGATCCACCACTGACTGTAAGTTACTAACTGACTGTAATAACAAATTTACATAGTAAAATTGATTTTTCTTTTGTCTTTGGATAAACAAAAGCTGTCCTCTAAGTCTAACTTAGTTTTATACCAGGGGTGTTTTAAAGATATTAAGAAAAAACAGTTTTTTGGATTTGCAAGTAATGCTTTCATTTTCTAGTGTTTTCCTCTTTTAGATTCGGTTTTTGAGCCTGGCTCAAAAAGTTTTTTTTTTTAAATTCAAAGTTAAGCTGTGTTTCTGAATCTGTTACGAAAAAAATCTAATTTATTGCTAAATGGTCGGTCAGGCGGGTTGACTTATTTTGTTTGGAGGTAGTTTAATCATTATTTATTCATTCATTCGCTATTTATAATGAGGGCCTAAATCCTATCCCGATTTATTAATGACCGCTTTTCTTTTTTGAATCTTGCCTGCTTCACTTTTTCGACAGTATTTTTGGTTACTTTTCCCTGGTTAGAACCCACTCGGGAATTTATTTTCAAGTGGCTTAAGTGGCCAAGTTGTTCTCTTTTGAGCTTAAAGAATACCTTGACCAGGATATTGTTTTTAGGTCCTTAATATCAGAATAAAATCTTGGTCATTGTCTTATTAAAAATAGTAATGGTTATCAAAAATGAATAAAGCTGAACCTAAAACAAAAGAAGATCGCTTTGGACCCAAGTAGGGCTCTTCATCTGTATAACACAGAATGGGAAAGACTACAACATTGGTTTAAACCCTCTTATAGAAACAGAGTTCAAAGAATTTCTTGAAAATCAATTTGGAACTGACCAAAGCACAAAATCTAGAGAAGTATTTTTTCAACTCCTCTTATGTAAAGATTGTTCTAAGCTAATCTATTTACGATTTTGTAAAATAAGATTATAATTTGTCAACAAAAATGTGAAATGTCACCATTTTTGAATGCTTAGCTTTACTTTAAACTAATTTTGTTCACTGAAGCCAAGAAAAGTTACGAATGATATCGACTCACAACAAATTCAATTAAACTCATTCAAAGATATGGAATAAATGATATTGAAATGTTAACGAAATTGAAACTCTCTCTTTTACTTTTACCGACATGACGACGCACAGGTCCAATTTTATTTGCAATCCTACTGTCACGCATAGAAATTCATTGTCAATCAAAATCTAAGCCCAAGCCCATAAGTTCACCTGTGCATAAGGCACATTAGATATCAGCTTGAAGCTGCTGTCAATCAGCACACAACATATACTTACATAAAGGTATGTATTTTTTCTTAAACCAGATTTTCCCTTTCATCATCCATTCTTTTCAAAGTCATCTCGATAATCCCATAGACTGACAGACAAATCCTTTATCCAATTCACCAGTCATCCAGGTGTGTGGTTCAAAGGCCGATTAGGTTGCACAACACAATCGGCTTAAAATAAAAATAAAGATGAAAATAATATTTAAGAACAACACTTTTAGCTTAGACACAACTCTATGGAAATATAAATTATTCAGGAATGATTTTTCCATTCAAAGTCGTTCTGTTGTTTGACCCTTGAGAGTGCTATTGCACTCTATACGTACATGTACTGTGCATCTACATTTTGCTTATTCCACCCCAGTTATTTTCTGTCATTTCATGTAACACAAAACCCCATCTTAACCATTTTCCAGACTTTGCACCTCATGTTCAGCAAAAATTCGGAAGAGGGTTTGGGTTTGAGTAGTGGCTGCCAGGCTGTTGGTCGATCGGCCAGGCGGATAGCCATTCAGAATGCAACCGAATTAGAAAACTTCCACTTCATTTCAGGAAGCCACATAAGAGCCTTCTGTATCTACTCTGATGCACTTACAAGCACATGTAGTGCCATAGTTCGTTGGTGTGCTGAGAGATGTGCATATGTATGTGTATGTGTATACGAAGTATAAGCCCTGGAAATTGTATAAGTGCCCCATAAATGGGATATGCAATGGTATTGCAGGTCAGTTGTAGCCATCAGGCCCGCTTTCCATTCATAGATGCAGTTGAACCAGCTCCAACAATATCACCACTCGACCCATTCTTTGTGTTGAACTCTCCATTTTTTTTCTTTTAGAATTTACCACTTCCGTTGAAAATGAAGTTATTCTATGGCCAGGGCCAGTTTTCTAGAATTGAATCCTTCTTCTCCTTTAAAATGTCCTGCGGTCGGTATAGAGGGACATATTATATCTTTTTCTGTAAAATGGAACGCAAATGGAATAGAGTTTGTGGATGTTCAGTTCGACTTTTGGTAATGTGATACGAAATGGACATACCACATACATTATACATCACTTTAGGTTGAACGAGTGAAAAGAGAACCAGAACCAGCCATCAGAATAAAATTGTGCTAAGGTACAGCACAGCTTAGCATAGTAACAAGTAAGACTGGACTCATTGTTCATTGCAAGTTTTGTCCTTTTGAGTGCTGCGGCACACGGAGCAATTATTATACCACAATATAGAAAACCATCATGACAGTGAGGAGTCGTTAGGTATATAAAGTGAACATTGGAATCAACTAAAACGTGTCGATGTTTCTGCTGAAAGGCACATTTTGTGCTGGTGTTGTGCATAACATTGCCTTTGGTCATCATGAGATTGAAATTGTTTGATAAATTTATTGAATTGAATAATTCTAATAATTGAAAAATGTTGATTTACCATCAGGTATATACAGAAATGAGACGATCAAAATTAAGGAATCTCAATGATTACAGCATAATTAAGCAATTAAGAAAAAATGTCTAGACAGTTATGCGTACTTTGTTGAAGGCTGGTAAAAAGTCAAAAATTAAGCCGTGGGAGGTTAGATCAAAAACAAATGTGAAATCTTGGGGTCTCACATTGATTTAACTACTACTTTATGGTTTTTAGAATTTCATCTTTATTCTCTTAAATTGAAACAACTTATTCAAATTTACTTTATCAAGATATTCAATTATATATGAGAACATCAACATTTTGAAAACCATTACAGTTGCAGCCAAATTGATTTTTCATTTATTTAAAAGAAGGCTACTAGTAATTTGCTTGATTTTATGAAAAAAATATTTGTTTAATAGTAACATACCTCGCCAATGAATTGATTCAACTGTTTCACACACGGAAAATTTTGAATATTTGGATGACTACATATAAGGTCTTTCATTACCTGAAAGGAATAATTCAAGATACTATAGAAGGTCTGCCTTATTTATAATAAGATAATTTTTTGCATCACTGATTAATACAGTATTTTTTCTGAATTTTTTCACATTTTCAAAATTTTTGTTTTCTGTGATACCTGAACAACCTCCGTAAACGTAAAGTGACCATTCGTTCGACATTACGAGGGACAATACCACATTTACACGAACTGTCCCACATCGAAAATTGTCCCACAAATGTCCCAAATGTCCCACAAAATATAAATACTAAAATTTCCGATCGTTTAGCTGAATTCTGCAAATATGTGTGTGCGCTTTCTTACCGTTTTGATGTGCACTGTGCACTCCCCAGATTAAAAATGTAGTTATTGGGTGAATATTTTGTATGGGAGTGCCCCCATTTTTTCAACAGGGGCGCTACAAAAGTAAAGCGACAGGGACAGCAAACGACGCCATATTTCTGGCCGCTCTTTTGACATTTGTCTTCAGTAAGGTTTGCCATTTCATGATGGAAAGATATACGAGCCAACAACGAGTCAAAATTATTAAAATTTATTACCGAAATTCGGAGTCAGTGGTCTCAACGTTAAGAGCGCTACGTCCAATTTATGGTCGTCATAATCGTCCTAGCAGATCAACAATAGTTGAGTGTCTAGTGGAAAAATTTGAATCCACAGGCACAGATTAAAATGTTCTCGTATCAGTGAGACAACGAAGTGCCCGTAGTGTCGAGAATATTGCTGCCGCTGCTGAGGCTTCAGTTGCAGAAAGCGCAAATGTGTTTCTCACACGTCGTTCTCAAGCGTTGGGCATCTAAGTGACGTCGTTGTGGCGAATTTTGCGAAAAGATCTTGGCCTACATCCTTACAAGATTAAATTGACGCAAGAACTGAAGCCGCTTGACCACCAGAAGCGTCGTATGTTCGTGAATTGGGCTGAGCAACAACTTGAAAATGATTCGGATTTTCATCGAAAAATCATCTTCAGTGGTGAGGCTCATTTCTGGCTGAATGGCTTCGTCAATAAACAAAATATGCGGTATTGGTCAGGCAGCAATCCACACCTACTCCATGAGTCATCATTGCATCCCGAAAAAATTACGGTTTGGTGTGGTTTATGCGCCGGTGGGGTCATTGTGCCGTACTTCTTCAGTGATGATCAAGACCGGCACGTAACTGTGAATGGGGATCGCTACCGTTCAATGATAACCGAATATTTTTGGCCCCAATTGGATGTGTGGACTTGGAGGACATGTGGTTCTAACAGGACGGCGCCACAAGCCACACAGCGAATGTCACAATCAATTTATTGGAAACCAAGTTTGGAGAACGTGTTTATTCACAAAATGGTCTAGTCGCTTGGCCACCTTGGTCGTGTGATTTGCCGCCGTTAGACTATTTCCTGTGGGGCTACGTCAAGTCTGGTCTATGCCAACAAGCCAGCGACGATTGATGAACTTCGTACGAATATCGAACGTGAAATTGCAGCAGTATCGGCCGATTTACGCTTGAAAACCGTCGAAAATTGGGTTCAGGGTCTGGACTTCTGCAAGCGTGCCCGTGGTGGCCATACAAAAGAAATCGAGTTCCATACATAATGGCATCAAACTTACTTTCACAGGAATACAAAATTTCATTGATATCTAAAACCGTTTTTGTTTTATTTAAAAAAAAACTTTTGTAGCGCTCTTATTGAACAACCCGATATAAATGAAATACCTCTGTTTAAGCAACACCAAAATGTATACCATGAGGCATTTAATAATCGCAACTTTACAAAAAGTTATTCAAAGCGAAATTCAAAATATTACAATGAAAACTGATAGCAGCTAGGCATCTTCTGGATAAAATATTTAACAGGCACTTGAACCGGTATATATGCTATCCGAGACTTTATCTGCCGGATATCAATATCCGAGACATTTGAAACCAAAGGTTTAACTTAATCGATGAAAAAAGTTCCAAATAGGCTATCCGAGACTTTATCCGTAAGTTTTTAAACTGGCCCTTAAACTAATCGATTAATATTCAATAACATTTAAGAAATAATATCTCATCAATTAATCCAGTTTAACTAAGGTGGCTTAACTCTAAACTAACTCCACATTTATAAATTGACTGAAAGACATTTTTTAGGATTTAAATCGATGATCATGCATTGACTGGATCGACAAATTTAAAGCCCTCTTAACGGTGTTTATAAATTTTAATCCAACCAAACACCGTTTTATTTCCCCTCATCCATATTTATAGATAGACAAAGTTCACCTACAACAAACAAAAATAGCACCGTTCACCCATTCGGAAAATCCCTTGAAATTATGTCCCCATCCAGACAGAGAGGTTCCAAGGTTTCCGTTTCCTCCCCATAAATTGTTCCATTATGTATAATTCTTCAAATCTACCGTCACGTCACTTCGTCTGTTCGGCCAAATGACAAATAGCTTGCTGTTCGCCGATGATTAAGCCCTTCACACCTTGTGTGCCGAGGATATGGCATATTGCAGCAGGAAGAAACTTTCGCAAACTGGCCATCAGTCTATGGTAATGGAAATGTGTGTGTACAATATAAACCCAAATACCTACCGACATTTTCATGGCGAGGTGATTTTTAAGCAAACATGCTTTTGCCTCTATGACACCTTGTGTCGTTAGTCGTCTGTGTGTGTGTGTACAGTGTACACTGAATAGGTTTTAGGTATACCATATAGACATAAATAAAGGAGCAGCCTAATGGAGCAACTTTGGGTCAAACAGATTCATCCCAAATTCGATTTTATAGGTGTGAGACAATTTGTGTTTTATCCTTTTTTTTAGCACAAGAATAATTTTGTAGAGAATAAAAAGGATACAGGCAATAGAAATAAGATGGATGGATATTTATTCACAGAGCAAAACAAACAAATTCATTGGAAATGTCCGTCGATTGTCCTTCAACTGGTTCATCTGAACTCTTTGATTGCAGAAAACACGAAGGAGGAAAGCAAAAATCTGGAAATGGATGGACGCAAGGGACCGAAAATTCCCCGGAAAATTTTAATGGAAAATATTAAATAATTTTTTGTTGCTTATTTTATTCGCGTATATTAATTTTAACGGAATAAACGAGATATTTTTCATAAATCAATCCTGATTGGGCAACTTTTTTTCTGTGCAACCTACCACCACCACAACCACGACCACTTTTGCCCTTCTAGATGGAAAACTCAACACACAAATAGCTTTTCCAGAAAAAAAAAAAGAATTGAAAATTTTCCATTTTTATATAATATCGGTTGGCAGTTTGGCAGTTTAGTTAGTTCGCAGAGTGCCAGACCCCACCATCATCGGTGCTCACACTTTGGGAAACTTTTTCAAAAGTTTAAGCACAAATTACCTTTGCTAAAGTTTTTGTTATTTTATTTTTTTTTTGATAAAATTAGATTTTTGAGGGTTAAAGTAAGAATAGTTGAATTGGGATTTAAAAAAAAAAAAAAAACAATATGCATAATTATACTAAGTTTGGCATTACCAATTGAACTTAATTAAAAAGTGGGTTCTACCTATTGAACTCATAAATTTTTAGTTCAATCGTTAAATTACTTTTATTTACTAACGATAGCAAGTACTTATGTAGGTATATACTGGTACATAGGAACAATGCTCGAGAAAATTAGATTTTGTGAAAAGATTTAAGCCTGTACGCATTCTAATTAGAGATGGTAGGGGAATATGGGCCATCACTAGGCCATAACTTGCAGGTTATGGATTAAACTCTTCAACAGCTTTAAAATAACCTTTTAATATTTTTAGTGAAATCATGAAAAAGGATTAGGGTCATTTTTCGCCAAAAAAGGTTTATAAACAAACAAAATTGAAGTTTCTGGACTTTAGAAAATCCAAAAGGAACAAGTCGCATAAAAGTGGTCACAGTGATCTTAGATGAATTCCTATTTTAGGTAAATTAAGTTCAAAGACAAAACCTTATTTGGGTAACCTCTGGGAGAAAAGCAAGATTCAATTCCTTCTTAAAATGTTAGTTGAATCTAAGTTTTCTGTCAAAAGTAACATCTTCATCAAATTTATAGAATAAGTTGGTAAGCAAAATTATACCGATTTAAAGTGGGAACCCTGTTTTCGCTATTGTATAATATAGCGGGTACAATTCACAGATAGCATCATAAATGAAAATAATTTGACAAATTTATTTCCGCAATTTAAAAGTGGGATGATAAATAATGCATCCACCCGAACACTACTTGGTATTTCTGTCTGGAATGAGGATTTTTTGCAGTGGAATTGGATGGAATACAACGGAAGCCCATTCAGGGGTCAGTTCCCTCATGCTCATCCAACACACAAACACACACGTACCACCAGCATTTCATTATCCGCCATGATTTATTGATGACATCTTCCACTTTGTTCGCTTGGAGCCTTGTGCTTAGCGCGTTGCTGTGTTTTCTGTATGGTAATGCTTTTGTGCGATTCACGGAATACTATTCGGCCACACACAAAAAGTTGGAATATACTTCAGTATGAAAATGAGAGGACACCGCGGTTGGTGGTGCGGTAGCTGTTTAGGAGAGAGCAAAGGGCGTAAAGCTGATGAGAGCAGAGTTGATTATTGCTTCATATTTGATTCCGCTAATTTTGATGAATTATTCATTTCCTATTTTGGCTCTATGGTTTTTGGTAATATGGATGACCACATTTGTGAACATTTAACCAAAGTATTGTTGAGTAGGTACAAATGTGTAGTTTGTAATACCTGCACATACACTAAACTCATCTATGTTTTCATATCTAGTCTATCCATTATTCATTGCAAGGTCATTTTGTGTTGTACCTAGGTACCAGGTATTTTTTTTTTTTGTTGTAAAGATGAGTCCTTTCATTAAGGCTATAGAAGAATTGAAGCAATTTTAGCTGGAAAAGTGCACAGCTAAAAACTGATTATAGATAATGAATGGAAAAGTAATTAGTCAGCTGGATGAATGAGTATTATTGACAAATCAGCCGAATTATGTATAATGATAATTCGACTGAATTAACGGTCGTTTAATGGTTGATTTAAATTTAAATGAAATTTATTAGGATGAAGGTAGATTTAATAAAAAATCGAAAAGTTTAATAGTTTTCATAAATCTGACTTTTACCAAACACATTTATTTATTATTGAAAATATTTATTTTTGTAAAAATTGATGAATTTCAGTTGAATAAAATCTTGGTTACCTGTGGGAAGGCACTGTTAAGAATGTTTTTAAGGACTGTAAGGAATTTACAGTTGCAGTTGCAGTTGCAGTTGCAGTTGCAGTTGCAGTTGCAGTTGCAGTTGCAGTTGCAGTTGCAGTTGCAGTTGCAGTTGCAGTTGCAATTGCAGTTGCAGTTGCAGTTGAAGTTGCAGTTGCAGTTGCAGTTGCAGTTGCAGTTGAAGTTGCAGTTGCAGTTGCAGTTGCAGTTGCAGTTGCAGTTGCAGTTGCAGGTGCAGTTGCAGTTGAAGTTGCAGTTGCAGTTGCAGTTGCAGTTGCAGTTGCAGTTGCAGTTGCAGTTGCAGTTGCAGTTGCAGTTGCAGTTGCAGTTGCAGTTGCAGTTGCAGTTGCAGTTGCAGTTGCAGTTGCAGTTGCAGTTGCAGTTGCAGTTGCAGTTGCAGTTGTAGTTGCAGTTGCCGTTGCCGTTGCAGTTGCAGTCACAGTTTCAGTTGCAGTTTCGGTTGCAGTTGCAGCTGAAATAAGAAAAACACTTAAAATGATATTTTTATTTACGCGAGGGTAATAGTCTTCAACGATGCTTTTGACTATATTTATCAAAGCCGATTTCTGAAAGAAAAAATTTAACTCGGTAGGTAGATTGTTGGCCCCCAAAAAGTAAAGACCAAATAAAAGCCATTTCCTACTAAATATATTTAAAATTATTACTAACTATAAATACACGACCAGATTGTTTGTACTTGCTTTAATGTTTAAGAGTTTTGAAAAAATTATACAGGGTGGCGCACGAATCGTGCTACAAAAATAAAACGTAATAACTTTTTTCTGTGTGAGTAATCGGCTTATTTTTTTTTTATTTTGTAGGTTACTATTTAGATTTATAAATATGGATGCTTGGGATACGGAGAAAAGAATTTGGATAGTGCAACGGTACCATGCTTTGCAGTCCGTCATTTCCGTCCAAAGGGAATTTAGGCGGGAGTTTGGCGGTAATCCCCCGAGTAGATGGACCATTATGAGGTTTGTAAACATGTTTGCCCAATCTGGAAGCATCGCACGAAGGCCGTACCATCGAGATGCCAATGTTCGGGTTCAGGATACTATCGCAGCAGTAGCATCTGCAATACAGGCCAATCCGAGCGTTTCGACCCGAAACTTATCGGGGCAAATTGGAGTTAGTAGACGGTCATTACAACGGATACTTCATGACGATTTAAACTTGTTCCCGTACAAAGTCCAAATTACTAGCAAGTTAAACCCTCAGGATTTGCCTGTTCGCCTGGAATTTTGCCAAAAAATGATCATGATCAATGGCCGAAGAAGACAACACATTGATCAATTGTTTGTTCATGTCTGATGAGGCCCATTTTGATCTTAACGGCAATGTAAACAAGCAAAATTGCCGTATATGGAATGAGTCTAATCCAGAAATGCTCCATGAGACTTTTTTTTATGGGGTTATGTCAAGCAAGAGGTGTATAAAACGAAGCCCAGGAATTTAACTGAATTAAAGCAGTCCATAACGACAATAATTGAGGCGATCCCAACTTCAACTCTTCAGGCCGCAATGAATAATTTTTTGATCAGGTGCCGCATATGCGTGGGAGAGCGTGGAGGTCATTTGCGGTCTATAATCTTTAAAAACAATTAACTATTTAAAATAAAATTTAATTTTCTAACCAATAAAAAAAAAAATAAATGAAATACATCGATTAAAAAAAAGTTATTTGAATTTCTTATTGTAGCACAATTGGTGCGCCACCTTGTATAAGGATACATTTACGTATGTACAAAAGCATGGATCTATTAGAGAAAATGGCATGAAATAATTTTTAAATTACTAAGAAAACTCTCCAAACATCTTAAACTAAAAAATGCTTTCGGATTTTTTTATTAAAACAAACTAAATTCGTTGGATTGCTTTTTTAAAAAATAATTTTAAACACACAAATTTTGAAATATGTACATGTATATTGGAATAAATTTCACCTCTGTTGGAGTTTTAGGAAATAGAAAATTTTATTCACAAAATCTCTACTAATTAGGAAATTTATGAATTAACTTTAAAAAGTCTATTACTAAATTTTTCCACGGTTTTAAATTAAATACTCTTCCAATTACTTGTTTCCATGGAAATTATAAGCTTGTATTGAATTTTCAAAAACAAAAATAAACGAATTATTTTTTTTAAATCTTGTGACACCCAAAACTTTCTTGAAGCATCTTTATGGCTCATCAATTTGGTCCAATTAATCAAATGTGCCTATTATTTTTGCAAATGTTTGAAAAAATCACTTCTATAAAAAGACCAAAACATGCTTTTAGGGAGAAAGGACAATCAGTAAAAATGTATGTTGGGGGTCTAGGAGCCAATAACAACGAGACTTATGTCGTTAGACAGGTAATTGCATAAGCTACAATAGTCATGATGGCATATTTTTTCAAACCACTCTGTGGAAAAGTTATTAGCATACCAAGGTTTTGTGTTTGTGCATTTCAGTATTTGAAAAAATCCAATAAGATGTTTATCGTTGAAAAGTTATTTTTATCAACAATAATATTTACTATAACAACTTACTTAAAGTCACTGTCTGGAGAAAGTTATTCTCCGTTCTAGTATATTCTTGTAGAACAAAAATTAATGTGACGTGAGTAGTAATAATCGAATAACTTTTCTCACGCAGTGATTTGGTGAGAGACCCAAATTATGTTTCCCCTATCATAGCGTCAGGCTTGAACAAAATCACAAGTTACATTTTTTTTGGGAGTGCATGACTTCCCATAGTATCAACTTCCCTAAGCTTATAAATCGCAAGTAATAATTCTACATGCAAGTTTTTCAATCGAGATAAGCTTTTAAAATTCTCCACATTAAGTATACATAAGCACAAGTATAAGGGCATATTAAAAGTCCTCGACATCTTGTTTATTAATTACTAGCACCATTAATTAAGTAGTTCAATATTCTTTTGAATAATTTATGATAATCAAAATGCATAAGGGAACATGCATCATCACTTGAAAATTTAATATAAAGTTATTTTAAATGTTTTTACATATAAGTAGTAGGCACTTGATTGTATGTTCTTAATGATTCATTTAAATTTTTATATATTTCACTGTGCTATCATGGACATAGGCAACTTGCATGACAATGGATGGTTACTATGGCAACACACCGCAAAAAAGTTTACCGAACAAATTATTTTTGTGGTATTTAATTTCAACAATTTAATTAGGTTTAAGCCTACACTATATTTATATTATAATTTGTATATTAAATCTATTTTGATAGAAAACATAACCGCAATTAGCGTATTCTTTGGTCAACCACAATATGCTTATTAAAAAAAAAAGTGTGTCTACATTGTGTATTTACCTACTCAAATGAACACATTTTCTGCAGGGCAGAGGTAATTAAGAGAGGATCCAATAATGCATCCCAATATATTTTAACATTCCTTTTGGCTATGTGTCAATAAATTGAATCAAACTAATTTTGTTTGTTATTTAATATTGACATACCTCTATGATTCTACACCAAAGCACTTGTTTGTTTTTCGCAGCCTATAGAGAGCCTTCTATATACCTTAACCAACATTCAGTGAATAATATTATATCACACGCAATTCCACAGCGTACATTGTTGAGTCCAATTCAATCCATTAGTTTAATGTCACAAAAATTCAACACTATCACTTTCACAAACAAGCTATTAATAATATACCGTTACACACCTAAATGGTTCTCATAAACATGAAATCACTTAAATTGTCGGAGAATAAATAATAAAATATGAACCCAACTGATGATGGGTCGGGTGACGACGACGCGATGTATGGTGGATGACAGCGAGCGATGGATAGTCACGCCTCACTCAGTGTAACAGCTTTCATATAGAATTGGGGAAATATACATAGCTAGTTTTCTAGCTCTCATCAAAGTACTTAACTAATTTTATTCAAAGGATGTTTAAGCTCATAAATTTAAATGAATTCGGGAGATAAGTGATTAATCGTGTTTTTAAAGTGGAGTGGTATTTTTCAAGGCCGTAGGCAAAGAGGGTGTGATATAGTTTATTCTTCAAATCTTACTATAAGTTACATCAAATATTTGTTATGATTCAGGAAAAAATGAAGTGAAAAACAGGATCCAAGTATTAAAAGTTTTTGTATAAATAGTGGGGTCGATTTGAGTTTTCTCCTTTGATAAACGTCTTTTGGAAGTGAAAATTGAAAAGAAGCATGACATGAGCGTAGATTTTTCTGGCCACAACTAGTTCATTAAAGAAGTTTTTATCTACCTTTTGGCTTAAAATCAACCTCACCCAAGCCATTGTTAACCCAGTTTCACCTTTAAAACCCATTTTATGGTCAGTTGATTGATTTTTTTATATTCTGTTTGGGTTTAATAGACCAAAAAAGCTTCTTCGAACCACAGCTAAACAAAAACGAGGTTTAACCGAAACTTTTCCAAAATTATAATTGACGTTTACAACCACAGCCACTCAACATTTGTTCATACAACCTTGTTATTTACATAAATCCTTGTTATTTACATAAATCCTTTCATAATTACTGTCTATCTTTAGTGGCAAACATGGTTAAATTAAATGATCTACCTTTGCTCTTGACCTCTCTCCAATAAATCTTCGCATTATATCTACTCCGCCAAGCACCTAGATGTCATCTTTTTCTAATAAAATATATCGCGGGCAAAATGGAGCATAAACTAGGAGCAGATCCCACATAAATTCTCATCACTCCTACACGCCATACATATACTACATACATGGCACACGGCCCTTGTTCCATTTCATTGCCGTGTTAAACACTCTCAAAGGGGACACAGATGGGAGAGGTTACACCGATTTGACAACGACATCAACAACAACGCAATGTGAGTTTATCCATAGCAATTCCAACACGCCTGCTGCTGCCACAGAGCAGCTATTAATGTTTGAACATATCGCTTCTCGAATTTATTAATAGCTTCTTAATGCTTTTGACGCCGCCAGATTTTCTTGTGTCTTCATTTATTGGCCATTAATTTCAATGTAAAACGCAATTCCAATTCACACTCAATGCAAGATGAAATTTTAATTTTTAAATTTATTATTTTAAATGATTTTGTAAATTTCGTACATTACAATATGCATTAAAATAAATAAATTCGTACATTCCTACCTATTTTTGGTTTTATTGCTTAATTATTATAAGGGATTGTTAGTCATAGGAAATTGTGTTTTAAATGAAATTGACCCAAAAAGGAAGCAAGTATTATTCCAGTTTATTTTTGTTGTCCTTATTTCTTTATGGAGCAAGCCTTTTTCGGCAAATGCTAAATTTGAATTAAATCTATCAGTATGTTTTCAAAAAGATGTATTAGACAATTACGTGGCAAAAACTGTCAAAGAAATAAATTTGTTGTGCCTAATGTAATTGATTCCTTAACAAAAAAACATGTTTATATCAAATGTACTCTAGACTTCAGTACTCTTTTGTACTGATATAATTTTAACTAGTACTATAGACTTTATAAAATAGTAAAACTAGGTTTTGACTTCACAAAAATTTATAATAGGGTAATGGACTTTGCATTTTATTGTTCCTTAAAATCTGAAGCATAACAGAAAGAATTATGGCATATTGCGCCTACCAGCGCTTCTATTCCTATTTGGTTCTCTATTTCTTAAATTTATTTATATTTCAATTTATAAATTTTGGTTGGAGAGAAAAAGTGTGTATATAAAAGTGCGTAGCCATATGAGAGTACTATCACTACAAAACTCCCGAGAGCGTCCCTTGATTGACTGTCTATCCCTCTGAAAGCTTATTTCATGACAGTAGTGTCCACTTGAGTGGACAAATCTTAAGAAATATTCAACTTGCAATTCCGATCCATAGTTACTTTTCAGAAGCCAACAACAGGAATTCATCTTTTCTTAATGTGGTACACTGGGGCGTATACGTAATATGTTTCAATACTATAAATCTGGCAAATCGCTGCAAACTATCAAATCGATGTTAGTATTATTTTTAAGTATTTATTTGAGTATATATTAAAATACATTTGTAAACTAAGTTTCAAAAATATTCATCAAGCAGTTTTCAAAAACTTGAATTTTCAATAAAATTATATTTTTATTTTTTTAAAAATCCAAAATTTATTTTTTTTTTCAAATTTTAATAAGCAATATTATTAACATTTTATAGGAGCTTTTGCAAACAAAATTTTGTTTAAATCAGTTGAGCTATTCATATAATAACCGTTTATAACAATTTTTGATAATTTTTATTTGCGACATTGGTACTATAGAGCAGAAAGACAAAAACTAAAATATTGAATTTTCTATTATTTACGTTTTTATTCCTCATTCTTCTATCAGCCAGACCACATGCTTTACCATCATCAATTTTTAGTCGTCTGAATTTAACCAAATTCCATTAGATAATATAATTTACAGTGTATTTGTGCTATTTATTTAATACGTGTCGGTAACCATCGACTAAAATTATGCGTCTTAAAAAAGATACAACAACATCTAACTGATGAGCCTAACTGTTGTACCTGGGCGAAACACATTTGGACTACAGGTCACAAAAATAATAAATTGAATTTATATTCAAAAGTCCACCACAACAAAAACTAAACTAATGAGTTTTCTATTACTTTTATTCTTAATTCTACTATTATGGGGCAAACTTAGAATTCTAGCCAAAAAAAAATTTGGAGATAACAGTCAAACACCAAAAAAGTTTCTGTCTCTCTGAACGTCCGTTTGTATTTGGATCTACAGGCTAAACCCGTGGTCTTTTTCAAATTTTGAACTAAAATGAGTGTTTTACCATACGTATAGTGCACTTTCTTATGAATTTTTTTTAACCAAAAGCCGTAACGGTACCTGTCATATTATGGTTTTTTTTTGGTTTTTTATTTTTTCACTCGCTTCTTCTACCGATTGCCAACAAATTTTTTTGCAAATGCTCTTTTAAATGTCAACAAAACTACATACCAAAATTTAAAAAAAGTAAATTTTGTAAAATTTAATATTTGGAAAACGGGTTGATAATTTTTTTTTAAACTAAGTTAATCAATGTACGTTAAAAAATACTCAAATTGGCGTCCTTAATTTTTTTTAATAAATATTACCAAAATTTTATATAATATGTTTTGTTTATATTTTAATAAAATATAAAATTAGTTTTTAAGAAAATTGCTTCAACGGTTTTAATTTTTTTTTCAATGTAGTGATATTTTTTCAAGTTATACTTGTTTTTGAGCTCTAAGTATCTAATGAGTTGTTTATACCATTGGAAGATGATTTTAATGCATTTTTCCTATTTAATAATTTTTCCTATAATTAACATTCCTTATTTCAAAACCTCTTAAGGTCCAAGCAACTTGAATATTAGAGAATATTTAGACGTCCATTTTATTGAAAAAGACACTGTTACTACAGTAATCCACAAATTTTTTTATTAAAATTATTAGAGCTGTGTTTTGAGATAAATAAGTTTTTCTTTAACGGTTGTGTATGTTGCTTTGGCCACAAAAAAAAAATCAAATTCCCCTCTGGAGAGTGACAAAAAAACCTTCAGTTCAAAATTTGATGAAAACAGCTCTAATATAGATTGAGGTACAGACAGACAGACGAAAGAATTGAGCGGCACACTTTTTTCGATTTCTATATAATTGTAATATCATTACCTTCCCGTAAGAATGTATTAAGCGACATTTTAAAATTTTTAAATTACAAATTTTAAAAAAGTATTTTTTAATTATTTATTTGTGTATTTTGTAAGCAAATTTTTAAAGGGATTTTGAGTTGAAAATTACTTTCCATTTTTTTAGATGCACACATAAAAAAACTAATTCAGAGGTTTATTTTGATGCCTATAATATTTTTGAAATGTCACTTAATACATTCTTACGGGAAGTTATCGATATTATCATGCTTGATTGTTGTCTCAAATTTTTGTTTGCATGAATCCTAAACTTGCTCTGTAGTACCTATATCGCAAGTAAAAATGTTGTTGTTTGTTATTTTTTTGGTAACATATTCAAAAGGCTCTAAATTTTTCGAAAAAAACCTTTTTTCATCAACAACTTTTTTCATTCCCTGTTTGAAGTCTTCTATAAATATTGTTTGTTTTTACTTGTCTTTATATTATTTAATAAAAAGCTTAAAAATCGGTTGAATTTTCTAAGCCAGTATTTTTCAAACTTTTTTAGTACGTGACCCCTTTGTTAGTAAAAATATTATGTCAATCCTCACATTTAAAATAATACTTTGTCAGTTAAATTGACAAAACATAAAACAAAACGTAACTGACCTTGCAGTATATGGACGGCTCACAGCTGTACCGAAACAAGTCATATTTTTTTTTTCAATTTTTACAAGTATTTTTCAGCTCAAGTGTTCCATTTTTTAATAAAAAAAATAATAACAGATTTATTTAAAGCATTAACTATAGAATTGTCATTTTGACGAGTAAAATATTTAATAATGTTGCCTAAACATCGAGTTATCTTCAAATTTTCTTTTTCTGACTTGGTTCGGTTCAGCTGTGATCTGAATATTAAAACTTTTAGTCTCTTCCTTATTTTGTCTGTGCATGTCTTGATAAAATCTTTGCTTAAGAAAAAAATTGTGTAATTTGGAAAAAAATTTAAATCCTTTGATTTTACAATTTTTCTCTATGTTGATCTTTTTAACTTTTCCTGCTAAAATTTGTTTATAAAATTATTCAAACGATCCATTTTGATAGAAAATTTATTTTTTTGAACAAATAGTTTTGTGTGTAAAATTATTAAATTTGGCTTAGTTTCTGAGCTATACCAAAATATTGAAAAGCGACCAATGTGACCATTCTCTCAGAAATGGATGTGTGAATTTAAGAGAATTTTCAGTTTTGAACTTGCTTATGGGCAAAACAAACATATTCAATAATAAAAACCGTTGTTCCTTATACCCCTCATTCCCGATTTATTCGATAGACTCATCGATGGGGAATCTTAAAGAAAAAGTTTTTCAAAAAAGATCCAACTTTTTTTTTATCTAATTAATATACTTTTTTCAAAGTAAGTTATGCTCAGTGGAATTCATGGAGAGTTCAATTGTTTTTTTTTTTTTAATTTCATGCCAAAAATGTCAGCTTAAATACTGATTGTTTTGCAAAAGTCTTTAAAAAAATCTAGAGCGTGTAAGTGACACCCAGGCAAGAAAAAAAAAATCATTTTGAAGGAGGACCTATTTCAACCCGTTGAGGCGGAAGGGCAGTAAAAAAAATTCCTTAAACTTTAAAAGAAAAACATTAAATAACAACGGCAACATTCACAATATCACGTTGTATCATCTTTTAAAGCAAATATATTTCTAACCTATTTACTTTTTTAAATAAGTTGGATCTTGTAAATTTTTGGAATAAAAATTTACATCCGTAAAAATGTATATTTATTGCACATTAAATATGAATTTCCCTGAAGATTATATCAATAGGTTCGAAATGTAATTTACAATAATTTCTAAAAATAATTTTTTAAAATCAATTATTTTCAATAAAAATTTGTTCTATAAATACTTTTAGATATTTCATATTTAATTTTGTAAATCAAAATTATTACAAAATAACTTTTTTTTTTGTTTTGAGCATCACAAAAACCAATTTACAATGTTATGTGTGCCCACTACTGATATCAAAAGAAATAACTTACCACATTCAAATAATTTTGCCAATCAGACAGGCAACCTTTTGGTTAACAAAAAAAAAACACAAACATTTTCATATCCAATCACAATAACGAAATTATCTTCCTTTCCTTTAAATATATTGAATTTCTACCCACATTTAATGTCTTATGAATTCTTGAAAATTAATATAAAATTCAAATTGTTTAGATTTAAATAATACCATGTTAAGCAAATGTCTGACCTTTTTTAAGAAAATATAATGTTCTTTGCAATAATTTTTGTTCGTGTTGAATTCAAAATTTGTGGTTCTGTAAGAATTTATTATACCAACAGCATGTATCTATCCAGTTATGTTTATGCATAATGACCAGGTAAGATACACCTAAGCTTAGAATATAGGCTTTCGTAATGAAGAATGAAAAATGCTTTATTTGTCCTTCCTGTTGTTTAGTAAGAATGGAAAAGAAGGGATTGAATTTCGGTAGAACAATAATTTCTAAAGGACTTATCTACCTTCAAAATATATTATTTTATTTCTATTAAAATATTGATTTTCAACTTGAGGATAGAAATACCCAATATTCTCAGTTCCATAAAAATATGAAAACAAATACAACATGAAATCTTCAGTAAGATTTGTGGTTGTTGTTCAGTGTTCACACTTTCATATATCTGCACATGGCCACTCTCAGCCAAGTCATCATCATCATAATATCATAATAGGAATATCTCTACTCCAAAAAATCCTGTTTTCAGTCTAAATTTAAGACCAGCAATGCACATTTCTCTCTTCCAATTTAATGCAGCTTTTGGAAAATACGAAGATAATCTTAAATATTCCATTCTTTCATCATATAAATACTTTCGGAGTGAAGTTTGTTGGCATCACATAAATGTATATACAACAAGCTTATATCTACTTTATTTTCCAATTCTTTAATATATATGTATAATGTATAAACGAGTATGGCTTAGAATGAAAAATACCAACACTTGAATTTCAGGAGTTTACTTTAAAAAATGTTGATATTTAAAGAACAATTACTGAGAACACGAAAATGAGTAACTCCCCTATCACTATAAATGTTGGGTATACTTCTAGGACCCAGTCATGGTCTTCCTTAACAACGTAGCTCTACATTAAATTATAAATACATTTCAGACTAGGGTTGCCAACATTTATTATTGTTTCATTCCTTTTATTTATAGAACTTATGGGTCTTAATAATTTATTTTTAACTTCCCATTGGAAGTTATTGTAATTGGTCCGATTTGTCGAAACGAAAATTTTGACATTTCTTCACGTTTCGAGTTCCCTAGAATCAGAATTCATCATTTTTAAAGAGATGTCTGTGTCTGTACGTACGTTCGTACGTTCCTTCGATTTATTTTACTCACCATATCTCAAGAACCAATAGAGATATCGACTTCAAATTGATTGCATTTTATAGATAGAAGTTTCAATACGTGCAGAAGGGAATTTCAAAAGAATTCAATGGGTGGTTTTTACTACAACAATTTAAAAAAACCTTTGTTAAATTTCATTAGTCTCGAATATCTCAAGGACAAATTATGTTAGCGACTTCGTTTTAAATTTGTTCCATGCATATTAAAGTGATAAGGAATTAGTAAAAATATAAAAACACATATAGTTTTTTTTTAATAAAAAAAGTTTTTGAACATTTTTAGAAAAAGTGGTTTTTATCAAATATCTTGAAAAGACAATGATATTGGCTTCGAAGTAATTTTATTTTATGCACTAGTTTATTAATATTGAATCAACGGTTTTTTTAAACGAAAAACTGCAAGTACCCAAAATGTTACCAATAAATTTTGGTTCGTCTCAATTATCTTGAAATTAAGCAATGATGTTGGCCTTGAGTTGATTTAGTTTGACACACTAGTTTATAATTAATAATTGATAGGATTTGCAATTTGACATGTAGTTTTTGTTTAAACAAAAAAAAAGCTATAAGAAACTGTACCAAAATCGTTGAAATTTTTATTTCTCCCAAATGTCCTCATATCACCCAAAATGGTATTGGCTTCGGGTTAGTTAAATCTTAAACACTATTTCATAATTAATATTTGATTAGTTTTGTTAAATAATTCAACCAACATTGCCTTTTTTTAAGTAAAAATACTACAAGAAACTTTACCAAAAATTGTTGAGCATATTTTTTCTTCCCAAATATCTTTACAACAACCAATGATATTGGCCTTAGGTTAATTTTGTTCTTTACACTAATTTTTACTTGATTGCATACTGAATTCCTAAGAACTTTTTCAAAAATCTTTAATTGGCGATTTTTTAAAAAATAAAATGATATCGGGCCTCTGGCTTCCGAGGGCACCAATGGGAAGTTACCAGTGTGGGTCACACCCAGCCTCTTTTTATTTTTTGTAATTCCCTAAAGGAAAAATAGATATTTTTTTAGCTTCAAAAATAACGGTAATTGTCGTAAAAAAACCATAAAGCAAAAGCTTTTTTTATCTCAAAAATGATTCTGACGATTTTGATAAAAAAATCAGTGTATTGTAGGTATGGCGTAATTTTTGGTATTTTTTTTTTTACCAAAAACCGTTGTAAAGAATGTTTTTTTTTTTCATTAACAGCTACGCTGATTTTAATCAAAAATTGTGTGTAAAAGTTCCTTTTAAATGTCAGTAATGCTGCATAAGAAATTTAGAAAGAAATAAATTCTGGATTTTTAAAAATATATATTTTTGAAAACCGTGCAATCTCTTCTTATTTTGTTTAATGATTTCACTAAAATTCATTCTTAAATTCATTTTCTAAAATTTTCATTTATATAAAAATATATTTAAAAATAGTTAGATAGTTTTTGTAAATAAACATTATAATATCAACTTGCAACATTTATTTATTTTTTTTTTTTTCATTTCAGGTAAGTTCAAACAAAAACTTATTACAAATATTACAAAAAAATTGTAAGTATCTACATGTAGCTACCTAGTATTTTATTATTCTTAATTATTTACGCTCCTGAGCATAACTGACTTATGAAACATTTTTACTAACGCAATTGTAAAAAAACCCATAAAAACAGCTGAATTTATCTAATTAATATGAAACTCATCTCATCCAGACATCCAACTCTGGCCAATTATCTAAAATGCATCCTTAGACTAAAAACAGTACAACAAAAAATCAGCTCAAACAACATTGTTTAAAAAAGGAATTTTTAGCCAAAACCATAACAACCTAGAACGATAGCTATAGCTAGTGGAAAATTGCTTCGAAAACATCCATTATCTCGCGCACTATCCAAGAAATGCTGACATTTATAATTACCACACCAACGCCAACCACACCGCAGCGCGGCAGCAGATACGTGGAGTGTATGTGGAAGGATAGCAAAAATACCTCTCTAAAAGTCGTCTATTCCGCCATATTATATGAAGATAGACGATGGATGCAGAGCTTTAGTACCAAGCATAGACAACAACACCAACAAATCTTGACAACACCAGACCTTGCTCCAAATTGACGCACGTTTTCATAGAGCTGTCAGAACAGCATATACACAACTCGCTCAACTATTCAGCACCTCAACTCAAGTTCATAATTTGTAGCACTTGTGGGTCGATGAATCATTTTATCTACAAGTTCTTAGATATGTGTGTATGGGTGTGGGAGTTTTTTTTTTTGCGGAACTAAAATAAAATTATGAACTAGATGTGAAGGACTCTGTCTCCTTTTCTTTACCCATTAAGTTGTCATCAGTTTTCTTTTAGATTCTCAATATTTAGTTGCAACTTAAGTATCAGGGCATCACAGAAGGTACATAGATGGCATGGCGGGATGATGTAAGGAGAAAGGCTATTTTCAGGGCTTTAATTGCATCTGCAAGTTTCTATAAGTGGCTTGTGCATCCATCAAGGATAAATCCCTATTTGTGTGGTTTGCTCGCTCCCTCTATACATATATACGAACATCAATTTCCTCTTCCATAAAGGATGCAATAAACATTGCGCTTGTTTTTATTTTCTTTCCATACTTTTTCTTCTGCGGTTTGTCCTCGCGTATATCCTTTTGAGGTTCATCCGCCAAACGCTGCGGATTAGTGGCTTTGGAATGTTGGCCATTATATTATGGTGAAGCTTCTATTTCATATCCTAAATGAAAATTTACAATTATGTTCGTCCTTGTTCCACAGTGTGTGGGTCTGTGCATGTTGTATTTGTATGTTTGTATGCGTATGTGAATATGTGTGTCTATGTTTGAGCTAAAGCATACTCCAAAACTGACACTAAAAACCTTATCTATATTTATCCCCGTTTAACCGAATTCATGCAATCGATTTACCGATGAGCTTACCGTCGACAGGGTTTCGATCTTCTCACACACATTTCTGGATTAAGGTTCGACTGAAATCTTCTTTTGAACATATTTTTGTTGGTATTGGTAGGATATGGAATTGGAAGAGGTCTTGGTGTTGCGGATTAGGTTCAATGGCACGGTTTTGGTTGATTTTTTGTGTATTTTTTTTTTTGTTTGTGTGGTGCTTCCTTGAGCAGATTATCCCGAATGATTTGCAATACAGTGACAACCAGGAAAATACTTTGGAGCTCGAGTAAATTTATACAGACTTTAAGTAGATAGGTTAAAGTACCACAAAAGCAGCAGAAGCGGCATCAGCGCGGCTAAAATAAAAAGCTGTCATCTTTTTCATTCCATTTGGTAAAGTAGGTAGGTATCTTTGTGCCTTTTAAACGAATTTTGTCGTGGAAGAGCAAGTTTTCTCATTTTATTTTATTTTTGAAGGGAAGATGGTTTCCTCTGACACTAATCTCGCCTCTCCCTCTGCCTCATTTTTTATCGCTCTACTGATGTTATAAGGTACTTGAAGTAGCTTAAAACATGATAATGCAAGGTTGGGGTTTAATTTGTGGCTTTGAAATAAGCTTAAGCTTTTGAACCTGTTATTTTTTTTTTTTGGTTCTTTTTTTTTCAAAGAGAGGCAAAGTTTTTCATTGAATTTCAATAGACTAAGCCAGTTAAGACGATTAATCCAAAATTAATGAGTTCGATTTTCAAGAGTTTTAAGGTATCTCCTATATATTTTTATGCTAAGTCATTGTCAATCACACGTATATAAGCTGGGGATAAGGTAGTTTATTTTTGATTTTTGAAACTCACAAAGAACACCATAACCACAGATATAAAAATCGATGAGAACATCGACAGTATGGTTGGTTTTTGAGACAAGACACTGTTCGTTGGTATAGCTTGGTATATATCTTGAAATGGATCAAAGAGATTTAAGTTGAAATACTTTTAAGTTGATTGAAGTTTTTCTTTTATTTTTATAATTTATTCAAATGGAAGAAGATTTTTAAGAGACAACGATAAGTCAGAATATTAAATGAAAGATCTAGTACAATGGAAATAAGAATTTTCGGACTCACAATGATGGATGGAGAAGTTTATTAAGAAAAAACTTTGATCTAGATAATTAGGTTTATTTTATTTTTAAATAATATCCGATTTGTGAGGACTTTTTTTGTTAGAAGTAAGATTTTCTGTGAGGTAAATTTTTTTTCTAATATTTACAAAATCTTTAAAGTCTGCTGCTAAGTGAGGCATTGAAGGTATAATGGACACATTATTTACCTATACCTAGGAATGTACATTGAAGTCTCTTGAAATTTCAAAGTCAGTGACCCAGTTGATGGAGAGATTGTTTTCTAAGGCTCCCGTGGTATTCCAAAAGAAAAAAAAAAACTCCAAATGATTACTTTTTGAAAAGACATCACAGTGATGGTTAAGTTCGATTCAACTTTAACAATAAATCGCTTCATACTGAAACACTGCGCCGAAATAGTGACGCTTTACATAGTATATAGGTATTGCATTTCGTGAAAAATATTCTAGCCAAAAAAGCACAGTACAACTATATGTGCGAAAAGTTGGCAGAGCCATTTTGAATTTTCAAAAAAAAAAATGTGCTGTAATGTGCTTAAGCTCTGCAGCCATATGCCACACTAAAAAATTATATCATAACTTAGGGTACCTATGATTTTAAGAGAGTATCCATTTATTAGCGTGAAATTAGTAGAAGGAAGAAAGTTGTGCTTAGCTTGTATTGCCTTGTGCAGTAAAAGTCGCGAATTTGAAATTTTCTGAAAGGAAAGTTGGGTCTTTTGGGCTAAAATTATGCTGCCAAGCATCAAAAGTATAAAACAATTCGCTATATTGCAACTATTATTGTAAAAATTGAACTTTGCGAGGGGCCATAGTGATAAGTTTTCACTTCCATTTTTGATTTTGAAAAGAAAAAGTTTTGCTGTATTGTCCTCAATTTTTGCCACCTTGCGCTGTAAATATTAGTAAAAATTGCAAATTTGTAATTTTGGCAAATGAAATTTTTTAATTTCTTAAAAAATAAAGTTGTTCTATTTTATGATTCAAGCTAAAAAATCAAATAGCTCAACTCCATTTTACAAAATTGCCAACATAAATATAGCACAATTCTTTTTTTTTTGTGAAAATCGGAAATGGCGGTGCTAACTTCACGCTTCACAAAACTGCTTTTTTTGAAGCCATTAATTTTTCACGAATGCAAATGCTGCAACGGAAAACAAGAACAGCAAGAGAGGAGTACCGTGAAAAGAGAAGGGAAGAGAAGAAAACCCTGCGTAGAAAGAAAAGACCATCCGCAGCCTCTCAGCTCAGGTATCTCGAGGAGTCTAGCATTGCC
This sequence comes from Dasysyrphus albostriatus, assembly GCA_946251815.1. Taxonomy (NCBI): domain Eukaryota; kingdom Metazoa; phylum Arthropoda; class Insecta; order Diptera; family Syrphidae; genus Dasysyrphus; species Dasysyrphus albostriatus. Next base: position 139,273,496 of record OX276336.1, read on the forward strand.
ACCAACACCCGCCGGTTCTACAAAAAAGCCAAGCAACTGGCATGTGGTTATAAAACCGGCACGCAAGCTCTTCGAAACAGCAAAGGGAAGCTAGTCACCGAAGCATAGGGAATTGTTGACGTGTTTAAGCAGCATTTCCAGCAGCTGCTCAATGGGCATTCTGTAGAGGAAGCGACAGTAGAACAAAGAAGCATGAGACCAGTCAATGAATCCAGTCCCAGCGCCCAGTACTGAAGAGATTAAGAAAGCCATCCACAAGCTTAAGAACAACAAATCCGCCGGCTCGGATGGCCTACCTGCGGAACTCTTCAAGTATGGAGGAGATGTCCTGGTAGGGTGCATACACAAGCTCATCAACCAAATATGGGAGGAGGAAAGTATGCCCGACGACTGGTCAATTAGCTCCATATGCCCAATCTTCCAAAAAAGCGATTTTATGTCCTGCAAAAACTACAGAGGTATATCCCTGCTTAATGTTGCATACAAGTTCCTATCCAACGTACTATGTGAGCGTCTTAAACCTTTCTGCAACACTATGATCGGCACGTACCAGTGTGGCTCCAGGCCAGGCAGATCAACGATAGACCAAATTTTCACATTGAGGCAAATCCTGGAAAAGACCAACGAATTGCAAGTCGAGATCCAGCTATGCCGCATGACGTTACAAAATACGAGGTGCAACGTGCAAATGGGTAACAGCTCATCCGAGCTATTCCAGACATGTACAGGGTTCAGACAAGGAGATGCCTTATCATGTGACTTCTTCAACCTAGTCCTGGAACAGATAGTTCGCAAGAGTGGTGTTAACCTGGAAGGCACTATCTTCAACAGGTCTTCGCAACTGCTTGGCTATGCGGACGACATCGACATCATCGGCCGCTCCAAGCGAGCTGTACTAGAAGCATTCACAGCTATTGATGAACAGGTGAAACGCGTTGGTCTTGAAGTGAATGAGGACAAAACAAAGTATATGCTATCAACAAACAAAGCTTCATCTGTCCATCGCCTAGGACAAAACGTCACTGTTGTTAGCAGTAATTTTGAGGTAGTCAAGAAGTTCACCTACCTCGGAACAAACATCAACCCCACGAATGACACCTTAGTGGAAATCCGACGAAGAATTTTCCTAGCGAACCGCTGCTACTTCGGTTTGGCCAAACAAATGGGTTCAAAACTCCTCTACCGGAAGACAAAGTGCACGCTATACAAAACGCTAATCTTACCAGTTCTACTCTACGGCGCCGAGTGCTGGACGATAAGTAAAAAAGGGGAATTGATACTGGGCACTTTCGAGAGAAAAATTCTTCGGCGGATATTTGGTCCAATATGCGAGGAGGGCGAATGGAGGAGAAGATTTAATCGTGAATTATACGAGCTGTACCAAGATGTGGATGTAGCCCAAAGAGCCAAAACACGCCGACTACACTGGCTCGGCCACATCGAGCGAATTTTTTAAATAATTTTTTTTAATTTCGCAATTTCTTAAAAATTAATTTTGTACGCAATTTGTGGTGCCGTATTATACATATTTAAAATTTTCTCGGCCGAACAAAAATTTGGCACACATTTTAAAAGCACCATTCTTCGTTTGGTGCCAAATTTTATTGAGTGCGGGATGTTGGGATGTCTTTGACATAATTTTAGATCCCACACGTGTGTGGTATCGTCACCGTGTTCAGCGTTTTGGCGTCAGTGGAACTTTTTTTCTGCGCATTTTGAAGAATTATTTGCATTTTCATAAAAAGTCCAATGTACTCAATAATAACTAACCATCCAAGTACTTAAAATAAGACTTTATAATTGCATACCGATATAAAAAATGGCTCTCCCTGTACCTGTGTAGTATTTCCAAAGAAATGTAATAGAATATTCGTGCAATTTTTTTTTTTTTGATTTCTTATGGGCATTTTAATATTGCTCGTCAAAGTCTTTGAAAGAGAATTGAATTTCTTCCATTCTCGTATAAAGCATTCTTGTGTATTGTGTGATTCCCTGATGCTAAGAAAAATAATTCTTGCACATGGTAACTTTGCTGAAAGTCCATGAATACCTACCAGTTAACATTATAAACTCTTTATGCATGCCATCACCTTGTATCACATACTGTCTGCAATGTCAATACAATTGACTATATACTCCCCTTGTTTTGATCCTGTGAACAAATATTTCCACTACTGTGCATCAAAGGATACAAACAGAAATTTTTCCTTTATTTTAGCTATGCTTGGTTTGCGTTTACAGTTTACACTGCACTCAGACTCACTCAACTCATTCACTAGCCCACCTTCAGGATGTTTTCATTCAATCAATCCAGGATGTGATCCTGTGATGGAATTTTATTTTTTTAAATCCAATTGTGAAAAAAAAAAGAATGTTTTAACTGCGGTATTCCGTCCGCCTGCAATATCCAACCCATTCAGTGAATGAGATTCAGAAAAGGAAATGAAAATCGTACGTGATTTCATTTGCCAATTAAGTTACGTTGTGCAGTGGTTTTTGCTTCTTTTTTTTTTTAAATCAAATTCGAGTAGAGATATCCGCATCACTAAAAAATATGCATCAATATCGTAGAGTGCTTCCAAAACTTTGTTTCGTTTTTTTTTTTACTTAAGTCGATCTGTCTCCGAGTGACCTAAATTGATTTGAAAAAAAAAAATGAAAATTTGAAAACAAAAAAAGAAAAACAAATCAAATCGCAAGTAATCCAACCGTACGAGCAATTTTTATTTGAATATCAAACTTTTACTTAAAAAGGTTTTTTCCTTCGGTCTTTGTATATGCTGTTTGTGTTTTTTCATTCAGAAAAAAAAACGAAAGAAAAAAAAAACCTATTCGATTCATAATTTTCCTTTTAATATTAATCCTGATGAATAAAAGTGCCAGTCCATGCTGCATGGTATACGCTCCTGATGAAAGGAAATATGCCAAAAGTACAAACAAACAAAAAAAAAAAAAAACTAAAGCATTCACTTCAAGTAGATGCAATATAAAACTTTATTTTTTACCTTTTTTTTTTATTTTCTTGTGCCTGGGAAAAAATGTTGCAAAAGTTGAAGTTTATCCATAAACATCAATTGAACTGATTTTTTTTTGTTTTTTCTCCCACAAATGCAGAACAAAGATTCACTGTAGGTAATATAGGTAGCTCCAGTCAGGCAGTCAGTATAAAGTACGGCAAAACCAAAGCTATTTTCTTTTGTTTCTTTTCTTCTGTTGATGGATTATTGACTAAAAATGAAAGTTAAATCAGGGAATTGCACACAAGAAGATACAATGGGGAATAGTGCACCAAGAGTTTGCCACAAATGTGCTGCCTGCTTCGCCTTGCCTTATGGCAGAGATGTAACTACATATTATATGTATGTATACGAAATCAAAATTACTTCTGTGCAAAACCCACTACACCTCGTTTAGAAGTAAATTTTTGCTCCTGAAAGTTCGTCCTTATATTCTTCATCTAGGCTTCATCTGATGCAGTTTAGCGATATATTTAGGAAGCAGAAAGTTGGCTTTTACTTGTTCGAACAAAAAAAAAAGAAACGAAAAGAGAACATATATCTTTGATCGATTTTATATGAGAACGGGTGTAACTACACTACCACTTATATCTGAATTGAATTGGGGCTTATTCTACCCATCTACCTCACCTACAACCTTCCTGTCGATATTTTTCGAAACTATCGAGTGAAACCAAGGAAAACTTTTGGAATATATTTCATTGTTAGACGATAAATCGAAAGGAGAAACAACAAAAAGGCAAAAAAACAACAACAACAAAAAACAGAGATTCAAGGATTTTTGGGAGAATATTCCAATGTTCTTGCATGGTTTTGGGAAGAATTGAAAACAAAATCTATAAAGTACTTCACCATTCATACGTTTGTTTTGGATTCGGTTTTCTAAAGGTTTCATTGTCATGAATGTTAGTTACACTTTTGTTTGTTGTTGTTGAACAGTTTATATGTTTACTTTTATGAATATTTTGAAACTTTATTATAAGATCAGTAGTTGGTTGGTTTTTGTTGGTGCAGTTCATTCGAGAATGAAGAATTTCTGGGATAATAAATTTAAACTTTATGAGTTTTTTAAAAAAATATATAACAAAATTAAAAAAAAAATCACAAGTGCTTTGATCTGATTTTAAAAGCAAAACCGAAAAATTCTTTTAATGTCGCATTTGGTGTCTAATTATTGTAAATGCTAATGAAACTACAACCTATTAAAATTTTGTACGAATTTACAATACATACTTATTTAAGATATAATAATTACCAAAAATAAAACTGACTCTTGGAGTTCCAGTCTATTTTGAAATACAAGATAGCCATTAGGCTTTTCTTACAACGATGCACTGAGGCGTATGCGTGCTATTTATTGAACCTATAAAAACTCAAATTGCGCCAAATAGAAAGCACAATAACTAAATTAATTAACTTATCAGACATGTTTTTTGTATGATTGTATAGCTACTCGAAGAATTAAGCTGCAAGGCTTTTAATCCCTCTATATGAATATTGAAGGCTTGAGAGTAACAACAACGCAATTTGAGTGAGCTCGTTGTGTGTTCAAATGAACACAACAAAGTGAACACCATCAAATGAGTCTGCTGATTGGTTTGTTAACTGTGATATAGTTATAGCACCAGTTTAAAGCAAATCTTGTTGTGGCTCAACGGTTTGTTATTTAAACATTTGTGTGATAAGTAGATACCAAAAATTATAATAATAATCTTCTAAGTAGTAATTTTTTAAAAAATCACTAGCTGTCAGGTTTGAGAGTCTTCAAAACTATTGCAAATATTTAGATAGTTTTGGTACCTATACAAAAATATTTCTCTGGCTCTAGCTGAGTCGCTAAATTTTGGAAAAAATCTTAAATCTAAAACCAGGTGCAAAACCTATTTTTACAAAACTAAAAATAAGTCATTATCAAAGAAATTTCTTACCTCACATTAATTAATTTATTTTTGTTTTAGCCCACGGACATTTATTTTTTTTGAGACAAGTACAATATTTTAAAATGCATTTTAACCTGTTAAAAAGGATGCATTTTGAGATTTTAGATTGAAATTAAAAAAAATAAAATAAATTAAATGTAAGGGAATTTGGTCAAATTTGAGTCTAAGAAAAAGCAAAAATCAAATTATTACCAATTTTAATTGTTATAAATAAGAACAGTGAAATGAAGATTTTGATTAAACTTGCTAAGCTTGTTAATCCCATTGTTCTATTTGTTTACCCTTTCAGCTACAATCTAAAACACTAAGTAGCTTTTTTTCAAACATGGAGCATAGTGACTTTTGCTTCATTGTTCCCATACGTTTCTTGTATATAAATATTACCAAAAAGAATGATGCCTCCTACCATAGAATTTTGTTTAACAATTTCACCTTTTGCTAGAAACTGACATGGATAAGTGCTTCTCATCTAGCCATTCGGACTCGGCAAAAAATTGTAGGTCCTCTCCATTCCTGCCTTCAACGCTCACACTGGAATGGTTGAGAGTTGTAAGTCACTAGGCCCTGGTTTTCCACGAGCTGTTGAGCCACCAAATTTAATTTAAATTTTACATAATCGTATTTTTATCAAAAACGGCTCCACAACTTTCTTAAAAATTAAATAAATTACTTTAAGTAAACCATATCTTGGAGTGGAAAAATATTTTTCATACAATGTTGATCATTGGTAAAGGTACCTCCTGAAGGAGGTACCTTTTTATTATAAAACTAACGGATTATTTTCTTATATTCAAATTTCGTATGAGTTAAAATAATATTAAGCCGGGAGACCCATAGTAGCCTAACTGCAATTTTATTGAAATTGAGCTTATAACATAAATTAAATATGAGTGAATTAAACAATATTTCTGCTATTATATTTTTTTTAATTGATGGCTTTATGTCTTACTTACAAAAAAAGATTGAATGCAAGAGTGGCCTATTTGATCAGATTATAAGTGTATTTTGAAGAATTATTTAAACAAAATAAAAGCCTTTTTTTAATATACTGCAAATAAAAATCAAAATTATGTTTAGTTATTTAAAAACTACTGGTTTTTGAAATTTTTGAAAACTAAAAATTAAAAAATTAAGAATTAACTTCATCGTAGCATAATGGCATGTGCGTTGGACTGTCATGCCAAAGGTTTGGGCTCGATTCTAAGTCGTTGCCATGTTGAGGTATTGCCTCTTTCGGGGAACTAACAAAATGCTCCAAGAGAATACTTCACTTGAATAAGTGTTTCCCATCTAACCGTTTTTTGCTCGGTAAAAAGTTGTAGGTCCCCACCATTCTTGCCAACAAAATGTTCACAGGAATGGTTGAGAGTTGTAAGTCACTAGGCCCTGGTTCACCACGAGCTGTCGAGTCACCAATTTTTATTTAGCTCTATGAAAAAAAATTAAAATGCTGTAAGCTCACTATGGAACTCATGGCTTCATATTGCATACAAAAGTTTAAAAAAAAAGGATTTTTTTGATTTTTAAAAAAAGCTTTAAAATAATTTTTGAAAAATGTAATATCTCAAAAAAGGTTTTGAATTTAGTTTTTATTTTAAATTAAATTTAATTATGTAGGTACACTAATAAATAATTTTAATAAATTTGATTCAAGTCTCAACTTTTTTTTAAAACGACATATGCCAGAGAGTATGATGAAATATGATCAACAAAAGCATTTAAAGTAAGGAAATTTGGTTTAAGTTGTTCTACTTAAAATTCAAATGGACAATATTTGAATTTTAAAATGTTGATAATAATTATTTTTAAGGCGGGGAGGGGAGGTAGGGGAATAAATAAAGAAACCAATTGAACAACAACTTGTGTGTGTTTTCAAAAATGCTAGTTCCCGTTGTCGTATTGATAAACAAGGAAATTTTCACTTGGATTGGGGTAATCATATGATTTTAGTGGCAAGGTGTGTAGTGTATTGGCTTTTGAAACATGGATATCAAAAAGTTTTTCAATTAAAATGAGCAAAACTTAACACCACTAAAAGGAGTCTGGAGATCGAGGGAGCACTCATGAAATAGACATAATATTCCAGCCTATAAACTTGCTGGTATAGCACTTTTGGCGGAATCAATTTTTTTCCAAAATATGTGATTTACAAATATTTTTTGTACCTACTCTTATTTTTATACTTAAAAAATAAAGAGTTATGGAATATTTAATAAAATTAAATTTTAATTATTGTTATTTTATTTTGAAATTTATTTATATATTTTTATTTATTTATATTTATTATTGATTATGAAATTTATTATGGTGTCAGTAAAGTTATGATAGTAATAATAATATTATAGAAAAAAATGTGTAGTATTTCTAAATTTATTCTCATTTTCTCATTTTTCTTTAACAGTTTATAATATTCTTGAAATGAACTCATTAATTGATTGAACGGAACAGATAAGGAAGTCTTAAAGAACCAGAACCTGCCTAAAACGTTGCGTGTCATATCCCCACATATATTGAATATGTATGGATTTGTATGTGAAATATAAATTTCAACCCATTAGTAAAATAATATGTTTTTGTGTAACCAAGTTATAACAAAAACCACAAAAAAGGATGTTACAAAAAGTGGTTGTTCCTAAAAATGAAATGGGTTGAAGTAAGAGCATACATATGTATATGAATATTGAAGATATATGTTGGAAAAGCTAACACATAGAAAATATCTATTGAAAATGATTCACATTTCACGTGTATGCTATTTTGTATTTCTGTTTTTCTAATACAGTTCTAAACCAAACTCATTCATATCACATCCGGCTGGCATGCACCACAAAAAGAAGATTTGTATTGGTTGGTTGGTATTATCTCTTGAGAACTACGACCATACTTCTTTTTTTTTCCTTTGGCATAAATGTATATAACGTCCAGAGAGTAGAAAAAGAGGAGATGAAACTTTAACTCAACAGGAAATTAGACGCCAATCTTAGGACTTTTTATACCACCCTGTGATACCTGAGGTCATTTCTTTTTAAATTTAAGTCCAGCAAAGGCAACAAGCTTTTCCAAAGTGATGTGTAAAATTGTTGTTTTTGAACTTTATAAAGTAATTTGATCGTGAAGAAATTTACATACTTATTTACATTTTAGGTTTCTTCAATTGAAATTCAAAGAAGGAGATAGATCTTTGAATTAACAAAGGATAATAGTTCTTGGAATTTAATTTAATTAAACTTTTGCTCTATGCCACAGGGCAGGGAATTACAAGAAATGCATCTCAATCTAACTGCATAACATTTCTATATTGAAATGGAACTTTTAGTCATATCTGATTTTTATTTTGTAAGCACAAAGACTGGCATTATCAAAAAGGATTTGTTGTGAGATAGAATATTTTGGTTAAATTAGAAATACAAAGAAAAGGTATTAAAAATAACTAACTTTCAAACTTCGTTTTATAATAATTTTTTTGAACCCCTGGATTATCCAGCCAAACACTAAATCCACTGCACCATTGCCACTCATTTGTTTGTTATAAACGATTTTATTTCGATAAGAATTTTACTTCATTTTATTAAATCTATTTAATATCACTATATTTGTATTTAATTTTTTAAAATCTTTTGGAAATATCCTGTGGATAAATATTAAAACATACACACATACATAGTTGAAGCAAAATCCAAAGGACCCTTTAATGGCTTAAATACTCAGATCCAATAATCGATTCCGATCGTTATTATGGTGTCATTTTGAAAGTGTTACAAAATACAAATATACACAAACTTAAGGACACAATATTCATAAACTCCAAAGCGTTTTGTTTCAACAGCATAAAACTGCCAGTATTCCTTCTTTATGGACGAATAAGAGTCGCTTTTAATGAATCGAACCTTATTGTCTATAAGAAAAGATACAAGAGTAAAAGATAAATATGTTTACTATATACATATGTATACAATATACATATATATGTAAATAAGGGTGGTCCTTCATTCGAATCAAAATATTGAAAAACAATTTCTCTAATTTTTTCCAGATTTTTATTGCACCCCCTTTCCCAACTAACAAAATTGCTCCGCATTTCAGACATTAAAGTGTGACAGAAAGTAAATTTTCTACAGCAAATTATATCAGCTTTATAGAAGCGATGTACTCGTACCAATGTTTCTATAATCCCTCTATAATGCTCTTATGAAATAACCAAAATACTTTCACTTCGTTTAGTGTGAACTTTTTTAAAACTCTCATAATTAACTCCATAAGTGTAAAAAGGAGTGAAATAGGGGTTACTTTATTCAGTCTATGGAGTCTTATGCAATGCTTATATGCGTAGGTTGAATGAAATCGAAAAAACTCTATGGAGGAATATAGAAGCGAAAATGCTAGTTGGGTTGTCACCCTCTTTTCATATTAAGGTAGTTATCTTGGGGTAAAGGTGATTCTTATTACACGCAAGAACAAAATTAGAATATATAAATCAGATTTAGACGAAAAAAATCGTACTGTAGGGGATCTATTTCCCTACGTTCAGGCAAGAGGGATTATTTTTTTAAGAAATTGGCTCTAAACAGAAACAAATTATTTAAAAAAAATCGGGAACACTTACAATGCTAACCTATAAATTTTTTTAAAGCCAAAAATCCATTTTAAATAAAGTTTTTATTGTTTATAGTTTTAATCATTATTTTTTCCATTTTAAGTTTAAAAATATTTTTTTTTCAAAAACTATAAATAATAAAAATCAAGCATATTATAGAATTGATTTGTGGCTTTAAAAACTAAACCGTGGCATTGAAGTCTGTTTTTTTTGTCAAATAATTTTATAATATAATGACTACCCTAATGTACATATACTATACAAAAATACATACATATTTATGTAACATTATGCTGGATCTTTCGCTATGGGGAAGTGAGCTTGGGTTCCTTTGTATACATAAAGTGTTGTTGTGTTTCTGTTAAAGTTAATTCAAGTGGCCACATAAGATTGAAGATAATGATTTTAAATTAAGTGGTTATAAAAACAATAAAGATAACAAATTTAATAAAGCACACACTGTGTTTGCTATGGGAGGATTTTAATAGAAAAGATGATTTTTTTTTTATTTGGGTTTTCAATGACTAAATTTTGTGTTGTGTTTTCTTGTTAGATTTTTTTCTTTTTTTGAAAGAAAATAAAATCAATCAATTGGAATAAATCATTTCATGAAAACATAATATATTATGGTTGGGCATGTTTTTTTGCTTTGTTTTTTTTCTTAATAATACTGGAAAGATTGTTTTAGAAGTGATACGAAATTAAATTGAATTGGATTGGATTGGTTGCATAAATAACTTTTTTTTGACACAAATAAATTAAAAATGAGATAAATCTTGAAATTTTCAATACACAGATTATTAGATTTTAGTAAACAATGTTAATTGAAGAAAATGTCAAACTTCTTCACATTTAAGGTTTTTTGTCGCTTCTTTGAGTTTTAATCAATATCGATGGTCACAAGGAATAGAAAACAAGATAGAGGAGAAGGAGGCTTTGAAGCACTTTGCTTTAAATTAGGTGTTAGCAGAAAAATTTTCCAGATTCACTTCACCTTTGATTCAGGTTGTAGCAGAAGAATTATCCAAATGAAATTAACAATAGCTTCTTCTGATCTAGTAGGTCTGAACAATTGAGTGATAATTTTGTATGGGATACTTTGAAGCTGTCCAATTGGTTCAACTGTCCAGCATAAAAAGTTATCAGTTGTGAAGAATTAATACAAGCCCCGGATACAGAGTAATTTACCGACTGATGACGAATACGGAAAACGAACTTAGAATCGGTGTGTCCAGGGAACATTGGACATTGGCTGCGTACAGAAGGATGAATGCTATAGACTTATTGCAAAGCAGATATTATCATCGTCGTTAAAAAAATTCAATGATAAAAGGAATATGAAAATCTGTACCGCGACTATTAGCGGGAACAAAAAACTCGTCTTTTTGGATGTGGTTTCATTGTTAGCACTGCAATTTTTGATTGTGCTTTATTGTGCTCAACTTGTGCTACTTGCTTTTGTAAAAAGAAGTCCAAAATTTTCAAGTTTTATAAACTATATTTCATTATTTCATAAAAATAAAAGTTGATCTGTTTTGTGCTCAGTCTGTGCTGCCACGCGCAGAAAAGATACAAAAAATTGTTTGTGGCTTTAAAAGTTACAATTAGCCTTGCGATTTTTTTATTTGCTAGCAATGGGCAGCACAAACTGAGCACAAAACGGCACGGTCCCATTTTCATTTTTAAAAAATTTCAAAATACAATAATTTTTTTTTTTTATTTGAAAATCACAAATGGCGGTGCTTTACTTCACGCTTTGTAAAATGGTTTTTTTTTTGTGGTAAAAGTTTCAAATATTTTTTTGCTTTTTTTTGGCAGCACAATCTGAGCACAAAATAGCACAATTAAATTTTAAGGAAAAATGTAAAACTAAAAAAGAATCAAAAATTAGTTTTGGCCTAAAAGTAGCGAATATTCGAATTTTTATCTCTTTATCAAACGAACTGAGCACAAAATAACACAACTTTCATTTTTAAGAAACTGACAAATAAAAAAAAATAAGGTACAAAAGTTGGCACAGTACAATATAATTTTTGATCTTTCTTTTTGCTTGCTAAATCAAAAATTACGGTGCAAACTTCACGCTACAGCTCTTCGCAAGATTTAGTTTTGGCTATAAAATTTTTAATTGTGTGATTTTTGTTATCTTTTTGGCCTGAGCACTGAGCACAAAAAAGGCCAATTTTCTTTAAGAAATGTAAAAATTTTAAAAAAACTGCATTTGTTAAATTTGCAAATTAGCGATGTTTTTAAATATTTACTACACAAGGTAACACCAGCTGATCAGAATACAGTAAAATTTTTTTTTCGAAAACCGAAAATAGCGGTGCTACTTTCGAAAATTGTGTATGAGCTTAAGGTTGCAAAATAAATAAATTTACCAAATTTAGGAAAATATGCACCCATGCCTCATCAAACACATTATTTATACGAGTTTAGTGACCAAAATGGTTGATCACGGCATCCGGGATCATGGATGTCCAAACGTTCTTATTCAACAAAAAGTTGGACCACTAGGTATCTTTTATGTTACCAAGGCATCCTAACTTACAATTTTTCTTTCTAAAGGTCAAATTCTTCAATTTATTGAAGTTATTACTTCTTTAGGGCTTGTATATAACTTGTGCTTCGAAATATCAAATTTTCGACGCTTTATTTAATTTCACATACAGTTTCTATAATGTCTAATAAAAGTACAACTGGAAATTTAAAACAACCCTTAGTTAATCATTCGATATGGCTTTTAGAAATCCGTTTTTAGAAACATAGCAAAGAAAGAGCTTCCATTAAGAAATCCCTACAAAGAGTTTGTATGAGGCTTGCCATCAAAGCCCTTAACAAGCTACTTATTTATTTATTAAACAAGTGCGATAATCCTCAGATTTCATAAGCCTTGTGGTAGAAAGTCTGATGGAAGCACAATATGTCCATCAAACAGTAGATGTATATAGATGGGTTGAAAATATTTTTTAAAATATTATTTCATAATAAAGCTATTACTATTGACAGAAGCCTAGTTTTTTAATCTTATCTAAAAGTGCAATATAGAAATATATTGAGTTCCCCCGATCAACTGTTATATGATTGTTTAAAAGCCTTTCAAGCTTCTCAAGTGGGCCAAATACACATATGTAAGGCCTTATACAAGCAAATTTGCTAAATATGAATAAGCTTCGATAGGCCCTAACAAAAGTTAAATTGTTAGTTGCGATTGGCTGCTAATAAAGAAAGAATTCGATGTCATAATACGGCTGCAATTGAAATAGCTTTCCAGAACTTTCTCCAGTGCCACTTAAATCAAGAAATAAGCAGCTTCACATGGAAAATACGGAGCAGATGGATCATCAGAGCTAGAAGAGAGATTAGGTTTAAGTTAAAAGAGCACGAAAAACGCACAATCGAGGAAAAAGAGAAATGTCATAGGAAGGATGAGGTTTGGAAGTAAAAAAGAAACAAACAAAGAAGTAAGACAGCGTTGACTGAAACCTGCAAGGACGATCAAAGAAAATTCCGTTCTACAATCACAATTAATACTGAGAATATGGCAGCATCATAATATCAGCAACCGTAGCTAACTGAATTAAGTAGGTACTTTCTTCATATTCAGTGAAATATTTCAAGAAATTTTCTATAGGATTGCAGTCTTTTTATTTCAGTTATAAACCCAAATTTTTGAGACAATTCAAGTTCTTGTGTCTAATTAATTCACAATAGCTAGGTATTAAAATTCTTCAACAATGCAAGTTCTATAAATTTCAACAAAGCAGGCCATAGATGAACATGCACATACCTACACACCTTTACTCTTAAAACAATTCCATTGGAATGACAATAATAATTATTAGCAGGTCATATTATTAAGACGTCCACAATAAGATGATCCAAGACCAACCATCGACAAATTTTCTAATCTGGAATCCTTGGAAATATCTCAAAAGCAATAACGAGATATTCCTATAAAATGATGATTATATCCCAAGACATTTTGATTTTCCTAATGCAATCCATTTTATTTCGACTTGGTCGTCTTCCGAAAATCCACATCATACATATATACTCGTACAATTGGTATATGGTACTTCATAGTCAATTCAAATTTTATATTGCTTCAGTCACCAGACCACCCTCCAGGGATAATTGAATTCCATTATTGAACTCCCCATTGGGTCCATTGAGAGAATATCTCTTCAAATCTTCAAAAATTAAATATTTAATATAAAAAAAAAATAAAAGAATTGAAGAAACTACCACTCCTCCTGAATTCATTAAAAAAAAATACACAAACAAAACACTCTCCGAACGTCCAACATCATGCCATGCTGGAACGGAAGAAATATTTATGTACCTACTCTAAGAAAAAAAAAATATAGAAATTAAAGGAAACGAAAAATAAATTGCTGGTAGAAGAACACTCTCTTGTGTAGCACGAGGAGAAAATAAAGAAATGAATATTTCCTTATTTTCCATTCCCAAAGAGCAGTAGAAGTAGAATCGTGGACTCGTCCTGGCCTGGTAAAGAGAAGAAAACATTTCAAACCAAACCCGTCGTCCCTTGCAATAGATATAGCTAGGCACCGCACTACTTCTAGAAGTCGGCACAAATTTTCCCTCAAAAATAGAAGAAGCAGCAGCAGCATCAAAAAACACAGATACTGAAAGATACAATAGGTACCAAGGATAAACACAAAACGAGCTCAGAGAAAAGACACAGTGGCAAAGTGAATGAAGGCAAGGATACTGTTGGAAGTTGTGGCCCGGACTGGCGGCGCGGCGGTGGCGTGGTTCTTGATGGTAATGGTGGTTAAGTAATCTACACTGACAATGGTTTTTGTATTCATCTCGAAAGAAGAACACAACAAAACAAAAAAAAAATTTACTACTCTGACGGAAATTTAACAGAACAACAATCCAAACGTCCTTGACAAAAAAGAACAAATACGAATGAACGAACCCTACCGGGATTAATACTGCAGGAGCACATCAGGTCATTAGTGGAAGCAAGTGCGCGCGCACTTTGTGTATGGCCGTGTGATTGTGTACATGTCTTTGGGGATTGCTGTTTTCCGTCCGCTAATTAAGTGCGTTAATTTAATTTAACTTTATTCTGTGTCCTCTCTTTGCTATGGGGGAAAAAGTTGCCATATCCTGTTGAAAGTGCCTTTGGCAGCATTTCACTTGCAATGTAGTAGACAACCGCATCAACTTAAAAATTATTGTTTGCCATTGTTTTTTTTTTTTAGTTTAAGTCCTAAGAAACACGCTTCACCAGTGGGGCTACAAGAACTTAACAGTGTAGACAAGACTGCATGGGAATGTTCTTTATTTTTTAGTTTTATGAGTTTGAAAGGGGAGCATAAGCTCGAACATTTTAGAAAGTGCAGTTGAAATAATTAAATGGGGGTTCTCTCTTTTGATATTTACAAAATTTGTAATAAAATCACTTTAGAAAGAAATTCCTTCAAACGAAAAAATAGTAAAAGCTTCTTTAATGAAAATTTCTTTTAAGGTTTTGTTCTCTGTAAAAATTTATAAAAAAATATTTTGTATATGTCCGATTAAAACAAGGACAGTAAAAACAACAAAATTAGAGCTGATGAATATAAAATTTAAAACAAAAAGCACGATTTGGTGCATGTTCTTGCTCTAGTAGTCGCTTTGGTTGACAATTTCACGAATGCGCTTTCACAGCAAAAAATCATTGCTTTGAAACTTTGAACGAAAATCAATTTTTCAATTTTATGACGCTAGAACCTTGAATGCTTATTATTCGGTACTTTTATGCAATGGTTATCACAAGAAACACATGGCATATCGAGATTTTGGCAAAATAAATCAATTCTTCTAGTAAAAATCCAAAAATCTTAAACGTTATTTATCTCACTTTTTTAACTTTTTCATCATTGTTAAGGTATTCGACTCTTTGAACGCAAATCAAGTAAAAACTCCAAGTTACAACACAAATGGAATAAAATGCCCAAAAATTGAAGTTTAAATTAAAAAAGAATGGCTTTGAACAAATATAACTTTATGCAAAAAAAAATATTAAATGGTTTCTTGTTCTTAAGTTCAAGAGGCTTAGAGTGTAAACAATTAAATACACGACTGGGTCACACGTACTTGCTCTCATATTCAAGATGCTAAGGATTTAAGAAAAGCATAAACAAAGACATGGAAATTATATAAGAGACAAATGCTAAAAAGCATGATATTAAAATAAGCTAAAACAAGTTCTTTGAGACTTTGAATTAAAAAAAAACGCCATCTTATTTTTTGAAGGAATATGATTGTATTAAGAAAATTTAAAATCGTTTGAGCAGGTTTCTTTAAAAAAAAATATTTTTTCTATCAAATTCTTAAAACATTTTTAAGAAAAACTTTTGGTATGCAAATCGTATAATTATTTATTTATATATATACGAAAGAAACTTTCAAAAAAATGTTAACCCGTTCTTAAGCCCATCGAATTTCCAAAAAAAAATCCAAAAATTGTTTTTTTTTAATATTTTAGCCGTTTTCCTTTGGAAGTGGCAAAGTACTTGTGAGTAGATGAAAGCACTAATCTAGTACTATCAACTGCACATGTTCTCATGGGCGAGTAGATACATTTTACATGGGAAAGCAGTTTGATGGGTTCCATTGCAAAAAGCTGGCAAAGTACTTGCAAGTACTTCACCACCTCCAAAAGAAAACGCCTTTTGATATGCAATATTTTTTAATCTGAATTTGTTTTTGCATTTAAAAAATGTATCTAAATCTGCTCATGAGAATATTAAAAAATCCTTCTATGAGAGTTAATACTATTAATAGTAATTACATATGTTTATTTAAATTTTTCGGGCATACAGAAAAAATATGATAAAAATCACAGAAGCCATTACAAAAAAAAAAAATATTTTCCTTAACGGTTTTTAACATTTGTATGGAAGGTTGCATTATTTTTTCTTAAAAGTATTTTTTTTTTCTTAAAACCCTTAAATACCGAGCTTTATTAAAATCAACATTGTAGTTTACAATTTTTTTTAATTTTCTTAAACTCAAAAAATTTTGTTTTGAAAATTTTTGTTAAAAAAAAAACTATACATGTTTTTATTGTTATGAAACTTCCGTATAAAAGAATTATTAAAAAGATAGTAAACGTTTGAAGGAAATCGAAAATAAAAACTGGTTCTGTGGGGAGGTACCTTTAATAACAATTTTTTTTGAAAATGGTTTCCCATCGAAGGTAGCCTTTTTTAGATGAAGTTTTATCAATTTTTTTTTATGAAAAAATGTAAAACTGTTCTTGAGAAAAATTAGATTTTGAAAATTAATAAAAAATTAATATAAAAAATCGCAAGCAAAAATGTATAAATGAAAATTATAAAGAGAACAATGTATAAAAGTTTGAAATACGATATTATTAAAATTAACTAAAACAACTCCTTTATTACTTTGTAATGGTAGCGGTTTTTAAAAATAAATATTTTTATACAGAAAATTCTTTAAAAATTTCTTAGGAAAAATTTCGGTGCACAAATTAAGTATTTATTTACATTTGTGAATATAAAACAACAATTTCAAAAAAAATTCAACGCATAGTATATCTCATATCGAATTAAAAAAAAAATAAATTCAAAATTCAAAAATTTTTCTCTTCAAATTTCGTTATGCAATATTATTAGATCTTGTTTGAAATTTGTACATTTTTTTTTACTTATTTAGATGTAAGTACACAAAAAGTTTTGTCAAAATCGCAGAAACCATTTGAGAGAAGAAATATTTTCCTTTACGCTTTTCTTAACATTTGTATTGAAAGTACAACAATTTTCTTATAAAAGTAATATTTGTCGTTAAGGAAATATTCAGTCTATATAAAATAAAATTTTGAGCATTTTTTAAAAAATCCAAAAACACATTCTTTTTATTTTTGTATGCAATACTTTTTATTTTTCTTTTAAGATTCTGTAAAAAAATTAGTAATACCCTTTTAAACAAAATTGAAGATAAAAAAATGGTATTTTGGGATATTTACGGAGAATTTGACTAAAACAATTCAGCTAATACTATTCAATTTACAAATAATTCGACTAAAAACAATTAATTTAAAAACAATTATTCGACTTAAGCAATTTGTCCTACAGCAATCGCAATCAAAGGTATACAAAGGTATTGGATTCTAAGGATTTTAAACTCCCCTGTTTCACTCATTTGAAAGTCCTGTTTGGGTCCTCAGTACCGCTCACTAAACTCCGTTGTTTCTTTTGCCTTTTTAGTCAAATTGTTAATAGTCAAATGTTTAAAAAAAAAAATTATCATATTCATTTCTATTTTCTAGAGAATAAAAATTTACTCTTCTCTTGTAGTTTTTTTGTTCATAAGTGGATAGAAGATTGAAATTGTAATGAATTAGTACCTTTTTTAAACAGATGAGCTTTTTTAAGCAATTTTTTGTTTAAACAACCGAGTACTTTTTTAATTAATCTTATTAAAATCTTGAACTAAAAATTCTAGAGCCTTTACTTTGAGTCCAAGCATCCAACGTAAGTTACAAAAAGAAAATAGTTATTTTAATCTAACTTGCCTTTTATACCACCTATCACAAGTTTAAAGAAGAGAGACCCACGTCATGATTTAAGAATGATTTGTTTGTCTATTTGACTTTATTTCTTTTTGTGACAAAAGCTTCAGATTCAAGTTTCCTTTCGGCTGTAGTAAAGTTTTAAAGGGTGTTTTCAATCCGGCAATACTTTTTTCGGAGTTGGTCTTTTTGCTAGCTATCACTTGATTTATGCTCAGTTTGGTTTGCAATTTTATAATGAATAGACATATTCCTGAACAACGTTTGGAAATCGGGCAAATTTATTACCCAAATAATGGTTTGGTTTGCGAAACAATCAATTTATTGAAGGAAACTTTTGGTGATTAATCAAGTTGCAGCTGTCAAAAAAAGAAACTCCGAAAAAAGTATTGCCAGATTGAAAAACACATGTCTAAAAAAAAACACCCTTTATTTTTACCATTATGATAAGTTTATATTGTATGCATATGTTTCTATGTAGGTTATATATGCAAAAACCCAAAAATAGGAACAGATTTTGTAAATTTTACCGACGCCCATCAAGATTTGAGGTATCTCCAAAATCCTTTAAAAAGCTCTAATTGGAATACCTCTTAAATTTATTGTTATTTTGTTCTTAGTCACTTAGGGCAATATCAATAACTATTTGATTCGAAAATTCAAAATATCGACCTCTTAAATTAAATATTGAATGCATGCAACAGCTCGATGTTGGTTTATTATGAAACAAAAGCTCGGGGAGTGAAGGGTGTTTTTAGCTGTCATGTAGTAAAACAGTCGCATGCATGCACAACACCAACTACAATAACCTTTTTGGAGGAAATTTTGCGGAAAAATACCCTTTATTTCCGTGTGCATAAAATACATAAATAGGTATTCATAAAGGGAAGTCACTTTATTCGTTTAAAATACTTAGTACCTTACTGTGCACAAAGAAGCGTCAACTACAGCTGCATGCATGCAAAGTTTATTATATAAAGCTTCATACTCAAAGTACAGTACTATGCCTTCAGCGATGCGTGTTAAAACTATTAAGATCTATATTTAGGGCTTCTTTCATACACTCATGTACTGTACATGTTCTCATATAGCACACATTACTATTCTACACTTTGATTCGTATCTTTTTCGTACCATGATGATGGATGGTGACCTTTTCTGTGACTTTGTATATCCTTTCGAGAGCATGTTTAAGCTCGTGGAAAGCTGACAGGTGTCAGGGTGGCACACAAAAAGGTAATTATAAACTCATACCAACAACAGAAATATAGGTAGGAACGTGAGGAAAATCGCAGAGTAGTTGAAAAACAATTAGCTCATCAGAGGGGATCACTGAGTTTTGTATGTTAAGCAGGGTATTCCATTGCAGATGCAATTTAATTGCTTTTTTTTTGTCGTGGAGTAACTGTTAAAAGTACATTTTACATGCAGTTAATTGAGATTATATACAAAGAGAAGAGTGAAAGCCTAGCAATGGTTTGATATCCTCAAAATATCAATTTAATTCATTCAACACATTCAAACTCTAACACCCTGTTAAGAGCGAAAACAGTAATCACTATGCTTCTTTCACTTTTACAATATAAGTGCATTATTATTATCCATCAACACCAAACCAATTACTAGATTAAATTATTGTCTGTGTACACTTAGACAAATTGCAGCAATGAATCAACTTCTATGTATATGCGGTTTCCATTCTATAATATATTAATTATACGAAAATTTAGCCACTTCCGGTGCGAGTTCAATGCATTTGCATAAAATCGAATCTCTCTCGGAAGTGAGCAATATCCAACGGGATGTTCCTAAACTCCTATATCGATGCATAATTGAAAGAAACACCCACACTCATTCGTACATATATATATGCAAACTTTACTACGTGCATTGAAGTTGTGGATGAAATTATGACCATATTGGCGAAATATAAATAAAATGTATCTAGTTGTTGTGCATGCGATACAAATTTAGAATTTACAGACCATTCGCCGCTAAAACCACACCAGGATCCGCTCCGTTTGGTGTTGTGATGGAGGGAGGTTGCATTAGGAGCTGCATATGCCTGGAATAGCTAAGTTACAATGTTCTATGGGTATCTATGATCAAACTTACAAAATTTTTTTTGTTCGTACAATTTTTTTTTTTATTTTATAAACTTTTGTTCACATTATACAA
Organism: Dasysyrphus albostriatus; assembly: GCA_946251815.1. Lineage (NCBI taxonomy): Eukaryota > Metazoa > Arthropoda > Insecta > Diptera > Syrphidae > Dasysyrphus > Dasysyrphus albostriatus. The sequence continues at coordinate 139,293,782 of OX276336.1, forward strand.
TATATACATCCTGATTGTTTATAATGTAGCCATTTGGCAAAAATTTCTCCCTGGTTTACGATCTCAATAAAAGCGGATAATTAAAATAAAACTATTTTTAAAATTGAACCTTGCTATATGCAAACATATATAAGTTTTTGCAGATGATTGAGGTAGATATGATGGGAATTTTTATATAACACGCTGGTGAATGTGGCTTTTTTTGGTATTTCACGCCTGTGTTTGTGGTTTTAAAACCAACTGGTAAACATGATGAAATTTTTATATTATATTGTTTGTGTTTTACTATAGTAAACGGTGATTTTTTAAGAGGTTTAGAACTTTTAAAAAAAAAAACACAAGAAATTCGAAAAAATGAATGAAATATTTATTTGAATCAATAGTTTGAACCTTGCAATTTAATGGTTAAAGATAATTTCATGCAAATGTTGACCGCGGCTACGTCTCAGGTAGCCCATCCGCTGAGTCCAATTTTGGCATACTCTTTCACACATATCGGCCGGTATCTCACGAATGAATGCATGGATGTTGGCTTCCAGTGCGTCAATCGAAGCGGGCTTGTCCCTATAGACATTAGCCTTGACATACCCCCACAAAAAATAATCTAATGGTGTCAAATCGCACGATCTAGGCGGCCAATTGACCGGCCCGAAACGTGAAATTAACTGTTCACCAAACTCGCCTCGCAATTGCGCCATTGTTTCGCGTGCTGTGTGGCATGTGGCACCGTCTTGTTGAAACCACATATCATGCAAGTCAAAAACTTCCATTTCGGGCAAAAAAAAGTTTGTTATCATCGCTCGGTAGCGTTCACCATTGACAGTAACGCTGCGATTCGCATCATCTTTGAAGAAATATGGCCCAATAATGCCGCCGGCCCATAAACCGCACCAAACAGTGGCTTTTTCGGGATGCATTGGTAGCTGTTGCAATGCTTCTGGCTGATCTTCACTCCAAATGCGGCAGTTATGCTTATTTACGTACCCATTCAACCAAAAATGAGCCTCATCGCTGAACACAATTTTTCGATAAAAAAGCATTTCGAACCGAGCACGAATTTTGATAGTAAAATTCAATAATTTGCAAGCGTTGTTCATTTGTAAGACGATCCATGGTTAAATTGCAAACCAAACTGAAGCTGTTTGACAGTGACACAAGGTACTAAACACACGTCAGCTGTCAAAACCAGTGTTGCCAAAACCAAACCAGCTAAAAAATCACCCGTTATATAGTTTTCATAATGGAAATTTCGATAGGGAAATGAAAATTTCCTCAAAATATGCAAATGAAAATAAAAAAAAAAATTAAAAGATTTACTTAGTTCAAATTTTTGCATATTTATTGTTTCTTTTTTTATGGTCGTAAATTGAATAAAATTATTATCATTTAGCGATTTCATAAACACAAATAAAGTTTGTTTTTGCTATGAATTTAGCTTTGTGCAATGAAATTTTAAATTTCATTCCAAATTATTTTAAAATCAAAAGGTTAAAAGCTGTATTGAATTTTTCTTATGCCAGTCATCATTGTAGTTATTTTTGCTGCCTCAGATTAAAAATTCCCTCATTAAAGTGTTTTTGTTTGACAACTATAGTTGGAAATTAAAATCACAAGACTTTGAACTGACATATTTTATGTTCAAGAGAGTTTGAGTTATAAAAATTGTATACTTAAAATAGGCAGTTTTTTTTTAAAGAGAATTTTTAAAAATATGAACTCATTCTTCAAACTGCTACAAAATTTTAGTAAAAAAAAAATAAAAATTTGAAATTTTTTTGTAAATACCAAACATTTTTTGTTGTTAAAAATACAGATTAAAATTCATTAAGAAAGACTAGCTACTAAGAACCTTTTAACTATACATACTTTTTAATTTTCCATTAGAAGAGAGAAGTGGGGCACAGAAAAAAATTTTATAATTCTGTTCTAATGTCGGGTAAATTTTCTAATACTGTCAAAAATAATTTGGTTACCTTAAGAAGTGGGGTATTATTTTTTCGTCTCTAAATGAAGTTTTAGAAAAAAAAATTACAAAATTTTTGGAAGTTATTATAACCCAGTTAATAAAGTTTGAAAATGTAAATCATCATATTCAAAAAGTGTGCCCCTTCGATTAAAAAAAAAAAAAAATCAAAAATTGTACTCTTTATTACTCAGCTTTTGAGTTAAACTACAATTTGTGGTCGCAATATTTTATTTTTTTTCAATTTTTGAAAAAAAGTTTTTCTTTTTTTTTTGGAATTTATCTATAATTTCAATTTTTTGAATAAAATACACTATTCAAGTCAATAATATTTTAGGACATTATTCTTGGATATATTCTAAGAAAAAATTCGTATTGGGAAAAATTCTATCTCCCTGAGGCAGAGAGGCAATTTCTGAAAAAATAACCTTAAATGCATTTTTTTATTTGTCAAATTTGGTTTTCGGTATTTGAATAAAAATTAATGACAACAAATTTTTAATAATATCAACTTTAAGAAGAAAATTTCAAATATTTTTCATAAATTTTGACTTTAAAATTCAATTTCTCAAAAGTAGGCATGATTTAAAAAAAAAAAACAAAAGAATGGAGTATAAACTTTAAAAAAATTACATCCCATTTTTGAATGTGCTTTCGTTTTCAGTGGTTTCTTTTGCTTTTAAAGTTATTTTTTCTGAAACTGCCCCCTCTGCTTCTGGGTGGGGGGAGATAGAATTCTTCCCCACATGATTTTTTTGGGAATTTAACCATGAATCATGTCCTAAAATTTTATTGACGAAATACCGTATTCAAGAAAATGAAATTATATATAAATCTAAAAACAACAATTTTTTTCAAAAAAAGAAATTGATTTTTGGCTTAAAAGCAGCGCACCTAAGAATTTTTATTTTTTTTTAAATTGATGGAGTCGCACTTAAATTTAATTTAAAATATTTTGGAATATAAGGCTGGAAGTTGGTTTTCAGTTGTTTTCAGTACATACCAGAATATATCAAAAAATGAGTGGAATCGAAAAGGGTTGAGTCAAAACCTCATGGAAGATTGTTAAAAGCTAGATTTTTAAAGTAGGAAAATTCATTTGCGGGGTACCTACATATGTGTAGTTTTTTGAAACTTAAAAAAAATGCCAGATTTCGCATTATTCCAATTTTTTAGTTGCAGTATTTTGAACCACTCCCTCTCGTGAATGAAAATTTAAATTTGAGTTTTTTTGTTTTTTTCTGTTTTTTTTTTTTTGATACTTAAGATTATCAGTTAGTTAATTGCTAATTATGTCTAAGCTAATCCAACAGCACTTAAGTATTTTAAATTGAGTTTTAATGGGATTTAATTCCACGAAAAAAATTGAGGGGAAAATTCCATCTCTCTCCCATAAGGCAGAGGTGAGGCAATTTCTGAAAAATTTACCTTAATTGCAAAAAAAGATATGAAAAATCAACGAAACCTTAAACAATAGTGTGCTTTAACTTTTTTGAAAGCTAATACTCCATTTGTGAACATTTTTGAGAAATTTAATAAATATCAACATTTTTGGAAAAATTGTAATCTATTTTTGTTTAATATATTTGATGATCTTTTTAATTTTGAGTAAATTTCCGAAAACAAGAATAAAAACCTTACCTACTTTTTGAAAAATTAAAAAAAAATTAAAGGTATTTTTCCACAAAAAAAAAAAAAAAAAAAACGAAAAAAGGATTGAATATAAAACAAACAAGCATTTGCAATGGGAAAAAATACTTTAAGTTTTTTTTTATTTCTCAAAAACTAAGATAGATTTTCACATTTGGTTTTCAGTTGTTAAGTATAAGAATTGATAAAAAGAGCATTGAATATCTAACACAAAAATAGCACCTAAAAAAATTCATAATTTTTTAAAAAATTTTACTTTGAAATTTAATTTCTCAAAAACAATTCACTCTAATAACTTGATTTAAAAAAAAATATATAAGAATGAAGTATATGCTCTCAAAAACGCTGTCTAAGAATCATGCCCTTTCTTATTGATGAATTACTAGACACCCTGTAAAACGGTTTAGTTTAATTGAGGCTTAAGATGTTCACAAAAGTCCAAATGTTGAGGTTGCATTATGGTGCAGGGCAACAATTCCACGGGCATTTGCTCTACACAGGAGTTTATTTCATCATAAGTGGGAATCTGTTCCACTTTTCAAAGTTCAATTTATTCTCACCAAGAGAGGGAATTTATTGCACTTTTTAGTGAGAATGATCTCCACTTGGAGAGTGAGGTTTTTGCTCACCTGGTATGAGAATCACCTTCACTTCTTTTACTTTGATTCGTTCTTAGGAGAATCCCATAATGAGCCCAAGCAGGGGGGTTGCAGTGGGGCAACATACCCCCCATACATACTCCACTATTTATTCGCCATAATGCTGGTGTATTTCTGCAAATAAACAATTTCGTGTTCTACATTTATGAATCAATAGTATCCCAAATTCCAAATTTTAGGTGGACAAAAATTCCACAAATTTCGGCTGTAATTAGGTCCCTCTCGCGGGGAGATTAAATTGCACAATGAAAAGTGGAATAGATTCCTACTCATGATGGAATAAACTCCCATGTAGAGCAGATGCCCCTGGAATTATTTCCCTGCACCTGCATTATTGTTTCTTTTCAGAGTTTTTAGGCCAAACAACTTTCGAACCAATAGTTAAGAGCTTAAAGGCAATATAATGAAATTAGTTACACGAAACAATCTTTTCGGCGATTTAAATCTTACAAATTAGTGTTGAGTAGGTGGACCAATCCCCCATACATTTTTGTCCATTCTCTTTTAAAACTCAATTTTTGTTGGTAAAAATATTATAGCCAGCAACTATTTTCCAAGATAAAAATATGACTAAACTTGAAGATATTTTTCTATACTTCATAATTTTTGAATATTTTCCATGCTTTGATTAATTTTTTATGTCTAGGAAACGATATTAATTAAATGTGAATAATTTATGTTAACTTTTTAAGTTAATACCAATTACTATTGGAATTTTCATTTTCTAGACCTAAAAAAATAATAACTTTTTTAAAGTTTTCCAAATTACTTTTCAACACAAATACTACCTTGAGACTTGTTATTTTTGTATATTAAAACAAAATCACATACTTACCAGTAGGTACAACAATATTCAAGCACATCAGTTTAAATATTTAACGAATGCATTTTACTCAATTTAAGATAATGACAATTTCTGCCACTCTGGTGTTCCCATACCGTGGAAATAGTCTCTTAACATTAATTCCTAATTATTTTAGAATTTACGCTAAAATGTTGAAAAAACACAACAACGAGGCCGCTGAAACCACTCCTCTGCCTTTGACTTTATTAAACATGTTCCATTTATATACGAGTATTTACTTCCATCAGAATCTCTGAAATGAAAGTAAAAAAAAAAAAACTTCAACAAACGTTCATTCCAAATGTGCCCCAAGAGCATCTTAAAGTCCTTTTAATGCTCGTTTCAAGTGCTAAAAAAAAAACAAAATGTCCTTGGGCTTTGGGGATATTTCCTTAATTAAATGAAACTGGGCGCCACTGCTCGTCGTCATCGTGCGTCGTTACCACCGTGCGTTGTCGTGTCGTTGTCGCGTTGAGTTGCTGTATATTTGCAATGGCAAAACAGAGAATTTAGAGAATTTAAGGTTTTGGATTTTGGATTTTTCTCTATAATGTAATGTAAGTAGGTTAGAAGTTAGAGTAAGGTACCTTCATACAAACAGATCCATTTTTCCCTTTTTTCTGTTGTTTTTTTTTTTCCTTAAGTGGTGTATTGTGTATTCTCTAATGACTCCTTTAAAACTTAAAAAGGAATATTTATTATTATTTTCTCGAATGTTATCATCATATCACGGAGAGGGTGCTTATTTTCTTGGTATCTGCTGTGGAACGACTGATGAGGTTTAATTATAATTATTTGTTTTCAAAATTATTCCAAAAATCAACACCAAAAAACACTGATTCAAAATAAGATAGGGTGTGGAATCAGTTGTTGCTATGATGGGGTTGATGCGGTGTTATAACAATAAGCAAAGAAAACCTTTGTCACTCTTGAAGTTTGGAAAAGCTGTTGCAGGATCTCTAGGAATAATTATGATGAATTATTGTTGAAATGTTGGTGTTTGAACTGCTTATTTTATGTTCTTTATGTTTTATGAAATTACATAGCTAAGCAATTGTTGCTATATGAAGTAGAGATTTTTAAATAAACCAAATATTTAAAGAGGGGTTTGATTTTGTTTGGTAACTAGGTTTTGGAAGAAAGATGAAAATGAAACGTACGATTGAGTCGGGCATAGCTATACTTGCTCTCATATTAAAGAAGCTAAGAATTTTAGGTGTTGTGTAAATAAGAAAATGGATTGGGCAGGTTTTATGAAAAATAACATTTAAAAACATGAAATTCCTTCTTTAAATTGTTAAAACCACTCCTTCAATATTATTTGAGCTGGGAAAAAAAGAACACCAATCTGATTTCTTATCTTAAATCTCTTGAATTATTTTCTTTAATTCAATAAATGAAAAATTATTATAAGTTTTAGAAAGGTCTTATATCAAAAATTCAATTTAAATCCATTGCAGATGAAGAAAAAATTTATAATCAAAAATACCGTTATGTGTTTGAAAAGTACTACTTACAGTTTGTTATTGTAAAATTGATATTGATTTGAAAGCAGAACGTATACAAAGTTTACTACACAGGCAAAATTTATTTTTTAACAAAAATGAAATTTCGGTGAATGCTTTTTGAACATAAGTTTTATATTAATGACGGATAGAAAATAAAAAATACGGGGTGGTTCACCTTAGTAGTGACAAGAAGATAAAATGTGTTTAGTTCAAGACACATTTCCCTCCTGTTTTCTAAAAAATTACTTAAAAAGGGAATAAAATAATAAAAAGCATCGGTATTTAATATTTACAACAGCATTTCATACTTTTTTGTAAGGCCAAAAATCCGTTCTTTTGTTGTATTTTAGTTTATTTAATTTTGTTTTATTTTAATTTATTTTATTTTATTTTGTTTCATTTTATTTTATTTTATTTTATTTTATTTTATTTTATTTTATTTTATTTTATTTTATTTTATTTTATTTTATTTTATTTTATTTTATTTTATTGCATTTTATCTTATTTTATTTTATTTTATTTTATTTTATTTTATTTTATTTTATTTTATTTTATTTTATTTTATTTTATTTTATTTTATTTTATTTTATTTTATTTTATTTTATTTTATTTTATTTTATTTTATTTTATTTTATCTTATTTTATTTTATTTTATTTTATTTTATTTTATTTTATTTTATTTTATTTTATTTTATTTTATTTTATTTTATTTTATCTTATTTTATTTTATTTTATTTTATTTTATTTTATTTTATTTTATTTTATTTTATTTTATTTTATTGTATTTTAGTTCATTTTATTTTATTTTATTTTATTTAATTTTTTTTTTCAAACAAAGCAGTTTTAGTGAATAGATTTTTGAAAACTAATTTTCAAACTAAATATATTTTACCAACTATTTTTTTTCAAAATTTTATATCTCTTTGTACTATTTTTGTTTTAAAAATTCAATGCTCTTTTATATTCATAGCCAAGCCATGAAAACCAGATGATTCTAGAACTTTAACTTTTCAAAATATTTAAAAAAAAAATATTGACTTAGAATTGATAATTACATTGAATTATGTAAACAATATTTGTTCTTAGTTAAAATTTTGAAAAAAAAGATTAGTTTACGAAAAATAGCTTTTTTTCAAAATTTTAAGTTTTACAAAAACTATTCACTAAAACCAATTTATCAAAAATAAAACAAAAGAAGGGATTTCTAGCTTTACAAAAAAGTATAAGTTGTTAGTGTTACCATTTGTTGTCTTCCTGTCTCCTGTCTAAAAGGTTGAATTAGACCCTAATTCCCTTACGATTTTTATTTTCTAGACGCTTTATTTTTGTATCCATCTGGGATGAATTCTTTGGAAGTTATCATAATAAACCGTTTTTCGAAAATAAAAATTTGTATTTAAATGTAATCTTTGTAAAAAGTAATTTATTGAATTATTTTCGGAAAATTCTGTGGAATCACTTTCAGAAAAAAAATATTGTTAAATTGAAAAAAAAAATTGATGATTTGATTCTTAAAACAGATAAAAAAAAAACATGTCAGGTGGAAATGATCAAAAAACACCAGGTATGCTGAATGCACAAAGGTTAAGTTAAATCAATTAAGCTGTTTAGGCTCTAGCCAAAAAGACTGACAGAGAAAGAATTGTGAGACTCACGTTTTTTTTTTCGTTTTCCATATCATATTAAAGACAAGTTCAATCAAAATTTTGAGAACGATTTTTTTCGACTGCATAACTTGTCATTATATATACCTACCTAAATTTACAAGTATAAAAAGACCTTTGAATTTGTGTATCTTTTTAAAATTATTGTTTTCTAACTTTAAATACTATACCTACACACAAAATATCTTTCGTAATAAAATAATCAAAAAATTAAATAAGAAAAAACTGTTTATAAAACCAAAAAATGCATTACCTACCTATAAATACAGAATTTATTTGAAATAAAACAAAAAAAAAACTCTATTTTTATTTCCCGTGGAATTCCTCATTTTAAAGAAAAGTCCCATCTCTTAAAATAAATGCTGCAACCTGATGGCAGTCAACACACAAACCAAAAAACGAGAACACAAACGATTATAATCATATCATTCCCCAAACAGTCTCCGAGTCTCGACATAGTTCATTTTCTTAGTCGGCTTAATGACCGATGTATGTCTGTCATATAAATTGCCACATCACATTTATATCGTCCTTTAAGTGTCGCGCATTTTCCCTCATCGATTCTTGGAGGAGCGCCAGCAGGATCCACATCGCTCTATGTCATATATGCTGTGCGTGTAATGATGAGTGTGATGAATCGGGACATAACGTCTGTGACTTGAAGCGATTCTTTTACAAACAAGCTTCGGGTTCTTCAGAGTAAATTGAAAAAAACCAACTGACACATCTGTGTTAAGAAAAATAATAAAAAAACAAAATCTCACTCAAAATGTACAAAACAAAGGGATACGCCCGATTTAAATGCACGAGACAATAAAAATAAGAGGCGAAGCTAGGTCTGCCTAAAAGAAAAGTTAATCAGGGGTGGATTGTATTTTATTGGTAATAGCAAGTATAAGGGCACCCAAATTATAGTTTAACTTTTTTTTATACTTTTAGTCCAATTGCAGGGAACCAAATTCCATGTGCTCTTAGGCGGGTTTCTTTTCAGTCTTATTGTGAGTTTCGCGCGGGAAGTATTTGACCCGAAAAATTTTGTTCATCTGTAATTTAAAAGCGATTATGAGTTTGGCCCAAAATTTTCTTAATCTAAAATAAACTAAAAACTTGTGAACCTTTGTTTTTCTTTCGTTCGCCACTTAAATATAAAGGGTGATTTTTTAAGAGCTTGAGAACTTTTTTTTAAAAAAAAACGCATAAAATTTGCAAAATCTCATCGATTCTTTATTTGAAACGTTAGATTGGTCCATGACATTTACTTTTTGAAGATAATTTCATTTAAATGTTGACCGCGGCTGCGTCTTAGGTGGTCCATTCGGAAAGTCCAATTTTGGGTAACTTTTTCGAGCATTTCGGCCGGAATAGCCCGAATTTCTTCGGAAATGTTGTCTTCCAAAGCTGGAATAGTTGCTGGCTTATTTGTGTAGACTTTAGACTTGACGTAGCCCCACAAAAAATAGTCTAAAGGCGTCAAATCGCATGATCTTGGTGGCCAACTTACCGGTCCATTCCTTGAGATGAATTGTTCTCCGAAGTTTTCCCTCAAAATGGCCATAGAATCGCGAGCTGTGTGGCATGTAGCGCCATCTTGTTGAAACCACATGTCAACCAAGTTCAGTTCTTCCATTTTTGGCAACAAAAAGTTTGTTAGCATTGAACGATAGCGATCGCCATTCACCGTAACGTTGCGTCCAACAGCATCTTTGAAAAAATACGGTCCAATGATTCCACCAGCGTACAAACCACACCAAACAGTGCATTTTTCGGGATGCATGGGCAGTTCTTGAACGGCTTCTGGTTGCTCTTCACTCCAAATGCGGCAATTTTGCTTATTTACGTAGCCATTCAACCAGAAATGAGCCTCATCGCTGAACAAAATTTGTCGATAAAAAAGCGGATTTTCTGCCAACTTTTCTAGGGCCCATTCACTGAAAATTCGACGTTGTGGCAGATCGTTCAGCTTCAGTTCTTGCACGAGCTGTAATTTTATACGGTTTTACACCAAGATCTTTGCGTAAAATCTTCCATGTGGTCGAATAACACAAACCCAATTGCTGCGAACGGCGACGAATCGACATTTCACGGTCTTCAGCAACACTCTCAGAAACAGACGCAATATTCTCTTCTGTACGCATTCGTGTGGTTGGTTTAATGTCCAATAAAGTAAACTGAGTGCGAAACTTGGTCACAATCGCATTAATTGTTTGCTCACTTGGTCGATTATGTAGACCATAAATCGGACGTAAAGCGCGAAACACATTTCGAACCGAACACTGATTTTGGTAATAAAATTCAATGATTTGCAAGCGTTGCTCGTTAGTAAGTCTATTCATGATGAAATGTCAAAGCATACTGAGCATCTTTCTCTTTGACACCATGTCTGAAATCCCGCGTGATCTGTCAAATACTAATGCATGAAAATCCTAACCTCAAAAAAATCACCCTTTACATAAGTGAAAACTTAAGTTCTTAATTACTATTTATTTCGCCCGAAATGAGTTCTCACAAGAGAGGAATTTTTGAAGAATAAACATTTTTCGATTGAAAGTCACAAGGCGAAATGTAAAATGTCAATTCTTCCGGTTGGATTGTTGTTCGGATGAATTCACAATAGGCGAAAAGTGAAATGTTAATTTTTCCGGGTTGAATGTTCTTTTGGAGAAAATCCGAATAAGGCTGTTTATGATTGAAATTCATTTTCTACACACTCAGAATGAAATTTAGTTTGGAAGTCATTTCTGTAGTCATGTTGCTTGGGCGCCATTTAAAAAAAAAATGTCTCCTTATCTGTTGTTTGGTCAAGAAACCAAAATCCAGTAGCTTTTAATGGGAAGACCTTACATTTATATTTATAATTTATTCTTGACATTACACTTAGGATGAAATTTAGGTTGGGGGACATTGTTGTTATTTTCAAAAATGGCGCCCAATCTATGTAAAATGGTTAAATGAAGTGTGGAAGTGATAGGTGTTGAGTAGACGCACTTCTGGATGGAACTTTAGCCTGGAAACGCCTCTAGATGCGAAACACGTATCTATTAGGAAATAACTGTCGATATCTTTAAGAAATGTGTTAAGTGGACGCGACTTCGGTTAGAATGTCAATGTTGCCACTTTTTGGAAACATACATTTTTTGGTAAGTCAAAAAGTGGGACTTCCCCTTTTTTGGTGTTTTTTTTTTATATTTTTAACATGAAAAAAGATGCCGATACGCCAAAACATTAATGAACCAAAAATAACGGTTGGTTTTTTAAAATGTCAGTGTCGTCACTTTTTTTGAACTACTTTTTTTAGTGTAGAAAAATGGGATTTCCACTTTTTTGGTAATTTAATTTGTCCATGGAAAGATTGACGATGGGACATGGGACAACAAAAGCTCCTAGTACTGAATATTTGGAAATTTGCTCAAATCTTGTTTTGTCAATAAAGGCCTATTTTGAATTTATAGTCCGTCCCTGTTAACCTGTGGTTGATGCCGGGACTTTTGATGAAAAACATTAAAGAAGGCGGGCCTAATTTTATACGACCCTCTTAATTAGCACGTATTTTATTGTAAAATAAAAACACGCGAAAAATTCCAAGATACAAGCAAGAGCGGTTGAAATGTTAAAAATATAAAAAAAAAAAAAAAAAAAAATAAGAACAAACAGAAAAAGTAAACGCAGAGGTATAATATTGAAGAAGCGGAAGAAAGATACTTTAATTTGTTTAGCGTGAGACATTAATTAACTTGCTTTTTTGGCTAAAGTTAGAAAAAGTATTACATTTACATTTTTGTCTTAATTAATTTTTTTTCTTCGTAGCTATACATAACTAGTTGTTGCCTTTTCCTTGATGGTAGTACCTACTGTCGTGCAAGTATACTCTTTTCCTTGAGCTGAGTATAATTTAAGGGTTTTCCACTAAAATAGAGGTCGGGTATTTAGCCTGTTTTTATACCTTATAGACCTAGCTAACTGAAATAATTTACAGAGGTTTTACTGATTTATAATTATATATAAATGTATAAAAGGTCTCCTGTTGTTGTTGTTTATTTTTTGTATTTAACAAGCTTGCGTTTTTGGCAAACCTGTAAATGGGAACTTTTAAGGTATTATGGTTTTTATATAGTTTTTCTTTATTTTGTTGAAAGGAAAATTCTCTATTTTTCACATTCTATGAATTTAATATCAAAGTGTTGATTCGATTGAAGGTAAAACCGCTATTAGGTGTTCTTTTGAAATATTATTTGTTAATTACGCTTTCACCAGATATTCAAATTTATTTTGATTATAAATTATTTGGAATGTGAAATCGACAGGAGAAATGAGTTTTTATAGATGAATTTTGTTTGATTAGCACTTAAAGGGCAGGTAGGTGTATGTTAAATTATGGAAAAACTTGCATTGAGCATGTTGTAGGTACCTAAATGAAAAGTGTCAATAATATTGTGGTTTGTAACTTAAGCTATTTGGATAATTATGTATGCATATTTGTTTTGATTAATTATACCTTTATCCAATTATTTTCACATTAAGTTAGAAAATATTGAGTTTTAATAGGAAAACTCATGGTCAACAAATCAAATAGGTATACACATACCATGTTGTTTAAATATTTATTTTATTTCAGTCTAGATAGTAAAAACAAACAGTGATTTCAACTAAAAACAAAACTAAAAATACCAATTTTCGGATAAGAACAAATGCACATTCGGAGCTCATAATAATAAATATGCCTGGTGAACTTTGTAAAATATCTTAGCATGCATGCCGACCCAGGTCAAATCACATTTATCCTTATGCCCCTCCCTCCCCCATTCCACATAACCGAAGGAAACTCCTTTTTACTCCACACTACATAAATATATTAAAGTCCATTTCCTTATGTATTTTCCTATTCCTAATCCATTGCCATTTTCACAAAGTATAGCACTTAAAATTTTCCATTTAAACAGTTCGCAGCTGGTAAAAGGGTAGAGATGTGGCGTAATAAACGTTTCCACGTTTTCTACAAAAACACAACGTTCATACGAGAGCGGGTACTTCCACTCCTTTTGTGTAAAACGCCTTTTGCAATTACCTCCAGGGTGCCATAAAACATTCACTTTACTCTTTTTTTTTCTGTGTGTACCTGTGCTTCCCCTGTTTCCGTCTATACCTATAAATAATTCACCTGCATTTGCACCAAACAGTTCATTGTAATCATCATCCATGAAATACACTCATACATCCTGACAGTTTTCGTCGTTCCTTGGGGGCTACCTTCCTTCATATCATCACCACCGCACACCACCGTTTACGACTCTATACCACATCAACCTCTTTCATATACCATAATATTTTTGTAGATGAAGTGCAAGCTATTCTCGGAGTGCTTTTGGGTAAACCTCAAGCTGGTGTCTCAATCTGATATCAAAAGTTATTAAGTATCTGGGACGTTCTTTCCGCATATATGTTCATGGTCCTTGGATCTGGATTGGCCAAAATGGTGTTGGTGAATGTTATAAATTACTAACCCAGCGTGTTTGCCTTGCACTCTCCTGGCTTTGGCCCCGTGATGTGTTTAAGTTGCTGGTCATCAAAAATCACACGTTTTACAGCAGGGTGCGGAAAGTTGATCCGTTTGCCGGTTTCAATTAAAGGGAAACCCTCAACAACAATTTCAACGTTTGACTTAAAACCATACCATAAGTCACAGAGAGAGGACCTTGCAGACTGTGTATAAACTCTTATGTAGCACCTGACGAACCACCGCCATATTCGTAGTCTATCAGGGTGGATTTTGCCAGTTGCTGAGAAAGTATTAAGTGTTATGTTAACAAGAATTTATTAAGTTAAACACTAGAAATCCGTTGAGCATTTTATGATTCATTTTGGGAACAAGGACGAAGTGGTCTTTTAAGATAAAAATACATTCAAAAACTTTTTGTTATCGATTTTTATAATTTTTGAAAGACACACACATACATAAGAGTTGAAGGGAATGAATGACCATTCTGATTTTTTTTTCGGAGAATTATATGAACATGACTCAAAAATTTATTAATGACCTTAAATTTATATAGATGAGACATTAAACCAAGAGGATTAAGACGTCAAAATAAGACATAGATTGGCATTGGCTCTCGCTAAGCCAGTGCAAAATCTTGAATTTCTGAAAATCATCACCAGGTCCAAATTGTCTGCTTTAATTTAAGGCGACCCAGAGTATTGTTCCAACTGATTTGAGACATCAACTAAAATAATTATGAAAAGCACAAGTATCTGATGATCACAGGCTACTTGAGGTGATTTAGTGATCAATTTTGCTGTCCTCAGGAGCACCCCCTTATAGTATTTATCAAGCAGAGGCTGATATTTGATCTGCACCAAAGTCGCAAAACCTGCTGATCAAGTGCTATCATGGTTATTTGCGTGTTGTAGGAAATTAGCCAATTGCTATAATTGAGAAAAGATAATAATGACAACGGATTTGGAACCATAACTTAATGGCTATTGCACAACTGGTAAAGATTTAAATAACTTTTATCTTAAAACTCCAAAATCATTTTTTATAGATTTAGAAATTGAGTAAACAACCGTTTTTCTGACGTGTTAAATGCCAAAAAACAGAACTGCAAGAAATAAGACTCCATAATGCCATAATCTCGAATTCCCAAAGTCCCGAATGCCAAAATGCCGAATCGGCAAAATCTCAAATAGACAAAGTCACGAATGGGCTTAGGTCGAAATTCTTTCAGGGTCAAAATTCTATTAAATTTTGCTTTCAAAATTCAGTTTTTCTAAATTCTGTATTTCAAAAATCTGTTTTTAAAAATTTATTCAGAAACCAAACCTTCTTTTTATTATTTGGCATAGAATTTCGTTAATCAACTTTCTTAGTGTAAAAATTTCATTTATTTGGTGAAAAAGTGGTGAAGCTTTGTTTTTTTTTACATTCTCCTGTGTTTTACTTACATTAATTCGTCAAAATTCGTCTAAGATACCATTTTAAATTTTTTATATCTGAGTTTATCAGAAATATGACTTACTAATTTCAAATTAAGTAATGTTATGCTTTGCCCCCCCCCCCCCGTAGTACCTGTTTTCGTAAATTTGAAAAAAAAACGCAGAATAGGCAGAATTTTATTTTTAAAAATGTTATATGACAGAATTTTGAAAAACAGAATTCTTAAAAGCAGAATTTTGAAGATTTTTTTGAAAAAAAACTAAATTTAGATACCAAAATTTCGACCCGCTCCCGTCCCGAACGCCAAAATCCCGAATGGAAATAGTCCCGAATGCCAAAAATGCTAAATGCATTCTAGATAAAATTTCAAATTTTAATACTTTCTTAATACTCGTACTATTTCAGTTCCTATTTTCCAAAAAATCAAACTGCTACTAGTGTGTTTTGTTTGACTTTTGTTCTTTTGTGGATCTCGAAAAAATCTCTAAATGAAATTTCCAAATTATATAAAAGTATAAAAAAGGTACCAGAAAAATTTTGTTTAGGAAATTTGAATATCAAAATCAACAAAATCTACTTATAAGTGCAAAAAAGTTCAATTTGAAGGGTATAACTTCGAATGATCAAGATTAGGAATTTTTACACTTGGGATTTTGGCATTCGATATTTTGTCACTCAGGATTCTGGCATTTGGGTTCTAAGCCATTCGGGATTTTGTCCATTCGAAATTTTGGCATAAAAAATGTTTTCCCATTTCAACACGCTGAAAAACAAAGAAATTTATTAAAAAATGTTTTCATATTTTGAGCGCGTTTGCCCGATTGACAAGTGCAAAACACTTTATCAGAACAAAATTCGCTACCTTGAATATATTTATAGAATGCAATATCATTTGATCTTAGAGGCTATCAATTAATCGACTCTAAAAATCTTGGGAACACATCTCTTGGCCAGGCTTGCTAAATTGGGATATTTATTGGAAACTGGGCTTTTTTTCCGAAATTGCTGACAACAATTTCAGTTTGACAGCCCAATCATAATTGGGCTATTATTAGCCTTAATCTTATCTTGGGCGATATTTTTATAAATAAATCATAAATAAAACACTTTTTCCCCCTAAACATACTCCTTAAACATTTCATAATTTGGCATCACTTCTTATTCACTGAATAGTTTTCATCTTTTTTATAGAAAAATAATGGTTTTCCATTTGTAGGCTTACAGTTTATTAATTAAGGATAAATTATTGACTCAACGGGTAACTTAGGCAAAAACAAACATTTTGTGCCTTGAATTTGGTTCGGGATTATGCACAGAATGAAAATTTAAATTTTTTTACGCATGGAACTGTTATTTTCTGCTTTTTGAGCACAAAATTTATTTTATTTTCCGTTGTTTAAAAAAAATAAATAAATTGTGATTGAAGTTATGAGAACTCTTTTTTTATTGTTTTGGGGTACCTACTATTTGGGCTACTTTTTTAGCTCCGATTTTGGGCTACAAAAATTTCCAAAATCGGGCTATCGAACTTGTTCAAGACATGGAAAACCTAATTCCTGGTGCTGAAATTATTCTCTGTGTTCCCACTGACACTATTTGACCTCAACGGTTTACCTTCCGTGATCTTCCTTGGTCTTCCCTTTAAAATTGATCAATATGCAAACTTGAAAAAAATCAAGAAATTTATGCTTCATGCTCCATAACAATACTTTGTACTTCCTGAATCAAAAGCTTCATCAACAACTCGCCCTAAATCCCTAATTTTTCTGTTAATTAACTCAAAGGAAATTTTGTTTCTGAACAAGTACTTAAACCATTCAAAAATAATATCTTTCCTATTAAGAAATGAAAGCCCTACCTTTTTATCATCTTAATCCCTCTGACTTGGTAGTAATTAGCTTTAAGTTGTCAATAGTCTCTCTAAAATAAATTGCAAGTTTAGATGAAATTCAAGCAAAACATATCCCAGACATAAGTCAGTACTAATATTAAACTATGATTTAATTTGATCATAATAATATCAGTCCCTGCGTACGAAAATATTTTGTCCTTTCTATACTTCCGAAAGATTAAAGGACGAAGTTGAACAATTAATGTAAGCTGTTTTCCAGTATAAATTAATGAAAAAAAAAAACTTTCTGTTTTTTCCTTACTTAACCATATTAAAATTCAAATGATCTGCACTTGAATGATTTCTTAAAAGCCATTCATGTGTGCTTCAGAAATTCCTTGAAACTTCTCAAAAATTAACTGGAAATTTATTTCACTGGTGGAATCCTCCTCCGTAATTGAATGATGGTTTTGGTGCTTCCCATGCATCAGGAAAACGTGATATACACTGAAGGTTTCCGTTTCGTCTTCTCAGAGTGTAGTGCTGTTCATCAGACTCTCCCACCATCATCATCAAGCCAAACAAACTCCCCGACCATGTCCTGCGAGCAGGCTCGCACCAAAAATTAGATTCGAAATCAGCAGAGAGGCAGCAAATATTTGATTAAAATAATTTCTTTGGGTTTTGTAAGTTTGCCGCACTTCACTTCTTCCATCGCAGAACAGCAAAATGTTGTAACGTTTCGAAGTTTTCTGGTTACTGGTATAGAAAATTTTCTAAATTTTCTTCTATGCCAAGCCAACTTTCTGGTTGAATTTGTGGCAGCGAATGTTATGCAGGAATTTCCTTTTAAATGTGTACCCATCCAAAACCACACGATTATAATATTCGTTAAGGAAACTCATGGAGATAATTAGCTTGGCTTAAAAGAGGATTTCAGTTATTTCGGGTGTGAATGAATATAGTGAGTGAGGTGAGTGTGAACGGGGCTCTCTATATCTTTTAGTGCGATGTGCATTTCCATTGTGCAATTGTAGTAGTTTTTTGTGAGAATATAAATGAATGCAGCGAAGTTCATAAATAAATTAATGAAAATTTCATACACTTGCTGCAGAGCATAAACAGAGTTTGAGGATATTCACAGTAGGTACGTACTGTCTCGAGTAGCATCACGAGCACAAGCACGAGTTGGTACCACATCAGGGAAAAAGGCAACATCTTTTCAGATCTGCTCGCCCCATTAAACATTCATAACAAAAAGACTTCTGTTTTATGCTAGAGTCTGCAAACTCTCTCTCCCTGAAAAGAGAATTGTTTTTTTTTCTACTTTTTTTGGCAAGCAACATTTTGTGATGGCGGATGGATAAATTGGTTTGAAAAACTGTTAGAGTTAGATGTATGGGTACTGTCGTAGTGTAAAATGATGGCGCGTCATTAATTTTGCTTTTAAAGCGTTTATTGACAAATGGTTTTAAAAATTCATAGGATTTTTCAAAATATAGATTTTTGCTTCAACTTTAGTAGGTAGATACATAAGGAGGCTTTTCTTTATTATACTTGTGAGAATGTGTATATGGTCTGGCCTGAGTTCTTGCACAACAATGGGTTTCACATTATATTGTATTTTTATAGCCATATAACTATAAAGTTGGTATAATATGCTGTTTTTCTTGGATATATAAAATGATGAAAGTTATTGTGTGTTTGTTTTTGAGTTTCAAGAGGCAACATTAAAGTTTAAAGAAGAGTGAGGTTTTTTAATTTTATTTATCCTGTGGGTAATTATAATGAAGCTTTTTAGAATGATAGTTAAGTTTTTTTTATATTTAAAGAGGTTTTATGGATATTTTTGTTTTAAGAATCTGGATTATGGATGTTCTTACATTTTAATGTGACATCATTTCCTATAGTTTTGAAGCTATAGTGATTTGCATTGTTCATATCACCTGAATATTATATTCAAGCACATTTAGTATCTCGTGGCTTAAGTGGTTATAGTCAGGGTTGGCCATACCAACAAATCCTCGGTGTCGTTTGGTATCGGTATCGGAAACCGACATGATACCGACACTATGCCAGCTCCAAAACGATACCGAGACGATACCAAAAGATACCACATTTGTGGACCGAAATTTACCGATACTCTCGGTTGTATAGTTTGGTATCGACAGAAAATTAGTATAATATTATTAATTTATTACAAACAATTAATTTTTGTAATTGGTTACTCAGACGAGGCTTTTATAGTTTAGATGATATTTTCAGAGCTTTTTTCTTTAGCAAGGAGAAGGCTTAGGCGATAATTTTAGTTGATATTGCTCACTGCCTCGCCCATCTCAATTATGCTGAAGCCCACAATTTGGATGAAATTTTCAGACTTGGTTATCTTTAGTGATGACCCGGCGTCAAAATTAGACATAGTAAAAAAAGCGTTTAAAACATTGTTAAGTCAACATAATAAACTTCAGTTAAAAAATGTTTCTTTTATATCAACGATTTTTGTCTTAAATCTTAGAATTACCAACTACTAGATCAAGAACAAGTAACCAAGTCGTGCATTTTATTCTGGTTTGCGACTCAGACTAGACTAAAACCAAACGAGACCAATACCGATACCGACTTTGCTATACGATACCAAACAAGACTGAGTTATACGAGACCGAGACCGATACCGAGACCGATACCGAGACCGATACCGAGACCGATACCGAGACGATACTGAAATTTTTCGGTTTTGACGATACCGAGACGATACTTACAAAAGTATCGTTTGGTTTGGTGTCGTGGCCAGCCCTAGTTATAGTCTGTTGGACAGTTATGCCAAAGGTCTGATTTCAAATCCCCACCGCTTCCACCTAAAAACAGAAATGTTTTTTCCGAGGTACTGTCTCTTGTGAATAACTGACAATTCCTCCAATAGTAAGGCTGTCAGAAGTCAAAAGTAGTCCTCATCTAGCCATCCGGACTCGGCAAAAAATTGTAGGTCCACTTCATTCTTTTCAACAAAAACTCACACAGGATTGGTTGAGAGTTGTATAAGTCACTAAGCCATAATTCTCTACAAACTGTTCTGCCTCCAGTTGTCCACGAACTGTTCTGTATTTTATATTGGAGCACCTTGAAAGACGGAATAGGTACCTAATTCCCTTACTACTTCTAATAAGATCACCATGGGGCTAGTTTGGCTTGAGTTTGAGAAGGTATTCAAGTAAAAGAAGCTCATATAGCTTGGGCAGGCTACGATACTAAATCAAGCAATCAAGGGCGTTTTCAAGGAGGGCGCTTGCCTCCACCCCCCCTGCTCGCAATATATTTCATACATTTTCTTTTGAAAACATTTTAAAGCAAGATTTCTCTCTCTAACTATTATTTGGATGAATCCAAATCTAAAAAATTTCATCTAAATTGTTGATTTCAGAGGAACAAAGGAAAAGAAAAATGGGCGTGGAAGTGAGCAGTTCTAATTAAAATACTGTCTTGGCGCAAGGGAAAAAAACTTTGAAAATGTAATTCAAATCGTTAGAGACGTTTCTGAAAAAACCAATTAGGTACAAGAATTGTGTATTTGTAAAAAAAACTTAATGAAAACATTCAAAAATAAATTTTTTTCTGTCGATACCTAAAGAGAGAGTAACGTTTAATTTCGTTATAAAAAGAATGGTATCGGCTCGGTATCGTTTCGGTTTCTAATTCTGGTATAATACAAACAAAATTCCGAGAACGTTTTTGTTGTTTTATTTGATTTCTATTTTATTATTTTAACAAATTCTTTAAATTAGTTCGAATCCAGGCATAACTTTTTTGGCTTTTTTTAATTGAAAAAGTGCCATATCACCCAACCAAATCTTATTATAGAAGTCTTATGTCTTTTTTTTTTCAAATGGAAACCTAATTTCTTTATGAAGTAAACCCCTAATCAAATAAAACCCAACTAGGTACTATAGCCTCAGGACTAATTTCACCCAACCAAAAATTTAATTTTTATAATAAAATGTTTCATGAATTTGTTTTGACCTTCGTTTTTTTTTCAACCTTCCGATATTCCAATTTACCAGATTACTTTTCATAAAAAAAAAAGCTCATGCGAATATATTTCAAAACTATCTTATCTGTTCATAACATTCATACTTTTATTTTCAAAAAATATTTTGTCCCATTTACATTTTTGACCTTCGACCAAAATTAATCAAAAAAACAATAATTGAATACCTCCCATCATAGCTTAAGTTCTAAAACATTAAATGAAAACATTGAAACTTTGTAGAAATTCAGCTAAAAAAAAATTACATTGAATCAGCAGTTCAGCACCTCATAACAGCCCCTCAAGCATTTCCATATTCAATTTTTTGCTTTGTCCTGATGATGAAATATGGTTTTTTCACTTGACCATGCAACCAGATGCAGAGTAGAACTATTTGGTAATTTGGTGCAAAAAAAATTAAATAAAAAACAAAGGGAAAAATTTTATTATAAAAAAAAAAACAAACCCCCGAGGCTGGACAAGCAAATTCACAATAAAAAGCTAGAAAATTGTGAATTTTTTTTTACAATAAAGTGTTGGCTTCGCGGGTGAAATGGTATGTGAAGTGTTGTAGGATGTAGGTCGTTGTTACGAGTTGAAACATTTTATATTAACGATGTCAATATATTGTGTGTACTTCCATATAGACACCATTAAGGTCTTCGACCCAAAAACCGACCCTTCTTCATCACATCTATTTTACAGCTCCATATTATTGTTATGCCATGAAAGAATTTTTTTTTTGTTATCCTGCCTCCTGATTGAACAAACAAAACTGTGAAAATGCAATTTAAACTTGAAAAGGAATGTTCAAAAAAAAAAAAACAACAACAAAGCTGTACTGATCTAAGGGAAGGATATTAATTTTTCGGATATAAATTATTTTTGTTGTTTTAAAAGTGTTTTTAATCTGCAGAGCAAAAAAAAAAAATAAATAAACAACAAGAGCGGATGTTGCAACTTTTATGTATTTTATTTTTAACTTAATCGCATGCTTTTTGAATAATTGATTGCGAAAATAAAATAAACTAGAATAACAATTTTTGATTGAAATTGCTATCACGTATGGCTGTGAGTTTGATTATTTCCTGAAAAATTTTGAAGAGTCATCGAAACGATTGGAAATAAAAGTTCAATGAATAGAATATATCGACATCGACACGTTTTTCGTATATAAAAGGAACGAATGGATGGAATCTTTTTTTTATCATATTATAGGGACTGTTGGATATTTCGGCTTCAATGATACACTTCAAAGTTCAAACAAGTTAATTCCATATAAATAAAATAAAAGGTTCTCGAAAAATTTTAGGTTGTTTTTGTTTTGTGTGGATTTTTATTTTTCCAATTTTTATTTTTTTTTGTCCATGTTTGTTCATGCTTAAAATTACAAAAAAAAAAAAAAAAAATTGTTATTGCAGCTTTTGAACATTCTAAAATCGTACACAAAAATGCTTCTCCTTAGATAACTAACTACGTTGCCGGCCAATACACGGTGGCGCTGAAGAGCCACTAACAATACAAACAACTTCATTAAATATATGAATTTAGGATGAAAGAGCAACCAAATTTCAAAAATGGTTACTGAATCAACTGAAGTCCAACTGGCATTCAGCATACAATTAAAATTAAATGAACGACTGGACTGGATAGCACGAAACTGCTCTTACATTCAAGAAGAAGAAAGAGGAAATTAATCAAAAATGTAGTCATAAAACCATGTACATTTTTGATATAAAAATATTTAAAAGAATAGTATTTATTTATTTCATTGCTAAACAATTTGTTGAGATAGGTATGTACGAGTACATTAGAAAAAAAAAAAAATATTTTTCATATGAAAACGTCAAAATATTTTTAGGAAAAATTTAAGAAAGCAAATGTTGAGTATTTTTTAATAGGTAAAGAGATAAAAATTAAAATAAAAAATTATCAACCAAATTTTGAATTTTGCTTAACTCAAAAAATACTAAGGGTATTCATGCAATGATGTAAAATTTTGTATTTTTTTTTAGTTTACAATGCACGTTTCATGAACACCCTTTTGAAACGGCTTGCGTAAACATCGTAAACTAACCCGCTGTTTATTTAACGTCAAATAAAAAGATACTTTCGTCAAAATTTTGTTTTTCTTTTAAAGTATTTTTCTTTTAATTGCATCTTTCCTCAGCTATTTTGATTAAAATGTTTCTCGTTTTGATGTTTTTGATTCTATTTTGTTCAGAATCAGTTTAAAAGTTTACCACGTTTGCCATTTTCATTAACGATACAAATTCATGTAGGAAAGTTTACGATTTGTTGTTTGTTTGTTTACTATTGACAGTTCATTAATAATGTAGTAAACTTTCCGACAATAGCTTTGCGACGTTGCATTAATGGCCTTACTATTTGTAAAATTTTGATACTCATAAATATTATTTTAAGTTTTTTACAACTTTTGTAAGCAAGATTCAATTTTAATTCTTTCAGGCTGGGAAGTAATGATGAAAATCATGGAATTGATATAATTTTATTATGTTAAAATGCGGAAATTTTATATTTATTCTTACTATATATACACTCAAAGAAAAAAGCAGGTATAGCTGGTTTATTATACCTGATTTGCAGGTTGTTATTTTTCAACTCGGTAGATCAGGTTAACTGCTTAACCAGATACCTGATTTTGATGTCGTGTTAAATCAACGTTGGTTGCAGGTAGTATTAGCATGACATCATGTAAATACTTGCAATACCTTGCTATTTTTACCTGTAAATCTAGTTATTTTTACATGAAAATATAGTTAAAAAAACATGAGTAAAATGTTCAACGTCCTATAAATTTAACATGAAGATCTAGTCTATTTAACATGATTCAATATTGAATCAACCCTGTATACGGAAATTATTATGTCTTAGATCCATGTGTCTAGGTCCCACATCTTATGCTACTTACCGTCCAATTCATTTTGAATTATTCTGAAAGTATAGATATTTACTACTATGTATATTATTTTATTTTAAAAATACACTCCTGAGAGCAGGAGGAATGGGATAAAGTGAGGTAGTGTATGAAATGAGTTTGAAATTTTAGTCTGTACAATTTTGTATTGCTTTTGTTCTTTGTGAATATCTTGCCACAATATTGCCTTATCTTAAGAAAATTGTTTTGTTCAGATATGATTTATAAGTTGTCAGTAAATAAAATTTTACTGAAAAGTGTCCCATACATACCCACTCTCCCTTAAAGTATTTATTTCAAATAAATAAAAAATAAAATGACATGCGTATACATACATACCTGCAAAATGCCCATTTTTTCGTAGAAGCAACAGATCTTGAGAATAGCAAATTTTTTAGGAAATGCGTATGAGACGTCAAAGCAAAGCTCTCCACCAAAATTTTGCTTTGTCGGAATCTTTTCGAAGTGAAAACTAATTTTCCTGAACTATTTTTTTTTTGTAGTTTAAAAAGAAACAATAAAATGTCATTGGAGATTTTTCCTTGATTTTTATAATTCAAAATTCCGCAGGTGTCTGAAAAATATTTTTGCAGTAAAATTGACTTTTTTTATTAATTTTTGTATTATTAGAAAAAAAGTTGGGCAAAACTGCTTATTTTTGGTGTGAAGTTTTTTAGCCTTTTTTAAAAAATATATTACTCGTAGACGAACTAATATGCCTTATGTCTGCCTTTTCTATTTAGTCTAACATATCAAAGAGTTATGGGCTTTCTGCTATCAATGTTTTGAGTCCGATTTGTTTTTTTTTTTGTCTTTTGTGACCCCGGTGCTCCCAGAGGTAATATCAGTTTGGATTTGTAATGTTCATTCTATGCTCAGGAAGTCTAATAGAATGGCTCTACTTAATATGAATAGTACTGAAATACCGTAAGCCTGCCAACCACTAGCTTTTAGACTATAAGCAAAGGAATGAATAATACTGACTACTTCACTGGAACACTGTTTTTTTTTTTTTAATAGCGATTAAGAAACGAGAGACGAGCATTTCTTCTATTTTTTTTAAACTGTACAAAGCACGACTCATGTCCCTTCACCTGCACCTCCATTACATGAAAATTAAAAACCATTTGGCTTTTAATCCTATGCCAGAGCATTCGATTAATTGATCATACAAATTTTAAGACAAGAAAGTGTGTGCGACCCCGTCGTATATTTGCATTTCTAAATATATTCAGAAAAATGTTGACATTCCCTGCCCTTCAAAGAATTCCACTTAAAAGTTTTTAAAAAAAAAATGTCACTAAAATAAAAATGTTGTTTTCATTAGAAGACTTTTGTGACATATACATTATGTATGTATATTTAATAGTTTTTGAAATAAAAAGATAAATTTTCTTGGATTTCATTTTCATTTCAGTAAAAAAATGTCATTTTTGTTTTGACGCAGAACTTACAAACTAATGTTTTTAAAATTGAATCGTTTGTCAAAATGTTTACATTAAAAATATGTTACATGTTTTTATAGCTCTAAAAATAAACCACTTTAACAAAAAAAAAAAGTTGGAACAAAAATAATAATAATATTATGTAGATAATGTACAAATGTTTCTTATTATATTTTCGTTTTCACTGTGAAAGGAACAAGTGGTTGCTTCTTTAGTTTAAAAAAATATTTTGGAAAGAGATTTGTTTTTTTAAATAGTCTTTGTGATTGTTTTCATTTATATACAAAAACATATAGCAACGTGTATTTGTATCAAATTGGATTGTTATTGCATTTGATTTTAAAATAATCTTTTTTTTAAGTTAATTATAAATTCGAAATGTCAAATCAATTATCGTGATTGGTGGTGCAGAAAGTCCAATGGAACGTTAAGGAAATCATCATTTTAAAATTGGTTTCCTTGTCAATTTATTAATTATTCGAAATCAATTATGAAGGCAGAGGAAAAATGAGGGCGACTGTTCTGATGTTATTTGCAGATGTAATATAGCTAGATGCCACTCCAAACGAATCATCACTATTTTTGTGTTTATTATTCATTCTGAGAATATCCTGTCATTTGAGTTTCTCGTTGTTGATATTTTTGATTGTTTTTTTTTTTTTAACTATATTTATTTTAGGTCAGGAAGTTTATATCGAGTTTGTATTGATTTATTTAACAACGAAATGGATTTATCATAAAATCAACTTGTCAGCAAGAATTTTAAAGGATTTTATAATATCCTACAACCATTCATTGATATATGTATTACATACATATGTATGCATGTATGAAATATATGACACAACATTTAAAACTGTTATGTACGTACATATGTATATGTATGTACCTATTGTATGCATGTATGTACATACTAAAATCAGCATACAAAATATAAATTACATACAAACATACGTATGTATATAAATAGAACAAATTTTTAATAATTTTTCGATAGCTACGTATACACACTTTTAAATATTTAACATCGCATGAGCTTATTAACTCTAGCTAAGTTGCTAAAATTGGAAAGCAGTTATTAAAATTTGTTATATTTTACTCTATAGTGCGATAATTTATGAGTGTCAAGTTAGCAAAGCAGCTTTGACGAATCGAAATAAATAAGTGGATAATTTGCCGTTAATTAGTCATTATTTAGTTGTGAAAGTTAAAAATTTGTTGTTCAATGTTTTCTATGTTTTTTGCTTGATCTTCTAACTTGCTATCGAGTTAGCAAAGCACATTGTCGAAAATCTGTTAATAGTTCTTATATACCAGATGGTTGATGACTTATCAATTTGACGTTAATTAGTCGTTAAATAATTTTGACAAATTCAATTTGATCATGCAATGTTTTTTGTGTTTGACCCCTACTACACGGTGATTCTTTGGGTCTGACTCTTTTTAAAATTCAATGAGTGTGAAGGTGAAATCAGATGTTTTTTCTCCTTCGTACTCATGAAAATTCGAAAAAAATCAGACGCAAAGAATCATCGTGTAATAGGAAACGATTTGAGTGCTTTGCTAACTTAATAAGTTTCAGATCTGTCGTTCAATGTTTTCTATGTTTTTGCTGCTTTACTTACTAAATAAGTCTCAAAAAGCTTAATGTTTTATTGCTTAATAATTTATCATAGTTTGTTTTAATAAGTTGTGGAAAATGTAATCTATGTAATTGCGCAATGTTTTCTATGATTTTTTGTATCCTTTGCTAGCTAATACTGAATTGTCTGTGGCGTAATAATTTGTCGATAACTTGTCTTAACTCGCACTGATAAAAAATGGATGAATGCATAATTTGTCGATAACAAGTCTTGAATTAGATGTGATAGTTTCAAATTTGTGGTTCAATTTTTTTCTACGTTTTTTTTTTGCATTCCTTGTAATCTTATATCAAGTTAGCATAGCACTACCTATAAAAGTCAAAATCAAAATATTTATAAATAAAAGGTTATAAGAACTTTTCCGGAGCTCTTTGCTAATTTTAATTTAAAAAAATAAAATAAAAACATAGAAAAAAGAGAAAAATGATTTTTTCACAACTAATTAGCTATTAATTAAAGTCAAATTATTAAATAATAAAATATTATTTCCACAAGTTCTTACCATTTTTCAAAAAAAGACATAGAAAACATAGAACGACAAATTTTAAATAACCAAAACTTATTAACGACTAAATAGCCATGAATTATTTAGCCATAAATCATTCAAATTAAACTGTTCTTACCACTTTCAGACGTGTAGTGCTATGTTAACTTGATATAAGTTAAAAAATAATGCGAAAAAAAAATTGAAACATTGTACGACAAATTCGAAATTGCCACAACTAATTCAAGACTAGTTAACGGCAAATTATTAAGCTATAAACCATTCGATATAAGAAGTTTGTATACCTTTTTAGGTGATACTTTGCTTACTTGATATCGAGCTAGCAAATGACGCAAAAAAAAAATAGAAAACATAGAACGAAAAATTCGAAAGTATCACAACTTACTAACGAAAAATTATACATGTCCATTTTTCGATTCGTGAAAGTTTCTGTGCTAACTTAATATCAAGTTAGCAGAGCACCCAAAAAACATAGAAAACATAGCACAATCAAATTGAAATTGTTACTATTGATCAAAGACTAATTAACGACAGATTATTTAGGCATCAACCATCAGGTATAAGACGTTTGTTTCGAATGTGTGAAACGCTGTCCGAATATCCGGAATTATAATAAAGAACAAGAGATGTGTTATATTTTGTTTATAGAAAGTGAGTGCATTTTTCATAAGGTTTTTTTCAATTTAGCTCTGAGCTGAGCACTGAGCAGAGTCTGATCGAACCAAGTAAGTTCAGAATAGAGTATTTAATTATGAAAAACACTTGAGCACTGCCTTGTTTCATCTCCGAATATAATTTTTCTGAAAATATATATCATTTCTTATTTCTTATTTAAGCGCAACTAGCCTCATCGACTATTTAAAAAAAATTAGTTACAGCTGCTTAAACTGTGATGCAGGTCCGTGCATAGGGATGAAGCAATAGGGCAAATGCCCCAGGCGCCTAGGTATGAAAGGCGCCGTTTTTCAAATGACATGACACGTTCCGTGAAAGACACCATCATGTTGTGAAGACCGAAACGGGACGAGCTTTCATAGAGAAAATTGATGAATTATTAATGCTTTTATATTAACCAAAGTGAAATGGATTGAACACGATATGCTCAAGAGCATCATCTCCTGTACTGCTGAACTATACAAAAATCTATAGTTGACGACTATACCATGATTAAAAAGACAGACAGTGTGATTGTAAATGTCAAATTCCTTTGCAATTAAATTGACTGACGTTGATCAAGCTACTTTTTGGGACACAGAATGATTGCTTATTTGACAATAGCAGTGTCTTCGTCAAAAAACAGCGATCATTTCATGATCTAATTGACTTTTATTTACCGCTTTCGAAAACGGCCGATATTTTGATCAATTCATAGTTTAGGAAATGATGTTTAAAAGTACGAATAACCTGCTTCGAATTGTCATTAATCAAATTGCGATCGGAAGAAAATGTGTCTGAAATAGAAACTTAAACTTTCGAAAACATTTCGTAGAACATGAATGTATGATTCGAGCTTGTGATGATTCCGTGCAATTATGGAAAAAATGTTAAAAAGTTAAAACAACGACAGATTACAACATTGATTTATATCGAAAGTTTCTTGTAGGTATGAACTAAGTGTTGGTAAAAACTATCGATAAAAGTTCATCCTTTTCTCGACGGTTTAAGGCGGCTGAATTTTTGTCGTGTTGAGATTTCGAAAGATCTTTATTTAATGAGTAGTAAGGTAGGTTTTTTTTTTACTTAAAAAATAAAATAAATTTAGAAACGGAAATTATGTTGATACGAATTTAGAGTCAGTGCCTATACGATAAAAACGAAATGATTTTTTGTTTGATTTATTTGTGAATTCTATATATGTAAAAATTTTTGTAACAAGAAAAGCTGCTTCTCTGAGCTTTCTCCAGGAGGCTTGAAACGACCCTGCTGTGATGTGCAATATAGCATTCGTGATTTACATATACAATACTTAAGATAAAATCAATTCACAAAACTTCTTTATAACTTTATAAAAAAGACATCCGTTTTATTATGTATGTAAGGACAAAAGTCGATAAAGATTGCTTTTAAACACCAAAGTTATTTTAAATTCTACTCAAAGGCTTTTCAATATAGACAAGATGATTCTCTATTGTATTCGAAAAATGTGGTTTGGATGCGTTGAATAGTATATTATTGTCTATCCATGTGTGCGGGTGTATGAGTAAACATTTATTCAAAAATGCATAGGTATATTTTCAGTTCAATGGAGCGGCAAAATCCGCTCTTTCACACACTTACCATTTAAAGAGAATAATCTCTTTGCTCTGGATATGATAAAGTTCAACACAACAGAAATTCTATATTTTCGATTTTATTGCAAAATTCTTTGAAGCATACAACAAAAGAAAACAATGACAGAGAGGTCATCAATTTGCTTATAAAAATCACAATATTGTTGGTACCTACCAAAAAATATTAATAAATTGAAAATCAGAATAAAAATAAATAAATGAAGAATTTTAAATAAATAAGAAATAAACAAAAAACCTGCTGTTTTCAAGTTTTTCTTTTTTTTTATTATTTTTCCACACTATGTTTCATTTGCATATGTTTCAGTTTAAAAAAAAAAACTTATGAGCATTATAACAAAATGTTTTATAAAGATTTAACTCATAAATGAAAGCAAATATGAATATAGCAAAATTTTGCGTTTTATAATAATCACCCTTATCCCATAGTTAGTACCTTAAAGTGAAAATAGGGAGACTAGGGGGGTGACATAAAAATCTAAAAAAAATCAGGAAACATTTTTATTTCTATGTAAAACCATTTGATGCCGATCCATCTCAGAATTTCAAAAAAAAAACCAATATAAGCACCACCCTAATGTACATATACATCTAAATTAAGTTATTTAGATGAACAATAAAAAATGACGTTCTCATTTCATATAAAACTTTTGAATTTTGTACAAGATTCCTTAAAGGCACCCTTTAGTCATACATAAGACATAACTATTCTTATAACTCTGGTTTTAAAATTTATATGATATTGTCCATAAACATGGTGTTGTTGCTTGAAAATCTCTTCAAACACATACATATTGGATTTAATTTATATAAATGGTGTCCTTTAGCAGACATTATTCTTGGTGATATTGATATTAATTGGCCTTCCAGAAAATAGATTTTCTTCCTGGTTTCGTATCTGTGTATGGGCTGTAGTCCTTGATTCAATATGAAAATTTAGTTTGTCTGGTCAAAGATATGAAAACGAGTGGGTAAGTACGTATATGTATATGGAAAAATATGCCTGTGTATATATGTGTTTATGTGTATATATATTCAAAATATAAATAGATTTTCATAGAATGAAACCCATATTTTTGTAAACATAATAAATAATAAATTTTAAGGACAGAAAATCTTTAAAATTCAATAAAGTTGAACATGTACTAGGTATACCTAGATGTATATCTATTAGAATGAATTTGTTAAGATTACGTTAGAAATTTTATTTATAAATTTATTGAGTAAAATTTAGGTATTTATTTCTATACGCAATAATTTTCAATATAAAATGTCTTTAAAAATCAAAAACTCAAATTAAGATAATATTTAATAATATAAAATATCTTTTTGAAATTAAAGTTTCATTAGAAATATTAATAAATTCCTTGTGTATCCTTTTAAGTTGTATTTCATCAATATTTATTAACAAAAATATAGCTAGTAGTATTTTTTATAGTCTATTTTCATAATTAAAAGGATTATGAATTTTCTGGGTCTCATACCAAGCTATTTCAAAAAGTCTGTTAAACAAATAATAATAACTTATCAAATAAATGAACTGATTATTGAAAAAAATGGCAATTTGTATTAAGTTCAGTTTAACTTACGTGGATTTTATGAAAAAAAACACTGTAAACTACTTATATTAAACAAGATTAGAATTCATAATAATTAAGCTGGAAGCACTGTTTCGCTATGAAAATCGAGTACGAGAATTTTATCAAACCTGTAATTACGATGAGCCCAAACGACTGGAGAGGTTCATTCATACTTGATACAAAACAGAACATTGTTGGGTCACATGTTTTTCTCAATTTTTTCAGAGCAAATATAAACAGTACCTGCCATACAAATTTCTTATTACAATCTAAAGTAATTTGATTTTGCTCAAAAACGGCTCAAAAAATAATCACCCAGATTACAGAATCCGACGAATAATCTACAAAGAGGGAATCAGACTCATTTCGACATTTTTATTATAAAGCTAAGCCAAATATCAAAATTGAGTCTGACCCCCTCCGCAGCTCATTCGTCGGAATAGTCATGGCCACTTTTCAATATCTTGGGTATAACTCACAAACTAAGCCCAATTTGACAATTTAACACTTAAACATTTTTATTTTGGACTAAATTTTGTATCGAAATTGATAACTTAAAAAAAAATAATAAAAAATATATAAAACAGGAAAAGTAAGCATAAAACCAACATAAAAAATCAAAGATTTTTTAAATTTTTTAATAAAATAAGGCCCGCATAATTTAATTTGAAGCAAATGTGAGGAAATTTATGCATTGACAAAATAAAGTAGAAACTTAAGACGAATATAGCAAATTCAAATTTTATATTTTGCCCTCAGCGTTATCGTAACTCAACCATTCCAAATGTCTCTAATTCTAAAAAAAATTTAAATTATCACGTTTTTTCAGTCTTTACGGATTTGAACCCTGAAAGACTGGTTTCCGTTTTGGTGCGTGATTTTTAATACCAAAATTAGTACTAAGCCGTTATCGATTCTGTCATTCGGGATGCTTGCATTTGGGGTTAAAGCCATTCGGAATTTTGTTTCTTCAGCATTTTGCTCATTCGATATTTTATCATAAGGGATTTTGGTATTAGGCATTTTTACATTTTCGGAATTTTTGTATTCGGGATTTCGTATATAACCCATTATATAGTCTAAGTCCTCAACAGTAATAAGTTTCTGTAGGGATCAATATCAATACTTAAATTATTCTTCGACTTGAAATATTATGTAGGGGAAGGGCCCATCAAGGTGAAATAATATAATAAGGTTTTTTTCGGAAAACAATTCCTTAGTTAATCTGGCATCAACCACACATACGAAATTTTAGCCACTTTAAGCAAATTTTTGAGATTTAACAGTTCTAACTGTGTTTCAACGTCTCTAAACGTAAACTGAATGTATAATTGTGATCACTTTATTAAAACAAAAAATTAAAAAAAAAAAAAACAGAATTTTGCCGGAGGGAACAAATTTCTATTTGTATGAAGTATTTATAATTAGTTTCCTAAAATAAGTTTTTTTAGATATATTTAATTTTATTCATTATTAAGAGTTAAATAAAAGTAACCTTAAACGGGTAAAATGGCAAAGTGAACTTACTCTTACATTTTCATATTCTTTTTAACGAAAAGAAGAGATTCTTAAAAAAATGCTTCAATTACCAATTTTAGCTACACTTTGAGTGCTTTGTGATATTTGCAATTTAGTTAAATTATGTTTTCTTGACCTTATTTTGGTATAAGTTTTAAAAAGATTGTTGATTTTTACGTATCGTTTGTGTTTATTTTAATTTAAACTTTAAATATGTTTGAATTAAAGTTTTCAATTTTATGAAAATGGTTTATGGTTTACTACCCTGTTTTGCTTGCCTGGTAAAATAATATTTATACCGGTATGCCATTTTACCCAGACAATTTTGATGATGAATTCTACTTTAAAAAGATTAAATCATTTGTAGCTGTATGTAACTTTTTACCAGAGATATGGGGCATTTTGCTCAGAGGGTGCCATTTTAGGCCACTCTCCCCTTCTAGATGGGTTACTTTTAACTGTAGCTTCCAATGTAAGACTATTACCATATTATATTCCTAAAAATAACAAAAAAATTTCTGGTTTCTTTTTTTGTATAAGAATTTAATTCAATTACCTTTTCTCTTTCAATTTACTTATGTAACTGCATACCTTATGCAGATATTATTGCATTTAAGTTACATCACACAATACTTAATGTTTATTTTAATTGTTATTAGTTATTACAGACTGGCGTCTTCCCTAAGGGGAGGAGAAATAGAAACCGTTATTTGTAGTCAAACATTAAACAAAGATAAACAATAACTTCTTTTAAAAACAAGGTGTGGTAACAAACCCTATAAATCCCTTCTTTGTCATAAATAATTTTATCAAAGCCCAGGGCTAAAGGGTTAAGTAAATAAATTAAACTCAGCCTTTCAAATCTCTTAATCCATTCTAATTAATATTTAATTCAATTTTCACTGCTCATGTAGTGTTGTAGGTGTCGAATTGAATTGCGAAATAACTCATTAAATTTAAATAAACACCAATCACAACATTGACCTTTCCACAGGATAAGAGTTGGTAACATTTCACACATTCTAATAAAAAAATAATGCATGCAAGTTTAAACAGCCACCCACCGGTATGTGGTTTTTTTACTGGAATGGGTAGGGAAAGGATAGGAGGTGACTGTAATGATGACGTTAATCATGACAAAAATGATGTCATTGTACTTTATCGATTATCGGGTCATATCAATCAGTTACAGTTTTTTTTTTTGTATGTTCGTTTGTTGGTCTATTTTTAGATTCTATTTATGTTTTTTTCTAACCCTTTTATGGGCATAGGTATAGGCACTATTCAGGTGGAAAACGTAATGGAAAAATTGATGATCTATAGTTCAACACATATTGACTACCCTTTTCACCCTATATAATGTTGATGTCGTTGTCGTTGGTTTTCAATTAAGGTGGCAATAACGTTCGCTGATGGTTGGTGATTAAAAGTTGCTTCCATTTTGTAGTCTACTTCTTTCTTCTGTTAGATAAATCAAATTGAGGTAGTTCGTGACATGAAATCGTTATATCCATGTTATTTGAGAGATTTTGATGAAAAGACTTCATTCTTTTTTGTGTGTGTTTGGCTTAAAAGAAAGCCTTATCGGTGTGAAGGTATATATTGATGATTTAACGATGAGTCTATAAATGGTGTTTTTTTTTTGTCTTCTTTTTTGCTGGCATCCTATTTAAGAGTGTTGGAATCAGTCACACCGAATCAATTTACTTTGTTATTTTATGGTTATCAATCGATGATAAAACGGTTGGTATCGTATATTGGAAGTATTTTTTCACTTACACTTTTGCGGAATATCAAAGAAAATTCCGTTAGCTTAAGGCATAAAGGGTGTGAAATAAAGACATTTATTTTATTATTTCTCTAAATCCAGAAAAAATAACAGGTCAAAATTATTTGTTTTTAAATTGCTTATGTGAACAAATTTTTTACGAAAATCAAACAATTATTTTGCACCAGCTTTCTGTCCATATATATATGGCAGATAGTTGGGTACACTACATTCGGAAAAATCAATCTCCCCTTGAAGTAAAAGTTAGAATATAAGTTTTTTACTCAAAAATTTAATAGTTATAGACAAACAATTGAATTAAGCTCCTAATGGAAGTTTAGTAAAATAGATTTTCAACTAAGAGAGAAATTTAAAAAAAGATTCAAATTCTTTAGTACTTACTTCTATTAATGAGGAGTTCCTACTGATTCTAGTTTCTTAGCAAACAAACAAAGGAAAACAAAACAAAAAGTTGTCTTCTTTTTTTTCTATTGAACTGGATAACACCATTCAATTAAAAAACTTTTACTTCGAAGGACTTTCTTTCGTTTTCCGTTTTTTGTTTTTTTTATTTTCATTGATGGCCTTCAAGACTATTTAAGCTTAATCGATGGATTTTTTCACTCAAAATTGACATTGAGATCTCTGGCAAGTATACAAACATCCCAAAGAGTTGCAGTTCAAAGAAAAACTATAGCAAAAAGTGAAAAAGTTCAAATTTAAAGTTTCCTTATTGATTTAAACTATTTTGGTGAGTTTGATGTGTTCTCTTGGGGCACAGAAATTGATGATTTAACAAATAATAAAAAAATCTAAAACTAAATTTAAAAAAAAGATTATAGCTACCTTCCTTCAGGTAAAAGTTTAATTTTTTTTTAAATTTGCTTAGTATTCGTATGAAGATATTCAAACATGAAAAAAGTTTTATTGGAAAGTTTTTTTTTTCAAATCTCATTCGGAAATAGGAAAATCAATGATTGGCCTTTGACACTTTTGAATCGACACATAACCCATTAATCGAAGGTTGGATAATAGTGAAAGATATTGAGGGTTATTATTTTATCACTATACAAAAGAGAAAGGTTTTAAGAGTCTAGGGAAAACCCCTTAGATGATTGTGATTGTTTTGGGAATTATTATATTGAATTGGCAAAGTTCAATTTCGAATTAAGGCTAAAATGATATGATAAGGAAAAGTTACACATACAAATATTTTAACTTATCTTTTGTATGAGTTTTAGATATTGAGCCCTGAAATAATTTTTATAAGAACAACAGCTCGTGGAGAACCAGGGCCTAGTGACTTACAACTCTCAACCATTTCTGTGGCGTGCTGATGGCGGGAATGGAGGGGACCTACAATTTTTTTGCTGAGTCCAAACGGCTAGATGAGAAAGCGCTTATTCATGACAAGTATACTCTTGGAGGATTTGTCAGTTCCTCGCAAGAGGCAGTACCTCGGGAAAAACATTTCTGTTTTCAGATGGCATCATTTTCTTATTCAAGTTAAATTATTAGAAAAAGTTCAATGATTTTATTTTAACAACTCCCACATTGATGCAATTGAGTCTTACTCCTTTTGATTTTGATCATCTCTTATGGTTACGATAATCTGTCTGTCTGCCCCTTCGGTTGCAGCCTAAGCGACTGGATCGATTTTTTAAAATAACTTGATATCATGGTGGTACTCGTATTTTAGTGATTTTGTCCGAATTTCTTTAAAGAAAATCAAGACTTCCTTTTTTGAAAGCTACCTATAAACCGGAAACAATTTTTTTAAATTGGTTATTAATGGTACCTATAACAAAGAACCATTTTTTATTTCGATTTTCTTCAAAACTGTTATTTCAATGTTTTTTTCCTGTACAGAAACTCCAAAGCAATATAAATAGTTTTTCTCACTAAAATTTTCAAAAAGTATGTAGTATTGTATTTCAAACATTTTTGTTTGAATATAAAATGTTTTAAAAACTACATGGTCGATTTTTATAAAACACATTTTTTTAAAACTTTTTAAAGAGTGTTTTATGTAAGATAATAACTTTAAAAAAAATAACGGTACTCTTCACACAAATGTTAAAAAACTGTTAAGGAAAATATTTTTTACTACTAAACTGCAAATTTTGCATTCGTGAAAAAAAATTTCGAGATAACAATCAAACTTGACATTACGATGATAGAGAACACCAAAAAAGTGGGTGGCAAAATTCTGTTTGTCTATCAGACTGTCTGTCAGTATGTCTGTCTGCCTATCTGTCTGTCTGCTAATCTATCTGTCTGTCTGTCGCCTGTCTGCTTTTCTGTCTGTCTATCAGTTTGTATCTGGATGTTCACATTCTTAACTTAAGCCTTTTTGGTGATTCTGTAGAGGGGAAATTGAAATTTTTGTAGGTCAAAAAATAACGGTACTTTTCATACAACTGTTACAGAAAATCTGATTTAACTCAAAAATGGCAGCAACGATTTTGATAAGAACTCAGTGAGTTTTTTTACGTTTGGTGTACCTTTTGGTTAAAAAAATTTTACCTAAAACGGTTTTTTTTTCTTTTTGTTTAAGATTTTCTCATTACTGCTCTTTTAAAATGTCAATGAAATTGAATACTAACATTTTGGAAAAAAAATAGGTTGATAAATTTTTTTTAAAAACTAGGTTTTAATTTTTTATAACTATATACTCAAAATTGTCGTACCAAAATTGTTTTGGAAAAGTGTTTTGGGTAGTGTTAGTGTTGTTATATTATGTATATTATGTATATTATATATATAAGTATGTTATTTGAATACCTACAAAAATATGAATAAGTATCTATATATATTTTTTTTAAGTTATCAAATGAAATACTTGCTTTTTAACTCTTAGTTTATGAGTGCTTATACCATTAAAGGGAAGATTTAAATGCTTTTTTATATTTTGTTCTGTAATTACTTGTATATTTTTGAAATTCTAAAGCTCTGAGCAACATGAACATAAAAGCAAAGTATGTTCGATACAGTCATGCATTTTATTTTCTTAAAAACGGTTTCTACGATTCTTATAAAACTTTTTCTGTATGCTTAAATAAGTGTGTTATAATGCCAAAACCTATAAAATGTTGCTAATAGCAACAATGTATTAATATATTTAATACCGCTCATAGAACGTTTTTTTTTTTTAATTTGGAATTTTGTCACTTTCGGCTGAACAGATTTAGATATATGTTTTATATTCAATTTTTTATAATCGAATAAGATAAACAAATTTGGCGTACTTATCAAAATTTTCAGTTGAATTCAATTGAATTTTTAAAAAAAGTTTCAATTTTTATTTTAAACTTCGGTATGACAAAAATGATTCATTTCCATTTTTTTTTAAATTTAATTTTTATGTGCACATAAATAAATACTATGGATTTGCATACCAAGAATTTTAATTCCTTTAAACATTTTTCTCTCATAATGTCCATGTCTTAACATTCAATTTTCTTAAACCCTCAGCGTCTTGAACATTAGAGCAAGTTCATGCCACCTCGTCGGGCATTTTATTTAATAAGAAATCTTTCTTAAAAATTTTCAAAATTACTTAATTTGAAGGTGAAAAAAGCAAAATTATTAAAATGAATTTATCTCAAAACTACTAAAATGGAGATACACCCTTTTTTCCTTATGACGCAACGGTAGAATTTTATTTTTTACTATTTCCTTGAAAAATATTATGTATAGATAAAAGAACCTTCAGTGTGGCATATCTGCACCAAAATTACCAATAAAAATTGACAAAACAAAATTTTAAAATCAACTTTTCTCTTAAAAATATCTACAAATTTCGATATGGAGTTATTTCCAATTCCCACAAATTTCCCCATAATGTAAACATTTTAATCGCTTTACTTTCTTTACCAAACAAAAAAATAGAATTAGCATACCTACGAGTAAAGCTTAAGAAATTTACAAAGATAATAATTTTGTTTTTTTTTTGTACTCGTATTATAAGGAAGTTGTCCTTTGTGCATGTAAGTAGGTATATTATAAGAACAAAGGAAATCTACTGAGGTTCTTATAAACGCACAGAAATATATGTAGATAAGATATATATGTAGATATCGTCTGCGTTTCTATTAATATATTATGTATATGGACTTATACACATACAAAATATTCCTTTTTTTTATTTTAATAATTCTAAATTAAAGCTAAAAAAAAAATTACTGTATTAAAATCACGAACACCCTAAAAATCATCTTTTTATGAAAAAGTTCAGAAAAATTCATGTTGAATTTATAATATGCATAACCTTAAAAAAGAATCAAAACAAATTGGAAGAGCTTGTTGAGTTTGGCTTCTCAGGGACGCTTATCTGGGAAGGGATAAGAAACAATCATTCGTTCCCTTCAATGTTTCTTGTGAGCTAGAAAATATTTTGAAAACAAGAGTAAGATGAGAGCCTAACGAATTCATAATTCACTTATGGACATCTCTATAACTCTACGTGAGTTCTCCAATTTTTCCCTAAAATTCGGCATTTAGTTTGAAGATACCCGAGAAATTAACAATTCACGAACAACGAAAAATTCAAATTTGACAAAAACTATTTAAAATAAAATCGGAATGTAGAACTTGATGACGCAACAGGTCATGAACTAATGCCTTGTGATTACACTCTGAACAAACGTGAGTGTGACCTACATATTGTTGTACCAATTCAAACGGCTTAGTTACAGTTCACATTATCATGACAAAAAAGACATTTCTTAGAGACTTTTTCATCTTTTTGGAAGACGCAGTACTTACCTTTCCCTTAAAAAAAAATATTCTAACAGAAATTGTCAAAAATTTGATCCCACAGTTTGATAGTCCAATGTACTTACCACTCCCCTACGGCAAAATGTTCTTTCTTACAAGAAACTTATATTTCTTTATCAAACTTAATCATTTTGCGATAGTTTTAAATTTTAAAAGTGTTTCAAATTGTAACTCACTCACTATACCCGTTGAATCTTTCACTCCTTTGAATCAGTATGGAAAACAAAAATTAATTTAAAATTTTAATTAATGCACTGACAACTTATAAAACCAAACCTTACAAAAATTCAATTAGTTTTAAACAAACTGCATCCTACACCATCCCCTTCAGATCATTTAAACCTAGACCCGCACCTGTTAGTTCTACGAGTATATATCCTCTAAGAAAGCAAACTGTAGGATTATCCTATCTAAGTTTCCCAAGGTATTAACAAAGCAAGAGTCTCCTCTAAAAACCTACTTACACGAAAGTTTTCTTGTATAAATTATAATCCACTTAAGCCACGCCCTCATTTTCAAACCCCGCATTTAACAATTCCGCAGGGAGATCACCTCAAAACGAAATGAACAATCCTAGAAAATTTTAAATGCATCCTAGACACACACCCATGATACGACACACTATGTGGCAGTGTTTGCTTGAGGTTATGAGCTCCGAAGGATATGGGAGTGGGTTAGGGCTAGATAGGAAGGTGGTTTGCTGTATATTTGTGTGAATTGCTCTTCCGCAACTCATTAAACATACTTTAAGTCATTTTAGTACAATTAAACTAAAAACTAGATGAGAGAAAGAGAGATGCGAAAGAAGAATACAAAGTGAAGAGAAAGTGAAGATATGTAAGACATTTTGCTAGAAGGCATTCAGAATAGTTCAAGATGGAATATAAGCAAATATCTTGCCAACTGTAGGTATACGTATAACGAGAGTACGCAGTTACTATACATATATTCAAATATACATAAACATTCACAGATGTACATTATAATACGTACTTAATTCTCACTTGATAAGCAGCAATTATCATAACAAGTGTAATAGTTCCTCTTGGGGCAGAAGGGGAGCTACAGCTGAGCAGAATAAAATGTAGATATATTTTTCTAGTGGAAGAAGTGTGAATGTGGAGGGAAACATAATCGCTATTGTTGTGGTTTCACTCTGGGTTCTTGACACGAAAGAAGAAATTATACCCACTCTTGATGA
The DNA here is from genome assembly GCA_946251815.1 of Dasysyrphus albostriatus. Classification (NCBI taxonomy): domain Eukaryota; kingdom Metazoa; phylum Arthropoda; class Insecta; order Diptera; family Syrphidae; genus Dasysyrphus; species Dasysyrphus albostriatus. The sequence continues at coordinate 139,334,518 of OX276336.1, forward strand.
TGGGTGTGTTGTGTAAGGGTGTATGGGTTGTTTGTTGAGGTATTTTTTTTTTTACTTTTCATCCCTTGAGAACGAAATTAATCTTGCAGTTTAAGTTCTACTTTAGTCTTCGTTTTTTTTTTTTTTGTTATTTTGTCTAGTTCGTGTATATTGCTCATATAGGATCATTATCGGTGCTAATTGCTTGTTTCCTGTGGCTTTGAAATTGAATACCTAGTCAGGAAGAATATGTAGTTTTGAAAATTTATCTAACGATTATAGGAAAAGGGATGAATAAAGGCCAAAAAATACATGTATTATTTTTCCTGAAACAAAAGAAAAACCAAATAGCAGCACACAATCTGCTGTTTGATAGGCTCTATAATTCACACAAACAATCATCTTCCAGGATGTTGCCGAAAATTAAAGAAACTAAACCTTGTGGACACATTCAAAGATTTCATTTCAAATTTCCCGAATCATACCACTTTTAATTTAAAAAATTCATAACTTGATGTGGAAGTAATTTAACATAGAGGGTGTTTTTTTTAGATGTGTGGTTTTTATGAAGAAATAAAACGCATATAATTTCAGATCATTAAATAATTTGCATTTGATTTCTTCATGACAAAAATTCAACCAAGAATTTAGCTTTATTATAGAGATAAGGTTTTTGCCACCGCGGCTGGCTCGATTGAGTTCCAGCCAAGAAACCCAATTTTCTACAACTTTCTGCAGTAATTTGGGCCATTTGTCAGCAATAACGCGCCGAATATTCTTTTCCAAGGCGTCAATCGTTTTGGGCCTATCTGCACGGACAAGCGACTTCACATAATCCCACGGTGTTAAATAGCACGATTTTTTTTTTCAGTTTCTTTCAATAAATTGGTTATTTTGCGATGCGTCGCGCGAACCGAACCATTATTTTGGTAAGAAATTTGCATGATATGCAATTGTTGTTCTGGAATAAGTCTATTCATTATGAAATGGCAAACCAAACTGAACATAATTCAAGTGACAGCTGTCAAAAAGACCAACTCCGAAAAAAGTATTGCCAGATTGAAAACAACACGTCTACAAAAAACACCCTTTATAAGAGTAGGGAAGAAGGGAAAATTGGTCGAAATCAATTTTATGATAGTTTTATTGGTACTTTTGGGTATTGATTCTTAAACTAACTAAATTGATCTTCTAAAATGATCATTACTCTGCCATCAACAGTTGTTACACCTTCTGTGTTATTGGAGATGATTTAATTTTTTTGGAAGGAAAGATAGTTGTTTGTGAATCAAGGGAAATTGATATCTAATTAATGAATTGATCCTGAGCCTAACATCATATTTGACCAAAAGAGCAGAAGTTTAAAAACATTTCGTGGATATCTCCAGCAACAACAACTAGGACTTCAAAAATAAAAACGAAAAAAAAAACAAACATTTTATGTATTTTTCATAGATTGCATGGCAGCCCTTGATACCATCATAGATAAAGATGAAATGCCCTATAATGCTCAAGTTATAATTCATAATAATCTCTCAAATTTTGGAAAATAACCGAAAACTTGTATGCTCAAAAAATGTCAGCAATATATTCAATCTGTCCATATTTTGAAGCTAATATCGGCCTACTGCAAGGTTGTGACCTCAGCCGCTATTGTTTTAGCTTTTTATTGATGACATCGAGGATGCCTTCCATACTAGTGGAGTAAATACAGTGTATCCTCAGTAAAAGCAACTAATAAAAGTTAACAGTGGACAAAACAGATATATTGAGCAAACAAAATAGAGATAATTATAAGGAAAGTTTCAGTTGTTGAGTCAAACTTTTTTGAAACGTTGCAAGGTATTGCGTTTATCAAGGGTTGCTTTAAGCGAGGATGTACTGTAAAATCAAAACGATGAGAGTTAGCAATCTTATGTTTGCTGATGATATTGTCACACTAGCAGAAACACAGCATGGACTTCAATTGATGATCAACAGGGTTGCTAAGCAGTGCCGTCTCTCGTTCTTAAGAAGCCCTAGGCTAAAAACGTTGAAGCCTAGTATATCACCAACATCTTAATAATCCCATATAAATCGTAAATGAAGCTCTCCCTACAGCCATTGACTCAAAAAACCCGGAGCTCCGAGAGGCCAAGCTCCCGTAGACGATTTAAAAAATTAAAACAGAATAGCTCTTTCCAAAGCTATCCCCAAACCCCTAACAACCCAAAGCTATCGACCCAAAAAACCCTGGGTGCTGCAAGCTAGAAGGCAAAGTTCTAGTAGATATTGGAAAAAAAAACCGAATTCCTTTGAAACTCCTATGATTGAAAAGAAAAAAATGAAAGAAAAATTCATTGAACTTAACTCTGCTTGATGTTCTCTTACTGGCTTTTGCACAATCAAAAAACGTTAAGTAAATAAATTTAACGTATATTAAATAATAAGACTTATAATATTTAACAAAAAGTATTTTAAAGTTTGGCCCGACCTCCTGCGTTTTGAGTATTGGGTTTGTGGGGTTAATTGCTTTGGAGAGAGCTGTTAAGTTTTATTTTTTTTAAATCGTCCTGAGAGCTTGGCCTCTCTGAGCATTGGGTTTATCGTTTATGGGGATAATAGCTTTGGGGAAAGCAATTAAAATTTTTTAAATCTACGAGAACTTAGCCTCTCTGAGCTCCGAGTTTATTGGGTTAATAGCGGAATCGGGGGCCTTTACAAGCCTGAGGCCCTAGGCTTGACCCTACAGAGCCTATGCATAAAGACGGCACTGTTGCAAAGTACTGTGATAGATGATTGAAAGTTATAATTTGTCGCCAAGCTGGATCTAGAAATTATTCAACGAGAAGTGGCATCTGTCAAAACAGGACATTGAGGTTCTTAATGAATACAATTATTAGCTACTCATAGGATTTTAGACGAAGTTGGAATATGAGAAAACATAATGGTGTTAAAGCTTGCTAAATCGCAAAATACGCTAAACGCTACCTGTTATGTCAAATAAAGATGTAGATTCATCTTTGTTATAAAAAGTGCTTCAAGTAACGCTACAAGCAATTATGCTCTACTCGGTGCAAATCTGGGGTCATTAAGAGTTTGAGGAATTAGAACAACTTTAGCGATACTTTTTGAAGAGATTGTTTAAGCTAGGCCCGGTAAAACTCCAAGCCCCATACTCTTGTTGGAAACTGGTCTTTTTATTTTTTATTTCAACACTCAAAATTGTCAAAACGCTTAAGGTATTGGTTTGATGACCGTAGGCAACCTAATAAAATCAGTATAAATCATTAAGAAACAAAATTCGTGAATGACAGACAGAGAGAAACACGTTTGGTGGACTATTATTGAAATTGCTTGCTTGAGCTTCAAGGCAACAACTAGGGATATTGGAAAATTGAATTATATGGTCACATAACTCTCGTCGAAATAAAAAAAGAATGGAAAAATTCAGAAATTCAAGTCAAAGACTCATTTATTCACAGCTGAACCAAAACTTGAGAATCAACATCTATTTCAGTCCCACCTATGCTATAAGGCAGCGTTGATACCAATTGTTATCAAAACTAGCCTTTTTCTTAGTTTCATCCCAAATAGGAGTGATCTTTCTGAAAGTTTTGTACTGCAGAAACCTGTGGGTAAAAGAACATGCGTGCTACACATTTCTTAGAAAAGTGCTCTATTTTGAAGGAAAGAAGAAGAAATGTGTACGAAAAAATCAATTAACAAACAACGAAAACGAAATGAATAGCATGCTTTATAGAAAAAATTGGAATTGCTACAAAAATATATTAGCTGATGGGATCTATGATACAAGAAGAGCATAGTTGTTGCAATGCTAAATGAAAGAGTAAAATTTAAGTACAGTAGCCGTTCGATATAGTGGAGTAATAAAAATTAAGCCTCTGTTCACTCTTTTGAGATTATTCGCTTTTTGAGTGAGAGTTTATAAAGGCTTTCTAGAGATAAACTTGATCCAGAATGATTATTTTGCTCGTTTGGAAATGAAACAATCTCTTAGTATCCTCAAGCAATGTTAAACATTTCCGCGACATTTTGGTAAGAAAAAAATCTATATTTATGTAAAATTTTGCTTGTTCACTATTGTGGATAAATCACTTTTTTGAGCTCCACTAAATCGAGCTTCTACTGTATCTATTTATTCATTTGAATTTTTTTCAAATAAAAAACAAAGTTTTGTCACCAATTGTGACAGAATTACAAACTTACCCCAGCATGTTCGCGTAGCATTTATATTCTCAAAGGCAAAAGAAGCTTAAAGGATCACCAGTGCATCAAAACCATGTGTAACCAGGCAGTCATAAGCACCAACATGAAAAGAATTTCCAAAGAAAACTTGAAGATATCACGGATTAGAAGGCTCTCAAACTCCAACATAGAAAGCTGAAACATTCACCACTCACTTTGAGGAAATTTTTAAGGAATGCCTTCCAACATCCTCTATTTAATTAAAATTCGAAAACTTAAAGAACCTATGTGCTTAAAATTAAAATTGATATTAAATGTTTTAAAATTATTTTAGTTCTTTTTGATGATACAAATAATAATACCAAAAAAAAAAATCATAAATTTAATTAATGTCCATAATGGGTTTCCTTTTTTTTTCAATCAATTGTTTAACCTTGTATTCGTATCAAAAGTCCTTACACAAACACATTTGTATCCACTTACCTTCACGTATTCCCTTTTGAATTTATTCGAATATTATTTAATCCTCAGAACCTATTAATTTCAAAATGATTGATGACTCGTGTATTACGCTATCATTCAAAATATGCATTCATAATATTGGCAGTCACATATAAAAAATATTTTTTATATCTCCCAACACCTTTAGCAATATAAATACCATATACCAAGGTATATAGCATATGCATTAATTTCCTCTTCTTTTTTTTCAGGTCTGACCATGTGTTACCAGAGGCCATCGGTGAATCACAATAATTTGGATCAAAAACCTACACATTCCCCACCGTTGCATTCACCCCATGGCCATAGATGGAATGAGCCATATTTTGACGTAACCATGCCAAAGAATATCACGTCACTTGTGGGAAAGTCTGCATATTTGGGATGTCGTGTGAAACATTTAGGAAATAAAACGGTATGATTGATGAATTTTGAAAGAGATATGTATTCTTTTCCACATGAACACATTCATTTTTTTTTTTGTTTTTTTAAAGTTTGTTTTTAATTAAAAAAAAAAAGAAACTTTTCAATCCTTAGAAAAAAGGATTATAATTGTTTCACTATAAGCACAGTGTCCAACCTTGTGCCTATTTTTATATTGAAGAATTATTGACAATTCATGAAAAATAAAAATGTACAACCAAAATTAAGTGCTGCTCTATTATGTAAAGCTCAATTAAACTATTATCTTGCAGTCAGTTCTCAATTAATAGCTACTGAAATATGATACTTCTATATAAAATTAAAATGCCACCAGTAGACACACTTCACAATAAATTATTTAATATCAAAGTGAGAATGAAGAATTTTCAAACGTGCGCAAGTAGACATACCATTTATAGGTTTATTTGGTAGTTATTATCATTTTAATCTTATTAAAATATTAACCAAGGTCAATAACTGTAGGACACCTATATAAACCTTTTTTTGTTATTAAAATAAATTTGATTGAAACTTCCAAAATGATATACCCGACCTGCGTGAAATAGATAGGCTATCTAAAAAAAATTTTCTGTGGGAGTTGATAGAGTTGTTAGTTTATTGATGTTGTTTGTGATTTTAATTGAGTTTTCATAGAAAAGGGTTTTATGATCGAGGTTAACATTGTTTGAGATAAAAAAAATTGAGATTTTAATTTGAGATACCTACATAGATACAAACAAAAAAAATTTCCTTTCATTTCAGTAAATGGAAATCAGAAGTGAACTCAATTTAAATTCCAATATAATTTCAAAATCTAAAATTAGATATGGATAAAGTCATTTTAAATTTATTTTTTTTGTTGAAACATAAAATAAAAGCATACGAAATAGGACTAAAAACGAGTAAAAATTCAAATAAAGATTTGTAAATCTTAATGGAAATGAATATTTTTCCTTGAACGTATTGACTATAGCTATATGTGGATTAGACCAATTTTATATCAGGGCTTTATTGTGTTTCTGGTAAAAATATCGACACAAACTGTTTACATTATAACACGGACAATTGCAATAGTGTAAGAAATAATGTTAAAAATGCATAAGTCCTTGCCAGTCAATTGAGAATAAATCAAGTCAAAGGTGAACAAGTAAAGTATCTTAAGTCGACTTAAGATGATTTCCTTTTTTTTTAGTGTATCATTTTACCATTTTTAAGGCACACAATTATATTTTATCGCCATCCTGCTATTTCGATCCTTTCTCCTTTTATAAGCCGAAATAGTTTCATCTTATGTCTGAAAATCACTTGTTGATACAAGGTAAAATATCTAAAAACAACATAAGATGTTATGGTCAATCGTTTTCAAAAATCTTATGCAGAGTTAAGATGATTTTATGTTTACAATTTTGCACTGTTCTAAAAATGTAAAATACATTATGTTAACTTAAGATACTTTGCCATGTATCAACCAAAAAAAAAAACATTCTTATGTCGATTAGAGATAAAAGGTCTCGGAAAAAATGTGGAAATGTGAGAAAAGGCAAATCATCCTATGCTGACATTAGATGGTTTTATAAAATTAAAACTGTGATTTTTTTTCCCTTAAGTAGACATTTAGGATACTTTGGTGTTTTCAAAGTATAACAAAAACCAACAAAAAGCTATATGACATAAGATACTTTCAATGACAGTTTCGTTTCAAATTCAATTCAGTGCGCATGTATTTAACCTGAGCTAAGTTGAATTTCAGTCGAAAAGTTTTAAGAAAAAATGAATTTAGATAGTTGAACTAACACAATGGACAACAATAATATTAGCTTGGTGCTTTTATTTTGATTTTTGTAGAAGCAGAATATTATGTTGTTTCAAAACTAACAGCTCAAAACATAAAATATAAAAAATAAAATTTGGTTAACACTTTTGACTTGACTCATTTTTATAAGAAAAGAGGAAGAGCCAAAATTACTACAAGTGACGTGAATATGTTCTGCTTAAAATGGAAATGATTCCATCAAAATAAGCTTAGTAATGTAAAGGATGTTGGATTTGATCTTATCTATAAAAAATCTACCAACGGAAGATGGGCTGGATATTCATCTAGATCTATAAGGAAAAGATGCCCAAGAAGAATCTAATCTAAATCTAATTTTGTGAATTATATTGACTTTAAGTTAAGCGTTTACATTCGTATTGATAAGATTTTCTTAGGAATATCTTGAACAGCTATCGAGATAGTCATTGCCTAATTAGGTTAGCTTTTTGAATTCCAAAAAATGTCTTAATAACAACTCATTTATTCACTGATTTTGAGTTAATTTTTGCGAACGTACCATGAGCTTTTCATTTACTTCGAAATTAGTGAATTAAAACAAAATAGGAACTTTTGCTTATACATTTTCGAAATTTTAAAAGCTTTCTTGTTAAGTAATTTATTAGTGTGGTTTTTAGTTATAAACAGATTTTTAAAGAAATTGAGATGAAAAACCCGTTTTCTATCTTTTTTTCTTTTAAATACGCAAACGCGACGACTTAAGAGTCATAACTTATTTTAAAATTAAATGAGTGCGAAGGTGAGATCAGATTTTTTTTCTCGTTCACACTCATCGAATTTTGAAAAACGTCATGACTCAAAAGTCGTCTTGAAATAGGGCACTTAATAACTAAACAAGATGTTTTTTTCGATGCCTGCAAAGATTTTTAACTATTGCTTATTGTTAATTTTTACTTGGACATTTTCACTTCATCTTAAATCAACTAAGTGTCTGCATTCTAAAACACAGGGAAAATTATCCTAAGTTAATTTAAGATTTTGGAAATCGATATTTAAAACCTGAAAAAATCGTAAAGCATCTTATGTCATATTTTGGCATGTTACCACAAAATATAAATAATATCGTTTTGTAGTAAATTAAAAAAAAAAAGTTCATAAAATTATACCTTTAAAAAGTAAACTGAAACCAGTCTAAGCTAATAGAATTTTTAGAGAAGCCTCTTTGAAGATTATTTTTGCTCTCCTGAAAAATGTTAAAAATTGACTTAAGATACGAGTAGTTTACCTTTTCAGTCGATATTTTTAGGGTCATGCAGGATTCCAGATTTTGCTATGAGCAAATGGTGCCTTCACGCACACACAAAATTTTATATTACATATTTGACCAATTTTTTCGTCTATCTTTTCCACCATAAATATAACTATAACCTCTGAACAGGTAAGGAGTTCTTACAAATAATTGGAATTAATGGAGCAAAAAGTTGTTTTACTTGCATTTTTTATAAATAGACCAATAGAGCCTAAGCAAGAACAGTGGAAAATTTAATATGATTTTATTGACTTTTGATACTTTTTGTCTGTTAACTAATTAAAATTTAGGTAAGAATACAATTTTAGAATAAAAATTGCTTTCCGTCCGGAAAATTACATATGACCAAAGGCACTCAATATGACCCTGTTTAGACTGATTTCACTACGTAGTAAATAGTTTTCACAATAGTTCGATTTTGGGCAGCGTATAAGCATTTCTGCTTCCAATCTCGTCCAACTACATATCAAGTTACAACCTTTCTGTTCAACTTCAACGCACAAGTAAAAAACAACAAAATGGAATGAAACGGACTATATTGGTTATGAAACGTGAATTCTCACTCAAACTTTTATATTTTCTTCTTGACTTACTCCTTATAACTAAAAACTAAAGTTTATATACAAAGCTTACTCCTCCCTTGCCACCTTACCGATTTCACTATAAAACTGCTGTCATGCTGTAGTGAAATAAACCAATCTAAACATGGTCCATATCACTGGAGAGTCCAAATGAGTTTACCTGACGAAACACCAATTTGTAAGACTAAAGGCCATAAACAAGCTATTTTAATTCAATAATTCAACAAATCCAATCCTTACTGCTTAGTCTTCTACTTGACTGATTTATTTTAGTATTTCAAATAAAAAAACCTTCTAATGAAATTTTTAATTACAAAAAAACTGCGGTTATCAGTTATCACCCAAAAAATTTTACATAGTACATATTACACAACCACGAAAATTATTGAAAAAAAAAATTAATTATAAAATAATTTTAAAATTCAATCACGATAAATATATTAGAATAATAAAATAAAAATAACTAAGTCAGCAAAATATTTGTCAATTATTATTAAATGAAGTTTGTATATTACAATTTTCTTATTTGGTATACATAAATTATGTATGTATTTCAAATTATATATAAATTTTTTTATGGATGGTCAATAGCTAATTTAAATTAAAATCCATGTGGTAAGCAATTTAATTAGAAATGATAAGCAATGTTATAATTTAATATCCGCATCAAATGGTTCATTAATATTTTTTTCAAACAACAAAAAATTTACAAAAAAAAACAACTCTATTACGTATATGAAATAGAGATAAAAAGCATTTGTATAGATTAATGCCATTCTATTGTTTATAAAATGAAACTAAAACAAAAAGATTTATTTGCTTTTAAAATTCAATTAGCTTTACGTACATAAATTAAATGCATTTATTTTGTTTTAGCTTCTACGATAAAAAAAATATAGATAATGGACGTGACATTTTTAATAACTCACAATTATACGAAAAAATCCATTTTTGGTTTTAATAAATTTATAATGTCAAATGCCAATACAATCTAGGTAATTTTATTCGAAATATATTTAGGATTTATTTTCCAAATCTATGAAGTAATTTTTACTTGTCATAGCGCTATAGGAAAAAGTTTTGGATTTGTGCAAAAAAAAAATTGAGATAACAATCAAACATGACATTATACGATGATAGAGAACACAAAAAAGTTGGCTGCGAAATTTCGTCTGTCTGATGGTTCTATAGCTTGACCTACAGCCTAAGCCACTGAAAAAGTTTTCTTCAAATTTTTAACTTAAAGCTTTTTTGTAACTCTCCAGAAAGTTAAGGAAAAGCTTATTTATCTCAAAAACCGCTCCAAAGATATTGATACAAAAATCCAGTGGATTACTATCGGTATAGAGATCATTTTGGTTAAAACAAATAAATATCAAAAACTGTTATTACATGCTTCCTGCCATAAAACTGTTTTCTTGATTTTCGACTTTCTCATGAACGGGTAACATGATTTTAATTAAAACTTGTATGCAAAATCTCCTTTTAAATTTCAATAATATTGCATATATACAATTTTGAAAAAAAAAAAATAATTTTGGGTTTTATATATATATTAAAGTTTTTTCCTGGAAATTCAATATGTTTTTGAAATATTGGATTGAAGGTTGATGAATATTTTTGAAATGAGGTTTATAAATGTGTTTTAATTCATACTGAAAATTTGCATACCATCAAAACCTTTTTTTTTTTAATTTTACCAACATTTTATATATAAGAAATTAGTTTTTAAAAAAACCGCTTCAACGACATTTATTTTTTTTGCATTCATTTTTTTTTTTTAAAGTAGTCAAATGGCATACTTCTTTTTGATAGTGATTTTACTAATTGCTCAAACAGTTCAAAATACGATTTAAATGCTTTTAATTTTTTTTTATATAATTACTTTCATGTTTTAATAGTTCTTAATTTCTAGCAACTTGGATAAAAGAGCTAGTACGTGCGATCCAGTCGTGCATTTTATTTTCTTCAATTTAGGTGCGCTTGAAGGTTTATATTTTGTGATCTAATCAATAATTATTCATCAACTCTTTTTTTATATTCATTCAGTTTAGGTTTTAGCATCATCATCTTAACTTAGTTTTTGGTGGAAAAGAGGTGTATCACGTTGAGTATGGTTTCTTCGTACAGGAAAAGCGTATTTTAAATAAATCAATTCTTTGCCTACATGGTATCAGTAAGGCTGTGAGCTATCCCATGCCTTAAGACAAGTTTAAGAATCTGCATTTTGAATAGACTGCAATAAACACTTTGATTATAGTTGATGTAATTCAAAAAATAAATGTTTTGCTATTTTTTGATAGTGGTTGGGTTGTCTGAAGTCATTTAGTACGAGGCATATCGATTAAAATACATGGTGCTCTGGGAAAAATTCGGGGTCAAGTCTGACTTCGGAACTCGAAAGACTATCATAGCCCTAGCCAAAAACCCGTTGTTATATTCCCGCCATCTTATTTTAAACGACAATTTGGTTTTTCAAATTTCGTATCTTTCGTTCTAGAACAAAAAGTTTTAGAACCAAAAGTTGTACCTATGTTCTAAAAATATTCCAAAGTGACGAGCGAAAAATAAAATTACCGTTCAAAACAGGATGGCGACTATATGACAACAGGGGGTCGATTTATCCATCTGTGAAACTGTGAAGTGATAAATCTAATTTTGTTTTCATGCCAAATGTGATTCCCGAAGTGTGAAAAAATGAAAACAAATGCCAAGATGTTTTCATATGCTATTTCTCTTATCACAATTGATTAATTTTGTGAAAACTTGTGAAAAGATAAATGATAAAGAGAAACAATTAATGCTCATTAGACACACCCAAGACGCCATCTTGTTCTCTCTATGACACAACAGCCAAACCACCTTTTATTATGAGAGATTGAGAGAGATGAGATGCATTTCTCATTTAAGTACTCTTTAGTACTCTCTTTGGCAGTTGTTTTTCATAACGAGTTCGGGAATCGCCATGCGGGTGTTTGTGAAGTTATAAAATGATAAAACTCTGTGAAAACTGAAATGATAACTTTTTTTCACTTCACGTTTTCATTAGGGAATTGACCTCCAGGTGCAGTTGTGCAAAATGTGATTTTAGAGTCGAGTTATGATGCTCTTTCGAGTTCCAGAGTTAAACTTGACCCCGGAAAAGTCCAAATGCCTTGTATTTATTATTGTCATCAAATAAATTGGGACTCGAAATGAAGAAGTTGAATGAAAATCGCGTACATTTTTCTTGGCGCGAAAAAGTTGCCGAAAATTGAAAAAAGGCTTCGGCTGTGCAGGGTGTTTCATTTGACCGAGGCAATATGCAAATCATGTTAAATAAAATTCCTCATATTCTAGAATACCCACAAAATAAAAAAATTCGGTACATATTCTTCAATTGTATTATATTTTATTCCAATTCAATATCTACCAATGCGCCAGCCAAGATCCGCTTTGAATAGAAATGTGTTTTTGTATAAAGTGTCTATGGTTCGTTAATATATTCCGAACACGGCTTTATTACTAAATCTATTTGTCCCCATAATCTAGAATATTTCAAAGGGGTACATTTCACGATTAACTTTTCTTTCAAAGCCATCATGCTCAATGCTTATAAAAATCTCCTTACAAACAAAAATATACAAGTTCAATGTCATTGAACAAAGAAAACCTCTCAAATCTTTTTTTTTTAGCACTTCTACAATTTTTCTTAACCTTAATGTGCTGAGTATTTAAATTTGCACTTACAAGGAAGCAACTTAAATGTTTGATAAAACTTTGAAGTTTGTTTTTTTTTTTCTAAAGTTATACAAATTTATAATTAATTTCTAGTGTCAATGAGATGACTTTTCATCATTTACCAGTCTTATTCCAAAGGCATGGTAGTGTGACTGTAAAAAAAAAATAATAACGAAGAGTTTTGTAAAGTAAAGTGCTATATCCTTATTGTACCTACGTATAATATTCTCAGTGTAGATAGGTATATATAGATACAGTAAAAATTATTGACAAAAGAAAATGGCTGTCGCGCGGCTTATCCTTCCTGTCCATCACTGTTTCATTTTTATTCTTCTTTACTCCATCATCATCTCTTCGTCGTCATCTCATCGCCATGCCAGAATTCAGGATCGTCGGTATGGTATCGTCCTTGTTTTTTTTTTGTGTGTTGTTTTTTTTTTTTGTTCCATTCATCTCAGGAAAAATAAAGACACAAGTTGATATCTGGCTGAGATATACTATGGGTAAAAGCAAAGGAAAAGTACCAATTTGAGTAAACTGTCTGCCAGTGCCAACTGCCAATATAAATGATGATGAACTTGCAGCTTTTGTCCTTAGTAGTTGTTTTTATTTATTTATGTATTTTTTTTTCTGATGCTTATTGCTTTAGTTTAAGTGTATACCTAAGTGATGCTGCTTATTCTTAAGAACGTATAATTATACTGCCGGATTCGCATTTTAACTGTCGGAAGGGATCTGTTTTTTGTTTTTGTTTTTTTTTTGGTTCATGGTTGGTTCTTGAAAAGAGAATTGATTACTTTTTGGAATATTTAAGTCAACTTTGAAAGGTAATAAATGATTGTTCAGTTTAGTCTTGATTTATATAATATCTTTGTATGTATGCCTATACCTATGTATATGTTAGCAGGTATATTAATTTTTTAAATGAATTTTGTAAAAAGAAAATTGTGCACAGACATTTAGAACGATGAATTGTGTATCCTGTTGAATATAGGTATTTAACATCCCCAAAGATTAGGTAGTTTGTAACTTATTAAATGAGTTTTAACAATTACCTTCCTTTTTTTTTATAAATTCATTTTTATTTTTCAATTTTCTTAAAACTATCTTAAAGCTAGACAAAAATTCATAAAAACTAGTCTACTTATCATTATCTTAATACTAACTTACTGGCCCCAATCGGACGCTCTAAGTTAAACTATAATAACTTAATGCTAATGCCTTTCGGCCTAAGAACTTTCTTAATACTAAATCCAGGTCGGTTTCATTTTTTACCGAGAAGAATTTACAAAAAACTCGGTATCATTGTCTTTATTTTTTGGTTTTATATAAAACTTACAAACTACATAAAACTAAATTAAAGCTAATTAAAACTAATTACAACTAATAAAAACTACTTAAAGCTACTTAAAACTATTTACAACTAATTATAAACTAATTACAACCTACTTATAAGCTACTTACAGACTACTTACAAACTAGAACAGCCACAGCAAGCATTTTCCGGTTTTTATAATTTTTTTTTTTTTTTTTGGTGCCACCCTGACTGTCCCTACTCAAAACTAACTACCTAAATCTATGTAAGTCGGCCATGACAGAGAAAAACCAAGGACAACTTTAAAATATCTGAAGGAACTTCATTCTTCATATTTTAACCACCAGAACTGGTTCTCCTGCCTTACCCTATCCCTTCGGTCCCGTTCGGACACAGTCCTACTGAACCGAAGGTGCTCAGCCCCGTCTTGTGCGAGCACGTCTCGACTGTAAAGGAGCCGCCGATCCACAGTTCTACGGCCGACGTGGTAGATTAGCGGAACCGCCGCTCCATCCTGAATCAGCCCTCGACTGTCTAGATAGAGGAATGCATCGGGCGGAATAAAGCCGCTTAGACGCACACTCTCGTAGTATTCATTGTTGGGGTAATAAGCCCCGAAAATTAAGCTGTTAGTCGAGGACATCGCTCTTGCAATGTGACCTCGAATAAGCTTCAGCAAGAAATTATCTATCCTGTTTATGTTGGCCCCGTTGTATAGAGCCAGGTTGGAATAGTAGTGTTTGTACTCCGACTCTGGTGTTCTGTGCAATCTAAGGCAGCGTCGAAGACACTGCCTCTCAAACACCCGAATCTTTTCCATTTGAGATGGGGCAACGTTGAACCAAACCGGGCATCCATAGGCAATCAACGGCCGGATAAGGGCCATGTAGCAAATCACCTTCACCCTGCTGTCAAGCCGGCTGCTATAAAACAACCGTTTCGTCAGGGCAAAAGCTCCCCTAGCCCTGGCAAGAGCAGCATTTATATGTCTGTCGAAATATAGATACTGATCCATCCAGATGCCAAGGTACTTTACTACACTTTTACTCGCCAGTGGATGTCCATTTGGCCCTACGATCACCAGCTTGCGCCAGTTCTTTCTCGTATCCCTTGTGGCTCCACGCAACGGAGTCCTAAACAAGATGGTTTATGATTTCTGAAAGTTGATTTTCAACTTCCAGTCATCGCAATATCGCTGAATCTTCTCAAAGTCACGCTGCAAGAGAATCCTGATGACCTCGACTTTTGGAGCTGTTCTGTACGCAATTAGATCGTCGACAATTACCTTCCTTATACACGTACAAAATTTACAAAATGTAAAAAATATATATTTTACAGCTGACCATTATAAACATCAAAATAACAAAATGTGAAAATATAAAGTACTGTTTTCACAACAAAGTTTTTGAGAACACAAATGTTTTTTTTTTTTGGCACTACTGCCCACGACTTAAGTGGTTTTCTGTTTTCATTTTTAATGAATAATGATTGCTATGACCTTTGAAAACCTTTGAAATTCATTAAAAATAAAATCGATAATACAGTTATAAGTAAATTACAATTTTTAGTACATTTTTTGCGCCCACAATAAAATACTGATTTATCAAAATCCAGCAATGTCGAGATGAACTATCGAGTCTGAACATTAACCTCCAGGTCACTCTCATTTGGGATCCAGGTCACAGTGACATAGAGGGTAATGAACGGGCTGACGTCTTAGCTCGACAAGGCTCGGCCCTTCATATAACTCACTAGCGGTAAATGTAAATATGCCTATTGGTGCTATGAAGAGAAATATTTTTTCGATTTTTCTCGATGAATTTAACCTCAGATAGAGCAGTCTTACAAACTGTGTCATACCAAGAATGATATGGCCATCCTATAACAAAATTCGTTCTAACGATCTTATATGCAGACCCAGGCGCGATATAGCCAGGATCACAGCAATATGCACCGGACACTGGCCCATAGGGGAGCATGCAAGGAAGCTGGGAATCCCCTACAACTCCCACTGTCGTAGCTGTGGGGACCCTCAAGAAAAAGAAACTGTAGTTCATTTTCTTTGCAACTGCCCTGCTTTAGCCAATTTTAGATTGTCTTCCTTTGGAAAGGCCTTCCTCGATGACCCAAAAGAGCTTTCTGAGAAGAAAATCAAAGATCTGATTATCTTTTTGAATGCGACTAAATGGCTCTAACAATGGTCCGTTAAAGTCTATAAAGCCATATTATTCCGTATTAAATCCCTACTAGGTTAACACAAGTACTTAATTGGTATCAAAACGGCGCACTCCAGCGCTAATTGAGTCGCGAGGCCAGGGCTAGCGACTGCCATCTCTACCTACCTATCAAAATCGTAAGAACCGTTTTTGAGATGGGTAAGCTTTTCTTTGACGGTTATTTTTGAAGCTTAAAAAAATTTCAATTTCCACTCTGGATTATCTCAAAAAAACCTAAGCTCAAAATTTGATGAAAATCGCTTCAGTGAATTAGGCTGTAAATTCAGATGCAAACAAGCAGACAGACAGAATTGTTTAACCCACTTTTTTCATGTCCTTTTTAAGGTACCTAAAATATCGGTACTTTCCTTTGAGCATGTATTAAGCAACATTTTAAAATCTTTAAATTCAAATTTCAAAAAAACCTCTTGTTCAGTTATTTACAAATTAAATTCCTTTAAAACACCTATTTGATTACAAGTGATTGAGATTAAATTTTTGTACCAGAAATATTTTCTAGCACACAAGTTCCTATAGAGCAGAAGATGCGAACAATTAAAAAACACACACATTTTGTGTTTGCTTGGCTTAAAAGTCTCATTATTATAATAAATGTTGACACCACCTTTCAGTAGGTTGCTTTGGTTTTAATAACAAATTACAACCTTTTTTCAACATAAATAACAAAACATAAAAACAATAACAACAACAAAAACAGTATATGTAAGTTCACACATCTGCAACAACCACTAGAGTCATTTATTTCATCGCTCTAGGGTCAACATATTCCATTAAACGTACATTACTACCCCCATACTTGACCTAAAAACAATCATCACCCCCTCAAAAAACACCCACATACACATACACTCACACCCTCATAGCCATATAGTCAATTGAAATGGCTCTGTTTTTTTTTTTGGTTGGGTCGACACAAAATTTGCTCCGTTGCACATTTAGCAATAATTCCTCTTTAGTGCATACATTTATATAAATGCAGTGACAAGTACCCTTAAGCGCATAAGTAATAGATCCTCCAACACACAACACACATAATGATTCATCTCTTGTGCATAATAGTACCTACCTATATATATGAAACTGTACTTGAATTATGTATAATATTTTAACTTTAACCTTTTATTACTTTTCTTTTTTAAATTTTAATGTTATAACTTTAATGTTTTTTTTTTTTTTGTATGTTCTTTTCAGGTCGCATGGATACGTCACAGAGACCTGCACATACTCACCGTTGGGACATATACTTACACTACGGATCAAAGGTTCCAAACATCCTACCACCGAGATATAGACGAATGGACGCTGCAAATAAAATGGGCACAGAAACGTGACGCCGGAGTGTACGAGTGCCAACTATCCACCCAACCAGTTAGAAGTTTTTCGGTAAACTTAAATATTGTTGGTAAGTTTAATGTAATTTTTTTTTGTTAATGAATGAACTGTTAAAATAGAAAAATTCGTGTTAGTTTGTAAGTAAAAATAAAATAAACTTAAATAAAAAAAATAATTTGTCATGAAGGTTAGGTCAGTGAAGTGAAAAAAAAAAAAAAAATAATAGAAAAATACACTTTCCCTTTGTCACTGATATACAATGTTACAACGAGCGTGGGTAGCAGGAGTGGAATTGAAGAGTGACCAATTTTATTAAGCATGATGGGCGCTCGAAAAGCATTTGAAATTTAAGATGAAATAAAAATGACAAAACAAGGAGTGCCGAGGAGGACAACAAAGTTTTGCTTGTACAAAAATACAAATGAAGTAATGATGGGAAGATACCAGCAAGGCAAAAGTACAAATCCAAGACCAAATTATAAAAACCCATTCAGCTACAAAACCATGAATAATAGAAACTAAAAAAATTTAAAGGATTTCAAGACTCATATGCACGTGCCTATTTATATTCAGTTCATATGAATACCTATGACACTGTTCTCAAATGATTCCTGAGCTGATTTAAATATGTACATTAAAATGTAGATCAACCCTTTAATGAAATAAAAATAGAGACAAGACAAAGCTGTAATTATCATCGATACCTATTGTTTTATTTTTGTTTATTACATCTTTTTGTAAGAACTGACACATCTGTAAACTTGTTGTAGGTATATTCACTTAAATTGAAGAGTGTCCCAAAATAAGCACAATATTTTTTTTTTCCAATTTTTATAGTAAAGGGTTGGAAACCCTAAAAAGCACATCTTGCATAAACCTTAAGACACTATTTTGAGACAATATTTATTGCTGAATACTGTAAACAACTTATTTTTTCGTGTAAATCTAAATATTTTAACCTTAAAACTTCAGCTTCCACCCTGAATTTTTTGTAAGGGTTGCCATAAACTCATATCCTGCGTTAACTAAAAGATACCTTCTACTTCCACACTACTTAAAAAAGCACTGACATTCTGGTACTAAAGCCAATAATTTAAGAATTGGTCATTCTTGTTCCTTAATTTGTGGGAAATACTTAGAAGTGAGCACACTTGACTTTTTAAGGAAAAAATTGGCACTTTTTCTTGACAATTAATTTTGAAGGGTTTGACGTCTGTGAAGTTAGCGGTTAAATTTTAAGCTAGACCAATGGGACCACGGCAGGAATTTTAAGTTTTTTTTGCATTTCTTATGCATTTCTATCCTAGGTCCTTTTTCTCAGTAAAAGAGCTAGCTGGAAAATTGCAGTAACGCCCTAAGTTCTCAGTTTCTAATACACATGAAGAAAAACTCAGTTTAAATTTTGAAGTCCAAAATTGACAAAAAAAAATCGAAAAATAAATTTAGCACTGTTAACTTCCCTGTAAACTTAGCAGAGTACATGTCCTTTTGTCAGCAAATGACTGAGCTGCGAAATTGCAATTATGTCCCAAATTTATAGTTTTTTATGTGCTTCAAGAAAAAACTCAGTTCTAATTTTGAAGTTCTGACAACAAAAATCGAAAAATTAATTTTGCACTGTTAATTGACCTTGAAGTTAGCAAAACATTCCTTTTCTCAGTAACGGAGCTAGCTTGGAAATTGCAGATACGTCCTAAATTTGCACTTATTTATGCTTTTCAAGGAAAAACTCAGTTCAGGTTTTGAAGTCCAAATATGGCAAACAAAATTCATTTTGTACTGTTAACTTCACTGTGAAGTTAGCAGTACATGTTCATTTTTGAGCAAACGAGTTAGCTAGCAAGTCGCAGTTGTGTTGCAGTTTTTCAGGAACTTCCAGAAAAAAATCAGTTCAAATTTTACAAAAAAAAAAAACAAAAAATCAATTTTAAACCGTTAACTTTATTTTAACAGTGCAAAATTGATTTTTCGATTTTTTGTCAAATTTGGAATTTAAAATTTGAAAAGAATTTCTTCTGGGAATGCATAAGAAACTGCAAATTTGGAGCTCCTTTGCAAATTTCTATCCATCTCCGTTACAGAGAAAAGCACTGTTCTGCTAACTTCACAGTGAAGTTTGCAGTGCAGTATGAAATTTTTTGTATGTAGGACTTAAAAATTTGGGGTTTTCCTTTTCTTGAGATGCAAATTAAATTCAGAGCCTTATTTCCGGAATAGAAATGCACACAAAATGCAACAAAAAAAATGCAAATTCCTGCCGTGGTCTCAAACTAAAATAGCTCTGGTAACTTTACATTCGTAAGCATTTGTCGGTTCCCTGCAAGAGGCAGTACCTCAGAAAAGACATTTCCCAGAACCCCGACCTTAGTCATGACAGTCACGTACTTACCATTTAAGGTTTCACACAACATTGAAGGTATATTTGTGATTCTATGCGTAAGTGTATTTCAGTCTTAAGAGGGGAATAATGCATTTTTTCATGCTGAAACCAAAGTCCAAATAAGCAAGGCAACTAAGGGCGAACGCAGGATTTCGGTTACATGGGGGGGGGGTGAGCTCATTCAGGATTTCAGTTAGGGGTGAGGCAATCTCATTAAAAAAATTGTTTTGGTACAGAAATCTTGCTTTAAAATACTTTCAAAAGAGGATAAACTACCTAATGTATAGTGTTTTGTGATAAGGGGGGAGCAAGCACCCCTACCTACCCTCTTGCGTACTCCCTTGAAGGTGACACCAACTACCTTGTTCAAACGTGACCTGAATAACTTTCGAATGCTGACGAATAGGGTTGGAATCGGACATCCTACGGACTAGAACCAGCTCCGGCACTTCCTGCAGGACCTTTAATTGTTGATACTTATTCAATACAAATATTAGCTAATATGTGAGTCTCCACGTAGTTGCACAAGACCTGGTTTCAGAACTTTTATTTGCTCTAAATTGAAGCTAGAACAAAATTGCGCACTCAAAAATAGTTTGTTCAGACTTAGATCCTACTGGCAGTGAGGACTTATGGCAAGTAAAATATTACGAAGACGAAGTGTACACTAAGACATTAAGACAAGCTTAGAACTTTGCCTGAAGTAAACTCGGTATTCAATAACCCAACTGACAAAAGTATTGAATTGTCCCTCGTCCTCTTTTTTCCTCATGTTAAATCTACTTGAGCCTTTTGCTTTATAGCTACAGCTATTGCATCTTCCTAGAAGCTGTTATATTTTTTGAGAATCAATCGTAGCATTAAATTGTGGCAAAATTTTTATAAAATTTAAATTAATATCTTATATCACTTAAGTACCCGAACCTTTAAACTCAATGCATACTGCAGTGTAAGTTACATAATTTAATTTTCAACAACAGCACAAATAAATTAACTGATTACAATAATCATTATATAATATATACCTACATAATGCAAAATGCATATAATTATGCAAAATACAATATTAAATCCGCTCCTGATTATATCCACAAGAATGTTCTGTTTTAACAATTATGCCAACAACATCGTTGTCATCGTCATCGTCGTCGTGGGACGACCTCGACGAACACCACCATCAATGATGCAACAAAAAAAATACAAAGTAGATATTGAAATAAAGGAAAAAAAAAAAGCTTAAAAAAGGACAACCTCCGCCACAACGTCAGAATATTTATGCCAAACCAGGAATGCAAATCCCCATCCCATTGACTCCAGAACAAGGATCCGTTGTAACAAAAAAAAAAAATTAAAAGAATGAAACATGGAATCTGATTAAGAATTGCAATGTGGTAACGATTATGTTCGAAAAATACTCTCACACGAACCATTTTCAAAAATATACAATCAACCATACCACAAGTATACCTACATATATTATGATGCAGGTTCTTATGCATAAAAGTAGAAGTGCTTTGTGTACCTACATATTCGCGTATTCAATCCGCAGATGAATTCTTCCATACTCTGTGCAATTCGCGTCGTTCATAGAGCTGCACTTGAAATATATGAAATTATCCTCCGAAGTGCTATCCTTGGTGCTATTAACGTTTTTTTGTTCCTGCTCCTGCTACTACTGCTCTCCTGCTACTTGTGCTACCAACCTACGTACTCTATAGCTCCTTTTTTGCTTCATATATATATTAAACACCAAGCATTAAAGGATAATCGTCCTCTTTCCAGTTCTATAGCTTGAACATTACAAAACTGGGACAATATGAACGAGATTACAGATAGCAAACCGTATTGAAATAATAATTACCAACCTGAATTAATAATAATCCTTATTTTTACTCGAACTATCTATCTTTTTCTTTATGTATAATAACTCGTATTCATGTCTGTTTGTGTGTGTGTGTGTGTGCGTTTTTGTATCAATTTATATTTAACTATCATTTTCTCAGACTCCATTGACAGTGAAAAGAATAGTATTCTGCAGCAATACTACAACGATGACACCTTTTATATTAGCTCGGATCGTGTCTATCAAGGAAGTGACGATGAATTCGCCGGACTTTATGGACCAATTCAAACTGTAGCCGGTCTGTCTTAGAAAAAGAATATGCTTTCTTTTAAATTTTAACTAACACTTAATTATCTACTAAACAAGTAGCTTGTCTTTCCGCATTGCAGGGAACAGGGTGTTACAAGATTTACGGATAGAAACAAAAAATTTAAAAATCATTATTTTGAGTTTTTAGGAATTGGTTTTCTTCCTCAATTTCCATAATAATTTCTGCAAGAATAAATTTAAAGAGAATTATTGTTCACGATAACTATTTGGATTTAATTTAGTAAAAATTTGATTTTAAATATTGAAAATATTACAAGCTTTCACGAAAAAGTAAGATGATGAAATCATCAACAAAGGGAAAAAATTTTAATTTCAGGTTCGAACTTGGTCTTAGTTTGACATAAATCTTTAGACCATGCAAAATAGTCCAAATCAAGGTTTAGGTTTGCCAAAAACTTGAGTTCGATAAAATTTTATGGCTGGAAGGACGATACCAACGAAAAACTCCCCCTATAAGTATACAAACAGGATTCGCCAAAGTTTGGCAAATCTACAAAAATAAAGGCTGTTTCTTAAGACGTGTGGTTTTTAATCTGGCAATGCTTTTTTCAGAGTTGGTCTTTTTGACAGTTGTCACTTGATTTATGCTCAGTTTGATTTGCCAATTCAAATAATGAATGGACTTACTCCTGAACAACTTTGGCAAATCGTGTAAGTTTACTTTCAAAATAGTGGTTTTGTCAAGGCGTCACTTAACCCCACCTAACCCCACAAGAAATAACCCCACGACGCAAGATAATGCGCTCACCAAAAGTTTCCTTCAATAAATTGATTGTTTCGCCATGCGTCGCGCGAGTCGAACCGTTATTTTGGTTATAAATTTGCACGATTTGCAAACGTTGTTCAGGAGTAAGTCTATTCATTATAAATGGCAAACCACACTGAGCATAAAACAAGTGACAGCTGTCAAAAAGAATAACTCCGAAAAATGTATTGCCAGATTGAAAACCACACGTCTATAAAAACACCCTTTATAATTGATATACTTTCAACAACAACAAAAAAATCAATAAAAAATATTAAATTTCCAGTGTAATGTGCTTCGAAAAATCTTGTGACATCCTGCGTTCTAAAAGAGAATCCTGCTAAGCAGTTATATGCCTATAAGCTTCAAAGAAAAAGTTATAATTATGTACAAATATTCCTATTAACTTCCTGCTTTCTAAAAGAACCGTAAAAGTTTCAAAAGTATTTATGAAGTTCTTGAAATTTTTTTGTAACACCCTGTATAGTAAGTACTTATGTACGTGCTTAAGTTAATAAGGTGAATAGTGTAATAAGACAATTTTGAGGTTGATAGTGATATACATTATACTCTCCTGTATGCTGTATATATTAACCATCAGCTCCTTTACCACCTTACACGTGTTATTTCGTGCTAATCAGATTGTAAAAGTGCTGTTTAGCTGCTACTTTAGGTTGTACCTTGTATGCTTATATTTTTTTTTTTTATCCCTAAGTCGTCTCTTTCTGCCTCATTCTCTCCTTCATATCCTTAAAATATTCTACATTAAAGTAAATGAAAAACTTGTTACAATATATACATACATATAGACACAATCATAGTGTGTGGCATAAAAGGTTAAAAAAAAAGGAAGTTGGCTTAGTTATAATGAGATTTTAATGGCATCCTGCTGCTTGTGAACTAACGTGAATTTTCATTTCCGCATCCTCTTGATCCTGATGGCTTGATTTTATTTTAAATGCAATTGTGGGTGATTTTATTTTTTATTTTTCTTATTATTTTTATGTATGCTTGGTAGTGTCTTGTACTCCCAAGCAATTTTTGAGCTTTTTTTATCAGAGTGCGCTGGGTCTGTTTACATTGGAAAAAGTTTCTCATTGTTTGGTTGTTGGATGAAATTCTGTTCAAAAAGTATCAGAATAAATATTTTTCTATATACACAAAAACTACAAGAATGTGTGAGCATTAAAACAGATTTCTGTAACAAATTAAAAAAATTATTCTTATCTGAATCTTGAAAGCAGGACGTTTATTAAAATTTTCTTTTTATTATTTGAGCTTGTTTGAAATTATTATGGTATTATGCGAAGGTAGCTTAATAAAATGTTTTTTTTAATTGTATTATAAATTATTATATTTTATTACATAGGTGTACATACAGGGTGTCTTGTAAATAATGGACCATTCAGACAAAAAATAAAAAAATATTGTCCATGTGGCCTGCATGTTATGATGATTTGTGAAAAAAGTGTTAAGAATTACGACTTTACTCAGATACTTCAACCCTATGACCACGAATGATTTTTAGTATTTTTTTATTGTTATAATATTTTTAAACAACGGTAGTAAGAGATGAGCAATCAAATTTGACACTTGTTGGTGCATTTTTTTTTACTATAATTTAAAAAAAAATATTTT
The DNA here is from genome assembly GCA_946251815.1 of Dasysyrphus albostriatus. Lineage (NCBI taxonomy): Eukaryota > Metazoa > Arthropoda > Insecta > Diptera > Syrphidae > Dasysyrphus > Dasysyrphus albostriatus. Next base: position 139,358,810 of record OX276336.1, read on the forward strand.
AGTAAGAAACTAAAAAGTTTTTATTTCCTCCAAGGTTTGACTTTCTCTGAAACAAAAAAAAATTATGAGAACATAGGTGGCCAATGGCATAAAAAATGTGTCTATTAAATGTTCTTTTCAAAATGGTACAACAAGCTTTAGAGTCAACAAAAATAACCAGCAAAATTGGCTATCAATCATCCGAAGTAGATTTTTACGTTTATTTTTTTTTTTTAAATTAAAACTAAGTAACAGTGAAAAGCCTTTTAAAAGAAGCATTGAGTAGTGAGGTATTTTCGCCTTGATCGAATCCAACATCGAGTTTGTTTGGTATGAAGAATGTTTGCAAAACCCATGGGCATGGGAAAACCCAAGTTTTGGACCACTTGGTGAAAATTTAATTTACAAAACTTGCATACTGAAATGCACAAACACAAAACCTTGGTTGGCCAATAACTTTTTTCACACAGTGAATTGAAATGAACCACCTAAGTGACTAACACATACAAATACCTTTCCAATGACATTCGTCTCGTTGTAATTGGTTCCTAGACAACCTTCCAAAAAATCATGCTTACTTTACAGTGAAGATAGCAGCTCAAAATTAATTTATCGATTTTTTTATTAAATTTGGACTTAAAAAAATTGAACTGAATTTTTCCTTAAAGTCTAGTTTACATTTCCCCTTGCGAAAAAAAAATTCAAATTTTCAAAACAATTTTCCATCTATTCTGTACACCAAACTGAATAAAATTCAAGGCAAAAATGTTTGCCCAGGGCCTAAACCACCCATTCAGTCATTAACTTACCCAAAATTAATAAATTATAGGCATAAAAATGAAAAATAATTATTTTGGGATGCAAAAACCGTTTGCATGCCAATAATGCCTTGGGGTTAATATGTTTTTTTTGTTTGGAAGTGTAAACTTACCATCCGAACAAAAATATTTTACTCACCATACTTTTTTGCCGCATCCAAAACAATTGCCGGTCCATTGTTTTGCATGACATTTCATGACAGCAAATGATTTTTTTTTTTGCATGAAACTGTAAACCAATCATGCAAATAATTAATTTTGCATTTAAACTCAATTATTTTTGACATGCGTGAATATTTGCATACATTTTTGTCTGCGCAATGGAACTGTAAACTAGGCTTAAGGTGCATAAAAGAAATTCAATTCATAGCATTAAAATTGGACTTTCACTTCGAGAGAATTCCGACAAAACAGAATTTAGGTGGAGAACTTTGCTTTGACGACTTTATAGAATTTCCTAAATCTTCCATACATTTGGGTTGGGGCTATATTTTGTAGGGGGGAGGGGGGAAGTGTTAGAGGAGTAAGATTCCATTTTTTCTTAGTTACTCGAAAAGTATAAGGTTTTTGAAAAAAAATGTGAAGACCCAAATTGTAGCATACCTATGTAATTCTACACAAAGAAGATTAAAATACTTTTTTTATAGAGTTAAGAGATTCTGTGAAAATCATGCAGAAACTTCACGGTGGAGCAAATTTTGTCAAAATATTTAAATTCTAAAAAATTTTTTAAATTAATTTAAATTTTTGTACGATCTGTATTTGGCTAAATCTCTATATTATATAACCAAGTTTTTCAGGTGCCCGATGAAGGGAAGGGCCACCATCTTGAAAGAGAAAGTGGATTTGGTTTTTGTTCCATAACTCGATTAAATTTCCTTTAACCACAAAATCAAGAAAAACAACATTTTGACAGTAAAATTATCTTAAAAATGAGGAATGAATTTACAAACTCTGTAGAGTTAGTGTTCTAAAGTTTGAAAGCTAAAGTGTGTTAAGGTTATACACTTTTGATTTTGTACTGTAAAAGCGACATAAGGGTGGTCCTTATATTGTTTTTTTTTTTTTTGAAATTCTGAGATGGGTAGGTATTAAATGGTTTTACATAGAAAAAAAAATGTATACCTAATTTTTCAGATTTTTATTTCATCCCCCTGGTCTCCCTATTTTCAATTTAAGGTACTAACTATGGGGTTAGGGTGATTCTTATAAAACGCGAAATAAACAATCTGAGGGTGTAGATTAGATTTATACGAGAAAAAAATAGTATCGGAGCGGGTCTATTTTTCCCCGTTAAGGCGGAAGGGGTAATTTTCTCAAAAATTGGATCAAAACAGAAAAAAAAAATATTTTAAAAATAACGAGAACACTTACAATGCCACGCCTTAGCTTTTTTCAAAGCCACGATTCCATTTTATAATATGCTTCCTAAATAAAGTTTTTATTTCAAATAGTTTTTGAAAAAAATAATTTTCAAACTTAAAAATTAAAAAAACAAAATATTATAATTTTTTAAGATAAAAATTATTTTATCAAAAACTATTTAAAATAAAAACATTATTTAGAAAGCATATTATAGAATGGAATCGTGGCCTTAAAAAAGCTAGGGCGTGGCATTTTTAATGTTCCCTTTTTTTTAAATAATTTTTTTCTTTTTTTGGCTAAATTTCTAGAAAATTACCCCTCCCGCCTGAATTGGGGCAAATAGACCCCCCCTCCAATAAAAATTTTTTTTGAGTTAATATGAGACCGATACTGAGACGATACTGACATTTTTCGAATCTGACGAAACCGAGACGATACTAACAAAAGCATATTTTGGTCGTGGCCAGCACTAATAAGGATAAAAATTCATAAAAAGAAATTTTTGACTGACCAATTATTGAAACCAACTGACCTTTTATGTTAATCTAATAACTTTTTTGGAAAAATTCCACAAATGAGGTGGCATATATCGTTCGTGAATTTAAAAAAAAAAAAAACTTTTTTGTTTTTGTAAATTTCACATTCGTAAAAATATTCGAACTCAAGATTTTATGAAAAATATGACATTTCATTTTGTTCGGCTGTTTTTGAATGCTTCTAGAGCTACAAACTAAAGAGCTCTGAGCCCATTTATAAATACAGGGTGGCGCACCAATTGTGCTACAATAAGAAATTCAAATAACTTTTTTTTTAATCGATGTATTTCATTTATTTTTTTTTATTGGTTAGAAAATTAAATTTTATTTCAAATAGTTAGTTGTTTTTAAAGATTATAGACCACAAATGACCTCCACGCTCTCCCACGCATATGCGGCACCTGATCAAAAAATTATTCATTGCGACCTGAAGAGTTGAAGTTGGGATCGCCTCAATTATTGTCGTTATGGACTGCTTTAATTCAGTTAAATTCCTGGGCTTCGTTTTATACACCTCTTGCTTGACATACCCCATAAAAAGGAGTCTGGTGCAGTCAGGTCAGGTGACCTTGGGGGCCAGCGAAGAGTGGAGTTCCTAGAAATTAATTTGTTTGCGAATTTTTTGTTTAGCTCCGCCATAACTGGTCTGGCTATATGTGCAGTTGCTCCATCTTGCTGAAACCAAACGCTGTTGAATGGTATACGTCTTCGGCGCAGTTCTGGGTAAAAAAACTCCTTCAACATCTTTAAATAACGGTCCCTATTGACAGTAACGGTTACACCGTCTTCTTCAAAGAAGTACGGCCCGACAATACACCTTGATGAAACTGTGCACCACACAGTGACTCGTTCTGGGTGCAGTTCCGTCTCATGGAGCATTTCTGGATTAGACTCATTCCATATACGGCAATTTTGCTTGTTTACTTTGCCGTTAAGATCAAAATGGGCCTCATCAGACATGAACAAACAATTGATCAATGTGTTGTCTTCTTCGGCCATTGATATCATTTTTTGGCAAAATTCCAGGCGAACAGGCAAATCCTGAGGGTTTAACTTGCTAGTAATTTGGACTTTGTACGGAAACAAGCTTAAATCGTCATGAAGTATCCGTTGTAATGACCGTCTACTAACTCCAATTTGCCCCGATAAGTTTCGGGTCGAAACGCTCGGATTGGCCTGTATTGCAGATGCTACTGCTGCGATTGTATCCTGAACCCGAACATTGGCATCTCGATGGTACGGCCTTCGTACGATGCTTGCAGATTCGGCAAACATGTTTACAAACCTCATAACGGTCCATCTACTCAGGGGATTACCGCCAAACTCCCGCCTAAATTCCCTTTGGACGGAAATGACGGACTGCAAGGCATGGTACCGTTGCACTATCCAAATTCTTTTCTCCGTATCCCAAGCATCCATTTTTATAAATCTAAATAATAACCTACAAAATAAAAAAAAAAATAAGCCTATTACTCACACAGAAAAAAAGTTATTACGTTTTATTTTTGTAGCACGATTCGTGCGCCACCCTGTATAAGACTTGATACTAGGTGCAAGGAATGTAACAACTGCAAAATATTGTAGGAAACATTGGAGTTTGAATGGCAATATCACTGGCAGTTTCTTACTAAAATGTTTTTTTCTTTTTCTTTATTTTGATTCGCCATAACTTGAGCCCATTTTTTCCCCAAACACAATAATTCCCATTTAAGTAAAAATAAATTAAACAAAAAGTTTTAAAATATGTAAAATTCAGATAAGTTTCCAAACATATGTATTTAACAGTTGGCAGTGTGACCATTCTCTCCAAAACAAACATTATTCAAAAATAAAAACACTTGCATGTAATTTTTCTTTTATTCTCATCAAGGACGTAGGTATAACTTTGATCAAGGCTGTAGGTGGGGGGTGGGGGGGTGTCGCAAACTAATTATGAAAATGGCTTTGATACAGAAATTTTGCTTTGATATGAATTCAAAAGTAGACACACTGTCTTATGAGTGAATTAATTTTTTATTAAAGGGAGACAAGTGCCCCTTCTTCCCCTTAATTCCCTTTAAATTCCCATTTTATTCAATGGCCTTCAATTCAAAGTAAAACAAAAATTATATGACTTAATTCTGAGTTAACTTAAGGTTTAAATTGACTAAAAACACAGGTTTCACAATTTAAATGGAGTTTAATGCTGAAGCTACAGGAAGATATCACACTGGAAATTTGACCTAGGACAAACATCTTCAAAAAAACCATCATAATTTTATGTCAAATTTAAACTAGCTAAAATTATCATAACTTCCAAGTCCAAGTCATTATACAATTAAGGCAATAAAGCAAAGTATGTAATACCAATTTTTATAACTACATATTAACAACTGTCTGCTGTAAATATCTAAAAGTTTAAGTGTAGAGATTTGTTTATATTTCTCCACTTTCAACATCCTAACTATCATAATTTTATTTATGTCATGCCTCATCTGTCTACAATACTCGTAATAAATATTTGTTTTTTTTTTTTTTTGGAGTTTTTCAAAACCAAAATAAAAGTGTGATGGCCACTTAAATGTTTTCTTATGGTTTTGACCTCAAAACCTCTTAAAATATCAACATTGGTTTATCCTCGAATCCTCGTATTTAACGATTGGGTCATAAAGTTAAATAAATGCATAATTTTCAAAATTACCAGAATTATGGATATGTTGAGAGCGTGAATAGATAATCAGGCAGGATCAAGCTTCAGATAAAACAAACGGAGTCGGTGTCGTTATGGTTTGGAATCATTGAGTTATAAAAATAAAAATAACACATCATTTTTGGATAGAGTTAGAATAAAATGATTTTATATATTTTTCGCTAGATTTTGAAACACATATCGTAATAATATTTATATATAGTAGGAATGTACATTTCTACATTTAAATTCAAAAGTCCTTGATGGAAATAAAATGAAATTACTATGAACATGAACATCCAAACCCAATGGTTGAAATAGTTTTACTTTGCAGTAATAATAATTTTCGAGGATATTTCTGTATAATTTAATATTTTGTTTAATAGAATTTTAACAATGTACAGAGATAGACAGTAAAATTGAATTATGAATTACTATATCTGCTACACACTCTTTCCCTATACAAAGTGTGTAGGGCTACTCGAAAATTTTATGATGAAAACTTTTACGAGTTTACGAATGCTGGTGTGAGTTTTTCGAGAAACTTACATTTACCTACATATACATATGTATGGAATTCCAAAATCTAAAGCATATAAATAAAATAGAACATCGACATATACATCGACACAAGCACACCAAAAAAGGCTTATATAAATGAATGGAATTTTGAAATTACTTTTAGGAGAGTTACAGAAAGTTCCATTGAATTAAATTTTGTTAAATTAGATTTAATCCGAATGTATAGAAAAGGGTGCGTTTATGATTATATTTGTAAATATATATTTAAAATTGGCTTTATAATTAAAAGAGCAAACGAGGTGAAAGTTCAAATGAATTTATATTTTTGCAGATGTGCCAACAGAATATTGTTTAAAATATATTTATCTTTATGTGGATATTTAATTCAGAATTTGCATAGATAACTACATAAATTTGAAAAGCTTCTACATTTTAAAATGTTTAAAATCAAATTAAAGCTTAAATATGTATGCATTATTATGTATTTTAAATATTATTAAATTAAATTGAGTGAATATTTGACATTGTCAGCAGATTGATTTGATGAAGATTGGGTGTGTTTGATTTTAATTGGGAACAGGGTGTTTTGCAATAAGGAGTGTACAAAAGCTAGAGCGTTCATAAGTGGGAAATCACAGGAAACTTTCACCATTTTGAATTTTATTAAAACTCCAGTAATAAATGATTTTGAAAATAAAGATCGATCTATAATAACGGGTGATTTTTTAAGAGGTTTAGAACTTTAAAAAAAAAAAACACAAAAAATTCGAAAAAATGAATGAAATATTTATTTGAATCGATAGTTTGAACTTTGGAATTTAATGTTTGAAGATAATTTCATGCAAATGTTGACCGCGGCTGCGTCTCAGGTAGCCCATCCGCTGAGTCCAATTTTGGCATACTCTTTCACACATATCGGCCGGTATCTCACGAATGAATGCATGGATGTTGGCTTCCAGTGCGTCAATCGAAGCGGGCTTGTCCCTATAGACATTAGCCTTGACATACCCCCACAAAAAATAATCTAATGGTGTCAAATCGCACGATCTAGGCGGCCAATTGACCGGCCCGAAACGCGAAATTAACTGTTCACCAAACTCGCCTTGCAATTGCGCCATTGTTTTGCGTGCTGTGTGGCATGTGGCACCGTCTTGTTGAAACCACATATCATGCAAGTCAAGAACTTCCATTTCGGGCAGAAAAAAGTTTGTTATCATCGCTCGGTAGCGTTCACCATTGACAGTAACGCTGCGATTCGCATCATCTTTGAAGAAATATGGCCCAATAATGCCGCCGGCCCATAAACCGCACCAAACAGTGGCTTTTTCGGGATGCATTGGTAGCTGTTGCAATGCTTCTGGCTGATCTTCACTCCAAATGCGGCAATTATGCTTATTTACGTACCCATTCAACCAAAAATGAGCCTCATCGCTGAACACAATTTTTCGATTAAAAACATTTCGAACCGAGCACGAATTTTGATAGTAAAATTCAATAATTTGCAAGCGTTGTTCATTTGTAAGACGATCCATGGTTAAATTGCAAACCAAACTGAAGCTGTTTGACAGTGACACAAGGTACTAAACACACGTAAGCTGTCAAAACCAGTGTTGCCAAAACCAAACCAGCTAAAAAATCACCCTATAATTTTCTATGCAAACGTTCCCACCACAAAAACAGCATACAAAATTGTTTCAATTTCACCATTTTCTCTTCTCCTGTTTCATTTCTACTCGAGGTTTTCTTTAGAATTCAAGTCAGAATCAGATTAAAATTTCATGGCCCCCCTGTTCCACTTCCACCACCAAACCCAACATGTTCAACCGAGGATATAATAAAATCAATCACAATTGCTATTGTAATTTGGAAGCCTTAAATCCCTTACCCCCCCCCCTCCCCCCCCCCCTACCATACCAACCTCTAAAACATCTCATTCTTATCATGTTAAATACAAAAGAGCATATACATAATAATGTTTGTATGTAGGTAAGTTGAACAACAAATCCATCTTAACCCTCAACAAAAAACATTAGAGTTAAGGTTGTCGTATGACAAAATCGAGCAGAAAACCCCCTCCACACAAAAATAAACCCAAAAAAAAAGACTTTATTTTGCCACAGAATATTGAATAGAAAATACTTCTTTCCCTTCGGGGCGGGGGTATGAAACACAAATAAAAGAGTTAAGAGCACAAGGCTGATTCGAACAGTGAGGAGAGGACGAAATCGATAACAATTCACATCCCAAAACAAACGAGAACTAATAGTGGAATACTATAGAATCCAGAAGAATAACCAAAGCAAAGCGAAACTATAAGAATACCCCATATTGGCTTTGTAATCCTTAAAATTGTCATCAGCTTTAGATAAACAAACGAAAAGACACCATCATATAAGGAACCTTCCTTCACCTATTCCGTTTTCGTCCTTTGAATGTACGAGTATATTGTACAGCTCTGTTCCTTTTTGCTCTTTTACCGATTCATTTTGTCTAAGGATGTTTTTGTAGGGAATTAGTAAGACACACACAACATATTATATAACCTATCTCTCCTTCTCTCCTACTTTTGGATATCCTACGTCCTACCAGTAAACAAAATCTGATGAAGCTTTTTGTAGTTTTGTGTCCATGTATTTTGCTATGGCAATTCCAATTTAAAGTCGTTGTTAGTTGGTACAGAAATGTATGGGAAAGGACCTTACACAACGATGATGCTTTGTTGCATTTCTTAATACTATACCTACCAGCTTTGCTAAACCTACCTCCTAGTACCTACCATAAAATGTGTCCTTATACACCCATTGTAGAGGTCCGAAGGCGGAATAACATAGTAAATCAATTGAACCATAACAGCATCCTTGATCCCTTGGCCCCATTCACACACCATAATAAATGTACAAGAGTAGGATGTAGGTGTGTATATTCTAAAAACTAACCCACTAACACTAAACGAGTGAACTATAAAATAAAACGCAAATAACAGAGAAAAGAATCTCATTCTTAATAGTTTTTTTTTTTTTGTTTTGTTTTTTGTGTGCATTTGTATGGTTGTATGTAGGTACTTATGTATATGTGTCTATTTGTTTCTTTTTCTTCTAAACGACTCCTTTTATATCTAATTCTAGTGCCAACAGCAACAATACTTGGTGGACCAGACTTGTATGTGGATAAAGGAAGCACCATTAATCTGACATGTGCAATAAAGTTTAGTCCAGAGCCACCGACACATATATTTTGGTATCATCAAGATAAGGTAAGTCTCCATATACTTTGGTACCCCATATACTTCTATAGGTATCGGTATATTCTAGTTACAAAGCTAACACATAGAAAAAAAGGGACAAATCACACACTTTAAAGAGACTAGAACTTCTAAGAACGAAGGTATTTTTAAGAAGACCACTACTCAACATCAGCTTCAGCATGGTTGTCCAAGATAGCGTGTCCCCATTTTACATTCAAGAATAAGAAGAAGAAGAGGAGTTTCCTTCTCAAATAGCTGTCTGGTAAGGGATTACAGATTGGCCCTTTGATTATTGTCCTTCTTCTTCTTCTTCCTTGCTCCTGGGCGTTTGGCTATGTAGGTAGAAGAGGAGTATTAAGTTTCATTATGAAATGAAAAGGATTTTTATTTGTCGTTTGTTCCGTTTGAAAGATTAAACTTAAAATGGTTCGTTATTTTTTATAAAAAGTAGATTAGTTTGTATACCACTTAACTTTAGTTTCTTAAAGTGGTTTAAATTTAACAACGTTCAGTTTGATGAAGGATAATTTTTTTTTAGAAATATTTGAGGTATTCAAAATCATGGATAATGAAATAATGGGACAAAAACTATAGCCTTAAGATTCATAAATTATGTATTTCAGTAACAAGAGGCAAGAGGGCATAAGACATGTGACCTTTATTCTACTAGGTATAACGGCCTTTATGTCTGGTGGATAATGGAAAAAACACAATATTGGTACCTATATGTTGAAGACTCTTTATGATAGAGATATAAACGTAAATTGTCTAGACTCACCGATGGCTCCCCAATGTCATTGTTTCCAACCAAATTTCATCCAGTTGCTGATTTTACCGGAGCACATTACTTTTGATTGGTCCTTGTACGATATTATGCAACGAAGACGATATTCTTATTTAATCAGTGTAGAAATTGCTTACTTAATAGTTCTCCTCTGCGATAATTATCGTATGTTTAATGATCTATGCATGATGTCAAAATAACACAAAGCTAATGTATAATCGATGAACTAAAAGATTGTATTAAAATAATAGCTGCTTGGTATATAGCTTTTGTATTCAACAAGGTCACAACTAAATGGTTTTAAGCATTATTCCTATATTGATCTTATTTATCACTCAAATTCATTAGGAGATTTCCTTTAATTTTATGAACCAAAAGCTTAAAGAACCGAGACTAAGCAATCCAAATAATTAAAGATGGTTTTAATTAAGAAAGACTCGAATTTAAGTTCCTTTACGAACTTATCTGAAAGCAGTGTATATTAAAATTTGACAATCTGAGATTTTAATATCGTTTCACCTATGTATGTATTTATATTTTTTATGAAACCATTGATTGAGTAGGTAATTCTGTGGATATGAAGAATCCAATACATTGAAAATCAGACCTCATGTTTATTAATAAAAGTCTACTTTATATCTTCAATGCCCTTTTTCACGAAAGACTTTTAATTGTTTTAAAAACTATTTAACCATTAAATGGTGTTTCTTGTTTTCACCAAATGCTGTTAAATTTAAGAAGATTTTAAATGCCCTTGTACATTAAAAGCTCGTTTTTATCTCATTAAATTTTAAAAGCCGTTTTTGTTCAATCATTCCAGTCAACAACAGCTGATATCTTGCAGTCAGAATAATTGTCCCCTCATCCATAATGCTTTTTCACTTTTTCTCATACACTTCGCATGTGGAAGTGAAACAGCCTCATCTGGATATAATCCAGGGATGTGAGGCAAACTCAATTTATATAAAATGTCCCTAAAATATCTTTTTTTTACATTGGTAAAACTGAAAAATTTTAAATATTGGGTCAAATTAAGAAGAAGTTTACATAAGTCTGCTGTTAATTTTTTAAATTGTTACTTGTATCGAATATCTCGAGAACAAATGATGCTATCGACTTCGTTTTAATTTTATTGGAGGCATATTGTTATACCTATTAAAGAATTGGTAAAAATTTAAAAAAGATTAGCAAATAGTTTTTTTTTTTAAATCGAAAAGAAAAACTGCCCAAAGTTGTTGAAAAGAGTTTTTCAGCTCAAATATCTTGAAAACAAACAAAGATTTTGGCTCCGAGTTAATTAATATATTGATTGAATTTGTAAAAATCCTTCAATAAACTTTTTTCACTTGCAACTATCTTAATAGCAAGTTATTCATTCGTGAAAAAAATTGGGCTCAAGATTTTGATCAGAGTTGTCATTACAATGATAGGGAAGACGAAAAAGGTGGGTCTTACAGTTCAGTCTGTTTATCGGCCAGTTCGGCTAAAGCCTTAACGGCTGTATCGATTTTCTTAAAACTTGGTACATAGTGGTTTTTGTATACACATTTAAATTTTTTTTTTTAAATCTACAAATAATGGTACTTGCAATACACTTTTTAAGAAATTTTACAATTTTTTTTCTCAAGAACGGCCTTAAAACTTTTCCTAAAAAATACTCAATAAATCATTTTTGATGAAAGCTACCTTTAGGTGGGATCATCACTTAAAAAAAGGTTTTTAATGGTACCTCCCATCAAAGAACCATTTTTTATTTTCGATATTCTTGAAATCGGTATTTCTGATTTCAGAGATTTTTTATTCAGAAGTTTATAGATTTTTTGTCTTATCAAAATTTTCAAAAACAAATTTTTTGGATTTTTAAAAAATATCAAACATTTTTTTTTTGAAAATTAAATATTTTTAAAAGTAATGGTTGAGTTTCATAAAACTCAGTACTTAAGAGTTTTCTTACACTCCCTACAGTTTCTCAGAAAAAAAATATTTTTATTCAAATGTTGAAAACCGTTAAGGAAAATATATTTTTTTTCGTAAAACTGGCTCCTAAGATCCTTATTTAATTTTTTTTGACTAAAATAAGTGCGATATAGCAAGAAAATTATAAAATTTTACATATAAATAGTACCTCTCTCCATAGAAAGTTTTTTTATAATTTTGAATTTTCTCATGACCGGCAGATTTAAATTATTTGTTTATATACAAATGTAAAATAAGACTAAAAACTAATGCATATCAAAATTTAAAAAAGAAAATTTTTTGAATTTTTAAGAAAAGTTTAAAATTTTTTGAAAGTTCGATTTCACAAAAACGGATAAATATTTTTTTTTAATTTTTTATATTCACACAAATAAGTATTTAATGGTTTTCCTTATAAATGTTTTGAGAATTTTAAAATTAAAATTATTTTAAAAAAAAAAATCGCTCCAACGATTTTAAATTTTTTTTTCCATAAAAGATTATTTAATCAAGATGGCGTTCTTTTTATTCATCTCAAAATCTCAAAGAAGCTGTTTTGGCTAGTTTAAATGTCATATTGCCTGCTACATAAAGTGAAATTCTTTATTCATTCATGCAAAAGAAAAATGGTCGTGGAAGTGGGTGACTCGAATTTAAATAGTTGTTTGAACATGCTTCCTACTAGAGCAAAAAAAAAATGTGAAAATGTCATTCAAACCGTTAGAGCCGTTTCCGAGAAACCAATCACAAGAATTATTGTAAATTTTTAATAAATTATTATAATGACCGCAAGTGTAGTGGGCTTACATCGTTTGTATTCGTATTTTGACGGTTTCGCATATCGATGTCCATGCTCTACTTGTCTCATCGTTTTACTCGCTGTTTTTTTCAATTTTGTTTTTTTCATAAAGCTTGTTGGTGAATTTCGTACTTCAGACACAATCAATGCTTGCTGTACCAAATATTTCCCCAAGTATCTTGTTCTTAGAGCAACAAACAAAATGTGCATCGATTTCTTTGCTGGGGGTGGTTGAAGTCTTGAATGAGATCTCATTGATTCTTTGAGAGAGGTCTTTCTTAGCCCATTGAAACAGTAACACTCTTTTGATTTTTGCACTGATAATATATAAAAAGGCAATCATCATCCTCATTAAAAGCCAATTCCATTACATTTTTTTTTTTTCAAAAATCTGGTCAACTTGACAATATCAGGGGTACATATCGAGCTGTCAATCACCCATTTATAGAAGCAGCCAGGTGGTAAATGGCGATAATGAGCTAGGCTGTTAATGCGGATATTACACTTATTTGAGCTTATATGAAGTCGTTAACTGGATGGGCCATAACATCACAATTCACAATTAATACATATTTTTGGAATTGCATTAACCATTTGTGACTTATTTTGTTCATTTTTGGCTTGATAATTTTAAGATACCTAGACTTCAAGAATAAAAATACAAATTTTCTGAGAAATCCTATAAGTTGATAATTTTTCGAACTCCAATTGCCTCTTAGTATAATTTTGAATGGTGACAATTTATTAATATAATTTTTCTTTTCTTTACAGGTCATTAGCGAAGACTCCGAACGTGGAGGCATCACATTCATCACAAGTAAATCCGATGATCCTAAATCGATTCTACTCATAGATGATGCTGATTTACCAGATTCAGGAAAATACTCCTGCTATCCATCGAATACTGAAATTGCCAGCATACGCGTTCATGTGCTTCAAGGTAATAATAAAATATATCTCAATAGCTAAACATTCTATTTGCTTATCTAAGAAAGGTTTATCGAAAGCTATCGTGTTAACGAATCTAATTTGCCATAATAATAACCTGTTAACAAAAATACTTTTTTTATTGTTTAATCTCTATAAAAACCTAACAATTTGAGAACTCATATAAGTGGCACTATTCCACATTAGTCCCGAGGTATATCTATTGTATAGTCTTAGATCTGAGATATCATTATAAGAACTTTTAAAAGTGCCATAAGGAGAAAGTCAGTCGCTATAGTGGCACATTAAATTATTTACCATGGCATCGTGTCGTGGTAACAGCACCCAGATTTCATCGATAAGCGAGACCCACACACAGTTTAGAGTGGCTATAGCATGCCTCAGCTCCTCCATGTTTTACATATACAGCAAGGAGCAAAACATCCTTCCGTACACTAACGAACATTATTTAGGGGTCTATATTTGCACGATAAGAAGAATTCTGTTCCTTGGAGCGCATAGTTGCACGAATATGTTCACAATCTGAATCAGCGAAATTTGGAGAGGGTGTGTGGGCGTGCAAGTGAGTTTTCAAGTGAATTCAGTTTTTCAACCGTGTCGCGCCGTCGACGACGAGATGCGTCGGTCGTGTCGGGTATGGTCCTCCTCCGAAAACTGCACGATTTCAGTTCAGTATCAGGATGTATGTACCTATATATTTTTGCATCCTCTGATGATGGGTCCTTTATAACGGAGGTGGTGCGATGATGATGTTGGTATGTTTGCTGGATATGCACACAGCTAGGTAAAAGAGGTACCTATAGATGATGTGTGTTTGTGTTGGGTGTTCCATTGACTGTTCAAGATCTCTCAAGAGTATAGTTGATGTGTTTTGTACATGATGACCCACATTCTTCTTCTTTTTGTAGAAAAGAGAACCTTATCAACGATGACATTTTGCAAAGAACGAAAATAGGTGATGCGATGCACCCATCCAGCCAGCAATCCAAACAAAATGAAAATGTGAAAAATACGTGACTTTAATATGAATTGCATAATTCTGGTAGAATAAACGTTTCAAAATGAAAAAAAAAAAATATGAATTTCATCCAACACCTATACAAACTCTTTTTTAATGAATTATTATTGCAAGTTTGAAAAAACGCAACCATCCGAGTTTCGAGGAAATTTTCATTTTTGTATGTAGGTGGTACCTTTGTAATTGGAGTTTCATTACTTGAAAAAAAACATTGATTGACATGCAGCAAAAAAAAAAATATGTAACTGTGTATTGTAGAAAAATATACAAAAGTGGAAATGTAATTTTTTGTATTGAAAAGTAAAAATGTGAGCGAAATAGATGGGTAAATGCAATCAAGTCAATTTGAATTGAGTTCGTTTAAATGTATCTGCCATTATTTGAACCAGTAGGTTGCTACAGTGGCGTATACTGCTTGACACCTCGGGGGGGGGGGGGGGTCTATCCTAATCAGTACTAAGAAAATTATTAGTTAAAAGACTGGTGCATGATTTTTTTTTTTTCTATTTTAGGCTTTTCTTGGAATTAAGTTCTGTATGGGGTCCTTGTAATGTAAACTTTTTCTTTTATTTTAAATGGCAGGGATTTAAATTTTTGCAAGGTCAAACTTAATTTTGCAATATTCTACTTTCGAAGTTCTGATGTCTCTTATTTAGGCGGAAGCTTTGTGGCGAATTCAAATGTAATATCTAAATTTGTAGCTAGTTAAGTGCTTATTTGTTGCGAAAATCCCTTCTTTTTAGCTCTAACGGTTTCAAAGTATTCAAAATTCCTCTAAAACAAGATTGAGTTTTTGGATTTTGACAAGTTTTTAGATTTTATGGGATTGATTTTTAGCTATAGCAGAAACTTGAATTCCAAATAAACCGTAGAGCTACAAATTAGCATAGGCAAAGCTACAAATTTTTACAAAAAAAAATGTTAGAAATTTTTTTTTCAAGATTTCGCTGGATTTTTTCCGACCCATGTTAACTTAACCAGAAATGCACTTTTTATAACTTAAACTGTTAATAAAAATTATTAATCAATGATGCAAAATTAATTTTTTGGCAACAAATTAGCATTTAAAACAGCTACGAAATTTTGAATACTTGAAAAGCCGTTACAGCTAAAAAGGACGGGGTCTTGCAACAAATTAGCATTAAATTGCTTCAAATTCAGATATCAAAATTATTCAATTCTGCCATAAAGTGTCCGCCAAGATAACTGGCGTGAAATTCTGTTATCATAATTCTAGCGTTCTTTTTACTTTCCTTTTCATATTTTTTATTGTTTACCGAGTTGAAAAATTATTTTTGATTGTATATTTTCGTTTTATACACTAATATAGGTAAGTTGTTCTATTAAAAAAATCAGAATCAGTTTTAAATTAAAGCTTATTTTTGAAGGCACAATTTTAAAAAGTAGAATTTCAAGAGAAAGAACTGACGATAGGAGAATTTTGAAGGATTTTATCTTCCGTTAAATACCCAAATTTTAATTTAATTTTAAACCCACAATTTTGTGACCCACTCCCAATTTTAATCATGACATTTTGAGAACTTGTCTCGTGCGCACACAATTTTTTTTTTTGCTCGCGCTTAAAATGTAAAATTTGCTTAGGTTTGGACGTTTGGACGTTTGGAAGTAGTTTTTAGTGACAGTTTGCATTACATAGGGTGAAACGAAGACAAAAACAAAAAACAATTCGCATTATATGAGACAAAAAAATTGACTTTTATAAAATTTATTTTGACATCTAATTTAACTCTCCATACATATTTGTTGGCAATCTTTTCGTGCATTATTTCGTTGTCGATGTGGAGACACTAGGCTTTAATCGATAAAAAATTGTTATAGCTCTAATTTATGACAAAAATCCATAGCTTCCATTTCTTTTTTGTTATTGAAGAAAGCAAATGGAAGATATAAACCGCAGATCAAAAGAATTAATTGCAGACTAAAAACGGTCTCCAAAGAAACGAGTTCTTCTCACGATAATTATTTTATTATTTAAATAAATCTAGAAAACCAGTACCAATATATTTTTATTTTTTTTTAATAAAAGTAATTCACTGATTGATATTTTTTTTAAATTTTGCAAAAAAAAATTAGTAATATTTTATGAACCAGTTCAAATTTATTTCAAGACAAGACAAAATGGTTTGGTAAATTCAGATTTTAATCTAAAAATGCATTTCTTTAGCGGTGTCTGGAATTCGCTTTTTTCTTTAGAATTCTTGTTTATTTTCCATTTTCCTCTAAGAAGATAGACAACAACTAACAAAAATAGCAATAACTTAATGCTTATTCCTTTTGGTCTATAGCCTAGTACGCTGCTGGTGAACGAAAAATCCCATACAAAAATGACACAACGAAATCATAAACGAAAAATTTTGTCTAACTTTTCGTTATGCAGTATGCTGTTCGATAAACAAAATTGTTGCATATTTTTTGGAGGAGGAAACACCAATGTCATTTTCTCGCACACAATCACACAAGCACACAATCTCGCCTGGGGCCCAGTTCTGGTTCTGTGGAAAAATGAATCGAAAAACTTTCAAAAATTAAAAGTAATGCTCGGCAGCGAATGTGAAAATTATGTTCTGTGAAAAAGTGAATCGAATAAATAATTTTCACATTCGCTGTGGAGCATGGCTTTTACTTTTTCGATTCGTTTGACACACATAAGCGATCCTGGTTCTGTGAATGAAAACTATATTATCGATGCTCGAACCACCTTACCATTTCTTCTGCAAACTGCAGGATTCTCTCAATTTCCCTGTGTTTTTAAAGAGAACAAAGAAATGCATGAGATGGAAACACTTTGTTCTTTATGGATTTGACAGAGAAAGAGATATGATTGAATTTGACATTGTTTGTTCATATTTACGTTTTCATTTTGGATATTCACTCCCAAATGACGACGTGAAAGAAAATTATTCATATGAAAGTTTTTGATGTTTGGTTTCACATTTGCACAGAACGAGAATCGGAATTAGTGTGAAAGCATGAAAAGTTTTTCGATAAATTTTTTCACAGAACCAGAACCTGGGTAATTAATTGTGTACGGAAAAAAAGTGAAGATTTCTCCAAGAATTATGCAACAATTATTATTTTCGTTTATCGAACAGCGTACTGCGGAACAAAAAGTAAGACTAAATTTTTCTTTTATGTTATATTTTCGTTGTGTCATTTTTGTACGGGATTTTTCGTTCCACATCAGCAGCGTACTTGCCTTAATAATAAAATTCATATCGGCTTTATTTTTCACCGAGAAGAATTTAACAAAAAAAATTTTATTTTTGTCGTCTAGTTTTTGGTTTTATATATCAAACTTACAAACTATATAAAACTTAATTAAAGATAATTAAAAATTACTATACAAACTACTTGAAAACTGTGGCTGTTCACAGCAAGCATTTTCAAGATTTTATAATTTTTTTGTGTTTTTTGTTGATTTTCATGACCCCTTAGGCCTCCCCCTCTGCATACGCGATTGGGTAAATATCTAGTGAAGAATTTAATATTTCGTTGCTGTGAGGTTTTTCATCCTTATTTAGCTCGATATATTCTTTTTTATTTTAATTTATTTTTGTTTTTTTAAACTTCCCATTGAAAGTTATTTGATTTAGTCCATAATTGGTCACATCGAAAATGTTGCTATATCTCCAAACGTTTCAAGTTGCCTAGAATTGAAATAAATTATTTTTAGATAGATATGTCAAGCTTACATGTTTGATAAATTTAGTTTAAAAAAAGAGCAAATTCGTCGTAATTGTAAAAAAGGACTTTTTAAAAAATTCTCAAAAAAAGTTATTCAATTTCATTAGTCTCAAATATCTCGAGAACGAATAATGGTGCTATCTACTTCGAGAATATAATTATTCTACTAATATTGACGTAATTAAAAATTTAAAAAATATTTTTAAAAACCTCAACAACTGATAGGTTTTGATAAATTAAACAAAAAATATGAAAATTATTAAAAAAAAGTTTTTCGAGACAATTATCTTAAAAAATTGAATATAATATTGGCCTCGAAATAATTTTACAAAAACTTACCAAATATTTTTTTTTCGATAATCTTAATAAATAACTGTAATATTCGCTTCAGCATAATTTTTTTCTACTTATGGAAAAAAAAATAATGAATTTTTTTTCATTTTTCTAATTTTAAGAAATTCTGTTAGTATCTTGTCTAAAGTTATGAAATAATCTAAGATCACTCTTTGGCGATTCTCTGTTCCTAAAGCTTTCCGTTTGATAAACAATCGCTTAATTAAAACAAAGTTCTGTAAGCTTTGACTAATTTATTACCAAATCTTTTTCTGCCTTTAGTTGAAATCTCCTGTGAGTGTTTTAAACTTTGTATTTATACTAAGCATTTAGGATCAAGCTGTATACAAAAGTTGATTCCTTTATACCGACCTTACCTATATCGCTATATCTCTAACCATGCTCCTTAGTTCTTATGCCTCAGGAACTATCCATATTACCCTTTCGTGAATTGCGGCTGTTTGAACCAACCATAAACGCCAGTGTTTTCAACTGCTTTACATTCTGAATTAATTTATGTTTTATTTTTTTTTATTTTTCTACAATTATTATGCGATACATGGAGCGAGAAAGTTTTGTGTATTTTTTATATTGTTTTTCTTTTTTTTTTTTGTATAATTTCTCCACGTTGCTTCCAGCCACACACAAGCCATTGTATAACATTTAACATTCAGCTGATTCATTTATGCAACACAGTTGCAACAGCAGTTTCAAGCAAGGACTTTTCTTATAAAAGGATATTTCTCCACCTGAACTGGAAAACCGTTTTCGTTTTATTTACATAGTTTTTACTTATTTTTGTTCAGTTTTTTTCTCATGTTTGTTTTTGTTTTTTACTTTCTTTACAGGTGAGCGACCAGAAGCAATGCAAACTAATGCTGCCGCACCAACAATGCAAACATCTAAGCTTACATCTGGCGTTACCCATATAACGTTGTTCCTGCATTTGATATTATTGCTATGTGAGGTGGTACGAAAAAATACCATTTTCAGATGTGTTCCCAACCGGCAAAAAGAACAACAATGCCGAAGTACCTTACAGTCAACTAGAAGCGGTTACACGCAGCTGCTGGAACATGAACGGTGATAATTTTTTTTTAAATAACGTGGTTGTATATTAAGTTTAAATTTTATACTTCAAAATTGAATTTTTTTTATAATATACACGTATTAACTTTCTTAATTTTTTTTTGTATTGAATACCAAAGACATTTGTACTAAATGAAAAAAAAAACTTTAAAAAATATTAAAATTTTTTGATTGTAAAATATGATTTAGATTTAAAAAATAAAATTTTTGTACATACAAAAAATCTATGAAATAAGTTTAGCTATATTCAGATATGAATAAATTTATTAAAATGTATTAAATTGTTACGCAAATAGATATGAACATATTATTAAAATAAAATTTTAAATATCAATTAAGCCTAGTAAATATTCTTTTTTCTTGAAAAAAATTGAAATAAAATTCAAAATTTTGATCCTCTTTTTGTGGATTTTTTAATTTTCCTTCTTCTTTCTAAAATTATCCTCATTAGTAATTAAAAAATATATTTTTTTTTCATATGTAGATTCCTTCACCTATATAATCTATAATAAAATTTGATTATGTTTTCTTTTTGTAAATCTATCAAGGCTTGAATATAATTGAAAAATATTTTTTTTAAATTCTTACTCTCTTAAAAATGTAAATACAAGAAATATTAATCTTTAAAAATAAAAACAAATTACCAAAAATAAGCCCACTCAAAATAAAATAGACGATTAGCTACGTTAAGTATGAAATAATGTCAAGTGATAGGATAGTTTTTGGATAAAAAAAATTTTAAAAAATAGTTTGTAAGAAATTAAAAACACACATCATTGTATAAATTGTATAAAAAAGAAAATGTTATAAAAGTGAAATAAAAAATAAAATATGTAGGTATACACATCTTGAAATGTTTTATCGAAAGAAATGTTAAAAAATAAAAAAAAAATATTTTAAGTCGAAATTATGTCTATATGAGATTTAAAATAAAACGTTATTTAAGAAAATTAAAAAAAACATAAATAAAAAAATACAATATAGAGTTTATGTAAAAGCAATAAGAAAAAAAAAATATAATACAAATAAAATATAATATAAATAAAATAAATGTATAAATTGTGTTTTTTTTTTGACGGAAAACATCATTCATGCTCTCGTTTATAAGAGCTTTCAAAAAACTTTTTTTGGCCTTAAAAATAAAAACGAAAATGACCAAAAACTACTTTGTACCAAGTTTGAAGAAGAATCCGCCTTTATAATGACAAGTCTGATCAAAATCTTGAATTTTATTTGTATGCATAAATGTCTGTTACATGAAATGTAACCGTATTTATTAATATAGATTTGATAATTGAGATTCAAATAAATTGATCATCCTGGTTTTGAAATGAAAATTGAACTTTTTTCATTTTAAATAAAAAAAATATCAATTATTGTTTTTGATATTTACTAACACTTTCTACTTTACTTTATCTGTCTTGGTATTCTTATAAGCTCACCTTAAATCTTCAATATCTACTAGGCTACTTTCTACGTATTCCTTGCATTTTTCCGAAAGTTAAAAGTTTTGAAAAGCTCTTAAAAACTTCAATTCCACTTTTTTAATTGCGATATAGGTACTATAGGGCAAGTTTTGGATTCGTACAATAAAAAAATACGTCAGTGCATGTCCTTGTCTCAGAAAGCGGGCTAGCTATGAACTGAAGTTAGGCTCTGAATTTGCAGTTTAATTTGCATTTCAAGTAAAATAAAAATAAAAATCGAATAAATTCCTTTTTCATTGTTAACTTCACTGAAGTTAGCAGAACATTCATTTTCTCAGTAACACAGCCAGCTTGACAAATTTGAAATTTTGTATGCACTTCAAGAAAAAACTCAGTTAAGATTTTGAAGTCCAAATTTGACAAAAAAAATCAAAAAATAATCAGTGTGCTATTGGTTCATATAGTGTACTTAATGGTAAGAAATTTTTTTACCGATAACCGTTATTTACAGTACCTGCCCTATAACGGTTTTTTTATTTAAGATTTCATCATTACTGACTCAACCGATTGCAATCAAAATTTTTATGCAAAGGCTCCTTTTAAATGCCAATAAATTTTGGATTAAAAAAAAAAACATTAAAAAAAATTATATTCAATAAATCGAAAACGGGCTTATGAGTTTTTTTGAAACTAGGTTTGAATAAATACTTATTTTTTTTTTTTAAATGTAACCAAAATTTTTTACATAAAAATTAGTTTTTAAATAAACTGTCCCAGCGATTTTAGTTTTTTACTTGGGATGCAAATATTTTACAAACCCAGATCATGACATTTTTGAAAAAGATGTGTTAATTTTCTACTCAGCAGTGAAAACCGCATCAATTTTGAAGGAAGGTAGTTTGGAACAGCAAATCAGTAAAATCACTTTCGATCCGAAAAACAAGTGGTGTAAAAAAATTTGGCTTCGATGTTTCGATAGTGTTTACCCTGTTGACCCCGTATGTCACGGTTTATTTTACTGATATTTAAAAAAAACTTACGCAAGTCTACGCAGGCCTACTCAAGTTTATGCAAGTCACTTTGGATGTGTATATTTCGAGAACCAGGCATCATAGATGTTTCTAGCTTTCAAGCTTGGAAAGCTCTTGAAAATTTTTATTTTTTACAATTTTTAATTTGTTTACCTTATACAAGGCTCATTTTTGGAAATATCGTCATCGTATTTGAAGGAAAAAATCATAAAAATCACTTTGGATGCAAATATTTCCTCAACTGGACCATGAACATAAATTTGGCTTCAATATGTCAATAGAGATTAAAAAGGCGTTTCCATCAATGTATGTCACGATTTTTTTCATAAACTTTGAAAAAAATTGTTTCTTTAATGGCAAAGGGTTTGTTTTTATAGCCTTGAACAAATTCCTCTGATTTTTTTTATTCTTTTTTTTTATTAAGTTGTTTTCATCCGCTTTCTTCTTATGTTAAAATTTTCTTTTCAAAATTTATTTATTCATTTGTACTCAAAGGGTTAAGTTGGGAGGGTAAGAAAAATAAAAATATTACCGAATAATATTATAGTTTATCTTTTTGTGAGTCCCATTTATGCAAAATGGCAAGGGTTGGTCCCACCATAAGTTGTTCAGGGAATGGCTAAAGTGAAAAAAATGGAGACAAATTTAAAATGATTTTTTGTATTTTTTCCAAAAAAAAGCTGATGAAAATTGTTTTTCCTGCAAAAAGGTTAAGAAAGTTGAAATATTATGACTAGTATTTCTTTGTTAAACCCTTCAGGCTGGGAAGATATTTTGTAAAGCTGATGTTTAAAAGGATGGAATTAATTTTTAAATTCAATTGTACCAGAATAATGGTGAGCAAAACTAAATTAAATTGATTTTTCTATTTGAAAAAACACATTATATGAGGGTTAAGAGTGTTAAAGTGTTTACAGTTAAAAATAATTATTTGAGACCTTTTATGGAAATATTTTGAAAAAGATAAATCCAGAAAAAGCTTAATCTATGAAAGAACTTTAAAACTGATATTTGTCTAAAAACAGCATCGACGTGTTTATAAAAGGCATCTCTGTTTCAAAAATTTATAAAATTTTCATTGGACAAGGACCAGATGATTTATTGAGCACTATTTTTTAGCTTTAAGTTAGTACTTATTATTCAAATTGTATCCTGATTGACAAAGAAAAAAATCGGTACCATATGTTTTTTGAAGATTCAATTTAAGCTTATGAAAAACGCTCCTATTAGTTTGAGATGAGATTCAATGACATACAAAGTTAAGTAATTTGCCTGCATAACTAACAACTATAAGGGTTTAACTTCACGCTCCTGAAAATTGTCTTGGTGGTAAAAGATAAAAATATTTTTAACCCTTTGACATATGGTAGGACAAACTGAGCACAAAACAGCAGTTTTAATTTTGACATAATTATTGCTAAATTTTGCGGAATTATTGTTTGGCCGTAAAAGTTGAACTTCGATCACTTCCATATATTGTAGTACACGCTGAGCACAAAGTAGAACGACTTTCATTGTTACAAAACTGCTAAATTTTATATGAAAAAAACCTGCGAATTTGCAATTTTTTAAATATTTACAGCGCGGCGAAACTTGTGCAATACATCAAAATTTTTTTTTAATCGAAAACGGTGCGCACTGCGCAGTGCTTACTTTATGCTTCGCAAAATGGATTTTTGTTTTGTATTCCTTCGGTATATCGCAACACAAGCTGAGTACAAAACAGCGCAACAATTGAAAAATTAAAAACTTTAAGAAAAAAGTATTAATTTGTTTTTGGCCCTAAAAGTTGCAACTTTAAGTAAATTTTTTTTATATTTTGGCTCATGGCAGCACAAGCGTATCACAAAACAGCTCAACTTTCACTTGTGAGAAATTTCAAAATATCAAAAAATTTCGTTCGTAAAATCAACGAATTTGATCAAGGCAGTACAAATGCTATGGCGTTTGTTATGTTTATTTTTGATTGTAAAATTTGCGAATATGCAAAGTTTTTAGTTTTTTTTTTCTCTTTTCGGTGCATGGCTGCACAAACTACATTTTTCATTTTTAAGAAATATTAAAATGTTTAGATAATTTGCACTCGTACAATTTGCTAATTTTTGATTTTTCTTGCATAAGTATATGTATATGACTCAAGGTAAGTACGCAGTAGGTATGTACCGCTTGTAGCTATAAAACCACTTTTATTGAATTTACGTAAGAAACAATAAAAGAAATCCTCCTGATAGGGGCTTTTGCTGGCCTTTATTAACCATTATAACGAAACACCACCACCACCAGATTTCAACAACATTCGATTTGGCGCAGACATCAAATTTTCAATTTCATTTCGTTTATTTCAAAATTGAAGCTGTATTATCAGTCGGGCTTTTTTAATGGAAATCATTGATTCAGTTTTCAACGAAAGCACTTCGTTTCACATTGTCCTTTGATCTGTCCTGCTTAGCTATGCCAAATGTTCTCATATCCCGGCCTTGTTCAATTCTTCGTCAATTTCAAAATGCAAATTCAAATACGCGCGTCGACCGACTGTTAGATTTGGTTAACCAGAGACAAATCTGAGGGTTAACCGAAGTCCCTACATAGATGATTTCCAAACGAGACAGTATGTACATTTGAATTGAAAATCGGGAATAAAGGATGAAAAAGGACATTCTGTCAGCAAGTGATGAATTGAAGTGCACAAGAGTCACGTATGAGTGGATTTTTTTTCAATTTTTTTTTGTTAGCAAAGCCCAAACGATATGAGTGGAGTATGTTGGAATAAAAGTTGTTATTTTTTTTATACTTGCCCTGGAGATGAATACATTTAAGGACGTTGAAAAAAGATTTATTTAGACGGATATAAACAATTTCAAAGATTTGTATTTAAGTGCCCAGTTAGGTTTTGAGGGTATTTTTTTTTTTTTGCATGTGGAGTAGGCTGCCAAAATCCACCACCATTGCTGCCGCCAAAATGGGTCGTCGCATCGGGAGAAAGGATGATGATTAAATTGGACTGTTAAATGGCAGTTAAATCTGGCAATGGGTTCAAATTTACGACATCGTCAGTTCGTGTGAGATTTTGACACATTTATAGCGATTTGTATCAATTTTGTTTATTTTTTATTTCGTATATAGAAATCTTTATCACTTTTTTTGGTATTCTTATCAGGTTTTGATTTGCTTGTCAAAGGATGTCTCATTTATTTGAATTAACTGCCGACAAATCATTGAAATAGAGAAAAAAAAATGCAGAATTACTATAGATATCTATTTTCTCTTATAGTTATTGTCAGATGCTGGCATATCACGTACAATGAATACATCAATTCCAAAGATGCATATTTTTAAATCCTAGTTGGGAAAGTAAATAAATATCATGACAAATATTTGGTTAACAACCGTCTGCGTATGCCTTTTTCGGACAGACGAAATTTAAGATTCTTCTTCGAACTGAAAGAAATTCAAATTAACCTTCAAACAAAACAAAACGGGAAGAACGAGTGGCTTTAGGTTTGCTGTGATACAATCAGAGAGGCAAAGGTTGCCTCTAAGTACCAACCTTCATAACCAATACCTAGACATAGGCAGAACTCCTGGGAAAAATTAATTTAAAGGAATTTCTGCTAAAAATTTAAACTTTCAAAGTTGGTTTAGAATTCAGATATAGATTCCAATTCAGAAACAGAATTAAACCAAACACGGTCCCGGTCTTTAATTATAGCTATAGCTATAGGTAATTTACCCAAATCAAGCACTTAATAAATAAAAACAAACAAAAACCTGAAAAAGAGTAAAACAAATCTTTTAAAAAAATATAACAAAAATAAAAAAACAAACTATAAAATAACCCAAACAAGAACTTAACTATTATATGGCAAGCTGACAGGAGAAAAAGCGAGGCATTCAAGAGCGCTGTCATAAGCACGAAACTGCTAGTATACGGTGCAGAATTAATAGTTCTTACGACCATGTACCGCTGCCATGTGCTTCCTCCCACTTGCATGACTCTGTTTTGTTGGCTTTGCAAATAAATCAGCCCGTAGTTCCCTCATCAGGGGTTTTATTCTCATTCTCATCCCCATCATCTATAGTTGTTCCCCCAACCAAGGTAGAGCTTAGAACACACCATATCAACATAGGAAGTGGGCAAAAAAAATGCCTTCCAAAATTTATTACCATTCGTTTAGAAAAAACAAGGAATCATTGCAAGTGCTCCTCTGAGTTTCTGTGTCTATTTTCTGTTCAGAGTGCAGCAATGGAAACCAGGAACCGTTGTTGGTTCATTCCAACCAAAGGCAAGGCGCGCAGATTATAACGTTCCTAGTTTAGGAGATGTTTATCGTAACTGCGCTATATAGTGATTCTCTAACCGTTGCCATTGCTGCATGTTTGTACTACCTCCCCAGCCACAAAGGTGGCAACAGCTCTACAGCATATAGTTGATGGCCTCCAAGCTCAGCGAGCTGAGTGCATGGCTGAGTGCACCCGAATATTGCAGAAGTGAGGCAATAGCCTTTGTGTATGTTCAAAATTAAAGAAATGTCATCGTTTTGGGGATTGCTATGAAGCTAGAAGGTATGAAAATGATGGCGTATACTTAGCTCGTATACTACGTAGCTATTCACAAAAAAAATATACAGCCATAAGCGTTTTTCCACAACTATGGAAACTCCATGATCATGACAAAAGTTTTACTATTCTGTTATTTTATTTTATCAGGTGGAAGTACTTACAGGGTGTATTATAGATTTTAGGGCTGTTTTTTTTTAAATTAAAAATTCAGTTTTGTTTTTGGTTATTTAATTAATAATTAATTAATTAATAATTTGGTTATTTTCTTAGAAATGTCCCACTTATGATGGCCCTATATTCTTCACCGGTACCTCCAGTAGGGTACCGGGCTCTGTTAAGTTCAACGAACATCGGTATGGGTAGCCAATTTCATGGTTTAAAGAAAAACCGAATCAAAAACAACAAACTTGTGTGTAAAACTTGGTCACGTGGTTTCGGTAGCGGTATGGTAGGATAAACATAAACAGAAGCCATTACAAAAATTGATACGAACTATGAAGGCAGCAAGATAGATACTCTTTTAGTAACCCAGATTTAAAAATATAAAATTATTAATTGTTATTTTATTATGTGATTTATGCGATAAAAACAAAATTCACGATTGTTTCGCGAGGACAAGCTCTAATGTTGAACAGGATGTTAAAAAATTTCGAAATTATAAAAGAAAAAATTTTGCAATTTGATATTTAACTTCGCAAAAAAACATCCTTTAGGCAATAGCTAGAGGTCCCAAAAATGCCATCTGAATTTCTCATCAATAATAAGTGTAGATGTAGTACTTCGTGGCATGATGGTTAGTGCGTAGGACTTGCCAAAGGTCTGAGTTCAATTCCCAGCCGCTGCCACCAAAAACATAAATGTTTTTTTCGCGAGGTTGTTGTGAGAATTATTTACTCGAAATCTATAATTTAGGATGGTTTTATGATGGCGGAACAACAATCCGCAAACGCAAACAAAATTTAAAACAATATTTTTTACGAAATTATTGAATTACAAAACGAAACAAATGGACCAAACCGGCGTGCGTCGCGACGAGAAAACTTAATAGAAGATGGGGATGACAAACTGTCAAACAGATAAATCTCACAACCGACAGCAAATAAAAGTGCTGCCACCCGTAGCTCAGTGGATGGGGTGGGTTCGTTTTATGAGATAGTTTTATTAATCGAATTCGATTAATAAAACTACGAATAAAATTGGAATAAAAGATTTCTAATTTGATAGTACAGGGTGTACTTACTGCAAAATGGGCGCCAGGAAGTATTTTGGTACTTACCATCACCTTTAGGACGATAGCTGAAAAAAACAAAATATCTTCCACAAATAAATAAGAAGATGTTTTTTTTTCTTTCCTTATTGGAATTTTAAAATGTTTATTAAGTAAGAATTCGAGATCTGGGAAACCTTTATAAATATAGGGGAAAAACCCAGAATTTTTTCAACAACAAGAAAAAAAGTTAACAAATGATTTTGGAAATTGGCAGAGGGCCAATTTTCCAAATATTTGAAGGAAGTAGTTTTGAAAATTAATAAAAAGAAAGAAAAGCAAACAATGTAATTGCACAGAAGACACAAAGAAAACCCAACTTGGGAAAGTTCCCGAACAGACAACGGATCTTAAAAACGGTCGCGAGTCCCGCAATCTCGGGAGGACAAAAGGTCGAAAGCGAAGGCCTAACCGAGGTTAAATTTTGCCAATTTTAAGGCCACAAAACAAAACGAGAAAATGCACAATATCGTAATAATTTTTGGACAACACCAATTAACCAAATACTTAGCTTCTTTTTTGATAGCGAATCCTATCTCCTCCAATATTGCCCCAAATGGCACGAGCCCTTTAGATCGCCTCTAACGAATGCCTTCCTCTACTCGAATTAGTTGAGAAAAATAGCCTCCCTATTTTCCTCGATATTTCCCCGACTGGGATAATATTCTCACTCAATACTTTTCTTGAAAAAAAAAAAATCACGATTTGACGCTAATAATTTTTCGCTTAATTTTTTTTTCAAATTATTCACAATGCCACCAAACTCTTTCGTATCTAACCAAAAAGTGACCAAAAGATGGCGGACTTGGCTCTTCCAAATTGCCACGACCATATGGTCATCCCCTTCTGATCTTAGTCCGTGGTGGTATTCTGTCACGGTCTAACTGCGACACCCTGCTTTTTCGCAGGGGTGCATGCCATTGTCGAACCCAACCACGCATGCGATCTCGTTCATGTTGGTGACATGAACACCAACAGTGGCTCAGTGGACGAGTTCAGCCCTTCTCCGTCAAATTTTAAATGGTCTAAAGAAAAAGCGAGAAATTATTTAAACCACGATCAAAGCCCCCAGCCCAGACCGGCCCAGACTACGAAGAAGTAGAGGAAAACATTCTGTCAGATGGGATCACTGTCATTTCCCAACTAAAATGACGAGACAGGATCCGATGACTTTCGCGAAATTTAAACTACTCTAAGCCCGTAGACCTTCGCGCAGAATTAAAGGGGATAGGGAAACACATCGCAAATTGATTTTTCTTTAGTGTCCATGACAATTTACGCTGGGCATTTCACCATACTAAATTT
Source organism: Dasysyrphus albostriatus (assembly GCA_946251815.1). NCBI lineage: Eukaryota > Metazoa > Arthropoda > Insecta > Diptera > Syrphidae > Dasysyrphus > Dasysyrphus albostriatus. The sequence continues at coordinate 139,388,164 of OX276336.1, forward strand.
ACGTTGGTGTGATCTTGGTGTCACACATGTCGTTGAACATGGGTCGTATTCATCATGTTTTACATCCCGTGTGGACCATCTGTCGCACACTCAAAGAACTTGTGGGTTATATGTCATTTTGGCAAATGTGGACCGCCCGTCACACAGTGGATTTTTAGTAGTTAGTGTGGACTACCTGTCACACACTTCTCTGTAATTTTGTGGACCGCCCGTCACACAGTGTATGATGTATTGTACGTGTGGACTTAATGTCACACGATCTAAAACGTAGACCTATGTTTGTTGCTTTTCCAAAATACTTTAAGAGTAGGTCTCTGGCTGATGGACGCCAGGTATCTACTGACTCTACAAGCATTTCGGAGTTGCAACTTAAAAAGGAAAGGCTAAAAATGGTTAGTGAAAAAGAGTAGGCAGGTGAAACTTGTTGTGGTAAATTTTACCGCAACAAGGTACTGCCTCTTGCGAGGAACTGACAAATCCTCCAAGAGTATACTTGCCATGAATAAGTGCTTCTCATCTAGCCGTTCGGACTCGGTAAAAAATTATAGGTCCCCTCCATTCCTGCCAAAAATACGCACACAGGAATGGTTGAGAGTTGTAAGTCACTAGGCCTTGGTCCTTTACGAGCTGTTGTGCCACACAATTTATTTCATTTTTAATAAGTTTAGATGGGAAATAAAATTTTAATAATATTCTTAAAACATATTTCCATACTAAAATAAAATTTCGAAAAATATCTGTTTTTAAGACATCGGATTTTCAAAAAAAAAAATTGAAACTTCTTTCTAAAATAATTTTAAAAAAATTGAAAATTTTGATACGTAATATGATTCCTACTTATTTGAAATATGTATATAAGAAATTAAGTATTCTAAATCCGTTCAGCTATCTGCTGAAAATTAAAAAAAATAAACAATGGTCCATGGGATGTGCCTATACTTTTAATAGTGTTGAGCTCACATTGACATTATTGCACGACATTGCCGTCAACTCAATTAGCGAAACTTATTTAGCCTCTTCAAAATGAGAGAGTAGCCAACGGCCCACAGTGCATCGAGTATATGGAGAGGTCGGCCCTTTTCCCAATTTCCTTTTTTAAACATTTATTTTTTATTTAACAACATTAAAGTATTCCATATGAAAATTAAGCACATTTAACCCAATTTTATGGTTAGGAACTCCACCAGAGTTCTTTTATCTATTTTTTGCTTCTACACACCAAAAATTTTTAACAAGCCTTAGAAATATATATTTTTGGTTTTTTGTGAATTTAATTTGAAAAAATAGACTAATTTTCAATCAGAAAAGCTGACGAAAAAATTCTCTTCCTTACATTTACATATATATAGACGCCATTAGCTCAAATCCATTTTGGGTAATTTTTCGTTTCTCTGTATTTCTCAAATAGAAAATTTCTGCCAGTTGTGATAAATTTTCGTTAGCCAGTAATGCTTTTAAAATAATGTTTTTTCTTTTTCCGGCGAAACTGGAAGTCGTGTCACATCTAGAAAAATAGTGGAGGAATGCAACAATGTTCTTTTTTGACTCATTTTCAAAGCTGTTTGAGGTATAAAATGTATCTCTTGAATTCCCTAAATCGGTAAATAGAACCTTAAATGGTTAATTAAGGTTTTTTTATTATAAATTACATTTGAAGTACCGTTTTGCATCACTTTCAACACTCCATTTAATTGAACAATGAACAATTACTGGCATTTACGGAAAAATCGAAATTGAAAAAACGTTTTTTAGGTTTTTGCCATTTTTGGCTATGTTTTTTCTTAATAATGGTATGTTTTCTTTACACCATCTTAAGGTAGTGGTTTTAACAAAAAGAACGTTGTCCAAAGATTTTCAAAAATAAAAAAAATTTCGTCAACTTTTTTGATTGAAAATTAGTCTATTTTTTTAAATTAAATTCACAAAAAAAAAGCCAAAAATATATATTTTGCCTCAAAAAAATTATAGCTCACTTGAAACACAATAAAGTATTCACCAATTTTCATCAAAATCGAACTTTTTTTGTCGAAGATAAAAATAAAAAACCAAAAATTTGGCTTTTGGTTTTTTTCTCAATATTTTTGAGGTTATGTGAAAAAATGATCTAATTAAAAGTTGCGGGTCTCTTAAATATCTACAGCTTTCCTAAATAACTTTTTCGATAGGAGGTCTACTTTTGCCAGAAATCGTAAAAAACTTCGTTTTTACACCCCCACCCCACATTTTCGCCCAGCCACCCTACTTCCGGTCATCTGCTGCGGGGCAGTTTATTTTTCCCCTTGTATATGTTATTTATGCTAATTTTCCTCATCACTCATTTTCTGCTAATAATTTTGCCAACTTTTGGCCTTTGAAAACCGGTTTAGCACTGATCAGTAAATTTGTCAATAAATAAACTAAAACACCATTAAAATGTGCATTTTTTCAGACTGACGAACTGAACTCAAAGAAATTGATTTTTTGTGCTTTCTTATCCCTGGAGCATTTGGTTACTCCTCTTTATTTATAATTTTTGACTAATACCAAACTAATCAGAATCATAAAAAAAATAGAAAAAACAAAAAGTAAGTTTTTGGAGTTTTGTCCATTGTTCGATCCACAGTGCGGCCGGGCGATAAGTTTCAAAGTTTTTAATAGTTTCAAAGTGTAATACATAGCTACTTGGTATATAGTAAATCTCATTTGATTAAGCCATTTTTAGACATTATAAGATTTTTAGTATCGGTTTTTTAACATTTGTAAGAAAGAAACCATTATTTTTTCATAAGAGTAAAATATTTTTTTTTTCTTAAAAGTGTTAAAAAACCCATTGGGACAGAGTTAAAAAAAATATTGACTTTGGTATGTCATTTTCGAAATATTTACTGTAAAAAAAAAAAAAATAAAATGTTGGTACACAAAACGAGTAGGTTAGTAGGCTCTTTTAGACTCTTTTGGTTCAAGAAAATAGACAGTTAAGAAAAATAATTTTTTTTTCAAATACATATTCTTAAAGTGTTAAAACACTGTATCTGAGGTTAAAAAAATAAAATGACTACATACGTTTCGGAAATATTAACGAGTATTGTCATAAAAATAATTGCAATACTTTTTAAAATCTAAACAAATTTTCTTCTTTTGAAAATTATTGCTTTTATTCAAAAAATTTCAAATACTGACCTTGCCGTTTTTAAGAAAATCAAAAAAAGTTTTTGCTCGGGTTATGTATGTGTGTATTTACAATTAATAGCCATTTTTCGGAAAATTGTTTCCCATCCAATAGTAGACTTTACTAAAAGTAGTTTATTTAAAAAAAGCTTTTAATGGCCTTAAGTCCGGGCAAAAAAACTTCCAGCCGAATGATAAGGAATTCCAATCTTGTTGGATATAGTTTAAAGTGGTTTTCTGCCAAAAAATCCATTTATGTAAGTTAAACTCAACTTAAAACAAACTGCGTTAGTCCATAAGAAGATAAAGATCAAAGAAATTTCCAAACATTAATTGTCTAACTGAGTGGTTTTTGGAAGACATCCCGCTTTAGATCTTCTAAGGACTAAGTACAGAGACGATAACAACTGTTTAAAATTGCAAGCTGAATATTTGTTGTATGAACACTTTTTCCCTCCGATCTAAAGGTACTGAAATTAATCGTTGTAAAAATTTTACGTTAAATTTTAAACCCTGCGGTTATTGGATCAACACCTCAAAGGCTATTGTTGATATGACTTATATAATGTTAGACAAATGACTTGACTATGTATGTCATTGGCTCTTAGACTAATAGTTTGTGTAGATACATGTACATGTAAGCACATACATAAAGGAAGTGAGACATGAATTGCTCTCGCATTTTAGACATCAATAAATAGTAAGTTCTCAACCACCAACCGCTCACTAACTTAATTTTTGACAAAGGAGCTCTGCTTAGTACACATAAAGTTAACAAGACATCCATTCTTTCGCAAATAAAAAGAACAATACTTTTTTCGCAATTAAAATCTTCTAAAGCTGGCCACACACAACATAGACAAGCCCCGTGCCGATCCAAAATCCAAAATTGTTCGTCGATCCATTTGGATTTTCAGCCAATCTGAAGTCCAACCGAGCCAAATAAATCAGATCACTCAATGGTGTGTGGCCAACTTAAAAAAATAAAATAAATAAATTTGGTGGCACAACAGCTCGTGGAGAACCAAGGCCTAGTGACTTACAACTCTCAACCATTCCTGTGTGCGTGTTGTTGGCAGGAATGGAGGGGACCTACAATTTTTTGCCGAGTCCGAACGGCTAATGAGAAGCACTTATTCATGACAAGTATACTCTTGGAGGATTTGTCAGTCCCTCGCAAGAGGCAGTACCTCGGAAAAAAACATTTCTGGTTTTAGGTGGCAGTGGCCGGGAATCGAACCCAGACCTTTGGCATGACAGTCCTACGCACTAACCATTACGCCAGGAGGTACTACGTGTGGCCAACTTAAGAATTTAATTTTTTGTATGGAGTTTTAAAACTAACTTCATGTACTCGTAAGTATTGGTAAATAGTGGCAGCAAAGGATATTGTGTTAACCAACACTTTCATTTTTTGTGTCTCAAAAAAAAATCATCACCCTGTAATGTATTTAAAATGTTGCCTCTTTTCCATAGGTGCCTAATTCTACTTCCTTATAAAGCTATGCCTGGTATAATTTTGGCATTTTCCACGGTCAGAAAGGAGAAGAACTAAATAAATCGTCCTCTCGGGGGACATTTTGTTTGTATACACACCAAGGCAAAAACCAAACAAGAGCAACACAGCAAGTAAGTATAGTGTTCCAGATTTCCAGGGCGGAAACCGCGGCACTGCAACATTAGTTTTCGTTGGGGGGCGGGTAGGTATATACGAGTTAGATTGTTTTCGGGGTTATTTTAGTTTGGGTTGAATGGTTTGAACGAGAGAAACAATTTCTGATATTTATTGTTCATTTGTTTGTGCTAGAAGAACTTTATTAGCGTTTATTGCAAATGAATTGAAAACTGATTATACCCAACTGGCTCGTCGTCGCTTCGTTGTCAGCATCGTGAGAGTTAACTAGCTATATGTACTGTAACGAAAATGTGGGATTATCAGAAAACAGGGTGTGCTATTGACTTAAAGTGTGCCATTTTAGCTTTTTGTTTCTGTGTTTTTGTAGTTATTTTTTTTTTGTTGTTGTTTATTTATTGTTCAAGGGACTTGAAGGTTAAATAAAAGGGAACAGTTCAATTTAAAGAATATTGTTGTGTAGCCATTTCTAAGCACATATATAAGCCAGAACAACAGCAGTTGCAGATGTATACAGAAGGGTGTAAAAGTTTAAATGGGGCGTTTTGTTTTCAAGTAGTGGTTGTATAACCTTTAGTAAAGTCTGGTGGCACCCAGGAACTTGTTAAGCTCATTAAAGTAAGTGGAATTATCTTGATGCTAATTTATTATTTGAATGCTGGCTTTGTTTTTGACTTTTATAAAAAAAAAAGTTTTGAGGGAGTCTTTTACTAAAAGACTTGGTATTTTATATTTAAAGGAACTATATGTTAGTTATGTTAGTTTTAATATTCCAGAAATCAAAGAATTTGGAGTTAAATTATCAAAAGTGTGTAGGCTTGTAGGTATGCCAAAATATGTACAAAAAATGGGAAGTAGATTATATTTATTACAGAGACTAGCAGGTACCAGGTTCCAAACCTCGAAGGCAATTAACACATAATGTAGCTAATGGTGGAAAGTGATTTGGAAATTAGTTGATTTATTGAGCTATTCTTTCCGTTTTTTTTTTTTTTCTTAAGTTTGACTATTTAGCACTGATAGTAAAAAATAACAAGACTCATATTTTTCATCTTCGCAATCATGGTCGCACTATAAAATTGAAATTGAGGTTAATTTTTAACGAGTGAAAGAAAACTTTTGTCTTAAAACTACAGAAAATTCAAATTTCTTCAAAAACTTCATTAAAATCTTAATAAAAAAAATATCACTATAACTCTTCAACTACTAACCAAATTATTTGAATAAAATTCAAATAAAAACTTAAACTTATTCCATTAAAATACGACAGATATGAGGACCACCCACTTTATCCAAAATTCGATCATTATTCAATTTCATCTTTCATATTCATAACCCATTTGAAAAAGAGAAATACACGCAATATAATCTTAGCATTACTCTCCCCACTATTACCATTAGCCAATTCCCACATCGTATCTTATATAGCATTCCTTTGAATAACCTGACTTTTTGAAATTTACGACCAGGGTCAGCTAATACAGGAAGGCGGGGAAAGCTTGATTCAAGATAGGATGAGCTTAAATGTGGGTGAGACATAAAATGGTATAAATATTCCAAAAAGACATTTCATCCCGGTAGCATGGCGATGGCGGTTTATATATGTAGTTCTGGTCTTCCCACACACACATCCATACAAACTTCTACCTTCTTTGGGTTTATTTTAGAGGAAAATCCTGTGAAACATCTCCGGCCAAGGTAATTCCATCGGAAGGTCGAACACAATTTCCATGCGATGACCTTCTTTTGGCAGCATCCAACACCGGTGCTGGCAACCAGAGGAATATACGGGAAAAAAAAAGAGCTCTCCTTTATCCCAGAATCCAGAGCAGATATTATGAATATATACTATCCCAGTGTCCGCCACCGTTGACCGGGGTTCTTTTTATTATTTATCGTCATTTAATGTGCTTTGATTTAGGGTAAAATTGAAACTACCATTCAAGTGCATCCATAAAACCGATGTGCAAGTTTGCATGTAGAACACAGTCGGGGCATAAAAGAGGTGACGAAATATGGCCCATTGGTGCATAATGATAAAAACGGAATGCAATTAGGCCTCAATGACGATGACTGTTCCAGAATTAATTGCTTAAATATTAATCCAACAACACAACACAACTATAGCTTGGAGCGGTGCTGTCCATTTATTTTTCGGTCCTTATATTTTCATTTGCAGTTTGCACTTTCTGATATAAACATTCGATACAAAAATGATTAAGAAGAATTTCACAAGGTTTATTTATGCACAACAATGTGAACATTTGTTTACTATTTAAGTCAGTTTGCTTATAATTTTAAGACGATCGATGGTGAATTTGAAAATCTTAAATTTTTAACTTTTTCTTTACACTTTTTAAGAAAACTACTATTAACCAGTAGTGGTAGTACCTCGTAGCATAATGGTTAGTGCGTAGGACTGTCATGCCAAAGGTCTGGGTTCGATTCCCAGCCACTGCCACCTAAAAACAGAAATGTTTTTTTCCGAGGTACTGCCTCTTGCGAGGGACTGACAAATCCTCCAAGAGTATACTTGTCATGAATAAGTGCTTCTCATCTAGCCGTTCGGACTCGGCAAAAAATTGTAGGTCCCCTCCATTCCTGCCAACAACACGCACACAGGAATAGTTGAGAGTTGTTAGTCACTAGGCCCTGATTCTCCATGAGCTGTTGCGCCACAAAATTTATTTATTTATTTACTATTAACCAGACCTGCTCGATTGGGCTATTTATCATAAGTGGACAACTAATAGCCCAAATCTAGTCTTGGGCGATATTTTCTTTTCGCATGAATAAATCATAAATAAAACATTTTTCTTCCCCTAGGTTTTAAGCATACTCTTTGAGCATTCCACAATTTGGCACCACTATTCACTCAATAGTCTCCTATTTCACCATGATTCTTTGCGTTTTACTCTCTTCAATAGGAGCAAAAGTGAAATCAGATATGGAAATTCGAAGAGAGTCTGAAGCAAAGAATCGTTATAGGGGACATACACTCATTGGTTTTGACATTTCAAATAAACCGCAACAAACTTCACTTTAAAATCATTTTCCCTGTCCATTTAAACTATCCTTTTTTTGATGGGCAAAAAATGTATTTTACGAGTATTTACCGTTGTTTTTTTAAATGAAAATAAATTGAGATTAAGGTTATGAGAAAATTTTTTATAATATTTGGGCTGCTTTTCCGGGTCCGGTTTTGGGCTACAAACATTTCTAAATTGGGCTTTAGAATTTGATTAAGACAAGGCAACCCTGCTTCAGAGAAAAAAGAGTGAAATAGTGAGTAGATTTTAACGAGTCGTATAAGAATATCCTAGCACGATGCACATAAAATTCAAAATTGCAAAATTGCAAATAATTGGTCGTAATGTTTACAAAAAAAGGATCGAAGTTCAAAATAGTATTCGTTGGGACGTTAAAAGTTGCTGATGTCAAGTAAACTCTACATACGTTTCAGAAGAAAGACATCATAGCCTAGCTTTTTTAACCATATTTGCTTTTTTCAAACTATTTGGGTGAACTGTTTTTTTTTTTTAAGGATGTTGATCAGCGTTCATAACTTAATCCAATTGGAGCAAATTTTCTCCAATTTTGAGGATGAAAACAAATCTACTCCTTTTTTACACACTTCATAATTGTTTAACCAAACCACATGCAATTAAGTGACAACACAGTGATATTCAAGTTTCCAATTAACTCTGACTTTGAAATCTGACAGCCTTATTTATTAGATTTTTAAGGAGGTTGACTAAGTTAGACAGTTTTTAAAAAGCCTTAATAGTTGGATATAAGTCTTATTTACTGAAATAAAATGTCAAGTTAGACAAATCTTTGCAAACTGATGCAGTTGTCCAAGTTAGACAGCTTTAGTACAACTGTAAACAAAGTTTATTAGTAACAATTTGGAGTTGGACTGCCGTCTAAAAATAGAAAAGTTAGACAAAATTTATATATACGATTGTGAATGTCTGCATCTGAAAGTCTCTATGCTGAACGGAATCATTTGTATCACAATAATTTTCGGAAGCAAGAACCATTTGCATGCTATTAATGCTTTGAGAAATATATACCTATTCTTTTTAGAAAGTTTAAACTGATCAAAATTATTTGCCACATTAGTTTTTGCATGCAAAAACAATTGTTGGTCCATTGTTTTGCATGACAGGTTTGTTTGGTATCTTTTTCCAAAAAAAATGTGTAAAACCTGTCAGATTTTGAAAAGAGTGAAAGTTTCGATCAGAGTTGGGGAGTTTTCAAAAAAAAGTTAACAAACACATTGAACCATGAATACTTCATTTTTGTGTATAAACGGCGTTGCCACTTTGCCATGATTATTTTTTGTTGTTAAAAATACCTTTGAAATAAATTTTTGTCAAAAATATTGTTTCTGCTAACTTGAGTTTTTCTTCCGTTTTCCCATCAACTCCAAAAAATTTTTGATTTGCTCCACCTTCTTAATAAATCTGCATCGAAATTTTTTTATGACGATCGAACTTTGATTATGAAAGTAAAAATTTGGTTGGGGACTACTGTATCACTTCAACTTCATTAAAAACACATTCAATATTTTTATTTTTCTGTAAATTTGTATTTGAACCAATCTGATGCAACTTTATTTGAATTTTATTCCTACAAACAATTTTTCAATTGAAATTCATCTTCATCATTTTAAAGTTCCATGCAAAGAAAAAAAAAAATGAAACCAAAATCAAAATGTCCTAGAGCCCCCGGAAACTATAGGTAGAGGTAGATACCTACCACTCGACAACGATATACCGATTTCTAATAATTGAATTCTGCATTTTGCGTTGATTGTTGTGCAATCGCACAAATTCGGTCGTCCAATCCGCACATATGGCATCAACATCGTGGTTTGCGTGTCGAATGCATCTGCTAATGAGTGATGTCAAAAAGCCGCTCAATTCGCTTCGGTTGGCCAACGGATTTGAGGGTATCGTTTTGTGTGTATCGGCAAATGGCAATATTGAAATTTGAAACCCTGTCCGCGATTTGTATGACGTTTGCTCTTGATTAATATATTTTTTTTTTTTTTCAGTGAAATCATAAAAGAACATTTTATGTATGAATTTTTCTCACTAGGTTCCACATATGGAAAAATGACCTACGCGACTTGAAACACACACGATGCACCGGACAATCGTAATTGAAAAATATCAACAGGACGCACTCTGGAACTGGATACTATATGATAAAAAATCCTTCTAAATGCATTCGTTAATCTATTATTTGAATGATTTTGCATAGTTTTCAATGTTTTCAATGGAAATGTGTCACAGTATTCCATTTTGTGTTTGGCTGTTTTGATGGAAATTTTGAATTCTATGGAATCATTACACTGAATGGGAGACATTATAGAACCATACACAGACCAAACGTGTATTCAGGTATCGACTTCTATTCCTTGATGTGATTATGAATTCCGGAGAAATATGATACCATTTTTGTATTCAAATTGCGAATGTCTATAGGTTCAACATGAGGAAAATAATACAATGTACAACTTGGTTTACACGCAGTTTCTACTATTTGTTGTTGTCTACAAGTTGTTTTGAAGTTTAAAGACTATCTAAACTGAAAAGGGCATAAAATCCTTCCTTAGGCTAGATAAAGTTGTCAAACATTCAGAAACAAAAACTGGATTTCTCAACTCTTTTAACTCAACCCTTTCCCCCCTTGTATGAATTTCTGCTAATACTAAACTATACTACCAACAGTACGGTAAATTTCGATCCCAAAAGCGTGGTATCGTCTCGGTATCGGTTCAGTTTCCGATACCAATTCCAAAAGCTACCGAGACTTTTCTGTAATCATGGCCAGCACTCAAAATTATATACTTACCTCCACCTTTTCAAATACATAGTTTTTTTTAAGATTTTAAAGATCACCATTTCATAAATTTTGATCAAAATAGCTAAATTTGCTTTTGAAAAAGTCATAAATTAAAAATGTACATTCAAATGTTGCTTATCCAGATCATTTGCGATTTTCAGATAAGGCAGGGAAATATGATTCTAGCAGGGGTTGGGTACGAAATCCCTGATGCCAAAATTAAAAAATGGCAACTGAATCCCGAATGCCAAAATCCCAAATAAGAAAATTCTGAATGGACAAAATCCTAAAATGACTTAGTACTCTTCGGGGTCAAATTTTAACCTTAAAGTTGCGCTGGCTGGCCACGATAACAGAAAAGTCATGGGATCGATTGGTATTGGTATCAGAAACCGAAGTGATACCGAGTTGATAGCGGCTCCAAAGCATCAAAACGATACCGAGCCGATACATATTTTTTGGACCAAAACCAAGACGAGACTAGACTTTCTAATACGAAACAGGACCGAGTTATACGAGACCTATAACAAAACTTAAAATTTTTACTATAGATACCGAGACTATACTTTGGTTTTGTTTCTTGATTTTAATATTTACTAAAGTTAATATTGAAGATATGGGTTGCGACATTTTTTTTTCGGTACTATACAATTCGTGATTTTTGTACATTGTAGATTTTTGTTCGTTCAAAATGTTTGCATTCCCAGATTTTAATATTTTGTTTAAAGACTTTTTCCATTTGAGTTTTCTGTCGTTTGAGATCTCAAAATTAATGGAATTTCAAGCCACACATTGCAGAGTGCTTTTTTTGAAAGTTCTAAAAAAGTATTAAAATTGGAAATTTATCTTGAATGCATTTGGGATACTATCTTTTTTATGGATTTTAGCATCGGGAATTTTTAATTTTGTACCTTCAGGATTTATTCTATTCTAGATTTTGGCATTCTGGATTATTTTTTTTTGCAATTTGGGTTTTTGGTATTCCACTCTTCAAGCAGACCAAAATCCACACCAAACAGACCCCAAATCTAACAATATTTTGTTTGTAAAACTATCGAAAAATGTACTCGTAGCACATTATAAAAGATGATTTTTTTTTAATGTCAAGTTAGCAAAGCAACTTTGATAAATAGAAAATTGAATAGCTGGATAATTTCCTATTAATTAGTAGTTAATTAGTTGTGAAAATTTAGAATTTATCTTTCAATGTCTTATTTGTTTTTTGTCGGAATTCGGTAACTGCCTAAAGTTAATGGCTTATGGCTTAATAATTCCCCGTTGATTAGTCGTTAGATAGCTGTGACAAATTTAATTTGATCTTGGAATGTTTTCTATGTTTTTTTGGGTGCTTTGCTTACTTTATATCAAGTAAGAAAAGCAACTTTTACGGATCAAACATTGGATTGGTGGATAATTTGTTGTGACAGTTTCGAAATTGTGATTCAATGTTTTTTTTTTCGAAAAGTGGTAAGAACTTTAAAAATTCAATTTTTGTTCAATTTGTCGTTAATACGTCGTAAATTGTGTTTTGAAAAATTCAATTTTGCCAGGTAATGTTTTCTATGTTTTTTTGGATGATTTGTTTCCTACGAGTCTCAAGTTAGCATGGCAAAGGCCACAGATTGTGATGAAAAGTCTGCTGGATTCAGTAATTAGTCAGGCATGGATTTATTCATGAAGTTTTTAGTTTATACTGTGAACTTGCAAATAAACACTATAAGAATTCCTTAGTCAAAAAAATCTGCATGACTATAATACCTTAAACAAGCTGACCTATTATAAGCAATTTCTAGCTAATACGAGTAAGATGGCATACTTTTTTATGAATTTATCACTAAATTGGCTGTCGGAATTCCAGACTCAGTTGTTATAACCTAACACATTTCAAGCCCAAATAAGATCTCCATCAACAAAAAAAAAATAAGAAAAACTACTTACTTAAAAATTGGATATACCTTTGTTAATGTTTTTCAAGAGAAGTAAAAGCAGAAGAATACATCATATTATTTGTAATGCAGCAAACATTTTCCTTATTATTACACATCTCGTGAGAATTTGAAGCTCGTTCCTATAGTGTATATAAATTTTTCGTTGCAACAAATTGACGACATTCCCCATAGTCAAGGATCACTCATACAATGACGTAACTCCCCCTGTGCAGATGATTATTCCATTTTATTGACAGACTTTTATGGCCTTCTTCAATTCTCTTGATGCAAAAATAAGGACATAAAAATAAAGGAAACGCAGCGATACTTTAGTTAAAGTAAGCCTAATTACATATTCGTTTACATATTCCTGCTGGTATAAAGTGGAGCGCCAGTCACTGAACAGAGATATCTACATAATAGCGACAGGTCATTGACATAAAAAACGACTCATCCTTGCATCCTTGTGCTTGTAGGTATAGAGATTTACCCTTAACTTGCCTTATAAGCTTATAATATTGAGTGAGATAGAGACACAGTGCCTATAATCGTTGGAGCTGTATCGTTATCCTTTCCATCATTATCATCCTCATAGCTCTGTATCGCTGTTGTCATCATCGTCATCGTCGTCATCATCAACGCAGTCTATAACTATAGAACAAGGATACATTGTGTTATAAGTGAAATTACACTCACACGTTTGGTATGCTTTGTGTTGTTGTCTTTTTTTTTTTAATTTTAAACGAATAATTATTGTAGTAGGTACTATCATCAGCATCACTATCATCATCATCAGTATCATAGTACATTGCATTTATGTACGTGTGGGGAATATAAGAATACAAGTAAGTACGTATGTATGTATGGGTATGTAGGAACAAAAAAAAACTTTAGTTTTTCGTACTATGCTGATGGATACTCTCGTAGTACCTACTTATTTTATTTAATGGTGTTTCCACTGCACTTGTCTTTATTCTTCTTGTAGTCGTACACACAAGCAAAGGCAATTATTATCTATTTCTCACTTTAAAGAGATAAAATAACTCAACTGCAAGAAAAATTTCGTATAGATATATGGACCTATAGGAAGTAGAGAACTGTAGAATAATTATGTAAGTGTAAGAAGTTGTGCTCATTATTCTTTTTTTTTATATTCTTTGTACTTTTGTAGAGAATTAATAAATTATACAGTTTTGATAAATTCGTGGTCCTTAAAAAAAAAAAACAACTTCTCTATTGTAGTCGTAGACTGTTTTTGAGAAGCTTTAAAAATTCATCAAATAAATTTCAAAAGAGAACATGGGTTTGATGTATACCTAGTTGGATATTATAATGGAGGGTCAAACAGAGACGTTTAGCTACTCTATCTGTGGCAACTTATTAACTCCTCACTTTATAATAGTTTTCTTCTATATATTCTGTATGAGAGCTTGTTTAAATTAAAAAAAAAGAAGAATTAGGTACCTAATTGCTATTTTTAAAATCAGGTTTTTTGTGGTTTTCAGTGTTTCAAACTGGGAATTGATTCTTGATTAAGACGTTTTTCTTATGAATTTTTAACTTCTCAAGTTAGTTACAAGTTAATCGGAAAACAAAAATTAATTGATAACAGACAAAAAGCACCACATACGTACCTTTACTATAATATTACAGAATCAAAACAATTTTCTAAAGGACTGCCGCTGCATTAGACAAACTTGAGGTAGTCACTTAATCATTTATTTAAACTAGTACGTCCAGCCCTCGAAACTCAAGAGTTAATAACATTATTTGTCAAAAAAAGCTGATACCTTGCTTACATGGAGAATTAAATCAGGATTTAGGTTCATGTAGACCTGGGCCGGATTGATTCTGGATTACTCGATCCAATCCAGGCCATTGTCATAAGCCTGGGTCAAAATTTCGATCCGGATTGAATCCGATCCTTCGATCCGCTCATGTAAAAGTGGTATGAGCTGGTCATTATTATATGAGCTACTTTATTTTTATTTTCTGCAGCACTGAACGGTGCCATCAGGCTTTCCTGTTATTTTTCCAGTCAGCGCTGAAAAATTGGTTGGTTGGGGTGGGTAGAAGAAATCGAAACGTCACATTTAGGTTACGACAAATAAAAACAAATAATTGCTCGGTCTCGCTCTCGCTTTTTTGGTGTAATTATTTAATATATTTTTGCATTTTGCACTTCTGTTCAAAAAAACCGTTCCAAAGATTTATAATTTATATGCTTTCGGTTTTTTAGACCGCTTAAATCGTAACACAAAATTCTTGTTTGCTCTCTTATTATATGATAATTATAAATAGTTGTCAGATAAATATATCTGTGGAAACAAGGAAGAACAACATAAGTCCGTACTTGTCAGGAGACCAATTTGAATGTTTGAATTGTGATTCATTACAATAAAAGTATTCCTACGACCAATGAGTACGACCCACGGGTTAACGCAGAAATAACGGGTGATTTTTTAGCTGGTTTGGTTTTGGCAACACTGGTTTTGACAGCTGACGTGTGTTTAGTACCTTGTGTCACTGTCAAATAGCTTGAGTTTGGTTTGCAATTTAACCATGGATCGTCTTACAAATGAACAACGCTTGCAAATTATTGAATTTTACTATCAAAATTCGTGCTCGGTTCGAAATGTTCATCGCGCGCTGCTTCCATTTTATGGTCGGCATTCTCGACCTTCTGAGCAGTCTATTCGGAAGATTGTGACCAAATTTCGCACCAAATTTACTTTGTTGGACATTAAACCACCAACACGTTTACGTACTGTGCGTAGTGAAGAAAATATTGCGGCCGTATCAGCTAGTGTGACAGAAGACCGCGAAATGTCGATTCGGCGCTGTTCCCAGCAGTTAGGCCTTTGTTACAGCACTACGTGGAAAATTTTGCGGAAGGATTTGGGCGTAAAGCCTTTTAAGATACAGCTGGTGCAAGAACTAAAGCCAGCCGACCTACCACAACGCCGAATTTTTGGTGAATGGGCTCTTGGAAAGCTGGCCGAGGATCCGCTTTCTTATCGAAAAATTGTGTTCAGCGATGAGGCTCATTTTTGGTTGAATGGGTACGTAAATAAGCATAATTGCCGCATTTGGAGTGAAGATCAGCCAGAAGCATTGCAACAGCTACCAATGCATCCCGAAAAAGCCACTGTTTGGTGCGGTTTATGGGCCGGCGGCATTATTGGGCCATATTTCTTCAAAGATGATGCGAATCGCAGCGTTACTGTCAATGGTGAACGCTACCGAGCGATGATAACAAACTTTTTTTTGCCCGAAATGGAAGTTCTTGACTTGCATGATATGTGGTTTCAACAAGACGGTGCCACATGCCACACAGCACGCGAAACAATGGCGCAATTGCGAGGCGAGTTTGGTGAACAGTTAATTTCACGTTTCGGGCCGGTCAATTGGCCGCCTAGATCGTGCGATTTGACATCATTAGATTATTTTTTGTGGGGGTATGTCAAGGCTAATGTCTATAGGGACAAGCCCGCTTCGATTGACGCACTGGAAGCCAACATCCATGCATTCATTCGTGAGATACCGGCCGATATGTGTGAAAGAGTATGCCAAAATTGGACTCAGCGGATGGGCTACCTGAGACGCAGCCGCGGTCAAAATTTGCATGAAATTATCTTTAAACATTAAATTGCAAGGTTAAAACTATCGATTCAAATAAATATTTCATTCATTTTTTCGAATTTTTTGTTTTTTTTTTTTTAAAGTTCTAAGCCTCTTAAAAAATCACCCGTTATAAAAAAATAAAATTCAAGTTTTTCATAATTCAAGTTAAAAGTTGAAATGAACTCAACTTGAATTATTAATTCAGCTCCACTTTAACAGAAGAATTTTTTTCAGGTTTTCTTCATATTCAAGTATTCAATTTTTAGTTAATTTATCTATGGTTGATTTTGTTGAAAATACAACTAATGTCATTTTTTCTTTTTCCAATTGTAACATAATTTTGAGTTAAGTCAACTTATGTCATTTTTCCAAAACGAGATAAGTGAAATTATTTTTTTTAGTAAAGTTATGACCTGTGTTCACTCTTCACTTGGCCCGCAAAAGTATCCCATTTTTTTTTTTGGAAAAGATGACCATTTGAATGACCATTTTTGGCCACCTTTCTTTTCGTTTTCGGGAAAATCGGTTTTGAAAAATGGTGGGTCAAAAGAACGCTGCGCCTCAAAAATCGATTTTTACAAATTTGATAAATGTTTGCGATAGATCTTTTTTTGAACATCAATGATCACCCTTTAACTTTTTTGACCAACCCTATATATTTTTTTTATTTTCGATTTTTTTTATTTCGACTTTTTTGTATAGATTTCCTTTTAATTTTGTTTTTTTAATTTTTAAATTTTAAAAGATGAATATTGTAAAAAACGTGAAATTGCAGTTATGCTTGAAAACCGTCGAAAATTGGGTTCAGCGTCTGGACTTCTGCAAGCGTGCCCGTGGTGGCCATGCAAAAGAAATCGAGTTGCATACATAATGGCATTGGCATCGAACGTACTTTCAAGGGAATAAAGAATTTCATTGATATCCAAAACCATTTTTGTTTTATTTAAAAAAAAACACTTTTGTAGCGCTTTTATTGAAAAACCCGATATATGTGAGTATGAGCTTTTGAGTCATTCTCTTGACATACTTGAATGTTAAAAAAATGAAAATGACACAAGACAAATGTATGACTTTTCCCTTTCGACTTACTGAAGTAAGAGTAAAAAAGATTCTTTATTAGTGGGATTCAGCTTCTTGGCTAAGGAAAATCTTCTCTTAAAATCAAGTGATAATTACCTGCTTGAAAAATGCTGATGAGTCATGGACCAACTCTAGTAAAGAACAGCTGAAATTCAGCTCCCAAAATGTTAATTGCACTGGTCCACAAAGACTTGTTACTAG
Organism: Dasysyrphus albostriatus; assembly: GCA_946251815.1. Classification (NCBI taxonomy): domain Eukaryota; kingdom Metazoa; phylum Arthropoda; class Insecta; order Diptera; family Syrphidae; genus Dasysyrphus; species Dasysyrphus albostriatus. Next base: position 139,405,633 of record OX276336.1, read on the forward strand.
GGATGAAACTGCAATGGACACTTAACAGCTTCAAACCCTAGAGATCTGTAGGATCAGACAGCATAATACCAGCTGAGCTCCAAATGAATTCTGATATATTTCTGTCAATTTTGGAGAAGTTTTCGTGAAAACCAAAAAATTATTTTGGAATAACGACAAAAGTCAACTTTTGTCTCAAAAGAAAATATAATAGTTTTGGGAAAAAATGCATATGTCTACTTATGTGTGAATTGATTGGATTCTCAGTTTTAGCTTTTAAGAGCATCAGAAGAAAGGTACAATGTAAATATTGTACTTATGCTGTTTCCTTGTGCAAAGTTAGTAGAAAATGACTTGTGTTTTTTTTTTCTATAACTTGGGAACAGTAAAAGATAAAAAAACGAAAAAAATATAACAAATAGAATCGCATATTTTGCATCCGATAGTGTAACTAACTAAATTTTGACATAAGTCGACTAATTCGGTTTTTTCCTTATATTTACAAAATTGCTGGACTAAAACAAGCGTTAAATTTGTTTGTTTTCTTCAGTTGCGTGATGCATGTGAACAAGTGTGTTAGAAAAATTTAAATGGTGTCATTTAGCTAGGTATAAATAAAGTATTTTGCTGCAAGAAAATGTACAGATTCTCCATTATCAACTTAACAACTTATATTGGTTGTTTGTATTCAAAAAATATCCAAGAATATTAGTGATAACCAGATAACTTGGGCTTTATTTCGGTTAAGTCTATCAGTAACTATTTTAAATAAGAGACTGTTAACTAGCAACAAAGACAAGATTTTGCAAGAAAGCTCTTCTTAAGTATAAGTAAAAAAGGTACTATGAAAGTTAATTAAATTAATATTCTTATATATAAGCATAAAACTGATAACCTTTATACCCCTGATATTATTAATTTCTAATATTCTGTTTTCTCTTTATTCGCACATTCCTATGTCCCTTATTTTTTTTTTTGTTTGAATCCTTTTCAAATTGGAGACAACCTTAAAGGATTTAAATAAATTGGTCACGTTCAAAGGTTTGTATAATCGGCTTGCGCTTCGAAAATTCCAAATGGAATTTTAAAGGATATTTTTTTTGCAAAGATACAAAACGCAATATCAATATATATATATGTATATGTATGTATGTTTAATTTGAAATCCTCTTCTCTTATAAATCTATACGATTCTAATCGTATGGCATTTAATTTAAGCTAAACCAATAAGTCTTTTTTTTCGGTTGAAGAAGACATTATCGTCCACAACACACAGCGCGCGGTCGCGGTACAAATACCAAAGTGAAATTTAACAAATAACACCAATTCCAAAGAAAAGGCCACGATTTAGTGATAAGGCAGACAATATCCAAAACCCTAATTTCCATAAATTTTATGAAAAAGAATAAACTAAACAAGAAAAAAATTCAATTAAAAAAAATGAATATCTACCTACAAAAAAATATATCACAAGAGCTTTAAATAAATTACAAATCCTTGGGTAAACACAAGTAATAATAATTATTAATGGAAAGGAATAATAAAAAGAATAAATAAAAGTTTCCCATCACATCTCAGTTTCCAGATAATAAGGGGTATTTTAAAAGTCAAGGTCTTCTTGTTTCGTAAATTTGTATTTTAAGAGTCAAACTATAGGACTTAAGATCACAAACAAATTTTAATAGTTTGAACTATGAGGTTTTCTGTTCTTCTAAGTCTAAAACTTAAGTTTTTACCTAAATTGGTGTGTCTTTTTCACTTTTGTCAACTTGTTCCCATAATCAACTTTTTTTAAGAAAATATTTATTTCAATTCCTTTTTGTATAAGGGAAAAACTATATATTTTTTGGTAAAAAACTCCAAATTTAAATTTTGAACACATCTTTTGTCTTCAATAATAGATAAAACACTTTGAGTTTGATTACCATAAACACTTATTTAATTCATTTTTGATGATCTTACCGTAAAGCTCCAAAAACACCACATAATTAAGGTTGGGATACCAACTACTTTTTAAATATTTTAAAATATTTTCTATCTTCGTGACCTTTGGCTTAAAACTAAAAATAATGCTGATTCATTCTTGTGTTTCTGAGAGAATAATCACACTGCCCAAAACCATCTAATTAAATATTTGAAGAGAAAAAGTAAATCAAAAACCAAAAAAATCAAAAGATGAAAGATTTTTAATTTTTTATTTAAAATTGCGTATAAGTTTTTTTGGAGCACAGAGATAGGCTCAAGATGTGCTTAAACGAACCAAAGTAAATATTCAAGGCATGTCATTAAAACAGCATATCTTGACCTTATCTCTGCCCAAAAAAAAAATTAATAGCTACCAACACAATTTATTTAAAAAATTGAATTTTTTTTCTATTTTTTTATAATGAGTGACATTTTCAAATTCGACTCAGTTTCCGAGTTGTACCAAATATATTTTAAAATGGCCAGTATGATTATTCTCTCAGAAATACCAAGTGTGCGAATGAAATAGAATTTCCAGTTTTAAGCATGCTTAAGGCCCATAAAAATATATTCAATAATAAAATCCCTTGAACGTCATTCCAAGAGCGGATCCAGACTTTTGCCTAGGTATTGCATTACAGTTTATGTAGTTTAGGAACAGCTTCTTTTTGGTCTTGAAACCTTAATCTTTTATCACAATAAGATCACATTTACACTCCAAAATCTATTTTTTTTTGTTTAACCTCGCAATAAGTAGCAATTTTAGTCTTCTATCTTAATGGTATCCCCTAAGCAAATAAATGCAGAAAACGTTAACATATACAAAAAATAGCTAACATTGAATTTTCAAAGACAGTTATATAAAAAAATTAGACTCACTGTAACTCATAGCTTAGGTTTGGAAGCAACTCAAAGTTAATTCGGCCACCTATTTTGCCCTAGAGAGCCTTGTTTGGATTTTTGGATCTTGACATCCTTAAACACAATTGTAAGTGCATGAGGAAAAAAATCTTGCAAAATAAAATAGTATTGCAACAAATTCATTTTCTTTAATCCAAATCGCAAATAAAAATTCAATTGACGAGATTTTGATTACAAAAATTAATTTGTAGTAGGTAATGCAAATTACATACTGTGAAATATCCTCTTTTTGGCCTCTATAGTCTTTATATTGCAAGTAAAAATAATTCAGTGTCTACTTTCTGGCCACATGACCCTTTTTATGCGAGATCAAAATAAGCAGGATTTTGTAATTGCTGGATTTCATAACACGTGATTTCGGATTCAAAATAATTCATTTTTTTCAAAATTTCGTACTTCACCCGAAAGGCCACTAGATCGTGATAAACGGTCTACTAATTTCAGTAGTTGGTCATAGATTTGTTTTAGTGAATTTTTCAAACATTTTTTCAAGACCATACTTCAGGTCACTGAAAAAATGTTTGGTACCTCATTTGGGCAGTTAAAACAATTTTTTCAAAGGTCACTAAATCGTCATTAAAAGGTCACCTTGATTCAGATTTTGGTCAGGCATATATTTGTTTAATGAATTCTCAATGTTTTTTCAAGGTCACACTATATAAATTTTAGAAAAAACGCTTTTGAATAATATGTTACTTTAATTTTGAAAAAGTTAAATTTTTTATTTGATTGGGTGTAAGAGGTGAGAAATTTTCACAAAATCAAATGCAAAATTATTTTTTAAAGGTAAAATTTAATTTTATTCATTACAATAAATTATTATTTTATTATTTAATAAAATTAACTAAATAAAATACCATACCTAATTCATTTTTATCTAATACTTATCCTCAAAAGAAAATTATTTTTATTTCTCTGGCGGAAGAATTATATTTGCAATTTTATTTTTTCACGAGCTATGCTTTTTTTCCTCAAATTTTTATTTTTTGACTCTTTAAATACGCACAAATAATTGTTTTTATTGGTTACCAAAATAAAAATATAATCAATACTAATACCTTTTCAGTAATGAAACCACTTTTTAATAATTTAAAAATTATAAATTTTTTATAACTTGGGAAAGGTCCAGGGGGAAATCTAAAAATTTTACACAAAACGGTCAAGTGGTTTTGGAGTATCTAACCTTTTAAATATTCAAATCAAAACATTGTACGAGTGCAGCCACGGTATTTTAGGGTAAATATTTTCTAATCTGTTCATACATCTAACGAGTTAATCATAAGCTTCTTTATATTGATGTAAGACTAATCGAGTAGGTATGTATAGGAGACCGTGACTTCCCCAGAGGAGTTAAGATCTTATTCCTTTGATACATTTCTTTGGCCAATCAGTCCTTTTAAATTAAGGGTCTTATAAGCACCAATAAGTAGGTATGAACCTCTAGTTGTTCTTTTATTATACCTAATCCTTAAAGATCTTATTAGTCGTGTAGCCCATTGCCATTCGTGTCAATAGATACAAATTCAAGCAATTAGGCTTTTGTAGAAAAAGGTTTCCTCGTTTTGTGTTAGTTAATGTGAACGAAAAGTGGAACTGATCCTCATACTTTCTGCTGGTGGAAAAATCCCGGTAGGTACATAATATCGGGTATATTACCGTCCATTTCTTGTGGAATGATAACACATTTTATGTATACATAAGGCCACTAGTATTTCTGCTTTCAGCATATACATGTATTAGACTTGGGAACCCAAAAACGATATCTAAACTCAATAAAAGAAAATAGAAAGCTATTTAAAAAAAACTGTTTTTGTATCCCTAAAGCACCTTAACTACCTGGACCTAATATTCCATTTCCTTGAAGGCAAAATAAAAACTTTTTTATTACAGACAAACAATAAAAGTTTTTGATCCAAATAATCCACACTAACAGGATACAGCAGGACTATTTAAATCAGATAAGCATACGGATAATTGTATTTCCATATAATAATACAAAAACCACCTCAATCTGTCTAAAGTTTCAAACATGCAAATGAATAAGACAACCGGATACGACCATTTAAAGCCACTTCAAGAGTTGCTGTTGAATCCTTGACCACATCAATGCCAAAGCTGCTTTGTCTTCGTTGCTGTCGTCCTTTCTTATACTGAGAGAGCATTATCAAATTAGCGAGCAGCAGCGCCAGCGGTTGCATGCGAAATTGCAATCCTTTAAGAAACTTCGTCCTGACGCTTGTTCGTTCGCTTGGATTTGTGAACAGGCGGCTGATTAATGGCTTCCTGGGGCTTTTACATACGTTATTTCTTCAACGATGAGATAGAGAGATTACATCACTATACACAGAATGGTATGTACACACACAGACACACCAAAAACCCGCAACTTAAAGGAAGCGCCAAAGTTTACTTCGAAACAATTTGCTTTGTATTCCGCTTCAGAAAGTTTCTTTCTGAACCCGCCGCCAGCCGCTACTTCAGCAGCTTCTGCCTTCTCTTTACTCCGCACCATCAACCGCGAAAGTAAACAGATAATAATATAGTCCTGTCTCATGCACTTCCAGATAATCACTGCCAACCAAATGCCAGAGGATGACAATCGACGACATCGTTGGCGTATACAACATGAGAACTGTATAAGGACTTTGGACGTAGTAATTGAGGAAAACGTCAAATTGCAATTGCAACGACACGACGACATGGTAATATTTTGTGTGTCCTTAATTTTTATGCTAATTTTCCCCCAAACAAGACCGCGTGCCACGCCCCTACCCACACTCACTGTCGTTAAGTAAATTTGCATGCATTTTCCTATCAAAGGAATCAATTTTCAGGACGTAGTTGAAATTTTCATTAAGGCGCGACACGGGTAAATTTATATGAATTTACTTTTTCCTCTGATAGAAAGTAAGTACCTACATAAAAAGATGTTCGTTTATATAGAGAGGTTTGTGAGAGGCGAGAGGGGGTTTACTTTAAGGCAGGAGTAGGTAATACACTTAACCTGCATTACCTTCTGAAAGAAGTGAGTGGATGGCAGCCATGTTCTTCTCTATGCACATATTTGTAAAATGATTGCCTTCTATACTTGCATACATACAACTTACTTTCTTTTTTTTGGGAAGATCTTGGGTAAAGATGTGTGTGGGAGTCCTCAACTTTCTTCGATTTTTATTTCCACCTCTAGGAAGACCCATGGTGGAGGAATTTCCCGGACAGAGAAGCAGTAAAGTAACCACCACATTGAGGAGATGAAATTCAAATCGAAGGCAAATATTTGCAATTCGTTCTCCTTTTACTGTATTTGAGGATTCCCAAAGGAGAAGGTATTTCTACACCTTACAGCAATGGTAAAGCATAGGATTCAAGGTAAGTTGGTTAAAAGGCTAAAAAATGAGAAAATTATTTTCTTGATTTTCTTTTTCTAAGAATTGGACAAATAAACTTGTCGGATATGGAAGTAGAATGTACTCCGGGAAGACGAAATGGTACTTGCAATCCATTCCATGGTCATGTGCGAAAAAGTCACACAAGTTGAAGACCAGTTTCGATAAAATAAAAAAAAAAAAAAAAAATTGAGAAGAAGAAGGAAACTTTGTTTAGCCAAAGGGGTATGATTTGCTTTTTTTTCTGCTTCTTTTTTTATTTATATTTTTATTTCGACGATAAACATGGTGAATTAATGTAATTTAAAGCAAATTTGTTGGACGAAACTCTTAAGACAGTTTGAATAAATATTGATTTGAAACGGATGGAAAAATAAATTCAATCTAGCTCTGGCCAGTTGATGGAGGGTGCGGTGCGGTGGTGACAGCGGCACTATATGGAGCTAGATTGAAATATTTATGAATATGGGGGTTTTCTATTTATTTATTTGACTAAATAGAAAATTTTTTCTTGAGTTCTTCTCCGATTTCTTAGATTAAAAGATGGTTTCCAATTGAATGTTTTTTTATTGAATATTTTATAGGAAATTTATTTTATTGATTTTATACCAAAAATTTTGAAAATAAAGTGAGCTTGTTGATTGTTTTATTTTATTTTAATGGTAAATGAGATAGACGGCTAAAAAGTATTGGTCCATAAGCACAAAAAGTGTTATAAATATGACTTTACTTTTGGGATATTTAGTATCAATAATTTTTACTTCGTTGTATTGCCAATAACCTTAGTTTTAGAGTGCTCAATAAAAGTCGCAATTTTATATTGAAAAGAGGATTAATTGTATGAAAAATAATAACCAAAAATCCGAATTTAAGAAAACTTTACAAAAATCATTAAAGCATTCATATCGGTGGCTGAAATTTATCTTAGGTTAATTAGATATGGTTGTTCTTCATTGTTAAAAAATGTATTTTTTTGATTGAGAAAAGCTCGTGGCAACTGCGTAGTCCAAAATACCCAATATTAATCTTAGTGCTTTTTTGAAAAAGTGACAAATCTTCCTAAAGTTTTGCATGTCATAAAAAGTACCTATTACCATTGGTAACTGGAGAAGGAGGCAACAGGGGGTATTCTCCTTCATGGCTTTAATATGGACTTTTTACAAAAACTCTCTTTTTGTCAGAGTCAACGCAATGTCCATTCTGAGCCAGAAATTCGACTATAGGTCACAGGGCCCTGGACCTTGGCAAGATTTTGTATAATTTTTTTTTGAAATTTGTATGCAATCCTCTAAAATAGTGTCTCTATAGACCGTTTACTTGATGTCTTTTTAATATTTTTTGAAACTTGATTTAATAAAAGGTTTTTTATTTGGTTTCAAAAATTGCGGTAACTCTCAGTTTTGTCTAATACAAATTTAGAAATTTTATTTCAGTAAGGACTAACAGCCTTATTTATCGGTTTTTAGACTGTTGGTTACAGTTTTTTTAAAAGTGCTTAATTAAATAGAATTTCAAGTTACACAAATCTTAGACAACCAATGCAGTACTTCAAAAAAGACAACTTTGGGACAGTAGTAAACGAAATTTATTTCCAACTTTTAGGAGTTGGACGCCTGTCTAGGGTTAGACAAGGTTTATAAAAACGACTGTTAGTACTAATAACATTTGATTGAAAATTCTTATTTCCATTTAATGTTTATTGTTGGAAGGTAAAATAAAATTACTCAAAGCCTAGTTTACAGTTTCCATGCGAAAAAAAATCAAAAGGCCTTAGAATAAAAAATAATTATTTTCGGATGGACTATTCACATGTAAATAATGCCTTAAGGTGATAACATTATATTTTTTTTTTTAAGTGTAAACCAACCATCAAAAAAACTATATTTTATTCACCACACTTTTTTCACATGTCCTTTTTTTTGCATGACATTTCATTACAGCATTGTTTTATTTTTTTCATAAATATAAGCCAATAATGCAAACAATTAATTTGGCATCTCACCTGACTGTAAAATAAGCTTAAACATCAAAAAAGTTTGAAAAGTATTTTGTACCAAAATTTTCATACAAAATATTTTTTTTAGATTTGTTTAGATATTTTTTTAGATTTTTAAGAAAAATTTTCAAATTTTTATTTCGAAAACGACAAAACTGATTTTATTAAAATTTCCAAGTAAATATTTTACTACTATGTATGACTAGCCACGATACCGAACCAAACGATAATTTCTTAAGGCTGCGCGTTGTGCGTACAGTGATGCCATAAGGCAATGCCTAAAAAGAAACAGTTGCGAGCGAGGAAAATATTAATATTTATTCTTATACACGTTCGCAAAGTGAAGCCATATTTGATGTGAGTTTCACGCATACTTATCGGAAGCATATTGCCCACAAACTCTTCTGACAACGTTTCAAGTAAGTTTGTGTGAGAAAGTTCATATCGTCGCCGCGGCGTCGGTTAAAAGGTAAAACTCACTAAGTGCAGAAAAAAATATTTAAAAAAATGAGACTGAAATGCATTTTTTTAATCCAAAAAGTATAATTCCGCACGGTTTTTATAAATACATTCAAAGGTATGCCCGTTAACTTTATTAAAAAATTTGCGGAACGTGAATTTTCAGCTTCAAAAAGTAAATTTCAATCTATTTTCCTTCAATAGTGTAAACTGTTAGGTAGTGAGTTTAGCCTTTGAACCGACGATATTGTAAAGTGATTGTTGCGAGTTTCTTCCAAAGCTTTATCGCAAGCATATCTCTCTCAAAAACTTTTTTAACCACTTTTTCAAACGTGTTGTGTGAGAAGTTTCATATTGTCTGTTTTGGCGTTTTAAAAAAATTCAAACAAGTAAAGTTTTGTTATTTCAGTTCTTGTATTATGTAGTGCAATTTTCTTAAGCAAATAAATTAAATTAAATTGTAAAGGAATCTTGTGATGGCGAATCCATATTGTGTCGACACTAAACAATCGAGCAACTTAACCACAAAAAATTACTTCAACTGTGCTCACTATGTCGCATCGCTTCTTGTATCGCATCGCTTTGTCGCACCACTACGCACCACTGTAAACGTAGCCTAAATGTCGTCTCGGTATTGTCCAAGTCAGTTTGGGTCTCGCATAACTCAGTCTTGTTTGCCGTTTCCGAGCAATTGCAAAAATTTTTAAATTTTTTTCTAAAATTAATTTTATTTGCATATAAATAAACAAAATATGTAGATATTTAAAATTTTTTAAAAAATTTTAAAAATTTGTGTGTACATAAATTATTTATATTTTTCAAGAAGTCAGATGGCATTTTGCTCGCATTTTTCGCTTCCATACTTTATGTATACAGTTTTTTGAATGTTAAGCTCCTTGAAAATCTTCTAGTTTGATAGAAAATATACCACTTTTATTTTTTTAATTTCAGATAAGATTGCATTCATTACTGCAATAATTCCATAATAATACTTCTATTTTATTTTATTGCTCTTAAACAGAAAATTCAAAATTGGTGGAAAAAGACAGCGCCCTCTACCATCAATTTTGATTTTAATTGAATATAAGCATTCAGTAAATAAACTGCGAAGTTGGGTGTGTGCTTAAGCTTAATTCAAATTTACCAAACCATAATTATAGGAAGAAAATGCTATTGTGAATTACGATGTGCCTAAAATGTATCTATAATATTTGAGGTTGCTATAAAATATTTAATGAGTGTGTTTCTTTATTCATTCTAAAATAGAAGAGATAGAAAATACAAAATATTCAGAATCTCCAGCGTAAATCCTAAAAATTCATAATAAACCACGAAAAAAAAGTGCAAGACAATCGACTAGTTACATATGCATGTATGTATTTATTCGTTGATACGTCAAAACAACTGAAAAAATATATTTTTGTTGAAACACAAATCATATGGGATGTTTTCTATTTTTTTTTTTTTGTTATTGTTTTAAATAAATAACATCATTGACAATTTACCATGAGAATCAACACAAACGTGAATAATTGCACTGAACGCTCCATATTCTTTGAATGTCACCTTTTACCTGGATAACATAAAAACAGCAACAAAATGAATAAAGAAACAACAATATACTATTTTTGATTGAACTAGCACAAAAAATTTCGAAAATGTTCGACTTATTAATCCTTTTGTAATAGGGCACTATTTGAGAATTCTAATTCCGAAAGCAGAAGTAGAGACACCTTGGGAGAATCTTCTTTTTTTAAGTGAGTGCGTTCAGGTATTGAAAAAGTTTTAGAGATTGTGTTTTAAAAATATGTCTTCAATAACTGTTTGACAGTCTCAGCTAGTTGGTTTTTGTTTTAAATAACTTTTTAAGGTAATGCAAGAGCAGGATGAATTGGCCTAAAAAATTATTTGGTTATACTCCATTTGCATTTTTCAAGTGATAGTCTGTATCTGTATCAAACCGCTGGCAAAACTTAACGAAAAAGTCAGCAGGAGTCAAGCCAGCAGGTTATTGAGAATATTTTTTTTTATTAAAAGTGGTTTTTAAAATATTTTTCCACTATATTCATCTTGTCCTTATATTGTTTGTTCTAACGGTTTATATTTTTGCTTTGGAAAGTGACAGTTTGTTTTTATTATTCGAGTAATTTTCCTGAGCTTCGATACAGAGTCATTACATATTGGACCATTTAGATCAGTGCCACCATGCGAAAACGCATCAGACATTTGGACGATGTCGTATTCCATTCACAATGACATAGCAACATAGGCATTTTAAATAAAAAAGAATTTTGCTAGTTCATTACATACCTGTGATATAAACATCATCTATATATCCTTATTTGGAAACCCTTTATAAATAAAGAACAAAAAATATTGGTCACCAAATTCATAACAATTTCACAAAATACTTCTCTTAATTCAGTTAAAGTCCTTCCAAGTTACAATACATTTGTTCCTCTCCAAGAAATGCTTGGCAAGTTATGTAATAGTCTTTTCCTTATATAAAATATTAAACTTGAATTAAATTTAATTTTTAGAAGAAATTGATTTTTAACATCAAAATAGTTGACACTTTTTTACTTATAATAATGATAATAATAATTACAATTCACCTATAAAAATTAAATAAATAGATTGTCTTATCTACCTTCATGATTTATAATATCTGGATTAGGATCTGGATTAACTTTTACACGTAATACAAAAACAAAGTAATGGGAAATTTTAAAATTGTTTTTGTAGTACGTGTTAAAAGTTAATCCAAATACAGATCCTGATGATAACAAAACACGCCTAATAAGAGTTCAAAATTTTGTTGACCAGTGTAATGGGAATATCCTACTAATTTTGGCTAGTGCTAGCTAGTGTGAATCCAATATTTTCCAGAATGAGGTTAGAGAAAGAGAGCTTCAGAGTTTTCTCTTAGACAACTCGAATGGTTAAATAGTTCTTGTTTTTGAAGTTCAATCAGCTGAACTTATCAAATTCAATGAAAGTTAGTGAAAAATAGACTCATTTTTTTGTTTGAGTTTCACATAAAATAAAGAGTCTGTTGTTTAATATTTTTACTGTAATGAACTCAAATATATTTTGCTTAATGTTTAACTCACTCACAAGTCAAATCAATTTCTTTCTCCTTACGAGATATAACAGTGGTGTATTTGGATTTACGATATTGTATTTATCATAGACTCAAACCATAACGGTTAAATTGTTTAGAAAAACTCTTAGTACATGTTAAAACCAACAATATTTGAATTTCAGATTCAAATAATAAGGGGAAGTTTTTACCGAATTATTTTTCGCATACCAAACATAGAATTAGTACTCCGAATATTGTGTGTCCACTTTAATATCTATGCCACAACCCACAGCTCTTCAATGTTTAATGATTTTTCAAGTTTTAGAAGCTTAAGCTAATAAATACAGCTATGAGATTATACTGGGAATTTCAAACCCAAAATATATATCAGGACTTTTAAATTTCTTCAGAGGATAGAGGAATAAATAAATAACTTAAATTCAGAAAAAAAAAAATACATTTAATCGGTATGAATTTTTTTCTAGGTTCAGAATAAGTGCATTTAATCTTAGCAAATATCTCAGAGATTTTTTTGAATTGCTTAATTTGTTTCCACGTAATGATAGGTAGATATGGGGTATAGGTACATAACTATTTAGAATAATATTTCTCTCTAAGCTTCTAGCAGACGATTTGCAAAAGTGGCAAATATTTGCAATAATACGTCATTTTTATGCCAAATTTGGGGCTTCTGTTCAGAAATCTTCTAAGCAGATCTTTGGGAAAAAAAATCATTTTGAGCTATGTACTAACCACAATTATGCAGCCAGTGCATGTAGTAAGCTCCACTATAAAAAACATAAAAATTGTTTTGAAGGTATCAGAAGGGATTCAAAAACAGAATTTATTCACTTGCATGAAAAATTAAATTTACCATACAATTTTTGATTTCTATGGAATTTGAATGACATCTATTATGCGTACCATATCTAGAAATATTGAAATGTTTATAAATAGAAAATACGTCAGAAAGTTTTTGTTATGTAAACATGTATGTAGCAATATATCTATTTATGTATGTATGTTATGTAGGTATGCACACTGCATAAGGTCTTTATGTAGTCGTTTTAAGGAATGCAACAATAACAAGGACAAAAAAATTTTAAATCGACACAAGAATAATGAAAATTCAACTTTAAAAGATGGTCAAAACACGCCCAGACATCAGCTATATTAAAAATGTATTTATTATGCCTTAACAATGAGTGTGCTTTGCTCAGTGAATGAGCTAAAAAATCTATGCAATTGGTATATGGAAGTTGACTCTCAAGGATAACTGCAACTTTTTGGAAAGATGAAAATTGAATTTTGCTTACACCAAAAGATTCAAAATAAACAAAATACCATCCTTACGTTTTTTCTCAAACCTTTTCCCGTATACGCATACACAGTTACTTAAGAAATTTTATGTATATGGAGATTTCTCTGGAAAAAGCTACGCATAAAATATTTTAATATACAAATAACGGTGTCTGTTATTTTTTGATTGTACCAAAAGAGATTGTGTCTCTTATTTTTAGTAAAATATATTTCAGTGCGCTTAGATTTACTGCAAAAAACTAAAAAACCTTTATAAATAGATGTTTACCGCTTGGTAGGTGCATTTTTTTTCATTTCCCACATTTTTAGTATCTAGGTTAGGTAGGTAGGTCGGTTAGTAGTTAGTAGGTAGCTAGGTACCATATGAAGCCGTTATTTTTATTAAAAATGGAATTTCATTAAAATTTTCTAAAATACAAACTGATAAAGTCAACTTTCGGAAAACCCAAAACGATTTTTTTATTCAATAACACTTCACAAACGTTCGTTACCATTGTTTCTGGTTCAATCGTGCAGCTAAAAAATTGACTTGAAGACAAACTATTGAAAATCCAAAGTGCGGGTTCGTAACCATAAAATGAGTTTGCAAGTAATTTACGGTAAACATTGTTCAAATAGATTTTGTTCAAGTAGCACGATCGAATATTTTCGTTAAAATATAACAATAATTTTAGACTTGACGATCAAATTAACATTTTTCGAAAACAGCCTGAAATATGAATAAATTTTTACTCAAAATAGTCGACAAAGAGAATGTTTAAAACACATCAAAAGCTTATATAATTTGATATAAGACATACAATACAACACGTTCAAAAAGGCCTAATAAGTGTCTTTAGAAAATTTTCAAGAAATACCACATGAAAAAAATAGTAACAAAGCTCTGAAGGACTTAGTTCTGAATAACAAAGTCCTCAACAAAATATGTTCTGAAAACACCAAATTCTTGAAAAGACAATGTTTAGAAAGACAGTTAAGAAAATTTGGAGGGTAACATTTTGTAAATCTGCAACTTGTTTAAAATTTAAGATTTTGATGTCAAAATAATTTGGAGGAAAGCTGAAAGAAAGATTTTGATGTACCTATAGCTTCTATTTAACGTCTTGAAAATAAAAATATAAAACCAACTCATTTTTGCTAAGCTGTATTGTTTTCTGAATTTTTTTTTAATATAAATGCAAATATTTGGTTTTTATGTTAAAAAATAGTTTAGGTAGTTGTAAATTCTTTTTACCAAACTACCTATATTTTAAAATAATAAATCAAAGCACGCTTTTCATCCTTAATAAGCATTTTAACTTTTTATATACAAATTCCTAAAAAAAAGTATAAGATATCTGTTATTTGCATCCTTGCCTTCAAACAATTCTACTGAAGATGATTTAGTGGGATATTTAAATATTTTTATCAAGCTTATAGCTTAGTTGAAATATTTGGAACAGGTTTTAACGTTTACGTGCATGTATGTATATGTATAATACATATGCTTGGATAAAAACTTTCCCTAACTAACATCACCTATGAAATGAAATCTACTGTGCTAGTATATAAGTCCATTACCATAACATTCAACATCCATCCCAAAGAGTCAAGATTGAATTTTAAGCAGCAGACTGCACCTTTAATCCGGATAATTTTTAAGATAAAAAAAATATAAACTTTTTATAACGCAACATTCAGTCGCTTCAGTCGACACGATGGCATTGGAAAACTTTTTCCACAATCACACCTTCACCTAAAACTAGACATACATAACCATAGAGAACAAAACCATGATAAACTGATAGGACTAAGTACCCCAATGTTGTCCTGCTTCTCTTGCAACACTATTTGTTTAGCATTGCTTTTGCATATGAAATTATTAGTTCCAACATTGTTGCAGTTTCCGAAATGGGTAGATATGCTGTAAGTGTTTCATTTTTATGTCAGCACACATTCACATAGCTGGAGATGATTACGTTCGTAAAAAAAAAGAATTTAAATATCTAACAAGGATTTTTTTATTTTTCATTTAAGTCCGAGTGAGTTTCATATGAATTGCTTATTTCTATTATCACTTTTTTTCCTTTTTATTTTATATTGCGAGTATGTGTGTACTTACGGAGTGATGTTGCTCTCCTTATAGTTTTTAAACAGACATTTTATTTGACCATTATTAAGAGATGTTTTGTGGCTTGTTAAAATCACTAATTGCAATTTAATTTTTAAGAATTTTAATAGAGTACGTGTTTCAGGATAACATGGCAAAATTGTACTAATGATTTAATAAAAAGTTTACTTTAATATTTTATTTTCAATATAAGCGTTGTCTCAGTGAAAGGCAAATCTGTTTAAACTTTAATTCAGATTGTCTTGAAAATTAAAAAAATTGTTCATTATGGTTGCGCTAGCTTGGATTGAAGAAAATGGATTCAGTTTCCTAAAAAATAATAGTAGGTAACTGAAAAACCAAGCTGGACATTGAAACTGAATATAATGCAGTTTTAGTTACAGTTGAACCTACAAAATGTGGATGTGGATTTCAAATACTTTTCAAAACACCAACTAAACCAAGGATAACTTTTCAAAATCAAGTTCCCTGAAGACTTTTGTAACTTGCTTCAGTGAGTCAATGGTAGTTAAGACAAGGCCTGACATAAATGTTTACAATACCGATAATCAATGATTTCAATGATCTAAACATAAGAATTCCAGACATAGTTACGCGGGTCTGTCCAAACTAACAATTAGTTTATTGATGACACAATTTACTGACTAGAAGCCAGTCTGAAATGCCATTTCATCTGTTATGACATCAAATAATAAAAATCATTAATAAAACAAAAAAAAATTGTTAATAAAAGATATAAAAAGAAATGAAACTCAATATATTTAAGTAGTGGTTCACTTGGGCGTATACTCATTTTTTTTAATATCTGAAATTTATTTTGTAATGTTAATTATAAATTTGTGCATTTTTATTTGGTTAATATACAGTAATATTATTTTTTTAAATGAACTGCGTGGTTGTTTTTTATTTAAATAAAGGTACTTATGGCAATAAGTTATGAATTCGAAAAAAAAAATTAACTGGAGATTTTGATAAAACTTAACAAAAAAAGTTGGTCTCACATTCTGTAAGTCTGTCAATTTTATAACTTGTCTTTTCAGGTGTTTCTTTGCCTGTCTGTCCGTCAGTTGAGCTACAGCCCAAACGACTGAACCGAGTTTCTTCTAACTGGGTAAACATAATGGGTGATTCCGTGCCAACTGTGATTCTTTGTGTCCAGTGCTTTTCTTGTTATTTAATGTAAAATGTTATTATATATTTTTGAGTTGGGTAAATGGCTATTAACTACAATCTACATTTAATATTAAGACTAAATTTTAACTTATTCCATATGGCTTGGAAAAGTGTAGTTTTCATTGTCAGTACCGTGGCATATCCGTTCCTTGTTTTTCCAATTAAATTTACTATTTTCAAATGAAAGACTTCAGTGAATAGAAATGTTGTTCATAGAAAAATTTGAGTGCAATATTTGTTTAGTTTTTTTTTTTTTTGCAAAAATTAAGTCAAAATACCTTTTGCTGAAAAAAATAATAATGAATGAATGTTGTCCCCGGATTTACTTAAATGTTTAAATACAAAATATTTCCCCGTAAACCGCCATTTTCTTTTAGTTTCAAGACGTTTGAATGGTGGTTTTCTAAAAGAAACACTATTTATGCATAGTTTACAACAGTCGTTCTATTTGTTAACGTTGTTTTACTTTAAGAGTGATATGTTTTCATGAAAGTGTGTCACAAATGTATTTGTCAGTACCATGGTAATATCTTTTAAGCATGTACTTGGTTGATCATCAGATTTTGTATTTCTTTTAACTTTCAACTTTCAACTTTTTCAGAAAATTAATTTTCTCATTAGCATTGCGAAGTAAGGTCAGATAAACTGTCTAAATGTCAGTACCGTGGCATGTCCATTCCTTGTTTTTCCAATTAAATTTACAATTTTCAAATGAAAGACTTCAGTGAATAGAAATTTTGTTCATAGAACAATTTGAGTGCAATATTTGTTTAGTTTTTTTTTTTTTTGAGAAAATAGAGTCAAAATACTTTTTGCTAAAAAAATTAATAACGAATGAATGTTGTAATTTTTTAATTCAAAAGATTTCCCGTAAACCGACATTTTCTTTTAGTTAGTTGGTGGTTTTCTAAAAGAAACACTATTTATGCATAGTTTACAACAGTTTTTTTTAACGTTGTTTTACTTTTAGAGTGATATGTTTTCATTAGAAGAAAGTGTGTCACAAATGTATTTGTCAGTACCGTGATAGTATTTTTGAAGCATGTCATGTTGAAATTTTCCAGGAAATTATTTTTCTCATTAGCATAGCGAAGAAAGATCACATTAACTGTCCAAATGTCAGTACCGTGGGTGTCAATACCAAGGCATCGTGAACATCAATAACGTTATCTCCTGCAATAATATTTATAGTGTACCAATTTTCTTATATGAACGGTAGCATGGGCCAAATAAAAATTATTCCGCGCATTAAAAACTTAGTAATAACAAAATACAATGAAAAGGGTTGCCATGCAGAAGAATATACTGCAAAAACGAAAAAGTTATATATTTTTAAAGAAAATAAGGGAAGTATAAATGTCAAGAAGTGAACAAAAATAACACGTTATCAAGAATATCAACAGAATTATGGCCAAAAAGAGAAAGAAAAAAATACAAATTAAAAAAAGCAAAAGAGTTTCACAATCGTCGATTCCAGTTTTATTACGTTTCACCATATTTTATGTTCTTTAAAAGTTGTAGCAAAATGTTTTTACAGATTTGATACCATGACTAAATAAAACCTGAAAAACAGTGGAAAACAGAATAAAAATTATTTTGTTTTAATTTTTGAAGTTTTTTAAAAAAAGAATCAAAGTTGGAAGAGAATCACCTATATAGGGTTTTTTTTTTGGTAATTTCCCGACACATTCTTTTAAATATTTTTTTAGAACGATAAATAGCAGTGCCTCTAATTGCCATACTTTGTTTTTTTTAAGAAATTTTTCCTAACCATATTTTTTTTTTAAATCGGCCCGCAATTTTTTCTTAAGAAAATCAATAAATTACTTCTAGTAAAGGCAAACCATTTTTTCTAAAAATTGTTATTATTGGTACTTCCTTTTAATAATTTTAATAATTTTTTTATTTTTTTTAAATATAATAAATAACCAAAATTTTCACTAAAATAATTTTTCGATTTCTAAAAAAATAACATTTTGTTTAAATTTATAAAGTTCCGAAAACGAAACTGTTGATTTCTTTTTAAGTTCGGTTCCTAACAGTAGTACCCTCGAAGGTCTGGGTTTAATTCCCAGCCGCTGGCACCTAAAAACAGAAATGTTTTTTTCGTAGTACTGCCTCTTGCAAGGAACTGACAAATACTTCAAAAGTTTACTTTTCACGAATAAGTGCTTCTCATATCAAGCCGTTCGGACTCGGCAAAAAATTGTAGGTTCCCTCCATCCCTGCCAACAATACGCACACATGGATGGTTGAGAGTTTTAAGTCACTAGGCCTCGGTTCTCCATAAGCTCTTGCACCACCAAATTTATTTATTTTTTTTTATTCCTAACAGATTTTAACACTTTTAAGAATACATTTATGAAAACAATTATTGATAAAAAAAAAATTTAACAAAAACTTGCCTTTTCTGTTGGAGTCATGATTCCTTATTAAACTATGGAGTGTACTTAAATATTATTAAATGAAAATTTGACTCATAAATTATTATGAAACATTTTAAAATTGTCATAATGTAAATATGTACATACATTGTGCATACATTGTACGTATTTGTAAGTCTCACAAGACTTCTATACATTTTTCAATCGTTAACCCAAAACCAAAATTATTATGGTTTCAATCATTCACTTAACGACTCCTTTCCACCATATCACGTCGCACAGGTAAATGTTTATTACGAATAATATCATTCAATTAAAATTTTCAGGGTATGTACTTTTTGGCTGACTAAAAAAAATTTTAAGAATTCAAAATTTCTAACTAAACAAGTCCTCAAAATGTCAAAGTATGGATCGGTAACTGTCAAAATTGTAACGAAACAAATTTAATACATGTCACACACAAACTGTCAATTCTATTTGAAAAGTTTTAAAAGTATAATTTACTTAGTCGTGCGCTTGGAAGTCGAGATTTTTTCTATTACTATACTATAACCAGATATTAAATGATATAATTACAATTGCAATGAGACATTGTTGTAAGGCATTCAATATTTACTATGCTGTTCTGGTAGCAGTAAATATATTGGCGCCATTAAGATAATGCATAATGCAACTTATAAGCTATTTTATTTTATATGCAGTTGATTCAGAAGTAGAATGGAACTATTTTAATTAGTTTTTTTTTTTTAAATATTTTTAATGGCGGTTATGTCAAAAGAAAATGCACCCAGTTACTATTGAAATTAAAATACAATTATGATAATAGAACTTATTTTACACGAGTGATATTGATTATGCAGATTGTTTGTAGAACTTATTCATTTATAAAGAGATGATGATTACAAATAAGCTGAAAATATTAGAACTCTAGGAAGGAATGTATAATATATCGACCACCATCTTGTTTTTGCAAAAAAAAGCCAGAAAATGATTTTTTTTTTATAAAAATAAAACTATAGACACTTTTCTTAAAATTGTTAGCAAATAAATAAAAACAATACCAAATCAATAAATCATTTTACAAATTGAAAAATTTCAAGGAGTTTAAACTGTCGGTAACAATCTTATTAAACATTTTATGATCTTTAGTTTTCTAATAACAACAAAATTTACATCAATACCAACCTATTACCAATGCTGTAAATGTCTTCTTCTTTATCGAAGGAAGCTTTTGTGAATGAAAAAATTATAAAAGCTTTTGAAAAAAAAAACATCGCATCCAGATGACCAAAAGAAGTTCAACATTATTTGCCTTGCGTGTTTGTATGTCCAAAGTCAACGACATCGAAAGTAAACACATGGATTCGACACCGGCGCGTTGTGGTTCCTGAACTACCATAAAAACGCCGCCGCACCGTGAAATTTATCTTGCTGAGTATGAGTAAGTGGTCTCTGAATATTGCTAGATATTCCTTACCACGTGCTTTTTGGCACGAATTCGATGTTTTGATTTATTTATATTTTTTTGTCAAGCGATAGTAATTCTGTCAATGGGATTATCTTGTCCGAATGCAAGTACAGATTTATTTGAATTTAAAATGAATCATTTTATTCATGTCATGCAATGCATCATAAGTACAAGCAGTTTAGCTGTCGCAACACACTGCTTGAAGTTCTACTAATAGTTGTTATAGCAGCGAAGATGCACGCAACTACTTTCGATGAATCACTTAAAAAAAAAAAAAAGACTGGAACGTGCCACACGAGAATCAAGAAAATGAATAGTCAACACAGATCGTGGATTAATAAGTCATTGGCTTTGAATTTGCATGGGGTCCCCATTGTGTGCTTTATGGCTCAATCTATTGGCATCCAAGTTCAAATTGAGGACACCACACAGTTGGGTTTTTCGCAAGTTCCCGTCGGCTGGTGGCGGTCGGCGGTGTTCGTCGTTTCTGTTTTGTAAGCCCACATTTATTCACGACTTTTCAATGAGGCTTTGAGGTTTGAATATATATGCTGAGAACTGTGACATATATTTATTTGCGAGCTCCAGTCATACTGACCTACCCAAAAAAAGAGGTGAAGTATCAGCTGTGTGGCACGGAGCATTAGTTGCGCATATTGCGAGTTCCGTGGGACCCTGAGACTTAAGAGTCACGGGTGAAAAAAAAAAATACCACAGCTGATAGTTGCGATTTCAACAAAGCCACAGCAATATGGTTTGAAATTAATTGTTTTGAGATTTCAGACAGGCATTAAGCCATGGCATGACCCATTGATCAAACAAAGACGAATATTCAAAAGAGATGACAACTTTTAAATAGTAATGAAGTGTCATAACTTGCTTATAATATTCGTAAAACGTTTGGAATTTTTGATTACCAAATCGCAGATTAAGAAGATTATTATTAATGAATATCTCGAGCAATGATTGCAACTGAAATCATGGTCTGACTCAGAGTGCGGAACGTGAAGTTGCATCACGCACAAGTATTTCTAAGGCCAGGCTAAATAATTTTAAATGCGAATATTACCTATGCACATTACACATATAGCTTTTGTGCCAAATGGCCAGTGGAAACAAAACTAAGTTGTAGTTGTCGTAGTAAGAGGAATGATTTCAGTTCTATAAACTTTGAAAATGTCACAGCCAAACTAAACTTTGCTTGAGGCTTCTTGTCAAAATTGAAAAATTTTGTGAAAGGTTTTTTTTGTTACCTCAAACTGTGACATATATGTATGTGTACTTAAGAGTGGTCTTTATAAGGGTAATTGTTTAATTTAATTTGGTGCATTCCCTTAGTTTTTGTCAAATAAATAAAAAAAGAATCTTGGAAAATGTAAGCTTATTATTTTATCGTTAACTCAGCCCCATAGACCAAAGCAGTCTTATATAGGAAAATACATGTGTTTTCATAATTAGGGGAGCACAAACTTAAATTAAATAATGGCCTCTAAAAGGACCACCCTATAGGGTACCTGCATTAAAAAGGAATGAAATTCAATAATTACAAGTTGTTCAACGTCTCACATTAATTTAAGCTAAATTATTTGTTTTATTGCGTGGAAAAAATGCTCTTATGATCACTTGGGCCACAATTTGTGGGGCACAAAAGTGTCCAATTTAATTTTCCACTTGCGATATAGGTACTATAGGGCTAGTTTTGGATTCGTGCAAAAAACAAATTTGACACAACAATAAAATCTGACATTACGATGATAGAGAAAACCAAAAAAGTGGGTGGCACAATTATGTCTAACTGTCTGTCTGTTCGTCTTCAGTCTTAACGGCCCGATAGATTTTCTTCAAACTTGGTTTTTGGTGATTATGCCCACACTTTTTTTTCATTATTTTTTTTAGGACTAAAAATAACCTGCCTTATAATTTTTTTCAGCAATTTTACAAATCAAATATTTCGAAAATAGTACGATCGATTTTTTTGAAACTCGATACTTAAGAATTTCTTAGTACTCTCAAAAATATTTTTATAGAAATTTTGTTCATATATGAAAAAAATATCGGTACCTTCCAAACACTCAGAGAAAGAAGCTGGTATAACCAACCAATTTCTGGTTTATTATACCTGATTTTCGGGTTGTTATTTTTTAACTCGGTAGATCAGGTTAACGACTTAACCTGATACATGATTTTATTGTCGTTTTAAATCAACGTTGGTTTCAGGTAAAGTTTTGCCTTAAAAAAGTAAATCTTTTAATTTTACCTGGGAATCTTGCTATTTTTACCTGTAAATCTAGTAACCTTTTCCTGAAAATCTCGTTCAAAAACATGAATAAAATGTTCAACGTCCTGTAAATTTGACATGAAGATCTAGTTAATTTATCATTATTCAATGTTGAATCAACCCCGTATCTGGTAATTATTATGTCTTGGATCCCTGCTTCTAGGTCTCATCTCTATCACTGCTTACTGTCCAATTCATTTTGCTATATTCTAAAAGTATAGAAATTTATTACTATGTATATAATTTTACTTTAAAAATACTTTGTGATACTTACTTAGTTTTGAACTGGGAACCTCTCACACATGGAGATAGTACGCATCCACTGGGCCACTTCGCTGCATAAAAGACTTGTGCCAAATATCAATAAGT
The DNA here is from genome assembly GCA_946251815.1 of Dasysyrphus albostriatus. NCBI lineage: Eukaryota > Metazoa > Arthropoda > Insecta > Diptera > Syrphidae > Dasysyrphus > Dasysyrphus albostriatus. The sequence goes on from OX276336.1 coordinate 139,428,526, forward strand.
TGAAACTGATTTTGTTTGGATGGCTTGCGTTAGTTTGTGCTTTAACACTGGTGTCACGTTGAAATAACCTGGCAGAGTGTTTTTTTAATCCTGGCTTGTGAGTGTGTTTCAACACTGGTAGAGGGCTACTTTAACAGGTGGCCAGGTCAGATAATTTTATTTGGATGGCCTGTGTGTGTATGTTTTAACACTGGTGTTACGTTAAAATTAACTGGCAGATGAGGCCAGGTTAAATTCAACAGGTAAGCATTATTAAAATAACCATATGAAAATGTAACTTCAACCTGATTTGTGGTAAAATAGAAATTCGTTACAAGCATTGTTAAAAAAAACCCGATCTGAATTAAAATTAGCGCTATATTCTGGTCGAAATTTCTTGTTTACCAGAACTAAGTGTTAAAATAACAGTTCATCTTCTTAAATCAACTTAAATATGGTAATAAAGGCCACCAGGCTAATTTAAATTTGACACTTAAAATAAGGTTATTTAAATCAGGTAAATTTCTGAAATGTCTACAACTTTATATGGAATTATGCACCTTGTTAATTTAACAGGGCCCAAGTTAATTATTTACCTGACTTTTTTTTCTGAGTGTTCTCCGTTTCCCTTTTCTTTTTGGGTACGTTTGTGCTTATTCTGGTATTTTACTTGAAAACTTGAAACTTACCCAACTAACATACTCTCGAGAGCTAAGCTCCCATTTTCTCAAAAAAACGCTCATAGTACTTTTTTAGATCTTATTGCTAAACTTAAGACTTGATCTGTCATAATGAAACATAAATTTGTCTCATAGTGTTTTCATTAAATGATGTAAGCATTTTTCTTGGATCAAATCACTTTAATCTTATACCTAGAACAATTATTACTCCTGTATGTAAATTGAAAGTCTTATAATAATTTTGTTTTCAAATTTAAACTCTAAACTTCATTTTTAAGTCTTTAAAATCTCTTAACAAGAGCTAATAAAGTAACAACTACAAAACTCTCACTATAGGATTCATATGAGATGTTGCACTGACAGCAGCTTTATTTGATTCATACAACAGTCGTTCTTTTTTTTTAACGTTTTGTATGTACATTGTTTTCTGGCGTTCAGTTTTCTATTGGTCTGTCTACCTGAAGGAAACATTGGATGCTGATGCCGATTACTGTTAAAAATGTATTTTATTTTGTTACAAATGTGAACTTTCGGTGATAGACTTTCTTTTTATTTTATTTCGATGTAATAATGGGTGATTTTTTAGCTGGTTTGGTTTTGGCAACACTGGTTTTGACAGCTGACGTGTGTTTAGTACCTTGTGTCACTGTCAAACAGCTTCAGTTTGGTTTGCAATTTAACCATGGATTGTCTTACAAATGAACAACGCTTGTTGCAAATTATTGAATTTTACTATCAAAATTCGTGCTCGGTTCGAAATGTTCATCGCGCGCTGCTTCCATTTTATGGTCGGCATTCTCGACCTTCTGAGCAGTCTATTCGGAAGATTGTGACCAAATTTCGCACCAAATTTACTTTGTTGGACATTAAACCACAAACACGTTTACGTACTGTGCGTAGTGAAGAAAATATTGCGGCCGTATCAGCTAGTGTGACAGAAGACCGCGAAATGTCGATTCGGCGCCGTTCCCAGCAGTTAGGCCTTTGTTACAGCACTACGTGGAAAATTTTGCGGAAGGATTTGGGCGTAAAGCCTTTTAAGATACAGCTGGTGCAAGAACTAAAGCCAGCCGACCTACCACAACGCCGAATTTTTGGTGAATGGGCTCTTGGAAAGCTGGCCGAGGATCCGCTTTTTTATCGAAAAATTGTGTTCATTTTTGGTTGAATGGGTACGTAAATAAGCATAATTGCCGCATTTGGAGTGAAGATCAGCCAGAAGCATTGCAACAGCTACCAATGCATCCCGAAAAAGCCACTGTTTGGTGCGGTTTATGGGCCGGCGGCATTATTGGGCCATATTTCTTCAAAGATGATGCGAATCGCAGCGTTACTGTCAATGGTGAACGCTACCGAGCGATGATAACAAACTTTTTTTTGCCCGAAATGGAAGTTCTTGACTTGCATGATATGTGGTTTCAACAAGACGGTGCCACATGCCACACAGCACGCGAAACAATGGCGCAATTGCGAGGCGAGTTTGGTGAACAGTTAATTTCACGTTTCGGGCCGGTCAATTGGCCGCCTAGATCGTGCGATTTGACACCATTAGATTATTTTTTGTGGGGGTATGTCAAGGCTAATGTCTATAGGGACAAGCCCGCTTCGATTGACGCACTGGAAGCCAACATCCATGCATTCATTCGTGAGATACCGGCCGATGTGTGAGAGTATGCCAAAATTGGACTCAGTGGATGGGCTACCTGAGACGCAGCCGCGGTCAACATTTGCATAAAATAATCTTTAAACATTAAATTGCAAGGTTCAAACTATCGATTCAAATAAATATTTCATTCATTTTTTCGAATTTTTTGTGTTTTTTTTTTAAAGTTCTAAACCTCTTAAAAAATCACCCGTTATAAGGTTTTTTTACGGCGTAAGCCCGTTGTAAACGTTTTAATGTTTTAAACTTCTTAACTTTGTCAGAATTTGTGTGGAAAATTAGACAGATTTACGCAGTTTAAAATTTTACTACGAATATCAAATATTATAGTTTTGTTGCGGAATGTTAATTTTTTTGATATTCTTTGTTCATTTATTCCAAAAATTATGACGTTATAATGAAGATTTATTGTTCGGAAAAGGCAATGCATAAAACCTTATATTTCTAACTTTGAGATCTCATCTTTTTTTGAAACATCAACAATAATTCACATTCTTAAGAAAAAAGGGAACGCATCACCGATTTGTCCTTGGTTCGTTTGATAGATGTCAAAATAAAGTCGCATAAAAGCATCAGACTTCTCATAAAAAAGTGTTTATTTGCATACCAACATAAATGGACAACACTCTCATAAAAATGTCTTTTTAAGAGTTAAAAGTATCGATACGACAGCAGCCATATTTAAATTTGAACGAAGTGTTTTTTGTATAGTTTGAGGGTTACCGTGATATGAAATTAAATTTTGAAATAATTTATTTGGTTTTCCATTATGATGAATCTATTTAACGTATATTTACGTATATACGTGTATTGATATTGATGATTATTTGGTTCAACATTAAATGCAAAAGAAGTATTTGTTCTAATAACAATTGTCTAAAAATATAAGTTCTGACTTATTATTTTTTCATTAAAACGTCTCTTAACCTCTTGTAAGTTCTTAGATTACAAAAACAGGCATACAAGAATAAGATTATCAATTCGACATATTATCTGCTATTATATCTTTTTCGTCATATAACATGAATAAATACCATAAATAATGTCAGCATAAAAAGTACTATTCTTGTTCAAAGCAAACATCAAGGTAACCCTTTTTCCAATTCAAAATAAAATTGAAATAATTTAAATATCAATTATTTTGAAAGCGTTTCGTTATTTTTCGAAGTAAAATGTGTAAGTTAGTACAAAAAGTTTCAATCGCACTAAGATTTAACTCCACATATGTGACAAACTATAATTATACTTACGTCGCCATGAAATGAAAATATAAATTCACACATTAATTTTTCAACATGAGACAATGACGATGACACATACACCAATAAATACTTCGTACCAAGTTTCCGAAAGAAGTATACAAATGTGAAAGATAAGTATCTGTTTTTTTTTTAAATTATGCGCATACTCTTTCTCTTTTCATCAACTCCCACAAGAAGTGACGCATTCTCCTAACAAGATTAATGGAGCATTTGTCATCCCATAGGAATGATAAAAATGTTTCTATAAGAGGAAATTAACTCCTATAAGTGGGCCATTTAAGGCTTTTAACATTTTCATAAGGATGTAGGAGTACTCTTCTAGAGTGAGAATAACTCCCGGAATAAAGTCTCAGAAGCCTATAGGAAACTCTTATGAGAGGAAAATTGTTACTTGGGTAGTTAAGGCCCGATTTTTCAGAATCAAAAATAAAATAAAAATAAGCACTACTAAAACTTAATTTTGAACTTTAACTAATGACCATTCTTTTCAGCAAGTTTTGTTTTTGAGAAGATTGTTTCAATATGTCAATTTCAAGTATTATTTATGGAAATCAAAGGTTCACAGAATGCTTTATAGATTTCTTTTTAAAATGAATTTTAACACTTTCGTTAAAATATTGATATATTCCTGAGAAAATCAAAAACTGTATTCATATAACGGGTGATTTTTTAAGAGGTTTAGAACTTAAAAAAAAAAACACAAAAAATTCGAAAAAATGAATGAAATATTTATTTGAATCGATAGTTTGAACCTTGCAATTTAATGTTTAAAGATAATTTCATGCAAATGTTGACCGCGGCTGCGTCTCAGGTAGCCCATCCGCTGAGTCCAATTTTGGCATACTCTTTCACACATATCGGCCGGTATCTCACGAATGAATGCATGGATGTTGGCTTCCAGTGCGTCAATCGAAGCGGGCTTATCCCTATAGACATTAGCCTTGACATACCCCCACAAAAAATAATCTAATGGTGTCAAATCGCACGATCTAGGCGGCCAATTGACCGGCCCGAAACGTGAAATTAACTGTTCACCAAACTCGCCTCGCAATTGCGCCATTGTTTCGCGTGCTGTGTGGCATGTGGCACCGTCTTGTTGAAACCACATATCATGCAAGTCAAGAACTTCCATTTCGGGCAAAAAAAAGTTTGTTATCATCGCTCGGTAGCGTTCACCATTGACAGTAACGCTGCGATTCGCATCATCTTTGAAGAAATATGGCCCAATAATGCCGCCGGCCCATAAACCGCACCAAACAGTGGCTTTTTCGGGATGCATTGGTAGCTGTTGCAATGCTTCTGGCTGATCTTCACTCCAAATGCGGCAATTATGCTTATTTACGTACCCATTCAACCAAAAATGAGCCTCATCGCTGAACACAATTTTTCGATAAAAAAGCGGATCCTCGGCCAGCTTTCCAAGAGCCCATTCACCAAAAATTCGGCGTTTGTAAGACGATCCATGGTTAAATTGCAAACCAAACTAAAGCTGTTTGACAGTGACACAAGGTACTAAACACACGTCAGCTGTCAAAACCAGTGTTGCCAAAACCAAACCAGCTAAAAAATCACCCGTTATTATAATTTTAATTACAACCCAAGAGCACTATAGGTTCTTTTCTATAGGTACTTCTTTAGTCAACAATATATGTATTTATGGTTCCTCTGTTTGAGTGGAATCATCCGCAAGAGTGAATTTCCTGAATTTCTTGAATTTTGGTATACTCTTAATAATATTTTGGTCTTCCTTTCAAATGGAAGATTTCGATACTTTTTTGTGTTTTTTGTGCTCCTTTTTTAAGCTCATCATGCCAGACTATACATACGAGTATCAGTATGTATGTATGTATGCTATTGAACAAGTTAATTCCTCTTCACTCTGTTTTCTACTCCTATTACGATGGCAATGGATGCGGCGGCATTCGATTGTTGATGATAATTGATAAAACAAAAATCAATGGATGAGAGAGATGAAAAATTAATTCAACAATCTTTCAACTGATTGTAAGTTCATCCGACATCTGAGGCATCATCAACATATTATCATCCTTCGTCATCGTCGTCGGTGGTTCGATGCAAGGAAACTACCTATGCATAAGTATACCTTATACGAGCAAAATATCATATTGAATCTGCGTGGGGCATCACAGTGTGGTCTGCTATTGTCTTGCCATTCAGGATAATATTTGAATGGCATCGAACAATCGGAATAAAATTACATCCTGAGGCGATCTTTGGAAGAACTTAAGAAATGGCCTTTTACTTGTAAACAAGGGTTTGGTCGACTTTCATAATTACAAAATAGTTTTAAATGAATTTTAAAGACTTTTAATTCTATCAACAATACATTGATTATGTATGATGACTAAATGATATGACACCAAGAGAAGCAAAGTGGTTAAGCTGATGTTTGCACTCATGAATTTATTGTTTCTGAAAAAAATTGTAGGTATTGGTTTTTTGTATTTTGTACAAATGTAGTTGAATCAGTTGATTGAAGAATCATATACCATCCTCTTTATTTAAAATGTACATTACGATTTTTTAATTGATTGATTAATCATTTCTGCCAAAAAATAATCTTCCCAACATTGAAGTAATGAGCTAAGAAAGTGTAGAATAGGTCTGAATTTTATAGTTCAAATTTAATCGTCTTGGTAGACTTATTTGGTAATCAATGAGTTTTTGTTTTCTTTAGTCTCTATTTTCTATTCACTATGAATCCATTAAATTTCTACGAAACAAGTTCTTCGAGGAAAATTGAGTGATTCAATGCCAACATCTTGCAAAAAAAAACTTTAAATAAACTTAGTTCATCATACAAACACAAAAGCATTTCTCGTAAAATATTCCGTAGAGTCTTTAGTTAGCTATTCAAAAATAAACTCTCAAAATATGAAAATAATAAATTAGCATGAATTTTCTTTTTCTCCATAATCTGTTTGCATCATCAAAGAGAAAATTTCTATCAAACAATCATACTCATGAAAAACATCCGCATTACTTCCAGATGAATAAAACAAAAAAAAATCATTGATTCATAGCCGAGTAGTTATAAGTAGTATTTGGCACAAAATTTAAATTTAATCTGCATCATTTTTTTCCTTTTTTTTGTGGGATCATAATCAGAGAAAAATTAATTAATTATATACAAAAAAAAGGTATGTAACCACTAATTTGTGTTTAATATCATGCCATACAAAAAACCACAAGCTTCTTCAACTTGTTTCCTACTTTTTTTCAGTAATTTGTTAAATGCAAGGCTTGATTTTTTTTCCTCGGATTTTGTCGATAAGTTCATAATTTGCGTATATGAATTACCACAAGAGGCGCTTCTGGAATTGCATGTTGGCCAGGTGCGTAATTAAGACCGTAGATCAAGTTATGGATAGTACTACCGACGATGCCGCGCCGACGACGTAGTTGCCAGCAGTTTCATCACCACAGTTTTCCACAGTTAATTAATGTTTTCTCGTCGATAAAGTTCATGTATCCATTTAGGTTTTGCAGATACCTTCTTTCTTACCATATTATGGTTGCCACACGACCAGAAATAAAAATTACTTGTAGTTGGAAGCTTTAATTTTACAGACGGATGGGTATTTTCTGTTTTCAATACTTAGCCACTGTGATTTTTGTAACGCTCGCAGTCCAATTTTATTTATTATCAAATGACATTCTACCGGTTGGAAGAAGTTTAAAATCAACAAAACTGGTAACCATTATTTAGACTAAATGGTCGACTTTATTTTTGCTATACAAAGTAGGTACTTCTAATAGAATAAACTCTCATATTGGCAATAAGCGGATGAGTTAGAAATACAAAAAAAAAAAAAATTTACTTCGCGCCATTCATGAGATACTTTTGTCCAACTGGTTATCCTACAGTTCTTCGAAAGACATCTTATAAATTCATAAAAAGGTACAAAAAACAAGAGACAGCTATAACTTGTTCCGCTAAACAAGATCCAATTTGCATATAAAGCGAGTGCCTTGGCTATGTTAGGATGAAAGCGGCATTTATTATGCGATCTTAGATGTAAATCTACATAAATCTACAATTATACATATAGGTAAGTAAATGTACATACAATGAACTTCTTAATGAGGAGATGAATAATATTAACTATAACAAGATATTTTTTTTTACAAATTTAAGATCATCTCTCTGGTAATCTGTATAAGCATATTATGAATGGCAAATAAGATGCTTTGGTCATACAAACTTTTTCCTAAATTATCTATTATTTCCATGTATACTTTCTATCGCTTTAGGAGACTATAATCATATAACAAGATTATTTATGATTTAGTAGCCATGACGTTGAGAATTTTTCATTCTTCAAACTTGAAATGTTGGCGCCAATGATCATAATCTACTGACAAAGTTTTTTTATTTGTATAGTCTGAAATGTGGAGTTAAAAATAAGAATACTCGTTAAATCCTTCTATGGAATTTTGTTTTTTGAACAATGTCTTCATATTGTGTTAACTATCCAAATTAGGGTGGAGGATCGTTGTATGGAGAAAAAAAGTTTTTTCAGTTTCTAATGTTGCATGTTAATTAGTAGCATAATTGTACATACAATAAATTTGGATAACGCTTTCAGCCCTCTATGTCTTTGCATAAAGCTTTACAAAATTGTGACAATTATTGTAAGATTATTTTACAAGATTGAAATATTTAAAAATCAAATGATTCTTAATATAAAAAAAAACTAGAACTATAAGATATAACTACATTAATTATAAAACATAATCATTTAACTTAAAAATAAAACCATAAAGTTCATAATGGTTGTGTTCAGTTTTTGTATGGTAAAACATGCCAAAAACATAAATTTCTACAAGAGACTTCGATTGGAGAGGAAACATGGACAAATTTAAACTGATTTTTAAAGAAAAAGAGTAGTTCTTTCAGAACATTTTGCAAATATTGTTAACATAACCTCAAAATAGCAAAAAACCGTTCCATTTTGTTAATTTCTAAGGAAAATAACCAAAAAACCCGAACTGAAAGCCAAAAATAGATTCCGGATTTGATTTGTGTTTCCAAAAAAATTTTTTCAAGAAGCCTTTTAAAACTTTGCAAAATATTTTTTCTTCTTACATTTTTTAAAGAGGTATAATTTTTAATTTGAAAATTAATCTAAGTAGTCCAGTCATATTGTATTTTTACTATGCAAATTGTGGCGTAGTTTTGATTTTGCCCCTCTTTTATGTTTTCGGGGGTGAGGAATCCGAATCTGAAGTTTGCGACTAAAACTTCGTTATGCAACATAAAAAAAATGCAAAAAATTATGCAATGCATTTTCTGGGAGGTTTTCACTAATGGCTCGAAAGCTACCAACTAATCGAAAATAATATTTATTACCATTAAAAGTATACACAATTTTCAATAAATCTCTGTTAAAGTTTTTTTTTCTGTGAAAATTCATTTGAATTCAAGCGCTAGTAGAAAATTGACGTATTTTTACTGTTTTCGAAAATCCATTCGAAAGTACTAAGTAACTAATGTGATTTTTTTTGATTTTTTGTACAAAACTTGAACAAAGATATATTTTTCTGATGGGTTTTTATGAGCTGAGTTTGAATATGGTATCGAAATTGCTCTAGCGTATCACGATTTAAAGATATTCGAATATAAATATATACAAAACATGCCTTTTTTTATGCCAACTTGGGGTTATATTTTTTGTCGAGGTATTTTTTTTCGAAAAAATGTTTATAGCCATTCTCAAGTATGAACATTTTTCTTCATAATTTTTTGAAATTTTTAAATACCACCATTCACCTTTGAGAAATCGTTGGTCTTCGTCTTAAGCTATACGTAAGTCGCAAAATCCAGTCAATTTGTGCTCAAAAGGGCACAAAGTGAGCAAATTGTGGGGTAGTTTTGATTTCTCCTCTATTTAATGTTTGCCTGGGTGCTGAATCCGAATCTGGAATTTGCGACTAAAATTTCGTGACGCATAATGCAAAAATTTGCAAAAACTGCTACAAAAATGCAAATTGACTGAATTTTTTGAATTACGTAATGTAAAACAAAGACTAATATTTTTCGAAGAGAAATAAAGGTATTTGAAAAATTCAAAAAGAATTATGAAGTAAAATGTTCATGCTTTAGAATGAATCATAATGATCATAAACATTTTATCGAAAAAAATACTATGACAAAAAATATAGCCCCAAAATTGCATAATAAAATGCATGTTTTGTATATCTTTAGATTCGAATTTCTATAAAACGCGGAATTTTAGTTGCAAACCTCAGATTCGGGTTGCGCACCCCTGAAAACATAAAAGAGTGGTAAAATCAAAACTGAGCACAAATTGACTGGACTAATAATAAATAAACTAAAGTTTCTACATTTTTTCATTTTTCATATTTTTCAACTCGGTAGATCAGGTTAACTGCTTAACCAGATGCCTGATTATAATGTCATGTTAAATCAACGTACAACTGTTAAAATAGTAAAACTGTGAATTTTACCAGAAAGTCTTTATAGTTTTACCTGTAAATCTAGTTTATCTTATATGGAAATCTAGTTAAATCACATAAATAAAATGATTTCAATTGAATTCAATATGATTCAATGTTGAATCAACCCTGAATCCGGTAATTTTATGCCTTGGATCCATGCGTTTAGGGCTCATCGCTAACGTTGCTAACCGTCCAATTCATTTTGCATTATTCTGAAAGTATAGAAATTTATTACTAAATTTATTGTTTTATTTAAAAAAAATAATTTGTGATAGTTACTTTGTTTTGAACTGCATACCTGTCACACATGGAGATAGTACGCATCGCTGCATACAAAACTTGTGCCAAATATCAATAAGTTGAAACTGACCTTGTTTGGATGGCGTGTGTGTGTATGTGCTTTAACACTGGTGTCTCCTTGAGATGAACTGGCAGAGTGTTAATTTAACAATGGCTTGTGAGTGTGTTTCAACACTGGAAGAGGGCTATTTTAATAAGCAGCCAGCTAAAATTGAAAAAAATGTATTCGGATGGCCTGTGTGTGTGTGTTTTAAAACTGGTGTCACGTTGAAATTAATTGGCAGAGTGTTCCTATAATATGAGGCAAGGTTAAATTCAATAGGTAAACATTGTAAAAAAGAGCCATATATAACGTTACTTCAACCTGATTTGTGGTATAATAGAAATCCACAACAAAGTGTTAAAAAACACGATCTCAGTAAAAATTTGAGCAATTTTCTTGTCAAAATTTCTTATTTACCAGAATTTAGTGTTAAAATAATAGGTCATTTTCTGAAAACAACTTAAATATGGTAAAATAGGCTGCCAGGCTGATTTAACATTGAATATAAGGTAATTAAAATCAGGTTAATTTCTGAAATTTCTGTAACTTCATTTGGATTATGCACCTTATGAATTTAACAGGGTCCAGGTTAATTAGTTAGCTGACTTTTTTCTCTGATTATAGTGGGTGCATAAAAATGAAAAGCCATACTATGTCTTCTTATGAAGTAGAGGGTAAAAACCAAGAAGAGGAAGTCCGAGTAGGAAGAGCATAATATTCTTCTTATTTTCCACTAATTTTAATTTTCATAAAAAAATTTGTTCTTCAATAAAACAAATGCATTTAATTATTTTTGTTACGGCTGTGACACAAACCACTTTATGAATCAATTGATTAGCAAAATTAGGCACCAGTTTTTGAATTGAGAAATTAATCTTAAGAAAATGATACACATTTTCTGCCAACCAAAAAGGACTTCATGAGCATTATGAGTGATTCAAGCTATGGAATAAGTGACGATAAAATAAATTATTGAAAATTTTACTTTTGAAATGAAATATCGAAGTTTTTAAAATTGTCTATGGTATTTTTACTTATATTTTGTGTTTTTTAGTTTTTTAGTAAATTAAAAAAGTGCATTTGAGTGATATGCTTAAGACACGTTTTAACAAATTCTTCGAGAACGGCTCATCGCAAAAAAAAATAATAACAAAGAGTAGTAATTTTTCTTAATATGCTGTGTGTAATAATTGTGCAATTTCCTTGTGCTATTCAAACAGCAAAATCGAAAAAAAAAAATAAAACGCAACTAAAATTAAAAGCAATAAGGTGCTATAAGATTCCAAAATAAGAAACATCTCAGGTTATACCTAATATTGAAAAAGCATAAGTACATATAAAAATAGTTCTATAACTTTAGTCTTCGAAACATGAAAATAAAATAAAAAAGGTATGAAAACAAATAGCTAGTCGATTCTAACTATTAATGAATAAATTATTCCTCAAGTCTTTTTTAAGGAGTTGTAGCTATATGACAAAAAAAAACCCAATCAAATAATTGAATGTCTTTATAATGTCTGTAAAAATGGCACTTAATATACAACGCTACTATCCAGACTTTAATGGCGTTTATCTGCTTTATAATTGTCTAAGATCATAATAAATAAATGGCGCCCAATAAAACGGACAACATTATGATGCATATCAGTTAATAAAGTGATTTGAGTTTTCTTTTAGCAATTAAAGTCGACAATTCATATTTCACACAATAAAACACTTTATAAAGTGAACTAATAGTGCAAAATTATTTTATGGATACTATTTTTTTTTTTTTTACTGACACATGACACTCCATGGGTTTCTTCTTTTTAATTTTAATTTTCTTGCTTAAGTGATACAATCGGTATATAATTATTTTAAAGTGGAATTGAGAGAAACTTTTTGTTCAAAATTGGTAGATTCAATTATTTAATTGGATTTTAAGTTGCATTATTTGTCAAAATAACCATACATCTTGGACCGACATTTCAAAAAATGTTTTTATGCAATGCCGGCGTTTATTAATTCTTTCTAACTGAAAAAAGAAAAATGTATTGTTTTTGATACACAACACGTTTAGTTAGCAAAAGTTGCTACAACAGCCTCAATTGTTGTAGGTACTCCAAAAGCGACCTTCTAATAATATTTTGGTCTTTAACCCAGCTAAATGTCAGTAATTGTTTTAATAAATCATTCAAAATATTATTCGTTTTTATGAGGAGGCGATAAGGAAATAAAATCAATTATTATTATTATTATTTTAAAGCTTAAATGTAGATTAAAGCTCAGTTATTTTTTCATGTCATAAACTAGTTTCATTTTGACCCAAACATTACAAAAAATGACTTTAAATATTTTGAGTCATCAATGGTAGAGTTTGTAGAAGGTAAGGTAAAACACCTAAAGGATTTTGTCCTGGTTGTCCTGGGGGGGGGGGAGTTTAAACTATTCTTTTAGTGACCAAATTGTGGCGTTATTTTGGGTTTTTCCCTGCTTGATGTTGTCAGGGGTGTTCTGCTACATCCAAATCCGAGGTTTGCGACTAAAACTTTTATTACGAAATATTGAAAAAATATAAATAATTTCTTAGGAGCTGTCTACTTTATCTGAAGCAAGTATCTAAAAGCAATTAAAAGTAGTATACAAATATAAAATCTCATAAAATCAAGTCATTTTATGTCAGAATGCATTTTTTTTAGCTAGAATGGATAGATCACTTGAACATAAAATAACAAAAGTTAATATTCCGTTTTATTCTTAAAACATATTGGCAAATTTTAACAGATGTTCCTTAAGGTGTAACTAGGCAAACCTGGAGATTATCTTGTAGAAACTGCATCAGGTAAGCTCCAGTTTTGCCTGGCAAACAATTTCAACAAAGTTTACGAATTCTGTTCATTTAGCAAAGAGTAGTTTTATCAATTTTGCAAATTAAAAATAATTGCTAAACTCACTTTTCAAACATGAAAAATAAAATGCGTTTACAGCTATCTCCAAAAACAACCTCATTAAACAGAATACTACTATACAACAATTCTATGATTTATAGACTCATTAATGTTTAAGTGCTTTTATATGAAATCGATTAATAACAAATTGAATTGAATATTCAGTCACTCCCCTTTTAAGCTACTTGAATAAATTCCCCTCCTATGTAGATATTAAGTTAGGTAGTAAATTTTTGTCTATGCCAGATAGTTTTCAAAACACACAAACTCAAAGCAAATGAAATATTTATTACCCTCTAAGCTCTAGACCAAAAAACAAAACACCAAAACACATTTTCCAACCTCTTTCACACTCCAAAGCAAGAAAGACTCGAATATACGAATACAACTTGTCTTTCATTCACTTATGCAATTATAATCCAAAACCAAGAGTATTGTCTGCGTCTGTCTGTTTGTCTGTCTAGCATTATAGCAGAACACCAGCAGTCAACAGCAGAAGTAGCTAAAGGCTAAAATGAATTCAAGATACTTTGAATCAAAGTGCTGGATTTTTTCAATTTTTGTGAAGCCCATTAAGTACTTGCAATGCATGCCAGTATAGATGCCAGACTTGGACTCAATATGCAGGGTGTTTCGAAATAAAAAGTTACATAGGTTGGAACCGTATTATTTAACCAAAAATTTAAATTGGATTCATTTAATTAAAAATAAAACACTCCTGATGTTTGAAAATTCTTTAGGTATAGGACTTTTGCTTGCATGCCAATTTTTTTTAAAGTCAAAACCTTGTAAGTCTTCAAAAATTCTACATATTGAGCAGTTAATAGCAATTTGTACAAGCTAATAGGCTTTCAAAGGAGAAGAGTAGAAAGAGGCTTGTTTAAAAAAAAAGAACGGAAAATTGGATTGAAGTATTGTTTCTAAACTTTTTAGAAATTTTAAAAAGTTTTTCCAAAAATTATGTCAGTAACTCTTTTGTAACTCAGCGGTTTGTAATTACAGAGCAATATTCATGATTTTGGATCCCACACCACATGCTTTGGAGAATTATTATTGTACTTACCAAAATTAAAAAAAAAAACAATTTCAGTTTAAAACCGTTTTTTAAACGTTTTTTTGCATTGTACCACCCTGTATGACGAAGACGTTATTGTTGAAGTGAAGTTATTCGAACATTATTTTTTTGTAGATTAAAACATTACGACGCACGACGACGATGACGACGAGACGTTAAAATTAAAATGACTCGCTTGATAAGCTTCATACAACCAAACCAACTGTAAATATACATTATTTGGCGGTAAGGAAGAGGCACGACGTCTGACGACTGACGACCAACGATGTCAAAGAAGCGCATCATTTTGCGGAACTGGAAATGTATAGTCTGATGTTGATGGAGTTGTCAACACAAGAAAAAGAAGATTGACACAGTGCCTGTGGGTGCAGTAGTTGGAATTCAAGCTTTGTTCAGTGACCCAAAGGATGAGAGCAATATGTTATTAATTTTGACAGATGATGTATAATTTATGGGAGCATTAATAAAATTATTAAGCGAATAATAATATACGGAACGGAAGGGAGGGATTCGTTTTTGATGTTCTCCTTGATGTTCTTGTTGTAGTTTTAAGATAAATGCATATTTTTGGGTGGGTCATGCTAGTTTGGTAATTACTGAGGAATTATTTCATTGGATGATTAGTTTTCTACAGATGTGAATTTAATAAAAAAATGCCAAACAGGAAACTTTATATAATGATTTATTTCTGTATAATGTATCCTTTTGAAAGTTAATTAATTTCTGGAAATGTTTTTTAGGCTTTAAATTATTGAGAAAGAAGATTGTGCTAACCAGTTTTCGTACTCACTGCAGAAATTTCAATGATACTAAAGTGAAAACTTTTAATAATTTAAATTACGGAAATAAAACAAAGTTAAGGCTTCAGTTTATTCTTGTGATAGATTGGGTAATATGGCAAAAATAAAGGAAATAACAGCTCTTAATTGTCTGGGGGGCTTTTTTATGGTTGGAGCTCATCTCTGTCGCTTGCCATTTTGAAAAATTGTGCCCAATGTGTAGTCCGTTCAGGAAACCAAATTTCTACACTTTTTGTGAATGGGATCTTATTTTCATATTTTTAATTATTTTTTGAGGTGGTTGGGATAAAATACAGCTTATTTTCGCTAAGCAGCCATTTTCGAAAATGGTTCCTAATCTGAGGAATATGCTTAAATAAAAAAAACTCTTAAATTACTGGGAAAATCGCCATTGTTAAAATAAAGATTGATGTCTTAAATGATAGCTGTTGAGCAGATAAACTCTCTGGTAAAATTTAAGTGCTGCCACTTTCTGGGAACTTAATTTTTTGTGTGTCAAAGTTTGGAACTTCAATTTTTTTTGATAATTTTTAAAATTTTAAACACGAAAAAGTTGCGAAAATTGTCTCCAGATATCAAGCACGTATTGGAAAATAACAATTGATGTCTTAAAATACAGGTGTTGAAAAGCCGCACCTTCATTCAAAATGTCAGTGTTTCCACTTGTAGGGAATATATTTTTTTATGTCAAGCGGTAGGATTTCGACTTTTTTGTTAGTTTTTAATATTTTAAACATGAAAACAGATATTGAAAAAAAAAAACAGATGTTGAGTAGTGAAATTTCAGTGTTGCCTGTTATCAGAAATATACTTTTTTGATTTCAAATGCCGAGACTTCCACATTCTTTTGCAATTCCTACAAAATTATTGAAGATAATTTTTTTCATACTCATTTCGGTATTTAATCTACGTTGGCAAGTTTAAAGTTAAGTTGATCTCAATTTTTACTATTTTCCTGATATTTTCAGTAAGAGACAGTGTTAAACCCAATGTATTTTGTAGGAAAAATTTTATGTGCTCGCTAGCACGTGTTAACGTTAACCGATTTCAGTGAAATTTGTCACACTTTTTTTTCAATTATTTAAATCACTTTTATCATATTGAATACAATAATTTTAAGTAAAAAAATAATATTTAATTGAATAAAACAGAATCTTTAATCGTACGTGTCTTCTCCGTAACCATTTTTCATATTTTTTTCTGATGGTAAAATGAAACTTGACATTAGAGTAAGGACGGTTTTTGGGAAACATTGGATTTATGAAAGCGTGCAAGAAAAATCAACTTCATATCTTGATGGACCGCGCAGAATTTAAATCTTCAAGACAAAGGCCAGAAATCTCTAAATCGTACGTTTTTTTATCCGTTCCCATCTATTTTTTTGTATAAAGTTACTAAATTTCATTATTTTTTGGTGAAACTTATGTAACGGGTACTTTGTGTTGAATTCTTAAATAAAAATGAGTTTCATAAAAAAATATTACTTTCTAAACAAGAAAAATCTCACTAAAAGTGTGCGATTATCTTCTCCGTTACTTTGGAATGGCCAAAACATAGAAATTTGCTTTTATTTAAGCCATTTAAGTTCGGTAGCCAAACGTTAAATTGCCTTTCTAATCGTGGTCATACGCAAAATTTGGATAATAGTGATCGCTGAACACGTTGCAACATCCAAAAAAGTCTGTCCTATCAACTATTGGTATCGGGTAGAGGACAGTCTTAACTTTTATTTTATACCCCGCCATTTATAGCAAGAACTTTCTTATATTAAAGGTACATTTACTGGAAAATGCAACTTGAAAAGTGCATTTTCTAACCATTGTCCTACCATTTGTTTTGTAAATCTTTGGACTAAAGCTATCAGTTCGCACTCAACTATCGTATTTTTGCTTTATTTCTTTGGACATTAATAAACATTACACTGTTTAAAAAAAGGCCACTTACAAAGCAGGATAAATAGGTAAACTCCTTCCTGACATGTCAAAAAACCTTCAAGTTGAAAAGCAATAAAAAAAATCTTCCATATGCAAAGCATTGCTCTATAGTTAAGATTCGAATTTTTTGTATGTGATCTAAACAGAGTTGGATCCAAGAAATGTTCTTAGTAACCTCAGTGAGCAAAAAATTAAATGTTTCTCAAAAAATACAAAAACACTTATCCACAGCTTCATTTCTAAAGTCATTTAAAAGATTCCTCACAATCATTGTAATACTGCCTGAGTAAATAATGAGAAGATCAGATTGTATTTTTCAGTTTTTTTTATCTTAGGTTTTTTCTTAATACGTTTGAACCACAAACACCTCATAAGACTCTAAATAGATACTATAACCACAAACTTACTACCTATAACAACTTTCAATGATTTGAAGAGTGAAAACCATTACCACCGCTAACTCGTTAAAATCATTATTGTTAAGTTTTTTATGCCTACTTATCGCTTAAGACTCCTCTTCAATTCATAAGATCATAACCAACTTGTTCATTGAATCCTTTCTAGTAACGGACAGTCTTTGTCACCCGATTTTTTTTTTTGTTTTTAAAAAAACACCTCTGGAAAATAATATTCAAAATTCACCCCCTTATCTTCCATGAAAACATTATGCAACTATAAACAACCTGCCAAGAGAGACCCCTTGCCTTACCTATACAATAATAGCAGTAGCAACAGTCACATCAGAATTTAAAAACTTCTTCTCTGCTATTTATCTACCTACACTACGAGTATATACAATCTTCTCAACACTATATAGCACATTATCCTGTGTCCCCCATTTATATCGATGGGATACAATGATATTATATGGAAAAGAACGATGGTAATGATGAAGCTGCTATAATAGCACAAGCAACATCAGTGCAAAGGATACCCCCAGAGATGGCTATATAGTAATGATTTCAGTTGCGGGTCCCCTCTTTTATAGTTTGTTACACAGATTAGTATAGAAGTTCAAAACCAAGAGTTGCCTGGGAGATAATCATTCAATCATGGAAGTGATTTTCTCACATGTGAACTCCAATCGATAACTAATCAATTTCTATGGATGTGGTGTTTATCGTGTGCCGCAATCTTTGGTTGGGTGGTGGCAATAAAACTGCCACTTGAGCGATTATCACAGCAGGAAGTCCGTATAATATTGCGACGACCGACAAATAATCATTGTTGATAAAGTGGGGTTTTTCAGGGATGGATTAGGGAGAGTTGTCATTTATTATAAAATAAGCAAAAATTGCTTACACGAACAGCTTTATTATGTACATAGTTCTTATTACCATTTCCTGGGCAATTTTTCAGTACTCTTAGCTTTGATATTTATAATAGGGGCGTTAGTGCACGATATGAGAGCATACCTGTCATTTTGACCTGACGGCTCAACCCGTTAGTATACTAATATTTCATGTCCTAACTTTATTTCTAAGAAGTGTTGCCAAGCTGGCAACACTGCCAGAAGTACGAGAAAGGGGTTGCCACTTCTTTCATACATTGGCCTATAAATCGAGAACCAGAGGTCGGACGATGACCAAAGAGCTCTCGTTGGATTCAGCACTCTTGTCACTATAGGACCACATTATTGATTTTCTTCCTCCCCTCTCATTGCTTTAAGAGGGTGGAAAAAAGTCATTTGGGAAGGGAAAAATAGATACAATGTAGTAGATGATTAAATTCTGCTTCGACACCAAATTTTAAATTTTAATAATATAAATATTTTTCTTACTTTTTTTGGCTTTGCATTTTCCTTTCCCGAATGGCTTTTTTCCACCGCCTTCAAGGAGAGGGGAGGGAGAAAATAAATAATGTGTTCCTATCGATACAAGGGTGTTGAATACAATGAGAGTTCTCAAGTCATCGTCCAACCTCTGGCTCTCGATTTAGAGGCCAATATATGAAAGAAGTAGCACCCCTTTCTCGTACTTCTGACAGTGTTTCTACCTTGGAAACACTTCTTAAAAGTAAAGTTGGGACATGAACTCTTAGTATACTAAAGCTTAACCCGTCAGGTCAAAATGACAGGTATGCCCTCATATCGTGCACTAACGCAACAACTATAAATATCAAAGCAAGAGTACTGAAAAATAGCCTAGGAAAATTAGACTTTCACTTTGAAAAAATTCCGACAAAGCTGAATTTTGGTGGAGAGCTTTGATTTGACGTCTTAAGCATTTTCTGAAAAGTTCCGTAAATTTGGGCCGGGCCTTAATACTTTAGGGAGGGTTTAAAGGTAAACGCCCTTTAAACCCCCCCTAAAGTATTTTTTTCTTAATATCTCAAAAACTGTAAGTTTTTTTTATAATCAAATGCGGGATACTTAAAGGTTGTATATAAGAATATAGTTTTGGAAAAAAATAGGAAAAAATACGACTCCGTGAAATAACTCCCTGAAGAAATAACTCCCCAAACTAAAAATGAAATAACTGCCAAAATTGGGGAGTTTTTGCCTTTTGAAATAAGTCCCCAGCTTCGAAGATGAAATAAGTCCCCAAAAAAGAATAAAATAAGTCCCAGAACTGACAACGAAATAAGTCCCCAGAGATTTCTTATGAATTTTCTTATTTAACGTAATAAAAAACTAAATTATTACTTGTAAAATATGGACAGTTATAACAAATAGAAAAAACAATAGAAAAATTATAAATCAGGAATGAAAATCAAAGCAACTGCGTGGGGTGTGTCTGCGATGTGATAAGTGAAATGGTACTGCGTGGGGTTTGAAATTCACTTATCACATCGCAGGCTTCCCCTATGCAGTTGCTTTGAATTTTATTTTCTTGTATTCTTGATCTTAGATTTTTCTATTGCTTATTGTATTGATGACGTATAAATCGAAGAGAAATATAATAAACATTGAAAAGAATATTTTTAGGAACTTTTTCAGTGCATTTTGAGGAATTATTACATCATGAAATTATCTCTTAATTTGAAATTAAATAAATCCCCAATTTTGGAGAGTTTTTCATTTGAAAAAAACTTCCCGTTTCTATACAATTTTTTTGGGGAGTTATATCATTTTCAATTTGAGGATTTTTTTCGTTGGGGAGTTATTCCACTATTTTAGGTATTTAGGTAGGAAATTTTAATTGGTATTTTTTTTATCAAAAAACTCACTAAATTTTAAATTTGGTGTCTAAAAAACACTTCAGTATTGAATGTTCAATTTGTATACCCTTTCTTCAGCTTAAAAAAAATTCCCGGTTCTGTAGAGCTTCGTAATAACAAAAAAAATCTCCAAATGAGATTTACTTTTTTCATCAACGATAAGACCATTTTTAAAAATCATGGCGATTAGTGAAATTTTAAAGACTTTTCAAAAGGTAGAGTTTATTTTCTTCCTTTGTTATAAACATTGAACTATTCACCATTTTTATTTTTATATTCTTTGCATTTTCGTATCAATTAGTAAGTTAAATTTTCGGAATAAAAGTTTTTTTTAAGACTTTCCCTAACAAACAGAGGCCCTAGAGTTTTAAAATTTTATAGCCGCCCCTGGACTTCTCCCTAAAGTATTTCCTTTGGAATTATCCGGAATTTAAGTCTCAAAGGTAAGTTGCTATAAATAACAATACCACATCGTCAACTTGCGCAAGGGAGACCAAAGTATAAATACCACAACCCAAGCAACTGTTAATGGTGTATCCACTTTCTTCTTGTGTTAAACGGACTGCACTTAGTCAAGATAAATGGGCTTGAATAATAAATTTAATTATTTTGATTACACAAATAAACATTGCCATTGCCATTCCCTGAATCAAACAAGAGAGAGAGTGGTATAGACTGAGGTATCTGCAATGAGTGACCCTGATGGACCATCGGCATATTGGCGTCCGTGTCGTCGTCGTCGTCATCGTCATCGTCATCGACCTTCCTCCATAAGGTTTTATAGTCTGTTGACACTTTGCGTAATGCTGTCACTTTGCTGCCCATCAATGCACTTACAATTTATTGGCAAAACGTTTAATCAAACATATGAGAACCGGAGGCTCCTCTCAACAACCTACGCACTTTATATACTTACACACAAAATATGTGTATAATGCATGGAAGTCAAGTTTATTTTTATCGGATGTCAGTCATGAAAAAAAAAATCTAATAGTACCATAATAATATATCTACTGTTCTTTCATTTAAATGATTTAATGACAATGACAGTTGAATGATGTCGAATTTTATTGATGTCCTCTGAACCTGAAAGCAGAGTTAATATTATACCAAATACAAAATGGACAGAAAGAAGAGGATTCGTGTATTGCTTTTGTACCTGGAGGCAAAAAATGAAAAAAAAATAAAACAACATTCGAAAAGGCACAATTTAGCATTTAATCGGCGAATTCCTATCAAAACGAATAAATTTATGTCAGTAGATATGTATCGAAGATACGAGTAATGTTTGAAATCAAATGATTTATTGATCGTTTGGGACCGACTTTGCACAAAAGGTAGTCTTATACGTATCGAAGTACCACCTATGTGTTGTCTGAATCGTTTGTAACCACAAGAAATGTCAGTTTGAATTAATAAAATATTTGAATCAGACTGAAGGTGCCCGATTTAGGCGGGCTATACGAGTATAAACAAAACAAAAATAAAACTAAACAAAAATAAAATGATTTCAAAATGTTAAAATATTTTTCTTTTTATAGATGGCCGACATAATGTTGTTGAAAAAATCATTGTTTCAAATTCCTGATCGTTTGAAGGAATGTCTGGGGGAATCATAAAACTATATTTTTGATGACAAAAATATGCCTATGTAACAATCGCATAGTTTTATTTAAACATTTGAGATGGGTAACATTTTAGGCAGTTTGCATCATGAAAATTTTTTTAAAACTTTTTAAACATCAAACAAATGGTATCGAATAGAACTGCCTTTTGAACAAACCTTTAAAAGAAAAATTGGATCTGAAACCTTGGTATTCCATAAGAGTTAAATTTTAATTTAATAAGTAAAAGATTTGCTTAATGAGCTTGGCCTCTCTCTTTTCTCACTGTAGACCACTGTTTTTTTTGAAAAAGTGAACGAAAAAAACTAGGGAACTCTATTTTACCTTTTATTATGTTCATTCTTTTACTGAATTAATTTTTAACAAGTTAAAACTAATCCTTACTTACTTAAACCAATTTCAACACTTAACCCATTTGTCCACACGTTGTCCTGGATAAATCCTTTTTCCTTTTGAATAAAATAAAAAAAAAACAGTGGAAAAAGAATATTCTAATAAAATAACAAAAAAAAAAAGACTCAGAAAAGGAAGTGAAATTTCTTGTGACAATATTTCACTGTCGGTTTTTTTTTTTTCCTTTTCTAAATCAGAGCATGCATTTCCACTCGTTTATCTACTACATATAGCATTTTCACTTTGTACGGATGAAATCATCTTACCTTTACACTATACTTGCCACACCACAAATGCCACTGAATCCCGAATGAGTGTGCTTTTGCATAGACACTCTGTCTGCTGCTGTCCACAAATTGCAAGAATTGAGAGTCCTGACATTTTATACAACTATTCTATGCCCTTGGCCAGAGTAAGTGTAAGTATCATCCAAGTTAAGTCATAGAAATAATAGCTGCATCCGTTTTTATTGTGGTTGGTTCCTGTTCCTGGTGATGGCACTGGGGGATATGTCGACAAAAATATAAAAAGAAATAGTTTTATATGGTAACCATGTATTGTTTATGTATGTTGACTCGAGTGAAGAAAGGAAATGTTTGTATATCACTTGTGTTGTCTGCAACAAATCTGCAATCTAAAAATACCTCACAACAAAAAAAAAGGGAAAGTGGAAATCTGATTGTCGGCGGGCTTAGATAAAATTTCAATTCCTGAATGTCCTTGCTGTACATTGTTGATACTCGTATTTTTAGTTCTACAAAGTCTTAGTTAGTTTAAATTGAATCTCTGTTGTATGTTTCTTGTTGACCCTTTCTTTTTGTCACTCAAGCTTTTTTTAATGTAGATTAAGGGGTTTGTGGATTCTAAAATTGGTTTGATTATTTTGATACATTTGATCTGTTGTGGCTTTAAATTGTAGAGACTGTAGCTGTCAGTGTGTGATTAATCTTTTTGGTGACATATTTGGATTAAATAAATAACTATTTTTGTTAGGATGTTAAAGTTTTGGAGAAAAACAGTTGACAATTGGAAAAACCATTAAACTACGCCTAAGAAAAAGTAGGTATAACTAACCAATTTGTAGTTTATTGTACCTGATTTTCAGGTTGTTATTTTTCAACTCGTAAGATCAGGTTAAATGCTTAACCAGATACCTGATTTTGATGTCATGTTAAATCAACGTAGATTGCTAGTAAAATCTGCATGGCATCTTGTAAATTAACCACTACCTTAAAATAGCAAAACTCTAAATTTTACTTGAAAATATTGTTAATTTTACCTGAAAATCTGGTTAAAATATCATGACTAATGTTCAATGTCCTGTTAATAACATGGCCAAATTAAACTCAAATAATTATATTTAGATGGCCTATGTGTGTCTATTTTAACACTAGTTTCACGTTGAAATGAACGGGCAGAGTGCTTCTTTAAAATGAGGTCAGGTTAAATTCAGCAGGTTAACATTCTTAAAATAAACATTTAAAAAGTAAATTCAACGTGAACTGCAGTTAAATAGAAATTCATAACATACAGTGTAAGAAAACAGAATCTTGGTTAAAATTTGCATAATCTTTATTCTTGTAAATTTTTTTTATTAACCAGAATTTAGTGTTAAAGAAACAGGTCATCTTCTTAAATTAACTTGAATATTGTAATAAGGGACATCATGTTGATTTGGCACTGAATATAAGGTTATTAGAATCAGGTAAATTTGTGCAATGCCTGTATTTGTATATGGGAATGTGCACCTTGTGAATTTAGCAAGGTCCAGGTTAATTATTTACCTGACGTTTTTCCCTGAGTGTACCATTATTTATGAAGCAATTTAAACATTCTTATATTTAAAAAATTACGATCAGATTTTTAAGCTTGAAATTAGATTTAAAGAAAGCAACCAGAAATAATTACAGCATTATTAAAACTATTACTTTAGATTTTGTTCGAGTTTTTGGGTAGTTGACCTTAAATTTGATTCGGAACTTCCAGCTGTCAAATTTGTCAAATTTCAATTTTGATTATTTACTAATATATATTTTAAAACCTTGTTTCAAAAAAATTCATCAACTCATCTTAGAAGTATTGTGTTTTCAAAAAAATATAGTTTTTTTTAAATCTAAGTACAAACAAAGAGACAGCATTTTTCCACACACATTTTTTTGGTCTTCTCTAATATCGTAATATGATGTTTGATTATTATCTCGAATTTGTTTGTTTGAAACTTGCCATACTACTAATATCACAAGTGAAAGTGAGCAATTCCACTGCATTATGCATCCCGAAATCATTTAGTGTACCAAATTTCATTAATTTTCGCTAGTAAACTATTTTTGTTTCTTAAAATTTAACAAACGGACCACTGTATGTTGGAATAAGAAAAGTCTTAAATTTTTTATTTTTTGTAGAATATTATATTATCTACAACTTGTATATACATTACTTTTTAATACCATTTACCGTTTCAAATTTCTACGTAAAGAAAGAGTATTTCGACTTTTAACCTTGAATAAATTTTGACGCAAACTAGATAAGCAAACGTATTCCTTTTTCACAAGTTGATATAATCACATTTTTAAAAATCTTCACTTGTAATTTTTCCTCAGATTGATTATTATTTATTGATAGTGATTATTATATTTTTATTGATATTGATTATTTTTTCCTGGGCTAAAATTTTTCCAGGTGTTTATTTCATTAAATTCATGTCCCCATTTTTACATTATATTACTATAGTTATGGGTACAATTTTATTCTTATAACACCCAAAAAATTCTAAGATCAAATAGAGAGGGCAGGAAAAACATCACTTTGGGTGTGGGGGCCTTACCCTCCGTTTATGACAGTTTTAATAGAAAAGTCCTTAAGGAAAAAAAGTATTTAAAAAACACGACAGCATTTACAGTATTTTAAATAACATTTTTTAAACCCTTCTTCTTCTTGTGTTTTATTTTCATATCAAGCTTATTTTTTATTAATAAAATATAAAAATGGATCTCAAGCTCAGTTTTTCGAAATAAAATTCAAATTTTAGCTTGGAGATATATAAATATTTGTAAAAGAGATAGAAATTCCAAATTTTCAAAAATCCATAAAAACCAGGTTTAAAAAAAAAAATACTCAGATTTATTTATTTTAAAAAATTTGGTTGACTTTTCAAAAAAATTTTAACATTAAAAAAAAATATTATTTTGAAAACTAGGGTAGATAACCAACTAACAATTTCGCTTCTATATTGCTCCATAGATGCTTTTCGTTTCCATTCAACGTTCGCTTATAAGCATTGCATAAAACTCCATAGAGTAAAAAAGGCAACCATTTTTCAATCCTATTGTACCTTTATGGAGTTTATGATAAGAGTCTTGAAGAAGTTCACATTTCATTAAATAAATGTTGGTATTTTCAGGAATCGAACTCGTATCTCTCAGAACCAAATGTCTTCCTCCATATTGTTTATTAAATCAATAGAGATATAATAGATTAAATAATAAACAAGCAATATAGAAGCAAAGACTAACATAATGATTGTATAATAATTTTATGGGATGACTATTGAAGCGAAAGTATCTTGGTTGCTTCATAAGAGCATTATAGAGAGATTAAAGAAACATTGGTATATGCTTCTATCAAGCTGATATAATTTGCACCAGAAAATATTTAAGGATTCAGTAATGGTCCAATAAGGTATCAACTTTCTGTCAGATAGTTAAATGGAGCGCTATAGAAACAAATAACACTTTAATGTCCGAAATGAGAAGCAATTTTGTTTGTTAGGCACACAAAATAATTCAAACATTTAAGAAGGTCCCACATAAGAAAATTTTCAAAATTAGTTCTAACATTTTCGAGAAAAACACAAAAAAAAATGGATTTGTGGAAGGTACACAAATAGTCGAACAAATAGTCAGAAGTATTCAATGCCTACAAAAAGCCTTGAACCTTCATACTTGTATAAAAATGCGAACGAGCTTGGAACTTATTTCTTGAAAATTTACACATACGAGTATTTGCTTAAATTCAAAAGATCTTAAAATGTGAAAAATTTTATAATCTTTTTTTTTTATTTTTTCAATCATTTCTTGATGGAAGAATCACGATATTCAAAATAAACAAATAATTTTGAAATTTCTTATACAAACATAAATCATATTTCATGTGTTTATAATTAAAATTTATGATTTTTTTTATTTACGCGATAGCGACATTAATTTTTACCAGTTATTCAATTTATTTATCTTTTTATGTTAAAAAAAAAATATACAAACATAAACATAACAAGTCTATGACTTCAAAAGTATCCATCTTCTATGTATTTCTGTTACCATAGCCACAAAAATAAAAGAAGGCATAGGTATATAATAATAAAAAGCAGTGAAATGTTTTAGCAATCCAATTAAATAGTAAGCATTAAAAAAAAAAGACCAAATCACAAACGCCATAGAACCAATTCGTCTCTTGAATACAAAAAAAAAATACAAAATGAACAAAACAAAACAAAAAACGTGCCTTCTTTAATTCTATGTATATTTTTACCTCCCCCCCATTATTCAACATAGCGTCGCACTTGAGGTGTAATGAAAGAAAATGAAATGTTGAAGTTGAATCCAGAGAAAAGACATCCGATCGATACAACTTGTTGAACAATTTTAGATTTATGTTCATTTGGCAGACGAGCCACGAAAAGAAGTCGACAAAAAATAGTGAGGTGTTTCAACATTTTTTTGCTTTTTGTGGCTTGACAGTAAAAGTCGATGATGTTTATCAATGTTTATAGTTGTTGTTATTCTAAGAGGTGATTCATTAAGTGCCATATTGATTACGTTTTTTGTTGTTATTTTTTGTCCTGTCTTGACTTTTGATTAATACGATTGACAGGTTATCGTGACTGATTTGTAAGTATTAATTATAGCAACACTACAGGAATAGAAAATTTGTGCAAGTAGCTTAGCTATATTTTCTTTACGTATCAAAGATTGAGAAAATTCAATTAGTGGAGGTATATTGATGTTAATTTATTGCAAATAACATAATTTAAAGGGTAGTTAATTTTCAATGGTTGGTTCTTAGCATTCAGAATCAATAAGAAAATTATTAAAAAAAGCTATTAAGGGAATTTCAATGCAAAAGACACTCTTCTCCTGATCATTAAAGAAAAGTTGCTTCACCATTTGCTTGAAAGCACGGAAGAATGAAAAAAAAAATTTTGCATTAAAAAAAAACTAATTTTATATAAACTGGAAAATTTTCAATAGAATTTGCAAGTTTTCTTGCATTAAGAAAGAAAAGGATGAAATTTGTTTTATTAAAATTGTTTAATTATTACAGGGTGTCCGATATTTCGAAAAATAATATTTAAGAGAGAGATTTTTGTGTATATTCTGAGAGAAAAATTTCAAAGAGAAAAAATCTTATTCTTCTCCCTGAAACAACTAGTACAAATAGATTAAGTGAATAGTTTTTGGGCAGTTTAATCTCAAATTCAAAATTTTAAGAAATATTTTGATTGTTTTTAGTAATTTTTTTTTTTCAAAATCTTACAAAAGTAAGTGAAATTTTGAATTTAATCAGGCTGTTTAATATTACTGACCTATCTGTGTAGTTTAAAGATTAACACAAAATTTTCAAACATTTTAACTGAAGAAATTTTTAAATTCTGTTGAATTCTTTTTTATTATAAGAAATTTTCAATTTTGCTTACATTTTTTTTAAGCATAATAGTTTTTGGTTGGTTTTCGATTGGTTTTCTTGTCAATGAAAAAAAATTTTTTTTAAATATAACAATTAAGTATTGGTGTTAATTCAACAAATTTTTGATTTTGCATTAACGTTTTCTTATATGCAAATCTTTGGCCCGAGATATGAATCAAACATTAAATAACGATGATAGAGAACACCAAAAGTTGTGGCAAATTTTTGTCTGTTCGTCTTCAGCCTAAACGGCTGGATCAATTTTCTTAAGACTTGGCACATAGTGGGTTTTCATGATTCTGCCTACTCGTTATTTTTATTTTTAAATAACGGTATCTGCCATACAATATTTTTTTTACGTAATTTTACAAAATATTAT
Source organism: Dasysyrphus albostriatus (assembly GCA_946251815.1). Lineage (NCBI taxonomy): Eukaryota > Metazoa > Arthropoda > Insecta > Diptera > Syrphidae > Dasysyrphus > Dasysyrphus albostriatus. The sequence continues at coordinate 139,456,910 of OX276336.1, forward strand.
TTTTCTCAAAAAAAGCTCCACAACTGTTCTTAAAAAAAAAAATTAATAAATTTCGTTTTGTTAAAGCTATCTTTAGATGGGAAACAATGCAAATAGTTTTTCTTGCTAAATTTAAAAAAAAAATGTTTTTGGATATTTAAAAAATGTTCAATTTTTTTTGGAAAATGAAGTACATATTATGAAAACTTAATGGTTGGTTTGTATAAAACTCGGTTTTTCTGTACTCGGTAATGTATTTTATTGTATATTATTAATGTATTATTATTAATGTATTATTATTTTATTTTTAAAATTGACTTATGTGAAAAAAATAACGGTAACTTTCATAAAAATGTTAAAATACCGTTTTCTGAAAAACGGCTAGTACGATTTTTATTAAACTTTTTCTGTTGAACAAAATTGGTGACATAAAAAATCAAAAATTATACAAATTTACAAGAAGCAACTAGAAGTTCCTACTTCTCATAGAATGATTTTCTTTATTTCATTATCAGCTGAACAGATTTAGATTATTTTTTTATATACAATTTTTAAATAAGATTAAAAAAATATCGCTTATCAGAATTAAAAAAAAAGTTTTTGAATTTTTAAAACAAGTTGAAAATTTTATAATACTATGTTCCCTCCCGAGCAAAATATCGAATTTCAGTCCAAATCTTCACATTTCCTCATACAATTTTGAGATTTCGAAATGCGAAATTTCGTTGATATCTCAATGAAATCGTGTAACATTGGGAACTCTTTTTTATGAACAGAGCTGTCACTAAAGAAAAGTGAAAAGCTTTTTTATAAAAATTACGATCTTTCACTCCAACGCCAAGCAGGCAGCAAGAGTATGATATTTTATTTGACATTTGAGCGGAGAGAAACACAAGCACATAAGCACACAATAGTAGTGTGAACAGTAATTTCAAATCTCGAAAGTTTTTAGCAGAAATCTCGGATTTCACTTTGGTGGGAACATAGTATAGGTAACTCAAAAATGGGCTGCCAATTTTTTTTGAAATTGTATTTTTATATGCACATAAATAGAAACTTTCAGTTTACATACCAAAAATTTTCCTTAAAAATGTTTTAAGAATTTAATATTTAAAAAAATATTTTTTAAGAAAACCGCTCCAGAGATTTAAAATATTTTTTTCCATCAGATCATATTCAATCAAGATTTAAGATGCCATTTTTTTCATTTCAAATTCTCAAAGAGTTTATTTCATGCTTTTCAACATTTTTTTCAAATAATTTCCAAGTCTTTACATATAATTTTCTTAAACCTTCAGTGCCTTAAACATATAAGAGCAAGTTCTTGCATGCACCCAATTCCAAGGTAGTACGTATTAACATTTTTTTGAATGTAAAATATTTTTACATTGCATTAAAATTGTATTTTAAATATTAAATGTAAGCAAAAGTGCATTAAAAAAATGAATTTTTACAACTCTGGTAGTTCTTAGGTTTTTTTTTCTTCTTAGAGAGAAACATCATCACAAGTCAGAAACACGATAACCGCACTATAAGTTCTTCAAAATATATTTCCTACATACTAGAAACAAATAACTTCTTATGTTGATACATATACATCCTACCAAAGAAACAAAGACATTTTTGTGTATCCAAGTTTCTAATACATGCACAAGGAACCTTAAAGTTAACATCTTCAAAGAAAACTATTAAAACTAATAAAGCGAACTATGATTTCTGAAAATTTTTAAGGCAACAAAAAAATATGAAAACAAAAACTTTTTATTTAAAAAATATTCTTTCACCATCCAAATAAACCGACCAATATTAGTATAGAGAACTTAACCTACCTACTAAACATGCATCCCTGAAATAGTTGGCAAGTACCTTTTATATTTCCAATTGACTTTGTTTTCTTAAGAAAATAAAAATAACAGAAAACAGAATAAAACAAGAAGATAACAGAAATGAACTTAAAAGACATTGACATAATACAAATCGATCAAAAGCACTTTCCAACTCTGAGTTCTTCATATATATTTAAAAAAAAGGTCAAGAACATTTTATTGCGCGGCCATAAAAGCAATCCGCACTAATAAAAACAAACAACCAGGACGTCCACAGCTGAGCCTTAAGGACGGCAAGATGGTGGCGACGACGGTATTCCATACCATCAGTCCAATGAATTATTTTTGGCCATAACCGTGTATATGTACCTACGTTTTTATTTGTATTTGCAATGCTATAGGAACTTCAAAGTTTACGCAATAATACAATACTCAGAGTTGAATGTTTTTCTTTTCTCGCCAAAAACAACGCGGAAACCGCCAAAATAATGACTTCCATTTGCATTACTTACCTATACACTTCACAGCCTCATTCCATCCCATCCACCAGCTGCATCCCTTACATCGGTATAATATACCCAACCCAATGAGTTTTAAAAATAAAAAAAAAAAATTATTTACCATCGCGCATTTTTTTTTTTATTATTATTTTGTTTGTTTGTTTTGTTTTCATTTTCATTTTTACATATTTCGTTGCTTTCTTGTTTTTGTTCATCAAAGTTTTATCAGCAAGCAGAACGGCTTCCCGAAATTTTTTTTAAAAATTTTAAATCCCCTTACGACACAACATACAGAATAACACTATGACAGTGTCCTCCTAGCAATAACAGTTTTCTCTCCTTGAGACCGTGTAGCACACAAATTCAACGACAAAAATAAAAAAAAAGAAGATACAATTACATTTTGGAACCATATGTTTGAGTGCGGGTGTGACTGGGCATTCCAATTGAGGATTCCCCAAGCATATTTTTTTTAAACTTCCTTATAAGGCGAAAGTATTGGATTCATGAAATAATGAGTGGAGGGTTATTAACATTGCACAAAAGTACTAAAAGATATGTTTACATGCTACAACTTGAAATTTCAATTTGGGGCATAAAACCTGAATTTAAAATTTTTCCAAAGTGGGACATAAGCGACAAACCCCAAAGACAATCGCCAAACCGGTTTTTAAAGGCAAACAAAGAATTTAAAGACACTCAAGAGACCTTACAACTTTTACTTGAATCATTTTTTCACATAACCTCAAAAATATTGAGAAAAATAAAATTTTTTTTGGTTTTTAAATTTATCTTCGACAAAAATAATTCGATTTTGGTGAAATTTGGTAAAAACGTACGTTACTGTGTCCTGGAATAAAAATATATATTTTTGAATTTTTTGTGCATTTAATCAGAAAAAATAGACTAATTTTCAATCAAAAAAGTTAACGAATTTTTTTAATTTTTGAAAAATTTAGGACACAATTCTTTTTGGTAAAACCTCCACTTTAAGATGGTATAAAAGAAAGCTATTATTATTGTGAAAAAAAAACATAGCCAAAAAGGGCAAAAACCAAAAAGAAAAGTTTTGTCAAGTGCGATTTTTCCGAAAATACCCGTAATTGTTCATTGTTAATTTAAATGGAGTGTTGAAATTGAGGTAAAACGGTACTTTTAATGGAATAATAAAATAACCTTTAATACGTTTGCGTTTAAATAATAATTTTACCTAAGAAAACTCTTAAAATGCCTATTTAAGGAAAAAAACATCTTTTTTTTTTTATTTACTTAAATATTTTTCAACTAGTTCCACAACTTTAAGCAATTAAATACAAAATAATTTAACCTTTCTTAAAATTGCCTTAGAAAAAACTTTTCTTTGCATCAATGTTTATTGAAAAAATTCAAAGTTGAGAAAATGAATTATAACGTTTACCTTTCGATTCCACGCGAAGTTCTTTTTCGTTCGTTCCTGTCATTGCTTATGAGGGATTTTGCCAATTTCTGTCTTCTAATAAGTCAGCTTATATTTCAGATATCTCAGATAGAGGGCTCCGTATGAGACCAGTGCCAAACCAGTTTTCAAAGGCCAAAAGTTAGAAAAACCTACTATCGAAAAAAGTTTTAGATTTTGTTTAGTTATTAATTCAAGTTTTTTTTTTTTTTTTTTTTTTTTCATTTTTCATACTAATATGTTGTTAACAGATTATAATTAAATAAGGTTTTTTTATAATACAAATTCTATGTACTACTGAAATAAAACAGCCAAGTAGAAGACTTAGCATTAAAAATTGGACTTGTTGAATGATTGATTCAAAATAGCTTTTTATGTCCATTAGTCCTACAAACTGGCGTTTCGTCCGACTAAGTCACTTGGACTCATCAGTGACATAGTGAGGGCCTTGTCATATGTAATTTGTATTAAGTTCGGTTCACCTAACATAAATTCTTTTACAAAAATCCACTGTTAACTATATCCAACAAGATAAGAACTTCTAATCATTAAGCTGGAAATTTTTTTGCTCGGGGCCAGGCATAGAACTTAATACAAATTGCATATGACAAGGCCCTCACTACGTAACTGATGAGTCCAAGTGAGTAAGCCAGCCGAAACACCAATTTGTAGGACTAAAGGCCATAAAAAGCTTTTTTGAATCGATTATTATTAAACCATAAATTATTCCAATACTGAAATGCAATTAATCGAGTTAGGAAAAAATCGGCGATTCCGAGGAGACAACATAGTTATGTATCTAAAAAAACAAAAAAAAAATAATAAAAAAAAAATCTATTGCTACAAAATTGAAAAAAAAATAAGCAAAACTTATGTTGTGGGACGGTATGAGTTGATAAATAAATAAATACAAACTTTTTGTCTTGTCCAAAAATTGACATTTCAATAAGTAAAATTCTATTTAGGTAAAGTTATTGTTGAAAAACTTGGAAGCTCAGCAGTCTGAACCCTAAATGGCTACTTAAGATTTTTTATTATATATAACATTAAAATTACCATTTTGCTTCATGTTTTACTAGTCATTTAATTAAAAAATGAACAAATTACTTATCTTATCTTATACGAACAAATCGGACTTGAAAACATTTTTTTTTGTTTTTGCCATTTTTGACAATGTTTTTTTCATAATATAGTGTGATTTTTTTCACCCTCCTAAATAACAAGTTTCAATAAAAAGAATGTCGTCCTAAATTTTTCAAAAATCATTATTCTATTTTTTCAAATTAAATTAAGAAAATCCAAAAATATATACTTTGATTCCGAAAAGCTGTAATACTAGTAGCTTGCTTGAAACACAATAACGTACGTTTTAAACAAAATATTAGTTTTTGATATTTTTCTCCACATTTTTGAGGTTATATCAAAAAATAATCCAGGTTAAAATTGTAGGCGTCTTGAATATCTTCAACTTTTCCATTTACTTTTGCAAGAAATCGTAAGAAACCTCATTTTCACACCCTCACCCCACAATTCCTTTAATATACTATTGATCCTAATTTTCCCCGTCACTTATTTTCTGCTAATTATTTTTTTTATTATTATTGGCAATGGTCTACCAAAAGAACATTAAATTTTGTCACTTTTTAAGACAAAACCTCAATTATAACAAGATAACTTTATAATGATTTATGAAGTAGGGCATTTTAACGGGAAGCATAGAATGGTCCAACCAAAAATGTAAACTGGACAAAAATAAATTTTATCTATTGTCAAAATGTCAACTCAAGTTTGATCGATAAAAAAAGCTGACAATTTAAAACCCAGACTGATTAAATGTTGATTGAAAAGTTTTCGGTTAAAATGTCAACTTTTATCACTTTATAACAGTCTATGAAATTTATATTTTACAATCGATATATTTGTTGTACGCTTCTTATATTAAAATAATTTAAAATGATAAACAAACCCATAAATAATAGTAAATTAATTTTTATAAGATAGGCTTAAAATAAAACTATGTATTTCATCCCTTCCCAACACGTTTCGTAGATTTTTCCAACTTTTAAAAAATTGTTTTTTTTTCCCAACTAAGATAAAGAAATTAACGTTTATATTGCCTTCGATATATTATACGAGTAATATCAAAATCATAATACTATTTCTAGGTGTTTATTTTTGGAAAAAAAAAACTAAATTGTTTGATAGCATACATTTCTACATATAAATAATTTCTGTACTCAGTACATATTGTGAGTAGATCCAAAGTGTAAATAATACATTAAATGTGGTAAAAACGGTTTGCTGACTGATTATTTCGCAGTAAATAGTGACAGCAATATGTGGGCTTACACTCAAGGTTCTTACACCAAAACAGTGTTTTCAAACAAGTTAATATTCTTTCTATTCGCTAAGAACACATTGCTTGAATTTATAATATAACTTTCTGTAATAAATACATTTTCAATTAAGATTGCATCGCAGTCCAAAATAATGTCTTGAGTACACTTTCCTATAACAAGACGTTACTTGCATTTACTACACAATATGAGATGAAAACTTTTTTTTATTACAAAATATATCACTGTGCGAACGAGTTCATATTTATGTAGAGAGTACATATCAGCTGTATTTTCTATTCAAAATGGCACCTGTGAACTGTGTTTATTATATTGTCTTTGTCTGACGTGTTAATTAATTATTTTTCTTAATTTAAATTAATTTGTAACCTGTCATACGTCATACATAGGGCTCTTGTTACAGTACAGTTACATATGTGCAAAACCTCAATAAATAACTATGTACTGTACACCTTGACTAAATATCTTTGTACTGAGTACTGAGTTAGTTCAGATATTCCAATAATGACTACGAGGTTGGTGTTGGCTAGTAATGTATCTCGCTGGACTTGGTGACAATATGACCTATTTCTAGTTGACACATCAGAGTCAGGGTAAACTGTTTCGAACATTAAGTTTTAAAGGGAGGACCCAAAATCCTTGAAGTTGTTGATTGCTCTGGACAGCAGTGATGAAGGATGTTCAACTGTCTCATACACTTATGTACGCATTTCTCCCATACAAGTTTTGCATTATGAATCATTTGAGAGTATTCAAAGTTATACCAAGTCATGTTAAAATCAAGACATTTTTTCACTGCCGGCTTGTAGGTTATAAAGATCCAATCATCTGTTGATTTGCATAAATTAAATTTACATTGAAGTTGTGGGAATATGCATTTGATGGACCGGCCTTTTCTAACCTTATTGGGTAGAGAAGAGTGTGTCTGTGTATCTTTACGGATGTATTCTTTTTCCCCATAGTTCCTACATCTTGTGATATCTCTTCTCTTATGTCTGTGGGACATATCTAATCTGCTGTTCCAAATATATTAAAGAAGTTTATCAGACCTTACATTTGATTTACATGAAAACTGAGAAGTAAGTACATGCATTACATATTATGGGAAATGTGAATTTTAAAAGAATGGTCAAGTTCATAGGACCAATATGGGCCTCTAAATATTTATTATTTAATTTTACTTTGCTTCACTTTGGGACACTATTTGAATATCACTCCCTCCCTCAACTCATACTAGATTTTTATTTATTTTGTTCTTTTTTTTTGCTTTTATTTTGTATAGAAGCGGGCCGAATGACGACGTTTTCGGCAAACAAAATGTGGTGAAATGTGATCTGACGACGAGGTGTTTATATGACTGTGCCACTATTGGGGGTGATGCTATAGAAGAGAATGCTCTCTGCTTTGAAATGCAAATATTTGCGACAATAACAACATGTGGAACACCATTGCACAAGCCATAGTGTGTGGTAGTGTTATACTTTCCCCCAAAAGGACAATATCATTGCAAACCATTTACACAAGTGAATGTGCTATAACTACATGCCGAAACGAGCCATGGTGCCGGCTGCTTCTGTATAGGGCCACCGAAATGAATATTTTATCACACTCGACACACTGGGATACAAAGGATCAAAGGCTCAGATACTTTGATATTCACGGTTTTTCATTTTGGGGCATATAAAGGCTTCTACGGAAATCGTTGTTTCGGGGGCGATTATAGTTTGCGCGCAAATCTCTTGTATATGACAGTGTGTGTGTGTATAGTGATGGTGCATGTGAAATTGACCAAGCACTTCCATCTCTAATGGAAAGGAAACGCAAACAACACAGATATAGGCCCAGAAATCGGGATCGGGAAAGGGTACTGTCACGGGAACTAGGTTTTCCTTGTTCTCACGATATAATGTGGTTGCAGTGGGGTTGAAGGGATGTGTCTGAGATGGAGCAAGTGTCCTTTAATAGGGGTGGCGTTGGTTTTTTGACATTTTTCACTGCCACTGTCATTGCCAATGCTTTTGTGGTGTTTAGTGTGCGTGAATGATAACCTCCGGAAATAATATCCCTTAAGTGGAGGGTGAGTCTAATACTTTGCGGCTATACATACATCATAGTGATATTGTGGGGTGGCTAATTTCATGCGAATAAGAGAAATCCTATGAAATATTTGACCCTTTGGCTTTTTTGTTTTTCTATACTGTGGAGTGGATGGATTGTATTGTATTTCTATAGCCGGTTCTGGCTCAGACGTATTTGAAAGGCAGTGCACGGTTATGGCGACGACAGTAAACTGGTCGTCTAAAGAGTGAGTCATGTCATCACGGAGTACCGTATCTTCCTAAATTCTGCCACAGGGTAGATTTATGCGTGCCTACGTGAGGGTTGATGTGCTCATTGAATGTTTTTGTTTATGCCACCGAAACAACAAGCAAGCACCTATTTTGCCAAACCAACATAGCCATCATGGTAGTGTGGAGATTCACTCGCATGTTCACTTGTACTATACAACACCATTCTCTCTGTGGGTCGTATATTTTCTGGAGCATTTTCTGGTGCGTTTCGTTGTTACTTTTAGAATGAGCTGAACATGTACCTGATACTTGAACACAGTGGAGTATTTCAGGGGATACAAAATTCCTTTACAAAGAAAAAAATTGCCTTCCTTAATTGATTTAAAAAATTAATATTTTATAGATATGAATGTATGTCCTATGATATGTAGGAACATAATTTATGTTTACTCAAGAAATGCATAATTTCTTGCTAAACGGCACGAAAGCTCACATTTCTGTAAGTAGGAAAGAGTGTTACAGATATAATTCTTGTTTTTGCTTTTTTGGGTCTCATTTTACATGTAGCAAGAGATTATAAGAGAAAATCGATGAGAAACTTTCAAGATGAAGGGAAAGTAGAAAAATTAATTTGTTTAAAATTCTATCTACCGTATTTAAATGTAGATGAATGTATTCCATTTAAGTTTGTTTATTTTTTTTTTGTTGTTAATGTTTGTAAATATATAAAATTATCAAACTTTCAATATCATCACTAATAAAATAACCTTTGCATTTTTGGATTTCAAAAAATTTCCCACCTTCTCAATTTTTATATCCATCGTCGTTTGTTTGTATGCATAAGCAATGCTATAGAAACCAGAACGATACATAATTTAGTTTCATTCTGAATAAATAAAATGCATATTATTTCGAAATTAAGATTTTTTGTTTTAAAGATAAAAATGTAAAATTATTTTCTTCAATGATCATCAAATTTTAAGTTGTCAACGAGCTGACTGATTTACTTATAAAAAAAAACTCATAAAAATGACACACATTTTTTTTTTTTTTTAATAAAAATATTTGAAAATTAACATTAGCTATATTTTTTGACAGAAAGTGCAGTATGTATGTATCTTCATATAGAAAGAATGATATTCTTCATTTTAGAAACTATCATGAAATAATTTAATTAATCTCGACTTCTTTGTAAGTAAACATTAGTGTACTCTAGGTACGAAAGTAATGTTTTGGTGAAATATTTAAGGGTGCGTGTTCTGAGGGCTTCGTTTACCTCACGTTCATATTCCTTTTAGAGTACATTATGATGACCTTGACTTAAAATTACTCAGCACACATTTCTTCTCCAAAAACTAGTATGATTCCTTTTCAGTGATTTTTTTTTTAAATATATTTATATTCTTACCTATGTAGATGTTCATGTTCATATGTATACTAGCCATTTTTCAGTGCACTCCACAACACAACAACTAAAATTGTGACCCAAAAATGTGTGTGGCAGCTTGTAAATCCTTACATTCTTATAACTTGCACAACATTTTGATTAAGATTTTGATTTGATATGTTTTTAAAAATAAAATGTACGACTGGATCGCATCTACTTGCTCTTATGGTTTAAGAAAATATATGAAAAGACATGGAAATTATGAGAGAACATTTTAAATTAGCTTAAAAAACTTTGTTCATAGTTTGAGATAAGAAAAAGAATGCCATATTATTTCCAGATTGACTATGATTGTATGGAAAAAAAATATTTAAAATCGTTGGAGCGGTTTTTTAAAAAAATATTATTTTATATGTACATTACCTAGCAATACCAAATTTCTTAATTTTGTTCTTTTATGAAAATCGTTAGTATTAAGTTATCTGCATAAGACTAAAATAAAAAAAAAAAAAAAACGGTCAACCCGTTTTTGGGATATCGAATTATAAAAAAAAAATTAAACTTTTTAAAAATTAGAAAAAAAATGATAATTTATATATGCGATATTTTTTCGCCTTATTGTATATGAACAAATTAACCTTAATCCGTTCTACTGATAAAGAGAAAATTCCAAATTAAAAGCAAAGTTCTATTATATTTTAATAGCATATCGCACATATTGCAATTTAAGCATAAATAAAAAGTTTTATAAAAATCGTAGGAGCCGTTCCTAAGAAAAAAAATTTTTCTTAGTGTTTTTTAACATCTGTATGGAAGATACTGTTATTTTTTTTAAGTAAAAGTTTTCTTTAAATACCTTACAGAAAATAAAAAACCTTAAATACCGAGTTTATTAATAATAATAACATTTGATTTTCAAAAAAAACTTGATTATTTTTTTGACAATTCAAAAAAAAATTGGCAAAAAAACAGAATTTACTTTCTTAAGAAGCTTCCGTATAAAAAAAATCGAAATCAAAATAACTGTTTTGAAGCAAATCGAAAATGGTTGTTTGGGGAGGTACCATTAATAACCGCTTTTTGAAAAATGGATTTCCATACAAAGGTCGCTTTTACCAAAAAAAATTCATTGAACTTTTTCAAAGAAAAGTTGTCAAGCTGATTTTGGGAAAAAAAAAGATTTTCCAAGATTGCTCATACAAATTGTATGAAAAATGAAAAAAAAAACCTGTGGGAAGAATCAGCAAAAACGACTAGTGCCAAGTTTTCAGAAAATTGATCCAGCTGTTTAGGCTGTAATCAAACATACAGACAGACAGACAAAATTTTGCCACCCACTTTGTTGGTGTCATCGTAATGTCACGTTTGATAGTTATCTCGAAATTTGTAGTACCTACATTATATCGCAAAAAAAAAAATTGTAAGGGAGATCTAAGCCTTAGTCTAATAATAGCATACAGAAAATATTATTATTTTGGCCGTATGGTACATTATTGGTTTGCAAATGCGTGAGCGATCACGTGAGTAGGGCTGCACACTATACCAGAAAAGTCTCGATATCGTTTTTGATATCGATATTGGGAACCATAACGATACCAGCTTGAAAGCATCCCAAACAATGTCAAAAAGAAACCAAGTCGATATTCCCGATACTCTTGGTAGTATCATTTTCTATCAAAGAAATGGATTTTTGAATATTATTATTAACTAAAAACAGGTAAAATAAATCTTGTAATTGGCTTTACGGAAACGGCTATTCGATTCCGATGAAACTTTCACAATTTTTTTTTTCTTCAGCAGCGAGAAGATTTAAGCATCTAGGCAATGACTCTAGTTATAACCACCCACTGCCACGCCCATTTTTCGTATGCTTGGTTTCTCTGAAATAAACAATTTTGATGAAATTTTCAAAATTGGTTTTAGCTCGACTCGCTTTAGCTCGTGAGATCCACTCACTGACAGAAATATATTTTTCTTTTATCTTGGAATATAAAAAACGGTTAAAAATCTTTCTTTTAGTAACCAATCACACCAATAGAAGCGTTTATTTTCGATTAGTTCATTATTTGCTAAATTTTTGCATATCTACTTTATACATAGGCTCTACTTTATACATAGGCTGATTACAGCTCTGATTAGGTAGGTACTTAACGCATACATTTTTAGACACAAAAGAAGTCAAGCCATCAACAAAATATTTATAATTGTTTTCCTGTGAACTTTTGACCCTAAGTTTAAAAGTTTGTGTCAGATACTTAATCAGACGATATGAAACAAGCCATTAAAAATTGTAGTTGCAAGTCAACAAAATTAAACTTAGTCAAAAAAGTTGTGCATACATATTTTATAAAATGATTTTTTATTAAGTCCTAGAAATACGAAATGAGAGCATTTTTTTTTTTGCGTCTGAGATCGGACCGAAAACAGGGCCCATGAGTTCTGTTATTATCGCATCGATAAAATTCAAAATGAAACAAAATTCATACGATTTGTTTCAATCAGATTGTTACAGAACATGGGCCCAGATGAGAATAATATTGCATATATGGCATATTTAAAAAAAAAATGTATTTTTTTAAAAAAATATTAATTTTCTTAATAAAATATTTCAAAAGCGAGTTGCTGAAATTTTTTTTGAAACTACGTTTAAAAATGTATTTTAATACAAACTTAAAATTGGCATACCAAAACTTTTTTTTCAAAAATGTTACTAAAATTTTATATATAAAAAACTTATTTCTAAGAAAACTGCTCCAACGGTTTAAAATTTTTTGTCCACATATTCATATTTTTTCAAGTAATCAAATGGCATATTTTTTTTGAGCTCTAAAGTTTTTCAACTAGTTGTTTATACAGTTAAAATAAAGATTTAAAAGCTTTTTTTACATTTTTATATTTTTTTTATAATTACGTTCATATTTTAAATGTTCCTTATTCCAAGCAACTTGAACAAAAGAGCAGTCATGCATTTAATTTTATATCAAAATTGGTAGAGCTGGTCTTGAGATAAATAAGATATTCGTCTTACCGTTTGTATGGTATAAGTACCGTTATTTTTGGAGCTAAAAAAATTGTTTCAATTTTCCTCTGGAGAACCACCAAAAACCTTTAAGTTCAAAAAATGAAGAAGGACGGAAGCCTCTAGAAACAGACGGACAAAGACATAATTTTGCCACCCACTTTCCTGGTGCCAAAATATATATTTTTGTTTAAGTAAACAAGTAGCAAGTGTGTAGCGTTCTAAAATCTTGATGAAAAGAGCCAATTTTTTAAAGAACTTTCCAAGGGTAGGGTAGAATATTTTTTTAAAAATACGAAGTGCCAAAGTAAGCTTAAAATTTGTTTGGAAATTTTAATTTTTGGATTTATGATTGCGATCAATAGCATTATGGCTGTTAAGCATTAAGTAAAAATAATTTTTTTTTGAAGTTTGAAAAATTGTAGCCACAGTACCAAAAAAATTGGCCTAGTGTATCGATTTTTAATACTTTTCTAAATATTGCTATGATTTTACTTAACCAATGGAGAAGGATTTTTCTTTATTTTTCCAGTGCTGCAGGTACAACCCTCTATTACTCTATTCTTGCTTGACATTGAGTTTCGGGATACTCTGTATATCGCAAGTAAAAATCAGTTTAAGTAGATGTAATTGAAATGCTACACCACTTTTGAAATCAGGGCTTAAACATTTGAAGAATAATTAGATTGAAAACTTGAAACACTTAAGACTCCCTTGAACTTAGTTGTTTTTAAGTTAAGTATTTTGTTTCGACAGGCACCACTGTGCACACCCATTTGTAGGTATATAACGGTAGAAAAGCACCCTATTGTTTATGTTGGACCCCCTTGCATCCCTTAAAGCAGAAAACACAAAAATGACACTATGCCCCGGCGTGGCGTAAAAGATGAACTTATAAAAAATACCACTGCTATCGCTAAATACTAGCTGATGCATTCGCCGATTGTTGTTGTTTTTCCTTGGCTTTCCATTTCGTCATTGTCATCGTCGTAGCTTGTAATTATGCTGCTCTTATGTTAGACAGACAGATAGAAGCCTATCATACAGGCCGAGTATGTTGTATATGTTGTGTGTCCCTCGGAAGCACTTTGCCGGTTTTGCTCAAGAATCTCCAAGCCCCGGTGTTATATTAACCATCGTCGTCGTCGTAGTCATAGTCGTCGTCGTTGTCGTCGTCACCCACCACAGCAAAGCACCCATCAGCTACACCACCAACATCCCAACCCAACAACCACTCCACCGACCGATACGACCCAGACCCACAACACCACTCCAAATGGGAAACCCAACAACAAATGGAGGCAATTCTCTTTGCCTGGTATCATCGTTCTAAAAGTAAAATGCCTGCTTCAGTCTGTCGTTTGACGTTACCCACAGCACCACGCGCATAACATTTTATCCGAGATAGAGCCAAGTCATACATACCGGCTGATTGGCTGCTCTGGCTGGCGTTTGTTGTCATCGTCGTCGTCGTAAAATTTTAAGAAGTAAGCCAAAGACAGAAAAAATCTCCAAGCACACAACAAAAACAAAACACCGACCGGTGCCGTTTGTTAGCCTTTTGGAATTTGTTGTTTGTTGTTGTTGTTGTTTATCTATTTATTTGTTTTAGTCTATAATCTCTGTGTGGCATCTTAATCTGTCTGTCTTGAAAAACCACCACAATCAAATTCGTCCGGCAAGTGATCCATCTGAAGTATCTGAAAAATTGCATCCAAAAGATACATAAATTGAAAAAAAGATTCTCCTATAAGAGAAGGAAAAAAAATGAGAAAAAAGGATCCTTAAACCGATCCACATGTGTGTGATTTGCATCTGTTGATATCTTCATTTCGTATAAAACCAAAAAGTATCTTAACCGCGCATTTTGAGTTCCATTTTTGTGTGTGCATCCTTTTTATTGTGCAAAAAAAAAAAATAAGTAAATTGATAAATAAAAAAAAAACTCATCTAAAAGATACTACTTGTGGATTATCTCTTCTCAAGCGGCTTTCTTCATCACGTGCTTTACAGCAAAGTTGCCGCTGCTGTTGCTGCTACAGGTAGTAGAATTTTATTGTAAACATACCTTATACATACACACGCACACACACCTAAACACACGTGCACCCATACACTTGGGAAATATGTTTAAGCCATCCGCATCCAAACACTCGATTTTTCTAGTTGTCAAAAGCGAGGAGGAGTAAGTACTCGGTTGGGCTGGACTGGAATCGTTTTAATGTTATATGTGCACCCGGGCGTATGAGTTATGCATATTAATCGAAAATTTAATGTTCGAGGAGTATTTTATGGATTTTCTTTCTCAATAATCCTTCTTTTTTGGTTTTATTGTTGTATTTAAAGATTTCTATTTTTGTTAATGTTTTTCTATAACTGGAATGCCTTGGAATGTTTTTTTGTATTGAAATATGCCTTCGATATAGAATAGGCGATGCAGACTCACCTGTCAATGTGAACTGCAAGATTGCAACATGAAAGGATCTTTTAGCCGCCCGGTAACACTATTCAGTTCATAAACATATTTTTGTAATATTCTATAGATATGTATTGTTTGTGTAGGTACATACCTACATGTGAATGAACCTACCTAATTTTTTTAACAAATTTATTTTTTGTTTTCACTTGTGGTGTGATGTGTGGTTGGAGATATAAATTATGTTACTTTTGTGGTTGTCCGCGTGTTGGAACGGTATAATTTATTAGCTGTCCGAGCTGGGATATTACGTTGACAGTGGTCGTGTAGCGCAACACCAAGATCGTGTATGCTCGTATATGGGTCTCTCTTAAATGACTCTACATGCTTATAGGTTATGTATATATGAGGAATGTTGCAGGAAACATTTTTTTTATTGCACTGGAAATATTTTATTTTGTTTATTTTATTTTTGGATTTTGAATATTTTCGATACAATTTGTGGGATTTTCTGCGTACACATTTTTTTAAGAATTTCTGAAAGAGGAAGAAGAGGGTGATTACACATGCGTGACTTAATATAAAATCATCTGATTGAAGAAAGATGCAAAATGAAGTCATTCTCTTGTTTTAAAACAATTGTTTGAGTGATTTGTTGTTGTTATTTTTTTTTTCAAATTGTGATATAGTTTATAACGGATACTTGCAACGGTGAATTTATTATGCGCCAGTTGTTATCAATATGGGTTTTATATTTTTTTGTTTTATTATTTCACATTGTTTCCTCTGGTTTTATGAAGAAAAAAAAAAAGCGTCAACAAAAAATTGTGATAAGAAAAACTGCATTATTTTTGCATTGTTGTGGGGCAGGGACAGTATTTAAATTGATTATTCACCCATTTATAAATTAAAATTAAAAAAAATATAATTGTTCACAAATAGTCTCTATTGTGTTATCAGTCTTGTAATAATATGACAACATTTAGATTTGGAGATATATTTTTTGTTTTATTTTAATTTTTTCCCATTCTCGTGTCAAGAGTCTATAGAAGCTAATCATAAAGTTTTCAGTAGTTACCAATGTTTGCTGTTGTTATTTGATGTGTATGTTATTTTTCTCATAAAAATAAAAGACATAATTTGAATAGATTAAAGAAACTTCAAAGAACATGTTCATTTATCACTTACAAAAATCTATTCTTTTTTGTTTATTTACTATGGAATTAGAATATCAATGCTATTAAAATTATAGTTATATGTTGTCATTTAATTTTTGGGCAAAGCTTGTTTGAATTTGAAATTTATGTATAAATTAAAAGCAATGTGCGAAAAGTTGCTAAATTTGCATATAACAGATTGATATGAGGTAATTTTTTGCAGTTTTAGAGTTGTGATATTTTTGTATTTAAATTTATATACGACATTAAAATTGATCGGTTGTATTTTAAGATTAAGGTAGCAAAAAAACTAAGTAAATACATAGCTTGGTCACGCATACTTTTTGTTATAATTAAACGCATTTATTAAGAATGAATCATTGAAGACCTGTTGTCTCACACCTAAATATTGTTAAACAGATTTAATGAAATTTGATAAACCCACATAAAACACAATTTGTGTATATTAGGTGAAATAGGTTATTGGATCCTTTTTTAAAAATTTAAAAAGAAAAAAATATTAGCATGATCTAAAATAAGAAATACATTTTGTGATTTTTTTTAATTTCTTAGAAAAATAAATTTAATCAATATCGGAGGAGGATATGTTTTATCCTTCTGAGCAAATGAAGCATGTGGATAATAGAAAGTAAAACAAATTGATAAGTAAAAAAACATGACAAATTTCAGAATTGTTATGCGCAATTTATTAGAATTTATTAAAATTTTTGATTTTTTGATTTTTTTGGTTGTTGTTAATTTTTCCTAGTAAATGTTTTATGATTTTTTTAGTCCTTCTATTTTGATAGAAAATTCAATCTTATGCAAAATTGAAAAATTATAATAATAATGATTGTGACCAATCTCTCAGAAATTCAAGGGGGAATTTAATGGCAATTTTGGTCTTAAGCATATAAGCAACAAACATATTCAGTAACAAAAATTTTTTGAATTTAGACAATTATTTTTCCTTTAAACCTACCATTTTCCGGTAAATTGTATAGTTTATTAATGCCGTTTTCGGTTGGATGTTTGAAGTATAGTCCTTTTCTATTCCTTTTTCACACCAACTAATCCAATTTTTCATTTGCTATAGGAATGGAACAGAACACAAAACCGTTTGAAAATGGCATAAGGCATTCGGAGTTTTGGGGTTCGACATTTTGGTATTCAAGATTCTGATGTCAATCGCAATTCTGGCATTCATGATTTTGGCCAGAATCATTGATTTTTTTCTGGATCTTAAATGCTAATGTTCCACGATGTGTCAGGCCAAGGGTATATGCAAGGGGGGGGGTAGGTAGGGGCGTTTTCCACTACCACAATATATTTTGAACATTAGGCAATTTATCTTTTTCTGAAAGAATAAGGTTCCGCATATTTTTAATTTGTTTTTTAAAATGTAATTTAAATCCGTTCAACCAATAATAATTAGAAAATCAAAAAAAAAAGAAAGTTGTTAAGTGTAATTTTTTATAGTAAATATTTTGTAAGCGATTATAATAATTTAAGCATACCAAAATAATTTCGTCAAAATCTAGGGAGCCATTTTTGAGAAAAAAAAAAGTTTCGTAATAGCTAGTTTTTTTATTTAATATTTACATTAATTTTTTTTGTATAGAACCGTATGGTTTTTTTTTTTAATATAAGCTTTCAAAATTTTTTTTTCAATATTATTAAAAAATTCAAATAATATTTTTTTTGGAAAATGAAGTTACAAGGCACTTTGTAAATTTTTAGAAGTTTATGCATAAAATAAAAATTAAAACCAGAAAAATCTTTCAAGTGGCACCATTAAGAATAAATTTTTGAAAAGATAACAAATGCCGTAATCATTGGTTCTAAAAAAAGTTTTAAAAAAACCTGTGAGCATACATATACATTAGAGGTGTTGAAATTTTTTTATTTTTTTTATTCAAAATGGATATCGTGGATCTTGTAAAGGATTTATTAAGAAGTAATTTTTGTTCTTGGGACATTTTCCAAAACTGAATTTTGAATCCCCGCGGCCGCTTTTAGGTAAAAAACCACAATTCAAAAAAGTGATCAGAAAACCCATTTAAATTTGCGTCAATATGTGGTCACAATTACTTAAATTGACTTTTCTTGCTATTTTAATGTGCTGCTAGGAAAATAAAATAAAAAACTGTGCCTTAAAATGTCATAAAATAACTTCTGATTTAAATATTCATGAAAGCCCCCAAAAAAAACCCATCGATTTTCTAGCTAATTTTGATAATTTGTTCTTAATGAAATGCACGAATTGGCTCAACAACATTAAGCAGCATACTTGAATTGATATGCAGTCAATACATATAAGTAAAGAAGTCCAAAGAAAAAAAAAATAATAAGTACCTAATTGTTCCCTCATATTGAAGCAACTTAAATGGTTTTTCTGACCGCTTTTTCGAATTGAATTTTTTTTTCTTAAGATCTGCCGCGGGGTCTCAAAATTTAATTTTGGAAAATGCCCCAGAACAAAAATTATTGCTTTTTAAATCTTTTATAAGATTCACGATACCCATTTTGATTATAAAAAATTTAAAAAAAAATTCCGACACCCCTAATATACACTCCTCGTCAACTGAATACGCACAAACATTTTTGAATATATTTTATCCATTTTTTCCAAACAGTGATGGTTATTATGCCATCTGTTGATGGTAAAAATGTTCGTAACATATAAATAACAGAATTTCAAAGTTTTATCCAAAAACAACCGTGAGTTTTTCCTTCAACCACTTCCAAAGTGTAACTTATACAAAGTAGAAGTTTTTTTTTGAGTCAACTGAATAGGTACAAAAATTAAAATTGGTATTGGAATGGAATGAAACAAGTTTTTGTTTAAGTTTAGTATTGGGTACTTCCACCTTTATTTTTAATTACTTCGTAAATTCGATCCGGCATGGAATCGTATAGCTTTTTAATGTAATTTAACGATATTTCGCTCCACGCTAATTTGATTGCAGAAATAAAGGTTTCTTTGTCTTCGAACTGACGACCACCCTCATAAACTTTGCGTACTAACCATCCCCAGACATTTTCTATGATGTTTAGATCAGGTGAGTACGGCGGCCATTGAAGCAACTGCACTTGTTGCTCCTCTATCCATGTTTTTATTATGCGCGCTGAGTGAATAGGCGCATTATCATGTTGGTAGGTCCAGTTTATGGGTCCAAAGATGTTAGAAAATTTAGGAAAATTTCTTTCCAAAATTACTTTATACCCAGCTGCTGTCATTCTTGATGTTACAACCTCGAGCTCAACTGTTCCATAATAACTGACTGCTCCCCATATCATGACACCTCCTTCACGACTATGATGGCGCTTTAAAAATCTTTTTTCTTTTCTTAAGTCGTGAAAATAGAAGTTGAACCCATCAGGGCCATCGAAATTAAACTTTTTTTCATCTGAAAAAACCACGTGATACCATTCTTTTTTCCAACTCATGTGAAGTCTTGAAAAATCTAATCGCAACACTTTCCGTCTCTCGTCAAGTGGTGGTTTTTTCTTAAGTTTCATTCGTTTAAGATGGCTTGAGTTGTTGATTACTCTTAATACTGTTGAGCAACTTGCGCTTACGCCGACTTTTTGTTTTATTTTTGCCACAGAATCAGAAGAATTTGATACATATCTTAAAATTCTTCGTCTCTCAGCTGCTGTTGTTGCTGTTTTCTTACCTCCCTTCATGTTTTTGCCGTATGCATCTTTATTTTTCAAGTAAGAATAAACTATATTAAAACTTCGGCCAACTTTATCAGCTATTGCACGTCCATTTAGGCCTTGGTCTCTAAGTAAATCGATTTTAGCTTTTTCAACACTGTTAAGACACGTAGATCTAACCATTTTTCTTAAAATTTGAAATCAAGAATTAAATTTTACTGAAAACACTAAAATCGTTAATTTAAACTGTCAAGCACTCCAAAAAACTTATTAACAACGAAGAAAATGGCGTTGTACCTATTCAGTTGACTAGAAAAAAAACTCCTACTTTGCATATAAGACATTTTGCAAGTGGTTGAAGAAAAACTCACGGTTGTTTTTGGATAATTCTTTCGGAATTATCTGCTTAACATCTTAAGGGAATAGTTAGCATCAACAGATGGCACAATAACCATCACTGTTTGGAAAAAATGGATAAAGTATATTAAAAAATGTTTGTGCGTATTCAGTTGACGAGGAGTGTACATACATTTGTATCAAGTTTTCTAGTAAAAATCTTTGAGCAGACAATTTCGGTAAAAATTGTTGTGAAACTTGAAATATTGAATAAATGAGTTTTGCTTCAAAATGTTGAGTTTGAAAAATTTGTTGCCAAATGTTTTCATAACAAAAAAATCTTAATTCGAAAACGACCCACAAAAAAAATGTTAGCTTTTCAAAAAAGTACAAAATAGTACAATAACTGTTGCCGTTATTTTTCTATTAATTTGTTTCTATTTTATGTAATTTTTGTACTGGTTACTAGGAAAGAACTCAGACCTATGTATCCAGAACAAACTAATGTTATTTAAGCAAGTATTGAAACCCGTTTGGGCATATGACATCCAACTATGGGGCTGTACAAAGAGAACAAATGCTGAACCCATCCAAAAACTCCGAAGCAAGGTCCTTGGTGGAATAATAAATGGCTCTTGGTATACAAGAGATAGCGATCTACATCGTGACCTTCAAATTGAAATGGTTACAGAAGTTATTAAGAACACGCTATATCACACAATCAACGACTGCAAAGTCATACCAACTCCGAAATGTAGACCGTCTTAAATTTACGAGACAATGTTCGGAGATTAAGAAGAACCATCAAGCCTCATGAGCTGATGGTCTTAAAGCTATAGGGAAGTGTTAAAACTTTAAAACTTCCCACAATGTGATTTATAAATTAAGAAAGAAAAATCATTTGTCGATCTTTCATTAATTGGTCCTGATTCACCGGTGGTTTTAGTGCGGTAAGAGTCACACACTACTCAGTACCGAATTCATACCGAGTGTCTTTTGAAGATTTCCATCGGATAAAATATAAAAATTTAAAAAAAAATGCAACTCTTTTTTATAAGAATTCTCTCCCTTTCAGCGCGTCGCTAGATATAACCCCCTCCCAAAGAATTTTTTTTTTATCTACTCTCAACTTTAAGGGTGATCCGAACTGGTCAAAACTAGTAACTTTTTTTCTGCATATATAAGACCGGGATTTTTTACTTTCATCGGATATTTTGTTTTATTAAACTTTTTATTTTTACTAATTGGTTACATGTAGGCATATTATTTTACTAAAAAAAAATTTGGAAAAGTAACTGATCTTAACTTCCAAATTTACTAAGCTTTCTGTTAAAAAGTGCCTTTTGAGAGTTAAAAATTTCAAAATCAAATGACGCAACGAAAATCGTGAACAATAAATTGAATTTATATCCACTTAAGAAAAATTGTCAAAAATACCGTATAAAATACTGCATGTCATAAAAGGGCTTTTCCAAAATTTACAAGTATTTTTATTTTGTATAATTAAGGTTTTTATTAGGTACAAAATCAAAAATTTTCTTCAATAGTGTCATCAAACATCTTTTTGAATAATTTACTATAGAGAAACCTACATTTTCCATAGTATGGCAAAAAAATTGGCAGCTTAATTTAACTATACAGCGACGATTGGGGATCAAAATTAAAATTATTGACTACTTTTTCTTCATTTTAACTGATGTCATTTTATAACGACCACCCAATATACATATCGTCAGTTCAAAGTTAAAACCGACTAACTCACAAACTACAATATAAAAGAAAATTAGATTGAAACATGTTTTTTGAAGCTGATCAGTTACGTTTCACAAAATTTCCAAATAAAGTTCCCGGGCATACCTTTTAAAATCCTAATAAACACCGTGCATTTTCATTTTTTTAAAAGTTTTTTTCTGGTTTTAGTGAGTTTTTCTGACAATGTATTTATATGTGGTTTGTAAATATGTTGTTTTGTGATCAGATCAATTTAAAAAACGCCTGGGTATTAAAAAAATTAATTTTCAATGAGAAGGAAAACGCAGTTTTTTTTGGCATACAGAAAACCCATGGATCTTGACCCTACACATTGTTCAATTTTTATGTTGGGCATTTTTCTGATGAAAACGTCATTTTAATAAATAATATATATAATATAATAAATATTAATACAAAATGATTCATCGATCACAGTACGTACCTAACCTACATACCTTGCTTGAGAAACTCACTGTTATATTAATCGTGATAAGAATCGTTAACAGCAACTTTTTCCTGCATTTCATAAAATATTAAATCACCAATTATGTTCCTAATGATCACATAAGCTTGCAAGTATTTTTATTTAATTTTTTAAATCATTTGAATTTCTTTAAGAAAAAAAAACATTTTCACATCAAAAATTTAGCTCTTATCAAAATCTCCATCTTAAATTTTTTTTTTTATATTTTCTGTTTTTGTACGCCATTTGAATTAATATAAACATAAACTTAATTGTATCTGTCATAATCTAAGAATCATAAATATGACAAAATGTTTATTATCATATAAGAAAAACAAAAACAAAGAAAAATGCAACATCAAGTCAAGTCATAAATTATATTGAAAAACTAGCATCAGTCTCCATTTATATATCCCCGCACATAGTGACACATTCTTCTAAGCAGCATAAATATGGTCTAAATACTATAATGTCTTGAGAAAATTTTAATTTTTGAGTAGATATTCCATTTGACTCTTTTATTTTTGTTTTTTGTCTAGTTATGTTTTGAAAAGAGCCGACTGTCTCTGCTTCTTGAAATTATGCTAATTAAATTGGCACGACCACAAGGTTTAAGACTGTTTGTTTGTTGAATACAAGAGAAGATTGTTTTCATCTTAACGTGCCATTTGGATTTTTTTTTTTTTTGTTCTATTTTTCCTTTTGAGATTCTGAGAACTTTAAAGAAGGTGATACAATTTGTTGTTCATTTTTATTCATGTTCATGTTGCATTTTGTGACAAGTTAAAACATTTTATTGCAACAGGTTGGTTTTTAGAAATTTTTAGATTAAAATGAACCCGGAATGGGTTTATCCATTCATGGTTCGTTTTGGTCAATTCAATAGAATTAGTTGGAAAATGTCATAGATACAATTCACGACAAAGTCATATGAGCTTACTCGGGTGGATCAAGGCTAAAGGTTTTAACGTGGCTATGCAATGAGGATGTAGGGAATAGCTACATGTATCTAGCTTTTTATATAAAATAAAATTGTAAATGAAAAATTGGGGAAAATTAATAAAATATTGAACTAATTTTTTATTTTATTCGTTTATTAACAAAATTGTATGAATTAATTTTGAATATGTGCAAAATTGCAACAAAGTTTCTAGGGCCAAGTATATATACCTATACCAATATTCTCCAGATTCGTTAACGTCTACTAACGAGATGTGGATTTTTTGCCAAATTCATTAGATGCAGTTTTATTTCAATTACTTAGAAATTCACAGCAACAATATCTAATCAAAATCATTAAAGCTGTTTTTGAGAAAACCTTAAGTCGTTGTATGGCAGCTTTCCATTCCAGAAGATTTAAAAAAGTTTTAATTTGTTCTTAAGAAAATATAATTAGAAAAAATTCCTTTAACAGAGAAAGATGTGCGAAAATCACTTGTTTGGAGTTCTCCATCATCGTTCTTTTAGATTTGATTAAAACCTTGAAATTTTTGCTGTTGTCATGATTCATGATGAGACAAATTCTTGTCCTCTAGGACAAGTAAAAACTTCGCACTGTGTTAACTACGGCTCAGTGACATTTTGTAGCCAAAGAATTTATGGTAATTGCCAAATTATTTTGATATATAAATAATTGTTGCTCTGCCATACTGAAGTAGCAATATCATATTCTTATTAACAAAAATAAATATGTCAGAGTTTTTAATAATATAATCAACTATATTGTTAACACAAAAAGTGTCTATACTGTTTGCGTAATACAATCACCTTATAGTTGTCATTTCGTTCTTGAATTTAAAGAAAAAAATTATGAAAACATATTAAGCTACGCTTTTTAGATTTAAGGTCTCTAATATCAGCATCCGTTTTCAAAACAAAAAATTACAAAATCAAATTTAACGACCACCTAACGACCACCTAGCTATATCATTAGCACACTAAGGACAAAATAAAAATAATTCCAAGTAATAAAACAGATGATAATAAAAAAAAATAAAAATAAAAATATTTTATTTGGTGTCAAGTGAAAATTAACCATATCTAATTAAGAAATAAAGATTAAAGACCAGATAGTTTTTTTTTTACTATTTTAATCTAAGTAAAAGATACCTTTAACCTACATTTATATGTATATACAAATTTTAACAAAAAGTATTTGGGTTAGTTTATTGTAAAATTGACCGTGATCCCACATTAGATGTTATCACTTAGCAACTATTGTGAAGATACAAATTTAAATCCATCACTTTTTTAATATTATAAAAGAATAACAAAATTTCCTAAAATGCTGGCGTGTCGGAGAAAATGTTGTTAGTTATAGAAACTGTAATTTAAGTAAGTGACGATTTGACACAAATATGAGTAAAAGAGGAAACTATCAAATCACTTTGTAATTTATCATCATAAAAATTAATGACAGAAAATTATAGTCAGTCTATGCTTAGAAAAAATATATATAGATGCATTAGTCAGCAATTGCATATCTTTCAAAAGATATTTTGTAGTTATTTTACTAAAATAAACACTTGAATCACATCTGAAGATAAATAAGCTCATATGCTATAAGACTGACAAAACTAAAAAAATTGTGTAACATTGTTATTATGGTATTATGTCCGTTCGCGTACCTCAAACAACTATAAATTTCTACGATTTTAGCCTAAAGTCCTGTGAAAGCTCATATACAAAAAAAACTTAGAAATCCGTAGTTTCAGGAAGTAGGTACATACACTTACAGACATAATATTAGTTTTTTTTTCATTTTAGAGTAGTTATATAATACCTTCTTGGATATCTCTTCTCAATTTCAAATAAGAGGACAGCTTTTGTAGATCTTCTGTAATTTTTCATTAAATTTATTTTATAATAAAGATTTTTAATATATTTTTTATTTTAATGAATTAAATATCTTATTTTTAGTAACTGAAAGTACAATTATTTTTTAGCTTTCGAAATGAATAAATAGTAATAAATACAATTTTTTTTTTTGGTAATAAATACAAGTTTCTAAGAGTATTGTGCTTTATTTCTAAACTTTTCTTTAACCAAAGTACGTTTTAATAAGCAATACTTACTCCCAGCGTCACAGGGGGAGTTTAAACTCTAATTTTGGTTTAAACTCTAGTTCAGCAGAAAAATTGAACTTCAGATCAAGGTTTAAGCGAGACCATACATTTTTAATTTTTAATTTTGGTGGGGGCAAAAACCCCCATTTA
The DNA here is from genome assembly GCA_946251815.1 of Dasysyrphus albostriatus. NCBI lineage: Eukaryota > Metazoa > Arthropoda > Insecta > Diptera > Syrphidae > Dasysyrphus > Dasysyrphus albostriatus. The sequence continues at coordinate 139,482,706 of OX276336.1, forward strand.
TTCGGCTTAATACAAGCTAATTCTTAATCGAACTTAAAAACTAAGAACTTAAGCTAATGTTAGTGAGGGGGAGGGCGATTCAGAAGCCAGAAGTTTTAAGGAAGGAGTACTGAGGTTAAAGTCGAAAGAGGACAAGTTCGAGTTAACACCCTGCAGCATGCGAGAGATAGGTTCGTTGGAGCCATAACAGGTTCGGTGGGTGGGTATGTAAAAGAGACGAGTGGTACGTGTATTACGAGAGTTAGTATTAAAAGAGACAGAGTTGTAGAGCGACATGCAGTCAACGGAACCGGAGAGTAGTCGATGAATTAAGAGAATGTCTGAAAATAAAAATGGGGAGCTAGCGTAAAGATAACTATTATTAATTTTTTATAATATTCTTTGTAAACAAATTAGTAAAAAGCGATAAGTAATGAAGTACAATATGAGTTACTCCCGACTTTTATTTTAATGAATGATAATTGAGTTACGTACTTTGTAACTACTTTGACTTTGATTTGTTTTCCGATAAAAATTCATTTTCATTGAATTGAAGTTCTGACCTAGTTTAGTCACACTTTTCTAAATATTTATTAAAAAAATTTAAGAAAAATAGTAAACAAGTTTTAAAAAACCTTAAACTCCGCCAATATGTCGATAAAATCCTAAATTTAGAAAAGAATTTTTAAATTTTTAAAAAAATTAAAAAATTGTATACTTTTGTAAATTTCCTCTTAAAGTGTCAGAAGATGCTCACTTTACCCTACTATTATTTTGGCGATTTTAACTTTTAAATATTTTATATTTTCATAGATTTCCTAGAATGTAGGTATTAGCTTTGTTTCAAATTTTATCTGAGGAATCAGTAGAAATCAAAAAAGCTGTAGTGAGACCACCCAGTTAGGACTTGCCCTCGAAAAACTCGACGGAGGGAGACTAAGAAATAAAGGAAGCTAGGTGTATATAGAACAAAAGGGTATACGCCTTAACAAAAGTTATACCGCTGCGTCCATATTTGGTAAAAGGGACATGGGGTTAATTATTGATAAGGAATCCAAAAATAATGTGAAAATGTTGCATACTGAAAAATGCACTTCATAGTCAGCATCTAGTATCATCTGTGAGAAGAACAGTTGTGAAGTTAACCAAGAGTTTGAAATAATGCAATTTTGAACTTTTTTGCGTAGTTGCTAAAAACATGGAAGAATAAGAAATATGTGAACTATTAATCAAATTCAAATATTTATACATAGTTTAGAAAAATTATAAGGATTGACTAAAAAGTAAACAAATTGGTGCAGGAGTTAAAAAAAGGGTGGTTTAATTTTAAGGGCCGATGTTGAATGACATGTGACATTTCTTGTCAGATTAATTTAATTTGAACCATGGAAAGATACACAATCGAGCAACGCGTTAAAGTTATTCAGGCATATTATGAAAACGGGCGTTCATATCAATATGCATATCGTGCACTTCGAGATTCTATCGTTCAATTAAATTGTCCAAATGTGCGTACAATCGGAAAAATCGTGCAAAAATTTGAGCAAAACGGTCTGTAGGAGATAAACAAATTAACTCGGGCCTATTACACAGAACAAAAAAAGACAACTAGTCAATAATTACTTGTTTAACTATGTTTGTTCAACAAGTTAAGTCACTTGTGAAACTCAAAAAAAGCGTGATAATTTTCTACCTTTAAGGGGTTCAAATAAAAGTAAGACACCATATTTTAAATGTTTTGTAAAGACATTAATGTATTTAATAGTCTTAATTAGTCCATTTTTATAAAAAAAAACTAGTAAATATAACTTATAACATATTTCTAATTACATATGTAGAACACTTATGTCGTTAACTCATCATTATTAGTCCTTTCTTTTATTTTCTGATTAGATTATTTTTGAAGGCCAAGGAAATAAAAATTAAGGCACCATTAAATGTATAGGCCTAGGGCCCAAAAAAGTTAAATCCGGCCCTAGTGGCACTTAACAAACAAATTGTTTCAAAAAAATCACCCAAATCCATCTATTATATAAATAGTTTAAAAGTTATTTAATACAGTCCACTTTTTACAGCTATTCGTCTCACGGGTAGATAGTCTGGTTTAAAAATTCTGCTTTGAAATTTTTTTTAACTTAAAAAAAAATAAAGGAAAAAATATTTTTTTTTAATTTTTGTTAGTGTTTTTGAAATGTGGTCGTATTGAGTTGAAACAGCCTTATGTTTTTTATTTTGAGATTTGTTTGCAAATAATTTTTGTTTGTACTACCATTATTCCAAGAAATGACACCAAAAACGGTTCTTTGTGTTTTTTTAAGGATCTCATTATCATGGATAATTTTATTTGAGTTGTCGAATGTTATGGTCAGACAACTTGTTTACTCAGCTTTAATCGATTTTTTTTGTCGTACAATTTTGAATGCCAATATCACAGGAAATAATGACGTCATTAAAAAAAATTCAAGAACAGTTTTGGAAAACGAGTAAGATTTTTACATGATTCTTTTAAGATTTTGTAAGAATATATTTTTTTTACTCGTACACCGTTTAAAAAAACTTGTTGTGGTCATTCGGTGAATCTCCTGCTACTTTTTAAATGTTGATTGCATAACTTGTGTTTGTATTCGAATTTTTAGACTTTAATAACATCAATATTTCTGTTAATATTCAAATTGATTCACCTAACTGTTTTAATTCACCAAATTTTTAATTTTTATATAAACCAAGTGCGTGAAAGAATTATGTTTTTCCTATACAATGCTTAGTCGTCATCAAAATGAATTAAAAACAACAATTATGTACAAAAATATTTAATAAATAAAAAAACGATGATTTTTTATTTATAAAATATTTTTTTGACTAAATGAAATAAAAGTACATTTTTCCAAAACAAAAAAAAAATTGTTGTTTGTAAGATTTTTTTTTTTAATTTTTTTGGAATAAAATTGATCCTGGTTTTTTTAATTTTTCTTGTTAAAATTTGTATGACATTCTTTAAAGTTTAAACCATCAATTTCGATTGGGAATCTTATTTTAAACAAAAATTTTACATTTAAATTTGCCAAATTCAGGTTACTTATACCAAACAAGTGGCCAGTGGTGCAGTTGAATTATTCTTTCAGAAACGAAAGGATGAATTTTCAATAATTTTTCAATAATAAAAATCCTGGAACGTAGCTTTATTTAACAAGGTAAAATCCAAATCTTTCCAACTTACGTATGCCTCTATATATGTAAATGGATTTGAATTTTGATGATTAGATAATTTCGTTTTCGTATTCAATTATTTTTATTTTGTTGAGTAGAGTTTATAAGAAACATGCTGTACTTAAATTAATTTAAATGGCTGTTTTTTTTCAAAGTCTTAGGTTTTGAGATTAAATTTTCCTGTTAATAGCATCCTAGAATTTAATGCCTACTATTTATTTTCCGCCATAAAAAGCCTTTTGTATCAGGTCTTCTATCTGCAAAGCAGTAAGACAAAGCTTCAACAACCTTTTTTGATTTGAAAATATCAAAGCTATGCCAAATTAAATTTTGAGATTATATTAAAAAAAAAAAACAATTAAACATTCTCTGCATGTATCAAAACATTAATTTAATTTTCATTCCTTTTACTCATTTTTATGATATCACGTTGGCTCAGCATCACGTCGTCGTCCTGAGGCGGCACGCGTGGGGTTGCCGACAGTGGAGGCGGTATAAAGGCTGCGTGGTGAACATGTAATCATAAAATAAAACTCTCAACCCAAAACATCAAACATTCTCAGAAGTTTGAGTAGCTCATTAAATTGTGTTATTACTCTTTGTAAACTTGAAAACTACTTGTTGATTCTTGATTCTCTTATGTATAACAAAGATTTTCCTTCAAAATAATAATCTTATTTTGGAAAATTTTTCTTATGAAATTCAGAAAAGTCTAACATTCATTATATTGACACACATATGCCTTGCTTCATTCACAAATAAAAAAAAATTATTAAATAAATATTCGATTTCCAGATCGAGCTTAGGTACGAATTTTATTTATAATTAAGTGTACCTACATTTATATTCTCAGAAATAATTTTGTATTTTTGTTTGATGGATGGTATTTCTTTATTTTCCTCTTATTTTTCATATTAATAGCGTCATGATCTCAGTGTGGATTTTTTCTTCAAAAAATATAAAAAAAAAACAAATTCACACACAAGTATCTTTGCCTCTAAAAAAATAAGAAAATGATTTCTCTCATCTTACCATTAATATCAGATTGTTTTTCATCTCTCCATAGCAACAACAAATATAATTGCAACTCACTTTCCCATTTAAAATGTTTTTTTTTTTTATATTTTGTTTTTTTTTTTTATTGAAATTTGTTTCTTTACAATTCGCGCTCATATCCAATAAAATTTAAAAACATCACGAACATTATTATTTTTACCATCTGTTTTCTCATGGTTTTATCAAAACATCAAACAGTAACGCAAAATCTCCAAAATCGATCTTTCACTAATCGATTCTCCTCTTAATCTGTTCCCCACGCTTTTGTTTAAACAAAAAAAAAAGATCAAATTAAAAATCAGACACTCACTTTTTTCTTAGTTTCTCTAAAAATAGATGCACACAAAAATCTCAACTTCTTTTTTAATAATTTGTCTTTCTTAATTTTTCGCTGATACGAGATCTGAGAAGGCGTGCATCTTTTTTAGAGTTTCTTTACAGCATTTATGTATCTTGCATTCTTTTTTTGGTGGGTGATGAAGCAACACTTTTAATCTACGGAAATGATTTCTCAAAATAGAATTAAATGCAATAAAAATTAGCCCACGATAATCCAAAACGGTGTCTCATCATAACTTGTCGCACTTTTAATAAAAATGTATCTAGATACTCTTGTAAGACACTTACCCTGAGTGTATATTTTGAGAGAGACAACAACTGTCACCACACTTAGCGCCTAAAGTGTAATGGCTGTAACAAGTTATTATCATCGACAAGTAGTGGTGTGCACCCGAGGGGGGCGAGAGATACAATGTTCAGATTCAAATCTAGCATTAGTTCGTGCGCTGGACCACAACACCATCATCATCTCTACATCATTGCTAAGCAGCATCCTCAAGCTACATTGGTACACATGTTTTGGATGCCACATGTAGATTTTCTGTTGTGTGGTTAGGTTATCTATGGGACGGATCTTGTTCAACTTGAGATATATGTACGTATATTATGTCTTAAGCTTAATGATGGTGATGGTGCACAAAATACCTATCACGGGAATCTAGTTTGCATGAGCTGAGGAAACCTGAACCTCGTATCAGGTTGTACTGAGAGATTAAAAAAAACATCTTTTGTTTGGTATATTATTCATTACGATACAGCACTTCTTAATTGAATCAATGAAAAAGGAATTCAACATTCAACACTGAATTTATTTCTTTTTCTTCGATTTTCTTAATTTACATTTTAATTTGAGTGGACACAAAAGGGATTCAATGCTATAAAAAATAAAAAAAAAACTCCTGTCTGAGGTTTAACCAAATAATGGCTTCTAATAAGGAGTAACATTCTACAAAATAAATTCATTCTTAGTTTTTTTTTGTCAAAAACGATTAAATGGACCCAGCTTGAATCTTCAAGACAAGAAGAAGATTAGGTTTTTTTTGTGTTAACACGCATTATTAAATCGTTAATATTGCTTATCAATGAAATTTTAATAAACAATTGTGGTCTTATGATTTCTGTATTCTATAGTTTATTACCAATTTAGTTCGATAATTTTTATAATTGATAAATTATTTGGAAGTAGGATTGTAAATTTAGAGCTGACCTGAGACTTTAGTGGTTAATTCGGTTTTTATAGCCTAATAAAAAAGATTGTGTTATTACTCATGAGGTTTATAACCAGCATTAAGGGCTGGCCACGATACCAAACCAAACGATACTTTTGTATATCGTCAAAATTGAAAAATTTCTATATCGTTTCGGTATCGGTATCGGTATCGGTATCGGTATCTGTATCGATATCAGTATCGGTATCAGTATCGATTTAAGTATCGGTATCAATATCGGTCTCATCTGGTTTGTCTTTAAAAAAAATCAAATGCACGACTTGGTTACATGTTCTTGATCTTGTAGTTAAACTCACTAGGTATTTTAAAGATTCAAAAAAGAAAAAACGGTACTGTGGATGGGGTGGGTGGATCTTACTTAAGCCATTTCCTCTTGCTAAAAAGGACCATGCCTGAAATTATATCGAAATCGTTGGTTTCAGAGAGATGAAACATGCAAAAAATGGGCGTGGCAGTGGGTCATTTTAACTAAAACTCATCACTGCCTAAACCTTCTTCATTCTTAAGAGAAAAAAGTGACGTTTTTGAGAGATCAATTATTACAGGAATTATTTGTTTGTAATAAATCAATAGTTATATACCAAATCAGACTATCGAGAGTATTGTTTTACTTGCAATGTATATACGAGGGCGGGTGAATAAGTCCGTGACTTTTTGAATTTCTGACCTCTTTACTGAAACAGCAACACTGCTCCTGTCAACAGGCATCTGTCAGTTGACTCCTGTCAAAATTTAAACTTGCTGCGTCAGTTAGTTTGTGTTTGACAGCTATTTTTATCACACTACTCACTAATTTGAGGAGAAAATGGAAAAAAGTGAATTTCGTGTGCTTATTAAGCATTATTTCTTGCGAAAAAAACCATTACCGAGACCAAGGCTAGGCTTGATAAATACTATGGGGACTCTGCACCATCGATTTCAATGGTAAAAAAGTGGTTTACTGAATTTTGTTGTGGCCGTACAAGCACTGAAGATGCTGAACGTCCTAGACGCCCAGTTGAGGTCTCTACACCCGAAACAATCGAAAAAATTCACGATATGGTGTTGGCCGACCGAAGATTGAAAGTGCGAGAGATTGTGGAAGCCGTAGGGATCTCGCATGGCTCAGTGGTTTCAATTTTGAATGATCACTTGGGCATGAGAAAGCTTTCCGCAATCGTGTAACAACTTCACAGGAAGGTTTGGCGTTGCTTAATCGCAATATGGAGGAGTTTTTGCGCCGTTTTGTAACCGTGGACGAAACATGGATCCATCACAACACACCAGAGACCAAACAACAGTCAAAACAGTGGGTTTTTTAGGTGAATCGGGTCCAAAGAAGGCCAAGGTGGGTTTGTTAGCCAAAAAAGTTATGGCGACTGTTTTTTGGAATGCGCGCGGGATAATCCACATTGACTACCTTCAAAAGGGAAGAACAATCAATGGGGAATATTATGCCAACTTATTGGACCGATTCAGTGATGATTTGAAAAAAAAACGGACCTCATTTGGCCAAGAAAAAAGTTCTTTTCCACCAAGACAATGCAAGGGTGCTCACATGTGCAGTTGCCATGGCAAAAATCCATGAATTGGGCTATGAATTGCTCCCTCACCCACCCTATTCTCCAGATTTGGCTCCGAGCGACTACTTCTTGTTCCCAAACCTGAAGAAATGGCTTGGTGGAAAAAGATTTGACTCCAATGATGAAGTCATCTCGCAAACAAAGGTCTATTTTGAGGACCTCGACAAATCATTTTTTTTGGAAGGGATACAAAAATTGGAGAAGCGTTGAACAAAGTGTATAGAGCTCAAGGGAGACTACGTTGAAAAATAAAATTATTTTTTAATCAAAAAATCTGTGTTTTATTCCAAAAGTCACGGACTTATTGACCTGCCCTCGTATGTAGCAAGTTATACATTTGTTTCGCGATGATAGGGAAGACGAAACAGTGCGGGTTTCAGAATTCTGGTTATCTGTCTAAACGGCTAAACTGATTTTCTTTAAATTTGGTATATAGTAATTTTTGATTTTTACTTGCGATTGTAGATGTTAAAGAGCAAGTTTTGGGTTCGTAAAAAAAATTGAGATAACAATAAACATGACATTACGACACAGAGAATATACGAAAAAAGTAGGTGATACAATTCCACTGAAGCCATTTTCTTGAAATTTAAGAATTAAAAGTTTTTTTGGGATCTTTTAGGGGGGGAATCAAATTTTTTTGTTTATCTCAAAACATAACTGTTCCTGCGATACTTAAGGAAAAGCTTGTTTATCCCAAAAACAGTTTTTGAAAATTCAATATTCCAAAAATGGATTAATAATTTTTTTTGAAACTTGGTTTATTAATGTATTTAATTAATTATTAAATTTTATACACACAAAATTTGTTATTAAGGATACCCAGTCAAATGAGTTAAGATTTTCTTAAGCATATATTCTATTTATTTATTTAAAAAAAATCAAATGGCATATTTGCGGGTTTTGAGCTTTCAGTTACTTTTTCAACTGTTAACAAATTTAAAAAAAAAAAACCATCTATTTAAATGATCTTTTCTATTTTTATATTTTTAGTCTTAGGTTTTATATCGTTATGTCTTAAGTTCCAAGCAAACTTAAACGAAGAGCAAGTACTTGTGATTCAGTCTTACATTATCAATTAGCAGTTTAACATACTCGCATTTTTCTTAAAATCAGCTCCCTCCACATTTAAAAATAAACTTCAATACATTATTTTTAACAAAGGCTACGTTTGGATAAAAATGCATTTTTCAAAAAATGATTATTAATTTATGACAAAGAACCATATTTTGGATATTCTTTTTTTTTCCTGTGTACCTCATTAATTTCAAAACAAAAAATATGTTTCCTTTTTCAAATATTCAAACTTATTTCTTTTTGCAAACTTAATATTTTGAAAAGTATTTTACTTTTATTCAAAAACACAGGTACTTGCTATATAAATGTAATAAATTTGTTAAGGACAGTCATATCTACATATTTTCTCAAGAATGGCTTTTACGATTTTGATACATTTTCTTTTGGTATGCTTAAACTAGTACGATCTTCCTACCAAATACGTTTAACAAAAAAATTACACTTTAGCCATTTATTAACCTCCCTTCGAAATATTATCGATACCTTCCCATAAGAATTTAAAGTGATATTTTCAAAAATTAAGATACAAAATTTTAAGAACCTCTTACCTTTTCAGTTTGTTTGTGTATTTTGTAGAAATAAAAAGATTTTGAATCGGACTTTGAGTTGAAAATCGCACTGCAAATTTCTGTATTCCCCTAAATACACAAATATATATTTTGATTTTGTATATTTTCATATATTTTGTAATATTTGAAATGTTCTTTAGTACATTCTTATGGAAAGGTATCGATATTGTGTATCAAAATTTAAAAAAAAAACATTTTTGAATACAATTTTTTTGTTTGTAAATTTTATTTGCAGAAAATCAAAAACATAGATTTTAATTGAGTTTTTTGAAACTTGAAATTAAAAAAGTTTCTTTTAGTACCCCACACACTTCTTAAAATTCCTAGAATAAAACAATACAATTAAAAATATGAATTTTTATAATCATCATTTATCAACTTTCCAACATTTTATGAAATTAGTCAACCTTAAGAATATAATTTTTATTCAAATTCATATTTCATATTAATCTCTTAAGAAAGCGTGCCATGTTCCATTTGTTATAAGAAAATTAATCATCTTTTTGTTTGTAAATAATTATAGCTTAAGTTAATGGTGACAAAAAATTATTGATGTGATGACCCATACAACTGATTAGTCGTACATAGGTAGTTATTTTTTTTTTTATTTCAAATTGAATTTATTAGAGCTTTAGAACTTAATAAAAAAGAAATAAACAACGCTTATAAAAATAAAATACAAAAATGACCTAATTATGATGTCATTTCATCATCATTTGTCATAGTAATATGCAATGTCAATGTTTTTAATCTTTAATCAGGAAATAAGTGATTTAAAATAAACACAATGGAAGAGACTTTGAGATTTAATTGAATATAATTGACACCTGCAGATTTATCAAAGTGACAAAACAAAACCAATAAAATTAGCATTGATTTTATTTTTGAATAAAACAAAAATAACTGGGGTGTGCCACCACCAAGGTAAAGCTCTTATTTTATTTCCATCATTCTATAAACTTGTCCTTCATGGTATAAGACTTAAGATGTTTTTGTTCAACTTTGCTTGACTCCATTTCGCTTAACTGAAAGCATATAAGCAATGTTTCAATTTATGAAACGAGAAATAATTTAATACGAATTATTTTTGAGCATTTCTCACACAAACATCGAATATCTGAACTCCACTTAAATGAAAACTCCGTATTATAGGGAGAATCAAATAGCTTGTTTAATGCCAGAAAGTATGATTTGTATAAGCAGAGCCTATCCTTAGATATCCCTCAGGCGTCCGCCAGGTATCCTGTATAGACCCCTAGGGGTGACCAGGTGTCTGCTAGGAATCTGCAAGGTATCCATCAGGCATCCACTAGGCATATTCCTGGTATCCGCTAGGAATCCATCAGATACCCACTAGGCATACGCGAGGTATCACTTAAGCGTCGCCAGGTATCCGCTAGGTATCCGCCAGGCTTTCCCTAGACATTCTCTAGGCATATGCAAGGTATCCATAAGGTGTCCAACAGGCATCCACCAACTAGGCATGCACCAGAAACCTAGGCATCCGACAGGCATCCGCCAGATATTCACAGGGCGTCTTCCAGGCATCCACCAAGTATTTGCCAGGCGTCTACCAGACATCTGCTAGGCGTATGCATCTAGGTATGAGTTAAGGAAGCGTACACTTTTAGACATCGTTAAGGCGTTCGCCAGGCGTTCACCAGACGTCTGCCAGGCATTCATCAGGCATACTCTAGGCATCCGCTAGATCTCCAATAGGTATCCGCAAGGTGTCCGCCAGGTATCCGATAGGCATTCGTAATGAACCAGCCATCTGCAAGGTGTCCACCATCGTGCATCCTCTAGGCAATTGCTAGGTATCCGCTAGGCATCCGCTAAGTATCCGCTAGACACCCGTCAGGTATACGATAGGCATCCACCAGGTATCCGATAGGCATTCTTTATCAACCAGGCGCCTGCAAGGTGTCCACCAGGCATCCTCTAGACAAGGCATTCGCTAGACGCCCGTCTGGTATCCGAAAGGCGTCCACTGGGTATCCGTTAGGCATCCACCAGACATTCACCAGGCATTCAGAAGGCGTCAACAAGGGCTCTGCCAGGAATCCACTAGGCGTCTGCTAGGTGTCCACCAGGTATCATAAGACATAATGTATAGGTAAAATAATAAAAAAAATTTCATAATAATGAAATGTAGTTTTAATTTTCTTAAATAATAATAAAATTAGTAAGAACATATGTTTAAATTTTAATAATTAATTAATTAATTAAATAATAATTATCAAGTTAAATCAGCAAAAAGGTCATAACTAAGCATCTACCTATATCAACAAATATCTGAAAAGTAAACGTTAAATGTATCAAACCCATAAAAACTCTAAAATAATAATAAATTTCTGTTAAAGATCTGAAATTGAATCATTACTTGATGTTGTAAAAACAAAAAGTCTATTGATTAGAAAATTTTTCAAATTGAATTGATACCATCTAAATTGAAAAAAGTTTTGCATTTTTATAGTTCATCATCAAATAATTAGCTTTTATGTCTTTTTTAATTACTAGATTATAAATTTTTTCCAGGCAGATGTTATATTTTGAGGTGAGACTATAAGAATGAGCTCAGAGTTCTAAAGACAGAAAAAAAGGATTAATATGTAAATAACGACTATTACCATGTAGTTTGTAATTTTTAAATGTTTATTATCACAATCATCAATCAGGGTTTTTAATAAGATTTAAAGTTGGGAGTGTGATGCCATAACAGTGATATAAAATTCCATGATACTAACATCGATTGATTTCTATTTAACAAATTCTATATGATCTGTCCAATTATTTTTAATACCCTTAGGTTAACATAAATTATGTTTATAAGACACTAAAAAGTATGGAAATTTGTATAATTTAATTAATTAATTTTTCTAATGAAACATATTTAAAACACCCATTATTCGTTGAAAGCTACAGACACACGAAGGTTTGTTTTTTGAGATTAAGAACATTACATAACATAGCTATTGAATATTTTATAAGAATGTTTTGATTAACCAGTTAAAAAAAAATCAATAAAAAAATAAAAAACCACATGACATGACTATAAATGTATGTATTTCATAAAAATTGAGAAATTTTAATTTTTGTAATAATCGGAGTAAAAAATAACAACTATTCAAAATGTCTGCACTTTGAATCCCCTTTCATTTGTATCATCATTAACTTGGTGATTTATTTATTTAGCTTATTGCAAGCGAATTACTTAAACTATATTATACAAACTTAAATTATAAATAATATACTTAACGCTAATAAGAAAATAATACGGTGGAGTGAGGTTAGGAAGAAAAGGTGTATAGAGTTCTTCTAAGGGAAGGGGAACTAATGGAGAAATCGAAAATATCTTGTGCTGTATTGGCTAATCGAAGCATTCTGCTCATTGGATTGAAATGGCCGTAGTTGGTGCGGTGAATAGGGAGGCGGAGGAAGGGGACAGCTCTAAGGTTACGTGGATTGGTAATGATTTTAATCCATTCAAGCAACGCCAGAGAGTCTATGGCTCCTATGATGAGCTGATGGACGAATATTATGTCGGCGATAAGGCGACGTAATACGATCTTGGCCTCCTCTTATAAAAACTCTACATCTTTCCCGATCCCAAGCGAATAAATAATCCAAATTTTTCGCCCTCTTGTCAGCATTGCATAATCATTTGTCAATTGATTTGATTAATAAATATTAAGTTTTATGTGAATTTTTTAATCCGAACCAAATATTTTTTATAAAAACATCCCACATCAAAATGTAATTTTCAGTGTGGGCAAATTAGTCTAAACTAAAGTAATAAGGTAAAGTAATAAAAATGTACATACAACCGAATCTTTAGGCGTTTGTGAAACTTGTTAGAAATACTAAACTTAATCAAAAACAAGGTATTTTATGACTTGTTTCTTTTTGTTTTAATTACAAATTTATTCTGCCTGTTTCTATCTTTTATTTTTGAAGTCAGTATTTTGAAAAAAAAAAACATATCTGTCGTGTGTGTGTTCAGCTTCGTTTAACTTTTATTTGCCATTAAAAAGTAGTAAACTTATTTAATGTATAGAAATACCAAAAATAATATTACGTTCAAATTGTGATTTGAAAATAATTATTATTTAGCTAATAACTTTTAATTTTTATGAGGTCAGTGAATTTAGTTTAATATTTTTATAGATTTATTATGTGCTGGAACTCATGACATTATAAGAATAATTAGTAAAGTATCCCAATGAATAATAAAAAGTGAAGCTAACATTCTGTCTGCCGGCTTCAAAGCACCTACGGTTGAACTGATTTTATTCAAATTTAGTGATAATTATGTTGTTCTAAATTTATGACAACCTTAGGAAAGTCTCCAAGAAGTTGAAGACAGCTTTATAGGTAAGAAGACCGGAAAACACGTGCTCATAGGTGTATGAGATTCTTACTACACTAAAACCATCTCCACTTCCCGGTGGCAAATAAGTTAAAACTTAGCTAACAGTTTATTTTAAACGAAGTTAAGTAACGTGTTGAAGTTAACTTTTCGGTTAAAGTTCCTGCTAATTTCACGACTTTATAGCGGCTTTCTGTTTACCGCACCAAGTTGGAAGATTTTTTTTCTTCATAGAGGGCGTGGCGTACTAAATTCGACTCGTCAAGGATGTCAATAATTGTTGAATTAGGGTGTGTTTTAATAGCCGATTTCTACGCGAAATTTTGTATTTCTTTCCGATAAGTAGGAATCCCTTATATACCATGGAGGATTTACAAGTGACCTGAGCAATTTTTTTCAAACGTTAGTAAGTTATTTAAGTTTGTATCGCATGTAGAATTCCAAATTCGTATACCCTAAGTCCAAACAGGTTTATGTACCTGCCTGTAAAACATTAACTTATTTTCAATAAAAAGCTTTGAATATTTACCGAGAAGCCAGTTCTCTTAATTTACTTTTTAGTTCTTTGCATTTCTTTTTATGTTAGGCTTCCATTTTAATTTCACGTCTAGAGTCATTCCCAGATACTTTGCCTCATTTGCAAATGGAACACGAGTGGTATTAGGAAAGACCGATAATCTATTAATTTTTTTATACGTAAAGTCCACATGGACTGAATTTGGTTCACTGATTGCTATTCGCCATGTTTTTATGAAAATTAAAAATGAAATTTAATTGTAGCTTCACTAATCGCTTTGCCCACTGCTAGTATTGCAGTTTCATTAGCAAACATGGCTTCGATAGTGTTTCCTGTTTGAAGTACATCACGAAAAAAGAAACGTAGAGAGCTGGACCTAAGACACTTCCTTGTGGTACACCAGCCACCATCTCTTTGAAATTAGAATAATCAGTCTGCTATCTGTTCTAGATCTATTATCTGTTATCTAGATATCCGTTTAGTTCTTCAGGCAGAACTTGTCTTTGTTTTAGTTTGAGGCCTTCGTGCCACACCTTGTCAAATGCTTGTGATACATCCAAAAAGACTGTCGAATTGATTTTCTTTTCTTCAAGAGCTCTCTCAATTGTGTCAGTAATTCTATGCACTTTATCAATTGTCGAATGCTTGCTTTTAAATCTGAACTGATGTTCAGGTATAAATTGTGTCTCTTCTATTATTTTGGAACAACCAATCACTACAGTGCATTTGCTACAAAAATTAGAATTAATTTCTAAAAAAATTATTTATTTTTGAATATTTTCTTAAATGTTAACCATGCCACAATCACAGCATCTAAATAAATATTAGCTTTTTTGAAATTTCCCAAAAAAAAAGAACATCCATATTTCTATCTACATAGTTTATCATTTTTTACTCACTGATTTCCATCAAATTTCTACTCTCCCACGGGACCAAATACATATTATTATCATTATCTTCTTCCATCCAGGATCTTTCATATAGCACATATAGCTATGCAACAAAAAAGATATTAAAAAATATTTTACTCTACTCCAAGGCATCCCAATTTTTGATTATAGAACTCATATTAATTTTCGCTCCCCATCACCTGGTGACAACAAAAAAATCAATATCTATAAGAAATCCCAGCAGTCAGCCAATCTTTCGCTTCCATTTGGATTCTATGGTGAATAAAGTAATAACTGGCAACCGTCACAACACCTCTCAAAAATGTTGCATGGAATCATAGAGTATACCTATGTACTTACTCGTACATTTATTATTACTATCTACCTCAAGACAAAAACGACATCGATGTCATATTCAAAATGATCACATCACTTCCATGAGCAATATGAGCTTACTTCTTGTATTTATACCAACCAATATTGTAGTTGTAGTACGTCTGTATAATATATGCATATTGACTGCTTCCAGTTATGTCGGGTGGAAGAAACCAATTTCAGTTTGAATTACAATCCGAATCAGGAAAAAAAAATAAAAAAAAGGGTGGCACGAGGCGTCCAACTCCCTGGGTTTTTTTTTTTCTGTGGATATAATCTGCATGCTTGTCCTATACCCACCCACTGTGCGACTGAGAGTGTCACTGTATCTGCTGCATAAACATCGGCAATCTGAAATAGGAACAAACGTGATGTTGTACACACAAAATTCCCATAACCCTACGGTAATAAACAAAATGCAAAAATTCAACAACTACAACTATCACAATTGAACAATTGACAATGAACTGAAAAACTATGTCGCATGTACTCGCTTTGTGCATTATTCCACTATGTTACAGCTTGTTGCACTAATTTAAAAATAGAATAAATTTTGTGGCGCAACAGCTCGTGGAGAATCAGGCCCTAGTGACTTACAACTCTCACCCATTTCTCTGTGCGTGTTGCCGGCAGGAATGAAGGGGACCAAGGAGCTGTCAAATCCTCTTGGAAGATTTTACAGCTCCTTGCAAAAGCCAGTACCCCGACATTTCTAGTTGTAGGTACTAAGTTACTAAGAAATAATTTGGTATTCTGTATTTGGCAACACTATGAGTATGTTCACAAAACACCAACTTTTATTTAGAAAATTTGAAGAGCTACAAACTTTGTAAAAAACGAATTTAAATTGAATTTTAAATAATAATACTGAAAAGGAAAACTTGTGGATAGACAGATAGTCACCTCTAATCTCGGTAAAACACCTACAAAATTCGTTAGATTGGTAAATAAAAAAAATGAAAACCAATAGTTTTAAATATTTTTATTTAAGTTTTGCAAGAGTTGAGATTTAAGTCAAGAAATTTAAAAAATAACATAATGGCAAGAGAGCTTTAACTTTATTTGTTAGATACGATAAAATAAAACTAAACTGTTCCATAGAATATCTTTTCAAAAATGTGGGAAATCCAAGGAAAAAAGAATATTTGACTGAATGGTTAAGCAATCACAAATACAAGTATATTTATGAAACTGGGTAGACTCCATTAGAGTCAAATTGGCTAGCTTAGTAGTTAGAAGATTATGTATACTCGGTAGCTTTGTACCTTTCTCACACTTAAAATAAAGTATACACAACTGAGTACCCGAGACCAATTGGTACTAGTAGTCTTGCAAATACTCTTTACTTTCAAGAAAAGATTAGCTGTTGAAACCTCTATTCCAATTTTTAAATTTATTCCAAGGCCACAGTGTACATTATTAGCACCTAATACTCAGAAGTTTAAAAAAAAACAAACAAAATAAATGTATGATTTACCTTTTATGTCAATTTAGAAACCTATTAAAATTATAATTCTTCTTTTTTTTTGAAAATACAAAAATGTAGAGCTCAAAGTTTATACGATATTGATGAAAAAAAATCACATTTTACGTGGGAATATACAAAAGTCAATGAATTTATAATGTTTGGATTTTATACTACCACTGGATACAGCAGCAATATTATTGACTAATGTGGGTGTCACTATGATGCCCTATCTTAAGTCCGGTGATTCTAGTCGTTTGGAAAGATTTTTTATATTGTAGATACAATATTCGAATTATAAATAAAAAAAACATTAATCTTCCAATTAATCATTTCGTTTTATTCAAGCTTTCTTTGATTTACGTCACTAATCTGCACCGATTGAAATAGTTTTCATCGCAAGTTGTATTAATTTTGTACAGTCCAACGATAAGCCTCAAATATTTTTTACTAAATCTTAAATAGGTACATCACATATAGTCCGTAACACTTGGATAGCCTTACTTATTTTTTATTAAAATCAACAGTTTTTGACACTAAGCAGGTCAGTATGAAATTGTTTTCAAAATTAGGACTTCGAAATTTTGAAGTAGCCCATTCTCGAAATGCATGAAAATTAAAAATTTAGAGCCTTATCGCACGTTCCTAGCATGATTGGTTCCAGATATACATACAGATGAAGTAAACAAGGGCACTCGATTAACCCTTTTTTTGGCGAACTGCAAAATCGGGAATGGAAATGTAAAACAAAATGCAAAAAAAACTGCAAATTCCTGTCAAGGTCCCATTTGCTTGGGTGAAAGTTGCCCTGCTTACTTCACAGACGTATAAAATACTATTGTCGGGTTAAGAAAGGAGAAGTTGATTTTACGTTTTCATCAAAGCTAAGATAGACAAGTTTTGGTATTTGTTAGAATTTCCTAAACTGTTGAATGACAACGAGATTCTACAATACCATATTGGAAACATACTTGCCCTAGTTTAAGGATATTTTTGGACCACTGTCAATTGTTTTAAAGCAGAACAATTGTAAAATTCAAACAGTAGTTGCAAGTTAAACTTGGTATTGTAGGCATCAAAGTGTCTTAGAACATCATTTCACCAGAGACCAGACCGATTGAAATCTGTTTAAGATTCTTGAAAGACTCTTATTTTTGAGGTTATTAAAATAGAAGCAATTAATAGCACTGATATAATTTGTTAAACTGCAGCAAATAAATTTAAATTGATTTCTTTCAAAAATAAATCGATAAGTTATTATTTTAACTACAATAAACACGGTTATTCTAATGTTAACAAAAAAAAAACGTTTATGTTATGTTATGCTTGTGACAGCAAGCAAAATATTCTTAGAAAACTCCACCGGCTTGAAGAAATCCGTTAGAACTTACTTTACTCTCAGGAAGGCTATCTCATCTTGTGACTCAATACAAAATTCCATATGTTTACTTTTAAAAATTGCCAAAAACAGTTAGTTTTAATAGTAAATTTAAGTGAGGCTATCCAAATGTTACGGACTGTAACATAATACCAATGTGAAACAAAAAAACATTTTGCTCTTTAATAGGCTTATTAATAAAACATATATTGTAAGCTAGTCCACGGTTAGACAACTTGTCCGTTTGATAACTTTTGTCATAAATAAACATTTTTAAATCTTTTTGGTCTTTACTATCTCACCAAATTTACCATTTCATTAAATTGTTGTGACACTTTTAAAAGTAGCCATTTTAAGTGTATTTTATTCTTTCCTCTTTAAAGAATGATTTATTTATGCAGTAGAGGGTTAAAAACACCATCAAATAAATTTAAATACATTTGATTGGGCAAGCGCAACAGCTCGTAGAGAACCAGGGCCTAGTGCCTTACAAGTACTCTCAACCATTCATGTGTGCGTGTTATTGGCAGGAATGGAGGGGACCTTCAATTTTTTGTCTGGTCTAAAACTAGATGAGAAGCATTTTCAATGGCGAGTATTCTCTTGGAGGATTTGTCAGTTCCTCGCAAGAGGTAGTACCTCGGAAAATCATTTTTGTTTTTTGTTTTTTTTTTTTTAGGTTGCAGCGGCTTGGAATTGAACCCAGAACTTTGGCATGACAGTTCAACGCACTAACCATTATACCACAAGGTACTACTTAAAACAGCATCACCTTGTTTTAAACCGACGAGTTTAGCAGGGATGCCAAAGCAATATCTTGCTTTGAAATCCCTTAATATATCTAATATAAACCTAGGTAGTTCCTGCCATTAAAAGTATACGTCGAAAATTGAAATGAGTGTCGATTGAATTCTGCAAATAAGGTAGATCCTTATGCATTCGTTAAAGAAATTGAACTAGAGATTTTGATCGGTACTTTTATTGCGATGATAGAAAAGACTAAGAAAGTGGTGTAATATGTTTTTAAAATAAAAGAAAAGACTTGTGTATTGTCGGAGAGCTGATTTAATAATGATGAATTTTATTTGTTATAATGTGTTCATACTTAAAACTATGCTGACTCCATATTCACACATTTGTGGAGTCAGCAAAAAGAATAATATCAAATGCGAAAAAAGAATAATATAAACACGATATGCAATGCACGTTGTTCATTGCATATCGTGGGAAGATTATGGTGTGCTGATGTGCACAATGTCGCTTCGCGACGTATCAAGTGACGAGTGGTATTCGTCACCTGACCCGTGCATACACTATGTGCACATAAACACACTACAGTGGGTTTCATAATTCTTTATGTCTTTCTGTCTCTCGTTTGCTTGTTCAGCTACAACCGAAACGGCTAAATCAATTTTCATAGTGGTTTTGGTGATTCCCCCACATCAAAATAAAGGTACCTGCCCTACAGTTTTTCTAAGCAATTTTAAAAAATTCAGTTTGTTCAGTCTCCAGGCAGGTGCCTATGTAAGTCAACAATTTTCTTGGTAATATTCACATCTTAGGTTACTTTTCTGTTCAAACAATTTTTTCACGGTCGCTACGTATTGTCGAATAGGGGGTTTGTATGGAACAACATGTATTCAACACAATCTTGATGGAAATGAAACAAGTTTTCAAAATATTTTAATAGCTACACAGAACACAGTATTAGGGTAAATGGTCGCCAAACTGTTCTGTTTTCACAACATGTAATATGGCGAAGCCAGCGGACAAATTTGGTTTCCCAAGAGAGAACCAATTTATAGGGTGTGGAAATAAAAAATTCACGCGAGTTTTCAATTCTCTCTCAAACCCTAAATTGGTTTCCTCTTGAGAAACAAAATTTTTCCGCTCGCTACGCTATACGTTAATTTTTTAGTTTCAAATCAGTCTTGTAGGTTATTGAAAATTTATTCTTCCAAATAAAGTAATAAAGCCTAGGTAGTGAATAGAAATTTTTTTTCCTAAGGGAGGACCGATTTGTGCGAATTTTTATTTTCACACACCAAATTGGTTCTTTCTCAGGAACAAAAATATTCCACTCACTATGTTTTTGACGAATGACGATAAAATATTTTGTTTAATTTGTAATAAACCCTTCTTGCATTTAATTATTAAGGACTTCATAGGTTCATTTTTCAGGTTAGAAATTGCATTTGATAGAGAAATCGGGCCATATAGGTAAAAATTACCTCGGGCGACCTACTTCCATATGTTAAAATATGCCCATGTGACACATTGCAAGAGCATCGTAGAGAACTCTTTGAAAATGGCCTTATGTCATGATACAGAATTAAGAATGTCAAAAAAAAAAAATCACCAACAACATTATTTCACGCATGTTTCCACAAAACGAAATTCTTGCCAAGCACCTATTCCCTTTTTATTCCCTCGAAATTTTTTATTAAATAGATCAGAAATTGCTTCACTCGGTTTTTATATGAAATTATCTTCCAGGTTCAGTGAGAAAAAACTTCACCAGTAAAAAGTGAAACTATATCCCATTTGAGGTGAAATTATTTCCCATGTGAAAGGTAGTTCCCGTGAAGTTGATTCCCTGAACCTAGATGAACATTTGGTCGATGACAGTGGACTTTTTTGGCCCTAAGCAAAACTGATTTGAACCTTCTCAGCTTATTGACCAACACAACGGCCTCTGGCATTTACATAATATGTACTACACAAAATCAACTGAATAAAAATTTTAAAAAATCCATTGAACATGAAATCAATTTGTTTGTTTCTATATAAGTATTACTATATAGGTTAGATAAAACTAGATAGGTCAAAGAACTACTGTCAAAAATTACAGAATGCCTGGAAAGTATTTATCCCCTTAAGATGATCATAAGCAATGTTTTATTTTCATATAAGAAAAGTAGCCAAATTTGTTCAAACAAAAATTACTGACCAAAATAAAATAAATTTTGTTTCCACAAAACCAATACTTCCTGCATAATCCAAGGTTTAAAAACACAATTGAAATTCTAAAGAAAAATTGAAAAATGAAACCAAAAAAGTGGTGCCCTGCTAATAGCAAGTCGTTCGATTCGGTTCGGTTCGGTTTCCATTGCAATGCACTTGTGGTTTGAAGTGGAGTGGAGGTATGGCAGAAAAATGAAGGCGAGGAGATTGAATAGATTGGTAGGACAAACAATGAGAAGATTTGTGTGTTTGTTGTTGCTATTGTTGTACATAAGGTCAACTCAAAGATTTTTATTCAATAGAACTTCTTTTGCAACAAAAAAAAAGAGTAGATATTTGATTCAATAACATTGTGACGTAATTAAAGTCACTAGTTTTGTTATTCGTACATTCATAGCTTAACTTTTTTCTAAATAGATTTTTGTATCCGAGATAATTTCCTTTGTGCAAAAGATACACTCAGACAGATCTAATTGGAAATATTATGAATAAATTTAAAAATATGTTATTTTGGTATTAAATGTCTGCGATGCCTGTCAGTTTGACAAAAGAATTTTCGATGTTACACAATTTTGTGTCTTTGTTCAAGACATTTTTTTTCCAAATCCTTTTATAATTTATTATTCAATGAAATCAAAACGTTATTGTGTTTGTTTAAATAGGATTAAATATTTTGACAATACAACTTGATGCGATGGAATTTATGATGCAAGAAAACATTACAATCCTAAAAGTTTCAAATTTAATATATAAAGCACTAAATATGTCCCGTTTTACTCTTTAACATTCAACCTACACAAGTTAAATAAGTCAATAATCAGAAAAATAAAGATAAATAAGATTTTCTCAAGTGAATGAGTGGTGGTTGGCTATTTAATTCAATAAACATGAATCTAAAAGACATGACACCTTTTGGCAATATAAATGTTAGTGGGATTGTTCAACAAGAGAATTTATATGGAACATTTAATGGACATTTTTGACATTCATATTGCATATTTTTTGTACAGAAATATCTCGTATTTATTGAAAAAAAGTAAACAAAAAAAAAACTGTTATATGGTGAAGCTTAAAATAATGTGATATAAAATAGGGTTAACTATATATTTCCATTTGCTTGTAATATTGGAAACTCGTAATCCTGGTTTTACTTTTTCAATTATCGGTAGCTCGGCACAGAATTGGTTCATTAGTTCCATGGCAATACCTCTTTTGGTTCATAAAAGTGAAAATTCAGATTCAATTCCAAATTGTTATGTTGGCAATATTGTAAATCTGACAGATGCCAGTAAACACGCATGTTTTAAACTTCAAAAATTACTTAAGAATTTTTTTGAAAAAAAGAGCTTTAAAGAACAACTAAACGTTATTAAATAATTTAATTTTTCCTTCCTTTTAAATATAAATAAAAGGACGACTTGATCGCACATACTTGCTCTTATGTTCAAGTTGCTTGGAATTAAGAAATTTTAAAATGTGAAAATAATTATGAAAAAAAAATAAAAATTATTTAAATCGTTTTTGAATTGTATAAACAAATTTAGTAAAATAACTTAAAGCTCAAAGAAAAGTAAACCGTTTGGTTACTTACTTGAAAATATATGAATATGTATGCAAACAAAAATTTAAGATCGAGGGAGCGGTTTTCTTAAAAATTATATTTTTGTATATAAAATTTTGGGAACATTTAAAAAATAGTTTTGGTGTGCCAAATTTGCATACTTATATATTAAAATAAAACAATTTATAAACCAAGTTTTAGGTAAGTTCATTGAAAAGTTATCGAAATATTGAATTTTCAAAAAAAAGTAAGTGTTTTTCAAAATTTTTTTTTGTCAAATTTTTGATATGCAATATTAATATCATTTTATAAAATTTTGACTGAAATCAGAAGAGCCACTAGTGAGAAAATCAAAAATCAAAAACCGATGTATGGTAGGTGCCTTCTTTTAATAACAGTTTTTGGTAATTTTTTTCCAAAAACTACAATGCACCAAAAGTCCAATCAATTTGTGGTTAGTAAGGCTCTTAGCGAGCAAGTTGTGAAATTGTTTGGATTTATGTTTACGGTGGTGCTCAATCCGAATCTAAGACCAACGACTAACATTTCGTGACGCAACATGGAAAAAAATGCAAAAAAAAATGATTCAAAAATCCATTTTTTTGGGAGTTTTCCACTAATGGCTCGACAACTTTTGTTATTCGAAAACAAAATCAAAGTACTATTAAAAAATACACAATTTCCAAAAAATCACAGCGGTTTTTTTCTGCGATCTACGAGTATTTGGATTCAAGCGCTTATTGAAAACTGATGTTTTTTTTTACTGTTTTCGAAGATCTACTCTAAATTACTAAGAACCTACTTTCCTACTTTATGTGAAATTTTTTATTTTTTGTCTAACACATGAACAAAGTTATATTTTTCTAATGGTCTTTGGTGTATTGAATTTGAATCTGGTCTTGAAATAGCACTAGCATTTCACGTTTTGGAGATATGGGGTTTATTTTTTGTCCAGGTAGTTTTCTTTTTAAAGTTTATAGTCATTCTGAAGTGTGGACATTTAACTTCAAAATTCTTTTTGAATTTTTTAAAATACCACCATTAATCTTCAAGAAATCTTTTACCTTCGTCTTAAGCTATACGTTATTTGAAAAATCCTATCAATTTGTGCTCAAAAGGGCACATAGCGAGCAAATTGTGGGGTACTTTTGATTTCCCCCCTATTTAATCTTTACTAGGGTGCTTTATCTGAATCTGAAGCTTGTAACCAAAATTAAGTGACGCAACATGCAAAAATTTGAAAAAGTGCAACAAAAATGCAAAAAATTACTGGATTTTTCGAAGTACGTAGTCTAAGACAAAGGCTTACGATTTCTTATAGATGAATAAAAGTATTTGAAAAAAGTATTTCAAAAAGAATTTTTTTAAGTAAAATATTCATACTAGGGAATGACTTAATACATTATTTCAAAAAAAATTTCCTCGACAAAAAATATACCCCAAATTTTCATTAAAAAAACGTATTTTCTTACCTTTAGATTCAAATATCTCAAAATCGTAGCATAAAGTATCTAGTTACTTAGTGCTTTGGAGTGGATTTTCGAAAACAGTTTAAGTACGCCAATTTTTAACTAGCGCTTGAGTGCAAAAATGGATTATTGCAAAAAATCCTAAAACAGATATTCATTGGAAGTTGTGTATACTTTCAATGGTACTTTGATGTAATTTTCGAAAAATTGATAGTTTTTGAGCCATTTAATGGATATTATTGGTGAAAAACTCCCAAAAAATGCAATTTGGATCATATTTTGCTTTTTTTCCATGTTGTGTCACGAAATTTTAGTTGTAAGACTCAGATTAGTATGAACCCCCCCGAAAACATAGGGTAAGGTCGGGTGGTAATGGCACCCATTTTTAGTTTTCTTTGTAACTCTAAAAGTAAAAATGTTTTTTTATTTTAAACTTTGATACACGCGTTCTGGAATTAATTTAAAAAAAAGAAGAAAAAAATAGATTGATTACGAAAGTTTATATAAAAAAAACATAATTTTAAGAAAAATTAAAATACCTTAAAAAAAGACATGTAAAAAATGGCAGGTTATATTGCAGCTGCTAGAGGATGATATAAAAATCAACTTTTTGTATGGATTTTTTCCACACACAATGCTGTTTTATGTCAAATGCAATGAGAGAAGTCAAATAATACACTTGTTCGACTTGAATGTTAGAAAAAGCAGTCCTAAAAAGTCAATGAAAAATTTACCCAATGTAATAGTGCGAGAAAGTGCACCCTTCTAATATAAACTTAGCTTAAGGGGTGCCATATCTCCCTTTTGATATTAACACTGTTAATAGAAATCACTGAAACAAATAAATTAAAAGGTGCCATATTACCTGACCTAACCCTAAAAAAGGGGCAAAATAAAAACCACCCCACAATTTGCATTCTAAGAACACAATATTATTGGAGTATAGTTGTTATAGAATTTTTATAAAAGCATTTTTTTTTAAATATTATATTACAAAACATTGATGAACTTTTTGTGAAACTCGGTTTAAAAATATGTAAATATTTAAT
This sequence comes from Dasysyrphus albostriatus, assembly GCA_946251815.1. NCBI lineage: Eukaryota > Metazoa > Arthropoda > Insecta > Diptera > Syrphidae > Dasysyrphus > Dasysyrphus albostriatus. The sequence goes on from OX276336.1 coordinate 139,507,761, forward strand.
AATAAATAAATTAAATTTGTGTATACATAAGTTACTACAAGTATAATCATAACCGTTATTATAAAGCCATTTTCCGGGTTGTTTTCAAAATTGAAAAGCGAGCTTCTAGCGTAGTAAATTTTTTGTCTATACCTTATTATTAACTTTCGAAAAATGTATGTGTAAAATTACTTGAATTCTGAGCAACTTGAACTATAAAAACCAGGAAAGATGTGTTCCAGTCTAGTCGTGAAATAAAATATTTTTGATATCAGTCATAATATTTATTTAAGATCATCGGGATGTTGACGAACGGCTTTAAGTGATCACATGAATACGACAAAAATGATCTTGAAGTGAAGCTGATGCTTTCAATTTAACCTGCTTTTACTAATGAGCTTCTTTTTTGAACAGCTCAGCAACAAAGCCATCGAGTGAGTTACCGAAATTCAGTGTTAAAACGTGATCACTTATAATTAAAAAAACCTTTAACTTTTTCTATCCATTTCTAAATTACATGAGCAAAAGGTCCTGAGAAAGCAACTAAAGTTCATAAATGAGTGCGGTCCTACAAATAACATCAAACCAATAAAAGAATAAACAATTTCAATTTGGTAAAAGAATGCTTCCAGAAAACATATAAATACTCAATTGTTGGAACCATTAATTGTGTTAAATTTTGAATTGATATCTCCCGATTTCAAATTACTTTAAAGTTTTTTTTTTTACATATTAGAATAAAAAAAATGACTAAGACTTGGAAAGTACTTATGGAAACAACATAATTGGTTAAAATTCTTTCTGCAACTTAAATGGGATAAAAAATGTGAATTTGAATTAAGAAACCCAACTCAAAAAAAAAAGAAATATTTATCTAGTCTTCATCGGTATTCGCATAAAGCAATCCGAAAAGTACTGACTTTCACCACCAAGTTCTTAATTTTGTATACCCTCTCTGGTGAATTAAAATAATTTTTAAAATTCACAAAACATAAACAATCATTTTGTATAATTGCTTTTAAAATTAGGCGCATGTGACGTGATACAAGCTATAGCCGAATGTGACTCACATCAATTACTCAACTCTCAATCCCAATGCTCTTTCCGAAAAATTAGTATTCAAAGCAACCGAACCTATTAGGAGGTCTTCAATTTTAATCCCTTCATCACATCCATCGTTTCGGTTGCCTTCTTTACTTGTTCTTAAATTATTAATTCAGTTATTTATAGAAATTAAATATATAAAGAAAAACGTGAAACTATTTCTATGACAACATCAATTAATAATGTTGGCTATCATGACTATCCTCTTAAACCATTTGACAAAAAAAAAGATAATTCCCATTCATCTGTGTTGCAATGGATAAAATTAACCACCACTAAGCATGATGTTTAAAATTTAATATCCTTTCATTGTCCTGTTGACACCGTAATATAAAACTTGATATTTTTCAAGTAGATTTTTTCAAGTGTGTTTGCCACTTTGTCCTCTTGAAACATCACTCAGCTTATAAACCTCTCTATAGATACGCAACCTCTTAAGAAAGTAAGCAGAAACCTAAAAATATATGGCAAAGTCAAGTGCTTAATTTTCTTAAAGAAGGTCATTGCGTCCTTAAATCATTATACAACATAATTTCTGCTCTCTTTTGCAATTTACCATTAGGATGACGTTGTCGTGTTGGGTGGTTGTTTATGTACTTATATTGGCAAAAAGAAAAACAATTTTATAATATGTCACCCTCTGTTTTGGTTAAACATCTCTGTTGTATATATATACTCTCTAGAGGTTAAGAGGGCGCATACACGTCAAAAAGATGGAAACAAATAAAAGGAAAATATGAGCAAAAAACGCAACATCAATGAGTGGGGTACCACTTCCACTTAGCAACCCCAACCGGAGATAAGGAAGGATAGCACGGAGACTTTAAAATGTCAACCGATTGAATTGTTAGAAACCTACATGAGTTCCCACTTTATCATGATACGATTTTGTAGTTAGTTTTTGTTTTTTTATAAATTATTCATTGGTTTTGTCCTTATTTTTACAAATAAATTTACATTTTCTGTACAGTATAATACTTAAAGGTAAAAGCTACCAAGATGTCAAATAATATTTATCTATTTACCTACAAGGATATCACGTCATTTAACTGACCTCGGATTTCAGAAATGAATTTATATTAAGAAGGTGATATTTATTATTCAAGATAGGTGGCAATTTATCTGGATTCAAGTTTGCTGAGCTCAAGAGCTTAAAGTGCAACACAGTTTATGAAATTATTTTCTTCCTAAGTAAAACAATAGAAATCGCCTACAAAATAGAAATACACAAAATGGGAACCCTGTCAAGTGGAATGGAGGTATCACAAAAGGAAGTGATGAACGAGTATGATGTGCGTTGTCAGCCTGTTCTGTGAAATTAAGAAGACCCGGCGTTATAATAAAACAACAATCAAATAGAAGTCACGTTTACACACTTCAACTTCAAGGTATATAAAACATTATACACAGAACCACTTGATATCGTTTTGGTATCTATAGAAACTGACTGAGGCAACTCATTGTCAGTAATAACAATTATGATTGCATTTTTTTTTTGTGTTACTTTTGCTTCTCTTTGATTTCAGGATTTTTTTTTAAATTTAATGCCGGGAGAAAATATTGTCGTTGTTGAACATCAGAGTCTTCTAAACGATGACGCAGTTTTTCTTGAACTTCCTGTGAAGTAAATTGAACATAAACTTCAATCTAATTAGGGAAATGATGAATAATATATACATTTGTAGTGAAAATCAAAGATATTCAAAGCAACTTCCGGAATGGGAACCATCAAATAAACGAATAAAACATCTTTTGCTGATGAAAACCGAGTGTGTGCCAGAAACATAAAAATAAACTTGGGACTGTGGGTACATTTTTCTTGAAAGTGATTTAAAAACTTGAGTTTGGAAGATAAAAAAAAATTGTAGGTGAAGAGGAGCAAGGATATGGTAGCTTTTATTTCTAAATATAACTAAGGAATTGTTTCTTTTTTTAAGAATGAAGTTTGTAATTTTTATCATTTTCTAAATATTGATTGCTTTTTCATAAGATGTACTTCTTTTGTATGTAGGTAAATGGCTATTTAAAAGCAATCTAAATTTAGAAAATAATAAAAATGAATAAAAATGTTGTTAATAATTTCATTTTATAAAAAAGATTAAAGTTACTCGTACCACATATTTGCTCCCCTCTTAGTTTCTAAGGATATTGATTTAGGTTAAAAGGTTTGACCACAAATAATTATATAATATATAAAATTATTAATTGTGGTTAAGCCTTAGAGATTTGACCTTTAAAACTTAAGTTTAAAACTAAACAAATCTTTAGAACGGGCTGAAATAGACCCCCTCCGATACATTTTTTTCTCGTCTGAATCTGATCTGTAGATTCTGTTTTTTTTTCGCGGGGCATAAGAATAACACTAACCCCATTGTTAATGCCTTAAAGTGAAAATAGGGAGACCAAGGGGTTGAAATACAAATTTGAAAAAAATTATAGAAATCGTTTTTCAATATTTTGAATCGAAGGACCACTTTAATATATATTTTTAACTTTCTTGAGACTGTTCACTATTACGAGCGGGAGTCTTAAAAGCGTTAAAAAACTTTCAATCAGGTTTAAGAAAAAAGAGAAACAATTCCTCAGTGTCATTAAGTAATGTCAAATGCTTGGAGAAATTTTTTAATAAAAAAATCATTTTTATATAAAATTTTGTGTGTTTCACTATTGGGGATAATTCATTATTTTGAGATTCACTAAATCGAGCATCTACTGTATTTAAAAAAAATAAAAAAAACTTTTTTTTTTTTAATACATATATATATATATATATACCTTAAATGCAATGAGATAAACATTTTAAAGGTGCTTTTTAATAAAAATTTTGATTGAAATTTGTAAATGAGAAAATTAAAAACAAAATGAGAAATGTAAAATTTTTTTCACTAAAAGCAGGTAAATAATCGATATGTAAATAATTCACTGATTTCTTTTATCAGTGAATTAAGTTAAATCGTATTTTAGGACAGACAAAAAATCAATTCCCCCCTTTAGGGAATCATCAAAAAACCTTATAAATTCCAAATTTTTAGAAAATCACTTCAGTAGTTTATGCTTAATGTCAAGGTCAAGACCTCTAGAGTCTAGACAGACAGACAGAATTGTGCTACATACTTTTTTTTTGGTATTATCTATCACCGCAGTGACATTATTTGAATCCAAAACTTGCTTTATAGTACCTAGATATCGTCGACCTAATATTGGGTTGCCGTAAGAGCCAAAATTTTCTTTAAACTTGCGATATATGAAGGTACTATCAAGCAAGTTTTGGATTCGTGCGAAAAATTTGAGATAGTAATCAAACATGACATAACGATGATAGAGAACCCTTAAAAAATTGGGTGGGACAATTCTGTCTGTCTGTTCATCTACAGCCTAAACGGTAAGATCAATTTTCTTCTAACTTGGTACACAGTGGTTTTTGGTGATTATGCCCACACGTTTTTTTTTTTTTTCATTTTTCTTACAACCAAAAATAACGGTACCTGCCATAATTTTTTTTTAGCAATTTTACATAATCGCATTTTTCTTAAAAAAGACTCAAGAATTTCTCTTAAAAAAAATTTAAAAACTACTCTTTTTAAAGGCTTCCTTTGGGTTGAAAGCTATTTTTCAAAAAAAAGTAATTTATGGTACCCCAATGAACCACTTTTTTAATTTTTGATTTTCTTCACAACGGTATGACAGATATCAATATTTTTTTTTCATACAAAAGCTTCCAAAAACTTTTAATATTTTTGTATACTAAAATTAAAAAAAAAATGGTTTTTGGATTTTTAAGATATGTTTCAAAAGTTTTTTTTCGGAATAACAAATTTTTCGTAAAAGATATAATCGATTTTTTTGAAATTCGATACTTAAGTGTTTTTTTTTTTGGCGTTTTCTTAAATATTTAAAAAAAATAATTACATATAGGAAAAAAAACGGTACCTTCCATACAAAATTAAAAAGACCGGAAAGGAACAAAAACATTTTTTTTAACGAATCCTTCGATTTTGATTAAACTTTTACCATAAACTTAAATTAATACGAACGTCTGTCATTGAACATCTTTTTTTTTTATTTTGAATTTTTTAATTACCGGCTGAACGGATTTAGATAAATTTTTAATATATGAATTTTGGATAAGATTAAATTATATTGCATGTTAAAATTTTCCAAAAAAATGTTTTTCAATTTTTAAAAAAAGTTTTAAGCTTTTTTTTTGAAAATTCTATATTTCAAAAACGGGTTGATAAATTTTTTTCAAATTTTATTTTTATATGCACATAAATAAACATTTAAGATTTGAATTCCAAACATTTTTTTTTAAAATGATTAAGAATTTTATACAGGGTGGCGCACGAATCGTGCTACAAAAATAAAACGTAATAACTTTTTTTCTGTGTGAGTAATCGGCTTATTTTTTTTTTTTATTTTGTAGGTTACTATTTAGATTTATAAAAATAGATGCTTGGGATACGGAGAAAAGAATTTGGATAGTGCAACGGTACCATGCTTTGCAGTCCGTCATTTCCGTCCAAACGGAATTTAGGCGGGAGTTTGGCGGTAATCCCCCGAGTAGATGGACCATTATGAGGTTTGTAAACATGTTTGCCGAATCTGGAAGCATCGCACGAAGGCCGTACCATTGAGCTGCCAATGTTCGGGTTCAGGATACAATCGCAGCAGTAGCATCTGCAATACAGGCCAATCCGAGCGTTTCGACCCGAAACTTATCGGGGCAAATTGGAGTTAGTAGACGGTCATTACAACGGATACTTCATGACGATTTGAACTTGTTTCCGTACAAAGTCCAAATTACTAGCAAGTTAAACCCTCAAGATTTGCCTGTTCGCCTGGAATTTTGCCAAAAAATGATATCAATGGCCGAAGAAGACAACACATTGATGAATTGTTTTTTCATGTCTGATGAGGCCCATTTTGATCTTAACGGCAATGTAAACAAGCAAAATTGCCGTATATGGAATGAGTCTAATCCAGAAATGCTCCATGAGACGGAACTGCACCCAGAACGAGTCACTGTGTGGTGCGCAGTTTCATCAAGGTGTATTGTCGGGCCGTACTTCATTGAAGAAAACGGTGTAACCGTTACTGTCAATGGGGACCGTTATTTAAAGATGTTGAGGGAGTTTTTTTACCCAGAACAGAACTGCGCCGAAGACGTATACCATTCAACAGCGTTTGGTTTCAGCAAGATGGAGCAACTGCACATATAGCCAGACCAGTTATGGCGGAGCTAAACAAAAAATTCGCAAACAAATTAGTTTCTAAGAACTCCACTCTTCGCTGGCCCCCAAGGTCACCTGACCTGACTGCACCAGACTTCTTTTTATGGGGTTATGTCAAGCAAGAGGTGTATAAAACGAAGCCCAGGAATTTAACTGAATTAAAGCAGTCCATAACGACAATAATTGAGGCGATCCCAACTTCAACTCTTCAGGCCGCAATGAATAATTTTTTGATCAGGTGCCGCATATGCGTGGAAGAGCGTGCAGGTCATTTGCGGTCTATAATCTTTAAAAACAACTAACTATTTAAAATAAAATTTAATTTTCTAACCAATAAAAAAAAAAAAATAAATGAAATATGTACATCGATTAAAAAAAAAGTTATTTGAATTTCTTATTGTAGCACAATTGGTGCGCCACCCTGTACCATTATTTTTGAAGCAAAACAAATATTTCAGTTTCCCCTCTGGAGAATCACAAGAAACCCTTGAGTTCAAAATTTGAAGAAAATCGTTTCATTGGTTAAGGCCGCCTAGATACAAATAGACAGACAGACAAACAGACAGACGGACAGGCAGACAGACCCCACCACTTTTTCGTGTACTCTACAATCATGGATATGTTTGATTATTATCTCAAACCTTTTTTTAACAAATGTAAAACCTTCAATCTCCATATATCTTTAATACTATCATATTGCAAGGAAAATCTGGAGTTTACCATTTTTTGTAACTTCGTCAAGTAAACTTTTGTTTTGCCCAGCAACTCTGGCCATAACTTAAACAACAACTTTATGAATAATCCCCAATCAATGTCATTTAATGTCCGTTATCTTTCACACTTCTTAATATTTAAGCAATAATTTTAAAAATTTCTGTGTAGGTATTAAATTAACTGTCTCTACTCTCCAGTTAAATATTAATTACAGCTTTTTCTTACTTTGCAAGATACAAATAAATTAAAGTGCCCTTTTGTACATAACCCATCGGCCATCATCACGATAGGAAGTGCCAAAAACCTCGATTCTCCTTCGTGAATTTTAATGAGTAATTTCCTTTGCCTTTTTCTTACCCTCAATCCATCAGTCAAGAACTACTGTACTCTTGACTTGACCACTATAACTGCGTATTGTGTAATGTTTGTGCATTGAGTAGAAACGGCACTGGGTTCAGTTATTCATCCAACACAAAAGCCACATCGAATACAAAATTTGCTTTGTCCTGAATTCTTAATTTCCTCGATGTCAATTTTGCGGTTCTAAAGCGTCATCTTGTTGCACACCTGCATGTGTATGTGTGTATGATGTGGCATCAGATCTTTTTCCTGCCGTGTAGGTACGTAAGCTTAAACTAGAATATTTCAAACTACAGCTAAATTCATTTGAAGTTCAATATCCTCCGCCATGCGCAGAGTGATTGATCACCAAAATGTCAATTTCATAACCAGTCGTGTGGAAAACGAACATGTTAGTGTAGGTACTGTGAAACACAAGATGTTCACTGATTTGAAGTCATTCTTTATAGTCTCTTAGGTAACAAAAAAAAAATCTAAAAAGACATCCTTTTCATGTTTAAGATACAAAGATACATTTTAAAGATATAAATTTTCTTTTTTATTGCTTTTATTTTAATTTGAATAATTTTCTTATCATTTCAGGAGCAGGATCCATGCATCGTTGAATTGGGAGAGCAAACCTATCTTAAGTGAAATTGTATCTTTTTTTTTTCTTTTAAAAGTATCTTTTGCCAATAAATTCCAATCTAAGTCAAGTTGCTATAGTTTGAAAAAATAAAAATAAAAATAAAAATAAAACCCAAATAAATTAAAAGTGAATGACCAAGTGAAAGTGAAGTGAGATTTAACCAAAGATTTCCTCTTAACCAAGCTGGTGAGGAAGTGTGGCCAGAGGTAAGGTTGGTTGAAGTGCACCTAAACAAACCTTCCAGCCAGCGCGCTAACTATACTCCTATATCTGTACAAAAATAAAAGTGCTCTAGGATTAAAACGACAGTTTGGATACTAAATATTTATACACAGCAACACAACATACATACATATAGCTACTCACCAAAATGGATACAACTTTTAATGCGCACAGAATGAGGTGAGTTTGGTTTTGATTATCAAAGTGTATAGTCGTAGTCTTGATTTGTACCATTCTTGTGAAGTGGCAGAGGGGAATGACATCTCGAAAAAGGTTCAAAGATAAATTGCTGCAATTCACTCCACGAGATTCGATTAAAAGTGTTCGATTGACAAATCTGCAAAGTATATTCAAGTATGTTTGATGTGTAGGAGCGTGAATTCAAGGTGTATCGCGTCTCAGCATTATCTATAGTTGGAAAATAACTTGAATGGATTAACTTTATAGTAGGGAGCTGTTGAATAAATTAAAAACTTTTTTTCTTTTGCAATTAACACAACATGAACCGAACATTGATAGAAAGGTTTATTTTAATTTATTCGGATGGTATTTAACAATTAAATTGACAAGTAAGTAATTCGATTAGATAGCAGGTTTAGTCAGAAGTAGGATTGGTTACAAAGCAATATTTTATAGACTCAAAATTTGTTTGCTTTTAAATTTGTTTCGAGATTACGAGTAAATGAAGGATATTGAAAATAATGAAAACTTAAGATATGAAAGGAATAATTACGTTCGGCGGTTTGTTTAGTTAAATATGTTTGGTTGAGGCAAACATATTAAACACCGAAAATGCTACTAAAAATTCACAATTTCGTTTCAGAGAGAGAGATTGGTCAAACTTACTTACCTACTTAAAGTGGGGCCACAGTCCGAGCTAGACAAGGGCCTCGAACAATAAGCCTCTTCCAGCCGGATCAGTCTTAAGCTAGCTGTCATCAGTTTTACACACCAAGTTGATTTAGGTCCCCCTCTACTGCACTCTGTTCCATGGAGTTAGATTCAAACACTTTCCAGGAAAGAGCATTGATGTCCATTCGCTATATGTGATTAGTCGTTGTTGGTTTTTTACTTTTGTAGCTACATGTCGGCATCACTGTTCAACCTGTACAGTTGGTTGTTGTTCTTTCTTCTGCATTCCCTATCTGCATCAGATGGGACCAAAATCCCCGGAAATTTTCCAGTTAAAATAGTCTAAAGTTCCTAGTGTCCATGCTTCTGCACCATACATAAAGACTGAGAAGATATGCACCTTATATAAGGACACTTTGGTTTCTCATCAAGAGGGCTTTTCTCCTCAATTGCCTTCTAAGCCCAAAGAAAAAGCGATTGGCAAGAGAAATTCTTCGTTTGATCACAGAACTGTTATCGTTCGCTAAGTTGAAAATGGATTTTGACAAAGTCTCTGAGCTCTGACCACCTTAGAATTATAAATGCCTATAGAGACATTCTGTCCAAGACGTGCGTCACGTCTGTGACATTGGGAGACTTTTCTTGTTGGCAGCATTCACTGTTAAACTCATCTTCTTTCCTTCCTTCTCTATACTCACAAAAGCACCACTGAAATCACTCTTTTTTCATCTGATTATTTTAATATGATCGGCATAAGTGAGTAATTGAATGGGTTTTTGAAAAATTGTACCTCTAGTGTTGACGTAAGAGTTTTTCACGATTCTTTCAAGAACGATGTTTATGAAGTCACTTGACTGCACGTCACCTTGTCTAAATCTTTTTTGTTCCCAAAGGTATTGGTAAGGCCTTTCTCTACCTTAATGGTGACATGTTCATTTTCCATCGACATTCTGTACAAATGGAGAAGTTTGAGAAAGACACCAAAACTAGATATTGTTCTTTATACATAGCTTGTCTGTAAAGATGCCAACATAAGCGGCTTTGAAATTGGTGAAAAGGTGGGAGTTATCGATTTGAAACTTCTGGATTTTTTCTAAGGTATTTGGTCAATGGTGGACTTTCCTGTGTTTCTGAATGGCTTCACGCGTTCACAGATTATGGCATAAAAGATCTTGTATGTGAGTATGTGATGCTAAGGAGATTGATGCCTGGTTCAGTCCATAGGATCACCTTCTTGAGGATTGTGCAAAAAATGCTGAAGTTTCATTTATAGGGCCTTCTTTCTTCCGATCATATTTTACAGATGCCCTGGTGCATTCTGACCAATTCATCACCACTTTGAATATCTTATTTATTCTAAGGGCTTTATTAGGCTTAAGTTTAAATCTATCTGTCTTCACTTCGTTGAGATTGGAAAGACGGAATTGCTGTACTACATCGGTCATCCAGGTTGCATGGTGCAATCTGTTTGGGCAGCGGAACTCGATTTAATGTCATCGTTATACAATTCAAGGAAATGATTTTCCATAGTCTCGATACCACATGCGATTCTACCACGATGCTCCCCTGATTGTGCTTGCTGAGCCTAGTAAGCTTTGGAATTTTTTTTTACCTTTTGGTATAAAGTTTTCGAACTTCTGGCTTGCATTAGCATCCAACTAATTCCCCAATCACGCACTTCGAATACTCTTTCTTTTTTCTACCGAGAAGCCGGTGTTCGTTTCTCCTCCTCTTCGGCTTGCAGAGCTCACTAGTAGCTCTGATGGTTTAATGCCTGTTGTTTGGCTGCGCATATGTACTTATCAGCAGTCCCCGTTGAACCAGGGGTTTTGGTGTGGTGATTCTGTGAAGCTCAGTATGTCAGAAACAGCATCTCTAATGGCTTCTTGGGCAATTTTCTGTGATGCTTGAAGTTGGTAGCATAAGATTATTTTTAAGAGGGCGCAAACTCTTATGGGATGGAAAAGGACCTGGGGATTTCTTACAACTGTAGCCGTCTGACCTCGAATTTTCTCACAGTATTTCCCTATTTTGGCTTTGGTCTGGATATCCGAAACATTACCTTGGCTACAATGAGGTATTGGTCAGAGTAAACATCGGCTCTTCGGAATATTTGGACATCCATGATACTGGAGGAGTGCCTTGCTTCAGTACCAATGTCTTTAATCTGGCTGATGGCGATTATTGACAAGGATATTGCCTTGTCCTCTTGTGTATGTCAGGATGTGGGAACTGCGTATCAGCTACCACAACGTTTTGCCCAGCATTAAGCTCGATTTACCTGAGTCCTGCGTTATGGGTGGTGTTGTTGGGCAGGCTATATCTTCCAATTGTCACCAAAGATGCCTTCTCTTCCTAATTGAGCTTAAGAATTACCTAAGAAAAAATAAAAAGGAGCGGTAAATCTGGTGCCCTGTTCCTAGAGTTATGCCAACATTCGGCTTCTCCAGTTTGTTGGGTCTGCCGTTGAGTTGAGTTCCTGGGAATAGTATACTATTTAGTTGTGAAGCAACAATAATCCTCGAATATGGATGGATTTACTCTTGATGAAACAAGGCCAATGAACTTCAGATCTGCACGTGGAATGTTCTCTTTCTAAAGACCATATGTGCAAGTGAACATCAAGCGGAAGCCCTAGATTGCTATCAACAGACATCACTGTCATCCAAGAAGTGCAATGGAATGGGCTGGCCTGGACAAAAAATGAAAGACCGCAATATCTACATACTACAGCGACTGTCTTAGATAACAAAAGCAGCGTCTTTTTGGGTGTGGGTTATGACTATAAGTGGCCATGCAGACCTAAACAAGAAGTCTTGAGGTTCACCTTGCACGATTTTCAAACATGGTTAAGGAATAAATCTATTCATTGTGAAATGGCAAACCAAAATGAGCATAAGTCAAGTGACAGCTGTCAAAAAGACCCACTCCAAAAAAAGCATTGCCAGATTGAAAAACACACTTCCAAAAAAAACACCCTTTTCATAGTTTATATCATTTTCATAGTTTAAATGGTTTAAAATCTACCAATTTTACATAAGTAACCACCAACAAATTATATAAAGCACTGCCCTGGAGCTCTTAAGATTGTTTAATATTGGTAAGTACTGCAGGCAATGGTAAGGCCATTGCAGTTCAATAAATTTTACAAGACAAAAAATGCCACTTTTCGGGTCAATAGTACTTGTCCGTTATACATAATTAACAATAAAATATTGCAATTCCATGTATCCACAACTTGCTTTATAGAGTTGGGTCTACTGTGAGCCGCAAAGCTGCTTCCACTTCTTGATGTGTATCGGTCTCCCGGTTGATGAAGTTTTCAATTACCACACAGATTTTCAGTAGCTCAAAAGTATTTTGGTACAGGATTGAAATTTAATCAGCAGCATTTACAAGAACAAACACCAACTCAAGTATTAAAGATTGTCAGTCAGTTAAGTCATTCTGATTGAGTTCGCAGATAGTGTCCGCCACCATTAACCAACCAAAGAGAGTGGTGTATGGCGTATGGTGTTGAAGTTGAACTGGTGGTTGGTGGCGTATCCAACTTTTAACGCATTAAATCATCGTCTTAATCAAATTGCTTGGCGATAATTGCGCGACAGGCGATAGATTACAAGCCGCTCAATGCGCTACTGCTATATGCTGAAGTGTCGATTAGTAATTCGAACTGTTGAAATCAATTTGCAATTCAGACGGCTGATTAATTTTCCTCCTTCACCTTCTGTCATGTGAATTGCTTGATGTTGACTTGCTATCGCAATAGAGAACGTAGAACTGACATAAAATTCCGTTCCTTAAGCTTATGAACAGCAACAAGTTGTCGATTTAATTTAATGTGACTAAACTTGTAGGCGGTAAATGGCTTTTTAATTGTTTTACAAAAAAAATTGTCTGGAGGTCTTATTATTCTTGACAGTTGTTGTTGCTAACGCACCGTCATTATGCTGTACGACTATAAAAAGTTACATCGTGTCAAAAATGACGAAAAGTTAAATCGATGTGAATAAAAATGTTTATTCATATAAATGGTGTAGATATGGGTTGACATTATGTCAACAAATCTTAGCTTAAGGACAGTATTAGTCATCAAAATGACAGCAAACACGCGTCACACTTTTTCGTTCAATTAGGGATATACAAGTTTGACATTATGTAAACGTATCAATTTTGTTTTTCGGGTGGTTGTGGGTTTGTGTACTCCAATTAATATCAACTTAAACACTGTTGGAAAATTTGCTGAGAACTTGCAAACATGATTTATTTTTTGTAGAGGGTTAAATTGTTATTTATGTTTTCAAAGATTGCATATGGAAGATAAAATGGAAATAAGAAAAAAATAAAAACATTTTAAACGAAATTAATTAAGTGGGACTGTGAATGAAATAAATCTTCGATGTTGTATATTGCTCTTGGAAATAATGTGAAACAGATAAGCATCATCTTCATCTTTGGAATGATATCTGACCTAAATTTTGTATTAATACAAAGAAGGCGGATTGTTATGGTTAATTGGGGGAACTAATGCTTCTTTAATTGGTATGATCGAAAATCATTAGAGAATTTTTGATAATATCTATAGCTATGTTTATGTAGCTATTCATAATAGTACATATTTGTTATTTTTAAAACAGAAAGAGGACTGCCACTGTATGATATTTTATTTGTTATTTTTTTATTCGATGAGTAAACATATTTGAGTCATAATAAATAATTATTGTTCTCCTTGTTGAATACAAAGTGCAATTTGGGGATGACTTTGTATTTCTTGATTGAAACTAATGACCGTGGCAGAGAATCAACTACTGATATGTGATGTGTGCCGGCATCGACGGTGGTCTTCTTCTTCTTTCTAATGGTAATGAATTTATTTTGTGTCGTTTAATTAGACTCAAAAGAGGAAGCGATAGCTACTTTCTTGTGGTTAGGCTTCAAAGATGACATACGAGTATCATTTTAGTTTTTTTTTTTAATGTTTTATCTTAATATTTATTTGTTGATTAATTAATTGGTTGAGTCGAGTAAGATCATAGGGGATAATGTGTTTTAGTTCATGATTTGCTTAAATGTATCTATTCTTTTTTCATCAGAATGTAGGTACTCAAGATGCGAGAAGATTTATTGCGATATTAATACGTTATTGACTTTAAAACTTCTATCTTTAGAGTTTAATTCCGATCTTGCAGCTGATTTAGCACCACAACACCTTACCCTTATATATGTACTTACCTAGGGTTAATTGCTTTTTGGCATACTTATGCTCATTTTTATCAATTTTAATAATCATTGATTTGGTTCACTCGAAGCACTTCTGAATAATTTATCGAAAAAAAACTACTAAATTGGTAGAATGCTCCACTGGATCGCACAATTTATTTTGTTTAGTCCTAAAAAAATATTTTGAAAATCACAAAATCACGGCTCAACTTTCCTTTACGACATCCCGAATTTGGTACGCGGATGAATGAATATCTCATTCGATAGATATTCACTAAAAAACACCAAATATCACAATTTTAGGGTGAGGAAACATTTATAAGTATTTTTAATGAATTTTTAAACTATCACTTTTTCCATACAAAATGCAGTACTGCCAGATGTACACTTTGGTCTTGGGATGTTTTCTTTTAATCCATGTTTTTTTAAAGGCAAAAGAAACTTTGCATACACCAAACCTTGCCCCACCCCAAATCCTATTATTAGCCCAAGCAGAGGGGTTGCAGAAAGGCAGCATGCCCCCCCCATACATACCTCACTGTTTATACGCAGTAATGCTGTATGCAAGCACTGTATTTATATAAGCAAGTTTTAAATTTCCCGCAAAATTTCCCAAAATAAAAACACAAGGGAAAAAAAAATCGTGCCTGGCAATACTAAACAGACCATTTGACATTTCTTTGATTTGTTATTGAAATGGAGTATTATGTATTTCCATTAAACAAAATGTTGTAAAATTAATTAAAAATACTTATAAATGTTGCCTATCCTCAAAATTGAGATATTTAGTGTTTTCTAGTGATAATCTATCCAATGAGGATATCTGCGTTTCTAAATTCCTTGCGTAAAAAGTGCAATTCGGTAAAAACCCGATTTTCATAAGTTTAAACATTTTTTAATTGCATTTAGGGGGGCTTCCTCACCCTAAGATTTGGAAAATTTTCTATTGAGATACCTACCTACCCCTAAAAAAAAGATGTCGTAAAAGAAAGTCGCCCCAAAAACACAAATAGTACAGAATGTAATTACTTTTGTTTTTGTTTTTGTTTTTGTTTTTGTTTTTGTTTTTGTTTTTGTTTTTGTTTTTGTTTTTGTTTTTGTTTTTGTTTTTGTTTTTGTTTTTGTTTTTGTTTTTGTTTTTGTTTTTGTTTTTGTTTTTGTTTTTGTTTTTGTTTTTGTTTTTGTTTTTGTTTTTGTTTTTGTTTTTGTTTTTGTTTTTGTTTTTGTTTTTGTTTTTGTTTTTGTTTTTGTTTTTGTTTTTGTTTTTGTTTTTGTTTTTGTTTTTGTTTTTGTTTTTGTTTTTGTTTTTGTTTTTGTTTTTGTTTTTGTTTTTGTTTTTGTTTTTGTTTTTGTTTTTGTTTTTGTTTTTGTTTTTGTTTTTGTTTTTGTTTTTGTTTTTGTTTTTGTTTTTGTTTTTGTTTTTGTTTTTGTTTTTGTTTTTGTTTTTGTTTTTGTTTTTGTTTTTGTTTTTGTTTTTGTTTTTGTTTTTGTTTTTGTTTTTGTTTTTGTTTTTGTTTTTGTTTTTGTTTTTGTTTTTGTTTTTGTTTTTGATTTTGTTTTTGTTTTTGTTTTTGTTTTTGGTTTTGTTTTTGTTTTTGTTTTTGTTTTTGTTTTTGTTTTTGTTTTTGTTTTTGTTTTTGTTTTTGTTTTTGTTTTTGTTTTTGTTTTTGTTTTTGTTTTTGTTTTTGTTTTTGTTTTTGTTTTTGTTTTTGTTTTTGTTTTTGTTTTTGTTTTGATTTGTTTTTGTTTTTGTTTTTGTTTTTGGTTTTGTATTTGTTTTTGTTAACTACTGAATATAATTGAAAATAAAATTGAATTGTGACTTTTAGTCCAAATGCGTTGCTGCATTGAATCCCAAAGTTCTATATCCATAGGAAATCTCAAGTTTGTTTTTCATGGGTTTTGCATTCTTTTTCATATTTGTATATTTAAAAAAAATAACCGTATCCATTTTTGACTTCATTTTTTCAAACTAACACAAAGACATTTTCAAATAATGTAGGTATATAAAAATTCCAATATCATATTTCTTAAGAAAAAAAGTAAAGAATATATTTTTCAATCTTCAAAATTCGTTTTCCGGGGAATATTTTCTTTAGGTACTCAGGTGGCGAAATTTCTAAAATAAGTTGAGAGTTTTAGTCCAATTAGCTAGTTGGCATACTTTTTATGCATGTATTTTACAAATGGTTGCCAAGATCTCAAAATCCAAGCTTGGCACCCACTAGGGCAAGTAAATCACGATCAACATTAAGTTGCGCTCCCCAGATGTCAACAGTTTAAAGCAATTTTAACAATCGGGCAGTCTGTAGAGATTTGTGCATGGGAGTTAATTCTTTGATGACAATTCCACCGATTAGACTTTCCGACTTGCTTATGCCTTCCCACCTAGCAACTTCGCAGTAACTTTTGGGATATCAACGTATTTTGTTGTGTACTCATATTTTGTATGTTTTCTGTTCTTTTCTCAAACTCCACAACTTTTCTTAAAAAAAAACAATAAATTTACCTTTGGATGGGAAACCGTTTTCAAAAAAATGATTATTAATGGTACCCTCCCCAAAGGACCATTTTTTATTTTCAATTTTCAAACATTTTTTTGGAATAAAAAAAATCAAAAATATTTTGTTTGAAAATCAAATATTATGAAAATTCAATGGTCAATTTTTATAAAACTTTGTATTTAAGGATTTTTTTTGTACACTTTGTAAAGTATTTTAAGAAAAAGATTTACTGTAGTGAAAAAATAACGGTACCTTATCCATACAAATGTTGAAAAAAACCGTTAAGGAAAATATTTTTCTGCTAATACAAAGTACCTATTTGTGTATGGGAATTTAAAGAAAATGTCAAAAAATTTCCCAACGAGAATTTAGCTATTTTTCCCAAGTAAGAAATCCAATTTTTTAAAAAATAATTCAATATTATTTTATTTTCACTGATTTTTTGAAGGAAAAAAAATAATTTTCTCTTGAGCAAGAAATATATTCATCTGCCCCTTTAATATAATAAGCTGTGCACTTGTGCAGTCTATTTGATTTTAAAATGATCTGACAGACACATGGTGAAATTCCTTACTCTTTTAAACGGAAGTAAGAAAATAGATGGGGATACAAATCTTCAAACTAATTCCACTTCAAAGCTAAAAATTAAGTTTTAACCAAAGCAATATGTGTGCGTCTCTGTGATGTGTTAATGCTAATCTTATAAGATATTTCACTCTATATAGAAAAGTTGTTGTTTCATATCATATATCCACCATTAAAAAAAATCATATTGAGAAGTGAAATAATTGGACCAGTGAACAAGCTGCCTAGTGCCTAGCCTAAGCAATGTTATGCTAGTTTATCACCAACCAAGTTCATATACTAGATCCAACTTCACTGGATAATTTTTTCATGTTGTCCTAAAAGAGTTGGTAGGTATAGGTAGGTAGAAATGGTGGCACGGGCGTAACACTTGCCCGGTGCACAATGAGCGTTGCACCGTTTTGATGCCATAACTCGTGTCACCTGGGGGTGAAAGTGGATTAAAGTGAGGACTTGTGGATCGCCTTCAAAGCGTTGAAGTTGACAGCAAAGGGATCCGTGAAGGCAGTAGGTTTGTTTGCAAAACTCGATAGACCTGATTTCTTCGGGGGTCTTCCGGATACATATTTGCATGCGAGATTTCTTCCTGGCCTTCTGTCTGCCCTCTCGGAATAACGGGAGGTTTCCAGTGGAGATCAGCATCCACCCACGAGACCAGAGTTCCTTGGTTTGAATTAGAATGGATTTGGGGTAAGGTTGTCGTATATTGTGGGTTAGCACCATCATCAAGAGGCGGGACATCATAAGACATTCGATTGGATCGCATCTCGCCCAAAGCCAGCTACGATATGCCGAGCTCAGCAGATAGTAGAACGGCGCTGTAGCGAACGATTCAATCGATGATCTTTGGAATTGAGCATCATGAAACCCAGCAGAGGCCTGTATTCCGATTGGTTACGGTCTTTGGGGTCTGGGGCGGGGGGAACATGATACAGCATCAACCAATTTTGTCTTAGATCAATTTTGACACGTTAAGAAAGGAAATCAAGTTTTTGATTTTCATTTCAGAAAGTTCGTTGAGATCGTCAAAAAATGCCACTCCAAACGAAGATTGAAGCAATGATTCACAGAGAAACCATAGCCACCATATGCTCAGAGGCATCCAAGGGGCCCTGATCTGCGCCATCAACTATCTTATACCATGAGATCAGACCATCAAGCTTCTGTTTTCTCCGGCATTAACAAACTTAGAAACTCGGTCTCCGACGATAGATAGGCCATAGACCACGATAGAAAGACCATTACTTGAAGAAGTTGCCGCGGATCTCTAACTGTATTCTTTTGCCAATATCAACCGAGGGTCACATAAATTATACAATTGCGCATTCCATCCATAATTGGGTCACTGTTTAAGCTACTCAATGCCAAATTTTTTGATATCATTGCACAATGTTAGAATCCAAATATTTTAATTAGAGAATAATTTAAAATTAGTCAACTCGTGTTCTGTGTATGCTGAGATCCTCATGGTACGAAAATACATTTAAGTCATAACATGTCTTGCAATCCAATATCATAATATAGCAATCTCTTTCCACTCGAAAGCACGTACAAAAAATAAAAGTGTAATGGTCAATCCATGCCAATTCAAGTCCGAGAGGAATTCTTAAATGGGATTCATTTGAGCTCATATTTCTTAATTTTTTTTTTTTTTTTTTTCTTCCTGTCAAAAAATGCCACAAAACCACCACACCCCATAATTTTTCTCTCAAACAAGAGCCATACGACTGACAAAAGCCCAACGATGGTGTAGTCGTAGTCGGTGCCAGTGGTGTCAGTGATGGCGTCCGACTCACGACGACGCACGGCATCATGACCACACATTATGTATCTCGGTCATTATTTTGCGGCTTAACGCACATTGCCAAAGACTCATGACGCAATATATAATATGTGTACCCGAGCCCCAAATCTAAATTGTGTTTCTGGATTATATGTACGGTCGCGTCTTTGCAGCTTATCAATCTTGATATTATAGCTTTGAGTGTTTCAGAATTTGTCTTCTTTTTTGTTTTGTGAAGCTGAAACTCAAATATTCAGATGAGAGAGGGACAAGTGTTTGGCTTATATGAAGAGCCATACTCAACGCATACAAGTGTTAAGCATAAGATAAGAAAGCCCATTGCGTGTAACAAGAGAGAGCCTTTGCCTTTGGTATGAAATCTTTTTTTCTTTTTTAAAGATGAAGACTTATACTAAGACTTTGTGTACTTAAAGGTTATCGTGGGATGAGAGTGTAGTGTTTTGATTTTAGAGTAAGAATTTTCAAGATACTTGAAATTGTATTTTGCCAGTTCCTATTTTTTTGTTTTCATAATTTTTCTGAGTGATGAATGAGCAAACTTAAAATATTTTAAGCGCGAAAGTGAAATTGAGGTTTTAAGTGTTTTCGAACGTGTTTTCTTAGTGATTATTTTTTTTTTTAATTCACTTGAATTTAATTATAATTTTGTCTTAGTCAAAGTGTAAGCGCTCGTTTTGCTATTCATGTGGCGTTTAAAAAATT
Organism: Dasysyrphus albostriatus; assembly: GCA_946251815.1. Classification (NCBI taxonomy): domain Eukaryota; kingdom Metazoa; phylum Arthropoda; class Insecta; order Diptera; family Syrphidae; genus Dasysyrphus; species Dasysyrphus albostriatus. Next base: position 139,527,666 of record OX276336.1, read on the forward strand.
AAATTATATGATCAGTTGATATTTTTCAAATTCAAATGGAAGCTGATTGAAATAAATGATTGTGCGATTTGATGGATAATTTAAGTATTTATGAAGCAATCTTTAAGACAAGGTATTGTTTAACATGACGAACAGAATTAACTATCTATTTTCTATTAATAATCACAAATTATTAATTTAATACACATAGCGACTGAATGTATCTTCATACATCTTTCTGAATCTAGTTTAGTAGGTACACCTTTACTTTCTATAACTTTAAGCTTAATTCTTTTCGTTACGAATCTTACGATTAAACTCATTTATAAACTTAATTTCGAAACTTCAAGATCTACTTGCATTTTAGATAAAAATCATTAAAAGAGAAAATTTCCTCCAATCATTGAATAATACTCGTAATAAGATACATTTTATAAAGATATCAGAGCTCATTATATGACGTGCTGATGGCGCTTAGATTTTAATCACAACCACTTAACTGCTTACTCTTTAACTAGCTACAAATGTAATAATTATTTTTTTCTATGAAAAAGTACAAGATGCATAAATCCTATATTTTATAGAATTTACTGTATCTTTTGATATCGTATATAGTTAAATGCAAATTGATTAAAAAAAAAATAAATTATCATTTTCTACAAATGCTCTACCTTGTTTGTTTACATAAATCAATGTTTTATTTGCTTATGCAAAATCAATTTGAATGCTCATTTGCATAATTGAGTTTATTACTCGATATTATAAGTGAGTTGATATTGATTAAATTAATAATTATTATAAAAGTCACGTCAAACGTATAACTAGCAATAATCCCCATTCCCATAAAACCTCAACTGTTAACTATCGTTTTCCAAGAATAAAGGTAATATCTATTTAACACATCAAAGTGTTATGTTGAAATTGATGAGTTTACCGAACTTTGTGAATGTAATTAAAAGTCAAGTTTAGTGCGTGAATTTAATAATAAACAAATATTTGATAGCTAATTGTTTATAGTGCATGAATTGTAATTAAAATGCAAAGGGCACATAAACAAACCAAAGTGGTGTCCTATTGTTCAGTGTTTATCTTAGCACATGAATGAATAGGTTCATAATATACTCGTATATAACCCTGACAATCAATTATGAAAATGCAAATGAAAATGAAAATTTATCGATTACTGTTTTCCATTGAACAATACATAAATGAAAATTCTTTGCTTAAAATTCAAATTGAAAGGTTTCTCGTAAAAGAAAGAGGAGAACTGTACTTCTACTGTATAAAAATAATAAATCAGTGTATGAGTGGATAGCTGATGGCGATTACCATTACATTTATCATCATTCAAGGATGGTTCGGTTTCGGAAGAATTAAAAAATTTGATCAACATTTTGTTTTAATTCTCTTTTTTTCTTTAATGAGTCAGAGGTCAAGGTGAAAGGTGTATAAATTTGGAGAAAATATATTTTTTTCTCCCAGACAATAGACATACCCACCTGAAAATAGAAATAAGAGAAAATGGAAGCATTGGGGTCTTAAAATTTGTGAACAAGGAATGAATAACCTTAGGCAATACTTTAAAAGTTTAGGTTAAAGAAAGATAAAAATGAATTGAAGCTATTCGGATATACCGAATGTCTTTTTGTTGCTATGTTTTTCAAGTTTAATCAATAGAATTTTATTTGTTTGAGATTGTTTTATATATTAAATCAAGAATATTATTGAATCTACTTGGCAACCATAGAATTATTTGGAAAAAAAACTTAATAAATACTTCTTCCATTTCCAGCTTCCAGTCTATAAAAGGCCACAGTAGCCTTCGATCCCTTACGATCCCAAGCCTATTGCTTCCAGTGATCGATGCCAAACTTTCTGGCTTCCACGTTGGCTTGTACTTAAAACCGGAGCACTGTGATCCATTTGTTGAATTTTGGTGACAAAAATCACTTCCGATTCATAATACAAATCAATGAAACATTTTACACTTAACGATTTAAGAATGTTGGATTCAATCGTACTGCCTCAAAAAAAGGCTTTACAATTTAGGTCACAACATGTTCCCAATTTTTAAATAAAATATTGTTGAAGTCAGGAAGTCAAGTTTATGTTTGAAATATTAGACCAGTTTCAAACTGGTTGGGCCAAAAGTTGGAAAAATTATCAGCAGAAAATTAGAAATGGGGAAAACTAGGATCAATAATTTATAAAAGGGAAAAATAAATCCTTGCAGCGGATGACCAGAAGTAGGGTGGGTCGACAAAAATGTGGAGTGTAAAATAGACCTCCTATCAAAAAAAATGTAGATATTCAACTTTAACTTGGATCATTTGTTTACATAACCTCAAAAATATTGAGAAAAATATCAAAGACAATTTTTTTGTTTTTATTTTTATCTTTGACAAAAATAGTTCAATTCTGATGAAATTCGATGAAAACTTACGTTATTATGTTTCAAGCAAGCTGTAATTTTTTTTAATTAAATCAAACATAAATTTTTGGATTTTTGTGAATTTAATTTGAAAAAATAGACGAATTTCCAATCAAAACAGATTTAACGAACAAATGTTCGATTTTTGTTGAACCCTCTGCGTTCGAACAATTGACATCAGTGTTGCTGTTGAAAAAAAAAAAACAAAAGAGGTCCGAAAAAGAGTCTCAATAAAAAAGGACTAATTAGATGTTTTAAAAAAAAGTGGGTCGCTTCTGTATTCATTCATAGATGCTTTTCGATTGCATTCAACCCATACATTAGAGCATTGCATAAGACTCCATAGATTGAAAATGGCGATCTTTTTTAACTCCTTATGGGAGTCTTAAGGAGTTCACATAAAATTAAACAAAAAACTTAAAGGTAGATCCAGGAATTGAACCCGTGTCCCTTTGAACCAATTGCCTTGCTCGCTAGTCGCTCCACCAATCACATATATACAATTCAATTAATTAAATTGGAATCACTTTTATCTTGAATTGTCTCTTATGAGACATAAAACTTGCATTAATAAGAATAAACTTTTTTTTTTAAAAATATAAGATAATAGATTAGTATGGCTATATCAAACACATAAAATATATTAATTAATTAATAAATACCAACCTAAAACATTGACAATAATAAAAAATACATACATGTGCTCTGAAAGCTTGGCGTCATCATATTCACTTATACAAGCAATATAGAAACAAAAACACACAAAACTAACATAAAGCTTATATAATAATTTTACAGGATGACTATTGAAGCGAAAGTATCGTGGTGCATTTCATAAAAGCAATAAAGATAGATTAAAACAACTTTGGTACATTTCTTCTATCAACGTGATCTAATTCGCACCAGAAAATATTTAGGGCCACAGTAAAGCTCCAATAAGGTATTAAATTTCTGTCAGAGGTGTAAATATAGCACTATAGAAACAAATAACACTTTAATATCTAAAATTCGAAGCAGTTTTGTTAGTTGGGTACTGGAGCTATTTTTTTTGGACATCTCATCCAGTCAGTTTCTGACTTTAACAATACTTTATTTAAAAATTTGAAATTTGGGACCATGTCTTGACCTAAGTTGTGAAGCACCTGTTTGAAGCAGAAAAAAATAGGCAACACCACTAAATTGAGCACTTTAAAATCATTGGGTGTCATTTTTTTTATTCATTTTTGGGAACTGATTTATGTTACTGAAATTTAACAAATGGACCACTGTGCAGAAGTTCAGATTCCTTTCGTCTCTCGAGCATGGGGGCTGGGACTCAAACACTCTCTTGGCTGAAGCATTATTATCAATTCGCTGATTGTGGCTGAGCCAATATACTCAAAGTCCCTTGATTTAAACTTCATCCACATTTCGATATAGAGCTTATAGAGTTCGCGGTTGAATCTACTCCTCCATTTCCCCTCCTTGCACACAGGCCTGCTGGGCCAGGACGATGATGCCAATATCAGCGTCAAAACTTTGCCAGATCTTTTTAAAAAATTCCTTGAGTGTTAACCTGCTTGCTCTACGCTCTATTTGCTCCTGAACAAGATTGAATCTCCTTACCGAAGCTCTATTAATGTTTGGAATAGTTCAGAGGAGCTTCACATTTCTCATTTTATCGTGCATTTTTCAATGTTATGCAATACAACTAGATCAGTTTTACCGGGATCCTAAGACCCATATGGCGATGGATTAACCCGCTCCTTACGAAGAACATAATACAGCTTTGAAGTCCATGAATAGTTGGTGATTCTTTTCCTGGGCTTGCCTTTATATTGGTCGATGTTCAATTTGATTGGCCGTACATCTTAAGTCACTCACATAGTACGTTGGATAGGATCTTGTATATGCAACATTTATCGGGGATATGCCTCGATAGTTCTTGCATGAAATTGGATTATCTTTTTTTTCAGGTGGGACATATGGAGCTGATAGACCAGTAATCGAACATGCTTACTAACAGCCATATTTTGTTGATGAGTTTCAAACACATCACCTCCATCCTTGAAGAGTTCCACTGGTAAACCATCAGATCTGACAGCCGTGTTAGTATTGTCTACCAAAAGTGGGTCATGGTACTGGATCCTCGTAGACTATATTAAGATTCGTGTCTTGTTCATTTTCTCGCTCTACTTGAGGCCCATGTCCCTGATGAAAATACTGCTTGAATATAGCTACTATTCCCTGTTCATCGGTGACCAGGTTAAATTTCAAGTAAATAATATCAAAATTTTCATAGAAGAAATTTTTTAATTAAAAAATTAATACAAATTTTATGTTTAAAAATTCGATACCTTAAAAACGGGTAAACATAAGAGCAATTGCTAACGACCCAGTCGTGCATTTTATTTATAAAACTTACGGTTATTGTTTCGATCGTCAAACTTTTCGATCTCCATGAACTGGGATGGAAAGCTGCCCACACGCCCTCTTCTTTCTATGCCAGAGTCTTCTTTTTTTCTCTTCTTCTTGCTCGATACTCTTCTGTCGCTGCAGCATACTCGCATGTATATTTTCTGTCACCTTTTCCAATTCAACAATGATGGTTTTTAAAAAAATACTTGAATCAGAGTAGAGGCAAAGGCATTTGTATTGTTTGCTAAGAACTCTTCGATTAAAATATGCAGTCCAAAGCTGGCTTTAGTCCAATTACTCATTAAAAGGAGCTAAAAATACCTAAAGTGCAATAGGTAGTAAAAACAAGTTAACTTCATAATAAATTTGTCCATTCATAAGAGTCAAAACAAAACAAACTCCTTAAGTCAGAGGATCTTCAGTGAGGTAGGTCTCTAGGTATACCTATGGTTAAAATATGACAATAAACAATAAGTGCGGTGGGCTTTGGGTGCACACTATACATACACTTTACATAATATTTCCCCTTTTCAATTAGATTTCTTGGAAAATCAAAATCATTTGTCCTCTTGTGAACTTCCTTATTCACCGTTCCAGTTAATTAGATTTGTGTGGCACTCAAAGACGAACTTCACCGCATCAAAAAACACAAAAACAATCTCATACCTAAACATACTCCACCATAAAAACACTTACTTGAAAATGTATATGTCTTAAAAACAGTTCACTCCTTCTCTGTCTTTGCAAGTAAAGGGTGATTTTTTAAGAGGTTTAGAACTTAAAAAAAAAAAAACACAAAAAATTCAAAAAAATGAATGAAATATTTATTTGAATCGATAGTTTGAACCTTGCAATTTAATGTTTAAAGATAATTTCATGCAAATGTTCACCGCGGCTGCGTCTCAGGTAGCCCATCCGCTGAGTCCAATTTTGGCATACTCTTTCACACATATCGGCTGGTATCTCACGAATGAATGCATGGATGTTGGCTTCCAGTGCGTCAATCGAAGCGGGCTTGACCCTTTAGACATTAGCCTTGACATACCCCCACAAAAAATAATCTAATGGTGTCAAATCGCACGATCTAGGCGGCCAATTGACCGGCCCGAAACGTGAAATTAACTGTTCACCAAACTCGCCTCGCAATTGCGCCATTGTTTCGCGTGCTGTGTGGCATGTGGCACCGTCTTGTTGAAACCACATATCATGCAAGTCAAGAACTTCCATTTCGGGCAAAAAAAAGTTTGTTATCATCGCTCGGTAGCGTTCACCATTGACAGTAACGCTGCGATTCGCATCATCTTTGAAGAAATATGGCCCTATAATGCCGCCGGCCCATAAACCGCACCAAACAGTGGCTTTTTCGGGATGCATTGGTAGCTGTTGCAATGCTTCTGGCTGATCTTCACTCCAAATGCGGCAATTATGCTTATTTACGTACCCATTCAACCAAAAATGAGCCTCATCGCTGAACACAATTTCCAACATTTTGAACATTTCGAACCGAGCACGAATTTTGATAGTAAAATTCAATAATTTGCAAGCGTTGTTCATTTGTAAGACGATCCATGGTTAAATTGCAAACCAAACTGAAGCTGTTTGACAGTGACACAAGGTACTAAACACACGTCAGCTGTCAAAACCAGTGTTGCCAAAACCAAACCAGCTAAAAAATCACCCGTTAGTATATAAATCTTATTATTATGTGTTGAAGTTGCCGCGAAATTTCTATTCTATAGTTTCTCTTTGAAAAATGAAAACATCACCCTTCCGCCTCATCTCATTTTCCAACCAATTCAGTCAGATTCATCATAATACGCTTACGCTATAATATTATAAAAGTTTCCATCTCCATACCTATATATGTAGTGTAGTGTAGACACACACTTAAAGAAGACATCCTATTTAGCTTTTGTTTGCCGTCAGCTTACTATGTCACTTACACTTTCCACCGCATGGTGCGGTGCGATATTTAAGTTTGTGTTCGGTAGAAAATATGGTTGCCAACTGGTGGGAATTATTGTAAATACCTTTTGAAAAAAAATTAAATTGAAAACTTCATGTTTTGATAACTTATAAAAGTGCAAAGAACGCAAAAGAATGCAAAGAATTCACAGGAATGCAAAAAAAAATGAAAATTAAAAAGGAATGCCAATAAAACACAAAGAATGAAATTGAATGTAAAAAAATGAATTCAAAAAAATTGCAAGGAATGCAACAAAACTCAAAAGTATGCAAAGAAATGCAAACAACACAAAAGAATGAATGCAAAAGATTACATGGAAAAAAAGAATTCATAGAAACTCAAAATTGCTAAAGAAGCAAATTCAAAACAATAAAAAATAGTGCATAAGTTCTCATAAGATTGAATTCAATTGATGGATGCTTGCCGTGCAATGAATGAGAGAACAAATGATTGTAATAATTAAATTGTCAAATGAATTGATTTTAAACAAACAAATCGAAGTTGAAGTCAATGAATGCAATCTTTTAACTGAAGTTATAAGAGATTTTAATTATAGATAAAAGATGGCATTTGCTTATTTCTTAATAGCAATCCAAATTTGTTTTCTAAGTACTTCTTATGCATCACAGGTATATATTTTTGTAAGTACCTACATGATTAACCTACCCTATGCCTCAAAAACATATATTTATATAGATTTCACAAAATTTATTTTTATTTTTAAAACTAAGCTTATATAGTGATATTGTCGAAGGTTCTCTTATTTGCTAAATCACAAGCAATTAAATACAAGAATATCACTTTCCCTTCGTCTCACCTCCCTTTCCGGAATGAGCTCCGTCAGTTCAACATAGTCACTGACCATTAAGTCACTGCTGTAGCTTTAGTCACTTGGAGACTAAGGTAGGCGGGGGATCCACCCCGGGTGGAATTTGGTCTGAAGGAACTGAAAAAATCTTTGAAATAAATAATTCCTGATTTCATAAGGATTGTGAAGTGACTTTCAATTTTTTTTTAAATAAAGACATTTTTGAGTTAGTTTAATTTGAATAAGCTTGTGAATCACTATAATATACTTTGTCTCGTATCTGTCATGCCTTAATATTGTCAGATTGTACTGAAGGATGTCTTTAATTTCGATAGATTAAAAACCTATACAAAATAAAAATGTTCAATTTTTTTAACTGCTCCGAAAAAAAAATAATTTTAGGGCAATTCTTTGACATTTGGATCGTAATACACTTTCCATGTCAAAAAGTTCTTCGTCTGTCATCTGTCAAATCATAAATTGTCAAATTCTATCAGAAGATGACTACGATGTCAAATAAATACAAAACCTCTTAAAAATCTGTAAATTCCAGTTTTTTTCCTGCTCGGGAAAAAGGTGATTTAAGGGCAATCTGCCAAGCGACCAACTGCCAAATTCTACAGAGGGATGACTATAACGCCATTAGATTAAAAAAAAAAAACTTCTAAAATATCAAAAATGTTCAGGTTTGTTTTCTTCTCTGGAAAAAAGTGTTTTGAAGGCTGGTGGGTGGTACATGGATTGAAATTTACTGAACACCTAACTAATTAAAAGTATATATGTATATCTGTGCCAAAGTAGGTAACGTAGTTGGTAACAAACAATATTTTACAGAACCTAACAGATTTTATCTGATCGAGGAAATGAATTTTATTTTAAACTTACCAAAAAAAAAAAACAGATTCGCAATCGAACAACAAATATCTTATCACACAACCCAACTAAGAAAACTGCTTCGAAATTTTAGACATTAAAGTGTTATTTGTTTCTATAGCGCTCCATTTAGTTCTCTGGCAGAAATTAAATACCTTATTGGAGCATTACTGAATTCTTTAATATTTTCTAGTGCAAATCATATAAGCTTGATAGAAGCGATGTACCAATGTTTCTTTAATCTTTTTTCTTTAATCTCTCTATAATGCTCTTATGAAATAACCAATAGGCTTCAATAGTCATCCCATGAAATTCTTATACAATCTTTATATTAGTCTTTCTTTCTATACTGCTTGTATTAGTGAATAAGGAGACGCCAAGCTATAATCGGCCATTTTATAAGTTATATTCAAAAATGCATCTGAGCATATATATTTCTTATTATTGCCAATGTTTTGGGTTGGTATTAAATAATTATTTAATCTATGTTTATTACGTCTATTTATTTAATTAGCAATATGTGTTTGTTACACCTATATTATTTTATATTTTTCTTGAACAAAGTTTTTTCTTATTAATGCAAGCTTTTTGTCTCTTACGAGACAATTCAAGATAAAAGTGACTCCAATTTAATGCAAAGACTGTATAGCTGAGATTGTGAGATTGGTGGAGCGGTTAGTGAGCAAGAAAATTGGTTCAGAGGGATACGGGTTCGATTCCTGGACCTACCAACAATTTGTTCTTATTTAACTTAATGTGAACTTCCTAAAGACTTGCATAATTAACCCCATAAAGGTACAATAGGAGTGAAAAATGGTCAATTTTTCACTCTATGGAGTTCTATGCAATGCTTATATGAGTAGGTTGAATGAAAACGAAAAGCATCTGTGGAGGAATATAGAAGCAAAATTGTTAGTTGGGAAGGGGCCTCATTTGGCATTGCCGCCCAGGCCTTTAATAAGCTTAGTTCACCACTGAACTTTAGCCAATGAAAATTCATTACGGTTCATTTTGAAAGCTGAATAAGTTTCCAACCACATGGTTAAGAATTTCACGGCATTATCACATTCGTGTTGAGTAGTAAGATCAGCGCCCAATGCAGAATTGCATTATTGTTCTATTCACTTTTTGTATGCCAAATATCTCTTGAGCTCCATAATCTACAGCTTAACTGTCATATAGCAAAATAAAATAATATATAAAAGCCATTTCACGATGTACGATACATTGAAGTAGCGTAAGAAGACAATGTCCAAATACGGAGTAGAATTTTTGTTCTTTTCGGTACTTTGAAGCCGAATATATCACGAACCCCATGGTTTTAGGCTTAACAGCTATATAATGAAATGGTTCCCTAAAAAAAATCTTTTCAAAAATACATGACATATTTTTCTTGAGCACATGGGACAGTTTGCGCATTGTCCTTTTTATAACTATTTTTTACTATGTAACCGAAATTCTTTCTTTATAATTACTTTTTTTTAGAAAAACCACATTCGACTATTTGACCTTTAACCTTTAAATGTTATCAATATTTCTTTAAAATAAAGCCTTCGTTGGCAACCTTAATTGAAATCTCACTTGCTACTGCAATAACTTCATAGTGCAGATGAAGCTGACTTCGATTGAATAGCGTAACAGCGCAATCTTCCAGTGCACTGCTTTTGCTTCTTAAAGTTAGCACCTCCTCCAACATTTTACACTGTTTTGGCCTGCTTCGCACATATTCAGCCCACTATAGGATAGCGTGCACTTCCACATGACTTCGCAGATTTTCGTGAAGCTTTTTGTTTGTTAATTTGGCATTTTTCCAATTCATTCTAAGAACAGTACCTACCTACCTCTTTTGTCTGGGAATGGAAAAACAGAAGACTCACAGAAATGGTGTTCTACGTGCGAGTGTGCGATATTATTTTCAAGGAAATCCCCTTTGCACCATCATCATCAGCAGAGAAAAACAAAACAAAACGAATCTAATAAAAGAACAAAAAAAAAACAAAAATATTGTCTGAGTCTGTGACGCGTGCATCTAAACTCTAACGCAATCTATTTAAAGACATACCTCAGCTGCTTGGTGGTTCTTTCTACATAGTGTACCTACACACAAACAAATTGACGCTGAATTTGGATTAGGACAATAAATAAAGTACATAGTCTAGAAATAGTGATGTGATATTGGGAATAAGTTTATTTTTTGCAGGTTCATTTGTTTATTTATGTCAATTTGTAGTTTAAGGAAAAATTGTGGCGCCAAATTATTATCTCAATGTTTCGACCCACTTTATGTAGCTGCCAACATGTCCATCTTCAGTGAAAGTGAATTTGGTTCATGTTTGTTGCGGATGATTCAGCTAATGACGAGAAGTGTGAGAGTTTCAGACGATTATAAGAAGGAATTAACCCTATTTAGACCACTTTTGTATGGAGTTTTATCGTGAGGAAATTTTATCCAATTTCAAAGTTAAGTCTTGTTTTTATTCGTTTAACAAAAATGGTTTTGAGAAGTTCGACCATTTAATTTAAAAGTTAATCTTTTTCACATTTAATCTAATCGAATGGTCGAACTTCTCAACAGCATTTTTTGTAAAGCATCTCTTAAGAGGCCTCTTAAATAGGGAATCGTCTAAAATTCATGCTCGACTGGTATAAAGAAAAACCTGTCTGCCTACAAGGAACACAAGTGTGGTATTTGATTTTTTTTCTAAATGGCGTTAGTAGCAAGTAGACAAAAACTCTACACATATTTTATATCTATACGCTGATTGGTATAAACTGGTCAAATACCTCTAAACAAATACCAGAAATACTTCTAAGCTTCTTAAAATAAAATACAATAGTTACAATTGCCCTCTTGAGCCATTTTAATTTATTTTCAGGATCCATCCATCATTCCAAATGCTGATGGCTGTAAAGTTGTGTCAAACAGAAGATTAAAATGCTGTACCCTAAATGCATCCTTATTAGATCTTAAGATGGCCTCTAGACAGCTTTTAGGAACAAATATAAAAGCTATACACAATCTTCCTGAATATATAGATAAGAATCAATATCAGAAGATTAACACTCTTTCATGTCGGCCATATAAATTCTTTCTCCGAAATGCCAGAGGCTCTAGTGTCATTATCCAAATAACTTGTCTATCCTTTATTCATTTGTCATCTTTCATTCTTTACCCCCCCCCCCCCAACAAAAAAAAAAAACAAATAAAAAGAATGCTTTTACTATAATGGTTCGGATGTTATCGAATTTTTATCCTCCGATGAAAGCCAAAAGAGCTGTCGTTCGTTCGTCGTCGTTGTCCACCAAATAAAGAACATAAGAATCCTTTCGTCAGAAAGTGGATCCTTGAATTTGAATGTTTACATACCAAAACCCCAAACCACTAAAAGAGCCCACATAGCCCCAAAATCGTTCGTTTATTAATCGTCTTTGAGATGTCGTTTGACGTATTCTCACCCAAGGCGTTGATTTCCTTGAGCTGTGAAAATAAGAATAAAGAAGAAAACAAAACGACGAATAAGAAAATACTTTTCTTCTTGGCAGGAAATTTAATATCTTCATTCATGTTGGACATGAACACAGGACAATGAGGCAGCTATAATGGTGTATTTTTATTGAAAATGGCCCTTTGCGTTGTCAACCACAAAACCGCAGACAAGTATATCTACATGTGTCATACCTATATACACAGAAAGAAGTAAAAAAAGAAGATAATCACTATACGAAGAGAGGATCGAGATTAAAATATGAAAAATTGTTAAAGGAAACCCTACGGGTTGTCTACTATCAGGTTTTACTTCTTCAGTTAGGTTAAAGTTGAAAGGTATGAAATTTGTTTTTTGACTCAAGGTGAAGCACCTTATTTTTCATTTTTAGCAAAGATTTTGCATTCTGGATAAAAATATTTGTGTTTGGTATACGGAAGGCCTTCAAGAATGGGGCAGGGGGAGAGGAGAAATTTTTAAGAGATATTGAAAAATGTTTTCTGAGGATTTTGAGGATTGAAGCCTGTAAATTAAATTCTTGTATAAAATCAAGGACACACATGAACATTTATTTAACTTGGACGTAGTGAGCTTAGTAACTTATAGATAATATTGAAATATTTTCAATGTCCCAAAGAGTTTATGTAACCCTTGTCGACCATCATCATCAAATGGTTATGCATTATTGCAGAACTGCTGTCATTTCTTACCTGTAATATCAGTACTTCATTGACTGAATTGAATGGAATTGAATTGAATTGAATTAAATTGAATTAAATTAAATTGAATTGAATTGAATTGAATTGAATTGAATTGAATTGAATTGAATTTTATCTAATTTAATTTAATTTAATTTAATTAATTGAATTGAATTGATTATTCATTATTTCGTTTGATGAATGGAATAGAATAGAATCGAAGTGAATTGAATTGAATTTGATTGAAAGTAATTGAACTTAATTGAATTGAATGGGTTTTAATTGCATTTAATTGAATAACACCAAATAACGTTGAATAATTAAGTGGGTAAGACGACCATGTAAAAATGGTTGCTAATCGTTGTCCCAAAAGAACGCCCATTTTGAAAGTATAAAGTTTAATCATTTGCACGAGGGGCCCAATACTGATTCTGGACATGGTGATTTGACATCATTGACGACTGAATAGTAAGCAAGATATTTCAAAGGCCCCAACACCAACATCCAACCCGCAATCACCACCAAAACAACAAAACAACATGGCCAACATACAGAATGTCCCTATACAAAAATCCTATAGGTACGATCGATAATTTTTCGGGGAAATAAATGCTTACTCAGAGGACTATATTTGTCCCTCCTACCTCATCACTCATTTTTATTAAAATTACTGTAATAGCCCAGGAAAATTAGACAAAAGAATGGCAAAGCTACGAACAAATTCTGACAAAGCTGAATTTTGATGGAGAATTTTGTATTGATGTCTTAAGCATTTCCTGAAAAGTTCCGTAAATTTTGAACGGGGCAAAGTTTTTTTGGGAGGGGGGATTAAAGGGGGGTTAAAGGGGGATTAAAATTCCTTAATTTTTCGAAAACTATAATTTTTTTTGGAGAAATGTGAAGGTACAAATTATAGCTTATGTAATTCTACAAACAAAAGATTGACATACTTTTTTTCATACAAGCAATAGATTCTGAAAAAATCATGCAAGAACTTCACGGTGAAGCAAATTTTGTCAAAAACATATATTAAAATTTTACTGATTGGCAAAATTTTGTGTACTATTTGAGTTTGGCTACAACTCCTCTTTATAAAATAAAGTTTTTGGGGAGCCCAGGGTAGGTCGAAGACCACCATATTTAAAAAGAAAGGGATTTGGTCTTTGTTCAACAACTCAATGAAGTTTCTTTTTACAACAAATTCATGAAAGAATAACATTTAGACAAAAAAATTGGCTAAAAAATGAGCTATTTACGAACTCTGTAGGTTAATTAACCTTTAAGTCATAGCGTGTCAAAGCAAAAGTTTTGATTTTGTACTGTAAATGGACAAATAACGGTTTTGTTAATATCTCACTAAATATAATTTTTGTTCAAAAATCTTATTTTTGAAATCTGTTGCTCCTACGAAAAAGAAAATTTCATAATCTTTTTTTCCCGTGTATTCCTGATGATGTGGGTTGTTTTTGATTCAATTTAGTTCCTGCATACAAGGACCATGACTACAACGAAAAAAGAGACTTGAAATACGAGAAAGGGATTTAGTCCAATTGAAAACCTCATAACAATGTCTGGATATTTCTGTGTAGGTTTAACTATTAAAGGTGAAAAGGTTAACTAACCCGTTCCACTATAAATGCCACCACCATAGTCAGCCATTGAAATCACAAACGCTAATCGTCAATCCTTAATCATAGCCTCCTAGAAGTTCTGTTTTCATAAAAAAGGTACAGAATAGGCTCATCCAATAAATCATTGCAAATTGAAAACTTGAAACAATAGTATATCTACCTATATGTATATTCAATGGAATTTGTTTCTTTCAAATAAGAATTTCACCAATGTTTACAAATGTAGTAGTATACAGTTTCTTTTTACTAATAAGCAATGCCTGAAATAAATTTATTTTGGTAGAAAAAACGAAACAAATTCGCAATAATTAGTGCGATAGGCAGGATCAAATGTTTTCCATCTTTCTTTGGACAATCCTTAATTAAAAAAAAAAAACAAATTCATTTAAATATAGAATCTTAAATAATTTGTATACAAACAAAAATAAATTAAAAGAGAGCAGGTTGTTGAGTCCTGATAGTACAGAGAGCCTCTCTGCGGAACGGATGCAACTGGCCATGGTACCATTGATCCTTCTCACCTAGAAACAGCTATATGTGGGTTGCTGAAGAAATTAAATAATTTAAGGGTGCCTACCTACTATAAGGAACTGAGGCTGAAATTAGTGATCGAATTTCATAGAGCCCTTGGGCATCCACTGATGAGTTACAGTGTAGTTATGAACGTACATCGGTTTATCGGATGGATCAGAACATGTATAAATTGTCTAAATTTGTTTGAACTGTGATAATAGTTACGTACGTCACCCTAAGTTCAACAAAAAGCTCCAAGAAGATTTGAATTTATATGTCTGGTACCAAAATAGTTTATCTGGTAGAATCCACCGTAATTTTTTGTAGCCGCTCATATCTCGCTCAAAAGAACAATATATTGGTGATGGTTTTCGAAAGGAAGGATATTGGTAGTGGTAATCAATCAATCGTCCATTCAGATTCATTTGCTTTTGCTCTGTTCTCAAATGGAATACTCACATACTCACTCACACTCTATAGGTACTCTAAAAGGATTAACGGATCCATTCACTATTATGGACAGACATACATGGAATTGATGTATGGCCGATGATGGGTCCTAGAATTGAACATAAATTTTGTGGAATTTCATTCAGCCATAAAACGCGTACAAAACGCGTAAGTGCCTGGACATGTACACAAAACAATATTCCCCTAGACAGATACATTCACAAGCGCATCACAAAATAGTATAGTTGTACCCTTAATGGTTTCCTGTTCGCTTATCTTGTTGGAGAGGCAAGCATTAGGAGTGGGTATAGGTACTACTATTTGAATGTGTGTAGTTGTATATGTATTGATATTGTTTAGGTGACAGCGCGGTTCTGTAAGCCTTTTTATGGTCGCCAATTAAGTTTTCTATAGGCATACCTAGCTACAGCCCAAACGAGATCGAATATGACGTTTTTCACTTTATAGATGTCCGGCTAATTGGTCATTAGGGACCCGAGAGCAAAGCTATGTATGTTCATTGTGAGTTCAATTGAATGAAAGGATTGCTTTTGCTATTAGCCATTTAAGTTTTGGGCAATCAATAGGAATAGAATTGCGGATATTTTACCCTCTTTTCTATGGCTGATGTTCAAAGATAGAAGCTCATTATGGTTTTGGTGGATGTGCGGGAAGATTTATTTAGGATCATCGAAGCCTTTGATTTGAACATAGGTACATAAATGAGGTTTCATTGTTCGCTTCGATATCGGAAAAATGTGATTAAATTTAGATTTTCATTTGCGTATACCAACCTACTGCAATGGTCATTTAAATGTTCAATAATTCATACCATTTTAACTTCTGACAGTGGCAGGGAGGGGAACTTGCTCTCTTAGGTAAAATATATTTCATACATTTGGGAATTTGTTTTCTCTGGAATGCATCTTAAAGCATAATTTCTGTACCAAAAAACTTCAGATACCTACATACATTTGTTTCAATTTCAATCAAAATTGACCAAAACTAGTTTTATCCTTGTTGATACATAAATAACGGGTGATTTTTTAAGAGGTTTAGAACTTTAAAAAAAAAAAAACACAAAAAATTCGAAAAAATGTATGAAATATTTATTTGAGTCGATAGTTTGAACCTTGCAATTTAATGTTTAAAGATAATTTCATGCAAATGTTGACCGCGGCTGCGTCTCAGGTAGCCCATCCGCTGAGTCCAATTTTTGCATACTCTTTCACACATATCGGCCGGTATCTCACGAATGAATGCATGGATGTTGGCTTCCAGTGCGTCAATCGAAGCGGGCTTGTCCCTATAGACATTAGCCTTGACATACCCCCACAAAAAATAATCTAATGGTGTCAAATCGCACGATCTAGGCGGCCAATTGACCGGCCCGAAACGTGAAATTAACTGTTCACCAAACTCGCCTCGCAATTGCGCCATTGTTTCGCGTGCTGTGTGGCATGTGGCACCGTCTTGTTGAAACCACATATCATGCAAGTCAAGAACTTCCATTTCGGGCAAAAAAAAGTTTGTTATCATCGCTCGGTAGCGTTCACCATTGACAGTAACGCTGCGATTCGCATCATCTTTGAAGAAATATGGCCCAATAATGCCGCCGGCCCATAAACCGCACCAAACAGTAGCTTTTTTGGGATGCATTGGTAGCTGTTGCAATGCTTCTGGCTGATCTTCACTCCAAATGCGGCAATTATGCTTATTTACGTACCCATTCAACCAAAAATGAGCCTCATCGCTGAACACAATTTTTCGATAAAAAAGCGGATCCTCGGCCAGCTTTCCAAGAGCCCATTCACCAAAAATTCGGCGTTGTGGTAGGTCGGCTGGCTTTAGTTCTTGCACCAGATGGATCTTAAAAGGCTTTACGCCCAAATCCTTCCGCAAAATTTTCCACGTAGTGCTGTAACAAAGGCCTAACTGCTGGGAACGGCGCCGAATCGACATTTCGCGGTCTTCTGTCACACTAGCTGATACGGCCGCAATATTTTCTTCACTACGCACAGTACGTAAACGTGTTGGTGGTTTAATGTCCAACAAAGTAAATTTGGTGCGAAATTTGGTCACAATCTTCCGAATAGACTGCTCAGAAGGTCGAGAATGCCGACCATAAAATGGAAGCAGCGCGCGATGAACATTTCGAACCGAGCACGAATTTTGATAGTAAAATTCAATAATTTGCAAGCGTTGTTCATTTGTAAGACGATCCATGGTTAAATTGCAAACCAAACTGAAGCTGTTTGACAGTGACACAAGGTACTAAACACACGTCAGCTGTCAAAACTAGTGTTGCCAAAACCAAACCAGCTAAAAAATCACCCGTTATAAGGGATTTTCAAACGGGACCCTTCAAAAGTAGAGCGACAGGGACAGCAAACGATGCCATATTTCTTGCTGCTCTTTTGACATTTATCTTCAGTAAGGTTTGCCATTTCATGGTGGAAAGTTATACGAGCCAACAATGAAAAAATTACGGTTTGGTGTGGTTTATGGGCCGGCGGCGTCATTGGGCCGTACTTCTTCCGTGATGATCAAGACCGGCACGTTACTGTGAATGGGAATTGCTACCGTTCAATGATAACCGAATATTTTTGGCTCCAATTGGATGATATGGACTTGGAAGACATGTGGTTCCAACAGGACGGCGCGGTGCCACAAGCCACACAGCGAATGTCACAATCAATTTATTGGAAACCAAGTTTGGAGAACGTGTTATCTCACGAAATGGTCCAGTCGTCAGAATCGAAAATTTTCAGAATCGTCTCGATATCGATATCGGTCCCGTCTAGCTTAGATCTGTCACATGTTCTTGATCTGCAGTTTAACTCGCTTGGAGTTTTTAAGATTTGATAAAAAGATCCTTATAGAAAAAAATAGAAATTTAACAGTTAAGACAGTTTGAAGATAAAAATCAAATCTTAAACCAACTTCTCCAAAATTAAAAATGGTCAAAAATGTATCTATAAAAGTTTTAATAGTATTGATATTTCTTGCTGGTTGCATTATTTAAGTCTCACGACGATCTAAAAATTCTGATAGTTGGCAGTGGTAAAAAACGGTTAAATTGCTTCCAGATTTGATCAGATTAGGTCTTAAAATAATTTCCAATAGAAAATTTCAGAAGAATAGTACGAAAATTAATTCAAATCTCTTATTGGGAATATTGCTCAACATTTTGGACTATAGCTTTAGCAATTTTTTTTTTTTAATTTTGGAACAAGCTTAGATCTAAGTTTTGAAGCCTTTGGTTGAAAGAGAAAAAAAAGCAGTGGTTACCAATAAATTTTGCGGCATCGGAAATAATTTTGTCACCATAAAAATGGACTACTTCAAGTCATTAAATGTGCCAAATTTCAATACCTTTATAATCAAACTGGCATTTTCTGTCGTAAAAAAATACAATAACTGAACCACTGTGTGAAGAAGCGCTGCCATTGTTGATGTTGATGACCATGATTAAAATTGTTTGGCCCTCTGTACCGGTGATTTTTCAATGTTTTTTGGGTACTAAATTGTCGTACTCTTGTTGAAAATTTTCTTTGAGAGCTTTCATAGACCCGTGACTTATGAAACCCCAAAAGAAACCAAAAGACAAAAATATGGAGTGAAGTGGTCAATTCGGTTATGTTATCTTTCCAGCCAGTGAAAATTAAATATCGTGATATTTAAAATGAAACCTCTTATTGGAAAACCCTATGAAATTTGACGAAGAACACATTTTTCCGTATTATTCATAAAAATTAAGTATGTAATTTAATATTGAATTGATAGAAAGTTAAACAAAAACATACATGTCTGCATGTTTTGAAAAAACCAACCCGACTTAATAATTTGATTTACACACTGTTCCCCAGGCCATATGCGTATGTTGTCTTTCAAATTTTATGGCAAATAAATTATTCATTCATATAGAATTTTTATTCATGCTCTGGTTCCTAGCAACACAAACAAAATTCACCCCAACAATTAGCCACCCAAAAACGATCGAACGCCCCAAAAATGTCTTCTTTTAAATTCAATTATAGTATTTTTCGAATTAGTTCATTATGTTTATCATCTACAACTGTTTGAGCGCTCTTCCCCATAAAAAGGTCACAATGAGTTCTTAATGAATCAACAAACGCATTAATGCGTGACACTGCGACTTCACTCAAACAACATCTTCATTTATTCATATGTCGTCGTATCAATTCGTATAATAGTATGGGAATATGGTTACAAGAAATAACGATAAATTTACATTATACTATTGTAGATGACCATGTATGGTAATATGTAGTTGAGAGGAAAGACATAGTGTATTGCATGTAACTTTTAATGGAATATAATGTGGATTTTATTTTTTTATTGATTGATTTTTCTTATAACCTGCTGTCATTATCGACAGTTCTTTAAGATTAATGTTATTAAAATTGTGACAGTTCATCATTAATAAACGAAGAGAATGCTTTCCCATAGCAGACTTCATTTTTGTATTTTTTTCATAACTGACCAAACTGTTCAGACTTGTGCTCTTAAACATCAGCTTGAGTCAAATCTTTATTCAGAATAATTGCATTTGGTTAAGAAGCTCTATCTTGAGTGGAGCTTCTAAGTAGTTGAAGTCAATCCAATATGTTTGCATCAAATTTATAAAAAATTAAATAGAGGCAGGTATGAAGACCAACAACTATTTTAAGTCTTTGAAAAAAAAATTATTACCTATAAGAAAATATTTTTTAAGAAGCCGCTTCAACAAATATAATTAAAATGTTGTATGTATAAATTCATATCTATTGAATAAAATATAGATTTTTTATTTAAAAAATCATCATAAACCATAATGCTACACTATATCCCAAACTATAGGGTGATTTTTAGCTGGTTTGGTTTTGGCAACACTGGTTTTGACAGCTGACGTGTGTTAAGTACCTTGTGTCACTGTCAAACAGCTTCAGTTTGGTTTGCAATTCAACCATGGATCGTCTTACAAATGAACAACGCTTGCAAATTATTGAATTTTACTATCAAAATTCGTGCTCGGTTCGAAATGTTCATCGCGCGCTGCTTCCATTTTATGGTCGGCATTCTTGACCTTCTGAGCAGTCTATTCGGAAGATTGTGACCAAATTTCGCACCAAATTTACTTTGTTGGACATTAAACCACCAACACGTTTACGTACTGTGCGTAGTGAAGAAAATATTGCGGCCGTATCAGCTAGTGTGACAGAAGACCGCGAAATGTTGATTCGGCGCCGTTCCCAGCAGTTAGGCCTTTGTTACAGCACTACGTGGAAAATTTTGCGGAAGGATTTGGGCGTAAAGCCTTTTAAGATACAGCTGGTGCAAGAACTAAAGCCAGCCGACCTACCACAACGCCGAATTTTTGGTGAATGGGCTCTTGGAAAGCTGGCCGAGGATCCGCTTTTTTATCGAAAAATTGTGTTCAGCGATGAGGCTCATTTTTGGTTGAATGGGTACGTAAATAAGCATAATTGCCGCATTTGGAGTGAAGATCAGCCAGAAGCATTGCAACAGCTACCAATGCATCCCGAAAAAGCCACTGTTTGGTGCGGTTTATGGGCCGGCGGCATTATTGGGCCATATTTCTTCAAAGATGATGCGAATCGCAGCGTTACTGTCAATGGTGAACGCTACCGAGCGATGATAACAAACTTTTTTTTGCCCAAAATGGAAGTTCTTGACTTGCATGATATGTGGTTTCAACAAGACGGTGCCACATGCCACACAGCACGCGAAACAATGGCGCAATTGCGTGGCGAGTTTGGTGAACAGTTAATTTCACGTTTCGGGCCGGTCAATTGGCCGCCTAGATCGTGCGATTTGACACCATTAGATTATTTTTTGTGGGGGTATGTCAAAGCTAATGTCTAAAGGGACAAGCCCGCTTCGATTGACGCACTGGAAGCCAACATCCATGCATTTATTCGTGAGATACCGGCCGATATGTGTGAAAGAGTATGCCAAAATTGGACTCAGCGGATGGGCTACCTGAGACGCAGCCGCGGTCAACATTTGCATGAAATTATCTTTAAACATTAAATTGCAAGGTTCAAACTATCGATTCAAATAAATATTTCATTCATTTTTTCGAATTTTTTGTGTTTTTTTTTTTTAAGTTCTAAACCTCTTAAAAAATCACCCGTTATTAGAGTGCCATCTATCTAAACATGACTCTTCTTAACTGATTATCTAATTATGTTTCCATAACTATCTTTCACACAAAATTTTCCAATTTGCTCATACCTTTATGTACCTCTACCATCATAATGTCGACATTATGTAACTTTTCAATAAGATCATAAATCACTTATTCGATTGCAATTCAAAAAATTCACAATAATGACCACAAGAAATCAATTACCATTTCTCTCCGACTAAAGTTTTTTTTTTTTTTTAATTTTATTTGCAACACATTGTACTCATGAACTGATATTTAAAGAAACCATTTGCCATCAAGTTGTACATAAACGACTCCACTTCACGTTTACACGAACCAAAACACCCTCAAGTCCCCCTCAAAGACCTGAAGTAATCATTGGAGAATTTAAAACTAATTGTCCATCAATCAAATTTTCATTTTCATTAACTGAACATGTACGAACGCAAAAGTTTATTGCACATCATTCCATTCAGCTTGGACATCAAACAAAACAAAAAAGGGGAAAACTTACATTGAGTGGTCCTCCAGGTATTGACAGCTTGGCCAAGTCGAGGTCCTCCCAATGGACCATTTGTATCAATTTTTTTCCGATGTATTAAATATCCACTTGGTTATAATAGCCATAGCAACATTTGAGTGTTTCAGCAAAATAAATAAAATGCAATGAAAATCGATTTCTCAATGGCAATCAATTCAAAAGCACTTGTTTGAGAAAATAAATTTTGCAGGTGAATCATTTAAACAAAAAGAATAAAAAAAAAAAAAATTGTAAAATGGTGAAACCAATGATTTATAGTTATTTTGTATAATATTGTCTGAAATTTCAAATTATAGCCAGATCTGTATCTATACTTATCTATTTTAATCTCGAAATATTTGAATTCATAAAAGTACATCAGATAATTTTTTCAGTGAACAAAATAAAGCTTGTTAAAAAGGTACATTACTAAAAGTGAAAGAACACCCAAAATTTAATTAAGAGAGTAAGGTGACACGGAGGAATGGAGGGGACCTACAATTTTTTGCCGAGTCCGAACGGCTAGATGAGAAGCACTTATTCATGACAAGTATACTCTTGGAGGATTTGCCAGTTCCTCGCAAGAGGCAGTACCTCGCGAGAAAAACATTTCTGTTTTTAGGTGGCAGCGGCTGGGAATCGAACCCAAACCTTTGGCATGACAGTCCTACGCACTAACCATCATACCACGAGGTACCACATATACGCACACAGGAATGGTTGAGAGTTGTAAGTCACTAGGCCTTGGTTCTTCACGAGCTGTTGTGCCACCAAATTTGTTTATTTTTAAGGTTGACATAAAATGATACTAAAATATCTCAGCAAATAATTTATATAATTTAAAATAGAAAAACTTTAGGCTATTTTTTCCGAAATTGCTGACAATAATTTCTGAATGACAGGCTAGGCACAATTGGGCTACTAATAACCCAAATCTTATCTGGGGCAATATTTTTTTTCGTTTAAATAAATCATAAATTAAACATTTTTCTTCCCCTAAACATACTCTTTAAGCATTCCACAATTTGGCACCACTGAATAGTCCTCATTTTTGTATGCAAAAATACTTAATTGTTTTCTATTTGTAGGCTTACAGTTTATTAATTCGGGATAAATTAATGACTTAACGGGTAACTTATCCACAGAATCGGTTGAAAATTTCTTTGAAAAAATCTTATTTTGTCAACGGAACTTTAATTTTCTGCTTTGTGAGCAAAATATTTGTTTTATTTTCTGTTGTTTTTTAAAATAAAAATAAATTGTGTTTGAAGTAATGAGAACACTTTTTATTGTTTTGGGCTACTATTTGGGCTAGTTGTTGGGCTCCGATTTTCGGCTACAAAAATTTCTTTATTAGGCTATAGAACTTATTCAAGACATGGCAACCCTGGATATAATACTAATGGTATTCAACAACTAAAACCTTACCAAACACTCTCCTTTTCATAAATATGCTTATAACGGGGGATTTTTTAAGAGGTTCAAAACTTAAAAAAAAAAAACACAAAAAATTCGAAAAAATTAATGAAATATTTATTTGAATCGATAGTTTGAACCTTGCAATTTAATGTTTAAAGATAATTTCATGCAAATGTTGACCGCGGCTGCGTCTCAGGTAGCCCATCCGCTGAGTCCAATTTTGGCATACTCTTTCACACATATCGGCCGGTATCTCACGAATAAATGCATGGATGTTGGCTTCCAGTGCGTCAATCGAAGCGGGCTTGTCCCTTTAGACATTAGCCTTGACATACCCCCACAAAAAATAATCTAATGGTGTCAAATCGCACGATCTAGGCGGCCAATTGACCGGCCCGAAACGTGAAATTAACTGTTCACCAAACTCGCCACGCAATTGCGCCATTGTTTCGCGTGCTGTGTGGCATGTGGCACCGTCTTGTTGAAACCACATATCATGCAAGTCAAGAACTTCCATTTTGGGCAAAAAAAAGTTTGTTATCATCGCTCGGTAGCGTTCACCATTGACAGTAACGCTGCGATTCGCATCATCTTTGAAGAAATATGGCCCAATAATGCCGCCGGCCCATAAACCGCACCAAACAGTGGCTTTTTCGGGATGCATTGGTAGCTGTTGCAATGCTTCTGGCTGATCTTCACTCCAAATGCGGCAATTATGCTTATTTACGTACCCATTCAACCAAAAATGAGCCTCATCGCTGAACACAATTTTTCGATAAAAAGCGGATCCTCGGCCAGCTTTCCAAGAGCCCATTCACCAAAAATTCGGCGTTGTGGTAGGTCGGCTGGCTTTAGTTCTTGCACCAGCTGTATCTTAAAAGGCTTTACGCCCAAATCCTTCCGCAAAATTTTCCACGTAGTGCTGTAACAAAGGCCTAACTGCTGGGAACGGCGCCGAATCAACATTTCGCGGTCTTCTGTCACACTAGCTGATACGGCCGCAATATTTTCTTCACTACGCACAGTACGTAAACGTGTTGGTGGTTTAATGTCCAACAAAGTAAATTTGGTGCGAAATTTGGTCACAATCTTCCGAATAGACTGCTCAGAAGGTCAAGAATGCCGACCATAAAATGGAAGCAGCGCGCGATGAACATTTCGAACCGAGCACGAATTTTGATAGTAAAATTCAATAATTTGCAAGCGTTGTTCATTTGTAAGACGATTTATGGTTACATTGCAAACCGAACTGAAGCTGTTTGACAGTGACACAAGGTACTAAACACACGTCAGCTGTCAAAACCAGTGTTGCCAAAACCAAACCAGCGAAAAAATCACCCGTTATAATGCACTTTTTACAATTTTTATAGAGCTCAAATTTATTTTTTGAGAACTGATATTAAATCTATGGCTTCTTTTCTTTAGTTGTTCAACTAGCATAAAATTTAGAAACTTGATTTTGAAAATAAATTAGGTAAAGCAGAAACTTAAGCTTGTCACAAGATCAGAACATAATTAAATGTCTAAGTTGATACTTCTTCCACAAAAAATAAAATACACGACTGGATCGTACGTTCTTGCTCTTATGTTCAAGATGCTGCGGGCTTAAGAACCTATATGTTAAAGCCTAGTACGCAGATCGAGACAAAATTTAGCTCCGATATAAAACTTTTCCCAGGACAAATTTTGTCTCAGATTTTTTTCCAAGTAGTACGCAGTTCGTGGAAAGATAAAAGAAAGTCTCCACTTAATTTTGCGTGGAAAAAGCTTTATTTTTCCGGACAAATTGTGACGTTTATGAATTATTCGCTTTTTATAAACTAACATCATCACCTTGTTAAATTTGTTCTATTATTAAGACTTTGTGAGAACGCACGAATCAAATAAAATATAAAATCTGTAAAAAAAGTAATGACATAAGAATGATAAAATAATAAATAGAACAACTGTTTTAAATCAGTCAGTGGCGTAGCTAAAGAGAAAGGGTACAAAACGGCCACATACAGATAAGGAATTTTTTTCTATTAAAAAACTTAAACTGATTTCCAAACTGGATGAGTTGGAAACAGCAAACTGAGTTATTTTGAAGGAAAGAGTTAATTTTTATTCAAACTTCAATTAATTGCCCAAAAATCACTTTTTTTTTCGCGAGAAGTAAGAGACTTAAAAAATTTTGGAATTCTTAAAGTTTTTTTAATCCATCGACATCGTAGTCATACTTGAATACACTTTGACAGTAGGTGGGAGCAAACAATTTTTTGACGGGAAAAGGGAAAAGTTTATTTTGATCCAATTGACAACCAATTGTTCTAGAATCACTTTTTTCCGGAGAAGTAAGAATTTTTTTTGGAATTTTAAGAGGTTTTTTCATCCATCGATATTGTTGCTATCCTTCAACATATTTTGACGGAAAAAGTTTATTTTGATAAAAAATGTTACAAAATTTTCCTAAAATCGCATTTTTCCAGAGAAGTATGAAACTGAGAAAAACGTTTGAACGTTTTTTATATCAAACTCTTAAAACATTTTTAAGGATCAGTTTTGGTATGCAAAGGTTAATATTTATTTATATGCATACAAAGATAAAATTTCAAAATAATTTTCAACCCGTTTTCCAGACATAGAATTTTCGAGAAAAAAAAATCTGAAACTTGTTTAAAAATAGCTGCTTTTTATAATTCTAGCAGACAGAATAAGTTTTATTAAAATCGTAGGAGCCGTTTAAAAAAAAATATTTTCCTTAACGGGTTTTGAACATTTGTATAAAAGGTATGTACCATTGTTTTTTTCTTAAAAGTAATAAATACCTTACAAAATGTAAAAAACCCTTAAATACCAAGTTTTATAAAGATCGACCATTAAGTTTTCATAATATTTGATTTTCAAAAAAAAAAAATTGAAACATTTTTTTAAAAATTGAAAAAATATTTGTTTTGAAATTTTTAGTAAGAAAAACTATTTGCAATGCTTAGAAACTTCTGTTTAAGAAAAATTATTGAAATAAGAAATTCCAACTTGAAGAAAATTGAAAAGTATGTCTTTGGAAAGATACCATTAATAACCTTTTTTCAAAAATGGTTTCCCATCCAAAGGTAGCTTTTACCAAAAGCAATTTATTGATTTTTTTTTACGAACGTTGCTTAGCCATTTTCGGGAAATATTAGATTTTGTGAAATTGGTAAAAAAATTGTATGGCAGGTACCGTTATTTTTAGTTCTACAAAAAAATTAAAAAAAAACCGGTGGGCAGAATCACCAAAAACCACTTTGTACCAAGTTTTTTAAAAAATCGATCCAGCCATTTAGGGTATAGCCCAACAGACGTAAAGTCAGACAGACCGACAGACTGGCAGACAGACAGACAAACAGAATTTTGCCCCCCACTTTTTTTTTATTTTCTATTATCGTAATGTCATGTTTGATTGTTATCTCGAATTTTCTTTGCACGAATCCAAAACTTGCCTTGGTTCCTATATTGTAAGTAAGAATTGTGGAGAGAGCACAAGAAACATTTTGCAGGCTTTTGACATGACAAAATTTGTTATAATTGACGAACAAAAGTAACATTAATTAAATCATTTTGATTGCAATGAAGTCATTACTGTTAATAAAGCAATTTCTTTCACACGAAAGAGAACCAAATGCTAATAAACTACATAACAATAAAAGAATGTTTTTAGTTCATTGTTGTACATGAAAACGAAATAAACTTTTTTTCACACCTGATCATTTTCAAAGATATGGATGAAACATCACGCAAACAATAAATATTGTATTATTTATGCCGAAACCCTACTACTAATCCTCCAAGCCCCAGTAAATTTATAAAAATGTTGAAGGTAATGTAAAAGTTATGTATTTGGTTAAGAGAAATTCAAAATAAAAAGTAAGTACTGCTAATTCACAAGTACTCCCAATTCAATAAATGTGTTTTCTTTCTTCATTAGGTACGATAGAGAATTTTAATAATTTACATATATCATAGTAAGTGAACGTCTTTTCGCATTTTGATTTGATAAATCGGACCAATACAATAACTTCCAAAAAGAACTTAAAAACAATTGAATGGGTCGGGTTTAAATTCTTGAGAGATACATAGTTCCCTCAAAATCATGCCTTCCCTTGGTCTTATCTGTATTTAGTAAGCCTGTGGCACTGTTGGACTTTTCTGATATTCGTGATTTTTATTATAAGCCACCCCATGAAAATGTTTCGATTAATAAATTGTTTAACATTTTTTTTCAGGTTATCTATATTACTGCTAATATGTACGGGCTTGAATCTTTTCCATGCTCAGGATTTGCGAGGACAAAACATAAATGGTAAGCATAAGAAGTAACTCATATATATTTTTATTCTTAAACTTATCTCTTGCTGGTAGTTTTTGTATAAAAAATTCAATTACTAAAAAAAATCCTGCATAAAAGGTATAAAAATCCGAATTTTAATAATTCTGCCAATCACAAAATGCACATGAATTATTTATTTCAAAGGAAATTTTTTGCATTATGCTATTGGCATGTTATCCTTTATGAATTTGTTCAGGAAATATAATACACGATTAAAAATAAAACAAAAAATACAAAAAAAAAAAAAAAAAAACACAAAGTCAAATTGATTTCGTAGCTTCCAGGGAATGAAACAGAAATTTGAATTGGAAGTATCTCTGCCAAGGTTGTTTATTTTGTTTTTCAATATTATTTTACTTTGTACAGCTGGAAGCCATTTTATAAATAAAAAAAAATCATGGACAACATTTTATACAAACTTTTTTGTTGTTGTTAGTGCATTTGAAAATTGTTAGGTTATTCGATGGTTAAAAATGTATGATATTTTTGTTTGATGTAAGTTGAGTGCGCAAAAATATGTTTATTTTGATGTTAACAATTTTGTTTTGCACTTCATGTATTTCAATAGAGATTCAAAATTGTAGTGTTTTATAAATTTGTTATGAACGTTAATTTAAAACAGAGACTTTTTGGAGTCAAATAAATATAGATATATACATTTCTTGTGAAGCAATTGAATCAAACATGATTGATCATTCAAGGAAGTTCTTCTTTTCCATCATGTTTAAGTTGAAATAAAAGAGAATATGTCACAGAATCTCATACTTATTCTATATGCATCAGGTTTTAAGTTTCAAGATAAAATTTCTGACATAAAGATTCTTATAACAACTGATGAAAAATTATTTAACAAATAATGTAACTCTGGAAATTCAACAAATTGATCAGATCCTTTCCTTTGGTAAATGACATTTCTTAGAAAATGTTTTGAATTTTGAAAAACTTAAAGCCATGACTTAACAAGAAATGGCAAATAAATAATTGACAAAATCTTGGTCATCGTAACATAAGCTTTTAACTAAGCAAAAATTGATATTGCTTCAGAAACTAATCAACATCCTAAGTATTTCCTCGTTACCTGGAGTTTTGGAGAGAATGGTCACACTGACCTATTTTCACGGAAGATAATTAAACAGTTAACATTTTTGTATTCAAAATCAAATTAAAAATAAAATCATTGAAGCGATTTTTTAATATTTTTTCTTTATATACATTTTTTAAAAATATTTTTTAGAAAAATTTTAGGTATTTAAACAAAATTAAAAAAAAGTCAACCCATTTTTTATATATCGAATTTTCAAAAAAAAATGGATTTTTTAAAGAATTGTAACATTTGGTATTTTAAAATGCAATTTTACTTAATATTCTGTAATATTTGTAAATTAAAGAATTATTTAAATCTGTTCAGCAGATATTGAAAAACTCAAAATAAAAAAAATCGTTAATAAAGGGTGTTTTTTCCTAGAGGTATAGAACTTTAAGTAGGCAACACCTTTTTAACTGGCAGACATTTTTTCGGCTGTCGAGTGTTTTAATTTGAGTTTGGTTTAGCATTTAAACATGAATAGATTGACACCTGAATAACGCTTTTAAATTTTGCAAATTGGGAGTTTTTTTAAAAGCTAATATTTTAAAAATTTGGTAGCATATTAAAAAAATTGGGACGCTAATTTTGAGAAGGTATTTATTATTATATATTTATAACATTAGCCATTTTTCAAAATACTGAATTTTCAAAATAGAATTTTGATGATTTTTTATAAAATCCAAAATTATTTTTTTTTTTTTTAATTTTGGTATGCAATTTAATTGACATTTAAAGAAAGCTTTTGCATATAATTTTTATTACATTCGGTTGAGCAGTTAATGAAAAAATCTAAATTAAAAACCGTTATATGGCAAGTATACCGTTAATAATGATTTCAGGTAATTTGTTGTACCAAAAAGTACACCATACGAACAAAAACACCCAGTTTTATTTTTATAAAAATCGTTGGAGCTGTTTTTGAGGTAAATAAGATTTTCCTAAACGGTTGTATGGCAAGTGCAGTTATTTGCTGAGCTAAAAAGAATTAGATTTTCCTTCTGGAGAATCACTTGAAACCTTAAGTTCAAAATTTTAAAAGGATCGCTTAGCTTATAGATCCAAGTACAAACAAACAGACAGACAGATAGACAAGCAGACAGACATGCAGACAGAATTTTGCCACCCAATTTTTTGGTGTTCTCTATCATCGTAGTGTCAAGTTTGATTATTATCTCAACATTTTTTTTTGCACTAAGTCGAAAATAAAAAATGGTGTGTGGAGATTATACCGTAAGTAACAAGTTTTAAAAAAATTTTGTCCATCACTAAAGTAGCTTTTATTAAAATTAACTAATTGATTTTTTAACAAAAGGTTATGTAGTTGTTTTTGAAAAAAATACCATCATGTTCAATTACTAAAGATAATTTTACGGCAGGAACCGTTATTTAAGGTTC
Organism: Dasysyrphus albostriatus; assembly: GCA_946251815.1. Classification (NCBI taxonomy): domain Eukaryota; kingdom Metazoa; phylum Arthropoda; class Insecta; order Diptera; family Syrphidae; genus Dasysyrphus; species Dasysyrphus albostriatus. The sequence goes on from OX276336.1 coordinate 139,557,841, forward strand.
TTAAAAAAACCTAAAAAGCGTGTGGGGAAATGACAAAGAAAAGCTATATGTATACCAAGTTTGAAAAAAGTAGATCCAGCCGTTTAGGCTGTAGCTGAATGGGGAGCAATTTTTTTTTGTTTTTCCTGTCATCGTTATAACAAGTTTGATCCTCGAGCACAATTTTTACTTGCGATATATGTCTATTAGGCAAGTTTTGGATTCGTGCAAAAAAAAACACTAAGATAACAATCAAACATGGCATAACGATGATAGAGAATATCAAAAACGTGGATGGCACAATTCTGTCTGTTTGTCTGTTCGTCTACAGCCTAAACGGCCAGATCGATTTTCTTCAAACTTAGTACATAGTGGTTTCTGATGACTACGCCTACACATTTTCAAATTAACCAAAAATAACCGTGTCTGCCTTCAAATTTTCTTAAGCAAATTTACATAATCGTATTTTTCTCAAAAACGACTCCACATTTAAAAAAAATCTAAATTTGGGTGGAAAACTATTTTTCGAAAAACGGTTATTAATGGCACCTCCCAAAGAACCATTTTTTTAATTTTCGATTTTCTTCAAAACGATATGATGGATTCCGAAAATTATAAAAATGTTTGTGTTCTTAAATTTAAGAAAATATAATTTTTTTTTGGAATTTTAAGAAAAGTTTCAACATTTCTTTTTCGAAAATTAGATATTTGGAAAACGGTATGATCAATATTTTTGAAACTCGATGTTTGAAAGTTTTTTTAGTACTCTCTAAAATATTCTTAGAACAAATTTCACATACATAAAAAAACGGTACCTTCCATACAACAGTTAAAAATCCGGAAAGGAAATTTTTTTTTTTTTTTTAAAACGACTCATACAATTTTGATTAAACTTTTTCCATATTCAAAAATTAACACGTTCTACTACAAAAAATTATACAATTTTGCACCTATTAATAGTGCCTGCTATAGAACGTATTTTTTATTTAGAATTTTGGCATTACAGGCTGAACGGATTTATATAAGTTTTGTATAACAAATTTCAGATAAGATTTAATGTTATTGCCTGTCAAATTTTTCAAGAAAAAGTTTGAATTTTTAAAAAAAGATTCAAATACCTATTTTTTTTCAAATTTAATTTTAAATGCACAAAGATTAATACTTAAGATTTGCACACCAAAAGTTTTTCTTAAAAAGGTTTTAAGAATTTTATATATTAAAAATTATTTTTAAGAAAACCACTCCAATTTTTTTTGTCCATTCAATCATTATCATATTCAATTAAGAATTAAGATGGTGTTCTTTTTTTCATCTCAAACTAGAAACAAGGTTTTTTAAGCTAATTTAAATATCGTATTTTATGCTTTTAAACATTTTTTTATTTGCAATATTATATACCTAGGTAAACATTTCAAGTAAAAAATTTAGAGTTATGTGCTAGAGAAAGAATTTTAATTTTTTTTCTATAAATATTATTTTTCATGACCTTGGAACGCAATATTATATCAAATTCTTTTGTTAATTTTTAGAAAATTTGAACAAAATCCATAATTTGTTGTTTTCTAGAAAATATAAAAAAAGCTTTGTAAATTCCACGTTATGTATTTATGTTTATAGGTATAACAGCAACCATAAGATTGAGATAAGTGCACCTACACAAAAATTCGAAATTTAATATACGCTCTATTTCTAAATAAAAGCTTTTCAAATTCAGACATTTTCTAAAGCCCTTGACTGTAAAAAAAAATCCATCAAATGTCTCAAAAGTAGTAGCCATTGACCGTCGACAGAATAATTTTTTTTCAGTTGCCTTCAAATGAAACATAAAACACGCTTGTGGATTTTCAGTATCTTCCTTTTGTTAAATCTTCCACTGCTAAATTACAGTAAAATAAGTCTCTTAAAACTCACAAATGCAATAAAAAACATTGACCATAAAAAATACTGAGTAGTTGAGGTATCGGCATATATTTTTGTTTAGTTTAAAATTTGTATTTTACTGCCTACACCCTACATTGAAAAGCTCTGGTGTAAATAACCTTTTTAATTAAATTAATTTTCATTTAAAAGCAAAACTTACCTTAGATCCTTATTGGTGACAGAATCTACACCGGTTGTAAATTAGTTTTAGGGACTAGCTAACTTTTAACATTTAAAATTCTTAACCAGAATCTGTCTCGAACATGTACCTATAGTATATTAACCTGACTCTAGGTAGATTATCACTTCAGATTCCTTGCTACATCTCCATGAAGGGCTCAACTGAATTTCATCTGGAAAACCCGAAGTACGAGTATACCAACAAATTCAATTTCACATCGACCCTGGGATAAACTAAAGTTTTAGCAGAAATGTAGTGTTTCGCGTAAACACCTACTTTTTCCCATCAGAATATACTCTTATACTCGTAAGTATACTCCAGGAACGTACATACAGTTGCATAGGAATCCAATAAGAATAACTGTTCAAACTCTACATAATGACACATTAAACTTCTGAGTGGTTGTTGAACGCGTTGATAGGGTTTTAGAAATCCCAGTGAAATTCACACAATATCCTTAATTAAAGAAGTTTTAACAAAGTATAAGAGTAAAATGGTAACAAGTTTAAAGAAAGTTTGACGTCTAGTGTGTCTTGTATATGTTGCTTGTAATGTTGAGAATAATAAGGGTTGCCATATTTTCAGCGGAGGTATTGTATTTGTATTTATACGAAAAGAAGTAAAAACTTAAAAGTTTTTTGTGTTTGGAAATACAGAGTAGGTAGGTTTAGGTATTCAAGGTGAAGATAAGGATTCTAAGAGATGCAGTCAAATTATAAATTGGCTTTATAGCTAACAAGACCTTTAAAGTTCTGAAACAGAATGTTTGAATGAACAAATCTGAAATAATAACGAAATTTAATGTAAATTATTTACATATGTTATGAGGACATAAGAATTTAGAGCATCAATCTAAAACAAATTAGCTTCGAATTATTATAATATAAATATCTTTAAATTTAAAAGCTACATTTGTGTGATTAGATGTGTAGCTACCTCCCGTCGTATTTATAAACTTTTTCTAACTTTAGCAGCCATCCAACTTCAAAAAGCTATTTATAAACTTTTTTTACTTTGGACTTAAGGTTTTTTAACCTGAACAAAAGCACCTTTTGTCTTAGATTTGTCTAACTTGACATTTTATTTAACCAAGTAAAGCATATTTCCAACTATTAAGGGCTTTTAAAAAGGTATCTAACTAGTCAACCGTCTAAAGAGTCTAATAAATAACGCTGATTAGGTTTATTTAAGTAAATCAAAATCTGACAGTAAAAAAATTGCCATGCCAAACTTGTCAACATATGACGGTGACAGATTTGTCATATCAATAACTGACAATTTAGTTTCTCATTATTTTATCAAATGAATATTCGTCAAACAGGTTCAAAAAATTCTACAACTTTAATATGCCAATTTTAGTGGAATGTGGCCCTGCAGATGGGATTTTAAATTTTGGACACGTATGTACATAAATCTAGTACTTGTCCAACTGAAAAATGACCAAAAACCAGCCCTCACAATTTGTAGAATATCCTCCGTCGGCACGAAACATACATTTTTTTCTTAACATAACACTTTTGATCAAATACTTAAATACTCGTACCTAACCAAACCAACAACACCTACACTTTAGTTGTTCAATTTTGTTTTCTTCTTTGTGTAATACACAAAACAATGGATAAAAACATTATAAGAACCTTCTTTCAACAAAAGGACCAAACTCAACAATTGAAATTGTCAGCATGCCGTTTAGTCATTCGAAGCACAATTTGTTTTTACTAAGGAACAAAGCTAATTGATTTCGGAAGACGAAATTTCATTAGTTTTGTCCTCTTGTGTTCATTTTCTGCTCTTCTGTTTTGTATGTCCTCATGGCTGTCCTTCGTGTTATTCACTTTGATTGAGATTTCTACTTTAAGGAAAATTTCTTTTTTAGTTGCAGAAGCTCGAAGTTGAAATGTAACAAAGACACCATTGTGAGCAAAATATGGATTTTAAGTGAGGTTTAATGGAAGTATTAATTTTTGTCCAATAATTAATAGCTGACAGTTGAAATAATTTATTTAATATTTTGTTATAATTGTTCATGTAATTTAAATGTTCTTTTTGTTAACCTTAGTTTCAAAAAATTGCTTTTCTGAAAATATCTTCAGATTTCCTTAAATCTATCATTTCTAGTAACATTTGCAAAAGAAAAGAAAATATTAGTCAAGAAAATTCTATTTATGTTGAACCTTTAAGATAAATCATGTTTCCCTTCACGTGGAGATAGAATCAGGCTAATACCAAAAACCAATCAATTAAAAAAAAAAAAAAAAACTCTAAACGTAATCCAATTTTCATCAATCTAATCCTTTTTTTTTTTTTTTCCTATTTCTCTTACAGATGCCAACATGGATTTCAATCTTCTAGGGGCCGTTAAGGATTTGATCGGTGTTGACTTTGTCGAAGGTAGCGACAGCTTTCCCGCCTTTGAATTCACTGCAATGTCTCATATAAAAGACTCCTACCGTCTGCATTTACCTGAAAGATTGTATGAGTTTGCAATTACAACAATCTTTCGTCCGGTAACACGTACCGGTGGATATTTATTCAGCATAGTAAATCCCGAAGAAACAATCGTCCAACTGGGTATCCATTTGAGTCCTGCAACAACTGGCAAATGGAACATTACACTGCTCTACACCAATTCGGCTAGTGATTGGGCCAGCAAGAAGTTGGCCACATTCGAAGTACCATACTCGAATAATTGGCAGACAGTGGCATTCAAAATACTCTCGGATCAGGTTACTTTCTTTCACAACTGCATCGAGACCAAACCGGTGATGGTGAAGCGAGAACCTATTGAATTGATATTTGATTCGGCTTCTACTCTTTATATTGGGCAAGCTGGTCCTATACTGAAGGGCAATTTCGAGGTAAGTACTATTTTAAATTTGGAAGCATGAGGATGTTTTGTACTATAAGCTCTTTCCATTTGGGATAACCAATGGAGAGGGGGATTAGTGCACGTGTGGTACGTCCTGCTGATGAAAATTCCTATGTATACCGAGATGCAATATATTGGTATACCTACGTTGTTTGTGCATAAAGTTATCTGCCATGAATGGATACAGGATAGAATGATTTTTTTGGGGGTTTTGGGTGGGCATTTTTTTTTTTGTAGTTTCGAACATGCGAATCAATTATCTTAATTAAAGAAGAAATTGAGCATTTTTTGTCCATTGAAGTATCTGTCTTGTGATGAAGTAAATATAAATTGATTACCTTCACAGAAAATTAGTCTCTGAAACCCTTATTTATTTGTTTTTTTAGACGGTTCACTAGTTAAACAGTTTTTTGACAGTCCTTGATAGTTCAAAATATATTTTATTTAATTAAATTAAATTTATTTAATTAAATAAAATGTCAAGTAACAACACAAATCTTAGACAACCGATAACGTTGTCCAAGTAAGAAAACTTTAGGACAACATTAAGCAAAGTTTATAAATTCGACTGTGAGAGCAAGGGTCCTAAGATGACAATTCAAATGGGAAATAAATTCTTAAAAAAAAAATTAATTGGTGGTGCCATAGTTCATGGTAACCAGGACCAAGTGACTTACAACGACTTCGAACGGCTGATAAAATTTAAATCTTTTTAAAAATTTGAAAACTTTTTTGTTTAAATTTTGATATGCAATATTTTTTAGCTTTATTGAAAGTTTTTGTATACAAAATTGTTCGAAATCTGTTTAGCGGTTAGTGAGAAAATTAAAAAAAAAGTTTTTTTAGGGGTACTATAAGCAATATGCAGTTGCTTTTTGTAAATTTAAGCATACAAGAAATTTTTTATAAAAATCGTGCCAGCCGTTTTTAAGAAAAAAATATTTTAAGTAACGGTTTTTTAACATTTGTATGGAAGGAACCGTTATTTTTCATAAAAGTAAAATTTGTTTTTAAAATATCTTACCAAATATAAAAAAACTCCTTACTATACCATATTTTATAAAAATTGACTGTAGTTTTCAAAATGTTTGATTTTTCAACAAACACTTTAAGCATTTTTTTTAACCCAAAAAAGTTTTATTTGGAAATTTGGTATGAAAAACTATTTGTTTTGTTAAGAATCTTAAATGTATACAAAAAAAATATTTAAATTAGAATTATCGTTTTGAAGAAAATTAAAAAAAAAATATTTCATTGATAGCTATTTTTAAAAAGTGGGTTCCCATGCAAAGGTAGCAACTACTGAAAGAAATTTTTTGAGTTTTTTTAAGAAAAGTTGTGGAGTCGTTTTTGAAAAAAATAAGATTGTGTAAAGTTGTTAAAAAAAACAGTACCGTTATTTTTAATTAAAAATCAAAAAATTAAAAAATTGTGTGGGCAGAATCATCAAAAACCACTATGAACCCAGTTATAAGAAAATCCATCCAGCTGTTTAGGCTTCAGCTGAACAGACCGACAAACAGAATTGTAAGACTCACTTTTTTCGCTTTCCATATCATTCTTATGACAAGTCTGATCTAAATCTCGATTCTATTTCTTTTACGCATACATAATTTGCCATATAAGTATTACCTTTATATGTTCATATATCGCAAGTAAAAAGTGTCCATTTTTTATCATTATTAAATAGTTTTGCTGGTATTACAAAAATATGTGCATTTTCAGAAGCTTATCTGAAACATGGGCTTGTAACTAACAGTTTGATAAAATTTTATTTAAAAAAATATTCTTATCTCATATTATGATTTTTTTTCTAATTTAATGTTTTCATTATTTTATCAATCACTTAAATTAAGCTATTTTACCAGCTTAATATTCTAATTCAAAAATGCGCTATGATATTATAATGCCGCACCAACGTCTGATTAGAAAAATAAAGAGTCAGATAAATTTTATCACAAACAAATATGATAAGTATTCTTCAGCAAAACTTCTTAGTCCTGTTTTCACCCACTTCGTGTTTTACCTAACAAAATAAGTTTTTTTATGAGTATCAGTGGCGTTACTACGGGGGTGGGCAAAGGAAACATTTGCCCCCCCCCCCCCACCAGACGACATAACATTTACTGAAAACTGCATGATAGCTTTAGCCATGATCAGTGCTCGAAATAATTATTTCGTAATGTCAATCTGATAGTCGATTATTTTATTGCTGAGAAAAAAATTTCGAATAGACATAATTTTTCTAATTTAAAAATCCCTAGATTTCTTATGCTGCTTATTCTCTATTTATTTCCATAATTAACATTCACAAAAGTACTCTTATATTGTATTTTTTAACACGGAAATAGAGGGATAGTTTCAATTGTTGCCCTGCTCTATGTTTTCGGGGATGCTGGGTCAGAAACTGAAGTCTGCGGCTTAAATATCATGACGCAACATGAAAAAGATTATGCAAGAACCCATTGCGAGTCAAGCGCCGATTGAATATTGGCATATTTTTGTTGTTTTGCAAAACCCAATTAGGAAGTTTCAAACAACAAAATAATGATTTCTGAAAGTATAAATCCGAATATCTCAAAAACGTGACAGATTCCTATTCAGAACGCCAAAGACTATCAGAAAAGTATATTTTGGTTTATATTAGAGACGAAAATTCAAATTTTCTCACACAGTTTAACTCTGTAGGAAACTTTGTTCTAAGAGGGCCAATGTCCATTTTTTACAATATTAATTTAGTACTTTATTAGACTCAGCAGAAGATGTTCTCCAAATTTAAGGGACAATAGGCTTTTCAAAAGTAATAAGCATTTTAATAAATAACAAAGCAAAATTTTGAACTTCTCAGAAATGAACAAATTGGACATTGGGCCTTCGAAAATCAAAGTACAGAACTCTTTAGTGGTTTCGAGTTGATTTTCGGAAACAGTAAAAATACGTCAATTAGTACTTGAGAAAATAACCTTAAAGGGAGATTTGTTGGAAATTGCCCAAAACTTCTGCACAATTTGGTCACTAAAAAAATAATTTGGTCTGCCCCAGAACAAAAGTCCTTGTTATGCCACTGATATGTTCCTTTTATAAACTAAAGAAATTCAAAATTACTAAAAAATAAAAAAATAATTAGTGTATAAATAAATACAATTATATATCCAGAAAAAAACCATTACTTGGAATAAGGACTTTTATCTAAAAAAAGACTATTTACTTAGAATAATTCATAGATTTTATAACATAGAATAATTTTTTTTACTAAAGTATGACTGAGTCCCAAGCACGTGCTTTTATTTTTAAGAGATTTTTATTTTTTTTTTCAAATATAAATATAGGTATGTTTTGACATTGTTTATAACAGAAAAATAATTAAAGTTTTACAATTCGTTTTTTAAATTGCAAAAGCAAAGCTTTTTAACTATTTGAGGTGAAAAAGAAGCATCATCTTAGTTCTTAAACAAATAATGTATTCATGCAACGTCGTAAGTTTACAAATTGTGTAAAATGATAAGTTCACGCAAAGTTTGCATGAACGACCATTTTTGAACATTTGATAAAATGCTACGTAATTCAATCAGAGTAAGTCACAATGTGACGTTTGCATAAGTTTAACCAGTTTGGTTAATTTTACGCTAAAAAATCCTTTAATAAGTTTAACCAAATTGTGTAAATTATTTACCATACAGAATTTGATAGTTTATTAACCAAAAGATAGACTTAATCAATTTTTTTAAAAACCATTTTTGATACAAGATATTTTTAAAAACAAAAGTTTGTAGGTACTTATGTGGTAACATTATTTATTTATTATTTATTCAGAAACGAAAATAAAATGTATTTGGGAAATAACCAAAAAGCAGTAGGTATATAAGCTGTAGCCAAACACACAAACATTTAAGTAATTGTGAGAGCCATATTTTTTTGTCTTCTCTACTATTGCAATACCAAGTTTGATACAAATTTCGAGTTTGATTTCTTACAATTGAAAAATTTGCTATATGAGAACATATGTATGTATGTATATTCACACAGTACCTTTATCTACAAAATGTACATTGTACATTGAACAAAATTAATCGCAAGTGAAAATAAGATTTTATTTAACTAAACTAGGTACCAAGTAATGTTCATGGCAGGTCCCGATTTTTTGTTCAGTGTACTAGAAAAAACACAAAAATAAGTGCTTTAAAGTTTCAAAAAAATATACTAAGTGATTTAGGTCTTAGACGCTGAATAACGAAGCCTATAAATTAGGATCCTTTTACGCACCTTACATCTTTTTATTCGAATGTTAGTTATTATTTATTTATTCCTTTTATAATTTTATTTATTCATAAATCTTCCATTAATATTGGTTAATAGAGACAATTCTGACATTATCATATATTTATACACACACAATACCTACTTCTTTGGTCTTTAATTTTCCCACATAACACAGGCCCTAAAAAATAAATATAAGAAAAGAAAAATTACCTCGAATCTTTCAAAACTGCTGTTAAAATAAAATAATCGTCATAATAATTAGGGTTAATATACTTCTTTCAAACCACATTAAACCAGTTTCCTCCACTTTTTCAAATTTAAGCTGCTATGATAGAGGCTTACAAAAACAAAAAAACGAAATCATAAGCTGCTGCCAAAAGAACCTTCCCTCATAAAAAACACCACCCACCAATTTAATTTAAATTAAACTCATTTGTCTAGACTTCCTATATACCTTCCTATGTACCTATATTGCTTCCAGGGAAAGATATCAAGTTATGAAGTCTCAGTCCCAGAAAATAAAAAACTTTTCACTGCTTACAAATCTCTCGTTCTCTAAGGAAAATGGAGTAAAGCTTTCAAAGTTATAAAATTTTAAGCTTAAAGAGAGCATCATGCGCTTTCACTATCTCCTCCAATCGACCACAGCGCTACTTTTCCAACCAACGGAAAATTGATAAACTACATATAAGAGAAGGCACATTTTCCGACAAAATTACTCAAGAGAAACTTTTCCAGAGTCACAAACTTGTTTTTTTTTGTCAGCACATTCTAGTTCCCATATCTACCACCAGACCATATAAACTAGAAATCGAAGCGCTTAAATCGTTTGTTGTTTGCCATTTGTAAGCACAATCCTACTTACTGAATTTTCCATCCACCCACTTCTTATGCGTTGCAGAGTTGTATCACCCCCCAGGCCCCATCCAACAGTAAAAAAAAAAAAACAAGAAAATCACAAACCATTGAGGAAAAAAAACATCCAAGGGAAAATTCTTATAGTGGAAACTTTCGAGTGCGATTACCTCAGTCTGGAATCGTAACACAACCGGTAAAGATGTGCTGAAAAGACCAAACGCGCGTCTCTTAGATAAAACTCGATACGAATTTTAAAATACACAAAAAGAAGAATATTTCCAAAGGATACTAGTTTTAATCCCAATGAAAAAAAAATTACAAATTCAATCAAAATGCTAAGCCACTTAAATTTATCAATGATAAAAAAGGATAAAACCGAAAATACCCGCGTCAAAGTCACATTTATCACCGATTGAATGGCTAACAACAACATGTGGATTAATCCTTGCAAACATCATTGTCGATATATAATTGTCAGTGTATTTTATTGTCTACGCTTTCAATACGGCTAGAGCAGCGTCCAGGATACAAACAAAAAATCATCCAGGCGAAGGCAAGAGATGTGTGTGGTTGGATTGAAATCACACAATTGATGAGGATTCGTGTTAATTAAAAAAAAAAAACTTGCAAAAAAGGACGATTTACATTTTTTTCTCTACCATTTTTTTCGCAACTTGCCTTTCTGTTTTGCATTAATAGTCGTGCAATTTAATCGGAGTAAATAATTATATGCCACAGGGAGAATTAATCAGATAAATCTATTGATACACATGTGGAGTCTTTTTGCATATCATTAAAGCCACAAAATGAATGTTAAAGGGGTGTGGATATGGGATATATCGGAGTGAACAACCATTATTTTTTTTTGTATTTGTAAGCTCGGCGGGTACTTTAATAGTGAACGACATGCATAATATGTAAATTAAATTAAATGGCAAAAAGGATAAACAAATTGTAAAACACATATCCCAAGCATAGAAACACAGAAACATATATCCTCTTTTGTGACAGACATATCCTTCAACGTGTCCTTGTCAAACAGTCACGTTGTGTTTATCTTCGAGGTGGTTCTCGCATATTCTCATTGTCGTCGTCGTTGTCGTCGTCGGTAAGGAAATACAAAATCGGTACAAAAGACTAACTCTGTCGCGTGTTTGTTCGTATTAAAAAGTGGCCATAAAAAATAAATACCACATACGCCACAGTGTCATGCCTCTACTTAACCTAATCATCGATAACACCTGCCATCTGCGGAACGTCGTCGTCGTCGTCGTCTTCACATCCATCGTCGCGGTCGTCTTCATTGTCCTCACCGCGTAGCTCGAAATCTTCGTGCAGCTTTGAAATAAAAATTAATTTTAACTCTGTTTAGGCAAATTGTATTTGATAGATTAAATAAACCTATATTTAAAAATTAATAAAAACAAAATTATATAAAATTAAAAAACAAAAATAATTACAGACGAAAATCCTGTGATGAATACGAAACGTTTTATTTAATATTTAATAATTCATAGATTTAATTATTTTCGGTCAATTTCTTACTGTTACTAATTTTAGAACAAAATTAAATCTCTATTTAATGTTAAATTTTAAACTAACAAAATATTAATTCTATAGTCAATTATTTGTTAAAATACATATATAATTAATTATTAATTAAAGAAAAAATTGTGATATTAATTCTAAGTGAAAGTCAATACAAAAAAAATATATAAGATCACGTAAAATATAACTTCGCTATAAGGGTTTATATAACTTAAAGCTTCTAGGCTAAATTTATGTAAAGGAAAACATAGTAAACCTCTGCTCAGAGTAAATCCAATTTTACGAACAAACAAAAAAAACATAAAATACCAAACAAAGAAACCTCCTCCTCATATCCAGGCCTAAAAGAGGCTTCTTTTTTTTAATCCGTATCTTAACTGTACACACATGAAATATTAACCATCCACACAACGGGTTGGGTATTTTTCCCTTTGTTCCGGGTTTTTGTCGCGATTTTTCGAAACGAGATACCTTTCTTTTACGAGAAAACCAAGAAACCATATCAAAACTAACAAGTTAAGTACCTACTCATATCAAAAAGTAAAGGATCCGGGTTGATTAACATATCTACTTTTGGTTATTGGCCAAAAATATCGATTAAACAAAATCAAATTATCTTATTAACTGACCCTTGTCAACTCGTTTGTTGTTCTCGATAATGACTTTATTAAATAAAGGATAACAAGGACTCTCGAAAGTCTATTTTATCGTCGTCTTCGGTGGTAGTTTTATCGTTTTTTTTTATTTATATCTATCGAAAAGTTGTCGTGTCTGGTATTTTATAAAAAAAAGGATTTCTTATCCTTGAGTGCATAAGAAATTAATAAAGTGTAGATTTGGTGTCATAATTTATGGTTAATTCTTCGGGAAATTATTATAGTCTTACCTCAAGTAGTGTCGTGTTTTTTTGTTTTCGTTTTTACTATTCGATTTAAATTTCCTTCCCGCCATTGAAGTGTGTTTGAGCGTGTATTAAAAAAAAATATCCTTGTCAAAAAGGAATAAATATAAGTAAGAAAAAAAATAATACATAAATATAAAGTTCCTTTATAATGGCGATGGTTATATCGGGTCGGGCGAAAGCTGTTATCACAGCTCTAATAAGTTTCTTCCTTCTTGGTATTGTATTAGTGACCGGTTCAACAAAAGGATGGTTTGTGCAACAACGATATCACGGTGAGAGAGTTGCTGCTAGGATACAGGTAGGTTAATACTTGAAACTTTTTGTTGTGTTTTATTTAAATCCTTGGTAAGGAGAGTGAATACAATTTCAATGGGAATTAATTCAAATGCGAATTTGTTGAGCAGAAGGCTTACAAGAAGTGTCTTAGAGAAGGTGAAGGTGTTTTTGTATTTTGTGTTTCTTTTTTATTTAGGGATAATTTATGCGAAATGAGGTTTTAAGAAGTGATTAAGATTTTCTTGTTTTCTAGAGTGTGATGGATAAAACATCATTATAAAATTTAATTGTTTTTTAATCACTTTGGGGTATATACTATAGAAGCAATTTTATGTAGCTAGATAGAAAGTGTCAATCAAAAGAGATAAAGGTTTATTAAAATTCAGATTACAGAAATAGGTAGGCATCAGTTTTATGTAAGGTTGAATAAATTATAGTAATTTATTTTTTAGACAAAATAAGATTTATGTGACTTATGAGTAATTGATGGGATTTGGAATTTTTTAGTAGAAAAAGATCTCAACAAAGCAAATACTTGTACAGCAAAAATGCTTGAAAAATAAATTATACTTTCTTCTCCAATACCTTGTAAAGATAAAAAAATATTGAAACTGGAAAATAATAATATATAATAATTTCTAGGCTAATTATTTATTAATTATTGCTAAGATTGCTAAATGAACATTATTCACTCTGCATCCTGGTGAGTTTATGATTCTATGGCGTCTATCAATTTGTGCCTCTTTATGTCCAGTGATAAATTGAGCTCAACCCTGAACTTTTAAACTGATTTGGCTCAAATACATAGAATTTTTAAACAATTTCCTAGATAAGAAATTGAATATAACATTTCAATTATAAGATTTAAATACTTGTATTTAGTAGTAAATGAATCATCTGGGGTCCCTCAAGATTGCAATACCGGACCACTATTATTCATTTTTTTTTGCTTCATAAGTAGTACAAGCCTTTTGTTTTTGTTTTTTGGATCATAAAATAATTAAATTATTTATATAAAACTTACTGACGATAGAAGCATAGCTTCCGAAATGCATTTAAGTAAATAAATAATTTAAAAATGTGTTTCTAAGTTATTCAAAATAATTTCTTTTATTTTATTTATCATAACATTGATAGAGTCTCCAAATGGTGCACTTGAAATGCAACAAACAAAACAAAACAATAAAGTCATACTCAATCTAGAAAAGGGTTTGTTAAATTTCGTGCGCGAATCATAAAAATATGGATCTTTATAATTCTTTTTCGATATTCTCACGAACCATAAAATATATTTTTTTCGCTATCGATTAAATTTTGCATCGTTTTATCGTTTTCTCACGATTTTTTTTTTTATCTCTCATTTGTTAGAAATGAGTAAAATAAAATTGAGGCAGACTATAATTCTCTCACGATAAGGATCTAAAAATATCCATCATCCATATTAAAACTATTGTGTACTTAATTTTCTTGGACGAAAATAAAGACATTTAAATAAGAAGGTATAGTAGCTATTGTACCTTTGATGAAGAAGTTGGCAAATGAACAAAATGCAGATTATCCACCATCATAGTCAAGTCATTACTTGTCAAATTCTAAAAAAAGATATTGAAAGATATCTATGGATTTAAAAACCTCTAAAAAAAAGACATGTTCAAATGTGTTTTTACTGTTCCCGAAAATGGTGATTTTGGAGAAATTCGTTGACATTTTGGATTGAAATACACAATTTCCAATAAATTATGGATTTACTTCCATCTATCAAGGTATTAATTGCTAAATTCTATAAAATTAGAAATTTTAGCATTTTTCTATTTCTCCAAAAAGAGTGATTTAAGGGCAGTTAGGTGGCATTTGGATCGAAATACCCAGTTAGCACTATTTAAATAAAAATATTGAAGCCCAAGCTAGAAGTTTATCCATTTTTGTATAAAATAAATAAAAATGCATGTGATACCTTAAATCAATAATGAAAAATTACATTACACTTTCTTATTTAAACGGTTCAAATGAATAGATCATCAACAGCTCCCATATGAACCATATTTTACAGATCCTAGCAGATTTAATTCGTTCGTGGAAACTAATAAATAAAATAATTAAATAATCGTAGTAAAAATTTTATCATTTTACAAATCTTGGTATATAGAGAATCAATATTGTCTTCCTATTTCATAGAATACAGTTTAACGAAAGGGAAAACTTGTCGTTTTATCTTCATATGAAGAAAGTTACAAGAAGGTAAGGCAAAAAGCCGCATTGGATAAATCACGAAAAGAGGTTTTTGAAAAAATTTAATGATCCACATATTTTGAAGACCCAAAACAAATAACTTGCTTACCTTATTTTGGACTATTAAAGCAGTTTGCAGTAACTTGCGGCATAACTGTTCGTGTATTGGACTGTCATGCCGAAGGTCTGTGTTCAAATCCCAGCTACCACAAAAACAGAATTTTTTTTCCAAGAGTATAATTGTCATGAACAAGTGCTTCTCATCTATAAGTCACTAAGACCTGGTTCTCCACGAGCTGTTGCGCCACCAAATTAATTATTTTTTATAATGTCCAGCTTGTGATGAATGATTGACAAAATTTAAATTGTTCAGAAGTGTCTCATCTACTATGAGATCTTAATCAACATCTTCCACCTTCCAATTGCATTGCATCAGCCAAGGCTTTGCATTGATTTCTGAACAAATATTTTGTTCTGTTTTTTTTTTTTTTAAGTTGCTTCTTTTACAAACGTTTCTTTGAATTCATTAATTCTCAAATTAATATAAATATTGAGCAGGCTCGCCAGATTGGGCTAGTATCGGAAATTGGACAGTATTTTTCAGAAATTGCCGATAGCAATTCCACTCATATATTTGGGCAATAATTTTTTTTATAAATAATTAATTATTTAAAACACTTTTCTCCTCCTAGGCATACTCCTTAAGAATTCCACAATTTGGCCCCACTTTTTATTCACTAAATAGTCCCCTATTAAACGCATGAATCTGTGCGTCTAACGCCAACCTAAGCAGGGTTAGAAATACCGCCTCAGATATCGAGCAATTGAATATTGCTAATGAATGTGACTTCGGAACTACCGCTCATGTTTCGAACAATCAAGTATACCAAAATTTGAAGTAAAGGGTGATTTTTTAGCTGGTTTGGTTTTGGCAACACTGGTTTTGACAGCTGACGTCAGTACCTTGTGTCACTGTCAAACAGCTTCAGTTTGGTTTGCAATTTAACCATGAATCGTCTTACAAATGAACAACGCTTGCAAATTATTGAATTTTACTATCAAAATTCGTGCTCGGTTCGAAATGTTCATCGCGCGTTGAATGGGTACGTTGAATGAGTACGTAAATAAGCATAATTGCCGCATTTGGAGTGAAAATCAGCCAGAAGCATTGCAACAGCTACCAATGCATCCAGAAAAAGCCACTGTTTGGTGCGGTTTATGGGCCGGCGGCATTATTGGGCCATATTTCTTCAAAGATGATGCGAATCGCAGCGTTACTGTCAATGGTGAACGCTACCGAGCGATGATAACAAACTTTTTTTTGCCCGAAATGGAAGTTCTTGACTTGCATGATATGTGGTTTCAACAAGACGGTGCCACATGCCACACAGCACGCGAAACAATGGCGCAATTGCGAGGCGAGTTTGGTGAACAGTTAATTTCACGTTTCGGGCCGGTCAATTGGCCGCCTAGATCGTGCGATTTGACACCATTAGATTATTTTTTGTGGGGGTATGGCAAGGCTAATGTTTATAGGGACAAACCCGCTTCGATTGACGCACTGGAAGCCAACATCCATGCATTCATTCGTGAGATACCGGCCGATATGTGTGAAAGAGTATGCCAAAATTGGACTCAGCGGATGGGCTACCTGAGACGCAGCCGCGGTCAACATTTGCATGAAATCAATTAAGCAAATTATTATAAAAGCCTTTTACTTTCGCATGGCGCCAATTATCTTTAAAAATTAAATTGCAAGGTTCAAAC
This sequence comes from Dasysyrphus albostriatus, assembly GCA_946251815.1. NCBI lineage: Eukaryota > Metazoa > Arthropoda > Insecta > Diptera > Syrphidae > Dasysyrphus > Dasysyrphus albostriatus. The sequence goes on from OX276336.1 coordinate 139,574,632, forward strand.
TATCGATTCAAATAAATATTTCATTCATTTTTTTGAATTTTTTGTGTTTTTTTTTTTAAAGTTCTAAACCTCTTAAAAAATCACCCGTTAGTTACTTTTCATTCGATCAATGATGGCACTCACTCACTCGGTCACTGAAGCGGCAATTCAACCCAGATATAAAAATTTGAAAAGAGTCAGATTCAACGATAGTGTTATAGGGGACATACACTTATTGGTTTTGACATTTCGAATTAACCGCAACAAACTTCACTTTAAAATCATTCAGTTTCTCTGTTGTTTTAACTTTTTTGGTTTATGAACAAATTTTTTTTTTATTTTACGTTGTCTCCTAAAATAAAAATAAATTGTGATTAATGTTACGAGAAAATTTATTTTATAAATATTGAGCTACTATTTGGGCTACTTTTTCGGCTCCAACTTTGGGCTATCGAACTTGTTCAAGACATGACAACTTTGATATTGAGAGTTAATTTAAAAAATGTCAGTCCTAAATTGAGGTTAGTATACGCGTAGAAGGAGATGATGTTTTCAAATACGTAAAAACTGAACCAAGTGATTTTTTTCCACAGAAAAGATAAATTATCTTAAGCCTATTTGTAACATTTTCAGGAGAGCATAATTATTCATGAAAGAAGCTTCCCAATCATAGATTTATTTAGAATTAACTTTTTTTAGCACTATTTGAGGAACAAATTGTATGATTTTTTTTTTAAATGTGACATTGATTATAATTATTAGAGATATATTGCAAAATATGACTTTGCTTAGTATTAAATTTTTAGTAGTGTTGAATGACATTGCACGAAGAAGAAAATGATCCTTTCCCTCGGTTAACACGGTTAGGAAAAAAAAAATAAAAACTACCCCTTTAAAATGGAAATATAAAAGCCAGCGATCGTGTAATTGGAAGAAAAAGGGCGTAATGGAGTCAATCTATTTTAAGCCATGAAAAGGTGCGGTCACATGGTCAGCTTTAAGAAATCCATTTTACGGCTTTTAGAAGAAGGTAATTGATTTCCAAAATCATTTATGTCGACATAAGATAATTTGCCTTTTTTCACTTTTTTTCAGAATTTACTTTACTTACTTACAGAATTTACAGATTTCATTTTCAATTCAATATTTGTAGTTTACCTAATCATGTCAGCATGAGATTTTTAGACATAAGATGGAATTATTTTTTTAATGTGCGCGTGTGCGCCTCAACAATACAAACACGGTTTCCTTAAAAAAGAACGCAATAATCTTAAGTCGACAGAAGAAGCTATACATTTTCAATGAAATTTTATTCGATAAACAAAGAATTTTTGGAGCAGCAGTATTTAAAATTTTAGGCAAAATTGGAATTGAATCGGAACCAAGGAATTTTTGTATACTTTGCGATAATAAAAAAATATATCTAATCAGAAAACTTCTTGCCTTCCATAAAGATGTTTTCATCAAGGGAAGTAAATATCCTTTCTCACTTTATTAGAACCTACTTAAATAAAACCCAATAATAAATTCATAAAATTGTCTTAATATCTATAATATAACCATAGACTTTTATTTTTGTCTTACCACAAAAAGAAGATGAAGTATTTTCCCCTTTTTGCTATTAAAAACCTATTTCATGCTTTTACTCCTTCCTAAAGGCAAATATATATGTAAGAAGCTATAGGTACTCATAAATTCATACAGAAAAAACAAATAGGTATAATTTTTTTTTCATTACAAAATGATTATAAGCAAGTACAGTTAAATTGATCTAAAAAACATTTTACATTAAATAGATGATTTATTTTGATAACTTTAAGCAACCTTTATTGTACAAAAATAACCTTTTTCCATTTGATTGTCTCTCCAATCTTTTTGAAATTCAAGCGGCATTTTATAAAATAGGTATTTTTATTGAATAAAATAATCGAGGAAGTGCTAAAGGTATTCAATTCTTTTTGGTTTTGTTCTTTTATTTTGCTTGTAAATATATGCTTTGTCTGTAGGTACATACCCCATACATCGTTTATTCATATCGCAATAAAACAAAAAGGGGTTTTAAAAAATAAACCTAAAGGAATTTTAACTTTGTTCAGGGATAATATTTGCCGATGAACAATTTTCCATTTAAAAATGGTAAAGAAAAATGAAAAGGAATTTTGTCTATAATATTCAACCAGATTTTATTGAATCCATTTTACTTTGAACAATTCTACATGAAATTGTTTTTTATTAGCAAAATATAAATATCTAACCAATGATCAGTCTGATTTTTATTGAATTGTATGTATTTTACTTTTGTTAAAAGAGCATATTTTATATACAAATGTTAAGATTTTGCTTCCAAAAAACTTTTACGTAGGTTTATTTACGACTCTAGAAAAAATTACATTAGTATCAGAAGTGGGATAGCTTTGAGTTATCTTTTTCTAAACTATCTTTGCTTAACCGAAAATGGAAGTAATTGAAACTTGATTGCTAAGATTATAAACATAAAACAATTCAACAAAATACAAAAATTATATGTTTGTGCCTGAGTTTATTTTATGATTTTTGCATTCTTCATGTTACAAAATGGTGAAAAAATATTAACGTTTAAAGTTTGCTTTCGAAGAGTCGGTAGTTAAAATATAGTTACCATAGCTTTCATAAAAATAATCCATATTTTATAAAAATAGTTTTTAGGAGGAGAATTTGCTATATAATGCGACTACTTTATAAAATTCACATTATTATCAGTTTTGAAAATATGTTTAAAACGTAAGAAACAAACAGTCTGTCTCTGAAACTGAACATGCAGTATGCATGTCCATTTATAACAAAATTAAAAAATTCATTGACACTATTGGGATTGGCAGCATACTGAGATTAACATATAAAACTTTACAACTAGGACTTTATGGATTTTGAGAGTTGGGGTCGTTTTCAAAGTTAATATACAGAGTGGCGCATTAATTGTGCTACAAAAATAAATTAAAAAAAAATTTTTTGCAGTCGATGTATTTCATTGATTTTTTTTTTAGGATAAAAATTCAATTTAATTTTGGTTTTTAAAGATGATAGACCGCAAATGACCACCACTCTCACCCACGCATATGCGAAAGAAAAGTGTTCATTTCGGCCTGAAGGGTTGAAGTCGGGATCGCATAAATTATTGTCTAAATGGACTGTTTCAATACAGTTAAATTCCTGGAATTAGTTTTTGAAACCTTTAGCTTGACATAGTCTCATAAAAAAGTCTGTTTCAGTCAGGTCAGGTGACCATATGGGAGCCAGTGAAAAGAGAAGATCCTGGAAATTAATTTGTTGGAGCTCCAGCTGGTGTGGCTTTATGTGCAGTTGCTCCATGTTTGTGGAAGCATATTATGTTGTTCAATGGGGATTCATCTTTGTCGCAGCTCTGATCATGGTGAGAAGGCCCTATACCGTGACAAACTTTAATTGTATTCAACATAATAAACGTCGATTTCTTCTGCGTTTGTCAGTTATCTGAATCATTTCTATAAAATGGGGAATTCCCGTAAATGATTGCTTCTGATTCCATATAAAAAAAAATGTCACAAAAAGTACCAACATTTTTGTCTCGAAAGGAAAAAGTAGATGTGATGGAAAAATTATAAGCAGAACAAAGCGTACATAACTAGCTCAACAAATCAGTACAATATTGCAAAGTCAACAATTCAGCGTAGGTACTTACGTCTCCTCAAAAACACTGTTGCATTGCATAGCAATTTAAAGTTCCATGCGAAAAAAAATCTAAATTTTCAAAAGGAATTATTTTTGGACCCAAAAAAGCTTTTGGAATTGTTTTCCAATTTTAGGCTTATGGTTTATTCCTTAAGCCTAGTACTCAGTTCGTGGGAAAATGAAATTTCCATACAAAAATGCTAGTTAATTCATAGCGATGGAATTCCCAACGAGAGGTGAGTACTCAAATTCGAGAATGAAATATGAATCGGTTCAATATATATATTTCACGAATTGATTTTCATTTCCTAATGTACAACCACTAGGAAAAAAATAATTAGATGTGGAAAAGTCAGACATTTGTCAATTAATTTATTTTTTTTGCTACCGACAATGCAAAAATAGCACAAGACACGAAAATACAACAAAATACGAAAAATATTTCAAGATACAGTCAAATAAATTTCAAAAAAATTGATTTATTTTTTCCACTCAAAGTGAGTATTAAAAATTCCAAACTTAGTATCAAAATTTCACGTGAAAAAACAATGATGTTTTCATAATGTTAATTCACGAGTAGTTTGAATCGGTTTAAAATTTTAATTTCACAAGAGGTGAGTAATAGGCTTTAAGGGTAAATTAATGATTTTGTGGATGACTTAGGCTAAAGCAAACAATTTTTGCCTTGAGTATTACACAATTATGCACAGAATATTTGGGAACTTGATTTGAAAATTTGTATTTTTTTGTATGGAACTGTAAACTATGCTTAACGAAAAGCCAGAAAATGAAAACCCATTTTTTTAATAACTAAAACGTATGTAATTGAATATGAAAAAAAATTGAAAAAAATCTCCTTTTAAAGTGGAGCAACTAAATTTATAAGTCAAGTTAAAAGTATGTAGCTATGTACTTTTTTCACTTCACAGTTATGAATTGGGTACATTTGTACAAAAGATAAGCAAGATAATAAATAAATCAAATTCGAGTTTAAAGAAACACAATACATTTCTAATTTATTTAGTAAGAAATATATCTTCCTTTACATGAACAACTTCGCAAACGTGAACAAGCTTGTTTTTTAAAGAGTTCACGTTACCGCGAGTCTACTGTACTAAAAGTTTTATTTAAAAATAGCACACTCCAATATCAGTGCGTTTGTTGGTAAAAATTACCGTTTTAATGAATTTGTTTTAATTTTCAAATTTTTCTAGAGCTAAAATTATACAACCTTCTTGTTTTAAAAACTTGGATTAAAATTTGTGGGAGAATTAAATATTAAAAACAAATTTTATACTTTTTCACGTGAAATTCTAATAAAAATGATTTTGTTTTAAATTCTGAGTTTGAAAAATAATATTAAAAAAATATTTATGGAAATGACTTAATTTAAAAAGTTTCATAAGGAATGAGGTTATCTTTTTGGAGTTGCCGTTGTATTTTTTTCTTATACCTAAGTACCTAAGCTGTTTAACATAATAACCCCTCCTTTTCTATTTCAAACCAGCTAACACGCTATAGTAGGTATCTATTCTGACCACAAAAACAAACTTTTTCAAATGAAAATTTAATTTATTTAATAGTAATAATGTAAGGAAAAAAATCATAAACAGCACCCAGGTACAAAATTTGTGTTTACCAACCAGTGTAATTCAATGACCATAGCCAGTAAAAATAACCTTTTTATGGCTTTATGACCATCGTTTTGATTGATATCTACTCCATTAAAAGAAATTATTATAATTATAAAAATATAAATAAAGATTTTAAAAAGAAACAGATTATTATTGAAAATTACTTAATTTTCAAAAAGTTTACATATCTAACTACAATAGTTAACCTTTTCAGAATGATTAATAAATCACTGTTGTTGGTAGAGTTAGAGTATGAACATGTTTTGAAGAAATCCAAACAAAATGTCAATGTGGTAAAAATAAACGTATGAATAGATCCCCTTTGTATATACATCCATAATTAACTAATAAATTTCCTATAAGGTGCGTGTCAATGAAATGAAACGTAAACTAATTACTGTATAGCTACTTATAACTTTTTGTTTGTCCAATTTTTTTTTCTCTTTTAATATTTCATTTGTGTAAGTCAATAAGAACAAAAATTAAAATGATGTTATTGTCCAAATATCATTTGTCAAAATTCATGATGACAGACTCAAGTTTTCAAAAAAAAAAAAAAACATTAAAAGTTAACAAAATATAAGAAAATCCATTAAAAACAATGTGAGAAGTTAATATCAAATGAATATAGCAATGTGGGTCATTTATTTTACGGACAACAACAACAAATACAAGTATAAACTAAAAGTTATAAAAGGACACACGCAATCCTCAAGGGGTGCGTTATAAAAATAAAAGCTATATATTTATATACAAATAGCTAGCTAATGTTGTAACTACGTTTGCAAAGAAGGCACAAAATGGGTCTCTTGACTTTGGGAATCCGAAAATCGTATAACAACATTTTTATAGGCAATTTGGAAGATTAAATGTTTTGATTTCGTTATGGTTTTGGATTGCGAGGCAAATTAAAAGGAATAATGTTAATTTGTGTGTTAAATGGAATTTACTTTTATTGGAAAAAAAAAAAAAAAAATGTTTTGTCTGAGTGTTTTTTGTATTAAAAAGAGGCAGGAAAACAAAAATTTGATAATTCTGGTTAATCGGGTTAAGTCAATTAAGTTTTAGTAATAAAGAAATTTAATTTAAGTTGGTGAAATCTGGTTTGTTAATGAATAAAAGTGGTAAACGGATTATTGCGTTGAATTATGCGTTGAAACGGTCAGTTATATAGTTTTATATTGTTATTTATAAACGAGTAGGTAGATCGAATTAACCGATATTTATTAAAAATAACTATAAGAAAACTTTGAACAAATACATTTCACAAAATTGTAAATAAGTATCCTTAAATGAGCTCGTGAGTACAAAAGTGGTTATATTTTCATCGACCTAAAATACCTTATGATTTGATATTAAAAAAGTCACGTTTTTGGAAATCTTATTTCTGAGTTAAATATTTTGGATTAGATGTCTTTGGATGAATAAATGTAAAACTACGAAACAAAAGTTTCAATCTTACCAACAAATGTCTAACACCACTTTTGCATTCTTGGCCTCAAGTATTAATGGGAAACTTAGAATACTTAAAAAAAGAAAACAAAATGAGTAAATAATATGTCTGTTCGTTTTCTTTCCAAAACTGGAAATTTTTACCAATTTTAATCCATTTTATTTTTTGACAGAACTTTGGACTTAAATTAATAGAAGTGGCTTATTTTAGAAAGGGAACGAACAGATGTAACACTAACGGTGAGGTGATTAAATCAAACAATTATTTTAACTATCACCAAAAAATAGAAGAAATTTATATTTAACTTGTGATTTTTTAAAAGGCTTAGAACTTTAAAAAAAAAAAAACAAAAAATTCGAAAAAATGAATGAAATATTTATTTGAATCGATAGTTTGAACCTTGCAATTTAATGTTTAAAGATAATTTCATGCAAATGTTGACCGCGGCTGCGTCTCAGGTAGCCCATCCTCTGAGTCCAATTTTGGCATACTCTTTCACACATATCGGCCGGTATCTCACGAATGAATGCATGGATGTTGGCTTCCAGTGCGTCAATCGAAGCGGGCTTGTCCCTATAGACATTAGCCTTGACATACCCCCACAAAAAATAATCTAATGGTGTCAAATCGCACGATCTAGGCGGCCAATTGACCGGCCCGAAACGTGAAATTAACTGTTCACCAGACTCGCCTCGCAATTGCGCCATTGTTTCGCGTGCTGTGTGGCATGTGGCACCGTCTTGTTGAAACCACATATCATGCAAGTCAAGAACTTCCATTTCGGGCAAAAAAAAAGTTTGTTATCATCGCTCGGTAGCGTTCACCATTGACAGTAACGCTGCGATTCGCATCATCTTTGAAGAAATATGGCCCAATAATGCCGCCGGCCCATAAACCGCACCAAACAGTGGCTTTTTCGGGATGCATTGGTAGCTGTTGCAATGCTTCTGGCTGATCTTCACTCCAAATGCGGCAGTTATGCTTATTTACGTACCCATTCAACCAAAAATGAGCCTCATCGCTGAACACAATTTTTCGATAAAAAAGCGGATCCTCGGCCAGCTTTCGAAGAGCCCATTCACCAAAAATTCGGCGTTGTGGTAGGTCGGCTGGCTTTAGTTCTTGCACCAGCTGTATCTTAAAAGGCTTTACGCCCAAATCCTTCCGCAAAATTTTCCACGTAGTGCTGTAACAAAGGCCTAACTGCTGGGAACGGCGCCGAATCGACATTTCGCGGTCTTCTGTCACACTAGCTGATACGGCCGCAATATTTTCTGCACTACGCACAGTACGTAAACATGTTGGTGGTTTAATGTCCAACAAAGTAAATTTGGTGCGAAATTTGGTCACAATCTTCCGAATAGACTGCTCAGAAGGTCGAGAATGCCGACCATAAAATGGAAGCAGCGCGCGATGAACATTTCGAACCGAGCACGAATTTTGATAGTAAAATTCAATAATTTGCAAGCGTTGTTCATTTGTAAGACGATCCATGGTTAAATTGCAAACCAAACTGAAGCTGATTGACAGTGACACAAGGTACTAAACACACGTCAGCTGTCAAAACCAGTGTTGCCATCTGCGAATCTATTATTGTAAAAATTAGAGATTAACATTTTTTTAGGCGTAAGACTACGACTGGCTATTGCTTTAAAAGACATCATTAATAAAAGTTGGCAAACAAATTCTAAATTAAATATTTTGTATTTTAAAATTACACATTTATTTTTAAGAAATGTTAATTACATTAAAATTAACGTCTTTTTATAAGCACATGCATATTTTTTAATTCACACCTAATTAATATACATACCTAAGCATGTGATGTGAATACTCAAAGACAGGAAATTTTATTTTTTTTTTATTTTCTAGTTAGAGGAAAATTAATATCCTTGACGAAGGAAAACGAAAGAACGCATTCATTTTATTTTAATATCTTTATCATATTGATGCTTTGAAATATCTTATTTACTATTCATGAGTGATGTTTTTAAGGGCTTTTAAAATACTTTTTAAGAAGATCAAGTAGTATTAAGAGTACTACCTACCTACCTAATAGTGGTGGATGGTATGTAGTTGGTGAAATGGTGGAAAGTGACAAGGAGAGAGATAATATTCTGGTTTGATGATGAATGATTTTTGAGCAGATGAGTGTTTGCGCTGTGATGTGTAGTGTACTCATTAATTATACAAATATCATTGATAATAATCATTGAGCGTTGGTAAAATGATGATTCAAAATAAAAATAAATTTTATTTTATCTTTTTTTTTTTTAAGTTGATTGAAAATTATTTAGTTGAAAACTAAATTATGTTGAGTATTATGTTGTAAGGAGATTGATTTTTGTTGGTTGTATTTTTATTTGAAGGTTAGAATCTCCGAAAATTTGTTTTATTTTTAGTATTAAAAATCATGCAAGCATCATTCGAGATTTTGGGTTTTCGAGATTTTGGCATTTAGGATTCTCATTTTTGTCCATTCGGGATCAAGGAATTTTTCTGGCACAAACCGTATAATGTCGAACTCAACGACATAAGGTTTCAACAAGATGGCATTAGATGCCACACAGTAGATGCTAAGATAGAAATTAGTGATTTTGAGTCCAGTGAAGATAACCTAAACTAGGAATTCTTGATTTTTGTCATTTCTAACCGCAGATTTATACAAAGAACATACACAACTGATGTCCATTAAATAAACATAACGTACACGTACAGTTAAACTGAAATATTTATAAATTTTCATTTTTGTAAACATTTTGAATAAAATTTGTATTTCACATGATTGGTCTCAAAATTTCGGTACAGGTTCCTAAAATATTATATATTTTTTTTTTTTTTTAATCCTCCTTATATTTTAATATTGGCATGGCATGCATTGCATGGTCACGCATGGAAATTTGTTGTTTTCTTTGTGTATGGAATGGTTAGTGTAGATGCGTATTCGGATGAAAATTTGTACTGACGTATTCAGATCAGAGTGTTACATAAAACCGGTTTCAATTTTTGTTTCTTCCGAACAATCGATCGTTTGAACCAGTTTGATTTTTCTGCAATAGTCGTCCAAATTCGTCAGAACAATTTTATGTCCACTATAAACATAGCTTTTACGTTTCAAGCTATAATTGCTTTAAGAGACACCAATTTAAAATAATTACACACAATTACTCTAGATTAAATATTTCAACTTTTAAAATTAAACACATTTGTTTATAAAAAATTCTCAAATATGTATTTTTAAAAATAATCTTTTAAGGAAAACAGTAAAAAAATAAACTTTAGAAGCTTTAAATTTGAAAAACAAATAATCTGTATAAGAAAAATATGGCCTCAAAGACACTGATATTTTTGAGATTATAAGAATGAGAACGCAACTATTTTGAGAAATAAATCGCGTGAGGGAAAACTCTATATCTTTAATTAGGTTAACAATTTTCTTAGGGGCAAAAAACAGGACGACTTTTCAGTAATCAAAAAAAATTTTAAAATGAATTATATTTACTCAAAAGTTTAATTAAACATAACTATAATAGACACACAAAAAATAAATTAGTAAATTCTTAATTTTATGACCATAATTATATAAGTTTTATTCAAATTTGCTTTGTGTATAATTCTTGTATTTTTCTTCACGATTTATTTTTTACTTGCGACATAGGTACTTTAAGGCAATTTTTTGATTAGTGCAAAACGAAAATGTGAGATGACAATCAAACTTGACATTACGATGATAGAGAACGCCAAGGAAGTGGGTGGCACATAGTTCTGTCTATATGTCTGTTTGTCTACAGCCTAAACGAACCGATCGATTTTCTTCAAACTTGTAACAATAGTGGTTTTTGGTCATTATGTCCACATGATTTTTAATTTTTTTAGAACCAAAAATAATGGTACTTGCCATACAATTTTTTTTAGCAATTTTACTCAGACGTATTTTTCTCAAAAGCTGCTTGACAACTTTTCTAGAGAAAAAATCAATAATTATTTTTAGCAGATGGTTCATTTGGGTGGAAAACCAAAATGATTATAAATGGTACCTCCCCAAAGAACGATTTTTTTAATTTTCGATTTTCTTCAAAACGATTTGACTGATTTCAATAATTTTTCTTATACAGAGGCTTCCAGAAACTGTAAATTTGTTTGTGTACCTACTTAGATTCAAAAAAAAAATTATTTGGAATTTTAAGAAATGTTTCAATTTTTTTTTTTTGAAAATCAAATATTTCGAAAACTATATAATCGTTTTTTTTTTAAATCGATACTTAAGAGTCTTTTAGTACTTTCTAAAATATTTTTAGAACAAATTTTACGTAAATGAAAAAAATAAGTGAAACTTCCATACAAAAGTTAAAAAACCGGAAAGGAAAATACAGTCGACTCTCCCTAAGTCGAATTTTCAGGGGATACCAAGATTTGTTCGAGTAAGAGAGAGTTTTGGAAAAATTCGAGTTATAGAGAGAAACATTTTTTTTAATTGGATAAAAAAAGCTGAATAAAAATATGTATACTTACAAAAAGTTAACAAAAAATATAGCTTCTTGCTTATTTAAAAAAATAATAACAAAATAAGGACTCATGAATTCATGAAAATAAAACAAAAATATCAAGAATAAAATAAAAACATCTTCTTGCTAAAATTAAATAACATCACAAAAAAAAATATTATTTGAAAAAAATTGTTATTTTTGATTGTGTCATCACTGGTGGAGTTTCTGTTTTTTTAAAAAATGATTCAAATTCAAAAAGACATTTCTGCACTTCATTCGGTACATTATCTGATAATTCGATTGCAGATTGCAGGATTTCAATAGCGTTCTCAATTTTCGACTAAGGGAGAGTCGACTGTATATCCAAATACGAATTCCGAAGGGGTAATGTTTTTTTATTTTGTTTTTCGCTTAGCAAAATTCGACTTTAGGGGTGAAAAAAATTCCAGTAATCGAGAGAATGTGTTTGAGTTAGAGAGAGGTTCGACTTAGGGGGAGTTCGACTTAGGGAGGGTTTGACTTAGGGAGAGTCGACTGTATTTTGTTCTCAAAAACGACTCATACGGTTTTGATTAAACTTTTTCATACGCATATCCTATTTCATGCTTTTAAACATTTTCCTCTCGTAATGTTCATGTCTTTACATATCATTTTCTTAAACCCTCAGCACCTTGAACATAAGAGGAAGTACGTGCGACCCAGTCATGTATTTTTTTCTTTGAATTTAATTGTTGTGTTTTCCTTGGAATATATTTTTTTCTAAGATAACGATTTATAAAGAAAATTTTTTAAAACTCCCCAGTCGAATTTGCAATTTATTACAATTTGTTATTAACATTTGCTTCAGTATGTATGTTTTCTTTTGGGTATCCAAATGTTTTTTCTAATTTAAAACACTTTTTCGGTCGTGGTATTTCAAGCTAGAAATGATAGTGGAAACTCTACTGACTTGAAAATAATTTCATATTTCACATATTTTTCATCAAAAATTAAGAAAAATTCGAATAATATTTTATCTAGGGAAAAATTGTCCATTTACAATTTGACTCAACTAACCTCATAAATAATTTGATATCTAGATCTCTTGTAAACTCGATTAAATAAAAAAAGCTTTTCGATTTAAATCCAAGTGATCTAGTAAAATAAAGAAAGAAGCAAGGAGTCAACATATCGAAAAGGCGTAAATAATTTTTTTTAAAGTGCGTTTACGTCCGATTGAACTTCAAAATTGTGTACAATTTAAACCAAAAAAAAATCAAGGTTTGAAAATCGGAGAAGTATAATTATATAGTCATATAAAACACCTTATTGATTACACTTATTGATCGATAAGAAATATACAAAACCTAACAAAACTATATTTAATTTACTTCTAAAACGATTTACGAAACGAACGAACGCGTTCGTAGGCGTTTCGATAGAGCTTGTCTATCATCATCAGCGTACACAACTGATGATAAAAAGTGTCATCTTCTCCTTGCAACATCATTGGTCCAAAGTGCAGTTCATTGTTTTGGTAACACAACGCGAGATTTGACGGCACAGCGGTGAGACAAAAATCAAACAAAAAAAAATCATGCAATCGACACCCTCTAAGAAGAACCCTCTCTAAGTCGAATTTTCTTCTCACTTCGGCATAATTTTGTTCTCCCCTCTTTCCATTTTGTATCTATCTATTTCTCTCGAACTCGAATATTTACAAAGCTCTTTCCAACTTGAACTAATTTTGATATCCGATAAGAAATTCATCTGTCTAAGTCGACTGCATTTCAGTTCACGTTGTTTTGAATTTTTTGAAAACTAAAAAAGATTTTTGCATTTGGTTTTCAAAAATCAATATAGGCATTGAATATGGAACACAAAAAAAACACTTAATTATTATTATTATAATATTTTCCAAAAATTTTCACATTGAAATTTAATTATAAAAAAAATTCATTTTTACAACTTGATTTAAAAACAAATAAAAGATTAAAATTTTTTATAATTTTTGTTTTATTTAAAGCAAATTTTTCAGAAATTGAAATGTTCCATACATTTTTTTCTTAATAAAAATTTCCAAACCCCCTATAATTTGTATGAAAAAAAAAGAAAAAAATTGCGATGCGTGACTTTTCTTAATCTAATTATAAACAGCTCAAATTTTTGGAAAGACTAGTATTATAGGACTAGGATTTTGATACCAATTATGAAAAACTAAGATTAAAATTTCAAAAGGTTATGTTTCCTAATTTTTTTTTATTGAAAAATGTTCCACAACCATCATGAATTTCTTGAATAATCTATAAAAATAATGTAGTAAATATTTCCATGAAATACCTACACCAACTTTGTTAATTAAAAGGAATTTGATTGTATCCCTTATACCTTCAAGCTTTATTATAAAACTTTAATTTTTCATAACTTTACGTTGTTTTAGAAACATGGAAATTTAAAAACAAAAAGTGTTTTTCCCCTTAATTTGATCAAGAGTGCATCAGATTTTCCACTTTCTATAAAACCTTAAAATAAATAGGTTTGTATCTCAACCCTCTTTAATACAATCTTTCATTATCTACCCAAGAATCCTCGAACTTCTAAATTATAAATTGTCTATAAAAAAAAAAACAACATAAAATTCAACATTCTTCTTTTGCCCAAGTTTACCGTGTTTAAGCCACATTAAAAATATTGCCTTCTGGTCACGGGTTGTTGGAAACAAAATATAAAATAAAACCAAAAACTGAAACAACAAGCATCTATAGAAGAGTGTAGGAGGTAAGTATATATTTGTACATATAATGTAGATACCTTGAAGTAGCTCAAGGCTTTAGCTTCAGCTCATCGTCATCGCATCGGTCTACTTTTCCACCCTTTCTCAGAAAAAAAAAACAAAAATACCTGCGATAATGCCTGACCTAAATTTATCCTTTATTCCTTATTCCTTTCATTTTCTCCATCACTGTGCTCTTCTTTTAAAAGAGTAAAAAAAAAATACTAAATTGAGGCATGCATAGCCGCAAGAACAAATTTCTTCCAGAGATAACATTCATCAGCCGCATCCGTGAGATAAGAACTCGCATAAGAAATTTTGTGTGTTTTTTTTTTTCATCTTTATAAACCTACCTTTGTTTGTCATCAAAAGAAGAAGAAAAAAGGATTGCAAAATGGAAAAGGAGATGTGACACATACCAACATTAGCTTGACAGTTCCAATTGCTATCATTGCATCTTCCTCCACACATACTCGTATATGTATATAGGTTTATGTAGGTGGCATCTATAAAATACGTTCTTAGCAAAAACATGCTACAAATTTCATTCACGACGATACGTCGCCATCGTCGTCGAGGGGATTTGTATGAATAGGACGGAGGACGTATAGGACTAAAAGATTTCCTAAGTAGCTGTATGTCATTTGTTCGAGTGAAGGAGCTGATGCTTACTGCACATATTCATATGAAAAAGTCTTTCATTTGGCACCTTATAAATTCTCCTTGATAACTAGGTACAACACTGGCGACAACAACTTCTATGACGACGCACGGTAGCAATGGATGAATATTGCAAGAACTCTAATTTATAATGCATCTATCCTCTGGTGGGACAGCTTAGCAATCCGTCTCCATCCTTAAGCTTAAAAGGGGCTGATGGGCTCGCACTATTTACAGAGCATAGCTATATCGGATTTATCTAATTCTATGCAAACACATATGAACAAAGATGCAAGCTGCTCAGTGGTTGTTGAATGTCTTTCAAAAGCATAAATGCTGTGAATAGCTGAACCGTTAGCATTACAAACCACTCTTACTGAATAGACACCTTATTTGCATTCAAGTTTCTGTACTACTTTTAAAGACGAAATTTCTGTGGCTTTACATACCGACACCAACACCGACATAATACACATCAACGAACGAGAGAGTGTTATTCGCAGATCCTTTCATAAAAGTCTGACTCGGCATTCAGTTTGAAAGAGTTAAAAGTCATATAAATGCACCTGACCCGGGCCAGGGGTGCATCAATGTCAAAAAATATAAAAGAAATATTTAAGCGCAATTTGGGAAGGCGTGATGACTGATGAGGCACGAAGTGTAAAAGGGATTCTGACGGGAATTTTGTGATATGAAGCTGGAAATGCTAAAATATCTAAAATCAATTGTAGTTGATGAAGGTTTTTATTATATCCTAAGCCAAATGAATCAATTATCAGAAATTAAAAAAAAACATTTGTTTTTATTTTTACCAAGGTAAAACTGGCTTTGTAAAGCAAGTGTGTTAATTTGGGGAATTATTTTAAATTTTGAAAAAATTCGATGGCAACCCTAAGACTGTAAAAAAAATATAAATTTGACTATTAACTGGTCACGAATGAATTATATACCAGTTTGCGCGTATTATCTAACAAGAGTAGTATTTTTAAATAGCTAAAAATGACAACTCCCATCAGAGAAAAAAGCAGGTATGACTAACCAATTTCTGGTTTATTATATTTCAGGTTGTTATTTTTCAACTCGGTAGGTCAGGTTGACGGCTTAACCTGATACCTGATTTTAATGTCGTGTTAAATCACCGTTGGTTTCAGGTAAAGTTAACACTGCCTTAAAAAAGTTAAATTCTGAAATCATGCTGATTTTACCTGTAAATCTAGTTAACTTTACATGAAAATCTGGTTTAAAAACATGAAGAAAATATTCAACGTCCTGTAAATTTAACATGAAGATCTAGTTAATTTAACATAATTCAATGTTGAATCAACCCTTTATCTGGTAATTATTATGTCTTGCATCCATGCGTATAGGTCCCATCCCTAACGCTGCCTATTGTCCAATTAATTTTGCATTATTCTGGAAGTATAGACATTTATTACTTGGATATTAATTCATTTTAAAAGTACTTTTGTCTCGTTGAAATGACATGGCAGAGTGTTTATTTGACGATGGCTTGTGAGTGTGTTTCAACACTGGTAGAGTGCTACTTCAACAGGTGGCCAGGTTAAACTCAAATAATTTTATTTGGATGTCCTGTGTGTCTCTTAACGTTCTTGTCACGTTGAAGTTAACTTGCAGAATAATTCTTTAATAGAAGGCAAAGTTAAATCCAACAAGTAAACATTGTAAAAATAACCACATAAAAAGTAAATTCAACGTGATTTGTGCTTAAATAGAAATTTATAACATACAGTGCTAAAAAACACGATCTCAGTTAAAATTAGCGCTTAATTTTAGTCAAAATTTCTTGTTTACCAGAATTTGGCTGTGAAATAACAGGTCATATTCTTAAATCAACTTTAATATGGTAATATAGGCCACCAGGGTGATTTAACACTTTATAAGTTTATTAAAACCAGGTAAATTTCTGTAATATTTTTACCGCCACCACCCTCCCTTTAAATAGCACCTTCTATTTCAGTAACACATTCGGTTTTTTCAATGACCAATTTTTATTGATTTTTACAATAAGAACTCATGAACATCGTTGATCCTTATTTGCCCTATTTTTATGGGCATAATCAATTGCCAACCAATTAGGCCAATCAAAGAAATTTTAAGGCGCTTTTTGCCTCAAATACACCTTTTGAACTTAATATAAAGTCTATAAGATGTCTTCCATCCATCTTAAAAGAAAGTGGGTGAGCGATTCGTTTATAGAAAATTGCATTTTTGAGTAGATAATTTATATGCACAATATACACAATTGCACACAAACACACACACATACAGAAATATAGACAAACTGAAGAACCGGGCAACCTGCTGACAGGACATGGTCGTACAAAATGCAATAGCAGCAGTCGCTATTCTATACCAGTGGCATCACACTGTATTTGCTGAAAGTTTGTCATCTTGCCGCGCATAATAGCTGATCAATCGTTTAAGCCATCCGCTCTGCATTGCATATGCACAGGACGAGAAATTCAATGAGTTTAAAATGACATCATCATGTGCCCTTCATAGTGTATTAATGCATACACTTTTCTTAGAGGAGCAGGGATATAGGGCCGGTGGTAGATAAGGAGGAGGAGGAGGTAAGAAAATTTGAATCCTTAAGGATCACATGGATGAGCGTAGGATTTGAAGAAAATTGCATGCAGTGTGCTAGTTTATGGATTCTTTATGTATATGTTTATCTATTTTTTGGTCCTCTCTATACCTACTCCCTCTCAGCCTTCCATCTTGGGTAAGACGAGATGACAATGTTTACAAGGACGAAAACGACTATATACGAAATCACCGAAGAACATAACAGCAACGACATCGTCATCGGTTGGGTTGGTATCGGTATACCTATATTAGGTATAAGGACGAAGACTTTGTTGCAGTATTTTCAAGTGATATCCTCTCTTCGGTATCTATGTCATCGTTTGCTTGGTTGTTCTTATTATTCGTCAACGTGAACGTGTGCCTTTATTATGGAACGTCATCTTTTCGTAGTAAAGTGGAAATTACTTAAAAGACAAGATAAATGCCAACGTTATTTCATTATAACGTAGTTTGATTACATGGATTTGTTTGTGTGTATGTATGTGTGAGTGTGTTCCTGTTAGGTTGGTGAATTTTGATAGAGGTAAACTTTTGAAAATTAAAAAAAAAATATATGAAAAAGGAAACTCTTACAAAGTGAGCTGTTGCATATTTGATATAACAAAGAATCACATATTATACGAGTATACTGTCATACATATATAAAAGGAAATACATACTTTATTTGCACATATTTGCTTATCTACATTCTCATATGGTTTGTGGTGAATTTGTCAAGAATTTTGAAGACTCATATATTTTATAAATTTTCAGTAATTTTCACATGATAGATCCCAACAAAAATTCCTCAACCAGAAATATGTGTTGTTTGTATAGGGTTTGGTGCCTCTGTGTTTCATATTTTTGAAATTTTTTTTGTAATATTTAAAGTGTCTCTCTTACCTAGATTATGGATGTATCAACCTATCTTCCTATGTAGATGTATGTTTTTTGGGGAAAACATTAAATAAAGAGCTGCAACAAAAGAACACCCAGGGACAAGAGGGACTCTCGTTAACTTTAATTTATGCATGACATCGTACTTATTCCATGAACATTTTTGTCGTGTGAAATATCTACATAAATTTATGTTTCTCAAAAAAAAAAAAAAAAAATATTGTTACAAAGAAAATTTGATGTTACCATGGCTGTCGAATTTTTTTTATTGTAAGATTTTAAATTAAATTATGTTAGGGCCATTGTGGCAAGCATACGATTTTTTTACAAAACATCCAATAGGCAAGCAAATACATATCTACCTTGAATTTTAAATTGAAAAATTTACCTGATCATCAGATGCTTTTAATTGGCTCTATGTTTTTTTGTTTTTTTATTCAGCATGGTTGTAATTTAATTTATTTAACGTAATAATTGAACTAGAACATTAATTTTTAATTATGTTGTTGTAGGTATATAATAGTCACATGTCTAATCTATAGACTATTTTAAAAATCTCAACAAAAAAAGAAAGTCGTTGGATGCATGTAGAACCAGTGCCAATCTAGTTTTCAAAGGCCAAAAGTTGAAAAATTATAAGAATTAAATGCGTGCTGGGAAAATTTAGGATAAATAAGTGATTTAACGTAACAGGGAACAATTAATTGCCCACAAAAGGTGACCGAAAGCCATTGGGGTGCGGAAAAGAAGGATGGGGCTTTACTAACATCTATTTTTTTTACGATTTTTGTCAAAAATATACCTCCTAAGTATCGACAAAATTAAATATAAAAATTTAAGATACTCGTAATTAAGAAATTATCAACTTTTACTTCCATGATTTTTCACACAACCTCATATTGAGAATAAAAATGTTTTATATGCGTAAATACTAAAAACTATTTTTTATATTTATCTTCGATGAAAATAATTCTAGTTTGTTGAAATTTGGTAAGAACGTACATTTTTGTGTTTTAACCAGCTATGATATTTTCGAAGCAAAATAAATATATGGTTTTGAGTTTTTGTAAAGTTAATTTGAAAAATGGTAATATTTTAAACAAAATGAGTGATGACGGCATTTTTGATTTTGGAAAATGGATGGTTTACTGATAAGCGGAATCTTTTTTTTAAGTAAATGTAAAACAACTTGACTCTGATTGTGAAAAAAATGTTGTCAAAATTATAAAAAAAAACAACAATTTTTCCGGGTGTTGCTGTTTCTCAGCAAACTGATACTTTTATGTGCATCGGCGGTTTTAGATACTAACTAAGTTTCTTGCACTTTTTATAACTGTATTAGCGAGGCTAGAAGATTATGTGTTCGATATATGGCAACTTCAATTCCGAAAAAATCACAAGTTTATATTATTAAACAACTATTTTGTACCCCAAATGTCAATATCGTGCAATGTCCCAACGCTGGAAATCGACTGTAATTAAAAAACAAAAATGTATTTGAATTATATTTACGTCAAAGATATAACTGCAGCTTTAAAATTCTAAAAGTTTTGCGATCTGTTACTAAAAATTATTGAACCATCATTTTTTCTGCAAATTCCGTAGGTATGTATCTCAAAAAATTTTAGCTTGAAAACGTTTTAAGAATTTGATATCTTTATAAAAATTATATAAACAAAAAAAAAAAACAGTCCACCGATTTTTAATTTTTTTGTTCAATACAGTTATCAAAATCATTGTATAGGGTGATTTTTTAGCTGGTTTGGTTTTGGCAACACTGGTTTTGACAGCTGACGTGTGTTTAGTACCTTGTGTCACTGTCAAACAGCTTCAGTTTGGTTTGCAATTTAACCATGGATCATCTTACAAATGAACAACGCTTGCAAATTATTGAATTTTACTATCAAAATTCGTGCTCGGTTCGAAATGTTCATCTCGCGCTGCTTCCATTTTATGGTCGGCATTCTCGACCTTCTGAGCAGTCTATTCGGAAGATTGTGACCAAATTTCGTACCAAATTTACTTTGTTGGACATTAAACCACCAACACGTTTACGTACTGTGCGTAGTGAAGAAAATATTGCGGCCGTATCAGCTAGTGTGACAGAAGACCGCGAAATGTCGATTCGGCGCCGTTCCCAGCAGTTAGGCCTTTGTTACAGCACTACGTGGAAAATTTTGCGGAAGGATTTGGGCGTAAAGCCTTTTAAGATACAGCTGGTGCAAGAACTAAAGCCAGCCGACCTACCACAACGCCGAATTTTTGGTGAATGGGCTCTTGGAAAGTTGGCCGAGGATCCGCTTTTTTATCGAAAAATTGTGTTCACCGATGAGGCTCATTTTTGGTTGAATGGGTACGTAAATAAGCATAATTGCCGCATTTGGAGTGAAGATCAGCCAGAAGCATTGCAACAGCTACCAATGCATCCCGAAAAAGCCACTGTTTGGTGCGGTTTATGGGCCGGCGGCATTATTGGGCCATATTTCTTCAAAGATGATGCGAATCGCAGCGTTACTGTCAATGGTGAACGCTACCGAGCGATGATAACAAACTTTTTTTTTGCCCGAAATGGAAGTTCTTGACTTGCATGATATGTGGTTTCAACAAGACGGTGCCACATGCCACACAGCACGCGAAACAATGGCGCAATTGCGAGGCGAGTTTGGTGAACAGTTAATTTCACGTTTCGGGCCGGTCAATTGGCCGCCTAGATCGTGCGATTTGACACCATTAGATTATTTTTTGTGGGGGTATGTCAAGGCTAATGTCTATAGGGACAAGCCCGCTTCGATTGACGCACTGGAAGCCAACATCCATGCATTCATTCGTGAGATACCGGCCGATATGTGTGAAAGAGTATGCCAAAATTGGACTCAGCGGATGGGCTACCTGAGACGCAGCCGCGGTCAACATTTGCATGAAATTATCTTTAAACATTAAATTGCAAGGTTCAAACTATCGATTCAAATAAATATTTCATTCATTTTTTCGATTTTTTTTTTTTTAAAGTTCTAAGCCTCTTAAAAAATCACCCGTTATTAATGTAGGTTTGGTGTTATTTTGGATAAGAACAAAATTTACCGTTATTAACGGTACCTGCCAACGATTTTTTTAATTTTCAATTTTTCCTTTAACACCTCAAATGATTCTAGTTAAAATTTCTATGCGAAAGCTGTTTTAAAATGTTAATAATATTGTATATCAAAATTTAAAAAAAAAATTTGGATTTAAAAAAAAATAATATTAATTTTTTTTTGTTGAAAATTCAATATTAAAAAAAAAACAAATTGATGAATTTTTATGAAACAAAGTTTAAAAATGCATTTTAGTATAAACTTAAAATTGGCACACCATAAATAAATTATTTTAAAGAAAACCACTCCGACTTGTTTTTGAGCTCTAAGCTTTTTAACTAGATAGTTCTTTATACAATTAAAAAAATGGTTCAAATGTTTTTTATATTTATACATTTTTTTTCCTTTCATATTTTAAAAGTTCTTAATTCCAATCAACTTGAACACAAGAGAAAGTACGAGCGATCCGTACATTTTATTTTAAAACCATCAGCCCTTTAAACATTAGAGCAAGTACGTTTGTCCCAGTCGTGCAATTTATTTTATTTTCATATACATTATTACAAGAAGAAATCATCGATTAGGAGGAGTTGTATGTCGAAGCATTTCAAAATAAAGCAGTATTGACTAAAAAAAGATATCGATGAATTTGAGGACTTTGATGAAGTTGAAGATCTTTTCTATGATCTTGAGTCAGATAATGTAGAGAAGGTTTTGAATAAAAATTCCAAATAAATTTTGCCAAAAAATTATTTAGAACCATAAAATGCTAACAGTATATTAATATAAAGATAAAAAACTAATGAAAACACTAAATTTAAAAAAAAAATATTTAAAAAAATAAACAAATTATAAAGATTTCAAAAAAATATACAAAAAAAGTAACTTATTAAAAACAAACGTCATAGAACTGAATGAAATGATAAATAGTTTGGTTTTTGGTTATATATTATTCTTAATATAAGTTTATGTAAAAAAATTATCGAAACAAGTGTCTTCAATTTGTATATTATTGATTTTTGTATATAAGAGGTTTTTTTGCAAGACATTGTGAAAATAGTTTTCACCACCCTATCTCACTTTCGGTCATATTTTTAAAGCAATTTATTTTAAATTTACCCACCACTGCTTAAAATTTTTTATTTATTTTTGTTTTCAAAAATTATTGGCACTAGTCAACATTATATTGTCTCCCGTATGCCAGAAACATGAATATGCAAAAATAAAAATATTGCAACATGGTTTTTGAAAGTTTTACCAGATGAAAAACAAGTCTTACATCAACCAATGACTTAACTGATATTTTAAAATATTATAGTTTCTTGGATATAAACACATTAACAATACCGTAATGCCACAGAGTACCGAAACATTTATAAAACTAATAACTAACCACCTCAAAAAAATTAAATTGCACATTCATGCTTCTGGCATAAGAAGGACGATATGTTCTTCCTATTTTAAACTATAGATTGAACTGATTTTTTAGGCATTGTTTCATATTCAATTAATGGATTAAATACGTTTCTATGACAAAATATAACATTTGATTTTTTTCAAAATATTTTCATTGTTCAACGGGAATTACCCAAGTTGATTTTTTTTGTTCCTAACCCTATTATAAATACGCGATATAAAATCAGGTATAAAAATAAAAAATAAAAAAAATTCTCATGGTTTTATGTTATTGGTGTTAAATACAAATTTCTCAAATTAAAATATTATGGAGACTTAGGTTTAATAATCGAATGTCATTTTTTCATTATACAAAATAAAAATCTTTGAAAACAACGACAACATCAAATTATTTAAACTGGAGTCTGCTAGATTTTTTCAAATGATTTTTAAAAACTTTCTTTTACCAAATTGAATGTTCTTAAATATCAATTTTGAAATAAAAATCTGAACATTTTCTTAATTTTTGTATAAAACTCACGGTTCTCAAAATTATTCGTAAGCTTGAAAACTTGTATCTTACAAAGTTACTATAGTAAGAAGACCTTCATAGATACTTGAGAAATAATGATTAATCTCTTAAAGTTTTGTTACTATACATATTTTGTGCAACGTAAAATTATTTATTTAGCAACAAACACATCCAGAAAGAGGGGCCAGGGCCCATCCCCCTGAGTTTCTTCAACTTAATTAGCTAAGAACAAGCAAAACCACTTACCACTAAGGTTTAAAAGAACGTAAACAGTCAGAGCTGAAAGACTTCAGAGCTTGCAATCAATAGGAAGTTGGTGCACCGATGTTTGAACATATTTTTTGTAGTTACAGCTTAGTCGTAGGAAAAATAAGTAGTTTTTTTGTACTAATGGTTTCATATTTTCTATAGTTGGTGTCATAAATAGTGCTCTCTCACTCTCTCTCTGTATGCTAAAATATTATGAAGAGTCACACTCATATACATACAAGTAGTATAAACACACTTACAAACACACTGCAATGCATATGGGAAAATGTTATAATCTGATAGAATGTACAAATCCTGAAACCGGCAGGAAGGATAAAGTTCGAGTGGGGATTTTTTTTTTGCCTTATGACACTTAATTCTACGAACAGGAGGATTGAGGAAGATAAATATGTATGTGGGAAAGGGGGACAGAACCCAATCTTATCTCATGTGAAAAGTTCAACATTTGGGTGTCAGATAAATTCCCAGTAGAAAATATACATCTCTGCGTGCCGCGGTAGTACTTTAACCTCACCCCTAGCATTCTCCATCAACCTCTGTATATGGTTGGTAAGTGAGGGTGTTATATGGAGACATATCTCGGTTATCTACATGTATGTCCGTTGTGCAGAGTATATAAATTCTTGTGTGCACAAACACACATGTCATAGCAAAAAAAATACGTTTTAACATATCTACTGATTTGTTTTATTTTTTTTTTTCTGTAATTCTAATACCTTAAGGTGTTAAATCACTGGCTTTATTTGAACTTAAATGTTTTTTATAATTTCAGCTACATGAAATGTACAATTAATTCAAATATTTCTGTGATTGTTGTGTGTTTTCTGCAGATTTTCAATTTTTTTTAAATTTTATTGCACCCAAAATAATAAAAAAAAAGTGAATACCTGTAGTATTTTTTTCAAAGTTAGCTAGTAAAACTTGACACATTTAAGTCAAAAAATTTACATTTATTTTGTTCAACATATTGAAAACCATACGCAGAAATAAAATTATATTTAAATTTTTTTATCAATTCCGACTAAAAAATATCAAAAAAAAAAATGTGAAAACCGAGGTTTTTATAAGAAAATTAGATTATGTTTAATACCTATTTTGATATTTAATAATATAAATTTAACACGCAAAAAACAGTCATTTAACAGTGTTGATATTAAAGACAACAAATTTTAAAAAAATAATATTGGAAATAGTAGGAAATAGTGTCTCTAAAGATTTTAAACTTAAAAATAACTTTTTTGGTCAATGCCACAAACATTAATTCTTAAACGACAACTGTACATAAAATATTGTTAGAGCCACGTAAATATTAAACGCCAAAGGTTTTTTCATCATATTTCTTGGTCAACATTAAACGTTACAAATGATGTCAAAAATTATCTTCTTTCATTTTTGTTATCAACTCAAAGCACCATTTTCAAAAAAAAAAGAAAAACTCCCTCGCAATTTTAACCACAGTTAATTATTCACTGCATACCTGTTCCATTAAAAATAAGAAAAAATGTTGGTATACTTAGTCTGTTTAATGTTTACACTCTGCGTTGCGTGTACTGCAAAATTAATTCGCCACAGATAAATGGCTGACAACGATGAAGATGACACCTTTTGGCCTCCATAACAGCTGCCAATAACTTTTAACTACCACACGCAACTCCCTGTCCTTCTTCCTTTTTGTTCTTTCTCTCTCTCTCTAGTGCCATCTCTCTCTATCTTAAATAAAAAATGAATACAAAAATAATAAACACAGTCCAACACAACAAACACTTGAAAAAAATACATAAACAGCAAAACAAACAGCAGATCCTGCGGCATTTTACCCAATGACATCTTATCATTCTTTTAATTAAATAGCCATCAGCCAGGTCCAGGCTAGGATTAAGTAATTTGTTTTACTGATGGCATAGCCCTGTATGAGTGCTTTAACAGTATCTTTGTTGGCTCTCTCTGTTAAAGTTGCTTGCTCTGTTTTTGTGTGTCGCCCTTTTTTCCTATTTTTTTTGTCTAGCTTGATTATTCCTAATCTATTTCAAATGATTCTGTTGCCAAAAGCATCTCCCCTTTATATATGACATTGAGTGTGGGCGGTGGTGGTAGTGGCAGCAGTGATGGAGAGGACTTTCTTTTTTGTTTCTTTTTTGTTTTATATTTTTGAACCTTTAGTATATCCCTGTCATTTGGTCCTTTCATTTTTATTATTGTTGCTGTTGTTTTGTTCTTTGTGAATACATACATAGATACACAATTGCTTTTCTTTTAGTTTTGTTGTTCATTTCATTAAATTAAGAGAAGAAAATAATATATTGTAAGGTTTACCTAGTCTAAATACTTGACATTCAATCACCCACACCCAGAATATTTTGTCTTCTTTTCATATCATGCATGACGGAGTCTTTTTATACAGAGTGTCCTTAATGCTGTTTTTGTTTTGAAAATAATAATTGGGAAAAAGCTTTGTTCGTAAGGAACTACAGATTTGAGAGTTAACGTAAGTCTTATTGAATTATCAAAAACAAAAACATTTGGTCAAATTTCTAAAAATTTTCAGCAACAAAGAGATTTAAAAATTTTGAACTTTAAAATCATAAAACCTTAAAATTAAAAATATAAGGCTTTGGAAAACATTGTCTCATCTTTAATGGATATGAGTCACCGAGGCGTATGTGTAATAATTTTGGTATATCTGAATTCAGTTAATGTTATTTCATTTAATGTTATTTTTTATTATAAAAAATCAAAAAAAAAAACAAACAAAAAAATTAAACGATGACTTATGGAGTACGTGTGGATTACTGGCTGACTAATACCGCATATTTTGTTTTTTTTTAGATTTGTTGAAGGCTTTTAAAAAAAAAGTTCCAAGGAGCTCCGCAAAGTTAAATAAATAAAATGAAATAAAATAAAATAAAATAAAATAAAATAAAATAAAATAAAATAAAATAAAATAAAATAAAATAAAATAAAATATAATAAAATAAAATAAAATAAAATAAAATAAAATAAAATAAAATAAAATAAAATAAAATAAAATAAAATGAAATAAAATAAAATAAAATAAAATAAAATAAAATAAAATAAAATAAAATAAAATAAAATAAAATAAAATAAAATGAAATAAAATAAAATAAAATAAAATAAAATAAAATAAAATAAAATAAAATAAAATAAAATAAAATAAAATAAAATAAAATAAAATGAAATAAAATAAAATAAAATAAAATAAAATAAAATAAAATAAAATAAAATAAAATAAAATAAAATAAAATAAAATAAAATAAAATAAAATAAAATAAAATAAAATAAAATAAAATAAAATAAAATAAAATAAAATAAAATAAAATAAAATAAAATAAAATAAATTAAAAAAAAATAAAATAAAATAAAATAAAATAAAATAAAATAAAATAAAATAAAATAAAATAAAATAAAATAAAATAAAATAAAATAAAATAAAATAAAATAAAATAAAATAAAATAAAATAAAATTAAATTAAATTAAATTAAATTAAAATAAATTAAATTAAATTAAAAGAAAGAGCAAGGTTTTTGATTCGACTGAATTAAGGTTGAACAAAGGTAATATTTTCTAGTCCATTGTTTAAAACCAAATGGTTATATTAGCCTCTCAGTTTTTGAGTCTGTTAAAAAAAAATTAAAAAAATATTTTTAATAAACTTAATTATTTGCTGTTAAAATTCCTTCAAGCACACTATCTCCACTAAATTATAGAAAGGAAATTATTGTTAATTTTGTTTTTTTTTTATCAAAAATTATATTACATCTAAGCACATATAGTTTCTATTAAAGTTAACTACTCGCTCTGTGTCGGAGTTTTTTTAAGTCGAATTTTGCTCTCACTAAAATTTGATAACCCAGTTTTTTATTCTCTTCAAAATTTCATATGAAGGTATTCTCTCTCTCTTACTCTTTCCTGCGACAAAACTTGCTCATATTCGAACAAATTCTTATGCCCCGTGAAAATGAGACTTTTTGCGTTAGTTGATTTGATTAGAAATTATTAAAAGCATTATTTAATTTTGAGAATTTTTTCTATTTAAAATATTTTTTATTTGTGAAATATATAGGTAGATATACTATGAAGCAAGTTTTGGATTCGTGAAAAAAAATATCAGGGTAACAATCAAACATGACATTACGATAATAGAGAACACCAAAAAAGTGCGTGACAAAATTCTGTTTGTCTGCATATGTGTTCGGCTACAGCCTAAGAAGCTGGATCGATTTCAAAAAACCCTGTAGAGAGTGGTTTTTGGTGATTTTGCTGACACTTTTTTTCATTTTCTTAGAATAAAAAATAACGGTACCTGCCATACAAATTTTTTAGCAGTTTTACAAATTCTTATTTTTTTCAAAAACGGCTCCACAACTTTTCTTAAATAAATTCAATAAATTTCTTTTAGTAAAAAGTACCGTTGGATGGGAACTTATTTTTCAAAAAGTGGTAATTAATGGTACCCCCCAAACAACCATTTTTTTTTATTTTCAATTTTAATATTTTTTGTATACAGAAGCTTCTAAGCAATTTGAATAATTTTTCATTCTAATTTTTTTTTTTTGGATTTTTAAAAAATTGTCAATCAATGTTTTTTTTGAAAATCAAATAATATTAATAGTCGATTTTTATAAAACTCGGTATTTAAGGGATATTCTACACTTTGTAAGTATTTAAGGAAAAAAAATTTGTTTTATGAAAAAATACGCGGTACCCTCCATAAAAATATTAAAAAACCGTTAAGAAAACATTTTTTTTTCTTAAAAACCGCTAATACGATTTTTATTAAATTTTTTCTGTATGCTTAAATTAGTGCGGTATACTACTAAATATTACAAAAATTTACAAATAGCAACTATTTATAATATTTTTCTAAGTTTAAAATGTTCTCATAATCACAGGTTTATATATTTTTTTTTTTTAAACGGGTTTTTGGATTTTTCAGTTTAAATTTTTTTTTTGAAAATTCGATATCTTAAAAACGGTTTGACAAATTCTTAAAATTTCTTTTATATGCACAAAACTACAAACTTATGGTTTTCATCCTAAAATTTTCCTTAAAAATAAAAATGTTTTAAGGATTTGTATATACAAAATTATATTTTTAAGAAAACCACCTTAACAACTTTTATTTTTTTTTTGCAAACAATCATATTCAATCAAGAACTAAGATGACGTTCTTTTTTTTAATTTAAAATTTTATCAACCTTATTGGGAAAAACCTTTCCTTTTTATAGAATTCTTTTCTTATCTCATCCCAATATGCTTTAGCTTTTTCCACACCCTATGTACATATGAACACCTATTAATATTTAGTAAAACACTGATTGAATTTGGCAAGGGAGAGGGTACATTCTTGAAAAACAAGTTTTTCTATTTGTTTTTGTTTTTTTTATGGTTGAGGTTCATATTCAATTCTCATACAAGACCTAGTGTAGCTAACAAAAAAATCTCCCTCGAAGTTTTAATTATATTCTGGATTATCTAAAATCATTTAATTTTATTTTAGAATGTAATAAATCTATTTTATACACCCTGTAGGATAAAATTTACTTGACTTTTTTCTTTGTTATTTATTCACAAGAGAGAACCTTATTACATATTTGAACAGAAAACTTATACGAGTCAATTTTTCTTCTCAAAAGGGAGATATTTTCATTCTAAGTTGTTGCTATGGCTATTGTTGTTGTTGTTTGTGAATAAATCTCCATACACACACAACAGCTGTATGGATAACAAGTTCTTTTAATTATTATCTCTATACTATATGCACTGACCAAAGAGTACAACGGCTATAGAAAAAAAGTAGCTTTTTAATTAAAGTTTAATAACAAGCAACACAAAAAAAAAAAAAAAACTAATTAGCTTCAATCAATTTGGGCGAAAATATATTCACTTTGAGATATTGTTTTAATATAATTAAGCAAAGCATAAGCAATGATATACACATCACCATCATCGTCATAATTAACTTCATCTTCTTCACCATCGTCACCATTGCCAAAGAGTCTCCAGAAGAGCAAGGAAGTTATTTTCTGTCTGTATCATACTAGTATATCTCTGATAGATACAACGATACTATCTATAATGTTCCTCTTTATAGCTTACCCCAGACCTACCCATAAAGCTGAATGTGAAAATCTACACACATACACACCCGCTTGCTTTTGTCTCACCATCACCATCACCACCGCACAGCACCGCGCTCGCTCAATGTGTATCTTTTTTTGTATCTTTTTATTATGATTGGCTTTATAGGCATCTGTCTAATAGGCCAAAATCATAAAACCGAATTTTGATATTTTTTTACTGGTGCGTTGTTTTTGTCTTTTGACATATATGAGCATTATGTACCTTTAATGCATTAATGCTTAACAAAACGACGATGAAAACGCACGAAGGGGACACCGACAATTCAACATAAACGACGCACAATTCTTCCGATGGAGCTGGATGGAGAAAGTCGTCCTGGCTTAGACTTTATTCTCGTACATATACGAGTATGTATGGTTGCTTTTACATTTATGATTATGATTGGGAATATTTGTTTTTATTTAGTTTTTTTTTTTTTTTTGCTGAGAGAGAGGGTATACGGGTTCAGACTTTTGTTATGGTGTGGGATCAAATGTTATGATGTTTTGGTGCTTGGCAGGACCAGCCAGTATATGTGGTTCGTGTCAAATGAATGATGGCAAGCCATAAGTTGAAGTTGTTTAACCTTTATGGG
This sequence comes from Dasysyrphus albostriatus, assembly GCA_946251815.1. Lineage (NCBI taxonomy): Eukaryota > Metazoa > Arthropoda > Insecta > Diptera > Syrphidae > Dasysyrphus > Dasysyrphus albostriatus. The sequence continues at coordinate 139,604,778 of OX276336.1, forward strand.
AGTCAATAAAACGCATGTTGTAAATATGAATGTGTTTCTTTTTTTTTTTTCTACCTTAACATGAACGGGCGTTATAGGGTACATGAGTATATTTTGTACCCGTTTTTTGTTTTGTGTGCAAAAACCAGACCTTCTCCCATTTAAACCGTCATAAGGGAGGACTATTATATTGGGTTTGGGTGTGAAATCGATTCTTCTTTAATAGGATTTAATCACGGAGTGCTCTCTGTGTTCTGTGGGTGTAAGGAATCATGTCCATTTAGCTTTATTGGGTATTTCATCGCATCGTTAATGATATATATTACGATTCTTTTTTTGAGGGATTGTCTATAGATCATTTAAGGTTTTGAAATCATTCATAAAGACTACTACCTTCCTTTATTATTATTTTGAGCAATTTATTATCAATGTGGGTTACTGTGTTGTATGTGGAATGTTTTATGTTCTGAATATCATTGATTTTTGAATTATGTCCTTCCAAAGTAGAATATTTATTATACTCGTCATCTATCTCTAGTTTCCTTACTAAAATGGATTAATCGTCAAACCTTTTAAAATTTAATTGCAAAAAAAAAAAATACATTAAGTATATCAAATTTTCCGAAACGTGTTGGATTGGAATAAATCCAGCTTAGCCTTAATTCTCTCTGTGAGTGTATCTAATCGCAATCATGTCTTTGACTTTGACAAAGGTCTCCAAAGGTTTTTCCTATTTTAACACAAGGGATATTACGTCACTCTATACTAAATAGTTCTATTTTAAGGATTTACATTTCTAGTTTTTTTTTTTTTGTATTTTGTGCTAGCTACCTTCTTTCATTCGCCATTCCATATACCTACCCAAAACCCATCACTGAAACATCCTTTCTTACCTAAATTCTCATTTCCCTGAGTCTTTATATTGTGTTCATATCTTGATTCAAAGTTTTAAATAGCAAAAAACTGTATCTTTGGCAGAGTGTAATGTAAAATGCACATAGCTTCATCTCATTTATTTTTCATTCAAACGGAAAGGCGGACAAAGTGAGAGGTGGGTCTATAAAAGAATTTGGTTGGGTTAGGGAGAAAATGGATTTATAAAAATGACATCCAGTGTCGTTTGACTGAGTGAGTGAGGTTTTCACTTTGGTCTTCTCATTTTTGGCATTTTGATTGATTCACTGCCAATCTTTCGACATAAAAGAGCAAAGATGTCTGCTTGTTTCTGTAATGTTACGATGTGTGCTTTCTCTGGACTCGATGATGACGACAACGTAAGTAAAACCATTTTAGTTTGATGGATTTTGTATTATATATTCAAGTATATACTTAATTTTGGTGTAGCTTTTGCTTCTGAATACAAAAGAGAGTGGACATCTTAGTTAAGAGAGAAAAAAATCTTTTTGGGATTAAACTGATTTTAATAAGAGATTAGAAAGTCATGCAGAAAAAAATATACAAAGTAAAGACCACAGATTGATTGGATGGACACTAGTTTAAGTGATTGATTGATATATTGATTTTTTTTTATCAATAAAAAATAATTTTTTTTAGATTTCTGTTTGAAAAGCTAAGAAAATTTGCAATAATCTATTTTTATCCAAGTAACTGAGGATTCAAAAACTTAAAAGAATATTTATAAGCTTATGTTAATTTTAAGACAAGAATTTGATGTTATCTTTATGAAAATTAGAGCCAAACTCTAAAAACTAAGTTGAGGTAATGTAAATGACTTGATTGCACCAACATACTCGTACACATACTTGATATAATATTTCATGTTTGTAACAATTTTAATGGTTTAAAAAGAATATTGGCACACTAACTTACACTTTATCCAATTTTCCTTGTGCCTCTTTTACAACCGAAAATTTGTACTTGGAAGGAGAGTAAACCTTCAATTTTAGAGGGCCAACTCCTATACTTAAGGAGGCTGAATATTCATATTCTTATGCTAGTAACCCACCACGAGGATGTGAGTGATCCTAGCTCTAATTTTGTTAGACAAGTTCACAAAGGTGGTGTTCATGTTCAAGTAGTTTGGCCTAACCACAATTGGAATCATCACCATTTATTTAATTTACTATCTTTTTTCTCAGTGTATAAAATTTTTCCGCTAACGTCTTTTCTATACCGCATTTTTAGGACCACTTTTTCATTGCAGAGTTATTAGTAGAGACACCGTTCTCCTCTATTTCCACTCGACTATTGGTGGCCCTTTTGCACCATTTCGTAAGCCCCACCATTGCGCTGGGTAACGCAAAATCAAACACCTTAGAACTGACAGGAATATTTAAAATGAAATGCATGATTGGGTCGTACGTACTTGCTCTCATGTTAAAGAGGCTGATAGTTTAAAAAAATTGTATGTAAGGACATGGAAATTATAAAATAAATATGTTTATATTTGGAGGTGAAAAAAAGAGCATTCCATCTGAATACTTGAAAAAACATAATTGTAAAGAAAAAAATTTAAATACAGTAGACGCTCGATTTAGTGAAACTCGAAATAGTGAACTTTTCACAAAAGTAAACACAAACAGTTAAAAAAAAGGATTTTTTCATAAAAATATCTTTAATATTGCTTGAAGCTATTGATGAACTGTTTCTTTTTTTTTTTTAAGTTGATTAAAAATTTTGTTTAGAAGCATTCTGCATCAAATTTATCTTAAAAAAGCCTTTAACAACTCCAACTCGAATAAGTGAACAATTTCTATAGAGTTAACAGGCCTGGTTTTTATTATTTCACTATACAGAGAGTCTACTGTATTTGGAGCAGTTTTGAAAATAAAATATTTTTGTATACTTGTCAAATCAAATCAAATTCTTAAAAAAAATTTAAGGAACAAATTTTAAGATGCAAATCTTAAGTTTTTATTTATGTGCAATTAAAAATAAAATCAAAAAATGTTAACCTGTTTTTGTATTGTTGAATTATCATAAAAAAATTTAAGTTTTTTTTTTTAATTCAATTTTTTTGTTGGAAATTTTGATATTACTTATTTTATTTTATTTTATTTTATTTTATTTTATTTTATTTTATTTTATTTTATTTTATTTTATTTTATTTTATTTTATTTTATTTTATTTTATTTTATTTTATTTTATTTTATTTCATTTTATTTTATTTTATTTTATTTTATTTTATTTTATTTTATTTTATTTTATTTTATTTTATTTTATTTTATTTTATTTTATTTTATTTTATTTTATTTTATTTTATTTTATTTTATTTTATTTTATTTTATTTTATTTTATTTTATTTTATTTTATTTTATTTTATTTTATTTTATTTTATTTTTAAAGTTGCACACACAATTGTAAACAAAAAATAATCTAAATCCTTTTAGCCGATAGTAGGAAAATTCAAAATAAATAATTCATTCCATGATGCTTGATCTAAATTTTTATAATTTTTGATGGTAGATTGCACAAATGTTAGCATATGGAAAATTTTAATTAAAATCGTAGGACCAATTTGTAGGAAGACAGTTATTTTCCTAACTCTTTTTTAACATTTTTGTATGTACCGTTATTTTAAAATAAAAGTTATATTTTTCCTAAGAAAATATTAAAAAATCTTTAAGTACCGCGAGTTTTGAAAAAAATCAACAACGTAGTTTACAAAAAATTTGATTTTCAGAAAAACATTAGAACATTTTTAAAAATCCAAGCAAATATGTGTTTGAAAATTTTGGTAAAAAAAAGTATGTATTTATATTTTTTTAAGAGAGTCTGTAGGTGTAGAAATATGTAATTAAAAAAAATCCATTAATAACCTTTTTTTGAAAAATGTTTTTCTATTTAAAGGAAGCCTTCGCTAAAATAAATGTTTTTATTTTTTTTTAAGAAAATTCAACCATTTTTTCAGATAAGATTTTTTTTTAATTTCTAAAAATTTAAATTGTGACACAGATACCGTAGTTTTTGATTCTTAAAATAAAAATGAATACATGTCTGAAGAAAATCACCAAAAACCGCTTGTGTACCAAGTTTTTAGAAAAAAAGATTCAATCGTTTAGGCTGTATAGCCGAACAGATACATAGGTAGAACAAATTTTGAGACCCACTCATCATCAATCAAAATCTCGAGTTCAATTTTTTTTTTTTTGACGAATGCAGATTATGTATCAAGTGCCTATTTATAATTATGTACATAATATCACAAGTAAAAATAGCGGGATATGAAAAAAGATTTTCCAAAACCAGATACTATAAAAAAAAAACTCTATTTATTTTTTTTTATAGTCTTATTAAATTGGGCTTATCCGTGTCACCTTAATAATTTTTTTATAAACTGAAACAAATTTTGAATTTTCTTGTTCATTTTCATTTTTCCAGCACATCAAATCAATCTGTAATAAAAAGTGATTTCTCATAAAGAATATCATTTCAAAGTCAAAATTTACTGTCCAACTTAACATTTTCCCCAAAGTTTGAGTGAGATGTTGACTAATTTCTATGGGGACGATGGAAATTATATCGTTTACAAAATAACCTTTTTATGCTTTTCAATTTAAAGTTCGAAGAAAGTCTATAAGAAAATTTGATCTTAACACAAAACCAATACGCACTTGCTTCATAAAGCAAAGCATAAAATTAATCATAAATATTAAATGTTGTGTAAGCAACATTGTCATTTTGCTGTCATTCTTTTTAAATTTGGAAATCCATTAAAATATTTTTAGTCTAGACAAATTTCTTCTATCCTTACAAAAATATTTCACCGAGAAGAAAAAAATAAGTTCTCCCAGCCCAATGAGGAGCCAGTGCGAGTATGTAATGAAGGACAAGCAGACATTTTTAGAATTTCTTAGCAACATTTTTCCCCAGACAAGGATATCCCATATCCTTGAAGAATAATTTTTTTTCTTAGTCGTTGTATAATGATATTTTTTTTGTATTATCATTTTTTTTTTTTTGTTATTTCGTTTAGAGGTTTTTAAATATTTAACACGCAACATTAAACCCTTCTAAGATATTAAGGATTTTCTTCTCAACCTTTTAAATAAAAAAGATTTTTTTTAATATTTGGGGCATATATATATATATTTACTTTCGTTGTCTGGAAGAGCACTCAGATGCTGATTCAATTTGTACCTGTCAAAATGTCACAAAAATGAATTTAAAAAAAAATGCCATCTGACTTGGTTATTGCGTTTTACCTTTTATATTGAATATACGTATACAAATCTTAAGCATGAAAATTCAATGTTATTTCTTTTTTCGTATAAATCTTTTATTATCGTTTATTTTTTAATCACAAAATATAATTCATGTTTGAAAATGGTCTAGTTTTTGTTTTTGTTTTTGAATAGATATTGATCGACTTTACCTGCTATGATTTTAAACTAATTCACAATCACCACTTTGCCAGTCCTCTCGGTTGAATAATTTAAATCCAACCTCAAACGTGACGCTCATGGTAAAATGTTAGATTTAACCTTTTATAAAATGGTCCATCAAAAAACCCTTTCTTTTGTGTGTTATTATAGTTTATTCATATGACCCGCATTCAACGAGCTAAACCATAGCCCTTCTTTAGCCAAACAGCTCTATTAGATTGAAGAGAAGTCTTTTAATTTGTTTTTTTATTTTGTTTTGTTCTTGTAGATAAACCTTTTTCTTGTCTGTACCTACATATAGTCCCAGTGGTTATTTTCGTTCTGCCCATAAGGTGTTATTCTGAAAATGGATACAAAAATGAAACATAGAAATGATTTTCATAAATTTTAAAATATTTGAGCATTAAATTTGCAGGAAGCCATCAAACCTCACTCTACATGTTTTTTTTTTTTTTTGTATTAAAAAGAAACAAGTACAAGTATTATAATTTTTATTGTTTGCTTTCCATGTTCCATAACCTGCCCTTTTAATTTAAAGAATATTCATTCCATGGAGGAGGAGTTTTAACAAAAACAAAAATCTTTTAAAAGAAACCCCCGTTTATACCAATTACTCCCTTCAAGTAGTCAACTGACTTTAAATTTTGAAATCATGGGAAATAAGTATATGCTTCTATTTTTTGAAGTACAAAACTAATTGAAAAATAATCGATAATATTGAAACAATTTGATTCTGTTTGATTTAAGAAAACTTTGAAGTATTTTTTAGGAGCTATGGATTCTTTCAAAGAATTGACAAATCATTCGAGGTCCAAGAGTATCTTTTGTCATGAAAAGTGCCTTTTGCCTTGGTCTTTCGGACTCTGCATCGAATGTTAGGAACTCTCAATTTTCGCCAACTAACAGTACGAAAACAGGAAAAGCTATGAGTTGATAGTTCAAGTGTCAAATTTATCGTTTTCTGCAACCCTTGATCTTGCTTTCAGTAAAATGTCTGCATGGTTTGAAGTAGTATCTTCACAATCATTTGACTTAAAATCAAAAGTGAACATTCCGTGGAGTCTATTATTTCCACCTACCGGTACTTTTGATAATAAATGACTCATTTCCTGCACCCTCCCATGCCTACATGCTGGTTTTTTCAAAGTACTTCAACTATGACAAATTTTTCAGCTACGTCAGCCTGTCAGCAACCGAAATACATATTTAAAGAAAATATAGAGATTTTTCTCTAGCAAGTACAAATTGAAGCCAAAACAATAAACATAGAATGTATTAACTTGGAAATAGGCCCGCAAGACCAGTTCCAAAATCAGGTGCCTCAGTATTCAAAGGTCTGGAGAAATTGTATACCTGAGTTATGACTAAACTGGTACAACGCTGCAAAGATATGAATGTGCACAGTCAATGGAACTTGAACTATATTTTTGAAAATTACTTAAAATACTGATGTTTTACTGCCAAAAAAAAGAGCGAATATGTTATGAAAATTGTAGTCAAAAAAATATTCATACTGAAGTTACTGTTGTGAAGAAAATTTGTGAAAATAATTTGTTTATTGAAGCTGAACGAAAAATATTGCAGCTATTGTCAAAAGTGCATGCTAAAAGACTTCAGCAACTATAACAGTAGTTGCAGTAAACTTAAGGCGTATTATTAATTTGAGAGTAAAAAAACGGCCAGGAACTCTCAAACTGCTCTCGGGAGTACATAGAACTCGCAAGAGGTCAGATTCATTAAAGCAGCTCAAAGAGGAGAAGACAGCTATCTAGGAATCACGACCAAGAGTTTTTTAGTAAAATTACTATCAAATGGAGACGCATCTTATGAGGCATTTCCAATTCAAAGTTCTTTCAAAATCTTCGATAGTGAATCTCAGATTTTTATTTCCCATTCCGTGAGCTAGTTGCTCAATTTTGTCTAATTGCGTAGTACCTCGTGGCATGATGGTGCGTAGGACTGTCATGCCAAAGGTCTGGGTTCGATTCCCAGCCACCATCACCTAAAAACAGAAATGTTTTTTTTTCCGAGGTACTGCCTCTTGCGAGGAACTGACAAATCCTCCAAGAGTATACTTGTCATGAATAAGTGCTTTTCATCTAGCCGTTCGGACTCGGCAAAAAATTGTAGGTCCCCGCCATTCCTGCCAAAAAATACGCGCACAGGAATGGTTGAGAGTTGTAAGTCACTAGGCCTTGGTTCTCCACGAGCTGTTGTGCCACCAAATTAATTTATTTTTTTTCTGTCCAATTGCGAGTTTTATTCTCGGGAGCTGCTTGAGAGTTGTTTTTACTCTCAAATTGATACGCTTTTTAAGAATAATTTTGCATAAAGATATCAGTTAATTTGCTATAATATCATAATTTTGATAGCGTTAGTTTTTCAGTGTGAGATCATCCTTTTCTCGGGGTTGAACCTGAATTACAACCAGAATTTTGTTTAGCAGTCAATTTTAATCCTAATTTTTTGTGAGGTCACTTACCTTGATTTCCATAACTTAAGTCGTAAAAAGATGGAATCCATGGTATCACTGATCGATTTTCCATTGATTTTTGACAACTGAAAGATAAAGTTAATCTTCATCAAAAAAATTATCTCATAATTTGGCAACAATTTAGCAAGAAAAATCTTCTTTTCTTGCTTATTAAAACTAAGAGTGTAATTTTATTTACACGCAAGCAAATTTAGGAGGACAAAATTTAAGTCCCTGTTTAAAGGTCACTATCCAAAATTCACTCTTTCGTCGGCCCTCTTTTCATGTCACAGAATAATACCTCACACTGTTCCTCTGTTCCTTTGCAGATGTCGGAAACACAAATATACTGTGACACTGTGAAAATGATGACATTTCTGGAGTCACAGCCATTTAATATACATAGACTCGAATCTAAAACAATTTATTTCTTCTAATATCGAAAATAAAGATTAATATTTAGATTTTGAAACTATAGTGAAATCACACTAAAGAGGAAGTTAGTGTTACACAGTCATACACTTTCTGAAGTCTTTTTTGATTTTTTTAAACTTAACACAAATTTAAAAAATTCAACTCGAATTTGTGTCTTTAATTCCATCCCCCACGATTCTTCAACAAGGCTTTCGATTTTGGTCTTCCTAAACATGTTCCATCTTAATCACGTCTTAGCTCTGTTGGTCATGCCTATTGCTAAAAGCTTTCTGTCTACCCCATTCTACAAGTTCAACCAAGCTTTGCCATGCTTCCGTTTATTTGCCTTCCTCCAATACTAGACCACCAAGTTCCTGTTTATTGGCCTTTTGTTTTGTATTTAAGTCTCATATTGTGATACCTTTATGTGTTTAATGGCAGGACCATAATCTTATACGACAATGCCTAAGCACTTAAAGTTATGGATTTTTTGATTAAAAAAAAAAAATAACAATACCTACATTTTCATTTTAAGTTAAAAGTTGAAAACAAAGACAAAATAATTTAAATTGTTACTTTTATTCCTTAAACCTAATCTATATTCTACGAGTATATATTGTTTGTTAAATTTCAACAGAGATAAACTATGCATAATTATTTTAAATTTCTATAAGTTTTGTTCAAAATATAGAACAAGGTACATACAAGTATTTAGATATAGAAAATATTTTAAATTGAATCAATCCATCAATACTTCAAAGATACATTGAAAAATGTATTTAACCTTATATCCCAAATATTCCTTTGACAAAATCTAAATAATAAGTTTGTATATAGGATATGTAGGCTTCTGGATTTTGGTCCTGTGTATTTGCTTGTTCCCATAGCAAAAAAAAAAAAACCTTAAACGTTCTTGCAGAAAATATTTCAATAAACCTCAATATTTATTTTACATATACATAAGGAAAGTATATATATATAGGTAGTCGGTAGATTTTCAAAGGAATCCAATTATTTTACCTACCTACACTTGAACAAACATATACCCTACCTGTATGTAGTATTAATATTCTTGTCATAAATTATTGGAAATATTTGTTTGTTTGTTTTTTTTTTTTGCAAATATCTGTTTTTTTATTTAGGTGAAAGAAGAAATTTGTATGAATACAAGCATATTATACAATTAAATAAATACAATTCGCATAAATTTATATTTGGAGAAAATGTTTTATTTAATGAATAATATTTCCTTTCAATAGGTATTAGGTAGGCATAGGCTGTTCATCATCGCATCTTTATAAATAAATTAACCACGAGATTGTGTTTTGATATAACTAGCTTATAATGAGTACATTGATTTTTTGTTCTACTAATATGGCAATATTTTTTTTCTTTGAGCAAATTTAGGTTTATATAAAATATTTAATAAAGAAGAATACAGAAAACAAGAAATAGGGCAATTGTTTGTGGGGCGAGGCGGAACATGAGGCAAGTGAGACATTTTCATAAAGTAGGTTGCCAAATTGTAAGTAGAGGTTGTAAAAAAATAAAAACAACTAGCTACTCGCAAATATCCTCATACTTAGTACATGAGTTTCTGTACTTTTTTTAAAATATTTTTTATCTTGCCAAATGGTGGATAATTGATGTTATTTTTTTTAAATTTCACATGCTTACTAACCAAAGACTATCCAAATATTAAAAACAAAATTTTAGATTGATTTTTTAGGGATTACTTTTTTTTTTTTTTAGCGATTACGTAGTACCTCGTGGCATGATGGTTAGTGCGTAGGACTGTCATGCCAAAGGTCTGGGTTCGATTCCCAGCCGCTGCCACCTAAAAACAGAAATGTTTTTTTCCGAGGTACTGCCTCTTGCGAGGAACTGACAAATCCTTCAAAAGTATAGTTGTCAAGAATAAGTGCTTTCTCATCTAGCCGTTCGGACTGAGCTAAAAATTGTAGGTCCCCTCCATTCCTGCCGAAAATACGCACACAGGAATGGTTGAGAGTTTTAAGTCACTAGGCCTTTGTTCTCCACGTTGTGTCACCAAATTTTTTTTGGGATTACGGGCCTATATGTAACCATAAAATCTTTTAACTCAAAATGCTCAACAAAAATAAATGATTCAAAATTTTACCAATAGGATGCGCTGACCCTTTGAAGTTGCTTTATGTAGCTCATCTTATGTTTGTCTATGTTTTCAATTTACTCTCAGTTATATCGGTGAATATTGAATCAGTTTTAGGAAGTTACCAAGAAAACACTTATAATACAGATATAAATTTGTCTGGATTCAGTTTCTTGTTTGACCGTGACTAAGCACACATATGTACATACTTACATGCAAATCTTCTAATGTATTTTATTATTCATCTTCATTCACATCAAAGAAAACTTCAAAAGTTTTTTTTTTTGTATCTGTACCGGAAGTTTGAACATTTCCTTCTTTGTAATATTTATATTATAGCCATGGGGATACAATTCATGCACTTATATAAAGACATTGATATAGTACACAAAGGTGCTCATACCTACCTACACCTACACATGTAAATATGTATATATGTACGCCAAAACATTTGGAAGACATTTTCGAATTACATTATTCTTATATTTATGTAAGTACTTACTTTTAGTTTAAGGTGAAAGTATTGGTTTTTCAATATTTGGTTATTTTATGTCATCTTTAGTGCCTTTCACATGAGGCGCGAACTGCGAATAAATTTGTTTTGGCAATTCCAAGCTCAAATATCAACAAATTCTTGTTTTTAGTTTTCGAAAAACTGCGAATTGTCAATTACTAATTCGCAATCCCCAACATCAGGACGCATTCCACAAATCTGCGTATGAAAAATTCGCTCATAAAAAATTTAACCTCATTTTTCTTAGCACCTATTCTACAGATTTATTTTGTCTGACAATTCGCATCTCTTTGCGACCAGTAATTTAAAAGAAAAGTCAAAATTAGCGACCATTCGCAATTCCTAGTTCACTATTGGTAGCTCATGTGGAAGGCACTTTACTGGTAGGGCTGGCCACGACACAAAACCAAACGATACTTTTGTAAGTATCGTCTCGTCAAAATTTAAGAATTTCAGTTTCGTCTCGGTATCGGTCTCGGTCTCGTTTTTTTGTTTGGTTTCTTATAACAAAGTCACGTGTCAGTATCGCTCTCGTCAGGTTTTGGTCTCATCTGAGTAGCAAACTTGAATAAAATGCAGGACTTGGTTGCATTTTTTTTGATGTAGTAGTAGTTGAACTCGCTTGGTATTTTTCAGATTCAAAAAAAATCATTATTATAAAAGACAGCATTTTTTTTAGCTGAATTTTTTTTTTTTGACTTAACAATTTTGTAATGCCTTGTTTCACAAAGTCTTAGTAAAGTTCTGATTAGCAATTTGACATTAAAATTTTGACGCGGGGTCATAAGTTCATAGGAAAACAATGCGCAGAAATATTTTATGATTTCACTAAAGTCACTTTCTCACTAAAGAGAACCAAATCTGTGGGCAGTTGTAATTAAAATGATTACCTAAACCTTCTCCCTGCTAAAGAGAAAAGCTCTCAAAATGTCATCTAAATTCTTAGAGGCTTTTCTGAGAAACTAATTACAAAAATTGTTTGTTTGTAATAAATTAATAATAATATTCAAAAATCTATATTTTTTTCCGATACTAAACGATACTACTGAAAGTATTGGTAGATTTCGGTCCAAAAAATTCGGTATCGTTCGGTTTCGCCTTGATATCATTTAGGAGCTTTTTCGGTTTCCGATACCGATATCAAACGATACCGAAACTTTTCTGGTATCGGGGCCAGCCTTACTTACTGGAACTATAACCGAACAATATCAAAACTGCATAATTTAGCGTAAATTGGGTACCAATCGAGTGTTACACCAGTGCCACCATTTCTACAATAACCATACAAATCGATTTTCATTCTCACGTATCGATCTATGTATAGCTTTTCATTCACCTATCTGCGTCTTAGAAAAGGCATGAGTCAATAATCTTGTGACTCTTAAAACCAAGTCAAACAGGCACACATTCAGAAAGCTTAGAGGCTTTTTTATGATTACGTGTGTGTATGTAGGAACTAGAGGGCTAGTTTTGAATTCGTTAAAAAAAGCCTAAGATGACAGTCAAACATGACAATACAATGATAGAGAACACCAAAAACGTGGGTGGCACAATTCTGTCTATCTGAGTGTCTGTTCATCTACAGCCAAAATGGACCGATCGATCGATTTTCTTCAAACTTGGTACATAGTGGTTTTTGGTGATTATGTCCACATATATCTTTCTTTTTTTTAGAACCAAAAATAACGGTACCTGCCATACATTTTTTCTTAGCAATTTTACATAATCGTATTTTTCTCAAAAACGGCTCGACAACTTAAAAAAATTCCTTTGGCTGAAAAACCATTTTTCAAAAAATGGTTATTACATAATGGTAACTTTTGATTTTCTTCAAAATGGTATGACTAATTTTAATAATTTTTTATATAGAAGATGTGTACCTACTTAGAATTAAAAAAATATATTTTTTGGATTTTAAGAAATGATTAAAATTTTTGAAAATCAAATATTTCGAAAGCGCTATGATCGTTTTTTTTTTTTTCAATTTGATATGTAAGATTTTTTGTATTCTCTAAAATCTTTTTAGAAAATTTTTACATATATATATGTAAAAATAACAGAGGGTTTCATACAAAAGTTAAAAAAACTGGAAAATAAAATATTTTTTCTCAAAAACGACTCCTACGATTTTGATTAAACTTTTTCCAATACTTGAATTTTTATTTACTACAAAAAATTACCTGTCGTAGAACGTATTTTTTATTTTGAATTTTGTTATTATCAGCTGAACGGATTCAGATATGTTTTTGTATATACAAATTTCAGATAAGATAAAAAATATTGCATATCAAAATTTTCAAAAAAAAACTTTAGGTATTTTTAAAAATAGTTTCCATTTTTTTTTGTTGAAAATTCGATATCTCAAAAACGGGTCGACAATTTTTTTAAAATTTTTTTCTTATCTGCACATAAATTATTACTTAAGATTTGCATTTCAAAATTTGTTCTTAAAAATCTCTTAAGAATTTGATACGTACAAAAATAATTTAAAAAAAACCGCTCCAACGATTTTCAAAATTTTTCCATAATCATATTCAATCAAGGATTAACATGGAGTTTTTTTTTTCATTTAGAACTCTCAAAGACGTTATTTTAACTAATATAAATACCGTATTTAATGCTTTTAAACATGTTTATCTCATAACATCAGTGTCTGAACTTAAAATGTTCATAAATACTCAGTGTTTTGAACATAAGAGCAAGTACGTGCGACTCAGTTGTGTATTTAATTTAATTTTAAATTGCGCTTCAGTAAATCATTTAAATTTGAATGTCAATATTTTTCATTAAGATTGTTTAAAAACCTTAAATGATTTTTTATTTTTTTCATTTTTTTTGTATCTTTGGGGTGCTTGCCCCACTTCCCCTGATCACAATATATTTCATACATTACGCAATTTATCTTCTTATAAAAGTATTTTCAGCCAAGATTTCTGTACCAAAACTATTTTTCGAATGACGTTACCTAACCTGCGTACTTCCGTTTACACAAGAGAGCAATATATATTTCTGTGGTGCAGTGCACTCTTCCATAAAAAAATCATCATAACTTATCGAATAATTTAAATTAAAACATTTATACAAAAAAAAAGGAGAATTTAAAGTCAATTGGTATAGGTATACCAACGAGTATATTTTGACAAAATAATACCTTATTCATGTCTTCTTCATTTTACATTTAGAATTCAATTTCTAAGGCCTGTTTGCTCAAACAAGTCATAAATATTTATAGGTTTGGTAGAATGAATTTATGCTCTGCTTGCTTGTTTAAACAAATGATCCCAGGTTAAATCTTTCTTCCTATTTCAAAAGAGCAATAAAAATTCTATTTTCAATCAGCTGAGATTTTATTTGAGAAGAAATGTGGGAATACATTATTTTCACCCTATGCCTAACAGCTCTAAAACACCATTCCCCCCCCCCCCCCGCCTGACTCAAATCTACAAGTTTTTTGTTTGTATTATTTTATTTTCTGACATATACCTACATATATAATATGTGTGACACTTTAGGCCACCACACCGGTAGTAATTGATTCAGGAGTGTAACAAGCATAATACGACATCCTTTTCTTTCTCCCCTAAGGCTGTGAAGTAAACTTCACGGTTTTAAAATAATTAAAAGTATCTTTTCCTCCTCTTTAGTGTAGCAGCATCACAGCACAGCGTGTGTGTTGTTATGGGAGGCCTGGAGAGACTGGAGACTCCGAAACCAGGTTAAAGTTGTCTCTAGAATTATTTTTTCCATCGTTTTTTTTTTTTTTTTTTTTTGGTACCGTTTTGTGTCCTCAGGGGCAAACTGAACGAACTTTAAATCAAAAATAAAACAAGAGTTTTGTTTCTACGAAAGCAGGACTGCAGGGTATAATAGCTATGCAGTTTCAACAAAAAAAAAGTTTTTTCCTGCTTATACTTTTATGGCAACAAAAAACTTTGGGAAAAAACAAACCTACAGCAGGGGTCGACAAAAATGCAACACTAATTACGGAAAAGTTCTTTGGAAACCAGCAAGAGAGCGAGCTTGACAGGATTTCGACAGCTGCTGCTGCTGGTGGGATTTTGCTTTCGTTTTTTTGTATTGTTCCCGGTGTTTTTTTTTTAATTTTTTTTTTGAGGAGAAGGCCAGTTTCTGGAGGAAAAACACTATAAAACGGATTTTCTTCTGATTTTTTTTCTGTCCCATTGTCTGTCACTGTGCATTTCTGCCAAAGAATGTTACAATTATCCTTTTTATAAAGAGGGTCAAATTGACTAGCGGCAATAGGGTAGCACTATACAGTGTTTCTCTACTTCTGGTATAACTGCTGCTCCTGCTGCTACTACTACTACTGGTGGTGGTAAAAAGGATAAACGCGACGAATATTTCTAGTCAACTTGTGGCCAATGCTGATGGTGAATACATTTAGTTTTTTTTTTTTTTTTTAAATTTATTATTATTCCTGTCTTTTTCCTTAGAAAATACCACTTTCTATGCGGGTGAAAAGTCTGTTTTTGGTAGACCTTTTGAAGTTGTGTTTTTGTCCATTTTTGTGGATTTGTTTTGGTGTTTCTCTATATAAAGACAGATTTCGTAATTGTTGTTCTTTTTGTAGCTTTGTGTGGGCTTTTTTGTTGAAATGTGTTTTTGTGTTTGGAAGAGGGAGTAAGGGCATTTGATAGGGTCTCTCTCTCTCTTTGATGGTGTTCTTTGGTTGTTGGTTAACAGTAATTAGTGGTAAGGCACCTGTCTCCAGAGGCAATATCTAAATGTTTTGTGGTTAAAATTAATTTTGAGAAGGTGAAGAGATTTTTAGTTTTGTGGTTGACCTTCATGTTGTTTTGCTGATGGTTAAGTAGGGTTCCTTGTTCATAAAATGTTACTAATATAGATTAGGGTGGTTCAATATATATATATGTGGTATTGTTACTTTAGAAATTAAGTAAGTGAATTAAGGAACTAGAGAGCAAAAATCTTCAGAGCCATAAGGTATTAGAAGAAACAGATATATGTGTCCTGCATTTTTTTTTAATTATGAAAAAAGTATTGGAAAAGAAGCTCCTCCAAAAATAGGAAGAAAAATTGTTCAAAATAAAATATAGCTATTCTATAAAATTTAAGTTAGGAAAAAACTCTATACTTTTTTCTCCCATCAATAGCCATTCAAAATAAAGGATATATTCGTGAATATCGATATAAACTTTTATCTGTAAAGAGAACTAAAAGCTTTGACATGATTGATGGCCATTTGAGATGTTAGATACTGTTGCAACATGTATGCAAGGCAGCAGCATCTTTCAAATACAGCCTTGCATTGATCTACCTTTTCCTGTGTCACTTACTTCAAATTCTGGTAAAAGTCTTTTTCTAATATGATAAATGGTGTCGATTTTCATCTTGTCCTTCTTTTTTGATATTTTTTTTTTGTCTTATGCTCAAATTAAATTTAAAGTAGAAGGTACACAAGATCATAGTAAAGACGAATTACAAGCAAAAAAAGAATAGTAGATGGAAAACAAAAGACACAAAAGAACACTCACGAACAAAAAATAAAATTATATCTTTTCTAAAGTATCCTGTAATTTTATAAGAACGCAAGGACATTCAAACATCATTTATCATTCTTCATCAACAGCACGAAAGTTTGAGTGTGATAATTTTTTTTTTTTTGTATTTTTGATTCTTTTTAGTCGAAGGTGATAGCAAGATGTTAATGTGGAAAAAATTATAATTGAAAATTTAAGTACCTACCTACCCAAAAAAAATGAAAAAAAAAAAAAAAATTATATGAGATTGGGCGATTGAGTATATAACTTGAAAAAGTTCTGAAGAACGTTTCAGTTAGGAGATTGTAGGTAGTAGGTAGTGGTAGTTAAGAAAAAGAAGTAATTAAAACCATGATGACTTTGGGCATTAATGAAAAAGCAATTAGTTTTTTTTTTTGTTTATAGAAAAACAACTCCGACTTAAAGTTTATGGTAATTGCTTTTGTGTTTTTTATTTTTACATAGAAAGTATGTATTTAATTATATTTTTTAATTTGATTTGTTTTAGAAAGCACTTACTCACGAATCACGATCGATATAAATTCCTTCGCTCCACGGAAATTTTAAATTTCTAATATCACAAGTTCAATCCTATCACAAATTAATGAAAAAAGGTCCATTGTAAATTTATTTCCTGGCTTAACTTTACTAATGAATGTCTAAGTGAAATTTCTTTCACTACAACTTATTGTAGTGTAATAAAAGCATTCTTTCATTTCGTTAACGTAAAATCATTTCTCATTTCTCAAACGTAAACAAAGCCACATGTGGTATTCGATCGACATCATTGAAATAGTAATTTCATTGATATTCGAAACTATAAAGTTTAAAATCAAATTCATTTATTTGTTTGTTTTTGTCAAACGAAACTGAGTGTTGTGCTCAGGGCATTGCCACCACTTGGGTGACTATGCATATGAAGTGTCGTAGAAGTATTTTGTTACACTATGTTCCAAATTCATAATTTCATTGAGTCATAATTAGACTGCCCCAACATATAGTAAATATATTGAAAAATAGAATGCTGATGCAGCACAAAAGTATTTGTAATATAGTTCTTAAGCATAAGTGGGGATAACCCAATGATTTTTAAGTAGTATAAATAGCGGTGAAATATGGTATAATAAAAACAGAGTTCTAAAAACTATCAAAATTTATTTTATTTTTAATTGCGGCTCATTAGCCAAATTATACAGCGAGCTGCGCTTTATCTAGCAAACATTTAGGACCTATAGCTTGTAGGATAGTTCCATCACATTATACCTTTTGTTTCTCTGTGCGTCTGTATGTGTCTGGAGGCATGGGGTGTGCATGTTCAATGATTTATCGAACAAGAGCCTAAACAGGAGATCAATTAGCATCAAGTTCAGACTTCAGATCAGTGAATTTAAAAGAAAAACCTTATTTTTGGTTCAACTCATACCAAAAACAGGTAGTTTCCATACAACAATTTGATCTTATCAAATTTTCTTAAAAACAACTCAAAAGATTTTTATTAAACTCGGTATTTTTTGTACAAAAAAACTAGAGTCTTAAGTTAAAAAAAAAAAATATAAAAATAACTCTTTTTGGACTTTTTTCTATCATGGAATATTTCAATTACCGACGAATTTAGCAAAGAAAATGTCAAAACTTATTTATGAGTAGGTACTTTAATTTTTTTAAACAAGTAAAGACGTCAATTTGTTTTACATTAAATTAAAAACAAAACGAATTCCACACTTACTCTCATTAGTTTTCTTTAACTTTCAGATTTTCTTTTCAATTAAAAAAAAAAAAAAACAAGAAAAATATCAAAGATATTTAATGCATGCACAAGATCTAGAGACAGAACACCATTATTTTCTTCCAGGACCTTGCTCTTGATGTACAAAGTGGTTTTCTCTTAATTGTTAAAAGTACATGAACTTTGTGTAAGCCTACCGCTTGATGTTGAATATACTTTTTAGCCATCAGAATACGAAAGGTAGAATTTTGTCTTCATAAAAGCTTCTTGTTTTTGTTTGTGTATGAAAAACATTAGATTTTATAGTTTTCACAGCACACTCTGCTTCACTCATTGTCTTTTGAGAGTAAAAGTGCATTGCAAATTGCATATAATAATTATTATGAAAATGCACAAAGGATATTTTTAAATTATTTGAGTCAAGAGAAAATCATAAGGGTTTATGTATAGTTTATGTAGGTACATGTAACTTACTAAATGTTTTTTGGACGAATCAAGGATTAAATTTAAAAAATAAAAGCATTTACATGAATGTATGAGTATTTGTAAATCTAGTTAAACTTTTTTTTTGTGTTTGGTTTGAATATTTCTAATTTTTTTAATTGAGCTTTGGTGAGGAAAAATAGAGTTATTATAAGAGAAAATTCCTTAAACAATCTGTTCAACATTTAGTATGTAAACACTGGCTAACAATTATAAGAAATATGTGCTTGGATGCCAAGGAAAATATAAATTTTAAAATGGTTTATTATAGCCTTAAATCTCACCAACAACTACAAGCAGTATAGAAGAAACTATGTAAAACAAACTTACATAACGATTGTATAACAATTTTATAGGATTACTATTGAAGTGAAAGTTCCTTGTTCATTTCATTAGAGCAATTTGCAGATATATTAAAGAAATTTCGGTTAGTTACTTCTTTTGCGCTGATAGTTAGGAAGAGAAAATATTCAAGGAATCAATTACTCTCCTATAATGCATTAACTTAATGTTAGAGAGGTAACATGAGTGCCATAGCAACAAATAACATTTTAATTTCTGAAATGCGAAGCAATTTTGAAAGTTGGGTTGCCTACTGGATATTTCATTAACGACAAAAAAATTTCTTTTTTTCGTCACAGAAACATTGTCTATAAGAGAAAAGGAGTTCAGTGAACATTTTTCATCTTTTAGCAAGGAAATCCTTAACAACTTAATTTCTTTTAAGCAAATGTTCTCAGTTCTCTCAATAAGAGGACGAATGATTACTAAAGAGAAGATAAAAAGAATTTTTCTGTCTAAATTTGAATTTGCTAAGTCTGAAGATGAAACAAAAATTTAAATCCTTATAAATTTCAATTGAAATACCTCATGGCATAATAAGGTAAGTGGGTTGGACTTTTATGCCAAAGGTCTTGGTTTGATTTTCAGCCTCAACTTCCCAAAAAAAAGTTTTTTTTTTTTTGAGGTACTGTCTCTTGCGAGAAAGTGATATATCCTCAAAGAGTGAATTCTTGTCAAAATGCCATCTAACGGTTTGGACTCGGCAAAAAATTGTAGATCCCCTCCATTTCTGTCAACAACACGCACATAGGAATGGTTGAGAGTTGTAAGTAACTATACCCTGAATCTGCTCAAGCAGTTGAGTCCCTAATTTTTTATTTATTTATAATTCAAGTGAAAAATGTCACATCTGTCCAACAGCTACTATCGCATGATCTCTATTAGCGAATATTACTGAAATAAAATGTGTGTCTTTCATTTACCTATCAAATTTCCTATATAATGCTATTGAAACAAAGCCATTTTCAACGCTTTCAACCAATATATGGGCATTCCTTGACAAAAATCACTTAGTTCTTGACCCGACCTTTTGCAATTTTGTTCATTTTTGCCTGCGATATTGGTACTATAAGGCAAGTTTTGGGTTCGTGCAGAAAAAAATTGAGATAACGATCAAACATGATATCACGATGATAGAGAAAACCAAAAAAGTGGGTGGCACAGTTCTGCCTGTCTGTCTGTCTGTTCATCCACAGCCCAAACGACCCACTCAATTTTCTTCAAACTTGGTAGATGCTTAGTAGTTTTTGGTGATTATTATTAACCAAAACTAACGGTACCTGCCATACATAAAATTTTGGAATTTAAACGAATATTTCAAAAGCTATACGATCGATTTTTTTAAAGCACTAAACTTAAGATTTTTTAGTACTCTATAAAATATTTTTAGAAAATTTCTTAAACATATGAAAAAATAACGGTATCTTCCAAAGAAGAGTTAAAATAACTGGAAAGGAAAATATTTTTTCTCTCAAAAACGGCTCCCGCGATTTTGATTAAACTTTTTCATTTACTAAAATGAATACTATCTACAACAAAAAATTATAAAATATTGTAACAACTACTAAAGGGTGCTTTTTTAGCTGGTTTGGTTTTGGCAACACTGGTTTTGACAGCTGACGTGTGTTTAGTACCTTGTGTCACTGTCAAACAGCTTCAGTTTAGTTTGCAATTTAACCATGGATCGTCTTACAAATGAACAACGCTTGCAAATTATTGAATTTTACTATCAAAATTCGTGCTCGGTTCGAAATGTTCATCACGCGCTGCTTCCATTTTATGGTCGGCATTCTCGACCTTCTGAACAGTCTATTCGGAAGATTGTGACCAAATTTCGCACCA
This sequence comes from Dasysyrphus albostriatus, assembly GCA_946251815.1. Lineage (NCBI taxonomy): Eukaryota > Metazoa > Arthropoda > Insecta > Diptera > Syrphidae > Dasysyrphus > Dasysyrphus albostriatus. Next base: position 139,625,549 of record OX276336.1, read on the forward strand.
AATTTACTTTGTTGGACATTAAACCACCAACACGTTTACGTACTGTGCGTAGTGAAGAAAATATTGCGGCCGTATCAGCTAGTGTGACAGAAGACCGCGAAATGTCGATTCGGCGCCGTTCGCAGCAGTTAGGACTTTTTTACAGCACTACGTGGAAAATTTTGCGGAAGGATTTGGGCGTAAAGCCTTTTAAGATACAGCTGGTGCAAGAACTAAAGACAGCCGACCTACCACAACGCCGAATTTTTGGTGAATGGGCTCTTGGAAAGCTGGCCGAGGATCCGCTTTTTTATCGAAAAATTGTGTTCAGCGATGAGGCTCATTTTTGGTTGAATGGGTACGTAAATAAGCATAATTGCCGCATTTGGAGTGAAGATCAGCCAGAAGCATTGCAACAGCTACCAATGCATCCCGAAAAAGCCACTGTTTGGTGCGGTTTATGGGCCGGCGGCATTATTGGGCCATATTTCTTCAAAGATGATGCGAATTGCAGCGTTACTGTCAATGGTGAACGCTACCGAGCGATGATAACAAACTTTTTTTTGCCCAAAATGGAAGTTCTTGACTTGCATGATATGTGGTTTCAACAAGACGGTGCCACATGCCACACAGCACGCGAAACAATGGCGCAATTGCGAGGCGAGTTTGGTGAACAGTTAATTTCACGTTTCGGGCCGGTCAATTGGCCGCCTAGATCGTGCGATTTGACACCATTACATTATTTTTTGTGGGGGTATGTCAAGGCTAATGTCTATAGGGACAAGCCCGCTTCGATTGACGCACTGGAAGCCAACATCCATGCATTCATTCGTGAGATACCGGCCGATATGTGTGAAAGAGTATGCCAAAATTGGACTCAGCGGATGGGCTACCTGAGACGCAGCCGCGGTCAACATTTGCATGAAATTATCTTTAAACATTAAATTGCAGAGTTCAAACTATCGATTCAAATAAATATTTCATTCATTTTTTCGAATTTGTTGTGTTTTTTTTTTTTTTAAGTTCTAAACCTCTTAAAAAACCACCCGTTAATAGAACCTGTCATAGAACGTGTTTATTAATTTTGAATTTTCTCATTATCGGCTCAATGGATTAAAATAATTTTTATACAAATTTCAGATAAGATGAACAAATATCGCAATTCAAAATTTTCAAAAAAAATATTTCTTTGAATTTTTAAATTTTTTTTTTAATTGGGTATTTTAAAAACGGGTTGTCACATATTTTTTTTTGAAATTAATAAATAAATACTTAAGATTTGCATACCAAAAGTTTTCCTTAAAAATGTTTTAAGAATTTTATATATAAAAAATTATTTTTATAAAAAACCACTCCAACGAGTTAAACTTTTTTGTCCATACAATCATATTCAATGAAGAATAATTCTTAATATGGTGTTGTTTTTTCATCTCAAGCTATCAACAAAGTTTTTTTAGTCAATTTAAATATCGTATTTTATGCCTTTAAACATTTTTCTCTCATAATTTCCATTTCCTTACATTTAATTTTCTTAAGTCCTCAGCGCCTTGAACAAAAGAGCAAGTACGTGCAACCAAGTCTTGCTTTTCATTTAGTATGTTGCGGTATGTATTATAAACTACTTGAACACCATTTTCAGCATTATATTCCAAAGTAACATATATTGTGAGTCACAAATTATATTTCGGCTTAAGAGTTTCGTAATCAAATTTTGATATTTTTTTAATCGAAGGTGGGGTCGCATTTTTTAAAAATGACGATTTAAATTTTCAAATGCTAATGACTGGATTATGATTGTTTGGAATTTAAAAAAAAAAATCCTGGAACTACATTTAGAGACAAAAAAATGATACCCTACTATTTAAGATATATCGATATTAATTACTTGTCTATTTATTAATTGAAAAGAAATTTCCTCAAAAATTTAAAAAATCTATTACTCAATACCGGTTTGGAGTATAAGGCTGAAAGTCGTTGTTCAAGTTGTTTTTAAAACATACCACAACATATCAAAAAATGAGCAAAATCGAAAGGGGTCGTGTCAAAAACTCGATAATTTTGCATGGAATGCCCCATATAGTACAAATGTATAGCTTGTGCTCTTAAAATACAAGACTAAAATTAAAATATCTTCATTATGTCCAAACACTCGTTCATTAGATGATATTAAATTGGTAACATCGTCACATAAAAATTTTCTTTTACTCATTCATTTACAAAAAAGCAATACAAAACAAAAGATCTTTTGTCCTTACATGTCAATGAGTTGTACAATCATATAAAACATATAATTACGTACATATAAAGTCCATAAACACAGTTCATCGAAACTCGTTCAACAAAAAAGCCCATTTAACTCGTATAATTAAATACTTGGCAAATGCAATAAAACTACACTCAGCACTTGACATCCTACAAATATATATGTACATAAAGCAACTCTGTGCCTGTGGTGTATAACCTATCTTCAAATCCAGCCCTCTTCACAATATAATAAAAGAGGACTTAATCTCGATAATCTCCAGGACAATATTCTACCAACTAATCGGAAACATATTTCAGTTAAACAACAATTACAGGGCTTATGACATTTGTGTAAGCTTTTCCACAGTAGCTTCCGCTGTCGTTCTTTTCAACTCGTTTTTAGATAAAGATCCATTTTTAGTATCAACCATGAAAATACATTATATACATTCATACAAGCACGCACCCTTAAATTAATATAATATAGAACGAATAATGTACACAATATATACGAGTATGTATGTACACATAACCAATTTCGCCTTTAAGCCATTTTGTGCCTTCTCTCTTACAATTGATTTCAATTGAAGGACGATAAAATTGGAATGGAATTGTTCAACCAAAGAGGAAGTGAGGACTATATGTATACATGTGTGTGTAAAAAAAAAGAATTGGCACTAAAATTGTAAGTTGTACTAGCAAATGGCGCCCAACGTAAGGCAAGGCGTCATCGATTCAATTCGTTGAGGAGTGAATATAATAACGGAATCTGGGATTTTAAATCAATTTGAATTTTATGTCATTGCAGTTATTTCACCTTGACTTCACTTTAACGATCGAACAGGGTAGTTTTAGTCAGTCGAAGCATTCTACACTTCTGTTGATAGAGGTCATTAAATTAAGGCAAATACGAGTTAAATGGGATGAAAAAGTTTAATTTTGTTTTACATGATATCATTTTGTACTTCGGCTGATGGATAAGCTTTCGACATCTAAACACATTCAAAGGATCAAAGATTTGTTTCAATTTCATCGAAATAGGGTCCGGGGTTTTTTGAATTGTACTGAGAAATGGGTTCCTATAGTTGAATGAAAGATTAAGAATGTTAGATTCAATTTTTTCTTGGGCATTTGACATTCATTTGTTCCGACCAGTGAATAAAACAAAAAATGCTTGCTTGGTGTGTGAGTGAAATGTTTTTGCTTATTTTATTTCAAGGAGGTGCATAAGCCAACACATGTTCAAATAATAGTTGATTTTTTACACTTGGTATGGCCAAGAAGGCAGTTAGTTTTCATGTTTACAGCAAGGACATAGTGCCTTTTAAATACGTGTACGGTTTATATTACCTGATTTCCTGCTTTTACTCTTTAATAATTTTAAATACTTTTCCCTTCAATTTGTGATCCCTTTTTCTCCTAAAATATCTTCTTGACGATTATTCAATTGAATCAAATTGTTTTACCTCCACATTTCGTCAGGTGGACACACAGCATATCCTTGACTTTCTTTAACTTCTATGTTTTTTTATTTCTGTGTCTATTTCGATTGAAAGTGGTAAAATAATGGTCACCACAACTCGAATATAATAGTGCTATGTTTTCGTGTAGGTACTTTTCCCGGTATCCTTTTTCCGGTGAATAAGGAAAACTCGTTAAAAAAATACGAGCTGCCACTTGTTTTGTTTTTATCCAACTTAACATGTTCGCTCACACAAACGTAGAGAGTTACACCCTTTAAAAAGACAAAGTGACTAACGTTAGTAAAGTGGTCGCGCTTATAGGACAAAAAGAGAAACAAGAAAAAAATGAATCCTTGAATTAGGAGTAAGATGGGCGGGTAAAATGTCTGCTCGTAAATCTAAGGTAGCCCAATTTTATTACCTCTTTCCTTTATGTTACACTCTCTTGAGTTTCGTCCTTTTTGTTTTTATTTTATGTTTTTTTTTTTTTTGTATAGGTATAGGTATGTTCTTCTTCTCTTACTTGTTCTTCTTGAGCTATGCTTTGCTGTTGCTCAACATCGTGATTTCCACTTAATGATGGTCTGATTTAAGTGTTTTAATGGCAAATTCTATTTTGGCTTCTTGCAAACGCTGCAAACATTTTACCCAAGAGAGGGGTTATTTTGTGGGTATGATGGGAATATAACTTAAGCGATACCAAAGGAGAAGGAGGAGAGAATAGTGTTTGAACATTTTCTTGCTTACCTCTAAGGAAGTCTAGTTATGTATTAAAGGTATTGTTGCTTATGTATATTGCCGCACCCATACCTTAAGATGTTCTTCCTTAATTTTGTGTTGTTTATTTAAAAAAAAAAAATTGTTTTGCGTTTGTTCATCGTTAAAGTTAGCCCCGTAACAAAATGTTTATAAACAGTTAGCAAGTAAAAGGCATAAAGATAAAAAGGATGTAGGCAAGACAACAACTGAGAATATAGAAAAGAAAATTTAACATAATTCCTTTAAATAACAAAAGAATTTATAATATTTTTGGTTCGTTCTCAGGGGTCATGGCATAAACTATAAAAGGGGTAAACTTTTAGTTTTTGGGCAAAACAGGAAACAGTAAGGTATCGTGGGTTTTAAGAGGAACCTTTTTATACATCCAAAACAATAAGAGCAAATGAGATATATTATACACTTTAAAGATGGTTTTTGATTACTTTCATACTTTATAAAGTATTTTGGGTTTTTTGATACTTGAAAAGGATAATGGATTTGCGGGCTTCTTCAGTTGATTTGTATCTTTTGTTAGCCTAAAAACCAACAGGTTATTTTTGAAATTCAGAGAAATTTATTTTTTTATTTTATGAAAGGAGATAATGTACATATAGGTTTATGAAAAATATAAGTTCTTAATACAAGAGAAAAAAGGATTTTCTTAAAAAATTTTTTTTAAATTAATAACCACATATCTATAGGAGAAGGGTTATTACAGATATAATTCTAGCAACTTTTTGGATACAGAAAAATCTAAGGAAAATATAAAAATTGCCAGTGGATGATTGCTTTTACAGTGTGATAGTGTGACAGTGTGATATGAGTGTCAAGTCAGTAAAAAGTCGCTTTCACTAGTCGAAAAAAGAGTACATAGATTCATAATTTAGTGTAAATTAGCCGTTGGTTAGTTGTGAAAATTTCGAATTTTATATTTTGTTTGGCACTTTTCTAACTGTCGAAAATTGTTGAAAAATTTTATATGTAAGAATTTATGACTTAATTATTTGCTGTTCATTTTTCATAAGCTAGTTGTGAAAAATTGAACTAAATCATGCAATTTTGTCTGTTTTTTTTAGTTCTTTGTTAACTTGATATCAAGTAAGCAAGCCACCGCATCAAAAATGGTAAAAACAGCTAATAGTTAATGACTTAATAAATTGCCGTTGATATCAAGGTACAAAAACACCCAAAAAACATAAAAAATACTACCCCATCAAATTTAATTTGTCACAATTAATTAACAGTTGAGTAAAAGCAAATTATTAACCATAAACTGCTAAGGTATCAGATAAGTTTTTATCGATTTTCAACAGAATACAGATTGAAAAACATAGAAAAGTTGATTTGTTTACTTGACTCTCTTCAATTTTATAGTGTGACATAGACAGGGGCGGTCTAAGAGGCAGCAGTAAGGTCAGGTTACACCTTCGATTAAATCATTTTAGTCCATATTCTTGTTTGCTCCATTTCGAGTGAAAGTATAGCCAGATAAGTCAACTTATTTTTGTTGTTTTTTGTTGATCTAAGATAAATCTTCATTAATTTTAATTTTGAAAGCAGTACTTTTTTTTGGGAATATTGTGACCTTTTTCAAGGTGTCAACATGATGTTCATGAAGAAAGCTCGCGAGTGCCCAGAATGAAATATAACTAAAGTCGCCGCATACATATAGCAGATAAGAGTATAGTTGCAGCACTTCCTATGTCCAAATTTTTTTTTGAGGATCACAAAGGTATTCAAGAGTTGACATTTTTCTGCAATGGCTTTACAGCCTAGTGATGAGCGCTTCATACAGTGTCTACTAGTCCTTTGACTGACACACTTACATTTTTAATGAAAATATCTCAACGAACGTAGATGCTGAAAAAAATGTTTAAAGTCTTTCCACTGTCCCAAAAAACGTTGTACTTGAAGAGGAGTGCTTCCCAAAGAGTGAACTTGTGCAAAGGTTTAAAGAATGGTTTGTGCATGGCGTAGACAACGTTTTTGAACTAATTTGCCGAATTAATTTTTGAACTCCTCCATGAATACTCGTTATAGTCGCAGCATTATCATATCCCTGGGCCCAGATATATGTAGTTATATGCGATAAAAACCAAGTACCGATATTTGAAAGCGAAAAGAAGAAAAATACCCTCAGCTTTGTTGTGTTGTTAGATGATAATTATTTTCTTATTTTCATATAAGATACCTATCTTGATTGAGGGGATAGCTCAGAAACGAAATTTTTGTGCACATTTTTATATAGGTAGGTATTTGAAAGATAAGTTTATTGTTCTATTTGTGTTTTTATTTTGTGTGATGTGCAAAATTTTTAATTTTCTGTTACTGATGGCAACCCCTATTTGTCTGCCATCTGAGTTGGACTACCCCCTCGCCCCCTTATTGGTCCACCACTGGAAACACCTAGTGTGTATTTGTATTGTGTATCACACTATTCTAATGTCATAGTATTTCAATTTTAAACAATCATCAAAGTATCAAACTATAACACTATCACATCACTCATATTACTAAAAAATCACATTTCCAACTATCAAACTGTCATATTATTACAATATTTCAATATTACCTGTCAAACTTTTGCTTGTTTTCAAAATGTCAATAAATCACTTTTTTAAACTGTCACTCTGAACATTTTTCACACTATAATTTTTTTTACATTCTTACATGTTCACACAGTAATTATGTTATATTTTACACTGGCAAACTATAACAAAATGTCACCTGTCACTCAAAAGTAATACTAGTATATCATTTATCCTGAACAAAGTAGAGCATAGTTCGTTTGAAAAAAGAGACATTTTAGTGAAAATAATTTTGTTTTATTTACCTCTCCTCAAAACATATAGTGTCAGAACTGTCACTACTGACTTTTCTGACAGCTCTGAAAACCTCTCCAAGTGAGCATTTCCATAAAATTGACTTAAATTTTCTTTAAAATTGCTAAGAGAACACTTAGTTACTTCAAACGACTCTAAGCTTTTTAGATGTTTGAATTTTAGGTGGACAAATTATGTGCATCGGAGCTTACAAATAATATGGTCCTGGATTTCCTTATGCAAAGATGTGTAATCCTTTTGGTCTGGTTGTACTCAAGCTCGCTGCCTTCGGAAAGCTAAAGTCAATAATCACAGCCTGGATTGCGTTGTGAGAGAGCCATAATGGTTTTTCTTGTTCTAAGATTGTTGATATTTCAAGCCTCAGCTAATAGAAATTTTCCCTCCTGGCCTCCTCATCTATTTGTTTTAATATATGTATATGTATATCTTTTAGTTTAATCACATTTGTTTTTATCAGTTTTCATGAACTCTTTAGGTATGTAGAGTCTGCCTATCTACATATTTATTTAAGACTTAAAATTGACACATGATATCTTCAAACAAAATTTATTATTTTTAGATCTTTTTAAATTTCAAATTTAATGGCATGAATACCAAGAATTTTAATTTTTACTGTAGGCTTTGAAAAAACGTTAATCTCAAGGATAAAATTATTAAAAATTAGAAATGATTGTTTTAAGAATTCATGCAGCTGATGTTTTCAAAATAATTTCTCATTTTTTTAAGAAAATATAGTTAGGCAATTTGTTACATCATTATGTCACCTAATAATTTAAAAAAAAAATTGTACAAAGGCTTCTGTAAGGACAAAATAAGCAAACATATATTTGCACTTTTTATTTTTTTTTAAATTGGTTTTAAAAGATCTTTTGTAATAAGACTTGAAAAATTTTCTTCAACAATCAATCTATTATTATGAGCATCGAAAAACCTTACACAGGCAAGCATAGTTGCAATTACTTTTAAAATTTTATGAACAAATCACTATTTATAGAACCTGATTAAATACAATGGAAAAAATAATTATAAATATTAAACACGTTCCTTAATTCTACTAACTTATTTACCGAAGCTTATTTCAAATACCGAAATAAACTCGATCAAGCTTCTTACAACATCTTTTTAGGAATAACACAAAGCAAATTAAGGAAGAAAAGGTATTGATTAAAGTTTTTTCATAAATTTATTGTAAAAATTCAAAGGCTATTATTTGATAATTTGCTAACTTAAAAAATTTAAATTGCGACAAAAAATATTTCTTTTATTTATAAAATTAAAAGAAAAAATTCTATCATTATACCTTCGATAGAATAAATTCTGTTCAAAAGCTTTGTTGACGTGTAGAATTTTTGATGTCTTATAGCCATATCAAAATGAAGACTTTTTAAAACCATTTTTTAAAAGCTTTAAAGAAGCTTGGATTATTATTGATAGGCCTGTTGCCTTGTCAAACTAGATATCTGGGAGTTGAATTTAAGCTAATGCCAACTGAGACCAAAAATGATTATTTTCTGGTCGAAGAAGCGATTATTCCTTAAAGAATATATCTTCTCATGAAAAATTTGCCCACTTCTTAGCCGTTAGGATGAGAGAAAAAATAGCAATTCTCCTTCATTTACATACCTAAGTACATAAAATATGTCTATTAAAATCACCCAGATGAGGTGTAAAACCACTTAGTTTATTTTATTTCTTAAACAAGCTATTTTGGGTTTATAAAATATGAAGAAAAGCTTGACTTGCATAACTAAGCTTAATGGAAATTCTATGTAACCAATTGCTTACCATTTAACAAATTTGAAAAATTGGTCCTTGTTTAAGTTAAATTATTAGTCGGAGGAGTAGCTTTCAAATTTTTTTTTAACCAGTGGTTTAACAAATGAAGCGTTTAGAAGTTGAAGTTTCTGAGCAACATTTTCAAAAATTTGAGTAATCAGCATTTAAGGTTGTTTATTTATAAATTTGTTGCTACAAATTTTTTGCATATGACATCTTCATTTTTAGCTAAATTTGAATTCAGATGCAAAAGACAAATGCAGACAGAATTTTAAATTTTAGTATAGGACCTTTATATGTACGATAAAACTATATTTTCAAAAAATGTCACTCAGCACCTTCATCTTCTAAGTGCTTCAATTGCTCTCATACAACTCTAACTCAAGTGGTTCTCCAACTTTCAAATTAGTTTTTTTTTTATATCACTCAAATCAGAAGAAATTTACGTCTCAATTTGAAGCTCTCTTATTTTCATTAACATATCGAAGATAGGAAAAATAAAACATTCAATGTCTTATTTCAAATCTGACTTTTCTCTCGCATCTTATCAGACAACTTTTAACTTTTCTCAAAAAGTATCATCTCTCATCTCATCAGCCATGTGTGTGTTCGAATTCCTTAAATCCTGGCACACCTTTCAAAGTACGTTACGTATACTGACATATTGAATTCAAATCACGTTTTGCAATACCTTTTTCGAATTCACTAGGCACAAACTGAAATGTAAAAAAAAAAAATAAAGAAAAGAAAAAAGTGTACAGAAAATCAGCATATTCTGCATTCCCTTTCGACGACTAGGGGCCTACAAAAATACGCCGTCTAAACCTTTACTTAGCTAAAAGTTTCTTATAAGAAGTTGCCATTGTGGCTGGGCAGCTTTTGTGATGTGTGCTGGTGCTGTGCATCCATACAAACACCCACCCTTGGCTTTTATCCTTTTACACAAATAAGTTTATGCATTTAAGCATCAGTGTGAGTATATGTACGAGTGAATTTTCCTTAAAGTGAAGGCGAATGCGAAGGGAGAAAAAAAGGATTTAAAGTATTTAAAAGTTTTTGTTGTATCATGTATCGTGAGTTTACGACAGAAAACCCGACCGACATGATCCCCGGGTAAGAGAAGATGACTTAAAGAAAAAGTTTTGTCTGTAAGGATTCTTGTTTCATAACTTTGTGCTTTGTTTTTTTTTTTTTTTTGTTACCGGAGAGATTTTAAGATTTTTTTTTTTTGTGCTTCTTCACATACCACATTAAGAAAGGGTATCTTGAACTCATATATATGTAGGTTTTTATGTATATGTAACTGTTATTAAGCATATTAAGATTTGTATCTTTTTTTTCTCTGCACATCACATCAGCGAGTTCAAAGTAGGTGAATGTTAGATTAACTTTTGACTCGAGGTCTAATTGAAATGGCAAAAAGTTTGGTGTTGTTCAAATAAATATCCTTGCGTGTATAATGAGTATGCGTGTATTTTCTCACAAAGTTAATTTTTCTCATTTTAATAAAAGATGATATTTTGAAGTGAATTTAGCTCTTGGGCTTCATCTATATTACATGCATTTTGTTGGTTATATTTTTTTTTTTCAAAGAAGACACAAGATAAGACAACTAGAGCTGAAACACCCGCAGGAATAAAGAAGAGAGCTGTGTGTCATGTTCAAATGTTTGAATTATCTTCTAATTGAGTGTAAATACTTAATTTGAAGCCAAGTCACGGTTTGAATTTTATTTCGAGGGTGTTTTATATATGTACCTAAGAGTAAGTACTACTTTTGTATATGAGCAATAATATAATGATAATTAAATTATTAACTTCTCACATTGAATATGCAATTAATATAGCTCAATATGGTCTTTTTGATATAAGAGACTGACAACCTTCAAATAAGATGCCAAGTTATATGGTTTAACTTGGTAATATCACACTTTATAAATAAAGTAGAAATGTTATTTGACACCAGATTGTAATCAACTTTTAATTAATAATAATGCATTTGTTTTATTTTAAATAATGGCGTTGATATTCTCAGAGTTTTACACGATTTCTGACTAATGTATCAGACTGAACTTTTTGAAAGCTTTACTGTGCAAAATTGAAATTCCTTCTTAAAATGTCTCCACTACTTCAGTTTTTTGAGAAACAGTCATAATTTACGATATAAATGTAAAAACACCGTGATCATTTTTCCTATCGAAAGCTAGGTCCTACGATTGTACTTTAATTAATATAATTTTTACTTTAGAATTTATTATAAAAACAAAAATATTTTTTGGATTAAAAAAAACTTAAAATTGTGTTTAGATAATAGAAATTTTTTAAACAGGTTGATAGATAATTTTAAATCATTTTATTATTATAATGTATTCAATGATTAATTTTATGGCGCATTCATGTACATACATATATAAACGAGAATCTGAAAAATAATGATACACGGTGGCGTATGCGTACTTTTTTATAATATTTGTTTTTCATATATTTTGAAATAGAAACAGAGTTTTGAAAAACGAAGCTTCGAAAGGAAACATTTCAAAAAACAAAAGATTTATTAAAGATAAAGTTTCGAAAGACAAAGTTTCGAAAAACGAAGTTTCGAAAGAGGAAAATTTTGAGAAGTCAAATTTTCGCAAGAGAAAGTACCGAAGGTCAAAATTTAAACAAAAAGTTCCAAAACCCTCGCAATTTTGTTGTTCCTTAACCAATTTCAAATAATTTCACACAGCTGATACTTGGGGTCCAATTCTACAAGAGTGAGTTTTTTCTTTGTACAAAGAAAATCGTATACAAATTAATGTTTGCGATTCCCCAAGAGTGAGTTTAAAGTTTTTGACAAATAATATCGTATGCACAAGCAGTCAAATTTTTCACACTTGTTATGGGCGTGAACTAAATGTGTAGACCGAAAATCATTCAAATTTTGAAATTCGGCCCCTGATACAGAATTAAAATGAAAAAGTATTTTCAAGACAGGGTGCTCCGAAAATCTGTCAACAAATTGAAACTTCGTTGTTCTTTCAGTTATTTCAACTACATTGACACAGGTGATAGCTGATAAAGAATTAAAAACTAAAAAAATATTTTCAAAACAGGGTGTTTTGAAAAACATATCAACATATTGAAACTTCGTTTTTTCTTGAGCGATTTCAACAAAATTGGCACAGATAATAGTTGAAACAGAATCAAAAATAAAAAAGTATTTTCAAAACAGGGTGCTCCAAAAATATGTCAACAAACTGAAACTTTGTTGTTCCTTGTCTGATTTCATCAAAATTGATTGATTGATTAAGGTAATAGCTGATACAGAATTAAAAAGAAAATAAAAAGAGAAAAAAAGAAAATAGAATTCATTTTACTCTTCCGAGCATCTACTGTATTATTTTCTAATTAATAAATGTGAATACTAAAATAATATATAAAATAATATTCAAATAATTTTTGAAAGAAAATAAACGAAGTTTAAAAATTTTAACATATTTTGGAGCCCCTTTTGAGAATATTTTTTCCATTTTTAATTCTGTAGCTGGTATTACCTGTGTCAAATTCATTGACATCGGTCAAGGAACAACAAAGTTCCGAGGATTTTGGAATTTTTTTAGGAAATCTTGTCTTTCGATACTTTCTCTTGCGAAACTTTGACTTTTCGAAACTTTGTCACTTCGGAACTTCGGGCCTTATTGCGAAAATCTTTGTGAAAAAATTCGAGCAAACATAGATAGATTTGAAACTTTTTTTCAAATAGAAAATATAAAAATCAAATAGCAAAATATTTACAAATAGACTTTCGCAATACCGATAGTCGACTTAAAGTCTTTTCTACTTAAGATCTATTTTGAATAAACTTTCGATATGAGGCCCTTTGTCTTTCGAAACTTTTTCTTTTTAAATCTTTGTCATTTCGAAACTTTGGCATTTCGAAACTTTGTCCTTTGAAACTATTTTTATCGAAACTTTGCCTTTTGAAACTCTGGCCGATAGTTTTCTTCACTTTTTTTTACTTAACGCTAAAAGCGCAAAATAAGAATATAAACGTATATTCTAGAATTCAGATGGCATTTTTCGTCTCTAGCGTATCAAGCTGTATTTTAGGAGTTGTTTCAGCGAACTTTTTTGCTTTAAAACATTTTATATTACATATATGTCTTCAATTTTTTAAATTCTAAGCCTCTTGAGCATAAGTGCGGTTCATGCAACTTAGTCAGTTGTACATTCAGTTAGTTTCCACTTCTAAATTTTAATAAAAGTGGTTTTGAAATTTTAGGTAGATCCAATACCTTATAAGTCTTTATATTCCCGCCACCTGTAAGAGTTCAAATTATCTTCAATTTCAGCTTTGAAATACAAAAAATCCTTCACTTCAATTCAATACAAAAAATGACTTGGGATTTTTATAGGATTTTCCCGATATTATGTCAAAAACCATTCAATTTTACAAAGCATGTATGTATAGGTAAGGTGTTTACATAAATATATTCTCTGCACGATTCCGTCAAATCAAATTCTTTTAAATAAATTAAATCAAATAAATTTTATGTACCCTTTCCGTTGGTAATTTTTTTTTTTGCTCTATATATTTATATACCTACATTACCATCAGCAAATTCCGCATCAAAAATGAAATTTCAAACGAATACACATACAAAAAAAAAAACAAAGTATAGAAACACATTCCTTATTCAAACTGTTTTTTTTTTTCCTGCTGCGTTCAATAGCTGCTATCAAATGTCTATGAAGGAAACGGATAATAAGCTTTATCCTTCTAAACAAACTCAAAGGCAAAAACAACGGTAGAGGTACAGTAGAAAAAAAAGAAGAAAAATTCAAATAAAAACAAAAATCATTGAAGAACGAAAGTGTGCCGCACAAGCAGAACAAAGACCCAAAGAAGACAACAAAAAAAAAAACGAAATAAAGCAAATTCTATCCTAAATTCAATACCCGTAAAAATCCTCGAGGAAATTGCGATAAAGATTTTCCCCAAGGCATAGTTCTCTTTCCGTTGAGTATAAACAAACCGTTTGGTGAAGAAAACTTAACATCTAACAATCACACTTCACTCGTCGTTGGTACATCAAATATAGCCTCCAAGCCTCCTCAAATACCCCGAATTTTCTTCACTTACCCCAAACCAATGGAGAACGCGAGTGAAAAAGTCTACATCGATGGATAACACAAACCAAATGAGAAGAGGGGGTTAAAAAGGACATAAAGACTATAGAACAAGGACGAATGCAATATATACACTAGACATTTTATTTTTTTTTTTGACGAGTTCTTTTGGGGGTTTGATGGGCAAGGAGACTAAGCGAAAGGAAAACAACAATCACGGTGGAGAATTTCGGCAAATCAGCAAAACTAACAACGCCTCAATGATAGGACAAAAAAACCAGCAGTAGCATCAGTAGTAGAGCAGCGTCAGAAGCATCACTAGACAAAACGAATTTTGAATTTCACCATCACCAGTGGGGATATGGATTAGATATAGACTTTTTCTCTCAGCTCAGCAAATAGAATACCGCATGAGATACACCACTGCAAAAGGGAGGAGAGGGCGGCAATGTAGAGTACTTCCTATCATCATATAGGCTCTGAAGAATGGGGGATTCAATTGAACGATTCTAACGAAAACATGAATAATGTTTTTTTTTCTATGTTCAATGCTTGCAAAAGAACAAAATCGTTGAAGAAGAACAAAGACAAAAAAAAAAAATCCAACACGATCCTCATCCTTGGAAACGAATAAAAGGTTAACACTAACAGAGAGGCTTGAGAGTCTGAAACCGCTGCTTTAGGAAATTGGAAATTTTTTGCCATGTTCAAAAATAATATAGGTTAACAGGGATTTTGTCATGGTTGCCATCTCTGTGACAGGTATAATTTGAATCCTTAATTGCTTCAATACTTTTTTTTTATAAAAAGAGTTTTCTCCAAAAAGTCTCTTTATTCAACATTGAAAAAGACTCAAAGTGCACAACATAGTGAACCATGCCTCGGAAAAGAAATCCAATTCTTTTATATTTTTAATAGTAATAGTTTAATAATTTTTTAAACGGCTTTAATTATTTGTATCTAATTGAATTTTGACCTTGCAAACAGGCACTCCTTAGTTGCTTATAAGGATTTTTCAAAAAAAATGTGTGTATAATTTATTTTTAAAAATTGTGGAAACATGACAATTCTTTTAGTTCTTTTCAACCATCTTCAATTTTTTTTTTAAATACTTAAAAAATGTTCATCAAAGTTTGTTGGTGCTATTCAAAAAGTGATTGGAATAAAACTTAGTTTAAAGCAGTTTGGTAAAAACTTTTAACCAGAACTATGGTTTTTTTTTATTTTTGCAATATTGTTAATATTTTCATTTTTAATTCTCATTTTTCCAAAAACAACCATGCCTTCTTATTTCTATAATATTAAAAAGTTTAACTTTTTAAAAATAATAAAAATTTTTTTTAAATAAATGCCAATCTGGAAACCCTATTCCATTATATCTGATGTTCTTAAACATCATTGCGAATATAATTTGTACGGACTAAGAAAAGAGAAAGAGATAGAGAGAGGGTGATTGGATTGTAAGAGGATGTATATGTCGATGGCGACGATGAAGTGGTATTTCAGAAAAGAAAAAGAATCCAATCCAAAGATGACTCCTGAATTGGCCTTCTTGTTCATCTTTAACGAATGCCAAGTACATATCGAGAGACCCAACGAATTTCAATAGAAACAGAATGGCAAAATCCAATCCATTCAACCGAAGCATAGATACATTTGTCGGATTTTCGAATTTGATTTTTTTTCTTAATACTTCACTCACCACCCTCCTCCCCACCCCTTTGGTCGTCTATTCTATAACCTTACCTATAAAAAGTTTTATACTTTATATATCTATGTATGTGTATGAAATAAAAAAAACGAAGCATACTTTTTCCAGCCGCTTGCAGGACATCTATCATATATCATCTCATTGCAAATTGAACATGCTTGGAATATCAACTTCGACATACTGGCACTAGGAAAACTGTTAAGTGCACTTGACAGTAATCAAGATTCGAGAAATCATTGGAATCATTTGTAGGTTGGGTTGGTTTCAGTACTTCATATGTTATATATATGTTCAATCTAGGACGAGGACGAGAGGATATGCAATCCTTGTTATATGCGGGCAACAGCAGGAAAGAAGCGGTAGCGACGGACGGACGATACGGAACGGAACGCCAGCGACGGATATATGTGACGATGGAAAACATGTGGAAAGGATAAATTTAAAACCATGTTATTGCAGTTTCGTGGTGAGGTCATGCAGAATGTGGTATTAGTTTACTCTGTTGAACCAGAAAGAGATATATAGGTATCTCTCTGTACTTTGCTCTGGTAGAGAGATAGAATCGATTCTGGGATTCTTGATTTCAGATTCTGGTGTTGTAGTCATTTTGGGGAGTACTTTGATTATTTTTTTTTTTGCCTCTCATCACAAATATACAGATAATATGCCGATTCGATAGGAGATAGAGCCAAATGAAGGTTTGCATTCGAATGAATGTGTGGAAATCTGTACTAGCCACTGTCTATGGTTAAAGGAAGCTAACGATATCGATAACAGATGAATTTATTGACCAAAAATAAGGATTTTCTTGGCACATTATTATCTATATATGGTACCTATTAATGTGTGGCCGGTGTTGTATAGATACCCATCTGTACTTTCTCTTAGTTTCTGACTGATAATAGCCGGATCGGAAATTTTATGATTCATTTGAGTTTATTAGAAACCACCCACAGATACATTGCGATGGATATGGCAAATGGATGTCAATCAAAGGATTCACATAAATGATCAATATGACCTGAATAAATTTACAAACATACAAATGCTTCCACACTCAGATCATGGATTGATGCTTATACTTTGAAATTTCATCCAGGTACCGATGGGTAAGAGGATGTGATTAATTGGAGAGATTTCATGATTTTATTGGTATGTAAAAGCTTTTTGAATGTAGTTAAGGTAGATTTGAAGGCAACCATGCAAGGGACAAAATGTAGTAGGTACTGGACTTCCTTGTAGGAAGTGATTTTTTAGTTCGTTAGATTTCTTAATTCTTCAAGTTGAGAACATGATAGTCACACAAATAGTTTTCGAAATTAGAGAAAAAATCCTAGTTAATGAACATAAATACACTCATATATCACCAAGAAAGTGTGCAAAAAAACTCAATAGAAAGTAACCCAGTTCATACATATGCGTTTCTGAGAGATGGTCACAATGGCTGCTTTATAATAATTTTGGTTCTTTAATATATAGATATATTTGGATGGTTTAAAAAATGTATGCAAACATTTTTTGCAGGAAAAACTTACAAAAACCAAAATTTAAGAAATCGATTTTTGAATTTTCCTATAAATTGTGCATAGTTTTTTTTTGAAGCAAAAATAGCTCTAAAATACTTAGATAAAATAAAGTTCATGTTCAATGCCATAGGTTAGGTTAGGAAGAAGGACTGACAGTTGATCTTGTTACCGTCACACTTAGATCTATGTAGATCCGTTGTGATACCCTAGGAAATTGAATTCCACTTAATGTAAGAACCTATGTGTTCTGTTAGCAGTGAAACCATGTAGAGGTGTTGATGAAGTTCAGAAAGCTATATTAGCTGAGGTTCTAGAAAGTTTCTCTTAGTCGTCATAGAAATAATTTCCTTGATATTTCTTCTGTAATTTAACAGAGTGCTGGGCAGTGGCAAAGTAAAGTGTTCGTTATTCTCATGTGCTTCTTTGTAGCTGCACCCTCTGTAACGATAGTCAGTACATAGTCTCATTTTCTTTTTGTGGTATCTCAGAAGGTTGTGTCCGGTGATTATATGCCAACAGAGAAACGGAAATGTTTCTTGTTCATTTGCAATTTTTGTCTGTTCTCTGATTATTGAAATTTGGGAAATTATTTCTAGTTGTGCCGCATGTTTCAAACAGTTTCCACCTCACATTGATTTTGACTTGCGATATAGGTACGAGTACTATAGGGCAAGTTTGGGACTCGTGCAAAAAAAAATTTCGAGATAACAATCAAACATGACAATACGATGATGGAGAACGAAAAGTTGGGTGGCACAATTCTGTCTATCTGTCCGTATATTGACCTATAGCCTAAGCCACTAAATCAATTTTCTTCAAATTTTGAACTCAAAGTTTTTTTTGTAACTTTCCAGAGGGCAAACTGATTTTTTTAGCACCAAAAATAACGGTACTTTCGCTACAACTGTAAATGAAAAGCTTATTTATCTCAAAAACTGCTCTAACGATTTTGATGAAAAAAAAACAGTGTATTACTGTAGCTAAGATGTACTTTTTAATAGGAAAAAAAAATTACCGAAAACCGTTATTAACGGTATCCTCCATATAACGGTTTTTTTTTAAATTTCGATTTTTTCATTAACGGCTTAAACGATTTGAATAAAAGTTTGTATGTAAAAGCTCTTCTAAAATGTTAATAATATTGCATATCCAAATTTTGAAAAAAAAAAAATAAATGTTGGATTTTTAAAAAAATATAAATTTTTTTTTTTGAAAATTCCATATTTCAAAAATGAGTTGATGAACTTTTTGAAACTAGGTTCAAAAATGTATTTTAATACATACTCAAAATTGGCTTACCAAAACTTTTTTTTTAAAAATGTTATCAAAATTTTATATTCAAAAAATTAATTTTTTGTAAGACCGCTCCAACGATTTTAAATTTTTTGTTTGCATATATTCATATTTTTTCAAGTAATAAAATGACATATGTATGTTGTTCGGCTTGACTTGAATCAAGCGACGAACCCGTTCGCGCTTGCTCATCAGCTCTCCTGTATCCCTGTACATTACTGTGACTAGCAACAAACCAGAGTCCGCAATGTTATGCTGCATGCCAAGAACCCTTAGCTCTTCGCAAAAGCAAGGTAAAAGCTTCTAATGTATCTTTGTGGGAGAAATTGCTTTTATTGCTGCTTGGCTATCAATAGTATTGATATCCAGTGTCCATCTCAGAACCATCAGTGAAGACAGTTATCGTAGATTTGTTGCTCAGACCTTAATATATGGCATGTTTAAGAAAATCAGTTTCGTTCAAAATTGGCAAATATTTATAAACGGAGCATTCCATGTCAAATAAAACAGTTGACAATACATACGTAACAGATAGTTTGAATTTAAAAAAAAAAGCCGAAGGGGTCGCTACTTTTTGAAATCGAAGACAATGAAGTCAAAACATCGGTGATTTGGCATAGAATGCCCCAGCCCATTCAAACTCTACCATTTCTTATAATGTTTTGCAGTTTTAAACCAAAGGCTACTTCTTCCGTACTGCATTGCAAAATTTCACTACTGTAAAAATATTCGAAATCGAGATTTTGCTGAAATATGACAACGATTATTGAGAATATTTTTTAAAACGATGTTGGCCCACAATTTAGCTTTCCGACATTTTTTAAATCATATTGGGGGAAGTTTAAAGTTATAACACTTTCCCATAGCTTTCACACCGCATCAGCTCATGAGACTTGGTTCTTCTTAATCTCCGAACATTGTCTCGTGCATTTAAAACGGTCTTCATTTCAGAGTTGATATAACTTTGTAGTCATTGATTGTGTGATAAAGCGTGTTTTATTAACAATTTTTTTGACCTTTTCGATTTGAAAGTCTCGATGTAGATCGCTATTTCTTATTTAGTAAGGGACATTTATTATTCCACAAAAGACTTTGCTTTGGAATTTTTGAGCAATAATTCCAAAAAATGATAATTTGGTTAAGTTTTAAAGACTTTACTAGTATGTCTTACAATTTTTAATAAAACCATCTTTTTCAACATAAAGAAGAATTAGGCCACCACTTTTTTGTTAAAGCATGCTTTGAGCCTTGCTTCAGAAAAAAATTATGCAAAATTTAGAAAAAATTTAAAAATCTTTGGTTTTTTTTAATTTTAGTTTTTTCTTAACTAAATATTTTTATAACATTTTTAAACCATCCATTTCACTAGAAAATTTAATTTCTCAAGAGTTAAATTCTCAAATTCGACTTTTTTTTGAGTTATACCAAAATTAGTGAGATGTAGACAGTTTGGCCATTCTCTGTGAAACGCATGGGACAGACAAACATATTTCAATAGTAAAAACCCTTGCACGTAATTGTCCTTTGCTAATCAAAGTGCTTCACATTAATTTGATTTTGGAAGAATAGTGTTTAACTATTAATGTCACGTTTTAAGTTTATAGAATTGTATAGTATATCTTTAAGCAAAATAAATACATACGTATGTACCAAAAACCTAACAAGTCAATAATTATAATTCTCAATAACAATCATAAGAAAAATGATATCATCAAATAAACAATACACTATAGAGACTAGAGTATGTGTACTCTTTCTCTGCAAAAAGTTCCTGAGTCAATAACCCCTAAAGGCATTTGAATTTTTCTTCTTCATTTTTTTTTATTGTTTAACTCAATTTGTCAGAACCAACGTTATCCTTGTCTTTCTTCTTCTTTACAACATTTGGGTGAATATCGATATGTCTATAACTGCAACTCCAACTCACATGCATCACCAAACTCACCTTTTCATCCACCCGAATGAACACTAACAGATATCTCTCTACCATTGCAAGAGCAAACAACTGTGAAACGTGAATGTATATTAAATTATCATGAAAAGGAATTTACTTTTGTTGCTGTTACTGATGCAAGTAATACCTATAATAAATAGATATTACTCTATGGTATTTGTTTTTTTTTGTTTGTGTAGTTAAATTAAATTGAGACCAAGAGTAATGATATCTCTTAACCCTTTATGGTAATACTTACACAAAAATAGATAGAAAGGTTTATTCATTTGCACCTTCGATATTATACATATTATGTTGGACATCAACAACCATTGAATGTTAATTCTGAAAAGTTATCTAATTGTTAAACCAATTGTATGAATTTAATTGAAGTACGGAAGGATAACCTACATTCATAGTATACAGCTAAAGAAGAAAAAATATTATAGGTAGAAATAATGTACGAGTATTGCCAATTGTTCATTTTCATTGAAATAATGAGGTAACATTTTATCAGGAATTTTCATGATGCAAAGAAAACGTCACAAACAAGTTGAAACCAAAAAGGATATAGGTGAGAACATGGAGGGTTCTATGTGAAACTATTCTCAAAACTCACAAAACCAATCAATTTTTCAGCAAACAAACTCCAAGTCCAAGAGATCTTAAATACGGTACCTGGTTTCTGAAATTTAAGTCATGACAAAGATTATCCCAAGAAAACAGATCAAGTATAGGTAAGATATATAGTATTGCCATACATTTTTTTAAACTCAACTACATTCGAAACTTTCCTTTTTTTTCATTAATGTCAAAAAATGAGTAGGAGAGAGTGGGCATGTATGGGACAATTTTCAGTGAAATTTCATTTATGGTAACTTATAAGTCATATCTGGATAAAACAGTTTTTTAAGATAAAACAGTATCAAGGCAAGATATTCAAAACACAAAAGAAACCAAAAGGATACAAACAAATATAGGTAAAATTCATCTCATGCACCACCTTACTTTGTCCCATTCCTCCTTCTGTCAGGAGAATTGGGATAACTTTGTGATGAAATGGGATAACAAACCAACCCATCGAGAAAACATTTCTTTTCTGTTTATTCAACAAAACAAAAAATATGTTCGAATGAATCCATATTTAAGCTCTTGCGTGATCTATTTTTGGGACTAAATAATTGTGCGACAGAAAATTGCAAGTGCGTTTCTAGACCCGTGCTTGCTGAATTAAGCTCAACTTTTTTTGTTCTTCACAGAAAAGCGTTCATATTTGGCATTATATTTAATAGATTTTTCGACGGAACCCTTTTATACCCTTAGTATGGGAAAATTTAGTGGAAATTAAATGCGATCGAAATTTAGATTATTTTTTCTCTTTCCCATTCATTCAATTTCGATATCCTAAATTGGTCAAGTGCATCAAAATGTAAAATTTGAATTAAAAAATAAAATAAATATAAATAGCAAACTTTTATTTATCAAAGAGTAATGAAGGATCAGTGGGACGGTGTCCCATTCCTCTTGCATAAGAGTGTCCCAATCATTGTGTAGGGCACTTTAAAGAGTAAAACATAATATCACTCAAAAAATGGCCCAGACTAAATAAAATTACAATTAATTCACGTGATAATAATGGCAAATTATTATTTAATTAACTTTTTTTACAATAAGTTCACTCATTAATTATTTTTTTCACTCAAAGTTTATTAAATGATTTTTGCTCTCCACTGCATAGTTTCAACCATTTACTAAGTTTGCTTTGTTGACGAGTAGATACAGACTTAAGAACAATTTGTGATCAACAGAAACGAAAAAAAGAATATGACGTTGAAGAAAATGTTTGTGTCCTATATATACCCACTCTCCCCTACCTATTCCAATTCAAAAAAGCATTTTTAAGACTTCCAGTATTGCTATAAATTTATAAATGAACTGATTTGTTATCTTTTTGCCACATCTAATATGAAGAAATGTAGTAGTGTTAGTGAGGTGGTCTGTCATGCCGATGGTCTGGGTTCGATTCCATTTTTTTTTTTTAAATAATTTTTTCCAATTTGCGTCAACATTTAAAAAAATTGTCCCATCCGTCCAAACGAGGGGAAATAAAACTTCTCCAATATGATCTTTTTCTATGTGAGTATAATCTATACGTTATGATATTTTGTTCACGTGTTATAAGTATCACCCTAGGCTCTTTACGAATAACTTCAAGTAAAGAGATGAATATAAAGTGGGTGAAATAAAAATCTTAAAGAAATAGAAATTTTGTTTTTTCAAGTATTGAACCAATTGAGGGCTAGACTATTTCCAATTTAAGGATCACCCTTATGTATATATGAACAAGTCTACCGCTCAGACTAACATAATTATGTTCAAGCAGGTATAATTATTTTTTCTATGACCGCGTGCACGCTATCGCATGTCACCTTAAATTATATATTAAATATTAAATAAAAGTAGCACCACGACGACAACATTAATAAAAGTGATTACATTCTTGATCAACATTTAATCATAACCTAAGGCTATCTATATAACCCAACATACAGGATTCTAAACATAAATAAAATTTGTCTATTATACGAGTAAATATAATAAATTTTCCAAATCATAATAAAAAAACCAATAAACCCCAAAAATAAACTAATAAATAAATCTAACCCATGGCCTTAAAAAATCATTACAAATATTTAAGACATTCCAAAACATAATTTGTTTTGGCGGTCACGTTTTTACAACAAAAAAATAATCTATATAAATGTACAATCTATATTTATAGTTCTTAACTTATGTCCCTACTTTACTGTTAATTCTATTAAATTCTATTCTTTGTCATACAGCTATTATATTTTATTTCCGTTCCTTTATTCTGATTTTGTACTATTAATTATTTAATAACTAAATCACCCTAATGCTATTTTTTTCGTTTAACGATGTATAGTTCATTTTGATTGAATTGACTTAAAGTTTAAATAGAATATACACTAAGGCGCCGGCGTATAGTGAAATGACACCTATGGCCTATTAACCAAACAACACCTCTGGTTTCCCTAATTATGTTTGTTTGCTATCTTAATTCGTTTTGCTTAAGTGATTTTTTTTGAGAGATTTAAATATATTTAGAGAGCTTTTAAAACATCATCAACCCGTTTTCGATATACATATTGAATTTTCAAAAACAAATAATATTTTTTAAAAATTCAAAAACAAATAATATTTTTTAAAATTCAAAATTAACTTTTTTTAAAATTTAGAAATGCAATTTTATTATCATTTTTGAGGGGCGTTTGCATTATATGGCGGGAACAGTTAATAAAAATTTTGGATTGTTTTATTTTCATACCAGAAAGTACACCAAATTTATTTTCAATACCACATTGATTTTTGTACCACAATTGTTGGAGCTATTTTTTAAATCGTTAAGCTTTTCCTTAACGGTTGTATGGCAAGTACCGTTCCGTTATTTTGGAGCAACAGAACTATTTTAATTTACCCTCTAGAGAGATCCATAACAATCTTAAGTTCAAAATTTAAGGAATATCGCTCCAGTGGTTCTGGCTGTAGGGTGAGTTACACACTTATTTTCGTTCTCTCTATCATCGTAATGTGAGCCATAGCCATATCATAAATAAAGAGCAAGTGACATTAAACGTCAAGTCATTTATTGTGTAATATTGTAAGTCATATCAAAAATAGCCTTTGAGGCATTGAACCAATGCCTATCATTAACACGTATCCAACAGGTGTATAATTTGATGCAAGGAAAGTGGGTGCATCCATACCAACATTGCTGTAAGTTGAAATAGTGCTCTTAATTCAATTCAATTCAATTCAATTCAATTCAATTTATTTATTATGGCGTACGAGTAAGACATAGTCTTTTATAGTACTTAAAACTAATACAATTAGATCGGATAGAGAGAAAACTGTTACAAAAAAGTTTATAAATTAGAAGTAGTAAGAAGTAAGAAGTAGTAAGTAAATAGATTTTTTTTATATAAACATACATAATTAATATCAAAAATGTATTCTATATTATTATTATTATTTTTTTTTTCAAATTGCTGTTTTTATTATAAATTTTTATCAAAATTAAGAAATAGTGTTTTTTGAATTGATTGGTTCCTATTATTTGTCTTACCGTCACAGGTAGGGAGTTCCAAAGTCTAATGGCATATATATGTATGGCTCTTAAATCCTAACTTCGTTTTTGGACATTAAAAACAAATTATTTAGTTTTAAATTGATAAAAAGTAGTAGGTAGTGTGATGAAATGCTAAAATTATTTAATAATTTCGAAATACAAAATTTAAAATACGTTTTCTAGCAGATAAAAGTTGTTGTTATTTTATTTATGTTTTATCATCAAATTCTCGAATAAACTAACCGGTGGATAATGTTTACAGTAAGTAGTTAATAGTTAGGCAGCTTCTAAAAAGAGGCTTCAAAAGCCGGAAATCACTATCCGAGAGGTTTGAAACCAAAAGCTGAAGTTTATCCGGCCAAAAAGTTCCGGGTAGGCTATCCAAGACTTTATTCGCAAGCCTTAAAAATAACCCATAGTGTTTCCAGAATTTCTCAAATGACAATTTAACGTTAGGGATATAAATATTATTATTTGACTAGCATAGCCAAAAACAATTTTAATCATTTTCTTTTTGTTAAAAAAATATAAACTGTTTCTCGTATAAATCAAAAACATGGATGTTTTTAAAGTAAAAAAACGAATTCACTCGTAAATTAAAGATGGTTAACATTTCCAAACGAGTTGATAATTACAAAACCAGATTTTTAATTTTCAGCTGGTCTTCCTGGGTAGGTATTTTTTTTTATTTTACAAAATAAAATTAAAAAATAAAGCCTAATTATGCAAGGTTATCACTGATTAAAAAAAAAAACAAATAAGAAATAAAATTGATACACAAAAATTTTTTTTAATTTTACAGGGATTGATAACTAAATATGAACATTAGAAATTAAAATTTACGACAATATCACGTATTATTGATTAAAACTATGTTTAAACATTTTGTTACTGGGTGTTTCAAAATAAATAGTTTTTCCATGAACCACAAACCTAAAACAATCTTTTCATACAATTCTGTTCAAGTAATGACAACTTAACGAAAAAACTTGAGCTCATACAAAAAATCTTATATAACTTAACAATGTCATATTTAAGTCTTTTCCTAAGTTCAAGGATACTATTAAAACTTGAAGCCACATGTGTCTAGGATTTTCAGAAAATGAATTCAATAAACACAAAAAATCCTTTTATGTCTAACATTTTTTTATGATCTAGTTATATTTATGAAACACAGGCACAACCAATACTGCATACACACTTACCCACATCAAACCATATAAGTTGTAAATTTAGTATCCTTAGCTTTTATATAAAAAAAAAAATAAAAAGTTAAACCTTAAATTATTTAAATTCAAAATAAAAAAAGTCGCATAGAAAAATAATAAAAAAAACAAGAAAACAAAAATAAAATTGAATAAGGACCTTCGACAAAGTGTGTTTGGTTCAATGTCCTATTTTGGTGGTAATGTCTGTTTGTATTTATTTATAAAACAGTTGAACGATTTTTCCGCTGCTGTTATCTTGTTCCCTAGTAATTCTTATGTAACATTTGCCTCATATGGATAAAATACATGGCAATAAGAAACTTTACCCACGGCTAAAATTACTGTCAAAAAAGTCAAAATTCACAGCTTACCTTAGGCTCCAAGTAAATTTAAAGATAAATTTAATTTTATGTACTTAACGGAATTCAGCATTAATAACTATTGATTCATTTTTTTGTTTGATCATATTGGAAACTGAACCTTTTTCAATTAAGGAAGATTTCATCTTTCATGCTAAATGCTTAGCATCTTCAATTGAAAAGTCATTAAAAAATCAATTAAACTGCCTTAAATATAATTTCATTAGAGATAAACATTTGAGAATTTAATTACAAAAAATAAAGAAAATGGTAAACTAATAAGATATAATAGAGGAAAACAAAAAAACATCTTGGAGCTTCTAGGCATTACAATTTAATAAGAAATTAGATTTTTTTTTGATAAATTAATTTAAATCTCCCTGAAATTATCTACAGACAAATTTTTGCGTTGGTGCTAAGCAAAAAAAAAAAACCAATCTCAACCTCCTTGCGTACTTTTTGCATTTACTTTAAGCTACAACAAAGTCGGGTTTTTATATATATTTTTGTATTCAGTATTATTCTATAGAAAGCATTAAGTGTATTTTGGTTATAAAGGAGGAAATCCTTTCCGGAAAAAAATCGGGAACGTACAAAAAAAAAAAAGTGAAAAAAAAATAGGTAAAAATTCCCAATTGATTGGCTTTTCCCGAGGCGACTAATTTTAAATTTCTTCCTTCCTCCTTGCTCAAATACATTCAACGATATAAATATCCAACATCTTTCTAATTTCCACCAATATTAAAAGAGCCAACACAAAATACGGCAAGATAAAAGTTGTTAACTGAATCCGGTTGAATTGGCTTTAGTGGCGGAAGCAAAGCTATTGCTTTATATTATTTTTTTTTTTATCAATTGCGTTTTAAAAGGTCCTCTACTTGCTGATAAAAATATAAAGAGTCTTTTGGCTTTGGGTACCTCTATTCTTGGTCACTTTTGTGGGTATCCAATTAGCTTGGAGTAAAACCAAACAACAATTTGAATGAATTTAAGTGAATTCATTTGACGGCACCAGATATCCTGTTTTGCCTACGGTCTTTTGTACAAACAGTTAGAGATATCAAAGATGGTTGTAAAATGTTGGATGGTACTTTTTTTTTTGCATTTTCAACTTTCTCACTATAAGGTGCTCTTCCGTTTTGATGAAATTAATTTCAATACAGACACAAAAATGGTTGTTGAATTTATTTTTCTTACTACGGAAGTCCTTAGAGAAATAAATTTAAATTTCTGTATATAGACAAAAAGATGGAAATTCGATTCAAGTTTCTTCTTCTTCTTCTTTTTCATCTTGCTGGTCCTGGTCTCTTTATTTTTGTTGTTGTTAGTTGTTTGTTTTTTTGTTTTTTTGTTTTTTTGTTTCTAGTTGCTATAGGTTTTTGTTTAAATTGGAGTTTTGAAATGTAATTAATTCACATCAAGTTCCTCTTTAACGGATATCTGACTTTTGAATTTATCCACAGTAGTGTCTTTGAATTGTGGGTCGGTGGAATAGGTTGTTTTTTGTGGGAATAACTTATTTTTAGATTTTATTGAAATGAAAAATAAGAATAAAAGTGAAATGAATTTTGTTATTATTTTATTTATTGTGTTTTTCAAATTCTTGCAGATGAATAGGCTTAAATTAATCAAATTCAAATTAGTTACCTTGGGAAGTTTGCAAAAAAAAAAATTGTTTAGTAATTAATTAATTCAGAAATATCTTATTTTGTTTGGTAATTTAATTCATGCTATTGATGTTGGATTTTTAAAATAAAATATTAAGATTAAATCAAATCGCCACAAAAGCCAAAATATTTGAACAAATTAATAGTCCTTCTTTTCTTGGAATTAGGTAGGTAAAATTTCTATTTTTTTTTTTTTAATCAAAATATCATTTTCATTTTTTTTAAAAAGTGTCTTTCAATAAGGACGCACAATTTTTAGAAGAGTTAATAAAACAATTAATTTTTAAAATTTAATTTTTTGAAAGAACATTTGATCGCATTAATGGAATATATAATCGTTAAAATGTTCAAATGTTTGCCATGCATTTTTTTGTCATGTAACTAGCTTTTGAACATTGAAGGTGTACTGAAGGAAAAATATTTGCACTAAGTATAGAAAGAACAAATCGCTGAAATATGTGAGCAGCGTTGCAAAGTCATTACCTTAAGTCATCACCATGAACTCAATCAGTCTAAAGAGCGTTATGATTGCGGTTTTTGATATGTCTTCTGTCTAAGCAAGGATTTTGTGGTATCCGTACGGATCAGATCTAGTACGCTAAAAATCTTTCTGCCCTTAAGATAGTAAGCGAAATCCCAAATGGAAAATATTTTGTAACGATCTAAGATGGTGTTCAAGTTGAGTCTTCTGTAGTTCAAGCATGATCGTCAGCCATTTTTTTTTTCTAGCCTAGATGCTCTTTGACGGTTGACAGATTCCCTGGTTGATCAGTTGATCAGGTGAAAGTCATCTAGACTTTGATTATGCAGGACGTCCTTTAGTTTGTATTGTATAAGGTGCGTGATATTTTGTGTGTTTCAGCCAAAAGGTTTGTTTTAGTGATTTTTTCACATTGTTTTCAGCAAACCTTAAATGAAACATGAAGGATAGATTTTGCTGATAGTTTTAGCAGTCGAAAGTTGCACCAAAACCCAAAGTTTGAACAGTGATTTTTTTATCAATATGTTTCTTAATTTTGAGATCAACTTGTATATCAAAAAATTAACAGGAGTTGAATTCGAAGTTTCTTTAAAGCCAGATTCTATAAATGCAAAAGAAACTTTGCATAGACCCAACCTCGCACCTTCCCCAAATCCTATATTGATCCTAAGCAGAGGGGTTGCAGGGGGCAGCATGCCCCCCATCAAACACACCTCACTGATAAACTTACATACATATGTTATTTTGTTTTGATTCACTATTCACCGCTTTATATTTTTTTAGATCTTTCAATCGTAGATGGGAAAAAACTTCACATAATTTTTAAAGAGCTTCGACTTCTCCCAGCATTAAGTTGATTCAGTTGATTTTGAGAAGTTTAATCTGCTGTTGAGGTGTGAAGAGCGCCAATACATGGGAAGAAACAGAGATGGAAGCATTATCTGAATTGGTTTGCAAAAGTTTTAAGGTTTTTATTTGGGCAACAAGATAGAATTGACTGCGGTGCTTTTTGACAGTTGCTTCATTCATAGCATTCTTACGATATCTTTGGAAATGCTAGCTAATGTAAGCTCCCCCATCTTGCTAAGCAGCTGAGTTGGTACAAGCTCAGATGCTAAAGAAAACGTCTTCTTCTGTCAAGACTGATTTCATTCAGAATCTTTTGGAGTAATATCAACTTTGACTCCTAGAATGCTGACACAAAGGGAGTCTTTCGTTTTGTGTACATACTTCTCAGAAGCAGGGAGATTTGTGATGATATCTCTCCTTAGCTAAGACATCAGCTTTTATATTGCTGAGTGAAGTAGGTACTTCGTTTCGTCAGCAGAGATTTTACTGGTGTGGAACTGGGTCGGAAGCTTTGGACTTCGCTCCCAGAAAGGTGGAACTCCAAAGGATGGTATTGACTTCCATTGCTACTTTGCTTGTACTGTTGTAGGTATTATGAGAAGTTGTATATTTGTGCTGTGGAACCTTGCGAAAAAACATTTAAAAAATTCGTTGAAGAAAAAACTGCGTTTTCTTTAAGAAATAGAATCAGAACCTCCTGTCACTTTTCAGATGATTCATTTGATGAATTTAACATGAGTGTGTCATATTGGCGAAGAGCACATACTACTTTCTGGATGAAAATTTACCAAGAAATCAGTATTTCATTGGAAGTTGCCTAGCAACCAACTCATATTTAAATTAAAAACACGGTGATTTCGTATTCTGTGAATCCATGCCATAAATGTATTTGAGTTAGTCATAAGTTAAATATTTTCAATGAATAATGTTATGAAAATTCAATTGTAAAATGAAAAATTTAGTAATAATTGTTTTATTCATCACTTAAATTTGTATTTTTTTTGTAAAAGTAGTCTTCTTAGTTCATATTGTTCTACTAAACAAGGCAATTTATGACATGAATCAATTCCTGTTTATGAAGAAATAACCTCAATTTTTAGTCATATTTTTTTTTTTCTTGTCAAGAACACTTTACAAATTAGATGAAAATGAACTTATGAACTTGTACTATACAATACTTTTCTACAGTTTTTTTGTTGCTTAATTTTCCCTATTAAAGTATCAACTTGTAATTCGCCGAAAGACAGGGTTGTTTCCTACACACAAAATTTTATATAAAAAAAGATTTTTTATCACAATGTCTTTCAAGCATTTAATATTGCTTGAGGGCACAGTTTTAAATGTTTTAAACCTGATTGAATGCTTTGTTTAACATTAACAGCAAATAAAATGAACTTTGGATCACATTCATCATTAGAAAGTCTTTTAAAACTCCCGCTCGAAAAAGTGAACAGTCTCAAAAGAGTGAACAGGCCTTAGTTTTTACTACTTCACTATATCAACCATCTACTGCATATTCATCGTCAATTAGTGGCGCATTTCGTTAAATAAAAACTACAGGGTGTCCGCCGGGAAGGTATACTACTTTGTTTTGCCACCATTTTGGTAAACATTAGTCTTGACAGTTCATATTTGGCAGTCGTGAAGTAGACTCGTGGCAAATTTATTACGGAAAATATTCAGTAATCATCGATTACTGTGGCGATGAGAATGTTACGTAAAATTTTTGGGAGAAACAAGGTGCCAACAAAATGCACTTTTTATCGTGTAGTGAATGATTTTGAAGAAAGAAGGTCTGTAGCAGATAGGCCCAAGCATGGACCACAACGTTCTACAAGATCGACTGAAAACATTACTGCTGCTCAAGGAAGTGTTCAAAACAATCCATCAACCTAAATTCGACGCCGCCCGTGCTCAGGTTACTGTGAATGGGAAGCGATGTCGTGATATGATTGCAACTGCATGCTTTGGGCTTGATTGACATGTGGTTTCAACAAGACGGTGCCACATCGCATACAGCCAGGATTACAGTGGAATTACTGCGAGACAAAAACAAAGTAGTATACCTTCCCGGTGGATACCCTGTATTTACTGGCTATATTACAACCAAATGCTTTTTATATCCTTTGTCAATATACATAGTTTTGGTCGTGTAATTGAATTGAGTTCAATGTGTTCAGATACATGTATTTCACATAGGTAAATATGTGTTATACTCATATAAATATGTACAACTCATTATTAGCAGAAAATGTTTCACTATGAAGGTTTTTATATAGTTCACATTCTATTCGTATTATGATACCTTTTATTTTATTTATTTATTAATTTATTTTAATTTATTATATAAATAAATTTCAATTTCCTCCAAATCAAGACACTCGTCCTAAACACTACCACTCTTGCTTGTTTTAATAAAATTTATTTGTTCTATTTTTCTTCATTTATTTTCTGAGTCTTTGTATGACTGTTTTTATTTTGTATATGTACCCGCAAAAAAGATATAAAAAAATCTCTAACCTTAACTATAACACTATCAGACAATAGTGGAATTTTTTGCTTGTGCTTCTTCTTTTATGTGTAGGTATGTATGTATGTATTGTGTGTGTATTATTTTTGTGTTTTGTGATTGTGAAAAGAAAATCTCTGTGAGAACTTAAATAACATCTTTGTAGAAATAATACTTTGCCTTTTGTCTAAGAATAAAAAATAAAAAAAATATAAGACAACAAAGCACAATAAGATATAATAAAAGAAAATGTAGCAACAAATAAAAAAACTATACTTATTTAGAAGACTGCATTTTGTAGAAATGGACAAAGACAATAATTGCATTGAACATAGCGTCAAGGAGAGTATTTTTTTTGTTATTGTAAAAGCAGAAGGAAATATAATAAAAATAATAATCCTTTTTCCCTCTCTTCATCTTGTTCTTAGTTTGTTGCACTATCATGGACTACCAATTTTTATATAAAAATTTTCTGCTCAAATTTTCTTTTTCCTTACCGTTTTTTGAATTTCTTTTTAAGTCCCTTCACCCTATAGTACTCGTAGAATTGTTTTTAAGAACTCTTTAAACGGGTCCTTAAATTATATAATGACATGTTTTAAAATATTCTCTCTAAGGACTAAACAAAATGATCGAAGGCTTCACACTTCTTCACAGTCTGATTTATTTAAAAAAAAGCTGATTTTGATGTTTTTTAGGTATAAAAATGTCCTTAAACTCGACTTTTTTCATTATACTCCAGATGAAAATCAATCAATCAGAAAATGAACTTAAAATTCTACTTCACCATGGAAAAACAGAGTTGCCCACTGATGTAGTTCCTTTTTTACGACATGGCAGCAGCACCACCTGACTGGTTTATTTCTGCCAAAGATTTTGGAAACAATGAGGGCTTTCAGACGTGATCCTTTTTTTAATTTCATCTCCCAAAAGACCTTATGGGTATCGTGAGTGTGCATTCGACACATACACAAAGCATTCAATTTTTCAATATCATGCGGTGAATCAAGTTTATTTCCTCCGTTCTCAATAACACTATGGCTTCTTTCACTGGTGAACATAAGCTTTTTTTACTATTTTTTTTGTTAGCAAAAATATGTTACCGTTCCACAGCAAGGATAAAATGATGAAAGAATAAAAAAAAAAAACTACAAAAATCCTAAATCGAATTGCAAAACGTATCCTTTTCGGAAAAATAGAACGCGGTTTCTATTGATATATGTTTAGATGCTTATAAAGCAGAAATCTTGTGCAGCAAAAGTCATTCAACGAACTAAACAACTCTCCTACATACGAGTATATGTACCTGCCAGAGTCGAACGATTCAAATACAAAAAGTGCAGCTACGCCACGCGCGTTACCCGAAGCTGGCAGGTACATGCTTTGTCAATATAGAATCAATGCAGGAGATTTTTTTTTACTTTGCAATTTTAAAAATTTTTATCCTGTCGTATCCTGAAAAATCAATGAAAAGAATTTGAAATCAACATGTTGTGCAGCATGCACCAGTATCACAAACAAAATAAAACCATTAAAAAAAAAACAGGATCAGGTTTATGTGTGCCGAGAACATGGTTGATATTTTTTTGTTTTAAAGATTGTTTTCTTTTTTTTTCAACTTTATTTTGAATCCTGAAATTTGTTTTATTGTTTTCTTCTATCAAATCGGACAGGTTTGCGGATTGTATATCCTGATAGTGAAAAAGATTGTTAGACAGTGATTGATCAAGAAAAGAACGTATACCACCTATGAAAATGCAACATAAAAAGGGATTTATTGAATGTCAAATATTAGGATGTGAGTGACGTGGTTCAAAATAGTGTCGTTATAGTTCTTGAAGTCTACAAATCAATACATTTATCCAGAGGTTGTTTTTGACGATTTATTGAAGCTACAATGATAAATTGTTTTAGCTTCACGGGCTTACTACCAAATTGAGGGGTTAGATTAAATTTAAAATTTCACAGTTTCAAAATCTCACTTTTCAAAATCTTGTGATTATACAAAATCTTGCAAACTAAATTAAAATTTTGTAAAACTTAATTTCGTTGCAATAAACGGTTTTTTTTTTAAATTTAAATCTTTTAACTTCTCTCAGTTAAAAAACCTCACTTTTCAAAATCTCGCAATTACAAAATCTGGATTTTTAAACCTCTCAATTACAAAATCCAGCAAACCAAAGACTGACAAAAATAAAAATCTCGCAAAACCTAATTTCATTGCACCAAAGTAATTTTCGTTAATTAAAATCTTGCAAATTCAAATTTTTCGCAAAATATATCGAGTGATTTGCTTACCTTATTCAAATCGGAATCCGCATGTATTGCTATTCTCAATTGTTATTGTTTATATTTTAATTGTTTTTTATGAAAAAGAGATAGAAATTGTGTATACAGAATTTGTATTATTTATTTGAATTTGCGAAATTTAAGTTTGCGAGATTTTAATATGCGAGATTTTAAAAAATGAGATATTGGTTGATATTTGCGAGATTTTTTGATGCGAGATGTAGATGCAATATTTTATTATTGCGAGACTACTAAAAGCGTGATTATTAATTTGCGAAATTTTGTTTTACAAGATTTATAAAAATATGCGAGATTTTGTGGGATTTTGCATAGCTCCCCAAAATTAGAAAATTTTCTTAAAAAATTTTTTTTTACTAGCCCGATATTAATAAATAATCGCGAAATGGGGGGCAGCTTAATACAAATTTCCTAACAGTTCTAAAATAAAGCATGATACAGCTTAAAAAAAAGATGTATGACTAAAGAACACGTGGACATAATTCACATTGGGCATATCCCGCCTTAATGAGGCATAAATTCTAAATCCAATTTGAGACTTATATAATGTTCCATTTTCGCTTAAAAGCTTGCGATGATGTTGTATAAATGGTATTCAAGTCCTTCAAACATTCCTTCAGAGCCAGTACCTTTCACCACCGGGATAAAAAAAATAGGACAATCAGTGTAATATCATGATGGTGTATTGCGTTACACGATTCAAGCTTTGCATGCTAAATAGAAAAATCCGCGCATTTGTTTCAGGTTTCGTAAATGTCCCTCAACATTATTTACGCCTTAGGCGAACGAGGCATTCATTTAAATTAATGAATTTTTTTTTACTGGTAATTTGCACTTTCTTAAATTTATCATCCTCTTAAAATGAAATTAACTGCATTTAACTTCCATTTTTTGCGAGCAATAATTATAACACAAAATGTTACGACTTTTGAGAAGTAAGGCCAGGCTAATTCTTCCCTTGGTAGCTATTTAATTAATCGCCTGTCTATGATCAGCTTAATTAAACCAATCCACCGAAGACCACAGAATAACGAATTGCCACACCGTTAGATTAGCACATATACATTCAAAACCTAAGCACGTTCCCTGCGATTTTTGCAGTGCGATGGTATCAGCAACAAGGATATTTTTCCCTGGTTATGTGTGTGGTCGGGAATGGCATTGCATCGTTAAAACCGTTAAATTGAAATCACATAAAAGTGTCCATTTCCTCATACATTACAAAGCAGCTTCAGCCCCCCATGTAACTATGTGAATTTTATCATTTCAGGGTTTCGAAATTATATCGAAGAGTACGAGTCCAGTTAGTATGTGTTTGTGTGGTGAGCTTTATTTCCGGCGCCAAAAGAGTATTCGAAATTAATTATTATTATCGATAATAATATTATTCAAGTTGAAAACGATAAACAATTTAATTGAACAATTCATTTTGGTCCTGTTGGTATGGTAGAAAGCAGAGTAGAAGGAAGCAGCCGGCAATTATTGGTGGCATTGGTTTGATTTCATCGAGATGCTTAATAGATTTTTATTAAATTATAAATGAACCGTGGATGATCGGAAATTGAAATCCCTGGTTCACTAAATCAGATCCGTTGCTTGTCATATCATCCGCCTTAAATCTACGCCTACACTTAAATACAATGAGATAAGCTTTTCCAACGAAGACACTCAAAATATATGGCCATAAATCAAATATAGCACGCAATAGGAACATTTCTCGCATCCTCCTCTGAGTTTTCTTATTTTTTTTATTTTATTTTTTTTGAAGACAAACGATTCAAACTACAAAAAGAAAGTTGACATATATTTTTTTTTTTTTCAGGAGACATTCACATCCTTCCTCCCTAAAAATTGAGAGGATTCTATGGAATCGTTTTCATTTAAGAACTCAGCTACCATAATTCATAGCGCTTAGTGTTGTCCTTATGAGTTTAGCCAGGAAATATGATTTTTATTGCAAACTGAAGAGCCATTTTGAGTGGCAGGAGCATAAAGAATAACACAATGTAGTCCCTGGCTATGTGTGTATGAGTTTTGGGAATATCAACACCAAAAAAAAAAAGAAACACAAAAAAGAGACACAAAAGACGATGAAGTTTATTTATGTCATCCAGAGATTTGTGAGTTGTAATTTGTGGTGATTTTTATTTTATTGAGTTTTTTGATGTAGTCGTTTTTTTTTTTGTTTTCTTTGGCAAAGTTTTTTATTCTTCGCAAGGGGATTTTACTTGGATTTTGAATACATTTTTGTATGAGTGACGATTAGTAGTGACTTGTTGTCCCTTGAAGTATAATGATTAGTGCGTTGAACTATACCAAACCGGAAGTTTGGGATCAATTTTCTGTCGGTTACACTAAAGTTATGTTTTTTTTTTTGCGATATAAGTAGGTACTTATATCGCAAATTATGTGTGCCTGTCTGTACCTCGGCCTACAGTCTAAGCCACTAAAGAAATTTACTTCAAATTTTGATCTTTAGGTTTTTTGGAACTCTTCTGAGGGTAAATTTAATTTTGTTCTTAGCTCCAAAAATAACGGTACTTTGCCATGCAACCATTAAAGAAAACCATATTTATCTCAAAAATGGCTTTAACGATTTCTAAAAAATATCTGTGAATTACTGTTCGCATACATGGTACTTTTTGATAAAAAATTGTTTACCAAAAACTGTCATTGACGGAACCTGCCATATAACGGTTGTTTTGATTTTCAATTTTCTCATTAACGGCTAAAACGATTTCAATCAAAATTTTTATAAAAAGTTCCTTTAAAATGTGAATAATTGTGCATATAAAAATTTTGGATATAAACAAATATTATTTATTTTTTAATTCAATATTTAAAATACGGGTTGATAGATTTTTTTGAAATTAGGTTTATTAATGTTTATTAATTAGTACTCAAAATTGGCATACCAAAACTTCTTTTATAAAATGTTACCAAAATTTCATATATAGAATATTAGTTTTAAGGAAAACCTCCCCAACGATTTCAAATTTTTGTTTGCATAATGCATGTACCTATTCATACTTTTGAAAGTAATCAAATGGCTTCTTTTTTTTTGAGCGCTTAGCTATTTTACTAGTTTTTATACAGTTTTTCTATTTTTTCTATTTTTTTTTTTTTTAGTTATTTGCAAATTTTAGAAGTTTTTAAATTCCAAGCAACTTGAATACAAGAGTAAGAACGTGTGATTCAGTCGGGCATTTTATTTTTACCGAACGCTGAAGGGCCAGCAAAAATTATTTCTGCAAAGAATCTTGTAGAACACCTATTTACATTTTAAAAACCGTTCTCGAATTTTTTAATTGCGTAATTATTTGCTGAAATATTTGTATTCAAACACTAACTTTTCTTATCTTTCATTTAAATTCAGAAAAAAATCAAAAAAGTCTGAATAAACAAGTTATCTGGAAATTCCATTCAATTGAGTTAAAACAAAATATTTATTTCTTAAAATAACGCAATAACAAAACTCTAAAAATTTATATGCAAACACATCACAAAACAATAGATTTATGAAGAGCTGTACGTTGCTTAGAATAAGACCATCACTCATCACAAAAAAAAATACAACTCTTAAAAATACACCCAAAAAAATTAGAACAAAATCTTGTCCTGTTAATTTTTTTGACCAATATATATTTGGTTTAAGTCAATGGTTTAAGAAATTTATTTTTTCTCGTCTACTTAAGTTACTAGTTATTAATATTTATAATTGGCAATGAAACAAATAATCATCCTTAGCTCAGAGTAAAAATTTGGAAATGGATAAAATTTGATTATTTTTAACAAAAAAGGTGCTCTCAAATTTGGGACAAGAGGAGCACTTGATATTTTCTTTGACTGCCTCTGAAGGACTCTATCAAAACTTTCTCCTTTTCACTTCACTTAGGAAATTTTTAAAAATGCAGGAATTTTTTTGTGTTTTTGCATCGATGGGTTCTATTGTTTGCCTTTTGTACAGGTCTAATAATCATAAGCCATCCATATTCGATATTCAGTTTGTTTTTATATTAATATTAAACATAAAAATAAATGATGATTTCACCCTCTACAAATAAGATACTGGCAACTTTCGGGAATAGTACGAAATCCCCCAAAGCAAAATCTTGAATAACGGAATTTCGCATTTTTTTAAAAGTTTTGAAATGTGAAACCCTAATATTAATAACAATAATAACAATCTCGCATATCTTGCAAATACTAACTGAAATTTACCAATTACATATTTGAAATCTCGCATATTCAATTTCATATAAGTTGAAATTTAATTTTGCAAGATTTTGATCAAAAAATTATTTTTTGAAATACATTTGAATTTTGCGAGATTTTGTAATTTCAAATACGAGATTTTTCATACATAAACCAATTATTTTGGAAATACAGATAAAATTATTTTTTTCCAAAAACCTTTGGTGGATATAGTGAGGGTCATGGCTAGGGTTCAAAACGCTGAATGTCTAAGAACATTATAATACATACATATGTTAAGAAAAGACATGGAAATTTTGAGAGCTAAAAGTTTAAAAGCATGAAATGCGATATTTAAATTAACAAAAAACTAAAACAATTTCTTTGATAGTTTGAAATAAAAAATAAAAAGAATGCCATCTCAATTCTAGATTTAATATGACTGAATGGAAACAAAAAATTTTAAATCGTTAAGGCTGTCAGTAGTTTTAAAAAATAATTTTGTATTATTAAATTCTTAAAACATTAAAATTTTTGGTATGCCAATCGTAAGTTTTTATTTATAAATAAAATTTTCAAAAAAAACTTAATAACCCGTTCTTGAGATATCGAATTTTCAAAAAAAAAATCTTCTTAAAAATAAAAACAAATTAGTTCGAAAATTTTGGTATGCAATATTTTTAATCCTTTTTAAAATTTGTATACCATAAATTAAAATAAAAAAAAAGATTCTATGAAAAGTACCTACTATTAATAAATAATTGCTATTTTTTAATTTTTATACTTTTTGGAATGTAGCTATATTGGACTAATTTAAACAAAGAAAAAAGTTAAATAAAAATTGTAGGATCTATTTTTAAGAAAATAATATTATCTTAACGCTTTTAAAACATATGTATAAAAAGTACCGTTGTTTTTTCATAAAAATAAAAACGTAAAAAAAATATGCATTAATTATCAATTTCGTTCATCGAACAGTGTACTGCAGAACGAAAAGTAAGAATAAATTTTTCGTTTATTTTTGTATGGGATTTTCCGTTTCGCATCAGAAGCGTTCTGCAGTACCTACGCTGTTCGTTGAACAAAATTGATAATTGTTGCATATTTTTTGGAGTAGTCTACACTCTTTTTTCCCACACAATTATCTATCCAAGTCATTTATTGTGTGCGAAAAAATGACATTTGTGTTTTTTCGTGGCTGCCTGTGTTTTTTTTTTTCATTTGTTTTGATTTTTTGAATTGGTGTAACCATCATTGAATTTTTTTTCGCTGCGTTTTTGTTGTCTTGTTGGAGACCAACTAAAAATTTCGTTTTGTATCAGCAGCGCACTAGCTAGGCCTTAGAAGAAAATACAAAATGGTTCATTGGGAGGTAGTTAGGTAAAAATGGTGGCACGGGCGTAACACTTGCTTGGTGCCCAATTAGTGCTTAATTGCGCCGTTTTGATAATAGCTCATTTTACCAGTTGGTGAAAGTGGATTAAAGTGAGGAAGATCGGTGGATAACCTCTGAGTATCATCTTCGATGCGTATTGAAGTTAACAGTAAAGGGACCCGCGAAGGCTTCATACAAATTGACAATCATGATTACTCAAGGGGTCTTCCAGGATGATTGGATGCAAGATTTCTTCCTGGGCCTCCGTCTGCCCAGGCTTCTTGAGAAGACCAGCATCCACCATGAGACCAGAGTTCCTTCGTTTGAATTGGAACAGATATGGAGTATGGTTGTAGTGGGTGTACCATTAACAACCATTTTTTTGAAAAATGGTTTCCCATCCAAAGGTAGCCTTTACAGAAAGAAATTTATTTATTTCTTTTTAAGTCAAGTTGTGGAGCCATTTTCTGAGAAAATTAAGATTTTGTAAAATTGTTTAAAAAAAATGTACGGCAGGTACCGTAATTTTTTGTTCTTAAAAAAGAAATTAAAAAAATATGTTGGCAGAATCACCAAAATCCATCACTATGTTCTAAGTTTCAAAAAAATCAGCCGTTTATGCTGTAGCTGAACAGATAGACCGACAGAAAAGTGAGACTCACTTTCTTCGCCTTCCCCATCAATTGTAATGACAAGTCGGATCAAAATCTTGAGTTTATTTTTTTTTCGAATGAATAACTTGCCATATAGTACCTTTATATCGCAAGTAAAATTGTGAGAGAGGGACGCAAATCTCCCCCTTTCATATCACATCAGCTTCTTTCTTAATTTTAAGCCAATAAATATTCCAACTTATAGTTATTTTATCTGATTTTATTTTATTTATTTGAATGTTTTTGTTTGGTATGGAATACAACATTTGTGAATATGTACAGCATAAAGTTATTTTCTTTCACTTTGTATTTTATTTTCCGTTTTTATTAAGCGTGATTCTTTTCATCGTATATCATTCATATTCCATGAATGCTATTATGACTGTAAATATGAAAAATAGCTAAACAAGTCAAGAAAAACAAAGAATTTTAGAATCAATGTGTGCAGTTGCTTTCGGAAAAATCAGTAAATTGTCTGCTCCTATAAAAGTCATGGCCTTCCAAAACACTGGACATAAGCTCGCCTAAAAGTAACCTTTAAGATATACAAAAATCAGCCTTCCTACATTTCCTTCCCGTAAAAATGCAATCTGTACTGTACTAAAGAATGGAAACAAAATAGTAAAACAAATAATATGAATTAGTTATTTTAAAATATTTAAAGTTTTAAAGAAAAAATATTTATAGTTATTACTACAGGGTGGCGCACGAATCGTGCTACAAAAATAAAACGTAATAACTTTTTTTCTGTGTGAGTAATCGGCTTATTTTTTTTTTATTTTGTAGGTTACTATTTAGATTTATAAAAATGGATGCTTGGGATACGGAGAAAAGAATTTGGATAGTGCTACGGTACCATGCTTTGCAGTCCGTGATTTCCGTCCAAAGGGAATTTAGGCGGGAGTTTGGCGGTAATCCCCCGAGTAGATGGACCATTATGAGGTTTGTAAACATGTTTGCCGAATCTGGAAGCATCGCACGAAGGCCGTACCATCGAGATGCCAATGTTCGGGTTCAGGATACAATCGCAGCAGTAGCATCTGCAATACAGGCCAATCCGAGCGTTTCGACCCGAAACTTATCGGGGCAAATTGGAGTTAGTAGACGGTCATTACAACGGATACTTCATGACAATTTAAACTTGTTTCCGTACAAAGTCCAAATTACTAGCAAGTTAAACCCTCAGGATTTGCCTGTTCGCCTGGAATTTTGCCAAAAAATAATATCAATGCCCGAAGAAGACAACACATTGATCAATTGTTTGTTCATGTCTGATGAGGCCCATTTTGATCTTAACGGCAATGTAAAGAAGCAAAAATGGCTGTATATGGAATGAGTCTAATCCAGAAATGCTCCATGAGACGGAACTGCACCCAGAACGAGTCACTGTGTGGTGCGCAGTTTCATTAAGGTGTATTGTCGGGCCGTACTTCTTTGAAGAAAACGATGTAACCGTTACTGTTATGGGGTTATGTCAAGCAAGAGGTGTATAAAACGAAGCCCAGGAATTTAACTGAATTAAAGCAGTCCATAACGACAATAATTGAGGCGATCCCAACTTCAACTCTTCAGGCCGCAATGAATAATTTTTTGATCAGGTGCCGCATATGCGTGGGAGAGCGTGGAGGTCATTTGCGGTCTATAATCTTCAAAAACAACTAAATATTTAAAATAAAATTTAATTTTCTAACCAATAAAAAAAAAATAAATGAATTACATCGATTAAAAAAAAGTTATTTGAATTTCTTATTGTAGCACAATTGGTGCGCCACCCTGTACGTGATTTTCATCTTCAAACTTGTGATTCAAAGTTTTGAAATAATTATTTAAAGACCTCTTTACTCTTTTACAATTTATTAAGAGCACGTTTCGAATTTTCTTATTTTATTTAACAAAATAATTCCGAACATCCTTAAAACTAATAGTTTCTTAAACAAAATTATGAGTTCATCTTCATAATACAACACACATTACTTGATATTTGTTTTAAGTACTTTCTTTAACGATTATTGTAACCTCAACCGCATAGGTTGTGTGGTAGGTTGATTTTCTCTTAGGTGAGACTATAATAACAAATATAAATGTATAGGTATATGCATGTATTTAAATTTGAGATCCACTCTCATCTCAAAGGAGATGACATTATTATTTTAAAGAAGCCCGGAACTTATTTAAAATAAACATTAAGCTATAGAAGATAACAAGACTACTCCTTGAAGTCCTCTAACAAAACTTCATTTTGTGTTTGTTTCTATATTTTATATATTTTACATACAGATATGTATAGGTAGGTACTTTTGGTTTTTGCAAAATGTGTTTTCTTGCATTTCTGGTTTGTCTTGAAATGGCTTTCCGCATCCCTAATGTTCTTACCACCTGTTTGGCAGAACTTTTTGAATATTAGTTTTTATGTGAAAACTAAACATAATAATTTTTTGACACCAAACAATATGAAAATAGTTTTTTAAGCATTTAAAAAAGAAAGAAAACAAAACTCTTTAAGCAATAAAAACCCTTTTGTGTATTTTGAATCAATAAAAAGAATTCCCAAAAAGGATTTGAAAGTACTTTTTCTAACTCACTTTCAAAAAAATAGGAAAAGAATTTAAGGTTTTTATATAATTTCACTTCTGAAAGTGAAGGTTCTTGTGTGAGTGTGTGTGTGTTTTTTTTTATGTTATCTTCCAACTCTGGCAATTTGCTTAAAATCAATTTGCCCGTGGAAATTATCACTTAACTTAATGACACCATAATAAAACAAAGAAGAACCCCAAAAAGGATGTGGATTTTGTGTTGAGAAAAAAAAAAAAAAAAAAATTAAATCACAAAGAAACATTATTTTACTCTCCTCTTCCGGATCAATGATGATGATGGTGCGGAACGCGGAAGGATGATGCCGGTGAGTTTTTGGGATGGAGGGACATTCATTTTAATGTTAAATACTTTTGTTTGTCTATCTTTTTACCCTTTTTCCTTTGGGAAATGTCCAGCCATCGCTATATTGCCGTCATTTCTTGTCACTATAGCCGTATAGCCATAAAGTCCTCGTCTTAACGCTCTACCCGTGATCAACGCTGTTTACAATCCGTTTCCGTTCTTTATTTTTATCGTTTATCTTTATCTTAAGGGCTCGCATTTGTCTCTGCTTTCCTTTTTTTTTTTGCACTTTCAAGAGTTAGTATAGTCTGTGTGTGTGTATCTACCTAGGTTGGGATGGAGCATGGGGGAGGACTTGATGGGTGAGCTATGTAGCTATAGTGGAGGTCCTTTATCCTTTTGTTTTTTAGTGCTGCCACCGCTAAACATTAGAATAATGCGACAAGGGAATTCTTTTGATTTTTTTTTTTACGATTTTTATGATAACATCTTACGCATTTTGTTATTCGAAAAAAAAAAATAGGAAAGTGTCAGTTTTGTTGAGTTTTCCAGGTGCAGATAGGAATGATCAATTTGACAGAAAAGATTATGATGATGGGATGAAGTAAAAACAAATGGACTATTCATA
Source organism: Dasysyrphus albostriatus (assembly GCA_946251815.1). NCBI lineage: Eukaryota > Metazoa > Arthropoda > Insecta > Diptera > Syrphidae > Dasysyrphus > Dasysyrphus albostriatus. The sequence goes on from OX276336.1 coordinate 139,669,441, forward strand.
TCTTAAAAACAAAAAAAAAATATATATATTACATCATCTACCTATATAGAAACGTTAAAAATGAATAGGATGACCAAAATACAACAACAGCGACAATATAAAATATAAAAAAAAAGGATAAGGACACTCCAATCTGGTTGGACCTGTATTTTCATCACAATGCCATTTCATTCTATTTGGTTTAGATATTTATTATTTTTTTTTTTGCCAGACGTATACGACGCACATAACCTTAAGGAGAAACGTGATAAAAGATAAGGGGTTAGAGTTAGAATATAAGAATTGGGGACATTTGCTTTAGGGGGAGCAACACAAAAAAAATAAGAACAAAATGAATATAAACCTAAGATAAAACGTGACGTCCTCTTCGGTTGGCATAATTTTTTTTGTTCCTATAAAAGGTAGATATATATTATAGATGTAGTATACACCATACCCCTACATATATTGCCTAACCGTGATAGGATACGTACATACCTAAATGGTTATGACCAAAATACTCATAGCTCGTATCAGTTTTATTTTTATTTTAGAGTAAAATCGATTGGGTTGTAAGAAAAAAGATAAAAACAAAAAACATCTAATACTCGTATAGATAAAATGCGACTAATGGGTGTCCTTTGAATAAATTAAAAACAAAAGAAAAATCCTTGACATCTTATAATAATTATTGGAAATTTTAAAAATGAAAAATCAAGAGATGAAGATGAGGCAAATAACTCCTTGTTGATTGGCACATAAAATATTTGTCCGTCTAAACCCATTTTTTTGAAAAAAGGCAAAAAATAGATTTCTATAAATCAAGATGGCGTAAATCCAACAAAGGCTTGCTTGATAGTTGAAAAGAAAATTATGCAATTTCTGACGTCAAAAATATTTATTTTATTGATAATTTAAAACTGAACCTATTTCTTGACACATTCTGAAGTAACAATAAATCACTGATTGGTATAAACTGGTCTAAACAAACATTTTAAAAAGTTCCATATCACATGTATTTACATATCGAACATGTCTAGTTACCAATTTCATTTTTTTCAACCTCAACAAATCTAACTTCGCACCTACCTACGACTAGCTGCAAATTAAACCAAGTATACTTCATGTTCGTTTATGTTAAAAATCTTCCTTATAATGTAATAGCTATTTAGAAGCATTGTCAGTTTCCCAAAGTATAATTTATATAAAAATTTCAACGAATACGAACAAAGCATTAAGTTTTTTAAAATTCCAAAAAAAAATTCTCCAAAAAATTGAATATTCTTTCGTTGATTTTTACAAAGCTTCCCGCATAGTATAGTATTTGTGACTTACATAAAAACACAATAGCCTCATCTGTCAGGATGGTCCATTCTGGCAATGTCATTATTGTTTATGAACTGAACCAAATGTCCAATTTATATTATTTTTATTTTTTTGCGTGCATCATTATTTTTCATTATTTTTTTTTTTTTCGTTTCCCCATTTTGGCGTTTTCAATTTGTCAAAATGATCAAGGAAATTAAATAAAATGTATATTTCGCGGGAAGAAAGAATGCCATAAATCGTTAACATCACATAGAGTGCCACCTCTCATAACAGGGCCAGCCACAAACGAAAAAAACAAAATTAAAAATAATCAAAAAAAAAAAAAAATTAAATAAATAAATAAAGGACGCCCCAAAAGTGTATATATGTAGGTATTCTCATATTCTTAATCAAAATTGCTGGGCTGTGCTGTTATAAAGGCGATTGAAAGGACCACATTAATCAACACAAAGCACCTACAGATGATGACAAAAAATAATCTTTTTATGAACGATTCGGTGTGTGCCCACCGCGTGACACCAGGACCAATGTCTCTTACACCCACCACTCTCTGAGTATATGAATGACTTTACTGACAAAAAAAAAAAAAACAAAATTTCAGAACAAAATTTTATCACGCCTTCGAAATATAAAACCATTTTACCTACTGCTTGCAACTATGTAGCTCGTTGAGAGGACGAGACTACTATACTCCTGCTAGAAACTAGGACGTTGAACGGGATGGTGTAATTTTTTTTTTTGGGTCTGTTATTATTTTTACCGCATGTCCTATATTTTTGTTTTTTTTTATCATCACTTTACGAAATGCATTTCACTACTGCGTATTCATCTAGGAATTGAGCTTTGAGAAACCGTGTGCAGTGCAGTGGAACATTTTGGGAGGAAATTCTGAAATGATATCCTTGCGTGCTTGACGAGAATTTTCATTGTAAAAACTTTTTTTTGTTGATTACAGTCCCAATAGATGGTGGTGGTGCTGGTGTTGATATCGACACGGCACGGTGGCGCTCAGGTGAGATTTAGTTTGTTTGTACTGGAGCACTTTTATCGTGTGAACGCACTCTGATGTTTTCCTTTTTTTTTTTAATTTTTATAATGCAAAATTGTAAATTGAATAAAAAAAAGAAACTGAAATGTTTTCGTGGTTCATATAGTTTTATTCACATTCCTGCATACTATACCATTTATGCAGTTTGGAGTACATAGATTTTTTATTTAATTCATAAAATATTTTTTGAAAATTTACAATATGCAGTCTTATTTATTGTTTTTGAGAAGTTTTCGTTTAAGTACCATTTATTACAATTGAAATCTGATCAGCCAATAATGAAATATGTAATTCAAATTCAAAAATAGTATTCTAAATGCACTAGTTAAACAAAATTAAAGGAAGAAGAATGTTTTCAACTTTCTTTAAGTGTTTTTTTCGAGACTTGTATCTTTCTGATGAGTGGTTGCAACTACCATTGTTGCTTAGTTACAAGAAATTACTCGCGATAAAATTTTTTTTTTTTTTTGTATGAAGGTCCTAATTTTAGTGAATCATTTGTCTGAGTTAATTAAATGTATCGGTCAGATTACTTATTTAATAAGTTTTAATTTTACTTTTAATTTTTTTGCTGACCAATTTTGTTTATTATAGTTTATCTAATTTTAAATAAACAAAAAAGTTACCAATATCCCAAAAAAAAATCACGCCACACAAAAATTAAGGACAGTTTTGAGAATTCGAACAAGTTTTCAAAAAGTTTTTTTTTTAAGACTTCGTAAGGAACATTTTTTCAACCCTTCCCTTAAAAACTTGAAATGAGATGAAAAAAAAAAATAACAACAATTCAACTCAACAATATCAACTTTTTTGTTTCTTTCAGTTTTGCGTTCGTTAGATTTTTTTTTTTTAACTTGAAAGGAAATTAATAAAAAGTAGGACTTTTCTTTTAAGAAAATGTCTGTTGTTTTTGTAATTTTTTTTTGTTGATTTTTTAAAGAAAAGTACATTTTATTAATTTTCTTTCAAGTTAAAAAAAAAATCTAACGAACGCAGGCTGCTTGCCTTCCTGATTTTCTGTACCGAAATTATTTTTTGAATAAAAGACCAAAAAAAGTAGAAAGTAGTTTTTAAAACCAATTTTCAAACTTACTTATGAAGAGTGAAAAAATATACTTCTCAAAAAATAATCTTGTAGAAAATTTGTTCAAACTTCAAAAATTGTCCTTGAGTTTTTATGACGTCGAAATATTTTCTGAGATATTGGTTATCAAAGCCATACATATCTTTTTTTCAATAAAAGTCGGATAAACCATAGGGTAAATTCGGGTGATATGGCACCCATTTTTAGTTTTCTTTGTAACTCAAAAAGTAAAAACGGTTTTTATTTTTAACTTTCATATAAGTACATGTTCTGTAACTAATTTCAAAACAAAAAAATAGGTTGATAACGAAAGCTTATAAAAATAAAAATATTTTTAAGAAAAATTAACATAACCTTAAAAAAAGATATATCAAAAAATGGCGGGTGATATGGCACTTACTAGAGGGTGATATGAAACTCTACTTTTTGCATGGATTTTTAATAAATACTCATTGAAGTTTTATGTGAAATGCAATGAGAAACGTAAAATAATAAACTTGTTTGACTGGAATATTTAAAAAGCAGTCCTAGAAAGTCAATGAAAAATTTACCCAATGGACTAGTGGGTGAAATGGCTTTAGGGGTGCCATATCGCCCTTTTGATATTACAGATGTTTATCCAAATTACTCAAACAAAACAAGTACTCTTAGTTATAGTGGTAAATGGGAAAAATTAAACACCCACCATTCCTCGTTTTTTTTTTTTTTTGTTAGAGTGAACTCCTAATGCCAAATACTTCCGTTGTTGCACTTTGTTTAATTATGCATAGACAAAAAAAATGGACTAACATTTAGTCACTATTTTTCGATTGTGGCTTAGAAGTTAGAGATTTCATTTCAGTTTAAACTGCTTCAATTGACTTGTAAACTAAATAATATTTAAATATTAAAAAAAAAAATTTTTTTTGTGTTATTTTTGCATTATCGCAACAAAAGTACTATAACAAAAAAATTTTGTAAACAAATCTCAAACAAGAAACAAAATGCTGTTGTATGCCTTCTGTTTCGACTTAATATCGATACCTTCCCGTAAGAATGCATTATGCAACCATTTTAAAAATTGTAAGAGCATCGAAAAAACTTCTTGTTTATTCATTTATTTCTGTATTTAAAAAAAAAATTAAAAAAAATAAACTATTTAAAAAAATTCCAAATCCAAATCAAAATCTCTTAAAGGATTTGTTTATTATTGCAAAATACACAAATAATTAACTGAACAAGAGGGGTTTCAAGAAATTTAATTCAAAATTTTTAAAATTTTACTAAAAACATTCTTACGGGAAGGTATCGATATGACCACTTATCACAAAGAAAGAGTTTTCCAAAACCCACAAAAAAGTTTTTAAAACTTCTCCTTTAATTTTGTCTTACTAATGTAGTATTTTTTTTATTTTGAAGTAGGTTGTTCTTATTTTTTATTTTAACATACAGACAAAGTTTCTAATTTTGGCTCACAAACAAAATTTAGTCAAAATAGTAAAAATCATTTTTGAGAAAAATTTGATTTTCTTCTACGATTTCTTAGAGATTCTATGAAAGGTGTCGTTATTTTTGCTTTAAAGTTTAATATTTGTTGAATGCATTAAAAAGGTGTCAAAAAATCGTTATGTACCAAGTTCTAAAAAATCGAAATATGAAAAAATATTTCAAACATGAAATTTTTGAATTTTTTTTATAAAAATCCAAGAACTTGTTATTGAAAATTTTGGTAAACAATACTATTTGAAGTTCTCCATACAAAAAAAAAAACTAAATAAAATCAGTCACACCACACAAACAAAATTATTATTTGGGAATTCGGACGTACCATTAACAACAATTTTTTTTTGAAAAATGATTTTTCACTAAAATCAAGTTATTGGATTTTTTCAAAAAAGTTATTGAGACGCTTTGAAGAAAAATAACCCAACTAAAAAAAAAAGAAGACAAATCGTTTATGGGTTTATTTTATGATTTTTGTATTATGTCATGCTGGAAAATGATGGATGAATACCATATGCCCCCTTAAGTTTGCTTTTTAGAGTTTGATGTGAAAATACCAACAGTTATCTTAGTTTTAGAGTAGAGCAAACATTTTCTTTTTAATTTTGAAAAATGGTCATCTTCCAAAATTAAAAATTAAAATATTTTTGGTTAAGTTAGGGGAATTGTAAAGGTTGGTCCTCTTAGATAATAGAGTTTTTCGCAATGGCCATCTTTCACATTTCGAAAATTAAAACAAAATAAAAATAAAAATTTATATATATAAAAAAAAAAACAAAATAAAAAATTTCAAAAATCAAAAAAAAAATTCTAGAGGTGGTCAAAAAAAAGTTAAAGGGTGGGTCATTTATGTTCAAAATAACATCTATCGAAAGCATTAATCAAATTTGTAAAAATCGATTTGTGAGGCTTAACGTTCTTATGGCCCACAATTTTTCAAAATCGACTTTCTCGAAAACTGTGGGTGGTCAAAAAAATGGTCATCTTTTCCAAAAAAAAAAGTTAATTACTTTCGCAGGCCAAGTGAACACAGCTGTAGATATGACTAAAAATCGGTATGTACCAAATTTGGAAAACAAAATATGCACCTGTTCAGGATAAAGACGAATAGACAGGCAGACATAAATATGAGATGTATTTTTTATTTGCACAATTTGACATAAATTATTTTATGGAGCTATCCTGTATCTATCACAGACCACAGATTTGTACCATCCTCGATCTTTGTCTTAGTAACTATAAGTACTCTATGATTTAAGTTAAAAATTAATATGAGCTCAACTCCATATTGCGTTTCGCCCAGATAATATAGTACTATTTACCATGTAAGATGTGTAAGCCTACTAGTGTAACATAAATGAGCAATAGAATTTAAAAATATATTTTAAAAAGTCATCATTTATTGGGACTATACAAATTGAAGAGCTTTTTTTTTATTTATAAGAAAAAAAAACAAACAAACAAAAGCCTTCGTGGTAATAACTCAAGCGCATTCGAAAGAATTTTTTTAGATGAACATAATATCACCCCTGAGGCATAAGGACATACTTTCCATTTGGCACTAAACACACTCACACACACATACACTCATACAATCATACAATGAAAAGATGCATTAATTCATATGAAATGAAAAAAAAAGAATGGAGATAAAAAAATTCAAAAATTCATATCAATCAAACGTTTTGTTGAACATTTTTTTTTATTATTTTTTTTTTTGAAAACCTACCCTCAGTGCCTCAGTTAGTCAGAGCTTTTGCCTTTTTTAGTTATTTTCGATTTGAGGAAAAACACATTGGTGTGGTTGATTTTGGGGCCGAGAGTGAATAAAAATGAAAAAAAAAAAAACAGGAGCCAAAAACACACTCTCTTCGCGTGGCCTACACTTCATTCATCGCCGAGTGTTCATAAATCATCGAAAACGTTTGTGCTTAATGTCTGGCTGAAGGAAGTCCTCCTTTGGGCGTTGTAACTGAGTGCTTAGGAATTTATGGGGCGCACATGAAACTGTGTTTTTTTTTTTTTAAGGAAAACTGAAGAGGATGGAGAGTGAATTGTTTGGAAAATGGTGTATGGTATTTTTTCAAATCGAAATGGGAATTCAATGTGCACGATCGAACACAGATAAAATTATGTTGCTATAACAAAAAAGAACCAAAAAAAAAAAACAACATGAATTTATTGTATAAATATATATTTTGTAATGTTGTGTTATGTTTGAGGAGATTATGTCGATTTTAATGGTTCTCTGATGTGATTTTGTTTATAAAGAATGAATGGCATCAGGAATGGCTAATCGATTGGTATGCGTGCCACAACTTGTGGAATGTGAAATGGGGTTTAAATATGGCATTGATTTTAATAAAAATTTTGTTTAAAAAAAAAAAACAATCAATACGGCAAATAGAAGGTAAAGGTACAAAAATTTAACAAAAATGTAGAATAAAATCAAAAACCAAAAAAACTTTAAATCTTGACCATCAGCTAAAATAATATAAAGTTAACGCAAATATTGATCTTTAAAAAAAACGCTGTATTCAATTATTTTTGAAAAATTTAAGTAAAATTTCGAAATCAAACTATTTTAGTACCCGATATCTGGTAAAAAAATACGATTTTACATTGAAATATTGTTCTTGAGCTCATATGGGTTTGCCACCACTGGTTTTCCATGCAAAACAGTGGAGCCAGACAAAACGGATAAGGAAATCATTGTTTGTTTGAATTTTACAAATAGGGACATTGTGTTGCCGTGATTTGTTAGTATATTCTGTCATTTGTTATTTTTTTTTTTAGCTTGAGGATATAATATTAGGACCAGTTTTTGTATATTAATTTATCATTCCGGATATAAGATTAATATGATTTCAAGTCTTTATTGAGTGTTTTTATTCAGCTAACAACAATATTCTTAGTCTATTTACAATAGCCGTCTTGTTCGCCTAAATACTAAGTTCAGCTTACCAAATCCAGCCGCTTGAATATCGGCGAAAGAACCCACCTCCGAATTCTGGACACACGATTCTAGTGAACTCGAACTGAAATTCAATATTCAGTTTCAGAACTCCAAACAGAAAAATTCTTCAAATAAATATTTTTGTTTTTGTTTTCCTCGGAAAATCACTTAGTAAATTGTATTTATTGTTATGCCATTCATTATCATGTTCTTACTATTCATATCATGGTTAAATTCTTTTTTTAATAAAACTTGGATAAATATTATTTCGTTTTCTCAAAAACAAACTCCAAAAGTTTAATTATCGAATCCAATTTACAACTAATTATAAAATGGTTTCTCATTTTCATTCAGGGAAATGGTAGACAAGGACTTTTTTTCATAAGTCCTTTTCTGCTTGTTGTCCATAACTACGAAGAGAATCATGATGGAATTTAGAACAAACTTAAAAATATAAACGAGGGAGAGAGAGAGTGTTTTAACCAGTAGAAGAAAAAAAGTAAAAAATGAAACCAATTGGATTGTAATTAACAGAATTGCACTTCCAATTTATAGAGCAGACGACCAAGATCCACACGACAATTACAGGACACAAGGAGTTGATTAATGTTGTTGTGTAGTTGTTGATGTTGATCGAGCTCCTGCTATACATAGGTACTATGCTTCTCATCAGTGATAGAGATTCAATCGACATTTGAATCTCTTTTCAACTTTTCTTTTTCTTTTATTTGATTTTTATTTCTGAAGTTCTCGCTATTTGAAAATGTACATACAGAAAACCCTTAAATGGTAAATTGGTAAGTGTGCATTGTTGCCATCCACTTCCATAGCTCCATGATGGTTGGCGATGCTGGAAAAGTGTTGGAGCACAAGTACTTTGCACTGTTAAGCGCTCTGTGTGCTTTAACCCTGATGGCTGGCTAGGTATGGGTAAGAGAAGTGAGTAAGCTCATGATGGAGGGTTTTTACCCGTTGAGGAGTTGTAAATATAGAGAAACAACTATACTTGGAGTTCTGTGTCTGTTTATTGCGATATGCAGAATATGCAAATTAAGAAATTAATTTGAACTCGCATTCAGTGTTCACGTTGTATGTATATTGCCTTTGATGTAGGTAAGTACATAAAAACATGATTATTTACGAAAACGGAACTCAGGTTTAAAATTTTATAAATTAGCAAAAAGTGAAAGAAGTTAAGTGTATTATATGGCCCTCCTGCAGTTACCTTTTTCTTTTTAATTTTAACGTCATTTTGGACGTATTGAAGATTATTGTGTATAAGATTTTTGTTAATCAGGCAATTAGTAGTTTATTAACATTGGGTTTAAAGAAAAGTTTTTTATCAGACTATCAGTCAAAGCACTTCAGAATAAGCCTTCATTTTTCCCTATTTTATTGGTATTTTTTTTCTATGGAATGTAAAATAACAGTCTTCTATTCAATGGTGAGTCTTATGCACTGTCTTAATCTCTTGAACCGATTAGACCTAAAATGTTCTTTTCCCAACTGTCAACCATTAGATAATTCTTAGCTTTAAAGTATGCTACCAAAAAAAATATCATCATTATTAAAACTATTACTTTAGATTATTTTTCGTATTTTTTCAAATTTTTGAGGAGTTGATCTAAAATTTGATTTGTAAGTTTCAACTGCCAAAATTGTCAAATTTCTTACAGATTCAATCAAATTAGGTCAAGTAAAAAATTACCACTACTTTTGACTACATCCACATCTTGGTACAGCTCGTTAAATTCACGATTGAATCTTTGCCTCCATTCGCCCTCCCCGCATATTGGACCAAATATTCGCCGAAGAATTTTTCTCCCGAAAGAGCGTGCACTTTGCTTTTCGGGAAAGGAGTTTTGAACCCATTTCTTTAACCAAACCGAAGTAGCAGCGGTTCGCTTGGGTAATTCTTCGTCAGATTTCCACTAAAGTGTCATTCGTGAGGTTGATGTTTGTTCCTAGGTAGGTGAACTCCTTGACTACCTCGAAATTACTGTTACCAACAGTAACGTTTTGTCCTAGGCGATGGACAGATGAAGCTTTGTTGGTTGATAGCATAAACTTTGTTTTGTCCTCATTCACTTCAAGGCCACCGTATTTCATCTGTTCATCAATAGCTGTGAATGCTTTTAGAACAGCTCGCTTGGAGCGCCAGATGATGTCGATGTCGATGAAGATAGTACCTTCCATGTTAACACCACTCTTGCAAACTATCTGCTCTAAGACTAGGTTGAAGAAATCACATGATAGCGCATCTCCTTGTCTGAACCCTGTTCATGTCTGGAATAGCTCGGATAAACTGTTACCCATTTGCACGTTGCACCGCGTATTTTGTAACGTCATGTAGCATAGGTGGATCAGTTTTTTCGGGATCCCGAGTTCCAATATTGCTCGAAGCCCTTGGTGACTTATACTATCATATGAGTCTTTGAAGTCTATAAAAAGATGGTGGGTCTCGACTTGAAATTCGTTGGTCTTTTCCAGGATTTGCCTCAATGTGAAGATTTGGTCTATCGTTGATCTGCTTGGCCTGAAGCCACACTGGTATGTGCCGATCATATTGCTGCAGAAAGGCTTAAGACGGTCACAGAGTACGTTGGATAGGATCTTGTATGCAACATTAAGCAGGGATATACCTCTGTAGTGTTTGCAGGACATAGGATCGCCTTTTTTGTAGATTGGGCATATGGACCTAATTGATCAGTCATAGTTGTCGGGCATACTTTCCTCCTCCCACACTTGTTTGATTAGCTGGTGCATGCACCCTACCAGGAAATCTCTTCCATACTTCAAGAGTTCGGGAAGGCCATCCGATCCGGTGGATTTGTTGTTCTCAAGCTTGTGGATGGCTTTCTTAATCTCTTCAGTAGTGGGCGCTGGGACTGGATTTTCATTTACTGGACACATAAGGATTCAGGATTTTTTTTAAACAAAAACAGTTTCTTAATAATGTGCTATGTAGATATAAAATTTTGGACTACGGAGTTGAGTTCTTAAAATTAAATGTTTTTCTGGATATTCCTCGGTTGCACTTATAATTCCTACATATTTTACACTGAACCATCATGTATTGAATACAAAAAAGTTATCTGCAAATACTTTGTTTCAGTAGGTATAACTTCTCGCAAAAAACACCTCCAAAAAAATATACGTGCACCCTCAAAAGTGGGCGGCAGAAGCGTTTTGCATAATTTTTTTCTTTAATTCTTCTAATCTGGGAAAAAATTTCAAAAGAAACTTTCTAAATGCAATTATCTTCAGTTTTGTATAAGAAATTCGCAAAAGTCTCCAAACGAAACCTGTCAAGAATACTTGCTTTTCTCGTAAAAGTAATGTACGCGGAACTTGTAGATAATAATATTTTCTGCTTAAAAAGTTGTTATATATTTTTTCTCCGACTGATCGTTAAAAAGATATCGGTAATTTAAAAAACAAAAACTGATGAAAATATACTCTTTTTGCGAAAACTCAGAAATAGTGAGTGTAATTGAAAACGTATCAATGAAAAGTTTGTGAATTATGTTATCCTTTATAAAAAATTACTTAGTTTTTCTAAGAGTGTTAGTTTTAAAAATATAATTATTTGAAAAATTTCGTCAAAACCCCAAAATTCCAGATTTTCCGTTTAAATCTTAAAAAACGATGTTTTCATAAAATAATTTTTGCTCAGTTTAAAGATTGCATTGTAATCTACAAAAAATATGAACACACTTCGACCTTGAATAACTTTTATTGCAAGCCAGATTCATCTGTAGACTTTTTAACGAGTATTCCTTATAGAAAAATAAAGATAACTTTACGTAAAAAAATTCTAACTTGGACTTTTTCCCAAGTGGAAATGCATTTTTCCTTGTTTTCTCAGTGCCAATTGTTATAGGCTTTGAAAACAAGTATTTTCAAAATCGAACCTTTTTGGAGATTCAATATCTTTATAACTATTTGGGCCTCGTATTGATAAAATTCTCATGGGAGTTCTAAGGAATACTATTTTCTATAAAATAAAGTTGAATTATTTTTCAAAAACTTTAGCATTTAAGAGAAAAACGCAAAATCCCATTATTTTTGACTTTTGTCAATTTTATATAAGAAATAATATCTAATAAAATTGTATAAAAATTTGTACAAAAAAATATTTTTAACAAATATGACAAAGACCTTCACTATGTCACTGAAGAGTCCAAGTAAGTAAGCCGGATGAAACGCCAATTTGTAGGACTAAAGGCCATAAAAAGCCATTTTGAATCTATATGTACTAACTAAATAAATTTTATTTTTGTTTGAAATGTTAATTTTAGATATTTATTGGTGCATTTGAAAACCAAGTTTTTAAAAAATTCATTACCTAATTAAATTTTTAAAACAAAAATTAGTACTTGTTTAAGCAAATTCTTTTTTACCCCAACATTTTGGTACGCAAAATGATTAGCATTTAAAAGGAGATTTCGCATAAAAATTTGATTAAAATCAGTCAAGTCGTTTTAATAAACCAAAAACAAAAAAGATCGTCATATGGCAGGTACCGTTACTAAAAGTTTTTAGTCAAATTTTTCTAAACAAACAGTACTAGAATAATACCTACAGCAGTGCACTGTTTTGTTTTTATTAAAATCAGTAGGATCAAAATTTGAGGAATACCGCTAGTAGCTTATTAAGCTGGTAGAATTTAGATACTTTTTTAAAATTCATAACTTAGCCTTGGTGCTCAGCAAAAGAACTTTTTGTCCCTTAAATGAATTACAATGTTGGGGGATCCTTTTTTCAAATCTTACTGAAATCTAAAATTATTCCTTTTTAAAAACATATGGTTTAATATGTCTGTTTACAGCAGATAAGAAAATTCGTTTTGATTTTTGCTGTCAAATATTTAGATATTATTTACTACAGCTTCTCGTTCCTCTCTCGAAAAATCAAAAATAAATGACAAATTAACATGTCGTGTTGAAAAGACCGAGTTACTTTTTTTAGTTTCATCCATCAACTATATGACAAACTATTTTTCATGAGCTTTAACATTATTCTTTTTTGTCTAACAGCATTACAAATACCTTTCATCGTTGGTTATTAATTTGTATTCATTTTATAATAAATATTCCAAAAATTACACAATATACCTCCTATACACAATCCCTTATACCTCACTCACATATGTCAACCGTATACACAAATATGACAAAACAAAAGGATTTCCTTAAGAAAATATTTCTATTTTCTTGCCAAAAAAAAAAAAAAAAAAACTATAAGCTTTAATACATATCGTTATTTTAATTAATAACTTCCACCGGATACAACATAAATTTTGAATAGCATGACAAGTTTATACTGACCATATATACTGGCGGCCAAAAAAAGGGAAAAACCAATATACCCCCAATGGAGAAACAGATTGTTTGGTGGCAATATAAAGATTATAATTTTCTGTCCTCAAAATCCCAAGCCGATTTGGATTTCAGTATTAAACAAAAACAACAAAAAATATAAAGAAAACAAGAGTCTTTCGGAAGAATAACAACAACTACAACTACACAAAATCGTTTAATTCCATTTTCTGTTAATGTCCTTGATATAATATCAGATGACAGACTTTGTTATAAATGGGGTGTTTTCACGATTCGAAAATGGTCAAAAACAAACCCTCAAATATAAAAGAAAAGCAAACAAAAACCAAAAAAAAACTGTTTTGGCTTACACAAGAAATAAACAAATATTGAATAAGACAGTTATACCGTTATACACTATTTACAGGGTATTTCAGTTTAAATGTCAGGTTTTCTTGAATAAATTTTTTCTATTTTGCTTTGTGTTTTTCGAGCATGAATATTTACGAAACTGTTATCAACGAATGCCATTTTTTTAGATTCTAGTTAACAAGCTTAAAAATGTATTTTTAAGTTGAAAAAAGTAATCCTTTATTAATTAAGGAAAGCTGTACACCGAAGTGTCATGTATTTTGGTTTCTAGAATTTTAGTTTCTTAAATTTAAGTTTTTAAAATAGTTTAACTCAATTTCAAACGCACTATGAAGTAAGATCTGTTGTTGCCTCACTTCACGAGTGTGGAATGTTTATTTTCCTAACTCCCATATGCTGCATTTGGTATTTCTAGGGGGCTTTATGACCCTTTGGGTGTCTGTATTTTTTTCCACCAGCTAAAACTTATTCTATACACTCAACTTATGTAAACCTAAACCTTTACTATTTAATTTAACCGAAACACCTTATGGTCTACTCGTACAATTGTTGAAAATGTTGTCAAGAAAATTATAATCCCCTAGAGCGACAGGATTATGGTGGATTGGACGTTAACATTGAATACCTCTCCTTTAATATACATATACACACAGTTTGCAAGTGGTGTTAGTTTTATTTGTTTTGTTTTTTCGTGTGGATATTTCTTTTAACCCGGAGCTTGTCTATTTGAAATTCCAGTACTAATTCTAGTCGACCCTTTGAATAAGGACACAAGGATTGTGACTAGCATGATTTATTGGCGGAACAAACGAAATAAAATCAAAACTTATAAGCTGTGTGTACATTCAAGCCAGTCATAAATAATGCTGCCTGTTCTCTTATAACACAAAACGACTGCTAATGAAAAATGATTTGTTACAATAATGAGCAGGAAAAACAAAAAAAAAATAAAAATGATTCAATAAGTTATTAAACGATTTCACACCTAGAAAAAAAATTAATGTAGGAGTATTGTAGGTAATAGTAATAAAAATAAAATTATAATGTTTGTACCTAATTCAAATTGAAATTCTTCGAAAAGAATAAAAAGGACGATCGTTATTTATGTTTTTCCCAAGGGAAATGTAAAAAGGTATTTTATCTAGCAGATTTATTATTGTTTGCATTTCGCATCAATTCTAAAAACCCATTCAATTAATTTTTGCGATTGATGAGGTTGAAGTTATTTGTTTTTTTATCTCATTGTTGGAATTGAAATTTAATTATAGATTTATAGGGAATTTTTATCGTCCATTTATACATTCGGTGGAATTATTTGTTTGCTTAATTTTTTTATTGAAGTATTAAAATAAATTAGTCTTTTTAGTAAAACAAAGATAGCCATTAAAATACGATTTACACAAATATGTAAGAATATAAGAAATAATGCATGTCTAGATCACGTGAAGTTGTCCTTGGGGCGTGACTTGGCTTTGATCATCCCCTTTACCTATACTACCGGGATGAAATTCCCCTCAAAAACTACAACCTACTCTATCGACCATTCCAAACAATAAAATGTAAATTAAAAATTCTTCCAAAAAACTGCCAATAAAATAGAAACATCTTTAATTAATGGAAATTCAACAAAAAACCAAAGAAAAGTAGAAGAAAAAGAAAAATCTGGTCGTAGGTCGTTTCTTCAAGTGAGAAAAAAAAAACTTTCTCCTTTCCCTATAACCGCGTATAACTTATTCCACTTCGATAGACTTCCAACACAATCATTATTATCCTTGAGCTTTCAAGAAGAGCGAACATTTTAACACAATGTTGGATAAGAAATGAAATTGTCGATTCAACAGAAAAAAAAAGAAAAAAAAAACAAAAAAGAAATTACCAAACTTCAAAGGACATTTAAAAAGAAAGAAAAAAAGAAGATATCAAATAGAGCTAGAAAAATCCTTTTAGAAAAGTTTCTTCTGCAATTCAAAGTGAGAGAAGTTAAATTTGAATTAAATTTGTCATCCAAATTAAAAATGAAAAAAAAATGAAAAAAAAATATTTTGCAACGAGCTTGGCGGAAACTGAGATTTTTACTTTTTTTTTCTTTTATTTTCGTTTTCTTTCTGTATTTTTTCTTTCGTTTCCTATACATTGTGATCTTTATGTATAAATTAATTGCCTTAAATTAATGTATGCATTGAATTGAAATAGTTAAAACTAGTAATGCATTTCAGTGTAGTTTGTAGCCCAATTTGTTTGTATAGTTATATCGCCCAGTGGTCGAATTTCAACCTTTCCCTATTAATGTCTTAAAGGCACCTTAAAAAAATATAAAAATTTGATTCTGCAAGACAAATTGACTATATCATTTTATGAAAAATTAAATACACGACTGGATCGCACGTACTTGCTCTTATGATCAAGTTAATTGGAATTGAGAACTTCTAAAATATGATAGTAATTATATAGATAAAAGCATTTTAATCGTTCTTTTAATAATTGCATAAAAACAAGTAAAATAGCTGCCCAAAAATAAGTATGCCATTTGATCACTTGAATAAATATGAATTTAAAAAAAAAAATTAAATCGTTGCAGTGGTTTTCTTAAAATTTAATTTTGGATAAAGAATTTTGAAAAATTTCTTTAAAAAGTTTTAATGTACCAATTTTGAGTATATAACGGGTGATTTTTTAGCTGGTTTGGTTTTGGCAACACTGGTTTTGACAGCTGACGTGTGTTTAGTACCTTGTGTCACTGTCAAACAGCTTCAGTTTGGTTTGCAATTTAACCATGGATCGTCTTACAAATGAACAACGCTTGCAAATTATTGAATTTTACTATCAAAATTCGTGCTCGGTTCGAAATGTTCATCGCGCGCTGCTTCCATTTTATGGTCGGCATTCTCGACCTTCTGAGCAGTCTATTCGGAAGATTGTGACCAAATTTCGCACCAAATTTACTTTGTTGGACATTAAACCACCAACACGTTTACGTACTGTGCGTAGTGAAGAAAATATTGCGGCCGTATCAGCTAGTGTGACAGAAGACCGCGAAATGTCGATTCGGCGCCGTTCCCAGCAGTTAGGCCTTTGTTACAGCACTACGTGGAACATTTTGCGGAAGGATTTGGGCGTAAAGCCTTTTAAGATACAGCTGGTGCAAGAACTAAAGCCAGCCGACCTACCACAACGCTGAATTTTTCGTGAATGGGCTCTTGGGAAGCTGGCCGAGGATCCGCTTTTTTATCGAAAAATTGTGTTCAGCGATGAGGCTCATTTTTGGTTAAATGGGTACGTAAATAAGCATAATTGCCGCATTTGGAGTGAAGATCAGCCAGAAGCATTGCAACAGCTACCAATGCATCCCGAAAAAGCCACTGTTTGGTGCGGTTTATGGGCCGGCGGCATTATTGGGCCATATTTCTTCAAAGATGATGCGAATCGCAGCGTTACTGTCAATGGTGAACGCTACCGAGCGATGATAACAAACTTTTTTTCGCCCGAAATGGAAGTTCTTGACTTGCATGATATGTGGTTTCAACAAGACGGTGCCACATGCCACACAGCACGCGAAACAATGGCGCAATTGCGAGGCGAGTTTGGTGAACAGTTAATTTCACGTTTCGGGCCGGTCAATTGGCCGCCTAGATCGTGCGATTTGACATCATTAGATTATTTTTTGTGGGGGTATGTCAAGGCTAATGTCTATAGGGACAAGCCCGCTTCGATTGACGCACTGGAAGCCAACATCCATGCATTCATTCGTGAGATACCGGCCGATATGTGTGAAAGAGTATGCCAAAATTGGACTCAGCGGATGGGCTACCTGAGACGCAGCCGCGGTCAACATTTGCATGAAATTATCTTTAAACATTAAATTGCAAGGTTCAAACTATCGATGTAAATAAATATTTCATTCATTTTTTTGAATTTTTTGTGTTTTTTTTTTAAAGTTCTAAACCTCTTAAAAAATCACCCGTTACATATATAAAAATATACTTTAAATCTAGTTAAAAAAATTCATCTATCCATATCTAAAGTATTGAATTTTCAAAAAAAAAAAATTAAGTCTATTATTTTAAAAATCCAAAATAATTTTCTTTTTTTCAAAATTTTTACATGCAATATCATTGATATTGGAAAACTTTGACTGAAATCACTCAAGCCGCTGATGATGAGAAAATCGTTAATGTACGTTCCGTTAGTAAAAGTTTTTGTTAATTTTTTTTTCACCAAAAAGTACACTGTTACGGTGGTCTTAAAGACGCGGTTTCATTAAAATTGATCCCAAAAGTAATGATGAAGATTTGTTGGAAATTATCTCATAATTCTAAATTTTAAAACCTCAAAATTGTACCTGATCCCTTTATTTAGTTATATAGTATTTAGGCGTGATAAGGCATTTTGACGTGGGTGGAAAAAATTGTAAAAAATCAACGAAAGATGACACTATTAGGTTCTTCAGTTGTAAGTTTAATTCAAGTTGATTGAGCAAACAATTTTTTAGAAATTATATTTCAAAGTAAAAAAATAATTTAAAAAAAAAATAAGAACCCAAAAAATCACGCTGTTCAGTTACATGTTGCCGAGTTGTACCTAGAAAAACTGTTTTTACAAAAAACAAAAGGTAAACTTTGAATCGCTATAAATTCGAGATTATGAAATTTCCAAAAATCGTCAATAGCTCATTTTGTACATTATTTTATTATGTAAAAGTGATTTTTTCCTTAATTTTGAGACTTGATTTTTACATCTACCCAAACCCAAATTGTGCAAAATAAATTCCAATAAAAATGCAATTTTAATAAAAAAGGAAGTTCTTAAACATTTTTTTTCTAATTCTTTTGATTGTACGAAAAATTTTGCTGATTTTTTGTGTAGAGTAAGACAAATTAAAATTTGTACCTCATAATTTCCGAAAAATTGACTAAAAACATAATTTTACCCTTTTTACCCCTATTCACCCTCCCTTAAATTTTTACGCCATATCCTAAATTTAATGTACTTTTTAGAAAATGCTTACGGCATCAAAACGAAGCTCTGCACCAAAATTCAGTTTTGACGTCGTGCTTTGGGCACCTATCATACGTACTGTCGAGGAGATCGTAGAAATCTTCCTTGGTTGAGTCATCTTTGTCTTCCGTTGGGGCGTGGGCACAGATCAACGTAATGTTTTTGAATTAAGCTTTGATGCGGATTGTGGCCAGACGCTCGCTTACATTTCTGAAGCCCAAGACTTCTTGCCTAAGTCTTCCCCTTACCACAAAAGCACAACCAAAGAGCCGCTGACCCTGCTCCCTGCAGCACTCGCCGAAGTAGATGTCACACGACTTCATCCTTCGTATGCCCTCTCCATCCCATCGCTCTTCCTGGATGGCTGTTATATTAGCCTTTAGCCTATCCAGGTTCTCCACTAATTGTTCGGCTGCACGTAGTCTGTTTAAGGTCCGGACATTCCACGTGCAGATCCGAGATTCATCGTTTGCTGGGGTCTTCAATATTAAGATCATCCATATTCGAGGATTGTTGTTGTTTCGGAACCGTTGTTGTTTTCCGTGGTAGGGAAGTTACCCTGACCTGGACGACCAGACCCTTAATATAACTCCAAGGGTGGGGAGCCGGTAAACCGCTCCTTATACGCCTGAGCTACGAATATGTCGTAGAAGCCCATGTAAGGTGTTTACTAAGTAGTTCAACCTAACTGGAACTATAGACGCCACCGTTGATTCCATCTGGGGAATCTCTATCCGCTGCCGCCCGGATGGAGGAGAAGTGCCCTAGTGGGAACACTCCTCCCCCCCTCTCTCGTTTGCTGCCGCCTAAAACCGTCCACAGGGATTGGAACCCCATCTTCATCTAAAGGTACTTGGCACCCGATGTTCACCAAGGGGAGGTGAGAGTAGGAGTTGATAGACAGAGGTTCGCTTTGCAAGAAAGCTTATGGACGCTTGTGTCCTCTTGAATGCACCGTGTCTACCCTTTGAACATCCTAAATTTTTCCTTGCAATTAATTTGTGAAATTTTGGATTCGTATAAAATCGAACTCACAATTTAAATCAGTTCTAGCAATTATCTTGACTGAACAAACAGTCGACTGCCTTGAAAAAAAAAAAAAATGGGGAAAAATATCGACTTTTATGATCCTGTCGGTATTTTTTAACTACAAATGTGTAGATAAGACCGCTGGAGTCAATAGCATCAAGACCAAAAGCGTTTTCAAAAGGAAGACAAAGATGGCGTGAGGTATTGGGCTTGTCTAGTAGTAAAAGGTACTTAATGAGCTTTATCAGCGAGATATGATTTCGAAATCCAACAACTGGATGGATCTTTGTCAGTTTTGAATAAAAGAGTCTTTTAGAACATATCATATTAAAGCATTGCATCGCTAATATGTTTACTCCTATCTCTGTTCCGAAAAAATGTATGCGCTTGAGACAAAATTTGAAATCTTAAAATTTTCGATTTTTTTAGGATGGATTGTGCTAACTTTTCTTTTTTTTTAATTTTAAAATAATTTATTATGATAGGAAATTTAATTTTGACAAAATATTTAAGGGTAAAATTGTCAAATTTGGCTCAGTTTTCGAGTTATACCAAACATATTTAAAAGTTGTCAGTGTTATTGTCTCAAAAAATGCAGAGGTGATTTTAGTAGCATTTTCGATTTAATGTATGCCCCAAAATAACAATATTCTTAGGGCACTATGCTAAAATAATTTGTTGAGTCTTTTTAATTTCAGATATCTTTTTTTGGTTATGACCTTTTCATGCTTAATCATTAAATCTTAAATCTAAAAAATGTGATTAGTAAAATGCATATAGTGCAAAACCTATATTTTAGTGAAAAATCCTGAGTGACCGCCATTTGCAATTCTGAGTTTAAAATAATTTTGTTAATTTTAAGACAATTTCTTTCTTTTTTTTTAGATACACAAATATTCAAGGTATTTTTGAGCATTAGTTCCTTTTAGCCTATTCAAGAAGAAAAGTCCTTAAATTTTCTCTTTTAATATTGCTCTTTGGTATATCAATTGGGTGGAAATATTGTAGGTACGTTTGCATCTAGATGTCTAAAGATATGTAAAATATCAGTCGGTTTTCTTATATGCAATAAATATCTCTTTAATAACACACTATCTATATACCCTCCCCATCTATGTAAGAAAACAATGTTTCATTCGAAAGTGTCTATATTATACTTGTTAACTTGAACACCATAATCCTTAAATTGCCAAAATAAAATCGTTTGCAAAGCCCTTACCCAACAAACTATGGTGTTATTCCAAATTTATGTAAGTATATATTTCTTACGATTCCTTTGTACCCAATATCGGCCCTGGCTCATTTTAATGAACCCGAAAATAATTTTCACGCTATTTAGTCTTTGGCCTGTAGTCGATCAACCTTGCTCTCTCTCGCTCTCTCCCCTCTATAATAAAAACCGGACCATAAAAGTTATTGCTCCCAAGCAGATAATAAAATCTTCGAGTTACGATTTCTTCCGTAAGAAATGGAATAAATGGATTCCACCATCATCATTGCTGTTAATATCCGCCTCGAAAAATTTGCATAGGAAAAACCTCGCTCAGAATATTTTCCGTTTTTCACAATGCGATTGTGGAGAGAAAGCAGCAGCGAGTGAAACGAATGATAAAAACGTGAGAATAAAGACAAAAGAACATGATGATTTTCAATTTCTTTGGGCTTCGAGCCCTTGTTGGTTGGTGTGATGTGACGTGATCAACTATGGCACTGGTACAATCAAATTGGAGAAAGGATTTGCACCTTATGACGCGACATTGGCGCCAACTGAATAAATTATGTCAAACCAATATAGCAGGAGGCGTTGAAAATGCCGCCATCGTCCTTTGGTTGTCGAATTTCTTGAACCTACAATTCCAGGTGCTCGTTGCTCGAATCACGAAGGTGCTGATGGTGAGCAACTGCAAAAAGATTCATTTTTAAGACCACCAGCAGCAGCAATAACAGCGGCAGCTTCAGCTTCTCGATGGGCCTGCCTCCTTCAATCTGTTGTTTATTCCATCGATATTATTATGCAGTAATCCTGTAATACCGTTATATCCATTTTCTCCCTTGTTGGATAGGTATTTATTTTTCTTTCATTTTGACCACGTCAAGTAGCAACTTGGGATTAATGACTGAAATTCCATTCATAGTGGGTGTTAAGCGATTTTCTGTTATAATGTTTTTTTTTTTTTTTTGTTTCATAATCTTTTATTTTTAATGAATTATGAGAAGCCGAAAAGTCAATTGCAATAAATCATTAATCGCGATAAGGGATGACGCGACGGATGGTGGTATTGGTCAAGAATTTCATTTCGATCTATATTTTGTTTAAGATTAAAGAGAATTTTCAAAAAAAAAAAAATGGAAAAATATTTTTTTTATTAAATTCCATTACAAAAGATTTTGTCTTTGATGTCCTTTGCAGGTTTGAAAATGATTGAGTTGAATGGAATTTGTGTAGTGGTTTTTGTGGTGGAAAATTAACAGGTATGAGTTTTTTTCTTTATAAAGTCAGTCGACGGGTTTGAAATAGATAGGCACATAAATTACTTTAAAATGTTAAAAAAGTTTTTATAAAATAAATAAATATTTTTTGTGGAACGACAGCTTGTGGAAGGCCAGGGCCTAATGATTTAGAATAACTTTCAATAATTTCTGTGTGCGTACCTATTATTTTTTTGTTGCAAGGAAACTAGAAATTTTTAATCAAATCCAAACAGCTACAACTTGGATGAGAATAAAAAGAAGCTCTCTAGTAACATCCCACTAGTGCCTCGGAAGCTAGGGGCTTGAGGTTATTTTATTATTACAAAGTTGCCAATTCTATATCTTCGAAAGCGTATAAAATGCCATCAAGTGAAGACCAAAGACAAGACGGAGGCCAACACATTTTTTGATTAGTGAGTAGAACCCGAAGCCAATATCATTGGTTTGTTCTCAAGATATTTGAGAAGGAAAATTTTGTTTAACAATTTTTGGTAAAATTTCTTGTTTCTTGTTTGTTTCGATAAAAAAAATAGGTTCAGTCTTTTAAAACATCTTATAAATTGTTAATTATAAACTAGTGTTCAGAATTATATTAAACCGAAGCCAATATCACTGTTTGTTCTCAAGACATTTTAGACGAAAATAAATTTCGACAATTTTTTGATAAAATTACTTGAATTAAATAAATTAAATTAAATTTAGTGGCGCAACAGCTCATAGAGAACTAGGGCCTAGTGACTAATAACTCTCAACCATTCCTGTGTGCGTGTTGTTGGCAGGAATGGGACCTACAATTTTTTGCCGAGTCCGAACGGCTAGGTGAGAAGCACTTATTCATGACAAGTATATACTCTTGGAGGATTTGTCAGTTCCTCGCAGGAGGCAGTACCTCGGAAAAAAACATTTCTGTTTTTAGGTGGCAGTGGCCAAGAATCGAACCCAGACCTTTGGCATGACAGTCCTACGCACCAACCATCATGCCACGAGGTACTACAAAATATGATGTGGTCGGAAAGTGTAAAAGCAATTCGAACATGTTTGCCTCATAAATTCAGTTGAAAATTACTTGAAGTTTCTTTTTTTTTTCTTTAAAAACCTGTTTAGAATATTTTACAAATTTTATCAATTATTTATTTTATAACGAAGTTGCATCTTTTTATTCCCCAACCACCAAGCCATTTACTTTATTTAACGCCAAGATTCCTCAACGAAGCAGTTGCAGTTGGCTACGTGACGCGAAACGTCAGCAATAAATTACCAACAAATGCTGCATACTTCAAAGGCATCCATGCAAATTTCAAAAGAAGACACACACCGACAGTTGGCGATGGACGTCAGCAAATGAATTTCGTTCGTGGTTATTACAATACACATTTGGTTCGGGCAGCAAAGTCAACAAGTCAGAGTGGCAAATTCATCAAAAATCAAATTTTTCTTGCCAACGTGTTATATATTACCAATCAAGTGTACAAGGAAGAGAACCTTCTCAAGCTTATTAGTATAAATACTAATAACGAAGCACGCTGCTGGATATCAATACTAGGTAGCAGCTTCAAAAACTTTTTTGGTTTCCTCTGTTAAAACCCCTCTCCGTTCTCACCCTCCTTTATCATTAGTTAAGGCTAGGGACTCTATCCCAACCTTCGCTGTCTTAGCCTTTTCTCCTCCACCACCGTAGTTAAGACTAGGGACTCTATCCCAACCATCGCTGTCTAAGGCTTCTCTTCTCCACCACCGTAGTTAAGACTAAGGACTCTATCCTAACCTTCACTGTCTTAACCTCGTCTGAAAAGCTAAGACTAGGGGCTCTATCCCATCCTTCGCTGTCTTTACCTCCGACCTTATTTTCGCTGCAGACTAGGAACTCTATCCCAACCGTCGCCGTCTTTAGCTCCGTGCAGCATGAGAGAATTTATCCCTTCATTATTGTTTGTAAAATACTTTGTTAGTTTATTATAAAATATTGTAAAATTATAAGAAATACCTTGTTAAGATATCCGTAAATAAATAAAAATTCTACTTTGGAACTGGAGTTCTGAAATCTCTACATACCGAGTTTTCGCTTTCTACGGTTTGACCCTGGACTGCCTCATTTGATGCATCTGCATTATTTGAATAGACTTTCAAAATCGGTTTTCGTTTATCTTAACATCAAGTAATGAATTTAAAGCGTGTTTGATATCTCTAAGTAGACTGCACATTGGTTCCATGATTGGTGTTCTAACCGGGCACTGTCTTATAGGCAGGCACGCGGCGCGTCTTAGCGTGTTCTCTAACGATTTTTGCAGAAGCTGTTTGGATGAAGAAGAGATTGATCCCTCACCTTCTATGCACGTGCCCTGCTCTGTCTCATAGACGAAGACTTCACCATTCATTTTTACTTCAATGATCCTAGTGATCTAATAAACTTGGACAGGCAGTCTACTGCGCTTCATAAGAAGCTCCAAATGGTTCACCGAGTTGGGAATAGGGTTTTTTCAAGATTCATGTGGTGTCACAATGGACCAACTCATGGTCTAAGTGTGTCAGTCTTCATGATTGGCAGCCATTTCAACCTAACTTAACCTAACATCAAGAGAGCACCACCTCTCTTGATGTCATGTTAGTATCGCCACTAGTTTTACAAGGTACCACAAGCCTGTTTGGAAATAAAGAGGTGGGAGTTAAAATTTGGGATGCAATTTTTTGAAGAGCATTGGGAAATACCTTTAGCTTGAGACCAGTTTTTCCACGGTACAATAATTTGTATGCATTTAAGGGTTTTAAAATGCCCTTTTGAGTTGCATTTCTAGTTTAAAATTTTTGCACTCAATTAGCACTTAGGTAAGACTTAACTTCTGCATCATTAGATTTTTGGGTTTCTTTTGCGGTGGTGCTATCTTGACGTCAAGTTAGCACCACCAAAGGTTTGAGGGGGAAGGGAATTAAGTACTCAGCTTAGATTGGAGCACTTTATTAACACCTTATTATTGGGCTTTCTTCACAGACCTATCAAATTATCTCATAGATGAGTAGACACTCTCGAGAGTTTTGAAGTGAAAGTACCTACTCTCAAATAGAAATATATTCTAATCAACACATTGGAATCAGCAAAAAAACTTTTTTTAATGTTCTATATGCCAATATTTCCACAAACGTAACGTATTAGATAATTTCTGATTTCTTATTCGAGTTAAGTACACCAAAAACCTTTGGAAAAATGTATTTTAGTTTTCTGTTTTTATAAATAAATATGAAGAAAATTTGAAAAGAAAATTATTCTGTTTAAGTTGAGGTCATTTGAACTTTTAACTTGAATTAAAAACGTATTTAGTTTGTTATTCTTAATTTATAAAACTCCAAATACAAACAGATGTTTTTCGCCCATACAAATCTGCGATGAGGCCAAATCATGTGTTTGAGTTTCATTTAAATACAAATATGTTTAATTTTTTCCTCAGTGTATAATAATTTCACCTTACCATGGAAAACAAAGAACACTATAGCAAAAATCTGATATTGTATATTAGATGGGTCAATTTCACAACATTTAAAAAATTATTTCATATTTGTTAGCGTCCTGTTCTAGCTTCCTTATTTTTTTAACTCCACTGGCAATGTCGTTATAAATATTTTCCCAATGTTTTGTATTTCAATAAAAAAAGTATTTATTCGGTTATTGCCGAACATCATAATACTCGTATGAGGACGAAACTACAATTTACGGGAAACCTTCTCTGGATGTCAATGCAGGGTGAAGCTACATACAAAAAAATAATAAAAAGTATACACATTTATGTGAACGACCTTAAAGCTTCACCATCATTTCCTCAGAAGTATTTTGATTGCGTTGTATTTTAATTTTTTTTTTTCACAATATAAATTTAACTATGCAATGAAAATTTCAGCCAGGATGGTCCTTACAATTTCCGAAAACAACATTTATAGACATATAGTAATTTTTCATATTTTGCTCATATCGGAACAACAATTTTATTGTTCTAGGAATATATTTTAATATGTATTTTATTTTTTTGTTTCTCAACTTTCAATTGTATACATAATGTAAATGTATTTATAAAAACATCAGGAGCATTCTAGGTCAATGTATTATAATAAACGCTTTTAATGTATTGACATACATTATAGCTTAAAAATTAAATTCCTTAAAATTTTTCATTTAAAAATGAAAAATAATATGAACCCGAATATTTATATTCCACAAATAAAAACTGTTGGCTTTTTTGTCATAAAAAAAATGTGCGTATTAAAAATTAAAATCAAAATCAAGCGGATGCACAATGTTTTACGAAACAATTAGTAGATATTAAAATGTATCTTGCTCACCCAGCAACACTATACCTACGCATTTGTTTTACTCTTCTTTTTTATAGTAATATGAATATGTTAAGTAGAACTTATTACATTTTTGTTTTTATGAAGGGTCGGTTGATTTCAATTTAATAAAATTTAAACAATATATTTTATATAAATTTTCCAAGAATTCATCGTTTTCATATTAAATTTTTCGATTTCTGCAGATATATTTCCAAACTAATCGCTTGTTTGGGTCTGCAAAAAAAACGGCAGAAACTCTTCAAATTGAATGTAAAAAAGAATGCGCACACATAGTACTGACAGAAAAACACCAATTTTGTGTATGAAATAAGCTGTTTTTTATTATTGAGGGTTATTCGGAAGACCATTCTTTTGCTTATAATTGAAAAATCAGCTAAGAGTAGCTATTGCTCTACAATGATTCGGAAGAAAATTGTATACACTTTCCACTCCTGCCGATTGAAACATAGTTTAATTGTTATTCGCTAGATCCTATATTGTCAGCTTTCTGCATGACATGTTGTTAATTTAACACTATCTTAAAATAGAAAAACTGAAAATTTAACCTGAATCGCTTGTTAATTTTATATGAAATCTAGTTAAATTGACATGACTTAATTTTAAATATTCTGTAGAATTAACATGAAATCTAGTTAATTTAACCCGATAAAATATTAAATCAACCCTGTATTCTGTATAAATTATTCATTTTGCATTATTTTGAAAGTATAGGCATTTATAATTATGTACTCGTAGGTATAATAAATTATTTCTTCTTTTAAAGACTATGTGATACTTACCTAGTTTTGAACTGGAAACCTCTCACACTTGGAGATAGCACGCATCCCATGGGCTACAGCACTGTACAAAAATCTGGTGTCAAATGTTAATAAGTTGAAACACATTTTGTTTGGTTGGCTTGTGTGTATGTTTCAACACTGTTAGAGTACTACTTTAACAGGTAGCCAAGTTAAATTAAAATATTTTGTTTGGATGTCATGTGTGTGTTTTAACACGGGTATAACGTTGAAATAAACTGAAAAAGTGCTTCTTTAATAGGAGGCCAGGTTAAATTCAAATATTTTTTTTTGAGTGGCCTGTGTGTGCTCATTTTAACGCTGATCTTACGTGGAAATCAACTAGCAGAGTGCTTCTTTATGATGGGGCCAGGTAAAATTCAATAGCAAAAATGTAAAAATAACCATATGAAATGTTAAAACTACCCGATTTTTGGTAAAATAGAAATTCATAACATATAGTGTTGATAAAACACGACATTGGTTAAACAAAATATTTTATTCTTGTCAAAATCTCTTATTTACTAGAATAATAGAGCTAAAATAACAGGTCATCTTCTTAAATCAACTTGAATATGGTAAGAGAGGCCGCCAGGTTGATTTTACACTGAATATAAGGTTATTAAAATCAGGTAAATAGCTGAAATGTGAGTAGCTTTATATGGGATTTCGCACCTTTTGAATTAAATAGGGCCCTGGGTAATCATTTACCTAACGGTTTTTTCTGAGTTTACACAGTTGCGAGTAATTGATATTTGAATTCAGTGGTACTTCAGTGGTATCTGAAAAACATTAGAATGTCATTTTAAGACCTACTAGGTTTTGACATAAGGCCGACGATATGTTTCTTCAGAAGCTGTTAAGCTACCAAAATATTTTAATTTGACTAGCATTTTCCGACTAATAATGAACTTACAATTTCACAAGACTTTGCGGTATTTTCTGTGAGTTTGGCGTGTTTTTGGAGTAGCTTCTCTTTGAATTTTTATATTTTTATGTACCTATTGTGAGTTTTTCTCACACTTGCTAATTATTCATCTGTAAGAAAAATCTGTAAATATTTTTATTGAAGCAAATTTCAAATTTATTTATTTAAAACACAATTTGGCTTCACCGATTTTGCTCTGTAGTTTAGATTATCTCGTGTGGCTCTTAGTTAGAAAAAAACTAACTGTTGCAAAACTGGTTGGAAGCTTATTAAAAATTCTGGTTAAAGCAATTTGAAGTAGCTATTACTTCGATGAACAAATAAATATGGGTATTTCCTATTTTGAAACGCAATTTGGGTATTTTACGCATAGAACGTGGTGAGTTATTAAAACAATTAACTTAACTTTTCTTTACATAACTTTTTTTCTGGATATAATATAATAAAAACAAGTGTGAACATTTTATTGGAGAAATATAATATAATAAAAAATATTGGAAATATTTCACAGACCTGATGTATGTACTAAATATAAAACCCACATCACATGGTAAAAATATAATTGAAATGAAATGAGTTTATTTTTTAGGATAATTAACTTAATAGCTCAGGCGTACCCTTAAATAAATAAAGATTTTATCCAAAGAGCAACAAAAAAATGTCAATCAAACTTCTTTTTGTGTAAAATCAAAGCTAAAAGTCTTTTGAATAAGTTGAATGAAATATTAATTTACAATTAATCATTGTCAGAAATTATGCTTAGGAATTAAATAGTGTCAGGCAAAATGAAAAGGTTACAATAATTATAAGAAAAGAGAGATTGTGACGTTATTACATATATATTGATTTAATATACGAACTCTCTAGAGGTAATTATCACAATTACCTTTATAAAATCATACAATCTTACATAAATACTAGATGCGTGGGGCGTTGCATCAGGAAAAAAAATTGTGACAAGCATACGTTTGAATAAGAAAAATGTTCATCAATTTGTTCATCGAATAAACGTTAAGCATATGACAGCATCGTAAGATTCGACTTGGTATTTTAAACGAACTTGACATTTAGTGAGAGAAAAAGTATGGGTATCACGTATCACATATATCATGGCTCTACGCAGACCTCATGGCTGGTTTTAGTTTTAATGATCAAAATAACGATACCTAATACATTAATTCGTCATACCATAAATTTTTCCGAAATCTAGATTTTTTTTCAAAAGAAACTACACAGATTTTTTTTTCAGAGAATTGTTTTTGAAATAAATATTACGTTCAAGCTTACACATTTTATCTGAAAATGGCTTATCTTATAAATTTATTTGTATGACATTCTTGAAAGCTAAAGAACTTATTTTGATAATTCTTTTCACAAAGCGTCGAGATAAAAAACAAGGTTGTTACTTTTAAACACAGTTGGTAAAACATCTTGTAAATTTAAAACTGCTTAAAAATCATTAATCGTGTAAATTTTACATGAAAATCTTTTTGAATTGGCTAAATATTGAATTAAACCTGCAGCCTGTGACCTATATTCATGTTGTGAATTCATACCTCTAAGGCACGTCGTCGTCGGTTTGAAATCAATTTGAGTTCGGTTTGAGATCGGTTTGAGATTGGTTTACGATTAGTCGTGAATCTTGAATTGTATTCCCTAAAGACGAGACAAATCCAACGGTTTGTGCAGATTACTCAAAAGATTGTTCAAAATTTAATTCTTAAAGTAAGGTTTTGTTCACTAGTGTGATCCATTTATTATTCAGTTCAAAAAATGTTTGCTAGAAAGCATTCACAGCGCTCACACATACCCGATTTCGAGGTACATACAGCGACAGGCGGACAGAATCAGACAAGTCACTTTTGCTGTTTTCTCTTTCATTGTTATGTCATGTTTGATTTTAAACTAGATTTTTTTTGCACGAATCATAACTTTTATTTCTGCCTTTTACTTGAATTTTAAAATTCTAATTTATTGTTTTTTTTTAAAAACCTAACACCTTAAAAAGATGAAAAAACTAACTTACAGAGTTAGAAATTCAAGCAACCGAGCCTTGAAAATTGCCTGTTCAAGTTATTGAATACTCACAAGGAAAAAACAGCATGTTCAAGTTATTGGATTGTTCAAGTTTTCTTATGTTTAAGTTAGCGAGAGTCTACTGTACCTACCTAACCTACATATATATTAAAAGTATAAACCTGGGGCACTGTTAGCCAGGAGTGTACGTGTATAAAAAAGGCATCGAAGTAAAATTGAGCATTACCCTGCAGGAAATATCGTCCTCAATTATTCTTATAGCTGAAATCATCAATTAATTCACTTGCCAAATCATACAAGGAGCGACATGCAATGATTAATTAAGTGAAGAGTAATGCAAAGGTTCCTCAGTTTATATATTTTACTCCACTTTCTGCTTTGGGCTTAAGAAACAACCCATTCTTTCGCCGAATTACAAATTGCTATTGTAATAGGGAAAATAGGGAAAAATTGCGATGAAAAAACTGTTGAAAAGGAATGTACAAGTTCATCAGTTCATACTTTTTGTATTCATCAAAGGAATAAGCTGAAAATTGGCTAATGCAGCTTGCATTCCTCAAGGAAAAAGTAGGTTTTTCCTCAATGAATTTCTAAATTTTTCCCGCTTGGTAGAGTTACTCAAATATGCAAATCGTATATTTGGATAATTTGAGGTTGTGTCAAGTTCGTGTATTTCTAAAAGAAATAGAACAATATCTAAAATAGATTTTTTCTTTGTTACTTTTACTGTCTTAGTAGTAGATTTAGTGCTTGTATTATTAAAATCAAAAAGTATAGCCAGAGTATGAATTACATTAATTTCAAAATAATTATTTTCCCATTTTAGTGCAATAGTCGCTAATCTATCTCGAAAATATTACCAAAAAGACTTTCAAATTCATCTGAATAAGGTGTCTTTCAACACTTTTCAAGCCACTTAAATTTCCTCACCCAACTCTCAGATTGGTGGCGCTTGAGCTGAGATTAATCATAATCGGTGCCAAATTCACAGAGGATAATAAGACTTTAAATCTGTAATACACTTTTTCCTTAGGGATAATTAGTTGTCCTCCTAAATAGAAAGCCAAGTATTGTACCATATTATTGTTTTTTTTTTTTTTTTAATACATTACGAAAGATCTCCCTCAACATTTGTTACAATTTCAAAAACTAAATTGTGGAAATCATAAATAGTCGAGTACCCATTAATATCCCGCCGCTATTTTCGCAACTCTCATAACTCTTTGCCATCACACTTGTACAACAAATAGTTGGGATTTTTTTTTTTTTTTTTTTTTTTTTAATATTTTCCACAATGTCCTTGTTAGCCAAAAATGTCAAAACTTTTATTTGCTTTGCTGACTACTATACAACAACTGAACGTACAGTACAGTGATGGCTGTTAGGGCCACCCTGTGGCACTTTGCATTTGCTCTGCTATCCTGCACAACACCTGATGTTATCGTGTCATTCCAAATGCAAAATGTTCACTGTGTGTATTTACATTGGTTTTTGCAATTTCAACCCCTCGAGGTTCTGATTTGAATGTGCATTCGGGCTGAGGGGCAATGTAGATTGAAATTCAACTTATGGAGTAGCTGTATCGAGCCAGATGTAGGTCATGACGAGTAAGAAGGTGGGTGTGAGGAAAAAGGGTATGAGTTGAAGGTGGGCTATGGCGGGAAAACTAAAATTCTAGATTGCAGATGTTGAGTAGAAACGGAAGTGACATTGATTAAAATTGATTAATATTTACATTAATTTAGTTTACCAGTTTATTTGAGCAGAGAATTTTCATTGCAACTTTGTTCGTTGGTTTTCCAAACGGCTAGGTATAACTGCATGAGTATGGGGTTGAAGGTTTTCTCCAAAAAAAGGGTGGTAGTAGAGTTTTGTTGGGACGCGCACCCTTGAGTTCTAGCTATATACGCTTGCAATTTGCAAATGTCAATTGGGTATTAGATGCTACCTTCCGATAATATTCAGCTGTTTTGTCGATGTTTTGATTGTTTCTGTTTTGTTTGTTTTGGTGTTTCGTTGGTATTTATTTGCTACTGTACATATAAGTATAGAGAGCTTGGGGACAGGGTGGTTATAGGAAACTGCAGTTTGGGGAAATTAAGTTTCTAGTGTTTGCCAAAATGTTAAATATTTATTTGCATAAGTTATACTTCGTGTGTGCAAAGCTGAGAGTAAATATAATCAATGGTTTTGGTTGAGTGTGTTATTGTTTCGAGTTAAAGTGTATTATCAGGATTTTATCTTTAATATAATTTGCCAATATATACATAAATGTGTTATAGATAATTTGATTTTGTTGAATAATATTATAATTAAAAATGTAGGCCTTTACCTGTGAATGTATTTATAATATAAAAATTTACTAGGATAAATGAATTTAAATATTGAGTTTTATGTTTTGTAAGGAGATTTAGTAGATATAATTCGATTGTTATTGACTGTTTTGAATACAAGATGAAATACACTCCTCGTCAACTGAATACGCACAAACATTTTTTAATATACTTTATCCATTTTTTCCAAACAGTGATGGTTATTATGCCATCTTTTGATGCTAACTATTCCCTTAAGATGTTAAGCAGATAATTCCGAAAGAATTATCCAAAAACAACCGTGAGTTTTTCTTCAACCACTTGCAAAGTGTTTTATATGCAAAGTAGGAGTTTTTTTTCTAGTCAACTGAATAGGTACAACGCCATTTTCTTCGTTGTTTATAAGTTTTTTGGAGTGCTTGACAGTTTAAATTAACGATTTTAGTGTTTAGTGTTTTCAGTAAAATTAAATTCTTGATTTCAAATTTTAAGAAAAATGGGTAGATCTACGTGTCTTAACAGTGTTGAAAAAGCTAAAATCGATTTACTTAGAGACCAAGGCCTAACTGGACGTGCAATAGCTGATAAAGTTGGCCGAAGTTTTAATGTAGTTTATTCTTACTTGAAAAATAAAGATGCATACGGCAAAAACATGAAGGGAGGTAAGAAAACAGCAACAACAGCAGCTGAGAGACGAAGAATTTTAAGATATGCATCAAATTCTTCTGATTCTGTGGCAAAAATAAAACAAAAAGTCGGCGTAAACGCAAGTTGCTCAACAGTATTAAGAGTAATCAACAACTCAAGCCATCTTAAACGAATGAAACTTAAGAAAAAACCACCACTTGACGAGAGACGGAAAATGGTGCGATTAGATTTTTCAAGACTTCACATGAGTTGGAAAAAAGAATGGTATCACGTGGTTTTTTCAGATGAAAAAAAGTTTAATTTCGATGGCCCTGATGGGTTCAACTTCTATTTTCACGACTTAAGAAAAGAAAAAAAGATTTTTAAAGCGCCATCATAGTCGTGAAGGAGGTGTCATGATATGGGGAGCAGTCAGTTATTATGGAACAGTTGAGCTCGAGGTTGTAACATCAAGAATGACAGCAGCTGGGTATAAAGTAATTTTGGAAAGAAATTTTCCTAAATTTTCTAACATCTTTGGACCCATAAACTGGACCTACCAACATGATAATGCGCCTATTCACTCAGCGCGCATAATAAAAACATGGATAGAGGAGCAACAAGTGCAGTTGCTTCAATGGCCGCCGTACTCACCTGATCTAAACATCATAGAAAATGTCTGGGGATGGTTAGTACGCAAAGCTTATGAGGGTGGTCGTCAGTTCGAAGACAAAGAGACCAACAATAACTTGTTTCATTCCATTCCAATACCAAATTTAATTTTTGTACCTATTCAGTTGACTCAAAAAAAAACTTCTACTTTGTATAAGTTACACTTTGGAAGTGGTTGAAGGAAAAACTCACGGTTGTTCTTGGATAAAACTTTGAAATTCTGTTATTTATATGTTACGAACATTTTTACCATCAACAGATGGCATAATAACCATCACTGTTGGGAAAAAATGGATAAAATATATTCAAAAATGTTTGTGCGTATTCAGTTGACGAGGAGTGTATTTTACTTTGATATTTGTATTTCTTAGTAAAAGTATATTTTTAAGACAGCTCATATGGTAAATTTGATGATGAAACCTAAGAATGAAATAAAAAAATCTATGTTTTGACACTTTTTTGAGGATCAGGTTGAATTTTTGAATTGAAAGACTGAAGTTGCAAAGCATAAATGGTTTGTAAAAATAATCTAGCGAATTTCATATAATTCTGAGCCTATAATATGGGCATACCATACCGAACAAAAGGCACAATCTGTAGAAATTTTAATTACATAAGGCTGAGACCAACATTTCAAGCTGTCAAATTATTTTTTCTCAATTATTTAATCTATTTCTAAAAAAAATTGTTTTTTCAAATATTGAAAATTTGCCATTATGACTATTGAATCTTCTCTCAGAAATGCAAAGGTGAATCAAATAGCATATTCAGTTTAAAGCATGCTTTCATGGGCCAACCAAACATATTCAGTAATAAAAACCATTTTTAAAAGGTCTAGTCCAGTGTGGTTCCCACACTTTTTTAGCTGTGGAAACCTAAACCTATTTATTTCTTATTTAAAATATTTTATCAAAGCTAGTGAAAAAAATGAAACACTTTCATTGTTTGATTAATAAATTGTTAAAAATTAGGTAAGTTCCATGCTCAAAAACTTAACATATTTGAAGATCTTGGGAGCGTCCAATCTCGATCTTTATTAAGTTGAGAGGACAAAAAAGTATTTTAATTAAAAAAGAACTTTACAGATATGTATATCAGAGATGCGGTTTTGTGTATTCTTAGCGCCGTAGGCTGAGTTTTCATAATAAATGGACTTTGCACTAAAATTTTGTCAAAGTTAGTACCTGGAAAGTAATGTTGCAAAGACCTTTGTGAATATCAGCTCGTAGCTCAAGCATATTTCCTTGCAAACATTCATTTCAATATTGTTCTTCTTTAGGTGAACAGGAAAACCATAAATTTTTTAAAGCTTCCAGTTTGTCTCGAGAAAAATTATGTATGTATCTCTTATATCTCTTCTCAATTCTTATCTGTTTAATAAATTCATTAAGACAGTAAATTGCATTATTTAACCTATTCATTAACCACTTTTATTCGGGATAGGAATGTCCTTTAGTACCTTTCCTTCCCTAGTTTCACTATCCATGTTCATTAACTGAAACTTCAAAACCAACAGCCTTGAAGGCATTTAATTGAATTTTGCTCAGACTTTTCATTTTATTTCACCTCAAAACCACGGGAATTTATGTTAACTATCCCGATTCCAAAAATGCACTTACTCTTCCCCTTATATATACCATCTGGTGTAAATTCCATTAATGTGTTAACTCTCAAAACCTACACATACAAACATATATACATATTTCACAAGCCACCTACTAACTTTGAAAACCTCAGAAAGAATGTTAATTACACTATAAAATCGCAAGCAAAAATTAGAAGTCTAAAATGGCATTCTCGAGAAGGGCAGTTAGCTATAATAGGTATGAAAAAAACACCAAATACCTGCATATTCGAATGCACACACATACAACACGGAAACACAGTAGCTATACCCTCCACTTTTACTCGATTAGATATGGCACTATGTATACAAAACACAACTCCCCCTAATGAAAGTAATTTCATTTTCCGGTTATTCTCCATTTCCGGACGCGCCAAGGCAAGGGCTTATAATGAAATATTTTCGTTTCGTTGGCGCTACTTAGGAGCTTTCGATTTGACAACAACCCAAGAGTGTGGTAAATGGACGATCCACGTCCACATTGTTCACGTTCAGGAGTTTTGTGGATTCCTTTGCGCTCTGGATCTATATGGACGAAGTGTTGGCACAAACGTGTGGGCTACAAAAAACATACAGCAATATCAAGGAACCAAAACAAAGTCCAACGTTGCCGTCCGTTGTCGTCACACAAAATGAAGATGAAGATGGAACAACAACAAAAATTACGAACCAACAATGGCAAAAAACCGGATCAAAATGAACTCGAAAACACAATGCCAGGCTACAAAAGCCGCAATAAGCAGTTGCAATTTAAGTCCTGCCTAATTACACATAAATTCCATATTGAACAAGGGATTTTCTTCCAGCATCCAGTGGACCTATGGACTGTAGGGATAACATCAGCAGTATACAGCAACAGCAGCCGTACAATATTGCAGCCAATATTACTTCAAGGGGAGTGGAAGGTGGAGACAATGGGATACTGGACCTTACTCCAGCTTTCTTCCTTTCTCGTTGGCTATATACGCTTGGCTTAGCTTCGAGGTTAAAATAAATCCGTTGCATGGGAGGTGGTATAACTAAACATCCTTTTCTGTATGAGGAGCGGTTTTTTTTTTTGCTGGCCGCTTATTCTAACGTTTTTTGTACAGATTCCAGATTAAAATGCTACACCAGCAGAATCTATATATCCATACAGTGTAGGAGTAGGTAGAACAACAACTGTATACATATATTTATATTAGGCACTATAGTGGATATACTACATACACACAACCAAATAAAAGAAGCCAAAAAGATATTAGCTACATAGGACGAGATTGAAGAACAAAAAAATTCGGAATCCTTCTCGACAACAGTTGAAGTTATACAAAGTCAGCAGAAACTCTACACTCCCACTACAGATGAAACCAGGGCAAATCCACTTCATATGGAAGACTTTATATAATATTCAACTTGGTGAGTTGTTGACGGCTCTGGAATCCCATGGTGGGATTTATGGCTTAAAGGCCTTAACAGTAATTGTTTCAAATAATTCCTATAAGTTTTTTAAGAAATTAAAAGAATGAAATTTACTCACAACATACCAATAATATAGCTTAAAAGGTTTTTTGTTTTTTTTTTTTTTTTTGAATACATTCTGAAAATTTACTTCCTGACAGAATCCAAAACTGGTCATACTAGGTATATAGAAGTACCTTCATACATGGCAAATAAAAATATAAGAGTTAATTTTCCATTGAGACAGAAACTTTTAGACACATTTTTTTAAATAAAAATAAATTCTGAATAAAAAACATTTAGCTAAAGTAATCTTAAAAATTTGACAAAATAAAATGAACGACTGAATCGCACGTACTTGCTCTTATGTTGAAGTTGCTAGAAACATAAGAACTAATAAAATATTCAAGTAATAATTGAAAAATTATAAATAACCATAATTGTAATTAATCGTTCAACAACCCGTTGAATAACTTAGCGTTAAAAACCAAGTAAGCCATTTGATAACTTGGAAAAATATGAATAATACGGAAAAATTTAAAATCGTTGGAGCGGTTTTCTTAAAAATATATATAATATAAAAAATAATTACTATACACAACTTAGTAACGCTTTTTAAAGAAAAATTTGATATGTAGATTTTGAGCATTTATTAATTTACATTTACCAACTTAGTTTGAAAAAAGTCGTAACCTGTTTTTGAAATATTGAATTAAGAAATACTTTTTTAGAAATCCAAGTTTTTTTTTTTATTTTTATATGTTATTTTATTGACATAGTTAAGGAGCTATTGCATAAGAATTTTGATTTAAATTGGCTGCACTATCAATGAAAAAATTGAAAGTAAAAAAAAGACTTTAATTGGATGTTACCGTTAATAATGGTTGCTCGCAATTTTTTGTATGAAAAAAAAAACTATACCTACAGTAATACACTGATTTTTTTATCAAAATTGTTATAGCCATTTTTTGATAAATAAGCTTTTCGTCAACGGTTAAATGGCAAGAACCGTTAATTTTGAAGCTCTATTTGCCCACTGCAGAATTACAAAAAACTATTAAGTTCCAAATTTGAGGAAAATCTCTACAGTGATTTAGGCTGTAGTCCAGATACAAACAGACCGACCGACGGACAGAATTGTAGTGCCACCCACTTTTTTCGTGTTCTAACGTTGTAATATCATGTTTGATTGTTATTTTTAAATTTTTTGTGCACGAATCCAAAACTTGGACTATTGTTCCTTTTTTTACTTTCTTGTGTTGTTTATACTTGGTACAAGTCAGCTCTAGATATACAAAAACAACAAAAGTTCTAAAGTGTTAGTTTCGCTTCAAAATTTCTCCTACAAGTTGGTGTTTTTAAGCTTAACCGCATATTGATTAGTTGTAAATATAAAATAGTATCACTACACGTGCTCATAAAATAACAGCTCGTTAAGAACCAAGGCCTAGTGACTTACAACTCTCAACAGTTCCTATGTGCGTATTTTTGGCAGGAGTGGATGGGACCTACAATTTTTTGCCGAGTCCGAGCGGCTAGATGAGAAGCACTTATTCATGACAAGTAAACTCTTGGAGGATTCGTCAGTGCCTCGCAAGAGGCAGTACCTCGCGCAAAAAAACATTTCTGTTTTTAGGTGGCAGCGGCTGGGAATCGAACCCAGACCTTTGGCAAAACACCCCTACGACGCACTAACCATCAAGGCACTACACGTTCTCAGAAGTGGGAATATTTCGTCGGTTTTTTTTTTGTGAACTTAGGAATCGTCTATTAACATACGATGCTGTGACTGTCATACATGCTTCATATATTTTTCTCAAATCTTAGGTGGATCACATGGCAGACATGGAAGAAATCAGCGAATAATGTTTAAAAGCATGAAATTTGGTCTTTAATAAATTGGTCTCAAAACTGATCTAAGTGAAAATTATTATGCTTACTTCAAAGACGTGAATCATCCTAACTTTCAAAGAGATATGGAAGAAATCTTCCAATATGTAGTTTCCAACGTCTAAGCAGTACTACTTTAATAGGATGAGGTGGCAAAAAAGAATAACTTTTGATTTCCTAATAAAATAGGTGTGATGGAATAGAAAAAAAAAGTAAAAAAAATTGGTGTGGTTTTTTATGGATTTTTTTTTAAATTTTAAAAACATTTTTAAGGATAAATTTTGACATGCTAAATTTTTGAATAAGCCTTTTTATATAAAAATATTGGGATATTGAATTTTCAAAAAAAAACTTTTTTGTAAAACATTGATATATGTAATATAGTTTTAACTTATTTAAAATTTGAATGTACGGCTAAACATTTTTAAAATTTAACAGCAATACGAAAAAAAAACTTTTATATGAGTTTATTATAAATACATTTGTGTTGCCCTGTGCAAATTTTTTTAAAATTCATTACTGGATTCCACTAGTTTTAGCATGCTGAACATTTTGTATTAAAATCATATAGCAGCTTTGTTTTAAGAAAAAAGTCTACATTTTTTTAATCTCCTGAAATTCTATGAACGGGTGGAAAACCATTTTTCAAAAAATGTTTATTAAAGATACCTCACAAGAAACTATTTTCTTAAAAATGCTTTAGGAATTTTATGTATAGAAAATTATTTTTTAAAAAAAGCGCTCCTCCAACGATTTAAAACTTTTCGTCCATGCAATTATATTAAAAAAAAAATTAATTAAAATTATTATTTTATTTTTTATTATTATTATTAAAATTAAAATTAAAAAAAAATTATTAAAAAAAAATAACGTTCATGCCACATATCTTCGAAAAGCGTTTTTTAGAGTAAAATACATAGTATAAAAGCTTATAACAGTATAACAATAATTCATATGGAATTATAAGCATATCGACATTCTTATAAGACTTAGGTATAAATTAAGCATCCCTTCTAAGGGAGATTCAATTTATCTCATATTATGGCTTAATGGGCCTTAACAAACAACCAAATTTAGAGACGATTTAAATATTTAAGTAAAATAAACTAAACAAAGTATGACTTAAATATTTAAGTCGTCTCTAAATTTGGTTATTGGTAGGGCCCAATGTCTGGTACTTCAAAAGAGCTTCATTTTTACTACAAAAATAGTTATGAGAGTAGTCTTATTTTCATAACGAAATGTTTAATATTATAGGTGTAGCTTTAGGATCTAAATGAATCTTTAGAAAGAGGATTTAAAGATTTCGGGAGCTTAACACGGAAGAATTTGTTAGTTGGGATATAGCATGCCCGAATTCCTTGAATTTTACCGCCCACTTGTAAAATCACGAGGAAGTCCACCTCTCGTTTCATTATTTGTAACTATATCAGTGATTAGTAATTTATACTTTGGTTAAGCAAAAATATCAGCCTTCACATGCCAGTACCTACATATACCGAAAACCCTTAAACAACCTGCCAAACATATACTTGAATGCTCTATATTCCGTAAAGTCACGGCATAATCAAGAATCAACGTTTGTATACCTTCATACAAAAATATATGTAGGTATATAGGGAATAGGGATAGATTTATATATAAAGACAGAATGAGTTGGCAAAAACGAAATAGAGGCGCGTTCGGCAAAGGATGAAAGTTTTTCAAATTAGAATTTGAGAAATGTTCCACTCGGTAATGAGACTTCGGTGGCTGTAAACACTTATACATAAACACAGCCAAGCAAGTTTTTGGGATTTTTGGGAATGGAAGACGAATAATAAAGTTTTCTCCAAAAAGCAAAAGACATTTGGTAAGGGAATTTATTTTGTGTTAATGATAATGAACCGCCAAAGCTTTTGCAGTGTGTACCTCTACAAGTATACTTATATTTAAGTGTAGGTATATAGCTTAGCTATATTTTTAGTTGGGTAGGTAGGTACTATAGTCAAAGTGAAAATCTTTATGAACCCTCAAGTATAGAAAAAGGGTATAGAAGAGGGTTCTTAAATCCTTACTCTTCTTTTTTTTTTTGTGTTTAGGTCTATCATCAACATTAACGTTGAGTATTTTTATTCATCATCGTAAGGATTATTATTATGTATAACACTCCGACACGCTGAGATTTCCGAGAAGCTATATACAAAGTATAAACATCTTATGGGTGGAAATGTTAAACAAATATTTTTCTTATGATAAATGTTTTCTCATAGAATATGGGCAGGCTTTGTGCGTTTTATTAGCAATAGAAGAGGAAAATTAAGATGAAATGTTTCCAAGTTTATTATGTAGGTTGATATACATCATGAATATAAAAATAGAGGGCATACACCTTTTTGGTCAATACACAAACATTTATTCACTCTTAAAGGTTAATTAATTCCATTTAATTAGAAAGTTTGGATGGTGAAGTTCCTATCTTTAAAAAGTCCAATTAGTCGTATATTTTGTAATAAAAGACTTGGAACAAAGATGGTCCAGAAAAAGTATAATGAACATTCTTGAGCAAAGCTTGATTGTCGTATATAATTTTCTATTGTGCTTTTATTATCAACAAAATTATTTCCATTCAACAAACAGGAATTAAAAAAAATATTTCATAAAAAACACTTTCGAGTTCCTTTTTTTACGAAAAGTTCTCATTCTCAGTTTGCGCTTAAAACATTCTATTTTTTTTAATTTACTCTCATGCCAATAAGAGCAAAAAATTCCACTCAAGGACCTTCCACAAAATCAACTCAATTTTCATTGAAACTCCATTGACCTCAAAAAAATACAAACAAAAAAATGATAACATCCAATAAAAATATGTAATGTAACAAAAAAAAAATCAAAATGCAATTAATTTTAAAAATCTGACAAAGTTTTATCTTGCTTCAACACAATATGTTGCTAACCGGAAGTGATGTGCTCATGCAAAAAAAAAAAAAAATCAGTTACAACAAAAAACTTTCTTTGTAGTATAAACTTTTTTCTTTTAACCCACCCAACCATTTATCATTTACTTTTCTAGACAACCTGGGACATAAAAGAGTGTTGGGTTATGCATGTGAAGCTGAACTCCAATATCTAGTATATTATCCATAACAAAATTCCAGTTGCTAAAAATGGTCGTTCTTCAACCGGAAGTGAATATAAAACAGAAATTGTCAGTTAAAATTAGGATTTTAATAACAGAGTACAATGTCAAATTCTATAGAGGAACAAAGATAAACCAGATGGTATAGTTGAAAATAGTCCCGAAAATTGCACAGGCAAGGATATATAACATAACGAC
This sequence comes from Dasysyrphus albostriatus, assembly GCA_946251815.1. Lineage (NCBI taxonomy): Eukaryota > Metazoa > Arthropoda > Insecta > Diptera > Syrphidae > Dasysyrphus > Dasysyrphus albostriatus. The sequence continues at coordinate 139,711,468 of OX276336.1, forward strand.
GACATTGTACAAATAAACCATCTTGAGGTCCTTTTTGCATTTTTGCTAAAACCCAACCCACTCGATCTCAAGCTCAACTGCAATGCAATATCCTTTGAGTTTCTCGATTTTTTTTTACAACTTTTCGCTCTTCTTTGGTGTTCGTTGACGTTCACGTTCACGTCGTCGTTGACGTCTCTTTCTGGGTCAGTTGATAATTTTTGAAACAGAAAAGAGGACATATTTGAAAAGAAAAAAAAGTCAGTTTTTCGACAGCAACAGCAGCTGCTTCTCTGCTCTGCTTTTGGATGCTGTGTTGTCCAGTGGTTTTCGTAAAAGTTTTATGAAACATTTTTCAATTTTGCCCTTTTCCTCTTTAACGTCCTTTATTTTTATTTATTTTTTTTGTGGGAAAACTCATTCACGTATAGAACACCGAAATTACTAATTACTGTTGGCTATCAGGAAGCAAACAATTTAATTTTAATCAAAAAGTACCTGCAACTGCAAAAAAAAATTAATACGTTTGTAGGTAACCAAAACCAAAAACCACCAACCGGATGTTGAAGGACATCGTCCGCCATTTTAATATAGTCTGTTGTGCAAATATGTTGCTATATATGGTTCTGATTCCTGAACAAAAGCCATACTTCCCGTCAACGTCCGCGTCCCCGTACACATCAGTCGGTCATTGTAAACCGCTACAAAGCAACGAATGCTAATATTCTTGGATGGACTGCTATATACCTTTATCTTCACGTCTAAAAAGTGCAAAGCAAAAAGTTATAGACACGGTAATAAGTGGCCAACTGGGGCTGAATGGGGAAGGACAATATGTCGTTTCTGGACGTTTCGTCGAGTTGACGACAATTATTATTGGAATTGTATGTGCATTGCTACCAGGATAAGGTAATAGTGCGTTGTTGAAACTCTTTTTTCCTGGCAGGTATGTGTAGAACTTTTCTGTTTATCACCATTTAACCATCAAAGCGAGGAGCAAAACATATTCCTGCCGTGCTATGATGTACTGATGGTGAGTGACCCACTTCGAGTCCTCTTTTCAGAGATACCAGAGTCCTCGACTTCAGTCCTCAGCCACTGTTGCTAATTGCAATTGAGCGTGGCGGGCGTGTGTGTATGTTTCGATTTTTAATTTTTTTTTTTTAGTATCCCCATTCCCGAGTTCTGACATCATTTTTGATGGAAATTGTTAAATTTTTGATATTGCACAGTGTTTGGTGTTGGAAAACGCTAATATGAAGTCTAGAGCCTGATAAAAAACTAACAGTTCCAGGAGTTGGTGATGGTGGTAGAGAGGCATAGTGGTAGGTTATACACAGGACCCTACTATAAAGCACTAGATTGTTAACTGACTTTTTTCAACATAGGTTTATTTGGAATTTAATGAAATTAAGGGCGCACATATAATTTTTTTTTAAACAAAAAAATAATGTAGACACAGCTATATAAAATTGAAAGCTAAAAGCCAAATGGTATAGAGCAGGTACCTTCATGACATGGAACATGTTATAGGCCTTAGCTAGATTTTTATGACAGAGCAAACGTGGTTTTTTATTTAAATTAAATAATTTATTCAAATGATGGTTGGGAATTGATTTTTTTTTAAAGATAAAATATTTAAGGTTTTTTTTATGTTCATTCAACTGGGAATTGGTAGGGTAGATTGGGATTTTATTTTTTTCAAACTTACCTATATGAATATATTTTTTGGTTGGATAAGCTGGTGAAAAAATCACTCAATTAAATTTAATCAATGAGGTTGGGTTTTTGATGTTGCTTACTTTTGAGATTTTTTTTCTGTACATACATTTTGTTTGAGATTTTTTTTTTTAGTTTGAAAATTCATAAAAATATTAATATGAAGTTGTCAATGTATTTTTAAAATCAGATACAAAGTTAAGGTAGTTCCAACAAAGAGTGTTTTCCGTTTAACTTTGGGTAAATTTTTTTCGTACTTACAATAAAGCCAGTTATAATAATTAAAATTAAAATTTTGTTTAACAAATGACTAACATATTTTTAATTAAATTTCCTTGTAGTATTATTTATGGACAAAATATGAAATAATTCAGAACAAAGAGTTTGGTAGTAATCATTACAAAAAAACTCAATTACGATTACGTGTAATTAGTAATTTAAAATTTTCAATTACTGATTACATGTAATTGCAATTAAAAATTTCAATTACAAATTTAATGCAATTAAAAAAAAAAAACTCGTGTAAATTACATGAACATACATAATTTGGAAAAAAGTAATTGAACGAAAAAAAGTAATTGAAAAAAAACTGTAATGATTACTTCTTTTTTAAATCATTACACACAAATATCAATTATGTAAGTTAACACATCATACCTTCAATAAATAAACACATCCACAATTCACATGCACCCGAAAACTATTAAACCCGAAAACCATTAAACCCGAAAGGAAACATAAATCCCAAATCTACTAAAATCGATAGTGTCAACAAACAACACAAATAAGAAGTCACGTCCGCATCATCATCATGTCCAGCGACGAGATTAAATTAATTATCTACATTCTTTGTCACCCCATACACACACTGCACAACAATCAAGAATAGATAGCTGCATCAGTAACTATATAAACCCGAGACCGAAGTCATCCGCCTCAGTTCCTGTGCAACTTGCGATCAAGCCGATCATATTTATCTTTTGTATTAAAAATTGTATTACTTTTTTTGAATAAAGTTTTTTTTTTACTAAGCCGACAAGCTTATTATTAATTTGTACATTTAACAAGATGTCAAGAAAAAATCTTTCTGTACCATTTACTAAGTTCATTTTAGGCGGATGGGCATACATAATAGATCATTAAGCCTAGTACCTACGCTGCTGCTGTCCGGCTGATCGTTGAATGAAACTGATAATTGTTGCATATTTTTTGGAGAAGTCTTCACTATTAATTACTCAGGCTATTTATTGTGTGTGAAATAATTACACTTGTGTTTATTTTTGCTGTTTCTTTCATTACAGTGTGGCTGTCTGTGATTTCATTTGTGTGTAGTGATTACAAAAAAAAAATAAGCATTACAGGATTTTTCAATAACTTATCTCCAATTACATGTAATTAGTAACTGGAAATTTTTAATTACAAATAATTGGAAAAAGTCATTAACTGATTACATGTAATTGTAATCAATCCTGTAATCAATTACAAAATGTAATAATTACTATCCAACTCAAGTTTGATGTAGCAGTTAAAAAAAATTTATTTTAAATCGAAATGTGGAACAAACCAGTCCAAGGGAGGTGGTTAAACTAAGGGTTGTCCTCGATGTTAGAAATATCTCGGTACAAGAAACCAAAGCTGTATGAAGACAATATTAGCTTAAAAGCTTCCGAAATGACACTGAGACGATACCGTGCTCTTAAGACCTAAATTTACCGACATTTCCGGTGGAAGGTATCGTTTGATTACGGACAAAAAAATAATTTTTTACTTGCGACTGGGAACTAGCTTTTAGCCAAGCTTTGGATTTTTTTTTTCAATTCGTTTCAGTTGTTTATTTGAATTACCCTTACACAAGTGCAAAAAAAAAAAAAAATTGAGATATCAATCAAACATGACATTACCATGATAGAGAACACCAAAAAAGAGGGTGTCACAATTCTGTCTGTTTGTCTACAGCTTAAACGCCCCGATCGATTTTCTTCAAACTTGGTAGATACTTAGTTTTTGGTGATTATGCCACCTTCTTAAAAAAAATGAAAAAAACATTTTTTTAAGAACCAAAAATAAAATTTTACATATTCGTATTTTTCTCAAAAAGTGCTCCACAATTTTTCTTAAAAAAAATTCGTTAAATTACTTTTAGTAAAGGCTTCCTTTGGATGGAAAACTATTTTAAAAATGGTTATTAATGGTACCTCCCAAAGAACCTATTTTTAAATTTTCAATTTTCTTCGAAACGGTATGACTGATTTTAATATATTTTTTTTATATAGAGGCTTTCAAAAACTATAAATATTTTTGTGTGCTTAAATTTGAACTTTTTTGGATTTTTAAAAAAATGTTTCAAATTTTTATTTTGAAAATTCGATATTTTAAAAATGGATTGACAAATCTTTTTCAAATTTTATTTTTATATAAACACTAATAAATATTTAAGATTTGCGTACCAAAACTTTTCCTTAAAAATGTTTTAAGAATTTTATATAAGAAAAATATTTTTAAGAAAACCGCTCCAACGATTTAAAAGCTTTTTTGTTCATTCAATCATATTTTATAAGGAATTAAGATTGCAATCTTTTTTCATCTCAAACTCTCAACAAATTTTTTTTAGCTAGTTTAAATATCGTATTTCATGCTTTTAAACATTTTTTTTTCATAATTTCCATGTCCCTGCATATAGCCTTCTTCAACCCTCAGCACCTTGAACATTAGAGCAAGTATTTACATGCGGCCCAGTCGGGCATTTCATTTAATATTGCATTTTATTAATTTATTACAAATAAACAAGTCATGTAATTGGTTTATGGAAACGGCTCTAACGTTTAAAATGATATTTTACAGTTTTTCCTCTTCAGTAGGGATATTTTTTTTAAAAAAGGTTATTGATGGCACCTCCCAAAGAACCATTTTTTATTGTCGATTTTCTTCAAATTGGTATTCCTGAATTCAATCATTTTTCCATACAGAAGTTTCTAAACAATGTAAATAATTTTTCTTACAAAAATTTTCAAAAAAATATTTTTTTTTTGGATTTTTAAAAGTGTTCTAATTTTTTTTTACACTCTCTAAGGAATTTTTAAGAAAAAAAATTACATGTATGAAAAAATAGCGCTACCCCTAACCAAATATTACAAAACTAAAAATGGGCCAACTTTTTCGGTATGCTTAAATTAGTGCGATACTATCCAAAAATTATTAAAATTTACAAATAGCAACTATTGTACCTACTACAGTACCTCTCAGTTATAGACATTGTGAGAAAAGCCCTTTTAAATTTTTTATTACAAAAAATTTGGTTAAAGAGATTGTCGTTAATTTATTGCCAAGTGGTCCATTTTATTTTTGTTTGTGCCTGAGCATTTCCGTACCAAAAAGCTTAACCTGAAATGTGTAGGCTTTATAGGCAAGTAATACTACCTTATTTCGCTATCATTTTTACTATATTATCAAACGTTTTTGACTAATTAACCTAAACCTTAAATTTCAGAAGTACCTTATACTTACCTACCATAATTCCAAAACTTCAATAGCGTTATGTATGTTTATTAGTAATTAGGCATATGTTCCCTTTTTACTGAATGAAATCTCCCAGTACTCCTCCAAATAATGTATCTTGCAAAAACTTGCATTCAATTCTATTTACGAGGAGGTAAAAACAAAAAAAAAATACTTAGAAAAATATTCTATGGTATGTTGGGTTGAATCCTTGAGAACGTAACGAAACTAATGTCAACAGGATATGCAAATAGTAAAGGAACATAAGTTTAGCTTGAAACATGTCTGCATCGTCCCTTCTTCTTTTCGTTGCAGTCATTTGGTTACGCTCTATTCGTTTCCTTTTGCCAATTCCAGAAATCTCATCCTTAACAACAAGGATACGACAACGACGACATAGGCAACATCAGCACCAGTGTTACCTGGTAGTTTTAGTCATTTTAAAAGGGTTCCACACACAGAAGAACCAAACGAAACAAGATGATGCACAGCAATGATAAACGTTTTTCCAGTCCATTCACAATCACAAGTAAAGTTTTTCATGCTTTTTTTTGTTTTTTACTTTTTACTCCTCTTCCTTATGTGACATGGTAAATGTTTTTGTTTGTTCCCACTGTTTATATTGGTGGAGGGTGGGGGGTGGGAGGAGGAGGACTAGTGAAATGAAAGATGTGTGTGGTGTGTTCACACAGATAGATGCTGAGCCGTTACAAAATGCCGTTCTATACAGGGATAACGTAAAGAAATGTTTTAACTTTCAGTTTTGTGTTTTTGCTTTATTTTGTTTTTCAGAAATTCTAAAGTAATCTAGGCAGAGCCCACTCACTCACTTTGCCTCTGATGTTATATGCAGGCGGTGTAGGTGTGAAGTGTTGGCTTAATCCGCAAGGATTCATCTCGCCTGATTACGTTCGATGTCAGAGTATTTAATTTTTTTTCACGTTTGATGCTTGCTTCTTGTTCGTTTTTTTTTTTTGTTATGTACCATCAGCTACCTAACCTACCTATTTTCTATAGTTTCCTGATGTCACCTCCGAAACCACCACCATCGTTTCTTTGATACTTCTAGGTAGGTATCGTGTTTTAATGTGAAATGGTGCATTAAAATGTGATCCTTCTATACAGGTATTTTTTTTTTTTATAGCTTAAGTGTGAAGTGTGTTAATTTAAAATAAAAAGCTCTTTGACATTGGGATGGAGGAAGTTTCTTTGTTTTTTTTTAAACGTTTATACCTATAAAAAAAATATTACCTACTTGCATCATATAAAATTTTATAACACTTTAAAGGAGTCTATAGACGAGTTAAAAGGATATAGGTAGTAAAAACTGAATGATTAATGAATGTCACTTGGACGTCATTTTAGAAAATGGCTCCCAATCTGCACGCCAGTCTGTAAATCGATCAACCGAAATCCCTACGCTTTTTGTGAGGTGCCCATATTTTTATATTTGTAATTTTTGTTTGACATGTAAGGGATTTGATTTAGTTTTGGAGTCATTTTTGTAATCCTGTCCCTTTTTGAAAATGGCGCCCAATCTGTGGAAAATGGTTAATTAAAAAAACACCCACACAAAGCACAGTAGATGATCGATATAGGAAAGTAATGAAAACCTGACTCGTTTATTTTTTCAGATTTTTCACTTTTTCGAGTGGTAGTTTTGAAAGGTTTTCTAATGCTGAATCAGGTCCAAAATGCTCAATTTGTTTGATGTAAATGTTGTTACATTTATTTAAGCATTAAACAAAGTTTTCGCTCAGGTTTAAAAAAAAGAATGCAAGACATTTTTTATTAAAAAAAAACCATTTGTATATAGTCTGTTCATTTGTGTGGATAACTCACTATTTCGAGATTCACTAAATCGAGTGTCAACTGTAGTTGGAAAATTTGTATGATCAATATAACGTTTGATTTATTTTTTTTTCTAAACCACGTATGGAGTCTGTACTGGAAGCTTTTCCCAATTTTTTTTTTCAAGTTAAAAATACTTATTCAAAATAAGCAAGAAGATGGCAACACTAAAATATGAACCGAAGTCACTCAACCAATATTTTCCCAAAAAGTTGTTGAGATCAGCAAGCACTTTCGCAAGTTTTTTTCAGAAGTATTCAAAATATTAAAAATTAAGTATCTTAAAAGTGGAAATCCCACCCTTTGATATATAAGAAATTATGTATGTGCTCGAAAACCCTGCCATTTTACCTAAAGGTGCATCTACTTAACACTTTTCTTTTAAGATATAAACTGTTAAGACGTTTGAGGCGTCGTTATTCTCGATTTTCCATGCCAATCTCAATCATTTCAATAACAAATCTCGATTTTTGGTATCAATCTTTTCAAAAATGTCTGAATTTTTAGAGATTTCATCGACAACGTAGCCATCCTTAAATAGAATTCAGCGGTTGATAGCTTGACGGAGATGGTCCAAACTACTTTTTGACGGAAGATGTGTATTTCGATTCAAATGTCACTTAAAATCACCTATTTTCCGGAGCAGTAAGAGTTCTTCAAAAATTTCTAATTTTTTAAAAGTTTTTTGATCCATCGACATCGTAGTCATCCTTCAAAGGAATTTGAAAGTTGATGGCTTGACAGATAGGAGATAAAATATATTTTGACAGGATATGTGTATTGTGATCAAAATTTCATCCAACTGCTCTTAAATACCCTTTTTTCTGGAGCAATAAAAATTCTTCACAAATTTCTGATTTCTTAGAAGTTTCTTAATCCATCGTCATCGTAGCCATTTTTCAATGGAATATGACATTTGATGGCTTGAAACATAGGAGACAAACTATATTTTGACAGGATAAGTGTATTCTGATCCAAAGGTCACCCAATTTCCCTAAAATCACCTTTTTTTCTGGAGCAGTACAAATTCTTTGAAAATTTCTGATTTCTTAGAAGTTCTTTAATCCTTCGACATCGAAATCGTCCTTCAATGGAATTTGACAATTTTTAGCTTGACAGATAGGGAAAAAACTCAGGATAGGTGTATTTTGATCCAAATTAAACCAATCGACGTAAAACCATCAAATTTTGCCGGAGCAGTATGAAAACTGAAAATTTAAGAATTTCTTAACAGTTTTTAATGCAATCAAATTGTATTGTTTATTACTTACTTACTTACTTATCTGGCTCCCGATCCATGGAGGGTCTCTGTCTGAGATATTGCGGTCTTCCATCGGTTGCGGTCCCTCGCGCACTCCCTCCAGTCATCGAGACCAAGCGTTCTTGCGTCGGAAACCGCCTGATCCCTGTAGCGGAGGTTCGGTCTTCCTGGTCGTCTCGGTCGTATTTAATTTAGATTCGATCAACGGTGCAGTATTGAATTGAAGACTAGATTTAATCGAGATCGAATTAAAAATCGAATAATCGATTGATTGAAATAATCAAATAATTTTTTCGATCGATTCTTGGACGATTCGATCATTTGAAATGAACCGGTTACACAGCTCTAGTATCCACAACTTTTTCACGTTAAAAAGTATCAAAAAAGTAGCAGTCCCACATTTTGACATAAAAAAAGGTATGCTCCTGAAAAGTGGCAGCATTGAAATTTTAATCGAAGGTTCGTCTTCCTAACAGCTACTTTTTGAATACCAATTTTTTTCCAAACACGCGTTTGACCACAGGAGCTGTTGCCATTACTTTTTTCATCTTCGAAATATTAAAAATTATCAAAAAAGTCTACATTCCATCCGAGACATAAAGAAGTATGTTCCCGAAAAGTGGCAATACTGAAATTTTACCTAAAAGTGCGTCTACTCGCCATCTCTTTCTTAAGATATAGTTATAAATAGTTTTTTTATCATGTGCATTTCCAAAGTAATTTAACAGTTTTTTTTTAATTTACCATTATCCACGAATCGGGCACCATTTTTGAAAATGACTTTAAAGCGATAGGATTACAACAATGACTTCCAAACTAAATTTCATCCGAGATATGCAAGGAATGAATTCAAGTCATAAAAAAATCGCCGCCAAAAAGTGCACTGTATTCGGGTTCCTAACTGGACTTTATAATATAATATGCTAATATTTGTCTACATATTTAATTATAAATTATTTTTCTATTTGATAAAAATTAAAAATATATCGCAAGAATTCTAATTGGCTTTTGTCTATTCCATTTTTTTTTAGCCTGGTTCCTTATGATAAGCTTAATGCATTTTCTATATCTAGCCCTTAGATTTCTACTTTTTAACATTGCAAGACCTAAGCTTAATTTGGTGTAAATTTTTGCAAAAGAAAAAATGCTTTTTGTTCCATTTTTTTATCATTTACGTCAACATGTTTTTCTTTTTTTTTCTCTCTCTCTCTCTCTCTCTCTTTGAGCAAATAGTTTTGCCGCATCTGTGCAATTTTTCCACTTGATTTAGTTTAACTTGATTTCTTTAAATGAATCACATGCAACTCTTTGGATGTGTACGTGTACGTATACTTACCTCCCGTTGCCTTACTAGACTTTGTGCAATTTACTGTTTGTCTTAACATGGTTTATTGTATCCTTGTTCTTCCTGCCTTCATCCAAAACAACTCCATCTTTCCTGTTTTTTTTTTTTTTTTTTTTTTTGTGAGAGACAAAGACAAAAAAGGAAGAGAGAAAGGGCATAAAGAAGAAACTCGTTTAGCAAATTTGTCAAAAGCTATGTATGAACTCGTAGGTATGTTTTGCATTTGCTTGTGAAACGAAAAGCTTGTGTTTGCGTAAGGGAAGTGCAACAACTATTTGCCTTGTTGCACGAATGCACGTTGAGTACACACGCTTGTTTTGTTGGCTTCAGCTTCAGCTTGAAGTTGACTCAACTCAATTCGTAGGTATCCTCGCTTGGTGGCAGTGTATATTTTTTGTATGTTTGCATATTGCATCTGAAATTGCCTTAGAACTCATTTGAGCTATTTCATTAAAAATTTAAATATACATACCTATATTTATGTACAACAAAGATACACATATCTGCATAAGGATACTTATGTTTTGTGTTTGTAAATATATAGGTATATGTATTTATATGTATATAGCCTCCGTTATAGCTTCAACAGCAACAACTACAATGGGTGGAGGTTTAGAAAGTATAGGAAAGCAGGCACCTACTGCACTTTTGTTCAAAGCACCCATTAAAATGTAAGTTATACCTACCAACCACCCACCACCCACTATCTAAAACCACCTCCACCAACGTCAACACTACAACGTCATCATCAAAAACCAGACGCGGGTAATTTTTTTTTTTTTGCAGACACTAGACATGAGGCATTCTGTATTCAGCTCTTTTGAAGTCCTTGTGCCGTATTCTAGAATTGGCGTTGTTGAGAAAATAATAATTCCTTTTTGTTTATTTTTTTTTTTTGCAACAAAACTTGAGGAATATATGAAGCTATGTGTCTTTAATTTGAATACCAATTTGGCATAGGTTTCCATTTCAAAAATGTATGCGTTTTTTGTGTTTAGCTTACATGAAGTTTGTGTCTACCTTGATGACATGACGATGTCATCAGGTACATACAGCAAACGATTTTGTGCTTGGGAAAAACGAGTGGATTGTTTGATGTGATGTGTATAAGCTTGCTGGATAAAATTTCTTAATGACTTTTAATTTTTTTTTTTTATTGTAAGGAATTTCGACTTGGAATATTTCTCGGTGCCTTTACCTTACTTATCTCCTGCAAGTGAACGATCAGTTTGTTCGTAATTAGAAACAAAAAAGTTATTGTTTCTTTGAATTTTTTTTCATTTGAAATTTCCAAAAATCATTGCTTGCAACTCATTATGCTTATATTATGAAGTAGTCTCTTGACCTCATATTTTTGTCATTTACTTTGAATCGTCCTTCTGAAAAAAGTCGGAAGCTACTGAGGAATGCTCATTTTTTAAAATGATATATTGAAAATTTTTTAGAAAAAAATTTATCAGTGTATGTATGTATGTATGTCTATGTACATCACAAAATGTATTCATTCACGGCAAAATAACTTTATGCAACAAAACAAAACAAACAACAGCGTCATGGCGTACCAACAAATTTTATCGACAAAATATCAATTCATCTATACATTACATTTTTCAATTTTTATTTATTTATTTTTTATTTATTTCTTATAACAGTTCGTTTTACAAAGCCTTAATATTTATGGCAATCCTGAAGTTATTCCATTGATGTGTAATACAACACTAACGGTAAGTACTCATCGGAATAATATAATAATTCCTCTCAATTATTTTTCAATTTAATTTTAAACTTAATCTAAATAGGTACACTTAATTTTTATATTTAATAAAAATATTAATAATGTTAATTTATTATAATTATAATTATATTAATTATTTTAAACACTATTAAAGAGTATTTTAAACTTTTATTATAGATCTAAAATATGAATTTTCTAAATAATACAATTTGCATTTTAATTATTTCTATCTCTCTCCATTTTGTTTTATTCCTTTCAAAGTTATTTGAATATTTTTTTTTTAATAAAGTATTATGTAATATTCGAATCAATAAAACAAAAAACTATGTATACTACAAAGTTGCAGTCAAAATGCAAAATTAAAAAAGAAAAATTAAAAACAAAATACCATCAAAAATCCAATGAATTAAAACTTAAATTTATATACAAAATCTAGGTCATAGAATATTATAAAAGCCGGCAGTAGATACATATCTGTTAACATGGCCATAATAAAGAAGTGATGTGTACAAAATGGCAAAGAGATATTATAATTGAAGCTTTTTTTTTGTTTTCCATGCAAATAGAAAATATTAAAATTTATAACAACTCAACGATTTTGCTTTATACAAAACCCCTATCACAAATTAATTTCTTTACAAAACAAAAATGAAAAACATATAAGCTCATTTTAATTTATTTTCATTTTACGTATATTTAACAAAAAATAAAAAGTCAAAGTTTTTTTTTTTATAATTAAGTAAATAAAGGGTCTAGCGACTGCTTTTATATTCAAAAAACATAGAATTTATTTAAAATTCATAATTTAAGAGTAGATGGAATGAAACATAATATGGTGGCTTCTTTTAGAGTTATGAATACAAATATTGTGACGTTTTTGCATACAGTTTGAAGATATAATGAACAAAGAGGAATTTGTCCAGTAAAACATTTTTTGCATATTTTTTTTGAGGCTATTAAATTATCTGTCATACTTATATTGAAAATAAAAAAAGCTAGGCGGATTCGCTTTTAGTGCGACTGGTAAAAGGCCAACACTAACTCGAGAGCATTTGAAATCATAAACAATGCCAACGAATTCAGTTAGAGCAACAAATATGTGAGTTTTTAAAAAGAAAAACTTTTCAAAGATTTGGCACCTTCTAAGTTTGGAGAGTCTTAGAAATTTGGAGCCATTTCTCGTGGCCACGAAAATTGTCAAGAAATTTCATTTTTTAATTTTTTTCAAGAAGAAAAAACCATTTTTTTCCTCCATACAAATATCAAAAGACCACTGTATCCATCACAATGCATCGACTTCAAAAAGTGTTGGATGTAGGGAGTTGTGTAAGTTGATTCACCTATATATAAGACAAAAATTAAAAAAAAATACTTAAATTACAACAAATTACAATAATTATTATTCAGAAAGAACGGCAACACTTGAAACTAAAAATCTATAATATGTAGTTGATTTTCAACTCAAAACTTAAAAAAGAAAATGCGTAAGGTATATCTTTCAGAACTTATTTGGCTTTCAAAACTCAATACTCTTATTAACTTGTAGTTGAATACTAGAAACCTGGGGCCTATAATACAATACATAAAGTTCTTGTTGAACAAGTGAAATTCAACAACTTTCTAAATTTTGTGTAATACGGAACAACAAGTCTAGTCGACCTTAAACAACTGTGTTGGCTTGTTTCAACAAGTGAGAAATTTCATAAATCTACCTTTTTTTGTTACTGGAAACAATAAGAGTTCAAAGAATAGAGAGTAAACTTGTTGAATAGTTTAAAAATTTCAACTGACGAGGTTGTGGACTTGTTCAAAATCAACAAGTAAGAAATAAACGCTTGCACTGCTATTTTTCAAGTGATGGAATCGGGAAGATTGCTTAGAATTTATGAAGTGGTAAGGAATTTAGTTTATAAAATGTATACATTTTTGAAAATCAAAAATAGACATATATATTTTAAGAACAAAATTACTTTGAAATATAGCCACAAGGGTTGTCAGTGTGCGGTGGTGTACAAAATGTTGATTATCTTACTGAAATTCCTTCCTACATATAACGTCCGTCTACTTATAAAAGAAATTAAAAAAAAATTGTAAGAAATACTTGTTCAACAAGTCCATGGAGTTTTTTCAGTTGGTAATTGTTGCGCTTTTTATTGAGTTTCAGAAATGTTTTTCACTTGTTGAACAAACATAGTTGAACATATAATTGTTGACTAGTTGACATGTTTTTCTGTGCTATAGGCCTCTGATGGTTATACAGCTCCAAGTTTTTGAACAAATTCAAAATTCAAAAAATTACTTCATCAAAAAATTACCAATACACTGGATCAAGATTTTTTGTTCTTAGACGATCAAAAGTATTGGAATGAGGGATGGAGGTATCTTGCGGTTTTTCAAAAAAAAACCATGAAGATGAACACACTCATAACATCGAATTACACCTGACTACATTCTTGACCTTTAGTCACCGAAGGGACTAATTTTCGCAGCTAATGGTTTCCTTATATATTAAAAGAAAAATAAAATTGTATGTAAGTTCCTGGTGGTTGTTAATTTTTGGTCGGCTTCAAATAATAAAAAAAAAAACAAAAATCGCTCAAAATCTAGTCCCGGAAAAAATTTAGAATTCTTATAAACAATTTTTAAATCTACTTTTGGTACGCTACAATCACTTCTCAACCTTTCCATCTCGAGCAGGCTTCTTCCAGTCATCAAGACCAATATTTCTGGCATCCTTGACTTGGACTTAAAATTATTGGTATTCTTCATTCTCTTGAGCTTGGGGACTGGGCTGGGATTCAATGACTCTGTTGAGTTGGTTAGAGTATTATTATCCACGTCCATTTACTTGATTTGGCCGATACACTGTTCCTTGCTGATGTATTTTGTTTATTTTGAAGTACATCCAATTCTTAATACAGCTCATAGAGTTCCCGGTTATAAATCTTGTCTTCTATTTGCCATCCTCACAAGACCAATTGTAGAAGAATTTTTTTTTTTGAGTGCGCCTTTTATCAGCTCTCCTTTTTTTTATTATTTCCCAAAACTTGCTGCTATAAAGCAAGACTGCAGTACACAGAACAAAGGTTTTATAGATCGTGCACTTCGTTTTTCGCGTAAGGACCAAACTGAAGTATCACTGGTTTGCTAGGGAAATTCTTCGTCGGATCTCCTCCTAAATGTCATTGGTGAGATTCATGCTTAATCTGAGGTTGATGAACTCAACTACTTCGAAGTTGTTTCTATCAACAGTGATGCTATAGATTTTTTATTGTTTGTTGAATTTGATCTTTGTCCTCGTTTACCTACTTCAACAATAACAAATTTCTCTAGGACAATGATTATTTTATAAACAAAAAAAGTCACGAAGACAAGAATCATTACAAAAGTTTCGGTTTTTTGCTCAATCATTCACTTAATAAAAATATTCACTAATACAAGCATTATAGAAACAAAGACTTACATAAGGATTGTATAATAACTTTACAGGATGACTAGGTCATTTCATAAGAGCAATTAGAGTTTAAAGACACATTGGTAAATCGCTTCTATCAACCTCATATAATTTGCATCAGAAAATATTTAAGAAATCAGTAATACTCCATTAAGGTATTTACTTCCTGTCGGAGGGGTAAATGGAGCGCTATAAAAACAAGTATCACTTTAATGTCTGAAATTCGAAGCAATTTTGTTAGTAAGGAACCTCTTGTGTGAAAAACTTATTCCAATAATATTACGCGTATATTATGTATTAACAACTTTACAACAGTATACTTACTCATACTCAATGTAATTTAAAAGTCTAACCATTCTTATATACCTACTCTTTTTCTTATATTTTAAATCTTATCAAAATATCCTTTCATCACGCGCTACGATGCTTTTTAATTAAATTACATAACCACTTGTCTATTGAGATATCTTTGAAAATATAGTTTTCAAATAATACTTATGGTCAAAGGACCATAATCGTTAAAAGGAGTATGACAATAATTAATTTCAAAGAGAATTTAATAACGCCAACAACGCACACAAAGGACACTTAACAATCAACTTAAGGTTTTTATGAATCTTTTCACGCAGCACTTTTCAACCACCATAAAACCACCACAATTAACACCTTCATTCTTTAGAGTGGTATTCAATATATAAAGTACCACCCCACTTATAAACGGCGCCCGGGAAAGAGTATAATTATTATATAAAAGGAGCTACTGGTTCATTATAGTATCTGTATCCAATCTTGGATTTACATTTTTATTTATATAGAAATGTATGGAGGTGGGTTAGGTACTAGATATAGCCATACATGAATATGTATATAAATTTTTCCATCAAGGACCTTTTGTGTTTGCTTTGTTTTGCATTCCATGCTCATATAAGTGTATGTGATTAAAGCGTTAATGCGTGAATAATTATAAGAGGCATCAGGATATTTAGGGACTCTCCTCCATTATATGTTATAATTTTGTGACTACCTATAATGCAATAGGCCTTATTATACCACACTATGCCATTCACAGCCCACATCCCGGCTTAATCCCATCAAAATCTGATTAAAATATTATTCTCATTTCTGCATGAACTCATTCACCCAAGGAATGATGATGGTGATGGGGAAAAGAGCTTTGTGGCAGGATTTCTTCATCTAACCATTATCTTTTGGCAATTAAACAGAGATTTGAATTAACTTGGATTTTTGCACTTAAGCTTTTAGGAAAATTTATATATTGTTAGCACTCATATGCAGCAGCAGCAGTATTTCGAGCAGGAGCACATTTTACTCTTGGTGAAGCTAAAAAAAAAAGATGATATCTCAGTGTGTGGAAGTTAAGTTGTGTTGCGGTCATGTTCTCATGCGAGGGTGCTGATGTGTGTTGAAAAGGATATTAGCTGCAGAGAGTGATGAGGTGGATTTTATTCATATAAGGGTACATGTCGTTTTGTTAAGGTTCAAGTTTCTTTGATTTAATTTATAATTCAATAAGGAGAGGGGGTCACCAATAAATTATTTTATCATCATCAGACTTGAATATTTTTTGTTATCCTTTCAAAAAGCTTTCTTCTTTCGAATTCAATACAAAAAAGTGTAATTGAAAAGCATAAATATATGTATACGGTCACTCACAAAATTATTCGGAAGAAAATGTTTTTTTTTCAAGTATGAGTTTTTTTTTTTACTCTAATGAATCTTTTATGAAAAAAAAACAATGGTCTATTGATTAGACTGTAAAATGAGGGCTGTAAAGGAAAAATTACATGTTTAATGGTTTTATTGTTGAATATGTTTGTTTCACCCATAAACATGCTTAAAACTGAAAATGCTACTAAATTCACCCATGCGTTTCTGAGAGAATGGGGCCACTGGCCGCTTTTCAATATTTGTGGTATAACTCGAAGACTAAGCAAAATTTGACAATTTCACAATTAAAACTATGTGCAAAATTAAATTTTCTATCGAAAGAGATGGTTTGAAAATTGTATACAAAAATTTAAGTAGGAAAATTCAACAAAAACCAGCATATAAAAATTTAAAAATCAAAGGTATTAAAATTTTTTGCAAGAAGTGAAGTGCAAGCCTTTTAATGGCATAATCAAAAATTCATTTTCTTTACCATTTCTAATAGTTTTTGGCGGTTTTGTCCCGGAAGCCTCTTTTTCAGTACAAAACTAAATTTTCAAACAATCCATTTCAATAGAAAATTTAATTTTGAACAAAAAGATTGACGTGTAAAATTGACAAATTCGGCTTAGTTAAGGAGTAACACCACAAAAAAAGTGACCAGTGTTTTGGGCTTAAGTGTTTCTATAGGCCCAACAAATATATTCAACTATAAAAACCATTACACGTTGTTTTTCCTTTTTAAAAAATCTATTCAATAGGCCTTAAAAATACATAAGTTTAAAGAGTTTTTATATTATTTTTTAAATCAATTTTGTTACAAAACATGAAAAATACTTTAAATTTATTTGATTTTAAGTCTTCCTCAATAAAAGAATCGTTATAATTAAAAAAAAAATCATTCTGAATAATTTTGGGAGTGAGTGTAGGGTGTGGTGAAAAAAACCATAGTTATAAGGATTTGGTTATTATGTCTTTTTGATGTCATTGTGGGTGGCTTTTGTATTCATTTGCTTTACAAATTGAAATTGTGACCTCGAGATTATGCCAATTTGTTGTATTAATCCTTTTATTGCTATGAACTTGGATTCCTTGATCTTTGAAAAGAGATATTGTACGACTAATAAGAGGTATCCAAGTAGATATGCTATGTTCATTGTATATCTGCAAGAAAATTCTTTTAATGAGTACTAAATTAAGAACTTAGGAAAAAACTGCCGTCAAAATACTCCCACACTGATCTCTTTGTACATATTTTTGTTATTTAGAGGTTAATGCTATTTTGATCCTTATATTACTATTTTATTATTTTGTTCAGATAAATGAGCTGTACACGGATAAAAATGCACGTGTCTTTAGTCACAAAGGCTCAAAATGTAGCCAAAGAAAAATATTTCCAAGTGGGAAACTGCGGAAATTAAGAGGAATGGGTGCAATGTACTCAAGAATTAGGTAGTAATCCGATAGTTCAATTTTGCGAAAAAAACATTTTTTTATTTATTTGAAATAATTTTCTTTTATTTTTGAAAAAAAAAATTGTTTGCTTTTTTTACTGTTACATTGTTTTTTGTTTTTTTTTTTTTGTCACTGGATATGGATCCAAAATTGAAAATTTGGAAGGTTTTTGGAATAATATACCTCATTCAATAGGCTTGGACCTTTGACACTTATAAAAAGGAAATTTAAAAAAAAAATACCATCTGATGATTTGTCAAAAAAGGTCAACTAGTCCTAGAAATTGGTCAGCCGTAGAAAACTTGTAATAAAGACTTAAGTTTTCTAAAGGTCACGCGCAATTTTTAGCTCTTCAATTATCGGAAATTCAAAAATAGGTAATAGGTCGACTATTTACAGTAATTGATCAGCCATAGATTTTTTTTTAAATGAATTTTATTTCATGGTTATTGCTATTTTTTGCACTTCATTAATTGAAAATTTCCAAAAAATCTATTCCACTTGAAATGCCCTAAGATTTATATAAAGTTCAGCTAGTTTCAGCCACAGAATTCTTTGTATGAATTTGTATTCTTTAAATATTCTGACCAATTAAATAACATTTTCTTTTTCAAATTTCGCATACATATTATGAAAGGCGGTGCTCAATCGACTTTCTTTTCTTAAGTTTTTTTTAAGAAAATCTCCTGTGTAAATGTTGGTGTATATACTGTGGTTTCATTTTAAAAAAATGTACACGGGGAAAATTCTATCTCCCCCTGAGGCAAGAAATTGACATAAAATCGAAAAAAAATTATTTAAATCAAAAAACAAGCCCAAACAATAATGTGTTATAGTTTTTTTAAAGCCAATATTCCATCCATTCCTTTATTTCATTTTCAAATCTAGTGATTTCAAGAAATAGTTTTTGAGAAATTCAATTTTTAAGCAACTATTTTTGAAAAAAATCGTGAGCTCTTGCTTAAAAATTGATTTTTTCAGAATTTTGCTTATATAAGTACCACTGTTTTCCTAAAATTTCATTGCCCCTATGAATTTCTAGTCAAATATTGAAAACTGAACGTAAAAGTCTTTCCTAGCTTTTGCGAAATAAAATAAAATATTTAATATTGTTTAATATTCAAAGTATCTAGTGTTTTATTTAATTCGGAAAAGCTTATCCTACATGTATTATTATGATTTATTCTCTTCTCAGAATTGTCCTTGAAGTATTTCTCATGTCTATGAAATTCTTTGAGGAACTTTATTTTTAATTTTGGACACTTCCGGGAGTCTAATAGAAAATAACCAAAACTAGATAAAGTCCCTAGATACTTAAAGTTATACCTGCCTTGCTTTCGAAGAATCCAAGACATCACGTCGGTGTTTTGGGTACCATTTCTTAATAACAGCCATATACTTGCTTTTGCCTATACCAGTGACCTATAAGCTCATTTTCGCCACTTCCGTCTCAATTTTCACAAAAATGCCACTGACATCTCTCATAATTGAATATGTAGGTTCCTTTACCTACTAAATTAAAAAAAAAAAAAAACCCACAACATACAAATATTTTTTTACCTACAAAATGAAAATTACAATTATACAGTTGAGAGAAGTTAAAAAAAACAGCATCAATTTGGTGTTCTCTCTCGCATCCTTCCGAAAGTAAAAAAAAAAATATTTTAGACGGTAGGTAGGTAGGTACATAAGTGTATATATACATAAGAAGAGCAACATGGGTAAACATTAGCTTCATAAAGTCTTTTTTCTGAATGATTCTGCAAATAAACCAAAATTGAATACAAAATATTCATGTTTAAATATAGAAACCCAAAAGTTATGAAGGAAATTGAATTTTTTCGGGAAACATTTTTCTAACCTAAATTCGTATAGGATAAAAAATAAATACGTGTAGGTTGGGTTAGGTAGGTACCTTACCTACATATAGTAATTTTTGGTTGTTTGATATTCTATTAAAAGATATATTTACTATGAATAGACCAATGTATAAACAAGATTTTAATTGGTTCCTAAATTGTGGGAAATGTATTTTTTTTTTTTTTATATCAAAACAGAGATAGATGTATGTACTTTCATATAGGAGCACAATTTATAATATTAAACCACAAAAAAAAATATTAGAGAAGTAGTTGAATCCATTTATTTGGCATATCTTTTTTTTTTTATTTGCTCAAACAATACCATTATCTCTTCAATTTCCCACTCTTGTACTTGAAAACACACAGAATAGAAGAAAATGCTCTGAAAGCATTTTTTACCCCATTGGCTACTGTTTGTTAATGAATGAACAAATATCGACCATTTTTATTTAAAATCATTTTATAAAAGCTAAAAGAGATGTTTTGAAAGTCCCAGGAAAAAAAAATACTATTTTTTGACTTCATAAAAAAATAAACATTTTTTCGGAGCAAAACTCTAAATTGGAATAGATTTTAAACTAACAAAGCAGCAGCTGATAATCTACTCCAGGAAAACATCAAAAAGAATTGATAAGACATTAGCTAGTTTTAATTTTATTATTCTTCACTATGGTTGACCATTTAAAAACATAGGTAATTAATTAGACACAAGACTCAAAAATTTAGGAAAATTTTCTTCCTAAATTTGTTTATATAAGATATTGCAGCCATTTTTGAGATTTGGAGATTAAACTCAAAAGTGTCATAGTATAGCTTGCTGCTGCTTTCACTACAACATCCACCTTCTTAAAAAAGGATCTTATTCTTTCAGGGCCTTCAATTTTTATTTGTTTTTCATCCGAAACACCCTCATTTTCTAAAAAGTCATTACCTTAAAAGGTGATGTTGTGTGAGGAGCTAGCATTTTTGAGCTTGGGTTCTTAGCCTCAAAAATGACTGTTATAACTGGGAACAAAAATTTGGAACAAGATTTTTAAAAATTATTTAGTATTTTTGGACCCATATATGAGACATTTGAGTAGAACATCCCCCATCCCATGGCTAGCGTATAGTAAAAGATTTGATAGAGGAGCAAACAATCTTATTCTAAAATTTTGCAGATGGATATACTGGCTAATTCATCTCAGGTCGACCAGAAGATCCAGTTCACCAGGAAATTTTTCTTCAAATAGCTAAATACATGGAAAATGATGAACAACAAACTATATACCTCTTATTATAGAGCTTGTTGACAGATGAAAGAATCACTGCCAGAAAGAAGTGAACCTTTCATTTTGAAGTAAATGAAAAAAAAAAAATGAGAGAATTTAAGAGATGAAATTTTCAAAGGAACAGGTGCTACTAGTACAGTACACAGGTTTTGAATATGTAGAAAAGAATAGAAACAAAACAAATTTTTTAATAGTGGGTTCTGAAACAATAAGAAATGGCATAAAAGACGCCTCTGTAGAACCAGAAATAAACTCACTTTTTGAAAACAAGAGTAGTGTTGAATATAACGTAGGCTTGATATTCCTCACTCATTGAGGCTATTTTCATCCATTCTTATTACTGAGTAAAACAGAGAAGAAAAAGGCTTCTTTAGAACTAAAGTTATACAAGCTGTGTGCCCATGAGTTTTAGTTGCACCTTTGCAGTTTGGGCTGACAGTTCAAGTACATGACCATACAAGCTCAAGATATTTAGTTGAAGCAGTTATTCAGTTATTCTGCAGCTCTTATTCAGAAGTTCTCCATTTTGAACTTTCAGTAGAAAGAAGAATCAACATACCTACAAGTTGTCCAAGAATGTTTTGAAAGTCATCAGAAATTTTACTTTACTAATGCCAATTATTTTAGTAAATACTCATAAAAAATAGTTTTTGATACTATTTTTGAGTTTTCCAACCCAACAAATATATAAAATGATACCCCACATGGGCATATATAAACATTTTTATACTAAAATGTCAAATAATGGGCGGCCATTTTGAACAATTTGCCATATTGGCTAAACGCGTCGTAGTAGTTTGGTATCTAGACTTTTGGCCATCGCGTTCCACGCAAAATTCCTTAAAGATTCCTTTTACAGAAGTTCTCAGGCAAGAATTATTACAAGGTTCCAGAACAATTTCACTATAAGATTGTTAAGAGATTCAGGGGCCAGAATATTTGTGAAATTTTATTTAAGTAGGAACATCATTAAGATCGACAGCGTCATCTACAAGGCAACTAATGCCAGAGTTCAGGGAATTCATTCTATGGAGTTTGGTCAAAAAACATAAGTTCGTTTTTTAAAAAATTGAGTTATGAATGCAGAACTATGCAGACAAAAAATCTATTTTCGTTTGGTTTTAAGAGCTTTGGTCTAAGTGACCTGAATCACAAGATATTCCATGGCCCATAACAACACTTCAGTTTAATTTTTTTATATTACGTTTGGTCAAAACGACATAACTCCACTTGTGTTGTTTTAACCAAACAAAAAATGTAAGTTTTTAAAATACTTATCTGGTCAAAGAAACACAATTCCATCGCACTTATTTCTTAAGAGTAAAGTTGGTTAGTAACGACGCCGACGGTTTATTTTCAAAAACAAATCGCTTTCTTAAAAAGGAGCCAAGTTTATGTTCCAAACATCTTACAAACAAATCAGCTACGAAAAATAATTAGTTAAAAAATAGGCATACGAAGTTTAAACTTTAAGTAGAGCTACACATATCGAAAAATTGTCATACAATGTTCACTAACTGATCTAGTTCACTGGTCAAGTTTTCAAAGTCTTTTATACTGTGAGCAATTGAACAATTAAAATTAAACCTGCCAAACTTATATTTATTTTAATACGAACTTGGAGAAAATTGGCGGATACATGCAAAAACTCAAATTTGTCATTTTTCAGAAATTTCAAGGTGGGTGTCGGGAAGTGCACCATCATTTTAGTGATCTGTCAGTGAGTAAATGAGTGACTGATAAATCAGTCAGTTAAGGTTTCTGTGACTTTTGAACTCCTATATATCTCCAGGAACCACTAATGCTTAGAAGTTGAAATTTGGTGAAACCCAAGGGCCGTTTTCGAAAACGTCAAACCAAAGTCAGTTTGATCGTTGAATGATCTTAATTTTTTGACGCTGATATGTTGCTATTGACAAATATGCAATTGTCCGGCTTGCACAAAATCGGTTTGATCAACGTCTGTCAATATCTTTGAAAACGCATTTGAACTTTTCGAATACGCACTCTGACTTTTCAATATTTTCTACACACACACAGACGCACCGTAGATGATCATTTCAACATGAGATTTTAGCAAGCTACACTATCGATCACAATGCTTATGCAGTAAAATGTTTTTTTTTTTTTCGTTTAAAATCAGAAAACTTTTGCAGCTTTATTTATAAACCCGATTAAGTGACGGAATACAGTTACTTTGACCTTACAACGCCTCTAATCCTGAAAACTTATTTAAAAAATACATGAGGAATAGAGGTGGAGTAAGCTAGAACTGGTTCATATAAGGTCGTAGTAGATCCGTTTTAGGTGCCAGTTATAGCTATTATTGAAACTAATCATTGAAAACTTCAATGATTGATTTTGAGACATTTAGAAAGCAACATTTTTTATTATTTAATATTTCTAGTCAAACAAAAATTTCAAATAGGCCCTACTTTTTACATAATAAGACTTTTCTTATTTCATTGATTGAATAACCTTACCAATGATCATTGAAATCTTAAAACTCAGTTTATATGGAAACATGGGCCTATTTGAAATTTTTTTTTGACTAGAAATATTAACTAAGTCTTAAGCTTTATTTTTCGATCAAAATAATTAGTGATTTTGATTTCTAAATGTCTTAGAATTAATCATTAAAATGTTCAATGATGAGTTTCAATGATAGCTATAACTGGCGCCTTAGTATAGAAATGTCATTTTGAAATGACATCGTGCGCAATTCCTTAAAAGGAGTGTAAATGAAATTAAAAAAAATTTTCTTTAGTTTTTCTAGGCCGTTTATTAATTATTAACTCACCAAAACTAATTAATTGAAATGAATAATTGTGGAAATCAGCTAGGGTTTGTCTAAGTTTTTAATAACCAGAGATTTAGATTTGTTTTTTTTTTTTTAAACATGAGGAGGGTTTAACTTACAAGGCTCGGAAAATATTTTATAAATAAAGATTAGTTGGATGAATCGAATCATTTTAACTATTCCGAGGTTAAAACAAGTATTAGTGAAATCTAATAAATAAGGCTGTTGTAGTTTGAGTTCAAGAACGTATTGCTAATGCATTTTTGACGCAAATGACTTTTAGAAAACGGCCTAGCAAAGAAAATATTCGGAACTTGAAGTTGAAGATATTGTTGAAAAAAAAATATATAACAATAGAAACATGTTTTGTTTTCAAACAGTGGTTGTGAATTAAGATACTTGTATTCAAAAACAGACCCCAGAAAAGTATTTTTCTAAACAACGTTAAATGATACTGTTTTGTTATAAAAATTTAATAAATTAATTTGTCTTTAAACAACTTAGTACCTATACACATTTTTTCGCTACAGTCTTTTCCCCAGCCATTAAAAGAACATCGTTTTCTCAAAACAACATACATCTCCCTTAAAATATGAATGCAAACATAGATTTTGAATTATATATATTGTTAAATTTATGTACCTAAATATCATTATTTATAGAAATACTGCATCAAAATATTTTTGAAATATCCAAAACGTGGTCTTAGAGGATTTTTTTAAACTTTTTAAAATGCATTTTTCTCAAATATAAGATTTTGGACATGTCTCCATAGAATTCAAATCGTAGAAACACTTCCTAACCTACCTAAGGTACCTTCAACAAAAAACTTCTACAGGTAATATTTCCTCATCCTTTTGTTGTGAGTTCTTCATTGAATATAAAACAACATTAAGTAGTTTTTCATGCACTAGGTATTCTCCTTTTATTTTGCCATTTTTCATTGAAAAAAGTTCCCTTATCTAATGACTCTAAAAAACATTATTTTTAAGTAAGTAAAATTTTACTGTGCCAACATACAAAGAGCATCGAAAACGTTGACGATGACGATGACGACAACGATAAAATGTTAAAAACCTACTGCCTCAGATATAATTTTTCATCAAAGCATGTTAATTTTGTATGAATTCAACGCACATAAACTTTTTTTTTTGTACTTACTTTAAGTACCTTTACAAGACCTCAGATCTTAGACTATATCGATGTAGGTTTACTTCTATAACATGCCTACAGAAAGGACTTGCTCGCCTGAAGCAAGTTGCACAGTGAACATAATTTTTTTTTTTTTTTTTTAACATGCCTCGAAAACATATCACCACCATCATACATTCTGTTACATTCCGTTACGACTCTTTAGTACACAATCATTAAGTTTAGTAAGGACTAAAAACATGCTGCCTTTTTTTTTTCTTACTTGTTTTTGTTCTTGTGTTTGTAATTTTTTTTTTTTCTCAAAAGAATAATGACAACAAAAAATTTGATTGTATAAGCGATTTGTTGAAAATAAAAACAAGAGAGAAATTATATGAGAGAAGAGTTACCCAAATGCGCTTCTGAAAATTTCTCTACTTAGTGCTTTTTTAAGACCCTACTTTATATCATTGAAAATTACATAAATAAAGGTTGGTGAAAGACTTATTATAGTGGAAGGGAGGTATTATTAAAACTTCTATTGTTGTATTTTTTTTTTTTTGTGGTTTTTAACTCCACTAATGTTTATTTTATGCAGTTTATTCTTTTCAAAGGATATAGGTACCTACACGATGCTATGACTATTTGTTTTTTTTTTTTTTTTGAATGTTTTTATTGCTTTGTTCTATTATGTAGAAGAAGCAATTTTCGTGACCACTTGCACTATAATAAAATACTTTATAATGTATTCTAATGTTTAAAAAGTAAAGTGTACCAAGCAACAATTGACTTTTTAAGTTCTAGTATGAATGAAAGCATTTAATTGTGGGTAATTTTTAAGGATAACAAAAAAACTTTAATCACTATAATGTAGAGGTATGTATGAGTATGTAAAACTTATCATTTCAATTTTTTTAATTTTGTTTGTAGAGGAGGTTAAATATGTTTGTGAAAGGAAATTAATTTTTTTGCAGAATAAACAAGAGAATAAGCTATTTAAGAATAATAGAATTTAGATAATCTTATTATTGTATAGAAAAAAATAATACCCATAACGGACATAATCTATAATATGTACTACACTCAGAGAAAAAAATAGGAATAACCAACAAATTTCTGGTTTAAAATACCTGATTTTCAGGTTGTTATTTTCAACTCGCTAGATGAGGATAACTGCTTAACTAGATATCTGACTTAAATGTCTTGTTAAATCAACATAGGTTGCAGGTAATATCTGCATGACATCATGTAAATTTAACACTGCCTTAAGGTAGTAAAACTTAAGGCAGTGTTAAATAAATTTTACCTGAAAACCTTGCTTATTTTACCTGTAAATCTAAAAATGAATAAAATGTTCAATGTTTGTACTGTTTAACATGAAAATCTTTTTAAATTAACATTATTCAATGTTGAATCAAGCCTATAACTGGTAATTATTATACCTTGGATGCATGCGCCTAGGTCCCATCTCTAACGCTACTCAACCGTCCAATTCATTTTGCGTTATTCTGAAAGTATAGAAATTTATTACTATGTTTATTATTTTACTTTAAAAATACTTTGTGATACTAACTTAGTTTTGTACTGGGAACCTCTCATACATGAAGATAGAACGCATCCCCTAGGCCTTCGATTCCCGAACTGTTTTCCGCGGAACCATACGGTTCCGTGAACGAATCTTCAGGGTTCTACGAAATTCTTGAAGTAAAAATAAAAAATAATTTTGTTTAGTAGATATGAAGTTTCAAAAAAAGCTTTCAAGTGACTTTAAGTAAAAATTCCTAGTTTCTTTTTTTGTATAACATTACGGTAGTTACAGCAGCCATAGCGATTATTGCTCTTGATGTTAAAAATGTTCCCGTTTGAATTTTTGCAAGGACACATGCTAGACTTGCTAGACCTTGGAACTTATATTTGCAAAGATCATGGCAATATTGCTTTCCAGGTACTAGTTTTGATACTGAATGTGTACAAAATCCATTTATAATAAAAACTAAAACTTGATTCCGAAATGTCTTGCATAGATGCAAAAGGTCATGAATTTTGACATTTCTTCAGTGGTCGTCGATAGACGCCAACTGTCATATAAAAGAAACCAGTAAAATTGGTGCACAAAAATTTAATGTGAAATTCGAGTCAATTTTTCATTTGCAGAATTGTGGAATCGTCCTTATGAGGGTTTCGAAAACGTGTTTGACAGTTCACAGAGAATATCTCGTTGTCCACATAGAAAATATAAGAACTGAGTGTCTCATGAATCTGTTCCGAACAGAAAATTATAGAAAAGAATAGAAAATTACAAGAGTGTGGGTTCCATGAGAAAAAACCTTGCCCCAAACTGATCTACATTCTGTCACTTTGTGTTCCATCTTCCATGACATTTTTCAAAACAGTTAAGAATGATATTTCCTGCACCTACTTTAAAAAAAAATTAAAACAAGAATTTTTTTAAATTTGTGCTTTGGATTATATAAGCAAGCTTATTCGCATTCACAGTTTGCAGCTTATATAAAGGCCACTTAAGTGTTGGGGTTCCAATTATATTTTAACTTTGTTTGGGGTTTCACAGCTCAAAAAGTTTGGAAACTGCTGCCGATGGCCACTTTTCTCTACAAAAAACTTGTGCAAATATTAATAAGTTGAAACTGATTTTGTTTGTATGGCTTGTGTGTGTGTTTCAGCCCTCGACGAGTGCTACTTTAATAGGCGGCCAGGGTAGATTCAAATACTTTTATTTGGATGACCTGTGTGTGTATGTGCTTTAACACTGTTGTCACGTTAAAATGAACTGGCAGAATGTTTTTTTTAACGATGGCTTATTTGTGTGCTTCAACACAGGTAGAGTGCAACTTCAACAGACGGCCAGATTAAATTCAAACAATTTTATTTGGATGGTGTTTATGTGTGTTTTTTAACAATGGTGTCACTTTGAAATTAACTGGCAGAGTGGTTCTTTAATGTGAGAGCAAGTCAAATTCAACAGTTTAACATTTTTAAAATAATCATATAAAATGTGTAGTACCTCGTGGCATGATGGTTAGTGCGTAGGACTGTTATGCCAAAGGTCTGGGTTCGATTCCCAGCCGCTGCCACCTAAAAACAGAAATGTTTTTTTCGCGAGGTACTGCCTCTTGAGAGGAAATGACAAATCCTCCAAGAGTATACTTGTCATGAATAAGTGCTTCTCATCTAGCCGTTCGGACTCGGCAAAAAATTGTAGGTCCCCTCCATTCCTGCCAAAAATACGCACACAGGAATGGTTGAGAGTTGTAAGTCACTAGGCCGTGGTGTTTCACGAGCTGTTGTGCCACCAAATTTAATTTAATTTTAATATAAAATGTAATTTCAACCTGATTTGTGGTAAAATAGTAATTAATAATACAGTGTAAAAAAAAACACGATTTCAGCTAAAATACGAGCTATATTCTTGTCAAAGTTCTTTGTTTACCAGAATTTAGTATTAAAATAACAGGTCATCATCTTGAATCAACTTGAATATGGTAATTTATAAGGTTATTAAAATCAGGTAAATTTTTTAAATGTCTGTAACTTTATATGGGATTAGGCACCTTGTAAATTTAACAGGGCCCAAGTTAATTATTTACCTGACTTACATACACACCTAGAAAGTTTATAGAGAAATGAAATAAGTTTTTTACTACTGGCTCGAAAACTACCAGTTATTCGAAAATTGCATCAAGTACCCTTGAAAGTATACACAACTTCTAATAAATATCTGTTTAAGGATTTTTTGCAAAAATACACTTCGTGGCTCAAACACTACTTGAAAACTGACGTTTTTGGACTGTTTTCGAAAATCCACTTGAAAAAAACCAAGTAACTATTTTATGTGAAAAATTATAATTTTTGTCCGTAAAATGAACCAAAATATATTTTTCTGGTGGTCTTTGATGCACTGAGTTTGAATCTGGTCTTAAAATTGCTCTAGCATGCCACGTTTTAGAGATATTTGAATCTAAAAACACATAGAAATGCTTTTTTTGGGGTTATACTTTCTGTCGTGGTATTTTTTTTTCTTTGAAAAAAAAAAAAATTGTGGTCATTTTGAAGTATGGACATTTTACTTCAAAATTCTTTTAGAATTTTTAAAATACCAACATTCGAGAAATCATTGGCCTTCGTCTTTAGCTATACGTAGTTCGAAAAATTTAGTCAGTTTGTGTTCAAATAGGCACATATTGTTGGGTAGTTTTGATTTCCCCCCTTTTTAATGTCAACTAGGATGCTTAATCCGAATCCAAGTTGTGCGACTTAAAAAAATTAATTTTTAGCATTTTTGTCCATGTTTCATCACGAAATTTTAGTCACAAACCTCAGATTCGGTCTTAGTGCCCCCGAAAACATAAAAGGGGGCAAAATCAAAACTATCCTACAATTTTCATCGCTAAAAAACAACCTGACTGGACTATAATTCGTATATAAATAAATAAAACAACAAGTGAAAATAAAACACAAAGAAAAAATTTATTTAATTAAAAATTAACATCAAATTTAAAAAGAAATTATTTTGTCGTTATAAATGTGCGTAGGTAGGTACATAGGTACTAGACATTTTTGTTCAACAGAAAAAAAAGAAAATAACTTGGTATAAAATAAAAATGTTTACTCAGGAACAAATTTCTTTTTTACAGCCCTCAATAAAAAAAAAAATGAAAATAATAATCTCTACGCATTTTTGAAGTCATTCAAAGGTAAAACCCACTTTGATATACCTACGTACATTATACCATTCGAATTTCATTAAATATTCTTAGAACGTAATTCATTTTTATTGTTACACAAACGCGAAGCTACAAAATATCTAGGAAATTTTAGTATTTATTATTTTGTACTTAATATTGTATGCATAACACCCTTACATAGATATTTATATTATTTTTTATTATTTTACCTTTTTAAGCACAGCTACATTCATACACAGTATATACATACAAATTTCTTCCTTAGTTTACCACACATATTTTTTTTTTTTTGTTAATGTAGATAAAACGTCCAGATGATTCTCTAGAAGCCAGTGGTGAGGATGAAACGGGTTCATCAACGGTATAGTTTTTCTTTTATTTAATAATTATTTTGTTTCAATAATTAAGAGCATAATTGGTTTTAAATGCATGTTCATAACAAAAGCAAAATAAATTGTTTGATTAGCAACTAATAATGGCAATTTTTTTTTAATTAGTTTGCTAAAACAAATAAAAAAAATTAATAATAATGTAGTACCATTAAAATTTAGGAATGAAATTATTATTATTTAATTTCAATTTAATTCAATTATTAAAGCACTAAACAAAAACGACCTAGTTTTTAGTTGATAATCAAACAATTCAACAACTTTAAAATTAGTTAAAAAAAAATTAATTACATTTTTCATTTTGATTTTAACTTTATTATTTTACTTTTTTATAATTTGTTTTCTTCTTTTTTTTTATTTACTAGGATGAACCATTATTGGATGATGAGTCTTTTTTTGATGATGGAAATTTTACATGGGTTTGTTTTTTTTTTTTTAATTTTTACTTTTAAATATTTTTATTTTTAACACATATTTTAAAGTTTATTTTTATTTTATTTTTCATTTTAATTAATGTTATGATTTAATTGACTTGTTTTGATTTGAAGTAGATTTAACTTTATTAAAAATAAATAGATATTTAATTTTGAAAACAACAAATGGAAGAAAATGTCAACATAGTCCAGACAGCAAATATTTTTTATTAAAAGTTAATATTTGGGGAGGGAAGCTTAACTACGAGTATATCATTGCAATATGTCTACTAATGCATGAGCTATACTATTATTTTGTTGTGTAAGTATTCCAATCAACAACCGACTTTAAACAGAAAAAAATGTCCTTAATTCTTCACATTTGTATTTCAAATCAATAATAAAAAGGTTGATCCTATAGGATGATTCTTTGCGTTGCAACAAAAAACAAGAGTGTGTAGCAAAGATTAAGATAAAAATGATTTCGGGAGGAGGGTTAAGGCTTTTCCAAGTCACTAACGATTTCTTACAGCTTATTTGAAGTATATTCGCAAAAAACGCATACCATCTGAAAATATACTATAATTTTATTTGAATAAATTTCAAAAACTATTTTTAAGGTCGCAGACTACCTCATTTGGGTAATTCGAAAAAAAACCATTATTCAAATATAAGCATTTGAAATGTCACTAAATGAATGTTTCTTAAAATTCTGATTTTTCAAGATCAAGAGGAAATTACTATGAATATTTTAAAAAATTAAAGGAACGATTGGGTCACACGGGCTTAAGAAAATTGTACATTAATATATTGAAATTAAGAAAGCAAAATATTTAAAAGAATGAAATACTTGATACGATATTTAAATAAGACCAGAAATCGTTTAAGTGGTTCAGCCAATAATGAAAAAAATACAAAACAGATTTGGCGGTGGCGAAGCAATAGCTCGTGCGTGGAGAACCAGATCAGGCCTAGTCACTTACAACTCTCAACCATTCCCTGTGTGCGTGTTGTTGGCAGGAATGGAAGGGATCTACAATTTTTTGCCGACTCTGAACGACTAGAGTAGAAGCACTTATTCTTGGAGAATTTTTCCGTTACTCGCAAGAAACACCTCAGAAAAACATTTCGGTTCTTAGGTGGCTGTGGCTGGAAATAGAATCCAGACCCTTGGCATGACAGTCCAATGCACTAACCAAATCGCCACGAGCAATCAGAAGAAAAATTGTAAATTAATAGAAAATTCTTTGAGTGGTACTAAAATAGTTAGTTGCTAAGTGCAAGTGTGAAAGTTTTATCAAAATTCTAGAAGCCATTTTTGAAAGAACAGATTTTCAAAAAAAATCGATGAAGTTTCAAAAACTTCAAAACATTTGATTTTCCAAACAAAATATCAAACTACATAATTCTTAAAATCAAAAAAAAAATTGTTTAAATACTTTGGAGAACAATGCTCGTGTTATTTATATTTTCTAGAATTGTCTGTATAAAAAATTATGGAAATTAGTTAAAACCATTTGAAGAAACTCGAAACTTAAAAAAATGGTTCTTTGGGATTTTTTAAAATATATAGTTTACCACTCAAAGGTAGCCTTTACAAAACGTAGTTTTTTTGATTTTTGTAAAAGAAAAGTAGAGAACCGTTTTTGAGATCGATACGATAATGTAAAATTGTAAAAGCAAATTATGTCTGCCAGGTACCGTTATTGATGGTACAAAAATAAAAAAGAGACGTTGGGGGAATAACAAAACAACTCTTTGTACCAAGTTTAAAGGAAATGGGTCCAGCCGTATAGGCTGTAGCTCCACGGACAGACAGATAGAGAGATAGACTGACAGACAGAAAGACATATAGGCAGAAAAAACACACAAGCAGGCAAACAGTCCGACAGAAGTGTGGAACAAACTTTTTTCGTCTTCTATATCATCGAAATAACTAATTTGATCAATTTCAAAATTTCGATTTTTTTACGAATGCACAACTTGCCATTTATTTAGATCCTATAAATCGCAAGTAAGAAGAAATTTCTAGAACAAGCTGACCTTTTTTGACCTTTCAAATGGCATATACTTTTTTAAAATTTATACCCCAATGAGGTCCCAAAATTGTTTTCTGTTACCTTGAATATCTATCATTGATCAATAACTGAATCTAGTTTACCTTTCGAAACGATCAGGTGATCTTTCACATTGTATTGCGAATATTACTACGAATGAGGTATTAAAAATCACGTGTGATCTTGAAAACTTTAACCATTACTTTCTTACGTTACGTAAAGATGTTTTATAACAACTGACCAATAACTATCAGTATGCTTTTGTTGTGTTTCACTTATTTTCTTGGCATACCTAGCTCACTTCCTTCTTTGCAAATATCCCACATACTAACATAATATGAGGTGTCCTAGCCCAACTCCCAGAGCCGATTTCATGATTTTTAGTTTATAGAGAATTTTTTTTGAGATAATTTAGGGAAGGCAACAAGAACCAAGAAAATTGTGGAAATTGTTTTTCAACATTTTGAGCGAAATGAAGCCCAAAAATACAAAACTAAGTGTCGTTCAAGCATAATTCTATTCTCAATAGTAGACCTGTAAATTTTCAAGTACATGTACCTACACAGTCAAGTACCCAGTACCTTGTATTTGAAAAAATAAGTAAGTACCGTGTACTTGGTACTTAAAAAGCCTTGACACTTTGTCTTGACACTTGGTCCTTCAATGCTGCCCAGTACATTTTCAAGTACCTACTTTTCAAGTACAAGTTCATTTCAAGTACAAGTCCATTTCAAGTACTTTTCAAGTGAAAGATCATTTCAAATATTTTTCAAGTATAATTCGTTGAGTAGTCTGGTTGAGCTTTGGAAAAATGATTATTTCAACTCAAATACACAGATCATGCTAATGGTGTCTCGTGGTCTTGGCCGAATGTTCGTTAAGTCTCGCAATGGACGTCATTATTCGATAGCTCAAACAGAACACTCAAAGAATTGTGCTTGAAAAGTACTTAGAATAATCTTGTACTCGAATTAGACTTGTATTTGAAAAATAATTTGAATGGACTTGTTCTTGAAAAGTACTTAAATATGTACTGGGCATTATTAAAGACATGTATCTACTTGGAAGAAAGTACTTATACTTGGTGTTTTTCAAGTACATTGTACTTGTTTTTCAAGTACCTGCAAGTACATATACAAGGTACTGGTACTCGTACAGAGTACTGGTCGACAAAGTACTTTAGTACAAATGTACTCAACACGAAGAGATTGAATAAATAGACAAATTAATACCTTAAGTCTATGTAAAATAAAACTCCATAAGCTCATTTTTAAAATTAAGACACATATCTCTTTGAAGTATGTTTCATTTAATAAAATATCAATATTTGTGTTTTGAAGATATTTTTCTATATCAAATCTTCTTACTCAAAAATATTAAATCTTTGTCAGAAAAAGTTTTTACATATCATATGCCAAACTTTCAAAATAAAAAATGGATTTTCACGAGCATGCTGCCTTGGAAAAAAAAACATTTCAAAAAAAGTTTTAAAAAACTTTATGGAGATATCAGAGACTGAGTATGGTTACATAAATGTACTACAACATATATTGTGTTCTCTAGAGATCACTGAATAACTTTTATTAATTTGAAAGATTAAACTTTGAATAATTCATAATCCTCCTTATCAATCACTCTTTTGACTTTTAATGTCAATCAGATAATCAAGTGAGTAAAGAATATCACATTAAAACTACATACATAAGAAATTATTGAATACAAATTCTAAAAAAATTCTTTAAACAACCTAAAACTCTTATCAAATGAATTAATTTAAACTTTTCCCTTAAATAGGCTATAAAAAAAAGATAAAACTTATGTACCATAAAATAAAGACACAAGGGAAACAATATAGAAAACACACACAAAATCGAAGACAAAAATAGAAATAAAAAAAAAAAAAAAAAAACAATACAAAACCTGCAACTAAAAAAGTTCACACATCTCCAATAATAAATTTTGCTAAGAAAAAAAAAAACTTTTTTCTAAAATACCGAAAATAAGAAAAACTTTTTGGCATTAAAGATCGAATAGAAGACACAAAAATCACACACACATTTTCATACAAAAAAAAGTTCAAATAAAAACATATTCAAGTAAGAAACAGAGGAGTCAGAAGGAGGACATCCAATGGGAATGAATTGAAAAGTTTATTCCCCTAAAAGCAACTCTGTCATATATGCGCTAGACCACCAGAAACTTTTGACATTTTTGAAAACGCTTAGTGATAACTTCGTGCCATTTGCTACTGTTTTTCCAGACTTATTGGCCTTATTTTATTAGATTTCATCGTCTTTTAACTACTTTCCTCTGATGATGCTTTCTTTTGAAGTTATTTCAAGGTTTTGGAACAATTTGAACATGCTTTAATTTTGTATTGAGACATCAATAAATGGCCTTATTATAGAAAAAAATAACAAACATTTGAAGTGAATATGTTTGTTAAATTGGAATAAATAAAAAAAAGTTTCAAGAGTTCGGATTTCAATCAGGGAAGGGGGGGGTATCATATATATTTTGATAAAGGAGGCAAGTAGTACCCATAACAGTTAGACTGTCATGCCGAATGTCTGGGTGCAATTTTTAGCCACTACCACCTAAAAACAGAAATATATTATCCAAGGTATTTACTGCCTCTAAGGAGGAACTAATAAATTTTCCAGGAATATACTTGTCATGAAAATGTGCTTCCTCCGCAAGTGGGACCTTTACAGGAATTAGCAGTTTTTTCTTTACATTTTTTTGCATTTCTATTCCCGATTTTACAGTTATCCAACTTCATACTAAAGTTAGCAGGTCATATAGTGTATCTCAGGAACCTAGCAAGCAAGGAACTTGCAGCTAAGCTCATAATTAGCAGTTTTTTTGTATTTCAAGAATAGGTTACTTCAAAATTTTGAAGTGCTTACTTTACTGATTGATTCCTGAGAAACACTATGTGACCTGCTAGCTTCACTGTGAAGTTAGCAAGTAAGTATGAATTTTTTTTTCAAAAAAAGGACTAACAAATTTTTAAAGGTAAAAAATTGCTAATTTGGAGCCTTACTGCGAGTTCCTAGCATTCTTGGTTCCTGAGATACCCGTTGTGTTGTGACCTACTAGCTCCATATTGAAGTTAGTTTTGAGAAATTTTTCAAATTGAGGACTTCAAATTTTAAACGTAGTATATCCTTGAAATGTAAAAAAAAATGCAAATTTTGGCCCCCACTTCAAGTTCCTAGCATGCTTAGTTTCTGAGAAACACTAAGTGACCTGCTAACTTCACTGTAGAGTATGCAGGATACTCGATTACACCATAACAAAAAATGCACAAAAAATGCAAATTCCTGTCAAGGTCCAATTCACGTGGGTAAAAGTTGTCCTGCTTAGTTCCCAGACGTGACTTCTGAACCTGTTGAAGCGGGCTTACATTAAATTCTAGTTAGGCCTCTAACTATTTGAAAAAAAGAGTTGTAAAAAAATATGGAATTTAAGTCTATCCACACGCCACCCATAGACATTTTTTTCAGGGAAAGCGGGGGTTTCAGGTCTTCCAGGGGACAAATTATGGACTCCGACTGTAAAAAGACAAGTAGGTATTATTTTTCAAAAGGCCATAGAAAAAAATTATTATGAGAGTGGTATGTCCAGAGACGGGGTGCAAGTGTTCTCCCTAGCCACCAATTGTGGGCGCCTATCTAACATTGAGGTTTTACTAATGACTTACTAATGACTTACCTATTCTCAATGAAATTTGTAGGTAGCTATTTCCAAATTGTGTTTTTTTTTATATTTTGGGTCCAATAGCATACTGACTTTGTAAATAGCTAGATAAATAAGGTTCTCTTAAAAATCAAACAATTCTCAAAACTTTGAGGAGAAAATTGACGTCAGAATCTCATTTTTGCGATAAGTTACACCGATTGGTATATGTTACCATTATAACAACATGTATGTTGTATTGAACTATATCGGTAATAGCGCATGGTTGATGTTAACAGTAAACACATATTACACAATCAAAATGAACATCGGTCCTTTTAGATATTTCTACACACACACACAGTAGGTATAGGTATTTACACAAATTCTGGTCAAGTTCTGCAAGATTCTCATAAATTTCTTTGACAGGTTTATTTTTCCCATTTGAGCATCTATCCCTTCGTTTTTCATTCCAAAAGTATCTGATGGGAACCATGTCCTTGATATGGCTTTAATATTTCCAGATATCATAGAAAATACAATTTGTCAAAATGTCAGGTAGCATTGCATGAGCCACTTTCAATGGTTTCAGTATCAAGTGGTTTTTGTTCGCCAATCTAAAATACACAAATATCAATACACGCACAGGTACTGGGTAAATACCCAACACAAACACATATACCTATGTATGCACCTACTTTGAAGAAGGAAGAGAAAGGACACAAATTTCAAATCGAAATTGATGTCCTTTCCTTTGGTTTCACCAGAAATATGGGACTGTGGTGGCGGCCGGTGACTATCTACCGACCGACGACGGGCGAGCCATGTAAGCAGCAGACAGAAAGAAAAATAACTTTCAGGTATGTGTTTAGATGTGTTTTGACCCTGATCTCAGTGAGGCGATAAGAATAATTATATGTGATGAGTTGTTGCTACAGGAAGGACATTTTTCCAGTATTATATCCCTTTCAATTCCGTTTTAGAAAAAAAAAAACAGAAATATAAAAAACCAAACGTCAGCATTTTAATGGAAGAAAAATGATAAATTGATTTCTTCCAACATACACAAAAAAAAAATGTAACTTTATACAAACATCCTGAGGCTGAAATCTAATATTGACCTTAGCTTTTCTTTTTTTTCATATTTTTATGTAAGTATATAAATAAACATAAATCCCCAAGAAAATATTTAGTATTTCAAAAAAATAAACCTTACCAGGGATAAGCTTCTAAAGAATCAGCATAAACATCGATAAAATGCAGAAGTTGAACACAACACTTACACAAAAAAAAATAATAATATTGAATATTTGAAATGAATTATCCTTCAGCCAAGGGACTTTCTCTAACTCATTCTATAGTATATATAAATAGAGAAACTATGCCAACCCGGGAGGAAATACATATTTTGATACAAAAATCTACAAACTATCAAAGGATATCGAACTCGATTTATACCTACAATCGATTCATCGATACACCAAAAATAAAAACTCTTAAGTTTTTTTGTGTAATCCAGCTCGAAGGACCAAAAACTATTTTCTTTAGAAAATCGCAAGAAACACAATTTTCAGAAAGTAGATATCACTTTATTCCTTTTCAATAAAGATAATAGTTAGG
Source organism: Dasysyrphus albostriatus (assembly GCA_946251815.1). Lineage (NCBI taxonomy): Eukaryota > Metazoa > Arthropoda > Insecta > Diptera > Syrphidae > Dasysyrphus > Dasysyrphus albostriatus. The sequence continues at coordinate 139,749,357 of OX276336.1, forward strand.
TACGAATCGAAAAACAGGGAGGAGAAGGAATAATAATGGAATAAGGTCCTTAAAGATGATACTTTTGCTATTTGTATATGTATGTTGTTCTCTTTCATCGTTTCGCACAATGATTGTTTGACCTAGTTTTGAGGGTTCTCACAATTAATAAATTTGTGTTTATATCATCTTAATTTTTTTTTTTTCGTTGGTATCCTGTCCACCTCTTTTTTACATCCCATTTGAAACTTATATTATATAAGGCAGAAGAGTGAAAAAAAATTAAAAACTATTATGAGCGGGACATACAAAATATAAGAAACAGAAAAGTAGGTATAAATGAAGAGCACAACTCTCTAATAGAATGTTGGAACATAGTTTGGCTGAAGGGTGCAAACTTTGAAGACAAAAAATAAAGATGTTACACTATTGCATAGCATAAGGACGAGCAATGCACAGTGCACACTTTATCACAACAACGATGATAAAATTAAAAATAAAAAAATGAAAATGATGAAAACAAAGTTGTTAAATAAAAACTGTTCATTTCCCTGAACGGAAAAAACTCTGTGAAAAGGCGAATAAAAGAAAGAAATTCATTTAGTCCTGTTTGCATGCTGTGCTAAGTGTGTATCCTTTCACCCCAATGTCCATCTCCATGATACACTCTTATACACATTCACAAACACACACACACATATACATAATTTGTAACTATCTTTCGAAATTACATGCCAATTGTAGAAAAGTGTTTTGAGATTGTTGTTCTGTTATTACAATTGTGCAGCAAGGATAATAGAATTTTTTCCGTTTCTTTGTTTTAATTTTTTTTTTTTGCATAGAAAAGTTTATTTTTTTTTTTTGTGCATTTCCTTTTTATTTATCATAATTTTTCTGCGATGCTATGTTTCTTTTGTTCGGTAGTGTGTACGCGAGTACAATAAGATAAAAATAGAAGTCGACGTAAAATTTCTTTTGAAGTTTTTTTTTTTTGCAATTTATTTTTTTCTATTTCAATTTATTTCATATTACTGGTGGTTCTTTATTCCTCTGGTTTACTGGTTAACACTGGGTAAAAGCAACTGTTATTCATTTGAATGATAATTGGAGGTGTGTTCCCTTTTAATTGGACTCTGTTTTTCTTCTATTCTTTTCAAAATAAAACAAGCAAAAAAAAAATAGAAAATTGAGTTGTTGAAGGGAAAGGAAGACTTTTGTTTTATTCCAAGAAGAACAAAATTATATAAGGGAAACTGTAAGTTTATCGGAAACAAGTTTTACACTACTAACTCCCTACTGATGGTCTTTTTTATAAGTTTTATAAAATGTAAAAGTTTCAAAGTGAGCTATTAGAAGTGCTCTCTTAGTTGAAGATGGTAAAATAAAGTTGGTGTTGTATTAGTGTAGGTATATAAGATTTTATATATGGAAACCACAATATTCAAAAATTCAAAAGTGATTCTTAAATATAAAGATTTTCAGGTAAAGAATACGTCTATTTCATAGAATGCATTAAAAATCTAATAAATCTAGTTAGAAAAAGTTTTTTTTTTTTCTTGGAGCTTGTCAAGGCCTTTGGACTTTTGAATTAGCTTGAATATTCCCAAATGAAATAAATGCATAAAACAAAAACTGGTAACCTTAAAGTCAGTTACATCGATTTACTTGTTTCAAGAAATTTATTTCCCAAATAAATATTTAATTGATCTTGATTTAATTGGCTTCAGCCTTTCTATTTCTAATAAGTTTATGTTTCGGCTTCACGGAAAGATTTAATTTACAAAAATGGTACGGAAAATACATTGACAAATATTTTGAAAGATCACACGTAAGTGTATTCATGCGTCATAATTCTAAGTTCTGAATACTTACTAACTGGCTTCAGTAATATAAGTCCCGTTACTTTTCTAACTTTCTTTAGATGGTTCTAAATAGCGTGGAGCTTCTGGTCTTTTGCTTTATACTCATATGTATATCTTACCAGCTTGATCGTCTTCATGTTTGTACTACAAGCAGTCAGAGCAGAGGTCTCCTTCTTCTTGATCACTCAATTGAAGATGCGGTCTACCTAGGATTTTTACTCCCTCAGGAATGGCGTTGAATACTTTGAGCTAAATAGTTGATGCCCATTCGCTTTACTTGGCCCATCCATCTTAACCGTTGAATACTAATTTTTCTGACTAGTCGTATGACGACTTGCAGCACGTTTACTTCATTGCCGTATATTTCTTTCTCTGTCAACACATACGGGACCATAAGACTACGGTTACAATAGATGCGTATTAAGAGATTCTGAAAAATAATCGATATGACGAACAATTTTTCTGACGTATTCGTCAAAACTGTTCTTCCATACTGTTCATCCGAACTATTTGTCGAAATTATTCGTCAGAACGCTACAGAAAAAATCAAACTGATTTGAACAATCGATCATTCTGACGAAGTAGTGAGGTTTCGGAGTTACAAAACACCCAAGTCTGCACGATTGTAACGTGTATGTATCCACTGTAAACACTACTTCTGAGTGATAAGAGATTGATCGTGTGAGTATGCATCCACTGTAACCGTAGCTTAAATTTTTCGTAGGGTTTTTTTCTCGAATAATGAAAGGGATTTAACATCCGACTGGGTAAGGTCCTGCTTTTGCACCATTAAGCATGACCACGATTATGAGCGTTTTGTATAGGCTGAAAAAATGTGAGCAAAAGTTATTCTGATTTACGCACTGATGTTATTTTCTGTGATTGCAGGTGTGTCCCGGTATAATATCATGTTCTAACCTAGTCGTTAGTGGGATTGATCGTTTGTAGATGAAAGCTTATACTTTGTCTTGTCCTTATTTATAATCAGTCCCATTCTGTTTACTGCTGACTTCATGGTAGTAAAGGCTCGGCTACTGCTCACTTGATGTACTAGCGTGTGTGCACCGCATTACTTTTTCAAGAACAACGTTGAAGTAGCTGCATACTTGTCTCAACCCTCTGGTGAATGTCAAACGATTCGAATCCCTACCGACGGATGGAATAGCGAGTATTCTCCAAGGTCACTTGATAGGATGCTTATTAGTTAAGCAAGCACACATGAGCTGAGCACAATAAGGTGCATGTCTTCCAAACGTTTACACAGTGGCGTAGGCAACTTTAAAATCAAAGAACAGGTGGCGGGTCTTTATGTTAAAGTCTTGGGTTTTCTCCAGGATCTATCCTAATTTGAAAATTTGGTCAGAGGTAGATTTTTTAGATCTGAAGCTGCACTGGTAAAAGATCGTCATCAGGAAGTGGCTTAAAACGTTCATATTTATAAATCGCTGGACAGGATCTTATAGGTGATTTTTAAAATGCTGACCCATCTATAGTTGGTGTAGAGTAGGTGATCTTCTTTTTTATGGATTGGGCAGATTGTTCTCGGATTAGAACCATTGAGCTTACTTTCCTCTGACCATATTTTGCAGAAAAGTTAGTGTATGACACTGACCATTTCATCACCAGAGTGTTTAAAACTTTCTATTCTAAGCCCCTACTTTGATCTCATTTTGGTTAGATGGATAAAGCTTTTGGTTGTCTTCTTAATTGACTGGTACAGGTTAATTGGTAGAATCTAAGCTGTCATCACTGTTCAACAACTGGTTAAAGTAGTTTCTTCAGATGGCTAACATTGACTGTGGTTCTACTAAGGCATTTCCATTCCTATCTGTGCAGAGCCCAGGAGGCTTTTCAATTCAGATGTCAATTGTTTCACTCTTCTATAAAAGTTATGCATTTCTGTCCTGCTATAGCATCTCCCCAACCTCACGTTGTTGCTCTTTTTTTTATCAAACGTTTCTCATCTTTCTTTCATTGGAAGTAAAGATTTTGTGAACCTAGTTCTCTTCTGGAGAAACGACCAGTAGGTTAAGTATGTCTTTGTATTGGTTTTATTTAACTGAGCACATTAGGAGTTGAACCGGTGGTTTCTTGGGATGGTTGTACTTCTAATGCTGCGTTTTTATGGCTTGCTGACATAGCTGTCATTGATCTTCAGCATTGTAGCGGTTGCCTCCAAGTCCAATTATTGAAGACATTCAACTTTGAATTTCCTCTGTGTGGTTGTTGAATGCCCAAGAGCTTCCCTGGACATACGCATCGCTTTAGGGCTCAAAGTTTGACACACACTAGGACTAGAATGATCTGAGTCAATTCTTGCTCCTCAGAATGAAAGAACATTCAGAACACTAGAGGAATGTCTTCCGGCAATTGCAACATGGACACATGGTTGATTTGGTTGCATCAGGTTCAACCATATAGTGATTGCCATGTCCCCTTGTGGATGCTGCTCAGCAAAATATTTTTTCGGAAGTAATGTGTGCTTTCCGATTGTCTTATTAAAAAGATGTTCTCTCCCTAAATTAGGTGTTAAGATCCCACAAGAGGATTTTAATGTCATGTTTGATGCATTATGCTCGTACGTTTTGGCAAGAAGATCATAGAAACTTTCTTTGGTAGCATCATCTTTCTCTACTGTTGGGGGCATGGGCACTTTATCAGGCTAAGAAGGTGGAATTAAGCCTTGTACGGATCCTCAGCAATCACTCGCTGACTTCATGAAAGTTTAAAACTCTAGGTTTAAACCTCTAATAGCGAAACCACATCCAAACAAGAGTGATTTCCCAGCGAGGTAGCATTTCCAATAGTTAAAATTTTCAGTTTCCTGCTCTTCTTAGATCCGTCGGATCTCCTGGAGATCTGTTTGAAACTGGGAATGATATCGGTGAGTTTTTTCAATTTTACAGGGGGTCGTCAAATTGTTGTTTTTTTCATCCAAGGCATATTTTTTATTTTTCATCACAATCTTGTTCCCCTTTTATGACTGGCTTGTGAGGCCTATGCATGACATACATAGATTGCTCCTAGTTTATGAGAAAGTAACTCAGGTATTGTCAAACTATGGATCCAAAGATCGTCGTTACTTCACTTTTCGGTTAGCAATAAGTGGGTGACAGTGTGATTTTGCTCACCTCTTCTGTTCTAGTCAAACATGAAGACTCATCAAAACAGTCTATTTAATTGCACTATGAAGCTTTTGAATTGAATTCTAGTTGCCATAGTATTACCATCATCATGCAATCATTGAGAACCAGTGAAAACATTGTCAAATATCCCTTAGAGATGCCGCTCTGCCCTAAGACTACCACGATAAATGCTGGCAGGACAAACAGATAACAAAAAGCGTAAAAAGTGGAGCTTCCACCATAACCATAGCTGCTCACAAGAGCTCCACGAAAAGAAGGAGAGACAAAAACACAGGCTTTTTAGAAGGAAGTACCAAAAAATTGCAGGAATACAAATTCGAAGTATTAAAAAAAAATTTTTTTGATGTGACAACACGCAGAGAACCAGAGCATCGGCCTATTGACTAACAACTCTCAACCATTCCTCTGTGCTGTGTATGTTGTTGGCAGGAATGGAGGGAACTTACAATTTTTTGTGAGGTCCGAACGGCTAGATTAGAAGCACTTATTCATGACAACAGATACTTTTGGAAGATTTGATAGTTTTTTGCAGTAGGCAGTACGTCGGGCGAAAAAACAATCTTTGTTTCTATCTGTTAGCCATTATGCCGAGAGGTTTGAAAATATTTCAAATAAGTAAAACAACCTCTCAAGGAAACAAGGCCCAAACCGAGGCCTGAATATTGGAATATCGTATATTGGAATCATATTAAGTCTTAAGGATATGTTTTACAGTACCAAAAATCATACCATTTAGAAATTGTATCATACCTAAAAACAAAATACTTATAAGAACTGACAGAACTCTGTAGGATCTCATTTTTTTTTTCTATCGTCGTCTTAAAATGACAATTTTAAATCTCGAATAACATTCTCTTACAGTTGAAATATTAAATGTAGCTATGACTTTTATAGCCTAGTTTAAGCCATTTTTGGTTCTTGAAATCCTCAAAAAACAAAACATAATACCCAAAACGATAATTTAAAAGTTCAAAAAAGGATTTTATCTGACCATTGAGAAAAGCCTGATTACCCTACAACCTATCTTCTGAATAGGATTTTTCTTGCTTCTTGTCTTTTGTTTTCTCATATCCTATACCTAGGTATATAAAAAAAACTATGATACCTGTGTGGATTGAACGTATTGCAGATACCTACAAAAAAAATAACGATTTAACTCGTTTCATTAAATCCCATGTCTGTTCTTCCGCAAAGTAGACGTTTTTCAAATGACCCAGAAACAATCCGTGCACACTAACGACCGACGACGACGGTCGTCAATGTTCCCGTGTTAGCGTGTCGGCCTTCCAACCACAGCAACTTTGATTCCCAATTGGAATGTCTCATTAGTTTCACATCATTTCGATCGACTTCGTCTGTCGGTCGGTCGGTCGGTTGTACCAGGATAAAAGCATAACAACCAAAAACAACAAACCCAAACTCACAAAGGTTCTTTTAAAACTGGGGGGGTGGGGGTCTGATGTACACCTGGAGCTCATGTCAGTTAAATTTGATGACCTATTGAACAGTTATCATTATCATTAGGAGGAGTTGACTTCAGCGTTTTGTAGTAATTGGCTTGGCACAGCACTTTGTGAATGTGTCCTTTGCAATTTTAAAATAACATTGATAAGAAAGATTGTCTCTGTGTGTTGATATAACGGACGGTGACCGGATTATTATTGGCATGGTCAATGAAATCATTCAGCTTAAGAGAAATATATCAAAACATATGGCAAAATAACCAGCATCATCACCACACACACACACAGACTGTCATCATTCTGAATACCCATACCCAACCCACATCAGGATTCTGATCAGGAAGGTGAATCCTCTATGTCTTTACCAACCAACATTCATGTTTCTTAGCTTTTCAATCGAACAGGTTTGACATGAACAGAACGTGTGGGAGGACATACATAGAATGTGTAGAAATTCAAGCCAAACCCATAAAACCCGTCCATTTTCGATTGATTCAAGCGACAGTAATCCTTGTTCGTTGCCTGTTTCAAAACGTACCTACATACATCGTACATAGAGTCGCAGCACTGAATTGAGATGTCTGTGAGTTGAATTGACAAATTGTGGATCCATAACGACGACATATCACAGAAACAAGAAATGGAAGCAATAGAAAATCCACCGTTATTAAACATGATGGCATCAGATATACCTACCTTGTACCTTGCCTTAACCTTAACCTATCCTTCTTCTAGCTGATGCTGTGTAGCTATTCTGTTATATACTCGTACAATGTATTTTGTAGCTTGGGAATTTTAAATTGCTTCCTTTAACAATCGTTTATATTTTTCTTATCGTCCTTGTTAGCGAAACGAGGTTTGGCATACGGAAGAGGTTGGGTTTATTTTTTGTACAAACGAAAGAAATGCTCGGTTAAATTGAATTAGGAATTATAGGAGTTATGGTATAGAAATATGATAGAAAATGAAGGAAGTCAATACGATATTATTCAGAGCTGATTCTAGTTAAAATTCATAACTTCCCCTTTTACATTGGTTAAAAAAGGAAATCTTTTGAATCGTATGAATTAAAATTTAGTCAGTTAACCGAATAAAAATTGTTTAAACATTAAAAATTAATGTTCATTGAGTTTCGGTAGCCTTATTAAGACTTTCAAAGTTCTTTAGTCGAGTTTATTAAATTTTAAATTTATATTTTTTAACTTTTAAAAACTGGTAACAGCACCCCACTGGGTTTAAAGTGTTTGCTTGTGACATTCTGAGTAACTATACAACAAGTTCCATCCCCGTTAAGCAAATCGGACTTAAGATTTTAATCATCCTTACAAGTACAATAATATATAATACAAAATGCCAGTTCAATTTCGATAAATAAATAGTACTTGAATAAAAGACAGTGTCACCGCAAAAATAACAAATGTTTTTTAGTACTTAACAGACTAAGGTCCAATTTATTCACTCCCCATTAAATTTGTTATTTTGAGGGAAATTTCGGCAATGTGTACTGAAATTTAATAATTTCCCAATCTTAGGTGTGGATTAAATCATTACTATCTTTTAATTCATTCCCAATACCCTCAAGGGGGTTACCCTTGTAATCGTATTCGTCAGTGTGAGGTGACACTGTAAACGCAAAAAATGAGGATATTGATAAAATATTTTATTTTATCGTACTTTCCTGTTCTCATATGAAACATGGTTATTATTTATTTAACAAGACAACAGAATATTTTGTAAAATAATATAGTCATTATTTAGACAATATAATTGACAGAACATTAAGTTAGGAAATCGCTGATATTGAGTTCAATGTTAAGAAAGACATGTTTTTGGGGTACTTTACTCAAGTCACCTTTTGAGCAGATTCCTACACTTAACTTCAACACACTTTCATATTATAATATTTATGCTCTCTTCTTAACAATCTATACGACATAATCTCGCAACTTGTATACGAACACCCTCTAGAGAAAAATGAATAATGGATTCAGTGGGAATACAAAAAAAAAAGGGAAATTGTTGGAATTTCCGTGATGAGGTTATGACAACTTAATCGATGGATTTATGTATGTAGAAAAAATATCTTTACCTTCAATCTTATTTATTTATTTGCCTTAAGACATCAAAGTTAAAGTAAACACTTTTGGTTGAAGATGAATTAACTTCAAATATTGTTATATTTTATGGTTAAAATCTTAAAATATACGAAAGATTGAGAATTACATAATTTTTAAGATACTTGAGGACTTAAAACACATAAGGCCTCTTATAAATAACAAAAATTATTTATAAAACCTTAATAACCACTATTATTTTTTTTATTTTTAGGCGACAGACGATAGCGGTAGTGGATACCCGCCACCACCAATAAATTCTCCACCTCCTGGTAAGTTTTTTATTTTTGTTTCCTCATAAACCGAACAAACTTTTAGGGAACTTTCTATCATTTACCAACCCTATTAATAAATGCACATTAAATAGGAATTATGTTTTATTGGTGAGTTAAGTGCAAAATAGTCTAAATCACAATCATTAAAACCAAATATAAGTTAATTAATGGAAATTATCTTTTTAAAAGCTCACATAACACTTTACTTTTATTTTAATTAGTCATAATTTTAAAAATACTTTGTTTACAGAAAAAAAAACTAATTGCTTTAATAGATAACACCAAAAAAGTGGATGACAAAATTCTGTCTGTCTGTTTGTACCGATTTTCTTACAATTTTGAACTTAAGGCTCTTTGTGATTCTCCGAAAAATGAGAATCAACGGTACTGCCTTAAAACCGTTAAGGAAAATCTTATTTTTCTCAAAAATAGCTTCAACGATTTTAATTAAAATCATCAGTGTATTATTCTACGTACTTTTTTGTAAAATATTTTTTTTACCAAAAACCATAATTAACGGTACCTGCCATACAACGTTTTTTATTTTAGATTTTCTCATTAACGAGTCAACCGATTGTAATCAAATTTTTAATACAAAAACTGCTTTTTAAATGTCAATTAAATTGCATTCCCGAATTTTGGAAAAAAGTAATTTTTTGATTTAAAAAAAAGCATTACATTTTTTTTGGAAAATTCAACATTTCGAAAACGGGTCAGTGAATTCTTTTGAAGCTATACTTATAAATGTATTTTAAAAAATACTCAAAATAGGCGTACCAATTTTTTTGTTTTTAATTTACGGAAATTTTATATTTAAGAAAATTAGTTTTTTTTTGTATTTTTGCATACATAAAATATATTGATATTTTTTCAAGTAAACAAATGACATACTTGGTTTTGAGGTCTAAGTATCTAAGTTGTTTAAACCAATAAAAGGACGATTCAAATACTCTTTTTATTTTTCTGTAATTTCTTACGTATTTCAAAAGTTCTTAGGTTCCAAGCAACTTGAACATTAAAGCAAGTAAGTGCGATCCTGTGGTGCATTTAATTTTTATCAATTTTACAAAAGAAATAACTCTCTAAAACTGCTCAACATTTAATAAATTTCTTTTAATAAAGACTACTTTTGGATAGAAAACCAGAAGCTTTTAAAAAAAAGTTCCACAAAAATTTACCAAAAATATTCCATTTTTTAAAGTATTTTTTTTTTTTTTTTGAAAAAAAGTAACTAAACTTTTTGCTCAAAGATTGAGTGTGTTGTTGGTTCAGGAATTTTTTCTGAGTCTCTTAATATCTCAAGGTCCTTTCGTTTACCCGATTATTCTAGTGTGCTTCAAGTTGAAGTACTTGCAATTAGGGAGGCAAACAGGATACTTAAACTAGATCCAAGCCAAAATCGTAATACAGCTATCCCCACAGACAGTCAGGCAGCTGTCAAAGCCATTGGTTCGGCTACAACATCTTCTAACCTAGTCCAGCAATGCCGAGAGGAGCTCGCAACCCTTAATATTAACATCAAGGTCTCTCTTATCTGGGTTCCTGGCCATAAGGGCATTAAGGGAAATGAACGGGCAGATGAACTGGCCAAGCAAGGATCAGCCCTTCACAACTCAATTGCAGAAATAGTCAACACTTCCCTGGGAGTTGTGAAGGGCAATTTACTGTCAATCTTCCATTGTGAATCCAATCGTAGGTTGAATAGCTTGACCGAATGCAAAATATCCAGAAAGACCTGGCCCGCCTATAATAAATCCCGAACAATTGATCTGTTATGTAGACCCAGGCGAGACATAGCTAGGGTCGTTGCAACCTGTAGTGGACACTGGCCAGTAGGGGAACACGCAGCAAGACTGGGTATTCTTTATAATACTCACTGCCGTAGCTGCAATGATCAGCAAGAAAAGGAAACAGTCCTTCACTTTCCTTGTAAATGTCCTGCTCTTGCTAGAATGAGAGCACATTCGTTTGGAGTGGCATTTTTTGACGACCTCAACGAACTTTCTGAAATGAAAATCAAAAATTTGATTTCCTTTCATAACTCGACGGAATGAATCTAAGACAAAATCGGTTGGTTCTGTATTATGTTGCCCCCCAAACCCCAAGACCGTAAGCAATCGGAATACAGGCCTCTGCTGGGTTCCATGGTGCTCAATGTAAGCGATCATCGGTTGGATCCTTCGCGCTCCAGTCGTTCTGCTTTCTGCTGAGCTCGGCATATCGCACCTGGCTTTGGGCGGGATGCCATCCAATCGACTGAGTGTCTTAAGTTCCGCCTCTTGACGTTGGTGCTAGCCCAAAATATACTAAAACCATATTTCAAATCCGTTCTTATTCAAATCAAAGAACTCTGGGCACATGGTGGATGCTGATCTTCACTGGAAACCTCCGGTTATGTTGAGTGGACATACGGAGGCCTATGTGGAAATCTCGCATTCAATCATGTATCTGGGAGACCCCCGAAGGAATCAAGTCAAACGAGATATGGTATCAAAACGGGGCAATTCAGCGCTAATTGGGTACTGGACGAGTGTTACGCCCGTGCCACCATTTCCACCTACCTAGCTAACTACACTTTTCCAATTTTTTCGAAACTCGCTTTTTAAGAGTTTTTTAACATTACCTTCCATACAAATACTAAACGATTTTTTTTTTCTTAACACCTTTTACGATTTTTATAAAACATTTTCTGTATTCTGAAATAAGTGGGATCTACTTCCAAAAATTATAAAATAATACCTACATTTAATAGCAGGTAGTCGTACCGTTGAAAAAAAAGGAATTTTTAAAAAGGGTTGCCAACATCATTCTCCTATTTTAAATTAGTTTACCCGAATTATATTTTTCTTTTCATCTCGTCAAGTTTAACAGTATTTTGAGTAGTTTAAACCTTAAACTCGATGAGATAAGTCATAGTCGAAAAAACGTACCCGAAGTGGCCAATTTCCGACTTCATCTACCCTAATTTTGCTAGGCAACCCATGTGTGTTAAGTTTCGCTAAGAAATGATTGATTGGTATTAGAACCTCCAACCATGCTGTGGGATCTCAACCTATTGAATTCATAACTCATTAGTCATAAAGATGTGTTAAAGATCAAGACAGCTCAAAATTATCCGTTTAATGGACAGGTTAATTACTGTTAGAATCAGGAACTGTGCCTCACTGTATTTAGATACTATAAGCGAAGTCATTTACAGCTTACTATTCTGTGTATACTAAGGGAATTAAAGAGTTCAGAAAAGAGTTACCTAATACACTAAGTAACTTGACTTGACTCAGGAAGTCCTAAATGAAAAAATTAAAAGTTTGCCCAACATGTTTCAATTAAGCAAATATAAACACATGTATGATGTTATCTCGAATTTTGCAAAACCAACATTAATCATACCTATGCTGTTGTCCTTAGGGTAATCACATGAAGTTTTCCCACCTATTTACACAATCCCCACATCATATCGGCCTGAAGCATATAATCACAAGAACCACAATTAAAAGTAAACCTAAATTAAAACCAGTCCCTAAAAAATATAACTTATTTCAAAAAAGGCAACTTTTAGAATCTTTAAAACACTTCAAGTAAAATAAATTAAAAGCTTACCTTCCGCAAGCAAAAATACCAACAGTCTCAAAACTCTCAACCACTTTTCTCTCAAAGGAGTAGGTAGGAAGGTATATCTACGCGCGTTGTTTATAAAATGAAAACAAAAACCTAAGCTAAACACAAGCTTTTTAAGGATATTCAGTTTAAAATAAATACAAAAAAAAAATTTAACTGAAACTCCCATCAGAACATCAGCCAGGCCCCAGATCCCCCGTCTAATTGTGGTTGCACTGGCTTATCCCAACACTCAGCTGAAGAATTCTTCTAAATGGCGTGAAAGTAGATAAAGACCGTAGATCCTGATTACAAGATATGCCCCAGATTTGCATATGCCCTGTATGTAGTACATATAGGATACGTACATGCTACATATATGTATATAATTAGGTGGGGTAGGTTGTGTGCACACAATCTCGAACTCTGTTTTGGGTACGAAGCCCCATGATACCTACTTTCACTCTTAGCCAAAACACACAGCCAACCCAACATTATCACCAGCACAGCGAAACAGCAAAAGGTACTAACTTCTTTTTACTGTTTTTTTTTTGTTTTCATATTCCTCCACACATCCGGTATGATGCATTTTATTTTGTATCCTTTTCATAAGTAGGTAAGTACACATGGAGTATAGTGAGAGTGAGAGTAAAGGATGTTCCAGTGTAGCTGCTGATGGCTACTGTTCTGTCCTCTTTGCATCCTTTAACTTTTACCGCATACCTAGGTACACCATCATCCACTCAGGGATACAAGTTACAACTCTGGATTTTTTATGGTTTTTTTTTACAGTTCATTTTATGTCAGTTAAGCTAAAAACTTTTTCAATCAATATTCCTATAAATATTGTGGCTCCAAAAATATTCAACAAACAACCGTTCAGCCACATCCAACCAACTAGACAGACCAACGACAACCAAGTGCTTTTAGTACTTTTGTCAAAAGTAGATGTGTGTAGGAGATACATACGAAGAGATAGTAACATTCATCTCATTTCCAAAAAATGGTGGCAGTATGCACACAGCATAGGGAACATAAAAACAAAAAAAAGGATGTTGAGCACACTGCTAGTATATGCGGATGGAAAAATTAATAAAACTTTTTACCAATTTTTAACAAAAAGTCCCGCCTTTGCAGAAGAACCCTTTGCTAAGCTATTCAACATTGTGAATGCTGCACATTGGTACATTGATGTCCTGTGTTCCTGTTTCATAGAAACAGCTGCGGCAGCAGAGCAGCGTGGGTGACGCGGATTGTGGTGAAAGAAGCGGAGGCAATATCCTCATTTTACCGATTTATGGGAAAATGTCATAGACAAAGTTTAATGGTGGAAAATGGACCACAACAACAATGTCAGCGACAACGGGAAAATGGAAAAGTTATCAAACCAAACTATAGCATCAGGGCCGGGATTTGTGATTGAGTATGTTTATGCATGATGCCATGCTCCTGTTCCTTCTGCTGCTGCTGCTGCTGTGCTTCTAAAGTAGATATTTGCTCATTTTTTTAACTCTTGTTGGAAAAAGGCGGTAATTTAAATGCTTTTTTTTCTGTCTTTATGATGAAAATGATATATTTTTAGGGAAAATTTATGATAGCAGTGATAGTTTTTCATGTTTACTTTATTTTTTTTTTTTTTTTTTTTCATGCCTTTGGATTTTATGTGAGGCGTGGGTGAATGGGTAAGAAGCATGGTGGCATGCGATATGAAAAACTTTGTGAATTAAAATTTTTGGTAATCTGCCCACATGCTGTGATGCTGCTAATTACATTTTGAGATGAAAATCAAAATATTCTCTCATCTTCATTTCTGTGAATGTATGCCGATGGCAAAATAAAAATAAATGAGATTCATTATTGTTGATGGAACTTGAGGGCGTGTTTTGGTATATTAGAGGAAAATTATAAATTCAACAAAGTTATTTTAACTAATTTGAGTTGGTGTGAAAAATAGTTTAAAATGAAAGTTTTTTGTATTGAGGACATTTTTGAATTTTTGATAAATTTATATAATATATTAAGCTTAAGCAACACTTATATTTAGAAGAAGCAAAACAAATCAATATTGAACCATATTTTTAATATGACCGTTAGACTAGTTAATACAGGGTGATTCAGATTCGGTAGAAAGTTCAAATTATATAACACATTAACCCCGCAGTTTCACAGTTATGTTTAGACCTTGAACTGAATCCAATTCAAAAGCATTACAGTCTTTTTTTCTGTTGAACTTTATGAGATGAATTACTCGTAAATAAATTAATTTATTTAAAGTTAAATATGGAGTTGTTAAGATATGTGCAAAAAATTAAACTTTGTTCCTTTTCAGTACAAAATCAAAAGTCTCACTTTGAAAATTGTAATTTGAAGCCTAATAAATAGGGCTAGAATTCTCATGTACTTAAAAATGGAAAATATGCCCTTAAAAATGATAAATATGCACTTAAAATATACATTTATAACCATATACATACCTTACCTCATATCTAGAGTTTAAAACTGCCGGAATTTGAATGCACTGCTATAGTGGAAGTGAAGAAATTTTACCAAATGTCAAAAAATTGGTCTCCTTCAATATTAAAAATCGTTAAGTACTTTTGAATCAGCTGTCAGCATGGCAATGTATTCACGATGCATTTCAACAAATCCGAATGTGCTCATTCAAAATTGGCGAAAAAAGTATTTTTTTTAAATTTGTTTTCGTTCAACTATAAAACAAAGAATTAAATGTTGCGTGTGCTTTTCTTTGAAACCCATATTTTATAATTTTTTATATTTATATATTGGCCAAAATATCATTATTAAAAGAAAAAAAAACCAAAATGAATGCCTGGGTTGCACGTACTTGCTATTATGTTCGAGACGCTGATGTTAATAAAAATAGTATTTTAAGTCATCGAAATAATGAAAAATGATATTTAAACTAGCTAAAACAACTTTTTTTTGAGTTTGAGATGAAAAAAGAACGGCCTATTAATTCTTGATGGACTATGATTGTATGGAAAATTAAAATCGTTGGAGTTGCTTTTACAAAAAAAATATGTATATATGTACATATATCACATTATTGAAACATTTTTAAGGAAAACTTTTGGTATGCAAATCTTAAGTATTTATTTATATGCAAATCAAACTTTAAATAGATTTGTCAACCCGTTTTTTAGATATCGAATTTTCAACAAAAAAAAACAATATATAAATTTTTTCTCAAAAATTCAATATTTTTTTAAATTTTAATACGCAATAATCTTAAGTCTTATTTGAAATTTATATATAGATAAAAATTAATTTAAATCTGTTCAGCCAATAACGCGAAAATTAAAATAAAAAAAAAGTTCTATGAATGCGAGCGGTAGGTTCTATTAATAGTTGCTGTTTATAAATTTTTATAATTTTTGGTAGACTACCTACTACCAGGTGTACTCATATATCACACTAATTGAAGCATAAAAAAGAGTTTTATAAAAATCGTATGACCCGTTTGAAAAAATTTATCTTTCTTAATGGTTTTGTATGAAAAGTACCGTTATTTGTTCATAAAACTGAAATTTTTCTTAAACTACATTAAAAAAACTTAAATACTGGGTTGTATAAAAAGTTTCCATAAAGTTTTTAAAATATTTCAAACAAAAATTTTTAATATTTTTTAAAAATGTAAAAAATATTTTTTGGAAAATGTTGGTAAAGAAAAATATTTATGTATATTACTTAGAAGCTTCTGTATAAAGAATTATTGAAATGAATGATGATGAAATTTGGTTTATTGAAAGGTATCATTAAAAACCATTTTTATACCTTCGGATATAGAGACTATAAGGCAAGTTTTGGATTCGTTCAATAAAAATTCGAGATAATTATCAAACATGATATTACGATGACAGAGAATACTTAAAAAGTGTTTGGCAAAATTCTGTCTGTCTGTCTGGAAAACCATTTTTCAAAAAATTGCTATTAATCGAACCTCCCCAAAAACCATTTTTTAAATTTTCGATTCTTCTAAATGGTTATTTTGATTTAAATATTTTTTATATAGAAGCTTCTATGCAATGTTTATAGTTTTTTTTGCCAAAATTTAAGAAAAGCTCTTTTTTAGATTTAAAAAAAATAAAATATTTTTTTCTTGAAAATCAAATATTATGAGAACTAAATGGTCGATTTTTATAAGACTCAGTATTTAAGAGTTTTTTTTATACTTTGTGAAATATTTTATGAAAAAAAATTACTTTTATGAAAAAATAATGGTACCTTCTATACAAATGCTAAAAACACGTTGAGGAAAATATTTTCTTTCTTAAAAACGGCTTCTACGATTTTGATTCTTTATTCTTAAATTAGTGCAATATACTAACAAAAATTATGAAAAATTTACAAATAGTAACTATTGCTTGTACTTCTCATCGAAGGTTCTTTTAATTTTGAATTTTATCATTATTGGCTGAATGAATTAAGATTAATTTTCTATATAAAAAATAATAATAAGTTTAAAAATATTGCATATCAAAATATTTTTATTTATATTATAAAATTAATTTTAAAAATAGATTTAAACATTTTTTGGTTTGAAAATTCGATATTCCATAAACGGATTGACAATTTTATTTGAAATTTGATTTGTATATGCAAGTAGATTAATGTTTCCAAATTGCATACCAAACATTTCAAGAATTCGATATACAAATAATTATTTTTGAAGAAAACAGCTCCAACGATTTTAAATATTTCGTTTTCATACAATTATAGTCAATCAAAATTTAAGATTGGATTTTTTTTTTCATTTAAAACTCTCAAATAAGTTATTTTAGCTACTTTAAATATTGTATTTCATGCTTTTAAACATGTTTCGTTCATAATTACATAACATAAATAATCTTCCTAAGCCCTTAGCGTCTTGAACATAAGAGCAAGTACGTGCAGCCTAGCCGTGCATTTTATTCAAATTGTTTTCCATCCAAAGATTCCCTTTACTGAAAAAATGTATTATTTTCTTAAAGAAAATGTGTGGAGCCGTTTTTGAGAAAAAAAAAATAGATTATGCATAATTGCTAAGGAAAAATTGTATGGCAGGCACCGTTATTTTTAGTTCTAAGAAAATTTCTTTATCTTCCCTATCATCATAATGACAAATCCGATCAAAATCTCGAGCTCAATTTTTTTTACGAAGGCATAACTTGCCATATACTATTAACACTTACTCAACAAATTATTCGGAATGAAAAGTTTTTTTAAGCATGAGAAAACTCAAAATTTGATAAACTTTAAGTGTTCTTTTTTATATTTTGTAACAAAATTAACAAAAAAATTAACATAAAAAAATACTTTAAGTTTATCTTATTTTAAATTTTGTTTCTAAAAAAAATCTTTGTTTATTTTGTTTCTAAAAAAAAAACTCAGGCTTGGAAATAAAAAACTTTTATTCTGAATAATTTTGGGTGTGACTGTATACCTATATCGCAAGTAAAAAGAAAAATTGCTAAAAATAAAGTACAAAACAAATTACAACAACAAAAGAGACTTCCACAAAAAACTGAATTTCTGTATTCTCAGAACAGACCTACCGATTCATTCATCAAAATTGAATAAGTATACAATCATCCAAAATAAAACATTTTTCAAAAAATATAAAAAAATAAAACAAAACAAATAATGTTCTTTACGTAGATATTATGTAATTTTTTAATCCTTTTCATAAATCCTTTTTTTTTATAATCAAGCATTCAATGTATTGTTTTGTTTTCAGCATTCCGTGGATCAAAGGGTGAAAAAGGTGAAAGAGGCATCAAAGGACCACCAGGTGATAGCATACGTGGTCCGCCTGGACCACCTGGGCCACCTGGTCCAAAAGGTGATGCTGGCCCATACGCACCCTATGTGGACTTTCCAACGTCAACGGATGGTGTAAGTACATTATTTATTTTCTCTTTTATTTTACATATTTACATATAGCTACATACATACAATACATTCAAACATATTTAAAAAGCATTATTTGTTTTCAAAAACAATGTAAACCAGCCTTTATTTATCAAAAAAAAATCCTTGTCTTTAAAACGAAAATGATTTGAAAACACAATAGAATTCATTGGTAAATAAATATGAAATATTTAATTTAAACTTAAATTTGATATGAATTTTTAAAATGATTTTTAATTCAGTTTAAAATCAAATAATAATGAAATGAATTTAATTAAAATTTGTTTAAAGAATGAAATCACAATTTTTTTGTTTTAATTCTCAGTACCAGAGGCTGTAGGTACTCAAAAATTTATTTAATTTTTGTGCTTCTGTTGTTACCATTGTGGAACTGATAAAAAAAAAATAACTTAACAAACAACTACTGAAACTTACACAAAAGTCTCCCCAAATTAAAATAACGCGAAATGAACTTGTAAAAATACATAGTGGGGCAAAAGTATTGTCATAGTGTAGGTGATGTCTTTTTTTAGATTGAAGAAAGTCTTACTCTGTTTAGGTTACAGTAGCCAATAAAATACTTGAACATCAGTAAATTTGACTGAAATTTTTAGTGATTCAAAATAACTGAGCCAAATTTGGAGCACGATTGCACAACTGGCCCTTAACTTACCGGAATTGGTAAGGCTAAGCAGATCGAGACAAAATTTGTCTCATTTATAAAATTTTTCCCAGGACAAATTTTATCCCGAATTTTTGTCCAAGTGGTAGGCAGCTCCAGCGAAAAATTGGACAGCAGTAACCGCTATACGTAAGATGGTATTTTTGCGCGGAAAAAGAATGTTCGCAGAATTATTTTTCCGGACAAACTTTGACGTTTTATGTATTTTGCTTTTTATAAACTAAAATCATCTCCTTCGGTTTTATTCTTTTCAATATAAGGTTATGAGGAAGCATGACTGAAATAAAATTTAAAATAAAAAAAGTAAAATGAAATAAATTAACTGGCGCAACAGCTCATGGATAACCAGGGCCTAGTGACTAACAACTCTCAACCATTCCTGTGTGCTTGTTGTTTGGCAGGAATGGAGGGAACATTAAATTTTTTGCCGAGTCCGAACGGCTAGATGAAAAGCACTTATTCATGAAAAGTATACTCTTGTCAGTTCTTTGCAAGAGGCAGTACCTCAGGAAAAACATTTCTATTGGTGGCAGTGGCCGGGAATCGAACCCAGACCTTTGGCATGACAGTCCAACGCACTAACCATAATGCGTGCATTTGGTATCGATGAATCTTTTCTTCGTTGGATTAGAAATTACCTTTCGGACCGTTCAATTCAAGTTGTCTTGGATGGTTACAAGTCTGATATTCATAAAATAAATGCTGGTGTGCCCCAGGGCTCCGTTTTGTCTCCAACTCTCTTCCTCATTTTCATTAATGACCTTTTGTCTGAAACTTCTAATCCATTAAATTGTTTTGCTGACGATAGCACCCTCAGCTTTTCATATTCGTTTATAGATTCACATCCCTGTCCTTCGGATGTGGAACTTCAACGGCAGCGTATGATAAGCTCATTAAATTCTGATCTTGACAGCATTGTCCAGTGGGGAATTAAAAACCGTGTAGAATTTAATGCTTCAAAAACTCAATGCTGTCTGCTGTCGCTGAAACTGAACCCACCCCCAATGCCGCTATCCATGAGCGGTACTTGCATCGAGGACACTGAACAGCTCTCAGTTCTAGGTATGTGCATCACAGATCACCTTCTGTGGAATGATAACATATTCAACGTCGCGAAAAACGCTGCAAAGTGTTTAGGCTTTCTTCGAAGATGCAAGAAATTCTTTTCCCCTTCTGATCTGGCTGTAATATATAAAGCTTTCATCATTCCCAAGCTTGAGTATAACTGTCATAACATTTGGGCAGGTGCTCCTATAACTCACTTAAATCTATTGGATAGAATACAAAATAGAGCCTTTAAAATGATTGGTGATAGATCAATTACTCAAACAATAACAACTCTGAAACATCGTCGCAATGTTTCATGTCTCTCATTATTTTATCGCTATTTTTATAAGCAATGTTCCAGTGAAATAGCCAGTTGCATTCCTCCCCTTAAACAATTCAACCGTAATACTCGCGCTTTTAGGAATGCCCATCGATTTACCCTTGAGCCCAACTTCGGACGTACTGTCAAATACAGAGATTCTTTCTTTAGTCGTACGACACGAATGTGGAATGCTTTACCAGGCTCTGTTTTTCCCTACCATTTTGATGTTCAGAACTTCAAAACCAATGTGCATCGGTATCTCCTTTTGAATCCTTCCCTATTTTCCTGATCGCTCGTACTGTGTTTCATCATCTTAAGGGTAGTCAAAACCCTTTTAGTGCGCGCAAATTATAAAAAAAAAAAAAAATTATGCCACGAGGTACTACAAAATATGAAATGCGTAAGGAAAATGATGACATAACAATGACAAAATATTACTTTTACTACAAAATTTAAATTAATTTCCAACCCTAGTTAAACCAAGTTGAAATCAGCAAACTGAGTTGGTAAATTTAATTCGATATCTGAAGTAGTAGAAAGCAACTGTGAACATTTCTGGTTTTTTCTAGCCCATCGACATCGCATCCATCCTTCAATGGAATTTAACAGTTAATAGCTTGACTGATAGGGATAAAAAAGAAACCGGAAAAAGTTTATTTTGATCCAAATGTCAACCAATTGCATATTTCCGGAGAAGTAAAAAAAACTTCCAAAATTTTGGAATTCTTAGAGGTTTTTTAATCCAAAGACATCGTTTCCATCATTTAATGGAATTTTACAGTTTATGGCTTAAAAGATGCAGGACAAAATATGTTTGGATGGGAATATTGTATTGTATTTTGATCCAAATGGCAAACAATTATCAAAAATCACTTTTTTCGAGAAAAGTAAAAAAAACTTCAAAAATTTCGGAATTTTAGTGGTTTTTTAATCCTTCAACATCGTAGCCATTCTTTAGTAAAATTTGACAGGTGATATCTAAACAGATGGTAGATAAACTATATTTCGATGAAAAAAGTGTATTTTCATCCTAATGTCAAGCAATTACCAAAAATCACTTTTTCTAGAAAAGTAAGAAAATTACAAAAATTTCGGAATTTTTTGTACTTTTTTAATCCATCATCGATTGTAGCCATTCTTCAATAGAATTTAAAAGTTGACGTCTTAACAGATAGAGATAAACTATATTTTATTCGGAAAAGGTGTATTTACATTAAAATGTTACCGAATTGTCCTAAGATCTCCTTTTTCCAGAGAAGTAAAAAACATTAAAAATTGATACTTTTAAGAGGTATTTTCATAAATCTCCATTACACTGTTCCGGGAAGGTTTGTAAAATTTTCAAATTTAAATGAATTGAAAAATTTACTGTTCTCATGTGACTTTTGTGTTATCTCTACACCCTCAGAATTTGTCTTGAGAAAAAAGATGTAGAGAAAAATTGTGTCTAAGCTTCATCTGCGTACTAAGCTTAAAGGGAGATGGTGGCTATCTATTGATGCCTAAATAAAAAAAATATATGAAAAAAGTATTATTTTTGTCAAAAAATGGTTAACGCCACTTTTGCATTACAATCACGGCCTTATTTATAATAAATAACTATAACTGGGTAATTTATTGTTTGAATAAACGCAGTAACTTGAAATAATAATAATGATAATTAGCACCTATACTCAAAAGCCATCATATTATATGCGAATTAGTCCTTTATACCCGAAGAACATATTAAAGGATTTTCAAAATGTTAATTATATTGTGTTTTGTACCATTGTGAATATCTCTCACAATTTTGATTGATAAGCAATTAAATTTTCAGCTATAAAATATGAACTCATTCAAATCCTTTAAGTTAATCACATTAATGCAAATGGCTGCCGTAAACATCCGCGAGAAAACAAAATATCTATGTAGGCCTAAGTACATAATAAATATCAACCATTACCTAAGCTCTGCATTTACCGAAAGCACAATATGTTAATAAATTCAAATTCAAATTATGTACATTTGCATTTTAGTTAATGTCCCAAACTATTATCATTGACGACTGCCTCTTATTTATATACATTTAGGCATGTTTATGTATATTTTGCTCTAGCTAAAATATCGGATTCATCCTTGACTATATTATATAAAATCTCCGCCCAATTTTTGGTGAATATTTATATACATATTATATGGAGGTACATACATATTTATAATCGTATCATCTATGTACGTAAGAGTATAGGTATAGGAGTACAATGCACACATCTCAATGCCTTCTCTTGGTGTAATTTATTCAAATTGATATTATCCTAATTACCCAAAATAATTTAAATGTTAAATTATTTCCAGAAGCTCATTAATTTATTCTCTTGTTGGCTTTTATTTGTGGCCCCGTTTTTTGGTGGCGATATAGCGAATCCGCTGACAGCGACAACATGGGAGTAAAGGGTATTCAATGAGAGTAGAATTTAGGTACCCCTTTGACACAAGTTCTTGTTTTGTTGCCTTTGTTTTTCGAGACTTTAGCATAGCAGAAAGATGAGAGGCAATTTTTTTTGGCTGTCAACAAAGTAAATACTACTTGTTATTATACATACATAAGCACATATATACATCCTACATAATATAAAAGGTCACAATCGTTCAACACTAGAGCACAAACAAATGAGATTCTTAATCCTTAAGAAGTCAGAGGTAGACACCTCTAGGTTCTCCTTGCTATAATTAAGGTGTGGTGACTATATCATGGCTTTTCCCCATCTTAACCATTAGCTCTATTACCACAACCATCAGCATCATCAAGTTCTGGCAATGAATTTTCTCTGTTGAGTTGTTTCACAAAACGTTGGCACATAATATGGAAGTGGCAGAGCCTTCAACATATGCTGGATTTTAATTGATCGTCTTAATATGGAGGGAATAAGCGATGACGATGACTTCAATGCTGATGTTGAGTAAGAGAAACATATAGAAGCTGTGGAGTACACCACAGACGTCAACAAATTATTTCAAAGCACTAAAAATAACAATGGCGTGGAATTAAGGGAGAAAATCCGATTGAAATGCTAATTGCATTTATTTATGCTATTAACATTTATAAATACCTAAACATATACACACACACCTATACAAATGCAAGGTCCCTGTTATTATGATTAACCTAGTTTATGTTCTTGATATATGTGCGTCCTAATTGTCATCAAAGATTCTTAGACTGGAACCAAGCTAGACTTAAATATCGATTGTTTATAAATATTGAAAAGCTAAGGTGATGTAATTTGAATATAATGTTTATCGATAATAAGAAAATGTATGTATAAGGCAAAGTGATTTTTGATTTTTTTAATTTTCCAAATATCGGGTTTTTCAATAAGAGCGCTACAAAAGTTTTTTTAAATAAAACAAAACCGGTTTTCGATATCAATGAAATTCTTTATTCCTGTGAAAGTACGTTCGATGCCATTATGTATGAAACTCGATTTTTTTTGCATGACCACCACGGGCAGCTTGCAGAAGTCCAGACGCTGAACCCAATTTTCGACGGTTTTCAAGCATAAATCGGCCGATACTGCTACAATTTCACGTTCGATATTCGTACGAAGTTCATCAATCGTCGCTGGCTTGTTGGCATAGACCATAGACTTGACGTAGCCCCACAGGACACGATAATATTTGGTTATCATTGAACGGTAGCGATCTCCATTCACAGTAACGTGCCAGTCTTGATCATCACGGAAGAAGTACGGCCCAATGACACCGCCGGCCCATAAACCACACCAAACCGTAATTTTTTTGGGATGCAATGATGACTCATGGAGTACGTGTGGATTGCTGCCTGACCAATACAGCATATTTTGTTTATTGACGAAGCCATTCAGCCAGAAATGAGCCTCGTAGCTGAAGATGATTTTTCGATGAGAATCCGAAACATTTTCAAGTTGTTGCTCAGCCCAATTCACGAACATACGGCACTTCTTGTGGTCAAGCGGCTTCAATTCTTGCGTCAATTTAATCTTGTAAGGATGTAGGCCAAGAACTTTTCGCAAAATTCGCCACAACGACGTCAAAGAGACGCCCAATGCTTGAGAACAACGTGTGAGAGACACATTTGGGCTTTCTGCAACTGAAGCCTCAGTGGCAGCAATATTCTCGACAATACGGGCATTTCTTTATCTCACTGGCACGAGAACATTTTTTACTGTGCCTGTGGATTCAAATTTTTCCACAAGACGCTCAATTGTTGATCTGCAAGGACGATTATGACGACCATAAATGACTCCGAATTTGGGTAGTTAAATTTTAATAATTTCGACTCGTTGTTGGCTCGTATATCTTTTCATCATAAAATGGCAAACCTTACTGAAGAGAAATGTCAAAAGAGCGGCAAAAAATATGGCGTCGTTTGCTGTCCCTGTCGCTCTACTTTTGTAGCGTCCCGTTTGAAAAACCCTTTATACCTCGATATGGTGCACCTAAAAAGTCTATATCTAGAGTTCTATTAATCGGATTGTAAAAATTTAACTCTGTGGACTTAACAAAAATGTCAGAGCACTATTTGCTATTTTTGATAATTGAAGTGAAGTGCATGTGACCCCAACACAAAAGGGCGGACAACCGATATTTTCAACCCCTCGTCCTCACCACGGGCGCCAAAAAAATCCTGCCAGACTTTTGAACTTTATGTCTAGATGCATGCACCGTAATGTTATGTTATGTTATGTTTTCAACCCAAAAATATGCTGCCAGCTCTTTGTCTATATCGGTTTGGAATACAAGGCTAAAAGTTGGTATTCAAGTAATTTTCAATACATGGCCACAACATTTAAAAAAAATGAGGGAAATCGAAGAGGGTTGGGTTAAAAATTCTTTGATTTGGCATGAAATGCCCTATATATAGCAGTGTCAAGAAAAAAGATATTAAATGAATTTTTTGGCTTTTGCCCGTTTTGCAATAAAGTTTTTGAATTAGAATATTTATTAAAAAAAAAACCTTTGTTCTTATTACTTGCATGAACACCGCATAGGCAGACTCTCTTCCAAATTCTGAAGGAATCGGTTGAAAACTCATCTCTTTTCTAGTTTAATTTGACCCCAAGCTTATCAAGTGTTGGAGGGATAAATTTTATACTGCCAGTGGATTATGCTCAGGACTTTTTGCTGGTTTGAGCTGGCCACGATACCAGAAAAGTCTCAGTGGGTGTCTTTTGGTATTGGTATCGGAAACCGAAGCGCTACCGGGACGATACGAGCTCAAAAGCATCCAAAACGATACCGGGACAATACCGAGACCAAACCGTACTTTTGGGACCGAAACTTTCGGTAGTATCGTTTGGTATCGGCAGAAAAGAAAAACTTTTAAATATTATAATAAATTTGTTACAAATAAAAATTGTTATAATATTTATAAGGGTTTGAATGACATTTTCAAAGAAGGTTTAAGCAAATATTTCAATAAGTACCCACTTCCACGCAAATTTTTCACTTTTGCTTTGTTTCCCTGAAACCAATAATTTCGATGACATTTTTAGAATTGGTTCACTTAAGCTAGAGGAAATGACTTTAGTGAAATTCACCAACTGCCTCTTATATTTTTTTCTTTTATCTTGGTTTTTCGGAAATGGCTCCAATGATTTTGTAGGAACATTGTGAGTCAAGCACTTTTAAATTCGTAAGACAATTAAGAAAAGGTTGTAGTTGATTTATTGTTCATATTTTATGTAATGATTTTTTATTAAATCCTAAAAATACCAATTGAGCTCAACTTCAACTTGAGACCAGGCGGAAACTAGACAAGACCGATATCGATACTGATACAGATACCGATACACGATTATCTTAGCCAGCCCTAGTGCTGATCATACCACTATCTGAAACTTCTGATTTTAAACCCATTTCTTGACAAATTTGAAGATTTTTTGGGAGCCCCCATATTGTTTGAAAGTGAAGCGAAAGAAATTAAAAACTTTCAAAAACATAAGTGCCACCCACCTAACAATTTTTCGAAAAAAAAAAATTGAAAGTATTGGAGCACAAACGCTTCACAAACGTGAAAATGGTCTTGGGAGTTTGGAAGGTACTACAGTCGACTCTGTTTAAGTCGATTTTTCAGAGCGTTAAGCAATAGTTTGTGTTCGAAATAATTAAAAATGGTATGGAAATTTGAGGAGAATACTAAATTATAGTGAAAAAGTTATTGAGTTGGAGGGAAATTCGACTTAGAGGTAGTTCGACTTAGAGGTAGTTCGACTTAGAGGGACTCGACTGTGTTGATAACAATTTTTTTTCCTAAAATGGATTTCCCGAAGGTAATCTTTATTAAAAGTAATTTTAAATCTTTTCAACCGTTTAGATTACAGTTCAATGATGGCAGACAGATATTATTGTAAAATTTTATTTTTTCGTCTTTCCTATCATCGTAATAGCACGTTGATGATCAAAATCTCGAGTTCAATTCTTTGTATGAATGCATAATTTGCAATATAGTACTGTACTTTTAATGTATATTGCTCGTTAAAATGTGTAAGAATATTCAGCTGACTATTTGAACAATTGTTGTTACAGTTTCGTCTGACTTTCTGAAGAAAGTGCATGAGAAAATAACTTTCCACTCATTCACTCAGGTTAAAATTAGGAAGAACTGGAATATTTAAAAGCTTTTCAAGTTTTTATTTCTTTTAAATCGAATATATCAACTCTTACTTACAATACTGTAATTAGATATTCAAATTCAGAGAGTCAGGAAATTTATCAGATATTTCATATTTTAGTTTTGACTATTTTTTAGATAAAAACAAATCATGGATTTTTTTAAATAAATTTAAGAACAAAATTAATCTCTTTTCGTACATAAACTTACATGATAAAAAATGGCTGTATATTTTACATATTTTATTTATTCATAAAATCTAAATAAAATTGAAACTGACTTGAATCACAAATACTTCTCGAACTCAGTCCTGAATTTTATTTTATTTATTTACACCATGTAACTCAAAACTCTCAAACACAATAAAATAATAAATCAAAAGAATTGAAATGATATGACTGAAATTTTTAATAATGTGTCTGTCTCTTCTTCTTCTTCTTCTTCTTCTTGTTTTCAGATATTCAACGGAAAATGTACATGCAATGCGTCTGATATCCTAGAAGCACTAAAAGACAGCGAAACTCTACGCGAATCAATACGAGGACCCCCCGGTTTGCCGGGTAAAGAAGGAAAGACAGGTGCTCCTGGACTCACGGTAAGGAAGATAAATGTTTGAATTTGATATTCCATCTTTTTTTTTGTTTTCTTTAATTTTATTTTCGTGCATTGTCACAATAACATTTTTCATCTACGCAATTTTTATATATGAATACATTTATTCATATATATATATCTCTATCCACTCACCACCATATCCTTCTCTTTATTTCCATCTAACTGACATAATATTATATCCTTGTGATGCGTGTATCATGCTTCAGGTTAGGTATTGTATTCATATGTCATGTAATTAAGCGAAATGAATTAGATTCCATGCGATAGTACAAAATAATGCGAAAGTTTTGGTTTTGTAACTACATTTTTGTTCTATCTTTCCAACAAGGATGAACATTGGTTGTTTTTGTAAACCATATATAACCACGCAAACGATATGTAGGACATAATTTTGTTTGCTTAAACTGTGTATAAATCTCTTTATACTTATGCGCTCTAGGAAAAAACACATGTTCAGAGCACTTCTGGAGTCTTTCTATGGGTTTTTTGTTTTTGTATGATCATAGTTTTTAGTAGGAACAATAAATAACTGAGAAAAAGACTTGGTAAGATCAAGAGACATGCAATGTGTAGTTTATTCATAATTAATTAAAACCATTTCAAAACTAGGGACTTGATTTTTAATAAAAAAAAAAATTTAACTTGATAGTAATTCATAGAGAAAGGCTATTTATGTACATAGGTTTTCAATTCTGGAAAAAATTATTCTAGAAGTGATTTTTTGTAATTTCAAATGCAAATTATGTTTTTACAAACGCCACATAAATTATGTGAAGTTTGTTAAAAAGTTACCCCGTGGTAGGTTAATTAAGAGAAAGCATTATTGAGTTACATAAACTATCGGAAGGATAATTAAATTAAGTTCTTTAAAAAACATTTACTGTACTATGAGTGTCCTACCTACAAACTTTATGCTCGTTTTTTCGCAAATAAATATACAAATTCTAATAACCTTATCGAAGAAAAAACATAATACAATTGTGTTTGTAGGTTAATAATGTAGGTTAACAGGTACTTCGATGTTAAAATCTAAATATTAAGATAAAAGGCTTAATTTTTGAGAACAATTTTCTTTAAAACAGCTTGTGGATACCTATTTACATAAATATTTTTATATATTTACATAAATTAAACTGAATTTGGAACAGCTACACCTTCTTTCCAAAATGCACACCAGCACATAATTTTTAACTATACAGTACGAAAATAGTACATAAATTTGGGATCATTTTAATATCCCATCTACTCGTATAACAGGATGGTAAACATGAAAAGGATATGGACTTGATTAAAATGGGTATTCCACTCTTTTCAGAACTAAATAGAGAAGTGAGTAAAAATATAATTGGGTGAAGCTAGATGAATTTAAATCTATTATTCTTCCAATAAACTCATGTTTAATTGACTCCTTTCTGTTGATAGCTGGGTGTTCATTTTCTATTCCGCACTAACTTATTTATATTAGTGGCTGAATTTTGTTCATAAATAATTGATTGAGTCGTCAGTGAGGTGTGGAAATTATGGATCTCAGTAGTTTTGTCCAAGAATTAACTTTTTGACTAAAGTGTAATGCACCGTTTTAATTCCATCATAGCTCGCTTTTCACCTGTGGAAATATCAAAATATGTTTTGGCATGTACCTATTTTGGTAATGTCTGCCATGCTCTAATTTGATTCTTCAAAGTGTCACACTTTTTTTTTTAAATGGTACCAAACTTTTCATTTAGCGTTAATACTTTCACCAACATTTGTTAAATGAGATATATATTTGCCTTTGCCTTAGATAGCATAGCCGTTTTCGCGCGTGGGAAATATAGAAAAAAATATTTTCTTGTTTTTTCCAGATTATAGTAATTTTCCAACAAAAAGCCTGGAAATGCGCCAGCAACATTTTTTCTTAGCTTTTTTTCAAAAGCCAATATCTATCGATTGTTTATTGCTTTCTTCATCATCTTTTTTTCAGTTAAAACTTTTTGAAAGGTTTTTTTTTTCAAACTCAAAATTTAAACAAACAAAATTAAAATTTATTTCCCTTGGTCTTTTTTTTTATTATTTAAGGTAAAAATTGGTAAGAGTAAAGTCATCTCCGCTTAACTGCAATTCATTTTACTGAAAATATTGGTTATCTGCAACAAGAAATTTATTACAGAGCCTTTTTTGGAACATTTTTCACGCAAACTACATCTCATAACTGAACTCTGCTCTGACATAATTTCGCGGAAAATATTATTTGACACATATTCAATTCTAATCAAGTAGAACTACCATTTAAACTGCCATAAAATTTTTGATAAAAGACACCCTTTGAATATGGAATGTCCAATTTGAAATTTCGAAATACTATTTCATGTCATTTGTCTTGTTGTTAGTTTTTTTTTTTGTGTGTGTCTTTTTCTTAAAAAAACCTATATGCCTGAAGGAATAATGTGGAAAATAAACTAAAATAAAACAAAATTTGTCATCATGCTAAATGAAATTAAAATAAAAAAATGTTTACCCTACGAAAACATTCCAACAAACCTAAATTTTTGTTGAGAGCTATATTTTGATGGTTTAAGCACTTCCTTAAAAGTAGGGACCTGGAAAAAATTTGTAAAGGAGGTCAAAAAGGAGGAAAAAATTCAGTTTTTTCCTTGAAAAACTTCAGTTTAAAAAATGAAAATTCTGCCAAAAATTCAGAACATGTAGGTGAAATAAGTAAACAAGAACAAATTCTGAAAGAGAGGGATAATATTTACCCCCGGTAGGGGCATTGAAATCAAAAATTGCATTAAATAGAAACAAATATTTATGAAAAAGGCTATACAATAACAATAATTTTTTTCTCTTTTGAAAAGCCAAAGGTCTAGGTTCGATTCCCAGCCGCTGGAACCTAAAAACAGGAGTTTTTTTCCAAGGTACTGCCCCATGCGAGGAACTGACAAATCCTCCAAGAGAATACATCCTTTTCATGAATAAGTGCTTTCTCATTTAGCCGTTCGGACTCGGCAAAAAATTGTAGGTCCCCTCCATTCCTGCCAAAAATACGCACACAGGAATGGTTGAGAGTTGTTAGTCACTAGGCATTGGTTCTCCACGAGCTGTTGTGCCACCAAATTTATTTAATTTTTTTTTTTTTTTGAAAAGCCAGAATTAAAATTTTATAGATTATTTTCCAAGTATTTTTAATAAAAAATGTTTGCAAAAGCTGTTTTCGAACTTAATTTTTTTTTTTATTGAGTTTGAAACAATTTTTTGACAAAACTGTGTATCAAAAAAAAAATAATTTGAAAATAAGCCGTAAGAGTGGACTTTTGGCTTTTCAAAAAGCTGTTGTCGTTGTTTTTTAAATTTAATTTTGTTTCTATTTTAGGCAATTATTTTACTAAATTGCACCTCCCGCCCAAATAAGGAAGATATTATTCCCTTACTTTAAGATTTTTTTCTTGTCTACATTCTACTAATACGTTTAAATTTTTTTAACTACCCCAACACCGATTTTGGGAATAAAAATAAAAATTAGGGAATTTTTTTCATTAAGATTCTTCTTCTAATATTGGGTTCCCATAAACGCCATGTTAATGTGTTTGAAAAATCGCATTAAATAATTTGGCTGCCTTGCATGTAGGCCAAACTCTTAAGTTTTTTTTTTTTAATTTCTTGACACAATATCTTTGTGGAAATAGTTTTTCAAAAAAAAAATTATATATTATTCTAAGACACTTTCAGTCGTTTTTATAAACTTTTTCTAAATTAAGACCGCACGCTGTTCAACTCGAAAAAGTTATAAATAAACTTTGTTTACTGTTGTCCTAAAGCTGTCTTACTTGGACAACGGTGCGTCGTCGGTTGTTTAAGATTTGTCTAACTTGGCATTTTATTTATTTAAATGAGGAATATTTCCAACTATTATGAACTTTTACAAAAACCGTGCAACTATTCAAAAACATAAAAAAACTAAAAAATAAGGCTGTTATAGTTTCAATAAAAAACCTTTAAACTAAGAAATAATTTTGTCATCAAAATCAAAAATTGTTGTTGTTGTTGTTGTTGTTCACAAACGTATGTATGAGTACATAATCAAAAAATAAAGAAAAATCGTACTTTATTCAGATGCACGTACGGCAAATAAAAATAAAATATTTTTCTTGCTAATGGTGTACGTGCATACGATTTAATAGTATTACCTTTTTTTTGTATGCACATCATACATAAGTCAAAACAATGCTGAACATTCGAAGTTTGATAACATACTTTGTAGGAAAATATTATATACATACATATGTATGTATGTACACATGTTCGTCAACACAAATAAACAAAATAAAGCGTAAAAAGCGAAACATAGTACGGAATCTTGATGAATTTGATGGATAGTTCATTAACATTAGAGATGGAGCATAAGACTGCATATCGTCGGCTTTCTGTCAGAACCTCATAACTGTTTAAATGCCATTTAAACGTATTTTAGATGAAAATATCAATAGCTCGTAATTGTATTATGGTTCCTTTTGGTTCCATCAACCAATTTCAAAACCTTCTACGGTCTAAGTGTCCCATTTTATTTTTAAACCGATTTTTTGTGGTTTCTTATCAATTTTTCAAAACAGACTTACGAGGTTTTTTTCAAAAAGCCGACGATATGTTGATACTAAGTTCAAAAAGTGAATTTTGGTGTTGACGGAGACCCAATATTAGGCCGATGAATTTCAAAATCAATTTCAGTATCACCATTTAAATTATTTGTCTTTATTGTCCAACTATTTTCAAGAATTTTTTGGGATATAATCCTTTTAGTTACAATTATTAAAAGACAAACAAAAATTGATTTTGGAAAATCAAATATTTTAGAAAAATTAAATTATCTGAATTAAGTGCAAGAAAGAACAAAAATCCACCAAGTCTAATCGTTTAGCAACGAGGTATATAGTCTCTTTGGATTTCCTAAGGTTTATTATTTTACTTATTCCAACAAACTATGTAGTAATGCATATGAGGAATTTTTTCATACATATCAGTAACAAGCTAATACCCATAAGACCATTTTCGGCTGAAAAATCTATTTCGTACCATATTATTGGTGGAATGCAAATGAGGTTGTGAAATTGCTTCTATCAAGTGTGCCCTTGCCGACACCAATTCAACCTTATCATCTGCGTATAGGCAACCGGCTTTCAACCTACATTTTTTTAACTTCAAGCAAATAATGCTGATTTAGATTTCTTAGGGAATAAAGGTATTTTTTCGAAGAACATAAAATAAATTAAAAACAAATAAAACGTTTTGTTGACTCTCAATTTTTAAGGAATTTATTTGTAAATTTTCGTATAAAGAATCCTCCGCGGGTTTGAAAAATTAACAGGACTTTCTACCTTTTCTTGAAATGATCCAAGTATAAGTATAAACAAGTATTTTAAAAAAGTTTACTGAATTAATTTTTGAAATAAAAACACAGTTCGAATTCCAAAAGTCTAGATATTTTAAGGGAAATAGTTTAACCAGGAATATTTAAACCTTTTGAAAATTTTCATGAATAACAACTCATTAATATCATGTTTAAATTAAATTTGTTAACAATAAAAAAATTAGAATAAACATAAGACATTAACATAACTCCCCTAAAGACCTCCATCATCACCCTTAAACACCATAACATAAAAAAAATTCTTATATTTTGTACACACAACTAAAAAACTCACTAAAATAGTAACTTCTATTCACAAACGTCTCACCATCAGATGGACAGAAGTCTTCAACATTACCTGAAGAAAAAATCGGTAAAAACAAAACGACTTAAGTAATTCCAACATAAATTAAATAAATTAAACAACCTTAAGCTCGAAGTCCTTGTCTAATAAACAAACGAACAAAAAAATATAAATGTCTCATTTTTCACAATTACCATGACTAAACTAATTCAATAAAAAAGAAACTATATGTACCTGCTAGTAAAATTCTTGATCCCTTCAAAGAGAGACTCTAAATG
Source organism: Dasysyrphus albostriatus (assembly GCA_946251815.1). Lineage (NCBI taxonomy): Eukaryota > Metazoa > Arthropoda > Insecta > Diptera > Syrphidae > Dasysyrphus > Dasysyrphus albostriatus. Next base: position 139,782,965 of record OX276336.1, read on the forward strand.
GCCTTAAGCCTTCTTAACCTCTCTGTCGTCTCCTACGCGATGACATCCTTTTACATCTGACAAAAAAAACTCACAAATTTTGCCTTTCAACTGTCATTTCCCTTAGGCAATGGAAAATTTACCAACCTCAGCCAACTCTAAAGCAACCCCAAAAAATTCCCTTTCCAATTATACACTATAGGCACCCGCAATCTAGCTAAGTTTAATTATAACATTACCTCTACATACCTTTATAATACATACACTAATTTTGTAGAACTAAAAATCCACCCATCTTCTCCCCCCCCCCCCCCTATTTAGACAAACACAATGACAACTGCCAGAATTACTCCAAGTCCTAGTGATAATCCTGTTGTTTTGCAGTGGAATTACATTCACAATTATAGTGTGTTACCAAAAACCACCCCCTTAAACAGAAACACGGAAAAAAAACCCAAATTAGGTTTACACAGAAAATTTTTGGCAATTTAGTTAATGCCTGCATCACCAGGCTTGTTTTTGTATAATACACAAACGTGATCTAGACCCTTGCCATATTGTTGTCTTTCTTAAGCTAGAACTAACCCGCCTACAGTTAATCCTTTCCCTATAACACAATGACGAGACTAATTTTTGTATTTCTTTCATTTTTCAGGGTGCTACTGGGGTACCAGGTGAACGCGGTGCCCCCGGTCCAAAGGGCGACCGCGGCGATAGGGGCGATCCTGGTGCTCGTGGTCCCGAGGGTCTTCAGGGCAAGAAGGGTGAGCCTGGCTTGGATGGGATGCCTGGTGTGGCAGGCCCACCCGGTCCAGCTGGGCCACCCGGTCTCCCGGACAACTACGATGTAAGTATTTTTCAACTTTTCTTTAGTAAATTTTTGTATTATTTTGTTGTTACAAAATTTCTTGTTTGATTTTAATTGTAAATGACTAAATTGTTAATCCTTTTAACACCCTTTCTTTTATCATTAAATTCCACATTCCTTGGCATTCCTACATACCAGCATATATACATACATATATAGGTAAAATCCTTTCCGCCCATATCCAACCCACGCTACCCATCAAGAGGAATTATAATTGTCCGCCAAATAAATCATTAAGCAATTATTCTTTACCTCCTATTTTCGCGCGCTAATGTCATTCTTTTCCAAACAAATTGCTACCGGAGCTTCGTGCCAGGTTAAAGAGGCAGGGGCTAGCCGTCTCTTCGAATGGTTGTTTCCCATCATCAACACACCCCCTTTCAACTCCTCTCTGTTTGGCAATTTTCTAAGTAAGTTGTAATGTGATTTTTTTTTTGCTTTTGTTGTTGTTGTTGTTAGTAGGTAGTAGGTACCTTAGCTAACTATACGATGCCACCATGTTTGCGTTTGCTTTCAACTTCCGTTCACACGGAGAAAACAGTTAAAATTACGAAGGAAGTAAAATATATATTTATATATGTATGTATGTTAGTAAGGAAGCAAAAAGCCATTGAAAAAGGTTTCGTTCTTATTTTTTCTGTCCGTGAATCGGGTTCACCCTTTTACTGATGCCGGTTTGCCATTATTTTTACGTGCCTCGGGTGAGAAAAAGTCAAAGAAAACAATTTGCCTAAACTAATTTCCTTCCTTTTTTGACTGCAAGTGTGTTTGTTGATTTTTTTTTTTTTAATTTTGAACGTTTTGGCCTGTAGTCAAATAAACCCTTTAACGGTCTTCTGGACAACATGGTGTTCTCTTGGAATTGGAACAGAAATAAAGTGAATTTCTATAGTTCTGTTGTTTTTCACTGGGAAAGTGATTGATTGTGATGTCTCTTAAAGCTGACAGTTTCTCAGGGTGAAAACTGCTTTAAGTTTGTCTCGTAGCCCATTTTAATAATTGACTTTCTCAAACTAAATATTACTTAAGTTCTCTTTACCAGGGATCGCGTTTTTCGTCAACCTTCTATTCTCTACAATCCTCTCTCGAAGTGGCCATGTTTCGACTTCAGGTTAAGATAATGCGTGACTAGTTCTTTGTTAGATTATCATTTAAGGTGTCATTTATCGTCGGCTTTCTGTCAAAACCTAGTTAGTCCTAAAATGCCGATTTTATGTATTTAAGATCAAAACTAATCACTGAATTCAAATATTAATGTCTCATAACTGTGTCATGGTTCCTTTTCGTTCTGTCAAATAGTTTTTGAACCTTTTACAATCTAAAAATTCCATTTTATTACCTTTTAAATCAAGACTTACGAGATTGTGACAGAGAGCCGAATATACCATTAATTACATATATTAATAAGCTTAAAGTTTATTTCTGTGTTGAAAACATATCCTTGGTGCTATCCTTGCCCATTTTCAATACCCAGTTTCATTAAGTTCTACCTGTTCTTTAATCGACGCTAAAAAAACTTTTTTGACATGTTCGAAGTGGTGACTGAAGTAGAAAATATCTTCACCGTATAAAGTTTCTGACAACAAATGCCTAAGTATGTAGTCTTAAATTTGAAAAAAATGGTGGGCTCTGGACCTTTATCAACTCATATATAGGAAATTTGATGTTTGAGAACACCATCTAATAGGTCAGAAAAGGCCAACTAGTCCTAGAAATTGGTCAGCCCTAGATAACTAGTAACAAAGGCTTAAAGTTTAAAGTCAAGGTCATGCCTGAGATCCTTCAGATGGTATACAGTTTTTGTAAATTTCCCCTAAATGAGGTGCTAAATATCGCTATGACCTTGAATTTTTTTTATTCATAAAAAAATATATAAGGTTGACCAATTACTGAAAATAGCTGACCTTTTATGACTAAGAAGTTGCCTTTCAAATGGCATACTAAATTTTTCGGAATGACCCAAATGAGGTGCCAAAAGTTTTTTTTTACCTTGAAACGAATTTTGAAAATTTATAGAAAAAAAAACTATGGCTGACCAATTACTGAAAATAGTTGACCTTTTATCACGATCTAGAGATCTTTCAATAGATATACTTTCTTTTTGTAAATTTCCCATAAATTAGGTACTCAAAATTGTCACCTTGAGTGACCTTGAGAAACCTTAAGCTCTTTTTAATAGTTATCTAAGGCTGACCAATTTCTAGGACTAGTTGACCTTTTTTGACCAATTACAGACCAAATGGATGGCATTCTCATACATCAAATTTCCCATATATGAGGTGCCAAAAGTCCAGAGCCTGGGTCTTGACTAGAGATTCGTTGGTGTGTTGCAAAATTGTCTTGATTATAATGATTTGGTATATAATCGGACTGCTGGCTGTAGAAGCCATCTAATAGTTTTTTGCTGGTAAAAAAGTTTTGCAGAATGGCTTCATGAAGACCTTTTTAAGCTAATATATGCGTTCTTAAGCAGGGCGGCTTAGCTCGATAGCCCTTGTAGGAAATAAGTTAATTTTTTTGCATACGGGTTATAATGGATCTTATAGTCCGCCCATCGATTATCTTTTTCTTCAACCAACAGTTCATTTCTACAGAAGGTGCATACATTTGGACGACAAGTTAAACTGAGGTAGGATGACGTCACTGCTATGCAATTACCCTGCAGTAAAATACTATCCCCGTCAAGGCGTTCCCCAAAAAAAAGTAGCAGACTACTAAGGGAAAATACATATTGTTGGTAGAATCAAGAATGTTCTCTCCAGATGTTATGCAGTGTTTGAAAATTTTCGCAATCAATCGTTACCAGCCAGCTACCTTGTTTATATTTTGTATGTATGTAAAGTTAACCTAGCTCTCCTTTACTTGGTGGCGGAAATGAGCTTCGCATAAATTGGAAGTTTTTTCTACCTATTACTGCCAGAACAGAATAGAAGACGGAGCTGGAATAGATGTCAAAAATGCTGCAGCTGCTTGCTTAAAAAAGTGGAACAATTTTTAACTTTAATTGCAGCATTTTTGACATCTATTGCAGCTTCCTCTTCCATTTTGTTTAAACAGTAATTCGTTTAATTTAAGAACCATTTCATAGCTAGTAAATATGCTACCTAACAGCATCTACCAACTACCTATTAAGCTTCAGTGAGAAGGTAATCTTTTCTGTTTGAAGACCCTGCATTTGGTCTTTAAACTAGCAATCAATTGTTTTGCATTTTTATAAAAAAAAAAACGTGAGGTGTTGTTTTGTTGTTTTGATCATGAGACTCTTATTTAAACTGTGAGACAGAGTAAGCCCTCTTTCAGCTTTGAAGAATATTCTTCTTTTCTTTTCTTTGTTCCATTTTACCTTTTATTTTGTTCTTTAGCATGTTCCTTGTATATCATCTGTTACCTTCTTTTACCAATTTTTCTCTTGAATAGCTGATATAACAGTAATGATTTTTGGCCTCTTAACCTCAAATGGCTTCCTGGAGGCTATATCATGAATTTCATGAATAAAAGAACACATCTAAAAGAGAAAAATGTTCTCTCTTCTTTTTGCAGATGAAGTGAGTTTCAATATGTTCTACTGCTATCAAAAATTGCAGTTTTTAACAGTTTTCCTTCCCTTTATTCCATGGGAGAATCGGTTCAATTGTTTCAGCTATGAGAATACGATTTGCGATAGTCGCAAATATTTGCAAGCAATGACGTCACAAAAAAACTCGCAAATATACCGCGAATGACTTACTTTTGACAATGCTTGCAAACCTGCAAATACACGTGTTCAGACGATTTGTGATTGTTGTCCCAAATTTCTCAAAAACATTTGACATCAAGGTGCTCGCAAATAAGATCGTAAATTTTGCAGCATATTTGCGAGGTGTTCACACAATTTACAGCAACATTTGTAGATATCATATTTTTACTCATTCGTAGATTTGCGTAGCTGACATTTCTCTATTGACAAATTTGTTTATTTGTTGAGTTTTTTCATAGTTATAGTCTCAAAATATTATATAGGTAGGTATACATACATATGTACATACTAATACACATGGGTATGTATCGTATATGCATATTTTGGTGCTGTTTTATAGGCTGTAAGTCAGTTTAATTCTTTGTTAAATACGTAAAGCTTATTTTCATAAGAAATGAATAAAAAACAAATTTAAATTAATACAAAAATAGAAGTAAAAATAAAGAAGGTACCAGCATACCAAAAACCACAGCCAATTTTTTCAAGTAAAATAACAAAATTCATTGCAACTGTCTGCATTTGCAGTGTTTCATTTTCGTGCGTTCGCAAATGGTTGTTACGGTCGCAAATACTAGCAAATTTTCACTAATTATTTAAGTGAGTATTCACACGATTTGCGAAAAAGTCACAAACGTATTTGCGACTTTGGCCTCGGAAATCATAAGCAAATGATTTGCGAGCATAATGTAGTCTGTCCCAAAGTTGTATTCAGACGATTTCCGATCAAAGACCGAAAATTGTGACGTAAAAATGACTTCATACTTCCAAATATTTGCGACTTTTGCAAATTGTCTGCTCGTAGGTTAAGTCATTCTGTTGGGCATTCTTCGTTATTCCAAACGTGAGATAAGTTATTACCCTTATTTTTGTGTGCAATGCCTGCAATCTGGTTAAAGCTTAATTAAGATTTTTTGTGCGAACAAAAAAATGTATGCAAATATTTTTGCATGTCAAAAACTATTGAGTAGAAATACAAAATTATTTTTTCGCATGATTGCTTTTACAGTTTCATGCAAAAATAACCGTTGCTGTCATGGAATGTCATGCATAACAATTGACCATCAATTGTTTTGTGTACGAAAAAATTGTGTGTAGGATAAAATTTAATAAAATATTCACATCACAGGATTATTTGCATGCAAATTATTTTTGCGTTTTTAAATAATTCTTTTCCATGTAAAGGTCTAAGTTTATTGATAACTAAGCGTACATTAATGATTCAGTAGGTGGCTTAGAGTATTCCAAACGTTTTTCGAAAAATATAAAAAAAAATTTATTTCATAGACAAGAACCGCACTTGCGTCAGTCACAAAAAAAAAACATTTTTAACTTTGAATGAGCGCACATGACAAATAAATTCTACTGACCAAAAATGGTCATTGGGATTACACATCTTCTTTATTCTTAACATCTTGAATCTGATAGTCTACAAACTCTCGAAAAGCGGTCTGTAGAAAGAAATTCGGTCCCGAAATCCCCAGCAATATTAACGGACTTTTTTATTGAAATAGTCAACAAAAAAGGCCAAACCAAAATTGAAAACTTAAAAATGCTCACTTCCTACGGGTATTTCAAGGCTTTTTTTCAATATATAAATTTGTGGTAAATTTCAATTTTGCCATTTTTTGATGATTTAAACGAGGTATTTGCTTCTGAGATTTTTAATATCTTCAAATCTGTAATTTTTAGTCCTTTAAAAACCCTTTAAAGTTCATTCCTGAAACGAGGGGGATTTAATGAACTAAAATGTACAAACTTTGATTTAATTTCTTAAAATTTTAAATTTTGGAGAAATTCTTAAAAACAGGTCCTCCTTTTATTTTATCTATAGAACACCATTATCTTGATGGCTCGCAAAAAGGATTTTTCAAAAGCTATGAAGAACGCATAACGATTTTGTGTTGCTTGTTTTTCTTTCTTTTTGTTCTATTCTCTGCTGTTATTTTTCGTTGTTTTATGTCTGTTTCGTCCTTTTCATCGATGGACTTAAAGGGATTGTGACCGGAGTATAACAAAGAGTAAAGGAACCTACCTGCAATCAACTTGAAACTTTGCCAGAGCTTTACTAAGAGAATGATTGTATAGTAACGGTGGATCTTGAAGTCGCGTGAATTTGGTTTCCTCTATAGCTATAGTATTAGACCCGGCTATAAATATACATAAAAAATATTCACTTGCTTCTGGTGTGCCGACGTTGCTATACAGCCGTCGCGTCACTACCAGAAAAAGAGGTAAAGACGTACCTTAACGATTTTTATGATTATGGATTAAATCCCTAAAGACTAGCTCAGAGAACGGTAAGAGGCGAGGGCGTCCATCATTGTCGGCGGTATACTACTGTATATGGGAGAAGCAGCGCAATGAAATTTGCATAAGAACTTTCATTTCACATTCCCTCTTTTGGTGCTCTTCCGTATAACCTTTTTCACTGAGGATTGACGAGGACGACTACTCTAAAGGACGACTATAGGGTAACCCCCTAAATGCCTAGTGAAAGTATTTATAGTGCACACACAGGGTGTTTATGTTTGCATGAGGATGTGTGTCGGGCTTATTATTATTATTCTTTTTTTTTTCTCCTCCTCTTTTTTTTTGTGTACACTCTTGAGCTTAAGAAAACTGCTTTTAGCATAGCGGAAGCTATTTTCGTGCTTAGTCAGGGTGTAGGAAAATTTGTACAACCTTTCACCCACACTCACACTCACAAACACACCCACACAGCCATTATATAATATTATAACTTGCATGACTTCTCATCCTCGGTTTATGCCATAAGGTCAATCCCTATTATGAGGTTGGGTTAAAGTATGCAAATTGCTGAGTGGGTTCTTAAGATTTCGAGTCCTATTATTTTTTATTTTCATCCCCTCATGTTAAAAGTGGGTATATGAGAGGGTATCAGAGAAGGGTAAACTTCATGTTTTCACACACCCATACTACACACACTGCTTGTGAGCGCTCGTAGATACTATACATACTTCTGGAGCTGATGTCCTGACTCTGGATCTATATGAATGTTGTTGTATGACAAGGAACTCAATTTTGGTAGAACATGAGAAGTTAAACGGTTTTTTTCTTTTAGGGGTTTTGATGATGGAAGTGGGGTATTTAAATGTATAAAAGGCATGAGTGTCTTCTCGTCAGACAAGCAATATAAGGAAAAAACATGCTGAGTGTGTGACAGTGGCAATTATTTGAACACATGTCTCATTATTGAGATGTGCACGTGATGGATTTAAAGGAATAAAATAAGAAGACAAAAAAATGATTTTGTGTGTTTTTATACATGCATATGTACCTAGAAGAAGAATACCCTGAGACACTTATATAATGTGACATAAGCGTTATGATGGAATGAGAAAAGATCTTAAGTACATCCAGATGTGAAGATTTCTGAGAATATTGAATCAAAAAGAAGTCAATTTTAAGTGAAGCAGCTTACATTCTAAGGATGATGACGATGATGAAAAATTATTTCATTTTTAAATTAATTTCTCTAGGTTTTTTTAAGGAATTCCAATGACAACGTTTTTATTATTATGCTGATAGGTAAATAGCTTTAACAGCTAGAGAGAGAGAGTGAAACGTTTTGAGACATCTTTTATGAAAAATGTGTTAACTGTGAAATACAAGCTGAGGATCATAATTCCATGTCACAAATCGTTAAATTTAATTAATTAATTTTGTCGATCCTAGAGTCTGTCTTCGGGTGTAACTGTTATAGAAGATTCTTATGTATTTCATACTCAAGTTCTCAATGAAACCTAGCCATAAACATAAAAAGCTGCTCAAAATAGACACAAATGTATTAAACGTGTGCAACGTGATAAACATCAGCCAAGGACTATGTCACTTCCTAATTAATTTGGTCATAAACATTCCCATAACTACTTATGTCCATAAATAAAATAAAACACTTAAATTTTTTTCTCTGAATTTATTCGATTTTCAAATCTTTCTCTCAAGCTGGGATTCTTTGTTTGCATTTCCTATATCTCAATAAGAGACAGGTTCACTAGAGTCACATGTTCTAAAGTGAATTCATGAAATAAAGTACACTCGGGCGTATACGTACTTTTTTCTGATGGAGTTTTTAATACCTGCATACATTTCTATTTTTTAACTTGAATTGTGATTTCAATATTTTCAATAAAAAGAAAAAACATCAATATCAAACTGATTTCATTTCAAAATAATTTTTTATTATATTTCCTGTGCATATGATTAAATATATTAATTCTTTGTTGAATGCAATTTACTATAATATGGAATTTTATTTTCGAACATTATTTGTTTTAAAATGTTATCTCCATAGAACACTAAATGTTAATTAAAATTTTTCCTTTTGAATATTAATTCTTTAACATAAAAATTTGCATAATCAACAAGAAATGTTGATATTTAATTTGAATTCTCTCTCGTAAGATTTCAGATTTTGTTGGGAACATGGAATGAATAATACAAACAATAGCTTCCTGTGGTCTTAAATTCTCTTAGCAAATACCTAACTATCACCAACTTATTGCTTTCAATTGTTTCTTGAAATGGTACCTAAGTACAAAGTACAAAGTACATATTATGTCTCTCATTATCAACATAAGAAAAACATAAATACCACTTTACCGTTGATCCTTTTACATTTTACTTAATTATTCACTTCAAAATCCTCAATTCAACTCTCTATAAAGTAGTTGTATAAGTTGTATAAATAGTATAAGATAAACCTACATTATGTACAAACTATACACAGACAGTATTCACATGGCTCTTTCATTTCATGATTTTTTCTTCATCGGAAAGAAATTCCATTCAAATAGCATTACGATTTGAGAGTACAAAAGCAAAATAAGTTCCATGAATTCAGACTTAAGAATGGCGCCCATAAATAACCATGCTTGAGATCTCGCACATACATAATTCTCCTCTATCCAAAGGCGGACAGTTTATTTAATTCTCTTCCTTATTGCAGTAGTTCCCAGTTGGTTTCCTTCAGAGTCCTGTTTCAGGCCCCATCAACCAGCCAACATCCTTTTATTTTTTACTTCTGCCTACATTATATCCATCTACCCACTTTTGCAATCCAATATTAAATCCAACACACCAGAACAAGAGTTTTCTTTTTTTTCTTCCTTTTTTTGTTGTGTATTTGTATATTTTGTGTGTTGTCCTTTTTCAGCTTCTCGCCCATATATAGATTTTAAGGACTTAAAGTGTGTGTAGTTTTTTTACTTAGCTCATAATAAGATAAAAGTCGAACATGTTGTTGTTATGTGAGCTATAAAATATAAACTATGCAGAAAATATCAAACTGGGAACTGGGAATCATGATCTAATAATAATTAAGTAAAGGATCAAATTTTTTTCTTACTGTAATTTCTATAAGTGAATCCTTTTTTTGTTAGTTTTGCTAAAGTTTTTCTTTGCATTTTAATTTTTTTTTTTTTATGTATTTTGTAGCCATTTTTATTTCCATTTCTTATATTTGCAATTTTAGGCTTATTTCAAGTGTGTCTCAGAAGGATAACATATTTCTATAAAAAAAGCAAGAACTCATCAACTAAAAAGAATCAAATTTATAAAAAGAAATATTTCTTTTCAAGAATCTATTTTTATTTATCTTTTTTTCAAGTTTTCTATTTAATTTGAGTATTCAATTTGCTTGTGTAAGAAATGAGTTATTTTATTTATTTTAATAATGTTGTTTGATGTAAAAAAAATTTAAGAACTATCAAAGAAAGAATAAAAATAATAAAATAAAATAAAAAGAAAAAAATTAATTAAGCGCTTCATATGTTTATAAAATCATAAAAAACTTTTAACGATTACAAAATTATTGTTTAAAGAATTAAAGACAAGTTGTATTATGTACCTATAAGTAAAGATAAAAAGTGCTAAATTTATTTTTTGATTTTAACTTATGCCAAACTAGAAAGTTGACGCCTAATATATCGTTGACCTTCTGTAAAAGCCTCGTAGTCCTTTTTAGTATTTAAAACTTCCGTTTTAATGAATTTTTAAAGTGGGGTTTTGTGTCTTCTAGTCAAAATTTTAATTTGGACTTATGTACGAAGCTTTGACAGGAAATCAATGAGGATCAAGTTCAGTTTTTTTTGTCATTTAAAATAAAGAAAATGAGTCGGGTATTTTGAGACTTTAACCATGAAACATTAATCCTTTAGAAGATATTAATCATAAAAGGTAGTTTCATTTCAAACACAAAAGATATTGGGTAGTATAGCTTAAGCTGGTTACAAAAATGCAAACTATATATAAGAGGTATCAATTCCATGTGAACTTAATTCATGATTTAAAGAGAATGCTATTATGTGTCATTCATGGTAAGGGTAGATTATCTTTATTTTAGCTTCAAACATGTTTTTCGGGCTGAAAAAGCTGTAATAATTTATTCTAAAAACAAAATAAAATTCAAAGCAATCAAAAATTTGTGTTCTGATCAAAAATATTTAGTATTTTCCTTATTTTTGAATACCTGCACAGTTTCAAAATGTATTTATCTTGATCAAATTTTTGGTTGAGAAATTTTCACTTCTACAATGAACGACAGATATATAAATGCTCTTTACATGGTAAGGGGTACAAAATCCCAAATAACAAAAAATGAGGATCCCAAATGTCTTAAACCCGATTGTTCAAAAACCCAAAACCCCGAAATGGTTGAAATTCCGAAAAAATAAAATCTCGAATAACAAATTCCCAAATGAACAAACTCCAAAGTGCCGAAAAATCTCAAATACATTCGGGAATAAATGCCCAATTTCAGTACAGTTTTAGTACTATCTTAGTTGGTACCTTAAATGAAACCATAAACTGTGCTTGAATTTTGTTGATTTGAAGATTATGACTTATTTTCGAATGAAAATTATTCAAAAACTCTCCAAATATCAACAAACATAAATAAAAGTAGAAAATTTTAATTTTCATTAACCTTAGAAGGTACACAAATCTTGAAAGATATACCTAATACCGAAAAAATAATTTCAACAACCCATTTTGAAAATCACAATCAAAAAATACTTTTAAAAAGTACAAAAACAAAAAAAACTGATATTTTGGCGGCTTGAATCTCGTCACGATTTTTAATATTAAAAACAGTGAAGAGGCTTAAAAGATATTGTCGTTCGCGATTCTGGCATTTAGAATTTTCACTTTTCGGGGGTATTGTGGCCAATCGGGATTCTCCCAATTAGAGATTTTGTTCATTTGGGAATTTGTAATTTGGAATTTTAACATTCTGAATTTTTGCATTCGGGATTTCATACCCAACCTCTTTACATATATGAAATATGAAACAAATATGTCTATGGGCTAACAATCTAAAACAATGCTTAAATGTGTGATACAAAGGCTGGGGGAAGACTGACGATCAATGGACTTTTCCATAATTTTAATATTAGATTTTATCAATCCCCGGAATTTTTAAAGCACAAAATCTATCCAGAGTGATTCATATGAAATGTAAAAAATCCAACTAAAAATACGTGTAATCAAATAATAAAAATATTGTTTATTTTCATTAAGAAGAAAGTGGCAAAAAACCAGGCTCTGTGACCTTAGCACTCCATATTTGGGATACTCGGAAAAAAGTATGCCAACTTATATCAGTATTTGATCTATAATTGGTCACAAAAGTTCAGTAACTACTCATAGAAATTGGTTACTCAAAGGTTTTCTGACACATTTTTATGGGATATTCGATTATTCTGGAACGTTTCGGTACTTGGTCCGACATAAAGTACCTGACCTAATCAAAGTTTTAAAACTAGTGGTTTCCTTTAGTAAATTGAGTTGTACAGTTAATTGTTTCGTTGATATATTTTTCTATCAAAATGCCAAGGTGTAAATAAAAAAAAAAAAGTTCTGGATACTAAAATAAAAGCATCCATCACAATGCAAACGTTACCTTACAATCATTTAGTAAAGTAGCAATAGAAAATTGATTAGAGATGAGAATTTAAGTAACGTAATTTAAAGGCAACTTAAATATGTAAGCAAACTTAACAAAGTGACCTCTAAGAGGCATTTTAAGAAAATCTTATAAATTCACCTGCAAGTCTTTGAAAAGCTTGAGCTGAATTTACGAAAAGATATGAATTCATGGGAAACAAATAAAAAAAATGTTTTAGCTGTTTTTTTTTATAAAATAATTTTTCACTTACAAAATTTTCAATGAAAATTTTTGAAGTGCAAATTTTAATTTATTATTATGTTAAATACAAAAACAAATTCAATTAAGAAAATAAAAAAAAAATCGAATTTTCTTAAAAATTTTCATATAAATAAAATTCATTAAAATCCAGGCAGTAATGAAAACGAAAAATTAAAATTGCTTTCTAGACGAGATTCTATTTTAAGAACACTCAACAAATTTTGTCAAAATTTTATGAGTCGTTTTTAAGCAAAAAATTATTTGTATCAACGGTTTTTTAACTTAGCTGTATAGTTTTTTCCTAATATATTTTAGAAAGTGTTTAATAACCCTTAGAAAGTGAGCTTTGAAAAATTCACCACAAAATTTTCAAAATATATAATTTTCCAAAAGAAACATTTTGAACAGTCTTCCTTCATAAATTCAATTATTATTAAGCTAACCGCTCTGAAAAAATCTAAAATAAAAAGATGGTTCTTTTGGAAGTATGTAAATTTAACAACCATTTTTTTTTTAAATAATTATTAATCCTAAAAAAAGCCGTTACTTAAACAATAAATTGAAATTCGCTCAAGAAAAGTTGTTGAGGCATTTTGGAGAAATTAAGAATTTGTAAAATTTGCTAGAGAGAATTGTATGGCAGGTACCGTTACTTTCGGTTATAAACAAAATTAAAAAAAAAATTGTGCTGAAAATCACTTTAAACCACTATGAACCAAGTTTTAAAAAAATCAATGCAGCTATTTAGGCTGTAAGCGAACAAACAAACAAAGAATCTGACAGACAAAATCTTGAAACCGCCTTGTTCCGTCCTCCTTATCATCATAATGGCAAGTCTGATTGAAATCACGAGTTCAATTATTTTTAAAACTACAACACAAATTCATTTTATAACATGCTTTTTTTAGTTTTTATTGTAAAAAGTTTTTGAAAAAATAATTTTCAAACTTAAAATAAAAAAAATTAGTATCATTTAAGATTAAAAAAAAATTATAATTTAAAAAAAAAAATATTTTTTTTTATTTTCAAGAATAATTTATAATAAAAACTTAACTTAAGAATGAAGTTGCGGCCTTCAAAAATGCTAAAGCGTGCCATTGTAAGTCATCCCGTTTTATTAAATTATTTTTTTTTCAGATTTGAGTAAAGTTTTGAGATAATTACCACCTGAACGGAAGGAGAAAGACCCCCTTTAATACAATTTTTTTTTGTTCATCTAAATCTAATCTCTAAATTTTTATTTTTTTTTCACGTGTTATAAAAATTATAACCCTTACCCCAAAACTAGTAACTTAAATTTAAAAGAAGCAGACGAAAAGGTTGAAATTAAAATCTGAAAAAATTAGGAACATTTTTATTTTTCTATTTAGAGCCATTTGATGCGTATCCATCCCGAAATAAAAAAGAAAACAACAATAAAAGGACCTCCCTTATAAACATTTGCTATTTTATTGTGAGTAAATAATTTTTGAATCAGTGACATCGTTTTCAAAAATCTATGATAAAGAAAATGGTTCATTAGCAAGTAAAATTAATAGCAAATACTCATATTTTTGGAAATATTCCAAATTCCCAGAACCAAACAGTAAATTTACATAATACCTTCAAGTTTTCAATCTATTTTAATGTTACGAAAACTTCTTTTCCCTCAAATGTTTGATTTCAATTGATTTATATGAAATTTTAGAACATAAAACTATGACAAGAACTATTATACACAATTTTAAGGCTAGCATTTTCGCTTTACAATTTGTAAGGTGTCAAAATGTCCATACAACAAATCTGTATGGTTTGAAGAACAATGAAATTCAAATTTTTAATGTTTTTAATTTTTAAACGTGGAGTAACTGTGTTAGCTTAATACAGACTGAGCCTTAATAATCACAAGATTACAGATTACTTATTAAAATGTTTTACAATGATTTGAATTTGTTGTGATCCAAAATGCTTCTTAACTTTTGTCATTCTACAAAATACTTTTTTTAAGTTAAAATGTCTCAAAATGCCCTGATAAGGTTAAATATTAAAATTTTATCTGCATAGGTACAACTTTATCAATATAAGCTTTCATTTTACATCAAACCGCGATTATTTATTAATCACATAATACCGACTATGTCACTTCAAAACTTTTTCATCTATTTCCTTCAAAATTTGCTAAATTATTATCTGTTCTCAAAATAATTTCATCATCGTATAGGAACTCTGCGAAAAATATTTTTAAGTAAGATAGATCCAATTAAATGTGAGCGTTTATAGCACACTTACTCATTCAAATAAAAAAATGAAAAAAAATAAAATACTAAATTAAATCACAAAAATTAAATTTTAAATATTTATACTGTAAGTTATGATATAATTTCACGCTATCTTCATGAAAAACAGATTAATTGGGATCCATCCAGGACATTTAAGGTATAAGAGAGTATAAAAAAAATTAAATTGACATACTATCTTGTATAGTGGCTCAGTAGGTACAGTAGGTTATGGTACTTTTTTTGTTGGTTTTTTTTTTCCAAACATGAATAAAGCTGCTGCAATTAAAAATTTAAAACCATATCACATATTTTTAAATGCTCTGGATATGCCACTCACCATCAGGTCAACCAAATATAAAGAAGAATGTAAAAATAAAAAAAAAAGAAAACAACTGGAAAAGGATTTTGCAAACAAATCCTCATTTTATCCCCACAAACACACACTCATATATATAGGTTCCATACTGATTTATACAACCAAAAAGCTATTTTACTCAACTACAGCTCTTGACAAAATAGACCCGCTTCTGGCTAAAGAGAAAAAATATTACTTGTTGAAAGACTTACCTGCAGTCCTGTCCGTCCTGTGGACCTGCTTCCATTTTTATTTATTCTGTATGTCATGTGTGTGATATTATTCGGGTGAATTTGTTTAATGCCACTTCTGTCCGTTGCACAAACATACATCGTTCATGTGAATGAATACAAAAATGTTGTATGATGATTTCATGAAGAACAGTATGATTGACAAGAAAGTGGTCGATTAAAATCGAATTATGTCCCTAAGTCAACAATAATTTGGGTAGAATTCATCTTTTTCAAAATTATATTTTCTAAGGTCCAACGGATCTTTCTGTGACATAAGTTTCATCCATGTATAGATGATACCTTTCAGTAAATTCCGAACTTTTTAAAATTTTGAAGTTTCAGACTTTTTGCTGTCTTTTGTGAACAGAATTGTCGATTCACTAGGCAAATTAAATATATTAAAAGCTTACGGCCTCTTTGAAATAAGATCAAGGTATACGTATTCTTCGTTCGAAAACTATATTTAAGGACCACGTTTGGCATAGATGTTGTCAGTTTACTGCTTTTTAACTGAAACTCATCGAATACGAATATGGCGTAGTTAAAGTGTTGACGGAACTCTTTACAGGCATAAATTAAATTGGTGTTTCTATAAATGTCTCACTTTTTTATACGATAAAAACTTTTCGAGCATTTTAGGTCTGTTCCCTTACTTTGAATTTCTGTGATTTTCAGAGCATTTCTACGCATTTAAGTTGAAAGTTCTGTCAAAATTTATATAAAAACAATTTTTGACATAAGTTTGGACTAAAAATCACAGAAATTCAAAGTAAAGGAAC
Organism: Dasysyrphus albostriatus; assembly: GCA_946251815.1. Lineage (NCBI taxonomy): Eukaryota > Metazoa > Arthropoda > Insecta > Diptera > Syrphidae > Dasysyrphus > Dasysyrphus albostriatus. The sequence continues at coordinate 139,799,340 of OX276336.1, forward strand.
ACATATTTTGTATTCAAAATCTCTAACGAAATTTGTCATTGAAAACTTCAAACTTGAACTTTTCTGTTAGCCATATTGTCATGGGAATTTGTCAGTTAAACGTTTCTTTCAACTTATGTCCCAAACTCTATAATAAGTTTCAAAAACTGGAAATTGAAAAAATAGCTTTTGTGGTTTGTTTTTTTTTTGTTAAATATGTGTAGTAATATTTTTTTGTCAAATACATACATAGTTTGGTTGTCCTGCCTGTGTGAATGTGTGCAAAGTCTGAAAAAGTTACATACCAAATTTTTAAAATTAAGATAAAAATGTCTTTTATCTTAATTTTCATCATATTTATTAATATTACCTAATTAATACTTTTACTATCACACATACAAAATTATATTCTAATATAAAATATTTTTTTTAACATTCCTTTCACGTTCGCGTTGGAAACATCAAACGTTGTTAATTCCTTGGAAAAATATAACCAAACAACAGGAATCACTGATGGTAAATTCTATGCCAGGATTAAGGACGAGTACACCTGGCCCGAAGGGTGAAGCTGGTGTAAAAGGTGACATCGGCCAACAGGGAGAACGAGGACAGCCAGGATCAAAAGGTGAACGTGGTAGTTCGGGAGCAGCTGGCGTAAAAGGTGACAGGGTAAGTGTGGTTGCTTTGACGAAAAGTTTTTTTATCATTTCTTTTCTTTACTCTTTGCCCTACTTTAATTTGCGTATAAAAAGGACGAAAACGGGTCAAAAATAAAAACCCAATTTGTCAGTCATAAAACAAGCAGCATGAAAGCCTTGTAAGGGTAAAGAAATATTCTCAAAAAAAAAAAGCCAAACACAACACAAGCCTATCAGTTGTGTCCGTTCGAATAGAAAAAAAGGTCAACGGGTGGGGTTCCCTCCTATATTATACACATTATATAGTATCATCTCGTTATCTTTTCAATTTCACACTTAATTTATTGGTTGAGAACCTTTTGCTGTTTTATTCTGAAGTTCGATGGGTAGAAATATCGAAAGGTATCATCTAACTCGATTCGTATTCCAAAATAGAACAAGAGTTGGGGTTTTTTTTCGGCGATTAATATGGAATTGAGTGTCTCATGTGCTTGGAATATTTTATAACATCGAAGGTTATTTTTTTTTTTTTTGGCTTTTTCTGTAAAAGAAATGGATTTAATATTAGCTTCGCTCATTTATATGGATGGACTCTTCATTTGTATATTCAATCGATCATTTTGGGTCGAAATTCAATATAAATGAAATGGCTCAAATTATGTCTTCATTATGTTGATGAATAGCATTGCATTGATCTCTGTATATTTCTGAAAAAGCATATATTATGTATGTGTAAGAGATGTGTCAATTAAAGGCTGATTAATTGTTGTTGCGTTGAATTAAAAAAAAAGAAAAAAATCATGTGAAAGAAATCGGGAAAGGGTAATTTTTAATAGGAACTATTTTTGTATTGTGAGTTTTATTTCTTGATTTCTGGAATCATTTTGAGAAAAAAACGTTCTAGGGGGAAATTCTATCTCCCCCTGAGGAAGAGAGGAGAATTTTTTCAAAAATTAACTTTGAATAAAATAGAAATTATTGAAAACACCGAAAGCACATACAATTATTAAAAAAAAATGAATCTATTCTCTTACATGTTTTTTTTTTTTGTAACAAAAAGTATTTTTGAAAAAAATTGTGAATTTGAAGTTGACTTTTTTCAAAATTTTGCGTAAGTATGTATGCAGAGTAAACCTAAACAGCCCTATTGTTGGCACACGCTCAATGATTGGCACACAGAACAAAAATAATGTGCGCAGATAGTATACTTTTAAGTTTTTTAGTAATTAATTTTTAAGAATGTTTACTGAAGATATTTGGCATCATTTGTTCTGCTAAATGTTTGTAAGAAGGGGAAAAGCCCTCTAAAAATTTGAAGAAGACAAGTAAACAAGCAAAGTGGTTCACAAGAGATAGAGTGTCAAAAACTCAGAAAATATAAGAAGTTATAAAGTTTGATTTTAACAACCAACAAAATAATACAGAAAATATAAGATTGATTTAATTTAACATTTTATCTAAGTAAAAATTTACCATTTTTAAGGTATGTTAACTATTGAATTGAAAAAGTATGACTTCACCCAAAATTAGCACTGCCAATCATTGGTAAAAATCTCAATGAAAGTGCCAAACATTATTGACACTATACCAATCGTTGGGCATGTTTTCAAATTAAAGAGTTTAACATTTGACAGTTTTCCTAAGGGCGAAAGGTTACTTTTTTCTTAATCAATAAAAGTTTGATCTCTGCCCTAAAACAACTGAAAATACTGAAATTGAGTGACACAATTTTGTCTGTCTGCCTGTTTGTCTGTCTGTCTGTATGTCCATATATCGACCTACAGCCTAAATCACTCAAGCAATTTTCTTCAAATTTTGAACCTAAGGTTTTTTTTCGTAACTCTCCAGAGGGGAAAACCATAAATGAAAAACTTATTTATCTAAAAAGTGGCTCTAACGATTTTAATAAAAACAATCATTGTACTATTGAAGGTATGGCGTATCTTTTGATAAGAAAACAATTTACCGAAAACCATTTTTAACGGTACCTGCCAAATAATGGTTTTTGAATTTTCGATTTTTACATTAACGACTCAAAAGATTTCTATCAAAATTCTTATGCAAAAGGTTTTTTTTAGATCTTAATAATATTGCATATAAAATTTTTGAAAAAAATAAATTTTGGATTTTTAAAAATATATAAAAAAAAGTTTTTTTGAAAATTCAATATTTCAAAAACGAGTTGATGAATTTATACTCAAAATTAGCACACCAAATTTTTTTTATCTTAATAAAATTTAATATGTAAAAAATTAATTTTTAAGAAAACCGCTTCAGCAATTTAAAATTTTTTTCTTGCAAATATTTATATTTTTTCAAGTAATCAAATGGCATACTTTTTGTTTGCTCTAAGTTCTTAACTAGTTGTTAATAAATAAAAAGGCTGATTTAAATGTTTTTTATATTTTATTTTATTTTAAAAGTTTTTAATTCCAAGCAACTTGAACATAAGAGCGATCCAGTTGTGCATTTTATTTTTTTCAATATTCAGTGTTTCATAAGATTTATAGTGAAATCCTGAAAACTTAATGCATACATTTATCTCAAATTTTGAGCAATAAAAAAAAATAAAAATGAACAATTACTTGAAAGGGTTTTTATTATTTAATAATGTTTGTTTTTTATGGGCCAGAATGATTAGAGCCGAAAATGCTACTAAATTCATCGATGCATTTCTGAGAAAATGGTCACACTGGAATATTTTCAATATTTTTGGCATCACTCCGAAACTATGCAAAATTTGACAATTCTACACAATATTCAAAAATTTTCTATCTAAATGAATGGTTTCAAAATTTGTATAAGAAAAATAAGAAGAAAAAATTATCGAAAATCAATCTTAAAAAAATCAAAGAATTAATTATTAATTTTTTTTTTTTTTTCTTAACTGCCCATAACTTTTCTCAGAGGCAATGTACGTTCAAGACATGATTAGATAAAATAAAGTAAAGTCTTAAGCCTTAATTTGATATGTTAAAAAACCATATTGATTAGAAACTATTAAAGTTAAGGCTACTAAAACCTTACCATTTCTAATAATTTTTCGCAGTTTTTGACCAAAAGCCTATTTTTGGATACCACATGACAAATTTAACGCCTAGTGACTTAGAACTCTCAACCATTCCTGTGTGCGTATTTTTTGGCAGGAATGGCGGGGACCTTCAATTTTTTGCCGAGTGCAAACGGCTAGACGAAAAGCACTTATTCATGGCAAGTATACTCTTGGAGAATTTGTCAGTTCCTCGCAAGAGACAGTACTCGCGAAAAAAACATTTCTGTTTTTAGGTGGCAGCGGCTGGGAATCGAACACAGACCTTTGGCATGACAGTCCTACGCACTAACCATCATGCCACGAGGTACTACTAAATATCTAAATTACCAACTTTTTAAATATTCCTTATAATCGTAATAAGAATAGCATATTTCACCAAAATCCTAAGTTCGAATATTTTAAGGAATGTGAAATTTGTCATGTAAATGTTGGAACCAGGGCCAAGTGACTTACAACTCTACCATTCCTATGTGCGTGTTGTTGTGTTGACAAGAATGGAAGGAGCTCCAATATTATTTTGCCAAGACCGAACCGCGAGTAGCAGTTATTCACGAAAACTGATACTTTAGAGGATTTGCCAGTTCCCCACAGAAGCTAGATTTTTGAAAATGGTGGTCGTAGCTGAGAATAGAACCTATACCTCCGGATTGACAGTCTAACGTAAACGGCCTAGCTATTTTGCTCCTTCCTATTTCTTTTCAGTGCTTAGCTCCTGAAATATGCAAAACAACTCTTATAAACTATCTTAGATCCCATATACTTAAAGCGTTATTCACATTTTAGCTCTTATATATCGAAAACATCTCGATACGATAAAATATTCTTATACAAGAAACATTGAGTATATTCACATCATCGATACCTGATATAATTTCAATCTCCCATTGCTTCTTATATATAAATATTGATTCGTAAGAATCGTAATGAGAGTGTATCGGTATCGGCACCAATAGTGTGAATTTAGCCTAAGAGCTAATATCTTTGTTATAAAAGTTATTATACTCCCATAACAGTTTTATTATAAAAGCTAAGGTCTTTCAACATTTCAAAGTATGCAAGTTTAATTCGTCAGTTTGTCCTCCTTTAGAACAAGTTTTTAAACTTTAAGTCTTATAGGAATCTTTTTAAAAAAATCTGAATTCAGTTTTCAATCTCATAACAATAAACTTAATGAGCATACAAGCTTTTATAATCTTCTAAGAAATAAAGCGTAAAGGTTCTATAACAAGAAGTTAATAGGAGTTAAAAACTGCCTTTCTTGTAAAAATAAAATTAAATCATCGGGGAAATGAAACAAAAATTCGAAATTTTATAAGATAAGAGCTCAAAGAACCTTTGCAACAACAACTCTACTGCAAAAAAAGTGGAGTACAAACGAAATAATTGAATATGTATTATAGAGAAATCGCTTTGTACTTTTTTTGGGGAAGAATTTGAAAATAAGTTGATGAAATTTCAATCGTTATGAAATTCTGGTCTACTTGCATAAGAAACCACGATTAAAATAATGCTACTCATTATGACTCATACATAATATTGACACAATATTGTCCATCACACAATTCTTATTGAATTTCAACATGACTCATAGCCACTTATTCATACCATAACCTCACTGTGGGTGAGCATAAATATTTAACACTTAGTTCGGATATTGACACCAATTTACGGAAAATAGTTTTTTTTAAATCAAAGTGAACAAAAATTGAGTGGGGTAGTTGCCGTGAAAAAGCTTAACTTGGAGGTAGCAAACACTTCAGGTGTTTTTCTAGGATTTAAAAATTATTATTGTATTGAACTGTCATGTCAATGCCTATTCCACCGCCGCATAATGGACTGGGAGTAATATCTATTCATGACAATGGATTAAAAGTCGGAATTGACTGACTTACCTCACTTTGAACTAAAACAATTATGAGTGCCAGAACTTCGATCTTACTTGCACAATAATAATCAATAAGAAAGATTATAGGGACCCAAAATTGGAGTAACGTGCTCTTTAAGTTGCAATCCACTGACTCTGAAGTTTGACAATTATAATTTGTGAACATTTACCATAGGTAGCTACTAAAAATATTAAATTTGACTGACATCTTGACACTGACAGATCATAAAAAAAGTTTAAGGATTCATTTTTGTATTAAATCACAAAATTGTTATTTCCCTATTCAATTATTCTACTCAAACTTTGTACCATGTTAGAATTCATTTAATGTAGTTTATTGTTTATTACATTTTGTTTATTTAGCTTCTTTTGAAGATTTCCAACATCTACTTAATATCAAAAGGAAAAAGTTTCTTGCCAGCATTAGGTACGAAGAATATTATATTTTTATGTTTCTCGTAAACTAATTCACACTGGAAAAAACTTATCTTTCCAAGATTTCATTACCTCTTACAAAGAAGAACTCTAAGCAAAAAAATTACCGTGTGTAAACACAATCTCTGCTGATTTCCTGAACAACATTAATATTACTGTCGATTTAATAAAAAAAAAAAAAAACTCAACCAAAGTGTTCAACTTACTTTAAGCTTTGACATTCCTTCAACTTCTTAGGGAAAAAAAAAGGAAAAAGAAACGAAGAATATTGGCATAACAAATCCAGAAGCATAAACGATACAAAAGCCCTTGAGATTTGGGATATAGAAACCCCATCATATTTTTATTCTACTTTTTGCATAAAAAAACAATTCCTCTATTTCACATAGCAAAAAAAAAAAAAAAAAACACACACATCCAAAACCCTCGTCGAAAACCCACTTTTTAACAGTATGTTCTCTGTTCAAGTATCCTTTCAATCTCAAGAAACTCTGAACGAACACATATCCCATTCCCAACTCACTCATTCATGTATAAATGTGAACATGTGTGTGTTTATGATTTTGACAGAAGTTAATATATATGTGTCTAGCAGGTGTAGGTACTTTGAATAGACGACTCCTTCAACCACAATAGAGTAGATTTATGCAACTAGAAGAGGAAGAACGATTTCATCCTCTATTTGCATCCTTCAAGGCTTTATAGAATTCGAAAGAAAGCAAATTAGTCATTAAACTACGAGTATCTTTGGGTTACCAAAAAGGGGAGACTTGTATAGTTTGTGTCGATGATAAACATACCCATGTTTCCGTCTATATAGGGACGAAATTATACACCTTATAACGTAACACAATTATGATCCTTTCATGAACTAATTTGGTTAAATCTACATATGCATAAAGTGCAAGGATAATTTGTTTTTCAACTCTTGCTATTTGATTGACATTCTAAAAGGATGGTGGAAGTATAGTAGTAGTAGTCAAACGATGCAGAAGAGAGCGTCTTTGAGGTGCCAGGCACTGAGTCTAGCTATAGGTTTTCTTTGAGTAACAACTTGCAAGAAGCCCCAGAGTCGTCATACATTGCTCTTCGAATGCCTCAAACTAAGGTGAACCACTACATTTTCTTGTCAGTCAAGTGGTTTTGTTTCGTTAGTTTTTGGGGTACGAAAGGGGGACGACTGTGGTGACATGACGACGCATGGCGGCGAAGGCGACAACTACTAGTGTACAACAACGTGTAGAAATTATGGGCTCTATCAGGAGCTCTTTGGCAACCTATAAACTGTGTACACACTGAGGATATATTCATTCCACTTTAATAATTCATACCACGTGTACCTAGTAAGCAAGTACCTACTGAAATATAAAGCTGATGGGGCCCCCCCCCAAATTGCATCACTTTTCGTGTATATGGGGAGCAAAGAAACTATTACGTCGTCGTTGTCGTTGTCCTTATACCTACCTAGTCAAAGCTGTATAGTCGTAGAAGTCTTGTTTGTTGCAAAGAAGGACGATTGTAATAAATTTATGGTTACCATAAGGAGTGAAGTACAATGCTGTATCTGTAATTGTTTGCCTCCAGATGGGTAGCAAAAACAAAACTACTCGTACTACTCGAACTGCAATCTCTCTTTCTTTCTTTCTATTACATACATATGTCTTTGGGGTGTGGAATTTAATTCGTTTCAAGGAGTTTATGCGACGGAACCGAATTTGAATTCAATTTGAATTTCATGTTCGTTTCTTGTTGATGGATATAAGCTTTTAGAATTGCTGCAGGTTCGTTTTTGTTAGAAACCTAAGGAATGTAATTAAAGTGAAGAGGGCAAACGAGTGAAGTCAGGTGAAATCCAAAACATAACTGAAAATAAAACTTTGTTTCGTTTTAGGGTCATCCGGGGCCACACGGGCCAGCTGGAATAAAAGGTGAACCAGGGCAACCTGGTTTGCCTGGACTTTCTGGGCCACCTGGTGCAACTGGATTAAAGGGAGACAGAGGTATGCCGGGAGATGTCGGGCCAATGGGCCCTGCGGGTCCTCCAGGCACAGTCATCTATACAGACACCCAGATGAACACGACACAGTGCACATGTCCGGCGGGACCTCCGGGCTCAATGGGGCCAAGAGGGTCAGCGGGATCACAGGGTGCGACGGGAGAACCGGGGCCGGCTGGACCGGCTGGTCTCACAGGTCTACCTGGTATTAAAGGAGAAAAAGGTGAACGAGGACTGAAAGGAAGTGCGGGTGCTAAGGGTGATCGAGGGCCAGAGGGACCCCCGGGACAGGCCTTCTTCGGAGGTGAAGGAATGATGCTGAACGGTACCAAGGGTGAAAAGGGTGAAAAAGGCATGCGTGGTAGACATGGGAAACAAGGACCTAGTGGTCCAATCGGGCCACCAGGCGTACCTGGCCTTCCTGGCGAAATGGGACATCCTGTAAGTTTGAAATTTTTTATTTTTTTTTTATACAAATATACCTAAATATATTTCTTTTATTATTATTTTTTTTTCTTATTGTCAAAGGGACGCACTGGTATCAAAGGTGAATCCGGTTCAAAAGGACAAAAAGGTGATTTCGGTGGCAAAGAAGGGGTAAGCTATGCAATTATTTTTTTTAAGATTTATTATTTTCGTTTTGTGTGTACAGAGATGAAGAAAAGTTTTATTTATGTTCATTATCCCTTAACGTCATCTAACACCTTGAATAAATACTCTCACAAGTACCTACAACAACAAAAAAATGCTAGAACAACAAAAATAAAAAAAAAACTCACCAAAAGACTCTTGGCACAACCAGAAAACCACTACTCACAGAATGAAAACCATTTTCGTTTATAATTTTAGCACAGCAGCATCAGCTCAAGGTTGTTAAGAAGAACACAAAAAAAAATATATAGAGCTGAGAAGGAGCAGTATAGGACTATAAGAGTGTGGTTGAAGCACAAAAGAAAAATCTTCTCTCTTGATGCTTGGAAATTACAACATGGATTTTTCTTCTTTTCCTATACTATACTTGTTTTTGTTTTTTTTTGTGTGTATATTGTTGTTTGCCTTGGGTGGAAAAAGCGAAGAAAAAAAATATCCTTCATCTCAAACTTCTTTGCAAAGAATCCACATTATTTAGTGCTGTAATATCTACTTATATATTTTTGTATGCGTGGCCGTGTATTAAATTAATACAAACATACGTAAGAGGACATTACTAATTACAACAATAACAAAAAAAAATACCATTATGTGGGTAACAATATTTCTTAAAAGATTAAGGTTGTTGGGTATTTCTTTAGCTCTATGTAGTCACATATATATAAAATGTGTCATTTGAAAAGCATTCTATATTAAGGACACTCTTCTGTTTTTTTCACCTTATACTTTGAGTAAATTGTACCTTCTACTTCTACTAGGTTGAAGTTCACTTGTGAAAGAGGTTACAAAGGTGTTGCATAAGGGTTATGAGAAGTTAATTACTGTGGACTATTAGGACTTTTGTGACCTTGTACAGAAAAAGATGTATGATGAACTTGAAAAAAAGCCAAAAGAGTATAGTTTTTAAGTTCTACACAAGACTTTAGTATAAGTAAAGTGTTACAGAAATAGTTGAAATAAAATGATGCAACAAGTTTCATTACTTGAATTTTATCTATATGCTGGTTATCTTTTGAAAAGTCAAAATTGAGAAAAATTATTTATTATTACTATTATGATAGTTAAATTTGTCAAAACCTCCAAAAAAATTGCCTCCGTTATTTTGGACACAGGTTTATTGAAGAACTGGAAGACCCACTAACAATTTCGCTTCTATATTCATCCATAGATGCTTTTCGTTATCATTCAACCTATACATAAAGCATTGCATAAGACTCGTTAGAGTGAAATAGACGACCATCTTTAACTCCTACTGTACCTTTATGGAGTTTATTATGAGAGTTTTAAAGAAGTTCACATAAAATTAAATAAAAATTTGTTGGTTGGTACAGGAATTGAACCCAAGTCCGTGCAAACTAATTGTCTTGCTACCTAACTACTCCACTATTCACATATATATAGTTCCATGCAATAAATTGGAATCACTTTTATCTTGAATTGTCTCCTATGAGACAAAAAGCTTGCAATTAAAAGAAAAAAACTTATATACGTGCTCAGACGCCAAACTGAATATAGATCATAAAATGGCCGATTATAGCTTGGTGTCACCATATTCCCTTACACAAGCAATATAGAAACAAAGACACAAAAACTAACATAAAGACTGTATAATAATCTTACAGGATGACTATTGAAGCGAAACTACCGTGGCTATTTCATAAAATCAATATAGAGAAATTAAAGAAACATTTGTACATCGCTTCTATTAAGCTGATATAATTTGCACCAGAAAATATCCCAGTAATGCTCTAATAAGGTATTAACTTCCTGTCAGAGGGGTTAATGGAGCACTATAGAAACAAACTACACTTAAAAGTCTGAAACTCGAAGCAATTCTGTAAGTTGGGGATCTAGTGCAAGTCTTGATTGCAAACATGAAAAAATTCGTAGAATGAACAGGCTGGTTTGGAAATGAACCAGTCTATGTGAACTATTAGTTAACCCTGAGGCCAAACGAGCCTGTACTGGCCAGCCAGTCGCAATACACTCATATCTGAGCAACTGGCTCGTCAACTGGCTTGCTTTTTTCTTAGCCAGTAGGGAAGCCAGTAGAACAGCCAGTAACAGGGTTCGGCAGTACTTTTTCGGAGCAGATTTGGAAAATAGATCTTAAGCTAAAATTTACTCACATTTTCTCTCACAAAATATTATGTGTGTTCCTTTACTTTGGATGTTTGTGATTTTTTGTCGAAACTTGTGTCAAAAAAAGTTTTATATAAATTTTTGAGAGAAATTTGGACTTAAATGCGCAGAAATGCACTTAAAATCACAGAAATTCAAAGTTTAGGAACAGACCACTAATAAAATGAAAATCGAGGAGTCATATTGACTAGTCCAGTTCTAAAGAACTCAATGATTTATAAATTCACTAACGCCCATATTATTCACTTATTCAATTCAATTTATTCCAGTAGGGTTTAAACTGCATTCCAGAGGTCAAAAGTTGTTAAATCCAGATTAAGCCTGAATTTCATATTATTAACTTTTTCTTAACATTTCAATTTCAAGTAGTGATATCAAACCTAAAATTTTTCAACCGAGTTTAACCAAAAATTTGTTTTAATTTTTTATGTGTTGTTCTTGGAAATCGAATTGGCTCAATCGATTTGTGGCTATTGAGCTCGTCTTGCTTTTGTCTCGCCATGCCCATTTACACTAGGTTTTTGGGATTGAGCATATTTTGGCATCATCTTGCTTTAGTCTCGCAATAGTCTCGCAAAAGTTTTTTTTTCAAAATTGAAGTTTTCGAAGTGGTTAAAATAAAATATGGCCTAAAAAGTCCAAACGTGGTTTTCAATGTCGTGGTCATTGTGTCCGTCTCGTGTGGTGTGTAGTTCGGTCCTCTTACCGTTCGAGAAGAGAACCCAAAAACTGGTAAATGAATTGATTTAACTGTAAGACTTTCCCAAACGAAAGTGAACAAATATTCAAATGAATTCACATCTCGTCAGTGTAGTTGCAGTCATTTGACGCCATGTAATCTAATTCCGACACTTAAAATTTTCGTTTCTTTTTCTGATGGCTTCGCGTTGGTTTGGGAGAGCTTTTACAGAAATAAATAAAGGATCTCCAAAACCCGTGCAAAACATTCTTAACGTTCTGTTCTTTTGCTAGTTTTATCGCATGGCGTCAGTATTTTTTTAAAGCATTTAATTTTGAAAAAGCGGAGTATCGTAGTTGTTATATTTCTTTCCCTTAATTTCCCTTGGAGTAACATCCGAACGCTGGCCAGTCTAGAAGCCAGTACAGCATGCCGCCTCCGTCACAGCAATTACGCGAATAGGAATTCGAGAGTCAATGTATGTAGCCAACTGGCAATCCAATACTGGCACGTGTGGCCGCAGAATTAGGAACACTACTGCTTCATTCCACAAGGGGATCACAATTAACTACCAGGGACCAACAGGCTCCGTATTTGCAACGGTCACTGTGCTGGGATAACCTTACCTTACATGATAGTTATGAATACACTAAGGATAAATCTACTTTCCTTTAAAGATGGAGAGGAAAAAAGCTAGAAGAATATTTTATCAGGCCTATTTTACAAAAATTTGCAGCTTGATGATTATAAGTGCACTAAGAAATGGGATTTAATTCCCGCTCTTAAGTGAGAATGAAGTCCCGCAAAAAATTCCCAGGGACTTACTTCCCTATTTCTTTTATTTAACTCTATATTCATGTTTTTCCTATAAGTTATATTCCATTTGTATTTCCAAATTTACCAAAATTATCCATTTGTCTATATGATAATGAACCAAGAAGACAAACTCACATAAAAAAAAAAAACAAAAAGTAAATAGTCCTTGGAGCATCATTAGTCGTTAATTGTGTTCAAAGTAAGACACACTTTGCAAAAACCCACGTAACGTGTATATAAAACCCTATACAAAACCCCTCTAGATGTGTTGTTCACCTTCTGGAGAACAAACCTCAAATGGACATTTGAAAGGTTCAGCTCACCCATCAAACTCAGAACTGATATAGCCCCGAGCGTCCAATGAGACTTTCTCATGAACAACAATTAAGAATTCGTCTTTTTCTGTTTGCTCTGTTGTAAACGTAGACTCTGCATAGAACGCCTATTTCCTATTCCTATCTACAACCATATAGATACCTAGAGAATCCATCCCCAAAGGATGTTTTTCATGTGCACACACACACACACACCACAAGCTCTGTTCAGTACTCTTTTTCTTTGTACAACCCTGGAGGAGCGGGATTTTTCCTAGTTTTTATGTTTTTTCTTTGTTTATCTTAGTTTTCCGAATGTTTCATAGAAACTCAAAAAGAAAAGAAAAATAAAGAAAGCGAAAAGTGTGCGAGCAAACGTTTATTATCGATTTGTTTCCGGCCTCCTTTGACACAATATCAACTTGATCCAGGCTTCTAACTCATTTCGCAGAGTATTGTGTGTTTTGGCCAATTGAAACTTTTTCCAGCTATCAAACTAATTGATGACGATAATTGTCTCACTCCAGGGAGGCATTTTTCCCCATTTATTCCTTGTTTTTGTTGACAACAGCACAGCAACAATAACAATAACAACAAAAAAACAAGGAAAACAAAAGCAATCAAAATTCGCAGTACAATTGGATTTTTATTGTTTCCAATCCAACAGATTCATTTGAAGATTTTTTTTTTTGAGAATGTTTGTTTTTAAAAACTGACATTTTCGCTGAATGGCTTCCTCAAAACTTCTTTGCCAATTTTTATATACAATACGAGGAGGAATATAGAAAAAAATGTTGTTTTCATTCACCGAACATAGAACCCCTGAGTGCGAACGACTTCATATATTTATGAGAATAAATATAAACTTCAAATATCGAAAGACGCTTTATGCGAAAAATATAAAAATAAAAAATGATGAAACGCTGAAATGCAAAGAGTTGTTCAAATTCCCGCATTGCAGTTCTTCGAGGCGTTTGAATGAGTTAAGAAAAGAAATCACGTTTTTAGAGCATCATACAGCTATATCACAGCGCGTTGTTCGTTGGCGTCGTCGTCGCGTCGTCCTTCATCGTGCAGGGTCCTCAAGACGAGTAGTTTAGCTTTGTTGACAGTTAAGAACTTTATAGAAGGCAAGGCGACTGTACGACGATGAAGAAAGGCTGTTGCAAATGTTTAAATCTAAAACAGCCGTCTATGACTAGGGGTTCACAAAAAAAGGATACTTTTTTTTTGTTTGGAAGCCAAAAGATTAAAGCCCAACTGATGAGGCGTACAAACATGCTCTTTTCTGTTTAAAAAAAATCTTTCAAATCAAGTTGACTGAAATCAGTTGATGTTGATAAGATCACATCAAAGTTCAACATGAATTTTTAAATTGCATTATTACATATTTTCCCTTGTTTATTTTCCAACGAAAAAAATATGTGAACCAAAAACTACTAAAGTAAAATGAAATAACGGATTATTCTAAAATAAAATGTGTTATTTGGCAATATTAAGTTATTTTTTGAAAGTTTTTTATTGAACTAGTTTTACATTTTCATCTAAATGTTCGAATCCATTAGAAAATGAGTAATTTTGTATTTTTTAAGAGATAGCTAGTTATTCAAAAATAGGGTCCAATTTTAAAATTCAATTCCGATGATTTTCAGATTCTCTTCATTAACTATAAAATGACGTAAATATAAAATGTGTTTTCCACCCTAATAACTCAGAAACTCTGAAATTCCTGGGCAATTTTGAGTAATTTTCAAAAAAAAAAGTCAACGAAATATGGAAATAAAATAAGAAAAATGTAGGAAAATTAAAAAAGTTGCTTGACAATTTTTTAAGCTTAAATATAATTCTTTCATAAGCAATTTAGTTTTTGGCAATACGTGTTTTATGAACTTCACAAATCCTGCCACCGTTTATACAATTGTCCGTTTCTAGCAAAATTTTGTATGAAGGCATCTTAAGCCAAAACTACTATCTACACAAAATCTCGTAAAAGTTATTGCTTTAAAATCTTTAAGAAAACAAATAGTGTCGGTCATACAAAACTTCTTTGAAGGGGAGCTTCGATAACAATTTGGCATCAATACGATAAAAGATGCTCGTTTTTTACTTACTCTTGACTCTAGATGGGACAAAAATTTAAAGTTACACCATGGCCTCAACCAACAAGCCCTTACAGTCAACCCTGTTCCTTGCTGCCAGCCTTCAATTAAAATGACCAACTTTAGTAGATGAAGTTCTCTATTTATACAAGTAAGCTTTGCATCAACTGCGTATCATCAAGGGTATACATTCAATGACTATCTCTTCAGACTAATACGTCACCAACTTATAGCTTGTTGAAATATACCTGAAGTCAGCACCGCCATTTTTGATTTTCAAAAAAAAAGGTTGTACTGTATTGTGCTCAACTTGTATTTCCCTTGATGCCATGCATCAAATGTAAACAAAATAATTTGCAAAATTTCACTTTTAGGTCCAAACAATTATTTTGCGGAGGAAGTAAGCTCTCCCATTTCCAAAAAATATACTTGTTGCCGTTAAAGTGGCAATTTTTCGTTTTAATCTTTTCAGCACATGATAGCCCAAACTGAGCACAAACAGCCTACTTCTTATTTTGAAGTATGATGAAAATGCATAAAGCATATTGGTTTTTGCTATGCAGCTTACAGCATTTAAGTTTTTTTAGAGCTTTTGAGAGCAAATATCTCAACTTTAGAAATAAAGGCGTTGACGATTTCTGTTTTCATTTTTTTGATTTTGATTTCAAATTGCAAAAAGTTTTTTCGTTAGTAAAAATAGTAAATATGAAAATACAATAAAAGAAAAAAAAAGAAAAAATAGAGCAGTGCAATAAAGATTTTTGTTTAAGATTTCAGGAGGAATTATTTTTGTGTTGTGTAAATTTACATACCAAAATGGCTTAAAATTTTTCGAAGAACATTGGTGCAAAAAAATCTAGAGATCGTTAACGCAACCAACAAATCTTAAGACCTTTTTTAGTAAAAGACAAAAACTGTTAAAAAGAATAGCAGTTGTTTTTTTGTATCAAACTCAACTCACCACCAAAAAAGAAACTAAAAACTTGGGAAGAGTGAAGTTATGTAGGTACCTTAAAGTCTTCTGAGAAATACCTTTAAGAAAAACGGATTATATATAATAATTGATAGTTTGTTTTTGACTATGAAATATTATTAAACAGTTGGCTACCCTATCGATATTTTTGTGAAATTTGCTTCAGTTTATAATTCTCACTACAAGAAGCCTATAAGAGCTTAAATATAAACACAGCTTATTGAAATCTGTTATGGTCAAGGGGAAAGGTAAATATCCAATCTTCCCTGAACTGCAAATATAAAAAGGTGGTCTGATGAATTGTTTGAACGAGTTGAATTTGAATAACTGATTTGCTTACTACGCTTAAGAACCTAGAGTTCAAGGGTGGAATAAGTTTGAACTGCTCTTCAAACTATTCCGTAAATATCTTAGCTTTATCTTCACTTATTGGATATCCTTAAAAATTTGTATGTTACGAGTATGACTGCCAGCTAAGTATTATATGAACTCCTTCCCGATGATTTTCTTGATGTTCCTTAATGTGATGGGTCCAGCTTTGATTGCTGTTATTTTGATTTTTAGCGAATTTCCTGTTAGACCTTGATCTTGACCTTGCATCTACACAAAAAGTCAATGCGGGGATTTTGAGGGACTTTGGATATTACTAGGCTGCAATTTTGCGTCGATACCAATTGTAATATTTCGTGAATAATTTATTTCAACCTCTGGACCCATTTTTCCTGGCCTATGAACACAATGTTTACACATCTGAGTTCATCTGAAAAGGCTTGATAGTAAATGTTCAGCTAATGCTGGTAGATTCTTGGTATTACCTCTTTAATCAGCTCTCTGTGACATATTAAATTCTTTCTTTCAAAGCAACGATGCTAGTTTTTTCACTTCTTGACAAAGTCTATTCTTCGGACCCATCGACGGCAAGCAGAGTTTTTGGTTCTTAAATAAATAATTTCACTACTTAAAAAATTACGTAATATTTGGCAAGAACTTTTTTCAGTTTTATCATCATTAGGAGGTCTTTTTGTCGTTGACGGTTACCGTGTGTCTTGTAAAGTTACCTGGAGTAATTGTACAAAATATTTTTTCCAGTTCTCCTCTCGGCTTCCCATCTGGTGCACGTTGCACAACGTCTTCATTTTGATAATTTTGTGGGGAGAGGCATTGAAGAAGGTGTATTCGGTGAATAAACTAACCATTTTGCCGGTCGTTTAAATCAGCCACATTCCTGATTAGTTTCTTTGTACATCGTCCGCAGCTTTCCGAGCTTTAACGCTTTTGATACTTTTGTTCCGTGAATTCCTCAGCTTCTTCCGTTACCGTTTCCACTGATATTTTTGTCTTTTTGTCGTATACGTTATTAAAATGTCTATTTTAGTCACTCCTGCAACAACAAGGAGGGCTGTTTTTGATATCGTTTGAGAGGAGCTTGACACGTGTAGATCTCTGAATCTCTGCACCAGCTGTCACCTGCTTTCGGAGCTTTTCCTGTCAAACGGTGTCCACCAAAATCTCTGAATTGTAGCGGATAATGGCCTACACGGTTGATATCAGAGAGCCTTGGTTTTGCTGGCCTACGTTTATCATATGCCTACTTAGTGACTCGTTAACTTTTGACTTTTGGAAATGTTCCACAGTGTCTTAGAGGTTAGTGCTCACAATTAACCTTGTGCAGTTCCAGAGGTGATCTGCGTTCTTTGTCGATTTCATGGGGAAGTAGTTAAACCAAGTAGACAAAGTCCCTGACTACTTCAAAGTTATTATCTTTCCATTCATCCGCTATACTTGGGGATAATGGGTAGGTTTATGCTTCTTATCAAGATATCATCCGCCAATTTGAATAGTTTGGTTTGCAGGACATCCTCACCAGCTGCGTTTTTGTTCTTCCTTCTTCTTGAAAGTTGGATAGACGGAAATTTTGTTCTGCAAAATACTGGATGTATTCACCATTTAGGAGTCTAGAAAAGTGTTCTTTCTTGCCCCTTCATTCGTCTCGGGTTGCTCAGATTTACTTAAAATGATTTGCAAAAATTATAAAATTGTCAAATTCTGACATGTTTTTTGTCTTACCCTTCAGTCTTGAAACTCAAGAGCTATTCCTTGCATTTTATATTTATTGTAACATTTTAAATACGTTATGTACATTTTTTTTTTCTGTGAACCCAATACTTTTGTTGTTAAAAACTGAAGTAAAAAAAATCTAAGCCATAGTGTTTGGGCCTTTTTTCCAGATTCGAATCATATCAGTTGGGATTTAATAAGATTGATGAAGTGCTATGATTTTTCATCTGGTGAATTTAACTTTTTTCTTTTTTTTTTGTTCGAACTTCCTCTTGGTGCGCATAATATAAATTGATAGGATGTATGTCTATATATATGAATGACGACAACAATAATATAAATTGCCACAAGGAATTGAATACAAAAAAGTATGTCTAGATTCTTGTTGTACTCCTACTTATAGATGTGTGTGCTCGCTGAATAGTTATATGGGTTGAAAAAAGTTCAATACACAGGGTGCCTGCCAAAAAGATGCTTCGTCTACACGTGCGCTGAATTTAACTTAATTTATTTTTTGTAGGTTCAAAGACCCAGTTTCACATTGAACATTTCTCGGAATATGATATTTTCAATTCTAGAATACTGACCTATCGCCTACTTTTCCAAATGCGAAATTGCGGATAAAAATCTATGACTATAACCAGCAATACTTCAGTAACATAAATTTGTTGAAAATGTTATATAACATCGTGTAGTAATACTATTATTGCCAACATTTAACTATTAAATTCTCTAATCAATTAAGCGAGGAATACCCTGTAAAATAGAACAATGTGCTTTTTCAAAGAGAACGAACATGTTGCTAATATAACGCCTTTGGAGAAACTATTGATCAAATTAATATTTCAAATGCTTTGGGGGCATTGTAGACGAGGTAAATATTATGGCGTGGCAAAATCATTTCAAGCTGAAGTCCTAATTGAAATATTGGATGAGATAGAGTACATAACCTTTTGTATATTTGAATTGGCAACAATATGACGGATGTCAATATTTATAAAGGAAACAAGTTGTTGATATTTTCGCAGCCTGTACACACAATTAAGGTTGATTTTTCTTAAAGGTTTCCTTCAAAAGCTAATTATAATATCTTGGTTTGTGTATATTTTATGTATGTTTTTATGTAATAAAATTGATTTTTATTTCTTCCTAGATGAAAGGGGAAAAAGGAGAACGAGGTGCTGATGGACGATTAGGTTCACCTGGTCCCCCAGGACTACCATCAGCAACACCACCAATAGCTGGACCACCAGGCCCACCCGGGCCGCCTGGACCACCCGGGATGCCTGGTATTTCGATAGTTGGGCCCAAGGGTGATCCAGGTATGGAGTATCGAAATTTTGGACGAGTAGGTAAGGAATCACTCATTTTTTTTTCCACTTACACTGTGTGTTGTGTGTGTAAATTTGTTTTGTAACTTCACTTAAACAAAATATATCCATAAACCTTTAACATTTTACCATTTCCTTGTCGTCCTTAAACATTATTCTCATCTTAGGCATATATTTATACATAAACATCCATGTACAAAAAATATTTATATTTTCTTCTTTTGTGTTAATATTCTTCTTTCACATTATTGGTGCAAACGTTTAAACAAAAAAAAATAAAAAAAAAAAATACGTATTTATTAAAAACCACTTAAAAGATGGACGATCACCGTTAGATGAAATCAAAGCAATTCGAGAACTTCAAAACCTTAAGGAATATCCTGAAAGTACTTCCGGTAATTAAATTGAGTACTTTGATTCTTTTTTGTTACACAAAACTAAAAGAGAGAGAAAAAAAATATTTTAAATAAATGTACAAAGTAAATAAAAACAAAACTAAAATTAAACACAGTAAAAATTAAAAATAAGAAAGAAAAGAGGTTTAAAAGAAAAAAAAAAAATAATGTCCTCCTGTTGCTGTTTATACTATTCACTTTTGTTTCACGTTCGCATTTTAATTTTATTTGCATTTTATGTAATAATGTTTGTTTTTTTTTTTTTAGTTGTTTCTTCTGCAAAAATTGTTTCTTTTTTTAAGTAAACAGAGTGTGGTTTGCATGAAGCTTGAGAAAAGACTCCTACGTGAGGTTAAATAAAAACAAAAATAAGAACAAATCGTCTAGAAAATAAAAAAATTCAATTAGAACCGTTTTTTTAGATTTTAAAATAAGTTATTTCAATACTTTTGAAGAAATTATTCCAAAAGAAATGATTTTTAAAAAAATACAAATTTTTGGTAGTCCGTTGCTACCTGCTACATTTTTTTTACTTTTTGAAAGTTTTAATATTTGTCCAATTTACCCAAACCACCGTTAATTGTTTAATTCTCAACAAAAGAAAAAATTTAGTGGCGCAACAGCTCGTGGAGAACCAGGGCTTATAGTGACTTATTACCAGTGTTGCCGGAACCCTGAAAAAAAAAGTTGCTAGACCAACCTTCAAAAATCGCTAGATTAGCTGAAATTTTTATAACAGAAAGTCGCTAGAAGTCGCCAGAAAAAAAAATAAACAAAATTTGTTCTCAACAAACTTTTTATTGTTTTAAAGTTACTTAGAAAAATATGATTAAACAAAAAAAAAACAATTCAGTCTCATTGTTAACAAAAGTCTATATAGTATGCATAAAAATGTATGTATTATAAATATCAAATATTTACATAGATACATATTTAATCTGAGTCTATGGAATAAATAGTATCATGATCGATTCTATCGACTACATCGGTTTCAATATTTTCTAATGCATTTTTAAAAACATTTGTTTTTAAAATAATTTCAGGTAATTCATAGCTATGACAATTTTTTTGAATTTGAAACAGATAGATGACTAAATGCAGACTACCGCGCTCACTCGCACTCGCATTTGGGATACAGTTTGCAATGTGGTGAATTTTAGTTTCCTGGAATTGGAAATATGAAATGTCAAATCTCAAATTATTATTCCAAGGCCAGGGATGTAACTTTACCAGGGCCGTAATTTAAAATGAAAATATTATTTGCATGTCGTAACTCACATATTTAAAAGTCGCTAGAAAAAATCTAGCGAAATCAAAATATTTGTTGTCGCTTTTGAAGTTGAAATGTCGCTTGATATAGCGACAAAGTCGCTAAAACGGCAATCCTGCTTACAACTCTCAACCATTCCTGTTTGCGTGTTGGGCAGGAATGAAGAGGACCTACAATTTTTTGTTTAATCCGAACGGCAAGATGAGAAGCACTTACTCATGACAAGTATACTCTTGGAGGATTTATCAGTTCCTTGTAAGAGGCTGGACCTTGGGAAAAACATTTCTGTTTTTAGGTGGCAGTGGCTGGGAATCGAACTCAGACCTTCGGCATGACAGTCCAACACAGTAACCATCATGCCAAGAGGTACTATATAATTTACAACAAAACCCCATAAAAAACCTGTAGTCTGCTTCTTCGTGATCTAAGGAAATTAACGGGGAGCTCGATTCAGAAACAACTAATTTTCGTTAAGAGTGATAAAATCTTTGATATTCAGTTCGCAATTTGGTAAAAAGCTCCGAAAAAAGGCTTTTTTAAGAAGCTCTCCCACTGGCCAGTGTTTAGTACAATTTACAATGGTCTTGTCTTGCCTATTATGACTGCATATCAGATCAATTTTTCGGAGTAAATTTAGGCGGCTCAAATTTTCGTGGATAGCCAAGTTGTAATTGGTTTAATTGTTCCGTAGAAAAAATATTCCGTTGATAACTTTAAACCGAATAGTGGCTCGAAAAGAAAATGAGTTAAGAAGGTTTGATTCTTGCCGGACCAGTTTGTCTTACCTTTCATTTTCCTCAATGGTACTTTGATCTGATACCCAGATAAAAGTGAGTTTGTGATTTATATTCAGACTTGCAAGCTTATAATTGTTGGATTACTTTAGAAGATGTCCGATAGCATAAATGTATTTGTATTCTGGTGTGGGTTTTATTTTATTATTTCTCAAACTGTCATAATTCAGCTTTAAATACACTTAGAAAGCTGGGAAGCTTAAAAGACCTAGAGATAATTGGAGACTCAGAAAAGATTAATTCCTGAACCAGAAATAATACCATCTTTGAGCCATCAGTAAAATTAGTGTCTCTAATCTCTCGTCACAGTATCACTACCCCAATTCTTTTAGGGCTCCTAAATAAGGCTCATTGGAGAAGTAATACTTTGTTTCCACTTAAAACCAAGATTTCGGTAAAAAACTTTTGATATTGCAAGTTGATGGAATGAGATTATGGAAATTTCAACAAAATCTCAATAAAAACTTTAGATTTTGACAAAACCTTAATAAAATCCCGCCCCACCAATTCGAGATCTAAAAATTTTTTAGCTGAAATCCCAAATTTCAGTTCGGTGCGGGAACATGGTACAAAGAAGTCATTGAAACCCGGAAACATTTCAGTCGGATCAGTAATTTAGTGATTTGATTTTATTGGTCTTAACGAACTGCAATAAGCTACAATTTGACAATTGAAGCGGAAAAATTTGCAGAAAGACGCTTAAGGCCATCTTTTGGACAAGATTGAAGCCCCATGTGGTACCAAAGTTAGTTGTTCCTTAGACCAGCTTAAGTTTATCGGTGTTATCTGCTTTTTAAATGTTATTTTGTCTACTCATGAAAAAAAATTGGCTAGCCTCCAATGCACGCCGGCACAGCGATTGTTGTTGTTTTTTATGCAAAATGAACTTCTACCCTTTGATATAAGCAAACAAACACAAACTTGCAGATCTTTAAATTTCCCTACATATTTTGGTCTTATATCCTATTAAATTGGAGTTAGGACATTTCAGCACAAATCTTTAATAAATTCAAAAGCCAGTATTGAAATTGTCCTTCTGCATACTTTAAATATTTATAGGACAAATATATATAGAACAGCAATTTCCTTCTCCATAAATTAAGGAGATAGGACAGTTTGGATTTCACTTATCGAAAGGGCGTGGCCAAAAAATTTTATAGCTGAGTTTTTGAATATTTTCAGAAAATTTGTGTGGTAGTAGATTGTTATATTTCTTTTTCTCTTTTTTTGCTCAAAATCAAGATTTTAAAAATTTAAATTTCAAAAGCTTCAAGCTCTCTTGACGAAGCGTGCATTGTTCTTTGATTAATCTCTATTTGTTGGATTGAACCAGACCAGTTAATACACAAGTTGTGCAATAGATGGATACATAACTGGTGCTAACTGTTAACAAAATAAATGCTGGTGTACCTCAGGGCTCCGCTTTGTCTCCGACTCTGTTACTCTTTTTCAATAATAATATTTTGCCTGAAACTTCTTATCCATTAAACTGTTTTGCTGACGACAGTACCCTCAACTCAAAACTGTCTTTGAAGCAAAATATACTTCCTACACCACTGCCCATTTGTAGCTCTTATATTGAGAAAACTAAAGAGTTCTTAGTTTTTAGTATGTGAATCACAGAACACTTTTCGTGAAATGATCATCATATTAGACTTTGCTGCAAAACGCTGCGAAATATTTAAGTTTTCTACGTAGATGCCAGAAATATTTCTTCCCGTATTCTACAAAGCCTATATTCGTTCATAGCTTAAACACAATTCCTATAACTCATCTATGTCTTTAAGAACCAGGATAGATTCCAAAATAAAGCTATAAAAATGCATCTCTTGAGCACCACCAAAATGTTTCATGACTCGTATTATTCAATCGCTATTTCTATAAACTTTGGTCATTTAAAATACTCATAGTTGCAAATTACTCCTTAAAAAATTACACTGCTTTAGTATAGAGACTTTCCAAAAATTAAGGGGACTCTTTTCGTAACATCTACCTAGACCTACATAATGTTTTATAATTTTTTTGGTAAACACAAAAGGGATTTTAATTCTGCGTCTTTTTTGATTTGGTTATTATAAATGTAATAAAGCTGTGCATGAAATTTTCATTGTTTTACATGGTGTGCACTTATATATATTTATTTCATTCACCGCACATGCAATAATAATTCTGATGTATGCGTTTTATTTTTTTTTTTCAATGTAATTATTTTATACTTTTTGCCACAGAAATGAGCCTTTGAATCATTTTCCTGCCATTTAAATGGATCTGGTGAATTTTATTTAATTTTATTTAACTTTTTTTTTCATTATTTATTCGCAGGCCCACCATCAGGAAGACAGGATGAACTACCCTCATCAGCTTCGTCAACATCATCGAATATGAGATTTGTACCAGGTGCTTTAACGTTCGCTAACATTGATGAAATGACTAAGGTATAATAATTTTTGTACTTAATTTTTGGTTAAATTATAAACAAAAACAAAAGGATGACAAAAAAACATAAATATGTAGATATTACGATGGCGAATATATTACATTGATACCTTCATAGTTTCAACAACCTTTAGCCTCTATAAAAAAAAATTAAAAATTATTCATGCAATCGATATTTTCAAAAGAGGCATAATGTTGCCTTTCACATTAATTATTTAACTAGGGCTGGAGATTTAAGTCAAACTTTGACAGATTTGTCAATACATTGCAGCAACAAAAATGTCTAGATAGAGGAATAGGATAAAACGGTCTTGTCTACAAGACCAAAAACAACGAGACTCTCGCTTGAGAGGTATTTTTATCCACTATAATAGTTACCAAGGCAGATCCTTTCAAATCACTGTGAAAAAAGTTATTCGCTAATTATTACCCTCATCACATTATTTTTTTACAAAAAATCACCAAAACACCAAATAGCTTTTTCCACATAGTGATCTTACTTAGTTTTGTTTATTTTAAATATTATTGTTCATAAAAATACCTTTTCAATGATATACATCTTATTAGTATTTGTTAGACCAGTTTTCATAGATTTTTTCCATACTGAAATGTACCAACACAAAACCTTGGTTAGCGAATAACATTTTTCATACAGTGATTTATAATAAGCTGCTATATTGACTATTATAGCCAGTAGTGTATTAACCATAGAGCCATAAGGGCCATAGCCCGGGGCGGTACACTGTGTGGGGGGACACTTATAGTCTAAGAGCCAACGACATAAAAAGTCATGTCATTTGGGTAACATTGTAAGTCATGTCAATAATAGCTTTTGAGGTGTTGACCCAATAACCGTTTTATCTGCCTGCCTAAGCACGTGTCGAACACGTGTAAGATTTGACGTAAAATTTGAACATCAATTTATTTAACCTAAACACATTATGTATATTAGGGGTGTCGGATTTTTTTTTTATATTCAATATGGGTATCGTGGATCTTGTAAATTATTTAGAAAGAAGTAATTTTTGTTCTGGGACATTTTCCAAAATTGAATTTTGTGACCCTACGGTTTTATTTAGATAAAAAATTACAATTCGAAAAAGTGGTCAGGAAAACCATTTAAATTTTCGTCGATATATGGTCAAAGTTACTTTAGGTAATTTTTTTGTTTTGTATCCTGCTGCTAAGAAAATAGAATAAAAAACTGCTCCTTAAAATGTCATAAATTAACTTTTTACCTTAAATCTTTATGAAAGCCCCCAAAAAATCTATTGATTTTCTAGCCATTTTCGATTATTTTTTTCTTTTCTTTCTTTTGCTCGAATTGGCCCAATTTGTTATACAGCAAGCTACAGTCAATACAAATGAGTAAAAAAAAAATCCAAAATAAAAAATAATAAGTAATTATGACCACATATCGACGCTAATTTAAATGGGTTTTCTGACCACATTTTAGAATTGTGTTTTTTTTACCTAAAAACGGCTACAGGGTCTCAAAATTCAATTTTGGAACATGTTCCAGAACAAAAATAACTAACAATCCACGACACCCATTTTGTATATACAAAATTAAAAAATTTCCGACACCCCTAATGTTTTATGTTCCCAGATAAGCAGGAAACGTTTGGACAATTTGGGACTTTCCTTATTTTGATATTTAAATTTTATTCTTTTATTGAAAAATGCTCATTATAAATGTGACTTTTATTACAGGTACAAAATAAATTTTTTTGTACAAAATTAGAACTGAAAAATTTTGAATTTTGTGCAGTAAAAAAACATTTTTTTGCATTTTTGTCTCTTTATTCAAAAATTAGTTGTAACTGCAAGTTCGGGCTTCTGCAACAAGTAAGCGCATTATTAAATACAAATCCAGGTGACACATACAAATTTAAATTTGTTTATTTAAAATTTTCACCGCTAACTTAAGAATTTTAAGCAGAAATTTAAATACTGACAAAAATTACTCAAGGTAAAAATGTATCGCTGGCACAACAAATAAGTATGTATAGATATCAGAATTTTTGATTCTGCCAAAAGTGTCCACCAGAATAGGGAACGTCGGTTAAGCCAACTCTTAAAATTATAAATTATGACTGAACACTATAGGTTCGTTATAACAGTGCTATTGATGAACGTATCAACTAATTTGTGCATCAAGCGTTGTATTGGCAAAAATGTGAATATATTTTTAAAATTCTGTTTATAATATTTTATATGACATTTTGTCATTAAAAAGTGAACTTGGCTATTTTTCATAAACTAATGGGGCACCAAAACTCATTGACCCAGGGCGCCTAGTCTTTAAATACGCCACTGAATATAGCACATACAAATACCTTTCCAACGACATGCGTCTTGTTGTTATTGGTTCCTAGACCACCTTTTATACATTTTTGCCAATTGTCCTTTTTGAAAAAAAAGGTATGAACACTGATTTACGGTAGCCTGACTGTGAGGCTTCTCTTGAGGCAGAATGTCCGGTTCACCAACAAAAACGTATAGAATCCATAATCATTGTTTATTAAATTGCTAAATAAAATGTTTATTAAAAACGCAGTTTCATTAATAATTTCAATAACTTTTGTATAAACAAAATTTAGTGTTCCCACTGTACATATGTAAATCTTTTGGGTACTGATGGCTTCTTACTTCTTATACTATTCTATTCACCAGATTTCTAAAGCTGATATGCCGAGTATAAAAAAAAACATTCTATCCAGGCTGTGAGATTTGAGCAACTAGTAAACCTCTTTTGTGTACCAATAAGCATGCCCACATACAATTAAAACATTCGTATTATTAATATTTTTAATACCCGCCGTTTCAGCTCTTAATTTATTTATTTTGTTTTTCAAATTTATCTTCTTGCATCACTTTACCAATTGCTCTAAAAGAGCTTATATAAAAATAAATTTTCTATTTTCTTTTTTTTTGTTTTGTATTCAAACGATATTCGTTTAAATGCATCAATTATTTTCTCATGCATACCCAATTAATGCCAATCGTTGCAGATGCCGAGGTTTAAAACGCATCGCATTGCTTTTCAAAATTAATTATTCAAAATTGCTTTCTAATATTCATTAGTATTTTGAATTCACATAAAATCCCAACCACAGTTATTATAGAGGTAAAAGGCTTGTTGGAAATTCATATGTATGGAAATCAATTTATCGTTATCATAAACATACGTTTGTTCAATATACCAATACTTACACATCACCAAAATGACTTACAATACCAATAAATTAATGTAGGTTTCGATATATACGGGAACATTATTCAGAAATTCATAGAGGGATCCCTTTTGTTTTAACCACTATCAAATAAATTAGGGTACCTTTACCTATTCGTTTTCGATTGTGTCGGTCTGGTTAATGTCATGTCTAACTGTTTATATCATTTAGGGTGGTAGTTTTGAATTGAAATTTGACAAAGTCCTTAAACATTATGCATCGCTTATAATACTGAAGAAGCATATCGACATTATTCGTCATCGTATAGGTAGTGTAGGTATACAATTACATAAGTATATAAAATACGGAAGACTTGAAATCGTTATGATGTACATTTCGACAGTAATTACAAAACTTTACAACAACAATAACAACAACAACAACACATTATCAATATTCAATTTAATAACTTGATTAAATATGAATATCAATATTTCCCTTTATTATATTCCCCACGCGCACACACATCCATATACATATAGAAATCAGCCATGAGTCCTGCCGGAACGATAGCCTACATCACAGAGGAAGAAGCGCTCCTAGTGCGGGTCAACAAAGGATGGCAGTACATTGCGGTAAGTCTAGTTACCATTGACCGACCATATTATAGTAAATTGTCGATGTCGACTGTGCGCTTGGTGCATGCAGTTATATTCGTTTAGTTTATAAGAAAAAAACATACAAATTCAATGGGTTGGGTGAATTTCACAAACATATAACTATGTTTTTTTTAACTTTTTAAATTTAGTTGTACTAGTTTGGTTTCTAGATTTAAAGAATGAATATTATAGCATTTTTAAAAAGCTTCAGGGTGGAAATATCTAGTATACTGTGGATGCTTGGCTGCTTATCAATAGGTGTGGGCTTGAACTCTACGCTCTTTAAACCACCTGTGGGATCTCATTAAAAAAATAAAGATCTTTTTCGGAATCCATTACTGTATTCTCTGTCTATTTCCGTTGCTAAGATTTTTCAAGTGTTTTCAACGCGTAACCATCAAATTATTCAAGAACAAATATTGTTTTGAATTAAACGCTTAATTTCTATGCACGAGTGCATGTCCATACAAAAACTAATGCCTTGTTTTTAGATCACATGTAAGTACGCCACAAATATGTCCACTATTTGAGTTTACACTTGCCTTACTTGCATACAAGTTTTATTATATTTTAGCAGGACTCAAAATATCATCTCCAAGGCTCAACGCTAGTTTACTGGGCCATGCTAGGGTCCCTGGTAAAAAAAAATTATTTTCTAGACTAATTTTGAGTCGATGAACACGATAATGAAAATATGTAATTTATTTTTTTTTTTTGCAAAGAAGCGTTTTTTACCTTCATATATGCAAAAATTATTTTATAATTTACAAAAAACTGTTTAACTTTTGAATGGTCTGATCTCTGTCTTCTTCCATCAATGCACTGCTTGTTAGTATTTTTGAAAAAATTCTAGTTTTTAGATTCGGTGGAAATAAAATAATTTTTTAAGCTTTTAAATGCTATCAAGTCAAAAATAATCTTTTTGAAGAAAATATGAAAAAGTCATATAAATAAATATATGGGTGACTGAGATTTCCCAAAATCACTTTTCAATATCAAACACGACAAAAGATAAAAATGTATGCCTTAAGAAGCTTCCAGACAAAAGTTCGGGTTTTGCCAAAGTTCCAATATTTCTCAAAAATTCATGCGGAGGCCTCTTAAAATAATGGGTTTGACCGACAAAAATTTTGTCTTAAGAATTTTTGTGTTGAAGGATACAAAATTAGTCCAGAAAAGGGTCTAAGGACCCTACCATGACCTAAAATTTTGTAAACTAGAATCCCGAACAAATCATAATTTTGTAAACTAGTATACCTACCTAATCTTAATTTCTTTATACAAATAAATTTTTATTTAAATGTTTTTACTCATTTCTTATCAAATTTTATCAGAAATCTTTTTGCCATTTAAAACTGTGAAACTCCAAACTTTCTCTTTGAAAATATTTTTGATCTTGAATTGATTTAAAATAATTTTGAAAAAGAAATTATTTATTTAAGAATTTGTGTACTTATTTTTTGACATGAAAAGGAAACATTTTTATTTTGATTTTAGTTACTCGAAAAAAAAGTTTGAAAATAAAAAACCTGGTTTTCTTATGAGTTTTTGTTTGAAAAATATTTTTTTTATTTAAATATTTACAAAAATAACTTAGTAAAAATAATCAATAAAATGGATTTCTTGCTTCGAAAAAGTTAAGGCATGACTTGTTAGTGTTTCTGTTGTCTTTAGTATTTCTTTCGTCCGGTGAGAAATTGATCCTCTATGGGGCCCACCTTCTAACTCTGACTTTTTGTTACACCTTATGCAAAACAATGTCTGTGAAGTTAGCAGAACAATTTTAAGGTAGACCAATGTGACCATGGTTGAAATTTGCGTTTTTTTGTATTTTGTATGCATTTCTATTCCGGATTTTGCAGTTCAACAAATTGTGGGTGTAGCTGTCCTTTTCTCATAAAGCGGGCTAGCTATCAATCAGAAATAAGGCTATGAATTTGCAGTTTTATTTGCATTTCAAGAAAAGGATAACTCCAAATTTTGAAGTCCTTACATACAAAAACTTCATACTGCACTGCTAGTCTTACTGTGAAGTTAGTGGAACAGTCCTTTACTCAGTTACGGATTTAGTTAGAAAATTGTAGTTACGTCCTAAATTTGAAGTTTTTTACGCACTTAAAGAAAAAAACTCGGTTCAAACTTTAAAGTCCAAATCTGACAAAAAAATCGAAAAATTCTTTTTGCACTGTTAATTTCACTGCGAAGCTGACTTTGAGCTTCAAAATTTGAACTTTACTTTTGCTTGTAGTGCATATAAAACTGCCAATTTCGGACGTAATTGCAATTTTCCAGCTAGCTTCGTTAGTGAGAAAAAGGACTGTTCTTCTAACTTTACAGTGATTTCAACAGTGCAAAATGAATTTTTCGATTTTTTTGTCAAATTTGGACTTAAACATTTGAACTGAGTTTTTTCTTGAAGTGCATAAAAAACTGCAAATTTGAGACGTTACTGCAATTTTCTAGCTGGCTAAGTTACTCAGAAAATGACTGTTCTACTAACCTCACAGTGAAGTTATCAACGCAAAATGAATTTTTCGATATTCTTTGAAGAATTTGGACTTCAAAAACTCAATTCAAAGAATTTTTTCTTAAGGTGCATAACAAACTGCAAATGTGTAGCTTCATTACAAATTTCTATCCAGCTCCGTTACTGAGAAATGGACTGTTTCTTACTTCACAGTGAAATGAACGGTAAAAAATGAATTTATTCGAATTTTATTTTCAAATTTGGACTTCAAAATTTGGGCCTTAATTTTTCTAAAACGAAAATTTACCTATTTGTTTCAGTAGAATTCGACTTTTTACATAAACTAATTCATTTAACCAATGAATATAGCTCAGAGATGTTTTAAAAAATACAAAACCACACTATCGAACTCGCTCCTTAAGTTTAAAAAGTATCTTTATGGAACTCACTCTTTCGGTTTAGGAAATATCTTTATGGTAGTTTGACAGAAAAATAGCATTTAAAAAAAAAATCAAAAACTTCAAAATTTTAAAAAAGGCACTCTGATTCTGAAAGAACAACCCAAATTTAGAATTTTAAATTCGCCTCCTAAAGAGATAAAAGTCAAAAACATTTAAAATCGTCGAAAAGATACAACTATGGACAAAGAAATAGAACACTTATAAAATTAAATATAATTGGAAGAGAATTTCCGTTATTTTTAATGACCACTGACAACTTGTGTATGTATAACTTTAACAGCAACTGATACAACAAAAAAAGGTCAAATAAAACCCCTTATCACCCATAGATTTTTGTTTTTATTCGTTTAAATTATTCTTTAGGCGTTTGGGAAGGGAAAATGCATATTGAATAATTTTTATGATTAAAATTTAAAGATAACTGTAAACGCAGAATTTCACCGTCTACTACATTGTATCCAGAGTTAATTGGTTAGAAAAATACTTGTTTGACTTTGCATTTTCCCTTCCCACAAGGATTTTTTCCAACCACTTTATGTAAGGGGTGGAAAGGAGAAAAATCAATAATGTGGTCCTATGGTTACAAGGGTCGTGAATCCAACAAGAGTTCCCTGGTCTTCTTCCGACCTCTGGTTTTCGATTTATAGGCCAACATATGAAACAAGTGGCCACCCTTTCCTCATTCTTCTGATAGGGTTGCCATCTTGCAAACACTTCGTAAAAGTAAAGTTAGGACATGAACTATTTGTATAGTCAGAATGACAGGTTGGTCCCACCAACAGCCCCACTATAATAGTCGTATTTGAATTTACCTTATTTCAAATTTATAAAATTGCATTTTTAATTTAACAACCCTCTTTGAAATTTTTCAATTTATCAACCGGTTCTCACAGTGGTTATGAAATGGATCTCTAGGATGATTGGTTGTTTTAGGAAAAGTTTCATATACTGTTGATCTCCTTAAAACTGTTTTTTTATATTATGGAAAATTAAATAATGGCAAACTTCACCTTATTCTCGTGACCGTTCGCTCTTCGACTATTTGATATGCATGGAATTCAATTAAAGCAATTGGATATTGAATGCTTGTCAATACACTGAAATACACCAAAATGATGTGTTTTCGATGTGGCCTGGCACAGTCCGAAGAGAATTTGACTTTCAATTCCAAAACCGCATATATTATATTCAGGAGAGACCCATAATACCGTATTCGTCCTTGTCATAGCAGTCGTTTGCCTACCAGTAGGTAGTTGTAGAACTTCTTCGACAGGTTCATATGTGCCACATATATAAAGAAACATTTCTGGGCTTGTAGGAAAACTATTGCCTCTGTGTGATGTCAACTTGACAGAGTTAATCGCATAATAACTGTAGAAATGTTACTTCGAATAGTTTCGTGTACAAGTAAGCATAAAATATACTAACTTTAGTCTTACTACCAACTATACCATAGTACGTCACCATCATCAGAGAAGTTCCCTTTTGAGAGGATCCTTCCTTTATATATTTTGTATTGCTCGAATAGGAAAATTGAAATTTCATTTTAATATTCATGACAAGGGAATTCTAGGTCAATTTGGAAAATAGGAATACCTACTCTACTCTTGTTCACTCTGTGATGTCAGTAATAATAACAACGATGTGCATTTTGAGTTATGAATTAATTTGGAAACGTTGCGTTTAGAAATTCATCAATTTTCACTCACATCACATCACATCTAGGTATCTAATTATTTTGTTTCGCCAAAAACTAATTATTTATCATTAAGTATAAGCTACGCGAACACATCTGTAATTATGAAGTGTGAGGAGTGAATTAAGTTCATCAACATTAATTATATGATAATAGAAATTAATATTTCAAGGACGTATATGTGGGGTTTCATCCTGTCACCATACCCCCACCGCATTAAGACAACGATGAATTCAATATGAATTTCTGAATAGAATTATAGAAACATTTGGTTTTGTAATTATTATTATATTGTGATTGTCTTGATTGCATATCCGTAATGAATTGGTTTTCTTTGGAGACATCTTTTTTTGTTTACTTTTCTTTGGAACTAAATATTTATTACAAATATTCACACTATCTCTCTTCAGAAAAATAGCAATTTCTATTCAAATTCCATACAATTGCCATACAATTTATTTTTATTAAATCCTTTAAAAATATATAAGAAAAAGCCTGGGCTAAAAAAAGCAAGTAATGAAGGATTTGGCATGTCACACTATGCAAATACTTGTTTCCCTTAAAAGTTAAAAGTCCATTCGGAAAAATTAATTCTTAAGGAACTTCTGCTATAATACCTTTATCGATCGTCGAATGCTTGGAGTTCCAATACCTGATAGTGTTCTGATTACCTCTAAATAAATTCATAAATAAATAAACAAATTAGTTATAAACAAAACATAATAGAAAAATGAATACATAAATGAACATGAGGTCCTTAGAAGTTCTTGTTTCAAATGCTTCATTTAAATTGAAAAATTTATTTTAAAAAGTTTTTGAACTAAAGTCCTTCATTATGCATATAATTTGCGGAACTGAATTATTTTATAATTCTAGAAATTCTATTATTTCAGTAAAACTTTGCATTCTTAATTACTCAAGGCTTTACTCGAAGTTTTTACTCAAAAATTCCTTTCGATATAGAAAATTCACATCGAAATAAGCATTAACATTATTTGTTCGAAACATCACTTAGGGCTGCCTTGGACATACACACACGCTATGTGCGCAGCCTAGCCTATAAAACAACCTTCAATCTCCCTCAAAGGCCTCATTTCAAATTCAACAACATAAAAGGTATTATATTCTCATAATATAGCAGCCATCAATCAAGAGCACTTTGCATTGTTATTGTAAATCTATTATCGTTATCCATTCATTCATTCACATTACACATCAATTCCAATATATCCTTTTCAAAGCATCATGATGTCCAACAGTTGGCCAAAAGGACTCTAGCACTATACCTACTCTTTCTCTTATTTCTCTCCATCTTATACCAAACACATTATAATTCCAATTGGAATATCAAATCTAGATATCGAAATACCCTTCGGCTGGGATTGGGACTCTGGTGCTGAGGCTGAGCAGAGTATTGAAGTTAATCTACCATTCATCATCTGTGCATCACATGTGTCTAATGATAGTGTGCTCATCAATTTTCCACAATAAGTCAGCCTGGCAGCGTTTTTCTTTCGATTGTAGATAGGTACTCATATAAAGTCGAGGAGACTATCGACTCGTATATAACAACAAAACCCAAACAATCCAAATGGTATAGTTCGAGCTTGATGTTTATATGCAAAGCTCCTATGGCTCATCCTTTTTTTTTGTTGTAAATGGATTTTCTTGGATGCAAAGGAATTTTTTCATCCCTCATGACACCTCTATTTAGTACCAATACTACTCTATATCTTTACCAACCCATATCACCCGAAGGTTATACTCTGCTTATCTTGAAGCTTTTCAATAAACCGATAAATTCTCTTCTAGCTAGTTTGATTCTGGTAATTAATGCAAGCAATGAATAATCTGAACTTGGGGCAAACAAAAAGAAGTGAACCAAATAAGGGTTAGATTTACTTAAAGCTACCCTGGAGGTGCTGTTTGTTTAACTAGCTCTTATGGTGTATTGTGTGTTATTACTTGGCTCTATACTTTTGACCCTTAAGGCAATATATCTATGCATTACAGTTAGTGTATACATTTGTATATATATATATATATGTAAATTAGTCCTTGTAACTAAACTGTTAAAAATTGTTTTTAATTTAAGGTTTTATTTGCGTGAATTTTTACAAGAAAAGTTTTGGGGCCGTTTTTGAAAAAAAATTAAATTTTGTAAAATGTGTCCGCGAAGTTGGCATTGTCAGCATATCAATTTTTTGTTTTGAGTTCTTGCCACATGCTCCTAAGTTCTTTAGTTCCTGATATTTTTCCAAAATAGTTCTGTTCGATTTCATAAAAAACATCGATTTTGAAAAATGGGATGCTAACCTCAAGCAGCATATCGAAATATATAAAAGAATTTTTTTGGCAGATACGACCACCCCTAGGGGTTTCTCATACCTAAAAATCATAGTTCTGCTACCTTCACGCATAGAATAAATAAAAACGGTTAGTAAAGTGCTGGATACAAAACTGAAACTAGTCCTGGAAAAATCCTGAGTCGCAAATAAATTCAAAAGTTTAAGCTTTTGAATGACTTAAACAGAAAAAATAATTCGTATTTATTATTTTCCGAGGAGCTACCGTTTCTAACACTTTTCAAACAAACATTATGATTTTTTCATAATTAGAAGGATTTTGCACGAATTTTGGTTTCTAAGCCTTTGTACCTTTTCTAGTAGTTTTCTAGTTGTAGTAAGTTGGTTCTTTTGTGCCATGCAACCGCCCCATAGGTAATGATGGGTCGTACCATCATGGTGTACATCCATCTAAGGATGTTTGGTTTACAGCCCCATGATTTACCTGGATGTCTCTTGCATATCATGATAGCCTTTGTGGCTTTCCCAACAGATATTTCGATATGTTTGTTCCAGAAAAGTTTACTTTGTAGTGTAATATGTACTTAGATATTTAACCTCCTTTCTTCACCAGCCAACAGGATAGGTTTTATGCGTGGTAGAAGGTTCTTCTTTGTAAATGGAACTATCATTGTCTTTGTAGGGTTGGTGTTCAGTCCCTCAGATAGACACCATTTCCTTGTTATATTCAGTCCTCTCTGGATAATATCACAGGAAGTTTATTCGAAATTTCCTGAGGCTGTCATAAAAATGTCGTCGGCGAAGACAATGCAACGTATGCCTTGAGAAGAAAGACTTTCCGATACTTCATCTACCATAAGACTCCACAGTAAGGGTGATAAGACCCCTCCCTGAGGACAGCCTCTTGTTGTGATAACTTTCTGGACAGTTTGTCCTGCATATACTCGTATGTCCGCAGCTCTTGTGCTCAGCATCCCACTTATTCATCTGATTATAGCGCTGGGCACACCCTTCCTTACCAAGGCCCTGTTAACATCTTCATGCGAGGTATTGTCGAAGGTGCCATTAATATCTAGAAATGCACATAAAGCCATTTCTTTAGAGTCTAAAGCAATTTGTGTGGTGTTCAAGCATGCTGGCGATGATAAAGTTATCAATTACCTTTTCCAAAGTCTTCAGTAAGAAGGATGTTAGTTCGGCTTAATTTGTTGTGCCAATTACGAAATATATAGGAATAACACTTGTATTACCTGTATACCTCCAACCTACATGCTCTGAATTTTTAGTCAAATTTTACGCGAATCCTGTAGTAACCGGGTTTTCCAAAATGTGCTCCAGAGAGTACTTGGTGCTCCGCGAAGAATATCCAAGTATTCCGCGAAAATATCGAAAAAATAATAAAATTTCATTTCACTATTTAAGTTTGTTGCTCTTCTAAATTAAACAATTTGAGATATTAGGCATATTCAGAAGAATGATATCTCAGAGACCTCTACAAATTTTAGCTCTGGACCTTTGGCACCTCATATATGGGAGATTTGATATTTGATAGTGCCATCTAATTGGTCAGTTATTGGTCAGAAAAGGTCAACTAGTCCTAGAAATTGGTCAGCCCTAGATAACCTGCAATAAAAGCTTAAAGATTCTCAAGGTCACTGAAGGTCACGCGCGATTGCTGGCACCTCATTTAGGAAAAATTTACAAAAAAAAGTATACCATCGGAAAGCTCTCTAGATCGTGATAAAAGGTCAGCTATTTACAGTGATTGGTCAGCCATAGTTTTTTTTCTATGAATTTTCGAAATTCGTTTAAAGGTCACAAAAAAAACTTTTGGCACCTCATTTGGGTCATTCCAAAAAATTAAGTATGCCATTTGAAAGTCCACTTCATGGTAATAAAAGGTCAGCCATATATCTATTTTTTAATGAATTTTTAATAAATTTAAAAAAAAATCAAGGTCATAGCGATTTTTGGCACCTCATTTATGGGAAATTTTCAAAAAATTGTTTACCATCCAAAAATGATCTTTAGATCTGTACAAAAGGCCAGCTTCTTTCAGTAATTGGTCAGCCACAGATTTTTTTTAGTGAATTTTTAAAAGTTTTCAAGGTCATAGCAATTTTTGGCACCTCATTAATGGGTAATTTGCAAAAATAGTATACCACCTGAAAGGCCTTAAGATCTGTATAAAAGGTTAGCTAATTTCAGTAATTGGTCAGCCATAGATTTGTTGTTATGAATTTTTATCATTATACCAAAAAACGTTCGTGACCTTGAAAAAAAAAACTTTAAAAAATCTTTTAAAATAATCTATAGCTGACCAATTCCTGAAACTAGCTGACCTTTTATATAGATCTTAGGACCTAAGAAATTTTCCTGATGAATCCTGTCCACAAGACTGAGATTGCTGAGGTCTGAACACAGGGGAAAAGGAGGAGTGCTTGCCCCTCCTAATTAAAATATATTTCATACATTTGATATCTAATTTTTTTACTTTTGAAGGAATCTCAAAGCAAGACCTTATAGAATATAAGGCTATTTTTAAAGCTAGTGCGATGACATGGGTATGGGTAGTCTTACATAGGTATTTATTAACTTTTCTCCAATTTTTAAAACTTTTATGGTTTTGCTAACTAGTAAGATGCTGCAGAGGTCTAAAAGTGGGTCAAAGGAATATTTTTCCCTTGATTGTTTTTCCTGATAGTCTTATGAAGTAGGGTTTGATGGAGCGGGTTCTGCAGGTGTGTTTAGTTCCTTTGTCCCAGTTCCAGACCCACCATTAGAATTTCCTCAGACCCTACTCATTTTCAGACCCATAACCAAAAGAAATCTATGAAAAAATTATTAACAAAAAAAAAAGTTGTTCCTTTTTCTCAGTTCCAGACCCACCTATAGAAGCCACCAATATTTTTGAAAAAACTTGTGTTTTTTCCAAGTAGATTTTTGTGAAAATATTACGCACGGCAAAAGTACCATCTTTTTTTCAGCGGGAAGATAGAAATTTCCACCCACACATTTTTTTTCTGAGAATGATCCCTGAAAACATCTCTCACAATATGCATGACAAATAGGGGACACCATGAAGAGTAGATACAAAATTCATTCCTATTTAAAATCAATAAGGAGATGGTTTCTATCGAAACGTAGGTACCATTTTTTTAGGCAAGTTTTCAATTTAATTCTTCTAGATATCTTACGAACGAGCTATCATTCATACCAATATTAATCTTGTAAGAAACCTTGAAAAAAAGAATTGTCCAAGCTTTAAATTGCTAACAATTTAATTAATTAAAAGCATTTTTGTTTTTAATTTTATTTAAATCGATCCAGGAAAGAAGAACTTAAAGTTTTTTTTTAAGGAAATTGTCGTTCTATATCTGTTCATTTCTCTCTCTCTCTTGCATTGCAAATATTTGAGTAAAATGTTTTTTTTTCGATTTTAACCTTGGAAACTTTTATCAAAAGATATTGATTAAAAAAAAACCCATTACTTCAACGGAACCATGTACTTTAATATAAAACTTCTTTTTTTTTCCTTTTTCAACATCATTTGCAAAATTTTGTTATATCCAGAATAATCACTATACTTCGTCCATCGTCTCCTTTGGCCTTCATCAGTTATTTTCTTTGTAGTTTTTCTCCAATCACCTGATGGATATAAACAAAAAAAATTAAAAAATTGTTAAAAAGTCACTTCTCTTCAGTTCTGCAGGACGAGTCAAAAACTTTATAGAAAACACGGCATGGGCCATGAACTTAAATTAAATTGAGGAACAAACTCATTAACTTTTATATTCGTAGTAAGTAAAGGTGGGCGCCTTCAGCCTGGAACTCCTGGGTATAGTTTTTATACTGCTTCTGCTGCACAACTTCATTTCCTCTTATTGTTTATAGAACAACTAACGACTGACTTCTAATTTTTTTGTTAGTATACGGCTGTGGTCCTATGTAGAACACCTTTAAAGTCCAGAGAAGCTTAAGCTTCATGTCTTATTCGTATACTGAGCATTAATATCAAGCGGTTGGATAATTACCGCTGGGCATTGACTTGACTTTAAATTATTCTCGCAAGCAGTTCAGCAAAGTTTCTCCTTCATATACGCTCAACTCTACAGCAATATATAGCAACCATCTCTGAGAGATCCGTGCTTGGGATTCATAACTATACAATTTTGGGAAAAGACTCCATTTCATGGGGTTCAATGGTTAGTCATTATCCTACTTTAAAATTTATTTGTTGTACCTATACCTAACTATATCCATTTATACCTGTACTCTGTACGCTTGTACTAGAACAATGTTCGAACCAAATCTCGTTTTAATAACCTTAAGTATGAAAATACTTAAATACCCGATAGACAACCATAACCCTAAAAATATCGTCATGTCTAAGATAGGTTGCTAGGTTAGGCACATAGGTATAGCTATAGAGCCGTTGTACGATTATACCTTTTATGAGTATTTGTTTACCGTAATTTTGCAGATTTCGATATGGAAATCCAGATCCACCGGGAATGCCTAGAGTTTTTTGGTGAGGTATCGTCTAAAGGGGATTTGTTCGGGGTTGGGGAGTATAAAAGTTTTGCGTTTGTAGAAAGTTTTAATCACCCTTAAATTGTTTATGGGACATGTTTTGAATATTCTCTTCGTTTTTTTTTTCTATTCCTACTATGAATATATTTATCGATCTTATAGCCTAGAGAAATGTATTAGTTTAGTTTAAAAGTTTTTGCTATCGACATTCTGATCAATCTCTCTTCTACCTCTAAAAAGAATCTGCTTATCAGTTGGTAAATAGATACTACGGTATTGGCATTTGACAAATAGAAGAAATGAAGAAATATTCAAAAAAAAAAAAAAAGGATGCGACCCTTAAGCGATAGCAGACTGAGTCACAAAAACTTTTGTATAATGTTATCAATGTCATAACGAACCCACTTTGGACAGGCTATTTTTATTTGAAAAAATGTTCATAAAATCCTACCTACAGTAAAGTATTCATTACTCGCATTTTTTTTTTGTCTTGCGATAGAGGGAACACCTACAAAGAGAAAGTTTTAGATTCGAGAAAAAAAAATCGAGATTTGAATCAAACTTGACATTTCGATGATAGAGATCACGAAAAGAGGTCTGTGAAATAAGCAGGGCAACTTTCACCCACGCAAATGGGACCACGACAGGAATTTGCATTTTTTTTTTTTGCGTGATGGGAAATGATTTTTTGTCAATAAAATTCAACAAAAGGGCCACTTTGCGTCTCACACTGAGGCCGGTTGTATGGAAAGCGTGCTCAAAATGCAAAATTCAGATTAATGGGTTTAAAAAAAATATTTTGTTGCAAGGTATACATAATTGCCTATCAATCTGTAAAAATTTTAAGATGCGAGGGAAAGAAGGCTGATAGAAAATAAGCGTCAAAGCTGTGCTTTCTACAAACCGATAGATCTGGTGTGCTCTTGTCGGTCAATTTAAAGTTAAAAAAAAAAAACAATTTGTCAGAATTAAAAATAAAAAAAATACTTCATTAATTATTCAAGGTGAGGAGATACGAGAAAAGTGTTTTATTACCCAAAACTAATAAAACTTACGGAAATAAAAAATTTGAAGTGAAAAAAATCGGTTAAAAATTTTACAACTCTCAACCATTCCTGTGTGCATCTTGTTGGCACACAATTGTGGAAGTACTTTCTTCTGCAGCCTATTACACATCAGCAATAAATTGTTCTGATCATGAAATAGAGCAATTTATTGCTGATGTGCAACAGGCTGCAGAAGATAGTACTCCAACAATTTCGAACTTAAGAGAAAAAGAAATAAAATATCCTGTCGAAATAAAGGAGTTGATCTTGGAGAAAAGAAGAGCTCGAAGAAAATGGCAAGCTACGAGATTTCCAGGTGATGAGGCAGGTTTTAACCGTCTTAACAATTAACTTTAGAAAAGAATCTGTGAGCTTAAAAAAGACTCCCTTAGTAGATTCCTGAATAGTCTGACTGCGGATGCTTCTAGGGAATACTCCTTTTTTGAAAGCAGCTAAGCGCCTTAAAAGACCACAGGCACAAAACCCGCCACTAAAATCTCAAGATGGTAAATGTATCGGAAACCAAAAACAAAAGGTTGATCTCTTCGCTGAAAATCTCGCGAATGTTTTTAAGCAATTTCCAGCAAGCACAGCTGCAGATCCCTTACAGTTTGTTGATAGAGACGACGAATGTGAAATTCCTTTTGTCACGCTCAAAGAAGTAAGAAGCATGTGTCAACATAAGATGTCTAACAAAAAATCACCACGGTACGATCTAATAACTGCTCAGGTTTTGAAAGAAATTCCTTCAATAGCTTTCAAAAAACTCCAATTTATAATAAATGTGCCACATAATTGGAAAATTGTTGAAGTCATTGTTATACCAAAACATGGTAAGCCACCAACTGAAGTAACATCTTACAGGCCTATATCGCTTATACCAATCATGGCAAAAGTTTTCGAAAAACTGCTTCTGAAAAGACTAAGCAAAATAATAGAAGAAAGAAGACTAATTCCGAGCCATCAGTTTGGATTTAGAAAAAAACATTCCACGATAAATCAAGTGCATTGGATTACAGATGTTGTGGAAAAGGCATTTGAAGAAAAATAAGTATGCTCGGCTATATTCTTAGATGTTGCTCAAGCCTTTGACAAGGACTTGAGACTTGAGTACAAACTGCATATAGGGATCTTCCCAGGCAGTACTACGAAATACTGAAATCCTACGTTACGAACCGACTCTTCAGAGTACGTAAAAATGAAGCTGGTGTACCACAAGGAAGTGTCCTAGGACCAACCCTGTATCTGTTATATACAAGGGATATTCCAGTGGATATCAACGCTATCATGGCCAACTTTGCTGATGATACTGCAATATTGGTGCCAGACAAATCCGTTACGAAGGCTACACAAAAACTGCAAAATGCAGTCGATAAAGTAAGTGAAAGAACTCTGACCTATCTATCCAGAACAAACTAATGTTATATAAGCAAGTACTGAGACCCGTTTGGACATATGGCATCCAACTATGGGGCTGTACAAAGAAAACAAATGCTGAACCCATCCAAAAATTCCAAAGCAAGGTCCTTCGCGGGAAAATGAATGCCCCTTGGTATATAAGAAATAGCGATCTACATCGTGACCTTCAAATTGAATTGGTTACAGAAGTGGTTATCACACAATCAGCGACTGCAAAGTCATCTTCTTTGGCTGATGAGAAGCTCTTTTTCATGACAATTGCATATGCTCTTGAAGGATTTCTCAGGTTCTCGCAAGAGGCAGAACCTCGGAAAAAATGTCTATTGATAGCAGCTGGGAATCGAATCCATAGACTTTCGGCATGACAGTCCAATGCATTAACCATTATGCCACAAGGTTCTACTACTACTTTGAATAAGGTTACCTATTTTCAAACTTCATCAATTATAATAAAAAGTGAAAACTCGTTGAGCGTAAGCCACAATGGCGCGTTTCAGACGTCTTCTTATATAATTTATCTAAGACGGCTGCTCATTATTTTGAAAAAAAATATATGTTTAAAGTCTTGCCAATCAGCAACAATAGGTATTATCAAAAAATATCTTAGATAATTTATTTTTCTGATGAAATAGATCCTCTTCTGGAAGTACCTACAAAATCGAAGTTTTTTTTTAACCAAAAAATTTAAAATTTTCATTAACATTAAAATTTTAATTTTATTATCGAAAAAGACTTTAATCTACCGACTCGTAGTGTAGGTATATAGACTGTGATTTTACAATATTTTCCTTTAAAAATTCTTCTCCATCAGGAAGAATCATTTTAAATTGTTCCTTACCTATCTATGTATTTGTATGTTCTTCATCTTTTCCTTTAAGCAATCTCAAGTCTCAAGTTGGTTTCGTTTTACTTAAGATAAATAAAGAACATTGCCAATTCAAATCACATTGATTGAAATATTGTTATTCTTTGTATTCGTAGAGAAAAGATAGAGGTTGAAAGAATTATTTATTTTCGGGCCCATCATCTTGTAAATAATGATTCAATTTTTTTTGTTATCATTATTTTTGGTGAAAGTAAGACCTTGGTATTCAATGGTATTTAATTTCCTTAGAGGTAAAATTAATATTTTCTCCTTAAAATAAGAAAAGGCTTCATTCCTTTTTAATATGAACTTTGAGACGAATTATTACTAAAACAAATAATACTCGCCAACTTCTTAAAGTTTTTTGAAACAAAATTGAAATGTAAATAAATATCAGCATAAAATTAAATAAATGCAAACAGTAAGTATAAGTTGCTCCTTATAATATGCAATGTTTTATAAAATTCAAGTATACTTAAGTTAAATTTTTATTTAATTGTGTCTCTTTCTAAGTCCTGCCTGTGCAATCTTAAGAAATTAATTTCTTAACCAAGTGAAAATTTATATTTCATTTAATTTCAAAGGAAAACTCTTCATCTTCTATAAAATTGCAAACCCAGACAGTAAAGGTTCCAAACTTTTGGCAGTTATTTCTTACTTGCTGATTATATGGAGCAAAAGCCCATAAAGATCCATTTTTGTGGTGTGAATTGGAAATTCACTGAGGTATTCTGCTTATGGATAACAGAAATTTTATGGAAATATTTTGATGTATTCAAAGTTTATTAAAATTGATGGAAATTATTATAAAAAAAAAAATAAAAACCGAACAGTCTCTCTTTTATACCTATAC
Organism: Dasysyrphus albostriatus; assembly: GCA_946251815.1. Lineage (NCBI taxonomy): Eukaryota > Metazoa > Arthropoda > Insecta > Diptera > Syrphidae > Dasysyrphus > Dasysyrphus albostriatus. The sequence goes on from OX276336.1 coordinate 139,842,764, forward strand.
ACCAAAACCAACATTGAAATAAACATGCTTTGCTTAATGGCTATACGCCTCCGACCACTATATAACGTGACTGGCGCGACTTCTTGGAACAAAGTTCCTCCGCAGGGATTCTCTGGTAGGTGAGAAAATTAATGCCTTTCAGGATTGTTTTGAAAAGTTTGCAGCTATTCAAATTTTTTTTTTTTTTTATTGTTTAAAATATTATTTCGTATACAAAATTTGTTTCCCAGATGTATAAATAATTCGATGGAGTATTCTAAGTGCGTTATGTTTTTGTATTTTCTTTGTAGTATTCAGTGAGAAATAAACGTGATTTTACAGTGAATTGGGGACAATCATCCATAGGGCATTAATTTGCATTAGGCACTCACCCTAAGTGCGTTTTCGTTTTAAGTTTGAAAACGACCCTAACAACAAATAACGTACATAGATAGTCATTTCGTTTGCTTTTTTCTCCAAATTTTTTTCAATTTTAAGAGCAAAGCTGTGAGTTTAAATATCCTATGCCTAATGAAACATGAAGCTTCAGGGATATACATTTAAATTGCCTTATTTTGTAGGTATCTTGAGCAATCGTTGGTGAGAAATTTTTCAGACATTTTTCAGAGTTCACAATTACTGTAGATAGTATGAATGGATTACTTTTACTGAATTAAGGTAATATAGTTCATCAAGATCTCTTAATATTATTTTCCTTTTGAAGAAATTGTAATTTCATATTACTTACTCATTTTTACTAAAAAAAAATTAATGTCTAAAAATTCTTCATTATTTTTCAATCAACTTTTGTTTCAACTCTGCAAATAATATTATTAATTTCATTGCATACTCTTGTGGGTAGATGCTGAAATATTTATTAAATGAATGAATTAATTTAGAGCAAATGCACTGCAAACGACAAATCTTTTGTGAATTTATTTCCAAGTTTGAAGGAATCATAACTCATGAAATTCAAGTATAAAAAATTAGAAATAAAATATGTTGGTAGTAACAAATTTCTTAGCTCAATTTAATTGCATATTTTATGGAAGTCACATAGCAGAACTCCTTATTAATATAATCTTTCACTCTCTTATCTATGTATTGGTACGATGAAAATCACATGCCAACAGTCAAATCAAACAAAACTATTTCCAGGATTCCAGGTTATTCTTAATAATCTCAATCCAGGGACCAGGGAAGTATGCAAAATATTTTATCATATATTTTTGTGTTAATGATACTTCATTTTGCAGATAAACTTTTTTAAAGAAAAATAATATAAATTGCTATACTTCTTTTGGTAGTTATTTGTTTTCTTCAAAGGTTAAGAGAAAAACTAATAAATTTGACTGCCAAAAATATTTCTATATACCCACCTAGGACAATTTAACGGTAGCTTTGATTTGTCTTTTTTGGGTTTACTGTTTTTTCTTCTTTTTTTTTTTGTTAAATCGGCTAAGTCAATGAAACTCATGCAGTGATATAATGTATGTATCTATATTTGTTGTTAACTTTCTCAATATAAAGAAACGGAAATCAGTTTAGAAAAGATGTGCAAAACTTTTTACTTGTTCAATATTTTTTTTCTTCATATTTTTATTTTATTAATGGGAGAGTATTGTAGTGAAGAAAAAAAATCAAAATATTTTTATTTTTTTTCTATGCGAAACAAAGTTATGAAACAATTTTTTTATGCTTTTTTTTAGGAACGGTTGACTGAGTTTTGAAAAATGCAATGTGAAGAAAGTTTTTTTCATTTTTCAGCTCAATTACGGTTTTGACATTTGGGCTTTCTTTGTTCCATCACAACGAACACTAAAAATTTTTATGAAGCTCAATTGACCAAACTTTACAAAAATGTACAACAAAAAGTTTTGAATCGGGTTCTTTCCGTTCTTCAAATTCGGAAACCTCCTGACCAAAGTTCACGGATTTTTTGTTTCTCATAGAACGTTTCCAAAATCAGCTTTGGACAAATTTAAAATCTTCTTTCGTTTGAATTTTGTCACGCAAGTTTGATAGATACGAGTAGTTTGATGAAAAACGATACGCAGTGCTCCAAGTTTATACGGAGAGGCGTTTCTAAATCTCTTAAATCTGAAGCTGTCAACCGATTTAGATGATAAATATTCGGCCCTCCCTTTCTTTAAGAATGAATGGAATGTGTTTTTAGAAAAGTTGTATCGATAATGGAAATTTTATTAATTCTTCTATACAAAACTTTTTTCACGTTCACGTTTGAGAGACTTTTTGGAAACAAAATTTAATATTTTCACTAATTTCTTTTAAATTAAAACGAACTGCCCTAACTCCAGGATTATGAAGCAAAAATGATGCAAAATGTTTGCCCCAACCATTTTTAAAATCATTTTTGACAAAACTTTTTTCCTTTCATCGTTTCTTGAAAAATAAAATGCACTACTGGGTCGCTTGCACTTACTCTTATGTTCAAAACGCTGAAGGTTTAAATATTTTAGGTAAGGACATAGAAATTATGAGAGAAAAATGTTTAATAGCATGAAATACGATATTTAAATTAGCTGACATAACTTCTTTGAGAATTTTGGAAAATGGAATTATTGAAAAAAATATTTAAAATCGTTGGAGCGATTTCCTTGAAAAAAAAAATTTTTATATATCAAATTCTTAAAACATTTTTGAGGAAAATTTTTGCTATACAAACCGCAAGTATTTATTAATGTGAATTTAAGACTGAAATTTCAGAAAAAACTTGTATATGAAATATAGAATTATCATAAGAAAATTGAAACTTTTCTTAAATATTCAGACACTTTTTTTATTTGTATATACAATATTTTTTAATCTTATTTGAAACTTAGAACCTTTACAAATAAGTCTTAATTTGTTTAGTCGATAATGAGAAAATTCAATATTAAAAAAACATTCCATGCCAAGAACTATTACCTAATAGTTGCTAGCTATTTGAAATTTTTTATAATTTTCGGTAGTCAATCGCACTAATTTTAGCAAACACAAACAATTTATTAAAAATCGTTGGAGCTGTTTTCAAGAAAAAAATATTTTCCTGAAGGGTTTTTTAACATTTGCATGGAAAGTACCGTTATTTTTTCGTAAAAGTAAATTTTTTCTTAAAGTGCTTACTTTACAGAGTGTAAAAACTCTTAAATACCGGGTTTTATAAAATCAAGCAATAAGTTTTCTTAATATTTGATTTTCCAAAAAAATTTTGAACATTTTTTAAAAATTCAAAAATATTTCTTTCGAAAATATTAGTAAGAAAAAAAACTATTAACATTGCTTAGAAGCCTCTGTATAAGAAAAATTATTGATACCAAGATAACCGTTTTGAAAAAAATCGAAAATAAAAAATAATTCCTTGGAAGGTACCATTAATAACCATTTTTTGAAAATTTTTTTCCCATTCAAAGGTAGCCCTTACAAAAAAAAAATTAATTGAATTTATTTTAAGAAAATTTGTGGTGCCACTTTTAAGAAAAATAAGATTTTGTTAAATTGCTAAATAAAATGTATAGCAGGTACCGTTATTTTTTGTTTTAAAAAAAAATTAAAAAACGTGTGGACAGAATCACCAAAAACTACTATTAACCAAGTTTTAAGAAAATCGATCTAGCCTATTAGGCCGTAGCCGAACGCGCAGATAGACAGAATTTTACCACCCACTTTTTTGGCGTTCTCCATCATCGTAATGTCATGTTTGACAGTTATTTCGAAAAAAAAATTGCACGAAAAAGGGGTGACAAGAAATAAGGCCCAACAAAATAAAGCAAAAAAGCTGAATTTTCGACTTGGCCTTATTTCGTTTTTGAAATCGAAATTCGGAATAATTTCGTTTTCATGTTTTGTTGTTGGTTGGTACCGTTGACTAGGAAAAATGTTGATATTAGCGTTTGAATATGAAACTATCCTAAGCGGAGCACCGGAGTTGCTTGATGGGGACAAAACTTTTAAAAAAGGAAGTTCAAAACTGTTCAAACCGAGGGCCATGAAGCAATCCAGGTGGCTTCTGTTGAATAAATAAAACTGTTGACGTTGGTGCCTGCCTGGTGACTGAACTGAACATACCCTAATCAGAGCATCGGAATTCCATGAGTGACACAGAGGACCCAAGAAGAGACTTAAATGATTTTGAACCTGCGAAGCGGGCCCGCCAGGAACTATAGATCAAGAAAACGCATTAAAAATTGTTCTTAACGAAACTCTGGTTGATGCAATACTCTGAAAATAATCATTTAAAAATCGAGTAATTTTAAGTTTTAAAATTATTTTTTTCTCCACCCTTAACTACTGTCCGACTCCTTTTCTTGACCTGTCAACAATCTTAGACTTTTAAAATAAAGCTACACGAAAATAAAGCTTTTACTTGAATTTTGTTCGATGTCAATGGCTTTTTAAATGACTGTCCAGTAATCAATTAAAAAAATCATTTAAGTTTTTCGCCCCAAGGACTTATAATCATTATATGTGTCAGAATTATAGAATGAATCCTCTACTTTATAATTTTATCATTTTAAAATTGTGTTGTTTCAAAACATAGCTTTTTTTAAAAATTTTTTTTTCTTTTGAATATACGAATTTCCTATAACTTTGTCATTCAAAGTGTAGTCATTCAGAACTTTTGTTTTCAGAACTAGATGGGTTCCCTAAACTTTAAATTCTGGAAAATGTATTGAAATCGAAATCCACAAACATTTTTTCTGAAACATCTGCAAAGATTTAACTCGGTTAAAATTAAATTGACTCAAAATTACGTTTCAGGAGTTAGCGTATCGGAAATTATGATGATCCCCAGTGAAAAACTGGTCCAAACTTAGTCGTGAAGTAAGTTGTTAGTCCTGGACACACACCGTAGAAGAAATCGTCATGGGGAGGTCATTCCCTTTTATGCTTTGAGCTGAATTGAGTATTTAAACTATGCGCAGTAAACTGTAAAGTGTATTGGAACGAATCACCGATATTGGAGTAAATATTGGCTACTTGTCGAAATCTTTATTTGACATTTTTTTTCGACAAGAGACTCTTATTATGAGCATTTTTATACGACTTCAATGTCCTTTTAATACTCCTCGCTGCTTAACTGCTAAACCGGATATGTGTATGTTTGAGTATAAATTCTCTTTGAACAGAGTTCATGCAAGAATTTTCGATTTCCCGTTTAACTTCCTTAATTTTTCTTCTCTTATTTGCCATCAACGTGTTTTTGTATAAATATATATGTGTATGGTATACAGTCTCTTTGGTATGGTAACAGTTTAATGTGGAAGATCCTGATTTTATCAGAAGGAAAAACTTTTTCCTTCCAACATGGTACCACCACCACCGCCACCGTTGTCGTTGTCGAAAACCGTGAAATACCGCTTTTTTTGTATCCTCTCTTGTTCGTTTATCTTTTTTTATGATTTCTTTTCTTTTTTTTATCAAAACCCCGTGGTTAAGCGAGTATTGGGATAGGAGAATACACCAAACGACAACGACACCAAGGATTTGTGTTAGAAGGTTAAATACACTTAATATGTTTTCAAAATGTCGAAATTGAGTTGATTGCTAAGGGAGAGTGCAGGGAGAAACGAGAGAGAGAGTGTTCATGTAAGAGCGAGGAGAAGAAATGTTTGCGGTTCCGGATATAAAAAGAGGAAACACATATAAACTCCACACAGGATATGAATACAGCAGAAATTTTCCAAAAAATTGGGCCACCTTTAAGTAAGGATGAGCAAAAAAAAAATTATTACCAAGGAGCAGGAAATAAGCAGAAAGGAATAAAAAAAAATAATAATACACATATCCTTACCATAATTTAGGAAATGATAAATTACTTTTCAGGATATAGCATGTAGGTAAGGTACCCTCTGTGTGCACATACATTATCCTCCCACATGAGTATATAGGTACCTACATAGGTTAGGTATAGATTAGCCCTCACAATCATTATCCTCGGTGGATCCTGGGAAATTTAAAGGTCTTAGTACCAAAGTTTTTTTATACTGCTGGGCCTGATGTGGCAGTGGATTGGATAAATTATAACGAAACCTTGACGCAGCGCGTATTTCAAACCACAAAAGAACAGAAGGAATGTCCTTTAGGAATGAAAAGGAACAATATTTGAATAACATCAATTCTTGACATCTACTTTGCCTAAATTCCTGGAATAAAGGGAGCTTTGTTCGGTGTACTTTTTTTTCGCTCATTCTTTTGACACAACCTTCATCACTTGACAATATCTTTGCTCACAAAAAGGGGAGGGATTTGAATACCGCAATATTCTACAATGACAGGATAAAACAGCAGACACCATAACCACACACACAAAAAAAGAAGAACCCTCCACATCCTGATGGCAACTAAACATAAAATGATAAATTGCTCTCCAGGATATAGTCAGTTTGCACGCCGAAATCCCATCTTCCTGCCTTAAAATACCTCAAGATATATGTATATACGTGTGTTGATTAGGCCTGCAGTCATTCTTCATATGATTTACACACGCGGGAGAGGGAAAGATCGAGGAATAAAAATTATTTGCCAAATGGATGAAAACAAAATGAATTGCAAAAGCTCTTTACACAAAATGACGCGTTAAGTTATTCTTTCAGAAAAAGGATAAAAGAAAATATTGGAGCACACAAAAAAAAAATCATCAGGTTCAACACGACAACAAAGAAAGGGGAAAGGAACAATACTCTAAATGCCATCGCAGTTTCTGACATCTGGTTGAATATTTTTTTGACAACCGTCTCCATCTTTTCTCGCTTCAAGATAAGGACCAAATATAAATAAAGCCTTGAAAATAAAAGACCCAGCGGAATTCCAAAACTTCCATTCCGCTGATAGGAATCATTCTTTTACTTTGCTCTCTAAACTTAAGGCACCTATTCCTACAGTAAAGAGCCTCAGGTTACTCTTTTTTCATACTATATACAATGTCCTGGGTGCTTACATACATATCTGTATATAAGGTCGGGTCAGGGTTTTTCTCTTAAGCAAAAAAAAAAAATTGTTTATATTTTGTACATTTCATTTCAGTTTAGCTTGTTTACTAATTGCGACTAAATGACTTTTTGTTTGTCTTCATTTAATTTGATTTTCGACAAAAAAAAAAAAAATAAAAAACAAAAAGGAAAATTAAATTAAGGGTCTTGACCCTATTGCCCGGGCGAAAGCAATTTGATGGGTAAACTTTTCGGACGCACATTATAAGAGGGGGAAGTAATTTCTTTAGATTATATTAAGTTAGAATACGGGACCCTTTGGCTTATGTTGTGCAGAGCATATTAATATTAATTAAAGGCTTAGTACTAATTTTCGTTTTATATTTTTGCTCATTTTATAGCTGGGAAGTTTACTGCCGATTGCTGTACCAGCTCCACCCACGACGCTATCACCACCAGCAAGACCGGATTTGCAATCATCAAATCTCCTCAACAATCTGCCACAGCCACTAGAAAGTGGTCCACATGTAAGTTTTTTTTTTTTTAATATTAAAATTTATTCCTTGCAGAATTCCTAATTTAAGGGAATGGAAAATTTTAAAAAAGTGAAATTTATAGCATTCATTGAGGAATTATCTCAAAAGAGTGTTTTAAAAGTTTGGGAATTTATTTTCCAGGGATAATGAGCTCTCTTTTATTGAAAATGTCTTTTGGTATCTTAAAATTGATAAATGAAATTATGATCAAAATTATGCACAATTTTTTTGGCAAGAAACGTTTATCTTTTTTAAAACTTTTAAAAATGCTTCTTTTAATTCATATTTTTCAACAACACAAAATACAAAATTCATTATCAAAATGATTATCATTCCAAAAACTGTTGAAAAGTAAAGCAGACAAAGTGAACACGTTGAAATGATGAATTTCTGTAATTATTGTTAAATCGATTATTCAAATATCTGACCAAGGTTTGATGAAAAGAGATTTAAGGCCCTCAAAAGACTGCTTTCAGCCATGTAGAATAATACATGAGTCTTATAAAGGGTGATTTTTTAAGAGGTTTATAACTTAAAAAAAAAAAAAACACAAAACTTCGAAAAAATTAATGAAATATTTATTTGAATCGATAGTTTGAACATTGCAATTTAATGTTTAAAGATAATTTCATGCAAATGTTGACCGCGGCTGCGTCTCAGGTAGCCCATCCGCTGAGTCCAATTTTGGCATACTCTTTCACACATATCGGCCGGTATCTCACGAATGAATGCATGGATGTTGGCTTCCAGTGCGTCAATCGAAGCGGGCTTGTCCCTATAGACATTAGCCTTGAAATACCCCCACAAATAATCTAATGGTGTCAAATCGCACGATCTAGGCGGCCAATTGACCGGCCCGAAACGTGAAATTAACTGTTCACCAAACTCGCCTCGCAATTGCGCCATTGTTTCGCGTGCTGTGTGGCATGTGGCACCGTCTTGTTGAAACCACATATCATGCAAGTCAAGAACTTCCATTTCGGGCAAAAAAAAGTTTGTTATCATCGCTCGGTAGCGTTCACCATTGACAGTAACGCTGCGATTCGCATCATCTTTGAAGAAATATGGCCCAATAATGCCGCCGGCCCATAAACCGCACCAAACAGTGGCTTTTTCGGGATGCATTGGTAGCTGTTGCAATGCTTCTGGCTGATCTTCACTCCAAATGCGGCAATTATGCTTATTTACGTACCCATTCAACCAAAAATGAGCCTCATCTCTGAACACAATTTTTCGATAAAAAAGCGGATCCTCGGCCAGCTTTCCATGAGCCCATTCACCAAAAATTCGGCGTTGTGGTAGGTCGGCTGGCCTTAGTTCTTGCACCAGCTGTATCTTAAAAGGCTTTACGCCCAAATCCTTCCGCAAAATTTTCCACGTAACAAAGGGTTAACTGCTGGGAACGGCGCCGAATCGGCATTTCGCGGTCTTCTGTCACACTAGCTGATACGGCCGCAATATTTTCTTCACTACGCACAGTACGTAAACGTGTTGGTGGTTTAATGTCCAACAAAGTAAATTTGGTGCGAAATTTGGTCACAATCTTCCGAATAGACTGCTCAGAAGGTCGAGAATGCCGACCATAAAATGGAAGCAGCGCGCGATGAAAATTTCGAACCGAGCACGAATTTTGATAGTAAAATTTAATAATTTGCAAGCGTTGTTCATTTGTAAGACGATCCATGGTTAAATTGCAAACCAAACTGAAGCTGTTTGACAGTGACACAAGGTACTTAACACACGTCAGCTGTCAAAACCAGTGTTGCCGAAACCAAACCAGCTAAAAAATCACCCGTTATAAGGAGGAGGCCATGCAACAAAAAAAAAAAAACTTGCAGAATCCCTCTAAATCCTCAATTCACCAGAGGGTACTCTTCATGAAATCAATCATTCCAAGCACAATTTATATTTAAACATCTTCAACTTACATCATGACAGATCTCACCTTTCCCTACTCTCAGCTTCAATCCACCTCCCCCCCCCCCCCCGCCTTAAACCAACCCAAAAAATAAAAAAAATTACATTGTCTGTACATATACTCTTCATTCATAATAATTCATTTCTTTTTGCACTCAATATAGAGAACCAAGTCGGCCAAGTTTTTTCCAAAACAACCGAAGGCCTTAAGAAGTGATGAAGAAAAAGTAATCATAATGCTTAACATGTCTATACAAAAGAAATTTCCTAAAGACCCAAAGGACTTCTCCTCCGTTTACCCCTGTTGGTTCAGTATAGTGTATTACATATTAGAATAGGGAATTATATAAATATTCAGGCCTTGATTGTGAGTTTGGGTTCTTTGGTATATCAAACCATTAAACAGGGTGTTTAAAGTAAACTGTATCTGCTTAATATAGAATAATTAAATATGCAACATTTTATTTTACTTTGGTCCAGGTTTTTAATACTTAACTAACTCTGACTTAATCAACCCTGGATATACAAAATCAGAATTTGAAAAGTCTGTACCTATTACTTTTTTCATCAAATTTTGTTTAAAAACTGTTTTCAATTAAATAAAAATTGAAAAAATGGAGGAAAATTAAGGAAGTAAGGAATTTTAAAATTAAATATAATGATTAGGTCCTGTTTTAAAATGTCTTACAATAACCCCTATTTTATATTCTCTTCATTAAATTTGAAGTAGCTGTTCAAAAGGGGAATTTTTTTATTTTGTATGAAGTTTTATAGTTTTCTTGTTTTTGATGGCGACTTTAAATTTAATGGAGAGTTGATTTGTGCTGAAACAACATGCCAACTTTAAAACAACAATAAAAATCTATTGCATACTGTGAGAGGTGTATACCAATTAAAATTGAAAACAATAAGTTTTCAAATTTAAAGAAAGTAGTACGTGTAGAAAATACCTGTTCAATCAACGTAGGTTTCTGGTAAAATCTGCATGACATCTTGTAAATCTAACACTTCTTTAAAAAAGCTATCCTGCAAAATGAACATGAATATCTAGTTTATCAAACATAGGACTCATATACTGGGCCAATTCGCTGCAAACAAAAATGATGCCAACAAAATTTTTGTTTGAATGACCTTTTAGTGTCTAAACTTTTAACACTGATATCACATTGTCATGAACTAGTCAATTGCTACTTTAACAGGAGGCCAGGCTAAATTTAACAAGTGCAAATTGTGGAAACAACCATATTAAACGTTTATTAAACCCTGGTTTGTTGTAAAATAGAAGTTGATAAATAAAGTGTTAAAAAAACAAGACATTGGTAAAAATTAACAAACTGACTTTTGTCAAAATTTCTTATTTACAAGAAATAAATATTGAAATAACAGGATATCTTATTTAATAATATCCCTGGCAAAAGCCGGAGCTAACCAGCTAAATTGACATAGTCAATTCAAATCTAAAACCAGAATTATACAATTTTTCGTACAAGTTCCAGTTCCCAGTACCGTACTTGTATTTCAATACAATACTGGTAAATTTAAGGGTCCAGTATTTTTCAAAGTATTTGAACTTTTTTTTTCCAATCACTTGATTTTTCATTCAAATTATTTTAAGCACTTCCAAGTATTTTCGATTAGTCACCAAAAATTATGTTTTGAATCAGAAGACTGTTTCTAAGGGTATTAATGCAACAGCGTTAAGTCGTCTTTAGCGTTGTAAAGTTGTGAACTACGTAAATCAAATTTTCAATGCAAACTGTAACAGAATTACGAAGTTTGAAACCCTACAACTTTTACGATTGCCTTAAGCCAATGTATATAAGTACCTTATTAAATTTTTTTGCTGTTTCGATGGTTTTTAAATTTCGAATTACTTCGTTAGCAACAAAGAAAATTGTGGGGTTGTTTTGATTTTGCCCCTCTTTTTTGGTTCTGGGGGTGCTGAATCCGAATCTGAAGTTCGTGACTAAAATTTTGTGACGCAAAATAGAAAAAAATGCAAAGAATTATGCAAAAATGCATTTTTTGGGAGGTTTTCAGTAATTGCTCGAAAACTGCCAATTATTCGAAAATTACAACAAAATACCACTGAAAGTATTCACAGTTTCCAATAAATCTCTTTTCAAGATCTTTTTTTCAACAACCCATTTGGACTCAAGCGCTGTTTAAAAATTTACCTATTTTTACTGTTTAAGTAAATTCACTCAAAAGCACTAAGAAACTACCTTATATGAAAAATTTAATTTTTTTATAAAACATATCCCAAGATATAGTTTTCTTATAGTTTTTGATGCGTTGAGTTTGAATCTGGCATTGAAATTGCTCTAGAATGTCACGTTTTTGAGATATTCTTATCTAGAGACTTAAGAAAAAAATTCGTTTTTATGAAAGTTTGGTTATATTTTTTTTTTCTCGAGATAATTTTTTTTTTTTGGAAAAAACGTCATTCTAAAAAATTTTTTTTGATTAATTTTTTTTTCATCTTCGAAAAATCGTAAGCCTACGTCTTAAACTTCGAAAAATTCAGTCAATTTGTTCTAAAAGGGCACATAGCGAGAAAATTGTGGAGTAGTTTTGATTATCCCCCTTAGGGCTCACGATACCAAACCATACGATACTTTTGTAAGAATCGTCTCAATATCGTCAAAATCAAAAAATTTAAGTATATGTCTTGGTCTTGTATAACTCAGTCTCGTTTGGTCTCTTATAACAAAGTCTCGTCTCGGTATCGGTATGGTCAGGCTGCAAACCAGAATAAAATGTAGGACTTTGTGACATGTTCTTGATCTGGTAGTCCAAAAAAAACGTCGTCTCGGTATCGTTTCGGAGCTGGTATTTTCTTGTTATCGTTTTGGTTTCGATTTCCAATACCGATACCAAGAAATACCGAGACTTTTCTGGTATCGTGGCCAGTTCTTTCCCCCCTATTTTATGTTTATTTGGGTACTGAATACCTATCTGAAATCATTTCATTTGATTTTTTTTTTAAACTCGGGGACAGATTTTGAATTCAAACTGCAAATTCAAAGGTAATTGTGAATTTGTTTCACTCAGGCATAGTGGTGAGATCATTAATTTTAGAAACTCCAGAAGAAAAATATATTAAAGTCAAAAAATTGAAGTCAAGTTTTTGATCAGAGTTGTCATTACGATGATACTCGTAAGAAAGACGAAATAAGTGGGTCTCAAAATTCTTTCTGTCTGCTTGGTTACAGCCTTAACGACTGGATCGATTTTCAAAACTTGGTAAATAAAGTGGTTCTCAATGATTCTGCTCACACGTTTTTTTTATTTTTTTCTTACTTTTGCTCAACAATTTTACAATATCTTATTTTCTCAAAAACAACTCCACAATGGTTCTTTCCTTGAACGGGAAATCATTTTTCAAAAAGTCGTAATTAATGGTATGCGATCTCCCAAAGAATCATTTTTTTATTTTCCAATTTCTTCGAATTGGTACCTCTGATTTTTAATAATTTTTTCATACAGAAGATTCTAAATAATTAAAATATTTTTCAGGCAAAAATTTTTGTAGGCTTTAAAAAATATTCAGTTTTTTTGAAAATCAAATATTTTGAAAACTACATGGTCGATTTTTATAAAACTCGGAATTCAAGATTTTGTTTACACTTTCCGAGGTATTTTAGAAAAAATGGTTTTTTTATGAAAAAATAACAGTACCTGTTATACAAATGTTAGAAAAAAACTGTTAAGGAAAATATTTTTTGTCTTAAAAATGGCTCCTACGATTTTATAAGACTTCTGTATGCTAAAACTATTGCGATATACTACTAAAACTTGTTAAAATTTACATATAACAACTATTTATATTATATACTTTTCACAGAACGTTGTTTTTTTTTAATTTTTAATTTTCTCACTAGCGACACAATTTGCCTTTGGTAAACAATTGCGAGAATAATTTTCTTTTCAAATTTTCTTTATTTTCTATTATTATGTTTATTTTTTTGGTATTTATCATTTTAAACAATTTTCTCTCATAATTTCCATAAAATTTTCTTATACTCGTACCTCCAGGGTCTTGAACAGAGTCGTGCAATTTATTTCCTTATATTTTCTATGAAATAATTCTTCTTAGTCTTAACTTTAATGGATAGGGAATGTTTTACAAAGCTACAGTTAATAATTTTATTTAAAAAAATGTAGCTTATCATTTTAAATTGAAGCAGAATGGTTCTTCCCTCCTGAAATATCTTTAAACTTCCATATAGTAGCTGTGAGTTGTTATTCACAAAAATGTTTTTTCCACTTATTTATAACTTTCCTCATTTGAGCGTATATAATGGATGCATAAGTGGGTGTGGTAGTTTTCAGAAAAAATTTTGTCTTAGCTGACCACTTATCTAAAAGTAAAAGGAAGCAGCTATTTTACGAAAAAAGTATAAACTAGATAGCTAACATCCAACTTAGCTATAATGCAAATACAGTGTTTGGTAGAGAAAGGGTAAATATTGTTTGAAACAACTCCTCTCTTATGCAATTCTTCTTTTTCTTATTTTATATAATTTTCAATTCCTTCAAAGCTTCCATCATCAAATAAGTTCTTTTTTCTTGTGTACTAGGTATTTTTGCATAAAAGAAAATTGCTATGAATTGCCTTCAAGTACATAACTCATGCGGTATGAGTGAGTATGATCCCTATTCATAAATATAACACCCTGTTGAAATTATATACACCAAGGAGACGAGATAAAAAAAAATTTACTCAAATCCCTGATGTTTAGTGTGAAAAGAAGGATGAGCATGAGCATTGAATAAAGATGAAAAGTATATAAGACACAACTCATGCAGAACTCCTTACGCGTATTACTTTTACTTTGTTTCTTAGTAACACGCTTCCTTGGAGTTGTGGGCCAACAAATTAATAACAAAAAAAAAATAAAAGAAACCAAGAAAATTTCTTTCCTTTCTTCAAAAGATAATCCAATTGCGTCAGTAAGTAGAGGTGCAGATGATGGTTAGAGCTATACTTACATGTGTATTGGTGATAGAGTGTCAATGTGGTATAATATAAGAAAACGAAGCAGCTCCATCAAATTTTAAATACAAAATTATTTTCAAAGAAGAAGTTATGGAAATTTTCTTCCATCTTCCCAGATTATTGTTTACTTCGTCTTTTTTTAAAAGAATCCTTATAGTGTTTCTGTGCCCGTTCTTGTTTGGCTTAAAATACTGGAGCCGTTTCAGATCCCAGAATGATGCAATGGTGTTTAATGCCAAACAAACATAAGGGATGAATATAAAATTACTTTCTTTTTCATATTTTTTCTTCTTCAATTCATGGTTGCTTTTGAAGTTTTTCTTTCTTCCCTTTTTTTTGGCTCTCTATATTAACTTTATTCGCATAATTTTATTTATACTTTTTCTTGCTGTTGGTATTATTGTATTTTAAGCAGGACAGGTTAAGGTTCCCATATAATATACCTAACCCACAAAAGAGGGCTTAAGAGGAAAAAAAATACAAATTGAAAAGACTTATATAAGCCCCACCGCTTGGCGAAAATGTCGGTTTCTAAAAGAAAAAAAAAAAAAGGACACGATAAAGGTAAGGAGGTGGAATGAATGAAATCCGGCATTGAATTAAATTACCTGCCCGAAAAACAGTTTCTCTGTTCATTGATTTAAATTTTTTTTATTCATATAAATAAGCAGTCTGGTGACCATGCCATATACATTTCTCCCTAATAAAAAATAAAGGTTTACTCTAACCCATTTACAAAAGCTTTTTCGAACACTTTGAACCTCGCTAACAAGATATTTTGTAAATTTTCTGCTCGGATATCTTTCTTTCGGTACATTTGGCCTAGAAAAAGGACCCTCTGACGCTGTTCTACGCTGATAGCAGGATATGTACGGAGTCCTTTTTTTTTATTTCATTTTGTTAGAATTCATTTTGGGGCTTTTATCGGGGGACATATGAATAAGAAAATAGAAGAATATTATAGGCGTTAGAGAGACCGAACCGAATACATATATCCTTGTGTAACCTAGCCTACAATGATGGAGAAAAAGAAATAGTTATCATAGGAGAAAGTGTAAACTTATACACCCGCTGGCCCTGATATGTAGACAGGAAGAGGGCTTGAAAATGGAAATATCTTGAATTGAAATCACCCTGAAAGTAATTTGAACGGGATTAAGTTTTTTTTTATGTTTGTCATCTCTTAGATCCTTTTTTTTATTTATTTTCTATGAATGGACCGAAACAGGGGAGAAATATAGAAGACTTGGGTTTTGTTAAGATGTCAATCCGAATGACAAATTAGAGTTTGCTCCGTCAACCTATATTATATATGGAACTAGGGATTGGGGGGGGGGGGGGGCGTTGTGTTCACTTACAAATCTTGCATAATAGAGGAACATTGGAAAGAAGAAAGTGTGAAGATTAATTTCAATGTAATGGCCTGATTTTTTGGCAAAGATTAATTTTTTTTTGCTTCTGATTTTTGATATTAAATGGTTGGTGTTGGCTTTTCTTACAAAAACAAATACTTTAAAAACATTTTATTTGGAAGGCAACACAATCATATTTGAAGTTATTGTAGCACATGTTCATTTTGAAATAAACACCAGAATTAAAAAGAAAAAAACAAAGTATATACTCGTATATATAATTATGAGAGAAAAATGATTAAAAACATGAAATACGATATTTAAATAAGCTAAAACAAATTCCTTGAGAGTTTCAAATAAAAAAAAGAGAAAGCCATCTTAATTCTTGATTGAATATGATTATATGAAAAAAATTTAAATCGTTGGAGCAGTTTCTTAAAAAGTTTTATGTAAAAAATAAAACATTTTTAATGAAAATTTTTGGTATTCAAATCGTGAACATTAAAATAAATAATAAAAATTAATAGATGAAGTTAATAGAACTAAAAAAATAATTTAAAAAAATTTAAACTTTTTTTAAGAACTAAAAAACTTTTTTTTGAAAATTTTGAAACATAATATTTTTACTTGTACTATAGGGCAAGTTTTGGATTGAAAAAAAATTCGAGATAACAGTCAAACATGACATAACGATGATAGAATACACCAAAAAAATGGGGGGGCACAATTCTGTCTGCCTGTCTGGCTGTCCGTAAATTGATCTACAGCCTAAGCCACTAAAGCAATTTTCTTCAAATTTTGAACTTATGGTTTTTTTGTAACTCTCCAGAGGGGAGATTGAAATTTGTTTAAGCACCAAAAATAACGGTATTTGCCCGTTAATGAAAAGTTTAATTATCTCAAAAACGGCTCCAAAGATTTTGATTTAAGAAAATCAGTGAATTACTGAAGATAAAGTGTACTTTTTGATAAAAAAATACCAAAAACCGTTATTAACGGTACCTATCATAATTTTCTCACTAACAGCTTCAATGATTTTAGTCAAAATTTATATGCAAAAGCTCTTTTAAAATGTTAATAATATTGCATATCAAAATTCTGAAAAAAATAAGTTTTAGATTAAAAAAAAAAATATTTAATTTTTTTTTTCAAATTTCAATATTTCAAAAATGAGTTGATGAATTTTTTTTTGAAACTAGGTTCAAAAATGTATTTTAATACATACTCAAAATTAGCATACCAAAACTTTTTATAAAAATGTTTTTAAAATTTTTTATATACAAAATTAATTTTTAAGAAAACCGCTCCAACGATTTAAATTATTTTTTTTTACACATATTCATATTTTTTTAAGTAATCAAATGGCATACTTGGTTTTGAGCTCTAATTACTTTCATATTTTAAAAAAACCTTAATTCCAGCAACTAGAACAAAAGAGCAAGTACGTGCGATCCAGTTGTGCATTTTATTTTTAATCTTATTTAAAATTCGTATAATTAATTTAAATCTGTTCAGCCAATAACGCGAAAATTCAAAATTAAAAAAAACAAATTTCTACGAGTAGTACATACATAGGTACTTTTTATAATTTTTGTATGTAAAGTTTTGTTTTTTTTTTGGTAGCGTATCGCATTAATTTGAGTACACAAAAAAGTTTAATACAAATCGTTGGAGCCATTAAAAAATGTCTTTTTTTAACATTTGTATATGAAAGGTACCGTTATTTTTTTTTTTAAAGAATTTTTTTTATTAAAATACTTTTGAATGTTTAAAAAAAAAACCTAAAATGCCGAGTTTTATAAATATCTATAATGTAGCTTTCGAAAAAAATATTTTTGTAATTTTTTTTAAATCTAAAAAGTTTTTTTTTGAAAATTTTGATAAGAAAAACTTTTTACGCTGTGTAAGCTTCAGCATAAAAAAAAAAACTAAAAAAAACTTCACATTCAAGCCCAAAAATTATCCTTTCCTAGCAGGGAAATTTGGCAAACGAGCGATCCGTCTACTTGCGAATCGATGAAAGCCGACAGTTTTACGATGGGTACAGGTGTTGGTGCAGGGGTCTTTTCAGAAACCCTCGGACTGGCCAGCTCATTCAGACTTTCTGATTATAGCAGTGTCTTTCAAGCAGAGGTCCTGGCAGTGACAAAAGCTGCTAGACAGATCTCAATGATGGCAATACCACAAGCTGATATCACCTTTTTCATTGATAGTGATTTCTGCCATTGAAATCAAATCGAAGCTTGTAACTTGCTATCGCGAAAAGCTAAGGGTTTTTGGTGCACAACACAGCATAGGGCTCTGCATGATTCCGGGCGACAGTGGTGTTCCAGGGATGAAAACACTGACGAGCTGGCAAGAATGAAATCAACTCTTGATGTTAAGATCTTAATCAAGCAGAAACAATAGTTCATTTCCCACTCTTTAATCTTAAACAGGTAATCGAGAACAAAATTATATCTACGACAAAGGAGCGATATCCTGGGCTATAACCAGGAGATTTTGGTCTATTTTCAACAAGCAAAAGACAGACAACATCACCAAACTCCGTAAAAAGTCTCTACCTCTTCTCGTGAGCATCACCACTGGTCACAACCACAAGAATAAGATGAAACTCAGTTTGAACGACCTATATGCAGGGGATGTAGTGACTTAGAGATACACGAGGATATCCCTCACTACCTGTGTTGAGAAACCAGCTTATAGGGAGACACTTTTTCAGCGACTTGGAAGAACTCTCTGACATTTCAAGTAAAAACCTGTTGAAATTCACTAACGCTACCAAATGGCTTGAAAGTTCTTAAGCTTTTTTTAACCACCCGTCCACGAAATTGGAATCTTCACAACCAAGGGGTGTGTAGGGATCCTGACTTAACGAACGGACAAATACAACAACCACTGACCTATTAAACTCATTCACCAGACGTTGCATGAAGCCACTACCCTACGGGCCTGATGGAGGGATGATTTTTCAAGTGGGGGTAAAGGAAGGCCCACACTTTTAAAAGGCGTCGTCTTCTTCTCTTCTCTTCACTTTCAGGCTATAGCCTACTAAAACTCATCAACACCAGCTACGGGTTTGATTGTCTTGCGATTTTTCATAGTTTTCTTATCCAGAGGCTCACAATCCCTAGGGTATAACAATGAATCTACATTGGTCTAAGTGTGACGGTAACAAGATCAACTGTCAGCTGTCTGTTAATTTAACTTCTTATAAAAAGGAAAAAAAAATATGTGAGTAAATTGACTAAATACCACTATGTACCAAGTTTTAAGAAAATCGCTTCAGTCGTTAAGGCTGTAGCCCTAAAGACAAGCAGACAGAATTGTGAGGCCACTTTTTTTTGTCTTCCCAATCATTGTAATGACAAGTGTGATCAAAATCTCGATTTCAATTTTTTTTTAGCGAGTGCACTACAACTTGCCATTTAGTATTCCTCGCAAGTAATTTTCCGACATGTTTTGAATAATTTAAGACTTAAAGTTATTATGTGTTACTTCGACTTTTTTGTGTATTTTTGAAAATGTGATAATATCGCAATGCAAAGTTTATATAGGTTCGGAAAGTTGGACACGAAATTGAGTAAAGCCCTACGCAAATCTGATACTTAGGCTAACATCTATTTATGCCAATATAATTGTTTTTAAAAGCTGAGACTCACTTATACATAATTTATTATCGTAACTTTGCATAAATTTGTTTAACCATGTCAAAAGTTACTCGCCGTTTTTGATTTTTTTAAAAGTTTTCCTGTAAATTTTAGCCAAGATAAAAATTATTTTTTTTTCAAATCTTACTAGCAATCAATTGATCAAAAAAGACTTCTTTCAATGTATATAGGTACAGTATAATATCACCTTTCATTCTTCTCAATTTTCAACTCAACTTCATTCTTAAAAGGACAATAAATAATATTTTTCATGCTTATCAAGTGATTCCAATATACTTCTTTTTTGTATGCAAACCAATAAAAAAAAATGCATTCATATGTGCCTCCATAGTTGGGAGCTGGGGGCGTTAAGGAAAAACAAAAATATTCTAAGAAAATAATTCAATTTTGCTGCCTCAAAATGAAAAAAAAAGCCATATATCCTCCAGACCGTGTTTAGAGCTTGAAATTGCATTCACCTTGACACATTAATTTCAAAAAAAGTCAAGACAAGATAAAACGACACGGCACGTGGTGCATAAAACATCATCAAGGACGACGAATAAATACGCTCTATATCAAGTCAGTCTCATACGAAATGAGGGCGGTAGCTATATTATTATTTGTCTTATAGTATAGTCAAGGGTTGTATTGAGACTTCTTCTTGTTTTTCTTCTTAAACAAAAAAAGAAATAACGTAAATCAATAAGAACCCCAGACTGATTTTGTATTCATTGCAAAAATGAACTCACTCCAGGACACAAAAATGACAACGACACGAACGCAAGGATTAAAAGACAAGCATGACAAATAAAGGAACACCAAGTTTGAAACACACAGCAGCTGTGAAGATCCTTTGGAAATATTTGTGTAATCCTTTACTGAAAATTATAACTTTGCATATACATCATATTATTATTCGAGCAATAAAGGTAAAAGGGATGTCAGTCAATTCACTTAATCTATCTCATGAATACATAAGTTTTCCTAATGAGTTCCTTACAATGGAAAATGTTTATAGCCCGACATCCAAAAAACAAAGTAATTAGTTCTTAAAACACTCACAAAAGTATAAGGTAAATTTAGGTATAAGCAACTGTTGGTTTGTCTTCCATATAAATACCATCATTATTATAAATACCTCCATTCCATATAGATACTTGTATAAAAAATACCAGCTAATAAAAATGTCTTCTTTTTTATTCAAAGAAATATTTAAATGTGAAAAAATAATGTATTTTATCTTTGGGGGCTCCATTGCCAAGGTAACTTTGATCCTTTAATTGATAAAATATTTTCATTAGGAAAGTAATAGCTTCAGACATTAGCATCTTCTTTGTGCCTGTATAATGACAAAAGCCAAAAATAATTATACATAAAATAAAATATATTGCCAACTTTGTATTTATGAAGATCAAAATAACACTGAATTTTTTTTTATGGTAGGATAAAAAAAAATGTTAACAAAATTAACGAACCATAATTAGAGAAAAAATTACCTAAGTAACACTGAAAAAGTAACTGATTCTAATTAAATTATTTAAAATTGCCTACGTTTTTTGTCTACCCTATTTAAACTGCTGTTGACTTTGGCTTATACTTTTTTAAAAAGGCAAAAACTTGATGTAAGTTTTTAGATGTTAATTTAGTCAATTAGATGAAGTGACCAGAATTGGCTTTGAAATTCAGGATATGTCTAGGACAATTATTGCTAAATAACTGACTATGACGTATGCATACAAATTGTTGTTGCTACACCTCAGATTTTCCTTAGAGTACTTGAACTTGAAATTTAAAAATTATCATCCATTTAGGCTGAAATTAAAAAAAAAAGACAAAGTAATCTTAAAGAATAACATCTACAGGAAACCGAAAATTAAAAGAAAACCCAAGAGTTTTCAAAACAAAAATAACGTTTTTATTGTTACTTCGTTTTTGGTTGACATTTAAATGAAGTTTTGTTTTGTTGCACAAAAACAATTGCAATAATTTAATTTGTATATTCTTTCGGTTTTGTTTTGCAAAAAGAATGACAAGTTACAGCTACAGCAAGCAAAATAACAACTGAGCTAAATAAGTGTTTTTAATTATTTTTTTTGAAAAATGTCCTTTTATTTCATTTCAAGTCAAAAAAAAATATCTAACCAATACGAAACTGTGAAAAAGTCGACAAAAATTGTTGTTTTAAATTCATTTTGATGATGACTAGGTGATGTAGGTACAGGATTAACACAATTCATTCCTTTAATTGGTTTGTAAGACTTTCAAAATTTGGTGATGAAAAACGGTTCAGTGAATCAATTTCAAAATTTACAGAAATATTTATGCTGTAAAAATCTATAAATCTGCATACCAACGCAAGTCCTCAAATGAAAATTTGAAAAATAACAAAAGATTTACCCAAAGACCACAAAAAGTCGTTTGAAACTAACGGTGAAGAGTCCAAAAAATAATTTCTAAAAAATCTTAAAAAAATTATGTAAAAAATGTACTCATATTTCCAAAACTGTCCATCAATTTTTTGACGTCATTATTTGCTAAGATATAATCAAGGCCAAACGTATTTTTTTTCATTAAAAATCAGATAAGCCCCGCCAAAAATTGTACGACTACAAACAAAATTTAACTTAAGATGAATGAACAGATTATCTAACCATTTCATTTGATTAACTCAAAAAAAATTATGTTTGAAAATGGGGACCTTCAAAAAACAAACAAAACAATACAAAAAAAAAATGTTTAGTGTCAGTTCTTACAAAAACGCAAAAAAAATTATGTTTGAAAATGGGGACCTTCAAAAAACAAACAAAACAAAACAAAAAAAATGTTAAGTGTCAGTTCTTACAAAAACGCAATTACAATGCTGTAAAAAAATTATTTTCAAACAAATATCCAGACAAAAATTTATAAAGCTGTTTAATGCTTTTTGTTTCACCAAAATACGACCACTCATCACAAAGATACAGCACTAAAAACACTAATAAAAATCAAAAAAAAAATGTTGTTCCTTTAATTTTCATGACCAGTATAAAAAACTTTATGAAAAAAAGTATTTCAACTTTCGGACTATTATTACGCCACCCTATAGTTGTTAATTTTTGTATAATACATATTTTACAAAACGGAAGCTTGAGAACGGATTTTGGCTTTCAAAAAAAATTAAAATTCCAGTTCTGCCGTTTTTGGCAAAACTTTACATCTAACTAAACGGGGGAGAATATACAGGTTGTGACTCTATCCTTTTGGCACACCCAGTGCTTATGTAAAAAAAGATCTATAGGTATATACAAAATATCTAACACAAGCAAAATAAAATAAAATAAAATAAAATAAAATAAAATAAAATAAAATAAAATAAAATAAAATAAAATAAAATAAAATAAAATAAAATAAAATAAAATAAAATAAAATAAAATAAAATAAAATAAAACAAAATAAAATAAAATAAAATAAAATAAAATAAAATAAAATAAAATAAAATAAAATAAAATAAAATAAAATAAAATAAAATAAAATAAAATAAAATAAAATAAAATAAAATAAAATAAAATAAAATAAAATAAAATAAAATAAAATAAAATAAAATAAAATAAAACAAAATAATTCAAATTATTAATTAAATTAATTTTATTTTATTATTAAATTAAATAGTTAAAATAAATAAAACAAAATAAATAAAATAAATAAAACAAATAAAATAAATTAAAATAAATAGAAAGAGGGAGGTATTGCCCCGATAATAAGGAAAGGTGTAGGAACAAAAGTAGAGAAATACAGAGGAGTAACGCTGAATGCCATTGCTGAATAAAATATATACGACAGTTTTATCGAAGAGGCTAGAAGAAGAAGCGAAAGAAGGAGAAAGGCATGATACCACCAAATCAAATGGGTTTCAGAAGAGGAGTAGGAACGATAGAAAATGTGTTTGTGCTGAACTATTTGGTGAACAAAGAGGTAGCAGAGGAGAGGGGCAAGTTAATGTTCAACACAATGTTAATTTTTCTAAAACCTATCGAGAACTTTTTTTAAGAGTCCTTTTGAATCTCCCTAGTGAATGATATAAAATAAAACGTCTATCATTTTTTATTTTTCTTGCCATTACACATTTCTTGTGAATTGTGATGGGATTAAAAGCATTAATTTGAAAATTCTTGGACTGAAGAAAGATATCGGAAAGATGAAAACTGAATTTTAATAAAAATTAGGTTTAAAAATATTTAATTTTTTAGGTTCCGAGTAGTGTTGGACTCTTACCGCACTAAAACCACCGGTTAATAAGGAATCTATAAAAGATCAACAACTCATTTTTCTTTCTTAATTTATAAATCACATTGGGGGAAGTTTAAAAGTATAAATGTAAAGAAACGTACGAATAATTAAAAAAACAAAATTGACATACTTATGCACATGTTGTACAATTTTACAGACAATATTTTACACATATTCCATGATTCTGATTTATTCAGAATTTTTTGATTTTGGGGAATTTCTTATGATGACAAGGCACACATTTTCTGACAAACAATTTTGTCTTACAAAGGACAATTGAAAAAAATGTATGTACGGTGGTCTAGGAACCAATAACAACAAGACGTATATCGTTGTAAAGGTATTTTATGATACAAAATATTTACTTTAACAACTTATACCTACTTAAAATTATGGTATGGAAAAATGTATTCCCTATTTTGGTGAATTTTTGTGGGAAAATAAAATTAATGTGACGTTGGTAATAATAAGCGAATTCATTTTTTTACAGTGTTATTTGAAATAACCTGCTTTACCAACTTTGGCAGTGCCTAAAAAAACTTTTCGAACGTTATGCATCTCGTTGTTATTGGTCGAGCTGGAGTTCACATATTTTTTCCCATACTTAACAAAAACATTTTTTTCACTAAAATGCACCAAAATATTAAATTAGTAAGCAAATAACTCTGTTCATACAGTTATTTGAACGGAACTGCTAGGAAAGGTATTGTAGGTAAGACAAATACCTTTCCAATGATATATGTAATTTCGATATTGGTTCGACTAGTTAAAATATATTTTGACTATTTTAAAAACATTTTATTCATACAACAATCCCCCAAAACACAACATTATTTACTAACATAAATATAATAATAATATTAATAATAACTTTTTCACATAGTTATTGGTCTTGTAAACCGTTTTGTCTTATTCTCATTCTTTGTTGGACATACATGTATATTGTGGAGTTAATTTTATCAGACCTAATTGTTAAAACCATGGAAACCTCTCTTACGGAGGGAAATGGATCTACTTAAATAAGTTTTACATTTATCAACAGAGAAAACAGTTTGGGAGAAACAATTATTTCTATTTTATATTAGTTTTTGAGAGTTTTCCAATCATATTAGCTAAACCTACTTATATTTTTATCAAAACATCTCCTTTTCTTAAAACATTAAAAAATAAATATTTTCCTTATATTTCACTATGGATAGTTCACAATATCACCGGAATATGAAACGGTAAGATTTTTCAATATTATCAAAAAAAAAAAACATTTAAATATCATTTCTATGAATAGATTTCTTTCAAAATTATATTTTCACTCCAATATTTTAATTTAATTTGAATAAATTTGAATTTAGTTAATTATTTGTATAAAATGTTTTGGTTTTCCAATTTTTTTTTTTGAACTTATGGTGTAGTTATAGTAATTTGAATTAATAATAATTTTTTGAATTGAAATTTGAATTAATGATCTGTTGAACAATATTAATTAAATCTATTTTGTCAAAAAAAACTCCTTTTTGAGCATGAAAATGAAGTGCAGAAGGACCTCGAGCTATACTCGTATAGGATTTACGAATTATTAAGAATAGATAAGATCGAAATAGATTTTTATTATAGAACTTTTTTGAAGCAAAACAAAAGTAATTTTCAACACCCCCATTAAGAAAAAAAAATTCTGTTCATTAGCTAATTTGGTAAAGTAGGTTAATTTACGTGTAGTTAAGTTACAAATACTCTTGTCATTTTAACCAGAAATTTAAAAATATCAAAAAACACAACATGCCATTCAGTGCCGTCTCTCGTTCTTAAGAGGCCCTAGGCTTAAAACGTTGAGGGGCCCATTATCCAACAGCTTATACCGCGAAATATTCAAACTTTATAGCCCAAATACCACGTTTACTAAAAAAAGCCTAGTATACCACCAACATCTTAATAATCCCATATAACTCGGAAATCAAGCTCTCCCTAAAGCTATTAACCCCAAAAACCCGGAGCTCCGAAAGGCCAAGCTCTCGTAGACGATTTAAAAAAAAAACAGAATAGCTCTCTCCAAAGCTATCTCCAAACCCCCAATAACCCAAAGCGCAGAGAGACCGAACTCTCGTAAAATATTTCAAAATTGCTTTCCTCAAAGCTATCGACCCAAAAAAACCTGGGTGCTGCAAGCTAGAAGGCAAGATCTAGTAGATATGAGAAAAAATTAGAAAAAAATGTTTGGAGCTAAGAAAAATATTCAATTTCTCCTCTGGAGAAATATCTTTATTGCACCTTTCTTCTTAGCCGGTTATAATAACACACGCACCATTTTATTGCTTGATTCATTACTTGCACATTTTCTCTAAGCGAGTTCAAATAAATAAGACCAGTATAAAACCATTTTTGGAAGATTCAGGTCTTCCTTGTTAAATGAAATAAAAAAGTTTAATGGTGTTTTTACCTTTACTTTGATCAACAAATAGATAACAAATCCCAAATAGTGCCATCGTTAAAAATCAACTTAGTGCTAGTTAGTCATTTTTTCAGAAACGATCAAAGAAGTAGTATGTTCACTGATTTATCAGAATAGAGTGCTACAAGTAGAGTTGCAGCTTCAGTTGGAATAGCTGTCAAAAATGTGGTATTTGATTTTTTTCACTCGCCCACAATATGCTGTACAGTTTTCAGACATTTTGTCATTAGAAGTCAGCTGTGCGAACCATTATTACTTAAATGAAGTAGGTAGGGTTATTAAAAATTTCTAAGCAATTCCGTTTTTCCAAAGTGTAAATATCGATTTATTATACTTTATCGAATAGCATACAAAATTCTTTTATTTCTTAACCACAAATTAAGTCTAAAAAGCCACTATTCATGTCATGATTTGAAGGTCTTAATTATTCTTAAGGGCAAAAGTACACATAAATCCGTTCAATAAATAGCTACACTGGTACAACATACATAAATACATACAAGCTTACAAACAAAAGAAATATTAGAACAAACAATAAAGAAAACCATAAAGCCTTTTTTCCTCCTTAATCATACAAAATCACGTTGATATACACGTTGAATGTAGATACACACCTGCATACATATATGTTTATCGATGCTTCTAAAGGGTGATTTTTTAGCTGGTTTGGTTTTGGCAACACTGGTTTTGACAGCTGACGTGTGTTTAGTACCTTGTGTCACTGTCAAACAGCTTCAGTTTGGTTTGCAATTTAACCATGGATCGTCTTACAAATGAACAACGCTTGCAAATTATTGAATTTGAAAAGCTGGCCGAGGATCCGCTTTTTTATCGAAAAATTGTGTTCAGCGATGAGGCTCATTTTTGGTTGAATGGGTACGTAAATAAGCATAATTGCCGCATTTGGAGTGAAGATCAGGCAGAAGCATTGCAACAGCTAACAATGCATCCCGAAAAAGCCACTGTTTGGTGCGGTTTATGGGCCGGCGGCATTATTGGGCCATATTTCTTCAAAGATGATGCGAATCGCAGCGTTACTGTCAATGGTGAACGCTACCGAGCGATGATAACAAACTTTTTTTGCCCGAAATGGAAGTTCTTGACTTGCATGATATGTGGTTTCAACAAGACGGTGCCACATGCCACACAGCACGCGAAACAATGGCGCAATTGCGAGGCGAGTTTGGTGAACAGTTAATTTCACGTTTCGGGCCGGTCAATTGGCCGCCTAGATCGTGCGATTTGACACCATTAGATTATTTTTTGTATGGGTATGTCAAGGTTAATGTCTATAGGAACAAGCCCGCTTCGATTGATGCACTGGAAGCCAACATCCATGCATTCATTCGTGAGATACCGGCCGATATGTGTGAAAGAGTATGCCAAAATTGGACTCAGCGGATGGGCTACCTGAGACGCAGCCGCGGTCAACATTTGCATGAAATTATCTTTAAACATTAAATTGCAAGGTTCAAACTATCGATTCAAATAAATATTTCATTCATTTTTTCGAATTTTTTGTGTTTTTTTTTTTAAGTTCTAAACCTCTTAAAAAATCACCCGTTATAACTTACAACATTATTCAGAAACCACTTTAATAATTCAATTGGTTTCACATCTCTCTAGCCATAAATTAATCCGTCAAAATTGTGTACACAATCCATCATAATATACAAAATCTACGATTGGCGAGGGACCTTTCTGTTCAACTGTTGAAATAAGGATAAAGCACGATAAAGAAATTACCATAATCGGCACATAAACCAGCTGTCAAGAAGCAAAAACCTTCTTTAGACATACTCTAACTGCCATATTAATACAAATATACAAAGCTATAATGATTAAACATACACACACGCATACACATTCACAGATACACATAAATTTACATTATCAAAAAGGACTCCCCACTAAAACCATTTAAGGAATCGTACATAATTGATGAGCACATTCCACAACTTGTATGACATGATTACAGGTGATTAATATTCAGACTTCTCCGGATATACAAACACATACATGAATGTCCCATACAATAATGTAGTATAGCCGACCTTAATGTGCGTATGTTTAAAAAGGATTTGTTTTAATGTGCATGTGTGTATAGTCACAGTGTATTGCTGTCAAAATGCTATCTATGGCATGTCAAGCTTACGTAAGTATGACAGAACTCTGAACTAAACTGAACTGAACTGAAATCCTGTCATGAAAATTACATACCATAAATAGTATGTCCTTTAATTAACTCCACTAATCATTAGAGTCCTCTATATTTTGGGTGAACATGCTGGAGGAGTGATTAGTTCTTTAGTTTCAATGCCTTTGAATAGGATAATATTGTCAATGTGTCTCTCTATATGCCTCAAGACTGCGTGTTGGCTCTGCTGGCTACACAAACACAGTGTCTAATGATTATAGTAATTTTTTCGCATTTTGATTGACCGACCAACACACTAAAATTCTTTTGATTTCAGACGAATTTTCCATAGTTTATGGACGTAATTATTTTTGTTCAACACTGAATTATTTTTCAATATCTAATTAAAAATAAAATAGTAGAACCAGTAGAACCACAGTAGAAAGTCAGAATAAGAAGGATTCCACAAAATTGGGCAGAATTCCATGAATATAAAAGTGCATCTTCTTAAGACTTTTGAAATGAAAAAGTATTTTTAGAGAAAGGGCATACGAAGCATTTTGAAAAAGGTTTTTTAGTATTAATATTTAAAATGGTTAATCAACCATAGATGGCAATTAAGAAGTCTAAGGTCAGTTGGGCTTAAAAGCAATCTGTCTAGAATCTTGAATTCATCAAGAATTTATTAGAGATGACCTTTCTTTAGTTTGCCATTTGGCATTTCACTTATCAGTTTTTACTTAAATAACGTAAGCACATCTAAAAAAGTTCTAGGAATTTGGACCTATGTTTATGATAGGTTTCTTTACACGGAGTAGGATGCAGGGAATTAGGTTAGGAACAAGGATCTGAACAACTGCTGTATAGAAAAAGTTGAGCAGGTGCCAGGGCCATGCCTAGGGGTGGGGCAAACGGGAAAACACCCCAGGCGTCTCGCCATGAAAGGCACCGTACCGCAAATGACAAGACACAAAAACGTTCTGTGAAAGGCGCGACCATATCGTGAATGCCGACTCGAGACGAATTTACATTGGAAAAATTGAGAAATTATTATTGCTACTAGAAACATACGAGTATATTGACCGAACTGAAATGGAATGGTTACAATGTGTTCGGAAGCAGTTAAAATATCGAGTTGATGAACAAAATATTGGTTGTAAACGTCAAAATTGTTTGCAAGAGTTAATCAACTGATATTGATCAAACCAATTTTTTTCAAACGGGACGATTGCATATTTGACGATAACAATATCTGATTCAAAAACACAGCGATCATTTGACAATCCAATTGACTTTTATTTGATGTTTTCGAAAGCGGCTGATATTTTGATTTGATTGATTTTTTGTACCTATGTACAAAGTGTTGGGGAAAAATATCGATATTGCAGTTGGTTTTTTGTCAAGTTCAGATCTCGAAATGTCCTAATTCAATGAATCAGCGGGTCGAAATTCTGGTTTCAAAATTCTGTCATATAAAATATTTAAGAATAAAATTCTGCCTATTCTGCTCTTCCTTAAAAACTCATATTAGCTATTAATTAAAATAAAGAGAAACAGTAGCTTTTCAACTTTACTGTTTTTGCAGCTGGGTGAAATTTTGTTTTTGATAGTAATTTATTTTTGTAGTTTGACTGCTGCACATATTTTTCTACAACTTGAGTTTCATCAGTTTAAAAACCAATTCAAGGAAATTTTTCCTATAGTTCATGCTTAATCAAGTATGAGAAAACTGCTTTACAAAATTCTGCCAATAATAAAAAGAAGGTTAGGAAAAAGCGTAAAAAAGCGAACGCTTGGCAGAATTTTGTAAAACAGAATTTTGAAAATCAGCAATTTGAGAATCTAAATTCTTACAAGTAGAATTTTGAAAGCATAATTTTGTAAAAAGAATTTTAACTCTGCCAGAATTTCGACCCCAACCCTATATTTTTCCTTTGGTTTCAATGAAACTTGGGAACCCTATTCGTACCCTAACCTACTGATACTGAAATATGAAGGAACTGGTTTGGACTTAAAGTCAGTATTAATACGGTGGAAGTGACACGATTTATTATTTGATTTTTTTTATTAAAAAATAAATAAATAAATTTGGTCGCGCAACAGCTCATGGAGAACAAGGGCCTAGTGACTTATAACTCTCAACCATTCCTATGTGCGTGTTATTTGCAGGAATGGAGGGGACCTACAATTTTTTGCCGAGTCCGCACAGCTAGATGAGAAGCACTTATTCATGACAGAGTATACTCTTGGAGAATTTGTCAGTTCCTCACAAGAGGCAGTACCTCGGGAAAAAAATTTCTGTTTTTAGGTGGCAGCGGCTGGGAATCAAACCCAGACCTTCGACATGAATGATTTTTTTTATTAACAGTGTTTAAAAAACTTTGCAGCCAAAAAGGCGGCTTCTCTGAGCTAAGCTCCCAGGTGCTCTAAGGTCCTGGCAGGTATCAAGCTGCATTCTCACATAAAATCCTTTTACTTCGATTTCTCCCACAGTCTATGTAATTTATAGAATTAAACTGTGGTGTCAAAGTCATGAGCTCATTGAGGTACCAACTTAGATAGGCCATCACTCCAAAAAACAACAGTACAACACGCATACGAAATTATGGAAGCTCCATTTTCTCATTCCCTAAAAGTTATTTACTTATTGCACAGAAGCAAATAAACAGGTTTACAGCCATGAAATCTAATCCAGTCATTTAACATTTTTACCTGCTAAAATGTGACACAACTTTAAAAGAAAAAAAAAAACAGCTAAAAAGTCTAATGAAGTCAAAATAAATGTATCAAGAGCTTAAAAAAGTTATCAACTCAAGTCGGCTATCAAAAGATTGAAAAGATAAGAAAATACGTTCAAAAAATGTGTCTCATTTTAGTTCCTTAAAAAAAAAATAACTTATGCTCGTTAAAATTTAACAATTTTACACTTTGTACATTTTGAAGGATTTTCTTCAAATACAAAAATCCTTGTCAAACATTAAGAACAATTCTTTAAAGTCAAATTTCACAACATAAATATATCTTCTATGTTGCTGAATTTTTCTTCAAAAAAAACCCTCAGCTTAATCTTTTTGTGTCATCGTTTTTTTTTTTGTGTGCTATGGGTTGGTTTTGCAAAACAATTCTTTAATATCCTGCATACCACTACCGTACTCAGCTGTTTCCCAAAAATTCGTATATCTTTTCATACAAAAAGAAAAGAAAGTTTAGGTTAAATCCCAAGATTCAGAAAAAAGGTGGGATTTTTATCTTTTCACTCGGGGAAAAGAATCTAAATACAAAAAAAAATCAAAATAAAAGGACTTTTTTCATGTATTTCATTATAAATTCTTACTGCGGTGTGGAGTAGAAAAAAAAAACTCCCAAAAGAAAGCCAAATAAAAATCCTCTATTGCTGTCACTTTGTATTTAGCTTTGGTTTTTTTTTTTATTAAGAACCTAACCTTCTTTTGCATCTTTTTGATCTCTATACACAATTTACGTATCAGTCTTGTATCTATTCATCTTTTAACCCTGTAAGGCTTTAAGGAAAAAAAAAAGAAAAGTTTCCTGAATGAGGACAAACAGCTTTGCGGATAGATAGAAACAGAGAAAAATGAAAACAAACCACAAAATAGGACCTATTACACACCGGGAATAACGTTTAATCCAAAAATGTTTAAAAAAATATATACCTACATATAAATCCACCTACAAATACATAGAGATGTATAAAGGTGATGACAGGAAACGAGCACAAGGACACAACAATCACACGATGATGTGGGTGAATTGTGTGTCACCCAGCTAAAGTGTATCTCTAAGATTATACCTACGAACAATTTGCATATTTTATTTTTAAGGATTTTTCTTATCCTCTTTTTATTATTATATTTTTTTTTTTGTTCTTCATTTTGTTGTTCACTTGTTTGAACTTTCGTTGACTCTGATATAGGTAAGAAAAAGGCACACACCCTTAGAGTTTCTTATTATTGTTACCCAGTTTTATTTTATTTTTTATTTTTTTGAAAATTATTGTTTTTCCTTTCGCATTTTATATGAGTTATATAATTTTCAATTTTTTGAAATAGCAAAAGAATGGGAATAAGTGTTTAGGAAGTTCTTTTTTTTGAGAATTTTCATATAAATTATAATAGAAAATGAATATCTTACGCAGTATCACAAAAATTATTCAAATGAATGCAAATAATAGAGTGTGACCAAAATAACCTTATACCTTGAAATCTAGAAAATTTAATTTTCGTAAAAACTTTGGTTCTATATTCCGCACTTTTTGGGTATGAATAAAGTGAGGCACTTTTTCTTAGCAATTTAACAAAAAAAAAAGTTTTGGATTTAAAAATATTTAAAAAAAATATAAAAAGCATTTCGTAAACGACGTTTTCTGTTTCTTTTTATTTGAAACTTATAGCTAGTGTTTTTAGTCTTATACAAAAATAACTAGAACGGTCTACTATAAAATAAAAACAAACCACACTTAAGAACAGTACCTTCTCTAGAATTTAATTTTTTTGATTTAGAATTTTTTCATTAATAGCTGATCGGATGTAAATATTTTTTGTTTAGATAAAATTGTTTTAAAATAATAAATAAATTGTATTTTAAAAAGTTTGAAAAGTTTAAAATATTTTTTTTTTAATTTAAAAATAAGATTCTAAATATTTTTTCGAAAATCAGTAATTTTTGTTTGTAAATTTAACCTATGTCTCCACATTAAACTTGCATATCAAATTTTCTTTTTAAAATATTTTGAAAATTATAAAAAATATGAATTCAAATTAATGGAATTTAAAAAATAAGGCTGTTAATGTTTGGCCACTTAGTAGCCTTGAATCGCAAAAGCAAACTCATGCGATCCAGTCGTGCATTTTTTTTTTGCGATATATAGGTTATGGCAAGTTATGCATCCGTTACAAAAAATTGAATTCGAGATTTTTATAAGATTTGTCATTAGATGATTGGGAAGACAAAAAAAAAATGGGTCTGTCTGTCTGTCTATCTTTCTGTCTATCTGTTGGGCTACATCCCAAATGGCTTAACTAATTTTCTAAAACTTGGTACATAATGGTCTTTAGTGATTTTGTACATGTTCTTAGAACTAAAATTAACAGTAGGTTTACCTGCCAAACAATTTTTCCTAGCAATTTTACAAATTCTCATTTTTCTCAAAACAACTTTACGTTAAAAATTTAAAAAAAGGTAAAAGCTACCTTTGGATGGAAAACTATTTCTTTAAAAATGGTTATTAAGGGTACCTAGAAAAAAACCATTTTTTATTTTGAAATTGGTATTTCTGATTTCAATATTTTTTTATATACAGAAGCTTAAGCAATTAAAAAAATATTTTTTGTTTTTGAAAATCAAATGTTTTATAGTCGTTTTTGTAAAACTTGGTATTTAAGAGTTTTTTTTTCACTTTCTATAGTATTTTAAGAAGAAATTTATTTTTAGGAAAAAAAACGGTACCTTCTGTACAAATCTTTAAAAACCGTTAAGAAAAATATTTCTTTTCTTTAAAACGGTTCTTACGATTTATATAAAACTTTTTCTGTGTGTTCAAGTTAGTGGGATAAACTAAAAAAAATTATAAAAAAAAGTCATATAGCAACTATTAATAGTACCTCCATAGAACGTTTTTTTTTTTGTATTTTGAATTATCTCATTATCGGCTTAACAGATTCAAATTAATTTTTTAAAACAAATTTTAAATAAGATTACAAAATATTGCGTACCAAAGTTCTCAAAATTTTTTTTTTAATTTTTTTTAAAAAGTTTTAAGTTTTTTCTTTTGAAAATTCGATATCTCAAGAACGGATTTACAATTTTTTTGGAAATTTTATTTTTATATGCACATAAATGAATAATTAAGATTTTATATTTTTTTCGTGGTCATATTCAATAAGATTTTTAAAAATAGTTTTTTTGGAAACTCTTTGTGGTAGAAAATTGAGTTTTAAACAAAAAGTTTTCAGTGTAAAATAGTCAAATTTAGCTAAGCAATTCGATCGATTTTATTAGTAATGCGTAGATCTATTGCTACCCAAATATGTGTAATTAAATCTACTATGTGTATATTAGGGTGATGGTCCTTATATTGGTTTTTTTTTTTTAAATTCTGAGATGGGAAGGCATCTAATGGTTCTGCATAGAAAAAAAAATGTTTCCTAATTATTTTCAAATTTTTATTTCCACCCCCTGGTCAGAGGCTAGAGATTAGATTAAGACGAGAAAAAATAATATTAGAGGGGGGGTCTATATTCCCCCGTTTAGGTGGGGGGGGTGTGTTTTCTCAAAATTTGGATCGAAACAGAAAAAAATTATTTTAAAAAAAATTGGGACACTTACAATGACTCGCCTAACCTTTTTTTAAAGGCACGATTTCATTTTATAATATGCTTCCTAAATAAAGTTTTTATTTCAAATAGTTTTTGGAAAAATAATTTTCAAAACTTAAAAAACAGAAAATTATAATTTCTTAAGATAAAAATAATTTTTTCAAAAACTTTTGGCATCAAATTACATTGAGCGTGGTCACCGGGATACTGGAAACCTTTTAATTCGATTTGTTATTTGATGCGAAACGTTCGGGGTGAGTACCAAAGTGCACTCTTAAAACTTTTTTTTTTTAATAACGCGGTTAATACGAAAAATAATTTTCTATTATGTTTATTTAGGAAGCATATTATAGAATGGAATCGTGGCCTTAAGAAAAGCTAAGGTTTGGCGTTGTAAGTGGTCCCGTTTTTTTAAAATAATTTTTTTGTTTTTGGCTAGATTTCTAGAAAATTATCCCTCCCGTCTGAACGGGGGAAATAGATCTCCCCTCCAATACTATTTTTTTCTCGTCTGAATTTTATCTATACATTCTGATTTTTCGCATTTTATAAGAATAATCCTTTAGTTATAATTAGTACCTTAAAGTGAAAAGGGGGGGGGGGGTGAAATAAAAATCTGAAAAAATTAGGGAAATTATTTTTCAATGTTTTGAATCGAATGAGGGCTATCCAAGATCAAATTTAAAGACCAACCATCAATTCCATCAAGAACTTCTGATCGGCATTAATCAAATTCTCTTTTTTTTTAGTACAGCAAATATGGCTCTAAATTTAAAAAATATTGAATTGTCACGAACAGGAAACCATTAAAAAGTTAAAGTTTCAAAATTCTGTATTTCATCAGTGAAATGATTTTAGAAAAGTGGAGCTTTGAATTACTGAAATATTTTTAATTATTATTTTTTATTCAGTTATTGAAAATTTGGAGGAAATTTCATAGAATTTTTAAGAAATAGCGGAACATCTAATAGAATCTCTACAGAGTTCTCACTAGTTAATAGGTATACAAATACATATTTCAATAAATATATTTAATATCACTCGCACCTACTATTTTTGTACTTGATCACTATATGCAAAAATTTAAAGAATTTGTCAAAGTCAAAGAAATATTCTTGGATAATGTAATGTTTTCACTTCATATCACCTATCTTAACAAATATTTCATTTTGAATCGGGCTATTAACAAAGAGATGGCACTAAAATTTATTTTTTGGGTAAGTCCTCGTATGCCCAGTCATTAGAAAAGCCCTTCGCATTTTAAATTACGGTAATGTGTTACACCTTGGATGAAGTAATTTAAAAATAAAATTACACATGTATATTGTTGAACTTGCAAAATCCCATAACTCTTTGAAATAGGCTTGAGCATATCTCTCATAAATCTTCGTTATATTCTACTTCTATTTTCACCAAAAAAAAAATGTCTTACATACGAGTAGGTCATAATGTAATAAACTCTATATTCACACACTTGTTTATATATAAAGTAAGAGGATTTAAATCTAAATTCATCGTCACCTTTTGCCAGACCACGCAAGTAGAAATAACACAAAGAAATTAATGCTTGTTATTTCTGGTCGCATTTTGTAAAATAAATAATATCCTGCCACCAGTGCTGCTGTTGTAGGAAAAGATATGTGACACTAATTTTTTTTAAAAGCAAACTCTCGACCTACAGAATAAACCATCAAAGCGATTTTCTTCAAATTTTGATTTTTTGGCTTTTTTTTGTAACTTTCCATAGAGAAAATTGAAAAAAAAATGTCAGCTCCAAAAATAATGGTATCTACATACTTGCCATACAACCGTTTAGGAAAACGTCGGTGGAATAATGTAGGTAGTTATAGTGTCCTTTTTCTTAAAAAAAATACCAAAAACCGTTACTAAAAATACCTGCTATATAACCGTTTTTTTTTATTTTAGATTTTCTTATTGACGGCTGAAACGATTTCATTCAAAATTTGTCCGAAAAATTTCTTTTAAGTTGTCAATAGTATTGCATATCAACATTTTGAAGAAAAAAAGTAATTTTGGATTTTTGGAAAATTATTTATTTATTTTTTTTTTGAAAATTCAATATTTTAAAAATGGATTGATGATTTTTTTTGAGGCTTGTTTTATGAATGTTTTTTTGAATATACTCAAAATAAAGATACCAAACTTTTTTTTAAAAATGTAATCAACATTTTGTACTTAAAAAGAAATCATTTTAAGAAAACCCTTCAAACGATCTTAAAAGTTTTTTTAGTTTTTTTTCTATATTTTTGCAAGAAATGAAATGGCATACTTGTTCTTGAGCTCTATACAATTAAGAGAACGATCTACAAATGCTTTTTTCTATTTTCTTGTCTGAACTACTCTTGCATTTCAGAAGTTCTTAATTCCAAGTAACTTCAACATAAGCGCAAGTACGTGCGATCTAGTCGTGCATTTTATTTGTAGATTCAAAGCCATTTGCATTATATTTATGATTTTGAATACGTGAAAACCTGTATTTCCATTTAATGTATTCAAATTAAGTAATATGAATTTAATTATAAAGCCTTTCCTCTCGCAAAACTCTTAAAACAAAACTATTTGTCTTGATTTATTTTATAATCATGAATTTGCTACATTTGGAGTAAATCAACAGCCCTGCCTGTTTGACTTCTTTCAAGTGAAAGGACTCATTTAAATGCATATAACAACTTTCACGATATGTTTCTTATAAAATAAGCATTTATATTTTGTTTGTTTGTTTTGTTTTTTGTTTTCAAAAAAAGAGAAAATAAAACAATAGATTTTAATGTCTAAAACAGCAGTTGTTATAGCAAGCAATTGCACCTTATTCCCAAGGGTCCAATATGATGTAGCTATATAGAGCCCAAAAAAAAAAAAAAAACTAAACTCAGACATAAAACAAATGGTTGGAACGCGGCCGGAAATCCCAAAGACTCACGAAAATAGCTCCATTCAATTTCTTTCAATATGCCTACCTCCTGCGATGCAAAAAAACACAACAACAACAACAATATACCTACTAACAGGAACACACAACCCACTCTTGATAATTTATGTACATAGGTATGCTGGGTGAAAGACTTTTTCCATATAATATTTAGGAAAACAAGCTTTTCAAAAACTGAAACAGATTTTCTGGAAACATGTTCAATTTTAAATCCGTCGCAGAAGTCGTCGTCGTCGTCATCGTTTTTGTGTTGTCGTGTTGTTGCTATCATAGATTTGGAATACTCGCGTTGGCATCGCTTCGTCATCGTCGTCATCCTCATCGTCCTTATAAAAGGGATGTTGCTTCATGAGTGGCAAATGGGGCAGATCATCTTTGGAATGAGTGCGTTTGGTCGTGTTTCGTGCGTGTATATCTGATGGGCTATACAACTCAAGCATGCCTTTGAATAATAACACGCATAGAGAAATAAATGTTTGGAGAGAGCACTTCCATTATACTGATTTAAAAATTGGATACTTCCTACATTTTTTTTTTGAGGGACCAGAAGAGTTTCAAATAGATTAAACCATCAGAAAGCATTTTCATGGCCTCTGTCATCAACGTTAAAGGTATACGCACGTAGCATTGAAAAGCAGCACGCTTCTGAGTTCTCAAAAATACCTCAACTCTACGCATGTAATGGCTGACGATTATTATGAGATTCCGTTTTCAGTGGTGCATGAATTGAGATTTGAGAATTATTTTTGTTTCAAAAATCTTTTAGGCACGCGTACGTGAAAAAAATTAATAGCAGATATTTGTTGTACGAATTGTAGATGGTTAATCATGAAAGCGGTATATTTTTTTCTTTTGTGTAGGTAGGTATTAAAAGATGAAAAATCGTGACATTCCGAATTCTATATGGGCTCCATAAAGTAGGATGACACATTCGGGTACTTTATTTGAAAAGTGTTTTGGTTTTCTATTTTGCTTAGGAAAAAATCTTCTCCTATTTATTTAGATTTTTGATTTTTTGATAAGATAAATGCTAACATTTGTAAAAATTCATGTTTTCCTTAGAATACCTCAGCCTTAAGATATCTGATTTTTTCAAAAACATCTTACTTAAGATCAAATTGAAAATGTGAGATGAAATATTTAAGATATCAAGTTCAAATGTTCCGATAGCAAATTATTGTGATACCATGGAAGGTTTTTGATTTTTGTTTTTGTCAATAAATAAAATAAGTAAGACATTTATAGATTTCCTGTTAATTTAATGGGTTTTAAAAGAAAAAGCTATACATTTTATTTTAAGGTTCGGTTACCTTAAGTACATTGTATTCAGCGGCCGGAAGCCTCACGAACGAGTGCTCACCTTAAGAGATATCAATATACTGAAACATTTGCAGTGAGTAGAGCAGCGAATTATTAGGCATAGTTAATGTATGTACAACTCGCTTGTCAGTAGCGAGTACACTGACTTCAAAAAACCTTTTGATTAAGTCACAAAAATATCTTAAGGTAGTTGGGAAAAGTTGGAGTGCGAGGCTCTTTGCTGAATTGGTTTTAAAGCTACCTTCAAGAAAGTAAGTTCAAAGTGAAAAGTATTGAAAAAATAGCACAGATTTTAGATGGAATGCCACAAGGATCAGAGCTGGGACCACTGCTTTTTTATAATACACGCTATTGTCTTGTTCTCAGCTCTGAGGCAAGGTACGGAATATACTGTTTTGCAAACTAGAATTGACATTTATTTTCCTGACAATATCACCTACAAACCTACTACCCAACAAACTTTCAATACTAGATTGAAAAAATCAAAATTAAATATAAAATATTGAAATACTGGAACTCGAATGACTATGACGAAGATGCAATCTCAGATGTAATAAACGAACTTCGTCTAGGTAGTACCTCGCGGCACGATGGTTTGTGTGTTGGACTGTTATGCTGAAGTTGTGGATTCGATTTCCAGCCGCTACCACCTTAAAACAAACATGTTTTTTCCGAGGTACTGCCTCTTGCAAGGAACTGACAAATCCCTCAAGAAAATATTTGTCACGAAAAAGTGCTTCGCATCCAGCCATTCAGACTCGACAAAAAATTGTAGGTCCCTTCCATTCCTGCCAACACCACGTTGGGAGTTGTTAGTCACTAGGCCTTGGTTCTTCACAAGCTGTAGCGTAATCAAATTTATTTTTTTCCCTAAAATTGAAGATTGCGCCAAAAAATTGTTGCTAGAAAAGTTAAATTATTTTATTTTAATCAAACATTAAAAAAAGTTTCAATAGACTTAGTTCAAGCTAAGAACTCCAAATAAAATGTATACACTTTTCTATATATTTTTCTGCGGATAAGCTCCATAACTAAGAATTTCGATTCTATATTCCTCCATAGATGCTTTTCGTTTTCATTCAACATAGGCATATAAGCATCGCATAAAACTCTATAGAGTTAAAAAGGCGACTTTTTTCAGTCCTATTGTACTTATATGGAGTTATTTATGAAAGTCTTAGAAAAGTTCACATTAAATTAAATAAAAAAAACTTGTTCCTGTGTTGCTCTGAACCAATTGTCTTGCTCGTTAACCACTCCACAAATCTCATATGGAGTCACTTTTATCTTGTATTGTCTCTTATGAGACAAGAAACTGGGGGGTTATTATGAAAAACGATACTCGTTCAAAATAAGGCGTACTCGTTAAATTGCGATTAGGAAAAACGATTGTAGTAGCACTTAATCGTCAAATTGCGACTAAGAGAAACGAGAATCGTTATAATGACGATACTCGTATTTTTATTTACGAGTGCCTTCAGCTCTCGTTCAGCTTTCGTTTTGGGGTAGTTGTCAAATGTCATTTATTTTTTATGTTGGTTTTGGTTGGTTTTTGTTTTGTTAAGTGAGCAGAAAAAAGTAAGTAAATAATAAATACATTTGTAAAAAACATAAAAATTGACATTTGTTAATAGGAGTGAAGTAAGTTGCGCTTTTAAAAAATTATCATTTTTCGTTTTTGTCTGGCAACTGTTTTTGCTTTCTATTAACGTATCTTAAAATCGCTCTTCGCCATGACTTTCGTTTTTTCGAGTTTCGTTTTTTCTTCCGTTTGTTTCGTAGTTCATAATAAGGGCCATGGCATTAATAGGCAAAAACTCTGTTAAAAAAAATAATAAAATAACAGATTGGTATGACTATAATAAACACTTATTGGTTATTAAATAAATAGTGGTATAATAGATTAAATTATTAATAAAAACAAACCTAAAACATATAATAAGACTAATAAGAAATATATGTGCTCAGATGCCAAACTGAATATAAACTATAATATAGCCGATTATAACTTGGCGTCACCATATTCATCAATACAAGCAATAAACTAACATAAAGATTGTATAATAATTTTACAGGATGACTATTGAAGCAAAAGTATCTTGGTCATTTCATAAAAGCATTATAGAGAGATTAAAGATTAAAAAGTATTGGTACATCGCTTCTATTAAGCTGATATAATTTGCACCAGAAAATATTTAAAGATTCAGTTTTGCTCCATTTAGGTATTTATTTCCTGTCAGAGGGGTAAATGGAACCCTATAGAATCAAATAATACTTTAATGCCTGAAATGCGAAGCAATTTAGTTAGTTGAATTGAATTCTTAACAAAACACTAAACTTTTTGAATACTTAAACACAGACAATAGGTTACTCGTTAAGAATTAAATAAAAAGAACTGGGCCTAAGCGGCAACCCTGTTGTATTACAGAAATAAATTTAAAGTAATTTAACTTACAACACTGTCAAATGGCATAGAGAATGATCTATAAAATTAATAAAATTAAAACCACAAAATCTTAGTTTTCTTAATATATAAAACAAGTCTGTGATGACGCAATATACTTAATTTTATTTTTGAATAAATTTATTCCATTTTTAGCCAATTCCATTTAAAATTTTACAGTAGAGCGGCTTTTAGTATAAAAACTTTGTCGATTTGGAATTAAAAATGAGTTTACAAAAAAACATACAGACTCACAAATAAAAGCCTTGAAAAATTTTGAAGTAATTAGTACTGAAACAATAGGTCAATTACTCTTAATTCCAACTCTTTTTTCCTTTTTTATAAGTAAAGTGATGAAATTTAATTCCAGAGAGATGAAAATGGATAAGAAAACATTCGATTTTCGAAAATATTCCAATGGATATTGATTCTAAATTTTATATCATCAAGTAACAGCAAGATTTATAAGTTCACATTTATAACAGTCCGAAATAACACAGCAAGAAAAAAGGACTTTAAGGTATCACATCTATAAGTATCATATATCATTTTCATATCTAAAACTGGAGAGGACGTTTGTTTAAAGGACTGCTGAAACCTGCTTATTCTTATTATGTATAAAAAATATAAAATTTTCTGATTCTTATCATTTTTCCAGCATTCATTAATCCATTTGAATTGGGCAACTTTAATCTTCTTTGCAATATTTTAATATAATGTATACCCAACCTTTATTATTTTTTTTTTTGAATATGTAATTTGTTTGTTAAATCAGCCCAAGGTGTGCGTCGGGTGTCTCATTCAACATTTAACCCGTGTAACCTCGAAAACTCCATATACAGACAGTAAGAGCTAGAGGTTCATTTTATCCATATCTTTTCTACCTACCTCACTGTTATCTCCATAGGTCGAGGCATTTTGATTTATCTTCTTGAAGCTTCACAGAACCCCATAGCTAGGCCCATACCCCCAACTGATTCTTAGAATAAGATCGAAAGATAATAATGTTTGGCTTTGAGAAGGATGCAAAAACTCAGAATTCGCTTATGTACGTTCACCTTCTCTTCAACTCCCTGATTGTATATTTTTATTTTTCCTTACCTTTATATACCCACCTACATAAACCTACACTTGAACGCGTCTTTTAATAATAAATGTATTATCCTGGAGAATCTCGTTCATAGACACAGTGCGCGAAGGTGATGGCGTCGGGTATTAAGGATTTACGTATATATAAAAAGAAACCTTATTTTATTACAGCCAATTCAATTTTACATCGCAATACGTCTGAAGATGAAAAGATGATTAAAAGGGACCTCGATTTCTGAACCCATTGCACTTATACCTATCTAGCTTTCTATCTTTGTGTAAATTTTATTTATTCTATCCACCTCCACACCCTTAAGATGGCG
Organism: Dasysyrphus albostriatus; assembly: GCA_946251815.1. Classification (NCBI taxonomy): domain Eukaryota; kingdom Metazoa; phylum Arthropoda; class Insecta; order Diptera; family Syrphidae; genus Dasysyrphus; species Dasysyrphus albostriatus. The sequence continues at coordinate 139,885,441 of OX276336.1, forward strand.
TTAACAAAGGGTAAACCAGGAGTAGGTTTGCCTTGGAAACAAAAGGAAAAGGTCCTAGATGCGAATTAGTTTGGTAGCATTAATATGGAATCACTATTCACCACCCAAATGCATAGACACTAGGCACCCCCACTCCTCGCATCCTGTATACAGAACAACATGCAAATAATAATCAGACCAAACCAACCGACCGACCAACCGACCGACCAACATAGACGCACAACCCCTCTTAATTGACACTACGGAGACAGAGAGGGGTTAACATTAATTTGTGTACTTTGACCAATTGCGTGTTGACTCTTGTGCAGAATGTTTGTCCTTTGGGTTGCTTAATTATTTATCTTTTATGGGTGAAATCCCACAAATACAACGTGTGATCCCGAGTGTCCTCTCTTTCTTCATATGTATGTATATAAAGAGTACAACAATTTACATATAGGCATATACCTTTATGTACAGATATATGTTCATAAATAGAATCTCAGTCAATTACCCACAGAGATTCAAATTGAATGTGTCGTGGCTTGAGGGTAACATCTTAAAAGGATTAAAATTTACAAATGAAATGTAAAGGGGGGCTAAAAGTATGTGTATGGGTCTTTGGGTCTTTAGGTAACTGGAAATCAGTATACATACATATTTTATTTATATATGAATGCTATGGCTGTGGGTGTCCTCGAAGCTTTTTGTCTGGATCTGAATCTAAGTTCAATCTCTAATGTAATTTTGCGGTGCATGTTGTGTTTACGGTTCATATGGTGTGGTTAAATTTATATTTCAATAATTTATTCTTCCTTTTAAATTTGTAACTTTTGTTCTTAAAGTTTAAATGCTCGGTTTCACCAAAAAATGTTTGAGAGAATTTTAGCTCGAATTTTTAAAATATGATAAATAATTAATGTTTATATGTTTCTTTACATTCACCTTAAACAAAAGCAACAAGAATTTTTTCAGATTGATTTTAATAATGTTCGTCTTAGATCACTTACAAAATTACTTTATCACAAATGTGACAAAAAATCGCTAAACAGTCTTTTTAAGTTAATATATATTTTAAGTAAAACAAAGTAGTATCTTTTCTTTAGTAAATTACCCGTTATTTAAATTGTATGACATTTCACCAAAACCAACCATAAAATCTTTTGTATTTTGAGTTTGTTTTTATGTTCAATCCCTTTTATATTTCCTTTTTAAATTTTATGTATAAACAGCTCAAAAGTATCTCTTAATAATATAAAACTGAATTTATTTCTTTTGCTCCTTTTCGATGATCTTATAATGGATGGATACAGTGGTATCCCCGAATGGTAAGTTTAAATAAGTTCTTTGAAAAAATATTGAGTTAAAGTTTTATTGTTGGACTGAGAAAAATTATTCATAATGCGAATATGAATATGAATATGAATATGAATATGAATATGAATATGAATATGAATATGAATATGAATATGAATATGAATATGAATATGAATATGAATATGAATATGAATATGAATATGAATATGAATATGAATATGAATATGAATATGAATATGAATATGAATATGAATATGAATATGAATATGAATATGAATATGAATATGAATATGAATATGAATATGAATATGAATATGAATATGAATATGAATATGAATATGAATATGAATATGAATATGAATATGAATATGAATATGAATATGAATATGAATATGAATATGAATATGAATATGAATATGAATATGAATATGAATATGAATATGAATATGAATATGAATATAAATATGAATATGAATATGAATATGAATATGAATATGAATATGAATATGAATATGAATATGAATATGAATATGAATATGAATATGAATATGAATATGAATATGAATATGAATATGAATATGAAAATGAATATGAATATGAATATGAATATGAATATGAATATGAATATGAATATGAATATGAATATGAATATGAATATGAATATGAATATGAATATGAATATGAATATGAATATGAATATGAATATGAATATGAATATGAATATGAATATGAATATGAATATGAATATGAATATGAATATGAATATGAATATGAATATGAATATGAATATGAATATGAATATGAATATGAATTTTGAATATGAATATGAATATGAATATGAATATGAATATGAATATGAATATGAATATGAATATGAATATGAATATGAATATGAATATGAATATGAATATGAATATGAATATGAATATGAATATGAATATGAATATGAATATGAATATGAATATGAATATGAATATGAATATGAATATGAATATGAATATGAATAAGAATTTGAATATGAATATAAACATAATTATGAAAATTTGATTTTTATAGTACCTACCTACTATTTGAATCTATGAATAATATAAAATATCAAATGCATGAGCGATATTTTCATAATCACTATCTGTTTTTTTATCGTTAGCGGTGAATAACTGGTTAAGTTTCAAACTGGTTTCACCGCGGTTTAAAGCATTTTCAAACCAGTTTCACACCAGTTTCAATCCAGTTTCAAACTGCTTTCAACCCAGTCTGAGTGTTAAACCAGTTGCAAGGAAAGCAAATGAATGCAAAGTCTTAAAAGTAATGAAATGCATACATTAATTCCCAAAAGATTGCATTCAATTGAATGAAATAAAATCTTAAATGAATGGAAACAAAAATGTATTTTAATCATTTCAATGTCAAATAAATGTTAATTGTAGAATTTGAATTCACAGCTTCAAAATAAAGTCAATGAATGCAATATTTTGATAAAATTCAATAAATTTACTTCATCATTGCATTCACAAACGATTGCATTCTTTCGCATAATTCTCTTGCTGAGATATATGTCTGTCAACTATTCTTAAAAAAGGAAACTCTTCGTCTATACATTAGCTGCAAAGTGTATGATTCAACCCGCACTTGTAGTTACCATAACACGTCAAAGCCATTCCACCTAAAAACTCTAATTATAATTATATCCCTAGACACCAATCGCATGTGAATAAAATAATTCTTATTAATATCCTTATTTTTCTTTAATTCAATTTCAGCTTCGTATCGCAGCACTAAATGAGCCACATTCTGGCAATATCGAAGGCATACACCGTGCCGACTTCCAGTGTCATAGACAGGCGAGAAAAGCTGGCCTTGTTGAAGAGGCATTCAGAGCCTTCCTCTCTGCGAGGTAAGTGGTATAACCATTTAATTTTTGTTTATTTTTATTGATTCTCTAACGAGCAAAGCAAACACCAAAACCACCTGCCAATCTCAATAATCAATCAACTTATATCGCGCTCAAGAACTCAACATCCTGGGGGAAGATTGCGTGCGTCCTCAATTGAATTTTCTCTCACATTATATGTAGGTATACTCGTAATCAGCACGCGCGGCGCGTCAATTGAAATCTAAGCCAAGCTGTCAAGGATAATGCCAAAAATTGACGACCCAATAGCATAACCTGTTGAACTTTTTTTTTGATAGGTGTAGAGGTGGTAAAAAGGCAGCAAAGATGTCAAAGAGCCTGACATAATTTTTACGATTATCTCAGCGAATTTGTTTGTTTTTTTTTTGTCGCGAGAATTTTTTAAGGGCTTTTAGTTTCAGCACTAAAAGTTCACAGAACAAAATTTTGTTTGCTTCTTCGTTTATCCTTACAATACCTTGACAATCAAATCGAATTGAGGACAATATAAAAACATGGTGTCGTCGTTGGCGGTGGCGGTCGGTGGTGGCGGCAGTGTTTGATAAAGGTACGTGCTTAACACGGAACACTGATAAAAAGGCACACATCCAGCAGATAGAAAAAAAATAAGAAAAACAATATAAGGGGGCGTAACACTGACGACGTTTTGAAATCCTTATTACACAAAAGATTGTGTTTACCTCTTGATATAAGTTTTCAGTTTTTCTATCGCACCAGAACCACCCTCCCGCTCCTCCATCTAATGTGATACAAATACCCTAACAGGGGAAAACCTTCGTTGGCAGTCTCTTAGAACGTCAATTGTGCAAAGTGTCCCTTGGCAGGAGTTTGTTTTTTTTTTTTTACTTCAGCTTGTGCTTTGTTTTGTTCCAAGCCATCCCTCGTATCCTTTCGTGGTTTGTTGGTTTGGTTTATCCTATATATATCCCAGATAAAAGGTATCGCTTCGTCCGTAAATAAAAAAAAAAAAAAAAACACAAGAGAAATTCTGAACTTATTGTCAGAAGTTATGTTCTATGGGATACGAACGAACTTTTTGGATGTGCACTTTTCTTGTAATCTTTGTGTTGTGCGTGTTTGGTTTTTGGGATGACAAAACGTGTTCAAAAAGACTTTCCTGCAACGAACATTTTAAGTTGTCCAATAAAAGGTTTTGATGCGGTGCGGTGGTGTTAGATATTCCATCTGTTCTTTTATTTGTTTTGTTGTTATTGCTAGATGTCCCACCTTTTTTGTGTGTGTTCTATCTTGTTGAGATTTTATCATCATCATGAAAACACCTGTTTTTGAGATTCTATAAGAATGTACACCCAAGAGTCTAAGACAAAAGCTACGTATAGTGACAAGGGTTAAAGTCTAAGAATTCTATGGGGCTGATAGCACTCTCTGGCAGTACATAAAAGTTCTTGAGAGGTGAATGACGTTTTGTACATTATACAAACACGTGTGTGTATATGACATAAAAGTAATTATCTAAAAAGATTGTCAGGTTAAACGCATATTAGAATTTTGGAGTAGGGGTGTTTTTTGTTTTGCTGTTTTTTTTTTTTAGTGATTAATTTTAGTATGAGAAAAATGCAGCAATAAAACAGACAGATTTATCCCACTTAAAGATCCGATACTGCCAATCTAATCAGAGCATACGTACAGTGCAGTCATATTCCATTTTTTTTGGGCTAACCCGAATCTGAGGTTTGACGCAACATGGAAAAAATTGAAAAAATTATGCAAAAATGCATTTTTGGAGTTTTTGACTTATGGATCAAAAACTATTAATTATTCGTATATTTTATCAAAATATACAACTTTAAGTATAGGATTTGTTTTTCAAATAAATTCTTATAGTCATTCTGAGATGTGAACTTTTTTCTTCGAAATTCTTTTTGAATCTTTCAAATACCTTCAATACTCTTTGAGAAACCATTGATAAGTTGTAAGCTTTCGTCTTAAACCATGTGTAGGTACATTAGGGTGGTCCTTGAATTGTACATAGTCTAAGATAGGGTTGGGTTCGAAATGCTGTAGGGTCATTATTCAGCTATCAAAATATTTACGGAATTTTTTAATAAAGAATTTTGAAAAACAGATTTCTTGTATTTTCTTAAGGCAGAATTCTGGTCCGTTTTTAATGATGAAAAGCCAAATACGAAAGTTTCTCCAAGAACATAAAACAGCGTCGATGCTCTGAGTCGCTGACTAAAAAGCTTGGTTGGAAAATAAAAGGCGGGCTATATAAGCTCATAAACAACCTGAAAAATTAACTTCTTTTCTCAAAATTTCAGGTGAATACGGTAAGAAATTGGGAGCAAATTAAAAGAAAAGATTTCTTAAAAAAAATAACCAAATAGTGCGAGTCATAAGAAAACTACTTAGAAGCCATATTAAGAATTTTCACACAACATACCGCGTAAAGCCGTAGTAAACGTTGTAAAACTTTAAACTTCGTATATTAGTCACAATTTTTATGTGAATGATAGCAAAAAAATAAGTATAGTTAGGTGTGGAAAGTTTCAGTCAAGATTATTCCCAAAATTAAAGTCTTGCAATCATTAACTGGTAATGAACTCCAAGACTTTGATTTTTGAAATAGCCTTTTCTCATGTTTTTGACGAATAAAATTCTTTGTTTGCTGTCACTGACGTCCAAAATTTGCTGTGGGCTCTGGTTCACAATAAAATCATAAAAAAATGTTTTATGTTATGAAAATTTTCTTTAAGACGGAATTTTAGTTTTCATAAGCAGAATTTTGAAATACAGAATTTCGCACAAACAGAATTTTGATAAATAGAATTTTGCATTTACAGAATTTTGAAATACAGAATTTTGGCCAACAAATTTTTGACCAAACAGAATTTACAAAAAAAAAAGAATATTGAAAACCAGAATTCCAACCCGCTCCCTCTTGGATAGTCCAGAGACTGAGTGTTTTCAAGAAGATTTTCGAGAACATTAAAAATACATCAATTTTCAACTAGTGCTTGAATCCACATGGGTTGTCGCAGAAAAAAACCTTAAACAGACATTTATTTGAAATTTTGTATACTTTCAATGGTACTTTGAGGTAATTTTCGAACAATTGGTAGTTTTCGAGGTATTAGTGAAAAACTCTCAAAAATGTTTTATTTCAAAAGCTTCTAAGTTTCAAGCAACTTTAACACAAGAGCAAGTACGTGCAATCCAGCCGTGAATTTAATTTTTTTAAATTATAGGTACTGCAAAATATAAATTTATATGCATATCTACATATTTGTATGTAATATTCTTATATGGATATTCTATCTGCGGGGGTGGAAAACGGTAAGCTATCTGTCATATTCACGTAGTTTCATAAAAAAGTGGTTACTGTTTTTCAAGTTTTGACGTGAGTTCTTCACCTTTTTATAGTTTTAACATTTGGGTTGAAGATTTCACAATTTCTTTATTTAGGTATTTTTTTTCATTTTATCAACGAAACATAAAATCGTTGGAGCGGTTTTCTTAAAAACAAAATTTTTAGTTTATTTAAAAAAATGGGATGCCAATTTTTAGTATTAATAAATATACATTAATAAACCTTGTTTCAATTCATGAAATATTCAATTTTCAAAAACAAAAATAATATTTTTTATAAAAAGAATCTAAATATTTTGTTTCAAAATATTGATATCCTAGTATTATTGAAATTTTAAAGAAGCTTTTGCATGCAAATTCTGATTTAAATCGGTTTGGCCGTTAATGAGAAAATTGAAAAATGTTACATAGCAGGTAGGCATCTTGGTGAATTATTTTAATACATTTTTTATCGAATTTACGCCATATCAAAGTCACTGAAGCCGTTTGTGAGATAAATAAGTTGCCGTGATTTTTTTAAAGTGAACCTCTGGGGAATTACAAAAAACCCTAGATTCAAGATTGAAGAAAATCTCCTAAGTACTAAAGGATGTAGGTTGAGGCACGGGCAGATAGATAGACAGACAGAATTACCTCACTCTTTTTTCGTGTTCTCCATCATTGTTGTGTCAGGTTTGATTGATATTTCTTTTTCATAAATCCAAATCTTGACCTATAGTACCTTGTATATCGCAAGTGAAATCTATGGCTGACCAATTATCTATAGACTAGAATTTACCTTTAATAGTACTTGAGAAGCTTTTTATATGGTTCAACTATCTACTGAAACTAGCTGTACTTTTATAACAAATTACTGACCAAAAATATTTGATTATAATTTTCCGAATGTTCCATATATGAGGTGCCTAGATCAAAAAGCCTCATAACCCTCATTTCAAAGCTTGGTCACTTGTGAGTTTTTCTCTTGTGAGTTGCTAAAAAGATTCTTTTGTTATTAATAATTGAGAACAACTAGTCAGTAAATTTTGAACTAATAGAAAATCAAAGTAAACGTTTATTTTATTGAACTAAAGTTGTAGGAGTTCTTTTATTTATTTGAATGAGCTTTTTCAATTCTCATCACAAAATGTTTTTCTTATACGTCTCTCAGAACGTGGCAAACACTTGAGTAGTTTCTTATTTGATTGTATTCTGCTGTGTTTTCATGATGACTACAGAGGAAGCACATTCAAAAGAATAATTGGATTTTCTTCTCAATTATTATAAAACAGGATTTTTTTATGTTAAACGCTGACTTTTCTTTTTTTCCTATCCTGTATAAAGAAGAACACTTCAATTGATTTGAATTGTTCAAGTTTCAACTCTCAATTATTTATCTACGAAAACAGATGTTTTCAGTCAAAAATCACGTCAGCCTTTTCCTATTTTGTTGTTGAATATTTTAAATTATTAATTTTGGATTTACAAATAAATCGAAAAGTGAATGTCTTTTGAAATTGTATGTAAAATATTTTCCATTTAACGTGGTTTTCGGGATAGTTACACTAAGTATTATAATTTGGTTAGTGGCTTTTACCAGACCTTATCACTCAAACGCATGCAACTCTATCAGGTATATTAGGTGTGGCTATTTCAATTGTAATTAATAATCTGACAACAACAACTTTGCTTTTGTGTTTCAATTGTGGTAAAAGTAATCATATTAACTACCAAGGGTGCTGACAGTGTTATTTGATTGATTTATCTTTGTAAAGGGTGTTTTGTTTTAGACGGGTGGTTTTCAAGAAGAAATAAAACGCATATAATTTGATGTAATGACCAAGAATTAAGCTTCATTTTAAAGATGAGCGTTTGCCTTTATGTTTTCGAAATGATTTCAGGCAAGTCCTACTACGGGTGGCTCGAAGGTCCAGCTAGGAGGTCCAATTTTGACCATTATTTGCAGCAATTAAGGCCGTATCTCAGCAATAACGCACCGAATATTTACTTCCAAGGCGTCAATTGTCTCGGGCTTATCTGCGTGGACAAGTGACTTCACATAAACCCACAAAAAATAGTCCATCGGTGTTGAATCGCACGATCTTGGAGGCCACGGCCCAGACCCACGATGCGAGATAATGCGCTCACCAAAAATTTCCTTCAATAAATTAATTGTTTCGCGTTGCGTCGCGCAAACCGCACCATTATTAAATTACTTTGCTACTAAATTTGCACGATTTGCAAACGTTGTTCAGGAGTAAGTCTATTCATTACGAAATGGCAAACCAAACTAAGCATAAATCAAGTGACAGCTGTCAAAATACAAACTCCAAAAAAAGTATTGCCAGATTGAAAACCACACGTCTGAAAAAATATCCTTTATAAAATTAGCTTATATGTTTCCTTGTTAGAATTTAATTTTTAATTTGCATTTTTAATTTGTTAAAAAAATATTTAAATATTCTATAAATTTCTTGTTCTTGTCTGTCTGTATTCACTTTCAATTTTAGCTAAATGTTCGTGAATACAGAAAAATATATATATATTTTTTAGTATTCATAGAAACAGCTATAACCTTTGTTTGAACTCACATCTTTAAATTCTGACCTAAGATCCAGACCCACATCTTGTAACTCCTTATCACCCACTCACACGCATTCTTCTCATTAGGGTTCTGCACACTTTACTATTTAAAAAAATGGAAATACTCGTATAAACCTTAACAATAAAAAAAAAGAACAAATATTTAACTAATATGCAAGCTCTGAATCTATTATGACCGTGCTATGCATCCTTGTGCCACATTCGGAACGTCAGATACTAAAGAGCATTACCATCGTTGTCGTCGTGTCATATACGCAGATTCTCACATTATGTGTATCCAAAGCAAGCAGCACATTGCAGAGAGAATGTATTTATGTAATGTAGGTATACTTCGTCAGTTTCACCTAATTAGGGCACAAACTTTAAAGTAGAACGGTCGGAGGAGTCAGGAGTGTAATACGAAAGCTACAACTACTATAACCAGTAGAAGCATTGAGATCAAGTGGTAAGGGTAAGGATGGCTTGGCTATATACGAAGCATGCAAATAAAAGATAAGAGTGGTAATGTCCAAGGACGTATTTGTTATGAACTCTTGTTTCCACAAAGTTTTTGAAAACAAAAAATATTTTTGAAAATTTACAAAACATTACAAAGACTTCCAAAATTCAATAATAAAATCGGAAAAAAATCAAATTTATAATATAAATGTCTTTTCTGAATTTTGACAGACATAAGACAGTGATACAAATTGGTAGTTTTATCCGTTTACTTGACTAATACCAATATTTATGTTTGTCTAAATTTTATCATATTTCAGTGGAAAAATAAATTGTGTAGAAATTGTCAGTTTTGTACAGTAAGCGAACAGATCTCAAGTAAAATTAAAAATAAAATAAAACCGTTGGATCGTTTTTTAAAAAAAAATGTATTGCAAGTACCGTTATTTGTAGAGCTAGAATCACCAAAAAAACCCTTAGATACAATTTGAAGAAGATCGTATAATTGGCTTAGGCTGTAGATCGAGATAAAAACAGACACACAGAATTTTTCAACCCACTTTTTTTTTGCACCAATCTAAAATTTGCCCTATTATAGTACCTAAATTTTCAAAAAAATACTTATTAACGGTACCTTCAATATTTTTCGATTTTCTTCAAAAATATATTTCAGATTTCAATGATTTGTTTTTTAGAAGCAGAAGCTTCTTAAAATTGGTATTGTGTACAAAAATTGTTAAAAAACATACTTTTTGGATTCTTAAAAAAAGTATTAAAAATAACCGTAAATGAAAATATTTATTTTCAAAAACTACTGCTACAATTTTTATAAAAAAAAGTTTGATCTTCTACCAAAAATTATAAAAATTGACACCTAGCAACTAGCTACTATAGTGTTTCCGTACAAATATAATTATTTGATCAAAAATTCAGATGTCATTCTCTATTTTCATCTCAAACTATTGTATTTCATGCTTTTATACATTTACATGCTGTTACTCAGTCGTGCATTTTATTTAGATATTTAATATTTTGGATACTAAAATTTTCCAAAAAGAAATTGGAAAAGAACTTGAATTTTTCGAAAAGTCATCATACAAATTTTTACTTTAAACATTGATTTTTGAATGAAATTTTGAACTCGAAATCAAGTCAATTAGGTTAAATATTCTGAAAGATTTTCAATAAGTTAATTACATGCCAAATTGATTCATTAAGACGAGAGAAAAATATATGTACGCATTACATAAATACATGTATGAAGTCATTGTATATATTTGTGCACTTTACACTATGTTCCTACTCCTTGTGGAAATTTCTACTGTTTTTTATTTATTAATTCGAAAATACGTAGCCAATACAAACATTTGTGGACAGATCATTTATAAGAATTTGTCGATTCACTGTAATAACTACATTATATTTGTGGAGTAAGTACAGTTTTTGTGCACTATCTGTTAGACCCATTTCATGAACACAATAAAATAGTTTTCTATGATAAATACGTAGATGATTGTTATAGAGAGAAATTGGTTTTGTAATGGGTACATAATCATATGTAGTGATTACTTATTCATGGTATTCAGAACGTGATTATGTATAGTGTATATTGTGCAGTGAGTTCATTACTATGTAGTGATTACATGATTATCTTATGGATTCATGATTATCAAGTGAGCAGATGATTATGTATTGAGTTCATTATTAGGGAATAGGTTTCCTCTTCATAATAATTCATCTTTATCTTAATTTCACAGCTAATCGTGAGTTTCCCCTTTATTTGTACTTTGAACACTTAATTTTGTATGGAAAAGCTGTCACCTTTTGTTTTTTTTTTTGAAGTCCTTAGAACTGGGATACTACCGGACAGTAAGTGACCACGCAGTAAATACTTTACTAGGCCAGTTTGCGGTATAGAATTCTGGTAGCAGATATGAATGAGTTGGTAATCGATATAGTAGACATGTGTATTCAGCAAATATTTTATGGACTCGATCCTTTTTGTTTCTGAGTTTTATTACCTCGGGTGGATTTTAAAAATGTTTACACATCAGTCGTATAAAATTTATGTTTTTGGCTAACTACATGCAGGCCATTGTTGTATATTCTTCTTCTCTTTCACTCCCTTGCTATATGGGTGGGACCAGCAACCACCTGGCACTATAGGCATTTTTTTGTAAGCCAGACAGTTAATTATTCTATTTTACTGTATTCTTCCAAAGGTCTTTCAAAGCCCTCAAAACGACAGTTCTTCTAAAAAAATAATGAATATACTCATTGTTTCTTGTGTAAGAATATTTTATCGTATCGAGACTTTATTGATATTATAGAACTATAATGTGAATCCGGCTTAAAAACTTCTGGATTTGATTCAAAAATCGACTGTTTTATAATCGATAAGAAAAAATTCTAGTTTAAACTGCTTTTATTCCATGAATTGTAAATTGGACATTTTTAGCTCAGAGGGCTTTTGAACAAGCAAGGATCTTTAAGGTTAGTTACAACAACAAAAGAAAAAAGCCCGAAGAGTTTTATCTGGAGACTCAAAGTGCCTTTTAAGTTTTTTTTTTTTTAATTGATTTTATTTTCCCAATAAGTATTTTGTGCGGATCTGCATAGAGCTAAGCTTTTCATTTAACCTCTCAAAAAACATCTCACCTGTGACCAAGGCGACTGAACCTCTTAATGCGTCCCTTAAAAACAAATCCCTGGATAAGAGAATACACCGCGTTTAACATTGTACTTTGCCAATTTGCTAGGAAAGGTTGTGTAAATTTGCAACTTGACCCCAAAGTATGCAAACGAGTAGCGATGAATTGGATGTCTATCTAGATAAGTTGAAAGCGAGGATGAAGATTGCAGCCTTAAGGCAGCACATTCCTCTTTTATGAAGACCATTTTTTGAACTATTCTCATACTCATTTTATTTTGTTCACTCGTCTCTTTCGACTGATATTATAGGAAGTAGCTATTGTATGAACAGTCTACGTGTCTATTTTTGGAGAAAAGAAATTTAAATGATTTATTGCTAAACGCTTGGTTGAATCGTATGGCTTTTGTACTGCTCTTAAGATGTGTGAAGAAAAAAAACAGTTTGGTGTTTCATTCTATTTATCTTACTTTTGCTTAATATGCAAATTGGTTACAAAATGCTAACAAATCTTCATCCGGATGTAAATGGGAATTGGGGGTGTTTTTGTGTGAGTGGTAGAGTAGTATGTCTGGATGTGGTGGAAATGTGTGCTGAATAAATTGCACCTGGCTCAGATGTTTATGGCCGAATCATGAATCATGAGGCTAAGTTTGGGTGGTGGTGATATGCGAGGGTGCTAGTTGGGTGGGACAATTTGTCCAACAAATTAGGTCACATTAGTAAAATCTCAAACGATGCGGAAATAGAAATATGTAGGTACATCAATGGTTGTGTAGAAAGTTATACATAAATATCGTTATCTACATCACAAGCTACTCCATTTGTGAGAAACGATTTCGAAAGAGCAGATTCCTGTATTTTGTGTAGATGGAAATTTGAATTGAAGTTTTATCTCTGTATGATTCCATATTCCTATACATGAACCTATATAAAATGTTTCCAAACTGCAAATAAAATACTCATGTTTGGCAGCCCCATAACACTGCTGACCCATATAACTTCTACAAAGAGGAGTTGCATTGCATCAGGTGCTCGAGGACCACTAACTATCAACGACAACGTCCGTCGTCATCGTCGTTGTCGTTCGGTCGATGCCAACGAACCCCTTTTATATACCAACCACTAAACCATTCAGTTGAAAAGACGCGTTTATGTATGTAGGTATGTTTGTTTTGCTGGAACTGGGAACCCATTAAGTTCGATTTTGTGATCCTTAAAACTCCTAAATCTAACGCAACATGGAAATGGAAGGGAAGCAAAACTTCAAATCGATATCATGTGATACACCTATGAAAATACCACTGGAATTGCGATTTGAATTTTGTGGCTTAAAGGACCTATAGCAGGGATGGTCGGTGGTTGATATGAAAGCGATTATAATGAAACCACATTGGTATTTTTGGATATGCAATTTTATTGATATTCAAAATTTCAAAACTGTTTCAGAATTTTGTGAAGGTATACTTTGTACCGCACACACAATATGAATGTTGCAAATATCATGGAATGAAATATTTTTTAATTGACTTTGACATAGGTATACACAAACACAATCATGCATCAGGATACCTACATATGAAATTGAACTGGCTTTGACATTTTTGGCAGAAATGAAAATTTTCAGAGAATACCTTTTTGGTTTGATTTTTATAGCCTCTCTAGAGACATTAATATCTTGTGATGAAAAACAGTTTTTATCACAAAATCAATAGCTTAACGTGATACATATGTAGGTATACAGACTATCAAGATAAAAGAAGGCTGTTTACACTTGAACAAGAACTTTTCTTAAAAATACGAAAAGGTGAGCTTTGGAGGAGTCTGGACCCTTCTTGCCTCCCCCTAAGATTAGGTTCGGTTTCAAACAAATTTGGTACGGTTTAAAGAAAGCTAAGATATTGAATTTATATTTCCGTTTGAAAAATACTCTTGAAAATAGTTATTATACCCAACTCATTTATTTGGTTAGGAACAAAGGCGCCTGGAGGCAGGCGCAGGTACAAGGGGGTCAATGGGTGTAATTGCCCCCTGGGCAAGAATGGACGAAGCATAAAATAATAATTAAATAAAATGTTATCAAGAAATGTTTGTTCTACATTTATAAAATTTATTCTTGGCAGTCAAGGATGAAAACAACCGATGTTATGTATCACACCTCTCCGATAGGTGAGCCTTACCTTACCTTACAGTACCATACATATGTTCCAGATGGTAATATTTGTGAAGATTGTGTTAATTTCGTTTTAAAAACATTTGAGGAACTATACCGTATTATAAAACTGGTGAAAAGTGTGAATCCGACGAAGAAAATTGAGGAGAAACCATCAAACCGGATACTGCCGTCACCACCAAATAGCGATTGTATGTGACTCTTCTACACCTTAAGAAATGTCTTGAACTGGCAAGGCCATTGGCAAAATTATCTAGACCCTGTGTGTTTAACAGTTTAAGTTTAAAAAAGTGTATATCCGTTTCCACCATTGGACCCAAAAACTGTAATCTTAAAATAAATTGATTTTCAAATTTTTTTTTTTTGCCAAAATTTGTAGATTTTCCTTTGCTAATTTGTCGCTCAAACTAAAACCTTTTAGCTTTAACGATTTTTTTGGTATTCAAGTTTCTACAAGCTTAAAAGTTTGCTAAAAATCAAGCCTCTAACATCTAAAAAAATGACTGGATCCAAAAAAATTTCACCACAATTAAAAGACCAACAAAACGCGATTTGTAGCTCTTTTGCTTTTCTTTGTTACAATTTCCCGCTGAAATAAACATCTGAGAAGTTAGCATTACAATGTAAAGCTAGACCAATGACACAGTACACATATCTAAGGTTATATGTTGCACAGGTTGTTAATGATAACTGTCAGAAGATCAATGGGACCATGGCAAGAACTACCATTTTATTTTTTATCTTTTTCTCAGCAACTGAACTAGCTAGAAAATAGCAGTAAGGTCCCAAATTTGGAGTCTTATATGCAATGGCGGACTAAGGAGATTGCGGGGAGGGTGGTTAGGATACATTTTGCACTGAACTAATTCATTGGTCTAGGCCATGATAGACATTTCGTCAGTTTTCTTAACTCTTCAACACAAAATATTGGTATATTGAACGGAAGAAGAACTGCGTGGTATTGTTCCAACGCTTACATTGACATTTACAGAACTAACAGACAACATTATTATATTGGAAACCAGACGAGTACGGCGTCATATCGTAGCTGAAAAAATAAATTTTAGAGCCTTATTAATTAAATTTTTTAGGCGGTTGACTGACTAGTTAGACATTTTTTTAAAGTCCTTAATAGTTGGAAATATGGTTATTTAATGACATAAATGCCAGGTTAGACAAATCTTAGACAAACGATGACGTTGTCCAAGTAATACAACCTTAGGACAACAGTAAACAAAGTTTATCTATAACTTTTTCGAGTTAGATGAATGTTCAAAGTTAGACAAAGTTTATAAATACGACTAAATGATTTAATCGAAACATTCAGTATTATAAAAACTCGGAAGCACTTTTATATAAAATAATTATTCGTGTTTTTTTTTTAATTTTTTAAGGGGTGTAATCTTGCTTTCCGCCCGAGTGCTTTTCAAGAAAAAATACTCTGTTCGAATATCGATTCAAGTCCCAATTTGATAAGAAAATCGAAATATATATTTTGCACTGTTGATATTTCACTGTGAAGTTAGCAGTACATGTCCTCTTCTTAGCAATTCAGCTAGCTTGAAAATTGCAGTTAGGTCTCCAATTTGCATGTTTTTTATGTACTTTAAGAAAAAGCTCAGTTGATATATTGAAGTCCAAATACTAAACTTTAGTGAACAAACTCTAGTTTTAAATAAACAAGGACAACAAACTAAATTTTTCTTGAAAATTAGGTAAAATTAATTGAAACTACTGAACGAAATAAAGGATACGCGCGCCTGGCTGGAAGAGGGAAAGAGGGGTTATTTGCCACCCTTAGCACTGGGAAACCACCGTAATTACATTTTTTTTTTTCGTATGGATTACTTGCTTTTTTTCTGTCGGAGTCTATGAATTCTCAACCCTCCCCCTCCCCCTCCCCCTGAATAAAATCTTGTATTCACCTATAGTCAGGGGCAGTATAATATTGACTCTTTTATTGTTGATTCTTGCACTAAGCCGAATTGTTGTAAAAATTACTGCTCCCATAAAAAAATGTTTGCCTACGCCACTGTTTTTTGTGATATATAACAGAATAATACTTTAATTTTATTTATTTTTTATTTTTAATAGTTATAATTAACAAAATATTTTTACTTATATTTCAGAACACAACATATTTATTCAATTGTTCGAGACAGTGACCGCAATCTACCGGTTGTGAATACACGAGGAGATGTCCTCTTTAGTTCCTGGATGAGTATATTCAATGGAAAGGGTGGTGTCTTCTCACAAACTCCTCGAATTTACAGTTTTAGTGGGAAGGATGTACTAACTCATCCGCAGTGGTAAGTTCTAGATACCTACCACCTACATATCTCTATATACATAACACACTATACCTAACCTATATATTAAGAATATATCTTTTCCATGACCTTTCATGTTTTATAATGACCAAAGTAATTACACAATTCCTATATAGTACCACCAAAAACTGAAACGACCAAGAGCAAGCTCGTCTGTGTTATAATATTATTTTCCCTTCATAGCGAACCCAGCTCTGTTTTTTGCCATCAGCAGGAGTATAGAGAACGAAGTTATATATAGGTATACCACGAAATTGAGTTGCAGCATGAAATTTACTTTTGACAGTTATAACCGCCACGAGTTTCGTGTTTATGGTTATTATGAATCATCTAGGTTAAGCGAATAAATTTAAACAAAAAAAAAAAAGGAGAAGAGGAGACCATTGCAAGTGCTATAGATTCTGTTGGAATTGTTGGTACTTTAGGACTTTAAGTGGAAATTAGGTTTTTGAACTGATGATGTTGAAGCGGGAAACACAAGACCGTTTTATTTTAATGATTTATATCTGCAAGAACATGAATTTTGTATATTATGTATATATGGGAAATGTTAAATGAATGGAAGCTGTGAATGTAACTACCGGTTTGGAGGTATTATCACCTGGGACAATTTAAGGTTTTGTGTTAATCTTAAGGGAGCAATACGTTTAAGTTAATTGAAATTTTGTTTTACAATTTCTTTAAGACTCCAAAACTTTTTTAACTACTTAAATTGTGATCCCTTGACATACTCGACTCGTTTACTTGAATGTGTTACAAGGGATTGTAGGAATAAATCAAAGTATCTTCTCAGAACTATGCTGTTTAGAGAAAGTCTTCTATTTACGAACTTGATCAGTAGTCCAGTCATATTGAATTTTTATGTCCTTGCCCTTCTTTTATGTTTTCGGGGGTGCTGAATCTGAGGCTTGAGACTATAATTTTTAAAGCAACATGAAAAAAAATGAAAAACAAATATGCAAAAGCGCATTTCTTGGAAGTTTTTCACAAATTGCTCGAAAACTACCAGTTATTCGAAAATAACATGGAAGTACTATTGAAAGAATACAAAATTTCCAATAAATTTTCTATTAAAGTTTTTTTTTCTGTGACAACCTATTTGGATTCAAATGCTGGAAGAAAATTGGTTTTTACTGTTTTCGAAAATCCACTTGAAAGCACTAATTAACTACTTTAAGTGGATATTTTTTATTTCTGTCTGTAACATGAATCAAGATATACTTTTTTGATGGTCTTTGATACGTTGAAATCGAATCTGGTCTTGAAATTGCTCTAGCTTGTCACGTTTTTGAGATATTAGAAAGATAAGGACATACAAAAATGCGTTCTTTAATGCAATTTTGGGTTAATACTTTTTGTCGAGGTAATTTTTTTCGAAAAAATTGTTTATGGTCGTTTTAAAGTATACAAATTTTACTACAAAATTCTTTTTGAATTTCTTAAGTACCACCACTCATCTTCGAGAAATTGGTGACCATCATCTTAAGCTATGTATTTTGAAAAATCCAATCAATTTGTGCGCAAAAGGGTACAAAGCGGGCAAATTGTTGGGTAGTTTTGATTTACCCCTATTTACTGTTTAAATAGGGTGCTTAATCCGAATCCATTTGCAACTAAAATTTTGTGATGCAAAATTTTGCCAAAAGGGCTACAAAAATGCAAATTGACTGAATTTTTCGAATTACGTAGTCTAAGACCAGGGCTAACGATTGCTCAAAGATCAATAAGGGTATTTGAAAAATTCAAAAAGGATTTTGAAGTAAAATGTTTACACTTTATAATGACTTTAAACATTTTTTTCGAAAAAAATTAACTGACAAAAATACAATCCCAAATTTGCATTAAAAATACCCATTTTTTTATACACTTAGGTTCTAATATCTCAAAACCGTGACAAGCTAGAGCACTTTGAAGACCAGATTCGAACTCAACACATCACAAACAATGATTTGTGTTATAAACAAAAATTAAAAATTTTCACATAAAGTAGTTATTTAGTGCTTCCAAGTGGATCTTCGAAAACCATAAAAATTCGCCAATTTTCAACCAGCGCTTGAGTCCAAATGAGTCGTCACTGAAAAAAAAAACCTTAACAGAAATTTATTGGAAATCGTGTATACCTACTTTCAATATTTTATGATTTTGCATCAATTTCGAGCAATTAGTGAAAAACTTACAGAAAAATGCATTTTTGCATAATTTTTTGCATTTCTTTCCATGTTGCGTCTCCAAATTTTAGCCGCAACCCTCTGATTTGGATTCAGCACCCTCAAAAACATTAAAGGGGGTTAAATCAAAACTACCCCATAATTTACTCTCCAAGATCCTTTTTGAGGACAAATTGAGAAGATTTTCAGCTTTTAAAGTTCAGTACCTTAGCATATTCATGCGCTCGTACCTCGTTATCTACTTTATGGAGATTTTCCGTTTCACTTTAATCTGAACAAGTCTTTGGTTCATCTTGTTTGTCCAAGTTTTAAAATAACTTTTTTTTTCAATATTTCAATACGACAAGAATCAAAAAGAGCACTTTAAAAATAGCTTTGCTTCTTTGTCAACTTCTGAGATAGTTTGCCTCACTGGTAAAGTATATTAAGCATCTTTTCTTCTCCCTTAATTGAAACTTTCTTATAGAATAAGATAAAACTTTGTTTAACCTTAATGGTTAGACTTGTAAATCTTATTTGATTAATTATTATTTTACAAAAAGACAAGAATATCCATCCGTATAATGTATTCAATTAATTCTTATACATATTTATGAACATATATTCCAATGGCTATATTGTCCTTTGTCTTATCCAAAAATATCTAACCCTTTTAAGCTCTTTTTAATTTAAAATTCCTTATCCTAAGACATCAGATATTTAATTTCATATATCCGTAATCAAACAACAAAGTTATCTCTCTTCATCATTTCTCTTCCGGAAAATTAAAGACAACAATCTTGTCACTTAAAATGGATTTGATCAAAATGTTGCTACTCGTATAAAAGCCAACAAAACATCCTCATTCCATAATAATATAATTAATTTTTAGCTTGACCTACTTGATTTTGTTTATTTGAATTTCTGCTTATCCACCCATTATTAAACTTTCTGCTTTTTCTTCAGAATAGTTAGTTGTATATTTCTTGTTTTCTTGGGTTTTTAATTTACTTTTAAATAACAAACACACAAACAAAATTGTATTGAAAAAAGAAAACCTTTTCTAAGGACTACAAAACGTTAAACAATTTTTAGATATTTCGTAACTATAAGGATAGGAAAGTAAATTTCTATATTAAATGTTGTCGACATGCGTATCTTAGTTCTTGGAAATTATAAACTTTAAATTAAAGTCTAATTTCTTAGCAAAAATAATAATTGATCGGAGTTAGTTTCTTCTTTTATATAAATCAACTGTAATATTTTTTTTTTGTACATTAAACCTTATTGCATAAACTTTAAATGTGTTTCGTAAGAAAAACAATTTCTATAAAAGGTTAACAAATTAACTATGTTAATAATTAATAAAATTGAAAACATTAAAAAATATCCTTTTTCATCTGTGAGGTAAAAGGTTAATTGTTTTGAAGCGGGTCACTCACAGGAATGCGTCGGAACTTCGAAACTTACTAGAAGATGAAAATGACTTTACTATAGTATAGAGCTGAGCTACTTTACCATGGCCTTTCCTTATAGAAAATTAATATATTCTCCCGTTATAAATTTGTGACACAAATCCATCGAGTTTTTTTTTTTTAATTTCTTACTCCAAATCAACTTAAATTGTCTTTATTTTTGAAAGGTCAAGTAAATGTATTTATGTTTCCATCTCCACCGAAGGTTTATCTCAGTTTGGATTAAATAAAATGTGTGGGTTTTCCTGCACAAACAAAAAACTAAAAAAATTGATTTTGACACAAAAAGGTTAAATTTTTGTTTTCTTATGAATTGGAAGTGAGACAGAATGTTTACTTTATGTCAAACAAAGAAGTACTGAATAGAGACTCGAATGAATCCTTCAACTCTTCATATGTATAAGAACTGGTAGGTTCGATTTGTATTAAATTATTTTTCAAAGGAAGGCAGATTTTACTAGATTTATTAACTAATGTTTCAGATTTATAAAATAAATTTCTTTGAGATTTAAAGAAGATTCGAGATAAATCTTTTTTAATCTCATTTAAATGTTCGGTGAAATCGTTTAGTATAAAGTTGAAGGGTTGGGTTGGGGTCAATACTACAAAATGGTTAAATTAAATTTTCAAATGTGAAAATTTAACTCATATAAAACTTTTTATTAAAAGTAAAATTTTCTATAGAAGTAGATGGTTTAGAGAAAATGTATACAAATTCTGAACAGGAAAAATTAACGACAACCTATAAAAAAATAAAATGCATAGACTGTCGCACGGATTTGCTGAGGGAAGGCTGGTAACGATACCAGAAAAGTCTCGATATCGTTTGGTATCGATATCGGTAACTGGAATGATACCGATACAATACCAGCTCCAAAACGATACCGAGACGAGACTTTACTATCGATACTCATACGATACTGAAATTTATCGATTTTGACGATACTGAGAGAATACTTACAAAAGTATCGTTTGGTTTGGTATCGTGGCTATCCTTAGCCATTGACTTTACTATGTCAAATGTCACTGATGAGTCCAAGAGATTTTGCCGGATGGAACGCCAATTTGTAGGGCTAAAAGCCATTAAAGGGAAACCTCCCAGCCCCCCCTCTTTGCATACACCCTTGACTGTAGCATTCTCTATAAGCCTTATCATCGTATTTGATCAAAATCTTGAATGAAATATTATGTGAATTTTACATCGTAAAATTTGCCATGTAGTAGGTACTATTTAAGTGCACGAATAGATCACAGGTAATTGTTCTAAGGCTAAAGTTGCTTGCAATAAAGTACTTTTAGATTTAAAAAAAAATTAAATTGTTCTTTTAATTGTATAAACAACCCGTTAAATAACTTAGAGCTCCAAAACAGGTGTGCCATTTTATGGCTCTGGACCTTTGGCATCTCATATGTGGAAAATTTGAAAGAAGATAATGATAAGGTCATCTTATCCTAGAAATGGGTCAGCCCTAGATAACTGGTTAAAGTTTCTCAAGGTCACGCACGATTTTTGGCACCTCGTTTATTGGAAATTAAAAAAAAGTATACCATCCGAAAGATCTCTACGCCGTCATAAAAAGTCAACTGTTTTCAGAAGTTGGTCAGCCATAGTTTTTTTTTTTCTATGAACTTTCAAAACTGTTTTCAAAGCCACAAACAGAACTTTTGGCACCTCATTAGGATCATTGAAAAAAGTATGCTATTTGAAAGGGCACTTCACAGCTATTTTCCTTAATTGGTCTAGACTTTAAGTGTTATTTCACGCGGCCATCAATTGTTTCAGCTTAATGTTTTTTTTTCAGTTTCGGAAAATACATTAAATATTGTAGTTACTATATAGCTATTATATATAGAGTAGATAATATAGAGTAGATAATTATTTAAATATGGTGAAAGTTTATACACTTAAGAAAAAAAAAAAAAAGATATGTAATGAATACAAACACAAATAAATTAATCACACAGACACATGGACTCATTATATAAATAATATTTAGTATTTATACACAATAATGTAATGAGTTCATACAATAATAATTTGTATGTTCTTAATTCATTGAATTTGCACTCACTTTCATGTATTCATCCCAGATGACTGACATGAATTTATGTAATGATTACAAAGACTCCTTTTTTTTCAAATTCATTTTTATTTTCAATTTTTTTAAAACTATCTTAAAGCTAGACAAAAATTCATAAAAACTAGCCTACTTATCAATATCTTAATACTAACTTACTGGCCCCAATCGGACGCTCTAAGTTAAACTATAATAACTTAATGCTAATGCCTTTCGGCCTAAGAACTTAAGAACTATCTTAATACTAAATCCAGGTCGGTTTAATTTTTTACCGAGAAGAATTTACAAAAAACTCGGTATCTCTGTCTTTATTTTTTTTGGTTTTATATAAAACTTACAAACTACATAAAACTAAATTAAAGCTAATTAAAACTATTTACAACTAATTATAAACTAATTACAACCTACTTATAAGCTACTTACAAACTAGAACAGCCACAGCAAGCATTTCACGGTTTTATAATTTTTTTTGTATTTTTGTGGATTTTATAATTTTTTTGACAAAGACTCCTTATATTTACAAAGTGATAGCATATTAACTGTACTCACTAAAAAGCATCATGTTTACATACAAAATCACAAAAAAACTTTTTTTGTGTAATGAGTACATAAGACATTTATAAATATATCTATGCAATGAGTTCATAAAATTTATACTCACTAAATATGTCATTTGTGCTTTGCGTATAACTTTCACATTTTATGTGACGATTACCTTGCATTTTTATATTTATGTTATGGCTGCACATAAACTGTTATAGAATGAGTGCATATTAATTTTATTCACTAAATATTACCATGTGTGCATAACCGATGATGTACACGTTTTCATGTAATACCGCATAAAACATGCAAAGAAGCTGTATGTTGTACCCACTACATTATAATATCAAAATCAGAGTTTCTCTACACACATTTTTATTATGAGTACATTAAATATTGGCCTGAATGTAATGAATGCATAAGAAATTGTACTTGGTACATTTTTTTTTTTATCACTGAAAAGCTTTCATATTCTTGTAATAAGTTAACAGAATTATTAACTCGCTGCATGTGGATTTATATAGCTAGTAAAAAGATTGCACAATTTAGTCGGTGCAAAGACCTATTGTGTGCAGAAAAATATGGGATGAGAACAAATATTTATTTGCTGAGTGCATTCATTTGTCCCTCAGTGTAACTCAAATTTTATTGCAAGCAACAATCAAAGGTGATTGTGAAGAAATAATATAATAATGCAAATCCTTGAAATCATGGCTTAACCATATACGGACAAAATCAACAGCTTTTCAAAGAGAAAACAAGGCTTTTCATGGGAAAACTTTCCAAGTGGAATAAATCTAATACATTAAAATATTTATTATTATAGAAATGTTTGCAGTGGAAAAAAAAGGTATTAGTTGCGATGAAAAACTTCAACTGAAAATAGAAGAACTTTAGTAGTAGGTTACTCTCGAAACAAAAGGATTTTGCACAAAACTATGACTACATGATGGTCTAAAAAGCAACAAATGATGTTCAAAGTGAATTTACTCCAAGAATTTGTCGAGAAAACATTCAAATACTTTGCAACTCAGAAGTTACTAAAAAAACACGGAAATGTTCAAGAAATATTTAAAAAAATTTAAGAACAAAAAAAGTAAAAACATAAATTGTCAAAACGTACAGGAAAAAAGGAACCTTTAATAAAATATACTTCACTTCACAAAAGGTGGCTTTGTTGGAATCATGTTCCATACTACTAAAATCATATATAAATAAGAGAGTCTCCGATAATTTTTAAAGCCTTCCACAAAAATACAAAAACTAATTAAAATATTAAATAAAATCAATGAACTTTTGCATTTATTGATTTAACACACGAAATAACAGAAAAACTCTCAAAAGAGTCTAAGATTTATAAGGATTTACGTTATACCTTACCTACCACAACATTATTAGTAATCAGAACATCATTCAGTTTGAATAAGTGAATTTTAAAAATTTAATTTTCCTACCACATTCTCAATTTTCACATATTTACCTATACAAATGTTTGGTCCAAAAAGTATTTCTACTGCATCATGCTCATACTCAATAAACTAAACAGGAATATAACCAAATTAAAGCCACTCTTAATTAGATCAGAGTCGAAGGGTTAGTTTTGAGGTAGGATATAAACAAAATAATACATTTAGGTGTCCGAATGCAGGGCCGGAATAGGCTATTGTATAAAATTGAAGAGGACCTATATTTTTAAACTGTTTCATAGCTGTGCACTGTGTAGTTTTCAGTCTAAAGAGGAATACCTAATTCTTTGAAGACGCCATTTTTTTAACTTCTTCATCATCAAATTGATATGTCCATCAATTAATTAATACCAACATATGACGATTCTCCTGTAGTGTGAGCCCAAGAAATGCAATACCAAAACGCATAGGTATTCCCTTTGAGTAGGCACTAGGTACGTGTAGAATATTCCCGGGCCAGTTTCACAATATCTGAGTAAAGCTGTGATTAGTTATTCGAGACATTAGTTTTGAAGCGAAAATAGAAGTTAACAAGTCAAATGTATTACACCAGTCCCATAAGTAGGGCTGGCTACGATACTAGAAAGTCTCTGTATCGTTTGGTATCGATATCGATATCGGAAACCAAAACGATACCAACACCATACCAGCTCCAAAACATCCAGAACGATACCGAGACGTAACTTTATTATACGAGACTAAACGAGGCTGAGTCATGCGAGACCGAGTTATTCCAGATCGTTCATCTGGAACAGAAATTCACTAATATTTTCTTAAGTATCGACAAAAAAAAATTTACCTTTGAATAATTGATTCCAAATATAGCTTTTTATGGCCTTTAGTCCTACAAATGAGCGTTTCGTCCGGCGTACTCACTTGGACTCATCTTTACGTAATGAGGGCCTTATCATACGCAGCCTTCTTATAGAAACTATGCCTGGCCCCGGAAAAAAAATTTCCAACGTAATGACTAGGAATTCTAATCTTGTTGGATATAGTTTACAGTGGATTTTTGTAAAAGAATTCATGCAAGTGAAACTAGACTTTATTCAAATTGCGTATGACAAGGCCCTCACTACGTCACTGATGAGTTCAAGTGAGTAAGCCGAACGAAATGCCAATTTGTAGGACTAAAGGCCATAGAAAGCTATTTTTAATCAATAATTCAACAAGTCCAATCCTTAATGCTACGTCTTCTACTTGGCTGATTTATGGCAGTAGTATAAAGAATTTGTATTATAAATAACCTTTTTTGAATAATTTAATTAAATTAATACAAAACTAAATAATTTTTTTATCGGTAACACTGCCAACTTGTTTCTCGGAAACGGCTCCAAAGATTTGTAAGAACATTGCTTTCCTGCTATGATATTTTGAGTTTGATATTTAAAACCTTAAAATACCAAGCGAGTTCAACTACAAGATCAAAAACATGTAACCAAGTCATGCATTTTATTTTTGTCTATGACTGAGATCAGACCGAAACAAGACGAGACCGATACGTGATACCAATACCGAGACGAGACTTTCGTTATACGAGACCAATAGCGACTGAGGTATACAGACCAATACCCATACGGAGACTATTCAGAAATTTTTCAATTTTGACGATACCGAGACTATGCTTACCAAAGTGTCGTTTGGTTTGGTATCCTGGTCAGCCCTACCCATAAAAGATAAAATATTTGTGAATTTTTGTCGTGTGGACTTATGACCTTACGCAAATATTTGCAATATCGGATAGCTATAATAGAAACTTTACCTTGACATTGTCAAACAAGCCCTCAATTGCAAAAAAGTGCCATTAAATTTGAAAAAAAGCTTCAATATTTTATTTCTAAAATGGAAGTCATTACTACATATTTTTTAGTCTGGTGAACTCCAATTTTGTGCTCCAGTATTAATAATTTAATTATTTGTCAAATATTCTAGGGCTTTTTCCAATCATCTCTTATAAATTCATTTAAAGCGAAATAAAATTCCCAAACTGAAACAAGGCCCAATTGTTGAACATACCATTTGTGTGTATAATCTAGCATTAGACTGATGCATGATCCACTTTAAGTACCTATAATCTACTCGTATAATGCATTCGACCATGTATGGCTGAAACAATAAACTATATGTACTTTTGAAGTCATTTAAACTAAAGTATTTGTGTTCATTTGTATAATATTCTTGTTTTGTTCTACCACCCAAACCACACCACAATGAATGTAGCAAATTTTCAAAATTTCGAATTAACTTTTGGAAAATTATATTATGCGGGTATGTTTGTTGTTTTTGTTTTTGGTTTAAATAAAGAAGGAATTTAAATGCACAATAAACGAGAAATATAGTTATCTAAATTTGATTCTAAAAACCAATATTTTTAAAATATAATAAAGGTTAGAATTTCGTATATAAATGGTGTTTTTTTAGACGTGAGGTTTTCAATCTGGCAATCCTTTTTTCTGAGCTGGTCTTTTTGACAGCTGTCACTTGATTTATGATTTGATTTGAAATTTCATAACGAATAGACTTTCTCCTGAACAACGTTTGCAAATCGGGCTAATTTATTACTAAATTAATGGTGCGGTTCACGCAACACATTGCGAAACAATAAATTTATTGAAGGAAGCTTTTGGTGAGCACATTATGTCGCGTCTTGGGGTTATATGAAGTCACTTTTCTACGCAGGTAAGTCCGAGACTATTGACGCCTTCGAAGAGAGTATTATTGGGGCCTCACACAAAGTGTCCTTCAATAAATTGTTTCGCGATGCGTCGCGCTAACCGAACCATTAATTAGGTAATAAATTTGCACGATTTGCAAAAGTTGTTCAGGAGTAAGTCTATTCTTTATGAAATGGCAAACCAAATTGAGCATAAATTAAGTGACAGCTGTCAAAAAGACCAACTCCGAAAAACAAATTGCCAGATTGAAAATCACATGTCTAAAAAATCACCGTTTAGTAAGACCTGATCTAGTTTGTTGCACTTCTAACAATCAGCTAAATAATGAGCCAAAATCCTAAAATTTTTGTTGGCAAACCTGTGGTCATAAATTAAATATTGTTGATTCTTGATAAAGATCTCTTAAACGAAGAATTTGATTTGCCATCACAAAATAAAAAAGCTATTCTTATAATAATTTAAATTAAAAAAAAGTCCTATTGAAATTTTTAGAAATATTTTGGATGGTTAAATATTTATCTCCTTTTCTTTCTTCCTACTCACGTCTTATTTTAAGAGTCGTGAATTAAATATTTAATTCTCCACCTGCATATTTTATCATATTTTCTATTTCTTTCTTATTTTATAAACAAAAAATACCAGACATTTACTATGTCAAAACAAACCAAGAAAAATGGCTATTTTGATAAAATCTCCAGGCAAAATACATACAAATACCAACATACATTTATGTAAGACACAATAGGACGAAACTGTAGATAGGTAAGATATGCATAAACTGAATACAATATTCACCCAATGGCAATGGCATGCAGATATTTTAAGTTTTCAAGCACAAGAAATACAGAAAACACAACCTGAGTAAGCATCCCTCAAGAAAATCAAATAAACTTCGAGACACTTTGTCCACACGTTTCGGTTGTTGATGCTCAGTTTTCAGTTTTCCCAACTTTCAACTATTTGTCTGCATTGGTTAGGCTATTCCATCCACATCCCATTCATGCTTCAGAGTCTCTCTTCAACTACCCCACCTTCACAGAAACCAGCCCAACCAACCGTAAAGTCCTTCCAATTTGCTGCAATGCCAGTCAAAAATAAATGCAAAGTGGTCCTGATACATATTCGTATACTTCCCTTTTCTGCTAGGATAGGATACAGCAGCAAAAAATAACTGGAAGATGAAAATAATGGTCAAGAAAATGACTTTTTTTTTCTTTTTTTTTTGGGGGGGGGGAGGTGATGGAAAATAGACGGTACAAGAAACTTCCTATAGGGATCTTCAACAGTGCAATGAATTTCTTCTATAAAATAAAATAAAAGTATTGAATTTCTTGAACGTCACCGTCGTCGTCTTGCCTTTGGTCGTTGGACTTCCTAGAAGAATCGGGGCTGAAGTTCTTCCCTTTCATAGAATAAATAGCACCACACCACATTTCTTCATACTCAGTAATTTTAGTGTAATTATAATCGTTAATCTGAGAAAGTACCCTCAGAGTCGTTTTCTCTTTGGTCCCTCGAGCTGGACAAGTGGCAATTCATTTGCAATATTCAGTTAGAAATATCTGGCTTTCTACTCGTGCATATTTAACACAGAAATTTATAAATACAAGTAAATGTCCTTTTTGCTTTCAAAGAATAACACAGCAAAAATCCAAGAACTTCACTATCACCATCGTCAGCCTTATTATCATTATTATCAACGTCAGAGCTCTCATCGTTTTTCGTCCCTTTTTAAATTGTTGTGCTCAATATACAAACAGAGCATACCAACAAAAAAAAAGTCCTTTTTGCCAAGAAATTAAATGCTTCACTAATTACCGAAGGGCATCACGACCACGGATGGAAGGATTAGATTGAAAGCCCGTTCGCCAACTTTATGAACTGGAAATTCCTTCTCCAAACTATTTCTGACCACGACGATTTAAGTTCTGTGACAACTTAACCGCATTTCAGATGGTTTTTATAATATATACATAAAAACAGCCCTACTCGTACATACATATAAAACATTTCTGCAGAGAAAAATCCTGGACAGAAGAATGTTTCTAATAATAATTAAGGACATGAGAAAAGATGGTTTTTGGGTTTTTTTTTGTTCGTAATTTTTTTTTTGTACTTTATTCTGTTAGTTCTGTTGGACTATTAATAGTTTTTCCTTCAACTTTGTCCTTCCATTCGTTTGCATTTTTTATGCTGAACTAACAAAATTAATTTAAGAAGCAATTATCTGTCTTGAGAGGAAGAGTAGGGTATTTTTTTTTTTTTTTATGTTTGAGTTTTGTATTATTCATACCCATACCCTTTACTAACTCTTAACTAACAGCTCTAAGATTTTTCAAGAGTTGCTAGACGAAAAAATTTTCTTTGTAATTAAGGATTTATCTTGCCTTAAGTGTGAGTTAAAAATAAAATATATGAAAAAAAAAACTAAAGCATGCTCATCGTTTCACTATTCAAAATGATTTCATTATCAAATTTGTGATTTCTTTCTTTTTTATTTTTTTTAAGTATGATAAAAATTAGTTTTGATGAAATTTTTAATGCCGAAGAATTAAAGTTTAAGAATAAAAAGATTTTAATAGAATTTGATGTTCTGTATGTTTTATCTATTAAAGAGTCAGCTGTGGTAAATTTGTAGATATATTTCTCGAGGAAAATTACGCTCTCTCTTAGATTAGTGCACTTAAGTGTGTTTAAAAAAATCACATTATTAAAATATTGAAAAAATTTTGTTGTTTAATTAACAACTAATAAAAGGCAAATTAATATGCATTAACTAAAAAAACATACGACACTCTAATTAGAATATATCATTTCATATATTAGACAATTTATTGCATTTTAAAGAAAAATGTCTGTACCAAAATTAATTTTTGAATGAGTTTGGCCCTAATCGAAATTCGCTGTTCCCCATAGTTAACTATAAGCAACAGTTTTAATAAAGAACTGGTATCCGCTCCCTAATACACGTGTTAACTGATTCACTTGTCCGTTTGATAACTTTTCTTATTAAAAAGGAAATGATATCTTTCCAGTATTTATCACTTCACAAAACTCACCACTAAATCAAATTGTCGTGATTTTGTAATACATGTGTCACATGCATCCACAGCTTTACGAAGTGTGTGCTGGTAGTGGTAAAAGGTCCTACCACACGTTTGTGTGTATGTGTTAGGATGTTATCCACTCATTATTCGCAGCTAGCTAAAATTATCCGTTAGGGTTATGTCAATCAGGAACGATTCGATTTTTTGATCCAATCATCGCAAAGTATCGATGATTGAAACCATAAATTTTCATTTCAATCGATCTGAATCATTTCGATTATTCTCGATTTTTCATCCCAATCTCAATCATTTCGACGATTCTCGATTTTCCATCTCATTTTCAATCACTTCGATGATTCTGGATTTTCTATCCCAATCTCAATCATTTTAATAAGGAATCTCGATTTTTGCTATCAATCTTTTCAAAATGTCTGAATTTTTAGAGATTTTCTAATCCATCGACAACGTACCCATCCTTCAATGGAATGCGGCAGTTGATAGCTTGACAGAGAGGGGACAAGCATTTTTTTTTACGGAAAATGTGTATTTCGATCCAAATGTCACCCGATTGACCTAAAATCATCTTTCTTCCGGAGCAGTCAAAATTCTTCAACAAATTCTGATTTCTTAGAGATGTTTTAATCCATCGACATCGTAGACATCCTTCAATAGAATTTGACAGTTGATGGCTCGATATATAGGGGACAAACTATATTTTGACAGAATAAGTGTATTTTGATCTAAATTTCACCTTGTTGCCCTAAAATCACCTTTTTTCTGGAGCAGTAAAAATTCTTCAAACATTTGTAATTTTTTAGAAGTTTTTTTATCCATCGACATCGAAACCATCCCCCAATGGAATTTGACAATTAATGACTTGACATATAGAACACAAACTATGTTTTGACAGGATAGGTGTAACGACGTAAATCATATTTTACCGGAGCAGTAAGAAAACTAAAAATTTAAGATTTTCTCAACAGTCTTTAATCCAATCAAATAGTATTGTTTGTTAATTTGGAATAATTTAGATTCGATCAAGAATTGAAGATTGGATTTAATCGAAATCGAAATAAAAATCGAATCAGAGAAGTATCGAATAAGGAACTGAGTGAAATAAAAATGATCGAATAATCGATTGATTGGAATTATTGAATCATTTTTTTGATCGATTTTTGAACGATTCGATCATTGGAAATGAATGATTTACACAGCTCTGTTATCCGTACTTTAACACACGTCACTCATTTGTTAATAAGAATATTAAGAATTACATTTGTTAAATGTATAAACGTTAACACATTAATATCCGTATATGAATTTGGGGGTAAAAGTCTTAAGCCCTGCTTTTTGAGTTGCGTTGATTTAGAACTTGAAATTGTCACAACTATTTAACGGCTTATTTATTGACAGATTTATCCGTGTACCCATTTTCCGATTCAAGAAAGTTGGTTAAGTAGAAGTGTTTTTTAGAAAATAAATAGAAAAATTATTTTTAGTCAAAGACTTTAAACAATAATTCCATTTATTTGTTAATTTTTTTTCTGGAGTCTTATGAATAAGATTCTATTGAAAAGGTTATGAGAAAATTACTTTGCAAACTTGATCCTCATAGAAAAAAAATAGCCCAAAATGCGTATAAAACATCACACTCCAAAATTTAATTGAAGTATTAAAATATTGAGTTATAGAAGCTTTTTACCACTTTCCTAGAAAAAAACATAGAAAACATAGAACAACAAATTCGAGATTTGTACAACTATTTATCCATCTACCAGTTTTTCGTTGCATTAGAGTTGCTTTGCTAACTTGATATACATATACATAAGTTAGCAAAGCACCTAAACAAACATAGAACACGTTACATGATTAAATTAAATTAAATTAAATTAAATCAAATTATTTAATGACAAATAAATAAGCCATAAACAATTAAGCTTAAGAAGTTCTTACCGATTTTCTATAGGGTGCTAACTTGATTTGAAGTATAAGCAAAGCACCCTAAAAACATAGAAAACATTGAATGACATATTAAAAATTTCAAAACTAATCAACGACAACTTATTTTTCGATCCCTGAAAATTGCTTTCCTTACTTGACACTCATCTTAATACCTTTTGTCACGTCGTCGCTTGTTTTGATGAAAACTTTTCAAGGAAATCAAGTGGTTTACCTCCTTTTGCAAAGTCTCCTTTTCGTCTGAATTGAAAAAACAAAAAAATCTTAATCTAAAATATTTTAAATCGAAAAAAAAAATTTGTTGAATGACCTTAAATTAAAGAAACATTCAAATATTTTTACGGGGAACAACAATATGGAAAAAGTGTGTTAGATTTACTCTTTTTAAGGTACGAGTAGTTTCAAGTTTGAAGAAATCACCGTTTTCCTCTGTGGCTTGTGGCTTCCTACTGTACCTTTATTCACACAGCACCAGGTATAACTACCTTATTTAATACCATTTTATTGCAGGAACTCACTTTCAAAGAATCTTTTCTCCAGAAACATCTTAAGACAGAAATAAGTAGGTACATCCGCATAGATACATTTTCTAAAGCTCTTTTAATAAAAAGAAAACCAATTCATTATGCATGACCATCTGTCTATTGAAAAAAAAAATAACACAAAAAAAAAACCAGGCTATTTACAAAATTTCCAAACTAATGTTCGTTCTTGCTTTGATGTTTCACTCTACTGCATCAATTCGACTAAATTATTTATGTAGTTATACCCAACAACTGCCATGCAAGAGTAATATACAAACAAGAACATGACTTCAGTCGAGAAAGCCAACTTCAATCCCTTTCCTCTTTGACAATCGTATGTACTCGTAGTCATTCAAAAGTTCCTCGCTCTATGAATTGCTTTCTCTCAAAATCACAGAGGGCCAGATAGAGATGCAAAAGATATCCTCATCTGCACAACACAGCATCCAGCCCTTAGCAATCTCAGTTAGAAAGTTATCTCTAGAGGGCAGCACAGATAAACAATCTACTGCGAGCGCATCATTAATTTCTGCGGTTTATTTATGACTTCCCCCGAGAGAGCGGCAGGCAAAGAGAGTGTAGGCACAACAGTCAGTCAGTAGGTAGCAGGTTGATCTAACATAAAACACTAAACAACTCTTTTCGCATCTTCCTGCCATCAGATGGCACCACCACCACCCGACCCAACAATCCACCCATATCCACCACCAAGACCGAAACCGACTAGCTTCACCGCTGTTCGGTTGATTAACATACTGCAATTGCGGACTTTAGAAGACTCAAGTACAACGGCACCAGCTGTGCTTCGGGCCAAATTGTTTGAAGTTGCCTGCAGGGTGAGCCGTTATTGCCAACGAAGCTGACTTTATCGTCGTCGAAGCTGACGTCGACGTCGCCGTCGTCGTCGTCATCGTCAAAGACATCTGCTTGGTTACCCAAGCCCAGTGGCGGTATTTAAAAATATCGCTTTATTGGTGAAGGACGAAAGAGTGACAGGGTTCAGATCCTAGTATGGCAGTTGGTGTTCATCTTAAATGAATAAATTCAAAGTCAGCCAGCAAAAGTTAAGCCGGAACAGGACAGCCGGGTGTTTTACGTCTCTCTCACATCCCATTTCCCCTTTCTCATACTTTGTTGCATCCTAATTGAGGTAAAAGTGAATAACTTAGCTTCTGTCAGAGTTGCAAATGCCTCCCATGGGCTCAATTTAATGTAAATGTTGATGTTGACCCTACTCTCTATCTCTCTCTGGCTTTTCCTGTCTCTCGCTCTCTCTCTCTCTCTCTTACTCTATCAGTTTTTGCCGCTCCTGATGGTACTGTTTGTTCCTCAGTTTATTTGTTTTTATTTATTTTTTTTTCCATCATGCTGTATTTTTTGTACCGGAAGTTGTTACAAAAATATATATCGTAAATATCCTACGGGATAGTTTATATCGCATTTTAGTAGTTTATCTTCCTGGGTGACATGCAAAGTTGGTGTTCATTTTTTATTTCGTCACTTTTATGGGAAACTTTAACAACGACCATAGGGATATGTGTGGTGATGTGAGTATGTGTGTCTGTGTTTTGCATGTATGGAACTTAACTACAAAAATTTAAAGTTGAACAAAGTTAAGGCTTTACTAGTTTTGAGAAAGTAATTTTGTTGGGATATCAAAAATTAATGTGGTTTTTACTTAAATATTAATTAGAAAATATGAAAAAAGGATTTTTTTTTTGAGTTAATTAATTTTATTTTACGGAACTTACGATAAGTTCTTGCTATAGGCAAGGCAGGATAGAAATTGGCTGCTTGGTGAAATTTCATGACATATATCTATAAAGGTCACCACTATAAGGTTGTTTAATGCGTTTAGCTGTGAAGCCAAAGGTCTGGAAATAGAATCAGCTTACAATATCTAAAAGAAAATTTGTTCAGTAAGAAAAATTTCCGACTAACCATGAATAAAATGTGTAAAGCTTTGTCTATTCGAAATTATTGGTAATTTATCTAGGAACCCTTATTGACACTGGCGAAAGAATGTGACAAATGCTATAAGAGCATCTCTTGAAATTAAAAATTAAAATTTACTTTTAAAAAGTGGCTCACCAAATCACAAAATATTGTGTGGATAAGGCTCGGCAAAATCACTTGGATTTCTAGCAAACTGGGAAAGCAACAACCCAAATTTTTTCCGAACCATATTGCCCGATTTTTTGTGGCTAGCCGTTTACCGTTTGGGCTTGGAAAAAAATTGGAGGCAGCGTTACCGGAAATTTATTTTTGAAAGTGCCATTATTTCTTAATACTTTAATTTTATCTCTGCTTCTGGGAGCTAAAAGATATCTTGAAAACTTAAAAAAGAAGTGAAAAATATTGAAATTGATTTAAACTTATCTCGAGATTGGATTAAAAATTTGGATTTAAGCGCGGGTTAAGGAGTGAACAATAAAGAATTAGATTCAATTTTCGGATTTAAATTATTTTAAAACTAGATTTAAGTTTGAAACTGAAATAAACGGGCCGAAATAAATCTTATATATAAAGTGTGTTGATTTCCTAGTCTAAATTGGCTTGGACGAAAAAAACGACTTGACGTTGGGGCTTAGCAACTAACATAATAAGTACAACAACAACTTAGACTCTTCGTGCTTTAGTCAGCCCAGAGAATTTTCGAGGCTTAAGTTTAGCCCATATAAAAACTGTGTTACCGCCACGAATCTGTAGTTTGTATGGAAACTTCATTTTTGTCTCTTATGGCGTCGCTAAGCCTCAAGCCGTTTTTTTCTTCCGATTTCTATGCGCAAGTAAAAGAAAAAATATCTAGTATAAGTGATGCAAGTGTTGGCTTATAAACATTCTAAGAAATATTTTTTGCTTAAATATTTTGCCATACTACCACAATATCAAATTGCCATAAATGAATGGTTTGAGTACCACAGTGCCATTTAAATGAAAATGTACCATAAGTACAAGATCGTGCCACATTGGCAACGCTGTTTAGAGGTTCTCTCAAATCTCTTAAATGATAAGAAAAAAGAGGGTATCTCAATTTTAGTAGTTATGAGATAAATAGTTTTAATTTTAATTAATTATTTTGCTTTTCTCACCTTCAAATTAAATAATTTTGGGAAAAATTTCGTGATTTTTGATTTTTTTCATTTGCAATTGGAAATATTAGTTTTAAGCTTTACACAAATATAAAAAGTATTTTTTAATTTAGGCTCTTAAGACTTTTTTTAGGACAGCAGTGTAGCAACTTTGATTTTGGCGATTCTATTTTAATGGCGCCCACATTTTAACTCTTCATGAAAATTGTTACTTTTTTATTAAAAACTGACTAACTTTGATTTTAAAGACATATATGTACCCTGCTGATACTAAATTTTTATAAAAAAAAAATATAGAAGAAAAATATTCAAAGAGAGATTCACCAGTTTGAAAAAAATCAAATCAAAAACAAATTCCAGAAAGCCGTTGGGAGCGAAATACAAGAAAAATAAAAAATAAACTCAAATGTCGAATTTGGCATACAAAAAAGTGATCACTGCAGTGACATTAATTTTGGGCGAAAAAGAGCGAATACTTCTCTAAATAGTCTGAAACAATTATTAATTTCACTCTTCCAACAAACGTTTTATTTTATTTTTATGTGGCATCTTTTGTGGAATTTCTTATTTTATATCAGCAATATATGTATGTATGTACTTACGCAAATACTAAAAAGGTGTTGCAATGTTGTTGTTTAGAAGGTCTCACTTAATTTTAACAAACGCTTGACATTTCTAAACTCTCAATTATCGTATTCGATGTTTTTTTTTGGTTTATTCAAGTTTTGAGCTCCTTCAAATATATGATTTTGATTTGGTTTTAGCTAAGTTAAAAGATCGAAAAACGATCAAATATGATTGATGGTTCTCTCGTGAAATCTTAAAAAAAGAATTATATTTTTAATTCGATCACAAATCTTTATTTTTGGTTACTTACTTAAAAATGAAATTTGTTTTCAAAATCGAAGCAAATTTACTATATTGGATCTGTAAAATATGGTTCGTTCCCGACGTTTTTATTGCAGGAATTATGGAAGATCCATTCACGAACTTTTCAAATAAGAAAGAAAAATGTGACTTTTCAAAGTACATAACATAACTTCACAATAAATAAACAAAGCGTTTTAATATTTCTGTTTTGAAAGGTGGAAAAAGTATATATTTGAACCAAGTTTTACCCCCAGCAACTATTTCACCTTTTCCCAGAGCAGAGCAACACACAACTTTGAACATTTTAGATTTTTAAAAGGTTTCTTAATCCATGTAAATTATAGCCATCCTTCTTTTAATTTAACAGTCGATGTTTTGACAGGTGGAAGGCAAACTACAAAGTTTATTTCGGTGCAAAAATGTCAATGAGAATATATTTTTAAATCTATCAACATCATAGCCATCCTTCAAAAGAATTTGTCAATTAATAGCTTGAAAGGTGAAGAACCAAGTACATATTTGGAAGAAGTCTTTTTTGGTCCAAATAACAATTAACTGCCCTAAATCATCCTCTCCCGGAACAGTATAAAAAAAGTTAAAATTTCCGCTTTCTTAGATGATTTTTTATTCATCAACATTGCAGATATCCTTCTTTAGAATTTGACAGTTAATACTTTGACAGATGAAGGTGAACTTCATTTTGACAAAAAAAGTGTAAAAAACTGTCCTAAAATCACATTTTCCCGCAGCAGTCAAATAACTGAAAATTTTTCTGATTTTTTGAGTTGTTTAATTAATTGACATCGAAGCCATTTTTTTTTTAATTTGACAGTTGATGGCTTGACAAATTGGGTAGTACTTCAATCTTAATGTCAATAAATTATCATAAAACCAACTTTTTATTGCTTTGAACACCGAAAACTTCTTATTCTTAAGAGTTTTTTGAATCAATCGATGACGTACACAGCTATCCTTCAATAAAACTCAACAATGGCTTGACAGATGAGGAATGAACTATATTTTGACGATTCAATTTCTTCTTTATGACAAAGTAATATTTCAAAAGTCTTTAAAAAATATTTCGAAAATATTAATCGCTTAATACCTAACCGTAGTAAATGGAAATGATTTGTTTAAGTACCTGAATCTTCTTTTGTCGATTTCACACAAACAAGGGATACAGACAAAAAAGTATTTATTATGTTTGTAAGAAAGCTATTAATTATTAAAGATGGAAAATTGTATCGTCCGAAAACCATATTAATTATGTATGTATTTATGTATTGTATATGATTTGTGAGAACATCGATCAAGAATAACAAAATTCGGTATTTTATAATTCGTCAACGATATTTTACAAACCCTGTTATAAGCCCATCCACTGCCTACCCCATTTTCGCTATAATTTATTTGTATGCTCAATGCTCATTTAAAAACCTTTTAAAACTAAAAAATATAAATTAAGCTATCTTAGCTTGTTAGGGCAAGAAAACCGACACGGCTACCTTTAAGGCCTAAAAAAGATAATTCATATGAAATTCCAATTTAACAATTTTCCGTATATCTCAATCAATTTTATAATCCCATATGACTTTACCTAATACATAATCCCAAATCAATCACTTCAAGGCTCCAGGAAAAAAAAAAAACACTTTAACTGTCTTTTTTTCCTGAAACTTTCAGTTTAATCAAGAATGAAGGTCCCTCAATAATGAAACTCTTAAAATGAAAATCCCTTGTTAAACTATCAGACCCTTCAAACTAATATAAAAAAAAATACCATATCAATTCTTATTACAACATTCTAAGTTCACAAGTCACAACCTATACAAACCTTTGTGTGTACATATTTCTACTAACCCAAAAAGCCAAACATTTTACACACACACACACACACACAATATCAAAATGCATAATCCTTGTTTCGTTCCACTCATTCTAGAGTTAAGAGATCAATATCCTTTTGTGCGTCAAACTCAATTATTATCGGCTATTGGCCCAAAATCAACTAATTGCTAAGAAACAATACATTTTCATATACATATACATATCACACAACATACACAACATATACCTTATACCCAAGCATATATAAATATATTTATATACTGATGCCCATATAGTACATATCTATACAAGAAAAACCGTTAGGAAATTTCTCATTTAGTCCATAGAGATGTGTTTTCAGCCGACAGCCTTAAAATTTTCCATCTCAATTTTCATTAAATGTTCATCTCAAACTCAACTATACTAGCAAAAGAAAATTCCTTTTTCGATGGTATGACGTGTTTTCGAAGCAATTTATTAAAAGTAATATTAAAAGAAAAATAGTAGGCCTAGATATAATATGGAAATACTTAAGCTTTCATGTAAAATTTCAAGCAATACCCTAAAGCCTAAATCATTTTTAAAAAAAATTGTCAAGACTATCGAAAGAGTTCTCGTTTAAAAAAGTTCATGTGTCCATCTCACTTATTAAATTAGTAAATTATGTTTATATTTATTAATTTAGTTTTCACACATGAGTCGACAGTTTCTCAATGCAACTTTCAAACTGACGTCGAATAAGGCTGCTTAGAAATTTCTTTGTGTCCTATTACACGATGACTTTTGAGTTATGACTTTTTTCGAAATCACTCATTGAATTTGTAAAAAGGCATGACTCTAAAGTCGTCGTGTAGTAGGGAACCTAAGATTTGATTAATGTTTTGATGCAACCTCAAATTTTTGTTTATTTGTAATAATATTGTAATAGTTTTAATTTTATCATTAAGAAATAAGTCTAGCATAAGTATTTAGTAGCTCCTGTGGAAATTTAATAAAACGTTGGTGAAGACATTTTTGTGTTGTTGTCTTTAGTGTACTTTATAAGAAGTTTAAATCCAAGGATTTCCCCCATCTTGGTTAAAAGATTGAACTCGGTTTTGGTTATTTTCGATAGATTATATTCGATAGATTATGCAATTACAAGAAAATCATACTTGTAATGAAAAACAAAGGAAAATAATGGAATGGAGATATGAAACGTTTCAAAGTCGAAAACGGGAAAACAGATTGCTAAGAAATATCTCGCAATAATTCAAAATGGCGTTAGAATAATTTATATTTTTGGAAAAGTAAGACAAAATTATTTTACCCATGTTTGAGGAAGTTTTGATTTTTGTGTTAGTTTTTGGCTCATTTTTTTTTTGAAATTCGCAATTTTCGAGATCAGTTTTTTCAAGTAGTTTAAAAATCGGAAATCATTAGAAATGATGTGGACTACATTAATCTCTATTTTTGATCAATCGATTCATCACATAGTATTGAGCGTAGAGAAAGCTTTAAAATTTTTAAATAGCAGTTTATAAGAGTAAAGTGCTAACATGTATTTACTTGGATTTTTAAATATAGAAAATAAGGAAAGTACAATTTTGAATCCAATATTTTAAAAGTGATGTTGCGTTCGGAAACCATTTGAGTGCTACAGTAAGTAAACAACTGTTTGAACTAACAAAATATTAGGATAAAATGCGTAAGTTAATGATTTTTAAGGAACTTTTAGGAGAACATTTTTACGTAGCACTGCTCGAAAATTGAATAAAACACTTGTGATCTTCATCTTTTTCTACTTACTGGTTATAGCTCTTTAAATACAAGGAAAAAACATGAAAAATACTAAGTACATACAAAATTTGTAGAACTTATTCTTCTTGTCAGGAATGCGTTTGTAATTTTTCGATAAAATTAAAAACAAGAATATAACCTTTTTGCGAAAAACGAGTTCACTTCTTAATTGAATATAGCGGCAACCCTGTAAAGGATTGATAGCCGAAAATTTGGTTTTAAATTTGAAGAAAATTAAAATTTGAAGAAAAATTTTCGAATCGATTTTGAAATATCGAATTTTCAAAAAAAAATATTTTGAATGTATTTTTAAAAATTCAAAAACATTTTTTTGTGAAAATTTTGATATGCAATATTTTTTAATCTTATCTGAAATCTGTAAATTTGATCATATAAATTTTAGTATATGGAAAAAATTTAAACAAAATCGTATGAGTCGTTTTTGACAAAAACGTATTTTCCTCTCCAGTTTTTTTAACTTTTGTATGGAAGGTACCGTTATTTTTCAACTCTCATATATCAACTTTCAAAAAAAAAAAAATAAACATTTTTTTAAAAATACAAAAAATATTTCTCTATAAATTTAATAAGGGACTCAAAAATATTTATAGTTTTTGGAAGCTTTTTTATTTATTGAAATCCGTTTTGAAGAACATCGAAATTTAAAAGAATGATTTTTTGGAGGTATCATTAATAACCATTTTTGGAAAATGGGTTTTCACCGAAAGGGAACCTGTACTAAAAGTTATTTATTGATTTTTTTTAAGAAAAGCTGTCGATTCGTTTCTGAGAAAAATACGATTACGTAAAATTGCTAAAAAAAAAAATTGTATGGCAGGTACCGTTATTTTTGGTTCTAAGAAAAAATGAAAAACGTATGGGAACAATCACCCAAGCCACTACGTTCCAAGTTTGAAGAAAATCGATCGGGCCGTTAAGGCTGTAGACGAACGACAGATTCTTGAGAAAACCCGCTCACACTTTTAAGACTTTTAATTATGATGATCTGCGAATACCTCCAAGGTTATGCTCTTGGTAAACAATTGCTTATAAAGAGAAATTGTTAAGAACAAAATGGTAGAACATAGTGATAGCTAGAACTTTTAAAAGAAATGTTTGCGTAATACTGAAAGAAAAAAATATTTGTCTAAGAAAGTTTGAACTCCATTTTTCTTACCTAAAATAAGTTATTACTCATTAAATACACACAATTTGAAAAAATACTATTTATTCAAATTTGAAGAACTAACTCACCTTGTTTGAAATCTATTTTTATTTTTTTCGATAAATCTGAAATTGAGGATAAAATAAGTTCAAAACAAATTCACTCTTTAAATCAATAAAGTGGCAACCCTGCAAGAGATTTCTGATCGAAAAATAAGGCTTAAGCTTTTTGTGTGCTGTTTTAGCGAAATCAAGAAAAAATTGCTTCCCCGATCTTTTTTTAAGAAAAAAGTCAGAATTGATTCGACAAAATAGATTTCTGCATAATTGGAACAAAATTAGTGGAGCCATTAATGAAATATAAGGATACGATCAAAAAAATTGACAAAATACTCAAAAATGTAAATCCTACAGACATGTTCAGAAAAATGAAATCGCAGAGCCAATAGGCATATTAAGGAAAATGAAATTTTGGAGACCAACTTTGCTCCGTCGAAAAGTGACCTAGTGGATCCAACATGTTTTTGCCGCAGTCACTTGACAGCAGAACTCAGAAATTTTGCTGATTAATCCTGTTCAGGAGACTTGTTTTTTTTTTGTAGATATTATTTTCATAGAAATTCCAGTTGTAAATTTTTTGGCGGGAGAGTATCTTTTTTATAATATTTGACTTGTTGTTTGATAAAAAATAATATTTAGAAAACCTGACATACATACCCTATCTAGAAATTTGGTATTTACCCCAACAACAAAAAAAAATAAGAATTTCCGATTTTTTGTTTTTACTTTCGATATTTGTTTTTTTTTTTCAAAGACTTGTTATTTTCTAAAAAAATTTCATCATTCTCTATTCTTTCAGGTCACAAAAAGTCGTTTGGCATGGATCGCATATAAATGGTGAACTAGCTCAGGAAAATTGTGATGCATGGATGTCATCATCCATGGGCAAGTCCGGTTTTGCCAGCAGACTGATGGAGAGTAAATTAATAGATGTGGAAAAATTCCCCTGCGATAATCAATTTATTATCCTTTGCATTGAAGTTGTGCCGAAGAATCAACGAAGGAAACGAGAGCTCAACTCTGAAAGAAGGTTAGTCTCCAAGTTAGTTCAGTATTCATACATAACTGAGTATTAGAAGGGCAAATAAATTTATAAAAAAAAAAAATTCCTTTGGGGAAGTGCAAAAATTCCATGAGATCGAGATGGCCATCGGTCTGGCTGGCGCTTACTGTTGCATGTCCTTTTTTTTTGTGTTTGCTCAATATTTCCCTTGAACATACGTATATTTTTTTTGTTTCCTTCATTGTGATACAAAGAATTCCTCGTTTCCCCAATGATGATGGAAGAGGGCTAAGCAAACCCGATAAATGAAAAAAATGATGATGGGTTCTTTTCTTCATGGACCTGTCCTTATTCATTCTTCGTTGCGGAAACTAAATTAATAACCGTGTATGGCAAAAAGGCCAAAGAAGGATAAACCGAGAGAGTGGGCGAGGTAAAATAATACAAGAAAAAAAAAAAAGAAATAAGCCAAATCCCTACGGGAATAATGGAGAGCAAGCAATGAAAGCTCTTATTGGGATTTGGTCAATCAGTGTCCTGCCTCCTTCATCACTGGATATCCAGAACCCCATACTCTGTGTCTGGGTTATTGTGTACAGTTAGTTCAGTATTATCCATATGTCAGGGTATTATTGTTGTTCATGCAATTTGGCAAAAAAATTTTGCTTGTTTTTAGAAACGATTAGCCATGATGTAGTGATGTGATAAAAACTAATATACCGATTTCCGGTAATAATGTTAGTTTCCTGTTTCTTATATACATATAGGTAGGTATGTATAAGAAAACCATTCTTTCGTGAAATCTCTGAGAGATTATGTGTGCGAGGAAATTAAGTGAAATCCATTCTTCTTTCATTTTAAGTCTTTGCTTTGGATTGATTTTTATCAAAAGGATATTTTTCATCTGAGATCCTTATGGTGGATAGGTACATAGAAGAATACTCATTATAGAAGGAAACGATTTCCCAGAAGCAATTATTTGCTTGTCCACACGTATAATTACTATCTATTGAATTTGGCAAAATCATTTGATTATATATTTGAAATTAATTGCATCCAGTTAGATACTTTTATGATTTATGAAAGAAAAAATGGATGCATTTTGCTTCTATAGAAACAAGGATAATTACGGTTTAACGTGGAAATGCATCATGTGAAGTATTTACGGGAGTGGATGATATTTTTTTAAATGAATATGAGCTTCAAAAGCACTGACGGAAATAGTAAAAGTATTAACTTATTTCTTTTTAAATAAATAAACGGGTTTTATTATTATTTTTTTTTGTTCTTGAAAGGTTAATGGAAGTGGACTTGTCTACCATGCTTTCAAATCCAGAATAGTTGATAAATTTATATATAGAATCCATACTTAAGGGTTAAGGTGAATATTAATAAAAGAATAATATTTACATGATTTTGCAAAATTTTTAATAAAATAATTTGTGATTTGTAATCAGATGTAAAATCTAAAAAGTTGTTTCCAAGATTACTTTTGTATGGAGATGTGAAGCTTATATTGCTTCCCAAATAAATCAAGTTGATTAAAAAAAATAACCTTTGCTTACTTTATAAGCCCCATTTGTTTCCAAAAACATTTTCGCATATATGTGCTTTCTCAATATGGACAACAATTCAATTTGTTGCTCCGATGTGGTTTTTACGATTTAAAAATTGAAGTTAATTTAATCAAAACAGGAAGTATTTTAAAATTTTGTTAGAAAATAAAAACTTTCAAAACAGAACAATCTTCATTTATTATGTTAAGATTAGAATGAAGGTATTTTTCCTGTCCCACACGTTACGCTAAGAGTACACTTTCTTAACTAACTCCTATTTTAAAAAGTTTCTGATATATAAGATATATTGGTTTTAGTAAACTGTAACTAAAATCCAAAAAAAAAAACAATTTACATTGAAGAGATTTTGTGAAATCCAACTTCATAAGTTGTCGCACACGTAACGCTTGATAGCATTCAATCATAGAAAACACCTCGCATTCCTTTTTCTCATGTATTTTTATGTTATTTTTGGCTAAACAAAATCGTTAACAGCGAATTATTTTCAATGTTGTTCACCTTAAATAAATTCTACGAGTAGGTAAACCTACCTTGCACTTGGGCGATA
Organism: Dasysyrphus albostriatus; assembly: GCA_946251815.1. NCBI lineage: Eukaryota > Metazoa > Arthropoda > Insecta > Diptera > Syrphidae > Dasysyrphus > Dasysyrphus albostriatus. Next base: position 139,929,986 of record OX276336.1, read on the forward strand.
AAATGAAGATGTAGTTTTGTACCTTGTATTCTGTAAGAAATAGGATACAAACTCGTGATAAAACTGTTTTACAGATAGGAAGTAGTGATGGTGCATTTGTTAGGATTAAACATAAATATATTTATGGAAACATTACGCGCTTGGTTTAGTATTTCTGTACTCAAAATGACAAAAAGATCAGAGGCAAAAACACTTTAGTTATAAAAAAAAAACAGTTTTTTTTTAATATTTTGATGTAAAACCTTATCACTACACATTTTTTTTATATTTTACTCATTAATTTTGATTTCAAGGTAAAAAATGCTCCTCAATTAAAAGCATTTATAGTTACCTGAAAACAAAGCTCGAAAATTTCAATATAGCTACAATAAATGCAAGTTTTTGTAAAACGGGCTCAAACTACATTTAAGTGTGAATGAAATGTATAAGTATTAACAAATTTGCGACTCTAAGCAAAAGGTCTTGAAAATTTTCAATTTCGTACGTGTCCCGCACCTAACAAATTTGCCTCACACGTAACGGGGTCCTTGATTGGTTTTAATTATTATTTATTTCGTAGTTTCTTAATTTTTTTTAGTTTTGTCATAATTTAGACAACTCTTTAAGTTCTAAATTCTTGAGGGCATTTCCAACTTCAAGTTTTGCAAATTTAATAAATTTAAAACAATGATAGTTTTAATGTCCCACACGTTACACGCAGCAGAATGTAGAATACGCCAAAATACTTGAAAATATTTCAAAAAAATATTAATCTATAATGTAAACATTATGTCGAATTATCTTTTTAAGAAAAAATATTTGAACAAGTTTCAACAGTTTTTAATCCAGCAAACCGTTTGTCATCGGTTTCTCGTACGAATTTCCCACACGTAACAATGGAATGCTGCCATTAAATTAAAGTTTATAATATCTGCAGAGAAATAGCTTTAGTCTTGAACACTATTTTGTCACTCAAAATAAAATAAATATAAATTAAGCCCGATTTAAAAATAAATAAATTTAAGAGTTAGATTGTTGAGGAGCCGTTGAACTTCACTCTACCAACAGTCTAAACAAAATAATACTACTCTTATTTTGAAATTATTCTTTATAATTTTTAATTTGATTTTCTTTTCAGAGAACTTAATTTTGAAACGGCAGAAGAATACGCTGAATATTTGAAAACTATCACTTGAGATGAATTTAATTTTGATAATTAAAACCAACATACCAAATAAATAAGAGAAAACAAAAAATAACAAAAAAAAGAAAATATAAATAAAAAGGACTGTGCCATAATGAGAATGATGATGCTTGATAGAAAAAAAACTAATAGGTGTTGCTTGTTTTATTTTTAAACCACAACAACCCCAGAATACCACCAAAAAATAAAACACCACTCAACGCAATGAAAACAAAGAAATTCTCAAAAGAACCTGAAGTATTGCTTTGAGAATAAAGCAACTCCTCCTTCTTATATTTTTTAATTAAAAAAAAGAAATCTTGGCTATCGTTATACATAAAAACAAAAACAAAAATAAAAAAGACTACCAACATAACTTTTGTATTTATAAACTCTTATGTCTCTCTTTAATTTAACAACAAAAAAATATAATTTATTACTATCCAATAATAAAATAATTGTATATTTTTTTTAAAAATTAAATTCATAATAATATACAAGATTTATTTATACAACAAAAAAAAAACAATAATTATTTAACCACATGCATTTAAAATTGAGTTTTGCATTATATTTTACATTAAACAAATTGCATTTAAAAATAAAATTAAAAAAAAAAAAAACAAAATACAACAAAACTGAAGTAAACTAAAAGAACAAATTGAATAAAATAACATAAAAATATAAGTAAAAAAGTTAAATTTAAATAAGTTTTTTATACGAGAAATACAATTTTTTTAGTTAGTATACAATAAATATAAATTTAAATAATGTAATTAATATTTAAATTAAAGAATAAAAAATGAAAAATATAAGAAAAAACTTATAGATATTATTATGTATTTTATAAATTAAAGCTTAGTGCTGATTTAGAATTATAAATATAATAAATTATATTAATCTTATCTACGAGAACATTCATGTTAAAATAAAAATTAAAAACAAACAATTCGATTGTACATTGTAAACAAAATTTTAGTAATTTTAAAATATTGCATTATATTTATAAACTTAATAGAAAATGTATAGATAAAATTTTTTGTTTATGCATTGTTTTAAGAATTTTAATGATGACAAAAATAAAACTCAGTTGAAAAACTTATTCTAGTCTTAAGGAGATTTTGCGATAGTAAGAATATTTGATAAAATTTAGCGCAGAAAAAAATTGTTTTATATTTCTTTTTTTTGATAAATATGTTAATGTATATATATGATTTGGATGTTCACGTTTAAATGAAATTTAATTTGTTAATACAAGTGTTATTAATTATAAATGAAGTTTTTTTTTGTTGTTAATTTATTGGAAAAAAAAACACAGGTGGAAATTTGGAATTTAAGATTTTAAGGTGTTGAACAACTCGCATTTTTGTAGGTTAGTTGAAAGTTTTTTTTTTTAACTTTTTTTCATAAAATAAAAATGATCTCAAAAATATAGGTTTTCAGACAGACTCTTGAAACAGAGCTACCGCTGTGACATGATCGCGATTTTTTGATATAGAAATTTCTCCGTGAGACGAAAGTATTCAATGACACACTTATTTTCCCTGTTATTTTTTTCAAACTACCTTGATAATTTTTTGACAATATTTGGAGTGCCATATAAATTGGCATAGATTTCTAGTTTTAAATAATATTTTTTTATTTCTTTTGTATTGTACCTGCAAATAATATTTTTTTTTTTTTGGAAAGAGTAATGAAATTCTGAAAAAATAATTCTGAAGTTCTGAGAAAAAAAAAAACAAGAGTTGGAAAGAAAATTTCGAAAAAGACAAATTTGTGAAAAGGCAGAATTACGAAAAACATTTTTGTATGAAATGGAGATGGCTATTATATCGGAACAGGGACATATATCGATGAACCTTTAAAAATTCATATCTGAACAGTCTGGACATTATGTTAGCTATTCAAAACTTTTTTAGATGACCTTGAAACCCATGTTAATTTGGGGTATGGCTTGTTTCGTCTTTTTCACCTCGTTTTTTTGTTGTTTCGTCTAAGTCGTTTCGCATTTAATTATTTCACTTTTCATTTAAGTGTTTTTTTTAATGTTCAGACAATTTTAATTTCGTTTTCTTATTAGTACGGTCGAACTTTATTTCGTCTTTGATTGTTCATTGATCATTTGATTTCAGAATTATTTCGCATTTAGTTTATTTCATCTTCAATTGTTTCGCTTTCGATTATTTCGATTTTCTTTTAAAAGTTTTTGTTCAGATGGAATTTCAATTATTTCGCCATCGTTTTCGTTTGTTTGGTTTTTGATTTTTGTGCATGTAAAGAATCTTTAGGCGTTAAAATTCGCCCCCAGTGGGAGTTTAAACTGTACTTTTGCTTTAAACTTTCGTTCAGCAGAGCAATTGAAGTCAGTTGAAGGTTTAAACGAGACCGTTAAATTGGAAGTTAGAGCCGGTAGAAATGTTGGAACTCAAAATATGGAGCTTTGGAAGAGAACCCAATCGGCCTTATTTTCGTAGATCTATAAATACCTCTCGATATGGTATTTCAAAAAATCGGATAGTTCAAATAATTGTGTGTGGACATAGAAAAAATGACAAAGCATAATTTCCCATATGTATTAAAAAAAATTGAAATGACACAAGCAACACTTTTAAACCCTCCTGTAATTTTTTGCCAGCTCTTGGTCTATCAGGCTTCTTATGATATTGAGTTTAAAGATGATTTGCAAAGAAAGTTCTTCTATTTTAGTGGAGTGGTTGAAACAAATTTAATTAAAGGTTCAGATAAGCTCAAATCCAACTATTTAGTGATCTATATTCAGTCACATCACTTTAACAGATTTTTTTTTTCAGTACATATTGCAAAGTGAAATAAGACCAAATTTTAAAACTTGGCATAATTTCGCTTGACTTTATTTCACTGCACCGTCCCCCAATGCCCCAATATTTCTTGTTTCCGATTTTATCATAAAGTTAAAGACTACAAACAAATATTGTCAGAATAGTGAGCTGAATTTTTTCAATGAGCATACAAATATGACAAATACTTGAGTGCTCTGCAGTTAGAAACAAAAATTTGATATTTTAAAGTAGTTGCCTACTTCTAGTCTAAAATTCTTTGCTTAATTTAAGCTTGGCCAAACATTGGAGCGAATTTTGTAGCTCAAATTTAGCATGGTTTGTGTACTAGGAAAAATCCAAGCACTTGAAATGTTTAACCATTTTTAGAAATTTTTCTATCTTCAGTAGTTTAAGTCGCTTTAAGGGTAGGTATATGTCAGATATACAGTTTCAAGTGTACCTGAATTGAATTACTTGATTAAATGTTGGAAACAATATGAAAATAGACCAAAATTATTTAAAATGATATCAGTGTTTTGTCTAGCTATGTCAAGATGCATTCAGCTCAGAAGGTTAGGAGCAGTCTTGACAGATTGTGCTATTTTTTCCGAATTCGCTGAACACATTTTCAGTATGACAGCTAAATCATAATTGGGCTATAAATAGCCAAAATTTTATCTTGGACAATATTTTGTTCATATAAATAATTCATGTAAAAAATTACTTTTCGCCCCTACGCAGATCATTAACGCATTCAACAATTTGGCATCAATTAACATAATATATATACTGGTTTTGACATTTCAAATCAACTGCAACAATCTCTACTTCAATAATATCATTCCGTTCTTCTGTTGTTTCCAGAATTACCGTTTTTATTAGAAAAATGTTTTGGTAATGAGCTACTGTTTGGGCTACTGTTTGGGCTACTTTTTTTGCTCCGATTTTGGGCTACACAATTTTTCAAATTGAGCTATCGAACTAGTTCAAGACATGGCAGCCCTGGTTAGGAGTAGAGAAGATAACAACAAAACTTAACAAATATTCTAGCTTAAAGAATAGTACCAGCAGCCAATGCCCTCCAAAACCCATTTGTTTCAATTCATGTCGATGAATAGATGTGAAGTACAACAACAAGAAGACCTGTGCTGAATAATATGCTTGTTGATTTTTTCACAAATAGCTACTTTGCAAATCTAGTACATCAGCTGTTCGCTTCCAACTTGTAGGCAGATTAAATTGACAGCTGAGGATTGCCATTTTTATTTGTGTATCTACTGCTGATGTGAAATGAAAAATTCCATGAAACAACGAAATCATAAATGAAAAATTTGGGTTCTACATTTCATTCTGCAGTACGCCACACTGCTGTCCGACGAAAGAAATTGATTATTGTAGCAGATTATTTGGAGAAATCTACCCTCTTTTTTCCCACACGACATTTGTGTTTTTACGTTTTTATTTTTGTTGTTTCTTTCATTTAAGCATAGCTGCTTTTGATTTTAGTGCATTTGAATTTGTTTCAATTTTTTGAATGGGTGAAACTGTCAGTAAATATTTTTAGATATGTTGTCGTAAGCAGCAAAAATGTCAACAAATCAATTAACTTTTAACTTTATTTAAACTCTCGGTGTCTCGAATGTGTTGTGCTTTCTGAAATCAAATTAGAAGTAGGCCTCTGTGGAAAATGTATGAAAATAAATACAAATGAAGTTAATTTCGTCAAAATTATATTCAGCTTTAGCAAAATATTGTTAAGAAAACGATGTAGAACAAATTTGCTGTATTAGGTTCTTTCTCGCCAAGCCAAATCTGCCTATAAAAAATAGATAAAGTATTTGAAGGCACTTTATTTTTGTTGCACTTCATGTAAGCTTTCAACTGGCTCAATTTGGGTTGAAATGTCATACTAGCTAACATATAAAACATGGCTGAGATTATAATATGATATTGCTTTTATACTCAGATAGAACTTCAGTAAGCTCACAAACTCAACCAAAAATAACAATTCAGTTACTAATTTTTGAGTAAGAAGGTCAGACTTTTCAAATACCTAAGCACCCAGCGAAAAAAATCTGTCGAAGCTAAGAGAACCCACCTTAATTTATTCAAGAAAATATTTGAATTTTGGCTTGAAGTGCAAAAAAAATCGAAGTCCATAATCAAATTAAAACAACATTGCGGTTATAAAGAAGCAAAAGAGTGATTTCTAGTTAAAAGTTCACCGGTCTAAGCTTCTGAGATCCTTAATGGATGGACTGATTTTATTCAAATTTGGTTCGGCAAATTTTTATTTACTTAGTTAATATATTTCCTTGAGGCGAATTCTGAATTTAAGTTTAAGGAACCATACAACTGTTTTGGTTTTGTTAAGGTTTTCAAAATCAGTTTAAAATATTTTGATCAAACTAAGTAATGTTAAAACAAATGTATAAATGCTGATTTTTAAGTTTTGTTGCTGAAAATAACAATAACTCCTTAAGTGTTTTGAGAAACAAAACCAATTTAAACAATAATAATACCAATTTTTAAGGTATGTATTTTGCTTCAATTTTCATTGTTTCTCCACTGATTTGATCCTAATACCGATGCAAGATTTACAGAACATGGGCTTAACTATGTTTTTAATCACAAGACCATAGTTGACTGATTCAGAATCTCTGAAAACCTTTAATTATTTGATATCAACTTTCATTTGAAACTAGAAAAACAACAAAAAATAATTCAATTCAACTATTTTTTTTTTTTTGTTATTCTCTCTCTTCAAACACAATATGAATAGAATTAAAATTCCAGCTAATAATTTTGTTTTATTTATATTTCTTACAAAAAAATACTACGAAATTTATACGATGTATTCTGTCATCCAAAAGAGTTTGTAAAAACACCTTAAAATCCATTCTAACAAATAATTAAAAACAAAAATTGCGTATTCTTACACTGCCAAAAAGCAACAAATTCATGAAAAGAAAAGAGATTCTCCTAAATATAAAAAATATTTCTCTTATAAAGAATTTAAAAAAAAAAAACTAATTAATTAAAAAAATAAAATGCAAATAGATAAAATAACGTCAGCGCAATACGTTTTTGTAAATAAATTATAATAAAAATTAAAAAAAAAAAAACAATTTTAAGTTAATATTTTTAAATTTAAATTTAAATTTAATAATTATTATTTTTAGTCTAAGAGAAAAAAAATCCATATCTCCCGATCATTATACATAATATTCTCTTGTAGATGATATCATTAAAAAAAAAAAATAAAATACAATATAAAACAAAACAAAGACAACTTCAAGTGTTTATATCCTGCAATGGATTCATATCAAAATGGCAATAAACGAAGTTGACAAAAAAAAAAATTGTTAAAAAGAAACAAAACCATTTTTATCACCAACCAATAATAAACTAAAGAACAATAAAATCAAACAATGAAGAGAAATTAACGTTGAAATAAAATAAAAATCCAATTCAATAATGTAAAATAATAAAAGAAGAAGAAAAAAAAAATAGAAAAACTCACTCAACATGGAATACGAACTCATTTTCTCCTTATGAATAAGTTTTTAATTGTAAAGAAAAAGATTAAAAATAAATAAATATAAGTAAAATGAATGAAATAATTGTTTTGATTTTTTAAAGTAAAAAGCAAAAGAGCTCATGCTGTTTTCAACTTTGTACCTACTCATACTGACTGGACTATACAAAACTGAAACATCATGGAATATTTTTACATCCCATATTCAATAAATTGGTTTGTATTTTTTGTAGGGATATTGGACAATGCTTGGATGTAAAACGATATAAATGAAAATGAAGGACCGTTGTATAGGTTCTGAAATATTTTGTGTAACCAACTATACCTTCAAATAATCTGGTCTGTGGCTTTATCGTGTCTTTTTTGTCAATTGTATTTGAGAAAATGTTCATGTTGTCAAACAAATCAGATAAAATTTTCATTCACAAAAAATTCAAAATTAATTAACTATCAAAACATTCGATTTCTTGAATCTAAAAACGTTAAAATTCGTGTTTTCTTAAGTTTCTCACTGTGCAAATTCCACAACCTTCCTCACTAGCAATTATCATGTAGGCTGAATTTACGTGTGGAAAATTAGACAAATTCATTGCCGGACAGAGGAGTGTTTGAAACATTCAAGAGCCAAGTGGAAAGTTTTTAAAACTTCTGTCTCTTCATAGCGTATGCCAAAGTATTCACATAAATCTAAAGTCTGAAAATTTCCTGACCATCGTATTCAGTCATAGATTTTTATTTGAAATATTAAACTTGTTTCAATATTATCATTTACAAGTAGATCAGCAATAATTGATGTTTATAAGAAATTAGATTTTTAGAAAAATATTTCAAGAAACACTTAAAAGAATAGTTCCTGGAACTCAAAACCGAAAGCGTTAGGTTGAGAACTTATCCTTCTCAACCTAACGCTTTCGGTTTTGATGATGAAATATATAAAAATAATTTGTCAAATTGTTGATAGCATTTGGTATGGTCCAAGAATTTGGTGCAGAAAACGGCGAAAAAAAGTCATAATCTGAAAACTGTGAAAACAACTGCGCTTCAAAAATGCTGATTTTACAAGAATACTTTCTATGTTTCCTAAATAATAATTTTTTTCAAGAACATAGCACCAAATTTTCGATTTTAAGTTATAATGAAAGATTTCGGAAACAAAAAATCGTATCGACCCTGAAAATGCTGCAGTCGTGGTAGAGGATCCCTCTTTGTGGCCAAAAACTCACAACTCGAAAGTAACATTTAGTTTTCCTCTCAGTCTTAAACAGATTGAACAGCAATAATTGTACCGTTAAGAAAGAACTAGTTGTTCAACAAGATGTGGATACGAATGGCTGATTTCGTTTGACAGAAAATAATAGAAAAAGTTGCCAAATGTATCTTTCAATAAATCTATTATGGCACGAGCTGTTCACTTGATGAATGAAAAATTCAGTAGTCATGGCTCTATAGCGGTCACCATTGACTGTAACGATCTTTTAAACAATTACAATTTACAATTATTCCACCAACCCATAAGGCACACCAAACAGTCAGTTTTTGGATGTAACGGAAATATTGAGGATTATTATCACTCCAAATATGGCAGTTTTGTTATAAGGCGAATCCATTCAAACAAAAGCTTCATCGCTAAACGAAATTCGCGTGATACGAAATTCGAACAGAATAATGATTTTCAAAATAAATTTGCCCGGTTTGGAAGCGTTGTTCATGTTCAGGCGTCAGTCTATTCATGTTCAAATGTCAAACCAAACTTTAAATAAAGTGATAAAGTGATTAAAGTGACAGCTGACAAAATGGCCGCTAGTTGAAAAAGTGTTGCCAACTTAAGATTCTATTAATCTAAAAAACACCTTTTATATTTTATGGATTTTAATAAGCTATCTCCATTTTCAAGCTCTAACAGGGTTGCCAATTTGAGAATCGTAAATTGCCTCAAAAATCCCAATAATATCGAAAGGGTTACAGACTGTTATAAAGATCACATAACAATAGTCTAAAACATATTGAGTGAAATAAATTGAATCTATATTTTTCAAGAGTTAAGATAAAAGTGCGTTGTTTTAAAGCTATCTCCAGTAAGCCTTATAACTTTTAAGATACAAATTTAATTACAGAATCTTTTTTTAGTTTTTAATTGTGGCCTGTGATCTTGCTTGAAAAACACCAAGGGCGTTAACATCTTTTTCTCGGAAATTGAAATATTTGTTCCCGATGGCTCTAAAAAGCTTAAATACCAAAATCTTAAAGAAAAAACTAAAAAAAAGGCATTACACATAAGTATTTCCATCATATGATTACGATGAACAGGTTGGTAACTCTGAATTTAATCAGTTTCTTTTTTCCTCTCAGCTTGGGATGCAGATAGGTCGTTTTGAGATATTCCTGGGTTCAATGAAGATTACACAAACATTCTGTTTGATTCCGTTTTTATTTCAGTGGCAATTTCTTAAGTTGTGTCGCCGTGCAGGCAGCAACAGACACCACTGTTTTTGAAAAAGCTCTCCTAAAAGGGCTGTACTGCAAATATTAATTTAATACAGTGCAGCTATTCTATCTATTGAACACGACATTGTCTAAAATATTGCTTTTTAAGAGGTTATAAAAAGCTAAGCTTGTCTTAAAACTTAAAGCAAGAATGAATTTTAAACTTGAATAGCTAGTTTTTTTCAAAACTTAATTACGTAAGATTTATTTAAGAAAAACAGTTTAGAAAGAGTGTAATTTTTGAAAGAAAAAACCTCACTTTAAGATACCGTTAGCAATAATTTAAAAATTTACTTTCATTAAACTTTAAGCTTTTTAATAACAAACTACTGCCGAAGTTTGTTCTTTAATTTAAAAGCTAAGTGCTTTTTTTCTTCGTTACAAAGCTGTTTTTTTGAAAAGCTTTTAATCGATGATTTCTATGACCTGTTTTTCATTTTAGCTTTAAACAAAGTACATTGTTTGTGATTTTATAAGGCAACTAGAATATTTTTACCAACAAAATAATATGTTTAGTAAATAAAATGAACATAATCTAGGGAGTAAACTTCCACGAGTATAAAAATATATCAAAATAATATTACAGAAAAGCTAATGCTTTTACCCAGATTCAATCTAAAAATATAAAGCTTTTCAAAGTTGTAAGCTCAAACTTTAAAAGCCCTTGAACTTTTTATGGCAGATATTCGAAAGCATTTCAGGTATTTTCTTGTATTCCATAAATTTGAACGCTTTTACTCAAAAGCTTCTTGGTTGAAAAGCAGGGTAATTTTTAAAATATTTCGAACAATGATTTTTTTAAATTATTTTCTTGCAGTTATTAACAGAAAAAGTGTTTTCATCTAGAATTTCGAAATTTCTTTTTACAGCACATTTTATTTTTGAATTTAAATGGACCGTTAATCACATGCTTTTTCTCTTTTATATCAGACTTTTTTAAACTCGGAGCAGAGCCTGAGTTGAAAAAAGTTTGAGATTTTTTGTTTAACCTCAGAGGGCTCCAGAGGCGTTAGATTTGTGATTTTTTTATTTTGATCATGTTCAAAGCGAGTTCTATGATCTCAAAATAAAATTAAAGAGTAAGGGCCAGTTTCAAGACCTACGGATAAAGCCCCGGATAGCCCTCCCGGAATTATTTTGACAAATTAACTTCCACTTTTGGTTTCAAATGTCTCGGATAGTATATCCGACAGATTAAATATCGGATAGCATATCCGCCGGTACAAGTGGCTGTTTAAGCCTTTATCCAGAAGAAGTTTCCTACGTAATATTTTGAATTTAGCTTTGAATTTATCTGTCGTGGTTCATACTGAATTTTAATATTAAAAAGCAGTGATATTTTCAATTAAAACGTTTGTTTTAACAACAAAATTATAATTTTCAGTATGTTTTTTGATGTTTTGTATTGTTCTCAAGTTGTAAATTTATCTACATAGTTTATACGAAACTTTCATGATGAAGCCGAAATAAAGCAACTTTTTTCTGCTGATATGTGACGTTATGTGACGGGTATCTATCCGAAATCTTAACCGGAACATTTGAAACTGGCTCTAAATGGATTTAAATTGTTGACATTATTTCACTGTCTAAAAATATAGAGAAAAAAAATACCAAAAACAATTAAAATGCTAGAAGACTGTAGTCGCGCTCGTGCAGAAGGTGAAATAATTTGTGTTCAAGTGTTTGTGTATGCTCGTAACATTTTCCAAACTAATTTCATGCAAAGTTGGAAATTTGGAACAATCTTATTTCTCATAATTCATTTTTGCCCAGGAAAATTAGAATTTTACTTCGAAAAATTCCAACAAAGCTGAATTTTTGTAGAGAGCTTTGTTTTGACTTCTTAAGCATTTCCTGAAAAGTTCCGTAAATTTGGGACCAGGATTAATTTTTTAAGGGGGTTAAAGGGGGTAAAATTCAGTTTTCTCTTAATTTCTCGAAAATTATAACTTTTTTTGAAAAAATGTTAAGCCACAAATTGTAGCTTTTGTCATTCTCTACAAAAAGGATAAGCATACTTTTTTTCATATAAGCAATAGATTCTGAAAAAATCATGCAAGAATTTCACGGTGGAGTAAATTTTGTCAAAAAATTGATTAAAATTTCATAAATCGATGGGTTAAAGTTTTTGTACGATTTGAGTTTGGCTGTATCTCTTCTTTATAAAACCAAGTTTTAAGGCTGCCTGTTGTAAGGGGAAGACCGCCGTCTTGAGAAAGAAAGTGATTTGGCTTGGCTTTTGTTCAACAACTCGATAAAATTTCCTTTTACAACAAAATCATGGAAGAATGACATTTATACAATTAAATTATCTAAAAATGAGCTATTAACGAACTCTGTAGGCTTATTAATCTTGAAGTTATAGCGCATCAAAGTAACTTTTTTTATTTTGAACTGTAAATGGACGGTCTTTTGTTAATATCTCAGCTGATATAATAAAAACATAAAATAGTTTACTTTTAATTATAATAGTTTACTTTGGAAAAAAAAATAGTAATCATAAATAATGAATAAATGAATGCGGTTGCCTCAAATAAAAATCATCAATTCACTCAGAAAAGAAACTAATCAAATTTAAACCCATTACAAGATCTTAAATTATGTTGGTGACAGATGCTTTTATGGGTTCAAGGAATTAACATATAGAAATTAATTTCCTTATATTAATCATTAGTTAATTAGACATAGATACCTGCAATGCTTGCAATTCTTCAAATTAAAAATAAAACACAATTGTCATTAATTTAAATTTTCAAATTAGTTTTTATTTCGCCACTTTTTTATCGTGTATAAATTGTATAGAATATCTTTCTGTGTCATATCTTTATCTCTTTCCATAAATTTAAAATAAACTAAAAAAAAAAATAGTTAATGGTGATTAAGAATTTTAGTATATTGGTAAATTTTTTGTAAAAAGTATTTTTGTTTCATTTTGGAATTTGGCATTCACAATAATTCTCTTCAAGTACTATAGTAGCTTAGGAGTATAGTAAAGTATTGTAAGTACATTAAGATGATGTGATTACTTATTTTTCTTATAAGAGGTGGCTCACATATATATAAATAAAATATATCAATTTAAAGTATTCATAGATAGAGTAGTTGTGTGAGTGTGTAAATATATAAAATAAAATATTTTGTATTTTTGTGTTTATTTTGTCGGTGGTAATCGTCGCGATTGATAAAATAATTCTTTATTTATGAAACAAAAATCAACAGATATTTCATGAGTTTACTTCTAACACCATGTAAGATGTAGATTAAAATTAAAATAAAAAATCACATTATTATTGAATATCTATTTAGGTATATTTTGTAGGCATATAGACATGAATGGTTCTGGTAGCAAAATCTAAAACAATAAAAAATATCTTATAAAGATCTCCTAACAATGACGGCTATGCTAGTTTCTTTAACATTTTGTTTTGTTTTATGAGTTTTACGAGTTTAATGAGATATTTTTTTTTTTTTAACTTCTTATTTAAATTTAACTTTATAAACATATTTATCAAATACTAATTTCTAACAACAATTACATTGATCCGTTCATTTTTCTTGTATATAATTTTTAATAACTATACGTAATTTTATTTTATTAACTTAATAATAGTTTTTCTATAATAAAATTTGATATTTTTTTTAAGATTTTGTTATAATATGTAGATTAAATATGTATGTATGTAAATTTTAACAACTTTATGATTAGTTTTTTATGTTTTTTGTTTATATATTAATAATATAAGTTTAGATTAAAATATTATTATTAACACAGTAAAATTGTTTCTTTCGTGATAATTATTATCATTTCTACATTTTTATATAATTTTGTTTTTTTTTTTTATAAAATTTAATAATAATGATGCTTTGCAATTTTATCAACATAGTTGTGAACAATATTTTTCGAACCACTAATAAAATCCATATTTGTTTTTGCTAACAATAAGTAAAATAGGTAGCAGTTTTTTTATTTTAATTGTTATTTTTATTTGTATGTTAGGGTAAAAATATTTAATTTTAATTTTTATGGATAATATTTACTTGTTTTTTTTTTTAATAAATAAATATCGATTTATTTAAATATATTTATGCAATGAACAATATTATTTAATTTTAATGTTTTTTTTTTATTCTTCTTACTAAAGTTGCTAAAATAATGATATGAATACAAAATTTAACAAATAGGTTGCGCAAATATGTAAAAATCACTTCCATTAAAGCGATGTTTTTGTTGTAACTTTTCAAAATTCATTTTTGTTATTGTCTTCCAATTAATTTTTTTTTTAATATTTAAGGATTCAAAGTTATAAATATTTTAAATTTGTCAATATGTCAAAACAATAGAATAGAAGAAAATACAATGATGAAAAAGATTCAAGAGAATTCTAGTTACAGATTGGATCAAGCAAGAATGAAGTATGAACAGAAACGATTTTAAAATTTTGAATATTCAAAAAGGTATGTATATATTTTGACGGTTCATGGGGGTCATATCGTTAATTTTCATTTTTCAAAATACTAAATACAAATCACTAAATTTCCACGATGAAACCTATATTTTTGGTCAACATGAGATACTTCCAATTCACATGAGGTCTACCACCTTTTGAAGAAAATTTCGTGCCAAACCCATCCAGCGATCCTTCACTCTTAGAAGAATTTGAGTCAACAATTGAGCAGCTGCAGCAGACGGACGCTGAAATTATCATTTTTAACAATGAAAATCCTGCTAGTCGTCCCGAACTAACTGGAGGCTTCACCAACCCCCAAGAAGTATCTGAGCTAATCCAAAGTGGACGTCCTAAGATATCACCTGGACCAGATATGATTTCCAGCTACTCATAAAGAAGTTTCCCCAAGTCATGATGCTGTTTCTCACGATCCTGTTCAACAACTGCGTCAACAATTGCTGCTTTCCGAATTGATGGAAGACACTTAAAACAGTACCGATACCGAAGAAAGCTGACAGAGGTACCCTTTCTGGATATCGCCCCATATCTCTTCTTAATAACACCAGCAAAATCCTTAATGGACTTATTCTTCGGAGATTGAAGGCATTCTGCATTGCTAACAACATCGTTCCGGACATGCAGTTTTGATTTCGGGAAAAGAGTGCTTCTCTTACATCTGCTCTTGCGTTTCCATAACGACGTTGTTAGCACCCCCACTGTCAGGCTGTTTTTGGATGCTTTCTGTATAAAGAGAAAGCATTTGACAGCATCTGGTATCAGGGGCTAATTCATAAGCAAACCACTTTTAATTTTCTAGGTACACTTATAAAGATAATTTTCAGTTTTCTCAATTCCTGATCGTTCTTCGTCCAAATTGAAAACAGCCAGTCAACACCCAAAAACATCCGAGCAGGAAATACTCATGGATCAAAGCTGGGACTGTACCTCTTCAAACTACAGCATCTTCATCTTCATGGCAGACCAATCTCAACCTAACAACGCTATAAATTTGCTCTATGCGGACGATTCATTTACATAGGCCAATTCTATTTTATTAATTATTGCAGCCCAAAGAGTAGAAGAATACGTGAGACAGCTGTGAGAGTTCTACACAACATGCAGCATCAAAGTCAACTCAGAAAAATCTGAGCTGGCTTGTTTCAGAAGACCAGCGGGACAGTGAGGTACACCCTCAACAAAAAGCTGCTGAATTATAATCAATCTGCCTGACGGATCGTAACTGACAACCAAACCATCGCCATCGGTTGGGGTCAACTTTGAGGAGAGGTTACGCTTCAATCTGCATGTAACAGCTGCTCTGAAGAAAGCAAACTACGCTTTTCACCGCATCCAACCCCTAATGCGGAAAAGAAATGAACTCAGCCAAAGGACGAAGTAGCTTCTTTATGAGCAACTTCTCACACCAATCATCACATATTGCTTTCCTGTCTGGTTAGCTATTTCCAAAACCAGCATGAAAAAAACTGGGAGTGTTTGAGAGGAAGATCTTGCGTATCTGCACTCCACTTTGACCAACAGCGACGAAAACATTTCAGCAACACGCGACTCTACGGGGCATCCGGAATAACATCCCTTGACAAATACATGATCAGTGCTGCCAAATTACTGACGAGCAACCTAAGAAATCATCCAAACCCTCTAGTAAGAACCCTCACAAGTGAAGAGAGACACACCGAACCACGATACCTTCATGTAACAGCACTCCTGGTGGATGGAATCATTCCTATCAAGGACGAAGAGGCAATTCAGTTTTACGAAGATGCAGCGTCAAACTTTTTTTTTCAAAAATGACGATGACATTGCCATCAACGGAGAGCTCTACTGATTAGTGATTCATAAAAACAATTGACTTTTTCAAAATTTGATGAAATGTTGTGAAGGACTTGTGGGGCTAACAGGACGTCTGGTGCTCCGCTGGCACTAAACGTGCCTCTGATACCACAGGCTAAGTGATTTGAGAGCTTTTTATCTGAGGTGATGTGAAAAGCTTATCGAGCGATTTTTAAACTTCTTAAAATACAAATTCGATAAGAAAATAATAATTTTATTGTAAGAATTATAATTTTCCTATTTGATTCTTTTTTAGACAAAAAAGTTGAACTTCTAATTATTGAGTTTATAATTAAAATTTTGATGGAACCGTCCTTGAAAAAATATTTGTATCCTTCACTCATGTTCTCAAAAGAATGTTTAACCAAGAAAAACAAATATTATATTGAGTTATGGACCTTCTTGCTCACATTTATTTAGGAAAATCACTGTGAAATAATAAATTTTGCCCTTTCGCGAGCTCTGCTTATTCAACAAAATGCTTTTTCTCTTATGTATCCCTAATAAAATTAATAGCACCTCTACCTACATAATTCACAAAAGCTATACAAACAGCGAAAAAGGTATGATGTGAATAATATTTCGTTATTCGTTTTAGTTCTAACAAAATTTGGAGGGAAAAATGAAAATCATCATCGTCCTTGTGTACAAAAAAAAAAAAGAAATAAACCCAAAATATCTTTGAAAAAAAAAAAATCATGCAGCCATATGGATGGATGGATAGGAACCGCAATTTCCATAAAAAAAATAACATTAAACCATTTCTTCTGGGAAATCCTTGTAACAAGAAATAATATTGCATAGAAGGATGTTACGCTGAGCTTGAACGTATGTAAATTAGGCAAAATGAAGAGAGGAATGATAAGATAAACCGGAAATGACTGGCCAATATGGGACAGGTATAAGGAAGGAATGTCATTTTTTATATAACGTCAAAAATACCCATCTAAAAAGCTTAGAAAAGAAATATAAATAAAAAAATAGTGAGTGATACTTAAAAATTTCCACCCAAAAAAAAAAAAACTTTAAGAAGTTTATTCCTTTTTTTTCTCTTCCATTTTTACCCTACTCCTTGGTAAAGCAATCGAATTTAAATTTAAATCTAGTACATTTTTTTTGTTTAAAGTTGAAAGTACAAAAATTATTGCAGTACACAACCACTTGAATTGCGTCCCATGAAACCTGCTGCATCCGATCCAACTCCCTCACCCAAAGAGCATGTCTTGCTACGCATTATCATCAAATCGGTACGAATGCTGGGACGCCTCACGTTGGGCGCCACTACACCACAAGCATCACTCAGTCGTCGTTTAATTGACAGAGTACACTTTTTGGATCGATTCGAGGCGGTGTGTGGTGGTGGCAGGGTGCATGGTGATCCAAAGGCTGTGCTTACACGTTTATGATGGTTTGGGGCCATTTCCAGTGGTAAATTCGCCGCTAGAAACAATTCGTAGAACATATCGTCGACTCGTATATTCTTTTTGGCAGAACATTCAACAAATACACAACAAGCATCCTGACCCGCACAATAAGCCATTACTTCTTCAGTCTGAACGGTTCTATTGTTTAATATAAAGAAAGGCAAAATATTATTTCAGGACATGTTGTGATGTTGTTTTAATCATTTGTGGATGTTTTACTTACTTCATATCTCGTTCACATTTGTTGCCAGCAATAACCATTGGCACTTTGGGGAGGTTCTTTTTTGAGCGTCCACCGGACTGTGCACTCCATTTGGTCTCTAGTATTTGTTCCCGCAATCGGACGACCTCTTCGAAGGATTCTCTTGAATCCATGCTGAATACGAGCACAAAGATATCGCCTACGGAATAAAAAAAAAATAAAAAGGAAAAATAAATAAAAACAATATTACTGTCAGTCAGTTCGAAATGTTTCTTTTTTTTTCTTTGTTAAAGAAAAATAATATGAAGAGAAGGTATATTATCTTTGTCTGTCCTTTTGTATTCCAAAGGGAAATAAGCACTTTATTAGTTTTGTATTTTTTTTTGTTTTTTTTTTTTTAAATGACTTTGATTTAAAATAAAGCAAATGGTAGTGGAACTGGAATATCTAGCTCAGACTTTGATATTCGAAAAACTTTCTTCTACTATATTTCTATTCTGATAATGCCCAGTTCCACCAAGCAGTCTAATGCCCAATTTCATGAAAGACTTTTGATTACGAGGGTGGGTCAATAAGTCCGTGACTTTAGGAATAAAACACAGATTTTTTGATAAAAAAATAATTTTATTTTTCAACGTAGTCTCCCTTGAGCTCTATACACTTTGTCCAACGCTTCTCCAACTTTTTTATCCCTTCCAAAAAAAATGATTTGTCGAGGTCCTCAAAATAGGCCTTTGTTTGCGAGATGACTTCATCATTGGAGTCAAATCCTTTTTCCACCAAGCCATTTCTTCAGGTTTGGGAACAAGAAGTTGTCGCTCGGAGCCAAATCTGGAGAATAGGGTGGATGAGGGAGCAATTCATAGCCCAATTCATGGATTTTTGCCATGGCAACGGCACATGTGTGCACCCTTGCATTGTCTTGGTGGAAAAGAACTTTTTTCTTGGCCAAATGAGGTCGGTTTTTTTTCAAATCGTCATTGAATCGGTCCAATAAGTTGGCATAATATTCCCCATTGATTGTTCTTCCCTTTTGAAGGTAGTCAATGTGGATTATCCCGCGTGCATCCCAAAAAACAGTCGCCATAACTTTATTGGCTGACAAACCCACCTTCTTTGGACCCGATTCACCCTTAGAAACCCACTTAGACTGTTGTTTGGTCTCTGGTGTGTTGTGATGGATCCATGTTTCGTCCACGGTTACAAAACGGCGCAAAAACTCCTCTATATTGCGATTAAGCAACGCCAAACCTTCCTGTGAAGTTGTTACACGATTGCGTTTGTGGTCGACTGTGAGCAAACGCGGCACCCATCTTGCGGAAAGCTTTCTCATGCCCAAGTGATCATTCAAAATTGAAACCACTGAGCCATGCGAGATCCCTACGGCTTCCACAATCTCTCGCACTTTCAATCTTCGGTCGGCCAACACCATATCGTGAATTTTTTCGATTGTTTCGGGTGTAGAGACCTCAACTGGGTGTCCAGGACGTTCGGCATCTTCAGTGCTTGTACGGCCACAACAAAATTCAGTAAACCACTTTTTTACCATTGAAATCGATGGTGCATAGAGTCCCCATAGTATTTATCAAGCCTAGCCTTGGTCTCGGTAATGGTTTTTTTTCGCAAGAAATAATGCTTAATAAGCACACGAAATTCACTTTTTTCCATTTTCTCCTCAAATTAGTGAGTAGTCTGATAAAAATAGCTGTCAAACACAAACTAACTGACGCAGCAAATTTAAATTTTGACAGGAGTCAACTGACAGATGCTTGTTGACAGGAGCAGTGTTGCTGTTTCAGTAAAGAGGTCAGAAATTCAAAAAGTCACGGACTTATTGACCCACCCTCGTATTTTAAAAGCCATTTAGTCTTTAAATTATGTTTTTTGGTTTCGGCAAATGCTTATAAATTTATGAAGATTTTAAATGCTGTTGTACACTAAAAGCTCGTTTTTGTCTCATTTAAATTTTAAAAGTCCTTTTTGTTCAATCATTCCAGTCAACATCAGCTGATATCTTGCTATCAGAATAGTTTTCCCTTGCATACACTTCGCATGTGCGAGTGAAACAACCTCTTCTTTTATAACAAGGAATGTGAGCCAAACTCAGTTTAATTAAAATTTCCCTAAAATATCCCTTTTCTAAATTGGTGAAAGTGAAAAATTTTAAATGTCTGATTCTTAGAAGGAGTTTAGATAAAAGTAATTTTAGTGTTTGTTTATGAAATTGTCCGTAAAAAGAAATCAGAATGTTGTAAGTCACATAATTAATACTACCTGTGAACGTATGACCTTGTGTCAGTAAGGATAACTTATCACAACTCAACTCAGACATTGTGAAACAAGTCCTTTCAAATTGCAATCCCATAATACCCAACATTTTTTTTTTTTTTGGTTAAATCAGAAAGAAGAATGTATTTTGCTTAATTTTTGTTTTTATACAAGAAAAACACCTACTTATGTATGTACAGTTCTGTATAGCCTATTAAAAAAAAAATAAACTCCCAAGGATGCTTATCCTGGTGATTCCATACCTATATACTTTTATACTTTTTGACTTCTCTTATTATGCGTTATTTGGGTAATCAAAAAAAAAGCACATTTTTGGTTTCGTTTTTGTGAGAAATAAAATTCAGATTACCCGGTAATTTGTTATGAAAAACCACTCATGAGGAAAAAATTCTCATTAAAAATCCTTTAGTAACGTAATTACGAACGCGTATATGGATGTATGGATAAGGATATCCCTTACAATGGTTAACCAGACGTCATTAAGTAAGTATACGAGCCAAGATTTTCATATAAGATCTCGCGTGTTATTGTGGGTACATTAATTTTTTTTTATTTTTTTGCTTATAACCATACAAAATTATTTATACTCGTACAACTCTGACTTGCACTTAAGATAAATATATCAAGTATAAAGAAAAGCTGAAAATTAGTGGTTTCTTTATATTAAGAATATAATATGGTAGGATAAAAAAATAATAGCGAATAGGTATATAATTTTTATGGGAGTCTGTGTTTGGCGGACTTTAAGAGATTAAATGCTTTGTTTCTTGAGAGAGAATCAGTTTTATGATGCTTAACGAAATTTCTTTTTATATTCAATTAACTTTGAGTGATCCATATCATTATAAGGACATACAAATATAAGGCCATACAAAATTGATCCATTGAAATTGATACAAAATGGCTTAGAAATATCCTTGTGTAGTATTTTTATGGGTGGAGTAAGAAAACGAATGTAGTACCTAATGAAATACGAATCATTTCTATTTTTTCTTGGAACGTTGGTGTGGCGAAATGTCTTTGAAAGCAGTTGTTACGTTCTGAAAATGAGTTTGGGGCAGAAGGTAGGATTATCTTCATTTACATGCCTTTTATAGGTCCATACTCATTTTGTAAGGAAATTTCAAAAAATGTCTGGCAATACTTCTTTCGGAGCTGGTCTTTTTGACAGCTGTCACTTTATTTATGCTCAGCTTGGCTTATAATGAATAGACTAACTACTGAACAAAGTTTGCAAATCCTGCAAATTTATTACTAATAGTGGTTCGGTTTGTGCGAGCCTTCGTTGCGAAAAAATCAATTTATTAAAGAAAACTCGTTGCTCAAAATTAAATTTCCGATCAAAATAGAGGGTTTAATATTTTTTTAATGTAAACAGGAAAAATTTACAAAAGCCAACCAAACAAAATCAAAAAATCAAAATAAATAAATTTATTGGCGCAACAGCTTGTGGGAGAATCAGGGCCTAGTGACTTACAACAACTGTCAACCATTCCTAAATGCGTGTTGCTGACAGGAATAGAGGGGACCTACAATTTTTTTCTGATTCCGACAGACTTACCATCATGCCACGAGGTGATACCAAAAAATAAAAGACTCCTGATTTTTTTTTTTAAACTGCGCATTACTTTTCTTGGAGCCAGAAAAGGATCAAAACACATTAAACACAATAATCTAGAGGCTCAAAATCTTAATGTGGCATGCTAAAAAAGTAATTGTTTTCAAAATTGACAGAATTATACCTATCCAACTACCATTACCATTTCTTTGAATTTTGTTCATATTTTTGGCTCGAAAGCACCATTTCAAGATCAAGATTTTTATGAAATATGACATTAGGATTATTCAGAATATTTTTGAAATTTTGTTTTCCGGCATGGTATGCTTACCTACAGAATTCAGAGCTAAGAACTGAATGGCTGGGCCGATTAGGATCAGATGCAAGGTTTTTTTTTAATTGGTCATTTACCTTCGAACTTAGACAAGAAATCAGCTGTCCTTAAAGAAAGTCGAGAAAAGAATCGACTTTTATCGCCTTGTCGATATTTTGTCTCAATGCCTACAAATAAGGCGATATTAATCGACTTTTTAACCTGTTGACATTTTTTTTTCTGTCGTTCACTCCACTCGAATTATATATTCTTAGTATACTTTTAAACATGAATTAAACAGTTATTTGATCACATGGAAAATTCTGAATTTTGTTTAAAATACATTTTCTTTCGATTGACTACTTTGATTGATGACAATCCAAAGCAAGTTAAGTACATCTTAAAAAATCATTTCATAAACCATAAACTGATCACAATATTGGTCGTTTTTGAAAATCTGAAATCAAAATCAATTTGGTCGTCAAATGATATTGTGTCATGAAAAGTAGTATGTAACCGTCTTGTTTGCAGAAAATTTGTTTAATCGACGGCAGTCTCTAGCTTTTCAATATTTCTTCAAATCGAGTTTTTCCCTTGATGATGTATTCAAACTGGATTATTGAACACTGCGTTAGCAGAACATTTTTATTTGCATTTTCGAAAGACACTTGCCTTTCATGGAACGTGGTGAGCCAT
This sequence comes from Dasysyrphus albostriatus, assembly GCA_946251815.1. NCBI lineage: Eukaryota > Metazoa > Arthropoda > Insecta > Diptera > Syrphidae > Dasysyrphus > Dasysyrphus albostriatus. Next base: position 139,952,749 of record OX276336.1, read on the forward strand.
TTGCGGTAAGGCACCTTTCACAGCAAGGCGCCTGGAGCTTTTTCTCCTTTCCCCACCTCTAGACATGGCCCTGTAATTGATCCTATTTAATGTTATATTCAGTTGCCTATGTATGTTATATTTATAAGGCATTTTTCTTTTTTAGTTCAGAGTAGAGCCTAAACAGTCAAACAAAAATTGTGTTTTTATTTTAGCTCATAGCGTTCAAAGCTAACAATTTGTGTTTCTTTTTTTGTTCTGTGCGTTTTCTCAGTTTTTCAGAGCCTGCTCTATGAGCTTAGAATAAAATAACTGAGCAAACAGAGTTAAATTCTGAAAACAAGCATTTTGAGAGCTAGTGTTCAGAGATGTTTCAAAAATAATTCAGAGCGCTTAGAGCACGCTTAGTTTAGAGGAAGTATAGTATTGGCTTACGCTTTTATAGAGTCATGATTTAAAAGTGTGCAATTTGAACTTTGGGTTAAAATAAAATTAAAAAAAAACTTAAATTGAACCATTACAAAAACAAACCTAGTGGGTAATGTCCTTATCCCATGTAAGATTGTGAGTATAGTTTATTCCGACATTTCGAGCAGAACTCACATCTTCTGCAGTTGCTGAAGCTATTTCATGTAATCTCAGGGAAATAAGTTGAATCCAGGATTTCTTACATATTACCAAATACTAAGATTTTGATGGATTTAAGGCCAGACCATTTGTCTGAGCCCAAAGTGCTAGTTTTTCGAGTCCTCATTCACGTGGTAAGCACCATCGTCAAAAAGACCGAGACCGCAGTCTAGGTACATTTTTACATCGTCAGCATACATATGTATGTAATGAGCAGTTATCAATGATGGAGGGAATATCATTGATGTAAAACGAAAAAAGTAATGGGCCAAGAATGAATCGTCGTAGAGCACCGCTAGTTGTAAGAAGAAAATCTGGTAAATTGTTCCTTGTTTTCACAGCTTGCAGTCTATCGGATAAATAGGAAGATATTAGTTTATCTGCAAGTTTTTTCGGGTACAACTGTGTCAAATGCCTTTGAAAAATCTTAGAGAACTTAACAATTTACTTTGTCCTCATCCAAAGCTTGAGGAAGGTCCTGAATTAAATTTAGAAAAAAACTTGATACAGCTGTGTTTCTCTCAAAAATCACTCTGACTTGAACTTGGAAGATTATTAGTCTTTAGGAATTCACCCATTTGTTTTTTAAAGACCCTTTCAAAAACTTTTGAAAGGAAGGAAAGAATTTTTGAAATCAGCCAAAATTCATTAAATTTAGCATTTTTGGGTATATGTAGGTAAGACTCGCTAGTTTCCAATCAGAAGGAAGTGTGATGTAGAAAATGTGCGTGATATACGTCAGAACAATTGGAAGTATTATCTATTAGAAAGAGGGGTGAAATGTCACGGAGACTGATGGCATTTGTTCTTACTGAAAGCATGCTTTCAACTACTTCAACACTTCTTGCTCTGATCTCAGGATAAGAGGGAGAAAGCAATGAAGGAGTGGATTCGAATTTCCTATTTAATGAATTTCCATCAACATTCTTAATATATTTTTCTACAACTGTCGACTATTATAAAAAGAATTCAGTTTGCTATAATTATAATTATACATATAAACAAGTATATTAGAAATAAAAAAGTATATTCAAAACACAATTATTTAAGCTTTAGTTAGATAATTTTAAGTGAGAGCATATCGAAAACATAAAATCTAAAATTTCATAAACTATTAGTTTAATTAAAAAAAAAAATGAAAATAGACAGAAATACTCAAAAGTTTGTTGATAAGATTCGTGTTTAATTTTAAAAATAGTGAAAACTTTAAGCCTGGTATTTCGCAGTTTTAGTTAAGAATATTTTAATCAATCGGATGCAAATTATATTGAAAACTACAGAAATAATTTAGGTACCCTAAAGTTTATTTTAAAAATTGTGTTCAAATTGCAATAACGCCACTGAAATATAGTTTACCACAATACTTTTGTTCATCGGAAATTTCAAAAACTATTGTGAACAAAAGCAAATAAAATTGCACTTTACTTTAATCAGAACTGGCAATTTGATTTTTAGATACCTTGCACCTTTGATGGGATTAAACAAATACATAATTCAAATTGAATTTAAAAATTGTCTATAAGAAGGTTTTTATAATACAAATTCTATATACTACTAAAATAAATCAGCCAAGAAGCAAGAAGAAGACTTGTATTATAAAAACCTTCTTATAAAAAATTATGCCCATCCCCAGGCAAACTTTTTTTAGCATAATAAAAAGCAATTTTAATCTTCTTGGATATATGTAGTTAATAGTGGCCTTTTGTCAAAAAATTCACTTAAGTTAAACTGAACTTAATATAAATTGCGTTTGACAAAGGCCTTTACTATGTCACTGATGAGTCCAAGTGAGTTAGCTGGACGAAACACCAATTTGCAGGACTAAAGGCAATCAAAAGCTATTTTGAATCTTTAATAATTATCCTCAACTCACATTTATCAAAAACTAAGACAGTCTCTTTAAAAAGCGAATTTTCAAGTGTTTAGTAGATTCCTTGTAATTAGCAAGCATATGCTTAAGGTAATCTTTTTACTCCCTAAGATTACCAAGAACAAAGTTGGTCAATCATCATTCTGAGTCAGCAAACTTTCTGTCCATGATTTCATTTCCTCCTAATTAACAATGAAATTTCCTTTTAACAAAAATAAGACTATCTTGAAAGTTTCTCAATAAACCAAGTAAGATTTCTATAAGTTTATGTAAATGTCTTTTTCGCCGGTCGGTCCTCTTTAAGTATAAAACACATTTTCCCTCTCAAACAATATGTTTTTTTTTCATCTTATAATAAATTTCCATATTAATGGACCTCTTACTTACCAGTAAGAAATGACAGCCTTCTCATAGCCGGAAATGGATGGTTACCCGAAGTGTCAAGAATATCTAGCTGATGAACCTCACTTCGTATCCGATATAATTTCCTGTGAAAATCTTCAATGGTCGGTGTGTAGGACTCCTCAAATTTGCCACCAAGAAATCTTGCAACTAAAGATGTCTTGCCAACTCGAGCGGATCTGTGAAACAAGGTGAGAAAAAATAAAAAGTTAAATGTAATGAATACCTATGAGCTGTATAATTAACCCAATGGTCTTAACCTTAAACATCCTTAAGAACCAGACCGTAAAGTTAATAATCTGGTTTAATGTTTAAGCTTTAGGGCCTCACGGGATTTAAATCATTTTGAGGGCTTTCAATAATTATTTTGGTTTGGGTATTTTGTTTATATTTAATTGTTTCAAGGCAAAACAAAATTAAAAGGACGACAAAAAATATCCCTTTGGTATAATCAAAATGATTTTATTTCTCCTTTCTGGAAATAACCAAGATTTATGTCGTGAATTTTGATTTTATTTCAAAAAAAAAATCACTTCTGAAGAAAAGAACAAACGACGATACGACGTCTCATAATAAAATATTTCGTTCGTCGTTAAGACAAATTCCTAGCTCGAGGAATCTTATTTCTTTTTTTTTTCCAACATTTCTCTTTGTCCTAAATGAAACATAATTCAACCAAGCCCAAAGCCGAAGGACATGCAAAATTAAATCATTCGCTTTCATAATAGATTTTTGGGAAACATCTCAGAAATAGAAAATAAAATTACAAAAAAAAAAAAATGAAAACGGATGAACGAATGGATGGAACGTAAACCTTCAGAGCATCAAAGCACAAAGGACTGTAAGTGACTAGCATTGAGATAGCTACATATATATTATGAATGTATAATATCTCAATCATTTTCACGCTTTAATTAAGTTTCTTCAAGATTTTCCCCATTTAATACAATTCAAACGACAGGAAAATAAGGGTGACAGAAAGACACATGGAATAACATAGATGGAATGACGGAGAGAGACATCATCCTTTAGTCTAGTTGAATGGGCACTTGACTTTAATTCAAAACTATATACGATTGATGTTCGGTTCCTTACTACAGGTTGAAGGACTTTATTAAACATATAGAACTGTTGCTTCTGAAACAAGGAGAAAATGCTGCACATCGAATGAATGTATAAGAAATCGAGCATGATTGAAGGTGATTTTTTTTTTTGTTCTCAATATAAACACAGTTCACTATATTTATTATGTAGGTAGTTAGCTTCATCGTGAGTTGTCGTCGGTCGATAGAATAAGCTTTTATCTATGTGTAGGTTCAAGTATTGAGTGGCATTTCTATTGAAAACATTCATTTATACAACATCCTTGCAATCTCTCCGAGAATAGAGGTTTGAGGGGCTTTGAGCAATTTACTCACTTCAATCAAACAATTTAACAGAAATACCTGTAATTTTTTTTTATTTGACATTTAAAAAATAAGATTTTTATTTCAATGGAAGAAAATGAAAACAATTTTATGACTATTCAATAATATTTAAAAAGCTCAAAAGAGCAGAAAAGAGTTTTTCGTTTTAATCTTCATTTAAATAATTAAAGCCTACTTTTTAACCAGGAACAATAACCTTCAGGAGCCTGTATTATTGAATATGTTTGTTTAGGAGGGAATAAGCATGCTTAAAATTAAAAATGCTACTTTATTTACATTTGCGTTCTTAAGGGCTACTTTTTCCGTGTAAGATTAACCTAGTTTCGGGGTTAAACCTCAGTTTAATCCAAAAACATGTTTTTCAGTTTAAGTTAACTCCGAGTTTACTCGGTTGTGGAGCGATCGATTTAGATAGTTAAAGTAATTTTCAGTGAAATCTATTCTCATGCGTAAATGGCGTAGTAGGACAATATAGATACATATAGTGTCGCACATCAATGGCCCTTGATTTTTGACGGCTGAAAGATAAAGTAAATCTGCAACAGAAAAACTGTTTCTGAGTTAACTCTGGGTTAACATATTTTCAGGACTGGTAACTCAGAGTTAACTCTAAACTGAAAAACTGGCCCTAAGAGAATACACTGGCGGCTTTTAAATATATTGTTGATACAACAAAACTCAGTCCAATTTGATATTTGAACACTTCTTATAATCATTTGTTAAACATTTATTTTCTTATCAAAATGAATAATTTACGAAGCTGTATAGGTACAATAACTTTTACAGAGGAAAAGTTAACTAAAATCTAAAATTAAAGAATACATTTTTTTTTAATAAATTACAAATTTTTGCATCAAAAAAGACTAAGAGCATTAAAAGAAAATAAAGAAGAGGCCAAAGGCTAAAAACGTTTTTTTTTTCAAAACTGACAGAGATACCTACACACTAGGGTGGTCTTTATATTGGGTTTTTTTGAAATTCTGAAATGGATAGGCATGAAATGGTTCAATGGAAAAAAAATGTTCCTATTTTTTTTTCAAATTTTTATTTCACCCCCCTGGTCACCTTATTTTTACTTTAAACTAACAATGGGGTTAGGGTGATTCTTATAAAATGCGAAAAAACAGTCTCAGAGTATAGATTAGATTTAGACAAGAAAAAAATAGTATTGGAGGGGGATCTATTTTCCCCCGTTTAGGCGGGAGGTGTAACTTTCTCAAAATTGTCATCAAAAATAAAAAAAAATTATTTAATAAGAAACGGGAGCCTTTACAATGCCACGCTTCAGTATTTTTAAGGCCACAATTCCATTCTTAAGTATGCTTTCGTAATAAAGTTTGTATTTCAAAAAGTTTTTGAAAAAATAATTTCCAAGCTTGAAAATTAAAAAGCAAAAAATTATAATTTTTTAAGAAAGAAATTATTTTTTCGACTATTTAAAATAAAAAACTTATTTAGAAAACATATTACAGAATGGAGTCGTGGCTTTAAAAAAAGCTAAGGCGTGGCACTGTAAGTGTTCACGTTTTTTTAAATAATTTTTTTCTGTTTTGGCCAAATTTCTAGAAAATTACCCCTCCCGTCTGAACGGGGGGAATTAGATAGAATAGAATAGAATTTTTTTCTCGTCTGAATCTAATCTATACATTCTGATTTATTTTCGCATTTTATAAGAATAATATAAATAATTAGTACCTTAAAGTGAAAATAGGGTGACCAGGGGGGTGAAATAAAAATCTGAAAAAATTAGGCAAATTGTTTTTCAATGTTTCGAATCGAATGAGGGCTATCCAAGACTACGTCCAATTTAAGGACCATCCTACTATACACATTCAAGTTTTAACATTTCTAATAATTTTTCGCAGTTTTCTCCATTCTATTCGAACATTTCTTGAGCCTGTCTTATCTCTGAAGAAAATTATGCGTAATTTGGTAAAATTAGAATTCTTTGATTTCCGATTTTTGTTGAGTTGGGTTTTGTTAACTTTTCCTACTAAATTTTTGTTTATAAATTTTTTTAAACCATCTATTTCGGTAGAAAATTTAATTTTGAGCTTAAGGTTTTCAGGATAAAACTGTCAAATTTGGCTATGATTCTGAGCTATAACAGAAATATTGAAAAGTGTCCAGTACAATCATTTTCTCAAAAACACAAGAGCTAATTTAGTAGCATTATCGGTTTTAGGCATGTTGTTTGTGTCCTAAGAAAGAACCTAACTGATTTCCATATTTGCCTTAATATTAATATTACTGTTAACAACTTGAGACGAAAAAGTTAACAATAATTGAATTTAAAGTAATAAGCAGCAGAAAGCAATAGAAATTCAAATGTATAATGGCACTGATGTTTGTTATTAAAAAATTAAATAACCCATTAGATATGAGTGTATAGTGTAATTAAGAGATTCGTTTATCCACCTGTAACATGTTATTTAATATTTGTAATATAATTTTATTATTATTAAATAATATGCGCTGTAAGAGGCAAGAAAGTTCTTAAGTGCACACACATCACTTTCGAGGAGTATTATTTTGCGTTGTATAACTTTGGTTAACTGATTTAATAAAAAATAAAATCCCTGACTGGATTGGCCGTACTTGCGCTTATGTTCAAGTTGCTTGGAATTAAGAACTTTTAAAATATGAAAGTAATTATAAAAAAATATAAAAATTTAAAAAAAAGCATTTAAATCGTTCTTTTAATTGTATAAGGAACTAGTTAAAAAACTTTAAAGCTCAAAAACAAGTATGCCATTTGAATGCTTCAAGAAATATGAATTTAATTTAAATCGTTGGAGCGGTTTTGTTAAAAATTATTTTTTAATTCATAAAATTTTATAATATTTAAAAAAAAAAAGATTTGGTATGCCAGTTTTGAGTATGTTTTAAAATACATTTTTGAACCTAGTTACAAAAAAAATTACTAACCCATTTTTGAAATATTGAATTTTCGAAAAAAAAAACTTAGTATTTTTTAAAAATTCATTTACTTTGGATTTTTAAAAAATACTAAAAATGTTCACTTAAAAAATTAATCCTATAAGCCGTTTATGAGAAAATCGAAATTTAAAAAAAAACCGTCATATGGAAAGTACCGTTAATAAAGGTTTTCGGTAAATTTTGTTCTTATCAAAAAGTACACTATACCTACAATATAATACATTGATTTTTTTTGTTTTTATTAAAATAGTCAGAGCCATTTTTGAGATAAATAAGCATTTCATTTGCAATTGTAAGGCAAGTACCGTTATTTTTGGTGCTAAAAACAAAATTTAATTTCCTCTCTGGAGAGTTACAAAACAACGTTCAATGTTTGAAGAAAATTGCTTCAGTGGCTTAGGCTGTAACTCGATATATACGAACAGACAGACAGACAGAATTGTGCCACCCACTTTTTTCTCTGTTCTCTATCATCGTAATGCCATGTTTGATTGTTATCTCGAAATATTTTGTTTGCACGAATCCAAAACTTGTCCAATATTTACGGTGACCATCCGTTCATTATTATAATGAACAATTCTGTATTTGAGGACAGTGTTCATTACGAATTATTTTGTATACAAAAACATGTAAATGTCCTGTATTTCAGAAGTTGTGCATTATATATTCAGTATTCCAGATAAATGCTTAAAAACAGTAAAGCAAACAATACAAAATGAAAATTTAAATTTAATTATAAAAATTAATAATGTTTGCGTGCGCTTACCCAAAGAACAGACGAAAAAAATATCTAGAACAAATAGGGATGCTAGATTTGAAAAATTTCTTTGTGGGACAAATTTTGAAAACGTACCCTTTAATGCAGTGAAAGGTCCATTTATTTTCAAAAAAAAAACTGTTTTTTATAAAATACCGACTGTCTAATACCGACACTGAATTTTAATTCATTTCTTCATCCAGGACTAGGAATTCATAAAACTGAAAATGTTTGCAGAGACAAAAGCAACGAAAAATAAAATTGCATAATTTTTCAGCTAATGAATATTTTTCTTAAGGCCTATACAAATTTTATACAGATTTTTCGTTTTTAATATTGCTGTATACATATTTGAAAAAAATAAAGTTTTTGGAACAATGAATCCGTTTTTACTTTTTATAGATTTTTCAAACCCTGGTTTATTTTAAGAAATGTAGAGTCGTAGCATTTATAAATTTTGTCTTACTTAGACAGCCCAACTCCAAAATATTATGAACAAACTTTGTTACATAAAAGTAAAAGTTGTCTAACTTGGACAACGGAATCAGTTGTTTAACTTGAAATTGTTTTATTTTATAACATAAATTAGGCATATTTTTGACTTTCAAAAAACTGTTTTAAAAAATCTAATAGTATTATTATTGCACCATAAAGTGACCAAAAAATCCGAAGAGATTAACAAAATATTTCAACTTATTCAGATAAAATAATTAAATTCTATTGTCTTCCTACATTCAAAATTAATGTTTAAATCAAATTTTTTTCTGAATAATTAATAGTATTTTTATAAGAAAATATCAACCCCTTTCAAACATTGTTGAGCGGGTAAAATTCTCCAGCGGGGCATTTGCGGGACAAAAGTCGTTTTGTGGGACGTTCCTAAGTATGAATTTATTTTAAACATGACTGGGATTTGTGCAGACCAAAAACTAAAAACTAAATTAATTTTTGTGTCCGTTATTCGGCATTCAAAAATATGGTCACTGTACCTATAGTACCTATATCCCAAGTTAAAATATCAACAAAGAATTTGATCGTTTACCCATCATTCATCATTTATCATTGATTAAAAATACTTTAACAGCTTTATGATAGTGAAGATAAATAACTGATTCAGAACTTTAATTTTTCTTTTATTTAAACATGTTCACTTGATTTGATAGCAAATTCAACCAATATATTAGTCAGTTCTGTTGTTAAATAAGTCAAATTTACTTATCTTCGATGAAATTAATATTGATTTTCAATTACCTGAAATTCAACTCTACCGAATCAAAATTTTTCAAATTGCCGTGGTTCATTTTTAGCCTTGAAAAATCTTAAAAAAAATCATATTGTTAACAAGTTTATATGTTTAGAAAAAAAAAAAATAGTCAAAAACACGTCATACCAACTTCTGTTTTTTTTTCTCATCATCTAAGTACCAATTATAGTTTACAAAGTAAGTACAGCTGATTTGTTTGAGTCCTCAACATTCCCTATTCCTCTATAAACGTGGAAAATCCCTCATATAAACCGAAAACCCAATACCTAAATGCCAACTTTATCTTTCAAATTTCAAATATTTAATCAACAATAAGCCATAAACCACAGAATCGTACCAATACAAAATCCAGCCAGCCCACAGCGGCGTCCTTAGCATACACCTAAATCAAATCCTCAATTAATTTCGTATGCATGGAAAAACTTTTCACTGTTAGCCTTTGCACCTAACCTAAGTTCTTGTTAGCCCTACTGTCTTTCGCATGAATGAAAAATAAATAAACCTTTTTTTGTTATAAGTTTTACTTACCCCAACATTACAAGTCGATAGCAGTTCTTTGCTGGTGGCTCGCTGTCATCACACGAGCCCGAGCTACCCGGACTTGGGCCAGGTCCCTGAACTATTTCACTCGTAAAAGGAATCGGTTTCGCCCCATTTAGCTCGTTGTTTCCACTGTTGAATGTCATATTGTTGTTGTTGTTATTGTTATTATTGGTGCGAGAACAAAACCAGGTGCCACACTTGTTCAATCTAGTGGAACATTCCATTTTGCAGGTCCCGATTCGGTTGGATATATTTATAAAATGGTCCTTTGTTCGACACCAGAATGTATTATTTGACATTGGAGTGCTGCTGCAGACATTGCCAGGTCGATGGTCAATTCGTGACATGAAAATCGATTTTCAAATATTCTTCTTTTTTTGTTGTTGTTTTCTATATTCTATGTACACTCTGGTTCCAGCGCAGCAGTGTTACGGTGGGCTTAGAGAAGCGAGCCTCTCCTTTTTTCTCAACCAAGGGTTGTTAAATGCAACACAGAGGGTGGTAATTGGTGGGCAATGGCAATGTAATTATTTGTCTGTGCATCATCCAATACTGATGATCATCATCCCTCCTATGGATGTGGAAGTGTTTTCTTTCGTTCGGTATTAGTTTTGTTATATTTCCAGACTTGTATAGATAGGTGTTAGGGAGTTAGAATTGAGGTACACCTATAGAACTAACCGAAGAATCCTGATTTCAATTAGTGAATCGATTAGTGAAGCAGCAGAAATCGTTTGTGTAATTGAATTTTTTGTTCGAATTCTAATTGAATGTGAATAATTGAAGAAGGCTTCTAGGCCGCTTGTTCACAGGTTTTCAAATATTGAACTTTTATTCAAGTTAATGGGAATTCTTCATCAGTTTGCATGGATTGTGTGTGAGTGTGTGTTTTATTATTTCGTTGTCTGTGCAAATCTGAAAGAGACATTAAATGAAAATTAATTAATATTTATGACATGACTGATGTGAGATAGATATAATGGATGGATTGATTTAGGTTTAGGTAGTATGTAGAGGTGGATTGGAATTTTTCTATTTTGTATATTCATGCGGGTTAGCTGTTATTGATGAATTTTTAAAATTAGGGAATTCTTTCGTTTTTTTTTTGTCGAACAGGTCGTTATATTTTTTACGAGCTAAATATTATACATAATAACTTTGATATTGATTTTTTTGGTTTAGTTTTGTAGAACTGGGAATTAACTACCAATAAAATATTTACTACCATTTTTTTGTTGATTGAAATTTTTGATTTATTTAAAGCCATCATACTTTTGAAGGTGATTCTACGCATGCAAATGAGCTAAGCTAAGATACTTTTGGCTTTGGCTCAGATGAATATCTCTTATTTACTTTTTACTTTTATTGATTAAACACTTCCTTGGCTTAACAACAAATCTAAATTATCAAACCACCGACCGTGTTGGAATCGAAACAATAAAATAATTAAAAATTCTTGTTTTTCCATTAACAAAATAATCAAATGATAAGGGCTTTAACTAAAACCTTTGGCATTACATTTTGTCAAAATTAAGTATGTCATTGCCATTGTTACGAGTATTTATGTTTTTATTAATTTTACATCTAATGTTTACCCTCTATTCAAGTATTTAACTATGTTTTTTTTTGTTATCTTTATAAACAAATATTTCAATTCATAATTTTAAAAATTCATAATCAATGAAAATTTGTGGAATTAGCTAATTAAGGGTTAAAAAAAAAAGTATCACAAATTATATTATTAAACTGACAGATACCTATGAAATGTTAATATTTTTGGTATAGGAATTACCTTATTATCGGTCGTAATGCTCCGACAATGCTTTTGTGACTCGAAATGTATGTAAATATTTCAACTATAACATTCAGCATTATTTAACCCGGAAAAAAAATGTATTATGGAATTGAATTAGATATTCAAAAATGAATATTTTCATGAACCACATTAAAAACTTTTCTAGGTGTCTACTACTGGCCACTGGCCGGTGCGGTGGCATAGTCACTTAAAAATGTAAATTTCAAAACCACATAAAACCGCATCTTCATACAAAATAATATTTGAACACCTAAACTTTCTATGAGCAGTTTAAAATTAAGGTGCGTGTGTGTTGATATGGGTGATACGATGACAGGAAGGTAAAATTAAGATATTGTTCATAATTGCGTTAAACAATAATATAGCAAAAATGATTCAGCTAGACAACAAATGGCCTTTGGGTAATCCGTTGGGTTTTTTTTTGTATCAAAAATTTCTCATATACAAACTTTGTTTATGCAAATAAATGTATTTCCATTATTTTGTAACACTTAAGAAAATTTACAGTAACTAAAAAAAAAATGACAAAGACAAATTTTGCGGTACCTACACTCAGAGAAAAGAGTCAACAAGGTGCATACTCTCGGGTAAAAATACAAACATTTCAGAAGATTACCTGATTTTGATAATTTTATATTCAGTGCTAAATCAGCCTACCCAACAAACAATTTAGCTTGTAAAAGGTAAAATTTTTTGAGTTTGGCAAGTAATAGCTTGTATAGAGCTTGTATAAGGTAATCTTGAGCACCCAAGAATTTTCCACCTGAAATCTAAACAAATATCTGCTATAAGGCCTTAAAATATGAGTTACACAAGCTCTATACAAGGCTTTTAAATATAAGTTATAAATGGCTTGTATAAGGCCTTCCAAAGTTGTTTACTGAAAATGTTTAAAATAATAGTTGTTATAACGCTCTACACGATAAATCATTGAAAACAACTTGTATAAGACTTAAAGGCCTTATACAAATTAAAATAATCAGTGAAGATCAACAAGTGTGTCTTAAAAACTATTGTGCATTTAAAAAAAATCAGATTAAAATAAATAAGAACGGTAAGTACACATTGAGCATCGTAAAATAGAAAAGAAGTGCTTACAGTAACACTGAACTTTTAAGCTAAACTTAAAAATGAATAACTCATGGCAAAAATTTAAAAGATCTGGAACCTACCAAAGACAAGTGAGAAACAACAGAGAAGCAATTCTTAAAACAGCCACAGTTATTTACTGTTCCCTCTGCGTGAATGTGAAGTATATGGTATCAACTTATTGACTTTTGATTATATTTTCCTCAACAGCAAATTGGCATAGTGCTAGAGTGCTAGACTGGAACAAGGAAGGAATCGAGTTCAAATCCGAGGTAAAAAAAATTTTAATTTTTAGAATTAAACTAACATTTAACTCTTACAGAATACAGAAAAAAAAATTTCGGGAGCTGACTGAGCAGGAAAAAATACAATAAAATAAAATGTAATAAAAAAATACAACATCAGAAAAATGAAATAAGAAACCGATAAGAAAATATTTTTTTATTTCAGAGTCAGCTTTGCTAAAAAAAAATGTTCTCTCGATGGATTGCTTATGCAAAATAAATTTGGGCAAGGCCTTATATAAAAATCCAAGGCAAGCTGTTTTCAATAGCTGTCATTGAATGGCTTGGGTAAGGCCTTATAAATGAAAACATCCAAGGCAAGCTATAGCTTGTTCAGCGAAGCTAATAGCAGTTCATGAAAAGCCATTTGCTGCTATAAGACCTGTCAACAAAAGTCTTAATTAGCTTGGGTAAATGCGCAAAAAAGACTTGCATAAGGCCTTTTACTATTACTATAGCAGTCTGAAAATAGCTTGTATAGAACCTAATACAAGCTAAATTGTTAGTTGGGAGTGGCCTATATTACCACATTCAAGTTGATCTAAAAGGATGACCTGCTATTTTAACATTAAAGTCTGGTAAACAAAAATTTTTGACGAGAATATAGCGCTAATTTTAACCGAGATCTTGTTTTTTTTCAAAGCTGTATGTTGTGATTTTCTATTTTACTACAAATCAGGTTAAAGTTATGTTTTATATGGTTATTTTTACAATGTTTACCTGTTGAATTTAACCCGGCCTTACATTAAAGAAAAACTCTTTCAGTTGTTTTTAACGTGACACCAGTCTTAAAGAACATACACAAACATGCCATACAAAAAAAGTCAGTTCCAACTTATTGTGCCAAGCGCACAAAGGATGCGTTTTATCACCAAGTGTGAGAGGTTCCGAGTTCAAAACTTAGTAAGTATCTCGAAGTATTTAAAAAAAAAAAATAATATACATAGTAATAAATTTGTATACTTTCAGAATAATGCAAAATGAATTGGATTGTTAGCAGCTTTAGAGATGAGACCTAGGCGGATCCATCCAAGACATAATAATTACCGGATATAGGGTTGATTCAACATTGAATGATATTAAATTAACTAGATCTTCATGCTACATTTACAGCACATTGAACATTTTAGCCATGTTTTTTAACCAGATTTTAGTAGAGTTAACTGGATTTACAGGTAGAATTTTCAGGTAAAATTTACAATTTTACTATTTTAAGACAGTGTGAAATTAACATGAAGTCATGCAAATATTACTTGCAATCTACTTTGATTTAACACGACATTAAATCAGGTTGTACCTAGTGGCATGATGGTTAGTGCGTTGGACTGCCATGCCGTGTTGACGCTGAAACAAATCAAAAGGGGTTCAAAAAAGGGTCCCAGAACAAAAAAAGGGACCCATTTAAAAAAATGCCACAGTTGAGTGGATAAAAAGAGACCATATACATCCAGGAGTAAACATTTATTCATTATACATTCAGCAAAATTTATTGTTATAGCAAAAGAAGTTTATTTTACTAAAATTACAGCAAAAATGTAGATAACTGTATTTAATTTCTAAATAAATTCGAAAAAAAGATATTATCATCATCTTCTGTTCGTTTGCCGAATTAAGTACGAAACTTTATTAAAAAGTGTGGGCCATGGGTCCTGAATGCAAAAAAACGGGCCATTTGGCCACTAAAGGTGCCAAACGGCAACGCTGCTTGTCATGAATAAGTGCTCGGCAAAAAAGTGTATGTCCCCTCCATTCCTGCCAGTAACACTCACACCGGAATGGTTGAGAGTTGTAAGTCACTAGGCCCTGGTTCTCCACAAGCTGGTGCGCCACCATTTTTTTCTTTTTTTTATCAGGTATCTGGTTAAGAAGCTAATATGGTCTACCGAGTTGAAAATAACAACCCAAAAATCAGGTATAGTAAACCAGAAATTGGTTAGTTATACCTGCTTTTTTCTCTGAGTGTAGAAACTAAAAGTTTTAAATTGAAGATTGAAAATGTGAATATGAGTTATTAATTATTGCAAATCTTTCTCAAGGCTTTAATGTTTAAAAGGCGATGGTATGGTTATTAATGGCAATCAATTTTGTCTGGCTTTTGTTTAAATTTTAATTTATGAACATACATTCCTTCAAATACATTTCGTATCAACAAATAGGAATGTAGCTGAAGAACGATTTAAAAAAGTTTTTTTGACTTGATTTTGATGCTTTTGAAACTCATCATTGAAAATTTTAATTTTATAAAGTTTTGGAACGCTTAAAATGAAAAATTTATGATTATTTTGATGCCAAAGCTCAACTTCAAGCTTTGTTATTACGAGTAGTTCCAATTAAACAAAAATTTTTAAAAATTTAAAGACATATTATGTTTGTGAGACAGATAATATGGTCAACCTAGTGTATATGAAATGGTCACACTTGTAGAAAACCCAGATCTAAAAATGATTAATAGCCAAATAGGTGGTGGTGGATGTCATCATAATGTCTGATAGATACAACACAACCCAGTTTGATTTATTTAAAGAAATAAATTTTGTATGTCATTCAAAAAACTGGTTAACAAAAAATACATACTCGTACTTCATTATTATTATACTAATGTGACAAGACCTGAGTTCGAATTAAAAGAAAAAAGAAAACAAAAAAAAATTTATTAACAATTCGTGTGGAAATTAATTTTTTTTTCCTCGCCCTATCATTGTTTATACCTAAATCATTTGCATAATGAGTCAACTTTAATGATTAACTCTGAGACTCTGACATCTCATGTTCATGTCAGAGTCAGATTAATAAGAATTTGAATACTAACTTGATAGTTTCTTTTTTTTTTATGAATGAAATAAACTTGGATCCCACTACAAATAATAATAATTTTCAAAGCATATAAATAATAATGCTATTAATAATTTCATGCCGATTAAGGCAAAAAAAAATCATTTGTTATTTGATGGCTTCATGGGAGCGATACTTTAATAGTTCTAGTTTCTATGGTCAAAACAAAATTAAATAGTAATAAAAATTATAAAAAAAAAATATGACGACACTACCAAAGTCCAACAATTAAAAATTATTTTATTAAACGACAACTAAATGCAAATAAGTTAATACAAACAAAAAATGCATAGAAATTTCAGTCATAAAGTCTTTTATAAAAATTCTTATATCTTGATTAAAATATCATAATCATCACGTTTTCAATTTCCGATGAATGACCTTGATGAGATTTATGGAATATTTTAAGTCAAACGAGAATTTTTTTTCTTTGATTCCGCATTTTGATATCTTTTGGGTGCAATAAACGAGAAATTCGATATGTTGAAGATTTTAGGCTAGATTAAAAATTAGTTAATGGAATCGCCGACCGCAATGGATATTATTATATTGGAGAAGAAAATTTATTTCCCTTGCTATTGTGATAAATAAACTTCATTATTTTATTGGTTGTGTGGGCGTTGATAAGTATCTATCAGTAAAATGAAATACTTAAGGAAGGTTAAGGTTATATCTTTTTTGTTTCGATTATAATAGTTGTGAAGTTATGATAATATGCCATCTGATTTGCAAGAACTAATTAATACGATTTGTTTACTTTTGAGATATGTATCAGAAAACATGTTTTTATGACATGTTAAATAATTTGTTTTGTGTGATATACAGGGTGTCCTGTAAATAATAAATAAATGGCTATAGCGGAAAACTTTTAAGAGCTGCTTTTTCCAATAGGATGGTTACATAGTGGAGCTTTTTACATCTAGAATTGAGATTTATACTAGCACTGAACCCCCTTACACATCAAAAGAAAAAAATATTTGCCCACCCACACTGTAAGGTTATTGTAATATTTTTAACTTTTTGCGAAAAATGTTGAGCTAATGAAATTTTTTCTTGGTTATTTTTTCACAAGTATGTTATATACCATTTGAGGAAGTGCATTAAATTGACAACTTTTATAAGAAATTGGCCATTCATTTCCTCATACAAATTTTATTTTTAAGATGTGGTCAAACTTTTTTGAAAATTAATAATTGTAATGAAAAAATAATTTTTAAAAATTAAAGTAAAAAATGGAACAACTATTATGAAATTTTACCACCTGTCTGTAAGAACAGTTATTCTAAAAATTAAAAAAAAAAAAAAAGAAAAAAAAAAAAATTGAAGAAGAGAAGTACATAGTAACCACTTTGAAAATATTTTTTTTATATTTTTTCTAGAAAGACCATTATTTACTGGACACCCTGCATATGTTTAAATTTACTTTTAAAGAGAGAGTTAAAAGACGAGCAATGTGTTGTTCAAATATGTTTTATTAGGAGTAAATTCTTGCATCAATAATTTCTTTGATTTTAAATAATTAGATACAAACCTTTCTTGTTACAATTTAAAGTTTTGCTATTTTGTGCGGTTAACAATTGAAAAAGATTTATAAAATACTATTTAAGATTCATATTTGCAAATTTAAACTGGAACAATACTACCCTTTTTACCTGAAAAGCTTAACATTGTTATGGCATTTGCTGCGTGCAAATTTTTGCTGAAGCATAGTGAGAACATACTTTCGGTGAAACAACTTCACTTCATGTTTGCTGACAAAATAAATCTGGGCAAATCTGGATCTCAAAATGTTAATATATTTAAGTAGATTGTAAATCACCTCTGTTGGAGATGTCATAATTAATGTATTTAAAAACAGTACGAATAAATAAAATCATCGATTGAGTAGTTTTCTAACCAGATTTAAGGCATTTTTTTTTTTAAATTAAATGTCTCTAAGACTTAATCGCTATCTTTCTAGTAGTTACCTTTTTTTTATATTTGTAAATCAAGCAAATAATCTTTAGAAAATTCCAAGTGATGTATGAAAATATGCATTGTTTCATGTCTTTGGTACTAGAGTTTGACAGCTTCAACCCTTTTTTAGAGTAAAAACAAAACAACACTGATACGCTATAAATCAAGCGTTGAGTTTTTTTCAAAATAAGTAGTTTCTTCTCATATAATGCATGCCACATGTTTTTTTTTTAAATTATGATACCAATCAGATAAACCAGCAATATTTCATTGACCCAAACAAAAATAATATCATGTTTCGAATAAGAGTAAAATTTATTGAAAATCATAAAAAGTAAGTATTCGTCCTAGTGTACCACTTTTCAAATCGAATAAATGTTGTCTCTTTTTATATTCTCTGTTTTCTTTTTATTCAAAAGATACTAGTGATAAGCTTTTAAAAAGATCCTTAAAAAGGGGTATAAAAGAAAAATTTCGTTTAGGACTTTTTATTATTTAATACGGTCCTCTGGAGCATAGGCATGCTTCAAACCTTAATTCACCCTTGCGTTTCTTGGAGCACACACTGGACACTTTTTAATTAATGATTGCTATTTCTCCTAAATATATATGTAAGGACATAGATATTATGAGAGTAAACTATTTAAAAGCATGAAATATGATATTTAAATTAGCTAAAAGAAACTACATCATTAATTCTTTATTGAATATGTATGTTTGCACAGAAATATTAAATCGTTGGAGCGCGGTTTATTTGAAAATAATTTTTTATATATAAAATTCTTACAACATTTTTAAGGAAAACTTATGGTACGCAAATATTAAGTATTTATTTATGTGCATATAAAAATATTATTGGAAAAAATTGCCATTTTTAAAATATCGAATTTTCAAACAAAAATTTAGAAACTTTTTTTTTAACTTTTTTATTGCTTAGAAGCTTCTGTACAAAAAAAACTATTAAAATCTTAAGTACCGTTTTGAAGAAAATCAATTATAAAGAAAAAAAAACCTTGTGAGGTATCATTAATAATCATTTTTTGAAAAATAATTTTCTGTCCAAAGAAAGCTTTTACCAAAATAAATTAAATGAATTTCTTTTTAGAAAAGTTGTTGGACCGATTTGAGAAAAATAAGATCTTCTAAAATTAAAAAATAAATAAATTTGGTGGCACAACAGCTCGTGGAGAACCAAGGCCTAGTGACTTACAAATCTCAACCATTCCTGTGTGCGTATTTTTGGCAGGAATGGAGGGGACCTACAATTTTTTGCCGAGTCCGAACGGCTAGATGAGATAGCACTTATTCATGACAAGTATACTCTTGGAGGATTTATCATTTCCTTGCAAGAGGCAGTACCTCCGAAAAAAACATTTCTGTTTTTAGGTGGCAGCGGCTGGGAATCGAACCCAGACCTTTGGCATGACAGTCCTACGCACTAACCATCATGCCACGAGGTACTACTTCAAAAATTGCAACAAACAAATTTGTATGGCTAAGTGCCTAAAAAAATGAAAAAACGTGTGGGTAGAATCGCCAAAAACCACTTTTTACTATGTTGTAAGAAAATCGATCCAGCCATTTAGGCTGTAGCCGAACAGACAGACAGAATTGCGAGACCCACTCTTTTCGTCTTCCCTATCATCGCATCGTTATGACAACTCTGATCAAAATCTCAAGTTCATTTTTCCTACAAATTCATAACTTGCCATAAACTATTTATCGTAAGTAAAAAATCTGAAAATTAAAAATTTCTTACCCTCATTTTCAAAGTGGAAGTTAAAACTCCACTTTTAACCGAGACTGTGAAACTGTCCATTAATATTTTGCCCATAAGCTTCTTCGGAACAAAAATAGGCTAAAGAAAAATTTAAACAAAATAAAAAAGAGACCGACGACTTTAAAATGACAACCCCAAAAAAGACATGTAAAATCAGGCTTTTCCATTTCATATCATATTTCCTAAGTTCTGCCCTTAAAGTCTATTTTTTTTTTTTTGGTACTAGATGACTTATTTAACATTCCTTGCATGTAGTCTAAATTCAATCGACCTAGTCGTTTATAGTCTTTTGGTCTAGGGCCTTGAAATAATTAAAAGCTACCGGAGAAAAATTTTAAGCTCTTACCTAACTTTAAATAGCTATGTGGTAAAAATTTCTAGTTTAAATATTTTAATATGAAATTTTCCATGTAGATAGTTCCAAAAAATATGCTTTCGGCCTAAAACTGCCAAAGTTGGTGACGATTGAATGTATAAATGATCTATTAGCTTTGAATAAAAATGCCGTTCTAAATTATAAAAAAAAGAAAAAATAAAACACAAATCTAAGAAAATGTCATGTTTTATTTTCATTGGGAAACATTTTTTTTATCCCAAAAGTAGTCAATATATGAATTCTTTTAATAGTAATGGTAAGCCGGTATTTTAATTTCCATATTTTTAAATTCAATAAAATGCTTCAATTTAAATAAATTTGTATCATAAGTATCAAACATTTTCATAATGCATTTTTTGAAATATTTTAGCTTAAGCGATACAAACAAATATTAACTTCCTACTTGAGGTAAACACATAACACTTTCTCTTTAAATAAACTATGCCATTATGTCAATAGACCACCAATATTTTACATATTTAATGCTTAAGCACTAATGGCCTTGAACCAGAGCAAAAAAAAATTAACTTTGAGCTGTCCGGAATATTGTCTTATATTTGGAATAAGATCACTTAGAAGTTAATTTTATGCTTAAATATACAACAGATTATGTATAAGGTTCATGAACAATGTTCAATAAATTAAAACAAATACGTATGTGAAAAAATTTTAAGAAGAAGTTAATTTTCGAGCTTAAAATTGTTGAATACAAATTGAAATGGATCGAAATTCTGTAGGGTAAATCGGATTTGATGGACACATGCCAATTTGTCGTCTTTCAATCAAAGCTTTGTAAGTCCAATTAAAAGTAATTAAACGGAATTTTTAGATCATAAAAGATAAAAACACAGTTATCAGACATTGACATTTTAATTCAGTGATTCTTATATACAAAACTTCAAAATGACATTTAAAACTGACGAGGTTTTGACAGAAAGCTGATGATGTATTACTACCCTCTTTCAATATATAAAATAATTTTAGTCGAATCACTGCTTTTTTTTAAAGGTCATGAATAATTGAAAACATTGAACCAATTTATTTAATTCACTTAAGGTATTCATTTATTCTCGTTACTATCAGTTAATTAAAAAATTATTAGTGGTTTTTGGGTCTTATAAGGAGAAACCAGTGAAAAGAAAATACTTGATAAGATATATCACGAATAAGATCTCCCCTACATTTATAAGAAAATGGAAAAGTTTTCAAAACAAAAATAAACGTGGGAAATTTATAAAAATTCAAAATCATTTAAACATTTTTCTCAGCTCGACCTTAAGTCAATTAGGCTGATGGCAATATACAGCTTATCTATTCATTGAACTATTTAATTTTAAATCTAAATAAATAAACCCTTAATTAATTCGCACCAGCTGCACGTGATTCGCGTCCATCAAATACAAATACAAATTAAAATAATCTTCTTTCAACTCAACGACACCTTCATTCACAGTTAAAAAAAAAATCAATTTGTATTAAATTTTATATATACAAATCGTTTATCAACTTATGAAGAAATATTTTGATCAAATTAAAAAAAAAAAATAAAAACTAAATTTGCATTAATTGCGTTGGTCATAAAAATCAAAATCTATTGATCTCAGACGCCCCTTATGATTTTTAGATTGTCAGAGGTGTGTTACAAACATATTGTAAATATGCATATTGTTTGAATGTTGGTTTGAGCCGAAAATTGTGCAATTTTGCGACGGGCTTCAACTTATCCGTTCATGATTTTGCTGCGTGAGCGTGGGACTATAAAAGATATGTCTAACCATCAGGTCAGCATCAGTTTAACGATCATCTTCTCAGAGCTTAAACGATTCACAAAATGTTCAGATTTGTAAGTGTATAAGGAAAATCTCGTGGATATTTACCTTTTTTTGTGTTTTTTTTTCTGCCTTTTATCTCGGTTTAAATTTATTTTTTTAACTTGTTCTTTTGTGTTCGCATTTATTTATAGATCTTAGTTGTGTGCCTATTCGGTTTGGCCATTGCTGCAGGTCCGGAAGTTGAAGTTCTTCGCTTTGGTAGCCAGGTAGACAATGACGGTGCTTATGGATACGAATACGAGCTAAGTAACGGAGTGACCGCACAAGAATCCGGAATTGGAGGACAATATGCCAATGGTGGCTTCCGTCACTACTCACCGGAAGGTGAACTCATTGAATTGGCTTACACAGCCGATGCCAATGGATTCCACCCAGTGGCAGCCCATCTGCCCACTCCTCCACCAATCCCAAATCATATCCTTAAGGCCATTCAATACATCGAAACCCACCCAACACTCGAGGAGCAACAGGATAGGCAAGTCCGACTACAGTATGGACAATAAGAAAGTTTCAAGAGTGCTGGTTTTGTTGGCACTGTGTGCTTTTTATTGTTATACCTAAGTCGTTCGTAATAAATTCCATTCTTTTTTGTATGTACCTTTTATAAATCAGACTTAGTAACCTGTTCATGTGTTCATTGATGTACATAATCAACAAAAAAAAAAAAAATAGACTGACATTTTGTGTTATCACAAGAATATGAAAAAAAAAGGAATTTTTGTAGTGTTTTTTTTTTTACAATGCCTACTCCATTTATGTTATTGGAATATAATGTAAGCCTGAGAGTCGGGGGTCTTTTGATCCAAGCCCCACAAGCATTCACATGGGAAATTTTAAGGTCAATAGATTTTGTAAACTAAATCAATTCAATAGAAGAAACAGATATATTTAATTTACATATGTATAGGTGAAGTGCCATACAGAGCTGTTGACCTCATCTTGATTTAACTTACAATGGAAATGACAGAAAATAACCTTGACAAAACTTGACTTCTTATTTATGATAAGGTGTGATTAGCATATAAGGTGCGACAAGACAATAAAACTTATGAATAATGTTTGGTAATTTAAGTGAGACGATAAATATCAGTTAGCAGGGTATTTGGGAGTTTTTTTAATGATTAAAATACCTATAGATTTTTTTAAATGAATATTTTTTATCATCAACTTTATAGAACTAGAATGTCATAAATAGAATTGATTTTTTTAATCCCTCATAATTTTTGACAGTGATATTTTAACCATTCAAACTCTACCATTAATCATTTCTGGTCCGAAAGCCTCATTATATTGCACATTGCGAATTTCACATTCGTAAAAATATTTGGACTCAAGATTTTGATCAAATATGATTGTAGGGAAATTTTTTCAAAGCACACGGAAAGACTTTTTGGATCAGATCACAAAAAATGAGCTGCAAATTACTTAAAATGAATCCCGATTTATAACTTGGCTCAGGTTTTTGTAATTTACTACGAATTGTTTGCATTTGGCAAAACTGAGCAAATGAGGATATACTCAAACATTTATCAAATATTCTATCGAGAAAAAACAAAAATTGCAAAACAACAAATCGCAATCTGATCCAAATAATCCTCAATTGCAGAATTTGTAAATTTGCAAAAAAGACTTTCTTATCTCGATATATTGCGACGAAAGATCAAACGAAATGATCTATTTTTCATTTTGCAGGTATACGCATTTAATTTAATTTATTTGATATAAATACTTTATACACTTGACACAACCACTAGTCCAATTTGCAATAAAGATCGTTGGTGTAACACATTAATGATTAAATACATGCCATGTTGTGGTGCTTTATCTCTTCGAGAAGTAAATTGCGAAATGAAAGTCGTGATTTAGGAATTTTTTTAGGTGATTTGCAATTATTCCCATGGAGTTGCAAATTGCTAAATATTTTATCGCAAATCAATATTTTTAAATGCTGTTTGTAAAATTAATCTTTTGGAGACTAAATTACACCAAAAAAGTTGTATTTTGCTATGAAAAGCTTGAATCATGGATCTTAATTGCGAATCACGAAGAAACAAATTTTGTGAATTGCTACGTCTTGAATGTTTAGTTACCAGTTTTGTATTAATTTTGCCTCGATTTACGAATTAAACATGATTTGTTAATTGCAACTGCAAATTTTTCGATTTTTTGATTTTTCAATTTTTTCCGTGCAGGAACCTAAGCCCCGAATTTTTTTTGGCTGGATCGATTTATATAAAACTTGATTACAGGTGCTAGAAAATTTGTCTTGTAGTATACTAAATAAAATGCACGACTGTATCGTACGTACTTGCTCTAATGTTCAAGTTGCTTGGAATTAAGAACTTTTAAAATATGAAATTAATAAGAAAAAAAAATTTAAAATATAAGAAAAGCATTTAAATCGATGTTTTAATTGTACAAGCAACTAGTTAAAAATCTTAGGGCTCAAAAACAAGCATGCCATTTGATTACTTGAAAAAATATGAATATGTGTAAAAAAAATAATTTAAATCGTTGGAGCGGTTTTCCTAAAAATTAATTTTTTAAATATAAAATTTCAATAACATTAAAAAAAAAGTTTTGGTATACCAATTTTGAGTATGTATAGAAATACATTTTTGAAATTAGTTTCAAAAAAATTCATGAACTCGTTTCCAAATATTGAATCTACAAAAAAAAATTCTTAAATATTTTTTAAGAATCCATAATTAATTTTTCAAAATGTTAATAATGAAATCATTAAAGTCATTGATGAGAAAGTCAAAAATTAAAAACCAAAACCGTTATAAGGCAGTTAGCGTTAATAACGGTTTTCGGTAAATTTTTTTCTTAACCATACACCTACAATAATACACTGATTTTTTTTATCAAAATCTATAGAGCCGTTTTTGAGATAAATAAGCTTTTCATTTACGATTGTTCTTCGTAGACGGCGTACTAAATTCCACTCGTCAAAAATGTCAAAATCCGTTGACTTAGCGTGTTCTAATAGTCTATTTCTATGTTTTCGCGTGAAACTTTTTATTTCGTCCCGAACCGTAGGAATTCCGAGATCTCTGTGAAGATCTTCGTTTCTTATATACCACGGAGCATTTACAAATAACCTAAGTAATTTATTTTCAAACGTTTGTAAGTTATTTAGGTTAGTATCGCAGATGCAACCCCAAAGCTGTATACCATAAGTCCAAACAGGTTTAAGAAGCTGTCGGTATAAAATCAATTTATTTTCAATACTAAGCTTTGAATATTTACCGAGTAATCAGTTCTTATCTTTTAATTTACTTTTTAGTTCTTCGCATTTCTTTTTACGTGCAGGTTCCATTTTAATTTCGCGTCTAAAGTCATTCCCAGATACTTTGCCTCATTTCCTTTTAAAAATGAAACACGAGCGGTATTAAGAAAGACGGGTAATCTACTTATTTTCTATTCGTAAATTCCACGCGGACTGACTTTTGTTCATTGAGTGCTATTTGCCAAGATTTTTGTTCACTTTGACACTATTAAGAGCATTTTGTAATTTAATTGTAGCTTCGCTAATCGTTTTGCCTGCTGCTAGTATTGCAGTATCATCAGCAAACGTGGCTACGATATGTCTTCTGTTTGAGGTATATCTCAAGTAAATAAAAGGACGGAACTGGACCTAATACACTTCCTTGTGGTACCTCAGCCCCTATTTCTTTGAAATAAGAATAGTCATTTCCGTGTCTTACATGAAAAAGTCTGTTATCTAGATATCCGTTTAGAATGTTATGAAGTCCGTCAGGCTTGTCTTAATTTTAATTAAAAACAAAAATATGAGGAATTTAGAAACTAAGAATTCTTTGATTTGTTAACTTTTCCAACCAAAAATTTTTGTAAAATTTTTTAAACCATCCATTTGAATAGGAAATTTAATTTTGAAAATAATAATCAAATTCAGTTTAAATTCAGAGTTTCACAAAAAAAACATAAAAAAGTGCCCAGTGTGACCATTCTCTCAGAACGAAAAAGTTGAATTTAGTATAATTTTTGGTCTTATTTATACTACTTCAAACAAACATATTCATTAATAAAAACTTATATAACATTCATTGTCCTCTGATTACGATTAAAATCGATAAAATAAAATAATTAAAATATCAAGCTATACCTGTTTTCACTAATTTAAACTCAATATTTTGAGCCAATGCAAGGTGATTCACCTAAGGTGTGATAAAACAAACTATAACGTTGTAAGTAGGTCAAGATAAAAAAAATCATCGTATGGGAGGGGGTTCCCCCGTTTTGGCAGGATGGGGAAATTTCTAAAAAAAAAAAAATTAACACTTAGACGAACAATTATTATTTTTTTTGGAAATCCAAAAAATTTGTCTATTATTTCCTTTTTAAATAAAGTTGGACAATTTTTTGAAAAATCAATTCTAAAATTTTAAAATTTTTAAAAAACAACGTTCAAGCTAATTTTAATTAACAGGTTAAATGATCAGTTCACAACGCTAGATTATCATCAGCTTCGTTTTTTTTTTTTTATTTTCGCTACGAAGTTGATTTCTCTATTTTTTAATAGTTTGAAATTTAAAAGTCTAAGACCCATCCAGTTTTTAATGTTCAACTGAGAATTGATAAGAACATTGAATTTTGAAAACAAAACTAGTACCTTACTACGTTAAATTTTGTTGTTTTATTTTATCAAAATTTTGAGTTTAAAATTTAACTTTTCAAAAATTGTTAACTAAAACAGCTTTTTTTAAAAAGTAAATAAAGAAGAAATAGACTGTTTCAAGTCTATTTTTTTTTCGAAAGTATGCCCTCCCACTCAAACCTCTAGAGGAGAAATTGAATTTTATATTTTATTTATTGTCATACCTACAACCATAAAGGAAAAGTTTATTTATCTAAGAAGCAGCTATTAAGATATTGATAAAAAAAATTGTGTGTTATTGTATATATGGTGTACTTTCTGGTAAAAAAACCTTTTTACCAGAAACTGTTATGAACGGAAGATGCCATATAACGGTTTTTTTAATTTTCAGTTTTCTTTTTAACGGCTTATCCTATTGGAATTAACTTTTTATTCAAAAGTTTCTTTTAAAAAGTCAGTAATATTGCATATCAATATTGAAAAAAAATTTAATACAAAAAATTTTAAAATACTTTTTTTGAAAATTCAATATTTCATATTTTTTTTAAACTTAATTTGAAAATTGTATATCACTAAGCACTCAAAATCAGCATACGAAAATTAGTTTTAGAAATTTGCCAATATTTTATAGAGACAGAAAATTAGTTTTTTTAGAAAACCACTTTAGGAGCATTCCATTGTTACGTGTGCATTAATACTCCACTTTCTAGGTATTTACATTTTCCTATAGAAACTTTTCCCCTAAGCATTTTTAAAACTTCCTTATCTACATATGTATTGTGAAAACAACAAAACCAATGGCTTAAATTTACTCATTAATCAAAAGTTAATTGTGTGCAATGAGCTGTTGTTTGTATTTTAAAAGTTTCGTACAGGAAATTGCGCGTAAACTTTAATTAAATGCATTTATGTATATGATATTAAGTATAGAAGAAAAAAAGCTCTTAAAAGGCATGTCAAATTTCCAACACTTTCATACTTTGTAAATGTGTGATGTCAAGATCACACTCATAATATAAAATGGGAAAAAGTTTTGAAAATCTGTTCATTCAAAATTTAATTTATTATTGTAAAATAGCGCTCCGTTAAACACCAGGGATAATATTTAAATTAGAATGATATGTGTAATGGGTATCTTTTTGCACTCAAAAAACACAATAATTCTGAATATCTATGTGTGTGTGTGTGTATGTATGTATACAAATAGCATGTGAAAGGACAAATGTAGGATCCCACGATTAGGGAAATTATATGCCTTAAAATTGCCTTTGCATACATACATATATCTTAGGGGATAGCAGATGGCATTTATCCAAACCAAAATGACTTTAAGCGTTAGGGCGTTCGCAATACGAAGGAGTGTTGAGATTATTTCAAGCGATACATGAATTGACACTTAATAATAATTATGAGGGTAAAATTGTATGATAGTCCGAGTAAATAGATACGTGAGCTGAATGGGTAGAAGGATGTGATGAAAGAAAAACACCAAAACCTACACCATCTACAGAACTATTATAACCCTCTCAAAGGATAATTATTATAGAAGTAAACAATGATGAATTGGTGAAGTTGAATTTTGTTTGTGATATGTATATGAAATGATTCCTAGAACATTATTCTTAATCAAAGAGTGCTGTGTTAGGAGAAAGCAATTTTAAATGAGATTTAAGAGTCTGAATGCTTAATAAAAATTAAAACAAAAGCATTTGACCTTCAAAAAAGAACGAAGAAATGTTAATCTCACAAAAATTCCTTATTTCTAAGAAATAATTCAATAACTTTAAGACTTACGCAAAAGAATGTGAAACAATAAGTATAGAGTGAACAGTTTTATATGATTTTATGTCTACTTTTTCAAAAAAAAAAAATGAAAATACTTATTCGTAACCAGTCGCGTACTTACCCTAAGGCCATGGCTCAGGGCGTCACCTTTCGAGGGGCGGCATTCGCTTTTGGTATAAAAGTTCTTTATAAATTTGTCTGGGAAAAGTAAAGCCTTAAGGCCGTCCGGCGGAATATCATCAAAAGGAAGTGATATACATAGATACCTAGTACGTACATTTTATTTAAATCTTTTTTTCTAGAACGTCAAACTTTCAACTTTATTTCTTTCTATTTTTAATTAATCTAATTTGTTTTAGAGTTATCCAAGGAGGCAATAAAAGTCCAAATCCCGATAGCTCCACTTTTTTACAAAATATGTTTTTTGATGCAGAAATAACAAATCCAAATCCCACAACATTTTGTATATTTGAAACATCTATTTTGACTCAAAATTGGAAAAACCGAATTTTGTATTTTTGTCTTGATTTTGCGTCACACGTAAAAAATTTGTTAAATGTGTTGTGAAATTGTGAATAATGTTAATATTTTAAGAGCTTACAAAATATAATATTAAATTGGATTGGATAATGAATTGTAGGTGTAAGCAAACGAAACCAAGCAACTCAAAAAACACATTAATTTATTTGTTAGTGAAAAAATCACTTTTTAAAAATATTGTTAAACTTATTCAATGTGTTTTTCTATTATCTTTTAAAGAAATAATTCAGTTTTTGAGAATATTTTGTTTTTTGATTACCTCATTTTTAAATTGTATATTTTTCTCAACATTCAAAATTATGCAGTTATTTGGTTTTTGTACCGGGTGCTTAAATTTTAAGGTGAATACATTTTTTGGAAACCTCTATAGGTTGAAACCAATCATAATAAACAATTTTTCGATTTTTTTAAAATACTGTTAAAAATTGCTTAAATGCATTCCGAGATGAGTTCTGATTTAAAAAAAATATGTAAGTACCAAGACTCACGGTGAAGATGTGTAAACATCCGTTTTAACCTAAGGGATCGGGTCATCACCATGTATGGTAAAAAATTTGGAAACTGTAATAAGTACAAGCGCTGAAACTAAATGGTCGCACGACACAAACGTAAAAGCACAATGAACGAAAACAAATTTATGATTAATCCATTGGTCCCACACCATTAATTTGTATAAAAAAAAAAAAACGTTTCGAAAAAACTCCACCGCAAAAAATCAATCACAAATTTACCTATTGAATGCCTCTTTTTTGCGTTTTAACTTCTGGTAGATAATATCCTGACTCTACAGGCGGACCTTGGTGATCTGTTTCTTTCATCTATCTGCACTGAAGTGCGTTCTTTTTTCTAACCAAATCTAACTATAATAATCCAGTTATAGTTAACTTACATCGCTCCTTTTACTTAAAAAATCTACTTCAACTGACTTTATATTATCATAAAGTTGTTCCTAAATTCAAAATTAAAGTGTCAAAAAGTAACTTGAGTAACGGAGATGGTTGATCCGTCAAAAGCAGCTGGAATCACGATGTTTTCGTTTTGAGTTATCTTTTGTTTACTGCTCAATTGTTCGGTTTGGAATTTATTTAGTTTTTGTAAATAGGTGTATTTTTAATTTAATCGATTCCATCGTCGATGGGGAGTATAGAAATTGTTTTCTACGTTTTGTCACATTGTTATCCGATTTGTTCGATTTGTAGTAAAGAAATACAAAATAATGAAACAAAAAATTAAATTTCTAGACAAATAGCAATAAAGTCTTCATCTGTCAAAAACTATGTCAGATATCTGTCAAGATATAATCGGACATCCAATCAAGAGATGAAACGGAGTGACTCTCTATAAGATATTTTATGTCAAGATGAGCATTCAGAGAGTAAATACCTGATGTTTATATTGGTAAAGCAGTGCACTTAACTGTATCAGCGAATTGAGTAAACGCAATTTGCGCCATAACCAAATTTTTGGCTGGTTTTGGAAATATTTTTTTTTCTTCTGTCTCAGCTACAACCAATGTCAATTTCAATGATATCGCTCAAGTATAAACGAATAAATATGGTGACATATTTTTGGATCACCCTGTTTTGAAAATATTGTTTTCTTTTTAATTCTCGCTCAGTTATCACCTGTGTCAGTTTCAATTAAATCACTCAAAGAACAACGAAGTTGAAATTTTGTGAAATTGTTCAGAACAGAACCAGTAAGCCATATCCAATCGATCCGGCTTTCAATTTTCCAAATACCGGGAGCTAAGATTTGTTTCATACTACCGAGCGCTAAGATGTTTTTTTATATCAAAATCTATTCATAGACATTATTCTTAGTATGTTTTGAAAGACTGCAGTGACAAATTGCATTGAGGAACGTTCATGTTCCGTACTCAAAAATAGACAGATACACTCTCAGATAATGCGAAAACCGTTTGAACAGTTAAGCACATTCCTTATTTTTTGCATAATTAAAAAATGTAGGTAACCAAATTTGTGTTTTTATGTGAATTTGATTTTTTATTTCAAAAAAAAAAAAAACGATCTATCAAAGCAACACATTCATTTATCCGCAAAAACTAGTATCTCAAAAGTGACGATTTTCATATTTTCGTTTGCTAACTTAAGTCTTGTTTAGCAAAACATAAAAAAACGTTGGAGCGTCAAATCCTTGGTGCTAGAAACAAACAACCATATAATTTGCTACAAAAAAATGAAGCATCAAAACTTTTTTCCCGGGGCACAAAATCTTTAAATACCCCACTGCGGTAATTATTTGATTCTTTTTCAATATACCTACGTACATTAGATACATATACCTAATGGTTAGTTACATAATGTTAAAATACGAATCAATCCATTCCATCATCATATCAAACATAAACTATGCAATTTAATTAAAAGGATCAAATACTCCAAGCAAAACCTCTATTGAAGCATTCAAAACAATTTCATAGGAATTATTTCAAAAGTTTGTTCCTAATATAAAAATAATTAGTTTCATAGTACAATAAGCTTTGTTGAAGCACCACCGATCTGATTTATTTTAAATCAATGTAAAATTATAATCCTGAAACCGTGAAACAAAAATTTCGTTGGATTAAATTTATTTCTAAAGAATTTTTATGTATGTGATATAAAATGATATAATTATAGGATCATGCATGTTAAATTTATATGGAATCACTTTTTGCTCCAAATGACATCATTACAATTTTCATAAATATGTATTGCCATTTATTTTTCCCAGTACTCAACTGTTCTGAAATTGAAATGAATTTTACATGTAATAGGAAATATAAGTACCTACATGCTGTTTATATTGAAATTTCAAGGAACATTTGGTAACCTAGCTTTATTTTACATAAACATACAAGCATCTATTTTATTAAATTCTTGCGAATTTAATAACATAATTTTCTAAATACTCTAATTAACATTAATTTAGTTTTACTCATTTGAAATTGCATTCAGTTGAATTAGGTTGTTTACTTTGAGTGAATAAAGGCCGTTAGTTGTTTTTACCGACATCTAGGTATGAGAACTGGATCGGATAGTTGAAGTATTTAAGTATAGGTAAAATGATTTACTGTATTTGTTTTTTCTTAACTCATATTAATTTTTTTTTTTATTTACTTAAATGCTTCCTTTAACAATGATACCTACTTGTGATAAAAACACAGGTAAGTAATAAGTTAAAAAAGAAAAATTAAACTTATTAAATACTCGTATGTTTTATTTCTATTTTTCCATTCCATGACGCTTTACAAGGATTTCAAAGCTTCGCATGTCGTATAACTAATTGGAATGACAACGACCTTAAATTCTTTCATTTTTCACATTCTAACCTATGTTATTCGTAGGTACATAATAATGTGTAGGGTAGGTATCTACTAAATACATGCAGATTGAATGTTCTTTGGAATTCTTCTTGTTCTTCACTCAAACCTTTTTACCTTTTCCCAGTTACTTAGGGAGCTTTGTATAACGATAACGACAAGACAGCAATGGCAAATATATATATATTATAGATGTCTACTAGAAGTTGGGGAATACAACTTTTTGACATTTTCACATTTTTCTTTGACTTTTCCTCGATGGTGGTGATGTGTTAAAATGAAATATTCAAAGCGTCTAATTGCGACTATTTGCATTTGTCAAGTTAGAAAAAGTGTTTTTTTTTTTGTTTTTCTTTTAGACTCTTTTTAATGAAGTTTAGCATTGAAGGGCTTGAGTTTTAAATGTTTATAGTAAATACATGTTAAAACGGATCTTAAAGACTAAATTTTAAGTTACCAAGGGCCATTTGCTGATACGAAACTTAATTATTTAAGTTACAGCATAGGAGCTTAAGTGACAGTAGTTTATGAATTAAACTGAATTTTTTTAAATTGCAGATAGGTATAAATATAAAAATATGAATATTATGAAACAAAAAAAAATTTCTAAAATAACTTTAAATTAAATAGTTTAAGTTGGAGAAAAGGAATGCCATCTGAATTCTTAAACAAAATATCAATTCTGGCGAACAAAGGTTTGAAAACGTTGGTTGTTTTTTTCTTAAATATTTTGTTTTAATATTTAAAATTTTCAAATCATTTTTAAGGAAATTTTGATATATAAAAAAAAGGACTACAAACTCAATAAATATTTTTTTTATATTCTTTATTATTCATATTTTTAGAAAAAATTTGTAAGAGAAAATTTATTTGAATCCAAACAGACGGTAACAGATCTTGGAGAGGAACTGTTATTGCTTAGTGTAATTTTTGTAAAGTGTTTACTGTAGTTATTTTTAATATTAAAACACAGACTAAATTTAATATAAATCGAATCATTTTTGAGAAAAATCAGATTTTCGGCAACTGTTTTTTAGCATTTGTATTGCATTTTCCATAATTTTCGAATAAAAGAAAATTTTTTTTCAAAAATACTTTATGGGGTGTTGCAAAAAAAACTTAAATAACGAATTTTATAAAAATCTGCCATGCAGTTTTCAAATTTTTTGAATTTAAAAAAAGAATTAACATTTTTTAAAAATCCTAGAAATATTTATTGAATATGTTGGTAGAGAAAAACTTTTAGTTTGTTCTGAAACTTCTGTATAAAAAAGTTATTGAAATGAAATCTCAATCAAAGTTTTGTAAAAAATTAAAAAAAGGTACTTGGGAGGTGCGTACAATTAATACGCATTTTTGGAAATGTGGTTTCCCACCAAAAGTAGCTTTTTCTTCTATTTAACTTTTACTTGTAAGTGCAATATTTATTGAATTTTTGAAAACGTTGAAAAAGTCTGTATCCGCCCTTGGGTTGAGGTACAAACAAACAAAATTATGTTCCCCAATTTTTGTTGTGTTCTTGATCATTATTATGTCAATTGTGATTGTTATCTCGAAATATTTCGTTACGGTGACCAAATTTCTGGCAACAAAACCCGGGACCATAAGAAGAGAATAATTTTTGAGACAAAAAAATTGTACTAGTTTTCATTAAAATATGGATTTTGAATCCATTCGATGCCAAAATAAGTACCTGGAAAGTGATCTTGGCAAGATCTTTGCGAATATTAACTCTGAGCTCCAGCATGTTTCCTTACAAAAATTTAGTTAAAACGGGAAAACATTCAAAATCAAAAGAGAAATATTTTTTTTAACGCTTCCAGCTGATACCGTTTCGCTAAATTTACAATATTAACTATTCATCAAGAACATAAGTTTATATCAATACAAAATGCAATATCTGCTGTAACTTCCGTAATGTTTTTTTAATTATACAAGAAAACTAGGAATCTTCACTAAAAGTCACCTCAAAGTTTTTTTAAATTATTTAAAAAAAATAAGTTTTTCTTTTTAATTCAAGAAATTTGTGGAACAGGGACTATCATATATTATTAAAACTTTTTGACAGATTCTGCGCAAAAAAAAATATATTGAAATTAGTCACAGCGTTTAAAGAAAATCAAAAAAAAAAATCACCCGAGATTACGTATAGTTATAAAAGTTGAATATGAAGAAAATTTTAAAGGAAAATTCTTCTACTTAAAGTACAGCGACCGAGTTTATAACGGGTGATTATTTAAGAGGTTTAGAACTTTAAAAAAAAAAAACACACAAAAAATTCGAAAAAATGAATGAAATATTTATTTGAATCGATAGTTTGAACCTTGCAATTTATAATGTTTAAAGATAATTTCATGCAAATATTGACCACGGCTGCGTCTCAGGTAGCCCATCCGCTGAGTCCAATTTTGGCATACTCTTTCACACATATCGGCCGGTATCTCACGAATGAATGCATGGATGTTGGCTTCCAGTGCGTCAATCGAAGCGGGCTTATCCCTATAGACATAAGCCTTGACATACCCCCACAAAAAATAATCTAATGGTGTCAAATCGCACGATCTAGGCGGCCAATTGACCGGCCCGAAACGTGAAATTAACTGTTCACCGAACTCGCCTCGCAATTGCGCCATTGTTTCGCGTGCTGTGTGGCATGTGGCACCGTCTTGTTGAAACCACATATCATGCAAGTCAAGAACTTCCATTTCGGGAAAAAAAAGTTTGTTATCATCGCTCGGTAGCGTTCACCATTGACAGTAACGCTGCGATTCGCATCATCTTTGAAGAAATATGGCCCAATAATGCCGCCGGCCCATAAACCGCACCAAACAGTGGCTTTTTCGGGATGTATTGGTAGCTGTTGCAATGCTTCTGGCTGGTCTTCACTCCAAATGCGGCAATTATGCTTATTTACGTACCCATTCAACCAAAAATGAGCCTCATCGCTGAACACAATTTTTCGATAAAAAAGCGGATCCTCGGCCAGCTTTCCAAGAGCCCATTCACCAAAAATTCGGCGTTGTGGTAGGTCGGCTGGCTTTAGTTCTTGCACCAGCTGTTTCTTAAAAGGCTTTACGCCCAAATCCTTCCGCAAAATTTTCCACGTAGTGCTGTAACAAAGGCCTAACTGCTGGGAACGGCGCCGAATCGACATTTCGCGGTCTTCTGTCACACTAGCTGATACGGCCGCAATATTTTCTTCACTACGCACAGTACGTAAACGTGTCGGTGGTTTAATGTCCAACAAAGTAAATTTGGTGCGAAATTTGGTCACAATCTTCCGAATAGACTGCTCAGAAGGTCAAGAATGCCGACCATAAAATGGAAGCAGCGTGCGATGAACATTTCGAACCGAGCACGAATTTTGATAGTAAAATTCAATAATTTGCAAGCGTTGTTCATTTGTAAGACGATCCATGGTTAAATTGCAAACCAAACTGAAGCTGTTTGATAGTGACACAAGGTACTAAACACACGTCAGCTGTCAAAACCAGTATTGCCAAAACCAAACCAGCTAAAAAATCACCCGTTAATTCTAGTTGAGGTCATTTTTGAACTTTTAACTTGAATTAGTTACAAAAGTTTCCCGATAGCCCTAAAACCACCTTTTGCGGAGCATTAAATAAAGATTCAATACAAAATAAAATATTCAGATTTCTTACAGATTGTTTTTTTATTCATCGATCAGGAATAAATATTTAAAACTCATATGATCCACCACTAAAACAAAAAATATGTTTGATGGCTAAAGACTGTTGTTGGTTGTTCCTAAATCCTACACTTCCAAAATATTTTTTGTTTAAATTTTGAATGTTTCTCCTGGACAGATTCTAATAAAATCTAGCATTATTATAATTTGATTATGTCATGAAGTAGAAGTAGGTTACAAATTTTTTTTTTTTGGGTTGGTAGAATCCCAGAAATGTGGGTCGGGACAGCGATTGAATAATTTACATTTAAATTATTACAAGTTGAAATAAAATCATTTAATTATAATCAAAAACTGTTAAATAATTCATATATTTTTTTTATTGGGGCTGACATTTTTATATAGGAGGTAATTGAGGAAATTTCCGATCAAGTGGAGACAAAACCTTTTTATTTTTTTTTCTTGAATGTCACACAGCCCTAAATATTTTTTGATTAGGGTCATGGTAGGTATATATTTTTTTTATGGATTTTTATCTTACAATTACTATGATGAATTGCTGTGAATATTGAATACAATTCGAAGAGAAGGAGAAATAAATTGATTTGTCTTCGATATTATACCCAATGAACCTACTTACCAAGACCAGGCAATATAATCTTTTTTTGAGTGGTTTCTAGTTGATTGGGTTTATTTTGGGTTTAGCGTGATGGGTTAATAGTATCTAATGGGTAGCTATATTATTTTATTAATGGCTTCATCAAAAGTAGATATAATTTTTATATAATTAGGTACGGTTTATTATATGGATGGATATATTAAGTGTCTTTTTAAATCCTAATGCAAAACTTCAAATCTCATAATAGCATATTTTTCAATTTGAATTCTGTGATTAAATTAATGTCTAAGCAAAAAATTTGTTTTGTTTTTTAAATCATGATATAAAAGTGGCTGTTTGTAGAAAATAACTGCCTGCCAAAATATTGCTAGAAGTATTTGTGCTTTTATGTGCCGCATTTAAAAAAAAAAATTCTGCTGCCTTGTGCCGTAAATATTTTTAAAAAATACAGTACAATGCATTACAATTTTTTTTTTTGGAAAATCGTAAATGGCGGTGCTAACTTCACGCTTCGCAAAACTGTTTTTTGGCCGTTAAAGTTTCAAACATGCGAGTTTTTTTACCTATTCGGAATAAAGCAGAACAAAGTGAGCACAAAACAGAAAAACTTTGATTTTTTGTACAAAATTTGATAAATGTTCATCCGTAAAATTAGCAAATTCTCGAGTTTTTTAAAACATATTTATGGCACAAGGCGACATAAGTAGAGCACAATGCAGCACAACTTATTTTTATGAAAATATAAAATGGCGGTGCTAACTTTACGCTACAGCCCTTCGTAAAATCTTGTTTTGGCCATAAAGTTTGCAATTATGCGGTAAGCGGTTTGTTTGTTTTTTTTTTTGGTTGTTAGTAGCACTTTTTAAGCATAAAGCAGCACAACTTTTTCTTTACAAAAATTTTGTTCGTAAAATTAGCAAATTTGCAAATTTTTCAAAAATATTTACAGCACAAGTTTCCTGTATTTTCAATGCGAAATTATTCAAAATATAAAACTAAGGTGAATTAACAAATGTCACGCAGATTAAAACAACAAAACTAATGACAGCTATACTGCCGTGCACCGTAAGGAAAAACGGTATATTTCCATTTTTGTAGTTTTGAGATAATTACATTTTAATGATTTTTGCTTTTCTCACCGTAAGACTAAATAACTTTTTAAACTTTGAAGAACCATTTTTAAATATTTAAACATAGTGGTTTTCGGTGGTCCTCCCAACATATTATTTTTTCTCTTTTAGAACTAAAATGAATAAAATGACGGTA
Source organism: Dasysyrphus albostriatus (assembly GCA_946251815.1). Lineage (NCBI taxonomy): Eukaryota > Metazoa > Arthropoda > Insecta > Diptera > Syrphidae > Dasysyrphus > Dasysyrphus albostriatus. The sequence goes on from OX276336.1 coordinate 139,990,328, forward strand.
CCTGCTATCATAATTTTCTTAGCATTTTTACAAATACTTATTATTCTCAAAAACGGCTCCACAACTTTGTTTAAACAAAATTCAATAAATTACTAAAATATGACACTTTTTTTTTAAAATATGGTTATAAATGGTATATGTAAGGGGTAGTTTAATTTTAAGTGCCGATGTTGAATGTGAACCACACCTAAACGTCAAGTTTTTTTCTGTATTTCATTCCTCAATTTCAGACTAATTCAATTTGAACCAGGAAAAGCTTCTTGACCATTTCAAGCGTCGTCAATGGTAAGAATGGTGGCAAGAAATAGCAACAGTGGATGATCAATTTTCGAAGAAAATCATCTTCAGTGATGAGGCAGATTTTCACCTCAGTGGGTTTGACGCATATTTAATTGGTATTTCTGACTGACTTCTGATTTCGTATTGTAATTTTTTATTTAAATACAGATGCGGGGTCTCAAAATTCAATTTTAAAAATGTCCCAGAACAAAAATTACTGCTTTCTTAATCCTTCTTAAGATCCACGATACCCATTTTGAGTTTAAAAATAAAAAAAAAAATCTAACACCCCTAATATGTAAGTATATGTATGTAGGTATCTCCCAAAGAACCATTTCTTTAGTTAAGATTTTCTCAAACGGTATTTTAATTTCAACATTTGCTTATACTTTAAAGTATAAGCTTTAAAAAAAAAATAAATAGTTTTACCACCAAAATTTTCAGAGAAAAAATATTTTTTGATTTTTAAAATTTTTTGAAAAACATTTCTGATGTTTTTGAAACTCGTTATCTAAAGGTTTTTTAAAGACAATCTAGGATATTTTAAGAAAAAAATGTGCAATTTTTTTGAAAAACATTTCTGATGTTTTTGAAACTCGTTATCTAAAGGTTTTTTAAAGACAATCTAGGATATTTTAAGAAAAAAACTTAAAACTGTTAAGGAAAATATTTTTTCTTATTCCAGGTTTGTAAAATTAGTAAGAGTAGCAACTGTAAAAAGTATGCAAGTACAACTTATAAGACAGTCGGTTTTTGAAATTTCTCACAATAATTTTTAATAAGATTGAATAATATTGCATATACAATTTTTTCATTTTTTTTTTTAACCTTTAATAAATGTTTCAATTTTTTTTTTCAAAACTTGATAACTCTTTTTCAAAATTTATTTTTATACACACAAAAATATGTGCCTGCATATAAATGTTTAAAGAATTTGATATACCTATGAGATATGTTTACCAAAAAAAACCGCTTCAACGATTTTAAATTCGTTATTTTCCATACAATTAGCTATATTTAATCAAGAATTAAGATGGTGTTCTCTTTTTGCATTTCACACTAGGTGTTTTCCTTTGGAGCTGGTGAAGTACTTGCAAATACTTTGCCAGCTTTTTTTAATGGAACACATCGAACTGCTTTCCCACGTAAAATGTATCTACTCTCACCTCAGAGCATGTGCAGTTGATAGTACTAGATTAGGGTTTCCATCTACTCACAAGTACTTTGTCACCTCCAAAGGAAAACGGCTACGATCAAAGGAGATATGGTAGCTACTTTAAGCATTGTATTTTATGCTTTTAAGCATTTTTCTCTCATAATTTCCATGGGATTTTGATTCAGCCTCAGAAACTATGTACTTTTACTACTTTGTGTCCAAAACCATGTAAGCCTGTGTACCTATGATGTGTAATTGAGATTTCACTCAGTCGACTTTTAACTTGTTGGTCTTTCGTATGTAATCCAGTTTTTTTTTATGAATTAATCTTTAACCTGTAGTGAGATTTATTACATCAAATTTCAATAGCTCATTAAAATTGTATTAAAAACAATTAAAAATGCTTCATGTTTTATAATTAAAATCTCCTAATTAAAAATATATAATAAAACACAACATTCAACATCCCTTTTTTAAATTCATTATTATGTAAGATATATAGCATCCAAAGAGTAAGGATTAACTTTTTCATGTTCTTCAAACTCAAAGCACTCTTGAATTTGCATTGAGAACTTTTTTTTGTTTCTTTAATGCATCACACCAAAAGTTTAAGCTTCTTTTATATTAAATCAGCTTTGGGATACAAAAAATCCCTAAACAATATACTTGAATTTTAATCTCCGTCAAAAGAAAAAATGATTTTTGAATTCATGAGTGATGAAAATTCTTCTAAAACATATATAAACATAATTATGTATGTAAAATGTACATCCATATACCTACATACATACATTCAAATCCAAGGTAACCAACCTTACATTTTAAAATCAAACGCAAATTGCTTTCTTGAAAACTTTTGAAGGACGATGAATTGTTTAAGGACGATGAATTTTTTTTGTCGGACAAAATCAAAAATATGCTTTACTATAGTAACGCATACAAAATTGTTTGTTAGATTTTATTATTTGAGTTTCTTGCTATAAATAAAAAAAAATAAAAATATTCAAGGAGTAACAGGACGTCCTATTGACCGACGACGCGACGAATGCGACGCCACGTGACGAACGTAAATGTAGCAAAAATAAGAAATTTAATGCTTCATTTTGATGAAGAGGACATTAATTCATGTCTGGACTAAAATGTTGTATCTTTGTTAGCATTTTTATTTTAAGATACTTAACACCATGTCTAAATGCTTTATTACTTACCTTAAAGCCAGAGGGAGACTAATTGGATACTCTCACAAAAAATCTTGAAAATGTTTTGTATCTTAAAAACTCTTTTGTACAAATTTTGAATATAAAAAAAACCAGGCCCGTAGCTATGGTCGGGCATTTGGTGGCAATGCCTTACCTTAAAATACCAATGCCCTTCCTTAAAAATAACGTAGACTATTGATACAATTTTTTAAATTTATTTCAACTTCCAAAAAGAGGAAATTTAAAGGAAATGGCTCATGTAGGGAGCTATCGTGGATAAGTTTTTTCTCACGGAATTTCTCCCACCTTCTAAAATTGGAAATAATTACAATTTTCCAATGTTCCTTGCAGGTTCAATTTTGGTCGATCAAAATGGTAACCCAGTTGCTGTGGAATATTCATTTTCGATCTCAGTTTTCCATGATGGGAAAAATTCCGTGAGAAATTTTATTCACGTCAAACCAATTTTTCTGGGCTTAAACTGAAATCTAATATTACGATGATGGAACTAACAAAAAATTTCATCATGATGTCCACCACACAGTGGTTCAAGTTGTATAGAGAGGTGCCCAACTTAAATTGTTATATGAGGTTCTATACAAGCTATTTTCAGACTGCTATAGAAATAGTAAAAGGCCTTATCCAAGTCATTTAGGTGCATTTACCCAAGCTAATTAACTGCCATAAGACTTTTGTTGACAGGTCTTATAGCAGCAAATAGCTTTTCATGAACTGCTAGTAGCCTCGCTGAATAAGCTATAGCTTGCCTTGGATGTTTATATCAGGCCTTACCCAAATTTATTTTACATAAGCAATCCATCGAAAGAAAAAATATTTTTTTTAGCAAAGCTGATTCTGAAATAAAAGATTATATACATTTTTTATTGGTTTTTTCATTTTATTTTTCTGATGTTGTTTATTGCATTTTATTTTATTGAATTTTTTTCTCCTCAGTCAGCTTGCGAAACCTTTTTTCTGTATTCTGTAATGAGTCAAATATTAGTTTAATTATGAAAATGAAAACTTTTTGTTACCTGGGATTTGAACTCGATTCATTCCTCGTACCAGTCTAGCACTCTACTACTTTGCCAATTTGCTGTTGAGGAAAACATATTCAAAAGTGAAAACTGATACCATATACTTCACGTTCACGCAGAGGGAACAGTCAATAACTGTGCGCATCTAATATCTGTTCTTTGTTCTTCCAAACTCCTTGAATGTTCTCTGGCTGTCTTAAGAATTGCTTCTCTGTTTTTTCTCACTTGTCTTTGGTAAGTTCCAGATCTTTTAAATTTTTGCCATGAGTTATTCATTTTTAAAATTAGCTAAAAAGTTCAATGTAACTATAAGCACTTCCTTTCGGTCTTACGATGTTCACTGGGTACTTACCGTTCTTATTTATTTTAATCTTATTTTTTTACGAGTATAAGCGCAATATTTTATAAAACACACTTGTTGATCTTCACTGATCATTTTAATTTGTATAAGGCCCTTACAAATTTGTCGTGGAGAGCCTCATAGCAGCTATTATTTTAAACATTTTCAGTAAACAACTTTGGAAGGCCTTATACAAGATATTTATAACTTATATTTACAGGCCTTGTATAGAGCTTTTGTAACTCAAATTTTAAGGCATTATAGCAGCTATTTGCTTACATTTCAGGTGGAAAATCCTTGGCTTGCTCAAGATTGCCTTATACAAGCTCTATGCAAGTTATCATTTGCCAAATTCGAAAAATTTCACCTTATACAAGCTAAATTGTTAGATGGGTGGTTAGGGCCAATTAAGCTGCCCATTGACTTAGAACCAAAAATTTTCAAAATACAAAAAAATAAAAAAAAAGGAGTTCTGATTAGAGTTCCCGATAGCAAACAAAGAGTTTTGAACATTTTACTAATAACTTTTTTTTTCTAAAACTATTTTTTCAAATAATTATTTTAAATTTTTTTCGCATACAATTTTTAACCGATTTTGATAAAAAAAATTGTAAAATAAATAAAAGCAGTTGTGGTCATACCACAAATGTTGACGAATCAAAATATTTTTAATAAAATTTGTCTTTCTTTGGAATTTTCTTTTATTATTGAAAATCAATAAGAACAAGGAGATAAATTGTACATAATTTTAATTTGTTCATCCATCCTGGTTAAATTTGGTAAAAAGCAACAAAATTTTAATATGAAAATCAAATAGATAAAGTCTTCTTTCCAAAGAAATTTGATTTACATTTTCAAACTTAATACGCTTAATAGTAGTCAATAAAGATATAGAAGATTTTTTTATTTTTGCACAAAATATCCTTTGCCAATATCCTCATTACTCGTATATGTTTATACTTATCCTCTCTGTATACCTATTTTAATTCTAACAATATATTCAATTGAATTTATATTATCCCTGGAATAGACCACTTACCGAGATCCCTCTTTTGTGCAAACCCAAGTGTACATAACGTGGGCATTTAGTTGTGGTTGCAACATTTCTCTAAGCTTATAAGCTGGACGTGGGCTTGAGCTTAAAAGGATTTAACTTCATGTGTGTGTGTGTGTGGATTGTGTGTGTATGTGCGTGCAGTCATGGAATAAAGATTTTATTTTCTACAAGACCAAACAGAAGGAGAGAACTTTACATCAAACACACATAGGTAAGCACAATGCAACTTCCCTATTAAGAAGGTTTACCGTCGTCGTCGGTCGTTGTCATAAAAATAAAAAATTGGAGTTATGTGACCTGGTTGTGATTTCCTGTTGAAAACAGGTGCTTGCATCTATATATTGGTCACGTATTACACGAAGATGAAAAATGATAGGTTTATACAAGAGAGAAGTTTGTCACTGAACTTCCAAACTATATACGGATAGAAATGGAGGGTATAAAAAAAGACTTCCAAAACACTTGGAAATATTATTTTTAGAAAGAAAAAAATGTTTAAATTGAAAAAAATACAAAAATTATTAAGGCCGTTGTTTGAACAAATTAATTTTCGTCGTTTTTTATTGGGTGACAAAATTCGTTAAGAATTCTAATAATTTTTATCGAGTGGTTTGAAAAATGTGAACTCCTTACTCGAATATTTTCGATCAAGTGTTTCAGGATAATTTCATCATAACTTCGAAAAGGTCGTATGAACAATCATAAGCATTATGGAGCACCCATAAATATGAGGTTTTATTATTTTATTGGAATTTGAAGCTAACAGAAAGGTGTTGAATTCCAACACCGCAAGCACAGAAGATTAACTTAATCACTCGAATAAAATATTCACCACCTGCCTTTTGACCAAAATTCTTATCTTTCCTTAGCCCATAGGTGGTATAAATATTATATTTTATATTACAAAAAAAAACAGCTCTCAGAATTTGTATTGCCTTTAACGTCAGTAAAAAAAAATTCACTTATGTATGTGACACGGAAATTTCATATGTTGCGCCATTATTGTTCTTCATCTCGGAACCAGGAAATTCAGTTAAGAGTAAAACAAAACAAACATACAAGAAGCAAACAAAAGCACTTTAGCCTTTCTCCATTTGAACACAGCATGAAAAGTTCTAGCGATAATAATGGCAAGAAGGATAAATATATTCTATATCACTGCTAGCTGTGCCCTATTCTATTATAATCAAAAGATTGTTTGTGTGTGTGTATAGTTCTGATTGTTTTAATTCTAAGATGTGTGTGTGTGTGTGGTGGATGTTCTTTTTTCTAAGAAATTATGTGTTGGAATATTATTCGTTGCCGTATTATTTTCAAAGTTATGATGCTTTTATTCTTTGTTTTTTTATTCTTCGGTAAAACTAGTAAAAACAGAAAAATGAATCAACACAAAAATATGTGGTTTCATTTATGTATATATCTGTATGTAGAAGGATTAAAAAAAAGTGTAGGTGATACACCTACAGTTCTCGAAATACTTATGTACATCATTTAATAACGAAATGTCGACACTGTAGATTCAGGGAATGACATCAAAGTACCTCAGCTAACCTTACCTCTTTTTTCTTTTTTAAAAAATATCTGTCGGAATATACAAAAAAAGGGCTGACATTTGAAAAATTACGTAGGTACTTATGGGTTTTATTTTTTTTTTTGTGGTAACAAGTTATTTAAAAAATATATTTGAACACCTACTTAGCTTTGTAATATTGATCGTTATCTTGAATTGAGGAAAATTTTTGCTTGTTAAATATGCAAGGGAATCACTCGTTTTCAAATTATGGCTAAGAATAAAAGCACGATTAAGTCACGTGGACAAACATACATAAATGTTCTTATGTTCTATTTTAAATATTGTATTTACAAAAAACCTATGAATAAGGTCAAAATTAAGTCGCTTTAGTGTTTTCAATGAGCCAAATGAGATAATCTTGTCAAAATTATATTAATTTGAACAAAATTTGTACGAAATGAGGTTGGAAATTAAGTCAAAACCTATTGAACGTATCCAATTGCCCACAGTTTGAAGAGCTCTGAAAAGGTTTTGTATGAAAATGCCAAAGCTCACTTCCATTGAGAAAGCAAAATCATTCAATATTTGAACAAATGACGTTTAAGACTTAATTAATATTTCTAGTAAAAAAAAAAATGTTTGAATAGGCCCAACTTTACATATACATAAAATGAATTTTAAAATTTCAATGATCAGTGGTATAAGGTTATATGTGGAAAGTTGGACCTATGTCAAATTTTGTTTTTACTAATAATATTAATAAAGTCTTGAGCTTTATTTGTCCATCAAAATAATAAATGATTTCACTGCCAAAACGTCTCAAAATTAATCATTAAAATTTTCAATGATGAGTTTCAATGAAAGCTATAACTGGTGCCTAAGGGCCACTTTGCTCACACCTTGATGTTGTGATGCCACATGGAAAACCCGTTCCTTACTCATTAAACCACTTGGAGCTTCTGACGAAGCGAAAGAGACTAATTATGTCGTTGTTTGCCAGATCACTAGGATCATTAAAGAAGTAGTCTCCTAAGTGGAGCCTACGTCTGTTGGAAAGTGCTGGGCATGTACAGAGAAGGTGAGGAATCGTTTCTTCCTCCTCCTCGTCCATACAGCTTCTGCAAAAATCGTTTGAAGGTATGGCAAGACACCTACAACAGAGCTGATGTGCAGTCTGTTTAGAGAAATTAAACACATGGAGCGCTTTAAATCAAAGTTTGGCCATATTAGTTTTGTTGCCAAACAAGTATTGATGTTATTTCACCTAATGTTTGTTCTCTCCAAAGCATCCTGCTTCAGCAAAAGTTTACAAGTAGCGATGGGTGTACCAACATGTGTCCTTTTAGATAAAATGGGTAGTAATGTTCCACTTCTAGCGAGTTCATCAGCTTTACAATTTCCTGGAATGTTACTATGGCCCGGCACCCAACAAAGGTGAATATTAAACTGTTGCGCCATCTCCATCAGAGATGCTCGACTGTTAAGGGCAGTTCTAGAGTTTATAGAGACAGAGTCCAGAGACTTAATAGCGGTTGACTATCAGAGAAGATGAGGATATCTGAGATTGATATTACGTTTTCTTTGAGCAAAGATAATACTTCTTTTATCGCTATAAGTTCCGCCTGGAATACGTTACAGTGATTAGGAAGACGGAATGAGAGACTTAAATTTAGTCTATCAGAGTACACACCTCCACCAACCCCATTTTGGGTCTTCGATCCGTCGGTGTAGAAGTGAATCGATTCATTTTTGATCCTCCCAGGTGGATCTGGAAGGTATGGTAACTTCAAAGTTTTTGTTGAAGTTCAATACTGGAATTGTGTAGTCAGTGTTACTTGGAAGTGATGCGAATGTATTCAGAATAGCGGAGTGGCCAATCCTATTATTGATCCACTGTGAAGAGGCTTTGAGGCGAATGGCTGTGTTCGCGGCCATTTGTAAAGATATCCAGAGGTGTCAGAGATGAAGTAGAATGTCTAAGGTAGCGGATGGAGTCGACCTAAGTGCTCCACTTATGCATAGGCATGCAGTTCTTTGGACTTTGCTTATTTATCGTGATGTATCGCTTTATCCAAGGCAGTCCATCATACTGCCACACCGTAAGTTAGAATCGGTCTTATTACCGAAATGTATAGCCACTGAATAAATGCGTGGTTGGAGGTCCCACTTACTACCGACGGTTTTTTGCAAGAGAAGAGTGCCAAGGTGGCTTTTTTAACTCTATCTTGTATGTTAGGTTTCCAGCTTAACTTCTTATCTGAAATGAGACCCAAGCATTTAGCTTCGTCTGAGAATGTTAGTGGAACCCCATTAATAAAAGGTGGGTCTATTTGCGGAGTTTTGTATTTCCTGGAAAAGAGGACAAGATCTGTTTTATGGGGATTTTCTCCAAGTCCACATCGATCAGCCCCTTGTGTTAGCTTATTTAGAGCGTTTTGTAAAAGATCCCTTAGAGTGTTAGGATGCTTTCCTGATACTGCTATAGCCAAGTCGTCTGCATAGGCAATCACTCTGTAGCGTTCCGCTTCTAAGCAATTCAGCAACTCATTAACTACCAAGTTCCAAAGAAGCGGAGAAAGAACGCCGCCTTGTGGTGTACCTCTACTGACAGATCTTCTTGCCAAGAAGCCACCCAGTTTTGAATTAATAACCCTGCTCGTAAGCATTAGATTAATAAATTCTCCAAGCGAGCCATCAACATTCAGAAATGCCAGCACAGATGCGATTGCAGATGTATCGACATTGTTAAAGGCGCCTTCTATATCTAGGAAGACGACCATTGTATACTCTTTATTATGGAGGGAATATTCGATGGTACTTACTAGTGTGTGGAAAGTCGTTTCCACTGACTTCCCTTTGCAATAAGCATGTTGAGCTGTAGACAGTAGTCTTGTATCAATGCTTGATCGTAGTTGGATATCAATCAGTCGTTCAAAGGTTTTTAGAAGAAATGATGATAGGCTAATAGGTATTAAATCTTTTGGGTTTACGTGGGAATATTTTCCGGCTTTGGGTATAAACACAACTTTAACTTCTCTCCATAGAAGTGGAATATGAAGAACGCACCTAGAATATGACTGTTAAGTACTCAAGTATGTTTCATAATTAAATCTAAGATCTCTGATCGTAATCAGCTCTGCTCTGACCGATCAGCCTCTGCTCATAGCTTTGCTCAGAGCCACAAGAAAACAGATACGAAAATTATAGTTTTTTTTTTGGCTTTGTGGACTACATATATTAAATTAAGTTTAGTTTTAAAGATTTAATGACCTTCATCAGTCCACTTGCGTTTCGCAAAGACAAGACAGATATAATATCATCACTCATCAGGGCTCAATCACTTATATGCTGTTTTTATGTTTCCTTGTTTTGCTAATTAAATCTACTATTTTTTCTACTATTTTGATAAAATACATAATTGAATAAAAATATTGTCTAAAAAGTCCAATTCTTGTTTTATAAAATTTACAAAGCTTAAATACTTACCTAAGATTTTTACTAAAGTGCACACATTATGAACCTGAAGTTTGGTAAAAAGCACCTATGACAGGTACGTATTTGAGCTGGAATTTTCGACTCTGTTGGGTGGGCCTGGGTGACTAGTTTATTTATTATATATAATAATGATTCCTATGCAAAATAATACATAATACATAATTCAAAACTATTTCCTGCTAAGCCGATTTCCAATAACTTAAAGTGCAAAATAAAACAAATTCCAAAATTATTCAAATATTATGCGGAAATAAAATTGTAAACACCCTTCAATTATTATCTACTCTTTCACACAAAATCTTAACTTATATTACCTACTTTACCCTTTTGTTCTATGAGAGCATAAGAATAGAGAGCGCATCAAGAGCCTAAAGCTTTCAATTAAATCCATTTTGATAAACGTTCTGTACTTGTCTGTAATGCAGAATTGCTTCTTTGTTATTATTTTGCATACAACTCACGTTCAAGAAAATCATGGTGAAGCATCAGCAATGGGATGAATGTGCGTGACAAGAATTATTCCTATGCTGGAAGGAGCAAACATATTAAAGCCCACATCAGCCACAACCACATACGTATATAAGAGAAAATTCAAATACCCAGAGATCCTTTGCCACCCATTTATGTATATAAGTCCCAAAGACATCATTCACATCTTTTTGACATTAAAATATGTTAAGGTTTCTCAATTTGGTGGCAAATAAAAAAATTGTTTCATTAGTTAAAGGAGATGATAGATATAAAGAGGGCCAAGAGCTCGAAAGTGCCTACCTACCTCATTATTTTTTTTTTTTTTTTCTAACAATTCGTATTTTATCTATTGAAATAAATAACATTTTTTTGTTGTTGTTTTCATTGTTAAGAGAAACATTCTTTTCTTGGAAGGACTTTTATAATTTGAATGAATATTTTATCGAGATTGGTGTGTGTCTGTATGTTATTTGAAACAAGCAGCCTAGATTTTCTTTGACTGTGCGGGAGCAAACCAAAAACAGTGAGAACAATAAAATTATTGTGAATAGCTAGATAATTTGGTTTGCAAAAACGAAGCTGTTTAGTGAATCAATTTATTCTGAGAGGATATAATAACACATAGATTGCATTCAGACAATATGGTATTAATGAGAATTCAAAGGAATACTTTGTATATAATATCTCTTGGTTAGTGTGAACGAACCACAGATTAATGACAGAACTCACTTTGCTCTCTATTTGTTCCCCGATATAATGCTTTCTCTATCATTTCAACATTTATTTTGTGTCTGGCAAAATTAAAATAAAAAAATTATCTTTTCATAGAAATTCTTCGGAACTCCAATTTGTCAATTTTATTTTCATATTCACCGGTTGCTATGTTCCTTTTAACATCTTATTTTTACTGACAAAGATTTCCCTATACAAAAATTGAAATAATATTTTGCTATTGTATTCACTAGTACACCCCAGATGACAGAGGTGCTAATGAGGTAATGTTTAGAAACATTTCAAAAGATTCCCTCTGGAGAAAATCATTTAATATGCTCGAATTATTCAAACACTTTGGTTTCCTAATGAGATCTTTACAAGAGGTACCTACCTGTACAGATACTTTTATACCATAAACCTAAACTTAAGTTTAAAACTGTGGTATTTGAAAATTACAAATAAATTTTATTTTAATGAATGCAAATTAATTTTAAGAAACCAAACAAAGCGAACGTGTTTTGCGAAATATAAAAAGAATGCGTAAATTTGATGATGGAATTACATAAATTTGAATAAGCTGTAAAATTCATGGTATGCAAGCAGACATTTTGCTGTAATGCTTTTGTTTTCAAGAAATCGTTGACACATTTTATGATATTATATTTGATGGTTTAGAAAGTAAAATATTGTTTGTATTTATTACAAATGTTGATAATAGCTAAGCAAAAAAAAAAGATTGACCATATAGGACCAGAAGAACAGGTTCCTTTGTTCGGTATCCCAGAATTAATGTCTAGACATAGTATTTCGTTACATTATAATTCGACTTAAATAAATTGTTAATTAGCTATGGGAAAATCGATTTATTGTGCGATGTTTTCTATGTGTTTTTCAACATCATTTGACCCATTGAAATCGTAATTGAACAATACACAATTAGATATAATCAATTCTAAAACCTTTTCGAATCTTACAGTAACTTCATAATGAATAAAGAAACTAAAACAAAAAACATAGAAAACATTGCACCACAATGATAAAATTGTCACATGTAATTAATGACTAAATAAAGACAAATTTATTCAATTAAAATAGTTCAGTATAATGTAATAGGTTATAAGAACTTTTAGGGCTTATTTCATATGAATTTAAAAGAATAAACAAAAATCATAGAAAACATCGCACGATGCATTATTTTGTCACAACTAACTAAAGACTAATTGAAGGTAATTTTTTTGATTGCAAACTATAAAGAATAAAAAAAAGTGAAGAAGTTCTTACTACTTTTCGAGAAAAAACATAGAAAACATAGAACGGAAAATTCGAAATAATTACAACTAATTAACAGCTATTCAAAAGAAAATTAAAAAGCCAGTAACCATCTGGTGTAAACAGTTTTAACTCAATTTTCAGGTGATACTTTTCCAACTTTATGTCAAGTTGGTAAAGAGCCCAGAAAACATAGAAAAAAAATGCACGACAAATTCAAAACAATCACAAAAAATTGTAGACTAAGGAATGGCAAATTATTAAGCCATAAACTATTTAAAATTAGCAGTCTTAGCCCCTTTTTGAGGTGGTGCTTTGCTAACTTAGTATCAAGCTAACGAAAACTAAAAACAAAACATCGAAAATATTGCATTATTGAACTCAATTTTTCACAGCTTATTAATTTCTAGTTAATGGACAATTATTAAGCCATAAAACATTAAGTAAAACAAGTTTTTCACACTTTTCGAATTGTGTCAAGTAAGCAATAGGCACCCAAAAAACATTGAACGACCAATTCGAAATTTCACAATCACTAATCAACGGCAAATTATCAACCCACTCATTTCGATTTGTGAAAGTAGCTTTGCTTACTTGACACTCGTATAAAAGTAATCATCCAAAAATACATAGAAAACATTGCACGACAAAATGACTAACTAATCAAAGAATAATTAACGACACATTATTAAGCAATAAAATATTGACTTTTGAAGTTGTACCACTTTTTGGAAAAAAACAAAGAAAACATAGAACGAAAAAATTTAAAATTGTCACATTAAATTAAAAACTTATTACCGACAAATTATCTTCCTGTCCATTTTTTAATACCAGAGAGCTGCTTTGCTGACTTTATATTAAGCTAGCAAAGTACCCAAAAAACATAGAAAACACTGCATGATCAAATTGAATGTGTCACAACTTATTAACGACTAATTTATTGCAAATTATTAAGCCATAAACCACCATTGAGTATAAGAAGTTTTTATCGATTCTCGACAGGGCGCTCGAATTAACAACTAGGTAATTAACCGCAAATTACCCACAAACCATTTTTCGATTTGTGGAAGTTGCTTTACTTACTTATAGAAAAAAAAACATAGAAAACATCGCACGTTAAAATGAATTTTCGCAACTACACCTATCCGTTTTTTGATTATTAATCAATTAAATATTGAATTTTTTGCCACTTTTCGGGAAAAACATAGACAAAATATCAAAATTGTCACATTAAGTTTATGATTAACCACCGACAAATAATCTATCTATCCGTTTTTTGATCCGTGAGTTTTGCTGTTGCTTAGCTGATATCTAGTTAGCAAAGAACACAAAAAACATAGAAAACATCGAATGATATATTCCAAACTGTCACAACTAGTTAACGCCAAATTTGCCACCTATTCATTTTCGATTCCTCCAAGTTGCTTAGCTAACTTGACACTCGTACATTTTATTTATTTAAAAAAGGTATATGTCCCTTCTCTCATTTATATGACCACAAAAATCAATTCAGCTTCAAGGAATTAATTATCTATATGCATGCAATGAAATAAATGTATTTTCAATGAAATATCGCTAAAACCAATAATTATTTTAATTACTTCACTGGAAAAATGAAGAAAAAATACCAAAAAGGGTTCTTCGAAAACAGGAAAAAAACCATAAGCTCTTGACCATATAGGCACATATCTAACCATAATATTTTTGTTTGCATAAAATTTTCATCTACAGCATATTAATTCATTTTTAAAAAATTCAATTTACGGTCAGATATTTTTTCTATGTATAGGTAAATAAAATCGATCGTTATTATTATACCTACCTACCTCTCTCGTGGAAATTTCACAAATCCCACAACAAGTAATTAAGACCTCAGTGAAAAATCAATTATTCACTTCAGCATCGCTGTCATCCCATCAACAGAAAACAGAACGTAGAACACAGACAAATACAAATTTACACAATATTCCCGCTGGAGTTTGGTTTGAATTTTTAAACTTAATTGCCCCCACGTCTCCCGTGGAAACAATTTTTTGCACAAAACACTCTCAATGGTCAAAGTTCAATATTGCACTCGATTGGGAGAGATATTTTTTTCATCCTGAAAATAACTTCATGAAGCATGTATCTACAAGTTTTCATCAATAAGTGATGACTTTAAAAACACATCCCTTTCAGCTGTGTTCTTTTTAAACAATTTGATGATAATACAGAACAACAACAAATCCAGTGTTGTTAGTTGCTAGCATGTGCACTGCCACGTGCAATACGCCGCCGCCGTACAGCAAATTGATGACAATTCATAAGATTCGTGTTGTTGGTTTGTCCGTCATTCCGTCATAAGTCATATTACCAGCGCCAAAAGTTGCGTCAGTTGCGCTAGAAAGAAAAATAATAATTCTATCTTCGACTTTAAGCTGTCATATTGAATTCCACCCTGAATTTTTGATGGAAATTCATTTAGAAAACTTTCATGTCGATGGGAAATCCTCCTTAAAGCTCTTAGTTTTCTCTTTTATATCGTCATGTTTTTTTATATATATTTTTTTTTAATGAGATAGAAAAAGTTGTGTATCCTCTCCATATAATTTAACTAAAAAGTATCATCCATCCTTTTGATACAAATTTAAGCAGGGCAAGAAGAGAGCTACTGTTCACTGAACAGATCGAACTGCGATGAGGTCGATAGTAGATAGGTGTATCGTGTATCAAAACCCTCACGTAGCACGATAATGAAAACTAAACTAATTATAAATTTATTTGTTATGAGAACGAGTGTGTCTTTGAAGACAGTAATTTATATATGAATATATAATTTAAAGGAAGTATGCGGGTATACTTTTATGGGACGTAAAGAATTCCCGGATAGACGCATTTAAAATGGAGATAATATTTCACTGGAAAATGGCATTTTTGATTAAAAGATGTGACAGTCTTATGAATGCTATGGAAGCTTTTAAAAAAGGCTCAAAGTATTTTCTTTTTACATAAATAATTAAATTATCAATTTCGAAGCTTATTGTTCAAAAGTTCTTTACTTTCTTGTTCATATCATTCAGAAATAAATATAGAATATTGTTAATAGATTATTAGATTTTTAACTACCCAGTTTTCATCCGAATTGTAATGTAAATGGAGCATTCCATGCCAAATCACGGAGGTTTTTACCCGAACCTTTTCGATTTTACTCATGTTTTGAAATGTTATGCTGTGTTTTAAAAACAACTTGAACACCAACTTTGAGCCTTACATTTTAAACCAGCATTGAAAAAAATTTAAAAATATTTCTCAAAATTTAATTTTTCTGAAAATATTGTGGTCACATATTGATTTGCGGATTAAAAGTTGCGCAATAAAGAGTAGAATTTTTAAACGTTAATAATTTTTTTCAGTTTTTTCCTAAGACTACATTGACGAAAAAATTATACCATTTTTTTTTAAGATATCGATATTAATTACCTTTAAGTTAAAAGTTCAAATGAGCTCAACTCCATTGCGCTTCGCCCAGATGAATTTCCTTTTCAAATTTTCTTCATATTCAATTATTTTGATATTAATAACCTGTCTATCATTAGTTAAAACAAAGTTTCTAAAAAAAAATTAAAAATCGATTAGTCCATTACAATTTACAGTTTGGAATAAAGGCTGAAAGTTGGGATTCAAGTTTGTAAAGACGGGAGGTAATTTTCTCAAAATTTGTCTCAAAACCGAAAAAGATTAATTAAAAAAACCAGTACACTTACACGTCTTAGCTTTTTTAAGGCCACAATTTCATTCTATAATGTGCTTCCTAAATAAAGTTTTTATTTTAAATAATTTTTGAAAAAATAATTTTCAAACTTAAAAGTTAAATAAAAAATTATATTTTTTTAAGATTAAAATTATTTTTCTCAAAAACTATTTAAAATAAAAATTTAATTTATAAAACTTATTATAGAATGGAATAGTGGCTTTTAAAAAAGCTTAGGCATGGCATAGTAAGTGCTACGGTTTTTTTAAATAATTTGTTTGCTCTTTTGAACCAAATTTCTATGAAATAAACCCTACCCGCCTAAACGAGGGGAAATAAACCCCGCTCCGATACGATTATTTTTCGACTGAATTTATTCTTTGATTTATTTTCGCGTGCTGTAAGAATAATCCTTACCCCATAATTAGTACCTTAAAGTGAATATAGGAAGACCAGGGGGTCTGAAAAAATTAGTGAAATGGTTTTTCAATGTTTTGAATCTAATGAGGGCTATCCAATTTAAGGACTTCCCTGATGTACATTTATCGTTTTGAAGAAATCGAAAATAAAAAGAATGGAATCCTTGAATTTAAAATTTAACTTTTCAAAACTTCTTTCCACAAAACCAAACTGATTAAAAAAACAAATAAAATAATGGTATATGAGCTTTGAAAAAAAAAAAAAATTATGCTACTTTTGTCGTACGATGGTTGACGAGATTTTTGATTAAACTTGTTTTCCGTGATGGCGGCTGACGCTCGCGCCATCCAGTCACCTCAATTTGGATTTACATGACATTTACAAAAGTTGTCAAGACGTTTTTAAGAAAAATACAATTCTGTAAAAACGGTGAAAAAAAAATATTTAAAAAGTTCAAAGAAAATCGATCTATGTAGCTATTCAAAATGTTGCTCAATGAACATACAGACACACAGACCTAATTGTTAGACCATAGTTTTTCCTATTTTCTCACCTCGTAATAAAAAGTTTGGTCAAAATCTTGAGGTCGATTTTTCTTGTGAATTCATAACTTGCCATAAAGATAGAACATAAAATTCTTGGCAGTTGTGAAAAACCAATTAAGTCGAACTCTTGAAAAAATTAGAACTTCGTTTTTTTTTTTAATATTAATCCCAAAAGTTAACTTATGCAGAAAAAAGTATGCATTCATAATGTACTTGCAAATGTAAGAAACTATCCCGTAAGGTCAATATTTTTATTTTATTTTTTTAATTTGTTGATATCTTTAATTTAATTTTTGGAAGTTATTGTAATTGGTCTGATTTTTTTAATTGAAAATTTTGACAAATCTTCACGTTTTGAGTTCCTTAGAATTGGAATCCACCATTTTTAGAGAGATGTCTGTGTATGTACGTACGTTCGTACGTTTGTACGTTCGTACATTTGTACCTTCGTACCTTTGTACGTTCGTACATTCGTACGTTCCTTCGCTTTTTTCTCGTTCACCATATCTCAAAAACGAGTGAAGATATCGACTTCAAATTAATTTTATTTTGTAGATAGACGTTTCGATACGTGTAGAAAGGACTTTAAAAAAATGCAATAAGCGGTTTTTCTACTATAACTATTTAAAGAAATCCTTGTTAAGTTTCTTTAGTCACGAATATCTCAAGAACCAATTATGCTAGCTTCTTCGAGCCGATTGTATTATACTCATATTAACGTGATAAGGAATTGATAATAATAAAAGAACTTGATTACTAATAGTTTTGTATTTAATAAGAATAAAGTTACTGAAATTTTTTGAAAAAAGTGGTTTTTCTCAAATATCTTGAGAACAAACAATGATATTGGCTTTGGGTTAGTTTTATTGTTCTCACTAATCATCACTTGATTGCAGATTGAGTATCTAAGAACTTTTCCGAAGATCTTAAGTAGGGGATTTTTGGAAATAAAATAACATCAATACCAGTGTGGGTCGCACCAGCCTCTTTTTTTATTTTCAAACAAAAAATTTTCTGTTAATTAAGTGGGCCCAATTTCTTTAATTTTTGTAAGGAAATGAAGTGCGTGAAATGATTTTTGTCTCAGAGATTCATTAAAAGGGCCACTGTGTGGGAATCGGTATATATTGAACTTGAAATATTTGTTGTATTAATGAGTGAGTCCACGAATTAAAATAATACACATAATGTGTATTAAAATTATCTTAAAATTAATTTCGCAATATGAATTCAATTTTTTCATTGCCTCCCCGAATTTTGTATTTTGTTGATAACAATATCTTCTAACTATTTACTTTAAATCTCTGCTGTCAAAATGTTGATGAATTACAGTAATGCATCATACATTTTACTGTAGAGGAAAATATATTACGGTCATACTGATACACAACCTGCATTTATTGAACACAAAATAGACTTAAGAATTTCACGACGCAAAGTTACTCCATTAAAACAAAAAAGAGTAAGTTATTGTATGCCTGGAAAACATTATTTCATAAATAGCTTATACAATATACAAGTACTTGCATACATATACACACTACTCTTCTATACCAAAACCCTTGTTTTATGATAGACTGATTTAAATGTATATTTAATGGAAAAAATAAGTAGAAAACAAAAAATGCCATAGTAAAAGAAAAGGATAAATTTTTCCACTAAAAAAATAGAGTGCATAACATAGTTAAATTTATTACGTACAGGACTCTCTGGTTTATTGTACCTACTTGTCTTTTTTTTTAACTGTTGCTTCTTAGTTCTGGAGTGTAGGTTTGGTAAGGTATAGCAATGTACATTAGGGCGTTCGTTAAAAATGATGTCATCCTGGATGTACCTAAATCGGGTAAAAGTAAAAAAAAATACCCTTATTTTGTTCAGATTTTTATTTTCAATCCCTAGTCGCTGTGGTTAGTTTAATTTCCCTTTATATCATTATTTGCATATACTTGGTGATTGGCGTATAATTTTCAAAAAAAAAATCAGAATATTATGGTTGGAAGTAGACAAGAAAAAAAGTCCCATAGGAAGGGCATATTATTTCCCCCACTTAGACGGGAAGGGAAATTTTATAAAATTCCATTAAAGAGAAAATAAATTAGTTTAAAAACAACGGCAAATTTAACAGTTTTCCTTATAGGTTTTTTGGAAAAATCCATTGCTATGATTTATTTAAAAATAAAGTTCTGTTAATAAATATTTAGATAGCTAAAGGAAAATAGTTTAAAAAATAAATTAGGAAATATAATTATTCTTCAAAATGGTGATTTGAAAATTTGTTTGCAAAATTAATTCTTCAAAAAAACTTAATTAAAATAAAAGACACAAGAATGGACTTTCGGCTTTCCTAAAAAGTGCAAAACATTGCAAATGGTGTCGTTATTTGTCAGTAAAGTTGTTTCTATTTAATATATTTTTTTTTAAATTTACCTCTTTTCTAAAACGGGGAAAAATATTACCCCCTTGCCACGTAAGTTTTTTTCTTGACTACTTTCAATCTGCTCGGAATTTTTGGGCTGATTTTACTCGAATGACCTAACAGGCAAAACAAAAAAAGGACCTTAATTACCCCTACAAGCGACTATAGGGGATGAAAATAAAAATCTGAAAAAATTAGAAAACTTTTTCCTCTTCTTAAAGATGTAATAACTGAAAAAAACAAAACAAAAATTATAAGAACCACCCTAATGTATCTACATATAAGTAAGGGAAGGGTGAAAATTTTCTGGTTTAACAATATTAAAAGCATATTTTTCTCCTTGTTTAAAAAAATATAAAAAAAAAAACTTTCATATGCTACCTATCCAAAACAGAATACTCTGGATATGGAAATGGATAGTGTTTATTTTTATTTCGCTATAGCTACGAGTATAAAGAATGCAACTACTCGTATTATATGATGGAAGAAGGAACTCATACTCGTATGTACATATATTAAGTTAACAACAACTTTATATTGTTATATAAATAATTTTAAAAGTGTTTTTCTTGAAATTGAGTTGTAAAAAATGCATGAACCTACTATTGCCAAGCATATTGAACAATAATGTATGTATTGGAATTAGATATGATTTATATAAAAAAAAACAAAAACTACTTAATATTCAATTATTTGCGTTTTAATTCTTCATCTAATGATTAATATGTGTAATTAGGTACATCCTTATGTTATTGACAAAGTACGAAAAATGTCAATGTTTTGAAAATCAAGTAATTAGTAAAATCAAAAAACCATTCCCGAAATATTATTTTGGAATATAATGGAATGACCTAAAAATAAATAAGATTATCTAAAATCAATTCAAAGTCCTGTAGAAAACTACATACATACATATTTGAAGCCAAACCATTCATCCTTATGGCTTTATCTCCAGTATTTACAGTGAACGCATCTATAAGCAAAGACTAACAGACGAATATTCAGTCGGTATGACGATAGTCCCTTTTTTTTGGGCATTTCCATCAACGTAATGTTATTTTTGATTGAAAGCTAGATTTTTTTTTTATAAACAAAACCAATAAACTTGCCTAATAGAGCATGTTCAAATAAACAAACAAATAGAGTGGCCATATTTAATGGAAAAAAAGGGAAAATAAGGACACCATAATAGAATTATCCTTTGGCAAATGTGATGAAAGAAAACATTATTATATACAAAATAAAGGAGAAATATATCCAAAGCTTTGTGGTAGCAAAAATTTATTCTTGATTTTAGATTCAATTAAAAAAGAAAGTTTTTTATTTTGCTTTGGTAAAAACAAAATTGAAATTCATTTAAAACAGTTGAGTGCTAAGAGCAACAAATTTGCTGTCCTTTTCGAGTGGTAGTTAAAAGTAATTTATTTTCAAAATTCAAATCATTAAGACGGGTGTTTTGTTTGTATTTTAATAGAGATAGAGAACTATGAATTGAAATAAAACACAGAAATATATTCTTAACACCCATGACCTGAACTTTAGGCTATTTTATGGCATTAATGTTTAAATATAATTTTGTGCATGTGGCTGGTGCGGCTGGTGCGTTTATGGCCGGTACATAGCATAATCTGAAGGTCTAATTTCCACAATCTTCTCAGTATATCAGGCTGCATTTGGCAATACCATGTCGAGTGTTAGCTTCCAAGTGCTCATATCGTTGGCTTAGAGTGTAAAACGCGTAACTCCACATTTTTTTTTACCATTTTAGACCTCTTCAAAAATTACAAAAAAATACAAAAATCTATCAAATCTTTTCAATTTCACTGAATTTGGCAATTACGAGTGTTGAAAAATATTTAATGTAATTTTGGTTTTATTCAAATAATGCGAACACTTTGTTTAAAATATTTGTTTGTAAAAAATGCAAAATGTGAGTTAGCTGCCTTACACTCTAAGCCGACAATTTGTTTCTGGTTTATTTGGTGAAGATTTTGAAAAAGCTGTATAAATATTTAATTTCGTAGAGAGTACCCCTTGCTCTTGGAGATTTTAAGTCCACAAAACTCGAACAAACAGAGTACCTATGTATGCGCGTTGTTAGCCATTTTGAAAATTAGCTTTACTAGACCTAAACACGGTTTTCTCGGCTCCTATTGAACGTATAGCAATATTTTTTAGGAAGGTTTTTTATAATACAAATCCTATATACTACTGAAATAAATCAGCCAAGTAAAAGACTCAGCAGTAAGGATTGAACTTGTTGAATTATTGATTCAAAATAACTTTTTATAGCCTTAGTCTTACAAATTGGCGTTTCGTCCCTCTTGCTCACTTGGACTCATCAGTGACAAAGTGAGGGCCTTGTAATACGCAAATTGTATTAAGTTCAGTTCAACTTACATGAATTCTTTTACAAAAATCCACTGTAAAGTATAACAAGGCCCTCACTACGTCACTAATGGGTCCAAGTGAGTAAGCCGGACGAAACACCAATTTGTAGGACTAAAAGCAATATTTTTTCTTTTACTTTGTAGGTAAAAATATTTTATAGAACTTTTGCTTATAAACATTTTTGAAAAACTGACGAAATTTTTGAGTAAAAAGAGTTTTTAGCGTTTATTTGAACTCTTGTTTATCTTAAGCCATGTCTAGATCAATACAAAATTGCCTTATGCAGTGTTGGGCGCAAATATTTCTGTAGTTGATGCAAAAAAAAAAGTTAGTGTGGACATCAACAAAATTTTGTGTCACATTCAACGCGCGCTATCCGATTACGATTGATTTTCGGGGCAAATGAAAAAATTTACGGCGCACAAGTGTTTCGATATAGACAATGAGATATTTCAATGCAAACTGAGCACTCACGCTGGTTAAAATTTATTTCAAAATAAGTTTGTATTTTAGGCAAAATTCAGTGATATGTCAACTTGGCTTGCCAACCCAAGTCATCTCGAGTTAAGCACAACTCAATTGAACTCTCGATTTGAATTTTTTCAACTCGATTTGAATTTTTTCTAATTCGAAATGGATTTTACCTGAATCGAAAGACAACTCCGTTTGAATTTATCGAGTTGACTTGTTTTGAATTTTTTAAGCTCGATTTAGATTCTACCTTAACTGTAAGGCAACTCGGTTCGGTTTGTAAAAAAAAAACTACAAGCATTCGGTTTAAAGAACTCGGTTTTTGTTTTGGCATCGAATTGGGCTGAACGTCTACCAATCGGCACCTAATTTCAAATGAAATAGAAATTGAATTTTGAAAACAAACTTAAACCGAGTTGCGAGCTCCATTGATGTAGGTTGATGAAATGGTGTACCAATAAATATGATTAGAAATCAGAAATTTTCGTTTTTTTATAATGCTCTGAAAAAAAAAAATGATGATCCAAGAGCAATTGTGTATCATTTGGAACAAAATACACTATTTACCTTAAAATATAGTTTGTACACCATCTGTTAAGCTATAAGCTGTCAAATTTCAATGAAGGATGACTTCGATGACGATGGATTAAAAAACCTGTAAGAAACCAAAAAAATTACATTTTTTGAATGCTTCAGAAAAAATCGATTTGAGGCCAAATGGATGACATTTGGAACGAAATACACTTTTTGCCTTAAAAAACAGTTTATCCACTATCTTTCAAACTATGAACTGTCAAATTCCATTAAGGGATGGCCACGATGACGTTGGATTAAGAAACCTCTAAGAAACCAGAAAATTTTACTTCTTTTGATGCTCCAGAAAAAAGTAATATAAGACCAAATGGCTGGCATTTGAAAATACACTATTTGCCTTTAAATATAGTTCTTCCACCATCTGTCAAACTAAAAACTGTCAAATTCCATTGAAGGATGGCTACTATGACGATGGATTTAAAATCTTCTAAAAAATCCGAAAAGAATTTGAAAAATCACCAAATTTCGAAGTTTTTTTTTGTATGCTAAGGAAAAATCTAATTCAATGTGGTTTTCTATTCAATCATTTCACATTTAAAATATTCATCTGATGTGACCTCTCCAAATTTCAATTCAAGTCTGCACATAATAGCTTCAACAACGTTACTAAAATTATAACTCGAGTTAACTCGGTTTGAAAATTGAAAAGAAAATTGAATTTCAGTGTTTGATTATGAAATTGGCCATTAACCTTTGAACCTGTTCTATTAATTGCAAACTTATAAAATTAAAACTTGAATTTTTTAATATAATTTCAAGCAAGCATTTTTCCTTTTCTTTTCCTTTTCTTTTTCACATTTCAAAACAGAAACAACATCTTAACAACATAAACAGTTTATAAATTGACGTTGGATAATTTTGTATAATGTGTACTTAAAATTTTTAATTTTAAATGAGGTTTTTTTCTCTCCTTTTTTGTCTAAAAGGCATAAGAAGAGAAACTATACCAGAGGCAAAAAAATCTTAGCTTGAGGCAAAATAAATATTCTTATTTTATACATTTTATCTCAAAAATAAAAACACTTTCTATGGTTTAAGATTTTAAATTAAAAGATACAGTACGTACTTCCTTCATCAAAATCAAGTAGTTGCATGATTAAAGCTTTTGTTGGCTTAAATCTTCAAAAAAAACAACAATGGAAAATGGTTGTTTTTATTTTTTTTGGCTTATTCATACGAGGTGAATCCTTTGTAAATAAATGAAAGTAAAAGCTGTGTCATCGTCACACACGTGTGTGTTCGATTTTCTTTTCCCACGCCAACACTGCAGATATTATGTACATCAGCTCACAATAGAATGTTTCACAATCAATATTGAATTTCAGTTTTAGAAAATGCCAATCGGCAAAATAAACATGGAGTGTTCGATTTGAGGCTTTTCTACTGAGAGCTAGGTGAAAGTTTTTAAATCCTTTGCAAATTGTATCCGGATTTCTTTCTTTAATTCCGAATGAAAGAGTCCTACATATTCAAAAAGTCTGTAAATTGAAAATAATGAATCTCAAAATGTGCAAAATTCAGTTTTACAAAATATTCCCTATGAATTCTCAACTTCTTTACCTTATTTAAATGCCGTTTAAACCACCACTGGCAGGTTGAATCCGGATTATGTACATCAATACAATTTATTAATCACTTATTGACTTTGTTTCCTTAAGGAATATTATGTAAGTTGAGTTCAGATTTCAATCAAAGGAAGTGGAATGTAATTTGCATAACAAAAGGATTAGTTAGGGAATTTGTGGGATTTCTTGGGAATATTTGCTTAAAACGTATTCAATTAAATACAAATATAAATCAATCTATGAAACATTGGAGAACCTTAATGGCTTTTTGACACCTACTCGCGTAACTTACGGCAAGTCCGTAGCAAGGATATTGTTTCGGGGGGACTAGTATCTCAATATTTGATAAAAACAAAATACAAAATAGCTTGTAATGACATTTAGTCCTATAAATTGGCTTTTCTGTGAACTACATATATCAAACAAGATTAGAATTTTTTAGCATTAAGCTGGAATTATTTCTGTAACTTAAAAAACTGTCCACAAAAACAAAAACAAAAATGATAATTCATTAATGTTTATGTTTTACTTTTTCTTCTTTTAACAATTGTTGGACATTCTTTTTTTACAAATTTTTTTTACATATATAATATTCTTAAACCAAAAAAAAAAGTTAAAATTTTGGAATGTTAACCAGAGCTGCCATTTTGGAAATTTGGAGAGGAACTAAAAAGAAATTGTGTCCCAATGCTGAAAATATACAAGTTTAAAAATTTGTTTTCAAATTTGTACTTCATTTCAAATGCTCATAAATATGTTAGTACATAAGGGTGCTCCTCATAACGGTTATTGTTTAATTTAAGTCGGTGTGCCCCACAAGACGAAACAAGTTTTATATGGGAAAATACATGTAATAATGTTCCGTAAAATTTTAAATTTCTATGACCTTGGTTATTATAGAAAAAAAAGTTCAATACAAAAAATTTTGTATTTTATGACTTCATATAAGATTCGATTCAAATTTATTTATTTGCTTTGATCACTTTTAGGGGGGTGCACCCTAGTACATATGTACATATAGTAAGACATTAATAATACCCTTCAATTACCTTTTATTTTTTGACTGATCCTTCTTCTTTTAAACCACTGGCAAACGTATATCGGATTCAAATAACAAAACAAAACTTACAGGATTTAAAAATCAAGATAAGACCTAAAGGTAATGGAAGTTTCAAATTTGTTCATTCAGTTAAGCATGTCAATATTATTGTCTAAAAACTTCGATTTCTTAAAATCTAAAAATTTCAAGTGGAGATTTTGTATACAATGAGTGAGTTGAAGAAGTCAATGTAGGTTTGACTTTTATTAAAAGTGTACTTTCGGGACCGTTTTTGATATTGTTTGACATTGATTATGTTATTAGTACTCTTTTTAAGCTTTAATATGTCATATCAAACGTTTTGATATCTCTAATAGGCATTTTTTTAAACCAAAAGAACTGAAGCACTTAAATGACAATTTTAAAATACTTCAATGGGGTGAGGAGGGGAATGAGGCATGAGAAAATGTAAACACGGTCGATATCCTTCCTTTGAATCATAAGGAATATTCTTAGAAAGTTTGAAAAAAATCTAAAATGCTAAAGTACATTTTTTTTTCTTTTTCGACGTTTTCATATGGAATGACTCAAACCTTAAATAAAAAAGCGTGAACCAAAATTCAAAAAATTAAGTAAGAACCATATTAAGAACAGTTAAATATGAGGTTTATTGATTTTTTGCAAGGCCTAAAACTCATATTTCCAGATAAAAATCACGAACGCATATTTCATTGCAGGTTTCAAGCAAGTCTCTTACTAAGCTACTGCATATGCCAATAAAATGTTTTGCTTCCACAGCTGGGAACCGAAATACATAAGTACGTATTAAAAATAAAAGTTTTAATGTAAAAAAAAAATTAAGTTAAAAGTTTCCAATTTTGTTTTTGCAACATTATATTT
Organism: Dasysyrphus albostriatus; assembly: GCA_946251815.1. Taxonomy (NCBI): domain Eukaryota; kingdom Metazoa; phylum Arthropoda; class Insecta; order Diptera; family Syrphidae; genus Dasysyrphus; species Dasysyrphus albostriatus. Next base: position 140,016,929 of record OX276336.1, read on the forward strand.
GCGGTCTATAGGTGTTAAAAAATTATTTGAATAATTTTACGAACACAAACTTGGCTTTTACATTTTACGACTAATTTTCTTAGTTAAAAAAATACAATTGTTATTTAAAAAATATATTTCCATTTCTTGTTATTGTAATTGAAAAATTTCACATACAAATTGAAAACTCTTACTTCCAAATTATATGTAATTAAGAAAAGGAGTGGGTTTTTTCAAGTAATTGAAGGATGCAAATTGTGTTGATTTAATTCAGGGTAGTTGAAATCTTGAATTCAATTCGTAATTCATTATATGCATTTTATAATTACAAATAACGCCAATGGCAATTAAAATAAGTAATCTATTAATTACATGTTTGGGACGGTAAAGAAAACCAAAAAAATAATCATTACTGCTTCTTTGATGATTATTTTTTTATTCAATTACTTTAAACTAATTAAATTGCAAGTAATTGACACTTTTGACTTACAGGTGCCTAATTTGTAATTTAATTTTTTCAATTATATTTGAATGAAATAGAATTTTTTATTGAGATTTCAATAAAAAGTACATAATTGTAATTAAATTTTGTATCTTTATTCCCCAACTCTGATACCTATAATTACATTATTGTGATTTTTAATTAATTTTACTGAATATATACATATAAAATTTTATATTTTTCTGATATTATTTTCAAGTTATTTTATACTTATTTTATTTCTTTTTTGTTATTTCAATTTTATAACCAACGCTCACATAGCTGTCACGATAAACATATTACAAACCTCTTAAATCTATTAGGAAAAAAAAATTCACTCTGTTAAATAAATACAAGAAAAGAATTATTACCCTCATGTCTCTATATACATATAAGACCGGAAATAAAAAAAACCGTTGATTCCATCTTAATATTACATCAAAAAGAAGTAAGAAAAAAAAATAAAAAAATACAATATAAAATGAACTTTGCCATAAACCACACACAAAATATATACTTTTGTATAAAAGGTTTAGTCAACCCAATTTATTTTCGTTTTTTATTATCATACATTCGTTTGTATAGTAGTTGAAGTGTATATTATAGTCTTCTAAAGCATCCCACAATAATGTCAATAAGTAAGTACAGTTTCCTGTTGCCTCGGCAATATAACACTAAAAAAAAAGGGTTAACCATTCATATAACTGGAAAACGTTTATTATGTTATCAAGGCAAAAATGGCCTTCTAAACATCAAAGCTTTTAAATTTTATCTTCATTAAATATATATTTGTTTGTCTCAAATATATTCATTGTAAGCCATAAGCGTGTGTTTCATTGAGAAATATGGGGCCACTAGCCTCCCTATATCATCAGTTTATGATTAATTTAAATATTAAATTATGCTCGGTTCTTAGTTCAAATATCACTAGGCTTCAAAGAGTATGACAAATTATTTTTTTTAAACAGCTTAAATGTTTAAAATATTTTGTATCTTTAATTTCATTTTCAGCTCAAAACTGGAAAAAAATTTGTTGAGCCATCAAAGAATATATAAAAATTACCCAAAACTGATAAAATATTCTCAAAAAACCTAAATTTCATGTTTCTGTTGAATGTATTTTTCGTCAAAAAAAAAGCAGTTTCATAATCGACAACACAGCATTCAGAGCTTTAACGCATCCGAAGAGTAGACTTGCCTTACATCTAAGCTCGGACAGCAAGCTGGGTTGTCTTATGTCAGCAATCCACATATGGTGATATGAAAGCTGCCGTTGGCCAATTCATCCATCACTCTCTACTTTTCAGAACTCTGAAAAACTGAAAATCCTTTTTAACATCAGACCAAATTTTGCAAGAAACCCTCACTTAAGTTTACTGTACTCCACACTGTTGACGAAGACATTGATATATGCTATTAAATTCATCCCCTGTTCAATAACCTATTGATAGGCTCATTCAAGGGCTCTGGACCTTTAGCACCTCATGTATGGGAAATTTAAAAAAAAGCCATATAATTGGTCAGTTATTGGTCAGAAAATGTCAACTTATCCTAGAGATTGGTTAGCCGTAGATAACTTGTAATAAGGTCTTAAAGTTTCTCAAGGTCGCACGCAATTTTCGTCACGCGATTTATGGGAAATTTACAAAAAATTTATACCATCCGAAAGATATCTACATCGCGATAAAAGGTCAGCTATTTTCGGTAATTGGTCGCCCATACATATTTTTTGTGAATTTTAAAACAATTCTTGGTCTAAGCACCTCATTCGTGACCTTGAAAAAATAACTTTAAAAAATCGTAAGAAGGAATCTATAACTAAACCAAGTACTTAAACTAGTTGACCGTTTATATAGATCTTTGGAACTTCCAGATAGTATTAGTTTTTTACAAATTTCCCATAAAAAAGGCGCCAAAAATCGCAATGACCTCTAACAGAAATTAAAAAATTCACTTAAAAAATATCTATGGCTGACCAATTGTTAAACTAGCTGACCTTTTATATAAATATAAAGATTCTTCAGATGGAACAAAATTTTTACAATTTTTTATAAATGAGGTACCAAAAATCACTGACCCTGTATTTTTTTCAAAAATCATTATAAACAATCTAAACATATCCTTTTATTAAGCTCCAGATCTTTATAAAGTTTCAGCTAGTTTCATCAATTGGTGTAATATAGATTTTTTAAATAATTAAAACAAAAAAAATCAAGGTCATAGCAATTTTTGGGACTTCATTTATGGGAAATATGCAAAAATTTTATGCTATCTGAAGGATCTGTAGCTTTATATAAAATATCACACATGACGATCAGATGATATACAATTTTTTCCAAGTTTCCGGCATAAATGAGTACCAAAAATTGCTAGGACCTTACATTTTTTTACTTAATTCACTAAAAACTTATTAAAAAAATGTGTATGGGTGACCAATGACCCTTTATGACCATGACGTGCCCTTTTAAATGGCATACTCCTTATTTTTTAATGACCCAAATGGGTGCCAAAAGTTTTTTTGTGACTTTGAAACAAGTTTTAAAAATTCATAGAAAAGTATCTATAGCTGACCAATTTCTTAAAATAATTGACCTTTTATCACGAACTAGAGATCCTTCTGATGGTACTCATAATCTTTTTTCTTAAATTTCCCAAAAATGAGGTGAGTGACTTGAGTGACCTTGTGAAACTTTAAGCCTTAATTACAAGTTATCTAAGGATGATACATTTCTAGGACTAGCAGACTTTCTCTGACCAATTAGATGGCATTTTCTTTTTTCAAATTTCCCATAAATGAGCTGCCAAAGGTCCAGAGCCTACTCTTGGGCTTGTTTGCTGATTCTAAAATAATATGCCCAAAATTAAAAAAATTAAAAATTTCTCTTCTACTGTTTCACTATTTCAGGGCAGGATTTCCTCTCTGAAATATAAAAGATTTTCCTCAAAATTATAAGTTAACTCAATTTTCTTATTTGCAAAAAAAAAAAAGTGCTTTCCAATAATTTTATGAACCCATATGCATTCATTTTCGTTCGTTGTAAACTTTACAATATTTTCTTGGGGTAAAAAGCTGGATTTATAACCTTTTCTTGTTTTTATTGAGAGGAAAAATGTATGTGCATATTGATAAATTTGATATGAAGGGAGGGCTGACTGCTACCAAGTCATAAATATTTTTGTCTTGACCCAAAAACTAGACTAACTTTAAAAATTCCTTTTTTTATCGAAAAATTGTATTCAAAATAATATTTTCTTCCCCCAAGCAAACAACACCTTGACTTTATCTTATTTTATCACAAGCAGTTTCAAGGAGACAAAAATTTCCTTTTCAATAAAAATTTGTCGCAGTCTAGAAAAAGGTATTCCTTCAAAAATAAATCTCCCACACCAAAAATAATTGCGGACGCCTGCGTTGAAGAAATAAATTTTATTTTATATTTTATGTTTTTACATTTTGTTGTTAAAACTTTATTATGGGCAGAAAAAGTGTTATTATATAAGCTAATATACAATTTCCATTGAAACATCTGTACACGCATAAATCCACGCTGTTTAGAATCCTTTGCATTAATGTGGGCAAAGTTTCCGATCACTAAAACTGATAAAATTAATAAACAAGTGCACTGCATAATGTTTAAGGATTATTAAAAAGCCTATAAACACCCACACCATCATCATGGTCTCGAACAAAAGTGTATAGGTTTAGCGTTTCAATGTTCGATAAATTTGAGTTTTAATAGAAATTACAATTCAGTACACAGCGAAAAATCCACTTTTCCATTCAGAGGAATACCTAATTAGACTATATTGAGCTCCTATCCTATCCACATCATCAACCTCTTCTCTCGTCTCTTCTCTTTTAGCGAAAATTGATATAAATGGAGAACGAGATTCGATTATTCTGTATTATACGAGTATACAAAGCCAAAGCTGACATTTATGTTCATTTCATTTTGCCCAAAAATGATTCCGGTCTGATTTTTCATCTTTGTCGTCCAACATCGATATAGACAGAGACACACACACACTGGCACATCCTATAATGGCAAGAACTATTATCGTCATCATCATCATCATGGACTCCACCAGCTCTTCTCGGGCCAATGTCAATATTTGCAGCCAATAAAGCTAAAATGTTTTTTAGAAACGGATCTATGTGAAATAAGCTCACGTTGGGACATAAAGATAAAAATATACTTTTTGATGGGGGAAGGGGGTGGTGGAACCTGAAACAAATAAGATTTCGTGTCAAGTTAAACGTGCAATGGAATAGGATATGATATTGTGTGGGCTAAGGAAATCTAACGAGACGCGGAATATACCACTCTTGGCTAACTCGTGCGTATAAATAGTTAATATTAATTTCTATTCTTTTATAATTTTTATTTTTGGTCTGAATTGTTGGGGATGGTTTCAGTTGGGTTTTAATTTTATAAATAGATTTTAATATTTTAAATGAATTATGAATGTGGGTTATCTTTGGTGTCATTTAACACCGTTTATTGGTTTTAATCTATTTTGCTTAAGCTTTCGTGTTGATTTATTTTTTACTTGCGTAGGTACATACTGGTACAGTTATGGCCAAAATAAATGGAACAGTCATTACTTTACAGTATAGGTACAAATTAACTGATAATACTAAATACACAATAGTTTTATGTATGCTTGTTCTACAAAAAAAAAAAGAAGAATATGATCAGTTGCAATAATTTTGCCTTAGGTGATTGATTTGCTTGGCCAAAAATAGGAACAGTAAAAATTTTTGATCTTGTGAAAAATAAAATTTTGGTAAGTAATGATGCCATAATTTTCTTACTATGGTAATTTAAAATTCTAAATTTATGTAAACGAATACTATGGACAGAAAAACATTTCCCTGTAGCTCAAAATGCAAGCATTTTGGTCTAATGCGAAATGGGTGAGTTCACCCGAATCATTGCAAAAAAAAGAAAAGTTCCTAGAAACCAGAAGATACCTGTTTAAAATGACGCTTAAAGGCCAAAGATCCTTGATGTTAAGGAAAGCTAAATAAAATTTATTTATGTCCTCTAAGGGTTTGAAACTGAACACACCCAGTTAAAGTGATTGCCAGGACGGTTCACCGTGTCTTATATCGAAAGCAAAATTGCTTGCTTGCTCTTCAAGAAAAGTGCCTGTGTTAAATAAAGTGCATATCTAGAAGCGTCTTGATCTTTCTAAACTTCATGATTATGCCAAATGATTCCCTTCCGGGAAGAAAGTAGTGCAAAAATGTATCATGGAACGACAAATCTTATATAAGTCTGTTTGCGGTGACTGGTAAAATATTTCGTCAAAGGTTTGTAACAAGGCTTAAAGTCTTTCAAGGTAACGCAAGGAATGCATTTTGTTTTTACGATAAATCTAAAATTCTGGAAAATTATTCGTGAAAAACGAATTCACTCTTTAAATCAATAAGCAACAACCGTACAAGGATGAAGATTAAAATTTGGACTTGAGCCCTCTGCCCTCTTTAACGAAATTAAGAAAAAAAATTGTTTTCCAAATTTGTATTTAAAAATAAATCTAAATTGACTAGGCTATGTACTGATTTAAAAGTATGTAATTTGTTGTTATTAACTAAAGAACTAAAGTTTTTTTTTTTGCAATTTTATACAAAGACAAAGAAATTGTCATAGAAAATGTTTGAAAACATAGAATACGATATTTGAACTAGCTAAAAAAAACTATTTTGATATTTGAATGTGATTAACGAAGGTGCCACCTGAATTCTTGAACAAATATAATTTTTTAGGAAAGAAAATCGAAATCGGTGGAGCGGTTTAAAAAAAATTATCTTAAAACCTTTTTAAGGAAAATTTTTGGTATGCAAAACTTAAATTTTAATTCATGTGCATATGAAAATAAAAATTCAATAAATTGTCAATCCATGTTAAAGATATTGAATTATAAAAAGCAATTAAAAAATTGAAAATCTATGAATAACAAAAATTGGTGTCCGCTACTGGTTTTGAGAGAGTCCGGGTATTTCTTAAATGAAAAATCCAATATCAATTTCCGGCCTTGAAATCCGTATGGTTTGTAAAGTTGTCCGGCTATGAGAGGTGTTCGTAAGGAGAGAGAACACTGTACATATGTATATGTACGTATATGTATAGGTATCATTTTTCAAGAAAGTATTAAAAAAACCCTAAAATACCGATTTAAAAAAAGACAGTGTAGTTTTTATAAATTTTGATTTTCAAAAAAATATGTTACCGTTTTTAAAAATCCAAAAAAATATTTTTTGAAAATTTTTTTTCTGTATAAAAAATTATTGAAATCATTCTTTTGAGAGGTAGTGTTAATAACCTTTATTTGAAAAATGCTATTCAACAGAAGCCTTTACTTAAAGATATGCATTGATTTTTTTAAGAAAAGTTGTGGAGCTGTTTTTGAAGAAAATAAAATTTTGTAAAATTGCTAAATTGTTGGTACGCCAATTTTGAGCTTAAATTAATATACATACATTTTTAAATCTAGTTTCAAAAATTCACAAGCCCATTATTCATTTCCAACATTTAACCTAAAAAAATATTTTTTTTTAATCCAATTTTTTTTTTAAATTTACTTACTTAGGTCCTTGGACCTGGATGTATGCCTCAAATTTTGTTTAAATTTTGATATAGATTATTATTGACATTTATAAGGAGCTTTGCATTGAAATTGGTTAAGCCGTAAATGAGAAAATCAAAAATGAAAAAAAACATTATGCAGCAGGTACCTAGGATTGCCAACCGTAGTTAAAGTATTGTACTCTATTTCATAAAAGAATACTCAAATACAAAAATACTCTTTTTTTCACAATTCTCTTCTTTTTTCAAATAATTTGTTATAAAGTATTAGTGTTTTCAATTCCATTTTATGAAATTTAACTATCCACACCATCCATCTACCTACACAAGGCATTACAAAGTTGGAAAAAAAAATTTTATAATAATGGTCTAATAAAAACCGATTAATGTGAACCATCCCTATCATTCAAGTGTTTCTGGACGCACCCAAAACTGTCAAAATATAATGAATGAAATGTCAAGAGCTGTGTATGTTTTATTATCTTCTATTGGGAACTAGGGGGTCAATTCTCGATCTATGAAACTGTGAAATAATAAATATGATAATGCCTTCACTCCAAATGCGAATCTCGAACTGTGAAAAGTTAAAACAAACGTTTTCATAAGATAATTCTTTTATCAAAATCAATCAGGTCATTCTGTGAAAACCTGTGAAAAGATAAATGATAAAGAAAAACGATTTATGCTCATTTGATACACCCAAGTCATGGCGACTTGGTCTCTCTATGACACAGCCATAGAGTACTATATTATCTAGAGAACCGACTTCGGGGCTTTTTCTCTTTCACACTACAAACTGCACTGAGATGATTTCCTCCACATGTCTGAGCATTTGGTAGCTGCCCAATGCATTTTAAATGGAACCACACCAATATAATGATAACCTAATGGATTTTGGTTTATTAGACTGAAAACAACAAAAATTTGATTCGAAAAAATTGAAAACGTCACATTTAGAGCTATCCACAATTCACACGTATTCACGACAGGGAATTTAAGAGAGTTTTCTCTTAATGAACTCAAATAAAATTTTCGGGCATTTCAGGCAAGAGAGGTACGAGTCGGTTCTCTAGATAGTGTAGGTACTCTATGTCTCAATAGATGATAATAGACAACAGCTAGTGTGAAAAATGGTTGAAGGTGCAAAGTATATTTGTTTCTTTGACTTCTTGTGGTTGTTATGTTTCTTGCCTAGAAAACTTTTGATCAATAAGATTGATGAAAATAATGACACCGATCGTGAAAATATCACAAATGGCCAAATTATTTTTAAAGTATTGCAGAGCAAATGACTAAACAACTCAGATTCTATTAAAAACAGATAGGTACTGAAGAAAAATAACAATTTTTTTCAAAAATTTACTGACGAACTTATTTATTTAATTTTTTTTGCTATATACTATTACTCTATGTTTCTGCCATTTCAGCATTTTTCTTTCATGATTGTACAGTGGTGAGAAAAGAAGAACATGGCTCAAAATAAAGTTCTAATTTGTATGAATGTGAGTTACAATGTTAAAACTTATATTATTATTTTAAGAAAAACAAAAAAATTGTATTTGTAATAAAAAGTATAAAAAATACAAGTTTTAAATTTAAAAAAAATGATACTCCTTTTTATTGTAAAACAAATATACTCTATTTCTTCTTAAAAAAGTTGGCAACCCTACAGGTACCCCGTTAATAGCAGTTTTTGGAAATATTCTGTAAATATATTTGTTTTTTTTTTTACTTTTATCACAATTCCTTTTAAATATGTATAAAATACCTTTTTATTTGGTGATTACTTTCACCTTGTTTTGTTATTCTAGCCTCGTAAAAGCTTTAAATTTTGAGATTGAAATCAATTACGTATCTTGTTCCATAAATGATTTACCATTTTTAACTTTCAATTTCAAGTACAAAAATTAACTTTAAAGTTGTTGTGTATTATATTCCAAAGTGATAAAATAAAAATAAATATCTTTCAAAAACCAAAACCCTTCAAAAAAACGTGTAAAAAATAAACATGCAAGTTTATTGCTTCTCATAAATTTTATCAAAGACTTTTACATTTAAAACAATTATGTAGCTTAAGGAGCAAATATAATACTTTATACAACATGATTCATGAAACATGAATAAAGAACACCCAATTAACACACACCTGTTTGTTTATGAATACATATTTCCAGTCTTTTATACATAGAAAGCCCATAGAATTTCTAAAAAGCATTAAATTTGTTTTATGTAAATCCACTTTAATGTGGAATGAAAAGTTTCTATGCTTTTGATTAAGATCAAATTGCTTTATAGGTAGAAAGTAGGTACCTACCTACTCGTAATTCAACTTCTGAATTCACATCAGAGTCGGAGTCTAAGTATATCACACAAAATCGAATAATATGTAGCCATCAAACTCTACTGACACAACTGCAACAACCCTATTTTATGACGATAATTTAACATTTCCGTTTCCATGAAATTTAGTAAAGATAGATACATGTTGCCAATGTGTTGCTCCTCTGTAATTTGATAAGTTAACTGCAAGCTGCACAGTCTGTTAGTGCAGTTGGGATCTAAACATACACACACAATTTTCCCACATTAACATAGTACATATAAATGTTTTTCTTGCTAATTGTGGTGGACGAAATCAAGCATGTTAATTGGCACACGCTTCAAGGATATCGAATATTTTATAAATGCAAATTACTCAAATGGGTTTTAGTTTTCACTCTGTTTGAGTAGTTTCTTCATTTGATTTGGGGGTTAAATTACAGAACTTAATAAAGAGAGATTTGGGCTTATTTAAATTTGAAATTGGAACTACTTACCTATACCTACATAAATTTACTTACTTTCGAAACCTTTGAGAAATAAGATAACATTTTTTTAGAAACCGAAACTTGTTGTTAAAACTTTGTGAAGAGAAAAATTAAGTAAATTAAGCTCGCTATTTTAAACAGGTACAAATTAGGTTTTAGATAAGTTTTATTTTAAACTCGCGTATTTTTTATCTCTACCCTTTTTAGAGTGTTGTCAATTAATGAAACTATAGAGTTAAATTGCCCTTTTACTAGCTGTGAAATCAAGGATAGGTATTTTGTATCGGTATTAGTTTAAAGCTTTTTTTATTAATAAAATAAGCAAAGTTGACTTATGCCATCTTTCCATTTCGGATTTTTGATGAACAAATGATTTTCTTTTTGAAAACTATCCCTTGTGAGTGTTAAGTGCAATTTTGCTATTGATTTTTTAACTAAAACGTTGTTTCAACTTCAACGGACAAAGTTAGAATTCTCTTAGAACAAACTTACTTGTAATTAAATATGTATATGTATTTTCAAAGTATCTAGATTCTACCCCATAATTTATAAATAGGGTTGTTTTCCATTACATCAGCGGTTCCCATCATAAAGAAGCTCGTGGCCTACTAAGGTGGTTTGAAACTAACCGCCGCAGCCTTCAAACATTTGAAAAACAAAACAGGATAATTGAATGTCTTTTTTTCGAAGATTGAGATACGCTGTCACTTTTTTCAGGCTTAATATGGACTCTAAACATTCATTGCAGTTATGGGATCATTTTGAAGTTCGATAAGTTCTTCTTTAATTTCATCAGGAATAACGACCTTCACTGATAGATTTATAGGGCTGGCCACAATACCAGAAAAGTCTCAGTATCGTTTGGTATCGGTATCGGAAATCGAAGCGATACAGAGACGATACTAGCTCCAAAGCATCCGAATGATACCGAGCCGAGACTTTGTTATACGAGACCAAACGATGCACGAAACGGAGTTTTACGAGACCGTACTTTTGGGACCGAAATTTACTGATACTTTCTGTAGTATTATTTGGTGTCGCCAAAAAAAATTGAATAAAATAATTACAAATAAAAAACATTTCTTGAAATTGAATCAACTACAAAAACTACAAAATCAAATACATATAACTAAGTCGTGCATTTTATTTTTGTTTGTGACTGAGACCAGTCCAAAATCAGAAGAGAACGATACCGATACCGAAGCCGAGACGAGACTTTGTTATACGAGACCAAACGAGACTGAGGCATGCGACACCAATAACAATTCCAATACGATGCATACATTTTTCAATTCTGACGATACCGAAACTTACAAAAGTGTCGTTTGGTTTGGTATTGTGGCCAGCCTTTTAGATTTATTATTAGCAAACTGAAATATTTCAGTTCAGTTTTAACTACCCACAAGCTATTCTTCTTCAAAACATATCAGTTATTTCCAGCCGACGAGGCTCAATAACGTCTCTCTAATTGTTTATGTTTGTTTTGGATTTTGACATTTATTTTGCCAATATCTTTTTCAGCCGATTTAAACCCGCACCACTTCATTCTACATTCATTTTCTTACTATTTTAATATTGTTTTTTTTGGAAGTTTTTGCTGACACCTGGTATAAGTACGCGGACAACCAGTTGGGAACCACTGCGTTAGACCAACCAATCCCATTATTATTTTTGGTCAGAGTAATTTTAATTTTTTGTATTCTTAGGTAGGTACTTAAAAAAAATTGTAACACAAGTTTTTGCATTTTTAATTTATTTTCAACCATTTTGTCTGAAACTGGAAGCAGCTGACACTCGATAACAAAAGAGTTCCTCTTGAGTATCATCAAGTTATTCGTTTGGGATAAAATATTTTTCAAGTTTTACCTACATATATAAGTATAAGTGTAGTTTGGAATTATTTTTTGGGTGTTCATTGGGTATATGCTCTTGAGTTATTTTGTTCTGATGGGTTTTTATTAAATATGTATATGTAAACGAAAAACATTATTATTTTGAATATTTTGCATGTTGAAAAGTTTTGAGTGCTTAATGCTTTATTTTGTTTGTAAAAACCATTTAATAGATAAATTATTTGTAAAGGCATACCTAATATTTAACGACCAGAAAGGGATTTCTTTAAAAGTAAAATAATTTAATGTAATAAATTCACATTATAATGTTAGTTCTTATACGACAATTAAATGTTTATAGGCAATATATAGGCATACCATAAACAACCATGTATCAAAGCCAAACATTAAAAAGTTATTAAAACCCTTTAAATTTGTAGGAATGAACCTACATAAAGTAACACGAAGATAATAAAATAACCTGAGGTATCTAATTATACGTCGAATATAAATTTGAAAAGTTAAATAATGTTTAATTTTTAACATAATGTTATAGTATTTGGCATTTCCCATTCTTTTCTTTTTTCCAGTGCTTGATACACCTAACTTAGATAGATTTCGATGCATAGATGTAAAAATAGTAGACAAAAGTATCAATTTTACAAATAATATGGACCACTAAAAGACCTTGAAAAAAAAACTTTAAGAAATTGTAATAAAGAATTTATATAGCTGACCAATTACTTAAGTAAGTAAGCTGACCCTTTATATAGATCTAGAGATTCTTCAGATGGTATACAAATTTAGCAAATTTCCCATAAATGAGGTGCCAAAAATTGCAATGGCGTTGAATTTTTTTTAAATTCGTTAAAAATTCATTAAGAAATATGTATGGTATGACCAGTTACTCAAAATAGCTGACCTTTTATGACCATGAAGTGGCCTTTCACATGGCATACCTAATTTTTTGGAAAGAGGAAAGACCCAAATGAGGTGCCAAAAGTTTTTTTGTGACCTTGAGACGAATTTTGCAAATTCATAGAAAAAAAACTATGGCTGACCAATTACTGTAAATACTTGATCTTTTATCATGATCTAGAGACCTTTCGGATGATATATTTTTTTGTTAGTTTCCCTAAAATGAGGTGCCAGAAATCGCGAGTGACTTTGAGTGACCTTGAGAAACCTTAAGCAAATATTACAAGCTATCTAGGACTTACCAATTTGTAGGACTAGTTGACCTTTTCTTACCAATTACTGCCCAATTAGATGCCATTCTGAGATATCAAATTTCTCATATAGAGGTGCCAAAGGTACAGAGCCGACTATTAGGCTTGTTTCACACACATTCAGTTCGGTCTGTAAACGCTTCGTTTTCGATTTCAGTTTTGAATTTTCACACATATACGGTCCCTATAAGGTTTTCATTCAAACACAAATCTACGTTTGGAGTACGACTCTTTTACTCCATTTTCACTCCAACTACTCCAAAAGCCTAACTGGCTGTTCGGTGTACTATTTTTGGAGTCATTTTCTGTTCGCAATTTCAAGTAGGGACACACTCATATGGCATACATATTACACGGGAGCAGGTCAAAATTCTGGTTTCAAAATTCTGCTTTTCAAAATTCTGTTTTTTTCAAAATTCTTTCATACAACATTTTAAAAATAAAACTCTGCCTATTCTGCTTTTTCTCAAAAAACTTAACGAAAATAAACAAAAAAAGGACCTATACAACTATTCTATTTGTAAGCCATTGGTTTTATTTCTGTTTAACATTGACTTTTTTTCGAAATAAAACAAATGGCCAGCCAGCCACAACTCATCTTTCATTTATTTTTATACTTTTACAGGTTATTGAGGGTGAAACTTTAAATGCATAAATGGTGTAATCGACTTTTTTACAATTTTTTAACCAGATTGATATTTTATAATACTATGTTTACACTAAACCAAAATCTGATTTTTCAGCAAATTTATTTTAAGATTTCAAATTGGTGGACCAGGATTGCATAAAGATTTCATTGAAATCTAGAGTTTTCATTAAGATTTCGATGAAACTTTCATATAATCTTGTACCATCGATTAAAAATATCAAAAATCGAATTTCGTTTTAGTGGGAACAGAGCATAATATTAAGAACTTAATTTTAAATTGATGAAGGTCATATTTTTGAAAAACTTAGATATTATGAATAAACAATGGTATCTTCGATGGATTTTGACGAATTAATCTAAATAAAACACAGAAGAATCTAAAAAAATCAGCTACACCGCTTTTTCACCAAATAAAAGAAATGTTTCCTATAAGAAATGTGATTTACGAAATTCTGCCAATAATAAAAAAAGGTTTAGGAAATATTAAAAAGCAAGCACTTTTTAACATTTTCCAAACCTTTTTGCTTTGTTGGCAGAATTTTGTAAAACAGAATTTTGAAATGCAGAATTTTGACAAACAGAATTTTGAAAGCAGAATTTAGCTAAAAGAAATTTGATGCTGCCAGAATTTCGACCCTAGCCCATATTTAACTTTTCGTCAAATATTTTTCAAAGTGATAAATGTTTGAAGAAACCCATTTGTAAAATGGTGCCATTAGGCCAAACACTGCCTAATGGCAACATGATTTTTTCATATTCGATTGGAATCAAAAAGGATTGAAACAGTCAGAAAATCCAATCGAAATCAACCTAAGTGAAACATCTCGAAAAAGTGAACAGACCTGGGGTCGAATTACCGCTTCAGTAATCGAGTCAGTGAGTGCAATCAGTGATCACTTCAAATTTTGGTATACTTGATTACTCGAAACGTGAGCCGTAATGCCAAACTCAAATACCCGATAGCTGATGATGCGGTAATACAGTCCCTGGTTTTACGTTAGTAGGTAAGTATATCGAGCGTCTACTGTTTTTCATTGCTGCAATCTATTACACAGGTACAATATTTTCTTTGATATTTTATCAACGAAAATAAAAATAAATTTTTGGTAAAATTTGTGGAGTTGAAAAATGTTTAAAAGTCATATTCAAAATTGTTGTTAGCGTAAAATATTGTTATACATACCAAATTGACCACTGATTGGTCAAGACAATAATAATATATAAAATTTTAAAATCGTCTGAGACAATTATGTAAAAGAAGTGAATCTGACAATTATTCTATCAATCTGCTTGTCTGCCCGTTACGCTAGAGCAGCCAAAATGGTTGAACTGATTTTTTTCTCACGTTTTTTCCTTATTTTTTCCAACCAAAAATAACGGTCTCTGCCATTCAACTTTTAACAATTTTACTCAATCGTATTATTCTCAAAAAACAGGTTCCATTCCATTTTCAAAAAAAGGGTTTTTATTGATGTTCCTCCGAAAGAACCTGCTTTCTTTTCAGAATTTTTGGAAATCTGTATGACTAATTTTTAAAAAAAAATATAATTTAATAGCTTTAATATTTTTTTGGTTGAAAAACCTAAAAAACAAAATTTGGAAAATAATTCTGTTTGAAAACTTAATACCTCGAAAACAGTAAGGATACTACTTCTTAGCATACTTAAAAATAAAGGTTCCTATCTCCATAAAAACGTTGAGAAACCATTGAAAAATATCCATTTTTTCTCAAAAACGACTTAGGTCTTGATAAAAAAAAATTCAGAATGCCAGAATGAAAAAGCAAACCATTAAACTGCAAAGTGAGGCAAACCCTATGCCTTGACCATTGTTTTTAGACACTTACTATAAAGCCATACTATTATACCTCTTATCTGTTACCTTTTATGGTGGTAGGTCTTCCCATAGCGGGATCTGCTTAAATACATCTCATATTTTAAACATGGTACAAAAAATATAAACTGTGTTACTGGCGAGAAGTAGATACAGAATTCCAAAGAGCTTTATCTCCCAAAATCATCATTAAAAGGGTTAATCTATGCTCCAGTAATAATGAGTTTTCTTTTATCCTTCCTTCTTTAAAAATTATACAATTTTCCTAGAACAATCAGTAAACATCCACCTGATCCTTATGTTTAACGATAAGGAATATACGTATGTACCTACCCCAGTGGATATAACAAAATAATGATGAAGATAAAATTCCTTCCAAGTATTGGTACAGAAAGGCAGTCTTTCAAATTTAACTTAAATGGAATGTGTGTTCATTGTCAGTGGCTCCCATTTAGTCATTAATCTTGTTGTTGTAAGAAAAACATGATAAATCTATGTTTCTCCATTTTTTTTTTGCTCATGAAACGAGTACAACAAAAAAAAACTCATTTGTTTTCACAGCTCATGTTGTTTTATTTCGCTATTCATACTATACCCAAACTTCTCTGTGTCATACAATCTCAGGGAATGTCACTCTAAACATAGTCCTTTGTTTTCACTGTCAAATCATTATTTAAGCATCGATATAGTCGACCGAAAATCACTGGGGTGAGTTCATCCAGCTTACATCCGGTAGGTCCTTGTATATGTATCGCAGCATAATCGTAACAATCGATCATCCCATCACTATCACAATCACGTCTGTATCTGGCGATGTAGTTCTTAACGGCACGAGCCGCACAAAACGGATTATTTACACATTGTAAATATGCTGTAAAATAAACAGACATGCACAAACACATACAGAGATTAGAACTTTGAAGTGGCATCTCTAACAACACCTAGCTAGACCAAAATATACTTCATCAAAGGTTGTTCGAACAATTTATCCACAAAAGTCAACACAGTATATCCTTTCTACATACTCTACTCCCCCTCCCTCTTCTCAGAGCTTGACACGTACCCATTTCGGAATCCGCTCCTTCTCCCTCATCGTAGATCCCACCTTCAAGCCTTGGACTGCCTGCATCTATCCAATACGGCTGGGATATCCTGAAAATGCCACACTCCAAGCCACTCGAACACTTTTGCGGCATACACTCTGTTCCTGCCTTACAGATACATTGAAGGCAAGCCTCGCTAACATCAAAGGTTCCGCCACTACCGTGAAGTGAGGTTTCATTATTTTCATACTCAAGCCCGGCAATTAAGTTAGTGGGGGAATGGTTTTCTGGCCCGAACTCATTTCCATCATCGCTCGTGCCACTGTCACTGCTACTAGTGCTGTCACACTGAAGGCACTCACGTTTCGTAACAAAAGCTTCTACAGAAATAATTAAATCACCGTAACTTTGCATTCACTATGTGCAGTGTGCACCAATTAAACCCACCTGGAGTGTGAAAGTAAGCACGATGGTGTTGATGCCGGACAAAAATCACACCGCTAAGCGAAAGCAAGGATAACGCTAGTGCAAGCATTGCAACTATTCGGCAATCAAGGTCAGCCATAATAGTTAATTTAATTTATGAAAAAAAAACTGAAAAGAAAAAAAATTATTATTTACACCGCCAACTTGCCAATCACAAACAACTTAGGCGCACTGTTTGTTTTCAGCAATGCAAAGTTGCTAAGACTGAGCCTTCTGATGGAATATTCGAAACAGCGATGACCTTTTGGGAGACTCCCCTTGATAACCTTCGTGCGCTTGTGATTGGATTTCTTATCACAGAAACATCTTTTGTTTACAAATAAGCAAATAAAAAAACACCACTCTCTGTCGCGGGAAACTAGAGTTTTTTTTTTTGCTGTCTGTTGCTAATGATTAAATGAGTAGGTACCTTTCATTTCATTCAGTTGAACTGATGGATTCCTCATTATTCAGATTAATTTCCCGAAGTCATCATCATGAACAAGATGAGATGAGTTGCTTATCAAAAGCTTACGCACAATGCACCCACACATTATTTTGATTATTATTGAGAAAAAGGAATTCTTTTTAATTGATGTTATGACGGTAATGTTCTTTGCCGTTTTTGTTTCATATCAATTGAATAAAAATTAAAAGAGGTTAATGATCTAAGGATTTATTCTTTATAATTCCAATGAATGCCAATTAGGTACTTGCTCAAAATCAAAAAATGCGGATACAGTGGCGGGGGGGGGGGGGGGTAATGGGCTGATTTAATATTTCCAAGGGTCGAAATGAGGTGCCAAAAATCACTTGGAAAAATTTTAACCATTGATTACACATTTTCTAGGGCCAACCAATTTATAAAATTACCTTTTTGGGCAAATTTTGGACTGACCAATTGGATGGCAAATATTTTTTTGCCAATATATGGTTTGCTAAAATTTCAAAGTCAAGGCCACAAGTGACTTTTAAAATAAGTTGCTATCAACTTATACAACACATCAGATACAACACATAAGCGATTTGTGATAGCGGCCTATTTTTGATCGTAATACTAAGGCATTTCACTTCGATTTCCCGAGACTGTAATTGCTTAACCTTTTCCACTAACTTGGCTGCAACTTTTGGGAACACAACTTTTTTATTATTTTTTGAGAGAAGTCATTTAGGAAAGTGGTAAGTAACGAAAGAAGCTTTGTGTTGCGATTTTTAAAAAAAAGTGACCCTCGATAAAAGTCTGAATTTGCCTTATATCAAGTGAAGACCATAGACGGAGACCACTAACCCAATGCCCGTTTTCAAAAAAATTACCATAAAAGTGAATTTTTTTTTTATTTTTTTGGCTGACAGCTTTTTTATGTGAAAGGACGTTCTTGTGCTCAACTATATATAGTTAGTCTTAACCTTTATTTGCTTCCAAAAATATTGTGCCAAAATCATGGTAATTTTCTTCCATTTTTTGTAGAATAACTCATAAATTTAAGAACTATAACTTTTTATTTGTATGACTTTGTACGATAAGTTTTGGTTTTCATATCGACTATCCACTCGGGCTGAATATAATCTGCAGGTCCGACACGATTTGACATAAACAGGGTGGCTCACGAATCGTGCTACAAATATGATATTTAAAGGTATTGCATGAGTTTTTTTTCCCAGAATGGCGCCGAAGACGTATCTCCATTGAACAGCACTTGGTTCCAGCGAGGTGGAGCAACTGCACATATAGCCAACCCAGTTATAACGGAACTCTAACTAACAAAATAATTGTAAGGAACTCCATTTTCCCTGGCCTTCAAGGTCACCTGACCTGACTACACCAGAATTTTTCTATGCGGTTATGTCAAGCAAGATTTAAAAAAAAAGTTTATTCTAGCACAAATTAGTGTGCCACCCTGTACAGTACATGCAAATAATTATGATCGCTTCTAAAACCATCAAACATTCTATACCACTTGGCTGTATTTATTTCACAAAAATTAGAAAAACAAAGTGGTATTATTTTTGTTAAAATTGACAGAAACAAAATTGTTGCATTAAACATCTTTTACAAAAAGCCATCAACATTTCTTCTCACAAAACAAAAAAGTTCTGCCATAAGGATCCTTTACACATATTTACTTAACAAAGTTCACAAAACTAAAGAGTTTTTTTTTATGAATGAAAATGAAATTAATATCAATCCTAAGTCACCCTTGAGACATTTTGTGCTGACACTCATTAATGGTAGAGCAATCACTAATGGCTTTTAAAAAGCACTCCTTTTGGGTGCTGTGACCGGGTCAAGTCCCTGGGAAAATCATGTGTAAATGCTTAATGTTTGGGTTGACAACATTCAAAAAAAGGTATAATGGCCTCCATGGAAATAAATATTAATGTGAGATGTGGATACTTTTTTTTTATTTGTATTCATTCAACTTCTACATGGTTCAAATCGCAATCGACATTATCTTCATCATTTTCATGTGCGCTGTCTCAAAGGAGTTTACATATACTTAGTAAAGCTGCTGCCTCAGATTTGTTTGGCAGTCTTTGCCACAACAAAACAAACATATTCAAATGTATGGTATTGTAAGTACTTATACATAAAATATGTATCCTAATAGATGGTACCATACCGCAAGTACGTGAGAATTTGAAAGCTTATAGTCTTCGGTCGATGTGGCTCACCAAAAAAAATTATACAAAAGAACTTATATTTTTTTTTCGTAATTTGAACATAATACTGAAATAATGTAATTCAATGAAACGATAGCATCTTATGTTTTTATATTGAACACTCTCTTTTGGTTATATCGTTTTTTTTTTTTTGTTAACTCTTTTAAGGATGTGCCAAATAATATGTATTTGTAGCAGATTGTAATGGATTTCAACTTTTTGCACGCTCTCTCTTATTATACTACCCTTGAGGGAATTATCTTGGTCCTTCTGTGAAAAAAAGCAGCTCTCGCTGTTTTTCTTATATCCTTTTTATTTCTACTGCTGGGATTTAACTTGGCTAACAAAAGTAACCTCTTTCCTATATGTGTGAAAGGCATTGTCACTTTGTTTCTTAAAGGTTTCTCATATGTGAATGTATGTATATAGTAATTCTTCTGTATCATGGTCCTTAACACTTTACACTTGAAGAAAAACGTCAGCCCCATCTAATAAGTTTACATTATAAATTATTAATTCTATTATGGAAGAAAAACTTCTTATGAATGTAAATTGATAGGCATGACTTAGTTAGTATTATAATGATATTGGGTTTCTTTGAGAAGAAGAAGAAGACCCGTCAAATTCTTAAAAGTTACCCACGATGTTCAAATACAGTTCGTAACATATCGTTTCCCCTAATTCCGGATGCATAAATGAGCAAATTAAATTGGGGCGCATTTTTTTCAAGTCTGAAGGGAATTTGTCGAAAAAATCGATGTCAAGGCTAAACAAAAAAAATTTTAAATAAAACAACAGCTTATCCATTTCAGGCCTAGCTATAAGAGCTAAGAGAATTTTGGCGACAAAAATCTTTTCCCACGCCAATTCTGAATAAAAATGAATGAAATTTAGTACACTTGATGATTTAAAGATGCTGAATTCAACGGGTACTGACTATTTTTTTTACAGGGGCTTCTCAATTTAGGTTAGAACATGGTCCAAATTTCAAAAATTTAAATAAAGTGATGTTGAAGTCAGAAACTGAGTGAAGATTTTGATGAAATGTCCTAAAATATATGCTTGAGTGTACCTATAAAAAAATTCGAATACCGATTTGTAACAAATTAAGAGAAGATGGTCCAAAATGTTCAGAAATGTTCCCAAGGAATTAAAAATAATTTTAATACTTGTTTTTAAAAATGTTTGTATTAGAAATTATTTTTAGACCTAAGCTGATTAAATCTGAAAAAAAAATTTGACAGCTGGAAGTAGCAAATCAAATTTTAGGTCAACTCCTCAAAAACTGCAAAATAATGGCAGTAAGGGTAAAACAAAGATATTCTAATAATTTTTGACACATTATTCATTTTATTCCCCACTTTAAACGATCATTTCCTTCAGTGTATCCATTGGTGTGTTATGATTTTCGATCAATAAGATTATCTCTGCAATTTATATTGAATTGTTTAACATTCAAGGTAAGTCGAGGGAGATATTAAGGATCTGTTTAAATGGCAGATGTGGGTGAGTGCTTAAACAATATGTATCTACAAGTACATACATATTTATATTCACATACATATAATAATATTCACTTTGCTATACTTATATATAAGGGTAAAAAATATATCGACAAAAATGTTCATCACTCCTAACAAGTGTATGTCTATTAATATTCTTAAGAAAGTCTATAGTCTATACTATGAAGAATAAATGTTCAAATATTTATATTTGAGTTTTTGTTTGTCTGCCAACTTGACTACAAATGTTATTATTATGTATACATTCATGTATCTGTCTATATGTATGAGAAAGAAATGTTTGTTTCTTCTCAAAATGCAAGCTTTAAGGATTGTACTTAAAAAAACATAACTTTTGTGCATTAAAAAAAACTTGATGTCGGTCGTTGCAGAATATATATACTTATCTAATGTCTACAGAAGCTGTTGGAAATTTAAATTATTAATTTCTCCTTTAGACAGATGTTTGTTATAAATATCCAGGGTCTGTTTTTTTTAAGAATTCTTCTTTGTAGAAACAATAAGTGTTTTCATGAAAAACTGAAAATGAAAACAACTGTTTAAGTATACTTGTAGGTAGGTATTTATTTAAATTCTATTGAAAACTATTTGGAGGAATGGTTCTGATACATTGGTTAAATTTGAAGACGTGAAGTCAGGTATCACGGAAAATATTATTATATTTTCTTCCTATAATCTTATACTTACATAACCACAAAAAACTTGTGACCAGCTATAGATTCGTAAAAAAAAGGTCAAATCGTAGTTACAATCAAACTTGTCAATTCGGCTTCAGATTAAACTTCTGATTCATTGGTCATTCTTCCTACATGTATTTAAAATCAAAAAAAGCACACTTTTTTAATTTTATTTTAGGATCGAAAAAACGGTACCTACCTGCCATATAATTATTTTTTAGCAATATTACAAAACTTTTCCTACAAAAAATAAAAAAATAATTTCCTTAAGTAAAGTGTGCATACCTGAATAGGAAACTATTTTTCAAATAATTGTTATTAATAGCACTTCCCAAAGAAGCATTGTTCCGATTAGTCGAATCAAAAATCTTGACATACATATCTTTACTTTCTTCCGAGCTCTCTAGATTCGGAATCCATAATTTTAAGAGAGATGTCTGTGTTTGTACGTTTGTTCATACATTCAAACGTTCGCACGTTCGTTCATTTGTACATTCGTACGTTCATACGTCCGTACGTTTGAAGGTTCATTTTTTTTTTCGTTCACCATATCTCAAGAGCGAATGAAAATATCGACTTCGAATGAATTTTGTTTTATGGATAATAGTTTCAATACGCGCAGAAAGGACTATCAAAAAAATTCAATAAGCGGTTTTATTTTATAACAAATTAAAACAAAAAAAGTTGTTAAATTTCTTTAGTCTCAAATATCTCAAGAACGAATGCTGCTTTTGACTTCGTTTTAGTTTAATTCTACGCATATTAACGTAAAATTAAATTGTTAAAAATGTGAAAACATATCTGCTAAGAGTTTTTTTTTAAATAAAACAAAAACTGTTAAAAATTCCTGAAAAAAATTTTTTCAGCTGCAATATCTTAAGAACCAACAATGATATGGACTTCAGGTAATTTTAATTTTATTGTCTTCGCTAAATAATTAATTGATAAAATTTGTAAAATAAATCAATGAACAATTCTTTTTATAGTCAAAAAAATACCAGAAACTTTACCAAAAATTGTTGAAGTTTTGTTTTTCTCAAATATCCTGAGAACACACAATCGTATTGGCTTTAGTTGAATTAGATTTTATATACAAGTTCATAACTGATATTTGACAGATATTGTAGAATAATTTAATAGCATTTTTTTTAGAGCGAAAGAACTATAAAAAAAACTACCCAAAAACTGTTAAACAAAATTTAAATTTTAAAATTCCAAATATCTTAAAACTCATTAGAACAACCACTGATATCAAGGCAACGAACAAATTTAAGTTTTTTTCTATCTTAGTTTTTTTCCCCTCCAAACAATTATTTCTCGGTTCTAGTGTCACTAATTTAAAAATGCCAATAAATTATACTTAATGAAAGAAACAACAAACAAATATATAAAATTTTGGGCAATTCATTCAGTTCGAGAGAGGAGTGTAGACTTCACCAAATAATTTGCAATATTTACACAAATTATGAGAGATTTGACTTTTTTAAATTTTAATCTGGTTTCAGAAAAGTTCTATCAAGTTCAGTTTTTTTTTAAATTGATATTTGAAGAATACGAATGATTTGAAGAATAAAGCCCTCTTGGATTTGGTTGACCTGGGTAAAAAAATACAACTTGTGTGCCTATTCAGCTCAAATTTAGAGGATTTGGTCCACATAATATTAGCTTTCAATACGAGACCAATACCGATACCGAGACGATAACAAAATTTTTCGATTTAAACGATACCGGGACGATACTTACAAAAGTATAGTTTGGCTTGGTTTCGTGGCCAGCTAAAAAAAAATTGGCGTCCCTCCCAGCGCTTCCCACCCCCTTAAGCCGCCTCTATTTTTAAAATTTATTTTTTTTTTCAATACCTATTGGTCTAAGAGAAAAAGTGTGAAATTACATTTTAAACAATTGTTGTCTGGTTCCGACTCTCTGAATAGTTTGTTCATTAAATGAATTGCCGAAAGCGGCAAAGTTTTCTATAATTCGTAGGTATTTACTTTTTCAACCCGAGTGGTTTTTGGAAACTTTGCTGTTTTGAGAAGAATGAATAAATGAATTTCGAAAAAAATATATGATTTAGGAAGATAAAATGCAGTTCTATCAGATCCTATTAGTAGTTTTGCAAAACACATACTAAGTGGTGAAGAAATACGACGGGGGTTCTTTTTGACATGTTTATTTTGAAATATCTGAAAAACATGACGCGCTAGATCAATTTTGACTTTGGATTAGAATTTTGTGTCTTTAAAATGTATTATATTTTCATTTAGGACATCAAAGACTATCCAAAACTTTTTTCGATGACTAGGCGTCCAATTCAAAATAATATTTTATAAAATTCACAAATAAATGAAAGTTAAGAAAACTTTTTCGTACAAAGAAAGTTTGTGCAGCCGGGAGAAATTATCGGAATATAAAATGCAACAACCTATAGAATCTCAAAATCAAATGATAAATGTTGATATTAATATTTAAATACTCACAGCAATTTTAGTTTCTGTATATTATAAAGTTTATGTTTGCGGTTTTCCAAATCTGAAAAAAATACAAAATTTATAATTATTATTACGCTAGTATCATTTTGTATAAAGGACTTGCTAATAAACAACTACACAAAATTCTAGAACTGAAAACTATGTAATTAAAAAACTCTTTTCTATTCCCTCTAACTAAGTACCTTTTGCTGCATTTGAAGGATCTACGGTCGAAAAGACATATTTGTTGTTCAAAATATTGTTTTAAATAACAAGTAAAGTAGGTAAAAAACGGTGTTGAGGCTAAACAACAAAATTACATACTTAGCTAAGAATGGCATCATAACTATTTTCCGTTTTTTTATTTTTTATTCATAAACGTTACTCCCAAAACTATTCGGTAAGAAAAAGTTTTTTTTTTCAAGCATGAGTTTTTTTTTATTCTGACGATTCTTTTATGAAAGAAAACTTAAAATTAGTTCAACTTATAGCTTTTTATATTTTGTAACAAAATGAACTCATGAAAACACTTTTAGCCTTATTTATTGGATTTCATTTATACTCGTTTCAGCCTTTTAATACCAGTCACGGATCTATGGGGGGACAAACCGGGGCCTGTGCCCCGGGTGGCAGCCTCCAGGGGCGCCAAATCCATTTACCATACAGAATTGAAAATCGCCGACAATTAATAAAGTAGAATGAGTAGTGACAATGGAATTTCAAATTACATTTTCAGTCAGCCTTTTGCAGTTTTTTCTATAATTTAATCATTTAAAATAAAAACATTTCAAAAAACCAACACTAAGTCACTAATGCAATGCAATTTTCGTTTGGTTTTGTGTTCTGTTTCATTTCTATCGCTTATGGAAAAATAGGAGTACAAAAGGAGTTCTCCAAACTTCCAATCGAAAACGGCATAAATATCTTTGGAGTTTGGAGAAACATTATAACTCCATTTTAAAATTTGCGTTTTTACGTTCTCTTTGCTAGAACCTAAACGAGTTAACTGATTTTCTTCAAAGGAATGAACAAAATCATCGAATTTTTTTCTTCAAGTTTGAAGAAATTTGGTTCTCCCGTTTAAGCTCTATAATGAAGCTCGATGTAAAAATTTGAAAATGGACTTATTATGTTTCTCCAAAAGACCACAGATGTACAAAAGTCCTGAGAGAAGTCACTTTAAGGTACGCTAACATTTGTACCGGTTTAAAAAAATTAAGTAAAATATTTTATTTTTTTTTCTTAAATGTTCTTCTTACATGTTATCATTAAAAAAATAATTTTTGTTTATTCTTATTTTTGTGCAACATCTTGAATTTTGGTTTATTTTCTGATTTTTCGAATTGGGCTTTCCTTCCTTTAAACAAGTCTGGAAAGATTGAAGAAACTTTTGAATTGCAGCCATGTGTGCGTCCAAGGCCGTAGCCAGACATAATATTATTTTAGGGTGGGAGGATTGTTAAATTCTTAAAATAAAAGTTTCACCATTTGATCTTTTGGCCAACAGCAAATATGCTGGTAAATCGATAACTTCTTCTGTGTTAATTTCAATTTCCGATGAATTGACATTTACGCTAATTCTGTGAAATTTCTTAGGTATGTTTTTTAGACATTTCACTGGTCAAAATAGTTGTATCTGCTCTGCATGCTAAAACTTAATTTGCCTTCTTAAACATGAATTAATATGAATCATCACATTCCATATTTTTTGTATCAAATTTTTTATTCGTTAAAATTTTGTTTATTTTTGTCAAAAAAAAACTGATTTAATCAGAATACACAAGGAAGAAAGTTGAACTTCTAGTTCTCAAATCTCATTTTAAGCTGACTTAATAAATCATTAGGGTAGAGGTTCCTTACTATATTCATTAAAAATTGTATACTACGCGGGCTTAGTAGTAAATTCTAAAAGTTTTGAACACAATTAGTAAACAGCGCAGAAATTTGAGTACAAAATTCTTATACTGAACCGGAAATATATGATTTACAAATGTATTTCTAAAAATTTTCGAAGTAGCAGATTCAACCCTATAATACCCCTCTGGTTATGGCCTTGAGAATTTTATAGAATGCAAATCATTAAAAACTTTTTATCTCCCGGTCACAAAAAATTCAACCAAGTAACTATTAGCTATTTTTTTATTAATCTCGAAACAAGAGGGGCCCCAAATTTAAGTTTTTGCCCCGGCAGCGTAATATCATAACCAATTCGAAGAACTTACTCTGTCTTTACGGAACGTTAAACAAATCGTTATTTATAAAAAAAAATCCGAGCCGTTTTAGTAAAACCCTCCTTATGTCAAAAAACGTTCAATCTAAAACTGTGGTTATTAAAAACGTAAACAAACCCTAGCTGATTCTCACAATTATTTATTTCAATTAATTATTTTTGGTTGAATTTTGGTGAAGTTTTAATAAATTAATGGTTTAAACAATAAATTAATTCGTTACCAGTAAAAAAAAAGGCAAACAAAAATCAACCAACTCCTTTTTGTAAATTTTACAAGATGCCATGTCAAAATGACAGTGACTAAAACGGCTTTACTTACTTTAAATTTAGAGTAACTTTACTCCATCGCTAAATCGGGTTTATAAATAAGACTGTTTAAGCTTATCTAATTTTAATTTTTTTTTTCACAAAAGAAAAAATCCTTACAATAAAAAAAAACTCATGCTTAAAACAGATCTTTTTATTCCGAATAATTCTGTGAGTGACTGTATGTATTTATCAACAGAAATATTTCACCATAAAATAGGAACGTTAGGTACCTATACCATCAATATGATTTAAAAACAAAGTTGTTCCCTATTATACAGCTGTACCTAACACAAATTTATCTAAAATAAAAAACATAAAACTAAGTTCTAAAAAAAAAGTTTAAATTTAAGGCTAAGAGATATGTTGACACTTCCATAGAGTCATTTCACACCATTTTTATCTTGACTTAGAATCTAACCTTTAAAATTATCTGATCTTAACTTAGCCCATATAATAGGATAACCTCTTGTTGAATTCATAAATATGAAATACGGTTCATATACGGGCTTATTTCCCATTGCTTATTTTTAAGCTTCAAAACTAAATTTTAACATGATTTCATTCACACTACCTCGTGTAGTTTTGTTTAATATTTAATTTCACAATTTTTCTAACAAAAATCCCATCTTCTTATTAAGACACTGAATACTTAAGAGTACCAAATTCTCGTGAAAATAGCTCTAAGCAAGAAATAACCCATTCAAACTTTGAAACCCCCAAAAACTAACCCTTTAGCTTATACCTAAATAATCATTTTTGTTGTAAGGGATATAATCATTCTTAAAGAACCACGACAAAAACACACAAAAAAATACTTCAAACCTAAAAAACCATAACAGCCTTAGTTTTTGGGTTCACACTTTACACAATTTATACAAATTCTTATCATGTTCAAGTGAAACCCTCGGAAACTCTTTTAAGTCCATAAAATATACTTACACCACATATGACCCTGAAAAAAAAAAACAAAAATAACTCGCTCCGTATTCCCTATAACCAGAGGGGTATCCCAACACTTAAAAACTTTTTGTAAAACATTCCATAACATGGTATTTTGCTTCGAGACATTTTATCCCTCTAAAATTTATTATACTCTGACATATAGCATCACATCTCTCAACAAGTATACCACGTAGTATGTGCATAGGATAGTAGTAGTATATTTTTCAAGGACACTCAAATGAGCTTGTGGTCGCCAGTTTTTTTTTTTTTTTTTTTTTGTTTGTTTGAAATTTAATTAAACTTTTTCTCTTTTATCAAAAAAAATACCGACAAACTAAATTATATCCAAAATCATGAATAATCACATTCTGCCTCATATTCAGTTAGAATTGATTGGGAACTTTGAAGATATTAGATGAGTTTTTTTTTAATGCGCATACATGCATATTATTATCCTAAATTATTGCCAGAAACTACCCCCGTCCTAAGCTACTACCCACTTACATAAATTTGTATGAAAAGTTCAAGCTATGTGTACGAATTTTTAATTTTCAATAGTGAATGGAGCCTGAAGAGACCTATCATTTTTGTATGTTAACATTTTAAAAGACAAACCTGGCTACATATTATACAGTCGACTCCCTCTAGTTCGAACACCCTCTTAGTCGAATTTCCCTCTAACTTAATTTTGTTCACCATATTTTCGTGCTGTGGATGTACCTGCCTAAGTTATTAGGAGTCAAATCATCAAGACTAAGCTAATTTTGTATAAAGGAAGCTGTATGCATATTTTTCTTTAAATATTTGTATTCATAGGGTAAAAAAAATTAACCTCTTTGATATACATATCTCTACTCGTACCTGTTAATAGTATTTCTTTTGTTTATACTTTAAGTTGATTAACGTAAAAAGTGAGCTATCTATAAGTATGTACTATAAGAACGTAAATCTAAAAATAGAGCATCGTTCGTCATATATGCAAAAATATTTACATTCTTTTAATGGCAGCAGAACTGGGAATATGTAATTCTCCTTGCACAGCAAACTGGATGAATATAATTTTTATTTATTACACCCACTTCTTTTTTTTTGGATCGTTTACACTAAGAGAAAAACGTCAGGTAAATAACACTGGTCTGCAGCAAAAACAGCCTTTAAACAAAGCCATTCTTTAGTTAAGGATTTTGGCATGCTGAATCTGAATCCAAAGTCAAAATTGCTCTAGCACGTCACGTTTTCGTGATATTTAAACATAAAAATTTTTAGATACATTCGACGTTGAATTACTTCACCATAAAATATATTTTTACGAAACTCCTAATAGGATCTAAAGGAACAGAATTTCATCTTCCTAAATCATTTCAATTTTTGTCAAAATACTTTTTTCTTCTCAAACAAAAAAGTTTCCAAAACACACTTGGGTAAAACAATGTAAAAACTCGTTTTTGGAGACTGTCGCTTTCTATCTTTAAAGGCACAAACTACGGAGAGTCGACCTCATGACAACAATTTATTGTTCAAAATTGTAAGCTTAATGTTTTTTGTCTACAAAATGTTTCCCCCAGATCTATAAATATTGAAATAAATCAATTTTAAAAATAAAAGTTTAATGGGGGGAAGTGCAGGGAGGAGGAATATGCTAGTTTTGTTCGTTATGATTCAGACTTTGAGAAACAATAAACGAATCCTGAATCCAATTTTTGTGACGTCAAAACCTGGTTTGACTGCGTACTACCAGTAAAATAAAGTAATGGAAAAAAATGTTTTGGGTTTCAACACGCTTGAGTATGTTTCTTTTATAAATCCTTTGATAAAAATCAAAAATCTTCCTTATATACTTGACTTAATGAATATTCAAGAGAAATTCCACTATCTCCATAATCAGATGTTTTTTTTTTCAAAGTGTTAATCATAAAAACTACGTAATTCTGAATTTTTTTCAGTTTTTTTAACCAACGGCTTAAAATATGAGTAAACATCGATGAATAAAAGAAATCAAACATTTCAAGTGAACGCTAATATTATGTGAAATAAGAACCCCAAATTGGAGCTAAATAGGCATAACAGTTTTGTTTTATTACCAGTTCAAATTATAACCTAAAAGGGGTTTATTCTTTAAATCATTCATATTTTTCAAAAATTTATAAAAAAAATTTTATAAAAACTGTGCGTGGTAGAATTTTTCTGAAACCAGATTTAGATTTACAACAGTAAAATCAGTCATAATTTAAAAAAAAATATTTGAAGGCGAAAAAAATGTTAATTTTTGCAGACAGTGTAATTAACCTGGGCCTTGTTAAATTTACAATGTGCACAATCCCATATATAAAGTTACTAACATTTCAGAAATGAACCTGATTTTAATAACCTTATATTCAGTGTCTTCATTACCATATGCAAGTTGTTCTAAGAAGATGACTTGTTATTTTGACACAAAATTCTGGTAAATAAAAATCCTGAGAAGAATACAGAGCCGGACAAGCTATACGTGCAAGCGGTGGAAATTGACATGGTGCTGAGCCTAATGAGTGCCTTGAGCAAGCATTAAAAAATCCACTTCCTCGAAACCACTACCTAAATACTTTTTTTTAATTTGCAATTCTTTTTAATAGATCACACCAATATTGATCAGACCATAGACTATTCTGAACTAAAAGGCAGATATAAATTTATATAAATGGTGTTTTTTAACACAATGTGGTTTTCAATCTAGGAATACTTTTTTCGGAGTTGGTCTTTTTGATAGCTGTCACTTGATTTATGCTTAGTTTGGTGTGCCATTTCATAATGAATAGACTTACTCATAAACAACGTTTGCAAATTTATTACCAAAATAATGGTTCGGTTAGCTCGACGCATTGCTAAATAATCAATTATTGAAGGGAACTTTTGGTGAGCGTATTATCTCGTGTTTTGGGCCTGTGGCGTGGCCTGCAAGATCATGTGATTTAACACCGCTGGACTATTTTTTGTAGGATTTTGTGAAGTCGCTTGTCTACTCAGATAAGCCCGAGACGATTGACACCTTGGAAGAGAATATTCAGTGCGCTATTGTTGACATACGACCCCAATTGCTGCAAAAAGTAGTCGAAAATTGAGCCTTGGCAGCCATTTGCCTAAAATCATTATTAAAATATAATGCCGAACCCTTATCTTTATAATAAAGTTTAATTCTTGACCATACAAAACAATTATTGCGTTTTATTTCTTCTTGAAAATCATACCTACTTCTAAAAAAAAACACCCTTTATATCTACTGTTCAAAAAAATATAAGTAAATCGATGCATATCTTTCTTTTAACACTCATCACAGTAAAAAAAAAACGTACATCACAAAATCTTTACAAAGTGCACGATTTTTGTAGCCTCGTCGGGATATGTCGTTCGCCTCTTTGCAATACCTCGTTAAAAAATCGCATTGCAAAATCTGCCCCTAAAGAACTGAGGAAATGACTTCTTCCACCAATAATTCCAATTGTGGGGCACTAAAGATGAAACTTGCGCAGGGCGCTAATTATGTAAGCTAGGGCTGGCCCTGCAAGAATATAGTGCTCATTTTAACCGGGATCGTTAACACTGTATGTTATGAATTTCTATTTTACCACAAATCAGGTTAAAGTTACTGTTAAGATGGTTATTTTTACAATGTTTAAATTTTGAACTTAACCTAGCCTCATGGTCATGATAGAGATAGTGTTGAAAGGCACTCACCTAAGCTATCCAAATAAAATGATTTGAATGTAACCTCGCCCCGTTAGCACTGTTACAGATGGGACCTACCTGCATGGATTCGAGACATAATACCTACAGGATAGAGGCTTGATTTTATATTGAATCATGTTGAATTAACTCTTGATTTTCATGTTAAATAAAATTTGTATTTATCAAGATTTTTATGTAAAATTAACAAGATTTTCAGGTAAAATTTTCAGTTTTACTATTTTTGGGTAGTAGTTAATTTATATGTCATGTAGATTTTACATGCAATCTACGTTGATTTAACACGACATTTCAATCAGGTATCTGGTTAAGGAGTTAACCTGATCTACCGTGTTGAAAAATAACAATTTGAAAAGCAAGTGTAATAAAACCGAAATTGGTTAGTTATACCTGCTTTTTTTTCTCTGAGTGTATGTAATGTATATGTGAACCTATATAGCTATGACTTGGCTTGAGAATTCATCTATTGCTTAGGGATGCCACCGCACACTATAAATAATATCCATGTCTGAAAACGTAGGAACACAAATCATATAATGCTTCCTGTTTCTCCTTCGTGTTTACATATTAGCCAAATAAAAACAAAATCTGGAAAAAAATGTATTTGCTATATAATCCAGACTCATTTCTCTTTCCATCAGAAGGACTTTAGTCCTATAGGATAGCTTAGGAAAAAAAAATTCGACTTCTTTTCCGCTGATGTGCTCCTTGTTTTTTTGATTGTATAGCCTGCTAAGAACAATGAAGATGGACAAAAACAGTAGGAGGCATCAACATTATAATTAATGATCATGATCACGTACATACATATGCATGTACAATGAACTGTTAATACAAATATGTAGTGGAAACTCAAGTGAGATATTAAGAGATTAATGAGATTAAAACATAAGCATAAAAGCGGAAAGCTCTTGAGGCACATATAACATATTCTACCCATTGCCTAGTTTGATGTGCCAATTTGCTTTTGTTTACATATGCTTGTAATTTTCTTTTCACGTTTATTAAAACCTAAGATGTTGAGTTTTATTTTAACTATAGCAATAATACCAACAATTAGGAATTAATGACAACTGCTTGTGCGAAGTTCTAAAACAATAAACCTGCACTTCTGCAGGAATTCATGGTCTACCGGTTGGGTTTTTAAAGAGCTTCTTTAAAAGCAACATCAAAGGATTTTCGAAGCCACCCCCAACTCAAGGCTTGGTCAAAAAACGGTTTCCTCAATCGACGTGGTGTGCAAAACTCAGTAAGCCCAAAGAAGGATTAACTGGAAGGACATGTTGAGTGCAGCAAAGGTTCATAACAGATTGTTTTATAAAAACAAAAAAATAGGAATCCGAAAATATTGGTACATAATGCTTTCACTAGCAATTCCCACTGAACGAAACAAAGATTTCTCACAACTCTTCTTAAATCCTCAAACCCGCAGATAACAAAAGCATTCTCATATGTCCTTCAATAATAATGAGCATAGGTGACAGAACCATTAAGACTTTCTCAAACTCAATAATGAGTTTCTTTTTATATTCCAAAACACATTCCTATTCTATTTGACATTGCCATATTAAATAATTGTTCCTGGACCAATGAAGCGGTTCTTATAATCACACTGTAAGGAGGTAAGAAAAACAACCTATGTACGTATGTATATGCACAAAGTTGTTAAGAGGATATCTTAAGATATCTTTTAGAAGCTTTCTTAATGTCTGTGATAACGGCATTTAGGTTCTTTAATACCCATCTGTGTTGTATATAAACTTATTCAATCTTTTTTGTTGTTAGAATACATATGGCTTCATTTCTTATATCACAAAAAGCGACAAATCTGATTCAAATGGAGAAAGAGAAATTTGCTGATGTGTTTTCTTTATTTCTTTCTTTCTTTTTTTTCATCACCAAATATCCTGTTTTCTTAAGTGCTGGTTAGATAATAAACAGGAAAGTGCAAGTATGTGTAGATGTATGTAGGCTTATAGGTAGAAGAAGTAAGAAAATTTGTGTGTGGTTGGAATATCTAAATAATTTAACTCTGAAATAGGGTTTTGTTTGTATATTGTGTGTTTACAGCCAGGAGTGGATTAATTGAAATTTATGAATTTTGGCTTATATAAAATTTTGGGCACTAAAATTTTTAATGTGACTTTAAAGCTGAAGCCGCTTCAGTGACCGAGTGAGTAAGTTCCATCGGTGATCTAATGAACGAGTTACCACTTCAAATTTTGGTAAACTGTAACACGTTTTTTTTTAGCTCCAAGCTAGAACTGAGCTGTCAAAAAAGATGTGCGTTTCATTTTTAGCTCCGAGCTCTCAGAGCGCTCAGAATAAAATAACTGAGCGAATGGAGTAAAAAGCTGAGCACAGCCAACTTCACACTTTTTTCACTCATTTCAAGTGGGAGCGTTCAACACATCAACAACATTTCAGTTCATATTTTTGAACTGTTCGAGTTTTTGATTTGCCAGCTGTCAGATAAAAATTAAGTCACTACTTCACGTTGAGCGCACCGTAATCGTATAACAATTCAGTGTGCTCAAATGTGTCTCAATAATTAAATCAGAGACGTCTGATCATACTCTGCTCAAAGCTTACTCCAATAGCTCAAGCTCTGCTTAGCGCTAAAACGTGAGAAGTACAGTCAAAAAAGACATTTGAACTATAGCCAAAATTCAGATAAGACAAAAAACTTGGCATTGGAATTTTATCCTTCTTTTGGCATCGAATATATCAACTGCGAAAAGCTCTTGTCAATCCTATACACGAACATTCAAAGTTATTCAGGGTCAATTATCGAAAAGTAGGGTTTTCGCCCATATAACTTTCAAGCCAAGTAAGTTATCGAAAAGTAAAGTGATTTTTTAAGATCATAAGAGGATGGAGACACTTTTTTCTAAATTAAATTCACGGCACTATCGGTTTTTCGAGTATAACTCTTTAACGGTAAATGTTGCGTGGAAGTTTTCAAATTATGTTTATAGAAAATATTAACATTGTCCTCCTAAAGTTTACCCGTACGAGTGATCGGTTACTAGACAGGAACGTAGCTAGAATCGGATTCAAGGTAGGGCAGCGATGGAAAGTAGGGATGGTAGGGCTGAAATCAAAATTTTGCTATGCTTATCTGGCAAAAATAATACAGGTATAATACAAAAATTATATATATATAAAATTTTGGACTTTAAAGGTAATACATAAAATTTTTGTAATATTGAAGCAAGGAATTAACATACTTCAGAGATAATCATTTATAATTATCTGATTTTTCGTTATCTTTTTTTTTCTATTTTGGGCATATAAAAACAAATTAAATTTTAGAAAAAAAGTTATGATTATAGGAATTTTTTATGTGAATTTTTAAAATTAGTTTATTTTTTAAGTCAAATTCAAAATTTAACTAAGAAAAAATAAGAGTGTTCCAAGAAAACACAGTTTATGTCTTAAGACCTCGGAAAATAAAAAAAATCTTGAATGAATTATTCCCCTGAATTGTGGAAAAACCTAGATGAATGGTATTTGAGGAGCTAAATCTTAGCATTAGTACCATTTTCAATCCACCATCTTAAAAAAAAATTTAGGGCCATAAAATATTCAAATTATGACTTCATTAATGCCCTTGACTACCGTTTATGAATAAGAGTGTAAGATATTGTTAGTTTTAGTAAGCACTTCTTCTTTCAATTAGTCTCAAAAAAGTGGGTGTGGTGAATTTAATTTTATTTTTTTCTTATGAAACGCTAAAAAGAAATTTTATCCAAAAAAAACACCCTAAAAATATGTTATGCATAGAAAAATTACTACAAATTATATTATCTACAACTTTTCAAGGAACACACCCCTCATTTATATCAAATTGTGATTGGATGACTTTTTTTAATAAGTGGGCAGGAAGTTTCTTTATTCTTGTTATTTTTTGATTATGTCTGAAAATTTTATCTGAATCAGTTAACTCCTTCAGATTTTATAAATTTAATACCACCTCTGCACACAACTTGTACCACTGTGTGCCGGACATCGTCATGACAAAATTTTTTGTTAGTTCCATCATCTCAATGTTAGATTCAGTTTTAACATAGAAATTTTTGTTTGACATGAAATGAATAAGTAGTCTATCGTGGATTAAATTTCCCACGGAACTTTTCCCATCGTCGCGTTGTCAAAAACTGAGAACGTGAATTGTCGTCACAGTTTCTCTTGGAATTTATTGGCATCGAAAATGAATATTCCATCGCAAGTGGGCTACCATTTTGAAAACTGTTGGTATTTCCAGTTTTAGAAGATGGATGGAATTCCGTGAGAAACTTTATCCACGATAAAGAATAAATTTGGTGGCGCAACAGCTCGGGGCGAACCAAAGCCTAGTGACTTACAACTCTCAACCATTCTTGTGTGCGTGTTATTGAAAGGAATGGAGGGGACCTACAATTTTTTGCCTAATCTAATGTTTTTATTTTTAAATTAAAAAAAAATATTTCTTTTCTCCAAATTGTGATATGCGATATTATTGACATTTGAAAGGAGCTTTGCATAAAAATTTTGATTGAAATCGTGTGAACCGTTAGTAACAAAGTCGAAAATCAAGAAAACCATTATATGGCAGGTTAATGACGGTTTTTCGTAGTTTTTTTTTACCAAGAAGTATACTATACCTACACTAATTCCCTGATTTTTTTTATCAAAATCTTTTGAGCCGTTTTTTAGATAAATAAACTTTTCCTTAACGGTTGTATGGCAAGTAGGTACATACTTCCGATATTTTTGATCTAAAAAAAAACTATTTTCCCTCTGGAGAGTTACAAGAACACCATAAGTTAAAAATCAGAAGAAAAATCACTTCAGTGCTTAAAGCTGTAGGTCGAGGAACAAACAGACAGACAAACAGAATTTTACCACTCCTTTTTTGGTGTTCTCTATCATCGTAATGTCATGTTTGATTGTAATCTCGAAATTTATTTTTATTTTTCTGAATGAATGAATCCAAAATTTGCCTTATAGATACTTTATTGGAAGTAAAAATTGAATTTATCTTTTTTGTAGAGAAATGGCTGATCTAAAAAATTTAATCAATTTAATTTTCGATAACTTATTAACTTTTTTCACACTTCACCTTTGCATAATTTCTTATGCTCGTTTGGGATTGGCAAGGACCTATTGCAGTTGAGTGAAAAGCCATTTTTATTTTTATTTTTCTTGTTTTGCACTCAATCAGTTCAATAACCATAAACAACCAGTTATTTTTCAAGTTTTAGATGAATTGAGTAGGTTACCCGTCAAATGAGTTATTCAAGTTTTTGACTTCAAACACCCAAGCAACACTGCCAGAAATTTAAACAAAATTTTAAAAGAAAATACGAAATTTTCTACTTTTCTCATTTTTTGGTGATTTTTTTCAGACAGACCACATTAAGATGCCAACTGTCATAAAAGTTTTCAAGTTGAAGTTCAGCGCTCGAGGTCAAAAATTTAAATAATTCATAGTCATTCGAAAAACTTCCGGCAACAGCCATTTCTTTTTTAAACTTTTGCTTTTGTTGATGATTAATTAATTATTTCACAATGAATCAATGTGGTTGCTCTCATTTATTGCCATATATCTTTTATCAGACCCAAGTTTCGTTGTTGTTTCGAATGTTTCACGTTGGTTTGAGAGAAGCAGATGAAACTGCTTCAACATTTTTGGGCCCCTAAAAAATGTTGTAAATTTTCCAGTGGCCTTTTTTCTTGCATTGATAATCCTCTATTGTAATGAAATAATTTCAACAGAATCTTAATCAAAATAAAAACAATACTTTGGTAAAGTAAAATCCTTACATAATATTCACACATGTAATGTTCGGTGTACCTCTACCTCTACATGCCTATATAGTACATTTTACATTCATAATAAAATCACCTTCTTAGATCATAAAGTCAAATGCCAACAGTTGGCTTCTAAATTTCTCCTTAAAAGCAACAGGAAATTGCTTTTCACTCATGCAAATGAAAGATTGAGTAATTTAGTGAAATATGTTATCAACGACTCTGTGACGACAAAGGCTACGTAAGATGACGACTTAGCTGGAATTGAAAAAAAAAAGAAAAAGATTAAACTTTTGTGATGTGTCACGTCACGAAATTGTCTAAAGAAAATCAAATAAAACAGAAAGAGAACGAGGTTAGGTATGTATGTATGTTTTTCAAAAATCTTTAAACTTTTATGAATTTGCAGACAAAGTTTAAGCGAATCATGGCACGTTTCTAAACGATCTGTGAGGGGCTATAATGGAGGTACTAGCTATTCTTCGATTAGAACGAACAATTGATGGTAAGTTGCAAGAATTTGATAGTTTTGTCCCGAAAATGAAAAAAAACATAACAAGAAAATTGAGGAAACAAGAACAATATGCACATTGGTTTACGTAAAACAAAAGGTGAATTTGAAACTGTCACGTAATGAAAACACTGCTGAAGGTTTTTACAGAATGCATGTACCTATACCTACTTATTATATATGTAAGTAGAGGTACCCACATAGGTACCTACATATATGTATGTAAATATTTTCCTCATCAGGCAACCTTACTTACAAAATTATCATTCGCAGTCATTCTGGTTTTCATTTTCAGAATTCAATTTAAGGTTTATTCGTTGAGCCCTGAACTCACCCTGGCTAAAAATGTCTTTGTTTTTTGAGACCAAGACTTAACTTCAACTTGACCCAGCAAAAAATCTAGATCTTCTTCAGGGCGACCTAAAGGCGACCCTGGGTCTCAAAAAACACAGAATTTGTTGACCTGGGTGAGTTCAGGGTTTTCAAAAACCGCTTGATTGACCTCCAGGGTGGCTTCAGGGCTCAACGAAAAATCGTATTAATGAAATTGACACCAGCAGAGTTTGTTTTCGCAATTTGATTTTCATTCAAAAGGTTTGTTCGTTGAAGTTTACCCAGGGTTAACCAAGGGTCTCTTGAAGACCTCAGGAATTGTCAACAAAACCTGGGTTTTTTGGTTCCCAAAAAACATCAAACGGCTTTCAATTGCGTTGTTGATAAACAAGAAACAAAATTAGGTTTAAAAATTAAAAAAATGAAACCACAGTAAGTTTGCGTATTCTTTGAATTTCCATTTCAAAAACAAAAGAATAACCTGCCGCACGTGAATCCACAGCAAAAAAATGCTTCAGAGCTCCAGCCACTTTGACATTTTATTCTTAACCTCAACTCGCACCAGCAAAAAAACCTAGTTCTACTTCAAGGCGAGTTCAGGGCGACCCCAGGTTTCAAAAAACACAGTTCGTCAGGGTTTGTTCAGGTTTTTCAAAAAACGATTTGTGGGGCGACCGCAGGCTGACTTCAGGTCAGGGCTCAACAAACAAACCTAAATACAGAGTTCATCTTCATAGTTTTCCTGTTAAATTAATGAGGACAGATATATTTAATCTGCCATCTCAATTTTTTATGGAGCAAAATTTGCTGGGGTCTCCAAGATATCATTCTTCTGAACACACCTAATTGAATAATATGTGCATTGTCAATTTGATAAAAGTCTTTGAGAATTCATATTTTTTTCATTATCTGACAGCTCGTTTCTGACAACTTGTTTAATATAAAACCTTTAATATGTGAACCGTGACGCAAATTGACTTGCATTCAAAAACAATACATAATTATTTTTCACAGAAACATTAGTTTCATTATGTTGTAGGGCACTTCCAATCAACTGCCCTGACATTTCCAAAATTCGTCAACAAAGTTCAGTGAAGTATTTTCAGAACTTAAGTTTCTTTTTTTTTCAGGAGTCAGAAGTTCAATAATTAATGGACTTGCACAAAACCAACAAATATGTATTCAAAATAATTTATTTAAAATCAATATTTACTAATTCGAACACAAGAGCTTACCTTTAAGTAAATTTAATCCTATTAAGGATGTTCACTAATGGCTTACTTACTTATGTGTTTATATGGATAGTAATAAGTTTACTATTAAACCCTACTCGAGTTATTTTTATTTGTGGTTGGTTTGTTATTGAATTGATTCAGTTATACCTAATAGATTTTTCTATTTTGGTAAAATAAAAGATAAAGCCCTAAGTTTCCATGAAGAAACATTTTTATTTCATGGATCCTAAAGGATATTTCAGACAACGGACCACGCAACCGCCCATTGATTTTTATAGCTGAACATAAAACTAATTACGGTTAGAATGAGTATACAAACATATAAAACGAATAGATAAGCATATAGTGGGTTTCTATGCTATTATGCCAATAATGGCTTATAGCCTGACCAAATTAGGTGTTAGATTTTACATAAAATTCTATTTTCTATAATATTGGGTTAGGCCAAGAGGCGATTTGAATGAAGTTATTTACTATGAAAATTAATGTGTGTAGGGTAATCGCGTTGAGTGTGATTAAATATTAATTTAATGGATAATTTTTGATAGAATTAGAGCCAATTTTTTAATAGTCGATTAACCATTATAAGTGAGGTAATACGTTCTTATTCTTAAGCTAGAGTTTAAATTCCAATTCATATATGTAGTTATTACTAACAGGTTCGTGTCTAGGGATAGAACAATGAGGGCAACTGCCTCAGGCACCTCGCTGTGAAGGGGATCACCGCGCGGTACCGCGAATGGCTCGCCACGTTCCATGAAAGGCGTCAACACGTCGTAAAGGCGAGCTTACTTAGAAAAATTTGATAAATTATTATTGCTATTATGTTGCCCAAAAAGTGAAATGGATTTGGGTACGATATGTAGATAAGGTCAATTTTTATAATTTCGGCAGCAAAAACTTCTAGTTCTAGTTTTTTGAAGACCGACTAAACAAAAAAAAACAGAATTTCACCAAAATTTCGTCTGTGATCGACATTTTATGAATCAAGATTTCAATATTCAATATTTTAAAAGTCATTGGCGGTTTCTAATACGTCATCTGCCTCAAAAACGTGTTTGGAGAATATTCTTAAACGCAGACTGCAAATCTTCTGTTCGAATACTAAAGTACACATTAAGTAAAATCATTAGAATTTTGACTTTTGTTCAGTCAATATTTGTTGTTGTATTTGCATGTATTTTTTCATCACGTTCACAGCCATTTTTTACATCTGACAATATCAATTTGTTTTTGGGTTAACATGTGTTTTTGTTCTCACGTTTACAGTTTTTTTTTTGTTTCTGAGAATTCCAAATTCCAATTTTTACAACCTTCGGAACATAATACCTCTGTCCCTTTTTTTATTTAAACCATTTCAAATAGGTTTAGACCGCTAGATTAGGGCTGGCCACGATACCAAACCATACTTTTGTAAGTATCGTCTCGGTATCGTCAAAATCAAAAAATTTCAGTCTCGGTATCGGTCTCGGTCTCGTATAACTCAGTCTTGTTTGGTCTCATATAACAAAGTCAGAGTATCCGTATCGGTCTCGTCTGGTTTTATAGACCAATATGCATATTTACCTATTTCGGGGTTAAGTGGCAACTCAACTTTTGTTCTTCTGTTAGTGCTGCCACTTTGGTAATAAACTTGTTCAAAGTTAAGTTCTAACATGAAATATTCGTATACCAAAGATCAACCAGTTAGATTGAAATGACAGGTATGTCCTTATTTCGTGGAATAACGACCCCCTTATTAGAGGTCGAGTGCCAGATGCGTATGGTTTGAGGTGCTATAACTTCTTAACAATTAGTGTTACAAACAAATTTTTAGTGATATTTTTATGGAATATTACCTCAGCTCTTTGTTCCTTAGACAAAATTTTTTCTAAAACTTACCGTTTTCAAAATATTTGACAAAATAGCATTTTGCTGAACTTTGACTTCGGATAAATGACCGGTCATCGGTTATTTGAGTACGCTTTTTTTACTATTCATATTAGGCTAAAAATTAAATCATGCGAAAAAAAATTGAAAATCGTTTTAAAGGATTAAAACATGGAATATAGAAAAAAAATAACTCTACAAAAAAAAAATTATAAACCCGATTTTTAATTAACAAATATAATTTTTTTTAACATTGAGATTGCGAGAATGAGAGGCAAGTTTTGGATTCGTAAAAAAAAATTGAGATAAAATTGAACATGACATAACGATGATAGAAAACACCAAAAAAGTGGTTGGCACAATTCTGTCTGTCTGTCTGTTCGTGTACAGCCTAAGCAGTCCGATTGATTTTCTTCAAAGTGGCTTTTGGTGATTATGCCCAGACGATTTTTTTCATTTTTTTTTAGAACCAAAAATAACGGTACTTGCCATGCAATTCTTAAAACAGTTTTACAAAATCTTACTTTTTAAAGGATGGCTCTAGACATTTTTTCTTAAAAAAATCAATAAATTACTTTTAGTAAAGGCGAAAACCATTTTCAGAAAACAGTTATTAATGGCACCTCCCCAATGAACCATTTTATTAGTTTTCGATTTTCTTCAAATTAATATGAATGATTTCAATAATTTTATATACAGAGGCTTCCAAAAATTATAAATATTTATGTCTACTTTAATTATAAAAAAAATTGTATTTTTAAAAAAAATTTTCAAAATTTTATTTTTACATGATCGATTTTTATAAAACTCTGTATTTAAAGGTTTCTTAACACTTTATAAAGTATACTAAGAAAAAATTTTACATATATAAAAAAGTAACGGTACCTTCCATACAAATGTTTAAAAACCATTCAAGAATTTTTTTTAAATGGCAAGTACAATTTTTAAAAACTTTTTCTGTACTGTAGGCTTAATTTAGTTTGATCTACTACCATAAAATATAAAAATTTACAAATAGCAATTATTAATAGTTTTCT
The DNA here is from genome assembly GCA_946251815.1 of Dasysyrphus albostriatus. Classification (NCBI taxonomy): domain Eukaryota; kingdom Metazoa; phylum Arthropoda; class Insecta; order Diptera; family Syrphidae; genus Dasysyrphus; species Dasysyrphus albostriatus. The sequence goes on from OX276336.1 coordinate 140,059,151, forward strand.
TTAATTTTGAATTTTCTGAATATCGGCTTAACAGATTTTGATTAATTTTCTATTTAAAAGAATAAAAAGTTTTGAATTTTTAAAAAAGTTTCAATTATTTTTTTAATTCGATAAAAATTTCAAAAACGAGTTTGACAATTTTTTTTAAATTTTATTTTTATATGCACATAAATAAATACTTATGATTTGCATACCAAAAATTTTCCTTAAAAATGTTTGAAAAGTTTTATATACATAAGAAATTAATTTTTTAAAAACCCGCTTCAACGACTTAAAATTTTCTTGTCCATACTATCATATTCAATGAGAAATTAAGTTGGCGTTCTTTTTTTCATCTCAAACTCTCAACGAAGTTTTTTTAGCTAATTTAAATATCGTATTTTATGCTTTTTAACATTTTTCTCTCATAATTTCAATGTTTTTTTTTTATATAATTTTCTTAAACCCTCAGCGCCTTGAACATAAGAGCAAGTACGTGCGACCCAGTCATGCATTTTATTTTTAAACACTGTTGAAAATATTTTGTTCTCTTCACATTTTATGTTAGCTTCCACCTTATGTCAATTTCGTTGAACACATTCTTTTGAAACACCCTGTTAAAAATATTTACTCTTTTCTAATTTTATCTATCGTTTCATGTGAATAAACTTTTCTTCGAGAGTTGTATGGCAAGTGCCTACGGTTTTTATTGCTAGCAAAAGTTCAATTTCACTTCTAGGGAATAACAAAAAGAACGTTTACTCCAAAATTTTAAAGAAATTGGTTCAGTGGTTTAGGCTGTAGGTCAATGTATAGACAGACTGACAGACAGACAGAATTGTTTTCTCTTCGAATTCAAATTTTTTTTTAACAAATGCATAACTTGCCAGTATAAAAAGTGGCATTTTCAGCAAAGAATTTTTGTTACCGAAAACTTTTTTTCATTTTAAATTCAAACGGCAGCAATTAATATTCAGGTGAGAAAATGATGCAAACGGAAAAATGCATTTAAAAATCAGCATTCTCTTGAGAGTTGATATGACGCTTAGGCAGCAAAAAGGTATGATTTGCATTTTCGTTCCCTTTTTTCCTCAAAACGGAAGTAAATTAGGTACTTCTGGTTTATTCAAACATTCGAATTCACGAGATTTCGAAGAAAAAAATAAACCAATTTTATGCCAAAAGTCCACAGAGTTGGAGTAAAGTCAAGGACTCAAATGAACGTCTGTTCCGAGAATTTGAATTCCACCAATTTTTATCGAACAAACATTAAAAATAACATTTTACCACGATGGTACTTTAGAAAGAGCAATGTAAAAATTCTACTATGCTAACCGGAGCTTAACGTTATATTCTTTTATATATGTAAGTACTATAAATGCTGTTTACCTTTCGCGATTGCATATGTAACGCTTCCACAACACTTGACACGTGTTTCACTTATCTATTAAAACAACCTAAAACTCATTTCCTAGGTATTTATGTATCCTTGCTACTGCAAGGCCTTTCATCGAAAGAATTCTCTGGAAAAATGATGTTGAAAGTTTCCAATTTAACGGCAAAAAATATTTTCGAAACTTTTTTCTCTGCTGTCAGCTCCACACGACGAAACACCTAACTTTTTTGATACTTTTTTCTAGGAAATCCTAGGATAAACTCGATACATAGTAACTAACTATATACCGACACTAGAGAGGGATAAATAAAGTCCTGCATTCCGCTTGTTTGTTAGTTTGCAACACTTTGTTCGAGCATCCTTTTTACAAATTTTCTTCTTTTTTTTTTTTTGTTGTTTCGTTGATGTTGTTATAAGAGGAAAAGGGTAAATTGGCACTGTTATTCCATAGATATCGAAGTCTGCTCATCATCGAGGGGTTCCACTTTTTCTTTGGGTATTATAATACTTTTTTTCATTCTTTTTAATTTTTTTTGTTCTCGTATCCTTTGCCCGGATGAGAATTTAAAACATTTTGAAAATTAAGTTTTCCAAACCGCGAGACATGGAATATTATGTTGTTTTTGAGGAAATATAGCGGGGGTTCTACCCACATGAGGGGAAATACAGTATGGAAGTTTTTTCTTGTTTTCTATGAAAATATAAAAATAACTTCGACTGTGACATAATGAAATGATTTATTAATTCACACGGGTGCACATTGAGGTTAGTTTTTTTGTATGGTCATTGAAATTAAGTGCGATTGGGTGGTTCATATAAGCAAGTCAATAATTGGTCGAATTCATTTTTGTGCTTGATATTCATCAGTAAAGGCCAGAAAAAATTTTGGTTGAATAAGCCAATTAATTGAAATAAGGAAATTGGTTATTTTCGATTGGGTTCTGTAGTCTGATTTTCTTTAATGAAAGCTCAATAAAACGAAATCTTACTAATTAATATGTTTTCAAGAGATATCGATAGCCACTCTGCCGCTAGTCAAGATATAAAGGGTGTTTTTTTTTAGACGTGTGGTTTTCAATCTGGCAATACTTTTTTCGGAGTTGTTCTTTTTGACAGTTGTCAGTGTATTTAGGCTCTGTTTGGTTTGCCATTTCAAAATAAATAGACCTACTTCTGAACAACGTCTGCAAATCGTGCAAATTTACTACCAAAATAATGGTTCGGTTAGTGCAACGCACTACGAAACAATCAATTTATTGAAGGACACTTTTGCTGAGCGCATTATTTTGCTTCGTGTGGTTATTTTTTGTGGGGTTATGTGAAGCCCCTTGTCTACGCAGATAAGCCCAAGACGATTGACGCCTTGGAAGAGAATATTCAGCGCCTCACCAAAAGTTTTCTTCAAAAAATTGATTGTTTCGCGATGCGTCACGCAAAACCGAATCATTATTATTTTGGTAATAAATTTGCACAATTTGCAAACGTTGTTCAGAATTAAGTCTGTTCATTATGAAATGGCAAACCAAACTGAGCATAAATCAAGTGACAGCTGTCAAAACTACCAGTTCCGAAAATAGTATTGCCAGATTGAAAACCACCCATCTAAAAAAACCACCCTTTATTTTTCAAACATTTCACACAATTCGTCTTCTTTTCAATACATCTCATAAACTCTCTATGCTTTTATGTACTAGTTCTTGAAAAAGTCCGCTCCTCCTCCTTGATTGATATGCTGCGTACACCCTTGATTTTTTGGTTCATTTTCGATCGTTGCTGGATAATCATGATTCCTTAACTCTTAAGGGAAGTTAAAGTTAAAAATCAATCTCGTCTCGAATCTCGAAAGAGATGTCTAAGTTTCATCTTCAGAAATGACATTTTTTAAATTTTATCAAACGAAAAGGAGTTTTTGTTCATAAGAATTTTAAAAACCATGTCAATTTTTGAAGCAGTGAAACCACCCCCCCTCATTTAAAAACCACTCAGAGATACCAATCCTCTCATGTAAAGAATAGACTGCCTTTTAAATATTTAAAAACATTTATGATATTGACCATAAGACAATAATTATTATTTACCATTTTTCCTAATTTAAAAAAATAGATTCGGTAGCTCAAATGTATTTCTATAGATAACAACAGATACAATGCTTTTATCTGAACTAGGAAATAATACTGGGAACTTCTATACCATAGCTGACCTTGTTGCAAATTTTTGATGTGTTGCATTTGACATTATATACATAATTGATTAGCCTCGATTTAATTTTGATTTACGGTTTTTTTTTCTCAGACTTGAAAAGCATCACAGCTTTACAATATGAATAATGAAACTATTTTATTTTTGCGTTCACAAAAATGGAAATGGACATTGGACATGAACAACCTAGGATATATACTTTTCGTGAAAAATAATTTATTTTTTTCACAAACATATTTAAATTAATTCTACCTAGAATTTTTTTTCGTTAAGGTTAAGTCCATTACAATTTGGATATAAAAACCCCTAAGGTAAACTCCTATTTAATTTCTATTTGCACGAACAAACGAAATCCCTTTTGTTTCCTACTACGAGTATTTGTATAAACAAAAATATTTGTTCTTTTACGCGTTCTGAATGTCACACCTTCATTTGTAAAGAAAAAAAAAAAAACTTAAAATAATTACAATTCCTGTCACGTCACAAAATTTAGTTAAACAAATTAAAGAAAATTAAAATAAAAATTACCATGAAAGCTTATTTCAATCACACAAACAAAAATTGTTATTTTCATTTCAACTCGATGTACTTATATATACTTCCTATGAATGTTGAAAAATTTAAAATCTTTATCCTTAAAAAATATACAAACCTCTTACTATGTACAACATTTCATGGCTTTATTCCTTCAATTTACTTTTACCTGGAATTTGTTATTTGCAAGTTTGCTTAATCAGTTAAAACCATCTGAATAAATCCTATAATGCTTCGTTTGAATTGAAAGAATAATATGTGTATGTTACGTATACAAATCTAAAGGAGATAAAATAAAAATAAAATATATCACATCAAGATTTGTATCAAGGTATATTACATATATAGTTATAAAGGACCTTTAGATAAATCAGATTATATACAAATTTTATGTAAGCCTAGTTGAAGTGGTAAATGGATTTGGTTTTAACTTGAAATAAATAGAAGTCGATTAAATTTTGTTGTTATACAAATTAAAATTTGAAAAGCAATTCGGAAATATGTAAAATGTAAGATTAGATTCAAGGAATAGGTTTTGAATAGGCATTTTATTGCAAAAATCATAAAATGGGTTATTGGCGATGAAAAAACCGCGGAGTGCTATGAAATTGAAGGGTGCAACTTTGAGAGGGGGGTTTAAAAGCACCCTTTTTGCGTTTTTGCAAATATTTCGAAAACCAAGTAAAATTTCGAGAAAAACCGAAAAACTGACATGCTTTGAGCGGCTGTACCTCGATCGATTTTTGACAAAACTTTTTTGAATCAGTTATCTTTAAAGAAAATTTAATTATCTTCTTTATGTGAGCCAATTTTTTTTTTTGTAATTTTCACTTTTAAATCCAACCGACAATTTTTTAAAAAAAGTTTTAGTGAAGCTTTTTGTTGGCAGACTTTGCTTTTTACAAAAAGGTTTTATCTGGAAATATTGTTTAATTTTCGATTTATTTGTAAATAAAATACATGACTAGATTGCACGTACATGCTTTTATGTTTAAGTTGCTTTGAATTAAGAACTTTTAAGATATGAAAGCAATTAAAAAAAATATAAATATAAAAAGCTTTTAAATTGTTGTTTTAACTGTATAAAGTATGCCATTTGATTACTTGAAAAAATACGTGAAAAAAAATTATAATCGCTGGAGCGATTTTCTCAAAAAGTTATTTTTTATATATAAAATTTTAATAACATTTAAAAAAAAACTTTTGGTATACCACTTTTGAATATGTGTTAAAGTATATTTTTAAGCCTAGTTTCAAAAAAACTCATTGATTCGTTTTTGAAATGTTGAATTTTTTAAAAAAAAATCTTATATGTATTTCTTAAAAATCCTAAATTTATTTCTCTTTCAAAATTTGTGTATGCTGTATTATTAACACTTAAAAAAAAATCCATAAAAATTTGGAATGAAATAGTTTAAGTCGATTTTTGAGAAAATCAAAAATAAAAAAAAAAAAACGTGCCATTAATAACGCTTTTCGGTAAATTTTTTGTATCAAAATTCTTAGAGCTGTTTCTAAGATGAATAAGCTTTTCATATACGGTTGAAGGGCAAGTAAGAACCGTTGTTTTTGGTGCTAAAGAAAAAATTGCTATTTCCCCTCTGGAGATTTACAAAAAACCTTTAGTTCAAAATTTGAAGAAAATTGTTTCAGTGGTGTAAGATGTACTTAGGCCAATATACGGACAGACAAATAAACAGACAGAATTGTGCCACCCACTTTTTTCGTGTTCTCTATCATAGTAATGTCATGTTTGATTGTTATCTCGATTTTTTTTCATAAATCCAAAACTTGCCTTATATCGTAAATAAAAAGCAAAATGGTTGCTTTTGCACCCCCTCTCAAAATTGCATTCAAATTACTTTTAAAACAACTCAAGCTTTTGTAAAAGTCTATACTTATGCAATATGCATGTACCGATGTATTTTTAAAATCAAACAGGACTCAATTGATAGCACCCTTATTTGGTAAACTGCAAAATCGGAAATACAAATGCAAAAAAAATATGCAAAAAAACCGCAAATTCCCGTCAAAGTCCCATTTATATGGGTGAGAGTTACCTTGCTAACTTAACAACAGAGTTAAATTTTCTCCAACTCGAATACAAAGTCTTTAAAAAAACAAAATGGAGCCAAACATTTTAGCATCTGTGAAGATATCAGAAAATTCGATTTTGCATTGGGAGAAAAATTCCGAACAGCACAGAATAGGCAATCGCCTTTTTTGGTTACGGAAATGGAGTTTACAACAGATTACGTTACACTGTCAGATTGACGTTTGGCAGCTGAGTAGTATAATCCGATGTTTTTAAATTGACGATTGATACGAAACGGTTTTGTTTCGATAAAGTGCGGTTAACTTAAATAGTTGAATATGATGCAACAACATGGCTGACGTTTTTTGCTCGTATGTAGTTTGAAGCACAAAGACATGTGTCGGTCTTGTTTGGTAGTCTGTTGAGTAAATTGGGAATGTCAGCGCCCAATCGCTCGAGGCATGATGCATTTAATGGAGAACGGCAGCACGAACATCACATTAATGAATGCGATTAACGCTGAAAATGGCATCAAATTTTTATATTTAGTCAAGGTCAGCTAACAGGTGTTGAAAACTGGTAAAATTATAATCTGGGTGAACGCACAATGGCACATAAGCGAGCATTGGATGTTCTTAATTTTCTGAAAAAATGTGAATCACTGATATTACTGGCCAGTGATTTCCATTAAATGTACTGATCATCCCGCGATCAACGTCTGCAGATGAATGCAACGTTTACCTTAAATGATACTTAAGGAAATTGCATTTCACAACGAAAATAAACTGCAGATTGATCTATCAGCCTATTGCTTCTCAAAACAACTTTCGGCAGTTGGAAATGGGTAAATTCTGGTTTATGCTGCACAACTGACCTGATTCTGGTCCTGCTGAATTTTTGTGTATTCACATCAAAGCGCAGAACTTTTATAAAAATGTTCCAAAATATAGCTTGCAAATATTGGAAGATGATATTTTATGTTTCATTATTTACAATCAAATTGGTTGACCGCATTTCAAAATTTCCAATGATGACGAGGTAAAGAAACTATCCAATTAAATTTTATCGATTATAAACGTTTTCAAAAAAGGACTATTCTATTAAAAGTGTGAAACAACTGTTACTTATAAATATCTTTTAAAGCCAACAATATTTAAATCAAATTGGAGAACATTTAAGTAGACATTCTAAATTTAAATAGCTATTCCACCTTTTTTGGAACTCACCACTTAAAATACAGTATATTGTAAGTTTATAGCCATCTGAGACAAAATGTCCCAAAAATGAATTATTGTCTTACCATAGGCGTTGAATTTAATTTAAAACCCCATCACAATACATCACCTTTCATTGTTTGAAATAAAAACGTCATCACCCTTTTCAATCTAAAAGGTACCCTAGAGATATTTTCTATAAATTAACCTAATTAAATTTTCCAGATGTTAACCTTCAAATCAAATGAGTTATTTTGTCACAGATTTAAACAATCCTCCCTCTGTCTTCACCCGAAAAGAAAATGAACTTAGAAAAAATTCTCCGCTCAAACGTAGGTAGAACAAAATGTTAAACAAACATTTTTAAAATACTCAAATGCCATCAGACCTTTATTTTGTTCATCATCCAGGATTGTATACTTTTTAAAAAGGGCATCATGCAAAAAAGAGTTCAAATGAAAAGTCAAACCAGAATTTATTTTTTTTTTCTGTCGAAATTCATTCATAAACTATACGGGAGTACTTAAATGATGTTTTTTTTTCCAGTGAATGCCATGAAAACAACATCTGTGTTGAAAGTTTTTGATTTGGTAGAAAGGTTACGAACCTTTATACATATATCTCTTCACCAAATTCTCATTTTATAATATTGTCGAAACCACCACCACCATTGACACAAGAAGTGCACACATACTCTACTTTTTCATTGACTTTTAAATAAATTTAAGACCTTTTGTGTTTTGAAATTTTGTTGGTGTCATATAGGTACTGGAACAAGATAAAATATCGATTTCCCTTTTTATCCGCCTATTTGAAGGTTTTTCTGGTTCACGAACTTTCTAAACATGGCATTCAATATTTCAAACCGATAAATTCTTTCAATAGAAACCTTTAATAGGGCACAACATACATTTATACGTGTGGTGCCTTATGGTGTTCCGTCATTAGGGGTGGATTAACATTCCTTTTTATCACTGTTTCAAGTTTTTTTTTACTAGGGCGCTATTTGTGGTGTTCACCAATCCTTAAGATTGCTTAAACAGATCATTTCTCGTCTTGTTTGAAGAAGTCTACACTTTATTCATTTAAAATACTTTTAATTTCCCAGACCATTGTGAGTGGAAAAATTTAAACTTTTAGTGTTTATTTTTGTTGAATCACAGTATGACTTTTTATGAATTTTAGAGTTGGTTTTTATTTTTGTTACTGATGACACTTTCTTTGAATATTTGTCCGCCAATTTTTGTTAGCATTTTATTGTGTTGTTGGAGTCTAAGGAAAAATTTTGTTTTTCATCAGAAGTTTCTTATATGACTTATTGTTGAATTTAGTACGTTTTTGAAAAAAACTTGGTTTTAAACTTTTGATTTTGATCTTTTTTTTATTAGAAAGAAAACTTTAATTCATGAATTAACTCTCCGTTAAAGTCTCACTTAAATAATAAACAGTTTCTCTTTTAACTAAAAAGATGCCCCAATAAAAAAAGGCCCCATAAATTTAGAAATTAGTCCACTACCGTTTGTAATGTATAGAATGTTTCCCTAAACCAAATTAAAAGCAAAAAATTTTCAAATCCTATGCGTGACAAGAATTTTCCCATTCCTTTATAAGCAAAATAAGGTGCACACACATGGCAACTGGAGGGATCGAGTGACTATACTATATCTACTATCAAACCCTAGATAATATACATATATATCTTTTTCTTTTTGTAAAGGACTCTTTTTGTGCCTATACAGCCTCATAAATGCTTTGAAATGTTTAACAATTTATGGCATGAGTTTGTTGCTTCCATATTAAATACCAAAAATATTTGCCATTGGGTGGCTTTTTGGACAAAAATTTTCAATCAAATAAATAAAAAAAAATTATACCTACAAAAAGGTGAAAAATATCTATGTAACGTATGAAGGTAACCTACAAATAAATTTAATTTTTCCAATTTGATATTTACAAAGCAAAATTATTTTGCTATTTTTTTGGTAAGGGAGGAGATTACGGCCTGGAGGTGAGAAAGAATCCCAGTGGAATTTTCAGATAAACTAATTGTCTAATACAAAATTTCATTAAGGATAACTCTATGTTTTTGTGATGTAATTTTATGCGTATTTTAATTCCTAAGAGGCACGGAACGCATAACGATAAATATTGTACTTGACTGCTAAAACATTTTACTGCAAATAGAAACCAAACAAACACTCTGAATCGCATGATCGATGATACCACGAAATAAGGATTGGAAAGAATTATTATTCTTTATTTTTACTTTCGATATAGGTACTGCAAGGCAAATTTTGGATTCGTGCAAAAAAAATTAAGAATCAATGAAACATGACATTTCGATGATAGAGAATACCAAACAAGTGGGTGGCACAATTCTGTCTGTCTATCTGTTCTACTACAGCCTAAACGGCCCGATCGATTTTCTTCAAACTTGGTACAAAGTGGTTTTTTGGTGATTGTGCTCACAAATTTTTTGTTATTTTTTTTTAGAACCAAAAATAACAGTAATAACAGTACTTTTCTCAGAAACAGCTCGACAACTTTTCTTAAAAAAATTTAGTAAATTGCTTTTAGTTAAGGCTTCCTTTGAGTGGAAAACCATTTTTCAAAAAATGCTTATTAATGGTATATCCCCAAAGTACCATTTTTTTTTAATTTTCGATTTTCTTGAAAACGGTATGACTGATTTCCATAATTTTTAAAATTATAAATACTTTTGTGGACTTAGATTTAAAAATAAACAGAAATAAACAGAAATTTTTTTTTGAAAATCAAATATTTCGAAAACGATTTGTTTAAACTTTTTTCATATATTAAAATTAATACGATCTACTACAAAAAACTATACAATTTTGGACTTAGGAACTATTAATAGCACCTCTCGCAGAACGTGTTTTTTTAATTTGAATTTTCTCATTATCGGCTGAACGGATTTAGATACATTTTCTTATATTTATATCTACAAATCTCAGCACCTTGAGCATAAGAGCAAGTACGTGTGACCCATTCCTGCATTTTTTTTTTTTTTTCAAAAATCCAAAACTTGCCTTATAGAGTACCTATATCACAAGTAAAAATGAGTATGAGGGTCCGTGTAGGAGCATGCATCTTGACATAAAATTCAAAAGTCTGGCAGGATTTTTTTGGCACGCCCGTGGTAAGGACGAAGGGTTGAAAATAGCGCTGTTCAGACTTTTGTATTAGGGCCACATGCAGTCCACTTTATTTCTTAAAAACTGGGAAATAGTGCTCTATAATTTTCTTTAAGTTCACAGACTTTAATTTTTACGATCTGATTAATAAAACTTAAAATAGAATCTTATATTCAGAGATATTTGGAGATTTAAAAATATCAAAAATCACCAAAAAAAATATTTCAAATAAAGCCGATGGGGTTTGTTTCAAAAGCTCATATCTTGAGTTCTATTTTTCAAATCGTAAAAACTAAAGTCTGTGGGCTTAAATAAAAATAACAGAAATTCGTTTTCCATCTTTAAGGAATTAATTAAAGTTCATGTGGACCTAACACAATAATATGAAAACCGCTATTGACAACCCCTAGTCCTTACCATGGACGCAAAAAAATCCTGCCAGACTTGAATTTTATGTCAAGATGCATATTCAATACCTTGGTTTTGTGTTCAGCCCAAATATATGCTGCCAGCTCTAAGATTAAATGTTTGTTTAGTGATTTGCTTGTTGTTTTAATAACACTAAACTGACATCAATCAAGTAAACCGCAATGTATGTTCAGCTCTCTGAATCTAACAATATTCTATATTCTGTGAAAGCCTATCTTCATAGAGGTTTTCTTTTTTAAAACTAAGACGTGTCACGATTACCTCTTTATCTACCTATATATAAATATAGGCAGAATTGTTTTGCTGTGTTTACCTCTATTTTATTGACTTATCGTAAAATGTCTGGAAACTGATTTTGACTTTATTGCCTTTTTTTTTGTTCGGGCTATGTTACGTGTGGCTTTTATATTTTGGTGGATTCTTTTTTATTACAACATCTTGAATGAAGGTGCTTTTAGATATTAAGCCCATAAACATTAATTTAGGCCAATCATGTTTTATATAAAGTATGTTAATTTAATAAGCGTATTGCCACTTTCAATACTTTGATAATATTTATTAAGATTACAAAATAGCATATGTGTAAATGAGTTTATTTGTGCCCAGTTATATAATTACTGTGATACGAACAGCATAATATTGCCGAACTCCAAATAAAATAAGAGGAATTGACTTTATTTCCAAACAACACTAAACTTAAATTAAAATCTAATTTCAAAATAAAATTCGCCATTGTGGCTAGTTTTACAAGATAATTTTTTTTACAAGCTTCAAATAGCCAGCAGTATTTATTTACAAAAATGGAACATGAAATGCTTAATTGTACAATAATTGACCATTTTGAAGATACTTTTTAAATGAAATTTAAATTTCAAAATTCTTTGAAGTTTATTGGAAATTAAAAAAGCAAACTTTTGGCAATTAAATCTGCCAAATTCATTTTGTTTATTTTTCAGTCAATCTCTGTTTTCTAATTTATCAATTTTCAAAAATAAAAACCTCTTATAAGAATCCCGCTATAAAGTTTTATTATTTCTCATAAAAGTTTTGCTATTTTGATTTATTAGTACCTACCTATTTTTAGGACATTTTTTATCACTTAGAATGGTTAGGATCAAAATTTTATCAATTTATTATATCAATTTCATTTTATGTCTTTTTAATGGTAAGAGTGTACCTATTAATTCTGTTTAGTTAAAACTTTTGTTAAATTTCCAATTCAGGTACATGGTACATCCATAATAGTTAAATGGAATCTCTACCTAAAATAATTAAATATTATTCTGAAAAGTCGTAATTATTTCTTTATTATTTTCCGTAAAACTTTATCTCTTAACTCTCTTGTTATTTTTTTTTTTTTTAAGTGCATCAAATTATTGATTTACCCTTTTTCATGTATTTCTTGTAGGTAAGTTTTTCTTAGTCAAGTTGAATGGTTGAACTTTTTTTAAATGAGTTCTTGTTAAGGTCATTACAACAGCAATTATCCAATTTTTTGAACATTTTTAAAACTCAATTGAAGGTTTAAATAATGATGGCATAAGAAAATATATAAAGTACACGGTTGGGTTGCTAGTACTTACTTCGTGAACATGGTGTTATGATTTTTTGGTTTAAAAGTTCTCGACCCAATGAAAAAATTCTATATTTCCGGGCATTTTTGTTGTTGTTGTTTTGTAATATTATAGCCTTATCCCAAACCAAATTTAGTCAACATTTCTATTCATGTTCACAAAACAAGCATTTGGCTATCCTTCTTCCGTATGATCCAGATATACCAAATACAGGCTAAACTCCCATGGGTATAGTTCAGTTTTTCTGCAAGCTGCAACAAGGGACAATATTTTTTTAATCACTGGCTAAAGACCTCTGTGGAGAAGTCAGATTTTACATTTGAGTGTAGTGTTGTTTATGTATATCTATAGAGATGTTAACAGCCTTAAAAGTTTGTCGAACTATTTTTCCTCGATTTCGAGCTTGGTTTCATGAATTTTCAGAAAATTTAGTTGGTAACATCGTGCATTTTTGTTTGTCCCATGCGTCCGTCACATTGTTTTGCTTAATTTTTTGTTTTTCGTTGCCATTTTTTCATCTCGTTTTGGGTAGAGCCTATAAAACAAAGTACCTATCTGTTCTTATTGACCAAACTAAAATTCATTGAAGCTTTCAAAAATATTTTAATAAATAAGATAAAAGTGTATTCTGAGATTTAAAATTCGGGTTCCTTTATTTCATGGAGAAGTTAAATAAATCTGATATGGCCAAGTACAAAGTTTCATACCTACACAAAAACTTATAAGAATAATTTTTCTTTCGTCGTAAAATATTGCCTGATTAAAAATAAATCTTTATACCTGCATAAAATAAATAAAAAATAAAACTGAAATGAAAAAGAAAAAATATTAAACTTATTTTCGTTTGATCCAATTAAAGACCACTTTTGTGCAAAAAAATTATTAAAAAAAAAAATAAAAATAAACAATTTAATGGAACAATTAAAAACTTTCAGGACGAAAAGTTTATGGACAAATGTTGTCAATTTAAGTAAGAAAAAAAACTTTTCATCTTTAAAATTAAATCATGCGTTCATTCATCAAGCTGATTCTTTAAACAATTTTAATGAAATTAAAATGCACGACTGATTTTTGTATAGTTGTGTGTCATTGGGTAGGGAAAAAGTGGAATTTCCAGCTGGACATCTTTAGAATGCTTTGGTTGGTAAGGTCTGTGGACATCTCAATTAAATTCTTTTAGTTAGTTGAATAAATAAATAAGAAACAAAAGATAGATGGAAAAGGTACAGTGGATATATGTACTAGTGCATGGCGATTTAATTAATAACTTTGAGGTGTGAGTTCAAAATTCCACTTAGCATTCTCTTTTGGACTGATAAAGTTTAGAAATTTTAGGCAGCATTGCCAAAATTCGGGAATATTTTATTTTCATAAATTATTCCAGACGTTTTCAACAGTTTTTTTTTTTTGACAACAGTATTTTTATGTGGAACACTTCTTGGGCTTAGAAGATTTTAACAACTTTTTTTGGTCTTCTGTTTTGCTCACGTAACTTCGTTGTTCCACTTAGAGTGTGCTCTGTTCACAAACAGGAATTAATATCAACAGTTTTCTTGACAACAGTAAATTTGGGTGAACTTTTTATCAAATGAATTCTAAATTTTACCGGTAAAGCTTTACAGTAATATAATTAAAATAAAAGTGCATAATATTACCGTTACCAATACCAAAACGTTTTCGAGAAATGTTGGTAAAGATACCTCAAAAGACATGGAAAGATGAAAAGCCTTTACCTCAACTAAAAAAAGACATATTAAGATATCTTAATCAATAACTGGCCACTCTCTGTGGAAGACGGAATTATTGGCAGAAGTATCAAAGTCCACACTCGACAAAGTTTTTAAGAAAAAAATGGTCAAAAATGCCAGAATATTGCCTATTAGAGTCGGAAAACCTGGCAAAGAAGAAGAATGGCACGTGATGAACGAAAAAAAACGGAAATCTGCATAAAATTAGCAAGAAAACAAGGAAGATATTGACAATTTAGATCCAGAAGTCCGCCATCAAAATTTTAGATACTAGACACGAAGATGAGACACCGTCACCGTCGTAAAAAAAAAAAATTAAATTCGGTTGCAACCGTCCAGGAATAAATCTATTATTACAAAATTTGTGGAGGAAAAACGGTTTCAATGGGCTCAAGCACATACAGACTAAACGGCCAAGTCGATTCTCTCCAAACTTCGTGCATAGTGGTTTTTGGTGATTTTACATAAAACTGCTCGGCAAATTTTCTTAAAAAAAATTCATTAAATTACTTTTAGTAAATGCTTCCTTTGGGTGAAAAGCTATTTTTAAAAAAACGATTATTAATGGTACCTTCCAAAGAACTATTTTTTTATTTTCTTTAAAATGGTATGATTGATTTCAATAATTTTTTTTTATTTTTGTGCACTTAAATAAAAAAAAAAATATTTGTTGGATTTTAAATTTGTTTTGAAAATCAAATATTTCGAAAAAGGATATGATAGTTTTTTCTTTTTTTAAACTCAATACTTAAGAAATGTTTAGTACTTTCTAAAATAATTTATGAAAAAATTTTACAAATATGAAAAAGTAACAGTAGATAATCTCCATGCAAAAGTTAAAAAACCAGAAACGATAATATTTTTGTTCTCAAATATGACTCCTACGATTTTGATTAAACTTTTTCCATATTTTAAAATAAGTACGATCTACTACAAAAAATTATATTATTTTGCACTAAGCAACTATTTAAAATAATAGTACCTGTCATAAAACATGTTTTTTTATTTGCGTACCAAAATTTTTCCTTAAAAATGTTGCTCCAACTATTTGAAGTTTGTGCTGTCCATTCTTATTTATATTCAATAAAGAAATAAGATGGCGTCCTTTTTTAGCATCTCAAACTCTCAAGGAAGTTTTTTTAGCTCATTTATATATCGTATGTATTTCATGCTTTTAAACATTTTTCTCTCATAATATCCATGTCCTTACATATAATTTTCTTAAACCCTTAGCAGGGTCCTGAACATAAAAGCAAGTATGTGCGAATCAGTCGTGCATTTTAATTTTCTATTTTGTTTACAGATTTCTGTTATTTTCGTCCATCCAAAGCCGTTCTTCCTCTCTTTCACCCAAGTTTCACGACTCTTATTGGCAATGTTCAAACTATTCGACCATTTTTTATAAACTTTGTCCAGTGGAGACTTTAACACTCCTGTCAGTAAATTTTGTCTTCCTAGAAGAATGGTTAGTCATTCATTAAGTTGTCTTAGTGTCTGTTCTTAAGGCTAAGGAAAGGGCTTTTCATATTTCCATACCTTTACCAAAATTTGTCAAAAATGTATTGGAAACGGTAACATTATGTCCAAAAATACATATTTTCAAAATAAATAAACATTTCACTTTTTGCTAAGATTTCCCAACACAAACTTTCAAAAACTCTAAAAAAAGAATAAGTAATACAAACAAATGGAATTCATCTTCAAAAAGCTTGGGATTTTTGTATGATTTTTTTTTTCAATTTTTTCACTCTTAAATTTTCAAAGCTTAATAACCGAAAATTAAGATTCAATAAAAAATAGGTTACTACAGGTTGTTGCAGCATATAAATTGGACCATATATTGTGAATTTGATCATCCACTGTGGCGTATACATACTTTTCTAAATAAAAGTATTGGTTAGGTTACTTATATTTTCCTTTGTGGGACGTTGTAACGTCCGATGCCATAATTTCCATGGACATGTAGTCTGTACAAACGGACATAAGGTCCTTGGATATTATGTCAAAAAATAATTAAGTATTTTTCTTAAACTGATAATTTGAAAGATATCATTATTTCTAAAATTAATCACTCTTGACACTCTATCGAAAATTGATAAATCGTTATCTTTACTTTACATGACTAGTTCTTGACCCCCTGTTTTTTTTAAATCAAATTTGAACTAGAATTTTTGTTTAATTAATAATTTGCTAAATATTTAAAATGTTTATACCTTCGCAGTTCTTTTCACTTAAATAAATAATAATCAAGCTGAAATAATTTTCCATAGCGTTACTCCCAAAAAATTGATAGCCCAAAAAATGAAATAAGCTTCTTTGTAATGTAAAAGAAATAAGCTGCTATGATAAGACAAACTTATTACATTTGGAGTTTAAAGGAAAATTAGCAGATTTTTATTAAAGATAGCTAATTTGGTGACCTGATACGCAATATCAGTGCCCTTCACATAGATTCAGCCATCTCAATAGAAAGTTCACAATTAATTATTTTGATGCTTGGTGAAACTTGAGTTGTTTGAACATAATCCTCTGAAGTAAACCTAGACATGAAAATACATAAAAGAAAGGCTCGATATTTGTATCTTATTAATAACTTCGTTGTTCAAAGCCTTATGACACTTCTTAATTTTTATTTGACCTAAAGGTACTATTGGGCAAGTTTTGGATTCGTGCAAGAAAAATCGAGGCAACAATCAAACATGAAAATACAATTAAAGAGAACACGAAAAAAGTGGATGACACAGTTCTGTCTGTCTGTCTGTGTCTGTCTGTCCGTATATCGATCTACAGACTTAACCACTGGTTTTTTTGTAACTTTCCAAAGGGAAATTTTTTTTAGCATCAAAAATAATGGTACCTGCTTATTTATCTCCAAAATGGCTTTAACGATTTTGATACAAAAAAATCAGTGTATATGAAAATTTTGAACAAAATAAATTTTGGATTTTTAAGAAAATAATAAAAAAAATCGGCTGATTTGAAAAAAAATCCAAAGAACTGAAGGTAGACCTTTAAGTCAGCAAAATACCAATGTCAATAACATATTTAAATCAAACAAGAACTTCAAATTAATAAATTGATTTTATACAGAAATGTATAAATAATGAACCTAGCTTCTTTAATGAACCCAATTTTCAGAAATACAAATCAGACTCACTTTTATTGCCACTGCCACTTCGAAATAATTTCTTTCAGCTTAAGTTTTTCTTCTGTGTTATCCTTGAGTAAAAAAAAATAAATAACATTAGGTAACTCTGGGTGACACCACATTCATTTTCATATCTTACGGCCTTTAAAGTGCCTTGTTATTCGAATTGTTACACCTACTATTGAAATTATTGTGTCCTTATCAATAGTAGAATATTAAATGAGTTTGAGCACACACTCTCAATTCCCCCATCAATATCAACACAAAGCACAAAAAAGAATTTCAACAAAGAAACACACCCACTTAAATCATTCCCTTTTAAAATGAACACAAATGAAATTCCCCACACGTAGTTCGACAAATCAATGCAAATTGAATTATTTGAAATAACACATTTCCAATGCAATTTATGTTTTGTGCTTTCATTTTCAAGCTCATTCACGGCTTTCTCGCTTCTCTTTCTCCGACACATTGATTGATGAAGCCCAAAATCAACCAATCAACCCATCTCAGCTAGTTGTGGTGCGGTGGCGCCCACAAAACACAACAACTTCATTATATTGACTTGTCAATACTTTGGGAACATTTCCAATTTGAATTCTTTACACTTTTCGAACTAAAGCCTCAAAGGTTCCAATAGTCACAAGGGAACTAAGGATATACTTTTTTATTTACCGATCCTCATCACCATCACAATCAAACAGTGGGACAATGTATATGGAAAAGTTGAAACTATTTATTAGGTAAAGTATCGCTAAAGCTAGGTGTTGGAATGTGCTTATTTCTTTCTTGAAGAGAATAATTATATTTTTTTGTGTCATAATAAATTAAGGCAGTTCAGAAGTTTTTAAGTTAAATTTTATTAAGAAAAAACATAACAGGGATAAAGATTCAAAATAAAAATAATTTTTTTCTAAAAGGACCTCAACATTGAGATGATTCAGTTCCACTGTTGTAATTTTCATATATTTGAAACCAAAAAAAAAGGATATTCCAACAACATCATTATATCTTTCCCCACTCAATTTATATTCAAAAATTTAGGACTATAAAAATATGTCAGTCCCACCAAGTTGGTAAGAACCTGAGGTAAATTTTACAGGACATTAGGTTTATAAATTTTTGTAGTAGATATATTTGTAGGAGTGTTAGTACTTAAAGAATTCTGTACTAGAATACTTTTGGGTCTATAAGCAAAGAAAAGAAAGAAAAAGAAACTTCACAATATACATAAAGCTAACTAATGCGAGGGACAAAAAGTGCTCTGAAGTTTTTATTTAAAGAGTTCCTTCCGTATGTCCTTGATTTGCCTTCAATAGCATCACTTGGTTGAGAGAAAAAAAAAAGCAAAAAGAAAAGAAATTTAGCTAGGATGTTTACGCACTCAATATTTATTTGAAAATGTTTTTCTTTTTTCTTTCTCCTTGTGTTGATGAGGTTTGTATCGATAAAATGATGAAAATAAAATAGACATCCTTTGGAGGGCTATATTGGCCTTAGGTTGTGTGCTTGAGATGGTAATATTGTATTTGACTAACAAGACAGCCCTAAAAAAATAAACAGAAAATGTAATTTAAAAAAAAACGTACTCTGATTTTGGAATTTAACCATAGATAGATAATTTTTGTATTCATCAAGAAAATTTCAGAAGTATCAATGATGACATTTAGAGCTGAGTTGGTGTTTACTATTGATTTGTTATTAAAAATAATATGCCATTGGCAAAAAAGAACTTTATTTTAAAAGTAAGTGTACCTACATATACATACATGTCTATTGTACATGGATTATGAATCTTGTTTCAAAAATAAAATGAATATTTCAGATCACCATTAGAAACATACAAAATGTTGAATGCTACAGTTTTTGAGGAATAGAAGTTCTCATAAAAAACAAATTCCTTACATTATTGCATCCCGAAGCTTCTACTCGTAAAGTATATTGAGACAAAATTTATTGATTGTTCAAAGTAAAATATTTTCCATGCCAATTTTGCTTGTCTCATTTTAGTCATTTGCAATGAAACTTCAAACATATTTGCAAGAGAAAATTCTTCGAACTTTTTATTTCACGGAAATCGAGTTCAAGGTTTAAGATAAAAAAAAAAAACTTGTGTCGTCCTGTCCATGGGGTATTATTCCGATGAATACATTAATTTTCAGTGAAAACATTTTGACTGGTATGTATTTGTATATGCATTTAAAATAAAGCTTCACTGGTAGTACCTGTGAGCCTTCGTTGTGAAAGGAAAATGAATATGTTTCATAATATTCTTTTTTTTTTCATTACTGAGCGACATCAAAGAGAAAGTGTGAATTAATATTTTGAATTCAGCAAATTATTAAATTTTGTTGCAAAGCGAACCAAAGATTTGAAATTTCACACTGACATTCTGCTTTCAATGACTTATGTATATTTTATATAAACTCAATTCGTTTCCTAATTTAATTAAAAAGGAAAAACGTTAACTGACATATTATAATAATTTAACTTGCCAAAATCTCTTAAATAGAGACAACATGCTCAATTAAATGGTGATAAAAGTCGACAAAAGAACTTGTTTTTTTTTTCATTCCACTGGCTTGATATTTTACAATCGTCTATAAGAAGTTTATCTAGAAAATTTTGGGAGCCACTGTTCTATATACATATATCGATGTACTTACAGGCTCTCAGATGCATAAACGCACAGATACATTAAGAAACAGTTTGACACACGGTCTGACTAGAACCATTCTTTTGGATTCTTCATCAACGTAAAGTAAAAACTTCATTTGAAATTGAAATTTGTTTTCTACATGAAACCAATACAAATTTTACGTGTCAAATTAGAATAGCAATTTTCATATCAACCAAAGTAACCACGACAGGTATTTTTGTATTTTGGATTTAGCATTTCACAAAAAGTGGATGTAATCGAGCGTAAACTTTTTTTTAACAAAATCCTTAAGAAAAAATTTGCGAACGATACCAATGCTGAGATCAAACGAAGAATTACTTTTGCCAATCACTGGTTTTTTAAACTAGGAAGACAATTGAGAAGCAAAGACCTCTCTTGAACAAATAAAGTGTCCCTGTATAAGACGCTTATCATACCGGTCCTGATATATGGTGCAGAGACATGGACACTGTTAACGGTAGATAAGAACGCTTTAGGCTGTTTTGAGAGGAAAACTCACTGGGTGATTTTTGGTCCCGACTGCATAGATGGGGAATGGAGAAGAAGATACAACGACGAACTGTACGGGCTGTACAGTGACACCGACTTAGCCAGTAAAGTGAAAAGCCAAGAACTGAGATGGAGATGGAACAGGTGGCGCACGCAAGTGGAAGAGGAGCTCAACCACCTTTGCGGCAAAATTGGAGACAGTTAGCTAGAAACCAAGCCAGCTGGAAGAAGCTTGTTGGTTGAGGCTCTGGTCCGACCCGGACGGTAGGGCCTCCTTAAGTAATTAAGTAAGTAAGTGACAACAAGTTATGAATTCGTTAAAGAAATCAAATATGAAATATTGATCAAAGTTTTTATTTCGATAAAGAAATTTAAATAAAATATTTAGTCTCACAATTCAGCCTGTCTGCCCATTAAGCTTCAGCTCGAACAGCTGAACTAATTTTCTTTCTTTTCTTGGGTATTTTATGGTCATTCAGCCTACACAGTTTTTCATTCTTTTTCAAAACCATAAATAACGACCTGCCATACATATTTTTAGCAATCTAACTTAAACATGATAATTTTAGCTTTTTATATTGATTTTTGGAGGTTGCGCATGGAAATTTTATGTTTTATATACAAAATGTATGGTGTTGCTTTTTAAAGCTTATAAATCTCAAAAAACTATTAAGTTCCCTAGAAAGCTAATCTTATTACTTTTAACGAGCTAAACATGTATATATATATGTATTGTATATATATATATTAGGGTGGTCTTTATATTGGGTTTTTTTTTGAAATTCTGAGATGGATAGGCATAAATTTTCTCTACATAGAAAATAAAATAGTATTGGATGGGGGGTGTATTCCATCAAAATTTGATTCAAAACAAAAAAAATATTTAAAAAAACGGAAAAAATTAAAACGCCACGCTTCAGCTTTTTTAAAAGCCACAACTCCATTCTATTATATGCTTCATAAACAAAATTTTTATTTTAAATAGTTTTTGAAAAAATAATTTTCAAACTTAAAAATTTAAAAGAAAAACTATAATTTCTAAAGATTAAAATTATTTTTTCAAAATCTATTTAAAATAAAAACTTTATTTTCAAAGTATATTATAGAATGAAATCGTGGCTTTAAAAAAGCTAAAGCGTGGCATGGTAAGTGTTCCCGTTTTTTGAAATAACTGTTTTTTGTTTTATTCAAATTTCTAGAAAATTACCCTTCCCGCCTGAACGGGGGAAATAGACCCTCGTTTGAATCTAATCTATACATTCTGATTTATTTTCGCGTGTTATAAGAATAATCCTTTCTCCATAAATAGTACCTTGAAGTGAAATTAGGGAGACCAGAGGGGTGAAATAAAAATCTGAAAAAAATTAGGGAAATTTTTTTTCAATGTTTTGAATCGAATGAGGGCTATCCAATACTACGTCCAATTTAATAACCACCCTAATATATATATATTTGGTTTTAGGGAAGGCTCTACTGATTTGAATGATATTTTCACAGTTTGTTCTTAAAAAATATAAAAATAAGTTTTTGTAAGATTCACGAACTGCGCCCTCTTTTCTTAGTTCTTCGTTTCTGAAAAAAAGGCTTTATTTGATCTATTTCTCGTGATCGGCTAGAATGACTTGAAATAAATATTTTCGGAGCTTATTATCATAAGAAAGAATAAAATTAAAAAAATGGTTTCAGGAATATACACCTACTGCCACACCCACAATTATTATTATATATTGGTTTCTCGGAAACGGCTCTAATAATTTGGATGAAATTTTCAGAGTTTGTTTTCTTGAACTAGAAAAAATATTAAAATAATTTTGGTAAAATCCACCCACTGCCACGCCCAATTTTTGTATTATTTGATTGCTCGGAAACTAGTTTTAAGGTTGGATGATATTTTCACAGTTGATTTAAATAAAAATGAAAAAAAAATAAAAACAGTGTTAGTAGAATCCGCACAATACCACGCCCATGCCAACATTAAATATTGGTTTTTTGGAAACGGCTCTCATGATTCGGTTAAAATTTTCGGAGTTTGTTTAAATGAATGAGAAAATATATAAAAATTAAGTCTTGTAAATTCAGCCTACTGACACGCCCACTTTTTAAATCTAGAAAACAGATACAATGATTTGGGTGAAATTTTGAACGATTATTGTAACGAAAAAGGAAAAATATAAAAACTTAGTTTTATAAAATTAATTCAATGACACGCCCACTTTTTAATATCTAACAAAGGGATATAATGATTTAGGTGAAATTTTGAAAGTTTGTTTTAATAAATGAGAAAAAATATAAAAATTAAGTTTTGTAAAATTATCCAACTGACATGTCCATTTTTTTTAATATCTTAAAATGGATATTATAGTTTCGGTGAAACTTTTAGAGTTTGATCAATAACCGGGAAATCAATCCATGAAATCAAAATCAATTTTTGAAAATCCACCCATAGCTTCTCCCACATTTTTTAGTTCTTGGTTTCTAGAAAAGGTTTTTCTTGCTCTTTTGCTCGGAATTCACTGAAATGATTTGATACGAGTATATATATTTCCAGAGCTTACTCTTATGAGTTATGGTTATCATGGGTGGGTTATCACTATTTAAATGAAAAAAAAACAAAGAGTGATTTTATTAAGATCCACCAACTACCACTTCAACTTCTTATTTATTCTTTGGAAACAACTCTAACGATTTGGATGCAATTTAAAGGTTTTTTCTTTTAAAGGAAAAAAGGGATTTTGAAAAATCCACCCACAGCTTTCTCGGTTTCTCGAAAAATGGTATGTTTGTTATTTTGCTCGAAAACGATTGAAATGATTTTCTTTATTTTTATGAGAAAAAAATGATTTCAATAAAATTCGTCCACTACCAAGCCCACTTTTATTAATGATTGGTTTCTTGGAAGCAGTAAGAACGTGTTTTAAAACCTCGTAAGTTGATTTTTTTCAGAACTAAAAACAAAAACATTTAAAATAATTACTAAAGTTTAAAAATATTAGACTGTTATTTATTTGAGCTATTTATTAACAATAAATATTTTTTTATGGAATTTATGGTTTTTTTTTGCATTAATAATACTTTTTCTGAATTTTTTGACTTATGAGCTCCTGCATTTTAACCGTCGTAGTCACATATATATGTACTTACATTATGTTAATGAAACTTAGAATAAATATTTTATTGGTCACAGGAACAATGAAACAAAAGAGTTCCTAAAAAAATTCATGGTAAAAAAATGTTTTTTAAAGGAGAGAAGCAAGTGTAGAATTATTCGCATAACACTAATGACAAAACTTCTTTAACCCATAAAATTCACCAAAAATTACATTCATCATATTTACGAGATATTGCCAATGAATTATTTTTTGTGTGGTTTTTAAGAAACTCTTACAATAGGTTACAACACCGAAAACATTTACTTCCATCAATCAAAATTGTTTTATGAGACATTTCTTATCCTTCATGTCTAAGGGCCTATTTCTCCACATCTCTTTTTAATCAATGATCATTGCGACTGGTAATCATAGCATAAGTTTCTAAACAAACATTTTTTTAATCAATAAATCAATAAATTTGAGTTTATAACGAAATGACTAATCAGCCAATTAAGGTTGATAGGCGACATTTAATCGGAGCCAAGATATATTATTAAGGGATTATTTAAGGGATTTAAGGCACTAGTGAACAAACTGACCCTCAATGGTTTCTGTTTTTTTTTTTTTTTTTTGAATAATTTATCGGTTACGATATTCACTTAAAAGCATTTTTGTGTACCAGTAACTTGCCAAAAGCGAACATGTACTGAAATTAAAGTTTAGATTCTCAATTCTAGGAATTAAATAGAACTCATGGACCTTGTCGTTTAAACTAAAATGTCAATCAAATTTCCATAATAAAAAAGAATATTTATCCTAATAGAATAATTAATTCTCGAAAAAAAATAATATATTAAATTTTATCAAGCATAAAGTGCCAATCATTTTATGTGCTGGTCATGAATAGCGATTTGTATAGTCATTCAAATTGTTGTGATACTCCAGTCCAGCTTATGCTTAAGTCATGTTCATATTTCTATCGATTGTATTCAATTTTTGAATTGACCAGCAAAAAAAAAACAATTGAGTGTTGAAAATGAAATACATACTTATGCTTCTATCCAAACAACCCACATAAGAAAAACTTTAGCAAGTCATACCTAAAATTGGCCAAAATGTGTCTATCTTTGCAAATAAGTGTATCAGGGGTGAAAGGATATCCATTCCTTCCATTATTTTCTCTAACATTACATATTTATTTTGAGAAATGTAACCATTTAGCTTATTATCCTGTCACTTATTCTCAACGAATGAATCCATTTCATTGATATCGTCTTCATTCTTGTCCTTCGGCTTTCATCTTAGTGTTTCCTCCTTGTAATAATCTCATAATCTTCATCAACCATTGAATGATTTTCATTTGATTTGAGTAAGATATCGAAGGACAATGATATTTAGGTTTATGGTCAAAAATATTATTTGGGTGGAAACGTTTTTTTTTTTTTCTCATAAATATATATCTATTTGCCTCAAAATGGTTCTGTTTTGAAGAACGAACAATTTTTGACAGGATGATATGTGTATTCAAAATCAATCGAAGCAATATGAAAAATGTTGAAGATTTGTTTCATTTCGGTTTTGCAAAGAAATATACAAAAATGGAATATCCTTGTCGAATGGTATATTCTGAATGGAATAAAATTGTTGAAAATACACATAAATGCTGGGCGATAATAATGTTGAAGATTGCCATAACGATAAATTTTATGTTCAACAGCTGCTGCTGTTGCTACTATTTGTATCCAATGCCAATATACAGACTCATTTTTATTTAACTTGAAGATGCCTTTGAGATATCCAAGGTTTATGGGTGATTTTATATTATTTTTTTTTTGTTCTTCTTTTTAAATAACATGTAGGAAATAATATGAAAGAGAACATTAAATATGTAATTTAAGGATATTTGTTATGAAAATAATATGTGACAAATCTGGTATAATATAAGTGATTATTATCCAAATGCATTAACAGTTGTTGGTTAGCACAATAAAGCTGAATTAGCCATAAAGAGTTTCTCTGATAGGAACATTTCGATCAGTACATATAATTTCATATTTAATAAAATATTAGAGAGTAAGAAAACATTCAAACAAGAGGGGTAAACTACGTTTGCCGTTATCTTAATGTTGCATGCACGATTCACATAGAAATAAATGGCATTCGACATAAATTCATACGATCAAAATATTATTTGGACAAATAGGCATTGATATGTGGGTGGTATTTTTTTCAACTCATGACGCACTTTGGCAAACAAAACTGTTCACCGTGACACAAACATTATAATGTACTTGTTCATAAAGTTCATTATTCAAATAGTTTTATATTTACACTCGACTTTATATCCCTTCAGTGAAGTTTATCCATTAAATAGATTAAAATTTTTGGAAAATCATTGTAGTTATAAAACCACAAAATACTTTTTCAATATAAAACTACATAATAGTTGCTGTTGGAACCCTTACAAATTATTTTATTAAATTGAATTTCAGAAATATAATTTATACATAATTATTTTTCTTTTGGTTCTCAAAAAGATCCACATCACAATATTTCTCAGTACACCATGGTGTATACGTACTTTTTTGTTTGTTTCTAATTCTGCCAAAAAACTAAAATAAAACTAAACACATTATATTCATAATGCTTTTGTTCATTGCTTCCAATTAAAATTTTCTCTTGATATTCAAATGAATAAAGTTAAGCTATGATGGAGAAGCACAAAAAAAGGAGGTACAGCTACTACTATAGGTACACTGTAACCTCTTTACTCAATGTTCATCCTTGCCATCTTTCCTGTGGGCGTGTAATTTGTATTTGATTTATCCATGAAGTTTGTTAAGAACACAATAAATGTTAACTGGTATCTTGTATTGTCAAAATAAAGACTATGGCAAGAAGAAAAGCAAGCTTAAGTGTATATATAAATTTTTTTAACAATAGCAGTCTTTTGCGAGGCAAACTGTTCCTGGGTAACTAATAACTATCAACTTAGTTAATTTTGGGAAATTAATTAAGTTGAAATCCAAATATTTAATTTTGATTTAATTGTTATGATTTTTAAATACTTAATGTATTTTATGGAAAACGTTTCAGGAGCGAGCTAGGTAAGGTAAGTTAAAAGTGTCTGTCAGCAATTATTAATACTGACACTCTTAGACCAAAGTCGTTCCATTGTCATACCATATTTCGTTAAACCACTTTGAGCTCCTGACCAGGCGTGCAAGACTATAAACTTCTGTGTTTTCCAGATCACAAGGATCGTTATACATATGAATAAGTAAAGCAGTCTCCTAAGTGCTGGAGCCTTTATCTGTGGGAAAGAGCAAGGCATGTCCAGAGAAGGTAAGGAATCATTTACTCCTCCTTTTCGTCCAAACAGCTTCTACAAAGATTATTTGAAACTATGCCAAGCCGCGTTGTGTAGGGGTTCGGCAGAAGCACGCTTTTTGATGTTTGCATATATCTTTAAGACGAGGTGAAATTTTGAGAATTTTGAAAATCTTTTTTGTAGAAAATAAAATTTACCATCAAAGTGCATCATTAACAAATTAAGAAAAAAAATTTGAAAACTGTGAAAATTAAGTTTTTTGTTTTGATTTTGTTTTTTATTTGCCTTCAACTCTTTTTGAAGCAGACATAGATACAGGCAATGCTTGTAACTCATTCAAGAAAAAAATTATTATTAAATGATCGATCGAGGTACAGTCGCTCAAAGTAAGCCAGTATTTCGATTTTTAACGCGTTTTTATCGACATTATTTCAGTGCTTATTTAAAGCAACAAAACTTACATTTTATTAACGAAGGGAGAAGTATTAGTTAGTTTATTAATAATTAATGAAAATTTCTTTAGCATTTTTTGAGGCAAACATTTTATATAAAGTTATGTTTATGTATTAAAAATTAAATTCTAAGAAAACCGCTTCAGCGATTTTAAATCTTTGTTTGCATATGTATATGTATTCATATTTATTTAAGTAATCAATTTGTTATTTGTTTTTACAATTATCTTAAATTATAACGAGCTATTACAAGTATCACCCTAAATATTAAATTTCTAAAATTCCAAGTAGCTTGAAATACAAGATCAAGTGCGTGTGATCAGGTCAGGTATATTTTATTAAGTTTATTAACTTTCCATATTGGAAGTTAATATAATTTGTCCGAGTTTTCGAAATGAAAATTTTGACATATCTTCACGTTTCGAGCTCCCTGGAATGGGAATCCATAATTTTTGGATAAATGTCTGTGTTTGAACGTACGTTCGTACGTTTGTACGTTTTTACGTTGCTACGTTCTTTCGCTTTTTCCGTTCACCATTTCTCAAGAATAAATGAAAATATAAACATCGGATGAATTTTAATTTATAGATAAAAGTTTCAATACGTGCAAAAAAGGACTTTCAAAAATATTTAATAAGCGGTTTTTTCAGTAGGAATTAAAAAAACACGGTGTTAGATTTCCTTACCCTCGAATATCTCTAGAACAAATAATGCTATTGACTTCAAGTAATTTTATTCTACTCATATTGACGTAATACAAAATTGGTAAAAGTTTGAAGACATATCAACTTCCAGTTTTTATAAAAAAAAAAAAACTGCTGAATTGAATTGTTGAAAAAAAGCTTTCGGCTCCAATATCTTTAGAAAAAAAATTACTTTTGGCTTTAGGATAATTTTAATATATACATTTGTTTACAATAAATAATTGATACAACTAAGAAAAAATTGAATGAACAGTTTTTTTTCTACAAGAAATTTTATCAAAAATCGTCATTTTTTTTTTGTTGTCTCAATTATCTTAAGAACACACAATGGAATATGCTTCGGGCTAATTAAATTCTTTATACTAGTTCATAGGTTATATTTGATTGGTTTTGTAAAATAATTCAACAAACATTGTTTTTTCAAAGTAAAAAAACTACCAGAAACTTTACCAAAAATTGTTAAACTAATGTTTTCTTCTCAAATATCTTGAGAGCAACCAATGATATTAGTATAGGCTTTGGGTTAAATCTTCTCATTTATCTTCACTTGATTGCAAATTGAACACCTGAAAGCATTTTCGAAGATCTTGAACTAGCGAGTTTTTAGTAAAAAAAAAATTATATCAGAGTCCCGTTGCTTCCGAGGCCACCAATGGGAAGTTACCAGTGTGGGTCGCATTCAGCCTCTACTTTTAAAACAAGTTACAGTCGACTCCTTTTAGGTCGGAATTTTAAGGGATATCAAAATGACATAGTTCCAGTAAGAGAGAGAAGCTTAAATCAGTGGTTCCCAACGTGGGACCCACGCCCCATAGCGGGGCCATTAAATTTTTTAGGGGGGCAATTTTACATTCTGATACTTCACATTTATTTTAGATTTCAATATTAAAAGAGCACCATGGAATAAAAAGGATCTCACTTTCGCACTTATTTATTTAGAAAAGAGCCTGGACTTAATCTTGGCTTGTTCAAACTTTTGCTTGTGCCAAATTGTGAACGCTATTTCCAGGTATTTTGTAAAAAAAAATTCGAGCATGAGAGACTTCTACTATTTTAAAATATTTACAGAGTTTTTTGACTCTCTCAAGCAATAAACTGAAAACTAAAATTTACCAACGATCGACTAAAGGCATTTGTGAGTCTTAGTCAATATTTTCAAAAAAAAATAGATTCACTTAATAAGCAACTTCAAGGAAAAAATATAACACCTCCGGAATAAAAAGCGAAGATCTTTGGCTTCGCTACCCTTGTTGATATTTCAGACAATTATTTAGAATCCAAATTTTGACAGGCTTCAATGTTTTCGAAAATGTTAAATACCACTTTAGATGTGATTGTTACCATCTGGAAAATTTATTGCTGGATTTAAAAACATAACTCTCTGGTTTTATTAATTTCTTCCTCATTTTTAATAATTCAAGTTTTTTTTAGTGAAAATTTCAAAATTTTGAATGTTAAAAATTAAACATAAACATTTTGGAATTATCTTGGTGGGGCATAGTACAAAAAAGGTTGGGAAACACTGCCTTAAATGAAACAGTTTATATAAAGTTAAACAAAAATTACTGATCACATTCACACAGTTAGCTTTGAGTTTATGCTCTACCGGATGTAATATAAACAAATGAATGTGAGTATTTCGCTTGATATTTAGCCACCAGTTCTCAAATTGAAAACAGTTTCCGCCAACAAAAATACATATAATTTTTAAAATCGTTAAATAGTATTTTTTTCAATTGTAAATCATATTTTGTGATGTTGTAAAGGCATGAATATATATTCCAATTAGAGGAAATTATGAATACAAATTACAATTAGAGGGAGTTTGACTTAAAAGGAGTCAACTATATTTCTAGTCTTTGACAAATTTAAATACTTTTGTGTTTATTAAGTAAGCTATTGACTGGCAACTTCAGGAAAACTTTTAGTATTAAACTATTTTGTGTTTAAAAAGAGAAATGTGAGAAAGCTTAAAACCCAATTAAAAAAAAAAGTATTTGAAAAACGTATTGGTCGCAAAAAATATTTATTTTGAACCATTTTTAAAACAGTTACATATTTACAAAAACTAAATCAATTTAGCAATTAAAACGGACCATCACTTAGAACATTACTCCTACTTTTAGTTCTTATGACAAAATTTCAACCAGTAACTATTTCAAAAACAGTACCAATTTCATTACTTCTAGGTAAACATGGTACCTGTTTTTCCTATGGAAACATTGGTGCTATTTTTCGTACTAAAATAGGATTCAGGTGTTATTTTTTCAGGATTTTTTTTAATTAAATTTAATTTTATGAAAAGTATATTTCATTTATTTGATTTCCATATTCCAAAATAAATTAAATATAATAAACTCCTTGTGTCAAAATTAACAAGAACATTTCTTTCTTTATTTCTTTTTTTCTTTTCTCCTATCAAGGACTTTAAATATTTTGCTTTCCCCCAGATATAATTTTTTTTCTTTTAATATCATTGATTCCACAAAACCTTTTAGTCAAGCACTGGATGCGCCTCTCTTTGTTCCATACAACTTTAATCAAACCAGAGCTCTATAAAGTTTGTTGATTTCTCTTGTTGGTGATGCTCCTGAGTTTGGGGTAAGTTTGCTTTCAGTAAAAAGTTTTTATTACAAAAATCTTCTTAACATTATTAATTAAGGAAGGTTGAAAGGATTAACACAAAACCAATCGAATCACAAACAAAATGTAAATAAAGGCTGCAAAGAGGCTTATGGATGTTAGAAAAAAAGTATTTTAATTTCGTTAATGTTAAAATTTATTTTGCTAATAGAAAATTAATAATTTTTTTACTTCAGTTAGGTCACATTTTGGTAGAGACAAATCAAATTAAATATGCTAAGATCAAACATTAAAAGAGAAAAATACTTCCTGGTTGACAGGAAAAAGTACTTCGTTCCAGCCAGTGGCTTTAATATAATAAGGATATCAAAACATTTTTTTCTTTTATTTTGTTCCTCCTAAAGTATTTCCCAATTGATTGATCTCATTATATTAATAAGAATCTAAAAAAAAAAATATTTAAATGAGAAACCTTCTTCAACAACAACTGATGATCCAATATTAAAAAGAACAAAAACAACAACTGCTTAATTTGTTTTAGCTACTCTCAAACTCAAAAGGACAAAAATAATCTTCAATTTCAAGGTTCTTTCAAATTTTCAAATTAATATTCTAATCCAGTCAATAGGCAAGCCATAGCCACACAACTGCCCTTACCTAACTATGCAAACAAGTTTCTTATGTTAAAATATGTTAAGACTCTTTGATTAACTGTCTTACTTAAATAAGCTTTCTTTCCATTTAAGCCGCCCATTTCGTTGCTACAAGCAATACCATTCCGCACGATTGCCTTTTATATTTATTGGTTTTTGACCACCCCAATTAGGAGCAATAACTTTGTGTGTGTCAAGGAAATGAGAGTATTTTCCGTTTTTTTGATAATGCCATGCCCTTTATGGCAAAATATACTACATTTTCCAAAAGGGTCTGATTGATTAGTTATACCTACCCACAGAAAATATTTTACCTTTTTTTTGTTGTTTTGTTTATTTCGGTCGAAAATTATTATTTTCTATCAAAAGTTCCATCTCCCTTGTGTTCATATAGTTGAAAATATTTCGGAATTTTAAATTTAATTCACATTTTTTTTTTTTTTTATAAATTCCCAAAAGAAATTCCTTTTAAAGTGGTGACATTCCTTTGTTTCCCGCTTCTTTTTTTTTTGGTTCTTTTATGTGCTTGAACACTCTTTTTTCACTTTAACAAAATGACAATAATAATTTTCTTTTAATCATACACATACACACAATCAAAAACTCGAACTTAATACACTTACATATTCTACGTAAAACAAAATGTAAAAAAAAGGTATACAAACAAAAATCACTTATTCAGCAAACATTCAACAATTTGAATGAAAATACTCCTTGCACACACAATGAATGTGAATTTCTTTTTTGCTTCTTATTATTATTACATTTTTTTTTCGTTTTGTTGCCAAAGGACAATATTCTTTGACTTACTCAATCGAATCAGGATACACACGAATTTTGTTTGGTCTTTTATTTAAATTTATTAGGAAAGGAGAAAAATTTCTTTGGATAAGTTTTTTTTGTTTGTATTTATTTTTGCTTGTGCTTTTTCTCGAAAGGCGAAAACCGTTCTTATCGCGACGCACGCTATCACAGTAATAAAAGTGTCCTGCAATCAAGTGTTAAGTTTAAGGACTATTGGCAGTTAACAGTGTTTCTCCTGAAATTGTTCTCTCTTCAGGAGAGAATTTTTTCTTTTAATATATCTGTGTATGACCTACTTTCAAGCACGCGCAGAAATGTTCCTATAATATGACCAAATAAAAACAGGACGAAAAAGGACATTCTGATGAATACCAAACAAGACATAGGTTCAAGTTGATTTTCAATGAGGTTGAATTTACATAGACTGTGTTGTTTTAAAATGTTCTTTAGAATTTAATATTTGCTTTGGAAATGCCTGAATGGTATAAAGGACTAGTTCACTGTCTACGTCACAAGTGTAGAAAAATTAATAGGTACTTTGGGCAGGAATTATTTATCATTTTTTACCATTTCAGGAGAATTTAAGAGTAGAATTGAAAAAATCCTTTATTTAAAAAAAAAAAATTTAAAAACAATTAAATCTTTTAAATTATTTTAATTAGAAACAATTTGTGAATAATTTTCTGTGGAGGCTTTGATGAAAGAAGCTGTTTAAGAGCTGTGCGAAAAACCTAGATTTTTGGCAATTGACAATTTTTGAAAAAAAAACAGTCAGAAAATTGTTTTTAGGGAAATTTATTTACTTATTTATAATTTTTTATTTTTTTCATTTATTTACAAATAGAGCTTAGTTTTTTTTCGGAAACTTGTCCATCTATGTATCAATAATTATATATCAACCCTGATTTCTGCAATAATCCTTTTTTTTCTATCAGGACTACTTCGAAAACAGAAGAGGGCTGTGAGACTATAGGTTTTTGAGTTGCTATAAAATTATGTTCCCCTCTTTTTGGGACTTCCTTTTGTTTTGGTTTAACTTTGAAGTGTCTGTATAGCTGTACTGAATGAAGGATCCTTTCTGTGTCACCAGACACGCATTGTTTATTTTCACCTTTTTGCTGCTGTGGGTTTAAGTTATTGTTAGTAGAGCTCGTCTCACGTGGTTTTCCTTTATTCTCTTGGATGGACTCCCACAAAGGTATCATTGTATATGACGCGTAACACAAAAGCATGTATTTATATTGAAAGAGCATATCTACTACAATTACATAATGAAGGTAGTATGTAGGTAGGTATACACTCTGTCAGCTTTAATATGTATTTATAGTTTCCTAAGGCAATATTGACAGAATAAAAATGATAAATTTAATATTTTGACAAGTGACAGGATTTGTGTGTAAGTCTATGTCAAACGTGGTTGATGTTTCGGTGTAACGTGGGCTAAATAAACCACCGACCGTTGTTGATGAAAGGATGATAAAAAGTAGGTATTATCTCTGTTTGCTAAATGGTACTTTTGGGACGTGAATGGCCGTAAGGATTTATGATTAAAAAAAAAGGAAAGATAGCCCAAGATATACTAACATTAAAAAGAGTTAATATTATAGGACTGATTTCCCCATAAGGCCTGAATAATTAAGAAGAGAACCCAAAAAGAAAGTCAAACTTCTGTATTATTGATTGCATATACCAGCTACCTGGGTAAACCAATGAACCATAAAAGAACCTTCTAGCTTCTACTATCGGGTAAAAGAGCAAGAAGTGATTAAAAGTTTTTGCAAAGTGATAAATCAACTTGTTCTCATCGTTTGCTCGTTTGGTTTTGTCTTTTGTTTTTTTTTTTTCTTGTCTTTTTGAAAACTTCTCAATATATGTTCCTACGCTTTCTGTGGCATGAAGGCTATTCCAGTAGTTAGATGTTAAAAGCTTAAAAAGATTTGTTATGCAAATTGAATTATATTAATTCAAACCTTAGAGAAAGATTATGCTTGGTGAACGTGATGCTGTTTCCATCGCATCCATATATATATGTATATACCACCTCCAGCGTCACTATAAGCTCATCAAGCTGGTGCCTTCGTACATATTTGCAAGAAGATACTCAATCTTTTAGACATTTGTTCTGCCTTTAGGGCTGAAGAACTTTATAAACTTTTCTAGGGGCAATTAAAATCAATGTTAAAGAACGAAGCGAATACGGAAGAATAAAGATTGTTTTTATTTGTGAACTGAAGTTTATGGCTACCATTAACGGCTTGTGTTCACAAGGATTTAGCTGTTATCTAGGAATGGGAAAAAAAGGATGATTCCATATACCATAGTGAAATTATGTAAGTTTGCGGAAAATTCTTGAGTCTTTATTCGAAATGGTTTATTAATTATTCAGAAAACGTTATCTATCTAGGTTACAGGGAATGGATAACAAATGTAAAACTACATCAGACTTTTTTTGTTTTATTCTTAATTCTCTCCAAGGCTTGGGAATAACCTAAGTCTTAGAAAGTCAGGTGAATTGATTTTGTTTTTCAAACGAAAGCAATCCTTCTTGCTGCTTTAAGAGAAAAATAATGGAATGCAAAATACCAACAGTCGAAAGTTGGTTTTGATTGAAAATTTATTTTAGACATTAATCAGCTCAACGGAAATTAATTGTTACAAGTTTGATCTATGTTAGTACTTAAATAAGATTATATCACTTCTGATTGTTAAAAAGCGTAAACTAAAAAATTGTGTGTGGCACTCGCATAATGAAATAATGTTGCTAGGGTTATATTTTCAATTCTTGTCGGCTTGCTAATTTTCTGAAATGAATATAAAAATTCAAGGCTATAAAGTTGTCAAACAGTCCGAGAGTAGGTAATAACAAAACATTTTCTTCGTATTTAAGGCATTTTTAAAAATATCAATTATGGTCCTTGGTCTGCTTTAAAATACTAAGTCCAATAAACTTTGTTCACATACAATTGAATTGAAAAAAGATAAGTGGATGATTTTATTTCCTTTAACTGAGGAGCTTAGGAACAAAAGGAGACTATTTTCGCTCGAAACTTTTTTTAGAAATTAAGAAGACCAAGGAAATTAGGTGTTTTTGAAATGCCAATTTTGGAACTTTACTTCAAACTTCAAATCTTCAGTTAATCATGAAGAAATATTTTTATCGAAAAATTACCTCACAATAGGCATTTACCCTTAACTGACGTTATAAGGAATTGGTAAACAAAATCAGATCAACTTTACCGTTGGTGAATAAACAATGATACTAAAAGAAAAGAACTTCAAGAAATTTTACCAAATGTTGTTGAATAATTTTTTTCATCTCAGATATCTTGTAGACACAATTTACCTAGCATATACGTACTAATAAAGAATAAAAACAAATATATTTGTATTTTCATATTCTTTGCATCTAATTAATTAAATTGGTGATTTTTCAACAGTAAAACAACATGGGGCAGTTAGCTTCCGAGGGCATAAATGATGGGAAGCGTGGGTCGCACCAAGTTTTCTTATAGTTTAAACTGGTTCAAGTTCATCTATCGAAAAGGTTAAACAATTTTTATTAATGTGTATTTTGCCTTGAATTTAAATTTATTTTGAGAGTCTGAGAGAGAAGAATGAAGTTTTCTCAATAATTACCAAATTACACAAAAGTACGGCAACGAAAATTCCCATAACTTCACACAACGATTTAACGATTGATAGAAATTTCAACTCGAATTTTTTCGAATAGCTATATTCTCGCAATAAGCCCTTAAATTTCTAGTTTTTAGGTTTTGGCCAATTCTTAAATTTTGTTGTTCAGTTCAGCGTCATCTATAGAAAACGATGAAAACTTTCAACCAAGGTGTATATTTCTCACTTCATTTCTTTAAAAAATTATCGAGTACTACACCATTCTTTTAACTTTATACACAAAGGATAATAATAATAATCCTATATATGTATGCTTACACACCCAATGAAAAAAAAATTAAGATATTCAAATTATTTCCTTTCAGTAAATTTCTTTGGTTGTTTTATTTTTATGAATTACCCACTGTTTCTATTTTCGTGGCATTTATACATAAACATGCAACACTTGTATATCTTTTCGAATAACAATGATCCTTAAGATGCTCCTAATTCGTAATCGGATTACTATAGTACGATGGATGACAGTCTCTGATATTGTTTTGAAGAATTTCCAAATTGTTTCAGCTGCTGATTTCTTGATTCAAAACCAAAGAGAAAAATCAATTATGTAGAGGGTGTTACGAATACTAATTCACTTTTATTTTTTTTAAATAAGACAAGTTTATAATGCCTTGATGAAACTTGATCTAAGGATTATTTTTCGTGCTGAACTCAAATCCGTTATCATTTTTTCACTATCAGTTCTGAAGTAAAGTAAAAGAGATATTGAAACGATTAAAGCTGAATTTTGAAGACTATCCCTTAGCATTGTTACATGGCATTTTCTAACGGTAACATCTCGAAAACCAAAGATGGTAGCGAAGAACGGATAACGGATTTGAGTTCAGCGCAAACAAAAATACTCTTACTTTCACTTGTCGAAAAGTAAACTGATATTTGTAAACCCGTTATAATTCTTCGCATACTGTGGCCATAAAATCAGACAGGAAATGGAACTAGACACCAAGACAGTGCATTATGACAACATTCAATTGTATGTAGTCATTATTAAATTTATGATATGCTGATAAACTGCAACCTTTACAGACTTAACAAACCAATGTATAGCTGGATCTTTTACAGTTGAATAAATTGAACCAAGAGGACTGTTACGATTTTTCACTTCAATTTAAAAAAAATAAACTAAACAAACTAATTTTTCTACTTTTTCAACAAAAATCCATAGCTCTTAAAAAAACACCCTTTAAGTATGAGTATCTATTGCGGTTTTGTTTTTGGGAGTTAATGAAATCCTAGACCTATGGAGTATGTTTTTGATAATAGGATTAGCATTTATATATGTTTTTTCCTCTGATAATAGAACATTTTTGTTTCGTTAAGGTTTATCAATGAGGAGAATGATTTGGTGCTTTATAAGAAGAATCTGACTAAGTGGGGACTTTGTGACTTACATACTCAACTATTCCAGTGAGCGTCCTGTCAGCAAGAATGGTGGGAACCTTTTATATTCAGTTGTATCTAAACGGCTAAGATTACATAAGAGATACACCCCTGAAAAAAACATTTAAGGTGAAATAGACTGCACTTGGAAGCAAGTCTAAGCCTCTGGGTTGGTTATCCGATATCAACATCCTATATTTATTATGCCAAGGGGTACACTTACATAATATAAGTAAATATTCAACGAAATTCAAAAAACTTTCTGTTTAAAGTCTTGTTTTCTTAAATTTAATTTCATTGAATGTGTTTGAGGTTACACAGGATAGTGTCAACAACCTTTCATCAGAATGCATTATAATTACACTATGAATGTGCACCAATGTTGTAAACACAACATTATTTCTAAAGGATATTGTATATACCAAAAGGGAACCGAGGGAATGTTAAGCTTTTGTCATTTTGCCATCGTCGTCGTCGGTCGTTGTTTGAGTACACTTCATCTCTCTCCTTATAAAGGCAAAGTACCTATCAACGATGATGATATAATATAATTGTTATAGTATTCAGCTCCTGCAATGGTACCAGATTGACGACAGAGACGACAAAACGAGAGCAGTAGGAGCATCAAAGGCAGCCACTTTTAACCCAATTCCGCACTTCAGTGATGTAAACTAATACGAAGTGGAGTATTTTCTTCGACAACATTCATGTGTAACACAATAAGGATATCCCCATGACAACGCACGGGGCGTTCTTTATTCCCATTTTGCTTGTAACCTGTAACAAACAATGGTCTAGTTGTTCCACATGTAATGCATATCGGTTCAGTAAAAGTAATAATATGTTATTAGATCTAAAGGAATGGTAATTTATGGTTGAAGGCGTCATCATCGTACCAGTTGAGTGAAATAGAATTGAAATATTTTTTAAAGTGTGAAAGTCTGAAATTGTTTTAAGTAAATTTAAACAAATTGACAAGGATATCTGTGTTTTTAAAACAAAGAGATCTTCCGTGTATGCAAAGTCGAACAAATTTTCAAGAAAAAACCAATTTCAATTATTATACAACACTTCAGATAAATTTATTGAAATATATTATTTAAATTATATCAATTAATTTTCTTGATTTCTTATACATATGTATTTTAATAAAATAACAAAAAAAAATTATTATTTTAAAATCATTTTTATATAGTACGTAAGGAAAATATGAAGCAAAGAAAAAAAACAAATTAAAATACATAAAAAAAACACAATTATCATTCGAATATTATTATTGATTTAACACTTAAGAGGCATAGTTTTTGTATTGTTTTTTTTTTTTTTATAGTAAGTAAAAAATTAAGAAATATATTTATATAAACTGATTTTTATTATTTTTTTTTTAAATAGAAAACAAAACACTCAATAACTAAATAATTCTCGTGTTTTCTTCTCTTAAATATCGTGATAACTTTTAACAATTTTGTTGTTTTTTTTTTCTTTAATTATTATTTAATTCTTGTGTTATTTTTAAATGCTGTAACCAACAATATTACACAAACTAAATATCTACGAAAAATGACACTTTTCTAAACTTTGCATGTATATGTATATGTATATAATAGTAATCATAATAATAATAATATTTATAAGACTTAACATTTAAACAAAGAACAAACAAAATACAAAATTGAATAATAAATTATACTCCAATTCACACTCTCACATAGAGCGCGTATTAACAAAGAACAAAAATAAAAACGAATTAAAATTTACTGAGGCGGCTGACTGGATCTCCTTGACTTGTCCTTGTCTTTATCTTTTCGTCCGAATAAACGGAACATTCCGCTGCGACGTTCTTCTTTGCTTTTGCTTCCTTTGACACCGGAAACGGATGAAATCGATTGTGCCTCACTTTCACTGGAGCTTTCTGCCGATACACGAGACATATTAATTGAATCTGGTTGCAAGGATACTGGTCGTGCATTTTCATATCGACTTGTTCCCCAACCTGAAAATTTTATAAACAAATCTGATCAGACAAAATTTTATTTAAAATATAGATTACGTTACGTATTGAACATGCAAGAGAAAGGGCAAACTAAAAATTAGTAACAAAGAAAGCTGTAAATAAAAATTTAAAGCAATATCTACAGGAAATCTTTGTATAGGATAGTATTGATTAAAATTTGCTAAATACTACCACCCCACATAATCCATCAAAGTCGGACTTATGTGAGGAACTACAATTTATCTCACAATAGAATGGCTCCTGTAATAGGGTTTCTAGGAATACTAAGCGTAGCTACATATCAGGGTAGTTGTTAATTTAGGTTAATTAGATTTATTAGTTTATTGTTTGTGGAGAAAATAAATTATGCAAGCTCGTTCTAATGGAGATTTTGTTTTAAACCATTGGTCAAGATACCTTGAGCGTGGGTTTTAAGGTATGAACGGGTCAATTTCACCGATTGACCTGTAAAAAATAAAGTTGGTTAAGTAAGATTGTTTAGAAAAATAACTGCCCCACACTGCAAATTTAAATTAAGTTATAATATTATTAGAATTAACTGTAGTTGGCTTCCCAAAAATCTAATGTATTTGCAGCTAGAAAGTTAGATTCGTGCAAAATATATATATTTTTTAATAATTTCCACACCCCCAAGAAAAAATAACTAACTACATATTCAAATTCAGAAAAAGGCGCATTCACTAAACTGATTCCAATGATCATAATCAATTTTTCAAGAATCAGAGGAAAAGATAAGACACACACCAAAATTAGTTTTTTTTTTTTCAAAAATATAAAGCCAAAGAAAATATTTAATTTATACATATAAGAATCAGAGCAATATCTAACCAGCGACGTCAGCACTACTGATGCCCATATAACTTGGATTAGTCACTGAATTATTTTCCGGTGAATAATGCCACACTGTTCGGCTCGTTGTTGTTGTTGTTGTGGTTGTTGTATTTATATTATTTGCATTGTTTCCATTATTACCATCTGCACCACCTAAAGACATTGATGTTTGGACAGTAGTTCTTTTAGTTGTACTACCAATTCCAGGTCCTATATTACTGTTGATATTATTTTCAAAACGATTTGCATCTGTTCGGGTCGAAGAAGCAGATGACGATGATCGTTTTTGTGGTAATCCTTGATAGTTCTGATGTTGATTAGTACTGTTGTTGTTGATATGTTGTGTACCGAATGTACTGATTCTTTGGTGTCCTCCTAGAGGGGGCATTGTAGTTGGCAATGGTGGTGGATTTTCTGTTCAAAATTTTAAAAATGCATGGTAAAACAGGGAATTTCGAAGTAAAAATCAGGACTTATATAAGACCTTTGGTGGTCAATAGGTTTTGCCTCCAATTACTGTTTGCTTATTTTTGGAAACTCGAAAAAAAAATATTAACTAGATATACTGGTCACCCATGACACTCGACTGAAACTCAAAATAAAAATTATTTCCCCTACGCTTAAAAAGAGTAAGCAATTCACCAATTTAACGACTGACCAAAAAGATTGACCTTTGTACGGATTAATTTTTGCAGAAATTCAAAATTTTTAATGGATGTTTGGATTCATTTTTGCTTTCTGAAATTTTATATTTCGTTTCATTGGTAAGATTTTCAAAAAATTAATCTTTAATGTTGGAGGTTCATACAAAACCATTTAAAATTACATATTGTATTGTTTTTTCTTGAGTTTTTTAATAACTTGAAATCTCGTTGTTTGGTGCTTTAAAAAAAAAAAAGTGGCTATTCCATCAGAAAAAAATTGTTCTTTTACACCCTTGTAGACAGTTCACTTTCAGAACAACTGCACATGATTGTACGTGTATACACTTTCGAAAATATTCTTTTACTTCAACTTAAACTAACCTGAATGTCTTGATTCCATTGTAAAACCTCGTATGTCTTCATTACCATTTGGAATACCACTTAATCCAGCAGGAAGTGTGGACGATTGTATCCTTGACATACTTCCAAAATTAGCATTTAGATCTGAAATATCTTCAAGAAAAATAAGCTTAAACTAAATTCAAAATATCTTAAGAGTTATATCTTACCACTGCCGACACTATTGCGATTTCTCATGACTACCAAATTATCTGTACTTTGTCGGTGTGGCACTGGGGGTGGTGCACCACGTGGTGGTATTGGAGGTTTTTGTTCGTTGAATCCATAAGATCCAGTAGGGGAGGCGGGTTGATGTACAGGTATCTGAAGATGCAAAATACAAAATCTTTAAAAGTCAGAAACAAATGAATCAATTTAAAGATATTTACGCTGGCTTGTTGTGAATACTGTTGTTGTTGTTTTTGCAGGAAATTCATTTGTGGCGTTGTAGAACTACTTCCTGATAAACTACTGTTTATCGAATCGTTTCGACTGCGACGCTGTGAGTCGGGTGATGATGCCCTGGAACTCATGGGTGAATCAATTTGGCTGGCGATCTTGATGTCTGGAAAGCTGTTTGATTGCTGTAAGAAAGACAAGAAAGCATTGACAATAGACCCAAGGGCACCAATATTTTATTAACTCACTCTAACAGACTCATCATAGCTAAGAAGTTGTAGATTTGGTGGCAAACCAGCATGGAATGAGATTTTTCTAATCCAATCATTCATCGATTCAAGTTTAGGTGCTTCGAAGAGGAACTCAGATCCATCGGGAAGTTTCAGCCTGAAGACGTGCTTCTTCTTTGTGTAATCTTCAGCTCGTTCACATTTAGCTCCCAGGATATTCACTGGAGCTGTAGCTGTCTTTTGTTGAATAAAGTCATTTTCGTCCTTAAAGAAGCACAAAAGCTGACCACAAAGTACTGTGTGGAATTGCTTCCATGATCGGACCGGTGCTTTTTTTCCTCCTGACTGAAGACCATGTTTACGTTCTAGTGAGCCCTGAATTTCTACTGGTGGCAGGTCGAATCCTTCGCCCTTGCCGCCATTCTTTCGGAAACTTTGTGCCCGTCGACGAGTCGTGAATGAAGGTGTTCGCTTAGGTTGTTTCTGTGGTACCTTCATACTTTCAGCTCGTTTAACGGTTGTATCTGAGCCGCGTCGCAGACGATCACCAAACACACCAGATGTAGGAGTCCCAGGTCCAGTTGTAACGGTCTTTGGTGCTGAGTATTCTTCTTCGAACGGACTGCGCAGAGGAATAGCAACTGGCGATGTTACCATTGGTGAAGAATAAATGGGGGTCTTTTCTGCAACACCATTGGCACGGTTTTCGTTTTGTTTTTCGGTGCGTCTTCGTTCTTCATTCAAACGTTGCAGTTCCTTCTGTTTCAGTATCTCTAGACGTTCTTTCTCCAATCGCTCCTTTTCCATTCTCTTTGCAACCTTTTCATTCTCAACCTGTTTCTTGAATCGCTGTTCAAGAAGCGTTATCCTGCGGATAGCATTGAACTTATCTTCCTGTGCTGCCACTGTCTTCTCAAAATCTTGGTGTCGTCGAAGTAGATCTTCAACTTGAGGAATTGATTCGCCCAATTTGGAGTCTTTGAGCAGTGGTTCTCGACTTGAAATCCAATTTTCAAGGATTTCAGCTTCCTTGAGGAATAGTCGTGTGTCTAAATTAAGTTCGTAAATCTCCTTTCGCTGTTGCAGGGTCAACTCCAGCAGATCATGACGTTGCTTTAAAATCTGAATCTTCTCATCGACCTCATGCGCCAAAAAGTGCTTTTCCTTAATTAATTTCTGTCCATTGGCTGTGAAATTGGCAAATGTCTCATCTCGAGCATGTATCTCTGCTGTATGCTCCTTGATGCTTGATAGAAGTGCATCAGCTCCAGCAACAGTTGTAGCAAGCTCTGGAGCCGTAATTTTTGCCAGCATCTCATTGATCCATGCAATCAACTCTCTATACTCATCAAAGTAAGACTGTAACTGTTCGGCTTGTTGAAGTTTTCCACGACGCAGTTCGGTCTTCTCCCTTAGATCAGCCCATGCTTCGATTGTTTCATCGCGTTTCACTTCAATGTGCTCCTTTGCATCGGGATAGATCTCTCCCAATTTTGAAGCTTCTGCTAGAACTGAATCGACTTGCTCCTTTATAGCTGACAATTCAGACTCAAAGACAGCATGTTTACGATTCAGAGCTTGTATACTCTCCAAATCTTGCCCGTAGTCTTCAGAAATCAGAGAAGATTCCTTCTCATTGATGAGGGAGATGGTTTCATCAGCAGCTCGATCATAAACATGCACTTGTTTAGCTCCTGCTAGGG
This sequence comes from Dasysyrphus albostriatus, assembly GCA_946251815.1. Taxonomy (NCBI): domain Eukaryota; kingdom Metazoa; phylum Arthropoda; class Insecta; order Diptera; family Syrphidae; genus Dasysyrphus; species Dasysyrphus albostriatus. The sequence continues at coordinate 140,102,640 of OX276336.1, forward strand.
CGTCTTGACGGGCATTGACTAGATCCTTAAGTTCATCCCATAATTGCTTTGTCTCATCTCGCTTTGATTTGATCGATGATCGATAGGGGTTGTTCTCCTTGATCAAAGCTTCACCACGTGTCAGACATGCTTGAACTCGCCCTTCATTTGCTGTCAAATTTGATATGAATGAGTCGAAAGCTAGAATCAACTGTTCTACGTGTTCCACATCTTCTCCATAATCTTCAGAAGCAGTCACAGTCATTTGATCACCTATCCATTCGTGAAGATCTTCAGTTTCTCGAAGGAATTCGAAGAGTTTCTTGCACTCAGCCAAGCGCAGTTCCCGTTCTCTGCAGAGTTTTAAGAGTTCTTGATATTGAGAACTTACAGAGGAGTTCTTTGTGTTGATGTTTTGGCTGTCAAAGTGGTTCCTTTCGATCAAATTCGTTGCTAGGGTGTTGACTTTTTCAATAGACGAATTGAATGACTGTAATTCTCGGTGAAGAACTTCAAGTTTCTTGATGTGTGACTGTACTGATGGTTCATCTCGACCATAATCTTGGGATGCAAGAATTGGGCGTTTCTCTTTCATCCACGCTTCGGCTTCATTAGCTTCCACATAGAACATTTGACTCTCGACAGCATCAAGCAACCGCAAGCGACGAATGCTTGCTAAATCTCGCAAATTCACTAACTTAGACTGGAGAAGATCACATTTGGACTTCACCTGATCTCTGGCAAAATGTTCTTCTCGCATCATCTGTTGGCCTCGCTGTATTAAGGCGAGGACAAGTGGTTCTTGTGATAGAATTTCTGCTTCAAGTCCTTGATGTTTCTTCTGAAGGACTTGAACAGCGATCAAACTGGTACCCAGATCACTTGATCCAGCCACATTTTCCTTTTCTGTCAGCCATTGCAGTTCGTCCTCAGCATCACGCATAAACTGCTGTAGATTTAATGAATCTTCAAGATTCTCCCGCCGAATGGCGATTGGTTCATGAAGACTTCGATACCGCTTGATAGTTGCCATTGCTCGATCGTGGATCTCATCCTTTAAAAAGTGATCAGCCTGCAAAAACTTTTCAGCTTTCTGCTTCACCTGTTCACAGATTTCATTGTGATGGGTTACATCAGCTTCAAGACGTTCATGTTTCTTGATCAGATTATTCACTGCTGCCAGATCTTTCCCATAATCTTCACTTGACAAGTGTGACTCGACTTCGTCCATCCAGTTATTAAACTCGTCCATGGTTCGATTGAAGGTGAGTGCATCATAAGCTTGGTTTAGTTTATCTTTCTTCTCCTTTGAAGCCTCAGTTAATTTTTCCCAATCAGATTCAAGCATCTCCAAGTGCTTGGCTATCTCAGTTTTGGCATAATGATCATCCTTGATTAGACCTTCGCCTTCGGTAATCACATCTTTGACTCTAGAGGCATTACTCACGAGTTCACTGTCAAAAGCTGTATGCTTCTGGATCTTGCTTTGCAAGTTACTTGGCTCCCTGTAGTTTTCATCGATGGCAATCTGCATCTTTTGTACCAACCACCGATCGATTTCATATAAACTACGAAGGAACTCCTGTAGCTGTTTCGACTGCGTGAGCTTAAAACGACGTTCCTGCGAAAGTGCCACCAATTTTTGTCTGCGCTTCAAAACATACGACAGTTTATCCCTTATTATCGCAGCATCTTCTGGATCACTCTCCAGGATTGACTTGGCGAACTTTTCTAGCTCATTCACATTGTCGGACTCGAGGAGCTTCTCAAACGCATCGTGTTTTTTTATCAACCTATCGACAGCTTGATATGAATCTCCAAGATCATCGTTATTTAGGAAAGCTTCCTTATTAGCCAGCCAGTTCTCTACCTGTTCCATTTGTGATTTAAATAGCTGCAACTGATGAGCCTCTCTCAATCGCTTGGCACGTTCATTCCAAGCGTCATGCAAAGTTTTATGTAGATCACCTAAAGTCTTCAAATACTTCTTAGCATCATTTGACTTCACCACGCTCACCAAACTCTCACCGTGCTTTTTCAAATCTAAGAATGCCTTATCTCTGCCATCGATTTCTGCCTTTCTCTCTTGATGCAGCTCCAGCTGAGTTTCACACTCAGTGATTGTCATAGGGGCTTGAGCTGCATTCATTTTCTTGATTATATCATTCACCCAGGATTCCAGTTCCTTAACGTCTGAGACGAACTTATGAACATCATAGGCGTCATTGAGTACGTCACGACGTTTGATACTGAGATCCTGGAGATTGTTCCAAGATTTCTTCAGCTCGTCCAGCTTCTTATCGATGTCTTGCAAGCGATCGGGATATTTCTTTTTAAGATCCATGGCGTCACGTTCATGTTCACCAATTTTCTGCTTAACCGCGGTCATATCGCGTTCCAAAGCATCTTCTCTACGAATAAGAGTCTCAACAGCAGCCAAATCCCGACCTGTGTCCTCAGAACTCATTGCAAGCGCCTTTTCTGCAATACGATCTGAGGTATCATCTACATCTCGGTTGAAAACGTGGATTTCATTTGCACCACCCAAAAGTGCACGGTAGGCACTGAGCGCTCCTTGAAGATGCCTCCAGCGATTATTAAAATTATTTCTTCTTTTGTCAATGTTCTTTGTCTCAGCTGGTACTTCTCCTTGGTGAATCAACTTGTCTGCCAATTGGTTGATGTGCTTCACCCTTTGGTCGTCGACCCGCATATCTGAATCCACATCATCGAGTTTTCTCGTCAGGGCATTGCAGTGTTCTAAATCTCGTCCAGTGTCACTAGCTTGAATCATCATTTCCTTATCGCGTATCCAAGCTTCGATCTTGTCTAATTGGTTGTTGAATTCCAAAATATCTTGTGCTTCTTCCAAACCTCTACCTCGGTTATCCAATTCTTCGAGCAAACTCTTCCAAGCTGATACAACACTCTCGATAGCTTGCTTGATCTCTGGTGAGGACTCGTGCTGTTTTCCTATTAAAATCAATCCAGTTTCTTGGATTTCCTTGATTCTTCCTTGATTGGCGGCTATTTCTGCTTGGAATGCTTGATGCTTCTGCAATTTTTTGATTTTCTCATCTAAGTTTGATACTTCTGAATAATTGGCTCCATCTGCTTCTAGCTTTTTCTTCTTCTCCGATATCCAAGATTGAGCCTCAGCACAATCTCTCACAAACTGGGCATAAAGTAGAGCATCCTCGAGTTTATAATGTCTCCTCTCGCATAGATCTTTAACTCTTTGACGGCGTTGTAGAACACCCGTGAGAATTCCTTGAATATTGGCACTGTCATAGTGACGCTGCTCGATCAATTTACGACCATGATCTTGCAAGAGCGCAACCTTGTCTTCCTGCGTCTGAATTACTCGTTCGAATTCATCATGCTTCTTAATTTGATTTTGTACATCTTCCACAGTTTGGCCAAAGTCAGAACTTGTGAGCGCTGCTTGTTGTGAACTGGAAAGATTATCAATTTGTTTTGCATCACGTAAGAAGCAGAACAAATCGATCTTTTGCTCAAGCATTATTTTCTTTTTGTTCCAAGCAGCGTGCAGTTTCTGACGTTCGTCCAACATGGCAGAGCACTTCTCTTCAACTTCAGCGGCAGCATAGTGTCCAGTTTGAACCATGGAATCGCTCAATTCGTTAAGGAAGCGGAATTTCTCTTCACGTGCTTCAATTTCACCATATATTGCGTCGTGTTGTATTTTTAATGCTGTGGCTCCAGCAGCATCACTAACATGTTCTTCAGCTTGAAGAGCTGCTCTCAGATTTGATGACCATGACATGATGTCTCGTACGTCGGTAAGGAAAGACTGAAGATCGGAACTGGCTGCAAGTCTATCTGAACGGGAACCAGATCGTTCCTTTAGTTCATTCCATGCTGTGACTACTTTGTCTTGCTGTTGAGCTATAGCACTGGCGTTTGATGGATATTTGGTTTGAAGACGAACTGAGTCCTCAACGAGAACTTGAAGTTGAGCCTCCAATGCCACCAAGTCATTCTCGAATCCTTCATGTTTCCTCAGAAGAGCTAGAGCTGAATTCAAGTCCTTACCAAGTTCTGACGAAAGGGCAGCGTTCTTGTCTTGAATACGGAACAATGCTTCGGCAATGTCACGATGGAAACGATGAATTTCTCCAGCTGCATGGAGTTTCTGTTCACGTTGGTTCAGGAGTTTCAGTAGGTTCTCCCAAGATGATCTTTATTAGGAAAAATAAAGTAAAAATCTTATCAAGCTTCGAGAATTTTTTCAACATACCTTAACTGCTCTTGACGTTTTTCGACTTCTGGCGCATATGGGCTATCAGTTTCTATCAACTTCTTAGCGAGTACTTCACACTGGTTTACTCTGTCTGACCCGACTTCCACGCGATGCTTAAGGTCGTCAAATTTGTTTTGGAGAAGCTAAAAAAGGGGCTTATCAAACGTGAACATATAAAACCAATATTTAAAAACTCACCTGCAAGTGTTCATAATCCTGGCCATAATCCTCCGAAGATGCTGCTTGATCTTGTTCTTTAATCCATTGTTCTACCTCAGCGGATTCCAAGAAGAATTCGTGCATATACAAACTTTCCATTAATCTCATCTGGCGCTGAGTTGCCAACTTCTGCAAACTCTTAAGCATTTTCTCGATCAGTGCTTGTTTCGAGGACAAAATCTTTCCATCCGGATGACCTGCAGAGACCATGGCACCACAATTATGCCCCATTTCTGTGACAATTCCTGAATAAGTATCCAGTTCCAGTTCAATAGCCTTATGTTTGGTCAACAGCTTTGTAGCTGAATCACGATCTCGTCCATAGTCAGTCGATCGAAGAACGTTGTTTTTCTCTCCCAGCCATGATTCTATTTCTGCGGCTTCTGACAAATACTGCTGCGCTTTCAGAGACATTTCCAGCTTCTTAGCACGATCATTGGCGTTACTTTCAAGATCTACCCATGCCTTCTCTAGTTTGTTGCAAAGATTCTTCACCTTCTCTTTTTCAGGATGTTTCTGATCAACCAATGCCTGTCCTGATTGAAGTGCTCTGTTAATCATTGGCAGATGACCCTTAATCTCTGCTTCTAACTTCTTGTGTTTTTTATGCAACGACTGAGCTTGATGTAAGTTTTGTCCAAGCTCCTTGGATGTGGCTGCTGGCATATGCTCATTTATCCATTGCATCTCAGCGTCAAGTTCAAAAACAAATTTATGATAGTTCAAACTTTCTTCAAGCTCAGCACGTCGCTTCCTGATTGGATCCTTCAACAAATGGAAGCGGTTCTGAATATCCTTTGTTTCATCCTTGATGTTGGCTGCATTGAAATGGCCTTCATGAGCCATTTCCTCCCCAGATGAAACCAATTCTTCAATTTTTTGCTCCCACATAGTGATTTCGGATTCCAAAATATGATGTTTGTTTATTAAATCCTTGCAACTGCGCAAATCATGACCAACGTCTTTGCTCTTGAGAGCATTATCCAACTCATCAACTTTCTTTTTAGCATCTTCAATAGCCCGATTGTGTTCCCTTTGAAGGAATGCCTGCTCCAATTTGCGACCTGCAAAGAGAAAGTTTAAATAAAACAGGCTTGATTTTTAAATTCTAAACTTACCTTTGTCTTCTGAGATCGTTAGCAGATCTTTCCATTTTTTGTTTAAATCGGTAACCTTAGATTGTACTTCAGGTACACGATTTTTGGTGGCAACCAATGACTCAGCGTCCTTGTTGACATTCCTTAATTGGCCTTCATTAGCGCGGAGTTCTCTTTCGAAAGCTTTGTGTTTTTGGAGCTTTCTTGGTAGATTGGATAAATCTTTATAGCTGTCATCACCAGCAATTTTCGTCTTATCATTAAGCCAAGTATTAAGATCGTCAGCTTCAGCAGCAAACTTGTGGTAGTCCTTTGATGCTTGAAGGGAACGTTTTCTTTCGAATGCACGATCTTTAACAGCTTTTCGTTTAGCCAAAACTTGGTTCCTACGATTGTCGATGCTGGAAATAAGGAGATTCTATTTATATTTATTCGTTATGACCAGAATAACTTCTTACTATTGAGAATCGTAATGGTCATTGGCAATAAGTTTATCAGCATGATCAGAGAAACCTTTCAAGATCTTGTCCTGAGCCATAAGACTTTTTTCAAAATCAATGTGACGCTTGAAGATCGCTTCAACTTCGTCCAGTGAGTTCTATTAAAAAAATTTACAAAAAATAGAAAAACTCCCTAAAAAAAAAAACTAAAGTTTTATCTTACTCCTAAATTCGAATACTCAAGGAAGGCTTCATGGCCTTTGGTGGTAGCGTCAATTTTGTCTGCTTCGCGATTGAAAATTTGCAATTCTACACACTGCTGAAGCCATTTTTGCTTCTCTACCCATCCCCTGTGGATAGCATCCTGTTCGGCTTTCAATCGGTCAATGATCTTTACGGTTTCAGCTACATTCGGCCGACCATCGGTCAGTTGGTGACCCAAATTGATCACCTCAGCGAATTCATTATCATGTGCTTTGATATCATCACCCAATTCATTGTGCTTCTTGTACAAATTATTAGCAGTTTCCACATCCCTCGCGACATCATCGGCATTCAACTGATCCTTGACGGAATCAATCCAAGCCAATAATGTTTTCGCACTATTGTTGAAGATTTGTTGTCCAACCGCATTCTCAATGCGAGCTCGTAACTCGATTCCTTTCGTGTGTACTTGCTTCCACATATCAGTTACCTCTTGTTGGCGGGCGGTTACGTTTGCTCGTTCTGCTGGATAGGCGTTCTTTACTCTGTAAATAAGCACATGAAAACGACTTCACTAATATATATGTGCGTACGATAAAACTTACGAATTTCCTAGGTAGTTTACTCGGTTAACCTTTTCCTCAACTGGAGCCAGTTCTCTTTCAAGATTCTGATGTCGCCTCTGCAAAGCTTGAACTGTCTTCAGGTCAGGACTGATCACAGCTGTATCTAGCTGTAACATCTTTTCGCTCATCCAAACCTTGGCTTCATCACAAGTCCTATTGAATAGTTCTACACTCGAGGCACCCTCCAAACTCTTCTCTCTTTCGGCCTTGGCATTATTCAAACGCTGCCAGATCTGGTGTATCTGCTTTTGTCGTGCAACAATCTTATCCAATTGTGAGTGACCCTGTCGTGTGAAGTTCTGTACAGCAGTGTCTATTTCTTCAACTCGTTTTGAAGCCGCTGATAGATCGGTAAGGAATTTCTCAAACTTTCTCTTGGCATTCTCAACCCCATCCACCTCGTCCGACTTGATCATCTTCTCCTTATCCTTCATCCATTTCTCAAAGTCATCACACTCACGATAGAATCCGAACAAATGGATGGAATCTTCAAGAAGTGCGTGTCTTCGCTGTGCCATCTCTTGTAGTTCATCGTAGGTAACGTTGATACGCTTTTGACGCTTTTCCACACTGTCAGAATTGTCATTGATATTTGTCGATGAGCGTCGCTTAACCAATGGCTTGATTTGGGACACACTCGACGGTTTGATTCTTCGGACAGGCACAACTTGTCGGACCAAGATTGTCTTTTTTACCTTTTGCTTAGTTTTGACCTTTTCAGGTTTCGTTACTATGCATGCAACTGGCAGAGGTTCCACCTCCTTCACATAGTTTGCGGGGACAAAACCTTCTGTGCCGTTGTCCTTGCGAACACACCACCAATCGTTGTTTGTTTTGTTTTTAAGAAGCATGATCTAGGATAAAATTTTATTTATGAATTGATAATGGGATACAAAATTTTGAACTTACCTCGCCTTTGTCCATTTTCATGCCCTGTCCCTCGAAGGGAAACAAAGCTTTGACATGTGGAAGAAGTTTGGTTTCGGTGACTTTCTTGTGCTCTAGTTTTTCGACAAGCTCCTCTTCCCACACTTCTTTGGGCACCAGGCGGGTTTCGTTTACCCACTCCTCTTGCTCAACCTCAGGCAACTGTTCTGGTTCTGCTGATAGCTATGGAAAAAATAAGGCGTTATTTCGTTAGTACAGAGAATTCCTTTCGAATGTTGCTTAAAAAATGTAACCTCTAAAGTGCAAATTCCAGCTTTAATCAATTTTTCTGCCTGTTGATTGAGGTTTAGAATATCCCCAGAATAGGCATTCAATTCACCCTGTAAATCACGGTGCCTCTGTAGTAAGGCCTGCGCCGAAGGTTCATCAGTTCCGTAATCCTTTGAATTCACCAATGCCATCTTTTCGTTCAACCACGATTCGGCTTCATTGGCATCTGTGTAGAATTGATAAGCTTCAGCAGCATCCTCAAGCTGCTTACGGCGTAACTCAACTAGATCTTCTAGGGCTTTCCAATGTTCTTCCAAGGAATTTATTCTCAGCTTGATTTCCGAAGATCTGGGATGTTTGTCTGTTATCAGTTTCTTTCCCGCATCACCCATCTGCAGGGATTTTGGCTTCCTAGATTTAATTTCATCTTCGAGAGCTTTATGTTTCTGTTGCAGGGAGAGAACGGCACGTAGATCTTTAGCTGAGATTCCTGTTTTACAGATTCTCTGCTTATCCACCAGCCAACCTTCTTCGTTGTCGTAGTCTTCCATAAAGTGGTAGAAATTTCTCGCTTCTTCCAGGCATGCCCGACGTTTTGAGCATAGCGTTAATAATCTGAAAAATGGATCAACAATAATTCAAATTTTGATTCATTTATTAGGATATGTAAGATACTTACACTTGATATGCTTTGTCTAATTCTGCAAGCTTCTGCATAAGAATCACGGCATCTTTCTGATCTTTGTAGGCTTGACCTAGTCTTGTGAATTTCTTGAGTGTTTCTCCAAGGGTATTAACTTGTAGTTCCTGTAAGGAATGTGCCTGGAGAAGCTCTTCGACTCCCAACAAATGAGGTCCCACATCTTCGGAGGCAAACTGAACCTGCAGCTCCTTAATAGCCTCCAGAGTACTTGCGATTTCGCGCAGCAGGTTCATAAGGTTACTCATCTGTGATAGGTTGTACTTGTGGTTCTCGAGTAGTTCGAGGAGTTTCCTCCACTTCTCCATAACTTCAGCTTCTCGTTTTTTCACACGCTCCTTTCCGTGATAGTTTTCCTTCTCCAATTCATTGGCCATAGCAGTGAGGTCATTGAAACGTTCAACACGCGCTAAAATATCCGCTGATATCGCTTCGTGTTTCTTTAGCGTTGCATCCACTTGTCGCAGGTACCTCGGATCGGATAGGACTTGAATCATTTCCTTCAAATATCCCTCGCGCAGAACTGACTTCTTCTCGAACTTATAGTTCAGCTGTTCGAGTTTCTCTTGTCGCAGCAGCTCATCGCGTAACGCCACCTCTCGGTTGTGTTCGGCGTTTTCAAGCTGTTGCCACGCTTTTTCAATGTCATTGACCAGTTGTCCATCTTGTGGGGTGTATTGCGGTTGATTCAGTGACTTCAGCAATGTGTTGATCGTAAAGTATAACGCTTCAATTTCACTTCGTTCCTTGTATCTGAATAGAAAAAACTTAAACAAGAAACTTAAAGAAGCTGACAAAAATCTTACTTTTCTGGTTTTTCTATAGTTCGGTATTCTTTAAATGACAACAGTTCCTTTTGAATGCCTTCGAGGGAATTGGGAAAATCACGTTTCGCCAATTCGATTGTCTTATTCCGGATCCAACTAAGTAAAGTTGTCGTCAGGCGTTCGTAGTGCATTTTCTTACGATCCGCATCCATGAGTTGGCCAACGATCTGAATGGTGAGAAAAAAAAAGTATATTTCAAGACTATAATTAGAAATTTCTGAATAAGCTATTGAATTGCAATGAGCGTCTATGCAACTGTCTGCTGGACACGGTGTATCAATGGATACAACTCTAAAATACCATAGATTAACTGGAGCATGATATTTATGGTTATTGATACCGATGTGGACGGGATTGGAGGGCAGCATATAGCAAAACAATCGAAGACAAAATCAGTGGACCGTTAATCGTGGGAGACTAAGGTTGTTTTTTTAAACGAGGGTCATTGAAATAAATATTTGCGATAGGTACAAGAAATTGAAAGACGTTGTAGAAGTTGTTAGTTCCGAATCACAGCAAACAATTGGTTCGTGGTGTTGTGGAATCCATTTAAAATTTATGAGCCTCGAGGGCCGTTTAACTTTTTCGGAGATTAATATTATGGAATAAAAAATAGAAGCTCATTTTGTTCGTAAAGAATAAGCTGTGATACAAGGTGTAGGTGTATTGATCTGAAAACTGATGAAAATAATTATACTTACGTTGGCAATACGTTTTCCACTTTTCTGTTCATTTTTCATGCGTGCAAATGTGTGATAGTATGAAGCGACATATGTTAAAATTGACTTTTCATCTGGTCGTGCGCAGTCAACGTCTTCGGCGTCAAGTAAACTGTAAACAAAAATATAAATTTGAAAAGATCAAGCAAGATCAAAATCAATTTTAACTTTTTAAAGCTTATATATATTATAAAAATTTAAACACCCACCTTGGAATACCCAAATCATTAGCGGCAACATCGAAGGCATGATTTAGATTGTCGATATTTGAATTTTTCGAATTAACAATTGTACTGTATTCAAAGAGATCAGGACGATGCGAGTGAATGAGGGCATTGAAACCCAAACCAGATCTCCAGGATGATGTGAAATCCTGAAAAAATAATACATGTTAATGTTGGTTTTTATGATTAAATATGTTAATAAATGCCTTACCTGAATATTAACACCTGGATAACCATGTGTTTTCCTTTGACACCACAATAGAAGAGCATCTTTGGCTGAACGTTTCTCTGATGATTCGTTTTCTTCATCCTGGTAGATAAGAAGTTATAGAAAGGTATAGTCTTGAATATATATTTTTTTTTATTAAGTTAAAAAATACTTGTAAAAAAAATGTAAAAAAGAAAAAACATGTTTTGATTTTTTTTTTTACTTACCACATCGATTTCGATTTCTTGGATTTGAAAACGAAGAATTATTGTCCAAATCAAACCGAGGATCAATCTGGGGTTACCATCGACAATGTCTTCAGCACCAATCGATTCAAGGCGAACCTGAAAAAGAATAAAATAATTTTTAAAAAAGTTCGAAAATTCAGGTTAAATTGAAAAAAAAAATATTGGAAAACTTTTTTAAGGCCTGTGCATCTTCATTCAACATGAGAGAATCTTAAGAACTCGTGAGAGTTGGATAAGTTATCTACAAAACTTGTTATGGCATTTTTGTTTAATTCATTTAGGAGCAATTCGATCGCCGATCTAGGTTTGTTCGTTGAAGTTTACCCAAGGTTGACCCGCAATTTTTCTTGACAACCCCAGGAATTGTTTAAAAAAAACTGGGTTTGTCTGTTCTCAACAAACACTCAATTGTGTTGAATCTACAACAAAAAAATGCTTCGGAGCTCCTACTAATTTGACATTTAATTCCTTACCTCAACTCGCCCCAGCAAAAAACCTAGTTCTACTTCAGGACGAGTTCAGGGCGACCCCAGGTTTCAAAAAACACAAAATTGGCTCGTCAGGGTTAATTCAGGTTTTTCAAAAAACGCTTTGGGGCGACCCAAGGGTGACTTCAGTGCTCAACGAACAAACCTTCTATTTACGTGTTTTCTGACTGGCTGCAGGCTGCAGCTGTTTTTGTGTACTGTCGGCTGGATGCACACAGTACACATTATGTTTGTTCGTTGAAGTTTACCCTGGTCCAGGGTTGACCCAGGTGGTCAAAAAAAAACCTAGGTTTTTGTGTTCTCAAACCAATTGTATTGTTGAGATAAGAAAGAAACAAAATTAGTTTTAAAAATAATTAAAAACAAACCAAAGTTTGCATTTTCTATTTCTACTTGTTATTTTTAAAGTAAATGAGTGTATTTCTGGAATTTCTATATCAAAAACAAACAACATGCTTCAGACTTCAGGCCACTTTGACAGTTTATTCTTTCCCTCAACTCACCCCAGCAAAAAAACCTAAATCTACTTCAGGGCGAGTTCAGGGCGACCCTAAGTCTTATTTTTCTGAACTGGTCAAACAGGTAGGTACCTAATTAAGGTATTTATAAAGTCAATCGAAAACGTTTTCAAAGTAAGTGCAATAGTTTGCTAAAACACCAAAAGAATGTCATCAAGAGAAAGACTCTTTGTCAATTTTTTTTCATCTACGCATGCATTAACATGCTACACGACTTTCTATTCCAATGTAATGCAAAAATCAAAAAGCAAATCCTATTTCTTATAATATATGTAAATTTGTAATCACATAAATTAGTTAGAAAATTTCCTGTCCCTATTTGTATTCCAGTCTCACTGACCTATATTTATTGCCCGGCCGGCACTGGTTTTGCTTATATTTGTAAATCTGCAACATTGTTGCAACTTTTTTCAACTTTACTGCTTTACTACCTTGCTAACTATAAGACAAATTATAATCTTTACGATTGCAAAAAAAAAAAAAGAAGCGAAGATACCTACACCTACAGTGCATCCAGAATTTTACAATCCATAGAAACCAGTGACCATCATCAGCAACAGTTGTTGCTGTAATCTGCAAATGCAATGCAAATAATCTGAAAACACATTAAAAATTATCCCTGCGTTGAAATCCAAAAGCGAGACAATCCACATTATGTTGTACAGCTCTATACACAAAGCTTAATAAATATAGAAACAGCTATGGTTAATAATTCCATAAAATCAATTTTATAGCCTCAGCACTGAGCCGACCAATTTATTGATTGGAATTTGTTGCGACGGACGCGGTCGTTGCTGTTGTTGCTTCGCACGTTTCAGATAAAAAAAAAAACTGAACAGAAATAAATTCATTCAGATTCGACTTTGCTTCAGATGCAACTAAAACCGAAGCTTGCAATTCGTCCCGGGTCATAAAAATGTGGCACACGGCTTATAATGCGACTCGCACAGGTGTGTTGTATCTTGAGCATATTTGTGTATTCTTTTTTTTATTTTTTCTGATGTTTTTGGTTGATTGTAGATATCTTTGTATCTTAAGCTGGGTTTATGGTTTTTTTTTTTTTTTTTCTTATAAGATTCTTGAATACATTTTAGAGTCTATTTTTTCCAGCTCTAGATTATTGCGTAACAAAAAGATTCTTTAGGACTGTAATAAGAGAGAAAAATATATACAAACGCAACAGTTAAGCATTAAAAGGAAAACTTAATACACCATAACACTGGTCATATATAGGGTATTCCAAATTTTTAGTTTTTCCTTTTTTTTTAAGGCGAAATTTGATGAAAATCGTACGTGCGGTTTATTTGAAATATTTTCAAACAACTCGAGAATGCTTGTCCGATGCAGCGTCTCAGCTCATTTATCTGATTCTGTAATTGGAGTGAATATGTTTAACCAAGTTAAATACTGATTGTGTTTCTTGTATTTAATTTTCGTATCAAATGTCTTAAATAATTTGAAAAACTCTCTTATTAATAGTTTTCGCATTTTCTGGACCAGTTCAGTCCCATTTGCTGGAGCCAAACTTAAACAATTAAATTAAGCATAAGAACTTATATGACAGTTTAAAAAGAGGAAAGGGAGCACTTAAAAATTAACTTAAACTTTACAGCAAACGGATCTTGGTGAATGTTTTGTCCCCGAATAAGACCCTGTTTAAATTGGGAAGATTGATTCCGGTGTCTTAGAGGTTTGTGGGTGTCAGGGATGTTAGTGAGTGAGACATGAAGAGACATGTTGTTTTAATGTTGAAAGCCTTGAAGTTATTTTTGTTTCAATGTGTTTTGAGGCGACTCAAATTTTATAACATCGACACGATCTTCTCAATGTAAACAGGGTCTTAGGGCCAGTTTTTCAGTTCAGGGTTAACTCTGAGTTAAATCAGTAATAGTTAATCCTGAAAAAAACCCTGAGTCAACTCAGAAAAATTTGTTCAGTCGAGGATTATTTTTATCTTTCAGCTATCAAAAATCTTCTAACTTTTCTTCGTATTAGAAAAGAGGTAGCGCCACAACGGAATTGCACTGACAATAATTTTCACTGTCGAAATCGAGATGACAACACAACTGAAAGGTACTCAATTTGGTCCCTGAACTAACTCACCAAAGTAGGTGAGTTAACTCGGAGCTAACTTAGGATTTCAATTGACTGAAAAATACGTTTCTGGAGTTAAACTAAGTTTAACCTAAGACTAGGATGATCTCACTCTGAAAAACTGGACCTCATTGAGTGAACCATTTTAATAAGCCAAGTTTACCAAAAGTGTGATGTTGATCATAAAAAAAAAAATGTTTCTTGAAACACCCTGTAATAAAAGATGATTGTGAGTAACTTTCAAGTTTCAAACCTTGATTAACCTAGAAATTTTTCCTTGCAACAATTCGAATGTTCGTGCGCACATAAACAAGAGCCAGAGGAGCAGACTATTGGGGGCCACAACAGGTATAGAGGGGCATGGTAAACGAACTCAAGTGGCTTAAGTCGACCTACAAAATTGTTTTGCACGTCGCCGTCGTCGTTGTTGGTCGTTCCCGGCATACTGGCAGCAGCAACAATAACGTCGAGACGTGAAAGGTTGATTATTTGCAAAGAAATCTCGACAGACACCATTTAGCATTAAAACCCATTTGCGTGGCAATCAATTGGCTGGGCTGAGGAGCTGAGCTTATATATAGAAGTTCATATAACCAATTCTATACCACTTCCTCAACTACTAGTACAGGCTTCTAGTGCTACTGCCATCACCTGCTGCGGCGTCTATTGTTCGATTTGTATATGTATATGGATATGTAGTTATTTTTTATTTAATCGCATTCAAAGTTATAGGGTAATTATTATTTTCTATATCGATTAAGGATTAACATCATTGGAAGTAGCGACACGATCACTGACCATGTTGGTAAATCAAATTGAATTGAAGTGGCAATGGAATGAGGTTGCAGCAAGGTGATATTATTTTGTCTCACTGATAATTCTACACTTTTTTTATGGCTCATTGTAGGCATTTAAATAGCTGTTAATATTTTATGCTTATTTATTTATTTTTATTTATATCGCAACAGAGGCTTAGTGTCTTGTGCATGTAGAATTGTTTGCTAAGGATTTTTCTATACTTGTTTTCAGCTAAATTCAATTATAAAAAGAAACTACACGCAAGAAAACTATATTATTATTGCATTGTATTGAGAAAAGAAACGATTTTAATTTGACTTTCGAGTTGATGAACATTTTAGGATTTTGAAAGATTATAACAATATTCTACCAAGACGGTGTTCATACCAGCTTCACGTGAGGTAACACATTTTTGACGTCTACTTTTTATCTCATTCCTATTTCAACTGATTTTCAAAATTTGTTTTTTATTTTAATTTTGAAAAATCAATATGCACATTCAGAAAAATGAAACCTCACAAACCTCAGAAAAATTTATGAGCGAAAAGAACAAGCGGATCTAATATTTTGTTAATCAGTAATTTGACAGCAAAACTGAGAAACTTTGCTGAGGAATCCAGTTCACGAGACTGATATTGCTGAGGTTTCCGAGGTATCATTTTTTTGAACATGCCTAATGGTTATTTAAAGTACACAACAAATATTTTCTACCTAAATTCTTCAATTTAATTCCACGTTTTGTTTAACTTATAGTCCAACGTAAAATATTAAAATAAAATACGTCTGATTTAAGTGATTTTTCCAAAAGAACCTACTAATAGTGAATAGATTTGGATTTGAAAAATCTTGCAGCTGAAAATAGAACCACTCAAAAATAACGCACAAAAATTAGTAAATTAAAATTATTTGTATTAAATTTATGTTTTTATAAATTTTAAAAATTTAAAATTTGATTTAACATTTTACATGTGTTTTCCCATACAAAACTTGTTCGTCTTTTAGGTCGGGTTAACCATAAAATAATGTCCTAAAATTTAAAAGATTTTTTTTGTATTTATTTGGATCAAATAATGCGTTATTTAAAGTGAAACATTGATCCTTTTAAGGACCACTCTATGCCTTAATGTACATTTTTTTCAAAATCTATTTGTTTCACAAGTGCAAAGGGTGCAAACTGAATTAACTGCACACAAATTGAGACTGTGATTATAAGCAAATATTGAAATGTAAGTAGGCTCATTCACAATAAATTTTCCGAAGTTTAAAGTTCTCATCTAGGTAAATTTTGTATATCTAATTTTTTTTTTTTTTTAACTCTAAAATCGTCCAATTTCAAAACTGATTAGCCTATTTTGGGATTTATCGTAAATCACAATTCGAAGGAACGAATGAAAAGTTCAATTGGCGATAAAAAGCCCGTTCTGTCAACCCTGCCTACCAACAGCAGCTATTTTACGCTTGATTTGTTGATCAAGAACCCAGAAACGTCGGATTTTTAACGATAAAATAATATAATAGGAAGATTGAAAGTCCAGAAATTCTATGCAGGTAAGATTAAGAAAAGAAAAACAAATTTTAGAAATAGAAAAAAAATCCACATACGCCATAGTTGACATTTATGTAACTATCTTTTAGAAAATAATTATTGATTAATTACAACTTCTTGCATTTAAATAATTGTTTTTTTTTTGTGAGGAGGTTTCTTTACCAATCGATACTTATATGTATGTTTTAATCGGATATTATTAGTTTTCCAGTAAATTTTATATAAATATTCATATTATGAGTCACAATCCATCCTTCTGTTTGGTATAAATTGAATTCTTAAGAAATATTGGATAACTGCTATGATTTTAATGACGTAGATTTTTGTACATAATATGTACAAAGATACTTTCGAAGCTCTTACGTGTTTTTGAAAATTATCAAACTGCTATGTATATTCAATATTTTTCTATTCAATGACTGCTACGCTTACCTATACCTACATCATAATCGAGCCAGGAGCTCTTTTGTCGAACATTATATTTCTCGATTATAATTCAAGTTAAAAGTTCAAATGAGCTCAACGTTAACAGAAGAATTTTCTTCATATTTTATTATTTCTCGATTATATTCTAGGGAATTATATGCACTATGACGTATGTTTGACTTCTCTCACATAATGTTACGTATACGAAAAACTTTTCTTTTGTTTTCTATTCGTATACAGTAAAACCAAAAACAATTTGTGTCAGTTGCCTTTCACAAGTCAAAAATCAAGTCAAAATAGTTAACAATAAATAAAGTTTAAGTTTTTAATATTTTTTATTAAACCTAAATTATGATGTAAAGAATGACCATCATTAACAATTTTAAAAATAATATGTCAAAAGACAAAGAATCATCTTTTTTTACAACTTTTAAACATTCTAGAACACAAAATGTTTTCCAATTTTTTGTTGTGTATTTCTTAAAAGATAGATTTGATTTATTTAAAAATATATATTTTTTTGAAATTTTTTTCAAATATAATTTTCAATCGGTATATTGTTACCAGCAGTTTTTTGATAAACTTTTTTCAAGCTAGAGATTATTAAAATAGTATGAGCTGTTTTCAAGAAAAAATTTAATATTCCTTTGCAATATCTTTAAATAGTTATGTGCGTAACCACCCTAATGGTTATAAAATTGGACATAGTTTTGGATAGGCCTCATTCGATTTGAATTTCCACAGTTTTTCAAATTTTTATTTCACTTCCTTCCTCTTCATCATTGCACTTTAATTAACTTATAATGGGATCAGAAAGATTCATATAACACGTGAACAAAATATCAGAGTCTAAAGATTAATGATTTTATTCTGTTTTAAGTCAACTTTTTACCCCTCTCGCCTGAACTATTTTTTTTTCTTTAGCCAAATCTATACAATCAGATTTTTTATTTTTTTGCGCGTGTGATACGAATCACCTTAAGTTCATAATTCATAACTTATAGTGAAGGGAGCGGTTCGATATTTCGCAAACCAAAATCTTAAATAAGGAAAACGCGCATTTTTTTAGAAATCTCGAATAACGAAATCTTGCAAATTAAAAACCTTGTTTTTCATAATGTCGCAATTACAAAATTTCGCCTTGAACAATCTCACACTGAAAAATCTCGCAAATTTCAACCAAAATCTTACAGATTAAAATCTAGCAATTTAAAATCACACAAATAAAATGCTCGCAAATTCAAATTTAACAGCAACGTATCGCTGTGGGTTTTGCACTCAAAATAAAAATCATACAAATGGAAAATGAAAACCCGAAAATGAATTTTTTTCAACATTTTATTGTTAGCAATTTTCAACAATTAAAAATTGTAAAATCAAAAATAATTTTTACATTTCTTAAGAAATATATAAACTTTGTATTTAGAAAAGATTTATTTCTTATTTGCTGTCAAATTAACTAAATTTTATTTTTAAACAAGCGAAATTTGCTTTGCAAGCATATTTAATTCTTGACATGGGAAATCTTTTGTTAAAAACTTAATTTTTGGAAATACAAATATTTTCTAGTTCAAGGCCAAATACAACTTACACATGACACATTATAACTGGATATACAATAGCCTATTATTTAGTGCATTTCTATCTGCGTTTAAATATCTCGCAAAATTGATTTGCATTACAACAAATACATTTTTATTATTTGCTGCAATACATACATTTTTTGTATGTGTTGCAATGTGATTAAATTTTGCGAGATTTAAGTTAGCTGGATTGCGTAATTGCGAGATTATGAAAAAAGGGATTTTGTTATTGCGAGATTATGAAAAACGGGATTTTGTAATTGCGAGATGTTGCTCTGCGAGATTTTTAATTTTCAAGATTTCGTACCCAACCCCAAAGGGGGTGAAATAAAAATCTGAAAAGAAATTTTTTTTTAATTAGATCCACTTGAGGAATATCCAGCCCGGAATATCATAAAAGCCTAACAGGACCATCATAATGTAAATGTGTGTTGTGAAAAAAATCAAAGCTCAAAGTTTTAAGTTTAAAAAGAAGGCATTTTCGACTTTTTGAGCTTTCGAAGCTTAAACTGTTTTATTTAGCCCGCCAAAAAATACATTATTTTTTGAAATTTTGGTTTGCACTATCGGGGTTTAAAAATCGAGTAAACATTTATGGAAACAGTACGAAAATCTCGAGTTTCTTAAATCTCAAAAAACGAAATCTTACAAATAAGTAATGCTTTTCATAATCTCAAATTTATAAAGTCTCGCGTTCAACTAATTTGCATAACCGGAATCTCACTATTTAAAATCTCGCATCACAAATGCCTCACAAGACAAAATTTGCAAATTCAAATCTCAAAGAAGAATCGCTCGCAGTTTCCCACAAAAAAAAAAACGTGCGAACAAAAAAAAGGAACTGAAAATGAAAAACTTTTTTATCAATTAATTAAATTTACCAGAAATTACAAATCCTTTGTTTTTTAGTTCTTGCTCATAAAAACAATTGAAATAAAAACAATAACAATGATGAACAACAATAATATGGTCTAAAAGTTGGTAGGTTTGTTTTTCAGAGGTTAGGAAAAGGGGCAAGATTTTAATTTTCTAAATTTTGACTGAAAAAGTTTATTAATTGCAATGCAATTTATTTTTTCGAGATTTTGATTTTCTAGATTTTTGTTTCCTTGATTTCGTTGTTGCGGGATTTTTGAATGGGATTTTTTAATTGTGAGATTATGAAAGGCGGGATTTTGTGCAGGATTTCGTTATGATTTAAATAAAAATAATTTAGATGATTCATATTTTCTAATGTCTTGTATTAGAAAAGCAAATCAATATTAAAAAATCACATCAGAAGAATAGATAACACTTCAAAACGCTTCCTTCATCCATTCTACTATTTCTTTAAGACTATAATTTCAAGACCGTTAAAAGCGAATAAATAAAACGTCAGGAGGGATTAAGTTTGCAAGTCAATCGCTTCACTCTTAATTTTCAATTTCTTACTTTCGGTTTTTAAATTAAATAGTCAACAATAAAAGCGCTATTGTTTTTGATTTGTTTTTTTTTTTTATTATTATAAACGGAAGAAAAGAAACTCAGAAAACTCGTAAAAGAAACATAAGATAGAATAGAAAGTTAATTAAAGAAAAAAGGTCTTCACGGGATATTATTAACCGCCGAAAATTATAATATGAAGAAAAAAAATCAAATGTATGTATAAATAGCAATTAAATGACAAACAGCAAACATAGAAAGAAACAAAAATTTAATTAAACTTTTGTTCTCAATTGAACCAATAAAATAGCGGCGACATTAAGGCGTTAAGCCGGCAAAAGTAAAGTGATACACCCACACGAACAATTTTCGCTTTCAGTTTTGTTAACACTTTTGTATCTTTTTTTTTTTTAATTTTTCTTGCTAAGTCATCAACATCGTTGCTTGTTGCATATACTCGTAGAAGTGCTCCTTGTATCTATGGTAATTACAGCTTTTAATTAGTTCTCTAATCTTTAAAAGACGAGGCCATTGAATGTAAAATGTATGTCAACCCAATTTCTTTCGATAAACGCTTAAATGGTGTTAAATAAAAAAAAAAAACATGAAGTAAGTGAAGAAATAAATGTTCAAAAAAAAAAGAATTGCTTATAATAGACTTTTTCAGAGAAAATTAAAATACACGAAATGTCGCACCAGGCACGTACATATTATAGGAAACGGGAAATTACTTGAAAGTTGAAATACGGCGAGTGAATGTTGTTGCTTGAAATTAATAACTGACTTATAGATGGGTCAATTAAAACTCTATATGTTATGGTTTTAATCAAATTTAACATTACAAGGATGGAAAAGTCCAACAAAGTGGGTTTTCTTCAGTCAGTGTCAACATGAACAGCTTTGAGTCGTAATGTCCATTGCACAAAGAGTAAAATCACTTCAGAATTGGAGCAGAGTATTTTACGTGATTCCTCTAGTGAATAGAGGATAAATTCGAATTTTAAACGGTAAGCTGCCATACAATAATTTTTGGTTATTTTTTTTTTTAAGTATTCTTAAAAACGACTCCAAGGATTTTGATTACGTTTCGGAACAGTGATTTATTAGGGAATTATTGTGATGATGACACGGTTATAAATTATTAATAAATTTCACTCCCGACAATTTCTGCGTGGATGTTATTCGTCCAAAGAAATGGAAAGAACCTACAATCCTCTATTAAATCCACAAGCTTTAATCAGAGACATTTTATCATGATAAGTCACAACTTTGCTGGAAAAAATGGCAATAATTACCCCGCAAACAAATTTTTTTAGGAGGAATCGACTGGATTCAAATTCGACTTAAGACCTTCGGTGGCATGACGTGATAGTTATACGCACTTATCATTACGCCAAGACGTATTCCTAAATCAAAAACAAACATTCATTTGAAGCTATCTAGGGAAGGTAGCACAATAAACTTAAATGTTAACACCCTGTGGCCATATAAAACAACATTAATTGAAATCGAAGAAATTAAACATCATCCTGCTTATTCGAAATTCCACATCTTCGATTTTGTCCTCTTCATTACTTATCTTTGATCTCAACATTGTTTCCTTGGCCGTTTGTCCTCAATTAAGGCCTTTTGATGTTTTACCGACGACGACGATGGGCGGCAGCGAAGTCGGTTGTGTTCTTCGGCGTTGTCGTTGAAGACGTTCCAAGAGAACGGAAATGACAAGCATATATGCACAAATAAAAGAGCCTCCAAGGAAATGGAATTCCCTGATCAAAAGTGGATCAACAACTATTATGGGTGATGCAGAAACCTGTGAACTTGTATTCGCGTCGCTGGCTCGGTTGGCTGTTGTTATATCGCGTATCTACATCACGCTTTGAACTCAAAGCTACCTTAATGTCAAAACAATAACCTAATTGAGATTATTATTATACACCAACTGCCATACCGGCCGTTGCGTCGGCAGTCACACCACCGCGCCCAGCCACATCGTACCGCCTCTTGTGGTTTAATTTTTTTGATTGATATAACATCGATACCATGACTAAGGTGCCTTTGGCTAATAGGATCTCTCTAACTCGAAAACAGGTTTCAAAAAAATGAATAAAATATCCAACAAACTGGAAAACAACACAAGACAAGCTATGCAGCAGCACAAACACTGGAGAAAGATAGAAGAAATACCTGTGTACCTCTACCTATGTATCTATAAAATACGTTGTGTGGAAAAAAAAGATTTGAAATGGAGAATGCAACTTACCTTGGTGTGCAAGAATGCCAGACTCTTGTTGACATTTTCGATTTTATGAACACGCATGCGTCCATTATTTGGTTTGCCCAGCTTCTCCCCCGATATGATCTCCAGGAGTTTAAGTAATTTAATACCGTCGGCTAGATCTGTGAAAAGGTCTTCGACCTCCATTTTTGCCTACACGCATGCGTGATAAAAAGAAAAAAAGAAAATGTTTATTTGATATTAATAAAGAGTAAAAAAAAAAAAAAAAAAAAAGATGAAAATACTTTAAAGTGATGCCAAATGATATATTTTTTGTTTTTAAGATTGCGTGATTTATCTTTTGGATCTTTCGTTTTTTCTTTGTATTCTTATAATATATGTCTTATACCTTGATAAGGAATGAATTCATCCATTTTGTGAATGTTTTCTTTTGGATGTGTAGACGCTCCTCCTGGAGTGTTTTTATTCTTTCATTTTCAAATTTTATGATGCCATCCCGTTGTGTCATGTTGGAATTACTTCGGTTTTGTACTTGAAGGGAGTAACCGCCCGGTTCATATTGTGATGCTGTAATGAAAGATATAAATAACATGTTAATATAAAATAAACAAAATATCTATTTTTAATTTTTAGTATAAAATTTAGAAATTTAAGTGAATTTGAAATCGATAATCTTGGCTTAAGGGAATTTTATAACCTTGATTTCAATTTTAAACAAATGATCTTAAATGAATATTGCCATTCAGCTTTTGTCAATGATCACATTTAATTGGGTGGAGATAAAAGGATGACGTCCAGCAAATTAATTGATAACAATTTTTCGAAAAAATAAAATACAAAAATTGAGTTTTATGACGAGAATGATTAAAATCAGAATCTAAAAAATTAAGTAAACAATTATTTTATTTATTTTAAGATTTTAACAAAGAAGAGAATTTTTTTTATAAAAAAAACTGTGATAGAAATTGCAACGATTATTAGACTTTTATGTGTACGTGACGCTAGTGCCATTATTGAAGAGGCAACCACACCATGAATCAGATTGCACTCCCGGATAATAAAATAAATCTAGGTCTGTTCTACGAGTATTATTTGCCCGCACGTACTTGCTCTTATATTGAATAAAAAAAATTTTAAATCGTTGGAGCGATTTTTTAAATAGATAATTTTTTATAGCTATCAAGTTCTTAAAACATTGTTAAAAAAAATAAAATGGCTACGTACTTGCTCTTATGTTCAAGACGCTTAGAGTTTGAGAAAATTATATGTTAAGACATGGAAATTATAAGAAAAATGTTTAAAAGCATAAAATATGATATTTGAATTAGATAAAACAACTACTATGAGAGTTTAAAATAAAAAAAAAAACACCATCCTAATTCTTGATTGAATATGATTGTGTGGAAAAAAAATTAAACCAGTTTTTTTAAAAGATAATATTTTATATAACAAATTCTTAAAACATTTTACGAAAAACTGGTATGCAAATCTAAAGTATTTATTTATGTGCATTTAAAAATAAAATTTCCAAAAAAAATTGTCAATGCGTTTTGGAGATACCGAATTTTCCAAAAAAAAATATTAAACTTTTTTTAAAATATCAAAACAAATTGCCAACCCAATTTTGAGACATCGAATTTCCAAAAAGAACATTTTAAACCTTTTTTTGAAAATTCAAAAACTTTTTTTTTTTGCAAATTTTGATAAGCAATATTTTTGAATCTTATTTGAAATTTGTAAATAAAATAAGTAGTCAAAATCTGTTTAGCCAATAATGAGAAAATTCAAACTTGAAAAAAAAAAACGTTCTGCAAGAAAGAAGGTTAATTAAGAAGATTAATAGTTGCTTTTTGAAAAATATTTTCCTGATGATTTTTAAAAATTTGTACGGAATTATTTAGTATAAAAGTAAAATTTGAGCATAGAGTTTTATAAAAATCAACCATGTCATATTCAAAATATTTGATTTTCCACAAAAATTTTTGAATATTTTTTAAAAATTTAAAAAAAAAAAATTTTACTAGAGTCAAAATTACCGTTTTGAAGAAAATCGAAAGTAAAAATGTTTTTTTTTTGAAAAATGGTTTCCATCCAAAGGTAGTCTTTACTAAAAGAAATTTACTGAATTTTTTGAAGAAAAGATGTGGAGAAAAATTAAATGATAAAATGCTTAAAAAATTGTATGGCAGGTACCGTTATTTTTAGCTCTAAGAAAATAAAAAATGTCCGGGTAGAATGACCAAAAAACCACTAATACCAAGTTTTAAGAAAATTGATCTAATCGTTTAAGCTATAGCCGAAAGGACAGACTGACATACAGATAGTCACACAGGCAGACACACAGGCAAACACACAGGAGACACATAGAAAGACAGAATTGTGAGACCCACAATTTTTATAAATATACTATAAGAAAAAGTTTTTTTTCAAAAATCGTATGAGCCGTTTATAAGAAAACAAATGTTTTCCTTATCGGTTATTTAACATTTGTACTATTATTTTTTTTATAAAAATAAAGTTTTTTTTAAAGTATGTTATCTAAAGAGTGGTGGTTTAAGCAATTTTTTTTTTTTAATCTAGAAAATATTTTTTGAAAATTTTAGCAAAAAAAACTATTTAAATCTATTTTTAAAAAGCTTCTGCCCACAAACAAATATTTTAATCAGAACCTACATTTTAAAGAAAATTGATTCTAAAAAAAAAACTTAAAAAAATGTGTGGGGAAAATCACCTTAAGCCACTATGTGCCAAGTTTTGAAAAAATCGATCCAGTCGTTCCAATTTTTTCGTCTTGCCTATCATTGAAATGATATGTCTGATCAAAATCTCTGGTTCAATTTGTTTACTTTAGAGAATGGGCTAGGACTCATGTTTTTTTGGGCTAGGTAACAATTTTTGTGGAATCATTTATAAAAAAACCAAGATTTTTTTTAAAACAGAATCTTTAAATTTTGAAACAACTAGAATTAATGTTGAAGGCCTAGAGCATTTTTTTTTTTTTTTATTCAATAAAGTTTTGTCTGATGATTGTAATGTCACAATATTCTTCTTAAATTATCAAGTTCCCAGTCATAAAACAATTTAGTTTTTGTATAGTAATAAAACATTACATTTATATACGAGTTGTACTTCAAATGCGCATATAAGCTCAGTCAAATTGAATAGCTAAATTCATGCAAAACGTGCTTTGAGTTTTGATGTTGGATAAATAGTTAACAGCCCTCAAATTGAGACATAATAAAATTGCAAATGTATTATACGGTTTCTATAACTTATGCTAAATAAAAAATAACTTCTGGAGCAATAAACTGCCAAGTTGTTCAAAATGCACATATCTAAATAATAAATTAAATTAATGACATTCCCGCTCTGGAAATGAAACAATTTTTTTTAAATAATTTATAGCGTTTTTGTTTTTCAATTGGAAGAACCGCTGGGGATTCTTTATTATGAAATCTGAAGCGAGATGTATTTCGAAGCATATTTGTTTTTTTGGCACTTTATATTTTTAGAGTTTTGTTTCATGAAATAATAAATATTTATTTGGAATTAATAGATGTCACCTTCTACTTTTATCAGGCTGTTTTGAACAAAAATCCCCTTTGGCGAAATTCCTCAAATATGTACTGTTATCTATCGTTTGCGTGATCGTCTACTTTTATTGAACTTTGATAAATAGCAGATTTTTGTAATCTAACTTATTGACAGGTAGGTAAGTACTTGGAATTTAAGATTAAAACGGCTACAGTAAAAGAAAAAGTAGGTAATACCAACTCCTGACTGCTTTCGTTTAGATTATAATAAAAAACAAGTTTTACTGCACCCTAAATTTGTTTGTTATAAAAAAAAAAGAAATCTTATCAAACTATAAAAAAAAAACTTTTATGCATGCAATGCAATTAGAAATATAAATTGCTTTTAATAAAAATACTAATTTTAAATACATACATATTTTGTTATTGATTTATACATACAAACTATATAATTTGATTTAGTAAGAAGAATTGAGGCTAATCTATAATATTCTTTCTTTTTTACTAAACAATATTTTTTTTTTGTTTTTACTTTGAATAAATTTTTAAATATGTAGAAGCGCCATCCCATCATTACCTACAAAACGCAGAGTAAGAATAGTATATTTTTGCCATAGGATAGAAAAAAAAAACTTTTGTTTTATTTGTTCATTCAAAGTACATTGTTGAATCGTTTAATATTGAAATGAAAACCGATAGATACCATAAAAGTGAACAAACAACAACTTAAGATTGACGCTTCGGAGAATGCAAAGAAAATAAAAGAATAGAAATAAAGTGCCTGTCTGAGTTGCACTTAGGTACCTAGGAACTTGCTTTAAATAGTATAACTTAAGTGAAAATATAAAAATGCCAAAGAAATTTCAAACTTTTACTTCAATTTTGAAACAAAATTACTTCATTGACAAGAAAACAAACCAAATTTGAATATAAAGGAATCATCTTTTATTTGTATGGTGGATTGGTTGAGGGGATCTCAGCACAGTAACTGGACATCAGTTGTTGAAATTGAATAACTAAATGCAATTGAAAATTGTCAATTACTTGAAAATTCACTAAGGTTAATTTAATTGAAAACAAAGTAATCGTCAAAATAGCAGTAATGATTACTTTTTGCAGTAATGCTTACTTTTTGCAGTAAGGATTACTTTTTGCAGTAATGATTACTTTTTGCAGTAATAATTACTTTTTGCAGTAATCATTAGCAAGAACGTAATTAATTTCTTGCTTTTGTCACTTACATTTTACGTAATTTCAAAATGTAATGAACTAAAATTCATGAAATTAATTACCATACATTTAATTTCCTTCAAATATTTTGCAAAAACCTATAACTTTTTTCAATTAAGTGAAATTAGGAGAAGAACCTCGTAGCATAACGGTTAGAGTGTTGAATATTGTCATACCGATGGTCTAGGTTCGATTTCCGATCGCTAGCAACCTAAAACAGAAATGTTTTTCCGAGATACTGCCTCCTGCGAGGAACTGACAAATCCCTAAAGAGTATACTTGTCATGAAAAAAGTGCTTCTCATCCAGCCAATCGAGCTTGGCAAAAAATTGTAGGTCCCATCTATTCATGCCAACAACCCGCATACAGGAATGGTTTAGAATTGTAAGTCACAAGGCCCTGATATTTTTCAATTACATGTAATTTGTAACTGATTTTTTTTTTAGTTACAATTATAAGTAATGGAAATGTATGTATTTTTTAATTACAATTACAATTACAAATTCAATAACTGATTACTCGTATATTAAAATAAATTACGAAAAGTAATCATTATTTCCCAACTCTGAGACTATAAATAAGCTGTTTTAAATGTTTCACAGAATTTTTCTAGAATCCATTACTTTATACCTTCAAATAAACTTACATAAATCCAAAATAAAAGGGAACAAACAGAAGGAGAAAAATATTTTTTGTTACAAAGTGAAAAATAAAAGACAAAAAAAAGAAAGAAAGGTTTTCGAAACACCTTACAAAATAATCCAGATGCAAATGAATACAAATGCAGAGAATTGCCAATTAACATTATTGTTTAAAGTATTTGTAAAAGGGTGTGTGTTTTATTTTATTTATTTAGTTAAGAATATTTGAATTTAATTCACTTCATTCTCTAAAATCTGAAGATTACAATTTCTAGTGAAAAAAAAAGAAATAATAAACCACAGTCACAAAAGGGGTGTAACTCTCGCTTTTACTGAACTCTTAACCTGAACGTTAGGTGACATGATCCAGGAAGTAACTAGACTCTTTGGACTTAAGTCATCACACAGTTGAATTCACATTTTAAAATCTAGTGGGAGACTGCAATAGTTTACACTTTACAGAAGCAAAAAAGCAATGTCGTGCGTCAATATAGTTGGTCATTGAGAATGATTGTGGGAAGATTTGCATTGGACATTGTAGTTGAATGGAGTGAATCACACGAACTCCTGGAGGCAAGCATGTTACAGAACTTTAAGTATAGATTTAGTTAAGGTAAGGGGTGGGTTGTGAAGTTGTTACTTGAAGCTTGTTTTTTTGGATATTAAAACATTCGCTTTAAAAAAGCTTAAATCTTGAGAGTATCGTTAAAAATAAATTTCATGGACTTTGGAAAAATGAGCGGTGGTTATATAAGTTCCTTCGACTGTGATTGATTAATTTTTTTTTTCCAAATAATTTACTGTCAAATAATAAATTGAATAGTTTTTAATCATTTAATTATTTTTCGAAAACGCACAAGGCAAAAGAATGCAATCAATTCAAGGGGTTATGGGAATAACATGATAAGTGAAGTTTTTTATTTGTTTATTAGTTGTTAAAGTGTTCTAATCACAATAATGATGATGATGATTATGAAAAGTTTCCTATTGCATTCCATAAAATTCATAGATAAACCTTTAATATACACTTCATATCAAGCCACAACATTTTCACTTCAACATTTTTTTTAACAATTGCACACAAAATAATAGGTAATGAAAAAAACTATGGTGTGCTGATCATACTTTTAAAATATGTAATCCATAAATGGAATTGAATTGAATAAAATTGAGTGGGATATAATATAATTGAATTGAATTGAATCGAATTTAATTGAATATAATTGAGTTGAATTGAATATAATTGAATTGAATATAATTGAATTGAATTGAATTGAATTGAATATAATTGAATATAATTGAATATAATTGAATATGATTGAATTGAATATAATTGAATTGAATTGAATTGAATTGAATATAATTGAATTGAATATAATTGAATTGAATATAATTGAATATAATTGAATTGAATATAATTGAATTGAATATAATTGAATTGAATATAATTGAATTGAATATAATTGAATTGAATTGAATTGAATAGAATATAATTGAATATAATTGAATTGAATTGAATTGAATTGAATTGAATTGAATTGAATCGAATTAAATATAAATGAAATGAATTTAATTAGTGTTCTAATGACATTCATTTGTTTTTTTTTTTTACTTATTTCCTTGCCATCAATATTCATATCTCTTTACATTTCGTCTTAATACAAATTGAATAATTTTTAATCTTTTTGTATTTTTATTAAGAGAAAAAACTATGTTTATTTTAATTCTATTTAAATTCATTTAGAAAAAAAAAAACAAACAAATTGATATTAATTTTCATTCACAAGATAAGAAAACTAATTATTATTATTGTTATTTATCAGCAAAAACACCTTGCGGTAATTAAGAGCGGAATAATAATGCATTTAGAATATTTGTAAAATGTGTGCAAAACTAAAACAAAACAATATTAATTTGTTTTTATTCGAATTGAATCAGCGTATATTTTTAACTTATAACACCACAATCACAAAGTCCATTCATATAATGAAAACTAAGCCGCAAAGCAACAAAACACTATCATTTGATTATCAAATATTCATCCAATCTATTTGTTTCTCTAGAGTTTATTTCATTACAAAACGTTTAAGATAAGAATTCTTTTTCGAAATTAAGTCTATGTCAGTGTTTAGAAAAAATTTCAACATTATATAAGAAACCTCAACACAGACAAACAAAAATTCAACCCACTTTCGTTTTCAAAGAATTTTCTAGCAATAATAATTGTTAGTCATGCCCGGTGATTTGCATTTGGACACCTGATGGAAATTAAATTTTTACGTTTTTTTTTTTTTTAATATTTCACCGTTTTACCTACCTAATCTTACGACGAGTTTTTTCTCATAGACTGCGTATTTTTTATAATCATGTCGACTGAAATTCGATTTCATTTTTAATTCACTCATTTTTTAGATGCAATTTTTGAATTCGAAACAGTCTTTTACATCACTTTAAAACTTCCTTTAAAAATTTGTATTTTTCTTCTCTGTATTAATTTCGGTTTTAGTATATTAAAAATCAAAACAAGTTAGGCTTAATAACGTACAAAAAGAAACAAATTTTGTATGAAATTTCAAAAAAAAAAAAAATATAATAAATTCGTTGTTAACTTAACGTTAACCAATTATCCACTGAATCGTTTTTACAGTGTTAATTTTGAGAAAAAGCTTATTGCTTTTGCGGGATCTTATCACAAATATTTTATTTGTTTTTCATAGAAGCATAAGACTAAAAGGTATGTCTATATATACTTTTTATTTATTTTAATTTTAACACACTTTAATAAAGTTAGTAATTTTTTATTCGGCAAAACCATAATTTGTATCGGTATTGAGCATCGGGCGAAATATAAATTAATCATTTAACGTATCCAATACCAGGTAACTGGGCACTTGATAAGACGAGATAAACTGATAAAACAAAAATGTTATCTCGAAAAAGCTTTTTCGGATTTTATTATCAAGTGCGAGGTAAAAAAGATTGTATATGTATGTTCCTTCTATACGGAGAAGACTACGTGCACATACATGAAAATTTATAAAGTAGTGATGTGCCAAAAAGTAAAATTAACACCTAATTTGTGAAAATGGCCAGGGGCAGCCAAATTTGATTAGAGCCTTAATTTTTGCGGAAGATTGTATTCCACACTAAGGAAATATCAAGAACAAAAAAAAACAGCTATAAATGGTTCTGAAATGTTCACTTGTACGATTCTGGAACTTATCTTTCCTTTAGACAACAATTTCAAGAAATCTGCATTCTTTGATTTTGGTGAAAATGTATAAAATTTTATTAATGACTCGACAAATTTTTTTGAAATTTTGAACATAAGTATTGTAAACAGTAGAGTGGGCCAAAAAACCAAAATTTTGTTTTTTTTTTTTCAGGTTGTACAAGTGCGGAAAATTTTCGCTTGGGAAGATTAAGAAGAGGTAAAAAAATAAATCAAATCGATTTACGTCTTCCCATCGTGCCAAATTTCGTTTTTATATTTTTGAACTAGCTTCTTCCAAAATGTAAGTATAATGTTAGTAACAGCTCAAAATCATATTCATTAAAACCACAGAAAATATTATCCAAATATTATTTGAATCAATCAACACATCTAGTAGTTTAAGAGCTCACAACATATTTTTGGCTTAAAAGGAAACAAGGCAATATAAATATGAGAAATAGTCCCAGTCAGCGTGGTACCATTTACGAGAAAAAGTGCGTCAAACGTACAACTTTTTAGAGTTGGGAAGAAATGATTACTTAATGTAATTTATTTCAACTTTCATATCAATTACATGTAATTAGTATTTCAACTTTTTTCAATTACAATTACACATAATTGTAATAGAAAAAACATGCATTTCTCTAACTTGTAATTGTAATTGATAAAATGTATTTACAAATTACATTAATTTAAAATTTTAATGCGTTTTAGGAAGAAATTGAACGAAAGCACTGTGTTAATTGCATTTAAAGTAATTGATTCCTTGAATTGTACTTCTTTTATACTTTTTTAGTTTAACATTATTACAATAATAATAAAATAAAATAAAGGTATTCTAACTGCTAAGCTAAATACAAAAAGAGAAAAACGCAGCGAGAAATGTTCTCGTTTTATTATTTTCAAAAGGAGATCAATTAAAAGACGACAGTAAATTAAAAACCTGATGAAAGTGATAATATTTATGTTTATTAGTTAAAAACAAGACAAATTCAGAGATTTAACAATACAGGGAACCATTTTTGCCACAGTATCACGGAAAATGTAATTGACAAAAAAAAACAAATTAATTACATATTGAATGATTACTGATAAAAGTAATCATTACAGATTTTTTGATGATTACTTTTCTTTTCAATTACATTAGTGTAATCAATCATAAGTAATTATCACTTTTTATAATAATATGTAATTAGTAATTGAATTACTTCAATTACGTTTGAAAGCAATCGAAAAAGTGTTCGAAATTTAAATTACAAGTAATTGAAATTGAACTTTTTTTGATATTGCTTCCAAGCTGCAACTTTTTCCTTTTTGAAATTTTAGCATACTACCTTAAGTATATCTAAAACGAAAGGTCTTAACTGCCTGAGTACGTTATGTTATTGACAGACCTCTAAGTCTAAAACACCCGACAAACATCTTGGAAAGCACTTGTAATATATCTCAAACGGAAGGCCTTGACTATCTGAGTCCGAATATGTATGTGACAGACGTCCAAGTGGCCCCAAAATTTTCGACAGACGTTCACGAAAATGCCACGTTTTTTTTTTTTTAAATATTAGAAAACCACTGGAAATATAGGTACAGGGAAATAATTCCACGGGCATCTGCTCCACATGGGAATTTATTCCATCTTAAGTGGGAATCTGTTCCACTTTTCAAAGTGCAATTTACTCTCAGCGAGAGAGGGAATTTATTGAACTTTTTAGTGAGAATCAATTTCACTTCTTTTTCTTTGATTCGTTCTTAGGAGGTATTTTTTGTACAACATATAATCTTCAATGTTATTACAACTGCGAAAGTATGATCCATACCTCTTCTATATAAAAAATAACAAAAATTCTAAATTGAATATTATGGCGTTTTACATAAATAAATTAATGAAATTTGGTTTACTTAATGACTTGGGGATTCAGTGGTACTCCCTATTTTGTCTACATCAAACAAGGGCTTTACAATTAAGAAAAGTAGATGGTCTAAGATTTTCAAATTT
Source organism: Dasysyrphus albostriatus (assembly GCA_946251815.1). NCBI lineage: Eukaryota > Metazoa > Arthropoda > Insecta > Diptera > Syrphidae > Dasysyrphus > Dasysyrphus albostriatus. The sequence goes on from OX276336.1 coordinate 140,135,281, forward strand.
AAAACAAAAGTAGGTATTGTCGAAGTCAGGAATTAGAGACTCCATGACTCAATGACTCCAATACAGATTTGTACAAAATTTAAAAAAGATAGTCCAAAATATTTATCATCATGTTCCTAAGGTTATTATAACCAATTTTAGTGCTAGTTAAAAACAAAAAATGTATTGAAAATAAGTTTTAGACGTAATCTGATCGAATCTTAAAGAAATTTGACAATTTTGACGGCTGGAAGGTTGTCAACAAAATTTTGGGTCAACTATTCAAAAACTCAAAATAATCAAAAATAACATAAAGTAATACCCAGTTTTAATTATGTTTATATTTTCTCTAATTCCATGTTTTAAATCTGACGTCAGGCTAAAAATGTTCATGGTTTACAATTCGAAAAACCAGTAAAGTAACTGGTGATTTTTTAGCTGGTTTGGTTTTGGCAACACTGGTTTTGACAGCTGACGTGTGTTTAGTACCTTGTGTCACTGTCAAACAGCTTCAGTTTGGTTTGCAATTTAACCATGGATCGTCTTACAAATGAACAACGCTTGCAAATTATTGAATTTTACTATCAAAATTCGTGCTCGGTTCGAAATGTTCATCGCGCGCTGCTTCCATTTTATGGTCGGCATTCTCGACCTTCTGAGCAGTCTATTCGGAAGATTGTGACCAAATTTCGCACCAAATTTACTTTGTTGGACATTAAACCACCAACACGTTTACGTACTGTGCGTAGTGAAGAAAATATTGCGGCCGTATCAGCTAGTGTGACAGAAGACCGCGAAATGTCGATTCGGCGCCGTTCCCAGCAGTTAGGCCTTTGTTACAGCACTACGTGGAAAATTTTGCGGAAGGATTTGGGCGTAAAGCCTTTTAAGATACAGCTGGTGCAAGAACTAAAGCCAGCCGACCTACCACAACGCCGAATTTTTGGTGAATGGGCTCTTGGAAAGCTGGCCGAGGATCCGCTTTTTTATCGAAAATTTGTGTTCAGCGATGAGGCTCATTTTTGGTTGAATGGGTACGTAGATAAGCATAATTGCCGCATTTGGAGTGAAGATCAGCCAGAAGCATTGCAACAGCTACCAATGCATCCCGAAAAAGCCACTGTTTGGTGCGGTTTATGGGCCGGCGGCATTATTGGGCCATATTTCTTCAAAGATGATGCGAATCGCAGCGTTACTGTCAATGGTGAACGCTACCGAGCGATGATAACAAACTTTTTTTTGCCCGAAATGGAAGTTCTTGACTTGCATGATATGTGGTTTCAACAAGACGGTGCCACATGCCACACAGCACGCGAAACAATGGCGCAATTGCGAGGCGAGTTTGGTGAACAGTTAATTTCACGTTTCGGGCCGGTCAATTGGCCGCCTAGATCGTGCGATTTGACACCATTAGATTATTTTTTGTGGGGGTATGTCAAGGCTAATGTCTATAGGGACAAGCCCGCTTCGATTGACGCACTGGAAGCCAACATCCATGCATTCATTCGTGAGATACCGGCCGATATGTGTGAAAGAGTATGCCAAAATTGGACTCAGCGGATGGGCTACCTGAGACGCAGCCGCGGTCAACATTTGCATGAAATTATCTTTAAACATTAAATTGCAAGGTTCAAACTATCGATTCAAATAAATATTTCATTCATTTTTTCGAAGTTTTTGTGTTTTTTTTTTTTTAAGTTCTAAACCTCTTAAAAAATAACCCGTTAGTAGCAGTAAAGAAGCAACCAAATTACCTTATAAACAAAAATTTTGTATGAAATTCTTTAAAATTGGATTTTTCTCGTCTCCTAAGCTCCCCTTTTAGAGGTAAACTATAAATTCTTAGCTTCTAGTTGGTATTGATGTTGATGAATAAATGGTCAATGGTAAAAAAAAATCAATAAGGCAGTAAAAATTACATTTAAAGAATTCTATTGAAATTTCTAATTATAACAAATTAAAAATGTTTTTAAAGTAATTCCCCTTGATTTCAGATAGCTTATAATGGGTATAAAGTTCAGATAGTTGCATTTTAATCAAAATATAAATTCATTGGTTAAATTGTAAGCTTTTGTTTTTCCCCCCATAATTGGTGATAAAATGAAGTTAAGTTTACTGCATGTTTGTTTATAGCATATTTATAATAATTCATTCCCCGAAACAAAAGTTTTTTTTTATCGGAAACAAACGTAAACAACTTCCAAGTCTAAATAAAGTAGATAACGCATGAAAGCTTATTTGACTTGTTTGTTTATTATACTTCTTATCAGACAAAAAGCGGCTAAGAGTTTTTTTTTCAATTAAATGTTTTAGGAATGTGGAGTAATTTTAGGCGCATGAACTAGAATGTTACTGTGAAAGTGTGAGCAAGTTTATACTAAAAACGAAATACAAAATTAAAAGAAATCCATTTTCTGCTTTAAGACAGCAAAAGAGAGCTCATCTATTAGCTGATGTGAAAAATTATTCTTCGCACAACATTTCAAATTTTGAAATGATTTACTAAATTCCAAATCATTGGATCTCTCATTCCATCTTTTCATTACTATTTGAATAAACAAAATTTCATATGGACGTCCCACCTGAATAAACAAAAATCCGAACAGAGTAATCATTTACTATAAAACATTCACTTTCTTTGAATCCATAAACCTGCACCAACCAAAACGTTGAATGACATTGACCGTTTCACAGTCGGCCCTTGAACTTCTTCATCTTCCAATGCAAAAACAACATCAATGTGCGCACCCAAATAGAACAACAGGCTGAGGCTATATAAACATAAACCTATTCCTACTCTTCGCAGTATAAGTCTTCTCTAAACATCTGCTGAATATACACATTCCTTAGCAGGCCCATTACGCATCGCATCGGGATCTTATAATATACGCTGCCAATGATGGGCATAAACCCATAGTGCACGCGAGGCTCAACTCAAATAGTATAAGCAAACCCCAACGATGATCTAATTATAGCTCGCAAGTGCTACTGGATGAATTGCAGGACAGGAGCAGTCGCTCTAGTCGCTTAGTTAATTATCCCTTAATTCTTTCCGAGATATACCTACCTACTCTGGCTGTGCAACAAAATGCTTCCCCTCGAGGTTCGCCGTTTGCGTTAGCACTTAAAATGTCCCCAACGGGGTGCTCGCTACGAGTACTTGCTATATGGATCCCGAAATAGAATGCGTATCGCATCGCGCCTTGTCAGCTAGCTCCCAGCGTGCACTTCAGACTACGCATGTATTTTTATTTTTATGACGTGCCCATTCGGAGCACCTTAAGATACAAATTGCTGGAAGGAGGCAAACAAAACACAAACAACAAAGTTCAAAGGACTGACTGGTGTTGTTGTTGTTCGTAAGTAGGAAGTGTCTTATTTGTATATTTCCAACGGTTTTTTTTTTAGTTTCTTGTTTGATTTGAAAATAAGATTTTTAACTGACATGTGTGAAAATACGCTCTTCATTGTTGACAGAGAAACTTTTTTAAAACATCGCATCGTACCGTTTATTTATATTTATTCACAAGATGGCATCCTTTCTTTTCTGTCAATCAATGCATTAAACCGGTTTAATTTTAAAGCGGTCACGAACAATCGAAGCGTTAACTAATTTGATAATTTCCTATTGTTGACATTTCGTATAAATACGCCGAATGCATAAATCAAAAAAAAATCCAAGGGTGACATCACATTGCCGTTGCGTTGTTATCGTCGTAGTCGTCGTCGCATTTGAATTTTTACATTATACATACACAATGGAAGAGATTTACACTGTTACTTTTTTTTTTACTTTGCATCTCACCAACAAAAAAGTTATGGAATCGAACGCCTAGCAGTGAAGCTCAACTAATCTTTTGAGAACATTAATTCTGTTTTTTTTTTTATAAATAAATCACTTGGGACAAATTTAAATGCCAAATTTGGGTGTAACCTTCAGAAAATTGATTTATTGCAACGACTTTTTGTAGAATTCTGGAAAAATATTTACTGGTTATACCCTGGTTGATTTTGAAAATATAAATTATCCTATTCAATGAACTTATTTGTTGGTTATTTTTGTTTATATTAAGTGTTTCTATTTTTATGAAGGTAGTTACAATATGTTTGTCTCGAGTAAATATTATATTCAATAGCTTTAACAATAAACTTTTAGAAAGAATTAAGTGGCAACTCGTTGAAAAGGCGACAGGATTGACACTTTGTACTAACTGTCAAATAAAAGATAATGTCACTCATTATTCCCATTAATATGCAGTTCATAATCTATTACGTTGCTTATTTCAATAACTCAAGTGTTTTAGAAAACACAACGGGAATATAATTTTTATTTATTTTTGACTTATAAATTACAAAAAAAAAAAAAAAACAAATCACACACTTCATAGAAAAGAGATAATAAAATTAAAATTAGATTTTTTTTATGCAGTGAACGTACATTTACCGGCAAATAAACCCTGCTGCTTGTCTAATCTATTACATTAATCTTGAGGGGATTCGAAAAGATAACCTAAGACAAAACGAAAACAAAAAAGAATCATTTTAAGTAGGTACAATAAACTTATCCAAACAGTTAAAAAATATTGTAATGTGTCAAACATTGTACTGTACAGGGGTTTTATTTTATCTCATTTTCCATTACATATTATAATGAGACAGGACCGGCAAATTGTGAATGGTTACAAACTTTGACATTTCATTCACATGAATTATTTTTTTTTTTCGTCGTTGACAGCTTCGAATTGTCATACAAAATTAGTGATTTATCAAACAATTTTGAAACCGCCAGATTTTTTATTGGGAACCCGTTCCACAAGTGAAAAATTGTATTGTTTCGGATTGTATTGTTCGTTGAGCGGTCTGAGAGCACAAAATTTCCCGTCCTTGCCAAATATGATCCGAGAAATTTCTCGTGGTCATTTCGTACAGGTGTTCGTATCTCAGAAAAAAATTGTCTGTTTGAATTCAAATAACAAAACAAAATGCAAAAGCTAGTGTTACCCCTAAGTATAACTTTTCTTTATTTTACTTTTGGTAGATGTGCGTAATTTATTAATTTATTTATATTTTTATCAATCAAATAATTTTCATAAAATGCATGTTTCGCTAAGCAAATATTTTTCCGAAGAAAAAAATATAGTAGTAAAAATTTTTGTACTTCTTGTTTATAGTACTTTTTTCTTTGTTTTTAAACAAATTGAAGTTTCATGATTATATATGTAATATATATGTATATATGTAATAATATGTAATTAAAGAAATATTCATTTTTCTTTGCTTAGGTTTGAAAATTTTTATACGTGAATGTTTCTTTTTTTTTAATTCAATTTTTAGTGAAGGGTGTTTTTTTTTTAATTTTAATTTGGCAACACTATTTTAACTTGTCAGCTGTCAAGTGATTTATTTTTATATTGGTTTGGCATTTCAACATGAATTGACCGACGAAGCCTGAAAAACGCTTCCAAATTGTGAAAATTTATTTTGAAAAGCGTGGTTCTTTTCCCAATTTTCATAAGCGAATTTTGTTTAGCGATGAAGCTCACTTTTGGTTGAATAGGTACCACTATGCAAAACTGTCCTATTTGGAGTGATGATAATTCTCAAGTATATGTGGAGACACCGTTGCATCTACAAAAACTGACTGTTTGCTGTGCTTTATGGGTTGGTGGAAAAGTAATTGGTCCGTACTTCTTTAAAAACCATGCTGGCCAGAACGAAACAGTCAATGGCGACCGCTATAGAGCCATGATTACTGACTTTTTCGTTCATCAATTGAACAACCATGATGTGCAGTAGCTGTGGATTCAACAAGGCGCGGCGCAACATGTCACACAATTTCTGTCACTTGATTTATTGAAGGAAATGTTTGGTAACATAGCATAGTTTCACGCTACGGACCCTTGAATTGGCCTCTAAGATCGTGCGATTTAACGCCGCCTATGACTATTTTCTGTGGAGATATGTGAAATCGCTAGTCTACGCCAATAAGCCCGAAACGATTGACTACTTTAATAACAACATTCGCCACGTTATTGCCGATATACAGCCACAAAATGTTAGAAAGAGTTATCGACGTCCAGATTAGACTACGTCCGAGCCAGCTATGGTGGTCAAAAGCCAGAAATCATATTTAAATTATAATGCCAGAAGATTATCTTTCGAATAAAGTAAATTCCATGACAATTTAAAAAATCTTCTATGTTTTATTCCATTTAAAAGTTCTATGCCTCTAAAAAACACCCTTTACAATAATTTTCTAAAAAAAAATTATTTACTTATGATTGCCTTACAGCAGCTCGAGTCAAGTATTTCTTTTGACTTTGTGCAATTTTGACAGTTTTTCTTCTCTCTGAGAGGATTCCATTACCACTTGTCAAAATTTGACATTTAGTCCGAAATAGTGCGAAGAATTGAAGGAAAACAACTAGTATGTGAAGTTCAATAAAAACTGTTACCAAATAGAAGAGTTCTTGTTGATTGTAGTAGATTTTCGTTAAGATTTGGACCTTAACGTTGATTAGGTTTAAATTTGTATTATTCTGAAATTTTAATTGGTGAACTAAAGGTAAAACTAAAATGGCCAGAAAGACACTAAGGCTATGTCAAAAACCGACGAAAATTAGCTCATCTAATTTAAATGAAGTGCACTCGGAAGCACACGTCACTTCTAGAAGCAAAAGTAAACGAAACGAAACGTAACACTCCGAAATTAATGTCACATCATATGATGTATGTATTCTTTCCATATACTTATTTGCTTGTTTACATACCGTAACTCTTGAACAATACGAGTATTTTATCTTATTTGGCATATTAAAGCCTTTAGTTTCTACTTTATATTGTCTTAACTCAATCTTTGCTTCAAAAAAAGTTATGAACAAATTATTTAAAAAATTGAAATATTTGTATTTTCGATTTTTTTTTTTAAGTTGGTGTTCGTTAACTTTTCCCTTCTAAATTTGTTTGTAAAATTTTTTAAATCATCCAATTCGACAGAATTTAATTTTTAACAAAAAGTTTTTAGCGTTAAATTGTCGAACAGTGGAACTGCAAAGTAATTGACTTGTATTAAAAGAGGACATTATGGTAGACAAAATTTAAAGTTCACCAGTTTAATATGTTTGCAATGCAGAGATTTAAAAAAAATGTATTAGTGAGATTTACTTTTGCCACATACTGTAACCAAAGTCATATTCAAATATCTCTTAAACGGTTAAAATATATTCAAATAAATTATTCATTATAATGTATGTTCGCGCACAATTGATTAATATTTATGTAATTTTGTGTTCTTTCAAGGAAATTATTATTTATTTGTCAAGTTTTGCGACCTAACGGTTATGATACATGATAGCAAAATGTATGTATGACAACAAACGCAACACATGGCATTTATTTATATAGGATGACATGATGGAATCTTTTTGTATTTGGTATTCTAGTTCAATTCATTATTTTGTCAATGATGATTTAATATTTATGATCATCGCTATCGTTGTTTATTGCGGCACATGTTGACAATCTTGTTGAAAAATCATATGTACATTAATACCCTACTTGTCGTATGATGTCATATAAATCAAAAGTATCTTCTTTTTTTTCTTGCTTTTACAACCCAAATATAGGGGGTGACAGTATTTTTGTATTATACATATTCTCCCATTTTTTCTTTAAATTTTTTGTTTGATTTTGCGTAACTATTTTAGGACGGTTATCTGATGATGTCACAAATGATAGGAAATGTGTGTATATTTCTCTGACTTTTGAGAGCTTGAATAAATATTCAAAGAAAAAAAAGAAACAAATTTTGTCACTTCGATTGCCACTTAATAGATATATTGATGGAAAATGAAGATACTATATCGGTGGCATGGTGTATCAATAGTCAAGAGCAAACGTAAACATTATAAACTGTTGCATTTAACATTTTGAAGGTTTTTTTTTTGTTCAATAAATAACAAAGTTTGTTCAAGAATTAGACCTCAATAAATGTTTGTTTTAGGTTAAGTGTTCTTTTCATCGATATTATTGTTGGATATTTTCGTTTGTAGCTAGATTGACGATTAATATAGAAATAGGTGAGGATTAAATAGAATTTATTGCTTAGATACTTTAATGAAATAAGAAAGCTTCATAGGTATTCTTAAATTAAGTCAATTATATACTTGACGAAGTTATGGGAAACCTGCTAAAAGTTTAGTTCTTGGTGTTAAGAAGTTTTGATTGATGTGTCAAAAGTCAAGAAAACTTTTGTAAGATTTATATTTTCTATGAAAAGAAGTTGTAGAGTAGAGTTTGCTTTTATAACTTATTTGCAATCTTTCATACAGATGGCATAGTTTTTGGCTATGAACGTGATTAAAATATAATAGAACGAGAGTATTCTGTGAAGTAGGTACGACTTTTTGTTAGTCCGTGGAAATTTTGCAAGTAGACTTGTATATCTATACAGTAGACGCTTGATATAGTAAAGTAATAAAAACCTAGCCTTTTCACTCTTTCGAGATTAATCACTTTTTCGAGCGGGAGTTCTTAAGGGCTTTCTTATGGTGAGTTTGATCCAAAATGCAAATTTTATTCGATGTGAATGTTTTAGATTTATTCAAGCGTTAAACAAAGCTTCATTTCAGTTTAAATAAAAAAACAGACAATTCTCCGGTGTTCTCAAGCAATCTTAAATGCTTGCGAGTCATTTTTATACAAAATACATTTTCTTATAAGATTTTGTGTGTTCGCTATTTTGGATAGTTCACTATTTTGAGATTCACTTAATCGACCGGCTACTGTACTTTCATTTAAAACAGAGATTAGATCTTTTTTAAACACTTTCGATATTCTTTGTTGTTATTCATCGTTGTACATATTTTGTTTGTGGTTTAAAGTCTGATATTGAAGATGAAACTTCAGGTAAATATATGAATTCAATTTTTTCAGAAAACATTGTATACAATTTGAACTTGCATTTCTAAACAACAATTTTATTTCAAAATTTAATTAAAAAATATAAAAATATGTATAAAAATCCGGAGTTTCCATATATACTGTAAGCTTTAGTGCTTATTGAAATTCTCAAGTAAATTATGAAATAGTGCCACAAAAAATTTACCATAATCATGTCAAAGCTGCATTCATAATCTTACCTGAAATTAAAAAAAAAATTACAAAATTAAAATTTGAAGAAACAATATAAGTGGTTATTAGTGTGATAGAAATAAGTTTAAATTTGTGAAGTTGGTAACAAACAAAAAAATCATTTATACAAAATGTCAATTTAAGGGTTGGGCAAACAGAACGCGATCCGGCGATGCGAGCAATACTCCAATTGGGAAAAAAAATCGTGACGCAACGATGTTCAAATCTGTTTTTGTAAATTCTCACATCGCCGGAACGCGCACTGTTTGACCAGACTTGAAGTAAAACTTTTTTTATTTTGAACACCTCTGTCAAAAATGACTTAAATAGAAAATAAATTGCAAGACGGGATCGCACATACTTGCTCTTATGTTCAAGTTGCTTGGAATTAAGAACTTTTTAAATATGTAATAATAGAAAAAATATAAACATATAAAAAAACATTTAAATAGTTCTTTTAATTGTATAAGCAACTAGTTAAAAAAATTAAAGCTCAAAAACAAATATGCTATTTGATTACTTGAAAAAATATAAACATGTGCAAAAAAAAAATAAATCGTTGGAGCGTTTTTTAATTTTTAATAATTTTTTATATATAAAATTTTTATTACATTTAAAAAAAAAGTTTTTGTATGCCAATTTTGAGTATGTATTAAAATACACTTTATAACTTAGTTTCAAGAAAATTCATCAACTCATTCTTGAAATATTGAATTTTCAAAAAAATATAAATTTTGATTTTTTTTTTCAAAATTTTGATATGCAATATTATTAACATTAAAAAAAAAAGATTTTGCATAAGATTTTGACTGAGACCGTTTAAGGCGTTAATGAGAAAATCGAAAATTAAAAAAACCATTATATGGTTGGTGCCGTTAATAACGGTTTTCGGTAAATTTATTCTTATCAAGAAGTACACCATACCTACAATTATACAACGTTGTTTTATCAAAATCGTTAGAGCCGTTTTTGAGATAAATGATTAAAAATTTCACAAACCAAATAAAACCTCTCCTTAACCTGGTCTGTGAGGTTTAAAAATGTACAATTAAACACTGAGGTATGAATCGGGGGGCAGCTGCCCCCCTGCGACCCCCCTGCTTGGGCTCACTATTGGATTTGGAGTGTTTGCGAGGTTGAGTGTATGTAAAGTTTATTTTGCATTTAAAGAATATGACTTTAAACAAACTTTGCATATCCAACAATAATATTCGGTAAAATTTGTTTGGTTCGGCTTTATTTCTCAGTTAACATTCGGCTGTATTTCATTTGGCAAAAGCGAAAAAGGTTACACGCAAAAATTTGGCGCTATTTCACTTTAGTAAAGCGAAATAAAGCCGAATTTCGTATTTCGGCGTTATATCACGGCACCGTATATATTATGCTCAATAAAAGAAATTGAATTGAATTGTTGCCATGTTGTTTAGTATTTTTTTTAGTTGAATTCGTTTAAAAAAACAAAATGACAACCTCTTCCATGGTATGTACCTATGCAGATATATTTTAAGTTTCAATCCAACGTACACTCTTTGGCATAAGAATGTATCTTAATATCTTATGCAAGACACTTGCAGTGTACCTATTTATTCATAATGCATTAATTATGTTCTAAGCTTGAAAAGTAAACATTTTCTTGTTCAGTTTCTAATATTTTGTTCCTAAAAACAAACAACTCCAAACTATACCTCGATTTCAATGTAATATAAGTAATATTTCTTGACATTGAAAATGTCTATTAATTTATTGAACAATTCAATAATTATTATTAAACTGGGTGCGAAATAAATTATGATGCCCCCCATTTAATTTAAAATTGCTTGTGGTACTACGTGATCTGATATGACAGAGAGGCTCATTTCGATTTGTATGTCTATGTCTATTGCTAACATTATAATTGAAAAAAAGAACATGGTGACTTAATATCCTTGTTCAATACATTGGATCATCATTATTCTCGGCTTAAGAACAACAACAAAAAAAAAAAAACAGAAAAATAACAAATCATTTTCAAACAACATTCCTATCCTATCCAGAGTTGTAATTTGTAAACTTCCTATGTGACTCCAATTAAATACCACTCCTCTCTTCTGAACAAAATAAATAATTATAATTAAATCGTGTCGATTGATATGACATCTTGTCTTTTTTCAGCTACTCGTAAAATGATAAACGAAAATGGTTTTTACGAGTCACATTGTATATGATATGTCGTCAGCAAAACAAATTTTATGATGTTAACTTTTTTTTCGTTTTTTTTTTTTTCATCAGCAACCAAGTAGGTACATATACCTATCTATTGCTTTTTTATTGTCGATATCGTTCTAGAATTCGCAATCCACGAATGATGTTGCAGACAAAAAATCAACTTTTGTACAATTACCCATTAAAAGAAGAAGACGATTACAATCACGGGCCTCTTATGATAAAGAAAATAAATGAATAACCTGGTCTTATTAAAACTTGATAATGTAATTGAAGATATCAATTGAACATGAACTGAATGCAATAAACTAATTACGCACGTTGTTGTCTTATAATATTGTCGATGATCTGAATTCAATTTGTTTAATTGGAAATTATAACTAACTCATGTCGTATTTATTGTTGTTTTTTTTTCTTGTAACGGGAATAAATTCGTTATGAAGTCAATAGATTATTTATTAATGTCAATATTATTGGAAATGCACACAAATAAAAGATTAAACCTTTGAGCCGTTTGATAAGATATCGATGATAAACATTTGAAATTATGTCAATGCATTTGGAATTACAGTCGCAATAAGAAAGCAGCAGCTTTTTACTCAAGGCCGACGATATGAAGTGTAAAACCTTCAAAGTGTTCCTTTACTTTGAATTTCTTTAATTTCTGCGCAAAGTTGTGTCAAAGTTCATACAAAAAAATTATGGACAGAAGTTTGGCCTGAAAAGCACAGAAATTTAAAGTAAAGCATCGGACCAACAGTTGAAATATTCAATTGATAAATAAAAACATTTTTTTTTCAACAACAAATAAAACAAAGAAATCTACAAAGTAAAGCTAAAAGAAAGTTCCAAGCAATTTTGTTTAAACACTTTGTTGTGTTATTCGAAACTGAACAATATTTAACTATAAAAAAAAAGTTCAATTAAATTATTAAAGAAAATGTAATCAAACAAAAAAGTATAAATTAATGCTATAATTTGTAAATAAAAGAAAAGTATAATTTACTAATTTAAGCACTTAAAAGGTCACCAACCTCATTGATCATGGAGAAAATCTCATATACTGCTTCTCATGTAGCAAGGCAACAAATCATTTCTACGGGGCGATTAAGAATTACTTTCCCAGGCAACAAATAATACACTACTGTGCCAAAAAATATCTAAAACTTTTAGCTTCCATAAAAAAAGTGACAAGTAACATTGAGATTGTCACCACATGGAAAAATGTCAGGTTTTTTGTCAAGTTTAGTCAAGGCCCTGCAAAGGCTTTTTCTAAATTCCTTTTTTTATTTTTTCATTTTCTTAAAGCTAGACAAAAATTCATAAAAACTAACTTATACTTATCAATATCTTACAACTAACTTACTAGCCCTGAAAAAACTTGGAAAGCTTGTCAAATACTAGTGAGGCCCCTCGCTAGAAGAAACTTGTTGGATAAGTGCTTTTACCCATTACAAATAACCCATGTGTAACAAAAACAAAAGAAAATATTTTACACCCATCATACAATAGTATTGCGTAAAAACTTTGTAGTTAGCGTATTGGACTGGTATTCAAAAGATCGACACCAAGACAACTTTTTATTTATTTTTCTGTCTGTCGAGACAAAAGGTTACTTAACGGGTGAGACCCGATACAAAATCGAGTATTACCCTTGCAAGGCCCATGTAAGGATTTATGTAAAACTCCCTGCTGACTCGTTAAAAAACTAGATTGTTTTCCAGCTTGATATCAAGAAAGCCATTTTTTTTAATTTGGGAATGATAATAATATTTATAACGAAAATTCCAGGTAACAAGACTTAGGCGATATATAGTAAGGAGACAATTTTTTTTTTGAGTGGCTAAAAAGTTCTTGGGATTCTTCTTGTTATCAGAGAAAAACTTAAAAAGTAAATATTTTCGTTTTAAATTTTAATAGTTAGAGGCATACAAAAATGTACACAGCACTGTACATTTATTTAACAATGCATCATGTTTCTTTGGGTCTATGATGGCTAATTCGATAATACTCAAGTAGGTATAGTTGTTGGATAATTATTTACCATCATCCAATGAGCCTTGCCCTCTGATGGAAGAATATTCTCCAAGAGCAATTTATACACTGATTGTCAGTCTTGCGTAGATTCAAATGAGCCACTCACGCAATATGTCAAAAAAAAAAAATAAATAGCGTGGTAATTATACCAAACAACAAGTAATTTAATTGACTGAATGTCTTTTCTACGATCGTAAGTGTGTGATGAAAATGCACTCTAATGTCACGTTACATCGTCACAATGACACATTATACCCAGGATGACATATCACGTCACCATATATGCCATTGATTTTGGAAACACGTTTGTCTCACATAACCCGATAAGGTTTCACCTCTTTCACTTAAAACGGGCCAACACGGATACAAAAGGTTTACTTTCTTTTTGCCCTTCGTTTAATTTGAAACCCACGCATTAACTGAAATTTGTATGCTGAACGCACCCGCTGCGAAAAAATGTGTGCGTTCCACACTCGACATTATTATTTCCATTCAGGTAGTGTCATCTGTATTCAAATGAAAGAAATAGTATATAGAACAGCCAACATAGCCAATGATGTATTGGGGGGATTCCGGAATAATCATGGGCGCGGGAAACACCGCACGGTTTTTGTATAATTGGCACTTCAATATGCCGGTGATCGTGTCGTCGGCGTTGTCGTTGTCGTCGTGTTCGTCTTCGTTGGATGAACGGTCTTCCCTCTTCGTAATCGTTGTTTTTGTTGTCATCGAGCACAAAGGTGTTCATTGTTGAAAATCACTTTGAATTGTGTGTTGACACTTTGTTTGAATTGTGCTGTATTACTCGTATTATAAAACATTTTTACTTAAAAGTCTCCATGAATGATTGAAATGCGTTCGAAAATTCCAAAAGTGGGAGTTAAAACTCATCATGGGTTCAAGAACGAGGAGAAACACATATATGAATGTACGTTTTTTTTTGTAGTATTTAATTGAATTGAGTTCGGCATGACGATATGTAGTTATAATGGAAGAAGAATGGCGCCGCACCCAACAATGAAAAGCAGTTAGGTAAACGTTTAAGAATGCATGCATCATATCTACTTTGTTTACATTACTTCAAAGTGAACCGTATGGAATGCAGATAAATAGGATTTTTGTATTTCAATTTAAATCTAAAAATTATTTGCTTATGCAGTTGATATTTTTTTGTATAGTTCAATGCGTTTATGGAAGAATTTATATAGGGTGACATATAGAAATTAAAGGAGATCATAACCTTGTCATCCACTAATAATATGCTAAATGTATAGAGTAAGGTCAATTAAACTTAACATAACGATGATAACAAAGTGCTTTTTTTTGTCATACCGTTCGTCAGTTTGTGCTTCTATGGTTAATCCACTGACATAATGAACATCAAGCAAGAGCTAGAGCCGCACTTGGTGAACTGATTTGCACTAAATTTGATACAGAGCAATGTTATGTGATTCGCTAGTACCATTACAATGGTTTGGTCAAATTTTCTCGAAAACGGCTCTTTACTTATTCCAATCACACTGCATTTATGACAAGATAGGTTTTAGCAAATATTCACATTACAAAAATTAGAGTCAAGTATTTTTTGCGAAAACTCCTTCAGGAACTTCTAGACAGTTCAATAAAATGTCGCACTACAAAATTTTACAAAACCATTTTTTTTTAAGAAAACAAATTTTTAAGAAAAACTTATTTTTTAATTTGTATCATTTGAAACAATTTTTTTTCAAATTGTCTACAAATTGTGTAGAAGGACGTTGATTGAACTTACATAAGAGGTAATTAAAAAAAAAAAAAAAAAAACTGCGAATCAGGTTTTTGGCTACAAAGGGCAATCGGCAAAAATGTATGGGAAGGTGGTCTGTCTAGGAACGAATTACAGCGAGACGTACATATGTATATTGTTAAGTATTTAAATGTGCTACAATATTCAATCTTATATAAATCACTGTGTAAAAAAAGTTGATCGCTTACCAAGGTTTGGTGTTGGTGCATTTAGGTATGGAACAAATCTATTAAAACTGGTCAAACAAATACCAATAAAATGTACCTAAAGGATGTTTTTTTAGAGGTATAAAACTTTCAGTTGGCAACACTATTTTAACTGGCGGCCATTTTGTCAGCTGTCAAGTGATTTAATTTTACTTTGGTTTGGCATTTCAACATGATTAGACTGACGCCTGGACAACGCTTCTGAATGCAAATTTATTTTGAAAATCATGGTTCTGTTCGAAACACGTATCATGCGAATTTGTTAAGCGATGCAGCTCACTTTTGGTTGAATGGATACGTCAATAAATAAAACTGTCGCATTTGGAGTGATGATAATCCTCAAGTGTATGTTAAGACACCGTTACATCCACAAAAACTGACGGTTTGGTTTGCTTTATTCGTTGGTGGAATAATTGGGCCATACTTTTTTAAAAAAGATCCTGGCCAGAATGTTACAGTTCATGGTGACCACTATAGAGCCATGATTACAGACTTTTTCGTTCATCAATTGAACAACCATGACGTGCAAGAGCTGTGGTTTCAACAAGACGGCGAAACATGTCACACAGCTCGTGCCACAAAAGGAAACGTTTCGCAAGCACATAGTTTCACGTTACGGAATTTGCCTCCAAGGTCGTGCGATTTAACGCCGCTTGACTATTTTCTGTGGGGATATGTGAAATCGCTAGTCTACGCCGATAAGCCCAAAACGATTGACCACTTGGAGGACAACATTCGCCGCAGTATTGACTATATACGGCCACATGTTGGATCACCAGATTAGACTACGTCCGAGCCGGCCGTGGTAGTCATATGCCAGAAATCATATTGAAATCATAATGCCAGAAGATTATCGAACAAAGTATGTCATTAAAAAAAAAAAACATATTTGTTTTGTTTTACTTCTAAAAAAAAAACATTTTACATCGTTGTAAAGGTATTTTTATGAACAATAATATTTACTATAACAATAACTTAAATAAAATCACTGTGTGAAAAAAGTTATTCACTGTTTTAGTGAATTTTGGTAAAAAAAATTAATGTAACATGGGTAGTAACTAGCTTAGTAATTGTTTTCACACAGCGATTTGAAATAAGCAAAAAATTGATAAATTTGCCCAAAAAAAGTTCATTGCACATTGCAAAATATAAGGTGGCAGTGAACTAAGTGCGCGGAAAAAATTTCCCTTTTTTTGAAGTAGTTTTTCCCACTGGACTTCTTAAAATTTTGTGAGAAACTATTTCACATAAAGAGTATGTTAAGCTAACATAACCGTTAAGCTAACATTAACCGTTAAGAAGCTATATCACTTCAAAAAATTTCAAGTTTTCTCCAAAAGACTGCACTTTTTTCCACTCAAACTTAGAGGTCGAGTGGCATTTGCGTTTTACTGTAAATTGTAAACGGTAAATATTATGAACAAAATTCCGAAAACGTTTTTTTTACAAAAAATTACCTCATGAATGAAGTCATAAGTGGTAAGAAAAGTGGAAGAAATTATGACCACATGTTACTCGTGCAATTCCGGAATTAGTAAAAATCATGTTGAGAGATATCACTACAAAAGGAAGAGTCGGTAACCGGGAAAATATGATTCCATTATGATAATAATAAGCAACTACGTACGAATCGGAAACAGAATGTAATGGACAGTTCCGAAGTTCACAATAGAAAAACGACGAAATGATCTCACATTAGAACGCCTGCAGAAGTATCAATATTTTTGTTTTGGTCGCGTATATATGAAAGATTATTGAAATTTTAAGTAACATTTGATTTAAGTAATATTCTTTCTAAACCTTCCATCGCTGTCTAATACATATATGAATATTAAACTTTAAACAATATAAAAGCTATTGTTTTCACCAATTTTGTTTTAGAATATGTAAGTCCTTATCAACTAGTTTCCGTAGTGTAGTGGTTATCACGTGTGCTTCACACGCACAAGGTCCCCGGTTCGAACCCGGGCGGAAACAATCAGATAATATGTTATTATTTTTTTCAGAAATTCATGCTTAACTTTGTTCTATGAGAAAAAAGTTAAATGTGACAATGAGTTTTTAAGACTATGAACAGATAATTTTAAAATTTTGCTTCCAAAAAAAAAGCATTTGTCCCTCGCATTCAATGAAAATTAAATTTAGGATTAGGAAAGTTTTCAAAAATGTGCATATTTTAAATATTTTGCGTGAGGCGGCTTGTGTGCAAAAAATTAACAGCAGAATTTTAAACTTTTCAAAGATTTTTTTGTTCACTCTAAAGTATATTTTTTTTTACTACAGAAACTCTCTGAATGAAATGTTTTACTTTATCTTTTTTAAACATTTTTGCTGAACAGCTTCATTGAATGAAATAAATTTTATCACTCTTAGAAGACCTTGAAATAATAATATATGTATGAACTTGATAAGAATTTTGAAGAAACAAATTATGCAAAAAAAAAACGGGGTTTAATCTCTTTGGCGCATACAAAAAAAATAAATAAATGTATCAATTGCTGATGAAATTGTAAACTTGTAAAGTGTGGCAATAACCCTGACATGAAATGACGTTTTGAAGTTCGTATTGGTTTTATTCAGAATTTGGATTTAATTTTGCAAAAATGTATTCTTCTGTAAATTAAGAAATAACTTTTAGGTAATTATTAATAGTCTGGTCGAAGAATCCGAAAACCATGCGCTTTTTTTGGTTGTGTTCTTTTTTGACGATTGGAATTTCTTACACATTATCGATGAAATTAAGTTTGGGAGTCATTTTTGAAATCGAGTCACTAGGACGCAATTTTGAAAAATGGTTTCCAATCTGTAGTCCAGTCAGGAAATGGAAGTTCCTGCTCTTTTTGTGGGGAGATCTTATTTTTATATTTGTAATTTATTTTAAGCAAGCTAAGGATGAAATTCCGCTTGGGAGTCATTGGTGTATGTAATTCTGTCACTTGGACTCAAAAATGGCACCCAATCTGTGGAAAAATCATTAAAAAAAAAAAATGTAAATTTCTTGCAAATTTTCAATCATAAAAACAACGATATGGTGTCTTAAAAGATAGGTTTTGAGTAGACGAAACTTTGGGTAAATTTTCGGTGTTGCCACTTTCCAGGAACATACTTTTTGCATATCAAAACGTGGGAGATTCCTCTTTTGTTGGTAATTTTTAATGCCTGTCTGTCTATCTGCCCGTTTGTACCTCGACCTGAAGCAATTTTCTTCAAATTTTGAACTAAAGGCTTTTTTGTAACTCTCCAGAGGGAAAATTGAAATTTTAGCTCCAAAAATAAGTATACCTGCCATACAACTATAAAAGAAAGGCTTATTTATCGCGAAAACGACTCCAACAATTTTAATTTAAAAAAACAATAAATTACTGTAGGTATGACGTACTTTTTGATAAAGTGTTCTTATCCAAAAATTGTTAAATGTTAACGGTACCTGTCATATAACGTGATTTTTGATATTCTTATTAATGGCTCAAACGATTTCAGTAAAAAAAATTATATAAAATCTCGTTTAAAATGTCAATAATAATGCATATCAAAGTTTGAAAAAAAATATTTTTTTTTTTTTGACAATTCAACATTTTCGAAAATGGGTCGATGAATTTTTTTGAAACTAGGTACAACAACATTTAATGATACAAAAATTGTATATGAGAAATCTGTTTTTTTTTTCATTGACATAAAACTGCATTGAGTATGGCAAAAATTCATACAAAAGAGTTTCATGTCACCGTCTAGCAGGTGCCATATCACCCGGCGTTTTTTGACATGTCTTTTAAGGTATTTTAATTTTTCTTTAAAATAATTATGTTTTTTATATAAACTTTCGTAATCAGCATATGTTTTTTTCTTTTAAAATTAATTACAGAAAACTTAAACTGGGTGCCATATCACCCGACTTTACCCTACGTGTGGTCCAGTCATCAATGATCCATTTAATTTTTTTTTTTTTTTTGTTTTCATTTTCTTGAAAATATGAAGGGTCCAAGGAAAAAACAGCTTAAGTGCAATAAGACAAATAAAATAAACTAATGATGACATTTTCTATATTATCTTATGTACTCTCTCCACAAAGGACTTTGAAAATGGCATATTTTCTAAAACATTTTCTTCTTACGTTTGTTCCCTAAAAAATTGAACAAAGCTATATTTCAAAAAGAAAAACTTGACCTAAAACTATAAGGACATGTGAGCATACTCGAAACAATAACTGAAAAAATCTCTGGTTATCTAAATCTGTCAAGGTCCTGTCAAAACAAAATGCATTCCAAAAATGGTCCAATATCATGCCTGTAAAGATTATTTCATATATGTATTTCCAAATTAATATTTTAAAAATCTAAAGGTGTCTTAATAATAAGCAAACAACCATTTCAAAATTGGCTATTATGTCCGGTTCTTTCAAAAGAAATTTTCAAAAAAAATATTTTCGAAATTTTTGGCTCCAAACATCGAAGGTCCTTTTGACACATTTGAAATCAATATATCCGATTAAATATTTTGTGCTGGACAAAATAATTTATTACTTTCCTTGAATACATTTTTTTTTTTAGTAACAAACTTACAATTTAATTTTTCTCGGAATCAACGGAACCGGAATCAAACTAAGCCGTTTTTCCCTTGAACCCTTCACATGCATGCATCTACGCACCTCTGATTTGAAGTACCTATATTTGTATATTTACCCTAAGAAAACGTAGTTCCAAACATACATACACACCAATCTTTTACTTTCTAGTTTTCAGTAAATTTTGTTTCTTTTTTTTCTTACAAAAATTGCCTTTATTTAAAAATTTTCAACAAGTCTAAATTTATTATTGGAATGTCACTTTATTTCACAATATTTACTTGCATGATACATTCTTTTTATCTAATCAGAGACTTCGATTAATATCAAGTGTTTTTCATTCGAAACACATACAAATTACAAAAAAAATGTAACTCCTCCTTGTTGCAATATCATTCACCTGTCATTTAGTTATACGAGAATACAAAAAAAAATGAATTTATCCATAAATAAAAATTTATATACATACATGCCTACAATTTCGTTTAATGTACATATATGAATGTACATAGTGTAGTACTTGGAAATATTTTTCTCCAGAAATTACACCTTATCTAGTCGCCAACCCGCAAGTATTTTCAAATAAATAAAGCTCCATAAAAGGCTTTGAATTACGTAATGGGCTTGAAATTTTCACATTCCTGATAGTTCAGCTTATCAGCTATTTTAGCTTAAGTTTTCTACTTCCTGAGAAAAGGCATTGCTAAAAATTGTAAATATTTTTGTTTTATTATAAAAAATTCAATGCTGAAATATGTTGCAATCGACATAAACGGCTTCGATGTAATGGCGACAAGAAAAACAGCTTAATGAAATACTTTTAGATTTGTCGTATAAACTACATATAATGAGGCATTTAATTGAAAATAACTCAGAAAACAGACAAAATACTCAAGACACAAAGCTATGACGCCATAAAACAACAATTAACTTATAGCTCACAAATAGTTTGAGATATTAAAGCCATAGTTTTAATTCGAGTTCAATTAAGTATTCGAGTTTCGTTAAATATAATATTAGCAGAACACGGTTACCACCTCTTTCAATAAATATTGTAGGTTTTTTTCAAAGTTTTTCTTCAACAATCTGATAAATGGAAAGGTTAGTATTTACTTTTGTTGTAAACCGATTCGAATGCATTGAGTTTTATAGGAGCACGTTAACAGATGGGTGTATTCTGGTCAAGAGTTGCCATTGTCAGCAACATGTGAATCAGTTTCCTAAGTTGCTTCCATAGAAAAGTTTTATAATAGTTGCAAGCAACTTTTTCTGATTACCTCGAGAATTAACTTACACAAATAACAGCGTTCATTCAAATTGGACAAATAACTACCAGTATTAAGAAGTGATTAGAGCCTTAACCTTCAACTTGATAAAAAAAATGCATGCGTTGCTGCATGCAACTTTTTCCCTCCAATACCTTATACACATCATTCACATTAAATTGAATAAATGCCAGAGTTCTCGCATGGATAAGCTAGTTTTTAAATGATTTTGTTGGTGAGCGAAGCTGAATTTGCTGAACGAAATGAATAATGAGGCTAAAGTTGCAATATATTTAGCATTTCATGTTAAAATTAAATATTTATGGTTTGTTTAGGTTTTGAAAAAACAAGAGTAGGTATCGTGAGATTTCCCTAGGTTTGTTTTTATATTTAGAAAGAGGCTTTTTTTTGTGGCAACCATTTACGAATTCCAGCTCGGCCCATTTGAGTTGAGGTGTGCCATTATTCATGGTGGTGACTAGCCACTATATGAATATAATTCGCACGGTGGAAAAAAACATATATATTTACAAACAGCATTTCCATTGGAATGCAACTAACTTTGAGTAACATTTTTATTTTTCCCTCAAAGACTATTTAGATGTGAGATTTTTTTAAAACTTTTTTTTCACTATTTTTTTTTTTTTCTTTCTTTTATTTATTTGTGACCGGACCAACTAGAAACCTAGAATTATTTCAATTGAAAGTCGAAGTGTCATGTTATTGGGACCAGTGTTCGTTTGCGGTCAGGCACATGCATAAATGCACAAAGGTATGCCCAGCTATGCATTATAATAAACAAATACATGAACATTGTACATAGACCATAGCTTCTGGTAGATTGGTCTTTGGTTGTAGTTTTTTTTTTTTTTTGCGGCAATTCGCATTCAATAGTCAAGTCCATTGGTGGTGTTTCTTCTATTTTATACACATTTTTTTTTTTTTTTGTAAAATCAGAGACAGTCGCCTTAGGGTTTTGTTTTTGTATTGTAATACAAATATGTGCCAATAAATAAGAAGAAATAAACACAGAATGCCAATGCGAAACAAAAATGACTAAAAAATAATGTTTGTGTATAAGTGTTTTGAGCTCTCGTTGAATTTAATTAAAACCAGTTCAGTGAAAAATTTGTAATTTTTCTTTTGTTCATGTTCTTGAAATAGTTTAGCTTTTAAAAAAGATTGTAAGACACATATTGATTGAAGAATATATAACTATTAAGAATTATGATGTAGATGTAGACATTAATATAAATAAATTGCTACAAAATTGATGTAAATTAACATAAATTAGAAAATTGTATGTCGTGAAACTATAAAGCAAAGTGGCGCCCGACATTTGACACTACTATGAGAGAATGACATTTTAAAGGCACCGCAAAATGACAAATGAATGAATGAATGACATCGATAAATTTGTATGTGCGGGGCAAATTTAAACTTGTAGTCAGGTACCTGGTTACATAAACGCATTTTGTTTCCAAAACAAAAGTTTGAACTTTGAAATTCTTTAAGTAAAATTTTGGAAGTTGTTTTTCTTTAAGCAATGTTCTTGTTAATTCAACGGAAGAGATACAATATTAAACAAATACTGATGTTTTGACACTTCCATAATTAAGTTGATTTGAAACTAATTTAAAATGCCCAAAAAACGTTTTTGGATGATTAAGAACCGGTTCAACCTGAGTTAACCCCAGCAACGTGCTTTTTAGTCAATTGAAATCCTAAATTAACTTTAAATTAACTCACATCATTTGTTGAGTTCACTCAGAGACCAAATTTATTGCCTTTTCAGTTGTGGTGCCATTTCGACTTCGATAGTGAAAGTTATTCTCAGTGCGATTCCGTTGTGGCGCCATCTCTTTTCAATGCGTGAAAAGTGTACTAGAGTGGTATACATAGTTTCACACATCGATGACACTAGATTCTTGACAACTGAAATATAAAGTTAATCCTCAACAGAAAAACTGTTCCTGAGTAAACTCGTGGTTAATTTATTTTCAGGATTAGCTTACTTTGATTTAACTAAGATTTAACCCTGATCCGAAACACTGGCCCTTAATAATCTTTACTAAATCCCCAAAAACATATCTAGGCCATAAAAACTTAAATTCATAAAGCACACAATTTTGAGCTATTTAACTCTGTGACAGAAAACCTCAAAATTAAAATGTCAAATAATCCAACCATTAAGGGGCAGTTTTTCAGGACTGAGTTAATTCCAGAGATTTGTTTTTCCGATCAATTAAATAAAATGGTGCCACAATTTCCAATATCGAAATTGAGATGGTACCACAACCGAAGAGGCCTTGAGTTTAATTCACCAAATAAGGTGAGAACTATCGAAATCGAGTAAGTGCCACAACAGAAGAGGCCCTCGTTTTGATCCCTGAGTTAACTCTCCAACTCTCCTAATCAAGTAAAACCATTTAAGAGTAAATCACAAAATAAACCGTTTTATAGCTTTTGACATTTTTTATATAACGATATTTTTTGAAGTATAGCTCTTAAAAAATAGATTTTTATGTAGAAGGTTTTAGGGTAAACAAACCTTTATCAAGTTGTTTTCGATAACATTCATCGTTAATGAATTTTTAAAAAAAATTTCGTCATTTAACATTTTTTTTGGAAGATAAGAAGGAACTAAATTTTTCGGTAGAAAATTCCATGATCTAGTATTTTAAATATTTTCAATCAATTTTAACGTTTAAAACCAATATTTTCTTTCTGACCTTAAATAATTTTTAATGCCGATAGGCGATTTGCCAATGAACTTTTTGGTGGATGTTTCTTATGCTTAAATAAGAATAATTGTATTTAAAAAAACTTCTCGCAGATTAGAATTTTTTTTTTAATTTTTCTTTGTTTACTGAAGGTAGGTAGTTCAAATAAGAGAAGTAAACTTACTTCTTGAAATATATAGCTTTATAGTTTGCCAGAATCTGGTGAGAAACTTTTTCATTTGTTTATTTTTATTGTTGCAATTTGGAAATTCAACTCTTAAAAACATTGTTTCATGTGAAATACCTTTGAATTAATGACAAAAGGGTCAACTACAACAGCCTCTATAGAGAAATCCAATATTGCTCCAGAAGTCTCTGTTTTGTTACCAATTTGTAACAAAAAACGAACGAACACACCCCACAATACTTGACCAAGAACAAACCGACAACAAAAGTCTCGATCTTGTTATATATAGGCAAGGTAGGTTACTCGTACTTGGAAAAAAGAAAAAATTAAATTCACCATCACGGACTCTTTTTCATACGTGTCCATAAGCGTAGAGGACGTATTAGTTACACATGTTTCTATGAAATTTAAAACTTAAATTTTATTCTTATTGAGACTCAAAAAAAAAAAAATAAAACAAAACAAAACCGCAAAATAAATAACTTATTGACGGTGAAAACTACAACAACAAAAATATAATTTTTTTTCTGTAATCATTGTTCAAGTTCAGAATATTATCGAATCTTGCAACCTCAAAGTTCTTAAAACCGCCAATCCGGATGGCATGGTCGTTTTTATTATTATTATTATTATGTGTGTGTTCCTTTGGAGAAATTCGTTCTCCACTTTGATGGATTTATGCAATCAGCCATTACTTCCGGTGTAAATATACCTAGAGGCTGCTGCCGTACGAATTTATAAGATATAATGTACCTTATATCGGTGTGTATCTTAAGAATACTTCTTCAACGTTTGCCTTAAAAGTCGAATAATTTTGTGTACAATTCCCGCCATAGGTACCTACCTACTCTGAAGATATAATTTTTGTCTGTGGAAGAGATATCACATGTGTGTTTTCATGAATTTCAAATAGAGCAAGACTCACACATAACTGTAAATCAGTGAAAAAGGAAAGGTTCATTTTCGTTTTTTTTTTCAATTGAAAAATTGTTTCGGTCCACGAAACTCACGAATAAAATAAATGGTTTTCGCAAAAAAAAAAAAACTGAAGAGAAGAGAAGCTGGATTACATTTGGATTTGATATGAGCTTGGGGTAAAAATGGGGGCACTACTGTGTTTTGATTTAGTTTTTGTTTTAGATTTAAGTTTTTTTTTTTTGTTGTGTGTGTGTTTTGATGAAATAATATACTTTCTTTGAAATTAGCGTGTTAAATGTTTTTTGTTTTTTGAGTCTTCTTAATATTCATAGCTTTGTTAATAAGCTACCTCAAAAAAGCTATTTTTTTTTTACTTCCAATCTTTGAATTGAATAATGCGTGTGGTAAGCATAATTTGGTTTCGAAGTTTAGATAAAAAAAAGACCTGCGGTTTCCTGTGAACCCCATTATTAAAAATTTGCGCCCAGTCTATAGTCCGGTTATAGATTGGGCGCAATTTTAAAGTGGCGTCTAGGCGATAGGACCTAAATCCCTCCGCTTTTTGTGGGGAGAACCTTATTTTTATATTTGTAGTTTATTTTTTACATAATAATGATAAAATTTAGATTGGAATCTTGTCGCTTGGATGCCTCTTTTAAAAATGGCACCTAATCTGGGTCAAATGGTAACATTTCTACACGTTAAATTTGAATGGAGTGTAGCAGTTTTTTTGTGGGGTTTGACCTTTTTTATATTTTTAACTAAGTTTTTACAGGCAGGGGATGCAATTTAGCTTGGGAGTCATTGTTGTAGTCTTGTCGCCATTTTAAAAAATGGTGCCCAATCTGGGCCAAATGTATATCATACAAAAAGAAATCGTGAGCTACTTGGAAGATTGACGGTGACTTTGACTTTTTATGTCAAAGGGTTGTACTGTACATCCCCTTTTTAATAATTTTTAATATTTTGAACATGAAAAGAGTTAAAAAAAACGCCTTCAGATGTGTGTTGGAAAAATAAGTTTAAAGTCATTTTATGTTCATAATACTAAAAACTACCAAAATAGTAGAAGTCCAAACCTTTGACTTCGAAAAAAGTATGTGCATAAAAAGTGTCATCACTGATATTTTATTTGAAGTCACGTCTATTGAACCATTATCGATTAAGACATCAACCGTTATTTTTTCAGGAAGCGTTTGGAATCTGAAAGTATTTTTTAAAATTTTTTCATGCACAAAATATTAAAAAAAATACCAACAAAAAAAGTGAAAGTCTACACCTTTGACATCGAAAGAAGTGTTTTCCCGAAAAGTAACAAAATTGACATTTTAATAGATAGTGCGTCATTCAACATCTATTTTTACTTGCGATATATGTATGGGTTCAATATGGCAAGTTATGCATTCGTAAAAAAATTGAACTCGAGATTTTGATCAGATTTGTCATTACGAGGATAGGAAAGACGAGAAAAGTTGTTCTTACAATTCTATTTGTCAGTCTGTTCGGCAACAGCCTAAACGACTGATTCAGTTTTCTTAAGACTTGGTTAATATTTGTTGTTTTTGGTGATTCTGACCAAACGTTGTTTTTTTCATTTTTTTTTAACTAAAAATAACGGGACCTTCCATAAAATTTTGTTTAGTAATTTAACAAACCTTATTTTTTCCAAAAACAGATCCACAACTTTTCTTAATGAAAATTTCAAAAATTTCATTTAGTAAAGGCAACTTTTGCACAGGAAACATTTTGCATTTTTTAAAAGAACAATTTTTTTAATTTTCGATTTTCTTCAAGTCGGTCATTTTGATTTCAATATTTTTTGTTTATACAGATGCGTTTAAGAAATAAAAAAAGTTTTTCTTACCAAATTTCAAAAAAAAAAAAAAATGTATTGTTGAAAAATGTTCATTTTTTTCAAAATATTTTGAAAAGTCGATTTTTAGAAAACTCGGAGTTTAAGGGTTTTTTACTCTTTTTAAAGTATTTTAGAAAATAATTTGCTATTATGAAAAATTAACTGTACCTTCCATACAAAATGTTAAAAAACCGTTAAGGAAAATATTTTTGTCCTTAAAAACGACCCAAACAATAAGTACAATATACTATACAAATTTTGAAACATTACAAATAGCAACTATTAATAGAACCTCGCATAGAACGTTTTTTTTTTATTTATAATTTTCCATTATATCGGCAGAACAGATTAAAATACATTTTTTTATAAACAAATTTCCAATAATAACATCAAAAAAAGTAAATTTTGAGTCTACTCAACTCAACATATACCTAATTTACGATTTTTTAAATTTAACCATTTGGCCGAGATTGGGCGCCATTTTTGAAAACGTCCAAGCGAAAGGATTACAAAAATTACTTTCAAGCTCTCCTCCTCAGCACGTCAAAAAAATTAGAAAAGCAATAGTACAAATAAGGGCTGCCCCTACAAAAAGTGCATGGATTGCGGTTTCCTGAACTGACTATAGATTGGGCAGCATTCTTCAAAATAATGTGCAAGCGACTGGATTACAAAAATGGCTTAAATTTCCATCAGACATAATTGTATCACAAAGAACTATATTGGAAGATGTTTTTTTTTTAATGTGTGTGTTTTTATTTAGGTATTCCAACTAAAATTGGATCACCCTATATATCAAATAGTAAGGAGAATGAAAGTGCTGCTATAAGAATACCCTGATAATAAAATTTATAATAAAAATTAATTCAATTCAAATAATTTGAATAAACATTAATCTCATTTTCTAAACAAAACTTTGAAATGTTTTAATTTAAAATATTTTAAATAAACATAAGTTTTTTTATTTTTTGATTTCGTTACTTATCTGTGTTAATGTTTTTAAATTAGAAACATAAGAATTAAAAGTTAAGAATACATTTCACAAAGAAAAAAAAACAAACAACCACCATTTTTCATAAGATTTGAATTAATATGAATAATTTCACCATAACAATTAAAAACCTAAAATAGTTCCAAAAAGATTTTGCTAGGATAACGCTAATAAAAGTCATTCTTTTTTTAATAAAAACCCCAAATGATGATTTTGTATTCAATTTGCATTTATATACTTAAATAAATTCTTTAAGCTTATAATCTTTGATATAGTTCTATTGCTTTTTCTCCAATACAAGCAGGCAATTTTTAAAAATGATCATACATAAGAAAACAGTAAGAAAAAATAAATGCTTATGACATCAATATAATTCACACCGTTTAGCTAAATAAGCTTCATTGCTAAAGCTTAAGAATTCTGACTAACAAATTGCTTCTATTATGGTCGTTTGGCGGTTGATTTGTTTTTATAATATATTTTTGTTTTTTATTTTTGCTTTAACTTCTTGCACGTGTCCTAAGTTGAACTTAAAAAGAAAAATTTTGTATTTATTTTTATGAGATGATGATTTCTATTGTGTATTCTTACGCACATAAGCTTGCCATGATCCCATTCGGACATAGAGAGTGCGAAACACAGAAGCCTATTTTAGCTATGATAGTTATACATAAGTGAGGTAATTCTAAAGTTGACGTTTTTTTTTTGGGCTTAGATTTTTTTATGGATTCAACGCCGCCGCCGGCTGTGCCATTGTCGTCGTCGCATCCATTTAGAGAGCAAACTCGACGAAAGCGGGTACAATGACCGTTTCGATTTTGTAGTAAATTAAAAAGAAAAAAACTTTCGCTGATTAACTTTTTTTTTATACTTAGCTACTCAACACCCATAACAATTTGTTGTTGCTGTGCACTTTTATGTTTGCAGTGGTGGATTATCCATTAGACAAAGTATACATAGGAATTGTGTGTTTAAGTGGGCCCCGTTGATAAATATAATTTTTTCAATTGAGTTAGACTTGTTTGCTCAAATGAATTAGAAATAATTACATTCAACGCAAAAATGAGTCGATTATTATTCACAGAGAACGAACAACGACCGACGAATAAATGAAACAAAAAAGGGGATTTTAAAAATTGAAAAAAACTTATATACTTAAATTTGCATTTGTCAATTGGTCGGCCATATATTTTTTTTATGAATTTTTTAGAGTATTCACCAAGGTCACAGACAAAAATGTTGGAACTTTATTTAGGTAGCTTAAAAAAAAAAGAATGACATGGTCAGTAACTTGTATCTGTAAGTATGATCAGCCAAGATTTTTTTAATGATAAAAAATTACTGAGGTAGGTCCTGTGAATGGTTGCTAGTTGAATTTTGTACTCGTTTTATTCCAGAGCACTGACAAAATTTGATCAAAATCATAAGAGTCGTTTTCGAGAAAATGAAATTTTTTCAACGATTTTTAAAATTTGTCTAGAAGGTAGGTAGTTAGGTAGATACCGTTATTTTTGCATAATAAAATATTTTTACTTGCGATATGTAGATTACTTTGTTGGCAACTTGAGCATTCCTAAAAAAAAATCGAACGGATAGAGAAGAACAAAAAAGTTAATCTTACAATTCTGTTAAGCTGTCTGTCCGCTGAGCTATAGCCTCTTTAAACTCGGTGAATAGGTGGTCATTCCCCAAGTATCTTTTTTTCTTCTTTTTTTTAAATAACGGTCCCTGCCACACAATTTTTTTTATAAATATTACATGATCGTATTTTTCTCAAAATCGGTTCCACAACTCTTTTTAAAAAAAAACTTTAATAACTTTAAATAAAAACAACCCTTGGGTGACAAACCATTTTTCAAAGAAATTGTTATAAGTGGTAGGAACCTCCCAGAGAACCATTTTTTTTTATTTTATTTTAAACAATATTTAAATGCAACTTTTGTACATTTAAAAAATTGTGTTTTGGATGTTTAAATTTTTTTTTTAATCAAATATTTGAAAACGACATGATCGATTATTTTAAACTCAATTCTTAAGAGTTTTTTGACAGTTTCTGAAATATTTTAAGAAAAAAATTTAGTCTTTTGAAAAAATAACGGTACCTTCCATACAAAAGTTAAAAAAAAAAACCATTAAAGAAAATATTTGTGTTCTGAAAAACAGCCACTATGATTTTGATTAAACTTTTTGATAAGCTTGAATTAGCGATCTACTACCAAAAAATACACTCAGCAACTATTAATAGAACTTCTCATAGAATGAGAATGAATTTAGGTTAATTTTTTTAATACGTAAATTCCGAAAATATTTAAATAATATTGCATATTAAAATTTTTAAAAAATGTTTAATTTTTTTTTTTGAAAATTCGATAATTATATTTTAAAAACGGGTTGACAATTTTTGTTGGTTTTCCATGCCTTCATATACAATTTTCTTAAGCCCTCAGAATTTGGGAGAGTTTTTCTGAGAAGTGAAAAAAAGGGATATTTTTCAAGCTCCCAAATAAAGGAGACCTTACAAAGTGTACCTCGCGGCATGATGGTTAGTGCGTAGGACTGTCATTCTCTAGCTCAACAGTATCTCCAATTATGAACTTCATGCGAGGACAGGTCACGAAAACATCGACTCAATACTACGAAAACGTAAGTAGCAGTGGATTGGACATACACTTCGAAAAAAGCTACGAGTGCAATGCAAGTCAAGCGATGCAATGGAACCCTCTCACGCAGCGAGGCAGAGGAGAGGGCCGACCTAGAAGTACTTGGCGAAAAACGTTCGAAGAGGAATCAGCACAACTGGGGAAGAGTTGGAGAGAGCTGAGGTATGTACATCTCCAGAAACCATGCACGATGCTTAGAATTAGTGGAGGCCCTATGTGTCGCAAGGGGAACCACACGGACAGGTCCTAGGACCTAAGTAAGTAAGTATAGACTTCAACTAGAATATAAAAACCACTAGCTTGGTCGTTTTCTAATTATTAAACTAAAAAAAATAATTTTTTAATAAATTCAAAATATTTTGTTTAAATCATTAATAACCAGTTTTTGTAAAATGGTTTCACATCCAAAGGTAGCCTTTACTAAAAGTAATTTACTAACTTTTTTGTAAGAAAAGGTGTGGAACCAATTGTGAGAAAAATGAGATTTTGTAAAATTACTTGGTTCTCAAGAAAGTAAAACTTTAAAAATTCAACTTTAAATTCTAATCGAAAGGCCTTCAAAGTCCATCCATATCTTTATAGTAAAATCCCACCCTGGAAATTTGACACTTTTAACGACAAATCACAACGAACGTGTAAGCTGTCATAACTTCGGGACTTTTTCGTAACAGATACAACCTCAAAGCGGATCACAATAATATTTTTTAACTTTTTTTTTTCAAAATAGTGGTAAGAGGAAGTGTGACACGATGAATCTGTTATTGTTTACGCAATCTCTCAAATATGGCTTTGGGACTTGTATATTGTCATTTAGGATTAAAACATAAAGACAGTTGGTTTTGTTTTACGACTTTTGCATTAATTATTCTTATCCAAGCTATACTTCTCTTCTTTTAATTTGCTCGATAACTTTCTATTTCGGGATTGTTATAGGATGGATCATTGTGTTCAGATATGTTAATTTCATGTCTTTAAAATTTCAACTCATTCAAAAATGAATAGAGTTAACTCACCACACTAATTAACACAAAAACTAAAAAAGCAAACAAATAAATATTTAAACCAAAAATACGTCAAGGTCATAGTGGTTTTTTGTTTGTCTGTTAATAGCTTCAGAGATAAAATGTTATTACTTTTTTAAACAAATTATTTTTTTAACAAAATAAGAAATAAAAGATACACTTTTGAAACGGTTTTAGCGATTATACGTAATAATTATACAAAAATGAAATCAATATTATAATTTGATCTAATTTTAATTTTTTTTTTTTCTTTAATTTACCTACGTTTACATTTTGCAAAGTTTCAACGGAGTTCTTTTTCCATGCTCATTAATTAGTAGTTTTTTTTTCATTGTTTACGGAAAACAAAAACAAATTAGACTTATCAGTATTTGAGTTTTTAAATGAAAAATTAGTTGCTATTGAGGAATAGACAAAACTCGGTGTTAAATTCAATAAATAACATATTCAGAGAGTTTAGGTATTGTTATGGTAATTTTTTTTTTAATTCTTGTTTTTTTTTTAGACTTAATGCTGACTTAAGTGCTTTATTTTATTAGTTGCTCAATTTATGATAAAACGAATAAATTCTATGATGTGGCATTTTTATGCCCAAAACCTAAAACTCCTATTTATTAGTGTGTCTATATTTAAAAATGACTCATTATTTTTATATTGATGTATTTTAAATTTAAATTCACACACAGCCTGTCTGAGTTATAGTAAACAAAATCCACAAAAAGAGGTGTGTGTTTTACATTAAGCTTTTATTTATTTGCTGTGTAGGCGCAGATATTTTCAACGATAGGCTAAGCTTTGTATAGTTTTGATCATTAAGACTCTAAAATCTCGATCGGCTATACCTACCTTGAACCCATATAGCATAGAAGACAGTTATTAGGTGATCTTAAGAGAATATAAATGAAAATAATAAAGTACAAATTAATTAGTTTAACCTTATTTTAAGGCGTATTCTAATCAAAAGGATACCTATATACTCTTTTATGCCAATTGAGTAAAATTTACTAATTTTATGATAAAAAATAACAACATTAATAATGTCGATAAATAAACCAACAGTATAAGTTGATAAAAAAGCGAACAAAATGTTTTGAATTTTTGAAGATGAAGTGGAACTGAATTAAGTAGTTGAAAATGTTTAATGAATTGAACCTTAAATGTCGGTAAATTAGATTGTTTATGACTTTCGCAAGAGAAGTCTTATTGATAATTAGATTCAAAGAAGTGCGTCTCCAAAAGTCATTGACATGTCCGATTAAAAATCAGTAAATTTAATTTAAATATTTTATATTTCACTCGACAAACAACCGTCCTACACTGTGGTATTCATTATTAGAAAAACTTGGACAAAAGTATTCTTTTTTTTTTTTTTAATTGTAAGATAAAAACCACAAGAAAATAATAGTCTATGATCCGGACAGAAGACGATTATCCCTCATCGTTATTCTCAAAGAGTGGTAATACAGTTTTTTAAGTACTATCTAGGAAAACTATTTGCGTTTGCCTAGTGAAATATGATCCGTGTAATTTTTTTCAGTTTTAACACATTAATTCAAAATAAAGTTTTAGAATACGTACACATCTGCAATGCTCTGCAGTTATTGATATGTTTAAAGCTGAGACCAAAGAAAACACGACACGTCTTGATGGATGGAGATTTATTCAAAGAGTGCTCGCATAATATGTTGAGCATAATGATAACAGATTTAAGTTATTCTTTATATAATGAGAGGGAATTGATAAATACAGTATGTGATACAAGTTTAGAATACAATATATAACAGTTATTTAACAATAAAGTTGTTTTTTGGTGTTGGACCTCTATGTAAACACACAAAAAATATATTAAAACCCGTCCTATTTATAATAATAAAAATCTTTAAAGAATAATCGATCTTAATGATTGTATGTTTTTAGGCGAATCTAAGGTAAAATTCAAAAATACTACGTTAAAAAACATGATTCTTGTGATACCATATTGAAAAACTTTCAAATTTATTTAATTAAAAACAATTATTGCACTTTAAGTAAGACTATTAATAAGCGTAGCTTTTAGCCTTATAAAAAAAAAAACAAGATGGCGCCTGAAATTTAGTTAATTGTATTGATAGCTTGGAATAATATCTTTGCAAAAGGTGTTGCCACATTGAGAAAAGAGATTAATGGCTATTACAATGCGTACCAAGATCTTCCGACTTTGAAGACAGTCAAATATCGAAAAGACAATTTTTTTGCGGATATTACGAAGTGTAACACGCCACCGAAAAGTCTGTTTTTTATTTATTTTGTTTGTATTTTATGTTATTATATTTTATTTTTTTTTATTTTATTTTCAAATCAAGTTATTTTCAAAAAAAATCTCAAGCTCAATATTTGGCAAAACTTCGTATCGAAAAACCAGTATTTTTGAAACTGGACCATTTTCGAAAATATGTTCATGATACTTCGGCTATAGAATAAGTATAAATTATTTTTCTACTTCAAAGATAAAGATGCACGGTTGCTCTTATGCTCAAGAGGCTGAGGGTTTAATAAATTGTATACATATGAGGACATGGAAAATTTGAAAAACAAATATTTAAAAGTATTAAAATACAATATTTAAATAATAATGAATTGATAAATTCTTGATAAAATATAATTTATGGAACAAAAATAATTTTTCATTGGTACATATATATGGGACCATATATATATGGTACATATATATGGTCGTTAAAAATAAGGTCGTTAAAAATAAGTCAAGTAAAAAATAAATAACTAATTTCTTAAGATTTTTATTCTCATCCCCAATGGTTGCTGTAGGGGTTTTATCTTATCCCTTTTTGCCCTTTTTGCATACTTGGTGATTCGCGTAAAATCTGACAACTCAGAGCATAAAGGTTGGAAGAAGAAGAAAAAAAATTGCATTAGATAGAATATTATTACATTTAAAAACAACGGCTATAGTAACAGTACTGTTTTGAAGCTTTTTTAAAGCCAGAAGTCAATTCTTATGATTTCTTTTCAAATTAAGTTCTCTTAATAAATTAATTCAACAAAAATTGTTTTCAAATGAAAAAATAAAAATTGAATTTTGCGTCAAAATGTTGAGTTACAAAAAATTTAGCTCTAATGCTTTTTTTTAAAATAAACTACAAGAATTGACTTTTGGCTGCAAAACAATATTTTTAAGCTTTTTTTAGTTATTTTTCAATTATTTTTTTTGTATTTAATGTATTTTTTGTATAAAATTTCCCCTTCTGTCCAGAGAGGGGAAGTCTTACCCCCCAATATATATTGGGATTTTTTTCTTGTCTGCTTTCAACCTATGTGCTCTAAATTTTTTGGCAGATTTAACTCGAATAACTTAGTACTCAAAGCATACAAAAAAAAAACCAATACAGCAACTATAGGGGATGAAAATAAAAAATGAGGGAATTTTTTTTTTCATTTGGAGCTGATTTAGGCCCATCCAAATATAAGAACTAAAAAAAAACATTAAAGCGTGTACATGTTTACATCAAATTCCATTATTTTTTTTTTTATAAAAAAATTTAAATATTTCAATATAAAATTGCAAAAAAATTTTACCGAATCGAATTTTGAAAGAAAAAATTGAATTTATTTTTAAATAAAATTTTTTTTCTTAATTTTGGTTGGTATGCAATATTTTATCTTATTTTAAATTTGTGTATAGAAAAATCAATCTAGAACTGTTCAGCCTATAATTTAAAATAAAAAATCGCACTTATTTAAATAAAAATAAACAGGAGTTTTTTGAAAAAAAAATATTTTCCTCAGCTGTTTTTTTAACATTTGTATGGAAGGTACCGTTCTTCTTTCATAAAAGTAAATTTTTGTTTCCTAAAATATTTTAGAGAGTGGTAAAAAACCCTTAACAACAACTCGTGGAGAACCAGGGCCTAGTGACTTACAACTCTCAACCATTCCTGTGTGTGTTATTGGCAGGAACCAAAATTTTTTTGCCGAGTTCGAACGGTTAGATGAGAAGCACTTATTCAAGACAAGAGGCTGTACCTCGGGAAAGACATTTCTGTTTTTATGTGGCAGCGGCTGGGAATCGAATCCAGACCCATCCAAAATAAAGATAATTGAATTGAAAACCCTTCACTTCCATTTTTCCGCTGTTAAAGTACTTTTTCATTTGGCTTGGGCTAGAGAATACGAATATGAAAAATCGGCTTTTGTTGACATAAATTGGGATTTCCCCTATCACTACCAAAAGTCCGAATATTTAAGGAAATATTTTGCAAACGTTTAAAAAAAAGTCATTCAAAGTGTAGCATAGGTACCTTACCTACCTCGATTTGTTTTATATGAACATATTAAATCAGAAGTGGAACATACATTGTGTTCCTGAGTTCCTGTGTATAAAGTCAACATCCATCATGTATCGGAAGGACTGAAGTAAACAATATCCTTGGTATAGTAATCTATAGCTATTAGTATACTTTTGAATTTGTTTACCCCATACTCATGTACCTTTTGTTTTATAAACAATGTGTGAATCGTATGCCTACGTACAATTGAAAAGAAAATCCTTTGTATGGCTTCTTCCCATCAAACAAACAAAAAAAGGCAAAATAAGAGAAAAAAAAATTTTAAACAGAAAATTTTAAAACAAACAGCAAACGCCAATGCAATAACACTCTCTCGAGGTTCTCCATTCTTCAATATATCGACAGCTTATTATTGTTGTTGTTTTAGTTGTTGGAAAGTGAAGTGGAGGTCTCTTGCAATTCTATCCATATTATAGCTTAACAAACGGCCGACACGACGACGATGACGAACGATCCAGATACTTTACCCGCCATCATTCGTCAACCTGATTTAATTTATGAGTATGAGTGTGTATGTGTGTATTTGTATTATATCGTCACAACACACACAATGAGTTGTATATCTTAATAACAAACTCAACTCAGCTAAATTTAATTAGATTTTAAGTTCATCTAAGTTACGAGGTTGCGAACGAGTTAATAATGTTCTTGCACTTTGGTTTTGGTCGTCAAATTGTCCCCCGGAAGACTAAATAAATTCAACCCAATACACGCACACATCAAAAAGAACCTTCTTTGTTGATGATAGAGAACACAAGACTGGGACAGGATAAAGACTATTTAATCTGTTATTATTTAATTAAAGCAAACTGAAATGGGTTTTGCAAACTGATTTTCGCATCAAATTGATAAAATCCGATGCGCTAACACACACTATCTACAAATCTACATACACCTACACACTTATGTTTGTATGTTGATAGTTTCGATCTTCAAAGAATTTTTTTTAATTCCATCACAAAAGGAAGGAAATTTTGTATTTTGAATTTTACTGTAAGACCTTCAAAGAGACTTAACAAATTATGACGACTTTATGAAATTTGCCAAACTCACAATGTTTATATTGAACGGATGAGACAAAATTTAGGAACACTAAAAGCTCTCATAGCCAAATTTCACGCAGGTTTTGTATTTGGTTCTGTTATTAGAGTTGTGAAGTCGACATTTGAGTCAAAGCTTGTTGAATTTTTGTACAAAAAACCGAAATTAGTTGCAACTCTGTTGCAAATTACTTTAGTCGCATTTAAGTTCAGTTCGAAAGTTGGAAGATAGCTGACTCATGGGCATAGAATTCCATTAATATTTTATACAAATTTCGAAATTGAACCATGAAAATGAAGTTTAACCTGAAATTTCCCCATTTTCCCGGAATGTTTTCCAACAAACAGATTTTGGAAAAAGAATACCTACAAATTCAGGGTGCTCTCTCATTATCCACATACAGTAGACCCTCGATTTAGTGAATCTCGAAATAGTGAACTATCCACAATTATAGTGAGCACACAAAACTTTATATAAAAATGGATTTTTTTACCAAAATGTCTTGCAATCATTCAACATCAATTACTTGAGAATACTGAGGAATTGTTTCTATTTTTTTAACCTTTATTCAAAGCTTTGTTTAACGCTTAGGTAAATTAATGTAAAAACATTAAAATCTCTCTTTTTAATCTCTCGCTCGAAAAAGTGAACAGGCCTGGTTTTTATTAGGTACTTCACTATATCGAACGTTTACTGAAGTTTTTGGGTGTATTCCAGAATATACTGACCAATGTTTGGGTGAAATTTCAAAAAAATCATTAATTAAAAGATTTCAGAAAACTTTTTGTCTGTTGTTTTGAATTCGGTAATTTTTTTTTAGCAGTTTGTTATGAGAGCTCCTACTGTATATGGTATCAAAACGAAAGAACGGATTACACGTGGTATATTTGTTGCCTGATGATGCGCCTTTTGATGTTTTCATTACCTTTCAAGATTATACTGGCTAATTTTAGTTTATAGCTGGATATTTATAAATACAAAAAATAGAATCATAAAAATTCGACACAAATGGGACATAATGCGAGTTATAAAATTAATTTTGAAATATGCACGAGTACTTATACGTTCTTGTGCATAAAATATAATATTTTATTTGTTTTGAATGAGATTGAGAGTTGAACCGCAATACTGTGTGGGATTTTGAGGTCAACGATGCGTGATAATCTTGTTAGTTATACGTGCAGAGAGAATGTAGAGGTATGCTTTTTTTTATGAAAATAATATGATTTAATGCTATTAATACGAAGTTTTTATGTACATATATGTAGGTGAGGTTCTAGTCTAGTGTATTTACAATATTCTACATAGGTATATCGCCATGACAGTTGACTTGTACGTATTTTATGAATACTTGGTATTTTTATGGTTTTTTGAAGTGCAAACAAAATCCTTTTCTTCCATATTTTGGTTAATTATTAATTAATAATAATTATTTTTTTTTTTTTGGTTACCAAATTGTGCGGTAGTTTTAAATTTTTACCCGCTTTATGTTTACGGTCCTGAATCTGAATCTGAAAATCTGGGTTGTAACTAAAATTTCGTGACGCAGCACAGAGAAAGTTGTTTGGGAATTCTTCACTTTTTGCTCGAAAAAACTATCAATTATTCATAAATTAGGTACATCTAGAAAAAAATCTCCGTTTAAGGTTTTTTTTTCCGGCAACCCATTTGGACTGGAGCGCTAATTGAAAATTGACGTATTTTTACTGTTTTCGCAATCCACTCGAAACTACTAAATAATTCTGTACCTTGGTTCTAAAATGGCTAGTGTCCAATTTTCAATTTTTGAAGAGTCGAGAATTTTCGCTCTGAAATTTCTAAAAATTCGTATTGCTTTTAAAAAGCTTATTGGCCCTTATTAAAGTCGTAGAACATCTTTCGTTGAACCAAATATTTTTGCTTGAAATTTATTTTTTCAGAAATGTTTGTATTTATTTTGCTAATGTAGTTTTGTGGAAACAGCAAAATTATGCCAATAGGTATTCAATTAGTTTGAGCTTGAGCTTCAGTTGAGTCCCAATGGGTGAATTTGCTAAATTTATAAGCCGCAAACTTCAGATTTGGATTTAGCACCCCTGAAAACAACCACACAATTTGCATAGTTAAAATGCAATATTACTGAACTAGTGTATATTAATTTGGTATTAAAATAATTTAGTAGCTTAAATATTAAATCTAGGGGATTTTAAAATTACAAAATTATGCAATTCGACGATTTTTTTCTCAGCAAGATATTCGATTATCTGATTGACATTTGTTAAACGATTGTTTCGCACACTGATCATGGCTAAGGCTGTCATACAGTTTGTCCTCTATTACACGATGATTCTTTGACGGTGTTCACATTGCAGTGAAAAACTGAATTTTTTTTGACGTTTCAGTATTCACATCTCACTCCCACTTCTTCAGTAAAGGAAGATGTAAATACTGAAACGTCAACAAAAATCCAGTTTTTCAGTCCAATGTGAACTTCGTTTTTGCGTCCGACAATTTTTTTCGAATTTCTCTTTGAAAATCATCCTGTGAGTAACGTGTTATTACACGGAGCTTCTTGACGCTTGATGCAAAATTGACATCTCTCTTTACTGTTTAAACGCTTTGTATAGGAAAAACACGAAAGAAAGACAGTGCCAAAAAGAAACGTCAAAGAGTCTCAGAAAACTTGACCCACGACGCACAGGGCAATTGGTCTTCCATCTCATCTTTTTTCTCCTTTGTAC
The DNA here is from genome assembly GCA_946251815.1 of Dasysyrphus albostriatus. NCBI lineage: Eukaryota > Metazoa > Arthropoda > Insecta > Diptera > Syrphidae > Dasysyrphus > Dasysyrphus albostriatus. The sequence continues at coordinate 140,174,909 of OX276336.1, forward strand.
TCATTATGTTCGAAAAGAGTCAGACGCAAAGAATCATCATGTCAAAGGGGACTTTTCAGTGATTGTTTAATATTTATTGTATCGTCTGGCGGGCCAAATGCCACTCCCCCCTGTGGTAACGCCTCTGCCCTCTAGTTAGTAGAGCAAGGTGAGCAGAACATATATTTTGTGATGGCATTATAAAGCGCTAATTTAATGCTAACTAAATGCCCAACAATAAAATTTAATGCTCAAAGTCGTATATTTTTTTATTTATCAAAATTAAGTGTTACCAAAAAAAATGCATTTCGGAACCTTATTTCTCAAAGAAACAGATTTTTTCAATCCGATGGAAGACAAGAAACAAAAAAAAAGTAAACTTTGTAACCAGCCTTGTCATTTTTGTTGGTAAGGAACATTTACTGGGTATATTAAGTTCCTATCGTGGGCTTTAGGTCTTTTTTGCTTTTATTTAAAGTTTTTTTAAATTGTAACGTTTCGGGAGTGTTTACACCCTCCTTCAGACAATTTTGTAAACAAATTTATATACACAAATTAATCTTTTGGTTTCTGTTTGTATCTGTTATAATATTTTTGAAAATCTTAAAAAAGGATATAATTTACTGGGTTAGCTAGAAACTCTAACTTCAACCGTTAAAGATATTTTTTGGGGACAAATTACCTAAAATTTAGAAAAATGGAGGCGCCTTAATCTCTTGAACTAATTGTATATAAAAAAGTTTTGGCTTTGACCCAAAACGCTCAACATCCCAATAGTTCTACCCACAGAGCTAAAGTGCAGATTTATTATGAGTAAGATTAGAGGCCTACGTGTCGCGTCATCGCCGTTGTGCTGTGCGTCGTTCGTGAGTAGAAAAATCACCGGGTATAAAATGAATTTGTCATTTGCAACGTTACGCCCCCAAACTATTTTTTAAGAGTTATTATGAGTGCCAAGCTGTTGTAAATCTTATAGCTATGCTAAAGTAGGAACAGTATCTTATTTTTCGAGCCAAAAGTTCTGATTGTACGAGCATTATTTCAATTTGTTTTTTTTTTATACTCTTGTCTTATTTGTTCTGTTTCTGGTTCTTTTCCATCTGTATTTGTACACTTATATTTCATTTTTCTTTTATTATTTTATTTTTATTAAATTTCCTTGCTGCTTGCAACACATATGTTTTTCAGCTTGAAAAATGAATACCTACTCGTTGAGCCTCGAGAGAGGGTTAGTTTCAGTTTAGTTAAGTTTTTTTTTTTTTTGGAGGGCGAAAGTGTGTGTATAGAGCGAAAACCTAAAAGAATTAAACATAAAAATAAATAGAGCGAGTTCACTTAGCGTGGCATTTTAAACCGGTATATTTACATATATAGCTATATCTGTATACTACGTGCCTCCCTATATGTTGTTTTTGTATCGTACTTTTATAATATATTTTGTTTTTGCTTTTAAATTATGCAATTAGGTAGCGATTTTTTTTTTTTAGGTTCATTCATATTATGAGCATTTTGCAAAATATGTTGAACCGAATCGGTTTTGATCGCGTGGTAGTTTTAAGTTATTTCGAGCTCAGGAAAAGAGCTATTAAAATTTAAGGTATTTTTTTTTTAAATAGGGTTTGTTATGATGAAGCTGGATTTTCTGTTCTCTCTTTATTTATACAAAAGGTAAAGTTATACGTTCGCAGCACGTATAGGTAGGTAGGTACATTTTTTTTAATAAAATAAAAATAAATATTAGGAAGATACAAACCTATAGGTATAGGAAGGTATACTATAGGAAACTCAGATTAGTTTCAACAATCCTTGATTACTTTTTAATTAGAATGGAAACTAGAAAGTAACAATAGAAATGGTTCACACGCAAATTTACTATGAATTTCTGTCTTTTTTTTTGTAGAAACTAAGACTTACTTTAACAATAAAGCGAAAATATAAAATAATTAGGTAGGTACCTATTGGGAAAAATTCTTATCAATCATATTTATCACAAACTTTTGTGATACTTTCAGAAAGATTAATAAAGAGAGAGTTAAGATCATTAAAATAAATTAAATTTATTTTTAGATTGTTATTGTTTTTGCAGTGTTTAATATGGTCTAAAGCTATTATTTCTATTACATTTTGACGATATAAATTCACTATTACCTAAGGACAGTGAAAGACCAAAAACTTTTATTATGGACAAAATAAGGTAGTGTGGGAAGTCTGGTCTATTGCAAGATAATAATATCAATTCCATCTTTGAGAAAGTACAAGTTTCAGAGAAGAACTTTTTTTAAATTAGTGTTACCCGCCAAGAAAATGCCAAGTTTTTGCCAAGTTTTTTGAAGGCTCTGGAATATTTTGCGTAGGAGTAATTCTAGTCGAGGAAAACTTGTCAAATAAAACCAGCCTGGAAAAAGAGCAACTTTTTGTCAAGTTTAGTCAAGGCCCTGAAAGCCTTCGGCAATCTTGACAAGAAAAACTTGTCAAGCACTAGTGAGCCCCTCGTTAGAAAAAACTTGTTGAATATGTCTTTTTATTCCGTCACAAATACCCTATACATGACAAAAAAAAAAACAAATATTTTACAGCCATTATACAATAGAATGAAAAATTAACGCAAATACACTATTATAGTTTTTCATTTTCAATATTACTCCTTGCTAGGACCTTGATAGCACGAATGTAAAAGGTCTAGGACCTCGTTAGAAACATTATTTGGTTTTTCTAAGCGGGTAGTACCTATATTCTTTGCATTCTTTGCATGCAAATATTTTAGGATATTTTTAAGCCCTAACCACATGACTATATTTTCTAATTCACGAGAGTATCGGTCAATTAAAAAATATATTAACAGTTTTTTTGAAATGTATTTAAGCTATTGAACAGTACTGTCTAGAATTATGTCATAAGATGACAATAATGGCTATTCTTAGGTGCTGTTTTTATATAAAACAAAAAAACACCGATATTTTTATTTAAAATCAAATCCCAGTGTTGTAAAGTCAGGGCTATTAAAATACTTCCATAAATCTCTTCTTCATTTTGTTTTTTATGATACGAGTATTTCGCAGAGACTGTATGCATTTGGAATTTTAATTTAAATTTTTACTCTGAAACATTGAAGGTATCTACACTTTATCCATTGCTTCAAAAAACAAAATCTTCAATCTGAAGGATTAATAAACTTGATTCAGGTAATATAAACAAAAACGTGATATGAATTGGCGGTAAAAAATAGTTTCCAAAAAAAAAAAGCAAACAAAAGAAAAAGTCGTCATACATGACCGATCATTAGCCATGCCAAACCCTGCTCAAAAAAAAAAGTTTCCATACTTATGCCTGGTTGCATCCAAACGAACTTAGAATGTTTTTTGTTTGAATACCATTTTGTAACCTTTATTGTTTGAAGTATTTTATTTGAAACTTCAAAGAATGAGTTACAATAAACATTAGGTCCTGATAATAGAGGAGAATTCAAAAAATCAATAATAAAATTCTTGAACAAAAAATTTCCGATTAATCGGGTCTCCAGTTAATCGAATGCCAAATAAGTGAAGTTCGACTATTTGTATTTCAATTAAATCAACATTGTATAGCAAAGTTCATAATGGTTCAGCAAGAAAATCAAGATTCTTAAGAAATATAACATTAAAAAAAAATTAAAAGTTCTGTATAACCGGGCATTAATTGATAAAACGTGAATGCAGCCAAATAATTGGAAGTCTCATATAGAAAAGAACTTGAATAACGATGAATATATTAACCAACTTTTCTGCCAATTGACCTATCTCATCGTCTAATCGAACACAAAACTTAAAACTGGTAACAAAATGAAACTATGTCAGATTGTTGTTGTTTTGTTTTTAGTATTTATCAAAGACAATTTAATTAACGTTCGTATTTAACATGGGTCGTGTTAAGGCGAAGCATATGTATATAATCTGGATTTCAAGTCGCTGAACCAGTAGTGCAGTATAAAATTGTATCTAAAATACCTCACAGAACTTAATTCCATTCTGATTAGGTCATGCTGACTTGAAAAAGCCCGACTTTGTTTTTTTTTTTTGTATTCACTCACATTTTTGTTTACCTATGGAATATTTTTCTTCTCCTTTTTATTAACTTTTTTTAAGTCTTTTGACATTTTAGCATGTTTTGTTCGAGAGTAATATTCTGTTCTGTTTTCATTTTATTGCCAACTTAGCCAGTTGGAGATCGTTCGTTTTGACATACTCAAGGTCGTTTTTGATTTTGATGTCGATATATTAGTCGTTTTTTTTTTTCGATATGGTTGAATGTTTGTGTTTGGCTTGTGCTTTTTTTTGCTGGAATAAGTTTTAAGTAAACCGAAATTGAGCTTATGCCAATTTTATTCACAAATTGGTGATTATTTTTGTTTGTGGACTTAATTAAATGTGGTTGTTTTGTCTTTGACATTCTTTGAGGTAATCATATCATTAACAGGTTAGCAATTACATTAGAAATGGGTTAATTTGAAAGTTTATAATTAACCTGCAGGTATATTCTGTATTGTATAACTTAGGAAATTTGACTTCATTCGTTAAAAAACTATATTTTTATATATATGCATATATTTTATATATATGCATATAAAATCGAAAACAAAAAAATTGTCAAACCGTTTTTGAGATATCAAATTTAAAAAAAAATCGATTTTTTTTTTAATTTTATATGCAATATTTTTTAATCTTATTTGAATCTTGTATATACAAAATTTATATTAATTTGTTCAGCCGATAATGAGAAAACTCAAAATTTGAAAAATGTTCTGTGAGAGGTATACTATTAATAAATGCTATTTGTAATTTTTATAATTTTTGGTAGTACATACTTACCTATATCGCACTAATTTTAGCATACAGATAAAGTTTTATTAAAATCGTATGAGCCATTTACATGAAAAAATAGTTTTCTTTAACGATTTTTCAACGCATGGAAGGTAACGTTATTTTTTCATAAATTTTTTCTACAAATACTTTAAAGCGGTGTTTTTCAAACTGGGACGCAAACTCCTAGAGCCTAGGGGGTCGCCCAGATTTACCTGGTGGGTCACGGTAGTAAGCCGGTTAGATTAAAAATCAAATGTATTGAAGCCTGAGTGTACACTTAGGCTTATTATTCAAAAGTTTAAAACAATTTTCGAGGTAATTGTCGTTAAAGAGTCCAATAAATTTTTAGGGTTTGACTTGATTCTACTGGATGAGTAGGTAAGCCTGCAGCGGCCTTTTGAGGAACTTATCCATTTTATGCTCAATGGTAAAGATGTTTCCCGACAGGTTAGGTCTGTTTGTTACCGTGAAACTACCTGCAATTATTTTCACAAATTGTCACAAATTCCTGTTTTTTACTTCAAAAAGCGCAATGAAAGAGCAAATAATTTCCCCTCCGTTGACAACCTGGGAATTACTGCTACACAAATTTCTGTGAACACGAAGTGTTACAACTACTGTCAAAAATCGTGGTGTTCATTTTGTATCACAGCGTTGCCACCAATCGGAAAATTATAGGTTATTCAATTTTCTTACAGAAGATTTGTATATTTCAATTTTTGCTTTATTTTCAAAATAGAAGGACAAAAACAAATTAAAAAAAGCGTAATGTAATTAATTATACTGTCATGGTTCTTATAAAAGCAAGCTAATAGCCGAAAGCCGTAAGAATTGAATTAAAAAATTAGTGGACTAAATTTTGATGAATGGTAATTTGCTCTCGAAAAAGAAAAATGCAGTCGAGTCAATTTAAAAGCAGTAGATTTGTTTTACGAAAAAAACGCATTAGATCTATTGAAATCATGGCAAAGTGTTAACGCCGGCCGTTTATACACAAAAATGACGTTTCTAACAAAAAATGGTGCAGTTCATGGTTCAATACGTTTGTTAATTTTTTTTTTTTTCAAATTTCCCCAACTCTGATACAATTTTTGCCCGCTTTTCATAATTTTATATTTTTTTTTTTTTTCAAAAACATACCAAACAACTAATTACTTTATATTATTTGTTGAACTCTCGTACTTTCAGATTAAAAACGATTAAATATGATCAATTCTTACTTGAAAAAAAATAAATGGCCATAATACTACGTTATCTTTTGGTCAAATAGATGTAATTTAACTAAAAATTTGCAAGTTCGATACCAAATCATCTCATTTCCCGTATACGCATTTTGAAATGAAATAATTTCAACCAATTTTCTACGAAATTAGGTTAGAAAAAGCGAATACCTGACAGATACACCCACCCCATTGCAAACAGTTTGAAGAGATCTAAAAAGCTGAAAAGCAAAACAGAACTAAAAAAAAAAACAATAACAGCGAGCAACTAAACGCGAATTGAAATTCAAAAATAAATTGGGCTGCCAAACGAAACTACCAAATTTCAGATAAAAACAGTTTTTCTGTTATTTTCGAAATCACCCCATTTCGGGTCTAATAAAAACGAGGTAGGTACATACATAAGAATTCAAAAAGTGAAAATAACTGCAAGGCTACGATTTTTTTAAATTTATTTTTGCAACACGGGAAAACTTTATCAAAAATATTTATGTGAAATCTCGTACAATGGGACTGGACATGAAAGGAGTCCAGTTTATGTCACTTTTTAACTGAAAAAATAATTTTTACAAATGTGGGGATCGCCAGAATAATTTAACTAACAAAGGGGTCGCGTTCTTAAAAAGTTTGAAGAACACTGCTGTAAAGACTGCTGTACAAAAAAAAACTAAAATACCGAGTTTTATTACCTGGGGAGGTACAATTAATTAATCTTTTTTGAAAATCTTTTTATAAAAGTAGCCTGAAAGAATTTTTTTGAAGAAAAGTTGTGTTTAAATAAAAGAAAAGATTTTGTTAAATTCCTAGATTCAAAATGTTAAAAATTAATTTCCCTTTTTTCAGATTTTTGTATCCCCCCATTGGGCTTCCTCTTTTCACTGGTATACTAATTATAGGGTTAGGGTGATTCTTATAACACAGCCAGAATTTGAATTGGGTTTTCCTTTTGGTTAGTGTAGGTATAAGTAGGAAACTACGAAAGATCAAAACAGGATTTATATTTTACACCTTAAGTACACGCAATAAATAAAACGCGTCTGTTGAATAGTATATTAACTTGTCAAATACTAGTGAGGACCTCGCTAGAAAAAACTTGGTGGATAAGTCTTTTTATCCCGTCACAAATAACCTATAGGTATAACAAACTAACTAGTAACTAGCTATACAGTTTTTCATTTTCAACATTACCCAACTATTAAGCGAAATAGCTCAGTAGCTAGAGTGTTGGACTGGTAATCAGAAGATCGCAGGATCTCGTTAAAAATTATTTTATTTTTCCAGGTTGGATTTTTAAATTTTCAATAAATAAAAAACTAATTCACCGAACCGGAGTGAAAGAGTGGTGCCATTTTACCTATTTTCTGTTAAATTATTTTAAGACTCATTTTTAAACAATATTCAGAATTTTGCATGTAGGTAATTAAGCTTTTATTTGTTTAACATTTCGCAATTTCTTTGAAGATAGAAAAAGTGTTTAAAGTTTAAAACTAAATCAACTAATTAAAAGATTGTCTCAAATTTTTAACCTGTCTACCTATCTTTACTGACAACAAAAGTAGGTATAGGTACTTAAAACGGTTCGAAATATTCCACACCAAAATAAACAGACAAAATTCAAATTGTAGCGATTACAGTTTTGTTTGTTTTTCTATTTGTTTTTGTTTCTTCTACATTCGTAGCTTAACCTAAAACCTATTAAAATCGAAATTCCTTAAAAAAATACAAACATATGTACATTATCATACAATCGTTGGTACTTATACCTACATATATTTATGCAGTTTTATTTGTTTCTTTTTTTACCGCATATCTACCACCTTTCGTATACCTAACCTATGACATCATTCACCATTTTTCATTTATTTTATTTATTATATTCTCTCATCGTTTGTCGTTGCATGGTAAATTAAGTATAGTAATTCACCTGTATAAATACCTACCGTCATTTATTTATTTTATAGGTATTTTCTGTTATATATGAAGGTGATTTGCTGACTTTTATTTCATGCAAATTTTGGTGAGATTTTTTGCGAATTTATGTTTTTTTTTAAATCGTCTTATTTATTATATTCAGTTATGGGTAGTAGTAGGAAGTTGAACATGTTGTTCATAACATTCTAGGAAAGAAATCGGCACCGAGATCGTCATTTAGTATATACCAGCGATCAGCGATCAATGAATGAAAATGTTGACATGTACCTACCGATTTATGTATATGTTCGTATATAGGTAGATATGGATGAGTTATAATGAGTAATTGATTGAGTAGTATTTTTTTATAATAAGTTAAAGTCCTCTACTAAGTGGTTTGTATTTATTACGTCACCTTTGACTCTGTGACTTTAGGTAGAACATTTTATTTTAAAGAAAAAATCTTTTTATGTGTCATAGCTATATTTTTGAATCACCACCATATTACAAGTTTTCTTTATCATTGCTTCCAATTTGATTAAATAAGCAGGTTACGGATGGTTAAAAGCTGAAAAAATTATGTCCACCTGTTTTGTGTGTAGCTACCTAGCAACCTTTTTATGCTGTAAGGTCAAATCCTAATTATTGGCATCTTACTTTGTTGTGCACCAAATATAAGGTACAGAACTTGTGAAGGCCTGTCTTTTAGCTTTCAATTCAATCCAAAAAATAACAAGGAAGGTTGTAGGTAGGTACCTAACTACCAACAAACGGTCCACCGCAAAGTAAAATACCTAAATAGGTAGGTATAAATATGATCGCCCAGATTACAGAATCCGATAAATGAATTGTGAAGGCAATCAGATCTGAAAATTTTACTATGAGAGAGGTGTCAAAATCGAATATGACTCCCTCCTTTCCCCTCCCTCGATTCTGTAATCGAGGGGATTATAAATCCGGAAAGCCGCATTTAGACCTTTAGTGTTACGGTCCGTCTACCTACGTTGTTGTTTTTGTTTGTACATGCGAAAAAATAAAGGAGTAATTGATAACACCGAACACCAAGAATATACAAAAATTTAAAGTAGTTTCGAAATTTTCGGCGAACTTTCATTGTTTGTGAAACAATGTTCACCGAATGTATAACAAAGGTCTAAGTACCAGCTAAGACTTTTAATTTGTCCATTCAAAGGTCTGTCAAAAACATTAAGGGCCAGTTTGTTCACAGCTTATCATCTTTAATTAGTGATTATTGTAACTGTTATATCCACAACTGTCCTCATTAACCCTAATTTTAGTAAATGGATCCATAGTTTGAGTTGTTAGGTAAGTATCGAAATCGCTTTCTTTTTTGTGTTTTGAAAAAAAACTTTCTTTTTTATGTTTTGACCTCAGCGTATGGAAGAATTACTGACTTAAATAGGTATGCCTTTCTATAGAAAATAGTCTATAATTCCGGCGCTGTGGTAGTGCAGCTGTTTGCACTTAAAAAAAACTACCAAACCATCAACAAAATAACATGTTTTAACTGTCAAACATAATAGAAATAGCTAAACCAAAATTGGTATTTCGAAAAAAAACTTTGAAATTCTGAACTTAAATACCTATTTTAGCAAGGTTGAAATAAAAAATCATCTCAACAGGTTTATAAACCAATGGAAAAGTGTGCTCTAAAGGGATAAAGGCAAATTCAACTTGTTTTACATCGATGGAGGAATGTAAGATAGTAGTGTAAGTGCTCAAGAGAGAATCGTTTGAAGTTTGATCCTAGCAAATGTACCCTATACAAAAAAGCACGGAAGTAGGTAGGTACGGGGCGGGGTACCTATGCTGCGAAAAAAACCAACCAACCAAACGCAAATGTTTGGTGTTCCACCAGAAAAATGATCCCAATTTTTTTTGTTCATACTGTTAAAAGAAGGGTAATATGCGACAGCAAAATATTCGTATTTTACAGTGGCATTCTATTGGGCTTTTTCAAAAAAGTAAGTTGTAAAAAAAAACGAACACAGCGACAAGTTCTCCTTTTGCAGCTCTGAAGAATGGGCGGGGGAGTAAATCTGATGCTATTCTCAACTGTTCGATCTCAAGCCAAGGGCCAAGCGGTTACAAAACTAATGTTTACTGGACAAAAATATTAATTTTAAATATTACCTACTTAACAAAAAAATCCGTTCTTTCCAATTTTAAATAATTTTTTAAATGAAAACGATGGCATTTTACTGGCTGAGCTAACTGACTGAACAGAATGTGAGACGGAACTGGAATAGATGTTAAAAATTGTGCTTCTGAGCTGCAAGATTTGAGAAAATTTTGAATTTTTACTCCAGCATTTTTGACATCCATTGCAGTTCCCATTTTGTTCAGGCAGGCAGTTAAGCTTAAGAATATTATTTTTACGATCCCGGAAGCAAATTCTACAGAAAATTCAATGGAAAACTTTTAACCTGCCTCAAGATTACACATGTTGAAATAATAGGCACTCACTCAACATTTGTTATTAAATTAAAAACATCAACATTTTCCATCTTTTCTTTACTGACCCATCACTATACACAGTTAAACACATGCACAACCATGCACCATCCATAAAATTGACGATGGATCACCTTCCCAAGGAATGCCCCAATAAATAAAACAAAAAAAAAAACATAAAAACAAAAACATGATCAACCGGCTTATTCTGCGCGGCGACCTCTATTGCCTGCCGCGACCGCAACATCCGTGGGTTGCGGGCAGCCAGCAATGTTGGTGGCAGAGCAGCGTTTAGTTGTGACTCCCAAAAGCCAAAACCCACCGCTGCCGCAAAAGACTACAGTTGAATTCTGTTTTGCTGATTATTATTTTATTTTTTGTTAATTTTTTGTGGTGAATACTTCTGCGTCTTGTTTTCGGCAGAGCTACCATGTTATTTGAGTTTCGCCGTACGTTATTATGTCTGTTGGGTATTGGGTGCTACATCAGCAACTTTTTTTCCCAACCAATTTACTTTAAGTTGAGCGCATTTTTTCTCTGATTCGCATTTCTACCACGTCGTCAATTTGCAAAAAAAAACCAAAGAAAAATATTGAAAAAGAAACAATAATGTTCACAGTTTCCATCGTTTGGATTCGGCTTAGTGAATGATCCTCAATCAACTCAAATCGTATAGGGAATGTAACGGAATGTTGATTTTTTTTAAACTTACCTTTGACAGCTTCGTAATATCCTAAATCCAGTGTGATAGTTATTTATGTCAGGTAATCCCAAAGGAGAAAAAGAGATACACTCAACAATAGTTGTTTTCTTTCACTCGAAAAATGTATCACCGCGGAAAACGAAACCGACCGATCTAGGTAGAATCTACTCCAAAATCAAATGTGTTTTTGAAACAGTTCTATTAAATAATTCGTAATTGGAAATTAAATTGAAGAATGTTTCACCAGAAATTCACCAGACCACCGATCTTGCACGGGGGCTCCAAGTATTTATCTTTTTTATTTTTTTGAATCTTAAGATTCCCCGATTATATTTCTTTTTAATTATTCTTAAATATCATCATCCAAATGCAAAATGGAATGTAAGTTTTCTTTTTATCAATTTTCCAATTCACGTTTCAAGGGAAGTACACCAACTAAAGCAGAGAAAAGCCACGAAAAATTTCACCCAAGTCAGAGAAATTGTGAGGAACGAAAACTGGTTTTACGATGTAGAGAATTAAAATGTGTTCACTCTTTTTCCTTTTGTTTTTTTTTTTTAAGTTGAAAAAATATAAACTGATGGGCGCGATATAATTTAAGACCACCACATTTGCACGGTTTGGAAAACAACTCAAAACTGAAACGTTACGAAAAGTTGGAAAGAGATTCAAGTCTAGAGCTAGACTAGACGAGCACTCCAACTTGGATTGGGGTAATTTTTGTTGTTGTTACACACATGAACTGGAACTCATGTACGGTTTGGCTACGCCAAGGTGAGTGGATTCGACCAACACACACGCTTGCATATGATGCCAATTGGAATATCTGGAACGAAGCAACAGTTATGTGTGCTGGAATGTTTTGAAAAGTAGATTGTGTTTTTGTTGGACAAAGAAGAAATAACCGGTAAACAATCCACTTAAATGTATGGATGGAAATTGATGCCATGATGATTGTGGAATTGGATTTAATTTAAAAGGGGAAAAGGTGGATGATCGGCGGCATCTTCCAGTTGTTTCATTCTTGAGTGTTTCTATTTTGATGTTGATGGCGGCGTTGAAATGGAAATCCGATTTGGAATGTAGTTGAGTTTAAATCAAAGTTAAAAAAGAACTGCCAGGTTTGTCTTGAAATATTGATATTTACGGTTTTAGAAAAGGTTTTAAGAATGAACAGTGTTAGTAAATTTAAGTTACCTATCACGTTTTCACCAAAAAATAATACGGAATTTAAGTACCAAAGAAGATTTGTGCTGTATTTGCACTGCATCAAAAAAATTAAAAAGAACAACACTTACATACCTACCTATATGTAGGGAGGTATATTTCAAAAGCAAATGGGTTTCATTTTTTCCTTATCAAGTGAAAGTGACATAAAAGCCTTGTTGCCCTGTTACCTAACGAGTTTCAAAAAGTTTCAGATCGCCAGATATAGTGCGAACCCGTTCCACAAATGAAAAATTGTACCTACTGATCCGCATCCTCATTGAATTCAACAAAAAGATTGTATTTCTAACCTACATTCTTTTTTAAGAATGCGACTTCAAAAAAATGCAGTCACCATTCTTTTTTAATTAATAAGGTTGCAATCTTTTCTATTCCCAATCTTTTCTTACCATTTACTGATTGAAATCTTTTGAGACTTCGTGCATTCTTTTTTATCCTTTGAATTTCTAGCATTCTCTTGAAGTCTTACCTAAATTCTTTGATTTTGTGCAATTCTTTTGAAGTTTTTTGTATTCTTTTTATTTTTACTTTCTTGTTTGAAATCCCAAGAGATTGTAATTAGTTGATGATGACAAAATTGCAATCTGTTTAAAGAAAAAAAAAGGCGACTGCATTCTTGTAGTCAAATTGTCGAAAAAGAATGTGAGGAACGTAATCTTTTAATTGCATTCGCAAAAGATTGAAATCTCTGGATACTCTCTTTGGAACTCACGTAGCATGTTTCATTTGTATCAAACAATGAAGAACTGGGGCCCAATTCCACAAAAGTGATTTTTTTTGTGCATACAAAATATAGTGTAAATATCGATTTTTGCGATTCCGCACGGAAAGGGTTAACATTTTTGACAGGTATAGGTAACGTCTATCACTATCCACTATCAATCAAATTTATTGACACTTAGGTATTTAGTTTTGGGAAAATCATTCACGCTTGTGGAACTAGGCAACTGAATCCAGCCACAAATCAGGCCGTGAGTGCAATAGTGGTCTAACTGCATTTTACATTATTTTCAGCAATAATAAGAGCAAAAGTAAGAAACAGATATAACAATTTCAAGTGCTTATACCTAGTTTTAACAAATTTTAAGCGCTTGTGGGTTTAAATTAAAGAAACGAAGTTTTGATATTTTTTTACAATTTGATCGAAAGATAAAAGGTTTTTAATTTTGTATTCGCTATTCTTCAAAAAACCGTTATAACTGATCAGGCCACTCTTGCCCTCGAGCTTTTATTTTTTTTGTACTGACCTCTAAGTGTAAAAAGGCTTGTTACTATGCAGAAATATTATTTAATACAGATTCAATTTTCGTAATGAAAACAATTTCAATAAAATTGCAGTTATGATTGCGCTCACAGCCTCAAATGTATCCTTCATCGGTTAGCTCAATTTGTAAAACTATTTGATTTAGAAAGATATTAAACAAGATAATTTTTCATTCTTAAACGGAATAAATTTACGAGGTATATCTTATACAACCTAGGTTTTGTGTTGGGTAGATACGTTAATAAAATAAAAATGCGCCCGCCCGATTATAATAGGAACACTCTTTTTCACTTAACGCATGACGTGTCTTCTTTAGTCAGCCCCATTTATTCATTTTGTAAACAGGCGGCTAACTACTGATAATTGGGATTTAAAAAGTTAATTTAAACAGTGGTCAGGGGAGGATAAAAGACCCTTTCATTTTCCATACTCAGCTTGAAAATAAAATAAAAAAGTGTAATCCTCACTAGTCAGCCGAAGGTGGCTGAGCTTAAAAGAACTGAATAAAATTTGTCTCCTAAGACCATATATACTTATCTATTGAAAAAAAATCATATTTTCTTGCAAAAAACAAGAAAAATGGACTCATAAGAACACAAAAATACGAGTAATAACATAATTTTTTTCTATCTGTGGTATGTATTGGAAACAGCTTGATTACTTAACCACCAATCCTCAGACTTATATTCCGAACCGGTATTTAAGTAATCGATTTTTTTAAATGTTTGGGAAAATTTATTTAATAATTATAGACAAGTAATTAAAATCGATGTCTTAAATTTTTATATTTTTTTTCGTCTCTAAATGTAGTAGCAGGAAAAAATCTTTTTACTGCGCTTGATATGCATTTCCCAATAAAACACTTTTGTATTTGATTTGAATATTGATATTTAAACCAGTCGCAAAAATGCAAGTTAAAAACGTAAAAATAAGATTTTTTAACTATTTTCAATGGTAATTTTGTTATTCGTATGTTACTTTTATCTTAGAAAAAAAGTTTAATAGCTTGTGGCAGATTAGATTACATATATATCTATAAAACATGGTAAATATTTTGTTCTAGTAGATACCTACATTTTACTAAAAACTTAATTATAATAATTTATTGAAATTATTGGAATCTTCTTTTGATAATAAACAAATTCTTAAAATAACTCAGAGCGCAAAACAAGAATTCCATTTGATACTTGAGGAAATATAAAGGGTGATTTTTTAGCTGGTTTGGTTTTGGCAACACTGGTTTTGACAGCTGACGTGTGTTTAGTACCTTGTGTCACTGTCAAACAGCTTCAGTTTGGTTTGCAATTTAACCATGGATCGTCTTACAAATAAACAACGCTTGCAAATTATTGAATTTTACTATCAAAATTCGTGCTCGGTTCGAAATGTTTTTTATCGAAAATTTGTGTTCAGCGATGAGGCTCATTTTTGGTTGAATGGGTACGTAAATAAGCATGATTGCCGCATTTGGAGTGAAGATCAGCCAGACGCATTGCAACAGCTACCAATGCATCCCGAAAAAGCCACTGTTTGGTGCGGTTTATGGGCCGGCGGCATTATTGGGCCATATTTCTTCAAAGATGATGCGAATCGCAGCGTTACTGTCAATGGTGAACGCTACCGAGCGATGATAACAAACTTTTTTTTTTGCCCGAAATGGAAGTTCTTGACTTGCATGATATGTGGTTTCAACAAGACGGTGCTACATGCCACACAGCACGCGAAACAATGGCGCAATTGCGAGGCGAGTTTGGTGAACAGTTAATTTCACGTTTCGGGCCGGTCAATTAGCCGCCTAGATCGTGCGATTTGACACCATTAGATTATTTTTTGTGGGGGTATGTCAAAGCTAATGTCTATAGGGACAAGCCCGCTTCGATTGACGCACTGGAAGCCAACATCCATGCATTCATTCGTGAGATACCGGCCGATATGTGTGAAAGAGTATGCCAAAATTGGACTCAGCGGATGGGCTACCTGAGACGCAGCCGCGGTCAACATTTGCATGAAATTATCTTTAAACATTAAATTGCAAGGTTCAAACTATCGATTCAAATAAATATTTCATTCATTTTTTCGAATTTTTTTGTGTTTTTTTTTTAAAGTTCTAAACCTCTTAAAAAATCACCCGTTAATTAAAAAAAAGTTTAAAGCTTTAGAGCGATTTTTTCAAAAATTATTAAAACATTTTTAACATTTAAAAACAAAAATTTGTGCACTAATTTTGTGTATCTATTGTAGGAATAGTTTTTGTTTGGGAGCTTCAGTTTTGCAGTTTTGCCACCTTGGCAACACTTCTTAAATGTTAAGTTAAAGGCCACTTTACACGATAATATAAGTCATATGACCTGTCATTATATTTTCTGTATGATTTCTCATATGAGCTGTCATTTCAAGTCGAGTCATACGGTTGTAATTTGTTTATGTTTACACGTGTTTACTTTGCATTTGATTTTTCCTATGATTATCTGTCAAAACCAAAACAAAAGAAAAGAAAGTCATAAGCAAATAAATTTTTGTGGAGCAAAACTATTTTTTATGAATTATCCATTGTTGTTCTTATTCAAAATAATTTTTTTTTGTAGAAATATTTTTATTTTCAATACTCCACTTCACCACTTTCCATGAAAATAAAAAATCTCGTTTGACTTCTCAAATGGAATAAGCTGCAGTTCTAATGTCAAAAAAGTCATATGCTTTTTGCTTTTGAGAAGTCATATGAGATATATGAGAGTGTTCAGACGATATGGTATGAATTTTTTGACAGGTCATACAAGAAGTCATATGACTTCTATAATCGTGTAAAGTGGCCTTTAGACATGAACTATCAGTATATTAATGCTCGACACGTCAAGTCAAAATGACAGGTCCACTAACTCTATAATCTGTGATACTAGGCTTTAAGAAATGAGAAATCAAAATTATACACATTTTTAAGATACCTACCAGAAATTGTAAAAAAAATTGATTTAAAAACACAATTAAGTCAGCTAAAGTAAAGTAGAAATTAAATCAGAAAAAAACTAACAGTGAGTTGCGATTCTCATTTCAACAAATCTGCAATTTAATGTAACGAATAAAATGGCAGCGTATTATGAATCTTCACATAACCACCATTCCAACATGTCAGCCAGAATGAAGTATATTTGAATTTCAACGGATAGTATTGCTACCAAACTACAATTCTCAGCGTATGTATTTATAATCGTTTTAACTTTTCGCCTAAGAATATGCACCAAAAGCGAAGATCAAGTTGAAGACGCTGTACAGTAGAGTCATTGCATAAACTCTTGATAAAAGAGAATATGCAAATAGGGGTTTTATTATAAAAATGGGAAAGGTAGGAACTTAAATTGTTGTGGGAACTTAAATTGTTGTAACTAATCTGGTCATAACTATTAACCAAAGACTTTTGACATTTTTCTATACATTTATGTTGTTGTTACTATTAACTGGTTCCTGATTTGCTAATTCATCATGAGGCTTACCCTCTACGTATCTATTCAATTTACCAAAAGAAAAGCCCATAGCAACATTTGGGTTTGAATGAGAATTTTTGTCTTACTTTACGGCACTATTCTGGCAAACCTTATAATGATACCTCTCAAGGTCTCTAGTCACAAGCAACCTCACAAGGTAAGATTACCTTGATTTTGTCTGAGGGCTTCGTATTCTGGGAGACAACTTGTGATTCTCACAAAAACTATCGAAACTGTGAACAATTTCGGAGGAAATAACAATTAAAAAGTATCACTTAGTTTCGAATATTCTTCCTTAAATAAAAAAGGTGGTAATAAATAGGTACGTCCAACATAAATCTTGAACATTGTCTAATGTAGGTTCACTCATCTATCTTTTTTTGACAGTTGGCCATTCAGAGCCCAAGAAAACTAGAAATCATGAAATCTGACATGTTTGAATGTGCCCATTCACCATTGTGACTTTTTTGTGAGGAATTGCCCAGAATACCGAAAATATTATCGAATCTCCACAAACCTCATTGGGAAAACCTTACAAGAGCTTGGAGCCTGATTCACAGTGTGACGAGGAAACCATATGTGCG
Organism: Dasysyrphus albostriatus; assembly: GCA_946251815.1. Classification (NCBI taxonomy): domain Eukaryota; kingdom Metazoa; phylum Arthropoda; class Insecta; order Diptera; family Syrphidae; genus Dasysyrphus; species Dasysyrphus albostriatus. The sequence continues at coordinate 140,192,589 of OX276336.1, forward strand.
TCGACGTGACGAAATCTTTTGGCAGTTGTTCTCTTTTAAAAACGAATTTAAAATAAGGAAATAATAAATAATAAAGCATTGTGAATCAGGCTTGTGACTCGTGACGTGGGGCATACCGAAAAAATTACGGTTTGGTGTGGTTTATAGGCCGGCGCGGCGGTGTCATTGGGCCGTACTTCTTCCGTGATGATCAAGACCGGGCCGTTACTGTGAATGGGGATCTCTACCGTTCAATGATAACCGAATATTTTTGGCCCCAATTGGATGATATGGACTTGGAGGACATGTGGTTCCAACAGGACGGCCGGCGCCACAAGCCACACAACGAATGTCACAATCAATTTATTGGAAACCAAGTTTGGAGAACGTGTTATCCAAACTTATCACGAAATGGTCCAGTCGCTTGGCCGCCTCGGTCGTGCGATTTGATGCCGTAAGATTATTTCCTGTGGTCTATGTCAACAAGCCAGCGACGATTGATGAACTTCGTACGAATATCGAACGTGAAATTGCAGCAGTATCGGCCGATTTATGCTTGAAAACTGTCAAAAATTGGGTCCACCGTCTGTACTTCTTACTTATTGTAAATGTTATTTGTTAATTATTATGATTTAACTATTATTTTGTTAATTTTTAATTGTACCTACTTAAAAAATTGCAATATTTTCAAATACTTTCTACTAAATTAACTCTCAAAAAACATGTTTATGGATCAAAATCATCAAAAATCAATAGTGTGTCCCAAAATTTAATTTCCAAAATTTTGTAATTCTAAAAAAGTAAAATTATTTGAAAATATTGCAATTTTCTAGTCGTTTATATCCTAATCAAGTATAATTTTGTGTAGGTATAAATAAGTACCTACTCGAAATAATTTAGTTTTCAAACAGTTGATTTGTTGTTGTTGTTGTTTGATTGATTTCATACATTATTATGCTAAATGAAAATACATATATGATATCGGATTAAGAAACTCTCATTTGCTCTAATGAAAACGTTGTATATAAGATAAATACTTGTTAATTATTATTAGATACATACAAAGTAAGACAATTTGTCACTATCAGAACAATTTACCTTTTACAATTGACAATGTTTTGGAATTAATTCTTAATCAACATTCCCAACAAAATTTGTTTTGTTGAGTTGCAGCTATTGTCAGCCATGATCAACAATATATTTTGCACTCGCAATAGTTACGTACGCTCATATTATATAAAGAAGTAGAACAGTAAAATTCAAATTATGGGTCATGGCTGAGAAAATATATTTGTATAGTTATAACATAAGCTATTTAATTATGGCAAGTATTAAAAAAAAAAACAATCCAAAGAAAAGAAAAGCCATGTTTCGTAAGTAAATATTCTAAACAAAGGCGTAATTATACTTTGGGGGGCCCCGTATCAATCATTTTTTAGGTGCCCCTCATTTTTCCAGTAACGAGTAAAAGTAAAGAGCACAAGTAGGGAGCAATAAGATTTGTTCGTTGATGTTTACCCAGGGTTGTTTACCTTTTTTCTTGATAATCCCAAGAATTATCAAAACACAACCTGGGTTATCCAGTTCTCAAAACGCCCACGCGTCCTCAATTGTGTTGTTGAAATAAGCAAGAAACAGAATTTGTTTTAAAAAAACAATATAAACAAACCATCACAGCTTGTAATTTCTATTTCTATTTGTTTTTATTAAAGCAAATTTGTGTACCTATTCCGTGAATTTCTATATCAATCTATATCAGCACGTCAATCCACAACAACAAAATGCTTCAGAGCTCACCTAGAGAGATTATTCCTTACCTCAACTCAGCCCAGGAACAAAGCCATGATGAACTAGTGAACAAGGGCGACCCAAGGTATCAAAAAACAAATAATTTGCTGGCCAGGGCGAGTTCAGAGTTTTCAAAAGACGCTTTGGGGTGATCCTAGGGTGACTTCAGGGCTAATCGAACACACCTAGTAACAAGCATTACAGTGACTTAAATATTTTCAGCAAGTGTACCCAACAGAAATTAAAACATTATTATGAACAGCACAATTTTAAAGTCACAGTTTGCTAATAATTTTAAAGCAGTTACGACTGTGGTTTTGGTTGAATTTTTAACTAGTATATCGTGATATGGTAAACCTTCTCTTCTTTAATATATTTCAGCGGAACATGACTAAAACAGTGGCAGTTTGTGCTAAAAAGAAAACAGGCGCAATTTTTTGGTTTAATAAGCTTCAAAGCTTGATAAAAACATAAATACACGAGTAGGTTGGTGTGTTCGATGACTTTAAATTAAATAAAAGTGTATAAAAATGTAGGTTTACCAAGTCGTCTTTTTAGATTAGTATCATACTAAATTGCTTAAACATCTTACTAAATCGTTTGAAAATATGCGTTACTCCGCGAAATAAGGCCCGAAAAAAATGCAATAAGGTCCCAAATGGGAATAGTTTTTCATAATGAAACTATGTGCCAATGAAATAAGGCCCCAATAAAATAAAATAAAATAAAATAAATGAAATAAGACCCAAATTTATTTTATCTTCTTTTCAGAAATAAAATAAAATAATACCCTTATCTCTTTTTAATATTAATTTTTTTTAATGAATAACGATTCTTTTATTGAGAAGCATCTAATTAACAGAATAAGCTATTCTATTAGTCGCTGATGGTTTTCAACACGAACCTTACATTACATTGAAAAATATAACAGAATACCAAGCTGAAAAAAATCACGAATTTATCTCCAAAATGATGTACCTAGAATGAGTTTTCAATCGTGATTGTTATAACTATATGATCTATTCAACATTTAAGTTCACATATCTAGCATATTCCAATTGTCACTTCTTCGATAAAACTGATAGCGTGAAGTTCATAAAAAGTTAAATAATAGGTACTTACTAACTTTATATTGTTGATGCTAGATTGCCCCGTTTGTTGCTGGTAGCGATAAGTTCGAACTTCGAAATACGATACGATAAATAATTTTTCTATAAAGGTGCGTATACATTCAAGATTAAAAAGACTGCGATCAACTCTCGAGAGTAAAAGACGTAAGTGGACACAATAATGAAATAGACAGCTATAGAAGAAGGATAGACAGCTATCTGAGAGTAACTATTGAGATTGATTTAGTTGAAGTACTCTCAAATGGAAACGCGCCTTAAGAAACAATTAGAGAAGCAAAAGCGTTTATGTAATCGATGATGTGAATATAAACTCATTAAGGGTATTCACGCAACTTTGTAAAACTCTAGATAAGTTTACAAATGGGTTAAGATTATCATTTGGTTAATGAACTGTCAAATTTGGTATGGGAATTTACACAATTTAGTTAAGCTTATCCAACAATTTTGCTGCGGTTACTAACCAAACTGGTTAAACTTAACAAATTGTGATTAAAGATGAGTTAACGCAAGGGTGGCCAGAGTCTAAGGCCACAGTCATAGCTATCATTGAAACTCATTATTGAAAACTTTAATGATTGATTTTGAGACATCTAGAGAGAAAAATCATTTATTTTTTTTTGTAAACGAATAAATTTCAAAACTAAATCAATATTTTTAGCCAAACAAAAATTTCAAATAGTAGGTACCTACTTTCCACATAGAATATTGCAATAATCATTAATAAAGGTAGTCCAATCTTTGAAATAAAAAAAGACATTTTGTATGTGTGGAAAGTTGAGCATATTTAAATATTTTTTGGCTGAAAATATTGATTAAGTCTTGAGCTTTATTAGTCCATCAAAATAATAAACGATTTTCTTTTCAAAATACCATAAAATTGATAAAGCAAAATTTTGAATGATGAGTTTCAATGAAAGCTATAACTCGTACCTAAGACACCATTATTACGGGAAAGCATTCAAATTTTAATAATTAAACTCCACTCAATTTTTTTTTCTTTTTCAGTTTAACATTAAAATAACTTGAAAAAGTTCAATTACAGATTACATGTAATTGTTATTGAAAATTTAATTTACAAATTTCATATAATTGAAAAAGCAATTACTTGATTTAATTACATGTAGGTAATTGAAAAAAAGTAATTGAATAAATAAAATTATTGAAAAAAATTTGTAATGATCACTTCTTTTTGTAATCATTACAAACAAATGTAATTGATTACAAAAACTATTAATTACGTTTACCATGTACTCGTATGAAGAAAAAATCTTTCTGTAAAATTATTAAGCTCATGTTAGGTGGATAGCTATATTTATAGATCGTTAGAAAGGTTTTATATTACATTTAATTATAATTGAACAGTTCCAATTACAAGAAAAAGTCAATTACTGATAACATGTAATTGTAATTGACCCTGTAATCAAATACAGAATGCAATAATTACTACCTAACTCTCATGAAGAGCAATTTTCAGATAATATAAAAATTCATCTCTTGAGAACTCTATGGAGGTAAAATCTATCCTCTTCTTAAGCAGGTTGGCAAAACTCTGTCAAACTGTCTGCATGTCATCTGTGTTATTATTATTTCATTATCATAATATCTCAACAATTGGTAAGTAGGTCATCGTCGATTGTGTTTCAGAACAATAGGGAAGGAAAATTTATATCACAATCAACTGACGATAAGTAGGTACGTGTTTGCTTAGATATGCCCCAGAGAAATACAGCTCAATCTCAATAAATCCGCAATAAAGAGTTCACTACTTGCTTTTTGCTTATAGAAATAAAAACAAACAAATTATTTTAATAATTTAAAACTATGTATCACAGTTCTTTATTTATACAAAACTTAAAGTATTTTTGTTTTCAGTTTCACATTCAGTATAATGAATCTTTCACTGAACTAAGGTTTTCCAGTAAGCGCATTTTGAATGCCCTATATTAATTCTTAAAGTTACAAATGCAAAAAAAAAAATTTACACTACAACCATGGCCAGGACAGATTCACCAATGAACCTTAAGCCTAGTGGAGTACGTACCAGAACTAAAAAAAAATTGAAATAAAGCAAAATAAGTATACAATTGTACAAGTTGTCGAAGTTAATTTTTATAACGAACCTGGGTTGGATTGACCAACGTAGCTGCGTGGTGGTAACGCAGCTGCTACCAATGAAGCGAAGGGACCCTTATTGGGAGCCAATAGTGGAACAGCAGCCTTTGTGCCAATGGCATTCAATTGATCTTGGTTAAGATTATTCACTGGTGAAGCCATGCTTAAAGAAACAGCTTGAGCCGCTTCAGCAACTGGGCTCATGCAAACAGCGCAAATAAGGATGACGGCCTAAATTTTTTGAACATTTTACATTAAAAACCATCGCCTTTTAGGGAGTTGAAGTTTTTTTGATTACTTACGAAAATTTTGAACATTTTGGGATAATTTGTTTTTTGTTTTGTTTTGAAAACTGATCACTACACAAGTGCACCAAATGAACTACTATACTTATAGTTCTCAATTCAAATCAATTTATATAAGAAGAAATTTGTGAATACAAATTTACGTGACATTAGGTCCAATCAAACAATAGGCCCAATGCATCGCCTTATCAAACTAAGCTGCAAAAATATTCTAATCGATAAGGAATATTTTTAAGAACATCTGTTCTCTTTTGGGCTTTCTTATTGTTGGCTTCATTTTGATTTTCTGTTGGTTGAATAGACTTAAATAGAATAAACGCAACAACACCAAGTTGGCAAAATGTTTATTATTTTTTAAAGCTTCAAGTAATGCAGTTCATGTTATTTGATTGTTTTATCTTTGATAAGCAAAATAAAGTTCATGAATTGATTTAATTTTTGCAAACATTTGAGGTAGCTAATCAGGGTTTGATACAAACAAATAGTCAAGTTTTTCGATAGCAAGAAATATATTTTTGTTTATTAAATAATGGAGGCGATTACATTATACAGATAATAAATAATATATTTTGCTATGGCTAATGGTGAGCAAGAGGGAAATTACAAGTGAACAATAAATATTATGAGTGGATTGGTGCACCGCCGTGGATTGATAGTTGGATTGTCATTGTGGAAATAATTAAAGATAGGGTGACGAAATGAAATCTTTATTTCTATTTAAAAAAAAAAACTTTAGCAAGAGGTTAAGTCATTGCCACTAAACATGGATTATTTTTGTAATCCTATACAAGTTATGTATATTACAGTGACAGATAACAAAGAGCATGTGCTATTAGTTTAAGTTCAAGTTCTTAAAAACTTAATATTTTCTTTGAGAAAAAAAAAATAAAAACGTTGATTTGTGGCTTACTTTCAATTTTTTTTTTATTTATCTTTTGAGTTTTTGTAGAATTCAGTAATTTTCTTAGACACGTTCTTACAATTATTTTGTCATAAGCTTATAATACACATATATTTAATCGTTTTTCTTAACTTTTTGAATGACTTGGATTATTTGTTCAACCTGATCATAATTTGTTAGAGACAAACAAATCTATATAAATGAACGTGAATATTAACTTTGTGTACAGCCGCGTGGCGTGGCATTAGGAAAAAAAGCCAACTTATTTCAAAAACTGTTAAAATAAATTTAAATATTGACAGATCAGAAATCAGATTTTTTTTGGTATCATGTTATATGTATAAAGAATTACCTGCAGCACGTGAATCCACAACAAAAAAAGCTTCAGAGCTCTTGCCACTTTGACATTTTATTCGTAACGTCAACTCGCCCCAACAAAAAACGTAATTCTACTTCAGTGCGAGTTCAAGGCGACCCCAGGTTTCAAAAAACATATTATATGCTCGTCAGGGTTAGTTCAGGTTTTTAAAAAAACGCTTTGGGGCTCAACGAACAAACTCAAAATTGACTATTTTGAAGTTTGCACATATGTGCTTGTGCATGCTTCTGTATTTGATTCTGTCTTCAAGTCTCAAATCGATTTTCTCTTTTTTTTTTCAGAAGACGAACTGCCATCTGGGCCAAAAGAATGCTTTCAATAACAATCTGAATACTTCCGGACGCCTCCTAACGACCAAATGGAAGATATAAGTATTCAATTTGTTCTGCTATCAGTTGTTCATTTTACAGAACTCTTGGTAAAACCACTCATCCTGTTCTTCACTGAATCGAAATGTGGTACATATGACTGAAGTTGGCATTATGTTTTTTTTATTTTCTGAATATTTATGACTTTATTTTGTAGGTAATAGACTGAGAGCCAACGACATAAAAAGTCAAGTCATTTGATTACTTTTGTAATTCACATCAATAATAGCCGTTGAAGGGTTGAACCAACAAGCGTTTGTCTGCCTTCCTTAACACGTGTTGATCAGGTGTAAAACTTAACGTTAAATTTTTTTCATCGATTTATTTCAATGCCTATTGGTCGAAAGGAAAAAGTGTACATACAACAAATATTAAGCTTGCAGTTTTAAACAATTGTTGTCACAGGTCGAACTCTCTATAGTAAGTTAGAAAATATAGAACAATAGTTTCCTAAAACTACTCAGATAAACATATTTAACTGAGTGGGTTTTGGAAACTTCATCGCTGTCTATTTTCTTAGGTACTGACTACAAAAAGTTTTTTTTTATACTCGTATATTGTATGCACCCTTTTTCCCTCCGACCAATAGGTATTGAAATAAGATGCAAAAAATGTACTTCAAATTTTTCACCTGTTCGACACATGTTAAGCTAAGACAAACAGCTATGGGTTCAACCTAATCTCAAAGCTTTTTATTGAAAAAAAATTACAAAATTTTGCAAATGACTTCACTTTTTATGTTGTTGGCGCTTAGACTATAATAAGTAGTCAAATTCCTGCCAGTGTTTCCTTAACAAAACCGACAAGTGCAATTAATGTTTATTTTGGTTCATGTACATATGGTGCTTACACAATTTTGCAAATAATGACAAAATACCCGGATTAGTATTCAAAATGTGTTTTATTTAACTGTCGCAATGCCTGAAAATATTGGCCTTATTTCCGGTCAATATACTCTCAGTCGTATTTATCAGATTTTCATAGGAACACTTGGATAATGTTGTCCGGTTAGTCTAGTCAATGTCTACTACACAGTTAAACCATATTCATATTTATAAACGTATTACGACAGCTGTTGTCTAAATATAACTCAATTTATTTGCTGATACACTTGTTTTTATTTATTCTCAAATGAAGGTGCATTCAATTTTTCATTAATTTGAACATAACTAGATATTTAGCTATAGAAACAAAAAATATGCATTAGCTTGTTTATTGAACTTGTATCTGACTTAGCAAAGATTTTGTGAACCAATTTCGTTGTCTGTGTTGGACAATCATTTATATAAGGACTAGTTGTACAAATATTTAATCTGTGGCTCAGCAATTTCAACTTACCGACTTCGGCGAACTTACTAAGGTTCAACGATGGTTCAGGCATTAAATTGGCTACTATAACATACTTGAATCTTGAACTATCGTTTAACCTGAATAATCTCACCCAAATCAGCCAGTTAAAATTTTTGAACCACGGATCAAAATTTTAAAAACGCTCGTACAACTGGTGCTTAATATTTGTAAATGAGGTTTAGGGCAAGATAACTGAACTAAAGTAAGACATGAATGTGTGTAAATATATGCAATTTTAGTGAGATCCTTTAACAGCCAGCAAAATATCTCAATATCAACTCACTCTACGGGGTATAGTTCTCGTAATTCCCGAAAAAAAAAATAAGATGATAAAAGTTGTCTTATTTTTGGACTTGATCCCAGGATTTTCTGATTACCAGTTTGAAAATCCTATAACTGCTGTACTAATTATTCACAAAACGTTGTGCAATGTTGAAACAAAAAATACTAAAACATACATTTTTTCCTACCAAGAGCGTCAAGAGTAGATATTTGAAAAGTTTTCCTCGGCTTGATTTCCCTTGTGTGGAAAAGGTGTCAAGGCCTTGCCTTCTCTTGGCAAAAACTTGCCATTTTTCAGATACTTCACTTAAATCGAATACATACTTTAAGGGTGGGCTTACCATTACAAAGCAGAAATTGTAATAAAAATAAAAATTTTAAACTTTTTTTTAAAGTTTTATTTAACCTATGGCTCCTATTCCTATGTATGAACTAATTTACTATTAAATTAAACTTTTATAATGTTTAAGTTCTAGCAAAATGTATGATACGCAGCCCCAAAGTGCTTGCTTCTCGACTGCCAGTAGGATTTTCTTCACTTGCTTTTTAAAACGATTTCAATTGAACCCCGGAAACTTTCCAAATACTTCTACTCTTCTACACTAGATGACACTTCTTCTTCTCAAAGAAGAAAGAAGATTGCGCATTTAAAGAAACAATTGAAACCGAGAACAAACACTCATGCGCAGAGTTTTAATGTCAAAATCATAAAATCCTGTATGTAATTTAGAATTTCATTTTTGGAATTGTGATATTAAAAATAATATGTTAAAATTTTCAATTAAAGCAAACAAAGTAAACAAACAAAGAAACTAGAACATTTCTTTCCCTCTCATCATCAAGTGATATTGTGTAATTTTTGCTTGACGAATTTACTCAAAGTAAACGATCCTATATGTAAATAAACTTGTTATTTAGAGAAACAGCAAGCAGGTATGTGAAGGATTGACCACCCAAATGCATCAACATCAACCAAAAATCCTCCTGATTACCAAACGAAAACATAATTAGGTTGTGAAAACATATTAGAACACATCACACACAAGAAGCCTCCGGAGCTCTCCGATCCAGAATACCAAACAAACAAGTCGCAAAAATGCAAACCTTGTCTTGATTCTGAAATTTGGTTCATTTTGGTTGTATTTGTGCACTTGGGTGATGCAACATTCACAGCTGTTTCTCTGAATATTGATATTTCTCACCACTTTGGGATTTTACTTTGAGTAAACTCCTTACCTAATGATGATGAATATTGGATGAAATGTTTGGCCTATCTATTTTTTTTATAACAGTTTCCTAACAACTCCAAATTTTTTTTTCAGTCGCAACTAAAAAATTTAATAATAAAAAAAAATTTATTTGACAATTTTGACGTTTCAATTATTTGCATGTGTGCGTGCCTCTGGTTTTGATTCTTTCTTCAAATCCAGAATCGTTTTCTCTTTTTTGTAGAAGGCGAACTGTCATCTAGTACCAAACGAACGTTTTCAGAAGCAAATCTAAAGATTGATATATTGAAGAAGGTAATACCCATTGACTTATCATATATGGACTGCCAGTCGTATATTTTTTCCATACAAAAGCTCAATTAAAAAGGGTTCAGCTTCTCCTTAGCAACATAAGAGCTTCCGTCGAACATGTGGCGAACAAAACAACTATCCTAACGTCTCTGTATGTTGATCACTCTATCAGACTTATCAATCCAAGTCAAAATGTATTATTATTTTTATTGAAAAAGTCGTTGTCATTTCATTTAATTAAAAAAAATAACTTAAAAACATTCATGGAGCAGTTCGAACATACAGGATAGGTATTTAACCTTCCTATTAATATCAATCACCGACATGATACAAGGAATTGCAAAATGGTAAGTCAAAAACGGACTCAAAAATCAAGTGATAGATAAATAAAAAGCCCTTGAAACTATCATGTTCTTCTTCAGAATTTAGAGGGGTGGCGACTGACTGGCAAATCCAATTAAAAAGAAACAAATTTCCGCGGATAAAGGAAGCTCTTCTTAAGTTTTTTTTCGCCAAGGAAGATCCGAATTTAAAAAAAAAAGACTATGCAAGTGTCAAGTCATCGAAGCTGCAATAAATGATGATTCAGAGTAGAAAAAAGAGACATCAAATACATATGTACTTAAATAAGTCGATTAATCTTTTAATAAATGGTTTTCAACACTTTTTTAAAAACTTAATTCATTTGTTTGTAGTTATTGTTTTTCAAAATAAAATAAAAAAAGAAAAGAAACATTTAATTCATTTGTCAAAAGTTACACCACGCCTGCCGCCTATTCGACGGAAGCGCTAGTGGCGTATATTAATAGACTGAACAGAAATGAAGTTGGCTCCTGGCAGTCCATTAGCGTTCTCATTTATGTCAAATGAAAAATACAATTGTGGCAGAAAATTCCTGTAAAAAATCTCCATAAATTCGTTTCATATGTTTTCGAAAAATTGGTTTCTACTGAGAGTATTATTTCATCTAAATGTAATAAAAGACCGCTAATTTTGGTCAACAATTTTTGGAACAAGGCTTATGATACAAGATCAATGTTTGAAATTCAAATTAAGAACACACTCTTAATAAAAATACAAACAAATAGTTTTGAAGAATTATGATAAATCTCTATTAAAGTAAAAAATAAACTCCAGAAAGACTTGAATGCATACTTTTTTATATTTCATGGAATAATTTAAAGTGAACGGTTAAACTTGATTTTGAGGTGTTTAGCTTTGTTTGCATCTAATAGAATATACCCTCGACAATTTACGCAAATAAAAATCATTATTCTTATAAACTGTAAATGAAAATCTTTTTGTTATTGTGAATGATAAGTTAAACTAGATTCTATGTCACAATCACAATACAATTATGTATAGTGATTACTCAGAAAATTTAATTAAAAATACTTTCAGCTACCTTCATTGACTTCATTCTTGCAAGAACAAACAATTCTAGTTATTTGATGTTGGCTTCGACTTCCGCTTTTTTGCTTTTCTACAAAGCCACGTTTTAATTAACAAGACATATGGCACGTTACACTTTGACTATGTCGACATATTGCTATAGCATCTTGCAATTCCCGGCGTTTCCCATATTGTTGTTATTGTATTGAGTTATAATTACAAAAAACTAAAAAACAACAATGCAATCGCGCTACTTGAACGCAGTGTTAGTTTCAAAAGCTTTTGTGATATCTGATATTTTTTATTTTTTGCACAAATTTTAAATTTCCTAGCACCAATGTAAGTCCAAGAAAAAAATTATACTTTCAGCAGATACAAACAGAAAAAAAACAGTGTTTTTGTTCATACTAAAATTAGATTTTTATTATCATTAATATCACCAATTTTTAAGGATTTTTCGTTGTCCACTAATTACACACTCACTGGGTATATTTAGTTATAAATGATGCCTATGAAGGAAATGCCTTTATTAAAAACCTTTTCGAACTGGGATTTTGTTCAATTAATAAGTACCTTGGTTGCATGGGCCAACATTTCTGTAACCAACAGATGGGTACTGTTGAATCCATGGGTTTACGATTGGGTTAACCCATCCTTGTTGGGGAGTAAGAATACCACCGATAGGTGATCCAACAATTTGGGGGTATGGGAGGATTGCTGGGCCGTATGCTGGGTAAGATAGCAAAGAGTTTTGTAGACCACTTTGGTTTTCAGTTAAAGATGTAGCTTGGGCATTAGCAGAAGCAGAAGAAGACGAACCGGAGTTTTGATGAGAGTTGCTGTTCAGCATGTTCTGTGGCCAGCCTGTGATCACCGTACCATGGGCCATGGTTGCGCAGATAGCGAACAAAGCGAGGGTCTAGAGAAATAAAAATTTCTTTTTAAAAAAATATATTCCTATTTCAGGTGTAGAAGGATTTTCAGGTAATAATGTTTGTTATTCCAGCGTTTGTTATAGAAGATAAACTTACGATGAACTTGTTCATGTTGTTTTAATTGATGTTGTCAATTCGAAGAAATGAAACTAATGATTTTTCAATTCAAAATGTTCTTTATATACCATAATGTAGGCTTTTCAAAACGTGATTATCACCAGAAATGCGTAAGCGGAAAGTTGAAAATAATTTTATTTTATCTTACAAAGACCAAAGAGAACTTTATCGGGTATGATGTTTCAATATTTGAAAAGCATGGGTTGGATAAGATTGTTTTACTTGTATTATTCACCATTATTTAGAAGTGAGAATATTTCAAACTGTTGAAAATGCTGCTAATTGAGTTTTGAGAGAAAAAACAATATAATTTTATCACTCTCGAGAGTTTGTTATTATTTCTATAGTTATGGAATGAAAAATTGAATATTTTCCATGCAAGCTTAGTCACAGTCATAAGTTTGTAATTTGCTGGGAAATAGAATATAAGAGTTTCATATTTCTATGAATTTGACATCGAAGTTTTTGTTAAAAAATTACATACCTATGCTGTAGTAATATTATAATAAGTTAAGGCAGCTTAAGTAAATTTTTGGGTTTTATTTAAGGATTTCGTTTACCTAAACTTTTTAAAAAGGTAAAATTTAGTCTTCAAAAAGGCAAACAAAACCATTTATTAATAATTAAAAATATTGTTTACAGCATTAAAACTAAAGGATCTAAAGGACAATTCTACTTGAGCATAAAATAGGTCCTGTGCTTGCACTTAAAACCAAAAGTATATTTACCAACATTTTCGTTGATATTCTTTAAGATTAAGAATACTTAAGAATTCCTTGATGAAAGTAATAACTTTGTTTTAGAGATTTTTGGACAAAAATTGGCACTCTATCAAATTTCGAAGAGAGAAATGAAATTCCAAAAAAGTGTGGAATAGTTTGATGGCAACTTTTGGCAATTTGTTTTTTTTTTAGTTTCCAACATCTGACCTACATTAATCTGACATTCGGCGAACCAAAGAATTTCTGTCCAAAAAAATTTGGACAAATATTAGAGACATAATTAGTAACATAAGCCATTTTGCTCAATGCTTGGAATAATGCTACTTTAGTTAGTAGTTTTTTGATTGGTTAAATATATAAAATACCATTTGCTTTTCTAAAATAAAACTATTTAAAGTTTTAGGGTAAGAACTTTTTAGGTATTAGCAAATGGGGCTGAGTGATGTACTTCACTTTGGATTAGTTTCGGTCGTTTTTTATTTTTTGTATTCTTTTGTGCGCGTTTTTGTCATAAAGTGATGTAGATTAGCAGAGCGAAAAAGGAATCCAAGGAAATGGTATGAACAGCACTTTTTGTTTCCCCTTATAGTGTTGTGCCTTATGTGTGTATCTATAAAAAAAAAATCAATTCTAGTTTTTTCGTCATGCTCTTACTAGTGCACAAAACGGACACGAAATTTTGATCTTAAAAAAAACTTTGATTTGTGTAGGAATTCAATTTTTTGTTCTTCTCTGTATGGAAGAGATGCAACCAAACATACATATCTTTTCTACAACTTTGGCGTAAATTAAATTTGAAGGTTTGTCGATTATAAAATTAAAGATTTTGACGAGAACAGTTTTTGTTTCCTCTTTATTTTTTTTTGCCTTTGTCTTCAAAATTTAACGAACCTCAAACAAAATTTGCAGGTCTGGGCCATGGCCCCTATCAGGAAAGATCAAGAGGACATGTAACGTATTTGTATGAAACCGAAACTTTCACAAAAAGAGGCAAAGTTAGCATAATCCTATTTTTCAAATGAACAGTAGCTTAGGCCTAGGTAATTGTAAGATGTTTTAACAATTTGTTTGTTTTTAAAATTTAAGTCAAGTCAAGCCTCTTCAAACAAATTTGAACGCAAGTTTTAAACAACTTATGTTGACCTAAGCGATGAATATCTCTGAAATTAAAGTTGTAATAATTGCCTTTTTCAAGACTTAAGCTACTTTAAGGAAAAAAGCATTTTTGATAAGAGTTGAAAGATTTTTGGCTGTTATGCAAAAGCAATTTTTGTCCAAGAAAACATAGGCTATTATGTATATATAATATAAATATTTTACGTAAAGTAGGGCAAATTCCACACATATTCGTTTTCATTCGATTCGGTCTGTATTCGTTTCAGTTTCGGTCGGGTCTGATAAGTGTGAACCGACGAAATTGGTCAGAATATAAATAGCACTAATCGTGGGGCTGTTAGGGAGACCAACCTGTCATTTTGACCTGACGGGTTGAGCTATAGTATACTAATACTTCTTGTCCTAACTTTAATTTCAAGAAGTTTTCCCAAGGTGGCAACACTGTCAGAAGAACGAGAAAAGGGTTGCCACTTGTTTCATACATTGCCCTATAAGTCGAGAACCAGAGGTTGGACGATGACCAGACAACTCTCGTTGGATTCAGCACCCTTGTTACCATTGGACTATTCGTCCGACCTCTAGTTCTCCACTTATAATGCAATTCATACATTAAATTGAACAAATAGCAACCCTTTTCTCGTTCTTCTGACAGTGTTGCCACTTTGGCAACACTTCTTAAAAGTAAAGTTAGGACATGAATAAAGAGTATACTAAAGCTTAACCCGTCAGGTCAAAATGACAGGTATACCCTCATATCGTGCACTAACGCCCCTACGATAAACGTCCCCTCAACATGAGTCCGTTTTATTCGGTGTCAAAACTACTCGTACTCGGGTCCACAAAGAAATTGTAGCGTTCACAGTTCACACATATTGGATTCTATAAGGTTTTTACTGTTGTTTTTATTTTGAATTGACAACCTATTGGCTCGTGCTGAAGTTTGTTGATATTTTTGGAATTTAAAATTGATATTGGAATAAAAACCACATACAACAACCCAATATAGACCAACCGAATGAAACTGAGACTAAACAAAAATTGAATGTATAATGAATTTGCCAAGTAAGCTTTTTCAACTTATTGCCACATAAATTTATTAACATCGAGTTTTGTTCATGTACCTATAGCTAGTTATAATTATTTAAGTGTTTATATTTAACGCAAATGAGGTATCCATAGAAAATTATTGCAGCATGGGTGAAATGGGGTACTTTACATTTAACACTTCTTTTTCTTCATTAAAATAATAAAATACAAGATATAAGCGAGGTTCAGGTAATACATTGGTACCGTGAGGTGACCTTAAGGCTCAAGGTATCAGAATCTATAATTTTTCGAATTGCGAAGCCAAACAGAGAAGCCAGTTCTCTGTCTGAATAGAAGTCATGGAAAAGGCAGGAAAATGTCACAACGCGCGACGCAAACCGATGGCCAATTTCTATAGTTAGTTATGCCTTCAGAAACTGGCCCATTTATTATTATTTTTTTAATTTTGCTTTTTGTATGTCAGCAATTATTTTTTTAATTAATTTTATTTAATAATTCAATAAAATAGGGATGAAACTTCAGAATTGAGTAGGATTAACAAGAACTGTGTTTCATTAGATTCAGAATGAAACGTGAAAGTAATGGAAAACGACATTCTTATGGATGTTCCATAAAGGACTGGGGTGTCACATTTTTGGGGAGCCCACACGAAATAAGAAAGTGGGTACTTATTTAAATTCACTTTTCTTTTTCCGTATCTGCATAGTGTTGCTGCCCTAAGCCTGGCAATTTTTCTAAAGTTAAATTTTTCTTAAAATATTGAACAGCATTAAAACCCATCTTTTTAGATCATTTTAATATTTAAGATATTTCGCGGGTAGAAACACTGGTAATTCGGTTTTTTTATCATTCACACTTTTTAGGTATTCTGTTATGTTTATTTCTTCATGTTTAAACCAAAAATTAAAAGAAAAGTACTTCTGTGATAAATTTAAGCTTATTATTATCCCAAAAAAAACATATAACCTGCGCTTTGCCACTTCTTGCTCTGCCTAAAAAGCAGGTGCAGGAAATACTTAGTAAACTTGTCTAGAAAACTTCATAAAACACAAAGTGACAAAAAGAAAAAGTTTAAATCAAGGTTTTACTCAGAATAGATACATTAGACACACCTAGTACGAAAATATTGAAAATCAATATTCCTTAATCTTCAACTTGCTTCTAACAAAAAAAATCTTTAAATACATAAATGCTTAACTTTTTCGTCTTCTATTTTTGTTTTTGGTACCTCGTAGCATAATGGTGCGTTGGACTGTCATGCCGAAGATATGGTTTCGATTACCAGCCATCGGCTACCACTTTAAAACAGAAATGTTTTTCCAAGGTACTGCCCTGTTGCGAGGAACTTACAAATCCTCCAAGAGTATACTTGTCACGAATAAGTGCTTCTCATCTAGCCGTTCGGACTCTGCAAAAACTTGTAGGTTCTCTCTTTTCCTACCAACAATACCTACACAGGAATGGTTGAGAGTTGTAAGTCACTAGGACCTTGTTATCCACGAGATGTTATACTATCAAATTTATTAAAGATTTTTTTTTAAACTTTTTTAAACTAATAGATCTTTTTCTCATTTAAAATGTATAAGATTTTGAAGTTTGGGCCTTATAAAGGTCATTGTTTAATTTAAGTTGGTGTGCTTAGTTTTGTTCTAAATAAACAAAGGAAAAAGTCCTACCAAATGTAAGCTCATTATATTTTCCTGTCTACCCGGCCCCAAACCGAAAGCTGTTAAATGTGGGCAAGTATATGTAAAATGTTTAACAAAACGTTGAATTTTTATATACTTTGCTAAAAATTATTCATAGAAAATTTTTAATTTTGGTGCAAATTTAGTCACTTATATATTCTTCAATATGGCAATTCCATATTCCCAAACTTGACATAAGGAAAATTCGACTTTTCAATTTTTTTCTGTGGGTTTAAAATTGAGGAAATAATCTGTCTCGATTTTTATAAGTTGTATACAAAATCTTAGATAAATAGTTATCAAAGCTTTGGACAAAATATTTTTGGGGACTCCTTCCATTGCATATTTTGGGGTCTTATTTTCATCATGAAATTGCTTCCCAATTTAAAAATGAAAAAAGTTTCCAATAAGCCATGATATGAATCCCCAATTTCGGGGAGTTCTTTCATTTGAAAAAAAAAACTTCCCATTTCCATACTTTGGGGAGTATTTCATTTTTAGTTTTAGGAGTTATTTCATAGGGGCCGGATTAATTATAAAATAATGATCTAAAATTTTACAGTAATCTTTTAAATGTATGTAGGGGGCGCACCAAATTCAATTTTACAATGATCTTTTTAAGTATACGACCCTACTAGGGTACAACGTACATATGTATAATTTGAAAACCGAAACTCTTTGCAAAGCTAAGTTGCAAAAATGTATCTATCAAAGGCACTTTTAGGCTGAGTTGGAAAAAAAGTAATATCATTTTGATTATTAGAAGCTCTAGAAAATTTAATAGTTGAATTTTTTCTGCAACTTTTTACGAATATTGATTTCAAAAAATATTGCCATCATGGGCAGTGAGCCAGTTAATTGCCTCGGATGCGGGTTGAATTGGAAGCGCGCGTACAAATAAATCAAACAAAAGTTATGATTTTGAAATCCTCTACTTGTTTTTTTTTTTTAATGAATAACAGTGTATTGTAGAACGAATTTAATTCTTAAACAAAATTATAATTTTTTGAAACGACAAAATAAGTAAACACTTAGGCGTATACGCATTATTTTTACTAGCTCTATAGAAGAAATTGCATCCATTATCAAGGAGTCCAACAAAATGAATTTATACATTTATTTAAAAAAAAGCACATTTGAACTTTTACTTAAGATGTATATTTGATTTCTGTTAGCTGTATATTTGACTTTTGTCAAAATGTGTCCCATATCTATATTTCTAAAAGTAATAGCCCGTAATCTTGAAAAAGGATAAACGATGAACCAGTTAAGGGATAAATTTCAAATATTTATTTTGAACTCCCTTATACTGGGATTCTCAGTAGTCAGTACCTAAGCTCTGTAACCTCTAACTCATTTTTCGTAAAAAGGAAAAGGAGCACGGCACGGTGATTTGCAGCGAATCCAATATTTCCATAATCGGCATGAATTAAAATTAAAAGTGAAACAGCAACAATAGTCGCTGTAAAATATGGACTGAATATAGAGTAAGAGTAACACTAATCATGAGTACGGTTGTCACTTTGGTCAACTATGACCAAATTTGGTCATTACTTGTTAACTTGATCGCAGTCATTTTTGTATTCCATTTGGTATTTTTCATGCACAAAACTGAAATGAATAGCACTTATTTGAAAAGTAAATTTTTTTTTTAACATATTTTAAAAATTGGTCCTACGACGCAAGGTGCACATTGATCTGTCGTCGAGGATTTTTTTACGATTTGTATTCGTACGCCTTCCTTCAGTACAACGCAAAAAACGAGTAGTATTTCCATGGCCTTTATCTTAAATGTGTAAATGAATTCGTATCCGTACTATCTATCAGCACACCAACCAGCACCCACCCACATTGCGATGTAATAGCGTTTAGTAGTGATTTTATAATTTTGAATTCGGAAACCCTCCTCGATGTGAGCGCAAATTGCCAAATACATACGAGTATATCCGTGCCTGTGCGTGGCTTTATTTACACATTTCAGTTCCTGATTGTCAATGTTACTGATGGTTACCACACTGGAAAATTTGATCTTATGAAGATTTTCAATTTTGTATTCTGCTTTTTTTAAGGTATGTAATTTTGTTGTTTTTCGAAATTTTAAGGCATATAATTTAATGGAAATCCAAAACTCGCAAAAAAGTTTAATGCCAACAAAAACAAAATGCTAATTAAAAAAGACCAAAAAAACCCATCTGCTTCGTTTTGCGTTGAAGCATAGTAGGGTTTCCAGATGAAATAAAATAATCAGACAACTGAAAAATATCCTCCGCTTCAGCGCATAAATCGAGTAGGGTTTATGAGCAAAATTTTATGGTTTATCACAAAACATCCTCCTCGAGCCCAGCGAGTAGGGTTAAAGTGTACTTTTAGATATTTTCCTACAATAATCCTCCTCGACGATAGCGCAACGTGTATGCTATGTCGTAGGAGATACTCATAAAAAAACTGTTATATGATCCTTTTACAGTATAAAATCAAAAGTTCTACTTTAACACAATATAATTTCAACATTAATAAGTTTGTTTTTCTAATTTTCCTTGGCTTAACAGTAAGATATAAGAATTTGTGTATGGTACGGGGTCTATCTCTTCCCATTCGGATGGGGGGGGGTCAGTTTTCCAAAAAAAATAACACTGGAAACACACATTTTAAAATAACGGTAATACTAACAATTAAGTATTGCACGTTTTTTAAACGATAGAAGTCTCATCTATTATCTTGTTTTTAATCAAGTAATTCCTATGATAAGTTTTTGAAAAAAAAAAACATTTTCTTTCGAAGCTGGATCTTTATTTTAGATTTATTTTTAAAGCTTTTGTTTTCATCTAGCGGGCGATTCCGTATGCGTCTACAGCGTCAAAATTTGGAGAAAACGGTTCAAAATTATTGGCTGCTAAAACCGCATCCATATCTTGGGGTGCTAATAATGAAAGTTAAATACATGACATTATAACCAGCTCTAAGTGTGTACTTTCTCAAAACTTACCGACTCCTGCTCCATTGGTGGCAAACCCTGATACTGAAGCGAACCCACCGCCAAGTATGACTTGATCTGGCCAGATAGGATTTGGATTTGGTGCTCCTGTAGCCAAAACAATTACAACACAGAAGGCAGCAAGCGTAATCTATGAAAATTATAAATCTTTTTTAGTTCATATCCATGTATTTTCAGGAATTGCAATAACTTACAAGGAATTTCATTTTAAAAAGTAATCAAGTGTACTAACTTACTGAATTTCAAACTCAGCAGTTTTTATACAAATTATAAAATAATCGATCCCCAATTATTACGTGATGTTGTTCCAATAGGTTTAAAATTTACGTCATTTAAATTAGTATTTTTTTTAATGATATTATTTACTTGAGTCATTTTGTGTTTATTATTATGTATAAGGATTTACTAATTTATCTGTGCGTACAACGTACCTACATGACAACTTATTTGTTTTGTTTACCTTTTGTTGTAAGATAAGAAAGTTAAAATTAAGTTTTTTTTAATAAAATCGTTGAATAGTTTGTCTCGTGACAAACAGAATTTAGAAAAGTAACATATTACTTTGGATTATTGAACTCATACACTTACCGTCACAAAAACAAGTACACGCGTGCATACATTATATCTGTTTAAAAACATAATACAAGTTTAAGCATTTGAAAAAAGTAAAGACAACACACAACAGTAGATGAAGCACTTAGAAGTTAGCATGATTAGTACTTGTATTGTTAATAGGCTTGCAGAAATTACATTTCTTAATATTTGCGTGGGAGTATTGAATATTTATGTATGTACCATTATCAAACGTAATGTGTATCTTTTGAAAAGAACGAAATAATAATAACTAAATTTTTGCTCTTTTCGATTTTTACAAACGCATAACTTGCCTTATTCAGCCCTATGGGTCTATGGGGAATACCGTGGGAAATTTTTTTAATTCAGTGCTTAAAAAAATTAGTATTATGTAGGAAAGTAGGGTCAAATGTTATTGCTTCCGACTTCTTACCACAGAATCCCCAATTAGCGCTTTTCTATTTCAGTTTAGAGGCGTTTACTAGCGAATTAGAAAATTGAGATTTTACAAATTCGAACGTTTTTATTGAAGGATCGAGTTACATAGCTAGGCCCCAGAACTTTAATTTTTCCTATAATTTAATTATGAATTATTAAAAATACCCTACGTACCAAAATTTGAAACAAATCCGTCCATATAACAAATAATTAAAAAAAATACCTGACCATTTTCTTATACACAAACTGTTAAAATGCATGCTATGTTTTTAGGCGCCCGTTGCATAACTTAAGTTAAAAATTCCAATCAAAATGTCATTACACAAAAAAAGCATATGCAATCTACAATCGAACTGCATTCATAAAAATATTGCCTAATCAATTGTTTTAAAAGCACGTCCATTTTTAATAGTAAAATTCTATATATATAAGCTAATAGAATCAGCATTTTACTTTTATTTTGCAACTTAATTTAGTATTGAATAGCAGTCATAATGGCCAAACTAACAGTGAGTGTGCTCCTAATTAAAAAAAAAAAACATTTTTTAAATAGAACTAAATCTATTTTAAGGTATTCGCATTCTTTGTTGTGATGGTGCTTGCCCTTACCACGGCTGTTTTTGCTACCCCAATGGACAGTGAAGCACGATCGGTTTACAATTTGTTCGAAAGTTTGCCATTAGTGAGTCAACAACAGAATATCGACTGTGGTTGCGGCAATGCACAGATATAGGCAAAATGCAACTGTAATCCAAAAAATTTGTGTCAGCATACGAAGTGTGTGATGTGAAAATAAAAATAAGTGTAACATTCATATTTTGTTTTTGTTTTAATTTGCAAACATTGTAATTTTATTTTTTTTTTTGTTCCTATGGAAATTAAGTTATTGGGTCAAAAAGCGCAACACTGAGGTTGTTACAAAAATGAAAGTTCACCTTTTTTAGGTGACACCTGCGCTACTCTAGACAAAGAACAATAATAAATGACATGTCGAGCGCGAACTTTTTTCATCGTCATCAACATCATCACCATCCTCATTATCAAAATCCTCATCAACACGTTAAACTAAAACTATTCAATGATTAAATTAATAAAGCTAACAATATTAATCCATGAAAAAATAAACTATAATAAAAACACTTCAGCAATTTGATGTTCTACAAAAAATATCTGCTCATTTCGGGTATTCTGATTCAATCTGAATCAATTTGTTTGTTAATTCTAACAGGTATATTGCTAAAGCTCCATTAGTATTATCAGACGGTGCCTTGCTCTTCAATGTTTCCATATACATTTTCTTATAGCAATCTGCCATTTTTTTCGGATCTCTTCCACTCATATGTAATTTGATCAGTGTCTTAAGTGCATGCTGTAGTCTACTCTCAAAAAGATTTAAATGCCGAATAAAATCATCAGTAGGTGTAGGATTATCTCCTAAGGAATTCATTGAATATTCAAATAGGACTTTAGATTGAAGGCACAATTCGAGCCCAGCTTGCAGGTGCTTAATTTTATGATTGGAATTAGTTGAAACTGTAAAATGAAAAAAAAAGTTAGTTTTGTATCACTTCTAAACAAAAAAAAAAAAACTTACTCTCCGAGAGGAACTCTTGTAAGGATATCCGTTCTAGTTGAACAATTAAGTAATCACTTGCTTCTTTTAAGCCGTCCAAAATATTAGCAGCTTTTTCATAATGAAACTTACAGAGTTGCAGTGAATTTTTTGGCAGTGATGTGATATCAGCAACGTTTGAGCGCATTTGATTATAGTAAAATGATGCTATTCTATAAAAGCGAGAAAGACAGAAGAGTTAAATGAATGAAATTGATTCCAAGAGATCATACTAAATACAAGAGATCGATTGAAAACTATTTGTTTTATAAGCTGGAAATATTTTTTTTTATTAAAGCTGAAAGAGTATAACATAGAATATTTTTAAATGTTTACAGGGTGACTCGCATAACATGCAATAAAAACCGAGAGCGTACAGGTTGGATCAAGAATTTAACATTATCGTATGGGAGATAATAGACTCTATTTCTCTATGTTTCTAAACGATAAAATAGTTAAAATGGCAAACAAAACGTTGCGAGATAACGACAGCACATATATTTAGCTTAAATAAGGTGTTTTAAAGTCCAAAATCTATTTTATATTTTTTGTAGCTAATTATTTTTTGTATTCTTCTGAATAATGGCAGCAATACAATATTAAGTTAAAATACTATTATCAAACCATAAAATCTGTTTTGTATTTTTTTTTTCCTATCATTTTTTTTTATTCTATTGGAGTTTTTAAAGCCAAAACTTTAAAATTAAATTGGAAACCGTGATTTTATGTTTTCATTTTACGTAAGGCGCAAGTTAAGGCTATCATTGAAAATTTTGCTCTTCAATTTTGGAATGCTTAGAAAGCAAACCTTAAGACTCATTATTATCATAAAATGACATTTAGTAATTCAATGTATTGGTAAGGTGGTTCAATTATTGAAATAAGAAAGCCATTTTCTGTGGACATGTTGTCTTTTGATTTTTTTTTTTTTTAGATAATCATGTCTAAGTCTTATGTTGGCATCAAGATAATGATTTTGGTTTCTTAGCCTTTTAAAATTGAAAAACAAAATTTTCAATGAAAGCTACTCGTATAACTCGCACACCTAATTAAGTATGTACCTATTTGGCTAGTTTTAGAAATTTGAAAATGCCAAAAGCAATTTTTTTTAGAAAAATCTTTTCATGAAATTAAACACTGTAATATTTTATCATTATTGTTTTTGTTCGTATGATAAAATTGAAGAAAAGAATGTGCAGCTTTTTCCAAAGGGAAATGAAGTTTTCCAAATTTTTCAATTTTTCAAACTTGAAATATGTACAAAAAACTTTAAAAAAGAATTTTTAGTCGACGGGAAATTGATGTGATAGTTGAATATTAAAAACCAAAAAATCTGACGATTTAGATTTCGAATTTTTTTAAGTTGAATAAAAGAATAATAAAGAATTTGTGCCTTGTAATAAATCTATTGCAATCTATTGCTCCATTCCTGCCAAAAAAAAAAAACACGCACACAGGAATGGTTGAGAGTTGTAAGTCACTAGGCCTTGGTTCTTCACGAGCTGTTGTGCCACCAAATTTATTTTATTTATTTATTAATAAATCTATTGCAAATTATTTTAAGTCCTCTATCGTTATTTTTTTAATATTTCGTTCCCCATTCTGTATTTTTTTTCTCTCCCCTAAACCATTTCTCACCATAAGTTTTTATTGTCTTGGCGAATCATCCTGTATCCATCCGCAGATATTTTCATAAATACAAAATATAAGTGCATTAAGTGTTAATTTTAGAATAAAGCATATTACTATTTATCAGAGTTGGGTAGTAATTATTACATTTTTTAATTGATGACAGGGTCGATTACATTGACTTTCTTGTGTTCGATTACTTTTTTTTCCAATTACATTAATTAAATCAAGTAATTGTTTTTTTTTTCAATTATATGTAATTTGTAATTAAAAATTTTCAATTACAAGTTCATGTAATCAGTAATTGGAATTTTGTAATTACAAATTACATGTAATTGTAGTTGAATTTTTTTTGTAATGATTACTACCCAACTCTGCTATTTATTTACCTTCTGTGTAATACACCAGAACGATAAGTGTAAAGAATTTGTTTTGCTCCAGGTGTTTCTATATCACAAAGTTTTAAGGACTTCTGTAGTAAATCGATTACTTCTTTCTCTAATTCGGTTGTTGTCTGCAATTAAATCATTTTTATTATTTATTTTTTCGTCTTAAACAAAACTTACATTTGGGCTGAAATCCTGCAACTGTTTTGCAAGTGTAAACATTGCTGTTGATAATTCCCAACTGACTAAATCCCAAAGATCTGGATTACATTTGCGAGTTCCAAGAACAACTTTTGCCTTTTCATAATATTTAAATGCTTCATGGTATAGAGATTTTTGTTTTTGTACATAGTCGGAGCTTAAAAATAAAGTTATTATTAGAGCTTAAGGAAAAATATTTTTCAAACATACTGCGCATCGGTGACAAATAGATGTGCCTTAAATCGCATGTATCTACCCATATTACAATATAAAAATGCTAAATTTACATTATCCTGAACCATGCTGAAAGACACAATGCCACTGGATAAGCAATCAAATGATTTTGTAGCCAAAATCTCGTAGTAAGGGCGTTCGGTTTTTTGTTTTGAATTCTGAATACCTTCTTCAGTATTGGCTTTATTTTTCGTCTCATTTTCGCAGTTGGTGTTGTTTAAATTAGCATTTGCAATTTTTTCCATATGTTTTGCAAACTCCTCTAATAAGATTAGTTAATATTGTTACATAACAAGAAAAAATAAATACCTACCCTGAGCCCAATACATATATTTCAGTCCAAGTTCATTTCTTACATTTCCTAATCGCCTAAGCAATTCATTTTGAGCATTGATCTCGTCGTATGTACTTACACAGAGTAGAGCAGTTTCATAACATTGGCAGCTAGCCAACATTAGCTCTTCGACATTTTTAGTGGGCTCAATAATGTCGTTTTCTGTGAAATTAAGAAAAATAAATAAATACTCGTATGTAAAACTTGTCTCCTTCTAACTGAATTCTTATTTTTTGTTTGTGTCTTTAAGTTAAATCTCTTGTCATTAATTCATGAGAAATATGTTCTTTTTAAAAATAGTTGAAATACTGACAATTAAAAATAAATGAAGGCTATTCAAAAACTGCAAGTCCATGTTGATCAATAGCGACCCAAAAAATTACAGGTGCATCAACAAACATAATTACCGGATTTGAAATAATGTCAAAGTACACCAAGTGGCAATTCATTTCCAGGAAGTTACTATTTGGGGCGGATAGTTGTACTTCTTTGAAATTGACTATGGAACTACCATCGTTATCAACGGATAGCGCTACTGATATATTGATATCTCACACACAATTTATTTCCTATCCGTCCATCAGCTTTGTCGGAAATAGGTTGAAGATTGACATTTTTTGTAACCCCTGGCCTCCTAGGTATTCGCATAAAAAATGCTATAAACCAAATACTAAGCAAAGGGGTTCATCGTTTTTGCTTTTGCTTAATATTAAATGGAAGTAAAAAGATAGATTTACCGATCTAAAATGGCCCGTTTGTTGAATTTCGGCGAAAAAATCATTTCTCAATTTTTAATATAAAATTAATAATAAATTCAGTGCTACTTTTTATTTGTTTTTACTTCAAACAGGAACTTCACAATTTAATACAGAATGCAGAATACATGGCTCCAAACTCCAAAATTTTAAATAAAATATTGTTGAAGTCAGAAACTTAGTTAAGTTTGTTTGAAATGTCCTAAAATATGTGCCTACTTTCATATAAATTTTACTGAAATATAAATTTGTAAAAAATTTAAAAAACAGAAATGTCCCCAAAAATTTTAGGTCAACTAAAAGCCATTAAGTGTACAAAATTTCATTAATTTGTATTAAGAATTGGCGTGTTAAATGATTTTTGTCACAAAAATTCAACAAAAGGAATACTGTGCGACGTTATAAACAAAAAAAACCGTTCATTTGAGCTTCTGTATCATCGTAATGTTAATTTTGGTTTAAACCTCAGAATTTGTTTGTTCACACAAAACCA
Organism: Dasysyrphus albostriatus; assembly: GCA_946251815.1. Taxonomy (NCBI): domain Eukaryota; kingdom Metazoa; phylum Arthropoda; class Insecta; order Diptera; family Syrphidae; genus Dasysyrphus; species Dasysyrphus albostriatus. The sequence continues at coordinate 140,219,370 of OX276336.1, forward strand.
TTAATTGTCCTATAGAGTAAGTAAAAATAATTTCTCACCAACATGATCAAGATCCATTTCAATTTCACCATAAATAACCGCATCGACTTCATTTTCTGTCGAATATTCTTTCAAGTATTCATCAATTAAATCTCCACTTTTAGCTATTTGCAAGAAACAATCACCCGCCCGCCCAAGGAGACAACTCTTTTGTGAGATCATCGTAGTCATGTATTTAACTACAACCTCTTGACATCGATAGGCCATGTAGATATCCTTCAAACACAATCCAAATTTCTGTGACAAATAGTTGTGCTCGGCTAGAGTGGCATACGACAAACATGCCTTCTCTAAAAGCAGCAACTTTAAATGAACATTCCACGAACCGAAAAGTTGTGAATTGAAATTCGTTGCAATCTGCTTGCTGTTCTCATCATAAATGGCAGTCGTGGAAGAACTAGATGATGGTGTTGGTTCGTCTTTGACATCTTTGCTTTTATTCTTTCGAAGCTTCTTTTTTTTAGACTTCGTGGATTTCTGTTCGGCAACAGTTAGAAGAGACTCGGTATTATCTGGGCTTTCTTCTCGTGGACTGGCACACAAAGTCTCGTAAGGAAGTGGAATAGGTCTGAATGGTCTAGCCATGTTGGGATTCTGTTCTTCGTGCAAAATACGTATCTTCTCTTCATCTTTAGCTCGCTCTTCGCTCTCTTTTATGAATTGTTCTTCATTGCAGTTAAAGAACTGCAAACAAGATATCCCTTCGGAGATGTGCTGTAAGGAAATTCGACACCTTTCTTCCACAGATGCTACCAAAGGGGATGGCGGACTGGGGTTTTTGGCATTGATGTCGAAATGGAATTCCTTCAGAGTATCGCATATATTCTTCACCGCCACATCGCTACTCTCATCTAAAAGTTCATCTTCGAATGGATCGTAGTCGAAATTATCATCCTCGTAGACTGATTGAGTGTCCGAATCTAGGTCAGAACTATCGAATTTAGGACATTTTGGATCGATTCCCGAGGGGATGTGCAGATCGGAGAGAATGTAATGAGAAGAGGTGACGATTTGGGGGTACTTCTCTTTTGGCAGCAACTTAATACAATTGTCAAGAAGTGCCCGAATGGAACCAGCTTTCTTTGCGGAGACTTTGGGCGATGTATTCTTCATGTTTCTAGCTACAGTGTAGAGCAGCATAGCTACTGGGACAGTAAAAGGATTTTCATGCTTCGGATCGCAATTGGTTTCATTCTTGCAAAGAGTTGTCAAATCGTAAAGCTTCACGACATCATCGTTACGTGCTTTGAAAAGCCAATAAGTGTGACCAGCTTTTGTGGCTTTGGCTTTCAAGAAAGCCAAAATGTTTTGTGCTACATTTCGAACAACCTGAGGGGCAAATTGACAATTTTCGAGATAGGGTAGGTCTTCGGTTTTAATTATTTCGTATTTTTGTACAATTCCATCCAGGTGGTAGCACATGACAACTTCTGGGACATTGCACATCAGATTATCCAGCCAGTAATCGATTCCAGTTAGAACATTGATTGGCTTTGCCGTGTCTCGGAGGCGTAAGCTTATACATGGCCGATTGGGTCCTCCAAAAATTGGCATATCAGTACCAATGAGCATTCGGATATCTTCAAATGTCCACACGACGTTGCGGTTGAATTCATGAGAGGAATTTGGATCTGGAACGTTTTCGTCTATTTTGGGTTCTGGAAGAACAGGTCCTAGTATCGGCAATGGCTTTATGGTAACTTGGGCTAAGTTCTGAGGCTGCCTTTTAGAGGACTTAATTCCTTCGGCACTGTGATACAAGAATTTAGATTGTAGGTTCTTAGTTTGAATTGCTTCACGGCTTTCGTCTTTTAAGCAGAAATTGCTATCACTTTCGTGTAAGGAAACGATAGTTTCAAGAATGAAGGTTCTCAGCCAGCGCCAATCATCGTCAGCTTTACGGAGTAGATACTTCTGTATGTCGAATTCGTCAATGAGCAAAGTGTTTCCAACTTTATGGACCATCATGCTGATAGTGCTCTTACTTGAGTACGGTAGTTTGAGAAGCTTTTTGATGTTCTCTGCGTCAGAGACAACATCAACTTCACCCACGCAATCCGGGAACATATGGGCCATGCGGAAACTAAGGAGGGTTTTCTTCAAAAATATTTTTTTGTCAAGACTAAATGTGATGAGTTCTTACCTAGGAAACCCGGACGAGTGATATAAGGCTTTATGAAGACCATAGCTACTGTCTGAAGTTGTCAACCAATTGGATGGAGGCAAATTCAGATCAGTGTTGCACTTAAGCCGATTGAATTTAACCGGTACCTGGACGGCAGAAAATTTCACTACAGCTTTGGACTTAATCGAAGCAGCAACTTCGTGAGGGCCAACATTTGGACAAATTTCGATCTAGAAACATAGGAAGAAAATGAAAAACAGTTACGGCACGTCTGGTCGAAGAAAATCTTTTAATCGTGCTGCTGTTTGGTTAACTTACTTCATCACATGAGTCAGTCATGATTGTGAATAAAATTGATCATATTTTTATAAAAAAAAAGTTAAAGAAATCTATTGATTTTTAGTAACTCTTATTTTTGCACATGGATATTGAGTAATTTCTACGCATTTCACAAAAAACTTGATCCAAGATCCACTGACAATTATTTTTTTGTAAACACGAATTACCGGAGGTTGAATGTGAACTGTCAATTTTTGACAGGTAATTTCTTACAGGGTGTTTTGGGAAATGTGTTTTCTTGAAATTGGAGTAAAATAATGTTGCTTATAATAGTTTGGTACAATTTTAAACTTAGTGATGTGCTAACAACATATATAGAGCCTGTTTAGATTGGGAAAATTGAGTGGGAACTCGAAAATTTGAGGCGCCTCAAAATGTGTAGAAAACTATAAACTATAAAACTTCAATGCTTTGAAGCCTATTTACATAGGAAAAATTAAGTTTCACCTCAAAACACATAGAAAGGTGCTGTTTTGATTGGGAAGATGGAGACCGGTGAATAGGGATGTCGTGAGACATGAACAAAATATAAACACCAACCTGTTATTGTTTCAACTTGCAAAGCATTGAAGTTGTTGTTAATATGTGTTTTGAGGCGCCTGAAATGTTTAAATGTAGACATGATTAGACCCACGAGCCCGGGCTCAATTTTCCCAATCTAAACAGGCTCACAACAACATCAACCTCAATGCTTTGCACATCAAAACAACTACAAATGAGTCTCATGAGTCTGGTCCCATGTTTTGTAACTATCGCGTGAAAATGAAACAAATCGTATGAGTATTGTTTCATTTTTCAACGTTTCTCGACGGATTTTATTGATGCGATAGTTACAGAACATGGGGCCTGGTGTTTATTATTGTTCATGCCTCACAACATCCCTGACCTCCCACTTATCTTCTCTAGAAACTAACGTGAGACTGGTCTCAATCTTCCGAATCCAAACAGCACACGCTAAAACAACAACAAATGAGTCTCATGACTCCGATGTTTATATTTTGTTCATGGCTCACGATATCCCTTGTCCACAAACTATACCTTGAGACCAGTCTCAATCTTCCCAATCTAAGCAGCGTCATAAGACATTTTCATTGGAGATGGCAAAAGTATACTTATAAGTAGATGAAACCTCTAATCTAGTACTATCAAACTTTATATTTCTTGAGCACGCACCAAAACAAAGCCCTTTGACAGAGCAGGGGAATAAAGTATATAGGGGCCCAGTTCCGCAAGAGTAATAATTTTTTGAGGTAAAGCCTAGCTAACAGTTCCCATGCCTTGGCCTAAACCACTCACTGAGTCATTAATTAATAAACCATGGGCCTAAAGTTGGAAAATAATTATTTTTGGATGATGCAAAATCCATTTGCATGCAAATAATAGGTCTTTCGTGTACTTCTCATAGCTACGAATTTCTACGATTTTTTTTTTTTTTTTGTTTAAATGACCTTTGACAGAACTTTGGGCTAAATTCGTAGAAATTCGTAGTTTTTGGAGGCACGCGATCAGACATAATGCCTTGAGGTGTATATATTTTTTTTATTGTAAACCAACCATCCAAACAAAAATATTTTATTCACCACACAGTTTTTAGCATTCAATATAATTGTCGGTCCATTTCTTTGCATGACATTTCATGCCAGCAATGCAAACAATTTATTTTTGACGTACGAGAATATTTGCATTGATTTTTTTTTGTGCATATAACTCTAAATTAGGCTTAACGGGCAGAATATGAGAACCTATACATGATACAATAATATATTGAATTACCATATTATCAAAAACTGAGTATTATAAAAACACAAAAGAGCATTTGCAGTCCACTATTTATATACACATACAGTCGTATTTAGTAGATTTTCTTAGAAAACGCTTAGGCAGTTGCCCAGCTAGTCAATACCTAAAAAGTTTAGCCATCTCGGTGCTTATAAACGCATTCCAAAATTTGTCCAAATACGACCTCATTTATTCAGTGACATACCTCTGCTTTCGTTCATTTTTGAATGAATTAATGAATTTCAGAAGGCTTTTGGGTACGTTCAATTAGATTTTCATCCATTTCAAAAGTGGAAAATAAGAAAACTAGAAATATTTGCCTTCTTTTGTTTGTTGAACGAGTCTACTTTAAAAAATAGATTTGAAAAAAAAAAAAAAAAAATGTTTATAAATAACATTTTGGAGTTGGGCAAGTGTCTTAAGTTAGACATTGCTTGGAATGGGTTTTTAAATACCACTAATATTTTACAACTGAAATTGCTTGGCAATAAAAATGCCCACAATTAAAATACCTCTACATTATATCACAAAGTATTAACGCTAATGTCAGAATAAAGCGGGAAAGAGCCAATAGCCAAATTTTGTGTAGTGAAAATATTTTTTATATTTTGCTTCCACACTTGCATCAATCATAATCATCATAACCTCAAACCTTAAATGAGCGGAATAGGGTGCCCTTTTGCCTCAGTGTAGCCAGGGTGTAACCCTCGAATGGAAGCTTCCTGGATTTATTCCAGACGACTTGAAGTTTGTTTTTTTTTCTGTTTACTTTCCATTTTTCTACAGTTAACAACTTGTAAAACTCAAAATTAAAAAAAAAAAAAATAATAAGACTCGCATGATCCTCCAAAGTGCAAATTTTAGATATATTTTCAACCAAGCAATTTATGGAAGTATACAAACTACTTTTCATTTTCTAAACTCAAATAAACCTTGACTTCAGAATATGGAACCATTTTTGAACGATGATTTGATTTTAGAAAGATCTAAAATTTGGTCTCATGCAATGGCGGTAAGCATACGAAAATTTATTTAAATAGAATTAAAAGTAAAACCTTTACAGAAATTTTGTCAGGGGGAGACATTTAAGGATATAGAATTCAATGAAATACAAAGCGAATATGGAGAAATCAGTGATGATGATACTCCCAACCATACAATGGTCAACAATAACAATGAAAATACCTGCAACGCTTTGGTGAAAGTGGATAACTTCGAAGGCGATACAAGTACCGACGACTTCGATGAGTGTGCTAATCAAACCTTAGCTATAATAAAAGAGCATCAACAAAAATGGGAGCAATTCGGTATGATAGAGGTTCTGGAAACCTTTGATTTGGATAAAATATCCAAGGTAGTGATGCCTTGGGTTGAAAAGAACAAATTGGATAAATCGCAGCATTCAACATCAGTTGATGAGCATATTGTGCACATCGAAGAACATCACCATCGCCAAATACATATGGCGTCCGATGATGATTCTCTGCACTCACTCGACACAGCCAACTACATCCGATCAAGTCGAAAAAATAAGCGCTCTAGCTGCACGACCACGACCATCAAGAAGTTCAGCTACGTCAAGGGATCGAGGAGACACCTTCAGCAAAAATACGGCTTGGGTAATTTTGATTTTAACAAAGATCTGGACAAAGTATTCTACGAAAAGTGCCCGGAGAATGTCGAAAGAATTACCCATCGTGGATTTAAAGAACTTTTAGGTCCAGAGAAGAAGAATGTCTCCAACTTTACACCTCCACCACATTCCAATGCAATTGAATATAAACCAAGATCCCTCCCGACAAAGAAAAGAAGGTCCCGTCAGTTGAAAAGACGATCGGACATCTCCAAGCGTTCGGTGTCGAGTAGTTCCTCATCGGTTGAATCCCCTTTGCGTCCTCCGAAGCCAAAATTTAAAAGAAACTCTAAAATTAATAGTGCAGATTCCATTAAGTCGGTCTTAAGTAAACCAATGTCAATAGAAAAATGTCAGCACGAGATTCTTAAAAAAAAAGTTCCAGCGACACAAATTGACCTCACCAAGATGGAAACATCCGAATCAGAATCGCAACTATGCATAAAGAAATCTATAAATCCACTTCGCAAACCACAACAAGAATGCTCTAAAGCGAATCAAGGTGCAAGTTCCAGCAACGAAACTGGTTTCATGGGTGCTAGCATAATAAACTCCACTGCACTTTCGACCACCAACCAACCATCGCTGCCCAATCCTATGAAGAAATGTGTCATAACTCCCATTAAGAATAAACCGGAATTAGATCATCAGATAGAGCCATCAAAAAAATTACCTAAAGTCAAATTAACTAGAGTGAAAATGAAAAAAGTACAAGTAGAAGCTGAAATTGAAGAAATTGAGAAAACTAAAGTTCCCGAAGACAACACCAAAATTCTGTTATATTGCCCAGAAAATCTCGAACCTCACCAAAAGAATTTAAGTGGTAAACGCTTCTATTTGACTCGAGATTACTTCATGGAAACGGTGGGTAAGAAAAAGTCTCGTCGATTCATCAAATTGAATTCGAGAAAATTTCCCTTCGAATTCGATTGCTCGTCATCAATTTACTTCAAAGTCCCTGAAGAATCCGCCGAGAGTGCATCCAGCGATGAGGATATTTTGTATATATTTGGGAGGGAAGGTAAACTTATTGTTGAAACATTCGAACAAAAAAATAATATTTGACTTTGTAAATACAATTTTAAATGTTGTTTAAAGTTTTTGCTAGTTGTCTTTTCTTTTCTATAACTTACTTCAGCTTAATATACCTAGTTTAACTTTGTTATTAATAAATAAATTTACATTTTTAAATTAAAATGATTTGTGAAAGTTAGAGAACGGATGTACCTATGTACATCAATGCTCCGGCCGGAAATTTTGTAAGCTCACATCCGTGGAACGGTGGCTAGCTTTTAGCTTCATAGGTGTGACTGTCACTGTTTAAAAGGTGGATCTTATCTATCGTATTGTTGTATTTTACGTAATTTTTTTATTGTAGGAATATCACAATCCTATTGCAATTTTTTTTTGTATATCGCCAAAACTGGTATCTCAAGGATAATACGGTCAAATTTAAAATAATGATTACCTAAAGCAGAACATGAACCTGATACGTCGATCTGGGAATAATAACGAAAAATACAAGGATCGTTAAGATTTTTAACAGACTTCAAACCGAATGAGCCACATAAATCAAGTTGTCTGAAGCTTTTGAAACACCATTTTCAAACTCGAAGTTAAAAAAAACGAGGAATTTGTAAAGTGGCCTGTGGCTATTTTGCTCATGCCATGTTTGTTACGTGCCACTAATCGGCTCAATAGTCCAAATGACTTCTTTTTCGAACCGATTCCTCTCAGATGTACATACTATGGCCGCCAGTTCATGATCTTTCGACGGCAGAATCTCGAAAGAGTCAGAGATCTTTCTATTAGGATGGATAGGATGTCCTTAAAACAGCAGCTTATTTTTGGAGTGTTCTTAATACTTTGGAAACGTATTTCTACATAGTTTGATAGATAAAATCAAATTATTTTTCTATTAACTCATTTATTTATGGAAACACCTTAAATCAAAAAAAAATCCTTATACTAGTGTTCAAAAGTTATTCGACCTTCTTCCTCTTTGACAAAGTCGGTTTATCGAATACCTGTTTCATTCCACCTGACTTCTCATTGTGGAATTTAATATTGCTCGAAGATTCAACATACCAAGGGGAATCGAATTTTGTGGTATCTTGGTCGACCAAATGAGTATACTTTGTCCTACCACAACGTCCAAAGTTCTTGACTTGCATAACTTTGGGTAGAATAGTTTTATCGAAATGATCCTCGAGTGTGGCTTGTGCGAAGTCTCGCTTAAAGACATCATTCTCTTCGTCCAAATAGAAAGCACCGCGATGATAGTACTTTTGCAAGAACTTGTACTTGCCTTTGGCGGCTTTATTGGTGATGAGTTTTGGATTTTGGCGCAGTTCTTGGCGGCGTTCTTCTTCGGTTAAATTGCGCATTCTATCAATTTCCAATTTGTCACGTTCCGCACTGAAAAGTAACAAATGAGTCACAAACTATAAAATTTAAAAAGTGGCTGGACCTACTTTTCTCTCTCCTCGCGATCTCGTTTAATTCTCTTGAGCTCTCGTAGCTTCCATGCTTCATATTCAACTTCATCATTTTCATCGTCTGTGCAAACATCATCGATGTGTGGTTCGACGGCATCGGGCTTAATTTTGTCCAGATCTTTCTTTATGCTGTCTTCGACCAAACGCAGAGTGTAACGTCTTCGTTCTTTGGCTGCTTTTTTGGCCTCAACTTCGGCTTGCTTTTGCTTGATGGCTTCTCTTTCCTTCTCTATAACCGTTGCACGATCACGTTTTCGGACAAAGAGTGGTTTGAGTCGAGGTTCATTTTCCTCTTCGCTTTCGCTTTCCTCTTCGTACTCCGAACTCTCCGATGCTGAGGACTCAGATTTATTTTCTTCTTCTTTCAAGAGGACCTAAGGGGAAACTACTGCTTTTAATTTTCCTATATCTAATTATCTTCTTACTTCTTCTTCCTTTTGTTGTTGCAACATTCGCTGCCTGAGTGTTTGTCTTCTGACCTCGATCTCGGTGTCGCTTAAATCGCCGTCAGATTCACTATCAGAAGCCAGAGTGATTTTTTTCGAAGTTGCTTGGTTGTCATTTTCAGTTCCCCTCGGTTCTGGTTCGTCTTCTGGCTCAGATTCTTCCGATTCTGATTCCAGAATTTCTGGCTCATGGATATGCCGATGACGTTCCAAACGAACTTCATTAGGGTCTTCACCAACATAGCGTGATTTTAAACGCCTCAATCGTGGATCATCAACATTTTCGTCATCTTGGTTCTCATAGTTCGAAACTGCAGCAGCGGCTGCGGCTTCTTTTTCTATTGTCGCAGCTGCGGCTGCTGCTTTTTTGCGATTATCAATGAAATCTTCCAAATCACTCTCTTCCTCGGACGATTCACCACGAGCGTACTCAGGACGTTTGCCAGAGATGTAACGTTGAACTTTAACTTTTTGCATAGATAATTCACCTGAAATGGAAAGATCAAAAATGTACAATTGAAGTATCCATGAAATGGGAAATGGATCTACCTTTTTCATTGCGGACTGGGACGGCACCCGCAGTGCAGACAATGCTAGCACTCATATTGTTTTTTTTTTAAATGCTTGATATTGTAAAATGGGAATGAAATTTTTTATTAAAAAGTAGAAAACGTAAAATTTTTATTTTGTCAACTTTTCATCTAATGACAGATGGAAAGGCAGTGTGACAGCTGGAAAATTGGAAAAGTTGATAAGAATCAATGAATGTAGTAGATTAATTATCAAGGTTCCCCCAAAACCAACGCGTAACAATCGGATATATGACGGTGTTCACATTGGACTGAAAAACTGGATTTTTTTTTACAGTATTTCAGTATTTACATCTTTCTTCACTGAGAAGTGGGAGCGAGATGTGAATACTGAAACGGCAAAAAAATCCAGTTTTTCAATCCAATGTGAACACTTGAGTCTATTACACGATGATTGGGCGCATTCAGCAACGTATCTTTAGCGATCCGGATTTGTTTGTGTGTTGTAATTCCTTGTTAAAAAACAGCTGATGCAAAAATAACTCAACGTATCCGAAATTTTTTTGGATTATGAATACCCAATCGCTTTACCAGCCGAAAGCGACCATTCTTTCGCTGTAGCTCCATTGGCAGTATTTAAGAAGATGGCAATTGGTTTTGGAATGGGAATGGTAGTTTATTGATAGGGCGGAAACTTTCTTTTCCAGGCAATTTCAGTTATAAAATGTGTGTACAGAAATAGTTTTTCTGAAAATGTTTCAGTGCTGTGAAAATGCCATATCTTTGATTAAAAGGAATTTTAATTCACTATATTTTATCATGTGCTTTCTCATTTTCTACCTACCCTTAATTGAAACCATTGAAAAAGAAGCCATTCAAAATCCAGAGCTGGTAATCCATAATTTAGCCAGTTTATAATTCTTGAGCGCTCAGTATTTTTCCTCAATTTTTTGGTAGAGCAGGAGAATTAAATATAAACAGTATTCCTCACATAGAATTAAAAAAAAACTCTCTTTTTCTTTTCTTTTCATGTAATTCACTGCGACAAAAATAATTGAGCAAACGAATCCAAAAAATTTCAGTCTCAGTTTTTAAGGGGAAAAGTGAAGAATTTTTGAGAGGAATCCTGTTTATGTTTCTGAGCGCTCTGAGTCCTCTGAGATCTCAGAAATATAAACTGGCTGATTGCCTCTCATATTACCATTGACAAAATGGCGTTTTTCTTTTTTAGCTCAGAGCAGAGCATGAACTGTCAAAAAAATAATTGTGATTCTTGTTTAGCTCTGATCGTTCAGAGCTTCAAATTTGTGCTTCTTTTATAGTTCTGGACATGTTCAGAGTGAGTTCTGTGAGCTCAAAATGAAATAACAGAGTAAACGGAGTAAAATACTGAACACAGCCGATTTGACATCTCTTTTTTAATCAGTTTTATTTTAAACAATACATTAGTTTTCCTTTTTTGATCAATTTTTTTTTACATATGACAGTCTGACATTTAACATTTCATTTTAACATAAGTTGTTTCATAAATAAATAACATACTCCTCTCAGAACTCTACTCTGCTCGCTCAGACTCTGTTCAGTGCTCAGCTCTGCACTAAAAAAGAAAAACGCCTTAAGCCTCTCTGTTTACATTATTTAGGGCAATAGTATTGAATGAGGCCGTTTTATTGCCTAAAACATTGCCAAAGGAGCCGCTGGGTTTGCTTCTGACTAATTTCAAATTTTCATGAGTGGGAAGGAGAAAAAAAATTGGTTTCACCTTCGCACCCATTGAGTTTTGTAAAGAGTCAGATATAAAGAATCATAGTGTAATAGGGAACTTTAGCAACGTCGCGTCAGTGTTGCTCTCACTTATCCACATAGCCACCACCACATACACATACCATGAATTTTTTCATACTTATTTTTAAAATAAAAAAAAAAAACCGTAACAGTTTTTGACTTAATTTTTTTAAACTACCACACAGATATTTTTAAATAATATATATAAAAATTCAAACATCATATTTCTGGGGATTAACTTTTTTGGGTATGAGGCATTTAAGTACTTAGGCGCTGGCGTACAAATTATTTCTGAAAGTTATTTGGCATTTCAAATTTTTAGCATTGGTGTGACGTGCGAGTCAATATGTGTGTTTCTTTTACTAGCCCAGGTAAATCGGACGAAAAAAACGACATCGGAGCTTAGCGACGCCATCACAGAAAAAAAATCGAGTTTCCATATAAACTATCAATAACAAGTAAGAAATTCATGCCGGTAACACAGTTTTTATCTGGGCTAAAGTTTAGCCCCAAAAATTCTCTGGGCTTAGCTAAGCCCGAAGGGGCTTAGTTGTTGTTGCATTTAACATGTTAATTGTTTAGACCCGACGTCGTTTTTTTCGTTCAAGGAAAAAAAAACACCTAATATAGGAAATACTCGAGCAACACCGAGAGTTCCTAAGTTTTTCTCACAAAGCCATAGCTATAACACAAAGTTATAAATACCACTGTTAAACAATATTTTAAAAGCTCTGTTTGCTTAGTTATTCTCGAAATTGCTTGAAATTAGGTTTTGAGACAGTTAATCGACTACACACACCCACACACCTAAAGGTAATGCAAAATTTAAGGAAAAAGATTTATGTTTTGTTTTCACCCTAGCCAGTTGCAAAATCCACAATAATACAAATTATGACAAATACGCAATGCTAAAAAAGAACAATAACTCTGCTATCGGTTGGTTTGGGAGAGCCTTTTAAAGAAGATTAACTTTGGCAGCACACTTCATAAGCTAGTTGTTTTTTTTTTTTCATATGAAGTGGAAGTGACATAAGATGTGGTTCACATTGGACCGTTCACATTGTGTTCACATTTGACGTTTCAGTATTCAGCAGAATAGGTAAGTTCAATTTGTTACACTATTTGCCCTAGAAAGATTTAAGGACAACAAAATTCTTATTTTCTAGATTTATGAAATACATTTGTATGGCAAATCTTCTAAATTTGAAATAGAATTAAGGTAAATCTTATTAAATCCCGGTGTAGTGTTTGGTGGAAACGTAGTAAATTAATTTTCTAGATTTATTTCTAATTTTCTATATTAACGAAGTGTATGGTTCTTTAATTTTTTAGATTTGAGGTTAATCTTACTAAATCTGGGTTTAGTATACAGTGGAAACAAAGTATTACCAAAATTACATATATGATATTTGTACATATTGTTCTTAGGTCTTAATCGAGAACCATCAAACAATTATAAAAAATTAGGAAACACTTGCATGAAAGTAAGCAAACGTATTTTAAATAAATATAAGATAATTTACATATTTTAGAAAACTTAAAACTCATTTAACTTCTAGAGCAACGGCTGAAGCCTGCAGACTTGCGTTTTGACAGTCCAATCGCAAACTGCTTTATTTGATTTTCTGAATAACATTCCAAAAAAGAACCACCCTTATAAAGAAACAGACCTTAAATAATGCATCTAAAATAAAAATACATAAAACCATTTAACCATACACGTGCCGTTCTTAAGTAAATGCTAAAAACCTTCCCTAAGTCGAAACGTATTAGGTACCTACTATTTAAATGATAATACATGGTACGAGTACATATGGAATACCTCTTCAAAGCTAATGCAAGCTCAAGTTTAAAAAAACTGATTTTTCCCTTCCTACCGAACTGCTCCAATGTACCGCCGACACGTGTACCCCACCCGCTAATTGGTTCAAACTAGATCTAAGCAGATATTACAGGTTAAACAGGGAATTTCTGAATCAGCTCAAGCTGCTTATTGAGAGTTTTAATAACAAGAATTACTCTTGCCGTAAGTAAATAAAGTTCTTGTTCTTCCTTCTAACATCCGACTTTTGTAATTAATTTATTCTGCTGAGGGAATCGTGGGTACAACTTCGACGTAGTAATAATACTGCAAACATTATGAATGATCGGCTGAGAGTGTGACAGCTGTGTATCTATATGTAAAGGTCTGATATTTGATTCTTAATGTGCGTGTGTAAAAAAAATTAGTTTTCATTTAATCAGTGTTAAGAATTAAATCATAGATTTTAAAATAAAAATTTGGGAATAACGTAAATATTATGCCATACTTTTTTTTTAACATTTTTTTTTTTTTAATTATTAAATCCAAAAAATTTAACAATAAAATGGTCCTAAATGAAAACTAACTGTGCATTAAGCTTTCGCACCATAATGCGCTATAATGAATAAAACTATTGTGTCACATCTTAAAAGCAGTCTCCCTTAAATATCTATAAAACCTGTCTGGTAGCTCATTTCTAGTTTTCATTGGTCTACCAAAAAATTTGGATTTTGATGTCTGAGGATCAGAGTGTTAAGTCTTTTACCTGGTTGATTTATTTAAGTTAACGGTGTAGTTTTTGTTTTCAGCTAAAACCATTTTTTTGGCATCTTTTTTTAAATTAGTTTGAAAAGTTTATGGAATTGGTACAGAAGACTAAGGTTTTATATATGAAAGGTGGATATAGTTTCAAAACTCTTCTATTCCATTTTTTTTTCAAAAATGAGTATATTATGAGAAAGTGTTCTTTAGAAGGTCCTTCATCTACGTAATAAGCTAACATTTATTAGAATTTAAGAATTTATAATTTCTTATACTTTTTGGTACTTCAAATGCTGTGTTTTTTCGCAACTACACTATTCCACTCAGTCATTCAATTCAAAACTCATCTTTTCTCATGCAAAATAAATTCCGCACGAAAACCCTTCTTTTTCTTTGCAAAAGAATAAGTTTCATCCTAAACTTATATTTTAGCATTAAAACTATTCTCTAATTAATCACTTTTCTAGCTTTTAACATTTTTTTTTTTGTTTTACTCAAAATTCTCAAAAGTGGAAAAGAAGAGTTTTGAAACTATACTCACCTCATATCAAAAAGCCTAACCATACAACTTACTTGCCAGCACAATTTTTAGAATACTCATTCCATTCAATTATCTAATTCTTCTTTGGGCTGTTACTAAACTATATTAATGGATTTGTAGTGAATAATTTTGTTAACTTTATTTACGATTTAATCATTAAAATGATCTCTTTGCGCTAGGGTTTGATCTATTCACAAATATTTGAGTTGAATTCTCATTAATAAATTTGTTATTGTTTTTTAAAACAACTCTATGGCAGCAGTTTAATGTCTAGGATTTTTTTTGATACTGCGTAGCTTTTGTTAATTTTCTTTTCCTATTTAAATAAAAATTAATGTTGTTTACTTCTTTGCCTGTATATATGAAGAAATTAATGGACGAAGAAGGATGATAAATTAAGATTAAGATACTTTTAGATAAACTGTAAACGGTCACTTCTCTTAAAAGCTGCAGTTAAGGTTGTCTTGTTGCCAACAACTTTTTATTGCTTTCTTTCTCTTTTAGACAAAAAGTCATAATTCAAAATGGCCGATATATTACGATCAAGAACGTAGCATATTTTGGGCAGAGGGGGCAAACTCAATTAAATAAATATTTATTTGAATTTTACTAATTATTAATTTTGAAACACAATTTTGATATTTTTGTACTTAGTTATTACATAAATAATATGAAGTTTTTATTTGTGAATATATATAAAATTTACTTTTATTTAATATTTTCTTCCTTTACATACATAGCTATGTAATGTTTTAGCATTTAAAGTGGTGCCATTTTTACTGCTCTATTGATGACGTATAATGTGGATCCAATTCCTCATGTTAAACAAGTTGATAATTAATCAACAAACAGTGGTTGAAAACTGAAAATAAAATTAAAATTAAAAGTTGTTATTATGTATAATTAAAAAGTAACAAAAATTTACTTTAAAACCAGATGAATTCCCAAAGTAATATTAAAATCCAAATAAAAATACAAAATAGATAATGAGGAGCATTACGGATGCAAATAGCCAGCTTATACATATTTCTGAAATCTCAGAGGACTCCGAAACATAAACACGATTTTTCGGATTCGCTTGCTCAAATCGCAGTAAAAAACTTAAGAAGGAAAAAAATGGTTGCAGTGTTTTAACCACAGTAGCAAAATTTGGGACAGATTTGTTAAAAAAGTGACGTCAATCAAAAATTTCCGAGGTAGATTTGAAAACGGAGAAAAAACTCAAGTTAAAAAAAAAAAATTTATATTAGATCTGTTCCTTTACTTTCTCTGTGTGCATTTCTAGGAGTTTTATTCCAAAGTTCAGTCAAAATTTATATAAAAACAATTTTTGACATAATTTTGGACTAAAAATCACAGAAATTCAAAGCATAGGAACACATAAATTATTTAACAAAAACAAAAGGGTATTTTAAACAAAAAATCACATAAATCATTAAGTGAATGAGAAACGACGAACAAAGCAAGATAAAAAATAATTCCTTTCAGAATATAGACTTTCAGAAGCAAACATTTACCGCCATATTATTCACTCTAAACATGCTCTAAATCCAAATGATTCAAAATGCCCTTAATCAAGATGTAAAATGTTCCTAAATCTAGACGTTTAATCCAAATGTCAAATTTAAACAAAATGCAAAGTTTTTCGATAATTAAAAGTATGTATTTTCCACGAATGTATAAAATATTATAAAAATTGTGAATAATTTATTATTAATAAGAAGTGACCAAAATATCAATAAACTTCGACTTCATTCATGTTGGTGAAACTACAGCTATACTAAAGCAAGGCGATGATAAAACTTGCACAATGACAAAAACAACGTAAAGATGTCATGGCGAGAATAAACATGAACTCCAGGACTACGACACTGAAAACCACGTTTGGACTTTTTAACCATTTTGAAAATTTTAATTTTGTAAAAAATAAAATTTTCCCGAGACTATAGCGAGACCAAAGCAACACAACGGCAAAACATGTGCAGTACCAAAAACCACATATAAATGTCACGGCGAGACCATAGCTAGAAAACCATGACGCAGATTCTAGTGTAAATGGGCATGGCGAGGCCACAGCGAGACGAGTTTAGTGACCATATCGTACTGAAACAAGTAAGTAATATGGAATTGGATTTAACTTTTGGATTTAAATTACTTTTAATCTGGATTTAAGTTTAAATCTGGATTTAACAAGTGATTAATATGGGCATTAGATTTCAGAGTTGGAGATGGTTGCAAAACTGTGCTGTTACTATTTAATTTCACATGGTTTGGCTAAAGAATTTTGAAGTGTAGAAAAAAAGGAGTAGATCTCAAAAAAGCGGAGTGGAGAAGTAGATTTGGTTTTCTTCCTCAAAATTGGACCAAATTTGCTTCGTTTGTAACGCTGCTTCTATATAAGAAATCCTGTTTATATTTTATTTTTTTTGCCTAGTCAAAAGAACTAGGAATTTTACTTAGCAGTCAACAAATATAAGCTAGCTAAGTGTTCCAGGACTCATGTTCTGTAACTATCGCTTCGATAAATTTCGTCGAGAAACGTTGAAAAATGAAACAAAACTATTACAATTTGTTTCAGTTTCCATCGTTTCTCGACGAATTTTATCGATGCGATAGTTACAGAACATGGGTCCTGGAAAAAGAAAATAAGGCCCAAAAGAATACAAAATCGAAATAAGGACTCAAATTGTGGAAGTTTCTTATAATTAATTTACGCCCCAATGAAATAAGGTCTTACCGAATGTAAAAAATGCCCCAGAAATACATGAAAGAAGGTCCCAACTAAAAAAATACCCCCATTCCTTATTTTTATATCAAAGTTTGTTTTGGAAAACGAAATAATACCCTAAATTGTCTAACAAAACAAAACAACCGAATCTGTCTAACTACTTGGATTGTATCGAGTACAATTTCTTTTGCATACAAAGACACAAAAATCAGGACATTTTTGTCAGCTATTCTACTACTTACTGATAATGAAAAACGAAACTATTATCTCCGGGACTTGGTCGAGGTTGTATTTTAACACGCTATTACATTAATAACATGGGATCCAGGCTTCTATAGATGTTTTATTTCAATAACCCAGATACATGTTTTCACTTTGACTAGCAGGGGGCTATTTATTATTGTGAATCATGTCAGCGGTTTGTCAGCAGGGTAAGAAAGAAAGATTGGCCTATCATGAAAAATAAGTTAACATATGGAAAAAATAGATGGGTGTATAGCCCTACTTTTTTACACACTAACCCACATCGTTTTAAGAGGTGAGCCATATGGGTTATGAGCGATAGAAAAACGGTGCTAATAGTTTCTCAAAGATGAATGAATGAAGGTATTAGTGAGATTGAAAAAAATCGAGAAAAATATTAATACTTCAGAACGACCCTTGGTTAGGTTAATGGACTGACAGTTGATCTTGTTACCGTCACACTTAGATCAATGTAGATCCATTGTGATACCCTAGGGATTGTGATCAGAATGACCATACAAACTTATTTGACAAAGCATCGAGAAATAATTGTTCAGTTTATATTTCAGGAGCTTTTGACAGCCAAACTGAGGAAATTCTCTAAGCGCGATCAGAAATAACTGGACCATCACAGCCCCAAATTTGCCTAAAATATGATTTTTTTTTTTTGATATTTCAGTTTCAAATATTTCAAGAACGTGATTTGCTAGACTACAGAAATTCTGAGGCCAGGTTCAAATTTCATGCATCAACCCACCAGAAAAACTTCAAATGTCGTCAATAAACTGGGTGGTACAATTTTGTAATCTCCATAATAGGTTTGTTCATTTACTTTCCAAACCTGCCAATATCTATCAATTTCATTTTTAAAGTTCTGTCCAAGTAACAAAAAAAAAAAAAAATTGCAAAATGGGCATGGGCAGTTTTGGGAAGTACACGAACAGAGGTAATATGTATGAGAAATCACAAAAGAGAATAAGGTAACTTGCGGTCATTCACTTCTAGTAGTTTGCCATTATACTGACAGCGCATAGCGCATTAGAGTAGCACTTATTTCGTGTAGATGCCATTTATAATTTTATTCTGTGCATCCAATTTTGTGACAGAAATTACCATTTGCATTTTGTAAGTCTTGTAAACCCGGTCTTCATATGAACTAACAGGGCATATTTTATCGAACTTATATTCAAATGAAAATGTATTAAAATTCAAATTTATTTCAATGATGGTTGAACGATAATAAAAAAAAAGTTTCTTCTATTGATTTTTGGATTTCTTATTTCTGAAATTTATTTGTAGCATTTTCTAAACTGCTTTACATAGGTACAACGTTTATCCGCCCTTGAACCAAAACTTTCCCCTCCATTAAATCAAAATGTAGAACACCTCCCAAGAAATTGAAATCAAATTATCACACATGTCTTCTTCTAGCCTTAAAGTCGTGACTTGAATAACTTCATTATAATATATTCGCACATAAAAGCTGTTTAATTTAAACACCATGCCTGCATCAAAGTGAGTCCATTGCCTTACAAATTTAAACTGTCAGAGTCAAACCTTTACCTAGATTGTCAGTTGTTGGTAAACAAAAACCAAACGGTTATTAGATTAGACAAAGCTTAAAACGTGATAATCACGGGAATACCTTACAATACTGACCAATGTATACATTATGTCTCTATTTGAAGATCTCCTCACGTTCGATGATAAAGAGGTGATGGGGAGAAATATATGCGTATAGTGTATGAGCAATAATAGAAAAAAAAAACAAAGTTAGTCTAGGGCCAGGCAACAACTGGTTCTTTAAAATAAGTTTTGTCTAATTTTTTTTACGTCGCAAGCCCTTAATTTCGTTTTTTATTTGCCGGAGCGAGTTATTTACACCAAGATTACAATTTATGGAAATTTTTTTTTAAGATATAATTTGTTGAAAGTGAATAAAGTTTGCCTCTGACAAAACCAATCATAACTGCTTTAAATTGGTTAAACCTGAAGATTGGACTTGTAAGTAATAACTCTGTTGTTTTAAAGGGTTTTGGGTGGGTTTTGTTGTGTTTTTTGGTGACCACTGGCAAAAAACAGACTTGCATAGATATAGGTAAGGTTATTGGGTAAGTTGAATAAAATGACGTATAGTAATAAAATTTTTGTATTCGCAAATATTCTTAATTTTAACAGGTTTTAGAAAGAGTTTGTTTTGGTAAACAATTTGTTTTTTTTTTTTAATTTTATTGAAATTTAAACGTTAAATTTGCATGAGGCTCGTGGCGTGATGACACATTATTGGAAGGGTATTTTATTAAAAGAAAGTAGGTATATTTTTTGTTTAGTAAACGTTTTATTTATTTTAATTAAATTTAATATTTAATTTGTGAATTAAGAACAATAAGAAAAATAGTTTCAAAAATCAAATTAGTAATAGAATCAAATAATAAACAAATATACGAGTAAGTTAAACATTTTTGCAGTGACTTAAATCCAGCTCCAGCTCCAGCTTTGATTTGGGTTCTGGAATAATAATGAATGCGCAAAATTGACAATTTTGAGGATGTTTGATTATTAAGTAAACTATGTTCCTTAGATTTTTTAAAAGAGCCTTTTCCTTGGATGATATTCATTGGCATTTTGGAATAGGATGCTGAAATTATAATAATTTTTATATCATTCAACTTTCTGAGAAGATTCTGAAAGCTTTTTAACCAGTAAACTCCATGGCAGGAGGTTGACTTAGGAATTAAATGCATATACGTGGATTAGTTTCCGATTCTTGAGATACGAATGAATAAAAGTTTTGTTCTAACAAAACATGCTGCCCCCCTCACCAAACCACAACCCAATCAGCAATATTATTTTTAAGGATTCCTATTTCATTGCATGTAAATAGATTTTCGGGCCTCCGTTTGTTTTTTCATAGACATGTTCATAATCTAATCATGGATTAAGCTCAGTAAAGCCGATTTGGACATTTTCAAAAACGATCGAGATATAAGAGCTTTGTTAGAACTTATTGTTAGCATGCGAGTTCTTAGAATACTCTCATCAAAATATTGCCGTGTTTCCAATAAAAAAAAACAAAGAACCCGCCTTTTCAAGAGATGTTCATTTTACTTATCGTAAGAGTTTTACACGTTAAAAACAAACTGAAGAAGAAACTTTTTTATTATGTCGCTTACTCTGCCAATTAATGCTCAACAATAAATTTTTCAAAGTCTCGGAAAGATGTAAGAACGAGCTAAATAGCAATAATTAATAATTAAGATTGTTTATACGCACAAAAGTATCTATGTACATAATGTAACGTTATGACTCCTGGTAACAAAAATGTATTTAACAGCTTAGTAACGTCGCGTCGCGTCGCAAAACCAATCAGGAAAATAAAATACTTGAATCCACTTACAACTGGATATTTTTGGCATCCAGTGATGATGTTGACTTTTGGAGAAGAAACCTGGCACTCGTGTATGTTTAGTCAGGAGCTTACACAAACAGATTGAACCAGTATAATCCGTTAAATGTTTGAATCAGAAGGATGAGTCAATTAATTGCTTCAAACTGTAGTAAATCCAAATCCTCATATGACTATATGGATCTTTCTAAATATTTCTGGAAAACGTATGCGAAACTTTCCTATAGAAAAGGAAATTGTTTTCTTCAACGAAATGGCCTGATCATATCTAAACCATGATGCACTTTATTAAAAACTCTTTGGGAAGATAGACCATATAACTGAGTGATCTATTGACTATCCGAACTAAACAATTTATTTTGTAACTTAAAATAATGGAACTTTACCGTGAAAAGTGTTGTTTTATATTTGAAACTAGATTTCAAAAGAAAATGATATTTTGTGCAAATAGTTTGAAATATTTTTTAGAGTTTAACCTCACAAACAATATAAATTTAACAATAACTAGCGTGGTGAATGAATCGGTGAGCGAAAGAACAGTACAAGCGCCAAATTATACTTTAAAAATAGACATAACAGGCGCTTGTACTGTTCTTCTACTCACCGAATTAACTATGTTCGTGTTAATTAAATCCAGAATGTCGTCTTCAGTAAAGTAGCATCAAGCTGGTTTTCGAAGTGGGTGACACCTGTGTTTTGTCACATAGAATCTATGTTCAGTTTTAAATGCTCAGTTTTAAATAAACAACCAGTCCCATAAATTAATTATTATTGACGACAGCTCGTGGAGAACCAAAGCCTAGTGACTTTAACTCTCAACCTTTGTTGTGTACGTGGTGTTATTGGCAGGAACGGTGAGGGCCCACAATTTTCTGTCCAATTCAACTGGCTAAGATGAGAGGCATTTCAACATAGCAACATTATCATATATACAGGATTTGCCACTTCCCCTCAGCAACCCGGACAAACAAAAATTTTTTGGTGGAATTGGTTGGAATCGGATTCTGCTGAGACCTTTGGGGAGATAGTCCAAAGGGAATGCCTTAAGTTTTTGTCTTAAAGTTTTTACAAACGCCACTGTGACATTGAAAGACACATTGTCCTTTTGAGATCATTACAAAAATTCTATTTTTCTAATGAAATTTCAATTTTTGTAGTAATTTCTATTCTGAAAAGTTCTTAATTAGTCTAACTGTAAGTGGTATAAGTTGATAAAAAATGACATGCTCTGCAATTGTCTAGTTTTTTTTTCGTTTACATCTAAAAAATATTGTGCTTTTTATACCAATACTTAAAAGTTGTTTGCCTTCATTTACAAACTCCATAAAGTTTTCTATGTGCTATGTGATACTGTCTCCAGGAACTGTAAGCTTTTAGTTGAGAAGGATGCAAAGCAAGGGACTCAATAAAATCATTTGTGTCAACAATTTGAGTAAATTTGTTGAAAATTTGTTTCATACGTTGCCGATTGTGGCTTGTGGGTTTATTTAAGGGACACTATAAAAAAAAAAACAAACGAGTGTTCTTCCAATTATTTCCTTGTGCGAAAGGGCGCGTCTTTTTTTTATTAAACTCTAATTTAAGTGATAATGTTTAATTAACAAACTGAGTCGGTTCAAGAAACTCATTCAATTTTATTTAAATTTTTAAAATAATATTTATTCTTAAGTTTAACATAAGCGTAAACAGCTATATTATTAGGAAATTCACAGCTTAAAATAAAATTATAAGTCAATATTTTGCGTTACAAGCAAGTTAATTCAAATATTGTACACAAAATTGGTTAATATTTGTTTTTGAATTAAATGTTTGTGCTCAGTTATTAATTAAAAGTAAATAATAACTGTTCCGTGTAAATGTATAAACAATGAACAGATACATAAGTATGAGCCAGGGCCGGATTTAATTTTTTTGAGCACTAAATCTATAGAGTAAATGGTGCCCAGTTTTTATTTCCTTGGCCTTAAAGATTAATCGAATAAAAAAGTTCATCTTGAGTTAACGACATGAGTGTTGTGAATAGTTAAAAAATAATTTAAATCAAAATCGGCTTACAATGGTGCTGAATTTTAAACAGTCTTATATTAACGTATAATGTAGTAGAACTCTGCTAAATAATTTGCTTACTTTTAAAATACTTTTAAATTATCTCCTAAATAAAATGCACCAGAGCACGACTAAAACAATGGCAACTCTTGCAATAATCTTACCAATACCATTTTTTTTTTACATTTTTGAACGTTAAAGTTTCAAAATGAAGTAAGTACGATTAGACGAGGCGCTAGACCAAAACGAGGCGTGTCGAATCGAGATTAATTTGTGGGGCCCCTTGCAAAACGAAGGGCTAAGAAAGCAAACATTTTTCAACTAAAAAATCTAATTTAAGTAATAAAGTCTTTAAGGACTTGTTTCACACAACGTTACTCAAAACACTGGACTGGAAACATATCTGCTGAGGTGTCCGTGAATAAATGTTGGTCTGTTATTTCAGTGACACTTGTTGTTAAAGTATCACGTAATGAATGAGTTTAAAGAAACGTTGGCATTGAAAAATAGGTCTACGGATATGTTTCTGGCCTGTGTCATCAAGAAATTTTTGTCCATCTTTTTTGAATAACACATTTAAGAGTGTACTAACTACTAAGCTAAATGGAGTTCAATCAGATCTAACGCAAATTACTTGACTGTAGAAACCGTTAGTTTTCACTTCGCTTTTGATAGTGCCTGTCACTAATTTTGTAACAACTAAAGAAACCACAGTATTGATTTTGGTAATAAATCGATGCTTACCATTTTGGGTTTAAATTATCTGTTATGCTTTGGAATATAGCTTAACGTCTTTAATTACAAACGCTTCTGAAATTAATTAAATTATTCATTTAAAATTATTATCTTTGAAACAGGAATACCTTAAGAGAGTGATTCCTCGAAGCTCTGGGCTTTGTGTAGTGGAACACACGGCACACGCCTTCCGTCACCTCTTAGTATGATACTATTAAAAGATAAAATAGGTGTTCAATGATCAAATTTAATAAACTGTTAAAAAAAGATGCCTTATTTTGTACTTAATCTAATTTAATCTGGCAACCCATATATCCTTACATTATTGATCTATTGCCGTTTATCTTCAATGTCTTGTAGCTTATTTGAGCTACAATAGAAAATCCCTGCTATCCAGTCGTGCATTTGATTTTGGATTATTTAAAGTTTAAAGCAATAAAAAAAGTGTTCAACATTATTTGTCAAAATTTCATAATATTTGTGTAGCCAAATTTTGATTTTATAGGAATTTCTTGAAGTTTTTAGGTCAATTTTTGATTCTAAAAAAAAACAAGCAACTTTATTGGAGGATGTGTGCCAAATTATTGTTAATTTTCAAATAAAGTATGTATGTACGTACGAGTAAACAGATGATTAGATAAAAATGAGGTAGAAATAATAGTTTGAGACATATTTAAACCTATGGGTACTATGCAAACTTAATTTTAAAAATAATAATACCTACATACTTTAAATAAACAAATTCGTCATTCCTAACTATACATACTTCCATCAAAGTAGACTAGAAATAATTTTTTTGGCAAATAAGTCTACCAAAAAATTAAAATAATATTTGAATAATCACAAGCTTTATCTATGTACATATGTACATACATACGTACAATGTACATATGTAGGTATATAGTTTTAAAAAAAACTACAGATTTTTCAGTGAAATATTATTTGCTGTAAAGATATTTCTAGTAAATTAATGCTAAATTCGTTTGTTCTGTTTGATTTATTTATTTGTCCAAATCAGGAATTTTAAATCTTACTTTGCTTATGCTACGTTGAAATCTCAAACTTATTAGAAGGGTTATAAAAATTATCTTTAATTCCAAAAAGGTTAGACAGAGATTCTCAACTATAGTTTTAAGATATCGATAAGTAGGCTAGTTCTTATGAATTTTTAAAAAAAACTGATGCTTTAAGTAGAGTTTACACTTTAAAAAAAGTATGTTGTAAATTTAACGTCAGCCTTTAACGGATTTGTTAATACAGAATATTTCATTTGAGCATACCTACTACCACTGTTGAATATTAGCATAATAATTCTATATAAATATTTACGTTTTGAAGAGTCGATAAAAAAATCAGTCCAGCTTTTACAGATCTTAGAACATCAAAAGTGGATGGGAATTTTTTCCAGTTAATAGCTAAAATCTTTTGGAACAATAGGCAACAGTATTTTTTTATTGATCAACAAATTCTGGCTATGATATTAGATCAAAGTCATCGATTAAGAATTTGCGACTATTTTTGTAATGAACGTCAAACAAATTTGTACCATTTGATTGAATTATTTTTGTTACAAATTTTGTGTAGGTTCATGAAATTTTTGGTATGTAAAAATCAACTGCTGATGTGAGCCTTTTTTACGACAGATATTTTAATATTTATATTTTTTAATATCTAAGTTATGTTCCCACCAAAAAGAAATTCGATTTTTGATATTTTTAATTTATTGATGGAACAAGATTTTATGAAAATTTCATCAAAATCTCAATTAAAACTCCAGATTTCAACGAAATCTTATGAAATCTTGCTCCACCAATTTGAAATCTCAAAAAACTTTTGCTGAAAATCAAATTTTGGTTTAGTGTGATTACAATATTATAAAAAATCAATTTGGTTAAAAATAATTTTAGTTTATTAAGTTGTGCATGGCTGGTCATTTGTTTTATTTTGAAAAAAAAAAAAATAAGTCAATGTTAAAATTATAATTGCTAAACCAGAAATAATACAAATGATTTACGAAGAGTTGTGAAGAAATTGAATAGTTAATAGCTGTTTGCATTCAATTGAAAACAGTCAGGCCAAAACACCGATTAATCTCGAGTTGTAGAAAAATAGCCAGGGTGCAACAAAAATAAATTATTTTCAAAAAGAAAATTTCTTTCAGCTTGAAAAGTAGTGCTGCAATCAGTTCTCTAACAATAAAGTTGAAAAGTACTTTTTTTGTTTATTTTCATTAATAAAACAAGTTATTTCAGAAAAAAGCTGAATATGCAGAATTTTATTTTTAAATGTGTGCCATATGATAGAATTTGGAAAAGCAGAATTTTGACAGAAATCACTGAAAAAAACAGAATTCTGAAAATTTAAATTTTTTTTGAAAAAAAAAAAACAGAATTTTGAAAAGCAGAATTTTTAAACCAGAAATTCAATCCGCTCCCGGAATTTTTTTTAGAAGTGGGTGAAATTGTATTCGATCCGCTCCCGGAATTTTTTATAGAAGTGGGTGAAATTGTATTCTTATTTGTATTAGGCTTGATAAAAAATCATCAAGCTTCGTTTAGAAAAAAAATTGGCTGCCGATTTTTGCGGATATATTTTTTTTTTGTCATATCGTACTCCCACTTTTATGCCCATTCAAACTGACTATTTGTTCTGTTATTAATCTTTGGTATTGCATTTTGTTAAACTTTATTGTATGTATACAACATGGTAAGACAATGTTTCAAGTATTGATTTAAAAAAAATGGCTGCAAATTTGTTCCTTCTTCGCATATTTTTCTTGAGTCTTACTGAGAAATTAAAAAAAAAACGTCCAAATATTTTTTGTTTTAAAAGAGGGTGAATCTCCTATAAACGGTAGGTATTTATTTTATGGTTTGAGATGAAAATGAAGCAATCAAGACAAAAATTATTTCTGTTAAGGTTTTGCATACAAATGTGCACCGTAGAGAATTCCTCATAAAATTTCCTTAATCTTTCTTTTCAAAAGATGAGACTGAAACTTTTTGGATTCGCTTACTAAACTTTAAAAAAATTACAAAATTACAAGAGATGAAAAGTACGTACTTTTGGTACTTTGCACAGACAGTTTGTTCAGGTTTTTGTCTTCTGATTAGTTAAATTGATGGGAACTAATTTTTAAAATTGCGGAAATGTGAACTGCTTAATATGTATTCTAATTCTTTTGTAGGGTTCTTAGTCATCGATGATTCAAAAATATTTCTTAAACCATCAAAATTCTTTGAATTTAATCAAAATCAAATTATGTTTATATTTTATTTTATTTAGTTTATTCATATATGTACATGCGTATGAAATTTTTCATATCAATTTAGCGGCAGATTGATTGTTTATTGTTTTTATTAATGATGCACAATTTTGTCAATGTTAATATTTTTTATCGGGAAAACTCAATAAATGTTTAATTGTGATGATTCATAACCACGGTTGCCGTACGAAAATTAATTAAATTTTTAAAAGAAACATTTTTCAATAAGAGTGCTACAAAAGTTTTTTTAAATAAAACAAAAAAGGTTTTGGATATCCATGAAATTTTTGATTTCTGTGAAAGTACGTTTGATGCCATTATGTATGGAACTCTATTTCTTTTGCATGTCCACCACGGGCACGCTTGTATCAGAAGTCCAGACGCTGAACCCAATTTTCGACGGTTTTCAAGTATAAATCGGCCGATACTGCTGCAATTTCACGTTCGATATTCGTACGAAGTTCATCAATTGTCTGGTTTGTTGGCATAGACCATAGACTTGACGTAGCCCCACAGGAAATAGTCTAACGCCGTCAAATCGCACGACCGAGTGGCCAAGTGACTGGACCATTTCGTGAGATAACACGTTCTTCAAACTTGGTTTCCAATAAATTGATTGTGACATTCGCTGTGTGGCTTGTGGCACCGTCCTGTTGGAACCACATGTCCTCCAAGTCCATATCATCCAGTTGGGGCCAAAAATATTCGGTTATCATTGAACGGTAGTGATCCCCATACCGTAATTTTTTCAGGATACAATGATGACTCATGGAGTACGTGTGGATTGCTGCCTGACCAATACCGCATATTTTGTTTATTGAAGAAGCCATTCAGCCAGAAATGAGCCTCATCGCTTAAGATGATTTTTCGATGAAAATCTGAATCATTTTCAAGTTGTTGCTGAGCTCAATTCACGAACATACGACGCGCTCTGGTGGTCAAGCGGCTTCAGTTCTTGCGTCAATTTAATTTTGTAAGGATGTAGGCCAAGATCTTTTCGCAAAATCCACCACAACGACGTCACGGAGATGCCCAACGCTTGAGAACGACGTGTGAGAGACGCATTTGGGCTTTCTGCAACTGAAGTCTCAGCGGCAGCAATATTCTCGACACTACGGGCACTTCTTTGTCTCACTGGCACGGGAACATTTTGTACTGTGCCTGTGGATTCAAATTTTTCCACTAGACGCTCAATTGTTGATCTGCTAGGACGATTATGACGACCATAAATTGGACGTAGCGCTCTTAACGTTAAGGCCACTGACTCCGAATTTCGGTAGTAAATTTTAATAATTTCGACTCGTTGTTGGCTCGTATATCTTTCCATCATGCAATCTTACTGAAGAGAAATGTCAAAAAAAAGGTGAGAAATATGACGTCGTTTGCTGTCCCAATCGCTCTACTTTTATAGCATCCCTGTTGGAAAACCCTTTATAAGGATTTAGGGAGATTCCATCTCACGACGATATTTCTAAACTATACAAAACTTGATATATTTGCTAAAAATATTATACCAATTTTCGCTTTAGCTAACAAAGTGGTAACCATAAATGCAAACAATATTTTTTCAATGAAATATGAGTAGAAATGTTGAATTTCCAACACAAATGTAAATAATCATCCCTTTAGTAATAATAATACTTAAATAAAAAAATGTCAGGTCAATTTTTAATTGCAATTTTCCTATTCTTATTAACCTTTTTCGTCTATGATACACCATCCTGCACTAGTCACACCAACATAAAAAAATAACAAACAAAAATATTAGAAAATTTTCTTATATAAATCGATAAATTTTAATTGAACATAAGAACTTGTCATAGATAAGTCATCAGATGATTTTTTACACCATCAACGTGATGTGATCGTGTAACAATAAATATTTATATCTTAAAATATAGAAACCTATAAACTACATTAACCCACCAGAGTCTGTATCTTCAAATTGTAAAAAATTACAACGAATTTTCAAGTGCAAGGAATACTTAAATTGTTCACCATAAATTTCAAATCATTTCATTGTGTGTATGATTTTGATCAATATTCATTCATTCTACATACAAACAAGAAGAAAATAAAGCCCCCACACACAAATAAAGAGAGAAAATTGTAAACAAACAAACTTTATATTGATAAATTTTGAATGCACATTTCGGAGACGGTCATTGATTGGACAGTTTGTATCGGCTTCGTTTCAACCTGTCACTTTAAGTCCCGCTTAGATACTTTCCTGCACTTGTTTACAGATACATTTTCCAACCAAATGTATATATGAATCTAACCTCATAGGTATGTATTGGTTTCAACTACATTTATATGAATGTAGTATAAATATCAATAGAACAGATACTTGCCATCACCATGCCTGGCGCTCTTACACTCTTGGGATGAAAATTACTTTTGGCGACACAGCCGGGGCCCGAGCCGCAATATAATATCTTTTTCTCAGCGCCCAAGTCTCGTTTATATATAAAAAGAAGGCCGATTGTTTAAAGATACTCATTCGTTAAAAGTTTTCTTAGCCGTTTGGGTTAATAATTTGGTTCTACTTTTTTTTTTTTAATTAAGAGTGAATTTCCCAGTGAAGAGGAATAATTCAAGGATATTCCCTGAAAAAAAAACTTCTTTTAAAAGTAAAAAGTGAAATATTGAAATTTATTTTCCAAAAATCATTTACCTCAAATTCTGCATGTCCAC
This sequence comes from Dasysyrphus albostriatus, assembly GCA_946251815.1. Taxonomy (NCBI): domain Eukaryota; kingdom Metazoa; phylum Arthropoda; class Insecta; order Diptera; family Syrphidae; genus Dasysyrphus; species Dasysyrphus albostriatus. The sequence goes on from OX276336.1 coordinate 140,248,768, forward strand.
GAGACATCGAAATTAAATCCAAACAAGATTTTTTCAAAAGTTAATGAAATACAAAAATAATCGCGGCACAATACTTCAGTTACAATTTCGGACATTTTTATTGTTTAAAGGATACGTCGCGTCGTTTTAATATTATTAAGTGAGTATAAACGACAAAAAATAATGAAAGCAAATAAAATATTTTAAGTTGATTTTCACACCTGGCAGATCTTTAATGATAATAAATCAGTACTTGTGTATAATTCTAGTCAAAATGAGATATTATGTTTAATGAAATAAAAATATTAAGATAAACACGCCTTAGTTGTTTTTAATTTATGAATTTAAAAGTTCGGAGTGAGAAAATGCTAATGATGATAAAATGAATCTTACTAAAGTGAGCAAAGTAATTAAAAAGTTTTTCTCTCTATTTGTTATTGACATTATTCATTGACAGTTAAGTGATTGATCGGTCTTATGAAGTTATGACATTTTAAATTGAATTTAAATTAAAAAGAACACAACAAATGTAGTTAGCCTATATTTAATCAGTCAATGGAAATTGTGTTTGAGTTTTAATATCCAAAACAATTACTGGAGGTGGATATTTAAAATTTAAATTGATATGTTTCGAGATGATTGGTAAAATTTTTTAAAGCGACTTACGAGTATCTTTTATGATTGTTATCGATCTTGTGCTAGCTTAATATTTATTCCAAAAATGGTTGATAAGAATATTGACTCAATTATAGTCCACCGCATTTTTAAATTTAAGCAGAACGTCAACTAAATTGTTGAGTTAGAAAAGTTTTAAAATTGCTTTAAGAAATAATAATAATAAAATATTCAAAACTTAACTTTAAGGTATTTTCCCAAAAATGTTAAATTCATAAGGCTATAAGTTTTAGTTTAACCATGAATTAAGGATGTAAGTGCAAAAGTGGTGTTACCCATTTTTTGGCTAAATTAATACATTTGTTTCGAATTTTTATATTTATGAATCAAATTTCAAAAACCATATAAACCATTATTCTAAGTTCTTAAATATTTAAACTATCAAAAAAAGTGGCTTGATCCCCATGAATCTCAAATCAAATAGTTGGTATTTAAGATCGATTTTAGATGAACAAAATATACTCAAAAAAGGGGGTTGTAGCAATTTTGTAGGTACTCATTTTTTCAATATGCACAACTTTTGTACGACTTGAGCTGAGTTTCATCTTTCAAGTCAAAAATACAAAGCCATATATCGCGTATACAAAACATGACTTGTTGCAGGTATGCAGGTATACCTTCTATTATTTTAAGAATGTGAGAAAATTTACAAAAATTTGACAGAGTTTTTTCTTAACTTATTTCATAAGTCATATCCTTTTGTCTTATTTCACATAAAATTAATTTATTTGAAGTACTTTTATTAATATTTTCGGTAGAATTTTTCTTATTTATAACAATGACCAAATAAGCTAGTCTGTTCTCTCTTAAGGTAGGAGAGAGAAAGAGTACCTAATTTGGAATTGTTTTAAGAAGAGGCTTTTTTTTAATTTTGGGTGTTGTTGTTTTACCATTTTATGAGAATGATGTCGACACTAGCAAAAAGACAACAAGAACCATGATGCAATTATACAAGGTATTAATCTTTCAATTCAGTATTCTTTTTATCCGAAATACATACTTATAAATATACAATTTTTTGTAGACCGGAAGAAGTGTGTAACCATAACCACGCACACAACGTCTTGAAACTCAATTAAAAAGAATATACCTTACACTCACGAATTGGTCAAGTTTGATCTTAAGTTGCTATTATTTCTATTTTTATTTTAAACACACATTTAGAGACAAGTTTTCATACAAATTGGACGTACAATATTATGAAAGAATGCCAAAAACACTTAATAACTAAAGCTTCTTATAATTGCGATAATTTGGTACAAAATGGCAAGTTATGCATTCATAAAAAAATCAATCTCGAGATTATGATCAGACTTCTTATTACGATGATAGAGAAGACGAAAAAAGTTGGTCTCACAATTCTGTCTGTTTGTCTGTCTGTCTAGCAGTCCGTTGAGCTTGGTACATAGTATTTTTTAATCATTCCCACATATTCCTTTCAATTTCTTTTAGAACCAAAAATAACTTTGTCTGCCATACAATTTCTTAAGAAACTTAACATAATCGTAAATTTCTCTAAAAAAAATCATTTAGTATATCTTTGTGTGGAAAACCATTTTTCGTAAAATGGTAATCCTTCCATGGAACATTTTTTGTTATTTTCGATTTTATTTAAAATGGTATGTATAATTTAAATAAATTTAATTATGCAGAGGCTTCTAAAATATATAAATGATACTGTGCAGCTAAATCAAAAAAAATTGTTTTAGTATTTAAAAACATGTTTTTTTTTTTGAAAACCAAATACATATTTCTAAAACGAAAAGATTGATTTTTTTTCAAGCTTTAAAGCAGTGTTCCCCAACCTTTTTTGTGCTATGCCCCACCAAAACATTTCCAAAATGTTTATGCTCCCCCCTAACATTATGTTTAATTTTCAACATTAAAATTTTTGAAATATTCACTTTAAAACTTAAATTATTAAAAATTAGGAAGAAATCACCAGAACCAGAAAATTATGTTTTTAAATCCAGCGATAAATTTTCCAGATAATAAACAATCACATCTATAGCGGTATCTGTCACTTCACATTTTCGAAAACATTGAAATCTGTCAAAATTTTAGTTGTAAATAGGTGTGTTTAATGTGTTAAATTACAAAAAAGTACAGGATTGTATGTTCTATGAGTAACAACCTTGCCCCAAACTGTTCTTCATTCTGTCATTTTGTGTTCCATGACGTTTTTCAGAACAGTTTAGAACAATTTTTCCTGAACCTACTCTTGAGGTAGAGCATGAATGAGTGAGAAATGTCAAAGTACCAGCTGATTTATTTGTTTGGGATAATAATAAGCTGAAAGTTAACACAGAAATACTTTTTTTTGTATTTTTGAACTTAACATGGAGAAAAAGACATAAAAGAATATAAAAAGTGTCAATTTATAATGACTTTAATTTGAAAATTAATGCAAACAAATTACAATAGAAACATTTTTAAATTTGGAATTGCACAGCTGATTAGGCAACGGTCAATTCCGTCAACACAAAGCTGAACTTTTCTGTTCTTTCTTGTTCTGACAGTTTTTACACACTTGCACTATTCTGCTCTGTTTTGATCTTGTTTTTCTTCATTAAACACAGCTAATGATTGTCTGAAAAAGAAACCAAAAATCTTCATTTTTGCTTCCAGAGGAGTTATATTTTTCCTAAATGAGTAATTTTTTTTCCCAAAAATATTAACTAAACTCACAAATGCCTATCAATCGACCGATTGCAAATTTTCGTTTCCAGTTTATTGCTTAAGAGAATAAAAAAGTTCCACAAATATTTTAAAACAAACCCTCATGCTGGTATGAGGACTCATGTCCGGACTATTAATATTGAAATTTAAAATGGATGTGAAGCATCAGAATGTAAAATTGCCCCCCTGAAAAATCGAATTGTCCCCTTGTGGGTCATGGGCCCACATTGGGAAACACTACTTTAGAGCTTCTTAAAACTCTCTAAAATATTTTAAGAGAAAATTTTACTTTTATGAAAAAATAACGGTACCTTCTAAGAAAAACTGTTTAGGAAAATATTTTTTTTTCTCAAAAACGGTTCCTACGATTTTTATGATATTTTTTTTTTTTTTTTTTTTTAATTTTCTGATTATTTTTTTATATTCAAATTAAAATTTCCCAAATTTTTTTGAATTTAAAAAAAAGAGTTTCAAATTATTTATTTTTGAAAATTCCATATCTCAGAAATAGGTTGACAACTTTTTTGAAATTTTTTTTAGTATGCACATTTACAAATCTGTACTTAAAATTTGCTAACCAAAATTTTTCAAAATGTCTATATACAAGAAAATTAATTTATTTTGAAAAACCACATTAGACATCACCAACAATTTTATTTTTTTTTTCCATACTATCATATTCAATCAAGAATTAAGATGGCGTTTTTTTACACCTCAAACTATCAAAGAAGTCGTGAAGTGTAAGCTCATTTAAATATAGCATTTTCATTCTTTTACAAAATTTTCTCTCCGAACATCGTCCTGACATTATACAAAAAAGCCCAGAAGAAGGGAAATTTTTCTGAAAAGACTTTTAAGGAGTTTTTAAACAATATCAACAAAAACTATTTTTTTGAGCTGTAGTAAAACAAGTACTAAAATAGTATTAAAACAAAAATATGGACCTTTTTGATTGTTTTTATATGGAAAATATAATCCGTGTTCTAAGAAGAAGCCTATACATACAGCTACCATCATATGAGATATGGGTACTTATTGTAATTGTTTCAAAAACTCTTCTATTCCATTATTTTTTTGATTCAGTTAAGTATGGAGAAGTGTTCTTCAATAGGTCCTTTATCAACGTAATAAGAAAAAATTTATAAAAAATGATTGCTTCCTTAACTTTTTGGTACCTGAAAAGTGGTGTTTTTTTTTCAAAACTACACTTTTCGTCTCAGTCGTTCAATTCAAAATTCATTTATTCCCATACAAATCAAATTCCACACCAAAACTTGTCTTTTTTCTTGCAAAACAAAATAGTCGCTTTTAGATCCCGAGTATTCCAATGACATTAAAAAACGTGGAAGTTTGTGTTATTTTGAGTTTAAACTTTTTTTTTAAGAATTAAAATAAATTTCTTTAATTTTAAATGATTTTCTATTCTTATAATTTTGAATTAAAACACACCTGTTTCCACACAATTTTAATAGTAATTTTCAAAACTCTTCTTTTTCAAATAAAATTTATTTTTTTGTAATTTTTAGGTTCACCTCATAGATTCAAACCATACAAAATTTATAAAAGTTCTTAAATGTTAGTGTTAATCTAATAATTATCTAAACTCATATCATTTGTCTAGTGTTTTACACTTTTTTTCGTTTTACTCAAAATTCTTAAAAGTAAAAAAGAAGAAACTATAACCTGCATATCTTCAATTTTTGCGCTTACTTTTTGAGGTAGGTAGGAAGCTATTTAGCTATCGAGAGTAAAGAATGATAAATCATCAATTTCTAATTAGTGTGACAGTGGTGACATACCTATTTGAAACGCATTCCAATTCTTGAAAGGCTGGGACAAAAGGTATTCACATGACCTCTATGATGGTGCAGACAATTTTTCCAAGACATCGTTTCAGTAAGTGGAGATGAGGCAAGACAAAAGACTTGTTTTAAAGAAAACCATAATCGTGCGCCGAATATTCAACTGAAAATTTTAACAACATAATTACATTTGTATTGTACATTAGATAGTACACAAAACAAGTCTTAAACAAAAGTAGGTATTTTTAGTAAGCATTATCATAATGATCGAAACTGGTTCAGGAGAAAACCAAATGTAAACAATAATATTTTTGTAAAAAATGTTTCATGACGTATATTACAGAAATTTAAGTTTAGACGATTGTTTAACATGATTGTATCGTCATCTAAAGAGCAACAAACAGACACCAAGAACGTGATTGGAGCTAATATCAGACATCAGACATATACAAACTACCTATATATATATACGGAAGATATTAAATTTACCTAATATCAAATTGCAGAGTCGATTTTTATACAAATATATTACTCACATATCAGTAATATCTATATAACGCAAGTAATAAGTATTCTTAAATATTATTAATTATTTCAAAACAAAAGCTTGAGTTGCGCCTTTTTCGAATCATACTTTTGTGACAAATCAAACAATAATAATAATAATTATAATTGATGGCAGCAGCGTTGTTATACAACAAGAGAATATATACACGGCTTATAGAAACGATGTTATGAATATTGAATGACGACCGCGTTCAACCGGATCGCGCCGGTATGTCTGGCGATATCTGAATCAAACCAGATAACTTCGATTGATCTGCTTGGATTTTCTCATGTAAAATTATTACAAGACCATTAGACTAGACTCTTATGCGAAAGAGAAAAACTAATATAGGTAGGTAGGTACATGCTTCAAGGCATGGTAAAACGGAGTAGTAGAAGAACTACTTAAGGCCTAACGAGTTTTAAATATTTTGAATTTCAAAGGAGTTGTATCTGGAAGAAATAAATTTCAATTCAATACTGAGTCGTACATATGTCATTTGAGATAATTTCTCAGGTCAAGACAATGCCCTCCTATAATTAATAAAAAAGTTATGTTGCCTCATTAAAAAAGTGTATATAGCATCAGTGGACAATTTATTGTTGTATCTTATTATGGTAAACAAATTGATTGAACAAAACACGAAGAGGATTTTGTATTGTTCTTGTGTTTCTAGTTACATTAAGAGAAAACCAGATGATAACCAATAATTTATTACTCATCGTTTATTGAAATTGAAACTATCTATAAAATATAACTTAAATAATGAATGAGCATCATGACTTCAAAAAAATAAAAAAAAAATTGTTATGTGTGTTCAAGAAAATCGTATTAAATTGATTGCAAAGCCGTTTATTAAAAAAAAAAAATAAATACATTGGAAGATGTAATTCAATTAAATAATTACTTACCGATTCTATTGATTAAAACGTGGTATTTATGATCTTGAAAAGGCATTCGATTAATAAAAATGATGAACAGTTTTAATATAATTAAGGTTAGGTAAGTTTTTTTTTTCTATTCCGGTTTGAAGTGAAATTATTTGAATGAAAGCATTTCAAATGCATTCTAAAAACGTTTGGCACTAGATGACAGTTCTTCATCTAAAAAAAAAGAGAAAAACGATTATAGATTTGAAGAGAGAATCAAAACCAGAAGCATGCATACATGCACACAATTAATTAAAACGTCAAAATCGTTAGAGAATTTTTTTTTTTGTTATTTAACTTTGTAATTGCGACTATGCATTATATACAAATTTGGAGTTGAAACGAAATAATTACTTTAAAAATAGGCCAAACGTCGTTTCATTCTCTCCATTATAATCATCTGTCAAGCTGTGAAATGTTTGCTTAGGTAAGAAGTTTACTCAAAATAAAATTCCAAGGATGTAAGGAATATCAATATTCAGAGCAAAAGCTGTGATTATTTCATCACCTAAATGTCACAACCAAAAGCACAAACACAACCAAACTCAAACTTCAGAATCAAGAAAAGGTTTGCAATTTGGTGGATTTGCATTCTGGATTTGAGAGCCTCCGGAGGCTTCTTCCGGATTACCAAACGAAATCGCTATTAGAGTTGGCCTGGTCTACAAATATTGAGGTTTATGGGTGTTTTTAATGTATGATTGATAAATTTCTCTTAAGAAAGCGTTGAATTTTTACTATACATATCAGCGAAAGCAGTTTCGATTGTATTAATTTAAATACAGATTTTCGATCAGAACAATTTCGTTTGGCCCCAAAATTTTTGACGGGTTCTTTTAGGCTGTCTATATTTTTATATATTTCATAAGGATGGCAAAGTATTATTTAAATATTTCTTTTTTCAACGAGTTTTCTCATGCTCTTATAAAGTAAGGGTATAAACAAACCAGTGAAGTCATTGATGGTTGTACGAAACACGACTTAAAACTTTTCCATATAGTGCACATCTGTAGATTTCATTATAAAAGCTTATAGAAACTTCTATTAATATTAAATAAATTTAGAATAGGAAAGAAGAGAATTCCTTTTAAGAAAATGGATTTTTGTAACTTTATTCTTAACTGAAAGCAATTTTGTTCATCCATTTAATATTATATTACTGTAAATCGATAAAAAGTCAGTAAACACCTTATTAATCAACTTACAAGACGGTTATTTGTTTGTAAGTTTTTAGAACCCACATGAAGTGTAAAATATAAAACTTGGCACTCTTCCATGATCTTTAATTTTCTTTCGCAAAACAGTACCTAAAATAACTATTTCGTCCTTAGTCTTAGAAAAATTTCAGTTATTTAATAATATTTCAGATATCTCTAAGCCAACAAAGTTGATAAGAACCAAAGCTCGCCATATCCATGTCGGAAAAACTCTTCATAGCTTAATTTAATTGTTTATAATAATAATTACTTTTAAATGAGAGTACTTAGAAATTTTTTTTGTATCTAATCATAGTTTTTGAAATCTCTTTGTTGTAGTTTAAAGACAAATTATATAAAATGTTTCGTCAAAAAGATATTTAAAGTTCACGTCATGGCTGTCAGGAGTTTTCTGGAATGGATATGGCGAGTTTTGGCTCTCATCGCCTCAAATTTTAATTATTTCTTTTTGGGTCCCAATTTATTTACTCTCCATTAAATTTAAAAGCACTAATGAAAAGAGAATTTTCTTAATCTCATATAATTGCATAGTATTACCTTTTTAAGAGAATGAATTAGTTCCGTCACAAACAATTTGTTTATAAAATTTCGAATCGATGCTTCTTTAAAATTTCAATTCTGTCTTCTCATTAACCTAAATTACTTGATTAAATCAAGTACATATCGATTCATTTTGAATCTATATACACATCAGACATCATCTATAAGAACCTTTCTATTAATAAAACTATAAAAATTAAAACTTTTGATGATACTAATTGAACAACTGCTATTTCGCAAAGTCTTCTATACTAACCTAAGCAATTTTTTACTTAACAAAAGTGTATAGTAAATATCATTAGACTTTATAAACTTTTCTTGACGTTGTAATAATTTATTATCAATTGATCGTTTATTCAGATTTATAGTAGAATATAAAATTAATAATTGTAATTGACTGATAGTGTAAATTACGACTAGGTGATGTCTGTCTACTTGCCGTTCATGCACAAAGTATGTGGTCTTATATCGTAAATTTCATAGTTAAAATCTATTGTATATTTATAGGAAAATTTGTATTTTCTTTGCAGTCATTCGTTAAGTTTTTATGTTAGTTAAAAAAACTACATAAATAATGATGACTACGAATAGACTACGTTTGGAGAAATTGGTTTAAATGGAATGAGAATGTGTAAATTTGATTGTTGATATTTTTGTTTTAATAATTCTTACCTGATTTTCCAACATGTTTAATTGTACCGGTCTATGTTTTCCAACTTATTTGAAATTGTAGTCCTTTAGTTGCAGATTTCTAAATGCTTAGTAAATTTTTCTCTTGTTGTATCCATTATTTTCTTGAATTAATCAATAAAAATGACCGTAGGTAGTTCCCACATATGTAGCTTTCTTATTAAAGTTTAGGGGCATTTAGATGTTGTGTCACATGTTTCTCAATCAAGTTTCAGTACGATACAGAATATTTAAAGAGTAAGATTTATGAGTATTTCAACACATAATAATATCTTTTCAAATCATTTAACCTCGAAAAGCACAATTTTTCATTAGAAATCTTATTCATCTTTCACATTGAAACTTTAAATTCACATTTTGAACAGACACTGTCAATTTCAATAAATAAGTTAGCAGTATTTTTTGGGGTTTCCCAAACCGATTTCATTTTGTAAAATATAACACTTATTTGGTTTTTATCTTTAAATACTCCAAACAAATCATCTTATTTTAAAATCTCAATTCTAAACGGTGTTTACTACTTCACTTGCTGCTTTCAACTAAATCACCTTTTGGCCCGAATACAAATCATTGCAGTCTTGCTATGATGCCACATTCAACAGTTTAACACTTCACACTGGTTAGTCTTCGAAACCTCTTCTCTGAGCACAACTCAAACACTAACGCACATATTAAAGCTTTTTTTTTCGCCCAATAAAAAGACCAAAAATATTTTATGAAAAAATAAATGTTACCTGTAAAATTCGCAAAAAGCCAGCTCAAACCAACTTAATCTCAACGATATTTTATTATACTAACACTGTTGCTGATGCTGTTGCTGCTGCTGAGGCAACAAGAATTGTTAATTAAATCTATACAAGACCTCTTTGGGAACCGTAGCCATTCCTAGGGTGCTTCTATGGTCACATGGAAAATATCACTAATGAACTAGGGGGCAACAATGAAGCTAATTCTGGAAATAATTGGTTAATATAGGAAATGGAAAGAAGTGAAATAAAAATCGATACTTAACAGTTGTTCTCGATAAATGAAAATAGTTCGGTTAGTTTACATTTGTAACCGGTTTTCTTATCGATATTATTGAATGATGCAAAGCTAACTTCACAATGAAGTAAGCAGTTCAGTCTGATATTTTTTTTCAAATTAAGGATTTTCAAAATTTGAACCTCTACTTTTGAAATGTGAAAAAATTTTGGAACCATACTAAAATTTCCTAGCATGCTTTGTTCCTGAGATACACGACGTTACCTGCTAATTTCACAGTGAAGTTAGCATCAGGTCACTCAATAACCCCCTGAACAGCAATATGGGAAATAGAAATGCAGAACAGATGCATACAAATTGCAAATTCCTGCCAAGTTCCCATTTGTCTACGTGAAAGTGTCTCTGCTAACTTTACAGACTTGAAAACAAGATGTAGTTGAAACCTAATGTCGTTTTTACTTGGACAATTGAAGTACCCCTTTTAGCACGCCATTTTCATTCCTCCTACTCAAAATGCCTTTAGTTGCCTGTTCAGTGTCAAGACTTGGGGTCTACGCATACACCTAAAGCTATTAATTGGATTACTTGTTATAAGTGATAAAAACTACAAGAAAAGTAAAATGGAGGCATTCAATAGTGTGAGTAAGTTTGGCAAGGCGATGTTTTCATATTCGATTGGAGATGAATCTAATCGAAAACGATAAAGGCAAAAAATCTTTGTTGTTCCATGTCCTACCCTCTTTTTTTAGAATTGTCACCCTCCAACATTTTTACATTAATTTTGTATTAAATCGAAATTTGTTTAGTAATTGTGATTTTCGTTACAAATAGGCAAGGATTTCAAATTTTCGAAAATATATTTTTATAAATTTAAATTTTTTCGAAACAAAGTTTAAGTGTGGAAGTTTTCGTTACAGGGGGTTTCAGCCAGTATATAAAACCAATTTAAAATCGTTTTTTTATGAGTTTCCGCATAACTTGCACACAGCGTCATTTTTAAATTTATTTAAAAATTTAAATTTTAAATTTAATTTATCTGTATTAAAATTGTATATCTGTTTTTTAACAAAAAACTATACAATTAAAAAAAGTTTAAAAAATGCTTTTAAATAATTTTACCAGAGTCCACAGTAGTTAAATGAACGATTATGGAAATATATACACTATAAAAGATTATGCCATAGTTTTATATCCACTTAACTGTAGGATAAAAATACTAAATATTAATATCGTTTTTCTTTTTCAGGTTGTCTTTCGCAACAATAACATTTTGCTTTAAATAGATTGTGATAGTCCCGGAGATGTAAATAACTCGCCCCTATAGCAGAATTTTTTTTGACTAAAATTAAAAGAAAAACGATTTAAATACTTGTATCATTAAACGAAAAGTTCTATATAAACCTGAAATAACAAACAAATCTCACTTAAGTCACAAAAATATTGATACAAAAAAAAAAACAAAATGTCACCTCCCACGAGAATATTTTACATCGCCATCATCATGCTTGCATTACAAGTCCTCTACATTTACTCAGTACCACTTCAAAGCCAATTCGATCAAATTACACCGAAAACAACTATCGAAAATGCTGAGATTATTTCCAACACCGAAAACTACCATGTGATATCTACATCAACCGAAACCAAAGAAACTAATTTTCTAAGTGAATTACTTTTTCCTGAAGAGAATTTAGGAAAGGAACAATGTAACCATCCGAAACATAAGCCTGGTTTTTCGGGTTATGATTATACAGTGCTATTGACAATGCTTGCCATATCTTTGGGAATTGGTAAAATAAAAAAACATATTGTAGAAAAATTAAATTAATATTATTTAATAACATTTTTTTTTTTTAATTATTTAGGGGCATTTTATGGATTCTTCAAAAATTCTGGTTCATCATCTAGTGAATTCCTTCTGGGATCAGAGATGTCAATTTTTCCAGTAACTTTAAGTTTGACAACGAGCTTCATAACAGCTATTGAACTATTGGGAAATCCCTCCGAAATGTACTTTCAAGGAACGCAATTTGTTTTGATTGGTAAGTTGAAATATTTCCTTCGGAAATTCGATTATTTCGTTTCCTTTTGCTAGTATTTTACAATCTTTAGAGTTATACAAATTCTTAATAATTTTTACTGTCTAATAGTTATTCCGATGGTCCTTGTGATCCCAGTGGCTGTGAAGATCTTTTATCCAATTTACTTTAAAATGGAGCTTACCAGTTGCTACGAGTACCTGGGCATTCGATTTGGAAAGGAAATCCGTGTTCTTGGAGCATTGCTGTATGTCGTTCAGGTAATTTTATTTGTATATTATTTGAATCTAGAACTGGTCTCTTTATTTTAGATGATTTATTTCAGATGTGCTTTTATACTGCTGTAGCAGTTTTGGCTCCTGCAATTGCTCTTTCCAAGGCAACAGGACTAAATACAAGAATTGCTGTTATACTAATTTACCTTGTTTGTGTGTTTTATTCCTCCCAAGGAGGAATGAAGGCTGTTGTTATTGCTGATACATTCCAAGCAGCAGTTCTTGCCTTTTCACTAGTTCTTATTATTATTCTTGGATGTTTCTATTCAGGAGGTTCTACGTTGATCTTCAATACTGCAGCTGAAGGAAATCGCTTGGAGTTCTTCAAGTATGTTTGGCAGGATTATCTTGTTTTAGAAACTTCTTATTCATGAAATATCTTTTACATCAGCTTTTCGCCAAATCCAACAGATCGTCATACATTCTTCTCAGTTGTAATTGGAGGATTCTTTTATTGGACTTCATTGTTTTGTACTAATCAAGCTTCTGTACAGAAGTGCATGTCCTTGAAATCTCCAAAACTAGCAAATCTTGCCTTGGGATTCTCAATTCTTGGTAAGAATTTACCATTATTTGTTATTTAGCCAAACAATGTGTTTAATTTTTGAAATTTCTCGAAAAAGGTCTAGTCATCGTCTTCCTGATGAACTTCTACACAGGACTTATGGTCTACACACATTACTCAGGATGTGATCCTTTGACAGCAGGAAAAATAACTGCCACTGATCAATTGTTGCCATATTATATTATGAATGTCTATGAACATATATATTCAGTTGCTGGAATATTTGTTGCTGGAATTTTCGCTGCAAGTCTAGGAACTGTTGCATCAGCTTTAAATTCACTTGCAGCTGTAACCTGTGAGGATCTTCTTATAAATGGACTTAACATTAAAATATCACCTGAAAAGGGAGCTTTGTATGCAAAATGGATGTCATTAGGGTAAGTGAATCAATAATGTTTTTTTGGAATTTGATATATGTATATTTGTTTGGGTAGTTTAGAGAGCATTTCAGATGAATATTTAGAAATATTGCTGTCGAGAACGATATTACTGAATGTTAACATTCATTTTACAGATATGGTGCTGTTTCATTTGTATTAGTATTTATTGTTGAAAAGTTAGGAGGAGTTCTGCAAGCTACACTCACCTTAAATGGACTGATTGGCGGTGTTACCCTGGGATTGTTTCTTTTAGGAATATTTTTTAAACAAGCCAACACAAAGGTAAGCTAAATTTTTGTATTTCTATAGTTTCTTAGGATTTATTTTGTATTTTGAAGCTATTGGTATTTTCAAAACGTTTTATTCTTGTATTTTTGTTTATCAACAGGGTGCATTTTATGGTGGAATAATATCACTCATCATCGTTGTATTCATTGGCGTAGTTGCACAAATTGCTGATGTTGAACAACCTCAACTTCCACTTGCAGCTGAAGCATGCAGTTGTTTTGTGAATACAACAACATCAGAACCACTAATTCCTTTAACTGAAAACAACAGTTTTACGTAAATTAACAAATATATAAAAAAAATCTTCAACTAATTTCTAATTGAATCGTTTTTTTGTTCATTCTAGATCATTTCCACTTTTCCGAATTAGTTATATGTGGTATTCCTTGCTGGGAGCTGTTTCAACTATTATTTTGGGACTGCTCATTTCTGTCATCATAAATGTAGTTCAAGAAAATCGTGTCATGCATATAACACAAAAACCATCAAGGCATACAATAAGTTCAATAAGCAGTAATAACATTAATAGTTTATCAACAAATTTCCCTTTGAGTCCTTCAATAATGACTTCACAGAAGCTTGCATTTGAAAATCCTACAATAAGGATTGATGATGAATAATTTTGTTATTTTTTTTAAAGAAGTCCCACACAAACAAAATCGTTACCTATTAGATATTTATTTTTAGATTTAGACAAAGACAGATTTAAGGTCCTATTACAGACAAAAATAAAATAATAAAAAAAAATTAGAAAATTTATTCCCAATTTAATGTAAAATAAAAATAATAAAATTTATAAAAAAAAATAATTACAGTAATTGAGTGCATCATTTATGTTAACTGTATATGGATTTTCTTTTCAAGTGTATATGCTGAAAAGAGCGTGAAAAATCTAATTTCTGATTAAGTATTTGCTATGAACAAAAAATGTGTGTTAAAAAAAATAAGTAAATTTAAAATTTCCATGACTCTATCAGTATTACAGAATCAGTGTTTAAATTTAAGAATAAAAAGTACATAATACACTAAATAATTTTTTGAATAAAACAAATATAACATTGTGACATTGTTACTTGTTAATATCATTATATATTTATAAGCTAATAATGCATTCGTATTTGAAGAGAAGATATTTTAACTCATAGCATTATTTATTACTATCGAAGAAATTTACTTTGCAGAAATAGTAAAAGGTATATACAAAACATTCTCTGAAAATTTGAGCTCAATCAAATCAGTTGTTTCGAAATCATTAGCATACATACAAAAGCACAATGACCTCTGTTCGCTTCATTCAAACAGGTATGACAGATTCTTTCGGTCGGCTAAGGCTTGTCATACTGAATTTTTGTGGAAAGAACATAAAATTACCTTTCCAATAATAGTTATATATTAGGGATATTCATGCAACTTCGTAAAGCCCTAGATAAGCTTACAAATTGATTAAGTTTAGGGAAATGATTTACACAATTTGGTTAAACTTATAAAAGGATTTTGTTGCGTAAAATTAACCAAACTGGTTAACTTTATCCAAACGTCATTGTGACTCTTACTCTGATTGAATTACGTAGCATTTTAAAAAAATGTTTTAAAAAGGTCGTTCATGCAAACTTTGCGTAAACTTTTACACAATTTGTAAGCTTACGACGTTGCATGAATACCCTTATTATGTCCATTTCCGCGATGGTGGGTTTTTTGATGTCACCGGCTCCCAGGCTATTATAATATTTCAAAGTCTTTCACGAACTCAAGATATGGATCCAATATGATATTACGATTATAGAGAAAGGCGTTAAGTCATCGCTAACGTTGTAAACTTAGTAAATGTGTCACATTTTGAATACAAATTGTGACAGATTTGGTAGATCTGTCAAATTTTCCATACAAATTCTGACAGATTTACCAAGTTTACAACTTTTCAACATTTACGATGCCAACGCCCTGACGCTGTCATATGAATACTCTTATTTTTTAAAAGTAGAAAATGCTTCCAGAAATACAGGCTGAACAGCTGGGCTAAATAATATAAAACTTGGTACCTCCTAGGTGCAGGGAATGCTTAATTTATCATGTAGTACCAAAAAAGAGGCATTCAGACAAAAACCGTTCAGTTCAGTTCTGTTCAGTTTTGAATTCAAATGTTTTTTTGAATATGTCGCATTAACGTCTTGAACGTCTACTTTACTTAATTTCAGCATGTCTTGAGGTTATATTCAGAACAAATTTCCCAAACAATGCCGATTTGTTTTCTGTTGCTGTTGTAACTTATTGCCATCTTTCAACTCCAACATAAAATACCAAAATGAGAAGAAAAAAGATCAGGCAATGTAATTTAATGATTCAATTATATTCAACCAATTCTGATTTAAAAATAACGAAACACTTCAACTATAGGTTATCCGATCTATGGCAATGGTGTGAATTTCTGATTTTCATATTTTTATCGTTGTATCAAATACACAAACCATATATTTTAAACGAAGATGTCATTACTAGATTAAAAACAAGAAACCTTAATTTTTTTTTAAATATATAACGGAATCTAAATAATTATTTGAATTTATTTCAATCGATGAATGTTAATTCAATTAAAAAAAAATGAAATACGTTGGATTTATTTGCGATGGCTCTGGAAGAGCATGTTCAAGAAACATGCCTTTAAACCTACGAAAAAAAAAATCATCATATGAAATAACAAGCTTATTTGTATTGTAAATATTTTTTGCAGTTCCTTAATCTTGAAACTACATATATGTATGTGAAATTGTTTGTTTGGTAGTCTATAAGAAATTAATGACGTTTTCAATGGGATGTTTGGAGGAGGCTTGCTAGATTGGGCTATTTATTGGAAATTGTGCTATCATTTTCTGAAATTGACGAAAACAATTCCAGTTTGATAGCCCAATCATAATTGGGCTACTAATAGCCCAAATCTAATCTTGAGTGTTTTCTTTTCGTATTAATCATAAATATAACACTTTTCCCCAACAAAAAATACCATTTAATTATTCCACAATTTGGCATCACTTTTTATTCACTGAACAGTCAGTCCCCTGTTACACGATGATTCTTTGTGTCTAACTTTTTTCAGTGGCTGCGAAGGTGAAATCAGATATGAAAATTCAAAAAAAAGTTTAACACAAAGAATAATAGAGGATATATACTCATTGATTTTGACATTTCAAATCAATCACAACAAACTTCACTTTAAAATCATTCAGTTTCACTGTTGTTCATAGAATTCATTTAATTTTTTTTTTTTTTTATAACCAAAAAATGTATTCTATTTTCTGTTTTTTTTTTATTGAAGTTATGAGAACATTTTTTTTGTATTGTTATTGGGCTTATTTACGCTACTTTTCGGCTCCGGTTTTCGGCCGAGGGGAAAAGAAAGGAAACATTATTTTTGATACGATCGCGAATCTTATTTTTGGGTTCCTGTAAAATAAAATTAGTTTTCACAATTGAATCAAATCAATTAGGATCAGTAAAATATGGTTCGTTTTCGAATTTATCATGCTCGAAAAATTGAAAATCCATTCATCAACCGTTCAAAAAAGAAAGAAACCTATAGTTTTACGAAAGTAGAATGTTCTGAAAAACCAATGCTAAGTATCAAAGTTCGAAGGACAAAGCTTCGAAATTCCCGGAGCTTCACTAATTCTTGAGCAATTTCAATTGAATTGACACAAGTGATGGGGAATTTTAGAATTAAAAAACAAAACAAACATTTTCTACAGAATTTTTCAAAAAATTTCAACTTCGTTGTTCCTTGAGTGATTTCAATGATATTTACGCAGATGATGTTGATGATTTTGACAAATTTGTTGAAACACGCTGTTTTGAAAACATTTGTTTCTATTATAAATCTGTCATAGATTTTACCTGTATCAATTTAATTGAATTTACTCGTTTCGTTGAAGTTGTCATTTTTTTTTACATATTTTCAATTTTCAATTTTATCAACAATTTAACACGCCCTGGCTTAACATTCTCTGGCAAATATGAAATAAATGAGGTGTCAAAATGTGAGCAACACACCTATATAGCCACCCAAAGTTTCTATTTTAAAATTACCTATTACATTTATTTTAACAAAAAAAAAGAAGCCATATAAAATGTATAGGTAAATAAAAACATAAATTTTTAATGTGCGATACACTTAATTTTATTTATTTTTATATTTAAATTCATGTTGTTAATAAATATTACAATAATCACTAAACTCTTATGTAAAATAAATTAAAAAAAAAAACATTATTTAAAAAAAATTATTTTAATTACATTCGCTGTATTTTCATTTTAAAAATAAATAAATAAATATTACAACCTAAGAAAAACACTCTTTTAAAAAGTTCGCTCTGTGAACTCTGTGCCGCTTGCAATAAATTATTATTTTTTTTTTTAATTCTTAACCTTAAATTGTATTTACAAAGTGATGCAAAGTTTAAATATTCAATTCCGTCACGTTACACTTATTTCTTCGTCACTGTCTGAATTCGAGTCATAGTCATCGTAGTACATTTTCATAAATTCCGTATTTTGAAAATGCTGATTCAGACCCAATGTATTGTTTCGATTAGCTGCTGCAGCAGCAGCAGCTCCTTCATAAAGCCCACTGATCATTCTTTGTCTCTGTTGTTGTTGCTGTTGTTGCTGTTGCTGCTGCTGGACATCGGAGGGTTCAAATTTAAATTTACGATCCATTGATAGATGTTTTTGCATTTCTGCATTGAATTTCGCTTGAAAATCACAAACAGCTACTGCAGCCACAGCAGCAGACGCAACAACAGCCGGTGATTGATCATGACTCATTGACTGAACCTTAGATAAGGGCGGAGGAGAAAGTTGTAGATTTTGAGCAAATTTCCCAGCCACGCTATTTAGAGGGGGTGGTGATGGAATCGCCTCAGATGAACCGGCATTTGAATGCGGTCGCTGTTGAGTGATGCCAGGTGAAAGATTTTCTGGTGACATTGGAGGCGGTGAGGCCGAAGATGCTCGATCACATTTGGCATCTGACAAATCGGGATTGGGATTATTTTTGTTTGGAAGAGTTTGATCACGGGATCCACCGTTGGCAAGTAGTTCACGTTCTTTGGAATTTCTCCATTTCATGCGGCGATTTTGAAACCATATTTTGACCTGAAAAATAAATAAAAATAAAATTATTCATTGCAGACAAAAAACGAGATATTCATAATTGATGATTAGAATTTATAAAGTTTGAAGTTTAACGAGTCAATAGGTGCAGGAGTAAATTTCAATAGTTATAACATGAGTAAACTACCCAAAAATAGTTCCGATCAATATTGGTGTACCTAACTTAGCTACAAAAGATAAACTGAGCTCCTAAGAAACCAAGTGCTTTAAGTTTAGTTCAAATATTTCATCATGATTCATTTGTGATATTTTAAGGGAATTAATGCTTAGTTTTCTACTGTTTTTACTTTGAGTGTCCATTTAATTAAAATTCTGTCATTCTTAAAAAAGTCAGTTAATAACACTCTACATAAAGTGTCTAACCCCCCTTATATAGATGCCTTATAAAATAACAAGTCACTGTAAATAAATTCTCCCCTTATATATTTATAATTGCAACATTTATTGCTCCATTTTATTCAAGCCCAAAAGTTATATTATCCTTTTCAATTTTCCTAATCTCACTCAAATAATTAATTTCAATCAAAAACAGATGAAATTTTGCCTCATAATCATTAATCTTATCGCCGCCTCCACATCGCCGCCGAATAAAACAAAATCAATGACCGGAATTAATATCCTGTTATATAGCTGAAATGAATGTTGGCACGTGACTCTGTGTGGTTAATTCGAACAAAAAAGATTGTAAAATGCATTTTCAATAAACCTTACGTACACATTTGAACTTCTCTAAATACCTACTTTACCGCGAGCTGATGTTTATGTTCCTTAAGGATCAGCAAGCATTTGATTATTGTATACCAGCAAATTCTTCACACTCAAATCGCATGCATTGGACCAACAAGAATTACAATCCACTTAAAATCTGAAATTTAATCCACCCACCACCACAACACTGACGACGACTATTGTAGAATACCCTTGAGTTGTTTAAGGATAAACTCGGCATGAGCCAGGAGCGTTTTGTGTATGGAAGTTATATAATTTTCCAAAACTTCTCCAGCTCTATACACAATGACTATATAGGTCTATGACATTGGGTGGTGGTGGTTGGTGGTGGTAGTGGGCCATGGCTGATAGAGAATTATCCTGTATACAGTATAACACCCAGTAATAATTCACAAACAGCTTTGGGAACAATTCCCGCCTTTTCTCGTATATGTCAGCAGCAGATTTCCAAATCCACGGCACCGAAGGATAATTTAACGAAAAACGATTACGAATATACACAACGCAGCATCCTACATCATACTGAAAATGATGAGGAGATGGAGAGAACGAATGTACGCGCGGACCAAAGGGGATCCAAAACTTTTCTATCCAATGAGTGGAACACACTTGCAAATTTCTATTGTCCTGTAATTATTGTGTTGCTAAATTTTGAGTTTTTGAGTGTGGGAGATGGGTAAGGTATATCTAAGGATAATAGTAGAGGATGGTATTTCAAGGGAGCTTTATCGTCCTGTATAATTTTCGTATCAGGATATCCGTCCGACAAAGTTTTTGGGCAAACATTTTGTTTTCTGTGCACGCACGCATATTGGCCTAAGGCTTGATGGGCATGATTTGGATTGAAATATTTTTTCTTTTCGTCTGCTGGTGAGTTGTTTGAATAGAGAAAGAGGGAAACAAATTTATAAGTGATATGGGATTAAGGAAAAATAATTTAAATAATATTTATTGAGGTTCTATATTATGTATGCCTGAATTTTAAAATTTTTGTTTTGAATGAAAAACGAATTGGATTTAAAAACTTAAGACGTTTTGAGTAAAAGATGTGAAAAACCCTAAAATGTTTGAAAATTGATATAATTAAATAATTTATTTCGAATATTGATTTTACTCTATATACCTAAGGTATATTGGAAGAAAGCCGGCCCAACAATTTATAGTGGACTTAGGCTATGATACACGACCAAATTTTTTGTTAGGTTTGATGAGAACTTCGAATTTCTTTTTTGTCTACACGAAGTCAAATATTGTTTTAGAAAAATCATGAAATATTATTTTAAGTCGCGTATTTTTTCCATTCGATGAGATGAACAATATTCTATTTTGACTATTTGCTTGTTGTTTTCTTACCTTTAAGCAAAAAATTAAGATTAAGCTGCTTTCTCAAATCATTCATTGCATATATTCCATACAAGAATCAACATTTTCGTACCCGAAACTACTTTCTGTTGTTCAGAATTGGTGGAAGTATTGTTTCTTAGTACTTTTTCGTTTAGTGTATATTATGTATGGTTTTGAAATTTCTTATGTGCGTGTGCTGCCTTGTGTCGTAAATATTTTTAAATAATCCCAAATTTGCTAGTTTTACGATACATTTTTTTTTTTAAATTTCGACAATTCTTAAAAAAGGAAATTATGCTATTTTGTGCTCAGATTAAGCTGCTATAAGGGCCAAAGAAACTAAACAAATTCATATTATTGTAACTTTTATGGGCAAAAATAAATTTTGCGAAGGGTTGTTGTAGCGTAAAGTAAGCAACGCTATTGATTTGTTTCTTAAATTTTTACAATTTCTTAACAATTAACGTTGTGCTGTTTTGTGCTCAGTTTTTGCTGTCATGGCCCGAAAAGATGAAATGAAATTGAATGATTGCAGCTCTTAGGCCAATTTCGATATAACGATACAATACAATCATTTTTTCAATAATCGAAAATGGCCACTATTTTTTTTTTGGCCGTAAAAGATGCAAATATTGATATTTTTACCTATTTACATTTGGTAGCAGGATAGCAAAACTTTAATTTTTACAAAACTGCAAGATTTCCAAAAAATGTGTCTGTAAAATTCTGTCTGTCTGTTAGTCTATCTGTCTGTTCGGCTACAGCCTAAACGGCTAAATCGATTTTCTTCAAACTTGATACAAAGTGGTTTTTTGTGATTCTGCCCACACGTTTTTTCATTTATTTTTATAGAACTCAAAATAACGGTACCTGCACAATTTTTTTTTTGCAATTTTACAAAATTTTAATTTTCTCAAAATCAGCTCCACAACTTTTCTAAATTAAATAAATTTCTTTCCGTAAAGGAAACCTTTTTTAATTTGGAATTTTCTCATTATCGGCTGAACAGACTTGCAATAATTTTCTATATACGCATTTCAAACAAGATTAAATATTATAGCATAAAAATTTTCAAAAAAGTTTTTTTGTTTGAATTTTTAAAAATAGTTTAATTTTTTTTGAAAATTTGATAATTCAAAAACTATGCACATAAGTAAATACTTATAAGATTCTCATGCCAAAAGTTTTCATTAAAAAAGTTTAAAGAACTTGATAGGTATATACATTTTTTTTTAAAAAAACCTCTTCATAAATTATATTTTTTTTTTCATCCAATCATATTCAATCAAGAATTAAGATGGCGTTCTCTTGTCATCTCAAACTCAAATAAAATCAGAAGTTGTTTTAGCTTATTTAACTATCGTATTTCAAGTTTTTAAACATTTTTCTCGCAAAATTTCCTCAAAACCTCAGCGTCTTAAATAAAACAGCAAGTACGTTCGACCCAGTCGAAATTTTAAATTTTAAATTTTTACAATATCTCGGCAAAAACGGTATTATTTTTTGCAATTTTCAAGACTTTGAAAAATGATAAGTTTACGCAAACTTTGCATGAACGACCTTTTTTAAACATTTAATAAAATGCTACGTAATTCGATCAGAGTAAGAGTCACAATGACCTTTGGATAAGTTTAACCAGTTTGGTTAATTTTACGCAACAAAATCCTTTGATAAGTTTAACCAAATTGTGTAAATAATTTCCCATACAAAATTTGACAGTTCATTAACCAAAAGATAAACTCAACCAATTTGTAAACTTATCTAGGGTTTTACGAAATTGCATGAATACCCTTAATATGTTTTTGGTTGATAATCAGAATTTTTTATTTCTTTTAACGGCATATGTTAAAATTTTTCTGTAAATTATTTTCTCATTAGTATAGCGAAGTAAGGACACATAAACTGTCTAAATGTCAGCACCTTAAATTTCAGTACCAATTTTCTTATATGAACGGTAGCATTACCTCGCACGGGCCAAATGAAAATTATTCTGAGCAATAAAAACTAAACAATAACCACAATAAATACAATAAAAAGAATGCCATTCAGAAGAGCAGACTACAAAACCGATAAAGTTATAAATTTTTTAAGAAAATAAAGGAAGTAGAAATGTCATGAGGTCAAAAAATAACCACGTTAACAAGAACATCAACAAATATATAATCGAAAAGAGAAAGAACAAAATACAAGTAAAAAAAGTTAAACAGTTTCATTATCGTCTTTTCCAGTTTTTGTACATTTCACCATACTTTTTGTTCTCTAAAAGTTGTAGCAAAATGTTTTTACAGATTTAATACCTTGACTAAACAAAGCCACAAAGACAAAGCAAAAATTGATTCTAAGAAGTTTTAATTTTTGAA
The DNA here is from genome assembly GCA_946251815.1 of Dasysyrphus albostriatus. Taxonomy (NCBI): domain Eukaryota; kingdom Metazoa; phylum Arthropoda; class Insecta; order Diptera; family Syrphidae; genus Dasysyrphus; species Dasysyrphus albostriatus. The sequence goes on from OX276336.1 coordinate 140,271,953, forward strand.
ATTTTTTTAAAAAAAGAATTCTTAGAATTCTTACATAATAATATTTTCCTCAAAAACAGCTCCACAACTTTTCTAAAAAAAAATTCAATAAATTACTTTTGTTAAATATTATCTTTGGGTGGGGAACCATTTTTCAAAAAATGGTTACTAAGGGTACCTCTCAATTTATTTTCTATTTTCTTCAAAATGGTATGACTAATTTCAATAAATTTTTACAGAAGTTTCTAAAAAAAATAAATACTTATTGTGTACCAAAATTAAAAAAAAAAATTGTTTGGATTTTTAAAAAAATGCTTCAAATTTTTTATTGTCTATAAAGATATTGTGGACCTTCTCTAGGACCCAGTTTTTATATACCGTTGAATTATTGAGAGTTTGGACATTTAGTCCTAAAATAACATCCTTTCAGAGTTAACGATCGACGGGTGCAACTTTATTAGAACATAAGTTACATAGAATCAACCATTGAATAGTGTGTATTTCAGAATAACTAAATAATTATTGATATATGTACAACTCCTGTGTCAAAAACTAAAATGCACACTCCTCTGAGCTCTGAAATATAATTAACATTTTGATCGATTGGTTTAATTTTTTTGAATGAATTCATTCATTTCGTGCGTGACCAATGCGGTAACTGTTTCCTTTTTTTTTTCTCTTTAACTTATAAATATCCATAACCTCGTCATCATTATCATCATCACGCCACTAACAAAAAAAAAAACTGATGACAATTGATCAAAAAATCATTGCAATTGCGACAAATTGAATCAGAATTCTTTGCTAATGATTCGAGGATGATCGATGGAATTGTGACATAATTTTGTGCAGACAAAATTAGTTACGCAAATTTATTACAACCCAATGGATATCAATGAATGGATATACCTAGATATGAAAGGGACAAAGCAATCAGCCTGGTGGAACACTGAATTCTGCCCATCCGTATTAAAAGAGACAACAGACAACAAACCAGAGAGGTCCTATAAACCTCTTTCGAATTCTGTGTGTGTGTGTATGATTGTGTCTGCTTGGCATTTCATATTAATTGAATTATATCTCTTTCAACTTTCCATTGTTCCTATGATTATTCAATTTATATTTTATTTTATCTCACAGACATTTTGCTTGTGAATTACACAATGGAAAACATTTTATATTAAAAAAAATACTTTCATGTTTTTTTTTTTTATTTAAAGATTTTCTCCGACTTGCATTTTTTGTTAAGTGGGAAAAGTTAAAATGGAAAATGGTTGATAATTGAAAAAGTTATATCCTCTCTGCTATGGTAATTGAAAGATATAAAAAAGGATGTATTGTTGTCGAAGTATAATTCTTGCATTAAATAGGAAAGTCTGATTGTTTTTTTTGAATATATTTTTTTTTTCGGAACGTAATGCATTATTTTGATTAAAACTTTTAGGAGAAAAAAATGTTTTTTTGGATTTTTTTTGTATTAAAAAAGTTAAATTGGTTGATGGAAGTTTAGTTAAGGTGTTAATTATGGATATGTGTTGTGCAGGGTTCCGTAAAGAGGTATTTTTACCGTTCTGACGATTTTTCGGATGTGGATATTTGCGGGTAGGTAAATGTACTGTAAAGTCATTATGGTTGTGGTTGAATAATTTTTCTTGGCTTTGAAAAAAATATCAAGACTGTTTTAGAAGAAAATAATTAATTCATAAAATTGGGTTAAAATATTATAAAGAAAAACTTTTCTGAGTCCTGACACATATTGTCGGACTTGTGGACGTATTATAGGAATAAGTTGAATTCTATAAATAACTGTCCCCCTTTATTTGATTTTTAGATAAAAAGATCATATTTAAGTAGTTTTCTGTGAAAAAAATAACGACCCATAACTTTACAATTCTGTGTCTCAGTTTCATCAACTTTGGAGGAGTCAAAAAAATCTCTTTAACTGTGCATTGCTCCAGTAAAAATGTTTATGATACGAGTATTTTTTTTCTTCGATAAAAAACTCTCCTCATTGATGGAATTTGTGTTTATAGTCAGAAAAACTCCTTCATAAACCATTGAGTTTTATAAACAAAGAGGTCCTTGAAATATCATTTATCTCCTTTTTAACAATCTACAGCAAAACACGACCATATTGATGATGACTACAAAATGCATAACAATGAATCATTTTCAGTTTCCTGAAGTGCAATAATTCATCCATGCAATCACATCATACACTGCGCACTTTCGTGAGGAAAGGTATATTCACTTCGTTGCATTCATCGTTTTTTTACACAAAAGTCTTCGTCCTTTTAATTTTTTTATGCGGAACCTTTTGTACTAGTGGAAGAACTGATTGTTGTCACCATTCCCAGTTATCATCAGCAAGAGAAATTAAAAAAAAGATCACCAGACATAGACCATCATCACTATATATGCAATGGATGCGGTACTGATATGAATCCTACTCCAAGGACATTTCCATTTGAATGAAAGGACAATTCTGAAAATGATTTGTCATATGCATTTGCGGTTGTCAATCTGATTTCAGCACGAGAATATTTCACGAAAAAACTGCAGCCAAAGCAAAATCTATAAAAAAGGAAAGAAAACCAACAAAAACGGGACACTTCGCAATGATTTTTATCTCTCAGTCTCTTTAGCTGAAAAATTCGACCATCGCATTTCAGAAAAGAAAATCAAAAATGTATCCGTCGTAGTCATTCATTTTGGATTAAACTGGAACGGAACTAAATTGAATATCGCGTCCCGACACTTTTTTTCCCAAGTGAAATGCAAGCGCCGCCAGACACTTAACACTTTACCCCCAAACATCGTTCAAAATAATATGAGCCCTGTGGTGGTGTTGTCCTGATGATGGGAAAATGTCCTGTGGCATAGCAAAAGCCGCAAATAAAATGTGCATAACGAAGGGACATCGTTCCGCATTTCATTTGGGAGTCTGAGGAAAACAGAACACAGAACAGAAACCATGCCGCATCCATGATGGCGCCGCGCAGTAAAATTTGGAGCACTTCTGTAGTGCTGTTGTATGTTGATGCATATTCGAGTTGAGCATCAACATCAGGACCCGATTGGTAAAGGACATCCTCGCAATGCACCTCTATCCCCATACATATAGATAAGAGTCCTCATATATAATAAATAAAAGCTTCCATCTATAAAGAGGGGCTTTTGGGCCATCGTTCATTCTTTGAGAAATTCAAGGATGAGTTTGGAGTTGAAGTGCTGTTGTTGCTGCTGATGCTGGCTGCCCTATGATTCAGTAAAGGAATATATGCTGCATTGCGGTCAGTATTGCAGTTATTACCATGTTGTTTGAGGGCAATTCGTTTTGATAAACGGTGCAATTCAGGTGATTCATCATTTTTACAAGTAAATCTCTTGAGATGGATTTTTTTTTTTTTTTTTTTCAATAAATGAAACGAAAACAATGTTGTTGAAAACCTGTTAGAGTTTTGTAGCTTCAAGAGTATCACTTCGGTGATTGTTTTACAATGACATTTGACTTTAAAAGGTGTTGCTTCGCCGACTTCAAAAAATCCAAATAAAAATCGCAAACACTTATTGCATATAATGATTTTATTTTCTAAAAACTATAAATTCAGTCTCATTAAATTCAAGTTTTAATATCTTACTTACATGGGTTTTATTTTACAAAAGGAAGGCTGGGCAACGTCGTGAGTATTTGATTCTTCTATTTTCCCAATAAATTTGTTAAATCTGCAACTAATAATCTGTGCCAAGAAAAACTCAATGTTCACGAAAAATGCGCTTTTTTTTATGTCATAGAAAGTTCTCCAACTTGTTGACAGAAGAAAGTCAAGTACTCACGGCGTTGCCAGCTTGAAAGTGCATTAAATGATTGAAGGCTCGATGCGTTGAATGATTGAAGGCTCGATGACATCCCGGGGCCCGTCTGAAGCTGTACGCGAAGACTCAAGATCCAGTACAGCGAGCCTCCCAACTGACCTCTTTCCCAAAAGTACTCCGTTAGCTAGTTGAACATCGGCGATACAGACAACCCCGTCTCTTCCATGGTAAACTTTAGTAACTCTGCCCATTCTCCAAGCAGATCTAATTTCTTCTGGCTGAATCACTAGAACGACGCTTCCAATCTGTACAGGTTTGGTATCTTTGTGCCACTTTGACCGCCTTGTAATCTCCGGAAGATACTCCTGGTACCAACGTCTTGCGAACTCTCTCATAAGGTGCTGTGCTCGACGACTATACAGCCTGCTCCATTTGTCGTAATCGGTAAAGTCTCCAGGCGCCGAGAAGTCCCTATCACTATCGCCGAAGAGAATTGAATTAGGGGTGAGCGGTCTAGGATCCTCTGGATCAACGGGTATATGGGTCAGTGGACGTCTGTTGATCTGTCCCTGTGCTTCCAACAGGGCATTTACGAGGACGTCTTCTCGAGGTGTCACTCCCCTTAGTATAAACTCAGTACTAGATTTGATGGATTTTATAAGCCGCTCCCACGCACCTCCCATCCAAGGAGAATAAGCTGGTATAAATCGCCAAACTATTCCTTCGTACGTTGCACAGTACTCGCTGAGTCCTTTTTCCATCTCCTTGTAATCTTTTTCCAGGCAGTTTCGTGTTCCAATGAAATTAAGCCCATTATCACTATAAATGAACTTCGTTACAACTCGGTTGATGAGAAAGCGACGCAGGCCCATAATACACTGATCCATACTCAGGTCGTTCAAAACTTCGATATGTACGGCTCTAAAGCTCAGACATGTAAATATCATGCCGTATCGCTTAACAGTCCCCCTTCCATACTTCACATATAACGGGCCAAAGCAGTCAACTCCTACGTGAGTAAACGGCCTTAAGTCAAAGGCTAGTCGACTTTCAGGGAGTTGTCCCATCAGTGGCATGGCTGGTTTCGCCTTTAGTCGCCGGCACATAAAGCATCTCGATTGGACACGAGCTACTGCAACACGGATGCTGATAATCCAAGCCCGTTCTCTTATATCCATTATAGTAGTCTCGGTTCCTCGATGGAAATTTGCTTCGTGGTGATGCGTAATTAACATGTCAACCAGTGGGTGGGTTTTGGGCAAGATGGCTGGGTTACGTGCAGCATACGAAAGATTTGCACTTTGAGCTCTTGAACTCAATCGCATTGTGCCTTCATCGTCTATAAAGGGTGATAAATTCGCTAAACAACTCCTGGGCGGTAAACTTTGATTCTGACGCAGACAGGCAAGCTCATCCGGGAAGGCTTCTTGTTGAATTTTTCTAAATATCCAGTCCTGAGCACGTAAAATCTCTGAAGGCGTTACAAAGGGTTCTCTCTCGATAGGCAGCCTTCTTAATAAGTCCTTAAAGCGCAAGAGAAATGCCAACACTCTTATGGCCGAAAACCATCTAGCTCGAAACCTACCCTTTAACTCATCGTAAACTTCAAATGATATCGAACGCCTGTGCAAATGTATTGGAAATATAGGAGTGACAATATCGCTTACCTTTTCGGAGGAACTAGCAACATTTCCTGTCGTAATTGGCCATTCAGTTCGAGATAGCTTCAAAAAGTTCGGACCAGCAAACCACCTTGATTCTCCAATATCTGCGTCTTCTGGAATCTCTCTCCACCTAGTTCCGTCGTCGGCAACATTATCCGATGATCTCACATAAAACCATTGAGTTGGGCTCGATACATCCAAAATCTCGCCAATGCGAACTGCCACAAAACTGGGGAACTTGAAATTTGAAGAACAAACCCAGGACAGCACTGTCTTAGAGTCAGATAGAAAAATGACCTCATCCGCTTTAATCGAGTGTGAATTCTTGACCGTCTCCGCAATTCGAGTACCAAGCACAGCTGCCTGCAACTCCAAACGAGGTACGGAGAGTTTTTTCACTGGAGCCACCTTCGTCTTCGCCATAGCTAATGCTATCTCTACCGTCCCATTCTTCTCAAAGCGCCAATAGCAAACTGCAGCAAATGCCTTCTCAGAAGCGTCAACAAACACGATCAAATTTATATTTGAAGAGTCAGGTGACCAAGATGCATATGGACGAGGAATCTTAATACATTCAATTCTTCTTAAATCTCTCACAAATTCCAACCACTGGCTCTTCAACTGCCCGGATATCGGCTCGTCCCAACCAAAACCCTCACGCCAAATCTCTTGTAAGATAACTCGTCCTTTAATAATGAAGCAGGAAACAAAACCAAGCGGATCAAAAATTCTCATGATGGTCCGTAAGACTTCACGTTTTGACATCACAGCTCCCTGATCCGACATCTTCTTTAAACACTCTTCGTCGTTCAATTTGTAAATTAATTCGTCTGATGAAGGATGCCAAAACATTCCTAAAATCTTCGTTACGTAATTTTCGGACTCATCCGGATCGATGCTTACAAGACTGGCCTTTATATTTGTCTCTGGTATTTGGTTCAAAAAAGCTCTACTATTCGATTGAAAACCAACTAACTCGAAATTCATAGCTTTACAAATTCTTATTGCATCATTACTAACGGATACTGCCTCTTCAAGTGTGTCATGGCTGTTGAAATAGTCATCAACATAAGTTCGATTGACCAATCCATCGACAGCTTCTGGGCACTGGGTTTGGTAGAGATTGGCATGGTGATTCTTCACAAACTGTGCGCAAAAAGGGGAACAGCGGGGCCCAAACATCATCACCTGCATCACGTACACTGTTGGTTTACGGCTGGAATCACAGTCTCTCCAAAGGATGCGCTGACACTGCTGATCGGCTTCACGAATTCGGATGCGATGAAACATCTCCTTGACATCTGCATTTACAGCAATTTTCCGCTCTCTAAATTTAAAGAGTCCAGCATGCAGGGGAACAAGGTTATCTGGACCTTTCAACAACCGTGAATTTAGAGAAATTCCATCTACCCTTGCGGCAAAATCTGCTACGACTCTTGGCTTCGGTGGACACTTATTCTTGTTAAAAACGATGAATATTGGAACGTACCATATTCGCTTCCAATCGTACTTAAGCTCTTCCACTGTCGCTATCCTTGCGTAGCCTTTCGTCACTAGGTCCTCCATGTATTGTTTCATCCAATACTTCAGCTCCGAATTCTTCATCAAAGTCTTCTCAAAACTCGCAAGTCTCCTTTCCGCCAAGGCATAGCTATCTGGAAGTTTGGCTTCATCACTGTTCCAAAGAAGTCCGATTTCATACTGATCACCGACTCGACACAGCGTTTGCTCCGTAATTTCCAATGCTCGCTTATCAGACTTGCTTATGAACTCACCACTAGGCGGCTTTACTCCGAACTCTTCGGTTGAAAAGTGGCGCTTAACTAACTCGTGCAGCTCATCATCTTGTTTTGATATTCCGTGGAAATATGAAATAGAGGCTACTTTAGGGGAGTTGACGCACGACACACTTGATTCCACCTTCGTCGATCCAAACACAACCCAACCTAAGGGTGTTTTTAATGCTCTTGGTTCATCGTCTTTCCCCGACCGTTGCTGCGTGCCAGTAAGAAGCTTAGCTTGGTCTAAGCCCAAAAGAATCTTCGGTTTTGTATTATCCAGTTCAATTAACGGCAAGTCCTTAAGATGAGCGAAAGATTTCTGTAAAGCGCTGACGTTGACGGTCTGGCTAGGAAGTTCCAATCCATTAACTGTGTATATGTCTTTGAGTGTAAATCGTTTAACTTTGCTCACAGCTGAGACACTCAAAGTTGTTCGCATTGAATCTTCACTTCTCGAAACACCCTTCGTCCATTGCAGCACTAGAGATTCAGGCTCACCTTTCAGATTCAAAAAGTCAAAGACCTCACGTTCGATCATCGTTATCGAGGATCCATCGTCTAAAAAGGCATACGTGTCCAAATACCTGTCGTTAGCTCCGTATAATCGAATCGGGACAACTTTGAACATCACTGGTGCTTTTACTCCAATATGTGATGAGTGAATCTGTGCAGGTGGAGTGAACGCGGGTGCAGATGAATTTAAAGATGACCTTGGAGTAGACTGATGCAAAAGCGGATGATGGTGCTTTGAACAGCCTTCGATGCCACAAAACTTCCTTTGCGAACACCTGTTCCACTTGTGTGGGACTGGATCAAGACATCTGAAACATATAGCTTTGCTTTTGGCAAAGTCGTACCTCTCGTCTACCTTCAACGCTTTGAAATCGCTACATTCGCTCAGGACATGTTCAGATTTTCCACACTTGACACAAAGGGTTTCATTGGATACTGACTGGTGGGTCAAAACTCTCTTAGACACAGTTGCACCAACTGCCTTGTCTCTACCTGGTGGCTTCGACGACTTCGACAACTCCGGAGGCAAATCAAACAACTTATCGGACATAAATATTGCAAAATCTTCTAAATTTGCATCAGGATTCTTTATTTTCCGTTTCTGCCAATCATGATACAGTGAGGGGCACAATTTACCAGCCAAATCTGTCATTACATAAATATTATTAAGCTCTTTACCGAGATTCATGGAGTTAATATCACCAACAAAACCATTTAATGCCACGGCCCATTGGCGCAGCTTCATATCGCTTCCAGAACTTAGCATCGGTAACTTGAGAAGATTTGTAGTAAGATTGTGCACTAATACATCAGACCTACCATAGATTGAACGTAATGTGTTCATAATCGCATCTGCATCCGTCGAGTAACGCAACCTATCGCTCACAAGGTTATGAGCTTCACCAACCAACGCCTTTCTAAGACGGGCAACGTTTTCTCTGCTATTATATCTTCCTTCTGCAGTGGTCGACTTGTACACAGACTCAAAATAGGGCCACTCCTTGTGGTCATCACCCGAAAACGACGGCAACTCTTGCACCTGATTGCGAGTTAAAATCGTTAACAAGTTTGCCATATCCGATTGCTGGCATAAACTTGTATCGGAACTCTTTAATCCAAGATCATTTTCGGCCTTATGTGGGGTTGAATGAGTGCGAGACGAATTTTCCAAAATTTGCTTGTGCTTACAACCAATTTCACGAACCGCTTCCAATTTATCGCTGGCGAGTTTTGTCAACCCAACAGGCCTCGAATTATCTTGAACAGGCGGCGGCTTCGTGGCTGAAAGTAATTTTGATTTAAGCACATCCATCTGAGCTTTGAGTACCTCAATTTCATGGTCTTTCTGATCGACAGTCGACTGAGCTAGTTTTGCTGCCGCAATCATAACGTCGAGAGCATCAGATAAATCGTCGGAGTCCTTACCTTTGGTAGCAACTTCACTGCTTGTACCCCCTTCTTTTTCTTGATTTTTGGCAACTTCATCGCAATCCTTTGTGCGACAGAACCAAGGAGTTGCAGTATCGTACAAAGAAGGTTCAAATTCGGCACATGTGTAGTGCCACCAACGAGCACATGTGTCGCACGAAACCATTTCGTCGTCATCCGGCAAATGGCAACCTGCGGCCGTGCAACTATGTGGTCTTTCATCAGGCATCGTTATTTAATGATTTATTGGAACAAATATGACCTCGAAGATCTCAATACCATAAAATAAAATTATGTTGCTTCGCCGACTTCAAAAAATCCAAATAAAAATCGCAAACACTTATTGCATATAATGATTTTATTTTCTAAAAACTATAAATTCAGTCTCATTAAATTCAAGTTTTAATATCTTACTTACATGGGTTTTATTTTACAAAAGGAAGGCTGGGCAACGTCGTGAGTATTTGATTCTTCTATTTTCCCAATAAATTTGTTAAATCTGCAACTAATAATCTGTGCCAAGAAAAACTCAATGTTCACGAAAAATGCGCTTTTTTTTATGTCATAGAAAGTTCTCCAACTTGTTGACAGAAGAAAGTCAAGTACTCACGGCGTTGCCAGCTTGAAAGTGCATTAAATGATTGAAGGCTCGATGCGTTGAATGATTGAAGGCTCGATGACAAAAGGTATTTATAAATTGTCCTTGAAATTGCACTTTAAGCGAAAAGTTGGAATTTAGCTGCTGGTATCTAATGAAGGCCTTAAGTGAAAGAAATAGCTAAAATTTAAAGGAATAGAAAGATTTATGTACTTATTTTTAATTTTTTTTAGTCTTTAAATCTCAAGGGAAGTAGGTAAATTAAAATTCGTAGACTCATCATGACCACAGAAGCAACATGTGTGCCATTTGAAGATTTCTCCTGTTCGGCTTTTTTGGTCTCAATATTTCAGTAATGGAAGAATGTCACAAGTTTTCCAGACGCTTCAACTGAGTTTTCAGTCTTTTAAGGAGCGAAAATTTGAAAAATTTGCTTTCGATTGCTGAAACGAAATCTAAGTATTTGTTCTGTAGGAAAACTGATGAGGGCAGCATTAAACTGAATAGCTTTTCATATACAATGATCTCGATAGTTTTTCACTTTTCTGGATCGCTGCCAAAAGTTTTGATGCTTTCGAAGACATCACCCATGTTCTGCTAGTTATTTCTTCAAGACTTGTTGAGATACATTTAAAAAGCTCTACAAAGGAAATACTACAGTCAGGCTTTTCAATGAATCTTGTTTCACAAAGGTGTAGAAATCGATTTTCCGGCTCTCTGGTGCGTGTTTTTTAATGACATTTTTAAAAGTTATATTTGCATTTGAATGGTTATGGAAAAAAATAGCTATTTCACTTACTATACCAAGATAATTGCGAGTTGAAGTGGCATTAGACAGAGCCATGTTTAAGCGATGGTTTGCACAAGGCATTACCAAGCGTTTGGATATTATTGCCTATTCCTACACTGTACTCCACTAAAGTGACCTGCCATATTTGTGGCTCTATCATAGCCTTGGCCAACACAATTCTTCATATCAAGATGTGGTTCTTCACATCGCTGCAGTATAAAGCTTAAGCTTTTTGTTTAGATTTTCGGGTGGGGCTTCAGTCCCTCAAGCCCCCTCTATCTGGTTACGAGCCTGACCTACATGACGTGGAGACATACAAATGATAAAGAGAGCCTTGAATGCCAAAGTTGGCAATGAAAATGATGGGCTCTGGCATGTTATAGGAAGTATGGTATAAGTGACCGCAACAAACGTTGTGTGATGAACGTTTTGTCAATTTTTGTAGGCCATCCGCCTTGTAATAAGAGGAACTATATGTTTGAGCACAAGTTATGACAAAAAGTCATTTGGGCGTCGAGGAAAAGACAATCAATTTTCAACAAAATTGATCACTTCGGAGAGCACTTTATAAAAAGAAGTTTAGTCAACACTAGACAAAACTTCTTAGGCACAAGAGTGTTAAAAAAATGTCTAACAACAACAATAGCAGCTACTACATTTAACGAAGATAAACCTACACACTATTCAAGCATAAATGACTTGATCCTGAATTCAGAGGAAATCGATTCCACCATTAATTGATAGGAAACTCCAAAAAGTAAACAGGACCTGATGGCGACTCTAAATTTACATAAAAAATGTTACCAAAATTGCCATCTTCCTGTGGAAATTCATATCTAACAACTTAAACAACGACTCAAACCATGGGAAACGACAAAGAATGTTTCAGTGTTAAGGCAGACAAAATGTGCAAGGAAAATGCTTTTTTCTGCATAATTAAAGTCCTGGAAATACGAACTTGTGAGGCAAAATACTTATATGTCAAAAAAAGTGCCAAACATCCAGTACGGATTTCGGGTGATGCACTCAATGGTGGGCCTACATAGTTAATTTTTTCAAAAACTATTCACTAACACAACTCAATTTAAAATCCAAAACAAAAAAGATTTATGGGTTTTCAAAAAGGTATAACATGGCATTGTACGTTTTACTGTTGTTTTTATATATATTTTTTCTGTTTTAAGTAAATTTTTTAGAAAATTGCCTATCCCACTTAAACAGGGGCAAACAAACCCCTCTTATACGTTTTTTTGCGTTAACTGAACCTACTCGCTGTAGTGCGTTGGTGCGCCTTATACCGATCACCCTATATACTTTCTCAATTTTTAACAGTTTCTCAATGAAACCCAAGGAATGAAGCATATCAAGCAGGAGTACTTCAAGGATCCAAGTTAAGACCATTTCTGTTTCTTACCGGAACTCATCTACTCCTGACTGCCACTGACTAGAGTGAGAGGAAGAAGAAGAATTGCAGCTTAAAATTATAGCGTTCGATTACCAGGCGGCACCTTTTTTCGCACCTAAAAACACCACAAAACATCTAAGAACTAACTTGACAAACTAAAGAAAGTTCAAAAAATACGCCATGGAAATTCAGAAGAGTGAAAGTTTTTCATTTCCCTTTATCACTATTAGCCGTAACCGGTATTCAAATACTAAATTAAAATCTCAGATACATAATAAAAATTTATTTGATTGCCTTCCTTTAAAATGTTTTATACAAACAAATATTAAACCAAAAAAAAAAAACTGTACTTAAGTTGCCGCTATCGAATTCAAAGCAATTATATCTCAGTATAATACAAATAAAAATTCCTCCAGGCATAAAATCTCATAAAAATGAAAACCAATGGGGAAGGCAGTAAGTACAAGAGCTAACAAGCTTCTCAAAAAAGCAGCAGGCACTCTGGCAATATAATTCAGAGCCAAACCTAATTTAAATAATCATCTTGCGGAAGTGCCATCGTTTAAAACGATTTCCTCCCCCAAAACAAGGAATTCGATTTTTCTATTCCGATGAACAATCTTTACACCGAATGGGGTTTAATACCAAAACCAAATATCAGCGACTTCAATCGAAAAACCCAAAGCCTTAAAATATGTCGAAAACACTTTCGTCTGTTTTTGATTTGCCAAAAAGTAGAAGAGACAAAAAAAAACAACGCTAGGAATATCTACTCCTGCTGCTTACCACCACCGCCCGTCTGTGACCGGCCGTCCTATATATTTTTATAAAAGATTCGTCCTGGTGGCATGTGGGTGGATGGTCGGATGGTTGCTGCCGAAGCCGAAGGGATGAATATATGGCAACGGCTGCTGCTGCTCCTGCTCAGGCTTTTTTGTTGCTGGGGCTGCTAAATCACTTAACACCCTCATTCGGTGTTTTTTTGCTGCTCTCGTTTGTTTTCGTCGACTTTTTATTCATTTTAAAAGTATTTGTTGACTGCAAGTGATTTATTCTTTGATATTCGACTTAACATAGCTTAGCCATTGGTAAACCCTTAAATTTAGATTTTCAAATTGAGAGGGTCGATTATAAGGCCTCAAGTGGACTGGTTTGGTAAATCAATTCAATTTCAATGTATTGTGGTATACATATTTTGTAGCAAATAGCTGTGTCAATATAGTCCTGTGGGAATGAACGCAATATGCGTCCTTGCGTCCTTGAATTCTGATCAATATTTGATGTGTCATCAATTTGTGGTTATGGCATCAATTTGCATTGTTTGCATATACATAAATGTATGTTTTCGTATTCGTACAGATATTTTATTTGCACACTCAATAAGATACAATTAGTAAAGTCATTCATTCACATATCTGATTTCTCCATCACTATCGCATTTCAGGGGGTTGCTATTTGATAGCCGAAACTTCATTTATATAGAGGGAAGAAAAGCATGCAAAAGACATCTCATTAGGAAACATATGTCTTTACTCTAAATGGGGGTAGAAAAAAAGTCACTTTTTTTTCCAAGGACCACTCTACATTCGTAGGAAGAACGAAATAAAATTCCTTCGTTTTTGTGAAGAAGGGAAAAACGTCAGAAAAATGTGTTACACATTAATCGTTATTTGGTTTACACAAGCTGTTCTATAAAGGATAGAACATTATTTAGAACGAAGGCAGTACATTAGAACAATACGGATGTGGAGGACAATTTTTACTTTATTTGCTTGACTCTGTGTTTTTTTCTGTGTGACATTTTTATTGGATGATGAAGTACTTAAACCGATTTATCGCTTAAGCACTCGTTTGTCTTAGGAAGGTTGTAATGATTAAATAAGAACTTTATAGACATTTATGTAAGGGAGGACTTTCTTTTTATTTATAATCTTCAATATGAATTTGATATAATATTTATGGGATACTTAAATAATGTTTGGGAAAATGATATAATTTAAAAAAATCTTAATTATTCCTAACAACCACAAGAGAGATACCAAGAGGAACTTGAAAACAGAGTGAGAGACCCGAAAATCAAGTCGAAAACGTGATGTTGCATTATAGGTATACAGATAGTTAAAAATAATTTCATAATTCCGTATTTTTAAGCAATTTTGGATATTCTAGGATTTCCACACTTTTTAAAAAGATTTCGAGATTATTACCAAAAATAGATGTTATGGGGATTAATTTTTCGACTTTATTCGGACTTATAAGAAAAAGAACTTTGTCTTAAGCCTAGTACGCTGCTGATGCGAAAAGAAAGTTCAAGTTGGTCTCCAATGAGACAACGAAATGCTTACAAAAAACGAAAAATAAATAAAATTTGGTGGCGCTCATGAAAAACCAGGGCCTAGTGATTTACAACTCTCAACCATTTCTGTGTGCATGTTGTTGTCAGAAATGGAAGAGACCTACAGTTTTTTTGAGTCTGAACGGCTATAGATGAGAAGCACTTATTCATGACAAGTTTACTCTTGAAGGATTGTTTAGTTCCTCGCAAGAGACAATACCTCGGGAAAAATATTTCGGGTTTTAGGCGGTAGTGGCTTGGAATCGAACCCATACCTTTGGCATGACAGTGCAACACACTAAGAATCACTAAGCCGGAAAATATCCATTGACAGTTGCACAAATTCAAAAAATAATCTTGAAATAACTACTGGCAGCCATACTGAGATAAAAGAAACAGGCACAATTAATAGTCTAGGGGATTATTAATTGTGTCAGAAAAAGAGAGTTTAGAATTGTCCAAATAATCTGCTACATTATCAATTTCACTCTTCAAACAGTGTACTGCACAAAAAAATGTTGAACTGAATTTTTCGTTTATGATTTCATTTATGTGTCATTTTTGCAGCGTACTAGTCTTTAATGAAAAATATTTTTGTGTCTTAATAATAAATGTTTGTCGATCCGATATGAACTTGAAAATTTCAAATTCAAATAATTTAATTTCGAATAAGTTGTTAGGAAGTTGTAAGGAAAATATACATTATTTTAAAAATTAGAAACTTCCTTAAAAAAACTCAATTCAAGCTTTATAGAAATAAAAACTTCCGGAAATTGACAAATCCAACCATATTGAAGAAAAACTTATGTTTTGAAAGATAGTGGTTAAAAAACTATTTACTACATGAATGAATAAGATTTTTAAAAATTTGTTGTTAAACTTTGTTAATAAAAACAATAAAATAACATTTTGGAACACAAAGAATGGTTCTAAAAAGAAGTTTTTCTGAATTTCAATTTTAACAAAAACTGTTAGAATTTTATGTGGGCATACGTTGAGATAAAAACTAAATAAATAAAATGTACGAATGGTGGGTCACACGTACTTACTCTTACGTTTTAATGGATTAGAAGTTTTAAAATTATTTTCACAAAACCAAATTCTTACACCTTACGTTGAGACATCGAAACATTTTAATGGGAGGATTTTTTGCCTCAGTGAATAGTCGATCATAGATTGAATATGATTTTATGGAAGAAAAAATATTTAAAATCGTTGGAGCGGTTTTCTTAAAAAAATATTTTGTATATATCAACATTTTTAAGGAACATACAAATGAAAAATAAAAATTAAAAAACAAATTGTTAAGCTTTTTTGAGCTACAAATTTTCCAAAAATTATTTAAATACAAAAAAAAAAAATCGAAAACATTTTTTTGGAAATTTTTATATAAAATATTAATTTAAATCGGTTCAGCCAATAATGAGAAAATTCAAAATTAAAAAAACATTTGAGAGGTACTATTAACAGTTGCTATATGTAATTTTTTATAATTTTAAGTAGTATATCGCACTAGTCTTGGCATACAGAAAAAGTTGTATAAAAATCTTAGGAGCCATTTTTAGCGTTTGCACGAAATGTACCGTTTTTTTTTTATAAATATGATTTTTTTTCGTAAAATTTCTTAGATAGTGTGAAAACCTCCTATTCCAAGTTGAATACAAATTTAAATCCAAAAATATTATTTTTTAAAATTTGGTAAAAAAATATCTATATTGTTAAGAAGCTTCGGTATTCAAAAAATTATTGAAACCACAAATACCAATTTGAAGAAAATCGAAAATAAAGAAAATGATGTTCTTTGGGAGGCAGCTTTAGTAACCATTTTTTGAAAAATTGTTTCCGATTCAAAGATAGCTTTTACCAAAAGAAATTTTTGTAATTTTTAAGGAAAGTTGTGAAGTCGTTTTTTAAGATTTTTTAAATTGCAAACAAATTTTTGCCGTTATTTTTAGTTCCCAGAAAAAAAAATGAAAAAATGTGTGGGCAGAATCACCAAAAACCACTATATACCAAGTTTGAGAAAAATCGATCCGGCCGTTCGACCAATAAAGCATTAACCCTATTTCTACTTTTTTTTTATAATAAATACATTTTTGTCATAGTACAATTGTTTTTTCAAGCTCTAAGAGCAAATACAACTTCCTTTTTAAGACTATATTAAACTTATTATTAAAAAAAACTACTAAATTGATAATAACTACGATTGATAATTGAAATTCCGTTATTTTTTTAATGAAAAAGGGATCATTTGGCTTTTATTTGGAGTCACTGTGGCGTATACGTACTAATTATCAAATATATAGGACCGGCAGATTTTTACATAATTGGAAGAGCAATTAAATTTCTTTATGTTTAGATTTGGTTTTAAATCGATCAAAAGCATATGAACCTTCTGTATGTACATATAAGGGGGGCACCGATTTTCGAATTTTTTGAATTTTTTTCGCAAAAGTTAACAAGGCAATTAAAATAAATTTTGTGCAAAATGTTTTTGAAATCGATCAACGTTAACACGTGCCGGCAAGCACTTGAAATTTGCCATACAAAATACATGGGGATTCCTCAGTGTTTTTCTCAAAATTTTAGAAAAAATGTAAAAGTGAATGGAAAATCTCCAAATTGGTACATTTATACTTACATAAGATCTAAATAAAAAAAATTGTTTTGAATTTTTTTAAATAATATTTACCCCATTAAAAACTATTACAAATATACAAAAACAAGGATACTTACTGTTATATTTAACGAGGCAAGTATTGTTTAGAAAAATTTTAAATAATTTTTTATTTACTTTTTATGATATGTACCAAGTTTGAAGATTTTACATCCGCTTTTAAATTTTTTTTTCGAATTTTTGTACATATGGATGAACGTTTATGTACTTGTATACTATACCAGGTTAGTACACATGTACGATCGCTGTTAAAAATATATTTCTCTCACGTATTTAGGTGCTATGTGGTTTGATTTAATTGATGTGTGCATCGGGAATCACCGAATGTTTTATATAGTTTGTTAGATGAAGTGTTTCATTGGGATAACGAATTGTTTGTTGTGTCAGAGAAATCTCAAAAAATTTAGTTTTCAGTGAACATAAGTACAACTAGAAGGAGTAGTTGAAAAAAATGTTCAAAAGCATATCATCCTTTCCTTTGATTGTAAAAACAAATCTCAAAGAGTTTAACATAATTAAAACTATTGCTATCTGTATTTTTCAAAAAATTTAATGGTTCGTTGGATTGTCATGCCAAAGGTCTGGGTTGGTTTCCACAGCCACTACCACCTAAAAACAGAAATGTTTTTCTGAGGTACTACATCTTGCGAGGAACTACTAACAAATCCTCCAAAAGCATAATTGTCATGAAAAAGTGCTTCTCATCTCCGTAAAAATTGAAGGTTACCTCCATTTTTGACAACAACATGCACACAGAAATGGTTGGGAGTTGTAAGTCACTAAACTCATTTTCAAAATCATAGTTATTGATTTTCAGAAAAATAAGATATTACTTAACTATTTTATTAACTTATTTAGTTAATTGGGATTAAAATCCCAATTGACAAAACCCTAAACATGCTAAAAAAAACCTGAATGCCAAAAGCTCGAATGACAAAATCCTGAATGGAAAAAATCCCAAATGGACAAAATTCCGAATGGCTTAGTAAGAACCTACTGTTTTTGGTGTTAAAAATTGCATACGTGAATTCGGAACTCTCAGTTTTTGCCATTTGGGATCTTGTACACTTCTTTTTTTGGAGAGTAGGTAGCATCACCCAGCCCAACAAGTTTCTCCTGTCCAAATCCTGGACATTGCCTAAATAATTGACTGCGAACCTGTGATTACATTGTTTTTAAACATACAAATAATCCTTCTGCACCTAAGAAAATCCTTCATCTTTTTGATTCATCAAGTCCAGACGTTGATTATTTACAGCTGTCATTAGAATTAAAAATGCATTCTCTTTAGTTTTATCGTGAATTATAGTCTTCATTTCCACTTCATTTAAATGGGTTTTTTGATTTATTTCGTTTTCTTAAACTATTTTTATTTCCTTCATTCACAAACCATAAATCTTTTTATGTTGCCTTACAAGTCCTGCATATAGGTATTTGAAACATCAGTTAAGTAAGTTGCACTTTTGATCTAGATTCACAGCATACGAAAAAAAAAGAAACTAAGTTCCCAACAAAAAAAAATAACTGCGTTAAAATTGATTTTTCCATTGTTTTCCATTTAAAAGTTCATTTGTATAAGAATTATACAAAGAAAGCGACTGCGCATCTAAGAATAGGGATGGTCCTTGACAAAAAAAAAAACAACAACAATAGAAATTAAATATTTACTCAGTACATCTAAAAAAATGGAGGAAAACCGCCATGAGATTCTTGAACCTTCTTCAGGGAAGCTTTCCCAGAGAGAGAAAACGTAAAGAATCTTTTGACATTGCATAGAAACTCAGCAAAAAAAAAAACACAATCCTTGTTGGTATACTCGCGGGGCGGAGTTTTATTTCCAAGGATATTGTGCGCAACCTCTTGCCTAAGAGAGCAACACTCTATTGTTTGTTCACAAAGGGGCACGGCTTCATGCCCCATATAATGTCGCGGCCACAGAAAAGGACTTGTACACATATTTTCAGACTTTTACAGTTTGTCGCCATTAAAATGTGGCGGATTCTATGATCCGTCAATTGACTTGCTAACTTCGTGATGTGGTTACCAAATGGGACTAAACGTATGCTGTAACAAGATAAACATACCTGTGAGTCTTTCAGTCCTAGTCTTTCGGCAAGTTTTTTCCTATCGGGTTTGCTGATATACTTCTGTTGTTGGAATCGCTTTTCCAGCCCTTTGCGTTGGGAGTCTACAGAAGGACACAATGTTTTAATTATAAGAATATTGAGAAAAAGGTTGCCCCCTTTCAAAGATGTCGTTGCACTTACCTGAAAACACAGCACGTCTCATCATACCACGCCTTGGCTTACCCCGTGTTGAATGTGCCCACGGAAAGCCTTGTCCTGGCGGCAGGGGGAAGACCTGAGCTCCAACTGTAAAAAGGACATGAGTAAAATGTGTTAATTATACAGATTAGTCCCTCCGTTTCAAAATCTCCGTCGCCACTTTTAACACACTTACCATTCATGTAGGGATTTCTGCAATGCGCCAGCAGGGAATGCAAATGCGGATGGTTCAGACCATGTGGCAGGAATGGTGTCGGCCTACTTGGCATGGGTTTCGCTATCACTTGTTTCTCCGTAGTGGCGCCCTGATGTCTTCGGTTGTCCTCACCACCGCCATAGCACCCTCCGTTCTGATTGCTGTCATTGTGGATATGACTGCTGCCGTTGGAATTGTTGTTGCTGTTGTTGTTGTTACTGTTTGGATGATTGTCGCTATCACTAATTGTGCTGCCAGGTGACGATGTGGTTTGTGGCTGACAACTATTGCTATTGGTAAGGAACGCGGGATGGGGAAATTGTGTGTGTTGTATAAAGTTTTGTTGTATATAAGGCCAGATATGTTGGGGTTGTATAAATTCTAGAAGAAAGAAAGGATAATTATGTGAAAATATCGCATAGATAAAAAACTGGAATGTTAATTAAATTTCATAAATTCTTTCGTTTTATAAAAAAAAAAATTGTTTTAGTTTTTGGGGGCCCTTCTAAAAATGAATGTCATCTGCGGAAAAAAAGCATTTTGCTAGGACATTTATTATAATAAAGGTGTTGAATAATATTGAAAGCATAAGATAAGATTGTTTCATACGAGAAATAGATAAGGTTCCTATGTATATCTAATGTATAGCAAAAGCAATGAACAATGAACAAATTATAATACCACAGGTAAGCCTCCCCATCATCTGTTCATTACATTTTGTCCGTCTTAAAATTATAAAAGCATAAGGAACATATTTTGGGAACTTTGAGACCCTGTTTCTATTAAGACATTTACATACAATCACCTAGGGTAACAAATATTCAAAATTTCAAGTCTAATATTATTTAAATGCAGTCATTTTCTCTTAGGAATTGAGACAAATTGTATTATGAAAATAAAAGGGGCAAATGGGGAAGAAGAGGAAAAAAATAAAATAATGTTTAACCTTCAAATTTTATGAAGTAAGAAAATGCAAAGTTTACATACTTCTTTATAATTTATAAAATTAGATCGCATTAATTTTATTACACAGGAAATGTGTACTTACTTTTTATAAGCTTCTGTAAGAAAATATGAAAATCAGTTATGCCGTTTTGAACCATTAAAAATGGCAAGTACTTACTATTAATTTCAATTTCAATCTGCCGTGTATGGAATCAGTAAGAAAACCCAAGTTCAGACTTTTAAAGTAATCGCATCATTTATTTAGGCTGTAGAAGTGTAGATCGACGTGCAGAATTGTGACACTCACTTTTTTCGTGTTCTCTATTATCGTTATGTCATGTTTGATTGTTATTGATATTTTTCTTTGACCGAATCCAACACTTGTCCGACAATATCCATCGCAAGTAATAATATTATTTATATCAAAAGGCAATTTAATCACTCCATTGTGCTCCTTCCTGCTGAAAACAAACGTTGCTGACCCCCATATCATTATAAATTCAGGAAAAAATGCGGTGCAAGATAGTGTTAGATAGGTCCAATTCTCGAGATCGCCTCGAAATGCATACTCCTAATCTTACAGCCACACTTTCTTTCTGAGCCACAGCTGCAATATTTGTATCCGGCTTTGTTACTAAAGATTTTCATGTCAAGGCTGGAGATATATGATGGTGGTTGAATCTTTATTGATCCAACAGAATGAGACGTAGGATTTTTCCGTGGTAAGTGCCCACCTCTTGTCCCCTCTTTACGGGAGTCTATGAACCGAAGATTTTTCATACCTCAGAGCTGTAAAAGTCCAGTGCTCTGGTAATGCAGTCAGGCAAGTTACAGTTAATTAACTTAACAATTGACTGTTAAGTTACTACTATGACTGAGTACTCTTACTGCAAGCTAAGCAGTCGGCAGTAGTACTAACATTCAGGATTGTAGAGTCATCAAAAGCTGTTAATTGACTAAGCTAATTTACTGCAGTACTTTGTGACTGCTTTTTAGTCAATTGGAAGTCTTCAGTACTGGCCTCATTTTAAGTTTTTTAGTTTTCTAGTCTTAAATCACTTAACTGCAGTCAATTAACTTTAAGTCTTTTAAAGTCTTTCGACTAAAAGTGTGTTTTAGTGTTTTATAAGTATGGAATAAAAAGGGGAACAAATTATGTTGTTCACAATGGTTTCAGTTTGTATAAAAGAAGAAGAGCCGGGAACGTAAAAAAGTATTTTTAGTATCACAAGTGCTTTTTTTTTAAATTCGTTTTCTCTAAGTTCCTATATTCGCATGAGGGTAGTCTGACTGGTGAGAAATGTTGTGTTGTCCGCCATTTTGAAAAAAGGCTTTACAAATCGTTAATATTATTTTTTTCGGCTCCTATTGGCAGTAGGGTAAAATTTTTATTATTTTGTAAGTTTCAAGATTTTATAAAACTAACGCTTTAAATATTTTCGTCATCACTGTCAAATGAAAGGTTATTGTCAAAAAACTGTCGAATTTTTTTTTAGAAAAAAACGGTTTTAAGCTTTTTTTAATTTCCTTTTGTTCATCTGACGAAAAACTGTATGATACTTATTTTAAGAACACTAAATTTCCTACATTTTGGTATAATTATGTAGATTGTTACGGATCAAAAAATGCAGAGAATACAGTAACAACAAATTGCCAAAATCTAACAAATAAATCCTTAATAGACAGTACGATTCGTACGGCCAGGGCTGGTACTGAGAAATAATAATGGATTCTTGGAAAAGGACACACATACAATACAAGTGTTTTATTATTTTAGAAAGGACACTCTTCCTCATGGCGCTGACGGGGGGCGCTCTTATGGACGCGGAAGGTTTCACTAAAATGAATTTTAAAAGTATGGATGCAGATTTATTGGAAATGATCTCAGAATTCTATATATCCGAACCTTAAAATCGTACCTGATCCCTAATACCATCAAGCCAATACTGAAGACTTTCGACTAAAAGATTAAAACCAGTCACAAAGTACTGCAGTTTTTTCTAGTCAATTGACTGCTTTTGGTGACTGTACAGTCTTGAATATTAGTACTACTAACAATTACTGATAACTATTCATTCCCCAGTGAAGGTGACATGTTAACTTTTTGCTTTAAGTTTTTTCTTTAAATATTTTAGGAAATATATACTCTGTTGTGCCTTGCTTAATAAACTAAAAACTTTTTAATTAAATGGAAAAAACCGTTAAAAAAAGAAGTGTTTTTATTTCTTCTACTGTTTCGCGTCGAATTATTAACGTTTGAGTTTTATTTAAAAGTAAATACAAATGATTTTAAGCATGAGATTCTGAAACACCCTGTATTTTTGTTAAATTACATCAATTTTATTGCATTAAGCCATTTAACAACTTTTATAATTTTCTTCAGAGCTTGAACTGAAACGTATGATGATATGTTTAAAGTACCTATATATATTTGCACTCTGATATGCTAAGAAAAAACTAAAAAATAATTGTTGATACAACTGCAAACATATTTTACATTAACATAAGATTTTTGTTCTAGTTGAATTAGATTTGTTTCACTTTTAGATAACCTTTATTATTTTAGATTCAAAATAGCTACGTTTACTATTTTAGTTACGGACTTTTTATGGTAGGTCTCGACAGTGTTTTGTCAATTTCCTGTTTGAAAAAAGTTTAAATTTAGCATAAAATTGTAAAACATTTTACATAAAACTCACAAAATTTCAAAGGTTTAGAAATTTTTGTCAAGCTGAAATAATGAATGTAAAATCTTAATTCGCCAAAGCATAGTTCCCGTGCCAAAAAAATCAATAGTTTCAAAAAAAATGTCCACCTAATGTGTGCACCAAATTGTATAATATTCAAGACAAAAAATGTTTGCTCTGGCATAAACCACCCATATATGGATGCAAAAATCATTTTCATGCAAATAATGCATGCCTTGAAGTGAATAAATTCTTCTTTTTGGAAGTGTAGGCCGATCATCCAATAATATTTATTTTATTCACCACACTTTTTTTCGCATGTAAAATAATTGCTGGTCCATTATTTTGCATGATATTCCATGACAGCAATGGTTTTTTTTTTTACATAAAACTTTAAACCAATTATGCAGAAAATAATTTCTTATTTCACCTCAATAATTTTTAGCATACGAAAATATTTGCATAGATTTTTTTGCGTACAGGAACAGTAAGCTACGCGTAAGAGCTAAAATTTTTTCAACCAAAGAGGTGAATAGAATACACTATGCACCAAATGTCAGCATTTCCTACCATGCAAAACTGTCAAATTTGAAACACTAACACGCCTAGGATGCACGGTTTTCGACGAAAGCAGGCAATTTTTTTTCAACACAATTTTGTAACGGCTGAAACCGTTATAATAAAAAAATACTTTGCGTTTGCATTGTAACATAACCTCAAAAATGCAATGGAATGGAGATGGTATATGAACGGAAGCTGAAATCCTGTAATATTTAAGTTACTACAAGGAGAAAATATCTTAAATTGGCACGATAACACTTCAAGTAAAGAACTGAAGAACTTCAACTTTTAAGTAGGAGGTAGGACGAGATCGCTGTTCTCATGCCTCAAAATAAATGTAAGTGGATTTGGTTGTTTCCAAATACTACAAATGCATAATTATACCTAAAGACATTATATTGTTTTCATTTAATTTAGGAAAATAGATAAATACAAATTTTCCAAACACCATTTTCTTTCTAATAACTCGAACAGTTATCCTTTGTGGTCTATACTCTCATCTATTTAATCAGACAAAAGCAACAACAATATTTTACAATCGTATGATGGGTATAGACAAATTAATTATAATTTCCCAGAGCTCCTTTGGGTGCAAGGAATTTAAATCAGTAGGCAACAACAGTAATTTCCGGATTCAAACACTTGGGGGCTTTAAAATATGTGGATGGGGTGTGGAGAGATATGACTTGCCTGACATAATGTGCCATATGAGAAAAGGGGTTAAACACCATCACAAAAATCACAAAAGCGGATATTTTCTCATTTGCTGTTAATTTGTGTGTTAGAGTGTATAAAGTATACGAATATAATATCTACCTATAGTATGACGCGTTTATCCTATACCCTGTTATGTAAAAGTCCTTGAATGAAAATTGTGTGTGTGAGAAATAGGGTTTTTGTACAAAAGGATCCAACGTTATATAGGATGTCTGATTTTGGAATTTATGGAAAATTCATTTAAAGCTGCCTCACACAAAAGCTTCTTTGTCCTTTGAAGTGTCAAGTAAAACAACAATTATATTATTATATTCAAAAGCTGGCGCAAAGTAGTCCTTCAGGCATAAACACCTATCAAGAGAGCAGACGGTATTTTGTGTGTAGGTAAGTTTTACACACACGCACACACATATCACCCACATCCATTACACACCTTTATGGCTCCACTGATTTTGACGACACACGACGGCGACGGCGACGCCTAAGGAGCAATCAAATTGTTCAAAAGAACAGAAAACGGCTCCTGGAAATTTAAAGACAGTTAAATGGAGGGAGGGTTTTAATTTGATTAGACAGAAACAATTAACGAATTAACGCGTCCTTTGAAAAGTTTAAGTGAAATAATTGGATATGTGTGTAGTGCGTATTTATGGGAAGAGGTGATTCTGTGTGGTAGTTTAAATGCAATTCGTGGTTTTTGGCAAATGTGGAAACAGCGAGATTAATTATGGCGTGATTTAAATTATGCGCGGGTGGTTTGGTTAATCTGTTGACAGGTGATTTAAATTGAGTGGCATTATAGTAGTTTGGAGCTGTAAGGTAATGGCTCTTGTCGGATGGTTAAATGATTCAAGTTAACTTAATTGATTGAAAACATGCGTATGCAAGTAGGAAGGCAATTATGTTTGTCAAGAGATTAAATTCTTTTTTGAATTTAATTTTCATAACTCTTGTAATAAATTAATGAAAGTATCCATTAAATAAATATAATTATATAAAAGATATTCTGGAACGGAGCTCAAGTTGTGTTTTTATTAAAAGGGTTTTGTATAACTGTAGAACTAAATTAATTTTACTTGATAACTTAAGAAGGTGCTTCAGCCCAGCGTATAGACCAAGGCCTCATATAAGTTTTGAAGATTCAATATTTGACGGTCAATGCAAATGGTAATTGTGTTGACTCTCTGACGTCAAAGTGACGTCAAATTCTGTCCCAAAGTTGTTTTGCCATGTGATCTTCAACGCAGAATACTGTCTATGCATGGACGGCTGCATTGACACTCTCGTTGACACGAATTTAAGGAATCACTCCGTCAACAAAGTTAGAACACGTTGACAGACTACTTATGAAGTTTGCGTTGACCTTCATATCAATCGCGAAAATTTAACATTTTCTGGAGGATTTTTAGTGCATCGGTAGTTGATAGTATAACGGATTAGAGACAAACTATGTTTTGATATCAAAAGTATATTTCGATCCAAATGTCACTTAATTGCCCTTAATTCACCTTTTTTCTGATCAATTCATCTACATCGTCACCATCCTTTAATGAAATTTAACTGTTGATAGCTTGAAAGGTGGAAGACAAACTGTATTTTAACCTAAAAAAGTAGATTCCAATCCAAATGTCATCTAATCGCCTTTTAATCACTTTTTTTCGGAACAGTTTAGAAACTTCAATTTTTTAATTTTCTTAGAGGCTTTTTATTCCATTGACATCGTAGTCATCCTTCAATAAAATTTGACAGGTAATGGCTTGACAGATGGAAGACAAGCTATATTTTGACAGAAAAAGTGTATATCAATCTTAATATCACCCAACTTCCCTAAGATTTTTGAAGAGATTTTTGAATCCATCTACATTGTATTGATTGATAAAACTTCAGTCAATGTCGTGTGATCGTCAACGTTAAAAATAATTTAGTTTTTCTCATAGTGTTTTGATGTGGTCAAATAGTGTAGTTGTCAACGTTTCACGTGTCAATATGTTGACACCAAAAGATACCAATCGTGTTGACACAGATCATCCATACGTCAACGCATTTTGGGACAACATTGACCGAGTGGCGTCATTCGTGTGATCGTCAACGTTTCATGTGTTGACACAGTCTATGTTGACAGTATATTGACGATGTTTCTGGTGACGTCAAAGAGTCAATGCATTGACAATTCACGTTGACCGTCATATCATAGCTAAACAGTTTGTTCATTCTAGCTAGTGATATATTATTTTTTACTTCCATGTTCCACCTAGGGCCTTCGCATCGGTCCAGCATTGGTCAACTTGAAGACATAAAGAGTTTGCTGCATTGTTGTCTATATGTTACACATTGTACTTCAGCTATCTTTACATGTTTTTAGCATTTTGACTTGATCGAATCGGTATTGGTATCGGTCTCGTATAACTCAGTCCCGTTTGGTCTCGTTTGACAAAGTTTCGTCTCGTAATCGGTATCGGTTTTGTCTGGTTTCGGTTTGGTGGCAGTCACAAACGAAAATAAAATGCGTGACTTGGTGTTCTTGATCTTGTAGTTGAATTTGCTTCGCATTTTTAAGATTTAATAAAAATAATCGTCATATTTTATGAAAGCCTATCTTTTATCTTAAGTAAGTTTTTTTTATTTTCTTAACAATTTTAAAGAGCTTGATTTAAAATGTCTAAGGTTATGATCAGTTATCCGAAACATAAGTACTGCATCAAAATATCAAATTATTAGAATCGTTTTCGAGAAACCAAGATAAAAAAATATGCGATGTAGTTGGTGGATTTCATTAAAGTTACTTCCTCCACCTAAAAAAAAACAAAATCTGAAAATTGTATCCATAATTGGTTTCAGGAAAACAAAGCAAATGAAAAATGGGCTCGGTATCGGTCTCATATAACTCAGTCTCGTCTTGGCATTGTCTCGGTATCATTTCGGATGCTTTGGAGCTGGTATCGTCTTGGTATCGCTTTGGGCTCAGATACCGATACCAAACGATACTGAGACTTTTCTGGCATCTTGGCTAGCCCTAGTTCCATGGCCAAGTAGTGACCGTTCAAAGCTAAATTTGTACACAGTCAAAATTCAATTTTAATTTTGAAACGGTTGCGTCTGCATTTTTTCAAGCCTGGTACAAAGCAGTTTTTGGTCACTCTACCCAAACTTTTTTTTTCTAATCAAAAACAACGGTAACAGCCGTATTTTTAAAGCAATTTCATGTAATGACATTTTTCTCAAAAATGCCTTGACAACTTTTCTTTTAAGAAAAATCAATGAATTACTTTAAGTTAAGGCTACCCACCTTAAATTTTAAATAAATGACACCTTCCAAAGAGCCATTTTTGTTTTACTCTTTGATTTGGTATGGAAACAATTTTACTGATTTTAATATTTTTTTGCTAACGCAGAAACTTCTGAAAAATTGAAAAAGTATTTTGTACTATTTTTTTTTTTTTTAATTTTAGATTAATATTTATTTGTTGAAAACTAAACTATGTATATTTCGAAAACGACATGGTCGTGTTTTTTGAAACTTGGTAATTACGAGCTTAACACTCTTTAGAAGGTTTCAAGAAAAAATATACTTTTATGAAAAACTAACGCCACCTATCTTCCATCTAAGCAGTTTAAAAAAATTTGGGAAAATGTTTTTTTTTTTCAAAAATGACGTCTACAATTTTTAAAAAACTTTTTCGGTTTACTAAAATTAATGCGATTTGTAATGCAAATATAAAATAAGCGAAAATAATATTGCGTATCAAATTTTTTAAAAAGAAATTTTTGAAAAATATTTCAATTTTTTTTTGAAAATTCTATAACTCAAAAATGGGCTTACAATTTTGTTTCAAATCTAAGTTTTATATTCATACAAGCATATTAATACCGAAGAGTTATATAAATACCTACCAAAATTTTTCCTTAAAAGTGTTTTAAGATTTTTTTTTTATAAAAATAGTTTTTATTATGCCGCTTCAATAATTATTGATTCTTTCCATACATTCTTAGAAAAAAATCTATTAAAGAAGTTGTTAAAGCGAAATGAAATATCGAATTTCTGTCATAATTTCTATATTTTTTTTCATTTTTTAAAACCCTTATGTCCAATTTAGATAAAAGCAATGTTAGTGTTTGATTATGAAATTGGGCATTATCCTCTTAAATATAAGAGCAAGTACGTGTGATGCAGTCGTGTATTTTATTTTATTCCTGTAGGTGGACGAACACTTAATATATTTTATAATTTCAATTTATAGCATTTTTAACTAGATAATAGACAACAAAATTTAAAGTGTTTTCAAACAAGTTCAAGTTACGTGATTTGAAAGTTGAGGATAGGTCTTCACGTACGCTCAAGTTTAACTACAAAACAAAAATTGTTTAATTTAATTTGTAGTAGTTTCAACAAAAACAATGAATAATGTTTACTTCTTGCAAACATCATAAATTCATTTACAGGGGTTCTAGAAAAATGATTCCAAAGTTCATTAAACTCTGCTCAAAGCTTAAACTATGAGAAGAAAAAAAAAAAACTAGTTATGTTTGACCTTCCCACAAACATTATCTCTATCATGATGAGTGTTATTACAATTCGCATATGATTTCGATAACTATTAGATACAACAAATATCCCACGCTTGTCTAGTAGTGTCATTATGGAAATCCCATTTTATTACAAACAAAAGTTTTACCATAATACTCACAGATAAAAAAGAATATATTTCAAACACGAGTCGCACACTTTTTTGTTAATTTTTTTTTTGTACAAAAAATACACTCAAAATAGGAAATAATGAATTTAATGATAATAACAGATATAAAAATAAAGAATCAATTGATCCTTTCGTCCAGCCCACAGGCCTGCAATACAAAAGATGAGACACACGGCAGTAAGGATTTGATTAGTTACGCCCATTTTTCCCTCATAAAAAACCTATACGAAGCTTCCCTTATTTATTATAAGTTATAACCAAAGGACGCAAATAAAATACAATAAAAAAAAAACGTGAACAGACAACGCAAAACCAGTTGAAGGATTTTTTCCGGTCAGAGATTCATATATACGAATCCAAATCCAAATCCGAGTCCTTAATCACCAGGGAACCTCATAGAACGAACATCTAAACATGATTAGGAATATGATGTTTTTACAGCCTCCCCTCTGTACGATATATATAAGCATAAAAAAACCTTTTTCTCGAGCTGCGGAAATCTGGGTATAACATACGCTAGATTTAGGGCAATCGGTTTTTTATTGTTCCCTTCCCTGTTGAAGACTACACATATATACACAATAAGAGGAATAATACAAATTTGATTGTGCGTCATTTTAAGTCGTTACACTGCCAAATACAATGAAAACACAAGCGGATAAGTTTATATTTTGAGGCTTGTTTATCTTAGGTGTTAAGGACTCCTTTGTATTTGACGGAAGATCCTTTTCCTTTTTATTGATTAAATGTTTTTGTTTTGGATTTAATATGAAACCTTGTTTAAGAAAAAAAATATAACATGAATTGTTTTTTTTTGGGTAGGTAATTATTGTTATTTTAAAAAATCAAAACAATAACATTTGGGGTCCTTTTGATTAAATCATTATACCTTCTAAGGGAAAGATGAATTAATTATTTTGGATTTTTATTTTATATTTTTTAAAGCTTTGACCTCTTTCTTGCTTGTAAGGTGAAAGTACCCATATTCATGGGTACTTTGAAGAAATCGAAAACACCGCCGTATTAAGAAAAAAAAAACGTATCTATATTTTTTGCTGTTTTGGTCAGTCATGTGTCAGCTTTGGAATCTTTAAAATGCTTACTACTTTATTAAAAAAAAATATAACTCACTTTTGTAATGGTTAAAATCGCTTAAGAATTATGACCTTGGGCCAAAGAAAATACTTTATTTAAGAAAAATTGACAAAATGGCTTTACATACAGCATTTTTTGTAGATCTGGAAAAAGTCTAAGAAAAACAAATTCACTTATAACGCTAGCAAAGTATTCATCACGAAACAAAAACACTATACAGATAAAAACAGAAAACGAGTTCATCTCAAAATGCTAAAATTGCAGAAACGTTTCTTTTCTTTAACACGACAGGACACCTGAGGGCGTCATATTAGTCAAAAAAGTTAGTTCCTCCAATTTCAAGAATTTTTCTTGTTTATAAAAAAAGTTCTGAATTTGGGCAAAAAAATAAAATAAGGTTTTAAGGCTCTCTGACAGCGAGCTAGGCTAAAGATTCACTGGCGACAGTTTTTTGTTGTTTTTAGCATAATATATCTTTCATATTTTTTTATCATTGTAAAGAAGTGTTCAAAAAGTCTTAAACAAAAAAAGTTTTGTTTGTCAAATCGTCCGTCCATATCGGTCTTTCTAGGTACTCGTGCCATTTTTAAAAATTAAAAGTTTGCAATGCCTTTGGCATGCCAACATTTAGTCTTGACCTTGTTTTCTAGTGACTACTGGGCTGCCGTGAAAATCAGACTCAATTTTAATATTTTTAATATTATGAGCCAAATTTCAAAATTGAGCTAAACTCCCTCCACAGCTCATTTAGCATATTTTTAAAACTTGATAGTTTTTGATCCGTTTTAATTAAAAAAACAAATTTCAGATAGCAAGAAAAAAAAACTAATTAAAAACCAATGAAAGCACTTTTTATTTTTAGTGCGACTTCTGTTGTTGCGCCTTTGATGCCACGTAGTCAGGGCTGTATTTTGTAACTTTAAGAGGCCTCTATGCTTAAAATGTCGAACTCAGATTCGAAGGTTTCGCATTTCATATTCTTCATACATTTTTTGTTTATTTTCCAACCTTAAAAATGTATCTTCGAAAACAAAAAAATATGTGAACAAATAACTGCCAATAAAATAAAATAATGACTTTTTTAAAGACTTATAACATTTGTTATTTTGCGAAAATAGGTTACTTTTTGACGTTTTTTTATTTGTTATTTGGGCAATTTGAAAATTTGCAACTTTGACCTTTTTCTAGAAATAATTTTTCAAAAATAGAACATAAACTTAAAAGTTTTTCGAGTTCTATTCATTTGCTATAAAATGATGTGAATATAAAATTTGTTTTTCAATTCAGTTTCTCAGAACCGCTGTTGATCCTGAGCAGTTTTAACAAATGCTTCGAAAGAGGTTACCGAAATATTAAAATATATAAAAAAAATAAAAATTAAAAAAGTGACTCAACGTTTTCCAATTAAAATGTCGTTCTATCAGAAACACCTTAGTTTTTATTCAATATGTGTTGTATGGACTTCACAAACACTGTTACCATTTGCCCAATTAATCGTTTTTTTTTTTTTCAAAATTATAGGTGGAGGCCTAAATGCCTTAATTGCACTCCAAGATTAAAAAGAAAACAATGTGTAGAGGAAAATAATGGCTGCTATTAACAAGACCTACGGAATTGGTTAAAATTTGGTAAAGGGCATTATTTTTGTCTTATTCGAATGTGTCTAAGCTCATCTAGAAACGATCACTGAACTGCCACTGCCATACCTACACCTATTTTAAGTTCTTATAAGGCTCCATAAGAGGCTCTAATTGAGCTCAGGAGCTCAATTTTGTGCTTATAATGTTCTATGATTAATAATTGCAAAAATAACTAATGTATTTGCCATAACTGCTTTATTTACTTAAGCTAATAATTTGTTAAAATTTTTAATACGTAATTGCATAAAACAACATGAGCTCCTGCTTTTTCTGGATCAATTTAAATAATTCAACAATTAGCTTTTACTTTGACGCTACTGAACTAGTTCCTTCATTTTAGTTCAATTTAGTTCAACAGTGCATTTAGTGAACAAATTTACTTGTTTGAACCACGTGAAAATTTTTGATCTCGGATGATATTTGAAATAAGTAAAAAAAAACACCAAGTACCAGGCTACTTAAAAAAAATATATTTTTCAAATTAAGTAGGAACATAAAAGACGCGTGGCTGCGACACGTCTGATTACAAAAAATCTACAAGCATCTTATCTCACGTGTGTATGGCTGTGTATTGATTGTGTCAGTCGGAAGCGCGGTCGTTATCAGGTTTCCATTAAATCGAATGGCTAATTTGATTTTTGATTTGAAGTTTTGATATTTACATATTCAGAAATGTCTTGTATATTCCTTAGAAGCTCTTTCATTGTTGACGGGAAACGTCAAAAACTAGTAAATTGAAAGACACTCAGACCATATCAAACTTTAAAGTCTAATCAAAAAAAGCCTATTTTTTATAGAAAGTTCTATTGTCTTAATGAAAGTGCATTTAATTCATACAAATTTTCTCTTGTGAAGCAAATTTATTGTGAGGGTTTTCTGTTTTTTTTTTTTTGTATTCTATTTTGTTGTGGTCTGTCGTCAAAATTCTGCTTTTCAAAATTATATAACATATAACATTTTTAAAAATAAAATTCTGCCTATTCTGCTCTTTTCTCAAATAACTTGTATTATTAAGGAAAATAAACAAAAATAAAGTACTTTTCAACTATATTGTTAGACAACTAATTGTAGCACTATTTTTCAAGTTGATGGATTTTGATTTAGTAGTAAAAAAGTATTATTTGCAGAATTTTACAAATAGAATTTTTACCCCGCTGAAATTCAAAAATCTGGACTGCAGATTATGTACTTTAATAGTTTTTTTTGTTTTTTGTTTTCTTTCAATAATCTCCAATAATTTTGCTTATACTGTCCCTGTCATATTTATAAAAAGGTCTATTTCAAAAAATCAAATCCTGAATCTAATGCATTTAGGTAGCTCTGCTATGTACATAAAAAAGAAGAAATATTATTTTTTGTTAATTGAATTCATTTTTCTTATTTTTTGTCATTTTTATCTACATACAAAATTTTTTATTTACGAAGACACATTTTTTTCATTTGAAATCTACATTGCATATTTTTTTCTTCATTTGCAGAATCTTAAAATCTGCATATATGTTCTTCATATGTGTATCCTGTAAAAAGTTTGGAGACAAATTTTTTTAACTACCCTAACAGACACCACTGTTTTGACAAAAGCTCTCGCATAAGTGAAGGCCTACGCTGACAATTTTTGTTGTTTGTTTTGTATAGATTTTGAAAGGCTTAAACACGTCAATAAATTAAATTTTGTTAATTAAATTTGATGGCGCAACAGCTCGTGGAGAACCAGGGCCTAGTGACTTACAACTCTCAACCATTCCTGTGTGCGTGTTGATGGCAGGAATGGAGGGGATCTACTTTAATTTTTTGCCGAGTCCGCACGGCTAGATGAGAAGCACTTATTCATGACAAGTATACTCTTGGAGGATTTTTCAGTTCCTCGCAAGAGGCAGTACCTCGGGAAAAAACATTTCTGGTTATAGATGGCAGCGGCTGAGAATCGAACCCATACCTTGGGCATGACAGTGCAACGCACAAACCATCATGCCACGAGGAATTACACAAACGCGTCGAAAAATAAGATTGGTCTAGAAAAATATTATCGTACCTATTCACGTACCTATCTGGGCTCCAACTTTGTAACTCAACTTCAACAATAATAGCGAATGCGCAAAATACTAGCTCGCTAATTTCTTACAGAACCTTTATAAACGAAAAATCGGATGAGCTAAAATTTGATCCCACTTTCATGCACTTAAAATAAAAGTATTGAAAACAACTTTCGCATGGATTGAAAAGTAAAATGAAGTTACATAATAGGACGCTGCTTATAGGGCTTGGTTAATGTTATAACATAGTGCGCATCGGGCATTGATCATTATAAAGCTAAATGGCAACCTTACGCTTTACTTGTACTACTAAAACGAGTGGACTTTTCTTTTCACATAGATTACGTGTTGTTCTATCAGATCTCTATGACAAGATACGATTCTGATGATTGTTTTCGAAAGTTTGAAAAGTTGAAGTTACAATTTTGCATATAGTTTTACAAAAAAAAAATATGCTAAAGGTACATAGCCTTGGGCTTAGGCCTATGGTCTATGATTCTACTCGAATGTTTAGATATAATTATATTTTGATTTTTGACAAAACTATAGGCAATTCGGATTGCCGTGCGATGCACAGTGGTACCAGTTGTATGGAAAGGCGGTCATAGGTTCATTGAATCTGAACTTTAGTTCATAGAATAGAATCTGAACTTTAGTTCAGATTCCATTCTATGGAAAAACTGAAAGTTGGCGGCGGAAAACAGAACCCATCGCTTCAAGCGCAACTTGTCGCACCATGTTGCAGCTAGTTGTTATTGTTTTTAAACTTCATAAATAAATATATAAAAAATGTTGGTATATATGATTTATGCATGATTTTTCATGACTGTCGTTAAAAGTCTTTTTAAATTAGAGAAAAAGAGACAAAAACGAACCAATCTTAGCCTCTCTCTGTAGCGGCATTTTCTTGGTTTTGTGGTTAAAAAAATAATACAAATTTTATGGACATAGTAAATACCTTTAATTTGAGTATCCATACTGCCAAAGAATATTATTAAAACATATTAAAAAAAAAGATACTTTAAACTTACTAGAAAAAGACCGCCGTGATTTTGATAACGAGCAATAATTTCAAATGTTCCACATCGGAAGCATGTAATTCTAAGTTATGTTTGTGGATTAGAATTTTTTGTGTGGCATCAGGTGGTATGGTTATCAATAAATACCATAAGGATATATGAGGCCATAAATCCAACACCAAAATTTTAGCCTATGTTCTACAACGGTCCCACTGTGCAATGATTGTTTGCAAATGGTAAAACTACTAGTACATCAATAGTTACTAAATGGTTACCAATAAAGTCATGAAAAAAAAAAATAAATACATAATATGAAAGAACATAAGTTTTTACTCCTCAAACTTCGTTAAAAAAAAATCTAAGCTTGTTATTAGGGCATTTCCATATGCAAACGATGGTTAAAATTACCATTCCTAACACGAACACCTTCTCTGGTATCTCCCAATATAGCGGATACGCTAAATTTCAGAATCGGCTTCGTACTACTATCCTTCAGAATGGTCTCCTTTGTGTCGTCCTCGTTCGAAATTCGAATTTCACTCAAACTTCTACCACAACACTTATCACATTTGAATTCGTTTTCACGCCTTAGCAACTCATGATTGGACATATTTTTCGTATCCACAATCACTTGATTGAAGTTGCCGCAAATATTACAACACATCTCGATGCGATCGCCATCCTCTTCGCCGCTCATATGCACCGACGACGATGCCACACGAATCATATCGTACGAATTGCGTCCCGCAACGAAACTGTGATCGTCCGAGGATATATTCATGAAATTATCCTCGTGCGATGAAACCGACGAATTTCTGCTCAAAATTTCATTATGTGGCGAATCACATATCGAATCTTTTAAATCCGAATTACATTCACTTTCACTGTCGTCCGATAGAATGGCCTCCACATTTGTGGCATCCTTGTCGTTCAGGATATTGTCAACCATAAATGCTGTTGACATTGTTGTAATTAATTTACACACTCCGGAAATAGTCAATGGAATTAAAATTTATATTCGTTTAATTGTAGGCAATGTTTCAATCAATTCAAGGACGAAACAATAATCGCTACGCAATGCAAAACACACGTGTGCATCCAGCGCAAACAAAGATCTTAACTGGACTAAATTGACAACCGTAATGGGTTGAACAACTAACGGCATTGACGGCACGGCAAGTCCCGTTTGAATCATAATGGTGGTTGGTAGGTTTTGTGAGAGTATAGTTTCCAATCAGGGGATGATTTGTCAGTAGGTATACTGCGTACAGTTCGAAAGGAAAATTTTTATTTCAATGTATGTGTGCGAGTGTGTATCGAATTCCCCTCACAGGATAAGAAATTTGTGTTTTGGTTGGGTTCAACTACAGTTGTGTGTGTATTGTGTAAGGTTGGGAGAAATAAAAGGGAGCGCTAACGACGTCCCTCTTTTTTGATACAAACAATACAAAACACAAAAGGATTTCTCACTCCTAGGTGCACTCACACTAAGGCAAAGCTGGATGACGGCAGGAGGGTTTCTCGGATGCGACAATAAAAATGGAGTTTCACTTGAGATTAACTGCAAAGACGAACAGTAGTGCACGAAATATTTGGGACGCATATAAAACCTGTGAAGAAATTTTTATTTTGCTTGGCTCTAGAACAGTCAGTTTTCTGTTTTCAAATTTTCCCGAAAACGGTTCTAACGTACGGTTTCGATTAGATTTTGGAATTGTTCAATTCCTATCGAATTTGGAAAACCTTCTACTCCAAATTTTCCATAATTGATAGAAATGGAGCAGCTTCAAAATCCAATCGAAAAAGACATTACATGCCTAAAACATGCACGTATTATTCAAAAAGCATGTGTATCACAGTGTATAACGTTCCTACTATAACATGCGTTAATTATGCATAAAGCGTGGGTATAGGATGCGTATGAGATAAGAATAACTTGCATATAACAGGCGTATGAGATGCGTATAGGAGGAAATAGGAGGAAAATGCATATCACATGCGTATCACATGAATATAACATGTCTATAACATGCATATAAAACACGTATAACATGCGTATAACATCCGTATAGCATGCGTATATTTCATGCGTATAACAAGCGTTAAACATCACAAGAAAAATGTTTAACCATAATTCTTAAGAAGTGCATCGCTCCAGGATAAATCTTAAAGTTCGTTTTTTTGAACGAAGTTTGAGAGCTCACTTTTGCTGAAAACCAGCTTGTTATAGTGGCGAGTGGCCTTGAAGCTATTCAAGGTTTATGAATTGGAAATTTTAAAATAGCAATTTTAACAGCTGTTTTTTAATTCTTGTATATAAAAATCAATCGTTGTGCGTTAATCCTGCAAAAGCTCAGGTGGATAATTTGCCATTAATTTGTCGTTAATTAGTTGTGAAAAATTAGAATTTGTCGTTCAATGTTTTTTACGTTTTTTAGGTGCTTTGCTTACTTGATATCAAGTTAGCAACGCACCCTGTCGAAAATCAGTAAAAACTTCTTAAACCTTATGTTTGATAGCTTAATAATTTGTCGTTAATTAGTCGTGAATTAGTTGTGACAAATTTAATTTGATCGTGCAATGTTTTCTATGATTTTTTGGGTGCTTTGCTAACTTGATATTAAGTTAGCAAAGCAACTCTCACGGATCGAAAAATGGATAGGTGCATAGTTTGTCGTTAATTAGTTCTTAATTAGTTGTGATTATTTTGAATTTGTATTTCTATGTTTTCTATGTTTTTTGAAAAGTGGTAAGGTTTTCTTAAATTTTATATCTTAGTACCTAATAATTTTCCCTTAATTAGTCGTTATTAAGTTGTGAAAAAATCAATTCATCATGCGATGTTTTCTATGTGTTTTTGGATTACATATTTGTTTTTTATGAGTGTCAAGTTAGCAAAGCAACTTTGACAAATCGAAAAATGGGTAGGTGGATAATTTGCCGTCAATAAGTTGTGACAATTTCAAATTTGTCGTTCAATGTTTTCTATGTTTTGGGTGCTTTGCTAACTAGATAAATCTTGAAAAGTCGTTAAAACTTATTATACTTAATGTTTTATGGCTAGATAATTTGCCGTTAGTTTGTCTTTAAGTAGTTGTGAAAGATGTAATCTAATCGCGCTATGTTTTCTATGTTTTTTTTTGCGTCCTTTGCTAATATCAAGTAAGCAAAGTATGACCAAAAAAGGGTAAAAACTGCTAATACCGAATGGTTTACTTCTTAATAATTTGTCGTTAACAGATCCTTATAGTTCTGAAAAGTTAACCAAAAATTGAGTTTTTAATGAAAAAAACAAAACCTTAATAAGAGTTAAAAATGGTTTAATGGGTATCAGATCTTAGTTTCAGTTTGTTTGGTAAGGTATTTATGTTATGTATACAAAAGATGAAATGAGAAAAACTGGCAGAAATCTTTAAAGTAGGTACATAGCGACTTATTTTTAGGCTAGAGTGCCTTCAGTGTTAAGTATCTGCAAAATTAATCATTGACAAAGCATAAAATGGCTAAGACGGTACAATGTTCGCCGGCTCTGCTTATCAATAATTACAATCCAATCAATTTAACCCTTAACTGGGCGCAAGAAGAAAATCACAGTAGTAGTCGCATGGGGTTTTTGATGACCCCAAACAATTTCAGAGTTTTATGTTGGTAATCAAAATCAAAAATAATATAGTTTTCTTAAATGCTTTTAACAATATGCAACAAAAACTCTTTAACGTCAAGAAATATGAAACTAAGACGGGTATAAGCCGTCCTCCTTAGGGTTAAGGTTGAGCGAAGTTCACCGGGTCATCTCGTCTAAAAAATATAGTAAAATAATTATTAAGTAAGCTTCTTAAGTCAAAAATAAAGTAAATGTTCCTGTAAAATAAAACAGCAGTAGCAAAATTATCTCTTACAAGCATTTGTTTTATTTTCCCATCCCTTCCTAACACAAATCTTTTAGGGGCATTGACTTACCTTCCTTCTATGTATACCTACTACCTCCATAGTGCATGTTTTAAATGCTTCTATCAC
The DNA here is from genome assembly GCA_946251815.1 of Dasysyrphus albostriatus. Taxonomy (NCBI): domain Eukaryota; kingdom Metazoa; phylum Arthropoda; class Insecta; order Diptera; family Syrphidae; genus Dasysyrphus; species Dasysyrphus albostriatus. Next base: position 140,310,828 of record OX276336.1, read on the forward strand.
CCTTAACCATATAGAAATAGAACCTTTATCTATACCTTCTATATAGTCAAAATGCGACGTTCTGACTTGACATGTGAGACAGTTAAACTCACCTGTCCTCTCTCCCATTACAAAGAGTTTAAGTACCTATTCCAGACCTTCTTGAGGACTGTAAAAAGCTAACTCCATAAAATCCCAATATGAAAATGTGCATCAAATTACAAAAAAATAAAAAAGAATTAACTTGTTAATCCTCCATTATCTCAAAATACCGTATTGTATTATCCTTGGTTATGCTACCATCATACTGTGTCTGTGTATTCGTTATGCCCAACCACCCCTTTCTTGAGCCATTTTATTTTGTGAGTTGTTTGGCAAAAGAAGAGGCGTGGCTTCAGCAAGCACTATAATCCTATCCCGTTTTCAAGAGTAAATTTTTTTTTTATTGTCATCATCTACCTACCCTGTTTTTTTTTGTCGTCCTCTTTCCTTATAAAAGGAACTATGAATATTTTATTCCTTAGCTACATGTATGAGTACCGATTTAATAGTGTTTAGGTATGGCTAGGGGTTGGATTTGAATGGGTATTTTTTTTTGTTGCTGCTACCCCATTCTGAAGTGTCTTAAATAAAGTGATAATATCTATTTAACTTTCTGGCATCCATACAAAACCTCTTTAAGTTATTTGGACTTTGGAGTCAGAATAACCTCTTATTGGAATTTTGGTATAGATAAGTGGGCTTGGGAACGAGGACAAATGAATAGTCAAATTTATAAACTTAATGAATGTTCATTCAAAAGCTTAGTTTTTTATTTTTGTTGGTAAAAACGTGTATCTAGGTACCTGCAATTAGGTATGAATATTATTGTAGATTATTGTTTTGTTAATTTAGATAAGTGGTGGTGATGGACGTTCACGATTGGAAATGTGACTGTATACCTAATCCCCAAAAGAATGAATGTGTCCATTCTTTTGTCAGTTTTTTTGACTAACTATTAAAATGTTAAAATTTGTATATCTTACTTTTTACAAAAAATCAACTTGTCCACATTTGTTGACAAAAATTATTGAGGGGAAAATATCTATAAGAAATTAAGAAGGCATTTCCTTTTGGCCATTTGAAAAATAAAATAAAACAAAATGAATAAGAATACCTATCTACATGATTGTCATAGTTAGCGAAGCACCGTTTGCCGATAAAAAGTGGTAAAAGTTGTTGAAAATTTCGAATTTTTCGGTAAATGTTTTTTTTTTTTTGCTTTACTAACATGAAATCAAGATCGAATTTAAAAACCTCTCCCAACCCAATCCGAATTATTCGCTGACGTTGTTTGTTTACCGTTGTGCATTTGTCATATTTTCTGCTATTGTGATTGTGATTCGCTGCGAATTCGCGTTGGTTTGGGAGATGCTTAATACTTATATTCGATTCAGTTCAGAAAAATCGTTATGGTGCTTAAAGTAGGTACCAAGTTAGTCATGAACTAATGAGCTGCTGGGAAAAATGTCAGAATTCAAAATATAAACAGTTGTTATTTTGAACATTGACACTTAGATATCTCTATCATTTTAAAACATCGTTTTTAAGAAATTGGTGTATTTTTTTTGTTTGTCAATTCGATATATTTTTTAATCATTTAATTAAACCGCCAAACACGAATTTTATGATACAACGCGTTCTACAAAAGCCGAAGAATGCAAAAATTTATTAAATAACTAAACCACAAAAATTAAAAACAATAAAATAAAATTGCGTATAATAAGGGCGAGCAGGAGCGAGAGCGAGACCGAGTATTTATTTGGTTTTATTTGTCGTAACCTAAATGTGACATTTCGATTTTTTGTACCCACCAACCAAATAATCTTCCAGCACTAACTGGAAAGATAACTGGAATGTTTTTCCTTACGCTAAAGACAGCTTGTGTTGACAAATAATGTTATTAGCTCTCGAGTACAAACAAACAAAACGCGATTAAACAAATTTATAAAACAGAATTCTCCAAAAAAACTACACAAGATAGTAAAGATCTATTGAACGTTAATGTTGAATTACTAAAAATTTGCAATTAAATAACTGAAATAAGAGAAATTTGAGTGAAAAATTTTGCCATCGCAAATAAATTGTTATTCACGACGACCAATTTGTTTATTCAAATTTCTCGCATTTTAGCAATTAAAATGCAAATTTATGTAACGCAAAATCAACATTAATTTGATTTCTACTACTTTATCCATTTTTTTTCAAAGAATTTTGGTAGATAAATGTATTTAATCCCGTTTTTGTTTGTATATTTGTCATTTGTTGGTCACTCTCATTTGAATGTCCCTTAATTGGGACTGCTCTACTAACTAAGAAAAATGAGCTAGCGGATTTAAGCTTAGCGTAGGCGAATACGAAACTTGCTTGAAATAAGATACCAATTGTGAGCATAAGGTCAGTTTTTGTTTTGTCGTTATTAGTTTTAAGAAAGTTCTAATTTTTCAAAAAAAAATAAATAAAAAATAGATAAGAGTTAGAAAATAATAAGGTGACTTGGTATATAACTCCATACAAATTACCTGAAGAAAGGTAAAACAACGCCGGTACGTTATATATTTTCGCATGTCAAAATTTAATCAGGTGAAATAAGAAATTACACTGGTCTGCAACGAAAACTACCTTTAAATCAAACCACACTTTTCCTAAGGATTTTGGCATGCTGAATCCGAGGTGAAAATTGCTGTAGCACGTCACATTTTTGATATATTTCAACATAAATATTTCAAAAACCGGTTTTTTGGGTACATTTCACGTCGAATTACCTAGCCACTAAGTTTTCTTTTGTAAAACTACTAATAGGATCAGAATGAACTGTATTTCATTTTCCAAAATCATTAAAATTTTTTTTTTAATTCATTTTCTTAAAAAAAAACAGCAAAGTTTTCAAAAACCACTCCGGTAAAAAATGTAAAAGCTCGTTTTTGAAAACATTGCCGCTATCTTTACTTTAAGGAACAAACTACAGGGAGTTGGGCCAATGACAATGACAACAATTGTTTAAAATGATAAGCTTAATATTTCTTGTATACACAATTTTTTTTTCAAACCAATAGGTTTCGCATTGGTAAGATATTTTTTTGACTTGAAAAAGAAATAAAAAGTACATTTTTCAAAAAAAAAATTTTTTTTAATCTTAAGTTTTTTTGTATGAAAAATTTCCCTTTTTTCATTTCTTATTTTTTTTTTTGGGAAAAATGTACTTTTTATTTAATTTCAAGACAAAAAAATCTCTAAACCCTGCGAAACCGTGAAAAAAGTCTACGAAAATTCTTGTTTTTCATTCATTTTGATGACGACTACATAATGTATAGGAACAACACAATTTGTCCCTATAATTGGTTTGTAAGACTTTGAAAATTTGGTGAAGAAAAACGGTTCGGTGAATCAATTTGAAAATTTAAAGAAATACTGGTGCTGTAAAAGTCTATAAATCTGCATATTATTAGAAGTTCTCAAATTAAAATTTGAAAAGTAAAAAAAGATTTACTGAAAGACCACAAACAGTCGTTGTTTAGTTCTTTTTTTAAACTAACGGTGAAGAGTAAACAAAATAATTTTTGAAAAATCTTTAAAAAACATGTAAAAATCTTACTCAAATTTCCAAAACTGTCCTTAAATTGTTCATGATGAAATTTTTTGCAAAAGATATTGGTAATCAAAGCCAAACGTATCTTTTTTCATTAAAAGTCACATAAGTTATGCAAAAAAGAATTGTACGACCACACAAAAAAATTACTGAAGATGAATTAACTGGTTATCAGATCATATCATTTGGTTAACTCAAAAAAAAAAAACATTATCTCTGAAAAGATACACAAAAAAAAAAAAATTGTTTGGTCAGTTCTACAATAACACATTTACGACACTTTAAAAAAAAATTATTTGCAAACAAAAATCGAAACAAAAAATATTAAGCTGTATAATGCTTTTTGTTTCAACAAAATACGACCACTCGTCACAGAGAAACTGCTTTTCAAAAAACACTACTAAAAATTGGAAAAAAATTTGGTTCCTTTAATTTCCGTGACTAGTGTATTTTCAAAAACTATACACAATAAAAAAATTATTTAGCTATCGGATATGGAATTTAGCTATCGGATATGGAATTTAAAAAAGTTTTAACAAAACCATAAAAGTCGTTTTTGAGAAGAAATATATTTCCCTTTTTTAATATTTGTGTGGAAGGTACTATTATTTTTCCATGAAAGTACAGTAGAATCTCGAAAAGATGAATACATAAAAGACAGGGCCCGTTCATCTTTTTAAATTGTTCATCTTTTTGAGCATCACCATTTGGCTGAGGAAAAAGATATAGTTATAAATAAAAACATTAAATATAATTTACATAAAAAGTTAAAACAAACTGAATAACAAATAAAATACGAGAAGCTAAAGGTAAAGAGAAAGTAAAAAATTAAAGTGGTGGAGCCGTTTTTTGTGAAAAATACTATTAAAGAAAATTGTATTAGGTACAGTTATTTTTATGTTTTCAGTCATCATCTACGTGCGGTCCTAGAGACCGCTCACAGCAGATTATTACCCAAAATTCAGGATTTAGGGTTTTAACTAATAAAATAGCTGTGAATACTCTTTACTTTTATTTTAAAGACTCAAATATCATTAAGTAAAGAAAAATGTTGTTATATTTTTAAAATTTAACTCTTTCACCTTAAAAAATGGCGTTGCGCTCTGTTGACGTAGGAACTTGAAATTTTTACTTCTTGGTAGTAATTTATACAAATAAATTATTTAAGAACCAACCAATAAAATAAAGATAAAACAGAAACTTAAAATAAAAACTTCAACAAAATTGCAGCCCACCAACATTCATAATTTCTTACAGAAATATAAATATACCTATTTCTTTTTTTTTTTGGAAATATAGGTATTGAAAACATCAGACTTTTGGAAGGTTCCATGTCACTATAATCCTCGTCTGGCATATCTTCGCTATATCAGACATTTCTTACTATAGCAGTCTTTCAATATTTTCGTCACTTCTATTTACGTTGACAGTAAAATAACGGTTCCTACTAAATAAATACAAAGAAATCACATAACTACCTACGTGCGGTCCCGGAAAAATATTTTTATCAACCTAGACAAATCCCGTGCACCTATTTACTCTCCAAGCTCATATGGGTTACAGGTGATCACAAAAAAAGGTACATGATGGATGCACTCTGTCACACGAAACGCACACATTCAAATATTTAAATTTGAAAATTAGTTGCGGTTTTTGAAACCGGTGGCAGGTTTGGGGGAGGGATTCGTCTTCCCTATCTAATAACAAGCAACAAACTTCATAAGAAATCCGTGTTTGATTGGTTTTAGGAATGCATAACTTGCCATATAGTAAATACCTAAAGTATACATACTTATATCGCAAGAAGAGTATAGTTTAAGTGGCAAATAATACTTCAACACCAATAAATTAACAATTCCATATATTGACCTATCTTTCATTTATAACAAAAAAGTTCCAATAAAAAAAAAAGAACAACACAACGCCCAAACTTTACGATCCAAAAATTTATAAAATATCGTTCCGATTGCAATATCAATATATCACAAAATAAACGTAAACTTTCAATTCAATACTCTCTCAGATTCAATATAAATTTTGTGCGACGTCGATGGCGGTAGGGGCGGTACTATATATGGATGTAGCCGGGTAAGGGACATGGGGTATCACATCTTTTTGTCATAAATATAATAAAATCCACTCACAGCCATTAACACTGGATATTATCCTTCCACAAATCATGCTGCAATAAAAAGTTTCGCAACAAATCTGGGCTCACTAAAGTGTGAAAGCAATTTTATCCCAAAAGGAGGACAAAATTTTGATCGAGTTTCTCTCGTCGTAATCGTTGTCCTGAGGGTAGGTTGAAGGAACAGTGGATAAAGAGGAGTACCTACCTATATATAGAAGCCCATGCCATCATGTCACCATAACCACCCCCACCCACTAAACCAATCTGCGTCAGGGTAAATAATCGTTTCGTTCTCGCATGAGGAGAGCATAGAGCATAAAACAATCTTTCAGTAATAAAGATGAAAATTTTATTAAAAGATGTCTGAAACAGATGTCGCCACGTATAATCTTTTATCGTATTCTTTCCACATCGTGACACAAAGTGTATTTATATGTGTGCCCAGCGGGGATGTGATGGTGCGCTGGTTCAGGGACAAGCTGAAGCTATATTCTATACAGTCATAAGGAGCAGCAGCTATAGCGCCGGCAGCAAATGTTCCACGATTATATGAAAATCGATATGTTAGTCAATTTGGGTGCAATTTACTTGCCACCCCCAATCCTCCGGACTAACATGTCGGATCATTATTTGGCATTACAGCAGTGAGATCCTTGAAGGTATGTATAATCTTATAGACATGTTACAAAGTCAAATGGTGATGTGTGGAATAAAATACATGTTTTACTCAAGGACGATGTACCTTTCTATAAGGTGTATGTAGGTGTACCTACCTTGTCAAAAAAACAGCTTATAGATACAAATATGCCATGTCTTTTTTTTATTATATCGTCATAATCCTGCTGGGTGCCCGTCTTTTGCACTTGTGCGTGTCAGACAGTGCTAAAAAGTCATTTATTATGGAAGATTTTAAGAGGCATCAAGCTATACATCAGCCCACCGAATGCGCGAACATTATTCCAAGACCTTATCCAGGTATATGACTCTACAAAGGATGTATGAGAATGACAACAAGAATAAGGATGAAATCCATATCTGTGATGCGATAAATTGCTTTACTTTTGTATTTTCTCTTTTATTAAAATGACAAACTTTGTGTATATTTGTCTCGAGTATAATTTAACACACAGCAAGGATGCTATTTGTGCAATTTTCAAATAAACAATTTAACCTCTAATGGGACTCTTGTGGGGTCGTAAATTCCATACTTTCTTTTTTTCAAAAAAAAAAAAAACATTAAAACCCTTTTTTCGTATTGTATTGAATTGGTGGTGTGTGAAATTTGCACGGCGAGTGTGATTTCGCTTCGGGGGTAAAATAGTCAATTGTTAAAGGAAGAGAACACAAAAAGAGGTGACATATCGAGGTGCAAAAAAATGAATGTTATGTTAAATGCCTTTTTGAAGTATCAAGACATTAAACACATTGTTTGAATGTTAGAGAAAAGTGTAATAAATGTTTAAGGATAAGAGTGGAGATTGTATCTATAAATTGACTATGTGACGTTTTATACCTAATCGATGATGATAGAAATTGTACATTATAAGCTTATACAAAAGTTTTGAAATTTTGTATTATACAAAATTAAGTAAAACCACTGAATTTAGCGTCGCAAAATTATTAAGCGTGCCAAATTTCATTTTAATTTTTGTTCAAAATTGGCGGAAATAATTTTTGTCCCCAAAAGTCAATAATTAGGCAACCACACTCAGAGAAAAAAGCAGGTGTAAATAACCAATTTCTGGTTTATTTTACCTGATTTTCAGGAAAAGTGAGATGTCGTTATTCAAGATTTTGATTTGCAGGACATCATACTGCTTCCATCTAGAATGTGTAGAAGGCAGTCTACCCAAGCAACAAAAATTGAAAAATAAAAAGGCTTACTCAAAAATGTTTCTTTTGCTATTCTACTCCTAAAAAATAGAATTTGTAACGGTATTATTTTGAGCTTGTAATTATAACGGGTGATTTTTTAGCTGGTTTGGTTTTGGCAACACTGGTTTTGACAGCTGACGTGTGTTTAGTACCTTGTGTCACTGTCAAACAGCTTCAGTTTGGTTTGCAATTTAACCATGGATCGTCTTACAAATGAACAACGCTTGCAAATTATTGAATTTTACTATCAAAATTTGTGCTCGGTTCGAAATGTTCATCGCGCGCTGCTTCCATTTTATGGTCGGCATTCTCGACCTTCTGAGCAGTCTATTCGGAAGATTGTGACCAAATTTCGCACCAAATTTACTTTGTTGGACATTAAACTACCAACACGTTTACGTACTGTGCGTAGTGAAGAAAATATTGCGGCCGTATCAGCTAGTGTGACAGAAGACCGCGAAATGTCGATTCGGCGCCGTTCCCAGCAGTTAGGCCTTTGTTACAGCACTACGTGGAAAATTTTGCGAAAGGATTTGGGCGTAAAGCCTTTTAAGATACAGCTGGTGCAAGAACTAAAGCCAGCCGACCTACCACAACGCCGAATTTTTGGTGAATGGGCTCTTGGAAAGCTGGCCGAGGATCCGCTTTTTTATCGAAAAATTGTGTTCAGCGATGAGGCTCATTTTTGGTTGAATGGGTACGTAAATAAGCATAATTGCCGCATTTGGAGTGAAGATCAGCCAGAAAAATTGCAACAGCTATCAATGCATCCCGAAAAAGCCACTGTTTGGTGCGGTTTATGGGCCGGTGGCATTATTGGGCCATATTTCTTCAAAGATGATGCGAATCGCAGCGTTACTGTCAATGGTGAACGCTACCGAGCGATGATAACAAACTTTTTTTGCCCGAAATGGAAGTTCTTGACTTGCATGATATGTGGTTTCAACAAGACGGTGCCACATGCCACACAGCACGCGAAACAATGGCGCAATTGCGAGGCGAGTTTGGTGAACAGTTAATTTCACGTTTCGGGCCGGTCAATTGGCCGCCTAGATCGTGCGATTTGACACCATTAGATTATTTTTTGTGGGGGTATGTCAAGGCTAATGTCTATAGGGACAAGCCCGCTTCGATTGACGCACTGGAAGCCAACATCCATGCATTCATTCGTGAGATACCGGCCGATATGTGTGAAAGAGTATGCCAAAATTGGACTCAGCGGATGGGCTACCTGAGACGCAGCCGCGGTCAACATTTGCATGAAATTATCTTTAAACATTAAATTGCAAGGTTCAAACTATCGATTCAAATAAATATTTCATTCATTTTTTCGAATTTTTTGTGTTTTTTTTTTTTTTAAAGTTCTAAACCTCTTAAAAAATCACCCGTTATAAACTATAGTTTTTCAATTTTTCATAAGAAAATAGTGTTGATGGACACATATTTATTTTTAAAACCACTATGTGTATGACGAATAAACATATCAAAATTTAATCTCATATAAAATGAACTCAACGTTAAAACAAAAAAAAAATGTATATAAAAATTATAAAAACATTGTTTCCCATTTGTGAAATCAATTGATATAGAAATTAATTTGTATTCAAAATAAAAACTAAAGGAAAATATTATTTGAAAGGTAGATATAAATTTGATGTGCTCAGTGATTTTTGTAAAACCGCTCATCAATTTTATATAAACTATAAAAGCCATCCTTATAACTAAAATAAAATATAAAATAAAAAAAATAAATAAATTTATATTTGAACAAAAAAAAAAATCCTATCAAACAATAACTTTTCATTCAATGAAATCAAAAAATATTTTCATGTACGACTTTTCATTCACAGACGAATAAAATTTAAAACATTCAACAAAACAAAACAAAGTATAAAAAAATTCTGATATTTGTTTTGATATAAGGTTACCATTTGTCCTCAATTTTAAGACATAATTAATGTTAAAAAAATTATTGTCCGTGTTTTTTTTTTTACATTGAACATTGAAAGATTTTTCGTAAAATATTTGTTTTTATTTATTTAGAAACGTTTGGTCTAACTCCATGAATAAGTATTTCCTTTCTTTTATTCTGTTAATATTTATGCTCATGATTTTTTGGAAACTGCTCGTGCTCATGACTAAATGTGAGCAGAGAACAAAACATGAGTACTCATAGCCTAAGAGCAACAGCAAATTTTGGGAGTGGATGTATGCCCAAAATTGGAGTATGAGAGATTATAATTGTTGTTTGTTTTTTTGTTTAGGTATATAACTTTGAATAGGCAACACTATTTTAACCAGCTGCCATTTTGTCAGCTGTCAGGTGATCTATTTTTAATTTGGTTGGGTACTTAAACATGAATAGACTGACACTTGAACAACGCTTCCAAATTGAGCAAATTTATTTTGAAAATCATGGTTCTGTTCGAAATACGAATCACGCGAAATTTGTTTAGCAATGAAGCTTTTGATTGAAAGGATACTCCAATAGGCGTTTTACTTTTTTAATTCAGAATAGAGCTCTGAACAGAGGCCGAGCATATTGAGCATGTTCTGAACATCCTCTGAACCAAGCTTGCTCTGAGCACTCTGAATTATTTTTTAAACATCTCTGATCACTAACTGTCAAAATGCTTGTGTTCATGATTTAACTCGGTGTGCTCAGTCATTTTACTCTGAACTCATAGAGCGTGCTCGGAACAAACTCAAAATACGCTCTGAATGAAAAAAGAAACACAAATTGTTAACTCTGAACGTTAAGTTCATAATCTTAACGAAAATCTACTACAATCAACAAGAACTCTGCTGTTACCAAAGACTATTTTTTGAGCTGCACATATACTTTCTCACAAAATGTGAACTTTTGCACATACACTTTCTCATTCAAAGTTGTAGAAGCATTTGTGTCACTAGCGTCTGTTTCCTTTTATTTCTAGTTTTTGGCAACAATGACAGAAGTATTTTTAGCTTAATTACTCGTTGAATGTACCCATTTTGGTGAGATAGTTTATTACTTTGGATTTTGATTTATTGATAAGATTTGATACTTGCCGCACAGACTGAAGATAGTTCGTGTTTTATTTGCGTTTATGAATACCGGTGAGAGTATAAAAGATTTTAGTTAGTAATTTTTCAAAAGTTTTTTTCAGGATTTTGGTGGCACTTAAAAAGTATTTAGTTTTCAAGTTTTTATCTTATATCTATATAAAAATTCTGTGTGTCCATGAACATAAAAGAACATTTGATTAAATAAAATTCAAAATATTTTTTGTTCATTATTTGTTTCCAGAAAATATGGTCACTCTCTGTGAATGCATAGAACTATAGAAGAAACTTCGATGTCATTGCATTTTATTTGTTGTTTCAATACAAATTTGCATTAATTTTATGCATCCAATGGATTGTGCTGAAATTGTTCAATATTTCACAATTTTGTGTCGATGTATGATATTTTGTCCTTTTTTTTCTGGTGGGAAATGATTGTAAGTGGGGCGGGTACGTATAGATAACTCACTTCTATACAACTATAACTATCTACATTCATATAAATGGCGGGTGTATTTTTATTATTTTAACCAGAATTTTACGATTTTTTTTTTGTTTTTTCTCTGATATTTTGTTGTTTTTTTTTTTTACCAACATCATTTTCTCTGCATTCAAACATCCTGGCATTGATTTATGCATGATAGAGCATATCAAGCGATGTGTAAAATGGGATATTTTTCCTGCTTTATATTCGTTTATTCTGGTTATGACCATCGCGGTGTGCATACTGAATTCCTATATAAACTACGATGACGACGACGACGGATCCTTTATTATCTGAACCAGGTCTCCCCTAGTATTATCGTGCATCAAATGCAACCCTTTCATATCAGGCAGAGGAGCCCTTTTTTATGCTTGGGGAAGGGGTGATGGGGATTGGTGTTGGTGTAGGATCAGAACAGAGACAGGAATATAAAAATGGAGTAAATAAAAATCAACATGTCTGCAGCATAATCGCGGAACATCTACAAAGGGGTGATCCATATATATCCAACGGAACTGTATTCAACAATAACAACAAAAAAAAGAACAAACAAAATTGCGAAAAAATTAAAAATGAGTTAACACAAACACTGCGCGATTTATTTGCCCATGTGCTACCAGCAGGACCTGGAAAAGTTCTTTCCTTGTGATTGCATACGAAATCTACAACATATAGAGCAAGCATCAAGGACTCTTCAACTTCAACTTCATGGAACACAATTTATCAGAAGATTTTTGTGTTTTTATTTTATTCTGTTTATTGAATTCCTTCCTCAAATGATGTTCTGCGTTCGTGTAGACGTATACCTAATACTTGACTTTGACAGGTATATAAGTTACAAAAATGTCCTTCGACCCTCAAATTGATTTTGTTGGTCTTGTTTTGACAATTTTTGTTTCTTATTTTTATATTTGAACGTGATTGTTATGTCCCTGTGATTAATAAAGGTGACAACAAATTTTCTCTCTCTCCATATCAAGGAAAAAGGGGTGAGCTATTTTCTAAACGTGTGAAAGGATACGACTTTAAAACGTTTTTTTTTTTCTGTTATTGTATTCATTCGATGCCCACCGATCAACCCTTTCTATTTTTATATCAATTTGGCAACACAAATTAATATTAATTTGAAACATGTTTAGTGTAGATATTTATTAGGACTATAGAAGTGAATTAAATGCACGCATATTTTCAAATCATCTCATGTGTAATGAATGCGAAAATTTATGGGCCTAGTTTTCGAGATGAAATGAAACAGAGTGTTTTGTGAATGCACTCATGTTTTTGGACTGTCAACTGGTTGAAGTAATTAGTCATTTAGATGCTATGTTAGATTGGATAAATTAGGCAAATTAATATATTGATTTATGAGTATTTTAAAGATCCTTGGATATTTTTTTTTCTTTTTCAATTTTGATGTGAGTTGGATAAAAAAGATCTCTACATTTAAGTTTATGTTTGTATGAGGTTTAAATACTAGAGTTGATAGCAAAAATATGTATTATGTCTAACAGAGTTACTTTTAGAAAATCATTTTTTTTAGAAATCATTATACTATCCGTCTAAACGTTGTCTTGAATGGCAGTGGGACTTTGTAATCGCAGCGAAATGAGAGCGGAACAGTTTGATTAAGTAATTTTCTCCAAATAATTGTTTGTATCAAATTTAATCAATTTTCTCGCGGTCAAATAACGGTACTAAAGTGTTTTTAGTTTTCAATGTGTCTTACTTTTACTGTCTCATGTGCCGCATTAAAAAAGAATAGTATTAAAAACAAAGACATTAGCCGTATTTTGTTGAAAACTATACACAACCAGGAAAAAGCTTTTCAACAAAACGGGTCAGTACAAACGGGTTAATAAAGCTTCTTTGTTATGAGAATTCGATTAGTGACGACAATTCTGTAGGGTCTTGGTCTAGTACTTATGTACAAAAATCTTTCATCTCTTATCCACTTAAATCCACAAGTAATATCAATATGGCTCTCTCCGTCAGTGCTAATTGGGTTTTTTCCGAGTGGGGTTGCTTGCGACCGCTATTTGTTCCTTAAATGGATTCATCAAAGCCCAATAATGTATCATTCTTTCAACATGAAGTGGCAAAACTTATATACATTTTGGAAGTTCAAGCAACTTCTTTTCACTTTCAAGATCGAATCTCTTACTACGAGTATCTACAAGATATTTTTATCTAGACCGGGTAGCTGCTATCCAACGGTAACGAATATTTTTAAAAAAATTCTCGAAAGCGGTTGCAAACGTCTGATGTAACTTTGAACAAAATAATGTGTTTTGGATTCTTGGCACCTCAAATGTCGTATATGAGATATTAGCAAAAAAGGTTTGCCATTTAGTTGGGTAGTATTAATTGATCAAATAAGGTTAAATAGTCTCAGAAATCAGCCAGCCTTAGAAAACTTGTGGGCTAGGTAGTAAAGACTTAAAGTTTGTCAAGGTCCTGCAAGTCCATGTGTGATTTTTGGCCCTTATTTGTGGGATATTTGCAATAAAAAATTCTGAAGTGTAAACAAAATGTATATAATCATTAAGAAAAAAACAGCAGGTAATAAATAACAAGAACCTTCTTGAATTCAACTCTCTTGTACATGAGGAATTTTCACAAAGACACAGTGTTAATTTTAACCGATTTCGCGTCTATTTTCAATTTTTCGTTCACCAAATATCAGGTTGAATTACAATTTTTACCTCTTCAATCTAATCTTGTCTCCTATAAAAGTAGCACTCTGCCAGTTAATTTCAACATGACACCAGTGTTAAAACACACACACAGAGGCCATCCAAATAAAATGAGTAACAATTTATTCATTTTTGGCAGTGAATAATCCCAGTATTAGTGGATGCGTGATTTCTCTGTGAGTAAAGGGTTCTTAGTTCAAAACCAAATAAGTGTCACAAAGTCATTTAAAAATAAAATGAATATATCATAAATTTCTATGCTTTCAGAATAATGCAACGCAAGTTGAGTGATAAGCAGAGTTAGAAACGACTCTAAGAAGCATGGATTAAACAAAATATATTTTTCAAGATTGATTCATCATTAGGTCAGATTAAATTAACTAGATTTTCATAATAAATTAACAGTTTAGCTTATTTATGGAAGTGTTAAATTAACAAGGTGGCATGCTGATTTAATATATAATCGATGTCAATTAAACACGAAATTTAAATCAGGGTATTTTTGTTAAACAATTAACCTGATCAACCAAGATAAAAATAACAAGCTGATAATTACTAAATTATACCTGAGTTTTTTTCTAAGTGAATCGAAAGATCAGTTTGGGAAAAATGTACTTATTTTTTGTTATTTCCGTATATCTTTTTAAAAACTTGGCCAGTAATGTTAAAATTTTAATTTAATGGGACTCTTGAATATTTCAAATAATACTGCATTCCAAAATTTAACAAAATATTTTTAAATAAGAAATTTTTGGCTGATTTCATGAAAGACTCTTCTTTATTATTTTGTTTAAGCATTAAATGATATTTGTTTGATTTCACCAAAGAAGATTTAAAATGCTCTTATAAACTAAATGCTCGTTTTTGTCTCATTATTTTTTAAAAGCCATTCCAGTCAACAACAGCAAATATTTTATTGTCAAAATAATTAGCTCATCATCCATAATGCCTTTTCACTTTTTCTCATACACTTCATATGTGCGAGGTTAATAACCCTTTTTTTTCTATCCAGGGATGTCCTTTTTCTACATTGCTAAAACAGAAAAAATTTCAATGTCTGATAAATTTAGAAGAAGTTTAGATAGAAGCAATTTTAGTACTTGTTTATGAATGTTGGCCATTAAAGAACTAAATCAACTTTTAATAGCATGTACCTCAAATTTCCTGTTAGCTTAAATTAATTTTATTAGTTCTAAAATAAAATTAATAAATAAGGAAACTATTTAAAAGTTCATGTGTAAACCTATTCGTACATTTTTATTAAACAGGAAGATATTAATAAACTACAGAAAATGAACTAGTTTTCAAATTATATTCTATAGTTCTTATTTATTAGTTAATTGCTTTTAATTCTATCATTATGTCTTTTCGATTGTTATTTTATTCTTGAAATTAAAACCAATGTGACGTGTACTTGATTAGCATTATCATATACGAGTAATATAACATTTGACTACTCGCAAAATATTATACAATACGCGTGGCCATGAACAATTCACATTTGTATTAATCTTTAATCAAATGTCTCTTGACTTAGTTCTAATTCTTGCCAAAGATTAAAAATCATTAAAAAATAAAAACGATTATTTAAATTACTTGCAGTTGTTTACATATTATAATGTGTGCATTATCTTGCGCTTTTTGTACCTCACTAGTTATTCAATTTTAATATAGATGTATAGATTTAGTTATTGTACATGTATGTAAATCGCACTTAAACAAATTTGTATAAGGTCAAAGAAAATTAAATGGAAATAGTTGGATATTTTCCTATCAACCCTAATTAGGAATAAAGAACATCAACTTTACCTCCAAGTCAACCCTTAAAGATGCATCCTGTCAATCATTTGCATCAGTGAACTGTCAAATTATTGTCATTCCTTTTGTTTATTATTGTTGGAACTGTAACTCTTTCACATGATATGCTTTAATAATAGGGATTTTTCGATCATGCAAATATTTGTTTTTATTTGAATAAATAACATTATGCAAAATTTGCACAACTCGTTTATTTAAAATTATAATAAAAAACATCAGATTGAAAAAAGTTATCAAAAAGTTGACATTGATGTGACATTTTTATGCAAACAATGGTCTTTTCATATTTTTATTATGTTTGTTTTTACTGTATAATAAGTAAAGCATTACATATTTTCATTTGATTTTTATTTAAATAAGCAAAGTTTTTTAAATAATTATAATTTGTAATCCCAATTACTTCACTATACTGCTTATTTAATAAGATTTTTGTTGTTTTTACTCAGTGTATGTTCTTTTTTCGGGAGAATAAATAATTTAATTTAATTGTAATCAGGACTTATAATTTTGTATTACTCGTACTTATTGCATATAATATCCTAATTAGGTACTGAAGGAATAACTAAATATATGGAAAGCTGCCACTGCAAGTCACTTTTTGACTAACCTTTTAGATAAAAAGGCTACTAATTTGTACATACTTAATTTGGGATAATTTAAGTAAATAAAAGGTACTAATGGATCGCACATACTTGCAATATCATACGATATTTAAATTAGTTAAAACAACTTCTTTGAGAGTTTGAGAAGAAAAAAAAGGAAGCCATCTTAATTCTTGATTGAATATGATTGTATGCAAAAAAAAAAAAATTAAATCGTTGGATCGGTTAAAAAAAGTGGTTACACATCAAATTCTTATAACTTTTTTTTTGTTAAACTTTTGGTAAGCAAATCATAAGTATTATTGTATGTGCGTATAAAAACTTGTACAAAATGTCAACCCGCTTATGAGATATCGAATTTTCAAAGAAAAATTTAAAACTTTTTTAAAAACTCAAAAACAATTTTTATTTTTAATTCTGATATGCAATATTTTTAATTTTATCCGAAATTTGTATACAAAAAAATTTATCTAAATTTGTTCAGACGATAAAAATAAAATATAGTTATTATATAGAGATTTTTATAATTTTTAGTGTTATATAACCTACTTTTATGGCACTAATTTGAGAAGACAGAAAGAATAATTGTAAGAGTCATTTTAAAGAAAAAAAAAATATTTTCCTTAACGCTTTTTCAACAAAGAAATGTTAAATCCATCATTTTTTTTTATAATTTCTTAAAAAATTTCTTAAAATACTTTGAATAGTTTAAAAATCCCTTAAATACCAAGTTTTATAAAAATCGACTATGTAGTTTTCAAAATGATTTTTAAAGCATAAAAAAAACATTTCTTTCAATCATTCTTTTATTTGCATATAAATAACCCGTTAAATAAATAAGAGCTCAAAACCAAGTATGCCACTTGATTACTTAGAAAAATATGAATTAAAAAATTATTTCCTACATGAAGGGGTTTTTTTTTTAGATGTGTGGTTTTCAAGAAGAAATAAAGTGCATATAATTTAATATTGTGGCCAAAAATGTATCTTTATTATAGATAAGGGTTTGCCATTATGTTTTAAAAATGATTTTGGGCAGGTAGCCGCTGCGGCTGGCTCGAATAGATTCCCGCCGGGAGGCACAATTTTCGACCACTTTTTGCAGCAATTTGGGCCGTATGTCAACAATAACGTGCCGAATAACCTCTTCCAAGGTGTCAATCCTCTCGGTCTTATGTGCGTAGACAAGCGATTTCATATAACCCCACAAAAAATAGTCCAGCGGTGATAAATCGTACGATTGCAATTTGAGCATATCAAGTGACAGCTGTCAAAAAGATCAATTCCGAAAAAGTATTGCCAGATTGAAAACCACATGTCTAAAAAAAAATTCATCCATCCATTTTTAAAATATTAGTTTTCTAATTTTATTTTTTTTTAATCCAAAATTTGTTTTTCCATTGAAAGTAGCTCAGCTTCAAAAAAATTTTATGGAAATCGGTTTAGGCATTAATGGTATATTTTTATATACCGTTAATAATAGTTGGTGACTTTTTGTTTTCCAAAAACTACAACATATTACCTACAATAGCCCACTGATTTTTTGTTGTATCAAAATTGTTGGAGCCATTTTTGAGATAGATATTATTGCAATTAACTACCGTTATTTTTTGAGCAAAAAACATTTCAATTCTCCCCCTGCAGAATCACCAAAAAAACTTAAGTTTAGAATTCGAAGGAGATCGCTTCATTGGCTTATACTACTGTAGATCCAGATACAGACAAGCAGAATTTTGCCATCAACCCTTTCAGTGTTTTCTTTCATCGCAATTTCATGTTTGATTTTGATCTCGATTTTTTTTGCACGAACCCAAAACTTTCCCTATAGGCACTACCTAAATCGCAAGTAAAAAATGGTTGTTTGAGTAACCAATTTTTGAAAAACTATTTCCCCTCCAATGGTAGGATTAAATAAAAGAAATTCATTGAATTTGTTTTAAGAAAATTTGTTGGCCGTAAGATAAGATTCTTTAAATTTGCTAAAAAATATGTACGGCAGGTACCGTTATTTTGAGTTTAAATAAAAATGAAAAAAATGTGTGGGTAGAAACACCAAAACCATTATGTGTACCAAGTTGATCCAGTCGTTTAGACTGTTGCCGAACCGAATTGTGAGACCCACACTATCTTCGTCTTTCCCACCATCATAATGATATATGTCTGATCAAAATCTCATGTTTAATTTTTTTCTCAAAAATGCATAACTTGCCATATAGTACCTAGCAACAACCTGGTATGGTTGCCGCGGTCGATTGGTTCCAATCTGAATTCTTCAAAATGCAAAAAAATTATCCAAAATGTACCTACTTTTACAAGGCCGGAATTAAGAAATATTTTTGTTTTTGTATTCTTTTGTGCCATGAAAAAATAATGCCAGGTGGGTCCAGTGGTCGGAAAAACTTACCAGATGAGCAGTTCAAAAAGTTTAATATTTTCAGAAACTTGTTTGATAAAACGCTAAGACTTGGTCTATTACTTATTTGTGTTCAGTCTTCGCAGTCTTAGGGTTGCCATATCCTGTTTGCAAAATTTAAAATAACTACTAAAATCAACACACCTGCTTTTATAAAGCCGGTTTTTAAACACAATATTAGCTTTTATGCCCCCTTGAACATGGGAATTTAGTGCCAGGCGAGTTTTGTGATCAAAAGTGCTTGCTAGATAAGCCTTAAATTTAAAGAAGGTATTATATGGATTGACTTTCTTCATTGTTTTTAACACATGAACAAATTTTTTTAAAATAGTTATGTATATCAATACTTATCCTTTTATTTTCAACTCTTTTTTAAAATGTTTCATACTATCTATATATAATTCAATTAAACTAAAAATAGAACAATAAGAAATACAAAATTCAACCATTATGCCCATAAGCCAAATATTTAATAAACTTTTCCTTCATCCAGTGATTGATTGACTACAAAACAGTTCATCCACAATCATGTGAAAAACTTTTCTTTCAGTTAAAATTTAATTAACTTCATATCTGAATAGGATAGAGACTATGTGAGACTTGTGTTATTGCTGTTGTTGTTTTAATGTTTTATATACAAAATTTCTGGCATGCCTATTAAAATGAACTTTTGGTATTTTATCCATAATATCGCTTTTCGCGCCCTTGGGCCAGTTACTGATTGACCGATCCAACTCGACTCGACCCGACCCGACCAGACCATAAAGTACAGAGGAAAGGTTGCATGTCAGTATTTTTTAATTAAAATGTTTGTTTCTGTAACGTCTTTTTGGATTGAATTTAAATTCTCTTTACTAGATGATAGAGAAATATATACACAGGTAGGTAATATAGGACCAGAATAATCCTGGTTGATACCTACAAATATAAAACTGAACTTGACATAACAATCAGAATTCAAAATTTCAAAAATGATTGTTTGGCATATTAACAAAAATAATATCTACGAGAGATTTCTTTTCCTAATAGAAAAAAACAAAACAAAACTCATTTTGAACATTTGATTGATACGAAACAAAAAAAAATCAAACCTTCCTTCCTATTTTGAAATCTTTATGAATTATCAAAGACTACGTAGTGATGGCAGCAGATGCTTTCTATATTTTTTTTTTTGACTTACTTTTATGCCATCAATTCATTTTACCATGATTCCTAATCTCATTTTCTATATGATAGCTGACACGTGACCAGAACTGATTTGTTTTTATTGAAAGTTTTCATTCAGAATTTCGAATAAAAGTTGCTAACTACCTTCATATAATATAAAATAGAGTCAAATCAACCCCTTTGATTTTTATATTAAAACAAAAAATATACATCTTTGTTGTTGAGTGTTGCATCATATTGCAGTAAAGAGATATTCTCACTAATATCTGAAACAAATGATGATAGAATATGGTAACTAACCCCATGAGTGTAACTAATGCACACACCCCTATTATATTAGTCCTTTGAATCATAACAAAGCATAAAATTAGGGCAATTTGAACGACTATATACTATCCGCGTGGTGCTATGAGGAGTAAACGAAAAAACAGTGCTGTCAGTATTTAAAATAAAAAACTAAAATTAACAGACGGAAGTTATGAGGAATAATATATTTGAAGTGAACTATTTTGTACATGTAATCAAAGTTTGAGATCTTATGATTTTGAGTTTTTGGTTTTGAAATTCTTTAACAGGCCTGAGTCAAGTTCAATGATTTAAATTCTGTAATTTACGAAATTTGTACACAAGTCACTTACTAATTCAGGACTCAAGGTGCATTTCCATTATAGAGTACTTTCACTACAAAACTCTCGATTGTGATTATCAGAAAGCTGTCTACCCCTCTGTGAGTTCACTCTCGAGAGCTGTGTTTCCCGCAGTATTTTTACTCTCAAATGAATGCGTACTAATATCTAAAGGTCTTTCTTTATTGCCTTAATCTAAGTATTACTTTTGAAATGTTTACTTTAAAGGGTGAACATGGAGTTTCTAAATTCACAGTTTTAATTGTTTAGGTAAAAACTTACTAATGAAGATGAAGAAACAAAGGTGTAGGCGGGATATCTTATTCAATTAGTATTTCTGTATATAAAAATCTAGCTGCATTTAAAGAAGACAAATTGTGTGAAATATATCTTGACTAGCGCCCCTCCCTGGCCCAATGCGTACGCTCGTGTATAGAAAATCATTGCTCTTTAGGTGGGAAATTGAAATTGTTTAAACTTTAAATTGAATTATTTGACATCCATAATACAAAACTCACCACAAATTTAGCCCACCAGAGAATAGATACCTTACATAATAGTAACACATTTGACAGCACTGGAAAATCGACAACACACCAACCAGACTTAACTAGACCACCGCCAATAGTATAAATAATCACACAACGCAACGTAAACGAGATGACAAATCTCATTATGAATTGAAAAATATGTTGTTTTGTTATTTTATTTAATATTGGATAAAGTTAGCGGCTGGCCGTGACGCATTGAGCCTAATTGAGCCCAAAATCAGTTATTATTTTTATTATATATAGGTAAAGCCAAAAAAGACAACCTTGCACAATAAAATTTTTGATATGGGAAAACAACCGATGTGCAGGACAGAATGAAGCATATTTTTAGTTGCTTTGGTGGATGCAATATAAATATAAATTTGCATTATGCTTATATGCGTAAATTTATGTTGCGGGGGTTGGGTGTTTGATTGGTACACAAACAATTTTGTAATTGTAAGGACAAATTGTATTGGAACCCCTTTGATGCCCCCTTGATGTGCCATTCAGTGCTTTTTTGCTTAAGACCTGAGATTGGTTTTAGTATTCAAAATAGATTTTTTTTTTAAATTTGAATGTAATGGAAAGATGCTTTAAAATATTAAAAAATAAGAAATAAAATGATAGTGAAATAAATGAACACAACAGCACAAGAAAATCTTTAAAATAAGACGGAATGAAGATGATAAGGAACAAAAAAATAAGATTGATTTTTGTATGCCGGAGAGAAGGCTATTAGAAACCCGATTTTTTGGGAACTCCTGCCATGAATCGGGAGAAATCAACCATTTTGGGAAACGTTTGTCAAGTTATGGTTGAAGGCAGAATTTTGAATTTTTTTTTAAGTGAACGTGTACGTATAATGTATATTGTACATAATGCATGTATATTAGGGTGGTGGGTATATGTTTTTTTTTTTTAGTATTATATTTGGATGAACTCTTAATGAAAAAAAAAAAAAAATCCTAATATTTTCAGATTTTTATTTTCATCACCTTTAGTCACTGTAGGGGTTAGTTAAATTTTCCTTTTTTTCTGAGCACTTGAAAATTCGAGTAAAATTTGCCAAAAAATTCAAAGCATGTAGGAGGGATGTAGACAAGAAAAAATCCGGCACGGCCAATTTAATAAAATAATTGCATAAATCGAAAAAAGAATTAAAAAACAACGACAACATACTTACAGTAATGTTTTGTAGCTTTTTGGAAAGCAATAAGTCTATTTTAATACAGTTTATTTTCAAATAAAGTTTTTTAAATAAACAATTTCAGTAAAAGCTGTTTAAAAATTTAGAAAAGAAATATTTTGCCTTCAAAATGTTGAGCTTGAAACAATTTTTTGTCAAAACAGTTCATTAAAAAGAAACGGGCTTGCCACTTGAAATCATCCTTTATTGATGTGAGGTGCTCCGGTGTTCCCCCATGTCATCGATGGCTGGAAGTATGAGCCGTCGCTTTTTACTGTTGGAACCACATATCATTAGGGGCAGACTCTCATTTATAGGCGGATTTCCAACCATGAGAACAGCATGATGGAAATAGGCGAAGTACTCAAAAGCGTTTGCAGGATTTTGTTCAGTGGTTCATTCAAAAATATAGTTTTGGTACATGAATCAAGCTTTAATTCACGAATTCAAAAGACGACAAATTGCTTAATGTATGAAATATATCTTGGGGACAAACACACCTCCCTTCCCCCCGTATGTATGCCTTTAGAAGCATTGGCTAAACTATCTCAAGTGATGGGTCAAGGCAGTCCAGTTCTTCCTCTTGTCATACTTATGGATTTTGTTAATGTAGTGATCAGTATAACAATGGATTATCGGTCCATCAGTACAGAGCCCAAATAGAAACAATTTTAGAAGGTATGCTGGGCAGCAATCACAGAACAATCGCGTTTGAAAACTTATGCTAGGCCGAAAAAAGCAACCTTCTCTCTATTCAAAACCAAACTTTTAAACCAAGTCTGATGTCCAATGAAATCACTCCTGATCCACTGTAGCCATGCAGCCCAAACGGGCGTATTTATAAATATTTATGCTGTCGCCCAGGGTTGGGGTCAGAACCCCGAAAACCGAAATCCCAGAAATCCAGTATCTCGAAAACTCAGAATTCCAAAAACTCGAAAACCCGAAAATCTACAATCCCGAAAACCCAGAACTCCGAAAACCTTAAATCTCAAAAGCCCAGAATCCCGAAAACCCAAGATCCCGAAAAATTATATAAAATGAAAAATTTCCGCAAATGTATTTACTTCGAAATTAAGGGCTTCTTCAATTTGTTATTAATTAATTGAAACTATTTGATTTCAATTCAATAAGGGCAGATCCACACTTTTTGCGATACCGATACGCTATCGATGGCATTTAATATTTTTACATAAGAAAAACTGAAAAGCGCGAAAGCGAATTATATCAGGTATTGATGATGTGAATGTATACTCATTGTTTCCTATCTTAAAATACTTTACTAAATTAAGACTTTATGGATAAAAAAGCTTTAATATGAATTTGGTCTTAAAGTTCGTCAGAGAAGTCACAGTAACTTTTTTTTTAAATTTATTATATTTTTATGATTTACTCTTTTTTTCCAATATAGTTTAGGGATTATTGCCTTTCAGGATTTTGAGTTTTCAGGGTTCTGGATTTTCGGGATTTTGGGTTTTCGGGATTCTGGATTTTCGGGATTCTGGGCTTTCAGTATTCTGGATTTTCAAGATTCTGGGTTTTCATGATTTTGGGGTTTTCGGGTTATGGGTTTTCGGGATTCTCGATTTTTGGCATTTTGGGTTCTTGGGATTCAGAATTTCGGGATTGTGTCCTTCTCCCTATCGCCTATTCTACCTACAAATTCGTCACTAAATTAATTTCGTCTATAAGGGTGTTTTTGGAAAGCTGACAAAGCCTCCATAATTTTTGATCACAACATAGTGTATATCCTTCAGTTGAGCCTAGAGTTACTGACCACTATTTTTTTGATATTTGAGTATGAGTTTAGGTAGATGATGATTAACAAAATTAATATGGTGAGTAATAAAGAAACTTAAAATCATTTTAGAATCGGTGGTAATTCCAGAAGCCATTTGACTTAGACGATGTTTTTGTTGGAAAAAAATGTTTAATCTCAGCTCTTCCTGTCCTCTGCTCTTGAACAACCGTGGGATTTTTTTCTAGTTTCAACAATACTTATTGAATGTTGGCAAAATAACATGTTCGTGCTGTTAGAACTGCTCATCATCAATTCATCATTTTAGTACTCAAAATATAGTTAGATGTGCGCTTAAGCCCCAAATTTGGTAAGTCCTTATTTTTTGCGAGCGGTAAATCTATGGTTAAGAAATTTCAAAAGTTTTCAGAATTTTTGTTCTAAAGTTTTAAGTTTGTTGAATAATCATTTTCTTTGATTTGATTAACAAAAACAGAGACAGAATGAGGTAAGAAAAATAGGCACACGTGAAATTTATTCGGCAATTATGGTTGCCATATTGGAGCATAATCTTCTGTTAAATTTTCTTATAATAATGATACTGATTCACAAGCGAAACACTAGCATCAAATGCATCCCAGTAAAGTAATTTTTTTTTGGGTCGGACATCGGCGTGGTAGAATTATTGGCTCATTTTTTTCGAAAACGAAACTTGCATTACCATAATTGTTAAAGGCAGCTAATGAAAGAGCTAAAAGTCGATGATTAGGAACTTCTTGTGACATCAGAACCTGGTTGTGTTTATCTTACTCGATAGCGACGTGAATTGACCAAAGAGATCATGCGATTTAATGCCTTTGTTTATAATTCTTCAATTCAAATTCAATTCTTCAACCACAGGACTATGCTCATAAACCTTAGATAAAACTAATGCAGTCACAAACTCATAGTCAACATAATGAACATCGTTCAGCAAATCAGCCCGATTTATGCGATAGTCATAAAAATTGGACCGCACGAACACGTGCCATCGCCCAAAACCGCGGCAAACATTTAAACGACTTCCATGTTGAGTTAAAAAAAATAAGTTTATATCTCATAAACATCTTGCTTTCAATATGGTCAAGGGCGTACGCAGAATTTCTCGTAGGGGGGGGGGGGCTCATAAACTCATTCAGGATTTAAGTAAGAGAACTGACAACCTCATTCAAAAATTCATTTTGGTACAGAAATCTTACTTTAAAACGCTTTCAATTAAAGAAGGCAAGTTGTCTAATGTATGAAATAGGATGTGATTAGGGCGGGGACAAGTGCCTCCACCTTCCCCTACTTTGCGTATGCCTTTGAATATTTTAAACCTTTGACCACGAGTATTTACCAAAAATTCATCTTAATTGTATCATTATGACATGAGGTTTTAGTGATTTATATTTTGTTTTAAGTACTGTACTGACTTTTTATGTAAAGACAGAATGATCTTTTAATCTTAGAACTCTTAAAAAAGTCAAATTATTTTTTTTTTATACTTTTTATCTTCATTTAACGTACCTATGTAGCTTTTTTTTTGTAAATAAAGTTGAACGTTGAACTCAAATACCATACAAGAAAAACATATACCCAAATTTCCTACCTCTATTCCTAGATCGAGAACACTATACTCTTCTCTACAATTTGAAGATTGAATCATCCACATACCTAGTTCTTAGTCTCCAAATTTATGCTACTCCATCAAAAATTGAATTTCATCTTAAGCAACACAACTACGAGAACATACATAGCAATCAACTACTTTATTAATAGTGACAAAAAAATTCACTTTCCATAAAATGTTCCCCAACATTGAACTGAAAGATCGCGCCCGGGATCAATTGGTCAAAACTAAATTAATTGTAATAAAATGATGTTTGATTCGAGCTTTTGACTCAATCTGTATCTTTGATATTGTATTTTTTGTATCGCATGTATAATATGATCGTTCACACATCAATATGAGACAAGAAGTGTGATTGGGCTTACGCATTATTGCAGTCGGGTTTGGTGCGTTATCAATAGAATTTGCTATTAAAAATTTTGAAATGAATTGATGCGATGCATCAAATAGAGTGTTAAAGTGAATTTAGTTTTCAACTTAAATATAGCTACTTAATCTTATAGGTACATAGTGTTAATATTTTTTTGATTTAAGTACCAACTATGAGTGTTTTCTAAAAAAAAAACTTCGGTAATTTCCGACACGTGAGTGTGATCTTAGTGCAATTTTATTCCTTTCTAAATTGATTGTTTCATGTCAAACACGAGAATGCCGTGTGAGATACGAGCTAGTTATTAAAAATTCAAATCAAACAAATATATACATAGGTAGGTAAGTGATTTGCATTTTTTTTTTCTAAGCACGCGTGTACTGTTTTTGTTATACTTCCAACGCACTTGGGTTTTTCCTGATCGAGGTGCAATTAAAAACCAATCACAATTAAGATAAATGCTAGATTGATAAGTGAAATGTCATACACAGAAGAATTAAAATTGTTTGAAACTCATATTAATTCAAATTAAAAAGATATTTAGCTAGTTAAGAATATTAAAATAGATTTCTTATTAAATTTTGCATTGACCTATGGAATTCTTAGAAATCCTTTTTTTTTGGTGGATTTACGCTTTGAAAAATATATTTTTGAAATTTTATATTCCTTTAAATTAAGTTTGCTTACTGAGAAATTGTTTAACATTATGATGTTTCTTATAAAAAAAAAACAGAAAAAAACAAACAAAATTATGACAAATTAAAAATTTCATTTGAAATAAAAATCACACGGGAATATATTTCCACACAAGACATCACATACCTACTTATAGTTATTGATAATGCAAAATGTCATAAGAATTCTTCGGAAAACAAACAAACAATTGGTTTCTTTTTTTCATGCATTTTATATTTTAGTTTACTAAAAAATGATTATAGAATATTATTAATTGTTTTTTTTTATGATGAAAAATAAAACAGTTGATTTTATTACTCTGAAAAATATTGGAAATGACAAATGACATTTTTTATTTTTAACTACGATATGTATGTATGTATGGAAATGTGCCCACACAGAGTATACATACATTGTACATAGAAATAGTCTCTATGTTGTCAGTAAGACAGTAAAGTTGTTGGTTTATAAGAAAATTAAATACTTGGGGTACGTATTTGTTGTCTTTATATTTCAATTTTTCCTTTCTACTCGTAAGCTTAGCACTAAATATTTAAGTTTCTTGTAAGAAAATAGCCCCATGAGCAGGTCTACCAGACGTTATCATTTTATACAGTACACGTCATCTATTTGAACAAATAATATCCATCCTGAAATTGGAAACAATTTCACTTTGTCCTTTTTTTTTTTTCTTGCTGCATATGTTTCGTTTTGCTTTAAACAAAAAAAAAAAAAAAAAACATCAAATTTGTAGTTAAATTAAACAAATAAAATTAAGCAAAATCAAGGGTATATAACCAAAAGCTAGCCTTAATAAATTTTGTAGGGAAATTATTATTCTGAAGGCCTTATTTACCAATACTGTATATTTCCGAGGGCCCCAATTTTATGGTGTCAAATGAATAAAATTGGATTTGTCTGCTCAGGTGAGCGCTCTGAAATATGTATAAACTGAACAATTTTATTTCTTTATGTTTCAAATATTTCTGTACATGTAGGTCGAGTCAGGAAATGTCGCACTCTTAAAAAGTTGACGATTAAATTCACATACCTAAAAATGGTCCCACAGCGATAACACTGTGTCAAAGTAATAAAAGCTATAGTTTAATGTTAACGTAGTTTTAAAAGTATGTCTTGCACACAGTTTTATGAATATTTGTTACATTATATGGGCAATTTCCTCAAATAAAAGGTATATTTTAAGTTCTATAACACAAGCTTATGAAATCAAAAATTAGTTTTTTGATTTTTGTATTGAAGTGTTCTCTTTCTACAAGTTGAAAACCTGGTCACCCTAACCATGAGGGACTATAAATCTGTAGTGTTTGCGAGAAACATGATAACTGCATTTTAAAATTTGCTTCTTTACGCCCACCTTAAATCGAGCTAGAGGCTTAACGAGTTCACCGATTTTCTTCAAATTTTGAACACTTATGAAAAAAGTTTTTAAAAAATTGTGTTCTAAATTTGAAGAATATAATTTGATTCGTTTAGGCTCTAGCTTGATTTAAAGTGGACGTAAAGAAGCAAATTTTAAAATGCAGTTATCATGTTTCTACCAAACACCACAAAAATATAATAAGAGAAACATTTCTTTCTACTTTTAAAGCTTTACATACAGTATTCAAGCCAAATTTCTTTTTTAAGTTGGTCTAAAAGAAAATTGACTATTTAGTTTTCCAAATATTTGATTTTCAAAAAAGACTTTTTTTTTATTTTTGTTTTGAAAATTTTAGAAAGAAAAACCATTTGCATTGCTTAGAAGCTTCTGTAGAAAAAATTATTGAAATCAAAACATCAGTTTTGATGAAAATCAAAAATTAAAAAAATGGCTCTTTGGGAGGTTCCATAAATAACCATTTTTTGAAGAACGATAGCTTTTTCCAAAAGAAATTTATTGAATTTTTTGGAGCCGCTTTTGAGAAAAAAAAAAGATTTTGTAAAATTGCTTGGAAAAATTGTATGGCACAGTCACCATTACTTTAAGTTCTTAAAGAAACGTGTGGGATGAATCACGAAAAAACGACTATGTATCAATTTTTATGAAAATGGATTGAGCCGTAAAGGCTGCAGCCGAACAGACAGACAGACATACAGACAGAATTGTGCCATCCACTTTTTGGTGTTCTCTGTGATCGTAATATCATGTTTGACTGTTATCTTGAATTTTTTTCTTGCATGAATCCATAACTTGCATTAGTACCTTTATAGCAAGTAATAAGTTAAACAAGTAGGCAATGAACAAATTTGTTCCTTGAAAAAAAAACACTTTTCATTTTAAAACAATTTTTCTTTTCATAAAATATCGGATTTTATTTTAATTTAAGTTAATGAAAAACTCAATTTGAAAAATATTTGGAAAAAATCAGCAAAATAGATTTTGTTAAACAAATTTAAACTGCGTCTGACCCTTGTCATGTCTTGTAGTTGTAAGGTTTAAACGGTTTCCCCGTATTTTTTATGGTGTAATCTCCCGATTTCAAAAAATATTTTTTGGCAACACTGAACTGAGCATATGATTATTCTGGACAACTTCGTTATTTACGAGTAAAAATCAGAAACCCGTTTTTTTTTTTTTTTGGTTTTTGACCAAATTCTTTAAGTACCTAACTTGATCTTTTTAACCATAAGCTTAGGGACAAATTTTGTATCATATTTTTATAGAGCCAAATGCACTAAAAAACAATACTTATTTCCTACAACATTTACTGTTAAAGAGTTATACTCAGAAAATCGATATTTTTGTTAATTTGAAATAGATATGCCAACATATTTCATAAGTGTTGAAAAAAGTGTTTAAATAAAAAAATATATAAACAAAATGGACAAAGAAAATTCATCAATTGTTGTTGAAAATATTTCTTATATGGACATGTACAATAAAACACACCTAATATTACCTAACGTTGAATTAATTTCCATGTGTGATCTAAATAAATTTATTTAAACATTTCAACAAAATTTAAAATAATCTCAAGAAAGACCGGTTGCATCACGCACTTTTCGCTTCTGTTGTTATTATTATTATTATATTTCCTACTTAAACAATTTCTAAAGAACGGAAATCGTCCGATACAATAGTTATTTTATGAATAGAGGAAAATTTTTCTTTATATATTTTGTGTATTTTTGACTTTTTTATATACGCCTAATAAACAGAGCTAAAAGCTAATAAATTTTCCTCCTATCGAAATTCTTGAATCTGTTGAAAAAGACTCTTATTAGTTACAATACATTGGTCGGCAATCACCATTCAACTTGTTTCTTATTCTGGAGACTATTTAAGAACTCTTTTAATAGTATTTTTTTTTAATTATTGCGTTTCTAATCAAATTTTCTGAATTTATTTATCAAGTCTCTCTGACAAATGATTTTTTATAAGTTATCAATTTTCCAATTATATAAAAATGCGTTGATTTTTTTCAGATTTGTTTGTAACCTATTTAAGTAGGTTCTAATTATGTTTCTCGTCGAAGAACAGTTTTGTTACTAACTTTAATACAAATAAAATATTTAATTTAAAAAAAGTGCATATAGCCATTTAACAGAAAAATGACTTAATTAATGTTGTTAATTACTTGCTGGTATATTTAAATCTAACATTGACCCTTTTTAATTTCTTTGTGTATTTATATATAATGAGGCGCTATTATAAAACCGATGAAAAACTTACTTAGCTAATATAACTAAACATTACAATTTAATTACCAGGAACATATCTGACTACTTGGATAAAAGAATTTAATGCAGTACAGGTATCTTAAAAAGAAACATTTACATTGAGTTTGTTAACTTTTTTTTCCAGATCAAAAGTAAACAAGTAAACAGTTTGTTTACAATTAAATTAGCGTTTATGATAGAGATCAACAATGAAATGTCATAAATGTTACAGCATGAGTGACACCTATCATAATTATGTTACATATTTCTAACAAATATATTAGAACTTAGTCTTTCACGGTGACTACTTTAGTTACGCATGCTAATATCGTGTTCTTGTTTATCTTTTTTTCGAATCTATATGAAACTTAGTAGATAATTTATATAAAATTGCCGCTTCAACTTTGTTGAATTTTAATTGATACAGCAATCACTAGTAAATTCCAATAAACCAATCAACAACTAATTTACCCTACCAGACAACGATTCTTTAAAATTCATCAGCCTTAGAATATGCAACATTCTTTGAAGTGATCTGATCGTTAACATTTCATTTAATTCAAATTCTTATCACTCACTGGGGATTGTTTGATAAGAGATGAAAAATGGTTTTTCATGTTAAATGTTCCCTCTTTTCTCATCTCAGTTGATGGTATGCTATGACAGCTTGAATCCCATACTGTTACATCAACTGGCGCAAGGTGATAGTGCCTATAGTAATTATCACTGAATGATTGCAGAACATGTTTTCATTTGAATGGAAACAAAAATATTTATTACAAACAATTAAAAATATCCAATTACATATTGCCTTTTGTACTTTTTGATTTTACTATTCGGAGTGAATTATCTATAGGATCATATGAGAAAGTTTATTATGAGAAATTAACATCAACAATTAATGGTTTTATTACAAGTACTTGACAATTCGCTGAACCATACATATGTAAATTATATCTTGTTGATTCAATATACGTGTAATGAAGTAGGGCTTGATTTTATGATTGATGGAACAAGCTCCTTGATTTTTTTGTTATTTTGAATGAATATATAAACATGCATATGAGTACCTATGTATTGTATACAATCATATAATGTATATTGAATTAAAATTTAAAAAACAAACAGGTGTGTAAATAATTTATTGAACATTAAAAGAAATTATTAACAATTATAATTTCACATCTTCTGTTGAATAATTGTTATATTTAAAGCTTTCAAAATACCCTTGGACTTGTTTTTATTAGTTTTTTTTTTATTATTTATTTTTGTAAGAAATATTTCATTTTCTCATTAGCTTCAAGTGAACCATGAGCAAATATTCATTGATAAAAGTTATCTTTGTTCTTGTTAACTTTGTCTTTTGTGAATGGGAATTTATGTTGATACCAAAAACGGCCCAGCTCCACCACCTAGCAAAATCTTAAGTCGCTAATTCTAAAGCAAGCGCTTATAAACTGAAATAGAACAGCGCTAATTGGGAATTCTGTCGCAAAAACTCCTACTTTCATACATAGACCACTTAATTTAAGCATTGAAAACAACTTTCGAATAGATTTGAAAGTAGAATAAAGTTGCATAGTAGGGCCCCAGTTATGTTGAGCGGAAATTTAAATTTAGAAATTCAAAAAACTGTTAAAGCATCACAATCGCCGTGTTAAGTAGTAAGTAAACATTTAATTTTCTACAAATTTACGAGGCAAATAATACAAATTTATATTTGTATTATTTTAGATTTTAACCACTTTCACCACAAAAATTCTTTGAATGCAGAAAACATGGCTACCTACCTACAAAGCAAAAGCTCCTTTCTTACTTTTTCTATCTTTTTTAAAATAAATTGCACCGGTTCACACCTTCTCAAAAGGCAAACAAAAATCCTAGACTGTTAAAATATATACAGGTATTTATTTCAAAACAAGAATTTAAATTGAGATTGTATATGTATCTAAGAGCATTACACATATAGTTTTATTCAATGACTGTGAAAGAGTTTATCTATTCATCTTTAGTTGCAAAATTTTAGTCACCACAAACAACCTCAAACACACATTTCCACAATTATTAAGCTACATTACAAACTATTTCCGTAGCTTTGCGGTTATTTACCTTTTTCACGTGCATCTAAGCACGTTCCAAATTATAGTTTTATGCAAAAAAAAAAAAAACAAATTATAAATTCAAATACAAAAATATTTTGATCATAAAAAAGATCACAATCACTTTTATGTCAAAGAAGATGAACTTAAATATTTAAGGTTTGTAAGGTTTGAGAGTTCGAACGTTGAAATACTTAGTCACCTGATGGCATTATTTACATATTCAAATAAACTACTTCAAAAGTCGGTAATCGTCAACTTTTAAAAAAGATAAATTCTAACAAAAATTATATCATAACCTACAATTTTCACTCATGGGAAATTGTTACACTCTTTTTGTAATATACATTAGGATGGTCCTTATAAAGGTCATTGTTTAATTTAAGATGGTGTGCCCACCCCTTATTTTTTCCAAATAAATAAAAAAATTATAATATGTCGCATATTTTCAATACAATTTTCTTACAATCTTTGTTTGTAATGGTTTTCAAGAATGAATTGTGAATTGACATCGCTCTGATGGATAATTATGGGAACCATATAATGCTCGTAACTCCCGATGAGTTTTCGAATATAACCACCATGTTTTTTTCAAAATAATTTTTAACAGTTTGCTCTGACACGTGTGTCTATTCATGATCAATTGCCAAATCAAACTTATGTAATTCAAAACAACCAAGAACTACTGTCAAATCAGCTTTTATACACAAATTACGTTGCCAGCAGGATTGGGCTATTTATCGGAAATTGGGTTATTTTTTTATGACAGCCCATAATTGGGCTACTAATTGCCCAAATTTTATCCTGAGCAATGTTGTTTTAGGTATTTATATATAATAAATAAAACACATTTCTCCCCCTAAACATACTCTTTGAGCAATTCTCAATTTGGCACCACTTTTTATTTACTGAATAGTCCCTATTTTTTGATGCAAAAATAATTGTTTTCCATTTGTAGGCGTAAAATGGATAAGGATAAATTATTGACTTAATGGGTAACTTAGGCAAAAGCAAAGATTTTTTTCCTTGAATATTATTCAATATTATCCACAGAAAGATTGGAAGATTGTTTTGAAAAATATAATTTTGTTTACGCATGGAACTGTAATTTTTGTGAGCAAAAAATTTATTTTATTTTCCGTTGTTTTTTCAAAATAAAAATAAAATTGTGATTGAAGTTATGAGATCACTTTTTTAATTGTATTTGTGCTACTATTTGAGCTACTTTTTCGGCTTTGATTTTGGGCTACAAAAATGTCTAAATTGGGCTATTGAACTTGTTCAAGACATGGCAGATTGCCAGTTTAAAGCCCTCCTTTTCTAAAAAAAATACCCATAGAAGACGAAATTGTAAATTCAAAAATATGTGACAATTAAAAAAAGATTAAATTTTCTATCGTGTCAAAGAAGATGAAATAATTATCAAAAGTCAGAGAGTTCAAACACTTTGCCAGCACATGCTGTTATTTCCAAATATATTCCAAATCATTTTAAAAATTCATTGGACTCGAATACTAGATAAACAACTGCATCTTCGCTATAGGAACTTCTATCATTTCAACTCAGGGAATATTGTAACATTGTTTCAATTTTAAAATAAATTGTAAAACTGTTCCAATTTACATTTGTTTACTACATCAAGTACATGGTCCAAATGTAATAAATTTGAAGGTTTTAACTCAAGACAGGTTAATCCTTAATCGCAGTATTTAATTGTCTCAATTTTCAAGATTGAAGCTAAGTGTCAAATTCGGGTTATCTTAATTAAAAGAAAAAAGTTAATAGACGTCTCTAAATAGGAATGCTATCACATTTTTTTTTTTCAGAGCAATAACATTTTGCATTAAAAAAAAAAAACAATTAATTCATAAAAAAAATAAAAATAAAATGACAACCATCATAAAGCTATTTCTTAAAAGGTTCGAAGGTATCATTTTACTAAGCAGGCCTTGTTGTCAATTATTATTGTTGTGGTTCGTTTAGAGACAAAATACGCGTGTACTTGAAGCACATTATACCATAACAAACATTATTGGCTATTGTGGTTGAAGTATTCAGCAACAAGCTTAAGCGGTCTGTGGTGGTGTTGAATGCGGTAACGGCCGGCGGCGGCGGGCAGTGCGGTGCGCTGCGGTGAGATTTACAGAAGCTAAGTGCTGTCACACTAAGCTTTTGTTGCACTTGTCATAAATTTTCGGTTATGTTTTTGATGTCATTGTACAGATTACTGGATCTAGTGAATTTTGATGTATGTATGTGTTTCCTATGTTCTTTGACAGTTATAAGTTGAAAATAATTTTGAAATGTTTGGCTTCAAGTCATGAGACTTAGTCAGATAGTCGAACATTATTTACCTACATTTGTCATACAGTTCATGGAGAAGTCAAACTTGATTTTTACTTTTTATTGATTTGGTAAAGTTTGACACTTCAAAATATGTATAAGTCTTCAGTTGACATTTTTGACAGATGACTTTCATTTATGACAATTATTGTCATGGAAATGACCCAGACCAAAGGACTGAGTGAGGCTTAAGACGGTGGCAATGGCGATGTTCAGATTCAGACAAGCTTCATGTGAGGCGGCTCATTTCAACGTCTCTTGGAAAGAAAGAGATTTTGGTCCCTTATTCCAGATTTGCATGAATGTCAGTATAGTGACGGAAAGAATGAATTTGTTCATACTTTTATTGTTTGTATTTGTCATTATCATTATGCTGCAAGTTTTCAAATTGTGTTTGCATCAGTCTGGGCCGATTCCATGTCAATTACTGTCATAAATCAAAATCATCTGTCAAAAAAGATCAATGAATTTCTGCGTCAGTTGTAGATTTTCTCAATAATTTTGATGACGAATAAATGTTTAATTAAAGTATAAAGCTAAAAACTAAAATAAACAATTGAAAAAAAAAAAGAATTAAATTAAATTTAATTTTCATTTAAACCTCTAGCCGAACATATTATTTTCTTATTTTATTTCAATAAAAAAAAAGAAGTCCAATGTTTATGGTCAAGGGTATTCTGTTTAAAATGTATTTTAATTTCATTTAATCTAATCATTTAACGGCTTTAATCTGATGTTAGAGAAAAATAAACATAAAATTCTACTTATATTTTACTTATATTGTAGTTAGCCCAGAACTTAATCCATAAAATAATACTTTTAATAGTTTTCAACACTGTCATTGATTTAAATAGTTAAAAATATCATTGAAGCAGCAATTGCAATACTGACATTAAGCTCACAAATATCCATTTAAAGTAACAATAAAATATTTCTGTCTATATTAAATAAAAATAGTAAACTATTTACATAGCCTAGGTTTTCACTTTATGAAATTCTAAGGTAAAATTTTTAAACCATTAAACAATTAAGTTACTGGTTGTAATCAACACACATAACATTTATCGTTTAATTGTTTTAGTTTTAGTTTTTTTTTATTTCAAAATGACCTTACCATAACTATAATGTTTAAAACTCTGTCCCTGTCAAATTTATAACATATTACTTTGCTAATTATTGCAAAGAAGATCATATTTCGTTGAAATGTAAAAATTTAGTACAGCCCATGTAGCATTATATACCTAACTTATCTTAAGTTAAATTAAGGTTTAAGAGGAAGCATAACTCGCATATTCGGGGTTATTGTTTTTGTTTTGTTTGTATCGAAATAATGTGGGGAAATTATCCAAATGTAGAGCAAGTAAAATGATTTATTGTGTATAGAAGCTATAGGTCAAAGCTTATTTTATATACATATGTAATTTAAAGACTGAAACTTTTGTTGCAAGCTGAGAAGGTCAAC
Organism: Dasysyrphus albostriatus; assembly: GCA_946251815.1. Lineage (NCBI taxonomy): Eukaryota > Metazoa > Arthropoda > Insecta > Diptera > Syrphidae > Dasysyrphus > Dasysyrphus albostriatus. Next base: position 140,347,006 of record OX276336.1, read on the forward strand.
GTGAATTTTGTTTTCAGTTTGGCTTGATTCATGGTCTGCTAAAGGTTGACAAAGGTTGACAACTTTTGTAGGAGTTGGTTCAGATGCGTATATTATAAAAAAATGTGGAATATCTTTCCCCCCAATGCCAACACATATTTAAATTATTGCAAATAATGTGCAACGATATTTTCACAAAGTCTGTACTTTACTATTAATTTCAAAAGATGATTTTATTGATTGATTTTGAGACATTTAGAAAGCAAAATCATTTATTATTTTGATGGACAAATAAAGTTAAGGACTTAGTTAAGTCAAAAAAAAAAAAATTCAAATAGTCCCTTTTTTTCACATAATAAGATATTTCTTATTTCAATGATTGAACAACCTTACCAATGATGTTTATGTGGAAAGTTGGGCCTATTTAATTTTTTTTACTAAAAATATTAATTAAATCTTGAGCTTTATTCGTCCATCAAAAAAAAAGATGATTTTGCATTCTAAATGTCTCAAAATCAATTATTAAAATTCTCAATGAGGGCGGGTCAATAAGTCCGTGACTTTTTGAATTTATGACCTCTTTACTGAAACAGCAACACTGCTCCTGTCAACAGGCATCTGTCAGTTGACTCCTGTCAAAATTTAAACTTGCTGCGTCAGTTAGTTTGTGTTTGACAGCTATTTTTATCAGACTACTCACTAATTTGAGCAGAAAATGGAAAAAAGTGAATTTCGTGCGCTTATTAAGCATTATTTCTTGCGAAAAAAAACCATTACCGAGACCAAGGCTAGGCTTGATAAATACTATGGGGACTCTGCTCCACCGATTTCAATGGTAAAAAAGTGGTTTACTGAATTTCGTTGTAGCCGTACAAGCACTGAAGATGCCGAACGTCCTGGACGCCCAGTTGAGGTCTCTACACCCGAAACAATCGAAAAAATTCACGATATGGTGTTGGCCGAGCGAAGATTGAAAGTGCGAGAGATTGTTGAAGCCGTAAGGATCTCGCATGGCTCAGTGGTTTCAATTTTGAATGATCACTTGGGCATGAGAAAGCTTTGCGCAAGATGGGTGCCGCGTTTGCTCACAGTCGACCACAAACGCAATCGTGTAACAACGTCACAGGAAGGTTTGGCGTTGCTTAATCGCAATATGGAGGAGTTTTTGCGCCGTTTTGTAACCGTGGACGAAACATGGATCCATCACAACACACCAGAGACCAAACAACAGTCAAAACAGTGGGTTTCTAAGGGTGAATCGGGTCCAAAGAAGGCCAAGGTGGGTTTGTCAGCCAATAAAGTTATGGCGACTGTTTTTTGGGATGCACGCGGGATAATCCACATTGACTACCTTCAAAAGGGAAGAACAATCAATGGGGAATATTATTCCAACTTATTGGACCGATTCAATGACGATTTGAAAAAAAACCGACCTCATTTGGCCAAGAAAAAAGTTCTTTTCCACCAAGACAATGCAAGGGTGCACACATGTGCAGTTGCCATGGCAAAAATCCATGAATATCTACCTTAGGCCATTAGGGCCATGGCCGTACACTACCTGGGGAGGCACTCAGCTTTGGGTACAAATTAAAAATTCCTTTACCAAGTAGTATTGAAATTGTAAGGCCTTAGAGGTGCCACACAGTGGCCAGTTTGTTGAATTTTGGTGACAAAAATCATTTCCCAATCCAATTCTTGATACAAATTATTGAAATTTGGTTCACCGAAGGACTTGAATATGTTGACCTCAGTGGTGCTGCCTTTTTTCTATTTTAAACAAGCATGGTCCAAAATTTCAAAATATAAAAAAAGTACTGTCGAAGGTAGAAGCTGAGTCAAGTTTATATTCGAAATGTCCTAAAATATGTGCTCTGATGTATACTTTCATATAAAAATGTCTAAAAATTTAATAGAAAGTAAAAGAAGATAGTCCAAATTGTTTAGAAATGCCACCAATCGATTAAAACTAATTTTAGTGCTTGCTTGCAATTTTTGTATTGAAAATTATTGTTTGTAGGTACTCGTCTAATCGAATCTGGTAGAAATATTACGATTTTGATGGTTGGAAAGTTGCCAATCAAATTTGAAAAGTAATCTAAAATAATAGTTTAAATTTAGGTTAGGATTTATACTAGTTCTATTATTTAAGTTTGACGTCAAGCTAAGAATTCTGGTAGTTGATACCAGGCAAGACCTTTATATTTATGTGTAAGTATGAATATCTGTTTTAATACCTTATAAATTGCTTAAAAGCAGTGTGTTACTGCTCACAGGCCTTAACCATATGATTCGGATGACTGCAGTAACAAATTGCAGTAAAGAACATTCATTTTCCGCACTCAAAAACAGGCAAACTTTATATGTAGGTACCTATGCTCCCCGATAAGCAGAGAACGTTTGAGCAGCTAAACAAGCTCCTTATTTTGGTGTCTAAATTTATATTTTGTTTATTTAAAAATTAATTTTTGTGTACAAAACCTAGAATTTAAAAATCTACAATATAATTAATACGAAAATCATGATTCTTTTAATGCACAACATTTTAGATTTTCTAATTCTTATTTAAACTTGTTTAGTGGAAACTTTAGTTTTCAAAAATTAGTTGGAGCTGCAAGTCTGGGTTTGCGCAACAAGTACACATTTAATTAAATAAAAATTCAGATTATACATATTCGCATTATTCAAAATTTTCACCGCTAATTTTCAAACTTTTTTAAGCGGGAAATTTAAATAAAGTGTGACTTGACACAAAATTCAAACTGCAAATATCATAATTTCGGGAAGCATACCGAAGACACTTCAATTTTATTTTCAGCTTAAGGCCTTGAATGAAAGTTCCAAAGTTATATAAATGGTAATTTTCTCGAAATTCTCGGCTTTTCGAAATCCTTAGCTGAATTAAGATTTCTCCAGAAAAAAAGAAGTTACTGAAAAGAAGTTAAAAATTAAATATTTAAAACAGTCAAATTTTTCTTGAAGACTGCACACTATAACACTGATACATAAAGGCGCTAACAGTGGTTTATTTAATACTTTGTTGGTAACAGTAAAGGCAGTATTTTTGTTTTGCATTATAGAAGACTTGCTCAAAAATTCTGCCCGAAAATTCAGAGCATATTAGTTGGAAGTACAAGAAAAAATCCTAGAGGAGTAGGTAATATTTCCTCCCGGTTTGGGTAGGAGAGAAAATTTTATAGGAAAATTATATTCCATGGAGAAAAATGTATTGAAAACAGCTTTTTAGAATGCCAAAAGTCCATTCGAATGGTTTATTTTCGAATTAAGATTTTTTGAAGAACAATTTTGTGCCAAAATTGTTTCAAATCAACATTTTGAAGAAAAATTAAATTTTTGATTTTTTTAAATTTTTATTTGAAAACGATTTTTGCTGAACCTATTTATTAAAAGAATTTAATTTTAAAAGAAATTTATAATAATGGGCTATAAAACAATACTACAATACTGTAAGTATTGCCCTTTTTTTTACCTAATTTTTTTCTGTTTAAAGTTTTTTTTTTCAAATAAAATTTCCCCTGCTGCCTAAGTGGGGAAAATATTACTCCTTCCTGTGGGATTTTTTTCTTGTCTACTTTCAAACAACATGCACTGAATTTATGGGCAGACCTTACGCGAATCACCTAGTATGTAAACAAAAATAAAGGGAAATTAAATTAACACCTACAGCGACTTTTTAACTTCATTTAGAGACGATTTAGGTCCATCCAAGATGACCTCTTTTTTAATGACCACTCTTATGTTCATACTTTACAATATACAATTTCAAATAGTCAAATCTTTTAAGCGATCTGCAATTAACATTTCACATCTTCAAAATTTCTGGTTGACTCTTAATCTTCTATTCTGATGAGCAATACAATTTTGTTTAATCCAATTAAAACATACATAATCTGAATGTATGTATATCACCTTAATAACTTGTACCTACGTAAATAGCTTGTAAAGATTAAATAATTAATTTGTCCATTCTCATTATCATCAATTAAAATCCTAATGAACCATAAAAACTCGAAGTCAAAATAATAAAACGCCCGAAACAAACTGAACTGGTCAAATATGTTTGTTTTTTTTTTTGTCTGTACCTACTTCATATACTAATCGTATTGACCAAGTGACTGAACTTAATATGGGTGAATATTAAAAACTATTTCCATCCTAAATAAAAGCTAAACATCAAGACTCATCGTTTTGTTTTTTTTTTTTTTTTATTTTGTACACAAAAATTATGAAAATAATTTTTTTCGTCTGACTCCACGTTGACATTGACATTGACATTGGCCATTAGCAGGAATAATTTGAACTTGTTAAGTGATATTATGCTGTTTTGATTATTTAGCTCATCACATTTTATTTCACAACTAAGCCCATCATATACATGGATATGAGGAAAGTCACGCTCCTCAAATGTAAACTCAACTCGGAACCAGGAAGAATCGAGCTTTTTTGTAAACATTGATGGACAGTTTGTGGTTTTTTCAAAGGGTTCTTACATCCGTTCTTGTCTTAGCTATTAACATAGTTTAATGGCATTTTTGTGTAATTTCCCCCAATTGATGACTTAGCTATGTACATATTTCGGGGAAGTTGTGACAAATGGAAAGAAAACGTGACGCTCTACAATCAGTCAGCTAAGATCTTGAAGATTTGTTCTTATAAAAACAAAATGTCAAAACCCCAGGTAGATATCATTGGACAGAACATCGTAATTACAATACCTAGATGTTGTTGTTAGACAAGAATTATAATGGTCAAGGGTTAAAGTTGTAAGCATTAAGAATATTTAATTTTTGTTTGGAATTGAAAAACGTCATTTTATAATAGCGTTGCAAATATTGAAAAGGGAAAATACATACGTTCTATCATAGTTCTGTTTTCAAATTGTTGTTATAGTTGTTTTAATAAACCTACACTTAAGTTATAAACGAAGAGATGTAATTTCCTTGAATATAATTGTTTAAGATTATGTAGATCGTCCTATAAAAATGCACTCTACACTTCATACTCTTGACACCATTTACAAAACTTAAAGTCCAGCTGCTTGGTAAAGTATAAATGCTATTTTTTTTTTAGATTTTTGAAATAGATCCAGCTAGACAACAGGATTCTAGGTTAATATTTTGTTTCTATTGCGAGTTGGAGATTCAAGTTTAGCCTTTTTTAAAAGCAGAAATCTTACCTTTCATTTTTAAATTTTTAATTAAATTATATCGCTTCTATGGGGAAACATAAATTTACGAAAAAATTATTTCCAAACGCAAAATAAAAAAAAAAAAAATAAGATAAGCACCTACCTATTCTATATTTTAAAAAATTAAAGTTTTTGATTACTTGTTTGGCTGTCAGTGTTCAATACTCTTATTAAATTGAAGTTTTTTTTTTGAGAAAATTATAAAAATAATTTTTTTCCTTTCGGTTTAATATATTTTCGATACAAAAAATTCTGCGCTGCTTATTTGTTTTTATTTTAACCTCTTAGACGACCAGATGATGACGACCAAAATGACGCTGATCTCACTTGCTACAAAACATTTTACAGGACTGCATTCTTGACCTTAAGAACCCCGAGGTTGCATTTTGACTTTTGTGTTTGACGTTTATTTACATTTAAAGTTGAATAAAATTGCACGTAATTGGTAATTAGAAGAAGTAATGATTTTCTTTGAAGTGTTTGTGAATAGAAATTGAGAAATTTATAAAAGAGTATAAGTAATGGGTTATAGGTGGTTCAGGGCTTATGGCTTAGGCTTAAGAAAATTACAACAAAATAAGTTACAATAAAATGATTTAAATGGTAAACAAGCAGTTAATTAATTTTAATGATGTAGATCATTTTTAATAATAACACTACCTACGTTCTAGTGAACGTGAAATAAATATTCTTGTGGATTTTGATCCCTTAATAGGAGTAATATTAATTGATTGAACAGTAGGTACATTATTTTATGTTCATAATTACGATTATTTTTATAATGTATTTACGTCAATAAGAAATGGAAACTAATATTTAAAAAAGTCTTATAAAAACTGGCACTTGATTTAATGAGGGCCAGGAATTCCTACAAAGTATGCACTTCGAAGACCATTTTTAATGAGGACATTAGGGTGGTTCGTATTAATGTCATTGTTATTTTATTTTAGTTGGTGTGTCCCTTAATTCTTCCAAATAACTTTAAAACAAAATCCTGTTAAATGTTTGCTCTAAGCTGTTGACCCGGCCCCCTAGATGAAAGAAGTTTTATATGAGAAACAGATGCTAAATCATATTTTGATTTTGTATACCTTTGTAGAAAAAATTAAATTTTGGTACAAATGTAGTCTTTTATGATTACATCTTATTACCGGTACAAAACTAATTAAAATTAAAATCGAATATTTGTTCAATTTTAGACCCATTGAGGAAAATTTGAAAAAACCTCAAATTTTCTTGACAATACATTTGCACCAAAATTTAAATTATTTACAAAGTTATAAAAATTCAAATTTGACCTAATATTTTATAATAATTCTTATATTTTATATTTATATTTATATTTATATTTATATTTATATTTATATTTATATTTATATTTATATTTATATTTATATTTATATTTATATTTATATTTATATTTATACTGCAGCGCAAGTTCGACATTAAAAGTAGAAAAAAAAACATGTTCTTTTGCTAAAGTTTGCCAATTTGATATTTTTTAAGCTAGGTAGCACAAATTGAGCCTGAATTTTGTGTATAAAGGAAAATGTATAAGTCAGAACAAAATTTGCAAAATTTCTTGAATCCAATTCTAAGTTTACCAGACTAATAAAACCTTAAACCTTGCAATATTTGAATAGATTTATTTTTACAGATTGAAGGCTTTAGACTTTTATTTCAAAAATATTGACCATGAAAAAAATTCAATACCGAAACGCTTAAATATCTTCTTATTCCGGAAAAATCAAGCTTAGCGTTTCTTTGCGATGAATGAAAAAGTCTCTCAATGATAAAAGTACAAAATATAATATAAAAAATTGATTTTTGCTGAGTCCAAAAGAATAGAATTAAAAAAATAAATAATCTTAATTAAATTTACTAATTATTGTCATCATTTGAGTCACTTTAGTCCATTGTCCAATGGTTCAATGTTTTTTTTTATTCTTGATTATATCATAACATTATTCATGAAATTTTTCATTGTTAAAGAATTTGCATAAGATCACGATATAATAATTTTTGTATTTTGCAAATACAAACAAAAATATATAATAAAAACCACCCTAAATATGAAACTAACTTAATATTCATAAAAATCATTAATATTCAAATAGAAATATAAAAACCACATTTCTCTTAAAAATTTTCCTCGTTGTTTTTTTGCATTTAATTGAGTTGAGTTGTTTTTATAGATTAATTATAAATGAACGAATGGAAAAATAGTTTTTATTATTTTTCATCTTTTTATTTGTAAACAACTTGTTTAAAACCATTTTTTAACAACAAGAATTGACTCTTCATTCCCTAAGTAATTGTATTTAATTTTTTTTTGTTTAAAAAACCACAATCTTCTACGAAATCTACCAAAAACAAAAAACCCAGTCATCCAACTCTTAAGGCCACATTGTAATAACCATTTATGTCTCTTCCGAGATCCACTATAATAGTTGATAGGTACGCTTTTTTTTGATCCATCGCGATCTCATATATGAGGAACAATGGAATTTTTCGTTTTGAATCACGCTCCTGGTGTAGTTGGGGCTTTCCATAAGTCGTCATTTAGCACAGCATCTGAATCCATACGCATCATATCCTCATGTGAATAATTGTCTTCCATATACAATTCGACATAAAGTAATGAACTCAACATACCGGTTCAGAAGAAAATGAGACAAACTGAAGAACTTTTTTAACTTTGTTTTTGTTTTTTTGTTTAATGACCCTTTATCCAAGAAATCAATTTGACGTCCTTGAAAGTTCATCAGTAAGTTGTGTATGTTTCCATTTCCATTGTGTTTTGTTGTGTAAATATTATGGGAAAAAGACTAATTTAATTCTTAGCACCGACATCTACATCAGGTTTCGTATAGATTACCTACTAGGTACTTACTTTGTTTAAGCGAGGAGCCATTATAATTTTAAGAACAACAATTATAAATTCTTATTTAATTAAGAGTTCAAAAGGTTAAAAAACAAAAAGATAACCGGCCCAAATCTCCTCCCATGTATGTACTTATGTACGTCACCTCTATGCTACTTCAAATGACGTTTCTGAAAAATTGCTAATTCATAGTACCTGCCAACGACACTATGACGCGACGCATGATGATAAGGAAAATTTATATTCTTTCAATAAAACAAATCATCGCATAAGGTTACATTATAAAACAGGGCTGGATTAACAGATAAGTATGGGTATTGTATAAGAATCAAAAGGTATTTTTTTTTTTTTTGGTTTATAAATGCAAAAATTTATACTTGCGATGTTTGTATATGTAAAAATATTGAACTCTAACTCTGGACTAAAATTGAAAATAGAAACAGAATCTAAGTAATATGCATGAGGGGATCTTATGTTATGGTCTTGTAGTTCAAGTCACTTAGGTTGACGTGCACGAATTTGTTTTGGAACAGTAATCACTGAATAGAAATTTGTTTAGTACAAAAAGGTATTTATCAATGATTTCGTGTAAACTTTTTTGTTATTAAAATTAGCAACATAACGACTCTTACATTTGTAGTAAATATAACTACTTTCGAATGAAGAAGCGCCATCTTCTGAACTATAAATGATACAAACCAATCTATGGAGACCTTTGGTGAGCTTTAGAACTTTTAGCTCTAGCTGTCAAAATGAAAGCTTTGGAAAGGCAAATTTATAGGAAATTTCTCCTATGGAAAGCTATAGTAGCAACTACTAGAACCTTCAAGCTATTTCGGGAACCGGTGTGATGAGTATATAAGGACATGTTTGAACAGCAGTGGACACAGCTTAATTTTAATCATGAATGAGTTATGTTGGTTGTAATTAAAGTGAAAAGTAAAGTTGAATGTATGTAAACGTTGAACTCACATCACAATTTTATTCAGGATCGTTCGTTTCAATTTTGCATTTTGAAGAAGCTCTCCATACAAGTAGATATCTCGTCTATATGTTCCCAGCCAATGGAAAGTTGCGGAAGTCATAATGGTTTTGAGACCTGGGGCCAAATTAGCGTACCAGCAATACGTGACTAAATTACATGAGTTTGGCACTTGGCTCACGTTTCAAGCAATCTATTATAGCAAAATTTTAACTAGTTACTCGTTCATTCGATCACTGATGGCACTCACTCACTCGATAACTGACCCGGTAATTTGGCCCCTAGAAAACCATCTCACCAAAAGAAGTCTTACAGACCGATTTCACTTCTTCCTATAGTACCAAAAGTTTTTGAAAGAATACTCCTGCGTCTGCAGCCCATAATTGAAGCGAAAAAATTAGTACCTGAAAATCAGTTAGGATATATAAGAAAGCATTTGACAATTGATCAAGTGCATAGAATTGCTGACGTAATAGACAGAGGCCTTGAAGAATAGAAAATCTGTTCGACAGTCTTTTTGGATATATCGCAAGCATTTGACAAGGTATGGCACGAGGGCCTCAAATTGAAATTAAGGCAAGTTCTGCCTGACGGACTATATAACATTCTAAACAGAAATCTAGATAACAGACCGTTTCGTGTAAGACACGGAAATGATTATTCTTATTTTAAAGGTGGCTGGGTTACCACAAGGAAGTGTATTAGGTTCTGTTCTGTTCCTTTTATTTACAAGCGATATACCCCAAACAGAAGACACTACCGTAGCCACTTTTACTGATGATACTGCAATACTAGCAGTAGGCAAAACGATTAGTGAAGCTACAATTAAATTACAAAATGCTCTCAATAATGTTATTGAGTGGACAAAAACATGGCGAATAGCGCTCAATGAACAAAAGTCAGTCCACGTGGACTTTCCATATAAGAAAATAAATAGATTACTCGTCTTTCTTAATATCGCTCGTGTTCCATTTGCAAATGAGGCAAAGTATCTGGGAATGACTCTAGACGAGAAATTAAAATGAATATGAACTGTCTACTCGGTAAATATTCAAAGCTTAATATTGAAAATAAGTTGATTTTATACAAGCAGGTACTTAAACCTGTTTGGACTTATGGCATACCACTTTGGGGTCGTACCTGCACTTCAAACATAAATAACTTACAAACGTTTAAAAATAAATTACTAAGGTCATTTGTAAATGCTCCATGGTATATAAGAAACGAGGATCTTCACAGGGATCACGGGATTCCTACGGTTCGGGACGAAATAAGAAATTTCGCGTGAAAACATAGAAATCGGCTATTAGAACACGCTGATTCAACGATTATTGACAGTCTTGACGAGTCGAATTTAGTAGATACGTCGTCTGCAAAAAACAAAACCTTCCGATTTGGTGCGGTGAACTGCTTTAAAATCGCGGAATAAGCAGGAACTTTTACCGGAAAGTAACCTGCAACGCGTTACTTAACTTCGTTGAAAATAAATTGGTAGATAAGTTTCAACTTAGTTGCAACATCGGGAAGTGGAGGTGGTTTTAGTGAAGTAAGAATCTCACACACCTGTGAGCTTGCGTTGCAAGTTTTGCACCTACCCAACGGCAAATAAATATAAAAAAAATCTCGTCTATACGAACAAGTTAAAGATGATTGTAGCCTTAGAAAACAAGGTCATTCATTATTTACAAGAGGCTTTTTCTTAAGTAAATGTTTGGAATTGATTCGGATAAAAATTTTGTAGCTAGGTACACTTTTGCAAACTTCAATGTTTTTTTTTAACACCGAGGAAATCAACCTTCAGGCTTTTTTCAAAAAAATCAATACGGCGTTTTCGAAATATTAGACTTTCAAAATTTCTAAAATATAGAAAACCTTGGTTTTAAATGAGTGAGATATTAGGTTTGTTTGGTTACTGAAAAATCGTACGAATTCGTACAATGTTGCACTATATTTCACAAATTCCTGTTTGTTAACTCCAAAGTGTAACAACGAGCCAAATGAGAGAGCAAGAGCAACTTCCCCTCCATGAAAAAGCTTACAAAACTTCTACTACACAAATTTCTAAGTGAAGGAAGTAAACAACCGTCAAAACACGTCTGTTTGCTTTTTAAGATTTGTCTGTTGTGTATGATAGTCTAAGTTACGTTTGATGTTTTAAACACAAAATTGCTACAAAACTGGTTCAACGCGTTTGTTTACTTTGTAACAAGTTTTTCCCTCTTTGAATGATTTTTTCCCTTCCTTCAATAATTTGACAGTTTTTGAACTTCGTGCTACAAAAGTAACCAAACAAACCTATTGTCTTAAAGGCAATTAGTGCAACAAAAAAAGAACATTTTTCCAACTCTAGAAGCGTCTGTATAGAAATTTATTCGTCATTTTCTCTAAGACCGCACTCCTTTAATGTCTCCACTTTCTCCAAATTTCTAACGAAAATCCAAGCAAAAGACTTCAAAAGCTGAAAATAAAAAAGAAACTTGAAGATCCCATTAGTTACTGTCATTTGGCAAAAAATATCTCAAATAAGTAGCAGAAATATTTGTAATTCATTGGGCAGAGATACCGTTATTTTAAGGAATCATTTTTTTTAATTTGTCAGTGGAACATCAAGAATCATTTTTGTTTAAAATTTTGCGGCCCCCTGAACTTGGCTTCAACTTAAATCTGCCTCTGGTTATCAACATTTCCATTCAAAACGGAAACGTTGTAGAACATTACGGTTTAAAGTTTAAAAATTAAAAAACAAATTCTTAAAATCAAATATCAAAAGCTATAAAAACCCCTTCCTTAAAATCAAAAATACAACAAAATCATATACAACAACAAAAAACACTACACAATTTTATCGTATAAGAGAGTATCTATAATTGCAAATATCAACCGAAAACAACTGATCGAAAAATCGTTCAACAGGAATAAACAACATCAAAATAATACAAAAAAAAAAATCATATCTCATGAAGAAAAACTTGCAAAAGATATACACAGACTGGACTGTGTGACACACACAAGAAGCACGCTGCCGCTGCGCTGCCATTCATTTTGTCTATGGAAAATGCTCAAAGAAAAATACAATAAAAACATCAGACAGTATAGCAAAAAAAAAAAAAAAAAAAAACTCCAAGACTTGATGACTTAAAACTACTTAAGGTGGTGGAACGATCCGCACTCCGGTCTTAGTGGTAGTAAAGTTAAGTTAAAAGCATCTAGATGTAGATGCGGGTCCATTCCATTCATATGAGCTTTTCACATTATTACACTGCGATAACTTTAGATCAACAGACACAACACATCGCGCTTAGCACAGCACATGCGCGCGTGCTCCTTCTTTCGTGTCTTTCAATTTCATACGGATATCTACCCTCTACTGCTAATGGTAGCACGATTTTTTAAGAATTTAATTTTAAAAAAAAACATCAATTTAAGGATAATAGGATTTTTCGAATCTTTCAGTGTGTTTTAAACAAAAAAAGTTTTCAAAGTTTCGTCTTTCTACAAAATCACTTATGTGGATGTGTGGATCCTTAAAAGGAGTTTTTCTCTAAAAAAAAGTCGAGTGAAAAATTGTGCAATATTTTTGATTTTTCAAAAGATATTTAAAAAAAAAAATAATTTTAAATTAAAGAAAAAGTGAATGTGTTTTTTTGGAAAACGGAATAAAATATCCCTGTGTGGCTACTATGACAATTAAATAAGCACTAAAACAATTCAAAGGATACCTACCAATATATACATTGCAGAAGTTTGTAGTTTCAAGACAAGGAATGCCTGTTAAGTATACAAAAATACAATTCATCTGCAAAGTTAGTTTTAATGTAAGTTTTCCTGAGAAAAAAAAAACAAAAAAAAATTGTGTCCTTTTTATTTTTAATTTATTTTAAAATTCATTGAATAAATATTTTTTATTTTTTAAATAGTAAATAGGTATTTGTATTAGACAAAATAGTTTGGATACAAAAACAATGTTTGCTTAAGTTCATCTTTTATTTGTAATTAAGATTTTTTCTTTTATTTAAATTCAAGAAAAGTCCAACTTAAGGTTTTTTTTAAGGATATTTCCTAGTTTTAAATTTAACGTTTTTTATTTAAAATAAATAATCAGAAAAATATCCTTCCTAGTATTGTTTTTCCTTCCAATTTTAATTCTAAAAAACATCTTATAGAAATATTCTTATTATTTCAATTATCATTTAATACTTATTCTGGAAAAAGAAAAATTTTGTGGATATATATATTTTAAAATGATTTTATTTTTTAAATCCTTATGTCGTTTTTAACATTTTTTCGCATTTTCCCTTCAAATATTATTTTTCTTAGCTTTTTTTTCGCTAAGCACTTCGTGTTTTTTATTGTAGGTGGATTATTCTAACTTGATTTTATTAATCGGAATAAAGCATTCTTGGAATTATTTTTCAGTTCTTACTTAAAAATCTTATCTTTTTTTTTCAAAAAAATATCCTTTATCTATTTTTAATTTAAATTTGTGTACAATATTCTTAAATAGTTTTCCGACAAAAAAGGACCTTTTTCTTGATAACCTTAATGTCAGATATTTTTTTTAATGTTTATCCCTAACAAAAACGAACACTTTTTATTATTATTTATCATATTCTATACGCTAATTTGAGTAAATATCTGGTTGGGTTTTAAAATATTTATCATAAAGTTCAAACTTCGATTGTATGAGAGAAAATTATGCAATTCGATTGATGATTTTGTTGGGATGAATGCTTGGAAGAAACGAGACGTGTGAGACGTCATCAATCCGATTTAATTTGCATAAAATTTGCACAAAATTATCATGTTTTCGTTGGGAAGTTTGAATTAGTCAAATTGTTTGTAAGGTTTTGTATAGCTTTTCATTGACATTGACATCAAAGAGAGGTATATGAATTTTAAGGAAATTCTTGCAATCATTTTTTTTTTTAATTTCAAAACGATTTTTGTATTTATTGCCTGTGGTATAGTCTGGTCATTCGCTTGTGAAATTAAAAAAAGTCTATTTTTGTTAAATATTGAAGGTCAATCGTTTGGCGACGATGATATACATTTTTAAAATTATTTATTTTTAGCATCAAGTTACTGTTTGTAGTGTAAGATTATTTACTTTTGTTTTTGTTTTTGTTTTGTTTCCTGATGATGTTTTGTATAATGAACCTAAAAGAACTTAATCTAGTTTTACTTCGAAGGATACATTTTAAAATTAAAATAAAATCTTAATTAAATCCTATTTTTATCCTGTTAATTATTTTTCAAAATGATAGCGAAACTTAAGAATATCAGATTTGCATTGAAAGAAATTTTAATCTAGAATTTAATGCTATTATTTATTTTTAATTAATGAATGTTTTTATTTTTATTTTTCGTGGTTGGTATGTTTTGGTTATTTTCTTTTGTCTTTTTGTCACTAACCACGATCGATGATTTTTGTTTATAATCAAACTAAAAATTCAATGCGGGTTTTTTCATTTTTGTTTTTTTTTTTTTGTTTTGTATTAATTTAAATCAAAGTCTCCGGAATCTTTACAAATTAAAAATATGTCAGCTTGACTTCAAATTGAGTCATAACAACATAGACGCGTGGGTATATTATACTTGCGAATATCATGACGATTTTTTGTTAGAAATATTGATTTAATGACCTTGTCCTCGATACTATATCAACAGCTGATATGGTAGCTAAGGAAAAAAAAATAATCGAAACAAGATTAGGTGATTGATCGATATGAGAAATGGAGCTTTATAATGTATGTAGGTAATTTGTGCCTAATTTATTCATTGATTAAGGCTGCTTTTTTTTGAGAGTGGATTTTTGAGCTAGGAAGGCATAAATGTTTCAGTGGAAGTTCTTAGTTATATTCTATTTAGATTTTATCTGCCATATTTATTAGATTTCTAAGGTGTTTGACTAGTAAGATAGTTCTTTTAAAGTCCTTAATACTTGGAAGTCTTATACAACCACTCAGTAAACAAAGTTTTTAATAACTTTTCTGAGTTGGACAGCTATCTAAAGTAAGACAAAGTTTATAAAAAGGACTGTATATGTTGACGTACATACATATATGTATATATATATAAATGAGAACCATTTTTTTTTTCATTTTTAATCTATAAAGAAGGACACCTTTTCTCAATTTAAGAAAATTATGCTGAGGTTTCGTGCAAGTTGCCCTACGATTAATTGCTATGGATTTATTGTTCTTTTTGTTGACATGATAATTTAAAATCTTTTATTGTTTATTAATTGTGAGCTATTAAGAGATTCTCAATACAAATTATATGAAATTAAAGCTTTTAGTTTAGCAATAAGAAATAAAAAAAGTAATTCAATTATGGCTTTTAGTTAAGCGGAAACAAGAAAAAAAAAATTATAAAATTAATTGGTTTATGGCTTTTAGTTAAGCTTAGTAAAAGAAAAAAAAAAGAAGAAATTAAGACCTAGAAAATGCTGCATTATTGAAAATTTTAATTAGGGCTTTTAGTTTAGCTAAAACAAAGGTATGAATAAATTAATTATTGATTTTATCTAAAGAAAATAACACACACGTAAGTTATAAACAAGTTTCCATACTAGCTCTTTATTTAATCCCAAAATACAAAATTCTAAAAAAAGAAAACTCTTGTTAAAATTTCTTGCCACCAAGGTTGGACAGAGAGCTAAGGAATGAAATATGTTTTCTGCTTGATTTAGGTTACAAAGAATACAATCCGGGTTGATATCTTATCTACTCGTATAAAGCTTGTATTTAGTTCAATTCTTCATTTTTACATTAAATGTCTTTAATTATTTCAAGGATTGAACTACCTTACCTTATACCAATGATCATTGAAATATTCAAAGTCATTTTGTGTTTGATTTGTTTTAGTTAAGATTATATTTTTATTTGGCTAAATAGAATAATTACCTTTAATTTTGCATCAAATTAATCACTGATTTTACTCTTTTAATGTCTTGAAATGAACAATAAAAATTGTCAAAGTTGGTTTTTGATGAAAAAAGCTGATAGAAAAACAAGAATTTTTTTTTTTAAACAATATTACAAATCCAGACTGGAAGTGCTATGTTATACTATGTGCATTTTAGACATTACAGATTATAGGTACAAAGTGTTATCAAAATTATTGAAGCCAGTTTAGAAAAAAAAGCAATATTGAAAAAAAAACATTTTTTTGTATGGTGGGTGGAAAAAATAAAGTGAATTTATTATTTGATTGCTTGCTAAAAGGTGGATATCCGACAAATCAAATCTCGTGTTTTTAAAAAATCACAAAAAATGAAATCTCGCAAATTAAAATCTCATTTTTCATAATCTGGCAGAAACAAAATCTCTCTCTGTACTGACTTTTTAAAAATTACATTTTTGACATTTTTTTTACGAATGCAACTTGAAAAAATTCAGTTATCATTCTTTATTCTGTTAAGTTTTAGAATTTTTTGGATTCTTTTGAAGTTTTTTTTTAATTCCAAATAAATACAAAAGAATTCAAAAGAATGGAAAACTTTAAAAGTTGATGCAAAAAACTTCGAAAGAATTAAAACAAATTGAATGAATTCAAAAGACTTTATTTATTATGTTAATTGATTTATAATTGATCTGTGATAGAAAGTGATACTAGTTTTAATCTTTGTTGTCCAATGTTTTAATTTATTTAATTTATTCTCTTTTTAAACATTGTTTTGTCAATTTAAATGTTAATTTATTTTAATTTTAACTTAATATCAAGTATTTAAACAAAATATAGACATACAATGTAAATTCAAAAATTTATTTTAAACGCAACTTAATAAATTGCCACCCTGCAGCTTGTATTGTAAGTCATCAGAAATGGAGGGTACCTTCAAAATTTGTGAGCGAATCCGAAAAGCTAAAATGAAAAGGATTTCAGCATGTGAAGTTGTAGGATTTATCGCTTCCTTACCTCACTAAGTTCACCTCCTTAATACAATATTTTAATAAAATCAGCTTTAGAATCCAAATTGGATCTAAAGCTGTGATAGTGAAATTCTTTAAATGTTTGCCAAGAAGTACATAGGTACCTACTTATTGCCTTCCGGAAATTTGGTTTTCCGGAATTTTGTATTCCGGAACTTTGTTCTTAGAACTTTTGGCCTTTGAAAAATGCATAATTTTGGATTTTTTGGAGAATTGAAACACAGAATTTAAGAAATAAAATGGTATAAGATTATTATGATTCCAACAAAACAATTTTATTTTGTTTTCGAAAATGTTTCTCTCAGTATTTGCTTGTTAAATACAATTTTTAAAGTACTAGATTTAATGCTTTAAAAATTTATTCAAACGTGATGCATTTAAAAACAAAATTTAATTCCGTTTAAAATATGAAGCTTTATGAGGAAGCTTTGTGAAGAGGTTCCAGATGGAACACATTACATTTGGTATGAATTAATAAATAAATAAATTATTAATTAATGAATAGGTATTAATCAAAATCAAATTGTTTAAAGAAATAGAAAAAAAATATAAAACATTTTTACAATTTCTTGGTTGTTTTAATTTAAGTATTTATTTAAATCAAACCCATTTTAAGAAAATTTAAAAAGTTCACATAAATACATATACCTAATGTTTTAAAAGGTTTTATATGCAGAGTTTTTATTTGAAGATAAAGTTGATGAAGGTTTGATTATACTCTTGAATCTGATTTGACAAATGCATATAACTTACCATTAAATTTTTCCGTGTATCACAAATTAAATTTGCGTCTAAAACAGATGATAGCATGAAAATAATAATTTTCCATCTCAACACATAAGTTCCCATCAATTAAAATCGGTGGTAATATAGAAAATTCATTTTCCATTATGAGAAAAATTATTTGCATATCTTTAATAAATAAATATTATGCATGCATATGGAAGATCTCAAAGAAAGGAAATAAAAATATCAACGTTTATATATTTAAACCTAATTTTATAGCCAAATTAAGACAGATTAAAATAATATATTTGTTTTGTGTTGATACTTAGTATAATCCACAAAATATAATGTCTGCTACACAAATCATATTTAAATTGATAAATGAAGTATGGAAAAATGAAAATAGGCCAAGGTATCAATTTTTAAATATGTCATAAGCTTAAAATAAATTAATTAATAAACAAGAAATGCTTGGGGTTACCCTGTGTTTTTTTTATTTAATCTATTTCTTAACTATAATTTAAGGTTAATGCAGATTTTGTCAAAAAAATTTGTTAAAGCAAATTTATTGTAAAATGGTACTAGATTATTTGTAAGTCCTGCAATAATTTTTGATTTAAATATATTTAAATGAAAAAAAAAGCTTTTCCTTCTACAAACTTTTATCTCTAGGTTATCTACCCATTTTGTTATTTCATTTCTTCAATTTTTTTGTTATTAGAATCTTTAAATACTAAAAAGTTATTTCTTTTAAATTTGTTTTGATAAAAATAAGAAAGGTTGAGGAAAGCTTGTTGTCAGATCCAGCATGGTGCAGGTTCAATGATTAATAGACAGAAGTCGATTCTTTTAAGAGAAGCAGCTAAAAAATTAAGAATTGACGTACAAAAACCTAGAATTAATATCAAATTATATCCACAAACAAAGAAATCAATTAAAACGAATATGTATTTACATTTTGTACTTTGTTTAAATTTCCTTTCCTTTCAAATATTCTAAATATCTACAACAACTCATCTTGATTGTGTAAGATCCTAGACTCTATAGGCAGTATTTACCAATGATATCGTTTTAAAAGATCTTCTTTTTTAATGGAATTTCTACGCCTGCTTGACAATGAAATCGAAAGTTTTTGTATTGTGTACCTTCAATTACATTCAATGTCACCTATCTGGTTTGAATTTTTATTGTTGTTACTATTTATATACTTTCTCAGAAATTTGCTGTGTGTTTTATGGTTTGATTGCGACAAGTAGGTATTGTATTTTATTGTTTGTTTGTACTTTTATAATTACAGATTTTATCATACAGTAGCATGCCTAATTGGATCAATATTTATTCATTATAACAACACAATTATCTGTAACACCTTAAAATGATACCTGTCATTGGCATTTAAAAATGTAAAATTATCTAAATTTGAAGTATAAATTGGCATATCACGCATTTATAAATAGATAAAAGGTCTCAATTTAATTTGACTTGGGAAAATTTAAATAATTATTATTGTTCAATTGTTTATAAATGATGTTTTTTTATTTTTCCTTTTCTTCCGCATTTTAAGTTTAAAGAGTGCAAGTTGTTTTGTTTAGTAATTGCCTTAAGTGCGAAAGTGTAATTACGTTGAACTTGTTTGTCATGCTTTTTGTTCTATAATTATTTAAACAAAATTTTAGGCCAGATATGATTAGGAGATAAGACAAATATTTAATATCAACGAAATAAACCTGTCAGAGCAATTAGTATACATAATTTTATCAGATTATATCAACTCAGAAAATCTGTCATCGCATGAAACAAAAGAGCTGAGGCACGAACTTTTTGCTTTTTTTTTTGTTTTGTTTTTTATTGTTGCTAAGACGGAAATTGTTATTCGAGATTTTTATATTTAATTGTAACTGTCTAACTGTGTCAAATGATGCAATTTGTTTCGATTGCAATTTCTTTACTCTCTTATGTACAACATTTTGACAATAAGTATTTTTCCACTTACGTGCACTTAACGATGCGCGTGCATTCATCCATTTACACAGCACAAAGTATCGTGCTTGTAGTGCACAGAGCAGACTCTTTGATTTTTTCACACAAAAAATTACCAATATCTGGAGTGAAGAAAAGTTTTCATGCCGCTTTGATTATTTGCTATTTCTCTAAGTTGCATTTTCATTATTTGATTATATAAGAAATGCCACCGCGCCGTTGCCACCACCTTCTATAAATGCTCCAATTGTGTTTTGAACCGGCATCCCAACAACAAATGGCGGTCTCGATTTGTAAATTGCATATTTGCGTAAAAAGCTTAAGATTTTTGCAAGGTCTTTCATTCAGTACGATAATAATGTGTTTTCATGGAAAACCTCGTGCAGACAGTTAATTAAGAAGCATTACAGATTTACAGAGGCCAATGCTTTTCCGAAGCTTATATGCACTTAAAATAACAATTTTGTAATTTATCTTTTACTCTGTTGGCTTTTGTTAAATAATTGCTTTTGTCTCATTTATTAAAATTTGCTTTGGAATCTCGAATTTCAATGAATCGTTATAGGTATTCAATAGAACATTCATATTAATAACTCAATCTCGCGCTGATCAGACATTCTTTGTGTAGCTGTTGCATTGCTGGGAATAGTCATGGATGATAATTATGGACATTCTGTTAGTCTATTGAGACAATTTGGTGTTAATATGTCGAAATGAAATATCTCACCAAATTACTCTTTTGTCTACGTACATAAAGGTATAAGTTGCGTTGTATGAATTATAGTTTGTTACATTTTATGAGAAGCATAAATGTTGCGGAACGTCATATTTGTTGGTTACATTTATGTGTCATGTGGAATTATAAATAGGTCCTTTGTTTTTGGTTTGTTTGTTCGTTTTGAAAAAAACAAATTGCTTTTATTTGGGGTTGGGCTTATTTTATGCTATGACAACATTTTTTATAGAAAATAAATTGAGACATAGAAGATTTGTTTAAAGACCAATGCGGAAAGTTGTAAGATTCAAACATTTTTATGAAATTGTTTTTTTGCTTTTTATAAGAACCAATTTTTTTTCTGGAAAATATAAGTGAATATGTTCATGTTAATTATTACTCAAGATAATAGGCAAAAGTTTTTATAAAATCGTTTCGATAGAAACAAAGAAGTTATGCATGATATCAACCACAAACCTCATTGCACATAATGCTTTCCAGTTGTGAATCCTCTAAAGCTTTGAAATTTATAAAACATGAGGTCTAAGAACTTATATACATTCAACGGTGAGTTCAAGGCAATGGCCAAAGTTCTCTATCATCTTGAATACCGTAATATGTTAACATCGAATATTTTTTTTTTCAATTCTTTCACATCAAACCGTCTTTGAAAAAGTAATGGAAAAGTTTAATAACATTAAAAGCACTTCACACCAAAGTCATCATAAATTCTGAATCTTTCGGAATTAGAATTCAAAATAAGTAAGAACAATCGTGCAAGGAATTTAATGCCCAAATAAATGTAATCGAGTATAGTAAAGCGGTTCATTTAACATCAATACTTTTTGTTATTTAGATTTTTAAACATAAAAAAGAGTTAATAAAGAACAAGTTGAATAGTCTTATGAATGTTGGCATTTTGATTTCAATCTAGTTTTTAAAGTTTAACGGCAGTAAATTAAGTAAATCTACAGTACTGTCTGTCGTTCTCAAATTTGTCATGGCTATAATATTTTACCAATTACATGAAACTTCAAGGCTTGAAAAACATGGGTTTTGACATGGACATATAAAACTTATTCTAAAGGTATTTTTTACTTTCAAGTAAAAGTCTTAAGTGGATTCTACTCCATGTCGGATTTCACTTAGTCCCTTTTACAGATCAGAATTAAAAGTAACTTACAGAGGTTTATTTATTTTTTGTATTTTACTGTCTAAATGTTATTTTTTCATGATTTTGTTGTAAAAGGACATTCAATTGAACTGTTAAATAGAAACCAAATCACCTTCTTTTTCAAGATAGCAGTCTTCCACTTACACCCCTAAGATTTGGTTTTATTATGAGATGTAGCCAAATACAAATTGTACAAGAAAATTTGTCCATTGATTAATGAAATTTAAATACATTTTTTGACAAAATTAGCTCCATTCGGAAGTTCTTCCATAATTTTCTAAGAATCTATTGATTGTATAAAAAAAAAAGTTAATCTTTTTTGTGTAAAATTACATAAGCAACAGCCTCCTTCAAACTTTTTCAAAATAACTGATTGTTTTCAATGAAAAAAAACTTAATTTAACCCAATTTAACTCCACCTTATTACTTAATTTACGAATCTTTTTAAGAAATGGTTAAGACGTCAAAACAAAGCTCCCCACCAAAATTCAGGTGTGTCGGTGTTTTTTCGAAGTAAAAATCTTATTTTCCTGGGCTATAAGAAACCATTCTCAAAAAAAAAGTAATTTAAATGTAACCTCCCAAAGAAACATTTTTTTGGTGTCTTAATTTAAAATTTTTAATTATGTAGAAAATTTTAATAACAAAATTATAATTTTATATTAAAAACGTCGGTCAATTTTTTCTTCAATCTAAGGATATTTTTTATTAACACTCATTAGAATTTCTTATGAAAACATTTTACTTTAATAAACAAAATAAGTATATGCACCTTTCATACACAAAATGGGGGAAAATACTAATTTGGTATACAAATTTAAAATAATTTAAAATAAATTAAATTTAACATCATTTTCCAAACAAGATTTTTTTTAATATTTTGCAAAAAAGTATCAATTTTTTGTTTGAAAATTTGATATCGGGAACAGGTTGACAATTTGTTTTTTTTTTTTTAATTTTATTTTTAAGTGCACATTAATAAAAATTATTGAATTGCTTACAAAAGTTGTTCCTTAAAAATATTTTAAGAATTTTTGTACCCAAAGAAATTAAATTTTAAAAATATATTTCTACTTCAACGGTTTAAATTTTTGTTCAACGAGTATATAGGTACTTTCATGTTTGATTTAAAGTTCCAATTTTTTCACTCAAACTATTAAAGTTTCTTATCTGAATTTGAATATCGAAGTTCATGCTTTTAACATTTTTCTGTCATAATTTTCATGCCCTTATAAAAAATGTGAATAACTCTTTATCTAGGCACTTAAACATACCAGCAAGTACGTGTGACCCAGTCGTTCGATTTATTTTTAATGTTACAGCGTGCTTCTAAAGCATGATGTAATACTTAGGCCGAAAAAAAGTTTTTTTTTTTAATTTATAATAAATCACTGAATTCAAAATTTTGTATGCCAAATATATATAATAATATATTTATTTCTTTAAAATATTATTTATATATGTACTTAAACTCGTAGTTTTGTCAAAAAAAAAAAAACAAAAAAGTTCAATGCAAATTAATAATGTTTTCCAGTTACCGAAATTATTTTGAAGAAAATAAAATGTACGACTGAATCGCACCTACTCGCTCTTATATTCAAGCTGCTGAGGGTTTAAAAAAATTATTTAAATAAGCTTAAAAAAACTTCATTGAGAATTTGAGAAGAAAACAAGAGAACGCCATCTTAATTTTTTACTGAATATGATTATATGGACAGAAAAAATTTTAAATCGTTGGAGCAATTTTCTTAAAAAATATTTGTTTATATATAAAATTCTTAAAACATTTTTAAAGACAACTTTTGGTATGCAAATCTTAAGTATTTATTAATGTGCACATAAAAATAAAATTAAAAAAAAATTGTCAACCTGTTTTGGAAATATCGAATTAAAAAAAAAAAAAAATGAAACTTTTTTTAAAAATTCAAAAACTTTTTTTTTTTGAAAATTTTGATATGTATTATTATTAAACCTTACCTGAGATTTGTGTACAAGAACATTTATTTAAATCCAATCAGCCGATAATGAAAAAATTTAAAATAAAAAACATGTTCTATGACTGGTACTATTAATAGTTGCTAAGTGCAAAGTTGTAGTAGATCGTATTAATTTTAGTATATGGAAAAAGTTTAATCCAAATCATAGGAATCGTTTTTGGGAAAAATGTATTTTCTTTTCCGATTTTTTAACTTTTGTATGAAAGGAACATATAATATGTAAACATTTTTTTAAAAGTATTTAGAGAGTGCTAAAAACTCTTAAGTATCGAGTTTCAAAAAAATCCATCATATCATTTTCGAAATATTTGATTTTCAAAGAAAAAAAATTGAAACATTTTTCAAAAATTCAAAAACTTTTTTTTTTAATTGAAGTACACAAAAATATTTACAGTTTTTGCCTCTCTATGAAAAAAAAAACTTATTGAAATCAGTCATACCGGTATGAAGAAAATCGAAAATTTAAAAAATTGTTCTTTGACAGATACCATTAATAATCATTTTTGAAAAATGCTTTTCTACCTGAAGGAAGCCTTTATAATAAAAGTAATTTACTGATTTTTTTATTAAGAAAAGTTGTCGAGCCATTTTTGAGAAAAATACGATTATGTAAAATTGCTAGGAAAAATTGTATGGCGGTACCGTTATTTTTGGTTCTATAAGAAAAAATTTAAAAAAAACGTGTGGGCATAATCACCAAAAACCATTATGTACCAAGTGTCAAGAAAATCGATTGGACCATTTAGGACGTTCAGACGAATAGACAGACAGACAGAATTGTGTCAGCCACTTTTTTGGTGTTCTCCATTATCGAAATGTCATGATTGATTGTTATCTCCACTTTTTTCCTGTGCACGAACTCAAAACTTGCGTTATAGCACCTTTTTCACAAGTAAAAATAGCAATTTTAGTGACTACGAAAAACTCGATTTTCAATATATCGTTGGCTTATAAGACTGAAAAGAAGCTATTTCCATTTATTGCATTTAAAAAAATATGAAAAACATAGTGTTTGTAAAGCAAATATTTGCATACTTTCGCTATTTCCAAATTCAGTGAAATAGAATTGATTTGATTAATTTTTGTATTTTTTAATCAATTATTTAAGTGATCGAGCAAAAAAAATGTGGAGCTAACCAATTTTCACTTTTGGCCGACGATACGCAATATTTTTCTTTTGAATTATATTTTTCAATCAACAAATAAAAATCACGTGTTTTTACAATATTTAACCTGCAAACATTTAATCAGCTAAATTAAAATAAGAAAACGACCAATTACATCCATCGAATATTCAAAGACTGCTTAACCTGTAGGTACTTTCACAATCGATTAATTCTGATCTTTGTCCTGCTATTTTCATCAATTATCTTAAAAATAAATGGAATAGGTGACCTTAAGTAATCTTTATCTCTTAGTTAAGTGTTTTATAGAATGTGTCGCAATAAACAAAAACAATTATCTCATAAATACATAAAATTGAATTTAATACAAACAGAACTATTCCAATTAAAATTAGTTTACTAGATGCGGAAAACTTCAAGAAAACTTTACAAATATTAATCAAAACTAGCTATCTGCACAATTCACAAAAACAAAGTAAATTGATAATGATTAAATTATTATTTAACTCAAGTAATACAAGGAAAATAACATTCCTCCAATAAAAATAAAAATTATTAAATTGTGATTTATAGTTTTTGCATTAAAATACCAGCTGGCTATCAAAAAAATTGGTAACATAACACAATACCAAGGTATTTAAAGCTATTCACAAGTACATATGTAAGCATTTTCATTAAAAACAAATCGAATTCGTTAGAATTCGTCAAGGAACATAAATTTTTCATACATTTTAATTAGTATTGCCATTTTTTAAGAAAGAAAAAAAAAGAATCGTAAAAATTGCATAATATCTCCAAGATGAGATGAATATTGTAAATATCAATTCACACAAGCTATCTGATTTGTTGCCTTTTTTTTTATTTTGCAAATAAAACATCTTCAACAAACTGTCTCCTCAGACTACCGATATACATACATGTGTACAAACAAACTCGATGACCTTCGATTTTATCTCCAGCCATCCATCCTCCAGCCAGCCGAATGCATCCATCAAATCTTAAAACACACGTGAGCTCTGGGTTGGTTGCTCCATTAAATTTCGCGTCTGATGACCATTTTTCCCCTGCACTCGAACAACACAACTCGGTTCGGTATTAATATCATGTTTCGTCGCATTGTCTTTTGAATATACAGATGTATCTACACATAACTAACCTAACCTAACGAAAGCAAACCAAACCGACCCGATACCACCTTATATCAACACGAAAAATTGTTCACCTACCAACCTACTTTTCGTGACCGACTCTCAATCTTACCTTTCCTGATCTCAAGACACACTCTTAGTGAATTAAGCTCTGTCTGCATCGAAAAGTTGTAACAATTATCGTGCTGCATGGTATAAATAAATCCAAAAAAAAGATATTAATATCACAGCATCGGCATACAGTCAAAAGCTGGTATCTGTTTTTTTTCGCTAACAAAATTTATTGAGCTAAAAAAACATCTTTTCCCTTGGCTTAGTAAATAGATCGACTTTTTTTTAAAGCAAACCTTTTTTGTTAGCTTGAATATTATGGTCCTAGTTCTTAGAAAAGTTGTGATGTTGTTTCCAAATTCTTGGTCAAAAATTTACAATTATTATTTCTCCTGAAAACCTTGCACAAATCACATATATCGGGTTTCTACTGTTAAACAAAAAAACTGGCTTAGCAAAGACGATGATGGTGACGATGGCGACTAACTGCTTCGGGCAATGGTCTTTCGGTGAAATGGAGATAAAAAGAAAGCAAATCTCATGCATTTCGATACGTCACGGCTATGCTGGGTGGCAAGAGGGTGCTCCGCGCCTCAGTAACAGCTGGTGCAATTATTACAAATCTTTTTCTCTCACATCTCATTCGTTCATATATATGTATAAATGTGAATGTAGCTATCGAATAGCTGGTAAATATTTTTTGACTTGCATTTTCGAATTGCATAATCGCGGGAGAGTACATATGAGAAACGTGTTTAATAAGCTTTTAACTCTAGATGTCTAGATATATAGAGGCTTGTGGTTTGGATGTACACAAAATATTCCTCCATGCAGTATGGCTGGAAATTCGCTATATTATGTATAATAAATTATTATTAAATAACATTAAAAAGACTCATTTGTTATTAATATTATTTTACTTGCAATTATTACACTGACTGAAAAACGCAGCAGTTAAATTTATTATAGATGAGTGCAGGTGATAAATTTGATGGTTAGGCCGAAGAATGCTTTGATTAATGATGACCTGTGTTTATAGAGCTGGGGTTTTTTTTTATATCTAAGCTTACATAGTTTGATCGTTGTCTTAATTATTTTGTCAAAGGTGAGCTACAGGTAGAATAGTGTGCAGCTGTGAGCTGAAATATATCTACTTACTTTATAGAAAATTGTGATAAATTTAGGCTAGAGGGGGTCGTAAGGATTAGAATAACTGGCACATGTAGTGTTAGATAAATATACTAGTAAACTTGATACAGTATATAATTGATAAACTGTGTCAACATGAATTATGGTTTCAATTTGAAAATAAAGTGGTTGCGAGTTTTTTGGCGACATTTTTTGTAGTTTTTCAGGTTTTAAGAACTAAAAACCCCCGTTTGCTATCTGCTCTGCATTCTGTTAACTTAGTAGAATGAAAAATTGCTTAAAAATCTACAATCTATTTTAAAATATGAATAATTACTTATAATTATTATATTTACATAAAGGTACGTCAATAGGGGCGATTAAATTCAGTTTTAAAAAAATATATACAAATATATTAAAAACAAAAAAAACTAGATTTTAACAATAAAATTGTAACTAAATGGATCGACATAGATTACTATTATTATTATTATTCTGTAAATTAAAGATTCATCATTCTAATGCTGATTAAAAAAAAAAAAAACACAAACTATTACGCACTTGAATATCAATTTTACATTTAAGTGCTTCCTATCGGTCTTGTAGATAAATACAGAAATATTAAAAGTATTTAAGTAAACACAAGGCCACTTTTTGAAAATTTCTTTAAGAAATTAATTGCATATCGTTAGCTTGAATCCTCAAGTATTGAAATACCATTTTTATGTACGTATTTCAGATCAAAACGAATCACTGGATTGAAATATTAATGTCTCGTTGCTGTGTCGTTATTATTTTTGGTTCTATCAGCCAGTTTAAAAAATCCTTTTAGGTCTATGTACCTACACATATAAACCATTTTATTACCTTTTAAATTGATTTTTGAGTTTTTTAAGCAATTTTTCAAAACAGACTTAGACAGAGGTTTCGATAGATTTTATGTGTGAAAACATTGATAAATAAAAATAAATCTGGTTTCATGTGAAAAATAATGCTAGGATTTCACTTGTCATTTACCAATTGGCGAATTTTCGCGTCATTTTACAAATCGACAAGTGGGAACACTCCAAATTAGTTGTATTTCAATTGACAAACACTGTTTGTCATTGAAATACTACAAATTTGAAAGCCAAGTAGAAATACCTTAATTGACAAACGGAATATCAGTTTGTCTTTAACTGACAAACAAAATCTTTTGGCAACGTGCTTTAATTTTTTGAAAATGAAAGACACTTATTTGACGGCTGATGCAATTTCCTCATGTTATCAAAAGTAAGAAATATTAAACTGTGAAATGAGTGACTTCAACATATACATAGCTTTCTTAAATCCGTTTTAGAGGACAATTATGTTCCTGACAACAAATAAAAATAAAAAGAGTAAGAAAATCAACTCCTGAAGTTGAAAATAAAATGATCCAAAATCTCAGATACAAATAGTACAGAAGCTCGAATTTATTTGTTATTCAAAACAAAAATACAAACATTAAGGGTATTCATGAAACGGGGGAAATTTGTCGTAAACGTAGTGAAAATTGTAAACTTCGTAAATGTGTCATAAATTAATTTAATTGAAGATGACTGACAGCTCTGAAAATGTATTCATTGACAACGAACTTCAATTCATAAAAGATAAACCAAAATGGAAATAGCTGTCAAAGACGCTTGTTAAAATTTCTTTATCTTTGAAAAGACCAAGGATGTTGTATTAATAAAGGACACAATAATTGGAAATGAACAGACAATTTTGTCGTTCAAAGACCAAATCGTGTCATGTCGAAGAAAAACTGAAACCTTGCATAATTATTAAGTAGAATAAGTCCTCCATAATTTTTTACTTGCGATAGAGGAACTATAAGGGAAGTTTTGGATTCGTGCACAGAATTTATGCCCACACGTTTTTTTTCATTTTTTCTTAGAACCAAAAATAACGGAACCTGCCATACAATTCTTCTTAGCAATTTTATATAATTGTATTTTTCTCAAAAACGACTCACAAATTTTCTTTAAAAAATTCAATAAATAACATTTAGTAAAGGCTTCCTTTGGGTAGAAATTCATTTTTCAAAAAATAGTTATTAATGGTCCTCCCAAAGAACCATTTTTTTTAATTTTCGATTATCTTTAAAACGGTATGACTGATTTCAATATTTTTTTTTAATACAGAGTCTTCAAATAACTATAAATATTTTTGGATTTTTAAAAATGTTTCAATTTTTTTTTTTGAAAATCAAATATTTCGAAAACGGTATGATTGATTTTCTGAAACTTGAAATCTAAGTATTTTTTAGTACTCTCTAAATTATTTTTATAAAATTTTTTACATATATGAAAACACATCGGTACCTTCGGTATAAAAGTTAAAAAACCGGAAAGGAAAATATTTTATTTCTCAAAAACAACTCCTACGATTTTAATTAAACTTTTTCCATATGCTAAAATTAATACGATCTACTACAAAAAAAAAAATAAACTATTGCACTTAGCAACTATTAATAGTACTAGTCATAGAACGTGTTTTTTATTTTGAATTTTCTCATTATAGGTTGTACGGATTTAAATAAATTTCTTATATAAAAATTTTAAATAAGATTTAATAATATTGGGTATCAAAATTTTCAAACACAAAGTTTTTGAATTTTTAAAAAAAGTTTCGATTTTTTTTTTGAAAATTCGGTATTTCAAAAACGAGTTGACAAATGTTTTTTAAATTCTATTTTTATATGAACATAAATAAATAATTAAGATTTGCATACCAAAAGTTTTCCTTAAAAATGTTTTAGGAATTTTATATATAAAAAATATTTTTTTAAGAAAACTGCTCCAACGATTTAAAATTTTTTTTATCCATACAATCATATCTAGTAAAGAATTAAGGTATTAATGTTTTTCATCTCAAACTCTCAACAAAGTTAAGTTAAGTTAAGCTAATTTAAATATCGTATTTCAAGCTTTTAAACATTTTTCTCTCATTCCATTTTCCTAAATCCTCCATATCTTGATCATAAGATTAAGTACTTGCGACCCAGTCGTGCATTTAATTTCCAACGTCAACCTTATCATATACGCTTATTTAGGCTATTTTTCAAATCATTCATATTTTTCAAAAATCAATCGAGAACAAAAATTTACGTGATAGAATTTTTCTGATACCAGATTTAGATTTGAAAAGTCAAATCTGTCAAAATTTCAAAAACAAAAAAATTTAAAGCAAAAAAAAGTACATTTTTTCAGATAAGTTTAAGGAAAATCTTAAATTTCGATCCAAATGTAGTCACTTGCATGATTTGAATGTGGCGTACTAGACAAAAATTTAGGGCATGGAAAATTCAACTTTTTTTTTAATTTCCGTTTCGATTTGAATGAGTATTTTACAGAATATAGGATGTAGTTATAAGAAACAATTTCAATTTTTTTTCTCAGTTTTGTAGAGTCTAAATCCATAAAGTTTGTCCAAAAACCTTCATTTACTGTCCGCCATTTTGGAAAAAGCATTGGAAAGTGTTAAATTTGCTTTTCTCGTGACATATCGGACGTAAAGTGATATTTATTTTTTTAATTTTGTAGATCAAAATATTTTATAAATCTTTAATCTGCCAAATATTTTGACACCTCTTTCCAATGAAAAGTTATTGTAGAAACACTGTCAAAGTTTCTTTTGGCTTATCATACCTCTTGTTCATCTGAACTAAATAATTCTAAAATACTTTTGTTGCTAGAGAAATCGGTTTCTTTATAAAATTTTACAAGTTTTACAAAAAGTTAGGAAATTTAGAATTTTGATGACTGTTGCAACATTTTTTTAGGATGCAAGACAGTTTATTTCACATGCAAAGGCGATGTGACTTAAGCATTTGTTTAAGCTTTGTTTGATTTATTATTTTTTTAAAAGGCCTTGAAAAAATTACGATCTCTCAACTTCGTGGGCTAGTAATTTTTTTTATTGTTTTATTTGAAATATAAACATTTCTTTGACTCAGTTTCTGTATAAATTTAGAACACGAATCAAAATAATTTATTTTTATCTTTTTCAAAACTTACATTATGATTTGAATGAAATTGCTATACCAGACATTTCTCAGGTATACCTGGTGGTTTTTAGCATGCACAAAACATTAAACTATAAACAATTTGGTGATTTTATTTTTATTTGCTCAGAAAAATAAACAGCAAATTAAATTTATTCCTAAACATACACACACCCGATTTTGTACTTAAATTAAAAGATTAACATCGGCTAATGGTTTCTTGTATACTATTTTGGTCACGGCTCACGAAACAAAATGACAAATTTGTTTGCAATTTACAATTGATTGAAATATAAAAAAGTAAAATGAATAATACAAAACAAAAAATCACACGACAATTGGAGATGTTTAAATTGAGTATTTTAAATGAGTTTAGTACCCATGTATTGAGTCTTAGCCACTAGGCCCAAGTTCTTCACGATTTTCAAGACACTTATTTATCTTTTTTTTTATTATTTATTGGAACACATCATATAAACTGAATTTTTGATTAAGGTAAACAAAATGGTTCTGCAAAACCTGTTCGATAGTGAAAATTGGGTCTCGTTAAAAAGGTTCCCTACCCCTGCATTATATTGTTATTGCTTAAATAAAGAAACTATTAGCATAGTTCAAGAATAACAATTTAATTGAAGAAGCAACAGAGCATGGTCAATTTAATTGCTATACAAGCACATGGTATACTTTTAGTCGTTAAATGTTGTAAGACGTCAAAACAAAGCTTTAAATTGTTCCATAGTAATTTATTATCTGATTTCTAATCTCAAGTTCATTATTATTACAAAAGGTTTACCATAAGAACACTATTTAGCCAATGATCCATGGTAACTTGTAATAACTCACCCCCACAAAAAAAGAATATTACCTTGCAAAATTATTATACGCCCTGTAATAATTCGTTTTATTCAATATGGTCTTCGCAAATCAATTTAAGTTCTGGTAAAACCGACAATAATGAACAAAAAAAAGATTAAACTGAATTAAAAAAATAAAACAAGTGAAATAAATTTATTGATGGCCAAAAACACTCTGATTTTATTATTAAAAGTGTTTTTAAGTCTTATCAGTTAAAAAATAATTATAATTACAAGTGTAATATTGGTAATAATAATAAATATTAAAATCACATTTATTCAATATTTTCTTTCGATTATTACTCATCATCATTCGAATTCATTAACAACACTGAAAGTACTACAACTACCTCTCAATTGTTTACTCAAGTTTTAATTCTTTCACCATAAATACATTACACTGACTCTTCTCAGAACACACTTTACATTTTGGAGGCCTCGATTAAAAGCCTGTTTATTGATGGGTTTGGGATCATTCGCGTGGCGTAATGCAACCAACATGCCATGACTGCGGTGAGGAAGTGAATTTCGAAATTTAGCGTTCCAATGACTTGGTTTTTTTTTTTTGTAAATGATGTCTACAATTTGATAAGAATTTATAGATATTGTTTAAGTGAGAATGGAGTGTCTCATCCTGAACTAACCTTGAAAACCTTGAAGAAAAATTATTAAAACAGCTAAAGATATCTGACAGAAGTTATGAGAGCTTAAAATTTGATGCTGTAATATTTTTTGTATGAACTTCCTTGAACTTTTGTAGATGAAAATGTCATTGACAAAATTTTGAACAAAAAAGCTATTGAATACACTAAGGCAACTCTTAAAAAAAATGGCTGCTGACAGTTAAGGGTAAGTTGAAATTTATCTGAGAAAACAATGTCAGAATCCTTATGTCCGGTCAGAAAACAGAATCCCGTTCGCTTTTTGGTAGAGACCTTTTTCTGATGATTGGAATTTATTCCAATTATTATTAAAAGATAAAATGAAGGATAAAATCTAGCTTGGTTAGGAATCATTGTGGTATTCCTGTCATTTGGACGCCATTTTCAAAACTGGTTCTCAATCTGTGAAAAATGGTATTTAAAAAAAACTCGTAGTAACATATTTGGAAAATTTCCATACTCAAAATAACAATTGATATCTTAAAAGAAAGGTTTTAAGTAAACACACCTTAGCGTTAAATTTCAGTGTTCCCACTTTTCGGGAAAGTGGAACTTCCACTTCTGTGATAGTTTTTAATATTTTGAACATGAACAAAATTGCGGAAACACTTCCAGATGTCAAACGCGTATTGGGAATGTGGGCGGTTGATACTTTAAAAAATATAGGTATTAAGTACAAGCATCTTCAGTTAAAATATTCCCTTATATTGGCAACACAGACATATTAACTCAAGGTGCTTCTATTTCGTATTTTCCAAATACGCGCCTCGATTTCATGACTGGTGTACAGATTGGGCGCCATTTTTAAAAATGGTGTTCAAGTGATGGGACTACAAAAATCCTTGGTGTGTAATTTTCATTGAAAAAAAGACGGTCCCCGTCAAAAAGCACACATAATTCAGTTTCTGATCGGGCTATTAAGAGAAAAAAGCCAAGTTCTCGAAACTTGGTAAGAATGTTATATAGGCACAGGCATAATATCACATAAGTAATCAAAGTTTGAGGTAAGAAATTCGTAAAAAGTTTGGTCGGAGTGAAATATTGATTTTCATCAACTGCAAAGATAGTGTTTGAGATTCAGGAGAGACTGCTGATTCTTAACACACTTCTTGTTGTCCAAAAACGAGCAGCTCAAAAGCATCAGTGCGTGAGATTGTTGATAAAAAGTTCTACTATATAAACTACTATATAAAATACAAAATCGATTGTTTCCAAAATTTCATGTCACAATTTAACTATTTACATATGTATACAGGGAGAGACATAATAAAGAAAAAAGAAATGGTCTTAAACGCCAACCTTGAGGAACTCCTTTTTCGTGATCCATTTTGGAGCACGAAGCTAATGGTAACTATGTAGTCACATTTAAATTTATAAATAATGAAGATACAAGCATATCAATATAAAATATTGACACAATAAACTTAAACACAAGATGTGATTTGAAGATGGGGGTGTAAATCTGGCTCGTTATCTAAGCCTACTAAGTTAATTTAGGTGTGAACTCCTTAGAGTGAATAACTTGATAACTTTTTAATAAATCATTTGCAATCCCAATGGGGAATCCCTTCAGATTACGTATGCAAATGTTACTACAGTAAATTAATATTCCCCATAATACTATTTGAATGAGTTTTTGAAACAAAGAAAAACTATTCTCTAAACTGATGGCACATTAGCCATTAACTTCAAATACATTGAGAAACAAAAAAAAAAACGTGATTTATTAAAAAGATGCTAAAAATATTTCACTATTTATTTTCCATATCCACTATTTGTTTATTAAGAACTTAAACTAACAATACACTTTTAAGCCCATCAATTAATATTGCATTAATTAGACAAAATTATTATCACCCATCGATTGGTCGTTGGCCTATACCGGCTGGGAACAAAATCGAACATCAGAATTTATTGAGAGTAAATACTTTATGACTTTATGAGTAAGCCGGACGAAACGCAAATTTGTAGGACTAAAGGCCATGAAAAGCTATTTTGAGTAAATACTTAATGTTAAATTAAATAATTAATTAATTGTTAGAAATATTGTCAACGAAATTCAATCATCCTTGAAACACTGTTGTGTTGACTTTCTTTTGGATTTTCCACAATTAAGTTAAAAACTCAAATAACTTGTGGTTACAACCACTTCACACCTTCACACACAAAGTGTAAAATGCATAATTTATTTTCATTGAATCAAATGGGGGTCGAATGCGCGTACGTACACCTGATGAGAGCTTTAGAATTTAATGGGAAATTCCAAACCACAATGATTGCGTTTGATAAGAAAAAATGTCTATAAGCAATAAATTAAAGGAATAAACGAGCTTTAATTCATCATCCATTCGCCGCACAATTCACCATCAGGTTTGCAGTAAAATTACGATAAAAGTGAGAACGATGAAACAAAAATTCATGAGATGTCATCCAAGTGTAGCAGAGGGATTCCACCATTCATACATTGTGAATAAGGTGGCCATATTTTTTGAGAGGAAGTTAATAACAAAAGAAACTTTTACATTTAATTTTATTTTTGATAGAAAGTCTTATGTAATGAAGAACACGTGTTGTAATTTTGTATGCACTTCGTAAACAATTTTTATAATGAGTTATGAGTATTGACGTTTCGCTTTTTTATCTCACTCCGACTGATCATATGAAGCAAGACAAAAATTTAAAAAGTCCTGCTTCACTAATTCATCTTCTCTTTCTTTCCAAGAGATGAGCGTGATATAAAAATGAGTAACGTCAAAATGGGTTGCCTCATGTGAAGTTTTCCTGATTGTCATATTTCTTAACCGTAATTTTTTGGGTAGTTAATAAGCATTTTAACTTTCATAAGGAAGGCTTAAGATTAAATGTTTAAAATTAGTTTTAAAATTGAATTTATATAGTTTCAATGAAGTTGTGTACCTAAAATTAAATTATTATAAGGATTGATAGACTCTTGCACCAATTTTGTTTGTGTTAATAACGGAAAGTTGGTCACCTTAGTCCTTATGATGCATTTTACCAACTCTGATGATGCGGTGGCCATGTGAGATGTACACAGGTATGTGTTGATCTGTTAAGTGTTGCTGCAACCTACTTTGCTGAGAGTTATGTCATCCTGTATTCGGATGGGTGACTCTGCTGACATACCAGTTCGTATCTGAGGCTGAAAAAAAATAATAATAATAAAATTAAAGTGAATGTAAAGCTTTTTCCTTCAAAAGGAGTTTACTAAAAGAACTGTCAATATGGATAGAGTATGTTGACCTTCAAGTTAGTGTTGGGTTTTATCCTTCTCAATGAAAATATGTACGCAGATATGTAGGTATATCTGAGTTTCAACGTTGAAATATGAACTTCTTAATTTAATAATTTTTTAATGCTATTTTTTATAAATCCACAATATTGAGATATTGTGGATTTATTTCCCTCAGAATAAAATAAAAATAAAATAAAAGAAAAATAAAATCTTCAAAGATAAAGTATGAAGATTTAGGAATGAAAACGATTTCGTGATTTGCTTCACATTTTGTTTGTTGATAATTTTGTAGATTTTTGTTTTCTGATTTGGTAGATTTTTAACGGGACCAGCAAAGCAAGTGTATGCTTTTTGACATCCACCCACTGCCACGCCTTGTTTTA
This sequence comes from Dasysyrphus albostriatus, assembly GCA_946251815.1. NCBI lineage: Eukaryota > Metazoa > Arthropoda > Insecta > Diptera > Syrphidae > Dasysyrphus > Dasysyrphus albostriatus. The sequence continues at coordinate 140,383,213 of OX276336.1, forward strand.
TTATATTTGAGTTTACTCCTTCATAATTTCCTCCTAGAGAGCTAAAATTTTGTAAGTAAGTTGTCTAGAGCCTAAAGAACAACTTATATTTTTGAAAATTCGACCAATGTAACGCCTGCGTTTATTATATTTGTGCTTTATTCCTTACAACGTTTTTTTTTCTTTATAACAGCCTTGAGAGTTGAAATTTTGTAAATCAGCTGTTGAAAGCCTTAATCGTAATATAAAATCACGGAATGAACAGGAACTTTCACCCGAAAGTAGCCTGCAACATGTAACTTAACTTCGTTAAAAATAAATTGTTTGATAAGTTTCAACTTAGTTGCAATCAGGAAATGGAGGTGGTTTGAGTGTAGTAAGAATCTCACATACCTATGAGCACACATTTTTTGGTCCTCATAGAGCGTGATGCAGGTTTTGCAACTACCAACGGAAAAAAAATCCAATAATTACTACCCAACTTTGGTTTTCATCTACTCATAAGTTTTTTGTCACCTCAAAATGAAAATTACTAATAAAAGAAATGCCCAACATATAGGTACTTATCAATGTAGTCTTGAATTCCTTGACCCTAGTTGGAGTATTAAGCATCTATTTATAAAAAGTCTAAAACTTCATTTCAACAAAAGATTTCAATTTTAAAAATTATAAGACCAAATCAAATCAGAACATTATAGAAAATATCTCGTTGAAAGAACTATTACTGACCGTCAAATATTTACATGTTTACCTTAACAAGTGCTTTAACTAGTAATTATTATTGACTAAGAAATATTTGCCTGAACCATTTGAACTGTCATGTTTTCCATCACCGTTCAAGTCACACTTAATAAAAGAGAAAAAAAAACAGTATAGGTATAGATCAAAATAATCTTGATCGCAATCAGAAACTTGCCTACCATTTGTTATAAATAATATATCTACAGTATTGCCCTCAAGATCAATTATGATTTTTTACCTATTAATTTTATTTCAGACATAAAATATGGGACTACAGAAACACTACCTGAGATATGGACGTAGTGCAAGAGACCATATATTCGGGCTGGGTGGTGGTGGAGGTAGTGGAGGAGGTACTGCCCACATAAGAAGCAGGCCAACGCCCCTGTCGATGCTTATATCACATGGAGCCAAAATCAATAATAGTAAGTACTTATAGTGGATATTTCCAAAATCGATTTGAACTATGTATAAGTTCAATAATGTGCAAAAAAAATAAGCGATAATTTTCTGTTTATAAAATAAGCGAAGCTAAAAAATTGTATTTGAATAACAAAAAGAAATGATTATAAATACTTTGTTATTGTTTATACACAAAATAATATGTAAATCAAAATTAATTGTTGAGCTGGCCAGAACACGCTTTAATAATTAAAACTGTTTGAATTGTTGTAAAATCTTTTACCTACTGTTCATAAATAAGATTAAAATTGTTAAACGTTGAAAAATATCGCGAAGATAAAATAATTTTTTTCAGAACAATTTTAAGTGGGTTCATTATGAGTTTCTCGGGATTCTAGCCCATTTTCGTTGAGCGCCAGCTTAAATTTGCCGGCCATTGTTTTTTTTTTTAGTAAAATAGCTCGCTCAGTTACAACTTATGGCTTCAAATGTAAATAATAAAAGTTGTTGCAAGTTTCATTTTCTTCAACTTAAGTCTTGAGAAATTTTTGTGTACAATTGATAATTTTTCAAAACATAGATCGTATATTAATTTTGTTCATATATTTTGTTTTGAAGAAGAGCTTATTCAAAAACTACTGAGTTGATTTTAAAACGCTTTAAAAAATCATTTTTGTAAAACCCGCTTACCACCACGGCTGTTCGACTATTTTGAATCAACAAGTCTTTTAACAAGTGTTAAGTCTTCTACTTGGCTGTAATGTGACAGCTCGTGGAAAGCAGGGCCTAGTGATAATTTATCACTTCCAACAAGAGGCGAAGCCCCTAAAAAACCTGCTAGTTTTGAACCAGACCTCCAGCGCAGCGTGATAGTCCGACGCACTTCGCATAAGCCAAGTAGTAAAATAGTATCAATGACTAAAATATTATACATTTCTATTTTCTTTTTCCGCATTAAATTTTTTACCAAAAAAGTCTCTTGCAACTTCCTGAGTATTTAGAAAAAATGTGTCCCCTAATTTTATTTGAAGAGTTTGGTTCTAAAAAAAGTATAAACTACAAAATACTTCAACCTGAATAAAATCCTAACGGTACAAGTGATCAATGCAGGCACTAATTAGATAGCCCACAACAACTTCGGACGAACGAATGACTGACGCAGCGACGGATGTTTGTGCCAAAAACTGTAGCATATTGTCGCACCACCATACCACCATCGCATCGCCGCCATCCATAGAAGTGTTGTAATGGACAATTCTAGCGGTGTTTCGGTCATTCGTTGCTTGAAGAGTCCGGTTTTTATCTGAGCTCTTGGATTTCGTCTCAAATATAGAAGTGCAGCAGCATCTGGTCAGAAAATGCGCTACAACTTATAGACAAACATACTCGTCGTTGCTGCTGCTGTTGTATTTATCGATCTTGGCGCGAGCTATATGTACATATTCACGCGGTTTGAAATCAGTTTGTTTTGATATTTTGCAATGAGCACCATTGAAGCTATATTTGCTTGTTTACTTGCTGAATTCTGGTAGCTGATGGTAATGGCTTGACTAGCCATGGCATGGAATAAAGCAGCATTTTATACTTTAGTCAATGGTTAATCATAGATTTTTTTTAGTGAATAGTACTATAGGTACCTATATGAAATGTATCTTATGGATATAAGATATAAATGCTACATGCTGCATACCTTCATGGCCAAAGAGTGGTGGCTCATTTGTTCAGCTGTGCAAAGCCGCTGTGGGGTGCTGATTTCTCAAATCGAATTCCGATTCGAAGTTGTTTTGGCGGAATGGACGTATTGATTAATTATTTAAATACTCAATGCAGAGAATGTTGAAGAAAAGAATTTTTACGCCAAATGATATTTTCTGTCAGAATGATTGAAATTGAAAGTTAAGGAGTGGTAATGGGGTTCTTTTGTTAATGTTTTGAATGAAAGTTATATGTTTTTTTTTTGTACAGTTCTGTGAATTCTGAAGGGTAATTAGGAATCGAATTAAGAATTCTTTTTATTTTTGACACACATGGATGAGTTTTTAGGGCTACCCATTTTTGCTCAGAAAAGATATCATTAATAGTCTTCCTAGTTCCAATGAAAATCGTAAATATGAAAATTTACTCTCATTTAATTAAACATAAACAGGTATTAGAGCTAAGCTTCCGTGAATTTAAAGCTTTTATGTGACTCGTTTTTCTTACTTATTTGACTACCTACTCACTAACTTTCTAAACTGTTTATTGAAAAGTCACCTTCAAGAAATTAGGTTCACTTTTCCGGTAGCCTTTATTTGAAACACGGAACTTTTAAAAGGAATTAAATGTAATTTAAGTAATGAATCAATTAAACAAATTTTGAAACCGAGTCTAACCTAAAATATTGGATGCAGATAAGGTAAGGTTTGCGAAACGGGTTTTGCTTAATGGATATACGTGGTTATTTACATTCATTTCTAAGTACTGGAGAATTTTGTATGCTTTGTTTGGTATTTTAGCCTCACTTGAAATTAGTTGCCTTTTCGATACGAAATTTAGAAGAAATTAAATTGCTCTTCTTTTCATAATAAGAACTAGCATTAGATCCTATCGGTAGAAAGATATTGATAGACACTACAGTAGCTTGCCATATTAGGCCCATGCGAAAAAATTACATTTTTGAGTTTGCTTGGTTTAGTTTTTAATTTTTTTTGTCAAAAAATCTTACCTTTTTTTTGGTCTCATTTTTGACAAAAAGGACAAAAATATGGGAAACCGCGTTTTTTCTTAAATTTTCTGTTTGTTGCTATTTTACTGTTAAAAGCATATTTATTCTCCTGGGCATGCAGTTAATACATGACTTTTTCTATCCGATGGAAATCTTCAAAAAAAACACTCGGTAAAAATCGGAACCGAGTAGTGTGGAACTCTTGCCGCACTAAAACCACCGGTGAATTAGGACCAATCTATGAAATATCGACAACTTTTTCTTCTTTAATTTATAAATCACATTTAGGGAAAGTTTAAAGTTACAACACTTCTCAATAGCTTTTAGACCATCAGCCCATAAGGCTTTGGTTCCTCGTAATCTCCGAACGTTGTCTTGTACATTTAAGACGGTCTCCGTTTCAAAGTTGGTATGACTTTGCATTCGTTGATTGTGTGATACAGCGTCAAATCACTGACGTTACTGACTGCATTTAGCAGTTTTTGTGTAGCCTTCGTAATGGATTTATCTGGCACCATTAATATTGATGTCCACTGGCATATTCCTTGAAGGCAGATACAGGGTTGGTCCTAGGACACTTCCTTGTGGTACACCTGCTTCAATTTTCTTTATTTCAGAGGAATTTTGGTCGTACCGTACTCTGAAGAGAGTCGGTTCGTAACGTAGTATTTCAGTATGTCGTAGTACTGCCTGGGATCGTCCCTATGTAGTTTGTACTCAAGACAACATTGTAAAATGCTTGAGCACCATCTAAGAATATACTGAGCATGCTTGGTTTCTTCAAGTGCCTTTTCCACAACTGCCGTAATCAGATGCACTTGGTCAATCGTGGAATCTTTATCCAAATCCAAACTGATGGCTTGCAATGACTCTTCTTCCTTTTGCTATTTTGCTATGCCTTTTCAGGAGTAGTTTTTCTAAAACCTTACAGATCTTTTTATAGTACCTATTTGTTCCTGCAGATATCGGTAGGTATTTATAAGAGATACAAAAAATAATATAATTGCTTCTCATTTTGATATCCAGTCTAGGTAAGAATCTTAATTAGACAGAGAGACGTCATTTTAGCCATCAAGTGAACCTTAATTCATTGAATAAATTACGCTCAGCGCCACTTCCATCCAAAAACAAAAAAAAAAGCCACTGTAGCTAATGGGATTTTTCAAGCTGAGATTATATCAGGTTTTTTTAGATGGCAGACTGATCTCGCGAATGACTTAAAAACCACCCATTCGCATAACGCCATGTAACCATTTTGTTTAAATTGACACGAATGATTATTTTTATTTGACTTGTTCTCGTGTCTCAGACCAGAAATAAAGTACTAAGATGCAGAAACCTATACCTTTTTTCTGTTTGATTTTTTTTATATATAAGCCTCATAAGATTCAACGTCATAATCAAGTCAAGTTATTCGCGGAAATATACAACCTTGAAGGTTTTCCTTTAATTACATTTTTTTTTAGAATCGCGTCTGCGTCTGTCGGAGTCAGAGTGACAACCCAGAACAAGGTCATTATGTAGTAAAGTGTCTTAAGCCTATAGGTTTTTTTTTTAATTTGACAGATAAATAGTTATGTTTTTGTTTGTTTGCCAATTTTTCCTCTCGTAAGACTACTGGTATACTTGTTTTGATCAAATTAAAGAGAAAAATGCACAAGAAATGGAATTTTAAATATTTTTTATTTAAAGTGATTCATGTGCATATTTTGTGATGCTCATAGATATTGTTACAAAAGTATCTTCATTACTAGCTGCTATTGATGTTGTAGCCGACGAAGACGTTTGTATTCATTTCTTGCAAGAATGACATTTGTTTAACGAAATACAATAGCAGTAGTGTTTTGGATGCGCGTGTTGACTGCGCAATATGCATATGAAACTTGAGATACTTGTGTACTTACATACAAGGTGTGCAGTGAGTTATAACTCAATTTAAGAGACGAGTTAAAAAAAAATCGTATAAAGATATCATTTGTCAAACTATAGAATATCAATGCAGTTTTTAATTAAATATTTATTTATTTCTCTTCTATTCTGAACATTCTAGATCGATATTACGAAAAAAACATATTTTTTAAGAAGAAATCTATTCCGATGTTATTTCCATTTAAATTACGGACTGACTCTTTTTTTAAGACATGCCTACTTTATGACACTTATAATCCCGCATTTTTTAATTTAAGAAAACTTATATCTGTCATTTAAAAACAAAAAACTGGTCTAAATTTTCTTGGAGCAAGTTTAAAAACCGTACAACTTTGAGAAACGTACAACATATATGGTCAGTGTCGTGGTTTTTATTTGAATATTTTTTAAAACAAAAACTTCTTTAATTATCCCACATCTGACACCTTGTCGTTTTTATGACATGGAAGTTGAAATAAAGACAAATTAAAATATGGGCAAAATGTCTTTCTCTTTTAGAAGCACGGTTACAATAATTACAAAAGCCTAATCTGTGAAAAAAAAAATATCTCCACTTCTTTTTCAAAGTTCAATTATTCCTCTACCCGCTTACACAGTCTGTCATTACAGGCCCAGCCCGATATCAATATGCTTCATCTTTTGTATTCATTTAAATTGCCATTTACATTGAAGATAAATTTTACATTGCATGCGATTTTGACTGATACAATTTAATTATGGTATGACTCCATGTTGTCATGGCATGGTAAGCATTTAGGACATGAAGACAGCAAAATCATCTACGGTCACATAAAAGTCATTGCTATTGCTGACTTGAAATACAAAAAAAAAAACATAAACAAAGTCATTGTGTTTAGTAGAATTTACAAAACTACTTGACAAAAAAAAAAAAAAATGAAGAAACCAAAACAACAATATTTTTATTCAAATCAAATTGCGTAAGAACGTCATCTTTTCATGGCTGAATTGTAACTGAGGTATTAAGCTGATTGATCTTTGGCCTGGTCTTGGTCTTTCGTCTATGTAAACACTGAATTTTATGGTAGCAAATTTTATTAGCCGTACTACTTAACACAATTAGATATTATAACATTTTTGTTGAAGCCGTTTTTTGTTTATATTTCTGCAGAATGCATGGAAGATGCAATTGGAATTGGCAAAGATTTGGCATCAAGGATAGGGTAGGGTAGGTATAGTCTTAAGTGTGGGATATTGTAAACGAGAATTACAAAGCCAGCTTAACAAGCTCTTTCTTGAGTCTGTTTCGACTAGTGGAGGTTGCGGGGATGTGTTTTTAACATCAAAAATACATCAGATGCTAAATGAAAAGTAAATCCTCTTAGTGCAATCGTCATGATGTGATGGTGGCTCATAGCCCCCTCTTACAATTGCCACTCACAGTTATGTAATTCTTCTCTAGCATACTTTATTGCCTCGATGACGATCATGATGATAGAGCGCCGGGTGGACAAAGAGTGGTTCTGCCTTCTGTAAATACCTATACACATGGCATAGCGATCACACTTATAGCTCACATATATGGAGTTAGGACTTTGGATCTGGCAGATTTATCATGGTTTAGTGGCTTGGCGCAGAAACAGCTTACAACCAAATTAAACAAGATTTTTTTGTGCTAAAAGAAGTTTTGTTGTTTGTTTTTTTGTTGTTTTAAGAGCTGCTATTTTGCCAAAATTTATGTTTATAGGTGGTGTATAGGTGAGTTTCAGTATACCTAAGATAATTCGATACAACGTTTAGTTGCAGACTAAGATAAGTTAGGCATGGAATATATGGTTACTAGCAATTCGAAGAGAAGGTATTCAAATTGTATTGATATTGAATTTTATACTTTCAATTGAATTGATTGTCGAATAAGCTTTTAAGCTTCAATGTGAGCAGGATTAATGTTGGTTGTGGAACAAATTTAAATGGTATGGCTAATGGCAAAAATTAAACAAATTTTTAATAAATTTGTATATGCATTAGAACTTGCATGATTAATTTGTCACTTTATTTGCTTTAAAAAAAATGTGGTAATAATTCAAAAAGTTTTAAGTGCCATGTGTTTGCGTTAATTTTGGTCCTGAATTAACTTCATCTTTTTTTAAGATGGTCAAAATGTGAAATACACTCCACTTGCAAAGATATTCTGATCATTAAATTTAATTCATCGTGAGACTTTAACTCAAATGTTTTTTAAAATGGTTGTTTTTCACTTGAATATTTAAAATATCGTTGTACCTCGTGGCATGATGGTTAGTGCGTAGGACTGTCATGCCAAAGGTCTGGGTTCGATTCCCAGCCGCTGCCACCTAAAAACAGAAATGTTTTTTTCGCGAGGTACTGCCTCTTGCGAGGAACTGACAAATCCTCCAAGAGTATACTTGTCATGAATAAATGCTTCTCATCTAGTCGTTCGGACTCGGCAAAAAATTTTAGGTCCCCTCCATTCCTGCCAAAAATACGCACACAGGAATGATTGAGAGTTGTAAGTCACTAGGCCTTGGTTCTTCACGAGCTGTTGTGCCACCAAATTTATTTATTTTATTTATTTAAAATATATTTGGAGCACCCAAAATGTTAACAAATTTTCAAAAATACTCGTTTTAAGACTTTGAGTGCCTCTTACTTATTAAATTTCAGTCCGACTTACACAAACAGTACATTGTCGGAAGGAAACAGAAAGGAGATATAGATCAGATGATTCAGAAAAAATCCATTTTATGTAAGTTCGCTTAATCTGTAGCGAGACTAATGCTAGTATTTTTTCAGAAACAGAAATGTTTTTTTCGCGAGGTATTGCCTCTTGCGAGGAACTGACAAATCCTCCAAGAGTATACTTGTTATGAATAAATGCTTCTCATCTAGTCGTTCGGACTCGACAAAAAATTTTAGGTCCCCTCCATTCCTGCCAAAAATACGCACACAGGAATGATTGAGAGTTGTAAGTCACTAGGCCTTGGTTCTTCACGAGCTGTTGTGCCACCAAATTTATTTATTTTATTTATTTAAAATATATTTGGAGCACCCAAAATGTTAACAAATTTTCAAAAATACTCGTTTTAAGACTTTGAGTGCCTCTTACTTATTAAATTTCAGTCCGACTTACACAAACAGTACATTGTCGGAAGGAAACAGAAAGGAGATATAGATCAGATGATTCAGAAAAAATCCATTTTATGTAAGTTCGCTTAATCTGTAGCGAGACTAATGCTAGTATTTTTTCAAAAAGAAGCTGAGAAAATGATTTTAGTACATACCTCGAAAACGCTTCATTGGAACAAAAATTCATTTTCGTGTTCAACGACACAAAATTATTTTAGAAAATATATTTTTTTCAAGGACCCTACTATGGCCCAAAATTTTTTAAACTAGTGTAATACACTTGCTTATATATTTGCTGTGATGAACAAATTTCTCTATAGTACCAAAGTAGCCAATACATATTTCATTAAGACTGGTTCAAAGTTATGTAATGAGTACATGTCATCTGTATTCACTTCAAGTGATAGATTTTGAAATTGATAAACTACATCAATATTGACTCAATACTATTTCCTTGTTCATTAAATGTGACTCAAACATTTTTTCGAGCTGCCTCTTTGTTGCAAACTTGATTTAACCAAACTTAATTTGTATATTATATTTTATCGTGTTATGTGTTGTTACTGTCCTAAAATATTGCTTAAGACTTATCGGATAGGGGCACGAATAAATTATAAAAAATGTGAGATTTTACAAACAATACAGAAAAACTATGATAATTTCGAAAACAAAAATTTGAAACAAGAAATCCATTTTGAGTACCTTTTATATTTTCAAACTTTCTTGTCATTACCTACCTTACTTATACTTCAGTTATATTGTATTTTTACTATGCAAATTTTGGGTTAGTTTTGATTTTGACCGTCTTTTATATTTCTAAATCTGAGGCTTTCGACTAAAATTTCATGAAGTACCATGAAAAAAAAATTATGCAAAAATTAATTTTTTGAGAATTTTACACTTCTGTTTTCGAAAATCCACTCGAAAGCACAAAGTAACTTACTTATGTGAAAATTTTTATTTTCCGTCTAAAACATTTACCAAAATATACTTTTATAATGGTTCTTGATGAGTTGAGTTCGAATCTGGTCTTGAAATTGCTTTAGCATATCATGTTTTTTGAGATATGTGCATCTAAAATATAAAAAAATGCGTGTTTTTATGCAAATTTGAGTTGTATTTTTTGTCGAGGTATTTTCTTTTTTTCGAAAAAATGTTTATAGTTATTCTAAAGTATGAAAATTTAATTTTGAAATCATCATTAATCTTTGGGAAATCGTTGGCCTATGCCTTGGAGTACGTAATTCAAAAAGTCCAATCAACTTGCATTTCTGTGGCACTTTTTGCAAATTTTTTAATGTTGCATTACGAAATTTTAGTCACAAAGCTCAGATTCGGATTCAGCACCTTAGTTCATACATAAATAGGGGGAAAATCAAAACTACCCCAAAATTTGCTCGCTATGTGCCCTTTTGAAAAAATTTACTAGATTTTTCAAATTACGTATAGCTTAAGACGAACGCCAACAATTTCGCAAAGATGAATGGTGGTATTTTAAATATTTTAAAGAAATTTTAAGTTGAATGTCCATACTTAAGATTGACTATGAACACTTTTTCAAAAAAAAAAAATACCTCCACAAAAAATATTACCCCAAATTTGCAGAAAGCACGTATTTTCTTATATCTTTAGATTCAAATATCTCAAAAACGTGAGATGCTACAGCAATTTCAAGACCTGATTCGGACTCATCGCATCAATGACCAACAGAAAAGTATATCTTGGTTTATGTTACAGACAATAATTCAAATTTTTCACATAAAGAAGAAACTTTCGTACTTTCGAGCGGATTTTCTAAAACAATAATAATATGTCGATTTTCAACTAGCGTTTGAGTACAAACGGATTGTCGCAAACAGAGATTTATTGGAAATTGTGTAAGCTTTTAATGGTATTTTGATGTTATTTTTGAATAATACGTAGTTTTCGAGCCATTAGTAAAAAACTCCCAAAAAATTGATTTTTTCCATTTTTTATCCATGTTGCATGAAGAAATTTAAGTTGCAAACCTCAGATTCAGATTCAGGACCCTCGAAAATGTAAAAGAGGGGGAAAATCAAAACTAAGCCACCACTTGCTCGCTTAGAGCCTTTTTGAGTACAAATTAGTTGGACCATACCATACATATTCCATCCGCAACTTGGAGCTTTGATCCTTTGGAGGTATCTAAGTAATTATACTCATAAGTAGAAGGAAACTATAATCTAGTACGAGTACAACCATCACCTTTTAACATGGTAAAGCAGTTTTTTGCGTTTCATTGATGAAAACTAGGAAGATAGGGTACAGTCGGGCTAGTTGGACCACACGAATAACTCAGAAAATGCAAGAGCTAAATGAAGACGATCATACACAAATGAAAGTACTAGATCATACGTGCCAAACGTGTTTATTTGGATTTTTGATACCAAAGGAGAAACACGCGTCAATATGTGTTTTTGGGGTACAAAAGTAAAAAAACGAGTTATTTCTTTACTCATTAGAGTTACGTTATTGCACTTTTGCATTAAATTTTTTTGAAATCCAAAAATTCTAATTGTTTTTTTTTTCAAAGAAACGAAATATTTTCATCAAGCTAGGTGTGGGATAATAGGTTGACCAGGCGGACTAGCTTGCGCCGCTGAATCGAAGCTAAATGTTTTATATTGAAAAATAATATGAAAAAAGCCGAGGTTCTTTCTATTGATGCCAGTTTCATTATTATGTTATGAAAATGTAAAAAAGTTATGAGGCTTTAAGTAATAAAAAGTTAAACAACAAGCCCTGCTCTACTTATATGCACTTTGCTAACTTCAGAGAATGGTTTATTAACCATTTTCTTCGGTGATAAGAAAATTTATAATTTTGTTCCAGAAATTTTTTATCAAGCAAACAGTTTTATTGTAAAAATATTAAAATTCTATATATACCTGCTTTGCACACACAAATTATTTACATTTTTTTTTTGTGTTAATGTATGAACGTCGATACTATAAAAAAAATCAGAATGTGATTTTTATTCACAATTAATAATTTTTATATTTTGATTTGATTTAAATTTCATCTGGAATAAAAAAAAATCGTGTAAGTTTATTTTTTAAGTAAAAATTTTAAATATGAAACCAAAACAAATTCTCAATTTCCCATAGGTATACGTGATTACGAACGTACTTACGTACGAACTTCGCCTGATAATGCGGACGTTTCATTATTACTATTGTAGAATATTGTGCTGTCTTAAACATTTTACTTGAACGTTGTTGAACTTTAATTAAAACAAAAACAATAAAAGAATACCAAAAAAAAAAAAATAATAAAACCTCCGCAATTCTTTAGCGGTTTTTTTGTTTTCAATTCAAAATAATTTTCCTTTTCCCTATATTCAACTGGTTTTGTTAATGCATTTTTTGCATATTCATTCAGTCGAACTCATTTCTATTCGATTAATGTCGCGATAAGTCATAATATACAGAACCAATTATTGCTCGGATATTAAAACAATTGAAACTATTGTTTTCCCGTTGTTATTCTGTTAACTCACTTATAAGACTATCTCAAGGATATAATAATAATAATTATTCAATTTATTTAAAAAAAAAAACAAACAATAATATGTTGTCCTTTACTTTTTTCTAACTAATCACATTTCCTGACATAATGACTCTAACAATTAAAGAGGAAATAGCTCGGCGGCATTCGTATATGCGTCGCATTACAGTGCCGTGGAAGAACAATGTAGCAACATGTGGATGCAAAGTGCATCATTGCCGCTATTGTGAATACATTGAGATGTTTTCGATTGTACGAAGTTTGGAAAATGCAGGTGGGTGTGTCTGATGTGTTTAGAGACTTTTTGTTGTTGTGACAGTTTTCAACCCCCCCACTCTCCCCCCCGGCCAGCCGGTCAGTTGACCTAGACCGAGATTGTGATGAAAATACCAAAATTAAGAGTGAACATTATTTCTTTAAGCACGTGTGAATGAACATTTATAAAAATAAATCTACCAAAATAAACAGGTGACTGAATAATTACCATAAATGACGTGTGTGGTCACAACACACAAATTGTGGATGTGAATTTACATATTCGTGGTCCACCAGAGACTTTAAGTTGCCGTCAGTTGATTGATCTATGCTTCAACTAATAATACATCGAACAACAACAACAAAAAACCCTTTATTGACAACAAAAAAGTTTATGCTTCGAAGTGTCAAATTAAAAATGGTTTTAAATGTTTTAAACGTATATCTGCAGTATAAGTATGCCAGTAACTTGAGTAATGAATAATTAAAATAAAACCCCATGACAGTAAAGAGAAATGACAAGTGGTATTAATATTGATATAGGATGATGCAGTTCAAGGTTGTGACAGTGAGTTTTGAAATTGAAATCTTTAAGGAATTGTGACAAGGAGATTTAAGGCCTCATTAAGCGCGTGTGAAACTTGAAGGTCTTGAGGTGTGAAACATAAGGACAGTCATGATTAATTTAATTGTTTGGATATCAAAACGGGAATTAAGATCAATTTAAATTTTGGATACGATTTTGAACTTCTTCCTATGAACTGAAACTTTTATTTTCAACAAATTCACATAAAATGCCAAAATGACTGTCCCAAAATGTAGATACTTTGAATAAAAAATTCTTCTACTCTTAACATGCAAAAATACTTTCTTTTATTTTTAATTGTCAGCAAAAGAAAATTTTTTAAAAAATCGACTTAAAGGGAAATTGTCGTATACGTATCAACGCGATTTCCGTCGCTTGCAAACTAAGTATCATCGTAATTTATGCTGCGTAAAGCAATTAAGCTTAGTTATTAATATGAAAAAAATGGAATTGGTTTGAAATTGTATATTCTTTAAGAGTCAGTTCTTGGGAAATTGTTTGGGATTGTATTTGGTTATAGTTTTTTTATTCAACAGGACAGGCACAAAGACTTAGCAACGAATTCAAATTCAATAAAATAATTTTTTATTTTAAGTCGATTTCTTGGAAAATTGCCTCTCCCATCTAAACGAGGGGAGATAGGCCTACCTATCATAATATGACCTTCGGGGGCCATATTACCAAAATTTTGTTTTTTTTTTTTGTTTTACACTTGATGAATCTGCTGCTTGCAAATAAAAAGTTTAAATGCAGGATGAATCTGCTGCTTGAAAATAAAAAGTTTTAATGCATCAGGTGATAGTTTGTGAGTTATTCCAGGAAAACAAAAGGGGGCCATATTTGCTGCACTTCCTTTACAGATCTTTAAGGACAATATTTTCAAAACCTTTTAATAGCATTTTTTAAATATTTAATGTTTGAAAAGTTATTTTATGTAAATTTTTGTTATGGTTATTTTTAATGTAAATTTATGGTTTTATCGACGTAAAAAAATGATTTCAAAAGCCCAAAATGAAATCTTCATACATTTATAACTATTTTTAAATGAAGCTGGAGTCAAAATTGTTGGAAATATAGTAACCTAACAAATAACAAGATGTTTAAGATAATTGACTGCAACGTAAAAATTCTAGATTTCAGCAAGAGTAGAAAACTCCATTGTTGAAAACTTAAAATAAAGCTTTTTGTATTATGCTGGTTATCTCATTTTGGAATGTGTACTTGTAGGAATTATCGTTTTGCTAAATTCAATTAAAATTTTTGTTCAGATATATTAACGAAGAATACGAAAATAGCAAAAAAAAAGGAAATTTGTAAAAATTCTTTTTTTACTTATGATGATTTATTGAAAAATTTGGAATGTACTATGATATATGAAACTTATTAATAAAATCTTTCCTTCGACTTTTTTTGGTGACTGTGTTTTTAATTAAGTAACTTTTTTTTGTTTCATTGCCAAAAATACAGTAACCAAAAAACCCGAAAGAAATACCTTATTAATTACTTTTGTTATGTGCATTCTATTAATTCCTTTAAATATAGAACATGTTCTAAATGAGTAAAAAAGAACTGCTGTTTTTGAGAAAATTTGTAGATAAAAATATGTTGCATGAAAGCTTGAACAAAAATTACTAAGGAAAAGTAACATTTAAGATACGGCTCCTTTAAAAGACCACAAATTTAAAACAAACTAAACTAATTCACAAAAAAAAAATCCAATTTTTGTTTCACATTAATAATATATTTTTTTTAAGAATATTTGAACGGTGGATAATAATTTTTTCTGATCAAACAATTTAAATTCCGAATTCAAAATTAATTTCATCTTCCTCCTAAAACATAATAAGGTTGGTGCCTTACCTAGGATAAGTATGTCAACAGTAGATCGCTTTTTGCTTGTTGCTCCTTCAGTTTTTTCACAGCTTCTCCAATTTTTCAGTTTTAATTAAAAATGCATTAAATAATTGTTGGAGATGTAAAAATTTATCTGGAACTACTTTAACTTCTCTAATGGTTTATCTATTACTTAAACAAAAAAAAAAACACAAAAGAACAAAATAAAAACTCTTGAATTATTGAAAAAATAAATGGCACGACTGATCTTATGTTCAAGTTACTTAGAACTTAATAACTTTGGAAAATATGCAAGAAATTATAGAAAAAAAAAACTGGTAAAATAGCTTAGACCTCAAAAAACTATTTGAATACTTGGAAATAAATATGAAAGTAATTTTAAAATCATTAGAGCGATTTCCTTAAAAAAACTAATTTTTCTTTATTAAATTTAATATTTAAAAAAATATAAACCTAGCAAAAAAATTCATCGACCCGTTTTTGAAATTTTCAAAAAAAAAGTACACAAAATTTTTTAAACCAAAATTTATTTATTTTAAATTTTAGATATGCAATATTATTGACATTTCTCAGCTTTCTTACTAAAATTTTGATTGAAATCGATTGATTCGTTAATAGTCTATTGAATAAACTGAAAAAGGGATCATAAAGGAACAATTACATATTTCGTGCCTGGGGTTCTTATGAAATTTTTTATTTGAAGCTTTACTTCTAGTTCCTAGCATGTTTGGTTCCTGAGATACACTATGTGACCTGCTTACTTCTCTGTGAAGTTAACAAAGTCACTCCATTACACCTTTATTTGGTAAACTGCAAAATCGGGAATAGAAATGCAAAAAAAAATGCTAATTCCTGTCAAGGTCCCATTTGTGTGGGTAAAAGTTGCCCTCCTAACTTCACAGACGTGAAAATATTTCAATATTTTCGGTATAACTAGGTAACTAAGCCACATTTGAAAATTTTACTCTTAAAACTTTTTGTTCAAAATATAATTTTCTATCGAAATGGATAATTTAAAAAATGTTGTTAAAAAAATTTAAGCACGAAAAGTTAACAAAAGCTAACCTAAAAAAAAATAATTTTGGTACAATAATACAAATTTTATATTTCTTAAAATATTCAAATTCTAGTTTTTGATCAAATATGCCATAACTATTATGGAGAATTTATATAAGGTTAGCAATTTCAAAATTTTGTTTTACAGTTTTTTTTAAATGCTTCCAGACCTACAGACTGAATGGCTGGTCCTATTGGCACTTGGTGCCAATTGCTAAAAATTATAAAAAAAATGTGAGGATTGAATGGCTGTTTTGACAGTTTTCAATAAATATGACTTTGTTAGCATATCATATTAAGGGCCTTAAGACTCTAGTTGATTTTTTTTTTAGCATATCTTGAGCATATCTTTTCTCCAAAAAAAGTTATGCATGATAAAATCAAAAAATTGATAGAAAATTTTATTTTAAACAAAAAATTTTAAATGTTAAATTTTCAAATTTAGCTTAGTTACTGATTTATACCAAAAATATTATAAAAGGGCCAGTGTAACCATTTTCTCAGAAACGCATTGGTGAAATCAAGTAGAATTTTCGATTTTAAGTATGCGCTTGGACCAAACAAAAATAATCAATAGTAAAAACCCTTATGCACGTAATTGTTCCTCTTTTAAAAGGTCAATTCAATAGCCTATTATGTGAAGATCGAATATTAAAAAAAACCATTAAAGCATTAATAAATTGGTGTATTTTTCCCGAAAATTTACATGTCTACATTAATACACGGATTTAAAAAAAACCGTTTAGGTAAGATGTTTTTAAGATATGAATATAGGCTTTTTCTTAAAGGTATTATTGCAAGTACTGTTTTTTTTTGGAGCCATAAAAAAATTCAATTTGGATTTTTTTTTTGCACAAATCCAAAATTTGTCCATAATATCGCAAGTGAATAGATAGATGGTAACGAAGAAGACAAGTACGATTCAGAAATTTTCAGTTTTGAATTTCAAGTTCAAAACTCTGCCCAAGCCAACAGGATATGCAATTGATTTATTATTTTTTTTTAGAATTAAAGACTTTCAATCATTTTCAACCAAAATAACTAAGTTCAATTGAATTAAGTGTTTTATTATTTACGTATTTTTTGTTTCTTTACAGATAGACTAGCTGTGATAATTATTGGAATAGTTACATTAATATTAGGTATAGTTTTATCAACAATACCATGGTTAGATTATTTTATATTAAAGGTAAGTTTCATTTAGAAAAAAACAAAAACAATTAAAGTTATTTATTTCTTTCATTTAAGACCACACTTATATTGACATTTTAAATTATTATTTATTAACAGATATTTTATTTGTATACCTTCAGAATTTGCGATTATGGAATGATACATTAAGTTTTCATTACTGGCAACGGCCAGGTGTAGTGCGATTAACGAGAGTTTATATTTATAATGTAACTAATCCAAATGGATTTTTAAATGGTGAGAAGCCAAGACTTCAAGAAGTAGGACCATTTGTTTACAGGTAAGTTAATGTTTTTGTATACAGAGCCACATATCATTTGTTTTCTCTCATTTTTATATTAAAAATGTAAATAAGAATTTTGTATTTGATTTAACAATCACGTCAATGAGGTCAATGACATCAAGAGAAGACAAATTCTAAATCCTTTTGAATAGACAATAGAGAATAGACTGACGAAATCAAAAATAATTTTCTTAACAACTCGGAATAAAATCTTCTTGGAAAAAAATTGTCATCAGAAAAAGTAAAACTTATTCCCATTGCTATCATCTGTCTATTTTCAGTAAGAAATATACAAGTGCAGATATTTTCTTTTATGTTATTTTGATAAATATTACGACTAAGTTTCAATAATACTAATGCAAGTTATGCATTCGTAAAATGAATCTAACTCGAGATGCAACTTGACATAAGGTTAAGTTGAATAAAGAGAATGTCGCATTCCATTTCTCTGTTTGGCTATACTCCTATTCAGAGCCAGCCCGAAGTAAATTAGTGCCCTGCACAAGATTCATCGCCCTAATTGTGGTCAATGGTTGAAGAAATCATTTACTCACTACCCAACGGGTATACTTTGCAATGCGTTTTAATGATAAATTAACAGGATTTTCATTAAAACCTAAGACAATGATTATATTGACAAAAATAAAAGTGACTAAAGAAAACAAAGAATTAAATAAATGTAGAAATAATTGAAAGCTTAAGTTAAAAAAAAAAATATAAAAAAAATATGAAGGAACTGAAAAAAATTTGTTTACGTAAAAACGATTTTAAAACTAATTTAAAAACATAATAATATTAAAATAAATAATTATCTCATCGATTAAGTAGATTTTTCAATACTTGCTAAAGGCTTGGATTCAGCGCCCTGTGCATTTGCACCGCTTGTCCTGGTCCTATCGTAATAGTCGATCGTCCTTGAGCTAGATACAGAGGGTTTTTGGGCAATATCCCGATAATCAAATGAAGCGCCATCTGCCACCTAAAATGCTTTCTTCTTAAAGGAAGATCTTATTTTTAAAACAGCTTCATTGGATTTTCTAAAAAAAATCACTTGATTACGTTTTTTCCAAAATGTAAGCCCAAAAACTATTTGTGCACCTAAATATCTTATTATCGGTAATTTTGAAGAACAATATTTGTGCCCAATTCGCAGTTAAAAAATGTTATAAAAATAAGACTTGATGGTTTTTTTTCAAAATTTCTTTTTTTTTTTGAAATTTCTGTTTTAGTTAGTACCATTCTTTAGACCTCCAATATTTAGCATCCCCTTAATTTGCATGGTATTTAAGTGAAATTATGTCAATTATTCGATCAGTCATCTTATCTATAACAAATCTCATCTTCCTAAAAAAAACTTTTAAGTTTCAACCCTGTTTGTATTTATAAGGTCTTGGAGGTTTTTGACACGTTTTCTTAAATAATATTTCATCTTTGCGATCGGATCATAGGAACTTCAGTCTTTCAATAAAAATTTGTTGGTTTGGTTATGTTTAACATTCTTTGTATCTAACATCAGCGGACTCTTAAATATTACCAAAACTAGCTATAACACTGAGGAAGCAATAAAATTAAACGCTCCCTCTATCAAATTTCATAACACCTGAATGCCATTTAGGTGTAGCTTACACTGAACTAAAAGGTTAAAATCCGATGCTTCGCCTTAATAATGTACATACATGTATTTCAATCGTATAGATGTAAACTTGGGTGCGCATGCGAATGCGTGTGTCTTTTTACTAAAAGCTGACACTTGTTATCTATAGTGTAGATATACTTATTTGCTTTTATCTCTAAAAAATGTTAATTATATTTATGTTTTGGCACAAAATGTCTCGTCAACAAACCAAAGGGAAGCACAGAAATATGTAATATTTATTCATGTGATCTTGACATTCAACATAATACATAATGCACTCCAAAGGTTTATGACACTTTCAACATAAATCTTACATTATGTGTCATGCAGTAAAGTAAACATACACTTTGGAATGCAATGATACAACAATACAGTCAGGTTAAGAGTTCAAGTTTTTGGGTTCATTTTAAAATTATCACGACAAGGTGATCTAAACCATTGTCATTTTCTATTGAGGCATAATAATAATATACAGACTCTCATCACTCATCGACGCATATTCATGGGTTTGACACCGTAAGTGTCGGTTAATAGATTTTAAAATATTAACAATATTTTTTTTTTCATCACCAGGGAAGACATGGAAAAAGTTAATGTCAACTTTTATGACAATTTTACAGTGTCGTATCAGCATAAGAAAATTTTACAATTTGTTCCTGAACTGAGTATTGATAAAAATACAAAAATTATCACACCAAACATTCCTCTATTGGTAAGTTTTGTTGTTGTTGTTGTTGTTGTTGTTGTTGGTTTTTTGACACCTGAATAATATGTCAGTGAATTTTAAATAAATCATTAATGTTTTCTATTTTATATACATATATATAGACGCTTACAAGTTTGAGTCCAAAACTAGGATATTTCCTTTCAAAAACTATTTCAATGGTACTTACAGCGGCTAAGTTTGAACCTTTCATTAGTGTGACAGCAGATCAACTTGTTTTTGGATATGATGATGCACTGGTTAGTTTAGCGCATAGATTCTATCCGAGACATATGCGTCCAATGGCAAGAATGGGACTTCTCATTGGAGTGAGTTAAATTATTTTATAATTGTATCTTTCTTTTAATTTATAAAACGTAATGTAACGTAACGTAACGTAACGTAACGTAATGCAATATGTTAACGTTATTATTGTTTTAGCATTCTATAATTTATTTGTTCAATTCAAGATTCGTTCTCGCTAGAATGTACCTGTAATATCAAACAATTTAATGTTTTACTATTTCTTATTATTAATGCGTAACGCAATGTAAAATAACGTAACGTAACTTCACAGTTGTTTTTTTTTTTTTAACACATACGTTTTAATTTTTGTTAATGTTGAACAAGTTTTCTAAAGGCTTGCATTTAATAAATTATCACTTCATTTTTGTAAATTGTCATGGATTACGTTACGGAATTTGTTATTTTACTACGTTATTAATTTTGTTTTTATAAAATAAACGAAAACATATTTAATTTTAGCGCAATGGTACACTAGAAGAAATCTCAACAATTAAAACAGGCCACACAGGAATGGATGAATTTGGCTACATTTCACGTCTCAATGGACTTGATCACTTGCCAACATGGCGAGAAAAGCCATGCGTAAGCATAACAGGATCGGAGGGTTCATTTTTTCCACCACGGGATATAACCAAAGCTGACACAGTTTATATTTATGACAAAGACTTATGCAGAGTGATTCCTTTACAATATAGCGAAGGTGTTGAAAAAGATGGTATGTTCCAAAGCAATAACAACAGTAAAAGATATATCCAAGAAGTTCGTTATGAAAACTTTGAAAATATCAACTCATTTACATTTTAGTTTTAGTCTTAACTTTTTTCAAAAATGTTTAACGAGTTTTATTATTTAATTTTTTTTAGGAATCGATGCTGATTTATATCGATTACCAGAAAATGCATACGGAGACTCAGTGCAAAATCCTGAGAATATATGCTTTGATGCCGATGACTATGAACCAGAAAAGGGATTACAAAATATTAGTCCATGTCAGTATGGTGCCCCTGTTTACATATCAAATCCACATTTCTATCAAGCTCATCCGGATTTTTTGGACTCGGTAGAAGGATTGCAACCAAATAAAACTGAACATGAAACGTACTTTAAAATTCAACCTGTAAGTTAATCTATGAAGATAGAATGAAGTTTTCTGAAATATTTTAAGCTAGAAATTTTTCTAGTGTAGATTCTTGCTTTTAAAAAGTTTCGGTAAATATTATATATTTTCCTACTCTGTTCCTATTGATTGCTTTTTTATGATAAAATTAAGAGCAAGATCAATTTTTATTTTTTATTTTTATTTAAACATTCAAATTTCTACTTTCTCCAGTTTAATATGTTAGCACTTTTTATTGTTGAATCATCCAGTAGTGCATTTTATTTTATTTTTTTTTATATTGAAATAGATTCACTAGTTATAAGAATATTTTTGTTTCGTTTTAATAGAAACTTGGTGTTCCGCTTGAAGGTAAAGTACGAATTCAGTTAAATTTGAAGGTAACCCAAGCCCAAAATATCCATCCAGTGAGAAATTTTCGAGATTTTATGTTTCCAGTTATGTGGCTGGAAGAGGTGAGTTTTGAAAAATATTTCATCACGAAATAATTAATTGAATTTTTAATTTTTGTTTATTTCTCTAGGGAATCTCTGAATTAACTCCCTCAATTCGGCGTTGGATTTATCTGGCAACAGTTTTTGCTCCATTTATGATTCCACTGGCAGCTTATTTCATGATTGTCTCAGGATCATTTGCCATTATATTCATATTCGTTCGTGCCTATCAGAATTTCGTTTTTGCCCGTGATCCAACATTGGAAATTCTCGAAATGGGTCGTCGTTCAATTCGACGTGGCAGTAGTTTTATATCACAACATCAACACAAATTATTGCAAGCGCATCATCAACGTGATAATTATTCACTACTAAAACAATCACCCAGTGTGGTTGATGAAGAGAAAGAACAATTACCGTCATAATGATGGTGGACAAAAAGTTTTTGTATTTAATTTTAAATAGCTTAATAATATTAATTTAAGCTAAAACAAATCTATACATTATTATAGATGCATATACCATCAACAAACAACAAAAATAAAATGTGATTTAGGCAATGATAATTTATCTTAACAAATTCTGACCATCAATTTAATTAGATAGCTAGACAGAAAGAGAATCAAAAGAAAAATTTAATTTATTTTTCTTAAACTTAAGCCAAAATATTTTTTTTAAGGTCTTATATTCATTCATCATGTATACTATACACACACACACACACACAAACAAACACACTCATGGCGCTATTATTATTTTTTCCATTCAACAACAATTTTCTATTTAATTTCGTTAGTTTGTAAAATGTATTATATTAAATTCATAGTTATGTTAATTATTCGCTAGTCATCAATGTTAGAGGACGCCCCATTAAAAAAACAAAAAAAAACAAATGTAAATGCATTTTTCAAAAATGCACAAACTGTAGTCAATGACATTTTTTGTTGCAGGTTTCTTAACTTAGAAATAAAGAAATTAAATATTACAATTTCTTTTAAAAATAAATATTAAACTATCACAACGAATCGATGTGTTTTTTAAGGTTGTAAGAAATTTGTCTTTGTTTTTATAATTTTATATATTAATGACTGTATAATTTGAATCTTAGAAAAAAAAAAATATAATATTAAAACTAGTTAAAGTCTCATTTACGAGATTTTATTTTTAAAAGATATTTTTATATTATTATGTAATTTTTTAAGAACGGAATGAATGAAATGTTTTTATGTGAATAAAAATTCAAAGTTGTGGGAAATAAATTTAAAAAAATGTTTGATTTTGTGTGTAAATAAATTAATTTGAGTACCTCTCCTTAAACGATAATACGAGTATGAAGAATTTTTTATAACTTTGAGTACAAGGAAACAGCAAAGAGCCCAACATGTCATTTTAAACCCCTTAAGCTTTTACTTTGTTTTGTCTTGTCTTAACTTAATCTTTGCTCATAAGAAATTTTGTTTTTTTAATTTATTAAACTTTCCATAGAAATTCTATTTTGAAAAAAAAAAAATAAGTGGAAAAGTGCCAAATTAAGCTTAGTTTTATTCTCCTAGTTTTGTAACCATTCACTGAGAAAGTACGTGTGAATTAGTAGCATTTTTGCATGCTTAATTAGTTGGGTGATTTGAAAAACTTGTTCTAGCCATTATTTTCCTGAATTATTTTAAATAAAGAAAGTTCTCTATCATGACAGTTCTTATTATAGTAGTTTTCTATCATAATAGTTTTCTATCATGATAGTTTCCAGTCATAATAGTTTTCTATCATGATAGTTTCTTATGATCTATCATTTTTTCTATCAAGATAATTTTCTAGATAGATTTCAATCATGACAGTTGTCGATCATAATATTTGTCTATCACGATAGTTTTCTATCATGATTGTTTTTTATCATGATAGTTTTCTATCAAGACAATTTTCTATCATGTTTTTTTTTATCATGATAGTTTTCTGTAATGATAGTTTTCTGTCATGATAGTTTCCAATCATGTTAGGTTTCTACCATTCAAGTCTTCTTACATGATAATTTTCTATTGTGATAGTTTTCTGTCATGATGGTTTTCTACCATGTTAGTTTTCTATCAAGACAATTTTCTATCATGTCATGATTTCTGTCTGTTTCCAATCAAGATAGGTTTTTATCATTAAAGTCTTCTAACATGATAATTTTCTATTGTGATGGTTTTCTATCATGACCGTTTTCTATTACTATAGTTTTCTATTATGACAGTTTCCTATCATGATAGTTTTTGTTCATGATAGTACAGTATTCCCCGCTTACTTGCAGCGAATATATTTTATCATAATAGTTTTCTGTCATGATAGTTTTCTACCATGTTAGTTTTCTCTCATAGCTATTTTCAATCATGATAGTTTTCTATCCTGATAATTTTCTCTCATGATAATTTTCTATCATGATAGTTTTTGTTCATGTTTTAGTACATATTTGTAGTTTTCAATATATCTTTATATGAATACTAGGGTGATCATTAAAAAGGTCGTTGTTTGATTTGAATGACGCAGCCTCCGAATTTCTCCAAAATAAATTTAAACAAATTCATTTATAATGTAAGCTTATTATTTTAATTTTTACCGTTAACCAATTCCCAAGACGAATGAAGTTTTATGCGGGAAAACACATGTAAAATGTTCAATCAAACTTTGAATTCTTATTATTTTGGCAGTAAAATAATTTAATAAAAACTGTATAGTTTGGTACAAATGTAAGTTGTGTAGGAAAGGACGAAGAAATGGTGGACCGTTATTTCCTTACTTAAGGACAATTTAATTTTGTTTTCAGTTTTCCGATTATAATTTGAAATTGAGGAAATATTGGGTTTTGATTAACATGTACTGAATTATATATATCATAGTCATATATGTAAGGCATTATTTTTCGGGGCCCAGCTTACGGTAAAATATTGATCTCAAATTTTACTAGACCTTTTTTTTTAAAATAGTTGGATGGTAAAATGTTGAGCCAAATAACCAGATTTTTTTTAAATTTAGTTGGAAGACGAAGATGGTATGCCATTTTTATAAAATAACACAATGGCCTTTTTAAGGACCACCTTTATAAATTTGATTTGTTGCTATTCATTGGATAAACAAAATTCAGAACTATTATACAAAATTTTGCATGAATATTATTATTTTTTTAAAACAAAACTAACAAAAGGAGTGGCAGTGTTTAGTTTAAAACTCTTTCAATAAAAGTTAGGTTTCGTTGAAAATTAACAAAACCATTTCCTAGAAATATAAAAATAAGTAGGAATGTATAAGTAGGTATACTCTTATTTTATTTATAAACCAGCAGGCACTTTTCTCTCTATCATTCCCTCTAAAAGAAACCCTTGGGATAGAATAAATTATTCATATCTTTCCGGCGAAAACAGATTTTTTTTCCTCGAAAGAAAAAAGTAAAAGCAGTGCTGAATAAAAAAAAAACTTTTATATATATTCCTACTACAACACTGACTATGCTTTAAAAGGTTTCAATTTAACTAAATGTCAGGAGCAGAAATTGAATTTGAATCACAATTTGCTTCCATTTATTTTTATTTTATTATTTTTTTTTGTTCTGCTTCCATCTTTATCCTTTAGTATGAATCTAAAATCCATTGAACTGAAAGATAATGCATCCTTATTCGCTCATTTGTTAATTTTATTACAAAATAATAAAAAAAAACTTTGTCTGAAGATATTTTCAGCCATTTTGGTTCCGTTAATAATTTTTATTTAACAAAAAATTGGCACTCTGGTATTCCTGTATATTTATCATCCTTATTTCTCTCATAAGATTGGTTTAAATCATATTTTTTTTTCTACAAATCTGTAAATCTCACTTGACAAAAGTTGTAGATTTGTCGTAAATCATTTTTTCGAAAATTGAGTTCTATCCTTTGAGGCGTTCCCATTTGCAAGGAACAAAGAACGAAATATTTCTACATATATCCTGTGTCAGCCTAAAATGTCCTAAAAACTCGTTGTGTTCCATTGTAGATTTGAATAGGATTTCAAGAAGTCATGAAAACCACCCTATACCCCCTATCATCCCCCTTCCCCTACAGAAAGATGAATGAAAAATAGAACAAAAAAAAAAAAAAAAAAAAATATATGATGACAAAAAAATGAAGAATGGCGAAATAAGGAAAAATCCTATGTAGTTATATGAACGACTATTATATTCGAAAAAAAGGAATACTCACTCGGTAGCCTGGCCAAAGGGCATAAAATCATTATTTCTTTCTTATGATTAAAATACGTCACATCCAGATGCCGCCCAATATATACTTTTTTATTGCGATTTTCCGGCTGATTTAATGCTCTTAAAGGACCTCTCTTGCCGTTCTATCCACTGAATGCGCCATCATCGTTTACTTTTCTTTGCAAGGACAAATTTACTACCACCATTCGATAGTATATGTTATATACCACCATCATCATCATTCGTATAATATTCTTGACAAGCTATAAGCTTTACGCATTTAGCTTTAGGTATACTGTTTTCGCCTGGCCCGTCCCGGCCGGTGTTTGTTTTCATCGTCCCATGAAAAGAATATAAATTACACAAGTGTTTGGCTAACAAAATCAGCTTAGGAAGGAGCACAGCATGGCATTGATCATAAATAAGGTTACCATATTATTTATTTAAAATTAAATCAATCCATATACCTTCATTTTACAAAAAAAGAAAACAGTTTTGCTTTGAAAATCTTTTAATTTTTAAAGACTGAAAAAGCAACTTATTCTATCAGCAATTCAAAACTTAGACACTTCCGAGAGAAGAAACAAAATTAAGTGAAAACAACAATAACTCTGGTATTTCTAAATTAATAACTGTAGGTATGGTCACCATTATCATAATGATGATGTTGTGACGGTGCGCATATTGAGGGTGGAGTAAGGGATTCAGATTACGAACCTAATTTACGAGGCGTTGCTTGCTGCTGTGCGAAGGGTTTATCGGAATATAATATTGAAATAATGTGGTTTTAATTAATTGCTTCAGCAATATTTTGGTACTGTTGTAGTATATGGACTATTTGGAATTTAATGTATTTTTAGTGGGACCGGATGGGCTATTTTGCCACGAGTAAATCGTTACACAATTTGATGTGTAATCAAGCTTATTATTATGTATACATTTTGTTTAATTAAAGCTACTTAGGTTATGTTTGATTGTTTGTAGAATAAAGCTAAATAGTTTAAGAACTAAAAGGCGCAATAAAGGCAATATATTTTTATATTTAAAGCCAATGTGACAAGAATTCTTACTTTATTTCTTTTGATATGGACTTTAAGCTCTTATAAAAAACAGGTGGGATTACCGTTTACAAATGTAATACAAAATTACAATTTAACTCAAAAATTAATGATTTTTCAAGATTTTGACCATTCGAGATTCTAGCTTTTGAGATTTTTGTTCTAATATATAGATTTTGTATTGGAGATTTTGGTTTTAAAGATTCTTTTGGTTCAAGATTTTTGTTTTCGATATTTTGTCTTTCGAGATTTCAAACAAACGCAAAGCTGGTATAACACACTATCATGATCAATCAAATTACAATAAAAAAAAACATGCGCACAACTTCCCAACGTGAGATAATCATGATTGTATGAACAGAGAAGTTCTGCAATTAAGATTTTTCCATAAATTCTTGAAATGAACAACGTTGAATTTGTTCTAAATAAGGGTGACGTTCTTCTAATTTAATAAATTTTACCTCTACCGGTTCATATTTTATTCCTCTATCTTTGAATCTGAAAGCAGGTAAGGATTATGCATGTTTTATTATTATTATTTCCATAAATGTGTAGAGGAGTCGTACCATTGTCAATAGCTGTGTCTTATTAGTACACTCCCAGTGCTAAACTGGCATCCATAAAATTCGTAAACATTTCAATCGGTTTCTGTTATAAAAAGTAAGTATTCGCCACAGTACACAAATCTAAGAAAATATATATCACTTTTTAATTGAGTGAGCTTTCGCTACCATAGTACCTCGTGGCATAATGGTTAGTGCGTAGGACTATCATGCCAAAGGTTTGGGTTCGATTCCCGGCCACTGCCACCTAAAAACAAATATTTTTTTCCGAGGTACTGCCTTTTGCGAGAGACTGACAAATCCTCCAGTATATTTGTCATTAATAAAAACTTCTCACCTAGCCGTTCGGACTGGGCAAAAAATTGTAGATCCCCTCCATTCCTGCCAATAACACGCACACAGGAATGGTTGAGAGTTGTTAGTCACTAGGCCCTGGTTCTCCATGAGCTTTCGCTACACTTTATTACTTAGGTAATATAAGGCAAGTTTTGGATTGGTGCAAACAAAAATTTTCGAGAATCAGTCAAACATGACATTACGAGAGTAGAGAACACCAAAAAAGTTGGTGGCAAAATTATTTCTGTCTGTCTCTCTGTCTATCTGTTCTTCTACAGCCTGAACGGCTGCATCGATTTATAATGGTTCTTGGTGATTCTGTCTACAAATATTTTTTATTTTCTTAGAACTAAAAATAACGGAACCTGCCATACAATTTTTTTTAGCAATTTTACAAAATCTTATTTTAGTCAAAAACAACTCCACAACTTTTTTTTTTAAATTAAATTTAAAGAACGGAAAACCATTTTTCAAAAACGGTTATTAATGGTACCTCCCAGGAAACCATGTGTTTTTACTTTCAATTTTCTTCAAACTGTTATTTTGATCTCAATCATTTTTTATACAGTGTTAATAGTTTTTCTTCCAAAAAATTTCCAAACAAATTTCATACAAATGATAAAAAATCTTACGCTAGCTCCTACGATTTTTAAAAAACTTTTTCTGTATGCTAACATTAGTGCGATATACTACCAAAAACTATTTAAAAAAATCAACTTTTAATAGTACTTGTCATGTGTGGAACTTTTTTTTTAATTTGAATTTTCTCATTATCAGCTGAACATATTTATATATTTTTTTATACACAAACTTCAAACAACATTACAAAATATTGTCTATCAAAATTTTCACAAAAAAAGTTTCAATTTTTTTTTTTTTAACCTTTAATATCTCAAAAACGGGTTGAAATTTTTTTTGAAATTTTATTTTACAAAATGGCGTTATTTTGTTTTTCTTTTTCATTTCAAACTCTCAAAGAAGTCATTTAAGCTAATTTGAATATCGTATTTCATGCTTTTAAAAATTTTCTCTAATAATTTCCATGTCTTTACATATAATGTTCTAAAACATTCAGCGTTTTGAACATAGAAGCAAGTACGTGAGACCCAGTCGTGCATTTTATTTATTTATTATTTTGCTGTTTTGTGCAATCGGGGACAGTTTAAGTTCGTGAGAAACTACTATATTACCAAACTACTTTGTAATCAGTAACCATTGTTTTTTTTTTTCAAATCACTACAGTCACGAGGATAACTTTTAAAGAAAGTAAATTCATATTTGTATCTTCAACGGATGCCCTTATGATCCAGATTTTTTGTTTGGTCATTTTCCGTTTTTTAAGTGAATGAAATGCCTTTTTAAAACTACACTTTTTAATAGGTACTACCTAAGGTGCAGGGAAATAATGCAGTTGATGAATCCCTAAAATTTGAGTGAAATATATCATGGTCGTCTTTGAATGAAAACTCCCTTAATCCATTTTATTTAATTTTGTAATTTTTTCCCTTAAACCATTTTATAATTTTTAAGGATTTTAAAATATAAAAATGTTTGATTTTGAATTATAGTTGTTTTTATAAATAGACCAACTTAAGATTAAGGGATTTAATATTTAAAGAACTAAAATGTTTATATTTTATTATATAAATCGTTTTTGCCAGAGGTTTCTCGAATTTTAAGAAAAAGGAGTAAAGAAGTTTTCATTGAAATCGAACAATTTTCATAAAAGCCAAAGAACAGTCTAACTATAATTTTTGGAGTTTATAGTTTTATGGGTAGGTAAACTGATGATTGAAAAATAGCCTACATATAGAAATTCGCTTACAGATTATTCCAATTGGTCTTACCTTAATTTTCAAATACGTAAGTACCTACTTACCTAAAAATTACAATTCGTTTTAAGTACCAAATGTTCCTAAGATCATTCTATTTAGAAAAAATCAACACCTCCCCTACCTTCCTTAGTGATTGAAATCCAATCAAACCTCTGTCAATCAAAATTATAATTTCTTTTTCAGTTTCAAATTCAAATATCGTTATTAATCATAAAATGACATTTTGCTTAGATAAACTCTCACTTATTGCAACCATTTACTTTTCGATTAACAGATCCCTTAAAAAACAGAACCATAACCATATTCGAAAAATTCACTAACAAATCAATTCAATCTGTTTCACAAGATGACGACTTCTAAGCTCTTTCTTATAATAATTACTGTAAGTATTCTTTTACACCCCATCACATAATAATATTGGAAACCAATTCAAATTATATTCTAACGCTAGCTCTCTGTATTTGAAAGCCCATAATAACCGTTATTGACGCATTATTATTGCACACACACATACACAAAAATACAAATGCCTTTTTATTCGGACAAAATCAGAGCCCGCCAACGACAAAGTAAAAACCCAAAAACAAAAACAACAACAAAAAAAAAAAAAAAACAGCCATCATCTCATTCTATGCACGTAAAACTCCGTTTATGGAATCATAAAAATAAATAATATTGTATCCTAAGTAATTTGCCACCACATTTGGAAATACGAAATATATTATACGAATATAACCCACCAATAACGTTTTTCAAAAAACAACATTTCCCTCAATTCTCTTGTGCGCGCCAATTGACGGTATTTACACCCTCGTCATTTCCATTATATACACGTCTAATAGAGCAGCAAGCTGTTATGTTACATTATTTCGTTCGTCGCTCAGCGTCGCCGTGTCGCTGCCGTCGTCGTCGATTCGACTCCACTCAGCTTAACTCGATTCGACCGAATATACAATAATCTACCCCTAAATGTTTATCCTTATCCTTGCCTTGCACAAAATCTATTTCACTTTGGTTTGGTATATTCGGGGAGATAATATGTCTCCCAATTCACCCACGCTGCTACACACTCTGCAAAAGTCAAAAACTTATTGCTCCATGGACAAGGACATGGCTTAAATATGCCCTGAAAAAAATAAACCCCGAGAGGTATGAAATTCTGGGAAGAAAAACAAAGACTAATATAACAGCAACAACAATAAGAAAAGACGCAAAAAAATAATCCCATCAAGTAAATAAATAACCTGTGAAGAGGAAGTAAAAGAAAGTTTTCTTTATTCTTGGTTGGAAAAAAAAGTGGAAGGATGGTAGGAGTGGAGTGTGGATGTTGGTGGATAATCCAATAAAGGGCGTCAGCTTGTTGCCCACTTAGGATATTTTAACGCATTCTGTTTCCGTTGATGGCATAACTTATGAATTATTATTTTATCCTCTTTATATATGAAAACATATCTATTATAGGAAGCGAAAATAACTTTCTTTTCATTGGAAGCTTGACAGATGGAGATGTCATCGGAATAAATACCATTTAGTGAAAAACAGGGCTCTGGACCTCTGGCACCTCATATCCAATTGATCAAAAAAGGTCAAATAGTTCTAGAAATTGGTCAGCCCTAGATAACATGTAATGAAAGCTTAAAATTTCTCAAGGTCACTAGCGATTTCTGGATTTAAAGGAAATTTATAAAAAAAAAGAATAGCATACGAAGCCATAGTTTTTTTTATTAAGAATTTTCAAAATTCGTTTCAAGGTCACAAAAAAACTTTTGGCACCTCATTTAGTCATTCCAAAAAATTAAATATGCTATTTGAAAGGCCACTTCATGGTCATAAAAGGTCAGCTATTTTCAGTAATTACTCAACAATACATATTTTTTTAATGAATTTAAACAAAAAGTCAAGGTCATTGCGATTTTTGGCACCTCATTTATAGGAAATTTGCAAAGATTGTTTACTTTCTAAATGATCTCTTGATCTATATAAAAGGTCAGCTTGTTTCAGTAATTGGTCAAGCATAGATTTTTTTAAGTAAATTTTTAAAAATTTTCAAGGAGAAAGCTATTTTTGGCAACTCATTCAAGGGAAATTTGTTAAAATTGTATACCATCTGAAAGATCTCTAGGTCTTTATAAAGGGTCAGCTGGTTAAAGTAATTGGTCAGCTACAGATTCTTTTTTACAATTTTTTTAATTTTTTTTCAAGGTCACGAACGTTTTTTGGCATAACGATAAAAATTCATAACAACAAATCTATGGCTGACCAATTACTGAAACTAACTGACCTTTTATAATGATCTAGTAAACTAACAGAGAGTACAATTTTTTTTTTTAATTACACAAATGAGGTGCCAAAAATCGTCCGTGACCTTTAAAAGTTGTAAAAAATATAAATTAATAGCTGACCAATTACTGAAAATAGATGACTACCATGAAGTGTCCTTTTAAATGGCATACTTGATTTCTTGGAATGACCCAAATGAGGTGACAAAAGTTTTTTTGTGACCTTGGAACGAATTTTGGAAATTTAAAAGAAAAAAAACTATGGCTGACCAATTACTGTGAATAATTGACCTTTCATCACGATCGAGAGATCTTTCGGATGATATACTTTTTTTGTAATTTTCCCTTAAATGAGGTGCAAGAAATTGCGCGTTACCTTGAGTGGCCTTGAGAAACTTTAAGCCTTTATTTCAAGTTATCTAGGGCTAACCAATTTCTAGGACTAGTTGACCTTTCCTGACCAATAACTTACCAATTAGATGGCATTCTCAAATATCAAATTTCCCATATATGAGGTGCCAAAGGTCCAGAGCTAAAAAAAACTTATCTATATATATCTGTAGATTCGTATATCATTGTTTTTGAGTGCTAATTGAAGAGTTCTTAGGATATAATTACATATTTCCCCTTATAACTTTATCACAAAGTTAACCCCTTGACAAAGTAGACTTTCATGCTAGAGATCTTGGTTCAAATCCAAGTGTAGCCGATTTCACTAAAGTGTTTTTTCCTAGGGGTATTGCATCTTGCAAGGAAGTCACGAATCCATCAAACGACACTTGCCAAATGAAGCGAAGTATTTTTTGCCGTTCGGTTTCGTAAGAAAATTGTTGGGCCCTTCCATTCCTGTTAACTCAAACATGCACTCCGCACACATGGTTGAGTGCTTAAACAATAGGCTCCAGCTCTCTATAGGAGCTGTTGTGCCAATTATAAATTTATTCAACCTATATAAGTGCACTAAAAGAATAATTTATAGTAAATTAGTTCTTAATTATTCAACTTTGTTGAAAAAATTATTTCACAAATTTAAAAAAATATCTGCAGACAGAAAAAAACATGGAAATTTGGTATTGTCAAAACTTATCAAAGTTCAGGAAATTATGAAGAAATCAACAGTAAAAGAAGACTTTGCAATCTTTTTAAGAGGGTGCTTTACTCACTTGATATCCACAATAAGAAATCAAAAAACTCTCTACATCTTCACCTTGTATTTAAAAATTAATCTTATAAGGTAAAAATAAAAACAAAAAAAGACTTTTTTTTACAAAATATTGGTATAATTTAAAATAAGTTCATTTTAACAAAATATGTCTTTCTTTTTTATAAAAAAATAAAAATAGATATATAAATACAATTTTTAAAATTACTGTACAAAAAATAAAATAGTAAAAATATTAATAATAATACGTTTTGTTTTATTATAATATAAAGAGAAATTAATTTTATATTGCGAAATACATAAAAAAAAATAATAAAATTAAATACATAAACCGTTGTAGGGATTTAAATTCAAAAATGAATTCAGACGAAACAACGCCTAACTATCATTGTGAGCGTTTTTGTTTTTTTTTTTTTTTTAATTTAAATTATAAATTTTCTTATGCGAGATTCAAACCAGTATGACAGAATTTGTGGGGCATTATTTTGGATAATACAGCGCCATCTTTCAGAATTGATGCATTGAATTATGGTAATCGGGTCGATTGTATCGATGATGGTTTGGAGTTCGGCTAGAGAATTGGGAAATGGAGTCGTCGCCATTGTTCATGTGGTGTGGTGGAGCAACTAAAAGAATCGGTTGAAGATTTAGTGACTTTCGCGAACCGGCTAAACTAACCGCATCCGTTATGTAGGCATTGTTGATTTCGCCTGAAAGTACATAATTTATTTTGAATTCAAAATTAAATAACATTGGATTTGAAATGACAAACGGAAACTACCTTTGTAGAGTGAATTTTGATAAAGTGGATCCGGTTGAAGGCGAACATGTCGTGTTGCGAGAATAAATGCAAGCGTAGATAAAACAAGACCATCAATACAACCTGAAACGGAAATACATTCAATGAAAGAAGTTGATTTTTTTTTAAATCCCTACCAATTATTGCTAGTGGATAAGCCCATCTTATTCCACAGAGTCCCAGTTCAAAGCGATTTGCTTCGGGCCCACAGATTTTCCTGAACTCATCTGAGTTCCAACCAAATGGGAATGCAACACAGCCAACAATCATGCAAATTGCTGTAAGTAAACGATATTTGTTTGTATTAATTATTATATTACCTAAGCAAAGTTCAGGAGTTTTTTTTAAACCCATTTCTTCTCCTTATTTCGTTTGTTAAGGTTTTTTTTTAATAAAGGGAATGTAATTTTTGTTACGAATGCCTGTTATGTTATGAAATAAATAAAGATAATACCATGAATAAATTAAGTTTAGAGTACTTTTTTGTGGCAAAAAGCTTTGCCACAAAAAGGGCCACGGGCTGGGGCTCATTCTTCGAAATGACTTCTTTATTTAATAAGAAAAGAGTTTCCTACTTCAGATTAAAGAAAAAATATCAACTTTTTGAACAATGCCTTTATTTTTTTTTAAAACAGCCCTTTTATTACTGTCAATCATCAAATTGATGGTTCCAAGCCCTTCGAATAACGCGTAAACACAATAACAAATACTGATATTTGACAAGTAAACGGGACCTCTGGATTCGCGATTTACAGCAATTTTACTAAGATAAATAAATACGAAGAACTAACTTAAAACTAAAACACTAATAATATAACCATTAATATAAGTACTTTAAGTATTTGCTGCATAACCAATTTACTGTTACAATTAATTTTTCACAATTAACTTTAATCGTTTTTATTTTTTTTATCAAAAAATCAGCTGACTGAATTCTGGAGGAGTTGTTCATCTCAAGATTCAAAAGAAAAATTAATTTTCAATCAGAAAAAGTTAAAAACTTGACTCACATACCCATGACACTTCAGGGGAAATTAAAAAAATATTAATTAAGTTTGCATCTGGGGATTTCAAATTCTTTGGCTAGCCTTCTCAAGAAATAACCAGTACCAATTTTTGATTAAATTTGATCCCATTTAAATCTCATCCGGATTATAGGGGTGACAACAAAAATTTAAGATTTTTGTTAAGTCAATTGATTTAAATTAAATTTTTTTATAACATACTTTTCTCATTACTTTGGTCGTTGCATTTTTTCTGTAATGGCACTATGTCAAATAAACAATTCAGTTTGCAAAATGAACGATCATTTGAATAAGTTTTTCAATAAATTTTATTGATTCTTTTGTTTTATCGAAAATTTATCACAGATAATCCAAAGAAATGGCGGAGAGAAATTCGAAATTTCACGAGGAGATCAGTTGAAGTGGCCGCAAAGCATTAACGCTTGAAAACTGATTCCTTTAAATAAACCATGTTTTAATGTCTTGAGTTCATACTTTCATTTAGTAAAATGAAGTTTTTCGTTCTGAGTTTGAACCCCAATTAATTAATTAATCTTAATTCTTCATAGAATATGATTGTATAAAAACAAATTTAAATCGGTGGAGATGTTTTTTAAAAACTGTTTTTTTGTATATATTAATTTCTTAAAACATTTTTAAGGAAAACTTTTTGTTCGCAAATCTGAAGTATTTATTAATGTGTATATTTAAATAAAATTGTCAACACGTTATTAAGATATTAAATTTTCAAAAAAAACTTGAAACTTTTTTTAAAAAATTTTTTTCTTACTTAAAATTTGTATATAAAAAATTAATCTAAATCTGTTCAGCCGATAATCAGAAAACTCAAAAATTTAAAAAAAAACGTTCTATGAGAGGTACTATCAATAGTTGCTATTTGTAATTTTTTATAATTTTTGGTAGTATAACGCACAAATTTTAGCATAACTTCAGTTTCATAATCGAAGTGGACGTTTTTAAGATTTGAATGGAAGGTACCGTATAATTTTTTCTTAAAATACTAAAAAAAAACCTGAAATACCAAGTTTTATAAAAATCAGCAAAAGTGCCGTTTTGAAGAAAATCAAAAACAGAATTGATTTTTAACTTTTTTTGTAAAATGGTTTCCTGTCCAAAGGAAAGAAATATATCCATTTTTTTAAGAAAAACTGTGGAGCCGTTTTTAGAAAAATAAGATTTTGTAAAATTACAATTAATTATGGCAGAGGTTCCGGTTCATAATCACCAAAAACTACTGTGCACCAAGTTTTAAGAAAATCTATCCACCCATTTAGGCTGGAATTGTGAGACCCACTTTTTTCGACTTCTCTTTCATCGAAATGACAAGAGTGATATAGTTAATACCTATATATCGCAAGCAAAATTTAGTCGCAATCGTATACTTTTTACCGCAAAATTCTATTTTTAGATTGAAATCTAAATTAACGAAAACACCATAAAATATTTTAAATTTTATGTTTCAATTTCGTTTTTAGTACAAAAAACTTATAATAAATATTAGTTTTAATTTTTTTAAATTTATTTTATTTTGTTTTTTGCAGAAATATTTTTTGTGTGAAAATTATAACTTGTGTTGGGTTTCATAATTATCTTATTACACTCAAAATTGATTTTGATACTTAAAATAAAACTCTCAAAACTACCGCTAAACTTCGTTTCACATCAATGAAGAGAATGATTATTCTCTGTTATAAATTTGTTCCAAAATATATCTGAAGAAAATATTTTATGAAATTAAGAGCATCAAAAAATTTATATCTAAAATTGGTAGAAATTTATGGTTTCGAGAAGCAAACACACAGACATGTTATTTTTTCCATTTAAATCTTTTTTTTAAGCTCCACCTCTTTATTAATAACATTATTTGGCTATTCAATCAAGATTACTTAACTTCAGTCTTATTTATTTTTAAGTAAATGCTTAGCGGGCGTTATAAATATTGTAATTTAATTTTACTAATTTTAAATCTCAATAAAACCTTGATCTTTATTTATCAATGTATCGAATTCTTACCTGAAAGTATCTGCATCCATCCACAAATGTGAAAAACTCTTGTCGATTTCATGAAAATCATGAAAACGAGGAAACAAATTGTCAAAAGTGCCGTCACCACTGACACTCCCATAAATATTGTTGCCAGCTTTATAAATAAAAAAATGATAAATAAAAAAAAAAAATTAAAAAAAAACAAACAACTTCAACTTACTTGAAAAGAAAATGCCGGAACTGCAATTATATCTTCCCATCTTCTCTGGCAATTATTGAAAATTTCTTCTCTTTGACAAACCTGCCACAATCCTAAACGTCCAGCGCTTTCATTATCTGGGTCCCCAACCCATTCTATAATAAAAAAACAATAAAAAGGTAATGGTTAATATTATACAATTTATTTTTTCAATTGTTTAACACGTCTGCTCTGTGCTGTAGAAATAGGTATAATGATCTTATAAAAGTTAAAAATAGTACTTACCGGGTGTGACAAATGCCACAATACCAATTATTGCATAACAAATTGTAAAAATCGCCCACAATACTGCTATTGCCTTAGAGTTTCTAATATACTTTGTCGCATACAACTGGGATGTATCAACGTACTCAATCTTGGTTCCCATATTTGCATTAATCTCTGCAATTATAATTAAGAAAAGAAGATTTTTTTATTAAAAGAGGGGTTTTTTGAATATTAAAAAAGGTTACTTAAAAGCCGGGCATAGTAATTAATCTTAAAATCTGAGAAAAATAATCATTTGTTAGAATAATTCTCCAGATGCCTAATGCTTAAAGCCACGATGCACACGAATGAAGTGTAATATTTCTCACTCATTTGTAAGTGTTGTTTGGTGTGTCATTTAACCAAGTAAGCTATTAAGCAAATCAAGACGACCTTAATCGAGGAAGGGGAGGGGGGACTCAAAACGTTAAAGAGAATGTTCATCAGACAGCTTGCAAGTACATTGACCGTAGATGTTGTGAGGTTATAGTTGTTTGCACCAATTGCGAGAGTTTCGACCTTATAAAGTAAAAAAAATCTTCGCTGTCGAAATCACGTTTATGGTAAATTAATTTAAGTTGTTTTATAAAGGACATGTATTGCTTTTACTGAAAATTTCAAGGATTGTAGAGGGTAAATGAATGTAAAGAACTATTGAAAAAAATTTTGAGAAAATATATTTAGCTTCGAGAGTAAGCCAACCAGAGAAAACTTCGAAGGGGCATTATAGTATCTTCATAAATGTAAATAAGCCCTCTTTTAATCAGTTCAAATTCAAACGATTTTTGGAAATATTGGAGGGCTTACATTTGTTCAATAAAACACTGCATTATAGTTATTTAGTTAATACAGGGTTGTGCATTTTGATGAAGTCTCCAAGTTGTGTTGTTAATAAATATATAGAATAAATTAAAACAATAAATAAATAAAAAGAAAACACTAAGATTTCTAAATTTTAAAATTTTTTTAATTTAAATTTAAATTTCAAATTATTATCACAACTTTACTTAATTTTAATTTTATATTTAGCGACGCGTTTCGGAGTGTATGTGTATCTCCATCATCGGAAGTTCTTAGCCCGATGATGGAGATACACATACACTCCGAAACGCGTCGCTAAATATAAAATTAAAATTAAGTAAAGTTGTGATAATAATTTGAAATTTAAATTTAAATTAAAAAAATTTTAAAATTTAGAAATCTTAGTGTTTTCTTTTTATTTATTTATTGTTTTAATTTATTCTATATATAATACAGGGTGTCCGCCGGGAAGGTACACTACTTTGTTTTGCCGCCATTTTGGTAAACATTAGTCTTGACAGTTCATATTTGGCAGTCGTGACGTAGACTCATGGCAAATTTATTGTAGACAAATATTCGATAATTTTATCAAAATCCATCATCGATTATTGTGACGATGACAATATTACGTGAAATTTTTGGGAGAAACAACGTGCCAACAAAACGCACTATTTATCGTGTAGTGAATGATTTCGAAGAAAGGGGGTCTGTAGGTGATATGCCCAAGCATGGACCACAACGTACTGCAAGATCGACTGAAAACATTACTGCTGCTCAAGGAAGTGTTCAAAACAATCCATCAACCTCAATTCGACGCCGTGCTCAGGTAACTGTGAATGGGGAGCGTTATCGTGATATGATTGAAAACTTTTTAATGCCACAATTGCATGTTTTGGGCCTGATTAACATGTGGTATCAACAAGACGGTGCCACATTGCATACAGCCAGGATTACAACGGAATTACTGCGAGACAAACAAAGTAGAAAACCTTTCCGGCAGACATCCTGAAGTTCGAAGTTTATTTGAAGCCACATTGTAAAAAATTTCCTTGGAGATTAGTACGGAATAATAGTTCTTGTTCTACCAATATATGACTTCTTCGAGCAACTAAGGAAGTCTTCAGCTTTTGAAATTTTTTTTATTTATTTCCAATAATGCAATGTTTTTATGCATCAGATAAAGTTTTACTTTTACAGAATTATTTGTTCAACCTTTGACGTGTCATATATATCTTTTTCGATGACGAGGTATAATTTATATTTCAACTCAACAAACTAAAGAATTTTTCAAAGAAGTTTTGTGCGCACCTTATCAACTTTGTAAGATACTGTGGTGTGGTGCGTATAAGACATGTTTTGAATGTAAATATATTATTAACAGTTTTGTTTTTGCTTGGGTGTTACTCGCAGTTATTTGTATTGATTTAAATAACTATAATCTGCACAGCAGAAAAAAACAAAAAATACCCGCATTGCATGATCATAATATAGACAAGGTCGTGACAATTGATCGTGATACCATAATAAAAAAGTGCGGCTTACCAATCTCGTTTGTTTCTTTACGCCTGACTCAATGTCATTCAAGTTCGGTGTACGCCATACACAAACCGAAATGTGACTAACTGAGCTGCAGTATCGATAAGGCATTCGCTAGGATTGGTAAGCATATTTCTGCATTGCATTGCATGGGTGCAACTTGTTTGCATTCCCTTCAGAATGTGGTCGTTTAAAAGAATCCGTAAGTGCTACTATGTAGCTGTGTGATATACTTAGAAGAGGTATAGAGGTACAGATAGTCTTCCTTAATAGTGTTCTGCATTCATCAGCGCGATTCGTGAGCGACACCATGACGACTTAATACATACATTGTGCTTATGGCTTTTGTACTATTGTATTTGCGTACCCACCTCCAGACGTCAGCAACAACAAAAATGTATAAAATTGTGACTCAGAAAAGGTATCAATTTTAAAAATTGTTTAAGATTTTTTTATCAAGATGTTGTTTTCCTTCATTGTCAAACCTGTGACCGGATTTATAAGTTGTTTTTGGTTTATTCTCAAATTGAATTTCGGACATGTTTTTTTTTTTATTTTATTCAGTCATGATTATTGTTAACAGCAAACTTGTTTACACTAGGAGACCTCGTCGTCGCCGCCTCAATGAATGAGTTCCTTTTTTAGACAAAAATTAACTTAGTCTGAAACTGGAAAAACTCTCAAGATATAAAAATGCTGATGTTATTGCAATTATTTTTAAATGTTGATGCAGCGATTATTATCAAAAACGAACAAACAAAATAGTTACACAAAACAAAGATTCAAGTTGATGAAGGTGAGAAAGTGAAAAGAAAGCAAAACAAACAACAGCACATTCATCTATTCAAACCAAAAAAAAAAAAAAAAAAAAATAGATGAGCTATTCGCTGTTGTTAAGTCAAGACAAGACATCAGGGCCTTAATAGACAATGGTAAAGCTATACACGCATCTCTTAAAACACTAATGGGAGAATATAAAATATAAAAAATAATATAATAGAAAATCCATTGGCAAAGGTTAAGACGTATAGGCCGGGTGACTGGCTCTTGGGTATAATAATACAAAAAAAAAAATGAAACTCATTCAAAGAATCGAAGTTCATTGTTTGTTTATGAAGAAAGTCGGCCCTGGGCATATGCGTTTCTCATAATTTGTTCATGTAAAAGTCATCGATATACAAAGTTTGAACTTTTTGCGTTATATACAGAGGAGCTTTGATCAATAATTATAATTGTCTACGTTTTTTGTGGGACTATGAATTTGAAACTCTTAATATTGAAGAAAAGTTGCAAGGAGAGATGAAAGCTGATGAATTTGACTGGTTTTACTTACTTTCAAGTTCAACTGTGAAACTGGATAAAAGATTTTGCACAAGTTTTGTAAAAAACTGAAATTTCTTGACAAATTAAATGTTTCTAAGTTTAGGCAAGTATTACCCTCATACCGACACAAATGATGAGACATAAGTTTCATATTTTCATCGATTATGTTCAACTTCCTGTGTTTTCTTCTTTTAAAAGCACTCCACCGCTTAGGTAGGAAAAGGAGTTTTCAAACAAAAATTTCAAGGTAAGAACAAAATTTTAAAACATGGCATACATTTCTACAATATCTTACTTTATATCTGTTTCGAGCACCAAAAGATATTTGTTGTTTTATCTTTTACTATTTTATCTTTTACATTGCTTTGCTCAAATTTCAAAGCCAAGAGTCTGAGAATTTCAATCTTGTCTTAATTTAAAATAAGGCAGAAAGTATTCCAAATCTCTCTCACTTCAGTTAATATAAATTTGAGTTTATTTCTGATGGTAGCATTAGCATTGTTAAAAAAAAAATACATTCAAACCTCTTATAACGGCCGCTAAGGAGCTGGGCTATTAGAAAGAAATCAGTTATTGTTGATTGTTGTATGTTTTGCAATCCAAAAACTCTTTTTCTTTAAAACTTTTCTGGTAAATACTTTCTTTGATCTCTTGAATTGCTAATCGAAATCAAAAAGTAAAACAAAATAGAAAAGAAAATGCAAATAATAACGAATTTTAAATTAGATATGTATACTGAACTGGACACATACATATATCTAAAAACATAATGAGGAAATGAAAAAGATTTAAAGGTTTTTTGTTTTGTTATGTTTTTGATTTATAGGATTACTCAACATTTCACCAGGTCATGCGGAAAGAAAACAATGCTAAATTCACTAGACGTTAAACTGAGGCTATGTAAGTTTTTAACCACGTTTTAATAACAAATTAAATGTCAAAAAAAAAGAAGCAAATGGATATCTAGTTTAAAAATTGCGTAAATTAAAATTATTAAAAATGTAACTTGAAAAGTAAAGTGAAATAGTTGTGAAGGAAATCTAGTTTATTTAAAAATACTTGTGTATGGAGGTATAACAAATTTTTAAATGTTCAAAGATATATTGAGACAGTAAAAAGATTATTAATATTCTTGGTCTTTAACTAATGCGTTTGAGAAAAATAAGCCAAACAATCAACTTTTAAAATTCTACAACCGGAAATGCGCTATATAAGTGTGATAACAGAGAATACCTGTTTTTAAAATTTTTCTTTTTTGTTGCACTTCAAGTTTTCTTTACACATTTTCATTATCTTTAGGTTTGTTTGGTATCGTTTTCCAAGAAAATATGTAAAATCTGTCAAATTTTGAAAGGAGGGGAAAATTCGATCGGAGTCGGGGAAATTTGAAAAAAGTTAACAAATGCATTGAACCATAAACTGCACCACTTTTTGAAAGAAACGTCATTTTTGTGTTTAAATGGCATTGAAACCTTGCCATGATAGGTTGGTTTGGTATCTTTTTTTTAAAAAAAAATGTGTAAAAACTGTCAAGTTTTGAAAAGAGGGGAAGATTCTATCAGAGCTGGAGCTGGGGAAATTTGAGAAAAGTTAAGAAACGCATTGAACCACGAACTACGTCATTTTTGTGTACAAACGGCGTTGCCACCTTGCCATTATCAATAGATCTAATGCACTTTTTCGTAAAACAATAATCTGCTGCTTTTAAATCGAGTATACAATACTTTTATTTTTCGAAAAAGACAATTATCATTCTTCAAAATGCACTCTACTAATTTTTATTCTGATCTTACGGCTTCCGGCTATTGGCTTGCTTTTTATAATAATCTTGCTAGCATAATTAATTATTATACGTTATTTTGTCTTTTGTTCTTCTATTTTCAAAATAAAAGTAAAAATTGGAATACATATGTAGATTTGGTTTTAAAAACCTACTTCGGAAAATTTTCCGATTAGTGGCAACGCGCTATGACAGAATATGTCCACCAAGATTTTTGAGAGTATTTGTAACACTTCGTGCACACTCAAATTTGTGCAGCAAGAATTCGCAAGTTTTCCAACGGAGGGGAAATTATTTTCTCTTTCTAATTGCGCTCTATCCAACTGCAACTTTTTTGAGTTAAGCCTAGTTTATATTCTGACAAGTCAAAAATAAATGAGGTGAAATGCAAAATTAACTGTTTGCATGATTGGTTTACAGTTTTATACCAAAACAAAACCATTGCTGTCATGAAATGTCATGCAAAACAATGGACTGGGAATTGTTTTGCATGCAAAAAAAATGTGGTGAGTAAAATATTTTTTTTGGGATGGTCAGTTTACACTTCAAAAAAATCTATATATTCTCCTCAAGGCATTATTTGCACGCAAATTATTTTTGCACCCAAAAACAATTAT
The DNA here is from genome assembly GCA_946251815.1 of Dasysyrphus albostriatus. Taxonomy (NCBI): domain Eukaryota; kingdom Metazoa; phylum Arthropoda; class Insecta; order Diptera; family Syrphidae; genus Dasysyrphus; species Dasysyrphus albostriatus. The sequence continues at coordinate 140,426,834 of OX276336.1, forward strand.
TTTTAATTTTTAGGCCTATTATTTATTAATTTAGGGTAAGTTTATGACTCAATGGGTGGTTTAGGCCAAGGCAACAACTTCTCGCCTTGAATATACAATTTGATGTACAGAATAGGTGAAAAATTGTTTTGAAAATTGTGATTTTTGTTCGTAAGGGGGCTTTAACAAACAAGATTTTTGTGACAATTAGTGAGAATTTGTGAAAATTTGGAAAAAATTTCACGTTAACAAACACAGCTAAGCGTGTGTTTGTGAGGTGATTAAATGAAAATATTATTGTGAAAACTCAAATGATATATTTTGTATTAATTAACAGATCGATATTTGAAATATTTTTCGTTTCGTTGCAGAATGTCAAAAATTAATTCTATATAACCCCTACTGTCCGTTTGTTTGTGTTTTTCTTTGTTCTTCACAAAGTATGTTTTTAATATGAGGCTTGACTTAATTCTCTAGAATTCAAAGAGAACCATTCCGAATATTTTAAATTTCTCCTATTTTTTTGTGTTTTATGTTAATTTTTAAAAATATTTGGCAAAATTCAATTAATTAACAATAATCTCCTAATCACCAAACAAACATTCGATTGTATATTTCAAGAAACAAGAACTACACAAAATCGCACTTTGACATATATTACTACATAGCCTGTCTTGCTAAAAGCGGTTTAAGCAGAACTCACACAATAATATATTTTTTTATAGTCAAACTTGTATTGTATTATGAGACAATAACACATAGTCTCAAAAAGTAACAACACCAGACAAACTTAACGGTATAGAGTTATTACACAATATTTCATTCGTCTTAACGGATATATGTAATTATAGCCAGCTACACTGTTCATCGAGATTTGCAAAAACAAATTTGCTCGATCAAAAACCTTGATGCACCATTACCATCACTTTTAGGATCTATGCAGGAGGAATGTATCTCTTTTTTTCTAAGGTGAGTTAGCTTACTTAATGGAAACCACTTTATAGTGATTAACACCGTAATGTAAACGCTTTCGAATTCACTGATCTTCAATAAGTGACAGCTATATGTGTATTGCTCTGAGTTATCTTATTTTTTTTAATGCCTATTCGCGAAATGCATTTCTCTTCTACATCAAACTTCTTATAGATACTCGTACCTATATGCGAAAGCTAATATGTCATTAGATGGAAAATACGCTAAATATTCAAAGTTATGACGACAAAAAATGACGATGCGTTGATGGTTCAAATGGAAGTATGTCGAGTAATGTAGCATCCGTCTCAGATAGAAGCTGATCACCATCACCGATCACCTTCATCGGTCGTTGGCGTGTTGCTTTGCGTCGCACCGCATCTTTCCCTCTGATGAGAGTGGTTATAATTGGTAAAGAGAAATTCCCTTTCAGCTAAAAATGTCCATTGGAAAGTAAGCCGTCAATCCGCCTACCTGAGGAATTTTTTACCATTTATTTATTTATTTTTGTTTTTTTTTGAAAGGAGCCAATATTTCCAGGTGGTGTGGCAGTGGCAGGTAAGTGAATAATTTTAGAGACATGAAAAACGATCCTCGGAAGTATGTCATGCAAATGGAAACCTCTGTATATGATAGCCTGCATTGTAGTTGCAGTGTAGTGTAGGGCATGCGTGAGTTGAGTACAAAAGAAGGAAACATAAACTGGGATAACTTGTATTGTATGGCTTCCCAAGGGACAAAGTATCTACATTCTATTTATGTATCCATAGATACAAGTATACCTACATTTTTGCATCGCTGCTAGTTGATACTTATTCATTCGAACGTGATTTCGAATTCAACTTTTTGCACAATCTCTCAGTGACTATACTTTTTTGTTTGGTTCGTATTTCGTTGGTAGGTATACAAAACATAAGAAGTGGAAAACAATCCAATATCCAACGTTTGTGACAGTAAAGTCTCACTGCTTCCGCCTTAAAAATTAAAACTATCGCTTACCTTTAATGCTTGAATTCCAAGAAAAAATACCGATTAGCGGTGTTTTGTGAAAGAAACCCGAATTAAACCCAAACAGGCACTAACGTTTACACAGAAATTAGCGGCTTGATACTAAAATCATACTACGGAGAGGTACTTGTCAACAAAAATGCTCACAAAGAAAAAATAAATCTTCTTTTCTAAAACTGATCTAGATATGTATGTAGGTATGTTGGAGCTTTATAAACATTTTTTATTTCTTCTTCTTTTTTTATTTTTCTTATTATAAAATTGCGGTCATATAGTAAACTGAGCCGTGTAACACTTTGGCATTTTGTTTTTCTTCTTTTTTTTTAGTTCACTTTAATGGATCACGACTTCCATGTTGCGCATGCGAATTTTGTATTTACGAACGAAGAAACCGAATGATCAAGCTAGGGATCGAGGAAGGTGGGTGAGTAGTAGGTATAAGTGCACAAAACAAAAAACCAATCGAATTATTTGCAAAATAAAACAAAATAAATAGAGGTAAATCTCTGGTGGTCTCACTGAGATGAACTTTAGATCAAAGCAAGTGGCATTTACCTATGTATGTCTAGCTTGGTGATGACGCTGACGATCGGAAACGAAAGTGCAAAAAGTGAGCAATCTTTTTGGTATGTATAAGTAGGTAGGTATATACTCTCAATGTACACTGGTTGAGATAGAAAGATATTTTTTTTTATTAACTGAGTTCTATCAGTGAAGCTGTTGGAACAAACTCTTGTTTGCCACCTCATTCGGGTAGGCGCTAGGCTTAGACACGTCCGTTATTGAGAAAGACTTCGAAGATACTGAGATATCCAACATAGTTGAATGGTAAGATCACCTGGGTTTAGCGAGAAGACCAGGACAGGTAGTCTTTTGACTTCAAAGGAATGAAAGGCAGACAAAGACAGAAAGGTATTTTTTTCAGAGAGAAGAATGGACAATGCGATTTATATTTTTTTTTATATTTTTGCGACTTCTTTCAGTTTTGTTATTTGGTGGTGAATAAAGATTCATAACTTGACATTTGCTTTAAGCTTTTGCTTTAAAAATGAATGAATGTGAGGTAAAATGAGTTATTAAAGGTTTGGTTTGTGTTTTAAATTAATTGAAGATAAACTTCAGAAGTATTTTCATCGATTAGAAGAATCTGGCCTAAAAAATATACATATTTGAACTAAAAAAAAAAATGATAGATAGGTACGAGTATATCCAAGTTTACCGATTTTTAAAAGTCTGAAAAAATGGAAGATATACCTTCCTACTACGTCATTTTTAAATAAAGCCAATCAATATCTGTTTAGAATGAAAAAGCTATACATATGAGTACCTACTATGTAACCAATTAAACAAACATTTAACATTTAAAATCTGTTCGCTTTTCCACAAGTGTACCAAAAGCCCTGGTGATCATTTTAACCCAGTTAACCCTACGGAGATTAAAAATTCTCTTGACTTTGTTCTTCATTATTCTGAAAATCAAATCATTGCAACCAGTCAGTTATTTTACCTTTACCAAAATTTACTAATGGATAATACAAAAATTTTGATGATGCTGTATAGTTCCTGGCAAGACCATTTTAATCTTCCTTTCGCTCCATGCAGTGACGTAGCTACCTTGGGTCAATCTGGGGTTGTGGTCCAGTTTTGGGACCCTCCAGAAATTTACAAAAACAATTTTAAAAGCGAAAATAAAAGTTTTTCTTATCAGTTTTGGCTCAGATTGTTTTGGATATTAATTATCAAAGTTTTATTTCCTGGTTTAAAAAGAAAAGTTTTTATTAATTTCTTTTCAAAAAAATTTATTTTTAAAATGTTTAACATACAAATGTCAGCCTCAAGTGAAGATTGTGACTTTTTAATAAATTTCAGATGTACTTGTGTGTAGGTTTAAATTTACTATTTTAGTTTTTGTTTTAGTGGACTTTTGAATATAAATTCGATTTAAAGTTTTGTGTATAGGTATACCTATATATTGCAGGTCTGTTCCCTTACATTGAATTTCTGTGCATTTCTGCGCATTTTAGTCCAAAGTTGTGTCAAAATTCATGTAAAGAACAAATTTTGACATAAGTTTGGACTAAATTCACAGACATTCAAAGTAAGGGAACACACATGCTATTTGGTGAAAAGTTCAACTCTATTCAAAATAAATGGAAGATATTGTGGTATCAATTTAAAGCTCTTTTCACGGACTGCAAAACGACATATTCCATAAAAACTGACTCATTTATATTTGTGATTTCTTTCAACAATTTGTTTGCGTTTACCGCCTTTTCTTAATTTTGTCCTCGGTGAATTTTAATACTTTTTCACTGTGTTCATAGATAAGCGTTTCTGGAAAAATTTCGTTCCCCATAAGTAGCGAATTAGAGAGTGAAGTGATTTTCTTGAGTTTTAAGACAAACATTTCATGTCTAACTTTCATTTGTATTGCTTAAAAACTGTTGAACTTAGCCCACATAAATATATTGGCTACACGCTACACCAACGATTTTCAACGAAACATTCCACATTCTATAATCCTGTTCTCACAACCATTTGTTTGCTATTCTTATGAAACTTTGACATGAAGCCTAAGAATTTATTTGCCTGATGGTTTTTTGTAAAAAGTCCTATAACAATACATACCTGCTTAACTTTTTAATTTTATTCTAAAACGAAACCAATTTCTGTCAAGCGGACCCATTTTATTTTCTGTCCTAGGGCAGATCAATCATGTATAATAGAGTGCTTCCACAATAGGAGTGTTTGTTTACGTGAAATTTCTTGCAAATTTTCACAATTTGCTGTCAGCAACCATGGAAAAAACACAAGTTTGGGAAATTTGGCGATAATTTCACGTTACCAAGTGCCCTATTACACGACGACTTTAAAGTCATGACTTTTTTCGAAATTCAATAAGTGCGAACGAGAAAAAACATCTGATCTCCTCTTCGCACTCATTTAATTTCGAAAAAAGTCATGACTCTTAAGTCGTCGTGTAAAAGGGCACCAAACAGGCGTACTATTATACTTGATTTTCTTCACACTATTTTGACATTGTATGTCTGTTTGGTAACGTGAAATTTTCACCAAGTTTCCCAAAGTTGGATATTTTTTCTATGATTTCTGACAGCAAATTGGGAAAATTTGCAAGAAATTTCACGTTAAAGCCTAGTACGCAGACCGAGCTAGCATTTCATTTCGTTCACTCTTTTCTCTCCAAACACCAGCTAAAACTCTTAGCTATATAACCGGTATTGCCAGACTACCATTATCGTTGTGTTATTGATTGTTGGTAAGATGTGCAATACAAAATGGCAGACCAAGGCCAAAGGTAAATAAATGTTGAAATGTCCCGATGTCGTTCTTAAACGAAAATAACAAAAATACGAAGCTAATGTCAAAAACTTCCCCTAAAATCATTACTTCGAGTGATTTTTTCACTCCAATCAGTTCATGTCGTTTTTCTTTTTCTTTTATTTATTATATGAAAAACACGTTGAAAATCTCCAATATCAAATCAATTCCTTTTTCTTCTAAAAATAATTGAAAGACTATCGAATCAAATTTTAATATATTTAACGAAACTCATTCTGAACGAAAAAAATGTTATAATTTGTGTTGTAAGCTTAAAGAAAATGTTTAATGAACGGAACCAAATGCCATAAATGGACTGTCACTAAAATGAACACTGTTTGCAGCTGTTTTTGACAAAAATGTCAGAAATACAACACACATCAGTTTATTTTAAAATTATTTAAAGAAAAACTTCAGAAATAAGTTTATACACAAAACTTTTTATATATTTTTACCTTATTGTATAAAATTCTACCCAATAGAGTAACTTAAAATCTTGTAAATATAAAAATAACCATGAACACCGACCAAAAACTAGAAGTAATAAAAAAGCACATCGGTGTATTTCCTGATTTTCCCAAGAAGGGAATAATTTTTCGGTAAGTATGTAACTTGATGTAGTAGATAGGTACACAAGATAAGTTTGCTTATCAATCACATTACATATACATACATTGATTAAAAACATTTTTTTATGTGAATCTTATCATCAGTGATATTTTCGCTGCACTTACAAATTCAGAAGTATGCATTTACCTCAAGGACCTGCTTGTGGCGCACATTAAAGAAAACTACCCCGATGTCGATTTAATCGTTGGGCTGGAATCTAGAGGTTTCCTATTCAATCTGTTGATTGCTTCCGAACTTGGAGTTGGATGTGCTCCAATAAGGAAGAAAGGCAAATTACCTGGCGAGTGTATATCGGTGGAGTACACTCTCGAATATGGAACTGTAAGTTTTTATTTTTGGCATTAATGGATTTATATATAGTTCGTCGAAAATTTACTCATCAGTTCTTCTAGGACATCTTTGAGATTCAGAAAACGGCTGTTAAATCAGGACAAAAGGTCGTCATCGTTGATGATCTCCTTGCAACTGGTGGATCCTTGGAAGCGGCAGTTAAATTACTGAGGAAAGCAGGAGCTGTTGTTCAAGAAGGTCTGGTTGTGCTTGAACTGTCCGATCTCGGAGGTCGTAAGCGCTTGGACTGCAATGTACATTCCTTAATTCAATATGATTAAATTTAAGCAAAATGTTACCTCTTGTTATTGTTGACGTTTTGGTTTTTGTTTTGAAACTAAAACTGTTTAATATTTATTATTTCGCACAAATATACCAAGATAAATGAATTTAACTTTTTACTTGAACATTCAGTTATATGGTTTTTTATCGAGACTAAATTAAAATATCTATTTAGAAAACCTTAACTTTAAAGTCGCTGGTACCTAATTGTAGAGGTTTATGAATTAAGCATGATTATATAAGGAAAAGAATTTGCAAGATATTTCACTTTTAAAAACCAATTTTCAACGCAATGAGTTTTGGAATTAATTTTGTTCGAATAAAAATAATATTTAGAGAATAAACCAGGTTGTTTAAGATAGGTATGGGAGTGATGCTCAAATATTTTAAGCTAATAGACGAAAAGCCGACAGAAAATTTTGGGAGTGGATATATTTATAACTAAAATCGGAGTATGAAGGATTATAGGTACCTTTAACGTGATATCAAATAAAAGTGTATGCTTTTTTACAGTTTGGTTTACACTTCAATTCACTTTGAAAAAAAGGAATTGATGCTTTGTCATTCCCCCTAAGCCTTTTAACCCTCTTTATCTTCAATAAATACCCATGATTTAAATTTTTAATGCAAGCCTTACCGGCGTTTTTGGTTAGACTTAATTTGTTGATTTTTGTTCTGCTGAAAGTGTCCAAAAAAGGGATAATAAGGTTCACATAAAATGTTTATATCTTGAGTTCTATTAATCGGACCGTCAAGATTGTAATGTTTATGCTTAACAAAATTAATTAAAAAATTATAAGCAGGAAAAAACCACCATGCAATAATCGAAAAACCAATGATTTTCATTATTTTTTCAAATTGTTCTTTTATTGTATACCCCTCATTTTCTTGTCTATTCAATAGTCTATGACATAAATTCATCCTGAAAGGTTAGATGATTGGATTGGAAATGGATTTCTGATATATGAACCATTTATGGATATTAATGAGAATATTATGGTGTGCTAGTTATAATCTCTTGAAATTAAAAAACAAATATTAAGTTAGACCGGCTTTTTGTGAGAAAAAGTTCCTTGGTTATCTTATAACTATGAGGGGTATGCAAGATAAATAGTATTTAAAACAAACAACAAAGAATACACTACTTCTGGATAATAACATTTCAATAAATTGTAACTATAAATAATTATATATTGTAACTGCAATAAAAGCCCAATGATAACAATTAAAAGTTCTGATAAGAAACGTTTACTTCAGAAGAATAAAATGAAAACGTGTTGTTTAGTTTGTTGATTTAAATGTTTATTTATGCCATCAGCTCATATACTCGCAGTTAGTAGTTTTATAGGAATATAACGCAGTAGTTCTAACATCATTTTCAATTTATTCCCGGGTTCGGTAGCAGTGTGCACAGAAAAAAAACATTTTTGAAGTGAGTACTTATTACTTTAAGAAAATTTATTAGAATTAGCCATTCGAGATTTTAGCCCATAAAATGTTCTTTTTTATATGTTTTTTTCCGGTTTTCGGTTCATTTTGATTTTGATATTCATAATGGGTTGAGGAAGTTGTTTTATAAAATTCGTGATTTTTTTCATTCTAGATTTGTGTACGTTCGAAATTTTCACATTCAAGATTTTTATTCGCCCCTATTAAGATTGGAAATAATTATCAGTTGATGATTGATAAATACTGAATTTTGTATATTTTTTAACAATTGACTTTTGTAATACTTTATTTTAAAGTCAAGCAATAATCAAATTGATAATTGACAGTCAAAATAAGGGTGAATTGTCTATTTCCAAATTTATTTTATAAAAATGTGATGTTGCCAAAGCAAGCAGAAGTCAGAAACCATACGAAACAGTTTGATTTATTTTTGAAAATACTAAAATAGCACTAAAAAAGTATTGAAATTCGTGATTCATTTTTTGTCATTCCGGGGTTTTGTATATTCGGAATTTTGGCTTCCGGGATTTTTTCCATTCGGATTTTTTTCCATTCGGGAATTTTTTTTTTTTTTTGATACTCTCCAATTCCTTGGGATTTGGACTCTCACTTTATTGGATTCGGGATTTTGTACCCTTTCCTGCTTTACTGTGTTAGAGCTGTTTTTGCTTTTATTTGCTTCTTATATTGTAATTGGTCATTTTTCAAATCGAAAATTTTGACATCACGTTTTGAGACCCCTAGATCTAAACCTTTTATTTTTAGAGGGATGTATGTGTTCTTACGTACGATCGTATGTATGTTGGAACATTCCTTCACTGTTTTTCGTTCACCATTATCTCAAGAAGGAATAAAGATATCGATTTTCGGATACATTTTATCTTATAGATAAAAATTTCAATTCTTTTTTAATAAAACAGTTTAAAAAAAAACCTTGGTAAATGAATATTTCGAGAAAAAATGTTCCTATAATGTGGTAAAAATATAAAAACCGATCAAGTTTTTTTTAGTATACAAATTGCTGAAAATTGTTAAAAAAAAAAAGTTCTTAAGAACAAATAATGAAATTGGCTCTGGGTAAATTTCATTTTATACATTAGTTTATAGTTGATAATTGATAGAATTAGCAAAAAACACAGTTTTTTTTAAATCGAAAAAACAACCTGAAACTTAACCAAAAATTATTGAATTTTTTTGTCTTCGCTTCGGATTAATCTATTTTTGTACACTAGTTTATTATTGGTAATAGGCGAGGTAAGCAAATTCAAAGGAAACAGCTTTTTCCTTAAGCGAATAAAACTATAAGAAACTTTACAAAAAATTGTTTAAAAAAAATGATGAAATCAAAATATTCTGAATAGCCTAAATGAATAATAAAATATTCAATGTGAAAGGAAGAATGTGCTTTTGTTTTCACATTTGTCCTGCTTATAGTTCTGAGTTCTCAGACAATTTCCCCAGTTTGGCTATCAAAAGCTAACGAAAAAAAATCTTTGCTCCGTCAACTGAACAGTTTGGTGAATCTAAAGACCTCATTGCAAAATCTTTTCAAACAAATTCGAATGGACAAAAGTCGATCAGAAATTCTTGATATAGTAATTGAAATCTGTTACAAATAGAATAATACATATATGTATTAACATATGTATATATTTACATACATACCTATTAATAAGATAGAAAAATATTATTAAAGAAAATTATAAACTTCGAAAGATTAAGTGAAAGCTATATAAAAAATCAAAGTCTAGCAGTCTTTTACCATGGCTTAAGTGATTATGTGAATCGAAAAAGAAAATAAATGCAACTTCGAAGGTAAAAAGTTCAAAGGGAAAGTTTTTTTCGGAAGTACTTAATAGTCTAAAAGCTAACGAAATCAAAAGTCAAGTCATTTGATCAACATTGTAATTCTTACCTTTGGGCCTTTTGGCTGTTGAACCAATAACCATTTCTGTCTACCTTAAAGCAAGTGTCCAACATTTGTAAAATCTTACGTAAATTTTGCATAGATTTATTTCAATACTTATTGGTCGAAGGGAAACAAATATTTTGCTTGCAATTTTAAACAATTGTTGTCATAAGTCAAACTCTCTACAGTTAGTCCCTTGAATTTGCTTAAATAAAATGAAAGCGAGAGATTAAAACGTCACCAGGAGATTTGTTAAATTAAAGCACCTTGAATTAAATTCTGTATCCAAACATTGCCAATAAACTTAAAAGAGCATTTTCTTATTTATTATATGTAATATAAAAGTATAGCACAAATATCCTCTAATTACTGATATGGAAATAACCATAATATAAATTCAAAATGCACTATGACGTATACGTATTTTTTTGTCCATAGCATACAAAATGAAAACAGCATGGTTAGTTCAAATAAAATGAGTTCAGCGAAGATAAAGCCATTTAAATTATTACAACAATTGTCCATATAAATATTTTAAGTACCTACCTAATAAAATTATCTCTTTCCTCTTCCTCTCTGCCATTAAATCCGCATAAAATATGAAAAAACCCAGAAGCAACCTGTCTCTTGCTTGCACTTTAAAATTAAATCAAAGCATTGAAAAAGCTGCTGACTAATATAAACATGACCACAGTACTATGATAACCTCCAACGGAATCGATATTTAAACTTAAGAATCGCTGACCTAAACACACAGAATATCCTAAACAAAACAAAAAGTTTATTATTTCTTCACTTTAACGCCACCATATCGCTACCTTATAGTACATCCGTTGTCGTCGCAGCATTAACCCCCACAGCGTATATTACGAACATGGGCTAGGCAAATATTTCTGACCCCAAGAGGCTTCCACAAGCATCCGGCAACAGTGTTTTTATGAAATTGAAATGGGAATCCTACAGTGAAGAAGAAACAAAGATCAATGGTAAGGTCGAGATAATTAACTTAGAAAAAGGTAATGTCTGTTCTTGCAGTAGCTTAATTCTGTTTCTGAATCATACTTTTGTTTACATTCTAATTGAATTTACGTTTTTAAGCTTTAGACATAAACAGAAAGAAGAATAGACAGAGCTGCAAAGTTAAAAAAAATAAGGTACTATAATAACCATAAACTAAGCGAATTGTTTTCGTGTTTTTTTTTTAATTAAACCTTTTTCAAAAAAATATCGCACGCACCTCTATGTAGCTTCTTAAGCACGACAAAGTAGAATGAGCTTTAAAATTCCATCTTTTCATTTTCATTCATGCTAAAATGTAAATTGATGTTGTACGTGGTTTTTGGGATTTTTCTATAAGTTTTGAAAAAAAAAAAATCATACACCCTCCTTCAAGGAATAGAATAAGCCTCCATACCGCTGAGAAGAAACATAATACACCTGACAGCGGGGACAATGGAATCCCATCCACATGCGCTTTGTTTATTTTGTTTGATTTTATTTTAAATCTTTTTCTGCACGTTATTTGAATCAACCACCTCAAGAGCTTTCTAAGACTCCATAGATCCATCCACTTCTTTTGTTTTTGTTTTTTTTTTTCTTAATTTCTCTTTTATTTTTGCTCTGACTTCTGCGCTTATGCTTCCGTCATCGACCACGTTTTGAGATAGGACAATATATATTTTTTTTAAGTAAGAAACGTATTTCCACTTCCGAAACAAGTGCACTTGAAAATTTATACATACGAGAGAATTATGCTGCATTGCTGGAGGCTCTCTTAATCAGTGCTGTCGACTTTGTGGAAACAAAATTTTTCTAAGAAATAAAAATAGGATTGACTAGAAAAATGAATGAATTAAAAAATACTATTGTGTCTGTACGTCACCGAGTGGAGTAATGGACATATTGAAGAATAGTAATTGGCTTCAGACTCTCAAACTGGTCGACTTTAATACATACAATTTATTGGTTGTCTTTATAGATAGTAATACAAGAAAAGCATAATTTCCGATCAAAGGTGTTTATTATTGGAATTCATCTTGTGTTCCTGAGAGAATGGTCACATTGACCACTTTTCATATGTTTGGTATAACTCGAAAACTATAAGTTGAATTTGACAATTTTATACTCAAAACTTTTTGTTTGAAATTTAATTTCCTATAGAAAAGATTTATTTTTAGTTAAGAAAATGTAGGAAAATTTAACAAAAAACAGACAAAACAAATATTAAAATCATAAATTTTTAATAAAATGCACATCATAAACTTTTTATGAGCAGTCGACGCTCCAAACTTTTATGTGTCATGACCAAAAGACTCTATTCATCAAATATGACAAAGATTACCCATTTCTTATAGTTTTTTTTGCAGTTTGGACCCGAAAGCCTCTTTTTTGGTACTATGTACATTAAAGTAGGCCCTTAAATTGGACATAGTCTTGGATAGCCCTCTCATTGTCAGTCAATTTAAAACATTGAAAAAATAATTTCCTTATTTTTTTCAGAATTTTACTTCACCAAAGTTAAAAAAAAAAAATCAAAGTCAAAATACAAAAAAATATAATAATTTTTTAAGTTTAAAAATTATGTTTCTTAATTCAAAAAGGGTGACGAAGGGAGTGGAAACAAAATCCGAAAAAAATTGTATTTTTTACTTAGAGCCATTTGATTCTTATCCAGCTCGGAATTTCAAAAAAAGATGGAATGCGAAAATTGCAACACTTAGTATCCCGGTTGCAACAGTTAGTATTCCTTTTTGCCAGCTTTGGGTTCGATATTCAGATGAAGCTGACCATGCTGCGGTTGTAATGTGGAGTGCATTGATGCTTCAAGTTGATGGCTTATGGTTAAAACGTTATAAAGGACACAAATAGTGTTTAATTCACCAAAATTACAAATGGAGTAAAATATGTTGTGAAGCTATGTAATTTATTTGAAAAAAAGATAAATATAAAGACTTTTACTTTATGGCAATAAGAAACAAGACTCTAAGAAGTCAATCTTTCCTAGTACTATCGAAACAGAGTTCTTTGCCTTATTTTTTTTTCTAAAACATCATTTTTAAAAACCCATAGTTTTGTATCAGAATCAGAACAGATTTTAATATGTTTTTTTCTTTTAAATATCTTCACGTATTCTTTGCACATTTTAATAAATTTGACTCACTTTTGGTACTTTTTCAAGCACTTTTTTCATAATTTATGCATAGTAAACTTTTCTTACAATGTCCATCACTGTTCACTACTATTTCTCTCTATTTGTCTCTCAAACAATCACAACAACATTGGCAGTCGCATATTAATCTCACGCAAAAGCTTTCGTAGCTCTTCATTTTCTGTGCTATCGAGCAAAGTATTGAAAAACCAAAATAAACTTTCCCATCAGCCTCACTCAATTGAAACTATAGCTTAGCTAAATCTTCAAAGCATTCTGATTCTCGTGCTCAGTTCAAATTCATCGCGATTCCTGCTGAAGCGATTCGCTTGCATACAATCTGATGGATATCGTCATTCTTCGTTTAAAATTTTGGTTTATCCATTCTTCTTTTACTGAAAAGCCTTTTTATTGATTTAAGTTTTTTATACAACAACGAAAGATAAAATAAAAAATATAACAATTAATTATTAAGAAAACACAAAAAGAAAAACCAAGTGAGGAAAAGGGATTTTTGTTGTGATATAATATTTCAAGGCAAGTGCAGTTTCACACACACAATAGACTTTCAAATAAAGTGCGAAAATTCAATAATAAGTCCTATTTTGTTTTTTTTTTCCTTCGACAATTTTGAGTGGGAATGTTCGGGGATAACCGCACTTTTTTATATCCCTACAGATAGATGCACTTAATGCGGTAATTTCAGTGGGAAAAAAATATACCACCCCATTCCCTATCTATACGACGATGCAGTATTGTGTGTTGTGAGTTTTTGTTGTTTTAAAAATCAATACAAAAAATACAAAAATTAATCTGAGACTATTACCACATCAAAGAGAGGGGAAACAGGTCAACATTTTATTTATAAGACAATTGCCTGAGTTGAATAGTAATTGATAAGTGAACCTGTTCAATTGAATTTTATAAGATTTTTTTTAATTAGAAAAAAGAAACGGACAATTACAAAATATAATCACGACCCGGGTGTTACGAAATCGGTCTTCCAAAAACGGTTTTATATGTTTTACTTTTCTGTCGCATTTTTTTTTGTGTAGATTTGTACCTACTTTTCGCATTCCTAGTTTGAAGAGATATTTAAGTATAAAAATTATATGAATATTTTTTGTCACCACACAAGCTGTGTCTATTTTTAAAAGCCTCAAACTTAAATTGTTAATTATTTTGTCTTTACTTCTTCGTCATCATAACGTTACTGTTAATAGATACAAATACGTTTTTTTTCCTCGGTAATTTGCAATTAAAAAGTGTACATTTAACGACGTGGTTTTTTTTTGTGTTAAAGTGCGTTGTCCACCAAGAGTGCTGTGGTCTAAATTTTTGCAACAATAAGCAAAGAAAGAAACAATTTAACGATAAAACCAAATATAGAGGTGCGGGCTGAGCAATGAAATTGCTGTGCTTCCATGAATTTTTACAAATTAAATGAGATCAAGCAAGACATATTGGCGCGCCATCAGGCGGTATTTTTTGTTCTTCACTGCTATTGCATTGTTACCGTTAGCTTTAGTATACTTGGTTACCAATGATCAGATTTATAAGATTAAAGGATTTGAGGTGAGTCTTTCTTTCTAAAAAAAAAAAACTTATTTATAATATTACGAGTATATATGCAAAGCAATACAAACTTTTGTTCACAGTAAAGCACTTTCTGCAGCAAAATGTTATTTTTTTTAATTTTAATATCATCAACTAAATCATTTGATTAATAAATTGAATTAAGACATTCATCACAACACCACCATACCAACACATGCATAGTACTTTGTATGGATATAAGAAAGATTGTCTTCTTTTTTTTTCAATAAGAATGTAGTCTATGAGCTTTAGGGGATATAAAATAAAACACACACCGGGATTCTCATATACTTACTTTGATTGCTCAAGGCTATAAAATGGTTTAGAAGTGAGGATATTAGGAATTGTTTTATTAATATAATGACAAAGATAAATAGGTAGGTAGTTGAAGAAAAAATGTGAAGCAAAATCGGTAGAGTCATTTAAGATAAAACCAAGAATAAGAACAAGTTAAAAACATCTTTAAAGTTGGATTTTGAGAAAATTTGAATTTGAGAAAAGTTACTTAACTATAAAATAAAACTCAAATTGTCCTCTATGGAATACAAAAAAACTTTAAAATCAATTCAGGGTTTCCTTGATGTCATTATCAACAAAAATCAAAATGATGTTCATTTGTTTAAAAACTACAGGTTTTAGAAGTTCTCTAAAACTAAAAGGGACTACAAATAATTTGTTTCTTGTTTTCGCTCAACTGAAAATAATGAAAAACGCAGTTTTGCCACTATGGCTCTCACGGCCTCATTTTAAAACTTTGAAGATATGTATGGAACTAGCTAAATGATACTTTGTTGTTGTTAATGCTAAAGCGTTAAAAGTAAAAAATAATTTTTTGAGCACATTGCGAAAGTTAAAGCAAGTTTACATGATTTACGGGGTTAGCCCAAGAGAGGGTGATGGCTTCAAAGTTGTAACTCGGAAAACAGCATTCATCATGAAGATATTAGGTTCCACCATTTATTTTATAAATTAGCAACTTTATACCTACCTTCGCTATTTTGGGTTTTCTCTGAGCAGATCACTGAGCAGACCATGAACAAGTTGAGTATACTAAGCAACTAATTATCAGGACTCTACGATTAGGTTTAAACCCATTTGAACACTGACATGACTAGAAATTTATCATATCACATGCAAGATTATATAAACTTGGCTACGCTCAGCTTTTGACTTCATTGAGTTGGTTATTTTGTCATTTTATTTTGAACTCTTAGAGTAGCTATGTAGATTTTGAGTAAGATCAGGATTAAATAGAAAGGAAAAAAAGTACTCTTACCCTGAAGTCACATGAGATAATACCTACAGGAAAAGGAGTTGGGAACATATACTAATTGTCAAATCACTAGCCAGTTCTACTGCAAACAGTTGACAAATCAGCTGGAAAAGTTTTTGTGCATTTATAACTTACTAGCTATCCTCGATACCCACTCGTTTCACCTCAGAGCTCAGGGTTATGTGCCTGAGCCAAAAAATGAAAGAATCACCGATCTTTTCTTGAAAGCTTAGAGTGATTAAAAATTATCACAAACCAACACATTTGGTGCTAAGAATTTAAAGAAAACAGCGTCGTAAATGTTATGAAAAAAATTTAAAAAACATACGTTGATAAAAATAAATAATAATATATAAAACGTATTTTAAATGTAGCCAAAATAATAAAAAAGAGGGGTTGGGTACGAAATTCCGAAAGCCAAAATCCCGAAATGGACAAAAGTCCCGAATGTAAAAATCCTGAAAGATAAAATCGTGAAATGGACAAATTCCCGAGCGGATAAAATCCCGAATGGACAAAATCCCGAATGGACAAAATCCCGAATGTACAAAATTCCAAATGGCTAATATCCCGATGCCAGTATTTCGAATGCCGATCTCCCGAATGCCAAAATACCGAATGCCTTAGTACTGTTTTTGGTATTTAATATCGCGCGGGCGATTCGAGGTTCTATCTTTCATCTTGAACTTTTTTTGTGCTAGTTAGTAAATACAAACGGAGATACTTCTTGTTGATTTTGATATTCAAAATGGACAATTCGCGATTTTTGTACATACCAGAATTTTGTTCTTTTTTAATGTTTGCATTTGAGATTCTTGTCATTTGAGATCGCAAAATGAACGGAAGTCAAGCCAAAAAAAGGAATTTGGTTTTTTTGAAAGTACTGAAATACATAGTACTAAGGAAGTACTAAAATTCGGAATTTTATGTCAAATGTATTCGAGATTTTTGGCATTCGCGATTTTGTCTTTTGGGATTTTGTCCACTCGGCATCGTGTCCGTTCAACATTTTGGCATTCGGGGTTTCGAGTATTCAGGATTATGGCATTTGGGATTTTATTTTTTTGCAATTCGGGATTTTGGCACTTGGGTTTTTGTACTCTTCCCTAAAAAGAGACATGGAACGTTACGTGCGTCGTCCAAAAGGGCATCCATTTTGACTGATTTAACTTATGTTGCTTTTTTTACAAAATGAGAATAATTATGTATTACCTTCAGAATTTCTTTTTACTTACTACTGCCTACTAATTAAATTATTACCTTTATAACTTTGTTATTTTTTTATTCATCAAATAAACGTCGTCTGTCTCCTGTTTTAATTTTCCTTAGAAGACTTTTGATTTTGATTTCTTTTAACTAAGCCCATTATCCATTAATTAAGCATTAGAGACCATCATAGTATCTTTTTTAACGTTCCTTGACAGTTTGCATAATTGATGTGTATTTATAGATATGCATATTAGTTATTGTTTTTACGAAATCTTCTTGAATGTTTGTCAAGTCATAAGGCGAATATATTTACCATTTTAGTAAGGAATCTGACTTTAAACTATTTATGAGTTTGATGCAAATGAAGAGTGTTAACTTAAACTGTCATGAGCTTTTATGTATATTTCTTATAAAGGATGTTATCCTTACACATGGATGATATGTTATTTTTTACAAGGTAGATACCAACCTTACCTACTTTTTTTTTTATTTTAAATTCAATTCAAGGTTTTTTGCACTTTATTCAACCTAGATTTCACGTAAGGGGATATAAAAGTTTCTAAAATCAAGATAAAAAAATAGGGATTATACAGGTAGGTAGGTATTCAACTCTGAGGTTCGTGAATATGAAAAAGTAGTAGTGCATCGTACTTTAACCATTTAAAACGCCTATACCTTTCCACTCCCTTGAATGTTTGTGATTGAGTTCAAGAAAAAAGGTCAAGGGAATACTAAATGAAGGAAAAAGTATGTACATATTTGTGATATCTATAGGGAGCGGTGAATGATTTTTTTTAGAACAGTTTTGGTTTTTTTTTCTTGTATGTAAATTAGGGTGATTCTTATTTCTAAATAAAAACAAAAATTAAAAAAAAAAACAATTTTCCTCATTCTGGTCCTTGCTAGTTTTGCTCTATAAAACTTTATTCTTCGATTTACTCTGGTATTTTTCCTCAGGTCCAGGCTTGCAGTACTAGTAAACCCCGAGTTCAAAGCAAAAGCAGTTTTTCAGCGGAAAACATGCACTTATTACCAATATCTACTCAGTTACTCCAGTTGATTAGAGACCTTAACTCACTGGAAAACATGCACTAAAATCTGAGCCTAAACCAATATTGTTTCAATTTTAAAGTACAAAAAAGTTTATTTTTTATATAATATAGAAACAAATCGAAATGTCCATATTTGTTTAACGTTTGTTGCATTTTTTAATATTCTTAGGAGCAGCTAAAAATAATTGCGTGCCTATATTTAGCATTTTTTGTATTAAGAGTTTAAAAATAGTTTTAAGTACAAAATATTTTTTTTTACAATTGGTAAAAAAAAAGCCAATATCTTAAATTTCAATACTTTTTAAATTACTCAAAAGTAAATATATACTTAAATATAAAATAAAAATTATCATGACCTTTGAGAATAATATAAATAGAAGTAAGGAAAAAAGAATTTCTCATTGAAATTTTAAGGCCTAAGGGGTGAGAAAAGATTTTCCTTGGAATTTGTTCTGCAAAAAATCCTAATATAAGAACCCCCCTTATGTACATAAATTATTTGATTGAATTGTTTTAAATAAAAAGTTAATTGCCTTTAAGCAATGAAAAAATGGTTGGTTTTGTAAATGGACTAGAGAAAATTTTTCATTTTTTTGATAAGAACAAAAACTACGAAATGTATAAAGGAATTTTTTAACACTTTAACAATTCATCAAAATTAAATAAAATTTGAACTCTTGATGCAATAATTGGTGTATTTTAAAATGTCATATAATGATGATACATAATGTAAATTTATAGGTACGATTATATATTTATTTATTTTTTCTACATTATACTAGAATGGTCTAGCCATTAAATTTCATTTCGACATAAACTGAATTTTCTTCTTATCTTTTAACCCTATCATTTTCACTCTTTTATGGCATAAATGTAGGTTAGGTATAAGTAGCTAACAAGCATACAAATACATTTTTACAACAAGGCAATAAATGAATTATACATATATATGGTGGACTCTAATATTTTATCCTTAAAAGGATCAAGTGAAGAACAAACTATCAACAATGAACAAACATACATAATATGTATATGTATGTATGCATCTATGTATACTTTACGTATGTAATAGCAGCACACAAAGTTTACCTCTTTTCATGCCGTCAATAATGTCAAACACTCCATCACTCTAAAATAGCAATAAACCACCTCTTTCTGGTAGCACACACACTGAAAAAACAATGTCGAATGCAATAAAGTTCTTTGAGAGCGAGTTCTTATTTGATGTTTACTTGTGCATTCGTTTGTTTTAAACGACTTATTTTCAGTCGATATACATAGGAGGTATAAAGAATACTATAAAAGGTACAAAAGACTGTGTTGTGATTCAAAATTAGCATTTTGTAAACAAATAATGGTCTATCCAATCTCGCTTTTAAGTGTTTTATTGAAAAGTAGCATGAGTAGCAAAATGTTTTTTTTTTTGCTTAATGGCATAATGTATGTATGTATGTTGAGAAAACAAGGATTTTATAGCTTAGTCTTAGTTCTTTACGATGTTTATTTAGCTTTTTGGTTTAAGGAGGTACCTTAGCTAGTAAGATTTATCTATTTAAAGGATATAGATGAGGTGAACAAAAGCTATTTAGGAAGAAGATTAATTATAGATTTAGATTGTATAACAAAAGCTGAATAAATAGAATCCTCGACTGGATCTCACAAACAATTGGTCTTATAATTAAAATTTTACCTGGAACTCCGTTTCGTAAAATAAAATTATTTCAAATAAAAGAGTATTTGATTTTTGATTTGAGTACAGTCCAATTAGGACTTGAAATACCTACATACCCAATACATATTTCATTATGTCCTTTTTATACAAACCAAAATAATTGAATTCGTAATTTTAGCACAGAAAAAAGATATAATTAACGACAAAAATGATCAGCTTATAATTTTCAACATTTCCTTTTGTCTCAGGAGAAACTCTCTTTTATAGATTTTCGGAAGATAGAGGGTAGCAAAGCTTGTTACAATGTACTTATTTTTTTTCAAAAACTTTTGACTGGATCCAAAAAAAATTTCTGCGACACGTAGAAATCGAACCAAAATGTTTTTTTTTTGCCTTAAACAAATTGGTTGGGAAGTTCTCAGGGATAAAACAGAAAAGCTTATTCAAACTCACCGCATCAAAGACCATCTTGGTTCATGCTACAGACAAAAATTTAATTTTCTTACATAAAGTAGTTGCTTACGGCTTTCTAGTGGATTTTTGAAAACAGTAAAAATTGTCAACTAGCTCTGGAGTCCAATGGGTTGCCGCAAAAAAAAATGTAAACACAAATTTATAGGAAATTGTATAGTCGCCAAGTCTCATGTGAAATATTTTTAAAGAATATTTTGATTCTTCATTCTCAAGGCACATGAAACGTTTTCACCAAGTTTTATAATGGGTCCAAAGTTTTTGTTTATTTTAAAGAAATTTCTGTACTATTTTACCTGTACTAAATTAAAAAATTAAAAAAAAACTGCATTTTAGTATGATTTTCACACTACTTTTGTATTAAGCTGTAAAAATATATATTTATTATTAATAAACAAAATAACAATTCTCACTTCATTAATTATTAAAAGTTAGTTTTGCTTTTTTTAAAAATAAGTATTGAAATAATGTCGATAAAAAAAGCTATAAAAACCGAAAAATTTGTTTATTTTGGAATTGAATGGAATGGAATTTTACACTTTTTTTTAAACTTTTTTACTTAGAACACAATTTTTTTAAATTTTGGTGGTAAATTTTATTTTTTACAAAAAAGGTTTTCAGCATTAACTCGAAATTTTGCTTCGTTATCGAGTTATTTGCAAAAAACCAAAATAGGTGCTTTTGAACCCCCCTCTCCAAAAATTACACCCTCCAATTTAATAGCATTTCATGGTTTTCACATCTTTAATGACCCATTTAAAGATTTTTGCAATAAAAACCCTTGAAAGTCTTAGTTCCTTAGTCGCCTACAATTTTCTCGCTAAGATTCTTTTGAGCACAAATTGACTGGGCTCTATAACTGATTGAGATTGTTTCAGATTTTATATTCTCTGTCTAGTGTTTCAATCTTAAATTGGTTGAGATCAGTTTTGAGCTAATCTAATTTTTCTCATCTTGGAATGTCTAGAAAATATAGGAGGAAATATAAATTATAACAAATAGCATACATACATATGTGTATACCTTAGTTCGCATTTTTCTATCTTAATCGTCTTAATTTTGTATATAATTTATCAAATTTGCTATTATTGCTTATTAAGAGGACAACAAAACGCTATTTCATTTTATTTCATTTAATAAAATATAATTTTTTCTAGTTAAAATACATAAATCTTAATTCTCAGTGAGGCAAAATATTGTGTGACATACAAAATTCTTGAACGCCAATTTTTGATTTTGTGAATGAAAAATTTAAAGAAATATTAAAAAAAAAAAATTTTAATTTATTAGATAGAAACATCATGCAGCATTTACATTTTCGTTTAAGAAAATTAAATGATTTTTTTTTTTTGAAAACCAACAAAATTATTGATATATTAATTTTTGTGTGTTTGTTTGTATGATTTCAATGAAAAAAATATAGAAATAAAATACGAGTATTTTCGAAAGTAAAACATGCATAAACAAAATGTATAAAGAACTTTGAACTTATTTAATCTTGACATAAGAGTAGTATTAAAATGGTGTTCAAGTATAGGTACCTACTCATTGTTTGTTTTGAGGACTGGTAGTTGTGGTTTGCCTAATGGTATTGCTATAAAATTAATGGAGCGTTCAATTGATATTAACTACAAAAATTTTTTTTCTTAAGCGAATTTTGTTTACTCACCACTCTCATATACCTATAAATATAAACTACCAAAAATAATAAACAACATTTTTAAATAGATTCCTAAAGTACCTAGATGCCAATAAAAAAAAGAACATAAAATACTTGTACATCTGATTAAATAAAGTTTTGCAAGTGCAAGTAAAAGCAAATTATAAAATCATTACATTATTTATGTATACATTTGCAGGTATAGGACTACTTTTATCTTAACATATTCGAAATGAAATTAAGTTTTCCAGTTCAAATGTTTCTGCTTCAGGTTCACCTATTTAGAGGTTTTATTTTTCCTTTGAGATAAATCTAGAGTAAGGGTTTATTAAAAGGATAACCAAGGAGTTCACTGAAAGATTAAAAAATGAAATTGTGTTGTTTGAAGGTTATATCCGTACACTACAGATGTATAACTAATAGTAAAGCATTATTCCACTCTCATTGTCAACAAAATAATAGCAGAAATGAGTAAAACCCTCTCTTTGTGTATGTAGGTTAAAAAAAACTTTATTCACTAAAATGCTTTTACAGTGTTTTTTTTAATTTACATACCAATACCCTGAGCCACAATATACATTTGAAGTTTGAGTTAAATTAGAGAAAATGTTGTATTTATTTAAAATGAGTGAGTTATTTTTAGCAAAAACTAAATTTCCTAAAACATAAGATGGTGCCCCACGCAAACTGAGTAGCTATAAAACAAAATTTTAGATTCCTCATGAGCAGCAAGCGACAACCTAGTGATAATTGACCAAAGCTGTCATGTATAAGATCGTGGAGAAAGGCTTAAAATAAAGTCCAGGGCCTAAAATTTTTAATCATCAAACTTTTTTAGGGAGAAAAAATAAATTGAATAAGTAGATAAAATAAAACAGACACTAGTGGCACATATGCTATTTACAACTTAAAATGAGAAAGTGTGTGTGCAAAAGTTCACATTTAATGAGAAAGTATTTGGTGCAGTACAATCAATACTCTTTGGTTAAGACAAGTACGGTGCTGATGCGAAACGAAAAATCCTATATAAAAATGACACAATGAAATCATAAACGTAAAATTTACTTTTACTTTTCGTTGTGCAATTGACGAGTGAAATTAATAATAATTGTAGCAGATTTTTTAGAGAAGTCTACACTCTATTTGTTTTGCACACAAGGCTTATGTTTTCGTAAGCATTTCATTGATTTGTTGGAGACCAACTTAAAATTCGTTTTTCATCAGCAGCATACTAGACCTAACAGCATGGTTTTTGATGTTTGAAGTAAATTTTCTTTAAGATTCTGAACTTAAAAACTGTTAAAAATTCAAAAAATTAAAACAATTGCAAATGCTAAAAATCACAGGCAGCCATAATGTAATGAAAACAACAATAAAAATAAACACGAAAAAACACATATTAGGTGTGTTCCAGAACGAGTTTGAAGCCCCCAGATTCAAGGTAGAACTAAAATTATTGGTAGGGCACTGAAGCTAATGTCAAAAACCAACGAAAAGTAGCTTTCCGCATCGTCAAAAAGAGAACGCACCCATACTGTACATATCATCTATTTATTTTTGGTTTTATTTTTTCACCAAATGACAAATTTAAGTTTCATGATTTAATAAACATATGTTATTAAAAAATATTTCTTTGCTTACGTTTGATTATTTTGGTTCGTAGACGTTTCTTTTTTCTCATCATTCAATTTCTTGAACAGTGATTTTCAAAAAAAAAAATGATTGACTTATGATGGCACTACGGCAGATCTAGTCAAATATTTCTTTTGACTTGGTGCAAATTAGTACCCAAACCGTTCCCGACATTTTGACAATTTTTCTTCTCTCTTCATTCGCACTTGTCACAATTTGACATTTAGTCCGAAATAGTGTGAAGAATTTAAGGAACACACCTAATGTCATTTTTTCGCAAACAGTAGACGGTGTTCATACCAGCTAAACACGTAGGTGACTCATTTTGACGTCTCTTATTTGTACCTCACTCTCATCTCTTGGAAAGAAAGTGAGGCAGACATTTTTAATTTTTTAATTTCTACCTCATTTCGCCATCTCTTTGTTTTCAGGAAATAGAAATGACATAAAAAAGAGAGACGTTAAAATGAGTCGCCTCACGTGAAACTGGTGTGAACACCATCATAAATGGACTGGGTAGTTAACTGTATACGAAAAAAAAAAAATGTTTCGTTTATGATTTCGTTGTGTCACTTTTGCATGAAATTTTTCGTTTCACATCAGCAGCGCACTAGGCTTAACCTGGATTATCACTTTATGTTTTTATTATTTTGAAGTTTTATTTCTTGAACTACCTTCTGATCAAAGTTAACTTGTCAATCAGATAATATCAGAGCACTTTCTTTGATAGGGCTGTAAAAATGGGAGCCTAAAAGCTTATGTCAAGATTGGCACCGTTCCCTAAAATGTCGATGAAATTTTTCTTTATCATAGTAGGTATATTGATAAAACGTGAAAAAGTTCTGTTATATCATATCCAAAACAATATAATATTATACCTCCTTTTTATTTCCACTCTAAAGAGAACAAAGGGTGTATTATTATCCTCACATTTTTATTCGTTTCACCTCATTTTATACAATTCTTCTTATATCTTTTTGCAGGGGGTGTGCCTTTTTTTGTTGGATTTAGATAAATTATATTCATTGGAAAACTCATTAGTCTTTCGTTATTATTTTTTTTCTCCGCATTATATCACCAAAAACGACATTTTTTTGAAGCGATATAGGACATTATTATTAACTCAGAATATAATATAAATAATGTAGCAGAAGTCATCATTAAAAATCAATACAACGACCAAACAAAAAACTTATTTCGACTTATGATAAAAAAAAAGTTATATGGGGTGAGGCTCTAAGGGTATAGCTTTTGTTTTTCTATAAAAAGTGTACTTAGTTATTTGTGGTCTCTAGGAACACAAAAATATATTTGCAAAAACACATTGGACCAAATAATTTATGAAGAGCTGTAATGAGGGGAATAACAAAAACAAAAACATGGACAAATAAATTTTGAACTTTCCAGAGACAATAAATAATGACAATTGCCATATGTCAATTATTTCAAAAAAATTGAAACTTCCCAAAATAAACTGCTACGAAATTCTTCGTTTATGATTTCGTTTTGTCGTTTGGTACCAGTAAACTAAGCTTTAGTTAAAAATATTTTTCAACTACAAAATTTCAAAATTAAGTTCAAATTCATGCGACTCATTGATGGTTTTATTTGCTTATTCGATCATAGGCATCATTTTTTTTCACTGGCATAATGCTAATGTGTAATCGATAGATTTGTACACTCAACAGTTGATCCAAATGGGCTGATGTTAATAATAACGAAGCCATTACAGCTGATGAAATTCTTTGATCATTAAGGCGGAGAAAGTCATTTGCAAAAAAAAAGTAAACAAAAAAAAAAAACGCCTCGAAATGGAGGCAATTAAGTGGAACTAGCAAAATTCACTGACGTTGAAAAACAACCATCAAACGACAAAATAGGGAATTCTTTGACAAAATCAATCAATAGACTATATTTTATTGCCAGCCCCCCACTAATGCACTTCCATATATTATTAACAGATAATAATCAATAAAGTAGTAATAATTTGTCTGCGTCATATAAAAGAGTCCTTAATGAATAATGCATTATTCTATGCATGTTGTTGATTATTTTTATGTTTATTTGTTTGGTTAAGGATGAAACCAAAATCGTGTGTTTTGTTTCTATGAACTTTGCGTGGGATGTCACCCAATAAGTGGTTAGGGTGAAACAAAGGTGGAGGTGGCAAACACGAGCACCACCAGCACTATCACCAGTGAAAGACAAATGGCACGTAAACGTGACTGATAAATTCCTGTGATTAATGTTATTTGTGGACTGAAAGTCGATATTGTATTCTCCTGTTGTAAAGAATAGAGGTTCTGCTTTCGTATACGAATGTTTGTTAAGTGTAATGATTTCTTGACATGATTCTTCCTGCATCAGCGAGCTTTTGCTTTAGTTATGTATATATGCAAAAAGCACTTTATATACATCTATATGCGATTAGAAATATGGCCTAGAGGAAAATAATTAAGAAAAGTGCCAACTATTTTAATGAAACGCCGCACCGGGAATTGAACATTAAAAACACGTGTAAGCAACATATAAGCATATAATATAGTTATTAATGATATTTGTGACGTTTTCGTGACGTTAAGTATAATAGGCATCAAGAGCTTGTGCAGATTTTGTGTTTGGTGTGGAAGATTGTGAAAATATTTATAAGTGATTGATAATTGTGAATTTTATATAAATATGGGAGATATAAATATTAAAAGGGTAATTTTTGTAAGTCTAAGAGCCAACCACATAAAAAGTCAAGTCATTTGCGCAACATTGTAAGTCATATCAATATTAGAATTTTAAGTGTTGGACCAATAACCGTTTGTCTGCTGACCTAAACACTTGCCAGACAGTTGTAAAATTTGACATACAAATCTTACATCAATTTATTTCTAATTGGTCAGAGGGAAGAAGTCTCCAAACAAAAAATATTCAACTTGCTACTTTGAACAATTCATCGCTACCAAAGCACAACTAGCCTTAGTCGAAATTTTCGAAATTTGAGCTTTTTCATGAGAAGAATGCCAGTTGCATATTGCGCCTGCCTGTGTGATGATCTTGTTCCTAGGGGCAGTTGTTAATTCACAGTTTTATTAATTCAAAATAATCTTATGTCCTTAGTCCTTTTTTTCATTGTGCAGAGCTAACCTATGCCTACTTTATGGACTTAAGTTTTGTGTGCTTTACAATATAGTGCCTCTTAAGAACTCAATAGCCGCTCTGCTGAAAAATTTCAAAATTTAGACTCAGATTAGTTCTGTATTGTATTGTTGTCTAAGATCCAACTCTGTCTGGGTTATTTGGAACTACAATAATTCATATCCATATCTCCTTTTTTGAGCCAAAAGAAATTGTATCGATCTATAAAAGTTTCCACTGAATCAAATAACCGATTTCACTTCCTTGAGTTCTCCTCCACAATTTCAGAGGCAGTGGCGATGTTTTCGGCCAATCTTGCATTTAATTGAACTGCGAGTGGTGTTGACTGACTGTCAGTGAACCGATGGGCTTAGATTTGGCCACCAAAGTTGAATAGTCGACTTGGAAGGACAACCATGTTAGCTAGCAAATTGGGTGCACATCATTGCCAAAAGTGAACACTTTCAATTTTGAGGATGAATTTTTCTCATTTGAATGTGTTGCTCAACCATGTAACCTACCATGGTAGTTTGGCATCATTGACTAAATATAGTAAACTACAGCAAGTTTGACACACAATGGCAAAACTACATTGCCACCAAACTGCGAAAATGTAGTTTTGCAACGTCTCCACATTGACCTGTTCCTTTATTTCAGGAAATACTAAAAATTGACGCCATTTTTATTATTAAAATTATTGTTTTTATAATAATACCTACTACGTTTTCATTATAACCGAAATGAGGTCATTTCGCAAATCACCGAAAATTTGTTTTCATTTGTAATTTAGTAATTGCGTTTGACGGCTCATTTCATTTTTGAATTTCAACTGGCTGTAAATTGCTTTTTGTTGTTGTTTTTTTTTATCTACTTCCTGACATTTTCATACAAAACGTTTTCAGAGCTCTGTAAACTATTGGCAATTGGGTATGTTCAATAAGTTTTGACTTAATTTCAAACCTAATTTCGTGCAAATTTGGTTGAAATTATCTTATTTGGAAATGTGAATTTTTATGGGAATTGAGATGATTTTCTCTCAAATTTGGAAATTTTCAATGAAATTACCTCATTTGGCCTAATGAAAACGTCGTATAAGAGTATTTATTCATGCAACAGCGTTAAGTCATCGTTTACGTAGTAAAGTTGTAAGCTGCATACATTTTTCAAATTTTCCATACAAATTGTGACAGAATTACGAAGTTAACAACTAAGGAACTTTTACTTACTTTTTTAAAAAGAAACAAGCTCTCATGCTTTTGCTGTCTTACAACAAGCAACTTATAACTATAAGAGCAAGTACATACAACTCACTTATGTATTTTATTTTGAATATCATCACACATCTCCAATTAGAATTGTAGGTACCTTTAGTACAAAAATTTTTAAAGACCTTGTTCAATTCTAAATTTTAGAACTGGAAGTGTTAACTATTGTGATTGTGCACGTTATTGTGAGTGTACTACTTCACATGCATAAATACATTGCATTTGGAATCCTTTGAAACCACCAAAAGAGGTTTAAGAACATTGTATATTTTTACGCAATTTATAGCAGTTTCTTGCAACAATTTTTTTTTCAGCAAATTTAATTCCAACTATATATTCAGAACACATTTGTTTAAAATGGAATTCAGCTGAAATAAATTTACATACTTATCCGAATATGACATCAATCCTAAAATTATTTACAAAACGATCACTTTACAAATTAGGATTTATATTTCAAAGCAAATGCACATATTTGATGTTTATAAATGCGAATGTACAATGTAGCTAGATATACCTTCACTATGATGTTTTGCTATTTCAATTGAAATTGTTCATTGATTATTTTACTTTTCTTTGTTAAACTGCGCATTTGAATTCAAATAGATGTAATCAAATGCACAATCAAAAATTCAAAGCCATTGTCTGGCGTTCATGCTAATGATGATGATGATGCCTTTAACTACATACACAAAATGTATTTCTCCATATCACCTTCAACTGGGTCTTTTAATGTAAATTGAGTGTAGATTGCTTATAAGTTTAAATAAAGTGAACTCATTTTGCGGAGGTGGACAGTAGGGCAAATCGTATTACTGAAAGACCAAACTATCTGTATGAGATGCATGTCTATGACCAAATATCATAAAAACACAAATATGAAATTTTATGAAATGGCTATGAATCTTGAACAAATATTAAGATATTAAATTTTTGAAATCATATGAATTATTAGTAATTCTGTTGCAGATGCTGTAAAATTTCTATTGCCTGTCTTCATCGATCAATCATTTATGTATATCTTTTTATTGCCTCGAAATTGTAAAATAAACTTTTAGCTTTTATTTTCTTTTTGTTCTTCTCTGCCAAGCTAAATTGCTTTAAACAATAATATTATTTCTACTCCAAGAATATTAATCTATTTTAAGAAATTGCATATAAAAATGGAATTTTAAATTTTCACATTTTCTCACCAAAGCTTTTCTCAAAAAAAAAAAAAAAATGGAAAAACCATTAATAATAATTTTAATATTTTATATTGCAAATGCACAACAACGAAATTTTAATAAATATACAAGAATATAATGTGTACCTACTTAAAATAAAAGTTTCTAATATGCCATTTTTAGGGATATAAAAAGAAACCCTTCTCAGACAATTCGTTTCGTTATCCTTTAATGCTGATTGGACCATCCAAGCAGCTGCGGGAGAAAATCGTCGGAAGTCCTAGGAAAAAGTTTCCAAAGAAAAAAGACGTAAATATTAATTTTTTATTATTAATTTAAGCAAGTACCTACCTGAATTTTATATAAAAAGAATAGCAAGTACGTATTTTAAGTTTGCTTCACTTAGAAATAGTATGAGCTTCCATTATAAGTTGGAAGATAATTTTTGCGTTTTGTTTGTTTGGTTTGATTTTTGTTACTTTCTTTGTTTGGTTATTTTTATTATATACAAAATGTAGTATGAGTTATTGTTAATAAATAACAACAAAAACTTCTCAGTTGTTAGTCACGGTATAACGTTTTAAAATTAAAAAAAATGCTTTGATTATATATGATAAGTATACAGGGAAAAAGTACGTATACGCCAGAGTGAACGTCAGTTGCTAATTTAAATTTGTATGTTTCTTTATTTTAAACGTTTAGGACCTCCTTTCTGTTAGGGTAACTGTTACCTTTATTCTTTCAGAGGCTTTAAGCCTATACACTGAATAGAGCCGAAAAAAGGCAAAAACGTGTGTTTGTAACCCCCAGCAACTGAAACAAAGTCTTAGTTGATGCTGCCAATTGAAAAAGAATACTTTTATATTTTTTCTGTTGAAGGAAATTAAAATTATGAGTACAGTACACAAGTATGTATGTTTGTATGTACCCACACTTACAATGTCCTAATTATTAATTGTTGTGTTCCATTAATTTTAAGTTGTATAATAATAGTTTTTCAACGTCTCATATGATAATGGTGTCACTGGTCACTGCTGCACTTTAAACATTCACAAAAAAAGAATCAATAGTGATCGCCTACATTGTTATTTTGATTTTATTTGTTTGACTGATGTCTGGCGCTTTCACACTTGTATGCATGTGTTTTGTTGCTAGGCTTTTGTCTAGCTTAATTTTTTGCTTAAGGTATTTTTCGTTGCTATTTTAATTTGGGCATTTACTTTTTCACAGTGAAATTTTTTAACACAAGGAATTGAGAAAATTAATTTTAGTTTTTATTCTTTTTAACGTATTCAATGTGGGCGAACGTAATTTAAAAAGTATTTTAAAATATTATTTAAATTATTATTATTATTTCATTCGCTTCAATCAATTTTGTACTGTTCAGTGATTTGGGAAGAGATCAAAGTACTAAGACAATTAATTTTTAAATACATGTGGGTGATTTAAAATAGTTTTTAAATAAAATATTCAATTAACTTGAACTTAACTTTTTTCGACAAAAAAGCTTTGCTACTTGAAACTACACAAAAGTGAGTGATATAAAAAAGGAGTATAAGCGTCAAAAGCTTGAATAAAAGTTGTTCAAAAAATTTAAATTTTGTTGTGCATAACCGGAGCATTAGAGATTAAAAAGTGCATCCAAAACATAATAGGAATACAACTTCAAAGGTAATAGTGTAAGTTGAATTCAGTTTTTACCCCTTTTTAGATAATGCTCTTCTGATTACATATCACGGAATCTGGAGATTATTTTAGTGTTAAATTTGGCCTCCTAAACCATCCAAAGTGAAAAGTGAGTATTTCAAACAATCTGGCAAGGCGAACTATACACTCCAATACGTGATATGAGATCTGAAGAACATTATATCTGTTCTGGAACATCTCAAAACTACAAATTTCTACGAATCTGGCGCAAAGATCTGTCAAAGCTCATTTAAAAAAAATCGTAGAAATTTGTTGTTTTGGGAACTACACAAACAGACATATTACCTTTTGAGGGGTGAAAAGCAATTTCAGCTAGCAAGATTATCCTCAAGTTGCATTCATATTTTGCTTTCGATGCACTGCTTAATCACTCAAGCAGGTTATGGACTGCAAGACTTTTTGAAAAACCTTTACTCAAGCTTTTGACGCCTTAACTTCTTTAACTCACACCCAAAATCTGCTCTGGGCTCCTCTTAGTCTATTTTGTATTAAGAACATTTTCTAAATACCTTCCAACTCCCAGCTGCTTATTATTGAGCTCCCGCACTTGCCGTTGAAGTGAGAGAAAATATTTCGTTTTCGTTTCGGAAAAAGTATATGAACCGATGATGTTGCCGGAAAAAAATCCACAAGAAATAGATAATTTTTTCGATATACGAGTAAATTTGGTTCTAGTGAATATCGGATTGGTATCATTCCAAATCCAACAAGTGAGTTTCTGTTTATTACTAACTCGCCCGTGTGCCCTTGGGGTAATGTGATGATATAAGCGATCTTAAAATTAAAGCCATGTGAAGTAGTTATAAATGTGGGATTTACTTTACTTTGTAATTAATACTCAACTTTTAAGTACAAATACTCCAAATAACCTACTTAAATCTTCTTACATAATACTGTGCTGAACTTAAAATGAGAAATCAATTTGGATGGTAAGATGAAACTCATTCTCATTTGGACTTCTCCATCACGTAGAGTAAGGTTTGATTCTTTTCAACTACTTACCTTTATAATAGAACTGGTATTTTCGATTGGTGTCCGAATAACACGATGTTATTAATTTTTTTTTAATTGAAGTAGCAATTAATTATTATAGATGCAATTGTAAAGCTGAAATAGAAACACCCAGTTTTATTTAAAAAGAAAATAAAAAATTCAGTTAACATTGTTCGGGGAAAACCCGCATAGAGCTGAAAATCGTGCAAAATTATATTCGTAACACATCGTGACTGCCGTGGCAAGTGGCAAGAATCATTTTTTAAAATACAACATTTTCTTCGATATATGTATGAATGTAGGCTAATATTAAAATTAATTTAAATTTCAACTTACTGAAAAAAAATTTTTTAATATGTACCTTAATTGCATTTATAGAGCGAAAGGGACTGTCATGATGTGCATATTAAGTAGGTCGATCTTTATAGAAGAAGTTTTTGTCAATATTTTTTAATTTCTTTTATATGTTTATTTATAAGTTTTTCAATAATTTTATATATTTCTCAAAATACCTAAATGTAATATAAGACTTTCAAAATAAATAACTTTTTTAAATAGTTTTTAAAACAGCCAAGCAGTAAAAATACAATTCTTCTCCCCCTTAATTATTAATTTGTTACACTCATTAAAAAGGAATAACAATTTTGAAATATGTTAACCTTTCATGTACTATGGAGTTGCATAATGATTTCTACACTGAAAGTAAATGGGCGAAAATTCACAAATTGAATTTCATGTATGCAACAATCATACAAATAATTTTAGAGGGATTGAGTCTGAGTTTACTGTCACAAACCCACAGTTGCATTCGTTTTAAATCTTTAGTAGTTCTTAGTCTAACTACAGCGTTTTCCATCAATCAAAATGGACGATGGATGTAGATTAAAATGTCACCTGCGTACATATGAACTGAACAGTCTTCAACAACATCTGGAAGATCATTGATAAAGAGTGAGAATAGAAGTGGTCCCTAAGCAGAACCCTTTGGTAATCTTGTGTTAACAAAAAAGGGGGAAGAGATACCGCTCTTAACAAAATTGTACACTGTTTTTAAATAATTACTTAGTAGCTGAAGTGATACATTCGAGAACTTGAAAATTATCTAAGAAATAAGAAAAGAGTCATCGGTACCACAATATTCAAATAAAAGGTAATATATTTCGGAGGTTGTCAAAATTGGAATTGTCAGAAATAAAAAATGGCTTGAACATGAGGAAAAAATACACGTTAACACAAAAACAAATATTGACTGAACAAATGTCAAAGTTCTAATGATATTACCTGTAATATGTGTACTGTGGATCAGTCCACCAATTTTTACAGCAAGCATCCAAGGAAAATAGAAAATTGGAGGTTACTTTCTTAACTGCCAATTCACAACTAGTGGGCATTAAGAAAGTTTACGATTTGGTTGTACATGTGTTTATCAAAAACTTTCTAAAAATATGATAGAACGCTAATGGGTCTGAAATCAGCTGGGATATATGGGGTTTGTTTTATTTAGGTATTAGAACTATTTTTGCGACTTTTTAATCAATGAGAAATTGGAAGGAATTTAATTATATTCTGAGGGATTTTTTTTAAACCTTTCGCTACCTTTCTCAAGTTATTTTTTTTTTATTTAAAGGTCTCGAATTAGATCAAAGTAATCAAACAACTGGCAGATTGAATTATTGAAAATTGAAGTTTTATTATC
The DNA here is from genome assembly GCA_946251815.1 of Dasysyrphus albostriatus. NCBI lineage: Eukaryota > Metazoa > Arthropoda > Insecta > Diptera > Syrphidae > Dasysyrphus > Dasysyrphus albostriatus. The sequence continues at coordinate 140,460,398 of OX276336.1, forward strand.
AATAGGTGTAAGACAGATATCTTCCCAGTTGTAACTTGAGACTGAAGCCACTATATAACTCCTATTAAATTTAGCAGAACAGAAGATGATGACATGTCATTCCCAAAGTACGACGCTAAGAGTTTGTCAAAAATAGATGAATAAGAGAAGGACTATTCGTGGATTGGAAACAAGTTGGCCACTGAGTGTTAATGTTAATAACATATAGATGCAATCTTTCACACACATATTGAATAATAGTTGTCAATTAGATATTGACATTAAAATCACCACCTAATAATACAAAGTTATACAAAGGACTAAGTTTTCTTTTACAATCTTCAAGTTCTTTGAGATCTTCCTCTCTAAAGTTGCAAGGTGGATAGTAACAATAAAACCCTTAAAAGTTTTTCTATTCTATTTGTTATTTAAACATAAAGGAACTCAATGATATGTTCTTGTTCATCATAATTGGTTCATAATATTATTAAGGCTATACATTATACCTACAAGCTCAAATGTCCTACTTAATTCTGCAAAAATGATTAAAACCTTCTAAAAATAAACGTAAATATTTACACAATGTATAACATGACAGGTTATGTGGCAATTATGATGGATTTCAAGTTATGTAATTCTTTACGATGATGGTATACGAGTATTATGAACAGATGAACACCCTCTACGGGTGATTATATTTGAAGAATAATATTAATATTTAGGTTTTTAACAAATACCTACATGGCAACTAACAATTTAAGATATGAGATATGTTTACATAGTTGTATGTTTTACAAAACGAAAATTTTTGTGTTATATTTTGGGAATATCCTTAACCAAGCCCCGTCCTCTAGTCCTTACATGACACCTTTTATATATAACTATCGAAAATATACAACATGTAAATCCAGCTTTTGCTTGACGTCATTAATTTACATAAAGAATTTAGGGTATAATTATTTCTTTAAGTGCTTCGCAGGTTTAGTTATTATACAAAAAATGGTGTTGAATTTATTCGGTGAAAAGAATAAATAAATTATAGCAAAGGAGAGTTGTTTTAAAAATTCCCTAATTATGGTAACTATATGTACCTTGTATAGAACCTTTCATTTGGGCTCTGATTATGATAACCTGCTATTTGAGAAAGAATTTTGATTAAATACTCCTGTTATTTTAATAAAATTAGTTTTTAACTTTTTTTTCATCAAAAAGGAATATACCTATTCAAAAATACATTAATGTCAAATCACTTTTGCATCCACACATACTACATAGGTAGATATCTATATGTAAGAACTCAGCCTACATTTTAACTTGCGATATACATACATTAGGTGCCATAGGGCACGTTTTGGATTTGTGCAAAAAAAAACTTCGATATATCAATTAAACGTAACATTACGATAATAGAGAACATCAAAAAGTGGGTGACAAAATTTTTTCTGTCTGTCTATATCTCGACCTACAGCCTAAACCACTAAAGTGATTTTCTTCAAACTCTGAATTTAAGTTTTTTTTGTAACTCTACAGAGGGGAACTAGAATTTTTTTAGCTCCAAAAATAAAGGAAAAGCTTATTTATCTCAAAGATGGCTCCAAAAATTTTGATTAAACAAATCAGTGGATTACTGTAGGTATATTATACTTTTTGGTAAAAAAATTACCAAAAAATGTTATTGATGGTACCTGCCATATAACGGTTTTCTTGATTTTCGACTTTCTTTTTAACGGCTCACACGATTTCAATTGTTTTTGAGCTCAAAGTGATTTAACTAGTTGTTTATACAGTTTAAAGACCGATTTAAATACCTTTTTTAATTTTTTTTTTATAATAAGTTTCATATTTTAAAATTTCTTACTTACAAATCAACTTGAACACCCAGTCAAGCACTTTATTTTCTCTGTAAACAAAATATTGAAAATAAATTTCAATTCAGCTACAGCAATATATTTTATGACATTTAAGATCTTTCGGAAGGCTTTCAATTTATGTACATATTCTATGCAAGGAATTTTGGGCAAATGCAAATCCACCTATTTTAACAATATGTTTTCATTATTTGGCTCTCTTCCATATGCCTACATATTACATATATTGTCGGTAGTAATTTTGTATCTTTGTTATCAATAGAATATTATGAAATAAAAAACACCCGTTTACCTATATGAGTCCAGTAACTCGCACTCCTTGCGCTATGAATGAAGGCTTTTTTTACTATGTAAGTATGTAGTTCCCTTTACCAGCATATGTATATTTTACTAATAACACAGACATAGGTACATACAATTTTTTATTTTCCTTATCATAGCTAACAAAATTATACCCCACATGATACTGGGTGACGATAAGAGTAAAAACAGCACGTGTTGCCAACTAGCTTGCTTCCATTAACCCAATTCCCTATCGTTCTCACAGTGGTTGTAATAGCAAAAGATACTTATTTCTATCTATATTTTGTGTCATTACAAATGGCATCTTTAAACTCAATATTAACTGTCCTTAACTTTTTTACGAGCACTTACCTAAAAAAAAAAAAGATAAAACGAGCATCCTTTTGCATCTGCTCTCCACATAACTGAACTGATTGTGAGTACTTTTTTAGCTGTTTTATAAATATGTAGTTATTTCCTATTATTTTAAGAGTTTTTTGAGTTTGAGTTTATGTTTATTGGATTCCTAAGTATAAAATCGCATCTTTTTTAAATGGTTTTAAACTTTAAAAGGTTCTTTCATAGTTAATGGGTTTAACACCAGCTATTCATACGGATACCTTGTTTCAAACATGGTAGTAAAAGTTATATTGTTAGTCAGAGAGTTTATTAGGTAGGAAAAATAACCTATTCCTACTTTTTTTTATAGAGCAAATTGAAGATTGTAAGAGCTTTCTCTTTCAATAAGAACGTTATTTTGCTAAGCTATGTAAATTAGAACACACAAACAGCACAGGTAAAATTAATTTCATGTAATATTTCAAAATAGTATGATTCAATTCATGGACTAGCATATTGTCCCCTGATTGCAAAAACTAGGTAACTCAATTTTAAAAATTTTGGAGATAGCAATTCCTTACTACTAAAGAACGATTAAATTTTAAATTTTTATGTTTCTCACACTTCATAAATATTTTTTTTTTTATGGTGGACAAAAATTGGACGTAAAGGCTTGAAAATTGCACAAAATAATACGGTTTTTTCCTAGATATTGTAAGAATTGAAAATTGAGTTACCTAGTTCTTGCAATCAGGGGACGATATAATAAAGGGTCCAAGGAAAAACAACTTAGTTTAATTCCGATAATTAATTATTGAAAGTTACAAATTATTTTGTCTAGCATAAACATAATTGATTTTAACTTCGTGAATTTTTTGACTGGTTGTATTCTGATTTCGAATGTATTTTTTTTTATTTGTTTTGAAAGAAGTGGACATGATAAGTTATTGGCAACAGGTTTTTGCTTCTTATTCAGACTTTAGACTTTCAAAATATTAATTTGAAAATAAAATAATTTCCAGAAACGTGATATTGGACTGTTCGTGAAATTCAATTTGTTTTGGCAGGACTTCCATCGCAAAAAATTTATATTTTTTATTAATTTATATTGAGAACATCGGATATTTGTTTAGGATTTTAAACTGTCATATGTCGCTTGGTCTAGCAGCAAGTTTGTTTTTAAATTAAATTTTTTTAAGGACTTTGATTTTCCGAAAATAAGAACTGCACAAATTCATTTATATTATTATATAGCTATTCCAAATTGAATCCTTTATATTTACAGTCCATGCACTGGTAAATTGTAGACGTTTTAAGTCTAAATTTTACTGACGAAATGATTGATTATGATGATTTAAATTCTTAGTTTGATGTTAGTCTCTCCTCGATACTACATAATTTAAGAAAATCCATTTATGGTAAATATGCCAAACACATACATTTCAATAAAAGGAACTGGTGGGACATGGAACACCAACAACATATCGTGCCCCTTATGCCAGAAACATGAATTTGCAAAAATAAAATTATTGCAACATCATTTTTAAAAAGTTTAACAAGATGAAAACAGAATCTTAAATCAACTAATGGCTTAACTGATATTTTAAAATATTATATTTTCTTTGATATAAGCACATTAACAGTAGGTAAATTAATGCCATGGAATACCGATAAATTAATGAAACTTCTGGTATAAGGGGACGATATTAGGAAGATTAAAAGTGATTTTTAAAGAAGACAATTAATACATTGTTGGCTTTATAACTTAGGAAATTTAAAGAGTTGCTTTTGAAACAACAACTATTTTCACTAGTGCTAGTATACCTAGTTGTAGTTTTAATGAATTTTATTTTCCAAAAAATATTGGTTAAGTTAATATGTAAGTTAACATTCTAGCATTTTATTTTTCCTTGCTGAAATTATAATAGTAATTTATACGCCAAAGGGGTTTCAAAAAAAGTTTTCATCATAAAATTTAGTTTGAAAAAGCCCATTGAGTTATATGATTTTCGAAACAAATTTATTCCCTCTTGTCACCAAAATAACTGCATATAGTTTTTGACAGTTTTTCACTCCTAGGAAAAAAACCATTTTTTACATGAAAACTACGCTTCGCATGGATGTAGAAACTGGGCTTAAGTTTGAACTTTATTAATTGAAATAAAATGAAAATGAAAGGGAAAAAATTATGAATTTATTAAGCCATTAAACTCTCTGTTATATGTACATAAGTATCAAACTAGGTATTAAAAATTACAAATTTTTAGTCCGTTTTTTTTTTTACTAAACCGATTATACATAATAGCTGACCAATCAGATGCTTCAAAAGAGTTATTTGACTGATAAAACGAAGGTTTAATTCTTGATATTTTGTTTAATTATGGCCTAATTTGTTGTGAATATTTTGTTTATGGAAATAATGCTCTTAACGTTAAAGTAGGTTAGAAGATTTTAGTTTTAAAAAAATACTGAATTGTTTTATATTAAATTTATATACCGAAAATATTCATAAAAAGCATACGTATACTATAATTGAATTGATGAGAGGAGTACTACACGAATCAACCACAAAACAATTTAGCAAATTACGCAATTCTCAACAGCTTGTCGTATTTTGTTTCACTTAGTAGAAGTGTCAGTCAACTAGTTATTTTGTTTAACGGAGTTTTATGATTCACTTGTTTTATAAGTTTAAGGTGCGGCAGACTTTTGTCTCGAGCCTTGATCTATCCCTGTTTAAGTTGATTGTTTTGCCTCTTTTGTATTTAGCAACCCTGAAACGAGATCTTCCTGTATCGTTTTCCTTTCTTAAAATTGTTGCTTCTTCTTTTGCCCATAAAAAGTTACAACATATTTAATTTTTCAAATCTTCGGTAACCATAGTTAGGTTACCAAAATCCGGCATGGTAGAATGTTTTTAGCTTAAAATAATTGTATTGTTAAATAATAAACAAACATTAACACTTTAAAAGCCAAATAATGGAAAAATGTGTTCTATTAAATGAACTGTGGGTATAAAAACTACTCTAAGTACAGCTCCTTGTATAATTTAGAATCAAACTCTTATACATTTATTTCATCAGTTAACAAAAATCTTGATATAAAACTTTCATTTTATCTTTCTCCGTTCAATAGTTTGTCAATGACACAAAGATACCAATCATTCCCGATGATTCCATACAAACTTTATCACAAAGCGATATGCTTATGGTGGAACAGCGTATGGACAAAAGGCGAAAACACTTGGCTGAGAAATGTTCCGAACACGGTTTAGATTCAGCAGGTTTGTTTCAACATAATTAAATTGAAAAAAATAAAATAAAATTCACTTGATTTTTTAGGCAACGATTCCTGGCATAAACCCAATCCATGGGAGTTTTTAGTCAATCACAAATATCATATAATTTGGTAAGTAAACAATAATTAAAGTTAATATTATTTTATTCAAAACAAAAACAAAAATTACAGTAATTTTGCCACCTGCGGATGCGTTTAATCAAATTCCTACATAATATGTTTTCTTTTTTGAATATTAAACAGGTGTAATGTTTTCAAGGCAGCTTCATCATCTTGGATGTATAATTTCAACATCTTAGCGGGATATACGCCTGAGTTTCTTAGAAAAACAAACGAAGTGCCATTGGTTTTGGCAAGGAAGCGATACCCCAGGGTAACGCTGGAGGAGGTAGGTTTTAGTCTGGTTGTTTAATTTTCTTTATTTTTTATTTTGTTGTTTTGTTTACTGTTGACTGTTTGTTTTTTTTTTTGCTTTACACAATCCCTTAAGAATTTTAAGTTTATTTTTTCTTCACTTTATTGACATTTTTATGAGTTTTTATGTTTCCTTTTTAGTTCGCTCCACGAATATAGACTTTATTTTGATAATTTTTAAATGATGTATTTTTTTTTTCATTTTTAACTCAACAAATTGTTGTTTTTTTCTTTATATTTTTGTTCTAGCTACAAGAAGCACAAAATGATTCAATTACGTTTATAATAGCAAGACATCCTTTCGAGAGGCTGTTGAGTGCCTATAGGGACAAATTTATGTATGCTGTTCCACATTCATTTCACGATAAACTAGGAAGCAAAATTGTACGGACTTATAGAAAAAAGAATGTAAGTAAAAGTTTGTTTTAATAATTATGTTGTTCGATTGCAATTAATATTTTCATCTGTATTGTAATGTAAATATAAGATACATCTATAAAATAAAAGATTAAGAAAGGTTTTCCTCTAAATGTTTGTTACCAAAATACAGGAGTTAAATGAAAGTAAATTTTTTTTCTTTAATTTTTTGTTTGAATATTTAAAGCTAATTCGGATAATTTTTCATGAATTTGAAATCAATGATTTATACAGATAAAACAAAAAGTCCATTTATTAATTCATTTAGAAAAAAAAGAAAAATTATGTCGACTGCAAAATTGAAACTATTACAAAATTAAATATTTTGTTTTTTAAATTGTATTTTCAGAAAGTTGATCGTCACACACCCAGATATCCCACGTTTGCCGAATTCGTTACTTGGCTGCTTGATGAGATACATCGTAATAATTTCATCGATATGCATTTAGTACCTGCTTCGAAGTTTTGTACACCTTGCTTGATAAATTTTGATATAATAATTAAGTTCGAGACTTTGGAGCATGATCAGGTGTATTTGATCGATAAGGCTCGTTTGAAACATATTATTGCGCCTGAGTGGCGCAATTCTGGCAAGGGAAAAAATACACTTGATCTCTTGCAAGCATTTTATTCACAACTAACCCGCAAGCAGTTAGATGGCTTATATGAATATTATAAGTAATTTTCGAATTCTGATATTCCATTAAGACTTTAAATATTAAATAATTTATTATACTTTTATTTCAAGGTACGATTTCGAAGTTTTCAATTACAATGCAGCGCCTTACTTTAATATTGCCAAGAAAAACGAAGAAGAAACACCAAATGCTTCATAATAAATTATTAGGCTCAGTTTTCAATAATAATAGACAAATTAAAAATTTAATACAAACTAAGGATCAATAACAAAAAAAAAAAAACAAATTTTCTAGTTAATTATGATTATTTTTACAAAAAATAATATTAATCGAAAACAAAGCAGCGATATTATTTAAGTTCGAAAAATATAAAAAAAAATAAATATAAACTTTAAAATGTAATTAATATTGTTAATTTCTGTTTTTTTTTATTTAAAAAAAATAGAAAATGAATTAAAGTTAATCTTGTAGATTAATAGATCTTTAAGTGAAACAAGAAAAATAAACACAAGGTAATAATGTTAGTTGAATGAAACACCTATTAATTGAAAAAAAAAAACACGTTAAATTGGAAAATGTAAAGTAGAATAGAATATTATTATTACAAAAATTATGTCTTAAGAAGTTTTATTTTTCTTTTGTTAAAGAAAAAAATTTGTTACCAATTTAATAGTACATTTATTATCATAATGATAATTTTGTTATGGAAAATATAATTTTGAAAATCAAAAATCTTGTGTTTATTCTTATTATTATTATCCACTGTTTAGGTTCGGATTTCAGTACATACCCAGTGGCAAGGATTTGCAAGAATTAGAAATGATGAAATCATACTTTTTTTGTAATCGATATGAAAATATATTTTTATAAGTGATTTCAAAAAACCAGTAGCAGATCCAGAAGGAATTACAACTTCTAAAATGCCTTCCACATCCGATTTGATTAAAGGTGGGCATTCACGTTGAGACAGTCGTAGGGACGGTCGCAAGGTTCGTAGAGATTTTCAACGAACTTCAGTACAAACGTGGTCTATTCACAATAGAACTTGTCAATTTTCCATAGAAAATCTCTGCGATTCTGGCGACAGTCCTTGCGAGAGTTTCAAAGTAAATGGGCGGGTTTAGTGATAGAATTAAAAGCATTACATTGCGTAGAGTTTTACATCAAACATTAAAACACTTTATTCAAATAACTTGGGCATAGGCTCCAATGCGTAGCCTCTGTTTATCTTTCGTTCGGCGTCAAAAAATAAGTGACAATTAAACCTCTTAATTGAAAATAATTACGAAATGAGAATTCATAAAAAGGGGAATTTTTGTTTTTCGTTTAAAACTCACAATAGGCGAAATGTGAAATGTCAATTTTTCCCCGTCGAATGTTGCTCACATGAAACTCACAATAGGGCTGACTATTTTATATTTAAAGTATATCTGGTATTTTTTTTTTCAAACATTGAATCTGACCATTTTTTTTTTTTAATTTAATATGTTTTGTGTACTGTATATTAAGTGCAAAACACAAAAAATTTATTGAAAATTTAAGCCAGATTCACATTATAGTTCTAATATAGATAAAATCTCGACACAATAACATATTCTTACACAAGGAGCACAAACATCACATCATCTGGCCTTAATTCTTTTATAACGATAACGAATGATGACTCAAGCGCGCAGACTATTAATAATGATAATATATAATTAATGTCGAAATGTTTGTCTTGAATCCAAATTGACGATGTTCATGATAAATTCTTCAAGGAACAAGGAAAAATAAATTTTGTTCCCAATTGTCAGAATTCACCAATTTGTCATACTAACCTTCGTGGTTAATTAACGAACTCGAAGAAGAACATCATGTTGCGTGTAGCCGGCTTTAGTTGTGGTAAGTTTAAATAAAACTGATCATTTTCTGATAGGGTGGCAGAGCGTTTATTTTCTTTAAGGCCTGTATTTTTTGGTAGGTAAGTCGTGAGTGTCTAGTCTATGTTTAAGTTTATTCTGTGGAGTTGAAATGAATAAGAATATTTAAAAAAGGTTTTTTATTCTCCACATGTCTAAATCTTACAAATACTAATCATTAAAATGAATTATAAAATCTCATGTACTAAATTTTATTTTTCTGACGTAAAATAACCGAATTTTCCAATATTAGGTAATGCTTTTCTCTTCAGTAACGATTCAAGTCAAAAAGAGATGAAAATTCCATGATCTGAAAGCCCTTGATAAAAAATCTTTCTTCTATTTTGTTGTTTTTAACTGCCGCACTAACAGAAATATGTTCTGAAGTATGATTGTTTCCACAATCGTACATTTCTACTCATATTTTGTCATAATCCTATACATACATAGGTCGTAAAAGTCGACCTGTTTTGTTATTTTCCCTACATCACGTCATAGAGTGGGATGAGAAGCGATTCTAGCGCGCCAAAAGTATTCTTGGAGCATTTAATATTTATATGGGATAACGACCTAATTTTGATTTGCTTTTATGGTTTTGTGGTCTATGCAGCCATTTTCAATATTTTTTCCAGTGTGGTGTTAAAATAAGAGGTAAGGTGAGAAAATAAAAAGTGTCCCTTAAATTGTTCAGGATTTTCTGAGAAATGTTTCTTGGGTATATTCTAAAAAAATGTAAATTGTATGAGACCCCCGTCTGTCTCCCCCCGTTTTGGTGGAAGGGGAAATTTTCTAAAAAAAAAAAACACTAAATAGAAAAGTCATATTAAAACAATAATGGGAACAGTTTAAATGTCATGAAAGAAGTTTTTAGAACCAAAAATCCATTATCTCGTTTACTTTTTAAATAAAGTTGTTTTTGTAAATATACTAGTAAAAAAATAAAGAAATAAGATTTCTTTCAAATTCGTTTAGTGTTTTTTGAAGAGCTGCATCTTTGTGATGAGTGGGTTTCTGGTTGTATGGAGTTGAAGCAAAAAGCATCAAATAGCTTTGAAATGTTTTTTGTTTCGAAATATGTTTGCAAATATTTTTTGTTTGCAGTACGAGTATTGCGTTATTACAAGATAAGAATATTTTTTTTTTTATATTTTAGAAGGTCCTCATTTGAATATACAATACACAAATCAAATATCGAATTCCTTACAAAAAATCGACTTTTTTCTAAACAAAATCAATTTTATACCGTCAAAACAAATCATGCGTTTTCAGCAAGATTTCACATAGGTTTCACTATTCACACACACACTAGTAAGATTTGACACTTCTCTGGAGTTGAAAGTATTCAGCGGCGATTTACAGCAAATCAATTATTAAAACAAATTTTAATGGGGTTTTCTTTTGGTAACAAAAATTGATTTTTTTCCCTTCCGATTTGTCAAAACACAGTTTTTGACAGTAAAAGCCTTCCAATGGTGAAAAAAATCAATTTATTTTTTGATTGAAAATCAAATTTGCAGATCTGGATTTTTCGGCAGATTTACCCCTCTTAAACTAACACCATTACACACCAGAACAATTCACAGCCATCAGTTTGACAAGACTGGATCGCTACCTTTTCACAGACACAAATTATACACCAATACAATACAAACGAAAAATCAATCTGCAGTCGTACACCATTCGCAACGAAAAAAATCAATTTTTAAATCAAAATCTGAATTCACCAAAAGAAGACCCCATAATTAATCAAAAAATGGTTATGGGGTTTTCTTTTGGTTACAAAAATTGATTTTTCCCCTTCCGATTTGTCAAAACACAGATTTTAACAGTAAAAGCCTTCCAATGGTGAAAAAAATCAATTTTTTTTTATCGAAAATCAAATTTGCAGATCCGGATTTTTCGGCAGATTTACCCCTCTTTTACTTACACCATTACACACCAGAACAATTCACAGCCATCAATTTGGCAAGCCTGGATCGCCACAGTTTCACAGATACAAATTGTACACCAATACAATAAAAATAAAAAAATCAATCTGCAATCGTATACCATTCGCGACAAAAAAATCAAAATCTGAATTTACCTAAAGAAAACCTCATTAGTCAAAAATTATCGAAAATGTATCGCATATTCGATGTATCAGTTAATTTGAACATCTGCCTGAAATGTATAGCCGTCGCAATGCGTCATCGCATTTTTGTAAAATTTCTGCCGATGAAAGCCTTCAAACCGAAATTGAATTTCCGACGAAGGATGCGTTGCGGAGAAAACTCCGCTCCGATAGTTACCTCGATAGGGCCAATAATGTTACGAAAATGCCTTGACTTTTTATGTCATTGACCCTTACTCACTATAAATTAAATAAAATTGTTGGTTGGTGGTAGTTAGTAACGATTTTTATAGGAGTGTTAGTATACATATTGGATTAGCTAATAGAAGAATGGCAACAAAAAAAAACCTCCCACACATTAATATTCGCTATCACGACTCTTATACATTAAAATAAAGGAGATTTAGAACAACAAAATAAAATCGGGACCCAAGGCCAATTCTGTGCAGTTGTATATTGAGTATTCATTTAACAGCTCTAGATCCATTTTTTTTTAAATGAATTAAGTTTCAAGCAATAGAGAGCAAATTCTGTTCATTAAAACGATCGAAATTCTATGCAAAATATAACACAATGGAGTTTGATTTTTTCTGTTTTCTTTAATTTTTACCTATTGTTTTTGAAATACAATTGTACATAACTTATAATTAAAACTTATGCAAACCACATTCGTTTCAGAATTGTATATATATTTTTTTTCTTTTTTATGTTTATCTTAATTTATTTAGGGTATTTCTACATATCTTTTTTTTTTTTGTTGTTGTTGATTTTTTAATTTTATTTTTAATTTAACTTAATAAAAATTGTTTTCGCGGTTAATTACAAAACTTAGTTACATTATACTGTATTTTATATTTTAAAGACTTGCTAAATTTAATTTTTCTTCTGTTATGTCCGTACTTCGGTTTTTTAATGAATTTTTTATTATGTTTATATTTATATCATAATATAACCCAAAAATGTCTCAACGTTAATTAATAATTTCATTTCTTTTGCTTTTCATTATTGTTAATGTGTTAAACTAACCGTTGATGGATATCTTAAATAATTTACAGAATAGGTTTAAAATGTTTTTTTTTTTCTTCGGGTGTTGATTTATTTTCAACTCCCTTTTGTATGTATCCATTTTAAATCGGCAGTAGCCAAATGTTAAATTTTTCTTTGATTCATTTGTATGTTATTTAGTATATTTTATAATTTTAATGAAATAAGAAAATAACATTTGCTTTAATATATTTAATTTAATATTAATATTAATATGTATTTTATGTATAAAGTATTATTCTTTTTTAATTTTTTTTTTTGGTTTAAAACCATTGAAACACTATAAAGTAATATTATGTCTATACATGGTATTGATAAGAAATTATTTATAAAAAAATAAAATAAGTTTTTTTTTTTCGAAATGTGAACTAAACCTCCCCAGAAGAAAAATTATTTCTTAAAATTTACTCCCCTAAATTCAGACATCATTTTCGTTCTCTTTTGCTTTTCTTTTTTTTAATTAAATAAGAGTTAATTTAAATACTTTGTTATAAGGCCATACATTACTATTATAATAATATTAAAAAAAAAAAACTTCGCAAATAATTTTAAACACACATTCAGAGCTTAGGATGATGAAAGAAAAGAAAAATTAAAGTGCACATGGAGAGAAGAGATTACAAAAGAAAATAAAAAAAATTAAATAATTTTTGCGCAACAAAAAACTTTAATCCCATAGGCTAGAAATACATATATACAACAGAATTGAAGGTGTTAAGAAGCTCATAAGAGAAGATGAGTGGATTGCTTTTTTTCTGGAATACAGCGAATGAATTTTGTTTTGAAACAATATGACCAATTTATTTTTTATTTTATTTTTAAACTTTAACAAATTATTTTCGGAATCATTTTTTTTACAAAAAAAAAAGAAAGAGGACAGAGTAAATGAAAATACCGTTTTCGTCTTGTACAACAAGTTCAACAAAATTATTTGCTTTCCTTCCGATTAAAACAAGAATCGGGGTATCGAGTGTGGATCAGTTATAGAACAAAAAGAAATAATAGTAAAATCAATCTTTGTATGTAAAAATAATAAAGATACAAAAAATATTGCGTGCAAAAATAACAACTAAAATTTGTGTGTTTGGAAATGATGTTAACAAGTAAACTATAGATCACTTAAGATACGCTTTATATAGTGTTTGACTCCTACACGTTTCACGTTCTTGTTCCATAAAGAATAGCATGTCTCGAAGATTGACACGTTTGATTCGCGGCCTCAATGGAGCTGGTGATATACCAGTTGTACCAGTTCCTGTATTTCCCGATTGCTGGAGAAGAAAATAGTTTACATTTTAATATTGATGAAAGGATTGTGATGTTTTTTTTTTAATACTTACTGTGCCTGTTGTTGTAACATCTCCGTCTAGTTTCAGTTTTTTTCTTGGTCCGATAGCCTGTAACGCTGTCATATTCGCGTCACGTTGCCGCAGCTCTTCCATTTCGGCTTTTTGCATTTCCTTAGCCTTGAATATAAATTATATTATTAGATACAATAAAAAACAAATTTCTATTAAAAATGCGGATGTCTAAAACTTGAAACAAAATATTTTTAAAAATTATCAAATATCTTGTAAGTAAATGCACGTTTTCTTTTGAATGATTATCAGAATACAATTTCCCTGGATATGTCGTCCTTCAAAATATTGAGAGTTTAATTGATTTCCGATAGATTAGATACGAGTATTGTCAAATCATAAGATTTTATTTCAGAAGATTTTTGTAAGAGGAAAATTACTAGGCCGTGTTTCACGATAGCAGACAAGTTTTTGTGGGCACAAAATATTTCGAGGACCAATGTCATTCAAAATGAAAAAAAAACTACGGTAGATGTCAAGCATAGCAGTTTTGAATAGTTCGTCGCGTCGTTCAAAAAAATCAACAACGAATTGATTTAGCTTCGAGTCGAATTTTTTGGCTTAACTTTGGTGGTGTTTTATATCGACTCCATTTAATTTTCGTACTAACATCGTCTGTACCATAGTCAACAATCCTTTTATCATGTTTGTTGTTGATAGGAATATAAGGAGTAAGAATTTAATATAAATAGAAAAATGGGATTAAAACACGCCAGGAAATGTTTGGAAACACTTTGAAATATTCGGCGTTTTATTATTTGTCGCTTCATTTATCGATCGATGGTTTGTTTTTGGGGAAAAAAAAATAAATTAACGGAATATAAAAACCTCACATTGCACTATAGTAGTTTTTAGAATTTTTAAAACAGGAATTATGCATCCGAAATTTATAAATAAATCAGTGGATACATCATAAACGTTGATATTGGCATTGGTATAAAGTGCTAAAAAAAATCGATTGCTTCAATCATAACACATTTAAGAGTTTTTGTTTACAAGCGAACACGACTGTGTTTTTAGAAATGGCCAACAATTTGTTTGGAACCCTTCAATCAACTTTAAAATCCTTTAGTATAATTTGGACGTAAAGATATAATCAATTAAGTATGTACCTTTTGTTTAAGCTTAATTTGCTCAGGATCCTCGATTTTCGATCGAGATTTTGCTGCTCTCAAAAGCATTTCTCTTTCTTGTTCCTCATGTCGTTTTTGTTCAGCCTTGTCCAGTTCTTCGAGAAACTTTATTTGACCACGTACATCTTTAGTTACTTCATACCTTGGATCCAGCTATAAAAAAAAACAAAACAAACCCAACATTTTTGAATTATTTTTGTTTATGAAAATCAATCAATTAAATATTACTTTGATAATATCAATCCTGTGCTCCGCTATCACAGCTAGTTTTTCAACGATATTTTTCAGCCTTTCTTGACATGCATGTGAAATCAACACGGCCACGTCCTGATTTGGCTCTTCGAGTCCACGTTCTGCAACCATAGCACGAATTCGATTCTGTAGCACTGGCAAATGCAGAAACACCTCATCCTTACACGACCGAATTTGTGTGCCGATATTTTCCGTTGAGCCCAGAATTCGTTGGGACTCTTCGGCCAAATTCACACCACCCATCGCAGCGACATCATTGATATCATCATCTCCATACATGGACGATGACATTGATATGGAGGGTTGTTGAAAAAACGAAGATGCCGTTGTGGCGGCTTTTTCTTCTTGTTGTTGCTTCTTTTTACTTGACGCCTTGCTGCTCGATTGGGATACTTGTGCCTTTACAGTAACGATTTTGTTGGTCGTCGCATTCGCTACTATTGTGCCCGATGTTGTTGAGTTTAGCATGGGAGTGGCCACGTTACCACCACTGTTCCCAGTACTAGTTGCTGCTACAGACCCACCAACTGAACTGAACGAATTCATGTTCGATGGGACAGAGTTAGTCAATGCAGGACCAGCAATCGTGGCGGCAGTAGGTGTCGAAATGGATGTTGATGATAAATTGGAATTCGTTGACGTTAATAATGATACTCCAGCGGTGGAAGCACCCCCGCTTACTATTGAGGATGATGATTGTAGACTATTGGTTTGGGACATTGGTGTGGTAGTGATATTTGCATTTGACGTCAAGGCCGGTGCTGTTTGCTGTTGGTGCAGGATTTGGGGTGTTCCGATCGCTTTGATTTGCGTTTGGCCTACCTTAACGTGCGTTACGCCACCAGCGTTTTTCGTTTTCGAAACCGGCGCCGATGTGCGGATTTGAACGGTAGCTGGTGAGCGATTAACATGCGCTGTTGGCGTTCGAATTTGAACAATATTCTAAAACGAAATTTTAAGATAAAAATAAGAGCGATTACAGAAAATGAATTGATTCTTACCGGTTGTGAGACAGGCTGCATTTGAGGTGGATTATTTTGCATTGTTGTTGTGTTACTCGCATTGACTTGACGTATTTGAGCACTCACTAACCGCGGGCCACTTGTTTGGAGTGGTCCTTGGATGCGAATACCACCGGGTTGTTGTTTTGTTATTGTCGTATGACCAACTGGTCTCGCTGCAGCCGGTGATATCATTCTGACCTGAGTTTGACCGATGGTTGTCGTCTGTTGGCTTATGGGACGGATCTGCGCTTGTATTTTCTATTGTATATTCAAATAAAAACAATATTAAAGCAAAGCTCTCCTAGATCAATTTAGTTTCAATTTCTTACAGGTAATTGATGCGTTAGCGTTGTCGATCCAATCATACCAACAACATGTTGCGGTGGTGGTTTAATTCCTTCAATAACGAGTTCTTTTGTGAACAGAGACTGCCGCAGAAGCGGTAGACTTTTCTAAAATCAAAGAAAAGATGAGAAAAGAAATATATGAGTTTATGTTTAAAGTTTAGAAAAATAATTGTTTAAAACCTTAAGAAATCCAATTAAACATGGTTGAGGACTTGCATTTAATAAACGCTCTAGCCTATCACAGAACTCTTCTGGTTCAACATTGGCATCGACCAGTTCCTGGATAAGAGTTCGCACATTTTTTTCAACAGGTTTGGGCTCTCTGGTAGATAATTCTATCAAATTTGCTAAAAACTTTCGACACTTCTCTTTGGTATTTCCCTAAAAAAAATATCGAAATAAAATAAAATTAAATTAGAAAATGTTCCCATCCGGAAGGGAAAATGCCAGTTTTCTTACCTGTGCAACCGTATTTTGTGTGGTAGTCGTGGTAACTTGGTTGTTCGACACATTGTTGATAATTGTAGCTTGCTGCTGCTGTTGTTGTTGTTGTTGTTGCTGTTGTTGTTGTTGTTGCTGCTGTTGTTGTTGTTGTTGCTGCTGCTGTTGTTGTTGCTGTTGTTGTTGTTGCTGTTGTTGTTGCTGATGTTGTTGCTGTTGCTGTTGAACTATTTGCGTTATTTGCTGTTGCGTGGTTTGTTGCTGTTGTTGTTGTTGTTGTTGCTGCTGATGATGCTGTTGTTGCTGTTGAATTTGGTGGTGTTGAATGGCAGTTATTGGAGCCACAGACGCTGTGGACGTTTGATGCTGTTGCAATGAGATATTCGCTTGGCTTGTATAACACTGAGCTGCATTTGAGCCAGACACTGAATTAACAATAATATTGTTTGCCGATGTCGCCGCCATGGACTGAAGTTTCACAAAAATTCAATTATTAAATGATAACAAGAAACTCTTTTGAATTACAACATTACTACACAACAGATATAGTAGTTTATAATTTCAATATACCTCCAATAATAAAAACAGATTGCAAATTAATAAGCAATAATTTATTATATTTTTCTAACCGTTTTGTGTGGAATGTCGATTAGTAGTTCGACAATTTTTTTAAATTTTTTTTTAAATATTTAAAAATCATATTTTTCATGGCATACTTATGTTTATGTATCCTTACCATTTAAAAATAATTAAAACAAAAAGCTCTGAAGATAAAAACGTTAAAGCTTAATGTCTTTGCTAGTTATGGCTGATATCTATGGCTCAAGGGCAGTGGATATAATGGAGCACATACAAAAAACCAAATGGATTGTTAGCAATTGCAACTTATCGGTTTATCAAGTCAATACAATCAGACTTTAGTCGATTCCCAACTGTATCGAGTTACTGGCTGGATCCCCAGCTTTCAAAGAGCTAAAAGTTGGCGGAATGGCTTAGCGCCCACACAAAAAATAGTAGATAGCGGATTCTGGATAAGTTAGAAAATTTAACCGTGATTCGTATTAGGTAGCTGCTTATACCTATTTACAAATATTCAAATAACCATTGTTTCGCTAAATCGACTAAGAAACTAAAAATAGTTAAAATTTGCTTTCCATAACCTTCAATTCATCTACCTCCAAGTAGATACACTCCTCGTCAACTGAATACGCACAAACATTTTTTAATATACTTTATCCATTTTTTCCAAACAGTGATGGTTATTATGCCATCTGTTGATGCTAACTATTCCCTTAAGATGTTAAGCAGATAATTCCGAAAGAATTATCCAAAAACAACCGTGAGTTTTTCTTCAACCACTTGCAAAGTGTTTTATATGCAAAGTAGGAGTTTTTTTTCTAGTCAACTGAATAGGTACAACGCCATTTTCTTCGTTGTTTATAAGTTTTTTGGAGTGCTTGACAGTTTTAATTAACGATTTTAGTGTTTTCAGTAAAATTTAATTCTTGATTTCAAATTTTAAGAAAAATGGGTAGATCTACGTGTCTTAACAGTGTTGAAAAAGCTAAAATCGATTTACTTAGAGACCAAGGCCTAACTGGACGTGCAATAGTTGATAAAGTTGGCCGAAGTTTTAATGTAGTTTATTCTTACTTGAAAAATAAAGATGCATACGGCAAAAACATGAAGGGAGGAGGGAGGAGGACAGCAACAACAGCAGCTGAGAGACGAAGAATTTTAAGATATGCATCAAATTCTTCTGATTCTGTGGCAAAAATAAAACAAAAAGTCGGCGTAAACGACAGTATTAAGAGTAATCAACAACTCAAGCCATCTTAAACGAATGAAACTTAAGAAAAAACCACCACTTGACGAGAGACGGAAAATGTTGCGATTAGATTTTTCAAGACTTCACATGAGTTGGAAAAAAGAATGGTATCACGTGGTTTTTTCAGATGAAAAAAAGTTTAATTTCGATGGCCCTGATGGGTTCAACTTCTATTTTCACGACTTAAGAAAAGAAAAAAGATTTTTAAAGCGCCATCATAGTCGTGAAGGAGGTGTCATGATATGAGGAGCAGTCAGTTATTATGGAACAGTTGAGCTCGAGGTTGTAACATCAAGAATGACAGCAGCTGGGTATAAAGTAATTTTGGAAAGAAATTTTCCTAAATTTTCTAACATCTTTGGACCCATAAACTGGACCTACCAACATGATAATGCGCCTATTCACTCAGCGCGCATAATAAAAACATGGATAGAGGAGCAACAAGTGCAGTTGCTTCAATGGCCGCCGTACTCACCTGATCTAAACATCATAGAAAATGTCTGGGGATGGTTAGTACGCAAAGTTTATGAGGGTGGTCGTCAGTTCGAAGACAAAGAAACCTTAATTTCTGCAATTAAATTACATTAAAAAGCTATACGATTCCATGCCGGATCGAATTTACGAAGTAATTAAAAATAAAGGTGGAAGTACCCACTACTAAACTTAAACAAAAACTTGTTTCATTCCATTACAATACCAATTTTAATTTTTGTACCTATTCAGTTGACTCAAAAAAAAAACTTCTACTTTGTATAAGTTACACTTTGGAAGTGGTTGAAGGAAAAACTCACGGTTGTTTTTGGATAAAACTTTGAAATTCTGTTATTTATATGTTACGAACATTTTTACCATCAACAGACGGCATAATAACCATCACTGTTTTGAAAAAATGGATAAAATATATTCAAAAATGTTTGTGCGTATTCAGTTGACGAGGAGTGTATATACTCGTTCCAAACAAAATAAAAGTTGGTGTTATACTTCGACGGGCCAGACAACTACCACTTATAGACAAAGACAAGTCAACTTGGAAAAGCTTGTTAATTTTTTTTTTAGAGAACAGCTTTTCTGACCTTGCTTGGAGGGCGGAAATTAGTTTTATTAGGGACTATCAATCGAATAGAAAACAATCGACTGATAAACCTCCGTTTATGATCAGGGCATTATAAAGAGAATAATGGACCCAGTACCAGTCCATTATGATGTTAAATTCTCAACAAGGTTCTAGAATTTGTAACTCTCATGACACCTATTGCAAATAGAAAAAATAGAATTGCTATAGAAATGTTCATACGCACAAAGCACTGCTGCCCCAAAAATTTATAACTTTATGAGGTTTTAAAGGCTCCTCTATATTTTATCGCCGCTCCATTTTATTGTGAAAATTAAAGGTTGTCAGTTTGTGAGTAAAAGAAGTTGAATCTAAGGAATTTAATTTTGTATTGAAAGAAACTTAATTCCACACAGAAAACGATTGAAAAATAAAACAACTAAAAATTAAATTTAGCACTACCCACATAACGCTCATAATAATAATTTTAAATAATATTAATTAATTATAAGAAACAGTAAATCAAAATGTAACTGAAATATGCTAAAGATTTGCTGATTTAATTTCCAAAAATAAAAGTATTTTATTCGAAAAAATGTACGTTTATTTTCAAACTACAGTCCATTTAAAAAAGATAAGAACTTTTTATTGCATGCAATCTGTATCCTTTTTCCATAACGAGAAAAGGGAATCACCAAAGTGTACCAACAGAAACAAACAAAAAAATACGTCAAACTAAAAGTTAAATAATGAAGTTTTAAAAATATCAATACAGAAGTGCATACACAAGTGCGGCGCAACAAGTTCAAAAGCAAAAAAAGTCAATCGAAATAAGGAAATCGAATCCATTTACAATGATTACGATAACAAAAATATACGAATACTCTTCAATCAATCCACAAGATAGGAATTAAAATAATTATCTCTCTCCAAAATTTATTATTAAAACATTTAAGACAAAAATGCAATCCCAATGTAAAATCAATACATCAATATTGGTTGCATAATCATAAAATATAATATTCTCTCATTTACGGGAGGAAGACCCCACAAGAGAGACAGAAAGGATTTCAAACAATCAAAACATAAAAACAGAACAAAAAAAAATATAAGAGAGACAGAATAGTAAAATATGTAATTGAAGATTTATATAAAAAATGGAATGCTTGAGTTATCGAATTACATTTTGTTTCTGTTTCTGATGCTGTGCTGAGGACCTTACAATCGTTTTACGTAGTGCTAAAGGTGGCCCTGTAAATCTACTTACAGCAGCTGGAACTGTTTGCAAGCGTATTGTGGGATTTGATGAGTTTGCTCCCATTGTTTGATTTACTGGATTCGATGGGGCCGTTCCAACGCGCAACAACTGGAATCCATTTTCGGTTTTCAGTATTAAGGCTGGTCCAGTTTGGCCTGGTGTAAGAGTACTTAACGTTATCTAGATTATAAAGAAATAAGCATTACTTTAATGTTTTCTTTAATTTGTTTGAATTTCAAATAGAACTTACCGCTGGGCTGGATGGTCTTGTTCCTACCATGTGCTGTCCGCCAATAACCATACGTCCAAGTGTGCCCGTTCCAACATTTTTGTGTTGATTTTGTCCCTGTGGGCGCATTCCTACAACTACACTAGCCGGTATCATTGAAGTTCCTAAAATATTCTGTTGATTACCCTGTACAAGCAGATTAAATTTCATTAGCAAATCATTTTATACTAAAACAAAAACAATTTAATGATATTTTTCTTCATTAAAGAACTAGACGAAATGTTTTTTTTTTTTTTTTTTTTTTTTTTTTACACATGCAGTCTGCAACCTCTACAGCGAAAGAGTCAAAAGTGCACACCTAAAGATTAAATTGTATATTTCTAAATGAAAAATAAGTTTTATGTTTCTTACGACAAAAAAGATTTTAACTAAAAAAAAAAGATAATAGATCGTATTCCTATAAAAGAGATATTGTTTTGGATTATGTTAAATAGATTTACCTACAACCCTTCCAAATTGCCTTGACATAAATTTGAAACCCGAACTTAGAGAAGTATTGCTAGAGATATGATACATAAGTTTTTTCTACATTATTCAATTTTGTCATCTTTTCGTCAAACTTAAAAATGCTTAAGCAGACAGTATTCAAGTATTGTGATAAAAAAAATTGCTAAGTAAGCAGGAGCAATTAAATGTAAACAATACAAGAAGAATAATTGGTATGATATTAAGCTTGAGATGTTCGTCTTTAAGTGAGGGAAACTACAAACCTTTTAAGGCTTACTCATAAGCTGCATTTTTTGTTACTTGCCATAAAGACCAAGTTTTGGATTTGTAAACAAAAATCGAACTCGAGATTTTTAATCACACATAACATAACAATAATAGAGAACAATTCGTCAAGACTAAAGCCTTTAGATTGAGACAAAATTGCAGAGAATCATTTCCAATTGCAAATACTGTTGAGGTTGTTACAAAAATTTTGTTTAGTTTTGTGTTGGTAAGGTCGTTGAACTATGACTATGATTCTTTAACTCTTTCACCTAAAACCAATTTTTTTGCCAGTTCTACAATAGACCATTTCTAAGAAATCTTTTAAAAATAGAAGCGTTTTTTCAGTAGCATTTACAGGCAATTTCTAAGAAAATGTCTATTATCCCAGATTATTTATATCTCTTTTTTCTAAAATTGTTTCCTTTTTTAACGTCGATGGAAATGCCCAGTAGGGTCAATTTAAATAATCGCTATATTTTGGTTTCGTCTGAGTTATTCAGACAAAAAGTAGAAGTGATTCATAGCCTTTTTTGTAGCTTTAATTAATTATAATTTTTAATCATAATTGAATTTACATAAAAACAGTTATATGTTACTTCGAACTTCAAAATTTGGTGGAAAGAAGAGCAACATAAGTTTAAACCATTTTTTTTCACACACCAAACAACACAAAATAAATGGAAGAGTTTGACCAATTTATATAATATTAATAATTATTATTCTCTGACAAACAATAATAGCGCAAGGTTTTAGTCTAATTACTGTGATGAAAAAGAATGGAATGAAGCCAACCTACTAACTTTTGGAACATTTTAAATTTTCTCGCAAAAGGTCCATTTAAGGCTCCTAAAAAACAAAGCAAATATTCGGAAGGAACAAAACTTTCGTGTAAATTTATAAACGTCAAATGTTTCCGCATCACTACTTATTTGCGATGCTAATGCTGATACAGTTGCATCAGCAATAACGCATTTAAAGTTTTCTTGCAAGTTTGCAATAATGAACAGGTTACGCAAAAAGTGATGCGGGTTTGATGCTTTTATGAATGTATGGTGGAGTCGATTGTGCATCATCATACAAATATGTAGATTTCAAGTTTTGAGTTGAGACAGTTTTCCGTTTTTTTATGACAGAACGCAAGATTTGTAGGCTTAGTACCTTTTAAATAAATGTCTTACTTTTAAATAATTATTGTTTTGACAAGATTCAAGTTTTAAGTTGTTTAAAGACACGGTACACAACATGAGTACTGTGGATTAAAGTCAAGTTTACGTTCCTATCTGCGTTCAAACTACATAATATAAAATTTGTTGAATTGCTTATTTACATGCTTAAAATGATGAATAGGTCTTAAACTTTACGTAAAATAGTTCTGTAATTCAAAGCTATAACTAGGCAAAGCATTTGGAATTTAGGGTATTGGTAGTGTCATTAACGATGCTAATGGTAATAACTCGAAAACTAAAATTTTGTTTGCAAACCTGTAATGGAGTTCCATTACTATTATTTTAAATAACGTAACATAGAAACGGTTTTTAAAACTTTAATCTCGGATACTTGGCGGATGTGAATCATCTAAGCATGAAGATTATTTTTAATCAATTTGCGATCAAAGGGACTTTCCATTGAAGCTCGTCGATGTGAAATAACAAGCACAAAACTATTCTTGTTTTTGATGGCGAGAGGTTAAAAATAATCTAAATGCAAATGCAAGTGTACTCTGAGGTGAATCCAGTTCATAATTGACAAAATGCGTGATAGTTCAGAGCTCCCGGCTCAAAATGAGTTTAACTTGTTTCTCAAATCAATACTGACCCCGTTAAATTGAGCGACTATATTTTGTAAACTGGGCATCCGTAATCAATTACGAACGACACTCCTAATAGTCAACAACATACCTTAACAATTTTCGAACAGTTGTAAAATTTGAAGTACAATTTTTACATCGAGTTATTGCAATGCCTATTGGTCAAAGGGAAAATGTGTGCATATAACAAATATCAAGTTGCAATTTTGAACAATTGTTGTCATAGGTCAAACTTTCTGTAGTTAGTCCCTAAGAAGATAGAGAGCAATGAAGTTTTCAAAAAACATTCAGGTTTATGTGTTTATCTGAGTGTTTTTTGTTTTTTTTTTTTAACCTCCCACCCCAAAGGTTGAAAAAACCTTTCAGGCTTTGGCATTTGATCTCACGATACATATACATATAAACCCTCATAAATACTTAGGTTTTGGTTATACATTCACTCCCAAAATTTGCTGTACGCGTCAAATTTATGTTCATCATGTGTTTGCAAATATCTTCGGTTCACAGGTAAACTCACTAACTAACAAATTACACTTTTGAAGAAAAATAGATTGAAACATACTTTTTGAAGCACAAAATTCATGTTCCGCAAATTTTTAAATAAAGTTCCCGGACATATGTACCTTTGAATGTCTTTATAAAGAACTGTGTAAAATACGATTTGATGATTTTTCATTTATCTCGAAACAACGATTCGAGCGATATTTATGAAATAAGCTGAGAATGGCACTGAAGAGTTTCAAATATTTTGAAAGTTCCTGAATTTCTAAATTTGTGTGAAATCCATTCAACGCAAAATGTTTTGATCGTGAATTGAATTATTTTTTTTTGCATTTTTCATACAAGAAGCTTCCGAAAGAAAGAGCACGAATTCCAAAAATTGGTATATAGTGAATTATTACCGAAAGGTTTTCTTCGAATCGGAAATAAACATTCCATTCAATTTGTTTGGGGAAAATTTATGCCGGAGGAACTGGAGAAAAATTTGCTGAAAATTTTCCTCAATAAAACATCAGTTCTTCTTTTCGAAATGTCAGTGTAATCTGTGAAACTATCACATAATTTTTTTCACTCTAAACATTTTGGGGATAATTTCATACCTACCTATCCACTTTTTTTTTAAATTTGACATTGTGAGTTTATTTTCAAAACAATTTCAACTATAAATGCTCTTGTAGGTAAAAAAGAAATTTGTGAAAAAATTCCAAGGCTTACTTTATTTTTAACGAAATAAACTGAGAAAGAAATATGCAAGCTTTTGGTACTATAGTTTAATGCAAAAATGAGAATTAGTTACGGGAAAACTTTTCTTTTTTTTACCTGCAAGGACAATATTTTTTAACACTAACTGATATGTTCTTATAAATCTCAATCTTAACAATCTTACGGCTTGGCAATTACTAGAAAACATTACTTAAACTATGTAGAAAATAGGTACAAATTTTAATAAGAAATAATATTGAAAATGTCCTGATTTGGGATCGAGTGTTTTAGGAAAAAAAAAAAAAAATAATTGCGTGTGTTCTTAAAAGCGGTTCTACATATAAATACATAAATAAAAAGCAAAGCAATAAAGCAAATTCCAATTTAAACAAAAAAATATTACTTTCATAAACTGTAAGCTACAAACTACAAGCACAAAATTTTTGTTTTTTTTTTCGTCTCATGGATTTAAATATAAATCTCCTTGGTTAATAAAATTTTGTTTCTAGGCACAACCGATTCAACTTAAAATTGAGCAGATAACTACAAAATATAATAATGCTCCGTTAACTCGATAAATTAAAAAAACAAACTATTACAGGAGATTAAAATAAAAAATGATGATTATCTCCAAATCGAATCGAAAATAATACAAAAAAATATTAATTTACTTAATGAAATCAATAAGAGGTAGAAGGAACTAAGAGCAACATAACATTAACAAAAAGGCACTACACGGCTTGGATTCGCAAACAATGACACTCTACATTGCTACTACGGTTGTGTCATCTACTCTAGCATCGCGGCGGCTAAGACCAAATTTCTAGGATTTGGCTTTAGGGTTGCTCTAGCATGTGATGATGGAATATACCTGATTGATAGTTTTGGTCATAGTTACGATTCCTGGTGCACTAGAGACTAAGCCCGCCGGCAGGGAGACTGCGTGATTTTTAATTACCAAAGTTTGGGTGGCACCTACTGTTTGGGAGTTCTGCTGTTGCTGCTGTTGGTGCTGCTGCTGCTGGTGGTGCTGCGGCAGGCCGGCGGCCGACGTTATCGTCTTGATAGTGGTGGTGTTGGGCAGCTGGGCCGTGGACACGGCTTGCAGGATGGATGCGGCCTGGCTTTGCGAGGCGATATTGATTGTGCCATTGGGTAGCGACTGACTGGTAAAGGTGATCCGATTCCCGCCAGCCGCCTGGTTGCTCGAGTTCATGCTGGTTGGTATCTTGGTGGTTCTTATGAAGCTGTTATTCGAGAGCTGGTATTGGGTGGTGTGCTGTGGCTGTTGGTGTTGTTGCTGCTGCTGCTGATGCTGTTGCTGGGGCTGTTGAGCCTGTTGCTGCTGCTGCTGCTGATGCGATGCTGAGAAAGCTATCTTAATCGGTTCATTGCTCTTTGGCATATTCCGCTCAATTGTTTGCGTGTTCTCAGCTGAGGAAAATATTTGCCCACCAGCAGGCTGGTTTGGGTGGCTGTTGTTAGGCTTGTTGCCTTTGGGCTCCTCCACCTGTTGAAAATTCACCAGTTCTCCTCCCTCACTCCGTCCACACGTTGCACTTTTATTTGTGCTGTTTTTTAAATTATCAAAATTTATATTATTGTTATTTAGCTCGCGGGATGTTGTTGAAGGGAAAACACTTTTTTTTAGGTCACTGCCGATGCTGTTCGTTGACGAAGTGGACGTCGCAGTCGACGACAAAATTAGTGGGTCGCTTGCACTACTTCTATTTAGTTGTTGTTCAATGCCAACAGAAGATTGTTGACCCTGTTGTTGTTGTTGTTGATGATCGAGGACGTTTCTGTAATTATGAACAAATGCATTTGATTGACTTTGATTAAAGGAATTCACACAATTGCTGAGAGATTCACTAAAAATGTCTGTGACATGAGAATTTGCTTTATTTTGATTTGGATCTATCAGAAAATTGGCAGTAGGCGACGCCATTTTACTTTTACTTCAACTGAAAATATACTTTTTATGAGGTTGTGTGTGTGTGAAAGTCTATGGAGATAGAGAATGGAGGGGAATTTCAATGAATACATCTCTATTTTATTGTAGTAGATTTTTCAAGAAACAGTGAACTGTTTTTTTTTTACTGAAATGTCAGTGGAACAAAAAAAAAAGATTAGCTGGCAAATAAATTAGCAAAAGTATTGCCAGAATTGAGGTATTCAAGTGTTCTTTTAAAGTGAATAGTGAAGTTTTTGAATAATATTGTGATTGTATTGCCACAGTAGAAATAGAATTTATTTAACAAAAATTATTTAATTTTTGTAGTATTTTAGTGATAATTAATTTAATTGGAATATTTCACAGATTATAATCTATAATCAATGATTATTGCATCAGATTGCTTTTTGAACAATTTTTTTTTTGATTGTAAATAATAGAAATCACTTGTTAGCTCACTGTGATTGATTACCGCCTACATTATAGCACATTCTAGTTGCCTAGAATATTTTATGGGGATAGTTTTGTTGAACAGTTGCGGGAAAGCAGTTTAGAAAAACTTATTTCAAGAGACACTTCGCCATGTTTTGAAGATAGCTTGTACAAATATTTTCATGTGCATTTCCCCAAATTTTAAAATTCGGTCGGTTATATATTCAATTAAAGAAAAGTATTTATTGGAATTTTACATTAAGGAAAAAAGGCAAATAATATGAACAGGACTTAAGCTGTTGCATCTTTTAGTTTTTTAATTTTTAATTAAGCAGTTGGTAAGTCGCAGATTTAAAAATTAAATTATGATCTCAATGGATCCATTTTGCAAATCAAGATATAGACAAGGTATGTAGAGTTAAGGAATACGTTAAGTTACTTCTTTGTTTAATGGGCTTCAGGCCAAATGAAACAAATAAATTCTGTAAGACGTTTCTCGTCGTATATATAAACGAATCGTCGTGACAAAGAATTCATTTGTATCATTTGACTTAAAGCCCATTCAACAAAGAACTATTTAGAACAAAAAGGCTACAAATTTTCGAAGAATAGGTTTAGTGGAAGTTAATGCGTAGGATGCCTTTCATAATCATCTTGATTTAAGGGCCCAGTTACGCTTATGAAATTATGTGCGAGAATTTATACAACCCCCAGTTCATTTAAAAATCATTCCACTGGAAATAATTAAGATGTACTCTCTTCATTTTCTCACCCTCTGCAATAGTCAGATGTACTAATGCTCATTCTGCTTCAAAATCAAAAAAAAAAATTGTGCCAATTATTGTCCATTGAAGAAGGCAATACAAAAAAATCAAATAGATCTTTCCTCATAAAATTACTTTTAATATTTTAATTATCAT
The DNA here is from genome assembly GCA_946251815.1 of Dasysyrphus albostriatus. NCBI lineage: Eukaryota > Metazoa > Arthropoda > Insecta > Diptera > Syrphidae > Dasysyrphus > Dasysyrphus albostriatus. The sequence goes on from OX276336.1 coordinate 140,488,678, forward strand.
TGGTAAGTTAGTTCAATTATGAAATAAGAACTCTTTGTCTCAACTTTCCGTTACGGTAGTCAAATTTTCAGACTCGAATACTTTTAGGCGGTAGATTTCTTGTTCAAAGTAAAAAATATCGTAATTGTATGTATTTATATTTTTAATTAATTTTTTAAGTTTAATTTTTCATACGAAACGTATATTTATCCAAAGAAACTGTTGAGACGCCTGCCTGGCGAATGAACATACCCCTAAGCGGAGCGGCGTAGTCGCGTAAGCAGGTCAGAGGACCAAAAAGGGAGTTAAAATCCTTAAAAAGAATGCAAAAAGGGGTAGATGATAAGTACAATATGGGTGTGTTCTCTTTTTGACGATACGGAAAGCTACTTTTCATTAGTTTTGATTGTTGGAGTGCCCTTCCGACTATTATTGTTCAATCTTCCAGCTTTATTCGTCCATAAAAATAAATTATTTTGCTAACGTCTCAAAATCAATCATTTAATACAAGTTCAACTGGAACCTAAACTATATAAAAAATTTTCAACCAAAATCCCAGATTTCGTTTTGGTGGAAACAGCATTACATATCTATTTATGTTCAAGGTTTATTTCATTTTATCTTTGAGAGAATAGCTATGCTGGCAGCTCTTCAAATTACTCAGATGGTACTAGACACGCCAATCAAACGTCAAAATCTGGTACAATTTAACATATCAACAGAAAATTACGATTCCATTGGGAAAAAATTAAAACCTCATTAGTTTTTCTGCGGAATCTTTAATTTAAATTACCTGAGTTTTAAGTGTTTTTATAAATACTAATAAACTCCGCACAAAATCGTTTTCAATTTTCCCCGGCATGGAATTCTATATCCATTTTTTTTTTTTTTTCAGAACAAAAAAGGTACAGGTACAGGCAAAAGGGGCATAAAATACATACAACAATAAAAAAAATGTAAAGCAAAAAAGAAAAAGATAAACTTGGGGAAAAAATCTCTCAGCACTATGAAGCGACCTCTACCTTAGAACTGGTGAAAACTCTCTTTGATGGCATTATGGCAGACGGCGATTACCGCGTTACATACATCGCACCGAATTGATTTTACTGTAAAGTGAAAAAATCGCCCGCACAATGAATTTTATTAAAAAAACTTTATCCCAAACGATGTAGATTTAAATGAACTACTGTTCAAATGCACTTTTTTTCACTTCTTTTATGGTTTTTAGCCAAAATTTCACTACTTCCCTTGACACTTGAGAAATTTTGCACACACAATAAAAAAAAAAAGGAATATGTAAGGAAAAACTTGTGTGCGGAGAAAAAACACCTTCGGTATTTTGCAATCGAAATTTACGCGATCAATTTATGATTTGCACATGAAATTTTATCGGAAATCGACGGGGGACACTTTGATGTGCATTTTTATGGGCAATTTATTTGATTTAGTTTAGAAAATTACGCTAAAATCGGTGAAAAACTTGTTTACTAATTAGAAGCAGCGACCCGCACTTCGCATTGCAATCACACAAACTAATGTGTCGGTAAGGTGGTGTGCTAGGTAGCTGCTGCCATCAAATCAAAAGTGAGTGATTACTGTTTTTGTAGTGCTAGTTTGAGATAGATAGCGCAGATATAGCGTCGATAATATGAATTTTTGTATATACCTCATATTAGGGCAATAACACAAGAAACGCAAACACAATAGTGTGTTGTAGATTCATGCTTGCAGCAAAAGCCTTTCCAGCAAATGAATGAAATACGTAGACACTGAGGGCCAGGTGTACACCCACGGTCAGCTATTTACCCTCATCTGTTACAGAAGATTAACTGAGGACAACTATGGTTTAAGTTTGCCAAACATTGGAAGATCTATGATCCAGACTTATTAAAAATTTGTCTGAAAATTAGAGGTTTCCAGTCTACGACGTTAATGGCAAATAATCTATTAGTATTTTTCAGAAAACAAATCAAACTGTAGCCTTGTTTTTAGTGATTTCTTATCTTCTTTTTGAAAAAGTATGGAATAATACCAAATAATTGTTGTTTTTTTAAACGTGCTACTAAGCGGAGATAAAAATGCACTGAAAACACGGCCAAAACACGTATAAAATGTCATAAACTTCTTGACTCTTACAACACTTACGATAAACTTTGCATGTGCACATAAAACAGCCATATAATCAAGTCAAAAGTATGGACGACTTCATAGATCAACATGTTTGCTTTTCTAGTTGAAGGCTATTATGTGGCTAGCCATTGTAGGTTATAAATATCTATTTATTTAACAAAATAATATGTCATGTACTTCCCAAAAAGCAAGGAATTTCTTTGAATTAAGCTTAAAGTTCTGTTAAATTTCATATATAAATCAGTCATAAAATTTGAAGTTTTGTGAAATACCTACTCGAACAAATTGGTATAAGTATTCTCTTTGTTGTAGCATAGATACTAGAATTACATAGATATCGGATCCAGTACAAATCAAAACTAGAATTTTTTTCAATATTCTGTGTTTGCAAGATCTTTTGTTTTTCCTCAAAAATCGAGTCTGTTGATTAAACTACTGATAACTTGTAGTTGACGTTTTGCTTTTGTATGTTTATCTATCTTTTTTAACATCAGGCGTTTTCCTTTGGAGCTGGTAAAGTACTTGAAAGTACTTTGCCAGCTTTTTTCAATGGAACACATCAAACTGCTTTCCCATGTAAAATGTATCTACTCGCCATGAAAGCATGTGCAGTTGATAGTACTAGATTAGGGTTTTCATCTACTCACAAGTACTTTGCCACCTCCAAAGGAAAACAGCTATCATATATATGTAGTTTATATCTCACACAAGAGTGCTGTAACTGGGACGTAGCTCTACGTCCCACAATAAAAAAAAGTAGTAGTTTGTATTTGCCCTACGTGCAATATCTATAACTATCTGTTACTGTAGTATCTGTTGTTGTAGTCTGTTGAAAAGAGTTTTGACTTGAAAGAACTGGATCTTATTATAAGCTAGGTTTTCAGAGTTAAAAGTTTTTAAAATCTTTTTTTGCGAAAGGTGAATTAAAGTAACATGACTGGTTATTTGGATATTTCATAAATATTTTTGATTCGGATGTTATTTGGTTTCTTCTTGATGTTGATTTTGATAACGATTGAAGATACCGTCTCTGCATTTTTTTCTTATGAGACATACAAGATTCGACAAACGTTTACCGGAACTCCAGTATTATATTGTCACATGTGCGTGAAAAGAAGAGCTGGCCACGATACCAAACCGTCTCGGTATCGTCAAAATCGAAAAATGTCAGTATCGTCTCCGTATCGCTCTCGGTCTCGTATAACTCAGCCTCGTTTGGTCTCGTTTAACAAAGTCACGTCTCAGTATCGGCACCGGTCTCGTCTCTTTTTGGTATGGTCTCAGTCACAAACCAGAAAAAATACACGACTTGGTTACACGTTCTTGATCTAGTAGTTGAACTCGTTTAAGATTTAAGACAAAAATCATTATTATAAAAAACAATTTTTTTAACTGAAGTTTTTTTGTTGACCTTACAATTTTTTTAAAACTTGTTTCACAATGTCCAAGTAAAGTTCTGATTAGGAATTCGACACAAAGATTTTGACGCCGGGTGGGTTATAAGTTCAAAGGAAAAGAATGCACACAAATATTTTATGGATTTCACTTAAAAGGTCACTTTCTCCCTAAAGAGAACCAAGTTTGAAAATTTCATCCAATATCATGGCCAGCCCTAGTGAAAAGTGACACATACAACAATTTGTTACCAAACTTTGACTGAACAGATTTTGTATGAAAAAAAATGTCGTATGTTTTTATTTTTTGTAGCATTTTGTATACACGTACGACAAAAAAATACTTAATTGTTGGCGATCTTGCAAATACGACGAATTTTAAAGATATTTACACTTGGAAACTAAAGCAGTTATGGAGAAAAAAATTCACTATGTCGTAGAGAAAAAATCAAATAACAAAACTGCTTTTAAATCTCAAAACCTCAATTTTTCACATACGAAAATATTTTATCCAGGCAACGTAAATATATACATTCGATTCACTCTAAGTCAAGCTTCCAGTTAGGGCCAGTTTGCTCACATCCAATCATATTTAATCAATGATTATTATAACTTGTAAATCCGCGAATGTGCTTGTTAACCACAATTTTAGGCAATGAATCCATAGTTTGAGTTGCAAATTTATCGAAGACACTAATCAGCCAATATTTGTTAATTAACTCCATTTAATAAAAAAAATATTACAGATAAACCAAATTCGACTTGGAGCCAGTTTGTTCATAAACGAATTTCCTTTTAACTCTATTTTTTTTCCATTACATACATATATTCACCTCTATTAGTGAATATATATTATTCAATTCGGCGAATGAGCTTTAAGCCACCATTTAACTCGTTTTCAAGATTTTAGCTATTACTGAATTCGCGATAGAAAATTGAACGAATTTCGGTAACATTACCTGCACCTCTCGAAAATGAGTTGAAGCTCATTCGCCAAATACACTAATAGAGGTGTATATTTATCACTGACTCATATTTTTGCAAAACTCCCTCTAACTCAAACTTATTTTAATATCCCGTGAAAATTTGTAACGTATTACAGGTTACATTCGACAAATGATTAATAAACGATTTGTTTTATTCAATAAATTAATAAGTCTTTATGTAACTATGTTTTAAATCAAAATTATTTCAATTACAAAATTTACTATATAATGGCAGAGTTATAGCTTGTGCGTGCGAACTTGAACTTAAAATACTAAAACTGAAATCAGAAAACTACTTCTCTGCCTCTACGGTTCTTTTCATTCATCATTTGCATATAAGATAATGATTATCATCGTCTGCTGATGATCATCATCTTATAATCATTTTTTCTTTTATTTTTCAATAATAGATTAGTATTACATGGCTAAGCTGGCTCGTGATCAAATGCTCGTGAGCACAGTCTGTAAGACAAGTAGGGTCCACTACAAATTCGACTTAGAGGGAGTTGACTGTATTAAGATAATAAGGGTATTCATGCAACTTCGTAAAACCCTAGATAAGTTTACAAATTGAATAAGTTTATCTTTTGGTTAATGAACTGTCAAATTTTGTATGGGAAATGATTTACAAAATTTGGTTAAATTTATCCAAACGTCATTGTGACTCTTAATCTGATTGAACTACCTAGCATTTGATCAAATGTTTAAAAAAAGGTCGTTCATGCAAACTTTGCGTAAACTTATCATTTTACACAATTTGTAAACTTATGACGTTGCATGAATACCCTTACTAACCCAAAAATAAGGCAATTTTCTGAAAATACCATCAACATCTTTACTGACGTTATTTGAATTTTGAATTTTTCACCAACAACCAAAATAAACGATTTACTTTAGGAACGAACGTTAGATATAGCAGCTACAATTTTTAACAAAAATAGTTTAAGCCATTTTTGCGAAATTTCAAAGAACCAAAACTGTGAGCCTACTAAAATTTGAATTTTTCTTCAATCACATAAAACTGGGCAAATTTAAGGAAAATCAGTCTGGGTACAGTTTAAAGTTTCGGCAACTTGAAAATGAGAAAAATCACGTTTGATAATTAGTTGCACAAGAAAAAAGATTAGGCCAAGGCGAAAATTGTGTTTTTTCGACTTAAAATGACCTCAGGAACCCATAGCTTTTCTTTGCGGTGGTGACTATGAGATAACCCGAATACACAAAAAAAGACATAATATTTTTTTAAATAATTTTATTAAATAAGTAAATAACAAATTTTTTGCTCTTAAAACAAAACAAATATAATCACATTATATTTTTAATCACATTTTCAGTAAAATTATAGATAAAACGAGTGAAATGGTCGAAGAATTATGTAAAATGCTGATCCTAAATTTTAGTTTTGATTTTTTCGTATGAAAAATAAACAAATTTCAACGAATGTCTATTTATGTAGGTATAGATGTAGTGTCATTTAGGGCTTTTCTTATTAATTATCTTATTTTTCTAGATTTTAGTTTGATTTTTGACTTATGAGCTTATTCAAGAACTTTACTTTCATCCTCAGGTTTGTTTCGAAAAGCAAAATAGAACATTGTTGAAGTTAAAGTTACAGCAATACCAGCACATAAAATTGACCAGTGTACAATGTTGAGAATTTTTAGTGAATTCAAAAGTTTTGATTTGAGAAGTTGAACTGATTCGGGATTAAGTTGAATACCCTGTAAAAAAAAAAAAGAAAAATTCGAGTTAAAATTGAGAAAAATAATCAAATATTAATAATAATACAAACCTCATCCACCCAAATAGCCGGCATCAAAACTGTCGTTAAATTTTCTGTCAATGTGATTCTATTGATGCTCTTTAAAAACATATTGAATTGTACTCGTTTACCTCCTTGGAGTGGGGTTCCTGTCAACTGTCAAAAATAATCATACATGTTAGTTTTGGCAAGGTGTTATGGAAAAAAAATAATTTATTGAACTTTAAAACTTACTTGCTGAACATCGACGTATGTCTGATGTTTTCTTGAATCCGGTCTTAGCCCTCGTATCATTTTGCTGTATTCGTTTGCAGCACCTAACATGTGTGGTAGAGTCAGTATCACTGGAGCATCTGTAAATAAATAAAAATTTTAGGTAGATAATTGTTTGTAATAATTAGAATCTTTTGTTTTTTTGATTTAATGTTCCAAAGAAAAATATATGTAGGTACCAGCTTTATTCAATCTTTTTAACATGTTTTGTATAAAGTAATTTCTTGTTAATCGTAAAGCTAATCGCCGGTCGGCCTATCTGCGCCAAATCTTTTCTTAATCATCTAACTCATTTTTGAATTCTCTCTTCGTCGAACAGCACACGCATATACATAAACATTGATCGCACATAGATTACTGGGTATTACTTGCCATTCAATGCTTTCGTTTAGGCAAACTTTAACACAGACGACCTTTTGAAACTTGAATGCAAAAAACATTTTCAGTTTAGATCTGTACGCTTTCAATAGTTACAATACATTCTTTTGAATATTTGTTGAATATGATCCTTCAGCTGTTTAAAATTTAAAATAACACTATCCAAGCCTAACTCAGATAATAAAACTCTTTGTTGATTTTATTTTTTTTTCATTATGCAAGAGGCACATTATACCTACTTATTTATTTTTTAAAATATCGTTTCTAACTTTCATGGTCATGGTTATGGTTTGAAGCAAAACCTTCCACTTAAACCCTCTAAACACGTATCTATTCACCTCGATCGCCAAATATGTGCGTGACTTAAATTTAATGTAGGATAATACACACTTCGTCGTTAAGCTAAGCTTGTTTGGAGTGAGTGTTTGTTTTTAGTTTTATTATTTACCGACTTTATGTTTTTCCTTTTCTGAGTTAGTTATCAATTTAATAAAATACAAAATCAATAAATAAATATGTCTTGCTTAATAAAATCAATTAGTTAGTTACCACCTAAAATGTTGGTTCTGTTTTTTGAAGAAAAAAAAACATGTGTCATAACACCGCGGATTAAAATATCCACTTAACCAAGCATATGATTAACATAATGTATTATTCCGAGAATCATTCTCAACAAAGTGGTTAAGATTTCGAATTGAAAGTAAAAGCTTAAGTATGTTTAACGACTATGATTTTGTTTTCTTGTATTCTAAACCTGGTTTGACGAAAAGAAAGAGTATTTATACACATTAATGACGAAAGGCAAACAATTTCCAATTTGGATTTTTAGTGTTATTGAATACATTAAAATAATTAAAAGTCAACTCTAGCTAATCTTGCTATTAATTGACTTGTCACCCCAAATTTTGGGTTGATTTTATTTATACTTCCAATATGAGAAAATGGCTAAGTTGTAAGTAAGTTTTGACCTTTTTTAGCTCTAATTGAGTTGCAGAGCAGACTAATGCTATATGTTCCACAGTTGAGATTTAATAAATCTGTTTAGTTTTTCTTTACATTCCACCCAACAAAAAGATTTAACGAAGATACACTTTAGCAGCACCTTTCAAAATGAAAATGGTGTTTAATTTGTTTTAAGAAGTGAACTATTCGAAAATAATGAGTGCGAAAGAGAAAAAAAGATAAGATGGAAAACTATTTGCCTTGTGCGTCGGGGGGCAATTTTTCTGAGACTTTTTTGACGTTTCTTTTTAGCATTTTCTGTATTTTGGTATTTTTCTTATACAGACACTGTACAAACCCCTTAAACAGTAAAGAGAAATGTCAATTTTTGCGTCAAGCGTCAAGAAGCACCGTATAATAGCGCGTGACTCACAGGATGATTTTCAAAGAGAAATTCGAAAAAAGACTAGGACGGAAAGAAGCATCGTGTAATAGGGGACAAAGCACAGCACGAAGTGAGATAGAATGTTTCTTTTGTTGCAGTTTTCTGAATTCAGCCTCGAATGAATCCTTCAGCGCTACATAATAATAGGTTAGTTTGATTTGTAAAATAATTCAACCACCTTACCAATGATATTTGAAATCTTAAAAGGCATTTATATGGAAAGTAATATTAATTATTAAGTCTTGAACTTCATTTGTTCATCAAAATGATAAATAATTTTGCTTTCTTAATTTCTCAAAATCAATCATTAAAATTTTCAATGATGAGTTTCAATGATAGCTATAACTGGCGCCTAAACCACTCGAATATAGAGTAAGATCGGGCGACCGAGTCGTGCTTTTTATTTAACAAATATTTTAGAAGAAAAGCAGCCTCAAGAGATAATATTGCTAATTAAAGGTCAGAAGACTGAGGCCAGGGGACTGAGTATTTTCATAGTTTTTGCCACTAAAAACATGCTAACGCATACTAGTAGTACGAGAAAAAAAATTTATATAATTAAATCAGGAAGGTTTACCATACACATTTATCTTGTAAACAGTCTTGTTAAATCTTCCTGGGAAAAAAGAACGCAATTTTAATTCTTGAATGAATATGATTTGAAAAAAAAAATTGTCGGAAATCGCGTTTTTTTTTTTAAATAATTTTGTATATATAAAATTTAATTCAAGGATAACTTTTGGTATGCAAATTGTAAGTACTTACTTATGTACATTTAAAAATAAAATAAAATAAAAATTGTCAACTCAATTTTGAGATATGGAGCTTTCAAAAAAAAAATTAATACTTTTTTTAAAAATTCGAAAACGTTTTTTTTGAAAATTTGGATATGAAATATTTTTTAATCTTATTGAAAACTGCTAAATTAAAAAAAAAAACACGTTCTATGAGAGGTGAAGAAAAAAAAATATTTTCCCTAACGGTTTTTTAATGTTTATATGCAAGGTATACCGTTATTTTTTCAAAAAATTAAAATTTTCTCTAAATACTTTAAAAAAAGTGTTTGAAAACCATTGAATACCGGGTTTTATAAATTTTTAGAAAATTTGAACATTTTTTAAAAATTGAAAAAATATTTTTTGGAAAATTTTGGTAAGGAAAAATTATTGAAATAAAAATAACCGTTTTGAAGAAAATCTAAAAAAATGGTTCTTTTGAAAAAACCATTAATAACCACTTTTTGAAAAATGGTTTCCCATCCAAAGGTAGTTTCAACTGAAAAAAATGACTGATTTTTTTTTAAGAAAAGTTGAGGGGCCATTTTTGAGAAATATAAGATTTTGTAAAATTGTTTTAAAAAAATGTAGGTTTTGGTGTTTATACTACCAGTTTTCTAATCGCACTCGGTATTAGAGGAAACGTATAGTAAACTTTCAAAGGTATAAGCTCAAACTGACAGAAAATATTTGTTTAGTTAATTCAGCTCCACATGAACATATATACGTATGTATTTACTATGTATTTATAAATAGTTACTAAACACAATTTAATTGAAATTGATGATTTGAAGTGATTTTTAAATATACATACAGACATAAATTTTTGCAGTTTCGGAGAAGATTTCAAAAAGAATTTCACAATTTCATCAGGGGAAATTATTGTACTAGATCTACACTACTGACATTAAAAATTTCATTATTTCTGCTATCTACGCAATTACTTTTCAAGTCAATAAAATTTTTGAAAATAAAAATATAAAAGAATAGCTTGTTTGTTCTAGAATAACAACTTTTTTTCACAGCTCAGTTATCTGATCCAGTTGGTACTTGAAATACAAAAAAATACATGTCAGTCAACAACGCCCATAATCCAGTTTCATTTCTGAATCCGTTTCCAATTTCAACTTTTTAAAATACCATTCACTTTTCGCTAGTATCCGAAATAACAATTTAAATGCACATAATCTGCACTTATCTACCTTCCAAATAATAAAAAGCTATAAATTTTTGATATTGATCTCTCCTTTAGATACTCTATATTTTTGCTTCCGAAAAGTTAACAATCTCGAAAAATCAATACCTAACCCTACCAATTAAATCGCAAAAAGCTGCTACATCATTATACTTTTAACGGTTTCGAATTAATTATAATAAAACAAATTCGTCTGATAAATTTCAACAATGTTAAGGTCAACCGAAAATCTAGAAAAAAAAGTAAAAATTAAAGCGTCATACAGAATCTTGCATAAATTCTATAGACATCCTCCATTAAAAAAAAGCAAACAAAGACAAACGAAAAGCAAGAAAGTCAACAGAAATAATTATTAAAGCGTGTATACGGCTTTGTTTACATTGCTTTGTCCAATAACTTGTGATTTACGGTACATAAACCACCCGCCATTCTTAATTCAATTTAATATTTCTCTTCCAAGTTGACTGTTTGAAATTCCAATAAATTCACCTGGAAACTTGTTTTTTTTTTATACATCGGAGTTCATTCCAATGATGAATTCATTATCGCAGTTGAGTTCATTTGATGTAACTTCTATGCTGTTACATTCCATCATCTATCTAATTAATTGATGAGCTTCAGCTGATAAACCATCTTGACACTTTTCAAGCTGAGTTTTTTTTATTGTTTTTTTATTGTTTCTTTTATTGGTAGGCACATAAAGCTATATCCCGCTATCGATTTAAAAAAGCCATTAATCTTCGATATTTTTGTCTGGTCAAAAAAAAAAAGAAGCTTCATTTCTTCTTTAGAACCTGCTCTTGGCTGAGACTTCGTCTGGTCAGTGAGTTTGTCTGACTTGTGAGGAAATAATGAAGACAGAGAGGTAGACATAGCTACCCCTGTAGACTTTTAGATAATACATCTATCTGGGGTCTGGGCAGATGAGCAGCAGTAAGTACGATCTTCAAAAGTCAGTTGGAATTAAGTCGTGAGCGCGAACGCAGGTATACGAATAAAACAAACGTCTCTCTAATAATTTCTTGGATTTGATTCGGAATTCGAATATACATACATTTATTTTTTTGTTTAATTATAATTTAAATAACTTAACTTACGTTATTTTGTTAGTTTGTTTGCATGTTACCGACGACGCCGACATCAGAATCGTGTGCATAATGAATCGGGCTAACAGGTATCTAGCAAACGTCATTGTGTTGAGATCTTTTCGTGTCGCGGTTATCACGTTATTGGTTTGCATTTTCCACCATGTCACACCAACAGCGGGTAAAGTCTTTGAACGCTGCGAATTAGCAAAAGTATTGAGGTATGGTCATGGTGTGGACGTGAATGATGTCGCTAATTGGGTTTGCATTGCGCAACACTCAAGTTCGTTGAACACGTCGGCTTTTGGAGGTAATGCAAAAATTGGTTCCCATGGTATTTTCCAAATAAGCGATGAGTATTGGTGTTCACCGCCCGGTAGGGGAGTCGCTTGTGGGGTTTCGTGTGATAGACTTCGAGACGATGATATTAGTGACGATTTTGAATGCGTTCAGAAAATCCATGACGAACACCAGGGACTGTCGGGAGATGGTTTTAACGCTTGGAACGCTTATCAGTTGTACTGTAAGGAAAATCCGTACGAGTATATTGAGGATTGTTTCGGAAGCGAGGAACGGGAGTACATCCGTTCAAAGTCTATCACAACTAACTATGTTCGGGATGATGAAGTGGAAACTTATGACCCACACTCTAAAGGAAAGGTATACGGAAGGTGTGAATTGGCAAAGGAGCTATTTCTCAAACATAAAATTCCGATGGATGAGATCCCCACATGGGTGTGTATTGCACAGCATGAATCGAACTATGACACATCAGCTGTGGGTCGTCTTAATGCAGATGGAAGTGCCGATCATGGTCTGTTTCAGATAAGCGATTTATTTTGGTGCTCGAAAAAAGGTGGCCAAAGAAAGGCTTGTGGGGTGCCATGTAGCAAATTCCTTGACTCTGACATCACCGATGATGTGAAATGTGTGAAGCAAATTTATAAAGAACATACGAGGATATCGGGAGATGGGTTCAATGCATGGACAGTGTATAATGCTCATTGTCATGGAGCCACATCCAAGTATATTCGTGGGTGCTTTGATGGCGTTGATGTTGAAGAATCTAAGCACTCTGAGCAGTACAGAGTTTATGCTAGTCCCAGTAAGGGAGATACGCGTAAGCCACATGGGAAGGTGTATGAGGCCTGTGAGCTTGCAGAAGACCTGCGGAATAAATATCACTTACCCGAAGATCAGATTGCCACATGGGTGTGTATTGCGAAACATGAATCAGGCTATAATACCTCTGCTATTGGTTATGGAGACCATGGGCTCTTCCAAATTAGTGACATATACTGGTGTTCTCCACCGGGTAAGGGTTGGGCTTGTGGATTGTCCTGTTCAGACCTTGAAGACAGTGATATTAGCGATGATGTTGAATGCGTCCGAAAAATTTATGACGAGCATTCTCACTTATCTGGAGATGGTTTCAATGCTTGGACTGTATATCCAAGATACTGCAGTAATGGTCGTTCGGAAAAATATATATCTCATTGCCCGGGTCGTAGTGGAAACTTACGGGTAGCTGCCTCCCATAGTTCATACTCGAAGCCAATTAGTTCGAATTCAATAGAAGATTACGATTCAATAGCAAAAGGTAAAATTTATGGACGTTGCGAACTTGCAAATGAACTTCTGAATAAATACCATTTACCAGAGGAGGACATTTCTACTTGGGTATGTATTGCATATCACGAGTCAAACTTTGATACGTCAGCTGTTGGTCGGCTGAATGCTGATGGTAGTGCTGATCATGGACTATTCCAAATCAGCGATTTGTTTTGGTGTTCCAGCGAAGACGATGGTTATGGAAAAGCATGTGGCCTTCCTTGTAGTAAATTGTTGAATAGTGACATAAGTGATGATGTTGAATGTGTGAAACAAATTTATGAAGAGCATACAAGAATTTCGGGAGATGGATTCAATGCTTGGTCAGTTTACAATGCATATTGCAAAGACAGACTGGAACAATACACTCGAGGATGCTTTGACGGTAGTGCATCGGTTGAGGACTTTGAACCTATTCAGCGGGCTATCGATTTTGGTTACAAGCCAAAGAACAAACCTAAAGGCAAGGTCTATAAAGATTGTGAATTGGCCAATGAACTTCGTGACAAACATCATATTCCAAAAGATCAAATATCAAGTTGGGTGTGTATAGCGAAGCATCAGTCTGGGCTCAATACTTCTGCTTCGTCAGCTGATTCCCACGGAATGTTTTATATAAGCGACGAGTATTGGTGCTCCCCACCGGGAAAGGGAAAGGCTTGTGGGCTGCATTGTTCTGACTTGGAAGACAGTGACATTACCGATGATGTTCAGTGTGTGAAGAAGATCTACGAAGAACACCAGAGAATCTATGGAAATGGATTCAATGCGTGGAGAGTTTATGATCAGCACTGTAGCAATGGTCGAGCCAGTGACTATACTAATCAATGTGTAGGTTTTGAATCAACAGCTCCAAATTTAATTACTTATGGTCCCAAAGAAAATCAATATAAATTTGGCGCACGGTCACTTGACTTCAGCAGGCCGGTTTTTAACCATGAATTCAATGCAAATCCTTTCTTAAAACATGTGAACTTGGCGGAGAAAAAAATTTCAGTAAATCCAAACACCTTATTTAATCAATTCCAACCAGTAAATTTGTATCAAGGTAATTGGGGTGAATCGTTCAGTGCTAGTGAAGATGTTTCATCGGTTAATCATGAATATGTATCGAACCCATTTTTGAAGAATGTACAATCAGTGACTCAGAAATCTGCCCTAAAACCAGCCCCTCAAGCAACTACTGCAACTCCAATATGGAAAAACCCTTTTACTCAAAGTACAACAGTTTCTTATCCAGTTTTCAATAATTTCAAGGCTGTGTCGACAAAAACGGCAGTTCCAATAAAACCTTTCGTTTTGTCTAGTCCATCTCTTACCATGAGCGAAGAGAAGGCTAAATATGAAATCTTTAAGACGTTTACTACTCCGCCTCCACCGGCTTTCACAGTTACACCTAAGACGAATCGGCTCCAACCCTACTATTTAAATACTATTAAATCTTTTGAAACAACTAAAACACCATTCTGGTTGACAACGACAACTTCCAAACCAACTACCTATAATATTCAAAAAAGTATTGCTGCCACTCCCCTCTGGCTAACAACAACAACTCCAAAACCAACAAGCCGCTTTCCATTCTTTGAATCCACATCCCAAAAGAATGTTGCGGCAACTCCATTTTGGCTAACTACATCCACTCAAAAACCTACAAGCCATTACTCACAGTTTGTCCAGCCAAAAAATCTCAGCAGAAATGTCTCATCTTCAAACACACCTTTCTGGCTGACTTCAACTACCCAGAAACCGACAAGTGGTTCGAAAAGTATTTCGCAATTTGAAACCGTTCCATTTTGGTTGGCTCCAACGACATTACAACCCACAACAAGTCGTTTCGAAAACATCCGACCGAGCAATATCAACAAAGCCTTGGCATCATCAAACTTACCTTTCTGGCTGACTTCAACTACACAAAAACCTTCAAGTCGTTTGAGTAGTCACCCTTCACCCTTTGGAGCAGTTCCATTTTGGTTAACATCAACGACAGTGAAATCTACAACTAATCTTACCCAGCCTACAACCACAACTCCAAAACCACCTATAAGTTTCAAAATAATACCTCTAGCTCTTTCAACATTGCAAACGGCTCAATTGAAGACCTTTAAGAACACTAACTCACCATCTACAACAAAAATAAGTCAAAAAAAGGTATCTACGGATTCTGGTCAGTATGATTCGGGACGGTATAATTCAGGCAAATATAATTCTGGAAGATACGAGCATGAAGTTTCAAAAAATAAAGCATTATCTTCAAAATCCACACAAGTAAATAGTTTCGGAAAATCATCAATTACAAATACAAAGCCGTCAAGCTCAATACGGGCTGCTTTTTCGACAACAAACTCACCTTGGTGGGGCTCGAGAGTAGTTTCTTCAACTACTTCTAAAACAACAAAATATGATCCTTTCCATCTATTTCCACCAACTACTTTGAAGCCTAAAAATACAACAAAATCATATATACCACAAACAACTGTAAAAAGTTTATCCAAAAATACTAATTACCTTTGGAATACAAGGTCATCACCAACAACAACAACACCTTTACCACCTGTCAGAAGTTATTTCCAATTCAACTCAACACCAACGAAATCAGCGACCGCAAAACCCAGTCTTAATTCAATCTCAACAAGAAGTACAACGAAACGACCAGTAACGGGATCATACGCGTTTTCTACATTACCAAAATGGACTACATCAAAGCCTTATGATTTTTCAACGACTACAAAACCAACGAAGAAACTTCCTTTCCAATTTACTACTCCACTAAAAAGAGTGACTTCCAGTACTTCCAGGGCAACATCAAAATCAACAACCTTAAGGCCATACGTCGTTCCAACAAGAACTCAAAAGTCATCTAGTGTCCCAACTTTAAAAACCATAATTCCAGCATGGGCAATAACAACAACACAGCCTCCAATCACGACTTTTACCAACCCGACAAAGAGCAAAATATCATCCGAATCAGCTGCCAACTCAAAAGACAACCTTTATGATTTGTATTTCAAATTGTATGGCGTTAAACCACCTAGCGGAACAAAAACCGCTTCATAAAAACAACAACAACTATCACCTCTGAGTAAACGTCAGAACTCAAAAACCGTAAATCTATAAATACAATTTTTCAAATGACGACGTTTGAGTGGATCTAAGTCTTATATTTTAATTATTAAAATTAAACATGTCTTGTGGAGTTCTAGTTAAGTCAGCTTTTGTATTTTGTATTTTGTTTTTAGTTCCCGTCAACAGTTATGTTGGAATAGTGATAATAAGTATCAAAACTCGACGGACTGATTTAAAATGCCATAATTAATAAAAAAAAACAAACGAAAAATACAAATATTTTAATTTTGTCTGTTATGTGCCAGTTTATTTGTTAAATCATACGTATTAAGTAGATACAATTAACTCGCTAGTTAGCTTATTGATTAAGTATTTAGTTAAACTTTTATGTCAGAGAAATAAATTTTCCTGTTTTTTATTGTATAAGAGTATTAGGTATTTGTATGTATTTTTTTTTATAACAGAAAATAATGTGTTCAAGGATTTATTTTTAAATAAATTTAAAAGAGTTTGAAAGTGAAATGTAGTTGTTTTGGTTTTGTTTTTATGTTTTATGTTTTCAGTTTCTTTTCCTGAATTTTTATGATTCTGGTGGTTTGTATCAAACATGTATTATGCAAATTTGGGTTCTATATTAACTCAAGTTTCTGTCACAACGATATAATTGGAAGTTTTGTCATATCATAATATGTTGATGAGGAAATTACCAAACGAATGAAGCCATATCGCATCGACATCATCAACGATTGCTCGTAATAAAGATGACTCTGCTAATAATATTTGACGTTTCTTTTTATTTATTTTTGAATATTAATTTCAAATTTTGAACTGACATTGTTTTGACAGATGGTATTGTGGTAAGAGTTAACGTCATGGGGAATACTGAAAATTTCTAAGAGGTCATTGCTTTATTTATAACCAAGTCCTAGGGCAACACAGAACTAGTTTTTTTTTAGCAGAGTGTTACTCATTTAGCTTAAAGGACTGATTAAGTGGCCATAAAATGAATTACTAATATGAATAAATCATCTACTACGGAAGAGTATACCAATTTTCATAGTAAAATATAGTGTCAAGTTGTAGGTACCCATGCCAAAGCATTTTATGATTCTCTTTCCTTCAATCTTCATGTCTCGTAAGAAAAAGACTCCTACGCAGCATGCACATTTTTGTTGAGGTCAAATTATTTCGTAATGATTTTAATGCGCGCATAAGACAAATCATGGAGGTTTCATTTATATGGACACAAATTATCAATAAAAAAATGATTATAAGAAAAAATATACTTATAGTTTATTTTAATGGGGTTTTCTATAGGTAAATTCAAATTTAAATCCCGAAATTCGAAATTTTATGGTCATTGCGATACATATATGATTTCAGATTGATATTTTTGGTAATTTGTGTCACTGTCACTTTCATGGCAATGGGCCTGCACACACGGCGACGATTTCTGCCGGCAGAAAACAGAGTTTATTGGAGAGGAAGGGTATGAAAACAGCACATTTTACTTAGCTCTCCTATGAACTCTGTTTTTTATCCCGGCAAAAATCATCCCGTGGTGTACATGCCTAATGCCATTATTAAACATTTTTAAAATTATAAAAATAAATTTGGTGGCGCAACACCTCGTGGAGAACCAGGGCCTAGTGACTTACAACTCTCAACCATTCCTGTGTGCGTGTTATTGGCAGGAATGGAGGGGACCTACAATTTTTTGCCGAGTCCGAACGGCTTGATGAGAAGAATTTATTCATGACAAGTATACTCTTGGAGGATTTGTCAGTTCCTCGCAAGAGGCAGTACCTCGGGAAAAACATTTCTGTTTTTAGGTGGCAGCGGCTGGGAATCGAACCCAGACCATTGGCATGACAGTCCAACGCACTAACCATCATGCCACGAGGTACTACATTTTTAAAATTAGTTCTTCATAATTTAATCTCCTTTGAATACCTAACCTACTAACGCAAACATGACAGAAAGTTGTAACAACTACACAAGTCGCAGTAATCTATGTATCTTCCTCCAGCTGTATGTCATTTTTGTCATCATCCTATTCAAATGAGGGGAAAAAGTCACATTGGAAAATTTCTGGGCGTGAGCCACTCAAGAAAGTTTTTAGACAACTTTTCAAAAGAGCATATAATACTAGAGTTTGTGCCAGAAAGAAATGCAAGAAAGAATTAAGGAGACCAAACTATCTTCTCCGAGGATTTTCTGTGGCAATATGTAGTTCATAGAAAAATCTCAGAAGCATCAAGATTGAGAAAAATTAGTAACTTTTACAAATCCAGCCATGCCAAGTTGCTTGAAAATCAATAATGTCTGCAGGCAGAATCTAATCTTGCTCCTCGGAGGTTTGGACGAAATTCTTGCAGAGTCAAATTCTCGCAGTCAAAATTCTGCCTCTCAAAATTCTGATTTTCAAAATTCTGCCAATAACAAAAAGAAGGTTTAGAAAATGCAAAAAAAAGTATGTGCAACAGTGAAACAACATGTGATTTTCAAAATATAATTGTCAAGTTCTGGCAGCATTTTGTTTATATTTCAGAATAAAAAATGAGAAATAAGTTCAAAATACACTTGTGGGGTTTTCTTTTGGTAACAAAAATTGATTTTTTTCCCATTCCGATTTGTCAAAACACAGATTTTGACAGACTTGTTTATTTGATCGAAAATCAAACTTGTAGTTCTGGATTTTTTGGCAGATCTACCCCTCTTTTACTAACGCCATAACACCAGAACAATTCACAGCCATCAGTTTGACAAGGCTGGATCACCCCAGTTTCACAGATACAAATTGTACACCAATACAATAAAAACAAAAAAATCAATCTGCAATCGTATACCATTCGCGAATAAAAAAAAAATCAATTTTTAGATCAAAATCAGAATTTACCAAAAGAAAACTTCATTAGTCACAAAAGTAAGTATTTACTGGACCCTAGAGAACACTAATAATAATGTACAATCACTTTTGGGACACATATTGTAATTGTGAAAACTAATTCAAAGAAATGCTACCCTCTTCCTTAAATCATTTTTCATCCCGTTTTTCCTCTGCTGACATTTAAGTTGATGTTATAAGAAATAAAATGAGACAAAAATGTATGGTGTTATACGAGCTGTTAGGAATAGGAAATCATTCTTCAAAAAATGGTGAGGAATGGTTCCTCCTAAAACTCATTTTGTTTCGAGTTTCTTCTTATTTGTTAACCCCATAACTTTTTTTATACAGAAGCTTTTCAAAAATACAAGTTTTTTAGAAAAAAATGTACAGAAACAATGTTTTGGATTTAAAAAAATATTTTTTAAAAAATTAAAACTTAGTATTATTGGTATTTTCAATACTCTCAGAATATTTTATATGCACATGCGAACTAGTCCTGTATTTTATTTTATATTGAAACTATCTTCCAGAACTTTTGTTTTCTAAAGCTTTCTTATTGGGAACTTTGTTTTCCGAAACTCCGAATTTTTGTATTTTTTTTTTTTTTTCAAAATCAGCCGTAATTCCTGTCAGCCACTTATACCTTACCTAACCTTATGGTTGGGTCAATTTTCTTCAAACTTTGTACCCACCTAGCGTATCTAGGAAAATTTTGAACTAAAAATAGAAGTGCATTTTTGAATTTAAATAAAATCAATTCTAGATGACTTTTAGAAAAACTAAAAAAATCTCAGTTGGAAACCATTAAATACTAAATAATTTTATAGAAATGCCTTAAAATTTTTGAAATTTATTCGTAAAAGTAAGTCAAAGCATTTTCGGAGCATTTCCTCACTTGAAATGCAATGTGACATGCTTAAAAAAAAATTGTATATAGGGTATGCTTTTTAGCATACCCTATATACGATTTTTTTTACGTGAAATGAGCACCATCATTTTCGATTAAAAAAAAATGTATAAAACATTTTTGTATATTTAGTGCACAAAGCAGCACAAGTTGCACACCAACTTCACCAACTTTTATTTTTAAATCGAAAATAGCTGTGCATACTTCAAGCTAACAAAATGGGTGCCTCTCTCTAAAAGCCATATACCCTTTCCCTTAGTACTACTTGTTTTTAAGTAGCAAACGCACAATGGCAGAATAAGTTACGGCACAAATTTTTTTCACGAAAATCCGAAATGGCGGTTATACCGGTGCTCATTTCACGCACATTAAATTATGGAATGCCAACTTCACAGACGTGTTTAATCCTATAGAGTCTCAAAGGTTTTTTGAGTCTATACCAAAAACTTTACATTCAATAACATTTCCATAAAAGATAAATTCGTGAGAATCTGATTTGAATTTCTAACTGCCAGAGTACCTCATATTACATCTTTCACATTTTTTTCAACTTGAATTTGTTTAGAAAATGGAGTTAACTTGACAATTTTTATCCAGTGTTTATAGATCAGAGATGGTTAGGGTACTACATACATCAAAGTTAAACAATCATTAGGTAATTAGTGTCACGCAAATGCCCTTGAAAATAGGTTGTCCATAATTTTACACCAATGAGTTTAATGAGGGTGGGGCATGGGGCCTATATGGGAAATTTTTGCTAAGTTTATGCTCACACTGTATATAAAATGAATTGTGAGTGATCTATGTATATTTGCAGAAACTTTAAGTATTCAACTATTTTCTTTAAATAATGTGGTGGGGATGTGATCGTACCTCAAAATCTTGGGTGATCTTTTAATTTCCATTTATGTATACCTAAATAAACATAAAGCCCATACACACGTATACTTTTTGTAATCAATAAAAATTATGACAAATAATTTGATTGATGATTTTAACACTTCCCAGCCTCTTAAGTTCAATTGATTAATATCTTTATTATTAAGCATCACATTATCAATACATTTTTATTAAATTAAAATTCCATTCCACCCGACGCGATGGCATGACGCACATTAAAATATTTATCATATAAATAAATTCACAATGATGAACTTAAGTTGTTAAGCCCAGAATCAAACACGGCTTAAGGCTTTATTATTCGACTATTCATAACCATCTAATAGAAATAAGTAAATTATATATTTTTGAAAAATTATACCACAAAGCTTTTTAAAATCTAAAATCAACATGTCAATAAAAAAATTTAAAAATACGAATTCATAAACAATGTGTTCTTCTTAACTTAACGATTTTAACTGAATGAAAAATAACATATGAGTGTAGGTGGTTTTTTTTGTTGTTTAATTTTCTCATGGCTTCTTTTACAATTAATTGTTATTGACTTTGGAAAATTTGTGTTTCTTTTATTTGCAATGAAGATGTTCATTTTGCATTCATAAATCATGTTTAATTTTTATCATTGAGACATTAAGAACAAAAAAAAATGCGGTGTGGTTGTTTGAACGAGTTTTTTTTTTAATTTGTCATTTTAAGTATATGCAAGAGACTGTTGCAGATAGTTCAAGGCCGTGAAATTGAATATTCTCTTTTATTGCTTAGATAATATTTTGCAGGATTTAATATGAAGCAATATTAATTATATTATTTAATGACACTTGGGAGAGTTTTTTTTTAACAGTCAAAATTTGTGTATGTATAATTAGTTGATTTTTAGTTGTCGCGTAGCGTGAATAGGGAGAAAATAAATAAAGTAATGTTTTAAAAAGTTTTTAGATAAGGGATAGCCAAAACTAAAAATATTCAACTTTGGAATCATTGAACATTCATAGTTCACTATTTTTTTCTTCAAAATAGTTTTTCGTACATCATTAACAGCTTTCTTTTAAATAAAAAATATATTAAATTTTCTTGAAATTACTTACCTAAACATGTTGACAGATCCATCGCCCCCGAATACAAACATCCATTTTTCCGCTTAATCACATTCGTTAGTTTATCAACACAAAAGCATTCATTTGAATATTCTGGACCGATGTCATTTAGAAAATTATCTCCAATTGAATAACGAAATCCTGGAATGCCCTTATAAACAACATCACCTTGGTAGAACAGTTCTACCGACCGACAAATATCAGCACTAAATATAAACATGGAATCCCCACGTTTTCTGAAAGGCGGATAGGCGGAAGCATCGGTGCCATTAATTAAATTGCAAATCGATGTTTCACTGTCGCTACTATTTAGCCAGACTTGCAGGGTGCTGACCTCGTCAAGCTTTTGAATTTCCATCAATTTCATTGCATCACCTCGACCCGTATGAACTTCGTACACATCCTCTCCGGTTCGATTTTTCTTGTAAAATAATAAAAAAAAAATATGTACGGTTAATTAAGAATTTATAAATGCATTTGAATAACAACACAATATTCTTGTGATAATCTGACAAAGAAAAGCAACAATTGTTTTTTTTTTGTTTTCAAAACGCAACGTACATGATAGAAAAATGAAAACGCCAAGCTTCCATCATCAAGAGTTCGAATTGTCTTTGACCCCTGGTCTTTGATTTGTTTACATATTGCTCGAGCAAGTCCTTGAGGATTTATACAAAATCGTACTCCATCGAATAGATACTGTTTAACTGTTGTAGTTACGAACATTGACCTCGGGTCATTGAATATTTCTCGAAGATTTGCATTCAAGTGCATCAGTAGTAATGATAGACCTGGGTCGTTTTCAGCTATCTGTAAGAGAGACTAATATCGAAGGGAGTTAGGGATTGCATAACAGACACACAAATTGTATAGACATATTTAATAATGTTCATTAAACAAATTGTTTAAAGCTTTAGCAAGCATGAAACCAAAACCATGATTGTTAAATGCTAATGATTAGTTTTTATTTAATATCCACATCTTTTTTTATCTAAAAAAAAAATGGCCTATAATCATTTTGGCTATTTACTTAAAAGAAGTTTAATTATATGGCTATAAAGCTGGGAAAAAAGACTCAATGTAAGCGCATAACATTAAAGCTGAATGAATTTAAATTGCTAATTTATAGATATTTTTAAAAGCATTGATTGTTGGAATTAAGAAAATATATTTCCTTAAAAAAAAAAGAAACGTGAGAATCTAAGGCCTGTTTGCTCACAGAGTGTTCAACCTGTTATATGATTTTGATTTTTACATGTTCTTTTCTGATTGAATGGCAACAATCAAGCAAAATCGAGTGATTTCGATTATTGATAATTCAAGGAATATATTCGATTTTTTTTTTTAATAAAGCAAGAAATTCGATTATTCAGCAGTTACCGGCAATAAATAATGATTTAAGATGATTATCAGCAAATTAACTGACCTTTAGCCGTCCATGGACCAATTTTCAAAGTCATATATACTGTAGTGTGTTTATGTGCACATAGTGTATGCACGGGTCAGGTGACGAATACCACTCGTCACTTGATACGTCGCGAAGCGACATTGTGCACATCAGCACACCATAATCTTCCCACGATATGCAATGAACAACGTGCATTGCATATCGTGTTTATATTATTCTTTTTTCGCATTTGATATTATTCTTTTTGCTGACTCCACAAATGTGTGAATATGGAGTCAGCATAGTTTTAAGTATGAACACATTATAACAAATAAAATTCATCATTATTAAATCAGCTCTCCGACAATACACAAGTCTTTTCTTTTATTGTAAAAACATATTACATGGCGACCGTGACAGTGATTCTGTCCATATAAAATTAAAAATAAGTTTTTTTTTTGTTGTTGTTGTTTTATTAACTTAATTCAATCCAAAAATGTCTTTATTTTAAATTATTAAAAAAAAAAAAAAAAAAAAAAACATAAAACACATCGGAACATTGTGCGTTTTAAAAATATCAAGCCGGCAAATCGCTTGTCCAATTATTTGTGAAGTGCGCATTTTGATTACAAATAAAAAGAGGAACCATCTTTGGATAGAAAATACCCTTTCATCCACCACCACGACGAACATGTTTGCCTCCTAAAATCAGTTGAAAAGTAAATAATGATATGATGTGCTCGGAAAGTGTAAAAGCGATACGAACATGTTTGCCTTTCATCTACCACTACCCACCACCTCGTATTCCTTCATCATTTTTAATTGGGAACGAACAAAACTTCCTTTTACGACAAAATAACTCGTGATATACATTCATTAGAAAGTGATCATTCGGAAGTTGACAGACCACTATCGCCATCTGTGTGGACCTCCGACCTCAGCTAAACTCAGAAAACGAAACAACAATAATCTTCAAATCATAGCTGCCCAGCAATCAAATGATGATGATCAAATCAATCCAGCCCAGCAATGGTAATATATTTTTATAATTCATCGTGAAAAAAAATGTGTGTTAATTGTTATATATGAAGCTTAAATCTATTGAACTAATCTGTTTATTGTAAATCTATTGAACTAATCTGTTTATTGTACAAACCATCGAAAATCCAATATTTAATTACTTCTAAAAGAAATTTGATGCATTCTTCTGCCGTTCTGTTTTTTTTTTAAACAAAATATAGTCAATCGTCTCAAATACTCTTTGCAAGTCTAGAATAACTGTAACAAAGATTATATGGAATCTTTGCTCGGTATTGCTTCTTCTGTTTAAAGTCATTGAGGTTTAAACATTAATTTAAAATGGGAGGTAAAACCTCCAAAGTAAAGGATAGCACAGCAAATGTGTTAAATGTTGTTGACGTGATGGATACAACCCCACACTTAGAAACACAAACTATGCTCATTTCTTTATTGGTTGTCCTCACGGCAGTAAACTTAATTCTTAAATTTTATCTGTTGTATAAGCGTACACTTAAAAAACGCTACATAAGCCGAGCAAACGACTTAGATAAAATTTAAAATGGAATGGAAAATATTAGCAATAAAAATAAACGGTTTTAAAGACAATTTCCAAAAATCTTACAAATGTATTAACAAAAATACAACAATAAGAGTAGATACATTAAAAAACCATATTAAAACACTAATATCCCATTACAATAGTATTGTCAATGTTTTCAACGCATACAAAAATGAATTGACAGCTGATCATGAAAAAGATTGTAGGAAGCTTTTAAAAACACTTAACACTAAGTTAAAAAATATTAGCATTAAATGGGAAATTGAAATACATGTCCCAGATGAATTAGAGCTTCACGCTGAGTTTAATGAAAATCAAATAGAAAGTTTAGACGAATCAAAACCAGTAGTAAATACAGAATCTGACAGTGAAATTGAAACACTGGATGAATTCCCACAACCAATTATAAAAATCAAGGAAAACATGGCCCAAACTTTAGTAGAATTTCTTAAACTGGCCTCATCACTCTTACCTGAGTTTGATGGAAAGGCAGAAAATTTACAAAGCTTCAAAGATGCCCTTCTCCTTATTGATTCCTTAAAAGGAGCACACGAAGTATCAGCAATTAGTCTCATAAAGACCAAACTAAAGGGACATGCTAGAAATCTAATAAGTAATGAACAAACGATAGTTGAGATAGTTGAAAAACTAAATGCAAAAGTAAAAGGAGATTCAGTAGATGTAATTTCTGCGAAATTACTAAATCTACAACAAAAAAATAAGACAGCAAATCAATATGTCCAAGAAATAGAAAAATTGACGAAGTGTTTAGAAGGAGCCTATATCAACGATGGTTTAGCTTCTGATTTAGCTGCTAAATACAGCACAACGCTCGCTGTCAAGGCTATGACACAAAATTGTTCTATTGATAAGGTAAAACTTATAATGCAGGCTGGCACATTCAGCGATATGAATGAGGCCATGTCCAAATTCGTAAATAGTTGCACAGATGCAACCGGACATTCTAATACTGTTTTGTTTTACAAGCAAACCAATAATAGAGGCTATCGTGGAAATTACCACGGAAGAGGTAATCATCACAATAATCGCTACCGCAATAACCAAAACAATTACAGGGGAAATGGCCGATCTAGAGGCAACTTTAGAGGCCGTGGTAACTCGTACCGTGGCCATAATAATAATAACAACCACAATAATGTTCGAATTACTCAAAGTAACTCGGAAAACTGCCAAGACCCTTTAGGAAACAATTTATAAATACAAAGGTCCATGCTATCAATTTTAATCTCAATATTTTCGTGTCATTTATAAATGTATTTACTAAACATAAACTCACATTCCTTATAGACACAGGTGCAGATATTTCACTTCTAAAAGAAGATTCTGATTTTTACCAAGACGTCCAAAATGACAAGATTATAAGTATCCAAGGAATAGGCCAGGGAATAGTAAAATCCCAAGGTCTAGCCCCAATAGAGCTTCAAACAGATAAATACATCATCCCACACAATTTCCATATAGTAAATTCAAATTTTACAATACCATGTGATGGAATCATAGGTATGGATTTTATAAAACAATTTAACTGCAAATTAGACTTCAAACCAACTGAAGATTGGTTTATAATCAGACCCAATAATTTAAATTTTCCGATTTATGTTCCAATAACATATAGTTGTGGTAATAATTCACTACTTCTACCAGCAAGATCACAAGTAATAAGAAAAATTGAAATAAAAACAACAGAAGACCTCATTTTTATTCCCAACCAAGAAATAAAACATGGCATTTATGTTGCAAATGCAATAGCAACATCACAATTTGCATTAGTTCGTCTATTAAATACAACCGATACTAACCAACTGGCCAGTTTAAATAACTTAAAATATGAACCACTCTCAAACTATGATGTGGTCCACACTAATCGAAATAGTAGAGCAGAATCAGTCCTAAATCAACTAAAGAAAAATTTTCCGCCCCAATTCAAAAAACAATTAACAGAAGTATGCACCGAATATAGTGATGTATTTGGATTGGAAACCGAATCCATAACCACAAATAATTTTTATAAGCAAAACTTGAGATTGAAAGATAGCGAACCAGTATATATAAAGAACTACCGAAGTCCTCACAGTCATGTTGAAGAAATTCAAAAACAAGTTAAAAAATTGATACACGACAAAATAATCGAACCGTCTGTATCTGAATATAATAGCCCGCTTTTACTAGTTCCCAAGAAAGCCCTACCGGGTTCCGAAGAAAAAAAATGGCGATTAGTAATCGACTATCGTCAATTGAATAAAAAACTTTTATCTGATAAATTTCCACTCCCAAGAATTGATGACATCCTTGATCAATTGGGTCGAGCAAAATATTTTTCATGCCTCGATTTAATGTCAGGTTTTCATCAAATCGAACTAGAAGAAAGTTCCAGAAATTTAACGTCTTTTTCAACGAGCAATGGCTCATATCGTTTTACGCGACTACCTTTTGGTTTAAAAATAGCGCCAAATTCATTCCAGAGAATGATGACCATAGCATTCTCTGGACTTGAACCTTCACAAGCATTTCTCTACATGGACGACCTTATGGTTATAGGCTGTTCCGAAAAACATATGCTTAAAAATCTAACAAATGTTTTTAACATATGTAGAAAATACAATTTAAAATTGCATCCACAAAAATGTTCATTTTTTATGCATGAAGTGACTTTTCTGGGCCATAAATGCACAGATAAAGGAGTATTGCCAGATGACAAAAAATATGACGTCATCAAAAATTATCCAGTCCCACACGACGTGGATAGCGCTAGACGATTCGTTGCATTCTGCAACTATTACAGACGATTTATTAAAAACTTCGCCGACTATTCACGGCACATAACGAGGTTATGTAAAAAGAATATTCCTTTTGTGTGGACAGATGATTGCCAAAAAGCATTTCAATATTTGAAAAATAAATTAGTTGAACCAACCCTATTACAATACCCAGATTTTAAAAAAGAATTTTGCATAATAACTGATGCAAGTAAACAAGCATGTGGAGCGGTTCTAACCCAAAACCATAACGGAATTCAACTCCCAATAGCTTATGCATCACGTTCATTCACAAAAGGTGAAAGCAATAAAAGCACAACAGAACAAGAGCTCACAGCCATTCATTGGGCAATAACACATTTTCGACCATATATATATGGCAAACACTTCATAGTTAAAACAGATCACAGACCACTCACGTATTTATTCTCCATGACAAACCCCAGCTCAAAGTTAACACGCATGAGGCTAGAATTAGAAGAGTATGACTTCACGGTTGAATACCTAAAGGGAAAAGACAATTTCGTGGCAGATGCCCTGTCTAGGATAACAATATCCGAGCTCAAAGACTTACAAGCTAGAGTCCTGAAAGTCACTACCAGGCACCAAAGTAAACAGAAAAAATCCTGCGCAGGAGAAAAACAAGTAGATCTGCATAAGCAATCTCTTGACATTGCTTCTAAGCCCAAAGTATTTGAAGTCATTTTTAATGACGAAGTACGAAAAGTAGTGACCTTGCGAATAACGGATTCCTTATGTTTATTTAAACGTGGGAACAAAATTATAGCAAGAATTGTAGTTAGAGATTTATATACCAATGGAACTCTCGATTTAGGTCAGTTCTTCCAAAGGCTCGAAAAAGAAGCCGGTATATTAAAAATCAAAAAACTAAAAGTGGCACCGTGCGAAAAGATATTTGAATTAATTTCAATTGAATCTTTCAAAAATATGGGCAACAAAATATTAAAATCATTACGAGTAGCGCTACTCAAGCCGGTGACCCAAATAAAAAATGAAAAAGATCAAGAAGCAATACTGTTTACGTACCATGACGATCCAATTACAGGAGGTCATACAGGCATAACTAAAACGCTAGCAAATATAAAAAGACACTTTTATTGGAAAAATATGACTCGTCATATTAAAGAACACATAAAAAGATGCCACAAATGCCTGACGTCGAAAACAACTAAACATACGAAAACACCACTGATAAAAACAGATACACCCACATATGCTTTTGACAAGGTAATAGTTGATACAATTGGTCCTTTACCTCGATCAGAGAATGGAAACGAGTATGCAGTCACTTTAATTTGTGACCTTACAAAATATTTAGTAGCCATTCCAGTTGCAAATAAAAACGCAAAAACGATTGCAAAAGCAATATTTGAATCTTTTATTCTGAAGTACGGTCCAATGAAGACGTTCATTACGGACATGGGAACAGAATACAAAAATTCTATTATAAACGACTTGTGCAAATATTTAAAAGTAGACAATATAACGTCTACAGCACATCACCACCAAACCGTTGGAACAGTAGAAAGGAGCCATAGAACTTTTAACGAATATATTCGTTCCTATATATCCGTTGACAAAACAGATTGGGATGTTTGGCTTCCATTCTTCGTTTACTGTTTCAACACGACACCATCTATGGCACATAATTATTGTCCATACGAACTTGTTTATGGTAAGCAAAGTAACTTACCAATAGAATTTAATTCAATAGATAGGATAGATCCTATATATAATGTAGATGACTATGCTAAGGAAGTAAAATTTAGATTAGAAACGGCATATAAGAGAGCTAAAATACTATTAGAAGTAAATAAAGCTAAAAATAAAGATTATTACGATAAAAAAATAGTTAGTCTCGATTTAAAGTTAGGAGATAAAGTTATGCTAAGAAACGAATCAGGTCATAAGTTGGATCCCGTTTATTTAGGCCCCTTCGAGGTCGTAGAAATTGAAAACAATAATAATATAATTATAAAAACAAATAAAAACAAAAAGCAGAAAGTACATAAGAATAGATTAAAAATATATAATACTTAAGAGTTTTAATGAAATAGAAACAACAAATTTGTTTTTTTTAATAATGTTTAATATTTGTTCTCCTTCACTCAAATTTTTATTAAACATACATTTTTCGAGTTTTTTTTTTATCAATATATGTACAAAAAATAATTTCTGTAAGCAAAAAAAAAAATAATAAGAAAAATAAAATAAATAAATAATAAATCAAATATTACTGACAAAAAAAAAATGATGTAATAATTAAAATATATGAAATAAAAATATATTAATTTTTAATTTGTTAATCATTAAAATTTATGTACAATTAAATAACTCCATGTAATTACGTTATTTCCTAAAAGAAGGGAGGTGTAGTGTGTTTATGTGCACATAGTGTATGCACGGGTCAGGTGACGAATACCACTCGTCACTTGATACGTCGCGAAGCGACATTGTGCACATCAGCACACCATAATCTTCCCACGATATGCAATGAACAACGTGCATTGCATATCGTGTTTATATTATTCTTTTTTCGCATTTGATATTATTCTTTTTGCTGACTCCACAAATGTGTGAATATGGAGTCAGCATAGTTTTAAGTATGAACACATTATAACAAATAAAATTCATCATTATTAAATCAGCTCTCCGACAATACACAAGTCTTTTCTTTTATTGTAAAAACATATTACAATACACCCTTAGTACGATTGTCTATCATTGATAATTGATAAGTATTTAAATTTGGTATTTGAAAACTCAATATGCTAAGAAACTAAATAGAACTGTATAATATCAAACGTTATATTGATTGGGTTGTTCCATGTTGAATTTCAATGTTTATCAATTATCATTTGATATTTGATAATTGGAGTAGTATTCATAATTTATTGGAATAAAGACCACTGTTACCAAATTTTTTGACAACAGTTACCTCTAATTTATTATAAATTATGCACTTATTCAAATTAAATTACGCTAAAGCAAAACATTTTTGTTCTCTTTAAGAGAATGGGGGTAATAGACCCAGAGCCCGGGGACCTCCTTTTTTTTCTGCAATTTTCTACTGAACTAATTTTCTTGATTTAATATGTTCTGGGGTGTCTCCCAATTGTAAGAGACGGGGGACGCGAGAGTTAGTCACAAACTTGAAAACTCGTTTTTTCAGTCTCGTGAACCGTGCATCATTCGCGAAAAATAGTATTTTTAATTTTTGAAAAACAATTTTTTTTATATATTTTTGCAAAATTTTAGGTAACTGAACACCTTTTTTCCTGCAAACAACATACATGGTTTAAAGTTATAAGCCACTAGGCTCCGATTCTCCACGAGCTGTAGCGCAAAAAAAATTCTTTCTTACTTTTTGGGATAGTAAAAACGAAACAAAATATGTATACCTTCTTTTTCGCATTTCTTATTTGTTTTCTAATGTTTATGATGCAAAAAAGTATCTTCAATAATTAAACCATATTTCCGCTTGTTTTTGGAAAAAGTAGTAACCTTACTTTTTTTTTAAATTTCTCAAAAACTAAGGAAGATTTGAACATCTGCAGTCATATTTATAAGCTTTGTTCAACTTTAGACAGCCGTAGAATTTCAAAAAGTTATTAAAAAACTTTGTTTACTGTTGTCCTAAACTTGTAAAATTTGAACAAGGGCAACGGTTGTCAAAGATTTGTATAACTCTACATATTATTTCAGTAAATAAGGCATATTTCGAACTATTAAGGACTTTTAAAAAACTGTCTAACTAGTGAATCACCTAAAAAATCTAATAAATAAGGCTGCTAGCTTAGAGCATTTGATTCAATTGGATTTAAGCTTTGAAAAATGACAGTAGGGAAAATAATGGCAAGCAAATTAAAGACCTAAACTTATTAAATAACAACTTTGCCAGCACGTCCACTTTTAATCGTGAAAAAATTAGTACAGACAATAATTTATTAAACGAAAAACTCAAAAACTGCCCTGCTAGTGGGCAAATAGGATTTGAGATCGTGTTGTAGTTTTGGTTATATCAAAGTATATCCTTCTTAAGCAATGAAGCTATGGTTTTATAAAATTAGGTTCAGTTTTTTTTTTTTAATATTGAAAAAGTTCCAAGGCTTTTTTGATCATTCTCGTCCCCTCTTTACTACATTTTTGAAAATCAATTTTTTACATAGTTTTCGTCGAAATGCATCTCTAAATGTGAACAGTTATGTACAAATTAATGCAAAATGAGAGGAAATATTGAACTTTTTATGAATTTGTGAACAAAAAACGTTTTAGCCTTCAAACAAAACAATCCATAGGGTTTCAGTTATAAGCTTGAAGTAAAAATCTTAAATATAATTTACATGATTGTCTATAAATTAAGATAAGGTAAAAACCTTAATTTGCTACTAACATTTTAACGTGTGTTTTCTCTTTTCTTGTACTTACTTCTTACTTAAAATAAAAGTTAAAAAAAAGCACCATCACCGGTTACTCTATTTACCCTATGTATAACAGTTACCAGTTTTCTTCGCAATAATTATTTCTCAGATTATTTAACTTAATCTGCATTTTGACAAAATGTTCTCTTAGCAGTCTAGCTAATGACTGCAAAATTCATGTTCATATTCTAATACTAGAAACCCACTAAACCATTTCCTTATCACAAAATTATTAATATAATCTATGCATATTCAAATTTTCAATAATCCTCAAAATATTCTCAAAAACTCAAACTAAAGTAAGGGATTTGTCAAATAACAAAAGCAAAATCAATAGTTTTATAAATTAATTATTCATAAATCTAAACTATCAAGCCATGCAAATTAAAACTAATAGGTTTGAGTTAAGCCTTTGTTTAATTAATAGTAATTCGTTGAAATATCAAAATTTAATTGAAAAAAAAAAAAATACAAAATGTTAACCCAAATGTATTAATCATGCAAAATATCCAATAAAATTACCGTAGCAAAATGAATAACTTAATTATTGACGAATATTGTTATATGAATGTTTTGATTGATTTTGATTTGTTGGCTAAGAAGAGAAAATTTAGTCACCAGCATTCTTAAATATTGCGTATGATAAAATTACTTTACGTTTCCCTCGAATTCGTTCCATCAGTCGTTTGAGTACACGAACGCCGGGCGTTCGACTTAGGGTGCGATTAAATCTATTTGCAAAACCTTGCAAAATATCTGTTATTTCTCTTTCGAAAACTTGTAAAAATGCCTGAAATTCGATTTGGTTTTTTTAAAGAAGAAATTAAATCCATTTGTGGTTGAACATATGATAGAGAAGTGTTGAAGTTGGATGTTCAAAGTTGGTATTGGTCTTACTTACATTCATGTGCATATTTAAGGCAACTACTGTATCTGATTGAGAAAGAGGAGCAGATGCTTCCGCGTCAAACTCAAATCTGATGTCTTGTACATAGGATACCTTTGCTCCGTCTCGTGAAAATTGCTTCACTCTTTTCTTTCTGTACTGTCTATTCGAATTAAAATAAATATTTAAACAAATTGTAGCTTTAAGAAACTATTTCAAAAATACTTGTAAACATATGGACCAACTTCTTCCACAATCGGTATCGCTCCCTGTTGAATCCTATTGACATTTGTCACATTAAAGATGTAAACTTTGAAGGATATAGGCTGGGGAAGTTTTAGAAAGCGTTCGTATTGTTCTGTGCCGTCTGCTATAACAACTCCCTGAAATAGAAAAGAAAATAAATGAGTCACTCTTAATACAAAATAGTACTATTTATATATTTTTTTAGCAACTATGTAGGAAATATTAAAATTTCTTTCATAAACATTATTATTTACAATCGCAACAACTCAAAATCATTAGGAAGTAGTCAAAGCCAATTTATTTTCATATTAATTAACTAGTCACTTAGAATAGAAATAAATTAGCAAAGATCAATTGCTGCGCAAGTCGTGCGGACGGAACAATAGTCATGAACATGATTATTGTTCTTCGTTATTATTTGATTTAGGTTCAATCTCTCAATAATTACTATCAAAGCCATACATCTGAGTAATTTTTTTATAAAAAAAAATAATAATTCAATAGGATTAACTCGTCATAATCCATTGACATGCAATTATAAGATTCTTAGGTATTCTGTCATCTAAAAAGTAAAAAAAAAATTATATATATTTATTTGCTTCCAATTAGAAGCAGCAGGTGTTTGACGTTAGAGCATCATATAACCGGATTACGTACAAAGGTAAAATTGTTCATAATTAAAGTTTATTGACTTTTTTAAATAAATATTGTTTAAATTCTTTTCAAATGATAAGAGTATTTCGTTCAAATATAAACAAAATCACTGAGTACCAATATCCCGGTTTTTTTTTTTTTTTTTTGAATTGAACTTTTGATTCACCTTTCAGAACTCTGAGATAATATCAATTAATCTTAGAGCACTGAGTTTGTTCAAAACAAAATGTTTACTTCCTGACTTTGTAGAAACTAAATTAAGCAGTATTCTTTCATCATTCAGCTATATGTCCATATTGTTGTAGGAGTTAATAAGACGTGTTTTTTTTTGTAAAAGCGGTTTGTATTTAATCGTTTAAAAAATATATGACATGGCAAGAAATTGTATATTCTTATCCAATAAAGAGGCATATACATCAAAGGTCTTTTATGACTTAATTATTGAGTTTTAAAATTATTTGTTTTTATATTCGTTAGGAGCCAATTTTTCAAACAGCTGACATGAGACTTGTTCCTAAGCAATTAAACAATCGAAAACCAGCATCAAGTTATCCTACAGAAAAACTTAAGAACTCCATAGGGAAGAAAAACTTTGACGCAGCGGTGGTGCTATAACGGTTATTATATACTACGATGAAACCTAGAGCTTTGTAATTGCGGAACTCATTTTTGCAGAAAGGTTTACCATATCAGGAAGTAGGGTAAGATGTTAATAGTAAGTTACCCTGCAACTAAAGTGTGTTCCTTTTAATGTGTGCTCTCAAAAGAATAAAGCAGAGTTTAAACGAGTTCCCTACACTTAGAGAAAAGATTGTGGATATTATCTATCTGCGTACTACTGATTATAAATAAATCAGCCCTGTATACCGACAATTTTTGTTTAACACAAAATCGAATCCTTCCAGTTAGAATCAGTACCAAGCAACTTTTTCAAAATTTTAAATTAAAATTTTGAAAACCCTCTACTTCAGTAACTTATTTATATTTATATTTAATTTATTATTCATTATTTTTTTATTTTAAAATCGTTTTTAAGAGAGAACAAATGCAAAGATATCTGGTCACTTCCATGTCTCGTTTCTTCTTCACATTGTGAATCAAGCCTTATTTGTGTATTAGTAGTACTCCTTGCCGTACAACTCTTAGCGAGGAGAAAGCCACTTGACCAGTCTTGGAATTTATTTGTAGTCTAAAGTTCTCTCTAAATTATTACTACTCGTAGATTTGCAAGTATAGTTTTATAGTTTTCTAAGCATCAATCCTACTAATATATAAAACTAAAATATTCACAAAAAAGATGTTTCAAGGATCTGTATGACTCACAACCTTCAAAGAATTATTAAATGCACTTGATCGATGGTTACATTTTAATAGCTCACAGTCATTAGAAATGCATTCCATTCAACATATTTATTCAAAATTCTATAAACGCATTGCTATACTAACCTTGATTACTAAACTTATCGAAGAATCACATTAGCATGCACGAAAACTATTAAGCATTGGATTATTTCCAACATGCTAACCCAAAAGTCTGCTATGTGACGACCTCTAGTCTTAATCGAATGTGCATATATAGGAGGAAGAAATAAATCCAGAAAAAAGTCAATCAGAATATAAATTTCCCATTAAATTAATCGTACAAAGCTAATCATCGGATAAATCAAACTAATCAAGGTTGAAAGCGCACAAAATTAAAAAAAAAAAAATACAAAATGTTTGCACGCAACGACACTGGCCGACATTTTTCTGTTATAGTCGCACAGACAAACAGTCGGAATAATTGCGAAAGAAATATTAAGTATCTCTACTGTGACCTATTCATATATTTGACATTATAATATTTTCTATATTTTTCATCGACAAACGACGACGTGATCAAAATGTTGTGGTGGCCGGTCTTTGGTAATTACATTTATGTAGATTTTTACAACTTACAAATTAGCTACGCATGGAACACCCTCACATTTCAACCGGCCATAGGCAGTCTTGACCATCCGGCTTTTATGTCCAACTGATCTTGATGGTTAGCGATTTTGTTTTGCTTCTACTTCTACTTCTTTAAAATTCATTGGCATGAATTGTTGCGAAATAGTTTGTGTTGTTTCTATTTTGCAGCTCAGCCCAATAATTTGCCTTTTTTTATTTTTGGAACTCAAGTTCAAGTCATGAATCGTTAGATATGAAGTTTGAATCAAAACAACCAACTTTATTTTCATAAGCTTTCGGGGTCAGTGGTAAACAATAAGATAATAAGATTGTTTAATGGTGGGAAAAGTTATAATTTATGAAAACTTATTATTCTGCACAACAAGCGTGTGCTGAGCCAAATCATTTATATGATTCATGCTGAGGCCAGGCCTGGCGTCACATATACATTCTGCGCAGAGACATAGATTTTTCATATAGTAAGCTGGTCGTTTCAAACAACAACAAAAACATATCCAAAATGAATGGAATAAAAACAAACCAAATTCCGAAAAAGCCCTGCAGCAAAATATAGCATAGGAGAAAAATAAATAAAAAGAAATAATGAATACTGAATTGGATACTAAACCATTGTTTAAAAATCTTTTTTCTTTTTTAAACTTATCTTAATTTTTTATTTTTGCTTTTGCTGTTTGTTATCGATGAAAAAAAAATTTTAAAAAATAGTTGAGGGTAATTTTTAACAACTTTACATTCAAGTTTTAAGCACTTGAAATTAAAAAAAAAAAAACATTTAATTCGAGTTGGGTGTTTTACCAACAAAATTACTAATGACGTGTTGCAATTTTGAGTATCTTGAGTTGATCACACGATTCAAGGTCATTTCATTAAAATTTTTGCACGTAAGTCTAATTATTATTATCTTGGCGGAAAAAATAAACATTCAAGAAAAATTCGAGCTATAGTGTTAAAAAAAATATTATTTCAAAATATTAAAATACACAATTTAAATACCTTATAGGTAATTCAGTCAAGCAAATTTCATGACAAGATTCAGAAAATGTTGGAAAGTTATTTTAGAAGAAAGCCTCGTAAATTAATATGAAATGAAAATATAAGAAGTCTTGCATTACGATTTACGAGTATCTACAATATTTCTCAAATAAAAAAATGCTGATAGTAAATTTACGAGATTTGTTATTCGGGATTTTTATTTATTGGAGATCGTCCAACTCACTTTTCGATTTAATCATTTTTGCAATTTCATTTCTATTTCACATTTAAAGAACGCTGCTGATGCGAAACGAAGAGTCCCAAAGAAAAATGAGGCAACGAAATCATAAACGAAAAATTAATGCTGTTCGGCGAGTGAAATTGATAATTGTAGCTGATTATTTGGAGTCTAGATACACTAAGCCTGTTCTCTAATTTTTTTTAAACAGTTTCAGACCTCCAGATTTAGTGCGGGCCAATACAAAATGTCACTTGTGGAACGGGTTTGCACTAAATCTGGCGGTTTCAAACTGTTTGAAACTCGTTGTTGAACACAAACACATACTTTTGCAGACACATAATTACCCAGACCCAGACCATTTGTTTGGCGGTTTTCTTTTTAGAGCTTTAAACAGAGTCCGAGCATTTCGGAAACATCCTCCAAACCAAGCGCCCGTTTTGAACTATTTATTAAAACGAATCTGGACACGAGCTGTCAGCATTTGACATTTTTCCTTTCAAAGGCTTCTGTTCCACCATCCGCATTATACTCTGCCTGCTCAGTTATTTCATTTTGAGCTTATAGAGTGCACTCAGAACGTGATCGGAAAAAAGAATCACATGCTCGAAGTTCTGAACGCTCTGAGCTAAAAGAAAAACAATTTTGTTTTATTTGACAATTCGGAACTCGATCGGAGCTAAAAAAGAAATTTGTGTTATTCTTTTCTTATTTTTTTTTTAGGTTTTTGTACCTATGTACATATTTTGTTTGTTTTTTTTTAATTGGTAAAACTGTTAACGAAAGTTTTGCTGTGTTTTCATAGGCAGGTTAGTTTGTCGTCTTGTTGGGGACTAACTAAACAAACTATTTCGCATTAGCAGCGTATCACTTTTTCTTAAATTTAAATTTAAATTAAAGTTCCTAAGCTGAAGAAATTAGATTAGATACTCAACGTTCGTATCCAGTTTAAGTTTTTTTTTTTACTTTCACAAATAACAGAAATAAGTCTATTACATTTTTTTATATTGTTGCGGTGGCTTTCTGTCAAAACTTCATAAGTTCTTAAATAACATTTTATTGTATCTATAACAAGTCAACAAAAATTACTGAATTCAAATATCAATATGTCGTACCTTCTTGCCGTATTCTCTAACAATATTTAACTTCCGATATAATGTAGGAACTATAGGGCAAGTTTAGGATTCGTGCAACAAAATAATTTGAAATAACAACCAAACATGACATTACGATAGTGAAGAACACCAAAAAAGTGGGTGGAAAGACTCTGTCTGTCTGTCGGTCTGTCTGTCTATTTGTACCTGGATCTACAGCCTAAGCCAATGATGCGATCTTCTTCAAATTTTGATCTTTAGGCTTTTTTTGAGAAATTTCCCAAAATTGACTTCCATCGTGAAGCAAGCAGGTCAGATCGTGTGTCTCAGGAACCAAACATGCCAGAAACTTGCAGTTGAGCTCCAAATTAGAATTTTTTTTGTATTTCAAGTGACCTACTTAACTAGTTCATATTGAAGTAAATTTTGGGAAATTTTTCAATTTGAGGACTTTAAATTTTAAACTAAGCCTTTTGTTGAAATGAAAAAAAAAACTTTAAATTTGGAGCCTTACTACAAGTTCCAAGCATGTTTGGTTCCTGAGATACTCTAAGTGTCCTGCTAAATTCACTGTGAAGTTAGTAGGTCACTCAATTACAAGCTTATTTGGCGAACTGCAAAATCGGGAATAGAAATGCAAAAAAAACTGCAAATTCCTGACAAGGTTCCATTTGCCCTGCTTACTTCACAAACGAATTTTATTCTACTATTAAATCGGTTTTCTGTGTATTTTAAGCAAATTTTCTGATTCGATTAAAAAGGTTTTGACGGAAAGCCGGAACCTCTTTTTTTTGATATTTTGTCTATTATTTGCCAGTAATAATTAATTAATAATATATTAATATATAACAGTAGTTAACTGACTTTTTCTGACGTTTACTGTCATTTTATCACCTTATTATAAATAAATCTTGACGTATCAGATAGGTACTCTGTTTACATTATTCATGTCTAACTTGTTCGGCTTAATAATAAAACGTTATGATTTTCTACAAACGGATGATGATTTATTATGTAACTACACGTAGATACATAGGTACTTCGAGACAATGAAGTGCATTGTACTTCCTATCAGTTAAACATTTAATTGATTGATTCAAATGAATAAATTAAAATTCTGAATCACAATATTATTCTATTAATAAGTCTAGAATGTACTCTGATTTTTATTTTTAATATGATATGACTTATACTGGCAAATACTTGTAATATTGAAAACCACAATTTTTTAATCAATTTTGTTTTTGTTATTGTAACAATAGTACCTAATTATGTAAAAGAAATACGTAGGTAATGATCAGGTTTTTAATTTTTCGACTCAAATATCGATTGACCTTGGACGTAGGTTGGCAAAAAATTATTTGCATTGTAAGTTTGTATTAACCTTGCATACAATTATTTTTAAGGAATTTGTATTAGATTTGATGAATTTTGAGAACTAAAATGGTTTTGAAAGTGTAATCTTATGTGGACTGTAGGTTTTATTTAAGGTTCAGCTGTGACGTTTCGAATGTGATAACTTTTTTAAAACGATATTGAAAATGTATGATAGAAATTGCATTGTTTTAATCATTATAATGTAATATTTAGTAATATCAAACATTCTATAATATTTAAATGTCTTGAAAAAGACGTTTTTTGGAGCTAAGAACTTAAAAATTAAAACGTTAACATATGTTAAGACGTTAAAGATGAATCTCCCTACTCGTAATAAAGAAAGACCGATCTACATACATGAGAATTAACATTTATTAAACAAAAGGCCAGCAAAATAGGAACAAATAATTTGTTTTTTTTTATTAAGGATAATAAAATAGAAGAATAGTTCATCGTTATTCGATGTATATGTGCATAGGTAATAATTAAAAATTGATACTTAAAAAATCCTTCAGATATCATGGCTTCTAAAATAAAGGCTAACGATGTGATTATACAATGTGACATAATAAAAGTATAATAGCTTTCGGAAATGGTCGAAAATAGAAATAACAAATCCTCCCATATTTGAAACAACGGTTATTATAACCATTAAATTGAAGAATTACTGTGTCATTGAACCTTATTTGGACTTACATATATTAATTTCTAAAAGGGTCAATTGAAATATTGCGTGAGTAAACAAGGAATTGAAAGAACCACACTCAAATTACAGTGACGTTTAAAAACTCCTATAAATAACGACCAACAAAGAGTGTTTGATGATTGGTTTTGTAATAATAAATAATGAAGTATAAAAATAAATATTTACTTTATAGTTCTTGGGTTATTTAAGGGAAGTAAAAGCAAACAAAGTATTTTTAGAATGCTTAATAGGATAAGTACTAGTTTCACAAAAAAAAAACAACTTAAGCAAACCTAATTGGTTATCACCATTTACCCATTCTGCACTTTTTTCATCATACCACACGTAGAACTAGAGCATTAACAGAAAGACGAGTTGGCTTAAAATTTAAGAAAGAGAGAATTTGTATGTTCCTTATCCTCGTTAAAATGAATTTGAACTTTTTATAAGCCCTCTCTCACACAATCATATTTATTTTTTTCGAAAACGGATTTAATTTATAGTTTTGTATAAGCATCGAAACTATTTTCAAAGTGAGTTTTTTTCAAATTACCTAATTTTAGGATTATTCCCATATATTTTACTCTAAAATCTCAAAAAAAAAACTTTTTTTCTCAGGATCTGCTATATTTACATATACCCAAAATCGAAGTGAAACTCTGATGATAAGTTATAGACATAATTTTGATCGGAAGGTCATAAAGTCCACATTATTAATTTTTTGATTCCGAAGCATAAATAGTAATACGAAATTTTGGTCCGTGGAGCTTTGACCCTAGACTTATAATTTTAAGTATCAGATATCAAACTAGTTTTTTAAACCTTGTCAAATACAAATTACCCAGAAATTGTCAATGGATCATTATTTTATTAAACAACGACTGTAAAGACTAAAAATAGAAAAATGATATTTTGAAAATACAAAAAAGAGTTTAAATGAATTTAAACTGAGACTTACCGACCTTTCCCGATCTGTAAGCTTCAATTTAAGTTAAATTAAAATTCTTATCCAGATTTACAACAATCAATTAAAATTGGATTTTGCAATGTCAATAATTAAATTTTTAAGCTTGATATATAAACTGACATAAACCGATACCTAGAAGGTAAAAAGATTTTCGATTACACAAGGGCAAAACTAAGACGAAACTGAAAAATCTTGTCTCACATACTTTATACTCCCGTTCATGTGAATAGGTACAACATTTTCAAGTGTCATTAACTTTTATAACTCCGACTTGATGGACTTAATTAAGTTCTATAAATGGCATTAGAAAAAGCATCCAATTTAGTCCACTGAGTTCGGAATTATAAAAATTCATTGCACTAAAAAATTGTATACCTTTTCACATGAACGGGAGTGTTTCATGCCTATCCCTAAAAACATATCGAAAACTTAATTTTAGGTTAGCAAAATTAGATTTTATTGGGCTCTTATTTACTTAAACATATACGATTATCAGAATTTCATCGATTTTTTAAAGCTTTTTAATTTTTTTAAAAGCTTAAACTACAAGACTTTGTTTTATTATTTTTAATTAATTTATTGGGTATGAGTAGGGCTGGCCACGATATCAAACCAAAAGATACTTTTGTAAGCATCGTCTCGGTATCGGTCTTTTATATCTCAATCTCGTTTGGTCTCGTATAGCAAAGTCAGGTCTCGGTATCAATCTCGTCTAGTTTCTGTCTAGTTTCAGTTGCAAACCAAAATAAGATGTACGATTGGATACATGGTTCTTGATATTGTAGACAGAGCAGGACACGTGCATAGAAGGTGAGGAATCGATTTTGTTTCTTCCTCATCCTTACAGCTTTTGCAAAAATAGTTAGAGAATACGCCAACACGCGTTGTGTTTTTTCCCATGAGACAATAAAAGCTTGTTTCACAATGTCTAAGTGAAACTTTCGATTAGGTATTCGACTTAAAAATTTTGACGTGGAGTCATAGGTTCACGGAAAAAACAATGCACACAAATATTGTATGGATTGCACTAAAATCACTACCACATTTAAGAGAACCAAGCCTGAAAATCACAGCCAAAATCGTTGATTTCAGAGAAAGCAAGCATAAGTAGGCGTGACAGTGGGCAATTGTAAATAAAATCAGATAATATCAATTATCCAGAAGCCAATTTTTCGTACGTTTCACTCTCCAAAACCCATTTGCTTACATTGTTGTATTTGTAATTTCAATTTGTGTCGATGATTAGATGTGAATTGCAACAACAACAAGACCTGTGCTGAATGACGAGTTGATTCTATGTGTGCGCGTTTAACTGGTTTTTAACTAATACTTTGCAAATCTAATCAATCCAGCTGTTCGTTTCAGCTTGTAGGCAAATCAAATTGACAGCTAAGGATTGCCATCTTTATTTGATTATCTCTGATTAAAATAATTGCCTAAGCATTCTCCCTGCATACGAGAAAAGCTCTGAAAATGTCATTTAAATCATTAGAGCCCTTTCCAAAAAACTATACAAAAATTGTTTGTTTGTAATTAATTAATAATAATATTCAAAAATCTATACTTTCTACCGATACCAAACGATACTACCATGAGTATCGGTAAATTTCGGTTCAAAAGGTACGACATCATTTGGTATCGTCTCAGCATCGTTTCAGATGCTTTCGAGCTGCTATCGTCTTGGTATCGTTTCGGATACCGAAACCGATATCAAATGATACCGAGATTTTTCTGGTATCGTTGCTAGCCCTAGATATGAGTTTACAAACCTTCCCTAAGTAATTGCATTCTTTTTTATAACATTGTTGAAAACAATGTAGTGCAACACCGGTTTTTTAAAAAATCATGATTAAATACATGACCAACGACATGCAACCAATAATTATTCTAACGTAACACATATTCTTATTATTTATGAATGTCCTAAGAAATCATTTATATCTCGGGTTTGGAGGACTACTAAAACTACCCAACGAATATGTATAACTTTTCAACAGAAAGTTAAAGAAAAAACAAAATTTTTGATGCTTCTAAGCTGTTAAAATATCAAAACACACAAGAACCAATAGTAAATACCAAATATTTAACTGGATTAAAAATGTTTTGTTAATGTTTAAAAAAATCATTTGTTGAGTTGTAAAGGCTTATCTCCCAGACCTACATAAGTCTTTTTGTCTTCTTTGTCTCGACGCTATTCATTAAATGAATACCTTCTCTATACAGTATAGGAAATCTAATGGTTTCAGTAGTTTTCATAACAACCACTCTTTTTGTCTTACTTCACAGGAAATCATAGGCAGCTAGCAAAACATTTTATCATACGACTTGTTTACTTTTGAACAACAACTACAAGCAGCGCTTGCTAAATGTATTTGTCAATTAAATTTATTGACACCAAACAATAACAAGATGGAAATAAATCTTGACACCGACTGGAGTACTATTACTAATCAATGATCCCTGCCAAACAAGACACTTCATTTCAACGATTTGCTTATCCATTATCGCTTAACTCACCTCTTCAACTTGTTTGTGTACCAGCGATGGAAAAAGATACCATCCGAGAAATGCTCCACCAGCAGCAATAAGTATTCCAATTGCTCCCAAGATAATTGTACAACGAGCCATTTCGGATTTAGAAAAAAAAAACAAGTTTTAATACTCTCTTTCGCGACTACAACAAAGCAGTTTGTATATTTTTATAACCGCACATTTGATATCAATCAAATATAACAAAAATTTACATCAAATTTAGGATTATATCTTCAATATCAGCCAGCAAAATATAGGTTGATCTTGAAACTATTGAGAAATGAAATTTTTATTTCTGTTTTCTCAATTTCAACTTAATGTTTCACTATGCGAATAAATATTTCACAGCACTTTTTTTTTCTTCTTTTATTTTAATTTATTTAACTCCACGAAATTTGTTGGTTGCAAAATTTAAGGTTAACACAAATACAACAAAAAATAGTAAAAGATACAAAATCCATCTGCTTTATCTCTTAGTTTTTATTTGGGGAGCGCCAACACTCAACAACCAACAAACGAACGGAACGGAAGAAAACCTGTTTCGTTCGACCAAAGTACACAAAACATAAAGTGAAAGTGAAATGGCTAACAC
Source organism: Dasysyrphus albostriatus (assembly GCA_946251815.1). Taxonomy (NCBI): domain Eukaryota; kingdom Metazoa; phylum Arthropoda; class Insecta; order Diptera; family Syrphidae; genus Dasysyrphus; species Dasysyrphus albostriatus. Next base: position 140,532,866 of record OX276336.1, read on the forward strand.
TGAAATTCAGCCAAAGACTGATCAAAGCCAAATTCACCCCAGACGAAAAACGAAATTAAGTCCGAATTTAGCCCAAAACGAAAATGAAAACGAACAAAGATTTGACAACGAACAATAAACTCTGCCACTTGCGGTTAAGGTGGTTGTGAAATAATTATTTATCTATCAGATATGTAGGCGATTTCAATCTTTCCGGCTAAACAAAAATTTAGTTAATTTACAAATTAACCCCGATTTCAAATAACCGTATCCAATATTCAGTCGCACTGATGTTTGATTTTGATTGTTGTTCTGGAATTATTGTAGGTACAGACTATCTAGCACGAATTATCTGTAGAATTGTAATTTAGACGACATTTCCAAAATCAATTTCAAAGTATTGTGTTTAATAAAGGATACGATTGCATGTCAAAGATATAACATCCACTGTGTTTAATTATGGTGAGCAATTAAATACAAAAAAACGGAAAAAAACTAAAACAATAGAAACGTGGAGTGATATCAATGCGAATATTGTTAACTCGAAGTAGGTATTACAGAAGAAAAAAATAGTTTAAAAGCCAACACAACGACCACGACGACGAATGTATCTTTTGCACCTTACTGCGTGACTATAGATTCGAAACTAGCAGTGCCCTAGTAGTCGAGTAGCGCTTATTGCGCTGGCAAAGTTCACCATGCCTTGAGAGTATGTAAGGTTGTTTTTTGTTTTGTCTTCTCGATCGAGACACTATTTTTTAATGACGTTAATATGGACGATCTTGGAGGCTTGCATAGAGCTTTTTTGGGAGACTTTGGGTCGATCGGTTCAGTTGGTGTTCGCTAGTTTGCATCAACCTTTATTTTTACTTTTGCTTCTTTTTGTATTCTTTAACACAATTTACGAGTTTAATTGGCTGCGGTTGCGGGGGTGGGCTATAGTTTGTTTATTTTTCAAGGTCTTTTATCTGACCGAACACTTTTGTTTGAGGTTTTTCAATTCATTCATTAAATGTAGTGAATTCAAATAATTTCATGCTAAATACATAAGTGTTTTGACTCAAATGATTATTTGATTGTTTATAGGAAACATAATAGCGTGCTTTTCGGTTGGATGTGGAACCCAGTAATTAAAATGGTTATTATATTTAAATAATTAGACATATTAATTGAGAGCAGGTATCACGTATTAAGACGAAATATTAAATGATTGATTATGATTGCGCTGTGTAAGATTTGTGAAAGAGTTTTGGATTCTCAATGTGAGTACATATTTGTTTTTGGTATTCTATGTTAAGAGTTCAAATTATCTGGAAAATTCTAAACAAATAAGGATTTTTGCCTTGGCATCAAATTTAATATATTATAATTCATATAATATAAAATTCTTTGTTTAACAATTAGCTAAACGAACACGGAGTGATTGTGAAATAAAATTTTGCTTTCGATTTGGTTCGTGGACAGCCAACAGTCCGGTTTAAGTAATGTACATGCAAATTAATTTGTATTGCAAATTTCTTAAGAAATTTTTGTATTTAGTTAATCTCTTGGAATATTTTTAAGATTTTAAAATTCAAAGCGGTTGAGGATTTTAAAATAGGTTAATTAGTATAAAGTGTATAATGAATTTTTTATACTATAATAGTGCGTTAAAACACTGATGAATTCTTAATAGGGATTTTTTCAAGTTCAAGGGGATGAGTTTGTTTTTTGTTTGTTAAAAAGAAATTATTGCGAAAACAATTTGAATGTTGGTAGTAAAAATGGATTTCTGTTTTTGTATACCTATAGTGATGAGATATTCATTTCATTGGAAGGAGGCAGTACCTATCCTGGAATAAAAAATTCTAGTATATGCATAGGCCAAGTGATCCCCAGACCGATATAGCTTGACATTTCAGAGGCCTAAGGACTTGCCATTACGCCAAGGTTACTAGGAAGATTAGAAGAGCTGCCGTAAAAGTGTGTTTTTAGTTTTCTTCTACCTAACGGAAATATTGTATTCACGAATTTTTATTTTATTTATTGCCGTATTTCCTGTTTACGAATTCAATGAATTTTATTAAATTTTAAGAGCAGTTATTTCGAAATATTGAACCATAAAACAACTAATAGATTTGTCTTATTTTTTTTTGTGTTAAATAAACGGTATCAAATAAATATTTCAGTAATTTTTGAGCTGAGAAATTATTTTATATTTTAAGCCTAGTACTCACCTCTTGTCGAATGAAAATTTTAAACCGGTTCGAAATACACGTGAATTATCATTATGAAAATATAATTGTAATTTTTAATACTCACTTTGAGTGGAAAAAATAAATAGATTTTATGAAATATATTTGACAAAATCTTGAAATATTTGTTGAAGAATATTTATTTTTATTTCGTCGTATTTTGTTGTATTTTCGTGTTTTGTTTAATTTTTGTACTGTCGGTAACAATAAAAATAAATTAATTGACTAATGTCAGACTTTTCCACACCTCCTTATTTTTTTCCTAGTGGTTGTACTTTGAGAAATGAAAAATCATTTCGTGAAATATATTCGAACTGGTTCATATTTCACTCTCGAATTTCGGTACTCACCTCTAGTTGCGAATTCCATCGCTGTGAATTAACCGGCAATTTTGTATGGAAATTTCATTTTCACTCGAACTGAGTACTAACTATAACAAATATTTATAATTTTCTGTCATAGATGATAGCCTTGCCATTAGAGTTTGCTATTTTAATAGCTTAACTGAATGAGAACAATATTTTCGAAAGGGAATAATGTTTATTATTCTCAAATGAGTTAGCGAAAAGAACTGTTTTAAAATTATTTACTAAAGCATCTTATTTAAGGGAAGATAATTAGGTCACAAGCTTAATTATAGGTACCTACTATCATTACGTGTTTTATTATTTGTCTAATTTGCATGAATCATACCTTTTTATCTGAACAAGGTAGTTTTCGCATATAGCGTCGTCATTATTTTAAACTAGTGGAAGGTCAAACTTTGGAAATCATTGTTTTAATTTTATTTAAAACTTTGAAAAAGTGGAAAATTGGTAGAATGTAGTTGATAGTTTCAGTGCCCAAGGACTAACGGAAAATAAAATTTTAAAACAAACAAACATAAAAAGCTCTACTATGATCTATAATTATCTAAGAAATAAACAAAAAGACTGTATAAATATTTTCAAGTGATAGACGAAAAATTTTAAGGATTGCACATATTAGCTGTATTTTTTTTTTTTGTGGAGTTTCCTTAGGGAAAAAACACAGCCAACATGGAAATTTGCTAGCTTAATTCTTACATTTTTTCATCCAACTCCCCTAAAGTTTAAGAGTTCAACATTTACTTCACAGGCGACATTCTAACGGAAATCCTATGAAGAATTGCCTTAGGAAGTCGCTGCTCATTTGGTTTTGCACGAAACAAATGAGTTCAAAACTCCTAACGCAAAATGAACAAAGTGGATGCTTTTAGACTTTAGACTTTTAATACTTCAAGATCTACTTTGTAAAACTTAGTGCGGGAGGATCAGCAGAAAGGGAGAGCTGGTACAGGACTCTTTTAAAAGAAAAGAAATAAAAACGACAACGTTATTTTCTGGCGTTTTTAAGCTCTTTCTCTGAGTCAAAATCTTGACAACTGTCGAAAAAATTTTTTTCTCTGATTTTCAATATCTCAGAAAAAAGATGATACAGTAAACTTATTATTATTATTTCTATAGATTTTTTTAAAGAAGTGAAGTGGAAGTGAGTTGGTGTACTTTGATCATCTTGGTATAATATAGTGCAAGCTATGGCTAACAGCAGATAAAGCTATACATCATCGCTTGAATGCGTAGGTTGTATTATAAAAGCTGGTAATGTCAGTTGGGTGGCAGTGAAAAATTACTTATCACATAGTTTAAACTTTAACAGCCCTATTTAATAGATTTTTAGGCAGTTAGGCAGTTTTTTGAAAGCTCTCGATAGTTGAAAATTGCTTTATTTAATTAAATAAAATGTCAAATTAGACAAATCTTAGACAACCGATGCTGTTGTCTTAGTAAGAAAATTTATTAGGACAACAGTCAACAAAGTTTATAAATAACTTTTTAGAGTTGGACGGCTGTCTTAAGTATGAAAACCTTTATAAATGCGACTATATAATATATTTATTCTTTGTTTTGTTTTCATAAGTTCAAATTAAAATATTTTTTTTCAATAATTTCACTAATATATTTCGAATCTCTCATCTTTTTACTTTGATACGAGTATCTGTTAGCTTAAGCAACTATTTTACTTTAATACTACTCTGAAATATTTAAAAACATCGATCAAAGATAGCTTCTATACCTTAAAGTACCCTTTCACCAACCTAGCATCAAACCTTTAGAAATAGAAGCCATTTAATAGGAACAGATTTGCAATCCAATCAGCCAGACTATAAATTATCAAAATTGCCAACAAACATTTGATATAACCGATTTATGGAAATTATTCACACCCAATTGATGAATAAATTAATTACCTCAGAGCTTAACTATATATAAATACAAACTTTTCTTTACAAAACACAAACTCGTATATAAAAAAATTCTGACTCATAGATCTGGTGCATATTTTCAGACATTTATTTTTATAGTTAAGAAATTCCATTAAAAAGTCATCATAAAAAATTACACAAATATTACTTAAACACACATTAGATATGCATAGAATTTTTAAAAATATTGCTAATTTCAATACTAACGGTATTTAATCATAAAGTTAAGTGTCATCAAATTACGAAAATAATAACCTGATTATTTCAAACGGATGTTATTAAATATTTTATAAACATTATTATCATTTGGGAGTCATTTTTAATTAAGATCTGCTGACCGCCCTTTTAAACATTTTCAAATAAGGCATTTCTCTTGGGAAATGAAGTTTGAATCTTTGAGAGAAATGTTTTTGTTTTTATGGGCTAATTAGCGTGTTCTACTGTTCATCATTTAACCTTTTTTATTTAATATTTTGGGGTTTTGAACTAATAAATGCTTTGCTTTACACAATTTTAAAACAAGAAAAAGCGTTAATTGTTGTACATATGTATATGCAAATTATGCGAGAGTATGAAGAAAGATTTTAATATAAGGTTGTTATAAAAATTGTTGCTGACATAATTTGTGGATGAATATTTAAAAGTTTAATGTAAAAGGTAGTCATAAATGTATTCGCCCTTTTAAACTATGTATGCGGTTCATTGTAGAAGTAATTAAAAATTATTGTTTTTTTAAAAGGTTCATTTTTGATAAATAATATACAATATTTGTAGTTAAAGAGAAAAATTAAACAGATCCTACGTATTCTTAAATAAAGTACAAAAAAGATTTGAACTGTTTGAATTGTAGCAGTGTTGCTGAGTCATTTTGTTTAAGGAACTGACTCACAAAATTAATTTCATGGGATTCAGTCATGCTTCAGTCTACTGAAAGCAACCATTTTTCCAAATTTTAATTTTAGAGAGAGTCATACCAAGTTCTTTTTCACGTTTAGAAACAGATTTTAATAACTTATTTCAAAACCCTTGAAAAATCAGTAGAAATAATTTTTTCTATTTGAATTTTAAATTTTAATATAAAAATTTCTCCTTTAAATCCTCTTAATTCGCCCTCACTAACCTACAAAATTTCTACCTAAAAGCTACCAAAGATTGCACAAAATATTTCTCTATAGGAGACCTATATATAAAATTTGACTTCACAAAACCCCGATGCCAATCCCCTTAAATTCTCATAAATATGTAATCGTCAAATGGAAACAGTGTTTTTTTTTTCTTTATTTCTGCAGCCATTTGACCCCGAAGGTGAACTCTAGAATTTGCCTTCCAAACAACCCTTTCTATACGATATTCGTTATAGTTGGCATGCAATCACACAAATTGATTGCAACCATTACCCGATAGCACACAATGCAATATAAAAATAGCTCATAGAAAAAAACAACAAAAAACTACCTACTGCATTCAAAAAGCGATATGGATCGTCTACCCTGAATCAGAGAGTCCCACTAATCCATTTGTTGCTTTTGTTTTGTTTTTTTTTTTTTTTTGGTAAAATGGGGAAAAAAATAAATCTGGTATCGAAGCAAATAAAATGATTTGGCGGAAAAGGATTTTAAGGATTTTATTTATTAGCTCTGGGGAGACTTTAGAATTGGAGTTTATTGTTGTGAGTAAATGGATAGAAAAGTTAAAGTGGTCATTGAACTGTATGTTGGTGACATTGTTTTTGTAAATTATAATGGATATAAATTAGAGAAATAGAAGCTATTTATGTAAATGTATGTATTGTAAAGGGTTTTTCAACAGGGACGCTACAAAAGTAGAGCGACAGGGACAGCAAACGACGCCATATTTCTTGCCGCTCTTTTGACATTTCTCTTCAATAAGGTTTGCCATTTCATGATGAAAAGATGTACGAGCCAACAACGAGTTGAAATTATTAAAATTTACTACCGCAATTCGGAGTCAGTGGCGTCAGCGTTAAGAGCGCTACGTCCAATTTATGGTCGTCATAATCGTTCTAGCAGATCAACAATTGAGCGTCTAGTGGAAAAATTTGAATCCATAGACGCAGTTCAAAATGCTCCCGTGCCAGTGAGACAAAGAAGTGCCCTTAGTGTCGAGAATATTGCTGCCGCTGAGGCTTCAGTTGCAGAAAGCCCAAATGTGTCTCTAACACGTCGTTCTCAAGCGTTGGGCATCTCTGTGGCGTCGTTGTGGCGAATTTTGCGAAAAGATCTTGGCCTACATCCTTACAAGATTAAATTGACGCAAGAACTGAAGCCGCTTGATCACCAGAAGCATCGTATGTTCGTGATTTTTTTTATTGGGCTGAGCAACAACTTTTAAATGATTCGGATTTTCATCAAAAAATCATCTTCAGCGATGAGGCTCATTTCTGGCTGAATGGCTTCGTCAATAAACAAAATATGCTGTATTGGTCAGGCAGCAATCCACACGTGCTCCATGAGTCATCATTGCATCCCGAAAAAATTACGGTTTGGTGTGGTTTATGGGCCGGCGGCGTCATTGGGCCGTACTTCTTCCGTGATGATCAAGGCTGTGAATGGGGATCGCTACCGTTCAATGATAACCGAATATTTTTGGCCCCAATTGGATGATATGGACTTGGAGGACATGTGGTTCTAACAGGACGGGCCACACCACACAGCGAATGTCACAATCAATTTATTGGAAACCAAGTTTGGAGAACGTGTTATCTCACGAAATGGTCCAGTCGCTTGGCCGCCTCGGTCGTGCGATTTGACGCCGTTAGACTATTTCCTGTGGGGCTACGTCAAGTCGATGGTCTATGCCAACAAGCCAGCGACGATTGATGAACTTTGTACGAATATCGATCGTGAAATTGCAGCAGTATTGGCCGATTAATGCTTGAAAACCGTCGAAAAATTGGGTTCAGCATCTGGACTTCTGCAAGCGTGTCCGTGGTGGCCATGCAAAAGAAATCGAGTTCCATACATAATGGGGTCGATCGTACTTTTACAGGAATAAAGAATTTCATTGATATCCAAAACCGTTTTTGTTTTATTTAAAAAAATTTTTGTAGCGCTCTTATTGAAAAACTCGATATATGTGTTGCATATGCCATTCGATCAATTAGATATTTTTGTTTATCTCAATTTGTAAAGTTTTTTTTTGGCTTTAGGTCAATTATTGATTTTGTACTTTTAATGTGACGTTTCAGATGTGATAAAACTTTTCATCAAGCCACTAGGTATCACCTTTAATAGATTTTAACAAACATTTATCTATTGTTAAACCAGAAACACATGGGTGGGAACTCAACTCACAGGTCATTGAACATAATATCCCCTTCTACATCGATGGGTCAGAAACAGAAGAAGGAACAGGAGCTCCCAGATGAGTGCAGTGTCATGCAGAGTGAGAATTATGCCACTGAAAAAAGCCAGCAGAAATGGTACTCAAGAAAAAACTGAACCCGCAAGAGATCACAGTTTTCGTGGACAGCCTAGCTGCTATTAAAGCTATGGCAAAATTCAGAGGCATACTGAATAATATTTTTAACTCTAGCTAAGTCAAACTCTGCTTGGTTCCAGGGCATAGCAAGAAGGGAATGATATAGCCGATAAACTGGAAAGGAATGGGTCAGTATCAAATATGAACAGTATAAGAAGTAACCAATTGTATATGAGACCAGACGTCCCGATCAGCGTGATTAAATGGAGAATAGACCTAATAACGAATGTGCAAATCAGTAACTCCTGGATATCCAGGAACAAATGTGTTTTCACTAGAAGTTTATGGCCTAGAATTATAATGAAAAGGAAACTCAGTATGTTTCATCGCTGAGTAAAAATAATATTAAAATCTTAATAGGGATACTAACGGGTTATTACGTCAATGGCAAAATAGCAATCAGGATCAGACTGGTATTAGGTATTCGCACGTAACCCTCAGAACCCTCGTTTATCACATGTAGAGGTAGATATGGATATATATAGGGATCCTTTAATATTTAAACCATCTTTTTGTTTATTTCTCTGATAATTATAGATCAAAGAAGGGATTCTCTTAACTTTTTCCGAAATTTGGTTTTCTGTTAGTCCTTGATCATGAAAACTAAAAATTCACCCAAACTCAACCGCGCAAAAGCTTTTCCTTCACCATTCTCCACTTTTTCTCAATTTTTTGAAACACATCAAAGAATCCATGATAATTAACCTAAAAATAGCTCTTAAAAGTCTGACCTTCAACAAATTAAAAAAAATGAAGATAAAGATGGTATGCCTATTCAAATGAACCAAAAAAAGGACAAAAATGTCAATCTGAATTTAAAGAAATGACAATAAAAGGTATAATGGTGGTACGTTTTAGATTGTGTGTTTTCTAATTCTCCCCAAAATGAGATGCTTTCTCGAATGCCATTTACAAAAAAATATTTATTCCACTTAGTTCGGAGTTATAACGGTTAATGTCACTCTAAAATTTTGTACCTATTTAAATGAACGGGAGTGTATGTGTGTACAATACCCTCACATTCAGATCGAAGGTAAACAAGAACATGAAGCAATAATATGTTTATCACTTAAAACCAAAAACTGACACCTCAACTACGAACTCAAATATAATAAATTTGTAATGTTGGTATAGTTGATTTAATGAAACGTACGTACTAACTTCAGTAAAATCATATTATTTTAGCTTTTGTTAATACGAATATTGAAACTAAAACAAATTAATAACCCTCTAGCTGAAATTCCTTTGAACCGCATAGATTTTCCACTCTTTATTTTATTTAGGTATATTACATACAAAATTTATTCAAAAGAAGTCAATTTTATTTCCAATTTCCCTCTAAAAATGCTAACATACTATATTTGATTTCAGTAAAAAGTATAATTCCTTCCCAATTGCAATGTTTTCATTCACCGAGCATATATGTCAATTGCAAAGTTAGGTATATGCTTTCATTGTTGACACGTACACAAAACTAAAAAAAACACGTATACGCCCCAGTGGCCTATTATACAGGATTTCGGTTTTTTTTTGTGAACTAAAACATTTTGCTGATATTAGTCAGGAACCAAATAATAGAAAAAATATTTTCTTTTTAATTGAATATATTTTTTTCGTTGTTTTTAAGTGGACAAATAACTGACAATGAAATGAATATAGTTATAAGAGTGAGTAATAAATTTTTTCCTCTGTTTTGAATCAATTTGAATACACATCACATCACATTGGTAAATATGCAATGTTTTTGTCTAAATTTTTTTGCATCTAAAAGTATAGAATTAATTTCAAGTGAAAAAATTTCAAACATTTGAATGTAGTTTGTGGTTAGGAAATTTTTTTTTTTAATATGGAAAGAGTATTCATTTTCAACTAATTTGTGGTGATTTATAAATTAGAATAAAAAAGTTTTTTATTTTATAATCATTTAGATATAACTTTATGTGTGTGAAAGACAAAAGGACCTTAAATTATTTAAAATAAATAAAAATGGCTAATTCGATAGATAAATTTGTATATGGAGATAAGCGACTTGAGTTCTCATTATTTTAGACCACTTGTAAAACAGATTGGCCAATAAGCCATCATTCACACTGACAAATACTCCAAGAGTGTACTTATCGTTGTCGTAAATAAGTACTTCTCATCTAGCCATTCGGACTGTAGGTGCCTTCCATTCCTGCCAACAACACGCACACAGGAATGGTTGAGAGTTGTAAGTCACTAGGCCCTGGTTCTCCACGTGCAGTTGCGCCACCAAACTTATTTTTTTTTATTACATCTCACATTGTATCAACAGATATTATAAATAAAAAATGGGAGGTAACACTACCCAGAGAACAAGCATCTACATTCTACATCGCATGGATTTTATTACCAGTTTCTGCTACAACGATGGAATCATATAAGTAAGATATCTTTCAAAAAATAAGATGGATTTTTATAGGAAAAGGTGGGTTAATATTCTTCAATGAAATATTTTCTGTAGCTGCCAGAAACATTCAATGTAAAATGCGCATCTAAATAGTAGAACCTCGTGGCATAAAGGTAATTGCGTTATACTGTAATGCCGAAGGTCTGGGTGCGATTCTCATATCGATAGTCGTAGAAGTACAAGGCCCTAGTCCTGTGAGTTTAGAACCGAGTATTAGTTGGGACTCGGTACTAACAAGCAAGTACTCAAATTGGTTCCCAGAAATTTCTGCACAGAGGTACATAGGCCTGGTAGTACTTTTGTGAAGAAACTGACTGTAAGTTAATTACTTACTAACTTATTTACTTACTTACCTACTTACTTACCTACTTACTTACTTACTTTCTTACTTACTTACTTACTTGTACATATAATTACTAGCTTATTATTAATTAGCAATATTTTAACATTTTTGTGTATGATAATTTTTAACAGGTCCGTTTTTTAAGTAGGGCTTGTTGGCTTAACGTTTAATAGCTAATTTTACAGCTACTCCTTCCACCTAATTTCAAGTTAGCTTATTGCTACCTATATCTATTCATTTTTTAATAACAGCGTGTAAATTTTCTAAAAATAATGAGCTTTGAAAAACACTTTTCTATTTTTATCAAGACTGCTTTCTGAATATGCAATGTGCTGTTGATCAGATTAAAGGAGCCAAAAAGGATACAAAATGCTGCATAGTAACAGTTTCATATAATAAAATACACAAAGTCAATCTTACTTAATTTGAATATACCCAGAAATAATTTTCATGAATATTTTTGCCTACCTTCAACTTCAAACAAAGGATTAGGTAAGTTTTACTGGTAAACAATGTCAAACTAACAGTCAAATAAGGCTTCCTTTATAAGCAATAATACTGCTTCTGTTGTATTCCATTTTCAATACAACATTATGAATTTTGTTATAAGTTAAACGTTGAATAAATTAGCTTTCAAAACAAACGTAATAAACTGGAACAACACCAACACTATTTTCCAACTTAAAACTTATAGAATCCTCTTTTATATTTTTGAACAATTTAATATAAAAAATAAAAAACTTTACAACTTGAAACATTCTTTCACAATATCCCTCTCAAATTTTCATTGCCATTTTAGATTCATTTGACCATGAATACGAAACAATTTAATATTTTAAACTCAACACTTTAAAATGAAAAAGCTTCTAGTGGAAAAAAAAAGAATGCCTGCCTCCAAGCCATCACACTAAATCCCTTTCATTTAAAACATACCCAGAAGCTCTTTTTGTTCCACGAATGCAATGCACAACTAAATTGCATGCATCCTATTTCTATCCCATGGCTATTGCATAAAGTGGCAATAAGTAGAATTATAGTCTTACTACGTGCTGTACACACAAATTTCACACACCCAAGGTCCTTGCAATCTCCCAGTTCCATCCAGTATAGTAGATTCATATATCGTCGTATTTCCATGCAGGACCAACAAAAGTATCAAGAACAAAAAATAATAATAAAAAAAAAACAACGACAACACTCTTGAATGTGTCGCAGTAAAACATCTCGACTAATTGCTTCATCTTCATATCACTCTCTCGAAATTCTGACACAAACACCAGCCAAGAACCTTGACATTAATTGTTCGTGGTGTATAGGAAAAAAAAATAGTAAATTCAGAATGACAATTGCTTGAGATATAGGAAAAAAAATCCTGTCACACTCCAACTGCCACACTAACTAAATGTAAACATTTGAATTATCATCCACATTGGACACATCCAATTGAGATTTCAAACCCCCTTACGGGCATACTAACCACATCAAACATATGTATACCAACCTCATAACTCAAACAATTTAAAATAGAAAAACAAAAAAATAAAAACCCAAAAGAAGGCCTGGGAAATCCTGCTTCTTTTCTTTTGTACACAAAGACCACTTAAACAGAGAAAAGTACATGCGGAAAATGTGTCAAGCCAATGTACTTTGGGTTTTCCAATTTTTTTCCCTTCACTTTTATTTGTTGTTGCTTTCCGTCTTACAAGGAAAATGAGGCCGAGGCGATTAATTCTTAACCCAACCACCTCCTCTGTGAAACATACAACATAAGGGGAAGTTTGATGGACACTCATGACTGCATAATCATTTGAGAGGAGCACACAAGCCCTCCGCACTTTTAGAAGATTGACTTTTTGAACCCGAGGATATGTGTAGTAAGGACTGATGTCCTCATGTGTATTGTTAGTTGTTAGAGTCTTTCTACGTATTCGAAACTGTCGTCGTTGTGTCTCTAGTGGGTTATCCTGGAGCACACACATATCTAATGCGAAGTACCAACATCCAGTTCAATATGCTTTTTTAAGTTTTGCTCTCGCTTTTCCCATGACTTCCTTCCTCGAATTAAGTGAATGGAAAAGACAAAGAGGTGTTTCAAGCCTCCCTAGCCCAACATTTTTTCATACCCCTGCCATCTAACACGCAATCTCCTAAAAACCATTCTTGTTCTTTGTGGGAAAATTTCTGTGTCACCAGAGCGCACACCGTACAACGCAACACATTTCTCTCAAAATCTCATTTTCTCTCTATCTATTCCGTTCTCTTTCTCTCTCTCTCTCTCTATCTCTCATTTGACTAAAATTCAGAGAGACTCAAAGAGGTGAAATTCACAAGGCTATTTTGCTGGATCTATAATTTGATGTGGATTCCGATTATTTGGCAAAGCTTGTCGAGAACCATTCGAAACAGTTAAATCCCGTTCGCAAAAAAATCGATGCAAATATTCTCGCACGACAAAAATAATTGAGGTGAAATGCAAAGTTGATTGTTTGCGTGATAAGCTTACAGTTTCATGCAAAAAAAAACCATTGCTGTCTTGAAATGTCATGCAAAACAATGGACCGGCAATTTTTTTGCATGGGAAAAAAAGTGTGGTGAATAAAATATTTTTTTCTGATGCTCGGTTTACACTTCCACAAAAAATATATTCACCCCAAGGCATTTTGTTGCATGCAAATGGGCTTTGCATCCAAAAATAATTATTTTCCATTTTTAGGCCTATAGTTTATCAATTGAGGGTAAATTAATAGCTCCTTGTGCGGTTAAGGTCAAGGCAAACATTTGTTGCCTTGAATATCATATATTGTCGTGCACGGAATTGGTGGAAAATTATTAGGAAAATTTTGATTTTTTCTCGCATTTAAGTTGAACTTCTGTCCGGGTAGGTGATAGAAAGTAAAGACTGAAAAAGTGTTAAGAGAAACTGTGAAAATTGACACAGTATTTCATATCAATTTCAGATTGTATTCAGTAAAATTTTGACTGTTTAACCTGAATTTTGTATGCATTATTTATGTTTTGCATACACCTTAGGTTTTTTGTTTCCAAAAATAGTGTCCGGGAGATTTTTTTAAATGAAAGTTCCTTCTTGTTTCATGATTTGACAGTGCTTTTCTGTTCATGGCACTAAGCCTGAGGGTTTTGTGCTTTGCAAGCGGTGGTGTACCGATTGTATCTCATCATCAGAAATGTTGATAAGCTTGATACTTTCTAATAAGCGTTTCCTATGGTTTCGGGTAAAAATCCTTAAATTCTTCCGAATCCCAAGATTCTCGTAGTTGTATTAAAAAAAAACATGAAATCTATTGATTTTTATATACACAAAGTTTACGTGGAATGGTTTTAGTTTGTTAAACGCTGGTTTGCCATGTTTTTGTCCACCCAAGAGCCTTTGTAATTAAATTGAAACTCCTTTAAATGTACTGCCCATTGTAAGAATCTCAGTTACATCATGAAAATAGCAATGACAGTATTTTCTAATTGAGATATATCACATATCAAAAATAACGAACAGAACTGGACCTAAGACACTTCCTTATGGTACTCCAGCCCCTATTCCTCTGAATACTTGTTTCTGTGTCTTATACAAAAAAGTATACGTTTAGAATTGTATGTTTGAGTACAGAGTCTTTCAAGTGGGGCTTGTTTCAATTTGAAGCCTTTGGATCACTCCTTCCAAAAAGTTTTTACCTTTCCAAAAATCCCCTGATGATTTTTTTCTTTTTTCGAGAAATTTCTAAAGGACGAATCTATAGTTCTAAGCTCTTGGTCAATCTTATTCCTCCTGAACTGACGAAAATTTGTTTAACACGCTCTTATAAAAACTTCTTTGACTTCGACCTTCTAATAAAAGTAAGTATACACCACAGTAAACATAATTCTGTTAAATTTACTTACAATAACAAACACCGTTGTTTTCCAGTTGTTGACATAGTAAATCGATAAAATTAGATATTTAGCTTACCTATTTATATTCTTAGAAACAAAAACGCAATTTTAGTAATTTTACTTCAGATTTTTAAAACATCTTTAAATTCCTTAGTTTTTAATTTATTGTCTTGAATGTTTTCAATTTATTTTCTATAAAATTCAATTTTATCCTGATGTATTTACACTATTGTCCCTGCAAAATCCTCCTTTCATCACTATTGTATTCCCGATCGTTAAATTTAAATTCAGTGCAAGATAAACACAACATTATAACCCTAAAGCCACATTCACAAAGAAGAGGGTGGTTTAAATCCTTTAAGAGTAAAGTTTGAGCAAATGCAGCTTACCAATTATATTATATTGTGCCAGCCATATATATACTTCATACCACCATAACCATATCGCAATGCAAGGAGTTTAAATAAAAGTTGGGTACACTGGAAATGAGAAAGCTCTTTCTCACAACGATGGAAGAACAAAAAACTAATACCGTACAATGGAGTTCTTCCCAATTTCAGTCATTCGAAGGCTTTCAAACAGAGCAGTTGTAATATTGTTCGTGTATCTATCTCAAAGCGTGCGTGACCCGGTGAATAAATCCTTTTCTCGAAGATTTTTTCGATAATTTTATTTTGTTTATTTTCTTTTAGACAAAAGTTTAGTTTAATTGTGCCTTTTGATTACAAGAAAATAAAAAAAAACTAAGAAAACAAAAAATCAAGAACAATGTCCACACTACCGTTCCTATTAAGTGTTGCTGATGAATTGGACAACTTAAACTCGCAAACCTACATGGATGACTTTGGGTTGGGTTTTCACCCACATCGTCACTACTATCGCAACCCAAATCCTTCGATTCAACTATCATTGCCTGCTAGCACTGATTGGATTGAAGAAAAACAACGGTGTCGCAGTCATAAGTTTGTAGACGATGAATCACAAAATAATTGCGATGATGAAGGAAATAATGACGACGCAGATGAAAACACCACAAACCACACCTCAAATCAAAATTCATACACCAGCAACTCTAACGAACAGGATAACATCGACAACACGGTACACATGTACAATTTAACGAAAAAATGTCGTAAATACAATCACGGTGCATCAACATCCCAGGACATCACGACCCCATCGTCATCATCGTCCATCGTTTCCCCAAAAAATCCACAAAAAATCAAACCAAGCAAGTTGCTAACGTGCCCATCTTCATCGTCCGATGAGAGTCTCCAGAAAACATCGATGACACTGTCGTCCCTCGCATCGATAGAGTTCTTGACTTGTTTTCCAGTCAAAAAGAACAAAACGCCAAAGTGCAGCAGCACCAATAAGAAGTCATAGGGACTTTCCAGCCCATTGAAGAGGCTCCTTGTAAGGTTGCATGCAACCTTGTTCTATTTGTACGTGGGGCACACAGCTCCCAACCACCATCTATCCACCCCCTCTCCCCCGCCCCTCCTATGGCAACTTTTTTCTATCGACAATTGTTATTATTAACTTCAATTCTAATGATTGCATATATATAATAATACTAGTATACTTAAACCAACCTACATATATAGATAAGATATATATATACGAATTTGCTAAGTCTTTTGTGTATATTTACAATAAATGAACAAAAACAACAACTAATATCTCGCCCCATGTCCTTGCACCAAATTCTAACCTCAATCTGCACAAAAACAAAAAAAAATATAAAAATCAACAACAAGAGTATTTCGCACAAAAACAACAAAAACAAGTGTGTATTGCTTTTTGCTGCCGCTAGTAGTGCTAGTGCTGCTATATGCTATTGCTCCGCTTTCACCGATAGATGCACAACATGTTGTACCTACCTATAGAGAGAAAATTAATTGCTATAAAAAGGATACCATCAAATTATGGAGGAAACTCCTCAAGGATTTTTAACTACAAAACGGGACAAGGTAGTTGAATACAAAAATAAGAAGAAACAATAATGTATGCTCTCTCGTTCGGTGAGAGAAATCGTTGTCGTGGTGGACTTTTCAAAAATTCAGGACAACAATGGACGGACATAATAATGGTCTTCGTCGTAATACATATGTATTGTGTGTATGTGCATACTTTTACTCTTATACTTTATACAATTACTAATATATACACATATGTATGAAAAAGATATTTTTATGGAAAAAATGTTGCATGATTTCGGGCGGGTGAACAGAAAACAAAATAATAGTACGCGAGTAAAAGGCAAAGGAGGTGGAACAATAATAATAAAAAAAAAACGAAACAAAAACAAGAAGAAGACAACGAAATTGAATAAACATAATCGTGTCTGCAATGCAGAACGGGGGCAAGGATGTTTTATTATACATGATGATGATGAAGTAGATGCATTTTTAATTGTTGTTTGTATACAAATTGAAAAAAAAAAGATAATGATAAACAAAAATAATACAAAATAAGTGAAAATGAATTCAATAAAATGGTTCTTTTGCATTATTATACAGTTAAAACTAAAAAAATGATTGTTTTTTATTTTGTTTGTAAAAAAACTCAAGCTCGTACAGCAAAATCCTTATAAATGGATAGTGTTTTATTTTTTCAGGACAGTAAGAGGATACGATGAGTTTATTGGATTAATAAATTAATGGATTCTGTGGCTTTGCAAATGTGTTGAAGAGGATATTTTAATTTTATTTTATTTCTTTTTTTCCAATTTATTTTGAGAGCAAGGACTATGAAAGGATAATTTCAATTGAATTTTTGTATTTCTTTTGTGCTTTGTGCACGGAAAATTTATTATTATATAATGGAAACTGGTAAAAGCGAATTTACTCTATTTTTTTAAATTATTAAAATAAACTAATTTTGTATGCGTACCTTCGTTTCATATAAAATTTATTAGAATTTTATTGATTTGAAATTCTCTTTATTAACACTATTAAATAAATATAAATAATTTGCAAGTATTCTTAAGATTTCCAAAAAAAAATATGACATAAGTTTTTGTTTTTAAAATATAAATTGATCCGGTTTATTAAATTTAATATATTTTTGAAAATTATAATTACTTAAACTCTCGTCGTGTTTGTAGAATTTTTTTTTTTTTTTTTTTTGTGAAAGAAACCATTAACTTTCTCAAGGTTTTTGTGGGTCCATTGAATTCAAATTGATTATGAAGTTGACTATAAAACCAATTTTTTTAAAAATCCTTTATCTAATTAGGCATAAACATAGCTTTTCAGATATGTTTAGTAATGAAATAATCGCTCTTCAAAACTTTGTGAACATATCTAAAAGTTAACTCATATACTTAAGTTTCCAAGTATTTTTTTGATGTGAAAGTTCCCTTCTCTTTGAAAAACGTGTTTATGAACATTAGTGTGTCCCATATTTCCAAAATTTTTTAATTTTTATTTACATATATGGACTCAAAAGTCGTGAAATAATACAAAAAATTCTCCAAGTTGTATTTATTTAGAAAAAAATCCTTAAAGTTGGTAGACAACTCTCAAACTTATCAAATATCTTAACAGCCATGAGAAGAATGTATTTTCAAATTTTTAAAACAAAATTTAATATCACATACATAAGATATTTGTGAAGTATGATAATTTTCTATCAACTTTTAAAATTTTTTTGAACTTATTTTGTAAAATACTACAAAACTAAGTGCATCTTGTAGAAATTAGGTAGGTTAAGATTAATGTGGAGACTTAAAACTTGAAGAACATTTTATTTATTTTGAAACTTTTGGGCTGGTATGCGCATAAAAACTTCGAAATTTTGAAAATACAGAACAGTCTAATTTACATTACCTAATATCAAACAAAAAAATTCCACACAAAAGTCTGTCCTGAAGAAAAATGTACTAGTTTGCCCTTAAAATTTCATTTAAGTTTTTCATAATAAATTATTTATATTTCTTAGTAAAAAAAATACATAAATATTTACAGTTTTATATAAATATCCTAAAAAATGTCTTACACTTTAAAACTTTTCCAAATTTTGGCGCTTTTTTCAGGTGCTGTCGATCTTATACCTGAAAGACTAGTTTCTGTTTAAAAAATTGCTCACCGATTTAAAATAAATTAAATTTACTTAATTTTGAGCCCAAAATCGTCTCAGTTGACTCACGACTGTCCAAGAAACAGCCTTTTAAATTGTATCAATAGTAAATTTATAACAACAAGTTGCGTAGTTTACTATTAATAGCATAATGACAAAAACAGTGTGCTCGGCATTAGATTGTTCAAAATTTTTTTGTTAATGTATTCCTTTTTTTATTCTTTCTAATTTGACACTATTTTTGATTTAAATATTAAATGCTTTTACCAATTTTTAACAGAAAACCAATAAAAAGTCTTTTTGTTTTATAAAAAAAATAAAATAACTGAATCTTCACACCTTTTTCAGTCTTGTTAATTTGTATGAAACTACACTACTTGTTATTAAAAAATAACTATTACTTTCTTTTGAACAGCTGTATAATTGAAGCCAATATAATCGTTTAATTAATCATAATACGCAATATTGCAGTCTAAAATAAATCTTTGAAGGCAAAAATAATCAATTATTGCAAAAAGCGCGAAAAATTTGCGGTATTTAAAAAAGCTTCACACAAAAAAGAGAGGCTGAAATTGGTTCTTTTTTGTCACTTTTTCTATAATTTAATGACACTTTTAACTACAAAGTCATAAAAAGCTATGCATAAATCATAAACCAAAATATTGGTTTGCATATGATGTTTCAATAAAAATAACATCTAGCTCCATCAAGTTGCGACAAGGTACGCTAGAAGCAATGAGCAATGTTTTCACCTTCCAACTAAAAGTTTTTTCCAGTTGTACAGCGAGGCCGATTTTAATGAAATTTTCAGAGACAATAAAAAGTTTTATAGAAAATAATTAGAACGAATTTTCGCCCACTAACACGCCTATTTTTTTTAAAGCACTTTGAATCGCAAACATTTATAAGAATTTGGGCACGCGTACGATATCTTTGGCACTTTCTTATTTTATCTACTGAGTTGGATTTTCTATTCACTGTCTAAATTATATTATCAAATACTAAAGACAAGATATTTTTTAAATAGGTAACTTGTTTTCAAGAAAATAGAAACATATTTCAACGACTAATAAGGTTTTCAGTTGATTTGAGTTCTGTTCTTTAAAAAAATTTAAATAATTTTCTTTCCAACAAATAACCCACAAAATTTTTTCCAGAGCCACTTAAAGGTATTTTCTTTATTTTATTTTTATATTTTTATAATACGAGTATCTCTTACATAAAATATTTTTATAACAAAATATGATAAAGAAGCCACTATTTTTAAACTCGTAGTAAAAACAATTTTTTTTTAAATTAGCATGTAGGTCTACAATGTATTCCAGAAAAAAAACAAAATAGTTAAATTACACCAGTAAAAAAAATATTGTTTGATGTATAAAAATAGGATATGATGTCTAATGTTTAAAATGAAGTCATTTAAGTTATACAAAATTCTCTTGAATATTTCCTTCTCAGTAAAATCAACGTAAAATATAACAACTTAAATAGTTTTTAATTTCCAATTTTATCGAAAAAAAGTAATTAGAAAATTATCTAGTTTGATTAAAAATTATAATTGTAAACAGTGAACTGTACCTAATCTTTCAGAAAAAAATCAGTGTATGCAGGTTCGCTTGTTTTTTTTGTTTGTTTTTCACAACTATGAGTTTGAAATTATTTGTTTGAAGCAATTTTATTTAAAACCGTGCCTCCCAACAGAATGATGGGATTAAGACCCCCTATTATGTAAGAAAATTCTTAAATTTGTTTCTCATGCGAACATTTTTTCGCAACAAGGATATAGTACGAGTGTTCAAAAGTTTTCATCTTCCCTGAAAATTTCATGGAAATCGGTACTTTGGTACAGATTCTATGAACCTATTGATGCCTCCCCATACAAATACATATTAATGTGTTTTAACAATTAACAATTAAAATGTTTTCTATTATATTAATGCCTTAAGTTGGAGTTTAGTGAAATAATAATCCTGTTGGTAAAATTTTACCACTTTTGATTAATATTTAGAGGTTGCTCATCGATTACCTTCTGTTTTCCATACAAATCGTATCAAAATTGTTTTGTTTCCTTGTTTATTTTATAACAACTTTAGAAGAAATGATCAAGATAGAATCTTTGATATTCTTTAAAAAAGATTATAACTTCTTATCTAATTAATTTACTCTCTTTCAATGTTATTAAGGGACAAAGATCCATGGTAAATTCCAATTTTTTTTGGATTCCATGTTAAAAATATCAGCAATAATACGAGCAAAATATCTTGAGAAGAAGAGAAGAGAATTAAAATATTTAAAACAACAACCAAAATACTAACAATGCCAGGCTTTATCTTATTCTTTCAAAGCTAACAATTAATTATTTAATTAATTTTTAAAGAAGTTGTCTTTGTAAAAATAAATTTCGTACTTTTAAATATTTTCTCTTTTATAGTATCTTATCTATATGTTTTTATGTACATGTATGTATATTTACCAATACAATTTTGAAAATTCAGTTGTACATTTTATTTTTAAAATAATTGAATATGAAGAAAATTTGAAAAGAAAATTCTTTTGTTTAAGTGGAGCGAATGAATTTATAATTCAAGTTAAATTAGATTTGGGAGCCCAAATCGTGTGCCACTTACCAAACAGGTATATCCTTTCGCTTCATATAGGAAGCTCCAAATTATTCACCGAGTTGGGAAAAGGTAGCACAATGGACTTAGTTATAGTCTTAGTGTGTCAGTTTAACGGCTGACAGCCACTTTAACCTACTAACGTATCCTACCAAATTCATAATTTAGTTTAAACAAAAACAACTTAAGTAGTAGGTACTTATAACAAATATTATTTAGTATTATTTTTATTTACTTTCATTTTCCTAACCCATATTTTTTCTTAGCAAAAAATAATAAACAAATAAATTTTGTATTATATTATTGTCTGCTGATGATTATTTTTCATTAAATTACTAAAATTAAAACACAAATAAACTTTTACCACATTGCCTGACAAGATATCATATAGACACCACATTAACAAATTGTTTTCCAATTATATACATATCTATACTATTGTTATTTAATAACACTTTTTTAGTATTGAAGATACATAAGTATATGCATGCATACCTACAAGATAGGGTCATTAGTTTGTCAAATTATATTTCGTGCTCAGACCAATTGATAGATATTTAGAGTTCATAATAATTGTTTTCCTATCAAATAAAAGCAATAAAATGATGGATTTTTGTATGACATCACTACAACATAGAAAGCCTTTGAAACTTAAAAAAACTTTACGGCACTACCACAACCACCAAGTCTATGGGCTTATCCCTTACAATTTTCGAATAATTTTCATTAGAGTGAAAGTGTTAAATTGATTACTTGTCATTTGGGAAATTATTTTCAAAGTATTAGCCTTAAATAATATAATTTAACATTTTTATAAATAATATATCAAAAGAAAAAAACTTTGGCAGATTCGGTAAAGTTTCAAAATAAAATGATAATCACCAAATGCATTTTTGGGTCTGTTGACATTTTATTTGATTTTTTGAATTTTGAAAAATTGTGACAAATCATAAACTCTCTTGGGTAATTTGTCATTTTTGTTTCGTTTTATCCGATTTATCATCATGACAGATTACTCAAAATGTTGGGCAAAGTAATATTTTTTTTTTTTGAGTAATTAAACATTCCACCCCACTTTGTTTTTTTATTTTTTATAATTTAAGCAGACATACATCGGCAAATTTTTTGACACAAAAAGACGATATTAATTCTCACTAATCTTTTAAGTGTTGAATGTCATCTTTTTTTCACCATCAGGTCTTAAAACATTTTCAAAAAAGTAAAACGAAATCCGTTATTAAAGCCAGGTTTAGGATTTTGAAAAAATATATATTTCTCGTCACACTAATTTTTCAAAATAATGTCTTTTTTATCGCACTAGACAAATTGGTTTCACAGTGCTTCAAATTGCTCCTGATGAAAAATTTAAAGTCAACAAAAAAAAATAAAGTTTTAATAAAACACCGTAGATTCACGTTTTGATTAAAATTTATTATTATTTAAATTCACTTTCTTAAACAATGTTAAATATTAGCAATAATTAATTAAACTAAATTCAAAATAAATGTCCATCATTATTAGAGGAAATTTTATTTTTGCAACAACACTATCAATGTGATATTAGTCCTTTAAAAGTTTTTTTTCTTCTTTTTAACAAAAAAAAAAAATAAAAATAAACTCACATACACATTAAGGTACTTATGTTAATTAACAGAGCAAAAATTGTTCAGTTCAATTTTTAATACTCAAATATGAAGGACCAGTTTGTCGAACATAAACAATCCTTTCATGAGAAGCTGGAGGCGGTGCCTTAATCGTCAATATTCCATCCGATGATAGTGACGAAGACACATCATTCGGATAATATCCTCTTGGCAAGACAAATCTCTTCACAAGGTGACGACCAATAAAATTATCCCCATCTCGACGTTTTTCGTGTTTTGCCTCGACCGTTATTGTATCACCAACTGTTTTAACTGACACTTCGTAAGGCTTAAACTGGTGCACATCGATATTTGCCTCAAAACCATCTTTGCCGACGGTGACACGACTTAAATCCGGCATGGATCGCATCCTAGCAATGCGTGACCACGATGGCACATCCCAATCGACCAAGTCCCAATCTCTCCACATCCTCCTTCGGTAATCCCAGGAGTCATAGTCGGTATTATAAGCTGGTACTACAGCCATGTCCTTTAAAGCAGTTTACGAGTAGCAGTCTTTTGGCAATAAATTTACACACACGAGTTTTTCGCTTTTTTTTTGTTTAAGAGTTGCACGACAATCAAACGTTCCAAAGCACAAATAAACTTGAAAAAGGTCGGCACATTCTTTTATAGCTCTCTTGAGCACAGCTGAATAGAATGTGACGCTAAAATTACGTAGCAAAAACGATTTTTTATTGTATAAAGATTGACGAACTAAAGCTTTGCTAGTACCTACACGTACTTCAATCTACAACTCACAATGGCTCGCTGGTTTGAGGATTTCCTTTGACATAAAAAGGTGTGTTTATGTTTTTTAAACAATTGGCACCCAAAACATAGACCTTGTCATCGTTATGTCGCAGTCGGATGTCCATAAAAAAGCAAGCTTTTGCAAAAGTCTGTTTTGTTTTTGTTTGCTGTTTTGCATAAAAGTGTGATGGAGAACGGAATTGACCCGCCTACGGAAGTTGTGACGACATTTTTATTCTGTTTTTTTTTTGTGCATATATATTATTAAACAGCCAAACACGTACCTATACAATTATACATGTACCTATAGGAGTGTTATTTGAGACATTAGAGATGACTTCATGAATAATTGGAACAAGTCGTGAGAGATTCAATTGCCATATATGTACCAGTTAGGTATATGATACAAACGGGAGAATATTGTTGACAAACAAACGTTGATCAGTTTGTTTGTTGCCTTTTTTTTCTAGGTTTTAATTTGTCATTTTCCTCTAATTTTTTGAGGCCATAAAAAGATAGTTGGTCTTCTAGGGTAATTAATTAATTGTACTCGGCCTATGACTATGGGTGGAGAATTGATTAAAAGGTAGGTACCTATTTGTAGATGTTTTACGATGTGTTTTCAGGAGAATGAATGCTTCAATAAAATTAGGCACAGTAGTTTTATAGTGTCATTTTTATTGCTTAGGGTAAATAATTAAAAAGAAACACACCGAAGGTAAGATTGTCTTTATTTGATTTCATTAGAAAACAATTGGTGAAGTTTGAAATATTTTCCAGCAGCTCTAAATAATTAATTGGTGATATCTTAATAAAAACATGGTGACTTTACCAACTCAAGATCTTTAGAAACTTGAACATAATATCTTTTAACAGACAGGGACAAATTTAGTAAGTTTTGAATTCCCAAAGAACTAAAATCTTAAATTTTTCAGATGTTTGAAATGCAGGGATAACTGCTTAGCAAAATGTTTGAAAACTCCTCAAATTAAAACAAATTATTCGAAATATAATGTACCTGTCAGAAAATTTCAGATGTTATGTTTTTTTTTTCAACTAAAAAGATAACCGAAAAAAAGAGTAAATATTTGTTCGTTTCAAAAAATTGGGGTTTTATTAAAAACTAACAATACCGTAGTGATCTGAGAAAGTTCAAAAAAGTGGCACAGACAGTAAACTGATGAAGGGCACATATACATATGATCGTTTGTCAGTTTTTTTTTTTCTGGGTGCTCAGGTATACAAATGTACATCGAGCTCAAGACTTCTTAAAACTTTTATCCCGAACATTTTATTCGAATTTTTGTCTAAGTTCACTTAAAATGTTTTCATGCTACCATTTTGATTTTCAAAACTTTCTTCAAATTGACTCAAACAATTTTGATAAATTTTCAAATATTTCATTTTTATACAACTACAAAAAGGCTTTAGAGGCCTCCAACCAAAATTTTAAGAAAAACGATGAATTGGATAAAAAGTAGCAAAAATTGTGAAGTCCATACAAAACGCATTACAAAAAACTAAATTGCTTTTGCAAGAACGACAATTTTGACTAAAAAATCGTGGGACTACTTTGGAAATTTTTAGTTCAGCTATTTTCCACAAGGATTTTCTTTTCGAAGATACCATTTATCAGTCGATCTTAAACTGTGGAAGTGAGTGGACGTTAAGCGACTTCACAGTATTTAAATTAAATTCGTGTGTGCAAGAGTACAATAATAACTTAAGCCAAACATTTTATATAAGAATCTTTAGCACAGGTGGTAGTGGCGTCGACCCACAGTGCAGAAGGTCCTAGGTTCGAGCCCCGGCCGGGCCTAAAAATTATTGAAGCTTTTTTTCATAACAGAGAAGTTGAAAATTTTATTTTCTGGGAGAATAAAAAAATGGAAGAAGCAAAAATTGCGGGGACATCGGAAGGTGTCCCAGCAGCAACAACAAAGGCGACAACGGAAGCAAAAGCTGGAACATCGAAAGGTGCCATAGCAGCAGCACAAAAACCAGCAACGGCACCAACAGCCGATATAACAAAAAAAAGAAAGAAGAGGATTAGCAGTGCAGCTAACCTAGTCAAGCGTCGCTCCACCACCACTTCAGCTAAGCTGCCAGCTGGAGTGAAGGAGACGGCGCGAACGGCGAAGACGTCAGCGGCAGCAAACATCACGCGACAATTAAACACCTCACCATCTGACGAGGAAATAGACTATATGTCTGAGGGAGGAGAGGGGTTGTATACAACGGGCGACAGTAACATGTTCCTCGACCTCAATTCACCAGGGACGTCGTCTGAAGATGAAATTGAGACCATTGATGATAAAGAGGAGCAAATCATCGCAAAAGAAATTGGTGCTATTGAGGGAGAAATGAAACTCCTCAAAGCAAAACTGGAGCAAATGGTACTGGCTCTAAAAACCAAGCAGGAAGCGCGACGGTATAGAGAAAACCAGGAGCGCGAAAATAAAAAAGCACTGCAGGCGCCACAAGAAGGGGCAAAGCAGTCAATAAGTAATGTCGAGCAGCTGCCACATCAAGCAAGGCAGCAGCACAAACAACAACAACAACAACAACAACAACAACAACCACAACAACAACAACAACAACAACAACATCAACAACAACAACAACCACAACTACCAAAACTAAACAAACAATCAAAACAGCCACAACAGCAGCTGCAAATACAAGCAGAGCAGTCACAGCAGCAGACATCAACAGCACAAACACAAAACCAAACCCAGCAGAACCAACACCACCAAAACAAGCAGAGGCAGAGATACCAGCAGGAGATAATACACCAGCAACAGCCACAGCCGTCCAAGGAGAAGAAAGAAAAGGTGCCACCCATTAATACCTACAAGATGGAGTTACAGGATACCATTGAACTATGTAAGTCGGCCATAGGCCAAAATTTTACTATAAAACGCTTGAATAAAGACAGGCATGCTATTCACTGCTCTACAGTGGAACAGCACAAGAAGATTAAAGATTTACTTAAACAAACCACAACGGAGTTCTTTAGCTTTACTCCCAAAATAGACAAATATCAAACAGTCCTTCTGAAGGGCATAGATTCCTGCACGGAACCACAGGTGCTCTTAGATGAGCTCCGTCAAAAAGCGAACGACGATCTCGACTTTATCGGGGTCAAGCCGTTCGCTACAGTCAGAGCCAGACGGGAGAAGCGGTCTTTGCCGTTCTTCTTAGTTCAGCTATCGCCCAGCAGCAAACTGGATAGGTTGAGGAGTATCTCCGTCCTCAACTACCAGGTTGTAACTTGGGATAGACTAAAGAGACGCGGTGACATGCTTCAATGCATGCGCTGCCAAAGGTTTGGCCACGCTGCAGCAAACTGCGAAATGCAGCCACGCTGCGTTAAGTGTGGTGAGGACCACATTAAGGGAGAGTGCAAGCTCGGAGAGGAAAGGGTCGAAGACATGACCCAGCTTAAATGTGCACTTTGCGGAAAGGAGGGGCACCCTGCTAATTATCGGGGTTGCTCAGCTTTTCAGCAAATTCGCAACAATAAAGCGGCTAGGCAGACAGTGGCAGAGATACGCCCATCAACGCGTGCTCCCACAGCAACGCCCGTTAATCCCCAAATTTCCTACGCCCAAATGGCTGCAGGAAGGGGAAAAACGGTACAGCCTGCAGCTAAGGCAGCCCAACCGGCCCTAGTGCCAAAGGCGCCGGATGCTCAGGCCGAAATTAGAAGTATGTTGCTGGCAATTCAAGGCCAGTTAACAGGACTTCAGACCCAGATAAAGGAGCAGGCGACTAGGGTAGACTATCTCTACTCTGTTTTGCCTAGCCTAACTCAAATTAGAGGTTAAAGGCGCGCTGTCGGAGAGGCCTCTTAGGATCCTTGCTGTGAATGTAAATTCACTGATTAGGACCGAACGTAGAGCTAATCTTTTCCAATTGTTGAAAGACCAAAGTCCAGATGTGTTTATGGCCAGCGAAACTAAGCTGAACCAGAAACATAAGTTGACTAACAACAATTACAATATCGTTAGAAGAGATCGACCCAACTCCACTCAAGGGGGGGGCGTCGCAATCTTCATACGAAAAGGCATTAATCATAAAGTTATATATAATAGTGATCTGCGTAAATTTCGGCTGTTGGAGGCGTGTGTCGTATGCATCCCTCTCCAACAGGGGAAGCGAATGTATGTGATCGCGTCTTATGCACCGTCATCACCTCAGCCAACTGATTTTATGACAGAGCTTGAAAAACTTTTCGAATGTCTACACTTGAGCTTGGAAGAAAATTACTTTCTCATGGCCGGTGATTTGAATGCCAAACACCAAGATTGGGGAAATCAAATTCAAAATCAAAGAGGTATTCATCTTTTCAATTGGATGAGTCGATACAACACTGAGTATGGTGTCGACCTGCTAGCTACGGATCGGCCATCGTTTCCAAGAAGCGGTGCCTATCTGGATCTATTGCTAATAGACGCAAGACTGACAATTACTGACACTGTGGGTCAAAGACCAAGAAACTGCTTACGAACGATCGAGTACGACAGTGATCACTGCGGACTCGCCGCCGTAATACAGCTTCCGAACGAGCTCGTGGAGTTGGATGAGTATGTACCTGTGCATACTTACAATTACAGTAAGGTGCGCTGGCCACGCTTTACCAACGCCTTATCGAGCGAAATCAGTTCGAATAACATATCCCCACCAAATGACAGGAATTTGACAAATAACGAAATAGACCAATACTTAGAACAAATGGACGAAACAATCAAACGAACAATGAACAGAACAATACCGAAATACAAGCAACGGGACGCAACCGACATGTATCGAAACGCAACCATTGACGCACTACACAGACAAAAAAGTGGACTGCTGACAAGACTCAAACTCTTGTACCGACGGTTTACTGACCCTCACGATCTGGAGATTAGGACACTGAAGTCGTCGATCAAAAACATCAACCAACTAATTAAAGAGAACTATCGGTTGTCAATTAATTTGTATTGGGACAACAAAATTCGGGTCGTTAATGCTAGTGACCCGAGCATGTTTCCGCAAATTAACAAGATATTTAGAAGGAATGATCAGAACGATCTTCCGTGCCTCAAGCTTCAAAGAACGACAGACAACAGAGACGTACTTCTGACAGCAGGAATTAATCCAGAGGACGCCGTCTTGGACGATGACCTCTTTATCGTCGAAGATCCACAGGAGAAAGTGGAGGCTGTCGGGGCTGCTTTCCAGCAAGTGTACAAGGTGAATGCTTGCATCCGCCCGAATCACGACCTGGAAAACAGAGCCTTGCTCCATCACTTCTACCTTCGGAATGACATCATGCAATGGCGATCAGAGAACCTTGGTTTCACCGGGTTCAATGAAGATCATTTGGCAAACGCCATAATCGCCGAGCGAAATGGGCCCAGTTCCCTGTTAATTACGAAGGTGGAGCTCCAGCTCATCTTCGATTCATTAAAGAAGAAGAAGTCAGCAGGAGTCGATGGCATATCCAACGTTGTACTTCGACATTTACCTCAAGAAGCAGTGGACATTTATACCACTCTGTTTAACAACGCTCTGAATAATGCATATTATCCAGTGCGTTGGAAGACAGCTGTGGTGCATCCTCTCCCGAAAAAGGGAAAGGACAACTCCAATCCGGCGAATCTCCGGTCGATAAGTCTTCTTCCGAGTATCAGCAAGGTATTCGAAAAAGTAATCAATAGAGCTCTGTCTAAGTGGGCAGAGGACAATAATATCATACCGGACAATCAGTTCGGTTTTAAGGCGGGACATGACACCATTCATGCCGCGTCGAAACTCGTTTCTGATGTCCAATGGAACAAATCTAAGAGGCAGTGTACGGGTGCCTGTCTGGTTGATTTGGAGAAGGCCTTCGACACCGTATGGTTAGAGGGTCTTTATCTAAAGCTGACCAGACTTGGCATTAGTAAACCACTATTATATATGCTTTATGATATGCTCAATGGCAGAAAGTTTGTTGTCAAAAGTGGCAATGTAACTTCTGCCACAACCTTTAATATTAAAAATGGTCTTCAGCAGGGAGCGGTCAACTCGCCGATTCTATTCAGCATTTACACCAGCGATCTGATAAGTAGTCTAACTCAGGCAATTGCGTATGCCGACGATCTAATTGCGTACAGAACAGCTGCAAAAATCGAGGACATCAGGATTCTCTTGCAGAGTGACTTCGATGAGATTCAACGATACTGTGATGACTGGAAGTTGAAAATCAACTTTCAGAAATCAGAAACTATCTTGTTTAGGACTCCGTTGCGTGGAGCCACAAGGGATACGAGAAAGAACTGGTGATCGTAGGGCCAAATGGACATCCACTGGCGAGTAAAAGTGTAGTAAAGTACCTTGGCATCTGGATGGATCAGTATTTGTATTTCGACAGACATATAAATGCTGCTCTGGCCAGGGCTAGGGGAGCCTTTGCCCTGACGAAACGGTTGTTTTATAGCAGCCGGCTTGACAGCAGGGTGAAGGTGATTTGCTACATGGCCCTTATCCGGCCGATGATTGCCTATGGGTGCCCGGTTTGGTTCAACGTTGCCCCATCTCAAATGGAAAAGATTCGGGTGTTTGAGAGGCAGTGCCTTCGACGCTGCCTTGGATTGCACAGAACACCAGAGTCGGAGTACAAACATTACTATTCCAACCTGGTTCTATACAACGGGGCCAACATAAACAGGATAGATAATTTCATGCTAAAGCTTATTCGAGGTCACATTGCAAGAGCGATGTCCTCGTCTAACAGCTTAATTTTCGGGGCTTATTACCCCAACAACGAATATTACGAGAGTGTGCGTCTAAGCGGCTTTATTCCGCCCGATGCATTCCTCCACCTAGACAGTCGAGGGCTGATCCAGGATAGAGCGGCGGTTCCGCTAATCTACCACGTCAGCCGTAGAACTGTAGATCGGCGGCTCCTTTACAGTCGAGACGTCCTCGCACATGACGGAGCTGAGCACCTTCGGTTCAGTAGGACTGTGTCCGAACGGGACCGAAGAGATAGGGTAAAGCAGGAGAACCAGTTCTGGTGGTTGAAAAACGAAGATGAATTTCCTTCAGACATTTAATAGTTGACCTTGCTATTTTCTTATGTATGGCCGACTTACATAGGTTTACGTAGTTAGTTTTAAGTAGGGACAGTCAGGGTGGCACAAAAAAAAAAAAAAAAAAAAAAAAAAAATTATAAAATCCACAAAAATACAAAAAAATTATAAAACCGGAAAATGCTTGCTGTGGCTGTTCTAGTTTGTAAGTAGTCTGTAAGTAGCTTATAAGTAGGTTGTAACTAGTTTATAATTAGTTGTAAATAGTTTTAAGTAGCTTTAAGTAATTTTAATTAGTTTTAATTAGCTTTAATTTAGTTTTATGTAGTTTGTAAGTTTTATATAAAACCAAAAAAATAAAGACAATGATACCGAGTTTTTTTTGTAAATTCTTCTCGGAAAAAAATAAAACCGACCTGGATTTAGAATTAAAATAGTTCTAAGGCCGAAAGGCATAAGCATTAAGTTATTATAGTTTAACTTAGAGCGTCCGATTGGGGCCAGTAAGTTAGTTTTAAGATATCGATAAGTAGGCTAGTTTTTATGAATTTTTGTCTAGCTTTAAGATAGTTTTAAGAAAATTGAAAAATAAAAATGAAATATATATATAAAAAAAAAAAAAAAAAAAATACCATTTATTATTCGAATTTGTATTCTAGGTGTAAATTTTTATAAGTTTTGGTAGATGATTGCACTACTTTTAGTTTACATATATTCGTATTCACCAAAAAATAACGGTACCTTATTTAGAACAAGAATTTAAGAGTCATTAAAGTATTTTCCTCGCCGATTTTTAATTCTTGTATTAAATAAGGTACCGTTATTTTTTTATAGAGGAAACATTTTTTCTTAAAACATTTTAGAGAGTATTAAAAAGCTCTTCGTTTTCGAAATATTTAATTAAAGCAAAAATAGAAAAAAATTTGTTTAAATAAAAAAATATTTAAATTCTAAATTTTAGTACACAATACTATTTATATTTTTCGAAGCTTCTGTATGAAAAAAGTAACTGAAATCAGTCATACTATTTTGAAGAAAATCGAAAATAAATAAATGGTTCTTTGGGAGGTTCCGTTAGTAAATTTTGTTAGAGAAATGATTTCCCATCCAAAGGTAGCCTATAAATTTAACTTAAAATTATTTATTGATTTTTTTAAGAAAAGTTGCAAGACTATTTTGGAGGAAAATACGATTATGTAAAACTGCAAAATAAATTGTGACAGGTACTCCTAAAATCTAAAACCTAAAACGAATTGTAACAGGTTAACAAAATATTGGTATTCTATTTTATTTTTATTTTTTATAAAAAGAACATTTTGTCAGCATAAAGCATATTCAGTTGTGCTGTTCTAAGCCTTAACCTGAAACAAATATTTTAACAAACTCTGAGGACAATAAAATTGAAGATCATCATAAGGACCTCAGGCCAAAAATATGCAATAGATCTTTAAGGGCAGTATTCAAGGAAATCTCATAACTTAAGAGCTTCACAAACCTATTCACCACGCAATAATAGTGAATATTTATGAGCGCTCATACAAATACAAGTTATGAGTGGTCCCGACCACTCATAAAGTTATGAGATCTCTCTTCGAAAACTTATTGGAAAACCTTCGACGTAACCCTTCAAGCAAATTCACTAACCGAATTTGTCGGTGCTTCTTGAATCCTTACAAAAAAGATTATTGCATGCACACATACTTAATTTCATTTTGTTTTCAGGCATTATATTTTTTCCCACCTATTTTTTAAAAAGTTAATTTTTGTAGGTCACGTGGTGAAGATCACTGCTTGTTTGAGTCGATTTTATTATGAAAACTTAATAAAAATTCGGTTGATAATACAATCACGTTTTTTCTCTCAATCAAACGAGTCCGTTTTAGATGCGCAATTGTAGTAAACAATGTATGAACGAAATACCAAGCGAAGCCAAAAAGTATTAAAGGACATGTTCCTATTTAAAACAAACTAAACTTGTGTATATATGCGTTATTAAAGCATTTAGGGAATCAACCCCTATTGAAAACCAATGTTTTTATAATGAGACCGAGCGGCGGAAGATACTCTTGGGGGATCTCCCTATAGGTATATTATGTATCTGCTTTTTTCCTTCGCAAACATTTTGAAATTATCACCAGACTATCATAAATCAAGATAAAATCTCAAAATAATTTGTTTAGCTCCAATTCAAAAATCTTAAGAAATTAATCATGATATTTTACAAATGAAGCTTTCTTAAGACTCATTCATTAAAAATTAACAAACTTAAATGTCTTACTCGTCCCAAAAAGCGATAAGTATAAATGCTAGAGTATAATAGTAGTAAAAGGGTGATTTGATTAGCATTTAAAATGACTAAGTAATTACATAGTGTTCAGTTTAAAATATTCACAAAAGGACATTTTCTTTTACCTTCAGCCAAAAAGAAGTTCTTCTATAAAGCAATAAAGTTTTTTTATTTATAGTGCTATAAATGTTGAATGAAGAAAACTGTAGGTAAATTAATTAAAATAAAATCTCAGTTCTTTTGTTTTGTCTAATAACCTTTTATGGCAGTGACGATATTCTAAAATAAAATAAATGTTGGTTGTTGGGTACTCCAAACCAAAAAACTCACAACCAATTAACCTCTATAAATAGATATAAAAGAAGGCAATTTTCATTTCAATTTCAATTCACCTAAATCATTAAATTAATTTAAGAACATTTGACAAAAAGAAACTAATGTAAAAGCCATTCATGGCATAGGCCTTCTACTTTAACAAAAGGTGGTGACTATATAGTAGTTTTTTTGTTTTTTGTTCACGAATTCTATTTTAAAGAATAATCAAACTAAAAAATCTAGAATTTATTCATTTGAACTGAACAATAATACATTTAAGTATGTTTTTGTATGATATTGTAATTCAATAGTTTCAATTAACGATTATATTAAATTACAAACACATTTCGATTCCTGTTTTAAAAGGAACCTTTGAAAGCTGTGACTCAAAAATTTAAAATTCCAAACTTAGGTGTGTTTTTGTTTATAAATAAGTGTAAAAGTTAATTATATGAAAAATATTGTTAGGTTCACAAAACCATACTAAAAGGGTATGTTTTGGAATCGCAAAAAATTCAATTCAATTTAGTTAAAATTCATTTATCGTTCAAAATTGGTTATTTGGTTTGCAAATTTTGTAAATGTCATAAGTTCAACCGATGATCTATAGGTTCTAAGGAATTCAGTATTTAGTTAAAAACCTCATATCATCGGCCTTCTGTCAAAATCCCTTAAGTCTGTTTCGAAAAATTGATTAGAAGACACAAAAACTGATTTTAAAGGTAATAAAATGGAGTTCTTAGATCTTAAAAGTTTTTAAAACTGGTTGATAGAAACACAAAGAAACCATGAGGCAGTGCCGGGACACTAATATTTGAATAAACTGATTTGTGGCATTTAAAAGCTTATGAGGCTTAGACAGAAAGCTGACGATATGTAAGTTTACGTCAGGGCCATGCCAAGGAGTGGGGCAATGAGGCAAATGAAACAACATCAACTGAAATGGATTTGGGTGCGATATGTCGATTCTAATGGTTAAAAGACCAAAACATTGACACAATTTCACCAACATTTTGATTGTGATCGACATTCTATGAATTGAGATTTAAAAGGTCGATATTTTGAAAGTCATGGGCGGTTTCTTATACGTCATCTGCCTAAACAATGTGTTTGCAGAATATTCTCAAACGCAAACTGCAAATGTCTTCTGTTCGAAAACGAAAATACAAATTTAACTGCCTTAGCATTAAAACATTAAAACATTTTTAAATTAGCAACCAAAATAGGTATTCTTACATGCAAAAAAGTTAATATTTATAAACCGACATTTCAACTGGTTAAATCGCCTTTTTTGACGGCCATTCGTATGCAACCGTTACACCGTTTAATATTTAATATTTTACCAACTCTGTATTAAATTTTTTGTTGCAGAAAAGGCGTCGCCTTCGAACCTGCCCCAGGTGTTCTAAGTGCTAGGGACGGCCCTGGTTTGCATATCTCTAATTTTATAAACTTTTCAATTGATCTTAAATAAGAACATTAACGGCAAATTTTGTTTAATTATTATTAAAAAACTTATTGATTATTCAAAATAAATAAATAATTTGTGATGTCTGTATAACTTTGTTTACTAAACGTGCAGGCAGGGCAGCAGAAGAGCAAATGCACGAGACTTCACCGTGATCTTTTTTAGAATTTTTTTCAAACAATATCAATTTGTTAAGTAATTCTGGTGGATTTGCATGTGCAAGGTGCAAGTGGCGGCTAAACGATGCATTTGGAGTACACATTTCAATTTCTCGCAGTTATTTATCATTAACAAAGTATTTTAACACGCGCAAGCACTCCACTACCCATATATTTAATAATGTAAGTTTCTACTTAAAGTAACAATAATAGCCAAGATCGATTCGAGGGAACATCGCAATTAATCCGTCAGTCAACCATAAATGTTCATTCGTAGTCGTATGTATCGTAATCGAACATTCTTCTTTCCTAAAATGGGGGCGCACAGTGACTCCGTTTTCTAACCCCACCCACGGCGGCCGGCGGTGTGGCGTGGCGGTTTATTTGTTTTGTTTCTAGATTTACGATTTACGATTTAATAAACGACTTCTCTGGCTTTATATACGGTGAGTACATACAGACAAAATTTTAATTTTTAATGTTTATTACTGATGGGAATAGATTTTTCTTCGTTCGTATAGAATGTTTATGTGTGGTAGAAGATACAATTTTCATAAACAATTTAATTTAATTTAATTTCAATGTCAATGTCGATTTGAAGTTTTTTTTCTAATAATGTGGGGTGAACCTTTTTAAGGTGACCATCTGTTCTAGTATTTAAATCAATTGTGATGCAGTTGGTGGACGGAGCGCATGTAAGATCAGAATTAAAGCCATCATTTTCGTTGTACATGAAAAATCTGTAAGTTTTTTGGTAAGTTACAGAGATAAAATAGAAAAAATAAAATGCACGACTGGGTCACACATATACTTGCTCACAGATAAATATTAAATTTAAAAAATGATCAAAGCGATTATGAAATATTGAATTTTCAAAAAAAAAAAAAAACATATTATTCTTTTTTTTAATATTATATTATTTGTTTTCAAAACAAATAAAGGTACATATAATTAATTATAATTTTTGAAAACTTCAAAGGAATATTCATAAGGGTGTCCGTTATTTCCCAAAATTGTTTTAAATGGCAGACACCCTCTAAATCAAAAATGTATGCCCAACACAAAAATATTTACTCAAAAAAATTTGTCCGAGGTCATTTACACGTGGCTCTTAGCCCATACCATTCAAATTTGTATGGGGCTTTCGCTCAAAAAAAAAAAAAAATAAAAAAGTTCTGAATAGCTGATGTAATTCGAGAGAACAAAAAAAGAGAAAAGTATGGGCTTAAAGCCACGTGTAAATGACCTCAGGTAAATTTTTTTGGGCAAATATTTTTTGTGAGGCATACAATTTTGATTTAGGGGGTGTCTGCTATTTACAAACGATTTTGGGAAGTAACTGTCGGTTACATATTTTTACGACCTCGTAAGGCTATCGAAAACATTGTAAAGTTTTGAACTTCGTAAATCTGTCACAAATTATATAGAAAATTAAACAGATTAACGTAGTTAACAACTTGACTACGTTTACGGCGACGACCTTACGCTTTTGCATAGAAACCCTTATTGTGTTTGGCGTAGTCGTGTCTTAGGCGCACTAAAACCAACTAGTTATTTATACTTCTTGAAAATATTTATATATATACAAAAATTTATTAAAAAATGTTCAGCCAATAATGAATACATTCAAAATCAAAACTTGCGTTCTAGGAAAAATACTGCCGTAAATTTTTGTTATATTTTAAATTAAACTGTTCTCGTTTTAAAACAAACATTTAAAAAAAAAAATGAGATTTTCTTAAAAGGTTTCTTAACATCTGTGTGTTTTCAATAAAATTTAAAATTTTCTTAAAATTCTAAAAACTGTTTAAAAAACTTTTAAATACCAAGTTTAAAAAATTAATTAATTCGTTTTCGATCTACAAATTTAGTTACCAATTTGGATTTTTTGTAAACTAAAAAATATTTTTTTTTTTTAATTTTGGTACACAATTTTAAGAGTTTTTAAGCTTTTTGGGAGCTTTTGTATCAAAAATATCTAGAAAAAAGTGATTCCTTCGAAGGTACCATTAATAATTTTTTTAAATGGTTTCCCATCTGAAGGTAGCTTTAACTTCAAGTAATCTATGGAGTTTTGTAAAGAAAAGTTGTGGAGCCGTTTTTTGAGGAATAGCGGATAGACGACAGGTAGAACTGTCCTTTTCGTCTTCCAATTACAATTTTTTTTAAATATTGTTATTATTAATACATAGTTGTAAGGTGTAAATTTTTATAATTTGGAGTAGTAGATTGCACTAATTTAAGCATACGAAAAAAGTTTTACCAAAATCATAGGTGCCCTTTTTGAGGAAAAAAGTATTTTCTCAATGACTTTTTAACATGTTTATGCAAGGTACCATTACTTTTTTTCATAAAGTGATAAAATATTCTAAAGATTATCAAAAAAACCTCAAATACCGAATGTGGAAAAACCGATCATACATCGAAATTTTAAATTTTAAAAGAAAAAAGGGATATTTTTTAATCCAAAAATTATAATACATTTTTTTCGAAAATTTTGGTGTACAATACCATTTTCAGGAGCTTCTGTATACAAAAATTGTTCAACTCAGTCATATCGTTTGCCGAAAATTGACACTATTAAAGTGGTTCTTTGGGAGATACCATTAATAACCATTTCTTGAAAGTTATTTTTTTTATTTTGTTTAGCTAAAATTCTGTAACCATTTTTAAGAAAATACGATAATGTCAATTTTTTTTGAAATTATGGCAGGTACCGTTATTTTTGGTTAAAAAAAAAGAAAAAAGACGTATGACCAAAATACATTTCCACATTAATGAAAATCATTTTAACTGTTGAAGACAGACAAACGGACATAGACAAACCTGACAAACTGCACTCGTTTAAGAATATTTTTGGGGACTTCTTTCATTGCATATTTTGGGAATTTATTTCATCATGAAATTATTTCGCAATTTAAATATGAAAATAGTCCCTAAAAAGCCATTAAATATATCCCCAATTTTGGGGAGTTCTTTCATTTTAAATTTTGGGAAGCTATTTTTCAGTTTGGGAATTTATTTCATTGAGGGAGTTATTTAATGGAACCCTGAAGATAAAAACTCGAAGAACCGAAGATTGAAATCAAAAGCCTTGAACCAAGATAATCTTGAAAACCAAAATCGTGAATACAAAATCTATAAATGATAAACCAAAATGTCGTAAAGTTATAATTCTTGTAAAATAATTGAATCGGCGTTTTTTTAAAGTTTTTGTATTTATTTTTAGATTAAAATCAATTTTATGGTGGAAAATTTAGATAGTATCTTACCGACTCTCCCGTTGAATTTAACTATGAAAAAAAAAACATCTACATATTTGTAGAAGAGGCAATAATTTTTTAAACATAGTTTTTCAAAAATTGTGAAATTTTTTATTCACATTTGCTTGAAAATTCTTGAAAAATGAAAATTAAAACGATGTGAGACAAATATCAAATCATATATTCTAAAAAATAATTATAAGAAATATATAGCCTGACATTTATCCTTTCCATAAAAACCTTAATTTTGAAGACCGGGACACTTAAAACCGAAGCTTTCTAATCGATCAGCTTGAAAGTTATTTGTGCATAAAGGAACTTTTCTCCACTGAACCTGGTCGGTGGTCGACCAACAACCTCTTATTGCTGCGGAGCTTCGCAGCTAATTTAGAAATAAAGAAATCGCGCAACTCCGGGCTGCATGCAGTACTTAAATTGTTCTGCTCCCAAGCTCAAAAGCCTGTGTTATTTCAGTTTGCTGCATAAAAAAGGCTGCACTTGCGCTTAAGCCATTACGCGCAGCTTGTTAAATTCAATTTTAAAATATACCCATCTCTATTGGAAAATACTTCACACAAATACCTATAGGAGTGTCCATTTCCAAAATAGAAACAAAATTAGTCAAGCCATTATTGAAATAAACGCGAGATAAGATGATGAGAAGAATATTCCGCTGTTTCAATACCTTGACCATATTCCGAAATCTACTTGTTTGTCAAATTGTTTCTTTTATATAAAATGTACCAAATTTAATCTTATTTGTTTTAGGTTTTTTCATGGCAATCTCGTATTAAAAAAAAAAATCTCTAAAAACTCAAATTCCTCTCTTGCAAATCAAATAAAAATAATTTCAAGCAAATTGGTTGACATTTTTAATATTATAAATATTTAGAAATAAAATTCAAGAGAACTATAATAAAAACTTACATACAATATTCAATCTCTTAACCTAATACATAATTTCAATCTAAAAGATTATAAATGGTTTAATTTAATGTTCCAAAATACTAAACCTAATTAACAAATTATATAATATATTAATTTTAATGACTTTATTTACGAAAAAAAATATAATAACCTAACCCCTAGCACCTCAATCAAATAAAAATTAAATATCAAAAAACTTTTTGATAATAATTTAGAATGAGTTGCTTACATTTGTGTGGTCAAAGTAAAAAAAAAATATTTCGTATCTGGCACGTACAGATTGAATTAAAGATTTTTATTTACTTGAATTTACTAAAAAAAGAGATCAAAAATACCAAATGAAATATAAGTTTTTTTTTTTATTTTATGTTTATGAATTTTTGAACAAAATATGAAAATTCTTTTAAATATAAAAGAATTACAAGGGATTTAACTTAGCCCGAAAATGATTCAAATTTGTAGAATTCCTTACAAAATCACGTCTTGTAAGCTTGTAAACCTCTTGTGTTTTTTATTGTTCCTTGGGAAATAATAAACAAATCATCAATTTGCGGGTATTTATGTGTCCCATTCTATTGCTCCTATATGTAGGATGAGGACTACTCAATTTATGAAAAACGACTTTCATTTTTTTTCTTGGATAATTATCTTCAAACTTGACAAAAAGTATCTATCTATGTCTCTATTGTCGGTGGGTAAAAGTTTGCCTAAAGTACCTATTCCCAAAGAAGAACATAAAGTGCTTTACTCTAATTCAACAGGGAGTCGACACTATGGGACGATAAAAACACTTTATGGTGTTATGAATCATCGGTATAAAGAATCCCTTATATCCATAGTCCAAGTGTAAGAGATTCATTCAGGCATTAAGGCTCTTAGGAAAAATAGACAAAAAAAAATATGGAACGACAAAAAAATGTGAAAAACTCTTTGAATCTATATTTACAGACTTTTTTGTTCTCGACTTTAGAGCGGCTCTCATAAGATAGATAAGTAGATACATCCCGGTCCCGGGGGAGGCGAATATTTAATATAGAACCATACAATAACAAGAAAAAAAAAAAAACAAACATTTGAATATAATGAAATGCTTCTTCTATCTGGACCAAGATCATGATGATCATGCCACTGATGATCGTTCCTTGGAGGTGGCGCAGCGGAAGCATCGGTGTGGCGGTGTCACCGACTGTCGCCGTGCGTCGGCCATCAGCATTCGGTGGCTGTGTGAACTTCTGTTATAATCACAAAGTATACATCTGTATCTGGATAGGCTCTGACATCTTCCGCCTCAGACCGACCAGCATTAGTAGTGGAGCGGTGTGTCATCGTCATGTCGCTACAATACCTATCTTTAAGATGATGTCGCCTGCGTATATGCTCCTTATCGCTCACGCTCCCTTTGCAGCATACATTTACATAAAATTTTTGTGTTTTTCTATCTCAGAATCTGATTTTTGAGATATTCTTTTTTTTAGACAATTTCCTTGCAATCTGATTTTCCCAAAGCAAAAGGCTAGATACTTAGTTTTCCTATCTAGTCTTTTGCTGTTCGTTGGATGGATAAGTCCAGGTAGCTTTTTCTTTATAGTAATATCAAAAAGATATTAAATTCATTCAGTTAAAATTTTGAGCAAGTTTTAGATTCTCAGAAGATTTATCGACCATTAAGTGAAATGTGTAA
Organism: Dasysyrphus albostriatus; assembly: GCA_946251815.1. Taxonomy (NCBI): domain Eukaryota; kingdom Metazoa; phylum Arthropoda; class Insecta; order Diptera; family Syrphidae; genus Dasysyrphus; species Dasysyrphus albostriatus. The sequence goes on from OX276336.1 coordinate 140,573,783, forward strand.
ATTTTTCTCTTGTTTAAAATATAAAATAAATGGTTACACGAGTTCGGCATGACTCAATAGTGATGATGGAATTTTCAAATAAAATATATTGTGTTTTCTATTAATATTTTACTCAATTAGCTAATATTTGTTTGAAAGATAAATCATAAATTTCTCAACATAAATTACATACATACCTCTATACATTATGTGCCTGCTTACTTAATTTTTGAAATATATTTTGTAGTTACATATAATTTTCTTAAAGTTTGCTTTACAATTTAAATACCGTGTGCGGTGAAAAAGTTCTAATGTTTAAACATTTTGTTTCATTTTCTTCAAATATTTTACAAAAGAATACAATATGACACACACAAATTTATGGATAATTGCATTATGGTTGCTTAGTGGTAAGTTTCAAGCAAATTATTGTTATATTGATTGGATTTGATTTTATATAAAATTCAAAATTTTGCAAAATTATTTAAACCTAAGTTTGATACATACAAACTGATTAAATTCAATGCCACGTGCCGACAGAATTTAAACGTTTACCCTTAGGTAGGAGCACTCAGTATACATTGGAATACCAATGTTTGAATTACAATATAACATTCACAGTGTTATATTTTAGTAATTTATGTATGATATTCCTTAAGTTAAGATACGAGTAATTACAATGACTATTAGGGGTGTCGGATTTTTTTTGTATTTTTTAAATTCAAAATGGGTATGATGGAACTTGAAAAGGAATTAAAAAAAAGTAATTTTTGTTCTGGGACATTTTCCATAATTGAATTTTTGAGACCCCGGGCCCGGTTTTAGGTAAAAAAATTACAATTAGAAAAACTGGTCAGAAAAACCATTTAAATAAGCATCGATATGTAGTCACAGTTACTTAAATTGATTTTTTTTTCTTTTGCCACATGCTACTAAGAAATTAGACTAAAAAACTGTTCCTTAAAAAGTCATAAAAACTTTTTTCTTAAAATCTTAGGGAAAGCCCCCAAAAAATCAATCGATTTGCTAATGGAATTTAATGGAATGCTTGAATTGGCCCGACAACTTTAACTGATTTTTCGGACCACTTTTTCGAATTTTAGTTTTTTTTTTATCACAAAGCGACCGCGGGGTCTCAAAATTCAATTTTGGAAAATGTCCCAGAGCAAAAATTACTTCTTTCAAAATCCTTAACAAGATCCACGATACCCATTTTGAATATAAAAAAATTTAAAAAAAAACCGACTCCTCTAATGACGATATGTAAAGTTATTGATTTGAATATCTTAAGTCAAGATTTTGATCAAACTTGAAATAACGAATATTCAGGGAATAGGAAAGAGTTAGTATCGCCATTCTGTCTGTCAAGGTATGTGTCAGTTTCTTTGGTTTCAAATTAGAGCCCACAAAAAAGAAACATTTTTTTAATTGAAAAAATTGCATATTTTTGCAAAACCAAGTATATTTGGGATTTTTAGAACTTCAAATTAATATTTTTCAAATTTCAAATTTGATATTTTTAGGTTATTTCTATTAATTTCATCAATGGCTATAATTAATTGGTTTTATTATATTATTTTCTGAAAACTAAAAATATAATACAAATTTTAACATTTGAAAAAAACAAGTTTTGTTTAAAATCAACAAACAACAACTTTATAAAAAGTCAATTCCTTTCACGTTGTAGCTAAAAGCTTTATGTGAACCCATTTCTTAAATTAAATTCTAACTAGAGTGAACGATCTCTAAGTTGCCCTTTAAAGTATTTTAAATGTTTCGCCATCGAAAGATTGAAGGATACACTAACGGGACATTTTAAATAGAAGAGTTTTCGAAATGGTTGTATTACATTTATTTTTATTCTGAAAACTTAAAAAAAAAACCTTTATAGTGAATTTTCCATTATTATGGAATCAGTCTCAAATTTGAAAAAAATAATCAAAACATTTGGGCGTTACAATTTATGTAGTGACTCCAATTTTCTAAAATAAAATCATTTTTCAATTTTGATTTATGTTGATGTTGAACATTCAAAAGTTTTGTGTTTTATTTGTTTTTTCTTTTTGTTTAGTTGCAAAGAAACAAGGAAATTATGAAATATTTAGAAGTGGAGGGAAAATAGAAAAACACCTGCGTGATTTTCAAAAAAGCAAATCTGTATTATACGACAGAATTCTGCAGAAAATAAATTAAAAATTTTTCTTATTTTAAAAGAAAATTAGCTACATTTATGTTGTATATGTATGGAATGGAGGTATTTTGAAATTATTAAAATGTCACAATATAATTATTAAAGCTATAAATATCAAATTTAATATGAAGCGGATATTGTGTATATGTTTCGTTTTGTCTTTAAGAGTTTGAAAAACTAGCTTCTAAACACCTATTCGTTTTATTTAATTTTGTATAATGTTCGTATTTGCAAAAAACAAAAGAGAGATTAAAAGTTTTAAAGATTCAATAGTTCAAATACTTATGAATAACTTTGATTTCAATGAGGAGTTACTATTTGAATGTTTAGATATTATGTGTTTATATATATAAATAGCTTTTCACGAACTTCTTAAAGACTTTAAGGATTACGAAGGATTAGTAAAAATTATCAAAGCGCTGTTTTTATTTATTTTTGAATGTAAAAAATCTATTTCAGAATGACGGTGAAATGAAACCGTAACACTTAAGTGTGATAATGCTTGACGTGACAGACTCTACGTGTCACATTAACGTGTCAAACTTTACAAGTTACATTTTAAAACGAATTAACAGAAGAATTTCGAGGTGATGTTTTCACATCTTAGCCGTGAGTCCCAGCACTTTTTTTTTTGTTTTACTTTTTCAACATTAAGTGGTGCATTTAGCATTTCCTTTTACTAGTCTTCTTCTACAGCATTACAAGATGAGACTTTAAATAATACTGTGAGTCGAAATTTTAACGAATTGAAAATATCCGAGAATGACCCAAAAGAGATATTTTTGTCAAAAAAAGAAACCAAAATACACATAAGAGCATGTATGTATGGTTTAAAAATCTTTTATAGAGTACATTGAATCAAATCAGAGGGGGGAGAGGATATGAACGTCATCGTCAAGTTCATGCTCCAAAATTTTCAAAACACCAAAAATACATTGAAAAGTTATTTTGGTAATGTATAAATTGTTGCCATGGTTAAAATATTTGTTTTTCTCTTAAAAGTCAATTTTTTAAGGAAACTGTCCATCCTTCCTGAGTACTGGGACAGGGCCGTGTCTAGGAAAAATTTTTATTGCTTTTTTATTTTATCAACTGAAATAGATTTCATATTTTGACCTTATAAATATTGACTGCATAAGCTCGATTTTACAAAAAAAATCGACCGGCTGATCAAAAAATTAAAAAAAAAAACCTCCAGCTTTTTTAAAAGTCGATTTGGAAAATATTGACAAAGATTAGATTTGATCAGATCATAGTTTACGAAACGATGTTTGAAAGCTCACGCTTCCAATCTTTCTTAATGTTACTTTAAAACTACCAACCTAAGCAAACTTTAGTGAGGGGGAGGGTGATTCAGAAGCTGAAGTTTTAAGGTTAAAGTCGAAGTTTCGACCATCTTTTGATGAAGGCAAGCGCTGAATTTACTTTTAAAATGATATCGTCTATGTGAAAGAGATAATTAAGCTCCGGGTCACATAAAATGCCAAGCTGGCGAATATTATCAATGGTGGGTATGGATTGATTATGGATCAGATAGAGACGAGGAGAAGATTTGATGCATTTGCGTGAAAAAGTGATTGATTAACATTTAACAACGTTTAGCTGTAAGCAATTTTTTAGACACCAAACTGAAAAACAGTTTACTGGATCCTGTTAAATAAAGGAAAAGTCAAGTCATGAGGAAATGGCCTTGAAAAACTTGGTATCATTGGCGTACAGTGAGAAACAAGAATGTTTGATGACCCTTTCGATATCGTTAGTAGCAAGAATGAATAAAAGTGGTCCTAGATGGCTGCCTTGGGAAACTCCGGTGGTAAAATATTGACAGGCCGATTAAGGACTAGACTTTTTTCAAGGGAGTTTTATTGGTTATTTTAAAAAAATTCAGTTATTATATTTACAAGAAAGTCGATATAAATCCACATTTAAAGCATTCAACATTTTTTTGCCAGGTATTTGTACGCAACTAGAAAGTGGTTTTGGTTACTTTTTGATTTTTTTGTATTTAAATATTTGTACATAAAAAGGTGGGTTCTGTGAGCTCGTCCCAGATGCTCTAAGGGCTAGAAATGACAGTGTGCAAGGAAACAAACACCCGAGCCTTTTAATGCTCCAAAATAATGCATATTTGCAGATGACCTAGCAATACTAGCGACAAGGAAATTTCCCTCCACAATTAGCAAACATTATAGGAAATGCCTTATGAGTCCTAAATACATGGTCTAAGAGGTATAGCGATTAACCCGCAAAAAAACAACTCCTTTTTTTTTAACGAAGACAACTCAAAATATCCGATAACGCAAAATATCTTGTTGTGATCCTGGATAAAAAATTGAGCTCGGATCTCAAGATTAGAGAAAGAACAAAATATTTTGTTAAACCTTGGGACGAAGCCCAAAAATTATCAAGTGGATGTTTATAGCCATTGTTAGACCTGTTCTCTCATAAGGTACACAGTAGTCTGGTGAAATGCATTGGACAAAGTTACCGAACTTAAAATTATGGCCAAAGTTCAAAGAATGGCATATATTGGAATCACCACGGCAGTTAGGTTAGGAAGCTATACTCAACTTAAAACTTTTTAGATTTATTTATAGAAGAATCGGTAGCCAATAGCGCACTTCGGCTAGCAAAAACTTAACTGGTAGCTGGATATACAGCGTCATAGGTCATTCAAAGATTCTTAGGAAATACACGAGAGCTGAACTGACTACATAACACCCCGTTCAAATTTTTACAAGCCGTTCACGGTCCGCTTTCTTAGCAAAGAAGGCTGACAAATCAATGAGCCATCAACCTGTGAATCGATGATAGCAATATATACCGACGGTTCTACGATAGATACTGGTGTTGGTGCAGAATTTTTTTCAGAAACCCTTGGACTCACCAGGTCATTCTGACTTTATAGCTGAGGTCCTGGCAGTGACGAGAGCTGCTAGACAAGTCTCAATTGTGGCCATACTACAAGTTGATATCACCTTTTTCATTATATATATAATATGTACTCTGAAGTCTGAACCAAGTGTGTTCTGAGTGCTCTGAATTATGTATTTTTGAAACAAACCTGAACACTATCTGTCAAATGCTTGTGTTCAGCTTTTAACTAAGTCTGCTCAGTTATTTTATTTTGAGCTCATAGAGCTCATTCTGAGCACACCCAGAACACGTTCAGGACGAAAACAGAAACACACGTTTTTAGCTCTAAGCATTCTGAAGAAACACAATTTTTTGTTCGATGGTTCAGGCTCTGCTCTGAACTAAAATAAATAAACACCTTGCTGTAATTAAACCATATTCCAGAGCTTTATAAAACTTAACGTTCTTTCAATCTTTTCTTAATTTTTAGTTATGTATAAGGTAATTTTTTATACCTGAGCAAAAATTTATTTTAATATTTTTTTTTCGGGAACCAATACAAATAAAAATGGTGATTATTATTTTTCTTTTGCTTAAATTTGCTACTTAATGTCATTTTGAATACTTCCCAATACAACGAAATTTTGTGAAGTTTGCCCAAAATTCTGTCAAAGTTCATATAAAAATAAGGAAAGTAAACGAACAGACATTTTTAATAAACCTTCTTTCTATGAAATATAAATTCTGAGATATCCTTCACATGATTGTTAATGTATGTATGCATATCAGTCAGATTTCTAGTCCTCAGAAATGATGTTTTTTTTTTAAATTGGCTCTTACTCTGTATTGGGCAACTTTTTAATTTTTTATATCAACTCTGTTCCAGTCTTATTAAAAACAACACGCCAAGTAGATGATAACAAATGAATTTTTTTTACGAGGAATTCATTAAAATTTGTTCATTGCAGCTCTTTGTGCTAATTTCCCAACCAAAATCTTAACATCAATAAATTTGGTTTTTAATATTAAAAAAAAAATACCTGAATTTTTTGATCACCTTTCGAAAATATCAAAAATGTCAATTGTCAACTCTTTAAATTTTTTCTTTCCCTCCTATAAGTACCAATTCATTTTAGAATTAAAAATTCTAATAATAGTTGCATATAACCCAGAGAGACAAGTTCCTTAAAGATATTAAATAAATCTCACGTCATATTCTCAAAGTGCCTATATATTATTAATAACACAATTTTTCAACGATATAAAGATGTTCCTCCGAGGGAAGAACCATTCGTTGTCAGATTATATCAATAAATTGAATAAAATAACACCCAATGTTATTTTCTAGTCGTGATGGTAAAGTTAGAGGTGTTATTTTTAAATTTGGTAGGCGTTTTGATTGAATTATTATTAAATATATTTGTGAAATATTTTTTTTTTTTAAATGAACAAAAAAAATGAGGATTTATAAAATTTCAATAAAATTAACAACAGGCTTAACATCAGGATACAGTTGTTTTTGTTTAAAAAAAAAATTATTCGGTTAGTTTATTTTGAAAACTTTATTCTTTCATGAGTCATTTAAGATGAATAATATTGTTTTAGACATGGTTCGGTTATTTTATTTTTATTTTTTATATATAATATAAGAAGCGGAACCATTTCTATGGAAACATAATCTCTTGAACCTCATGGCGAGAAGATAGGTTCATAAATTCATCAGTAAAAAAAGTAGGTAGGTATTCACTTCTAAAATTGATAACACAAAATGATATCAACTAAACATTATCAAGTCGCAAAAAAATATCATCACTTTCCAGTTCAAAGTTCAAAAAGATTTACATAAGCTTCCTCGTATATATTACAAGTGTTTGATGATCCATCTCAAATATGTAACTACGAAGTTTCATCAAAATCGTTATAGGCGTTTTTAAGACATCGTTGTTCAGCAACTACAACTAGTTTACATTGCAAACTTTGGACACACTAAATATGCTGACGCGACACCGATGGACAGTTAGTCCGGAACCACTCTTTGAAATTCTACATGATGTTGTAGTGTTAAAAATGTTATTTAAATTTTTTTTCCACAAAAAGTACTTGTAGAGCAAATAAAAATGATTGCATCCGCCTCGAATGACTCAAAACTGAACTTAACATAAAATCTGTGAAGACAAAAAAAAAACATAAAACATCTCGAGCTTTCCCATAATCTGTTTTTCATTATTTACATCCTGTTGGATTAAATAGAAAGCATTTATTCTAAAGGCCGAAAGATTTCCCGGTGTTTTCACACTCTCTTGTCAAGAGTTTGTCAAATCTGAAAGCAAATAAAAACGAAAAATGTTCATTGCTGTGGGAGGAAGGCGTATAATGGTGAGGTGAGCGATATCTTTATGACCGCCAGTCGCATACAATATTTCCATTTGTTTATTATGGCAACATGTGTGTGTTATGTAGAACGTGCTTCTTTGATAAACAATTAAAACAAACAAGACCGATGTTCTGTGTTTTGGTTGTTATTTTTATGTTGATTAGAAAGTGCATTTTAAAAAGTTAATTTCCCGCAAAGTTGACATTTTTAAGTTACAAAACATGTGGACATTTGTGTATAGTTTTTGGTTTGTAGTTAAAGTTCATAAAAATTTACAAAAATCTTTGAAGCATTTTCAGATATTTTCAAAAATAATAAAGATTTTCTTTTAAAATATTATCAATGGAAAAATTTAAAATATTGAAATAGATATTTTTGGAATGCAATTTTGTATGGTATTTTCAAAATAAATAAAATTTTTTCTGAAAAATGTCTTGCGGTCAAACAGAAGTCGTGATAAACATGTCAAGGGGTTTTATTATAGATTGTGTGAAATTTAACAAGTCGTAAAGTTTTTATAGCTATATAAGTCGTTAAACAAAAGCCAGGTCAAGGAGAGATTATTTATGTAACTACATAAAATAAAAAGTTCAACTTTATATTTTGAAAATTATATAGGAGTATTTCCAAAACTATTTGATAGAAAAACAAAATTTTGAACTGCCATTTTTTTGTAGGTTCAAATTAAAACACAACAGATTGAATCTCAAACACTTCAATACAATTTCGGCTTGGTTTTCAAATACTATTCTTTCTTCAAATACATATTAGAAATAATAAAATTGGGAACTCATCCTTTCTTCTCTCATAGGCAGAGTGAAGTTGGATCCATTTTGAATCATGAAATAAGAAAAACAAACAATTGGCAAAGAACAACATTTTTATAAGGTATATCCGGCCAAATACAGGTGAAATATGATCCCTGGTAATATTTTCTTATCAATCTGATTTTTGTAAAAAAAATTGTATTGGTAAGAAAGTCCTTTCAAAATTTAAATACAGTTAGAAATGCTTGATGCTTAATGCGATAAATATAGATTAGCACAATAACTTCAACAGCAATTTTGTAAGCAACGAAAACTTTGACATCAAAAGTCAAAGTTTCAACAACATAAAAACAAATAAAGAAAAGAGACTGGCTGCCACCCACACTGGTAACTTTCCATTGCAGCCCTCGAAACATAGAGGCCCGATGTTATTTTATTTATAAGTTTTTGTTGAATTTTTGTACAAACCCTATTAAATATCAATTATTAACTAATATGTAGGATTAAATTAACCGGGAGCCAATATCGTTGTCTGTCCTCAAGATATTTGAGGCAAAAAAAAATTCCAACAATTATTGGCTGTTTTTTTTCGCTTAAGAAAATTTTTAATTAAATTTTTTAAAACTTTTTATCAATTTTTATCAATAAACTAGTGCGTAAAATAAAATTACCTCGAGGCCAATATCATTGTTTGTTCTAAAGATATTCTAGAAAAAACACTTTTTTCAAAAATTTTCAGCAAGTTTCTTCTTATAAAAAAAACTATAAGTTGGTATGTTCTTGTATTTTTACCAATTTTTTTTGCACGTTAATAGGCATAGAATAAAACTAATTCGAAGTCATTGGCATGATTTGTTCTTGAGATATTCGAGACTAAAAAAACTCAACAAGGGTTTTTTTTAAATTGCTATAGGAAAAAAAAAACGCTCATTGATTTTTTTGAAAGTCCTTCCTGCACGTATTGAAATTTTTGTCTATAAAATAAAATTTATTTGAATTCGATATCTTCATTCGTTCTTGAGATATGGTGAACGAAAAAAAGTAAAGGAACCTACGAACGCGCACGAATGTACGAACGTACGTACTGACACAGACATTTCTCTAAAAATGATGGATTCCGATTCTTTGGAGCTCAAAACGTCAAGATACATATGTCAAAATTTTTGATTTGACAAATCGGAACAATTACAATAACTTCCAATAGGAAGTTAATGAAAATCGGTTGTCTCATTTGCATAAATGAGTGTTGATAAACCTGAAAAACTTTATCTTACAAAATAGTCCTGTGGACCCCTCCTCCTCCATCCCGTTATGAGGTATTTTTTTAAAAAGATTGTCACAGCATGATTAGAAGAATGTTTTTTCATAACATTCACACTCTTTTTGCATGGTTTCAAGACATCAAAAATTTAGTTCGAGCCTTGCACTCAAATTTCAACGACATTACTTAGATTCTTAAAATTTGAATAACTCAGACAAACTTCAATATTCTTCCTTCAAAAAAAGCTTACTTTATTTGAAATTGAATAAGCGTTTGATATATTTGCAGAAAAAAAATTAAAAATATTAAAGTACATATATACAATTTTTTTTAAAATTGACAAAATGAAATACAAAACGAAAAGACAAGGCATGCGACACATGGTTGAAAAAGAATTGTTTTCATGTTGAAAAAAAAATAACTAAAAGTGAAATCGTATAAAAATGACTGAGTTTCAAATTGTTATTCTCAAAAAGTACAAAACAAATTTTTTTTTTTAATTTTAATTTTAAAATGGAACTTTAAATATTGTTATCAAATTTTACCAAAGTTGTCAAAAGCATCAAAGCTTCCATTCCATTATTTGGTTTTTGAAACATATTGTCATAGTCAAAACTATTTCAGAAACTAAATTTTTAGTCAATATTTCTGACAAAAAATTGTATACATAGTTTTAGATCAGAAAAATTAGACTTTCACTTCGAAAAAATTCCGCAAAAGCTGAAATTTGGTGGAGAGCTTTGTTTTGACATTTTAAGGATTTCTTAAAAAGTTCAGTCAGTTTGGGATATGGCTGAATTTTTTTGGGGAGGTGAAGGGGGGTAAAATTCAAGTACAAATTGTAACTTATGTAATTCTACACAAAAAAAAAAAAAACTAATATATTTTTATTCATACAGTCAATAAAATAAATCATGAAAGAACTTCATGGTAGAGCAAACTTTGTCAAAAAATTTATTAAAATTTCAATAATGGATGGGCAAAATTTGTTGTACGATTTGTGTATGATGGCTACATCTCTTCCATTATAAAAAGGGAAAAGAAAATGATTTATTCTTATTCGACAACTCGATTGAATTTTCTTTTGCAACTACATCATAAGAGAATATAAAACGTCAGCTTAGAGTGTAAAGCAGCTAATATTTTTAACAAAGTGTTCGCATTACTTTAATAAAACCAAAATTACATTAAATATTTTTCAACACTCGTTATTGCCAAATTCAATGAAATTGAAAAGATTTGATAGACTTTTGTATTTTTTAGCAGTTCTTGAAGTGGTCTATAATGGTAAAAAAAATGTGGAGTTATCCGCTTAACACTCTTAGCCGACGAAAAGTAACTTAAAAATGAGCTATTTACAAAATCTGAAGGTTTAGTCTTGAAGTTATAGCTTGTAAAAGTAAAACTTTTGATTTTTTACTAAAAAAGGGATAAATAACAGTTTTTAATACCTCAGGAAATATATATTTTTTTAATTAATGAATTTATATTATTGTTCATAAAATTACGCAAAAAAGATTGCGACACTTTTTTTCATAGAAGCAACGGATTTTGAGAAAAACGTGCACAAAACGCTTTCATTTCCTATTTTACCCGTTAGCAAGATGATGAAAAAATTTCTCTACAATAAAAAGATCTTATTATAACGCTTCTGCACATTTTTTTCAAAATCAGTTGCAATGGCAACACTAAGAATAAATTAGTTTAAACTTTTTGTATAAAACGCGTAAAAAATTAAACACTCCAAAAAATGGTGGCAAAAAACCTAACGAAGCGTCGGGATACTCATGAATTAGTCTTTTAATTGCTTTAAAACTAGAAAAGCCCAAATTTTAACACATAATATTTTAAGCTTTTTTGAAGCCAGAAATCTGATCCTTTATATTTTTTGTAAACTAAGTTTCTTCAATGAATAAACATTTGAAAAAATTAATTTTAAAATTAAAATTTAGAAAAATATGTAAAATTTTACTTTTTTTATATATATTTAAAAAAAAACATCTTTCAGAGCTTAGTTTAGCTTTTAAAATTCAACACTCTTATCAATTTGAAGTTGAGCACTAGAAACCTGAGGGTTGTATGCCTCCTAATTTTTGAGAAAATTGAAAACTACCAAAACTATTTTTTTCTTTTATCGATTTACTGCATTTTTGATTTAAAAAAATGGAACACATCACATTTAAATTGTTTGTTCTTACATGAACCGAAGTATTGGAATGGGGGAAGAAGGTTCACCTGACTACATTCTGTACCTTCGTTCCCAAGAGCATTTTGATTTTCGTGGCCAACGGTTTCTTTACATAAAATCTGAATAAAATTGTAAGTTAGTTGTAGTTAGTAGCGATTTTTGTATAATAGTGTCAGTATAGACATTGACTTATTTAATAAATAGAAGTAGAATTAAGAGGTTCCAATTGGTTCCAGTAGATTTAAAAAAAAATGATATAAGAATTGTTTAAATAAAATGATTTAAATGTTGTTTATCAATAAAATTAATCATTTTTAATGATAACACTATCTATTATTGTTGAACGTGGAAAAAGAGTTCTAGCTGATTTTCAGATATTAATGGGATTAAAATCGATTTTTTGAAAATGCAGTTAGGTATTTGACTTTATAGTACAGGCGCCCAAGAAACGACAAGTTACTTAAATGTACATGAAGTCTTACAGGAGTCTCCGAAAACATAATGAATTTTGAAGAACATTTTTGAAAAGACTTTTGGTGCGCTGGAATCACTTCTCATCCCACTGTGTTCCGCCCATCAACTTGGATTTACATTTTTGGGAGACTCATGAGCCCTGAATTTATTTACAACATCAAGATAATTAGTTCAGTAGAAAATTGTAGAAAAAAAGTACCCGGTTCTTGGCCAGTATCAGCCTTATTTATAAAATTTTTAAATAAAATGTCAAGTTAGACAAACCTTAGACAATCGATGCCACTGTTCAAGTTAGACAACCTTAGGACAACAGTAAACAAAGTTTATTAATAACTTTTTGGAGTTGGACGGCTGTGTAAAGTTAGACAAAGCTTATAAATACGACTGTATATGTGAATTTTAATAAGAAAAAGTTCAAATTATTATATTTATTAGTATAAAATAAAATACGACCAAATTTAAGGCCGATATCTTTTGCCTAGCGTGATAAAAAAATATTATAACATTTCCACTTATTTTCAGGACTTGCTCTATATGAATGCTGTGGAATACCACCAACAGTGGAATTTGGAACAGTTCGCATGAAAGATGAAGACGATACCGTATTAGCTATTTATGCCTGTAATAGTGGATACACTTTAGAGGGTGAAATAGAGTTATATTGTGACTCAAATTCTGGCAGATGGAATACTAGTCCCCCAACTTGTGTTAAAAGTAAGAACGATTAAATATACTTCTTTCAGACAAGTCTCCATATTTAATGTCTATTGCTATGAATTTATGCCAATTCATTTTTTAAGTTCCACCTGACAGACTTAGTAACCATTCAAAAAAACTAATCAGTTCTACCTATAATTTTGAAATTTTATTCATTGTGCTTTGCGTGAGATACTCGTATAAACATTAACTATAAGTTAACCTTGCCACTTCACATTATTCCCACCAGTACAATCCGAAGATGATGGTGATGAAAACAACGAAGAGAATGACATCAATGAAAGCAACAACTCCCAACCAAACAGCCAAGAAAGAAAAAAGAAAACGCAAGACATTCTAGAAGATCCATACATCACAGCTGACTATGCTCAAAACTTGGATATGACTTGCGTCAGTGCACGAGTAAAGGCTCCAGAAATCCCAGATGGATTCGTGGATAAATATGATAGGTAAAAAAAAATAAGTCTTATTTTAAGGTTTTTTATTATGAATTATTCATAACCACGGAATATGTGTCTGTCGGTCGGTGGTATATTTTATTTGGGGGGGCGAAATTCTTAACATTTCAGGAGGCGCAAAGGCGAAAGTACTTTCATTGTCGCATTCTATTCGTGTAACGACAACTTTGAACTGGAAGATTTCGAACGAAATGCCGTCTATTGTAGTAAAACCAAATGGATTGGCCAACTGCCAAAATGTATTGCTACGAGTGACTACAATGAAGAGGGTAAGGCAAATTGAAATAGGTTTTTATTTTATTTCTGGCCACTTTATGGACAATTTCTTTTGTGTTTGACTTGGCAAAAATATAGAATACCTGGAATATGATGAGGGTGGCGAGGAAGAGGACGAAGATGAGGAGGAAGTCACCCAGAAGCCTACATCATCCCAGACCGAAACGACAGCAGGCAAAGCTGAAGTTGAGTATACCGTAAAAGTAAGTGAAGAAGTTCCGGATGAAGCGGCCCCAAAAGTGGATGCAGCAGTTACGGACATAAATATTATTGTCCAGCCCACTGTTGATCCATACACTCCAAGGGTATTGAATCAAAGCTGTGGTTCAGATAAGGGTGGCTGTGATCATAATTGTGAGATGGTTCTCTATCCCGGTGAGAATGAGCCACGAGTGGTTTGTACTTGCTACTCGGGATTCACTCTTGATCCTTACAATTACCGACAATGTCATGGTAAGGAAGTGTTGTTTAACATTTTAAATAAAGATTGTCTAAACCTCCTCTTTCCCGTACAAAAGACATTGATGAATGCACCATCAACAATGGTGGCTGTGAGCAAATCTGCAAGAACAATCCTGGGTCCTATGAGTGCACTTGTAAGGAAGGCCTACAAATCGATACAGTCACAGGAAATACTTGCATTGGTAAGTTCTTAGCTATATAGTTTGTAGTGATGAAGGTATAAAGGACTTTTAAACTAATCTAATATGGTGATGGTAGTCATGACGAAGAGGTTAATGATTCTGAACTAATTTTCACTTTTGTACAAAATATTTTATCCTTGTATCTTACTCTGTGTATGTAAATTGTGTATCTCTGTCGATCTCTGCATGGGTTTTTGGTAGATAGTCCTTTGTTGTGCTGACAAAATTATTGCTCCACAACATCATTTGGTATAAATCTTCATCGAATCCTTTCTTTGTTGTTCTTGTTGATTATTCTTACCACACACATACATACAATGTAGATGTAAACGAATGTTTATTGAGAAACGGACATGGTCCATGCCAGGATACCTGCTTCAACACCTGGGGTAGCTATAGTTGCTCCTGTGATGGTCTACCTGGAACAAAATTAAGTGACGATAGAATCTCGTGTGAGGACAATGGTGAATGTGCAATAAATAATGGTGGATGCTCACATATTTGTTTGGCAACCTTAGGACGAGTATTTTGCTTGTGTCCAAGTGGTTTTGCACTATCGAAAGATTGGAAAAATTGTCAAGGTTTGTAAAATATCACGATGAAAAGCTATTTACAGTATCTTATGTATTGTTGGTAGGTATTTACTTTGAATTATTTTTTTTTTTTTAAATTGTTGATTCTTTTGGGAAAGTTTAGCGTTTGTTGATTTTGGAATAATAAAAATTGATTATCAGGAATAAGACTGCACAACTTAAAAATTAAGGCCTGAGTACTTTAGAAAAAGACGTGGCTATAAGAGGTCTGCTTCAGCTAACATCTTCAAAAAGACTCAATGTCTCGATTAAAGATTGATATGTTGTTATGATTCTTTCTTGGGATATAGGTAGATAGTTTGGAGTCGGCCAAAAAAAATTCTAGATAAGAATCAAACATGATAATGATGATAGAGAACTCATAGAAAGTGGGTGGCACAATTCTGTCTGTCCACTATCAGTCTATCTGTCTGTACCTCAACCTACAGTCTAAACCATTGAAGTGATTTTTTTTTTTTTAACTTCAGGTTTTCACCAGCGGAAAAATTGAAAATTTTAGCTCCGAAAATAAAGGTACTTTCCATTCAACCGTTAAGGAAGAGCGTATTTATCTCAAAAACGGCTTCGACGATTTTGATAAAAAAAAAATCAGTGGATTAGGTACTGAAAGTATAGTGTACATTTTCGTAGGAACAAAATCAGTTATTAACGGTACCTACCATAAAACCGTTATTTTTTTTATTTTCGATTTTCTCATTAATGGCTTAAACGAAGTCAGTCAAAATTTTAATGCAAAAGCTTCTTTAAAATGTCAATAATATAAAAACTTAAAAAAAAGTAAATTTTGAATTTTTAAAAATATATATATTTTTTTTTTTTGGAAATGGGTTAATGAATTTTTTTGTAACAAGGTACATAAATGTATTTTAATATAAACTGAAGCATGCAAAAACAAACCAGAAGCGTCCGAGAGCACTTCGAATGCTTCTGAATTCTGTAAGCGTTCCTTTGGCACCAGATGAAGTATTAGGCGTTTTTCTTTTTTAATTTAGAACAGAGTCCGAGCATGTCGAGCATCTTCTGAAGATCTTCTGAACCAAGCGTGTTCTGAGCGCTCTGAATTATTTTTGAAAAACACCTGAGCACAAGCTGTTAAATGCGTGTGTTCAGCACTTTCTTGTTCAGTATCATTCCGTATTGGAGAGTTTTGGAGAGCTCTTGCTGATAATCAAACAAAAACGCTAAAAGTACTCGTAGCAAAAACTTAACAAGGACATCCTTAAGTTCCCTACTCTTACACTTAATATATAAATCCTATGAGAAAAGGTTACAAACGTGGTTGAATCCATGTAATGCATATTTCGAAAACTGTTGGTGTGATATTAACCAGTTTAAACATGACTAAAAACTTTTAACACGATGGAGTAATTCGTACAAAATTAAAGTCAAAACTGATCTTGAAATTGTCAGATTCCTTAAAAGATCCATGTCAAGACAGCAACGATATTGCCCCTTGATCCAAAAAACCAATCTTTTTTAAAGGGCTACAACTCTGGACTCTGATATAACTTTATCTTCAAATAATATTTCAAAATGCGGGAAATTTATAGCTCTTCAACTTTTGAAAAAAAACAATGTGCTTAAAGTTCTTTGAGAACGAGAATTTGGAGATTTGTGTATATGTAGACGAATAAGCATTATCAAATATGGTGAATCTTACCAGGCTTCCTAAAAACCTGGCTCTTCAATAGACCTCTTTAAGAAGTGAACAATTTCAACCTTCTTTTTTTTCGTTCCAGAGAATATTTAATATATCTTTCATGTACTATATTTTGATTCGATAAGAGGCTTTTAATATTTTTTAGCTACGTTAGAAAGTTAGCGTCAGATTCAATTATAAATATTATTTTTCCGCCTCCCTCTATAAATTTTTACTAATTATAAACATTTTTCTTTTAAAGATATCAACGAATGTGAATCTATTGACATCGCATCTAACTGTCCCGGAGGTTGCCAAAACACGGTTGGATCGTATGTGTGTTTACCAAAGCCAACCGAGGAAACTAGCAGCAGCAGCAATGAATCTCAGTCTGTGTCCAATCAAACTGAAACCCTACAATGTGAAGAAGGATTCCGTCCAAGTTCCGATGGCAACTGTGTTGATATCGATGAATGCTCTGAAGGAATTGCTAAATGTGAAAACTGCCGTAACAATCACGGCAGTTATGATTGCATTTGTCCAACTGGCTTTGAATTTTCTGACGATGAAGAAATTTGTGTTGATATTAATGAATGCGAAGCTTATGCTGAGGAACAATCTCAGGGTATATGCTCTCATTTATGTGAAAATACACAAGGATCGTTCATCTGTAAATGTAAGGAATTACATCATCTGAGTGACGATCAAAGAACTTGCGTTAAAGATTCTTGTCAAGATATGGGCACCAACAAGACTCAATGCTCACATTACTGTGAGGAAAGTGCTGAAGGACCGGTTTGTAAGTGTCCCGAAAAATTCGAATTAGCTGCTGATAAGTTTAGCTGCGTGCCAGTGGCCACAGATGCCTGCTATGAACTTGGTGGTAATGAGCGTTGTTTGCCAGGAAGCTGTGCAAACTTAGAAGATGGCAGCTACAGGTGTAGTTGTCCAGTTGGATATAGGGATGAAGTTTACTTCTGCAAGGACATCGATGAGTGTGCAGAGGGCCAACACACCTGTTCCCATATCTGCTTTAATACACAAGGATCATTCGAATGTCAGTGTCCGATCGGCTACCAGGTGATGGAGGGTAATTCAAGTAGTTGCATAGACATCGATGAGTGCTCAGACAAAGATGGAGTCTGTGGGGATAGGGTCTGTAAAAATACAGAGGGTGGTTTCAGTTGCACATGTCCCGATGGCAGTGAACCAAATCAATATGATAAGTGTGTTAAAGATGATCTGTGTTCGGCCAACAATGGTGGATGCTCCCACACATGTTCTTCATTGGAAGGAAGTGTTACATGCATGTGCCCAGTGGAGATGAAGCTTTCTGAAGATGGCTTTACGTGTGTCCATTTAGATCCGTGCACAAACAACAATAATGGTTGTTCTCAGATTTGTAATACAGCTCTTCAGGGATCATGTTCATGTAAGCCTGGCTTCGAGCTTCAGGAAGATGGGAAATCTTGTCAAGACTATGATGAATGCATAGACAATAATGGTGGATGTGAACATATTTGTGTCAACAAGCCTGGTGGGTATGATTGTGTGTGCAAAAAAGGTTATGTCCCTAGTGGAGGAAATCATTGCTTTGATGTCGATGAGTGTGCTTTAGATACGCATAATTGTGCTTCTGGTTTGCTTTGCCAAAATCTTAATGGTTCCTATGCTTGTCACTGTCCGCAAGGCTTTGTTTTCTCTAGAGGCTCATCTACAGAGTGCTCTGATATAGATGAGTGCTTGTTGAACAACGGAAATTGCTCTGATTTTTGCATAAATTTACACGGAAGCTTTCAGTGTTCTTGTCCGCGGGGAAAAGTTTTGACAGATGACGAAAAGACATGTGACTATGTCGATGGTTGTCTCATTGACAATGGAGGGTGTTCTCATAAATGTGTCTTCAACAAACCCCTCACAACTTGTGCTTGTCCGTATGGTTATGCTTTAGACTCGGACGGGAAGACCTGCATGGACGTCGATGAGTGTGCGATGGGTATGACGAAGTGTTCGCATTTGTGTGTGAATACCATTGGAAGCTTTGTGTGTGCTTGTCCCGAGGGATATACGCTTGCGGCAAATGAACTCAGCTGCTTTGACAAAGACGAGTGTGCTGCCAACAATGGCAACTGTTCCAATATTTGTATTAATCTTTTAGGTTCGTTCTCCTGTGCCTGCGATGCAGGATTTGAGTTAAGAGAAGATTTGAGGACTTGTACCGATGTTGATGAGTGCAATCAGGAACTTCATGACTGTTCTCATTATTGTGTCAATACGGTTGGTAGTTATGACTGTTCATGCCCAGCTGGATTTGTATTGGGGCCAAACAAGCGTACATGTATTGATGTTGACGAATGCTTGGGTTACTCTAGTTGTAGTCATACCTGTCGGAATACTCTTGGTTCCTTTGAATGCGAATGTCCATCGGGAATGATTCTCGATGACGATAAGAAGACCTGCGTTAATGCAAACTTCTGCAGCCGCTTACAGCCACAGTGTTCCCATTCTTGCAAAAACGTTGACAACGGCTTTGAGTGTACTTGTCCACAAGGACTTAAGGTTGGCAGTGACTTACTTACCTGTGTAGACATAGACGAGTGCTTAGTCGGTAATGCTGGATGTTCCCATACCTGCACCAACTTAGAGGGATCTTACAGCTGCCTTTGCCCAGCTGGTTTTAAGCTAGGCGAAGACGGAAAGATTTGCCAGGATATCAACGAGTGTAATATTGACAATGGTGGCTGCGAACACTACTGCATTAATGCAGAAGGGAGACACTCTTGTGAATGCAGTCAAGGATTTGCTCTCCAAGATGATGGACGAACCTGCCGGGAAAGTGATCCCTGCCGCCAAAATAATGGTGGGTGTGAGCAGATATGTCAAGCTGATGGAAAGTGTGCCTGCAGAGCTGGCTATGCCCCTAGTCCTTTTAATAGCTCCAGTTGCTATGACCTGGATGAGTGTCAAGTGGGCAATCCATGTCCCGGACAAAGTTGTCGTAATACACCAGGATCCTATGAATGCTTTTGCGAGCAAGGATACACCAAAGATGCGTATGGTCGTTGCATCGATATAAACGAATGTGAGTATCAAAACACATGCCGTGGTGAGTGTGTCAATTTGCCTGGCAGCTACGAGTGTAAGTGCCCTGCTGGCCTTCTCCCCAGTGAAGACAGAAAGACCTGTTTAGCAGTCCGAAATCAATGTCAGCCATTCCGCCCTCCAAAATATGGTGAAATGCATTGCACCAGGTCACGTCATAAGACTCACTTGTATTACAAGACCAGGTGTTCAGTTTGGTGTACACCCGGTTACCAACTCGAAGGACCATCAATCCGACACTGTAGTGCATCTGGACAATGGGATAACTTCGAGAATCGTTGTATTCGTAAGTGTGTCTTTTTTTTAGGGAGATAGTGAGTGATGAATAATTTTATTCTTTATTTCCAGCTCAAATGTGCCCTCGTCTGCCTCGAGCAGAACATGGAACAATACTACCAGCCAATTGTTTACTGGGCAAGACTTATGTCGGCGAACGATGCCTGTTGCATTGTCATTCTGGCTATATGCCAGCTGGTCGAAAAGTGAACGTTTGTAATGTCGACCAGAGTTGGTCATTTAATTCGACATTTGATTGTATTCCCATTGGAACTCCTATATTCAATGCCCCCCATGAACGTGTTGATGACAATAGACGTTATAGTATACCACAACAACGACCATTTATCAAGTGTCCCCGCAATACAACTGTCTTGCTTCCATTGGGACACAAGACGGCACATATAATCTTACAAAAACCAAAAACTAACATGGACTATCGCTATGTGCAGTCGTTCCCACGATGGTCGAGAAATTTGCAAGCACATCTTGGAGCTGGAGTGCATGTAATCACATTCCGTGGACATGAACCTACCACCCGACGTGGAGCCTTGTGTCGTACAGTAATCACAGTGAAGAATAGTGAACCACCAAAGGTTACCTTCTGTCCACCTTCATTTGAGGTCACTTTGGCCAGTGCTCAAGAAAAGCGTTCAATTGTTTGGAAAGAACCAGAATTTGAAAGTCCAAATCATATTAGAAATGTTCAAAAGTCAAATGTGAGTTGAGGACAATGCTGTGTAAAGTTTCTTGGTATTTTAATTAAAGTTTTAATTTCTTAGATCCCAGGACAGCTTTTTTCAGAAGGAGTTCATAGGATTTCATACGAAGCTATTGATGAAGATGGTCTAGCAGCAAGGTGCGAGTTCAATATTGTTGTTAAAGGTAATTGATTTATTTTCAAATAAAGTCGCAAGAGAGTATTCTGAAATACATTTATGTATTTATTCTATTCCATTAGCTCCGCAACTCCACTCACTGCCCTACTTATACTATCCACAAGCTGGTGGAAGAAGTTCAAAACTATTGGCCAATCATGATTCCTACATCATTTGCAATGGACAATCACCAGTTAAGATTTATGGCACTCAATCTGTAAGTATTCCGTATTGGGTGTTGCACTACATATTTACTGTTGGTTATTAACTGTGTTTTGTTAACGTTTTTGTGTTTATTAAAAAAAAATATACATACTCGTATGTATGTAGCTAGCTGAAATATTTTATTAAAATAAATGTTTGTCCATACTGTGTTGTTTTTGTATGTTTTATATTTCGTAAAAACTTGAAACTAACGTTTTGTTGTTGTTAAATGACAAAATATTTTTGTTTTGTTTAAATAAATATTTTCCATACTGTGTGTTATCTTTGTGTTTTATATTTTAAGAACTTTCAGAATGATTTGATTTGATGACAAATATCTTCGAAGGTGGTATTGAGTCGCCAAGTTCCAGCTAACATCACGCCGTGTTTTTCATTGATTTTTAAGCAAAGTGGTGAGAGTTAGGTACAGCTCTGATACTAGTTCATTTACCCGCTTTGCAGTAACTTTGTAATAGTCTATTTTTATTTGTTTCGAATTGCCAGACTCATTTTTCTTCCTTCGTTATGGACTTTCCGATACCGATTTTTAAGGGTTGTGTAAAATCCACATACCAAAATACCGAGTGACAGAGTTACGAATTCCAAAATCCTTAATGGCTTAGTACTGTTTTTAGTGTTGAAAATCGCGTGTGCGGCTTAGTACCCAAAATAGTACTAAGACATTCAAGGGTCTAGGCTTCAAATTATATTTTTTTGTGCTTTTTAGTAATATAGATACATTCGTACATTAAATGAATGAAGATTTCAATGCATTACCTATTCAAAATGGGTTGAGACAATTTTTTTGGTACATATTATACAATTCGTGATTTTTGTTCATTCTAGAATTTTGTTCCTTCGCAATTTTTATACTCGAGCTTTTAATATTTTATTTAAGATTCGAAAGTCATTTGAAATCCGAAAATGAACATAAGTAAAGTCAAGTAGTTTGGTTTGTTTAAAAGTAATAAAATAGTACTAAAAATAAATAAAAATCCGGAATTTTATCTCGGAGGCATACCGGATTTTTAGACTCGAGATTTTGGCATTCAGGATTTTGTACATTTGAGATTTTGTCTTTTCGGGATTTCAGCATTTGGTATTTTGGGCATTCCGGATTATGACATTCGGGATTCTCTATTTTTGCAATCCGGGATTTTGCCATTTGGGATTTAGTTTCTTTTCCTATTTTAAAATGATTTGAAATGTCAAAACCAATGAGTATATGTCCTGTAATACACGATCTTTGCGTCTGGATCTTTTCGAATATTTATATTTGGGTCGGAATGCTGCTTCACTGACCGAGTGAGTGAGTGCCATCATTGATAGAATGAAAAGTAACCACTGCTAATTTTGGTATAAGTTCTTGATTGTTTGAAACGTGAGCGGTAATTCCAAAGTCACATAATATTCAGTCACGTATTACTGCCTGACCAGAATAGAGTGCTGCAACTGGAGCAGCAGCTGCAACTGGAATAGCTGTCAAAAATTTTGGGCTGTGCGAATTTAATTCAACACAAAAATAGAAAATAAAACAAAAATAAAAGTGAATAATGATGAAATGGAAGCTAAAATTACTTTACGTCTTTATCAGAGACTAAAAAGAGTTTGAAATTCTCTTCAAACCCCATGTAAACACTTGGTTGCGCCCACAATTTTGAAACGTCAAAAAAGCTGCATGCAAAAGTTAAAAGTTGGCCAACTTGTCCAGCTCCGTCCGCAGCTGTGTCGCGTTCTGTTCGTATCTATGGATTTATGTCTATTCCACATTTTGACAGCTATTCCAGTTGCAGCTTCGTCTTCATTCTGTTCAGGCAGTTACTTGATAACTGATGACTTAATTCGGCCCCTGTTTTCACCTCCGCACCCATTGAAAAGAGGTAGACGAAAAGAAGCACCGAGTAAAAGGGTGAACAAAAAGTGGTGCCAAATTTTGGAATGCATAAAGAGTATGTTTAGGGGACGAAAAGTGTTTTTCCTAAGCATATATACACCTTAATATGATGGTCAAATTAATAGAACTCAAAAAATATAGCCATATTACTCACCTTATCATCCATTTCTTTGAGATTTGAAACAAAAAAAAAAACAACAAAGTAAAGTCCTCAAAAAAGTCTGATTAAGCTTGCTTCAAAACCTAAAGTCATGGCTCTTATTGATAGTATCATCAAGATAAAAATCCTTAGACATCGGAAGAATGACAGAGCATCATTACCTATTTTTTAAAGGTGAATTGAGTGTTTAATGACCCTTACACATAGATAGGAAACTGGGTGGGATTTAACCTCCCACTCCTCTCAAAAGCTGAAAAAGAAACCTGCCAGACTTTAGTATTGCATATCACAATACATGCATGCGCTTATAAGTACATCCACTCCCAAAATGTGCTGTCGGCTCTTGTACGAAAATTATATAGGTAACCTTTTCAAATATAGAAATTAAACTTGTTCAAACTTAGTTTTTTGAAAAATTGCCAAATTTATGAATTTTTTTAAAATTCTGTCTACTCTAGATAAGATTATATAAACTTGGGTATTAAAATAACTTCAAGGCTTCTTTGTTTTTAAAATGAAGTTGTTCATGATAGTTTCATTCAGTAACCAAACACGCATCTTTTCTTGTGTTATCTCCTTAGCACATAAATCAATCGAGAAATGGAAGCACATATTGCAGGCATGGAAATATGGATGCTTGAATATTTAAATATATCTTCGATTAATATATAAAAAAAAACAAGTTAATAAATGTCGTTAATGTTCGTTTTTTTTTTTTAATGAATGATTTTTCTCTGCAGGAGGTAAACATAAATAACTTGACTACGCAGGCTTTTTTCTAAAAATTATCTCTTGAGAAATTAAATGCAAGACTGTATCGCATTAATTTGTTCTTGTGATTCAAGGCTATAAAATTTAAGTTATAAAGTATAGAAAATAGAAGGTTTGAATGTAGAAACAATACGGGGTGTATTTCTCTTTTTAGTTTTTAATTTTAAAGTATTTTGGAAATAATCGTATTTATTAAAATCAACAAAATTTTTAACATAGCAAATAGTATCTTTAATTAGTGATTAACGATATACATACATATATAAAAAAATAATGTTTTCCACTTTTTCTTTGATATAGTTTTTTATTCAAAATCTGAAACACAGTTTTAATAAATGATAGTGTAGTTTTTAAAAAAGATATCACTTTTCAAGTACCATAAAATATAGGAAATAATAAGTTTTTATAAATTTTAGCTAATTACGTCGACCTCTAAAGAAAACTCCCTTACACTTAACTCATTTTTGAAAAAAAAACTGGAATAGAACAGTTTTGAAACCTTACCCCTCATACTTTTGTACGAAGTTTAATCGAAAGTATAAAGCTGTTATTGATAAAATTAAAAAAAAAAGTTTTGGGTTAGGAATAACATAGATGCATATAAATTGTCAGTACCTACCAAAATTCCCTGGTCAACGCCCTTCCACTCCAGCTTGAGTAACAGTACTTACGAACGCAAAAGCTATATTGGTAGTACGAAAACGACTTTGTTATAGATTTAACGTCATTGTTATGGTAAGTAGGGCCAGAAAACCAATTTTTTTTTTTGTTTACGAAAACAATACTCACCCTTACAAAGTAATTAAAAATTTGCTTGCACGCGATTAACCTTTGCTCCATAATAAATTAAAAATTATTTGATAATAATGACTGATGTAAGGAACTTTTCGCTACAATCAGTTTTTATAAAAATCTTTCTTCTTCTTTTTTAAAATAATTGAAATATTGTTGTTTGTTGCAGATAAATCTACCTCCTGGTTGCGTCATTAA
This sequence comes from Dasysyrphus albostriatus, assembly GCA_946251815.1. Taxonomy (NCBI): domain Eukaryota; kingdom Metazoa; phylum Arthropoda; class Insecta; order Diptera; family Syrphidae; genus Dasysyrphus; species Dasysyrphus albostriatus. The sequence continues at coordinate 140,598,475 of OX276336.1, forward strand.
AAACATTCGTATCAATCCCATACGACATCAGTATATGAGAAGAAGGTTAGTAACTCATCGATGGACACCATTTGGTAGTTTTTAAAATATCTAATTTATCTTTTACATATATTTTTTCATTTCATTAACGTCAACTTGTAAAAAAATACATTAATTACACAATTTTTACTTTTATATTAGCTAATTTTTATTAAAAAATAAGACCTTTAAGATAAATAAATTGTGTCAAAGGAAATTTATATAAATGAAATTGAGATGGTATCAATATATTAAAACACAAACAAAAAGTGTATCTTATTTTTTTTTTCTAAGTTCTTTCGTCTTCTTTATAAAACAATTTTCTGAACCAGTATCGGAAAATTCCGTCAAATGATGATAGTTTGTGTTTCAAGTGGAAAACATCCATACTATACTACAAAATTCTGGTAAACGTTTAATCCATATTTTGTTAAAAAAGCCATGTATCTTTAAGTAAGTAGGTACACGAATAATGAATGATAAGAAAACATCGGCAGTAGTATCAGCTTTGTTTAAATATGTAAGTCAAATTTATACATATGTCTATATAAAGGTATCACTGCCGATAAAACTTAAGTAGATCCTGCTATGGAATAGAAATTTGATGGTTTCGTTCTTAGATGATGTAAAAGTATGTAAGTTTTGCAAAGTTTTCTAAAATTGGGTTTTTTTTTGCTCTGTCAAAGTTGGTAAGAACACCATCACCGAATCCTTTGATGTTGAGAAAGGTATGTAGCAACGAGACGCGCTATCAAGCAACCTGTAAAATATCGTTCTTAAAACAACTGTATTCATCGAGAAACGAATCTCAACATCGTCGACTTCCAAGTGGTCAAGGTCTTTGTCTGCCTGGGCTCCCCTATTACATCGCAAAATTACGTCAGTGTAGTGATCCGCTGTTTCTTCGGACTAAGAAGGTATTTGAGAAGTAAAGTTGATTGATTTTGAGACGTTAAGGAAGTAAAATTTTGTACTATTTTTATGGAAAAATAAAGCCTAAGACTAGCTTAGTTAATATTTAAAAAAAGATCAAGTATGCCCAACTTTCCACATAAAAAGAGTTTTCTTATTTCAATGATTTAACAACCTTATGTTATTAGTTATTTTATGTGAAAAGTTGAGCCTATTTGAAAATGTTGTTTTGACAAGAAATGAAAATTTAGTCTTGAGTTTTATTTGTCCATCAAAATCATAAATGATTTTGCCTTATAAATGGCTCAAAATTGAAGATCAACTGGCGCCTAAAATCGTAATTATCCCGGTCCTACTGTATGGGGCAGAAGCATGAAACCTGTCAAAAACGGATGAATATCTACTTGTGTGCTGTGAAAGGAAAACTCTTCGGGTGATTTTCGGTTCAGTCTGAAGGATAGAGAAGAAGACTTAACAACGAACTTTACGGGCTTTACAGAAACGTTTACTTGGTTAAAAAGCTGAAAATACAGCGGCTGGGATGGCTGGGACACGCAAGGAGTATGGACACAATGGTCTGCGCAGCAGAGGAAGACTCCAGCTAAGGTCAACACAAGTTTAAAACGACCTTAACCAACTTTGAGTGCGTAACTGGAGGCAGCTAGCTAGGTATTAAGTTGGTTACAGGTTTTTGTTGATTGAGGCTCACCCTGGACTGTGAGCGCCATCTGAAGAAAGTTAGTAAGATAATAATTTCTGCGTATACAGGCTTATCTTATTTTGATAATCAGATGTGTTTTACAGCATATTTTTTTTAATGTATAAATGGAAAATAACATTATTGTGGGCTTATTAACATATTTACTTGAAAAAAAGAAAAATTGTAAACGACAATTTCACGATTGAAAATGGTGAAAAGGGTCATGAGGAATGTAAAATAAATCTATTTCCCAGGAGCGGAGTTGGAAGGAGTTTTTGGGTGTGATAAAAAGGGGGTGATAAAAAGGGGGGTAGTTGTATTGTTAGGTTTTCTGACTAAAGCTCCACCAAACATATCATGGAATCCATGGCCATTTGAGTATATAATTCGCCCTGCCCGACTGTTTAAAAAAACCATTTTTCACTTTGAATTTTGAATTTCTTAAACGGTCTGGCAGGGCGAACTATACACTCAAATGTTCTCGGATTTCGATATATGTGTTCCGAGGAGCTTATCTAGGGATGGTGGAAAACCAATTTTGGCTATCACGATTACCTTCGAAACTGGATTCATATTTTTTTGTATGCTCTGCTTAATCACAAAGGCCCCACTTGGGACTGCAAGATTACGATTTTTGAATAGCTTTTAATGAAGCTTTCGACGCCTTTACTTCTTTTTTTGCTATCAATCACACCCAAAATCTGCTATCGGCTCTTAGTCTATTATTTTTGCTATTCATATTTACTGAAATGAATGTTTCTAGCAATATGGTGGCATCAGCAAAAATTTTGTTTGCAGTCAAATATAAAAACATATTTTTTGTATTTTTATGAAATTTTTTCGTATTTTTGACAGTGGTTATCATTATTTTATATGAAAGTAGATGTAAGAACAAAAAAAATTAATCCTGAGGCCCAATTCGCAAGAGTGAGTTTTTCTGTGTACACAGAAAATCGTGTACACGTCAATTTTTGCGCTGATTCCGCAAGAATGAGTTTTAAATTTTCGACAAATATCGTATTCACAATTGGGCCCCTGAATGAACTCTGTACAATGATTTTCTGAAGGACATTTTTAGTTTGAAAAAAAGCATTTTATACGAACAAAATTAAATATCTCCAAAACTAGTTTATAGTTTGACTTGAAAAAAATTGGGGTAGTTAACCACAAGTTAAACACCACAAGATATATTTTCACAAAATTTCATTAGAATTAAAATATTTTTGGGGAAATAAAAATAAAAACAAAAAAAAAAAGACATACAGACAGAAAAAAAGTTTTAACCATTACCTTATATATCAGAAATTTTAGGGTTATGTTAAAAATTATTCACATAAAAGTCGTAGATTTTTGCTGGGTCTACAACATTTCTATTGAACATTTTTCATTTTGACGTAAGCTTTAGTCGGACAACCCTAGAATACAATTTTTACCCTCTTTTCACCCCCCAAAACTTCCTTCCAACTTCGCTCCAGGGACATAGATCTATAACACCCTTTACCATTTTTAATCGTTAAACTGCTGTTAATATTTTTTTTTATAAAAGTGTAATTAGCCTGCACTAATATGATATTTACATTGTTATTACCCACTATAATTTTTTTTTTAAATTCATACATATTTCCCAAAAAAAAACAAAGCTTCATCAAAGAAATTTAGTTTTTACTTACTACAAACAATGAATAGTACATAGTAAAATTACTTATGCAATAAATAAGTATGTTGAATGTTATTCTGATGTGAAGCGATTGAACTATAAAACTGCTGATTTTAACATACCTAATGCATATACCTATTTGAAATAGATAAGCATTCTTACGTCAGCATTCGCTTTCAAATAAATCTTTTTAAATCTTTCCATGGTTGATTTATTATTTTTTTTTATTATTTGTAGAGTTTGGTAAAGTTTATCAACAAATTAATTTGGGAATGATGAAATTTATTTCCTGTGCATTGTTTTTTGTTTTTAGAAAATAAACTGGTTTAAGTTTTATACAAATTTGGAAACAAATTTTAAATTTTGGGGGTGCAGTAACACTTATTTTTAGAACTTGAGGTGGTCTTAGTTATTAGACCAAGAGCTGGCAAAATATTTTTTTGCGGTATGGAGATAAACTAAAAATTCATACATATGTATGGATGGAAAAAATTTAAATTTTGGTGCAAATGTAGTCTTTTATGAGTATAAATCTATCTAAGATTCATCTAAGATTTAGAAATCTAATATTTTCTCAATTTAAAACCCATAAGAACATAACAAAAAAATAGGATTTTTCTTATGTCTAACTATGTATAAGGAAATAACGGTTGTAAAATGTTTTTCCATCCAAAGTCTAATTGAACATTTTACATAATATGGTTTTGCCCAAACAAAACTCCTTTCGTCTTGAAAATATTGAGCTAGATTTTTAAAGGATTTTTTTTTTATTTATTCGGAAGCGATTAAGGGGCCTTAAGGGGCCACCCTCATGTACAATACAGAAAAATTCATTTGATAACACAATATTCATAGTTTCAGACATTGACCTAATATTTTCTCTAGGTGCATTTCAAATACATTTTGAATTTTAACAACTTTATCTACTGTGAAAACTTTCACCAAAATAAAGCTTTAAAAAAGAATTGGAACTGTTTTTTGGATTGTTTCACTTAGATTCCAATAAAATAAACAAAATTATCTGTCCAAATTTCCGAACATCTAAAATAACTAGGGCCCGGAAGATTTAAATTCAAATAAAGGATGTTTGTACCACCATTTCGAAAAAATTGACGCAGTAAGTAACACAATTTCATTTGTGCATCCAAAAACTTAAATTGCGACTGGAAAGTATAGATTTGATGATATAAAAAAAACATTATTTGACTTTATCATAATAAACTTTTGAACTTTCAAATGATTTATTTTTTATTAAATACCCTGCACTGATAATAACTCATTGAACTTAAAATTATAACAGTAGGTTAAAAAGATTCTAATATTCTGAAAGATGATTTGATTACAAATTCCAGTTGGTTATGTTTAAAAAAAAAACCTGTATCGGTTTGAATATGCACAATAAATTTACTATAAAACATGTTTTGTGGCTATAAATACCTATTTATTTATTATTGTAAGAGAACTATTTACTTCCAATTCATTTTGTACCTGTTTTGCAAAAATAAGACAACTTCCATACATCAACTAGCCATTAAGCTTGTTACAGGTACGTTGTGTACAGGTAGATATCTAGATTAACAATTTGATTTGAATTTAATTTTAAATATCAGGTTCTTTAAATAATTTTCTCATTCAAATTTCGATTTACGAGAAATTTAGTCAAGTATAATTACATAATAATGTAATATTAAATGAACAAGTACATATGCCTACATTCCATTTTTTTACATTATGTAAATCCAAAACACGTGAGTTTAATGAAACTTATTTATGTATTTTTATTGTGATAAAAATATTGACAAAAATATACACCAGCGACGTCATATTGTTGTCGAATGACTGGACAGAAAGACAAAAACATGTTTTATATTTTTTTTGTTTTGTTTTTCTTTAAAAGAAACTAATTAAAATGTAATAACAATAAACAGAAAGAAGGCCGTACCATTTTACTTATATTATAGAAATGTTGTTTACAGATTCGGATTTAAATATTTCAGGCCTAGAACCAATGAATTGAAGATGAAAGACCTCTATATTTGTTTTAATAGATTTATTTACTTACCTGCTTTGAAAAATATCAACAATATTTCCCACGGAAGCGGAAGTTGACAATGATATTTTACCAATATACTTAAGAACACAAGAAAAAATATTTGAAAGAGTGGAGATTTTTACTCTAACTGTCATCACTAAATTCTGATGGAACCGTAGTTGCACCTTGTACCTACCTAACAGCAATCCGACTCGAGAATTGATTTAAAATATCAAGTTTTATTCTTCATTTTATGATTTTGTATCCAGAACTTCTAGGGACAGAAATCTTCACATTTAATACATCAACATAGAAATTAAGAAATATAAATATCCAATTTTCAGAAACGTCTAAATGAAAAGGAAATGCGAGATAACTTTGGGGGCCCTTCACCTACTTATAGTGGCCCTAAAATTTTGTCTACTCTGCCTCTTGCTTACACCGGCTCTTAATAAATAATATATTTAAGCTTCTGAAAGGCTGTAGGTATATTAAAGCTGATTTCGCTGCTGGTTTAGTTGCTGATTTCATTAAACAGGATTGTCCGCAGCTGATGCAGTATAGTTAACGATAGCACAGTGGTAGTTGTGATAATTGTCCTCACAGATAACCTAAGGGGAATCATTATCACAAAAATATCTTCGTATTCGATTTTAGTTCAAGTCTATTTAAGTAAGCAGTCGTGTTTGATATTCTTTTAGTGTTTGATTTATGGTCCATAGTGGCAAAACGCGTTCGTTATTTATTCTTATTCGTGATTATTATTTTTAAGAACAAAATAGTGGTACAAAGCTGGAATCTCAATATAAATACAATTATTAATATATTTGTTTAAAGAGTGTAATTAATTAAACAAAGATCATGTATGAAAGACAAACCTCCTTTGATAAGGTAAGAAGCTGCTTGCAATCAAAAGAAAAGTGAAAATAAAAAAAAAGTCTAATTAAAAAGTGTTGAAGGTATAGACTGTTGTAGAAAAATTTAAAAATTATATTTTGAGTAATGTGAACCAATATTTTGTATTTGTGTTTTATTTATGAACATTATTTGGATTATTATTTATTATTACTCCTAACCTACCTACTTACCTAATTTGTTGTTTTATTTGAACACATAAATTTATTTCTGGTTTTTAACAAACTTTTTTTGAACTTGACACACTTTGTGAAATGCTTGGATGCTAAGAATTACCAATCCGTAATTGTCAATTTTATGGCCGGTTTTCAAAAAAAATTAGGTATTCCAAAAGAGGAAAAAATATATTTTTTGTCAATATACCTGTACTTACATGTATATGCATGTACAAAACATGTATGTATGCTCTTATGTACATTTGTATATATTTTTTGAGGTTATACGTTACATAACGAATTATTTTATCTTCACGATACAAGTTACGTCATATTACTGAAATCCTTTATTCCTTAAAAGGAAAGTGTTACTAAGCTCAACACTAATGTGTCATATACGAGTACTTTATTGAAGCAGCCATATAACAGAATGAAGTAAACACAATAACCATTTCAACATTCATTAAGAATGACACATTAAAATGCTGTGAAGAAATGCTCCAACTACGAATATCTATGTTTATAACTATTACATAAGTCGTGTTTAAATAAATTCCCAATAAAATGAGATTATTTATGAAACTTTAATTGATTTGTATTAACCTATTTACGTTTCTATAATTTTGAAGAAAAAAAAAATAACGGAATAGAAAAATTAGAAAAATAAAATGCACGACTGATTCACACCTCACACGTTTCTCATAGTCGAGTTGCTAAAAACTTATGTTCTAGTTATTTTTAATGAAGAATGAAACTCGTTCTTTAATTAAAAAACAACTCGTAAAATAGCTAAGTGATCAAAAACAAGAATGCAAATTATTGATTTATTATTAGTAAACAAAAAAATGCAAACAAAATTTTTAAAATTGGTTTACTCGCAAATAATTCGGAATAAGAGATTTTTTTCAAGCACGAGTTTTGTTTTATTGTAAAAATTCTTTTATGACAGAAAACTTAAAACTATATAAACTTCAAGTAATTTAAGTTAAAAGTTCCATTGCAATGGAGTTGAGCTCATTTGAACTTTTAACTTGAATTATAAATTCAGTCGCCACTTAAACAGAAGAATTTTCTTTTCAAATTTTCTTCATATTCACTTAAAGTATTTTCTTATTGGATTTTTTTCAAATAGCATGGTAAAAATTCCTAATTTTATTTTATTGCACCCCACTTTGAGATACTAAGTATGGGGTTAGGGTGATTCTAATAAATCGCGAAACAAAAATTTGACTCAAAACAGAAAACAATTATTCAAAAAAAAAAACGGCAACACTTACAATGCCACGCCTTAACTTTTTTTAAACCCATCACTTCCATTCGGAAGCATATTATAACTTCTTCCTAAATAAAGTTTTCATTTAAAATACGAGTAGTTTTCGAAAAAATAATTTTAATCTTAAAAAATTAAATTTTTTTTTTATTTTTAAGTTTGATAATTATTTTTTCAAAAACTATTTACAATAAAAATTTTATTTAGAAAGAATATTATAGAATGGATTTGGGCCTTTAAGAAAAGTAAAAGCATGTGGAATTGTAAGTGTTCCCGTTTGTTTTAAATATTTTTTTTCTGTTTTGAGGCAAATTTCCAGTTTTTTTTAAATTCTATAATATTTTTTTCAAAATACTACTATTCAAAACAAATTTTGAATTTTTTTAATTGCGTTTCATGTTTCGTCTTTTTGACACATTGGGTGATTGGTGTAGAAATGTAATGGGAATGAGAAAACGAAAGCACGTATGAAAATTTTAAGATGTTTTCCGGTTGAGCTTTGACGTTTATGATTTGACAAACGAGTAGAGATGGGTGATTCTTAAATAATGAGCTTTATGCCTTTATGGCATTTTCGATTGGCATTTCGGAGGAACTCTCCGATCCAGAACACCAATGAAACAAACAGACACATGCAGTTTTATTGTGAAGTGTTCGTTTCCTTATATTTGTTCCACTTTACATGCAAATGTCAAAATAGTTCTTCACATTTCGAAACTTGGCGGACACAAATATGGACGAGTATGATAACTTGCAATAAAGAAAATGAATGCGAAAATAGTATTCTAAACGGGAAATAATTGTTCTTAGAAGAAGTAAATTGTCATTCTGAATGCCAATAGAACACTTTCCGAAGGGTCTACACGCATTCCGAACGCTTCTTGATTGCCAATCGAAAAGGCCATTAGAATTATTTTTCATGATTGAATAGATATAATTTTGAACTTTTTTCGTTGTGTGTAATCACGAAGGTACGCACCTGTCAAAAATATGAAAAACAGAACAAACAAATCTTGTAATCAAGCTCATTGGCTGTTTTAGAAAACGTCAAAACAAAGTCAAAATGATCGTCATTTAAGAACATTCTAAGTCTGTTCGTGTACTCCATAAAACTACCAAATTCTACCCAACTCTATCAAATTTAGGCCAATGCTGTTCGCGTACTCAAAAATTATGTAATTTCTGGCAGAAGAGAACGCTAGCGAGAGAGTAAAAAATTTCCCCTTCCTGACAATTTTCGCCAAATTCTGCCCAAGAAATTTCTTTGGGCAGAAATTGTCAGTTTTGTGTTCTGAGTTGAGAACAACAACAGAAAACAAAATGGCTGTTGTTTACTTTTAGTTTTTTTTTTTTTTTTGTAAAAGTGCTTTTCTTTTCTAATGACACAAGCACCGTTATTTTTGGAGTTTAAAAAAATCAATTTCTACTCCAGGTAATAACCAACAAATCTTAAGTTTAAATTTAGGGACCTCTTTTATTTCGTATTCTCTATGATGGTTACATATATGTCAAGTTTAATTAAATCTTGCCGTATAATGCCTATTATATCGCATGTTAAAAGTAGTAGGAGGTACAACCGATTTTTGTGAATATATTTTTTTATTGTAAATTACAAAACGAAGGTACTAAATACTACGTTTATTATCTTTTAATTAAAATAAAACAATTTACTGCTCGTATATAGTTTTGCAATGATTTTCTTAATTTGCATTTTGGTCATAGCCCACTCGCATTGATGGCACATCATACATTGTTGAAGGTATTGATGCACATCAAGCCCGCAATACCTGTCTTCTCTTCTCCCCGAAAACTGAAGCCAGTGGTGCTTTGGCTAGCATGTTGAAAATCTTTAAAACATACAATGTAAACTTGGTGCACATTGAATCGAGATCTTCAACTCGCGTTCCTGGTTATGAATTCTTTGTTGAATGTGATGGAGGAGCTGGTTCTTTGGGAAAAGCTATCGAAGATTTAAAAGAAAATGCCAGTTACTTTAATGTGATCTCGAGAGATTATAAGGACAACACTTCAGCCGTACCATGGTTTCCCAGAAGAATTCGTGATTTAGATCGTTTTGCTAATCAAATTCTATCCTACGGATCGGAACTAGATTCTGATCATCCTGGATTTACCGATCCTGTTTATCGGGCTAGGAGGTATGTTTGAAAAAAATTTCCATTGATAGTTTTTAGATTTTGATAAATGCTAAATTATTATTTTAGGAAGTACTTTGCTGATATTGCCTATAATTACAAGCATGGAGAGCCTTTGCCAAAAGTTGACTATACCAAAGAAGAAGTCGCAACATGGGGACAAATTTTCAGAAACCTAACAAAGCTATATAAAACTCACGCCTGTAGGGAATATAACCATGTGTTTCCATTGCTTGTGGACAATTGTGGATACAGAGAAGATAACATCCCACAAATGGAAGATGTCTCAAACTTTTTAAGAGGTAAGTCTATATATTAATATATGTATTTAAGAAAGCTTCTTATTTTGTTTACCTATTTCTTCAAAGATTGTACTGGATTCACTCTAAGGCCCGTCGCTGGTTTACTATCGTCCCGCGATTTCCTCGCTGGATTGGCATTCCGTGTGTTCCATTCTACACAATATATTAGGCATCCAAGCAAGCCAATGTACACCCCAGAACCCGATGTCTGCCATGAACTCTTAGGACATGCTCCACTATTTGCTGATCCAGCATTTGCCCAATTCAGTCAAGAAATCGGATTGGCTTCCCTAGGTGCACCCGATGATTATATTGAAAAACTAGCAACGGTATTTTAATAAATCCTTGTAAATCCCCATCCAAGTCTCATACAGTCCATGCTTTTGTAGATTTTCTGGTTCACAGTGGAATATGGACTTTGCCGACAAGAAAATGAGATCAAGGCTTATGGTGCTGGTCTCCTATCATCCTATGCTGAATTGGAATATTGCCTAACAGATAAGCCCCAGCTTAAGCCCTTCGATCCATCAATCACAGGAGTTACTAAATATCCCATTACAAAATTCCAAGAAGTTTACTATGTTGCAGATAGTTTTGATAGTGCCAAGGAGAAAACAATGTAAGTTGAGCCAATCTTTCGCTTAATTTAGTTTAATTTTGTTTATTTTTATTTTTATAGCAAATTTGCTAACTCCATTCCCCGCCCATTCGGTGTTCGATACAATCCATATACCCAAAGTGTTGATATTTTGGATTCGAGGTTTCAAATTCAAAATCTAATGAGTATAATTGGAGCAGAATTTCAAGTTTTGCAAAATGCTATGATGAAGCTTAAGGTTTAACTTTGTGGTTTAATTAAGTTTTTAAGTATTTAGTCTAAGATTTTGTTATTTTTTTGAATATAAAAATACATTTTTTTATAAAAGTAGTTGTTTAGCTCTCAAATATATGTAAGTGATGGGATTTATTAAGTTTAAGGTGATATTTTGCCTTTAGCACAAGGCCATTCACGAGGCAGATTTTTGTTCAATTGAAAATGGGCTTACTTGACTAAGCACCGCTAACGGAGTCCGATGATCGAGTTTGGCACTGGTGAAATAGCTATAACTCCTATACACTCGAGTGCGCAATTTATTGTTGTTTAACAAATAAAATTTGTTTGAGAGTTAACAAGAAAGAACTTCATTTTTTTGTGGCTGTTTGTGGAAGGAAAATTGTTCTTTTCTAAGTGAAAACATTTTCATTTTTTGGGAGTAAATAAAAGTTAAATAAACTGAAATTTAATATAACTTGATTATTCATTACACAATACATTATTTATAATACATAATATAATAATTATATCTAGAAAAAAAAATAATAATTAATATAAATAAGAGGCAACTATAAAAATGAGCTACACATTGTTGTTTTTTTTTCAACTGCCCAGTCACGTCCACTTTGTATTAATTACTACAGAAACCACTTAGCCAGCCTATTGGTTGTGAATATTACAGTAATTATCAGTTGGGCCCCTGATTCGGTGCCATGGGATAGCCCTGAGGGGGTGGTCCAACTTGTCCCATTTGAGGCATTGGTGAATGCATCATGGGTCCCGGACTAGAGCCTACCGGTGATGGGACAATTGACTGAGCTCCAGGCATTTGTGCACCAGGCGGAGGAACATCATTTGGTAGAGTCAAATTGGTCAATAAATCTCTAACCGCTGGGAAGAGGGAACATTCTCCGGGTTGCGTGCCATAGTCAGCAAATCGTCTCAAAAGGTTCCCAGCTGCATTAGCTGCTTGTGAAGGGACTTGTTCTCTTCGCTCAGCCAATTGTGTTATGTTCGAATTCAAGTCATAGATCATTGGCAAAACCAGCGATGGGCTATTGCTGCGATCCATTCCGGGATATGGAATCCTTGTGACTTGAAGCTGTAAAGAAAAAAAATCAGACTGAGGTCCTACAAAGCATTTGAATAGTACTTACGAAGAAGAGTATCTTCAGTCGACAAATCAAAACACCAGGACTGCCAATGGGAACGATTGGAGGAGCAGATGGTGGAACTCGCATACACAATTGCACAGTCCACTTGAGACTACCTTGAGCTAGTTCGGGCATCATTTCCAGTCTCATTATCTGGATGAAGTCCTTCAGCACTTGAATAGGGCAGTTAAGGGCACGACAGAAGCCATGTAGGGCATTTGGGCGATATGGTGGGACAGCAATTCGTGTCTCAAAGAATTGCTCCACCACTTGCAGATCATCGGGATTCCATTGGAACGTTGGTTTGCCATCGGGCAGTGGTTGGACGGGTATTTGAGAAACCTTCAAATGCAGTGACTGCATGTGTATTTGATTCAACACCACCTGACACTGAAGACCATCAACTTTGAACAGAACCACACCTGGTTCATTAGAATTCAAAGCCGTAAGTGACTCTTCGGCTTGAATATTGCGTTGCAGCTGTCTGCGCATATACACACAACCCAAGAATCTTTCCAAAGGACACACTTCCGGCCCACCGATGTCCTTATTCGGATGTGGACATGGTCGACAAAGAGTTTCCAAAGCTTCATGGGTGAGAAGTGTTGGAACGGCTCCAGCCCATGATCTATTTGGCAGTACTCTAGACAAATGGGTTGTCGACACAGTTGTCTGGGATTTATGCTCTGGACTCTGACCAGGCCTAGGCGAGGGCCTTGGCATGCTGGGTGATCCAGGCCAGTTGGATGTTGCCGGAGACATTGCAGTAAATGGACTGCCATCTGTATGCGGCTGCATGTACATGCTTGGTCCGGGTGAGTGAGCCATTGGACTGGGCTGAGGATTCAAAGGCGACGAAGGCATTAGCCCGCTTGGGGATGGATGAGGCATATGGGGAGCTGGAGGCGATGTCATACTGAAGTTCGGATGATTTTGTTGCCCTCCAATTGGATGTGGACTTGCCGGGGTATGCGGATTTGAACTTGTTGGCGGAGTTATTGGTGGGGCAAATCGCAATCCACCATCACGAGGACTTTGCGGTCCACGGATGTTGTTACTGCTTAAGAATGGCGAAGACCCTCCAGTGCCTTGGTTGTTATGAGTGTCTTCCATGGGGACAGGTGACGGAGGGTTATCGTCTTCACTTTGCGAACGCCGCCGATAGACTGCGTTTTCATCGACATATTTTGAAAGGAAGCCCTAAATGAAAATGTTTTGAAAATGAGAGAAAAATATTGTTTGGAAATGAATTCTTACCTTAAGACCTTGTGTGGGAGTAAATTCATCTATAACATTACTCCGATCGAAACGGCTATAGGCACCATCACGAATAGAGACCAATCCACCAGCTCTGAAGCGTATTTCCAAGCAGTACATGGCTTGGTATGCTAGACGAAGTAGAGTGGGAGATTGTGGAAGAATACAGAAAGACAGAACTGGAACTTGGGGGCGCTGTAAAAAAAAATGTTTTGGTGTTTCCAGGATTTTAACAATTTCTATAAAACTCACGGGAATACCCAACTGTGGGATGATTGGCAACTTCGATATCGAGCTCAATGGCTGATAGGTTTCATGAAGAATATGAACAATATGGGTTAGATCTTGATGACGATTGAGATGGGATTGCAACTGTTCCCTCATCATCGAATGAGCGTTGATGGCTGACAATCCACCAACGAAAACCAATCGAAATCCCTTGAGCTGAGCTGACCAGTATACATTGCATGTGACTTCCTTATTTGGCCCATATCCCATTAGAAGGTTCACATAGCTATAAGACTTCACACTCACCATGGTGTGAAGATTGAATTTTTCTAGAAGGAAAATTATATAATTAAGTATTGTGAAGGCCTTGGGAACTTAGAATTTGCAAACCTGATTTGAAGTGTTCTGAAAAATTATAAACCAGCGTATACAGGTAAACAATTTTTGACCAATCCTTTAGAAGGTCCTCGACCGTCTTGCCAAGATCATTTTGGGTTTGTTCATATGTCAGGTAGACAGTTCGTCGATTTCCTTGCTCCTTTTGGTGGGTGCTCTGTAGAGGAGTACTGTAGAAGACAAATTCTACCACCCAAGCGCGGCTTTGATTGTTCTTGTTCATCTGGGATCGGATAGAGACCGATAGAAGGCGCTTCAGTAGATCATTCCAGACGTGTTTCTCAATAATCGGCAAAGTGGTTGTGGACTGAAAGTATTTGCAAGGGTTCATAGTCTTTGTGTTTTATAAGAAAAAAAACTCAGAATAATTACCTTTTGATTTGGATCAGCTGCAGGAACTGGCATTGGAAGAGTCAGTAGCTTCAAAACTAATGAAGTAGCATTCGATTCAACTTGCAGACCACTATGTGGTATGTTATGTTTGGCGAATTCCTGTGCCAAATTGAGGAATGGTATTTTCTCATCACACATTGCTACGACATGTGCCAACTCAGGTATAAAATAAGCTGGGAATATGGTTTTCTGTTGCTTAGATGGTGGTCCAACTAGTTCCATTGAGGATTTACGTTTGTGTGGTGGAATATCTGGGAGAAAAAAATCTGAAGTTAACTACAATTCAATGGGGAAACAAGGGATTGTCTGCTTGCATATGGAAGGAGATAAGGGATGACATCCCACTTGGTTGGTATATACTTGCTCCTTACCATCAACATGCGTGCCAGGACCATGGGTTGCAACAAAAGTATCGAATTCAATGAGACGCAAGAGTTTTGTATACATTTTAGGTATATCAGGTGGTGGTTGATTATTGGGATCATCAGATTCAACTACGTTATGACTTACAAAACCCAAATGGAAGGTGTATTCCATTTCACTTGGAGCAGAAGGTTTTTCTTTTAATTGGACAACCTATAAGAAGCGGGCTATTATCAAGCTGTTCACCTCTAAAACAATATCCATGAAACTCACCAAAATGACATTTGGATGTCGATTAAGCTTCACGAAGATTTTGTGTCGTCCAGGGAGAAGAAGCGGATTATCTGGAATAACCAAGAACGGAAGAGTTTCTGTAGCTGTTGCGGGTAGATGTTGTAATGTCTTTTCACAACGACGATGTGTAATCCAAAATCTGTAAGAAAATACATTATTATATGCAACATTTGGTTTTTGTTACTTTAAAATCACCTCAATTCGGATATAAGCATTTGCAATTTGCTATGGTCACCATTCAGAGTTGTCTGCAGTTCATTCATAATCGGGCAATCCAAGTGTTTGGGAACATGGCATTTCAGCATTCCGGTGTGTGTATCGATAGTTATATGCACCTGCTCAGCTCTGAGACATGGGTTGAGAACTGGAACTGTCAAAATTGCAGGAGTTCCTTGCAAATTGACTGAAAATACAAAATTATTATAAACAAAGAAAATATTTAAATACTTTCCAAAGAACTCACAATCAACATCTTTCAAAAATGATTGAAATTCTAGTTTCAAATCACTCAACCGAGATACAGAACGAATGTAAACTGTATGCACAATCAGACGCTCCATTGAGAGATGTTCCGTACGAACTGCACGATCAGCTACTTCGGATGATTCTTTAGCACCTAATGAGGGAACATGTACTACAGCCAATGGACGACCGATTTCATTTGGATCACTTTGAACTGTAAGACGATAGCCCAGTTCAGATTTGGGGTCCATTCGGGTTAGTTCACGCCAATAGGATACGGTGACTTTGACTCCAGGAACGTATTCTTCAACGTAGATGTTATCTTCCAAACGTTCGTAGCTCAAACGAAGTGTCTGAGTGTAGAGTACTTCCAGCTGCAACGATTGACAAAAGTAGTGCAAACAGTTGTAGACTTCACTCAGTGCATTGGGATTTTCTACAAGACGAGCTTGGATCAGACGATGAATGTAGTTAACTTGCAGCGTGTGGACAAGGGCTTTTCCATCTGTAAGTTAAGGATACAAGAAATTTGAAAAAAATTGTTTTTATCTTTGCTCAAATTATTAAAATTAAAATAAATTCACGAAAATGGGAATACATTCATGTTCATAGTTACCTCCAGTTTCTTTATCTTCGACTAAAATGTCAATATCCAACAATCTCCATGGAACAGTTGGTCCGTCGCCCATGACAGTGAGTGAAACATTAAATTCGTGTTTAACTTCAAACGTTACTCTTCCATGTTTTATCTGCAAAACAAAAAATCCCCAATAAACACATCATTGAATTCCAAAAAATCTCTGAAATAACCTTAAAGTCTCTCATTTGTGGCAAAAGTTTTCCAGTGACCAATCGATGTTGGATAACTTGATTTAATCGCAAAAGTGTCTGCTTCTTTTCAGTCGGCGTGATGGGATCTGGGGGGACAATTCGCTCTCGAATGCAAGCAGGTAGACGGTTGTATGTGCCCGTGGTAAGAATTTCCACAGCAGCTGGAATATGGAAATTGGGAAGACGAGCTCGAACGAGTGTCTCCCTCGACATTCTTGCTAACATATCGGCAGTTTCTACAAACAGCATGTTCTGTTTGTCCAAAATGCTCATTATGTGCTGGATGAAGAAAATTGTAGATTTCCAAAAATATTCTAAACGAAAAAATAAAATAACTCACAGCAGATTTGTCAACTTTGGAAACTGAGTTCGCCCATTTCACCAGAGCGATGAGTCTGATGAATAATTGTCTCGTTCTTGCGGAAAAATTATAAATTTCAATCTTTCTTTCCATGTCTGTTTTTCGCGGAAGCCTGAATGAGAGAAAATTGGTAAATTTTCTAAAAACAAACTTTCTCTCAAGAACTTACAATTCAGCCAAAACTGTTAGATCATGATATGTCCTTTGAATGATGAAATCTATTAGCACCGCTAATGATATTGTATTCCTGCAGGAGCCGCCTTCTTGTCCGGGTGGCAGAAATCCAGACATAGGGCCTTGCATGCCCTCAAGTGGTTGTGGTGCCATAATTTTGTTTGGATTTTCACACACTTCTTTTGATTTTTACTGCGTAACTTAATTAAATTTTTTTCAAAATACACTTGAAACTCTTTAAATTTGAAGAAATATTTGTTAGTTTTTCATTTGTTTGTAGTGAAATTGCAATTTATTATGAAAAGAAAATTCAATTTTCTGCATCGCAGATTCACTTTCACAGCGGCATCGATTTGACTTGACAGGAGTGACAGTTGGGAATATTTTTCTTACAAGCTGTCAATGGAGAGCGTTTCTGGTAGTGACTTTTTAGGTGTGTCGGCAATGTAGTGCTATAATAGGGTAAGCGCATAAATATTTCAAAAGGTGTTTTGTTATATTTTCTTTAAATTATTGGAGCTTTGTAAGCACAGAGGATTTTCGGGGCCTAGCTTTAGCTCAGATAGAAACTGTGCTACCGGCACAAATTTCATACTTGTCATCGATAGCTTGTATGTAAACTCCATTTTTTTCTGTCATGGCGTCGCTAAGTCCCGATGTTGTTCTTTTGATCCGATTTCCCTGGGTTTAGGTTTGTTTTATAAATATGAAAAAAAATTCTTTTTTTGGCTTCACTCGCTCCATATTGTCATTCAAACGTTGTTTACGTTTACGTTTGCGGATCTAAAACGGATTCGTTTGATTGAAGAGGAGTGATTACCGACAGGTTTTTTTTTTTAAGTTTTCAATACAAATGGGCAAAAACTTATAATATGGACAAAATTAAATTTCTGAAGACAAAAAGAATTATAGTAACGCCCATATTATTCACTGGTTTAATCCAGACTTAAACTTAAATCCAGATTGAAAGTCATTTAAATCCAAATATTAAATCCAATTCCATTTTATTTACTCGATTAATCCAAACTTAAATTCAATTTTTTAAATCCAATCTCGATTAATCCAATTGGATTTAAACTGCCCCCCGGAGGTCAGTTTAATTACTTAAATCCATATTAAAACCCAATTTCATATAATTCACTTTTCTTGACTTTCTGATTGCTTATGCACCCCAGAAACGTACCAACATAGTGAAATAAATAAATTAAAATAACCTAGAAGTGAAAAATTAAGAAAAATAGAACGGAAATAACTTTTTGCACTCTGATTTTTTTGATTATTCAACAAATATTTCGCTCGGTGAAATTATATTTGGATGATCCATTTTGTGTTATAGCATTTGTGTTTCGAGGAGGAGAGTTTCCGGATTCCACTGCAGAGTATCTATTTAAAAGGGTGCATTGCTTAAAGAAAATTGTCTATATACAACAAAAAATACAATTTAATATTATTTATAATAAACAGTCAATTTGTTCATTAATTTTGTCCAAAATATATACTATTTATTTACCTCAAGAACTTTCACGGGAGAAATTTGACGTTTGGCAAATTTGAAATTTGGATTAATCGATCTTAATCAGGGTTTAAAAAATATTACAACTAGATTGAGGGCATTTTAGATCCATTGGATTTAAGGCATGTTTTTCGAAATATAGGCATCCAAAGCGATATTCGATTATTTGCATTTAGCCTGAAAATGCATTTGGATAGATATATTTTTTCATGCCATGCAAATGGTTTCGGTTTTCAAATTCTACATTATCTATTTAAAAGCTATCCGTTCTGAAAACCAAAAGCTTCTGCAATGTCAAGTTCATTAGATATTTGCTCCCAATGTAATTTTACTGAATTTTCACGCAATCCGTTAAATACGAATATCTAACGAACCGATATTTTAAAATTCCTTCAGCGTTCAGTTCTGAATAGAAAATTAACATACTTTTTCAGAAATGTAAACATTTTGTCAAAAAATTTTTCATGGATTTCGGAAAAAAACCATGGGCTAACCCCTTGCCATTTTTCAAAAAAAAAATCAACTTTTTTTTCAAAGTTAATGAAATAAATCGTGCCGTACCTAAATGGAAAGGTCTATTTAAACCCAATCGACACATCGAAGCCAAATTTTTGTTCATGGTCTGGTTGGTAAAATATTCGCATCCGAAGTGATATTATTGTTTTACTGCCCCAAACTACTTACCTAAATGTCTTTGAATGGCTATGTTCATACAACTGCGTTAAGCCGTCGTTAACGTTGTTGAGTTTTTAGCTTCATAGTTCTGTCACAATTTGTATGGGAAATTGCATTGATTTACGCAGTTTACAACTTTACTACGTTTACGATTGGCTATTGCATGAATACTCTTAGTATGTGACACTCATTTTTTAAGGATCCAGAAGAAGGTACCTACAAAATGGGTCAGTGAATTTTTATGAGGGATCACTTCAAAGGTTTTCGAATAAGTTTTTGAATAAGTTTTCGGAGAAAGCGGGGCCACTCATAAGTCACACCTTTAACTCATGTTATAAGATCTTTCAATGGAAATTAAACCTCTAAAACTAACATTACCGCATTTTACAATCCACAGCATGAGATTCCACTTTTTATCTGGTTCTATTTCAATTATGTCGCTATTACATCACCTGATTTTTTCAAAGATGATCTTTTTGTTGTTGTTTTAGCACATTGGTTATTCCTCGAACGACAAAAATAAATACGAATAAACTCAAATGTCACTTTTCCGCACACAATAAAATAAATAAAAAATAGAGTGTAGACTTCAGAGTACTGCATAACGAAAAGTTGAACTTCATCATATCATTTATGATTTCGTTGTCAAATTTTTGCATGGAATTTTTCGTTTCGTATATCAGCAGCGTACTAGGTTTTAGCTTGAGAGAACCTTAAAGCTGCATTTAATTTTCAGTTTCACGTTATACACTTTGACTTAACATGAATCGTGCTCAGATTATAAGCAGAAATTTCCAGGAAAAAAAAGCAATCTAGGCAGAAAATCCATGATCATTCAGTGACAAATCCATACAAATTATTTTGCTTGGTTCTGCAATTTTAAATTGCTGATTTCAGTCCAACGATAGCTCAAGGACGGAGAATTTTATTATAGCCAATTACTAGCTTTAATTACCGTTGAATGCCATTTAACTCACCGAAATCGGAGATCTAAAATTGCCATTTTTGTCCATTACTGTAATTGGTAAAAACAAATTGTTATGGTTCTAATCCTTAAACAGATAACATGTAATTAAATTTCGCCGGTTTTGAAAAGCTTGATCATATAATAAACTCTGCATCAATTTTTAAAAGCAGTTTGATAATCACAGCTATACAATAACAGAGCTTATTAAGTTTTCAATAGTTTAGCCTTAAGCAAATTCACCCTTTAGCTGTTTCCTTTGTTCAATATCTATAGACTACATTCGTGAAATAAGAAATATTTTTCTTCTTTCATTTCTGTATTATTGGCTATCCGCAACTATGCTCTTCTCTAAAATTTTATTAGTTCTAAAAATAAATTCAAAATGTAAATAAAAGCAAACCATCACTCGCATCCCAATGTCAATTCAACCACCGGGAGCGCGTTCGTTGTTTGCAACCACCAGCACAGCTCGAGCGAACAAGTCGCCAGCAGGAGGGAGCTATAGAAGTCCCGGTCCCAATCCCGATCCCGATAACCAAACGCTCTGATGCTTCATTTATCCTAAAATCAAACCTTGCCGCTATGTAGGTATTCATTTCTTGAATCTTAAAATCTCTCTAGTCAAGTTAGTTAGGCTATGTCGTCGTCGTCGTTGCTGAAGAATGCACGGCAGCCGACTACCGACAGCAATGAACCGAAGCCAAAAATAATTTTATTTGCCTGCCTCTTCATGTTGTTGTTGGACTTACAACAGTGGAAATGTACTTCTTTTATTTCTTATAGTCTGCATCTTGCCAGCAGATACCAAGATTTCTATCTTTTTATAGACTTTTCATCACAGCCAGGAGTTCATTACCTCCAGGAGATGAAGCGGCCGTTTGCTGCCACACAGAGTTTGACTAAAAAGCCGTCGTAACTTGCAATGACTTTTTATATATTTTTTGTTTTTGTTTGTTTTTAATTTATTTATTTTTTTCTATTTTGCACTGCATCGACTATAGTCGTACTTTCGACAGATTTATTGCTCCAAGTTGTATTATTCGAAATGCGAATTTCAATTTAGGATTTGTTATTTTTTTGGGAAGAAATCACTGTCAATTCGGAATAAAGAAGATCAATATGCCAAGAATTTTGTAAATTTGGACGGAATTTACTTTGTAAATGGAGTAGGTCTTCTTTGCTTCGCAATTTATTGCAAGATCTTTGGAATCTTCTACTTGAGTTGTGTTTTTTTTTTATTTAACTTTTCAAAAAGTTTTATTTCCAAATTAAATATTTTTATTTGTATAGCTTAGATGGACCTATTTGTATTTTATTTGTTTTTAATACTGTGCACATTCCTTTGTTGTTGTATAATATTTATACCTAACATTTCTAAAAATGCGTGGGAAAACTACTTACTACACACGAAAAAATGGAATTTGTTGTAGTTATTCAAGAATTTGTGACGTTTCCATTTATAGGACCGCTGGGAATAACGATCAAAGTCAACTTTTGTCGAAAATGATATAATGATGCCATCTTTCTTTTTGGTCCCTTGGAAACGAACATTAGAAAAAATGAAAACGGTTAGGGTCAAAATACAGAGGGAAAGGTCATAATTGCCACGGGTTTTTTGATTTTCTAACGAGAATATCTCAAAAGTGTGATGTTGTGTAATATTCTAACTTCATCTTCAAGCTCAGTAAACCCAAAACCTATAGAAAATTATTCTTTGGTTTCTGTAACAAAATCTTGTTGACCAGTGTATATATAACCTAAGCTCAAAATATTAGATTTGAAAGTTTAAAATTTGCAAAATCGGAAAAATGTGACTACGATCCTAATTCCCGTACCTCTTCATTTGTAAAATCCATTTACCAGTTCCAAAATCAGTTAAGGGTTGCAATTTGGAGCACTTTTAAGGCTATTGGATTCGAATTTTAGATAATTTTGGTTTTTAGATTAATTTTGCACAGTTTCAAGTATATGTACATATTCACATCGAAAATAAAATTTGGAGTGAAATTAAGATCAATTTGTATGGGCTTTTTATTATCTTTGTATCTCTCTAGGTTTTCTTTAAATAAAAAATTGCATGATTCAATTTTTAAAAATCTATTTGTGTTTTTTTTTTTAATTAAAGTGTAAAGATATTGGGCAAACGAAAAACAACAGTGACACAACACCATCACAGAAAAAATGGAGTTTCCGCACAAACTATCGATAACCACAGTACACAAATAGAAGGTATTATATTGCACAGGTTGTCTAAAATGAGAACTGTTAGAAGGAATTCAAGATGGCCGTTGTCGTGATTTGTCTGCCGTATTACAAGAACAAAAAACAAAACAACACGAACAAAATAATTTCAATAATACTAAAAACCTAAAAACCAACAGGTTTATTGTCAAACTAATAAAATAATAGTTACAAACATTAAATAGCTCGAAACAATCTTATTTTCTAAAGTAACAAAGAAACATACACATAACATACAGCAAATTTCAATCACACGTCACGGGATCTACCATTTTCCACTAATTTTGCCGTATGCGCAGAAGTGAACAAAATTGAAAACGCCCATGATATTACCTTTAGGTGCCAGTTATAGCTATCATTGAAGCCCATCATTGAAAATTTTAATGATTGATTTTGAGACATATAGAGAGTAAAATCATTTATTATTATTATTTTGATAAGTATATAAAGTTTGAGACTTAATTAATATTTCTAATCAAAAAAAAAATTGTCGAATAGGCCAAACTTTCCCCATAAAATGACTTTTAAGATTCCAATGATCATTGGTAAGGTAGTTTAATCACTGAGAAAAGAAAAGTCATTTTATGTGGAAATTTGAGCCTATTTGAATTTTTTTTTGACTAAAAATAATAATTTAGTCAAGAGCTTTATTTCTTCATCAAAAAAAATAAATGATTTTGCTTTTTAAATGTCTCAAAATCAATTATTAACATTTTTAATGATAGCTATAACTGGCACCTTAATAGGCGTACTGTGATCGATAACGATTTGGTATCCTATTCAAGCCAGTAACACAGATTTTCTCCGGGTTTGAGTTGAGAGATGAGTCGAGAGGGAATTGGTCGAAAAAACGATGGCGAGGCCCAAAGAATTTTCGGGGCCTAGAGGTATCTGACCTAAAATGTCACCCATAGGAAAAATGGTCCATATCTCGGATTCAAGGTTATTCAAAGCTCAAGAATACATTTTTTTTAAAGAGAATAATCAATTCAGCTTATGTATGTTTTTCTGGTTATTTGTTTGAAATAAGGCCAAAAAGTGTTTCAGTTTATTTGTTTTCAAAAAGATTGTCCAAAAATGGCACAGCATGCCATTCTTGCAAAATTAACCAGCAAAGTCATGCTATTATTTGCCCAAAAAATGGTGTGCCATTTTGCCCATATGTACCTATTTTATTTAAACTTCCACACTGAATTTAATAAAATATATTTAAGACAAATTTTCACACTAGATCAAAGATAAAAAGTTTTTACTTACACGTGTTCACTTCGTTTAGTAAAATAACAATTTTTTTTTAACGAAATTTAATTTTATATTATTACCGCTTTTGTTGTACAGCCCATTTAAATCAAGGTTCATAGCAAACTGATCGGCCTGAAATATATAAACTGCAAGCTTTCAAAATTTTATTTTGGACAGTGTTTTTAGAAAAAAAACTAAAAGACAGTGTTCTGTTCGCTTATATGCTTTGCAGCTAGTGTGCCATTTTATCTTTTGTGTGCTATTTTAGACCAGGTTCCCCTAACTCTAGCCCAGATAAAAACTGTTCTACCGGCAAGTATTTCATATTTCTTACTCTTAGACCCCTATTTCACGATGATTCTTTGCTTTTCTTCGAGTTTTCATGAGTGCGAAGGAGAAAAAACACCAGATTTCACCTTCTTACTCATTGAATTTTGAAAAGAGTCAGAGACGCAAGGAATCATCGTGGCTTATCGATAGTTTGTATGGAAACAGTATTTTTTTATGTTATAAGGTCGCTAAGCCCGGAGTCGTTTTTTTTCGTCCGATTTTCCCAGGAAAAAAAACATACCTGTTATTCCTAGAAAATTTAAAACAACTTTAAATTTGTTTGGCGTTCATGTTCCGTTTAAACATTTGACTTTAGTTGTTCTGCGTACGAGCGAAAACGAACAACTTATATTCACAGAACATAAAACCGAAGGTCTAAATGCAGCTAAATGCAATTTACACACAGCCTCAATCGATATTTTGTTTTTAGTAAATTTCAAAATATTTCATAATACTTCGCTAATCCTTAATTCAATAAAACACTCAAATAAAATGAAACTTTTTCTTGTTCTCAAAATAAAATAAAACTACCACCTGACCTTATATGTATTAATATTTATTCAGCAGACTTGGCAGTACAAGGTCATTTTCGTTGTTAATTTAAATGGCGGTGCACAAAGCAGAGCAACTTCCTCTTAAGTCAATTTATTAGCAGCACAAAAGACCACCGGCCTTATTGTTTTTTTTTCGGTCTTGAAACGAACAACAGGTGATCATCACTTGTCGAGCTATATGATTTCGCGCACCTCATGACGTTATTTCACCGATAAATGATGAATCTTTATTTATAAGCGAATATACATAAACCACTGCCCACACTCTCGCACCGAAACCACTTGCAGGCACCTTCGTGGGAATATATTGGACATTGAAATTGAGGATATATCGCTGACTGAGGTGAGAGATCGCTCTCATAGGCAAAAACAATCAAAATTCTGATGAGTGATTATCTTATTATGGTTATGTGTCACATCAGTTTAGTAAAAAGTAGTGTTGTCACCCGGAAATGTGTCTAAAAAAATTCGGTCATTTGTGTGTGTCAAACTAAAAGTGTTGACTCGTTTACAGTGTTATTTCAAGAAGAAACATTTTCAATTTATTTTATCGAAAACAAAGAAATATTTTTGCGTTTCTCAGTGCTTAAATATGTCGGTCATTATAAGTAGGCGGATATTTTAAAATGTGCGATGTTATAGTCTATTCAGAGAATTTCCCAATCTTACTAAAAGTCGTCGCACGACTGATGTGACGAGATGCGAAGCACGCTTTAAAAGCAGAGAAAACAAAAATTAAGTAAAGAACCTTGCACCGTAGATATAGCGAAAAAGAGGATGCGATGATCATGCTTTATTTATTTGTTTCCGAACGGATCAACTACAATGGCACGCGCTAAACATTTTTGTATGCTCCCCCATTTCGAGCATTTCGAGTATAAAAACATCTGTCGTCTTTATGTGGACACCAAATAATTCGTACTCTAAATTGTTTTCTGTCTGCAAAATAATTTTATCGGAAAGCCAGAAATAAAAGTATTTTTCAAATGGACTTTTTCTACTTTTGTTGTTTTGAATACAGAAAATTGTCAATTATTTATTTGACTTTTAACT
This sequence comes from Dasysyrphus albostriatus, assembly GCA_946251815.1. Lineage (NCBI taxonomy): Eukaryota > Metazoa > Arthropoda > Insecta > Diptera > Syrphidae > Dasysyrphus > Dasysyrphus albostriatus. Next base: position 140,623,891 of record OX276336.1, read on the forward strand.
AAAGTTATGCTTTATGCTTTATATTTTTTTAAAGAAATCACTATCTGTGTCAGAAAAAATTTATCAACATTAATGCCCAAAAAATGGGTTTCAATTCAAAATTTTTCTTTTGAAAGGTAGGTCTATTCACAACACTTTCCACACAATAACATGCCGGTCATATACATATCCGAACCAATCTTAACAATAGAATGATTTGTATGGACATGTCTCTGCCCGGACATGGATTTTTGTAGCTCCATTGTTTTTTTTTCAAGACATGATCATGTTCATAGTCTGAGCATGGCTCATGCTCAGTGGAGCCAACATATACCACTACATTTCCACCCAACACTATTCTGAGATTTAATAAGATTTACCTTCTTCAAATTTCAAATATTTTCCATTACGTTAATCTTGAAGATTAGAAATTAATCTTGTTTAATCTTCGTAGGGTAAATAGTTTTGCAAATCGAACTAATCCATTCTTATATGGCGCTGAAGGATTTGTTTGTCGCTGCATTCTTCACAAATGCAACATTCCATGTCACTTCCACTTCATGGGACAAGTTAAAACACCATTTTGATTTTTAAAGGTGCTGTCAAAACTAATTTTTTAAACAAAATTTTTTGTTTTATGTACCTAAAGGTAGTTGCTGGATTTACACGACTCACAACAGGTGCGTTTTTTACCTCCGGGTCTGTGTCGAGGTCAAGAATACATGGTATGCTATTCCAAGCTGATTTTCTGCACATCTACGACACCTATGGACAAAAAATGTATAAAAGGCAACAACGAATCAAAAACAAAAACTAGAAACAAAAACAAATGCAAATGAGCGATAGTAAAACGTGGCTTATACCGTCCAAAGTAATGGGCATGTTCACAAGAAAATGAGATCTCAGAGCCCCTTAGAAATAGAAATAAATGCAACAACAATTGCAAGGAATTTTCAGGGCTTAGCTTTAGCCCAAATAAAAACTGTGTTACCGGCACGATATTCATACTTGTTATAGATAGTTTGTATGGAAACTCTATTTTGCCTGTCATGACGTCGCTAAGTCCTGATGTCGTTCTTTTGGTCCGATTCCCCTGTGGGCTTACAAAAAAAAAAAAAAAAAAAACACACAATATATTAATTTCTAATCTTCAAGATTTACGAAATAAATTTGTATAATAAATCTTCAAAATTTGAAGAAGATGTTAGGTAAAATCTTATTAAATCCCAGATTTGTGCAAGGTAGAAATGTAGTACTACAATAGATCTGTCAGTTTTTTTTTACGATCTTTTCGTAACACTCATTTCAGATCATCAACCTTTTCAGACCATTGGTCGCGTTCGGGTGGTAAAGCGATAGGGTATCCATAATCCAAAAAATTTTCAGATACCTTGAGTTGTTTCTACATCAGCTGTTTTTTAACAAGGGATTACAACATCCGGATCGCTAAAGATACGTAGCCGAATGCGCCCCTTGTGTACGAAGGGATATGTTCAAGCTTTTTTTTTAAGTTTGAACCTAAGTTATAACTAGCTAATTATGTGTAGGTATGCTCATACATGTATGTACAAAAAATCACAAGCATTGTTTTCATTAAAATGTCAAGTTGTTTATTTTTAGAATTCTTCGCACTCTTGAAATTAAAGAATTGAAATCAGAACTGTTGACAGATACATACAGAGACAAAACACATTATACCTACACATAATTAAAAGTATAAGTTTTCAATTGAATAAAAACTCCTAACAAAGGATCTGACATAGAGAACACATACAGTACCTACCAACATTATATGTTAATAATATTATTTTATAGCAAATCCTCTTATAGCAAGGTTAAGGCAAGCAAATTTCTGTATAGATGTTCGAATATACAGATACAAACATAATATTCTATTCTAACCATATAGCTCGGGAGCCACTGACTGCCACTGCGTGTTCTGACAGGAGCATGCCGACGGCGACTTCTACCATCTGTCTTTTTTGTATCACGTTCATAAATTTTTGCTTGTTTTTTTGATTCGCATTTTCAACAAAGAGGTACAGAATATTCATATGTATTTTGGCAGTGAGCTTGTGAATTGTTTGCCCTTTTTATGTCGGTTGTCATCATAAAGCGATATGTTTTATGTCATATTTTAGATATTTTTGTATTTTTAAATTGAGCATGAAATTATTAGTATCTTGGTGGTTTGAGCTTTTTGTTTGTTTATTAATTTATTTTTCACCTGTCCGTAGATTGGTTTGGTGCTGGTATAAAATTCAAAAATTTATATAACATCCGCAAAAGCCTATCACTACGCTGAAGTGAATGAAGAATCCTGAATAAACCTTTTTCATGTTTAGACAAAACGTGTAATCACGATGGTAGCTCTGTTTGTTATCATGAACTTTCCTGCAAATTTTCACAAACTCTCACAAATTGTGACAAATTTCTGTTAGTTAACCCAAAAAAGTTGCATCGAGAGAGCGCAATGAGAGAGCAAATAATTTCCCCTCCGTTGGAAAACCTGCGAATTCCTGCTACATAAATTTCTTTGAACACGAAGTGTTAAAGCTACCGTCAAAAATCGTGGTGGTCATTTTATATTACATAGCGTTGCCACTAATAGGAACATTTTCCGAAGTAGATTTTCAAAAAAAAAAATGCAGTATATTCAATGTCTGCATGTTCCTGTCTTTAGTTTATTTTCAAATAGCGTATATCATAATTTAATAAATTATGCTGTCACGATTTTAATAAAAGCAAGCTAATAGCTAGATGCCGTAAGAACAGAATTGAAAAAAGAGATGTTGTGAAATGTTGATAAATAATAATTTTCTTTTCCGAAAAACAAAAGGGCAGTAGACTCGGTTTAAAAGCAGTAGATTTGTTTTACGAAAAAAGCGCATTAGATCTATTGAAATCATGACAAAGTGGCAACGCCGTTCATACAAAAAAATGACGTTTCTAACAGAAAATGGCGCAGTTCATTGTTCGATGTGTTTGTTAACTTTTTTCAAATCTCCACAACTCTGATAGAATTTTTCCCTCTTTTCAAAGTTTGACAGCTTTAAATATTTTTTTTTGGAAAAGGATACCTAACTGTCAAAAAACAAAACTACCGAAAAAGACGAATCGTGTAATTAGGCTAATTGGACCGAAAAACTGGATTTTTTTTGACGTTTCAGTACCTACGTCACTTCACTAAACGAACTGAACTGAACTGAACTGAAAAGTAAAAACATCCAGTTTTGACATGTATACAAATAATGACTAGCCGCGTTGTTCTTGCAAGCATGACGATATTGAATCGAAAAACAGGATCAGAAATTAATGAGTAGAGATGCCATCACAGACAAAAAAATTAATCTTCCATACAATAGTAACAATCACCCCGATTTTAGAATTCGATGAATGAGCTGTGGAGGAAATCAGACTCAATTTTGACATTCACTGTGAGCCAAACCTCAAAATTACCTCCGCAGCTTATTCGGTGGATTCTGTAATTGGGGTGAATAATTCCATCTATCTTGTAAATATGTGGTAGTATGAGTCATATTCTAATACGAGTACGACCTGTCAAAAAACTCATACTAAATCGTCTTAACTGAACTCAGTCAATTGGCAAGTTTATATTTCTTTAGCATTCAGTATTTTTCCTCAATTTTTTGACAGAGCAGGAGAATAAAAAATAAACAACATTCCTCACATAGAAGTCAAAACAACTCCCTTTTTCTTTTCTTCTTATGTAATTTACTGCGACAAATAATAATTGAGCAAGCGAATCCAAAAAATTTCAGTCTCAGTTTTTAAGGGGAAAAGTGAGAAATTTTTGAGAGGAATCCTGTTTATATTTCTGAGCACTCTGAGTCGAGATCTCAGAAATATAAACTGGCAAAATTTTATTCTACATGACTTTTTCTTTTATTTTGGTTTTGACAGATAATCTTAGAGAGAAATTATTGTCATGTTGTACCTATTTAGTGCCCTATTACACGACGACTCTGGGGTCATGACTTTTTTCGAAAAATCAATGAGTGCGAACGAGAAAAAACATCTGATCTCACCTTCACACTCATTGAATTTCGAAAAAAGTCATGACTCTAAAGTCGTCGTGTAATAGGGCACTTAGTTCTCATGTTACAAGCCAAGCTGTTTTAGCAGAACGAACAAAAAAGAGTAGGCACAAGAAAAATGTTGTTGGTATCTTTGATAACAAAAAAATATTTTGTCTTAATTTTTTGAATGTAAGGCATAATTAAGCAACGAAACAAGTCATGCATTAGAAGGCTTCTAAGATAAAACCTCTAACTCAAGTTTCACTGCCACACGCAGGAAAAAGGCTAAATTTGTCTCATAAATATCATACCAATTTGTTGTTTGGGTTAAAAATGTAAATATTTATGTGCCCCCAAAAAAATGGTTCCAATTTCAAATAAATTGATAAATCAAAACTATAAAAAAATAAAAAATAAGATAGAAACTGTTTTCTGAGGATAACGAGTAGGTATAAAAGTAAAAACCTTCATTTCCTCAATTTCATAACCAAATAAAAAAAACATCAACAATAAAAATTGACACATGTTGAACATGCCTACCAACAGCGCAAGGCGAAGCTTTCCACGAATTCCAGTTCTAGAACGTTTTAAAGTTTAAAAAAAGAAAAAAAAATCATAAATAGAACAAGAATAACACACGTTTTATGTGCTCCAGCTTCCTTCGTTTAATTACAACTTTTATATGCACCCACTCACGCACACGCACATAGTACACAGCAGCAGCAGCTGTCTCCCCTATCATAAGGTGGGTGGTTTAAAAAATCCGCTGCTGATCTTCTTGTTGCATTAAGTTTTAATCCAAGAAATGCACCTCGGCGGCGACGCGACCGACGTGCTCTCATTACGCACTCATATTTTTTTACATACCAACCATACACATTTATGTAAATATATTTTTGGAACATAATTCACTTTTGAGGGTTTTTTTCGAAAGAGAAGGAATTATGTTTTTACTTTTGAGTTTCAATTATAAATGCAATCGCCCTTAATGAAAATTGAAAAGTGGATATTAAATACTTAATTGCTGCCAGGAAGGAAACCATGTATAGGTAGGTATACCGGAGTGTAGTGTATATAGCACGTGCCCACTTGTAGCTGCACCCCAATTGAATTATTGTAAGATTGCTTTTGGTCTTCATATGGTAAACATATGATTTTTGTGATGATAGATAGGTTTGTTTTTTTCTTTGCCAGAATGGGCTTTGGATAAAAGAAAAATTACGTCAGGGCTAAGCAATTTACATGTTAAATGCAACAAGAATTAAGCCCCATCGGACTTAGCTAGGCTTAGATAATTTTTGGAAATTAGCCTTAGTCCAAATAAAATCCGTGTTACCGGCATGAATTTCATACTTGTTATCGATAGTTTGTATGGAAACTCTATCTCTCGTTCTTTTGGTCCGATTCCCCCGGGCTCGCAAAAAAAAACGCTCTTGATGTAGCTATCATTGAAAAAATTTTAATGATTGATTTTGAGACATTTAGAAAGCGAAATCATTACCTAATTATTTTGAAGGACAAATAAGGCTCAAGACTTAGTTAGTATTCCTAATCAAAAACATTTTTAATGGGCCCAACTTTAGACAACTCCTTAGCCCTATTTACAAACATTTTTTATCGATTGTCTAACTTATTCACTGAAATTTTATGTACAAACCTTATCTAAGGTGAGAACATTCAACGAACATAAAGACTTCAAGGTAGGTAAGTTTCGTGGATAAAATTGGAAAATAAACTTGAAATGAGTGCAATGTACATTAAACTTACATAAAAATTCAATTAAATTCATTAATTCATCTGAAATGAACAGATTACAGAGGAAGGTATGTATATTCGCGCATATAATATGAGAATATAATAAGGCCACTTTACACGATTATAGAAGTCAAAAAAATCATGCCAAACCGTCTGAACACACTCATAGATATCATATGACTTCTCAAAGGAAAAAAGCATATGACTTTTTTGCTATTAGAGCTGGAGCTAATTCCATTTGAGAAATCAAAAGGGGGTTTGATCTTTTCATGGATGGAAAATAGTGTACTCAGAGTATTGAAAATAAAAATATTTTTACAAAAAAAAATAGAATTTAGAATGAAAACACCAATGAATCATTCCAAAAAACCAATTTTCCCTGCAAAAAATGTATTTATTTATGACTTTTTTTTTTTTTTTTAGTTCTGACAGACAACCATAGAGAAAATCAAATACGAAGTAAAAACGTGTAAACATAAGAAAATCATAACCGTATGACTTCTAAAGTCCACTTTACACGATAATAGAAGTCATATGACCTGTCATTATTTTTTCTGTATGATTAGCTGTCATTTCAAGTCAAGTCATACGGTTATCATTTTTTTATGTTTACACGTCTTCACTTCACATTTGATTTTCTCTATGGTCATCTGTCAAAACCAAAATAAAAAAAAAAAAGAAAACTCATAAACTCAGACGGAGAAATCATATGACTTCTATAACCGTATAAAGTGGCGTTAAGGCATCTAGATGGAATATGGTAGACCCCTATTACATGATGATTCTTTGCGTCTGACTCCTTTCGAATTTTCATTAGTGCGAAGGAGAAGAAACATCTGATTTCACCTTCATACTCATTGAATTTTGAAAAGAGTCAGACGCAAAGAATCATCGTGTAATAGGGGTCTTAGTAAAAAGGGACATCGATAATGTCTTAAGCATGCGCATGCCCAACTATTTAGACAAAAATAAGCTGCCTAAGAGTGTTCTTAAGATATCTTGTAAATAAAAATGTCAATATGCTTTCTATTTAGTATTTACAATTGAATTTGTTATAATTTTTACCAACAATAATTTAAGAATAATTATAAATTTTGTCATTTTTGTATGTAGAAATAGAAAGATCCTTCATAAACGGCTTACATTTTGACATTTGATGTAATACGGCTCTTTTAGGAGAGGTATCTAGATGTTTAAAATGAATTGGCTTTTGAAGATTCCATTGACCACGCGCCGGTCCCGGTACCTATACATACTTTCATTAATAAAAAATTAAATCAGTATTTTTCCACCTAATATGCTGTCACCGAACTGAAATAAAATATTCTAGTATAGGTGTGTAGGTATCAAAAACAAAACAAAACAAAAACATTCATTTAATTTTCCAAATATTCCAAACGACAAAATTCGTCGGAATTTATCTAAAATCATTAGTCTTCCAAAAAACCCACCGTTATAACAAAAACATAGACAAAAAGAAAAACAAATGAGCAAACACAACACAGTCATTGGTGTTGTATATTAAGAAACAAATAAATAACTATACAAATGTAAATGATAATTTTCACTTTAATAATTATTCCCCTTTTTTTGCCTTTAATTTTTAGAAACAAATATAATACATATTTTCAAAAATAACTACATTAACAGTGTAAAGTAGGTAAATAACATACATATGCATCACCTGTAATTTGTAGAAGAAAAAAAATCCTAAAAGTGGTTGAGTTCAATGAACACACTTTTAAAAATATCTTTCTCTAATAATTCGAATTTCCTTTGTTTTGAAAATTTATATGGATGTATTTTCTGTCCATTACTTCCCGTCCAAAAATATGTGTACAAAGAAAAAATAATTTTTCAAAAACGTACATATTTCGAAATCGTTGGCTTGACTTCGAGTATAAGAAAAAAAAAAAACACTAGAGAGGGTATTTCTCATTCCACCTGTATGAGGGAAGATCTATCTCTCTTAAAACGAAAACTCGGTCGAGTTCAATGGCCGACCGGTGTTGGTGGCGGTGGTGGCCATTTCGTATTCCTTTTGGAATAAGATCAACGCCCCATCTTACAGTCATCAATCTTATTTCCGGGACAGTTTGAGAACGACAGTTTTGTAATATTTTTGCTTTTCCTCACGAAATGTCAAAGCTAACGGCTGTTTAGAAATGAAAATGTATGACAGCCGAATAAGTCAAACGCGTGCGTTAAAAGTCATGAAGTAGTGTGCGCTGTGTGATGGTGATGATAATCATTTTAATAAATAAGGACTAAAATAGATCAATGGCCAGCCCTCCAGCTAGCGAGAGATCACAATTCACAAAACGATCACTCTCTCTAAGCGGAATAGCGATGCAAGGACTATTTTACACTCACTTGTTGTGAGTTGCCAAAGCCAAAGCAGTGATGCCACCACTCGTTGATCATTTTTTAGGATTCTATTTATAGAGGGTTTTTTGTGTTGGTTGTATGTTGGAATCTCAGAGTTTTTCTTCTTGTGTTCGGACTTGTGTTAGTTGTCGACAGGAGAGAAGATGCCAAAAGAGCACCAACAAGCGATCTTGCGCACGATCGCAGATGAATTCGACGAAGACGACGTGTTTTAAAATTAGAGTTGCCTTTTCTCAACCCGAAGCCGAAGAAGGGACATGACGTAGTGTTTTCGAAAACACATTATATGGAAGCCCACGAAGATCACTGATTGCGGGATGATCGGCATGGGGCTGATTCTGCCGTTGTTGTGATTCATGGTATGTACCTACTATGCTCTGTGTGAGGGAAAAACAATTCTTTTTGGTAAAAAAAGTAAATATCGGCTACTGCCAATGCTGAGCATCATCAGCACGGTACACAGGAGCGCTCTTTTTGTTGTTGTTGGAAAACGTTTTTCTCTGAGGTGGTAGTGACTTATTTTTAAGAACACTTGCGTGGTGGGACATTGGAGCACAGAGCGTATATTTTAATTGTAAATCTTATTTTCATTTTCAAAAAACCGATCAGTCCTTTGCGAGATCTTCAAGTGGTAAAACGTACCGGTTTTTTGAGTATACCTAAGACTTTCATCACTACTCATAAGTGCGGTTTTGAAAAAAAAGGAAATATTATTATAAGACTGTGAAATATTGAAATAGAAAACTTAATGACTTGATAAATAAAAACACAAAAACAGGATAAATCAACAATAAAAAAAAAAAACTCGAAATGTATCAGTAATTTTTCAAAAGTGATTTTGCGCGAAAAATTATCGAAAATCGAAATTTAGAATAAACTGTGAAAAACTAAATAATTTTTTGAAACAGCAGCCAATAGTCTTATTATTGGATTTAAAATTGGTGAGTCACTTCAATAAAGTTTATAAATTACCTCCTCATTGCAATGAACAACAACTATGAAGGAAATTTCGTACATTATCGAAAGAAACAAAAATTCATTTACGTTACAATGTTAATCACACGATCGTTTATGTGTCAAAGAACTGTCGTTGTTCTTGTCGGGTTATATACGATAGACCGTTTTGTATGTTATTAATTATCATCATGGTGCTATATGTATAGAAGCTCAACAATGATGGTCCGATGCTTTTAAAAGGCTTCGTACGTAAGAAATTAATTTTATTTGACGTCAGTTTCGAAAGTATAGGAAGAAATTAAAAGAAAATTAATAGTTGCTAAAATTGCGATTGCGTTGTTTTATGTGAATAATTTAATTGAAGATTTGTAGATTGTTAAGGATGCTATAAGCACTTAAGCCAATATTTTTCGTTTATTTTTAACTGGAACTTTATAACAAATAATAAATTTTGTTATGTTATTCATTATGACAAATTTGTTTCTACATTCCGTGGCTTTGTCAAAAAAGTGCAAACCACAATAAGAGTTGCATGAATAGTATAAAAACACACCGAATTCTCAAACTTTTGCTTGATCATTATATCTTAAGGGCTTTTATTTTGAAATCAACTCTTTTTAAAAGAATCATATTTATATAAATAAATAAATAGCCATAAATATATTTTGTGGTACCATTTTTTCAAAAAGTATTCAACCGATTTGGATAAATTTTATATGGTTGGCAGGCCATTTTTTGTTCAAATTTTAAAATATTTTACAGATAGCTTTAATTTTCTGAGTTCTGTCGAATTTCGAAACTTTTAAAATTTTTAGCAAAGGAACATAATTGTGATAGTGTCACAAATTTGGGAAAAGTCGTAACAGGTATATATAAGATCATTTCTCAAATTTAATAATGGTATAAACAATAGTTCCATACTTAATTTTTGAGGCATTAAGAAGTTAGGGGAAAATGGGGCACCAAGGGCCTCTTAAAATTAATAATTGTTAACAAAAAACAAAAATTGGTGAAAAATAATAGAATTTAATAGGTATTTATTACGAAGAAAATGTATGAAGAAGTTGATTTAGAAAATAAGTTTTAAATATATAGGTAACTCATGTTTTTTTTATTAAAAAAATGATAAATTTCTTATTTCACAGGGACATATGATGAATATCAATAAGTTTAATGAAGTTTTTTTTATAGTATTCTTCAGCCATGGGCACTTAATTGTAAAATTTACTGGCCAATTATTTCCTGGTAGTTAATTGGCCATTAACAGATACTTTGTTCAACTTAATCGTGTCTATTAGAATTTAGATTTTGAACATAAATACCTTTATTCAATAATTCATGCCAGTTATTCCTTCTGGTATACGAGTTTATAATTGCAAAACATCTAAATCAATATTAATTTCATAAATACAAAATTAATGAGGCATAATGGGCAAAGTGTCATTTGACATTGGAGAATGTATACATTTTATAAACTTGTGTATATGTTTACTCATCTTTGGGATAAAATATAAATAACAGTTATCCAATCTACCTTACTCAAAATTATTAAAACGCAGCTGAAAACGTTAAGTAATAATTATATTATTATTTAAAAGCACAAATGCAGAAAGTTTTCCCAAAAAAGAAGGAGTTTCCATTAAAACTCCAGAGCAGACTATCTAAGCAGATACAATGTGTACAAAAATTGTTAGAGAAATTAAATTTGCCCATGTGCTTTCAATGCCCCGATCTTTTTACTGAATGAAATTCAAAGTGAGATTTTAAGTGACCTTTGTCCGAAATGTGGATCGCCTAGTAAGTCTAATCAATTAGATTCTGTCGTACCCTTCTAAGATTATTCTTGCTAACTACTTATTAATGACCGGCACGGGATTAAAATATTTGTTTTCGAAAAAAAAGCTTAGGTAAACATATTTTGAATTAAAGGTGGTCCTATTTGCTTCAATACAGAAGAAAATCGAACAACAAGCTAGAATGGGTTTTCCAAATTTTGACGTTTTTGAAAAACCTCTCAAATTTTTGGTGCGACAGATTATACCACGTCGCACATTTTCGTGTGACACCAAGTACTTTTGATCAGACCATGTCGTAAATTTTTTTTGCGACAGGGGGGCTATATGAAACTTTATATGGTTTTCAAATTGTATGGTCTCTGCTGGACAATTTGTACATTTCTTGTTTTTATTTGTTTTACAGCATTTTGAGTTTTATAACTTTTAATTTAAGTAATAAAAAAAAAACGTAGCAATATTATTTCATGTATGTACATTAGGGTGATCCTTATATTGTTTTTTTTTTAATTTTGAAATGGATAGGCATCAAATGAGTCTACATAGAAAAAAAAATTCCTAATTTTTTTAGATGTTAATTTAACCCCCTGTTCTCTCTTTTATCACTTTAAGGTAAAGTATGGAGCTAGGGTGATTCTTATAAAACACGAAAAAAAACAATCTGAGCGTATAGATTAGATTAAGACGAGAAAAAAATAGTATCGAAGGGGGGTCAGTTTTCACCCGTTTAGATTGGAGGGGTGATTTTCTCAAAATTTGGCTCAAAACAGAAATGAATTATTTAAAAAAAAACAGGAACATTTACAACGCCACACCTTAGCTTTTCTAAAACCTCGATTCAATTCTATAATATGCTTCCTAAATAAGATTTTTATTGCAAATAGATTTTGAAAAAATAATTTTCAAACTTAAAAATTAAAAATAAAATAGTTTTAATTTTTTAAGATTAAAATTATTTTTCAGAAACTATTTAAAATAAAAACTTTATTTAGGAAGCATATTATAGAAATGGAACAATTGATTTGAACAAGCAAGTTATTATAAAAAAATCATTTAATTGTTTTTGACCCATTGAATATTTAATAAGAATGTATTGTATTTGATTACTTGAAAAAATATGAATGTATGCAAAACAAAATTAAAATCAGCGGTTTTCTTAAAAATCAATATTTTACATTTAAAAGTTTAGTAATATTTTTTTGAAAAAATGTTGGTATTTATTAATAATAATATAATAATACATTTATGATTTGAATTTCAAAAAATTTAATTAATTGACGTCTGTTTAATTAGATGAAGCATATTTCCAACTTTTTTGAACTATCAATACACAAATTTCAACGAGTAAGCCGATTGAGAAAATTTATTAAAACGCTTATGATATTTTAAAATAACCCGAATAATAGAAAGAAATATAGAACTAGAATTTTTCATGGTATATGCGGAATTCGAAATTATCAAATGAATAGAATACAAAATTTAAACGACTCCGCATAATCAGCTGCTTATGTATTATTTTTAAACATTCACTTGATATCGGAAAAAAGAAAAATATAAATATAACCATAACAATTAAGCACGAAATATCGTATCTTATCAAAAACTATCTTCATTTGGAATAATTATTCTACTGAATCTTAAAAACAAACAACAATAACAAATTATACTATATTGCTAATTTCATTTTAAATCACTGAAAAGGAGATATTTAAAAAAAATTAAGATTAAGTAAGTTTTTCTCTGTTTATTAAGAACAAACAATTTATTTGTTTATTATAAATAATTTAAACTTTATTTACAAAAAAATTCTCAGAAAATTTTATTAAAAACACATGATTCAAAGGAAAGTTTTTATTTGTTTTCTACTTAAAAAAAAAAAAACTTGCACAAGGTGGTCGTTTATTTTATTGAATTGAGATACTTTCCAAAATGAAAACACTTAAAAAATTAATTTCTAATCTAAAAATAATATTTCAAAACAATAAATGAATAAGTATTTTCAAATGGAAACGCATTTATATTAATACTTATTTTTTAATTTAAATTTTCTCCAGCTGACTCATAGAAAATTCAATTGAATTAAAATTTATAAATGCAACCAACAAATGGAAAATTATCTTAAAGAAAAAAGGAACAAAAAAATAGAAAAAAAATCAAATTCGAAATGGAAAGTGTTTATGTTAGAAAAATGCCGGCCGTTTCTTAGTCTTCAGATAAATAGCTACAGATCTACACAAGATCATACAAACAAACTATCAGATATACATTTGAAAAAAAAAAATAAAACATCAATCGAATTCACGATCATCGATTGTTTACAACAGATTTTCTACGAAAGCGTAAAAAATACGTTATAAAAAAAGGAAAACAAAAAAAAAACCAATCAACATAAGGATTACATTAACTCGCTTGTTCACAGGATATTTTACACAATCCTTAATCACACATTGTGGAATTCAATTTTATAAATATTTACAATATCGAACATCCCATTTTTGCTCATAGACAACATTTATTGAATTGAACTTTTGTTCCGAACTATAGCTATTAATTCTCAAGAGTTGGATATTGTTTAGAAAATTATAAATCTGTCAACAGTTGGTTGAGGCATTTTCAAAAAAAAAAAATTAAATGTTTATTTCAGTTCTAACAAACATGGGGAATGTTTAAAGCTAAAGGTGAAATACACAAAATCAATATTATACCACACATAATTAAGTTATGTAAACGGAATATAATATGATTTATTTACAAATCCACCATCACTACACCGCACTACACTTTGAATATGAAAATGTTATAATCAATCTGCGGATATGATAGATGAAAGTGCAAATGTAAAATAATTAGGTCTTAGAATTTAATTCGGAATAAGTTATTGCAAGCAAGTTTCCTGTTGTTTTATTGTTTAAAAATCATAAATAAATGCCTTACGACCAATCAACTATATGCCTATGATGACCAGCTTAACAGTTCTTTATAGTAAATGAGAAACAGGGATATTTTTAAAAAAACTTTTTCTTATGAATACAAAGCTGTGTTGTCTCGTAAATGTGACAGTTTTTACTCTTCTTTTTTTTTTTTTAAACTCGTCATTTACTAGAAATATTATTTGTATATGTACCACAACTCACCATTTGTTAGAAATTTTAATAAAATTGTAAATCAATAAAGTATTTTTTAACAATTTATGGTAGACTAAATTATACCAGTCAGCGGGAAAGTGAATACAAATCTGATTAGTCTTCCATAATTTACTACTTTAAATTTATTTTTAAATAATTCAAAAATTAATTCTCTATGTGCATTAGACTAGTTTATCCTAGTCAGTTGACAAATATTATAAAATTCTTACCAAATGTGTATTTAAAAATAATTTAAATCCTTATTCCCGATTTGGTGTTTCAACACACAAAAAGATTTATTTTGACAGCACCTTTAAAAATGCAAACGGTGTTTCATTTTTTCTTATGAAGTGGAAAAGAGATAGAATGTTTGTTGTATGAAGGACTGAGTTCAGCGCCATTTAAGAATAGGTTTGTTTGATTTGTAAATGTATTTGCCATAGGAAGCCTTCAAAAGATTAATTTCTTATAGGGTTTTCACACCAAACCCCAAAATCGGTTTTCGTCGAAAACTTTTCAAAAACTCAAAAACCATTCACACCGAACATTACACGTTTTCGTTTGACATTACAGTTTTTCACTAACCAACCACTCACAATTTTCTATTTTTTTTTGTTGTTCTCTTCCATTTTATGACAGTAAAATAGTGATTATTTATATAAATTTGATACATATGAATAATTTTAACTACCACAGGCAAAATATTATCTGTTTTAAATAAATTTAATAATTTTGGGATTGGAATTTTATACTTATATGATATGACAGAATTTCGTCAGCTGTTTTCAATCAGTTTCTTTTTTTGGCATTTTATCAGGCACTGAACTTTTTAAAAGGTGCGTTTGTTTCGTTCATCTCTGAATTCCAACATGTTTTCGACTGGTTTTATATAAAACTTGTGTTTTACGAAAACCTGAAGTATAAAAAAATGAATGGGAAAACTTGTGTTTTCGATTTGGTTTTTCTCCAAAGCCGATATTTTCACGAAAACCGCGTTTGGGGTCCGGTGTGAAAAGGCTATAATCAGATCTACGAAATAAATTTGTTTGGTAAATCTTCGAGATTTGAAGAAGATTTGAGGTAAATCTAATTAAATCTCAAATTTGTGTTAGGTGGAAATATAGTATAAGGCTAGACTATAGCTTATATCACTAAGTTTGATTCTCCCAAAAAGAAATAATTTTCCTTAACTTTGGCAGTTTTTAACTGATTGACTTATTTGTATTAATATCAAGTATTTATGTAAGTCATTTCGTTAATAGATACCAGCAAATACTTTCATTATTTGTGATTTGTATCTATCCTTCAGATATATGGTCACCCTAATTATGCCTAATGCTTCTTGATCTGTGTTGTACTATGTATACACAATATGTGCAATAGTTCGGAAAAAAATAATTTAAAAAAAAAAAAAATACGAATGAATCTATATTTATATTTTAAAATTTCAGTTTTGCACAAGATCTATTTAATTTGCTCGCAGAAAGAGAATCGATTGGCCCCAATTCAAGAAAAATCCAAACGAATGATAATGACGCACTAAGTAGAAATGCTGCAGGTTGTTTTGCGTTTCCCTTGCAATGATGATGCTGGCTGGCAATCGGGGGTACCTAATTAAGCAAAAACCAAATTACAAAAAGTCGAGTGTTTAAATAATAATAAACGTTTTCTTGTGTTTTTTTTTCAAAAACACGAAGTTGTTTAAAGAAAAAAAAAAAACAATGTTTCCTTTAAATTAGAACAGCCTTTTGGCGGTGGGTAGATATGTACATATTGTTTTTGTGTATTTAAAACAACAAACCAAAAAAAAATTCTTGCCGCATTTTCTTGAATACAACAAGTGGGCTGACGTTATTTTATTTTTGTTAAACTATATAATTTAAATATCTTGATAGGGGTATGTGTGTATAATGTATGCGTCTATAACTATATATTTTCTTAATTAGAAAACATACGTTTTTGAAAAAAAAAACGAATATAAATCCAATCGAAAGAAAATATTTTCTTAATGATTTCACCATTCAGATGTTTTTATGCCGGCAGACACTTGCTTCAGTTTATATAAAATTTTGTGTTTTATTTTTTCGTAAAAAAAAAAAAATATTTCAAACCTACGCATGCCGCTTTTTTCACAATATAAAAATAATCTTTATGCATTTGTAGATGCGGATGCTGACATAATTTTTTTAAATTTAGTAAATAATTAATTCAATTTGCTATTAAAATGTAGTAAAATTGAACTTTAAAGAAAATTATGTTTAGAAAATTTTATTGTATTTATTTTTTTTTTTTTTTGAGAAGGAAAAATAATTATAAACAAAAAATTGAGTTTTTTTAACGAATATGTTTAAACTAGCAGGTAATCAACTCAGAAAAAAAAATATTTTTACTTAGAGGTGTAGGCATGGATCATCCCTTACTGTTTCTTTAAGACTAGACGTGGGGTAGAACAAAAGTCATAAAAAAATATGTTATTTAGTAAAATATGCCAGTCAGAACAAAAAATTATAAATGTTTATTGCTATATGCGGGAAAAAATCAAAGCAAAAGAAAAGCCGAGTTGTTCTTATCGAGTGGAATTTGTACGAAAGTCATTGATCGCAGAAGCACGTTACCAGTACACATATTAAAGGTAATATCTTCCGAGTTCAAATTTTCGTTCAAGTTCGCGCATGTGTCAAAACATCACCTGTCAGTGCCTTGAATGTGTATGGTGGCATGTTCAACACATTTTTAATTTACATTAAGATTTTCAGATTTCTAAATTTTCCAAACTTCTGATTGGCCAGAATTCAGAAATCTGTATATTCATTACTGAAATTGAGACCACTTATAATTTGACCAGGTTTCTGAGAAACTTTTTTGTTCAATATCTGACAACCGGATTTTAACAACATGCGCAATATATTACCTTTATTATGTGTACTGTTGAAACATGGATTGGTACATATTCGAACCAGGGCGCAGCAAACAAGAAAAATTAGCCAGAATATAGAACATTACTAGTACACGAACTTGATATCCTGTTATTTAAATAATCCCTTAAGTAAAATATTAAAGAAAATACAGATTTGATACAAGCATTTCAACAATCAAGAAAAGGCAATTTTGTAATTTAAAATCACTTTAATTGCCATACAGGTTTAGAATTCTGATTGGAAACCTCCACCAGACCTCATCATACACGCAAAAAAGACATTTTATGAATTTTTTTCCACCATTCGATGTCTAATGATTGCTTTAAAAAAATTCAATTGTTATCGAGAATCCTGATTTTAATATTATACGAATTTTTAACCAGTTTAGTGAAAACAAATACAAAAAAAAAAAACATTGGACTGGGCGCTATTTACCATCAAATACTGACTTAAAAATTTTGAAGTTACCATCTATAGAGAATCCTGATATTTATATTAGTTCCTTTTCACAGGTTTTCATACATGGCGCCCTTTTGAGTTGGGCGCCATTTAGGCCAATGAATTTAAATCAATGGAATATCGGGTGTTTTTCTTTAAATTTTTCATAATGCTTAAACTTTACCCTTAAAAAGAAAATTTACAATCTAATGTATTACTATACTCAATTTCATTCAATTTTTCCGTAAAATACACAACCCAAAGCCCAATAACATCAACAGGTATTATACGTTCCTTCTCATTATTGAAACAAAACAAAACAAAACGAAAAAAACAACAACAAAACTAGAATTTTATTTACATACATAATTTTGCAATTGGATCGCACTAAATTCCATTTACAGGTGACTTTTCAATTTACAAAACGCTTCAAGCACAACTTAAGTATACCAAATAGTCTTAAAATATTATTTACCTAGTCAAGGTTTATTTTTATAAATTATGTTTAGCCTATTTAACTTAAAAAGAACTTTTTTAAACTTCAGTTTGTAGTTAATAGCGTGATTTAGTTTTATTTGATTTTAAGTTAATTAGACTTCATAATTATCCGCCTATTTGCAACTCGTACTGGTCTATGTATTTAGCTTGGGGTCATTGAGAAGGAACTTTTCTTTATTGTATAAGATAGTTTTTTTTTGTTGTTGTTGCTGTTAATTCGAATGAAAGCTAATCAATGCACAATCACATTTTATTTTAGATAATCACGGAAATTAATAAGAAATGACTAAAGAACAAACAACCACCCCTTCGGGTATGATTCCCGAAGAACTCTACAACCTAACTCAATTAGCAGAGGTAACGCTTGCAGCTGGACGTCTCAGTACAACCAATATAACAGAGATAACAGATTACATAAACAAGGGACGTTGCAAAGGTGAAATTGGAAGCATTGTGGAAGATGGGACTTTTGAAGAAATGCACAAACCTCAACAACAACATCCACTTCAACAACAACAACAACAACAAGGAAATAACTTCTTTTCATCATCGGATGATGATTCGAACTATTACAGTCATAAAATCTTCGACCGAAAGAAATCTCGACGATCGACAATTTCTGAACAGTCCCGCTTTGATGAATTGTCCTGTAGTAGTCTTCATAGTAGTGGAGATGAACACTATTCCGGATTGGGACATTCCAGTAAGGTTTCGGAGAATTCAATGAGTGGTGATGATGATCATGTGTGCCCGGAATGTGGAAAGAAGTATTCAACATCATCAAATCTTGCCAGACATCGTCAGACTCATAGGTTAGTCATTTTGAAGAAATCTCCTTGAAAAACACCGTTTTGATACATTTTTTTTCTCTCTTCAGGTCAATTTTGGACAAAAAAGCCCGCCGATGCCCACATTGTGAAAAAGTCTACGTATCCATGCCTGCATTTTCAATGCACGTTCGAACACACAATCAAGGATGCGAGTGTCAATATTGCGGCAAGTGTTTCTCCAGGCCTTGGTTATTGCAAGGTCACATACGGACTCATACAGGTAAGTCTAATAATCCCAAATATTGTCATTCAATGATAGTCACACATAAGTTTTTCCTTATTATTGTTTTAGGTGAAAAACCTTTCAAATGCACTGTTTGCACCAAGGCATTCGCTGACAAATCCAACCTCAGAGCCCACATTCAAACTCATTCGAATACCAAACCACATTCTTGTGCCCGATGTGGCAAATCATTCGCACTTAAATCTTATCTCTACAAACACGAAGAATCCTCCTGTATGAAAAATCATCCGCAAAAGCCAGAGAAAGATAAACAAAGTAAGTCGACTAAATTTGACTCAACCAAATCAACGTTAGCTTCGAAAATTCTTCAAAAAGAAGCTGCAGCAGCATCAGCCGCTATTACAGGAAATTGTATAACTTTTCCACCTTTAGAAATAAGCATTGAGGAAAAAACTGAAAAATCTTATACAACTTTGACAAATTCCATGACACAAGAAGATTATGATCGTTTTAAGAGAATCAGTGTCATACGGCCCCCGCCAACAATAAATAATAATAATAGTTCTTCGAATTATGATGCAACAGCTGCATCAATAACAGTAACAACCGGACCAGTGATGCAGATGAATTTTTATCAAGAAACTCCAGTTGATTTTTCACCAAAGAATAATTTTACACATTCAACAAAGACAAGTCCTTTCGAATTGACAGGAACCTATGCAATTGTTGCATAAATTATATTATAGTTCTATTAATTAAGGAAATACATAGGTATCTATTACGTTTTCTTCTTTTATAATTCAGTTTTTTTGTAGCAATTTGCCATCTTTAAGATGAAATGGTTTGTTTTGATTCAAATGCAAAATTTTAATTTTTAAAATTTGTATGTAATTAAATGTAGAACGTACAGAGAATATTAGTGCACCCTCTCAGTGATCAGTTGTATCACTCTTTGTCTTGTTTTTGTGGAAGGAAATGCCCAAAATAATCATTTCGTTAGTATTCCAAATTAAAAAAACTTTAGTCAGTACAAAAATTATATTCGTTCTTGCTGATTCTCACTTTGTGAAGGGATATTTTCTTAATTTAATACTAACTACATGTATGCCAGAGTATTAAAATTCAGTCTTCACTACATTAGATTAGACTAAATTGGAATGACGCTATAGTCATGGTGGCGAGCAGACTCTCAACCATCAAGTTTCTTCCAGGGAACTCTGTCCATAGCTAGTTGTCTCCAGTTTTACAAGCCATTTTGGTTGAGGTCTTCTTCCACTTGCGATCGTCACTTGGATTAGGTTTTACTGCGCTGTTCTTTCGGGTGGATTCAATATTCAATTTTCTGATTTGAGGATGGTATTGGTCCATTTACAATAAATAACCCAAGCACTTCAGTCACTGGATTTTTATTTTTTGGTTAGGTCGGTTTTGCTGTAGAGTATGCAGTTCGTTGTTGTATCTTCTACACTATTCCCCGTTCCCGGCAGAGATTAGTTGATCGAGAGAGGGGTTTTGCCACTCCATTGCCTACATTTTACCCAAAGAAGCAATGAGAAGATTTATTCATCGTTTAATTTTAGCGGTGGTGTGGTTGAGCTTATTGCGAAGCCTAGGCAAACAAAGAAATTGAAGGTGCGTTTTGTCCAAGATTTTGGTTTTTAGTGTCATATCTTGACAAAAGAATACTTGATCCTGCTCTCTTCGCCATTTCTATCTCAATGCTCTCAAAATCACCACTGACACACGCTGGCTTTTCCCAATCAAGCAACAAAAAACAACATCGAGAATCGAGTGTTATCGATTACTCACTTGTGAGTGCTCTCTTCTGTCCGAAACTTTCCAATTTTTAAAGTGTTGAACATAAACTGAAAAAAAAAATTGTGAAAATATTGACAATTTTGGCCAATATTTGGAGCAAACTTTTACGGACAAAGTCATTACCTGACATTATTTAACCTTAATTTTGAGAACTTTATTTTATAAGGACTGAAGTTATAACTCTAATGTTAAATTAGGACACCTCTCTAGTTTAAAAACATTGCAGTTTTACCTTAATTTAAAAACCTTAATTATGAATCACATCAATAGTTTTCAGAAATGACTTGGCATGTCTACATTAAAAATCTTCGTTGGCAAACGATCAAGCAGACAATTTGTTTTAAGAATTTATTTCGAATTAAAGTAAGCATTGACAAGCTTAACTTAAAAAAATGAGGAAATAGGTAGTTCTTACAACGATAATCTATTTCTATATAAAAAATTGTTTTAAATAAAATAATGATCAGCCTTCCACTTGGATGATTGATATCAGTAAAAATCTTCTTAATAAAACTATTTTTGTTTTTTTTTTTACCGAAGCATTTTTGTAGACTTCTTTTTTTTAAATTAAAAGAAAATTGATACATTTTAACCAAAATGAAAAGATTTTGTTTCAAATTTGACTAAAAATTGTGTACACAAAAAATTCCTAATATATACACAAAATGCAAATAAAACTCACATAATCAATTAATAACACCAAATATTATAGAGGAAGAAAATAAAATAAAATTAATTATCTATCTATTAAAAAAAAAATATTGTGATAAAATTTTATTAACTAGTGATTAGTTTCCAAAATAAACAAAATGCACTGCTTAGAATATAAGATTTATATTATTTTATTTTTATGTTTAAACAAATTACAAATACCAAAAAAAAAAATAAAAAAAAAACAAACACAAATTTATCAGCAAACATTCATAAATATATTATTGTTTATAAAGAGACTTTTTTCAAAAAAAAAATCCATTCAGTATTGTAAAAAAATAATAAATAGGTACCGTTATTTACTTTGTAGTTAAACTTTTTATTATATAAAACAAAAATCTACTTTATTATTAGATTAAAAATATAACAAAATCATTTTATGAAATATTCAAATCATTTTGTAAGAGGAGTAATTTATTTTTTGAAAAACACTTAATTCTCCTCGTATATGCAATATGGACGAGATTGTCTAGTCTTAGTATTTTTTGGAAAAAATCTAATTAATCAATGCCAGTGAAGAAAATATCTTTTTGTAATTATTTGTTTTTATTTATTTATTGCCATTTAATAACAAAAACTGTAAATATGTATACGTGAGCAATAAATAAAAAAAGAAAAACATCTGGCATATTGAATAATGTGGCCGAATATGGTGCAATATATTTAATTTTTATTATTAGGTCTTAATTAAATACCAATTTTAAATCAACTAGTTATATTTTTGAATATTTTGTCTGTAAGTGCGTTATTTTATTATTTTGTGTGAAAGGCTTTTAGTTGATAGATAGTATTAATTCACAGCATTTTTTTTTGTACATATTCAACGCTTTTGTCTATTTTTTTTTCGAAACACAGCTAATGAAACCAAAGATTCAAATAAAAACGAGTAAAATAGTATAAAAGCTATTTCATATTTAAAAACGTGAATGGATTTTATTTTTAGATACTTCTGTCATAGTGGTGATAAGAAGCAATGATTTGAAAAAGAACAAACAAAACTGTAAGTACCTATCTCCTAACTAAATTTGCTTGCTTAATTTGAGAAATGGTGCTAAAAACTTAAAAAAAAAACTAGGCAACAAGTTAGTGTTCAAAACCCAAACAAAATTCTCGGAATAAGAAAAAAGAGGACAACATGTGAAAAGAAATGCTAATCTTAGTCTTTTTGACCCTTGCAAGAGATATGCGAGGGAACTTGAATGGAATATTATAGTTGTTATGGACAATTTATTTTTTCTCTTGAGAACTTACAATTAAAACTATAATTATTAATTCTTCTGACTTGTATCTAAAAAATTTGAGCAATTTTAACAAACATTACATCTAATGGTTATTATGGGGAGGCCTACTTAGATAAAATCGATTTTTATTAATACCTACGCACATGGTGAATCTTTTCGAAAAGTAAAATAAAAATTAAGGCAATGGCAGATAGTACTATATTTTCTATTAATGTAATGTTTGTTAAAAATGATGATCCTATCCAATTTTAGATTCCAACAAACGATTGGGTAAAGTGTTAATTTAATGGGTGATGGCATCAGATGGCGTGCTTAGCTGACTTTATTTGAAGTGCAATGTAAGAACTTGTCTTGTGGCAATATATATGTATATGTATGTATATGTTACGGATATCTGCGTCCATGGGAGAATGAAAATGTTCCATCTGTTAATTGAAGTGTTTCATACTTTATCAAATGGCATAGCGCCTTTGAAGTTGTCTATCTTAGAGCTTAATTAATGTTCTATTTATATTTATGCTATCTGCTGAATCGGCTGATGGGATGTTATGTTAAATAGAACAAATATGAGAAGATGTTTAAGTTTGTTATAGATACGATTAGATATAAAATATATGTTGGTAGATATAGTAGAATATTACTTTCGAAATATTGATAAATGCTGATATTTCAAGTCATACATTTTGTAGGTATAAGCTTTCTTTTAGTACAGAAATATTTCATAGAGAAAGTAGCTAGTTATAGTACTTATGTAAGTACGTTAATAAGTTAGGAAGAAATTAATTTGTTGAAAATTTTCAATAAAACTACATCATTAACATAATTAGAATGATGTAAAAGGTATGGCAATTCATGACTTCAGACCGATTAACAATAAATGTTTTTACAATTTTTACGGTTTAAGGAATTGGCTACATAAAAAAATAATCAAATTTGGTTGCTAATAAAATTTAATATATGAGTAGTGTAGGAAAAGAAGGTGTCATTTTCAGTTTTGGTATAGGTACTTTTTTAATCGGTTCTAAAACCCTGAAATTTATCGATTGCCAACGAGAAGGATAAATATTCAAATTAAAAAAAGCACATTTTCAAAATATTTTTTTTAAATAAAAGCTCTATCCCAAACCTACCGAAAAACTAACAAATACAAGTATAGTCTGCTTAAGTGATGCACATAACGACAAATATTTAAAAAAAATTGGGCAGGCATAAACTTTAATTTTATTTTTCTCAATTTCCTTTAAAAAAAATGAATAAGTAGAAATTTCACCTTTTGTTCCGAAGATCCTCATTTATAAGCACTTTCTACCAAAACAATAATAACTTTCTTCTAAAAATGATTTCCTAATTGAAGCATACGGTGCAAAAATCAGACAAGTCCATAT
The DNA here is from genome assembly GCA_946251815.1 of Dasysyrphus albostriatus. Taxonomy (NCBI): domain Eukaryota; kingdom Metazoa; phylum Arthropoda; class Insecta; order Diptera; family Syrphidae; genus Dasysyrphus; species Dasysyrphus albostriatus. The sequence continues at coordinate 140,647,951 of OX276336.1, forward strand.
TTTAAAATGTTGAGAAAATACAAAAAACTGTTTTAACAAACAAAATATTCTCAAAATATTAATTCTTCTTTGAAAGAGAATAAAAAACTTATTGAATAAGTAAAATAAAATTAAAATAGGTGAATTTTTGGTTGTCTGGTTTTTGCTCGGATTTTTTTTTTTGTAAAAGTAAATGGAAGCCTCGTTTCCTTCATCATAAACCTAGAAACCGTGGCACTAACTGTTGTTTTTAAATGTATTATTACATCTTGTAAGCTGAAGCATCGTTTGAGACTCAAATCTCCAAAGATTCGGTACTTCTAAAAATGTTTACATTTTTCAAGTTTTTCATACATATGTATGTGCGATGCGAAAAACAAGACAACTCCAGTACAAAATTGCGGTTTTCCAATTTTGAGTCAAAAAAGATGTGTTTCGAGTACACCAAATGGTGCAGGATTTTTTGTTTGTTATTTCTGCATAAAAAAACATATTTCATCGAAAAGTGTAATTATCTGTTTTTTGACCTGGATACTCTAATTCCAAGAACATTTTCGCCACTCCCCCGAATTTTTCATACATTTTGTTTGGTGGATTTTCTTCAAATAACTAAAGCTATGCATATACATAGCTCAAAGACTGTTAACAAGAAATATTTTTATAATCATATTCAGAAAAATGGGATCTCAGAGCCTTCAGCTAATTTTGCTCCGTCAAAAAGTGAGCAAATGGACCTAGTATTTGTTTGCCTCATTAATTTAACAGCAAAACTGAGAAATTTTTCCGAAAAATCCTGTTCAAAAGACTGAGATTGCTGAGGTCTTTGAGATCACATTTTTTTGAACATGCCTGATCAAAATATCCAAGCAAACTTTCTCCTTAGTTTTGCGAAAGGGCAGTCTGGCTAGTAGGAGATTTTGCGTTGTCCACCATTTTGAAAAAGTGTTTTGAAAAACATAATTGCCATTTTCTCGGCTCCTATTGCACTTAGAGTAAAAAATCCTTTAAAATTCTTGCCTACAATAATTTTTGATATCTCATTCCAATGAAAAGTTATTGTAGAAAAACTGTCAAATTTTGATTGTAAAAAGTGGTTTTTGGCGTTTATCGCGCCTCTTGTTCATCTGAATGAAAAAATGATTTCATAGCTTTTTGAAGAATACCTGATTTCCTAAATTTCTATATCTTTAGATTTTATATAAAACAAAAAATAGCTTAAATACATGGTAACAAAATTGCCAACATACTGCAAATATTTCTTTAGGGGATTTAACGAATAGTACGGTGCTCCAGAAAATAAAAAGGATTCTTGTACATGGACCACAAACAAGTGATTTATTACTTTAGAAGAAGGCTCAATCGTTTACCGTTTTGGGAGGAGAGGCTCTTTAAAAAAAAGTACTCAAAATGAAACAAAAATTGTTAGAAAACAACGAAAAAGCTAACAACAAATGTTTAGTAGTTCATTTGAAAGCTAGAAATATGTTCTTTAACTTTATTCTTCAAACAAGTTAAATTTGTCAATAGCTAGTTTTTCGAATAAAATACACTTTTAATAAAATTACTTTTAGTAATTTTTCTAACTTTTAACTATACTTTAAAAAATAACTGACAAATATAACTCGTTTGAAAATTATAATTAAAGAACAGACTTTTAGCTTTCAAATGAGCTATAAGACATTGTTTAAAGCTTTTTCATTGTTTTCTTTAATAATTTTTATTTCATTTTAAGTTAAACGCCCTTTCTACAGTAATTAAATACTTGTCTGAAGTGCCTCTTCAAGAAACTGTTTATTTTTTGGAGCACCGTGCGAATCGTACAATCCCCTAAGAAATTATTTGCTTTATGTTGCCAACTCTGTTACCATTTATTTAAGAAATATTTGGTTTCACATAAAACCTAAAGATGCTTAAATGCAGGAAATCAGGTACTCTTCAAAAACTATTTAATCATTTTTTCGTTCTGACGAACAAGAGGAACGATTGTTTACAATCGAAGTTTGACAGTTTTTCGACAATAACCCTTCTTTGGAAAAAGATATCAAAAATTATTGTAATCAAAATTTTAAAGAATATTTTAACTTGCAAAATCAAACAAAATAATTTACTTTAAGTCCAATAATAGCCGAGAAAACTGCATATATGTATGTTTTTCAACCTGGCTGTAAAATGGCATCAATCTTCTTGTGCTTTTATTGCAATGTTGACTGAGAACTCCTTAGATATTTAAGTAAGAAACTCAAAAAATGTCAGCCAATTTTGTAGTAAGGTATAAACGTCTATGATTTATACACAAGTTCAACCTTCACATTGGGCGCCATTTGTGGAATTTTGAAAAAAAGATAACAAATGTTTTTTAAATCTACTTCCCCACTTACCAAGATTTTATTTATATTTAAGGTATTTATTAGTAAGTTTACTTAAAACTTTAACTTTTATGAAAGCTACATACAATACGTATCTACAACATGCAACCTCTTAACATGATGATTTTTATTGCAACTATCTAAATTTACTAATAGACATATATCTAAAATACCTTAAGTATGTCAATGCGTCTCGAGTTTCAATTTAACTTGAAGTGGTTGAAAATAATAGGAAGAAAGCTACGATGAAAAATAAATAATTTTCTTTCCCAGAAGAACCCTTTTAAAGAAATTTATTTTGCATTAGTCGGCTAGACAAAAAGGCTGATAGTTTTTCTTCTCTCTTGATGGTGAATAAGAAATAAAAAAAATGAACATGCAATCGAATAGATCAATCATCAATAAACATCAATCGTCATTCCTTATAAAATGAAACTTTTATTTTTCATTTTGCTATTTACCAAACAGCACTTAAAACATGTCAATTTAATTGATGACCTGCATTTCTTATTGCTCCTAAATTGAAAACAAGATGACAAACTAAATGTAAAGTGGGTAAAAGTCCGAACAGCCCTATTGTCTCACTTAGTAATTATTGTAGATACATTTATTTTAAGTCTATGTTGACATCAAAACCCTTAAATGATTTAAGTTGCAAAGAAAATGCATCACAAAATGCAATGCGTTGAATTGCAACCCGCCATTTGATCAATAGAATTAAAAAACATAAAAACAGAAACCGAAAGTGCGCATTGATGAAGCATCATCAAGCAAATTGTGTAATTCTCAAGACCGAACCAAGGGGTGGACGAATAATAATTAATTACTCTCGATCTTCATGCCACCCTAGTTGAGGATCATACACTTGCGTAGCGCCAGCGCCAGTGTTGAACGATTGTTGGTCTTTTTAAATGTAAAATTTACACGCAAAGTAATGAAACTGTGCAGGCTCAATAAATTGACTACCACAACAGGGTAACCATGGTTAATGTTTATAAAGAGTATTTTTTTAAAAATTTGCTAAAAAACATGAGCATTATAATTTTTTAATAAAATAACAGAAAGTATTCGATATACCTACCTACAAAGAATATTTTCTTAATTTATTCTAAAACCAATTATTTCTTAAATATTAAAAAATATTAAATCTTACTACATAAAATAAATATATGTGAAGTTTCAGCTTTTAACATAATTTTTTTTTTACCCAAAAACGCATTTTTCTTATAACGATTCTTATTTCTTATAAAAAAACAGCTTAGTTGTGCAAAATATATATAAATGTTTAAGAAACAATGTTTTTTAAAAAAAAGTCTTAATCACGTGTCTGAGCACATATAATTCAAACACCCTCTTTATAATGTTCATATTACTATTAAGTCACAGTACGAGTATTATAGAAGCCGCAAGCATATTCAACAGTATGCGTTCTCGCTACATTTACTCGAAATGGGTCAAAAGTCTTATGCTTCGTTTTATAAATAAGGGGCTCTCGTTTTCTTGTCATTCTTGTACTGACAACGACGGGTCACTCAGCTCTTCCGAATTACTCTAGAACGGATTATTCGCAAGCTAGCAGTTGCCGCGTTCGGAAGCAGGAGCGTCTAATTTATTCCTGGGAATAGATCTTATTCACAGACAGTGTTCGGTTATTTCTCTGTAAAAAAAACACAATCATCATCTTAAACTCTCGCTCTCTGGGATTTTTTTGTTGATTTGAAACTCCTTATCTCACCATCCTGACCAGAGACAACGACATTAATTTATTTAATTTGTGTGTGGTTAATTTATATAATATATATTCAAAGCGGTTTGAATGTGATGTGCAGCACTTGCTTATAACGATCAATAAAATGATGATAATGAAAACATGAAGAAAAGAAGTGAAAGAATATAAAACATAATATAATTTTTCAAAGTGAGAAATCAGAATATTGTTCACGCAACAAAAAATATCGAAAGAGTGCGATAAAGTTCATCATCGAATAGTTTTGAAATTGGACCGCGATAAGAAAAAGTGTTTTTAAACGAAGTTGAATTATTTAAAAAAAAAATAATATTCAATTTTAAAGAGGATTGTGATCATTGTCAGTGAATATACTTCCGTTTTTCCTTTAATTAGAGCTGGGATTAAAGAAAAAAACAAACAATGTTACCCTTTCATTGGGTAGCAGCATTCCTAGGAATTGTGATCGGGATAATTGCTGTGAATGGAGCTAATATTCCGGTAAAAGATATTTTTATGAAAGTGTTTAAAATTTAACGAATTTGGAACGAAGTTTGGATTAGGATATTGAAAAAAGATGAATATTCATATAATTTCTTAACGGATTTGATAAATTGAAATATTTTTCCTTTTTGATTAAAAACTATAATTAGAAAACCGAACTCGAGATTTTGATCAAACGTTGAGAACAAGAAAAAAGTTTGTTGATCGCGAAATTATGTACATACATATGTGTGTCTGATTGACTGCTTTTTAGAAGTTATACATACATACATATATATGTATATCATACATATATCCCTGTTTTGAATTTTGACCAATTATAAACTTTTTTCGTTTTGGAAAACTTTTCGTTTTCAAAATTTTGATCTTCTGTTATCATAAATAAACTTGACGTTTGGAATTCATTTGAGAGTTTCAAAAGAAAAAAAGGTTTGCATACCGACTAACCAATCCGAAATTGAATTCGAACTTCGGAACATGAAGGCTGGGTAAATTTTCCGTGAACTTTATCATCTCTGTATGTTTTGGATAGTCTCCTGATTGGTTTTTGAAATAAGTTTAGATCGAAAAGAATATACCTTTTGGTATTTAGTTTACCTGCCATAAGACCGCTTATCATCTGATGGAGAAACTATTATATCTGACTTGAAAACGGATCGTACGATTTTGGTTAAGGAACTATTATGCACTCTAAGACATTTAATTTTTTTTAAAAACTTAATTCTAATATTAAGTTTGAAGAACTCAAGTTCTAGGTTATATCCGTTTCAAACATCATGTTGATGAATTTTATTAATTACAAGAAATTAATTACTCTTAAAAATGAAGCCGTTTGAAGTTTAGAAACCTTTGTTTTCAAAAAAAAAAAGAAAAAGCATTGTTTGACACCGTTTAATTTTTACAAAATTCGAGGACAACGATAAATTATTAAATTTTGTTGATACACCCTAACGTATAATGTGCATAATAAGAATTAAAGTTACTCTTTAACAACATAAAATATTTAAGTGCATTGCTTTAATCAAATTAACTTACATATTAAGCTCAAGGACGCTTTATTTTGTATTCATTTTACTATAAGCATTTATGATGAATTACATATACATAAAATTACTAATCATCATATGCAATTAAACTGGAACAGAGATCAATTCTAATGTCAGCTCCTATCAATAGAACGTGACTATGCCTATCTTCAATTGCAAATCATTTCTGAATTCTGATTCTTATGCTGCTGAAAACAATTTTCTTATATTAGCGCTTCCTTTTTAAAATAAAAAAAAAAATTTAAACATGTGTGTTGTTGCTGTGTAGATTCAGTATCTATAAATTTTACTTACGTTTATTTTTGCTGTACTTTGATTTTGGGGTAATTTTTTTAAATTTTGATTGGTGACAAATTTTCAAATTCTATCTAACTAAATTATCACTAACGGCAAAAAAAAATTGAAAGCAAAGAGACAAAAGTTTTTTTTATTAAGAGAGATAATGAGTAGACAGTTTCTTAAATAATATTTAATGGCTTTAGCATTAACAATTAAAATTTAGCATTTTTTTTCAATATTTTCTCTTCTTATTTTTCCTCAAAAATTGAGGCGGTTGGTCGAACTACTAATAACTTGCAGTTGAAGTTTTGTATTTATGTCTTTAGAAACCATTCACAGGGTTAAAATGCTTTTATTTTATTAAATAAATGATATTTTCTTAGACGTGTGGTTTTCAATCTGGCAATACTATTTTTGGAGTTGGTCTTTTTGACAGCTGTCACTTGATTTATGCTCAGTTTGTTTTGCCATTTCATAATGAATAGAATAGTTCGGTTTGCACGATGGTTCCTTCACATATTTGAAAGTTCATATTTATTTAAGAATTTAAAGTTTAAGCTTTGACTTTTAATCATAAATGTAAAAACTAAAATTTTAAAAATGCCAAAAAAATGGGTTATACGACTTTTGCACTCGAGGCCTATATATCATTTCTACAAGAGGTTTCTTGGTTTTTAAGAAAATGGAGTTAGGGTGATTTCATTGAACGAAGACAATATCTCACACTGGGACATTGCTCTACGTCCCACTATAAGAACTAGTATCAGTTTTTTTGATCTGCATGCGATATCTATGTAACTAGTATCTTTGGTTTTGCTTTCATTCTTGAGAAAACAGATATTGTTAAATTTCTAGGAATAAAAAACTGAATTTCTGCCTTCCTAAAAACTTTGGTATTGGTTCAAACGTCAAAATAAAGCCACTTGGCTATTTTTGTAAAAATTGTCTTAGTTTTAAATCAATTTCGTAAATTTAAATTGGCTTCTACACCAAAACATTTCAGTCATGAATCTTATGTGTTTCGAAAAGATTCATGACTTATGACTAATTGTTCATAGAGTAGTAGCTAATTTATGACCATTTTTTCACTGGTGCTAGAAACACAGTTCTTGCTCTGCAAAGATCTCCATTTGATTTCATAATCATTTGATAAGTCGAATGTTTGTTTTTTATAATAATTAATTAATACTTTTTCACGGAAATTTTTATTTTATTTTTAGGTTTATATTAGCAAAAAAAAAAAGGTTTTTTCAGTGAAGCTTTTCGGTTTTTCTAGCAAATATTGGGGAAACGAAATTTCGAATTCACTTTTTTAAATGTTGCTTTTGTTCATTCATCTGTAACCTAATTTTCTTATCAAAATGTTTTCTGTGGTATGTTTTGTTTGAATATTTTATTAGAGTAGCTTTTAAGAAGACCAGATCACTTCTATTCAGAGTTCAGAGTACTCATATGATATCAACTATAGTCAACATTGATCTTGGTCTTTAAATGAAAAACTGTCATTTAACCACTGTTTAGTTCTCCCTTGCAGAAAGTGGTTGAAGTATACATATATATTAAAAAGGTCTAGGCATAACTTCTGAAAACGAAATCCGAGAAAATTTTGCACTAATATTTAGAAAAAATAAAATAACTCTAAATTTGTTTACGTATTTAGATCGTGTCAAAATTCATATGAAAGAGGGGGACAATAAAAGAACCATTTAGGCTTCACACCTTTCCTATTTCCCAATGCGTTTTTAATATTTTGAAAAACGAACAGAATCTTTCGCAAATATATGTTAATAAAGGATGTCCCAAACTTCACGAAAAATGTAATTTTGATAGACAACACAAATCTTAGTTGAAAATTTTGATTTTTATATTAATTCATAAAAATTTTTAATCAAAATATTTTGACCAAATTAAAAAGGCTCACAAATACCGGATAACTTTTTAATGCGGTCAGTCAAGATTATTTCATTATTTCGTTCTGGTTTTCGAAATTATCGTTAGAAAACGAGAAGTATTTTTTTTATAGTTAAATTTGCAAAACTGTGAAAGCCCAAAAATCTTTTTCTTAAAAAATCAGTTTAACTCTATCCAACATCATTTTATTCTTTGGAAAAAAAATAGTTAAATGTTAGATTAAAATTAACCATTGTATGGTAGGTACAGTCAGTTACGAAAGTCTACATACAATTAAAAAAAAAGAACCAAATTTGCATCCGAACTTAAAATGCATTTAATGCATTGAATAAGATTTAAGTATTTTTTTTAACTTTGTTTTTAATTACTGTATTATAAAAAAAAAATTAATTTCATTAACTAAAAAATAATCTAGTTCAATACAACAAATGCATTTTAATTAGGGATGCAAATTTAGCACTTTTTAAAAATATACGTAGACTTTCGTGACTGACTGTAAGTGTTCATTTGAGATGTCGAACGGAATAATTTTCAGAATTGATGAGCCTCTTTATTTTGAAGCTCTATTGTAAGAGTATAGACTCCATAAAATATAATTTTTTTTTAAATTATTAATTGGCAATGACAGTCTATCAATGACACTCAGTCAATGAATTTTTCTATTTTAATTGTTTTAAATAAAATAGCTGCAAACTTCTGCTTGCAGAATTAAATTTCACTTTAAGTATTTCCAACCGAAAACTAGCAGAAGAAATAAAGCTATGAAATGGACACAGCACTCTCAGAAAATTAATTCTTAAAGGCAAACCTTCGATATCAAAATCTCAAAAATATTACTCTTAAATGAATAACCATCCGAGAGATACTTTCTAGAGTTTACTCGCGAAATAAATCTAAAACGAAGAAATTAAGCTTTCAAGTGGACATTGTTATAAAAGTACTCTCAGGAAATTAATTCAAAACAGACAACTCACAAAGGAAAAATCTTAAAAATATTTTCAAATTTACAGCCACCCGAAAGTAAATCTCGAGAGCTTACTAGAAAAGAATTTACTCTCAAATAGATTTACATATATACGCTTCTAAATATACCATTAGGTATGTACATTTCAACAAGGGAAAGATTTTGACTAATTTTTGAAGAAAAAGATTAATGCTTTTAGACAGTTCTGTTTGGATACTTTACCTAAGCCAAATACAAAGTGATCACCTTTTTAGCATACTGTCTATTTTCATCGTTTCACCACTTAAACAGAAACTACTGTGACTCTATCTATCGAAATAAGAGATTTTTAGTTTTTTGTTTCTAATCATTAAAAATAAGAACGATCTGTTGTCCCGTAATCCTTTCCCCGATTTTAATTTCGTTTTCTTTTAATTTCATATTCAGACTAAGAAAAGTATTAACTGCAGTGTTCGTATTCATCAATTCAAATCTCTCATTTTACTCGTTAAAACAATAATGGTAATCGCACTGGAAAGCGAATTCAATAATGTACGAGTAATTTGCAAAAAAAAACTTAAGAAATTTAGATACCTACTAATGGGAATGTTTGCTAAAGAAATTATATCATCCTTTACGAATACACAAATAAATCAGAGCAAAAAGGGTCATTAGTGTTTTTTTTTAATTTTCCTAAAACAAATTAGGTCCCCACCTTCATATTTGATTTTGTTCTTTTTCTTTCAGGAACAAGATATTGTTGATCCAAATGCAGTATATGGAAGTGAACAATACATCCAAGCATTAGACAAACTCCAGCGACGCTTTAAAAGAAGTAAAGGCTAGTAAGTGAATTATATATTAAAGAAGGTATTTATAAAAGAATTACTAACAGTTAACTTTAAAAAAAAAATAGTGCTCGTGGTCAGACTCAATCGCAGTATTTGAATTTTGGAAAACCAGAACAAGATGGAAAAGCTGAGGCAGAAGCTTCTGAAACCGGCTCAAGATCGACAGTGTGTAAGATATAAATAAAATAGTGTGCAAATAAAAACTACTATTGTTACTTTTTCCTTGTTAGCTGGAACCCATGGTATGGGACAAGCTCAAAGTCAGTTCTCTTCATCAGGAGGATGTGGGGGATGTGGTGAGAATTTCTTTAAAACAATAAACTTTTGTGTTATGTTTATTAATTTTATTAAACTTAGAAGACACAATGGGATCGCCAGACCCGTATAGAATTCCAAGTGATAAACTTATTACTCCAGGTGGAGGCTATGTCGACGGTCGAACTGGAGGAAGTCCAGGTACTATGCAGGGTGCAGGAAGATTTGATGGAAGTCGACCAGGAGCAGGGCCTGATGCAGGATATGGCAGGGGTACTGGTGGTGTGGGACCAAGTGCCCTTGATGGATCTCGTCCTGGTATTGGAGGTTTTGGACCAGGAGCAGGAGCAGGAGCAGCAGGCACTAGACCTGGTGATATTGGTCAAGGTGGTTATGGTTCAGGCCGAGGTGGTCCTGGTGGCTTAGTTCCAGATTCACCCGGCCAAGGAGGTGTTGGAACGGGTGGAATTGTCCCAGGAGGTTACATTCCCGGTGGTTCAGTTCCAAGCAGAGTTATCCCGGGAAGTATAAGTCCAGGTGGTTTTGGTCCGGGCGGTGCCGGATCTGGTGGAACTGGTCCGGGTACTTTTCCTGGTGGTGCAGGTCAAGGTCCGATTGGTGGTGGCCCAGGTGGTGTAGGCCCAATTCCTGGAAGTAGGGGTGCAGCTGGGCCGAGTGGAACAGGCACAGGTTCATATGGCCCTGATGGTGCTGGTTCAGGTAGAGGAGGATTTGGTCCTGGAAGTGGTGGTGCTGGTGGGGGCACTGGTGGCTACATTCCCGGAGGTGTTGGTGGCGGTTCTATAGGTCCTGGGCAAGGTGCAGTTTACCCTGGTGGAATCGGTCCCGATGGTTATGGACCAGGTGCTGGAGCTGGAAGCAATGTTGCTCGCCCAGGTTATGGTGGTGCTTATGGACCAGGAGGAGTGGGAGATCTTCGCCCAGGAGCAGGTGCTGCTGGTGGAGGGGCGGGCTTAGGTACAGGAAGTCGTCCAGGTTCTGGAGTTGACACACGAAGACCAAGTGCAGGTGGCCAAGGAACTCAAGGCTATGGTCAAGGAGATGGTTTTCCAACAGGAGGTACACGTCCCGGTGGTGCTGGAGCTCCTGGTATAGATCAGTATGGAAGATATACAGAGCCTGGTGCAGGTGGCAGATACGATCAACGCCCGGGTGTTGCAGGAGGTGCACCATTACCAGGTACAGTACCATTAGAATCATACCCGGGATACAATTTACCTTCCGATTCAACCGTTGAGTTACTCCATCAACCAGGTCCTACTGCAGGGGACACTGCGAATTATCCAGGTGGAGATACAAGCAGTGGTTGTCCGGAAGGTGGGTTTTATCAGGGTGGTTCCTTACCAAGTGAATATGCAAACTTTCAACCTGGTTCCGATTCACATTTAGGTGGTCGTGTTCCTATGGGAGGACCAGCTGGTGAAACCAGCGGTGCAGATAGATTCGGCCCTGGTCCAGGTATTGGTGGTGGCTCTGGTGCAAGGTATGCACCTGGAGCTGGTGTTGGGGGACAAGGAACGGGCACTACAGGTGACAGATATGGTCCGCCTGCCGGAGTAGGTGCACCTGGAACAGGTTATGCCCCAGGAGCGGGTGCAGGTGCTGCCGGAGATAGATACGGACCTAGAGGTGGTACTGGAGGACAAAGTGCTGGTTATGTCCCAGGTGAAAGATATGGCCCTGGAGCAGGTGCAGGAGGAGCAGGATATATTCCAGGTGGAACTGGATATGCTCCTGGTCAGGGAGGTGGACAGCCTGGAGGTAGATACGGACCTGATGTATCAGGACAAAGTGCAGGTGGTGTAGATAGATATGCTCCTGGAGGACGACCTGGCAGTGGAATTGGAGATGCAGGATATGGTGCAGGCCTAGATTCTGGTCCGGGTCCAGGAACACATTATCTTCCAATATACGGTCCAGAGCCAGGGGCAGGAACTGGGGGAATAGGAGGACGACCTGGAGGTAGTAGAACTTATGGCCCAGGTGGTGCAACCGGAGATAGATATGGAACTGGATCTGGAACTGGTGCTGGTGGTGTATATGGTCCAGGCGCAGGTAGTCCAGCAGGAGGAGGAGGTGGTTTGTATAGTCCAGGTAGCAGTGGTGGAGCTATGCCAGGTGCTGGTGGGTTATACGGTCCGGGTACTGGTGATGCAGGAACAGGTTCCAGTGGTTTATATGGCCCAGGAACAGGTGGAATTGGAGCAGGTATAGGAGCTGGTGGCACCAGACCTGGAGTTTATGGACCAGGATCTGGAAGTTCAGGTTTAGGAATAGGACAAGGATCTGGTGGAGCGTATGGTCCCGGTACCGGTGGTGCTGGATTAGAACCCGGAACTGATGGAATGTATGGCCCAGGTGCTGGTAGCCTAGGAACAAGACCAGGAACGGGATCAGGTGGTATGTATGGCCCTGGAGCTGGTGGTGCAGGAACAGGAATGGGACCTGGAGCTGGTGGTGCTTTTGGCCCAGGTACCGGTGGAGCAGCAACAGGACAAGGCGCTGGTGGTGCATCAACAAGACCTGGATCTGGTGGCTTATATGGACCTGGTGCTGGTGGATTATATGGTTCTGGTTCAAGTGGCGCAGGAATAGGAACAGGGGCTGGTGGAGTGGGAACAAGACCAGGAACTGGAAGCCAATATGGGCCAGCTGCCGGTGGAGCAGGAGTTGGTGGATTATATGGCCCTGGTGTTGGTACGGCTGCTGTTCCAGGTTCTGGAGGACTATATGGTCCAGGGGCTGGTGGAACAGGAATGGGACTTGGACCTGGCAGTGCATATGGTCCCGACAGTAGTGGTGCAGGAATGGGAACAGGTGCTGGTGGATTATATGGTCCTGGTTCTGGTGGTGCAGGAATGGGTCCACTTGATGGAGGTGCAGGAACAAGACCGGGATCTGGTGCATTATACGGACCAGGTGCTGGTGGACCAGGTGCTACTAGACCGGGTGCTGGCGGAGCCAGAGGAACAGGCGGTGATGGATTTTATGGCCAAGGAATAGGAACAGCACCAACCTCAGGAGGAATGTATGGTCCAGGTTCAGGATCAGGATTAGGTACTAATGGTTTATATGGTCCAGCATCTGGTGGAACAGTAACCGGAGGACAATACGGTCCAGTTGTCGGTGGAGCTGGTCAAGGAACTGGGCAAGGATATGGTCCAGGTATGGGACCATCTACCGGTGGACAATATCCTCCAGCTGGAACAGGGGGAGCAAGCCCAATATATGCCCCAGGTTCAACGGATGGTGGAACGGGAGGGTTATATGGCCCTGGTGTAGGTTCTGGAATAGGAAGCGTAAGTGTTCCTGGAGCAGGATATAGGCCAGGTGGTAAGTAAATTTACATTAAACCGAAATTATTTGTTTCATTTATTACATTTAAAGGTCCTTCTGGTTTGACAACTGCCCCTGGTGGTGTTGGAGGTTTAGATAGTGTTGGAGGCATTGGTGGAGTCAGTGCTGGGGATGGTACTGCAGGAGCTTCGGGAGCAGACGATGCTTTCTCACAAGCTGAATCTACCGTTAAAGATGGTCAAGCTGCTGCAAGTGCTATGGGCAAGAAAAATGGTGGAACCGCCAAAACTCAAGTTTCTGGAACATACACGTCGTCGGGCACATTCAGTGCAAGTGCAATGACATCGGACGCAGATCGTGCAGCAAATGCTCAAGTCAGTGGTAGCAATGAAGGTACCATGACACAATCCCAAGGCCAAGGTGGTGCTGCACAGTCACAGTCACAAGTTCAAGTGAACTCCAAGACAGGTGGAACAAAGGCTTCATCTCAAAGTGGTGGATTTGTTCACCAGAGTCAAAGCGAGGTATAACTTAAAAATAACTGATAAATATTATAATACTTTTAAATATATAATCAAAACATACTCCCAGGTCCAAGCTAACGACAAAGGAGGTCTAGCTGATTCACAATCCAGTGGTCCAGGTCAGACATCATCTCAAGCTCAAATTGGGTTCAGACCTAAACAAGAAACTGATGAGAGCATTCAATCTTCTGGAGGAGGACAAGCATCAGCACAGTCTTCTAGTTACTCAGGACAATCTCAATCACAGATTCAAGGTCAATCAAGGTATAGGAATTTTGGCAATTTCTTTAAATTTTTAATTCATTGATACTGTTTTAGATATGGAATCTCATATCATGGAGCTGCTCAGTCCGCTTCAGGAACAAAGGAGCAAGTCGCAACTTACAGAGAACAAAACCGACAACTTTTTCAGTCCATCAGCGATTTTGGGAACACTGACAGGTAACCATGAATGTATAATCAAAAATCAAACACATTCAACTTATCATTTTTCTTCCAGTATTATCGACAAGGTAGACAGTGCCTATGGACCACCGGAAGGCGTTCCACTCCCAAACAATGATGTTCAACTACGTTCCTCCTCAAAAGCGAATGATGGTAAGCTTGAAATACTTTTTCCGTTTATCGATTAGTATTATAAACGCTAGTATTTCCAGTTAAACCCCTTCCACATCCATCAAGCAAAGACTCAGATGATCCCGTGGAGGAAGAAGAAGAAGAATATGAATATGGTGATGACGAAGATTATAGCTACAATGAGAATGTCGTGAACATGGGACAAAAGACTGCATCTGATAAAAGCTCCACAGAGAAGCCATCAGCCACCGCCACAAAAACCTTTTCTCAAAACACCCCAAGTCAGAGCCAAAAAGCAGCAGTTGCTGACCCCAAAGAAAAATTCTCACTCATTCAAAAACAAAATGGCAGAACTGTAAACTATATCCCCCGAACAACAACTGAATCCATTCCAAATGGCTTCCGAGGAACCGTTAATGTCGAAAAGAAATTCCACACAAAATCACTAGATTCCACCAAAGACAAATCCGACTCTGATGGAAATTCAGGAAATTCAAAGAAAAAACTTCCCGGCCCTGATAGTTATGTAACTGTTACAAAATCCGTCACAGGAAGCATGGACAATACTAAGAATCCACCAGTGGATAATAAAAATTTCCAATCGACTTACTACACAAAGTCATCAACTTGTGGTTACTTTACATTCTCCTGTAATCTTGTTTATGGAGCGAATGGACGAAGCAAAGTCTGCCGGCCTAAAGCACCAGCGAATGGCAAATGTTAGAGTAGAGTTATAAATCTTCTTATAATTAAGAATTTTAAGTTAATTTTTTTGTATGCTTTGACAATCTAACAAAATATTGTTTTTAAGTAATGTAATGCAGTTTAATTTTTGTTTTTAATTAAATCTTACCATACTATTTTATTAACGTTTCCATGACATTTTGTGTTTAAGTACATAGTTATTAACTGCCATAGAATTTATTATAGAATGAGCATTTTATATAAGTTTAATCTTATTGTATGTACAAATAAAAAACAAATAAAATTTAAAATATTTTTTGTTATTGTCAGGGAAATCATAGGATATTTTTGAAAAAAGAAGGGAAATTAAAGACTTGCCTGTGTATTTTCCAGAAAAGGACTACGAGCGAGAGAGAGAGAGCTCATTGGATTCATCACATAGCAGTTTTTTTCACCCATGAACGTGCTCGTAAAGCTGTGTGGAGAGTTTTCGTTCACGAGCTAAATGCAAAATGTACGGGAACTCTTGGTGGATAGTTGACAATTCGATTACTAGTCATTTGAAGTATAGTAGTGTTAAACATCAAACGTTCATAACACAATCGCAAGTCTGTACGAGTGTGAAATGTCAAAAAATCACTTTCTTCTCTGGCGAGTGTTCACTTCACGAGAAAGAACACATTATTCGTACACCTATTTCTCCTTTCTATGTGCGTTGAAGGTGGGGAGGGATGTTAATCATACATAGATAGGGTATCATCAATGGATTGGGCTCGGCTTCTGGAAAATTAGAGTAACCCTCCGCTCACCCTCCTCCATTCATGAATGGCGAGGGGTTAGGTTAGGTTAGGTTAAGGTGGCTGTCAGGAAAACTGCTGACACACTTAGGCCAGAATAGGCCCATTGTGATACCACATAAAGAATGCGAGGTAATCCTCGTTACTTAAACCAGTTGGAGCTTTTAATAAAGCGATGGAGACTGTGAATGTCGATTTTATTTAAGTCACTGGGATCATTGAAGAAAACATTTCCTAAGTGTGTTTTGCGTCTTTGAGAAAGAGCAGGACATGAGCAAAGAAGGTGTGGGATAGTTTCTTCCTCCTCCTCGTCCATGCAGCTTCTGCAGAAATCATTTGAAAAGACACCGAGTCTATTGGCGTGTTTACCTATGAGGCAGTGTCCAGTAATGACACCAATTGTGGAGCTAATATGCAATCTACTCAGAGATAACAAACATTTCGATCGCTTCGGATCCAGTTTTGGCCAGATCTGTTTTGTCGCCAGACAAGTAGTGATACCTGTCCATCTGCTGTTTGTCATCATCATAGAATCTTGCTTAAGCATAAGTTTACATGTAGCGATCGGTATTCCAATATTCATCTTGCAAGGTGATATTGGTGTACTAGTTCCTATCCTGGCGAGTTCATCGGCTTTACAGTTTCCTAGAATATATGGCGAGGGGTTACAAACAACAAACCTTCTATTTTAACCCGTCGCGACGGGATGAGTTTGAGTTTTTGTCCACTAATAATATGCACATGCCTTAAGTTAACTTTCAAGAATTGTTGCCACGCTGCGCTGGCTGGTAAGACTGTCAGATTTTGGGGAGAGGGCTGCCAGTGCAGTTTAATATCAAACAACCTTTTAATGTTTATGTTGGAAGAACATAGCCAAACTCAAAGCAAATTTACCTAATTGGCCCCTTCTCCCGTAAGATTTCATTTGGTGATCTTGGAGGTCATATTTCTTTTTTGAAATTTGCTATAAAAAAGTAGATTCAAAATTTGTTCGTGCTGGGGGACATATACTTTCAATCTTATTATTTTATGTTGAGCCAGTGGAAAAGCGAAGCCAATCTGGTCAAAGCCTGTAAGACTTCTTTTCGGGATACTGGAGGACTTTTTGCTTTTCGAGGTATGCCATAAAAAAGAAAATTCGAATATATTTTTTTTCTGGGGATGAACGAACAAATTTTCTTATGAATTCTCAAATGAAACCAATCTGCCCTTTTTCAGTTTTTCGAAATTTGCAAAAAAAAAATATAAAAATTCGAATATAATTTTCTTCTGGAGTTGAACAAACGATTTATTTTTTTTTTATTTTCATGTGGAGCCTTTGAACGAAAAAACTTGGCTCCGTTTCACTTTGATTTCATTTGGGGCTGTTGGAGTCCTTTTTTGTTTTTACTTACAAACAAGAAAAGATGAATACATTTTTTTCAAATTCATTTGTTAATGAATTTTCATGTGGAGTTAGTGGGCAAATGAACCCAATCTGCCCCAACACCCTAAGATTTCATTTGGGGATGCTAGAGGACTTTTTACTGTTTCGAGGTTTGCTATAAAAAAAATGAAAAGTTGAATGTATTTTTTTTCCTGGTATAGTGGACAAACGAATCCAATAAACACTACCCAGAAATCAAACAGCTCTGTTCTATTCCAAAACAGTCTCACTAAACATGACAATCTGTAAGAAAAAAGTTAATCCTTTGAAAAATTAAAACACAAATTCCATTCATCTATTTATATACATATATTCTGTTGTAATATATTTATTGGACACAGACATCATCAAATATTTGTTGTTTCTATTTAGAATAAAATCATTACATCCATAGCGTTGCATTATTACAAGAAATTGATCTGATGTCTTACAACTTTTTTTGTTTTATTTTTACTTTTTTTTTAATGCCCTCTTTTTGTCATTTTATTACATATTTTCTTCTATAAATGTCGCTTTGCAAATTTTTTGTATTTTTTAACATTAATTTATTTTTAGTGTAATACACTAAAATTGTTAAAACAGCCATAGGTTAAATATTTGTTATGTTTAAAATTTATTACGTTATGTTTTTTTTTTTTATATTTAGTATTAAATTTCTAAAAACACACATTTACATTAAAAGGTACGGAAATTTATGTTGGAGATTTGTTCTGTTTTATGTTAATGTTTTTTTTTTTTTATTATTAATATTTTAATTTTTGTTCTAAAATTCTTTAAAAATAAAAAGAAAACGCGTGGTATGTGTATTTATCAATATTAATTCGACTGTTGTTTTATACTATTTTCGTCTACTTTGTCAAACTGTTAATTTTTAAAAAGTTTATTACATAAAACAGAAACACAGATTTAAAATTTGTCATTATGTTTGCTCAGAATTTTTTTTGTTTTGTTTGATGAGATTAAAGTATTGTTTTTCATTTAAAAGAGTTTTACAATAATTATTAAATGTATATAGCAAATATATATTTAGACACATGTAGACAATGCAAATATTTGATTGAAATAACACAATTAATACAATAGTTAGTAAAGATTTTTTGTTTATTCATGAAAATACACGAAGAGAAATATTCCTTGAAATTTAGAAACACATAGTTTTTTTTATTCTGTTGATTTAACATTTTTGTATTCCAATCAATTTTTGTTTATTAAAATGACAGTTAATTCGTAAATTGTATTTAATTGTATGATAATTTATCTTTTGTGTTGTCATTTATTTGATTAACAATGTTTTTTTTTCAATAAACAAATAGAATATTATATGCCACTCGTACATTTATAGATGATAGATTGTTTGTTAATTTAATAAATATGCATGTTATATGTTTTTTTTTTATTATTAGTTGTTTTGTATAATGTATGTAGGTACCAAATATTTACTACTTACTCTTTTTAACAATTCTAATGTGTATTTTTTTAAATTAATTTTATTTTGTCATGTGTGTGTAATATTCTATTTATTTTTTTTTTTAATTTTGTTTAAACTTTTGTATAGTATCTTGCAATATAAAAATATTTATTAATTTACAACTTTTTTTATTTAGATTTATACTTATTTCACTACATAAAAAATTATTATTGTTATAATTAATTTTTTGTTCACAATACACAAACAAAAGCTATAAGTTTCAAATATATTTACAAAGTTTGCCTAAATTTAAATTGTTTTAATTTTTTTTTGCACTACATCGAACTTTTTGTTTGCTTTTGATGCAATATTATATTATTTATTTATAACTATAACACATTGATATTTCGAATTATTTAAATATCTATATACTTTGAGGGGGAAAGTTTGCATAGGTATATAAAATTTCAGTACATTTATCAAATAAGTTTTTTTTTTTGTTTTTGTTTTCAATATATAGTTTGTTGTTATTTGTAGTTTTATTTAAAATTAGTTGTACATGTTTGTCTGTTACTATCCAAAACACTCTATATGGCTAGAAAAAGTTAATAATTTTTCTTTATTTACACTATAGTAAGACAGATGATTAACTTTTTTTTGGTGGCGTTATTTCTTGATAAAATTTTGTGTGATGATAAATATTTTATTTTTTTTTTAATTAATTTAAAACTACTATTTTTTTATTTTTATTATTTTTAATTTTTGTTGAGTCAGCCTATTTTGCGTTATTCTACTCCTAAATGTGTTTAATTCTTGTTTTATTTTAAAATGCAAACAATTATTTTTTTGTATTTGTTTAGGTATATGTTTTGTTTTTAAGAAATTGGACATTTTAAATTATCTTTTTTTCACATTTTGAATGCATCAATTTTCATTACATAGCTTCTAGTACATATTGGACGGGTTTTTTTCAATCTTGTTTATGTTACTTTAAGAAAAAAATGTATTTTATTTAAAATTTTCTCTTTAACGTTATTATTTTTTTTTGTATTATGTTTTTTTTTTAAGTTTTGGTATAGTGTAGGTATTAAAAAAATAAATAAATTAAAATTTTAATTATTGCAAAACATCGCATAGAATATAGTATAGACAAATTATGCAGTAAAATTTATTTGAAGCTCTTAATTGCATTGTTGGTTCTTTTTTATATTTTTTTTTCTAAATTTATTTGTTTTTCGATGGCTTGGTTTTGGCTTTCAGATTTTTAATTCTTTTTTTTTAAGTTATTCAAGCTAAACGTGAGTTTAAGAAAAGAATTTTATTTATGAATATATAGCTTAAACAACAGTGGATTTTTACTATACAAATGGAAAAACTTTAAGAAAAAACAAAGGAAAGTGCGTGATGAATTTTATTAGTATAGGTAGGTATAGTTTTTCAAAATATGTTGTTTAGTTTTTATTTATTTATTTTTATGTCGTTTCATTGACTATAAATTAACTAAAAAGATAAGTTCAAACATTTGAATTTAACTTGAAAAATTATCGGACTTCTATGTCAAAGTACCTTTAGAAATATTCATGATTGGATCCTATACAAACTTGATTTTCTAGTTGAACTCTATAACGTACTAAAAATACTAGCTTTGTAATACAATTACATACCTTGTTAGCGGAAAAGTGTGAAAAAGTACTAAAAATTTGTTTAGTTTTATTTTTTGCTTGGGTATACAGAAATTGGTTTGTAAAAATTATTGAATAAAATATTATTTCTACTTGTAAGTTTAACTTTTTTGAAAAGTTTTAGCAAAATTTGTCGAGGTGCTAACAAAATATGTAGAATTAATCTAAAAATACTTTATTTAAAAACACATCAAAATCTAGTTTTTGTATTTTTCGCCAAAAACCAAAACTGCAGTTTAACTACAATCATCAAGGGCATTATAGGTAAGAAATTTAACCAAAATCGGTGGAGCTGCTTTTGAGAAAAGTTGAAGAAAAAAAAGCTGAAACAACCATTTGGGATTTTTCTGCTAAATGAAAAATTTTGAACTAAAATAAAAAAATATTTCCAGTGCCGTTATATGAAGTAAATTGATTGATCAATGAAATCAACTTAATTGTCCAACTCTAAGCAGGTCCGTCGAGTGCCGTCTTACTTAACTATAAGCGTTGGATAACCCCCAGAAAACAGATAGATGTATGGACTGGTTTTTCTGCAGAGATGTTCCACCGATTTGACGCAGAAAATATAAAAATAAAACTGTGCTCACACGTTCGGACATTCACATTTTTTAATGTGATATTTCAAAAAATTAGGAAATCAAATTTGTAAAAACCACGAAATAAATTTTAACTGTTAATGACACGAAGTCACTAAAAGTTTTTTGTAAGTCTATTTCTATTATTCGTTTGTATGCATTACCCAACACTGTTTTGTTATGATTTGCTCCTACAATATTTTATTTTCTTCAGTTTATGTAATTTCATTTATAAAGACTGCTATTAGTTTTTTAAAAACATTTCCAAAAAATCCTTTACAATCTACTTACATAGTTTATGTTATGTATAGGTGGGAAAATATTTAATTTTTATTTTTCAAACTTTTATTAAGAACTATCGTAAGGTACTTTATTCATGGAAATTGATATAAGAAATTCTATATAAACTTCTATCGTGTGCCTACAAATTACTGTATATATAATATATAATTATTTATATATATATTAAGTTTGTATATATATATATATAAATAGCCTATGCTTAGAAATCCTGAAGCAATGATAACCAGTGTATTTTTCTTTACATTCTATTTATTTTTTTTAGTATAATGTCTATTTAAAATTTTACTGTTCACAATTCTACTGCATATAATATTTCTTTTATCATTATAATATATTATTATTATGTTTTTGTTTATTTTGGAATATGTTAATTATTAAAGCGAATCGGTTTGATTTTTGTATAAATGGTTTCTTTTACACGTAAAACACTGAATTTATATTTGAAAATTAAAAAATTCTAAAATTATTTCTTTTTATTACTATAATTTTTTTAAATTCGTGCAAAAATTAATTACTATTTGTTTGTTATTAAATTATTTGATTTTGATTTTTTTGTGAGATAAAAACATTATTTTTGTTTAATTTTTATTTTAAACGAATATACATTATTTTATTCTCAATTATTTAATCTAGTTTTATAATTAAGTCATTTGATCACCACTTTATTATGTATTTAATAATTTACACATAATCTATAACACATATATATATCAGCAATAAATATAGGTATACATTAAGTATGTATATACAATGACATATAATATAGAAAAGTAGGTTTCCTATGGGTTCTTGAATAGTGATGGGTTCCGTATATATAGTGACTTTTATCTCGACACCTTTTCCTTCTTCTATTTAATTTGTTAATTGTTACTACAAAATCCGATTTTTTGTTTTATTTTTATTTAATATGATTTTTTATATGGAATTCTTTTTTAACTCTATTTTCTATACACATTGATTGTTTGAAATTACCTCGTCTACTTTTTTCAAGGTTTTTCAAAATCTTTTAAGTAATCCTGGTAAAATCTACAAGAGTTAGTCTCAGATAATAAGATTTTGTGAACTACAACTTATTTTTTCAATGATTTGGTTGAACCCGAATATCTTTTCATTGTTATATATTTAATGTGGACAAAAAAAACAAAAACAGGAACAATAGTCCAAATAGATTTTCTTTTCTAACTTGCAGTCTATGCTGTGTGTGTATTTATTTTTATATAAGTAAATAATATATACAAACATTAATATTTCAAATTAATATTTACACTGCATTTGGCATATTTATATACAATTAATTTATCCAAATGTATATTTCTAACCATCAATAAAGCATACTCGTCGTTAGGGTAGTCTATAAATAATTTATTTAAAATCACACATACAATACATATACATATATAATACATTATACCTATGTAATCAAAGAACCACATGAAAATGGAATATTCTAAAATTAATTCCCTTTAATATTTTCTGTATATACAACATATAACTACTAACTTTAAGTTAAGTAATAAATTGTATTTGAACTTGTTTTGGTTTTATTATTATTATGTTTTTAATTAATGTGAATAAGGCATTTGTAAATGTGTTATTTATTTCTTCTGTATATATATATATATAGATTTTTCATAAATTTTCTCTTTTCTTTTTGAATATTTAGTAAAATTTTGTTGACAAGATAAAATTAAACAAAATTTATAAATGCATGAATTCAGTAATTTTGTTTTTGTTTATGCGAAAACTTAATAATAATGTGTATGTATATAATTATAACCAGAAAAGTGTATTGTAAATTATTAAACTGATACGATATTTCTTATGCTTGCTAAAATAAAATCGGTTCAATCGCTTTCTGTTCTCGAGAGTGACTTCAAAAGAAAATTCTTTAAAAATGATACTTTTGTAATATTTTTAGAATATAAACTTAGTTTTCACGTACCAAAACCACGAAGAGGCTTTTGAAATAACTTTAAACCGACACAAGCTTTGTCAAAATTCATCAAAGGCTTCAATTTTATAGGACGATAATTTTGTTTGCTAATTTTGCTATCCATAAAGATTCGAATCTACTTTACCATCTTATTCACTCGTTTAATACAGATTTATATTCGAAATTAAGATATTATTGATTCGTTAAATCCCCGATTAAATCTAATATATTAGATCCGTTGGGTTCAATGTTTTGTTATACTTTGAATAATATATATTTTTGGCTCGAATAAAACCGAATTTAACACGGCTGTTCTGATATTCGGTCGACCTGAAGTTTCACCAAGCTTCTGAAGAATTGGATGAAATATAATATTGTTGGGAATAAATGCATTAGGTATTTTAAGATCGTTAAACAATTATTTTCTTGTGCAGACGAATTCAATGCCAAAGTTCCTCTTTGCTAAGCTACATGCATGTATAGCATAGAAAGAGGTAATCAGAGTTACTATGAGTTTCACATGAAAAAAATTCGCCCGAAAAAATGTTTGTGTCCCCGGAATTTTCAAAGCTATTATGAGTTTCGTCTAGTCCCTAGTCAGTATACCCTCTGTTTTTATTTCGTTCGCCGTCAAAAACTACATAAGTGGCATTTTAAGCTCTTAGTTACGAAATGAATACTCACAAAAGAGGAATTTTGGTTTTTCGGCTGAAACTTACAATAGCCGAAAAGTCAAAAATCAATTTTTCCTCGTCGAATAGTGTTCACGTGAACACGCTTTAGGGCTGAAACTTATGATTTATTATTTATGGTTACATAAAATTTGAGAAGTTTTATTTTTTTTCGAACAAATTATGCCTAAGCTAATAAATCCTAGCAGCAAAAAAATGCCTTCTCCGTTGCAACCTACTCAAACTTGGGAGTTATTGTTAAGAGTTCCAGACTACCTACATGCATTTTTGAATATAATTGAATGAGAATAAACCTGGTTAGCTTTTTGATAAGATCGTTTTCCATCCAATTTCACCAGATGAAGTCGGTGCCATCCATAGTTTTTTTAACGTTCTTATATGAAATGGGGAGGACTATTTTAAATATAAGTTTATCGTCAAAAGTTTACTCTTAAGCTAATTATTTGTAACTATGCCAATTTAGTAATATGATGAAACACAATATAATAAAAGCACCAACTTTACTGAAGTATAAAACACAAAAAGAACTTCCATTAACTCAAAGATCTTCATCCTGAAAAAAAAAAAATAAAAAAACAAGGAAAAACAACAAAATAAAAACAACCCAATTGTATTTTTTTTTTTTTCAATAATCATGCTTACTATTTATTAATTTCTTTTTTTGCTTTACTTGTTTTCTTTTTTGCATTTTTTTATAAGCAGTAGATATTCCATAAATTCCAACGAAAAAAAAATAAGACAAAATGAATAAAATAAAAAAAGTAATAATTTCCTTTTAAATATATATAATTATTTGTAAAATAGTACTTGAATAGGTAGAATATATAATATATTATAATAGTGCACAAAGCAGCTAACACAAACAAAATTATAATATTTTGAAGACATTAATTAAGATAAAATATTGTATTTCTATTTATTTGTATGGGTAAAATAATGTTTTTTGTTTTGTTTATTTTATATTTGTGTTATTTTTTTTAGTTAATTTATATTTAAATTCATAAAAGTTTCAGTACATGCAAAGTAATGTTTAATAATATATAATTTATTTGTAGTTTTAGTTCTTTCTGGTATTAATTAATATCATTATAATAATAAAACAGTATACAAATCCCTTTAATAGTTAACTAAATATATTTTTGTTTTTAAATAATTTTTGTTTGTTATATTAACACAAGATTGACTTATATAATCATTTATATTTAAAATGTAGTTAGAAAAAAAATAAAATAAAAATAAAATCAGTATCAATATTTATATATAATGTAAGTATAATAAAGATATTTATATTTATTATTTTTTTTTTTTGTTTTAGGTAGGTATTTAATATTGGGTAAATTGATTTTCAGCTTAAGTCTATGCAAAGTCACTTCTAACCAGTTTCTCTCATTTTATATTTTAATTTTCTTATTGTTTTTTTTTTATTGTTGAATGTAAATAACTGATAACAAACGAAAAGATCAATAAGATATTTGAAAATAATAAATCTGGGTGTACAAATATTAAGCACATATTTTATACGTTTCGTTTGAATTTTATAAAAGATTATGTATTTTGGTTTATTTTAGAAAGCGATAGTCCATTCAGCAGGAAACAATATGTGTAAAATGTGAATAATAACAATAATCTTACAATATTGTATATAATGTTGATTTCTTTAATGATAACATCTACTAAAAGATTATTTGATATATTTTGTAGTAAATTGCAAAGTAAGTTTTAAAATAACTGAGATTAAAAAAAAAAACTATGTGTTGAGTTCAGTAAAACACTAATTTATGTATTGTTATTTTTTTAACGATGAATATAGTATTATTTTATCATATTATTGTTGCTTAGTATTTGCTTGTTGAGAGTTCAATTTGTTTTGAATGATTTTTTTGTTTCTAAAATCAAAACAAATAAAAAACTAATAAAAAAAACTATCGACGCTATATAAACGGTATTTTAATAATATATTTATTTGTGGTCCATGAAACCCTCTAATTTTCCGAAATAAACACGTATAGTTAAATTTTATATCTACAATTTTGTACACACATAAATTTAAATACTCTTTATTTTAATTATATAATTAGATCAAACTATTTTGTGAGACGATTTACGTATTAGATGACGACCACTAACCAAAAATTGGTATAAGCCAGGGATTTAATAGCTCTGAAATTTGTTTGTTGTATGTTTACAACAAAATTAAAATAAAATCTGAATCGCACGTATTTGCTCTTATAGTTCAATGTTCTTCGATTTGTTAAGATCTAATGAAAAAGAAATATGTACTTTAAGATCCTAAAACAATTTTTGTGAATTGCCATCTGCCATATGAATTTGTAGAACAAAAATAGTTGAGCTTTAGTTTTCAAAATAATTTTTATATTTCCCCTTAAGGCAATAATCTGAAATATCAAGTTTGAAGAAAATAACTTCAATAGTTTAGGCTGCAGGTAGCGGTATGGATACAGAGTGACCTGATTATAGAATAGGAAGCGAATAGCATGCATGTTGAAATTGGCGTTTGGTGTTATTGTTTTTTCTTCCTTCGTTCTATATCCGACCAACTATGAAAAGCAAATTTGAATTCGCTTTCGCTATTGGCGAGCTGATTTTCGATAGATTTTTTTTCGGTTTGTTATTTTGATGGTCGAAAAATGCATACGATGTTCGTTATGTAGTATGAAAAAAATATTACATAATGTATTCTTTTTAGCATTTTATACTAGTCTTGTTTCTAACCTAGTCACAGGCAGCGTAGTTTGGATGTTCGATTGAATTTTAAGACCAGTGAGCAGCACTTTTCTATTCGAATCGAATATGAAAATATTTTTAAAAATATACTGAACTATCCAATGGACAATTCGAAGAACAGCTCACTATACTTAACAGCTGAATATGAAAATATCTTAAAAAATATACTAAATGGGTCAACTTGAGCGAATGGACACCAATTCTCTGACCCGAAAAGTCTTCAAACCCAACTCCCTGGGACGACGCAGTAAAGGCGTAACAGGTGGTGCACGCAAGTGGAAGAAGACATCAACCAACTGTGGTCACACACTAAATTGAAGTGATATTTGTCTAAACGTTTTAGTTTGAACTAGGCACTAGGCTTATTGCAGTTTGATTCTTCTTTTGAAAAAAATGTGGCTCTGAGTTGGACCGTCAACAGAAATATATGAGTTTTCTGTTTACCACTAAAGACTTGATATCCGACCCCAAATGAGTACCAATTGAATGAAATTGAAAAACATGAGATCGATGTGACTCAAAATTGAAAACGACTCGATTTTTATTCCATTATATGGCCACAGAATTCTTGTCTTTGTTTTTAGTACATTTTATCGCATTTTAGAAATTATTAATCATAAAATCAGCATTCATCTTTCATTTAAATTAATATGTATTGCAAAGGCTAAATATTAGGTACTTGATGTTATAGAGATTTGCTTATATTAGTTTCTACGATGATTTTGTAAAGGTGCTAAGGGGCTTTCATTATACAAAACAGGAGAACCAGTTTAAGGAGGTTTTCTCAAAGAAAAAAAAAAAGTTTTAAGAACACTTCTTGTCAAAACCAAATATTTGTATATTTGATCTTAATATTTAAATTTAAGCCTTGAAAGAGTAAGTAAAGTATTCAAGAATTCATTACAATTTCTCTGAATTTAAATCCGATATATTGCACCGAAAAATTATAATTTTAATTCATAAAAAAAGCTTTCGTTATTTAATTTTAAAATAAAATTCTAATACCACTTCAGTCGTAAAAGCCGGATCAAGACTTTTGAGAAAATTTATACATACTGAGCTGGGATTTACTCGTAATTTTTTGCTGAAGTATCTATGATATAAATAAAACTTGGACTGATTAATTCGAATAAAAGGGGAAGATTAAAATTAAAACAAGATTACTTTATTGGTTTAAAAATGTAGCAGGCTGATTTAACTTGCAAGCAGTTGTATACACTTTTTCTGAACTTTAACTTTAAACACTTCCTAATAGATGTCGCACTTAAAACATTTTTTTATGAAAACCCCCCTAATGGCAGTTTATACGAAAAAAAAATAAATAATTTCATATGAGCTTTTAAACACATTTAAATAAGAGCCTTTTTAAATTTCTCTTTTGACAATTATCCTGAAAGATTTTCCCCATCATTGTAAATTTTGGGAAGAAAACTATTCTTGTATTGGTTTCGCTCTCTTAATTACCTAAATAAATACTGGAATTTGTTTTTAATAAAAGCCGTGTTTTCGTGAGACGCTTAAGCTAATTAAGTTAAAATGTGACACGTCGTGCAAGAATAAATAAATAGCTGCAAATTACCTTATAATTATTCTTGAGTAAAACATGTGTGCTGCGATGAATACTTTGGAACAATTTAGAACCATGACACTCACATACTAGACGATTCCGCATTATTTTGTTCAACATTTTTTACTATACTTTGGATAAATAAACACAAAAACACCGCTGGTTGAAAGAAATGCTAAGCTTTAAACAATTATAAAACAAAAACTTTGGCAGACAATCGATAAATTAATCTCTCAATTTTCGTCATGTGGTCGTCTAAAATCTCTCACAAATCATCCACATTTTTTTTTTTTTATTTGATACTTATAACTCAGATTTTTTCCCCACTTGTTCCACACATACTTAAGATTTCTACTCATTCTTGTAATAATACGTACATATACAATACCCAAACAAAAATAAATAAGGGTCCTATTTCTTGTTTTTTTTTTCAATATTAATAAATTTTTGTTTAGATTTATTTTGATTCTGTTTTCTTTATTTTTTCTCATACTCATCTAAATAGATTAAGTTTAATATAGGTATACATTTTAATATTATTATTAATTTAAATTAACTTTTCATTCGTTATTTAATTTTATTTAATTAATGTCTTGTATAAATTGTTTAACCAACATCTCTTGTTTATTTGCATTTAATAATAATTCGCATTTTGTCTCACATTTTGTTGTTTGTATTTTAAAGTCTACTACTCCTAGTGTTAAATATAATATATATTTGTATTTTTTGTTTGTTTGTATATATAATAATAAGTATTACTTTTTTTGTTTTGTTTTGTTTAGACGATCATTATAAAACTACATCACATTAATATATCTTCATAATAGTTATTTATAATTATTTATTTAGTATATATGTATCTATATTTTTTGTTTTTTTTTTTGCAAAGTACATTGTTTTTTGTTAAATTTTTACACTTTATTATGATTATTAGAATTCTAATTTGTTCAATACAATTACAATGCTAGGTGTTCACTTAGAAAAAAAAAAATATTAATATTATGTCTACTTGGTTACGTTATTTTAAAATATTTAAAAGCAATTTCTTTAATCCACAGTTAGAATCGGTTAACAGTTTTCATGTATCAATAATTATACACCACACTAAAAAGCTAACTACATAATATTATTTGTATTTATTGTTTAAGAAAAAAAAAAACTTTATCCAAACTATTTTATATTTTTCACGTCATTTTTACGCGCCCCCCCGAAATTAAAATTAATATTAAAATAATTTCCTTTTCACTTTAATTAAATTCAAACATTTATACATATTTAAAATTGTATAATTCTTTATAAGCTATTATCTATACAACAAAAACATTTAGCCCATGTAACCCATATTGTGCTCTACGAAATGTTATCGTATTTTAATTTTAACTACATCTATGTTTTTTTTGTTTGTTTAATTATTAGTTTGCGTTATTGCAAAAAATATATAAGAAATAAATTGTTAATACGTTTTCTTGTTTGTTTGCCAGTAGTGAGTTTTAAAAAAATTTAATATACAGCTATTTTTGAACTTAGCAATAGTGATAAGATTTATATATATGTAGATGTTAAAAAAAAAATATAATTAGTATATTACAATTACATAGATTGAAAGAATTTACAATTTGTTTATAAAATAAACTCCTTTACAGCCTAATTTCTATAATTATAATTTGTTGTATAATAAATGTGTGTGTGTTATGTATTGAATATTCATTAAAAAATATGCATAGAATATATTCATGATTTACAAAATATTTTATATATATATTTATATAAATACTAAGAAAAAAATATTTAAAATTTAAACAAACACTTAATTCACCTCAACGATTATATAATTTGTGGGGCATAAGTTTAAAAAAAAATGTGTGTGTACTGTTTTACACAATTTATTAACACACGTACAAAATAAAATCTAATTTAGCGGGCTTTTGAAGATTTGCCACTTCTAATAGAACAAAAAAATGGTTTTAAATTTCTAATAATATTACTTCTGCCAACACTTTGTCATTCATCATCACTTATAATTTTTTGTTACTTTTTTTCTTCTTCTTAAATAATTAACACTGTTCGGCAGATTTCATTCTTTTTCTTGTTCTCATTGGATTCGTCGTCGTCACCATTCGCATTTGCTGTCTTCGTCGTCGTTGACTTTTCAAATTAATTGTTTGCTGGAGCAGCGTAAACCACCATTGCGTTATTTGCATATTGGTCTGGTTTAAATCTAACTGTTGTTGTTGTTGATGTTTTTTGGGTTGTTGATTGCGACTATGATGATGATGTTGGTTTCGAAGAAATTTACCAAAAACTTCTGAACCATTCAGAAACGATCTTTTGGAGAGAAATTTCAAAATAAATTAATTTAAAATAGATTTTAAAAAAAAAGTATTTAAGGGGAAGGCATTTCAATGTTTGTTAAAACCAAATGCACTGTTAACTCACTCGATTGTGTGTCATTTTATTCTCCATACCATATATTCGCAGGTGCGTAATGGGCATGTTTGCTGGCTACCTGTGCTGGACTTAATGGACCAAATTGACTGTACTGAGTTGGAAACTGTATATGCGCTGGCAGGGGATGCGCTGGGAGTACCTGAAAGATAAGAAATAATAATGAATGAGTTATTTTGGAAGTGCTCAGCTACAGATGACAATATGAGTAACTTAGAGCAAAAGCCGTCTAATAATATGTATGTACATTTAAAAAACATGGTAACTCCAAATTTTTTTTTTGCGTTTTCACGTCTAATGTCTAATGTCGAGCTGGAAGCGTTACGAAAACCAAAATCTCGAATAACAAAATCTCAATAAATTAAAATGTAAGATATCAAAATCTCGCGAAGTCAAATTAATTCATTTTCGTTTGTGGTGAAATAAAAGTGAATTTATACTTTGAGAGAGTTGAGATTAAAAAAAAAATGTGATCAGAGTCACCATTCATTTGACATTCAAATGATAATTTTTCATTCTGGCATTCAGTGATTGCAATCACTAGGAATGCATGCTCCCACTTCATCAGTTCATCAGAATCAGTGCAGACGTTCTAGCGTGATTCATAGATGTGTTTAAAATGTTTTTTTTTTAGCTCTGGGAAAATATTAATACACAAAGAGCAATTCAAGGATCATAGAATCTTATCTGTTTAGAGTTTTAATTGAAAACTTACTTGTCTATTGGATGCATTATGTGCTGGCGGCGGAACGACACGATTGTAATTCTGATATGGAGCCTGTGACACAAACACTGTCGGTCTACGATACATATCGCCTTGGGCGTAGATCTCCTGTTGTAATATAGCTGCTGGTGAGCCACCAATAGGCGTATTGGACTGATGCTGCTGCCGATAGATTGGTGCACCCCAAGATGGTGCAACTGTTGCAGTGTTGGCAGCTGTAACTACTGCAGCAGCAGCAGCCGCTGATGTCTTTGAATGCGCCATTGGTGGTGGAGCCGCTTGCTGGGCTACCATATATGATGATGACGTCTCACGCTTATGATGAGTGCTATGATGAGCTGGTGGGGCCCACGATGATCGCTTATCCACTTGCGGGGGGTATTCATAGAACTCAAGTGGTTCTTGCTTCGGTATGTGAAGTTGCTGCTGCTGTTGTTGTTGTTGCTGTTGTTGTTGGTGCTGCTGCTGTTGCTGTATTGGCTGTTGTTGTTGCTGCTGCATTTGTTGCGATGATGAACCCGAAGCAATTGAGGTTGCTATTGAACCAGAATTCGATGACGAATTTGGTACTGAACTGTTGGCGGCCTGGGACAGAAAGCATTCATTTTGGGCCATTGCGAGGATGCGCTTTTTCTGCGATTGTCCCGGCTCGTACTTGATGTTTGCATGTTGATACTTCGGGCTGTTACCGGTGCCACCGCGTCGATGGTCCTCGTTGTCACTGTCACCTACGGTTACGCATGATATAACATTTTTGCGATGCTTACTAGATGATGCTGATGTAGATGCAGATGAAGAGGATGAGGGTTGATGATGGGATGGGATGACACCTGGATTTGGGGCACTTGCATGATGCGCTATGCCGACGCCTCCAGATGAAGAGGGGCAATGATTACTTATGCTATTGGTACTATTGTTATTATGATGTTGAATCATTTGTTGTTGTTGCTGTTGCGAGCCTGCTACATGAGATACATGATTTATGTTTTGATTATTACCGTTGTGGTAACTTGTACTTGTACTGGCCACGTGATGTTGTTGTTGCAGCTGCTGCTGTTGATTCTGTTGTTGGTGGTGGGACTGTTGTTGCTGTTGCTGCTGCTGTTGTTGCTGTTGTTGATGCTGCTGTTGTTGTTGTTGCTGTTGTTGTTGTTGCTGTTGTTGTTGTTGCTGTTGTTGTTGTTGTTGCTGCTGGTGTTGTTGTTGATGGTGTTGTTGATGAACTTGTTGTGCAACCTGTTGTTGCGTAACTTGTAGCTGCTGCTGTTGTTGATGTGGTTGGTGTTGTTGATGTTGCTGAGGATGCTGCTGATGCTGTTGTTGATGATGTAATTGCTGCTGCTGCTGTTGTTGTTGTTGATGGTGATGCTGCTGCTGCTGCTGTTGTTGTTGTTGTTGCTGTTGTATCTGCTGGTGCTGTGTATGATGTTGCACAACACTCGATGCAGACGAAGAAGGACCCTGATGGGCAGGTTGGTTATTAGTTTGCAAACCAGTTACATTATTATTTCTGCACAATGATGACGACGATGCAGATGTCTGCAGCATCGATGGATTGGTTTGCGACTGCGCATGAGCACGCTGTGTAGTCGATTTATGATGTCCGCTATGTATCGCTGACAACGGAACATCTGCTGACTCGTCTTCGCTATCCGAAATTGTAATCACTGCCGTCGGTGACGGTGTGTCGTGAATTGTGATCGTCTGTTGTTTTACGATAGCACTATGACCCATTGGTTGACCAACAACACCATTGCCACACGAGACCACATGATGACCTCCACTATTTGCCGTAACATAAGACGATGACGACGGGTGACCACCACCGGCAGCAATGAGCTGTACATTGCCACCATTACTGCTGTTGCCGTGATGATGATGTCCACTGATGATGTCTATAAAAAAGAAGATGTTTAGTACTTTCTTCAGTAAACTTCAATTTATTGAAAATACAAGATATCACGGCGTGAACATGAAAGATACTTACTGCTAGACGATCCAGCTACGATAGCTGCACCACTGCTACTGTAGTAGTTACAATTGTGCGAACCGTGATTGTGATATTGTGGCGAAACGTGTGCGCGATTATAACGCTGCTGATGCGGCGGCGAGCTCTCTTTGACGCGCTTCTTCACCGGCGACAACTGATTAGCTTCCTTCTTTTCGTGGCGCGGAACTCTGTAAGAATTTCCTTTACTTTAGAAAGGATGAGTGTAAAAGATATGAGATATGAATTACTGCCAGGCTGTGGACCACATGGACACTAGCTACGAAAAAAGTATGGGTTTTTTTGTAAAAAGGTTCAAAGACTTACACTAAATGATGCACTGGAGACTCTTTTTTGAGTTCATTGCGTGGTATATTCAGATGATGTTTGGGATAGATTTCTTCCACGTTGAGGAATGGCGCGGAATCAACAATCAACGAATGAGCTGGAGCTTGTTGGGGCCAGGATGGTACAAGTGCCATTTGACGACCGTTGTTAGGCCAAGCTACACCGCTGGCTTGCACTCGATTGGTTAAAAGCATTCGCTGTCCAGATGATGGCTCAACCATTGACACCGGCACAGGCACATTCACATATTGTTGAGGAGGAACCTACAAATCGCAGATGAGAGTTAGAAAATGAAAACTTAACTTGAAGTTTAACAAACTTACTTGAAGAGGGGGTTGCATCGCTGCACTTCCAACGACGACATGCTTGGTGGGACTTGGCATTGCTTGATAAGAGGGCGGGCATAGAATATTCGAAACCAACTGATGTTGGAAAGTATCTGTTCGACCTTGGGTGTACTGACGACCAACATTGCGTCCACCATAGATCTGGTAGAGACCTTCGTATGTGATGGGACGGTCACGGACCAAACGTTGAACTTGACTTGTCAGTTGATTGTTGATCGTAAACGTCATATTCTCAGTTGTATTGGGAACGAAGTTCGTGACCAATGTCGACGTTGGTTGGACTCTTTAATGAATAGAAAATATCAACTAACGTCGCTTTAATTTGGGTTAATAAAACTTACGTATGGAAATCGCCACGCCGACAGACCTCCATCATCTGGACAGAGGCCTTGACATTGTTACAGTAAACATAATCAACCAAATGTGTTAGCCTAACGAAGGAGTGATTTAATGCTTCGGCAGGCGTAAGCCTCCTTTCTTGGTCAATTGTTAGCATTCGTTTGAGTAAATCAATGAATTCTCGACGATCGGTCTTTTCTGCCAACAACTGACCACCCTCAAGATCAGTGGGCACATTAACTTGTCCAATATCATCCAAACAATTGAATATATACTTGCGAGCCTCTTTGCTCTTTGTATTCGTTTCAGCCTCGTGCTCTTCAGTGGTTTTCAGTCTCCAAAAAGGGTATGTCGAATCGACGTCGCGATAGAAGAATTTCGAGGTCTTCGATGCGCTGTTAAGCATGTGCTCGGTGGGCAGACCTTGTGTCTGTGATATGTACCTGAAATACAATAATTCATTTTTGTAAAATTAATAAGGCTATCTTATAACGCAAAGATGATATGTACCTTATTTGATCAAATTCAGACGATCCCGGATACAAGGGCCAACCCAAAAATAGCTCTGCTACCACACAACCCAATGACCACATGTCGATCGCTTCACAGAATGGCAGACCCAGGATAATCTCAGGTGCTCGATAGTAGCGCGATTGTAAGTATGTATTGCACACGGTTTTGCTCACATGTGATGCACTACCAAAATCAATCACTTTGACTCTGAAATTAAAATTTGGATATGATAAGAAGTTTGTTTGCAGAAACATTGGAAATATGAAACTTACCTGTATGGTTGCCGGACGGGATCAACCAACATAATGTTCTCTGGTTTCAAGTCAGCATGAATTAATCCGAGTTGTTTTAGTTTCAACAACGCCGTTAAGACCTTTTATTTTAAGAGAATGAAAAATACTTTGTTTTAAAGAATCAATCTTAAACAAACAATTGCCATATTTTGCTAACCTGCTCAAGAATCGGTCGAATATACTTCAACGGAAGCGGTGAGAATTTATTTTGTTTCAAAAAATCATATAGATTCTGCTCCAGCATTTCGAAAACCAAACATGTGTGATTTTTATGCTGAAAACATTCGAATGCTCGGACAAAATTAAATTCATCGGCATTCTCCTGACTGAGACGGGACAAAATCGAAACTTCGATTTGTCCTTGTCGGGCATACGATGGATGATTTTTAAGAATTTTTATAGCAACAATTTCTGATGTTCCACGTTTCCAGCATTTTACAACTTGTCCAAATGTGCCACGTCCCAAAAATTCCAAAACCTTAAGAAAAAGGGGAACACACATAAGTTGATTAAAAAAATGGAAAAACAAATAAATAAAATACCTCATATTCTGCAGAAAGGGAATATAAAACTTCATGTTGTACCAATTGATAGTCACCATCTGCACCACTACTTGACCGTTTACTGGGGGGCTGCGTATTCGCATGCCCCCCAGAGGTCGCAACTTTCGTATGCGCCGTTTTGGAAATGTTGCTGGTGTTAGTCGTGTTTGCTGTTGAGGGTGCCGTCGTGCTGATTATTCCACCAGACTTTGAAGATTCAACACAACCACAATCACAGTCTGAAAGGAAATTAAAGCAAACATTATATATTATTATTTTCAGTTTAGATATAAGCGGATTGTAAGATTTTTAAGATTTGTAAATAACAGAATTTAAGAGAGGATTTTTTTTTTGTAAAGAAAATACAAACAAAATTTGCATATGCGCTTTCAGCTGAATGATTCCTGTTTCTCTTCATGAATAAAGAGTAAAATGAGCCGACTTCATTTATGCGCTTTAAGGAAATAGTTAAAGGGAATAGATAGTATGGTAGGTTCATCGATGGCTTCAAAAATTGAAATTAATGCAAATGCACTGCGAGTTCAGTGGGCTCTTCGGAAGAAAAATACCGCGATATATAATATACTCGTACCTACTATGCATTTAAGATCTAAGCTGTTTTGAATTTATCTTGGATTGCTCGGTACTGGAAATAAGGAATGCAAACCGGTAGGAAGGAATATTTGCTGGCTCAGATTTTCTGTTGCCATATCACTAATTTATTCATTCATGATGTGAATAGTATAATTAAAAATGTGTATATTGAAAAAGATACTACAAAAATAAATACCACTTATTGATTGTCACGAGCATAATAAACACATTGTTTTTTGAATTTATATATTTAGAAGTAGATAATCCTCCGACAAAGTCCACAGATAGGGAATAAAAATGAGGCATGGTAGAAGATCATGTTCCACATCATTCGCCACATAGCCATCCAAGCCCATTTGGTTTTTGATATTTGCCATTAATCCGTGTTTTGCAGCCAGCAGCGTAACAATGGAACAATGTGGAGACAGAGCGCCTTTTAATGAGATTATGATTAATGCGTTGTTAATCTAATTATTGCGAAACAATGTACGTAATGAACGTTCACACATTTATTTATATAAAAAAAAAAATATTATAAGCTCTGTAATAACCAATATATGTATGTATGTGAAATCCGAGATAAAATTTAATGTTGGTTAATTAAAATTTGAGTTATGGCAAATAATTTAAATGAGCTTTTAGCTTTTTGCAATTACGTACATAGTAATTTGATTCCAAAGGGGATAACAAAAAAATAAAACAAATACCAAATAATGTACAAACACATAAGTTTGTGAGTTCATGCCACCACCCTATGGCGATGGCGTAGTTACATTATTATATAATGGGTCATATTTACTTTAAAAGTTCCCTCTATTGTTTTTTTTTTTTTTTTTTTTTTAAATCATGTAGACTGTTATGATGTGTAATATATCAAGTATAGTGTCACATGAAACCTTGCACTCAACAAAAGCCATCAACGTTGCCCCACGAGAAGACATTTCAATGTCAAGGTAAGCGGCATGGTAACAGTGGCAACGGCAACATCAACGTAGATACAGTGGCGGGGACATAACATTATTCAAATCAACAAAAGAGTGATTTATTAACTTCTTTTGCAGACATTTAAACATCCAGGGCTTAAAGCGCGTAGGTGGCTTTTTCTGAGAATAACATCATATTAAGATTATGGCGTACCAGGGGCAATTATTATATAGAAGCATTATGGTGGCATTATTCTCAATTGAGAAATTTAAGAGTTAAAATAAGCACTGAGTTAAGAATGCATATAAGAACGGTTTATAAGCTTCATCTCACTTCGAAGTCGAATAAATAATTTAAAAAACGGATCAAAGTTCCCATAGAGATTTTTTTTAAAAATCATTTTAGAAACAAGAATTGCCTCTCTCCCTGGTGTGCCTTCTCGTTTGAATGTCTCAGAATGTTTTCAGGAAAATTGAATGTAATATTTTTTTTATTTGCGGGTCAGTGATCACAGCATCATTGGGAAATTTAGAGATTTCAAAATGGTAACCTTAATATAGATAAAAAAATTGATTTCCGCCTAGGAATATACACTCATCACATATCGACAGAAGTCACAGGTACCGACGAGAGCTTGGCTTCGAAAGAATCTTTGTCGCCAATAAACGGAAGAAACGCAACGACAAACGACGAAAATAGACAAAAGGCTGCATTTCTACTTTTAGCAGCGCACCTGTGCAGATGTTTCCTGATAACTTCAAGGATTTTACTGACTCTGAGAACAGTATTCTGTAGTAACAAGCCATGGAGAAATGGCACCAAATGAAAACCGAATTCTCAATGACGACGACTATCAATCGCAGACTCCACATTGGCCAAAAACCCTGCGCGAAAGGAAAGAAACCAAGATTACTTCGACTCTCAATAAAGGGTCTGGTGAAAGTGAACTAACCGAAGTTTTTGTGGGTGGCCTTGGATTCTCAGGAACGGTAAAGCAACTATTTCTTAATATCGATTTCCGTCAATCACTGGGATAAGTCATTTTTTTATAGATCTTATGTCCTCATATAATGTGCAGACAGACACCGGAGAGAATATCATCACGGGCATACAAAGGGTGAATCAAGACTTTATTCTCCTTATAGACAGGGAGGCCACCGTGAGATCTATCTTATCACGATCACGCAAAATGAGTATCACACAATCACAAATCACAGAAAATGAGCTTCTCAGGTTTAATTTTTGGCTAAGTGTACCTATAATACAAGCAACTTCTATAAATGGGGTATCAAATGAAAACTAAGACTGTCCTCTCAAATCATACCAATGGTCGGAAAGACTCTTTTTGACTGTTGCGATAAGAAAAGTGCATTTTTCTAACCAAAGCTTGTCCGACCAGTAGTTTTGTAAATGTTTGGACTAAAGCTATCGATTGGCATCATCTTTTTCGTGGACTATTCTTTCAGATCCTTTTGGCCTTTTGGCTCTAGAAACCAGGTTCAAAACCTTTAAGGATCTAAAAATTGCATTTATCGTTACTTTGTGTCTCCTAACTAAGACTTTCGAGACCTAAGAACTTCAAACTCTTTCTGCTAATAGCAAAATGAATTATATAGAATAGGAATTTCTATTTCATTTTAACTTCAAAAAGGAAAATAAAAAATTATTAACTTCCTTTCACCAGTGATAAGCTGAAATCTAAAAATAAAAACATCCGGAATCAGAAGGTGTTTTGAAAAGTACAAGTGTACAATATTATACACCACGCAATTATATTTATAATTTTTTTTTATTTTAATGAAATTAAATTAAAATAAATCGTGAATGTACTGCGCTAGGTGTACTACTATATGTCGTTGTAAACAATAGTGTGTCATCAAACTGGCCTTCAACTTTCTATAAACAGCGAAACTAGTTTTAACTTCAAGCATAACTAATTGTCTCATGATTTTGTAAACAAAATAAAAATAAAAAAAATAAGTTTAACTACTCGTAAATATTTATATTGCATCTACTTTTACAGTACACGTTAGTTAGTATGTTTTTCAACAGTACGGGTCTGCTTTTTCAGACAGGTATTAAGAAACAAATTAAATGAGATATTTTCTTTTGTCAAATGTCTGCCAACATTTATTATAAGTCCTATTAGAATTCGTTGTCATATTATTTCAAAATAAAATTTATATTTATAAATTTTAGTTTTTGTAGAGATTTGGCATATTGTCCACAGATTTTTAAATAACACCTAGAAACTTATCTAGATATTAATGTTCCCATTTTTAAAATAAATATAAGTTATTGTTGAATAACCAACCAACTTGTATGATAAATCTGAAAAAAATCCAAAAATCTATAATGTCTGTTCGGTATATCGAGGTTATACTGTATTTGTGTGTTTCTAATACGTAGTATGCTTGCTAACGCCTCCTGTGTCACTCAAGTATAATTTTGTTAATAACGTGTGTGCATTATGCGAAGTAGACAATATAATTCGAGCGCTTTTGACTGAAGAGACACTGAACGCCACCTTGAGGCATTATTTTAATATACATACTTTTTTTATTTTGTAACTTTCTCTTCAAGCTGAGTTAAATTTGTGTTGTACGCATTTTATTTCCACACGCATCAAAAACTATAAGCAAAAGCAACATCGACGATAAAGAGATTAAAATAATAAAAAAAAAAAATTACAGCAATTTAGGCCTCAGATTTATTTGTGAAAAGATAATCTAGGCCAAACTTTGATGTTTGCACAGAGAGAGTGAGAAAGAATCGTTAACGGAATGATTTTTTGTATGAAGGCAAAAATACGCTTTTGAAAGTTAAGGTTTAGTTCGAAGGCTATAATAATTTACGAGTTGAGTATGCCTTTAGTCAACTTAATTTATTTAATTTTTTTTTTAATTACACTTCTAGTAGGTAGGTACCTTTATAAAGAGGATTTCAATAAATTAAAAGCTTGCCTGATGGTTTTCCGGTAAATGATTAGAATCATCCAACAATTGAGTGTTTGAAAAAACTTCCGCAAAAATAAGCTGTAACAAGTTTTGCAAAATCATGACGGAAGAATAATATTTAAAGTGATTTACTTCCGCACAACGAGGTTTTAAATTAAGTATCTTTTGTGCAAGTGTTTGCAATTTATTTTTAGAGAATAATCAATTTATTCAAACAGAAGGATAGTAAATAGGTAAATATTTTCTAAAAGTGTTGACATTTCTATACGCTGCTCGTAATATGATTTATTTATTTATATTTAAAATTCTAAGCAAAACTTCCGAAATGCTAAGGAATAAACTACACTTTTATTATTGTCATTTTTTTGTTTTCATTTTATTTCATTTATAATCTTGATATGCAGTTGTTCTAGAAATTAATGCTATGAAATGTTCAAATTTTAATTCCCATTTAATTCGTTCTTAAAAATTGATTTCAACATAAAAACTATTGGAGCCGGATTCCACGGAGCAAAATGAATTATTTCAGAATAAATAACACTCATAAAACAATAGTTATTGAAAACTAAACAAATATTAATATGTGTCGACTTCTTCTTAGTAAGAAATTCATTAATTTGTCTTTATGGTGCGTTTTATAATTAAAAGACTGCGGGAAATTCACAAGCTGCTTTCGAAGATAAGGTCGAAAATGGACATAGTCATAATAAGCTCACTGAGGGATAGACAGTTATCCAAAGGTTACAGTTTTGTAGTAAAAGTAGGTACCTACTCTTAAATGTAAACGTACCTTTCTAGCCATTTAGAGATTAAATATTCATATAGAGAACGATGAGTTCTGAAGCAAGTGGATACATTTTTAAACGTTTTACTACAATGCAATGTGATTAAAATCTCTCAGATAGTTTTAAAAGTTGGACAGGTTTCATTCACTTTCACTTTTACCCCATAGATTTAAAAGACCTTAATTACAAAATTTTAGCTGTCTAGGGGTTTTGACAAAAATATTAAAATAAAATTCAAGAAAAATTGAAGTGGCAGCAGTTTGAGAACTTATTCTTAAATCAATAGTTATTAAATTTTCTTAATCAAACTTAACAAATTTCAGCAAACCCGTTTTAGTAGTTTATGAATGCGCCTAACTTCAAAATAAACGAAATAGTACGAAAATAAACTTGTGTTTTTCAATTAAGTCGAAACTATGCAAAAAATGTATCATTATCAAAATTGTAGAAAAAAAAACTGTTTTCAACAACTTTATATGTGATATGTACTACATAAAAGTTATGAATTTTAAGTCTGAAGGTGGTAATATATTTTCGTCCATTTAAACAACGCACACAAGATGATTGAATTAAAAGTCAAAATGCAGCTTTAAGTTAAAAATGAGGGAATTAAAAAAAGAATTTGCCTGAAATTCAAGATGGCGCACAGTAAAAATGTACAGTCATGGTCTGATTTTTTGCTTTAAGATATTTGTTTTCGTTTTTTTTATTCAATTTTTAAGATAACTCTTTAAATTAAAAGTCCTTGATATTAATTTAGGAACAATTAAAAAACTTTTTTTCTCAAAATGCCTCATTTTATTTGATAAAATTTTGTATGCAAAAATTAAAAAAAAAAAAGAAATTTTCGATTGAAAAATTAATTTTAATTATTTTTCTTTTTTTCCAATTTAAAAAACACGCAAAACTATGAAAAAAAAAAATTTGTTTGAAATTTTTACGGTTGTTACAATTTAATGTTACGGATGTTACGAACATAAATATAAATAAGTTTGGAGATGGTTTTAATACGACAAGGTTCGACAAATAGGAAAAATGAAAATGAGCAGAAAAGTCACGTCCTGCTAATTTTTAAATAAAGTTCTCGGGCTTTATAAAAAAACTGTAAAAAATAAGCCTTTTGGGATTAAAAAAATTCATTTCATTCTCATTTTTGTATGCACTTAGTCAGTATTATCTTTGGACCTATGATATGTTTATGACTACAAAAAAAAAAAATAATAGAACATCTACACGTGCTCAGAAGTGGAAATATTTCTCTGTTCAAAATTTAATTTCTTATTTTTTTTTATTTTTCGTACCACTTATGACTTCATCGAGTTAATATCGCTACCTTTCCGTAAGAATGAATTAAGCGACATTTTTAAAATTTAAAATAAAAGTTTTTAAAAGAGTAATAAATAGAATTTTAAAGAGATTTTGAGTTGAAAATTCCGTTCCAAATCTTTTTATTCTCATAAAAATTCTTTTCTGGCACATTGTGCCAGTATATTTTGAGCACCATTATGATGACTTCGCAAAAACTTATGTCATTTTGACTTGGTGTAGCCTAGTTTTTGGCAAAACTCCGTATTAAATCGTTTTAATTAAGGAAAGGGCTGCAAACACACCGGATCAGTCAAAACGTTTTTGATTCGTAAGACAAGAAAATATGTGAAAATATTTTCTCTGTTCCGCCCATTTTCGGTGTGTTTTCAGGCTTCAACTTGGTATGTTTTTCTTACAAAAATCGCAAATGAGAAAAAAAAGCTATGTAATTTTAGGGAAATTCTAAATCCAACGCACTTACAGTTAGAATGAGTATATCCAAACTTTGCTCGACCCATCATTAGAAAGTAGTAACATACAAAAAATTTGGTTACACTGTGTAATGGTATATTTTTTTTTGTAAGTAAATGCGGATTTTTTTTCGCTGGTTTTGTATTTTTAGGTCAAAAAATAATCTGTTTTTTGTCAGTCGTTTTGCATTTTAAGGCAAAACGAAAAACAAGCAATTGGTTGTAAATAATTTGTTGAGTTGCTCCAAAAAGTTTTTCAGCTCAAAAATATGTAGTACCTTACATAGAAAAACAAAAACAACAAATTCGTCACATCCCTCATATATATGTATCAAGATGTACTGAAATTTGGAACTGCTATCAACAAAAAGATGCAGTCAAAATTGACAGATGTAACTAAACCAGAGAGGTTACCAATATCAGGAGATCAATCAATAACAAGCTCTTTCAACTTACAACCAATTTGTAATTTTTGTTTCTTTCCAATTTCGTGAGTAAAGTTTTAACTTGATAGAGGTCAAAACTAAAATTTATTTATACATACATAATATTCAGAAAAATAAATTACATTTCTGACTTAATTAAAAATCAATGGAAAAGTTCTCTTTGCAATTTAACTTGTTTTCCTCGGTGATGCAGTAGGTATTTCCACAAAACCTTTTCGATTGATTTTAAATCGATGACTCTGCGTAAATGACGCGTGTCGTCTTTTTGAATTAAAGTTTCGTTAAATCAGACATTCAAATTCGTCATTTTTTTTTTTTTTTCAAAGAAACCCCATCACATTCAGCAGAAAAAAATATCTCATAATTCATTCGTAGAGCAAAATCTCAAACAAACTTCTGTTTCGAATGGTTTCTGTTATTCGTTATGAGCGTTGATTACGATGTATTCTTGGAAGCAGTGGTAATAATTTTAAGAAAATGTTGATTATCAATAACTTGATAATAATATAACATTAATTTATATAGAATATATGTATTTTATTTTCTATGGCTGCGCATGAATTCAGTTCGTTCATCATAAAACATTATATCAAAGCTCAATTATAAATTATTGTTCCGCCATAAAAGCGATATATAATAATCACAACATTTAACATAATTTTTCCTTTTTTTTTATAATTTAATGAGAAATTATGTCAATTACATGTTGTGTTATTTTACTCCGTAATTTCTTTTCGCTTTGTTAAGTCGCTGTATGAACACACATGATCATCATTATCACTATCGGTTTGATAGAAAAATATCTTTATATAAAATATATTATAATCTCATCCAGAAGTTAAAGCTGTCGATTCTGGAAATAATCAATCAGTGCTGAGGCTGACCAACCATCAGACCAGAGAATAGCACTTTTGCTGAGTTGAGTGTGTTCAACTACTGATTGACGCCACGAACGTCGGTCGGTCAGTTGGCGCGGCGATACTTAAAGTTAATACCAGGAAGCAGTTGATTGTTATGAATAAAATAACCATGAAGTGCTCTGTGATGCGGCGGCATTTGCCGACATCAACGAAGACGACCAAGTCATTTACCCACCAAGAAAAGCAAAGAAAAGAAAAGAAAAGTCATTGACAGTTGGTGCTTTTGTTGCTTTGGAAAATCCAATAAGAAAAAAACAAAAAAAAACCCGCCATTACCTACATTTTTTTTATGTCGACGGTTTTTTCTCTAACTGCGGAAATAACTTGCGTGGTTTTTCACAATTTCCACGAAAAAAAAACATAAAGAAATTCCTACCCTGATGGGTTTATGTATAGGTACAAACAAAATGTCACAATTTATAGCACCACAGAGGCACAATACCATCAAGCTGAAGAAATAGACGCTGACTTGGAGTTTTCATTTTCCACAGCAGTTTTTTTTCTTTCTTCTTTTTTATTGATCTGTCATGAGTTATTGTTCCCTTATTTGTAGCTACCTTCCAAGAACTTGAAACTTGATCATTTATCAAGATACCTGTTAAAATAAGTAAATGCACCTATCACATCATTCAGTATATACTTAATAGGTATGTATATCACCCAACCCCACTGACTATAGCAAGGCACTTTGGGGAGGGAAGAAAAATTTGTTAAGTTTCGGTTGGAAGATTTTTAACACAAAATGAAAAGTATTGAAAGTGTTTTGCAATGAGGAAGAGTCCCAAAAAAAAAAAAAATATTTATGTGCTGGCAAGTTACACGGCAGCTCTCAAGATTCTATTTTAGCCCAAATAAATTACAAGGAAAATGATGAGGTGGCGCGAGGCTTGTATAAGTATTGCCTGACTGAAACACGTATACATCTAC
Source organism: Dasysyrphus albostriatus (assembly GCA_946251815.1). Classification (NCBI taxonomy): domain Eukaryota; kingdom Metazoa; phylum Arthropoda; class Insecta; order Diptera; family Syrphidae; genus Dasysyrphus; species Dasysyrphus albostriatus. The sequence goes on from OX276336.1 coordinate 140,692,913, forward strand.
TTTAGAGAATTTCAAGACGAAAATATTATAATTGGAATGTTTCTTTTTTATTTTTATTTTTTATTTAAGAGATTCATAAAAAATATTTGAATTACACGCACAATTTAGATATTATACTTCACTTAGAGTTGAATATGCTACAAAAATTATTTTAACGCAAGAAGTATTTTCTATTAACATAAGCTATAAGGCAGCTTTTATTATTTTTTGACATAATTATTATGATTGGTAATTTATTATGGGAAAAGATATTTTAACAGAATTTTTCTGTTTTTTAGGTGGCAGATTTGTCAGTTCCTAACAAGAGGTAGTACCTTGGAAAAAAACATTTCAGTTTTTTGGTGGCAGCGGCTGGGAATCGAACCCAGACCTTTGGCATGACAGTTCTACGCACTAACCATTATGCCACGAGGTACTACCATTACACAAAATGTAAATAAATTACTTGTTTTTGTCAGTTACATTACAAATAGTTCCCTGCAGTGTTAAATCACTGTACGTGTGTTGTTTTAAACTTATTAATTAATATTTTATTCACTTTCATCAGGTTTTAAATTTACTGTCGTTTTTAAAATAATCTTCGTTTGAAAATAATTAAATTAATATTGCGTTTGTGTCTTTTCGTATTAGTTTTGTTGTTGGAATACTTTGTTTACTTTCATTATCATTATTTTAATGTTTAAATAATAAAAACATTAATTAATTACAATCCAAGTAATCAATTACTTTAAATGTAATTAACACAATGTTTTCCTTCTATAACTTCTTTTTTCAATTACAATTATGTATACGTTTAATTGAAAAAAAGTTCAATTACTAATTACATGTAATTGAAATAGAATAAGAAATATATTATAAAAAGTAATCATTATTCCTAACTCTGCGTAAGTTTAGCCTACGAAAATATTATGACACTTTTTTCCATATGAGCGATCAGTTAAAAGATATTGCTATTTCAAAAAGCTGAAGTACAATACTGAAACAGTATTTTTGTCGAAAATTTTTGACTAAACAGCACAATTTTTAAAACAAAACGTATGCATATTGATAACTATATTCTCTAGAAGATGTTCTTGTTATACTTTTATTCCATACGAGGGCTCAGTTCGAAAGTATTGCGACTTTAAAAATAGTGAAGTTTCGACCGGTTTTTCGGATAAAGGCAAAGATGTTCCTTTTACCCAAAATTTTTTTAAAGGATTTTTTTAAATAATAAATAGAAATAACTATTTTTGGATATAATTAAAGAACAGACTGGTGGGGAGGTACCCAGAGAGTATTGCTTTCGAAAAACAGGTGTTTTCGAGATTTTACCAATTTTTTGTCTATCAAAATTGCAACTTAGCGCTCAAATTAGAATTAGCAAAAATTAGACTTTAAAAACTTCGTCGTTTTGAAGCAAAAAGAAAAAACCCGGTGTTTTAGAGTTTTGGACAATTTTTGAAGAAATAATTGCTGTGGTTTATTATCTTCCATCGGGATCCAGATCTGGATCTAGATTTTCTTTAAACACGTAAAAAAAAATAATGGGAACATTTTAAAATTGTTTTTGTAGCACGTGTTAAAAGTTCAAGATTCAGATCCCGATAGAAGATAATAAAACACAGCTGTTATCTTTTAAACGATCACTTTTAAAAAATATGTTTATACTTTCTTTGCTGGTAGGGGGGACAAAAATCGGTCAAAAATATTCCACAAAAAATACTGTTTCAGTATTTTTACGAAAAACGTGCATAATACTTAAATTTGACAAAAGAATACATTTTTGATGCACACAAAATTTTACAATGGACAGTGAGTTTTTCTTGTGCTTAAAGATGATTACATTTCAAAACCTGCACTTGTTTTTTCCTCAGTAAAAATACATCCCAGTCTTAAAAACCTAGTAAGGTTTTTTCCGACTTTAACATAAGACACCTCAAAAGCTATTCTAACGTCTTATTTTGAAAGACCCTGTATGTAAAATTCTTTAATAGCAAAAATCAACAACTTAATATTTTTTTCCTGCAAAACAATGTGTGCTATAACGTCCTCTTTAACAAATTTAAACAAAAGAATATTTCATGCACATATACCTACACCTACAGCCAACTACAAATAGTGAAGGTAATTTAGGTTTAGTTAGTTTTCTAATAGAGCAAATACCTTTAGCATCATTGCCAACAAGCAAAGTAGAACAAGAATTGGAGTGATTTTTCCACTCGAATTTTACCCCCAATGCAGTTCATTGCCTCTATATATATATTTACATTATACTCGTATTTTACCCGAGAGATTCTCACTGGCGGCGATGATGGTATGGTTGCCTTAAATTACATTGACATGGAATTGAAATGAAATGTGCATTACAATATGTGAGCTGTGGATTTTTGTATTTAAATTGTGTATATATCATTGTCGTTTGGGTTTATATAAAAGTACATAAATGTATATCTATGAATTACAACAAAATGTAGCAACCACAGAAAACAGACGCGAAATAATTGTATGGAATAATAGACTTTTTGTTTGCCCTCCCATGATGTATTTATTTGTATCAGGGGCGTCTTTAAACAAGTAAGGGGGCTCCTTAACATGAAAATATTATGTTAGCAATCTAGTAGTAAATCCCCTATTACACGATGATTCTTTGCGTTTGACTCTTTTTGCGAGGTTCCCTTCGAAAATCATCCTGTAAGTCACACGCTATTACATGGTTCTTCTCGACGCTTGATGAAGAATTGACAGTTCTCTTTACTGTTAAAGCGGTTTGTGATACGTAAAATGCTAAAAAGAAACGTCAAAAGATGGCAACTGGTCTTCCATCTCATCTGTTTTCTCTTTCGCCTTCATTATATTTGAAAGGTGTCAGGCGTAAATATTCATCGTGTAATAGGGGACTAAAAGATCGAGTAAATAATTTGACTGAAGTAACCTTAAAATTGCAACAGGTTTGAGGAAAATCGGTAGATTCTAAGTTGTTTTACAGACAGGTGTTATTTCTTAAAATATTAAATCCGATACGGTTTTTGATTTTCCATTGCATAAAGCTTACAAGACCAGAATTAAATTAACTTATCAAATGCTGCAGTTGAATTTCTACATCTACATTCTACAAATTTAGAAAACTGTAGCCTGAGAAACATTGTAATGGCTATTGATTAAAATGGAAAACATAAGCGGAGACAAAACAGAACCCTGAGGCACACCAACATTTACTATGGAGTTGGCTTAATAACGTCAGAACTAAGCTTTTGCTTTCAAATAAAAGCGCCCCCATTAAAATCAAGTCTCTGAGCACTGGGCCAATCCGTCACATTACTAAAGATGAATACAAATTCATGCCTTTATACGAATATAGTAATAGATACAGAGTTTGCATTTCAAATTCAGCACGACACAACGTGGCGCGCGGTGCGGTGAGTTTATAACGTACACATGGAGTTGAGCCGAGTCGCGCGCTTTGTATCTTGAAGGCAATAAACTTCGTTTGCTGTGTAATTAATTGATTCTATTTCGTTGCTATTTTATTCAGTTTGATAAAGAGTTCGTGTAATCATCGACATCGAGAACTTAAAAAAGTCTGTATAGCACTCATTGGTGTATAGCATGTGTCTACTCTATAAGTCTATCTAATATGGAAAAGCGTGTTGCAATCTTTACGAGGAGAAAGAAAGAGAGAGAGAGTATGCCTCTATCTACTTGTTGACGAGCAATTTTCTAGTGTGTTTCCAATAGGCACATAATATGTATCATCGCACTTAACAAAGTTTCAAGTGTCACAAAGGAAAATAACTAATGAAATAGAAATAAAATGATGAAGAGGGTTTCAAAGAACAAAAGACTACAAGGATGACAACAACGACAACCAACATGAATTAATTGAAGGTCTGGTAAAAAGTCAGAATTGAAATTAAAATAACAATTATTCAAATTATTTTTACAAATTCAATCAACTATAGCAGTATTCAAAAAAGAATTCATATTGAATTCAACGTTTTTGATGAATATAAATAGCGGTGCAAAAAAAAAAAAACTTCTAAGTCAAAGGAATGGAATGCTCTTTGAGAGTTTCCTTTGGAGGTTTTTTTATGGGTTTAGCATTTTTCTTTTTGTTTTAGTCTATTTGAATGCATTGATTCCAGTGCAGTCGTTTGGTTACTTTCAATTAACTGCGAATGTTTGCTGTGAGTTCTGTAGATTGAAGTGGTTTTACCCTTGTTTTTTTTTGTTTTGCTTGGATTACATTTAGAAAATTTTATTATTAAATAGTTTTATTTGAAGGTAAGCTTTAGGTAACAACAAATATAGAATAGATATCAAATCAGTTAATGTCCTTCAAGATAATAAAAAAGACTTTAACTGATTTCAATTTGTATTAAATTAAATGCATTCAAGACAGTTACAATATAACCAAGTTAACATTCTAAGAGTAGATTGAATAAATTGATAAAAATCTGGAAGACTGCAATGTTTAAAAAATTTAGGTACAATCAATAAGGAAGTACTGATGTTTTTTACTTTGGAAGTTATATAATTTTAATAGCTTATCTGCTTATTAAATAAGTTTACACTGATAGCCAATTAAAATGTTGATGATAACAAAAAGTTAAGATCATGCTTTGCATTGCAGATCGAAACACATAGATGTTGTCAAAAATTTTAATGTATACCAAAAAAAAATTTTTTGGACAAAACAAAATGCAGTCAAACCAAGTAACTTCATACTACTTTTCCCAATAGAAGATCTTAATAAACAGAATTCCGCATAAAAAGAAATAATTGTATATCTCTTATTTTTTGTTTTCATTTAATTTCAAAGGTGTCGATATCTATTTAAACAAAATTTAAATAATAACAATAGTAGAAAATTAGTACGGAATCTACACCTCATCGATTATATCGATGCTCAAGATTTTGTTTAGACTATTAAAACTATTTGTACCTTATTTAACTTTCTCTGTTGTTTATTTTTTTCGATTGTTCTGTAATCAAAAGATGTGATTCATAATGTAAATTTTATGCAGTTAAAGCATTAGAAGTTAATAAATTAAAGAAACTTATAATATAATTTTGTTTTCATAAATTTCTACGGGTTAACAATGAATGAGTAAAAATTAAATATTATACATAAATTTAATAAAAATAACACAAACTTGTTTTAGGTTTTCACTGCACGTTTTTGATAAAGTCAAAAAAGGTGAGAATGCGTCATTTAAATTGAAACGAATGTCAATTTTTTTTATTTTATAAAGGAATTTAGAATAACGATGTGCACTCATCGAGTAAGGTACAAAGTTGTTGGAAAAAAATGCGCGGCCGGATAAAAGTATTTTGAAAAACATTTAAATCGTTCATTTCATTGTATAAACAGCTAGTAAAATAGCTTAGAGCTCAAAGAGTAATATGCTAAAAACGGCGATCAGATTTCAAAAACCTTGAAGTTGAAAATTACCTTAAAGGCTTTACACCGGGGAAAAAATCGAACTACTCACTTTGGAAAGCTATAAATCAACAACAAAAAAAAAAATCAAAGCTTTCAGTGCCCCCGATTAAGAAAAGCCAATACGAAGTGACAAAGCAACCATTATTATGAACATTACCTCAAATAAAAGCTACTTAACAAAAAATGCTACACTTGCCGAATTAAAAAGAGACTTGATCACGGCAGAAATTCTAAAAATGATCATTCGTAAGGGATTTATTAGCCTCCTTTAGAGGAAATAGTGGCTGGGGTACCACAAGGAAGTGTATTGGGTCCAGTTCTGTACCTTTAATTTACACGCGATATACCTCAAACAGAAGACACTATCGTAGCCACATTTGCTGATGATACTGCAATACTAGCAGTAGGCAAAACGATTAGCGAAGCTACAATCAAATTACAAAAAGCTCTTAATAATGTTAATGAGTGGATAAAAACATGGCAAATAGCGCTCAATGAACAAAAGTTAGTCCACGTGGACTTTAAAAAATAAAATAGATCACCTGCCTTTCTTAATACCACTCGTGTTCCATTTGCAAATGAGGCAAAGTATCTGGGAATGACTCTAGACGCGAAATTAACATGGAACATGGAACACCTAAGAAAAAGAAATGCGAAGAACTAAAAAGTAGAGTATGTATAATTCTTGTATCTTTGGACCCTTCAAATCACCATGAGAAAAAACTTGTATTTTTGTAAGTAATTGTTATTCTAACTGTGTGTGAATAAGGCTTTTCGTTAAGAACAGCGACTATGGTTTTCCAACCATACAAAATTTATCGAAATCGGTTGAATACTTTTGCATAAAATGGCAATTAAAGCAATTTATAATAAAGATTTATTTTATTTGATTACATATTTTCAAAATATTCATACAAAAGCAAATAAAAAAAAATTATTTTATTAATTAAAAAAAGGTTCTCATACGCCATACAGTATTTTTTTTAACTTCACAGATTACAATTCTGGAATCCATAAATTATAGTTTCTTAAATTAAGTTTTAGTACATATCTATACAAAAATTCTCAAACGAGTGGAATCGAATCAAAGCTGCATACAAATCGGTTTCAATTTCAATTCAACTCTTCTACTGTGTGCCGTGATTGTGCCATGAAACAATACTTGTTTTACACAAAAGTACACATCTATGATTTTTATGAGCTTTTCCAAATGAAAAAACAAATTTACAAAATCGATTTTATTAGAAAACATCATACATACGAGTATAATAGAGATTTTATGACTGACCATTAAAAATTGAACATAATCGATTTATAGCTCACCTTTGTGTGGGTATATAGTCTCAACCCTTTTAGTTTATTCGAGTGTGGTTAAGTTTTTAATTAAAATTTTAAACCATTTCTAACAAATGCAATTATTCCGAAAGAATATTACTTTATTTGGACCTGACATTGTTATGTGTCAACTTCTTTTTTTATTTTTAGCAAATATAGCTATGTATAAGGTTGGTGGAAGATCAAGGTTAAACGATTTAAAAAACCACAAATGCTGTATTTTTTGTTTTGTTTTTTTTTTAGAAATGAATGTTTTATTTTATGAAAAGGATCTTCATGAAACACCAGGGGACCGATTCTGGTTCTATAAAAAAATGAATTAAAAAAACCGATTCCCGCTCTGTGCAAATGTGAAACCAAACATCATCATGAAACCAAATATCAAAAACTTTCATATGAATAATTTTCTTTCACGCCGTCGTCATTTGGGAGTGAATATCCAAAATGAAAACGTGAATACGAACAAACAATTTCAAATTCAATAATATCTTTTTCTCTGTCAAACCCTTAAAGAAAAACGTGTTTCTATCTCATGCATTTCTCTGTCCTCTTCAAAAAGACAAAAAAAAAATTGAGAGAATCGTGTAGTTTCAGGAGAAATGGTAAGGTGGTTCGAGCATCGATAATATAGTTTTCATTCACAAAACCATAATCGCTTATTTGTGCCAAATGAATCGAAGAAGTGAAAGCAATGCTCGGCAGCGAATGTGAAAACTATTTATTCGATTCACTTTTTGACAGCACCAGAATCGGCGTCCCTAGTTGTTGATGTTTCATTCAAATCACATATGTTTTTGTGTTAGTAAAGTAAAGTAGATCTCTCGTGAACTGGAAAATGAATACACTTCCAAATCTTTCATGGCGCCAAAAACATTAATTCCACATGAGGATGTCTAGGTGTACTTATGTACATTGGGTTTCCTTAAAATTCAATTCAATTTTAAAATCAGTTGGAGGTTGATTCATTTTTGAAATAATTCAAAAATTTTTTAATAAAGCTCAAAATTTATAGATTTCTTTAATTTAAGCTTTCAAAAACTTAAAGTGCTTTAAATCAAACTGATTTCACTCAAATGAATTTTCCCTTCTCCCATCATACACATCCTTATTTTGAGATGTAACTTACTACTCCCCTAAGAAAACTTCATGCAATATTCATATAATAATTTACGTCAATACCTATGTTCCGCGATGCTTTTTTTTTTCTTTCTTCTTCTAAAAATATGTCTTCCATTAAGTCTATAAATATTTATTTCCATCAGCGAGCACTTTTGCCGTGTCTTCTTCTTTTATTTTTAATTCAAAATACAATTTAATATTTACCTATAAATTCTTCACCCTTTCTGCTTATGTTTTTTTTTTTTTCTTATATTTTAAAATAGTTTCGGGGTTTGTAGGTGGTTTGCTTAAAAAATTGAAATCTACCTATGTACCTGACGAAGTATTGCACTAAAACCTCTTCAAATCATGCAATTTCCCTACACTGGTCTTTGTGGTTTGTTCTGGCTGCTGCTACACTACCATGTCACTAAGTCACTAAAGAATTTCACTATATGAGTAGGTACATATAACTAATATCCCCTCGCCCGTCTGCCCCCTTCCACCAATGTACTTCGCATAACTTTGAATGAGTGATGCCCGGCTCTCTGTACATCACTATGGTTTTATTTTTATTTTTCGTTTAATATTAAGTTTTGTTTGTGTAAACGATGGCAGCATGAGTGAAATATTCTTTATTTTCTTTTAGAAAAAAAAAATCATCAAGTGAAGCAAAACCCATTAAGTTATGCAACCTTACAAGTTGTGGACTGCTCGTAGTTTTTTTTTTTGTGTTAAATTGTAGCATTGGGGACACTGCACTCGTTCGTAGTTCTAAGCTCGGCGTTTGTTATTCTTTGCTTTTTGAAAAACACGGTGTGTTATTGTATAGCAACCCACACAATAACAGAGAATGATGATAATCAAAAGAAACACTAGAAAACATACACTGCTAACATAGGGTTGCCACTAAGAGTATTTAGTTGAAGTTTTTTTTGCACTTTTGTGCATTTTTATCTTAGGTTAAAAAAAATTTATGCTTAATACAACAACAATACGGAATTATACCAAATTGTTATTGTCTTTCTCATTTAGGCATTTTTTAAGCGGACATAAAAATGCACTAAAAACCACAGCTATTATCTGTCAGATTTAGAATGGATTGTTTTGGAAATTTTGTTGCGTTGAAAAAATTTGTTAATCAAAAAAGAGCTTTAGACACCGCCAAATGTCGAACTTCGCATTTCTGTGGTCATTTATGTCAGGGTTAAATTAGACAAAACTGTTGATATTGAAATTTCCAGAAAAATAAAATTTCGCAAATATAGGTAATTTTTAATTTGCAAGAATTTCAATTAAAATGCATCTGCTTTTACCTTAACGTATCATTATTTCGCTGCTGTTGTAAACAATTTTTTTTTTTGGCAGTTTTAAATTTTTCAAATGGGAACTGTTTCGCAAAATCATCAACTTGTGAATGTCTCAATTTCAGGAGCAGTACCCAGGTATCTTTCACCCAAAAATCTCGAATAACGAAATCTGAAATTTTTTATTTTAATTTCGAAAAATGAAATCTCGCAAAGTAATATTTCTACTTTTCATAACTTCGCAATTACAAAACAATGGTTTTAACAATCTCGCATTTACAAATCGCATAATCTCGCAAATATCAACCGAAATCCCCATAACAAAATCTCGCAAATCAAAATTTTGCAAATTCAAATTTCACATTAGCAACAATATCGGTTTCATTCCAAAAAAAATCTTGCGAACGAAAAAAAACGAATAACTTCTTCTCCGACTTTTATGTTTTCTAAAAACGTATTTTTAACAGTTAATAAAATTTAGCAAAGTAACAATTGGAAATACAGTTTTTATGCTTTCTTTTTTGCTCTTAACAACAATTGAAATGCATTGAAACAATAACAATTATGGATAACAATATGGCCTTAAAATAGTTAGATAAATTGATTTGTTTAGCAAAAGTTAGGATATCTCGCAAAATTTAGTTGCATTGCAACTTGAATTTGCGAAATTTTTGATTCATTAAATTAATTCTTGCAATGCAATCAACTTTTGCGAGATTTTAGTTTGAGGGATTGTTAAAGTGTTATTTATCAATTCTGAGGTTATGAAAAGCAGGAAAAGCGAAATTTTCTTATCCGATATTTCGAAGTCGACCTCTTAATTTGGCATTACCTTTGTATTAAGTCCATAATGTCTATTTCGCATTTAATTCTTTCAAACATTTTTTTTTTTGCTTTACAAATGGACAAAAACTCTGAGCTTTGCAAAAACATATTTATCTCTTTTTAAATTTCTAAAAGAAGAATTTTCAACTTCGCAAATTGTTTTTTTTTTTTGTGAAATGAAATTTGCAAATATATATTGAAATGTTGCAAAGTGTAGAGCCACAAGTTGTTAGTGAAATAGGGCCCAGATGACAAAAAAGACGTGTCATTGCAAGTGTCATTTTACAACAAAATCAATAGCGAGGTAGACAAAAGTCGAAATAACCATCAATCAGATAACAAAAATGCAAATTAGCAGCATTAGCAAAATAAAATATTGCAAAACCAACAAATTTCCACCTACTAATGTGCGACTTTTTCGACTAAAAAGACTACAAAGAAAATTCGCAAAAAAAAATATGAGTCGGTAAAACATTTTGATGATTGCGGAATATGATTTGCGAAACGATATTTGTGCAAGAGCCTGGCGGGGCTCACATATAATCTCGAATATAATCAAATCGCATGGATTCCGAAATATTCATAAAAGTGCTTTGGTGGCTCTATTAATTCTGTAAGTAGTTTTCAGTTTTCTAATGATTTTTGAAGATTTAATTTTTGGAGAATTGAATTTTCAAATTTAAAAATTACGAAAATATTTTTTATTTTTAGGTTTTTTGTTTGTAGAACGACTCTACATAAAATACCTTATCAAATAGAATAAATACAATTTGAGATACTGATGGGACATTTTTGTTCTTCTTTTGTGGCAACCCTATGTATATCGCAGAGGGAGCTGCAGTGCCTATACGCAAAGAAGGGCTTTAGTTGTCGCATAAAGGCCCACCGCAGGTTAAAGAATAAACACAAAAACAAAACTTCTTTTTGAAATTTTCTTGTTCTTCATTTTTTTTATTATTATTTAAAGCTTATGCTGTGCATACCTAGGTACATTAAATTTTGTTTCTTGCTTTTTTTTCGCTTCTGTTTTTTTTTTTTTTTTTTTTTTTTGTATATAAACAATACAAAATATACATATATTGTTATTTTTCATAAGCGTATACGTTTCTGCGTTCATTGACATTTTGCCGTGAGCTAAAGAAAAATCACAAACGAGGTGAGGTGGTCGTGTACCCCTTGACGTTCTCAAAACCCCTTATAACCAGCCATTCGGCAGCAGAAGCAGTAGCAGCCGCGGCTAAGAGGCAAACAGGTAAATGTATACACAAGTATTATGTTTCTATAAGCGCATATAATATACACAAACATATTTGCGCAATTGTTAGTAGGTATAGCAGAAGCATCTAGCACAAGACTGAATTATTATGAACACACATAACAGTAATAACAGCAATCGAACATTTGACAAATTGGGATTAGAAATGTTTTCAAAAAAGGTTCGATGACAGGCTTATGTAGTTTTTCTTTGACTTTTTTTTTAATTTCTTATTTTTAATTTTTTTTTTTTTATTTATTTATTTATTTTTTTTTTTGTTAGGCAAAGCATGCGTCAATTAAAATTATTCGAGGTTGTTATTGGGTAAGAATGGCATTAGATATTTGTAGTTAGATGTTGAGGATTTTTTGTTGTTTTTTTTTTCAAATTTATTTTTACTTTGAGTGTGCGACAACAATGTATCTTCTCAATTAGGTTAAAATTGATTGAATTATTTTTATATGCATAGCCCCGGGCAAGTTGAAATTAAGTGATCAATTAAAATATATAATCTTTTATAGAAATGAAAAGTTAAATACTTTTGCTTAGTTCTAAGAGATTATTTCAATGTATTTATTATTGAAAATCAGAAAAAAAAATATTGATCAAGTAAGAATCAAATTTGGTATTTTCGAATAACTTGAAATTTGTCAATACACATTCTTATACCGAAATTGAAGAGCTAATAAAATAGTTTTGGTAATTTGACTTCAGCGCCAAAAGGAGGTAAACTAAGACGCTCTCTTGTCTGCTTAAAAAAAATGTATGGACCTGTGTAGTGGTCAATATTTTGTCAACAATCGTTTTATAGGAAATTTATAAAAGGGTTCCTCTTTTAAGACAATTTATTTGGTCAACGAGAAACCGTAACAATTCAACAGATTGCGGTTAAATTGCATTTGTATAAAACTTTTGGCTACGTGAGGTTATAATTTGAAAAAAGTTTTATTTTGTTAATTTAGTTTTTGAGTGAAAGGATTTGAAACTTTCGGTTTATATCCTTCATTTGAGATATTTGAGATAAAAATTGATTAAAATATTTTTAAATATTTTCCTATAAATTCTAATTTGAAATGTTGTTGACAAAACTTGTATCACTTTATCTTATTTATGCCAACGATATTGCACTTTTTATGAGTCAGTTCCTGGCAGCTTATAAACCTTGTGTTTATTGTTAAAATGTAAATTATTATTATCAAATGACAGTGGATTTTGTGATAGTGGTATTAACTTGATTTTGTTGCTATCTGTTTGATTTTTTTTTAACTTCTGCGTATGTGTAAAAATCAAGGTACATATAATAAATTATTCTGATAAGTTTGATTCATTGACAATAAAATATTAATGCATTTATTAAACATTTTTTGCGTGCTGTTTTGTTTGTTCCATCTTATCAATTTTTTTTTATAAAATTGCATTAAGACGTATACGTTAATGAGGTTATAAAGTGTAATATATGTACACAAAATATTTATACCTAACGAGGTACTTTATTTAATAAATGTACTTGGCATTAAAGTATTATTTTTATTTTATTAAAAAAATTAAATAAACACAAAAGTAGTTAAAATTCTGAACACATCATGAAATTCTGGTCAGTGTTTTTAGCTGTGGAATAATTAAATTATACTCGAAGTTGAACTTAATTTTATGAACCAAACTAAATTTAGGTTCACTTGTTAAATTATAAACTATTTGAGTTTTTATTTATTTTTGAAATGGGGAGATACGATTACTCCCAAAATTATTCGGGATACATTTTTACATTTTTTTTTAAGCATGAGTTTATTTTACTAACGATTCTTTTATAACTTAAAATTAGATAAACTTTTAAATTGTTTTTTTTTTTTTTTGTTTATATTTTGTAACAAAATGAACTTAAAAAATGAACACATGAAAACAATTTAAGATACTCTTATTTTAAGTCTTTCATAAAAGAATTGTTACAAACTTTTGTGAGCGACTGTATATTTACTTGAAAATTATATTGTTTTTATTCAGGAGAATTTATATTCAATTAGCTTACACGGGTACTTAAATAGTTATATTACAACATTTTCTAGGAAATCACTGATGGAATTTGTTTACAAAATCCATTACTAAAAAATCCAAAACTAAAAACGCCGCTAGCAAGGAAATAATTCACGGAATTATTCAAGTCTAACATTAAATGGATAATTGGAAAAGCAACTTATGTTAAGTGAAATTGGCTGTGTGCTTTGATGATCATAAGTATATCGTCAGAAAAATTCACGCTTAACATGGGCCTTTGACATTTTGTCCTATGGCCTTTTGGTAGACCATTTGCAGGGCTAATGGATATAACTGATACTTGATGGACTGTAGCAAAGAAAATTGCTCACTTTTTTGGATTTAAAAAAGATTTATAATAAGTGGGAGGGGGGGTGTAAGGTATAAATAAAAGGACACGATTTTATTTAGGAAAAGACAATAGATTTAACATTTAAAAGTACCCTTTAGCAATTTTTCATATCCTTAGATTGTACCAAAATAACTTATTCAGTTTGAAAAACCTTCAAAAAATCCTCCTTCTTTTTTCCCTTAAAAAAAACACTATTGAACCATTACAAACTTTCTACGGTGTTTGGGAGAAACATGATAAATCCGTTTTACATCGAGCTGAAACGTAAACGGATTACCCGATTTGCTTTAAATTTGGAAGTTTTATGAAAACAATTATCAAAGAACCATATTTTAAATTTGAAGAAAATCGGTTCACCCGTTTAGGCTCTAGCTTGATGTAAAGTGGACGTAAAGACGCAAATTTTAAAATAGAGTTATCATGTTTTTCCCAAACACCACACACATACATTTACATATTTTTCAGAGTTCGTAAAATATCGTTCGCGAATCATAAAATACGTATTTTTATCATTCGATATCGATCTTTTTACAAACCATACAAAAATATGGAAATTCCGAATGCTAAAATCTTGAATGGACAGAATCCTGAATGCATTCGAGACAAAATCTCCAATTTAAATACCTTTTTAGTACTATTTTGGTATATTTTTTCAAAGAAACCAAATTGCTTTGTAGAGTCTGACTTTTGTTCATTTTGGGATCTCGAAGGACAAAAATCTAAAAATAAAAAATAACAGATTTTTCATTTAATAAGCACAGAAAAGCGCAGGGTTCCATAAAAAATATAGATCTCGAACGATAATAATTTCGATCAATAAAAATGTATAGTTAGTTCTCCCATTAAAAAAATTATGTATTTAATTTTTTTTCGGTATCTCTCGTTAGTGAGAAATTGGAAAAAATAAATTCAGGCAGAATATAGTTCTCTCACGATAAGGATCTAAAAAAATCCCTTCTTAAGGATCCATTCAAATTTTACGGTTGTGAAGTGATTTATTTTTGTTGAAATGGGGAAAATGAATTTGGGTAAGTTAAGTATTTTTCTCATGATGAAGATGTTATAGAGCTAGTAAATTGTCAAAATAAAGATCGGCCCCATTCTTTCAAGCTATTCATTGTCAAATTCTGTTGAAGGATGGCTACGATGTCAAAGATCTAATTTTTTACAGTTTTTTACTGCAATTTGTAAATATTTGGATTTTGGATTGTTTAAAAAATCTATCAATATTTTGCAACTTCGTTGTTCCTCGGGCGATGTCAATAAAATTGATATGGATGGTGGCTGAAGGAATTACAAAAAATATATTTTTGCTTAAGGAACAACGAAGTTTCTAAATGTTGACATTTTTATTTTTTAAAAAACCCAGTGGAAAATACTTTTTTCTATTTTAATTTAGTGTGTGACAATTTCATTGAAATCGCTCAAGAAAAAACGAAGATAAAAAATATTAATTTTTTGAAAACTGTGTCAATATTTTTTTGCTTTCTTAATTGAACGAATTGTTAATGAATCTTCAGTATTTCTCGCGTGATAAAGTCGGAATCGTTCTCGGAACTTTGCAAAAAATTACATTTTGAAGGCTAGAACATCTAGTAGCGTGATTTTTTATACCAAAAACAATAGGTACTAAGCTATTTGGGTCTCATTTGTGATTCTGGCATTCGAGATTTTAGCCATTCAAGATTTTAACCATTCGGGATTTTGAAATTCGAGATTTAATTTTTTTGCCATTTCGAAATTATGGAATTTCGTATTTTGTACTCAATCCTAGTGGACCACTACTATAATCGATTCACCAGTCATCTTCATTGACAATGGACATGTAGCGTCAAACTGTTTGATTTTTTTCTTCAAAAGTTTGTTTAGTTTGTTGACAATAACTGATTGAATCCATCACCACCCTGAAAGAAGCAATTACTCGTAAAATGGACCAAAAACGTATGGGACAGTATTTTATTCAGCAAAATAATGAACCAAAACACATCACTTAAGTACTAAATCGTAGTTGAGAAGTTAAGGAACAAAAGGTGTGATTTTCACTTTTGGCACTTTTTTTTATCGGGTCTAAAACCCTGAATTCTATCGATTGTCAAAAAGATTTAGTCAAGAATTATAACATGCATCTATCGAAAATCAACTTGAAAGGCACTTTCGGGACATTTTTAATTTTTTCATACCAAAAATATAAATTGGATCAAAAAATAACATTTTTAACATATTGAGTTTCAAAAAGCGACATTTTTCTTTGTGATATATTTTGGTTTTGGATCAAAAGGGTATATTTTCAATTATTTTTATTTTTTTTAAATCAAAGTTCAAAATCTACTGAAAAACTAATAAATACAACAAATATAGTCTGCTTAGAGATGGACATAAGGAAAAAAAAAATTTAAAAAAATGGACAAGCATGCCTAAATTTGAAATGAAATAGTAAAAATTTCATTTTTTGTTTCTAAACTTCAATATGATCGAGAACTTTTAAAATGAAGTTAAACGTGTCCATTAGATTTACCCAGAGATTTACGACAGTAAACTGCAAGGATCAGTGGAAATAAGTGAAAAATTATGGTTTTTGTTAACTTTTCCTGTAAAACATTATTAATACAATTTTTAAATCATCCATTTCGATAGGAAATTTAATTTAAAAAAAAAAAGTTTCATGTGTAAAATTGTCAAATTGGACTTAGTTCCCGAGTTATACCAAATAATATTGAAAAGTTGGAAGTGTGATAATTCTCACAGAAACGCAAGTTAAAATTTAGTAACATTTTCGGCTTAGTTGAAACCATGCAACACACAAAAATATTCAATAGTTAAAGCTCTCGAACGTTAGTGTTTCTTATTTAAAAATTCACTAGTCTATTTAGTTAAGGGTTCGTTGAATTTTCTTTGTAAATACATTTTTTTTTATAATACAAAGTCCTAAGTTCTGCTAATCATGTGATCAAAAAAAAATGTGTCACTGGAATGTTAAATGGAGTCTAAGATTTCTCAAACCGAGAAATCTCAAAAACACAAAATTAATTCTAAAAAAAGGTTTCTCTGAATAACGTTTGCTTAACGTTCTTTGTGAATCTATTTTTTGATATAAAGTTTGTATAATTACAGTCAAAGATGTTTCTAATTGATGAAAACTATTAAAATAAATGTCAGTTGTCCCTCTTATCTATAAATGACTTCATACTTTTCACATAAAAATTATTATTTTCAAAATAATTTCAAGCACATTTTGGATAAAAGTGAAATCAACTTCAAAGCTTTGGCAATAAATAATAATATCCGATTAAGTTCACAACAAATCAAGTTACCACGATCTTAATTATATGGTAAAATTTTCATTATATGTATACCACCTATACAATACATTTATATGAGATATGAGTAATGAAGCCCCCAGACATCACGTAGGTACTATCTATGACTTTGAGTGAATTTAAAATGTATATTTGTTGAATTCGAAAATCTATTATAATGACACATTTGAATAAGAAATTACTTTGCGTCAACAACAATGGCGACGCGTCGGCCACCAATCTATAGTAGCGTGGTAAATTTAGAAATATAAAAACAAAAATAAATACTTTGATTCATATCCAAGGTGTTTTTAGGAAACCATAAACTGAATTAAGTTTCACAAATACATATATGTATTATCATACTTACAGGGTAGGTATATCTTGAACTCTATAAAGAAGCCGCAAGCCAATTTCATTATTAACAGGCACTATAACCACTGCCTATAATAAACATATATATGTATATGTATATAAACTCAAAATGTTAATTAAATACAAAACAAAAAAAAAATACGAGTAGATGTTTCGGCGCACAAAAAGCAACAGTGTGCTAACGTCATTAGTTATTTTTTATTCGTACGCATTATTGGCAAAGAAACGTTATAGGTTATAGTTAGGCATAGGGAGCTGGTGTCAACTATTAAGGTAAATACACTTTTTATCACTGTCCTAGTATCAATCTTTTGGATTAGAAAAAAAAGTAAATTTATCAAAACTGTTTCAGACTTTTTTGACCAAATTCTTATTTAATAATTTTTTTTTTTAATCCTGTTAGCAGAATTAGAATCTGAATAAAAATATAAGCTCACATTTTTCATTTGATTAAAAAGAAAAAAAACTAACTCAAAACTTTCTACCATTCCGACACTCTCACTAGCTCCCTATAACTTCTTTAATTTGCCAAAACAAAAATATTTTATTTTCTTCATTTTGTATTGAACTTACCATAAAAGGTTTTCTCAAAATGTTTCACTATATTTTTACTGTATTTGTATCTGCGTATCGATTCGATAGTAATATTTGCGATTCTAGCTCTGAAGTCATAAATAAAGCTATAAAAACTTTTGTAATAAAAAAAAATATTTATATATATTAAAATTTCTGCGGTATAGAGGGTTTTCGATAATAAAAAATAATACACACATAGCTAGTTGTAAATACAAATATAAACAAAATCTAATAACATGTATGTATGTATGTTTGCGGATAGTTCAAGTTATTAAAATATAAAATTGTTATTTTATATTTGTTGCGCATTTAGATACAAATAAGGTATTTTTTTTTGTTTTTCTTATGAGATACGAGTATAACATTTAAATGGGTATCAAACATACATTGTTGTAACCTATACTCATAATAATTGTGTGAAAATAAAGTTTGTAATTAAGTTTGATGAATTTTAAATTGATTAAAAAAAGAAAACAACTTGATAAAATACAATTGAATTAAAAAAAAAAAAAAATTCTTCCCACTCGTTGAACATGTTTGAGATAAAGATAGTTTAAAGGGCAAGTTAGGCATTCTTAAAAAGAAATCAATTAACTTGAAAGTCGATATTTTTCTCGAATTTTTTTCAAGTTAGTCTACTTTTTGTCAAGGCGAGATTTCAAAATGTCGACATTTTCAACATTTAATTAGTCGGTAAAAATAAAGTCCCCATCAGTGAAAATTTTTATATTTTTTTAGAATCTAAAAAATGCTCTTTCCAATATAATTGCAAGCGAAAAATTCACCGCCAGAAGTCATACGAAGAAATCGATAAGTTCGGGAATTGACCCTAGCTATTATTTATTAATGAGAATTTTCTGTCAAAATTTTAGAAAAAGCTTCATATACTCGTTAGTTAACTAGTTTTTATGAGCATTTCAAAAACAATCATTTTTATTTAAACATTAAAATCTAGGGAGAGTCTCTTCAAAATAGGCCTTCAATCGATTAGAGCAAAAGTCGATTATTGTGAATTTCTATCAATAAAGTGTTTTCTATCTGATTACTATGTGTTTTTCTTATTAAAAAAGATTTAAATTCTATTACGAATTTCTAATCGAATTTTGTCTAATTTAATTTTTTCAAATTTCACAGTAAGCCCCTTAGTCACCTGTTAGTGCAAACTCAGTTGTGGACTTAATTTTTTAGTTTTCTAATTTATAAAAGTAGAATTTATTTGCATTTTAATTTATCCACCTGTACCTTTGACGTTTTTGTAGTAGGTAGGTAGTGCTCATTCCACTGATTAAAAAAATAGAATAGAAAATTTGAATACTCTATTTTTAACATTTAATCATTGAATTTTCCAGCTATCTCTAGCTGTGAATTTTATTTATTTTTTTTAAAGTCCCTTTAAGTCATGTTGTGATTAAATACAATCTAACTTTAATTAAATCAAAAAAAAAACTAATTCGATTATAGAACTCACAATTAACATTTTCGTGAGTTTTTTTTTTTTCTTTTTAAATCCCCGTTGGATGCATGTGAGTTATTTGAATATTTTAAAATACTGGCTGACATTTACTATACATAGACGAGTTTATGCGACTCGTCAAAATGAATGATTTATAACAGCAGTATATAAATATGGTAAGAATTATTATTTTGTTTTTTCTTGAATCTTGACAAATGACAAATGAACCTTTCACTTAGGTATAATAAATGTTTCATAATACTCTTATAAAATGCTTTTAACTTTTTTCTCTGAAAAAAAGTAAGTATTTAATTTTTTTTATTTTAAATGAATTTAAGTATAAAATTTTTCGATGAGCAATTCCCCGAATTATATACGGCACAAAGATATAAGTCTTTAGCCAGTATGGCATTTATAAGTGAGAGGAAAATTGACATTGTCCTTTATTCAATTATAGTAAAGCAACACTCTAAAAATTCTGAAAATAATTTTTTTTAGAATATGCATTTTTAAAGTAAGTATACGCCATGGTGTACCGCACGATTTTTACTGTTTTTCACTGCTCTGGAAAAAGATGACAGTTGGGTGACATTTGGATCGAAATACAGTATTTCCACCAACAAATAGTGCATCTCTCATGAATGAACCAAAAATTTTGGCATCTAAGTGCCCTAGAGGTGTCCTAGAGCACCACTTCATCAGAGCTATTGAAATCTGGGTAAGATTCCTTAAAAACTCGCATTTTCGAGGAAATTAAAAATAATGGAAGCAATAATTACCCACTAAATATAATTTGTTCAACTCCAAAAATAAATGAAAGTGTAGTAAAAATGCTATGTTTAAAGTAAGTATACACCTAATGGTGTACCTCACAGCGATTTTTTCCGGTTTTTTACTGCTAAAAAAATGACAGTTAGATGACATTTAGACTGAAATACAATATTTCCGTCAAAAAATAGTGCATCCCTCATCTGTCAAGCCATCAATTGTCAAATTTAATTAATGGATGGTTACGATGTCGATGGATTAGAAAAATCAATAAGAAATCAGAAATATTCAGAGTATTTCAGTGCTCCAGAAAAAGGTGAGTGGCAATTTGGTGACATTTGGAACAAAATACACTATTTCTGTCAAAATATATAGCTAGACTTTCATCTTTTAAGTCATAAACTGTCACATTTCATTAATGGATGGCTGCATAATGTCCGCAAGTAAAGTTACGACAGAAAAATCGTGAAGCTAGTCAGGCGAGAACTCTTCCGTGGGTTCAATAAAGCTAGTGTATCGACTGTGGTTACTTAACTAATTTGCATTGATTTTTAAGAATACTAATTTCTAATTCATTTAGCTCCAATTTATTCCACTCTTAGAAATGAGAAATTTCTTACAAATTTAATTAAATTTCCTACCTAAACTGCAGACTTTAATTTCACACTTTTACTGGTGACTTTAAAATTTAAATTAAATGGAGAATGAATAAATTTGAGCTTATGTTATGTTATTACAAAACAAATAAAAGATTTTTAAAAGTTCTAAGTATTTCATTTCAAAGTAGAAGACCCCTATTTTTGTGCAAATTGCTTTTGTGTGAGTACTGAAGAAAGGGACTCTTGCTAAAAGTATACTGACAAAAAGATTTATGAATAAACAAGATGTTTTCAAAAGCACCAGTTTTCTACCATAGATCGTTAAGCCCAAACCCTATTTAAACTTTCTAATAAACCTATAGACGAAATACATATATTTTTACTCATCCATTTGAATGTCAAACTAAAAAAAAAAGAAAAAAAAACAATAAGTCTTTGATGGATTTGTTCTTTTTACGAGGTTGTCTATTTTATTCATGTAAACATATACAAATACATTCGTGTATGATGTAGTATAGTTATGATGACTAAGCATTGAACGCTAATGGTTGCACATAGCATCAGATTGATGATGTTTGCCATTAATCCAATCAAAACCGTGAAATGGTAAAGGTAGGTAATCCCTGTTGTTTTTCTCATTTATTTTTTGTTTATTGGTTCTGCTTTATTCCTATGAACTTTCTATTCCATTTTTCTTATTCTAATTCGAAACACAAATGAAATTTGAGGCAAATGGAAATTGTAATAAAAACTAAATGCGGAAAAAATAGAGCTCAAGCGTCAAGCCTTTTTTAGGTATGGTATAGTATACCTCTACCAGATAAATGGAAAAGTTACTTCCTATTATCCACAGTCAACGTACCTATACTACTCCTAGAGAGAGACTTATAGTTAGTTTGACCTTTTTTTCTCCACTTTTTCGTCTTTTGTATTCATCGTTACTGGTTTGGAGCGGCTCTGTATAGTACCTACCTACTATTTTATATAGAGATTGTGCATTTCCGTGTAGCTTAAGGTTTTGGCCTTAATTACCAACTGCAATAGTATAGCTGTAGCAGTAGAGGAGCTTCCTATAAAATTTATATGAGCTCTTCAAATACTAGTAGTAAATTGTAGAAGAACTTAGCTATAGCTGTTTCTAGGCAAGAGAAAAGCAAAGCAGTAAGCCCTTTTTTTTAAATCGTGTACCTAATCATTGTTGGAAATTGTCAAAGTGTACTTTATGTACACACAGAGTAAACTAAAAGTACATAATGTGATTACAAATGTTCTTGTTTATGTTTTTACACTTGTAGGTATTTTGTCATCTGATTCCAAGACCTAACTCGATGGTAGTACTTGGTTTTTAAAATTTTTTCAGAAAGCAACGTTCTTAAAGATACCTGAAAACGATGAAATGTTGAGATTAAGTATAAAAAATTTCTCCTCGATTAGGTAATAATAATAATTTATTCTTTCCTCTTGGGTGGTTTACTGTATTTTATAAAATTTAGTGCGACAGTTGATTTCGAACGAAATATTAGATACTTTGTTTAGTTTTGTTTATACGAAGTCTTATTGTTTATTTTTAGTATTTTTATGTACTGCATAATTTTCCCTGTTCATTTTTCGTAACAACATTGCATCAACACAGAATTTTTTTTGGTGCATTTCATAGCGCCAACATTTTTTTTATTATTGAGAAATTTCAAGTTGTGTAAAAATACACCCACATCTAGTTTATTTTTAAATTCAAGTTACGAAATTCATGATTGCCAAGTGATTATTCTTTTTTTAATACAACACAATTTAACAGTCGAATTTTTATTGTAAAAAATGTTGGGAAAGCTTGAAGAAACAGCTATATTGTAAGACAAGCTAAATATATTTGTTCTGATATAAATTTTGACAGTGGGGAGACAATACACTATACATATTTGGGTCTTTTACCAATTATTTTTTCAATCAGTTTTTCATAACCTTCATGAAGACTTAAAGTTGAAACAAAGTAGACTGGGTATTGAGAGACGATCAATATCTTAGGTTTTCTTTCATTATGGATAACCACAATGTTGTAGATCAAACTTCAGCTCACATTTTGATGCGATTCACAATAGAGATGCGTGCAAAAAGGGATTCAACTGATTTTTAGTATAAAATAATTGAAAACCCGCATGCTTATGATTTACGTACAAAAATATTTTATATTTAAAAAAAATGCGAGGTTTAGTTATTTGAGATTTTGGACTGAGAGATATCCTTCTCCTCCCGGCAAAATTTACTTTTAATACCGAAAAAACCAACCGAAGCTTTATAAAAAAAGGTTAAAAAGTGTTGTAAATATAGTTTAACTATCTAAATAAACTCTACTATATGTAGAAAAAAGAAGACAAAAAATTTAGTTATTTTAAAGGCATCATAAGATAATATTCATTTTAAAATATTCAAAACTCAAAAATATCAGTTTTTAAAACTCAAAAATGATATTTTACCATATTTTTTGAATCGTAATGATCACATTTTTTTCAAAAAACATCCAATTTATAATAAACACATGTCTTTAACTTTTATATGCAATAAGGAAAGCCACCAAGAGAAGTAACATTTCACAGACCAGTATCGCTTATATCATAATCATGACAAACAATTTCTAATCTGCTTCTGAAAAGGCTTAGTAAAATAATTGAAAAAAGATGTCTTACTCCGAACAATCATTTTAGATTTATACAAAAATACCCAATGTACAACAAGAATATCAAATTACGAATGTTGTGAAAAAGGGCACTTGAAAAATAATAAGTATGCTCGACTCTATTCTTAGATATTCCTCAATTCTTTGAAACGGTTTGGTACTTGGAATTTGAGTTCAAACTACAAAAGGACCTTTTCAGACAGTACTACGAAATACTGAAATCCTGCGTTACAAAGTGACTCTTAAAATTACGGCACGACCAAAATTACTCGAAAATAAAGAAAATTAAGGTCTGTGTACCACAAGGAAGTGTCGTAGGACCTGTATCTTTAAAATACCAGAAATATTCTAGTTAACATTAACGTTATCATGGCCACCTTTACTGTTGATACTACTACACAAAAATTACAAAATGCAACCGATAAAAGTAGTAATTGGACGCGACAATGAGTCGGAGACAAATTTTAAATTTTTATTACTTATGCAAAAAATGCCCAATTTTTGGCTATAGAATTTTCAAAACAAAATTTTTTTTTTAATTCACAAAATACTTTTTGGAAATTTTAATATGCGATGTTTTTGGATTAAAAAAAAGTTTTCATTCGATCAGCCAACAATGCAAAAATTCGAAATAGTGTTCTAAGGGAGGTATTTTTAATAGTAGGAGGTCTTTCTAATTTTAGCAGAAAGAAAACATTTCATCGAAATTTTAGGAGTCATTTTTGAGCAAAATTTGATTTTCTCCAAAGGTTTTTTAAGACATTTATACGGTAGGCACATATCGTTATTTTTGCATAAGGCATAGTACAAAGGGCTATGCGGAATAAAATAGTATTGTTTTATATTTAAGTTGAAAAATGTTTGCTCTGGCCTAAGTCAACCATTGAGTTATAATATTTTACCCTTAATCAATAAAGTGTGGGCCTACAAATGGAAATAATTATTTTTGCATCTAAAAACGATTTTGCAACAAACATTTTTTTTTTTTTAAGACTAAAGTTAATTAATTAAGGGTATATTATTGAATTTGTCGATAAGGCGAAAGCAAACATTTTTCGCCTTGAATATTATACAATATTACTGTACACTATTTTTAAAATAGAAATATTTGTTTAAATATTCTAGGGGCCAGTTTTTCAAACCTCAGTTAACTCTAGATACGTGTTTTTCAGTTTAAGTTAACTCCGAGTTAAGTCACTTACTTTGGTGAGTTAACTTAGGGACCGAATTGAGTGCCTTTTCAGTTGTGGCACCATCTCGATTTCGATTGTATGAAATTTGTTGTCAGAGGCAATTCCGTTGTAGCGCCATCTCTATCCTGATGCGTAAAATGCGTAGAAGAGTAATATCCATAGTGTCACACGTCGATGGCCCTAGATTTTTGACAACTAAAAGATAAAGTTAAGGCACCTTTTACGTCTTGCGATTCGCGAAGTCCAACGTTCAAATGTGGCTATGTGGAATTACCGTTTGCGAATCGTATGACTTAAGTTCGCCTTAAATGACAAAAATTTGAATGTCACTCAATACTTTTAGCAAACATTCACCTATATCGTCGATGTCGAACTGTAATTCTTGATGATTTTAAACAAAATCAAAGTTTTTACTTTTAAAAAGTGGAACTTTCGATTTGAGTCGAACGTTAGACTCAGCGAATCGCAGGTCATAATAAGGGGGTAATCTTTAACTGAAAAACTGTTTCTGAGTTGAATCGGGATAAATTTATTTACAGGATTAGCTAAATTTGATTAAACTCAAAGTTAGCCTTTAACTGAAAGATTGGCCCTTAAGTGTCAAAAACTTGTTTAGTATTAAGTTTCAAAAAATCGTTCTGATCGATTTCTAAAAATAATGAGTTTGCAAACAAAATAAAAATAAAAAAAAAAACTAATGTACATACGAGGGTGGGTCAATAAGTCCGTGACTTTTGGAATAAAACACAGATTTTTTGATAAAAAAAATAATTTTATTTTTCAACGTAGTCTCCCTTGAGCTCTATACACTTTGTCCAACGCTTCTCCAATTTTTTTATCCCTTCCAAAAAAAAATTATTTGTCGAGGTCCTCAAAATAGGCCTTTGTTTGCGAGATGACTTCATCATTGGAGTCAAATATTTTTCCACCAAGCCATTTCTTCAGGTTTGGGAACAAGAAGTAGTCGCTCGGAGCCAAATCTGAAGAATAGGGTGGATGAGCCCAATTCATGGATTTTTGCCATGGCAACTGCACATGTGTGCACCCTTGCATTGTCTTGGTGGAAAAGAACTTTTTTCTTGGCCAAATGAGGTCGTTTTTTTTTCAAATCGTCATTGAATCGATCCAATAAGTTGGCATAATATTCCCCATTGATTTTTCTTCCCTTTTGAAGGTAGTCAATGTGGATTATCCCGCGTGCATCCCAAAAAAACAGTCGCCATAACGTTATTGGCTGACAAACCCACCTTGGCCTTCTTTGGACCCGATTCACCCTTAGAAACCCACTGTTTTGACTGTTGTTTGGTCTCTGGTGTGTTGTGATGGATCCATGTTTCGATTAAGCAACGCCAAACCTTCCTGTGAAGTTGTTACACGATTGCGTTTGTGGTCGACTGTGAGCAAACGCGGCACCCATCTTGCGGAAAGCTTTCTCATGCCCAAGTGATCATTCAAAATTGAAACCACTGAGCCATGCGAGATCCCTACGGCTTCCACAATCTCTCGCACTTTCAATCTTCGGTCGGCCAACACCATATCGTGAATTTTTTCGATTGTTTCGGGTGTAGAGACTTCAACTGGGCGTCCAGGACGTTCGGCATCTTCAGTGCTTGTACGGCCACAACGAAATTCAGTAAACCACTTTTTTACCATTGAAATCGATGGTGCAGAGTCCCCATAGTATTTATCAAGCCTAGCCTTGGTCTCGGTAATGGTTTTTTTTTCGCAAGAAATAATGCTTAATAAGCACACGAAATTCACTTTTTTCCATTTTCTCCTCAAATTAGTGATTAGTCTGATAAAAATAGCTGTCAAACACAAACTAACTGACGCAGCAAGTTTAAATTTTGACAGGAGTCAACTGACAGATGCCTGTTGACAGGAGCAGTGTTGCTGTTTCAGTAAAGAGGTCAGAAATTCAAAAATTCACGGACTTATTGACCCGCCCTCGTATGTACATATTTTTAAATCTCATTTTTCCAAGAGACCACTTTATTGATCTTTGTTTTTATTTTGAAGCTTCGACGCGACAGTATCAAATTTTCTTACAAATACTCAAAAATTAATTGTTGTAAAAGTCGAACTCAAAGTCATCCAAACGTACCTACAAACGATTACATTTACACATGTGTACACGTACATTAGTTGTATTTCATATAACAAAACTACAGAACTGCCGGCGAAATCAATAATTGTGGTGCCCACGATGATGATGAGTGAATTGTGTACGAGTACCAAAGGTACATGTGTAGGTACATACATGAATGATTTTATTTTGTAATTTATGCCATTTCCAATAATCTTGTGCATGTACATTTCAGACACAGCAATTAAATAACAAGAAAAACAACAATATTCGAAATTAAAACAAAACAAAAAAATATTTTGACAGATGAGTGTGTTTTGTTTGCATTTATTGGGGTCAATTAACCGATTTTTATTTTTTGTATTGCCAACAATATAAAATCAACAGAATGAATGACATTTCGGTTGGTGCATCATTATCTTGGCATCGAAAGTTTATGCAGTTTAATGAATTTCATGCATTGATTTTTAAATCAATAAAATGTTTTAATAATAATAAAAAAAAAAAAACAAAATTGTTTGAAGTTATATGAATGTGTATTTATAGAGCTTTGGAAAAACTAATGAATGTTGTGTATGGTTTCAATGGTTTTAAATTGCTTGATGAACAAATTACCAAATAAAATATATCAAACTCCATGTGGCCCTCTATGTGTAGATTGATTAATTTTATTCGCCAATTAGGTTTTGGTTTAATTGAAAGCATTAATCAGGGGCAGTGATACAAGTTGTAGCTTGTTTAGGTAGTTACTGGAGTTTTAATCAGTAAATAAATCCTTTTAAAAATTAGGGTCAAGGACCGGGGTTTGAAGTACTGTAAATAAAAATATACCTATTTTCATAATTCAAGATTTTATTCTCTCGATTTTAAAACTAACGCAATAAAGAAATGTCCAGAGATGTGAAAGGCTTAGCCATCGCATTACTATAATTCCCACAAAACTAACCTTTCCATGTATAAAGTCTTGCTTTTTTGCCTGTCACTTTTAATCGAGATGTCTATCGCGCACTCATGCAAAGACTTTTAAGCTCATTCGCATGAATAAACAAATAAAAAAGTCAATGCAACTGATGATGATGATGATGATATTGTTGTTTCTGACTATAATAAGACATACATACCCGCCGTACATACATGAATGTTTAAAATCAAACCCAATCAAATACAAACAAATTCCATCCATAATAACACTCTGAGACTGTTGTAAAGCATCAACAAGCTTCAATATTACAGAACTATTGACAACAAAATGTCAACAAAGTGTTGCAAATGCAATGACAGCGCAATTGTAATGTCATTTTCTGAATTATTAAAACTACACTACTATTACTAGACTACCCCGTATCTAAATTTATTGATGTAATCTAGTTTCGTTGGAATGTGTACAGATGTAAACGAAGCATTCCGATGGAATTTGTTTAGATACTTTGTTTTTTTTTTTGTCTTTAGTTGTTTTTATTTAAATCATCGAATTGAGGAATGCAAATGAAAAACAAGTCATTCTAAGCAAATTTTGTATGTTAACATTTCCAAACTCGTCGACGGACTTTGTCGTACCTATTTAGTCGTCGTAGCGTATAGTCGCCGTTGTTTTATGGTTGTATATTATATTGGTATAGTTGGTCGCTTGAGAAGCCATAAAATATTCACGATGACGGACATTGTGTTGGCAGCACAGGGATTTGAACAAAGTAAAATATAAACTTACTTATGACGGCGACGACCGATGTCTTCAATGCCCTACATATAGTATTTGTTGCATTAGGTTTTCAAATTCATATAAAATTCTAGTAAATTTACATTGTTTGTTCAATTTTAACACGACTTTTTTTTTTATAAATAAATCATGACCAAATTTAGCAAAAACCTACTTTCTCTTTTACTCAAAAAACAATAAATAAAAATATAGAATACAATGGTATGTAATCCTTCTGTAAACGAATTTCCCTTTCCATACAAAAGAACACGCTGAAAAAAAATGACAAATTAAACTTTTTTTTTCTGATTTATAAGAAAAAATAAAAGAGTCTTCAGCACGTACCTGCATTTTAAACGCAGGTTTTGTATTTTATTAAATTTTCTTTTTTTGTAAACAACTTACAATCGAAACTCACAATTCAAATTGTGTATTTTTGAGTTTCAAAATCGCATTTAACCTATTACAAAATCCTTTAAAGTTTGTAGACATATAACTTACAACAGTAGTCATTACGAAATCAAACAAACAAAAATATCAATTGAAAGAAAAAAAAAAAAACAATGAAAACAGAAGTGGGCGATGATGATAAATCGTGTCTCGCCTCGCGATAGCATTAAAGCCAGATCAGGAGTTTTTAAGCTAACCAGCATTATGTGGTGGCGGCATTGAGGTCAACACTAATGCTAAAAGATGACCTCTGATGTTTATTAAAAAAAAAAAGAGGAAAAAAAATTAATATAAACATAAAATGCAAATACATATCATCTTCTGGGAGGAAATATTTTTTATTTAAATATAAGACAAACACAAATAACTTTTTACATTCGATCCGATTTAGCAAATAAAAAATTATACTTTTCGCTTCTCTGTTGATTATATTTATTTTTTTTTTTTTTTTTATTTTTTCAATCAAATTAATGGAATTTAAATATTATGACGATGATTTTGTGTTTTTGTTTTTTGTTCGTTCGTGGGAAAACTTTCATTATAGTTGTATATTTTTTATTTGTATTAAATCTGATATGAAGTGAGATGCAGTTGTGGCAATATATGAACACACCTACCTACATAGATAGGTTTATAATTTCATTCACAGTAATTTCTATAAATCATTTCTCTTGGAGAAATAAATAATTATCAATAGTTTCAGTGTTTAAGAGTTTTAAAACTCATTTTATGAACAGTACATCATACATACATATTATATACTCGTATCAGTACATGAATATCATTAGCAATATTTTCTTTCTTTAAAAATATGAAAATAAACTCTCTAAAATAATACGCACTTATGCACGTGTGAGAAGAAACAAATTTTAATCGAAATAAAAAAGAAAATATTAAAATTATGAAAAGGGTTTAAAACGAAATGCTGGAGACATGCGTCGCACTGTGGTTCATGAACGAGCAAAATTAGTTTTTCTTTCGATTATTAGATATTAAGGTTTCGGAAATGCAGTTTGTTAAAGCCAAGTACGCAGATCGAGCAAAGACAAATTTTATCTCTACATTTTTGTTTCTCCAGTAAAATTCTAAAGGTGTCTGAAAAAAAATTCCTTCAATTCACATAAATTTGAAAATTTAACATACTGAAATCAGATTCTTTCAAAGCATTTGCAGGGGGAAATATTGCAGATGGATTAAAATACCTCTAGAAAGTCTGGATTTGTCAGTTTTTTTTCTTCTCTGGAGAAAGGAGATTTTAGGTCAGTTTGGTAACATTTGGATCGAAATACACTTTTCCCGTCAAAATATAGTTTTTTCCCCATCTGTCAAGCCATCAACTGACAAAC
The DNA here is from genome assembly GCA_946251815.1 of Dasysyrphus albostriatus. Lineage (NCBI taxonomy): Eukaryota > Metazoa > Arthropoda > Insecta > Diptera > Syrphidae > Dasysyrphus > Dasysyrphus albostriatus. The sequence continues at coordinate 140,723,050 of OX276336.1, forward strand.
TTCATTGAAAGATGGCTACGATGTAGATGGACTAATAAACTACTTAAAATTGCGAAATTTTTGAAGTTTTTTTACTTCTCCAGAAAAAAAGTGATTTTAGGGCAACTAGTTGCCATTTGGATCGGAATAAACTTTTTCCATCAAATATAGTTTGACTCTCATCTTTCAAGTCATCAACTGAAAAATTCCATTAAAGGATGGCTGCGATGGATTAAAAAACCTCAAAAAAATTTTTTTTTAACTTCTTCGGAAAAGAGTGATTTCAGAGCAATTGGTTGACATTTCGATTAAATTGAAACTTTTTCCATCAAAACATAGTTTGTCTCCCATCTGTCAAGACATTAACTGTCAAATTCCATTGCAGGATGGATGTGACGTCATTGGAATTTAAAAAAAAATGCTAAAATCATAAATGTTCACAGTTTTATACTGCTCTTGAAATCCAATTGAATTAACCATCTAAACTGATTCCAACACGGTTTAACTTGGCTTGGAAATAAATTAATATTTTGTATTGTATTGAAAATTATTTTCCTTATCAGAATGTGGCTTTTTTTGTACCCTTTCCCATTAGCCACGCCACTGACTGATTTAAAACAACTGTTCTGTTTATTTAAGTTTTATTCGCATGTCTTTGTTATTATTTTTGCATTACGTATTTAATATTTTATTTCAGTCGTGCGTCCTCACCACGTCTTAAATAATAGAACGAAAAAAACAGGGGGATGATTTTAGATCATAAAAAGTAAAATATACATAAAACGTCACAATTTCTCCGGTAAAATAATGCTTGGAGCATTCTTTTTCCACGTAAAATTAAGTGGAGACTTTCTTCTGCCTTTTAAAATACAGCGGTTACAACTGCCAAATTTTGAGTTGGATCTACGTACTGCTTGGAACAAAATCCGACATATAATTTGACTTCGGAAAAAAATTATATGGGAGCTAAATTTCGTCTCCATCTGCGTACATGGCTTAAAGTGAAAATTGAACCATAAGCAACAGGATTTTTTGGAATCCAAAGCTAAAATAAGAAATTTCATCGATTTTGCAGATAAGACTGAGCATAATTTAAAGATTAATTTTTTTAAATAAGGTTTTATCAAAATCGAAGATCTTTTTGAGAAAGAAAATCTTTTCTTCAAAGATTTTTTAACATTTGTTTGAAAGGTAGGCACCTACCGTTATTTTATCAAAAAAGTAAACCCTGTTGTTGAGTTTTAAAAAATGGAATATTCTTTAAGAATCCAAAAAAATACTTTCTTGAACATTTTGGTGCATTGTTGACAGCTGTGACACACTGTGTGAGGAGGAGTGTCGCCGACATCTGTTGCATTTTGGACGCAGAACTCAGTGGTTCTGTCTATTTTTTCAACTTCAAAATGGGGCCTCACAAATTAGGTCAGAGTATGGTCTAAAATTTCAAAACCTACTTTGGTGAGTTAACTCAGGTACCAAATTGAGTGCCTTTTCAGTTTTGGCGCGATCTCAATTTCGATAGTGAAGTGTTGTCAGTGCAATTCTTTTGTGGCGCCATCTCTATTCTGATGCGTGAAAAGCGTACAAGGGTGATATGCATAGTGCCGCACATCGATGGCCATAGATTATTGACAACTGAAAGATAAAGTTAATCCTCAACTAAAAACTGTTTCCAAGTTAAGTCGGGGTTAATTTATTTTCAGGATAAGCTAACTCCGATTTAACTCGGAGCTAACCCTGAACTGAAAAACTGGAGGAAATGACTTTTGTGCGACGCCTCCGCCGCAAGCCGTGTCAATACAACATTGAGACACATTGCTGTCTAACTCACTTGACACAACTTAGTTTTCAATACATCCAAGTAAATGAATAAAAGTTTGATCAAAACGAATCTGTCTTTGCGACTTAATCTCACGGCTTCCAAAAAAAATAAAGTTAACAAAGGACAACATCCGTTGCCATACATTTTCGGTGAACCTTTATTTTAAACTGCTCTCAGTTAAGTAATAAATCCGGCACGAGTTAGAGCATTTAATCTCGTTTTGGCATATCTTCCCTTTGACTTTTGAAATCTTGACCTTCAGAATCACTCTTGATCTAAATATTATTTATTGCCGGTTTTAATATGATTAAAATGTTTCAACTCTGTGATAAAAATACGTTAAGTGTTCAACAAGTACAAGCAAACTGGTTTGGTTCCCTTCTTTCCAAAATACCTTGATAAAACCAACCTATTAAGCGTTTGAAGCCGCTTTCTACACAATATCTCTAGCTTTGAACAATTTATTAATCTTTATAGTTCCCGTGAAATGAATCTAACTTGTGGTTTAAACAGAGATTATGTCACTTCAATTACTTTCGTTTGTATACGAAATCTGTTGTACCTACCTTACATATCAAGGAAAAAAAATCGATCCCTTAAAAAAAAAAAAAAAAAAATATAGGTATCCCTCTTTAAATATTATCTGTTATTTAAGAAATTTGTTTCCATTTTGTTGCACAAGCTCTGAACCATATCTTTAAAAATATCTTCAAAAAAAAAAATTGGATTTTAGACTCCCAACTGCCATCACGGCACGTGGCTCAGAAAATCTCCTTTTTGTTTTGTCATAAACTGTCAATTTAAAATTTCGCAACTGACATTTCCAAATACTGTTTTGTTTTTCACCAAATTGGATAAAATTCTGCAACTGTCTTTACATTATGAATAATTACCCTTTATCATAAAAAAAAGGGTTTTACTTTTTAAAATAAATAACTGTCAATAATGCTTACCCAAGAAGAACGTCATTCACATATTTTTACATAAAATTCAAGAATTACGAGTCATTACCTGGAATTAAAAACAAAAATGAAAAAAAAATTTAGTAAGTTGACGTCAGAGCTATAGACTATTATAGAGACTACGACTTGCTTTATCAACTAAGCACGTAAAATATAAAAAATATATAAATAGCCATTTTTTGTTTGGTTCAACATTCATCAATAACAAACTCAACAGGAATGTTGTCATCATCATCCACTCAAACTCACCAGGACCCCTACTCTACCTATGTGTAATATAATCATTACCATACAACGCCTACATATGTACATAACTATGCCAATCTCCCCCTATCGGACGACACACAAATAAACTTTGGCAACAAGTAAGTCAAATTGAGAAGAAAAGAAACATGAAGTCAATGCGTAAGTTCCTTCTCCGCACACAGCCATTTTTTTCTTTTTTGTATAAGAGAAGTACTCATTTATTATGGGCCTTTTGTGTGCGAGAGAACACATGGCGTTTTCCACGTTATCCTGTGATGGTTGGTTCATCATTGTCAAACATTTTCTTAGTGATACGGCGCTACGCGGGGGGCACAGCGGCATCAAGTTAACTTCAATTTTCTTTTCTTTTTTTTTGCGAAATTATAGATACACACACTTATAAAAAATTAAACCTAAAAGAAGGGGTAAAATGGTTATTTCGTAGGTACAGCAACTCTCACCCGAAACCTAATCAATATTTAAAAAAAAGAAACAGTACAAATTTTCTCCACCAAGACACAACTGTTGCTAATTCATTTGGCGGAAAAATGAAACGAACAGAGCCACATTCAAACCAATGAATGAGAAAAATCGATAAATTTGAAGCAAATGGCGCATTTTGCGTGGAAACATGCAATTTAGCAAGAGTGTGGTGAAAATGTTTATTCGTATAATCTTCGGGTGAACTTTCTTTCCACCATCATCATCGTCAACGCCAACTCGTTAGAGAAAGAGACTTTGTAAACATGAAAATTAACTAGGTATACGTAAGTTAGCAACTGAAGGGTGACCATTCTTAAGTTTTCTCTTGTTATTTTTGTTGTTATACAAATTTAACTTCTTGTTTGTTATTATAAGAAAACATAATTGGAGATTTCAGTTTTTATATACATTAGGGTGGCCCTTATATTAGTTTTTTTCTTAATTCTGAGCTGGAAAGGGATGAAGCTTAAGATATAAAAAAATGTTCCTAATTTTTTCAGATTTTTATTTCACCCCCTTGGTCTCAATCTTTTCTCTTAAAGTTACTAATAAGGGGCTTAGCGTGATTCTAATAACTCAAACAAAATATCAGAGCGTATAGATTAGACTCAGACGAGAAAAAAATCGGAGGGGGGGTATATGTCCCCCGATCACTCAAACCATTGAACACCATTCATCAAATTCAGTTACAATACTTTTATAACATTCGTGAAAAAAATATGAAAGACAAAGTGTTGAGTTAAATCTGAGTTAATCCTGTAAATAAATTAAGCCCGAGTTAGGCTAGGAACGTGCTTGCGATTTTCTACTGTACGATTAACGAGCGCACATTTGACAGCAAAAGTTCATACTGAGTTTCGATCATTTTTTTTTAAATCGCTGCGGCAGAAAATCGCAAGTGCGTTCCTAGTCGTGACTCAGAAAATGGAGGATTAAGAGTAGAACCAAACTTGCGATTATCAGTAGACGCGATTAAAAATCGGAATCACAGCAAATTATTGACATGCACTCAACTTGCGGCAATCTATTAGCGGACTCGGCAAAAAGCTGTAGGTCCCTTCCATTCCAGCCAATAACACGCACATAGGATTGGTTAAGAGTTGTAAATTTAAAGCCATATGTCTCATTTCTTGCGGCTAGATAAACGTTAGATTGATAATCACAAAAACCAAAATAACTTTTTCTAGTTGCGACAACGATTTTTTAGTCGCTTTAATTTAAATCACAAGTGAATTTACCGCATTTTAACTTTCGAAAATCGTTTCGCCAGAAAAATTGAACAAACTGTCGATTTTTAATCATTGCGATTTTCGGACCTGTGCTTTTATTCTGATTTAGGCTTGGTCCGCATTTGCGACTAAAAAATTTGCTCGCATCCTAGTATAAATTCTTGATATCATATGCATTCATTCTCATGTGTTCTATTTTTTGCGACTGAATGATCACGCAACAGAAAATCGCAAGTGCGTTCCTAGCCTTAAAATCTTTTATTTTATTTCTTGCGACTGAATAATCGCATGATTAAAATCTAAACTTTCACCTGTCGAAAATTCATTGAAATCACTATAAATACCACTTTTTCACTCTCGAAATTAAAATGGCACCACTACTACAATACTTCTATTTCAATAGATTTTTGACACGCATCTGTCAGAAACATCTTTTCTGTTAACCAAGATCAGGCGAGTTAATTCGGAATTAACTTGGGATTTAAGTTAGCTAAAAAACACGTTTCAGGAGTTAATTTTGGTTTTATCTACAAACTAGGATGATCTCGCCTTGAAAAACTATAGACCTATAAAGTGGCTTTCACTTAATTTTGGTTTTATCTACAAACTAGGATGATCTCGCCTTGAAAAACTAAAGACCTATAAAGTGGCTTTCACATCGTCGATAATTTCCAAAAACGTAAATTTCACATATTTTAAAATGAGTTGGTAACACTACACTCGAGTGGGTGTTAAATTAAAAAAGTGAGGAAACTAATATCTTTATACACCCACACATCTACTAACAAATAAGTTATGAACCGGATTGCATGAGAGTTTAGGCTTACTTAATGCCCCAGCTGCATTTAATCCAAAAACTAACTTAACAATTTTTAAAATAAGCGCCCGCATCCAGAGCACCAATATACATAAATGAATGAGGGACACGAGGAGTAGGAAAATAATGCAACGACAACGTCAACGATGGTTAACTATAATACTGCTCCCAGTCAGGTCGTAGTCGTTATCGATGTTTGAAGTTGGTTGTTTTTTTTTTTTTTTTTTTGTTATAGTTTACCATCCTTTGAAGCCCGCATTGCATTGGTGCCGTGGTGCAACCACATTGCCATCTACTATACTTTGTGTTGCATGCATATAACTACTTTATACCTTGCCTCGAACCAAACCAAACCAAACAACAACAACTATATAACCACGATGAACTCTGAATATACATATAACGAATACGACTACTACTCATAGTCATAGTGGATACCCAAGTTGGATTTATCGATTTGGACAGATTTTCCAAATGAGTCATCCATGCCTCTAACCGGCAACTAACATTGTTAGTCGCTCATGACGATGATGAAGATAGTCGTCGTTGAATCAGTCTTGTTGTTGTTGTTGATTAGAGTAAATATGGGGTTTAGGGGCATATAGCAGCAAGAAGGTATATATTGCAGATATAGGTTGGAGAGATGAGGAGATACGAGTAGAAAGCTAACTATTTTAACAGCATGCATCAGGCACAACGACGAGGAGGTTGTCTTCGTTTATTTCAAAAACATAGATACTCGTCGAGCTAGCCAACATTTTTACTATACTATTGGAGCAGTATTTAGATTTATTTTTGGTTATAAAAGAACAAGACAATTTAAGGAAATGTTTTTCTTTTATTATAGGGTGGATCACAAAACTAACAGATTTTGAACTAATTTTCTTTTAAAACAGAGACTTTTGGTATAGTAATTTTAGAAATTTGATTTTAAAATTTAATGTTGTTCTGGGCATTTGCTGAAAGGAAATCCTTTTGTTTAAGTTCAACATATAGTCACTAACGTCACAGTTTACGTGGAGGTAAAAGTACCACAGACCTACCTAACCGTCAATAAAGAGCGGGAATATTTAAGATCCAGTTTTTCAGTTCAGGGTTAACTCTGAGCTTAATCGAGTTAATTAACCCCGAGTCAACTCAGAAACAGTTTTACAGTTGAGGATTAACTTTATCTTTCAGTTGTCAAATAAGAGAGGTCTTCGATGGGCGACACTATGGATATCATCCTTCTACGCCTTTCACACATCGGAATAGAGATGGCGCCACAACGGAATTGCACTGACGATAAATTTCACTATCGAAATTGAGGTGGCACCACAACGGAAAAGGTACTCAATTTGACCTTGGAGTTAAGTCATCAGAGTAGGTAAGCTAACTCCGAGTTAACTTATGATTTCGATTGACTGAAAAACTCGTTTCTGAAGTTAACTCAGGTTTAACCTAGAGACAAGGATGATCTCGCACTGAAAAACTGGCCCTAAGAAGTTGAATGTACTTACTAGATTATTTTCTGAAAACCCCTTTTCAAACTTCAATCTGAATTATTGACACACCCTGTACATTCATTTCTTTGTTTTTTCTTTTTTTTTTTTGTTGTTCTTGTTAGAAATTTGGTAGAAAGAATTGAATTTCTCTTTAAATACAATTATATAGAAAGGCTTACTTTTTCTATGCTGAATTTTTGTTACTGCAACAATTCAGCTTCTTTTTTGGGTTATGCTAACGTTAATACCATTCTCATTACATATTCTGGATTTTTGGCAATATTTTTTCGATCAAGTTCGTTAAATCTTGAGTCAATGATGCTACAAGTAAAATTTTTGGAGACAAGAATATCTATAGAGTAGCGGCGAAAAGATTTAACTACGCTTTGAATTAAACCAAGATGACAAGATGGTAGGTGATGACTTCCTTTTAAAAAGAATAATTTCCATTTTTAATGTTTGATATGTTTGCTTCTATAAAGTTGCCAATGTATCACTCAAAAAAAAAAAAAACCAAGCTAAAATCAAGAAGAACAGTGTTCAAACAAGCCTATTAGATTAGTATTAAATAAATAAATAAGGTTGCCAGTTGCAGGAGCAGTGGTAGCACTTTATCTGAATAAAAAAAATCCTTATGCAATCCTTTGTTACTTTTAGTGTTAATTTAAAATACAATTTTAAATTTTAAAATGAACGTTACAAACAGCAGTCTAAGAATATAAATGATTTATAATCTGCCAAGAAATGTTGACAAAAAAAATAAAATATCCCACGTCCGAAAGATTTAAAAGGGAATCTGATATTTTCTTCTATAACAACAGAATATCAAAGTGAAATTTAATCTCAGCATTACATTGCGCTTCATCGCGCATCAATGTCTCTCTTTGAGAAAATTATGTTTCTTTTTTTTTCTTGTCAAATCGTTTGTATCCAGAAGGAATACAAAAAAAAAAAACGATACCAAGAACATTTAACATAATTACAATCTTCATGTTTCTCTACTTTTATCATACCTACCATCCTCAACTCATACCATCATACCATCGCAACATTAATTCTTTAAGAGAGTTTCCTTAATAATTCATTATTACGAAAAGACCAAAGCAGCAGAAATTCACAATGAACCGAACACCGTATATTTGTAGACTGTTAGTCCATAATAGAGCTAAGGATGAAATTCCTCCCCATTTATTTTTGCCGTAATAATTATTGTTCAACCTTTTTCCCATTCAAAAATGGTTTAAAAAATTTAATTTCAAACTGAACAACATCAAAATGAGGGTTGGTTTTTGTACGAATTTATCAAGGGTAGAAAAAAAAGTATACTTAAACATCAGCCTGTTGAAGACGACAATGACAGAAGCCCACATGGGACGACATTATAATATTTTTTTCATTTTTTTTCACATCTCCTGCCGCCTTTGCTTTGTGGTTAAACGGAAGTTATTTTCAAAAAAAAAAAAAATATTTTTCTAACAACGAAAAAAAGAAACGATTGGAATATTATTTTCAATGTGAAGTGAATAAAAAAGAAAAATAGTAAAATGTTAGGATTTAAACATAAACAACAATACTGTTTTCTAGGTACGTACATAACTTCACAATTCTGTCAAACCAAATATGAAGGTACAGTTAGTAAAATAACAAAAACAAAAAAAAATTGCGTGCCGTCGGAATTGCAACAATTTCATACAAAATGAAATGAAAACAAGATCACCGAACAAAAAATTAATTGATTTTAACATTAAGTAAAATTCACAGTTAAAAATTAAATACATACAAAATAAACTTAATTAAGTCAAGCTTTTCATGGAGTCTTACCAGGTAAAATTATATTAAGCAGACCAGGACAACTTAACGATTCCTATTCAAATTGAAAAAAATATACATAAATTCAGAAGTGGGATATCAGAATGTTCTTTTGGTTTTAAATAGTCTTGCCTAAGAACTTAGCCTTTGCATGCCCAATTTGGATATCCCTCCAAGGTTATAATCTGCTTTTATGTGCACAAAATTTTTCATCACATCATCATACAAACCATCCCACAGTGTTCCGTTTGTTGAATCTTGGCGACAAAAATCATTTCCCACGTCAATTCTTGATACAAATCAATGGAATTTGATTCACTTGATGATTTGAGGATTTTTCTAATTCAAACAGGGGCCGCACAATTTAGGTCAGAACATGGTCCAAAATTAAAAGAAAAAAAACACTGTCGAAGTCAGAAACTGAGTCAAAATTATTTTTGAAATGTCCCGAAATATGAATGAATGTGCTTGAATGTTTACTTTCATTTATAAAAGTGACTACAATGCAGATTTGTAAGAAAATTAATAAATAAAAGTAGCCCAAAATGTTGGCAATATTCCCAAAGGTTTATAACAAATTTTAGTGCTATATAAAAACACCTTTAAGACCTAATGTAATCGAATCTGAAAGAAATTTTATAATTTTGACGGTTAGCAGTCTCCAATCAAATTTTAGGCCAAGTTCTCAAAAAGTCAAAATAATCAAACATAATCTTTAGTAAAAGTTTAAATAATGTTGATTTTTTTCTGATTGCATTACTTTAAATCTGACGTCAGGCTAAGAATTCTGGTAGTTGACAATTGGAAAAAACCGTTAAATTGCCATTGTCATTGCCAACTTTAAACTATCAGAATTCTTAGCCTTACGTCAGATTTAAATAATGCAACAAGAAAAATAACCAACATTTATAAAACTAATGCATCAGGTTGTTTTTGATTATTTTGAGTTGTTGAGTAGTTGCCCAAAGTTTGATTGGCAAACCCCAACCGTCAAAATTGTGAAATTTCTTTCAGATTCGATCAGATTAGGTCTAAAAGTAATTTCGAATATTTTTTGTCTTAATTAGTCCTTATTTCTGGCGAAAAAAACTCAACATTTTTGACTTTTTTCTTTTAATTTTGTACAATTATGTGTTGGAGTTATTTTTATGTGAAAGTATTTATTCGAGCACATATTTCCTGACATTTCAAACATAAACTTGACTCAGTTCCCGACTTCGACAATACTTTTTTTTAATTTTGGAACAAGTTCTGATCTGAATTGTGAAGCCCCTGTTTGAGATAGAAAAAAAAGGCTTCATCACTGTATTCAGCGTCCCCAAATCAGTATGTGTACTTAATTTTATTAATTTACATCAATATTTGCCTTAGGAAATTAATTTTGTCGCTAAAATTCAACAAACGGGCCACTGTACACCATTTCCAACTTGTTATAGGGTCCTTCACGTCTATTTAAGGACATGTAAAACTAGACGGTACTTAAGTAAGAAATGAAAAAAAAATAAGAAAATCTGAAAATAAAGAAAATATCAGAAGTGGGATCTCACATAAAAATCCCAAGAGAGATAATAAAGGGTAGGTACTTAGCTTAAGGCTCAAGTAAATTTGACAGAAGTTTATAAAATAAAGAAAGCAAAATTATAAAAATCAAATTATGGTTAAAATGTAAATTGAGAAAAAAAAACAAAAAAAACAACAACAATTTTGTATCCAAAAAAAAAACAAGAACTTAATTCTCATTAATTCCTATTTAATGATAATTTTTTCATCTCTTGTTCATTTCTAATAAAAATCTTAACGGTGAAAAATTTAAATTAATTTTTTCCGCAAAGCACATTTAGAATCACTATAACCATCAGAGAAGATAACAAACATAAAACAAAAACGTTCATCTTTTACAGCCGTAACAATTGAATATTTTGCGGTGTTATTTGCATATATTTTCAAAGCAACTGCTGTTTGTTTTTGAAGCAACATTTTGCATTTTTATTTAGAAAATGCAAATTCAATTTTCTTACACGAAGATACTCGCAGCTAGTTAGGAAGGGAGGTAGATATAGCTTGATGATGAGAGGATCAATCTTTCTACATTGTAGGTGTATCTATTATAATAATTATTTCCAACGAATGCACTTTCTGTTATTTAGTAACAAAAACATTACAAATAAAAATAAACATTAAAAAAAATCCTCATCTTTGTTTTAATTAAACGCATTTTTCATTTTTTACATTACCTACGCAGTAAAATTAAAAAAAAAAAGTATCTCTCCTACCTTAAGCTCGGAATTGTCTTTATTCAACATTTTAAATTTTTGTTTAACTATACAAGGAGAAAGGGGCTATATGCACTCTAGCGCGCGAAACAATATCATTAAATAGAATTAGTAACTGGTGCTCGCCGGTGCAGCGGTGTTCGTTCGTTCGTACGTTCGTTGTGCTGCGATTTATAGCTAAATTTTCACGGCATAATAAATTGAAGGCAGCACAGAAAAAAAATTAAATACATTACGACGAACAAACAGAAAGGAATAAAAAGAAAAAAAAGAAGAAAACTTAATAACCATTAAACATAATAACAGTGATAGATACACATGCGACACAGAAATGCACTATGGCGGGATTTTTTTTACGTATCTAGATACATTCAAATTATTTGTATCTTTTTTTTATTTTACATATCCAACAACAAGCCATCATCGCCAGCCACTACCGCACCGCTAACAACGAAACTCTGTGTGGTGTGACTGAGCATATGGAGGAGGAGATACGCAGCCATGGTTTTATATCACAAACTCAATAAATTGAATGGAAATTGCAAATTTTCACTTTGCCTATGCGAAGGGAAACAATAGTATGGTGGAGAGATACAAAAGAGAAGCAATGGCGGAGGAAGCGACGCACGGTGGCGGGTGGCGAAAGATTACAAACATGACCCCGAAGGGAAAATAGTTCTCGATATAGAGAGAGATTGAATGATGATGTTCTATACTTTTTTGCTGCCGCACAAATCAACAAGTAATGAATGATGTTAATGTCCTTTTATCATTATTATGGCCGCTAATCAAGTTTTTTTTTTTTTAATTTGGCGCGGTTTTTTTTTCATATTAGAGTATATGTATTGATTTTGAACCTAGATAGTGTATCTTACTATCTCTCTACTGGCCTTTTGAAAATATCTTTTTATCGAAATTAATTTCAAATATGTGGCACGTTGAGAATAATAACTTTTTATACCTCAAAACAAAAAAACACTCTATTTTCTGCTTCTGCAATTAAGAAATCCGGACATTTTTACTTGCTCCATAGACCATAGATAAAGAATTGATTTCGTGTCAAAATGAACTCGAGGTTTTTATAAAATTTAAGGCTAAGAATGTACTTGCGATTTTTTATCGCACGATCATTTAGTCGCCCGAAATAGAACACATGAGATTAAACGACAATAAACGCACATGATACCAAGAAATCATTCTGGTTTGGGATTCATTTTTATATTTTTATAAATTAATTTTTGATGAAATCGCTTGACAGAAAATCGCAAATGCGATCCTCCTAGCCTCAGGCGATTTTCAGTCGTTGCGATTGAAAAATCCTTGTCGCAAGAATTTATGGCCTTGCACACATTTCCGATTATCTGTTAAGCAATTTCATAAACCCAAACAAATACAACGTGTCACAAGTGCATGTATAGGTCCACTTAATTTTTTTTTATCAAACCGTTTTTGCGACTGAAAAAACGCTCAAAAATAAATCTTGTTCCATTTTTTTGATCGCTGCGATTTAAAAGTCGCATATGTGTGCATTCACATTTACAACCATGTATCTCATTTCTTGCGGCTAAATAATCGTATGATTGAAAAACGCAAGTGCGTGCACGATTTTTTTCTAATTGCGACTACGATTTTTTTAGTCGAACTATTTAAATCGCAAGTGTAAGCACAAATATCTTACTGCGTATCTTTCATTTTAACTTTCGACAATAACATCGTTCGAAAAATGGAACAAATTTTCGACTTTTAACTGATGTGATTTCTCGGCTGAAATCGCAGCCCAAGTGTGAATGAACGCACATGACACCATATATCATACTAAGCTACGACAAGGAAGGAAGTTGTACAAAGTGAGCTTCGTCATGACCTCCGTCGGTGCATGTACCTTACAATAGGACCGCACTTACGATTCTCTGCCGTTGCGACTAAAGCATTTGATCGCAACCCAGTATGATTTCTTGGTATAATATATGTATGCGTTTACTCTCAATTAATCTAATGTGTTTTATTTTTTGCGACTGAATGATCGCACGACAAAAAATCGCGAGTGCGTTCCTAGTTTAAGGGTGAATATGCTATTTTTGTTTAGTTTTTATATTTGGATGGTCCGAAGGCTAGGAAAAAACTTGTGATTTTCGGTTTCGCAATTATTTGGTCGCAGAACAATAGAACAAACACATGACTTAAAATATGAATAAACGCACATGAAAAATAAATGTTACTCAGCCGAGATAGTTTTTTAGGGCTGAGATAGAAAATGGCAAGTGCAGTCTTAGATTTAATCAGCTCCAAATAAAAAAATTTCTCTTCAGTTTTTTATTTTCATCTCCTAATAGTCTTCGTAGGTGTTAATTGAATTTCCTATTTTTGTTTGTTGCATTCTAAGGCATTTGTGTTAAATGTAGAAGGCAAGAAAACAATTCTACGGGAGGGGGTAACATATCCCCCCACTTGGATAGGAGAAGCAATTTTATAAAAACGAAATAGCATGAAATAGAAAAAAAAATATTTTAAAAACAACGGCAACGCTTATAGTATTGTTTTGTAGCTTTTGTGAAAGCCAGTCAGTCAGGCCAGGTCTTATTTTAAACTTTATTTTAAAATAACGTAAGTTTAGTTAAAAATTTTAACAAAACTTATCAAAAATAAATTTAATTTTTCTGCAAAATGTTGAGTTTGAAACAATTTTTTTTTTTCCAAATTGCCCATTGAAAAACTTTTGAAAAAAAAACTGAAAATAACCCTTATGTATGGACTTATGGCCTTGCAAAAAGCTACAGTTACCCCCAGTTTCACAGTGAGAGTTTAAACTTTAGAAGAGCAGAACAAATTGAACCGAATTTAAGGTTTTAACGAGACTGTGAAACTAGTGGTAAGTGTTGTAATTATTTTTTAATTAATAATATAATATTATTAATATAATATTATAAAATTTATTTCTTTTTTATGTATGTTTTTTTTTATAAAATTATAAATCGGGAGAAATACTACCCGCTTCCCGTAGGATTTTTTTATATAATCCATTCATAAATCATTCCTTCCCTATTAAATTGAAATTCTCCATTTTAAGTAGGAAATTTTTAAAACATCAAAGAAAACTTGTTAGTTTCTCATTTTTAACGACCTCTTTAAATATAATGAAAAGTAAATAAATTCGGGCTAATTGTAAATATTAAAAAAAAAAAAAAACAAACACTTTATAAAATCGATGCGATGTCAAGCCACTTTAGTCTTAACCTTGCGATTCGGATGTGCATTATATTTTTATAAAAGAAAGGAAATAATTTAAAAAAAAAAACAGCAAAAATTATAATAAATAACTTTTACTTTTTTTTAATAAACCAATTACTTTAACTACATACCAGACTGCTGTTAAATGTCAAAACAAAAAGAAATTATCAGACGTTTGCTGCCTCATTGTAAAACCTCTTTATTTTTAAGGTCAAAGTATAATTATTTTGGTTTTTGAAACCACAAAGTATTTTTATTTAATAAAATACTTTCTGGACTTTAAACAGTCAATCCAAGTAACAACAAAAAAAATGTCCATCGAGAAAAAAAAAGAAATCATGTTAAGTAATTGGCTGTACGTAGTTTATGCATAATACGAAGAAGGTTCCTTAAATTACATTTTTTATGATGTAAGGACGTAATTGATTTAAGGAAGTCGAAAGACAAAATGAGGACACATGTTAAAATTAAATAACTTATGGAAATTAATTTAAGGAGAGAAAATGATACAATATTTATTTGGGCATAATATACGAAAATTAAACAATATTTATTCAAGAGAAAATGAAATGGAATAAAAAGGTTAATCATAATAAATAATATCAAGAGAGTTGTGCTCAGTGTAGCTGCAAATTGGATAAATTCCTTGGATAATACTTGCAAAAAATAATAATTACGAAATACAGTCGACTCTCAGTTAGCCGAGATATTCGGGATCGATCCCATGTCAAATAAACAAAATCCAGATTTAGCTGATGAATATAATTTCCTCCCGTGAAAAAAAAAACATACACCAATATTATTATTTCAAGGAACCTTTTATCCAAGGTTGTCGTTTTTGTTTGGAATTTCGGAATACAACTTTTGCAGTGGGAATTCACCGAACACACATTTTCGTTTAGAAGGTTCGGAGTACTCTATGGCAAAAGGAGCACTCCGATTATCCAAGCAAAAATTACATTTTAATAATTGACCAAATTTGATAAGCCCAGTAAACATATTGGAAAAATGCATAGTCGATTGATTGAAAACTAAAAATTGGAGCAAACAAAAAAAGTAGTTTATTTCGTATTCGGTTGATCGAATTTCAGATAATCGAGAGTCAACTGTAGTTACAATTATTATATAGTCCCTCTCTGTCAAAACCTCGTGTGTCTTAAAATGCCATTTTAATGGATTTCAGATGAAAAACTAGCCTTATTGTGAGTTTCACGTGAACAAAATTCCATTAGGAAAACTGACATTGCACTTTTCGCCAATTGTGAGTTTCACCCGAAAAAGGAAAATTTCTCTTTTTTGTGAGTAATAATTTTAGGCGAAATGTATTGTAATTGGAAACTTAAATTTTCACAGGTTTTTTGACGGCGAACAGAAGAAAAAGAGAGGGTACTGGTACCATGTGCGCAAGTTATTTGATTATTTTAGGCAGGCCAACAGCAGTTTGGGCGAAATTCATAATAGCTTTTCAAATTTCGGGGGAAGACAATTTTTTCACGTGAAAAAACTCACTGAATTCAATTATAAATATCTTCCAGCTGTATCATGCCTTACTTTGGTTCTATCAACCAGTCTTTAAGCCTTTAAAGGTTTAAGAATTCAATTTTATAACCTTTAAGATCGTTTTATTTGTGTGTTTAAAAGCAATTTTTCAAGCCAGACTTACCGAGGTTTCAACAAAAAGCCGACGATATGAAAAATCTATAATTTTTTTTAAGTAGAAATGGTGGAAACTTGCATCAGTGAAAAATAGTTTTTCAAAGTTTTTTTTTTTTTTATTTTAATATTTTTTTGTGTGCATTAATACTAGTTTGATTAAATAAAAAATCAACATCATTTTTGGTGATGAATTTTACATAATAGATGATAGTTAACAGACAAACATTGATTGTGAGCAATACCACCTGAACGGCAAAGGATACTACACTTCCAAATAAATTTACATTTGACTGTGTCGATTGCCTACAAAATAAACGTATCCATTCTCAATCAAAATATCGAGAACAAAATTATACTTTTTTGTATTTCAAAAAGGTATCTACATATTTATTTCTAGGAATGCCATTTATACTCATTTAAAATGAATATTATATGACTATTGACTGTTTTTTTTTTATGATTTTTCCACAATAAGCTTTTTCAAAGAGGACGAACAAAAAAGCCTTTTTGTGAAGTGAATAAAAAAAATTGTAAAAAGAAATCCTTTCCTAAAAGGAAAACTACACCATATGAAAATCATTTTCTATAGAATTATCCAAAACTTTATTCATGGCGCATATTACTACATTATACTTAAGTCGAAGCAGGTATTTCAAATTTACGAGGTCGAACGAATAAAAACATATTTTAATAGAGGTACAACAGTCAAAAATATTTTGCATACAAATCATTTAAGGGTATTTGCTATTTTATGGTTTTAAGGTTTTCTTTAGCAGGAATTTTATATAAATACTTAAATGACACAAATACAAAAATTGATAAAGTTCAAGTCTTAATAACAATGATTTAAATACCCACATAATGCAAAAAGTCTTTAACAATCTCGCAGAAAAATATCGCAAATATCAGCACTTATCTCGCGAATATCAACAAAAATTCCACAAATATCAACGAAAATCTCACATATATCAATAGAAATAGAAATCAATCAATAGGATTGAAACCTGCCAAAGGTACCTTGTACCTTGTACCTTTTACCTTGCACCTTGTACCTTGTACCTTGTACCTTGTACCTTGTACCTTGTACCTTGTACCTTGTACCTTGTACCTTGTACCTTGTACCTTGTACCTTGTACCTTGTACCTTGTACCTTGTACCTTGTACCTTGTACCTTGTACCTTGTACCTTGTACCTTGTACCTTGTACCTTGTACCTTGTACCTTGTACCTTGTACCTTGTACCTTGTACCTTGTACCTTGTACCTTGTACCTTGTACCTTGTACCTTGTACCTTGTACCTTTTACTTTGTACCTTGAACCTTGTACCTGGTGTATAGTTATTAAAAACACAATTTTCTAACAGGCGTCTTTCAATATTATAAAAGAACATGCTCAATTTAAGATTCCTTATGTTTATGAAATTTTGAACAAATTTTCGTTTATAAACAACACAAACAAGATAAATGATGAGTTAGTTCTTTTTCGACTATAGGTATTGCCAAATTTAAATGAGGTGTAACCATTTCCCTTGAGAACATAAACATCACTCTCTTCTCTTTGTAATTGCCCTGTCATTTGTCACTTATAATGACATAATATTTCAAATCCGAAAAAAAGAACTGGGTATGTCCACTAATTATGTTTATACACTGTGTGTGAACTGACATTTAAATTTGATAAACAAATTTTTACGAAAATGTTTCTATTTGAAGTTTTCTCAAAAACAAAACAAACAAATTCTGTCTGTCAAGTATGCAATGTACGT
Source organism: Dasysyrphus albostriatus (assembly GCA_946251815.1). NCBI lineage: Eukaryota > Metazoa > Arthropoda > Insecta > Diptera > Syrphidae > Dasysyrphus > Dasysyrphus albostriatus. The sequence goes on from OX276336.1 coordinate 140,740,802, forward strand.
CAATTAAGTTCATTCACAGAGTGAGTGCATCAAATTTTAAATCAAATGAAAATTTATTCATATATAGAACCCCGCTTTTATGAATATATAAACTCAATGAAAAAAGCTTTTGCGGTCACTGATGTGGTGGACTAGAAAAATAACTAAAATTAAAAACAAAAATTATTTAAGTTAAAAAAAAAAATATGACATTTTGACACATTTAGCCCACAGATTTTATAAAAAAAAAAATAAATACATATATGACTTGCAGTTTGCTGAACTATAAATGTCCACAATAACTTCAACGATTCTATAGTAGTCGCACAATTTGAGAATAAAAATTAATTAAATTCACACGAAAGACTGCACAAAAACAAGAAATGGGGGGAGGAGGTGGATTTGGTTGCAAGAAAAGAATGAAAGAAACTCATCAGCATATACACAAAACCATACATACATATATCGTCCTTCATGGTGTCATTGCACTGCAATAACCCCTCTGATACAACCCCTTCAGCAGCCTAGATTTTTTTTATTTTTTTTTTTAATTCTTTTTAGCTTTGTTTTGAAGTAGAATGTGTTCCGAAAGGAGGTCACATGCAAGCCCCATCAGCATGCTTCACTCAAACTGGAGCTCCTCTATAGCAAATGTATAATTCAGTTTCCAGCTGAAAAAAAAAAACGTATATCGTCGTCGTCGTTGCTAGTTGGTGCTCCAGATTAGTATGTTTGCGCGCTAATATAGCCATCATCGTCATAGTTAAAGGAAACTTACAGCTGAACGCCACCCAACTTGAGTCATTCACCATCATCATCACGATTCACGATGATTAGAAACTAGAAACAGAAGCACAGTTTCTCTCCCAGAAAATTAAATAAAACAAAAAAAAAATGGAACCACCAAGCTTCCATACAAAACTATGATGATGGAAGACTATGTGATGGAGAATCAAGTGAGGAATTTATTGTCGACAATCAGTTAGTTAGGCGCTGCATCAGACGCATCCAACTATGATATCGTGAATGGTGATGGGTGATGACTGTCTAAGAGCGTGAGGCGCGAGGTGGAGTATAGGCACACATAACGTTCTAATTTTGAAGTCCATTAAATTATAAACAGACAGTTGCCTTCTCTGCGCAACAGAATTCTCGCGGTCCGCAACAATAATAACACGGTTCTAGTTCCTATCTTTCACACTAGAATGCACATAGTCAAAACACACATTCTAGTTGACGTCTGTCCAATTCCTATGTCCATCGAAAACACAGTGTTGCTTCTCCTCCATATCGCTTATAGTGGCGTATGGTAATTTCTTTTGTCATAGAAAAAGTGATACTTACGCCTTTTACGGTTAAGTTCACAATGGCGGAAAGAAATATAAAAATATATACCTACCTCCAACTGCACATGGTATAAACATGCCGGATGTTGGGACTGCATATTAAATTAGTCTTGCTTTTCAGTTTGAATTTATTTTTAATTCAAATTTATTTCCAACTAATGATACAAAGATTGAATGATAGAGCAGGCGAAAATTGAAAACAAAAAACAAATAAAAACGTCTATACTCTGTCGCGTCGAGTTAAACCACGAATATAATACAATTCACGATTGCTCATATGTATAGCTTTGTTTTGTGACTAGTTTGTGTGTGGTAGTAGAGTCTACGTTCAGTGACTTTGATGGTCGGTCATTGGAATCGATCCAACAGGTTTCATTGAAATTTATTGGTCTGATTTATTTTTATTTTTTTTTATATTAGGAAGGTATGTTCACTGTATTAACCAACAAAACACTAGAAGGTACTTTTACATATTGTTATTGTGAACTTTGCTTTTGGCACCTATATATTTCAATAACTTATATTTGCCGACAGTTATTGCTGCAATTCTAAAATTCTCTTAGTTGTCAGTTCTCAGCAAAAATAAAAGAAAAAAATTCACGGTAAGTCAAATATTCGTCTGAATTGGAAAAGAAATTCACAATAGATTGTTTTCATCTATTCTGTGTGATAACAAGCAAACGTAATTTTGAGTATAGGTTTTACTTAATGAATTCTAAATCACAAGCGAAGGGGCTATTTAAATTTCATGCTTGGTTAGTTGATAGAAATCAGATACAAATTAAATTGATTGTGAATGAATTCGTAGTTATTTAAAATTCTAATCAACTCTCTTAAATAATCCAAGTTTCGATTTTTCCTTTTATTTGCTTGTACTGTAGGAAAAAATAATTACTTTGATTAGTCTTAATCACTTTGGAGAAATAAAATGCATGTCTAATTTTAGGGTATAAACACAATACTACTGAAAAATTAACTTAACTTTTCATATTGCCTAACCAAGTCAATCATCTGCTAAATTTTAATTTACGAAGAATTTGTTCCAGTAAATGTGATAAGTACTCGTACATGTGACATTTCACGTGAAAATTTCGTATTAAAATATCCAAATATCTTCTGCTTTCTAAACTTAACGAAATTGAGGTTAGATCACAATTATTCATGTGGTACACATATATCACTGTTTCCAAAATTCCAGATTTTTTTAAATCAACTTTCTCCCAACTATTGTAACGAAAATCTCATTTTCCTGTTTTGGTCAATATACCTACATACACAAAGAAATCCTGTAAAATGACTGACGTCGTCCTACTTCGCTCATTTAAATGACAATTCGCGTCAAATCAATTAAGCTTTCCCTCAACTGTTTTCTAAACGCCCTCACACAAGAAGCATGGCGTTTTTATTCCATCACACGCCATCAGAACTCTTATTCGTATCTTCAAACTTATATACTCACTTCTATATCCCAACCCAAGTCGTGTGTAGTTCCAAAAAAAAAAGGGATCAAGCAAAAAGTACACTACACGCTTTCAAATTAAAAATAACGAAAAAAAAAACTAAAACAAGGGAAGTGAAAAAGAATGCAAGATTTTCATACTCTTGTTTGAGTACTCGGCGTACCTACAACCTATTTGTTTTATCCCAATTTCTTGAGTTACACTTGAGAGTATCAAGCAGCCACGGCAGAGATAGTTGGTGTTGTGCTCCCATTCACGGATGCATCTTGCCAATACCAGTCATACAACATTCGAATTATCTGAACCCACAAACCATCCAACTAACCAAGCAATCAACCAAGAAGCCAGTACCCATAGTATAAATATATTTATTTAATCTGCTATAGATATTTATATATATATATAGAAGATACACGGAGGTTCCAGCTTCATAATGTTGAAATTAAATCTTAATGTAATGATGTGGGTCATGAACAGTGCTGCCAGCATATCAAAAAAATCTAGACATTTTTCAAGTTTGATTAAAAAACAAAATTAAACAATTCATTACAATTACTAGCGTTAACGAAGTACTTAACGAACAAGAAACCAAATTGAACGAAATACTTAGCGAATAAAAAGTAAATCGAAATAAATACTAAACGAAAAAGAAAATATTTCTTCGTTAAAATACTTCTTCACTTCTTGTATGAATGAACAAATATATTCAAAGAAGCTACTAAAAAGACAAATTTCTGCACAACTGAAAAGGTACATGATATTTTTTTTAGAAGCAGGATTAAAATTTAACGATTGATTACTTGTTAGTTTTTGAACCATGGAAGCACTTACAGTAAATTTTTTTTTTTTTAAATCAAGATCATACATTTTATAGAATTTATAGATTGTTTGCATTAGGTAGTAAGTAATTTCTCTTAATTGTTTTCTTTTCTGCGAAATTTATGTGCTTGGTTCAAAATGTTTAAGGATACACAATTAATACATGCTTTCCTCAACAGCTGTGTTTTTTCTGTCAACAAAAATCCCTTTAATTGTAAGATCAACTACCCCCAAATTGATACAGTACCTACGTGAAGTTTGGCGCCATTTTTGAATTTCGCGCCATTTCTGATCACCTTAAAAAATGCAAAATGAACTTTTATGTGTTCAGCTTCTGCTATCATTTGTCGTAAATATTTTTAGTTTTTATAATCACAAATTTTCATATTTCACTAACGAAATATTTGTATTCTTGCGATACAAAAACAAGATCGCAGAAATATTTGCTAAATCGGTCGAGAGTACATTTTGCGAATTTTTAACATAGCACAACCAGTTACGATAAAAAAAAAAATGTGGAATACTCGCAGATTTGCAGATTCTAAGGCTGAAAATATGCTTGTTTTCGATCCTTTCGGCACATGGCAGCAGAACTTAACAGGACACAACTTTTGTTTTTCGGAAAATAGGAGAGTATTAAATTTGGCTCCTTGGCAAAATTTACAAATTTGCGAATATTTTCCGAATATTAATGGCACAAGAAAGCACAAATCGGACACATTGTCTTCTTTTTTAAGTAACATATTTGCAACTTTTACGACTAAAAATTTAATTTTAAAAGATTTAAAATGTTGTAACAATACAAGTTGTGCTTTTATGTGCCCAAAATGTCCTTCCTTGTGCCGTAGATTATAGAATTAACAAATTTTCTAATTCTGTAGGTATTCATGGTAATTCTAAATAAACGAATTAAGCTGAGCACAATTGAGCAAAATAGAGAGCACAACTCTTGCTTTTAGGAAAATCGAAAAGAATGAGAATATTTCATTTGCAAAATTTCAAATTTGCGATTTTATGTCTAATATAACGGCACAAGACAACACAAAAAAGATGATCACAAATTGAGCAAAAGTTTTGTACATTTTTTTTTAGGAAAATCGAAAAGAATAAAATGTTTCATCAGCAAAAATTAAAATTTGCGGTTTTTTTTAGTGTAACGGCACAAGGCAAACAAGAAAAAAATCTGAGCACAAATTGAGCAAAACTTTTTTGTTTAGGAAAATCGAAAAGAGTAAATTATTTCGTTTATAAATTTTCAAATTTGCGATTTGTTTAATATAACAGCATCACAAAAACGCTGAGCACATTTGAGCAAAATCTCAGCACAATAGACTAAAACTTTTTAAGAAAACCGTTCCGGTTATAATTTTCTGCCAAAATCGAAGGATTAGTATGATAAGCACTTATCGTTACAAGAGATACTGTGGGGCACTTGGGAGTTTACGAAAAAAAAATGGCACCATTTTGGGGAAATTTAATCTGATTGCATTTCAACACTTATTTTTGAAAATATCATATAAACTCGTGTAAAATTCTGTACGGAAATTCTATAAGAGATAATTTCTTTCATTGAAATGCCTCAGTTGGCAAGAATGTTGCTTCATCATTTTATCATGTGTGTGTGCATTTCTCTTCTTTACAACAATTTTGTTTCTTTTATTTTTCTTGCAGATAGAATCGTGTCGTGAAGTTTATTTTACTTTACTTTATTTTTTTTTTTTTTTGTATTCTTGAGGCGGCCTTAATACTGTGAAATACTATCTCATTCGCATTTATGCTGGCGGCAAGACATTTCATACGCCCAGTGCTTCAAGTCAAGATAGACACCAAGAAAAAAAAGGGAAACACCATGTTTAATTCATAACTGTATCTCACACCACATGTGGGAGCAGTTATTATTTAAAAAAAAAAAATCATAACACTACACATTGCCGTATAGCTTTGGCGAAGTTTTGCTAACATGTTTCATATATGGTTTATATGTAGTAGTCGTCGCGTCATCACAAATGCCCACAAGAATATATATGTATAGGTAGAAACAACAGTATCAACTGATAATATACCCTGTAAGTATATCTCTCCACCAAATACAGGTACTAGGTACAAAATGATAAATAATAAACAAATATGGTGGGATATAACGGTGCTGGCGCGTGATCTGCGTCATATTTCTTGTCGCAAAAAAAAAATGAAGAAAAAAAAATGAAGAAAAAAAAACTGTTGTTGTTTGTCAATGTTGCAAAAACTTATTATTACTGCAATCATCACTTGAGGAAAGAAACTCAGTTCAGAAAGAAGAAAAAAATTGGTATAATTATCATCCAATGACATTTTAACGACAGCTTTCAAAAAATTATGCGAATTAGTTTCAAAATTTTGGTGAAATGTCACAAACCATGTCATGAAACCAAGTGAATATTCTTTCGACTTTTAGGAACCTGATAGCACTCGAACATCATGATGCGAGTGGGCATGGTTCCATTATAATGTTCGATTTGATTTGATTTTTCTGCGGGGGGGGGGGGGGGTGTTCAAACCTATTTTTTTGTGTCACTAAACATAAAATTGGTATCACCACAATTTAAATTAAAGGGGTTTCCAATTAAGGCGGGTTAATGTTAATTTTAATAAAACAAGCTGGCTGTGAGGTGTAAACGATTTTCACATATCGTTCACAACCATATCATTCAATAGGGAACTTAACGAATCTGTCAATTTCAAGAGTGACAGATATCATTGTGGGGGAAGTGTTAAATTCTAAAGTGCAAAGCGAAAAAAAAAACAATTCCACAGCAGATTTCGATATGATAGCTCAATTATTACCAAAATAAACTTTTTATCAGCGCTCGTTAAAGATGTCTCCGTTGACTGATTTGACAGAAAATCCGATTCCTGAACACTCTCATTGACAGCGGAAATGATTTGGGCGGATCTTGCAGTTCTTCGACGCAACGTTTGTTGATTATTTACTGAACGGGTCGATTTGACTTTGTCTCGACTGGGAAGGACGACTGTGTAGTCCGTCAAATGGGTGAACATCGTTGCTAGAAGAGTTAACTCATTTTCATAATAAACTTATAATAAACTCTTTATCATTTGCACGTGTTGCTCAATCGTGTAAACATTACGTGTCTATTCGACATCTGTGACTGAATAATAAATAACAGATTTGACAGACGCCACACCAGAGCAACATGGCCGCCAAAGACTGTCAACATCGACCCGTCTCTATTTGAATGAAAACCCTCTATATTAATAAAACTTAACGAAGCTAAAAAAAAATCTACTTAAATCACAGTAACATTGTAAAATATTTTTTTAAGAGGACATAACCTTTATCATTTTATGACATGGGGGTTAATGACTGCCATGGCCATCGCAAAACAAGTTACCTTAATGCTTAATCATAACTAAAATTTTTTTTCTTTGCACATTCATTTAGTATTCCATTCGAGTCGAGTTGAGATTTCCTTCCTTCATTTATAAATTTCTAACACTGATGATGAGTTTGAAGCTTTCCAGCTTTTTTTTTAAATATGCTAAATTCATTGACCTCCTATATTATACTTAACTATTCTATCGTAATACTTTAAAGAATGCAAAGTAGAAAAAAAAACAAAAAACTAAAAATAATCCCCTTTTTCAGCAAGAACCAAGTAAAGACGAGACGACTGAAGCGAAAATTATGACATGAAGTGTTCTATTAATATGTCGATGCACTATATTTTCCTCAATCACTACCACCCTCATTCTTCAAGCTTTTAGTGTTTAAATCTATATAGAAGGAGACTTAGGTATGTCCTACCTAGAGTCTTTTGTTTTTCATTCTACCTATATACATCACCTACAACTTGCCACCCTTTATACTTGCCCATTTCAGACCGGGTTGGGTTATGGGGGTTGATAAGGTTGAAAAATCCATATTCAGATAAGTCATTTAATTTTCATCGTATTCGTAATTGGTATATATGGGCAATGCTGATGATGGTGGGTTCACAGGGAGTAGGTAGCAGGTATTGGTGCTATCGGGAAATTATTCCACTAAAAGAGGGATGCGGACACTAGTAAGATTATGCAAACTTTTCCAGGGTAAATGACAAACTAATGAGGGGAATCGGTTTAAAAACAAACAAAAAAAAAAACAATTGAAAAGTTGTTTTCGAACGAAACGACTTAATAGGTAAAGCCCGGAACTAAATTATAGATTGTTCCAATTTTTACCTCTTTCTCTCCCCTCATATCTCGTATTCTTTTCTGTGTTGAGGACGAAAAGCTTTTACCCAAATCAAACATGAAGTGGTATAAAGATTTGCATTTTGTGTAAAATGATGAGGGATTAAGGGTATAATATAATGACAATTCATTTTATACCTTTTGTGTATATGTAAAATATTATGTAGAAAATATATATAACATTACATATATAGATATGAAATAAGGTGCAAATCTTTTTTGACAACAGTTTTATGAGATCTATGTATATTTGAATAGGATATTTTCGAAGGAGAAAAAAAAAAGAAGAAGGGATTAGTTTTTCAAAAGAAGGTGAAAAACAGAAACTGAAAGGGAATTATTCTGTTTATATTTTACACTTAGGTATCTCTACACATTTCACATGGGAGGTGTTAGTAAACTGTTATGAGTGGTGATCGAGTTCACAAAGGCTTTGTGGATTTTCTAATTTCCTGCTTTTCTGAGAGAAATATGATGGCAATTTTTATTGCACGACTGGGTTGCATGTGCTTGCTTTTATGCTAAAGGAACTTTGGGATTAAAAAATATGCCTATGGATGTAATGAGAGAAAAATGTTTAAAACCATGAAGTACGATATTTTAATTATCAGTCTGAAAAAATTTAAATTGTTGAAACTGCTCGATATTTTGAAGGATGATGCCTAGGATCGTTCTAAAAAATAATTTTTAGTCAGATACCGAAAAATTTGTATTACTTTTTGAGAAAAAAAAAATTAAAACGAAATAAACGGTTAGTTTATTAATGGTAATTTTTTCCATCATAAACTCAACAAAAAAAAAGGTCTCTTTTTTTTATTTTAAATAAATACGATTTTTGCGTTTAGTTTTCGGTATTATTGAAAATTGATGAGGACATCCGATATCACACACAAAAATAGCGCATTTAGCATTCAGCGTATTTATTTTTTTTTTAATTTTATTTTCTTGTTTTATTTTTTTTTTTTATTTTTATTTTATTTTTTATTTAATTTTTATTTTTATTTTATTTTAGTTTCTTTATTTTTATTTTTATTTTATTTTATTTTATTTTATTTTTGTTTATATTTTTATTTTTTTTATTTTATTTTATCTATTTTTTATTTAATTTCTGTTTTTATTTTATTTCTTTTTTATTTTTAAACTATTTTATTTAATTTTTTTTTTATTTTTTTTTTTTTAATTGTTTTATAATTTTTTTTTTTATTTTTCAGTCAATTTTCTCTTCATTCTTCATTGAAATTGAAATTTAAAAAAAAGAAAACACTTTTTTGTCAAAAAATTCAAAAATTTCTTTTTTGCAAATTTTTACAAGCAATATTTTTTAATCTTATTTGTATACAAAATCTTAAAATATTCAGCCGATAGTGAGAAAATTTGAAAAAAATAAAATAAAATGCACGATTGGTTCGCACGTAAATACTTGCTCTTATGTTCAAGAGAGTTTAAGAAAATTATATATATGTAAGGACATGGAAAATAAGACAAAAGTGTTTAAAAGTATAAAATACGATAGCAAATAAGCCAAAAAAAACTTCTTTGAAGTTTGCTGATACGAAACGTAAGCATTAATGTTCTATTTAAAAGCTTATGTTTTATTTTTTCCTCTGCGCCACATAAACTTTTATGTTTTAAATTTAAAAACATTTTTTTGGGAAATTTTGATATGCAATATTTTTTAATCTTATCGGAAATTTGTGTATACAAATTTTATATAAATCTATTCAGCCGATAGTGAGAAAATTGATAATTAAAAAAAACATTCTTTGAAAAGGACTTTTAATAATTGCCATTTGTAAATTTTAGCAGTATATCGCACTACTTTAAGCATCAGAAAACACTTTTATAAAAATCATAGGAGCTGTTTTTGAGCTAAAAAAATATTTTCCTTTACGATTTTTTAACATTTGTATAGAAGGTGCCGTTATTTTTGTATAAAAGTTAATTTTTTCCTAAAAATTTTGAAGAGTGTAAGAAACCCTTAAATACCGAGTATTATAAAAATCAACTATTTAGTTTTTAAAATATTTTAAATTTGAACATATGTATTTTAAAAATCCAAAAATTATATTTTTCTAAAAATTTTGGTAGGGAAAACTATTTGTATTGTTTAAAAGCTTCTGTACATACAAAAAAAAATTGAAATCAGAATTACTGATTTGAAGAAAATAAAAAATAAAAAAAATGTTGTTTTTGGTTTTTTAGCCATGTTTTGAAAAATGTTAAACATGTATCAAGTTTTAGAAAAATCGAACTAGCCGTTTAGGCACAGGCAGACAGAACTGTATAATACTGAAAACCAGGTGGTTTTAAGACTTTTAATTTTCAAAATATTGAAAAATAAAGAAGCCAACTTCTTAGTAAAAATAAGAATAAACGAAGCTGATGATAATCAACCAGTTGCTGAAATTATCCGAGCTCTTCTTAGTTTTATAAGTCAGTTGGGTTCACTTATGTTTTTAATGTTTTGAAAAGTTTGCTTGACTAAAAATTCATGAGTATAAAATTGTTAAAACAAAAATAGTTTTTAATTACATAAAATCAAAACAAAAATTGAAACAACTTTTTTTTTTTTTAATTTTAAGTTTGCAAATTAATATTTTTTAAATTTTTTTCACTAAACAACTTTATTTAAAAAGAAATTGTCTACTGAGGAACGATTCCACTATAGACGATATTCGAAATCAATTGCTAAGCAACAATATTTTTTAAGGATTTTACTAAAGGAAATATTTTTTGTTTGCACTTGGCAACATGTCATACGAAGAGTCGATAATATTCGACAGATCGAAATTTGCAAATGGTTTGCATTAATACAAAATATAGTATAGAATAGTTGGTAAGAAATTTGGCCTTGGACCGAGATTATCGTGAAACCAATTTTTTTTGGAAATTTAATGAATTTCGTCTCCCAAAAGCCAACTCATTTGATACCTCGAAAGGTTTTATCAGAAGCAAAACAACTTTATTCGATACCATTTTCAGGTTAAACAAAAGTACAATGTTTTGTATGTACACATATTTGAAACCTAACAGTTAAAATCTACTTTAAAAGTTACTTTTGTATTTGTATTTTGTATTTAGACAACTTTTAATAATCCAAGTAAAAACATGTTCATAGGTACAAGTACATGTGTAAACGGTAGGTATGCTATGTCCATAGAAACTTCCTTAGAAGTCATTTTCATTGAGAATATTTGTCAACGCTAAATAAAGTCCGCTTTTCTAAGTAAATGCTTTCTAGGAAACTGAAACTTAACATAAGAACAAACACATCATTCTAGTTTGTCACTCTGTTAGCTGTTGACAATTTTTAAAAGACCAAATGAAAAAAAAGCACTTTCGTTTTTATCCCTTAGGTATAAATATAAAAACTTTTATTTTACAATAAAAACAAAACTATTCATGTAGGTACTCCTAAAGAGAACATAACTTTTTTTTAAGTAAAACAAGACAAAACAAAAAAGGGAACAAATAACTAACAATCAAAAACTTTTCAATTTAATTTTCCATTTTGTGACACACTCCCACATGCACCTGAAAGTGAATTAAATCATCAAAAACGTGCGTCATTTTTTTTTTAAACAATAAAACCTTTCATCCAAGAAATGTTTTTTAAAACAAAATTTTTGTTTAAAATGAATTTTCTCTATAGATCACAAAAACAAGTATGTACTTTCGTTTCTGTTTTATATAACTTGTCACGTGGATTATAAAACGATGATACAGAAAGTTTTGTATTTGTTAAATAAACAAAATAAGAACGAATTTTCCATCAATTTAATTCTGTTTGTTTGAATTTATAATCTCTCTTCTATCGATTTAATTAAAATTTGATGTTGTTAGCTGAGAATTTCATATTTATCATACAAAAAGTGATAAACTGAATTTGGCATATTACATAAAAGGCTATCATATGAATATTGGCTATACCGTACGTCAGATAAAAATTGTTTATCAGGAGCTAAAAATATAACAAACAAAAAAAAACAAGAACAAAAAATCATATCAAAAGACCCCAACTGTGTTTGTTTTCGTTCAAATATGATTTATTTATTTAGTTTCGTCTTTTTTTCTATTGTGAATATAAAAATAACTGACATCACACTTTTGACAGAAAAATAAACTTGCATTGTTATCTGTCAAATGATATGTTTGACAGACAAAATAAAAAATCTTTGAAACTTGTTGAATACAAAAAAAAAAAAAAAATATTAAAATCAAGGAATGTATATAATTTATTTTTGTAGCCAAAAAGAAAAATCATCAAACTTTTTTCCAAAATGACATTGTCAAGATTTTGTCACTGGAAAAGTTTTTTTTTACGTAAAAGTAAAAAGATTGCAAGTTTCTTGTCAGGGACATTTGAAAGAAAAAAAAGGAAAAAAATATTTAATATCCTTGAAAGCAAAGTCCGAGAATTTTAAAGAAATATTATTTCTTTAAGGAATTTTTTTTGTAGGCGTAGGTACTATAGCAATATTTTATTTTATTTTCAATTGTTGCTTTTTAGAAGAAGGTATCAGGTGATAATTCAAAAAGGACATGCGTCAATACAAAATTCCTTTGATTCGAATATGCCCCCCCAAGTCATAGACACACATGATGACACCAATATGTAGGCATGTAGAATAATGTTATGCAACATTTTAAATGATATTAATTTGTGAGGTTAAGTTGAAAAGTGTATCTGTCATGAAACATGTGACTGCTGACATAACCATCAGTAGTTGTTATGATGAATTTGTCTCTAAAAGGTACCTTTATAGGATGCTGACAGGAAAGACAATATTGATGGATAAGTCACATGAACAAAGTTTCATTTCAATTGATTTTCGAAGTAGGTATGTAAGAACCTTCATACGAGTACCTATGTATGGGTATGTTATAGATTTTGTGGCGATTTCTCATGGATTTCTCATTTGCGGAAACATAATCCTGTTTATGCAATCGTACATATGGCACCAACGTAATAAAGAGGTTTGATTTAAGAGAAACAAAAGGGATTTGTTATTTTTAACAACACAAAAAAAGTGGTTATTAATGATACCTCCCAAAGAACCATTTTTGTTTTCGATTTTCTTCCAAAACGGTAACTCAGAGTTCAAAAATTTTTATTCATAGAGAACTTCTTAACAATACAAATAATTTTTCTTGTTCAAATATTCCAAAAAAAATATTTTTTAGATTTTTAAAATGTTCAAAAAATTTTTGTTGGAAAATCAAATATTTTGAAAACTAATGGTCGATTTTTATAAGACTCCGTATTTAAGTTTTTTTTTTACATTTTTAGAGTATTTTGAGAAAAAAATAACGGTACCTTCAATACAAATGTTAAAAAACTGTTAAGAATATTTTTTTTGTCAAAAACGACTGCGGCAATTCTATTTCTTGACATAGCTATTTAGCCAAAATGGCTGCAATGATTTGATCTTCTTATTCACCAAATGTAAAGCTTGACCAATTTAGCAAGTGTAATTTTCACACCAAACTAACGTCAAAACCACCGAGAACTGTCAAATCGGCTATATGAAAATTCTCTTATTAAACCAAAGGTTTTTCGTGTGCTGAACTCGAATATGAAGTCAGAAATATTCTTTTAAGTCACTTTTTTGAGATATTGCTGTTTGGAAATTGAAAACAAAAATTCTCTGTTATGTTTAAACATGAGATAATCTTATAAGGCTATTTCACTTACTTTTGAAATTGTCCTATTTGAAAATAAATAATGACAGTTTTTTCTCCTCAAAGGTTTTTAAGTTTTGCCGTCTTAAACTGTCAAATTATACACAAATTGTATAATTTTTTTTACGAAATTAAATGCTTTGGAATAACATCTAATAGCTTTTGTGAAAAATATTAAAAATTGAATAAATAAACGAAAACAATATTTGTCTTTAAATTTAGAGAAATGTATTTTGAACGAAAAACAATTTGTCTATTTTTCGATAAAATTAACATTTATTTTGTCCTTTGCTTGAATGTCCAAAAAAGAACTGTATGCTAAATCTAATTTTTTGTTAAAATACAAAAAAAAAAATAATAAAAATATTTTAAAATTCAATTTTTCTTATTGTAACCAAAAAAAATTATTTTAAAGAAATGCAATTTTTTCCTTTCTTTTCTTACTTTTGTTTTATTATTTGTGGAGCTAACTTATTTTAACTGTTCTTTGTTATTATAATAATTGACATGTCTATGACTTTAACTTATATTTTATGTATACAAAAAAACAACAGAAACAATCGCACAAAGCATTATTTGTTAGTCTTTTGTCTGTCCAGACAAAGAATTACACACAAATAAAATAAAACATTAACAGTTGATCTGCATTTGAACTTTTTGACAGCATGGAATAAATAAAATTGAAAAAATAAAGTAAAATATTAAAAACAGAAATATACAAAATAAAATTGTTTCATATGCAAAACAATCAAATTGTAGATACATATGTACTCGTATGTGTATTGTGTGTGCATATAAATGCGTCTGAATATTTTCATTTATTTTATTGCAGCACACTTTTGCAGCAGCCATTTTTGTTGGTAGGAACATATATTTATTAAGGTTTCGCATATAAAATGAAATGTAAATTTTGTGTTAAAGAAATACAATTGCGCTCAAAAACACGGCAATAACAACAAAAAAAGAAGAAAACAAAACAACGAATAAATTAAATGCACGAATAGGTTGCACGTGTTTGCTTTAAGGATCAAAACCAGAAATTAACGAATAGAATTCTTATGAATTTTCCTGAAAATCTTACTTAAAAAAAATGTCGGCGTGGCAGTGGGTGGAAAATAATTGTTTACCTAATTGTGTGAAAATTTCATCAAAATCAGTTAAGTGGTTTTAATTTTAAAGGAATTTTTTGAGCTCTCTCAATCAAAGTGCAACACTTTGTGGCCTAATTTTTGGAAAATAGCGTTCAAAACACCCGCTCCAGAATATCACATTGCCTACCTTAGGTTTTCCGACTTTTTTATATATACATATGTACTTCAATTGATTCTGGGAGTAAGACAAATCGGTGCTAAAATTTGTGTTGGACTTCGGTACAGGGATTGCGAACCGACAGAAAAGAAAGCAAATTAGTAAAATTGCATTCTCTATCCTTAATCCATTGTATTGGTCACAAAATAATTAAAAATTAATGCGATCGACAGGTTGTCAAATTATTTACAAGATTGATTATGAAGATGTTTGCAATCGTACAAAACACGAAGTCTTAGCCTTTTTTACAAAAATACATCTTGAATATATTTGTATTTAATTTTGTACTGCTTTTCAGATTCGATCAGATTTGGTCTTAAAACCATAGTCTCACCACAAAAATATCGAAGCAATATTGTGAAACATTTTGGACTTTTTTTTAAATTTTGTACAAACCCAAATTGGAATAATTTTCAAATGGAAAAAAAATACATAATATATTAAAGCACTAATTGGACTAAATTCCCGACAATTTTTTTTTTTTTTTAAACTGAAACCCCTGGGTAAGAACTTCGAATATTTTTCTACACGAAGCCAATACTGGACCCATAAGGCGAGCAAATAAAAAATCCCATATCGTGTACTTACAATGAATGCACTTTGATCGAACAATGTAATAAAAAAGATTACAAAATCTGTAAATAATAGTACTACATTGATACGATTACCAATGAACACAGCCGGATTTGTCGATGAGCAAACTAAAAAACTCGGGGGTTCTACATACTACGGGGCATCAAAGCAGTAACACATGAAATAAGTTTTCTGTCACAAAAAACTTCACTTCACTGTTAAATGACATTTATTAAAGTTCGTATTCGTATTATTCAGTTTTTACAAAAAATTAGCTAGTGACCTACAATCTCAAACATTCCGGTGTTGATTCCGAATGATTAAGGCCTAGTTTACAGTTCCCATGCGAAAAAAAATCAACGTTTTCAAAGCAATTTTCCATCTATTGTGTGCACCAAATTGTATACTATAAGGCAAAAAATATTTTCCTTGGTTGGCCTAAACCACCCATGAGTCATTAATTTGACTTAAATTAATAAACTATAGGCTTAAAAATTGAAAATGATTATTTTTGGATGCAAAAACCATTTGCATGCAAATAATGCACTGAGGTGATTTTTTTTTTTTTTTAAGTATAAACCGCCCATAAGAAAAATATTTTATTCACCATACTTTCTTCGCATGCAAAACAATTGCCGGTCCATTGTTTTGCATGACATTTCTTGACAGCAAAGTGTTTTTACATGAAATTGTAAACCAATCAATTATTTTTGACATGCGAGAATATTTGCATAGATTTTTATTTGCACACGGAAACTGTTAACTAGGCTTAAGATGAAAGAAATTTTTCTACACCAAGGTCACACGGACAAGTACTGGAAAGCAAGTTGGCAACATACACTGCCTGTAAAATTTGTAATTTGCATTCCACTTGCATTCCATTTGCTTGTTTCCCAACTTGCTACCTACTCAACTTACTCGTACTTCACTACTGGCTTCAAAAATGTCATGCCCGTTTTATGAGCATGTTGCTTGGGTTTGTTTGTGTTACTGAAAAGAAATGATTTGTTGTTCTTCCACAGAGGCCATGGAAAAAACTTTTATATGGAATCAACTTGACTCGGATTCGAACTTAGACCTCCAACAAGATAGTTCAATGCACTAGCTATTACTACAGCTACTAAATTGAATTTCATCCAAAAGACCGAAGTGAGCTAAAGGAGCAATTGATCAAATGAGGAGCTTAGGAAATTGACATAAATGTCACCTTCTGTCCCGAAAGTGCGTTTTAAAGTTGAATGTTCATTGATGATTCTCGATATAAACTCCTTGTCAATCGATTGAATTCACGGTTCTGAACACGATTAAAAAAATGTACCAAAAGTCAAAATAAATATGACCTTTTGTTCTTAAGCTCCTCAAATATAAGCTTTGTAAGCAGTTTTTTTAGGTCTACCGCGAATGTTATACCATAATTTTTTGTATTCAATATGTTTCACCAAAAAAAATAAGGCAACCAAGACGTTAAAATCCGACACTGCCAATGATGAATCATGCCGCACGAAAGCTTTTAACGTACCTATTGGCGACTGTGTGTAAACAGTACTAACAGACACACAAAGCACACACAATACTTTTAGTACTTGAATAAACTTTCAA
Organism: Dasysyrphus albostriatus; assembly: GCA_946251815.1. Classification (NCBI taxonomy): domain Eukaryota; kingdom Metazoa; phylum Arthropoda; class Insecta; order Diptera; family Syrphidae; genus Dasysyrphus; species Dasysyrphus albostriatus. Next base: position 140,757,801 of record OX276336.1, read on the forward strand.
TAAACTGAGGCAAATTTCGAAAAATTTCAATGTAAATAGAAAAAAAATTGTTTTTCGTCTTCATATACGTGTAACACTATCATACCGTTAAAGTACGTTATACGTATCTACGCATCTTCACCGGTATACTTGATGATACTTTTTTTTGTTTTTTCTTTACTTTAGTGAGGATGCCATAAAAGTAAAAGAAAAACAAAACTTTTCTCACTCATCACTTTAGTGTGTGTTTTTCATTACACAAACTATGGAAGGTATATACTCAAGAAATCCAAAAAACAACAACAACAAACAATAGAGAAACCAATAATGGAACACACATACTAGGTTTAGCTGGTATAGTTGTTTGAATTAATAATTAGTTTTCGAGGAGCAACTATATTAAGAAATTGTAATAATATTGTTATTTAAATTTGTTGTTTGACTTGGGGGGTTTTTCAAGATAAACTTAATATAAGAAAACCTAGAATGTACCCATATATGCAATAAACCTACAATATACATAACATAATCATAAGCATAGTGGGTTTGTTGAAGACTAATTTCAAAATGAAAATTTACACATGCGACACCATTATACATGAAGAAATTTATGTGTACAAAAATACATATTATACGAGTATATTTATTTGAATAATTTGAGAAAATTCTAATTTAATTTATGAAAATTTTGTTTTGCTAAGAGAAAACAAACAGCTGGATATGTCAATACAAATTTTGGTATAAATTGCTATTTACATACATAATAAAAGTTAGATTATAAAATACATAGAAGACTCGGAATATTTGAATGAAAAATTAAAAGAAGTAAACAAAATCCAAAGCTTAGGAAGTGACAAACAAATCAAATGTGACTTTTTAAGCATACATATTGTGACCCTCGATCAACCTAGAGATAATGGTAATTATTCACTTAGAAAAACCCTCAGCGAGGACTCTCAATATTTACGGGTTTACTGTTAATCAAGATTCCATCTGAACGAATTATAATCAATAAAGGGAGACCAATGTTTGTAATGCTTTAAAAGAAAGAAATATTGTTAGACTCTGGCGAGACCAAATTACCGGGAAAAAACGCTAGTTTAGTGGTTGTTTAGCAGATAATTTTGAGAAACCGTTTGGGAGGCATTTGAGTTGACCTTTTGTAAAATTGCTAGCAGCGCTCATACCCACCCAGAAAAATTAATAGTTTTTGTCATGTTTAGTCAATGCCCTGAAATCTAGAAAATGAAAACTTGTCAAAAACAAGTGAGGCCCTCGCTAGATATGATGGGATCAAAAGCTCATCCAACAAGTTTTTTTTCTAGCGAAGGCCTTACTAGTATTTGACAAGTTTTCCTTGTCTAGATTGCCCTTACAGGAGCTTTTTCAGGGCCTTGACTAAACTTGACAATGGCTTGCAATTTTTCCAGGCGGGAAAGCTGATCCCTAATTTTTTTAAGAGTCAATGCTATAAATAGCTTGGGCTTTAATTTTATGCTTAACAAAGAAAAACTATTAAACTTTCTAAATTGTTAGTATAAATATTGAATGATAACATCAACCTCATATAGCCCACGCGACCTTTACGAAATCAGCATCATAAACATATATTCTATATCAGATATAGAAACTTTGGCTTAGTTACACGCGGATAGATGCAGTCGTGACATTGATTATAAGCTTCGTAGACAGACAAGTAAATCTTGTACTAAATAACAAATTAATTATGTAAATTTGTTGCATGCTTAAGTTTTAAATCTAAGCTTTATACTATACTATAAGCAAGTTCCGGTTAATAATGCCATTTTATTAAAGAGTAGGTGTATCGATTTACGTGGGAATAAAGAGATTTAATATTTGTGTTTTTTTTTTAAGTTTCCCTTGACATTAGTTATGCTAAACTAAAATAAACAGCAACTTTCCGAGAATTTGTTTTGATTGAAAATATAATACTATTCCGCTTTAGTAAGCTTCAACATAACATCGAGTTTGTATTATTGTCAGCAAAAATATCCACTCAACATAAAAATGATTATCAGTCTCACATCATACTCACTCATACTCATCAATAGTTTTAGAGTGTTTACCTGAAAGAAAAAAAGAAAATTTTATTAGGTATTTAATTTACTATTATTATTTAAAAAAATTTAATATTGAAAGACAAATACATATAATACTTGATCTTACAAAAAGTAAGGTTCGAACAAAAACGACAAAAAAAAAGCCAAAAATGTGAAGAAAAAAAATCCGAGTAAGAGCTTTGTTGAACTTAAACTTTCATTTGAAGCTATACCGGAACGAATTTAGCCTCTCAATTTTATTATGCTAAAGGGACCAATATATAAAATCAACAATATGAAATAACATCACCTAAAGCAAGTAAAAATAGAAATGGTCACAAATGACTCCCCTGAGGTCCACCCAAGTTTTAAACTGACGAGGAAGATGAGTTTCTTAGTTACTTAGCATAAACTCCAACAGTAAAAATATTTATTTTACACTTTCATGTATAAATATTCCGAAAACCAGAGCCGATGAAGCAACTTTGGGCCCATGTTCTGTAACAAGGATTCGAGAACAGTATAGTTGGATTTCGGATAAAATGAGACTGTGTAGGCATATTCTATGAAAAAGTGAAACGGATAGAACTTTTCACTCTTTCACACATATTTTTATTTTCGTTTGAGAAAATGTGAAACAAAATACCAAAAACTTTCATATCAATAATTTGCCTTCTCGACGTCATTTTTCAAGTGAAAATCCAACAAGCAACATGTGGCGCAACTAAAGTAAATAAATAGAATTTTAAATTCTTGCTTTTTATTTTCGTGAGCCTTTAATAAAAAGTTAATAAGAAGAGATTTGGGTAAATTTTCAATGCTTTGAGAATAGACTCATTAATTATAATTAATAAAGCAAGATTTGTTCTAAAGGTAATTTTTGTTTTCCGCCATTAGCTTTGGTTTTTAAGATATTCAAGATATAAAATTTGAAAAATTGCTATAGATAAAATTAACAACGACTCCTGAATGTAATAATCTTCTTCTACAAAATTCAGTTTATATCTTAATAATATCTGTTTTAGTTTTCGAGAAATCCTTAAGTTGCCAATCTTCTCCGGCACCTACAAAATTTAATAAAATTGGTCAAATACAATTTAATATGCTAAACGAGAATACAAAATATATTGGAAAGTAAAAAACTTTTAAATTTAACACTTAAAGGTTTGAATCTATTTGTAGTATCAAAAGGGTATTTTTTTTTTAGACGTGTAGTTTTCAATCTGGCAATACTTTTTTCAGAGTTAGTCTTCTTGACAGCTGTCACTTGATTTATGCAAATCTTGCAAATTTATTACCAAAATAATGATAATGTCTCAGTTACAAATATGAGACTGCCTCAGTTACAGATATCTAAAGGTCCTATTCACCATCGAAAAGTAAGAAATTTGGTCTGCTGTCATCATTGGTTCATACTTCTTCGTCAACCGTCACTATCAATTCTCATTACAGCAAGCCAAACGTTGACCGAATTCGTTAGGCCTGAATCAACAGCCATCGCTGTCATACATACCACAAATATAAAATTTGGTATAATTTCATTTGACGAACCCTACTGTCCATATATAATTTGAATTGGAACAATACTAACGAACGGTCAGTCATGCGATTCAATTTTAACAAAATCGAAGCAATTCCAAAGACTTAATTTCCTTCCAAACATTAGACAACGAAGGAAAACAAAATTTGATTACAAACCAGAAATGGCCGGAAACAACGTACATATGTAGGAACATAACACAAATGTAATAAAAAAAAAAAAACAGAAAACATAAAAAAACTTAAACTTCATTGTTAACAAGAACATGTTTGTTCGTAATTAACATTTAAACAAAAAGTGATTGACCATCATTGTCCAACAGGATTTCTAATTATAAAACAAAAATTGATAAGTTTATTGACTTTTATTTACAAAAGAAGAAACAAATACCAAAAACCTGACAGATTGTCATTGTTTCAAATTAAAAAAAAAAAATACAAAAAATAATAAGTTCATTAGCCGAAATAAAAACAGCACACGCTTTTTTAAATTACAGAGTAGAAACGTATTTTTGCGGCGCATTTTCTATGCCTCGTGGCATAGAAATAATAAAACCGTTGAACTGTCTGTCAATCGATTTCCAGCCTCTGTCACCTACAAACAAAATGTTTTTTCATGGATAGGTACTGCGTCTTGAGAGGAATTTTAAAATTATCCAAGAATATTAAGTGTCATAAAGAAATACTTCTCATCTTAGCCTATCGAACTTAGGAAAACAATGTGGGCCCTCTTCATTCCTGCCAACCAACTATAACTAAGAAGAATGGTTGTGAGTTTTAAGTCACTAGGCTTTGGTTCTCCACCATCAGCTGTCCCACCGAATGTTGTTAGTTCTTGTATCGAAATATACTTTTTTGAGATTCACAAATTCTCGAATTCACACTAAAAATTCCATTTCAATAAAACTCAAGCACAAAATATTAGATATTTTCAAATTTATTTTTAAATTATCATTTCTTGCCAAATTTTTGCGTGTGAGTTATTTTTTTTTTTGTTTATGTTACAAAAAAATATCAAATAAAAGAGCAAACAAGGAGATCAAAAATCTAATTAAGAAAGAAATTATTTTGTTTTTTTTTTTAAGTTTTCTAAAAATATAAATTTCCGTGCAGGCAAGCATCTTGGAAGATTTTTCTATTTAAAAATATTTCCTTGTGCTGATGATGCAGGTGAACTATAAGTGCAGTTTTCTTTATGCGTCAGCTAAATTTTTTCTCATCACGACTTTTAAATTTTTGTTGGTCCATTTTTAATGAATCGCTGCGTTCAGTTCGTGGGAGTCATATGCGCGTTACAAATATTCAGGATAATTATAATTACACGTACGACTCAGTCCACACATAAATATTCATCCATCCATATGAGAAACATAAATGACAAATGGATTGAAGGAGGGAATTTAGTTAAGTGCAATTTAGTGTTGTGAAATCTTGTATTATGTGAGCACCCCCAACTGCTGTTAGTGACAACATATAGAAAATCCAAATCCAACTCCTTAAAGCAGCAGCGGCGGCAGCGGCAGCAAATCATACATACATCCCACAATTCACAATAGGAAAAGTAATCCCACCTACTTTAAGCCTCCAACAGAATGCTGTCTTGCAATAAATAATTTTTCTTTCTTTCGTTTTTTTTTTTTTTTGTTGTTGCTTTACTGATGGATGAGAAATAAATAGTGTGGGCGCTTCTTTGGTTTAATTTTTCATTTACGATCAAGCCATACAGCTAACCAAATATTCATGAACATATTTGGCAATCTGCAGGTTTCCTATTTTTGGTTCATGGGGAGCTATTTAAAGATAATTTTTTTCAATTGGAGGTTTATTTTGTTTATTATTTTTTCTCTTATTTGTGGCACTTTGTCTTACAATGGGAAAATAAAAAATTTCTCGAGGGTTTTCCATAAGACAACGAAAATAAAAATAAAAAATTAATTATTTTGTATTCGTTTATAAGTAGGTACTTGTACAGCACAGGGTGTTCAGATTTTTTTATAATTACCTTAAAATGTTTTAGTGAATATGAACTTTAAAAGAATTGAGTTCGTCAATTTTCATTGGACATCAATAAATAAGTGCATATTTATTTGAATTTATTTAAAAAAAGATACAAAAACATTAGCAATACATAGAAAAAGATTAAATTTTTTGAGCAGGATCCTATATGAGCGTTACCAGTTTTGATTAATAAAAAAAAATATAATATCAAAATTTAAGTAACTTAAATTCCGTTAAAATTCTAAGACGAAAACAAAATTTTATCAAAATAGTTTATACTTAAAACAAGAACACACTATAAAAAGATTAAAATAAAAAAAAATGTATTTAATGAGAATATCTTCCAATGCTTTGGGTAATAATAATAAATCTTTGCGAAATACCAATTTATATATTTATGTCGTACATCTACTTTTTTTAGACATACATTTTATTATTAAAACAATTCAACTATTGTGAATTATTTGCTTGTTTTTCCAACTCAAGGAGAAGCTTCTATATATATATAAAAAATAAAATGTAAATATATATGCCCGCCACTGTTGTCAGAGATTCATAAATTAATAACATTGGAATTCGAAACGCAGTCGTCCTTCGTGAATTATAAAGTTACGTATCTCGCTGTTTAATAAATTCGTGAGAATCTAGAACAACTTTTATTTTTTGTTTATTTCTATTTAATATTTGCTTTAGCCTTTTTTAATTCAATTGAAGTTGTTTAAACCTGAAATTAGTAGGTTAACACACAATCATCAGACTATGTGAATATAATGTATACAATAAACAACAATAACACGATTTATTTTGTTGTTATTATTTGTTTAAATATAATGCAAATATTAAATCACATGATGCTTTCACACGAGTTTATGTAGTTTATTTTATATATCTTAACTTTAAGGCCGTAAACAGTGGGACATTGTTTATTGCAAAGTTAGAATAAAATGTTAGGAATTAATGAAAATCTTGTTTGTTTAAGTTCACATAATATGATTCTTTTCAATATTCAAATAAAACATCAGGTAAAAGTTTAAACGCTATACAAGGTTGACTATAAATTTTGTTGATTTGACATTTCGTAGTTATTTTAACAATTTTTAGTTTTATTTTATTAAATTTGATCTTTTGTTAAATTTATGCCTGTCCATTTAAACCAAAATTGAGAAATAATTAGACAAAAAAAGTTCAATTACAAGTATAGGTATAATTTCGAAAAACTTTTTTAATTACTTTTAAGTGTAATTAAATCAATAAGGTTAATGTAATTGAAAACAAAAGTCAAAAAAGCAATGATTTCTTTTTTCATTTATCATTTCACAAAATGTAATTAATTTATTGCCTTTGTCAATGACATCTTGCGTTAATTTAGATTAATTAAATATTTAATTAATGAATTCATTATAAATTCAATTACTTAAATCACTTTAAGCAGTGATTTTTTTTTTAATTTCCTTACAAAAATCAATTTTTTTTGATAACATTTGATTAGGAAGTCAATTTTTTTTTACACGAGTTCTCAAGTGATTTTTTTTCAATTACAGTTACAAGTAATGGAAATGTATGTTTTTTCAATTACAATTATATGTGATTGAAATGGAAAAATTCCATTACAAATTACAAGTAATTGAAATGAGGATTTGAATAAATTCTTAAAAGTTATCATTATTTCCCAACTCTGTTAAAAGTTGTTCTACTTTTTAGAATTATTGGTGTTATTTATAGTTTTTGTTTTTTCAATAAATTTTTTCACACTGTATTTTAGACATTTTATATTTTTGTCATTCATTTTCATAGAGATTGACAAAATGAATGGAGATACCATTAAAAATTTGATCACTAAAATTACATTTGTGAAGCTGTGTTTTAAAAAAATAAAGAGTGATTTGAAAAACGTTTTATTAAAAAACAAAGTTTTGATTGACCTACATTTTATTTTTAATTTTTCTTTAAAATATATTTAACTCTTACAGCTGTTTGGGCCACAAAACCACATTTCAACCAAAAATGACGACACATTTGACATAAAATCTTAATTAATACACACAAATGTAGGCAGTTTATTAAAGTATTTGTTCGTTCAGTTTTTTAGTGCGAAACAACCCTTGTCTCGGGATTAAACCTGAGTTAACTCAAGAAATGTGTTTTCAGTCAGTTTAAATCATAAGTTAACTCCGGGTTAACTCAGATAATTTGGTGAGTTAACTTAGGTGCTAAACTAAGCTCAATTTTGAATATGGCGCCATCTTGATTTCGATAGTGAAACGGGTAAAAGTGTGATATCCATAGATTTGCACATCGATTCCAATAAATATTTTTGACAACTGAAAGATAAAGTTAATCCTTAACTAAAAAACTTCGTCTGAGTTGATTTAATGTTGATTTATTTTCATTTTTAGTTACTTAACATTTATTAAACTCAGAGTTAACTCTGCATTGAAAAACTAGCCCTTACAGGCGAGATAAACATTAAAACCCATTTTTTACTTCAAAGTTTCGAAAGTTTTTCGATAATAGATTTTCATTGCCAAGAGGTGTCAAAAATATTTAGAAAAATTGTAACCCATTAATCTAAAAATTAAAATTAACTGCTCGTCCAGTAAGAACTAAGAAAATCTCATTGATATTTTTCAATGTTTTCTTTTTTTCAAAATGACGCATAAACTTTTTGTTGTCGTTTAACTATTAAATTGTCTTTATTTTCATGTAAGTTAAAGTTTTTTAAGGCAGTGTAGAATTTACAAAATATCATGTTGATTTTACAAGTATTTTGCTTCATTGACTCAACAGAAACAATTCACTGCCATTAGTTATGAAATAAAACTAACGTCTCAGTGGCGCTTCCTATTGATTAAAACAATTCTTTCCTCATTTTCACCTTGGAAGAAAAATTGAAAGATAATACTGTCACTCCAACATGATATATGATTAAAAAATAAATTAATAGATGGCCCACACTTTACCTATATCAAAAATATGTTTAAAAAGTATAACTCTTAGGGATTCAAAGAATTTATACAAATTGGCGTTTCATCCGGCAATCCCAATTGAACTCATCAATGACATAGAGAGCCTTTTTCATACGCAATTTGTATTAATTTCAGTTCAACCTAAATAGACATAGAGAAAAAAACCAATGTGAATTATATGAGATGAGAGTTCCTTATCATTAATTTGGAAGCTTTTTTTTTGCTCGAGTAAAGCATAGTTACTAAAATAATTTGTAGGTCTAAAGAACATTAAAAGCCATTTTGAATTTGAGCTAACCCAGAACTGAAAAACCGGCCCTTAGTGTTGCAATTGAAAATGCTCAAAAAGGAATGCTTAGCAAGATTCAACTACAAAATTATGTAAATGATAAGAGAATACAAATTGTGTTTTTAAAATTTTCCTGAATTATTATCAACAGAATTATGAAATACAGATTTGTTTTTGCAAATCAACCCATTCTTTATTTCGTTTTTTTTTCAATTTTGATGATATTTTGCCACACTGTACCGGTAAAGAAGCTTGGGGATTTTGATGTTATTCTCATCATCATTATACGGATTTTATTTGTTCATTAATTTATATTTAGTTATTCAATTTAATTGAGCAGAATAAGTAAAGGTTTTACAATTAAACCCTACTAATTAGAGCTATACGTTGTTGATTTAACTGTGAGAGAAATATATTTTGTAAAAACAAGTTGCGTTTTTTTTTTAAGTTCGTGATATTAATTTATGTGGATAAAGTGCTGCCCCATAATTCAAAACGTGATGCTTGCCTTGAACAGTTTTAGAGAAGATTCCCGATACAGATTTTCCAAAGACGCATCTTCAGATTGTCTACCTTCTATAGCACTTCAGGAAGATGTTGCCCAAATTCAGTAGCTTTACGTTAAATCAGTGATGGTAGATGAAAGCAAAAAAAAAATACCCACAGCATATACAAAAAATCCTTTATTTTTCTCTTAAATAGAAATGTTGGTTTATATAAATTACTGCAGGGTGTGTAGTAAAAAAATGGTATAACTGATAAATTTCTGAAAGAATCTACGCTTTCATAGAATATTTTAATACATTTTTACAAAAAAACACGTCCCCTTTGCATGAATCAATATAAATTCGACTTAAAAGTCAATTTTATGGGCAATGCAAAATTCTTTAAGTAATTTTTATTATTTCATAGACAATTCAATTCGATTCAAAATTTCTCATCGAATTTTGGTAAATAAACTTTTTTCGAATATGCACCCTCTCAAAGAATAAAATTCCTAAGAGATTCTTACAAAACAGGCAAATATAACAGTGCTCAGAGTTCGGAATTCCCAAAGCTTAACGTTGTCTTTGACTCTTAAGGAGGAATCATGAATATCAACGAGCTCACCTCAGGCTCATTTACGAAACGACATCTTTACAATTTATAAATGAAGGACACTTTTCTTTATGTTTAAAAGCGAAAAAAAACAATATAGTTAATAAAATATTGTGACTGCTATTTAATTTAACTCCCTCTCACAAAAGATTAAATATAAACCCTTTTTTTAAGCAACATTTCCATCATGACCATGTTTCTTAATAAAAGCTCAAGAAATACCTAAACGTATCCAGATCACACATGATGACAATAAATTTAACAATAATTTATTACCATCCTCCATTCAATTACAACGCAACTACTTTTTAATCCACTTAATGTAAAAAAAAAACACAGTTGCTCTTTTTTTAATCAAGTAATAAATTTCGTTTCGCAATGTCTGTAGGAGTAATAGGTAGCCTTTCTATAGTGTAAAGTGTGTATATTATACTTATCCATACATGTATGTGAGGTAAAACGTCATCCAAAGTTTCTTAGTAACTTATTTATGTATATGGTAGTGGTGGTGGTTGTGTACCAGATGAACCAAGTGTAATGAATTTATTTATTTTTTCGTTTAATATAAAATTGAATGAAATTGAAGATAAAAACAAAACAGACTTAAAATTAAAAATAAAAATGGCTCAACACCATGCGATTTTTTTACAGGTCAAGGGATAAGGGCTGGAAATAACCTTCCTACACACACATACATAATTTTAAATATAAATTATATTACTTCCTGCTTAAAGCCTAGTACGCTGCTGATTCTACATTCGAAACGAAAAATCCTATACAAAAATGACACAACAAGATCATTAACGCAATATTTAGTTTTACTTTTTGTTCTAGAGTGCGCTGTTCGATGAGCAAAATTGATTATTGTAGCAGATTATTTGGAGAAGTCTACACTCTTTTTTATATTTAGTACACAATTTATTACCCAGACCATTTTTATCTATCTGTTAGCTCTGTTAGCTTTCACTTCAGTATTTCACGCACAAGTTTATATTTTTGAGCATTTACGCACATTTGTTAATTGAAAATAAAAATGTAGAAGAACTTAGTTGAAATGATTCTTCAAATTTTAATAACTTTTCATATTTCTATAAAAACAAAATAATGCTTGGTACTTCTACACTTACTCAGAAGTGGAAATATTTCGTTATTTTCTATTGTGGACGAAGTTTTCTATTACTTTACCCCACGCGTAATTGGCCTATAATATTCGATTGGCATTTTATTTTCACGGTTACCGGCGCTCTTTGGTAGATATACTTCTAACAATATTATTTATTAATGCAAGAATGACATAATTGATATTTTGTCAGAACTTTTTTCCATTTTTTTATTACTTGATAGAGTCAATGGTCTTCAATGTGTCGGTTTTTTCGTCTTAAATTGACACTGTAACTTTTATAAGCATAAACTTGCACCGTGTTAATATTGTACTGTACTGACATCATTTTACAAATTATAATAAAATACAAGACAAATTTATTATTTTCCTCAGTCTTTTCTGTCAGTTTTTTCAGAGCACCATTGTATGACTTCGTAAAAACTGCTCACATTTCAAATCGATTTAGCTAGGTTTGTGGCAGAAATTCTGAAAAATTTGACGTTCGTATTGTGTAAATTCAGCAGGACTGAAAACATGTTCCTTCCCTCCTCTTTCATTGAAATAACACTGACAAAAACACATTTCAAGCTGGAACATGACAGAATCAAACCCAGACCTACCGAACCAGGAGTACTCCTTACTCCCGTTTTCCAGACAAATTAATATGAATTAGAAATTTAAGTCATTAACTTATTCTGATAAAGTTCTATTCTATGTGTTTTTCCAAAGTCAAAATATTTTAATGTCAAAATATTATTATTCAGAGCGATTTCAACATTTTTTCATTAGACCTCATCTGGCAACCATAATGTTACCAATAAACGAGAAGATTCTCTTATTTACATAGAGCTTCAATGCTTCTCTGTGGTTGTCATGATTCAATTTATGCACATACATGGTCAAGAAAAGTATCAGCAATTCGAGGTGACCGGTTTTATTATTTTGTTTGTATTTCTTTTATTAACTTTTTTTTTTTTGAAAGTACCGACTTCAAAACAAAATACATAAACAACAACAACAAAAAAAGAAAACAATCCAAACTCGAAGTTACAATTTTTGTTTGTGGATTTTTGTTTTAATGGCCAAAGGTGTACGTGTTTCGTGGTACTTGGCATGTATCAGAATTGCATTAAAAAAAATAATACAAAAAAAAGATTAAACCTCTCCCGTGTAAACACAATTCTGTCAAGGTGACTTTGGGAATTGGACAAAGAGACGAAGAGAGAGAAAAGGAGGCAATTTACTGGTGTTGTTATTCCAAAAGCTGGTACTTCCAGATTGTATACACTTTTTCACCTTTCAATTATTATTATTTGTATCTTCCACTTTTACGGATACGAAAACATCAAAAAAGAATTACCGCCTTTTTCTTTCTTTTTTTTTAATTTCATGGTTTGATTTGATTTCCCCTCTTTAAAGTTTTTTTTTTAGTTGTGCTCATTTCATTTTGGGACTTTTTTTAACGCAGTTTTAGTATTTTGTTATGCAGCTTGTCAGTCGATTGCAATACATATATATTTTTTTTTTTAATTCTTCTTTTATAAGAGAGGAAAAAAAATCAGATTGAGATACAAAGTTTTATTTTTGTTTGCTTTAAATGGCTTTAACAGATGCTTTTTGCGAATGAACTTAAGGAGAATGCAAAATATCAAAAGGCATAAACATTAAAAAAAAAAAGAGAGAAATTCAATAGGATAATGATAATATGTCCTTGAGGAATTACGTTGCAAATAATTCTAAGAACATCTATTGACAATAAGGAGTGGAAACTTAGCCGCTTGACAACAAACATCAATGAGGGACAGATAGAGGAGAATTAAAAAAAAAAAAAAAAAATCTATTGGAAATTAATAAAAAGACTTTATTGAGGTGCTTATTGATTTTTGTTTTTTTTTTTTATAATTCTGTTGCAATTGGTATTTAGTATTTTTATTGTCATTAGAATTGTCTTAAAAACAAAATTCTTGTCTTTATGTCTTGCTTAGACTTAAAAAGCCATTCGTTTATAGATATTTTATAGGATTACATTTTTGTTGTAGGTACCTATATCGCGATAAAATTTCGACTAAGATATGCTATTTTGGGAAACATTACGTTTTTTATTAGCTTCAAAAGAAAAAATATTAAATAATTCTTATTGGGTTCATGTGCACTTGTTTTTGTTAATTAAGTGAAGTATTTATTTCATATGTTTATATAACTTATTTTTTTCATTTCCAAAGAAGGCAGTGACCAAAAAAGTTGTCGGAAAAATATTTTTTAATCAGTTACACTCATCTATGTAGTAAATCTCCATAAACTTTTAAGACTTATAACTTATTTCCAGATCATGTTTGACCTTATCTCTTGACTTTGACTTAAGTTCGTAAAAAAAATGAAATCCTATGCCATGCCACTTCTTTCAAAATTGTTCTCTTGAAACTTTAATATAACAATCTTCATCATTAAAAATTTTAAATATTAAAACCCAAAACAAAATAAGATTTTGGGCCAAAAAGGATCATTTGAACAAGTTATCTAATTTAATAAATTTGATTATTTTCCACTTGGTCGCCAAATATTTCCATGAAATTGAAATTGAACCTTTTTTTCTCTTACTCTCTCTATCTATCGAACTCTCTCTTGAAATAAGTGAAATATTTCTTCAAATTTATACTCTTATTATAATTGCGTTCAAGGTCTTTTCATATATAAAATATTCAAATCATCTCACGGTATTATAAAGGTCAAAGAAAAACCAAAAAAAATAAAATAAATTGAAATAAAAAAAACTTTGCTTATTTGTATACAGAAAATAACTACTTTACTCCCATGTCCTTCTGATGCTATAGATGTTGTCCTTTTTATATTTTCTTGTTGGCCAAGGTAAAATTGAGATTTGGTTCAACTTCCCGTTCCAAATAAATACACAAGAAATAAAAAAAAAACAAACATGGAAAACGATATTATTTTTTTTACACACTACGGAATTTACATATCTGTGTTGTGCGTGGTATTTTAGTTATGCATGTACTTTCTGTATTTCAAGCGCCAGAACAGGGTGACCTTGCCCAATTTTGATGCAACTGCACCCAGATAACGTGAAATTTGGAGTGATAAAGTAAGGATAATTGGTAGAATGTTCATAAAAGCTAACTGCAATCTTTTGGAAAACGCAAATAAACAAGTTTTACTGCATTAGCATTGTGTTCGAAAATTCAGCTTGTTAAAGTTATGTGTTCGAAAACATCATCTGCAGTGCAATTCTGCAGAAAAAAATCCAATTGATGACAAAAAAAAACCGATAATGTGTGCGTATACGTCAAATACTTTTGCAAGAAATTTGACTGACGTTGATCAAAAAGATTTTGTGCAAACAGGACGATTTTATATTTGACGATAGCAATATTTACGTCAAAAAATGACGTTGGTTATTTTCGAAAACGTCAAATCAAAGTCAATTTGATCGTCAAATGATCAGTCATTTTCTGACGCAGATTGCAATCGTCAAAATACAATAGTCTTGCTTGCCCATAGTCGGTTTGTTCAACGATATTTAATTTATTCACAAACGCATTTAATGGTTACGAACACGCTCTCTGGTTTATCAATTTTTTTTTTCTCGTCAAATCGATTTTTTATTGCACAGCTGCACCGCAGATGATGTTTTCGAACATGTAAATTTAGCAGCTTGCGTTAAAGACCATTTTGCTAATGTATTTTTGACGCAGATGACACTTTTGAAAACGGCAGTTGCTTTGGCGTGTTCGAAAACTGCCAAACTCTGCAATTTCAGAAAAAATGAAAACAATAGTGATTATTTTAACTCTGAGTTGGAAACATAGTCTTTTGATTTTGGATGCTAGAGGCTCAGTTCTGGTATTTGTCCTAATTACGAGTGTAGTTTGCTTTCGTAAACGCTTTTTGTCGAAATTCGATCATCGAAAAAATGGTGTTTTGGTGTTAAAATTTTTAATTCTTTGAACAAACATTGTTTGTTAACAAGTTAAAACCTGGCACCAGAACGATAACATTTGCACCAAAAATTGATAACAATTTTTTGTAGAGGGGTCAAAAATAAGCATTTTTACTATGGGAGGGGGGGGGGTCAATAGTTTTCGAAATACTCGCATGCAAACTAAAAATGTTGATTAAGAAAAGATTAGACCAATTTTTTTTTTAATTATGAAATGAATTGCAAAATTTGACTTTTTGTGGTCAATGCTTGTATCAATTCTGATTCGAAAACAAAAAACTGAATAGTTTTATGTCTTTTAGTTTTTGAGAAAATTGAAAATTATTAAAACTACTTTATTATTTAGCATTTCATTTCACAATTTTGAAACAAATTGGGCTAAATTTTTTTTTATCAAAATTTTGAGTTTGCATACGAATATTTCGAAAACTTTTGACATAAGTAATTTAATTTATATTAAGGATTAAAGAACAGATTATTGGTTTTCAAAAAAGGTATATAACTTTATTGTAAGTGTTGCCGTTGTTTTTTAATACTTTTTTTGCATTTAAAGTCGACACATGACAAACAGGCCTATTATATCGACACCATGACGGGCATAGATTTTTGGATAAATCAAAAATATACTCACAGAATAATGAAATTCAGAATTATGTTTTACAGAATTTTTGAATACAGAATTTCGACAAGTGCCATTAAGTTTTTTGTGGACACCCTGTAGCATTTTGAGGATTGTTTTTTTCTATTTTTTTTTTTTTTCTCTCCAAAAATTTCAATTAAAATTTAGTGACTCTATTTTCGTCTAAGAGCTTCTATACAAGCAGATTACGTAGTTATATCTTCATATTTTTACATATATCCATAATCCATAGCAGTTTTCTTCTCCTGGAGGTATACATTATGTATATGTTTTTGTATGTTGTATATCGTGAATGTTCTTTGTGTTTAAACTTCAACCCATATAAAGGAATGTATATTACTTCAATTTCTATAAATTGGCCATTGATATCGAAGTAGAATAGAAACGAAAGATTAAGCTATAGATAATCGACAGACACAAAAAAAAACATAAAATAAAATTACATAGATGTATGCACAACGGTAGGTTTGTGTGTTTCACATTGAACAACCCTCACCGCAAACAAGAGAACTAGGTTCAAAAAACAATTACGATTATGAAATAATGGTTAGCTCATGGTTATACCAAAAAGAATAAAACAAATGAAGTGCACAAGAATTGTCCTCATATTGAAGAACGTTTACGCCTATACCTTCAATGATAGGGAATCTTCTTTGTTAATTTGGATATTGGAATAGAATTCAAGAATCTTTCTCTTAATAGTTACTAAGGGACAAGTATTGTTTTCCTGAAAAACAAAAGTAAGTTCAATCAAAACAATTCCAAAAAAAGCCAATTTGACTTCTCAAATAAAATTGAATTTGAACAAGCCGCAAGCTTTTTATTTTCACTAAGAAAAATACGTAATATTCTGTCTCACTGTTTCGTTTGGTTTGTGTTTGAGTCGAAAAATGTTTCGACTCGGTGTGCTTTTAGCCTAACGACATTTAACACACTATAACGGTGACTAATGTTTGGTCCAACAAAAAGAAAAAATAGAAAACAAGAGTTTAGATGAGTTTACTAAACTGCTATCAGTTTTTTAATCTCTACGACAAAAAATTGCATGTGCGGTCCTACCTAGCAAAATACGAAAAAAATTTTCTTAGGCCGAAAGGCATTAGCATTAAGTTATTATAGTTTAACTTAGAGCGCCCGACTGGGGCCAGTAAGTTAGTTTTAAGATATTGATAAGTAGGCTAGTTTTTATGAATTTTTGTCTAGCTTTAAGATAGTTTTAAGAAAATTGAAAAATAAAAATGAATTATAAAAAAAAAAAAAAAAAAAAAAAAAACGAAAAAATTGCTCAATTTACTCAATTTTTAAGTTTCCCCCGCTTTCCTTGAAAAGAAATTGCTGTTTACTAAAATAAACTTTAGTAAAGTAGGTATTTAAAATGCAAAAAAAAAAAACAAACACAAAATTTTGTCCAAAAATTTCCATGCAATTTTACGCAACCTTAAATAACAAAATGTTGAGTATCTCAAAAACTTCGTCGTATGGAGAAATTTGGTCTAGTTTTGTCTATTCTGACTTATGCACAACAAAAAGAGCTTGGGCTAAATTTTGTAAGGTCAAAATTCCCTTATCGAAATTCTGCGATTTAAAATTCGTTCATGTTCAATTCTTTTTCTCAAAGTGCGATTTTTTTAATGAATGGATGAGTGACTTCAAAAATTGTAGTATTAGGTATTTATTATTATGAACCTCAAAAAATCCAACTCTGAAAGGTTGTAACTTGTAAGTAAACTTGTTTAGCTGTTGTCACAAAGTTTTATAACTTAGGTAGCGAAATCAGTTGTCGTAAGCCTTCACTAAAGCGAGATTTTATTTAATTTAAAAAACATTGTTGCTACTTTAAACAGCTATTAAGATGCTGTCTAAATAGTCTAGCGTTAAAGAAAATCTAGTAAATAAGGTTGTTGTTGTTTAAAATTTTAATTTGCAGAATTTTGTAAAACAGAATTTTGAAAAGCAGAATTTCAACAGACAGAACCAAAAAAAAAGCAGAAATTTCAAAAACAAAAAGTCCGTGAAAGAAAAGAATTTCGAAAAGCTGAATTTTGATTCCATAATTTCGACCGGCTTTTAAGATTGAAATACATTTTTTCATTATTCAAGTTAAGTCAGAAAAAAATTATTAAAACGGCATTATCGGGTGGGTAATAGTTTTTGTACAGTTAGATTAGATCATTAAAAACCAAGTTTTTGGTGTGCCTGAGGCTACCATCTTGAAAAAGAAGATTTGGTTTTTATTCAGTAACTCGATCGAATTGTATTTTGCAACAAAATCATGAAACAAGGTTACTTTATTAATCTCGGACAGAAATTTCGCGATCACTTCGCTTTGCCCGAATGACGATAACATATTTTGTTAAGTTTGTAAAAATAAAAAATAATTTTTGAATTTAATTATTAAAGATTTCACAGGTTAATTTTTCAGGTTAGAAAATGCATTTGAAAGTGACATAAGGCCATATAGACTTATGCTTTACTTATGTCAAAATATTGCTTTATGTCATGGCACAGAATTAAGAACGTCATACAAAATCATCAGCAAGATTATTTCACGCTCATTTCTACAAACAACATTCTTTCCAAGTTCCTATTCTGTTTCTGCTGATTTTTCTTGAAAAAGATAAGAAATTACTTCACTGGATTTTCATATGAAATTATTTCACTCATTTTGTGGGAAAAAACTTCACCAGCAAAAAATGAAACTACCTATATCCCACTTGAGGTGAAATTTTTTCCCATGTGAATGTAGCTCCGTGAAGTTAGTTCCTTGCACCTTCTTTCATACGTTCGTACGTTCTTTTGCTTTTTTTCGTTCACCATATTTCAAAAACGAATGAAGATATCGACTTCGCATAGATTTTATTTTACAGATAGTGGTTTCATTACTTGCAGAAAGGATTTTCAAAAAATTCAATGAGCGGTTTTTTGCGTTGTTAAATTTCTATTGCAAAATTATGTGTCTCAAGTTTAAAACAACAAACGTTTGTAAATAATCTGTTTCTCATTTTTGCTCTACCGAAAATAATGAAAAAATCAGTTAGACCACTTTTGCATTCACGGCCTGAATTTTGGTAATTGCTTTTGGGAACAATTTGTTCAAAACTTGTTTGTAAGAAAAAAAATAGTACAAAAACAACAAAAAACTAAATTAAAGCAAAATATACAAGTTATCTAACCAATAGGTACATTTGGTTGTCTCAACAAAAAAAATTGTTTTCTAGAATTATCTTTTAGTGTTGCGCAATAATGGTAGCTGTACATTTAAAAAAAATCATTTTTATACAAATATCAAAACAAAAAACATGAAGCTGAATAATGTTTTTTTGTTTCATCTCTATACGACCACTAATCACAGAGATACAGCTCTTCAAAAAAACATGAACGAAGTTCCCTTAATTTTGTTTTGTCTAGTGTACATATGTATGTATAAAAATAACTTGATTTACCTTAAATTCCTGAAAAACTGGGAAAAGTAAAGTACAAGGACATTAAATAAAATACATATCTACTTAATTTATATATCTGAAACAAAAAATTCTAAATCTTTTTAAAAATATTCCAAATCAAAATCTTGTCGGATACAAATTTTCGGTTACTAATTTGTACTTAAAATAATTAAGCAATTTATTTATGTGGTTAATAAAAAAAATGAAAACATGTGGTTAACCTTTTTTTGTTCGTTAGACTTGATTTAGCACTGATCATATAAATATTGTGATAATTAAAAGTCAACAGGTTTATTAATGCACTAAGAATAAGATTTTTTTTTTTTTGCTCAATATCATTAATATTTTTTTTCTCAATTTATATCTAATTTTGTGATAATTATGAATAGACTTGTATTGATTGCAAATTTAAAGTCAGTTGAGAGACAAAAATCAAATTTATTTCACCACGATCAAAAAAGTAAGAAGAATGTGTCAACATCAATATAAAAAAAATAAACATACATAAATGAATTACGAATTCTCACAATTCTATGAAAAAAATCAGTCTTTCCAGATAAGCAAGTAGTTTTTCTGCGTGCTAGAGTAAAGTCTTGAATCTCTTTAGTTAAGTTAGCTATACACAGCTGCACAAAATTTCTGTAAGATGGTATTTTACACCTGAGTGAAAACAACACCTTTAAGCAGAAAACTCATGCGACTCAATCGTGTTTCTCAACTTGTTCTCTTATTCAACAAAGGGCAATAAACATGTGAAATCAAGGGCAAATCTAGGTCGTGTTGCCAATAGTACTTTTTTTCTTTCTATTTTGTACAATGATGATGATTAGTATGTGTAGTGAAGGTGGTGTGTACCCACATCAATTATCTTTGCCAATTCATTGTGAATCAAGTGAAAAACAATTATATTAAATGTTTGTTTTCTTATAACTTCTATATAAATGCGTGCCATACCTTCCTGCCACCCACAACAATGGGGTAAAGGCAATGCTGGCTGCTGGCATGTTGTGTGCATAATGTGAGAACTAGATCCACATGTGTCTTATCTGCAAAGTAATTTGTTTCAATTTTATTTATTATTTTGTTTTGTATAACTTCGATCTCTTAATTTGTTTATGCGCATTTGGTATAGCTTACTTACCACACCTCACCACACCACCTATTAAGCCAATTTGTTATGATAAGTCAAAGCTGACAGGAACACGCTGGCTATGGAGGTACCTACACTCTACCTACAGGGTGTTTTGGAATTTATTTTTGTTTTCACTTAAATGAGGGCTTCTTAACTCACTCACTCACACACACCTTCCTCTTGTGACCTCAAATTGAAATGATTTTTTGTTGGAATTTTCTGTGTTCTTCGGCAGCACATTCATGGTGTTTTCTCATTATTTTCGATGGGTGATGATAAAGTTTATATAAATACTTATTCTCAAGGATTATTCTGAATCGTCGTGGTGTGGTGGTGAATCGCTTTTTTTGTATTCAAAATACGTGTATGCAGGCTTATTTTGTTTTGTGAGAAAAAAGTATATAATTTTTTTTTTGGAGAAAACAACTCTGCAGCCTCAAGTAAACAAGGTTTTATTTTTGTTTTTGACAGAAAAATCAAGTTTTAAATTGAGCCAAAGGCAGTTTTTATATACATACATATATACCTACGAAACCTGGTACATATTTAGAGTTGTCAATATGAAGATACATATATACCAACCTATAGCCGCGCTATCGCCTATCATATACACATACCGCCATCGCCATAGCACTTTGCTACTGTTAGCTGTTGTACTATGATGATGTGAAAACGCATACCTATATAGGAAAGTGTGTCAAGCGTCTGGTTGTTTATCTTTTGGATTCACATCAAGAGGAACGAATGAAGAGGAAGTGCATAAAGTCAGTGTCTGTCGGTGTGGTGTGGATATACTTTAACCAATTTGTCGGTGTTTTATGTCAAAAGCAGATGCTTTTCAACGTCAAAATAAAAAAAAAATCATTGCAATGCAGAAAGACAGGGAGAAGGGGGTAGTGAGCTAGGGGGAGAGTTACAAGGACTACATTGTCTATATTATTATCTATACTTACATACCTACCTACTTTTTTTGGATTGGTTTTATTTTTGTAGGTACATAAGTAGATTATTGAAAGCTGTCAGAGCAGGTGTATATAAGAATATGTTTTTTCAACGTTTTACAGTTTTATTAAATTGTACTTCTGAGACATTTGTTCAATTTCCTTTTGAATTTTACATCGTCAATAGTTTTATGTCACATTTTGGAAGGTGTTTTTGTCAAAGCGGGTTAAGTTTTTCCGGATGAACTTATCAAAACTGGTATGTGGAAATTTTTCAATCAAATATTCACCTATTTTTTTGAATTCTTGATTTATCATGGGATTCCTGATATTTAGAAATGTTGCTAAAGGTGGAGCCAATCTTTTCGAACCATTGTTAATCTGATACTGGAAGCTCTTATGCGCTCAAAATTTTGACAGAAACTCAAAATCAATATTTAACTGGCACGAAATTAACCCATTTCACGCTTGGACAACGTTGGGAAATATGTCAATGTTACTTTTAAGTTCAATGTTGTGTTTCTAAAAATTGTAATTTCGATAAAATTAATGCACCAACAGCAGCTGCTAAGAGACTTGAATGCCAAGATTAAGCATTGTGCTGGGTGACCGCAATGACAATGTTTTGTCGATTTTTGTATCGCCAACCGCTTTGTTATAGGAGGGACCCTGTTTGAGCACAACTCTATAAGCCTAAGGACCAAGCTAAGACTGTTCCGCTCTAATACTAAATCCGTGCTTCTCTATAGATAGAGAATTTGGTAAGTAAAGCCCGATGTCAAAGGTTGCAAACATTCGTGAATAGATATTTGCAAAACACCCTGAGGTTATTGTGTAAAAAACCTTGGAGGTTATTGTGTATTCTTTCTGGGGCTGGGAGAAATGGCAAATAGGTATAAGGGAAGAGATTTTTGTACGCTCAATTATTTAACTTGATAAAAAATTTACTCATCAGATACGCTTACATTTTTAAATACGGGGAGCCGTATAAATCCTGGGAACAAAAGTTCTCAACAACTTTCTAAAAAAAAACTTTCCTTTATAAAGAGTAATGTATAGACAAAGTTCTGAAAAGACAGAAATCCGAAAAGACAATGTACTGAAAAACTAAATTCTGAAAAGACAAAATTCTGAAAAGACAAAATTCTGAAAAAGAAAAGTACTGAAAAGACAAAGTTCTGAAAGACAAAGTTCTTAAAAGACAGTTATGAAATGGTAGATTCTATTATTTTGGACTCAGGGTTATAAGGCCTCCAGGCCTTAAGTCTAGAAAGTATTTAAGACATTGATAGAATTACAAAATTTCAAACGGCTTATAGCTGCCGTTTGATGCTTTAAAAAACTGGTAAACCTCTCCACTGATATGCGCAGTGCAATGCTTATACAATTTCAAGGCCCCCAAACAAAAAGCTTTCTTTTCCAAAACATTTTTTTTTTTAATAATTCAAAAGAATGCATTAATTCTTAAAAATTGCATTTTATTGATCGCTGTGTAAAGAAGAAATGAAGAAAACTTAAAATAAAATCAATGAAACCAATCTTTCAAATGAATTCCATGAATAACATTATTAAGATTACATTCAAAAAAGATTGCATTCTTTAACAACCTTGAGGTCGGGAGGGGAAATTATCGCATATCCTGACAAAAAAAATAAGTAAAACTTAGAAGGATCTGATGAATATAACATGACAGAAATGGAAGCGGTGTGGTGATATTGGGAGCAATATGCTTTTACGAGAAAGTGGAAAGCTTGAAATCATTACTGGAAAGAGTTTTTTTTCCAGTTTTCTCAGATATTTCTTACACAACAATGGATATTTCATAAAGATACTTAGCGAATTAATTCTCTTTACATAGGTAATTCTTTAGAAAGAAATATTCGATTGAATCAACAACCTAAATTTGAAACTTTTAAATCTTTTCCCAAAGACCCTACACGTGTAAGAGATGATGAGATTATATTTACGCCCATATTAAAAAAAAATATATTACAAAATTCCCACTAGATATGTAATATTGGATTTTGTATCAAATTTCCTGCTCCCCCTACTATTTTCGAGTCGATTTGTAAAAAAAACACGAGTGCCATGCTTACATTTCAAAGCACATTTTTATTTTTAATTCGATTACTTCAAAATGTAACCAGATCCAAAAACAAAAAAAAATCTTTCTCAAAACAAGTATAAGACTCGATGAGTTCACTTGCTTATCATCATCCGATAATGCAGTCTGGTTTCTGTAGAAAAAAAAATAAATCCCAAGATAGAACGGGCAAAAATACACTGTACATATACTTTTTGTCCTGTTTAAGTTACATGAGTTTGAATTTTTTTTTTCGATTTTTTTCCTTGAGTGCTTCTCTGATGGAATCCACTCAGTGATAACAAAGTAAGAAAAAAAAACATTTTTAAAAAAAGTCACTGCAAACATGCCTCCAGTCTGGTGCCTTAATTGATATGGCCTTTTATTTTTTTTTTGTTCCACTCATGTTCTGCTCATGTATACCTACTAGCTTTGTGTCTTTAAGTTAAATTTTTTTCTATCAAGTATGAGAAATAATCCAGAATTTCGTCGATAGGTACTATACACATCACCATTAAGTAACATATTATTTTTTTGTTCAAGTTTTAAGTTTCACATGACCAAAAAAAAAACAAAAACAAGTCAAGAAGAAGACCGCACACAATATAATAACATAAAAGCAATATACGTAGTAGAACTAGTAGTAGATAAGTAGAAACATGTAGTTTTTTTAAATTTTTTTTTTTGCAGTTTTCCTTGTTGGTGTCGTGTTGTGTGGAATTTCTTTGAAAAAACGTAAAATAAAAAAAGTGATAAACATAAAAACATTCATGTTTTGAGTTTTTGTTTTTGTTTCTAAGTAGGATGGCACGAACTAAAGCACAAATATATTTTTTTTTTCAACATTTCTTTATCTTTGGAGAGCTTTTGATAGGGAGCTACTGGCAGCAAATTTTGTATTTTGTATTTTAAAAGTGATGAAACAGCCAAAATTTGGGATTTAGGTGAAGAAAAATTCTACGTCTTTGGTTACCTCAAAAATACCCTAAATTTGTTCTTGGGAGAATATTTTTTCCTAATGGTACTTCGGGTGACGTGAAACAAGGCCCAACGAAAGAAAGTCAAAAATACAAATTTTGGTCTCATTTCACTCACCCACACCATCACCATTAAACCGCACCATAGACAAGTCATTATAATACACCATCATCCTGCACTTCCAAACCACCAAATATCTACTTACGCCCATATCAACATACATCCGCAACCACCCACCGAATAATCAACAACTACAGTACACCACATTACATCACATACAACAGCGCACCGCATTCCGTGAAGTCAACGTCTTACGACTTTTTCATTCGTCTTCCTTACAGTTCACATTGTCTTGTGGAACAAAAATCACCATGACGAGGTACGACATTTGGAAAAACTAATCGACTTGTGTAAATACGGAACTTACTATTCGAAGTTATAGAGACATAAGGTTCCAGCTAGGCCTCAGTTTGTAGCAATTTGAAGAGCTCAGGTTTTATTTCGTGCCATTAAAGTTAATTCTTTTTGGCGCCCGTCGTTAACAACAAATAAATAATCCATTAGACCGGAATCAGATTCCTACCGCAAGCTCCCTGCTCGCTCCATCAGAGTGAGATTATTGGGCACCAAAGCAGTACTACCACTTTACTTCAATTGAAGTAGATCTACTTCCTTTTTTTCAAAAAAAATTACAATCTACTTCCTACTTCGCACCATCACCAAATTGTCGAAATCTACTTCATTTTAAAAATGACTGTTTAAACTTACTTCAATTTTATATTAATATGTCAAATCAACTTCTTTTTTCTCTGTTAAACTCAAGTATATAGCCCCAGAATTTCCATTGAAACAAAAACAAAATTAACACAATTTTAATACAAAAATGAGCAATTTTACAAAGTGTAGACACTCAACCCACTCTTGTATTCACGAATCTTGTGAAAAAATCGCTTGAGAGTGTGAATTTCGAATGAGTTTCTTTTTTTTTTAATTCTTGGTTCACCTTTTCTATTTTGGTTGATAATTTTTGGTCTGTTTGGTTGCCCCCAAACTATAATCATTTTATTGTTCTTTTTTATTAAAAAAAAAGGTAAAGTACCTTAACAAAATAAAACTTAAAATTGTTATAAAACCATGATGCAAAATATACATATACAGGGTGGCGCACGAATCGTGCTACAAAAATAAAACGTAATAACTTTTTTTCTGTGTTACGCTTATTTTTTTTTTTTTATTTTGTAGGTTACTATTTAGATTTATAAAAATGGATGCTTGGGATACGGAGAAAAGAATTTGGATAGTGCAACGGTACCATGCTTTGCAGTCCGTCATTTCCGTCCAAAGGGAATTTAGGCGGGAGTTTGGCGGTAATCCCCCGAGTAGATGGACCATTATGAGGTTTGTAAACATGTTTGCCGAATCTGGAAGCATCGCACGAAGGCCGTACCATCGAGATGCCAATGTTCGGGTTCAGGATACAATCGCAGCAGTAGCATCTGCAATACAGGCCAATCCGAGCGTTTCGACCCCAAACTTATCGGGGCAAATTGGAGTTAGTAGACGGTCATTACAACGGATACTTCATGACGATTTAAACTTGTTTCCGTACAAAGTCCAAATTACTAGCAAGTTAAACCCTCAGCATTTGCCATATACCATTCAACAGCGTTTGGTTTCAGCAAGATGGAGCAACTGCACATATAGCCAGACCAGTTATGGCGGAGCTAAACAAAATATTCGCAAACAAATTAATTTCTAGGAACTCCACTCTTCGCTGGCCCCCAAGGTCACCTGGCCTGACTGCACCAGACTTCTTTTTATGGGGTTATGTCAAGCAAGAGGTGTATAAAACGAAGCCCAGGAATTTAACTGAATTAAAGCAGTCCATAACGACAATAATTGAGGCGATCCCAACTTCAACTCTTCAGGCCGCAATGAATAATTTTTTGATCAGGTGCCGCATATGCGTGGGAGAGCGTGGAGGTCATTTGCGGTCTATAATCTTTAAAAACAACTCACTATTTAAAATAAAATTTAATTTTCTAACCAATAAAAAAAAAATAAATGAAATACATCAATTAAAAAAAAAGTTATTTGAATTTCTTATTGTAGCACAATTGGTGCGCCACCCTGTATATGAAATAGGTACCAAAAATGATTTAATAAGAAAAACAAATTGTAAGACTATAAACGCCCTCTTTTATGGGATTAAATAAAACATGAAAATTGGTAGCCATTCCAGAGTTCTTTTTTCTTCTTAAACTGAGTCTTACTTACTTACTTCGGGAACACGCTGGACTACTACGAGCTTACCTCAGCTTCAATAAAAAAAGTATCACTTCGTTTTCAATCAGGAAATAACGCTGAATTTTCAATTAGGCTTTATTTCGCTTAATGAAACGAAAGAAAGCCAATTTGGCTTTATTTCGTTTTCATGTTTTTTATGCAGGTTGGTAATGTGGACTAAGAAAAATTTTACCATTATTGCCTCCAAGAAACTGGTTTTTCGAGACCATTATTACACTTGTCTTGCCTTACATAAATACAGTACTACAGCTCCCAGCATAACTGCGCTTAAACAGTGAGGTATGTATTCTTGGGCTAACTATAGAATTTGGGGTAGGTGCGAGGTTGGGTGTATGCAAAGTCTTAAAACAATTTGATATAAAACTGTAAGTTGAACTGAACTTAATACAAATTGCGTATGACAAGGCCCTCACTACGTCACTGATGAGTTCAAGTGAGTAAGCCGGACGAAACGCCAATTTGTAGGACTAAAGGCCATAAAAAGCTACTTTGAATCAATAAAACCGTTTACTTTATTTCCAAACGAAAATTGGCCTTATTTCGGTTTTGAAATAAAAATGAAGCCAATTTGGCCTCATTTCCATTTTCAAAGTGAAATTAGGCCAAATTTCAGATTTGATCTTATTTCGTTGGGCTTTATTTCACGTCACCGACGATTTTATATGACAAAATCACGCCTCGTTTTGCATGACTCTGTACAAAATTATCCACCAGCTCCTTAGCTGTGGAATTGTCTAGTTTAATATTTCGTTTCATTTCGTTTGTTGTCCGAATAGTAGCAAAAGAAATTCTTAACCAGTTTTAGTTTTAGAATTGTTTTCTTTTTTTTATCATTTTTGTTTGGTTTTATTTTAATTTCTAACTTACTACTCGCGTATTGCGTTGTGTTTTCTTGTTTACTTGTTATTTTTGTTTTTTTTTTTTCAACGTAGGACGTGGTTATTCGAAAGCTTCAACTATTTAACTACCACTATCTTGTGTTTTCTATTTATATTTATCTTGTTTTGTATTTATTATTGCCATTTGCCATCGATAAAATCTATTTTTTCCTTTCATTTTTGTTCTTCAATTAATTTGATTAATCCAAGAGCGAAGGCGGCAAGAAAAAAAAATAGATTTTATTTTGTGCTCTGGAGATCTAAAAAAAAATCCCCATTATAATAATAAAAAGAAAAAAAAAACAACACATACCAAACAACTGCGACGTATATTTTAAAGAATAAATCGCAGTTTAGCGATTTAGTTAAAAACATTTATTTGTAAAAAAGACACGAGTTTTTATACTGCTGTCATGTGGCAGCATGGTGAATTTGGACCTTTTTTTTGCTTCTGTTGGGTCGTCGTCTCTCGTCCGTCACAACTACTGACATATTTACTCAAATTAATTTTATTTGTCCATCTAAATAATGCACAAGGAGAAAATTAAATTGAGTATAAAATGAAGTATAGGTAGGTAGATATGGAATAAAAAAAAATCTTTTTACAAAAAAGTTTAACTTTAACACCATGAGAGACACGATTTTTATTCATGAATTAAATATTTAACTATTTGATTTGATGCGTTGTTTGTTTTTTTTTTGTATTCTTTTTGTTGCCTAAATGTTTCTTATTTCATTTCAATGAGACTGACATTTTGATTGGGCCACAAGGTCATGAGAGGGAATGAATGTTTGATGTTCGTGCTCCAGCCATTGGTGGTGGGTTTTTCTTTTTGTAAACAAAATTGTTTGTCGATGTTATTTAGTGGTGTTCTGGTTTTTTCTTTTTTTCTTTTTGTTGTTAGCTATTTATTCACGTAGGCAAAAAGATAACGAATAGAAAGACAAGAAAAACATAAAAAAAAAACTCAATAAAGTGAGGAAAAAAAGTAACAAAAAAAAAGAAACAAATAAATGCGCTAAAAAAAAAATAATAAAATAAAAAACATGTACGAGCTCATCATAAATGTTTGCGAAATTGATTGAAGAGCTGTTAATAATTCAGTCTGTGACTCGATTGATAAGGATTCCAGAGTTCGGTATAATGGAAATTTTTGTCACTTTATTTTTGAATGAAAACCAAACAAATTACACATTTATACGTGTGCTATGTACATAATGTTGACGTGTTTTTATCTCACCAATTTTTTTCGTGGGTTTGGGTATAGGTTACACACACATTTGGATATGAAAAAGATAATAAAAAAAGAAAACGAGCTGATTTGAGTTTAAGCTGCGTTTTTTTATAAATAAAAAATGCGTAATCAGCAAGGTTTCGATAAATATTTTTTTTAGTTTTTTATGGTTCAACCACAATAATATTCAAAACAAAAGAATCATCGCAAATGGATATAAATGAAATAAAAATAAATTAGGTGCCGCGACAGCTTGTCGAGAACCAAGGCCTAATTAATTATAAAACTCGCAATTATTCCTATAAGCATGTTGTTAGGCAGGAACTGAAATAACCTTCAATTTTTTGCCGAATCCGAAGAGCAGAGTTGATATATAGGACTAGATATCTACGAGTACTTTAAAAGATTCTGTCACTTCCTCGCAAAAGGCAGTACCATTAAAATCAATGTTTTTTTTTTGGTGGTAAAGGCTGGAAATCAATTCGCAGACCTTCGGCGTTCGTATGACAAAAATACATAGAAGCTCTACGTTAGGTTCAAATTAAAGGTAGTTACTGCGAAATTCTTGACGCCTTGAAAAATTGATTTTTTTAGAGTTTTAAGGCTTCGATCAGAGGGAATAACACGGTTTTCTGCAATATGAATCTTACAGAACGAGGAGTGGCTACGTTATGCATATCATAAAAATGATCCAAAAAGAGCGATGAAACTTTCTACTCTTTGATTTCTAGCATTCTACTGGACAAAAATTATTTAAAATACTTTTCTTGGAAAACGATTATAAAGTTTCAAGAATGACCATTAACGAAACCGCCAGATCCACGAGAAAATCTAAAACGAATTATTCTTTTTGAATTCTATGTATTCTAGACTTTTTTTTGACATAACGTTGGTCGTTACAAAATCGTTAATTTTTCATTATATTGTGAATGGATTTCAATGAAATATCTTTTTTAATTTGCTCGACAACTAAACGCATATTTTGTTAGAATACTATGGAAAATATTGCTGCGGTTAACTCATAAGCTTCAAATAGCTTTCTACTGGAATACAAAATTTAAAAATACTTTTCTTGGAAAACGGCTGAAAAGTTTCAAGAATGACCCATAACTTTGTCAATTCTTTCGTAATCTTCATGAAGTTCAAAATGCAATATTAAAAAATATACAAGAGATCAAGTTTAAAATAAAATCAGCTTAGTTAATGACAAGGAATTACCACTTTAAGAAAACTATTTGGAATATAGCATTTAGACTAAAATCAACTTTCCAACAACAAGTTTCATTTTAAATTGCAAGCCATGTATTCAATCGTCATCAACATTTAACTGCCATTGCGATAACTTTTAATTTAAACTCACCTGGAAAAATGACAAGTTTTTGTCAAGTTTAGTCAAGGTCCTCAAAAGGCTTCGGTGGGGGCAATCTAGACTAGGAAAACTTGTCAAATACTAGTAAGGCCCTGGCTAGAAAAAATCTTGTTGGATGATTTTTTTTTGTCCCATCACAATTACCCCATAGACATACATAGGTATTAAACAAAAATATTTTATAACCATTATATAAAATTAGGCATAAAGTTTTTCCCTCTCAACATTACACAATTGTATTGCGAAACAGCTCAGTAGCTAGCCTTTTATTTTGTTTTGTTGTCTCTCTAGGCAAAAGGTTACCTAACGGACAATGCCCTAGAGAAAATCGACAGTTACCCTTGCTAGACCCTTGCTAGCATCAATGTTTAACTTTCTAGGGCCTCGTTAAAAACTAGATTATTTTTTTAGGTGGGAAAGAAGGTGGTTTCTGACTATGAATCCAACCACCAGTTCGCAGTTTTGAAATAGTGAAAATTTACTTCAAAAATAGTGAAAAAAAAACGTGGAAATGTTCGTACTGCTTTTGGTCGCTATCAAGCGCCACGCCTTTTTACCTAGCGATAGTGAATTTAATCTATAAATTTGAAAGTTTCAAGCAGGTAAGTAATGAGAGGACTCCAACTTGGGTTGGATACGTCTTGGTGTGGATATGTCTTTTTATCCCATCACAAATACCCTATATATAACAAAAACAAA
Organism: Dasysyrphus albostriatus; assembly: GCA_946251815.1. Classification (NCBI taxonomy): domain Eukaryota; kingdom Metazoa; phylum Arthropoda; class Insecta; order Diptera; family Syrphidae; genus Dasysyrphus; species Dasysyrphus albostriatus. The sequence goes on from OX276336.1 coordinate 140,788,492, forward strand.
AACAAAATATTTTATGCCCATCATAGAATAGTAAGGAAAATGTACGTAAGTATATACTTTTTTACTTTCACATTACATAGCTGTATTGCGAAATAGCTCAGTAGCTAGAGTGTTGGACTGGTAGGCCGAAAGGCATTAGCATTAAGTTATTATAGTTTAACTTAGATCGCCTGACTGGGGCCAGTAAGTTAGTTTTAAGATATTGGTAAATAAGCTAGTTTTTATGAATTTTCATCTAGCTTCAAGAAAGTGTTAAGAAAATGGAAAAAAAACAAAATTTGGACTGGTTATCAGAAATTCGCAGGATCGAATCCCAGTTGAGACAACTTGTTTTTTGTTTTGTTGTTATCTCCTGGTAAAAGGTTACCTAACGGACAAGGCCCTAGAGAAAAAATCTAGTTACCCTTGCTAGACCCTTGATAGAATCAATGTTAAAATTTCTAGGGCCTCGTTAAAAACTAGATTATTTTTCCCGGTGGGTTGACAGCCTGGATTGTGCGATTTAGAACCATCAGTTTTTTTTTTTCAAATGTAAATTGTAAGCCAAATGCTCCACCAATAACACCAGAGCTGTTATAGGCTAAAAACAGTCACATTTATGTGATGCTAAATTTCATGAAAAGAATCCCCTTTTGAAGGCAGAGCCGAGACGATCCTTCGCCAGATATTGTATTCTATTATCAACCACAGCGTTTTTACTTTACATACAAATAAAAATATCACCACCTTTCAACAAAAAAGAAAGAATTTCTTGGACGAATTAAAATAAAACCTCTTGTTGGGGCATTGAAGTTTCAAAATTTGGGGTTTTTTTAAGTAATAAGACTTAAAAAGTTCGAAAATCACTCTCTTCGCTAACAAATTATTTAATTAAATATTAAAATCTTCTGATGCCTCAAGCCAACAAAAAACCTCTGGCTGTTCTATTTGCTTAAGATAAGATCTTGAAGATGTATCACATTTTGAAAGTTCACTCAACTATATGCCTTGAGCTCATTTTGTAATCATCAGCAGTAGATAAATTACGAAATGACAAATATCCCTCTGCACACACACCTTTAAACCTTTAACACACCTTGCTTAAATACTTTTTCTTCGCAATCGCTTTAAGTTCGTTGATTAATTTCTCTCCAGGTGAATATACTTTTTTTTCAATAGCAGTGTGGCGTTACTGACTTGTCATCACATTTTACCTTTACTTACTTTCGCCACGCCCTAGAGTGTTTATCCCCCAAAAAAAAAAAAAAACATCAACTTGAACAAATTATGCTGAAAAGAGTCATGCATTTTGTACGTGCCTCAAAATGAAACAAAAATCCTTTCTAGGCCTATTTTTAAATATATTTTTGTTCACTCGATGGCTTACATGAATATAATGTATGGATTTAAAAACAGAATATCAAGCAAAGAGCTATATGTAGCTGTGAAAAAACTATATAAAAACAAAATACAGAAACACCCGAAATCTATAAAAATTTAGAAATACTAAAGTGTTTCGCGTTGTGGGTTCGTCTTTCTCTCCTCCTCTCTACTTTTCGACGCCTCGTCGGTCGTGATATTTAAATCCTCCTTCGGTGTGAAAATTAAATGACTTTTATTTCACATTTCATTGTCTTCCTCCCCCTCATCCGTCACCGCCACCGACGTGTTTTTCAAATTCATATAAATTATAAGCCTTAGGGGTAATTTTGTGACTATGATGATAGGATTCAAGTAGTTTTTTTTTTTTTGTAGTCAAATTCGAGGACGAGGGGTTGGTTGTTATTCAATACCAGGAATGTCCACTAAATTTGCACCATTTTCCCACGTCAATTTATAATTTTGATGTGTGTATATGGTGCGGCAGCAACTTTTGTTTGTCATTAAAATAGTTTTGCCGACAAAATGACAAGCAAAACGCAAATAATACCATTTCCTGGGAAATTTTGTTGAATTTCATCGAAATAATATTGCATTTCAAAAGATTATCTCTCTCTCTCTCTCTCTCTTCTATCGATCGATTTTGCTTGGCCTTTAAAACCACTGGGAAGATAAAATAATATTGCGTGTGTACTGTGTGTTTTATTTTTAAAAACTATACGATGATTCATTTTTAACGAACAAAGGACTAATTCGAAAATATGTTTATTTTATTCCTAATTAGTGGAAAGTTCTACAAGTTAGATTTATGATATTGTGAGACCGGATGACAATTTATATTAATTTAATGATTGCCTTTGTGTTTTTTGTTTTAAGTGTTTTGTTTTTTCTTTACATTCAATTATGTATTATTTGGTTAATCATATACAAAAGTACTTTAAGATATCACTAATCTCCACACAAAAACAAAAGAATGGTGTGGTAAATCGTTTAAGCTTAATTATTCCAAAAAAAAATGAATGAATAATAAATTCTTATGAACACTATGTTCGAAGGATTTCGGGGATTTTTTTTTTGTAATTAAATTGTTTCTAGTCTCTAAACATTTTATAATGTGTAGTTGTTGTTATAATTCTTTTTGATAAGGGAATTTCGTAAGATAATCTTTTAAGAAAAGTCTCTCTGTCTTAAAGTTTTTGTTTTTTAACTCAATGTAAAAATTATTCTTGTTTCAGTTCCCATGGCAATTCTCTACGAAAATCAGTGACATTTGGAACATTCAACAGTTTAGGGACGCCGAAAACATTTCACCTATTTTTGACCATTCAGAATACGTCCATTTGAGATTGTTTCATTTGCAGACACAAGAAAATGGATCTCTAAAAATGCAAAATGGGAATTTAAAATCAAATTAAACAAATATAAATTCACCAGAGAATGAATGCCCCTATAAGCGAAACCGACTTAGACCAAAAAACCGGAACGTTTCTGTACTAATTCAATCGATGTTTACAACACGTAGGCACTAGATTCAAGAGTAAATATATAAATTGATTTCAGTGGTTGAAAAGCGCTGTTGGTTCTGGGATGCCAGGCCGGCTGACATACGAATAAAACCAAAAAGTACCTCTTGGTATCAACTTGAATGCAGACTTTTCGTCATTAACTTAACGTGCTTTGGCCTCATAAATTTTTTTCGCCAGGAGCATGACAACATCTTGCCAACATCTTTTCTTCTTTTGCAAAAGAATATAAAAAATGCACGAATACCAAAAAATTGCATTTTACTGAAAAATAAATGGGCAAATAATTATTGCATTCATTTTGATGCCAAATTGGTTTTTATTCATAGTTTGAAGTCGAGATCTCAAAGCAAAGTAAATGAATGTAATCATTTAAATGTAACTAACTATTTAAAACGTGCAAGCAGGTTACAAACGCAGGTTAATCCACAGTTTAATTTTTGTATTTATTCTAACATAATCTCTAGCAGGCGACAGAATGAGAATGAGGTACATTATACGTATTATTCTACTATTTTCCATGTAAAAATGTGTACACACATGGTTCATTTTTTTTAACATTTCATTTAATTTTACTTTGAAAAACTCATTGTTTCATTTTCGTGGTATGATGGTTAGTGCGTTGGACTGTCATGCCGGAGGTCTGGGTTCGATTCCCAGACACTGCCACCGAAAAATAGAAATGTTTTTCCCGAGGTACTGCCGCTTGCGAGGAACTGACAAATCCTCCCAGAATATATTTATTTTGAATACGTGCTTCTCATCCAGCCGTTCGGAATCGACAAAAAATTGTAGGTCCCCTCCATTCCTGCCAACAACACGCACACAGGAATTTATTTTTTTATTTTTTACATTATATGTAGTTTAGAATAAATTTCAAATGAAAGAATTTGAATTTTGTTCAAACTAAACCAAATCAAGTGATAAGCTGTGTATATCTAAATTATTAACTTAATTATTCAATAATACCAAATAGGTAAATCTTGTGATGCTCGTAGCATTATTTAAATTTTGTGGTTTTCAAGCTGTTATTTATGAACAAAACAAAAATGATATACATCCATATATGCAAACATACGTGCCTACGTTGTTCTAATCACCGCATATGTACATAAAATGATTCTCTATTCAGATTCCATTAGTTTTAATTGTGTAAATTTCATTCGGCAAAAATTCTAGTTCAGACAATTTGTAAACCAGTCCAACTTCCAGATCTGTGAACACATTCAAAACAACAAACTTAATGTTTTCTTCATTCATGTTCTGCATGTTTTTTGATTTTTAAACAAGTATAAAGAGACTGTTTAACATCCCTACAATCGAAGTAAATCTATTACAACAAATTCGTATGTGATCATAAGTTTTCTGAAAATTTTTTGTTTTTTTTTTTCAAACAATTTTAATTAACAAAAATAATAGAAACTCAAACACATTAATCAAATCATCGTAGCACTATTAAACTATCCTATCAGTTATTCGCCCATTAACATCTTGTTTTTACGATCTCAAGATCATGTTATTATTTTACGATGCATCAGCAATAGAAACAAAATAATAATACCTACCTACATTCACAGGGTATAGTTCACAATATAGCGTAAAATGCACTTAATTTGTTTTATGTTTTGAATGTGCATGACTTTGATTTTTCATACTTGAAATGACTATGATGAACAATAACACACAAACATACTTCTAAGGCAATGGTGAATGTTTTTGTGTACACTTAAATGCTAAATAACTATGGCCATAAATCACTATTCAGCATTATTTTCATATTAAAAAAATATAACATTCATTTGACACCAAAGTTCACTTAGATTTTTGTACTAAGTGAATCACAGTTGTTGGTCTAGCTTCCGTGTATGTAAGTAAGTACTTGTACATGAAACATGAGTTATTTTGTTAACAAGATTTTTTCAAAGCACGTACGGTGCATTAAGAAAAGTTGTTCTAGCTAAAAAAAAAACCTTTTTTTCTATCTTTTAAAAATTTGCAAGAAAATTATTTGAAAGAGTTTAAGATTAGTGCAAAAACATTCTGCAGGTTACCCGTCCAAAGAACGTTACTTAAAAATTAATGAAGTATTAATTTGAAGTGTATAAATTTTCGGGTTTCTCAAGGGCTTCTGGGTCTCGGAGACTATCGTCCTGGGTCTCGGGAATTATCGTCCTGTAGAGCATTTATATGCAAAAAATTACTGCGATTTTGAAATTCTCAATCACAATTGCACAACATTATGTACCATGTAGGTATTTCCATCAGTAATATATGTAATATGTAATAATAATAATAACTTCCAAACATTTAAACAAATAAAATTTTAAAACATTAAGTTCTAAGTTAGAAAAACACTAATGTTTTTTTCGGTTGCCTCAAAAACTCATCAAAAAATTCTTACAAACCAAACAACAACAACTTAAAATTAAACCTTTTTCCCACATCACAGGATATTTTAAACAACAAGCAGATGGCAAGTAAAACAAATGTGGAGGATATAGGATACATAGGTATGAGTTAGGGTGGTTTTGAAAATTCATCTCAATTTCACAATTATTTCAACATTTTCATGTTCTTTGCAAAACTTGATACCCAAAATTAACATGACAAGAATAAATTAAGGTTGAAAAACATTTCTGACGTTAATCCTGGAAATTATTTGTTTCGTTGTTTCGGGTTTTTAAATTTATAAATTTTTTTTTTTTTTTGCATTTGTATTCGTTATACTCTAGATTAAGTCTGACATGATTATCATAATTCTTTGACAATACCTTCTGGAATTGAATATGAAAAATTGCCATTATAATCAAATTTACAAGAATAACACACCATCATATCACCCATTTAATTTTTGGAGAAGACGCATAAGGAGAGGATTTTCTCATTGTTAATGATGCTGCAGGTAGGTGTATTAACTTTAAATCTGCCTCATTCCAACCGAATAAGTGAAACATACATTTTAATATTCTTCCTTCACAAATATTCTTTGTTTTTGTGATGATATGTTTTATTGAACTCAAACTATAAGTAAAAAGAAATAATAAATTTGATTTATCTTTTTGATAGGAAAGCAAGGAAATATAAAATAATTTGATCTCAACTAAACAAATCACTAACTGGTTTTAGATTATATTCAGAAATTTTAAAATTCACTGCAAAGAAACTCATTATCCGAAGATAGTTTATGTTGTATGCCAACAAACCATAATATTTATTATTATTATTAATTATAAATAAAAAATAATATTGATTAAATACCACCGATTTATGTATTTAAAAAAAATCAGATACGTTTTGTGTTTATCAGGATATCTTTAGAGGATTCATAAAAGGAAATAATGTCTTTTTAAAGGAGCATACAAAACAGCACTAAACAAAATCTGAATAATAATTCGCATATTTTCTTGACAGTGTCAACAAAACAGAAAAGAAGAAATAAATAGTTGAACTCACCTGTATCACGCTTCCTTTTGCTTGCCTTGTGTAGCTGGTGTTGTTGTTGTTGTAGTTGTAACTGTTGCTGCTGATGCTGTTGATATTTATTTGTTAAAGTACGTATATCTGTCTTGTCACTTGCTCCTGTTGCTGATGATGATGATGTCTTCACCAACAACTGACTATTCCCGTACTTTACAGACTTGTCGAGAAAAATTATTCCGGGACGCTGTTGATGATGATTATTATTATTGCTACCTGTCAAGCTACCGTTATAAGATACGACTTGTTGCTGTTGCTGTTGCTGATGCAGATGGGGCGTAGGTGCAACAGCTGACGGTATGGAATTGTATGAGGAAGCTGCGCTCAATGTGACAGCGCCGCTATCATTACTGTTAGTGGCCTTAATTTGACCAGCAGCGACTTGAGTGTGGGTCGACAATGGCGACGGCAAAGAGTCTGCTATAGGTGGTAGCCCAGAGCTAACAAGATGATGGCTTGTTGCTGTAGCAGCACTTATTCCTGTCGACGATGTTACTCTTGACGATGATGATGAGTGCGGCTGTTTTTGTTGTTGTTGTTGTAGTTGTTGCTCCTGTTGTTGTTGATGATGATAAAGAGGAGTTTGATGATGATTCACATCAACTATGTATTGCTCATTCAAATTATTTTCGTGCTGCTGATAGACACTGGAAACAACTTCTGCGTCTGATGACGAAGAACCAAGGTTCTGATGTTGCAGTTGTTCGTCTAATTGTAGTTGCTGATGCTGGTGTTGTTGCTCTTGTTGATGACAACTACTTTCATTTGGGTAAGTTGACAGAGACGATGTGGACACAAGTTGAAAATCGTTATCTATTTCTGGACAATTGATGTTAGTGTTTTTGTTGCTTGTGTGCTGATAACAATCGCCCTGTATATTGGGGCGACTAGGAAAGTCGTAGTTGGACGACAAAAAATGCGAAGTTTTCATTTGCGTTTGAAAATTCCAAGCGATTAATTGATTTCTCTTGCTGGCTTCGTCTTAATTTCGTATACTAAACTACGTCGTCGTTGTCTCAAATTTAATTAGAGAATTATACAGGTAGGTATATGAGATCTTTTTTTTCTGTTTAACACTATTTTTGCATTTTTATTCTTGTTGCACAAAACCGAAAGAATTTATGTAGGTATTGACTCTTTTTTTTTTGCTTATATTTAAGTCATCACTCACACACAATTTTTTTTATTGAATTCCAAAAACGAAGGAAGAAAAAGCTGAAAGAAATTTTAGGAATTTGTTTTGTTAGATATTCAAATCAATTTTTTTTGCTGACGAAAAGGAATCTCTTTAGTGTACACTCCTTTGAGGAAGATTGCTGCACCTTAACCGTGAATGATCGTATAAGAACCAATAAAATACGCAGTTTTCCAGACCAGACAACTACTGTGCGATAGGAATTGGGGTCTCTTACCGCTGCAGACCGCATAGTGTTTTTTTTTGTTCCTTTTAAGGATAAGTATATGAACTTACAGCACGGCGGGTGAAGAAAAATATACTGCGTCGCAGGTCTGTATACCGTTATGCTTCTACCTACTGTCGATGTTTTTCTTCTTTTTTTTCTTTTATAGAGAGCAATGTATGTGTATGTACACTGTGCCGACACTTGTGAATGGAGGATAGGGAATCCCTATGAGTCCTTCGTGCCGTATTGTTATGATTCATTCGAAGCATGCGCACTTTCGGATTGAGAAAATTCTATAGGAAGGGTGTGAGTGTTGCCAGACATGACGAAATAAACGAATAAGTATACATGCCTACGCTGCCGCGCGCTGGTGGGGTTTGTGCTTGAGGGAGGACGTAGGTAGGTATACAAAATGCTGAATGAAATTATTCCATAAAATTATGTGTCATGTTTTTTTAAATTTGATGTCAGAGCATGAGAGGGTTTGGTAATTCTCAACACTTGATTACAAGTATGCAGACAATCCCGGGCAAGCTGGTATTTTTCTATTTGGGGATTGTTTAAAAAAACAGATACAAAATTTAGTAACTATTATTATACCTACTTTGTTTATTTTCTATGACCAAGATTCATACCGAAACGCATCAAATTGAAAAAGCTTTAAAATGCCTTAAATGTCGGTTCGCAACAAGTTTAAACTCCTTGGGGGTAACATAAAATCTCTGTTGATACTTGGGTATGATGAAATGTTCTGATGAAATGGTTACGGCTATACATATTAAGGATTCGTTTAATGAGAAATCATGCACAATGTGAAATACCCAATAAACATAATATCCATTAGCATTAAAATGTCAATGCAATGCAGCATTAGATTGACAAAAAATGTGAACAAAAAAATGTACCGTACTGAGCAAACCAATAGACTTTTGAATGGAGTATTCAAGTTGGAATGTAAGTGGAAAGAAAGGTTATCAACAACATGCAGATCAACTTAGATGTTGCAAACCTTATCCTAGAATTTGTAGTCTAAATCTAAGTCGCCAAATATTAGTTGCTGGTGATTTCACGTTGCATCCATTCATGTGAATGTATATAAGTCGCAGTTTAAAAAACTAGCCACCATCTTGTCAAGTGCTACATCCGGGATAGGATGACATCAAATTGAAGTAAACACGATTTGATGTTGTTTCTATTTTTTTTTTTTATTGGATCGTCTTGACCCGATAGTGACCCTAGACTAGGTTGACCAGGCCAGTCACTGAAAAGAAACTCATTTTTGTCTTTCTACCTACATGTCTGCTATTTCTTTAGGCAACAAATTTCGCATCAAATAGTCTTCTCCTGAAATCGTGTCTATACCTACTCGTTTAGCTATAAGTTATCTAAGGATACCAAAAAATGTGATTAAAGAAATCTCATGAAATCTGATGAAAGTTTTGTTACATATGAAATACATACATACCTATATAGTGCATGCTTATAAATCACGAAATGAAAACATTCGTGCTAACTAACCAAAAAGATTGCATAAAAATTGGGACTGCAGAGAGTGTGCATCAAAATACACTGTATGACGTTAATGTGAACCAATATAGAAAAATTGAAAACAACAACCATATAAAAATGCATGATGATTCAATTTTGTCAAAACGTGTGTAGGAAATTTTTATTGAAAGCGACGACTAGGTATAACGCTGACGATTGCAATTGATCATAATCATGAGTGTTATGAAATGATTGTTTCTTTTGATGGGACATTACATAATATAGGTATTTAAAGAACATAATATACGTGGATTTGGAAACGATGTAATAATACAAATATACAAATATACTAATACTATACTTTTTGGACTGTTTTCCTGAGGTAATTTAAGTAATAGGTATTTATAGTGTTTGGTAGAAACATGACAACTCGAAAATGTATTTGCTTGTTCACGTCTGCTTCACATCGTGGTTGAGCCTAGAGGGGTTAAACGATTGTCCGCAAACTTAGAATATTTATGAACACGATCTTTTAAAAAAAATATGTGCCAAATTTTAAGGAAATCGGTTGACCTGTTTAGGGTCAAAATTTAAAGTGGGAGTAAAGCGCAAATTAGTTTTTGGAGTTAGGTATCATGTTTTTACTTAACACGAGTGATATACCTTTACATAAAAAATGGTTTGACACCTATTCTAATATGGTATTTAAAATCATGAAAGTACAAGTCCACAAAAAGTTTTAATTAGAATGAAATAAAATTCAGATTTGAATAGGTATGTATATGTTTTGAGTTTCTTTGCTGATTTGGATAGACCAACTTGAATTGGAATAATCAGCCCTGTTCTGATTTCCGATGCGAATCAAATTCGTATACCAAATTGATTTCCGTGCGAATTCAAAAATCATGTTCCGAATTTCGTACGAACCCGCGTCAGGGTAATTTGGTATTCAAACTGTTTTTTTTTTCAAACTCTACGGAGTTCGTCAAATTTGTTAAAAAATTAAATTAATTAAGTTTAAAACAGCAAAAATATAGTTGATATCGTGGTCCGTGGCTTTTTAGTGGAAATTCTTACATTTTTCAAATTAAATTAAATTTTAAGCTTCAAATGAATTTCGAAAGTCAAACAAATTTTCAATACGATCGACCTTTTGTAAAGATTTCCAACAAATAAAATACTGAAGAGAAGTTCAATTTAAAGGTAAAGTGACCTTCAGTCCAAATGCGTTTCGCCCAGGTACAACAATTGTGCTCATCAGTTAGATGTTGTTGTACCCTTCTAAGACGCATAATTTTAGTCGATGGTTACCGACACGTATTAAATAAACAGCACAAATGCACTGTAAATTATATTATCTAGTGGAATTTGTTTAAATTCAGACAACTAGAAATTGATGATGGTAAAACCCGTGGTCTGGCTGCTTTTAGAGTTAGAATAAAAACGTAAATAATTTTATTTACATTTTTATTCTAACTCTAATACTACATTATGTTATTGTTTTTGTGTTCTTTGTCGTCTATTTTACTTGCTTACTTACTTATTTGTTCAACAGATAATTATTTAGAAGGGGACTGGCCTTGAAATAAAATTTTGTTAAACTCTATTTAGTTTGGCCCTCGGCTGACTAGGTACTGAAGACTAGACTTTTTTATTTTTTATTAAGAGTAGGTATGCAAATTGAAAACTGAATGGACCTTTTAATCTATTTACTTTTATTTGAATCCCTATTTTCAGTAGTCAGTCGGCTTTTTACAAAATGAAATAATAGGGGACATTTTTGAAAAAGCAGGTCCCTATGTCGGCCCCATTTTTCGTCTTGTTAACAGGGGCTGACTACTGGTGTACTTAGGTAGTAGAATTCTGGAACTAACGGGCTGACTACTTAGTACCATCATCCTACACTTACACAATTTCTTTCAAAACAGCTTAATTTCTTTATGGAACAACTAAAAAATTATCTTCTGTGATGAGCCAGATTTGTATTTCTTTAAATCGCCCAATCTAATATAAGTTCAAAATTTGGTCCATTATATTGATTTTATCAAGAGGAATGGTGGGTACCTACCTTTTCTATTATAAACATTATTGCATCGATTTAACATACATAGATTCTTCAAAATAAAGTTCTCTTTTATCGCTGTTATTTAAACTACTACTCATACCAAGTAATTTGTTTCTCTGCGAGACGCTAGGTCTTTTGAGTAATGCAACTTTACTGTCTAAACAGAATGAGAGACGGAGCTGCAATAGATGTCAAAAATGCTGCAAGGAGAGTTGAAATTTGTGCAATTGTTACAGCTGCGGCTGCAGCATTTTTGACATCTATTCCAGCTCCGTCTTCTATTCTGTTCAGGCAGTTAATCGCATGGTAGGTATCATAGGTAAGTAGAACCTCAAAAAATTTAAATGTGGAACACAGAATAACGTTTAACAAAGGTTTCTGACCTTAACTAGCATTTTGCTTGGGATCCCTTAACGTAACTATGAATCTTGATTTTCATGTAGTTGATTTTTTATAACTTACCTACCTATAAAACTATAAAAGTTACTGTTACCATTTTTAAAATAATTAATTAACTGTTGCTTCCTATTTTGTGCTAATTTCTACTTACTTTTTCTTATTACTTATTTTTATTATTCAAAGTGCAACCTTTTTTAGACCAAAAAGAATACATTTTTTATTCATAAGGAATCAACTCAACCATTCACTTATTTGAGTCTTTTTCAGGAAACTTTAATCTTTCTCAAAAACCAATAATCCAGACATGAAACGACATATCAAGTAACATCAATCTGCTTAATTCAGGCAGGTAGACGAGTAACTTTTTCCTGCCCTCAGGTTGGTTTCATGTACTTTCCCATGAATTAAATGGTTAAGCTACTAAATTTAAAAAAAAAAAACAAAAAAGATACTCGTTCATTATGAATATAGCATATACCTACCTACATAATGAAATGTACATTACATAGTATATTATTTTAGTTAGAAATTATCGCCCAAACTTTTGCTCCAATAAATATAAGAAATAACCCAAAATGAACTTTTATTGAACTGAACACAGACTGAAGAAAAATACATAAAAGTGATTTACTTGAAAATTACATCCAAGAGTAGGTGGGTATGTTATGTAGGTAGGCAGGTATCTTCTTTCCCAACTCGACCAAATTAATGGATAAACTATTCTCTGCCAAACCATATGGAAGACTTCACGTCCACGTCCACTATGCCTTCTCGTACAGATCAACTATACATACTGGCAACACCTTTTCCTAATACCCGTATGTAGAAGAAAAATAGAATGAAAAACACTGAAGAACTCGTGGGCGCAAAGCAGCTTTTCGCCATTCCTATAGTTGCTGTGCAAGCCAAACAAAAAAAAAATAAGAAAGAGGTAAAACCTCCTTACTCCTTCTGATGGCCAACAATTGAAGTAACTTATTGTTATGAGGTTACCTTCAATTTCAGGGCACCTTATTGTTTTTTCTTGTTTTTGGTTTTGTCAGAGGCAGAAAGAACTCACCAGAACCAAAACCAGAAAGCCATAAAAATAAATTCTGTATGCGTGGCGAGTATGCATAAACTTTCACAAAAATTATCTCAATGAATCCACCGTGATCGTCGTTTTGGCCGTTTATTCTTATTTTGATACCAGGAATAGGCTTGGCCCATAATAAAGACTAATCGGGGGAGAAAACGACGTGTAATTAGGTAACAGGTGTGCTTCCATATGGAAACTTTTATCTGTCCACCAATAGGCTACCTATCATCGGCTGTCCGTCGCCTGACCGACTGCGGACAAACCAACCAAGCCTGGGATGGGAAGATGCTTCTTTGTTTTTGGTCAGTTACGACAACGAAAGCCGGCTTGGGTTTCTCTTAAAAAGATGTCAACCAGGTCATTTCTGGGCAACCAACTCACCTAGAAGAGAATCACCAGCACTTCAAAAAAAGAATACCATATTGCTGTTGTTGTTTTCTTCGGTTTCTTTTTTTTTGTATTATTATTAATTTTCTACCGTATGGTCGTTCGTTTTGTCATTGAGCAAAAATAAACTTTGTTTTTTTTTCTTGATCTTTTGGTCGTTGCTTTAATTAAATTTCACTTGTTTTTTATGCAATACACTGTTTTTTTGTGAAATTAAAACCACATCACACACGTTTTAGCTTTTTTTCGTTTCGAATTAGATTGACAGCTGCCAGAAAAAACGACAACGACGAAGGAGAAGAAACGAAAATCGTCGATGGTGGATGATGGTCGTCCGCCCGGGAAAAATGCGACCGCTCCCGAAAAAAATGTTATCCTCCTCCCTGACGTTTTCTAAACATGGTATACACACACACACTCAAAAATAGACGCAAAATAGAAGGGGCAACGTATATAAATACAAATCAAACAAGCTACACCTTGTTTGTGTTGGTTAATGGTGGTGGAATATTTTCAGTTTCCCCTAGGACGAGTGTACAAAGAAGAGATTCCTCATTATTTTTTTTTCACCATTCATTTATTTTTATATCTTTTTTTCAATAAATGTAGAAGAAAAAATTCACTTACGAGCACTTTAAGTTACAAATTATTATTGTAATTTACATGCAATCACTGCTTATTGAAAAAAACGCTATTACGTTTACAGATTTTTCACTTATAAATTTTTCGATCACAAAAATTAGAAAAATTGATTTCACCACACATTCCAAATAAATGGGAAATAGGAAAAACTTTTTGATCAAAAACTCTAAAATAAAATGAAAACTAGAATAAAATTATTATAAAATAAAACGAGGGGAACTATTTTAAGTCTAATTTGTTGTAATTTATTTAATTTTATTGCGTTTGTTCGTGAACGCTGGCCATTTTTCTTTTCTTTCTTCAATCACAACACGGTTTTCGCGTAGCGTAGTTAGTACACCGACGATGGTCACCACACAGTCCCGTCTCACATTCGTTTGTGTGGTATGAAATTTTTTGATACACAAGTTTTACTTGATTTTGTTTGTTTGGGTTGGAAGTTCGAACAAGACCAAGGCATGGTAACGTGGTAAGAAAAAATAAAATGGAAGTGCGTGAAATTCGAAACAACTGCCCGAAAACAAAATGGTCGATTTGACAGCTGTATGGTGAGTTTTGTAGGTGACATCTGCTGGCGAAAAATAATACTTTAGTAATGATAGGAACCGAAACATAGATTTAATGCCGTTTTCGTTTGGTTTTATGTTCTGTTCCGTTCCTATGGAATATGGAAATTTTGGAGTAGAAGGAGGGAAAAAAGAGTGGAAAAGGAGTACTCCAAACGTCCAATCAAAAACGACATATCATTAATGTAGTAGAATATTTACACTTAAAATAATTTTAATTTTAATTTTTGTGTATTTTTAAATTAGGTGTGTTTTTCTACAAGCCCAGAGATATCGAACGATAAAACGACAACGGGGCTTTGCGATGCCATCACAGACAAAAATAGAGTTTCCATACAAACTATCAGTAACAAGTATGAAAATCGTGCCGGTAAGGTGCCGGTTATAGCTATCATTGAAACTCATAACTGAACATTTTAATGATTGATTTTGAGACATTTAGAAAGCAAATCATTTATTTTTTTTTTTGATGAAGAAATAAAGCTCTTGACTAAATTATTATTTTAAGTCAAAAAAGTCAGTTTATGCCATTTAAGAAGTTAAACAGAAATTGTTGTTTTCTAGGAAAATAGTGAATTCAGAGAATTCAGAATGAATTCAGAGTATTGAAAATAAAAATATTTCTACAAATATTAGAATTTTGAATGAAGAAAACAGTGGATGATTCCAAAAAATTAATTTTGCTTTACAAAAATGTATTTGTTAATGAGTTTTATTTAGGTTTTGACAGATAACCATAGAGAAAATCAAATGCGAAGCAAAGACTTGTAAACACAAAAATGAAAACCGTATGACTTGATATGAAATGACAACTCATATGAAAGTAATGATTCAGAAAAAATAATGACATATGACTTCTATTATCATGTAAAGTGGCCTTTAAGTTAAGCCACGAAAATTCTATGCGCTAAGCTAAGCCTAGTACATACTTCATCGAAGAGTGAACAATCGCCAGTGGAGAAAGTGGTTCATTTGACATTTTGCACTGGTACAGTCTTGCGAATGTGTTGTTAACATTTGACGTTACGTTTGTAACAAACCGGCTCCACTGGGTATCCCAACCGACATGTCAGTTTCTATATTAGCTTAGAAATATTGATATGCTGTAAGTCTGGTTTTTTCATAAAAAGAAAATGTATTAAAGTCATGATTTCAATAAGTGTAGTATCTTTAATATTGTTTGAAGCTAGATAAAAAAAATTAAAGGACACTAGCATCTTTTCTTTTCTAGACCTCTGCTAACAAATTTAAAGAAGAAACATGAAGCCATGGCTCTAAAAAGATTTTATTAAGTTATTTTATTGCAGTTGCTTTCAAACAGTTTTCAAAAGGTTTGTGTAACAATTTCCTTATTGTTATTCCATTCCTCCAGTAAAACATTTTTCAAATAAATTTTGTTGAACATCTCATATTTCGTAATTTCAATTCACTAGCGCAAAGCCGTGGTAAATCTTGTAAGGTTTTATCTCGCAGTTCTGTCACAATTTGCATAGAAAATTTGACAGATTTACGCAGTTAAAACTTTACTACTTGATACTGATAGCCCGGAAAATGAGAACATAAAGAAACAATTACGTGCAAGGGTTTTTATTATTGAAAATGATTAATTTGCCCATAAGCATGCTCAAAACCAAAAATGCAACTAAATTCCATTCCATCCATGCGTTTTTGAGAGCAGGGCCACTTATCAATATTTTTGGTATAACTCGGAAACTAAGGCGAATTTGACAATTTAACTCTAAAACTTTTTGTTTAATATTAGGTGTATTTGTTAACGCGTGAAATTTCTTGCAAATTTTTGTCAATTTACTGTCAGAAACCATAAAAAAAAACCCAAGTTTGAGAAACTTGGTGGAAATTTCACGTTACCAAATAGGCATTTTGCTGTCAGAAACCATAGAAAGAAACCTAAATTTGGGGAACTTGGTGAAAATTTTACGTAACCAAACAAGCATATTAAGCTTAGTATGCAGCTAAAGCAAAACAAAAATTTCCATATAGAAAATGACACAACAAAATCATAAACAAAACATTTTGTTGTGATTTTTTCATTTAGTGTTGAGTTTGATAGTGAGATATCAATTAAAAAGAAAGTGGTAGTAAATTCCTATAACAAGTCTCCACTTATTTTTTACACACAATTAATTCTCCAGCTCAATTTTTGACAAAAAATTGGCAGTTTGTCTTATCTTGCAGTTAGATTTTATTTTGATGAACGAAGAAGAAAATTAAGAAAATAGACCACACTATTGTTTGGAACTCCTTCACACCACATTGGACGATACGAAAACCAACAAAAAAAAATATAAGAATTCTAATCAAACGATAAAAAATTGACTTAAGATTTTTAACAGTTTTTTTTTATTTATTTTGGCATCCTTCTGATAAAATCTTACATATTTTTTTTCGTAATCATTTCTTTTCTGATTTCGTTCTCAAGTTGTGAGACCAGAGAAAGTTTTCGTTTCACCTCAGCAGCGTACTAGTCTTTAAATTTTAAACCTATCGAAATGTATGTTTCAAAAAAAAAAACACAAACAAAATTACAACCAGCCAGGTTATAATGAAAGAAACAACAAAAATAAATACAAAATGTTACTTTTCAGCACACAATAAATGGTCTGGGTAGTTTATTGTTTACAAAAAAAGAGTGTAGACCTCTCCAAACAATCTGCTATGTATATCAATTTCGATCGTCGAACAGCGTAATGCAGTAAAAAAGTAAATCTTAATTTTCGTTTACGATTTCGTTGTGTCATTTTGTATGGATTTTTTCGTTTCGCATCAGCATAAGCTTTATTTTTGTTATTTTTTCCCTACAGCGTGGCATATGAATTTATCGTTGTATAAAGCTTTTCTAGCTCAACGTACATTTATATATATACATATATCGACGTAGAAAAACAGACAGATGCGATGGACATGATATGATAAAAATCACTTTTTTATATCACCATCATCTTTACTGTAAGATTTGATCAAAACTTTGAATATTTTTTGTAACGAAACCAATACTTGGCCTATAGAGCAGTTATTGTTATTAAAAATACCTATGTCTAGATTTATTCAAAAAACACTGTGTTAGTTTAAAAATTTAATTTTATGGTTTGAGCGAACGGAATCGATTAAATAAAATTAAGAGTGTGAAAAATTTCTTCAAATCAACCTATCTATAAAACTGCAATTCATTTGCACTTCTACACTACTGAAAATAAAACTTTCATCATAGCTCAATAAAACAAGCGACAAAATGAACAAATTTGTAATACCTAGATATTAAATTTTAGAAAACTTTTTAATAATCATTTAATATAACAAATTTATTTCGCTCATTAATTTTAGATCTTCATAGCAGTTTTCATTAGTTTGGTATCACTCTGCAAACAAGTTACGGCCTTTCCAGATCAATTCTTTCCTTCACAAGGAGGTATTTTCAATAAACGTTAGATGACAACAACTCAAATATTAAAGTAACAATTAAATTGGACGCTGATTTTCATGCAGTTTAATCGGTTTAACATAAATAAGGTTTAATAAATGTTCCAAACTTAGTATGCTTAAATTTTCCATCAGTTGAACAAACGGAATTATTTTGGTCTAGAAAATATTATAAAATTACTTTATTTTTACTTATTTATATTTAAGTAATCTATCAGACTGGAAAATGCGGGGTATAGAGGAACAATTAGGTGCCAGTTATAGCTATCATTGAAACTCAACATTGAAAATTTGAACGAAAAAAAATTAAATAGGCGCAACTTTCCACATGAAAAGACTCCCTTACCAATGGTCATTGAAATCTTAAATGTCATTTTATGTGCAAAGTTGGGCCTATTTGAATATTTTAACTAGGCGCCAGCTATGGCTATCATTGAAACTCGTCACTGAAAATTTTAAAGATTAATTTTGATGGACAAATACAGCTCAGGACTAAGTTGATATTTCCAGTAAAAAAAATACATTCCACATAAAATGACTTTAAAGATTCCAATGATCATTGGTAAAGTAGTTCAACCATTGAAATAAGAAAAGCCTTTTTATGTGAAAAGTTGGGCCTATTTGAATTTTTTTGAATAAAAATATTATCTACGCCCTAAGCTTCATTTATCCATTAAAATAACAATTGATTTTGCTTTCTAAATGTCTGAAACTGTCTTGAAACTCATCATTGAAAATTTTAATGATGGATTTTGAGACGTTTAAGAAGTAAAAACATTTATTTTTTTGATGAACAAATAAAGCTCACGACTTAATAAATATTTCTAGTCAAAAAAAAACTTTCAAATAGGCCCAACTTTCCACATAAAAAACTTTTCTTTTTTCAATGATTGAACTTCCTTACCAATGATCATTGGAATCTTTAAAGTCATTTTATGCGGAAAGTTGGGCCTATTTGAATTTTTTTTGATAGTAATATTAATTAAGTCTTAAGCTTTATTTGTTCATCAAAATAATTAATGATTTTGATTTATAAATGTCTCAAACTCAATCATTAAAGTTTTTATTGATGAGTTTCAATGATAGCTAAAACTAGCACCTTTCATTCATTCATTCAAATTTTCAATGATGTTTTTCAGTGATAGCTATAAAAGGGGCCTTACGTACAAAAATTTTTATTTTTGGTTTGGCCCATAAGCATGCTTAAAACCAAAAATGCTACATATTGCACCCATGCTATTCTAGCAGAATGGTCACTGGCCACTTTTCAACATTTTTGATATAACTCGGAAACTAAGCCGAATTCGACAGTTTGATACTTACGAAAGTTTTTTTTTCGGTACAATTAGGCAAATTCCTAATTCGTTAAAATATTCGAAATCATGATTTTGATCAAATATGACATTATCAGTCTAGAGATAATTTAAAAAGTATGTAAATTCCTTTTTTGTTTTCCGGCTCTTTTTAAATACTTTCAGACCTACAGACTATGAACGGCTGGTCGGATAATATAAGACTTGGTTCTAGATGCAAGGAATTTTAAATTTGTCATGTAGTACCAAAAATAAGCTTTCAGGCAAAAACTGTGAAAGATGTTAAGAAATGGTAAAGTTTGAAAATTTTGTAGGTACATATGTCAATTTTCAATCGAAAAAATGTCGTATAAATGGGTGTCTTGTACAAATAAAGAATATTTGGTTTGATAAACCACACCTTGGTAGAATATTTCAATGAAATACATAGATCTTCGTTTTGAGTACAGTACTTGGTACATTGATGTACAAATGTACATACTTTTACAATGGATGATTAACACTACCAACTTTTTACAGTGAACACTTTTTTGTAATTGAAAAAAGTCTTCAGAAGTTCAAGAATCACTTCTTAGTAATTAATAATTTTTGACAGAAATCTGTTTTATATTTTTCAATCCGTGATGCATTTTTACAGTTTTTGTTTAGATATCTCTATAGCCCGTTACTTAATAACGATGTTTTTTTAAAAAAACCTAATAATAGAATAGAACAATTTTAATAATTATTCAATATTTATTGATTTATTCTTCGCAACATGTATACACTTTTGCAGATTTCCATTTACGCATAAAATCCTACTTTGTATCAAAATCTATTCAATTCAATTAAATTTTTCACAAAATACAGGAATTCCAAATAAGCCTGTGAGATTACGAATGTTGTCTGTATTTTTAAATTTTTCAATTTTCCTTAAAATTCTAGTCTAAAGTGCAAAATAAATAGCCTTATTCCAAACTTCTCTAACGGCTATTTGCGAAAAACTTTCTAGTTATTAGCTTAATGAAAAAAATATATTTAACAATAATTGCCAATAAAATTCATTGAAACTAATCTTGTCCAACCACTGGCTTTTTGCAAGAAACTAATAAATATCGTAATGTTTATCTTGTTAACATGTTTTAACCTTATTTGGGCTTCATAAGCCTTTTTTATAAATTTGGATAAATGCTCATTTATTCATAGCTATTGAAATTTATTTTATAGATTAATAAAACACAACTGATATTGGCACACCATCAAATCACCTACGCGAGTCAATACAAAACAAACTCATCAAATTATAGCTCGGATCAAATCCATATAAATAGAAGGTTCGTATGCACGACAACGCCATTTGTAACCAAATTATCATCACTGATACCAAAACTTCACACTCTACTTTCGTTATTTTCAACAAAATAAAATTAAATATGAATAAATTGGTATAGTTAATTTTTACATACTTTACAAACATTCAAATGTAACCGATTAAGTTTTTTTTTTTAATTACAGATTATTATTGCAGGTCTGATAGCAGCATGTTTGGCAATGCCCTCGGAGATATATAAAGTCGGAAATATTGGATTTGAAATTATAGATATTCCACTTTCTGAAATTGATACAAGTAGTGTTTCGGAAAAGCGTGACACTACAACTATAAATGAGACTGATCTTATGAGAATTCAAGCTGTTAACGCATTGGCTGAGATAAATAGAGAAAGGAGATCTACTAACTCAACGATAAAACCGAAGAAACTTACACTGAAAGAACTTATTGGAAGATCAGTGGCCTAGTGATAATACTTTTAAAAAGTGCTTCGCAATTATTAAATAGAAGAAGATTTTCCTTGTTTTTGTTTCAAATTTGTTTTGAAACTTTAAGTTAGTGTTTAAGAACAATCCTGTTACATATTCCAATATGTTATATTTTTACTTGTTTTTTTTTTTTTTAATTAAAAAGTTTCCACACTTTTTATAGAAAGAATCAGTCTTATGTTAAATATACGTATACTTTAAATTATTATTAACATAAATTAAAAAATAATATTTTATTTTATTGCATTTTGTTTCTTTAATTTTTACTTTAAAACTGGGATACCATGGCTTACGGGCTCCCTATTGTCACACAAGACACAACACACAAGCTTGTTTTTTCTTTCAGTTTCTCTTTCTTTTTTCAATCTTATTTTCTATAAGCCAACACTTTGTTGTTGGATATAATTTAAATTAAAAAAAGTAAAACCGTGACTTATAACTCTTGACACTAACAATCTAGATACAAACTAAACATATTATAGGGTGACCCTTATATTAGCTTTTTATAAAATTCTGAGCTGGATAGGGATTAAATGGCTCCAAAAAGAAAACAAAATGTTCCCAATTTTTCAGATTTTTATTTAACCCCCTTTGGTCTTCCTCTTTTCACTTTAAGGTACTAATAATGGACTCTGGATTGAGTTAAGTTTTAAGGACATTATCCCTCCCGCCTGAAAAGGGAGAAATAGACTCCCCCTCCACTACTATTTTTTTTCTAGCCTGAGTCTAATCTATACCTATGCATTGATTTTTTTTCGCATGTTATAAGAATCACCATAAGCTCATTATAATCAACTTTAAGTGAAGATAAAAGTAGACCAAGAGGATGAAATAAAAATCTGAAAAATTAAGAAAATTTTGTTTCAATGTTTTAAATCAAATAAGGGTTATCCAAGACTATGTCCAATTTAAGGACCACTCTAATACATATAGCATTGTGTTATTTCTAGATGAAGATTGAAATTATTTTTTTTAAACAAGAACACAACCATTCAAATGATGGATTCTTAGTTCAATATTTCTTAATTTTTAAAAGATTAATATCGCACAGAAAAATGGGGACCATTTTGTTGTTGTCGGTTTCTTAATACAAATTTAGATTTAGGTTTGGTCAATTCAAATTTTTACTTGCTATATAGGTATCCCGGGATTATCCCGTTTGTTACTATTGTCCCGGTTTATTATTAAGGAAGCCTGGGATGCACAACCGCACCGTATTTAGTTTGTCCCGTATTTGCCCATTTTCTTAAATTTCTTTTATTTTACAAAAATAAATAAATAAAAAAGTGTGTTTTTTGATTTCCACTAAATGCATGAATTAATTCATTGATTTTCCGAAAGTCACTTTGAAAACAAAGTGTCAGTTTTTCATTGCAAACTCATCATAGTCTCAGGGTTAAACCTAAGTTAACTCAAAAAACGTATTTTCAATCAATTTATATCCTGGATTAATTCCTAGGTAATTTAACCTAATTGGCGAGTTTACTTAAGGAATAAACTCTCGGTTATGGTGCTCGCCATCTCAATTTCGATTGTGAAAGGCATAAAAGGGTGATATACATATTGTCACACTGTCGTACATCGATTTCAATAGATTTTTGATAACTGAATGATTAAATTAATCCTTAACTAAAAAACTACTTCTCAAAAAACTCAGATGGGTTAACTTATTTTCAGGGCTAGCTTACTCTTGATTTACTTAGAGTTAACTCCGACACTGAAAAACTGGCCCTAAGTTACTTTGTGAATAGAAGACTGAATTAATACGAAGTAAAAAATCTTAAGTATTAATTTTTACCTAGTTTGTTATGTTGTGAAAAGTTTAAAATTTACTAAATTGTTTATTTTTTTTAAAGAATTTCTCTTAGTTTTTCATTCTCTTATTTTTATTTAATTTAACTTTCGAGTATTAATTTAAAAAAAAATTTAAAATACGATTTTTTTTACTTTTTGAATTGGTCAGTTTTTTTCCCGGGTTTTGCTCCCAGAAATATGGTCACGGTAACTATAGAACAAGTTTTGGATTCGTGCAATAAAACATTCTAGATAACATAAAGATGATAGGAAACATGAAAAAATGGATGGTACAATTCTGCCTGTCTGTCGGTTTGTATCTGGATCTATAGGATTAGCGATCTTCTTCGAATTTTGAACTTAGAGGAAATACAAATTTTTTAACAGCAAAAATAACGCTACTTGCCATACAATCGTTAAGGAAAAGTTTATTTATCTCAAAAACGTTTTCAACGATTTTATTTTACGAAAAAGATTCTTTGAAACGTCAATAATATTGCATCTCAAAATTTTGAAAAAAAAGTTAATTTTGTATTTTTTAAAATATATACATTTTTTTTGAAAATTCAATATTTAATTTAATTTAAATACCAACAAATAGCATACCAATATTTTTTTTAAATGTTAAATTTTAATATTTGTTAATATTTAATATTTGCATATATTCATATTTTTACATGTAATCAAATGGCTACTTGTTTTTGAGCTCTAAGTTATTAAATGGGCTTAAGAACGATTTGAATGCTTTTCTTTATACTATTTTTAGTATTGCTTGCATATTTAAAAAGTTCCGAGCAACGTAAACATAAGAGCAAGTACGTGCGATCCAGTCTTAAATTTTAATTTAATTGATTTGGGGTGATTTTTCCCTAGTAGAGATTTTTCGTTAATTAAGTTTACTTTGTATAATTTTTAATGTGATGTTATGACCCTGACAATTTTAGCTTTATGAAGGAGCACTGTCACACATGGTAGGCTTTATGATTTCATTGGTCTTTTTATATATTCAAAACTATAATAAAAAACCAGACCAAATACTGCCTGAATTTCCAAAGAATTGAAAAAAAAAATCAATTCTTTGTGCCTATAGAGTAATGAAATCTTAAGATCTTTTATACTATCTACTCGTTTTTTTTCATATGCAATATGTTAGTGAATATATTTGCACCAAAACTAAATTTTGTATACCAAATTTATTATACCCATAGTTACAAAATTTAAGTTTGATTTCAAATATTAGACTATCAATTTTCCTATATTTAAACTTCCTACGTCTTAAATTTAACAGAATTTTTGTGTATTTGTTTGGAAAAAATTCAGGGATACGTTAATCAAAATAAAACAATAATCTTTTTAACTTCACACATTTCTGAAACTATGTAAAATGTGAAAGAAACTCCTCTGCAAATTTTTGCTAAAACCTAAGCTCAGCTACTAGCTACTTTAATAATTACACACAATTCAAAAAATAACTGTCCAATAAATTGATACGCAATAATAGTTTAAACTCAGTTTCTATTGTAAGTTTTTTTTTTGGGGCCTTATATTATTGACTTCTCACACATTAATTTAATTACCTTAACTTCTTTTTGGAATCTTTTTCCTTTTAGGGACTTTTTTCATTAGTCAGGGAAACATCAGATAGTTCTTGAGGGATAACTCTTCTATTCCATTATTTTTCAATGATTTAAGTATAAGGAAGTGTTTTAAAGGATTTTCCTCATGGATGTAATTAGCTAAAACTCATTATTTCGTATACTTTTTGCAATTTTAAAAGTGTTTTTATTTGAAACTACACATTTTTTCTTTAAGTTTTCATCAATTTTAAAACTTTTCTACTCCAATACCCTTGAATCAAAACTTATCTATTCCCAAGCAAATTAAACCAATTATTTCTGTCGTAATATTCAAAACTTTTCTTCTCCAAACTAAATTAATTTTTTTTATTATTTGTTCACCTAACAGGTTCAAAACCATTAGAAATGGATAAAGGTCATGCTAAACTTATATTTTGGCGTTTAAACTAATCACTTTCATCATTTTTGTAGCTTTTAAAAGTATCTTTCGTTATTCAAAATTTTTTAAAGTGGAAAAAAGAGTTTTGAAAAACGATCAACCCCCCTCCCCCCCCCCCCTTATTCTACACATACAGAGTAGAGCACAGATTTGTTTATATTTTATATTTTTCATCATCTAAATGTTTAACTGATGATTGAAAAATTGGCTCTAACTAGACTGAATGTCTAGGCTAGGTTGATGTTATATAGTCTTATTTCATATAAGCTTCTGCAAAAATCTTTATTCTATGTCCAACGATAGTGTTTCTAATTTTATTTTTCTTTCGATGCAAAAACTCATATTAGACACGAATAACATTTGAATGACCAATTGTTGCTGCTTAAAAGACAATAATTGATAGTAAAATACTTATTACACATCCAACTTGCTAAATGTTCGTATGTATGTATAATGTTGTTTTCCCCAAAGTGAATTTAAAGCTTGACTCACAATTGATTAGCAGGTACCAACTAAATTATGATGACAATACTACTTACACCAACAAGTAAACATAGCCATACAAATTATCGTGAGCCACGATTGGTCAAGTGCTTTTCTCACTGCGCTGCGCAAACACTTTAAGCTTGCAATGTGAAAATCAATAAAAAGGCGATTAACTCAGACACATTAACTCAGATAAAGTTTGGATATTGAATCGTTGTTAAGATGCAGAAACTGGTAGGTTTCGAATTTGATGTTTTATTAGACTGTTTTTAAAGCTTTTTTTTTTATTTATCAAAGGTAATATGTTTTGCTTTGGTGACATGCAGTTTAGCTGCTCCAGTGGAAAAATCAAAGGAACCCTCACCACCCGTGGATCTTAATCGGCCAAGTCCCATCAATCCGGATATTCCGAGTGATCCAAAGCCAGAAGAAAAGATAACACTTATTGCAGACCCAAAAGTTAAGCCTTTCATAGCATCAGAACCTGCAACATTACTGGGTCCGTATGTTCTACCTAAGGAATCACTATTGCGTACAAAACGTGAAGTCAAAGATTCTTCCGTGAGTGGTGAAAAAAGTAGTAGTGAAGAGAAAACGAAGTCTTCCCGACCACTTGCTACTTCACCATCAGCTAGTGTTCTAGACAAACATGCCACTAAGCTATCAACAACACCCGTTCCAAGTACCTCTCATCAAAGTGAAGGAACTATCTCTTCATCAACTTCAGCAACTATTCCAACACACCCTAGGATACCATATTCCCCGCAGATACATCAACATAACGAGCATCTCTTTAAACGAACAACAGGGGTTCATTCAAGTGGTTCATCATCAACTTCAACATCGACCACAGTGGCTCCTTCTCAAAACCACGCTAATAACAAGCGTGATATTCCAGTGCCATTGACACCTAAATACCATCACAATGACGATGATGAAACCAAACACAAAGAGGAACCATCATCATCATCATCAGCTACGGTGCCAAAAGAGGAAATCAATCAGGAAGAGAAGAAAGATGAAGGCCACAAGGCAGAGCCGGTAGCACCGGCAGCAATCGACCAGCACCCAGCCACAATTGCACGTCCCATCCCGGTGGCGGAACTATTTGCAAAGTAAGTTAATTCATTAAGAAAAAATACTCACTGATCAATCACTGATTAGACATCACCACCGATCTGACCTAATTTGATCTTGATTTTCTTCCAAAGGAAGCCTTCAACCGAATGAAGAAAAACACTGGACGACGAGTTTTTGAATTCAGGGCATAACTACTTCAACTAATTAACATCTACTGCAAGAGTTGTTTTGGATTTGTTAATTTAAATAATCTTGTGATATGTTTGCTTGGAAAAAATATGAAAAAAATGTAATTCAACAATAAATATTATTTTAAAAATAAAATATCAGTTGATAATAATTGAAGTCTAAAATTTCACAAGTCGTGATTGTATGATTAACGGTTATAGCATTCGGTGTAGAGGTAGAAGAGGTTTGGTTATGCAAGCTGCTAGACATTTTTCCGAATGAGTGAAAACTTTGTGGCTGCATTGAACATTTGTTGAAGGAAGTAATAATTATTGCTTTGTAATATTGTATAGGATGTATTTGAGATTGACTAAGAAGTTGTATTGTTTGAAGAGGTCCAAAATATTGAATTTGAATTGACGAAACGTTTCTCCAGCTGAATATTTAAGTTACATACCTAATAAAATTGTTTTTAATTGTTTTCTTTTAGATTTGATTTAGTTAAAAGCCTGTATTCTATTATTTATTTTATAAATGTATAAATATTACTCCAGGACTTTTTTTGACACCATTCAATCCTATTCACGTTATTTTAACATAGAATACATGACTGGGTCGGACGCACTTGTTCTTATGTTCAAGAGGAGCTTATGTAGTGAGAGTAAAAGTATAAATTCCAAAGTAATTAAATTCGCAAAAACGACTCCTTCAATAGTTTAAAGTTGAAAAATAATAAAATTATTTGATCAATTATGAATATTTATGTAAAACATATTTTAAAAACAATTGGAGTGACTTTTTATAAAATTAATTTTTATATAAAAAATTCTCAAAACATTTTTAAGGAAAATTTTTGGTGTACCTACAAATCTTGAATATTTATAAATAAGTATGCATATAACAATAGAATTTAAAAAATGGTCAACCCGTTTTTGAAAAAAACTAGTGTAGTAGTTAAATGTTTTTAAAAATTAAAGAATGATTTTCAACTTATTTAAAATTTGTATACACAAAAATTAGTTTAAATTCTTTTAGCCAATAGTGAGAAAATTCAAAATCAAAAATTTGTTCTATGGGGGTCTTAATAGTTGCTGAGTGCAATTTTTTCAAAATTTAGTAAAGCTGATCGCACTAAATTAAAAATATTTTACTTTACGAGTTATTAACATGTGTTTTTGTTTTCATAAAATCATTAAACTGAATACATTTTTTAAAGTATTTATACAGTTTATATTTCAAAGCGCTCAGTATTTTGTTTGCATTTCCTACTTTGAAATTTAGAAGTTTTGAGTACCAACCTACATGGCAACCACAAAAAAAAAATAGAATAAAATAAAGTATACTATATGGATAAGAAAAACTCAGTTTTCGAACTCAAGTTTTTTACCCTGCGAGCATATGAGCAAAATAATGACAAGCAATTTAACTACATACACACTGCCTGTCAAATTCAAATTCTATCTTTCCTCCTGAGGCAAGGGGGACAGTTTCTGAAATAATAACCTACGATTAATTAAAGCAGATATAACAAGTACCAGTAATCGTTTCTTGTATTTGTTTTTTAAATCAAGTTGTTTAAGTAAATAATTTTTTTGAAATTATATTTTTCAAAATTTTTCCGTAAAAGCACCACTAACTTATGAATTTTCAATTTTCTTATTGATTCTCATACAAATATTGGAAACTAAATGCAAAAATCTTTCCTAGTTTTTAAGAAATAAAAATTGCTGATGTGTGCGCTCATCGGTGGAAAGCTACTAACAAAATGCTGTGGTGTGTTTCGTTGTGAGTTTTCTTGTGACGATTAGGGGGAGAAAACCAAAATGTTATCGAATCACAACAATCCTCACAACAACAATTTTCACAATTGGCTGTCAGAAACCATTAAAAACCCAAGTTTGGGATACTTGGTGAAAATTTCACGTTACCAAACAGGCATAGTAAAAAAGCTCTCCATTGTTATCTGAGATCGGTGGAGGAGCACTCGGTGAACAAGACTATGAACCAAGCGATTCAGAAGCTGACGCATAACATACCCGCACCACTGAAGCCACACATAATTAGTTCAATCGCAATGCAGAACCCATGTTCTGTAACTATCGCATCGATAAAATTCTTCGAGAAACCTTGAAAATGAAACAAAACTCCTACAAAGTGTTTCATTTTCCATCGTTCCTCGACGATTTTGTCAATGCGATATCATATCGATGAAATTTTGTTTTAATTACCGTTTCGTTGTTTATCATTTGCCACAGTGACTAGCATTTTTATAAGCACATACAAGCTTGCTATTATTCAATGCATGTCCTAAATTAGCAGATTAAGTGATGTAACGGTATATGGGCGAAACTAAAATTTGTTGCACACCTCTCGGCTAAATTGCTGAGTGAAATTTTAGTTGTGTTTTTTTGCAACTCAAAATAATACTGCCTGTGAAAAACGATAACAAAGCAGTTTACATGTGAAATACAACAATTATATCCATATAGAGTTAGTTATGTCCAGATAATTAAGTGGATTTAACTTTTTGACAAAAACCGCATTTTCAGACTACCATTTTCGTTTTGCTATCGATAGTTTATGCTGTCAAATGTTTGTTGGTGTGATAGTTCAATACAAAAAGGCAGATCAAGCCAAATGTTGAAACGTCCCGATGTCGTTTTTTTCACCTAAGTCCATATAGACATGCAAAAAAACAAAGCTTTTAGCTCAATCTGCGTGCTAGGCTGGTACCCAAAAATTTGTATGCAGATTTTAAAACTTTTCAAAAACCCGAAATCCATTCACACCGAGCATTACACGTTCTCGTTTGACATTACAGTTTTTCTTTAACCAACCACTCACAATTTTCTTTTTGGTGTTTTCTTCCATTTTATGAAAGTAAAATGATGATTTTTTATAAAAATTTGATCCATATGAACAATTTTAACTACCACAGGTAAATTAATTTTCAATTTTTAATGAATGAAATAATATTGAGATTGGAATTTTCTATATGATATGACAGAATTTCGTCAGCAGTTTTCAATTTTTTTTTCAAAGCATTCAACAGTTTCCTTTTTTGACATTTTACTATGCACTAGCACTAGGCTGTTACATACCGGCTCCCCTAGACATGAGCCATGCTCAGACCATAGAGTACCTATATTATATTATATTAATATAGGTACTCTATGGCTCAGACTATGAACCTATCGAGAATAAAACCAATGGGAGTAGAATCCATGTCTTGTCGGTGACATGTCAAAGAAAACAAAATTTTAAACATAACATGAACGCTGTTCAAAGCTTGGCCATGAGATTTGAGGTTTCACGTTCTTATGAGTTTCTTTTATTTTCGTTGTATATGGAGGTATATATTGCTTCAAAAGTTGTTATTTATTCACGTGACAGTTGTTTCTATAATTTGAGTTGAATATAGGGCAAAAGATAGAAGTAGTTATGAGAGAGAAATGAAACGACATGACATGATTTTCCCAGCGAGAAAAAATATGCTGATTGTTGTTTGGACTGTGGTTGCGATGTTGGACATCTGTATGCCTGCGGATTCGGGGTTTTACGGTGAAATAAATTTTTTTTAAGTAGCTTCGAACGCAGTCTCTGAATCAATTCATCAAGCGCAACCAACTTTGCTTGTATGCAGCTGTCACTGAACTGACATTTTCGTTGTTTTGACTTTTGAGAAAAGCTGAACTGACGTAGCAAAAAAAAAGTAGATAATCCTGATAAATTTTTGTTTTTTATAAAAACCATGGCAAAAACATTACTTTTATTCGTATTAACAGCACTTATCAACTTTGTAAGCATATGCCACAATATTATATTTTAATTTTAAATATTTTCCTTTACAGTGCGCTTCCAATGCTGAATTTACAACACAAGACTGCCGCGAATTGGGCTACATCAAGAGTCAACTGATGTGCTCATCCTGTGATAAATTGGATGAATTTGGTTTGGATAGTCTGAAGTAAGTACATTTTAATAAATCAATGCAGATATATATTTGATTAATTGGTTTTCTTAAAGATCGCATTGCTCGGAATGTTGCCAAGAAGACAAAATCCCACCATCGGAGAAACGCTATCCAAAAGCAATTCTTGAAGTATGCACTTGCAAGTTCCGTGCGTATCCCCAAATCCAAGCGTTCCTACAAAGCGAACGTCCACAAAAGTTCCCAAATCTTCAAATCAAATACGTTCGAGGTCTGGATCCCATTATTAAATTACTGGATAACAATAGAAATGTGAAGGAAACTCTTTCAATTGCAAAATGGAACACTGATACTGTTCAAGAGTTCTTTGAAACTCACCTTGAGAAGGCTTCTCCTACAAATCCAGAATATCAATATTATTTGTAAAGCTAGAAAAATAATATATATGTTCTCTTAAAAGAACTAGAATATTTTAATTTCCTTATAACAATCCGTTTAAATTCATTTGGTAAACATTATGCTGAAAAGCATAAGCCGGTGTTTAATTGAGTAACATTTAAAGTAACTGGTTTTTAGCTGGCTATGGACGACTGAGCCATCCGATCCATTTTGCTCTGTTGGATATCAGATTGGCTAAAAATTCAAATGGATCAGCGGCAGATTTTGGATCGGCCCGGGGCCATTTGGATCTGTCGGCTATGGCCAGTTAGTTTTAGGCTTATTTAGGGTCTAAGGTTTGTTATATTTTTTTGTTCCAAAGCTACGTACGAATTCAGCCTTAAATTCTTGAATTTTGACTCCCAAATGCTCCTGTCAGTTATGGCTATGCTGGAAACTTTTGCAAAAACATAAGCAAATTTCGCGCTGGTTTTTGACATAACCTTACGTTTGCTTATGCTTTTTATAGTTGGGCATTATATTTATAGTCAAAGACTAGAGTATATGTACATATATAAATAATTTTTGACGATTAATAATTTGTCTGCGTGTAGGATGTGGTATATTTGGACAAACCTCATTTCCAAAGTAAACTTACTCCAAGAATATATATTGCTGTTGGCCAATGTTAGGTGCTCACAGCACCTACAGTTTCCTCATAATCGTAGGAGTTAAAACATGGTTCAAATCCACCTAAATTGGTTTAAAAAACTAACGTCTACTAAAATTTGCCAAAAAAAATTGTATTGGGTTTTAATTTTGTTCTTGAAAACTCAATATTTCGAATACGACTCATCCGATTTCTATTGAAACCTATTACCGAACAGTTTTTTGAATGGTTTTTTAGAGAGATATATTTTACTGTTATTAGAAATTCGTTTATTTAGGTCACTCACTTAACATAAAATGTTGGACAGTTTTGTTTTTATAAACAAGTATTTTTTTTAATTCAGTATGCTTATTTATTTAAGGGATATAAACAAGTTTGGTTTAGTTAATTCAGGGTAAGTGTATGCTAAATAATATTTTTGCGAAACGATAGCAAAATTATGAAATTATTATAGTTACCATCGAATAGAATGTACAAATTCTTTCCATTGTATCCGTTCATCAGGTTTTAAGAAAGAGCGCTCATGTTCTTTTAGTTGCATTCTTGATTTTTTCACCCTACATACTTCCAGAAAAAAAACACCATGATAAGGAATGGCAGTAACACGTCAACCAGTAAAATAATAAAATTGTTTTCCAGTTAATTTATGGTAACTATCAGACAAAAATTGTCGGTGCAATTAAGCGGAAAACATTGTAGATTTACGAAGTATTGACAACCCCAAAAAAGTCAGTCAATTTCGGTCTTAGTTTTTAAGTTTCGGTGAACTATATGATTCAGACTAGTTTCAGTTTTTTAAACACCCCAATACCTAAGGTAGAAAGAAATATGCTTCTTAAGCGATTAGGTAAAGAAAGTATTCATCCAGAGTAAACATTTATTCTAGGTTCCTACTTTAAGGTGGGGTTGCAGTCCGGTGAGGATGGGAAGGCCTCAACCAATAGGCTTCTTCCAGCCAGCTCACCAAGTTGCTTAAGGACTTTTTCTATCATCAATTTGATTGAATAAAATAACGAATAGTAGGTTTTTATGCCGAATTCTTCATGTTTTATGGGATTGTATTATTAAACAGCGTATAGCGCTTTAATTCAAATTTTATCGAGTTCCCAGAAATGAAGCAAAGATAACAGAGCCAAAATTTTTACAACAGCTGGGTCAACTCTCTTATCGCTATTCATGGTAAACAAAAATTTTGTTGAAATTTTCAAAAAAATGTATATAATAACAATTGAAATACCAAAACAAAATAATTTTTGTGAACTCATAAGTCGTCTCAAACTATCGCACAAGCACAACCTATATCTACATCTATGCAACTACTTCTAAAGTAACTCCGGAAATACTTTTCCTACATTCCATCCTCAATAAATATAAATGGATATCTCACAAAAACACTTCAACAAATATAGACGAAACGAAAAAGAAGTAACAAATAAATCAATAAATAAGTCGGCTCATTTATGATCTCATTGGTAAAGGTGAATCCCAGGATATACTTATCGACCATATAAGTACGCCCCAATCATCCAACTTCCAACACTGATACCTATTCAAAGCTTCCAAACTATACTAACAGACACAGACACTGTTCACAGAGCGCAAATGCTTCCTTATCTGGATTATTAATCTTTCGTTCATAATACAATTTATATGAATCACAGTTATTGACCCCCTTTACCACTTGCACACAGTCTTCCAATGAATCTCAAGCAAGGGAGGAGGCATCAAATATGAAGACTGATCATCTTATATTTTGTATATATACAATTTTAAATCGCGTGTAGTTTTCGGCTTCAAAAATTGTTATTCACACACGTGTGCGCATAAACTATCACCCTCTCTCCCGCCAAAAAAGACAATATTTACAAAAACAACAAAAGAGTTAATTGTGCTAACAACAAAACATCATCGTGTGCTTGTGCTCCACTCGAAGCTTTATCAGCGTAGCCAATGCCACCAATACCAAATTTGAATCCGAATCGCAATTAGCATTTTAGCAATTCGAATTTATATATGAGAATGCATTTTCAATTGCAAACAAAAAAAATAAAATTTTAATTTATTTTTACTAAAATTTTTGTTTTGTTGGTTTATTATGTCGTTCGATTAAATATTTTTATTTTTAAATTCCAACACGTATCAGTGGTTGTGATTTTGAAGTTTTGTTTTTCTTCACATTTATCTACCGGACGGACACACCCTACCGGGGCGATTGATAACTAGCTACTCATACTTTAAGATTGACAACAGTTTTCACTTTCAATAAACAAGGAATATAATGAGCCAGCGATATGTCTTTTTTATTAAACAACTCTTCTAACATTATTAAATCTAGCTGACGAAATCAAATCGAGTTTTTTCGTTAGTGTCACAGAGGTTATAATTTTTGAAAACAACGAGAGAGTACAAAAATAAAACCTAATGCTTCATTTATTCTGATTTAAATCCTAAATCCAAGCTCCTAGATACTATAGTAGGTAAGCCACTTTATTGGATGTCCGATCATTTTAAGAGATCAAAGATGAAAGCGTTTAGTATTGCTGACGTTATTAAACCGTTAAAATAAGTTGATTGGAATGAAACTTTAGTTTTAAGCAGACTTGTATTCTATTTATATCGAAAACATCTCGAAAACCAGATTAATCAGACCTTGGACATATTATTATCATCATGAAAAAACCCCCTGACGTCGAATCGCATAAGGGTCTTGTTTTAATGTTTGTTTTTCGCTTGATGCCGCTTACTTCATTGTTTTTCTGTAATGAATAGGTTAGGTTCCTGCATTTTATAATTTCAAGCTTTATTAAAAAAAAAACATTTAAATATACCGTCAGTATGCGCGCCACACAAAAGCTCCACAGTAAAATTTGAATTT
The DNA here is from genome assembly GCA_946251815.1 of Dasysyrphus albostriatus. Classification (NCBI taxonomy): domain Eukaryota; kingdom Metazoa; phylum Arthropoda; class Insecta; order Diptera; family Syrphidae; genus Dasysyrphus; species Dasysyrphus albostriatus. The sequence goes on from OX276336.1 coordinate 140,822,825, forward strand.
GTGTAATGTGTACCACAACAACGGTTACGATATGTTATTTTTATGATCAACCGATTATAGAACACAATGCGACGATTTGTGTTTTACATTTGAATGGGCCAAAAAGAGAGAGGAAAAGTTAGACAAGTTGTAAACTAAAAGATATTGCGCGGGAATTTGTTGTCTGTGTTGTCTGTTTTTTTTTTTTATTTTTACAACTTGAAAAGATTAACAAAACTACGTCTTAAACCTGAGGTAAACTGCCGTTTGGTTGTTTGTTTCAAATGTTTGTGCGGTTTATTTATTTATTTCTAATGAAACAAAAAAATATACAAGTTCAACGAATGATTATAAAAAGCTGTATTTATATAATATGTAAATGTATGTACATAATATAAAGTAAATGCGATTCAATGCTAGTTTTTCTAATGCTAGTTTTTCTCAATTATTTGTGATAAGCTATGTATACATACTACATACAACACATACCTATATATTTAGGGCAATATTTAAATGGTAAAAAGTAAACAAAAAACAATAATATAATAATTATTAATAGATACATACATTCATACTTGGAAGATCGTCATAATTTTAATAAACTGTCTTTGATAGTAAGAACTGTATTTTTGTTTTATAATCGATAGATACTGTGCACATGTTAATTTTTATATTTTTCAGAATAATATGTTTTTATTATTAAGTGTGATTCACGACCTCTTGAAGTTTGTCATGGAAATACAAAAATATTTTTGTTTTTCCGAATTCAAAGTTCTACTTCCTTTTTTTATATGAGCTAAGTGATGCAACTCTACAATTATCTATACTTGAAGCTGTGAAAGGTTTGAACTTAGCGATCTTCGAAGAACCTTTTATTGGGATTAGTTATGGGCTCTTTTTAAGTATAAATTTAATTAAGGACACATGATTTCACATCACTTCGTATTCAATACAAGACGTAGAATCAATATGTACCAACAATTACAATCAAATCACTAATTACTTAACTCTTCTGAGTGATGATTGACTATCACGGCGGAGGAGATCTGATTTCAAATCCGAGTCCACTCGATCCCATCTTCCACTTAAAATTTGTTTTCAGTGGTATTGTCTCTTGCGGGAAATTACAAATTCTCCAAGAGAAACTCTTGCAATGAAAAATTACTTCTCATCTTAAGATTGCATTTCACCAAGCCCTGGTTCCCCTCGCGCTGTTGCGCCATTTAAATTTATTAATTGATTTGAGCCAAAAGTGTATAATACCCAACAAGTCTTTGACTATTGGTTATTAATAATTTAAATGTTTTAAGTTAAATTAATTTACAGTGTTGTGCCCGGAATAAGACAACATGGAACCAAGAATGCAAATCTATAGTTTCGTTTACTATTATTTTTTCTTTTAATTAAGTCTTAGTTTGCTTAGCTAATTAAAGTGATTAATTTGAATTTAAATTAATTTAATCAATTATATTTAGCTGCTTTAAAATGCAACTGATTGCCCTGGGCGTACTTATTATTCCAGCAAAAACATCACAACAAAATATCTCACTCAGCATTTTCTACGTATTATATTACTCAGACAAGTTTCCCCAAATAAACTCACAACGCGGTATGTTGCTGCTGCTGTTGTTGCTGACAATTAATTAACTTGAAGTGCAATTAGCAACTATATTTTAATACGAACTCGTACATTTCTACAATTATTCAAATGAATAAATTAGTGCTGTTGTTTTACTATATAGAATAAATTATGTCTCACCAGAGATCTTGTCTATGATAATAATAATAATAATTGTTTCTGAGTTAGGTATACCTAACCTAGTTTGAAAATTTAATAAACGTTAAAATATAATGCTTATTTAAATTAAAACAATATGTTTAAAGTATTACAAAATAACTTGAACTTAAACTAATGTTTTGTGGATTAGGAGATAAAGATTTCAATTTAAAATGATCACCCCATTACAAGCTATATTAGAGATAACATCAAGTCTGAAATTTTAAAAATAAATTCTCTTCAAAGACGAGGCCCATTTGAAGATTAACGGGCATCATCGATCCGTACATCGTTGTCAAAAAAGACGATGACGTTGCCATCAACATATTGGATGATCACTGCATGTGGTTTAACAGGACGGCGGAGGGCGTGCGCTGTACACAGCTGATGCCACAATGAATCTGCACGTGTGATTTGTATGTATGGTTCAGGCGACTTAAGCTATCCACAGAAATCATACTATTTCACCCTTTTAAACTTTTTTTGTAATGTTTCCTTGAGATATTTTGAAATTCAACATAATCCGTACCATCGCTGAAATTAAGTCTAATGTAAGCGCCAGAGTCCTTTCGATTTAGACTTCTCGGAAGAACTTGTTAATAAAAAATGTTGTACATGCAAAAATGTATAAACATAAGTAATTATTCGAAAATAGCCGTCTTTATTTGGCTGCGCTTCTGTTTGCTAATCGAGCTAAATCTTAAATTTCTCAATAGACGAAAATTCTATTTTTTGCTTAAGCTTATCTTGAAACAACTACCAAAATGTTTAATTTTGTTTTTACAACTTTTTTCGAAAAAAGATCTCACGATATTGATAAAACATGATACTTTTCTGAGTAGCTCAAGTAATGGCCCCTTGCGGTTCTCAATCAGAGATCGCGTTGATAACGTTCGTCACTGTCAGAATCGGCTTTGTGCAAATTGATCGATAATTTTCATTTTGTACTTGAAAAGATAATGGGGTTACTAACTTTTGACGTAAATAATTTTCGGAAACTTTGCCGCCCTTAATCTTTTCAGGCAATTATAATAGAAAGTGGTACCCCTCTAGTGTTATTTTCGGATGAATGTTTGTATTCTTCTATCGTTTGGAGGAAAAAGTTTGTATCAAAATCAAATTATGATCAAATCAAACCAAACAAAAAAATAAATTCAGATAAATCGGAAGCAAATCAAGCCGAATAAAATGAAAAATTCAGGTGAATTGAAATTTGGATCGATTCCAATAGCTGAATGGGACTTAAAATATTGTATCATTTTGAATCAACAGAGTCACTCTCTCACATCGAATTACCGGATAAAAAATAAAAAAAGGAAAATCCGCGCTGTACAGTCAACATTCCAGAAAGTATTCTTGCTTGGTTTTTCTTGCAATCTATGCACAAAAGAAATATCATAATAAGTATTTACTTTGTCCGGTTTATGTTCTTTAAACCATCTCAATCTACGCCCGACTTAATCATCAATGAATGAGTGTCTAAATAATTAATTCTACGCTGCGTTTTCCAGAGTCGTAAATTCAACTAACGAAACCCTATCGAAGATTGTCCGACTCTCATAAATAATTGAAATCGAATTTGCATTCCAATCACACACTCACTCGCTTAAAAATATTTTAAATAAAACAAAATATCAATGAAGCCTCCTCTAAAAAGTCTTCCACATATATAACCTGCAACCAAAGATTACTATTCTGCCTTATCGACTCGACTTCTAATTAATCAAAACAATCTTGATCCAGAAACAGAATTAATATAGAAGATAAAAATAAACAGTCATCTTATGGTACATATATATTATTTTTATTTAATGTTTTTGGCTAGGAATTATTCTTTTGTTTTAAATTTATTTATTTGAAACAAATAACTGTGTTATTTTGTTTTGTATCAGTTTTAAAATTATTACATTTACAATATAGGTACATCGAAAAAATAAAAAAAGAAAAAACATTTTACTCTGTTTTTTTTTTCTATAATATTTAATATTAAATATAATTTCTTTTTAAAGTTTAACTTTTACTGGTTGATTTAAGTTTATATACCTATATAAGGTTTTTTTCTCTCAATCTCTCAAGGAGCAGAATTTTTGAAAAAAAGCTCCTCCAGTTCGCGTCTTGGACTCGTTTTATGTGTGTATATATATATTTTCTTTTAATTAATTAAATTTACTTATTTCCTTGCATAACTAATTTAAATTTTTGTCGAATGACTCCTTTCTTTTTTTTTTAAATTTTTTTTTTGCATTTTTTTATTTTAATAACTCTCAGAAAAAAAGTTTTAATAAGAAAAAATGTATATTTAAGGTTCAATCTTGTTTATATTTTTTTATTTAAAATCTTAAATTTAAGAAAGTTTGAAACTTTTATCTCGTTTTTTTTTTTTTGTTTTTGAAATTATTTAACGTGGTGCTGCGTTTTTCATCGCTCTTTATTTCGATCGTACCCATCTCTTCCGCTATCTATATCTGCTCTCGTTGCTTAGCTTAAAGACTAATAATTGGTTCCAATTAAGCGATCCTTAACCTTTTTGCCTGCCCTTATCGATAACTACGATGGCGATAACTTAATTATTAAGACTAACTCACCTTTTTCCCATCAGTTGAGGTCTCTTCGAAAACCGTCTTCTATGTTGGGATCTGCTATCATGGAACTTGGGTCGGATAGCATTTGAAGACCAGCCGGGTCCATTTGGCCAAGGTCCAGGTCCAGGGTATCGAAGATCTCCTTCGAGTAGTCGGTGGACGAGAAGTCAGAGAACACAATCGACGGGATGTTGGGCGTCGTTGAGGTCGGTGTAGAGTTGTGCATGTTAGAACTGGTATTGTTGGGCACTCCGCCACCTCCACCATCGTTCGTATGATGAGACTTTTGTTGCTGTTGTTGCTGCTGCTGTGCTATTGATGCGATGTCATTGACTAAGTTCGAGTTGTTATTACTGGGACTATGGGGGTTGGGGCTGTGCGGGCTATGCAAAGGCGAACAACTTGCGCTGGCGGTCCCCGCTGCTGCTGTCTGGCACGAGGATGAATTGTTGTTGTTGCTACCTGATCCAGCATTGCCACTATTGCTGCTGAGACCCAGATTACTCCTACTGCAGTTGTTAAGTGAATTCTGGTTGCTCAAACTAAGATAAGGATCTCCGCCGGATGTGGTCGTGCTTCCACTCACGACCTTTGAACCGCCTCCGTTACCATTCTCGGTAGTGAACTGCTGGTGATGGCCGAAGAGAGAGTCGTCAAATTGCAGCGACTGCGAGTAACTGTTGTGCGGTGAGTGGAGATCCTGTTGCAGACTGGTCGGTATGTACTGGGATTCACTCTGCGCCGTGTCCACCAGCGAGAATTCCGCAAAGTGGTTGTGGAACGAGGAATTCAAGTTGTTGCTTCCATTGCTGTAGTCGCCACTGGGCGAGAACCTGTCGTAGGTTTGAATGTTTTTGTCGCTGTACTGTTGCTGTTGCTGCTGCTGTTGGTGCTGGTTGTGTCGGATAGGACTGTTGGGCGCACTGTTATGAATATCGTGAGGCGAATTCGCCACCATTAGACCTGGACTCGCTGATCCCGCTGGCGAGGGCGGATTATGATGCTGAGGATTTCGGTATTCCGTCAGGTTGCTACTGCTAGTCGCTACATTGTTCGAGGCAGAGATACTGCTTCCACCTCCCCCAGTTGTGGGCAGATTTCCATAAGAACTGTGTAACGTCGATGATATGTTGTTAGGTGATTGATTCACCATCACGGGGAGGTTCGTAAAGGACAAATGCGCCTGGCCTCCGCCAGGAGAGTGCTGTTGCTGCTGCTGATGTAGTTGTTGCTGTGGTTGCTGCTGCGGCTGGTACGATTGATTGCTGAACGGGCTCTGTGACTGCTCCCTTTCGATTCGCATGTTGTTGTGCTGTGTGATGGCGGATGGTGAAGGCGATGGCACATTCGAGAAATGCACGGAGGTGAGGTCGGGAAGCGAACCCGTATTTGCCATAGCCATGGCCTGATCCTGCAGGTTTTTATAGACACTAATTGTCGGGCCACACGCATTGAACTGCAACTGCGACTTAACAATCGAACTCTGCTGGTGTGGATGCGGATGCATGTTGTGATTCATCTGTGCTTGCTGTTGCTGTTGGTGATTTTGGTGTTGGTGGTTCATTTTATGGTGATTGATTTGGTTCTGCATCTGCATCTGCTGAAGGTTGCTACTGCTGTGCGAGTGCTGTGCCGCGACCATGTGCTGTGCTTTTCTCCTTTGTGCTGTCGGACTATGGCCCACAGAGGCGGCGGGGGAATGAGATCTCTGGTTCGGATGATATTGCTGTTGCTGCAGATAGTGTTGTTGTTGCTGTGTAGTGCCGTAAATTGGATTTTCTGGGCCCAAAATCAAACTTTGATGAATTGCTGAGTCCGAGTTGGAGCGCCGCCAATTGTTGTCCATTGATGGAGGCGACAAGTAGATTCCCTGGTTACTGTAGGGAGAACGATCTGTTTTTCGGTCGGAGGGGCGCCGCATCGGACCTACTCCCACACTACGACCACGGGATTCCCGATAGGCTGTTGGCGAACCGCTTCCCCCGTTTCCATTGCCACCTCCTCCACCACTTCCTGGAATAGGAATACCCACACCAGTATTGATAACACCCCCGCCACCCTGCTGCTGTTCGGGACTAAGACAACAACCTATGCGCTGCTGAGAAGCCGATAAAGGTTCTTCCATCTTGGTTGCGGAAACTTCTTTCATGATTTTCTCAAACTCCGCTGTGCCCTCGGCTTGTTTTTGTTTTTGCAGAGCGATCTTTTCACTAAATTTGCGCGGATTCGCCATACTGTCAAAATGATTATCTCTTTTTTTCTTTTCTTCTGGCCCACTGATTCGCACTCCTTACCTAAACTTTCCGAAAATATGTCGATTGGCGAGCTTTCTTGCGTCCCTTGTTGCTCGTCGTGTCGATGTCGTTTATTCCTTTTCATCCAATGCTGCCGCAGCGCAGCGCTTGCTTCCCTCGCTTCCTCCAATAAGCAGAAGCACAAGCAGCAGCGAAAAAATGTCGCCTCCTAGCCACCTTCTCTTTTTTCTTTTTATATTATTATTCTTTTACTTGGATTTTCGATTACTCGTTGTTTTGTCGTGGTTTTTATTTCCTTTTTTATTTATATTTTGTCTTATTTCGAGCCTATTTTTGTTTTTTAACTTTTCTATCGCGTTCAGGTCACACTGTCCGACCGTTCGTCGTCGTATTTTTGGAGGCTGGTCTTTTCTTTTTTTGGTTTTCTTTTGGATATTTTTTTTTGCTCAACAAAAAATATATTTTTCTTTTTGATTTGACACACAAAACTAATGACACACACTTGGATTGGTTGGTTAAGGGGAGCTGAGCTGCTGCTGGTGCTGCTCTTGTAGAGTTTTTGTCGAGTCGATAACCAGCAGAGGCCAACACATATCAAGACAACGACGAAGACGACAACGACGATGAAAAAAATATAATTCTGCGTGTTTTCTCTGGTTAGAGAGAAAAATATATTTTTCTGCCTGGTTTTTTCTTTTTAATTTTTTTAATGTTGTTTCGTTGGAAACTGATGGGAGAGAGATTATTCTGTTTTTTCTTTTATTTTTCTAGTTTTGATTTGAACTAAAAAAATTACTTGCACTTGCACTCCACTGTGTTTCACTGGTCATCTCTTGCTTATTTTTTTTTTTTTTTTAATTTTTCTGATAGAATTTTATTTTTGTGTTTGATGGAGGCAGAGAGTTCTATCTCTTGCGCACTGATGGTTTAAGAATAAAGTGGGATATAGATTATTTGGAATACACAATACACTAGTCCGTTGTAAATAGTTTGTTCTTTTTCTAAATACGAGAAAAATATATTTAAAAAAAATCTAATTTCTGGCTGTCAGTTTTTCAAGATTTGTCATGTGAAGTTGGTTGGGGTTTTCAAAATAGTAAGTTTCGTGTTGAGTGAGCTTTTCATATTGTTAGAATAACTTTTACGCAGTTGAAAAATAATTTTCTGTAGGGTAATGCTTTCGTTATTCAGCTACAAAATTCAAATCTGGAATTGCACAGACACAAATATGTTAATGCAGCAACAATAGGTGTGCTTTTTTTCTTGCCCGAATGAGCTTAGATAGTAAAAACGACGTCGGGGCATAGCAATTGAAATGTTAAATAGAACAGAAACTAAGCCTTTTTGGGCTTAGCTAAGCCCAAAGAATTTTCGGGGCTAAGCTTTAGCCCAGTGCCGCGATTTTGCTAATTCGAATCCGCAGGGAGTGAATCCTAGGGTTTTCCACTTTTCGTCGAAAATCGATTTAACTAATAAAAGTGAGTGAGTGGGTGAGTGAAATGAAATATCAGATTACTCGCCGGATATTTCAGCAGTGACTTGGTGTATGTGTTGGTAAATTTACAATTTAAGAAAGGTATGTGTGCTTTTTCTTAAGAACTTTTGTCCCACCACTATTTATGGATAGGAAATGAAATTAAAAAAAAAACAACGTAGGAATAAATAATAACATTTTGATTGATATTTTTTATTTTTATTTTATATGTAAATTAAATAAAATTAAATTCTATTCATATTTTATTTCTCAAGGGTGAAAACTTACATTTAACTTTAATTACTGAAATCAAAGATACTTCTTCATTATTATATGCCGGCTCCACTAGACATGAGCCATGCTCGGACTATGAACCTGTCGGGAAAAAAAACCAATGAGGCAGAAAAATCCATGTCTTGTCGACGACATGTCGAAGAAAACCAACTTTTGAACAGCACATGAACGCTGTTCAAAGCTTGGCCATAAGACTTGAGATTTCTCATGCGTGTGAGTTTTTTGTCTGATTTTCGTTATATCTGGATGTAAATACTGATGCAAAAGTTGGAATTTATTTACCCGACCTTTGTTCCTATAATTTGAATTGAATATTGTTGCCAAAGGTAGAAGTATTGGTGAGAGAGAAATGAAACGACATGACATAATTTGCCCAGCGAGAAAAAATATGCTGTTAGTTGATTGGATTGTGGATTTGATGTTGGGCATCTTTATGTTCTGTGTTTACATTGTTGAAGCTATTTCATTTCGCGTCCATTTCTGGTGATGTCAAACAGAATATCAAATGTAATTACTGCGACACAAAGGAGTACATTTTTCTCTTTTATATTTAATCTTTGTTCAAGTTCGAAACTAAATTCGAACTGACCTATTTCATTTCAATAGTTGAATCACTTTTGCGAGTGAAGTGAGATGAGTCGGTGGCTAAAAGATTAGTCATCTCACTTAACTCCCTGAAATTGCTAAATTTCGGCACAGGAAAAAACTGTGTTGCAGTACAAATTTCATACTTGTTATCGATAGTTTATATGATAACTTCTTTTTTTTTTGTGATGGTGTCATTACACCTTAATGTTTTTCTTTTGGTCTGATACCATCGGGCTTGCAAAAAAATACACCCAAATAACAAGTCCTAAAGATCAGAAAATTTTATAGATTTACCGAACTTAAAAACTGAAGATTATCACTTTTTATCGAGTTTGTATGGAAATTTTAATATATTTTTGAGTTATACTATGTTCCCACTTAAACAAAATTTGAAATTTCAGCTGAAAAAATTTGAGATCTCGAATTGGTGAAGCTGGATTTGGATGGGTTTGTTAGCATCTGGAGTTTTTTATTGAGATTTTGTTGAAATTTCCATAAAATCTTCTTCCTCAATTTAAAATATCAGAAGTTTTCATCAAAATCTCGAATTCCTTTTCGATGAGAACATAGCATTAGTTTCATGAAATTTAAAGCTCGCGTAATGTCACTCCAATACAAAAATCTCTTAAAATCAAGACAATCTAAAATTCTGCAAAGCTTTTTAGCCAATTAGGTACCCAGCTCCAGCCAAAAATTTAAATTTTCGTCTCTTAGTAAAATTATGAAAATTAAGAATAGGAAACATTCAAAAGCAAACGATTTATCAATGCCAAAGGGGAAACTCTATTTTCTTTGATTAGATTTACTTGAAATTTGTTTTTCAGACAAAAATCATAATATGTCAAAATTTAGCTAGGATTTTAGTTGGTGTTTGGAGAGAAAACTGCATTCTAAGCTAAGTAAGAACCTAACTAACACATGTAACTGGAAACAGTTTGAAAATCATCTGTACGAGTATAAAAATGTTAAAACCCAATGTCTGAAAAACAGAATAAGGGCCAGTTTGTAAACAGCTTATCATCTTTAATCAATAATTGCTACATGCACGCATTTTCTTGCTAACCACAACTTAAGTAAGTGAATTAATCATAGGAGTCTATAGTTTGAGTTGTTAATTATTCAAAAATTTGACTAATTATTAGAATTGGCGTTTAGCCACAATAATGGGCTGACCCTGGATCAGTGTAGAAGTGTCCTGCTTCATCGTTGATTGTTGTAGTTATATCCATGATTTCCTTAGCGCCTAAGTACTTGGTTCCAGGTGTCGCTGTTGGTTTATCATCGTTCTCATCAGTTGATAAGGGTGGTTGGTTAGTTTCCTTACCAGTTTATCTGCAGAATGCATTAAGTACTTTTCCAGGGCGACTATTTTGGCTTCAGAGTAGAGTTTCTCGTTCTTGAAGTTCTTACGCCGTTGACGATCGAAATAAAGTCCAGTGCAGATCCTCAGGATTTTTCTCTCGAAAATTTTTGCAAACAACGTCATCACAGAAAAAAATGGAGTTTCCATATAAACTATCCATAGATGTGTAGATGTACTCTTACCCCGAGGCCATACCAGAAAGTACCTAGCATGCACTGGTAAGTTGTTGTGTTTCAAAAACATACGTCTATCTATATAAGCTGCATTTTTTTTCAATGTCCATATATGTAGACTCAGGCGGAAAACGTCAAGGGGAAATTTCAACATTTTTCCTTGGTCTTCCATTTTGTATTGAACTATCTGCCGTTTTGGAAAACGTCATCTGCGTCAAAAATGAATTGCAGAATATTCTTAAACACAACCTACAAAAGTCTTCTGCTCGAAAGCGCTAATAAAAATTTTGCTGCGTCAAAAAATGAGGATCATTTGACAATCAAATTGACTTTGATTTGTCGTTTTCGAAAACAACCGATGTTTTTTTGTGGTCACAAAGTCAATTAAAGTATGTTATCGTAATACCTATAGAAGGTATACAAAAGATACGTTTATAAAAAAAAATTAGGATAAATGTAGGTACGTACGTAAATGTACATAGTGTAAAATTTAATGTCCTTTTCAACTGGATTTTCTGACTGTTCCACTCCTTTTTGATTCCAATCGAATATGAAAACATAAATTTACAAACACATAGTAGGTAACAAATGACGCCATTTTACAAAATGGCTTCTTTAAGCATTAATCACTATTGACAAGTAAAGTCAAAAAAAAGTTGTATTTGTACATATGCGTGTGTTCAAAATCTACTCCTTCCTGATATCGGGAACAGAAAAAAACTCCAAACAGCCAATCGAAGGATTTTGGAGTAGTTTGAGTGAAAATTGAGTAGAAAAGGAGTAGGTACCCCGAGCCTCCAATCGAAAACGAAATAAGATACTGCCTCTGGCGAGAAAGTATAAATTATTAGGTGTATTTGTTAACGTGAAATTTCTTGCAAATTTTCACTATTTGCTGTCAGAAACCATAAAAAAACCCAAATTTGGGAAACTTGGTGAAAATTTCACGTTACCAAACAGGCATATTATTAGCAAATCCTGAGTGTGGTATTGCTTGTCATGAAAATTGACTAAAGGTAGAACTATAATAAATTTTCGAAAGGGCACTGAAGCTTACGTCAAAAACTAACGAAAAGTTGCATTCCATATCGTCAAAAGCGGAACACTCTTACTGTACCATTATTGGCATTCCTATTGAATGATATTTATGTAAATCTTTGAGTATTTTCCTGCCGTCAGGGATTTTTCAACACAAAATTGCGTTTTTAGTTCAACACACACATTTGTTGGCTTTTGAAGGTTTTTCTTCTATAAACATGTAGGTAACTACAGTAATTTATAGCAACAGTAAATTTAGTATTCGCTCCTGTCACACTTCTGCCGGAGTGTTAATAATTTTTAACACTTTTCCCTATAAAACAAGTTGTACCTACATAATTACAAAATCATTTCCTATGAAAACCCTTTAGACCGTTTTCAACACACAAAATGCCCATTAAAAATACACATATTCACACTCACCACCGTTGTTTGTCATCATTACATTCGAAAAATAAAACAAGCGTACGTATACATTTGCAAGCATGCAATATGAGCCTTGACCAAATTACGTGCCCTTCCATATTGCTGCCAATCTTCGAATAAAATCAGCTGAACTTTATTGCATGTCGAATTGGCCTCGCAGCGCAATCAGGAACAATTCACACAACAACAACTATATAGGTAGATAACAAAACAAAAAAAAAACACACACACACTGAAGACTGAACGAACCCATCACCTCACCTTGTATATATGTACCTACTCTTAAACATTCACACATCGTTTCATTGCTTTCAATGCAGTCGAATATATTGATTGGTTGGCTTTTCCCTGAAATTTTGACTAGGAGAAGGATTCAATTTTATTTTTTTTTGGCTATACAGGGTGTTTGGTATGTTGCAAGTTGCAAATGTATATTTTCAAATTGGACCTTTTGCCATGATTTATTTTGACCATATAATTCGCTACTGATATAAAATTCTAGGTGGCTTTCGTGTTTGTATTTAAAAAGGCGTTTACCATTTTTAAGAATTAGTTTAAAAACTTGGTTTGAACAATTTGTTTTCAAAACGTTGAATCTTTTATATTTAAGGCACACGTTGATGTCTTGTTTACTTGTGGGCGCTCACCATTTACTACATAGTTTCAATCTGAAGCAGGAAGTGTTCAGAACTTCCAGTTTAACTTGGGCAAAAAGAATCGAACTAAATTGGTTTGAGTAAAATAGTAGGTATTTCCTGTGAGTACCCACCTATTTCAAAATAGCAATAAAACAACTGACAACAAAATAAAAAACACCCTGTACAGCCTGTATACACATAATAAATACCACTGCAAAAAATAAACCATAATCATACAAAACACAAAAACACACTTTAATCTCTTTCCCTATTTTATTTTACCCAAATAGAGTTCGAGGATTTGAGGATGTTATGAACCTTAAACCCAGAACAGCTTCATATTCATCCAATTGTAATTCTATTACCACGAAGCAAACACTACAGCAACAACAAAACACAAAAAACTGTATTGCAAAACACTTGAATTATGGATCTGTAAAATTTTTTGAACAACCAGCAAACAGCGGCGGGTAGTGTTAAAACAACAATAATCCTGTCGATGCGCTTGGGATTTTACACACTCCACCAAAAAAGTTTATATACTGACGGTAGAATAAACTATACACCTTGCTGTATACTATACACACGAGGACCAGAGCCACAGGACTATGTATATGTATAGAGTTAAGTTTTGGAAATCCTAGCGTGAGGCTGTTTTTGCTATAGTTTAAATGCAATAATCTCACAACCACTTGTCTATCAGAGCTCGATGAACTAAATGGCTCTACTACTCTGGTCAAATTGCAGCCACTCTACCATCATGTCCATCCGCATTATGGTTTCAGCCATATAACGAGAGTGAACATATAAAAAAAGGATGCTACTTCAGATTGTGGGAAATATTTTTCTAGCTACCTTATGCTTGTTTTTTTTTTTGCTGAAATTTGTGGTTTTCATGTTTTGTAAATTTTTTTTCAGTTTGAGGTATTTTTTTGATTTATCTCATTTATAATAAAAATTATTGTCAGAGTTTTCCAGTTTAAACTTATTTAATATGGCTATTTTGTAACGTGAAATTTTCATCATAAGTTTCCCAAAAATCGGGGTTTTTCTCTTTGGTTTCTGACAACAAATTGTGAAAATTTGCAGAGATTTTCATGTAAGCAAACATACCTAATATTTTACTTTTAAGAATATGGAAAACGTCAAAAAAGACTTTAGGCATATTTAGATATTCAGGTCAATTAACGAAACAAGTTTTTTTTTCGTTTGCTTACAACTATTAGTCCATATCTACATAATGGACATCATCAGGTTCTCTTACAAACAATAAGGACTTAACACATTGAAGTTAGGCTTACAATTTTGAAAACAATCGGTTTGGCAATTTTGACGTTTCAGTAGGTGACATATTCTGAATTTGTGTCAGTAATCAAACAAATGTCAATACAAAATCTCTAAGTTATATGTAAGTTCACCTGGTTTGAGATAAATATAATTTACCCTATTTTTTAGAAAGGGTTTTGAAAATCCATAAATTCATATGTTTTCTGACTAAAGGCATACAAGATGACCGTGTTGAAAGCGAATCGTATTAAGGATGCTATTTAGCAAATTTTCGAGAATGTTCTATAACTGTGACTTTCAAAATTTCAACGAATATCCCAGAAGCAATTTCAATCCAAATTGAAAACCTGTTTATCCCAATTCTGACTATGATCCGATCTATCCCAATACAATATACCAAGCGCAATTCATAGTTGTGTGTACTCCTACTATGTATATGAGTTTGATTCATTTTTAAATTACTATATACACGAACAGAGATACACGTGTGCGTGCATGAGCATGGGAAAATATAATTTAATAAAAGTCATTATATGTACGGGTTTCGCCTCTGTTATGATCAGGAATCCAAACCCATCATCCCTGTACACAAATAATAAAATAATTTAAAAAATAAAATCTGACAAGTCAATTGAACCATAAATGAAAATAATGCTCATTTCGAATACCAAAAAAAAAAAGTTCATATCAACAGGATATTATTTATTTTTGTATGGTGTGCGGATCAATTATTTTTAATATAACGGCATCTTAATTAAAATTGAATGTGAAAAATTAAAATAGTCACTGATGGGTGAGGTGAGGGTTAACGTGTGCGACTGCATATATATTGAGCGAATTGCCTTGCAGAAATTAAATACGAATAAAATAAATACGCATACGCCCGAGTAGCCGGAATGACTTTATTGACATATTGGCCTGTTTGTTGTGTTCCCATATGGGAAATAAATTTGTTTATTTGGTTTGTTGTCACTGTGCTAGTGATTGAAATAAATAAAACAAAAAAGTAATTTTATAGATTGAAAGAGAACTATATACTATGCATATGTGAGGGAGCATCGATTATTATGATTGATTTGCATTTCGCAATAAAAAAATGAAAAAAAAAATTATGAAAGAAAAACTCTTTGAGATTTTTTTTTTTTGTTTAAATTGATTCAAAAAGGAATGGAATGGAATAAAGTGTTTCTTGTTCTAAGCATTGAAATTCAATTGAGTATAAGAATTTATTTAACAAAACTCATATGAGTATACAATTTGACAGCGTTCAAAGTTTGTGTACAGTTTTCAACTGCAGCAAATGAGCAGATTGACAGCTAAATTATTTAATTTATCTTATTGACTTTCTGCTGGCCTAACGTCTTTTATCTATTACAATTAGATTTACAGCACTATAAATATAGGGTGTTCCCAACAAGAGGCTTCATATAAAACGCAATTTTTCTTAAGCGATGATAAGTACATAAATATGTATTTTTCTTTATACACACATATATTTGAAGTAAAAACTCTTTGGTTGGTTTGGTTCTTTGGTGATTAATGAAATATATTCATACCCGTTTTACTCAAAACGACAATAAAACTACATGACTCCTAGAAGCGACACTTTGCTTCTCAGTGAAACAACTATACTGTTAAAATGGTGAGAATAGTGAGGAGTGGAGTGGACGCTTATTACGACTATTGTAATAAATGTAATAAGCTACCAAAAACCACTTCTTGGCCTTGCCTCCAAATAGTGTTGGTACTATTTTGATTTTTGCAACCCCGGTTGGGGCTTTGCAATTGCATCGTTTGGTTTCCTCAGGGTGTGTTAGTCCACGTCCAGATTCTCTTGACTTGTTCCACGCCACAATTCCTCTGTTGACATAATTTGTGGCTTACGATTTTTTAGAATGTGCTGTAGACAATGGTTTACAAAAGCCAGTAATTCTTTTCAGATAGTAGCCATGGCTTTTTAGGTTACGCAAGCATATGTAAGCTCGGATTTGACATTGGATTCGAAGAATCTCAAGTCGCAACTAAGTGTGTAAGGAGATTTGACTGGTAAACTTTATTACTTCTACTTCAAACGTCTAGATTAGTACCCAACATTTGATGAAACAACACTCCAAAGGTTGTTAAATTATTCAACTTCTTCAACTGACGTCTCCTGTAAAAAAATACGCTGTGGCTTGTGAGCATTCCTTTATTTTTGTTTGCTTTTTAATGGGCTCTCCTTGCAACTTTAGTGTTTGACATATTCGGGTTCAGCAAACCGATATTTATTTCCCAGGAGACATATAAAAACACATATATGCACACATACATGGTCGTAGTTTAAATGTTTAAGCCTTTCAAACGGTCATCATTGAATGCCTTGTTTCTCCTATGTACCAACACTGGCCCTAAAAACAGCAGTGATCTCCATATTCACTCACGATTGCATCGGTCAAAGGTCTTCTCCATCATATCCACGAACATGATCTAGAGCGATGATTGAAATTCCGCCGTCTGCTCGAGTATACGAGAGTGTTGATGTGGTCGCACCCGACTAGCCACTATTAAAAACAACCCGATGCCTCTTAAGTAGACTCGATTCTTACCTTTATCCGCTTCAAATGATGGTTGCCATTAATTTTGAAAAGACGTACAGATCTGTAATACCACGCCAATTGTTGCACTTTTTAAGATCACCTTTCTTTGGCTACTTAACAATCACACCATCGTTATTCCTCTCAGTCCTTGGGATAGGTTTTGCTTCTCCAAACAGCTTGCATTAACGGGTGTAGAATAGGTACTAGCTGTTGGGACGGGGTCAGCTTTCAGGAATTGCACTGGTATTCCATCAAGTGAGGCAATTTTCTTGGTTTTGAGAAGAGTTAACAAAATTTGGATTTCTACTCCTTCAACGTTAATACGCATAAAACACTTCAGCACTCTGCTCAACGGAATTCTCATTTAGCAAGGCACAAAATGGATCCTACCAGCTGCGCAGCTTTTCCTCAATTGGTACCAAAAGTGTGCCATCAACATTCACTACAGGATAATTGGTGTTAATTTTTTTCCCGATTTCTTTGGTTATTTGGTACTATTCCCTCATATCCCCTCTTCTCGTAGCGATTTCTGAATTTTCTGCAAGACCTTGAAACCAAACCTTCCAGCCAAGATGATATGATAGTTTTATTTTATTTTAATACATGTAAGCTTAAGAAGAAATATTGCAATCCATGAAAGACATAATCTCACACAAAATCATTAAAAGCGTATCTTCGCAAAAATGCTGACAATCTTATATAAAGATAAACCAATAAACTCTACAAAAATGCATTAAACCTCATTGATATACTTCGAAATGCATCTGAGCATAGCTTAGCTGTGTATTAATACCAAGAGCATATACCAGAGGTATACTCACATCATATAGCGTTCATTTCATTTGTACAAAAACTACTTCAGAAAAATGAAAGTATTTTACTTTTAAAACACCCGGATAAAGCCAAATAGCAGCTGTGAACGTATTTTATATATTTACCTTCATCCTTCCGCAAAGCCCGAAAAGCTAAACGACACTAGATGTACCTTATTTGTGTATGTATGCATGCATATGTACTCGCTTAGATATGCCGTTAAAAAGGAGCGCCCTCTTTAAATGTAAGAAAAATCAACAAACAAAATTCAACTGGTTTACCTACAACCCCGCAGCCCCAAAGCCAACACCAAGTGCATTCCAATTTAAGGAAGAACTAAAAAAAAACAGTCATCTTTCTGGGGTGACACAGCTAAGCTAAAATGTTGTCGTGAAAAGGTGCAAAAAACGACGCCCAGCTTATCTTTTCCTCGAGGTGAATTTTTTGCTCAGCTTTTTTTTCTTCTTTTGTTTTTTTTTCTGATTTCTCATTTTAGTGAAGCGATTGCGAAACATTTCCTTTTTTTCGCACAGTGGAGTGCAAACAAACATAAATAAAGATCCTTATCGGGACAAAATCCGAAAAAAAAATGGAACCAACAAAAGTTTCCAGAGGGTAGATAGCAGAAGAGAAGGCAGGACAAAACTCAGCAACGCAGAAAAGCTTTATGCAATTCCTTTTCGAAGTGTGGTTGAATGAGCGTGTGAAAATTGCTGCAACACTTTTATTTTTTGCACTGGCAAAAGTGAACACTTCCAGCAGCAACAGGAATACGATATGCTTTTCGCTTGAAGTTTTGAGTTTCCATCTTCCTAGCGGTGGAACATGGAAGTATCGCTATCGGATCGCTGGCACTACCCTCAGGAGAAGTATCGTATTTTCTGAATCATGTCGTACAAATCAAAGGTGCGCCACGAGGGTGAATGTGTCATTAAAGTTGATCCTGATGCGCCTCGCTTCCATATTGTGTAAGCGGATACATATAACAGATATATATATATATGCTTGGAAAATAATTATTTCTTCTTCCGGGAGCATGGTGGCAGGCGGTTTTGGAGGAAGTCATATTCACGGATACATGGAGTTAATTTTTGACTGCATCGAGTTTTCTGTTGTGCTGTTTTGTTTTGTTTTGTTATTGCCTTCTCTGTTGATGTAGCTATTTATGTAGAGCTCACAATCATTCAACAACAACAACAACCCACTTTTCCTTTGGGGAAAAATACAAATCTGCGGATGTTTTTTTTTTTAATTTTTATTTTGTGTTCTGATATTTTGTTTATGGCGGATGTGTTTTGGATGTGAAACAATTTCAATTGTTACACACACGTCCGGCGTCGTCGTGGGATGTGGAAAATTTATTATTTTATTTATTTACCTAAGTGTCAAAAAAGAGATGGAAATTGGAAATATTGGAAGCATTCTTTAGAATAAAAAATGTAGTAGGTTAGGAACATATGTACATTTAGTAGGTATACAAATATTCAGTAAGATGAAATTGTTAAGAAAATAGAATTTAGAAAATTTTTAATACATGAATCATGATGTCATATTGTGAAGTAAAATTACTGGCTCTGGACTTTTGGCATCTCATATACATATGTATGGAAATTTGAAAAAGAAAACGACATCTAATAGATTGGCAATTGGTCTGAAAAGGTGAACTGGTCCTAGAAAATGGTCAGCCTTAGATAACTTGTAATAAAGTCTTAAAGTTGCTCAAAGTCACTCAAGGTTACTCAAGATTTTTGGGACATCATTTATGGAAAATTTACAAAAATGTGTATCATCTGAAAGATCTCTAAATCGGGATAAAAGGTCAACTATTTTCAGTAATCGGTCAGCCATAGATTTTTTCTAAGAATTTTTAAAATTCGTCTCAAGGTCACAAAAAAAACTTTTGGCACCTCATTCGGGTTATTTAAACAAAAAAAGGAAGCTATTTGAAAGGCCGCTTCACGGTCATAAAAGGTCAGTTATTTTCAGTCATTCTTCACCCATACAAATTTTTTTATTAATTAAATGTGAATTAGTTACGCAAGAAAAAAATATTTTTGAAAAATGGCTGCTCTGCTAGCTTCATATGAACGTCTCATAAAAGCAGGTAAACTATCCAAAAAATTTATTTATTACGAACTAATTAATTGCAAATTAGTTACGCAAATAAAAATTAATTTATTATTCTTTAGTGTGCAAAAAAAATGACTTTCCTCCTAATTTCATAATGAACTTAACAGGACTAAATTCATATAGATAACATTTTCAAAACATGACCAGCTGTTTTGGAATTTTGGACCACTGAGCTTTGGCTGTAAGAAAAACAGATATTTTTCACTTGATTTGCATTTCGTATAAGTTTTCATTAATAAGTTTCATACAAAAATATTTTTCTTCGTTAAAATTAATAATAAGATACCTTAAAAGAAAATAACCTTTCTTATCTATTGATAAACATCGATCAACTTATTATTTTCGTAAATGACTGAAGAACCTACAGTTTCACCCCCTCCCCACTCCATCACTCCATTATTTTTACTTTCACAAATTTATCGAAACTATTTATAAAACAAATTGCTTCTATAAAAATTCTATCACACGAAATATGTTTTTATCGAAAAATCACGTTTCTTATCAGTTAAGGTAAATTTTTTGTTCTTGTTTCTCTTGAATAACTATCATCAGTTCAAGCAATATGTCTGGTGATGCATTTATTTATCAATCTATATCTATGTGCTCATTTACTTTTACACCCTTCAGTTACACCGCTAACCGACGTGACAAGACAACGGCTGATGCCTTCCCAGACGCGAATCCAAACTAAATTTCCAATTTTCTTCGTAATCACACTTTAAAAAGACGTCACAGTGCTGCTTCGCATACCAAGCCCTAAAAATAGAAAGAATATAAATTTTATATATAGAAAAAAAAAACAGTTTTCCGTTAAGAAAAAGTTTTCTTTATCAAACTTACGCGTATCCCGAATTCCAATAACAACGACGACGACGACAAGCGACGTCTTTTGGTAAAGTCGACAAACACAGTCGCGTCGTTTGCAGAAGGAATTTACCCACACAAAAAGGCGCACAGTTCAAAATAAAATTGATTTAAGCGGATTTAGCTGAAGTTGACTTCCTCTTAAAGCTGCACTCTTCTTCACCAAGGGCGAATAGGGATCTACCCTTTCTTTTTGTACGCTACCCAAAGGACAAGGTTCTTAAAGGCAAATACCACTCTATCAGCAGAGATAACGAACAAAAAAGTCTTAAAAAAAAAAAAAAATAAGTGAAGTGTATACCCTCCAAGGATATGAAATAAGAAGGGACGGATTTTCCTGTTCGCTGGCAACTATTGACAGCAAAGACTTTGTCAGTGTCAAGCGTCTCGTCTTATTTTGCATTTTCTGTTTGTACGCCTTATTTAGTTTCTCGTTCACCTGGAATCTATTATCCTCTTAGAAAAAATATAAAGTGCCTTGGCATTCAAGTGGCGAAATATACACGTCTCTGTGTCTATGTTCTATGTATATAAAGTATACAAAACTCTTGAGATAACCCGGTTTGAGAATTTCTAATGACATAAGTGCACCTTGAGGATAGAAGCTGAAACGACACGAGAAAATGAGGCTTATCAACAGATGGTGGTCTTCTTTAAGCAGACTACCAGGTTTTGGCTTTCAAGATCAGATACCACTTGCAATTGTTGTTGTGTTGGGTCATTTGGCATTGTTTCAATTGGTTGATGCATCAACACAATCAACATCATCTTCAGCTTCAGCAATAGCAGCAAAGATGTCCTTACCACTTGGCAGTGATAGCAAGTACGCATTACCCAAGAAAAGATGTCGAGGACAGGATGTTATATCTTTGGTACCGGAAAAAGGTGAGTGCCAAGTACTATGTATGTACATATATATTTTTATTATATTTTTGAAATATATAGATGGATAAAGGTATCCTTTAAAAGATTTTGTTTTATTGTCCTCCCAATATAAACATCACAATGCATTGAAGGTCTATAAAAATAGTATGGAGAAATATAGTTGCATAAGGGTCATTCCGATGCACGTTTCTTGGTTTCTTTATGCAGAAACATGTACGTTAACATCATACAAGTGTACTTTAAATTCTGGACTCGATAAATAGACACAATAATTTTAGGAAGTAAAAATTTTTTCTAAGTTTGAGTCTGCTCTTATTAGTTAAGAACCAGTGCGTATCTTCAGACTTCCGCCTTATCAGGTTCTTATAAAATATATTTTATTTTGTGGCACCAGCTTTTATCAGTTTTTCTTGAATGCAATTTTTTGATTGAAATCATTAAATAATACATTCATAAGAGATTGCATTCATTTGCAAGCTTCAAATTCTTTTTGTAGACTAACCACTTAGTTTAGACAAATTTTTATGGAGCATTCTAGCAGATCAAAAATCATGGAAAGACTGAAGCTTGTAAATGAATGCAATCTTGTGTGAATGCAATATTTAATGATTTCAATCAAAAGATTGCATTCTTCGTCTTTAAATTATGTAATCACTAGTAATTTGACATTCAAAATTTAGAAGAATACAAGAAATTCAGGGAATGCCTTTTTCAAAAGATTGCATTTAATTGATTACTGTAAAATGAATTAGGAACAAATGATTGCAATCTTTTGTTGGATGTCAAATGAATGATGATTGTATTATTGGTAGTCTTAATGTGAAATCAATGAATGCAATCTGTCAATTGAATGGAATGAATTATTTTTTTGGAGTATGTTTTTATACAAAAAAATTGGTTCTTTTTCCAAACCCTTGGAATAAAGGAATTATTGCTTACATAGAAATAAAATAATTGAGAACAAAACAAAGTTTCTCAAATGAAAATATTAACTTAATTTTCCAGCTATGTGCAAATTAAAATTTTTTTCAAAAAAGCCCTATAAGAATTTTATTAAAATCCATATTTTAGCTTTGATTAAATTAAATTCTTGGTCTTATGTTTTTATGTATTTAAATTGTATTAATAATCCAATCACTTTTTGGATCTATGTCAATGACCAAGACTGTCGAATGTTTGGGAAATGATGTGATGACTTTTTGCCTTGGCTTAGTTCCTGCTGCTCTCCAGTGCAGCGAGAGTAAATTGTGATTCTGTTGTCTACTTGTGCTGAATTGTGAAGTGGTTTGTGTTTTGTTTATTGTTCAACGTGGTGTACTTGGGAGAAATATTGTGCATGTGTATATGTGTATCATGTGTGTTGTTTTGAATTTTTTTTTATTTTTTGTTTCTATCCGGATCCTTGCACTCTAATTAACTTAGAAACTAAAGAGAGAAACACACGCTTAGGATATCTGGAGGTAACAAGTGTGTAACACTCATTTTTTTTTTTAGATTTCAAAGCCAAGTGAGATATGTGGGCTTTTTTTTATTAACTTTAATTAAGTTTTGGACAGAATTGCAATTGCGTTGAAAGATAATCTAATTGAAAACAATTTTTGAAGCACCCCACATAGTCTGTTTGTTGTTGTTTTCAAGTATAGGTACTATACCTACTGAGAATAAAGGTATAGAGTTGGTGCTGTAGAAGGGTGAGAATTGAGAATAACAAAATATCACTTGAAATGATAGAGTGTGCAGGTGGTGTTGTTGTATAGATGTTACTTTTGTTTACTTTTAATTAAATGATGAAGGGAGCTTTTTATAATTTGTGAAAGAAATAATTTAGTTTTGAGATAAAATGAGGTGTGCTTTGCGCCTTTTTTAATTGATGATATAGTTTTGCAGAAAAGAAAAGAAATGAGATAAGAATAGGTACAGTTCAGGTTTTGCAAACTGTTTTTTTTTTTTTTTGTATAAGCTAGAAATGAAAAGAGAAGAAACTTACATATAACAGATATTCAAAGGTAGTAGAGGTATTATACTACAAAGGAATTAGTTTATTTTACTTTTTGTGATGCTCCTGAGCTTCAGTTAATATGCTTCTCCAGTGGACTCAATCTCTTTATCCGGGCGTGTCCAATTTTTCTTACGTCAAGTCAAAATGAAAATCACCTTCAATGTTCAACATGGGCAGACCATCGATGATGAGGGTCTGCCTTGGTTTCGTGAACTCATAACTCTGGTAAGCCATTGAAAACTCTTTACTTGGCGGAGCTTTGGTTGTCATCAGTTGTACATGGCCCAGTCATCTTAACCTTTATGTGTTCATATTTGCATGACAGACTCATGTCACTGTACAGCTCGTAGTTGTATCTTTTTTGACACGCATTGTTTTGTTTGTTTTCATAATAGAACCATTCATCGTGCGTAGAACTTTTTTCTCGAATGCAAAAAGGGAGTTTTCATCAAAGGATTGGATCCATGCTTTTGTACCAAAACGCAGGCCTGATAAAATGATGAGTGATTGGTATAAAAGTTCCTTTCTTCTTCTCGAATGGGCTTTATTTGTCAATTGCTTTCTTAGCCCAGAGAAATAGCGATAGGCAGGAGCTATTCTACGTTTGATTTCCACGCTGATTATTCGTCGAGTTTACCATCAATTGTATCCAAATACATATTTTCCTATGTCTCTCCATAAACCACTTTAATTTCGCAAGTCCAAGAGAGCTTTAAAATATAGTCTTGGCTTCAGCGTCAACGACTAACTTTTCAAGAACAAAATTGAAGCAACTACTTTTTGAAAGAACAGAAATCTTTCTTTAGCGTCATCCTGATTGGTCTAATCAGTTTGGCAAGGGTATAATTTATGTATATGTACACTGACATAAGCAGCTTAAAATTCGAAAAGCAGATGGAAGTTATCGATATTGAATTCTTAGGTATTTTCCAAAAAATCTGACGCATTATGAAGATTTGGATTTGGAATAATTGCATTACAAGCCATCAACTTCAAATGGGTTTCTTAAAATATATAGACATTTTAACGTCATAGTAGGATTGTAGCTCTATTTTTTTTAATTAAACCTAAAAGAATATATTTTGTTCCTAAATATCTAGGTATTAAGTGAATTGAGAAAATATTAACTTAAATTCTATTTGTCTTCTAAGGGAATTATTTTCTAGGCCCTTTGAAGTCCTTTGAAGTATGCCGATGAAAATTAATAAGAAAGTTTCTTATTTATATTTAAGTGAATCGAAGCAAAATTGCTCAAATTGCGTTCAAAAACTTGTGTGCATAACACAGCAAATATGTATATTTACTTGAAGTGACTTGTGGTTCTGAATTTATTGATTTTATCATTTATTTGTACCTATTTATAAAATAATGCATAAATGAAGGTAAACAAATTCAAAATCAATGCTGAAGTCAAAATATTAAATCGGCATTTCTATTGGATTCAATGATTTGAAAATATATAAAACGTTATATAACTTTAAGTTTCTCATTCAATAAGAGTTCAAT
Source organism: Dasysyrphus albostriatus (assembly GCA_946251815.1). NCBI lineage: Eukaryota > Metazoa > Arthropoda > Insecta > Diptera > Syrphidae > Dasysyrphus > Dasysyrphus albostriatus. Next base: position 140,847,472 of record OX276336.1, read on the forward strand.
GAATTCAAATTAATGACTGCAAAAGGATTTCTGTATTTTACGTTTTTTTTTTTTAAATTTCGACTAAACATGTTTCAACTTGATTACTTAAACTTTATTTTACAAATCCTATATTGTATAAAAGCTGTGGTTTTGGCTCACCGGTTAATTGGACTTATGTACATATATGTACATTATACGAAATTAAGATTTTAAGTTTCTTTTTTTTTTAATCAAAAATCTTGTTCTTTGAATAATTACATTTGTCAACAAGAACCAATTTTTCTCCAAATGCTTTTGGTGTACTGAACTTGAAAACGATGTCAGAAATATTCTTTTGGTCCACGTTTTTTTATATATTCTTGTTTGAAAATTAAAAGAATCAATTAATTCGTTCAGAACCTGTTAAGAAATTGGTCATTACAAATTACCTCCAAAACAGCGAATAACGGCTAGAAAAATATTGACTTTGAATTCAAGTTCAGCAATCCAAAAACCTGTGGAAAAATATACTTTGATTTCCATGGAAAACAAAAATTTTATTTTGGTGACAAGTGACAATTTTTTTTTTTTTTTTTTAATTTCCTTAGAGCTGATAGAATCTTGGATTGTTAACTTCTGCATCTTTGGTTTTTAATTTAATATGTTATTGCTTATTTTCCTTGCACAGCTGTTTGCTGTTGAATCAAGCCATCATGGGATATACTTTTGGGAGCCAACAGAGCTGAATTAATAAAGTTCGGGTGAATCCAGTGACAAGTTTGGTAAAATCTTGGAGCAATTCGTTGAAATTACTTATAAATCCAGTTAATCCCGGATGATTCCAGTTAATCCCGGTTGATACAAAAGTCGTACAAATCACTGATAAATCTGGTCAAACACTCTAAAAAAATAAATTATAAATTTTGTAGCACAACAAAATTGGTTCGTGAAGAACCAAGGCCTAGTGACTTACAACTCTCAACCATACCTGTGTGCGTATTTTTAGCAGGAATGGAGGGGACCTACAATTTTTTGCCGAGTCCGAACGGCTAGATGACAATCACTTATTCATGACAAGTATACTCTTGGAGGATTTGTTAGTTCCTCGCAAGAGGCAGTACCTCGCGAAAAAAAACATTTTTGTTTTTGTGTGGCAGTGGCTGGGAATCGAACAAAGATTGGCATGACAGTCCTACGCACTAACCATCATGCCACGAGGTACTACATTCAATCACTCACAAGTCTCTAAATTAAGGAAGAATACGAAGAATAAATTGCACCCATTGCCCCCTGTATCCGCACCTGATCTCGCTCGGATAGATTTATAGATCATGGATGAGTCCAGTAAAATGACAGTTGATTCCGCTGGAAACAGAGATTATTTCGGTCAAGAAATGGAACAATAGTATAAAATTACGGATTAATCCAGTAAAATCAAAAAAAAAATCCGTTGAATCATAAAAGACTGGACTCTTCTGTGATTTTAACCAATTTTGTATGATGGAAAATCTAGTAAATTATGAATGGTTAATTCATGGTTAGAACATTTTTTTTTTCATTAAAAATTCGATAGTTCAAAAACAGGTTGGCGATTTTTTTTTAAATTTTTATATGCGCATAAATAAGTCGGTGTTTAAAATTTGCATCCTTAAAGTTTTCCTTAAAAATGTGTTAAGCATTTTATATATAAAAACATTTTTTTTTAAATACCTCTCCAACAGTTAATTTTTTTTTCATACAATCATATTTAATTAAGATGGCGTTCTTTTTTTTATCTCAAACTCTCAAGGAAGTTGCTGTAGCTAATTTAAATATTGTATTTCATGTTTTTTCAAAATTTGTCTTTCATAATTTCCATGTTCTTACTCATAATTTTCTTAAACCCTCATCAGCATCTTGAATATAAGAGCAATTACGTGCGTGTTTTTAATTCCATTTTAAAAGCTACTAGGTACTTTCTCGTAAAAAAAATGAGAAAAAAAAACAACACTCAAATATCTGTCTTTCATCTCATAAATAGGTAATTTCAATTGAAAAATTACCATCATTATGTATTCCGGTCAGCAATTAACCTTTCAACGACCAGACCAACACACTAACCATCACCAATCCATTTCTTCCACCAGAAAAATCCAAATAAATCAATTCTCTCATATGGTTAAGGAAATCCATTCACATTAGGTGAACAACCCTCCTAGAGGTTCAACTATATATATGTACAGGGTTCAGTTAGATGCCTTCTTAACAAACAGCTTCCAGGAAAAAAGAAAATCTTATGTGTAGGTATGAAAGCCTTAGACACGCATATACACATCCTTTCATTGAATAGTCCTCTAATCCAATTGAATAAACTACTTAATCCCTTTTTGCATGGTTCAATTCTTCGATAGCATGTAAGACGAATCCTTTCAGCATCACCACTCGGGTTATGACAAAGGCGCAACAGCAACACATATCAGAAGGAGGCCAATCGGTGGCAATTTAGTATCAAATAAATTCTCGCTTACCGTTATACATGTTACTCTTGAACAAATTTCATACACATTCACCTATAGCTATACATAAAGACGTATCGATCTGTCATTTCACTGGCTTTGGCAAAAGTGTTGGCTGTAGAGGTCTTAAAGTATTAAAAGTATCTCCAGCAACACAGATCTTGGATTTTCCTGTGTATTGGAAATGTGTTGTAAAAACTATTTCCAATACATATAGGTTCAAGGATGAAGAGCTTTAAAGTTAGTGTGTGAATGCTATGGGACTGCATGTCAATGACGATGAGGAGGACAACGTAGACAGCTCTAATCAAATATTCATTCGAAAATTGCCAACAGAACATGAAAGGATAGAACAAGTTATTTCCCAGGACTCCCACACTCATTCACCAATTAAAGAGCAATATGAATAGGAATGGTTTTGAGTAGGAATCTATATGTATGTTTAGGCCGGAAACGCTCGGTGAGTTTTGCGGTTGAACCCTTTCAATATAGAAAACACATTTCTATGCTAACATCATCACTCAATATTCCTGACTTCCAAACACTCACCACGAGGCAGGTGTAATAACAAAAGTCCCACCTTTGCCATACTTGTTTTCTTGTGTACCTCTACCCTACCTATACGGAGACAGACAATCAGACAATGGCATTATCAAATGAAATCAGGACTTTTACTGAAAAAGGTGAGTAATTTTACTTTGGACTCCGGAGGGATGACATAGATAAGCAACTTTAGGACAAGAGCAGATGTATTTTGTGTCAGATGGGTTGGGATGGGGTTTGGTTGAAAAAACAAACAAAGCTGTTTCAAGTTTCATTTGGCTTTCTGATCTTACAGGACCTTCTACGAGTATTGTGTCCTAAAGTGAGAGATAAAATACATACTTTTTCATATATAGAGAGGTAAGGTATGTATGTATATATATACTCGTACATGTATACATATGTATGTCCTGCGAAAAGCTTTGATTTTATTATTACTAATCTCTGGGGAATTGCGTGGAGGTGTAGGAGAGATGTTGTCTACGAGTAAGCTGATGAAATGAAAATGTAAATGTTTTCTATACACATAAGTAGGTACCTAGATTCTCAGGTTGTATACACTTGATGATGATGTCAGGATAATAAAGCTGAACCGGAACGAATTCAGAACTGACACAAAAACATATACTCGTATACACCTAAGCAAAAGAGAAAAACTGATTGGAATGCATGCGAACCTGTTGGTGTTTTTTTTTCATCTTGTTTATTTTTTTTTTTTGTTATGTTCTGTTCTGTTCTGTCGGCAAATGATTGAATGGCAAGGAGCATCAAGAGGATTTGTTATTTTGTATGAAATACCAGGCAGTAGTAGTTGATGAAATTGCAAAACAGAGGAAATGATGACAACAAGGACAACGAAATGGATTTTGTGAAAATCCTTTTCAATGACTGACATATCTAGCATTCAATGCAATAATGTAGTGCAATTAAGGAGAGTGATGATTTAGGGAAGAAATTTTATTTTAGCTATATACAATTTATATACATATGTATTTTTTTTGACTATATGTCTGTATGTTCCAATGTGTATAAGCTTTTCAAAAGTTTAATCAATGGATATGATTGTGTTATTGGGATAAAGCAGATTTAAAGTAAATCTTTTAAAGTGACATTTAAATTGGAAATGTATAGAAATTTTATCGTTCAAGTTAGAAATAATGTATAACATTGAATGGAAAAGTAATTCTCCGATTCAATTTGAAGATAAATCTAATGAAATGTTCATTCAAAATACAAAAAGGTAGAATTGTTAAATGTCAAAGTATCGCTTAACAAACATAATCGCGTTTTATTTCATATGAAAAGAAGAATTAACTTTGGAGAGCCCTATCAATCAAAAATAATAGATAGGTATGAACCAAGTATTTTCCAATTTTTTTACCTAAATCTTTTGGAAAATTGAAAAAAGTCTAGTTTTCCGTATTTCTATACGTTTGGTAATATCATCCGTGAATTTTTTCCAATACGTAATTTTTAAAATTATGTAACGTTACGCAAAATTTAAATTTGTCTATACTTTCAAAGGAGTTGGTTATCTTATTTAAATATAATAGTTCAAACATTTTCCAATGCAAAATTTTTTTAAAGCTTCAGCCACGTCTTATTAATGGTTCTCCTAAAATAGATCGCTCTAACTTTCTTGCAATAATTTTTGCAGTGTTTTAATTTTTAAATTAGGCTTTACTTGTATTTTTATTTAACTACTCCAAATTTTGGGGAAAAAAACATGGAATTGCTATTCGATAGATGATAGTTTTAACACGTTTGTCTTTTTTTGGTTAGGTAGGTTTTATTCGTTCGAACATGTTTAACCCATAATTTTGTATAACATTTTTTAAAAGTGTGCAATCATTTTTATAATTTTTATTTAAATAATTAACACGATGAGTGTTAATTTTCTTTTGTTTCTATTTTCAATTAATTATTCAAAATTTTTTTCGTTAAGTTCTTAAATGTGCCAAAAATTTTTATTTGAGTTCGATAGTCACTTTTTGTTTGTTTTTTTTTTTAGTTCTTACCCATTCCAAATTTTTACCCACCAAATTTTGAAATTTTGGCAAGAAACAACGACCGTGTAAAAAACCATTCATGCGACAACGAAGAAGAAAAAAACACCAATTTGAATGAAATAAATTAATAACTTTAATTTGTCTTACAAGAGATGTGTCCAGCGTGGCAGTTTCAACAAGAAGAAGTAGATTGACATACTTTTGAGAAAGTACATAGCAAAATTAATGGATCAACAGTTAAAAGATTTAAGATTGATTGAGAGTAATTTTCCAATAGAAATGGTAATACAAATTGACAAAATACAAATTATAGGATAAAAAAGGTATTGTTTGGTAAAGTGTGAAACAAAATTATAAATTGAATAAACTGAATTAAATTTAAATTAAACAAAAGAACAAACTTAAAAAAGCAAACAATAAAGTATAATAAATACTAAACAGGTGTTATAAATTCAATGAGCGGTGGTACACTAATACTTTTTCATATAATACTCGTATTCATTTTGAATACAATAAATTACTATCCAAATAAACGAAATTTAAATAAAAAGTTTGAAACTGACTTAAATACAAGATGATCAGTATAAGGAGGATAAATTATTTCAAAATAACAGTAAAGCTTACAATGCCATGCTTCACTTTTTTGGAAAATTAAAAATGTCTTCTTTAATTTTTTTAGAACTGGAAATTTTGAAGAAAAAAAATTTTGGAAAATTGTAAACTAATGTTTTTTTAAAATTTGATGTTTGTAAGTATAATTTTTGTTTTCAAAACTCAATGCCCCTATATTTTTTTTCATAAAAACGTATCTTAGTTTTTGAGAAATAAGAAAATTAAAAGTATTTTATTCAAAGAAAAACGCTATTTATTTTTTATTTTCCCAAGTATGACCTGCTCGGGTCAACAATTGAACTAGCGGATCATTCTTTTTTAATTTTGTATTTATTTGGTTTTAAGCAAATAATATAAGAAAAAAATAACTGGAAAAAAAAGCACTTTTAATTTTTTTAATTTCTCAAAACCCAGGATAAATTTTAGCTCTCAGTTCAGTTCCTTATAAAAAAAAATAATAAGGGTATTGAATTTTGAAAACAAAAATCATATTATATCATAATCACATACATTTTTTTTTAAATTAGTTTGAAAATTATTTTTATTTAAAAAGCCTTGTTAGTTTTACCGTTATTTTTAAATAATTTCTTACGTTTTTTTTTGTCTTAACCCACCCTACTCGCTTTAGCTTTATAAAGAGTATGTATACGGCTAAGTGTCCCCTAAACTTTTTCACTTAGGCCAGTGTTTTTCAAACTATGAGTCGCGACCCTCTTACCTAAGGGGTTGTAAGGAATTACTCAGGGGGTTGAAAGCCGCTAAAATTAAAAACAAAGGTTGAAGACTAAAGACTGTGTCTTGTTATTCAAAACCTTAAACCCACATTTAAGGTTAATGCTGTCACAAAGTCACTTTTTTCGGTTTTGTATTGCTCCACCGCTTTTACTTGTATCGTTATTTGCGTGGCTGGGATGGTTTTTTGAGAAACTCAAAAACTGCAAAAACCAGATATGTAACTTCATATTTTTAATGTTGAGAAAAATATCAAGAACTGTGTTAAAAATCCAAAAGCAAAATATTATCAAAGATAAACTCATTTACAAAAGATTAAAAAGGTTAATTTTTATTTTTAAAAATGATATATTTTTTTTTTTGAGTTTTCTGGTTTTTGCTTCATTTTGTTGGATTTCTTCTTCATATAAACCTACAAGCCATTCAACTGTTGCGGTGCAAAAATAAGACAACTCCAGTGCAAAATTGTGTTTTTTTTTTCTAATTTAGAAACAAAAAAGCTGAGTTTCAAGTATGCGAAACGGTGCTTTTTTTTTATCTGGATGGTTCAATTCTAATGCACACAAAAATTACTTGGTAGCTCTTGAAAAACTAGAGTCTAGTGACTTACAACATTCTTAAGTGCATGTTGTTGTTAAAAAACACTGACTAACAAAACTCCAAAAATATTATTTTTCAAAATTAAAAAAAAAAAAAATTTATTCAACATATCAACACCACACTCCACACATGAGTTATGTCTTATGTGTAAAAGTTACAAAGGTTGTAGTTTTGTCTAATATTTTCCCAGTAGACTGTTCTTCCTTTTTTAAACCAAAATATTAATTCTAAGTCCGTGGAGCCATAAATCTTTATTTAGATTGCATACATTTTTGTTCTTCTTCATATTTGAATTGTTATTCACTAATAATAAAAATATACATCTCACTCCCTTTCGTTGAACTCTTCATACATTATTTATGTATCGTACACACGTCAATTTAGTGTGTTAAGAAGTGTGCTAAATTTTACCTCACTTCATTTTATTTCAACATTTTAAAAAATAACCAACGAAACATTTTTGTGTCAAAAATATTTCTTAAAATGATTTACTTTATTTTAATTGCGTACAAATTCAATAATCCCAATTTACATTTACATACAACACCTTACAATCCTAAAAAATGTATATATTTACAAACAATGTTCTTAAACAAAAATTTATATTTTTCAGATCGTGGATTATTTGTTTTCTACCATTTGGCAAAGGCCTTAAGCTCTAAATCCACAAATAAAGATATCATATCACCCCGAATAAATATTGAACTAGAAATTTCAAATAAAATGTCCGAAATATTTAAGGTAAGTATTTTTATCTTTGAGATATTTTTACCTTTTAAAATAGAAAAATAATAAAAATCCTCACAAAACACCCCAAGATATAGAAAGGACATAGATACATACATATGAATGGATTTATAATTCTTTTACATTTATATTTGTATGAACATCTTTTTTCGGTTTTTGTATTTCAATTTTTAAATCTCATCTGTATGACTGCCCAATTCTCATTGAAAACAAACCCACACTCACAGACACAAACTAAAAATATCCTCATAAAGCACACATAATAAAAGGTGAAATAAAAAAAGATGAGTTCGTTTTTATTTGACGACAAGACATCACTCTGCCTACCAAGGATCCATTTCCGTTTCCTTCACTTCAGCTCAGCTCAACAGCAGCAAACTTTTTCCATCTAGCATACCATACCTACCTCCATTTCGTTCAATAAATCTCTCATTAGCTATGCATAGAATATGGATCGTGGTTATATCTCGGCGAATGCATGGAATCCTTACGAATTGGAGCTGAAAAATTTAAGGATACCGTAAGGAAATTAATTCGAAACGAAGCCGCTCCATCTCAGCGCTCAGACTCAGAAACAAGGACACAGACACCGACCGCAGAGAGTCATTGCTATGAGAGAAGATAGACAAGCAGTCAGACAGAGAGACAGACAGCCATGGACGTGTGTATGCTTTTAAATTCATGTAACTTTTCCTTGGTCGTTTGGGTTTTTATCTATTTTTTTATTTTTGAGAGAAAAGTTCATCCTTCGTATTTAATTGAGATAATTTGTGAAAGTCCTTCAGAATAAAAAAGGATATAAATCGAATTTCTCAACTCATTCTCCATTAGTTTCAGTTCGAGTTTAATTTGCCAGAGGCTAAAAGTCAAAGACAAATATTGTTTTAAGGACATAAGTTCGCGTGTAGGTACAAGCACATGTGTTGGAGATTCAAAAAATATTTTTATTCCTCACGTGAAAGGACACTCATAGCATAATCTGGATATCCCTTTGATATTTATGGCCGAGACTAATATGCAACATTTCAACTTAGACCCTCGAGATATTCACAAACTATTGTGCAAAGAATCTTATGGATATCTTTCTCTCTATGCAAATAGTATGAATAAACTTTTGCACCCTTAAGGTTTTGTGAACTATGTATACCTTCTGCTTATAGGTATATTTATATAGATATTGTGTTTTAGTCCTTTGGTCGGTGTTTGTATGACTTTGTTCAAGCTATATGCTCTTATTTACCTTTTTTGGTCGACGGCATATTTAATCCGTCCGGAGTGGCATATATGTATTTATAGGGGACGACAATGTTTTGTGTACTGTTTGTGCGTGTAAATGTCCTAAGGATGCGTTCAGGAAAGCACACTTCTACTACCCTACATAACACACAGGTTGAATTCAAATTCAAAAGAAGGTTGAGCAAAAAGATGGCTTTTATCATGACATCTTAATAGGTAGTCGTCACATCACCATCTACAAATGAGATAACTCCGTTTATTTGCATCATCTAAACTTGTGAAGGGCGGACGGGATGAAATGAGCACACATAAGATAGGTATTATGCGGATAGTAAAGTAGGTAATTTATTTCAAACTCCAATGAGCAAGGAATACTGAAAAAGCTAAAGAAAAAGAAAAAAAGAAATAGTAACCTGAGCATAAAAGAAATGCCGCAAGTCAGAAATCTGTTGAACTGGTGGATAATGGTCTTATGAGAATTTCACCATCAGGACATGAGGTTATTCCTAGGAGACTATTGACTTTGAACAGCTGTCTATAGCCGCGTTTTGTTGAAAACTATATATCTACAGTGGAATAAAAGCTTTCAATAAAACGATAAGAAAGAAATTGTGTAGTTTTATTTTGTATGAGAATTCTATAGTTTCAAACTGCTCCTTAAAGGATTCTTCTAAAGTCACGTTTGACTGCAGAAAAATGGTATTGTCAGAAAGTTATTGCCGTTACACTTAGTGTAAAATTTTTCTGGCTGACTACTCAACAACACACGGCTTTCAAGATACACAAAAAATACTTGGAAACATCAAAATTTAATCTCGGATTGAATTCAATTTACACATGTCTCTTGAATTAATTTGAGCCGAATTTATTTAGTCTGTCCTGCCGTATGTTGAAGTGAAAAAAAGCTTGTTAAATTGTGATTTAAAAAACAAAATTGGTACAAGGCAGCACACATTGAGCACAATACAGGGCAACTTGTTTCTGAAATTAAAAGTGGTGGTGCTACGCAAAATAGTTTTTTGTCCGTAAAAGTTATAAATATAGGAGATTTTTTTGTTCATCTCTTTGACATTATGGCAACACAAACAGAGCGCAAAACTAGAAAATTAAAAAAAAAAAATTAAAAGTATCCGTAAAATTTGTAAAGTTGCAATTTTTTCAATACTTACGGTACAAGGCAGCACAAGTTGAGCACAATATAGCACATTTGTTTTAATCAAAAAATTGGGGGTTCTTACTTCACGCTTCGTAAAGTAGGTTTTTGGTGGGTAAAGTTGCAAATATGCGAAGCACAAACTGAGCACAAAACTAAAAAAAAATCAAAATTGCAAAGTTTAAAAAAAGCGTATCTATTACAATTTACGGCACATACTGAGCACAATACAGCACATTTTTTTTTCATAGTCAAAAATGGCGATGCTTACTTAAAGCTTCGCAGAATTGTATTTTGGTCATAAAAGTTGCAAATATGCTATTTATTTATTTATTCGGCTGTGATATGACAAACCGAGCACAAAACAGATTTTATTAATATTTACGGCATAATGCAGCTCAAGTCTTGCACAATACAGCATAACCTTTTTTTTTGAAAATTGAAAAAGTGATTCTTACTTCATGCTTTATGAAATCCGTTTTTAGATGTAAAAGTTGCAAATATGTAATTTTTATTTCTTTGGCATATGGCAGTACAAACTGAGCATTAAACTGCTGAATTTATAAAAAAACACCCCGTAAAATTGACATTTCTTAAAAAATATTTAGAGTTCAAGTTGAGCACATTACAGTACAACTCTTTTTTTCTGAAAATCAGAAATGGCGATGCTAACAACTTTTTTTTTGTTTGAAGAAACTTGAAAATCAAAATGGTTCTTGCTTTGCAAAATTGGTTTTTGGGCGTAAAAGTAGCATATATGCGATTTCTTATCTCTTCGGCATATGATAGCACAAACTGAGCACAAAACAGATTATTTTTACTATTTACGGCACAAGTTTTGCACATGCAGCACAACCTTGTTTTTTTGATAATTGAATTGGGTTCTTACTTCAAGCTTTGCAAAATTGGTTTTTGACCGTTAAAGTTGCAAATATGTGATTTTTAAATTCCTTCAGCATATGGCAGCATAAACTGAGCATAAGACAGCTTTATTTTTATAATTTTTACCGCAGCATAAGTTGAGCACAATATAGCACAACTTTTTTTTTTTTTTGAAAATTGAAAATGGCGTAACCTACTTCATGCTTCGCAAAATTGTTTTTTGTTGGCTGTAAAAATTGCAAATATGCGAATTTTCTTATCTCTTCAGCATTATGGCAGCACAAACTGAGCACAAAATAGGAGAACTTTAATGTTTACAAAACTATAAAATTAAAAAATTAAAGAGATTCTGATATTGCTGCACCTGCAGCGCTTTTTTTATTAATAATAAAAAAAGCCGAGATAACCTAACTGAGAATAATGGATTTTTGATTAGTGGCTTGAGCTTAATGTTAGCCCTAGCCCAGAGTGTCAATTCACAATCCTTGAATCCTGTGAAATGATAAAAAATATATAGAAATATAAATACATAAATTTGGTGGTGCAACAGCTAGCGGAGAACCAAGGGCTAGTGACTTTCAACTCTCAACCATTCCTGTGCGCGTATTGTTGGAAGGAAAGGAGGGGAGTTACAGATTTTTGCCGAGTCCAACGGGTTAGATGGCAAGCACTTTCTCATGACAAGTATACTCTTCGAGAATTTGTCAGTTCCTAGCAAGAGGCAATACCTCGGACAAACTTATTTCCGTTTTTAGGTGGCAGCGGCTATATATAAACAAATTCATTCAAAGCTTCACAAATTGAGAATCTTCCCCAGGACTATCTTACCCAGAAACTGTACTTTAAACTAAATTTTAACAATTAAATAATGTTAAATTCAACGGAACTATAGTTTATTTTTAAATGTATTTTTGACCCTGACTTCGATTGAAAAATCATCTTTTTGAATCAGTTTAGAAGATTTTTTGTTACTAGGGTTTTTCTTTGATCAATGTGGCGGTCTGCGTGTCCTTTGAATTTATCAAATTCTAATATTCTAACGATTTCAAGTTTCATCTGGGTCAGAAAAAGACAATTTTACACTTCTGTATTGCACATTGTATGTACTCTTTGTGAACTTCACCCAACGTTTGCTATTATTTCTGATGTAATATTTTTATTCAGTTGTTGTTGAATTTTAGGAAAATTGTTATATCAAAAGCATTGAGGTTTACTTAAATATTTATACTATGTATGTCACCATTTTCTGTGAATACAATAAAATTTGAAATTTGAGATTCTCATTTCTCAATCCATTAGTTATTTTTTGTTTGTTTTTTTGTTTATACTATACCACTCCCAAATTTATGGTCTTGACCAAATACCTAGATAGATTACAAATGTATGCTTTTCCCTTAATGGTGTTTTTACATAAAATATTCAAAATAGGTCTTTCTTTCAAAAATATAAAAACAAGAAATGTAATATAGCATTTGAATCCGACTTAAGAGCCTGACAGAGATGACGACGACGACGATGGCGACGAAAGACCTTGTAAATTATTTTGATATAGTGGGGGTTATTAAAGGACTCCTGCTCCCTCGTTTTGTACGAGTATGTCTTGACATTGATGAGAGAGTGTCTTGTGTCCATGGTATAGTATGTCATCGGTGATTTATTGCGTAAATTATTTTTTCCCTTCTTCAGCCTTCATCTCTGTCTCCAAAAAAAAAAAAAAAATAAGACACTTGTGAAAGGAAAGATGAGAAAAGAAATAAGATCAGCGCAACAAAAATGGTGCGGTTCATAGAATTTAATTAAAAAACCATTTTCGGTTGAAGAGGCAGAGTATATATTTTTTTTTCTTAAAAATTTAAATTCATTCCCTGCATAGATATACATATATACCTACCTTAATCAATATTATTCGATGAAAATCTCAACAAGGTGTGTAAATGATGGTTTTCTGAGAAAAAAAAATCCCAATTTCCCTCCTATCGGGGATATAGACTTTTAAGCATCAATTGTGGTTTGGATGTAATATAATTTTAACGACTTCATTAAATTTGGTTAAACAATTTTCAATGAGAGGTCAATTAGGTTTAGCTGGGAAATAATAAATTTCGGTTCAAAACAAACCAAAAGAGAGTCATTATTGCGAGGTTTCTGAGAAAAGTTTTTTTTTTTTTAATTATGTATAATGATTGGATGGTGACAGTACAACGTGATTACGATTACTAAGAAAATCTCTTTTTTTGGATCAAAGAAAACTTTGAAGGTACCCTTATTAATTTTTGATTTACTTAAGATTTTGGGTAATGAATAAATTAATGGCAGAGAATATTTAAATTTGTTGTAATTCTTCTTCGCAGTACCTTACCTGGTATACAAAAATTAATTTTTGATGAATTTACTTCTGGTGTTTACTTGCTAAATGAATCATTATTTTGTCCATTCAATAATTCATTTGATCTTTAAAAATTAAAAATTAAAAAAAAGATTTAAAGTGGTAAACTTTAATCTACATATTTTAAATCAAAATTAAGAATTCTATTATTTAAGTCAATTCTGTTTTTTTGAGGATTCAGTTTTATGTGCATAACATTGTTGTGTATAATTTGTTCACACACAAATAGAGCAATACTCACAATCAATTAGTGGCTAATTAATTATCTTTTATTAATATCATCTTTGAAATAATTAAGAAGCATTTGTTTTGATTGAAGAGACATTAATCAGACCTAAAACCCACGTTTAAAACATAACTGGAAAAAGAAAAAGAATAGCAATTTATCATAGAAAAAAAACGTATTTTAAACAAAGACTTTTTAAAAATGAATACCAAGTTGACTGCCAAGCGGTCGAAAACTGAAAGAAATAAAAAAAAAAACATTTAAACAACTGTTTATATAAATGATTTATTACAAGCCTGCAAAGTCCATCCAAATCATTTCTGCAAAAAGTTTTATAGCTAAAGAAAGTTATTCCAAGATATGAACGTAATTTTTTTTATAAAATTCAATTTAAATTTTCAACAAAAAAAAAAAAATTTCATCACTAAATGACTGACTCTTTATCATTAAAATATGTATATAGAACACCATCCATAGATCTTCAGTTTTTCATTTTTATCTGAAAAAAAAGAAATAAAAAAAAAATAACTTTAATACCTACCTCAACGTTATATAGGAATATCTCAAACAATAATACTTTTTCTCATTGCATTTTCGTTTTCGTTCTTTCATTCAATATAATTGTATTCCATTTTGCCGAAGGATAAATAATGCAATTGCGACAAACAGCACCGCTTCAGTTCAATCCGGATTGCATTTTGCATTCACCGGAAATTGGAAATTTAACTCTTGAAAAGGCGAAATCCGGTGTTCGGTTGGTGGTGCTTGTGCCTCCATTGAGGTACGTTTCCATTGCAATTGCCATCATCACCACACCGCGTCACTTTCCTAAAGGACACCGCCACCGCCGCCGGCCGCCAACACTGCCGCACAGATGATGGAGATTGAGAATAACGACATAAAAAATATTCGCCTTTCACGGATGTGGTCTGTCGATTGCTGTCGGGGCGAACATCCTGTAAAGGGAATATATTTCGTCGTTGAAATATGCTAAAGGACTTTGTTGTGCATATTTTTTTTTTCAACTTGTACCCATGTTTGTCATTTTTTTTTTTTTTTTGTAAAAACTTTTTCTTGTGTCGTGGTTTTTCTGTTTTTTTTTTTTTTTTGTACTGAAAAGCATATTAAGCTTTTGTTGTTGTTGTGTTGTATAGTGAAAAATATTGAAAATAAAACAAAAGACTTAGATTTATTGCTTTACCTACGAATTCTATAGATATTCATACCTTAACTGCTTTTGTTGCAAAAGGAAACAAAAAACCTGGCATTTACGTAACTACTATCAAAGCGAAATATTTGCTGCATTATTTGTTTTTTTTTTTGTCTAGTAAGTCTATGTTTTTAATGTGAGTCACGTTCTCACGTTTCAAAGGGAAATTTCAAACGTTCTTTAACCTTTAAAAATTCTTTGCAAAACAAAAAAAAGGATGATTTAAGGTTTTGAATTTTGAATGATTATTATTATTTAAGAGGAACTTCGATTCGATTTGGGGTGAAAATTTCAATAACAGGCAAAACAAATTTAAAAATTAAATAGATTTTGCATCGAGAACGAGACCAGCACGATATCCCGCAAACCAAAATCACAAATATCGAAATCTCGCATTTTTTTTTTTTAATCTTGAATTATGAAATTTTGCAAATTAAAAGTCTTGTTTTTTTCATAATCTCGCAATGACAAAAACGTTGCTTTAAACAGTCTCACATTTAAAAAATCTCTCAAATTTCAAGCAAAATTTCGTAATTTAAAATAGCGCAAATCATATTCTTGCAGAAACAATTCACAAAGCAAAGTTTCGCTCTGGGTTTCGCACTGAAAAATAAAAATACTGTAAATGGAAAATAAAAACTCGAAAAAATATTTTATTATTAATAATTATTTTTAGCAGTTAAAAAGTTTAACTAAATTTAACTAAAAATTTATTTCTTTATTTCTAAAAAAAAAAAAAATGAAGACTACATCCTAGGTTTTTGAAGAAAAATTATTATTTCTTATTTTTGGTTATTAACTTTTGTACTGCGAAGTCTTTTGCTAAAACTATTTTCCAAAACTTTATTTACGAAACCATGTTTTCTAGTCCAAAGTCAACTGGATATACAATCTCTTTGTGTTCTCTTGATCTCTTGACAAAAATTGAAAATATCTCAAAAAATTTAATTGCATTGCAACCAAAATATTTGAGTCCAAAGTCGCAAATTGAAATCTGGCGCAGTTAAATTTTATGAGATTTCGATTTGCGGAATTCCGTTATTGCCAAAAAAACATTTCGAGAACAAGTCTAGCTTAAATTTAAAAAAAAAAAAATCTGGCGTGTGGTTTGGCTTGTCTCTTTGCCATGTGAATTCAGAAGAGCAGATAATCTGCACACTTTTCAGATAAATTTAACGAATATTTTGTGGGATAGTAACTTTAGAACTCCAAGTTTAAAATTGAATTAACATAGTTTGTTAGTCCAAGCTATATTTTGTCTTTACTTATTTTGCGATTTTTATTTCTTTTTTTACAATCATGTAGGTATCGGTATATAATCAAGTAACGTATAGTAAAACTAAAATATCTTAAAGATTGCTATTTCAATATTAAGTTCTGTTTTTTTTTATTGCAAATTTTCGAGAGTATTTTTCAACTCAAGTTTTTCATTTTTAACAAGTGAATTATAATGATAATTTAATTTAGAGAATACAATATAGACTTGTCCTATTTGCGAGTGAAATGTTCATTAACTAATGGCAGTATATTGACTAAGCTTCTTATTGTCTTCGAATTTTCTTTTTCCAACTTCGTTCGGTTCAGCTCTGAGCCCTCCAAATACAAATGTGTAAGGGAGTTCAATGCAAGTATACAACTCGATTCTAAATAGATCTGAAAGGTCTTAAAGCCAGCTATAACCAATTGCAAGGTTCCTTCTCATTGACCCATGTCATAATTTTTGCTATTCAGTACCTACTTTTTTTCATAAAAGTTCTGGTCTATAACAACAAGCCAGGCTCAAAAATGTCGATCCTAGTTTAACTATATGCATATATAGTTCATTTTAAAACTTAAATAACCATAGAAATCCAATTAAAGTAGGGTCTTCAGTAGCAGTTTCGTTTATAATCAACTCACCATTATCTTATTTGCACAAATAAATATAAGTTTTTCCTCCAAACAACCAACTGACTAAATTGTATATAGAGTTATATTGAAGTTATACCTACGATAGATTTCTTTAGTAAATTTTAAAATGCATTCGTTTATGCGTTAAGCTAACTTTTAAACAAACAATTATTTGCATTTCATGATATTATCAGAAAGGAACAGAGAGAATTATAAGGAAGTCAGTTTGGGAAGTTAAAAACAAAGTTTGTCCAAACTAAACTGACAATGAATGGTAGGTAGCTTGAGTAATTTGGAGAACTCGGCAAATATAGTAGTTCTTGTGTAAGAGGTGTCTTTGTCATGTATTTCATTTGTTATCCTTCAAGGATATCCTTTGTCAAGAATTGTTGGTACAACAAGACCACGTGTCGTTATTCCAAACCAAAAAAAAGAATATTATTGCACTTTAAGATATTTTGAGAAGAGAGCTTTTAGTACCAATGGCATCTTGCAATCAAAGAATTTCCAACATAAAATTAATTTTTAAAGTTAAAATACACAAAAAAATCAAACAATTTTTTTTTCAATTTTACTTGATTAACTTGATTTGTCTCTTATAATACGTTAACTTTTCCACCGTTCACTTAACTGAGATTTAATTGGATTTACCCAGTTCTTCTTCCAATTTTAAGTTTACATCTAGCTGCTGAGCCCAACTATTATTCCTCGGCGAAACGCAAGGGAGTTGAGATCATTTGAACTTTTCATTTGAATTATAAATTTTAAGGCCATGTGTTTGCTGCTAGTAAAAGTAAAATGTAAAATTTTACCGAATTCGGTAAGAAGTTTTTGAACATATTTTAAAATAAATAGAAATATTAAATCGTATTCAAAAAATAGTAAGATTATTTATGCCATTCTTAACTTAGTAAGTTGTAAATTGCGTAAATATGTCAATTTTTCCAAGGAAACTGTGTCAAATTTAGGATGTTAATAACTTTTCTATACGATTACGAGTATTTATCCCGATATATGAGTACATTATACATTTAAATAGTTTGAAAGTTAAACAAAAGTGGTAGAAAATAAAAATTTTGTATGTATTCATTTTTAGTCTTAACGCTTAGAACGCTGCTGATGCGAAACGAAAAATTTTGCCTTACTGCAGTACGCTGTTTGAAGAACAAAATTAATCATCTTTGCATCAATAATTCAACAAGTCCGATCCTCAATGCTAAGTCTTCTACTTGGTTAATTTATTTCAGATGTATATAGAATTTGTATTATAAAAAAACCTTCTTATAGAAATTAAGCCAGGCCCCAGGAAAAACAAAATTCCAGCTTAATGATTGATTAGGAATTTTAATCTTGTTGGATATAGTTTACAGTGGATTTTTGTTAGAGAATTCATGTTAGTTTAGCTGAACTTAATCCAAATTGCGTACGGCAAGGCCCTCACTATGTCACTGGAATAAGCCGGATAAAACGTCAATTTTTAGGACTAAAGGCCATAAAAAGCTATTTTGAATTGATAATTGTTGCATATTTTTTGGAGAAGTCTAAACTCTTCTTTCACAAGTGAAGTGAATATCTAAAATGAAAACGTGAATACGATCAAACAATATCAAATTCAATCATATCTCTTTCTCTGTCAGATCCATAAAGAAACAAGTGTTTCTATTTTATTCATTTCTGTGTTCTCTTCAAAAACATGAGAAAATTGAGAGAATCGTGCAGTTTTCAGGAGAAATGGTATGGCGGTTCGAGAATCAATAATATAGTTTTCATTCACAAAACCAGAATTGCTTATTTGTGTCAAATGAATCGAAAAATTGAAAGCAATGCTCGCAGCGAATGTGAAAACTATTTATTCGATTCACTTTTTCACAGAACCAGAATAGGCCCCCAGGTAATTAATTGTGTGCGAAAAAAATGACATTTGTGTTTTTTCGTGTTAATTTTTGTTGTCTCTTTCATTTAAGCGTGTGGCTGCCGGTGTTTTTTTTTTCAGTTTCATTTGTTTTGATTTATTGAATTGGTGTTACTGTCAACGAATATTTTCGTTGCGTTTTTGTAAGTATTTCGTTGTCTTTTTGGAGATCAATTAAAAATTTCTTTACGTATCAGCAGTGTACTAGGCTTAAGTAAACAAATTAAGTTCCCTGAAACTCAAAATGGCACCCAACAGAAATACCAAAAAGTAATACAAATTTTGTATGGTCCTTCCCAACGATTAACCTATGAAAGCTTAACAAAATGGTAATAAATAGCGTTTTAAGTGCCTTAAATTCATGATGAACATGAAGAGTGCCAACATTCAATTCTCATTGCGATGAGTTATGATGAGTAAAAACTAATTAAACTAAGTGAGGCTAATCTCAATACATAAAATATCTTTTTGAAATTGAACATGTGTTTTATTGCAGCTCAGCCCAAGTAATATAACATCGCCGACATTTTCCGAAATATTTAGTCACTATTTTATATGAACGTGCATTTTATATGAAAACCGAAAACATGATGCGAACCTAAAAAAATAAACGTGCTCGCACCGTTATTCCAATTCTTCTACAGCTCTGTTTTTTTTTTTTTCTATAAGACTTATCATCATTCCTATAAGCAAAATGAAAAAAATTAAATTACTTGTGATATTATTTGGATTGAGAAGATTTTGAGTGAGTGATAAATTTAATTTGCTTTTAATTTGATCTTTAAGGATAATAAATTTGCATTGTTAAAAATTGTCTTGTCTTGTCTTCATTTTAATAATTTATGTTTATTTATAAAGGATTATCTATACCTCCTCCCACTATATTTTTTCTTTCATGAAAATACAAATTTCACTCTTTGTTGTCTGATGGACTGCTTTGAATTTAATTTCTCATCAGAGATAAATCACTTTCGTGAAAGATGATTATTCTTTTTACGCTATAGCTTTTTTTGTTGTCAAAATTTAAGAATGTCCCCTTTAAGTGAATGCACGGAGAATTTGCGGACTGATGCCTGAAGACTTGTTAAGGCCGAAGACTAATGTTTATAATAGAATTTGGTCTATATAATATGTATATATGAAACGAAGATAAATTCATTGTGTTTATGTTTGTGTTTCCTCCTTTTATAGTGCTTCGCTGACGACTCCTGTCCTATAGTGGAGTTCTTAGACAGAGGATTGAAGAACAACTTTATCATTTGTCATAGGATATCTTATATCTTTTTTTTATTGCTGTCTGTTTGCTTTTCCGCTTGAGACAGTCATCAGCATTATTCATCAAGAGATGATGTTTTCATTGTTCATCTTAAGTTTGTTTATTTGATTGTATCCTTGAATATTTCAAGATAAAACATTATAATTAACGTAAAAGATTTTTCCTTCTGTCGACCACATCTGACAAGGAACGAACATGAAATCATTTTACTTCTTACTGTGGTTTCAAGTTAAACATTGTTTGAAGAGTGTTAATTAGGGATGATTTAGATTTATTTTTGTTTTGTATTGTCAGTCACAATGCTAAATATATTTTGTTTCCTTATACTCTTTATAGAGCAAATAATATTGGTTTGGTGTTGATGGAGATTTTCAAAGTCTTGGAGGAATTTTATTACTTCAGCGACGTTACATTGATATTATGGAACTAATGAAAGCATTCATAATGTTTTGAAGATTAGTTGATTTTGTTTCTGAAAATCCTTGTGAAAATATCCATTTGAAAAAGCTGATTTGTTAGCATTGTTTTAACATTTAAACATTTATTATAACAATTACTCAGCCTTCTTTTTGGCTAAATCACCATTTAATAAAATATTCTATGATCAACTACATATTTGCATAGGCAAAGACATGCTCTCTCAGCAAACTTAAATAACCCACCCAAAATATCAAAGCACTTCTTGAATAACACAAAATAAACAAAATTTGTTTTGCCAGGTTGAATAAATTAAACTTTTTCGGTCCCTAGATATTGTTTCTCCCTAAACATACATTGTATAAGTTATATTATACAAATCCATACGCATCAACTTTAACATACAGTGCACCACACACAACTTTGATTAACCAAACTTTTGCCTTTGAGGGAGAGCGAAAAAGTTTCCTTGAGTTTTTTTTCTATAAATTTCTCAAACAAAATCAGTAAAACCAACCCAAGTTGAAAAAAAGGCTAAAAGGCAAAAAAGTCATCCTAATTGTTTCGAAACTACTTTCAATTAAATTGTTCATCATTATGTGTCCACTGACTTCGGCTTCAATATTCAGAGCTTTGGCAACAACTGTTGACTCTTCTAAAGTGGCCTTAAAGAGTCGAGTGGATGATACTTGAACAAAGTTTCGTGTCCTGGAATTCGCTTGGCTCCTCTAAAAGTGCAATAATTTTTGCCATTCTTCCTGCATCTTCTGTGTTTATGAGATTTTGACAGAGGTGGTGGCAAGAGGTTCATATAGTTCAGGCATTGCTTTATATAAAGGACAGGGACCTAAACAGGAATTTCTTTGATAGGGGAAGTCAAAAGACAAGAAAAATTTAATCTGACATATTAATGGATATAAAATAACATTAGATACAGGATATATATGGAAAACTAACTTTACAGAGGAACTCTATCTTCGTACATCACAGAACATGTGAAACTTATTTCTTGTTTTAGTTTGTCAAATTATTTAGTTTAAGTTTTATTTAGTTTTTAGTCACTTGTATTTTGATTTTAATAAATAACAATAATCAGGACTAAGGATTTCTACTTAATACATATTTTTTTATGAGTAAAAGTAGACAAAGAAAATAGTTTTTCAAATCAAGAAATTTCCTTTGAAATGGCATTAAATCGTGCGTGTGCATATTTTTGCACATTTTATTATAAACGAATTAAATGCTTATTTTTTTTTTGGCTTTTTGGCATACCTTATTAAAAAATAAAAAATACATATTTTTAAAATTTTATAAAAAAATTAAGAAAAAGATTAAATACCTAGAATTCATTGGTCCCAAAAGTAAGAATTTATTTCAGGAAGTAGGTAGGTTTTTTTTCACAATTTACTTCCAATGAGATCATCAATTTTCTTATAAAATGCGGAAAGTAAAGACGTTAAAGGCGTTCGTTAATATTCAAAAATATTTCACAGACAATCGAGATGCTTAAAACAGAAAACCTCTCTTTTTTGTTAAGTGGAACAAAGATATTCCTTACAAAAAAAAAACACAAAATCCCGAATGCCAAAATCTAAATGGACAAAATCCCGAATGGATAAAATTTCGAATGCCAAAATCCTGAATTGACAGATAAAATTCTGAATCCATTCGCGATAAAATCCTAAATTTTAATATTTTTAGAATTTAGAACTAATTTAGAACTATTTCAGTACAATTTTGGAATTTCGGCTTTCGGGATTTCGTACTTAACCCGTATGAAATCTATTAGCACAAAATCCTCTTCTGACGATTTTGAGAAGAGAATTTTGGTTCTCGATTTTAAATCAGAATTCACTTCAAAAGAAATATTAAAACTCAAACGCCAATTCTTCAATTCATTTGTTTTTACCAAGCAAATATTTTCACACGTTTTCTTGCTTTACGTATCAAAAATATTTTGACTAATTCGATGTGTTTTGAGCCCTTCCCTGAATTCACATGACACTACTATTAATTTTGTCAAATTTCTGCCAAGAACCTAGCCACATCAATTCAACATGCCAAACGTTTCTACGAATTCATATAATGGCGCTCTGAATACACTCGCACAGAAAAGAGTGAAGAAGTTGATTATTTGTCTTGTGTTTTTTTTTCAAAACTGCAAAATGATGTCAGCACAATACTTACACAGTACAAGAACCTATAAACTCTTAAGATGTAACTATGATGAAAAATATGGAAAAGTTTTTGACAAAACGTCACTCGTGTTATTCTGGTATTTGTGAAATAATATGGTAAGAGGTTTTTCTAGAAGGCAGGGTAACCATGCAAATAAGATGTCAATATAGTGATCAAAAACGTGTGGGTACAGTTAATTGTAATTCTGAAGCTGACAATATTTGGTAATCTCACTTCTGAAAACATGTAGAAATACCATTACTTTTTTACTTACGACACTGACGAGCAAGTTTTGGATTCGTGGAAAAACAATATCGAGATAACAATCAAACATGACATTACGATGATAGAGCACTCAAAGAAGTGGTTGGCATATTTTGTTCTGTCTATCTGTACCTCGACCTACAGCCTAAACCACTGAAGCGATTTTCTTCAAATTTTGAACCTAAATTTGTTTGTGATTTTTCAGAGGGAAAATTGATTTTTTAGCTCCAAAAATAACGGTACTTGCTATACAACCGATAAGGAAAAGATAATTTATCTCAAAATATCTCTAACGATGATCATTAAAAAAAATCTGTGGATTACTGTAGGTATAGTGTACTTTTTAGTAAAAAAAAAAAAAACATTATCAATAAGTGTTATTAGCGGTACCTGCCATATAACGTTTTTTCTTTTACTCTCGATTTTCTCATTAACAGCTCAACTCACTTAAACCAATATTATTTTGTAGAAACTCTTTTAAAATGTAAATGAAATTGCATATCAAGATTTTAAAAAGAAAAGGAAATTTTTGATTTTTAAAAAACACTATTTTTTCAAAATTCAATATTTCAAAAAAAAGTTGATAAATTTTTTTGAAAATGGATTTATAAGTGCTCAAAACTGGCATGTGTATATAGACTGGCTTTTTTAATGTGACGAAGATTTTATAAACAAATAAAATAACAATGAAATAAAATAGTTTTAAAGAAAACCGCTCCAACGGTTAATTTTTATTTTAAAATAAATTCATATTTTTTTTCAAGTTTATTTATAGTAAATTTCAAGTTTATTTATATTAAATGGCATTGGTACTTGTTTTTAAGTTCTTAGTATCTTGCGAATTGTTTATACCATTAAGAGAACGATTTAAATACGATTTGAATCCCCATCAGCTACGGTCCTGATATATGTAGAAAATCTACAGTTGAAGGCACTAATTGGGAAATGTGAAAAATTGTTGTTGTTGTTGTTGTTGTGCTGTTACCCTTTGTACTTGTATTTCAGTTTTCTTTTTGTTTACCAGCCTTGGTTGTGTTGACTTCTTAATGAACGAGAGGATTAAAGTTTTGATTTTTTGTTGTTTGAGTGAAACAGCAGTGTTTTTCCTTCTTCAATTTTTTTTTTGGTAGAAACTTATGTTACAATAAAATTGGTGTTTATATCTGGTATCAAATGACCCAACTATTTAATTGGCTTATAACAGCGAGATATTCTTTGTCGGTACACGAAATCATTTAACAGTTGTTTGTCTGGGTTTTTTTGTTCCATCAATTTGAAACAAGAAAAGTATCAAGTTCTGAAAAATGAATAAAAACAGACTTAACCTTCCATTCTCGCATTGAAAAATAAAACGACCATGAGATATGAAATGAGTTTTATTCATCAATTTGAATATTGCATCGAAACAAAAACAACTTCGTATCCGGAGGGGTAGCGCTCAAAGTGTATATGAAAAATAAAAGAGCAATTGGTTTTGTGACATTTTTCAAAGTACATACTTTAAAATGATTTTGAAAATTGAGTTTGTTCAAAGAATTCATTCCACATATAATTAAAATGTTTAAAACAAGCATATTCTTGAACCACCCTTTAACATAATCAAGAGTACAAAATCGTTTACGTACATTAAATATGAACTTTTCTATTCAAATTACCCCCTTAAGTCTAATGGGCATTACAAAATGACTCCTTAAGAATTAATTTCAGCGATTAAATGATGACATATTACACATCCATCAGATATTGCTTGTATCAAATGAACATATCCTTGCGGGTACTCTTCAAATTACTTAATTATTACTCTTAATATACAAACATTCATAGCTTCACTATAAACCTTAAGAAGACAGCTGTTAAAAAATCAACTAAAAACATATACTTTTCATTTTCGGTCTTATGCGATTATACTCTTGAGTCTTTAAAATTTTAAACGCACATCCATCATCCGGTGTTGTTGAAGGGTTACGTGATGGGGTAGGTACATCCATCAACTTGAATACCGCGCGACAGATGAAGTTAATCCCACAATGTTTGTCCTTCCTTATACCGGGTTGATGTTTTGTGGTTCCTAATGAATAAGTGAACAGCAGCATCAGCAACGGAAAAGTCTGAATACACTGGTTACTAGCAAATCCTACCTCCGTGTGTTATGGCCAAAGGCTGATATTATTCAAGCTTGATTAAGAAGTCAATAAAAAGCAGGCTCTTGATGAAAAATAAAATTTAGCTTTTTGAGAAATTTTGAAGAATAAGAAACTTTATGAAAGCAGGGTATTTGTTTCTACTAGCCCACATTTGAAATAACAAAGAAGAACCATTATGAGTCCTAACTCAACTTTTCATGATTTAAGTACACTCTTGAATTAAAGGCTTATTGGTTTTAATATTCGCTTATGTATATTCAGCTTAAGACTTAAAACAGCATGTACCAAAGCTTGTTGCTTGAATAGGTCATTTTTTTAATTCAAAATTTCTTACTGTATTTTGCAGATATTTTTACATTTTTATATTTATAAACGCACAGCTACATTTTACAATTATAGCAAAACTTACATAAATCTGGACTACAAATCAATCTTTGACCATACCACATGAATAGTTTAGTTCATGAGTACCAACTCTGGGGCTCTAATGAGATATGTTTTACGCTCCCTTGTTCCATCAACGTATAATAAAGTTTCATGGACGTAAACATTAGTTAGGATGCGCGTATTTCAGTGCGAGTGAGGGATTTCAAATATACGTACGATATTATATGGATATGGATGGATAATGCTAATTAAGATAAATTTCGACACCACATTTGACACTTTGCCATGAGAAAACGTTTACAAATGTTTAAGTTCGTTGATTTTGTGGTGCAAGGATATCCTAGATAATATTTCACTAACAAGGAAAATGTGCGAGCAAGAGAGAGTTTTTGTTTGCATTTAGCATTTACTTACATACACATAATATTTACATGTGTGTGAAGGATATTATGTAATGAAGATTAAACTTTTGGTTAAGAGAAATTCAATGATAATAATTTAAGCCTATAAAATTGACAAATGATAATCAGAGGAATTATATATTACAATATTGAAAAATTAAATTCATATCCTTCTTAATAATTTGTAAATTGTAAATAATTAAATATTGCTTAAGAAAACCTTGATTTGTAAGTGGTGGTTTTCAAAGTGTTTTTTCATGGAATACATAAAATATACTATTTTAAATAATTAAAAGCACTTATTTAAAGCCTACTGAGGATGTAAGAATAGCTTTCGGAATACATTTAAGCAAATAAATAAATAAAATAAGGATTTTTTGAGTTAATTAAAATAATATTTTTTTATTTAAAGAAACCTTGTATTCTTGTACTATGGTGTATTAGAACATACAGTATTATCACAGTTGTAAAGTACTTAAGTACATTCGTACTTAAGTGCTAAGTAAGTACCCAGTAACTTGTACTTGTACTTAAAAAAAACCAGTAACATGTACTTGGTACTTGAAACACACCATGTACAAGTACTTTGTCAAAAACTTTATTCCAAGTACTTGTACTTAATACTTTAATACTGCCCAATTAATTTTCAAGTAGTACTTTTCAAGTATAATTCGTATAGTATAGTCTGTTTGAGATATCGAATAATGACGGCCATTGCGAGACTTTAGAGAGATAACACCAAGGCAACGAGACGCCTGCTGTGTTTTTTAGTTGAAATAGTCAAAAGTCGATAGCTCAACTTTTAGTTGAAAAGTACTTGAAATGAATTTGTACTTAAAAATTACTTGAAATGAACTTGTATTAGAAAAATACTCAGCCCAATTCACGAACATACGACACTTCTGGTGGTCAAGCGACTTCAGTTCTTGCACCAATTTAATCTTGTAAGGATGTAGGCCATGATCTTTTCGCAAAATTCGACACAACGACGTCACAGAGATGCCCAACGCTTGAGAACGACGTGTGAGAGACACATTTGGGCTTTCTGCGCTTTCTGCAACTGAAGCCTCAGCGGCACCAATATTCTCGACACTACGGGCACTTCTTTGCCTCACTGGCACGGGAACATTTTGTACTGTGCCTGTGGATTCAAATTTTTCCACTAGACGCTCAATTGTTGATCTGCTAGGACGATTATGACGACCATAAATTGAATGACTCCGAATTTTAATAATTTCAACTCGCTGTTGGCTCGTATATCTTTCCATCATGAAATGGCAAACCTTACTGAAGAGAAATGTGAAAAGAGCGGCAAGAAATATGGCGTCGTTTGCTGTCCCTGTCACTCTACTTTTGTAGCGTCCCTGCTGAAAAACCCTTTATATAAAAAAAAAAAACTACTCAAAAAATAAAATAAGAAAAATGTTTCTTTGGGAGTTATTATTCTAATAACCCAATTTTTGGAATATGGATATCCATTTAAAAGCTACAAAATTGCTAAGAAAAAATGTATGGTAGGTACCGATTTTGTTTTTGTTTACGTTACGCTTTTTTTTCTCAGTTTGTACTGCCAGAATGCGCCGAAGAATAAGAAATTCACTTATTTTCAACTTTTCCATTTTTTTTTTTAAACATTTCGTCACTACTTTCTTTTTTAAACAGAAAATGGTGGTACTAACTTAAAGCAGAACATTTTTTTTAAATTGAAAATGGAGGTTCTAGCTTCATTAATATCAATTATTCTCAATGCTTTTAAGTTTACTATAAAACTGTAATCTATAAATTGGGAAATATCCTTCAACAAGATTGACATTTCATAGGGAAATACTTTGGAACCAAGCAATACCGAGAATACAGAGAATGCATAGAATTCTCGCAAAACAAAATGCAAAAGAACTCAAAGAAAGCATGGGTTCTCAAAATATTGTGTTCAATTAATTGCTGATACTAGTGAAAAAATAGGGAAAAGATTATAGAAATATTTTTAATATCAAAAGAATGGTGATTGCAGAATTTAAAGTCGAAGTCTCAAAGTGAAAGTCAATGAACGCAATCTATTAATTGAATCAAATGAATGATTATTAAGGACGAACAAAAGATTACAATTTTTGTTCAATAAAACCCTGATTTCCCAACATTGTTATCAAATATTTGATTAATTAATAATAGACTACAGTCAGAAAATATTACAGGTATAAATTGAATATCGTTGGCTTTCTGTCAAAACCTCGTAAGTCTAAAAATGCCATTTTTATGTGTTTTTGATCAAAACAAATCACAGAATTCAAATATTAATGTCTTGGCACTGCGTCATGATACCTTTTGGTTTTATTAAAAAGTTTAAAAACCTTTTATGATCTAAGAATTCTATTTTACTACCTTTTAAATAGTTTTTTTTTTTTGTCTTCTAAGCAATTTTTCAAAACAGTCCAACGAGGTTTCACTTTCATTTAAAAAAGGAATAAATAAAATTTTTATTGAACTCTGAAATTATTTTGCTTTTACTTGAGAAATTTTCCACTTATGGAATTTCACAAAAATGAATAGAATTTTAAGTAAAACAAAATATTGAACAATATAATAGAACTATGAATCCAATTAACCAATCATATTGTGGGTTCAATTTACAAATTCCCAATTCAGAAATAAATAATTTAAAATAATCATTATCGATTGCATTCTCTAAATAAAGTTTCAAATACTCGTATCTACACAAAAGTTCAAACAGAATGTAATATGTCCTATATTCACTCTACCAAACTAATTACTCAAAAAATAGTCATTGGCAATAGCTACAAGAGCTATACATGCAGACAAATTCGAATGTTCATAATAAGGATAATAGTTTCACAACTTTCCAAACTTTTCTAAACTAAATTTCAACACATAGTTACTTTCTCCTATATGACTGCTCCATTAAAAAGACAAAAATTGTAAAGTTCCTTTAAAATTCGTCCAGCTCGTTTGGAGCATCACTATCTTCAGTTAATGAAAAAAAAAGTAAATTTCCAATAAACATTCATGCAACAATTTTGTAAATGAAAAAAGTTTCGTTTTTCGCCCAAAAATCATCCTGAATACATTTGCCAAATTTTATATTCCATAGGACCATAGCCAATGCTTGTAAGTTTGTTTCCTATATTAAACAAGTTGTTGGCAACTCAACAAAATTGTTTGAATAATAAAAAGTTTTGCCAACAACAATGACAATAATTTCCTCATAATTATCACAACAGCATAGACATTAGGTAGGTACCTAAGGATAAGAACAGCCATTCACAAATTGTTCACATATCATTTTTTCAAAATGAACTTCCGGTGAAACACCTTTTAATAAATAAACAGACTTATAAGCCTTATGAGCAAATATTAACTCCATCAATGTAAAGCAAACAAGCACCCTCGCATAGCATGTATGTGAATAAATGGCCACTCATAATTAAAAGCTTTACCATTTACTGTGGAAGTCTGGATAAATTACATCCGGCCAGCGGACCAAGTCCGTTGTACGAGTACTAAATTACTATATCCACAATCTTATGAATCCCTATAAAACCAACTCTCGACAGGCCACAGCAACTAGAGCCATGACTGCGGGGACCGGGATTGGGTTAACAGATTGCAATTTGATTAAACAAGCCCAGGAAATCGGTCTCAGCTACATACATAAACAACAAAACAATAAGTATAAAACGGAAAAAAGGGCCTCAACCCGCAACTTGTGTAAAAGTTGAGTAATGTACTGCTACTATAGTTTCTTGCATAATTACACACTCGGTTGGTTGGTTAAGGAAGGATATGATATCATAGAAGCACACGAGGACGAAGCTTCAAGAAAGGGTTACCGTTGAGAATTTTTGAAAAGTCGGAAAAAAAGTTGCCCTCAAGGAAAAAAGGTCGCAAAACTAAATTATTTAAAAAAAAAGTCGCACCATTCTCCAAAAAGTCACATTTCGAAAGTAAAAAAGTTACCCAAATGCGTTACGAGTTTTGGACTGGTAATCAGAAGATTCCAGGATCTAGTCCCAGTTGAGACAACTTTGTTTTTTTTTTCGGTTTCTCTAGGCAAAAGGTTACCTACCTGATGGGCAATGCCCTAGCGAAAATCGGTAGTTAACCTGCCAGCTAGCATCAATGTTGAAATTTCTAGGGCCTCGTTAGAAACTAGATTATTTTTCTAAATGGGCTTTCAATTTCAAATTTCCTCATTTAATTTAAATTTAGTATTTCAAAAAAAAAAAGAAAAAAGAATGGTTGAATGAAAGTTGAAATTCGCTGAAGCCGTTTGAAATATTGTTTCTCTTTCGCTGTTTCAATTCAGATGGTTGAGCTCAAGAAATCTGTATTTTGTGTGAGGATCCAGAAAAAGTCGCAAAGTTCGATTAATGAAGCACAGCGGTAACCATACTAGCAGCCAGCTATTAACTTATACTCTTCTCTCCTCTCTCGCCTACACCCAAAAGGATGTTCACCATGTCCATTTTCTTAACTTGATGCATTGCGGTTTCAAATGCTTGTGTATGCCTGTCATAGAGTATAATAATTGAACATTATATGAGAATAAAAAAGAATGAATGACAAACATGAAGGACACACTTGAATTTAGAGAATCGGGATCACATATATTCCACTGCGCGTCACTTTATTGAGGCCTTTTCTTTATTTCTTGTGCCTTCGAATACTATTCTATGCATCTAATGGATTGTACTATTCAGTTAGGGCCTTACCTGTACAAACGTGGATCAAATTTTGATCTTTGGTTCTGGAATTTTAACTCACCGATTGCAGTGGCCCAACGATGGTTCAAGCTAAAAGTATGTGAGAATAGCCAATCATATGCTACAACCATCGTTGAACTTCAGTTGATCTAATGAAATCGGGGAGTTTTTTTCTGATCCACGGATCAATATTTTAACCACATTGTACAAGCGGCCCTAAGTTAATTCTGACTTAAACCAGAGTGGTCAATCTAATTGACGTTGTTTTATCAAATATTCTCAATGAGCACTTGGTGAATGTTGAGATGTAGGAACTGCCCAGAACATCGAAGAACATGTTTAAGTTTCACCACTGATCTACTTTGTGATAACTTTGTCAAGAAATCTCCAATTTAATCTACGAAAGCTACGTGGGCCTATGATTTCAATTTTTCTATTCCTTAGTATATCTTATAAAATAATGTATATACGTTATTTTATTTATTTACTTCCTACTCTCATATCCGGTGCCATCAAAGAATAAGACTATTGACACAAAATCTTCGAAGAAAAGAATACCATTGGTCATAATTTTTGTTCCTTCCATTTTACCATAAAGTTTTGCTATTATTATTATTTTTTTTTATTTTTTTTTTTTTCAATTTAACTTAGTTTCTTTTTTGTATTTAATACTTGCAGGATATTCCAACATACGATACATTCTCGGCTGATTTATTGAAGTGGACAATGCAAACATTCGACTGGAGTCAGTTCGATGTGAGAAATAACTTGATGTTTAGAAGATATCGGGTGCTGTGTACTGCCAAAGGATGGTGTTTCAGTCCAGTTGACATTGGAAATATGTGTTGTCCATTTTGAATTATTTTTTTTGTTGTTGATATTATTTTATTGAAGGATAAAAGGAATAAAGGATAAAAGTGTTTTGTTATCAAAGAAGAGAAAGCAAAGTGTGCTTAAGAAAATAAAATATTTGCAAACATAAAAGTACAATATATTCGATAGGGACTAGAAGAGGAAGAAAAATAAGATTATGTAGCTTCCTACTTGAGGAAATGGCTTTGTTTTGAATCCTCGGTGAATATTTTAAGGCCTGTTTTCCTTACTAAGGAAATATTTGTTTTAAGCTGGCCATACATTACCGAACCATCCGATCTATTTGTCTCGATTAGATTTCAAAATTGGCCACCCCACGGATTTTGAATCAATGTGGGACCATTTGGTTCTGTCGTCGTCGTGTAATATATCTAGCTTTATAATTTTTTTATCATAGCAGAGGGGTCATCTATAATTTGCCTACAGTTTCTACATTCTTCAGCAATATTGAAATCTGTTTCAAAATAATCGTACATTCCATCCAAGGGAATAAAAGTAATAAGAAACCAAGAAACATAAAAAAACAATTTCTGAGTGCAGGCGTTAGTTGCTATTCTTAAATATTGTGAGTGTGACACTTAAATTAATGACCTCAACGACTTCTGTTTTTTATTTCGTGTCATTTTCAAATGACATTCCTTAACTTTTCCAACGCGACGAAGAAGATTTCTTAAATATGAAAAAGTAATATAAATATCCATTTGTCAGCTGAAATTAAAAAAATTCTCAAAATAAGCAATTATCATTGCTTAAGCATAATATGCGATTAAATTTTATTATTCGTACGTTTTATTAAAATCATCACCATAGTGTAGAAAATATATTGTAAAACAAGTATGGGAGTAGAGCTATAATAACGAGGAAGAAAAAGATTTAACTTCGGTAATTGAAATGATTATGACAGTCATTAAATGAATGGCAGCAGAATTTGTATGAGCACTGATACAATGTTCAAAATGTTTTAAAGAAAACTGGACTAAGGTAGCTTTACCTGCTTATATAGGATTTTAACTTAGATTCAACCACTTGCAGCATTGTCTTCTAGTTCCAATAATGATAGAAATTTAAATTGTTTAAATTTCAGTTTTAGTTCTTTTGAATTGTAAATTAGTTCTTTTCTTTTTTACTTTCATCCCATGTAATCCAAACCCTTTACAAAACAAATATATACGCAGGATTTGAAAATTGAAGAAAAATCTATATTAATTTCTAGGCTCAAAGCTGGAGACTCCCAATAAAAAGTTTTACCAAAAGATTAACTTTAGTTTCTTTGCAAAATTTTAAATTATCAAATTTCTTATGAATAACCAACCTTACAGTATTTTTTCCCAATAAAACTTGAATTAAATTGAATTGAAAAAAAAAAATAATTAAAAAAAAATAATAAAAATGTTTTGTTCACTTTTTAATAAAAAAAAAACAAAGATGAAAATTCGATTATGTTATAAGGAAACAGATTTAACAAATTTATTACTACAAATTTTGATTGTAGCCTGATTTTGAGCACTGATTTTTGTCATTTTCTCAACTTAAGAAAATGTGGGGTTATTAGTTTTTGCACTGGAGCTTTAATTATGATTTGTGATTAAAACCAGGGTTGCAATGTCAAAAGAACAAGTTCGATAGCCCAATTTATAAATTTTTATGGCCCAAAATTGGAGACAAAAAAAGTAGCCCAAATAGTAGTCCAAAAACAATAGAGTAATTGCTCTCATAACTTCAATTAAAATTTATTTTTATATTCAACAGACGAACTGAATGATCTTAAAGTAAAGTTTGTAGCGGTTGATTTAAAATGTCAAAACCAATAAGACTCTTTTTGTATGTCCATATCTGATTTCACCTTCGTGCCCATTGAAAAGAGTTTGACGCCAGGAATCATCGTGTAATATAGTAATAAGGGACTATTCAGTAAATAAAAAGGAGGAGACAAATGTTTTATTTATGATTTATTTATGCAAAAAAAAAAAAACATATCGCTCAAGGTTAGATTTGCACTTTAAGTAGCCCTATTACGATTAAGCTTTCAAACTGAAATTTGTTTCGGCAATTTTGGAAAACAGATAGCCCAATTTTCGATAAAAAGCCCAACCTGGCTACCTTTGCTTTCTCAGTTATTATTTTTCATTCAGTATTCGTATCCAATTTGAATACTTATGCCCTTCGCCATTCCTATTCATCAGTTAAACAAGCATTGGAAACTAGTTTATATTTGTTACTTTCAAAATTAAACAAAAAAAAAAATTAACAAAAAGACCTGCGTGGAGTTGAGAATACTTGCGTAGACTTGAGTAGATTTGCCGAGAATAGCGTAAACTTGCGTTGACTTTTTGGTGGTCATCGTTTTTTTTGCAGGGAAATAACTTCACGGTAACTATCTTCATATGCGAGTTAACTTATACCCATTAGTGGGATATAATTTAACTTTTTTGAAATGAAGTTTATTCTCACTGGATGTGGGAGATATCTTAACTTTTTTTGTGGAAAACTCTTTCACGTTTAATCCTAGTACATACTTTTTGGCCACAATGCCTCAAATGACTTGTAATCGAACTGTCAACTGTTCACCTAGAGCTCCCGTTCATTTTGCAAATTGGCGCGATTTTTTTTATTTTCAAATCTCGAATTAGTTCTCTCTTGGAAACAAAAATTTTCCGCTCGCTACGCTTTGCCCAAATGACGATAAAGTATTTGTTTAAGTTTGTAATAAAAAATTTTTTGCATTTAACTAATTTTGCAGTCCTTTTCGTCATTTGGAATACGAGGTATACTTGATTTTGCTAAGTGAATAACTTTCAAAAGTCAAAACCCTTTATGCGACCACGTAGAAATAAATTTAAAGGGCAAAATAAAGGTCCCTTAAAAATTTGGCTTGTATTAAAGCCAACTTTATTGATTTTTCCTTTGAAAAATTTTAAATCAATACTTTTCTAACCGTTAAATAGTCAACTTTATCAAGACTGATTGTATACCATTATTATAAGCCATAGCCATTAACTTTCTTAAACTATTCAATCAATAAAAGAACGATTTTTCAAATATATTCGATTCGTGTTTAATCGCCATCGCGTGTTTAAGCTTAATTTCTAATAATTACATTGATCCTTTTTCAGCTTTCGATATGCTTGTCTCGTCAACTTTCATGTCAACCTATAACCATTGAAAATTTACCTAAAACTCAAATGCAAAGACAACACGCAAAAGCCAAAACCATAAAATTTGCCTTAATTCTACCATAATACTCCCACTTAAGTAATTTGCAATTACTTAAACTTAAAAGGAAATAATTTTGCTGCGATGTTGTGACAAAAAAGCATATTTTACCTATTGACATAAAAATGGAATCTGCTTGAGACAATATACGGTCACTTAGAACAACAAGACCAGACAAATATCAGGGAGCAGTTCCATACTTATATTCCCCCTTTAGATCTGAACCTTATTTGTGGCACACAATATTAAGTAAAACACCTCTCTCGCGCACAAAACCCACTTAAAGTCCTTAAGAGGAGCAATCGGCCAAGCCATCAGTAAGTAGAACATAACTCTGTATCGATATGAAAGGACGACAAATTTATTTAATGGCTGTGATAAAAATATTCATGAAATATTCAAAGCTTCAACTATATAACCCCGGTGTTTGCCTTTTTGTCTGTTGTGCACCCTCAACACTTCGCACCCTCCCTTTCCCCTTTTTTCCGGTCGTCGTTGTTTGTATATTGTGTTCGTGGTGTTTATGGTCCTGTTCCTGTAATAGCAGAGCGTTACATTGGTTGTCTTGTTGTCCTTGATGCGGTCCAGCCTAGCGACATTTTATTAGTGCATTATGTTGATGATGTCGTCGGTATATGGGATAATAAAAACGATAGGCTGCTGCTAGTCACAAACTGAATTTGAACAGATTCAAAATTTATTACCAGCAATTTATTCCGGCGTTCGTTGTATGTATGAAGGATATTTAATGGCAGCGTGCTATTAAGTCCCTATTAAGAAGAGTTTAATAGGCGCAATGTATAGACACGCGTCCTTTTTTATGGCAATTTTTTTAACGTAATTTTGTAGAAATATGTTCTTTGGACATTAGGATTCAATTTTTGGTATATTTTTATCAACTTTTAATGATAAGTAGGTACAATAATGATGTAGGGATACATTTATTAATATTCACCCCACTCATTCTTATTTTCATACCGTCAAGCCCACCCATTCTGAACCGGAAGACTTCAGAACAATTTGTAAAGCCTTTGAAAAAGAAACTATAAAAGTACAAGAAAGTTGAAGTAAAAAACAAAAATCGTTTCTAAATATATATATTCAAAATAAAAAAAAATAAATTTGAAAATTTGTACCGGAAGTAAAAACCCCGTGAGGCAGTTAAAAATTTTAAAACACAATACATTTTAACATGAACAAACAAACAAAAGTGTTAAATAATAAATTCAACCCATTATTTACTATTCACTTTAATATTTTAAATGAACGTCATCATTTCAATTCAAATACCTAAAAAATTAATTCTGTACTTCTTTTTTTTTAATTTTGTATTTAATATTATTTAACCACATACTTTACATCAAAAACAAATAAAAACATTTACATTCAATAAAAATCAAAAATAAATTAACACACGAATGTTGTTTACGTTAATAAATAAAATAATCTATAGGTGTATAGCTACCTATGATAAGCGCGGAAGTGCAAAATAATCAGTTTACATCTGTTAACACCAATAAGCAATTTGTAAAAACAACTGCAGATTTTTTATTTATCTTTTAAAAATAAAAGCAATATAAAAAAAAATACTGCGCTATTCATAAAACAAATATTCAATTTTGTATAT
The DNA here is from genome assembly GCA_946251815.1 of Dasysyrphus albostriatus. Lineage (NCBI taxonomy): Eukaryota > Metazoa > Arthropoda > Insecta > Diptera > Syrphidae > Dasysyrphus > Dasysyrphus albostriatus. Next base: position 140,883,564 of record OX276336.1, read on the forward strand.
TTGGTCACCCATGAACATGAAAGAAAAAAATATACATATGTACAAGTAAATACATATGTATACAAGTATTCAAATAAAAAAATAAATAAATATAATATTTTCAGAGGATTCAGTAAAAAATCTTATGGATGAAAAATCAAGTTTGGTTTAAAAAGATACAGGGTCATAAGTTTAAGAGTTACATAAATCAATACTGATCTTTTAATTCCAAATGAAATCAAATTTATCTTAACTCTACAACTGCACAAAACAGGTAAATAATTTTCATAGATTGAATTAAAAAGCGATAGACAGTTAAAATTTTAAAGATCTATGTATGTAAAGGGTGTTTTTATTAGAGGTATAGAACTATGAAATACAAAGAGGATTTTTATTTAAAATTGCGATGAAATTTACTTTACTCGAAAGATAATCTTTTGGCATTTTAATTTTAATATGATTTTTGGCATATGACCGCCACGGCTGGCTTGAACGAAGTCTAATCTGGAGGTCCAATTTTCGATGAATTTTTCCAACATTTGTGGCCGGCAATAGCGCGGTGAATGTTGCCCTCCGAGTGTATCCAAACAGCCGCTATAAAGGTAAATGGATCATGAGCAAAAATGACATGAATACTCATATTAAATTTATTTTCATAAAAAAAAAATGGTGGCGCAACAGCTCGTGGAGAACCAGGGCCAAGTTGGCAGGAATGGAGGGCATCTACAATTTTTGTCCGAGTCCGAACGGCTAGATGAGAAGCACTTTTTCATGACAAGTATACTCTTGGAAGATTTTTCAGGTCCTCGCAAGGGGCTAACATCCGAAAAAACATTTCTGTTTTTAGATGGGAGAATCGAACCCAGTTTAGCGTCAGTTCTGCGCATTATTGAAAATTACTAAAATGGCTGATCCATTAGGTCTGTTTATTTGTCAAATATTGGCAGTTTTATTTTCTTTAAAGCTCTTGTCATCCATTTTTTGATATAGTTTTGTTGTTTGTGAATATTTTTTGCTAAAATTGCTGTAGATGCTTATGTTTGGAATAAAGCTCAAGAGGAAGGCGACAGTTAAGAATAAAAAGGCTCTAAATTCCTGAGCTTCTTAAACTAGTACAATTTTAAGAGAAAACAAAAAAAAAAGAACACAATTGAACCCTTACACACGATATTACGGAGAATATTTTTTTGACGAAAATGCCACATGTCGTGGATTTAGCAAGATACTTAAAATTAAAACAGCCTTTTGATGATTTTGACTCTAGTAAAATTTTAAAAGATGCTTTATTCGTTTAAAATTAACAAAATTCACTTTTTAGCTTAGTATCAAGTTCTTAGTTAAAAAAAATATTTTGTAAATTTTGATAACAATATTAATTAATATTATTTGAAATTCGTGTATACACAAAATAAATTAAACTAGTTCAGCCGTTTTTAGTTTCAAAGTATACATTTTTATAATTTTAAGTAGTAGACCGCACTAATTTTGGTATCATTCACAAATACAATTATTTGCCTTAAGCGTTTTTTTAACATTTGTATGGAAGATGTCCGTTATTTTTTATAAAGGTAAAAGGTTTTCCTAAAGAATTCTTGAAAATTCAAAAAAAAAACTCTGAAATAGGTACAGAGTTAAAAAAAAGCTACCATATTTTTTCAAATACTTTTCTAAAAATCGAAACAATGTTTTTGAAAATTTTAGAAAAATTATTGAAATCGGAAATAAAATTTTGAAGGAAATCAAATATAAAAATGGTTCCTTGGGAGGTACCCTTAATAACATTTTTTTTCGTAAAATGGATTCCGATCCAAAAATAGCCTTTTCTAAAATAAATTCATTTTATTTTCTAAAGAAAAATTGACATAAGGTTTTGTAAAATAGCTTAAAAAAATATATGGCAGGTAACGTTATTTTTGTCCTTAATTAAGTATGGATAAAATGTTGGGGAGAATCAACAAAATCCACTGTGTTCCAAGTTTTAAGAAAATCGATGCAGCCATTAAGGCTTTAACCGCACGGACAGTCATCATTTTAATGATACCTTTATTATATCGCAAGTAAAACCTGGCTCGAAGCTTTTATATGACATGCTTAAAAAGTCATTTGAATTCAATTAATTTAGCACGAGATTAGAATTTTCGAGATTTTGATATAAAGACTTTATTTGTTGCAATGCAGTTAGATTTTGCAACATTTTCTTACTTTGTGTATGTTTTATTTCGCAAAGTTTTGTTTTCCATTCATTTTTATTCTGCTTTTTTTTATTTAGTAAATTTTATTTGTTTTTTAAATGTTTGACAAACTGTCATATCACATTTTTCATTTCGCAATTTATATTTAAAATTTGTTTGTATTTTGTTTACTATGTTTGGCATTTTGGCTTTTTTAAATTGTTTTGCAATTTTTGGGTGGCTTCTATTAAATTACATTCTGGAGCGTAATTTTGTGAAATAGTATATTGGCCAAATAACCCACAATTTGAAAAAATAACTAAATAACAAATTGCCAAAAGAAATTTGAAAAACGATTGAAAATAATTCCAAAAAAAGCGACAGTTAAAACGCTAAATCTAAATTGCGAAATGATTGAAAAGCATACTTCGAATAAAAAAGAAAACAAAAATTGCCAAATGAAGATTGTAAATCAAATACCAAAGAAATTTTGCAAAGTAATGGCGACCCCCTAAATTCTGCAAAATAGAATATATGGTTTGTATTACAATTGTTTTTGGAAATAAGAATGAGAACATAGAAACTATATATTCTGATGAATTGTAATTTCGTTTCGGGTGAATTTTCTTGATTGTTTGAAAATACAGTTTAGAAAATACACCTGAAGAAAGAGTTTTTCGTTTTCAAGTTTCTTTTTTTTTCAGCTTGCACCATTTTTATTTTACAGTGTAAAACTGAGAGTGATGTTACTGGTGAGATTTGCATTCACAAAATTTCAATTTTTTCAATTAGCGAGTTTCTTATATGCGAGAGTTTAGAAAGCGAGATTTCGGTTGATATTTGCGAGATATAAATACGAGATTTTGTAATAAAAACATATCATAAATTTGGTAGCGTAACAGTTCGTGGAGAGCCGAGGCCTAGTGACTAATAATTCTCAACCGTTCCTGTGTGCGTGTTGTTGTTGGAAGGAATGTAGGATACCTATACAGCACAGACCTTGACTTGACAGTCCAACGAACTAACCATTATGCCACGGGGCACTACGAGAGATTTTGTTATTATACCATTGTGAAAAATTGGATTTTTAATTTGAGTGATTAAGTTTTTCGAGAGTTTTTAAAACTGCGAGATTTTGTTGTTCAAGATTTTGGTTTACGCGATTTCGAATTGTTTTGCCATTTTCGTGTGGAAGTTTTGGTTCCGCATTATAAGCGTAATAAGCTTAATTCCAAAATCTTTTGTTGAATAGAAGCTTAAATAAATTTTGCCAAATAAGACTTAGTGTTTAAAAGCCCCTATACATTTTATTTCAATCACAGTCACTCACCTTACTAAATCCAAATTAGTCAATACATCATCTTTTGTAATATGAGATATATATTAATAGTGAATTCATGAACAATTGTCCCCTCTCTTAGGACTTCAAAAATACCGAAAAATTGACATTTCTAGTTGAAGCGACTACATTTGTTCAACTTTTTAATAAGTTAACAGTCCATACAAATGTATTTCTCATTATTTACTCATTCAAATGTCCTTAAAGGCTTATTTAGAATTTTAAGCTGCCTTCGGAACTTATGACCCTGCATCATATAAATACTGAATAAAACACAACATTTCACTAACCCATTACCTGATGTTTTATGATTTTATTCGCATCTAGGACATGACCATCATGCCACGAAGGTATACACATACATATCTGCGCGAGGATGTGTAATTTTATTTTATTTAACAACTTGCTTAATGGGAAAGCACAATAAACCGCACCATGTGTTACAGAATACAACTGTCGATAGCTATAGTGATGCTGATGGTAGTTGTGGTTTGCCAAGGCAAATGATGAAGCCACTCCTGGGGCTTTTATGTTGTCATTTGGCAACAAACTGCCAAAAAGGATGTGTGGACACATCCAATGTGGACAAGTGGACAAATGGGCTCATTCGCTATTTTAATTGACCGTCAATATAGAGACAGTATACAGTGTACCAGTGTACCAGTGTATTGTGGATGTTGATTTCTTTCTCTGTTTTTTTTTTTTTTTTTTTTGTTTAATTTTATTTTTAATTTTCCTGTCCCTTTTGTCCTGCAGGTATATTTTGAGTCCTGATTGGAATATTCATTGGAATCTATTCGAAATTTATTTTTTGGTTCTCGCTGGTTGATTTGGTTTTTTTTTATTTATCCGGAGTGTGGTAACATTGGGTTAGTATTCGGTTTGTGGCTTTGCAAAATTGGCGGTTGTAGAGTAGTTAAGAGAATAGAAATTTCAACAAAAAAAAATAACATAGAAGCGTCTATTGCATGACACCCGCAATGTAACAAAGTTACAATTAATGGCTACCCCAGTGGCTGGGTTAGTTGTTGGCACACGAACTTAATTTTTAACGTTTTAGAAATATTTAAATAAAATTGTTGTAGTTTTTTTGTGTGTGTGTGTTTTAAATTGACCACAATTTAATGGAATTTTAATTACATTTAGATTGATAAAGGGTCGTGAGTTTTCAGAGTGGGCATACGGCGTTATGCATTCTAAATAGTTATTTGTATTTAAGCTTGTTATTAAACATTCCGATGACAGGTCATTGGGGTTTCTATAGGTATCTATATGTAGGTATATTGATACACGAAGCACGAACGGATATAGTAATTAAATTTAAATGAAACCACGAAGTTAAAAAAAATTATAGTTGAAAAGTGATCCAGAAATAATGGTCTAAAAATATAAAACAATTTGTCTCATCTGCCGGATTGTTTTTACTTCTAAACAGGAATGCATAGAAAAATAGTTAGAACGGTTCTCAAAACACTTTTTATTTTGACTCTTTTTTCGAAGTTTTTTGAATCCCTGTCGTCAAATTTGACCTCATAGACTATATGTGCTCATTGCAGACTATATGTGCCTCTCTTGTCAACTAAGTTGGTGTTTTTAAAGAAAATCAAGTAATTGTGCTTTAAACTAGTTGCTGCAACAACCCTATTTCCTTTGTTCTGTTTGTTTGAATAAAAATGCCCACAAACGAGACAATCGTAATCCTTCAGGACAAATCTGGTCTTCAATCATGTGACCGCATCCTTTTAGTAAGTTAAAGCATAGGCTCAGCTCCGTATAAACTTTATTCTGCAACATGTCCTGCATTTATTCTCTTCACACTCAGGTTTAAAGAACTACAAAGTTCTTCAGCCTTAAGGTTTAAATATTTCATCCTTCGAAATAAAACGAAAAAAACATGTCAACTGATGGGTAATTTCTTAGTCACCTTGTCCCAGTGTGAACCCTCAAAACAAAAGCTTTCTGTGTACAAGAGTACCTACCTACCTTCTAGCTTACATAACTTACCTCTTGTGAGATTATAATTTGAATTTCCAAATTCGGATGTATGTACCTACTCGTATGCTTAGGTAATTTAGTGCAGAAACAGAGTAAGCAACACGTAATCCGAAAAATTCCAAAAACACTTGCAATATTCTGTTCTGCCTTATACTCTCCTTCACTTTTGTATTCACTATGACATTTGAAAAAAAAAAAAAATGGAAAAAAAAAAATTCCACACAGCAGAAAAGGCAGTCAAGAGTGCCTCTCGTTCGTTTTCGTATGAATTTTACAGTTATCCGTTAGTTATCCTTTGAAACTTTATGACCATATCTACAATGGAAAAGTCCTTATAGCTTATCCTGCCTAGTGCCACCCACATACACAAACCAGGCGACGGGTAGATGGTTGGCAAGGCTCAGAAGTGGGATGTTGTGTGTTGTGCTACAAGGTTTAAACTTCTTTGTGTTTGTAGAAAACTTCCGTCAGAGAGTTATTCGGAAAATATATATGTACTAAAGGTAGAAAGAGGTACAGAGATTTTGTTATGTTATTGGGTAAAGCCCTTAATTAACTTCATTCGAGTGGTTAGTTAAGGCGTAGTTACACAAGTTACTCGAAAGTTCGTAGAGAAGTTCATATATAAACGCACAGAAATATTTATGAATTGTTTTGAGGTTGTAAAAATGTTTTATATATTTATTATGATATTCCATTACACAGACAAAATTACGGGAGACAAAGATATCGCATGTTAAAGCCATTTCATGGAAAGTCACAAGGCAGAGGGTTTTTTTTTATGTTGCCCTCTGACTTATGACTTGAAGTGGCTTTGACATGCTATGAATTAAATTCAAGCTATTAAAGTCTAATTGAAGTTAAAATTTTTAAATATTTCCCCGATGTTTCCTGATACTTTTTCGAACTAATTGCTTGGTGTTTGAATTATATCTTTTTTTTAGTTTTTGTATAAAATTCTTGTGAAATAGGTCAAATACTAATATGCTTGAGCCACAGTGAAAAACGATGAAAAAAATTTAATGAGAATTCAGTTACTGCAACTTATTTTTAGTAACCCTAAAATTAAATTTTGACTTAAAAAAGTTCCGACTCTGCTGGACTTTATTTGAGATCATTGTTTTTCTCGGGTGAAAAGGGCAAAACCTGTTTCTTATAAATATCTCGAAAGAAAGAAATCTTAAGCCAAAGTCGTAAGAGGAGGCCTGTGGGACGGTATGGAAAATAGTTCACTAAATTTAAAAACTGATATTACAACGTTTGGGCACTATTTTTTAAAAATCGATCGCTTTCAAATTCTTATCTTTAGAAAAGAATAAGTTTTCTTCAAAAAACTAAAGGTTTTAAATTATTTGAAAAACAACTGGTCGGAAAGGGACCGACTTGCCAACCATCACGGTTAAGGTCATAAAATCGAAACAAAATGTTAGGGGAAATCAACTAAGAACCAATTCAGAACCAATTTCATGTCCACTTATTTTCTGCGAGAAGTATTGACACCAAATTATTTAAACTTCACACTGCAATCGCCAGTCACTATTCTAGGATCGGATGAAAAGTATTAAAGTCATTTTTAATATACATAAGTGTCAATTTTGTGCGAGAAGTTTTAATCAGAATTTCATATAACCCAACAATCCTATTAATGTTGGCAATCGATGTCTGCTTCGTTATCGTCTAACCACCTTCACATAACACAGCTAACTATAAGTCCTGGTCATCTGTGTTATGCGGACAAAATAGATCATAATTTCAAAATATAATTTGATGCATCATTCATGTGAAAATAATCAGAGGGCCGCCACCACCATCCAAGACAAAACTGTCGCCCAGAATTCTATGAAAAAGTTAAACAAATAAAAAATGGTTTTCACATTCTCTGTCACACTTAGCTTTTAATTTTTCGGTTCATTTGATACAAAAAGCGATTCTTGTTTGACAAGTTAGTTTTTAGCTCGAAATACACTGCATTTTAATAATTTCGTTTTGATTGGCCAGCTGTCAGATGAAAATTAAATGTCAGTACTAAACTTTAGTACTTTATTCTTTTTCAAAGACCTACATATTTCTTATCAAAATTTTTATGGACCAATTATGTATTTTGCGAATTATTTCCGGGCCCCCTTTAAACTAAACCTTACCCCCTTTTCAAAAATGCTGCCTGTAACTAGATAAAATTTAATATTTTGGTAGTTTTACGCTTTCGTTGCGATGGTCGGTGATAGATTTTAACTTTAGAGAAGTGCAATGAAGTGCACACTAATATTAAATCGATTGATTACAAAATCGTTGAGTGTAGAGTATAGAGACATGTAGCCATGTGGGATATATCAACAAAGCCTATCAGCATAATATTTGGAAATAATTATGCAAAATCGATTAAAATATTGGTATGTAGTAAAATCCATGGTGTTTATTGAAGGATTTAATAGAAACCAATGATTAGAGTTAGACGTTTTTATTTATCATAGTTTTGGTGTTGCTCTAGTAGTTGAAATTTTTGGGGTATATAAATTGCATGAAATTTAACTCTAAAGGTTTGAAAAGTCAATAAATAATTGACTGCGGAGTTATAGAAATGAAAATTGCAATATTTAATACCAGGGAAAGATTTTATGCTATGGAATGAATACAAAGAGAGAAACAATAATGGAAGCCCTTCCAGTCAAAACATCGACAGTGGGGACAATTAATAGAATGTAAACTTATAAGTTATATATTAAAACAAAGGAAAGGAAGGCTTTCAATGGACTGAAATAAAAAAATTAAAGCAATATTTCATCAAAAATTTATCAAGACATGAGTTTTCCAAAAATACCATTCTCGGGGCAATTTATAAAAACACTTAACAAATTGAAAAAGTTAAAAAACAACAAATACATAAAATTAGAATCAAAAGTTATCTTAGGGCAGGAGCTATCAGCTTTATAAAAGTACCGTTATTGATGCTAGTGGTGGATTTTTAAAACTCAATTACCAACTTTTTAAACTTAGAAATACTGCCATCCTTACGAAAAAGGGTCACCGTTTAGTTGGCTAAATAAATAAAGCCTGGTTCACAATGCGAAGAGAAAACGTCAGCTTTTTTTTTGTAATAAAATCGTCCCCTAATTCACAATGCGGCGGGATTTTTAACGATGAAAACTGATTTTCTGTAAAAAAAAATATCAAAAAATTTAAACAAAAAATATTCCAGATAACAGATTATCAATTGCTGTATCCATAAATCCCAATTTATCGTATTTTTTCTTGTAAATTTAATTTCCATTATGTGAATTACTTGTCAACAAATCGTCGTCACGTGGCGTCTGTATTTTCAATTTTTCGAAACCTTGGCGTGACGAGCGCATACCACCTACGGTTTGTTCTTCATCTTCCTCTACTGCATAAAAAGTTATCAGTGGTAGATTCAAAGTTACCCAGCCATCTCAGCCACTGGGTCATCACCTTTTTGACCAGGTAAAGTTGAAAGTAAAAAAAAAAAAACAATTAGAAAAACTTAACTAAACTATACAAAACTCAACTTAACAAAACTAAACAAAACAAAACTAAACTAAGCTAAACTAAGCTAAACTAAACTAAACTAAACTAAACTAAAATAATTTAAACTAAACTTAATTAAACTTAACTAAACTAATCGAAACTAAACTAAACTTAACTAAACTAAACTTAACTAAACTAAACTAAACTAAACTAAACTAAACTACACTAAACAAAACTAAACTAAACTAAACTAAACTGAACTAAACTTAACTAAACTAAACTAAACTAAACTAATCCAAACTAAACTAATCCAAACTAAACTAAACTAAACTAAACTAAATTAAATTAAACTGAACTTATCTAAACTAAACTTAATTGAACTGGACCAGTAGCTGTGTCGTTGAATTTTCCCCCACTTCATATATACACACTACACATCACACGAAAAACTTATTTTTCTTCTCAAAGCTAAGTAATAACCAAACCATTTAGCAATCGTTCTTGGCAAATTTTAAAGCTTAGTGTATTCTATGTCTTTTGCTTCTTTTCAGCTGGAAAAACAGTGGTTCTTCGTTTGATCTCTGTAGTCTGCACGAATTCAATAATTGATAATGTCTTAACTAGACAACGGAATCGGTTATTTTAATTGCAACTTCAAAAACAACATAGTTTCGACTACAAAGTAGATAAAAACTGTTAAACTTGTAAAAGAAAATCTTAAAGCCTTAGTTGAAACTTAATTAAGAAAATAATTAAAACTAAATATTTTTTAAATCGTCTTTTTAGTTTGTTATTTAATTTTAACTCGTTAAATGATATCGTTTTGCAAAACTTACAAAAAAAGCCTTGACATATGACGTATTGTTTAAAATGCTTTATTTTTATTTCCATGGTACCTATACATATTTCCGTCTTTCTCTTCTTGTAAACATAATCACGCTAATGCATTGACAAATCACTCAAATCTAATTACATCGAATGAGTTTCCGTTTCCGAAAGTAGGTAGGTACTTTTTTTTGTTGATGATTTCATTCATTATGTATCGTTTCTGTGATGAAAATTCTACTTTTTCAATCCTATCTAATGATACCGACACATAAAACTTTACCTATACCTAGAACTAGAGCTAGGATATTCTGATGATGGAGCTAACAGAGCCTATCTACATCAGTAGTCATGGTAAAAGTATAGGCAAATAAAACTTGGACCATTCATCAAATTAATCCAATAGAGATATCCTCGATGACTAGTTGATGCTTTTTGAATCCAATTCCACCTACACAAGTTTCCTCTTTCCTTCCCAATAGGTAATCATGATTTTACTAATGGTAAGGCTATTATATTGTCCTGAATCCAGACGAAAAACTAATCGGGAAATAACCGTGGGAGCGGGAGGGGTGTTGTTAATTTTAAGTACCTACATCCATACATGAGCTACGACTACGAAGTACTCGTAGTATACTCTGTCGACTGATTGGATTAATTAAGTTAATTGGCAAATCCGCTTTCAGTGGATATCAATAATGCACGGGACAGCTCAACGAGAGGGATTAGAGGCGGCTTAAAATGCATTGATTTTCGTCCGTGGTTACAATATATTTCTACTATACTTTAATGACAACTAAACGAGACAACGCGAGGCGAGAGTGCTTCGAATTTTAAGTGTATTCAATGAAATTCTGCAAGCAAACCTACATACATAGTAGGTACATAAAATGTTCACGCTAATCAAGGTATTGTCAAAGAATTATAATATTATTTAACTAACTAACTGAAGTGTGAAATACTCGCGAATATAGCCTTGAATTGGGGCAGTTGAAAATTAATTTGTATATTTTTATTACGACTTTGCAAGTCTATATATCGCGGTGCGATAAATTTAATTGCACTCAAGTTTCAGATTCGAGTGGAATTTTTAATGTGAGATTAGCTCTGGAAATGGGAGAATGCTGGGTTTTATTGTTTATATATTTTGGGAACGTTCAGTGGGGTCGTATGTAAGAATACTGTAAGTTTGAAACTTTTCAATTAAAATTCAAAAATAAATAAAATGGTGGGAAATTCTGCCCAAAAGTGGTTCTTATATTGCATTGGAAAAAGAGAGAATATTTTCAGAAATTTCATTTTTTAAAGATAAAACTAAAAAACTGAAATAATTTGTTTCATTTTTACTTTTTTCTTTTTCATCCTGTGTTAGTCTAAGAGCTACATTCCAAATAAGAACAAATTAATGTGTTTTAGGGGCAATTAATGAAAATAAAATAGCAGAAACTTATGACGATATGTTTTTTTTTGCAAATTCGAAAATAACCTGTTCAGTCCCACTGTGTTATACCTACCTACAACTTAGCAAAAACTCACCATACCGATTTCATAGTCACGTTTTCAGTTTTAAATCGAATTAATTATGCTAATCACAGATATGGTTGCTTTGAAGCTGCTGTGATGACGCGACAAGCTGCGGTTGAGTTCATTTGCGAATTATCTTCAACAATGCGCGAGTGGAATATATTAGTACAGATACAGATACTATATGAATATCCTAAGAATATGGCACGCGTTAAGAGAAGAGGAATCTTGAGGTAATTTAACACATAAATACATCATTATAGTGTTATGAATTAATTATGCAAGATTTATGTGAGTTTCAGGATGAAAACAAGAAGGTACATATAGGGACCGGCCTACATATGCTTATGCACGCGTAGGTAAAGAATGGCGCTCGTCGATTCATAATCTTTGCACAAATTTTCTGCAATTTTATGCCTCCTGCGCTACAATATTAAAATGTAATTAAGTGCGATTAAATCTTACTTATTTTAATTTAATTCTGCTCATAAAAAGCTGCGAAATACGTTCCATATGCAGACGGTGTTTAGAGGTTAGGTTTTCGTATGAACTTGGAAATTCAGCTCTGCTGGTTCGGTATATGTTTAGGTAGAAATGAATGATTTTGAATTTTATTCCAGCGAGGAAACTGCACTCAGTACCTCTTCGGTTTTTATAGTTAGAGAGATACAGAGAGAGAGATGTTGTAAATATCGGCATTTTGTTAAGATAATTTTTTAGTATTTGAAGGCAGATCCTACTTTGCTTTCCTGAGAGCCATTTTCGACAGAAATAACATTTTTTCCTAAAAGTTTCTGACACATGCGTGGTAGATTTTATAGATTCAAATAATATTTTTGAATTCAATAGATGCAGTACAAAAGTTTAAGAAAATCAACAAAGTCGTTTTAGGTATCAAGTTTCAAAGCAATAAATTAATATACAAGAAAAGTATTTTTTTTTTTTTTGAAAAAAATTGATATACAATCGATATTGTTTGAACTTGACACTTGACACTTTTGGCATACAAAATTTGATCAAAATCAGTTGGACTGCTTCTGAGAAAGTATTAAACTGGAAAATGCTTCTATGAGAGGTTCCGTATAAGCAACTATTTTTATTTATGCATAAAGTAATTAGAAAAATAGGATTGTCTTTAATAACTACAAAAATTGATAAATTACGAAAACCTAGAACAACTTTTTTCGTCTTCCAGTATCGTAATATCACAGTTTTTACCAAAATCTCCAGTTTGATTTTAGTTTGTGCTTGCATAACTTGCAATATGATTATTTAGTAGGTAAATTATATTGACGAGTATGCTGTTGATAGCCTTCATATTGGTTTAAGTCCTTTACCGATATAATTAAGAGACAACTTCAGAAAAAAAAAATTAAAGATTTCCGTATCAAAAATATTTTCTGAATGAGTTTGCGCCCCGTTAACCGAAATCTTGAATGAGTCCACCCCAAACAAAATCTGGCGTACGTCCTTGTTACGTCAACTTGCTTAGATCTTCGTTGATTTGAGTAAACTTTTTTTAATGTTAGTAAAATAAATCATGACATGCGCCGATAGAAAGGTTTATTCAAACCCTACCGACACATCAAAGCCAAATTTTTGTTCATGGTCTGGTTGAGGAAACATTAGCTCCAAAGTAAGTTCACTAATACTCTGCCTCCAAATACCTACCTTAATGTCTTTGGATAACGATATTTCCAAAACCAAGCCTTGTAGGAGAAAAAATCAATAGAAATTTTCAAGAGCTTTCCAAAACAAAAAATTAAAACAGTCTACGACACCTGGACCGCGAAGCAAGGGCATACGTAAGGGAAGGGAGACATCAAGGGGCGATTGCTCTCTCCTAATCACAATATATTTCATACATTAGACAATTTTTCTGATTTTGAAAGTATTTTGAAGCAAAATTTTGGTACCAAAACTATTTTTTGAATGAGGTTGCCCTCCCTTTCCTGAAATCCTGAATGAGTTTGCACCCTCTAACAAAAAACTTGTGTACGGCCTTGATAAACTATGTTATTTTGTTAAGAAAATGATCAATTCAAGATCTTCCAAAATCTTACCAGATAGTTCAATATGCCATAAAGGCAAGATCAAAATTTTGTGCCGTTAGCTTTCGAGGCACTTGAGACGAAAAACATAGTAAGTTATAGGAAGTGCTCTTTAGTAGTGAGATCTTCCTGAGGTCGTCTTTCCAAAGATTGTTAGGAGAAATGAGTCTATAGCACTCATTGCTCAAAATTTTCCACTTGGCTGGATCTTCTTTGATAAAGCACAAATTCAAGCTAACGTTATTCAATTGCAGCTTTGTTGACGTCGATACCCGACTATAAATATTTTTCTTAATCGAAGAATTTCCATTTAATTATTCTAAGGATAGAAAATATTGCCTTCCTAATACATACCTACCAGGCGTTTAACAGATGGGCCTTAAGAAGTGAAGCTATTTTTACTTGCGATACATAGGTAAGTACTATATGGGAAGTAATGCAATTCGTAAAAAAATCCAATACAAGATTTTGATCAAAAAAGTTGGTCTTAAAATTCTGTTAGTGTTTCTTTTTCTCCCTTGAACTACAGCCCTAACGGCTGAATAGATTTTTTTGTTTTTGTTTTTTATTTTTCATTTGGCAAAAAATAGTTCAATTAAAAAAAAATTTAAAATGAAACTTTGTGAGGATACTCTTGTATCTATATCTTGTATATCTTGTTGTGTCCTTAATTACCCTAATTTTTTTCAAGTAAAACCATAGAGTAATTTTTGAGATATTTAATTTAAATACTTTTTTTCAAGAAAAAAATTTAGGTATTTCAGAAAATGGTTTTTTTAAATAAACAAAATAAATTTGGTGGCGCAACAGCTCGTGTAGAACTAGGGCCTAGTGACTTACAACTCTCAACCATTCCTGTGTTATTTTCGATTTTCTTCGGAAAATAAAAAAAAGCTCAAATAATATTTCATGTCAAAATAAAAAAAAAAAGTTTCAAATTATTTCTTTAAAAATTTGATATCTCGAGAACGGGTTGACAAATTTCTTTTGAAAATTCATTTTCATATTATGTACATAAATAAATACTTAAGATTTGCATAGCAAAATTTTACCTTAAAAATCTTTTAAGAATTTTTTAAAAACCGCTCCAACGATTTTAATTTTTTCCCATACAATCATATTTAAGTAATCAAGAATTAAACTGGTGTTTTTTGTTCAATTAAACCATCAAAGGAGTTGTTTTAGCTAATTTAATTACCTAATTTCATGCCTTTAAAGATTTTTCTCTCGGAATTTCCATAAATTTATAAACAAAATTTCTTAAACCTCAGCCTTAAGGATGGTTTTCACCTGCCACTTGGAGTAAGTCAGCAAGGAGCACGAAGAAATGAAGGTTTCTTCGACAATAATCCTGAATTACACAATACACAAACAATATACTCTTCTCACATTTCAAAAAAACTAGGTTTTTTTTGGTTGGACCTAAGCCACAAGCAAACATTAAGGATATAATTCTTTAATGGAAAAAATTCATGATTAACTTGACACACCTACATCTTCAACTATTCGAAAAAATAGAAAAAAAATCCAAAGATTAGACTTGCATTTTTGTTACAAGTTCGAAACAGTTAAAAATCGCTACTGAACTATTGAAAGAGGTTTTGCAAAGGATCATGTTTGATTACCACTCTCCACTCTCCAAAAAGATTTAAAATTCAATTAGTGTCTTATTGACTCTGTTAACTTTTATCATACAAAACAATTTAAATAAATCATTTACATTTTCATAAATTCAGTAAGGGCACTTGACTATCAATAAGGTGGTATATTCTACTTAAGCAGGCTTGACTGTATATAACAAACAATTAGTTATGTATTCAATTTATCAGTGATCATATGTGATAATTCAAAATAAAATATAAATTGAAGCAAAGAAATGTTAATATCACCCACATTATAAGATCCCAAGACCTTAAGCCACAACACAACGGCAATCGCAAGCTGATTTGGTCTTCGTCATCACTTTCGTTTCGTCATTTATAAAACTCATTTTATTCTTTTCTTTTCTCAAGCCTCAACCAGGAACCAGAAACCAGAATGCATACCGAAATCTTAGTATTTCATCGACCGCTGATCGGATCACACGTTCTGACGTCTCACTATTATCGTCGCGCTCCGGGTGGTCAAATACTTAACGTTCGATTTTCCAGTTCTGTGTTCTGACTTCTGACGTCTCTGCCCCCAACTCAAAGTGAATGACCATAACTGAATGGTTGAATTCTGTTCTCCCACTTCTACGATACCATTAAAATAAAAACAATCTATAAAAAGAACAAAACAAAAAAATGTTTCTGGTTCAAAAGCAAACATAAGTAATATTTTAATCGGTGTGACACCACCAGAGGCTATCTGACATTCATTTTTAAAAAATATAAAATATTTTCTTTAAAGGTCGTTTTGGCTTTGCATTGAAAAAAAAAAAATAAAAACAAAAATTATTGTACATGAGGCTGCTAAACTGTTATTTTTAGCCAACGCACGCAGCAGTCAATCTTTTTTTTTTTATTATTTTGCCGGAAAAAATATGATTGTTGATGCTTGGAATTGCTGGGTGAATGGTGTAAAAGCGTGAAGGTGTCATTTATGTCTCCAAGCGAAATAACGAGAAATAAAATTGGTAAAAATTTTAAGGGGAAGATATCTCTGCGTTTATTGAATTTTCCAATTTCCGTCTGTGTGTGTCATTAATAATACAAAAAAAAAAAAATGATGAATGAATGATTATACTGAGTGTGAGGTTTATAATTGATTGTGTCGCGATATTTTTTATAAACATACCTACATACCTTTTTATCGGTTTTGTTCGAAACAGTAACAACAACATTAAATCATAAATTTATTGTGCCTAGCTAGGGTACCTAGTATACCAATGTAGGGAGCGCGCAACCATAAAGAAACCTGGGTGTTTGTTTGGCATAAACATTTACACATCACGGAACGCTAGAAAACCATTCGTGAGTACTTAACCTATCAATGTTTTTGTTGTTTTATATTATTTTATTATTAAACGTTCCTCAATTTTGTGCTACCAGTTAAATATTTGATTGATTTTCTGATCATAGATGAATATACAAGAGTTATGACTCTTATGACTTCTGGGTATAGGAAATAGTAATAACTAGGTACATGTCAATGGTTTTAAATGGAACTGTTCAGTTCATTGTTAAAACCACACCAAAAGTTGCAGTTTCAGTGTACATTGGCTATGACTCTATGACTTCATAATGTGCTGTGTATTTTCCAAGGCACGAATACGAAAATTTTGCATATTAACACAAGGATATACGCAAAAAGGGGCAGGGGCTTCATAGATTGGGTAGTTTATCTTCTTTTTAATACATATCGAAGCTAAATTTCTGTCTCAAAACTCCTTTTTTAACAAGTTTGCCCCTTCCCTGATCCAATGTTAAGTACCTATGCACTTGTGTTAACGTAGTTGCAGTGTTGAAAATCCTGGATTTCGAGCTGCTTTGAAGTCCAAAAAGAGAAGCTGACCTTTTCGGTGCGAATAAGCTAGTTTTCAAGCTATTTCAAAAAATTTATTGTTTAACAAGAATTATCTTTGGTACTACACTGTTGTTCAGTAGCTGAAATCTTTAACACGTTGAAGTTACCCAGTTAAGGCACACACTTTTCCTGCGTCAGTTCTTCGCTGAGTGATGTATAGGATAAACAAGGAAATATCTTTGGTTATTAATCGGCAAATCAGTTTTAAGAACCTTTGCCACAATTTTGCGTGCAGCATCTGCAGTTGGTTCGTTTTTTTTCTGCTTCACTTAGGAATAGGAAGTAGTTTTGTAAAAATTGTTCAACTTTGTTTAAGCTGAAATCGAACAAAGTTTAACCGAAAAAATATACATAATTCCGTAATTCAGTCAATGAAAAAGAATTAAATCTATCAGTTTTAAATTATCACGCACGATCAAAAAATGAACCAATAGATGGCCAGTATTTTACAAATTACATTGAAGAGTAAGCAATACACCTATCAAGTAATGCATTCTACCCTCCGGTAGTCATAGTACACCTAAAGAAAGAATATCAGTTGGTAAATGGTTAATGCAGCAGTTCGACTCACTGCCTCAACAAAATAGAGTGCTGCAACTGGAACTGCATCATAGCTGACAAAAAATGTCCTACGTGATTTTTCTTACCCGCCCACAATGTGTTGTTAAGATTTCTGACATTTGCGTCATTTGAAGTCAGCTGGTGCGAGTTTAATTCAACACCAAAATAAAAATAAAAATGGATAAAGATGAAATGGATACTAAAATTACTTTACGTTCTCATAAGAGATTGAAAATAATTTGAAGCTTACTTAACCCCCGTGTAAACACTTGGTTGTACTCGCAATTTTAAAACGTCAAAAAAGTTGCATGCTTAAGTTAAAAGTTGAGTTAGTATTTCTAAAGCCTAGTACAGTGCTAATGTGAAACGAAAAAATCCTATACAAAAATGAACCAAGGGAATTATAAACGAAAAATTTAGCGCTCTACTTTTCGTTGTGTAGTACGCTATTTGCCGAATGAAATTAAAATTGTAGCAGATTACACTGGTCAACAAGGTTCTTGTTACAGAGACTAAATAATTAATTTCTGCAGGTTTTTGGTGTGCAGAACTCGAATCTATAGTGAGAAAAATTCCATCGTACTTCGGTTTTGAGATATTCCCGTTATAAGATCAATAAACACGATCTTTGCTGTAAATTGTTTCAAGAAAATTTGTAATAGTTTCTAAAATAACTAATTTTCTTCTTTTAAAATCTATTTAAATCTTATCTTTCCAATATCTCTTTTCGCCTCTGAGAAATCCTCCTCCTGATTGAAAGCCTTTCATTTATGATACAAATAATCCCTTACATTGAAAAATGGGAAAAAATCTGTGGGAGCTGGTCCATTTCTGATCACGAATATTTCTTGAAAAGTTTATTGTGAGTACATTATTTCATTTAATAAACATTAAGCTTTAAACCGTGGGCTTCACGAGATATTCGGCTTTAAAGCCGATGTACTCACAATAACCTTTTCAACGATGTATGACACACTCGTGTTGAGAAAGGGACCAGCTCCCACAAATTTTTTCCCATTCTCCCTTACATTGTATTTATATCATAAATTAATGGCTTTCAATCAACTGCGGATTTCTCAGAGACAAAAAGAGATATTGAGAAGATTTAATCAGATTTTTAATAGAAGAAAATTAGTTATTTTAGAAATCATTACAAATTTTCTTGAAACAAATTACATAAATCACGTAACAATACAACTTTGAAAACAGCAAAAATCCTGTTTTTTGATCATACAACGCGAATATCTCAAAAACGTAGCCCGGTGAATTTTTTTGACTTCAAATTCGTGCTTAGCACATCAAAAACCTGCCTGTGGCTGAGTCCTAAACCCCTGTTATCCATGACGTGTTCAATGCAAATTGTGACGATTTGTATTGTATATAGTGACAAGTTGACAGTAATAAAATTATATTAATATTCTTCATGTCTTTTTCGATCGATATGTGTTGCAAGGCCAACTTTGAATTCATAGCTGTAGAGTCATAACTGATCAATGATATAACGGGTGATTTTTTAAGAGGCTTAGAACTTTAAAAAAAAAAAACACAAAAAATTCGAAAAAATGAATGAAGTATTTATTTGAATCGATAGTTTGAACCTTGCAATTTAATGTTTAAAGATAATTTTATGCAAATGTTGACCGCGGCTGCGTCTCAGGTAGCCCATCCGCTGAGTCCAATTTTGGCATACTCTTTCACACATATCGGCCGGTATCTCACGAATGAATGCATGGATGTTGGCTTCCAGTGCGTCAATCGAAGCGGGCTTGTCGCTATAGACATTAGCTTTGACATACCCCCACAAAAAATAATCTAATGGTGTCAAATCGCACGATCTAGGCGGCCAATTGACCGGCCCGAAACGTGAAATTAACTGTTCACCAAACTCGCCTCGCAATTGCGCCATTGTTTCGCGTGCTGTGTGGCATGTGGCACCGTCTTGTTGAAACCACATATCATGCAAGTCAAGAACTTCCATTTCGGGCAAAAAAAAGTTTGTTATCATCGCTCGGTAGCGTTCACCATTGACAGTAACGCTGCGATTCGCATCATCTTTGAAGAAATATGGCCCAATAATGCCGCCGGCCCATAAACCGCACCAAACAGTGGCTTTTTCGGGATGCATTGGATGTTGCAATGCTTCTGGCTGATCTTCACTCCAAATGCGGCAATTATGCTTATTTACGTACCCATTCAACCAAAAATGAGCCTCATCGCTGAACACAATTTTTCGATAAAAAAGCGGATCCTCGGCCAGCTTTCCAAGAGCCCATTCACCAAAAATTCGGCGTTGTGGTAGGTCGGCTGGCTTTAGTTCTTGCACCAGCTGTATCTTAAAAGGCTTTACGCCCAAATCCTTCCGCAAAATTTTCCACGTAGTGCTGTAACAAAGGCCTAACTGCTGGGAACGGCGCCGAATCGACATTTCGCGGTCTTCTGTCACACTAGCTGATACGGCCGCAATATTTTCTTCACTACGCACAGTACGTAAACGTGTTGGTGGTTTAATGTCCAACAAAGTAAATTTGGTGCGAAATTTGGTCACAATCTTCCGAATAGACTGCTCAGAAGGTCGAGAATGTCGACCATAAAATGGAAGCAGCGCGCGATGAACATTTCGAACCGAGCACGAATTTTGATAGTAAAATTCAATAATTTGCAAGCGTTGTTCATTTGTAAGACGAGACGATGGTTAAATTGCAAACCAAACTGAAGCTGTTTGACAGTGACACAAGGTACTAAACACACGTCAGCTGTCAAAACCAGTGTTGCCAAAACCAAACCAGCTAAAAAATCACCCGTTATAGCCTTCGTGAATCCTTAAATAAATATTTTTTTTTTATTTTTCACGTAAAATGCGTTTACATGCTTTTCGGGCAAAAACAATGAAAACTTCAGTCCACTGCACTTTAATTTGACATTTTCTTTAAAAATACTTGTAAAATAAAAGGCACGACTTGTTCGCGCGAACTTATTTTCAAGTGGCATAGTGATTTATTTTTTTTCAGGACGCCATACATGTACCGCCGGTAGGTCAAACGCTATAACTAAGCTATTATTAAGATAGTACTCTGCTAAGTTTTTTGCTTTTTTGTGCTTTGTGTCGCTGAGCCCATTAGTATACTTCTTTGATTGAAACATTTGATTTCTCCGGCATAAACAGAACTGGTACACAATTATTACCAGTTTCCAAAATTTTGGGGCTATGGTAGGGTCCTTAAAAATATATTTTCTAGAATAATTTTAGGTCACTGAACACGAAAATGAATTTTTTCAAAGGAAGCGTGTTCAAGATATGCCATATCAATCAGCAGCCAAAAACTAGAAATTATTCAAAAATACTCGTTTTTCAAATGTTGAGTCCATGTAAACTATTAATTTTCAAACTGACTTACACAAGCTGGACATTGTCGGAAGAAGATAGCGATATCTACCCCAGAAAAAATAGCTGATAAAATGATTCTTGCGCGTATCTCGAAAATGCTTTTTTGGAAAAAAATTTCATTTTCGTGTTCAGCGACCAAAAATTGGTTTAGAAAAATATTTTTTTAAGGACCCCTATTATGATCCAAAACTTTGTATATTATATATGTATAGTGTTATGCATAACCGCTAGGATCTTTTTTCACGCGTAAATGTAAAAAATTGCTGGTTTTTAATTTTTTGGTATCTTGTCTACTGAAGGGTCATGTGACACAACACAAATCTTTCTAATAAAAAAGTGCCACATGATCCGCCGGTGCTTATGATTTTAAAATACTAAAATTAAGCCTTATTTTAGTAAAAATAAAAATATAAAATTCTGGTAAACAGAAAACAAAACATACTTTGACTTCTCCATCATCGAAACATTAGATTTCAAAACATGACAATTGCCCTTTAGAGCAAGTAATACCATTAATCTGCTTAAGGTCATTTACCAAAGTATTTTGTTTTCCATAATATTTATTTACCAAGTACCGTACATAATATATATTAAGTAGATAAGTTTATCTTTTCCAAATCATTATCCGATCAATGTTTATTCAAATTTTTAAACTTAAAGCAAAATCATCAAACAGTTTTTTAAAATCTCTTGACAAACATAATACATTTTATATATCTACATATATACATAATATATTCAAATAATATTTGAATGTAAAATTTGATGTGAAGTTTTTTTAAAAATAACTGATGGAATTATCATTCAACGCACAACTTTGCATAAATCCTCATTAAAATCACAAAATATTTAATTTTGAATTTGACTTTGTTTTAGAAAATGCAATAGAAATAACATTTGTATACATACATATGCATAAATGTATTTGTGTATTGAAAATGCATATAATTAACAAGATAATTATGTAAAATTAACTAACATAAACTCCATAGCTTAGCTATATATACTCATTTGTCATCATCCAAATTATTCTCAATTGTATTTTCAGACATTTTAATATTTTCCTCTTTAATTAGCTTTAAAAATTAAAAACTTTATTGTATTCTACACAGCCCTCCCACCCATTCTTCATTCGAACACAATTTATGGTTAAAATCAATTCATTTAAATTGAGTGGCAATTTAATTTATATTCAATTTATTTTGTATAAATTGTGTGCGATTTGATTTATGAATTTTTGGTGTTTTATTATTTGGCTTTGTTGTGCCAATGTAGCTAATGATTGCCAGTGGTTCGTAGGTGTTTTCTGTTTGTGTTTCATCCTTGCGAAGATCCAATTTAAATGAACAATTTGATTTTAAAGCAGCCTAATTAAATATGTTTTTAAATAAATGTAAAAAAAAAAAAACAAATCGAATGATGAAATCAATACCAGTTCTTTTTGACCATCCGAAGCTGTTCGAATGCCCTCTTCAGCTAGGTGGACATCTCTGTCGAAAGTATTCATTTTTTCAGCTTTAAGAAGACAATTAATTGCTTCTGTGAGAGGAGATTCTGGAAAATTTGACAATCTTGTCATCAAATCAATATCAATTGTACTTGCTAGTTTGAGTTCATCTCGATGAGTCCTGAATTAATTATATTTTTATGTAAGATACTCTTAAGATTTCTTTTCGCAAAAATATTCTATAAGAATTGACTCCTACCAATATGTCACATTTTTCGAATCTTCTTTCTCTACGTCATCTTTATTTTTCAGAGTTTCCTTTTTTCGTCCATTTTTTAATTCATTTGAACAAAATAATTTTTTCCTTTCAATATCTTTTCGTAAGTCTTGTTCATATTGAATTCGCAAATCAAAAGCTTCCAATAGGGACATTGGTACCGATTCTTGGTCAATTTCTAAGGGAATGTGGTCACAATCGAAAACATGACCAAACGCAGTTTTATTGAAATCAATAAGTCCATTCACAGAATCAGCAATAATTCCAGGATAATAGTTGTCTTTGACCAGGGTTTCTATTAATGTATTTCGCCTTGTTTTGGGTTCTTCCGCTTACATGATTTTAGTTTAGAATTTTACAAGTTTAGAAGAAATCTGAATACTTACGAAGAGGAAGTGTTGTTTTCGTTCCACGGTTTTGTCCATTTCGGAACTGTAATATTAGAAATGAATTTTTTTAATTTTAATTTTGAACCCAATCTAATATTCCTAAATATTCCTTATACCTCTGAGTTACTCTTAGGGACAGCATTGCATTCATTTTGTTGACACTAGAAATATACACAAATTGCATTATATACTGTTTATAATTTTTTTAAAGATTTAAATTCAGAAACTTAAGTAAAACTACAAAATATTCAAACCAACACAGAAAAATAGATATTTCCTTTCAAATTACCTCTGGAGCTTGAAAAAAATCACGACAGTTAATGTTTAAAGATTCAGATGGATCCTGAAAATAATCACTCATAAAAAATTCTTAATATTTTTTTTTTTTTCTTATAAAACCTTACATAATGGAAAGCTATTCTGCTGTTGTCTGCATTCTGAGTTCGTCTTTGCTTACCCATCGAAGTATATAAATGCTGACAAGTAATATCATTCGTGTAAGTAGAGAGCTGAAAATTATCTCCAGTCATCGAATAATATAATTATATCGTTCGTAATGGCTAATATTACCTGTGGATTGTTTGAATTATTTTCTCTGAATTCTGTTAAATTGAAAGTTCTTCCAGAATCATCATAAGGTATAAGTCCACTCTATAATTTAATTAATATTTAATAAAAAATTGCTTTTATTGATATTTCTAGGAAAAATATTCACTTTATAAAAGAGTTTGAGTTTGTGAATGAATAGGAAAGTAGAAACCTTTAAAGTTGTTCTAGGTCGAAATATCTTTTAAAAAATTCATTTAAAAATTAACTTTTAAATGGAACCAATTAGATTAAGACAATAATAAGAACTGTCAATTACAATCGTAAAGTGAAATTCTGTGTATTTTGAACAGTCCAATCGAATTGTTCAGTCGTCAAGGGATGCTACTTTGCAAAAATTGAGGTTAGACAATGGAAGAACCCAAAGGAATAATATGCTCAACTGGGTCGCACGTACTTCCTCTTATGTTCAAGAAATTTGTCTTTAAAATCGGGAAAATTATGAGAAAAAAAGAGTTGCATGAATATACGATATTAAAATTCGCTAAAACAACTTCTTTGACAGTTTGAGGTCAAATAAAAGAACGCCATATAAATTCTTAATTGAATATGATTGAATGGAAAAAAAATTAAATCGTTGGAGCAGATTTTAAAAAAATAATTTGTATATTTCAAATTCTTTACAAGAAAAAATTTTGGTATACAAATCTTAAGTATTTATTTATTTTACATATGTGCATATAGATACAGTTAAAAAAATTTAAGATATCGAAGTTTCAAAAAAAAAAATTGAAACTTTTCTTTAAAATTCAAAAACTTTTTTTTTTGGAAAATTTTAATATTCAAAATCATTGAATCCACATATTTATATTTTGTAAAAGCTTCTGTATAAAAAAATTAAACCAGTACCGTTTTGAATAAAATTGAATATAAGAAAATGGTTCTTTGGGAGCTACACTTTTTGAAAAGTGGTTTCAATTCCAAATGTAGCTTTTACGAAAAGAAATTTATTGAATTTGTTGAGAAGCCGTTATTGAGAAAAAATAAGTATTTGTAAAATTTCTATAAATAAATTGTATCAGGTTCGTTATTTTTAGTTTTAAAAAATGAAAAAAAGTTTTGGCAAAATCACGTAAAAACCTCTTTGAACAAAGTCTTAAAAAATTGATTCAGCAATTTAGGCTGTGGCTGAACAGCAAGGCATTCAGACAGAATTTTTTAAACCCTTTTTTAGTTTCGTTTTCCTCATTATGATTAAAATCTAGAGTTCAATTTTTTTAAGAATACATAACTTATCAAATACTACCTCTATATAACAAGTAAATAATATTAAAGAATAAGAGTGTGTTTCGAAAGATATTCGTGTTTGCTATCGGCTAAAAGTTCGTCATACCGTTGTACATCTAAGAAGATGGTCATTCACTTTGAGACGGTCGTAAGGTGACTATGGCAAGTTTCGAAGAGATTTTCAATGTACCTCAACCTCAAGCCACACAAGACTCATTTACGGTAGAACTTGTCAATTTTCTATTGAAATCTCTACGAACCTTTCGCGTATCAGCAAAGCAAGTCCGTCTCAACTCAAAGTGAGTGCGAGCAATTCTCAAGCAGCACTCGAGAGCAAAACTCGCAAATGAACTCAGTCAGAGTTGCCATGTCCTTAAGTAGTTTGATACCCCAATTTGAGAAATTTTAAAGACCAAAATCGCAGCCGAAAAAGTTGCCCAAATAGATAAATGTGCTAAGAAGATAAAAATGCACTAAAAAACTGGGCTATTATTAAAGTGAAGATGATTGCGGTTGGTTTGAAATGTCAACACCAATGAGTATGTTCAGTGAATTAAAAGTGGTGCCAAATATATGATTTATTTATATAAAAATTATCGCTGTCATACTAAAATTGTTGTCGGCAATTTTGGAAAAAGATAGCCCAATTTCCAATAAATAGCGCAATCTGGCAAGTCTGGACTCAGTCACGAAATTTGCCCACAGAAGGCTGGGCTATTATCTGAGAGTCACTCTCGGGAGTTTTGCAGTAAAGGAACTCTGAACTGTAACAGAAATGCACTTTTGGAAATAGACGAATAATTAAGAAGGCTAAAGAATGCTATCCTTTAATTTGGTGAAATAGTTCATAGTTTTTTTTTCGCAGACACTTATTTTTCGTGCAGCTTCACTTCGGAAACTAAGGTCAAGTTCGTAAATGTAAACATACTGCCAAAAAACAATTGTTAAAAATTGGTAAAATTGGTTGGTTTTGGTAAAATTTATTATAACTGTTGAGAGCAAGCACCCAAGCTTCATATAAAGTGGAAAAACTGTAAATCGGAAGTAATTACCAGCAGAAATGGAACATGAATTTTGTTGTGTTGCCGAACATTTACTTTTACGAACTCGACCTATGTTTCCACCAAAGAAACTATTCTTTTTGTTTTCAATTTCATCCAGATATTTTAAAGGTGCGTTTCCATTCGTAGTAGAGAATGACTCTCGATTTTTTTTCTGTCCGTTTGCGAAATTTGTTCTCGAGAGCAGCTTGAGAGTTGCTTACGTAAAAATATTAACGTAAATGTTATAAAACGAAGAACCCAACCAATTTAATTTCAAGAAATAAAGTCTAAATTTATATTTTGTTGTTTGGTTAATAGTGTAAGTATATTTACTCTCAGTGTAATGCTTTTTTGTTGACGTATGACGTCGCGTCGTTAGCAATTTATTTAAAAAAAAAAACTATTCAAAATGTTTAAAATGTTTTACATAATTGTGGTCAGAAGTGTAGAATTCTATAAAGTGCTTAGTATTTGAAGAAAAAATTCAATATTAAACTTTACATACGTTTTGAAATTTTGAAGTTGTTTCTCTTTGTGAAAGTCTTAAATTTGAGGGACCATACGTTCTGCTATTATCATTGTCAAAATAAAGCTGAAATATTAAATGCCAGTTACACTCATAGATATCTATTATCTCTTATTATATTTTAGTATTTAACTACATATAATATACCTCCGATGTCATATCATTCCTTAAGTCTGACAAATGTAAAGGCTTGCCCGAAGAATTATAAGTTAAACCTGTTTGTTGAAAATATCGAATTGAAGGATCTTTGAACATTTCTTGTTGCTTTGATTTGGCAAATTCTGTCGATGGAGTAACTATTTTGTTTCGTTCGAAATCCGCATTTTCAGATTCAATGGATCTTGCCTGGAAAAGGAATTAATTTTAAGCTTTCAGATTTTCTTTTTCAAGAATTTGAAAAAAAATCTATCTACCTGTCTTAAGCAATGATCACAAGCACAAGTTGGATTATCACATCTGGCACCCTTAATTTTATTTAATCATTTTTAATTATTACACAAACATAAGAGAATTATAGACGCTAAGTGTGATTCAAATTCAACTCATTTTGACGTCTCTCTTTTTTATATCACTCCAATTTCTTGGTAAGAAAGAGATGGTAGATGGGCAGACACTTTAAAAAACAAGGCATATTCAAGAAAATAAAATTTAAGAGACCTAAGCTAATTTTGTTCCGTCAAAAAGTGAACACGAAAAATAAACACACTACACATATCGATTGTATTGTGAGCAATCACACCAACATTTTTTTCCTCAGAAATATGACAGAAAAACTGAGAAATTTCGGTTAAAAAACATATTCACGAGACTCATATCAGATTTTTTTCTTTTTTAGTTCAGAGTAGAGCCCGAACTGTCAAACAAAAAATTGTGTTTCTTCTTTATCTTTGAGTGTTCAGAGCTAAAAATGTGTGTTGCTTTTTTCGTGCTGAGTGACTGAGCAGACAGATATAATTCTGAATACCAGCATTTTACAGCTAGTGTTCTGTTCAAGTGTCTTTCCGAAATAGTTCAGAGCGCTCAGAGCACGCTTCGTTCAGACCAGTGGATGTTCAGAACATGCTTGACATGCTCGGATTCTGTTCAGAGCCCTATGCTGAATTAAAAACGAAAGACGCCTATTGCTGAAGTCTCTTGGAACTAATTTTTCTGCACATGCCTATTAAGGGAATTCTGCCTCACTCGACTATCTCTCTTTCATTCCAAGAGATGCGAGCGATATTAAAATGAGATACGTCAACTTGAGTCACCTGCACCTCAATTGAGGTTTGTCTGAATACCATCATTTATACCTGAGATTCAATGACAGAACTTCTTGTATTTGCAGGCTTCTGGTTCAAGCTATAACTCTGCAAAAGATAAAGTTATTATATTGATATTACATATTTAAAATGTAACTAGCTTAGCTCACAAATTCATCGAAGCTATCCATTTCGTTGTTATTTTAAATACATTAATTTGATGTACACCATTTAAAAATAATTTTGAAAATAAAATAAGACAAATTTCGTCAAAAAATTTCTGAACCTGACTACTAAGTGTACTTTGATTTTCATTATTAAAATAATTAAAATAGGTAACGAAAATATAAGAGCAAAACTATGAGAACGAATAATAAAAGAATTCTTCACACAGCCCGTTCCCCATCTAGTAAAAATTCATATGAAAGTAGTAGACCAAGAGCCGACAGCAAATTTTGGCAGTGTGGATGTATAAATAAAACCTGGGTATGAGGGTTTACAGGTGCATGTATCGTGATATGAAACACCAAAGTCTGGCAGGTTTCTTTTCCAGCCTTTTTCGAATGAAGTTGAAAAGATTTAAACTAAACTGAATTTTTCAGGCAAAATATTAGTACGTTAAGTAAACCTCCTTGGATTAGAAATAAGCCAAAAAATGGTAAATTAAATCGCAACTACAATGTAAATACTTTCGATCTACTACATTGAAAAATTCTGAGAAGTAGCTATATAATATAACTACCCAATTCAAATAAAAGCAAATATAGAAGAAAAGAAATATGTATTGATTAAACGAAATAAAAGATAATGAAAGGAAGTTGCGTTAGCCGAGTCACACTTTATATAGAAGGTTGTTCTAACTGAGGTTGTACTTTTATATAAGTTCTCACTTTTCTCACTTGTCCAGTACAACTGTTGCAATCACTGATGATAATTGATTTGCCTGAGAATATTTCTGATATATCTACATTAAGAAGAACATTAGCGAATTGAAAAAAATATACATATATCGTTAACGAAAATAATAAATAGCATCGGACTAAGATGACTCCCTTCAGGTATTCCAAATGTGTGAAAGGAGTAGGTATTCTGGAAAAAATATAACCCACCTTGTTTCAACAAAATTTAGTAATATTATGTCGTATCACTTATTTACGAAAGATGGTTGTTAAGTTGAATTACAAACTACAATTGAAATAATATATTCCTTGCGAAAGAGTAAACGCATAATTTCTTATCAGGACTTAATACAAAATACATCATGCATATATTTGATTAAAAAGGCAATAACAAATGCTTATCCCAGATTATGATACTTCATCGTCCTTGTTTGCATTAATGATCCACCAATTTTTTAAGGATTTATCTGCTTGCGTTTCTCTGTAATCTTTTAACGTTGTGTGGTTTTATGCTTATTAATCGATAAAAGTCTTGAGTTAACGACTTAACCCATATAAAATCGATCAAAACCAAAATGCCTAAAATACCACTTAAGACTTTTTTCCCCAAAGTAAATCAAATAAGCTATAAACCAAAAAATTGATGAAAAGTACACACCATCAATATATACAATATAACGAGCTCACCAGAGATCTTTAATAATATCGTCCTGATGCGATAAAAGCAGATTATTTTCCAATCTCTACTCACACACACCTTTTCTTGGCACGATGATGGTCAATTGGCTATAGGAAAAAAGATGCCGGATACTGTCCTCATCAGCGAAGGCGTTATTTCGATTTCCTTTTTTAAACAAGGATATTATATAAAAAGAGGAACACAACATAAATTTCAGTTTACACTTAATTTTAATAACAAACCAACATTGCTGCAGTATGGCAGTAAAAACAAGTGTGTGTGTTTGGAGCAGTGTTGCCATGGAATCTCTAAGAAAGAAGCTGTGAAATCATAGAATTCAGAAGCAAAATGCATGATACTCAATTTTAAATTTATTTGAAACGTGTAAATTTCAGCTAAAGGGTGGAAAATTCAAGAACTAAAAATCAATATTCTTAAATTAAACATCCTATTTTAGTTCTTAAATTTGTATTTCTTTAGCGAACAGCTTTCAGTTTTTTGAAACTCAGCACTCGAAAGATGAAAAACTTGAACAGTTTTGACTTACGTGGATTTCATATTTTACAACAAATACATTGAATAAGTTCCATATACTGCTGATAGTTTATTTTTTAGTACCTTCCTACATTACATAAACAACCAATTTATTTATAAACGACAGACATAATCATTTTTGTTGGCAACTCTGTTTAAACACCAATAACGATTGAATCTTATAAAATCAACAAACAGGAAGAAAAACTCTTTTTTTTTTTGTTTCTGTTTTTTCTCCATGTCGCTAAAACGTTTTCTTTTCGTTCTTATGTTCATGCTGTAACCTATTTCAAGGAAAACGTAAAGATTGATATCTGCATTTTCCGGTGCACTAACCCTATAGATGAACGGGTGAACGGATAGGCAAATTTCCGGCATTCAAGTGTCCATTTAACGGAAATTGTATTTTTCGCTTACCGACTATCCTCTCTCATTATATGATGCTCTTTTTATTTTATTTGTTTGTTTATTTTTTTATTGCAATTTCGCTTTGCAGGGGATATTTTATAGAATTCTTGTGTATCGATATCGATTGATGAAAAAGGAACTAAAGATGAGTATTGGGTGAGTTATTATTTTTTTATTTCTCAATGAAATCGACAACGTTTTCAAATTTATATTTTCCTGAAGCTCTTCTACGTGAGAAGTTACAGGTTACACATTTCACTTCATTTTAATTTTGTCCTTTAAGCATAACACCCACACACATACACACACACCCACACACCCACACACAAACAATTTTGAATGAGAAACTTCTGCGTTTGCATTGTTATCTTAAGTGGGAGTAGTCGTTGGTTGGGGATGTGCTAACATTTACCGTTGCATCTTTTTGCACTTTTTACGTTTTACCAGCAGGAAAGTAATCACACTAGAACGAATATTAAGGGGTGTGGGAATATGGGGGTAAAAATTCGTCAACAGAACCTGGGCTGGGCAGGTAGAACGAAAGATATCTTGAAGGTCCTTGACGATAGAGCACGAATATAATGTGGTGGGTGTGGCAGGATATTACGTTCCGTTAGCATTTGCATTTAGATTGTGTAGTTTGCTGTTTTTTTTTTTAATATACCTACATAGGTACATATTTACTATTTTCATCCTTACCAAGTCGTCCTTTTTACGACGTAAGTAGGTTTCCTTGCGCTGGTTTCTATTTTTATTTTTTTTTTTTTTTTTGAATGTGTGAAGTTTCGACTCTATCGCATTTGTTTAATCTTGCTAATGCAAGAACACTTTGTTAATTATTGTGAAGTGAGTTAATGATGGGGAATTCAAAAATTAAACTTCACTTTTCATTCCACTCGAAGAAATAATGAATTGTTTGTATTTTTGATTAGAAGGAAATATCGAATTTATTGGATAAAGGTACCTAATTATAGGAATTTTGTTGACATTGAGTTTTGTTTGCTTTGGTTTTTGGTAGAATATTCAAGTACTTCAACTTCAATGAATAGGTAGGTATGTAAATATAAATAAAAAAAATGATTACTTACCAATAATTATAAATAGTCTAAAGGAACACATTTATTGGTTGATTTTTGTATGTGAAATTTATGAGTGTCAAGTTAGCAAAGCAACTCTCATGGATAGAGAAATAGAAAGGTGCATAATTTGTCGTTAATTGGTAGTGACAATTTCGAATTTGTCGTTCTATGTTTTCTATGTTTTTTTGTGTGAAAAGTGGTAATATCTTCTAAAATTTTATATTTTAGTACTTAATAGTTAGCATTGATTAGTCGTTATTTAGTTGTGAAAAAACCAATTTTACCAAGCGATGATTTTTTATGTATTTTTGGATTATTTCTTTTCTATGAGTGACAAGTTAGCAAAGCAACTTTGACGAATCGAAGAATGAGTAGGTGGATAATTTGCTGTTAATTAGTCGTTAATTAGTTGTGACAAATTTAATTTGTCATTCTATGTTTTGTATGTTTTTTTTTTTTTTTTTGTGAAAAGCGGTAAAATCTTCTAAAATTTAATATTTTAGTACTTAATAATTTGCGTTGATTAGTCGTTATATAGTTGTGAAAAAATCAATTTTATCAAGCGATGTTTTCTATGTGTTTTTGGATTATTTGTTTTCTATGAGTGTCAAGCTAGCAAAGCAACTTTGACAAATCGAAAAATGGGTAGGTGGATAATTTGCCGGTAATTGATCGTTAATTAGTTGTGACCATTTCAAATTTGTCGCTCAGTGTTTGCTATGTTTTTTTGGGTGTTTTGCTAACTTGACAAATTCTTGAAAAGCGATAAAAACTTCTTATATTTAATGTTTTATGGCTAAATAATTTGCCGTTAGTAAGTCTTTAATTATTTGTGAAAAATGTAATCTAATTGCGCTATGTTTTCTATGCTTTTTTGCGTCCTTTGCTAGCTTGATATCAAGTAAGCAGAGTATCACCTTAAAAAGGAGTTAAAACTGCTAGTACCGAATGGTTTATTGCTTATAATTTTTCGTTAACAAGTCTTTAATTAGTTGTGACAGTTAAGAATTTGTAGTGCATTGTTTTCTTCGTTATTTGCACTCTTTGTTAACAATGTTCCAAAAATTCATCTCTTAGTATTGACATTGTACACCCTTGTATTGGTGTTTTATCGAGTTCGCTTAGAATACGTTTTTAAATTTTGTTCTTTTATTTTTTAGTTTCATGAGCAGTTTGAATAGCTTTCAATGAATAGTTTCCTGAAGAGTCTTTTTTATTAATAGCTATATTCAAATAGCTACGCTTTATGTATGCCTCTATCAGTTACGAAATTCATAGGATTATTTTTTAGTAGCCGTTTTACACCCAAAATTTTTTTTTTGCCGCCCCAAATTTTACCGCCCAGGGGCTGCCGGCCACTGACTCCGAATGTCGGTAATAAATTTTAATAATTTCGACTCGTTGTTGGCTCGTATATCTTTCCATCATGAAATGGCAAACCTTACTGAAGAGAAATGTCAAAAGAGCGGCAAGAAATATGGCGTCGTTTGCTGTCCCTGTCGCTCTACTTTTGTAGCGTCCCGTTTGAAAAACCCTTTACAACAGGAATTCTGCATAATGTTGGATTCAAACTGCTTTATCGTGGAGTGATTTTACAAGATAGATTGAGAAAAGATTCCAAACATACTATGAGTTTATTTTTAATATTCTAACTTAGTTGGCAAAAATTTAGGGGATAAACAGTTTTCTGCTAAATTCAAACGGATATGACAGTTTCACAAAGGTCTAAGAAACAATAATTTTAAGTTTTGTTGTACATTATATACATATCAATATCTACATGACGAATCAGATAAGCCAATATTGATGTTTAGTGAATTTTCTAATTTAAAATAGAAATCAAAAATTCTCATCGATAAGATCCTTATCTATTGTTAGACTTCAAGTGGCACTTGAGATAAACCATTTGAATAGCAAAAGTCTAATTCTATCAATTAAATAGAAATTTCTAAAACACTTGGAAAATTAATCATTTTCATTGTCTTTATGACAAATATAGCCACTTCAACCTAACCTCAACCTAACCATTGTCTAGACAAAAGCCACATGTTACTCAAATGAATTACAATTTTTTTTTAGTATCTAATGAAAATATCAAAGTAATTGTTTTTAAAAGAGGTGCAAGAGGGAAGTAGATACCCTTCTGCTTCTGAATTTAATTAATACAGAAAATCTAATCAACTTTCTTTTCAATATCGGGTTAGGAAATATTAAACTGAATTTTATTATTTTTTGATAGCCCGCGCTTTGATTTAATGCAGAGTGGCAATATTTCGCTTATCACATGTAATAGTTTACGTATGTAGTACATACGTTCATTTTGATAATAAATTTATATTCGGTATTTTTTAATCTTATCATAAAGATCAAACTAGATTAGCAATGTTTATTGATGAAAGTTTAAATATATACATTTTTCAGATATAAAACCATTCAACACACAAAACTTGGATCTGAAACAGCCTTTCAAGCAGTCGACCAGCATGAATCGTTTGCTCCTGATCAATATTTTTTGCGTTGTTTTTGCGCTCGTGTCAACAACTTCATACAATGGGAGTTATGTTCTTAAAAATGCCAAGAGAGCAGCAATATATCACAGTTACGGACTTGGTCAACCAACATTGATTCAACGTGCCCAGTCCAAACGCCCATCGTTGGATGAATACAATAAACTTCGTAG
The DNA here is from genome assembly GCA_946251815.1 of Dasysyrphus albostriatus. Lineage (NCBI taxonomy): Eukaryota > Metazoa > Arthropoda > Insecta > Diptera > Syrphidae > Dasysyrphus > Dasysyrphus albostriatus. The sequence goes on from OX276336.1 coordinate 140,917,419, forward strand.
TAAACTCGTACAAAATGAAGAATCACGTGGCTTTGGTTCGAAGATCCGACTTAATGCTGACGAAGTTCTAGCTAATAAAATAATCATGGCGGCAAAGGTTAAAGAATTCGACGAAGGTCTTCGAGTACCACACCTCTTCAATCCATCTCAACATTTCTTCAGTGTTTTGGAAAAAATTCGTCAGTCAGAACTGTTTAGACTTCTGGAAGCAATGCCAAAAGGTGGAGTCCTGCATGCTCACGATACGGCTCTCTGCAGTACAAATTATCTAGTCAATCTGACCTACAAAGAAGACCTTTGGCTATGCAGTGACAGTGACAAAGATGCTCAACTGTTCCTCTTCTCCAAAAATCGTCCAGCTCATGAGGAACACTGTTCTTGGGAGCTGACAACGAAAGTCCGTGAAGAACGTGGAGCTGACAAATTTGACAACTACTTGAGAGGAAAGCTATCATTGTATCCGACCAAAAAATTCGATGATATCAATGCTGCTTGGGTAGAATTTGTGAAAATCTTTGGATTACTTGGTGGTTTGCTGTTTTATGCACCCGTTTGGGCTGAGTACTACTATCAGGCCTTGACAGAATTTCACGCTGATGGAGTGATGTATTTGGAGTTCCGAACAACTTTGCCAATTGTAAGTTAGTTTGAATAAATTCAAATAAATTTATTTCATTAAACTTTGTTAACTTTTTTCAGCTCTACGACATGGATAACACAGTTTACACAAACATAGACACTGCTCGAATCTACGAAAAAACATTGAAGTCTTTCAAAGCCGCAAATCCTGACTTCATTGGCTCCAAACTCATCTATGCGCCACAAAGGAATGTTAAAGCTCTCAACGTCACTGACTACATTTCAACTGCAATTGAACTGAAGGTGAGTCAAGCTCATACACCCCAGAAAGTTTTTTTTATTAAAAAAAAATCCTCCTTGTTTTGAATTTAGGAACAATTCCCGGACTTCTTTGCCGGCTTTGATTTGGTTGGCCAAGAGGAACTCGGCAAACCACTAATCGATTTTCTACCCCAACTACTAGAAATTCCCGATGACATTAATTTCTATTTCCATGCGGGGGAGACAAATTGGTTTGGTGCGACCACAGATGAGAACCTCGTTGACGCAGTACTCCTCGGAACAAAACGCATTGGACATGGCTTCGCACTAATTAAACATCCTGCAGTCCTGGCACAACTGAAAGAAAACGATATTGCTGTTGAAGTGAATCCAATTTCGAATCAAGTGCTTCAACTGGTCACTGATTTGCGGAACCATCCGTGCTCCCATCTCTTTGCGGACAATTATCCGGTGGTTATATCTTCAGATGATCCCTCATTCTGGAGGGCTTCACCTCTGTCACACGACTTCTACGTTGCATTCCTAGGCATCGCATCAGCTCATGCTGACTTGAGGTTACTCAAGCAATTGGCAATCAATTCAATTCAATATAGTGCCTTGAATGGCGATGAAAAGGAGCAGGCATTTGCTATGTGGCAGACGAAATGGGACAAATACATCGATTGGGTGCGAAATTCAGCTTCGCCGCTATCCAATCATATCGATTGACTAGCACTGGTGGTGCGATTCGTACCGCCACTCTTCATTGTTGCTAGGTCAACGTTTTTGTACAAATAATAGAGGGATTACTATATTGAAATTTGTGATAGAATAATATGAAAAGTGAAAGAACATTCCTAGAATAGAACATCAGGACGAACTGTATATTAAATAAGCCTTAATTAAGATAAATAGTGTCTTTTTTTTTTGGTTTTCCTGTTCCTGCTTCTACAAACAAATAAAGGACATCAGAGGGCACCATCGTATAAAAGAAGATTTGCATTCGGTATAGAAATAATATACCTACCAACTGATGGACACAAGTGGTGTAAGCAATTGCTATGTCTTTGATCAAAGGACATAATAAAGAGTACAGAGAGATGTACTTAATTAGATGAAGGACATTTTATGGAGCTTCTATAATAGTGGCTTTTTTTCTTCTTTTTCTCTTCCATGTCTCTTAGTGTTAGTACTCTCGAATAAATTAAATACTCCTGATGGCCGCCGCACCGCACCTTAGTTGGAAAGTAATTAAAATTGGAAGTATAAAGTCAATTATTGTTGAGTTCGAAGAGTGGAGAGATTGAAAGAAAAATCTTTAAGTGGCTTAATGGATATCATTGAAGCGAAGACAATTATGGGAAATTTGAAGGACATTTAATTGTAAAAAAAGCACACTTGTGAAAAATGTCAGGGATTTGATTGAACAGAAAAAGTTAGGTCTTTATTTACTGATTAATTTATTTAATTGAATTTTAATCTTTATCTGTGGTTCAAAATAGAAATGGAGACATACAGAGTTAAAGTAAAATAGTTTAAAACTCATAAAAGTGTAATTTCCATAATGTCGCACATTGATTTTAATATTTTTTTGAAAAAGTTAATCCTCAACTGGAAAACTGTTCCTTAGTTAACTTGGTAATTTATTTTGAGAATTAGCTAATTCTGATTTAATTCAGAGCTGAAAAACTGGCCCTAAGAATTTTTACTCCTTTCAAGTACTTTGAGCTCCATGCACTTATTTTATTTTACCTTTGTTGGTTTAAATCAAGCTCATAATGCATTTCTTTCACCAACAATCTTTCAGGTTATAAATATATTATTTTATGGACTCGTTTTGTAAAAGGAAAAACTCCCTTGATCTATTTTAATTTACTAAGAGTTTTTAATATATTGTGTTCGATTGAGAAACACTAAACTATAGTTACATTATGGGATTTGCAAAGAGATTTGCATTTGTTAATGGAATCCGGAATACTGAAATCAATTAATTTCAAAAGGAAAGTAATGGGAAAATGGAATTCATTTGATCAAAGAACATGATGCCAAGAGAGAGAGATGTAACTAATTAGAAGGATAAATTAGATGCATTAGAGGCGAGGTTCGATGAGCATATATTTAAAGGAGAAATCCTTGGGTCACCTTTCATTGCATGGAAACAAACTCGTATAGTGTTCACCTAATGAGGTTGGTAATTAAATTGATTGATGTGAGCTAGGAAGATATACATATGTGTATGTCAATTTTAACTAACTAAAGCTGAAGTAATGATTGGCTTAAATTCATATTGGTAGTTCGATTCGAAAGCAATTTTGATTATTTAAGTTGCATCCAGCATTTATGATGTTGTCAAGGGGGAAATAAGAAATCTCAGAAAATAAAATGTCGAATAGTGAAATCTCGAAAAAACGAAGTTTTGTAACTCAATAAACCTGCTTTTCCTAATCTTGCAAACACAAAATTTCGTTTTTAACAACTTCGAATTTATATCTTGCACCAAAAAACTCGCAATATAAAAATCTTGCGAATCTTAATTTCGCAAATTCAAATCTGACATCAATTATATATCGCTTCAAGTTTTCCTTCGAAAAATAAAAATCCTGCCAGACACAAACAAAAATCGAAACTTTTATTAAACAATTGAAAACAGGTATGATATTATTTATTGTTCTCCTCACAACAATTAAAATATTAACAATAACAATTATAAATAGGAACTGGATTTATTTACCAAAAGTATGGAAATCTAATAAAATGTAGTTACATTGAAACTTTATTTTTTTTTAATCAAAATCTTGCAAATTTAAATCTCGATTGAAATTTAATTTTGCGAGATTAAGATCAAAAAAATTAAACTGTTGCAAGCCAATTAAGTACTTTTTGCGAGTTTTTAGTTTGCGGGACTAGGTATGTAATTGTGAGATTGTTTAAAGTGAGATTTTCTAATTGCCAGTTAATGATATACAATATTTAGTAACTGTGAGATTTTGGAATGTGAGATTTTAATTTGTGAGATTTTCAAAATTTTTGTTTTAATTTTGCAATTTTGTGAAAATGAGAGTTGTACACTTTTGTGCTCAGTTTGTGCTGCCAAATGCTGAAGATATATAAAAATCGAATATTCGCAATCGCATATAGTAAACAAAAGAAATAAAAAAGGTACAAATATGCGACTTTTTCATTTCATGGCATAAGGCAGAATAATCTTAGCACAAAACAGCACAACTTTCATTTTAACAAAAAAAATTGCTAGATTTAAGAAAAATTACTGGTTAAATTTTCAAATTTGCTACTTTTTTACGTTAATATTTCAAGACACAAAGCAGCACCATTTTTTTTATCTTTTTGGCATATGGCAGCACAAACTGAGCACTAAAAAGCACAATACAGTATTTAAGCAACATTTTAAAACATACAAAAAAATGAATAATTAATTTTTGGGCTAAAAGTTTCAATCATTCGAATTTTGTTTATCTTTTTGGTGCATGGCAGCACTAAACAAAAAAACTTTAATTTTGAAGAAACTGCGAAATTTAAAAAAAAAAAATCTTTTATTCGTAGCTTCCCTTTATCTTTTAAGCGTTCATCAGCACAAACTGAGCACAAGAAAGCGCAACTTTCATTATTACAAAATTGCAAAACTACTTACTCATAAATCCGTAGACTTTGCTAATTTGCGATTTTTTTTTACATTTATGGAAATTGAAATTGGGAAAAATAGATCAATTTTCAAACGTAAGTTAGCTAGAAAATTGATCTAAGTACAATTTTTTTTATAAAATATGACACATGGCAGCACAATTTGGGCACATTACAGCACATGAGTATTTGCTATTAATTTCGCCGCTTCTTATAACTAGAATAATTAAACAATCATTAACATCGACGAACAAAAAAAAAGGGAAAACCCACCTTTTTTTTATTTAATCTAAAAATATCAACCGTAGACAAAAAAGATAATGGCCAAAGCCGTAGATAATTGAATTTTGAACAACTTTTTTTAAGTTAATTTTTGCTCAAAAGTTGAAAATAGGCGAGTTATTTCACAAAAACCGATTTTCGTTAAATTCAAGATGGCGGCTAATGCAATGGAGCTAGGAAGTCGAAAACTTTTTTTTTAGACTCTTAATGAACCCCTCTAACGATTAAGATCAAAAAACCCCCTGTCTAATTTTTTGCATCTCAGCTCGTTTTTCTATCTAAGCCGACTGGGCTAGTTTCCATAACTGTAAATTAACAAACTTGCTGCCAACAACCACGTTAGAACACCTGTCCTTAAAAATAAAATGTTTACTGGAACCGAAATAAATTTTTCCAGTTTATATATCAGGAGCACTCACTGGCTTCACAATTAAGGTCAGAACATGGTCCTAAATTTCAAAATTTTGAATAAAGTACTGTAGAATTCAGAATTTGAGTCAAGTTTATGTTTGAAGTGTCCTTAAATATGCACCTGAATGTATTCTTTCATAAAGAAATGATTTCAATACTGATTTGTACAAAATTTAAAAAGATGGTCCAAAATGTTGAGGAATGTTTTTAAGGTATAAGAACAAATTTAAAAGCTAGTTTTTAATATTTTTTGTACTGAAAATTATTTTTGGACCTAATTTGATCGAATCTGAAAAACAATTTGACAAATTTGACAGCTGGAAATAGCGAATCAAGTTTTAGGTCTCTTAAAAACCTAAAAAAAAAATAAAAATGATAGTTGGAAAAAACGTTATTTTTTAAACGTAAGAATGTTTAAATTGCTTAACAAATAATTGTTATTTAACGGTTTTCTTAAATGTCAACTATCAGAATATTTAGCCTGATGACAGATTTAATCAATGCAACCAGAAAAAATATCAATACAAAAAAAGTATCACTAAAATTAGTTCTTATACCTTAGGAACATTTCTCAACATTTTGGACCATCTTCTTTAAATTGTGTACAAATCAGTATTGAAGTCATTTTTGTATGAAAGAATAATTAAGGCGCATAATTAAGGACACTTTAAACATGAACTTGACTCAAATTCTGACTTCTTTGGTAACTCATTTAAAATTTTGAAACTTGAGACCAAGTTCTGACCTTAATTGTGATAACCCTGTTTGAAGTTAAAAGAAAATAAGCAGGACCTCCGAATTCAGCGTTCCCAAATCACAAAAAAAAACATAATCAAGAACTGGCGTGCTGGCGTGCGAAGTGATTTTTGTCGCCAAAATTCAACAAACGAACCACTGTGTGACATAGCAAAGACTTTCTTTTTCCTCATTTTTTGACGGCAAAACTGGGGAAATTTTCTGAGCCATCAGAAATATAAACTGGATACTTCAAAAACACACCACCATCTGTCGCCGTTGAGCAGCTTTGCAGTTTCATTCTAAATATCAATCTTACTACCTGAGCTTATACACATTTATATATGGTTGTTCTGAATTTTATTTTTGATATTTTCATTGAATAAAGGTCCTGTTTCTTATAGCAAAACAAAACATAACAAAAACATACATAAATGTACGAAAACTTCCGAAGAAACATTATCAGAACTCTTTTAACAACTCAAACTGTTCCCAGATTCTTTGAAATCACTTTTATTAAAGTCTTAATCTCAATATTAAAGACATCAATATTGCCATTTGCAGCAAATATAATGAATTTCCCAATTATCTTGGATCGTATTTCATTTCATTTGGCCCATGGCTTAATTGACTTTTCTGAAGAAAAGTCATCAATCAGGATGCGTATGTACAAAAGCCCATTTATACAAATATCCATGACTGCAAGAGCCTGTCGATCTTCAGCCCATACTACACCTACCCATACCCATCTCGGCACGCATCCAACTCGATTTGACATACATCCCTATATGGTGTGGTAAGGGATATGTGTCATCAACATCAACCACAAAATACATATAGTAGTTTGTCTGTTTCCGTTTTGCAATAGTTGGTTGATAGCTTCCCGTCATCGATTGGTCCAGGCGGTCACTTCTGGACATTTATGGCTTTGCTTTATGTTATGTGCTGTACATGCCATTTTGGACTTTTGTCCAGTAGTTGTCATTAATCTTCTCTTGCAAAGTTTGCTCATCTGTCCTGTCTGACTTTCAGTCTGATTTTTTGTTTTGCTTTTTCTTTGTGGTCCTTGGGTGATGGTGTCTAATAAATTGAAGTGAGACTTCTTTATCTATGACATTCAGCACAGAAAGCCAGACAGACAAAAATACAAGTCAAAGAGAAAGGACTCGAGAAACTATGTCCATATATATACATATTTACTCGCAATGTGGGTTTTAAGCATTTGGCTTTTTCATGACTTTTAGCTTCATTTGGAATTCTGCCGAGTCTGCGATTTTTCTGCATTTTTGTTTTTGGAATCATTCTTGTCTCAGAAAAGAGTTGGCGTGGCGGTGATGGTGGTAGTGACCTAATTAAAAATTAACTAAATTGTTGGGATTCCTTGGTTTTTTTTTTATTTTATTTCATTTAAACAAGCAGATTGCTAATTGAAGTGGAAGTATACTTTCAAGGAGAAAAACAAACCAACCAGAGTTGTCGTTTAAATCCCAGAAAGCAGTTTTAAGCTCATTATGATTGAAGTGGAATTTGTGATTTTTATAAAGTATGAGCAAAAAATCTAATTTAATGCTTATAGTTACCAAAAATAGGTGTTTGTGAATTCTGATCTTTTCATTATTAAAATGTACTGAAAGGGAAATATGTACTACTAAAAGCCATTTAAGGCTTCATGAAATATTAAAATTTATTGAGTTTAATTCAAATTGATAAATTTTCACGTATTTTTCCGAAAACTATGGATTTCGACGAATTCAGCCCAAAGTTCTGTCAAAGTTTGTATACATTAAAATATATTAAATTGTACTAAAATTCGTAGTTTTGGTAAGTAAACTAGCCGACGTAGAAATTTTGTGTAAAATTACATGGAAATATTAAATATTTTTTGTAAAATAAACTTATTAACGTTTCTTTTTGCTCTTCTAAATTTTATGATGGAACATTTTTAAAAACGTTTAATGCTACTATTTAAAAAAAAAAACACAGTTTGTATTTACATCTATTTAAACATAATATAAACCTATTTTAAAAGGGTGTCAAAGAGTTTTGGAATCATTTCCAACACCACTGTTTGCAACTACCAATTAAATAAATGATAAAAATTTAAGGAGGAGATTCATGGGCGAGAAAAGAAACTATGTGCCTTTAATGAGCACGGACAAACTCATTAGTAAAGCTATTTAATTTTTGTGTTTGGTTTGTATAGCGAGTATAAAATTATACGAAAGAAGGATCTTTAGATGAAAGTGATGGCATCTGGATAATTCTGGCTGGAAAGAAAATCAAACAAGCCAATTTTATTCTACCAACACGGTTTTAAATGCCAACAAATATAATTATGTTTTGGTGTTTATCCTTATTTTTTCTCCTAGTTGTCTTTTAATAGTTTTTTTTTGTCTCAAGCAAGCATTACTAGTTAGAAAATAGAGCTCGAAATTATACCATTATCTTGATTTTCATTTCTAAAAAGTATTGTCAAGTATATTTCAAACTGAGTACCAATAATTCACTTGACGATTCGGTGATGTTTTATTTATGTTATGACTATTCACGTGTATTTGAAGCTGTTTTGATTCTTTATTCCACAAGAGGTGAGTACTTGGCTTAATCTACTAATACTTCGTTTATTTTAAAAACCTTATAGTTGGAAATCAATAGGTAGTTAAAGTTTTGTTTTCGAATTCATTAGTGGCCCAGTCAAATTAGTCAAAAATTCATACCGGTTTTGTGGACGATATTGTAATTGTGAATAAAGTTTGTACTTTGGCGTTAGATTGGTCACAAAAAAGACAAAGGAAAGTGAGATATTACAAGAATTGTCATACCACCCGCAACACATAACTCATAGGTGAGCTTTGACCCCCTTTTACATAAAGACGGAACAACTTACAGAAGTTATTAATAGCTTATTTGGTAGATAATTTTATTCTACATAAAGTTTAAATTGAACATTTTGTAGTAAGATGAAATATCAAATATTTGTTAAATAAAAACGAAGCCAATATCTTTTTCAAGATGGTGGCTCTTCCCTAAGCCCGAAAACTCGTTTTAATAGTGAGGAGGTGTATCTAAACAGATTCCCAAAAACGTGTTGTCCATCGAAGAATGCGATTTAAATTTTTCCTAATTTGATTTTTCCTAGGCTCATCTGTTGATATCGAGTCGAGTCCAGAAATCTGTTTGAGCTAAAAGCTATAAAAATTGTGTTTTAGGTGTCAAAAAAAAAACTTTGGTATCCATAGATTGCATGAAATTATTTCTAGCAACCACATCAAATAAGTTTTGTTTATTTTATAGTCAGTGTTCTTAAAATTAAATCAAAAGATATAAGATATCAGTTTGTTTTTGCAGCTCGAAGATATGTTAACAACCCCAAGGCATCTTTAAAACATTCTTGGAAATTCGCATTTTAATCTTAGTTCCTTTTTTCTCTCTCCAAAATATTGTCAAGTATTTTAGTCGAGTGGTACGCAACTAAAAAAAAAAATATCCTTTCTGTTAAATTTAGCGCATGAAATAATATATTCGCCGTATTATTCTAAAGCCAATTTATAACATATTATTTTTTTTCATGAGATTTAGGTGAACTTTACTCTGGCAAAATGAAAGTTGAATCAAGAAATATTTGACAAGAAACAATTTATCGAAGCTAAAGTGAAAAAACCCTAGTGGTTTAAAATATTCACTTGATATATGTATCGAAAACAAATTCTTTGAAATGGTTGAGTAAAAATTGTTTCAGAGAACAGCAGCTGTTTTATTTAATATTTTCTCCACAAATTGTATGTTAAAATAGGAGCTAAAAATTCAGCGCATAAGTCTGCATCTAGTGTAGGAAAAGTGATGTAGCCCAATAGCTGTTGCACTGAATTATAACTCTTTACCAGCATAGATTGCGTCGCAAGTGTTGTAACACTTTGTTGTCTATCTCAATGAAAATGATCTCAATGAGTGTTTTACTTGCGATATAAGTAAAAGTATAAGGCAAGTTTTGGATTCGTGCGGAAAAAAATTTAAGATAACAACCAAACATGACATTACGATGATGGCACAATTCTGTCTGTTCGTCTACAGCCTAAACGGATTTTCTTCAAACTCGGTACATAGTGGTTTTTGGTGATTACGCTCACAGGTTTTTTTTTATTTTTTTTTAACCAAAAATAACGGTACCTGCCATACAATTTCTAAGCAATTTTACATAATTGTATTTTCCTCAAAAACGGCTCGACAACTTTTCTTAAAAAAAATCAGTAAATTTTTGAAAATCAATTGTTCCGAAAACGATATAGTAAATTTTTTTGAAACTCGATACTTATGGGTTTTTAGTACTCTCTAAAATATTTTTAGAAAAAATTTTACATCTATGAAAAGTAACGGTACCTTTCATACAAAAGTCAAAAAACCGGAAAGGAAAATAGTTTTTTCTCAAAAATGACTCCTACGATTTTGATTAAACTTTTTGCATATATTAAAATTAATATGATCTACTACAAATAATTGTACAATTTGGCACTAAGCAACTATTAACAGTACCTGACATTGAGTTTGTTTTTTTATTTTAAATCTATTCATTATCGGCTGAACGGATTTAGATAAATTCTTATATAGACAAATTTCAGATAAGATTAAATAATATTCCAAATATTTTTTTGGAAAATTCGATATCTCAAAAACGGGTTGAATTTTTTTTAAGTTTGTTTTTAGCTGCACATTGATATATACTTTAGATCTGCTTTCCAAAATTTGTTCTTAAAAATGTCTTAAGAATTTTATATATAAATATTAATTTTTAAAAAACCGCTCAAATGATTTTCTAAATTTTTTTCCATGCAATAAAATTGCTAAGAAACCAAGAACTTATATGGCGTTCTTTGTTTCATTTAGAACTCTCAAAGAAGTTATTTTAGCTCATTTAAATATTGTATTTCATGCTTTTTATATTTTTTATATTCTTCCCTCTTAATTTCCATGTCTTTACATATAATTTTCTTAAACCCTCACCTTAGCAGCGCCTTGAATATAGGAGCAAGTACGTGTGACCCAGGCGTGCATTTTATTTTTTTCTTGTATAGGCATAAGTCTGTATCTCGTGCAGGAGAAGTGTAATAATTGTTGTATACTGCACAATAACTCTTTCCAACACAATAGCACTCATTGAGACAATTCCAATGATATAGTTTATGCTTACTTCGAAAAAAATCATCAACAGATTTTGAAATATTAAATTTTCGAAAAAAAATAATATTTTTAAATATACAAAATTTTTGCTTTTCAAAATGTTGGCATGCAATATTATTGAGATTTTAAAGGTGCTTTTTCCTAGTTGATTCAAATCCGTTAATATCTTAATGAAGAAATCGAAGAACAAAAAAAAAAGTTGTATGGTGCTTTGGGAGAAAGTACATCACATATACAACAATACACTGATTTTTTATTATCAAAATCTTAAAAGCCGTTTTTGAGATAAATAAGCTTTTTCTCAGCAAGTACCATTATTTTTGGGGTTTCAAGTTTGAAGAAAATCGCTTCAGTGGCTTAGGCTGAAAAAAGATGAAATAAAAAGTAACACACATAGCCATACATGTTTGTTTCGCCCAATTTTTTCGTTTTCTCTATCATCGTGATGTCGCATCTAATAGTTATCTCGAAATTTTGTTCGCACGAATACATGACTTGTCGCATTGTCCGTTATTTTCCAAAATCGTTTTTAAATAGCACACACCCCCTAAACATAAAAATTAGAATAGCTGCTGTAGCTCGAGAGAAAAAAATAAAACGTGAAAATCCTATACAAATTTGTATGGGAAAGTATTTGGGATTATAGCCACGTGTAAATGACCTCATACAAAATGTTTTGCCTGCTATTTAAAAACGTTTTAAGGAAATAACGAACTACCAATAGAAATCAGTGCATTTTGAAAACATGAGTTTTCAAAACATGAGGCGTTGCGTTTTGAATAAATTTATTTTAATCTGCATATTTTGAGTACAGCTGACAAGAATAGCACACAAAATGCACTCAATAAATTTCACAATTTTTGTCTCACTTTTACATTGGTTTACGTCCATAAATATGGAAATATAAATAGGTATCTAGAGCTCAAGTTTTTTGTCAACACACTAACTCAAAACCTAACAAGATTCAAGTTATTTTTTACTTGAAGTGACAAAAAAAAATTTAAATATTGCGGCTATGTAAAAAAATAAATGTGAAATTAAACTTTTGTTCATTTTCTCAATTCTGATTAAATAAAAGGCAACTAACCATTTTGTCTTCAAAAAAGTAAATTACCTCAAAAGTTCAAAGCTAAAGTTAAATAAATAGATTTATTATATTTTTGACTTCGTTTATTCACTTGTTAGCGTTTCATAGTCATTTTAATTTAATTTTAAAATAATTTTCCAACCTTTTTAACGTGTAATTCAACCGCAATACTTTTTGCTGATTTAAAACGGACAAACCACAAACCGAATAAAATATGAGAGGTCACCATCACAACCATCACTCTAGATGATTTTTCATTGTCTCTCTCAATAAAATAAAAACCTTTTAGCAAGTAAAACAGAATTAATATACTCGTACCTGCTGCGAAGCAAAAACAAAAAACAAAAAAAAAATAAAGAGGACGATTCCAACTCTAGGTTGTTCGTGCTGACATTGATATTACCTGCAATTGAATTATAGATCCACTACGTTTGGCACTTAAAGTTTTCAATGAAATTGTTGCCCATGTCAATCCATTTGGGAGGTTTTGGTTTGCGTCAATGCCAAGCCGGGGGGCACTTAGCCTTTTATTGAAGAATCCTATCCAAAGCCTTTTTATCTCAACACTTCTTGCTTATATAGCTGCCCAAGCCCATACGCCTTTTTGTTTTGTCCTTTTGAACACAAAAGAAAACTTTAAAATTTTATGAGCTATATCGATTCAAAGATAACAACAGCACTTTGGATCTCCACTTGCTCTGTTTTCATTCTTATGTTTTCTCATTCTCTTAGCAGGATAACGAGGCATGGGATGGATATTGGGGTTTTGTTATTGAAAGTTGGCCCAAAATCAAATACAAAACACATATTTTAACAAACAATATTTTTAATATGTAATGTTTTACGTTAAAAATAAAGTAAGACAGTTTAGGAGACCAAATATTAATCACAGTGCTTCCAATAGATACGCATGTGCACTTAAAACCCAAACTCTGAAATACTATTAACTTTGAATAATATATCCCCGAAGTTTATTCAAAATCGGTAGATCTGTTTTTGAAAAAATTTTAACGATGTGAAAAGGTAGTGAATCATTTGTTTTACATAGAATTTCAAAATCATATTTTTACTTCCTTTTTACTGTTTATTTTGAGCGAAAAACATAGTTTTTTTTTAAATCGAAAAGCTCTTTTAAAATTAAATTTATCAATTTAGTTTTAACATTTTGGTTAAATATCCTACTGTGCGACATGCCTGATAGAGGTTTTAATCTGATAAGACTGCAGATGTATATGTGTGGGCGATTCAGATGATTTTATAGAAGTCATTGTCGTGGTAAATCCGGCCCATTAAAGTGTCAAGTTATCCGTGCCCCTGGCCGACCTGCTTTGCAAAATGATTTTTAACAATTTTTTGGCAAATATCAGCAACACCATGTATACATGGGAATATTTGTAGTGGTGACGGTTAAGCTGACAACAAAGACGCATTTTTGGTGGGTAGAGAGACTTAAAACGCACTGCATGTGAACAGACACGCCATATTCACATATTCAGTGTCATTTAAATGCAGCTGGACAAGGACATTAAATGTTTATGATGAAAGGATGTCAGTAATAGTATGCGTAATACATATTATACAACATGTCCAGCAGCCACAACATATGCCATTGTTAATAAGTGTATGAGTGAGTGTATACAAAGTGTGTTTCTGTTTTTTATTAAAAAAAAAAAATTAAATTAAAGGGAATCCTGTTAAGGACATGGTACATGGATGCGTCCTTATAGCTGCCACAATATAATGGATATTGTGCGTTTTTAATGAGTTTAACAAGGTATAATTTTATTGGAAAATTATCTTCATTTTCCATGCTTTTGATGATAAGCTTCAATTAAAGAAGAATTGATCTCTAGCTGTTGGTTGGCAGGTTGTGGTTGTATATGATAATAAATTGAATATGTGAAATGTTTTTACCTACCAATGATTTAAAGAAAATTAATTCATTTTTTAATTTTTAATAATATTTTATTTAGGGTTTTAGTGAAAAATATTTTTTAATAAAGGGTTTTTCAACAGAGACGCTACAAAGGTAGAGCGACAGGGACAACAAACGACGCCATATTTCTTTCCGCTCATTTGACATTTCTCTTCAATATGGTTTGCCATTTCTTGGTAGAAAGATATTCGAGCCAACAACGAGTCGAAATTATTAAAATTTACTACCGAAATTCGGAGTCAGTGGCCTCAACGTTAAGACCGCTACGTCAAATTTATGATCGTCATAATCGTCCTAGCAGATCAACAATTGAGTGTGGAAAAATTTGAGTCCACAGGCACAGTACAAAATGTTCCCGTACCAGTGAGACAAAGAAGTGCCCGTAGTATCGAGAATATTGCTGCCGCTGAGGCTTCAGTTGCAGAAAGCCCAAATGTGTCTCTCACACGTCGTTCTCAAGCGTTGGGTATCTCTGTGACGTCATTGTGGCGAATTTTGCGAAAAGATCTTGGCCTACATCCTTACAAGATTAGATTGACACAAGAACTGAAGCCGCTTGACCACCAGAAGCGTCGTATGTTCGTGAATTGGGCTGAGCAACAACTTGAAAATGATTCGGATTTTCAACGAAAAATCATCTTCAGCGATGAGGCTCATTTCTGGCTGAATGTCTTCGTCAATAAACAAAACATGCGGTATTGGTCAGGCAGCAATCCACACGTACTTCATGAGTCATCATTGCATCCCGAAAAAATTACGGTTTGGTGTGGTTTATGGGCCGGCGGCGTCATTGGGCCGTACTTCTTCCGTGATGATCAAGACCGGCACGTTACTGTGAATGAGGATCGCTACCGTTCAATGATAACCGGAAATTTTTGGCCCCAATTGGATGATATGGACTTAGAGGACATGTGGTTCCAACAGG
Source organism: Dasysyrphus albostriatus (assembly GCA_946251815.1). Classification (NCBI taxonomy): domain Eukaryota; kingdom Metazoa; phylum Arthropoda; class Insecta; order Diptera; family Syrphidae; genus Dasysyrphus; species Dasysyrphus albostriatus. The sequence goes on from OX276336.1 coordinate 140,932,449, forward strand.
ACGGCACCACAAGCCACACAGCGAATGTCACAATCAATTTATTGGTAACCAAGTTTGGAGAACGTGTTATCTCACGAAATGGTCCAGTCGCTTGGCCGCCTCGGTCGTGCGATTTGACGCCGTTAGACTATTTTCTGTGGGGCTACGTCAAGTCTATGTCTTATGCCAACAAGCCAGCGAAGATTGATGAACTTCGTACGAATATCGAACGTGAAATTGCAGCAGTATCGGCCGATTTGTGCTTGAAAACCGTCGAAAATTGGGTTCAGCGTCTGGACTTCTGCAAGCTTACCCGTGGTGGCCATGCAAAAGAAATCGAGTTTCATACATAATGGCATCAAACATACTTTCACAAGAATACAAATTTCATTGAAATCCAAAACCGTTTTTGTTTTATTTAAAAAAACTTTTATAGCGCTCTTATTGAAAAATTTGATATTTTAAATGGCAATTATCCATAACATTTTTGTGAAGTCAACTTTTTTGTATGAAAAATCAATTGGTTCTTGTCGTTTCTAATGAATATCATTCCATGAAAAAAAAATAGAAAATCACTCACTGATAATATTTTACGGGCCTGATTTAAAAAGTTTGTTTTTTAAATTTTAATAATAGAATAGGCTTATGGCTTTTTAAAAAGTTGAAGCATAATATTGTTTTTTATTGTCATTATCGTAGGTAGGTCAAGTTCTTAGACTTCGATATCCACAAGTTTGTTCTGTCATATCTTATAAGAAACACTCTATTTTAATCAGTCCATCAAATTCAACTCTTGAATTGATTCTAGTTTTCTGGATATCGTGTCCCATTGTACACAGAGACAGCAAAAATTCAACGAAATTTCCTCTAAAAAATAAAACACAATTATATTCCGTGCTAAAATGTTTTCCATTATTCCATTTTAAATTTATTTTCTTTTAAATTACATACGAAATGTTATATAATTGTTGTTTTTTTGTTTTTATACAATCTTACTTGTCTACAATATTATTATTTGTATTTGAAATATCTTACATTAAAAACCCTTTCATAAAATTTAATTGTTTATCATTTTCCACTTACAATTGAATACCATTTGAAATTTTATGTATATATAACTATTTATTTAAATCACGTTCTTTTCTATTTATGCAATAAGATTCACATTTAGAAGTTTTTTTGTTTTTTTTTGGTTTAAAATCTTGAATTTTTATACAATTTATTAAGGTTTCTTGCTTTTTTTATGTTGATGGGGAAATTATTTTTTTTTTTTTTTAATTCAGGAATAGGTACATTAGGTAAATAGAAACAATTCTTTCAGTTAATTTGTAATCATTTTATTCAAAGAAAAACAAAATGGTTTTTGAGAAACACTAAGCTCAATTTGAAACTTTGTATTTGTATTCTCAGATAAATCACAAAAATAAATTAAAACAAAGAATGATCCCATCTAAAACGTACACCGGTTTAAAATTTATATTCTTTGAGATTTAATTGAAATTACTTCGAAGCAATTTTACAGAAAAACTATCCCTTCGTTTCATTTTTCCAAGTTGTTTTTCTCCCAAATATAAATGAAAACAAATTTATCTGTGTATTTTGTAAACTTTAAGGATTAAATTTAATTTAGATCTTTACACGCTTTTTTTCTGGTTTGGATTCAAAAATTTACATTTATTTTGTGATTTTTGTTTTTTTTTTTAATTTCGGAATAATATTATTGTATAGCTTAAATGTCTAATGTTATTTTTGTTTTTATTTATTTTCTGTTAAAATTTATCCATTTAATTTAATTACATCTATTTATGTCCTTTTATTTTTCTTGTCCACTCAAATTTGATATGGTTTTCCTGTGTGGTATTTTGTTAAATAACATTAATTTTGCTGTGTGTGTGTGTGTTATTTTTGTATTCATTTATAATTTACTGTCAGATATGTTTTTGTTGTGCCCTTCAATTAAAAAAGGTGTGATATACATCAAGAGAAGTCCTCAATTGGGAGTTCTTTTTCTACAGATATGCTTTGTTGTTTTATTGTGAAAGCGAATTTTCATAGCGTGTGCGGATATAAATGAAGCGTTGAAAAAGAAAATAATTAACTTCCAGGAATGCAATCTGTTCATCACCCAACTCGCTTAGTTTTTGCTCGACCATACGCAATATATTTAATAGAAAAAAAAGAAGAAATTTTGTAAATTCTGGAAAATTGCCATTTTTATCCTTCATTAACTTCAAACATTCAAATAAGCTCATCCGCCCCTTTCACAAAACCAAACAAAAAGGACCTTTTCCATTCTGATATCTCAAAAATATACTCGTATACTTTCTCATATACAGTAAACTATAAAGTATAAAGAGTGTAACGGAGATTGTGTATAACTGTGAAATGAAAACATAAAACACACATCGAAATGGTCAATAATGACCACTAACACTCTGACCGCATAACCATAGCATGCCAATGTTGGTCGATTGCCGCACTACTCAATCCACTTCCAGTTCCGGTTCAAGTTTCTGTTGTTTGGAAGGAATACAATAGTATATGTATATATTTGGGGGGTGGACCGGGATGATGACCAAGAGTGTAGGAGGCTTAATTTTCATTTTGTGATGATCCTTAACCGAAATATCCTGGTTTCACTTTTATGCATATTATGTACTAGTTTTATTATTCCATTGTTTTGTATCTGATGTGTATACATATTTCTGTGTATAGGTTTATACGTCTTTTGTCATCCCTGTATGTCGATTGTATGTTGTATGAATGTTGAATGGTAGCCCCTTGCGCTTATAGAGCCACAACTATATATCTATACAGGCATATCCTGGTTCTCTCTGGATTCTGGTACTAATGGCTTCCTATAATGTTGTATAGAGTCCTCTCCAAACTCCTTCTCATCTTTTCTAAATGTCGATAGGACGTTTTTTTGGGGCATAATGTAAATTGGAACCTTGAATGTGGTTGGTCCTCTATACCCGATGACGACTATTGTGATGCTATGTTCGGGTGTGAGTTCTTCGACGATTTGTGGTCGAATCGTGGTGTGAATAGCTTGTTGTGCGATTATTATTGCTTTGGTTGCAGTATTCCGCCTGAAAGTATAGAGAAAAGGATACAATTGAGTATTATAGATGTTTTGGAAGGAATATGTATAATCGATATAAACACACAAGCTTACAAACTTGTTTTGCATACACACATACATTTATATACAGAATATAGGTACATGTTATGGCCGAAAAGTAGCTGATAAATATTTATGAGAAATTATTTTCTTTTTCTGGTTTTTTTAGGAAATTGTTGTTGTATCGAAATTGTTTTTTTTTTTTGTGGGTTTATAGATTTTGTTGGTTTTAGTATTTTTTTTTTACATATTTATTTTCATGCAGATTCTGTAATCCGATCAAAACGTATAGGAAAAGCTGCTTGGAAAGGGAATTGCATTATGATTTTCAAAAACAAGAAACTTTCTATTACAGAATCACTTTTGGGACTGTAGAGATACTCTAATGGAACTAATCTATGCTTAGGACTAGAACATGCTTTTAAGAAAATGAACCAAATGGACCAAAATATTTCAACCATTTCTGTATAATCTGAAAATGCTCGTGAAAAATTTCGAGAAAGATATGATCTGAATGCCTTTACTTAAGAAATCAATCCCTTCATTTTGTACAACATAAATCATCACTCATCACTTTTGAAGATGAGGTTGAGTTGAGGTTAAATTAAGATTGAGTTGAGGTTGAGTCGAGTTGGAGTTGAGTTCAAGTCTAATTTGAGTTTAGCTTTAATCGGTATGAATTCGGTTTTAGATGGGTAAGTGTTTGGTTTGAGTTCGGTTTGTGTTTAGTTTGAGTTCGGGTAGGGTTCGGTTTGGGTTCGGTGTTGAGTTCGGTTTGAGTACGGTTTGGTCGCTAAAATTTCAGCTTCGTTTCGGCCTAACTGAATAGGCTTTCTCATTTCTTAGAAACATCTTTAAAATTTCTTTAAACATAAAAGGAGAACATTATCGAAGTTCTAAAGTAAGCTCTTGACAGTCTTATAGAAGTTTAAAAGAGCCTTAGTCGAAATGTTAATGAAGCCTAGGTTTTGCAAGATAGCTTCAGAGGTTCCTATAAAGAAAAGAGCATAAGTTTAATGACCCAAGTAACAATTTTAGCTGTTTAATTGCTCTAAAAGCGTTTGTAGAGCTAATCTTAGAGCTAGTTGATTTCAAAAGAAGCTCTAGATACACTTCTAAAGCAAGTGCAGAGCTTGCCTACAGCGAATTCATTGAGTTTGAGAGCTAATATTTGCTCGAAACCAGCTCTTATCAGTGGCTTGTAAGGCCTTGCAGCTCTAAGGTATATTATTTAGAAATCTTTAAAGCAACATTTTTGACAGCACTTTGTTTGTATTAGTTTGGGTTTGTGTAATACAAATTACAAAGTAAAATAATATTGGAACGATGTATTATATGTGTGATAGTAACATTTGAGAACTTTATGTGTTGTGATGTCGCAAATTAGTAAAATATTCCTATAGAAAATATAAGTGGGAAATGAAATTAATTATTTAACTGTTCCATCTTAGTGAATTTTTAGTGCGCGCTTAGATTTATCAAACATGTACTGAATGTACTTCGCAAAATTACAACGCGCCTTCGAAATTCTTTATATTACGCAGTGAAATGTTTAAAAAATTAACTTAAGCAACACAGAAATCTGTTACAAAAATTAATTTAAATACCTGAAATAAAATATTTTTGTTTTCATTGCAATATTTGCAATATTTAGTGTGTTTTATATTGAAAATAAAGGTTTTTTATTCGTTTCAAATAAAATAAGGAAAATTGTTTCGATGTTTTTTTTCTGTCACCATATTTTTATCGTGAAAATAGTTTGTCTTCAATAGAACTGCAATATGGATATTGTAGAGCTAGTTCCCACAAAATGAGAGTTTTGTGTTTAAGGCTAAAAAAGAAGGGTGTTTCGAAAATTGAAAGTTTTGAATAATTTTAAATCGTGGAAAAAATTTCTTATTTATTTATTAACAATTGAAGTGCATTATGGTTTCTCAGCAAGCAAACACTTGTGCGACTCAACCATTGAATTAATTTTATTTTAAAACATTTTATTAAACTGTTCAATTGATTTTAATAAAATTTGTTTTAGAAATTTCGGATCTCTAATTCGACAATTACGGTGCATACTTGGTATTGCTTAGAAATATAAAGTAACTTATTTATTTTCTAGTTTTTGTTTGACTTTTCTCGGTGAAATTATATTTATTGTATTTTATTGTGAAACACCCTACTAATATGAGAGAGGTTTAGTATTAAGCTCTATAGTCGTTTTGTTGTAGCTTTGTTCAGCCTTCAAATTTCACAATTCTCAGAGAAATTTAATAATGCTCAGAGAGATATCCAATGCGCATGCGTTTGTGTGAATGTATTAGTAATTTAACTCTATAGCCGCATTCTGGTAGCTATTTTTTGACATTTCTATAGAATCATGCAATAGTATTTTAAATATGAGTTTTAAGAAGCTCTATAACGCTTCTTTATATTCTCATATTAATAACTTGCTCGTTTAAAGAACGTTGAACGTTATTAAAGAGCATATTTTTAAATCTTGGGACGTTATAAAAATAATGGAGCTTAATGTGTATTGGAAACTCGATTATGGAACAAAATTTTTAAATAAATGTTGGGAGCTGTGAAATAATCTGTCTTAGAACTATGGTATCAGATTTCACTGCTTACAAGCTGCTAAAGAACAGGTTTGCTTCTATTAGCTCCAACGATGTTACTTGGGGAGTTATGAGCTTTTATGGATAGGTTGTATAATATCTACTTGAAGTGGATAATACAACTCTTACAGAGGTTGAAAAATAAAAGGAAGAAATAGTAGAACTTATTTCAAATTTTTTTTAAGCGTTTTTTTACTATTTATACCATTTGTAACCTGCAACTGTGTTTCAGATACGATTAATTTGTATTTAATAGTTATATTGGAAATAATTAAAAAACATGAAAGTTTTTACGATTCTGGGGATCGAACCCAGAACTCATATGTGACAGTCCAGCACTTTTCCCACTCGGCCATCTATAATTCAGAAGATGCAAAAACTTGATTAGCGTTTTTCTTTTTTAGAATTTCAAAATGTTTCTTAAAAAATTTTTTTCTTTTTATGAGATCGATATTTTTTTAATTGATTTTATTTAAACTAATGTAAATTCTGTTTTTTTTCACTCGGTATAGAAGTAGGATTGGTGTTAGTGCGTCAATGTATGTCTTATAACAAGAGATTTTTAATAGACATTAACGCAACTAGACAATAATTTACCCAATATATAATAATCGTTTTTAAAAAGCTTCTTTAAAATGACTTTTACAAGTTTGGACCTCTGTAATATAAATTGATATTTTCTTTTATGGTTCGTGTCTAAGATTTCACATGTCAAAGTGAAGTATTGGATTAAACTTCTTGGAAATTGTAACCGAAACCTTTTGAAGGCTGATAACTCTATAGAATCTTCATAGATGTTCTTCTTTAAATAAATTTACAAATACGAAAATAGATGCTAGCCTCGTTTAATTTTCTATATCTAGCTTTCAAACAATTTTAAAGAAGCAGTTATTGAAGTCATAACTTCTATAAGAAATTTGTTTTTGATGAAAGCTTTATAGAAGCCTTATACACATCCAGACTTGCAGCATATCAATATTTCTAAGCTAATAGAAATTGAATTGTTAGTTGGGCAGTTCAGTATGAAATCGGTTTAATGTCGTTTTCAGATCGGTTTGGGTTCAGTTTGAGTTTAGTTTGAGATTGGTTTGAGATCAGGTTTGAGATCAATTTGAGGTTGGTTTGAGTTCGGTTTGCTTCCCATTTTTTGGTTTGAGTGCCATTTAAATTCAGTTTGAGTTTGGTTTGAGTTGGGTTCAGGTCTAGTGCGAGTTCAGTTTGGGGTTGGTTTAAGGTCGTTTTCAGATTGGTTTGGGCTCAGTTTGAGTTTTGTTTGAGATAGGTTTGAGTTCGGTTTGAGTTTCATTTGAGATTGCTTTGAGAACGGTTAGAGATTGGTTTGAGACCGGTTTGAAATCAGTTTCAAATAGTTTTCAGATGCATTTGAAACTTGTTTGAAATTGTTTTGAGAACGGTTTGTGTTTAGTTTGAAAATAAAATAAATGAAATGAAATTATGAAAGTGCTAGTTTTCAAAGAGTATCATTTCAGCTTCAAAATACCAACTTCAATATGTGGTATTTCAAAACGACTTGGTCGTTTGTGACCCTGGATGTGATGCTTTTTTTCCACCCCATGGCCGTGCTTAGTGTTTGAGCTCAACAGATATATGAAATTCTTTATTTTTCTAGAAAGTGTCAAAATATTGATGGATCCAAATTTAAGAAAAAATGAAAGAAAATATTTTCACAAAATTGAGTTTTCGGAAAAAAACTTGCATTTTATTAAAAAACAAATTTAAGTTTTACTGTTCAAACCTTCTTAAGCTTTTTTTTATCAAAGTCATTTAAACATTTTTTATAAAAAATGAAAATCAAAAAAATGGTTCTAATTTTCAGAAATAAAATGTACAACCAATACAAAAATGTATAGCCAAGACACATACAACGGATACAAAAATCGTATGGCAGGTACCGTTATTTTGGTTGTACACGAACAAATTACAAATCTGACGGTGAAATAATAGCACTCCAAATTTAGTGTACATACCATTATGGCATCTTAGAGCAAACTACATGAAATCACCCTGGCGGCAATACCGAGCTCTCGAGACCATTATAATGTACTTAAAAACGAAACTTTGAACTTCTTCGCAAAGTGCAATCCTAGAGTTTAACAGCCCACACTAATACTCAAACTTGTCTACATTTTCACTAAGGGGCTTCACGTAGATTTTCACATTTATAATTTATTATTTTTCCCAGCTCGCGGTGCTACATATTTCAATAGTTCTCTCATTTGGTATTTTTAATTAGAGAACACTACACCTGGAAAGACTAAGCTCAAAACGTTCCAAAAACAACTCATTAATTCCCATTCATCATCATAAGAACTCCTACTAACTACACCACTAATGCGCACTCCTGAAAACCCATCAAAGTCAAGCTGCACGGATAAACCATTTCCAATCTAAAGTACTCTACTGTTCATCGGGGGAGAGGTGTTCCCTCAATCTCATCTCTAGAATGACCACAAAATTACTTGTGCATGATGCTACAGAATCGTGGCAATCGTTACACTCGTACAAATAGATAGAGAGAGTGAGTGAGCCAAAGGGAAAATAGCGAAAATATTAAATATTCATATTTTATTCACTTCTTGTCGACCTTCCTTCCCGCAAGTTCTGAGTACTCACTCTATACCAAGTACTGCAGCAATACACCATTAGCAGTGCACTCAGGATAATTTCTAAGCTGAGAGGTGAAAACGTGGTCAGAGAAACAGCATCCTCCACCACCAGAACCAACCAGCAGCAATGGATTCTGATAGTTTCACATTAATTCCTCATAATGCAGCTGCAACTGAAACAAATATCTGTGTAATGATAGCAAAAAGCACAGGAACGGTACGAGTGGTTTCTTAATGATTCCGGACAGTCCTTATACTCGTATAGTTAGTGGCAGACGCAGAGGTAGAGATTTATAGTAGTAAGAAGAGTCCTGCGACACAATAATAAAACGGACGGACATCATGGTGATGGGCGACAAGTAGCCAACAGCCAACAGAAAATTATAATCAATTTTCTAGGATCTGCAGCATTGTCAGGGAGGGTTTCAGTTAGAGCGACAGCTATATGACTTCGAATAATGTTGTGCTTTGGTGGCTGGCTATAATGGTTTCGGTGTGGTGTGGTTTGGTATTGTAATGGCAATGCTATTGCATCAAGAAAACCTGACGTTTCTATTAATTTTAAATAATTTCAACATAGCATCCGATTTATTGTTTTTGATATTCGAATATAGTTTGTGGGTGGAGAAAGTACTCGTATTCCTTGGTCTTTCAATTGTTTTATGGATGGATGAAATTGAGAATGTAATTTGAATTTCAAATTGTATGAATTCCCAAAAATGGGGGTTTTTCGGAGACAATTTAGAATAGAAATATATGTATTCCCTCGGGATGAATTGTCAGTAGTTCTCAAAAGATTTGGGTAATAAAATCAAGAATTAGTTTATATTGTTCTTCCAAGTTGAAGTTATGTCAGGTCAGTTCACCAGATAAAGGAAGTCGAGGTAGAATATACGAGTATATAAAGTCCTTTGAGGAAACAGGTCATATATTAAATTTGAAGATAATATTAAATTATATGGGTTTTATTCAGATGTTGTGGTTTATAGAATTATATTAAATTAAATGAAATTTAACTAAAAAAAAAATTTAAATCAAAAACTCCTAGAATTTAATGAAACATTTAAAGTATGGGTTTCAAATGCTTTTGGATTTATGTACATCAGTGAAAATTTAAGGAATTTAAGGTTAAGGATGTATTTTAAAATCATGTTCCAATGTAAATTTAAATTATTGCAATTTTGAGGCTGTGTCCAACAAATCCAAAAGTATCATTTTATGCAGTAGTTAAAAGTTAATAATTTAAGACAAGTTGTGAATAAATACTTCAATAAAAATTCATTGAATTGAATTGAACAACAGAAGTTAATTTGGTTTAATTTATCATTTCAACTCTGGAAGTAGGCAAGTCGGATGTAGGCAACTGGTGAGCTCATAACCTTGGCTGTAAAGCAAAAAATATATCATATAGCAAACAATGACAGATTTGTCAACTAGTTAGGACAAAATGTCAATGTTGATAGCAACAAATTAAAAGTAGTTCAGAAGTTCATCTACCTTGAAATAAACATTAATCCTACGCATGACATCTTAATGCAGATTCAACGAAGAATAACCCTAGCGAACTGGTTCTACCTTGATTTGCGCAACGCCGCGCCGCCGCCGCCACGCCGGACTAAAAACTCCTTACTCGTTAGACGCAATGCAAGCTCTATGAAATCTTTATACAGCCTGGTTCGATAAGCAGAAAATGGAGCTGATACTAGGTTCTAAAAAGAATATCTATATTTGCTGCTGTGCGCGAGGAGGATGACTGGAGGAGAAAATACAACCACTTACTTTATGAGCTGTATGAAGATGTGGTTGTAGTCCAGAAATTCGAGCAGATGAAAAATATTGCTCCAGCTCAAAAAAGTCTTTGAATTACTGCCCGAAAGTTCAAGAGAACGAAAAATACCAAACTCCCTCCCATTTTAAAGACAAAGCCATAACGGGTGCCAGAAAGCTTAATCAAGATACCTGAAAGAAACATATTTCAGGTTATAGAGAATAGGAAGCTGCATCGCCATGTTCCAAGCTGTGACCTTTCATGGGTTGGGAGACGGATCAGTAAGTATCTATAAGCAGTAAGTGAATCAGAATTGCAAAAATAACTAAGTGCTCTCAGTTTCTTCTTAAATCAAAAAATAGATTTTATTAATTTATTTTATTTTACAAAGGTCGTTTCTGTATCTATGTATTAAAATATTTGACTTTCGACCTTTCCAATACTTTGTGTCCCCTTCAGAAACTCATAGTTAGGTAAAGTTAAGGTTAATTGGGGAAAACTTAAAAAAATACAGACTTTTGCACTTTTAGACTTCAGAATATTTTAAAAACCAGAGACAACTTTCAGCTATTATTGATCTTATTTCAAATTTTGGACACAAAAAATTTAAGGAGAAGAAGATTTTAAAGGGTTTTCAATCTTGCTATACTTTTTTGCAGTTCCTCGTGGCATAATGGTTAGTGCGTAGGACTGTCATGACAACGGCCTGGGTAAGATTTTCAGCCGCTGCCACCTAAAAACAGAAATGTTTTTTTTTAGGGTACTGCCTCTTGCAAGGAACTGACACCTTCAAGAAAATACTTGCCGAAAATAAGTGCTTCTCATCAAGCCCTTCGAACTCTGCAAAAAATTCCTGCTAACAACACGCACACAGGAATGGTTCAGAGTTGTAAGCCACTTGGCCACGGTTCTCCACGAGCTGTTGCTCCACCTAATTTATTTATTTTTAATACTTTTTTAGCATTGGGCTTTTTGACAGCTGTCACGTGATTTATGCCCAGTTTGCTTTGCCATTTCAAAATGAATAGACTCTCTCCTGAACAATGTTTGCAAATTGTCAAATTTATTATTTTCTTCCAAGGCGTCATTCGTCTCGGGCTTATCCCACACAAGAAATAACCTCACGACGTGAAATAATGCGCTCACCAAAAGTTTCCTTCAGAAAATTGATCATTTCGCATTTAATATTGTTAGTAATAAACTTGCCCAATTTGCAATAGTTCATTAGTTCATTAGTAACTCTATTCATAATGAAATGGCAAACCAAACTGAGCATAAATCAAGTGACAGCTGTCAAAATGACTAACTCCGACAAAGAATTGCCAGATTTAAAACCACACGTCTAAAAAAATCACCCTTATTAATTTGGTTTTATAGTGGAAATAAGGGTCAAAAAACTTTAGGGCAATTGCCTTGAGTTTTTGTAACCGGGAGAATAAAATTTTTTAATGACGTTGCATCCCAAATTATCTTTTCACAAACTTTACAATAGGCAATGCCTGATAAAATCATTCTTTTTACCTTTAAGTTCTGTGAATTTTTCTAGATTTTTTGAGAAGAAAGACAGCCCAATACAAAAAATTTTGGAGCCGGGAATAAGCCCCCATATATCCGAGGCTGCCGTACATTCCCAACCATTAATTAATTGAACGAGGTTTTTTGTTTCTTTCTTGCTTTGTTAAGGTAAGACCCACTCGAAGGAACTGCACTTCAGCGGAACATAACGTTTCGTGACGCTTGCTATATCGCAGTTGCGGCAACGGAACGGAACGGAATATCAGGCCGCGGCAATGTTGGTCAGATTATCGACTTTACTGCATGGTGCCGCGCCGTGAAGTTCAGTTGTCGCTTAGTGCGATATAGCTCATAAAACGTTATACAAACATTATTTTGAAGTTCAGTTGCGGTGCAGTTCCGCTGAAGTTCAATTCCGTCGAGTACGGTATTAATAATAATTTTATGAAATTATTTCATAGAACATTATGGTTTTATAACCCACTTCTTTCATCATCATAATGCTTCACTTTAGATTATATCTCGAACCTCGATTACTACCAATCAACGAAAAATAATTAAATTCCTAAGAAAACTTCTTTTGAAATCATCAAATCAACTGAAATCATACATAATTAAACTATTTCCAGGCATGATTAACAAATTTCCTCATCAACAATCAGGTAATTTCCGAATAAATATAATTTAATATTTACCTCAATCGCGCAGCAGTCAAAAATCTCATCACTTCCAAACTTAATTACTTTCACCACGATTGTATTCTTAGAATACGAAGAGAATACAAATAGAATCTAAAATTGAATCTCATTTTCCAATTCGCGCATACCTAGTCTCGTAAAGCAGCCAACATTTAACCTTCAACTTAAAACAAAATTGAAGATTTCCAAAAACTTCCTTCTTCGACAAAATTAAATTTTCCGCCAAATTAAAATAAGCTTAATAGCTTTGTGTGAAGATTATATATAAGTACAACGCTATAACATTACCAAATTTTCTATTCTCATTTAAAATTCTACATCAAGTAATGAAATTCCCTGGAAAATACAAACAAAAAAAAAATAAAAATGAAAACGAAAAGCTTCATTTCAATAATTGGAAATCAGGAAAATTGAACCGCATCACATAGAGTTCATCACTTTGTTCAAACAAACAGAACAATTCGGAGAACACAAGGACGACGAATACTTGGAATTCCTACCATAGACTGCATATCAAAGAATGACTAGGAGAACTATGAAAGGGTAGGTTATATTGGTAAATGCTACGTCGTCGTTGTTGGCATGGTTAATCTCAGAGTGCGCACCCAGGAAAACAATGATTTCGCGTCTAATGACTTTTAAATTGATATTTGCTATCGTTTTACAGTCAACGCCCGTAAATTGTATCCTCTTCCTCCATTCCTCTATGTACATCTATCCTAGCTACCGCAACAACCTCAACATTCGGATGCATCACAACCAGATGATGCAATTTGAAGCAAGCAAACTAATGCCTCCAAGTACGAAGAGCAAGCAGAATGCTTACAAAGGCGAAAACTCGCGAATGACGATGGTATCGGGAATAGGATTGTAAGAACTAAAAAGAACGTTTAGAGCACCACACACACACACACACACAAATACAAATAATTGAATGATTTTGCAGAAGTACATCAGGAATCTGGGAAAACTATTATTTCAGCCAGCAGATGCTGACTGGTAAAACACAGGATCATTACTTGGAAAATACAGAGAACCAAAGAACCATTGGGAAATTATTTCACAATCCTGTGGAAGGACTCTTGTGCAAAGGAAAAGGACCTTCCATTGCAGTTCCAATGTCATCATAATATACGAAGCATAGAATTTTGTTGCTGCACTTACTTTAGGTCATCACGGTGGAAATGTCAGTAACAAAGTAGGTATAGTCCTTGAACAACTAAAAAAACACACACACACATCATGAACACACTCTAATAATGTTGGAAGGTTATTGGTACTTACATTCGTCCTGCATTCACATTTGAGGATCCACTGAACCGCAATGAATTTATTTTCGATTTGAATTTGCCGAGACTGCAGCATTTCCTGATCGATTGGCTCCAGTGATTCACTATCCCAAAGATCCTGTCCACTCTCAGCAAAACTAAAAGGGTCACCAGCTTTAAGTGGACATAAGACTTCAACCTTGATAAGAAAGAAAATAAACGACAAAATAAAAAGTTTTTCAAAAAAAAAAAAAAATCAATTTAACTGCCTCAAAGGACTATATCGAAAGGATACATCTATGAAGTTTTTTTTTTTTTAGTTAAAGGAAAAGTGTATACATATACTCACTTGTATTGTAGTTGACACAGAAGGCACACAACATTTGTTTGAATGATGACATCGTCCGCATGTCTTTGGGCGATACAATTTCCTTGAGACACATGGTCCCAGGCGGATTCTCGCAGGACCTAATCTTTGCATACTTCGGCACTCGTGTCCTTTCTAAGCAGACAAAAAAAAAAACAAATAAAATCAAATTGAAGGATGAAAACAAATAGAATTTAAAATTGATTTAGTTTTTTGTATTTCTTATTGAATTTACATTTTTATTGGCATATAAAATAAATGTCCTTTTGAAAGGATCTATTTCTATAAACTATAAAAACAAAAATACATACATCTATGGTAAATAGGTAAAATATATATGTATTTTAAATGAGACTATTCTTACCCTTATTCTATGCTCGTGCGTTGCCAGTGCAGCAAGACTACTATCGACTAAATTACTAAATTTATTGTCATCACATTTGCGGTTCTCGCAGAGGCGGATATTGCTCAGCTTGTGGCATCCGGCTGTTGTGCTAGTCACTCGTGTTGATATACCAATACCGCAGGACTCTGAGCATGGTGTCCATGGACTTGATGATGAGTTGTGGCATGTTGCGGTGACTGTTGTAAAAGGTGAAAGGAAAAAACGCTTCATTAATTAAATTGTAAATGCATCACTATAGGAAAATTAATAGGAGAGTAATAGGGAAAACAATTTAAAGTTTTAAAGTTGGAGAATGAACTTAAATTTAACTACATATTTGTCCTTGTGATATTGTTACTAAGATCAAAAATAACCTCACTTATCAAACAAAATCTTTTAACCATCTATTTCAACTAGACTTTACTGTGATTAAATGTTCTTTGTCATTCCTTAGTTTCGAAAAACTCCATCAAAAGCCCAACTTTGATTCAAATAAATTCAGCAATTCTCCTTTAAAATACATAAAACCCTTTCTGCGAATCTTCTTTTAATGTTTCTTTCTTAAAATTGTAATATTCACAAAGCATCAATACAAAAAAACAACAATTCCTTTCCCTGCAATGAGTATATTTTCCTGCAATCTCTTTATACAAAAAAAAAACACGTTTTAAATTTAAATCTCTCATTGTAAAATTTAGCTTCTTTCACCTTAAATTGAATCATTCTATTTTATAGAACATCAAACCTATCATTTTACCAACAAACCAAAAAAAAATCTGTTGGATATTTCAGGAATTACTTAAATCTCATGCAACAAAATATGACGTTGAGGTTATGTAAATATACCAACCAAGCTCCATACGTATGTTTTAAATCATAAAATGCAGACTGTGTTTTCCAAGGAGTATACTTTACTGCAATGTTCCTGAAGCAACTAAAGGGCTGGATACCCATCATGTTATCCCACACTATACACATACAACATCTGGTGTAGAAGAAGGCCATTTTGCCAAGCGTGCATGCTTTCAAAATTTTAGCACCCCCAATTTTGAGACTCAGGGTATTTTCAGACAAAACAAAAGATACGAAAAAAAAATAAGGAAAAAATACTTTCTCTTACCATCAGCTGTTGGATTCTCGCAGAGCCACATTTTACAACAATGGCCAGGCACTTCGACAAGACGTGGTGATCTGCATGAAATTGTATCCTCCGGCGCTGGCAGTTGCTCCTTTGGACATAGCGACGAGCAAGCATGTCGTCCATTCTAAAAAAAAATATGGATACATATACATTTAAAGTAGAAGAAGGATGAAAACAACAAATTACAGTAAAGGAACAAAATAAGGAACAGCCAGTGTGTACTTCACACAAGGATGCAATAAAAAGGACATCTAGCTTCCGAGACTTGACAATGAGCGTTCACTGAGAACAGGACATGGAGGAATTCAAGCCTTGCAAATATGAGGACAGACGTTGTTTTTATTGCCTTCGGGGTACCCATAGTATCCACAAAGCATAACACAGGAAAAGGAGATCCATAAGGAGAAAACTCAAAATGTTAAGTCAATCCATTTTCCATTGTTGGAGTTGGGAAGAAGGCGAATGGTTGTTATTTGGGGACTTGTGGAAGAGGAATGATTTCTTCACGCGGAAGAGAACAATTTCAGAGGATATCACATAAGGCTTGCCATATGTATATAAGAGGAGCTCTGTTTTAATAGAGGAATATGGTAGAAAAGGAATGTTACATATGGGGATACAGTGTGAGTATCAAATACATGAGAATTGGATGACTCTCTGCTGGCTTTTGTCCGTTGCGGAATTGGGTGCATAAATCTTACCTCGCAGACACATTGTGTTTTACAATCCAATTTGAATGTCTGTCCATGTGAATAGGTGATGCTTCCAACTGTGCAGTTCGCTATTTTTATTTGTTTAATCGATTGTTGTTTTTGTTATCGTTGTTGAAGATAGTCCAAGGATAGCCATAAATGTGCAACAATGAAAAGAAAAAACAAATTAAAGTTTATTTTATGAAAATACTGTATATGCATAGGACAATATTATGGTAATTATTTTGAATAAATTTTTAGGTACTTCTAAGAGATTGGGATTGAGGACAGGATAATTTTGCAGTAAATTAGCAAACACCACAGGCTGATATGGTGTTGAATGAAAGTGTACTCAAAATAGGGTAGGTACTGGAAATAGCTTCGTAGAGATTCTCTAATAGATGGGGGAACTATGAGGAGGTATATTAGCTGTGGCTAAAGGCTCTTTCTGGGGTATTCACTACGCATATATTTTTTGATATTTTTAATCTGAACTTGGGATAGGGAGTTGGAAAATTTTTGTTATTTCATCGAGAGCATTGCATCGACATCGATAACAAAAGTAAAGGGATTTTCAACAGGGATGCTTCAAAAGTAGAGCAACAGTGACAGCAAACGACGCCATATTTCTTGCCGCTCTTTTGACATTTCTCTGCAGTAAGGTTTGCCATTTCATGATGGAAAGATATACGAGCCAACAACGAGTCGAAATTATTAAAATTTACTACCGAAATTCAGAGTCAGTGGCCTCAACGTTAAGAGTGCTACGTCAAATTTAGAATCGTCATAATCGTCCTAGCAGATCAACAATTGAGTGTCTAGTGGAAAAATTTGAGTCCACAGGCACAGTACAAAATGTTCCCGTACCAGTGAGACAAAGAAGTGCCCGTAGTATCGAGAATATTGCTGCCGCTGAGGCTTCAGTTGCAGAAAGCCCAAATGTGTCTCTCACATGTCGTTCTCAAGCGTTAGGCATCTCTGTGACGTCGTTGTGGCGAATTTTGCGAAAAGATCATGGCCTACATCCTTACAAGACTAAATTGACGCAAGAACTGAAGCCGCTTGACAGCCAGAAGCGTAGTATGTTCGTGAATTGGGCTGAGCAACAACTTGAAAATGATTCGGATTTTCATCGAAAAATCATCTTGAGCGATGAGGTTCATATCTGGCTGAATGGCTTCGTCAATAAACAAAATATGAGGTATTGGTCAGGCAGCAATCCACACGTACTCTATGAGTCATCATTGCATCCCGAAAAAATACGGTTTGGTGTGGCTTATGGGCCGGTGGCGTCATTGGGCCGTACTTCTTCCGTAATGATCAAGACCGGCACGTTACTGTGAATGGGGATCGCTACCGTTCAATGATAACCGAATATTTTTGGCCACAATTAGATGATATGGACTTGGAGGACATGGTTCCAACAGGACGGCGCCACACAGCAAATTTTATAATCAATTTATTGGAAACCAAGTTTGGAGAACGTGTTATCTCAGGAAATGGTCCAGTCGCTTGGCCGCCTCGGGCGTGTGATTCGACGCCGTTAGACTATTTCCTGTGGGGCTACGTCAAGTATATGGTCTATGCCAACAAGCCAGCGACGATTGATGAACTTCGTACGAATATCGAACCTGAAATTGCAGCAGTATCGGCCTATTTATGCTTGAAAACCGTCGAAAATTGGGTTCAGCGTCTGGACTTCTGTAAGCGTGCCCGTGGTGGCCATGCAAAAGAAATCGAATTCCATACATAATGGCATCAAACGTACTTTCACAAGAATACAAATTTCATTGAAATCCAAAACCGTTTTTGTTTTATTTAAAAAAAACTTTTGTAGCGCTCTTATTGAAAAACCCGATACATGACAATGACAAACAAAGAATACCTCTTTACCTCTATGGTAAGTATAATTTCCATCCTCAACAAACAAAAGATTACCTCTTCAGAAAGTTTTTCTATTTTTAATACATAATATTAACATGTAAAATTATATTTTCTTAACATTTAAGTTTTATATATCTTTGGCGCATGGAAAAACAGGGATAAAACTCCCTTGAACATATACATAACATTTTTTTTTTTCTCCTTGAGGCAATATCCTTTCAATATACAGCTTTACATTTTTATTTTTTTCCTAGATATTGACAAAAAGGTAATTTCCGGATTGTTAAGACATGTAAACGACTTTTCAAGGAGAATTCTTACAACAAAATGTTTTTTTTTTTTTGTTTCTTCTTAAGTAGAAGTATGAGGAGTATGTTGTTGAAATGGCATCTTTATAAAGAATACTGACGACGACGACGTGTGTGTATATTGTTGTGTCATAAAAGTATACCTAATAATAGTTAAGGGATAGATTGTTTTCATAGTGCATTTAGAACAATAATACCCAACTAAAGCATCCTATAACCATTTCGAAAGCAAAAAAAAAAAGCAAAAAATGAACAAACCCGACAGCTGTTTGTCTGAAGGGTTTAGTTAAATGGTGGGAGGAAGAGCAGTTAAAAAAATATAACAAGTAAGAACTTTTGTTGCTGTTTTTTTTATTATTTGTTGGTTTTGAGTACTTTTTTCCTAAGTCTCTTGTACCTATTTAAAATTTATATCGCAATTAATATTTAACCTTTTTTGTTTGGTTTATATTGGCTATAAAAATTTATATTCTTGAAATAAACAATCTGGAATAGTGAATAGCCTTGTGTTTTTAAGTGCAAAAATGCACATATATGTATGAATTGAGTTTTATTTCTTTCAGTTTTTAATTGTAGAAAATGAAGGAAATTACATTTATTTAAAAGCTTTTGTAAAATACCACTTAAGATGTGCTTCCTAAATTGAAATGAAAAAGGGAATATTTAGCTTGACCTTTACTTCAAAATTAATTGTTAAGATACAATTTAATTTATCATGTTTTTATTTTTATTTCTATTTTTATTTTTATTGACTTTTAACCTTTTTAAGACATTTTCCAAAAGTCACTTAACCTCTTATTTATAAAACGAACCTTCTTCTAACTTGTCCTAACCTTAATTGATTTTCTGTTATTTCTGTGTGTTTGTTATTCTTATCTTACCAAAATAAATCACCTTTTGTGTCGCCTAGTATAGCATGTTCCACTTAATAAAAGGTGCTTTATTTATTTATTAAACAAAACAAAAGTAAAAGAAAAAAAAAACAATAAGATAATCTCCACCATAACTTATGTACCACATCCCCTGAGATCAAATCCTTTCTTATAAAAAAAAAGCACCATTAAGACGTCTTAATAGCATTTAAATCATTTTTAAATGCACGTGTGCTTAAGACATTTTCTCTATAAACAAAATACAAAAATACAAAAAAAAACAACAATAAAATAAGAAATAATCCACAGTTTCAAGTCACATAAATTCAAAGATACAGTCGCGTAGGAAAATCCTTTAATCTCCACCTTATAAATTTTTTTTTTTTTGTCAAGGATTTTCAAAGGCCATTATTATTTGTCGTCCTTTTTATGAGCGAAAGATAAGAGCTCCAGCTATAAAAAATCCCACTCAGTGTATATATATTTCAATTTACACATTCTAATTTAATTTTCATTAGATTGTGCGGCTGTACTCTCTTGTTCTCATAGCTACGAGTAGCATTGAGTTAGAGCAAATAAAATGATTTCGTCGTATGTTTCAATCAAAAAGGACATAGGCACTAGACAGTAGACAAACAGATTCCCTGAGATTTTTCGTCTGCGAATTCGATCCACTTACTTTGTCATCAAATTGAAAAATCAAATTTCCTCTCTTTGAATTAAAAAAAAATGAAAATAGAGAGGAAATCTATACTTAGTTTTCGTTCATTGAGCATCCTTCGACAAGGAATCATTTTTTTGGGAGACTGGGATGGGTTTTTAAATCATTTTATGTTTTTATATCAAAATGCTTGAAGAGAACCTGACTGTTAAAGTTATTTTTCGTAGGCCTAAGGCTTTAAAACAGCCCACACCAATATGAAAATCAAAATCCTCCTCAAGATCGTTTCGATACAATTTAATAAAATTGCAACGACTATTTCTCTCACATTTAATAAAAAGAAGCCATAACCGACCCCAAAAAAAAAACCCCATTTCACCACACCTTCACCGAACAAGGCTAATGATAATGTTGATTGTGTATTACCCCGATAAGCCAATGTTTTGAAAGGAAGACGCCTTTTGAGTATAAATTGACTGCAAAAAGGACGAAACTCAATTTACATAGAAAACACGTCTCTTTATACTTTGACGTGGCCTAGGTTTACCCAAAGACCAAGGTTTTGTTCATTTGCGTGTCATGAGATTCTGGTGTGTAGATGGTTTTTAAATCACAACCTTTACAAGCCACTATTTGCCACTATATCTATGCATATATTGGGATGTAGCTTTTTGCAAAAAGGCACAAATGAATTTGGTTACACACATAGGAAAATAGATACAAGAAGAAAAAATTACATTTTAAATCTCTATCTGCACCTTGTGTGTTCTTAAGGATTATCCTTTTGTATAGGGACTATCAGGATCGGTTTTTGGGATGGAGATGTTGGGTCACTGTATATAGTATAAGGATATATGCATGAAAGTTTTAACTTCCCTTTTATCCCCTCTCTATCTCTGTGGTGGTATTTTCCTTTCATCATATCCGTGTCTATGTTATTTTATTCCTTAGAGGGTATGAGAGGGTTCCTTGGGTTCAGGTTCACTTGTGCTCAGGTACCCCACACTTTTCTGTTTAGGGATTTAATGGAATTTTTGTTTAAGTTTATGTACTTATTTTTTTTTTTCGTTTTGGACTCAGTGCTCAATTCCTAGAGGTTTTAAATGGAAATAAACCAAGAGAGGTGGGGGTATAGTGGTTTAGGAAAAAAAAATATAATAACTTTGCGTTCTATTTCTGGTTGAGTTTTTGGAAAATGTGGGGTCGTTAGATTAAAATTGTGTTTTTGAGTTAATATACTTCCAAGTCGTTATGAAAATTTTAAGAGCATGAAGAGAATATAGAAAAACGAACACTATATGAACAACTTTGTGGACACTAATAGTTATGAGTAGAAAAGTTCTTTTGTATTTTATTTTATGTTTTCATGTTCAATGGAAAAGCATTTTACTACATTTAGTATTTTACTTGCTCTGTTGGGCAAGTAGGGACCTAATACATATTTGTATCGTGTTCAAAAACAAATTCGAAGCATTTTATTACGATGATGGAGAAGTTCAAAACGTGATTTTTGTTACACCGTCCATCATCAGTTTGTTTGTCTGTGTATCTTTGAGTAAAGAACGCCATGGGTGGGCAGATTTGCTTCAAATTTGGTGGTAACAAAAAATTTTAATGAATTACATAGGAGGTAAAGTTAATTTTTTGTTTTAGCTTATAACAATTACGGTTTTAATTTTTAGCAGATACCCGGCTTTTGTAACTACACTAAGAAGTTAAGAAAAGAAAAAAACGACTAAAACGATTTTTATTAAATTCCTACATGTCATGTTTATTGCAATTTCCATAATACTAAATTTCAATTTTTTAGTTTGTGGAAATGAAATGCTGAACTGCTAATCAAAATTGACAATACCTAGAATGATAGTGAATACGATAAAGTGAGTCTCGCAATTTCGTATGTCTGCCTGTCTGTCTGTTTCTCAGCCTACAGCCCATTCCACTGAAGGGATTTTCTAAAAAGTTCTTATATATAAAATTCACTTTTAAGGAAAATTTTTGTTATGCATATCTTAAGTATTTATTTATATGCATATAAAAATATAATATTTGAAAAAAAAAATTGTCGACCCGTTTTTGAAAAGTTTTTGAATTTTTAAAAAAATTTCAAAATTGCCTTTGAAAATTTTGATATGTAATATTATTTAATATTATCCGAAATTTGTATATAAGAAAATTCATCTAAATCCGTTCAGCCGAGAATGAAAGTTTGATCAGAATCGTAGGAGTCGTTTTTGAGAAAAAAATTATTTTCCTTTCCGGTTTTTAAACTTTTGTATGAAATTTGCCGTTATTTTTTCACATACATACATATGGAACATTTTTTCTAGAAATATTTTAGAAAGTAAGTATTGAATTTCAAAAAAAATCGATCATATCGAAAGATATGATTTTCAAAAAAAAAAAAATTGAAGCATTTTTTAAGAATATAGTTTTTGGAAGCCTCTGTATAAAAAACATTGAAATCAGTTCTACTGTTTTGAAGAAAATCGAAAATTAATAAAAAGGTTCTTTGGGAAGTTTTCGAGCCGTGATTGAGAAAAATACGATTATGTAAAACTGCTAAAAATTGTATGGCAGGTACCATTATTTTTGGTCCTAAAAAAAAAATGATAAAAACCTGCGGGCACAATCACCAAAAACCACTATGTACCAAGTTTGAAGAAAATCGACGGGCTGGCCACGATACCAAACCCAACCATACTTTTGTAAGTTTCGTCTCGTTATCGTTGAAATCGAAAAATTTTAGTATCGTCTCGGTATTGGTATCGGTCTCGTTTGGTCTCATATTACAAAGTCTTGTCTCGATATGGGTATCGCTCTCAGTCTCGTCCGTTTTGGTCTGGTCTCAGTTACAAAAAAAAATAAAATGCACAACTTGGTTAAATGTTCTTGATCTTCTAGTTGAATGTTAAACTCTCTTGGTATTTTTTAGATTTAATAAAAATCATTACATAAAAAATATGAATACATAGTATGTTAATGGACGACAATTTTTTAACTAGAGTTTTTTGCCGTCTTAAAAAATTATAAGAGCTTGTTTCGCAATATCTAATTAAAGTTTCAATTAGTTAAACATAAATTAAAGTTCCAAGTTTAGTTAAACATAAATTCTAGGTCAAAATATCATAACAGGAAAACAATGCTGTTACAAAATCATTGGAGCCATTTCCGAGAAACCAAGATATAAGAAAAAAAAATATGAGAGGCAGTTGGTAAACTTCATCAAAGTCACTTCCTTCAGTTAAAAGAACCAAGTCTGAAAATATGATCCAAATGATTGGTTTCAGAGAAACAAAGTAAAAGAAAATTGGGCGATGAAGTGGGTGACTCTAATTTAAATAATTGCTTAAACCTTCTCCTTAATAAAGAGAAAAACTGTAAAAATGTTATACAAACTGAAACCAATTACAAGCATTTTTTGTTTGTATAATAAATTCATTATAATATTCCAAAAAAAATTTTCTGCCGATACCAAACGGTATTACTGAAAATATCGGTAAATGTCAACCCCAAAAATACGGTTTGGCCTCGGTATCGTCCCGGTATCGTTACGAGTGTTTTGGGGCTGGTATCGTCTTGGTATCACATTCGGTTTCCGATACCGATACTAAAAAAAAACCAAAACAAAACCCTAAAATTGTACAAATTCGATTAGGTAGGTGTTTGTTAAAAAAGATAAGTATTCGCCACAGTACATAAATCTAGTAATATACATATTGCGCAGGTTATCACAAATGAAAGTGGCAGTAAATAAAATAGATTTTTATATGTAATCACAACAACACAATATTTCCAAATTTGACAAGAAAACTCACCTCTTAATCCGCCATTTTTACTGTTTTTGAATAAAAATTAAAATGCTGAAATTATATTATACCTACTTTTGAAATATGAACTGTGAGTATTAGTTACATGACCAATTAACCGTTATATTTACATAGCTTCGATACATGCGACCTAATCGGGCATTTATTTTTATTTGATATAAAAGAAATCAATAAAAGAGTTTTTACGTGAAAGTTGCTACTTAGGTTGAAAATAAGGCAACTTGTTGAACCTGTTGGGTCGGCAAAACAATTAATGAACTTAAGTTCCTTATGGAAACGTTAAAAATGATTTTGAAAAATTTTTGTCATCCTATTTATGAAAATTAACTTACATAAATAAATCTCATGCTTCATCCGTTGTTAGTAGGATAATACAAACAAATAAATCTTCGCTTTTCACACGAAAACAATACCTGTCTGTTAAAGCTATTTCTCCCTTTGGACCTTATTTAAAAATGATTTTTCATTCATTCGGTTTCAACATAGAAGTTTTCTTTGATAATGGGACGCAACTAGAACGCAAAAGAATTTTAGATCTAAAAAAAAACTCTTACCAACAAAAAGGATAAAAGTATTCGTATATACTTTTTAAGCTTGCGTTATTCCTTGTATATTCTGATGTCCAAGATCTAAGACATCAAGTCACGAAGTCTTTGTTGGAACATTTTAAAAGAAAAATTTGCAAGAAATCATTTATTTTCCCCATCATCAAAGGTAGAGGTAACTCTTTTTATTTTCTCACGTGGATTTCCATTGAGTCTCCAAACACTTACTTAGGTATATCAAGACATTAGATCTCCTTTGCTGCATTGAAAGGATTTCTTCTCAATGTAACTCAAAGGCTTTCTGGTATTTTATCTTTTTTTTTTAAGGAGCACAACATTATAAGGACACGAAATGCCTATCAGTATAGTGTCAGTTGAAGATGTGGCGGAGGAAGAACCAAAACAAAAAGAAGGAATCTTTATCCTGGTCATGCAGGGAATATATTCATTGTGCATGTCCTGAATACCGGATGCCATAGTCAATTTTTATTAAAGCCCCATTCCTTGCGTATGTTTACACTCTAAGGAACTCAATATATAAAGACGTATACAAGGTGTTGGAGACTCTTGAGTCTATACACCCAACTTATCATTCTGTATTATAACGTATCAACCGTTATATAAAGATTCGATGTAAAAAGTTTACTGAAGAAGTGATGACCTCGTCCGCATATCAAATGCGAACTCTCCGAAACAACAAAAACGAAGTAAAAGCATCAAAATTACAAGCGATGATGATGACATGGAGAGGCATGACCTGGAAGAAGATTTACACACATTTTCCTTCCTTAATCTTTCCCTATACCTACATATGTACAAATGTATGTATATAAGACTATACACTTGGGCATACATAATATATGTAATGTATACACAAACTGAACGTAGGGCATCAATGGCTAAAGTTTTATGGCACAACCTTATGACCATCATTCACATAAACAACAATTCAACGAACAAATTTCTGTTTTCTCTGATCCTTCGAAGGACCTTTTATATTGCGCTAGGAATGAGACTGTGATTTGCAGTTTAGCACTTTAATAAACTTGCTTCAACATCAGGAGGCTTGCTTTTTTTTTCGAAGAACTTTTCCTGAGTTAGTTGCGTCTTGGTGAAGATACTGAAAGGACTTTGAAAAGAAACTTCATAATTAAATTAGAATAAAAATAAATTTTTGATCACAAATGTTTTAAATTTGTTATAAAATGATTTCAAAGAAATCTGCGAACCATACTTTCGAAATTGCTGCCCAACATTTTACTGCTAAATAAGAATTATCTTGACACTGCCATCTTTTCTTCATTATACTTATATTATTTGAGAAAAAAAAGGTTAATGAATGCTCTGGCTGGACTGTATATTCTGGCAGTTAAATAGATATAATAAAAGAAATAAGTTTTTTTTTTGTATTTTTATGAGCATACTCATAGGACATTTTTGTTATTCCTTTTTTATGGGAAAAGCTTTTAACTTTAAAAGGGTTTAAGTGTAATTTATTTGTCGGATTTAAAAGGTTGCTTTGAGTCAGTGAATTCTTACAAAAATATGTTGGATTTATACATCATAATAATAATTGTTTAATGAAGTATTTGGGTCAACATTATGAATAAACACATTATTCTCTCATCAAATTATTTTTTTTTTTTTGAAAAAAAACCGTCTACTTGAACTCGAATGAATAACATACATGCGTTCAGAAATAAAAAATATGTTTATCTACAAGCTTTGTGTATGGTTAGTTCACAGAGAAATAATTTTGAAAGTTATCAGACAGGATAGCGAAGATTGTCATGAGAAAGTACAGGCCAGGAACAACACATGCTTGATTTGGAAAGTGATTTCTGCACTGTATAGTAGGATAAAGCGTTTTTAGAGGTTTTTTCTAAATTCTTACGCGAAACTCATGGTTTACGTTTAATAGATTCCTTAACATATCCTCATCATAAATTTTTGGTCATACCCCTGGCCCTTGGTGAGGAATAAATTACTTTTGCATTTGCACAAATTTTGATCACTTCTTTCAGAAAAGTACCCACTTTGTCGTTCCAAGCACAAAACAAAATTGAAAGCAAAATATCATCCTGTAGATCAAAAATGTCACCTGTCCCTCGCCTAAATTTGACCTGGCCACGCACAGTGGTACAAGTTATATGGAGAGGCGGCCTTAAACCTATACAACCTGAAGCAGTCAACCGATTTGTAAAAGTATTCAGAATTGATAAAGGATATCATAAAAGATCATCAATAAAAATGTCCGTCCAATGACAATTTGATGACCTATTTTAAAAAGTGGCGTCTCAGCACTTTTTAAAATAAAATCTATTTTCTTTTTGCATTCTATACAATGATAGTTTAGTGTAAAATGTGTATTAAAAGTCGAGGCAAAGAAGATCATCTTTGAATTTTACTTCAAAAATGTACCAATTTTATGAATACCTTTATACAAATTCCTTCTAACCATCATAATGTTTACTGCAAAAGGGAAAAGTTTTGCATTCATAAAAAAATCGAGCTCAATGATAGAGAAGACGAAAAGTTATTCTGGTTGTATGTCTGTTGAGCTACAGCCTAAACTGCTAGATCGATTTTCTTTAAACTTGGTATATACCTTTTTTTTGATCATTCCCCCACATCCTTTGTTCAGTTTTTTTAAGAACCAAAAATAATTGTATCTGCCAAAAATTTGATTAGCATTTTTTTCAAAAATTGCTCCACAGCTTTTCTTTAAAAAAAATTATTTAAATTTTTTTTGTAAAAGTTACCCTTGGTTGGGACACCAATTTTTAAAAATGGTTATTAATGGCACCTCCCAAGGTAACCTTTTTCTACTTTCGATTTTTCTTTTCAAAACGGTACAACAGACTTCAAAAAATTTTGTGAACTTATGGTTTTAAAAATTATAAAAATAACACTAAAAACAAAACAATTATTTTTTTTTTTTAAATGTTTCGAAATTTTTTGAAATTTTTGAAAATCAAAAATTAGGAGTTTTTAATACTTTCTATAATATTCTATGTAAAAATCCCACTTTTATGAAAAAATAATGGTAGGTACTTTCTATACAACATTTCAAAAATACAGTTAAGGAAAATACTTTTTTTTTTGTAAAAAATGGCTGCTATGATTTTGATAAAACTTTTTCCGTATGAAA
This sequence comes from Dasysyrphus albostriatus, assembly GCA_946251815.1. Classification (NCBI taxonomy): domain Eukaryota; kingdom Metazoa; phylum Arthropoda; class Insecta; order Diptera; family Syrphidae; genus Dasysyrphus; species Dasysyrphus albostriatus. Next base: position 140,959,873 of record OX276336.1, read on the forward strand.
AAATTTGTGCGGTCTACTATCAAGAATTATAAATTATTTCACTTCGCGACAATTAATAGAATGATTTTATTTGTTTTGGATTTTCTCATTATCGGCTGGAGGGATTTACATTAATTTGTATACAATTTTCAAATACTCGTAAATTCAAAAGTTATTTTTTTTTTTGAAAATTCTATACCTTATAAACGGGCTCACATCTTTTTTGTAATTTTATTTTCTAATGCGAGTGGATAAAAGCCTAAAACTTGCGAATCAATGTTTGTCCTTAAAAATATTTTAAGAATCTGATATATGAAAAAATATTCATTTTTTAAACCGCTCCAATGATTTTAATTTTTTGTTTTCCATGATACAATCTTATTCAATCAGGAAATAAAATGGCACTCTATTTATTCACCTTAAATTCTATCAAAGAGGAGTTGTTTAATCAAATTTAACTTTCATATTTCATGCTTTTGAAAAATGTTTTCTCCTAATTTCCATGTTTATATTTATTTAAACATTGACAAAACAATTTTCAATTATTGTTTCACATTTTTATTTCACCCCCTTCGTTTTTTTTTTATCTTTGTGTTACTTTATTACACGTGAAAAAAAAATCAGAACGTATTTATTAGATTCACACGAAAAAATAAATCGTATTAGGAGGGTCTACTTCCCCACGCTCAGACAGGAGGGGTAATTTTCTAAAAAATTGACTCAGAACAGAAAATTTTCAAACTAAAACAAATATTGAAGAGAAAATAAATGATTATTTTTTTCTTTTAAAGTCACTGTTTCATCAACTTCACTTTTGGTATCAAAATTTAATATTTTGAATCTGAAAGGTGAAGATGCGCTTTTCTCGGCTTCTATTGGACGTAGAGTATATATTCCTTTTTTGTTGTTTAGGTAAAAATATTTTCTAAAACTTTTGTATTAAATTATTTTTGACACCTTTTCCAATAAAATGAAACTTTCGAAATCCGTCAAAATTTTGAATTAAAAAATTGTACTTAAAAATTATCTTGTCATCTTGTTCATGTAAATAAAAATAGTGTGTTTTTGTAGAACATTTAATTTTCTAACTGTTTTAACCCTAAAAATTTGACAGTACTTGTTAGCCTGTCGGTTTTGGCCACGTGTGGTGTTGAATTTGAGTCCGACATTGATTTTTTTTCTTAAGACGCTATCAGAGCCCTGTTTCATGATAGAGCTAATACTATTGGCTGAAATTGCAAGTTTAAACTAATGCCACGAAAAAACACAAGTAGCTTCTTTTTCTTACTGAGGGCGGCCTTCCTAATACAATAAGCGATAATAACGATCTGAAAATCTCAAAAGTTCTTTTCTTCTGCTTGATTATGAGATGCAATTTCACCGCAGACTAATAGTATTAGTTTGTATTTTATTATACAATAATAGCGTATTTAATGATTTTGCCACCAGGACAAACAAAGCTTTGACACGCCATTATACAGGGTGTCCACCGGGAGGTATACTACTTTGTTTGATTATAGTTTTTGATTAAATGAAAGAGAATGGATATAATATTGATATATAATGTCGGCAATAATGTATGGAATACAATATCAGGTAAATGTCCGCCTCTGTTAGTCTCACAAATGCGAGCCTTTTTGAACACATTTTTCATTACATTCTCACACATTTCACGCGGTATTTCATTAATTTCATCACGAATTATTAGGTTGAGTTGCTCAAGCGTTTCTGGTTTGTTTGCATAAACCTTGTTTTTCAAATATCCACACAGAAATAAGTCCAGAGCAGTCAAATCAGGCGACCGTGGAGACCAATCAACATCACCATTTCTTGAAATAACTTGTCGTGGAAAGAGGTCTCACAATGATTCCATTGTAATCCTGGCTGTATGCAATGTGGCACCGTCTTCTTGGTACTATATACATGTTAATCAAGCCCAAAGCATGCAGTTGTGGCGTTAAAAAGTTTTCAAAGTTGTTCTTTGAAGACCAAGCTCCTGAGCACGGTGTTGAATTGAGGTTGATGGATTGTTTTGAACATTTCCTTGAGCAGCAGTAATGTTTTCAGCCAACCTTGCAGTACGTTGAGGTCCATGCTTGGGACTATCACCTACAAACCCTCTTTCTTCGAAATCATTTACTACACGATAAATAGTGCGTTTTGTTGACTCTCCCAAAAATTTCACGTAACTTTCTCATCAACACAGTAATCGATGATTGATTTTGATAAAATGTTTTAACGATTAAAACACGTTGGTTTATCAAATATTTCTCCATAATAAATTTGCCACAAGTCTACTTCACGACTGCCAAATATGAACTGTCAAGACTAATGTTGACCAAAATGGCGACAAAACAAAGTAGTATACCTTCCCGGCGGACACCCTGTATTCAGCAAATTATATGCTAATTTGTTTCTAACAACCGGAAAGTAGTCACCCTGGACCATGGCCCTTATAGCCTTAGCGTAAATACGCTACTGCCAGTACTGCTTAATCCAAGCTTTTGAAACATTATTTCTGTTCCCATCTGGTTTTTTTTTGTCACCTTTAGGTAGATACTTGGAATATAGTACATATATAAAAATATAAATCAATTAGGTATAAGTGGTAACACCAAATAATTAAGAACGCTTAAACAACTTTCGCTTAAGTGTAAGCTAAGAGGAAATCAAGTCAAGAACATTCAGTCAAAATACGAAACAGATCAGAATTTTGAGATATTTCCGTTAGAAAATGGCAAAATTACATCGTGTTTGCTATTTTGAAGTAATGATATAACGCGACATTATTAACCGTCAACAAAGTTTGAAATGATTCCTGAAAGTTAGATTTGAGCTTACCGAGCTGGTAACGAAAATCTAAGATTGATTGGAATTCAACACCCAATAGTGTGCTAAGCTTCACTCTTCTTTTCTCATGCCTGAAATTTTAACCGATAGTTGAAAACCTGCTGTCGTTTTTTTAAAGTTGAGCTCATTCCAAAACTGCTTAGCTTTTTTTCCTGAAATTCTCATAGTTTGTGATGTGTTTAGTAATTTTAGTGCACTTACAACTTTTTGCTCGCAATACCCATTAAAATCAAGTACTTCAAACTAACAATGAAATTAATATTCGTAATTTTGAGCCCTTTGCAATTTTTAATAATGTCATTTTAGCTTCACACAAAAATAAAAGTCTCAATTATGATATTTACTCAATTATTGAATTTTTCCATTTGCACCTTTTTTCATAGACAGGCAGGATAAAAAAAACCTAGTTTTTTTTAATATACAAAACCTTTAAATAATGGAATAATTCATTCACTATAGCTTTCTTACCAGGATAATATCTTCCATCTGGGTGCTGAAAAGCAAAAAAAAAACTATATTTATTCCAATTTATCTAAATCCTAATCATAAAAATATATTATACAATATTTTCAGAACACATATGTTCCCAAAAGGAAAACGAAACAAAAAAAAAAACTAAGAGCAAAAAAGCAAAATATAATCTTACCTTAATGTCCTTGCCGCTTATCACATTTGCCTCAGTCCAATTCAGCAAACTGTTGAAAAGTATTCCAATCAGTGGCAGGAGTATAAGCATTTTCTGCAAATAGATATAAAGAAAAAAAAGTAAATATATAAGAATAAAACCTTTTTTACAAAAAAAAAAAAAAACTCAAATACAAGAAATGAATAAAAAAAAAGAAAGCAAATGTATCTCAAGCTTTGCCAAAAACGTGTTAAAAGATAAAAATTTCTTCTTCCCTCTATTTTCGTTTTGTATGAGATGAGAAGAGTATGTATCCTTGTGCCTTCTCGAATTTATTATTACAAAACGAGTCACAAAAGAGCTGAAGTAGAAGAAGTTTCGCTTATTTTTTTTTTCTTTTGCTTTCAAATGGAATAGAACGGTATAACTATCCCTCAGGGAGTAAGAGACAGTAGAGACCATTACCAATACGAAAATGGCTAAAAATAAATTGCTTACGTATAAAAAAAAACCCGGTAGTAATGGCGAGAAGAAGGATATTCCGTTGGTTCTTATACTTGGCTCAGTCAGGATTAACCCCTGCGGAAATTCTAGCCACCATTTCTTCCAATCCAATCCACTTGCAAACTAAAAAGGAACCGTCTTGAATGGAATTGAAGTTTCTGGTTGAACGCCGGCCGCGCCGCCCGTTCCCGCCACACTGACACCGCACCGTAGTCGTCATTGCAGCCTTCTGATGTTTGCCTTATAATTTCTAAGAAGACATTGTATACTATTCAGAAGGAGGAACTATTATGTGCCTTGAGGAAATTTGCTGAATACCTTCGGTCACGGGAGAATTGGATGTTTTATTATAAAGGGTGTTTCAAATGTCATTTATAAAACATAAATTGGGGGTAAAATAGTTTTCTTTTAAGCTATACTGGCTATCTGTGATTGTTCAACTTACTTTGATGAATTTTTCAATTTAACGTCTCATCTGATTTGCTGAAGGCTCGTTTTCATTTGAGAGTAAAAGACTCGAGAGTAAAACTCACTTGTGGAAACAATAATGAAATTAGCCGGAAGAAGGGTAGACAGCTATGTGAGAGTCAATCTCGAGAGTTTTGTAGTCAAAGTACTCTCAAATAGACACCCATTTTTATAGGTTATACTGATGGTCATTAGTAAAAGAAAAAACACCCTGTGAAGCAATTTACGTGGTCCCTATATGAAAGGACCATCATAATATATGTATTTGTTATATTAGCTCTGTTCAAGCCCATTCCCATCAGATCAACCCATCAGCCACCAATACCACCGCACCGACCCACCGTCCGGTTGAGAGGAGTCGGAAAAGATGATGGGCCAAAGGCTAGCACAGGAGTGTGTTATGGCTTTCATTGAATCCAATGTATTCCCTGTCGATTAATGAAAACATCCTTTGGGGCGCAAAAGAAACTTATTTCGCATAAATATTGATTGGTAAGAATAAGAATTTTTTGTAGCAAGAAGCAAAGAACGAAACCTATGTGTGGAATGGTGGTGAGAAGAAGAGAAGTGTAAAGTGTTTGTGGAAGTCGGTCTTGATGGAATTACGTTACGTTGCGTTGTATGAAATTTGATTGATTGCCTGAACTTTTCTCATTTTGACAGACAAGCTAATGGAAATATTCATGACGATGTCCGATTGGAAACAATGATTGGCTTATAGCACCAGGTAAAACGGGCTCCCTACTCAAGTATATGTAGGTATATTTGTATAATGAAGTTTCCGGTTGATGATAGTGATGGTGCGATATCCTTGTAAGTAGTAAACAAAATTTGCAAGTAACTAATGAGACTATTCTGTTATTGATTTTTATCTTCTGATATTATGGTTGGTAGTTAACCTTGTCGGTGTCAGTCATAAAAGATTTCTAATGATGGATCGTTAGACTAGACTTGTATATGTGTGGGTATTTACCCATATAGAATTAAGATTAAGAGTCTCTATTATTATTATTTTTGTAAATGATGATGATTTAAGACACGGCGGCGGCGCCGAGGCCACATTAGACTTTTTGGTGTAGAAGGAAATGTGCTTAAAGTTGATTATTATAGGCATGTTACCTGAGGCTTATTTAAAATTAGAAAACATTACTATACACAACCTGCCGCTACCAAATAGGTAGGTATGCCGTAAACCGTTCGTCAGCAAGAACTTTCTGAATGGTGTAGTAATGAGAAAAGTTTATCCGTCTTCGTATAGAGGGGATTTATGTTACTGATAATATTATAATGTTCACATCCTTCTACTTTTGGGTATGATAAGTAAATGTTTGTATGCGGAAACATCATATGTGCATGAAAGTTAATGGCTGTTTTTTGTTGAGTAGTAAATGTTTGGTTTGTTGAAATAAAACTTGGAATATACGAATGGATTATAAACTTTAAGTTAATGTAAGGCTGCTTAAGGAATGTAGTGAGTATTTTATAGAATATAAATAAAGTCATACCTACAGCGAGAATGATATTTGGATACAAAAATAACTTAATCTAGTAAAAAGCAAATAGAAGTATGGATTAAGAGATTAAATTTTACAGTCATGAATTTTGTAATTTGATTGCTATTTGCACATGTGAAAAGTTATCTTGCACTTTTTTAAGTGCGTGCTATAAGTGCACTTATGGCTAAGATCAAAGAGTAGGAATTTTTCTTTAGCTTCAATTTTAGAATGCAATTTTGTTTTCGAACTCAAAAATTAACTTACTTGTCTGTATTTATATCAAACCAATGTTCGTTGTTCTGTTCAACATACCCAAACTAGTATTTCATTTCATTTATTGTATTTTAAATTGTTAACTTAAGATCGTTAGATCATTAAAGTTGCAAAAGTATAAAACATGGTAATTAATTAAACAATGAAGCTAGAAAATTGTTTATTATTAATCTTGTGGAAAATAGTAGTGTTTAGACAAACACAAGGACCTTAGTCACCCGTACACTTTTCCAATAACGCCTCACACCTTAATATTGAATTTAACAAGACCTTAAGATTTTTAACATTCTCGACATATCCAATTGGTTTGCACCCAAGGAAAAAAAGCTTAAATCCAATTTATTTCTATACACAACAAAACACTTTGATTCTAAGGATTCAATTGCAAACTATTTTTCTCAGCCCAGTCTACAATATTTTTTAGCTCGCTGTTAAGCTTAACGACACCATCTTCGATTAATCCAAGTTTGCAGGAAGACAAAAGTTGCACTTCGTATGAATTTTTACTTCACTGACATATTGTGCTGAATCATTGATAAAAATTGTAAAAAGAAGTGGGCCTAAAATGAAGCTTTGAGGTATACCACTCACTCAAATACACCAACTGTTTTCTTCCAAAAAGGTAAGATTGAATCAGGTAGGTAAGTAAAAATGGTGGCCTCGTTTAACCTGTGGGTGAAAGTGGATTAAAATGAGGATTGGTGGACAACCTCTAAGGATCATCTTCAATGCGTTGAAGTTGCTTGCAAAGGTATTCGCAAAGGCAGTAGGATTGTACAAATTGATAAACACGATTCCTCCGGGGGTCTTCCACGTTCATGATTGTATGCGAGATTTCTTCCTGGGCCTCCGTCTGCCTATTTGGCATGATGGGAGATTTCCAGTGGATGATTTTCATAGATTAAATCAAGTCTGCAGCGCTACTGAAAATTCTGACATTGTTTTTAAGTTTAGATATACTAAAAGAACATTGTCAACCGTATCGAATGCCTTGGAGAAATCCAAAAGGGTTTAAAACGTTATACCAAATCATTTCTGACTGCAATTCTTATATCATCAGATACTTTTAACAACGCCGACACACCACTATGTTGAGGCCAAAATCCAGACTTGTATTTTTTTTCAGAAAAAAAAAATAAATGATGGTTTCGAAAGATAAGGTAAAATTGAAATGGGTCCGTATTTAGGCTCAGACAGTCGAATACCAGGCGGTTTTAGTTTAAGAACTGTTTTAGCGTTTTTTTATACTGCAGGAAAACGTGATGTCAGGATGATTGAGTTGAAAATATAAGCCAATGCTGGTAAAATATGTGGTAGGATAATTTTAACAAAAAGTGGATGGTGTTGATCGCTTTAAGAACATCTGTATATTTAGTTCTCGAAAATTGAAAAGAATTTGCATTGATGCCATTATATGATGTTGTGTTGCCGTATGCCAGAATCTTATAAGCTTAATCCCTACAGAACGCTTTTCAAAAGATTTTTTTTTTATTTTTTGCAAATATTACCCTTAAATACCCTTTTATGTCTCGGAAGAGAGAGCTGTAAGCCACAAGATCCTAGTCTTCCTTGACTTGTTGCACATCCAATTGTATTTATTTAATATTTTTTGTACAGTTTTATGGAATATTCCGTTAATTTTGGTATTAAAAAATCGATTTCACTTCTAGTCAGTCCTTAAGTGTCAAGTTTAAAAAAAAAAGTCGTTCAGCCGTTTTAAAATAAAATCCACGTGCAGAAAGGCAAGTAGGCACCATTAAGGGATTGACTAAAAAAACGAGTTTGTTAAAAATGCAGTCCTGAATTATGAATTTAAGAATTCGAAAATATATGAAACTATCAAAATTTTTTCAAACCCGGATTTTGTGCCACAAACGTGTGTATACGAAATAGTAAAGCTATTAGTGATACTAACCTGTCATTTTGACCTACCAAATAGCTCATTATGTCCTTACTTTACTTTTAAGAAGTGTTGCCAAGGTGCCTAAGTCCCAAAATATTTCAAAAATTGGCCTATAAATAGAAAACCAAGTGTCGGGTAAGGACCCAAGAAATTTCATGGGGTTCTGCACCATTAAAACCACAAGGCCACATTATTGATTTTCTCCCATCCCTCTTCTTGCACCAAAGGGATTGAAAAAAGCCGTTTTGGAAAAAAAATTTGCATAACCAAGAAAAGTAAGATAAGTATTTATAATAAAATTTAAAGATAGGCGCAGAATTTCACCATCAACTACACTTTATCCAAAGTTAATTGAAAAACCTTCTTTGTTTTTATTTTTTAAGTCACTTTCAAATTTTTGGGGAGAGGGGATATTCTAATTATATGACTCATGCTTAAAGGGCAATTTTGTATGTGCAAAATGAACCCGATACAACGTTTTTTTTATCTTTAGATTTGAATATCTCAAAGACGTAACGTTCTCGAACAATTTAAAGGCCAGATTCGAACTCAGACGTTTGCTTAGCCATGCCTTAAAATCCCGTTTGACGTATGCTAAGCCATGCCTTAAAATCCCCTATTTTGGCTGAAAACAATCGGTGCTTTTGATAAAAGTGTCAACCAGTTTATTCGTCGGCCAAATTAAGAATATTAAAATCAATTGTGTATTGTTATTTTATTTTATGACTTTATTCAGTATAAAGTCAATTTAATGTGTTCTTTCGTTTATTAATGGGGCAAAAACACTTATTGGCCCGCGGTACCAAATCTTTCAAACTCTGATTTAATAGTGAATTATTTCAATTATTGTATTTGATATAAAGATATAATGTTTTAAAATTAAATGCCTTTAAAAATTAATATTTCCTGAAACGAAACTCCCAATAAAGGTTAAACTATATGAAACTGCCCAATTTTGTATTAAATCAAAGGTTTTTATTATTGTCCTAAGTAATTAATATTAATAATCTCAAAATTTCCTCCCCAATTTCAATTGAATTTAATTTCATTTTACAACGAAACATTTTCAGCGATTTAATTGAATCACTATTAAAAGCATTCATCCATGTGTTTGCACAAATTGAAAATTGATAAATAATAGCCGAGTATATAGACCAAGCGTACACACTTCACACATAGAAACATGATTGTATCCTTTAGCATCAATTTCAATCATGAAATTGATTTGGTTTAGGTGAAGAAGAACATTTAAGGTTTTTATAATCCTTCAACACGAAATAAAAAAAATGTGTAATAATACATACACTACGTATACATACATATACTGTACATAATGTGGTCCACTATGGGGTTTTTCAAGTTTTCAATTATAATCCAATAGGTATGTGATGTACACGAAAACCTACTAATTGCCTAAAGTATCAAATTTCTAAGTTCAAAATAAACACCTTTATCTCTCATAAATTTAACTTATGCTAATAGAAAACCATAACCCATACCCCTATATAAATGTACTGTTATACATATTATAAGCAATATTTGTCCCTAACCCTCCCACACTCTATAGACAGTATATCCGCATTGTATACATTCATATCTGCCAAAACGAGCATACCACGTACTTCCAATTAATGTTGGATTAATTCGTCCTAGGAGAGGACAACGTATTATCCAATTATAAATGCCGCAAGACATACTTCCCATTTCATCAGTTTGAGCAGAGAAACCAAAAACATGGAATTAACCCTGACTCTGTGTGTATATAATTATGTGTCACTTTGATTCATCGTAATATAAATCAACCATTTTAATTTCAACACATTGCGCCTGTTTCCAAGACCACACACACAAATATATATAGCTGCCAAGGTGTTGTCCTTAATTACAAAGATATAATCTTCACACGATTAATTTCTCAAAGAAATTGAGTACGTATACTTAACCTTTAAACAAGACTCTCTTGGCCTCGTAAACAACCTATATGCTCTCGACCAATAAATTGCCAACTTTTCGGGTTTAATTAAGACCATGCTCTATAGTTGGCCATTTATAGCAGAATTAAGTAAGTGCGTTTTATTATAACATTTCCCATGGAACACCCATAATAAACTTCCCTTTTCACCTTTTCTTCACATATTTACTGTCGTTCTGGGCTAGTTAAAAGGACATTTTGATTTATAGCCCCACATCAAAATTGGCGATTTTATGTGTAGGTACGTCTATAGCTCTATACGCAGGAGAGATAGGTCGTATGGTCCAGGCCAACAACACAACAAGGCTAGATTTATTGCTCCCCATTGAGAAACTATACCGAAAATAACGGTAAGCTGTGTAGGTTTTTGATGAATGCGTCAAGGATTTACCCTTAAAAAAGAAAATGATGAAAAAAAAACTTTCTCTTGCTATGTTCGATTTTCGATGAATTTAATGAAAAATACACACATGAGTTGTTGAAGATGCAAAAATGATGGGACGTTGGTTGGGACTATAGTGTCAGACTTGTGTATGTGGCCCCTTATCAAAAAGGGTAACCATCATGACGAGAAAACGACAAGATGAATTCACAGAGATAACTCAAAAACTCAAATCAAATACAAAAGAAATACCAACAAAAAGAAAAATAAATATGTAATCCCAAACGACACAAGGGCAAATAAGAAAAACAATTTTGGTTCTTTTTTATAGGCAAAAAAAAAAAAGATGACATTTGTGTGTATTCTATCGAGGATCAACAAGGATACTATAGGAAGAAATATAAATAGAAGTAGGAAGAAATAGCAATATTCAAAGTCAATGTGCAGTTATCTACCTAAATACAAAATAGCAAACCAAATATTGAATTGATGCAATATTGAAGAGAAAAGTATGAAATATTTGTACAAACTCTTTGAAGAAAGTTTAGGTTCTGCTAAGACTAGTTTTTGTTTATATTTCACAAACATCCTAAATCCAAAACTTATAGTTTTGAGTTAGTAGAAATTATTAGTTAAGTTTTAATAGTACACGGAAATTATGAGAAAACATAAAAAGAACGAAGTTGTAACAAAACATTACAACCATATTCTCGAGAAAATAAAAAAAACTCAAAATGGCTGTACAACAATCCGCTTGAGATAAGTTAAAAAAATAAAAAATATTCAAAAAATGATGTTTAACAAATTTCAAACAAATAAATTCGCCTGGAATTCAGGGTCTTATATTCGTCAGAAAAAGCAAGTTTGGACCTCTTTTCCTATGTAAAATAATCTACACTCTATCTTACTAGGAAAAAATACTGAATGATACTGAAATGAAATCCAGTTCACTTGTGTGATAGTCCGAACACTGAGTACCATGAATTTTCTTCCTTGCCCACAGTCTATAATTTCCTGTAGATCTAGAAATTTGACAAAGAGCCCGGTACATTACCAAAAATCAAAATCATTTCGTCAAGGCGAAAATAGGAATCCCGTTTTTAACCAAAAAAAATTACGTCTGTGAAGTTTTTATAAAAATTTTCATCTAGACCAACAGGAAATTGCAGTTTTTTCAGTTTATCGAATAGAGGGTGAACATTTCACTTCGAAAAAAATCCGACAAGGCTGAATTTTGGTGGAGAGCTTTATTTTGACATCTTAAGCATTTCCTGAAATGTTCCGTAGATTTGGGTCAGGGCTTAATTTTTTAGGGGAGGTTGAAGGGGGTAAAATTCAGTTTTTTCTTAACTTCTCAAAAACTATCAACTTTTTTGAAAAAAATGCGAAGAAGCAAATTGTAGCTTATGTTATTCTAAACAAAAAAAATTAAAAAACTTTTTTTCATACAAGCAATAGATTCCGAGAAAAACATGGAAGAACTTCTTGATGGAGTTAATTTTGTCAAAACAAAATAATAAGACTTCATTAATCGATGGTCAAAAGGTTTGGCTACATCTCCTCTTTATAAAACAAGATTTTTGGGGTGCCCAGGGTAAGGAAAAGACCGTAATCTTTAGAAAGAAATTGATTTGGTTTTGTTCAAAAACACGATGAAATTTCATTTTACAACAAAATCATGAAAGAGTAACTCAAGAAAAAACTTAACCCCCTCTAAAAATTTAAGCCCGACCCAAATTTGTTTTGTTTCAAATTCAATTCACGCTATCCGACTCCGATGGATTTTCACTGCACACGAAAAAATTTACGGCGCACTTTTGGTGACTTTAAAATCAGAAAAATTGGTATGCCAGTTTTGAGTATTTATTAATATTCATTTATAAACCTAGTTTCTATATTGAATTTAAAAAAAATATTTTTTTTTTCTTAAGTCCAAAATTTATTTTTTCAAAATTTTGATTTGCAATATTATAAACATTTTCAAGGAGCTTTTTTGTAAAAATGGGTTCAGCTCTTAATGAGAAAATCGATAATAAAAAAACCGTTCTATGGCAGGTACCATTAAATGAAATTAAAGGAACAAATTTTTTTTCAATTCAATTCAATTCAATTTCAACTTTTTTTGCAGTACTGTCATTCCGGTATTTGGAAGAAATAACACCAAACAAAAAATTTAGTCTTTTTTAAATTTGGAGAATTTTACACAAAAAAAAAATGCATTTTCATTTTAATTTAATTTAAAAAATATCTAATTGATATAAATGATGACGACTATGCAATCTATAGGAACAAATACAATTTGTTGCTTAAATTGGTTTGTAAGAGTTTTAAAATTTGGTGAAGAAAAACGGTTCGGTGAATCAATTTGAAAATTTACAAAAATATTAATGTTATTAAAGTCTATAAATCTGCATAACAAAGCAAATGATGCAATTCAAATTTTAAAGAAACAAAAGATTTACCGACAAACCACAAAAAGTCGTTTTTTAATACAGTCAAGATTCAAAAAAAATATTTCTACCAAATCTTAAAAAAAGTATGTAAAAATCTAACTCTAATCTCCAAAACTGTCTTTGAATTTTTATGATCAAAGCCAACATATCTCTTTTCATTAGAAGTCAGATAAACCAAGAAATACAAAATTTTACGACAAAAATGCGATTGAAATTGAACAAGTAATCTCTCCATTACATTTGATTGACTGCAAAAAAAAATTATACATGGAAATAATGTCCTTCAAAAAACACGAAAAAACTATTATTTTGTTTGGTGTCATTTCCAGCAAAACGATAATGCAAAAAAAAATTATTTGCATACCAAATATCAACACAAAACATAAAGCTTTATAATGCTTTTTGTTTCAACTCTAAACGACCACTTTTTACAAAGATATAGCCTTTCAAAAAACACTAACAAAAATTGAAAGAAAAATGTGTTCCTTTAATTAAGTTGACTGGTGTAGTTTTTGGATTATTTTTTTACCAAAAAGTACACCATACCTCCAATAAAATAAAATTTTCCCTAACGGTTGTGTGGTACCGTTATTTTTCGGACTAAGCAGAAAATTTCATTTTCTTCTCTGGAGATTCACTAAAAATCCCTAAGTTCAAAATTTGAAGAAGATCGCATCATTGGTTTAGCCTGTAGATCTAGACACAAACAGACAGATAGAATTTTGGAACTCATTTTTTGGTATTTTCTATCATCTTTTGAGTGTTATATCGATATTTTTTTTCCACGAATCCAAAACTTGGCCTTATATATCGAAGTCTCTTGTCGTGATCTCATTTGTCTAGGTGAAAACTATTATGTCTGCTTCACAGACGTCAGTAAGTTCATTTAAGGTTAAAAAAAAATATTTTCCCAATTATTGTGGATATCGACAGAGGAAAAGAATTCCATTCTCCTCCGTTGCCCACAGCAATAACTTGCGACCAGCGTGTGTTGTGAAAAATCTCCTGCTTTGACGCATGCTGTCCGCTTCAATTATAGCCTAGTTTACATTTCCTATTTGCAAAAAAAAATCTTTACAAGTATTTTCGCATGCCAAATATTGGTTTACAAAAATAGAATGTCATGCAAAACAATTAACTGGCAATTATTTTGCGTTCGAAAAAATAGTGTGGTGAATAAAAATTAATTTTTTGTCTGATCGGTTTACCCTTTCAAAAAAATATATATATATTCACCTCACAGCATTATTTGCATGCAAATGGTTTTTGCATCCAAAAATAATTGTTTTACATTTTTAGGCCTATACGCCTATAAATTATTCTTTAGGGGTAAATTAATGTCTAAATAAGTGGCCTAAGGCAAACATTTTTTTTTCGTGTCAAAACAGTGCTAGTTTTGCAAACATAAATTGGAGGACCATTTAAGTGATTTTATTAACAAAAACTCTCATCTTCAAGAAATTTTAAAGCTTATGCAAGTTTTTCAAACTTTAAATCCATAAAATGAAAGAAAATATTGTACACGCGGTTTTCACTGTTTCATTTTTGTTTATATTTTATTTTTTGTATTGTTTATGAGAGAGAATTCCCGAAGTGTTAGGAAATGTCAACCAAGAGCAAACACGCAAACACATTCTGTTTGCTTAAGACAAGTATACTACCCCACAAAAGTGTCCTTGAAGTGGATAAAGGAGGAGATGTTCAATATATATTTATTCCCATCAAATAAGTGGGCGGGGGTTCAACAAAAAAAAGGGCTAAACAAAACTGCTTCATATTATCATATTTTACTCGTAAGCTTTTATGGACGACTTAAAAAGTGATACTCTGTCATTTTGCCTTCGTGTTATCCTTTCACGCAATTCGCTGCCTGACATATGCAAAAGAGAATGTCAAGATATTTGCTCCTTTTTTGCGTTGTCATTCCTGCAAATCTATTAAGTTTTGAATGGAATGAAGATATACCAGATCGGATTGACAGGAACTGATTTTGATTTAGTTTTTTTCATCGTGGTTTTCTTTTCCATTCTTGGATTTTATTTTATTTATTTATTTTTTTTCAGAGCTTGATTGATGATATTGAACCGATATGATGCAATACACTATACCGGAGGTAGCTTGTATATCCTTCTTATCGATGCGAATGATGTTTGAAGTGAGATTATGGCTATGCACAATTTGTTTTGTGAACTCTGTCGAATGATTTCATTTGAAAAGAGTAGGAAACCAAGAAAACAAAGAGAAAAAAAGAGAAATCCTGGAAGAAAAATGGTGAACAATCGAGATTGATGTTAAATAGGTTCTTGGGGTAGGTAGATTTTTTTTTTGTTCAAATAAAAACAGGAATCAAACCATTCAATGTGCGGTAAAAAAGTTCTTTTATTAGGTTTTAGGATATGTGAAAGATTGAGTACGTACCTAACATATACGGGGGGACGTTACCTATAGATTTTTCATATTTATTTTTTTCTTCTACAACATTGAGTCACGTTTAATCTTTTATTTTCAATTGATTGAATATAAATCCAACGCATTCAACTGAAGGTTAAACGATTGATTCCGTTGTGGTAAGCATGTACCAGTACCTATAAGTAAAAGTTCATGGTGTTTTATTCAAAAAGGGTGAGGGACAGGTATTATTTATTATTTATTGAAAGAGAGAATGTTCGTGAAAGTTTTGAAAAATTATCAAGACAAACAAGAAATCAACCACTGCAATGAAAATTTCGATTAGGTCTTTAAAAAAAAAACCGTCGTAGGTAAAATTTAATTCAACTTAATTCCTCCTGTTCATATCCACATCACAATATAGGTTGAATCCATTTTTTTGAGGGAAATCCAAAAGGAAAAATTAATTGAGGCATAGGTTCGCATTGAAAAGAATATAGGTACTCATAATTTTTGAAATCAAGATTTTACCTTTTTCAATCAAGTTTTATCATCACTTAAATTTTTTTAAATTTGGGTTTTCAACTAATTTGGAATTTTTAATTACAAGTATTATTCGACTAAACTAGGTTCTCAAAGGTTCGTTAAAAAAGTTAAAAACAGGTATTCAAGTCATGAAGCCTTAACCCTTTTTTTGATGGTCCATCAAAGGAAATTGAGAACATTTAAGAGATTATAAAGGGTTTCAACTGAAATTAATTTAAATATTTTAAGCAAAAAACATTAAGTGAGTGAAAAAAAAAACAATTTAACTTCCATGCCTTATTGAATGTTATATACCCCAAGAGACGCAAATCAAACAACCCGTGAAGCTAAAATACCAATTAAGCTAAAAACAGACCTCGTCAACAGATGAACCAGCATTGTTATATTCCCTCTTTGGGGGTTTTTTCTGATTTCAAGAGCTTATTCCTAGATGAAAAAGTTTTATTTTTTTGCTCAATAGGTATTTATATAGGTTTTGGCATCGCATCATAGGTTTACAATGACGAAGAAGTCCAATTAAGTGGGCTCATACCTTCTGTATCTCTGCTGATTGTACATCAAGCTAAGACCAAATCAGTTTGACCAATTTGCTCCAAAATTTTAGGTGGAGCATTTTTCAGAGTTGGAAAATAATGATTACTTTTAGAAATTTAATTCAACTTGCATTTCAATTCCATGTAATTACTAAGTTTACTTTCTTCAATTACAATAACATACATTTTTAATTAAAAAAAAAACATACATTTCCATTACCTAATTGTATAATTGAAAATAGTAATGGATTTTTGAAAGTAATTGAAGGAAAGCACTGTGTTATTTACATACTTCCCAGCTCTAATTCTTATATGTTTTACTTTAGACTCCATTTGAAATGGCTGATTTCTTAAAGAAATGTATTGAGTAGACGTACATACCATCGAGTAAAATGTCAGTGCTGCCACTTTCAAGTATAATTTTTTATATTTTGAACATGAACAAATTTGCAGAAACACCCCCAGATGGAATGTGGGTGTTGGGAAAATAACGGCTGATGTCTTAAAAAATAAGTGTTAAGTAGACCCACCTTCGGCTAAAATATCCACTTTTCTGTAACATGCCCTTTTTTGCAAATCTGTAATATTTTGAACATTTGGAACTTGCACAGTGGTTTAAGTATGGAGAAATCTTGAAGCTGTATCCAAATACTCCCTTTTTTGAAAATAGGTCATCTAATCGTTCAAAGTTGATGTAAATTAGAAGTGTAATCTCTAAAAAAAATTGTAGATTATGTATTTCTTAATAATTTTTTCATATAAAATTTTTGCATGACCACTTTTGGGGGCGTTTTTGACAAATAAATTAGTTTTTCACGATAATTGTTTTTTTCTATATAAAAAACTAATTCTCCGTTCAACAGGTTAAGAATAAGAAATAATGCCAGTGTTTGCCCCGCCCATTTTTGAGGGAGTTTTTAATAAATTTTTTTAAATCCGTTTCCTTAAAAATATGAAACAGATGCGTAGAATAGAAAGTATAGGAACTGACTTTTTTTAATTAGGCCATACAATTTTTTTTACCACACCCAAGGTGTATTAAGGTATATTAGAGACAAGGTATACCTACTAAAATATCAAAAGAAGTAAAACACCCTATTTCATAAATGATAGTCTAAGGGCCAGTTTTTCAGTGCGAGATCATCCTAATTTCGGGGTTAAGACTGAATTAATTCCATAAACGTGTTTTTTTCAGTTTAAATTAACTTCGAGTTTACTCAGGGTCCAAATTGAGTGCCTTTTCAGTAAAGGCGTCACCTCAAATTGGATTTTTAAAGTTTTTTTCAGTGCAATTCCTTTGTTGCGCCATCTTTATTCTCATGCGTGAATGGAGTAGAAGGGTGATATACATAGTGTCGCACATCGATGGCCCTAGATTTTTGACAACTGAAAGATAAAGTGAACCCTCAACTGAGTTAACTCGGGGTTAATTTATTTTCAGGGTTAGCTTACACTGGTTTGACTCAGAGTAAACTCTGAACTGAAAAAATGGCACATTTAGACAGTTTTTCAGTTGAGAATTAACTTTATCTTTCAATTGCAAAAGTCAAAAGCCAATGATGTGTGACACTATGGAAACCACCCTACTACGTCTTTCATGTATCGAAATAGAGATGGTGCCACAATGGAATTGCACTTATAATAACTTTCACTATCAAACTCGAGATGGCGCTACAACTGAAAAGGCATTCAATTTGGACCCTGAAAGTAGGTGTAAAACACGTTTCTGGAGTTAAATCAGGTTTAACCCCGAAACAAGGATTAACTAGCACTGAAAAACTGGGCCTCAGAGATTTGTATAGAGAATTTACATGCCTAAAACAAAAGAAAATAAAACATTCTTTGCAAAACCTTCAGATTTTTTTTAAGATCAATCTTGATTTCCTTGAATCAATTAATTTAACAACACTGCATTATCAAAATTTCCTTTGAAATTGAAAATTGAAAAGCCTTAATAAAAACATCCACTCAATCAAATCTCATGATAATCATCAGCTGCTAACGAATCATTTACATTATTGATTTATTTAATTTGAAAAAACAACAAACAACCATTCCCTACGAAGGGCAAATGAACTTTATCCCTTTAATTATAAATTCTTCTTTTTATTTTATTCAATATTATTCACTGTCTTTTGGTGTGCAATACGATGAATACTTCCACTGTAAATTTTCTTTCGCTATATAAAGCTTTTCATTATCCCTGGAGGGAACTAGGAGTATTTTTACAGTGAGGTTCATTTGATTAGGTATATACCAAAAAATGCATTCTTTGACACATCAGAATAAATAAATTGAAGACATTGTTATATGTAGCTGAATGAAAAAGAGAATAACGGAGTTTTCCATTAACTATGTAAAGCTTTTCTCATAACAAACAGATTAATTTAAGTTTGTGTGCGGCTAGTCTATAAGCCGACTTGGAAACTACCAAACTGATATTGCACACATTTTAAGAGTTTGTTTTTATTAATGGCGGGAAGCTTTAGAAATTGGTTTTAGAAAAACCGCTAACTCCCACGTGGAATCATGTACCTATATAATTAAAGATTCCTCCTAATTCACCATGAATGAATTAATGAACAAAAATGTCTCTCCAATGCCACGCCCTCTTTATTTTAATTTGAATTTTATCCTTGTTTAACGTCCTAAGATTGGTGTACTTTTTCAATTAATAATATTAATTATTATTATTATTATAATTAATAATTATCTCTGTTGTTATTGTAATGTCTTCACTCTTGAAGTAAACACACTCATTGAATTACCACTTTTTTTTTTATATACCAATTTTCAAGAAATTTACTTGATTTTGTATGAAAACAATGATAAACAGAGTTGCAAGATCAAAGTTCCTTAAGCTGACAAAATTTAAAGTTAAGTTTATTTTGAGCCTCGAGTTCTTTACATCGAAAGTAAATACAAATTGAAACTTAAAAAATTATTTACATCTAACCATGCGAACCGTACTGTAAAAGTATTATAAAGTAGTATTGTTATAAATATGTGCTTGACTTGGATGATTTAATTAAAAATTAATGAATACCTATTATGAAATTGAATTAACTTCAATTTAGATGCCAATTAATATATTGCTGTTCGGTGGAAGAGATAAGTGAGAATAATTGTTAAATGTGCTCGTATTGTCGTTTTTTATCGGTTTCTTTTTTATCCTGATTAAATAAACTGTTAAATAGAAAAATAGAGATGGAGAGTTTTTTTTTTAATAAAAGATAATTTATTATGCCTATTTCCATTTGGGGTTGAAATGTGTTAGGAAAACAAAAAATAAAACCAACTAAGTCCATCAAGATAAAACCACTTAGCTCCTTTTGAGATGAAAGCTTCATCATACTTAAATGTGTTTATATGATGTTGATGTGATCCCAAGGTAAAGTGCAAATAAAATGAATGATGGTTCTAGGTTCCGTGTTAATGTACTCAAGTTTATATGATTAATCACTGACTAACCCATTCTTCATATTTCTTCAAAAAATAATATATTTACCTACATACATATTATATACAAACACACGAATATATATACAACCCCAAACAAAAGGTTATTGAAAAATAGGTTAGAATGATAAATAATTGTGCCCTCCGGACAACAGACAATATCGATTCACGCAAATCTCTCATCCAGAGCGCTATGTATGATGACCCATTTTCCATATATGTAGTTGGAATCCCCTTAAGGTAATACAACTTCTGAGACTGAGGACGAGCACCATTAAATCCCCAACCAAGCAATGCATCATTTTTATTGCTTAACTCTTTCTTTTTTAAAGGATGGAAATGGCTCGTGGACTCTAAGTGTCTGTCCTCTTAGTGTTTCACCATTTTCACTCTATTTAAATATACAAGCACAAAAGAAAAATAAAACAAAAGTGAGTGGAAAAGAAGGTGGTTTGGTGAGGTTAAATATTTTTTGATGACTTCAAAAGAGTGACTGTGACAGAGAAATGAACGGACCATGAATTCTAGGTAATCCATCCAATCAATTTCGGATTTTCCATCAACCCCAACCGCCAAGATATACGAAATTCAACTTTAAAGGAGAATCCCTCTGATGGAGTGTCAATTGTACAAAAGTAAAATGAAACGAAAAATCAATGGTATCCTTTAAAACTGAGAAAATGGTTCAGCATTGCCATATTGAATGGTGGTGGTTATGAAAAATTAAAACTTCTGTATAGAAACAAATTTGATGTTTGGGGGTTTTAAGCTTTTGGGTTTTTGGTTTTAGAAAATTAGGAACTTTTAACGGGAGTTGCTAATCGGAGTTTAAATGCCTTTTAATATGTTTAACCCTATAGAGTCATGAATTGGCAACCTCTTTCAATTAAAAAAAAAAATGTTGACAGGGTTATTGCCTCCTCCGAAGAAGTTTCAAATTCTCTTGTCATGGAAAATTGCTTTTCCAGTCATAAGGACTAGGCAGAAGATTGAAGGTCCATTAGATTCTAAGTTCTGGTTCTTCACGGGTGGTAACACCGATTTTCGTTTGATAAATTTTTATCGTAAAATAATAACTTCTAAAATACTAATTTAAAGAACTGTGGAAATGTTTGGTAATGAAGGGTTTCGCATCTACGTCTAAGCTGGGTTTCTTAGCCAGAAGATCAATATTTTGGAAAATATTCTGAACCCGGATTTTCATTTCCCAACTCAACTACTGGTTATATCTCCCTTTGTTCCAACGTAAGTATGGAGAAAAGACAATAATTAAAATTTGGAAATTCTAAATCAGTCCCACGAAATCAGTTCCTAATTACAACCTTTTTTTCATTAAATGGAATCCCTCCACTTTTTCTAATCAAGATTACGTTCAGTTTTCGCTTAGGAGAATTGAACTTTTTCTCAGAAAAAATTTAGAAAACGCTGAATTTCGGTGGAGTGCTTTGATTAGACTTCTAAAATATTTTCTCAAAAGTAATCTTAATTTAAACAAAGGCTAAAGTAAAAGAAGAATTGCAGTCAAAAATTACTGAAAACCACTTATTTAATTTTTTGGTAAAAAAAAGGTAAATTACACCAGCGTACTGTAGTGGTGGTGTTGAAAATATTTCATTTATTAGAACAAATTTACTGCAACATTTATTCATATTTTTCTCCAGATAAATTGCTCCTATGAACAAAAAAATTGGATTTCTTTAAAGCTTGTTTCCACATGCTTTATGGAAAAAAATTTAAAATGGAGAATTAAAGACAAGTAAATAACAGATTGTAAATCCATTTTACTTTATTTCATAAGACTTATCGAATTTGTTGATAATTATTATTATTGCACTTGTTTCATTAACAAATTGTTTTTTGTCAAAGGCTTGTATCAGTAAGCTTTATACAAACTCTTTACCGAAACGTCTTTATGTTATATATTTATTTGTTACTACCCACTATGCTTCTCGAGAGGAATTTCTAGAAGCATTATCGAAAAATTAACAAGATTGTACATTTGTATCACCCTCTGATTACAAGAACTATTTTTTATTCTTCAAATATCATGGCAGACAAGTTTTTTTAATGGATAGTTCACTAGGGTTTTTCTTCGACATAATTTTGGAAAGCAAAAATTTAAATTTGTATAATATTTAGTTGTTAGAAAGTAAACGTTGTAATCTTAAAAAAATTTAACAAGTGAGTCACCAAGTTTTTAACATCACAGACAATATTTAAGCTTCCAATTCCCCCTCAAAAAGGTTTTAAAAAAGCTGCTTCAAAAATTTTGCTACTTCGATGCACAAATTAAATACAAGCCCTAAGAAAGTATTAATCTTAATAAATCGCAAAATTGAACATTATAGAATAAAATAGGTAATTCGATAACACTCCCCCCTTCGGAAGCTTAACAATCAATCTTTTTTCATCTCACCGAAAATGCTCTAAGAACCCCAGGCTCTTCCTATGAATGTATGCAATTTCTCTCCATATTGTTGAAGCTACTTTTAAGGAAAACTAAACATCTTGTTTTCAGCGCTTTAATTGCGGTAGATGTTTCTTCGTTACTGGGATCTTAATTTGGGCATTTATTAGATTGGGCTTGTTATAATACGTTTTGTGAACTTGCGAAAACACGGTCTAAAACGACAGCCAAAAGCAATGTGAAAAGCTAGCACTATATGTGTATAAGCCTATACAATGTATAGGCTTTCCCAACTTTCAATTGCACTCCTTTATTCATCCATAGATGCTTTTTGTTTCCTTTCATCCCACTCATTAAAGCATTGCATAATACTAAAGGTTACCTTTTCTCACTCCTGTTGCACTTTAATGGAGTTAATTATAGGAGTATAAAAGATGTTTCCCACAAAATACAAACAAAACTTATGTGTCGTTGTCTTGCTGGCTAACCACAAATAGTTTTCTTTCAAAATTAAATAATATAAAAACAATTTTTCACAGAACATCCTGATTCCAAGAGAAAGCTTGAAAAGTTTAAAATTCGAGAAAAAAGATGTAATTACTTAATGTGCCCGATCCTCCGAACTGAAAATACAACTAAATATGTATTTTGAACATAAATAAAAGTTGCGGAAATGTCTCCAAATGCCAAACGCGAGTTTGGAAAAAACAGTTGATATCTGCAAAGATAGGTATTGAGAAGACACACCTTTAAGTAAACTGTCAGTGTTTCCACTTTTCCACTCTTTTTTAATGCTATAGGGTTGGATCTCCAAATTTTTGGTAATTTTTGATACATAATTTGAATATGAAAAAAGTTGCAAAAATGCCTCCAAATGCCTAATGCAAATTCGAAAATTGATGTCTTAAAAAATAAATTTCAAGTAGGAGTACTTTCGAGCAAAATTTCAGTGTTTCCACTTTTCGAGAATATACAAATGTTGCTTTAAAAATGTAAACATATGAGTATTTCAACTTTGAGCTTGATTAAGAAAACACAACTTGCAGTTAAATTCGTTTAATCTGGCATTGATATACCTGCACGCTATACACCACATAACCAATGGTCATCATTCGTCCACCTGTCAAATACACCACACGAACCATGTATGTATACCATACTCGACTAAAAGCAAAAAAAAAAAACGCTATGTGCTCTGTTCAATTTGAGCTATTTTTAAACATTGATATCTTTGACCGCATTTATCCGGCACATCCACCTCGAAAACCTCATCCTGCTTGTAGCATCCTCCTACATAGACAGGACATTCCATACTCTAATCACCCAATGCACATAGCGGAGCAGAGGAGCAGCACTATCAGCATCAGCGTTAGCAACTTTTGCTTACCTCAGCCACAACCCACTTTATTGGCATTGATCCTATTTCAATGACCAAGTATAGGTATATGTAGGTATAGGGGTGCTGCCAGAGCCCACTTTAGAGCTTTAGATGAGTCAGGAATGCTTCTGTTGCACCAAGTGACACCACAAACAACGACCATGTTGTTTTAACACCACCGAACCATGTAAGTGATGCTTCCAGCTGCACATCCCATTCTTATAGTGAATAGTCCACCTCGGGGGCTTATGTAATTTTCTATGTCACGTACACATAACTGCAAACCACGGCGATGAGTAACTAACAAAGGACCTTCGAACTGGTTCGAGTACCTATATCTAACAAAAAAAAAAAAAAAACAGAAAAGATGTAGTTACCATTTCTACACCGTTAGCTCATTGCACAGAGCACTACAATACGATAGAAAAAGAGAGGAAAGGAGGTTTTCAGGCAAGTTGCAGAAAAATGAACATCGTTTTGTAAGTTGCTATAGCCCTGCCCATGCTTGATGGCGACGCAAGGTCTGAAGAGAATTACATTAAAATTGGCTTATTGAAATTCAGAGATACGTGATATTAGCTTTTAAGGGACGAGAGGTGCTCTGGCCTTCCCATTGTGGCCACATGATTGGAATACCAAATGGAAATCGAGTTTTTGTCACCACCATCACCACCGCCACCGCCCCGCCGCGCATCACTCCTCCCCAAGCTGTCAGTTTAATGTATTCATTGAGTTTGAGATTCTTATGATTTGGAATTACTTCCGTGTTGAGACAGATTGAATCTAATTCGTGATTCATGGTGGTTGCTTTCGTATCCATACTCTTTTTGATGTTGAAGGATTCAACTTTTTATTTATTTCACGTCATAAGAAGGGTTTGAGTTTTGGGTTTAAACGTTGTGTCCTTTTCTGATTTATTTATGTTGTTTTTGTTTGTGGTAAAGTGATGTTTGCTTTGATTTTAAGGATTTAAATTAACAAATCATACCCCAGGGGACCTGTGCTCGGGCTCCTTCCTGCAAATTCCATTTTACCCAATTCAAAACGGATTAAATTATCAAAGACAAAAACATTTGTCCTATGCCTGTCAATGATGGAACACTATACCTATAAATATAGCTACTACGTAGGTTATAGGGATGGCTGAATGATATTGAAAATAAACTTGGAGATGACACTTTTGAGGAGACTTTCTACATATAATTGGGTTAACGATATTGAAAAGGCTTTTTGTTACGGAAAATGGATGATAAATTTGGCAAAATGGTTATGAATTGAAACAGGAAATGATAATTTATAATTTCAAGGATGAGCAAGCACATATTATTATTTTCGGGTTGAAGTATAAAATGATAAAAGGGGGAAATAGGATACATATAAGAAAACAGCCTTTGAATTCTAATCCAAATATATGTGTACTTAGGTACCGTTACATAAATAACATCGATAATAATGTAAGAGGATGTTGAGGCAAAAAGGCACTTTACAAAGGCGATTATATTTCCGATGCAATATAGTTGGTGGTTTGCTTCAGTGGTTTTGGAATTTCTGCGTATAACAATAAATCTGTGGTGCCATGGAGATCAGCAGCTTCATTCCTTTGTTATAAGACACCCATCACCGCAGTCTCTGGTGATAAATTCTTCAGGGAAATTCATACAAAAAAGACCATGGTATTCTTCCACATATCGTTGCTCATCACATGAACCCGTGCCCCAATCTGTCACATAAAAGTTTATAATCTGGAGTTATTACGGGTTTTCCAATGAGATCGGGTCCATGTTGAATGCACTGATTCGAGAGAACTAATTTTTAATGTCTCTGACTGAATTTGAGTGAGAGTCTGGGTTATGTTGACTTTGATGGAATAAGTCAATCGGGCTTATTGGCAACTTCAGAAATTTGTATTAAAAAAAAGTCCACTGAGGTTAAACCGCATCGCATGTTGGTGGTCACATAACGTCAACTTCACGACTCCCTACCCTCAAATTGTTCATCTTGAATGTCATTAGTGGTATCAGCTCTATGTAACGTTATGCTCTGTCCAGGGCCATTCCTGACCCTAAGAGCACCTGGGGCAAACTTAGAGAAGTTGTCTTTAAAGTAAGTAAAAAATTAAATAAGAAATCGTGTCCCGTATTTAAACTGACTCCAAACCAAAAAGTTAGTTGCATACAAAAGACCAGCAAAAAAATCAGTTGAAGCATTGGTTTATATTGATTTTTCTGCGAGTTAAGAAACCTGCCTTTGAAATCTCGACTCGACAAACAGTCAGCTGCCTTGAAAAAAAGTCGGAAAAAACTTCAGCATTTATCGACTTGTTGATATTAGTTCCCAAAATGTATGGCCTTTTCCATTGGCAATCCAGAAGCTTTTGGAATGTATGTAAGCCCTTCTGAAAGTGTTCAGAATGACAGTTTTTCTCCTGAAAAGAACAGAAAACGATTCTGTCGATTTGATTTCATTTCATAATCGAAACTAGAGATACTCACACATTCAAACACATAATTGTCAAAGTGTTGTCAAATACTACAAAAATTTAATTTTTAGTTAAAAATTAGTAAAATTAACACATTTTATTGCTTCTAAGAACAATTATTTTCCGTTTAGAATATTATTTTCGTTTTTTTTCTATTAAAAATTATCATACTCGTTCATATTTGTGTCCGCCAAGTTTCCAAATGTGAAGAACTATTTCGGAATCCACATGTGAAGTCGCACAAATACAGGAATACGAAAACATAAAAATCAAATCGCATGTGTCTGTTTGTTTTATTTGTGTTCCGGATCGGAGAGTTCTTCTGAATTGCCAATCGAAAAAGCCATTTTCAAAAAATTCGATATAAATCAATTGTTTAACCTATCAATATTTTAACAATTCCACATTTTTTCTGTCGTTTATTTCTGCGAAACTTTTCTGTTTTGGATTTTTGCACGGAATCATCACAAACTTGAATCATACATTCTTGTCTGATGATGCTGTGAAATACTTAAAATTAATTTTAAGATCCGATCTTTTGATTTGATTGATGACAATCCAAAGCAAATTACGAGTGATTTTAATCATCATTCCCTACGACTGTTTGCGAAAACGTCAAATAAAAGTCAATTGGACCGTCAAATGATCGCTGTTTTTTGACGCAGATATTGATATTGTTTTTGCAGAAAACTGTAAACAAATTTGTCGTCTACAATCACGCTCTCTGGTTTTTAATATTTTGTTCTTCAAATCGATTTGTTAACTGCTCAGCTGCACAGCAGATGATACTTCCGAACATATCGTACCCAATCTGTGTCACTTGGTCAATATAATAGCAATAATAATTTCTCAATTTTTCCTATGTAAGTTCGCCTGGGAAATTTGCCCCTCTGCCCCACCCCTAGACATGGCCCTGGCTCTGTTCTGTTGAAACTACATGTTGTTCACATCCATATAATCCAATTTGAGCCAAAACAAATGAAACTGCAATTGACTGCAGATATTTTGGGAGATCCTGAATTTCGTTCAAGTATAATTGATTATTATTCTCTAAGCCAGGTTGGGTGCAAAATTTCGCAATCAAAATCTCCTGCTACGAAATCTCGCAATTATAAAATTTCGCCTTTCATAAATCATAAGCTTGCAATTACAATAAAAATTCCGTTTTTAACAATTCCGCAATTACACGTAGTGCTCTGTTTACATCCATATCAACTAAAAAAACCAGGTTTATTAATTTGCCTGATTTTATTTTTCGACATTAAAGAAAATATGCGCGATTTCAATAGCCGAGATTTTGATTTGTGGGATTTTGTACGGCTCCTTCTGAACCAGTAGTTTTGAATTTGGTTACCGAACGATGAATAGTCGACTGCAAAGGACGTCCATGTTATCGGTCTGCGGTCTTTATCATTAGGGGGGTTTATATGGATCAACTTTGTTGACAACATTGCTTGATGGAATCGGACAAGTTTTCAAAATATTTTGAAAACCATGCAACACAGGTTGACAACTTGGTTTTTTTTTTGTGATTAAATGATTTAACATCGTTATAGCTGTCAGTAATGTTAAACGATATGTTGATCTATGTAAACCCCCCTATTCCCACAAGATAATACCCATTGACCTTAAAGTTTTACCATTTTTAGTCGTTTTCGATTGAACGTTCGAAGTACTGCTTTTCCCTTCCATTTTAAATCCTACTACTCCAAAAGCCTTCGATTGGCTGTTCCGAGTAATTTTTTCTGTTCCCGATTTCAAGAAGGAGTAGATTTGGAGCCCACGCATACATATACAGTTTTTATGGGACTACCTGTCAAAAGTGATAAATACTTCAAGAAGCCATTTTGTAAAATATCGCCATTCAGTAGAGTTTGTGTAAATTTGACAATTTGATTCAAAAAGGAGTAGAACAACTGTCAGAAAATCCATTTGAAAACGACGTTAATCGTGTAACTTGTTGTGGTGACTTTACATCAGTGACTAAACAATCACAGACTTCCCACTGGAAAACCCTTTATAAAGGTAAATACATTTTTAATTTTTGTTACGATTTAATTAAAATTTATAATTGGTGCCAAAATATTTAAAATATTAATGAAAAGCTTCATTTGAAACAAAAAAAAACGTAATTTAATTTCTTTTAATAAAAACAAAATACCAAACATAAATGAGCTCAAATTTTAATTATTTACATTCAGATTCATTTTGTTTCCCCCCAAGAAAAACAAGTAGGTATATATTCCCGCAAACAGGTCATTTTGGTTACGTGCATGAATACTTAAACTCAAAAGGCCAACCCCTTATAAAAATTTAACATAATTACAACTCTACAGAATTAAATAACCTTAAAAAAAAAATATTCCTTCTACATTTTGGAAACAAAATATTCTACACACCCTCAAATATGTCTTTTATACAAAAGGGAAATGGGGTGTGATGGAAGATGGGAATATGAATTTCATGCTTCATACCATTTTTGTCGTGGAGTACTTTTCAAGAGGACCTCGCCTTTTAGTTTAACATTTTTATTCACAAAACGATTCGCTCTCTCTCCCTCTCGTAGCAGAAAATATGCTTCAAACAAAAAACTAAAAAAAAAAAATTTGAAGTATTTTTATTATTATTGAACCATCGTCCTTATGGTTATCCTCATTAAATATTTTCTCCCAACTAAAACTCTATAACCTTTTTCGCCTAAACATAAAAGAAAAGCACCCGACCAAGAGCCAAACACAAAACGCCATTCAAAAGAATTTAACTAAGTGTCGAATCATCATTTTTAATGAGGCTCTTCATTCTGCTAAAAAATAATATAAAAAAATAGGTTCAAAAATGTACAAAATTCTTGGAGAGATTTACATAAAATGAAAATGTTTTTTTTTTTTTTGATTTTATTAAAAAAAAAATGGAAAGCAAAGCTCACTTCTTACTCTCCCTTTATTTTGTGATGCAATTTAATGCGACACCATATCCTTGTGCGGAAGGGAAATACAACAAAAATAAAAGCAGTACCACGGATGAATGATACTTAAATAACAAGTAAACCGAGTTATTCTGGTGGAGGTACATCAAAAATTACACTGCCATACTGCCACCACCCGACCAGGTCTTTCGTGGGACGAACGTTATGAAGAAGAGAAAAAAAATACTATACCTATACAGTGTCCTTGTAACAGCTTTTGTTAGTCAACAAGAGAGAAAAAGGAAGTCAGAGACTTTTATATCACTACTTTTTTGTTTGCTAGAGTAAATTACAACAGGAAAACTGACACTCATATAGTGGATGAAGCTTTCATAGAATATCCTTTAATTATACATAGTTTGCTGCACACACATAAATAAATACACATAAAAGGCAAGTATAGCGTGTAATTATATTAAGGGTAATGAAAAAGTGCGATTCTTTGACTTCACATGACGGTGAATCGCTTCATAAGAAATTTTGAAAAAAAAGAAGGCAAAAGAAACATATCCTAACAGGTGCCATTTGCAAGGACATCCTGTGGGTTTTGTTTGTGTTGTTTGTTGCTTTTGTTGGCCCTGTGTGTTTTTTTTTTTTTTTTTTATTGCAAATTACCAAATGACTCAGTGAATTATAGCCGCCCATCAAGAAACAAGGGAGTTATTTCCTTTTTCTACACTTTTTTTCCACAAAGCAATTTCGTATAAAGGATAAAAGACCATTTATAGTGTGGTTTGTGGTTGCATACATGTAGGTACTTAGGTTTGTACAAGAAAACAAAATTGAGCCTTGAACATTATATATTAACTTTTTATATTAGCTTTTTCTGCTCATTTGTTTCTGTTGTTCTTACATGAAAAATTTGCTAAACGTTCGATTTACTGTATGTTGCGTTGAGTTTGACAAATATTTTTCAATGTTTTTATCATGAAAAATATGATGGAAGAAAAAATATTACCTATCCGAAAATAAGCCAAGTCGTTTCAAGGCAAGTTTTATGAGTGATGAAACCTCGTTTATAAGACTATGTTTCCTTGCATGCATATGTATATTGGATGATGGAAAGATTTATTGTTCAACTAAGCTTCCATTAAAATAATTTTTGTAATCTAGAAAAAATTGGGCAAAAAGCTTGAGAGTAAATTTTTAGAGCAGTTGTTTTCTGTTGAAAGAGAGGATAGGAACCAATAGATTAAGTTTAAACATTCACAAAACCAGTGATCAGGCAATATTTTTCAGGTTGATCTGGTTAGAAAATGGTAGGAACGTATAGGTTTAGCTACTTCACTACTACTACACAAATATTTTTCAAAATTATAAGAAGTTGCCAGATTTCCAAGAACACCCATTTTTATAAATGCAATTAATGCAGTTTAGCGAATTTCTATAAGGTTTTAGCTTAATTATGCACCTTCATTTCCTGAACTGTTGTTCTTACATAGACTGGAGGTTATATGAATAAAAGGAGCATTTACTCAGAGGAAATGCTCCATGAGAATCAGAGAATGTGCTTATTAAAAAAGCACATATGCTCCAGTTTCGTACGAGTAAAATTATACACCAAATTGTGAGCACCTCCTCCTTTAAATTAAGTAACTGCTGTTACAACTTAAACCAAATTATATTTTTAAGTGAAAGTAATGGGATTTTAGCTTTGACTCGCATTTTATTGTGAAAGAGGAGAAAACGTTTAATAATAGCAGACTTTGGAGTTAAATACTTACTGACTGCATGAATTTTCTTCAGTTTTTATTATCTGGATTTTGATATGAAGTTAAAAGTCAAAGATTACTCCCGTCCATATCCTGAATTTCCAAGTAAAACGGCAATAAAAAATACAAATTTGGTGGAGCAACAGTTCGTGGAAAACCAAAGTCTAGTAACTTACAACTCTCAACCATTCCTGTTTGCATGTTGTTGTTGTTGTTGGGGACCTACAATTATTTGCTGAGTCCGAAAGGCTAGATGAGATGCACTTATTTATGACGAGTATACTCTTAGAGGTACCTCTTGTAGTACCTCGTGGCATGATGGTTAGTACGTAGGACTGTCATGCCAAAGGTCTGGGTTCGATTCCCAGCCGCTGCCACCTACAGACAGAAATGTTTTTTTCCGAGGTACTGCCTCTTGCGACGAACTGACATATCCTCCAAGAGTATACTTGTCATGAATAAGTGCTTTCTAAACCACCGTTTGGACTCGGCAAAAAATTGTAGGTCCCCTCCATTCCTGCCAAAAATACGCACACAGGAATGGTTCAGAGTTGTATATCACTAGGCTTTAGTTCTCCACGAGCTGTTGTGCCAGCAAATTTAATTTTTTTAATACTCTTGGAGAATTTGTCAGTTCCTTGCAAGAGGCATTGCCTCAGAAAAAACATTTCTGTTTTAAGGTGGAAGTGGCTGGGAATTGAACCCAGACCTAACGGCAATAGTTCCATTTAATTCCATGAATTTTAACTATTATTTCGTCGGCTTTCTGTCAATACCCAGTAGGTCCTTAAATGACATTTTTTAAATATTTCAGATCAAAACAAATTTCTAAACTGAAATATCAATGTCTCGTACGAGGTTTTAACAGAAAGCCAACGATATTCCAAATTCGTGAATCATATGCACCGATTCTGGTGAAGAAATTGCAAATTTTTATCTGGCATTGGATATTGCCTGAAAACAAAAAATGTTGTGGAATTCTTTTCTGATAATTTTGTCACCATGAACTACTCTTTTGACTACTCGTATTAAAACTTGAGTGCAATCAATTACACCCATGGTTGAACGAAAAAAGGATTTGTCTTGCTATTCACGGTTTGTGGCCTGTAGATCTTCTGTAGTTTTAGTGAATTTGATTCAATTGTATGCTACGAGCATTTGAATTACTGTCATAGTAACAAAAGAAACAATTTAAAATCTGAGTTGGGAAGTAATGATTCAATTCAATTCCAATTACTTGTAATTGAAATCTCTTAACACTTTTTCGATTACTTTTAAATGTAATCGAAGAAATTCAATTACTAATCACAAGTAATTGAAAAGTGTCAATTACTTGTAATTCAATTACATCAATGTAATTGAAAACAAAAGTAATCATCAAAAAATATGTAATTATTACTTTTTTCAGGAATCATTACACAAAATGTAATTAATTACTTATTTTTGTCAATTACATTTTTCGTGATATTGTACGAATAGTTCCCTTCAGTATTAAAACTCTGTACGTGTGATGTTTTAAGCTTATTAACATATATTTTTTACTTTCATAAGGTTTTTTATTTACTGTTGTCTTATAAATAATATCCTTTTGAAAAAAATTTATTTATTAATACAAAATGAGCACATTTCTCGTTGCGTTTTTGTCTATTTATATTAGCTAAGCGGTTAGAATAGCTTTTTTTACTTTTATTTGTTGGAATTACTTTAATGTTTAAATAGTAAAAACATGTAATTAAATACAGTCCAAGCAATCCAAGTCAAAGTAATTTACACAGTGCTTTCCTTCAATTACTTCAAAAAACCCATAGCCATTTTCAATTACATGTAATTTGTGAGTAAATTTATTCAATTACAATGACAAGTAATGGAAATATATATTTTTTCTATTACAATTAAGTGTAATTGTAATTGAGGGAAGTTCAATTACTAACTACATTTAATTCAAATGGAAGTTGAAAAAAATTACAAAAACTAATAATTATTTCCTAACTCTGTTTAAAATATTTGAAAACCTACAATTATTAAGCGAAGGAAAATTCGTATTTTTTCATTATTGGTTAGCCACCACCTCTCCTTTCTGAAATATTAAGAGAAAATTGTTCGCCAAGAACTCCTCCTTTTTGTCTGTTGTTACTTTATAAACAGGGGTAATCTTTTTCAGATGCTTATCACTTATAAAATTTGATATTGCAATAATACGATAATACGATATTTAAATTAGTTATGTATAAAATAACTTATTTGAAAGTTTTAATTGAAAAAGCAGAATGCCATCTTAATTCTTAATTGACTATAACAATTTGGAAAAAAAAAATATTTTAAATCTTTGAAGCGGTGTTCTTAAAAAATATTTTTGTATATATCAAATTCTTTATACTTTTTTTAAAGAAAATTTTTGGTATACAAATCGTTAGTATTTATCTATGTGCATAAAAAAATAAAACTTCAAACTAAAATTGTCCACCTGCTTATGAGATATCGAATTTTCAAACAAAAATTTTAAACTGTCTTTTTAAATTCATAAACTTGTTTTTGAAAAATTTGATACTTAACATTTTGTAATATTATTTGAAATTTATATATAAAAAAAATGTATTTTAATCCATTTAGATGGTAATGAGAAAATTCAAAATTTAAAAAACCTTCTATGAGGAGTAGGGGAGAGGGGCACCTTTGAACACTTTTTGCTTTCGGGTCTCATAAAAACGTATTCATTTCACTTTAAGGTATGGAATTAATCTTTGGTTAAGACCAATAATCGATTAAATTTTATAATGGTTTGTAAATATTATGTTTTTTTTAATAAAGCAGGTCCTTATTTTCAAAGGTGCCCCCTGTGTGCGGCGTTGATTGGTGGTGACAGCTAAATTTCTATCGTTCAAAGGTGCCCCATCCGTTTTGTTCAAATCTGCCCCAACATGCCTAGTGACAGTAAATAAGTACTTTTTACATTTATACCACAAATCTAACCTTTAAACTGTTTTAAATGAAGCTGCAACTTTTAAATGCATTTTTCACGAATAGAAAAGACCACCAAAAAAAAATGTACTCTCTTTCGAACTTTTTGTTGGCTTATTAGAGGAATACTTAAGGCCGTTGACGATAATAGAAGACATGATTGGCAATTTAAATTTTTGGTTAACGCTCTGAAATAATAATTTAATGCGATTTTACTAGCGATGTTCAAAGGTACCTCACGCATACAGAATAAATTTTTTTTAAATTGTAAGAGCTGTTTTTAAGTAAAAAAATGTCCTCAAAGGTTTTTCAACATTAGTATGGAAGATACCGCTATTTTTTTCATAGAAATAAATTTTTTCTTAAAATATCTTACAAAGCATAAAAAACCCTTTGATACCGTGTTTTATAAAAGTCAACCATTAAGTTTTCGTAATATTTGATTTGCCAAAAAAAGAATAAATATTTTAAAAAAATACTTTTTTAAAAATTTTGGTGAAAGTTTTGGTTTAGGCTGTAGCCAAACAGACAGACAAACAGACAGAATTTTGCCACCCATTTTTTTGGTTTGATTGTTATCTCGAAATTTTTTTTTTTGCATGAATCCAAAACTTGCCTTTTAGTAAAAAGTTTTAAAAACTATGTTTTTCACTTCAACATTGATCAACCAACTTACCTAACTTCTTTATGAGGAGGAAGTCATCCTCTCGATAGAGCACGCGTGGCTCAGTTAATTCGCATCGAACAATTGAGCAGATACTTACCCAGAGGAGATTCTCATCAAAACAATGTCGATGCTCAATTCTCAATTTTTCGCCAAGCTTGATCGACTTGATGAGTAGAACTTATTCATGACAAGTATAATCTTGGAGGATTTATCAGTTGGAGGAACTGGAAAAAACGTTTGTGTTTTTAGGTGGCAGCAGCTGGAAATCGAACCCAGACCTTCCGCTTGATAATCAAACGAACTAACCATTATGCTACGAGGTACTTCTAACTAGATATTACTTAATAGGGCCACTTTGCACCCATTGTGCACCGCACCGCCGCGCCCCCCTCCTCCTGATAGGCAACGTCACTGACAAATTTTTTTCTGTACCTAAATCTTTTTTACAAAAAGTGTGAAAATATTCTGTTCTCAGTTTTAATCAACCAACGAAAAATATCCATTTTCATTATTTCAACAATTTTAATACTAATAAATTTGTCTTTAATTACTTATTTAGTAACAACATAGTTTGGTATAAATATACCAAAACAAATATGTTGCATACTTAAAGTTTATTAACGCTATTCAATAAAATTTTATAAATTTTACCTTGAAAATTCCAAACTACCATCACACCACATCCTAGCTAAACTATTATAATAAAACAAAAATAAAATAGATTCACACCATTGTCCATGTCCATCCTCGTTCTTGAAAATTCCAATAAAATACTATAAAGGTAACATAGAATTTCCAAAAATATCTTCATCCACCATCATCATCTAACACCTCAACGAATTCAGTATAAAATAAATCGATAAACTATATAGAGAAAAAAATTATGCAGCATTTCCTTTTCTGCTTCAATTTCACATAGCTATTGATGGTGTTAGTGGTATGTCCATCATCATCATCATCCTTTTCTATGGGGTGAAATTCCATATAAACCGAATGATAGACATCATGGTATGCCAGCCGTATAGCTTGATTAAAGTGATTAAGCCAAAAACAATTGATTTTCAGGTGGAAAATGGATAAAAATATGTATTCATAACTATGTAAAGAGCAATATTCAGCATAATACCATGTTGAAATCATTTTGATTGTGTTTTTGATCCTTTTTTCGTATGTGTGTTGGTATAAGCTCAAATCGATGTTAACCCAAATTATAAGACTTAAATCACTTTATCCATCCAATATTCATATCCACTTATCGGAAAATAAAACAAGGAATCATATTATTTTTTTTTTTGTTCCGAACCGAACGGTCTAGATAAAGAAGGGTCCTTGAACTGTACAATCGAAATTTTTGATTGCTATTTATAGTATATGAACAGACAATACAATTCCATTAAAAAAAAAATGTTTTTATGACACAAATCGAAAAATAATGTTCATACCCTAAAATATTTGTGTGTAAATGTATGTGTGAATGATAGTAAAAATTCCTTTTATAAAGCACAAATCTTAATTACTATTTATATAAGTGTTTCTAATACCAACAACAAAAAAAAGCACTGTGTGTGTATAAAAACGAAATAAAAATATATTTTCGCTCGGTAAATTTAACAAAATTACCCACGGAAATTGCCAGCACAAGTGGTAAAAGCAGATTTCCCTTGGGCCTAATTTCTCAGAAATGAAGTTCTCAAATGAGTGCCAATCCGCACATTTACATCCGGTTCCGCACCCATAGAACCAGCAGAATCCAAAGACACTTGAGCTGACAACAACTGGAAATCATTTGCTTCGTCTTTTTCTCTCACCAGAACTTCTCCATTCCTTTCTCCAACACATAAACCCTACTCGACACAGTAAATTCCAGATATTATGTATGTTTTGTACTTGATGCTTCAGTAGGCTTAGATTTCGTCTCGACTCCGGAATCCGCATATTATCCTTTTGAGCAATCCTTTTGGAACCATACGC
This sequence comes from Dasysyrphus albostriatus, assembly GCA_946251815.1. Taxonomy (NCBI): domain Eukaryota; kingdom Metazoa; phylum Arthropoda; class Insecta; order Diptera; family Syrphidae; genus Dasysyrphus; species Dasysyrphus albostriatus. The sequence continues at coordinate 140,996,241 of OX276336.1, forward strand.
GTACAAAACCCTGCGTCGAACGTGTGTTCTTCTTAATTTCATTAGAATCTTAATGAACCACTTTTGTTTTTATTGGCCTACACTTGCGAAATTAAATTGACAAACATGTGTACATGTGTGTGTGTGTGCTTTTTTGCTGTAAGAAGTATAGGCTGCTTTCAGCAGAATCAACCTCTCATCTCAACCTTTCACCCTCATCCCTCTCATATCCATCACATGCCCCCAAAAAGAACCCAATCTAATTTCACATTTGTTAGAATTTCTTTTTTTTTTCGTTTTTGGTTTTGGCTCTGAATCTGGTTCTAATAAATGGTTGATGTTTTTTTCTATTTCCAATAGAAGTCCTCAAGGATTCTCTTTAATTTGGTTGACTTCATCTGTAGGAGATTATTTTGTTGGTAGGTATTTTTCTTTTTTTCATAACTTAATTGCCCAGCTGGGGTTTGGGGAAAACTTTTGGTGGACGGATCTCTCTTGATATCCTAATTGTAGTGTACAGATGCGGATAAATATTAAGAAACATCCATTTGAATGAATATATATTCTTCTTTGGGGAATAGAATACAAATCAAACGAATAAAAAAGAATAGACTTCAGCTGGATGCTAATGAATGATGATGCTACATTAATTTTATATAAACGCCCGCCGCTGTAGTAATAAAAAATTGAATTCAGATAGTCAATTGATAAAAGAAACGTAGTCGTAGTATCTCTTAACGTAATGGTAAGGGCGTTGGACTTTCTCACCACCAGGAAGGTCTAAATAACGAATCTCAGCCTATGCCACCTAAAATCTCTTTTTTCTAGCGATGAAGTGACAAATTTTGCCACATGACTTTTAAATTTAAGGCTTCAGTTATGTTTAGCCAGCATTAAAAACTCATCATTGAAAATTTGAATGATTAAATTTGGGACGTTTAGAAAATTAAATAAGTGGATTATTTCTGGTTAACCTACGGCTGGGACACAGTGTTCCATTTCCTGAATTTCGGCGACAAAAATCATTTCCCACTGAAATTCTTAATACCTACAAATTAATTAAATTTGGTTGGAACACTAGGGCCTGTTTTTCAGTGGGAGATCATCCAAGTCTCGGGGTTAAACCTGAGAAACGGCTTTTTCAGTCAATTAAAATCCTAAGTTAACTTGGAGTTAACTCACCCACTTTGGTGAGTTAACACACAGGGACCAAATTGGGTGCCTCTTCAGCTGTGGAGCCATCTTGATTTCGATAGTGAAAGTTACTGTCGGTGGAATTCTGTTGTGGCGCCATCTTTCTTACGATGACTGAAATGCTTAGAGGGGTAGTGTACATTATGTCGCACATCGATGACCTTAGACTTTTGACAACTGAAATAAAGATTTAATATTCAACTTAAAAACTGTTTTTGAGTTGACTCAGAGTTAGTTTATTTTCAGGATTAGCTTACTCTGATTTAACCCTGAACTGAAAAACTTTGTCAGCTTAAGTTAACTCCGAACTAACTGACCCACTTTGGTAAGTTAACTCAGGGACCGATTTGATTCAGCTCTTTAAAGTTTCTTTTTTCAAGGTCATGAACGATTTTTGGCACCTCAATTGGGTAGTGTCATTATAAAAGGTCAGTTAGTCTCATTAATTGGTGACCCATAGATTTGTTGTTTGGAATTTTTATCTTTATGCCGAAAAAAGTTCGTGACCTAGAAAAAAAAACTTTAAAAATTCGTAAAAAAAGAATCTATAGTTGACCAATTACTGAAACTAGCTGACCATTTATAAAGATCTTAATGCCTTTCAGGTGGTATTAATATTTTGAAAATTTCCCATAAATGAGGTGTCAAAAATCGCAATGACCTTAAACAGAAACTTAAAAATTCATTTTTAAGCAAATCTATGGCTGATTAATTACCAAAACTAGCTGACCTTGTATGACCATGAAGTGGCCTTTCAAATGGCATACTTAATTTTTTGAATGACCCACATGAAGTGCCAAAAACTTTGTTTCTGACCTTCAAACGAAAATTGATAAAAAAATTCATAAAAAAAACTATGGCTGAAATTTTATCACGATCTAGAGATCTTTCGGATGGTACACTTTTTTTTGTAAATTTTCCTTAAAAGAGGTGCCAGAAATCACGTGTGCACTCAGAGAAAAAAGTCAGGTAAATAATAAGCCTGGGCCCTGTTAAATTTACAGGGTGCATAATCCCATATAAAGTGACAGACATTTCAGAAATTTACCTGATTTTAATAACCTTATATTAAGTGTTAAATTAGCCTGGTGGCCAATATTACCATATTCAAGTTGATTTAAGAAGATGAAATGTTATTTTAACACTGAATTCTGGTAAACAAGAAATTTTGACAAGAATATAGCGCTTATTTTACCTGAGATCATTTTTTTTTAGCACTGATTGTTATTAATTTCAGTTTCACCACAAATCAGGTTGAAGTAACATTTTATATGGCTATTTTTACAATGTTTTCCTGCTGAGTTTAACCTCATCTGCCAGTTAATTTTAACGTGACACCAGTGTTAAAATACACACACAGGCCATCTGAATAAAATTATTTAAATTTATCCTGGCTGGTTGTTAAACTAGCCCTCTACCAGCGTTGAATCACACTCACAAGCCATGGTTAAAAAAAACAATCTGCCAGGTTATTTCAACTTGACACCAGTATTAAAGCACATACAAACACAAGCCATCCAAATAAGGTTAGTTGATATTTGGGACAAGTTTTTTATGCAGCAAAGAGGCCTAGGGGATGCGTACTATCTCCATGTGTGAGAGGTTCTCAGTTCAAAATTAAGTAAGTATCACAAAGTATAAGTACATAGTAATAAATTTCTATACTTTCAGAATATAAAAAAGGAATTTTTTGAGATGGGACCTACTAGCATGTATCCAAGATATAATAATTACCGGATACAGGGTTAATTCAACATTGAATAATGTTAAATTAACTAGATCTTCATGCTAAATTAACAGGACGTTGAACATTTTATTCATATTTTTGAATTAGATTTTCATGTAAAGTTAACTAGATGTATATGTAAAAATAGCAAGATTCTCAGGTAAAATGTACAGTTTTACTTTTTTACGGCAGTGTTAACTTTATCTGTAACCAACGTTGATTTAACACGACATTAAAATCAGGAATCAGGTTGAGTCGTTAACCTGATCTACCGAATTGAAAAATAACAACCTGAAAATCAGGTATAATAAACCAAAAATTTGTTGGTTATACCAGCTTTTTTCTCTGAGTGTGGCCTTGAGTGACCTTGAGAAACTTAGAGCCTTTATTACAAGTTATGTAAAGCAGACCAATTTCTAGGACTATTTGACATTTTCTGACCAATTACTGACCAATTAGATGCCACTCTCAAATATCAAATTTCCCATATACATATGAGGTGCCAAAGGTCCAGAGCCCACAACTTGAGCTTTAGGAAAACGACAAAAAACAGTCCCAATTGTGCAAACCGGTGATGCGAAATTTCATCAAAAGAATCGCCATTTAAAAAGACTGATCCAAAGGGTTTAATGGGTAAATAAAAATGAATTAAATTTATTTGTAACCGCAGAGTTTGTACTTGTACAAATAAATTCAAATATCAGAATTTTTCAAAACAAAATTGTATTTATGAATGATTTAAAATTAAACCTCTTGTTGGAGGAACATTTAAAAATAAAATAAATCACAAATTTGGAGCGCAACAGCATCTCGCAAATGTAGTACCTCGGACAAAAAAATTGGTTTGTTTTAAGGTGGCAGCAGAGCGGCTGGGGATTGGGGAATTGATCCTTAACCTTAAGCGTGCAAGTCTCACGTACTAACAATTTCGCTACGAGGTACTTCATATGAATGGATATACGGCCTCACAAAGGTAGTTTTTTGAACTTAAGTAAAACCTCAAATATAATTTTCTTCGCAACACCAAAGCTTGCGCTATAAATAAATCAATTACAAAATGAAAACAGATGTGGGCTAACAGGATAGACCTGTATCACCCCATAATTTTATTTCAGTACAAAAACTACTGTGTTTTGTAATTTGTCACGGATCATTAGCATTTTTGAAAACATAAATATTTCTGCTGAAAAAGGAAATCAGTTTGGGGCTCTACCTTGAAAGATGAAAAGACCTTTCCATATTTTTTTTTCTTCAATTGTTGATTCTAATGAAGGTGCTTTTTAGCAGGTAGTTCTATCTATTTCGTTTCAGGACAAAAAAAATGTATTCCATTTCCAACATGAAAAATAAAATACGTGACACCATAAGCAAATGACAAAAAAAAAAAAAGAATTGTGGTACAAACCAGGTACAAACAAGGATTTAAATCCTTAAATGAAATCCTGCGAAATGCATTTCATTTTTTTTTTTTTGAAAACACATCTAGGTTCAAATATTAAACAAGGCCTTCAGTTAATTTATTTTAAAAACACAATGGCGGTTTTTCATTCGCGTTGTTTTTCATCATCAGCAGACGATAAGGACGCGGTATGGCTAGGAAAATAAAGAGTCTACTCTGTTTTTTTTTTTTGGTTTACGGAAGAGTTTTTCTATTTGAAGCCAGCAAACAAACAAATAACAAACAACCATACAAAATAAGAACTGGGTTAAAGACGGATCAATGTTATGGTTACACAAGATTATTTCGTTCCAAGCGTGACAAACAGCCAAAGTTCTTTCTAACTGAAGTTAATGTTATTTTGTTTTGTTTTACTTTTTTTTTTCTTCACTTGATGGTGATGCCAGTTAATTTTTTTTTTCATTTCATTTATCAAAGAAAAAGCTTTTCAAAAATAAATGGAAACAGATTATCTGTGGTTTGGTGGTGTATAGAACATTACTTTTAGAAAACAGTATAACTCCATTCCTAAACAAAAAACAAAGAAAAAAAAAGGAACTTTAGAAAATTGAAAATGACAGCTGGTTATTTGGGGGAGTAATCCATTTTTAAATTGTGTATTTTATCACACGTAATGTATATGCGCTGCCAGTTAGTACGTAAAATTGTTTGATGCTTAGGAAATGTATTTCTTAAATAAATACAAAATGCATTGAACTAGGGATTAGTTGAAAGTAAGCATTCGACGTTGGATAAATTACTCAGAGGTGACTGATACAATGTATTTTCGAAGCATTAATGTCATTGAGGTACATCGACTTATTTTTGTTAGAGTTTAAGCATAAAACTTGTTATTTTTTATCAAAAAATAAATAACCATCTGACAGTGAAATTGACAGACAGAATTCTGTCGATCGCATGAGCTGATATTAAGGTATTTGTATATTGACAGCCCATTGGCAGCTAAGTGTTATCAGGCAGAGTTGGGAAATAACGATAAAAGAAAGTTCAATTACAAAAAATCTGTAATTGAAATCTATAAATACTTTTTCAATTACTTTTAAATAAAATTGAAGCAATTTAATTACTATTTACGTGTGGCTAAAAAGAGTCAATTACTTTTAATTCCATTAGGTTAATGTCATTAAAAATAAAAGCAGTAATGATTACTTTTTTCAGTAATTACTAAAAAAAAATAATTAACTTCCTGTTTTTTTTCCAATAAGATTTTAAGTGATTTCAATTAAAACATGTAGTGAATTACAATTAATGAAATCAAATATCTGTAATGTAATTAACACAGTGCTTTTATTCAAGTATTTGGCAAAACCCCATATAATTGGGAAGTGAATTTTTATATGTTACTCTAATGAAAAAATTTCAATCACTACGAGTATGGAATAACGGGCAGTTGAAATCAAAGTTTGAAAAATCGAAACTTTTACTCTTTAATTTCTAAAAATGTGTAGAGAAAATGTCCGCTGAGTCAAAAAGTGTATTCAAGTCAATATTGTAAAATACAGTATTATTTTCCAACTTTGTTATTAGACCATGAACTACTTCTGTTCACATGGTGTTATTTTTGGCTGAATGAAAAATGTATCAAAAATTATTTATTTATGAATGATACCTCCCATATGTATCGGGTTTTTCAATAAGAGCGCTACAAAAGTTTTTTTAAATAAAACAAAAACGGTTTTGGATATCAATGAAATTCTTTTTTCCTGTGAAAGTACGCTCGATGCCATTATCTATGAAACTCGATTTCTTTTGCATGGCCACCACGGGCACGCTTGCAGAAGTCCAGACGTTGAACCCAATTTTTGACGGTTTTCAAGCATAAATCAGCCGATACTGCTGCAATTTCACGTTCGATATTCGTACGAAGTTCATCAATCATCGCTGGCTTGTTGGCATAGACCATAGACTTGACGTAGCCCCACAGGAAATAGTCTAAAGGCGTCAAATCGCACAACCGAGGCGGCCAAGCGACTGGACCATTTCATGAGATAACACGTTCTCCACACTTGGTTTCCAATAAATTGATTGTAACATTCCTGTGTGGCTTGTGGCGCCGTCCTGTTGAAACCACATGTCCTCCAAGTCCATATCATCCAATTGGGGCCAAAAATATTCGGTTCGGAAATGAGCCTCATTGCTGAAGATGATTTTTCGATGAAAATCCGAATCATTTTCAAGTTGTTGCTCAGCCCAATTACGAACATACGACGCTTCTGGTGGTCAAGCGGCTTCAGTTCTTGCGTCAATATAATCTTGTAAGGATATAGGCCAAGATCTTTTCACAAAATTTACCACAACGACGTCACAGAGATGCCCATTGCTTGAGAACGACGTGTGACTACGGGCACTTCTTTGTCTCACTGGCACGGGAACATTTTGTCTTGTGCCTGTGGATTCAAATTTGTCCACTAGACGCTCAATTGTTGATCTGCTAGGACGATTGTGACGACCATAAATTTGATGTAGCGCTCTTAACGTTGAGGCCACTGACTCCAAATTTCGGTGATAAATTTTAATAATTTCGACTCGTTGTTGGCTCGTATATCTTTCCATCATGAAATGGCAAACCTTACTGAAGAGAAATGTCAAAAGAGCGGCAAGAAATATGGCGTCGTTTGCTGTCCTTGTCGCTCTACTTTTGTAGCGTCCCTGTTGAAAAATCCTTTACAAATTTCAAGTGAGATTAAATAATATTGATTATATCAACATTTTCAAAAAGAAATTTATGAATTTTTAAAAAAAGTTTCGAACTTTTTTTTTGAAAATCTGATATCTCAAAAACGGGTTGACAATTTTTTTTGGAAATTTTATTTTTATATGCACATAAATAAATGCTTAAGATTTGCATACCAAAATTTGTATTTAAAAGAAAATAATTTTATTTTTAAAACGGCTCCAACGATTTTTATTTTTTCATACAATTTTATTTGATCAAGAATTTAGATGACATTGTCTTTATTTCACTTCAAACTATTGAAGGAGTTGTTTTCTTAAGAGTGGAATTTTCCTTATTTCCATTTCCATTTTTCGTGACTTTTTAGTATTACTTTCAAACGCGGCAGCATTTTACTTCAGAAATTTAACATGGTGGTGTCCCCAACGAAAATAAAAAACCAACATTCTGAATAAACTTTAATCAATAACAACCATACCTATACCAGCAAACTATACCCATAATTTGCTGGAATATTCAGTAATTTATGAAAAGGTCTTAATGATTATTTCTGGACACCATCACCCTCACATACATTAAATACTTCTCACTGCAGCATAATAATTTTCTCGCACTTAATTGAGTTTGCACCTCTAGAATAAAACTTGCCCCAGCCCCAGGATAAATTAATATGTATGCCTTTCCAACCCAATAAAAATAATTTTATAGGAATGATATTGAATTAATGATGAATAGCTTATTAAGAACGTCGAAAGTGTGTACATATGTAAGCAGAAAAGTAACGCCTCCTTCGAAATAAAAAAAAAGTAACTATAATACCTTCATAATAATATGTACGAGGCTGAATTTTGTATAGTTTATAATCTCGTTTGAATGGAATTTACTTAAGCGAAAACCGCTCCAAAAATACCGTTCAATCTTGTAAATGATATCTTAAATATACCATATATTCATGAAGCCCTTTCATTGCTCCGTCTGTATCCCTACTTGTGCAATGATCAATTTTCCATGTTTTGTTTCATTCATCAATAAGTACCTACTTTCTCTCCCTCTGTAAAGTCTTTATATTTGTTTCGGTTTCGAATAACATCATCATCATCAAGAGCTTTATCAGCATTTACAACAGCTCAACAGTAAACCTTAAGGTTGCGTAAGGTAAATCATTTCATTTAGCTAATAAAATTCCAATTCTTTCCATTTTGAACTTTGTATACACCCCAAAATTTCATTCACCGGTGTCAAGAGATACCTGTTTATCTATTCCCTCAGAGGTAGCTGTAAAGGTTCCTTTGCAATGAAGCCCACATCATCTCAAAAAAGCATTACCTTTATCTTGCTCATTATCCAATTACTAATTTCACAGAACGTGTCTTATCGCAACCAAATGTAGAGCAGAAAATCGAACTAAGGAAAAGAAACTCCAAAAATATTAGAAATAAAAACTCACACAGAGCTTACGAAATAAACCCCAAAACACCTTATGCAAAGAATCTTGTAAGCTGGGTGCTGAATTCCTATAATTTGCCACCCAGTTATGAGAGTGCGACAACATCCTCACTGTGTAGTCATCACCCTTCAAACACTTCAGTACGTATTTTTTAACACCCACCCATCAGCTATATATACCTACCTGCCATCACCCAATCTCACTCATCCAGCCCAACAAATAGGATAACACAGCAAATTCAACGAACAAGAAAGTCATCCCTTAAATGCGTAAGGCTGGAAAAAAAGCAAATTAAAGTCGACAAAATTTTCATTTGATTTTGTTGCCTAACATCATTTACCAACCTTAGCAACACCCGCCACATCACCCATCAGCATAACCATAGCATAACCCCCACAAAGGGAAACCGCGAGACAGGATGATTCGGAGAAGGTTCGTTTGCAATTGCGGAAGGCAAAGGTCTCTCGCGCATCATCATTCCCATTCCCTCGCATAAATGGAATGAAAATGTTATGCTAAGGCAGCTTGTTGAAACTTAACCATCAAGAGGCATTGTCTCAATGTCCAATTGTTTTCTGCCTCTTCTCACGTTTTTTTTTTTTTTTTTTCTGTATCCTTACTATAATCCTAGGGTGAAATTTTTAAATAGAAATATTTTTTTTAAGTTTGAACGAAATACCCAACACCCAAGGGAACTGTCAATAGCGGCATAAGTTGAAGAAATATTTAAACGAAAAAAGCTCAAAAAGATGAGAAATAACGTTGGGGTTTCGGTGTTTTTCAGGAACGAAATATTTGGGTACGGTGACCATCTTTGCTTTTTATGAACAGAACAAGAAAAAAAAATAATCGGTGGTCTGATTTTTTGCCATTTAAATTTTGTTAGTAAACAAAAATGTTCCATTGCCAGTTTGGACAAAATTTTCTATAAACGTCAAAATATTGTTCTTCCTCTATCTGTCAAATGAAGATGTCAATGGAATAAAAAATATCTTTGTATTTACAAGCGTTGATCGTACCTGTTTCAAGTGAGGCGACTCATTTTGACGTCTCTCTTTATCATTTTATTTCTACTTCTTGAAAAGAGATGGGAAGGTAAGGCAGACATTTTCAAAGAAAATTTATAAACTTCTGCCTCACTTTCTCTTCAAGAGATGAAAGTGAGATACAAAATAAGAAACGTCAAAATAAGTCGCCTGACAAGAAGCGCATTTGAACACCGTGAAAGAATTTCCAAACTTTATTTTTCGCTCCGGACAAAAAAACAGCTTAATTACTAACTCGGAAGAACTGTCCAGAGAAGACAGAATCAAGAAGCTCACGCAATTTGACTCTAATTCTGTGAAAAAGCGAATCGAAAAAATGTTCGTGCTTTCACACTAATTAAATTCCCATTCTGTGCAAACGTGAAACCAAAAATCAAAAATTTGTATATGAATTTTTTGTGAGTGAATAAGAAAAATGAAAGCAAATAATGTCTAATTCAATCATATCTCTTTCTCTGTCAAATGCAAATAAAGAAAAAAGTGTTTCTATCTCACGCATTCCTCTGTTCTCTTCAAAAACACAAGAAGATTGAAAGAATCGTGCAGTCTTCAATAGAAATGGTAAGGTGGTTCGAGCATCGATAATATAGTTTTCATTCACAGAACCAGAATCTCTAATTTGGGCCAAATGAATCGAAAAAGTGAAAGCAATGCTCGGCAGCGAATGTGAAAACTATTTATTCGATTCAATTTTTCACAGAATCTGAATCAGTCCAAGGTTTTCTTGACAACCCTAAGAATTGTTAAAAAAAAAACGATTCTCAAAAAACACTAAGTCCAAAGATGTTGATGAGATAAGCAAGATACAAAATTTGTTTTAAAAATGAATAAAAACAAACCACAGTTTCCATTTTCTATTTGTATTTGTTATTTTTTAATGTCGTTTTCGATTAGATGTTTGGAGTACTCCTTTTCTACTTCTTTTTCACTCCTACTACTCCAATTTTTTCATAAGCTATAGGAATGAAACAGAAAAAAAAAACCCAGCGAAAACGGGCTATTTCAAAAACAAAAGATTAACCTGCAACATAACTTGTTATTTATATTTTGATACCATTTCTGAGATTTATCTCGAAGTTCAATGTAATATAGTTCTATATGAAATAAATGAAATGAAATTAAATTAAATGTGAAACTAAAACAAAAAAAAGCTTCAGAGCTCATGCCATTTTGATAGTTTATTCTTTCCTTCAACTCACCCCCAGCAAAAAACATAAGTTTCTAAAGGACAAGTTCATGGTGACATAGGCTTCAAAATTCTCAAAATTATCTGGCAAGGTTGGGGTCACGGTTTTAAAAAACGCTTTTGGGCGACCCCGGGGTGACTTCAGGGGTAAAGGAACAAACCTTCTGAAAATAAATCCAGAATCGTTTTCTCTTGTTTTCAGGAGAAGAACTGTCATTTTGAATACCAGTAGAACACTTTCAGAAGGGTTTTCACTTATTCCTAATGCTTCTGAATGGCCTATTCAAAAGGCCATACATTCAGTTCTTTCAGCTGACAGCCGTTGCTAAATCTTCTACGGGCCAGAATATATATTTTCCAATAAATGAACCTTAAATTTGTTTACGTCAAAATCGCGAATAGATTTTTTTCTTTTTTTGACGAATCGTATAACCGCGAAGGTACGTACCTGTCAAAAAAGAACCGTGTAGCCAGGCTTATTTTGTCCCAGACCCATTCTGAGCTTTGGATTTGTGTTTGTATGTGTCTTTTTCCGTTCTGAAGGCCCCAGCCCATAGAATCCATTGCATCCGTTGTGGCGACTCACTCAAAAGAGTGATGGATTGAATACATGTTTTCTTATGGGAACCGGCCCATTAGCGACGTATGCGTCAGCCGCAACGGACAAAGTGGCTGAACTTTTAACTTTTCCACTCCGGCAGATGCGTCGACAGCATTTTTTTGCGAGTGTTTGGATTTCTAGTGGTTGTTATCTGAATGTCAACGCATTCATTGGGTCACCTAAATCAATCGTATCCGTCAAACGTCAATGAATCCATCGACGCAACGGACGCACCGATTCTATAGGTCGGGGCCTTGTGCATCTTCAATGTGTGCTCTATGAGCTTAAAGTAAAATAAAAGAGCAAATGGATTAAAATTCAGAATATAACCAACTTGACATTTGACAGGTGACACAATCTGAAATCAACGTTTTCGTAAATTATGAATGAGAGACGATTCGATGAGAAAACAGTATTATATAAATTATAGTTAGATGATTAGTTAGAAAACAAAAAATAGATATTCCACATGAAAGCAAATGTGTAAGGTCACCGTCTTTTAGGTTTCATAGAGCGACCACAAATAGACATCCAAAAATGTTAAGGAACAAGAGAAGGAACATAATTTTTTACTAATATTTGCTTAGAATATTATAATTCCTTCTATATACCTATACATTTGTCTATGTATGTATGTACTTTCTTTAACTATTGATATACTAACAGGTCTTTTATGATATTTGCATTTTATTTAATTTTTTTTCAAAGAAATAAACTTTATAAGTAGGTAAACTATAAAGTAAGAGAAATGAAAGAATATTTTTTTTGTGCATATTTCAAACATTCTATGCTGGAGGTGTATGTATGCAAAAGAGAGACTTTAAGAAAAAAAAAATGTACTTTAAAAGGATTCCTTTGCAATGAAATTTTCTTTTTTTTAATTTGAGGTCAAGTCATTTTAATGGAGGAATTTAGGTCAGGCTATGGAAAGAGGAGGAAATACAAAAAAAAAACTTTAATTTAATTTTTGTATAGATGAATGTGGCTGCTCTTTTAAGTTTGTTAGACGTCATTTAAGAAAGGTAACTAAATTGATGTCTTTTAAGATTCAAAAAAAAGAAAGAAAAAAAGTTATCTTATGCATAGGTGGAATCGTTTAAGTGGAAGAGATGTCTCTTATTTTTTTTTGGATAATTAGTATAATATATGCTTCATAGGTAGCTTTGAAGCCAACTCTGCGAGTAGGTAAATGTCTCAAAAGTGAATATTTGAAAATATGGAATTTCGATGTACTTGAAAGTTCTTTTCTGCAAAGACATTTGGCGTACTTGATAAGTCATTGCAGTAAGCTTAGGCGTGAGGTCTAAAATCTAAGAATATTAAAATGGACAAAGTTAGTCAAAGAGTAGGTATTTAAATAATTGATCATTTGTGTCTCAAAAATTTAATTTCATTTTCTCTTTCATTCTCATACCTTAAATAAGTACTAAAAGCTCTCATCAAATTTTCAAATAACATGTCAACTTCAGTTTGCTAATAAAAACTTTTCATCACATAAAAAAGAAATGCATATGCATATAAACATCCGTCATGGTCTATGTCATCAAGCTGTTCTAATAAATTTCAAAACCCCTCTAAAGCATCCCATCATGTCATCATAAAAAAAAAATATAAATATATGAACTCTCTGGATGCTGATGCTGCTTCACTGCCAAAGAATATAAAAATAAAAAATCCTTCCACCATCATCAGCCAGACGCATGAGATGCAGTCAGAAAAAAAGGAATTCATATTAAAACTCATCATACACACAGATGAAAAGACACAGCAGGACGAAAAAACGTTGGCAACGTTGTATAGGTATTTTTTTATTTTTATTTTTTACTAAAAATCTCTTAATTAAACGCATGAGTGGTTTCACTGGCAGCCTTAAGGGTTAAACATTTTTAGTCAATGTAGATTTTATATATGTATCTAGTATTTTTTTAACATCCTAACCATCATTGTCCTCTGTGTGTCTTTACACGACAACACTGTTCCAGGAAAGAGTAATGCGTGATGTGGGGGCAAACGTTTATAATATATATTTCATGTTGAATATAAAAATCCAAAAAAGGTTGAAATAAAAAAGAATCATAGCAGAACCAGAAAATACACACAAAAAAATGGGAAAATAAACATTTTCAAGCTAACAAAAAAAAAACCCTTTCTTGTTTAGGGTAGCGTGGTTTATGCTCCTGGTTAACCATTTAAGTTTGCTGTTTCTCCAACGTTGACAAAAGGAAAGAAAAAAAATAACTTGTTACGTATTATACATCACCCTTAAAGGCGGGTTGGGAAATTTCACACAAAATCAAACACAACTTGTGGGTTGGCTTTAAGCTTGAAAAATCATTTTTTTTTTTTTCATACCAAAGTAATATGTATGTATCTACAAGTATGAGAAGGTTTAACAAGTTACTTTGCGTTCTCAAGGATATAAGTTTAAATGAGTTTGTTGTTGTTGTTGTAAAAAAATGCAGTGAAACGATTTAGAAAGCCAAAGGATGAATAAACTGTTTGAAAAATACAATTTTGTTTTTTTTTTTGCTTTATCTTGATCATTCCTCTTGAGAAAGGTACTTTTTTCTGAATGAGCTCATTAAGCTGAAGGTAATAGCTACATAAAGGTTAAGGATTTTGTGTCTATACTTTTACTTCTAAATTTTGTGGGGTAAAACTTTGGAAAAAATCTAACCAAAATAATGCAAGTACAAGACACAAGTAACACAATTTTTTCTTCGTCTAAATTCTAGAAGACGATGAGGGATAAAAAAGTGGTTTCCGTTACACCGTCCAGTACCAGTACTTAAGTACTTTGTAAATACTCAGTACCTTGTACTTATACTTGAACAAAATAAGTACCATGTTCTTGGTACTTGAAAAACACCAAGTACAAGTATTTTGTCAAGTACTTTGTTTCAAGTAATTTTACTTGGTACTTTAATATTGTTCAGTTCATTTTCAAGTACTTCTACATTTCAATTACTTTTCAAGTACAAGTCCTTTTCAAGTACAAGCCAATTTCTAGTATGTTTCAAGTACAATTCATTGAGTAGTCTGTTTGAGCTATTGAATAATAATGACCATTGCGAGACTTTAGCGATATGACGCTAAGACAACGAGACGTTATCAGCCGCCAGGATCTGTATTTTTGAGTTGAATCAGTCATTATTCGATAGCTTAACCAGGCTACTAAACGAATTGTATTAAAAAAGTACTTGAAATCTACTTTTACTTGAGAATAACTTGAAATAGACTTGTTCTTAAAAAGTGCTTGAAATAAACTTTACATGAAAAGTACTAGAAATGGACTCGTACTTGAATAGTACTTGAAAGTGTACTGGGAAGTAATAAAACACCAAGTAAATGAACTTTGAACAAAGTATTTGTACTTGGTGTTTTTCAAGTACTAAGTGCGTGGTACTTGTTTTTTCAAGTTCAAGTGCAAGTACAAGGTACTAGGTAATTTACTGGTACTTGTACCTGTACTTCAAAGTCACAAAAACAAAATTTTGCATTTGGGTCATAAAAAAAATTTTGCTATGTAAAAGGTCACTAAATGGTCATTAAGGGTCAGCTAGTTTCCATAATTGGAGAGAAAAAATTCCAAGGTAATAGTGTTTTTTTGCTCCTCATTTGTGGGATATTTAAAAAAAAGTAGGTATTATATCTGAAAGGCCACTTAATCACCATCAAATGTCATAACGTTTTAGTGTAGTTGGTAAGCCATTATTTTTTAATGAATCTCCAAAATAAATTTTAGTGACATAGTCATGTTACTGCGAACTTAAAAAAATTTACGAATTCATAAAAATAAAGTGCACGACTGGATCACAAGTACTTGCTCTTATATCCAAGATGCTTAAAACTTATAAACATCAATATATTCAAGTAGGTTTTATAAAGGAAAATAAAACCCATTTTAATCTCTCTTTTAAAAAATTGTGTAATAAACTTCTAAAATAGTATAAAACTCAAAAAGAAGTACCGATGAAATGCAAAAAAAAAACAAAAAAATGGTTGGGGTGTTTTGCTTAAAAATTGATTTTTATATATAAAATTTTGGTTAGGTACATTAAAAAAAAGAATTCTGATTTTGAGTCTTTATTAATATACGTACATTCAAAAACCTTGCTTCTAAAATAATCATCATTTAGTTTTTTTTTCTAATATTGAATAGGTACGCAAATATAAAAATTGAATACAAATTGAAAATTTATTTTTTTTTTTTGAAAATTGTAATATGAAGTAGATATTATTGAAATTTAAAAGCAACTTCTGCATACAAATTTTGATTGATTTAATCCATTAAGCTGTTGAAAATGAGAAAATCGATAATCAACAAAAAAAAAGGCAGGTATCGTTGGTAAAAGTTTTTTGTAATTTTTATTTTACCATAAAATACACCATATCTACAGCAATACACTAATTTTTTTTTATCAAATACAATCAATCAAGAAATTGTGTCCTTGTATGCCAAGTACCGGAGTTATTCTTAAAGCTAAATAAAAATTCAACTTCACTATATCTTTCCAAAAAAAAAGTAAAAATCTATGGCTGATCAAAAAAAACTGAAAAAGTTGACCATTTATTATGACCCAATGGCCTTTCAAATAGAATATAATTTTTGCAAATATCCCAGAAATGAGTTGCCAAAAATAATCCGTGAAAAAAAGTATATAAGTTATGTTCATCCATTTTGTTGCACGAAACACGTGCAGTATTCAGTGAAGTGAGTGGATGAAAAATAATAGTGAGAATCTTGGAAGGGAAAATTTCACAATAAACCTGGTAAAAATCTCAGTACAACCGGTACAAATCTTGGAATAATCCGGTTAACAACACACTTAAACTAGTAAAAATCTTGGATGAATTCAATAAAAATCACAGTGAAACTGCTAAAAATCTCGAATGAATCCGGTATAAATTTATAGTAAAACTGGTAAAAATTTCAGTACAATTTATAAAAAAAAATCTGACAAATCCGGTAAAAGATCATAGAAAACTGGTAAAAATCTTGGACGAATCTGATAAAAAAAGTCTCAGTACAACTGAAAAATATCTCCTTCTACTCCGGTCCACAATAAAACTAATAAAAATCTCAGTTCAATTGTTAAAAATCTCGGACTATTGCGGTGAAAATCAAAGTAAAACTGGTAATCTCAGTACAACTGTAAAAAATCTTGTACGACTCCGATAATAATCGCCGGAAAACGGGTAAAAATCTCGGTAGAGTTGGTAAACAGCTCTTGGTAGTCCGATTAAAAAAAACCTAGTAGCTTAAACTAGTAAAAGCCTCAACAGGTAAAAATCTCGGAAGATTTTGTTTAAGCTTATCTTGAGCGTATAGCTACCAAACAAAATTCCAAATTTTCACGAAAACTGCTCAATCGATTTTTCAAATGTTTGCCCAATAAAAAGGGGTTTGAACTTTGTCTCATTTCTGATAAGCTATTCCTGTATATTTTTATTATATATTGCGTTTAATAAAATCCTAATTTTTATTTTTGTAAACATAAACATAAACAAAAAAACATTTTTTTAAGTAAAATGGAACAGATGTTGTTTTGGGTTCCTTCTCATCTAGAACTTACAAGAATTCGAGTCTGATTTATAAAAGCTTAAATCCATCCTTAATGTCCATGCCTATATAAATATATGCCTAAATTATACAAAATTCTAAATATAAAAATCCAATCTAACTCAAATATATTATAGTAATAATATCTTCTTATATTCACAAAACATTAAGCCTAAATAGCCAATTTTCCATAATATCATTATTAACCTTTAATATATAAATCCATACAATTATACTTATTCCATGTCCTTGGCTCTATATTTATACGACTAAACTGACTAAACCAATAAACACAATCATTTGTAATGTCACAGATGGTGCTAATAAGTTTCACATAATAGTTCAATTTCAAAAACAAACAACTATCTAACTAATCAATTAATGACTAAACACATTACACACAAGTATACCCAAGGCTATTCAGGACTATCCAAAGCAATTCAGCTGGAGTATTGTAATCGATGGTTTTTCGTATTTATTTCATTAAATGACATCATTTGGACACCATATGATTCTCATATAAAGTTTTTGTTCAAAAGAGAAATAACACTAACAAAAATACAAAAATAAAAACGAAACTATTCAAACCATTAGTTCCGATTAACCTGAATATATGTTGCTATGTTCGGCTCAATTGCTTTAGATAAAATTATTATCTCAGATAAGTAATAAAGTAGACGATTTTGTTTTGGAGATAAACAAAAATGAATTCGCCATCTGGTCAAAGGACATCATATGAGAGTAGGTATATATACAAAAACATAGTCTGAAAGGACCTACAGAGGGTCTAACCAAAACAATTACCCCCAATAATCCTTTGACCAGACTTATTCCGATTCTCTTCTCTCTCTCGATCTTCATAATGTTTATTATTTTTCTATTTGTGTTTTTTTTTTTCCTTATTTCCTGAATCATTTCTTTGTATACTTTGAGGAGAATTTCATTGGAAACAGAGTGAAGTACTTTTTTAAGTGTTCCGCAATGAAATAGAAATTCGTATTAAAATTTGTGCGGCAAAAATATATGAAGCCAGATTCACATTATAGTTCTAATATCGATAAAGTCTCGATACGATCAAATATTTTTACACAAGAAACAATGAGTATATTCATATCATCGATGCGTGATACGATTTCGATCCTCTCATTGATTTGTATGTACAAATATTTTATCGTAGCGAGAGTGTATCGGTATTGGCACGATAGTCTGGATCTGGCCTTATTCCTGAAATTTTAACTTTTTTAATTGATGTACTGGGTGGGGAGAGTTTTCAATAAGAAATCAATCGTTAAAGAAGGAATGTGTACAAGAATAAAATTGTTTGTGAATAAAATCATTAAAAATCAGTCAACAATCAAATGATTGCATTCATTGACTTTACTTTGAAACTTCCATTTTAAACTCTACAATTACCATTTGTTCTACATTAATAAGATTGCCCTAGTTTTGTCCACATACATTCTTATACAAGTCAACACCCGCTGTTGAATAAGAGTGCGTAAAGGAGCTCTAGGCATTCAATTTTGTCAATTTATTATTGAGACCTTGAAAAGGAGTTATGTATGAAATCCCAAATGCTAAAACTCCGAAAATGCAAAAATCCTGAATGGACAAAATCTCAAATGGTTTAAATCCCGAATGCCAGAATCCCGAAAGACAAAATTCCGAATGCTCAAATCTCGTGAATTTTAATACCAAAAACATTACAAAGCCATTCCAGATTCTTGCCTTAAAAAAAGAAAAGAAAAGAAAAGAAAAGAAAAGAAAAGAAAAGAAAAGAAAAGAAAAGAGAAGAAAAGAAAAGAAAAGAAAAAAAAAGAAAAGAAAAGAAAAGAAAAGAAAAGAAAAGAAAAGAAAAGAAAAGAAAAGAAAAGAAAAGAAAAGAAGGAAGGCAGGTAGGGGCGCTTGCCCCTCTCTCTTATTGGAATATATTTTATCAATAGGCAAGTTGTCTTCTTTTAAAAGCCTTTTAAACCAAAATTTCTATGTGAAAACAATTTTTCGAATAAGTTTGCCCCCCTTTATCGAAATCCTGCGTACACCCTTGTTGGGTTTTTTTTGTCATTTGGGATTTTGTCCATTCAGGATTTGGCATTCGGGATTTTGGGTATATTCGGGATACTTACATTCTATTTTTTTGCCATTCGGGATTTCCCTTGAAAGGAATACGCATTCCCAGGCTACTCTCCACAATCAATAATTGGCAAAATTCACCCTTCAAACCTCTTATAAATGTTAGAAGCTTTTTCTGAAAAGGCCTATTTTAAACACATATATGTACGAGTATACCTTGCGTTCGAGCACATATAATGTTAATGTGTTAACATTCAGCACCCTAAAGGGATTTATGAAACGCATACGTCACAATCACAACTCAGCTTATATACCAACGCCAAGCGTGGCGGCGCATAGCTTAGAGTTTAGGTCTACTATCCAACATAGGCATATGTAACACTACTACTAAACCAATTGCATTCCAACTGAGATGATAGAAAATTATTGCCTGTCGTAACAAGTATCTACGAGGATAACATCGAAAATAACAGCAGGACGAATGAAATCCTTAGAAAAAGTATCTGTCGAATGGTAGATATGTGGAACGGGAAGGGAGTCGGAAATATTCGACAACACTACCTCAAATGAAATAACACAGACAAAAAGGATGTGCTTCTGTGCCTATAACTGTGACTTCCGGCTGTGTCATGGTTCCTGTTGTTAGGATGAACAGCAAAAAAAAATCTATTGTATTAACTGATGTTTGGGGTGTTTATTTTTTTTTTCTTTCCTAATAGTATTTTCAGCTATGGATTTTCGAGATATACACACAAAAAAAGGGACATTTTGAAGGGAAATAAGAGGACATCAACAAGAAAATATGTATGCACACACAGTTGGAGGATTCCAATCTTGTCTGTTGTATATTTTTTTTTTTTTTTTAAGATTTCCCTCTGTTATTTACGCTTGAGTGGAAGTTTATTAAAGGCGCGCCTACACTTCAAAGTTCATACTAAACCACACACCAGGGAGAAATACATAACAAACAAGGATAATGGAATTTTCTGCTTATTTGTGAATTTATTTTCTTTCCTTTCTTTCTTTTTGTTGCTGTTCCTGTTCTTATTATCATTTTGCTTTATTTCTTTAATTTCATCCTTGCACTTTTATCGTCAGTAAATAAATAAAGCTGTTGTAGGCTAATTTATAAATACTTAAATATTATGTTTCACCCCCAAAAATAACAACAAACAAAAAAAAAAACAGGAAGTAAATCATAAACGTAAAGCTTGTTAATGGATTTATAGCGAGACGAATGATTATAAATCAGATCGCAGGCAATTTGAATAACAAATGCTTAATGTTCTCTTGCCAAAAAGGAAAAAAGTTATTCTAAAACAAAAATAAAGAACCAAAATTATGAGTTTGGGGTTGGTTGATTTTTATGCCTACATACATACATTTTTATTTGGCAACAAACGAAAAAAAAAAGTTTTTCTTTTTTCCTATTTCTTGCTTTTAGAGGGTCATTTGTTGAGTTTTATTTAACTTTTCTTATTCATTGTTGTTGTTGATGTTTCATTTTATTTTGTAAGCCAAAGTTGTTGTTGGATAAAAAAAAAATAAACCCACACGGAATTATATTCTTTTCAAAATTATGCGGTTAATGACATTTTATGGGTGCCGCTAGGTAGGTTTTTGGTAAAAAGCTAATAATGCCACTGGTATAATGTACGATATTACTGTTATTTTTTTTTTATTTCGTTCCACCATAGGTATCAAGTTGGAAGCACAATATTGTGGTTGGGGGTCAAGCAAGAAACATCCTTGCATGAAATTGTTTTTCACAATTTGTTCTAGGTTGGGCTTAGTATGATAAAGAACCAACTGGCACGTTATTCCGCAGAGAATTGTTGCTTTGGGCGTATCCAGACTATAAAACATAACAAATAAGTTGGGCATTTGTATTCTCTTTTTGTACTTTGATCTACCTCTAACACAGGCTTAGCATATGCTCACGTTTTGCTTATAAGCAGCTATTAACAAATTGTTCAGTAGTAAACGAATGAATTTATGAACAAATATTAAGTGATATTTCAAATTTATATAATTTAGCAATATGTATGCAAACATGAAGGTAATATTTTTCATTGCTATATTACGAACATAAATTTGGGTTTAAAGGCAACACTTTACACTTTTGGTTATAAGAAAATTAAAATGCTTCACAATTTATTTAATTTTTTTTTATGTTTAATTGAACGTTATAGAAAGTTATCAAGTAAAACACGTAAAAATTTAAAATAGCTTTTTATTTTCATAGTAAATTTTACTCTTCCCCTGGGTCTGGAGGCTGTGGGCATCGCGTAAACATCCCTACAACTTGAAACTTATTGGTTATGAGAGAGATAGAAAATGCTTTGGAGAATGTTAAAATAGCAATAAGCCCTTGAAAATTTGTGACATAATTACAAGGTGCACACGCCCCTGGCGACAATGCCAAAGAATCTATCAAAGCGAACCAATATGTCGTTCAGCGTCCGAGTTCAAAAACTTGGATTTTTCAACATCAATAACAGCTCAGCTCAGCTCAGCTCAGATTAGAATTTCCAGATCTTAAAAAAAGTTTTGATCCATCAAATGCAAAGACTGGAAAAATGGCCCATTCATCATGGAAGAAGTACGGCCCAATGACGCCGCTGGCCCATAAACCACACCAAACCGTAATTTTTTCGGGATGCAATGATGACTCGTGGAGTACGTGAGGATTGCTGCCTGACCAATACCGCATATTTTGTTTATTGACAATACCAATCGGCCAGAAATGAGCCTCATCGTTGAAGATGATTTTTCGATAAAAATCCGAATCATTTTCAAGTTGTTGCTCAGCCCAATTCACGAACATACGACACTTCTGGTGGTCAAACGGCTTCAGTTCTTCGTCAATTTAATCTTGTAAGGATGTAGGCCAAGATCTTTTCGCAAAATTCGCCACAACGACGTCATAGAGATGTCCAACGCTTGAGAACGACGACATTTGGGCTTTCTGCAACTGAAGCCTCAGCGGCAGCAATATTCTCGACACTACGGGCACTTCTTTGTGTTAAAATTTGTCCACTAAACGCTCAATTGTTGATCTGCTGGGACGATTATGACGACCATAAATTGGACGTAGCGCTCTTAACGTTGACGGCACTGACTCCGAATTTCGGTAATAAATTTTAATAATTTCGACTCGTTGTTGGCACGTATATCTTTTCATCATAAAATGGCAAACCTTACTGAAGAGAAGTGTCAAAAGAGCAGCAAGAAATATGGCGTCGTTTGCTGTCCCTGTCACTCTACTTTTGTAGCGTCCCTGTTGAAAAACCCTTTATAATTTCATATAGTGCAAAGGACTCGGTTTACAAAGGACCGTAAAGCCGAATACCTCTCAGGTCATTTGTCTTATATTTTCTTACAAAACCAGTAGTCTTATTTCTATTTATAAAATATATGTAAGTTTTAATTAATAACAACAAACTGTATTTCTATCAATTTATAAATAAACATGAAAGTTATGCAATTCGATTTGAATAAGAATAAAATTTTTGTTTAAAAGGCCAGAATCCCAATGCCGAAACAAGCACAAGACATAATCCTTAGTTGTTGAAAGAACAAAATACATAAATATTCAAGGTTAAATGACAAAATGTCTTTCCTTCTTTTTCAATTTTTTTTTTATTTTATCTGTGTATTTAAAATAAAAGGAATGTATGTATACATTTTTTTTTAAATTTCAATGTTTTTCTTTTGAAACATGTACAAGTAGTGTACCTAAAGATGTTGAATTTGCATTCGAAAATCCTTCAAAATACATGGCAATTGTTTGGGGCTTAGGAGATGGAGCTAAATCATACTTTTCTGCATAATTCAAAAATCAATAAAACAAATCATCAGAAGATCCTTCAATTTATGTCCTTGAAGCAGAAAAACAAATATGTTAACGAAACTCCAATTGAATATTACTAGTGAAGTAGAAGGGAAGGAAAGGAATTCCAAATCATTAAATGTGAATTTCCTCATCATTATGTTTCTTTTGAAATGAGATACCTATTTGGCTCAGGTAGGTGTAGGCTAGGCGGCGTGGTGCCGCGGCGGTGACACGACGGCATGCATCATTCCGTATTTTTCTTATATTCATATAGGAAAGTTAAAAGTGATATACATATGTAAATGCTCTTTTACTTAAGTTATTCACACACACTTGACATTTTGATGAAAGAACACACGTATTTTCTGTAAAATGAGAACACAAATAAAATGAAGTACCAACAACATTAAAAATGTTCCACATACGCCCGAGTGTACCAAAAGGCTCTTTATTTAATTGTTTGTATGCCTTTTTTTATTTTCACACAATTTAATGTTTTTTTTTTCTTTTTTATTTTTGTTTTATTTTTGTTTCTTTGGTGAAACACAGACGAAATGAACATGTATCTCCTTTCATTTTAAACAGACACTGACAAGAGTGCTCGAAGGTATTTACAAATGGGAATGCATGAATAAATTATTTTTAAAGTGGGTAAAAGGAAAAATGGTGGTGTTTCGCATTTCAGGATGTTGCTGATTGCTTCCGTAGAATGATGATTGTGTCTTTTGTTTTTATCTTAAGATACAAAAATGGAAAGGAATGAGATAATACAATGGGACTCCGGTTTAATTTGGCTTGCTGTTGTTCGAGGTTGTTTTTCTGATGTTGGAAGA
Organism: Dasysyrphus albostriatus; assembly: GCA_946251815.1. Taxonomy (NCBI): domain Eukaryota; kingdom Metazoa; phylum Arthropoda; class Insecta; order Diptera; family Syrphidae; genus Dasysyrphus; species Dasysyrphus albostriatus. The sequence goes on from OX276336.1 coordinate 141,019,857, forward strand.
AAATTAATGTAGAAGAATTTGAAATTTTTCACAAGTTTTTTTTTTCTTTTCTTGTTAAGACTTTTAATTGTTAAGAAAATTTTAATACTAGAAAATATATGCCTGTGTACGTACCATATCCATTTATTATTAAACGATTTTCAATTAGTTACGAAAATGCAATCATTTTATTTAAAAATTTAATTACAGTTGTTATAAGAAAAATATGAATGTATGAAGGTACTTTAAATATCTAACAAGATTTTTTTCTGGACTCATTAATTAATTGAAAGGAATTTAGTCTTAAAATTTAGTTTAATAATTTTTATTTAGAATACTATTTAAATAAAAAAAAAAAAAACAAATCTGTTTCAATAAATTAAAACCAAAATATGTGTATATTTTCAGAGGTAAGGAATAATACTTAATATAGAAAGACAAAAATTTGATTACACACAATTTCAATGTAGTCGTCAGTAATACTCCCTTATAAATACTAAATTGTTATCTCGAAAAACTTTGTCATCAAAATTTTCATTATTTACATACTTCTAAGTATGAAATTGTTCTTAGTAAGTAAACCAACCATTTAATAAAACAAAAATACATATCTAAATGGAAATGGAAATAAGAAACAAATCAACTTAAGCAGTGTCAAATGTTTTGAAGTTTTTAATTAAAAATAGAGGTAAAAAAGGGTGATTCTTATGAAGGATCTTACACTCACGACACTTGTTCAATTACAAAGCTTAGGAGTCGATCATGTTTTTGTTTTTTGAAAAGAATGGGTCTCAAATACTTCGAGATATTTCGCTTGATTAGCTCAATTCTAATGCAAATACATTGTTTATATTATATTCTTATAATAATTTAACAAGGCTCTAATTTATTTACTCTATACATTTATCACCAATTCAAAGTTCGAAAAATTCAAAAACTTCGTTAAAATAGAGTTTACAAAAATTCTATTATAACTTCTCAAATATAGCATTTTTAATAGTGCTTTGTTTCAGCAATTTAAATAAGACATACACACACTCCATCGAATTAAAAGCCGCAATTGAAAATGAAATGAAATTTACAAATTTTCTATGACATTTTTGGAAAATTTCCATTTTTTATGGCATTTTGCCATTTTTAAAAATTTTTGTGAAAAATTTAACCGGAATATTTAGCTGTTCATGAAAAAGTTGAAAACAGAAAATGCAACGTTGTGAAAAGTAGCGTTAAGTAATTAATTAATTTTAATAAAGAATTGTTATAGGAAAACGAATTGCACGACAGATCTTTCCTCTAATCTTCAAGTATCTTAGATTTTAAAAAATTGTATTTTATAAAAACATACATAGTATGAAAGGGAGCGGGTCGGAATTCTGGTTTTCAAAATTATTTTTGGTCAAAATTCTGCTTTTTTTTTGTAAATTCTGTTCTGTTTTGTCAAAATTCTGTTTGGCCAAAATTCTGTTTTTCAAAATTTTGTAAATGCAAAATTCTGTACACTAAATTTCTGTATTTCAAAATTCTGTCTGGTCAAAATTCAGTTTTCTCAAATTATGCTTATGAAAACTAAGATTCTGTCTAAAAAAGATTTTCATTTGCACAAAACATTTTTTTATAATTCTATAAACCCACCCACAGCAAATTTTGGATGTGAGTGATATCAAAAAAAATAAGTAAAGGTATCAAAAACATGAGTAAAGACTATTCCAAAAATCAATTTCTTGGAGTCCATTGCCGGTTATTGACTGCAAGACTTTGATTTTGGGAATAATCTTGCCTGAAACTTTTGACGCCTACCTATACTTCTTTTTTTTGCAATAACTCACACGTAAATTTTGTAATATTTAGTTTGCTGCAGCTTTACGCTGTAGTATGAATTGAATTCCCTTAACTGAACTTAATTTCTTGGTTTTTAAATAACCAATATAGCTTTCAAGTCTTTTTCTTATGACGCGCTCTATTTGCTTTTTTTTAGGAAATTTTTTTATGTGCTCCCCATTTTTCACTGTATTCGCCTGCGCTTTTTGCAAAAGAAAACCATTTTCAACTTTTTAGTCGGTGACTCAAAACATTGACAATGTTTTATGTTCTTGAAAAAACTTCCGTATTTGGCTTTTCATCATCAAAAACAGACCAAAACTCTGCCTTAAGATAGTGTCTAGTTAATTTAAAATCGTTTCAATTATGTATGTATGTTTTAACCACGTTTAATTTAGTTTAATTACAAGAAATCTGTTGTCTAATGTTCTCTTTTACAACGTATTTACAGAATTTTTAAAAAGTGGTCACTTTTTTATATTATCAAAACGATTTCTCTTTTACAAGAAATTTACAGAATTTTTAAATACATAATTTTGAAAAACAGAATTTTTCAATAAAACTAAAAAATATTGCACATCAAAATTTTCAAAAAAAAAGTTTTCGAATTTTTAAAAATGTTATTTTTTTTTTTTGAAAATTCGATATCTCAAAAGTGGGATAACAATTTTTTTGCCATTTTATTTTTATATGTCCATAAATTAAAACTTCAGATTGGCATACCAAAAGTTTTCCTTAAAAATGTTTTAGGAATTTGATGTATAAAAAATGTTTTTTTTTAAGAAAACCGCTTCAACGATTAAATTTTTCTTTCCATACCATCATATTCAATCAAAAATTTAGATTTTCATTTCAAACTCTCAAAAAAGTGAATTATAATATTGTTTTTCATGCTTCTAAACATTTTTTCTTATAATTTTCGTGTCTTTACATATAATTTTCCTAAGCCCTAACAGTGTTATTTATAAACCCATTCCAAGCAATGTCTATCTTTAGACACTTGTCCAAATCCAAAATATTATTTATAAACATTTTGCACCTAGTGGCTAACTTAGCCACTGGAATTTGTTGTTTAAATCTCGTTCAACAAACAATGAAGGCAAATATTTCTAGTTTTCTTATTTTCCAGTTTGGAAATGGATAAAATGCTAATTGAAGATGTTCAAAAGCCTACTCAAATTCATTCAAAAATGAACGAAAACAGGTGTCACTGAATAAATGAGGTCGTATTTGGACAAGTGTTGGAATGCGTTTATAAATACCGCGATGGCTAAACTATTTAGGCATTGACTTGCTAGGCAACTGCCTAAGCGTGTTCTAAGAAAATCTAATAAATACGACTGTCAGTGACTTGAACTTAAGAGCAAGTATTGAATACATAACTTACCATAAAAATTACAGACTTCTTTATATCGCAAGTAATGAAAGTAAAGAGAAAAGTAAGCCTTCATATTTAAAAATCTCCTCCACAATTTGTTGTTATTATTTTTAGAACTCAAAAAAAAATTTCGCTTCTAGTAAATACTCCAAATAAATTTGAAATGCAGACAATAGAATGCCGTGAAGGGTTGACTTTGATTTATTTAAGAATGTGTTCGTCGATACTTTTTAATTTTTAGTTTTACGTTTTATGCCTACTGAAAACTTAAGTCCAAGTTTATTGAATTGTTCCCTATCTCTCAAGTGATAGTGATATTCATTCAAATGTTTGAGCTTTACGTTGTTCTTATGTATATTAACTATCAGAGTAAAAAAGTAAACAAAAATGACACTTTTTTGACCGATAAAATCACTAATGCCAGTCGAGTAAATGGTCATAAATTAATAAATATTTTCTTTTCGCCATAAAAAACTTACAAGTGTAAGAAGCATGTAGTTTTGATATTACACTAGCATCATGGATAGTGTTATGGTTGTGTTGACACCGTTTTCCAAACTATGATAAAGTTAAAGATAGAATAATTTAGACCTTCTTTTCTGGCATATTTTCACTAGTTTTCCAACACATCCCTTTACTTAATTGATTATAAATAATATTCTATGGTTTTGTTTAGTTTTGTTTATAAATAATATTCTATGGTTTTGTTTAGACTAGAATCAACTAGTAAAATGAATCAAATAAATTAAATTTTAATATTAATTCAACAAAAAAAGACTTTCTGAACTTAAAAAAATATTATTCAACAACATCTATGAATAAGCCCCTTAATTTCTACAAGCTTTAGTACAATTTTTCACACGAAAACTTACGGTATTTTAATTTCAGATTATTATAAACAAAACCCTTCACTAAATTTAGTTAATACCAAAGAATTCGTTAGCTATATCCTGAAACATGTTTTTTTTTATAAAAAAAAATATTTCTGTTTGTGGCCTAACATCCAAAGACTCAACAGAACTCAAAATATATTTTTTTCTGTTCAGTTTTTCAAACTCAAAGGAGCACAACTGTTGTTATTCCATAAGTAAATTTAAAAGCAATTTTAGATTATATTCTTATATTCATTTTCTTTTATCAGTTTCATTTCAGTTTATTATCTCCACAAATATCTTATTATCATGTTGAAAATTCCATAAAATATTAACCTTCACTCTAAATGTGAATTCATACCCAGGCCCTTCATAACATTCCGCAAAAAAATTCTAATTTTTTTAATCTTCAACATTCAACTTCCTTGTACGTGTTTTCAATGAAAGGAACTCCCTTTACCTGGTTTAAAAGAAGAAACACTCAACAAAACAAGAGTAGTGACAATCAAAAAAAAAAAAAAAATGAATGTTCAGTGAGATGATGAGAGAAAAAAATTCTGTGAAACTCTGCAATTTAATCCCCACAATGAACAAAGAAAAAACTTGTTCAACAAAACAATAAAATTAAATTGGCCTTAAGAAAATCTTATAAAGGAAATTCAAACAAATATAACTACAACAACTGCATCAACTATATACAAAAAAAAAATTGGTACCTATACCTATACAAAATGTCACGGCGAAAAAGAATAAAATCATAATTCATATCCTTGACACTTGAAACTCCACTGTCTCAAAACCATCTCTCACTTGAAACAAAAAAATCAACCTCCAGCTGACTTCGACTGAATCCTGGATTCACAACATAGGTAGGTAGTGAAGAAGAAAAATCCACTCGCTGTTTCATCCTTGTGCTTTTCTATATCTGTGTGATATCCCCGGGGCGGATCTAAGTTAGTTTTGTATTCTCTATTATTTTATAGTCATTGTTTGCTCTATTCGCTTTCGCATACAACCTCGCGCAAGGACTCAGACACAGAGTACCCCTACTGCAGATGACGATGATGGTGATGATGATGATGGTATGATAGGCGCATTGCACTTATAATATAGTAAATACATGCATATACAGGGCCACAAGAGAAGAAGACTTTTAAGGACAATACCGCAGTCAGTTACTCCGCGTCATCCTCCTTTTGAATTATTCAAAATAAAACTTCATCCATCGGATTTACCCCGCAACAGGACAAAAAAGAAAACACACAAAAGACACACCAAGGACCTACGCGAAACTAATGCGGATTGCGATTGCGGCAACCCCTTCTTCTGATGGCTCGTCCTTTGTATAATGACGAGTCCTTGTTTCCACTAACCCATCAGCGAAGAACTTACATATATTCCAAAAAAGGTTTCCATACTTACATCAAATTTCTTGTTGTGCTCCACTGTGGTATCCTTTTTTGTGCTGTGTGATTCCGCCGGCAACACTTCAACTCCAAACATTAAATTTCCATAACGTTTTGAATATTTGAGAATTGACTAATAACTGTCAACATTGGTAGAAATGTTAGCTCGCAACACCGTTGTCAAACAAAAGGGCAAATCTATTTTTAACACAGGCACAGATATATATGTATGTGAAATAACTTTCAAGGACCAAAGGTGTCCTTTTAGCTATTTTGTGCTTTTTTTTATTTTTGTAGTTGTAGCTGCACTATGGTTGGATTTTGCGGTAAGTTAAGTTCACTTCAGGTACTTTTGTATGCCATGAGACATGGATTAGGTAAAGAAGAAAAGAGAGATGGTGAGAAAAAAAAGACTTAAGGACGAATGGATATAAAACAGCAACAAAAAAAAAATAGAATGAAGTAACCGTTTTAATTATTCACTATATACATTTCTGTTTAATGCAGTGCAAGTCCGTATATAGAGGTATATCCTGTTGGACGATGAGATTACTTATTTTCTGTTTGTTTATCAATATTTAATTTACGTCAAGGACCTTTTATACATTAAAATGAATAACTTAGTTATAATTTATTCGAACTTCTAAATAACACACATTTTGAGTGGTAATTTAAAAAATACTAATTATAAAACAAAATCGAACAAAATTTACAGAATTCAAAAAAAATCTTATCTCACTTTAAGACCATTAAGGAATTTTAGGTATGTACGATATACTGCTAATACCCCTGTTAAATTCAAAAGGATATATTATTTCGTAAAGCCGGTTTGGATTATATTAGCAATTTCTTTGAAAGATTTCTATTACCGTTAAGTTAAACCGTACAATTTCAACTAAATGTTGCTGAATTTGTCCAAAACAATTTAAACACAAGGAAGTTCAACGAAAAAGCTTTTATTTGAATGTCCTTTATGAGGAACTAAAAATATCCCTTTTACTGTTTTCGGAGAAAAAATATCCCTTACTCTTAAATTCCGGATAAAGTCTATAACAGAGATGTATTTTCGGATTGGGATATTTTTAATAATGAAGCTCTTACATGAAACGAGCTTTTAAAGAAAAGTTTTGCTTCAGTGTAAGCGGATGTTTTCTTTTTTACTTTAAATTCGTAAAACATTTTATGAATGAAAACGTGGGATGTTATAAATTATACTCAAATATTCTTAAAAACTCCCTAAGGAGGTATGGAATTGAAATGATAATTTCCAGCGACTTTCTTAAAGATATACTCGTACAATAATAAGTAAAAAGAACAAGAATTCGATAAAAATAATATCTTTTATTTTCTAAAAGAGATAGTTCGGCAAATGTTGTTAAAATTAATTTTAACTTATTTAACTTCAATTGCTTTTAAGTCACTTACAAAATTTATGTTAGTCTTCGTAATGAACATGATTGTGTCGTACATCGCTGAAAAGCTCATTGCGTTTACAAAAAAAATTAATAGAACGGTAATGCATTTATACATTTTTGTATTGTTGGATTAGGTAAAAGTGATATTTTGTCAACTTAGTCGGGTGAGATTTTATTATGTGATGTGGCTTTGTGATGATTCGCATTGTTCAAAAAATCCGCAGAAAAGACTGACTCGTGAAGAGCCAACAAAGGTAATATCTAGTCACTTAGTATAGGACTAATTTCGGGAAGGGAATGAAAATTTTAAATCGAAATATTGGGTTTTTGATTAATTTAGCGTTAGAGAAAAATCCTGATGTATCACACGTAGGTATGTACCTAATTTTTTTTACAAAAGAGCGTTTTGAAGATATGCGCAAAAATAATTTTCTAAGCTGTTTTTACTTGCGATATGTACTATATGACAAATTATGCATTCGTAAAAAAATTGAACTCGAGATTTTGATCAGACTTGTCATTACGATGATAGGGAAGATGAAAAAAGTGTGTCCGTCCGTCTTTCTGCCTTTTCGGCTACAGCCTTAATGGCTGGATCGGTTTTCTTAAAACTTGGTACATAGTGATTTTTAATGATTCTGCCCACATGTTTTCTTCATTTTTTTAGAACTTAAAACAATGGTTATTTTATTTTTATGGTTATTTATCTCAAAAACAGCTACACAAAAATTCAATAAATTTCATTTAGTAAATGCTACCTTTGGATAGAAAACCAAAAAAAAAATTTAATGATACCTCCCGATAAACATTTTTCATTTTTTATTTTCTTCTAAACAGTAATGATTTAATTTCAATAATTAAATAGAAGATTCTATAGAAAAAATCATTCTTACCAACATTTTCAAAACTGCTTCAAAACTATTTTGAAAACTACGTGAACGATTTTTATAAAACTTGGTATTCAAGGGTTTTTTACAATCCTTAAAATATTTTGAGACAAAATTTTTATTTTATGAAATAACACCGGACCTTCCACACTAATGTTAATAAAAAAAAACGTTAAAGAAAATATCGTCGGCTTTCTATCAAAACCTCATATTTCAGATCAAAACAAATCACTAAATTTAAATATCAATGTCTCGTTATTGTATAAGGTTCCTTTTGGATCTTCCAACCAGTTTTAAAAACTTTCACGATATAATAATTCCATTTTATTGCCCGTCAAACCTGTGTTTTGTGTCCTCTAAGCATTTTTTTAAATTGGACTTACAAGGTTTTGACAGAAAGCCGACGATAATTGTTTTCTTAAAAGTGGCTCCTTTTTATTTTGAATTTTCTCAGTATTGATTGAACAGATTTAGATTTATTTTTTGTATATATTCAAATTTTAAATAAGATTAAAAAATATTGCATATCAAAATTTTCAAAAAAAAAATTTGAATTTGTTAAGAAGTTTTTAAATTTCTTTTTTTGAAGATTCGATTCTCAAAAACGGATTGACATTTTTTAATCTTAATTTTATATACACATAAATAAATTCGTACGATTTGCGACCAAAAATGCTCGTTAAAAATGTTTTAAAGAATTTGATATTATAAAAATTATTTTTTTAAGAAAACCACTCCAATGATTTAAAATTTTTTCGATGCAATCATATTCAGTCAACAATAAAGATGGCGCTCTATTCTTTCTTTTCAAACTCTTGAAGAAATTGTTTTTGGCTTAGTTCAGCATTTAATTTTTTAGATACGAGCATAAATCTTATTTATTTGCTTTATTTTAGGGGTTAAAAACTCAATTTAAAATATGTCTGATATTAAAAAATGTTTTTCGGAAATTACGTATACTTGCTAAAAAAATTATTTTTCATCTGATTCCTTAAAAGTATTTAAAATAATTTTATTTTTAGTACAAATTTTCAAAATTTCACGTTTTTTTTTTAGTTTGGCCCTCAATCTTTATAAATTTCAATCCGTCTCACACAAACAGTACCTACATTGTTGGAAGGAGACAGGTTATTGTAAAAAACCCAGGGGGTAAGAACCCCACAGACACTAAGCCGAATTTGACAACTTTAATGTTCAAATATTCGATTAAAATGAATAGTTTAAAAAAGTGATAAGACAAATTGAATACATATTTAAAAAGTACATAGGTATAGGTAAAGCTGCAATTTTGTTTTCCGTCAGCAGCCTGAAAAGTAATATAAAAGTGTGAAAATAAGCCCTATTAAAAAATTTTGATTTATGAACGAATTTGGGAGAATCTTTCTATCTGTTTTTTGCTTCTAAATAACTAACTAACATTTTTTAACGAGGCTTAGAACAGATTGGTGCAGCATTTTATTTTTTTCCCTTATTTGATGAAGTTACTCGTCCATTGGTTTTTGTGCATTCTTAACAAGAAAAAAATCCCTGTCACCAAAGTTGCAATCATTTACAGATGAATCTTGCACAGGATACAAACTTGAATTTAAGCCTTAAGTCCCAACAAGGGTTGTATCATTTTTGCGAAAAATCATTTTTAATGGATAACATCATCTATAATGTTTAAGGGTGAACTGGAATTTAATTTTTGGTTATTAAAACTTATTTGTTTCAAATGAAAAATTATGGTACAATAATTAATAAGTATAATAAATACTAAGACAATTAAAGAACTTTTCACTGGTTGAAGGGTAATTTTTGAATAAATAAACTGCAGCATCATTAAAATGTGCATTTTTTCACACCGATGAACTGAGTTCAAATAAAATTGATTTTTTATAAAATCTTTCACTAATACCAAACAAGTCTGAATCATAAAAATGGAAGAAATAAAAAGTAAAATTTAAAAATACTTGTATATTAAAAATATAAGATTTGAAACAGAAACTGAAACTGGGTTTTTTTTTTAAATAAAAGTTTTAAGAATAAAATTGTCAAATTTAGCTTGGTTTCCGAGTTATACAAAATATGTAATAGTGAAAAGTGGCCAATGCGATCACTTTCACAGAAACACATGGGTAAATTAAGTATCATTTTCGGTTTTAAGCATATGCCTCTTGACCAAACAAACACATTCAAAAAGAAGACCCTTGATACCACTTTATAGTGAAGAAAATTGTCATAAAAACACAACTTTTTAATTTATTTTTTATTTATTTAGAGTGTTATTATAGAAAAATATTTTTTTTTTAATTTTTAAAAAAAGAATATAAATTATAAACAAAGAAAAATATAAAAAAAAACTGTTTTTTTTTATAAAACTTTGAATCTGTATGAAATCAGAACTTCTATTTAATATTTTGTGCACCAAGCATTGTCCCCCATAACTGCCAGTATTTACCTTGGCATAGACATAGACATATATTAACTGTGTATAGCTTATTGCTACTAATATACTTTCTAGTTTCTACAAAAATCTCAACTGCCCATCAGTCAATTTTTGGAAAAATCAACTAAAAATTCTTTTGTTTCCTCTTAAAAGTTCGTTTTCCATCCCATTACCTGCATCTGCTCAAAAATGTCCAGAAAAACAGATTCATCACAAAAAGTTTTTTATAATTTAGATATTAAACCAGATGATCACAATAATGTATTATTTTCCCAAAACATCTTCTTCCAAAAAAAAAAAAAACAAAAAGAAATACAAAATAATTTACATCTAAGTTGGGTAATAAAGATACAAACTAACAAATTACCACGACAAATGTATTTCTCTTGTAATTATCTACAAGTTTCATTAATCATTATTTCTTGCCCATCATTAATATGAAAACACACCTCTTTCCCATTCCAATTATCTACCAACAACAAAAGCCATTAGCTTTTCCCTACCTTTCGTTTTCCAGTCTTAAGTCTATCTACTAAAAGTTCAAATTTGAACAAAAAAGTTTATAATGAAAACAAAATAATTCATAATCCATTTAGAAATTAACAACAATAAGCAGGAGCTCCCGTAGGCAAAACAGGCCCCAAGAGTACAAACCGTTCTCTATGTAGACTCGAAACACCCTCCTAAAACAACAAAAACTTATTTTCCGACCAGTCAGTCATTACTCACTTGAGGATTTGCTAAACAAAACCTTTAAACCTTGTGACTCATTTATTTGCTAAACTTTTCAGCACCGTTTTAAGGGAGCCTCCGTCCTCTGTTTTCTGTCTTTCAGATTGAATGAAGCAGCAGAATAGCACTTTTTAACTTTAAAGTCTCTTATTCTCACCTAAAAACATTCCTGCGGTGATAATAATCTCTAAGCTAAAACATTTCCTTTTGCTTTTCCGTTCACTTTCTTTTCCACATCACATACCCTTTTGCTTACTCCCACTCCTTTTTCTCATATTCTGCTTGTCTATTGTATTTAAGAATTACCACTTTGAATTACCACCAAGTGGTTTGCCAAGGGTATTCCTTGCCAGCCATAACACTTCAGTCAAAACCAAAATATAAAAAAATAAATAAGGCAAACTTTTTTTTGTACCCTCTGTTTTTGTGTGTGTGGAATATTTCGGGGAATGCACACACACACACGCACATAAAGAAAAAGTAAGCTTAGAGAGTGAGGTGTAAAATGTATAATTTAATAATCGAGTTGATTAATATTTGCATATTTTACATAGGACTCCCTGAAACAATATAAATTAAGGCTGGACCTCGTGAGAGGTTGCGAAGTATTTTAAGCCCATGGAAGAAAATGTGGTATTTAACCTTTTTAGGCAGTATCATATTTTTTTCATCAGGTAAAAGTTAATTTAAATTTAATGAAATATTGTCAAGGCATAGAAGAAAATAAAGTAAAAGTACGTTGAGTCTCTCTCTGTCATAAATTTTTTCTATCCATTTGGCAATATGCCCTAGCTATTGACGGCCTTTACTTTTTAAATTACTTTCTTAAAGTGGCACTTCGCAGGAGAAGGGCATCAGGGCTTCAAACAACAAGATTCTTCCAGTTTGGTTTGTCCCTAGCTTGCCGTAATAAAATGCTTGAAATAAAATTCACATGGCTGTGTAATCAATAAAAGTTAACAATAAAGGTAACTAGCAAAAGTAACAAGTATAGGTAACCAATAAAAGTAACGAATAAAAATGGCAAAACAATTAACAAATAAAAGTACCCAGTAAAGGTAATCAGTAATTGTAATTATTTAAAGCAACCAATAAAAATAACTTATAAAAGTGCCCAGTAAAAGTAAACAATAAAAGTAATCAATAAAAGTTACCATCACAGCTAGGTACCCAACAAAAGTATCAAATTAATGTTACCAAAAGAAGTAACGTTGCCGATTTGGACATAATCTAAGGATAACTACAAATTTAATAATCATGTGATTTGCACTTCCGGTAAACAACAAGGAAGTTTTGCGTATTGGTCAGGCTTGCCAGATTTGGCTATTTATTGGAAATTGGGTTATCGTTTTTCGAAATTGCTGACAACAATTTCAGTATGACAGTCATAATTGGGCTACTGATAGCCCACATCTAACCTTGGCAGATATTTTTTTTCCTATAGTTAAATCACAAATAAAACCTTTTTCTCCCCCTAAACATACTCTTTAAGCTTTCCCCAATTTGGCACCACTTTTTATCCACTGAATATTACAAGATGTTTCCTTGCGTCTAAGACCCCTATTACACGATGATTCTTTGCGTCTGAATCTTTTCAAAATTTAATAGGTGCGAAGGTGAAATCAGATGTTTTTTTTCCTTCGCACTCACGAAAATTCGAAAAGAGTTAGACGCAAAGAATCATCGTGTAATAGGGGACATACATATACTCATTCATTTTGACATTTCAAATCAACCGCAACAAACTTCACTTTTAAATCATTCAGTTTCTCTGTTGTTCCATTCTTCTTTCTTTTATGAGCAAAAAATGTATTTTATTTTCCGTTGTTTTTTAAAATTAAAATAAATTGTGATTGAAGTTATGAGAACATTTTTTATTGTTATTGGGCTACTTTTTGAGTTACTTTTTTGAGTCCGATTTTGGGCTACAAACATTTCTACTAATTAGGCTATAGAACTTGTTCATAACATGGCAATCCTGGTATTGGTATTACAATTCAATGTCCAGTGATTTCGCTCATTGAAATTCAATGCATAGCCTTTCTCATCTAGTAGACTCCCGCCCAGATTTTGATTTCAATGCATTTTCGGAGGGTGGCGAAATTTCACAGTTAATACCTTCTGATTATTAAATTTTTCTGTCCGTACTATAGCCGCAAAACTGCCGCCGCTTATAAAGTGCCACGGTGTGGACAGCTCCTTCTATCCAAGAGCTATCAATGTAAACAATAAAAATTTCTTTTGAGAAAATTCAAGTTTCTTATCAACAATCTCATAAAATGGATTGGTACCTTTATCAATATTCTCGAATCGTAAAGCAATTCTTAAAAGAATTTGATTCACCTCCAAAAAAAATTCAATTCTATATATTTTTGTATAAAAAACTATCAAACATTTGACCAATTGGCTTAAGCAAAAAAAAAATAGCCCAAAAGTCAAACAAGAATTTAACAAAACATTAGAACAAAGCTTTTATCTCAACACCAACAAGAGAAGTTGAATTGAAAGCAAAAAGTTATTCTCTCAAACAATATATCTATGATTCGAATCGAAGAAATGCAAATGGCATACTTCCCTTATTCTTTTGTTGAAGACGACACACAAGACAACGAAACTTACAACTTCCCGAACCACTTTTGCAATTTGCCATCTTCAACCGAACAATACCTTGGAATTAGTCAAGAATAGATTTGTTCACTTGATAGTGCAAATGGAGAGCGTGAGAGGCTGATGGTTGGGTGGTGGGTGAACAATATCGGATTGTTGGAAACTGTAAGTACATTGTCTAGCCACGCCATTCTTAAACACCTTCCCATCAGCACCCACCCCCTCCCATCATTTTATGCTTTTATGTCTTTGCGGACTTCTGCCTAAGAATTCAACTTCTACACTAACAAGTCCAATACCATTTTGTTCGTGGCGGCGATAGTGCTACTTTAGTTTTTCCTTGGGGACTTTCTATTTCTGTGTGGATGGAACAATGACAAAGAAGAAAGTCGAAATTAATTCCTTTCGAAGGAAAATGTTTTTGTCTTTGCTTTTTTTTTTTGTTTTTCTTTGAGCTTCATAAGTTTTTCTTTCGGCAAGGATTTTTTGTGATGCCTTTTTCTTTTTCTTACTTGCGATTAATATCACAATGAATTCATTTCTATGAACAAAGTGTAGATTGGATTATTATGTTAAATTAGTGACATCTGTTTTATTAAATGAGGAGTGAAGAATAGTTTTGATTGTATACGAGTATCTTTAATTAAATAACTTTTTTTTTTTGATTTCATGATAAGAAAAAAATTAAAAACCTAATTAAATTAATAAAATCAGGCTGCACTTCAAATGAATAAATCTTAGTAAGTAATCTCTTTCCGCAGAAAAAGTTTGTTTTTTATGAAAATGTCAAAGCTCAATGGAAGAAGAAAGAAAAAAACAAAAATAGAAATTCAAAAATGAAATGAGCTGTCAAACGAAATTACCAAATTACCAAATTACAAATGATAACACTTTTTCTGTGATTTGTGAAATAACCTCATTTCGGTTCTAATGAAAATGTAGTATTACTACCCATCAATCCATTAATGAACTCTTTCTTTTGGATCATTGTGCCTTGTGCAATACCTTCTCTAATATAAGTTGGATACGGACCACTATTATAATTTTCGTCAATCTTTCTGTTAAAAATTTATATGTTACGGTTTTCCATCCCAAAATTTATTAAAATAAAAAAAAAAACATATTTAGGCTCATTGCATTTCTAAATCCAAAAATAGATTTCTGTCATCACTCTTATTCATAGCCATTCATAGAAACTCATGAATGTAATTCTCATTTCAAGTTAATCAAATTCAAACGTCGTAATTGTTCCCTGAACAGACATGTTCTGTTCATCCTGCCAATCATGTAACATATTCTTAAATCTCATCACAAGTAGTGATAAAACATAACGGCTTCATCATCATTATCAAGTGTGAATCCAATATCTTGCACAACTCAATATCAAACAATCTTATTCGTGAAATGAAACTACAATATACCGCTTTGACAAGCAATGATGATAAATGTCTTCACACCCACTCATCGCATTAATCAAGTACTTCTATTGTGTTTCTTAGAACAATGATCCTTTTGTCAAGTATCATTTTGTGAGAATGTACGACAATCCTAATGAAAAACAAAACACACCTTAGAACTTTGTTTTTGTTTTATGTCGATAATGCGCATCGTATAAACTTAAATAAACATCACATAATATGTTTTTCCAATATATAAGAAAAAAGGATACTTTTTCTTTCTAAACCATCACTTATCATCAAGCTATATGTAACTGAAATGTTTTCTTATCCCCATTTCATGGTTTTCTTTTTCCTACCACGTACCACGGAACAAATGTCATACAGAAATGGTCACATCAAAATGTTATATGTCAATAAAGTCACATCCAATGTATGTAATTCGATAACCAATTTGAGGGCACATCCTTTCTATGTATGTACTTCAAATTGAAGTTGAAGAGTTCCGAAGTTTAAGGATAATGATGTGTCGACAACTATCCTTTGGGGAGTGTGTAATATGTCGCATACAGGATATAATTCACCTCCATTATAGAAAACAAGTACCTATCCTACAACAACAAAAAAAATCACGAAGTTTGAAACATCTTTCAAGAACACACTTTTGTTCACTTGAGCACAAAAATAAAGGAAAACTTTCCTCACACCATCAATATGTTTTTTTCTCCTTCTTGTGGACTTTTTGTTTATTATCCTGACTACTGCAATGAGGTTGACTTTAAGAATGTATATAGTCATGTTGACATTTCCAAACAATTATAATAAGAAAAATAATAGAAACGAAATGTTATATTTATGTTCTACATCAATGTAAGGTGTTAACTTGAAAATTAGAGAAATACTTGTTGCCAGTATCTTAAAGCTGTCATTAGATTTGTTGTTAAAACTTCAAGAATGTAAATACAAAATTTCCCTTCGCTAAGCTAAGTGTAGTTTTTCAAAATTTGAACATTTTGGTACCTATACTCGCGAATTTCATTTATCGTTTTTCTTTCAGACCGACGCACGCAACGCGACGAATTCTCAGCCTGACATCAGATTCAAATAATGCAACCAGAAAAAAATGTCAACACTATTATCACTAAGACTGTAGAATATTTTTGCCTATTGGCAGTTTTTGAGTAGTTGTATTTAAATTTGATTTACATCTACAACTATCAAATTTCGTTCAGGAAACTTTTGGTGAACTCATTATCTCGCGTTGTGGGGTTATTTTTTTTTTTTTTGGGTTTTGTGAAGTCGCTTGTCAACGCAGATAAGCCCGAGATGATTGACACCTTTGAAGAGAATATTCGGCACCTCACCAAAAGTTACCTTCATTAAATAGATTGTTTCGCGATGCGTCGCGGGAACCGAACCATTATTTTAGTAATAAATTTGCACGATTTGCAAACTTTGTTCAGAAGTTAGTCTATTCATTATGATGTGGCCAGCCAAATTGAGCATAAATCAAGTGACAGCTGTCAAAAAGACCAACTTCGAAAGAAGTATTGCCAGATTGAAAACCACACGTCTAAAGAAAAACATCCTATATAAACAAAATTAATAATTTTTTTTTTATAAAAATCCAACGACTATTATATTTTAACGGTAAAAAAATATACAAAAAACAATTATTTCTTTAGTTTCTTCAAGGTTTGCTAAAATGTTTCCCAAATTTCAAGTCCCAAAAAACATTGGCCTATAAATCAAGTACCTACCAGATACCAGACGATGATGCGAGAATTCTCGTTTATTCAGCATACCGGAAACCATAGGACCCCACTTCTGGACACGTTGACGGTGGCAAACATTCACGTTCGGGCACGCTGACGGTGGCAAAAATGCATGATGGCAAAGTCGAGAATAGTTAATTTACATTATTAAAATATAAAGATTGATAGATACTCGTATGTACATCATATCCAAAATACATTTAGAAAATCTGATTTGATTTTTAAATAGTTGCTTTGAATGAGTGGTGGAAGGGGCATAATGATGTTTTATCAAACAAAAATATTCATTTTAATCAAAATCCAAGCTTATAACACATGACTTAAATGTGTTTTTAAATATCTAATCTTATGAAATCAAAACAAACTAGATACAACCATTCTAAAAAGTTGCACAGTCCTTAAATAATGACCGCATTTTAAGTCAAGCAAGTAAAATTTTCATGATTTACCCTGGTCCACATATTTAATGTATCATATCATAAGAAACAAGATTAAAAGTCTATAAATTCGAATTAGAAAGTAAAGCTTTAATGGCCTTAAAGCCATTTAGACACTTACGAGTCTATTTAAAATAGATTCTAAGTCAAATAGATTTAAAGTCGACTATCGGTATTGCCAAAGTCTTTTTGTAAATATTTTTCTATTAGACTTTAATTTTTTTTATTGAAAGTTCAAATCTATTAATTATTATATAATTAAAATTCGAATAGGCAGGAATTCGATCTACTTTTTCTATTCGAATTTTTTCGAAATTTGGTTTATTTCCAAACGTTGATTGTACCTGCTCCTTTTTACTAGTCCTTTCAATCATATGACCAAAATTTGGCACTAGGGTCGGTTTGATTTTGATATAGGTAGGTAGGTTTATAGAAACAATTAAATTACTGTCTTATCTTTTGTAATCATTTTACACGAAAATCCATTTAAACCCTTCGCATCTTTACTTATATACATATATCATTAAAACATTTTACTTCACTTTTTTATTCAAATAAATGATGCACGTCATACGTTACACTATACTACACACCCTCTGAGCCATTAAATTCAAACAATCTAAATGTTAAATAAAATTTAAGATCCTTTGGCTTGTTAATCACTAAATAAAATTGAAGATGATTTAACAAAAGTAAAAAATATAAACCTTCATGTAAATTAATCTATTTTCGTCACGCACATATAGAATAAATTAAGTCATTTCATGTTTTAAACTCATGACAATTAAACTTTTTGTTACAAAAAAAAATACAAAAAAAGATTGCTATTGCCACCCACTCGTCTCTCTCATTGACTCCAATTCATTTTCAAAGCTTAAAAACAGACAAAAGAAGAATAAAGACCCATAAAAGTTAATCATAACGAATTAAACCCCTAAACTTCTCTTCTGCATCAGGCATACATTATGTACACACATACATATGTATGTACAAACGAACCTGGTAGCGTATAAGAGAAAAAAATGTGCCAACCAACTTTATACCTTCGCGAACAAACAATCTTATAAAGAAGCTCCTTTCCACTCGCTATCCCTATATTACAATCCCAAAACCTTGTTGATCCTTTCATGACCCCATCCACACCGTCAGCGCAACGACCCACACCCGTAACCATTAACATCCCATCCGTGTGTTAGGTATAGGTTAGCGGCGGAGTTGCTTTCCAAATAGAACGGAAATGAATGCCTTCAAGGAAAATTAAAAACGAAATGGCGTAGCAGCATCATTTTTGTACGAAGAAGCATTAAAATGAAAGATGATCCAATAAATTTCATTATGTCGTCATTCAAGGTTGAGCGAAAGCGAGTTACCTCCTGAGTCCTGAGGGTTCACAGTGGAGATATAATCAAAAAGGTAATAGCTATCCCGAATAAGGAATTACTATAAATATAGCCAAAAGAGTGCAGACAGGACTTAAAGATCCATTATGGACGTGTTGGGGATAGTTGTATCACTTCCGCACGTCATTTTGTATGAGAGTGCAGACGCATACAATCTGACAAATAACCTAGTGGGAAAAAACTGAACGAAGAATCTGTCTGTTATCTATTCCATTTTTTTTTTTTTTTTTTTTGTATTTCAAAGTGAAACGTTTTATCTGTGGAGCGTTTCACGTCCCACATGTTTTTTAATAATAAATCATGGTGCAATTTACAAGTTCTCTAACAGATTATTTTCGCTTTTGCGAAGGAATGCGAACCCGCGGAGCCTGGAAGGATATAAATAGTGTGTATAGTCTATAGCTATAGAGCTGCACTATCAAGCTTGTCATCATGGTTGTTGGTTAGAAGAGAAGAATCTTTGAGTTGGTGCAGCAGTTCATGACGTGTATGTCGGTGGAGTTAAGTGAAGATGGCTTACTTGAGGTGTGGAAATAATCGTATGTTCTGCCTTGGAGAGGAAGTGCATCTGACGATGAAAAACGATAGGGGAATTAGCATAGGGTTTATTTTTTCTTGATATTTTTTTTTTATTATTTTCTCTGCTTATGCCATAATGTTATGAGATGACGAAGGAGCTGAGTGTGCAAAAGCGAATAAAATAAGTTGAGTTATTGGATTTTAATAGAAATTTGATGGGAAGCTCTTTCTTTTTATGTAGGTAGCAATAAAATGAAGTTGAAAACCGCTTTTCGCTGAGGGTTATATTCTTATATACCTACGTAATATTTTATGTATGTGGTTTTCTTTTTGTGGAAGGATTTTAAAAAGCAAACATTTAAAAGGAATTTTTTCAGTTAATTAGCCAGTTTAGTTTTATTTCTGAGATCTCAGATTACTCAGAGCCTCAGAAACAGGATTCCTCCCGAAAATTCCACACTTTTCCCTTAAAAACTGAGACTGATTTTTTTGGATTCGCTTGCTCAACTATTTTTTTTCACTTTATTTTACATGAGAAGAAAAGAAAAAGAGAGTTGTTTTGGAGGAAAAATACTGAGCGCTCAAGAAATATAAAAATGTAATTCACTGTGTGCTTTCCATGTGCGTATTTTATCCATCCAAACATACGTGAATTTCAGAACTGCCAGGTGACTATTCAAGGGGTTTTTAACATTCAAAACCGACATAAGTTCAAATTTTGTCTGTTGATTGACTTGACTGTATTTTTTTGTTTGAAAATAATACCGGTCCACCTATCCCAATCACAATTATTTTAAATGTGCTTTTAAATTATACAGTTTCGATTGGATGTTTGAAGTACCTTCTTTTGTATTCCTTTTTCACTTATACTATACTCTAAACTTTCCATATTCCATAGGTATAGAATAGAACGCAAAACCAACATGAAAATGGCATTACAGAACGAGGGCATAGATTTAATAGATCTATGGACGACTATACATACTTCTCGCATCGATAAAATTTGTGGAGAAACAATGAAAATTGATACAAACGCATTAGTTGTTTTTCCATTTGACAACGTTTCTCGATCAATTTTATCAATACGAGAGTTAAGGCCAGTGCCCAAGTTCTGAAAAGCTTGAACTATAATGCTCGGAGGCGCACATTTCACATTGGCAAAGAGCTTAGTTTTTGTATCCGATGAAAATCTTCAAAAGACACTTCTTGGTAAGAATCGGTATGAAGTAGTGTGGGACTCTTACCGGTAAATCAGGACTAATCTATGAAAGATCGACAAAGGGGTTTTCCTTAATATTAAACAAATTTAACATAAATAAGGCCATTTTCTACTACCTTTTTATTTGAGCCAAAACGAGGATATTCGGAAATCACAAAAAAAAGTGTTTTCATTTGTAATTTGGTAATTTCGTTTAGCAGCTCATTTATTTTTTGAATTTCAACTAGCTGTTAATAACTTTTTGTTGTTGTTTTGTCTTTTAATTTGTAAATTGGTAGTTTCGTTTGACAGCTCACTTCATTTTTAAGTTTCAAGTGCCTGTTAATCTTTTTTTTCTTTCCACTTTTGTGTTTCATACATTGAGCTTAGATATTTTCATATAAAAACTTTTCAGAGCTCTCCAAACCGTGTACAATTGGGTGTTTTCTTAAGTTTTGGTTTTATTTCCAACCTAATATCCTGAAAATTAGTTGAAGTTATCTCATTTCATTTGGTCTAATGAAAGCGTAGTACCTATAACTAGTCAACCGTCTGAATCTAATGAATAAGGCTGTTATGCTACATTTCCACCTAACACTAATCTGAGATTTAATGAGATTTACCTCAAACCTCCTTCAAATCTCGAAGATTTACCATGCAAATCTTATTCGTAAATCTTGAAGATAAGAAGCTTATCTTGTTAAATCTTCCTAGGAAAAATACTTTTACAAATCAAACTAACCAATCTTATATGGTGCAGGAAGATTCATTCGTAGCTGAATTCAGTTCATTACAATTGAAGCATTCTATTTCATTTCCACTTCATAAAAAAAATTGAAACACCATTTACATTTTTTAAAGTGCTGTCAAAATTAATCTTTTTTATAGCCACATCGAATCAAAATCTAGATTTCGAGCCAAAAGCCCAAAATCTCATCAACGCGATTTTCCACACATTTTCAGATTTTGTAATCTACTAGATTTTCACCAAATCTTCTTAAAAACTAATAAGCCTTTTCACAATCACACTTAATTACTCATTTTCTCTCTTCCATATAACAGCCCACCCATAGTAGAGAGAAGATAGAAAAAAGAGATTTTGTATTTATGAGCACAGTGTAAACAGGATGTGGTCCTTTTTATGTTTTATTCAAAGAAAAAGTTAAATATGTGCAATTGTATCCTGTGACTTTGACTGATTGATTTTTTTTTTTTTAAGTTCCTATGAGCACTTAAATTCTTTTTAAATGTCAGAAAGAATCTAGATTATGTGTGGTGTGAACGATTCAAGTAGATTTTGAAATATTGTTATAAGTAAAAGAAATAGTTTTTTTAAATATTTACTTAAAAGTTGCTTCTCAAATGCATTTAAGTAAATAAATAGTTAAATCAAGTGTTTTGAAGTTATTCAAAATATAAATATAAATGAAAAAACATGTTGAAAATTTCCACTATCAAATCAAATCATGTTACTCAAAATCGAAATTTCGGTTCTAGCTGAAATCTCAGATTTCGGTTTGGTAAGAAACTAGTATAAGCACGGCATAATGTCATGTAACAACTTGAATGCGCTTACACCTTTATTTTCGAGCCTCGAATAACAATAATTTTTCTTGAATGTCAAAAAATAAAAATAAAAACAACCTTTCAGTTTATGCACGAGGGATGAATAGTTCTTTTATATTTTAAAATATAATTAGAGCCATTTAATTTTATTTGACTTCATAAATACTATATTTCTTTTTTAAATTTTATCGGTAAGAAAATCAACCTTCCTGTTAATTATCAGTTCTTTCATCTTTATCTACTTATAGAGCTTCTAAAAATGGGCAAAGTAAACAAAGCTGGAGCTCTGAAAAAAAAGCTGGCCAAACGAGTTGATGCTTCGAAAAAGGCAGTCACATCCATAGCATCCAAACTTTCCTTCAAAGCGAAAGAAAAATCATCTGATAAAAGACTTCTTCTATCACAAACACCCTCGGGAGTAACACCTAGGAAGCACAAAAACAAGAAAGAGAAATTTCACCTCAAACACAAGAACCTCCTAATAAAATTTGCTCAACAAAAGAAGAAGAAAAAGGAAGAGATTGCCAAGAAAAATCGTGAGAAGACTGCTGTGGTTGGTGATATGAAGATACTCAAGGATGCTCTGCCATCTCTGGACGAACTATTCAAACTGAGTAAAGAGAACATGAAAACCGAAGATCCTACTGAGATAGGAAAAAAACTAAATACTAAAGACAAGATCAAGAAGAAAAATAAACAACTGGTAAAACGGGTGAGTTCCTTGCAAGCTCTACTTAATGATCCTGACTTCAAGAAGAATCCACGAGAAGCTATCGCGTATCACGTAAAATATACAAATGGCTTAATTGAATGAAATTTTTTTGTTTTTATTTATTAATATAAGTAACAAAAAGCGTATAAAATATGATGAATACCTATAATTAAAATTACTCAAGATATTGAAAAATCTCTTGGGTTTCCACTTAAAGCTTTGACTTCTTTTGGCTGAAATCTGCAAGCGCATTAAAGAACTCATTTGAGCGGAATCTCTTCTGTAGCTCCACACATTCGCGGACCAAAGCATTTTCCAAATTAGTGTGATCAGCTTTAATCAACAGAGACTTCCCAGCCATTAAGGATCCCACGGGAAGTCTCGAAATAGCCATTAACTTTGGCCATATTTTAGTGTCAAGTTCATTGGCTTTCACCACTTCAGCTACGAAATTGATTCGATGAGCTTCTTCAGCTGTCAATTTCTGATTGAGGAGTAGAACTTCGATAGATTTAGCCTTGCCAAGTAACCTGGGAAATGTATACGACGAACAGCCTTCAGGACAAAGTCCAAGTTTCGTAAAAGGTGTTGAAAAGTAAGCCTGAAAGCGCAACAGTTAAATTTCAAACTACAACATAGTTCAATCTTACAGTATCAGTGCAGTAGATGATATCGCACAGTGCGGCTGTGGTCATTCCAATGCCAATACATGGTCCATTTACTACAGCAACTAGAATCTTCGGAAATTCGAAAAACGAACGAACCAAATTCTTAAGAACCACATCCTTGTCTTGCAAGAATTCATCGAAATCCTTGGAACCCGACGTAGTCAATGATAGATCGTTACCTGATGTATAGACATCACCAGTGCCTGTAATGGCAACAACTGCCACAGACTCGTCTTCACCTGCCAATCGAAGTATTTGAGCAAGTTCAATATAGGCATTTATGGTAAGCGAGTTCTTTTTGCGAGGATTGTTGATTTTAATTATAAGAAGCTTCTCATGTTTTTCGAGAAGCAGTTCTTTGATTCCATCATAAGATTCACCCAAAAGAGACATTTTGTAAAGTTTACTAATTCCTTCGCTGGTAGTCTTGAAGAAAACTTAAAAACTTATAAAATATTCATTCATAAATTTCTGGAGTTTGACCTGCTAGCAGTCGTGTAGAGAATTTTGAATCAGGTGTGCAAATGACAGCAGTATGCTGTAGACTTTACTAGATGTACAGTATGTCCAGAAAGATTTGTCCCACCAAAAACTGCTACGAAATGAAACTGTTAAGCTAAGAGTACACGGCATGCAGCTGTCACAAATATGCCGGTTACGTTAAAATGACGTCGCTGCGCATGCACATGTAGCATTTTACATACTGTGTACTCGTAGCATAAATATTTCGTTTACAAAAAATGCGGTTTGACAAGAAGTAGTAACTGAGAATCTCAGGGCGTGTTGTTTTATTTAACTTGTGTAGTGTTTAGTCTCACACCGTTTTTTGTCTACCAATTCTCTTCGGGCTTGAAAAATAGACAAGCGTCCATTTCATTTTGTCTTACAAATTTCGAATTGATTTCACTGCAAGCTCTATTCAACAGGACATGAGGACATGTATTGATTACGATTGCATCTTAATGTTGGATTAACATGTATCTTGATTTCATTTATTGAAAGAAGAAAAGGATGTCAAATATAAAAGTTTCGTTTCTTGGATAGAGAGACAAGACCAAAATCAAGAGCATCTTGATAATATCAAGATTATAGTAAAACATAGAAATCAAAATCAAGATTATAGTAAAGACGAACATTTTCATCTTGACTATGACATCTTCGTCTATATTTGTGTGCACATGTTCATGTTGTGTATGTATGCATGTTTTGCTATAACTTTTTGGCCTGATTTAAAATAAAAAAGAAGTGAAGTGTCAAAGACAAAAGAAGACAATAGATATATGAAAGTGTAAATAAATTTGTTTAAGGCCTTGAAGATGTCCGTGCAAAGCAATTACTGAACAAACGTAAAAAACTAAACATTTTGTTAAATTAAATTAGGTATTGAATGAAAAAACAAACTATTATCAACCGAATCGTAATCTACATTTAAAATAAGAAAATAACAAATACATATGTTTTTGACAGCCAAACAGATTATAGCTTATTATAGCAATTAAAATAGAGTTACCACCCTTGTATTCTTTCACACGTTCATATTTCAAGATCAAGATACATTTAAATCCACCATAATCCAAGTTTCAAGTTATAGTGATATCAATTTTTTTAGATGCAAGGTGCGGTAGCAGAATATGAAAATCATTTTCAGCATCATCATTTTGGCCTAGAATAAGAAGTTCATATTTCTTAGCTATTTTGTGAGATAGTATGATTGAAGGCACACCAAGACAGTAAAAATTCTCTGGGCTTAGCTAGGCCCGAAGCTATTTAGTTATTGTTGTATTTAACATGGAAACTGTTTAGCCTAGACATCGTTTTTTTCTACTAGTTCTCTCTTCAAAGAAAACCTAGTCTGCTCTATACTTGTTGGCCCTACTGTTATTTGCTTCGAGTATCGAACAAAAATTTCCATAGAACTGTCATTTCCCGAAATTGTTTATTTACAAAAAAGTTTCAATTTTATCAGCTTGGAGTGAAATTTTCTGATTATTTACAAAAATGACGGAATTCTTAGCTGAAAATAATCTTTGTGGACAAAACCTTCTTCGGATTGTCTCCATGGGAAATTCAATCATCGCTGAAATCTTGAGACTGAAAGATTACATACCTGATATTTTCAAGTATCTATAACTTTGACCACCTTTTTTCATTTTCACAACATTTTAATTGATTTCAATTACTCATAGATTAGAATCCAAAGCTGACCAACAAAAGTACGCAGATATAATTTTAGATTTCAGTTACCTCCGAATTGCCGAGGCCCAGGACAACAAAATTGAAAATAATCCAGTAAGTTGATACAGACGCTCCTAATTTGTATGTGCACGTCTCGAAAATTAATGTGTTTATAGGCCCTCCAAGATCTAGATGATGAATTCCGAGATAATTACATCGAATTGCTGACTCGGTTCTATCTGGCATTCGAGAGTACCCATCAATATGCCTCGGATTTAAAACATTTCGTGGAAGAACTCAATCGAGGCTACTATATACAACAAACAGTCGAATCCGTTTTGCAAGATGAAGAAGGAAAGCAACTTATGGTAAGTTATCTTTTTTACTATGCAGAATAAGGTTAAACATCGGATTCCTAGTGTGAATCATTGTATCTCTTCGGAGTAATACTCCTTGTTCTTGATCTCCATATACCGGGAGTGATCAGAGAACGACTTTTGATATCATACTATCGCTATAGTGCTGCTAGAAATCACGGTGATAGCAACATCGATGATGTATGTACGCTCCTCAGATCCACTGGATTTTCAACTCAACCTAACACCAAACCTGTCCCAAATTATCCAGAGAGCTTTTTCAGGTATTCCAACAGCTTTCTTTTGGCTCCCGTTGATTCTAATTCTTTTCTATAGTCGCTTCACTTTTGATCAAACTTTTGTGGATATGGTAATTGGCCGTTTACGCTCCGATGACATCTACAACCAAATCTCCATCTATCCCCACCCAGATCATCGATCCACGGCTCTCTCGAATCAAGCTGGAATGCTATTTGTATGTCTTTACTTTTCTCCGAAAATTATACGCAGCCAGGTCGCCCAAATGCGAGAAATCACAGACAAATTCTTCTCCGATAACTGGGTTGTTCCCGTCTATATGGGAATCACAGTGAATCTGGTCGATGCCTGGGAGCATTTCAAAGCAGCAAAGACCGCCTTGAGTCCTGTCGTTGAAACAAACTCTGTCAAAGGCTTTTGTTTGCTCCACAAAGAAAAATTAAAAAAGGTTTACCTACAAACCTTCGAAATCCTTAAAGAAGGCGTTCTTACCGAAAGCTTCACTCTGCAAACTCAAACCAGGATCCTCGCTCTGATCCGAGATTGCAATGTAGTTCTTCGTTGGTTTATTCTGCACACCAGCTCTCCAATACTCGAAGTTTCTTCTGGCAAACGCCACAAACAGGTCTGTGAACTCGTACAGACTGAAAGTGAGTTCAAACATACGAAGATTTTTCAACTGCTTCTCAACTGTAGTCAGTTGGAATTGATTGTTAAAGAAATTTTAAAAGACCTCATAACAGAGAAAGAAAAACGCTGGGAAAGTTTCAGGAAAGAAGCTCTTGACCGTGTTAATGAACTCAGTGAGGCATTCTCAGGCAGCCGACCTCTGTCAAAAATCGAGAAAAATCCATCTTTAAAGAAATGGTTCGCTGATATTGGCCAACAGGTGACAAATTTAAAAATCAACAATCCCAACATGTCGGGACGAATGATAATTCAACTAATTCAAGCTCTCGAGGATGTCCAGGAGTTTCATAACCTTCAATCTAACATGCAGGTCAAACAATACCTCCAAGAAACACGAGAGTTCCTCACGAGTATGATTCAAGTTATTAACATCAAGGAAGATGTCTTAATAAATATCCAGCTGATTAGTGATCTGAGCTACGCTTGGAGAACAATTGATTCCGAATATACATCAATCATGCAGGAGAGCATTAAAAAACAACCAAAATTGGTGATTAAGTTGAGAGCAACATTTCTAAAGCTGGCCAGTGCTCTAGAAATTCCACTTCTCAGGATAAACCAGGCAAAAAGTGAGGATCTTGCTTCGGTTTCGAAGTATTACAGCACAGAATTAGCCAATTATATTCGAAAAGTTGTTCAAATCATTCCAGAGACTATGTTCAGTATTCTGGCAGAGATTATCCAGATGCAGACGTCAGTTATCAAAGAGATTCCAACACGATTGGAGAAGGATAAGCTGAAAGAGTATGCCCAGTATGATGAACGTCAAGCAGTGTCTAAGTTAACATTCTCAATTGCCATCTTCACAGAGGGAATTCTGATGATGAAGAAGACTCTTGTTGGAGTCATAGAGCTAGATCCAAAGAAATTGCTGGAAGATGGAATTCGAAAGGAACTGGTAAAGAACCTAGCAAATGCATTGAATGCTGGACTCATCTTTGGCCCAAAAGGCAAGACTAGTGATTTGGAGGAAAAACTATTTCAGCTTTCAAAAATCATGGATGGGTATCGAAGATCATTTGAGTACATCCAGGATTATTTGAATATTCATGGATTGAAGATTCTCCAACAGGAGATGTCACGAATCATAAACTACAACGTCGAACGGGAGTGTAATACATTTCTGAGGAGCAAAGTCCTTGACTGGCAGTCATCTTATCAAAGCACCACAATTCCAATACCCAACTTTCCCCCAGTTGCAGGGGACACAGCTTCGAATAACTTTATTGGGCGGCTTGCGCGGGAAATTCTTCAAAATACTGACCCCAGATCGACGATATATTTGGATTTAAAAGCAACCTGGTATGACAAAAAGACGCACAAAGAAATTCTCGACTCGAGATTCTTCATCAAAGTTCGTGAAGCAATCGGACCAGCTGGTTTAGTGGGGCTAGACAGATTGTATTCGTATATGTTCATATCGGATCTGCAGAAGAATATTGAGAAGATGCAGACAAATATTACAACTGACAAAATGTGGGTAGAAGCATTGGCTTCTCTTACTAGGGAACTCGAGGATAAGATGATTGTTAAGAATCCTGTAAAGTTTTATGCGAGTTACACGACAAGATGGGTAAAGGTTTGGCCAACTATCCTGGAGTGGTTACTTCAGATTGGACACAAACAAATTCTGAGGCAGCAAATTGCCTATGAATTGAACAAAAGTTGTAAGTTTAATTCGAAGAATCTGGAAGCTTCATTGGATGCTTTGAACAAGTTAGTAGCAGCAAATTTTTTGATATTGTTTTTTGCTTATTGTTCAAATTTTTGCAGGTCCCTTCTTATTGATCTTCAAGAATCCCAACAGATCGATGGAAAACCCAAGCCAGATAAAGAAATACTCTCCGAACTGAATGCCTATTTAATATTCAGTGGAAATTATGACCCAATGCAACAGGTGTTTGTGTTGACCAAGAACTCACACAACATCTCACTGTTCCTACTCTTGTTTACCATTTCACATTCAATGAAATTTCAATTTTCAAAGAACCTAAATATGCTGATGGCAAAGAGCCCCAAAGACCATATCGATGGCGTGGCAATGATTATAGGGATTCAAACTGTTTTGAATCAATTCCATCGAGATGTTCTTTATTTGTATGTGGAGTACTTATGTCAGTATGTGACTTCGTTGGTGGAAGCTAATTTGAGGTGACTGTTATGTTTTAATTAATGTTCTTATTAGATGACTTTTTTTTAGTGCAAAACAGGAAATCGGGTTAGAGAGTAGCACTACTATTCATTATTTAGAGGAATTCATCCGAATTGGAAAGCTACCAAGAAGTTTATTGGAGGAACATGTGCCACTGATTGTTTTGAATCAATTTGAGTATATGTCGAGCAATAAATAATAGAAGGGATACGCTGAAGAAGCCATGAACAAATTTTATATACATTTTGTTATTTTAATGGACGTGGAAAACACGCAAATATACACTGTTGTGATTAATTTACATAATACATATACACATTTAAGGTAACTTGCATTTTTATTTAACTATTCAAAAATTTTAAGTCAGTTTGGAAAGACAATATTTAATTGAATTCATTTGATTTTCGGAATTTATTCTTGCATTATTCTAATACTCTCAATTTGTTCTGATAAGTGAAAACGACATTCACTTAATTTGTTCAATAGTGAATCTATTTCTGGATCCTTATTATTTTAAAAATTAAAAACATCAATTAACAAAACACAACTTGTTTAATTTATTTTCATCAACTCTGATAACAATAACACCGATTTTAGGAAAACAAATGCAAAAGGGAAGTATTAAAAAAACCTAAACCTCTAAGGCCAAAAACTTTGAGGTAGAATTGTAGGAGGTATCAGTAATGTTGTACTTTTTATGTTATAACTGTTGGTGCATTGCGTCCGGTGAATTTAGGAAGTTGTGAGATCTCCAGAGCAATATCGATAAGAGGCTTCAACATTTCGCTTGCTTTTCCCAAAACATTGTCCTTTTCATAGGAATCGATATACAGACTGAAAACAAAATCAGAATTTTACTTACATATAATGATTTTTCAAAGTATGTTTTTTTTTTACTTACCGAACAGTAGCTCCAGAGCTTCCAGTTCCGCTCAAACGCATCACAATTCGACTACCATCTTCAAAAACTATTCTCAGACCTTGCTTTGTTGACACCGATTTATCGACTGGATCAGTGTAGCTGAAGTTATCAGCAACTTTGACCTTGTAAGTCTTGCCACCGCTGGAGTATGATTTCCCAGCAAAAGCCGGATCAGTAATATTTTTCTCCATCGCTGCCATCATTTGATTGCACGGTTCCAAATCGCATTCTTCGTAGTCGTAACGAGTAAAATAATTACGACCATAAATAGACCAATGGTTCTTTAGGATCTCCTCAATGCCTTTTCCGGTGTGTTGCATTACTGACAACCAAGCTAATACAGCCCATATTCCATCCTTTTCACGAATATGATTCGATCCTGTTCCGAAACTCTCTTCTCCACACAAACATAAACGACCGGCATCCATCAAGTTACCAAAGTACTTCCATCCAGTAGGCACTTCAAATACCTCTTTGCCCAACTTGGCTCCGACCAAATCGACAGCTGAAGCAGTTGGCATACTGCGGGCAAAGCCTTGAACTCCATTCTTTTGGAAATATGGTATGCACTCCAAGTAGTGAGCAATAACTGCTAGAGAATCACTAGGTGTCACAAAAAAGGCTTTGTTGCCAATGATCATGTTTCGATCCTTATATTAATTAAAAGAAAATAATTAATTGCAACCGCAGACTAAAATTTATTTATAATACTCACACCATCACCATCAAATGCAGCTCCAATATCGTAGTCACCCTTTGCAACAGTTTCTACCAAATCTTTTGCATAGGTCAAGTTTGGATCGGGATGAAGACCACCAAAATCTTCTAGAGGAGTTGTGTGTACAACACAATTCTCAGAGGCACCCAAGTTCGTAAGAAAGATTTCGCGCACATAAGATCCGGTGACACCGTTCATTGAGTCAATACGCATTTTAAGTGGCTTGCCAGTTGCCTTTCCGCTGACATAGTCACGCAGTTTAGCGAAATCAAATATTTCTTTCATATGGTTGACATAATTTGTCACGGAATCGATGACATCGACAACAAATGGTTTTCCATTGATCTGCAATTGTTTTTTTTTTTTATTAATTTATTAAAAGTTTTTTATTGAAAAATTATTACATCAAAGGTGCTAGTTCCAGTTTTACTAATGTCAATTTGAAGACCAGCCACAATTTTGTACTCTTTAATGGCAGTTGATAGATCATAAATCTTATTTGTAAAGGCGTCAGGAGCAGGTCCTCCATTTTCGCAGTTGAATTTAATTCCAAAATCGTTTTCTGGACCACCGGGGTTGTGAGAGGCAGTGAGAACGATGCCACCTATTTATTTTTATACAAAAATTACAGTTTTTAAGATTTTCCAAATAAATATTTTACCCAAATCAAGTTCTTTTTTAGTAAAAAAAAAAGGGGGTTGGGTGGTTTTCAGTATATTTCGCGAATTTATTTTTGAGCCGTTTAAAATTGTTTTTTTTTTCAAACACCTAGAAGCCAACCAACCAAATCCTGTCTATTAATCGGGTAGCCGACCGTAAGATCACCTATCTCATCGCGGCTATTGAAAAACATTATACCAACTGATAGAAATCATGAAAAGCTTGTTGGAACAGTGGTTCTATAAATTTATGAACTAAATCTTTAATACGGACGCCTCCCTTTAAACTCCCTCTCCCTTTAAAAAAAAAGTCATAGTAAAGAAAAAATAAAGTATCGGGTTTTGAACTGAAAAATATTAACATTTTTCGAAAAATTTCCAATTTTTGAGATGAGATCTCAATACTCGATTTTCTACTCTTCAAATATTTCGGCAAGAAATTTTGTGTTCGATTAAAATCTAGACAATGGTGTTTGAATATTTAAGTTGTAAAATGTTGTTTGTTTTGTAATTCATCTGTGTATACCATGTAAAGCAAAAAAAAATCTGTTACACTTCTTTTTGCGGATTTAAAACAAAAATATAACTATGTACTTACATATATTTGCAATCTTTATACTACATATCTATTAATCTTAGATTATATAAAGACAGAATCTAATTAATTGATTTTGTTTATTCCGTTGGTTAACACAATGATATTACAGAAATTTTACTAAGGGTAGTTTAACTAAATCAAAAAGACCTAACAGTCTTATCAGCTAAATTGCCCTCTTCATGCTCTATTTGCCCAACTCACAAAGATAAGCCAATACGTAACCAGAGATATAGGTTTTTTATAATAAAAATCAAGCTATTGTATCAATAGCAAACCCCCAAGCTCTTTTTTTCACTTCACTTTTGAGTAGGTATTTGAAAATACAAATTAAAGTTTACTGTCATAGTACTTACCCAAAGCCTTGTTATGGCGAATAAGACTTGACACGGCTGGCGTTGACAAAATTCCATTTTGGCCGACTAGCAACCTTGAAACCTAACAGAAAAGTCAAAGTTATTTTATTTTTAGATCTTTAAAGTCCTAAATTGTTGCAAACAATATGAACAAAATTATTGCTTACTCCATTGGCGGCACACATTCGAACGATAATTTCAGTTGCTTGTTTGCAGTAGTAACGTCCATCGCCTCCTACAACCAGCAGAGAACCATTTATAGCGCTTCCATTGGCATCAAGGATGCACTGAATGAAGTTCTCTGTGTAATTTGGTTCGATGAATACTTTTACCTTGAATAAAAGATAGTTCAATATAACTTTAGATTTTTTTTCCTCAAGGAATCATTACTTTTTTTCGAAGACCACTCGTTCCTGGCTTTTGGCCTTCATATGGGGTTGTTTTAACAGTTGACGCACTAAGAGCCATTTTTCTTAATAATAACCAACGCACTTTCTTTGCAAGCTAACAGCAGAATGAAAATTATAATCCACAAAAGTGAATATCTGACCTGAGATTAGAACACGAAAATCCAAAAACTGCCGCAGAGTTCTCCAAGCAAACTCCCACTGCTTCTTACCTACTGATAACTTTTTCTTCAAAGTCGCTTAAAGGTCATTGTGCTGGTTGTCACTTGAATTTTGTTTGTGATGACAGACCGCGCGTCGTACGCCGCCGGGCACTTGTTTGGTTGGAACAATTTACAATAATCATTGTATTGACTTTTCAAGAACCATCCTAATTGTAAATCAGTTCATGTACTAATAACTTTGTGGTATTCATTTACTCAATAATTGTTTTTTTTTTAAAGAAATTTACAAAAATCCACATCTGAACAGTAAACAAAAAAATTATCTGTCAAAGTAAAATGTATGCTATGGGTGTGTCCGAAAGTTAGGCACCATCTACAAAGCCTCTCAAAATGTTACTACGTTTTCATAGAGCCGAAATGAAGACATTTCACAAATCACAGAAAAAGTGCTTCCATTTGTAATATATGGTAATTTTGTCTGACGGCTCATTTCATTTTTGAATTCTGACTGGCTGTTAATCGCATTGTTGTTGTTTTTTCTTTTTAATTCCATTGAGCTCTGACATTTTCATGAAAAATCTTCATCAAACTGTGTCAAATTGGTTGTGTTCAATAGGTTTTGACTTAATTTCCAACCCTATTTCGTGCAAATTTAGTTGAAATTACATCATTTCGAATTTTGAATTTGTATGGGAAATAATATGATTTCATATCGAATTTGGAAATTTTCAACGAAACAACCTCATTTGGCTTAGTGAAAACATATAACATAATATGTCTGTTCGTGTACTTCCCAAAACTAGGAATTTCTACGAATTTTATTTTTTATATATGAACTTTGACAGAACTTTGAGCTAAATTATTAAATTATAGAGCTGAAATGAGGTAATTTCGTAAATCACTGAAAAAGTAGTGTTTTCATTTGTAATTTGGTAATCACGTTTGACAGCTCATTTCATTTTTGAACTTCAACTGACTGTAATGGCCTTCTCGATTGGCAATTCCAAAGAACTCTCCGATCCGGAACACCAATAAAACAAACCGACACATGAAGTTCGATTCTGAAGTTTTCGTATCCTTGTATTTGTGGAAATTTACATTCAAATGCCGAAATAGTAAACTTGTAAATTTGTAAAGTTGTCGGACACAAATATGGACGAGTACGATAATTTGCAATAAAGAAAATGCGAAGATAATATTCTATACTAAAAATAATTGTTTTCAAAAGCAGTAAAATGTGTGAAGTTTACTTATTTTTAGTTAAAAATTTACTTTTCGCAATATTTGACAACTTTGTCTTTAAATGTGTGAGTTGTTCTGTGGCCCAATTCCGCAAGAGTGAGCTTTTTCTGTTAACATAGAAAAACGAGTACACTTCAATTTTTGCCATTCCGCAAAAGTGAGTTTTAAGTTTTTGACAAATATTGTATGCATAATCAATCAAATTTATTCACACTTGTTTTGGGCGTGAACGGAATGTGTACACGGAAAATCATTCACACTTACGGAATTGGGCCCCTGGTTTCGATTCTGAAATAAAATCCAGAATCGTTTTCTGTTCTTTTCAGGAGAAGAAAACCATCATTCTAAATGCCAATAGAACACTTTCAGGAGGGTTTACAAGCATTTCCAAACGCTTCTGGATTGCCAATCGAAAAGTCCATTAATAGCCATTCCACACTATCCCATTAAGTATTGATACATGTCAAAAAAGTGTGAAGAGTTTCATGTATAATAGTGTGAAAGCAAAATATGAAATTTCATCACATACAACTTGACAGCGCATCCGACACGATTTGACATATGTTAATACATGAAAATATTTAGGAACGGTTCTTAAACCATCACACCTTCTAACCCACTTGGGGGTTTTAGGTTATGGTTAAATTGATTTGTTTGGATACAAGTGTGGAAGCAATATATGAAAATCATTTTCAGCACACAAATTTGACGTAGAAATTCTTTCCCACTTTATTCTGACATGTGTTAGTACCTTGTGAGATAGTGTAGAGGCACTTTTAGCAGATTATATAACAGATTTAAGTCTTAACTACATTGGTCACTTTTTGCAGAACTACAAAAGTAAAAATATTTTTCAGAATTTGTTTTGAGAAAAAAAATATAGAGATAAAATTTGTCTTTTCTCGAACTGCGTAGTGTCCTATTACACGATGGACTGTAGGGTCAATACTTTTTTCGAAATTCAATCAGTGCTAACGAGAAAATACATCTGATCTCACCTTCACAGTCATTGAATTTCGAAAAAAAGTCATGATTCTAAAGTCGTCGTGTAATAGGGCACGTACTAGGTTTTATTCACAATCCACAACATCAGGACGAATTTAACCTCAAATTTGTTTAGCAGAATGACAATTCAAGTCTGTGGTGCGTTTTGCCATTACCACGCTATTTCGCTGCCACGAATGGCGTACATGGAATCGTACGTCATTATGAAACTGCCTGAAGTAGCTGAAGCTCTGATTGCATAGTGCCCTATTACACGACGACTCTAGAGTCATGACTTTTTTCGAAATTCAATGAGTTTAAAGGTGAGATCAGACGTTTTTTCTCGTTCGCACTCACTGAATTTCGAAAAAAGTCATGACTCTAGAGTCATCGTCTAATAGGGCACATAAGAATATGTGAGTCAATTGATATAATTCCAAAAGTATTATGTGAAATAAATATTAATAAATATAACCAATAATCAAAATTGATTTCTGTGATGAGATTTGACAGCTGGCAAGTTATCTGTTCAGTGTCACTTCTATATGAATTTCACGCATCACATCCACTCCACACCCGTAACAGGCCAAAACCACGCCAGCACCATATGCCAATTCTATGTGAATTGGGCCTAAGGTATTTTCGTTTTTCTATTCAATTCACAGGTAGCGCTGCCCTCAAAAGTCATCCAAATCTGACACTTTCCTTTCACGTCACGTCTCATCAGCGAAGAAAAGACAAAACTTTTTCTCTGCAAAAAGTTTGGTTTGGTTTCCATAAATTCAAAGAAGACGTCGTGTCACTAGATCATTGCGGCTCACAAATAGAGATTTCTAAAAAATAACTTTGTAACCTTTATTACCTCACAATAAGATAAAGTAAGTCCGAAAATGTATTCCATTTATAAATAAGTTGTATTTTTGTTAAAGTTTCAATCGATAATTAAGATACAGCGTGCATGCACTGTCCACGTCAACAGTCAAATTTCTCCGTTTTTCTAAAGTTATTTTCTATTTTCCCTTTAGAATGTTCAAATTTGGTCTTCTTTGTATTGCTCTCCTGGGCTTGATCAACACCTGCCTGTCATCGGAAGATGAGACCAGCGCGAGGCTCTTGGTCTCCAAACAAATCATGAACAAATATCTTGTGGAGAAGAGCGACTTGGTGGTCAAGTACACAGTCTACAATGTTGGCAATGGAGCTGCAGTAAATGTGAAGTTAGTCGACAATGGATTCCACCCTGAAGCTTTCGAAATCGTTGGAGGTCAACTGAGTGCCAGCGTGGATCGCATTGCTCCTCAAACCAACTACACTCACGTTGTGGTCGTTCGTCCAAAATCATACGGTTACTTTAACTTCACAGCTGCCGAGGTTACCTACAAACCAGTTGAAGAAGCCGAAAAGGTCTGTACGATTAATTTAAAAGCAAATGGTAAAATTCTAATTTTTCATTTTTTTCTATCTTAAGATCCAATTGGCCATTAGCTCCGAGCCTGGTGAGGGTGGAATCGTCAACTTGACCGAATTCAACAAACGTTTCTCGTCTCACTTCTTCGATTGGGTTGCTTTCGCCATCATGACTCTGCCATCTTTGGCCATTCCTTTGGGATTGTGGCACTCGTCAAAGAGCAAATATGAGAGATACAACAAAAACAAGAAGCATTAAGTGCACTAGTACTTATAAATTCGTTTTTTGCATTTTTTTTCTTTTCAATTTACAAATTAATAAGACTCATGTGTAAAGAAGAATAGACTTTTCTCACATATTTTTATTCGCTTGAATGAAGTAGCAACATCTTGGAATCGTTTTAGATTTGTCCTAAGACACTGCTTCAAAATATGAATTATTTTTTGTTTCTTTCATACAAAAGGTTTTAATATTTAAATTATTTTGAAGGCGTTAGAGCATTTGTATTAAAAGTAATAAAAACTTCAGTCGAAAAACTAGAGAAATTTGATATTTTTTGGGGGAAGAAGGATGGATGGATAGCCAAAACTTGAGTATGAGGGTTTGTAGCTGAATGCTTCTTAATATTGAATAGAAAGAAGTCTGGTTTTCCCTTAACCCACAGACTTGCCTATATTT
Source organism: Dasysyrphus albostriatus (assembly GCA_946251815.1). Taxonomy (NCBI): domain Eukaryota; kingdom Metazoa; phylum Arthropoda; class Insecta; order Diptera; family Syrphidae; genus Dasysyrphus; species Dasysyrphus albostriatus. The sequence continues at coordinate 141,056,815 of OX276336.1, forward strand.
AAACTATCCCATTAATAGGACTTTAGTGCTTTCAAGATTGTTACAGTCGTATTTGTAAACTTTGTCTAACTTAAGACAGCCGTTTAACTCCAAAAAATAATTGGTAAACTTTTTTGACTATTGTGCTAAAGTTGTCTGAGTTGTACAACAGCATCGGTTGTCTAGCATTTAATTAGAAAGAACAGATTGCAAAAAGCCATGCAAAATGAAATTGATAAAAAACAAATATTACCTATATTAGAACTTTTTCCACTTTGAAATTTTGTCTTTTTTGAGATCTGGCAAAAAAAAAATACAAATAAAACATAAGTATCTGTGGTTGTTTTGAAGGTTTGGTTTTTTTGCCAGATCTCAAAAGAGACAAATTTCAAAGTGCAAAAAGTTTTAATATACATATGTAGACAATATTTGCTTATAACAATTGCATTTTGCATGACTTTTTGCAATCTGTCTCGCCTAGACCTTATTTACAAAAAAAAAGAAGCTATTTAAGCGACTGCATTTTTAATCAGTCTAGAATTTTGTTTGCAAATCTAAAGCCAACTTGAAATTTGGCCCCAATGAAAACAACTTGAGTTGATTTATTTGTAATATCTAAGCATGTCATACTTTAGTTACTATAAAAGACGCTATTATCTTACAGTACATAACAATATGGTTAACAAAATTAAATGGACAAATTTTCCGAAAATAATGAAAAACCGGTACAAAAACTGGAAAATCAAAAATATTTCCTTGACGATAAGTAGAAAAATTGCTAAGTGTACATGTTTATAATGTAGGTACCGCAGTATTTTATTCAATTTTTAAACCAAAAATGGAAGATCAAAAACATTTCATTAACAGCGATGTAAAAAAAAAAGCAGTGTACATAGTATTATATAATGTAGGTATAACTTACGCAGTATTTTATCTAATTTTAAGACAAAAAATTCCAAAATTAAAGACTAAGACCTCTGGGACCTTTCCGATGATGTATCGTCCCCATGCCAGAAACATGAATGTACAAAAATTAAAATATTGCAACCTCGTTTTTGAAAGTTTAATAAGATAAAAACTGAGTTTTAAATCAACCAATACCTTAACTGATATTTTAAAATTTATATTTTCTTCGATAGTTCATCGAATATCGATAAATTTATAAAACTAACTAACCACCTGGAACAAATTTAATTTCGCATAAAAGGGACGAGACTTAGTAGGTCAGAAAATGAGACGAGACCAAACATTCTTTTTGTACTTCAAATGAACAACTGCTGTTTGCATAAATGTATAATGTAGCTGTAGATAATGCAGTTTACTCGCTGCTTAACAGAATGTGAAGGTGGAGATCAATGGGAATCGATTGTTCAATTCACGCGGACGGGAATAGCTTAATAGATCTGGGGGTCAATTCTCGATCTGAAAAACTGTGAAGTGATAAATATGATAATACCCACTCCAAATTGGAATCTCAAAGTGTGAAAAATTAAAACAAATGTTATCATTTCATAATTCTCTCATCACAATCAATTCATTCTGTGAAAACCAGTGAAAAAAATAAATGATAAAGAGAAACAATTTATGCTCATTAGATACACCCAAGTCGCCTACTTCGTCTCTCTATGACACAACAATCATCTTTTGTTATAAGAGATTGAAAGAGATGAGAGGCATTTCTCATTTTAGTACTCTCTTTGACAGTTATTTTTTATTACGAGTTCGGGAATCGCCTTGAGCGTGTTAGTTAAGTGATAAAATGATATAACTCTGTGAGAACTGGAATCATAACTTTGTTTCATTTTACAGTTTCACAGATCGAGAATTGACCCCCTGGTTATCTAAAATAAATTGCAAAGACAGCTAAGACTCGAGCTAACTTCTTAAAAATATTTTGTCAATTTAAATCTCGAGTTAACCAACCCTTAAAATTTGACGGTTACACACTGCAACCAAGTGATATCGTTAGATGGTGTTATAATAGCATATTTTTCTTTTGATGATCTTTTTCATCCTGTATCTAAACAAAAAAAAAAAAGTTTTTTTTTACATTTTTTGTATTAATTGCTTAAATTCCTTTATTATACAGAAATCATTTCCTTTTGTTTGTTCATTTGTTATTTCTTTTTTTTTTATATTTCATTAAAATCATTTTTCATTTTGTTTTGTTAAATTAGAATATATATATATAATTTAGATTCATTAGTAAATTTTACATGATAATAATTCACAATGAATTATGTATTGTTCTTATAGTATTTTTTCTTTTATTCTATCTGTGAACATACTGCCCCGAACATTATAGTATTGTTCGCGTGAATTTTATACATGATGTGTGTATACGATCACTCTAAAAAATTAAACTCATCTTAATCTATAAGAATACATAATTAAATTAAAATAAAGTCACCACTTAAATACGATAAAAGTAGCTTATACTCCGAATTAACTAGAAAAATGAGCAGTTTTTTTGTCATATAAATAAATCTAAATAAAAATATAACGCCATACGAAATTCATTTAAAATAAAAATTAATCTACAAAAAAGCTAAATATAAAGTAATTTTGTGGAAATAAGTTGGTCATTACATAAATTTTCCCTTTTATTTTCATTTGTGATCACAAAATTTATGCATAGAAAAAATAATATAATACACTTGTGTTTGTACAAATAAAAAGTATTAACCACCATTAAAGTTTGGAGAAAATGAAAATAAAAAAACTAATTTGTATTTGTTTAAAGCCCTTAATAGGTGTAGTTTTTTGTTTTATTAAAAAAATAAAATATATATATTTATTTACATTTGCATGAATTGGCTTGGTTATATTATAATTAACTTATTTTTTTTTTGTTGATGTTAATTGTATATACTACAAAAAAAAAACACGCGCAATTAGACTTCTTAAAAATTGATTTATCATTTTATTCTTTGAAAATAATAAATAATTTTGTTTGTACTTCTTTAGTAGCAGATCATCAAATATTATAATTATTTTATTTTTCTTCATTGAACCGCCGCCTAATGAACAAATAGCTATTTAAATTAAATGTTTAAATTCATATTTTGTTTTATTTCGAAAGCATAAATATTATTTAAATTTTGTTCAAAAATATTTTGAACTTAATATTAATATAAGTTTATTTGTTTTTTTTTCTTTCTGTTTTTCATAAGTCAACTTGTTTTTTTTTTTCTTTAAATAATTTCTTAAAAATAACTTGTTAATATTATGTTCACTCCATTACTTCTAGGTTTTTTTTTTTATTTTTTGTCTCATTCAAATAATGTGTTAATAGTTCTGAAAATGTGAAACTTTTTGTCCTCTCGTTTTTGTTTTATAAATATGATATTTTATGTTCTTCTCTACATTTGTTCATTTAATTGTTTTTATTTTTTTAGTTAAGAATTAATAATTTGATGGAAATATCAATTGATTGAAATAATTTAACTATTCACAAGGATATAATAAATAATTAGTTATTATTATATTAGTTTTCTTTCATTTTATCTAATAATACAGATTTTGTTTAAATGTATTTCTTTATGTATATATATATATATTTATCTTCAGTATTTTTTTAAAGATTCTTTAGAAATTATTTCAAATCACCGTTGCTATATATGTTGTTGCTGTTGAAAGTCCAAAGACTGCTCAACGCAATTGATTTCTGGAATAAGAGGAAAATTAAAGAAATTGAAAATTGAGGCTCATCTAATTTGGAAAATACCAGGTTTGTATCTTTTAAACACTTATTTGCTCCAAAAAGACAAAAATTGAAATTTTAGTATCCCATAAATAATGAGTAAGTAGCAATGAGCATTTACATGTAATGTATGTACAAAAGAGTAATGTCACATAACCTCGAAGATAATTCTGTTATAAGATACTGGAATTAAAACAAGAAGCAACTTACACACAATACAAAATATTTAAGATTACCATATGGAAAATGGAATATTTATTGATTATAATAAATATTTATGAATTGGTCATAAGCAAATGTTGCCTTCATTAAATAATTGTCTTTTAACTTTCAAAAACGTTCTAGCCATTTAAATGGGATTAATACCCTCAATGGAGGTTTAATGGAGTTTTATTATTATTTAGCGTGGAACGTCAATTTTTGCTTGCTTCGTAATCTGAAATAATGATTTTCATAGTCCGAACATGACCTTAGCTGGTATGACTTTTGAGAAAATGCAATTTGAAATTTTGAGGTTATAGTTTTGATTTTTAAACGCCAGTTATAGCTATTATTGAAAATTTTAATGATTGATTTTGAGACATTTAAGAAGTAAAATAATTTATTTTTTTGATGAACAAATAAAGCTTGAGACTTAATTGATATTTCTAGCCAAAAACAAAATTGAACGAAGTCTTGAGAATTGCACAAAATATTACCGTTTTTGACGAGATATTGTAAAAATTGAAAATTGAGCTACCTAGTTCTTGCAATCAGGGGACGATATATAGAATACATGGTATGTTATTCCGAGTTGATTTCCTTTTTTGTTCTGCGTATCGACGTCACTTGTAGACAAAAACGTGTAGAAAAGACAACAGATCAAATACAAAAACAAATGCAAAGAGAATTGCATCACTTTTTGAAAAAATGTGTGAGAGAGATAGGACAACGACATACGCAATATGATATGTATATGATAATATTCGTAATTGCAAGTTGAATATTTTTTGCATTTTCACTTTTTCTCCCCCACCAATAGGAATTAAAATAAATTAATTTGACAATCTGAATGGGAAATCGATGGGAAGCGTTGGGAGGAGAATGAGGCTAAATCGTTGTGTACAGCACGTTACAAATTTTTGTGATGTCAAAAGCTAGTTAGTACTAGTAGCTAACAATAATTATTTTGTTTTTATTTTTTTTGCATTGCTTTGAAACTGTATATTATGTACATTCACAAGATCAAGGAAAATGGATTTTTTTATTTTGATTTTATATTGTTTTAAGAAGATACAACACTGGTATTTTTATTAAAACAAATATTTACTTATTTTCTAAATATTATACATAGTATGGTTTATATTTATTTTTTTGAATTTCGGTATAAAGTAGACTTTCGATATCGAGAAGAAATCGGTGCCTACCAAAAATGTGCCAATTATTTAGATAAACATAATACAGTAAGGAAAAATATTTACAAAGAGTTTAGATATAAATGAAAAAAATACTAACTTTTCAAAAATGGGAAAACAATTTAAATTTGTTTTATTTTTTGTATTTTTGTTTATATTGCGCACAGACAAACACGAACACAAGAAGTAGAAGAACAAGATCCTTTTTTAACATGGGCATCCGTTTACCTCGGTCTTTGTCTGTTGAATAAATTGTTTTTGTTTTTTTTATTGAATTGAAGGTATTATGTGTTTTTTTTTTACACAGATATGAGTTAAGTTAGTGTTCCAGGAGATAAAATATAAATACATTTATTACTTTCCGTAAGAATGTATTAAGCGACATTTTCAAAACTTTTAATAAAAATTTTAAAAACCTCTTATTCAGTTATTCATTTCCGTATTTTAAAGGAATAAGCGGATTTGCATAGGGATTTTGTGTTGATAATCCCTTTCTAGAGCTGTTTATTCCTTTAACCAAAAAGGATTTTTTCAACTTATGTATAATTTTGAGAATGTCGCTTAATATAATCTTACGGGAGGCATCGATTTAAAAGCATCTATTTGAAACTTAAAATTAACATAAATTGTAGTACATACACACATTGGGGCATATTCATAGACATTAGCCCTGTTTTGTAGCATGTTAAATACAACAACAATACGAAATTATACCAGTTTGTTGTTGTAATTATTGTTTAAGTTGTTACTAGACAAAACTCGAGTTTATCTGATGAAATTTCAATAATATCATCTCCGGGTTTGCCTAGCAACAGCGTAAACAACATCTATGAATACGTTCCATTATGTATACAAGCGTAGAGAGTTTTTTTTTTAAATAGAATGCTAACTTACTTTTTAAAACATTTTAGTACAGTTTAATAAGTTCTTGTCAGATAATTATTTACTTACCAAAGTATTATTTTATTAATTTGTAAACAGAGATTGTAGGACAAAGCAATAGCTTTGAAATTATGCCTTAGGAATACAAATTAAGAATGAAACAACTAGCTCAAGTTTATATAGAGAGGTACATTTATAAAGTAACGTATGAGCGGCGAAGACAAGGAAAAATGTGTACGTTATTTAAAAAATTGTATGCTTTATGATTGAATGTTAATGAAGTTCAATCAAATGTTTATATTTGGCGTTAACAAATGTGACTTGAACAAACGTAATCGTCACATCCGATAACGATGAATGATACCTCAATAGTTTTTTAAGGAAAACTGTCTTGATATCACTATGAAGGAGATGGAAAATGTATTGAGAAACCGGTGGAACTTCAACTTCATGAAAATATATTGGTTAATTGACATTTTCCTACAAACTTCGTACGGCATCCACCTCGTTTAAATAACATAATTAAAAAAAAACACGGTTAACCTTGCGAACCCTGCTTCACCTTTTGAAACAAAAAATATGTCTAACGAACTTTTTCTCGGAATAAATTTAATCAAATAAATTAAGATTCTAAACAAAAAACATCTCTTCGCTTATAGGAACAGTTATTAACTTGCATAATAAAATTACAAGACAATTACCTAAAATACTGATCATGAAGCGATTGCCTTTGGAATTCAGCCGCCTGTAAATACTGTATTTATGCAATTAATGATGTTTAATATTTTAATTAAAATTGAAAAACCTGAAGCTGATCAGCGTACGACATCCGAAGCAAAACATCCGAATGCGGTTCCCTCTGCATAAGCATATTTGGTCTCGGATATGGTCCAACATTCGCTAGTTAAAATAAAGCAAATGAAATGTCTTAAACAAAGTCTTTTCTTGCTCAAATGAAAAAAAAAATTAATTTAGTCTTTTCTTTGCTTTTTTTGTTCAAAAATGTTATTAATATTGAATACAAACTCACGTGGCAGTTGAAATCCGGCCTCCTGTTGTTGCTGTGAAGGCAAATGTAAATGAGTATGAGAATGTGCATGATATTCTCGGGTCAATCGTATCTGAAAATTGTTTCAATAAAGCGATTTTTTTGTTCAGTTTTTCAGTGTATTTTTTTAGGGTTCGATTTTTTGTTTACGATTGATAACATTCATTCGTTTCTTTTTTCTTTTTTATTTTTGTTTCATTCAACAGACTGAAGCGCGCGAGAATTCTTTGTTTTGTACAAACATAGGTAACGAAAAGCGTTAATATTAAGCCAAATATGGTGAAAGATTATTTATTAATTTGCACACTTTTGATTGTTTGTTAATGATATCGAAATGCTTTGAGTGTGGGTGGTGTTGAATTGTTAAATGAATTTTCGCACCTTTTTTTACTTTTAAGCCCAGAAAGCAGAAATTTGTCTGTTGATGATTCAATAGATTGCAACAAATAAATGTGTGGGTTTTTTGTGGTAGTGTTGGTGGCGATTGAGTGTAGAATGTTTTTTTTTTAATGTGAAACAACACAGGCAATATACAAACAAAACAAAAATAATTATAGGACAGAAAGACGAAAGAGGTATTGGTTGTTATAATGAGTTATTTCGCAATTTTGATTTTCCAAATACGATTGATAAGTTAAGACTATTTATAAAAATTGTTGAGGTCGTTCACACTCCTCCCGAAAGGAATATAAATTACTGCTGAACGTTTTTGTCTTACCATGTGCTCGTTTGGATCCATGCTAACGTGATGTGGTGGTGGTATTCCTAGGCGTTCCCTTTCCATTTGTGATATTGCAGCGGGATTAGCATATAAGGGGAATTGTGAAGGATGCATCCCTCTGTTAATTAAACAAAAAAGGTTGAGAATGTGTAAGGTGCAAACAATACATTTTGTATCTATATATTAAACCGTTTCTCAACGATCTTATGTTCTTTTTATCGACAGCCGAGTTTATATTTATGTTTTAAAAGCTTATTGAAGTAAAGGATCTTTAACGAGGTGAAAATCAATACTGCCTTGTCTACTACCTGTTTGCACGCACTTTAAAGAAGTCGACATAATTTAAAACAACTTATATATATTTCTGAAGGGATTTCAATATGCAGAACTATCCATAATTTGAATTCCTTAAACGTAAACTTATACAAATTTTGAAAGTTCGTCATTTTTTTTTTTTTTTTTTTTGCAATACAGCGTGTCTCTATCTATAACACTTGCCAATAGAGATCACAATTTTGGTTGAATTTGTTCTGCATAAAATAAGAAGTTTCACTTTTGAGTTTTTAATGTAAAAAAAAATAGTTTAAATTCTTAATGTAAAACGAAGTAGCTAACCAAATAGTGGATTTCTTTTCTGGCAAATTGAAAATGCAAAAGATCGCAATACAAGATTTCTGAATTTCTTGGTATTTAAAATTTTGTATCAGGTAGTTAATCATTTGTTTAACCAAGATTAACCAGGGCTAAGCTAAATCCCGAGTATTGCGTGTAAGAATTAACTGTGGTGGCTGAGTGATTTTTTTTTTGGTTCTGTGAAAATGTGAAGATAGAAGTTCATTCATATAATCATTAGATTCCAGTTTATACACTGCTAAGGATCATTAGATTTGAGAGTCGTGCATATTTGAAAAAAAAAAAAAATACTCACCTCATCCTATAATATTCCATCCAGTGTGGATCTAATCGTGTTTGACTTGCAGCAGCTGCTGCTTGTGCGTTCTTCAGGTCTTCTAGTTCCCTGTAATTACCAAAAAAGAAGCAATTTTGTCTTCAATTAGTGTTTTTCTCTGATCAAGATACTTGGAAAACAAAATTCGGAAACAATGAGAGATGAGAGCGAGAGCTAGCTAGCGTCTTCTGGCAAAAAAGTAATGTTTATGTGTTTTATGTTTTTTTTATGATGATGAACATGCGCATCTACTTTTAATAAGCATCAATAAAAAAGCAAGATTTTTTTGTTAGAAAGAGATTTAAACTTTTGCCTATAAGAAGAAGCATGCGGGAGATTTTTTTCTTCAAAATGTTACCCATGATTCGAAATGAAGTAAAAAATAATTTAAAAAAAAAAATTAAAGCCATAGCGATAGTGCATGGAGGGGAAAAGAAGGGAGTTAAATAAAAGAGAAAAAAAAAAACTATGTGCTTGTATGTAAAGATGGAAAAACTATGCAAGCGGAAAAAGAAGACTAGCTTTTTTGGGAGGCGTTTCTGCTCGAGTGAACCATTTATTCACTTAAAAACATTTTTTTAATAATTAAATATTAACTGTACCTCTCTCTACTATACATTGGCCCCATTGGGTGATGATATGGTGCTACCATCGGTTCAACAGGGCTGTGAAATATTTAAAAATAAGATTTTCAAAAATTTATTTTTAAATAGTTTCAAAGAATAGAAATTAGAAGTAAAATTGGGAAAAGGTTTTTGTTGTTGGTTTTCAAAAAGAAAAGGAAATTTTTTGATTTTTTTTTTCGAAATTCTGTTCCTTTTTGGGATTTGATTAATCATTTTGTTTTTAAATTTTGAATGCCAATAGAAAGAAAAGCTGTAGAGTGGTGTAATTGTGTAACAAGAAACAGAATAGTGGTGAGGGAAGGGGAATAATGAGCTCAATTAAATTTGATTGACAAACCTGAATGCAACATGTGGCCTTGCATACTCGGAAAGCTGTCGAAGGGCAGGTGTGTCAGCGTAAGGAGGTTTCAACTCCGCCTTAAGCTTCGCCTGTTGAGCAGCTTGTTGGGCAGCCTGGGCCTGCTGTTGCTGTTGTTGCTGCTGCTGTTGTTGTTGCTAAAAAAAAGTTTTTAATTGAGATGTTACGAATGAGCAAAATATTTGCTTGTTTTGTTTACCTGTCGTCGTTCTCTTTCCTTATCAGCAATCTTTCTATCACGTTCTTCCCTCTTACGTGCCAATTTGGAGTCAGCGACTGGTTTGAATATCAAATCAGTTCTTGTGCAGGAGTTATAGTCTCCTCTGTCAATGTGCCTTACAAATCTAGAAATTATATAACAATTAACTGAGGACTTGATTTTAGGTTGGTTTATGTCGTCTTACATTGCAGATTGTGATCGATGGCATTCGGTGTCATCGGGCTTAGCCTCGGGACTTGGTCCACGAGGAATGTTGTGCGTAGGACTTGGAATTTCCGGCTCTGGATCTGGTTCAATATCGATCGGTACTGAAAAGATATGAAACAAATTTAAATGCTTTGTTGGTAAATTTGCAAAAAAAAAATAAACTCACAAGGTTCTGTTGAATGATGGCTGCCCAGGCTACTACTCGCCGAGTGAGCGTGTGCACGCAATGCATCCATGTGACTTGTGGGCTTAACGAGCGTTGGTGAGTTCTCCTGGAACGCTGGGTGCTGTTGTGGCGGATAAGCGGGGTGCGAACCTGGATACTGTGATTGTGGTGGAGGCCCTCCACCTCCACCTGATCCGGGTCCAACTGGCCCACCTGGTCCTCCAACACCGGTTGGAGTTGAACTAGCGCTATTGCCACTGTTGCTACCCTGTGGCGTCTTTGGTGTGGGTGGTTTGATTTTGTGCTGCATATTTTGCATGTTTTGCATGTTTTGCTTTTCCATCGCCGATGAGTGTGAGCTCTCTTCGGGACGGGTTGCTGCCGATTGCTGAGGCATGCCCTGGTGGTGAGCCATAACTGCGGCGGGATCCAGAGGTCCTGCTGGCGGAGGAGGCTTCATGTACGCCGTTGGGAATCCAGGACCATACGGATGGTAAGGGTAGGGTGAGTTGAATGGATTGTGATGGTGCGAATAGAACATAGATGGGTGAAGTAGGTGGTGGGGATATGGCGCCTGACCTGGATGCACTCCCATTTGTGGCATTGCCGCTCCAGGCCCAATAAGGGGAAGCGGAAGTGGCATCTGCGGATGTCGTATCACAGGTGGTGATGCGCCAGGGCGTAGATGCGGAGGAGGTGAAGTTCCAAGACCCCGTTGAGCTTGAGGGCCATACATTTTACTAAGAGGACTGGCCATTAGTGCTGATGCACTAGACACCGGCGGGGGAGTCATATGTGGTGATTGTTGGCGTAGCAAAGCATGGCGGTCGCGTTCAGCCACAGCTGCCGCCGCAGCCGAGAGAGCCGACGCAGAGGGGTGATGACCGAGGGGACTCTGTGGCACTGGGTGGAGAGGTGATTGGCGACTTAGGCTGCCTCCACTAGATGCTGGAGATGACGGTCGATGGGAGGAAGAACCAGAAGACGAGTTTATGTGCATTTGCGGAGGTCCTTGAGGCGGTCCTGAACTGTTTTGAACGCTAGGACTTGCTCGGCTAAATGCAGATGATGGCACCGTTGTTGTTGTTTGTACAGAAGGGGCAGATGACACCGACGATGGAATTCCTCCAACGGGTGGTGTACGTCTACTGATTCCGGAGTCGTTAAGGCCGCTCATCGCTGTTCCGATCAGAGAGAGGGGAGCACCAGGTCCTCCTGCACCGCCCATTCCAGGCCCACCCATCATATGGGCTGCATGGTGCACTGGGTGACCTTGCATGTGCATGTGAGGGTGAAGCGGCATTGGGTGGCCGAGCATTCCTTGAGGATTTGATAGCCCTGGAAGTGGGGACGTTCGATGAGACGGTTGTTGTTGCATTTGTTGTTCCCGACTACTGCTGTTCTGAGAGTTAGAATTACTTTGAGACTCCATAGGACGTTGCTGAGCAGGTGATGGGGTTCTAACTCCTTGCTGTTGCCCGGCAGGCGATTGCTGTTGCATCGATGAAGGATGATGACTTTGTGGAGGAGGTGGAATTCCATGTCCACCATGTCCTTGCAGTGAGAGGGGAATACCCGGGTGATGAAGATTTGGCGGGATATCTTGGTGTGGTCTGTGCAGTGGCGGCAAATGACTTGGCCCACCAGGTTGCATATGTTGAAGTGAATTTGGCGGCATTAATATGTTCGGAGCCGATGACGGTGGCATCAGCATACTCGAAGATGATGAACTTTGTATATTCGACGAGTTTGAGTTTTGTGACTGCTGCTGTTGTTGTTGCTGTTGTTGTTGTTGTTGTTGTTGCTGCTGCTGCTGTTGTTGTTGTTGTTGTTGTTGCTGCTGTTGTTGGTGCTGTTGTTGTTGCTGTTGTTGCTGCTGTTGCTGTTGTTGCTGCTGTTGCTGTTGTTGCTGTTGTTGTTGATGTTGTTGTTGCAGCTGTTGTTGTTGAAGTTGATGCTGATGCTGAAGTTGTTGCTGTTGCGAAGCAAGCGAACTGAGCATTCCCGGGTGTGTAGGTGTCGGATGATGCAGCGAGTTCGGTGGCATACCAGGATGTTGCTGTGAAACCAAGTTCTGAGGGTGCATGCCCGCGGGCACAGCTGAAGGCATATGGGGTGAGGGATGTGGTGAATGAAATTGTTGTGACTGTTGCGAGTTGCTGTTGCTACCTTGACTATCCTGATTAGGCGTCGATCGTGACGATGCGTCAATGGGACTTTCCGAAGGCGGATACTTGTTACCACCTTGGTGATCACCAAACGGACTACTTTTAATAAGGTTTTCCCCGTGGTAGGCCGACTTGAGTGGACCATCCGGTGGAGGATATTTCAGATCCTGTGGTTGTTGATGTCCAGGTGGTGGTCCCAGGCCGTACTTGGCACCCATTGGGTCATATTTAAGCATTATGCTCGAATCGTAAGGCGACCGTGACAACGGATGAACGTCAGCCTGATAGTGAGGCTTTGGCATAGCAACGGGATTCTGCCCTTGCTGATTGGGATCAACGCTTCCAAGTTGAGGATACTTCATTTGTTGGTTTTCCTGCGATGGCTGCGGTTGATGCTGTTGCTGTTGCTGATATGCCTTGAGATCTGGAATTTTGATAGGTTCATTGAATGACTTTTGTGGCAAACCACCATGATCCATGCCGTATTTGAGTTCGTATTTGCCTGGCAACTCCTGCCCATATTTCATGGGTTCGCATGGCGGTGGATATTTCATCTCGTGTGGGAATTTCGCAACAACCTCGCCTGCTGGGTTGTACTTGATTTGATCGTTGTACTTCATTTCAATATCTCCAGGATATTTTATTTCGCTGCCAGGATTGCTGAATTTGATATGACCATCGAAAGGAGGAGGTGGCGGTTGAGTCTCATATTTGTGTTCCGGCATCTCGTTGACGCACGCTTGAGGATTGAGCGATGACGGGGGTGGCAGTCCAACTGACATGCCGGCTGGGGATATATTTACATTTGGCTTGGCATCTTCGCTTTTAACCTCAATTTTGACCTTTAGGTCTTGTGGTTCATTGCTATTTTGATTACAAGTTGCATCCATTGAAGACGAGTCGTCCAGCGGTTCTTTTTTAATGTAGATTTCTTTTGCTGAGAACTCCATTGGTGGCTGAGGTGGAACTACTGGAGCTAACACAGGCTGAATTGGTGGTACCACGATAGCAGCTGGTTGCAGGGAAATATTTGTCTCCTGCTTCATGTTGGCGATCTTAGAGAGCATTTCCTGTTCTTTGGGAACATAGCCTCCATTGTTAACCATTTCCTCCGGAGAAGGAAGAACAGGAAGCTGTACCGGTATTTCCTGTGAGACATCATTCTCATTTAACTGATCTTCTATCGGTTGTGGCATTTTCTCGTTCTCATCACTGCACTGCTTCTCTGGTGGCAACTGTTGAGGTTGTAGAACCACAATCGGTGCTTGCTGGTTGGTTTCTTCGTCCTGTTCCAACTCTTTTTCCACTTTTACTTGATGTTCAACGACAGGAACGATAACCTTTTCTTCCGCCACTTTGTCTTCGATTTCTTTGGGCGCAACAATAGCCAATTGCGGTGGGTCAGGTGTATCGTTTGTGTTCTCACCCTCATCTAGCACTGAATCAGGACGACTGTCCGAATTCATGCTCTCCACCGGGCTGTCCGACCTTTTTCGCTTCTCCTTGTTATCATCGGTGATATCACCGTCCGTGTCGGACCTCTTCTTCTTGTTAGGCGTATCCTGCTTCGCCTGCTTGCGTTTATTATTGCTCTCCGTTTTGGTTGGTGTTTTGGGACTGTTAGTATCGGTAACTTCTGGCGTTTCGGTTCCTCCTCGTTTCGGTCTCTTACCATTTGCCACTTGTTCCTTATTGTTGTTTTGCTGTGGTTTATTACGTGTCCTCATCCTAGATGGTGATTCATCCCTTTTGTTTGTTAAGCTCGAATCACTATCACATTCACTGGCTTCGTCTTCAGTCAATGAGCTGTTCTCTTCTTTAGCAACGGGAATTGGTTCGATTGGTACTTGGGGTTCAGGTGTGTCTTCTTTTTTCGTTGGTGGTGCGTTACTGGCACGTGTTACGCGATTGCGACGCAACGATGATTGTCGCCGACGACGATGTGGTCGATTATTATTAGCGCCTGGAGTCTTTTTCCACAAATAGTAGAATTCAACAAGCTCGGGGGTTTCTTTGTGCGGTAATAGATCTTTATGAATACGAAAGAAATTCTTGCCAAATTGTCTTAGACCTTTTATAAATTTTTTAGTTTCATCTTCTGTCCATTTTTTATCAATTCCTTTGGAAACTGGACACTTAACTAGAGCTTGCAGGGCAGTGCCTGTATCATAACCGGAATCATGTAACTAAAAAGATAGCAAGAACAAAATTACGTTTTAATAACTACGTTTAATTTTGAGTATTTCTATTTTTATTTTTACTACACTAGATTTTTTAATTAATATCTTTTATCCTATGATGGCTGAACTATTGCAGAAGTTGGACAGTTAAGTAATTTTGAATTTTCAAATCAGATTTAATTAATAAGTTCATTCCCATAATATATTAATAGAAGAAGATAGGTCTTAAGCTAGAGTCTCTGATGTCGAATAATGAGAAAGAAATATTGAAATTATGTACCCTCACTCAGAACATGGTGCTTAGCTGTCAGACATATCAGAAAGCTCAACTTGTGTTTCATTTTTTCAATCAGAAATAATAGGAAAGAGCGGATGGATTATACAATTGTGCATGATTGGTGATCTTATTACGGTTTTTTGCGTTATCGGACAGATCTTTTACCAAATGACAGTTCAGTGCTGAAGTGTGTTTCATAATTAAATCGAAGAGCTCTTATCTAACTCTGCTCAAAGCTAGATCTAGAGATTTTTCTATTTTTCAAAATAAATTTCCTTGACTTTCCCACATTCCCTGATCAATTTCAGAATTTTCCCAAACCAAAATATTAATAATATTTTTCTTTTCATATATATATGGGATATTCAAAAATGGTCAACTTGTTTTTGCAATTGGTCAGCCCTAGAAAACTTGTAATCAAGGCTTAAATTCAGAATTTTTGGCACTTCACTTATGCAGAGAAAATGTGTATATTCGCAAATAAAATATACTATCCGAAGAACCTAGTGTTCGTGATAAAAGGTATATTTTGAGTAATCAATGTTTTGTATGTGTTTTAATGTTTTTTTTTTTTTTCAAAGCCATAGAAAAAATTTGTTGCTCCTCATTTGGGTCATTTTGTTAACAAAGAGATCACAATCTAGCAATCTTTCGGATGGCAAACATTTTTTGCGAATATCCCACAAATGATTGATTGACCAATTGGATGGCACAAAAATGTATGAATTGAATGAAAAATAACAGGAAGTTCAAATTATTTACATTTTTCTAAACATTCTGCCTTCATTATTAATTTGCACATCACGTAAATATAAGTTTGGCTGTCAAACGAAAAGGTGGTTTAGGCGAGGAAGAATATTGAGAAATGAATCCAAAAAATTTTCGTCTCAGTGAACTTCGAAAAAATCTCAGTGCCCAGGTGAGATTTTTGTCCCACTTAAAAAATCTCTGAGCACTCAGAGTTTTTATTTGGTGTAATGATTAAATGTTTATTGTAATGATTAAAGTAAATTCTTTTAAATCACAATAATTTTAAACAGAAATGTCATCTAAACGAAATGTTTGATCAGGAAAAAGTGAAAGAAATCGACAGAAAAAATCCCTGACCGCTTTCTGAATTCCCTTACATTCCCTAACTAAAATTGACTTTCCAGTTTAGTGGACACCATTAATTTAAAAGCAGGAAAACCGAGGGTTGCGTACAAACTCGAAATACAGCTGGAACCATATTTTTCGAAAGAATGCATGATTAACACAGGTAACATCGTTGTTGGACTTTATTGCTAAAAAAGGAAAAACGCCAAATGTCAAGAACGCTTTCCGAGATTTATTTAAAAAAAAAAAAAATAAACACCACTTTTTTTTATTAAATTTCCCTTCATTTTACCATACACAAGCTTAGAACAGGTTTAATATGGTTGTGTTCATGTTAAATAAAGTTAAAACAGCAGAGTTCGATTGTTTAACTTAAATTTTATAGGCAAAGCTTAAACTACAAAATAAATTGTTGACCATAGGTTAGAAAACAAAAACAGAGTTTAAACTTGCACTATGAAACTGGTCATTGTGTCACTCATGAGTCATGAGCATAGCATGACTAATGACAACCTATGCAATTGATTTTGATCATAACGCTCCATTTAAACAAAATAAATAAACTCATCAAAATATAATTGAATTATTGTTCTCTACTGTTCATAACATTCAACACGCAAGCTTTATAACTTAACAACTTGACTGTTAGTTAATATATTACTATGTTTAATTAAAATTATCAACTCATTAAAGCATAATAATAAATTGAAGAAGTAGTAATGGAGTACTTACAACGTCAAGTGCATTTATTGTAGTATCATCACGACTTGCTGCTAAACAACCATCTTCTAAACCTCCATCACACATGCCTGTGAACAGATAATATTAAAAAAGATTAACATTTTAATAATTAGACAAAAAAAAATTATGATCATAATAGTTTGTTGTTAAACACAATCGCTTACATGTCACAATAATAATTTTGTTTCTTTCATATTATTTTATCAATCGTGTTTACCTTGAAATGCTGCCATGGAACGTGCTGCACGTACAAACATTATTAAATCTCCATCGGCAACTATTCCAGGACTCCATCGTGGCTCTTCTAATTCACGCTCATCGATTTCTTTATCAACGGGAAAACTTGAAATTGGATTATAATCGGGCAGTTTTGCCTGTGTTCATCCCATCACAAGAGCGTTTTTTTTATAAAATAGCAATTGATTAGTTTTGATATTCTTTTCGGGTGGAAGTTGGAATTTTTATATTTTTTTTTTACATATACCATTTAAGTACATAAAATACACAATGGTAATACTTTTTTCTTATATAGTAATGCATGATGAATGATTAATGAGTGTAGGAGTTTTTTAATTGCCTATATACATTGAGGCAGTGAAATCTCAGTGAATCATGCATGCAGGCTAATTAATATTATATTGAAAGAAAAATGTCTACATAAAAAAAAATATTCTTTATAATAAGTTCTATAAGTCCAGGTGATCTTAGGATCATAACAAAAGCCAGTAATATTTGAAATAATTTTGATTTCCCGAATAATAATGTATTGAGTGTAAAATATATAGAAATTCATTAAACTTATAATAAGTTTATTATTTCTCAGTAATCAGTATCTTTTTACCTTAAGACTTTTTGGTAAAAAAAATATGGAAGGAAACAAAATTATTGATAATTCCGAACTTTTAATTCATAACTTAACAACTTCTTGTTAAAATAGATTGAAAATTAACATCTTAAATTATTACTAACTGCAATTGCATCTTTGGAAACAAACTGCAGGTTAAGAGTGCAATTCCATCAGATAAACTGAATGTATGTACTTCGAAGATGAACCAAGATATTTTTGTGAATGTTGGTCTTCATCAATTGACATTTACCGAATTCATCATGGCTAATCTTTATAGCAGTGTAAACAAAGCCAATTTTTGAAAAGTTTTTCACTAGGCTCGTTTGGTTTATTTTTCATTTGAATGCAAATAAAAGCCAGTTTTTGTCATTTATTTTATGGCACAACGCTATTATTATAATGGAAGAAAGAGAAAGGAAGATCGCAAGATGCCATTTTTTCGGAAAATAAAATCGCTCTACAGAATCCTTCGGATTCGCCCAATGGTTAAAGGAAAATGCCAGAATTCACGGTCAGTATCTATGAGGCCAAACTTCCCAACTGAAAGCCGGGGAGTTAGAAGAAGTAAGAAAGAAGTATTCGTCTACATAGCAGGAATGGGAATGCTGATCCCAGAAAACGAAGTAGATTTGTAAAAATTGAAGCAGATAATGAAAAAAAATATTGACTAGTTATTTGCTTAAGAAAGACTGCGTTTTAAAGAATGAGTTTAAAAAATTCATACTTTAGTTTATCTGTCATACATTTTTTTTTAAATAAACAGGAAGTTTTTGTATTAAATTCAATTAGTTTCTGCTATACACTGAATCAAAAAATTGTACGTACATTTGATTTTCTTGATTAAAAAAAACGTTATTGTAAGCAAATTAGCATAATTTGGTAAACTTTTTGCAATTTATCTGTGGTTTATTGAAAGTTTTATCAGATAAATAATTGCTCGTACAGTGGCCTAAAAATCAAATTTCTTAAAGATTTTAGTTAAGAAAGTGCCATTCTTTGGCTTTTATTATATATCTGATACGGTTGTTTATTAAAAACACAAGCTTTGAGGTAACTTCTCTTGATATTGTGTTCCGTTTCTCTAAAATTACAGCTTTCAGGGGATTTTTGCTAGTTGCATGAGTTTTTCGAACTTAATTTAACAAAAAGTCCAACAGAGGATTAATGGAGTTGAGGCCTGAGGATTGTAATGAATGAGGCAATAAAGATTTCACACTATAAAGCAGCCACTCTCTTTCTCTTATATCCGAATGCTTCCGGTCATTGTCCTCTACCATCAGTATGAAATAATTCTGTAACTCAATTCTTTCAGCACTGGCCTTCAATGTTTTACTCAAATCTGTGTTTTTTCATTGTTGTTACGATAAAAACAAGATGGCAGACACCATTTCCATCCATAACTCCCCAAACCATAATGTTTCACCGTAGTCTTTAAATATTTTGTCTTCGACCGTTAAGTCTGGTTTACAGTTCCCGTGTGCAAAAAAAATCGAAGCAAATATTCTCGCAAGTCAAAAATAATTGATTTGAAATGCAAAACTAATTTGTTGCAAGATTGGTTTACAGTTTTATGCAAAAATACATCATGGAATGGCACGCAAAACAATGGACTGGCAATTGTTTTGGATGCAAATAAAGTGTGCTGAATACAATTTTTTTTGGATGCTCGGTTTACACTTCAAAAAAAAAAAAAAAAATATACTCACCTCAACGCATTATTTGCATGCAAATGGTTTTTGCATCTAAAAGTAATTATTTTCCATTTTAAAATTTTTTTTACTTGAAATATTAATATAGTTGCGGGCTAAATGCGAACCGTATTGGGTAAAAACTTATAAATTAACTAATTCATTATAATTTTTTCCTTTCAATACAAAATAGCTCACTGAACGCAAGGACTTAGGTAACTATTTTAACAAAAAAAAAGGTATATAGGTAGTTTACTTTAATTTTGGTATTTATTTCACAAAGCCATAGGCATTATGTATACCTATGAGATTTGTTAAGGATAAAAAAGGAAAAAAATTGAAACTTGTTTCGTTTTTAGAAAGCTAGGTACCAAAGAACTTTATTACCTCCAGAATAAAAAGTAAACTCGCTCTTGCAATAAGGTGGCGGTAATATTGAATAAAGAAAGCGATTTAATTCTGGGCATTCACAACAAGAGCTTCTAAAAAACAAAACGAAAACTATAGTAACCTACTTGGCTGTACAATATTATTCCAGTAAAATGTTAATATTATTTACAGCTTTAGTCATATTATGTTCTTTTTAATAACATATATTTTTATAAAATAATTTATTAGATCTATAAACTAAATAAAAAATACTATGCATGATTCAACCTGAATACATTTGTAACATTATCACAAAATTGTCTATAACTGCAATTAATAAAAAGCCAATTGTTTTCAAATCAAACCAAATTAGGGAAACAGAAAAAAAAAAATTCACTTTTAAGAAGTCTAGGAACTTCTGCAATCTACATTAAATTAAAAACATTATATTTGTTGTTCTTTTTTTTGTATCTTGATTTTATCTTATACAGATATGAATCTTATGATTTTTTAATTCCTATCGAAAAGTATTAGATAAACATAAACAAATTAAAATTTATATTTACTTAGTTTTTTTGTTTTGCTAGTTAATTTAGACTGCAGATGTTTTTTTTTTTATAATGCACAAACAGCAAATATAAGCATTATTTTCAAATTATACTTTTTTGCTAATTAACAAATAGATAGTAAATAATTTATTATTACAAAAAAAATTAAATTAATTGAAAGTTAAATTGAAGGGAAAAATTTTGAATTTCAATCAGAATTTGTTACCGTGAATTTTGTGAGTTATGTACGTACATAGACATCGTTTACCTGGTGGCCGGGACCCACTCGTATTTCTCCTTGAGTGGAGGCCGCCATTACCCTTTAAAAACACTTTTCACGTCCAGTGTTAAGCCTTTTATTGCCCTTTCTTGATTTCAAAATTATGTTCTGTAAGAAAAAAGAAAAAAAACAATAAAATGGGATTTATGAATAAAATTATTTAAAGCTATAAGAGTTCCAACATTTTTTAACGAACGATTAATCATTACAGTTTTTGAATTTTTAGGTTTCATAGATAGATAGCTTTAATTTTTCAGATTACATACTATCTGAGGAAAACAACAAAATTTAAAATTTTATTATTTCTCTTCGTGTGTTTGTGTTTTTTTTTTTTTTAATAAATACTCAAATGTAGCCTGTTTCTTTCCTTGAAAGACTTTTGGCTTGTGAAATATTTGCTTTTGTTACCAAATTACTGTGCCAATACCGCAAACTCTTATTATAAGGCTGTACCAAGATATGGATGTAGTTCAGAAATTCAAAAGACGTCGACTAGATTGGTCCGAGCAAAACAATACCAACGGTACCAACCCCACAGGTTATAGGAGACACAGAAGATCAAACCGCCGGTTTAAAAACATGCCATCTTGGATGGTAGAGCGTTTGGTAAATATGACTGGGAGTATTGTGATCGGGATTGTAGAGGATAAAAAGAAGACGTGTATGAGTAAGTGAGTTATACATCTGACACTATATACTATATAATATTCTTTGAGAAAGGGGGCGAGGGGAACCCCACAGTTTTAAGCTTGCCTAAGGCACCAGAAAAGCTAATGGATCAAATCAATGAAATTGTAATTGAAAATTTTAAGACGTCTAGAAAGCAAAGTCTGTGGTTATTTTGATGCAAAAATAAAGCTCTGGAGTCCAATTCCGCAAGCCTGAATGATTTTCCGTGTACACATTCTATTCAGACCCAAAATAATTGTGAATATATTTGACTCATAGTGCACACGTTATCTGTCAAAAATACTTAACTCTTGCGGAATCGCAAAAATATGTGTCGACAAAAAAAACTAACTCTTGCGGAATTGGGCTCCTGGTCTTTATTATTTTATTATTTCAAGGATTGAACTACCTTATCAATGATCATGCAAAAATATGTCTTTTTGTGTGGAAGGTTGGATCCATTTGATTTTTTTTTTAGGCTAGAAATATTTATTGAGTATTGAGCCATTTTGCCATTGCCACTGCGGACTTGTGCGCAGAAGCTTTGTCTTGCCAAATAGAGTCTTTTCCTTTTAACTCAAATTTGAATCGCTTCAACAGATAAGCATTATAACCACTGGCAATCATCTTTCTTAAGAAAATCTTTCTCAAAAAAATGTTACCAACGTTTTTGCCGATAAACCCACTTAGTATTTCTTTGGCTTGGATTTACCTGGAAGAAGTCCACTGTTTAGACTGTTTTTTGTCTCTGGTGTATGGTGATGAATCCATTTTTCATCCACAGTTACAAACCGGCGCAAAAACTCGCTTGGATTACATTTGAAGATGGCCAAATTCAATCGGGTGCCCAGAGCGTTCTGTGTCATATGCTCTGGAACGTCTGCGTAAACCAATTTTGGATGGTTCCAGTTACCATATATTTTTTTTTCTATTTCCGCAATGGTTATTATGCTTAAAAAATAATGTTTTATCAGTCCTAGAAATCCGAATTTTTGCACTTAACCGCTATAAAAACAAAACTACTGGACAAATTTGAGGACATCCATTTGAAATATACCTACTTCATGACAACAAAATTGTTGGATTTGAGATAGCAAGGTCATAAGTATAAATTTGTAGGGACTTATTGGCCCGCACTCGTAGGAAGGTACTTTCATTAACAAATAATATTTTTTTTTCATTTGTTTAGTATAATTTGACTCAGATATGAAATAAAGCAGTAGATTTTTTTTCTCAAATCCAAATTTTGATTTAAATATAGAATCCCAACATTTAACGGAAAATGATATTAGTTTAAGAGGTTTTTGCTGCCTATTTAGAAAAAAATAATATCATTTATAAGAAATCAACACGATTAACAATGGTCGTCTGGTAGAATTTTTTTTTTTTTGTTGAAACCACAGTTGAAGAATTTTTTCATCCTAATATCATAATCAAGTGATTCATTGACCTTAACAGCAATTGCTTAGTCAAAATCGTACCTAATTTTATTCAATTTTGCTTTTATCTACGCTATAATTGCTTAAAAAAAACATCAAACAAGCAAAGAAGTATTTTAATTTATTTTAAGAAATTAACTAGTTTAATGACACACACACATGACTTGCTTATGATGGATTTTTTATCAATAAATTCTCCGAAGCTATAAACATAAACACATATACACATACGTGCTTTGATCGTTAAATCAATTATTGCAAACCAGCTAAACAAAATCTATAAGAAACAATAAACTTAACTTTTTTGTTCCTGTAAAAAAAAATACAAAATCAAATAGATTATTCATTTTATTAGGATAATAAACATTTATGAGTCCCACTACAAGTGGAAAGCTATCTTTCCGCTTTGCAACCCTCATATATGTACAAGTAAATACAGTGTGTACATACTTAAGCAGTCAATAAATTAATAATATAAATAATAATACAAAATACAGAGTGCTTTAATTACAATTAAATTGATGGACATATCAGAGTCAGGCCCTTTTAGAAATTGTTATAACAATGCAATGATTCTTTCAGCATATTTCCTTTCTATCTAGGGTGGCATATCACTATGGGGGCAGTTATTATTATTCACCCCGAGCGTAACGATTTCATGTCATAACACTAATATCATCAATTCCTTTTAACATTTCCTTTTCCTTCTTTCTTTTTGATGTTCGATTGAATAGGAACATTTTTTCTATTTATAAACCAATTTCTAGTAAAATGAAACTAATAAAGTTTCTAACACCAACTGAAATGTGTTAATAGCAATCATTTTTTATGGGAGATGAAGCGTTTAGAAATAAATACAATTTAAATACAATAAGATTGTGAATGTGGGTGTTTGTGCAGGGATTGGATTTTTGTTTACTCTCAAAACGTAACCCATCTTAAAAACAATCCTCAAATTCAAGTTTATTGCAGACTTAGTTCATATTGTGGAGGGAATAATAATAATCTGGGTTTATAAAATTTAGGAAATAATTTAATTTGCTTCCATTTCTTTGTTGTTATTGATAAATTTATAATACACACCCATATAAGGATGTTGTGTACATTTTAAAATAAATTATAGTAGAAAATATTACTGATATATTTTCCACTTTTCAAACGGTGCGACAATTTTCTCACTAAGTTCTGTGTCAAGCTAAAATGAGAGGTCACATAGGTACACATACTAGGGGTGTTGCGGATATTCGCATTCGCATCCGCAACGGCGGAACTCCTGCATTCAATTCAACATTAGCATCTGCAAAAATCAATGCGGAGTTTTGCGAATGCGGATGTTAACCGAAAAAAAGAGCCCAAAATCGTCTTCATGATTATGAAACCACATATTTTCCAGACAACCAATATAAAAGACTGAGAATAGGAGATTCATTGGATTTGGTAGGCACATTCGATTCGATTAGAGTGTACCAAAATATATTTTCAATTTAGTTCATTAAATTCAACCTTCTTTTTTTATCAACAAGAAAAAACACCATCCTTAACTTAGATATCTGTGGTATTTGGGAGAAACATAATAACTATATTTTAAAGTTTGTGTCCTTTTCCAAATTTGGAGAAAATAATTTAACTCGTTTAGGCTCTAGCTCGATGTTGAGAGGACGCAAAGACGCCAATTTTAAAATGGAGTTACCATGTTTCTACCAAACACCACATATATTATTATGGTGGCTGGATTGCCAGATTGGGCTATCTTTTTCCGAAATTTCCGACAATAATTTCAATATAGCCCAATCATAATTGGGCTACTAATAGCCCAAATCTATTCTTGGGCCGTATTTTTTTTCTTATCAATAATCATAAATAAAAAACTTTTCTCCCCCTAAACATACCCTTTGAGCATTCCACAATTTGGCACTTTTTGTTTAATGAATAGTGTCCCCTATTACAAAATGATTCCTTGCATCTAACTTTCTTCAATGGGAGCGATGGTGAAATCAGATATGAAAATTCGAAAAGAGTCAGACGAAAAGAATCGTCGTGTAATAGATGACATATACTTACTGGTTTTGACATTTCAAATCAACAGAATTTCCATTCAAATTCTTCTTTTTTTATGAGCAAAAAAAGTATTTTACCTATTTTCCGTTGTTTTTTTTTTTTAAATTAAAATAAATTGTGATTGAAACTATGGGAACATTTTTGTTATTGTTATTGGGCGAAAGGTAATTTCAAGGAAAATCACCAGCAAAAAATTTTTGACCCCTACAATTGACACTGGAAGTAGGTAGGTAGCCAACGTGAAGTGTAGGTTGATACTATTTGGCCTGCAGCCGAGGATTATGTATGTAGGTACCTACATAATTTCTTATAATTTGAAAGGACTTCGCAATATTTTAGGCGATGGCGAATATTCCAAAAAAGCAGCTCAAAGGTCAATAATAAACATTCCACAAATTTAGACGCTCGATGCAAGTGACAAGTTTTGAACTTTTTGAAGATTTAAACTCTAGCATAAAGTTTAACCCCAATGTACCTATACCTACTTATCTTAAATGGATGAGCGAATGCTTTGCAACAAATATAAAATTTCGCAGCTGTACACCTTTTGGCAAAACTTTTATCGCAAACATCTTGCTGCACTTAGCTCTACGAAGAAAAAAATCTGCTGGCCATGCCATAGGGTGAAAAGAAAAACAAATATCATATTTGTCCGATTTAACCTCTCTATCTTCCTCCCACTTCCCCTTATATTTCACCACTTCACCTAATTTTTCATAAAATCTAATTTTATACTCGAACAAAATTGTAGCCACCGAAACAAATTTACTCAAACAATTAGATACAATTATTTGAATAATTTAATTTAAAAAAAAAAAAAAATAATTAAAGCGTTCGTCATGAATTAATTAATTAATTGACTGCCTCTAGTTGCTACGTTGTTGAATGGTGGTGGTTGAAATGTACATACTACAAGTGTACCTGCAGTAGCAGTAGAAAGAAGCATGATTGCGCGATGCCTACCGAGATCGACCGACTCAGCAGCCAGCCAAGTCTCTGCACCACTCCATCTTACCTACCCCTTGAAAGCCCAGACTGGCCACCGTGCGTCGTCGTTGGTTCTACAATAAAATTTTATTCCTATGTTGTAGTTTTTTTTAGCACACACTTGAAAGATAAGTGCAATGATTTTGATTTTTCTTTCTAGTTCCACCGACCGACAATTCGACATCGACGGCGGAAAATTTGTTTATTGTTATAAGGTACTTCTCTCTCTATCTTCACAAATCACTACAGGCGCTTTTTATTATTAGTTTGTTTGACTTTGCAGATAAATTAGCACCGATTATCATGTTTTGCACCCACCCTTGCCACCTTGTTCATTTGTTTCACTTGAAATACAAACTTTTCATCTGACCAGAGCAATTAGCATTACACACAAGTGCTCCTAAGTCCTATCACAACTTTAAATTAATTTTATTGTTTTCAACTTAATTTAATTTACATAAAGCTTAATAGAAAAAATTATAGAAAATATAAAAAAGTAAATTACCATTAATCTTTTTGTGAAGTAGTCCGCTGAATGCTTGAAACAACACACATAAGAGAGGGAGGGGGAAGTAGAATCACAAAAGGAAGTTTGAAATGCGCTTCCTTGCAAATTGTTAAAACAAAAAAAGGAAGAAAATTAAACAAAAAGGAGAGGGCGACGGACGACGTGAACGTGACGACGACGACGGCAACGAGCCCAAAGAAAGAACGCGAGAAAGAGCAAGACGAAACGACGACGATGAAGACGATGAAAAGGCGATGATTGATTTGTTTGATAGGCGCACAAAAAAGGGGGCGGCCGAGACTCCTCTCTTCCTTCTTCGTGGTGGTACTGGTGTCAGTGGCGTAGTTACTTTATCCACTTGCAGATATTTTTTTTTATTATTTTATCACAAAATTTCCATCGTAAGGAAAAAAAATAAATTAGAAATGTAAATTAACCAGCAGACTCTCATCGCTCGCTCAGAGTAGCAGCACTTGACAAACAAAAAAAATTCTTTATCATTTTCATTTCATTTTATATTTTCTTTTGTTGCGTTTTTTTTTTCTTCTCTCGTAAGATTGCTGTTTTAATTGATACTTTTTTCCAGATGGAACACTTGAGTTTTTGGCACGTAAATTGATTATTTTTACACTTTCACTTTGTTGCAGTTGATCGAAAATTGTTTTGTTAATGTTTTTGAATTGTTTTTGCGAAGGAAATGCAATTTATTTTGAAGAGGAAAAAAGTTTTCTCATACAGAACTATTAACAAAACAGGCGACCATTTTGATTTTTGGACGAAACGCTAAACGATTGGTGTGAAGTTGGTTGGGGTTGTTTTTATTTTAGAGCAGGAGCGAGATACGTGCATTAAAATGAGAGAAGTATATATCAATTCAGTTGCTAAATTAAGTGGTTTGTGGCTTGGTTAGAACGAAGGATGTGTTCGTAGACCTGATAAAATTCAGAGTTAAGGGACTACTGGAATTTTTTGTTTGGCTACTCGGGTTATAATAGTGAACTTTCATTTGCATTTGCATATGGTTTTACAATATAAAGCATAAAAATAACGAATTTTTGTGAGTAATCATTTATATTTTTCAAGTAAGGGGCCCTCTGAAATATTAACTGGCTAATTCATTCGAGGCTAGATTCAGTTCTTCATTTTCACATTTTCTTTCCCACTTCAACTTCAGAAGAATAAATTAAGGACCGGTTGTACAAACCTGGTTCAAATTTTGATCCGTGGTTCATAAATTTTGACTGCCTAATTTCAGCGGAAGTGTTCAGGTTCAATGATGGTTCAAGGTTCACGTATTTTATAACAGCCAATTTAACGATTGAACCATCTTTGAACCTCAGTAAGTTTGCCGAAGTCGGTGAGTTAAAATTGCTGAACCACGAGTTAAATATTTGTACAACTGGCCCTAAACTACATTTGGTTTTGAAGTGTTAATCTTCTGTTTAATCTTTTCATGAGGTGGAAACACATAAATCCAGTTAAATTTCAAAGAGTTTTCTTTTGGTAACGAAAATTGACTTTTTCCCCTTCAGACTTGTCAAAACACAGATTTTGACAATTAAAGCCTTTCAATGGTAAAAAATCATTTTTTTAATCGGAAATCAATTTTGCAGATCTGGATTTTTCGACGGACGGATTTACCCCCATTTTATTAAAACCATATATTACACACCAGAATAATTGACAGTCATCAGTTTGAAAAGTCTGAATCGCCAAAGCTTCACAGGCACAAATTATACACCAATACAATAAAAACGAAAATCAATCTGAAATCGTACACCACTCGCGACAAAAAAAAATCAATTTTCAGGACAAAATCTGAAATAACCAAAAGAAACCCCATCAGTTAAATTGTTGGTGGAAACGTGTCTTGTATTAACGAAAATTTTTCAGATAGAAGTTCAGGATGTCCATGTTATTTGCATGCGTATATGCTAATGCATTAGAATTTTGACTTTTGTTCAATCAATATTTATTAGGTATGTTGTGTTTTTGTGTATTTTCTTCTCACGTTCACAGCCATTTTTATTTCTTACAGTTTCAATTTCAATTTTTTATTGTGTTTACGTGTGTTTTCGTCCTCACGCTCACAGCTATTTTTTATTTCTGACAATTCCAATTTTGACAACATCCAGTTTGTTAAAGTGAAATTTCTGAAAATTTTCACAAATTCTCACAAATTGTTATACATTCCTGTTTGTTAACTCAAAAAATTGTATGGAGAGAGCGCAATGAGAGATCAAAAAATGTCCACTCCATTGGAAAACTTGCGATTTCCTGCTACACAAATTTCTGTGTACACGAAGTGTTACAGATACTGTCAAAAATCGTGGTGGTCAGTTTCTGTCACAGCCTTGCCACTTATCGGAAAATTTTCCGAAGTAAGTTTTCAAAACAAAAATGCAGTATATTAAATTTTCCTATAGAAGATCGTTGACGTTTCTTACAAAAAGTGGTGCAGTTCATGGTTTAAAGCGTTTGTTATTTTTTTTTAAATTTCCCCAACTCTGATCGAATTTGCTCCTCTTTTTTAAAATTTGACAGGCTTTACACATTTGTTTGGAAAAAGATACCAAACAAACCTGTGTATACTGTGAAACTGTGATACTAATAGGCGTTCTCCTTTGAAGGTGGTAAAGTACTCGCAAGTACTTTGCCAGCTTTTTTCAATGAAACACATCAAACTGCTTTTCCATGGAAAATGTATCAAATCGCACATGAGAGCATGTGGAGTTGGTAGTACTAGATTAAGGTTTTCATCTACTCACAAGTACTTTGCCATATCCAAGGAAAGCGGCTAATGTACCTATTCTTGTGTATTCGCCTGTTTGCATGACATTCATATATACCTTCGTATTTGTCTGTTTGGGTATGAATACACCGCGTATGAGTAGACGGATATTTACGCAATTTTTTTTGAATTTATTTAAACATTTTAACTTTTTTGACAGTTAAATTAAAAAAACCAAAACAATCGCAATGGGTCAAAATACAGAAAATTAACAAATTTTTTGTTTGATCTTTGTACCTACTATGATTTACTTTCTACTGTTACTTGTAAAATGACACAGTTTTGTGAAAAGTATTCTTGATGATATAGATTTTGGTGATTCAATTAAAATAAGAACATCTGTAAGTATGTCTTTATAGGTACAGTAATGTACCTATGTCACACATCTAAGTGGCACTTCAACACCACATAACCCAGAAGTCGAATTGAAAAGCGTTGAGCCAGGACATTCGTATACATTTCCAATCCATGTACTATTAACCAAGGCACAAAAGACATACCTATAAAAAAAAAACTGTCAGCATTTGAAAACATTAATAAATAAAGATATCTTTTCTTACTGTTTGCAATTAACGTCTGTTGTTACCTCATATCGACCAGAATTGGTAGCATTTGCACAGATAGTTAAAGGATTAATTGTCGGACTTGGAGTTGTTGATTCTGTTGGATTTGCAGTAGTTGCCATTGTGGATGGTGTTGTTGTATTTGCAGTTGCTACAGGACATGTTGCACCGATCTGGATTAAAATATTTTGAATCTTAATCAAAGATATTATTTATTAATTTCTTACTCCTATTATTGCAGGATCCAAACAAATTTGTGGGTCGTCGTAATAACAGGCTGTTGAACCGACACATGTGTAGTTTACAGTAACATCAGGGACAGTAGATCCATAGCAAAGGGCAAAAGTATTGTAGCTTGTGCAGGCAAAGGTACTATTACCATTACAAACACCACACATTCCACATGAACCTTCTGTAGTTTCTGCTGGACTACAAACTGAGCCAGATGCTGTGCAAACTGTTCCATTTGGGCATTGGGTAATGGTGGATGAAGGCACACCTTATAGAAGAGACTCAATTGATTAACAGACATTTTAATTGATTGCATTTACCATCAACACAAACACTGAATTGATCATTTGCTACACATGCGATGCCGCTAATGGCAGAACAAGTATTACACAAAGTATAGGCTGTATACAAAGCTGCACAAAATATTAAAATTCTCTGAAAAAAAAATAAAAACTATTAAATAAAATTCTGGCATCTATTAAAATTGTATCCCTTACTATAAGAAGCTTCATAGTGAGGCACACGGTATGCAACACCAAGAATAGTGAACTAACCTAGTTTAGTAAGCAAAGTCGTCTGTAACGATATTCTTGTTCTTATCGAAAAAAATCTCTTATCATTTAAATTATTAGGTATTTGTGTTACATTTCTTCATCCCAGAAGATATCACAGTAACAGTACAGTATAGGGTGTGTAAATTTTGACTTGCTCTTCAGGTAGGTATATTGTGACATTTCGGTTCAATTAACTTCACTTAGCCCATAGATTAATGAAATTTTAATTGATTTTTTGACAAAATTTACTCCGCCGTGAAGTTCTTGCATGATTTTCTCAGAATCTATATAATAGAAGAATAAGAATAGGCTACAAATTGTGCCTTCACATTTTCTCAAAAAAAACTTATAGTTTTCGAGAAATTTAGTCTTTAAGTCTCCCTAAAAAATTAATCCCCTGCCCAAATTTGCGAAACTTTTCAAGAAATGCTTAAGATATCAAAACAAAGCTCTCTACCAAAATACAGCTTTGTCGGAATTTTAATTTTAATTTTCCCGGGACATGAATCGTTCACACCACACGTAATCTAGGTTCTGTCTGTCAAAGATCCATTGGAATCATTCAAAGTCCCAGGACACAATTGCACATATTTCACTTTTTCTTTGTATAAAACATAAAAAGGACCACAATCTGTTTACACTGTACTCATAAATATAAAATCTCTTTTTTTCTGTTTTCTCTCTTCTATAGCCAAACTGTTAAGGCTCTCCCAAACCAACGCGAATTCGCGGCGACGGCGAATTTTTGTTGTTGTTTAGCGTTGTGTATTTGTCATATTTTGTGCTATTGTGAATGATTCGCTGCGAATCGCTCCGCATTCGCGTTGGTTTGGGTCAGCCTTTATGTGGAATGCGGGAGAGAAAAAATGAGTAATTACTTTGTGATTGTGAATACTCTTAACCAGAGTCAAGATTCAGGTGTTATTTAAGAAGTTTTCATGCTTTCGGCATTTTGGTTTGTAGATGAAAAATTTATGTATTTTGCACATATCACTTTGAATTTTGATTTCCATAGAAATTCCAAAACTCACATGTGTATTGGTAACATTGACATCTTTGAATTTTCATATGTAGATAGTTCTGAAATAGTTGAACGGTTGTTATCATGCCAAATCGAATGCTTTAAGTTTTGATGGAATTCATCCAAAAGTATGGATACAGGAGTCATGCAACATCCGTCAAATTTGATGTGAATTGCTCAGTGGTGTATTATTGCAAATCACCATAGAGGATTGGTCTTGAAGACATTTTTTCTCTTTTCAAATCATTTTTCTGGTGAAGAAGCGTTCAACTTATTACTTGATGCCTGTACGAGTGATTTTAGAGCAAAAATCATCTTGAAAAATGATGACGTGAGACGTGACCACCAAAATTTGGCGATTAAATTTTTTTAGACTATTTCTTTTGAGGCTATCTTAAAAAAGAGGTTAATACAAAAAACCCATAAACCATATTGATGCTGCCTCAAAGCTAATCAGCGCTATGTACATCAAATTCACGCAGATTTATGCTACGAATTCATCGAAAATTTACATAAGTACATAATGCCACCAAGCCACGTCAAGTTGGACATCATTCATTCATTCAAATGAAACAAAACTTGTTTTATTGACATTTTTAAAAATAAAGCGTCTTTATTGAAAGACTTTTCAGGTATGAATATAAATATAAACCTACATATAGTTGTGTTTTAATGTAAATCAAAATAATTCTACATGTCAAAAACAACAACAACTATGTCCATATAGAGTTAGCTATGTCCAAATAATTAATTTGACTTAACTTTTGTCCCGATAAAAACGATATTGCGAGAATTCCATTTTCGTTGTGTTATCGATAATTTGAATAGAAATGTCAAATGTTTGTCGGTAAGATTGTTCAATAGAAAATGGCAGACCAAGGCTAATGTTGAAATGTCCCGATGTCGTTTTTTTCGCCAAAATATATATATAGATATGCAAAAAAACTCAGCTAATATACTTGTATGTACAAATAGGGACATATGTACATATATATGCAACGCATGTGGACTTTAAAGTTGTAAAATGTTTGTTTGCTTTACCAATTATGAACATTGTAAATTGCAATATATCATAGGAAGAGAACGAAAATGAACTAACAACAAATTATAAAGAAATGTAGTAGATGATTATTTTATAACTTTACTATTTTTATGTAAATATTCGTATAAATAGTTAAGTATATTGGATGTAATTGTTGTTATCTTATCTTATGAGCACAATGAAGTTCAAAATATTTGCCAGATTAAAGTTTCATCCCAGGAAATTTTGATAAGATTTTGTATATAAATAAGAGAAATTTTGACCTTTACTGTTTTGTAGTTGTTTGATCATCGATTTAATTTTCTGGACGATGAAGGTTTTTATAGCAATTGTAAGTGTGATTAATTTTAAACGTTTTGATGATTTCTAATAGTAAAATCGATAAATTTATATGTCTGTTCGCGTACTTCCCAAAACTACGAATTTCTACGAAATCAGTGCAAAGTTCTGTCAAGACTCATATAAAAAATAAAATTCGTAGAAATCCGTAGTTTTCGGAAGTATATGAACAGACATAATATTTCTTTGAAAATATTCAAATGAATTTAATAAATATATAGGTGTTGAATAAATGTTCGCTATCAGACAAAATTGTTCAGTTTAAATAGATTTTTTCCTTAGCTTTTGACAGCCAAACCGGGGAAATTCTCTGAGCGCGCAGAAATATAAACTGGACAAATATCTGTTCTGGACTTCCCAAAACTACGAATTTCTACGAATTTTATTTTTTTATACATATATAAACTTTGACGGAACTTTGGAATAAATTCTAAGATATTCGTAGTTTTGAAAGGTACGCGAACAGCAATATTATGTAATAATCTAATACAAATTCCGAATTTTTAAATAAGAATTGAAGAATGATTTAAAAATGCTTTCTAATAATGGAGTTTTCCGTTAATCACTTCTTGTTCACTTCTTCAAATCAAATTTTATCCTATTCTAAAAGAATCATAAGGGAGTGAAAAAAGGGGCGATTGGAAAATGACGCAAACTAATAATTATAACTACCTACAAGTAATATTTAATTTATCTTTTCAGTCAGTTTTTGTGTTTGCTGTTGTAGTTTATCAGGTGAATGGCTTATGCAACACTTGTTCTTTGAGTGGAATAGCTTGTGTTGCAAATAATCAATTTAAATTTTGTGATGAAGGTAAGGTTTGAATGAATATTTAACTTAACGATTGAATTTATTCACCAGGATTCTTAGTTAACGTTTTTCCTGTGTATTTTATAAAAATAGAAGAATTCTCGTGGGAAAAAATCAATACAAACTAAAGCTAAGAGTACACGGCATGTTAAATGCCGCATCCACTGACGTCATGCGGCTGTTACAAACATGCCGATTACATGGTATGCAGCAATTGGGAAGCATATGTGACGTTAAAATGACACCACTGCGCATGTACATGTGGCATTTTACATGCCGTGTATTCGAAGCATAAGAACGAATTACTTTAAGTGCCTTTCACATGAGCTGCGAATTGCGAATGGTCGCGAATCTTAACATTTCTTTCACATGAGTGGTCTTCAACAGACTACAAAATAAACCAGTAAAGTGGGTGTTTAAAAATTTGAAGTTACTTCAATTCGAGCAAATTTTTCACTCGCAGATTTGTGGAATGCGTCGTGATGTTGTGGATTGCGAATAAATGCATAAAAATTCACAGAAAATATCTTGTTGGTCGCGAAGAAAAAATGAAAATGCTAAATTTAATAATTTAAACAAATTTTAGGCCATTTTTTCTTTAAAAAACTGTAGGATCGTTTACTTAGTTTGTCGAAAAGTAAAAACAAGAATTTGTTGATATATGAGCTTGGAATTGTCTAAACAAATTTATTCGCATTCGCAGTTCGCGGTGCATGTGGGAGGCACTTTATAGAGATTATCTATGTATTTTTTTGAAGAAACTAATTCTTGATCTCTTTTCTTTTCAAGGAATACCAATAGAGCCAGTAATTACTTGCCCTACAGGAATGTTGTGCTCAACAGAATCAAACTCCTGCACTAGAAATGCAAGTGTACTGCCATCTTGTGCAAGATGTAAAACTTCTGACACGAACAAAATCTTCGCCTGCACTAAATATAATGCATTCTCGCTTTGTAGTGGAAATAGCACCTATGATGAGACTTTGGAATATTTGTGCCCCCAAAATTTAGTATGCAATGTTGATTCACCGCTAATTTGCGTTGATGAAACTATTTCCGGAGTAAGATAGCAACAATGCGTGGCAAGAATTTTATAACAAATATTTGTTTAATATGTAGTTCGGTGGTACATGCCCATTGGCTTCAGCGGGAGCACAATCCCCCCCTACACCACCTACTACAGCCACACCAAACGCGCAAACTCAGCCAAATGAATTCTGTGCATCTAAAGGATCTGCCTGGAACTATGAGATTCCTACTGATGAAACATGCAGAGAGTAATTTTATTTGACTTTAATAGATTTATAAAATCCTTTTGTTTGAATATTTTTCTTTTAGATACATCCAATGCAAAAAATTGGGTGATTCATGGACTGGATCTCTGTGGATATGTCCAAAGGATCGCTATTTCAACGAAACCATTGGATCATGTGGCTTAGGAAAACCATCTCGTTGTGCTTAGTTTTTTTTTTTTTGGAATAGCTAGTGCATGAAGATTTTCGATTAAAATAAAGTTTAAAGTTTTAAAATTGTTCTTGTTTGAAAGTAAAAATAAATAAATAAATTTGGTGGCACAACAGCTCGTGAAGAACCAAGGCCTAGTGACTTACAACTCTCAACCATTCCTGTGTGCGTATTTTTGGCAGGAATGGAGGGGACCTACAATTTTTTGCCGAGTCCGAACGGCTAGATGAGAAGCACTTATTCATTATAAATATACTCTTGGAGGATTTGTCAGTTCCTCGCAAGAGGCAGTACCTCGCGAAAAAAACATTTCTGTTTTTAGGTGTCAGCGGCTGGGGATCCAACACAGACTTGTTTGAAAGTACTTATTTTTATTTTTGATATGTTACAAAACATCTTAGTAATATGGTGGGTATAAGAAATAAAGTTGGAAGAGATTTCTGCTGAAGGCCGATTTCCATAGCAAATTCTTCCCTGTAAAGAAGAAAAAGTTGTTATGCTGTCGATGCAATTCAAAAGTATTAATCATTTTAACACTCAAGCAAGAGACATAAGCGCTTTGTTTTCTTTTTACTCATATTAAAACACTTCTAACAGCGCCGTAGCTTGAGCTGGTGGGGCTCTGGGGCATGATCAAATATGCGGGGCACTTTTTCTTAATTACTTCATAAATGTTAGTTAAATGAACTTCAACAAAAAAACTTTCTTTTTATGTTTGTATTTTTTAAGTTGATGAAATTATTTCTGCTTACAAAAGTAAAAGGTGCATAAAATGTAATATTTTCACTTGATTTAAAAACTAACTTATAGAACAGAGTATTGGCTTTACAAAATAAGTTGTAAGTCTAAGTCAAAATCTTGAATATTTTTAGGAGGGTAAAAAACATAATATATTACTTTTTTTGTTGGATTTAAGTGACTCTTGGGTTCTTAATGGGCACACACAACTGAAGTTGACATAAAAAACTCAAATTTCGAAAATTTGGACTTAAACTAGTACTGCATTGTAGTGACAATTTTTGTCTAAATATTTGTTTCCATTTGTAGTACTTTTTTATAAATTGCTTCCCACCAAACGGGGGGAGATCGAGATAGACCCACCTCCCTCAGTAAAAACGCTTGTATTAAACGGTCCTACAAAAAACCGTTATAATATCTTGGCGCCTAAGTTATCGTACTCTCCCCCATTTGGGGGACACCCCTGGACATATTCCACCAACAAAATCAGTCCAGTAGTTATTTGCAGAAAAAATTAACCCAGCTCTTGACCTACACATTTAACAACGAATTGGTCAAATAAACTTTTAATTAAAAAGTACTTTAATATGCTGAAATTACAAAATTATGCCAATTCGACGATTTTTTTTCTAAGCAAGATAATCGATGATCTGATGATTAAAATCTTTTGAATGATGTTCACTGACACTTATCATGGCTAAGGTAGTCATACAGTTTTGAGTGTGTGTATTAATTTAGTTTATATTTACTGAGTGGGGGGGGGGGGAAATGCCCCCTGTAGTTACGCCATTGAAAAGACCCTTTTAGGCCAGTCGGCAGAAGT
Organism: Dasysyrphus albostriatus; assembly: GCA_946251815.1. Lineage (NCBI taxonomy): Eukaryota > Metazoa > Arthropoda > Insecta > Diptera > Syrphidae > Dasysyrphus > Dasysyrphus albostriatus. The sequence continues at coordinate 141,093,299 of OX276336.1, forward strand.
TTTTTGGGATTAATAGGTGGGTCGTTTCAGGAGCTTACAAAAATGGCGAGCATTAACCTAAGTATTGTGCATCATCCACCATTTTAATAAATGCGTTTTTGGCCAATATCTCGAGAGCAATATCTCATCTGACAAAAAATATATTTAACCCTTTTCATAGAAAATTTAATTACTTTTATTCCTGTACACCATATTTTATTTGAACGTACTGTAAGACGTTTGCTGGATTTCGACGTGTAAGTGAACTTTAACTCTGACAGTACTTTCAAATTAAGTGTTGTTTACAGGAATAAAGATAGTTAAATTTCCTATGAAAAAGGCTTAAACACAAATATCTTACAGTATGATTTTTTAGTTATTGCCATATATTTCCTGACGGTTGCTGTTTTGGAAAAAATGTTTAGCACAATTGTAGAACCTGTAATTTTTAACAACGTTTTCACGCTTATAGACCAGAAGATGGTGAACGTTTTGTTCAAAGTGCTTTATACCGCTCTAAATTTGTGGACGTACTACTTGCATCAGTGCAAACTCCTGGCAGTGACACTGTGACCCTTTGAAAACCATATACTCGTAATTTAAAACAAAAATAAAGAAGTAAAAGTGCCTTATCCAAAGTTTGAAAGTACATATATACAATTTGTATACGGACAAACCATATATGGAACTCACCAGGGGGGCAGGGAGTTGCGTTTGCCCCTTCCTAATCCAGATATATTTCATATATTTTATACAATCGTTTTGTTTTGAATTCATCTCACAGCTAGATTTCTATACTAAATCTAAGAGCACACGGTATGTTAAATGTCACATGCAAATGCGGCACTGACATCATGCCACATCATACTTTACTTTCAAAAAAATGTTGCATACAAGAATAAAGATAATTAAATTTCCTATATAAAAAAAAAGTTTCTAACATATTTCCTTATTCCTTCCTATTTCTTACATATTAGGAACCGTTTGCGAGATATTGGCTAAAACGTGGTTTTTTAAATGGTAGATGACGAAAAGTACTTAGGCCTGGCGCCAACTTGGCAACTTTACGCTGCTCGCCCCACTTTAAGTTGCTCGTGGAACTTTTTGCCAGAAACTTTAAATTGCCTGCCCGCGTTCACTGGGCAATTTTATCTGACAAAGATGGCCGTGTTCAACACAAAAATATTATATATTGATTTTCAGTATATCTTAAATTTGCAAGTTACACATTTCAATTAATTTTAATTCGCATTTATATTTTATTAACGTTATATTGGGGATCAGACACAAAACAAAATAGTGGCAAAAGTCAAGAAAAAAAATACACAAAACACAAACGTCAAATTCCAAAAAGTTGCTAGGAAGTTGCCTAGTGGGCGGTGGCAAGCAACTTTAGTTGCTCGGAGAACAGAATGTAAACGGAGCAGACACTGGAATAGCTGTCAAAGCTGTGTTGAATACACATAAATCCAATGATATGAACATAACACAACGCAGCTGCAGACGGAGCTACAGACGTAGCTTGACAAGTTGGTCAACTTTTAACTTTTGCATGCAGCAAATTGTGAGTGCAACCGAGGGTTAACATGGGGTTGAAGAGGATTTTAAACTCTTTTTAATCTCCGATAAAGACGTAAAGTAACTTTCATCATTATCCATTTTAATTTGTATTTTTGTGTTGAATTAAATTCGCACAGGTGGCTTCAAATGACAAAAATGTCAGAAAGCTATGTACAGCACATTGTGGGCGGGTAAAAAAAACTATGTACGACATTTTGTGACAGCTATTCCAGTTGCAGCTGCAGCTCCAGTTGTCTTGCAGCACTCTATTCTGGTCAGGCAGTTAGGTGCCAAATATAGCTATAATTGAAAATCATCATTAAACATTTTAATTTTGACACGTTTAAAAAGCGAAATCATTGATTATTTTGATGCGAAAATATAAAGCTCGTGTCTAAGTTGTTATAACTAGTCAAAAAATTTCATTTAAGCCTAGTCTTTCACATGAAATTAGTTTTATTATTTCTAAAAATTAACTATCTTACGACTGATCATGCAAATATTCAAATTCTTTTTATGTGGAAAAGTTGGCCTTTTTGAAATTTATTTTTTGGCTAGAAATATTCATTAAATCTTGATCTTGATCTTAATTTCTTCATCAAAATAATAAATCGTTTTATACTTTATAAATGCCTCAAAATTGAGGAACAACATTTTTAATGATGAGTTTAATGGCAGCAATAGCAATACATACCTACATATATCTGGCGCCTTACAGCTTCGCCGACTACTGGCCTATTGCTCGATTTTAAGGCTTTAATAATTTCAAAAGAATTATTTCGGAAGTGTTTTTTGTATATGTACGTACCTATACCTACAGACATATACATATACAATACATAAACTATAAAATTTTAAAATGTTTGCTTAACAAATTATGAACATTGTAAATTGCAATAAATTAAAGATAAAAACGAAAATGAACTGAGAACACATAATTAAGAATTGCAGTGGTGGTATTTTACATTTTTACTAACTTTAGGTAAATATACGTATAAACAGTTAAGTACATTGGATGTAATTACTGCTATCTTATGAGCATCGTGAAGTTTAAAATATTTGCCAGATTAAAGTTTCATTCCAGGAAGTTTTGATAAGTTTTTGTATATAAATGAAAGAAATTCTGACCTTGGCTGTTTTGTAGTTGTTTAGTCGCTGATTTAGTTTACTGGAAATGAAGGTTTTTATAGCAATTGTAAGTCGGAATAATTTTGAACGTTTTGATAATTTTCAATCCAAAAAATCCATCAATCAAAATTTTCTTTGAAACTATTCAAATGAATTTAATAAATATTAAATATTAAAGACATAATATGTATCTGTTCATGTACAGTAACTTCCCAAAACTAGTACGAACTTCTACTAATTTTATTTTTTTTCTATATGAGCTTTTACAGAACTTTGGACTTGATTCTAAGAAATTCGTAGTTTTGGGAGGTATTATGAATTTTGAAATAAGTATTGAAGAATGCTTTAAAAATGCTTTCTTATAATGGAGTTTTCCGTCAATCACTTCTTGTTCACGCCTTCAAATCAAATTAATCATATTTTTTAGGAATAAAACACAAAAAGGAGTGAAAAGGAGAGTGATTGGAAAATGACGCAAATAATAATTATAATTATAAACAATATTAAATTTATCTTTTCAGTCAGTTTTTGTGTTTGCTGTTGTAGTTTATCAGACGAATGGCTTATGCAACACTTGTTCTTTGAGTGGAATAGCTTGTGTTGCAAATAATCAATATAAATATTGTGATGAAGGTGAGTTTAGATTTAATATTCAACTTTACGATGAAATTTATAGAAAGTTGTATTTTTACCTATAAGTGTGGGCACATAGTTATAACATTAGCAAACTTCTGTAAATAGGGTAGGTATCAATTGAAAACTAAGGCTGTAATCTACACAATACCAATACCTGGACAGATTTTGTTTGGTTGTTGCCACGAATCCGATCACTTTTATAATGTAAGAGATTTTGTTAGTACCTATAAAATTTAAAAAAAAAGAAAAATAAAATAAATAGATCGCAAAAGCCAAAAGGAGTCTGTCCGGCTATTGGTTGTTATCGTTTACAGGACAGTCTTAGCTTTCAATTGATACGAAATTTCAGAATTTGTTTGTATTATAGATACACTTAGTCAAAAACGCCAGATGAAAAGTGTGTTTTCTTGCCATTGAAACAAGATAATGCTTTTTCGACCAGCAGTTTCGTAAATGTTTGGACTCAAACTTAAAAATACATTGCATCTAGGAATCCTAGCATTAGGATTTTTTCGTGTGATAAGCGTTTTATATGATGATTAAATGATTGGAAATGGAAATGTATTTCAGTTCCTGTGTATGTATTTGTTTTTTTTTATGAAAATAGAAGAATTGCCGCGGCAAAAATCAGTGCAAATTAAAAACAAAGTACTATCGAGAAGAGCTACATATGTATGTATTTTTTTTTTGAAGAAACTAATTCCAAATTTTTTTAAATTTCAAGGAATAGCAATAGGGCCAGTAATTACTTGCCCCACAGGAATGTTGTGCTCAACAAACTCAAACGGTTGCACTAGAAATGCAAGTGCACTGCCATCTTGTGCAAGATGTAAGACTTGTGACAGGAACAATATCTTCGCCTGCACTAAATATAATGCATTCTCGCTTTGTAGTGGAAATAGCACCTATGATGAGACTTTGGAATATTTGTGCCCCCAAAATTTAGTATGCAATGTTGATTCACCGCTAATTTGCGTTGATAATACTATTTCCGGAGTAAGATAGCAACAATATGCGTGGAAAGAATTTTATGACTAATATTTGTTTATTGTGTAGTTTGGTGGTACATGCCCATTGGCTTCAGTGGGAACAGAATCCCCCCCTACATCACCTACTACAGCCACACCAAACGCGCAAACTCAGCCAGATGAATTCTGTGCATCTAAAGGATCTGCTGGGAACTATGAAATTCCTACCGATGAAACTTGCAGAAAGTAATTTTATTTGACTTTGACTTTAAAAAGATTTATAAAATCCTTTAATTTCGATATTTCCCTTCTAGTTTCATCAATTGCCAGGCTCCGAATGCTTCGGGTGGTTCATGGACTGGATCTCTGTGGATATGTCCAAAGGATCGCTATTTCAACGAAACTATTGGATCTTGTAGCAAAGACATGCCACCTCGTTGTCTTAAGTTTTTCTTTTAAATAGCTAGCTACTGCATAGAGGTTATCCAATAATAAAGTTTAAAATCTCAAAATTTTTCTTCATTGAAAGTATACTTATTTTTATTGTTGATGTGTTCTTATTTTTTAATCAAAAAATCGCCTCAAAATTGCATGATTTGTTATATTTGAACCATCGACCACTGGTTGTGATGCATTTCCATTATCTTATTCGAAATCTCTCTTATGAACAGATGTGATTGGCTTCAAAAACCTTTAAAGCTGGTTTTATTATTTGGATCTTCAGAGTTAAGTGCTTGCATATGAGCTGTAAATATCGAATTGCAAATGGTTGCGAGTTTTGACATTTCTTTTAGTAAAATAGGTGCTAAAGTGCCTTAAACATGAGCCGTGAACTGCATATGAGAGTAAATTTGTTTAGGGAATTTCAAGAACAAACATCAATTGAGTCACTCATCAAATCGATTCTTGGCATAATAAATTCCAATGTTGATGTAAAATTGCCGTATTTTAATAAACAAAAAACTCACACAAATTAATAAGCAAATATATGCCTAACTGATATTAAATGTGATTTTTGTTTTTAATTCTTTAATATTTCATCAAGCTTGGAAGTTAGTGTGAAAAGAATCAATTTGATGTCTTACGCATACATATACAGTTTTTCGTTGGACCACTTGTCAAAAGTGATAAATGCTTGAAAAGCCATTTTGTAAAATGGCGTCATTTAGTAGTGTGTATTTAAATTTGACAACATGATGTTTTCATATTTGATTGGAATCAAAAAGTAGTAGAATAGTCCGAAAATCCAATCGAAAATGACATTTAGATCAACTTAATAGTAGGGATGTTAGTTTTTTATTTTTGAGTTTACACTGAAGCCACACGGGCAAGTACATACACCTTTGTTAACTAACACATACTCGTACAAACCCAATGAATTTGCTCAACAACTGGCATGGAAATTTTGAAGCCAGTTGTGAATCAAGTTGAAAAGCAATCTGATAGGAGACAAGCAAGTGGAAAGCAAGTGGAATGCAAATTACGAATATGACATGAATTTGAATGTTGGTATGAGGAAGAGTCAGAGAAAAAAGTTAGTGATTTTGGGGTGCCTCCAGGACACAAACTGCGATCTGAATGAATTCCAGGAGGTTATTTAGTGGCAGAAATGAGATATTACGTCTCGTTCAGTTCAATGGCTGATTTTTAATTCTGCCTAATTAATACTGGGGTATTTCAGAAAGAAGATAGATTAGCCTTTTTTTAAGTTCTTAGTCCTGACACACTAGCTGCATAGGTCAGAAGTGCTGATGCCCATTCTGCTAATGTTGGTTCTAATTGATTCCAACCAAGATAAACAGTTCAGACCTGCTTAGCTTAAGTTAATCCCCTGTTTTTTTTTAGTAGAAATATCTGATTATATCTGCCTAACTATGTTGAATTCTTGTTTTTTTCTGGTTCCTGTGACAAATGTACACAAGGTAAACTGTAAGATTACACAAATTTTTCTTTTCATGACAAAAGAAAAGGATTTAAAAGTTCTGCAATCATTCTTGTTTAACCTAAACTTAAAACAATGTACAATTTTCCTAGGTATGTATTGTTTAAATTTATTAAAAAACAATAAGAAATTTCTGATAACTTATGCACATCGTAGTGGTACTTCTACACCACACAAACGAGAAGTCGAATTAAAATAAGTTGACCCCGGGCATTCGTATATATTTCCAATCCATGCACTATTTACCAAAGCACATAAAACATACCTGAAAAATACATCCAATAAAATATTCATGATTTTGTTTTCAAAAATTGTTAATTACTGTTTGCAATAAGGATCTGTCGTTACTTCATATCGGCCACTAGATGCCAAGCTAGCGCAATATGTTTGTGGATTAACTGATGGACTGACGGTTGTAGGACTGACAGTTGTAGGACTGACAGTTGTAGGACTGACACTTGTAGGACTAACACTTGTAGGACTGACAGTTGTAGGACTGACAGCTGTAGTTGTTGGTAATACTGTGGCAGGTGGTGATGGGCATGTTCCTCCAATCTAAACCACAACAAAATAACTATTTAATACAAAGAATTTAAATTAGATTTGTCTTACACCTGTATCTGCCGGATTAACACAAATCCTGGGATCGTCGACATTACATACCAAAGTACCAGAGCATGTAAAATTAGCAGAGATCGGAATGGTAGTTCCATAACATAGGGCAAATGTATTGTAACTGGTGCAAGCAAAAGCGTTACTTGTACTACATATGCCGCACCTAGCACATGTTGCTGCAACAGTTTCTTGAGGGCTGATGCATATTCCAGGGGAAGAAGCAGAACAAACAGTTCCAGTAGGGCATTGTGTTATGGAAGTTGTAGGGAGACCTTTATAAGGGAAAGCAATTCTAATTATTGCGAAATGACTTTGGATCTTAAAATTATTTATGCAAAATCTTACCATCGACACACACACTGAATTTGTCACCAGCAACGCATGCCAAGCCTGTTGTAGCTGAGCAAGTATTGCAAAGAGAATATGCCGAGTAGATGGCAGAGCCAAATATAACAATTGTCTAGGAAAAAGATTGCACTAATCATTTTCGATAAAAAAAAAAAACAAATGTAAGTTTTAAGTAAAAAAAAAACTTACAAAAATAGTTTTCATCGTTGTGCTGCTCTTGAAATCAAACTGAAATTAAATCATTCCTAAGTTCAACATCTTCTCATCAAAAATATCTAGTAGTATTTACAGTACTATCTCAAAATAATGCATTTGATTTATGAGTTTCTAAGTTGTTTACAACTTATTTATAAATACCAGAATTATTCAACTACTGCTTATTGACATTTTAAAGGCACCCATACACGATACACACGAAACAATTTGAAATACTTTATGGCTATTTTACAATGACGCGTTCACGTTGGCGTAGCATAGGTTACATTATTTAACAAGCGTTACTTCCGCGTCAAGATAATTCGAGAACAAAATTCAAACTTTTTTTGCAACACATGACGGCAACATTACGTGCTTACATACATACTATTTCTATTTTTGCGTTGTAGCCTTTAACGTTAGGTTTGCTTGTGTACTTACTAATGGATGCAAAACCGTAACTAGTTATCTCAAAAATTGAAAGATAACTTGAGTTGTTGTTGTGCCAGCGGTCATCAGCTGTTTTTTAACAAAGTATTAGGACAACACAAAACTATCTGGATAACTGAGAATAAACATCGGAACGTGGTCATTGTAAATACTAAACAGAAATTTCTATGCCTGAACTTTTGCGTTGACAGACAAATCTTTCAACGCGACTCCGAATGCTTTCTTGAGCGCTCAGTATTTTTCCCCGCTTTTTCACAGAGCAGGAGGCTAAAACATAAACAGTATTCCTCACATAGAAGTCAAAACAACTCTCTAAAAATTTCAGTCTCAATTTTTAAGGGAATGTGAGGAATCCTGTTTTTATTTCTGAGTCCTCTGAGCCCTCTGAGATCTCGGAAATATAGTGTGGCTAATTGTAAAACAGCCATATGGTTGTTTTTTTTCGTAAATTCAGATTTAAATCTGAAATTTTATATTTTTTGACGCCAATGGTACTCCTTTACACATTATATTCAATAAGTTCCTCCAAGAAGGGAACTTCATTAAAGAATGGAAACTATCTTACTTGGTCTCTATTCATAAATCTGGTTTAAAAATTGATGTTGAGAACTATAGGGGTATTTGTAAACGCTCCGCAATTCTAAAATCATTTGAAAGTATGGTAAAAAATAAGCTTGATTTTCTTACAAGTGAATTTGTATCTGAAGAACCATCAAAAAATTCTGAAAAAAATTCTGATTATTGCTTTTCATTCTCACTTTCTTTGGTGGTTATCCTCATATATATCATATAACACAACAAGTCAAGCTTGGAGATAAATATTCAAAGGAAATTTTGTGTACATCAGGTGTCCCACAAGGTAGCCGCCTACGTCCACTCCTTTTTTATAATTTTCATTGATGATACTGCGTCTCAGTTTTAAAACATTGAAAATGCCTATTATATGCCGACGATCTGAAACAATTTTTAAAAGTTTGAACTTTAAATGATTGTTTACTTATTCAATCTGATATTGATTCTTTGTTAAATTGGTGTCAAATATGAAATATGCATGAAATATTTTACTGATCCTTTAGTATTATTATCACTGTTTACATCATTTGCCAGGTCACTATTGGAATACGCAGATGTTATTTGGAGTCCGAAATGTATAATTAAGGGTTGGGACTTTAGTCCTGGGTATGAGGGTAGATCGCAATTACTTGAAATAAAGTCGTTACAATCAAGAAGAAAAGTTCATAGTGTAATGCTGATTAGAGATTTACTAAGCTACTGTGATAGCAAGAGTTTTCTTATTTCACTAAAAAAAAATCTATGGCTGACCAATTACTGAAACAAGCTGAACTTATATATAGATCTAGAGATTTTTTAGATGGTGAACAATTTTTGCAAATTTCCAATAAATGAGATGCCAAAAATCACAATGACCTTGATTTTTTTCTTAATTAATTAAAAAATATGTATGGTTGAACAATTACTGAAAATAGCTGATCTTTTATGACCATAAAGAGGCCTTTCAAATGGCATACTTAATTTTTTGGAATGACCCAAATGAGGTGCCAAAGTTTTTTTTGTGACCTTGACACGAATTTTGAAAATTCATAGAAAAAAAACTATGGCTGACCAATAACTGTAAATAGTTGGCCTTTTACTTTTCTCATAAATTACCCTTAAATGAGGTGCCAGAAATTGTGCGTGAAATTGAGCAACCTTGAGAAACCTTAAGCCTTTATTAAAAGTTATCTAGGGCTGGCCAATTTCTAGGACTAGTTGACCTTTTCTGACCAATTAGATGGGATTCTCAAATATCAAATTTCCCATATATGAGGTGCCAAAGGTCTAGAGCCCATTTTTTTACTTATGTACGAGTATGTCCAAAAAAACCAAATCAGCGCGAGGTTCTCATTTGACAGACTTTTAATCAGTTTAGCACATGAGGGTAAGCTTAATTAAGCTATTCCCGGGTATTCAACTTCTCTCGTGTATCAACTAGCCCCACCCTATACCCTACCTAGTAAACTTCTCATTCTAGCTATTCACTCATCCGATTTCAATGTTCATAAGTGGCTGACTGCTCTGGAATCATATCGATCCATCATGCACCAATCTTATAATTTTTCCAAATTAGCTATTTCTATATTTTATGTTAATGTTTAAATGAAACAATAGCATATTGCAAAACATCTCATTTTGATTCAAATTTCCTTGCCATAAGTACGCATACAGAAATCATTGTATTCTTGTATTTCTATTTATTTATTCTTGTTTTATTATAAATTAAAAACAATTAGAAGGTTTTGCCAGAACACACTGCAAAGATTTGCCACTAAAATAAGTTCCACTTGGGCATTCCGCGAAGCTTCCGAAAATAATTCCCTTCTGAATGTAGCACCTTACGTACCTGTTTATTGAAAAAACGAATTGTTCTTATTAAATATGATTCTATTTCTTTCTTTTTTTTTGTTAAAAAACTTACTCTTTACATCGCATATCTCCTGGAATTTGAAAAACACCAACTTTTTGTTCAACATCACATATATCCTGGGCGGTCAGAGTTGCCTCTGTCGGATTTGTAGATGAATAAATTGGATCATTGGATCCAGTACTTGTGTCTTCTAAATAGCTTTCAATTGGATTCAAAAGGTCACAAGTTACATCTTTAGCATCTAAGAATGGAACGCATATATTGTTTGATTTTGCATTACAAATGTATCCATCGGGACAATATCCAAGAGCACTTGTGGCATGTGATGCTCCATAGCACATTCGGAATGTATTGCGACTTGTACAAGCAAACAGATGATTCTCATGAGCACTACAGAGCCCACAGAGTGATGTGTCACCACAACTCGCAGGTCTTGAGGCTAAACTTTGAACACAAATAGCATTTAAATTCGAGCAATCGAAGCCTTTTTTGCAGTGGTAAAGTTTATCATAATTAGGAACAGAATCTATGTACGAAAAAAAAAATACATTTAAAAACTATTTAATTTTTGAGTAAATAACCAATCTCTAACTTCCAAAACACATGTAAAATGATGTAGAGTTAATGCAAGCAGCTTTATTTGCTTGACATTTATTGCACTCTGCGTCAATTTGTACAGGGAAGAATGCTATGAAGATTAGAGAAAGTATCTGCAAACAAAAAATAAAATAGGAATAATAAAAGATGCAAAGTTTTATCTTATTCTTTGAAAACTTACGCCACTGCTGCAGATAAGCATGTTTTGAGCTATAATGTGTGTTTTCGTTTCTTAAACTGTGATTAGTTACTGCTTCATATCTTCATAATCTACCTTAAATTTTAACTTATTATTATCATTTGTGAGTTAAAAATATAGTGATAAAGATGTCATCACTTGACAAGCGCTTAATTCAAATTAAACAAATTTACGAGTAATCTAAATTATTGTGATAAAATATTGATATAACATGATATTTCTTAGAATTATTAGGGCCAGTTTTCTAGTGCTAGATCATCCTAGTCACGTGGTTAAACATGAGTTAACTCCTAGTAAACTCACCTTAATTGCTGAGTAAAATCAGGGAACAATTTCAAAAGTGAAAGTTTTTGTCAGTGTTATTCCATTTTGTGGCGCTATCTCTATTCTGATGCGTGAAAGGCGTAGAAGGGTGATATCCCTTGTGTAGCAAACGATGGCCCTAGATTTTTGCCAATTATTATAAAGTTTATTCCCAACTAAAAAACTGTTCCTGAGTTAACTCGGGGTTGATTTATTTTCAGGATTAGCTAACTCTGATTTAACTCTGAGTTAACTCTGGCTGGAAAAACTGGCCCTTAATGGAATTCCGGTTATGAATGTAACAATTCGTGGAAATTTGATTGCAATTTTTTTTACTGCCAAACTTGCTATCCAAATTCTTCTTTGGATCCTTCCTTTCGTTGCATTACATATTTGTTGTAAAAAAAAAAAAACAGTAATGTCAATCGATAGCATGTAAGTTCGGTACGAATAGTTTTCAAGTTTTTGAAAAGTTTTCGTCGAAAACCGATTTTGGCGTTTGGTGTGAATAGGCTTTTTTACTACGTTACAACCAAAAGATAATCCAGAATTTAAGGTAGAAGAATTATGTATGTGGTGCTTCCACCGCATAAAGAGATTAAAAGTTCTCCCAAACCATAGCCAAATCAAAGCGAATCATTCCGAGTAATACAAAATATGAAAAATACACAACGCAATGCTAAACATGAACCAAAAACTGTTGTCGGTTGGTTTGGGAAAGCCTTAACTGGCCGGACAGATTAAGCACGGAGCTGAAACTGGAGCTGCTTCTGGAATAGCTGTCAAAAAGTGATTACACACAAATCTAATAGGGTTTTCCATTGGTAAATTCAGATTTCAATCTAAAAATTGATTTTTTTCGTTGCCAATGGAACGCGATTTCAAATTGATTTTTTTTGTCAACGTATTTGTGTAATTTCACTTGTATAAAATTATTCTTAGCAATTTGCACCTCTGGGTCCACTTTTCGAAATAAAATAAACAAACAACAATCTACATTTGCAAACTGACAGCTCAAAATTGTTTTGGTATAAGTAAAGGGAGGGATTAATCTGCCGAAAAATGTATACATATCTGCAAAATTGATTTTAAATCAAAAAATAAATCAATTTTTGCGTTCCATCGGGCTGATTTTGACAGATGCAAATCAAAAATAAATTGATTTCTTTTACCAATGGAAGACCCCATAATGATACGAACACAACACAACGCAGCTGGACAAGAGGCGAACTTTTAACTTTTGCATGCAACTTTTTTGACGTTTCAAAAATGCGAGTGCAACCGAGTGTTAATATACGGGTTGAGCCAAGTTTCAAACTCTTTTCAATATCATATAAGGACGTAAAGTAATTTTAGCTTTCATTTTATCATCAATCATTATTAAATTAAACTCGCACAGGTGACTTCAAATGAAACAAATGTCAGAAATCTGTACAGCCCATTATGGGGCGTGAAAAAAATCACGTACGTCATTTTTTGACAGCTATTCCAGTTGCAGCCTGCAGCTACAGTTACAGCACTCTATTCTATTCAGGCAGTAAATCTGATAGCACACATAAAAAGCAAATGGGGTTCATGTCTTGTTATGAAGTGGAAGTGAGATAGAATGTTTTCATTTTTGTCAAATAATGAAGAACTGAACAGAGCCACAAATGAATCCTTCAGCGCCATATAATAATAAGTTAGTTCGATTTGTAAAACTATTTGTAGGAAGATTTCATAAAATTAATTTCTCAGATTCTAGATTTACTCGTACGAATGAAATTTTTAATGATAAATCTTCGTGATTTGCGGTAAATCTTATTAAATCTGGGTTAAGTGTTTGGTGGAAAAGTAGGTTTATGCTATATTTTGTTGCTTTATTATTTCTTTTTATTGTACAAATGAAAAAAAACAAACAATAGTATTTAAGTTCACTTGATGATTTAAGCCACACACCCTGCAGGGCTTGTCTCACAACTTTGAGTGGCTTTATTGAAACTTTTACCAGATGGACATTTGCTTGGAATAGCTACTAAACCTGATCCTTGCAGACGACAAAACACATACCTTTAAATAAGAGAGACGAATAAGTTCTGTTTCTGTAATTTTTTTTTAAGTAATTTTGCTCACTCATTATTGCATGGATTATTATTGGAAGAATATCTTCCAGGATTATTATTTGCATTGCAAACTTCTGCAGGTGTTGGAGTGGGTGTTACGGATGGTGTTGGTGCAGGAGTTATTGGAGGTGTTGCCGTTGGGGTACTAGCTGTTGGTGTTGATGTTGATGATGATGTCGATGATGAAGAGGACGATGATGATGACGAGGAAGATGACGAGGAGGATGACGAGGAAGATGATGGTGTCGATGAAGATGTTGTTGGAGTAGCTATTGTCGTAGGCGTTTCAGGAGGTGGCTCTTTATTACAAACTAATGTAGTGACATCGCAGGGTTGTACACAAACTGAAGGACCTGTTGTGTCACATACTTTGGGGCTAGGACATCTCCCAGTTATATTTGTCATAGTCATATCTCTACACAGTGTGAATGTGCTTTTAGAGTTGCATGCAAACGTTTTTCCGGCTCCACAAACATCACAACTATTTGGACATCCCGGTACTGCTGTTGAATTGGCTATAGGCACGCAAACCATTTCCAAATCTGTGCACATTTCACCACTATTGCATTTAAAAGCAATTGATTTGTCTATTTGGCCACCTTAAAAAAAAAAAAAACACACAATGTACAGTGTATACGAGTATATACAACATTGATAGATATGTAAGATGGTGAATGAACAAAAAGATCCCCAGACAGATTTAAAGTAAATCAACAAAAATTAAAAACAAAATTTCCTCTAATTCAGCTTTTTCACACATTTTTTCTTGATAAATATTCACATTTTTTAATACTTACATATACCAGTATTTACCTGTACATATATAAAATGAATTGTTATCAGTACACGCAGTCCCATGTTGACTGCAAGTGTCACATGCACCTTCAATTTTTTTCACACCAATAATGCAAACCAATAATGTCTAAGGAATAAATTAAAAAAAAAAAGTATTTATTTGAATAGTGAAAGTACTTTCAAATCTCACAATTAACTTAAACATGTTGAACCTAATTGGCAGAGAACTGAATTTGAACTACATAATTCTTTCAAAGTATACCAATTTTTATTGTTACTTTTAACCAACTTTGTTTTTTTTTGTTAAACCAAATAAACACCAAGTTTAACTGAAATAAAAGAGAATTTGATTTTATGAGAGGTGGTATAAAATTAACAGATCACAAAATATTGTCATTTGATTGAAGTGGAAATGAGTAACAATAATCTATATGTAGATGTCATAAGAGATTTTTTGTTGATAAGTGTGTACCTACAAAATATATCAGAAAATTATGATAAAAATTCGCATTAAGTTATAACTTTATCAGGCAAAAATCCAGAAACAAATTGAAAAGCTCTTCATTTGGATGCTTTTCATTACACCTTTTTTAAAATTCCGAGCAGATTCCGAGTTGTCAAACAAAAATATGTGTTTCTTTTTTAGATCAGAGCATTCAGAGCTTCGAATTTGTGTTTTTTTTATCGTTCTTACTGTGTTTTGAGTATATAGATATAGATATACCTTCTCTTAACAATACGCGTTCGATCTCAAATTCATCTTTATCAATGTCATCCTCATAGGGTGAGAAAGCCGAACCTAATCGCCAAATTTCGTAGCTGTTGAAATCTTTGCTTTACGTAAATTTTATATATTAAAAAAATTAACCGCACCAAATTTCCCCCAGCAAAGTGTCACAGTCCCGGGCCTGTGCTCCCTTGCCCCCACTTTTTACTATGTCACTACTTCAGAATCGAATAAAAAAAAACAAGCACTGTTCCATTGGATTCAAAATGAGTAAATCTCTGAGTGAAACCAATGGAAAACGAAATAAGTTTTCAGGTGAGTTTCAAAAATTATTCAGATCACTAAAACACAGAACACGCTTGGTTGATTCAGGGGCGTAATCATGTAAAACGAAAACGATAGGACGATATCGTTTTAAAAATAGCTGTATTTATTGTTTCTAACGGATATGATAGAGATATCCATGGTCGAAATGATATCGTGCTATCGTTTTCATTTTACGTTATTAGACACCAGATCATGCTCGGACTCTGTTCAGAGCTCTCTTCTGAACTTGAATTATGATTACGAGTGATTATACTTAGATTTTGGAGCTTGGGTATTTTGATATACATACATTATTATATTTTGTATATAAGAATTAGTATATATATATATTTAGTAGTGACACATTCATAGTTCGGGCATTATGATGATTTTGATTTAAGATCTTATCGCCAAGGTTTTAATCAAATTTTACAATAAAACCTAGTTTTATTCTAACACTGACACCCCTACACACAAATCATGTCCTAATTCAAATATAACAAAACTTCAGAATGCAAAATTTTGTAACATTAAGGATTTTTAATTAGCCCCCATATTCTGTTTATTACTATACAATTGTAGATAAAGTGAATCCCCTTTTGAGTAGGTAAACCTATTACAAATAAGAACAAAAAAAGAGTCCATAAATAATTATTTCCAACTCATAATATTTTTCTCAGAAACGTTTTGATGTTATCGTTGAATTACCCAAATGATTCATGTTATTTAATTAATATCAAATTTGCTGCATAATAAATGGCATAAAAGGAATATTCATTCATTTGTCTTTTTCTTGAAAAGGATACTTACTCTTCTGGAAGTGATATATTTGTATTTTGTTCAAAAATGTATTTTCATAAAAAAATATTTTTTGCAACATTATTAATTTGTGTTAATTTTCAGCTCCAAAACATTTCGAATTGGGCTTGCCTTTATCTTCAATAATGTGTGTGTGTTGGCTTTGTTCAGCATTGTCTACTGTCTAAATCTTACAGGGCGCCAAAATCAAAATTCAATCAAATATGTGCATAGGTTCTTGACTCTAACCTCAGATTTATTTTCGCATGAGCAACAGAAAAAATGTATCGTTTAAGTTAGATAAGTTCATTATTATTACCTACACATTTACAGCATTTAACTTTCCAAATCAGACCTTTTTTATCTCTTGATGCGTAAGCAATGTATGATCTGTATTATTATCAATAATATAATCACTATCCTTCAATTCATAATTGCAGGATGGTTCTATTCCAGATTGTTGAGGAACACAAATTGAGGTTGATAAAGCGTCACAAATATATCCAAGTGGGCACGTGCCTTTAATATTTGATGGAGTTGCTGCACCAAAGCAAAATGAAAATGTCGATCGACTTGTGCAGGCAAAAACTCTGTTTTTGTTACATACACCACATTTCGATGTGTCCATACAGCTTGGTGTCCATGCACCACTTTGGAAGCAAATATTCGGCAGATCTGTACATTCCATGCCATCTAAGCATTGAAATGTTTGCTTTAGATGGGCTTTGATACCTTTATGCAAAAATAAGAAGAAATAAACATACATATATTATTAGGTGCAAATAAATATATATACAAATAATTGGGAATATTTTAAAGGTTCTCTTCAAGGTCAATTGACAGAGGGTTTTTCTTGAAAAAAAATGATAATCGAGTATTACAATCGGAATCGGTAGATATGATGTCCCTGAATTACCGCTATTTTGAAAAAAGGCAGTTTTTCAACTTTCAGGAACTATCTACCTATTCTTACATTTCAATACCATTTCCAATTAAATATGTTGATCTTTTCTCTACTCTCTACCAACGTTCCTTTTCAAACATAAAATACAAAATTTCATCTATCAAATCTAAAGAATTGAATGTGAAGCATACAATGCGGCGTTTATGTCAGCCAACGCATGTAAGTGATCGCGTCGATAATTTGACTTTTATGTAAGGCTAAGAATGCATATTGAAACAAACCTCCAAAACATAGTTGATATGTGTTTTTGCTTACACAGGCAACACCATTGGCTTGGCACGTATCACATGTTGCCTTAACACAATGCCATACACAGATCTTCAAAGAGAAATTTAATTTAATTTTTTATTTATAAAGGAAAAAAAAAAAACAAAAATTAAAGTTTGTAAATTAAACTTACCAAAATAAAAATGCTTTTCATTGTTATCTGTTTAAATTATTCAATAATAAGAAACACTTTGTATGCCGTTTATAGTTGACGAATAAATAATGTCAACTAACGTTTGCATTCAACTTTATAAGTTTACTTAAGAATTATTAAATAAAGCATGCAATTTAAAATTTGCACGTTAATTTATCTAATTTCATAGGAATTCTTCTTATCGTTAGAGAGATGTAGTTATGGTATATTTATACAATTTTGCTAACTGGAAACGAGGGAGAATTTTCAAGGTGATTTAAGGTGACGAACATGCTAGCCGAACTTGTTCGTGTTTGATATGTTATTCTCGTGTATTATCTTCAATTCTTTATTCTATATTCTATCCATCAGTAGCTGTAAGAATGTTTTAGATAACCACGGCCAGATATGAGAATTGTAGTCTAGCTTTGGGCGTAATAATAATGTTGCAGCCAGATCAGAAAAAGCAAACAAAGTTTTAACAACTCAAATTCAAACCTAAGCATTTTGTTGCATTTTACAATGTGGTTTTCAATCTGGCAATACTTTTTTCTGAGTTGGTCTTTTTGACAGCTGTCACTTGATTTATGCTAAGTTTGGTTTGCCATATCATAATGAATAGACTTACTTCTGAATAACGTTTGTAAATCGTGCAAATTTATTACCAAAATAATCTTTCGGTTCCGTGACGCATCGCGAAACAATCAATCATCTTGGGTTTATCTGCGTAGACAAGCGACTTTGCATGAAAGCACAAAAAATATACCCACGACGCGAGATAATGCGCTCACCAACAGTTTCCTTCAATTAATTGATTGTTTCTCGATGTATCGCGTGAACCGAACCATTATTTTGGTAATAAATTTGCACAATTTGCATACGTTGTTTTGGAGTAAGTCGATTCGTTATGAAATGAAAAACCAAACTGAGCATAAGCCTAGTGACAGCTGTCAAAAAGAATAACTCAGAAAAAAGTGTTGCCAGATTGAAAACTACACGTCTGAAAAAACACCATTTATCGTGTGTTGAAATTTTATCCAATTCCCTCAATGGAAAAACCTATCCCACTTAACAATACTTATCATAAAAAGCCATATTCATCGTTGTTGCTGCAGGCAAACTAGAGCTGTTTTTATTGAAATTTGAGACCTCAAACAATGTTTTTGCATATGCCCCAGTATGTACCTAAGTTAGCGTTGCAGTTCAACTTTCGAAGAAAAAGTAATACTCCAAGAGCCAGAGCCAAAAAGTTGCTTCATAATGCAATTTATAACTGAACTGATTTCCTTGAGGGAATATATTCAGGGGTGTCCCCCGATTAAAGAATGGTCTGATAATAAGTCAAGGCCAGCATTTGGAATTCGCGTTGACTAAATTGTTTACACTAAGGCATGCAGACTGCCCTGAATATAGAAGATAATAGGTGCATATTCGTAACGATCGTAACAATGATTTCTGTGCTATGATTATGGGAAATAATCACTTCAGTCAGTGGCATAACTACGATCTACAGGCCCCCAGGTTAGGTTAGGTTAGGTTAAGGTGGCTGTCATTAAAACTGCTGACACACTTAGGCCAGAATAGGCCAATTGTGATACCACATAAAGAATGCGAGGTAATTCTCGCTACTTAAACCAATTGGAGCTTTTAATAAAGCGATGGAGTGAATGTCGATTTTATTTAAGTCACTGGGATCATCAGAGAAAAAAATTCCTAAGTGTATTTTGCGTCTTTGAGAAAGAGCAGGACATGAGCAAAGAAGGTGTGGGATAGTTTCTTCCTCCTCCTCGTCCATGCAAGCTTCTGCAGAAATCATTTGAGAAAACACAGAGTCTGTTGGCGTGTGTTTGCCTATGAGGCAGTGTCCAGTAATGACACCAATTGTCGAGCTAATATGCAATCTACTTGGAGATTACAAACATTTCGATCGCTTCGGATCCAGACCCCCAGACCATACAAAAAAAAATTTAAAAAACTCTGAAAACTGCACAGCAGCTTCTCAAGACAAGTGTGAGTGATAAATCGTTTAAGAGATGTCATTTAGATCAAAGATTATCTTGCTGTTACATATTTTTGCTGTTTCCGCAAACCCCATTAGATAGTTTATGATTAAAAACAATAGCTAAATAATGATTTCTTGAAGATGAAGGTATTTGAAAGAATGAAAAAAAAGGTTCGTAGGAAAAGGTTATCACACTTCAGAATTATCATAAAATCCCCAAATTTTCAAAAAAAAAAAAATTGTATTCGAATATCTCAAAAACTTGAAGTAATAGATCAATTTTTAGGCCAAATTCAAATTCAGCTCAACAAAGGCCATCCAGAAAAGTACATTTTGGCTTATGTTAGAGACAAAAATTGAAGTTTTGTCACACAGTATCTAGTCTAGTGTATAAGTATAACAAGGCCAGCTTATATTTCTTGAGCGCTCAGTATTTTTCCTCAATTTTTTGACAGAGCAGGAGAATTAAATATAAACAATATTTCTCACATAGAAGTCAAAACAATTACTCGTATCTTTTTCTTTTCTTCTTATGTAACTTATTGCGACAAAAAATAATTGAGCAACCGAATCCAAAAAATTTCAGTCACAGTTTTGAAAAGTGAGGAATTTTTGAGAGGAATCCTGTTTATATTTCTGAGCACTCTGATTCTTCGGAAATCTCAGAAATACAAACTGGCTAATTAATCAGTGTTTTCAAGTGGATTTTCAGAGAAAGCAAAAATACATCAATTTACAAATAGCGTTTGAATCAAAATTGATAGTTTTCAAAACGACAAGTAAAAATTCCAAAAGAATGCATTTTTGGATTTTTTTCTGTGTTGCGTCACGAAATTTTGGTCGCAAACCTCAGATTGCGATTCAGCACCACTTAAAGCATTATGTATGGGGACAAAATGAAAACTACCCTCCAATTTGGCTGCTAAAAAATTCTTTGCCCCCCAGACCAAAATCGTAGTTACGCCATTGAATCATTTGTATTGTGTCCAGCAGCGAATTAAGCAAATGGGCCATTGATGGCTTGGCTGATTTTGTTCAAATTATCTGACATGTACTTAGAAAAACAAAATAATATTAATTAGTCAAAGAATTGATCCACAAGAGCATGTCTAGGTGTCTTAGATGTATACTTAAATTCTTAATTTAAGCTGAATGCACTGTGGCGTATACGCAACATTATCTTTTATTTTCCATGAGCAGTAAAATAAGAAATGCAAATTCATCTTTTGAAAATTGTTATTGTGTTCTTTTTTTTGAATGCAAGTCTTTCTTATTTCAAGCTAATATTTATTTTTCACCAAAATTTATTTTATATTTGGATTTGGATTTGGATTTCAAGAAATTTACTTATTTTCTTATCTTTTCACAATCTCCAAATTTCAATGTCATGATGACTTTCGTGGTCGTATATGTATATTGCTAGATTTCGGTATCTATCGTATAAAAGAATAATATTCAACAATTATAATTGTTATGATACCTATCAGTTTATTAGTCCCTAAAAATTTTTGACAAAAGACAATGAATACACAACAAAAGGTATTCTCTTTCAAACTACATTTATAATCATTATATTGGGTGGCTAATTTGTTTCTTTTTTTAATGTAATTTAAAGGCTTTTATATCGATTGTAGTTAGTTTGATGACTATTGTTACAGTAATTTCCGCTTTAACTATCTGCAAAAAATGTGGCCCAAATCGTGTTGCATGTAAGAATGAAACAAGCTTTGTATATTGCCCTGATGGTATGTCTATTATAATTTTTGCTATAAAAAAATATTGAATATTATTTAACACAATAGGAGCAACACTAACAAAACAAATAGGAAATTGTGCTAAAGGGCTAGTCTGTACCGATGGTCAACCAATATGTCAGCCAAGAGCAACGGCAACGAAAGTATGTGGCAATTGTGACACATGCGTAAGTGGTTTTGTATGCATAAGTCAAACACAATTTGAATACTGTCATGGTACAAATACAACTGGAATTATTGGCAAATGTCCCAAAGGTCAATATTGTAGTATTGCTAATGTGGTGAAAAATCATAACATTTGTGTTGATTCTTGTTTGGTAAATGTTCTTCAAAATTTACAGAATCTATTGTGTAATAATGTTTATTTTTTTTTCCAGGATGAACCAACTTGCTATGCAGGAGAAGTCGTCTCAACAACACCTCCTCCAACGCAGCAACAGGATTATACCAAGAGTTGTGTAAATGCAAAAAATCCCGGAAATTATGTGAATTTATCAGATTCATCATGTAAATCGTTAGTGAGAGAGTTTTATAAAGTGAACACAAATTAATTTGAATAATTTCAGATATGTGTTCTGTGAGCTTTTGAACGGGACTATGAATTCTGTTCTTTTGTCATGCAATAGTAGGTTCTTTAGTACAACTGAGAGAAAATGTGTTGCAACAAAACCAAAAGAATGCCCCTGATTGGATTTCAATTGTTTTTTTTTTTTTTATAATCATTACTTTATCAGAAAAATGTTTTTTTTTTTAATTTCTATTCAATAAAAAACACAAAGTGATTCACCGCTCGAAAATTTAATTGACTTAACAGGATGTTGTTGAGTTCAACTAAACTCGGTTAAACTCACATTAAAAAATTGGCTCGTAGAGTTCAAATTTATCCTTTAGCTTTGCATTTTTATGTAATAAAGTTTTAAGACTAAACCATTTCTAAAAAAACAACAAAATAGGCGAAAGAAGCTTGTCGTTTCGAATTTTTTATTTTTGTTCGGGAGAGCCTTAAAAATAGATAAGCAATTTTCTGCATATTTTTTGTTTGTATACATTTTTACAGCAAATCAACTTTTGATTACGACATAAATTGCTATAAATTTTGCTTATCATACTCTGAAAACGTTCATAAAAATTAAAAAATTGAATTCTAATTAAAGGGAACAAATTTTTAAATATCTTAAATGAATCTTTGCATTATGCCAAGAATATTTTTATCGAATCTTTCCAACGTTTTCTTTCATTAGAGGCGCAATTGAGGACTAAAGCGAGATTACAACATCTTAAAATACGAATTATTTGACAGCTAAGTTAAAGCAATAACTCCACGAAAGAGATGTCAAATAAAGAAAAATAAAAGTGCATTTAATGAAAACAAATAATGCCTTAAAATTCAATTATTTATGATTAAAACCATTAATTAGGCACTTAACAAATTTTAATCAAACTGACCAAAGACTTTTGGATAAAATATTTATCAATATCGCTTAATTAATTTACGAAATTTATAGCACATCGCAGTATTTAAACAATGTGAATTGGTAAATAGGCCTTAGATTAAAAAGAGTATAAATACATATTTTATCATATGGTCAGAATAATCGCCTGAGGATAAATTTTCGATAAGATTGATAAAATTTATTAAATACCAAAGATGTTGATAAAAGTGAATAAAAATAAATTAGTATTTGCATAGCTTCAGTTGGATAAACATAATGTTTATTAAAATTATTTTGCTGGTAAGATTAGACCATAAATCCTTAAATGAAAGTTCCAGACAAAATTTCTCTTGTAAAGGGATTCATTTTTTTTGTAGACTACGCTATTGGGAGTTGTAATTGTCAAAGAAATCATAAAGTAACAACGGTGATAACTACTGAGAATCCTTCTACTACTGAACCATCACAATCGGGTAAAATTTCTTCTTCCACAAAAATCTCCTATATTTTAATAATTTCTTCTTCAATTCAAGATATATCAAGTAGTGATATTACTACTACCAATACAGAAACTACAACTAAAGCTCCAAGAGACGCAACAACATTCTGTTCAGAGAATAAAGATGTTGGAACTTTTAAAGCTGAAGGCGATACCACTTGCAAGAGGTAAATAATTTTAAAGTTTAAATTTTTAAATTTTTTAAAAGATTTTTTTTTTCTTTTAAGGTATTACGTTTGTACAACTTTTAAAGATGGTTTTAAGGGATACGAATTCATCTGTGGTGAGGAATTTTATTACAATTCAAAAATAAGCCTATGCCAAAGAGAGAAACCAGATGATTGTTGAATTGTTTGATTTTAAAATAAGTTTATTTGACCCAGAAAAAAAAAGATATTTGTTTTATTTTTTATAAAATAATTAATAATCTTGCATTAATCTACAGACAAAATATTTATATAAATAAAACCATAATGCGTTTAGAGACTGAGCGCACATGACGCAAAAACTATTGGTTCAATTTTTTTTTGAGAAAATTTTATTGGGAATATTTCCTTATTTCGAAGGAAATATTTCCAGTCTTGCACTGCCTTGATAGGACAGTTGTTGCACCCTCATGATAAAGTAGCCAAATCATATGTTGACAGATTTAATGGTATATTGCAGGGTTGACAGATTGCAATGTTTGCGAAAGCAGTCTTTATAATAATCTCTCATTGAATTCAACAAAAATATTGCATTCCTTACAGTCTTTTCTAAGAATAAGAACGCGACTTCAAAAAACGCAGTTGCCATTCTTTTTTCGTTGAAAAGATTAAAATTTTTTTTGTTTTCAATCTTTTGTCACCATCAATTGATTGCAATCTTTTGAGACTTCATTGCATTCTTTTGAAGTCTTTTGAGTTCTTTTGAATTCTGTGAATTTTTGCTTTTTTGAAGTCTTTTGAATTTTTTTGAATTCTTTAAATTTATTGCATTCTATTGCGTCGTGCCCTCCATAATACTAACATTAACATACTCTTAGAAAAAAGCTATGTTAAAACAGTCTAAAAATCCCAGACGAAATTTGTGTGAGTATTATTACTACCAACCACTAAGAATTTCCAAGCCCAATGAAAATCTTCTTTTTTTTTTTTTTTTTTAACTTTATTGAGGCATATAAAATCAATACATTACAAGAAATAATCTTTTTTTTTTTTTTTTGTGTGGTCGACTTAAAGATATGTCTGACTTAAGAAAAATAGTTAAGTATTCAAATATATTATCAAAAATTTCATATCAATAAACAAAATAAAATTAGTTTAATATTTGGTCGCTTGCTCCCGGCGAACCACCGCTGCTTTGCTCTTTTTTTGGCATAACTTACTGACTAGGACTAAAACTAAAATTAAAACTAAAACTAAAATAAGACTAAAACTAAAAAGATCCACCTAAAATTTGAAATTATATTATTACAAGGGCACCTTAACAATTTGAATTATACAAATATTTATGTTAGCAACACTTCTATACAACGATATATATTAAAACAGATTCATCCCCTATAGTTCAGAGGAGAGGCTTTATCGTAAAACGGAGCTAGAAAACTAACGTTTGTATCTGGTCTTAACAGAGCGACAGACCCCTCATTAAGTAAATTGAAAGGTGACAAATAATATATGTCAGCTAAACAATCATCAATATTAGAGTCCATTAGGGATCTAACCAGTGGGTTTGAGTGGGAACTTATTCGCTCCATCTTTTTTAAGAGAAGATCAATTTGGTAGGTCATTAAAGGGGTAACCTTAGTTGCATCATATATAGATTTATTTGAAAACCATTTTTTATCCGGCTTTCTAAACAATCCGCAGCAAAATCTCAAAATTTGTCGTTCAAAAATTTGTAGTTCTTTTGCCACCGTGGGTGATATCGTAAACCAACTACAGAATCCGTAGGTCAAAATTGGTCTAATAAGGGTCTTATACATTAGAATTTTTGTTTTTTCTAACATATATTTTGAGTTAAATAAAGACTTTAGTGACGCTGTAACCATTTTAGCCTTTTTAAGTACTGCTCTACCGTGTTTATTAAAAAGAAATCTGTTATGGAAGTTTATTCCGAGGTATTTTGATTCAGAACGTAGTGGGATTTCAAAGTTATTTATTTTTAAGTTTAAGGATTTGCTCTCTTTAACCGCAAGATAGTGTCCCTTTCCGCTAGCATTTCGATAACAAGTTAATCCACATTTTCCTGAATTAATTTTCAGTCTCCATTTTTTAAAATAATTTTCCACAAGTTGAAGCCTTCGCTTAATCTTTCTAAGTGCTAAAGTGGGCCGCACATCACTTGCCAATATAATCGTGTCATCTGCATAATGTAGTGAACCGGGTTCATTCGTTCTAGGGTCTGAAAGTGGAAAATCTTGCAAAAAAATATTGAACAAAAAAGACCCCAAAATCGATCCTTGAGGAACACCTGTATTCACAGGAAAAAAGTTTGTGTTCTCAGATCCAATAAATATTGCGGATGTTCTGTTCGATAGGAAGCTGAAAATGATTTTAACTAGCCAAGTCGGAAAGTTTAGCCGTATAAGTTTGAATATGAGACCATGATGCCAAAGCGAATCAAACGCCTTCTCGAGATCAATATCTAAGCTCACTGTGCATGTTTTGTTCCTTAGATTATGAATAACCTTATTCTGAAATAAGAGCAAGGCATGTTCTGTAGAATTCCCCTTCTTAAAACCAAACTGATTATTTGGGATTATATCTGTATCTTCACAGAAAATGTTTAATGGATTTACTAACACTCGTTCAAACAGTTTACCTATATTTGAAAGGAGCGAGATAGGTCGAAAGTTATTGACATCTCGTGTGGAACTTTTCTTTGCTATTGGCAGGATCTTAGCCTGTTTCCAGGTCTTTGGAAAGTAGCCATTATTAATACATTGATTGAATATCAATGATAAAACTATATCCAACGAAAATGGGCATTTTTTTTAAATAAAATTTGAAATTTTATCCATTCCAGCGGATTTTTTATTGTTCAGCGAGGATCTACAAATATTTACGCTGCTAGGTGATGTAAATGGAGATAATGCCGGATCATAAGCATTGCTTATCGAAGAAAAGGTAATGAGCGTTTCATTAACATGGGTTTCCTTGAAAAAATTTACTGTAGATAGAACTTCATGTTCAAACATATCATCGCCTGACTCCCTTTCAGCATAACTTGTAAAATATAAGTCTTTAAATGCCCTTAATTTGGAATGATTATCAATTAGCTCCTGTCCATTATAAAAAAGTACGTCCTTTGAAATATCAGTTCCAAAAAATTTCCTACCCGTAACTTTGTCGATTTCCCTAAAAGCGTGGGGGGAAGGTTTGATTTTGTTTAGTCTAGACCTAAAGCAGTTGTTGAGATCCAGAATAACATTTTCTTTTATAATTTTGCTAATGCACTGTATTCTTGAATGGAGTTCAATATATTCAGGATTAACTCTATTTAGGTGACGATGGTAAATTCGTTTAAGTTGTTTAAGCCAAATTCTTCGTATCTCTATTAGTTTCTTTGTCAGATCTGAAATACACTGATACTTGTGGCCTTTCATATTATGAATCTCGGAATGACTTTCTACGTTTGAGATAATCGTAGAATTCAGATTATCTATAAGACTATCAATTTCCATGTTGGATATGTTGTTCTCATAAGGCAAGACGAGCGAAGACAAAGAGACATGAAGATTATGTTGAAACGCTTCCCAATTAGTATTTTTGAAGCTTCTGTAAGTTGGTAAAGGCATCAAGATAGGGGAAAAATCTTCAAGGACTACCTCATACGCAACACCGAAATGATCAGAGAATGTAGCAAAAGTTTTACAAGTTGAGTGAATCAGGGGATTATTTGTAGCTCGCGCAGGATTAAGGAATGAAGAGATTATGAAAAAGTCTAAATAAGAATTAGATCTAGGATAGGTCGGTTTGTCCGAAGGTATTAAGTCAAGATTTAAATATGGGCCATTATTGAACCAGTTGTATAAAATATTTCCGTTACTATTATGAACACTGTCTCCCCAGGTGGTATGTCGAGCATTAAAATCTCCACCAATTATAATGGCATCATAATTATTAAAAAGTGAGTACAGACCATCAAGTTCTCTATGTAAGAGGTGTCCAGCGTCTGATGGAATATAAATACTACCAATCAGAAGGCGAATATGTGAACTATTGGATTTAATAAATGAAACTGAAGCAAGACAAACGGAAAAGAGATGACTTTGGAAAACAACAGAATTGAACTTGAACTTTTTGTTAAGTAAAATTGCTGTGCCTCTCCCAGTATCGTTTCTTATTATATTAAAACCCTCAAATGAGGGCCTAAATCTTTCGGATAGTCTAGTTTCAGAGAGAAAACAAATCTGAGGTTTTTTATTATTTAATGTACTTAAAAGCGCAAGTCTCTTTTCATTAGAAATTATTGAATTGAAATTCATCGATATAATTTTTAATTTTGTTGAAGGCATCATTATACAACAATGGAAGCAACAAACTCAAGGTAGGAAAACATCTTTTCCTCCTGGGTTTTGATCAATTTGTATTTAGGCCAGAATTGCCTGATTTTTTTAAGAAGATCTGTAAATGACATGTTAAATAAGTTCTTAGCTTCGTTAAGGAAATCGTTAAGTTCTCCTTTATGAATATTTGAATTGGGAATAGGTGATAAAAATGGATTGTTTTCAGTTTGGATCCTGTTTTTAGAATTAGAAAAAGCCCGTGAGGGTGCATTTGATGAAGTTTTCGCTTTATCGGCAAAAGAAACATTTGGATTTGTAAAATTATAAATAGCATCTTCAACTACAGCCCTTGTTTTACTTACCGCTTGTCTAGCCTTTTGAGAATACGTATTTTTTTTTCTTTATATTTGGCATAAGCTTGACATCCCTGATAACTGGCTGCATGGCCAGTCTCATTACAATTTACGCACTTAGGTGTTGGAACCACTTCATTTTTTTCTTTCAGTGCCTTAAACTTATCAATACAATCTTTAGAATCGTGATTATCGCCACAAAGAACACAACGACTTATATAAGCGCAGCATTCACCTGAATGCCCAAAACGCTGACAGCGGTAGCATCTAAGTACTCCCCGGTTATGCTTCTTCTCCCAGTAAATCCGTTGATAGAGCAAATATCTAACACATATAAGTTCCCCAATGGACTCTCCTACCTCTAACTGTACAACAAACATATTTAATTTTTTGTCTAATTCCTTTGTTCTGGAAGTAGAAAAAGAAGTAATTTTACTTATTCTTACATTGGGAACCGTATCCTCAAGCGCTTTTTTAATCTTTTCTATTGGGGTGTCTCCATCAAGACCTTTCAACAAAATTGACACTTTCTTTGTGTCTTTTGGCGAAAATGAGAATGCCCCTATCCCCGTTCCGCGAAGACGATCAATGATTAGTTTATGTACAGAGGAATGGCTAACATAAACCTTTGTTTTTCGGTAACCCATATTAACAAATTTATATTCAAGATCTGTAACATTACATTCTGTTGTTGCCAGTTTTATTAAATCAGTGATTAGTGTGCAATTAGCACCAAAAATAAATATAGGTGGACAGAAAGGTAATTTATTTACATTACGTGGCAAAGAGTTAACATTTAGGTTGATTGCTGGATTATGGCGTGACTGCTCATCTGCTGCGTTGTTGGTTACGTTGGCATTGTTAGCAAAATCTGATTGTGTTTCCATTTGCACTAGTTCTGAGTTTACTAGAGGAAAGAATTTGTTGTTTGAGAGATTCGAATTGATTGTAGATGACTCATCTATTTGTTTTCTCATGCGCCTTGGCTGGTTTGATTGATAGCTGTTTGCTGCTCTCTTTAAGTTGTTCATTACCGTTTTCCAACCAGAGGAGTCGGCATTCTCATTATCGTCATCGTCAATCATAGCTTGACCTGGTATGATCTCGCTTGCGAAGAATTTCGTGGGATTAATTTCTTTGTTTGGAGAGGCAGTCGGAGAATCTTCTGCAACTCTCTTTAGTTCATTTGTTTTTGTGGTACTCTGATTTAAGAGAGAACTACTTGAGGGTAAATTAATCATGGGTAAATTAACTTTATCATTTTTTGGATTATCAAGGGAGTCACGTGCACTAATTTTAGTTGCAATATGATCACTATTTTCAGATTCCAGCATTAAGGCTGGTATAAATTGTTTTGTTTTTTCACCAATTTTCACTATTTAGAGTCACTGTCTCAAGGAAAATTTAATTGAGCGGCAAAAGCCGTCAAGGAAAAAGTCAAATACAAAATTTGTTTTGTCGCACTTAACACAGGTCTGTTCGCCACGACGGTTCGACCTGTCTAATCAATGAAAATCTTCGGTGACGACAAAAACAACAACGTGTTGTTGCAAAAGAATACAATAAGTTCAAGGAATTCAAAAGAATTAAAAAAACTTTAAAAGAATGCAAACATTCAAAAAATACAAAAGACTTCAAAACACTTCCAAAGGATGCAAAAGACTTCATACGTCTTCAAAAGAATGCAAAGTATGCATGGAGTCTCAAAAGATTGCAATCAGTTGATGGTGACAAAAGATTGGAAACCAGAAAAGATTGCAATCTTTTTAACAAAAAAAGAAAAGTGATTGCATTTTTTGAAGTCGCATTTTTAAAAAAGAATGCAATCTTTATTGAAATCTCTAAAGATTTCATTCGCAAAAGATTCCAATCTTTTACAACTCCGGGATATTGAATAATTCTATGTATAAGAGTAATGGCTATCGAATTAAAGATATCACGTTAAGGAAAATAATATTTTTATTTTTGATCAAACCACTAAGGTCTGAACTCTGATATACAAATTGTACTTCAAACTTTTCAGTATGAAAAAGTTGAACCGAAATAGGTGCTTATGATGTTAATATTGTAAAAATTGAACATTGGCCCTTCTAGAACCAAGGTAAAGAAATATCAAGATGACGGACAGAAAATTTTTTCAGCCACAATACAAAGTAAGCGAAGTTTTCGAAGCTTCTACTATTGACTAATTAGTATATGGAATGGTTGAATGCATAGGAGTCATTACTAAGAAATGGTTTTGTTGACCTAAAAAATTTAAAAAGGGCAAAATAAAATACTTAAAAAGTCAAAAAAGGAATTTATTCAATAAAGAGAATATTAAAATAACCAAGCGTTCAATTATAGGAGCAATAAATTATCAAGAGCTTTCTAAAGTTCTCAGTCAGCCTTTTTTTAACAAGGGTTTAAGAGAAAATTGTATCTTTTAAACCCGTGATAAGCCTCTTTACTTCGGTAGAAACGAGTGGATTCTAATTTAAACTCTAAACATCCATTCACTTAATGGTTTGACGTCTTCATTAAATATATACCATTTTTTTGCTTAATATTTTAGAGTCCCCTCTCCCGTATTTGCATTTGCAGTGAACTTCTTAAAAACTTTGTTTGCAATCAGCCCTTCGCTATCACCAAGGCTATTCTAAAAATTTAAGAACACTCACTAACCGAATTGATATGCCTTGTGAAAATAATAGCTTTGTTTCAGGGATTTCTGGCAAATTTTGATAAATTCTTTTATTTCACTGACATCTTACCTTACCTAAACCTGGAGTTAACAGCCCAATGAATTTCTGCTCAAAAAAAGGGAAAAGTATTATATTAATTATGTATTATTATGTAATATTAAATCTGTAGATGAAAATTGTAAAGGATTAAATAAATATATAAGTAAATGCTGACTTAAGTGTTTCGTTTCCACATCCATTGCCACCAGAAAAGCCGAAGGAAAAATAAGATTTTATCTTATCCACTTTTTTTCAACGAAATGCAATTATAAGAACATATTTATGGGATGACTATTTATTAGGTACTAAACTATTTTTTTTATCGAATTGACCAAAAGACTTTTTGGATAAAATATTAAACAATGTCACAAAAATATTTTTCCATTGAATCTCAAAAAATTGCCAAATATTAATTAGATAAAACAGAGTATAGAAATAATTCTATCATAAAGCGAAATATGATCGTCTGAGGATAAATTTTGATAAGATTTATAAAATTTATCAAATTACCTACAAAAGTTGTAGATTAAAATGAAATAAAATTAGTGTTTGCATAGCTTCAGTTGGATAAACATAATGTTCCTAAAAATTATTTTACTGGTAAGATTAGATCATAATAACTTAATAGAAACTTCCAGGCTAAATTTTTGTTTAAAGGGATTAATTTTTCTTGTAGACCATGCCATTGGGAATTGTGGTTCATGTCAAAAAAGAAATCATGTAGCATGTCACAGTGAAGACACTTTTTCACTTTGTGTGGAGGGTAAATTAGGTTGAAAATTATTTAGAAACATTATGGTGACATATAAATATTTAAAGGCAAACCTACGAGTTCTGTTGTTCGTTGTCCCAAGGATAAGATCTGCACCGATGATCCAGCAATATGTAAGGAAAAGGATAGTGATGCATTTATGCCATCTTGTATGGCAGGGAAACTACCTGCGGTAGTTGGGAGTCCCTATGAAACACAAAATGTGCAATGGAATAACATCTCTAATGAAGAAACAGCGGATTATCCTTCTACGACTGTACCAAAAGCGGCTGATTTTTCTTCTTCCACACAAAATTCTGAAACAACAACTATTGATCCAGCAGTAACCGCAGTTTCAAATGATATAATATCATCAACCCGAGATGAACCATCTACAACAGACTCATATACTTCAACTGATACAACTATGAATGATGAAGAAATATCTTCCACCACAGAAGACCTATCTACGACCGAAACGAGTCAGTCTCAAGAACTAAGCTCTACTTCAACGCAAGATGTATCAAGTAGCGATATTACAACTACTGAAATTGAAACCACAAGTAGGGCTCCACGAGATGCAACAACATTCTGCTCTGAGAATAAAGATGTTGGAACTTTTAAAGCTGAAGGCGACACCACTTGTAAAAGGTTAAAACAAGCATAAAATTTTTGTTTACATTTCTTAAGGATTTTTCTTTTCTCTTTAAGGTATTACGTCTGTACAACATATAAGGACGGTTTTAAGGGATACGAGTTCAAATGTGGTGAGGGATTTTATTTCAATTCGGAAAGTAATCTGTGCCAAAAAGAGAAACCAGATGATTGTTGATTAGGTTGATTTTGAAATGAGTTTCTTTGAACTAAGAAAGTCAGTTATCAAATATTAATTTTATTTTTATTCTATCTTTTACATAAATAAAATCTTAACTTGTTTAGCGTCTGGGTTGATATAACGAAACAACTTTTGGTGCATTATGTCGTGTTCTATGGGCAGTTTTACCGAACCGAAAAATTTCAGGCCAATAAGCTTCCTTCCTTTTCTCAAGACCCTTGAAAGACTAATAAAAACACAAATACGCCTTAAGCTAAACGATTTTGTACTCTCGCAGGTCTAACATAAATATATGGAGGACGCGTACATTAATCAAATTCAAAGAATTTCTTCACTGACATTTAGCTACCCATTAGCCCTAGACTGGATTTATTTCATGCTTCAAACGAGACTTGTAAAAGTTGAAATGGGTCTTAGTAAAGCTAATAGATAGAATGTGTAGAAGTAGGTACTCCATCACAATAAAAAGAGATTCTATCTCCTCTGTTTGGGATTCTGGTCACTAACCACATCTTAGCTAACCTTAGTCTAAATGATTTCACAGTAGTAGAATACGCTGACTGGCGATATCAGTAAAATGGCTTCAGAAAATGTATCCTTTAACAGGCTCAGAAATGAGCCAGCTTTTATCTTGAAATCAAGTTATTTCTACATCAATAATTTTCGAAAAAATAAAAGAGAAAATCGAGGGGAATAGAAATAATAATAACTAGCTTCAACTGTAGATTTGAATCCAAATACATTCAGACCTTTACGATTAAGTCGAAATAAAAAGCTCAAAAAGTTTTTATCTATTTATTGGAAATATTACTTTTAGAAATCCTTATGATTTAGAAAAAGTGTTGAAGGCAAGATCTTGAGAAAAAGGTTTTTTTCCAGAGGTTACAACTCTTCTAGCTTTTAATTATGTCAAAACGATGGATTTATATTTAAAATGAGTAAAAAGCAATTTATTTTTATTTCCTTGATACAAAAAATCATTTTAACATTAATTCTTTTGTGATTGATCAGCAACTTGAAGGACGTACCCTTGTACAAAATCCTTTTACGGGGTCGAAGTAATCATTTTCATTACAAGAATAAGAGTAGCCCCTGAATGTGCTTCCATTGTTGATTGCTTGACAAATATAATACCTTTAAGAAAAAAGAAAAAACAAAAATAGTTTACTTCGAATTGTACCTATGTAAATTAAATAAAAAAAAAATACTTACTTTTTACAAGTCGTATCACCCTCTGCCTGAAAAGTGCCTTCCATGGCATTTTCTCGACAAAAGGTGTCTGCATCTCGTGATGAAGGGTACGTTGTTACAGTTATAACTGGTAGGTCCGTTGTTGTTGTTGTTGGGGAGGAAGAATTATTGTAATCTTTATCACACGACCCCGCACTATACTCCTTCATAACACAGATTGCTCTACTACTAAGATCACACACATATCCTTCGGGACATATTGCTATGACCGAGTAAAATGGTGAATTCTCTCCAAAACAAAATGCTACTTCTCTTTTTCCAAGACAGGAAAATACTTTGTCATGGGAATCACATACCTCGCAGCCTTTTCCACAACTGGCTTCGAAAGAACTATTGGAATTCTCAATGCAGATAGTAGGTTTATCCGTGCAAACTCTTGCGTGTGGACAATTTAGAATTTCATCTGCCATTAGCACACCTTCAAAATAAAATGAGATTTTTTAATACGTATGTACATAACAGCAAAAATATGAACTAACCATCAACACAAATTGAAAATGTATTTGAACTCTGACATGCAACAGCATTTTTTTGACAATCTCCACAGCTTCCATTGGTATGGTCAATGAGAAAAAATATTCCCTACAAATTCAATGAAAATCCTGGCATGATTTTTAAATAATTAAAAAAAAAAATTAAATTTTCTTACCAGAGCCAATATGGAGAATGCCATTACTTGCTCTTTGAATGTTGGAAGTCTCTTTAGAACTCGAAGCATTCGAAATGAAAAAGATATTTTTATTACAATCTTATCAGTGCATTCGGTTTAAATTTATAAAAATTAATAAATTTGACAAAAGTGCCAAATTAGACAGATACCGACGACGACAATCCCTGTTCTTTTTTATGATGATCCAACCATAGGTAAAAATAACAATAGCTAATGACACTCTAAAATTTATTTATTTACACGTTTTTGAAATAAAAAGTCAATAGCTAGTCGGAATATGCATTGGTTTTGTAAATAACATAAAAAAATATAGGAGTGTTTTTATTTCCACAATCTTTAGGGCAGAACGGGTCAAATTAAGAGTTTATTATACTTTCTCGGAGTTCTAAGCACTTTTGAGTAAAGTTTAAAAAATGCACACAGTAAAAGTTTGTGCAAACTTTTTTTTTTGCATATGCATCCTTATTGTGATTCTACGTGAAAACAACTCGGAAAATTGACATTTCACTTTTCGTTTATTGTGACTTTCACCCGAAAAACGAAAATCCCCCTTTTTTGTGAATACCTATTCATTTCAGATGAAATGTTTCGTATTTAAGAGCTTTAACTGTCACTTATTTTTTGACGATGGACGAAAGAAAAACAGAGAGTACAAAAATTTGAAGGCATATATTTTTGTTTAACGGTGTTTTTAGAAAATGTTGATTGGGTTGCTGTCAATTTTTAATAACAGTACTGAAGGTAAGGGGTTTTTATTTCCATTTTTAGTTCCAATAAAAATTTACAAGAAAAAAGAATAAATAAACCCATCTCAAAATTTTTCTTTTTGTGGGTACTATTTCAGGCGAAATGTATGGTAATTGAAAGCTGAAATGGTCACATATTATTTGGCGGTGAACAAAAGAAAAATAGAGGGTACTGGTACCCTTTGCTCAAGTTTTTTGAATATTTTAGGCCAACAGAAGTTTCGGCGGAACTCATAACAGCAGGTTGCGCAGGTTGTCAATGTTGGAACTGTCGGAAATAAAAAATGGCTGTGAACGTGAGGAAGAAATACACGTAAACACAACAGCAAATCCTGGCATTTGACACAAATTTTGATGCATGCGCAGAACTGATAAAAGTCAAAACTCTAATCATATCACCTTTGATATGTGTACTGTGTTATAACGCTGTTTCAAAATGACATTTTCTTTGCAAATCTTTTTTAACAATTTCAAAATAGAGTGATTC
The DNA here is from genome assembly GCA_946251815.1 of Dasysyrphus albostriatus. Taxonomy (NCBI): domain Eukaryota; kingdom Metazoa; phylum Arthropoda; class Insecta; order Diptera; family Syrphidae; genus Dasysyrphus; species Dasysyrphus albostriatus. Next base: position 141,128,732 of record OX276336.1, read on the forward strand.
GAAAATGTTGGCTAAAGATTTTCTAGGATTTTCTTAAAAAGCAACAAGCGGAAAAAGAGATTACCTTAAGTAAAAGCTGAAAACAGTGACAAATTTAGCAAATTTTAAACCAAAAATTTATAAATTTTTAAATATTCACAAATTGTTCCAAAATAAAATGAGTCATAAAGTGAATAAAAGCTATAGACCCAGTTTAAGAAAGGTTTTTGGCAAGTATTTTTGTTTTCATTGTGTATTAAATCGTATTAATTACTACAAAGGCTAGTAATTTAGTGAACACCGAACATTCAAGATACACGATATACTTACCTGTGCCCGAATAACGTAAGACTAAAACGATCGTTAAAATATGTAAGTGACTGTCGTTTTGACAGTCACTTATTTTGGAGATATGATAGAGATAGCGATTTTCAAAACGACTATCACCAATTCCGCCCTGGTTTTTCAGTCAATAATCCCTTTACCTTTGGGTATACAATGCAAAATAATCGATGAGCACTCCTCAGCTCTCAATAATAGGCGTGTTTTATTGAAAAATGTATAGCTGGCACAGTAAAATTCCCACTGGCAAACAACAACAAGCCCAAAAGTATATTAAAAATAAGTCAGTAAAAAAGTGAATGTAAAACTTGAGATAAAGCTTCGTTAAGTTTGAACTAATGTGGCGCCAGAGTTGGGTTGAATATAAAAGTGAGTATAGCGTTTTATTGTCGCTTGCTCCGCTAGCTATAAATACCAATAACACGCCCCTTACTAAAACAACAAAAAATCGATTAAGAAATTTATTACTTAAAATTTCTATTTCACAAAATTATTAACATTCCACTGGTTTTTCAACTTGACAGTTTTTCGTTTGGTCGTTATAGAAATTGGAATTAGAGCAAGTGTATTGAAGTTCCAAGTATTGACCAGACAAATAATAGCACAATATAAACCTGAAATGGTAAGAATACATTTTTGAGTAGGTAGTGAACTAATTTTAATTTAAATTTAATTTTTATAAAATTTTCAATCGACAAGGCACAAAGATTATGAATAATGACCTATAACAGTTAAGGTACAACTATAATGCTTGAAAGAGCACTTAAGTGGTCGGAAGAAAACAAGCGAATACGCGAAAACACACATACATAACGCAACTATAAATGTGGAATTAAACGTTTCGTTTAGTTTCGTTCACATTTGCTTGCGGAAATCGGAAGTGAAATGCTTCAAAAAATTTAATTGGGTGCGCTTCTTTCACTGTTCACTCACTATTGTGAACATTCACATTTTTGGTTTGAATATTCACTTATGCTTTGAAGTTTGAATATTCACAGTTTATTTGAGAGTGCGAGCGCTATAATAGGTTTGTTCGTTGAGCCCTGAAGTCACCCTGGGGTCGCCCAAAGCGTTTTTTGAAAATCCTGAACTAACCTCGCCGCCCCGAACTCGCCCTGAAGTAGAAGTAGTTTTTTTGCTGGGGTGAGTTGAGGTTAATAATAAAATGTCAAAGTGGCAGGAGCTCTGAAGCATTTTTTTGTTCAACGAAAAGAAGAAAAACCTGGGTCAGCCCTGGGTAAACTTCAACGAACATTCAATCTTTGGTTTTTTTTTTCAAATGAGAGTAACAGTATCTAGGTGTGTCTATTTTGAGGTAAAGTGATTTAAATAAAGTTCAATTTTATTAAAATAATAGATTGAACCCTGATATTAAAAGAAATATCAATAACATTTCAGTTGTGAGTTGACAAATGAACTAGATATCCGTTTGTTGAATTTCGTCGACAAAAATTATTTCTCACTCAAATACTAAATACAAATTAATGAAATTTGGTACACTTAGTGATTTGGGAATGCTGAATTAAGTGATACTGATACTATTTTTCCATTTTTAAAAGTAAAAGAAGCGAGTGAAAGTAATGAGTAAAAGTAGCGAGAAGAATTAACGAGTAAACGTAACAGGAAAAAGTTACAATTAAAAGTATCTAGAAAGTAAATGTAACGAGTAAAAGTAAAGAGTAGTAGATATTCGCATTCCAGAGTACAAATTTTCGGAATACAGAGTAAGGCCCCAGGTTACTTACTTTTGACAGGTTGGATCATTGCTTAGTCTATATATACCCTCCGCATGTTTTTCCTCACAAAAATTTGATTCATAATCAGACTTTTGAGTTGTTGATAAAGTTGATGGAGTTGGGCTTGTTACTGAAATGTCATCATCATCAGTAACTATAGCTGTAGTAGGTTTAATGCTGGTTACTTCGATTACTGTCGTGTCAGCTTCCGTTACAACAGATGTTTTGCTATAACTGTCTGTTTCGTTTGGGCTTACTGTCGAAATAGAACTTATAGTCGTTTCAAATGATGTAGTGGTGCCCTTTTGTTCCAATTTTGCATTACAGGACGGCTTAAAGCAACAAATTAAACATTCTCATTAATAATATAACAACAAAAACAAATTCCTTCAGACTTACATCATCTTCAGTGGCGTTCGTACAAACTTCACTTTTTCTTAAGTTACAAACATATCCATCAGGACATACACCTTTTGCACTTAAATCAGGGACATCTTCACCGAAGCAAAATGCATAAGTGGTATTGCTTAAACATGAAAATAACTTCCCAGGGGAGTTGCATTGACCACAAGTCATCTCACAAGAAGGAGTAACTGGGTTTTTTTCTGATTGTGGCAAACATATAGAGGTTTTAACGGTACATACATAACCAATCGGGCAGGTGTAAATTATATTTTCGGTTTTTCCTTTAATTAATATTTTTTTTAAATCTATGTCAAGATACAAACATGAGTAAAATTAAATTTTTACCTCCAGTACACATTGAAAAACGTTTCTCATCCCAACATACTGCATGGTTACTATGACAAGTATCACATAAGCTGTTTGCTTTCATCAAGATCCATAATAGTGTCTAAAGGTTTATTCACGTTAGATGTTTTTATCATTTTGGCTATTTGGTAACTTGAAATTTTTACCAAGTTTATGCATTTTGGTATCAGATTATGAAGATTTGCAATAAATGTCAAGTTACCAATAACACTGATTAAAACCCATATTATTTATGGATACCGTTTAATGTCTTTAGCAACTGGCGCATTCGATTTTTAGCCTTCTTATGAAAGGCAATGCAACAACACAAAGCTAGAAAAACACACGACAGAGAATCAAACTGTTATCCAAAAGAACCAAATGGATTGGATGGCTTGTTCGTGCATGGCCAGCTTGAGATATCGTAAAAAAATCTGAATTCTAACCGATAAAAAACAAAACAATTTTCGATAACGATAGAAATGAAAAAGTACCAACGTTCGAAGAATTTTCGATATCAATAAATATGGAGAAATATTTTTAATACACTCACAAAAATTAAAAGACATTTTTTATATATCATCATAACCACCGTTATGTTATCCTGTTGGGTAATTTTTTAATACTAAACAAAAACACTAATAAAGTTGCTTTCAGAACTTAAGTTTGCTTAAGTTTATGGTTTTGTGATTTTTGGTAATGGGGCCATATAATTTAGCTGGGACTGGGAATATTAATTGATATTGTTAAGATAGGAAAAAAGAATCAGCGATATTTTTAATCTATTTTGTATCTATTATTTATCAAAACAAATCCAACAATGACAATGGTGAGTAAGTCTTATTCTATGACACGACTTATGTTCAAGGATTTGGCAAAATCGGTCTTGGTCCATTACATTTTTTGTGCCGAAGAGTAAACTTCTAACGAGATTTCCTCTTTCCTGTACTGCAGATATAAAAAACAAAAAAAAAAAACCTATCTCTTATTAATGAAACACTATTTTGAAATTTAATAAATGTTTTATTCTTGTTGTTTTTTTATATCAAATATATTATTAGCATAACACAGTTAAAGTATTGTATGTTGTATGTATATACTTAGATATAAATTCATAGATATAAATAAATAAATAAATAAACAACAATTTTTTTATGTATTTAATGTTAATTTCCAATAAAATATTATGTAAAAGTTATATTTTTATTAAATGTACTATTATTTATCTATCAAAAAGTTATTTTTTTATGTTGTTAATGTTATTTTAATCAGGATAATATAAAATTATTTTTATTTATTTTTTTGTTAGACTGTATTATGTATAGATACTTGAAAAAAAAAATTAAAAAAGAAATAAAGAGCAATAACCATCACACAAAAGCAAATACAAATAAATGACACGTTATAAGATATTGCATTGTTGATATGATTATGATTCTAAATATTAAAATGCAAGGTTAAGTGTATTTGATAAAAATGTATGTTGTATGAACTTTCCCTTTAGTTGGTAATAATGTAGAACAATGACTTAAAATGGTTGCTTTGAAATATAAAGAATGAAAACATATCGTCGTTGTTTTTTTTATATTTTTTTTGTTATTTTTTGATTCTGGTATAATAAAATATCAACAAATGACTTAAAGAGTTTTAACTGAACTTAGATTTTGATAGTCAATTTAATACGGCATACCTACGAAAGGGTTCCCAGTTTCGAAAAAAAAAATCCGAAATGAGTTTTATTTGAACGACGACGATATATTTAAAATCTCAAAAATTGCCTTCTTTTCGGAATTGAAAACAATGGAAAGATATAAAAAATATTTTAAAAGGATACCGTGTGAGGAGTTTTTTTAATTTAAGGTTTATATTACTACATAATTAAATCGTATTTATAGTAATTATTTGTGTATAGAAATTAAATGAGGTACTTGAATAAGTAAAGTATAGGGGAAGATAAAAATACACCTAACCTAATGACATAGATTTATAAAACCAAAATCAACGATAAGCCACCGCAAGAAATTTAAAATAAAACAAGAAACAAAAAATACTTACACGCGAATACGAATTTTGTCACAACCCATTTAAAAAACCTGTTATTTCTTTCCAGAGCTTCACAAATAGTTTGAAAGTTATATTCCGTAGGTAGACGATTGTTAGTTTTTGGCAGCGCTGATATATCCGTGACAATTTTAATGGTCCTTAAACTGTAAGCTGCCTTAAAAATTATATAAATGACAAATCAAAATAATCCATCAAATAACAAAACGTATAAATGTTTTATTAGAAGTCTAATTTCTTGACATTTTTCTTTGGTCTCCAACAGGATATTACACAAAATAACGATCTTCCAATAGGGTTTAGGGGGCACTATTTTTATATCCACCTAACTCAAAATGTCGAATGAAATATATTGGTGCCGGGCCGGCCCAACGGGTCTCTACACTTTATCTATTTGTATTTTGCCGTTCGAAGTTTTAATATCATTTATCACACGTATTAGGAATTACGAAAACGAAGGCAAAAAAAACGATGCTCAAGAATGGTCACGACATTGACCGATTATGATTTACGAGAATGGATACTTGAAAATTTTACTAGGTAAAGTCAAAAAATCCAAGCCCAAACACCAACTAAATAAAGGCATGTGTAAAAACTATAAAAAACGACTGCCAAAAGCAGTCGTAAAATAAAACGAGTACCGTTATAAAAAAAAATGACTATAGTAAAACGTAATTGCAATATAACGATTACGATGGATTTTAAACGATAATCGTAATTCGTAATACGGGCCAGTTTGTTCACAGCTTATCATCTTTAATCAGTGATAATTGTCAGTGGTAAATTCACGAATTTGTTTGTTTACCACAATTTTAGTTTGCGTTGTTAATTATCAAAATCGCTTATCAACCAATATTAATTGATTAACTCAATTCAACTTAAGCTATTACAAATTTAACCCATTGTAAATAGACTGTCTCTAAACTTGTTTTGTCTTCAATTTAGAGTCCGCAGTGAAAAATTTTCATATAAAAATGTACAATGAACAAATTTAAAAAAATCAGGTAATAACGCAATTCGAGGATCAGAGTATCTCAGTGCTGACGTACCCAGAGTTGGATAATATTGAACATACATTAGTTAATTGTTATTTAAGATTTACTGTTAAAAATCAGGGGTCGAATTACCGCTTCAGTAAACGAGTGAGTGCCATCAGTAATCGAATGAACGATTAACCACATCAAATTTTGGTATACTTGATTGCCCGAAACGTGAGCGGTAATCCCAAACTCATATAATTTAGTCACGTATTATTCGATAACTAATGCGGTAAATCGGCCCCAGATAATCCAGATTTAACCAAAGTATCTGATCGGGTATTTCTGTTAATTCTAAATTAAAACGGCTGAATAATATGTTCCAGCAGACAACTTCAGTGTCACTTCGAAACTTGTATGATCTAATTACAGATTGATCTGGAGGCCAATGTAATCTTCAAATTATGATAGAAAAATGATTACCGATTATGAATTCAATCACATTCATAAATGAATTGCAGATGAAACAAATCCGATGATTAACACTGCAGACAACAAAAAAAAAACTCCACGAGAAAATGAATAACCATAAATTAAAACACAAACATATAAAATTTGATCACATACATTAATTTTTTTGTTTGTTGTTGTTTTGCTTTCAGTTAATTTGAAATTTTTTTTTATTAAATTCAATAAATAACAAAAATATAATTTAAAAATAATAATAAAACTAAAATAATTGATAAAATCGTGATATATCCACACAAAGTATTTCTTGTTTTTTTGTTTTCATTAAAACTATAAATATTAATAACAGAAAAAAGAAAATGAAGTTATAAGAGAAATATATTATCAATAAAAAGTAAAATAAAGAAGAGGGGAAACAATGATAAATAAAATTCATCGGATGAATGCATACAATAAGGCGATTGATGATATAAGTTTTGTCTTCGATTGTTTCTCTTTTCTTTTAGATTTAAAGTTCAAAGTTCATATATTTTTTTGTTTCTGTTATCTCATTATAGATTCACAACAATATTATTTTTTTTTTTAGTTTAAATCTTGACAATATTTACGTTTTAAGTTATTCAGTTTTCATCCATATTTATAATAATAGTTTAATGTGTGTAGTTATAGGTTTCATAATTCTTTTGCATTCGTCTAGTACTTTAACAAAATAATTAAAAATAATATTAAAAAAAATAATAAAAATCGGTTTCTCAATGCGGTTAAATCTTAAATAAAAAAACTTAAAAATTAAAGAAGAAAATTTAACGATTACAAATAAACAAAAGTTCTGAGTGAATTATTTCTGCTTGTTTTTTTCTTTTTGTTTCACATAAATAGGTTAAGTTTAACATTTTTTGTTGTTGTAACGTGTTGATTTTTTCTTTCTCTATTAACTTATGTCTAAAAATATTTTTTTGTTTTTTTTTTTTTAATCCTCAGTATTTTGTTTTATTTCAATAAACTATAACATTTACATTATATATAATTTCTTTTATATAGTTTTTTTTTTTTTTAATTTATTTCTTCTTCTTTTGTTTAATTTAATAATGTAATAAAATTAACAATTTTTATTTAACAAATTTTGACAATAAACAATATTTATAAAATTAAATTACATAGTGAATTAATGTTAAGTTGGTACACATCATCATAATTAATTATAATCATATCAAGTTTTTTTTTTTTTAAAGTTCATGGTCTAACAAACAAGTGTATCGTAATTTGGTTGAAAGTTTTTTGTTTTGCTTTTTTATAGCAGTGAAGTGAACAACGAAAACTAAAATTTGTATATTAATTTTTAAGAGAAATAATAATATAATAATTCTTATTTTTCATTTGCTTAATTTACTAATTACTCTAATTAGCGCTCCATTTTCTTCTTTAAGGCGTTGATTTTCCGTTTTGAAAACTTCCAATTGCTGTGTGAAATGAAACAAAAAAAAGAAAACAAAAACAAACATTATAAGTTAGAATAAATTTATTTGTTAAATGTTGTTTAAAAAACACTGGGAATAAGGGAAAACAAATTCATTTTTTTTATTTTTATTTCAAACACATAACTGAAAAGTGCACTAGTAATGCATTTGATATTGGTTTTGCACTAGTGACACTAAGAAAAACCACATATAAAACTCTAAAAAAAAAATATTTTTGCAAAACCGAGCATGGATTAGTGAAGAATAGTTTTTTTTCTTTTAAATATAAAACAAAATACAACATCAAAAGTGCAAGGTTGAAGAATCAGGCAGACTGATCATCCATAGGTGTGGTATTAGAAAGCATTTATAAGAGTAAATTAAAATTTTCGGCGATTGCAAATGAAGGAGCTCTTGTTTTTTTTTTTATTTTATTATAATCTTTTAGACGGAGTATGCATTGCATATTACCGAATTTTGTATTCTATGCTATCTGATAGTTAGGTTCGTTTCCAAAAAAAAATACTGAAACCTTGTACTATTAGATCAGGGAATAATTAATTAATTGTTGAGTCATTAAAAAACAAGGTGAAACATTACAAATATATCTCAAATTTAATTTGTCTCGTTTAAAATAACATATAATGGACAAGGGAGTTAGTGTATAGAAAAAACCGAACTGCCACAGTTTTTATTCGTCGATCAGGAAAATCTATTTTTTTAAAATGGACTTACCTACCACAAACCAGCTAATTACAATTGGTATATTTTTAATAAAAGCGAGACATAACGCATGAAAAATTAGTAAATTTTTGCGAAGTTAAATCAAGGCGAGAGAAAATTCTCCGTAGGGAAAATCTTGTCCAAGAAAACTTGCCAAAAACTGGTGAGGCCCTTTCTATATAATAAAGGTTAATGGCAAAAATCATGAAGGAATTTTAAGTTTTTAAAAGATTTAGCCCTAATTTTTTTTGGTCAAATATTTTTAGATACAGCCTTTTAAATGCACCTATAAATTAATTTTAAAACGTGATTTGTTATTCGATTTCAGTCAACTAGTAGAAGAAGCAGCTGATATTTTGCTGTCAAAATATCATGTTGATCGTAAAATGTTTGTTATTTTCTGACGCAAATTTTGCTATTGTCAGATATGCAATCGTCTTCTTTGCAAAAACTCTTTTTGATCAACGTCAGGCAACTCTCTTATGAGGTTTTCTTTTGATAAGATCAGATTTTGATCTTAAAATTTTATTTTTTCGTCGCGAATGGTATACGATTGCAGATTGATTTTTTTGTTTTTATTGTATTGGTGCACAATTTGTGTCTGTGAAACTGTGACGATCAAGGCTTGTCAAATTGATGGCTGTGAATTGTTCTGGTGTGTAATGGTGTTTGTAAAAGAGGGGAAAACCTGCCGAAAAATCCAGATCTGCAAATTTGGTTTTCGATAAAAAAAATTGATTTTTTCACCATTTGAAGGCTTTTACTGTCGAAATCTATGTTTTGACAAATCGGAAGGAAACCCCATTAGAAACACATTTGACGTTTACTAATTACGAACACGTTTTCTGGCTTTTTGTCGTTAACTTATTTTTTACAGATGATGTTCTCAAACATGTGACTTAAGTAAACTGCAACGTATTTACGTTTTCGAACAGAAGATATTTTTGATGAAGATTACTTTATTGGGAATGATTTTTTTTTTCTTAATTTTTTTCTCATACACTTCACATGTGAGAGGAAAGCAGTTGAAGTTTAGTATCCAGTAGGGATGGGAGGCAAGTTCAGTTTTAACTAAAATATCCCAAAAATGTACCTTTTTAAGTTAGTGGAAGTAAGAAAATTAAAAAATTTAATAAAATTTAAAGGGAGTTTATCTAATCTGACTTATTGTGAGTTTCACGTGAACAATTTTCCACGTGGAAAAATTGACAATTTACTTTTCGCTTATTTTGAGTTTCACATTTATGGCCTGACCGATGTTTTAAGCGTTTTCAGAACATTAAAAAAATCTTCTTAGAAGTAACGATACCTTCAATACAAGTCTTAAAATATATTAAAGGTAAACTTGTTTTTCACGAAATTTTAACCAAAAAAATAACTCAGTTGAAAAATTATAACGATCTTACTTGAAAGGAAGCTTAATATTTTACCAAAAACCCCAGATACATTTCATTTTTGTTATTAATTAATTATAAATTATAAATCAATACACACTCGCATATTGTGTTGAAATTGTGAAAGTTCGAAATTGATGAAAAATTACATCAAGAGAATGACTATTTGAAGGCAAAGCCGAGGCATACGAGATGACAGGATGCATATTTTATAACAAACTTTAGGATTTAAGGCTTTGGGAGGGACCTCATCATCTAATATATGTATGAATTTCGGGAAATCGTGAAAAAGGTCAACTTGTTTTTTTTTAGCTTTTATTTTTTTTTCAAGGTCTCGCATCTCATTTTGGTAAATTAAAAAAAAAAAAACAAATTAAGCCATTTGAAAGGTCACGGAATGATTATAAAAGTCAGAGTTTTTTTAATGAATTTTTAAAGTTTTGTTTTTTTATTTAGAGTTTTAGACTCTCATATTCATTTTATTTTATTTACCGCCATTGTATTCATTCAAAAAATTTAGTAACGGACCGACGCCGACGTTTCGTCAAGGTCCCACTTTTTTTCGTTAAATCGGTTCCACTTTTCGTGGTCACGGGTTAACTGCCTAACTTTCGGAATTAAATTTCAATTTGTTGAATAAGAACAATCGCGATAAGACTTAAAACTTAACAACCTAACACCGGTATTGTAAATAACAATAATTTTTTTAAGGTCATAAGATCTAAAAGACAACTAAATCATATAAGATGAAAAACATGTTTCAGTAATTGGTCGATTGTCAGCCATAGATTTCTTTAATTTTTAAATTTGTTTCAAGTTGAACTTTAAAAATTCACAACAAAATCTATAGCTGATCAATTATTTAACTAACTGCCCTTTTATGGCGATTTAGTTGTGGCTTTTTAGGTGGTATGCTAATTTTGCGAATAACTGACATACACTGCGAGTCACTTGCTTGAATCCAAAAATTTTATTTTTCTCGCAACAAATACCTGTAAGAAATACTTTTCATGGAAATGTTTGATATCTGTGAGCAGGAATACAGTTTCCAATAAAAGAAGAATTAATTAAGGAAATACTTCGGAATGTCCCAAATTATATTGATTAATTTATCGCGAAATATTATTGTGAGAATAGAAAATATAAAGTGATTTAGTGTAGTGACGCGCAGTGTATGAAGCGCTAAAATCCCCTAGCCAAGGATTTGTACTATGGATGAATACAAATCACCACTCTTAATAATAATTTTTTTTCATTTTTCTATTAATTTAAGTTGTTGTCCTTTATGTCAAAACCTCTTAGGTCCAAATTCAAATTTTTTTTTAAAGAAATTTTATAGAAACAAAAAACCGATTTTAAAAGAAATCTAATGGAACACTTAGACCTAAACAGGTCGATAGAGGGCATTGATATTTGAATTCAGTGATTTTTATTTTGTAATCTGAAATATGTTAAAATGGGCCTACGAGGTTTTGATAAAAAGCCAATGATATTAATAATATTTATTGATTTTATTGTTTTGAGGTATGTAAAAACAATTTCACAGGAATGCCAACAAATTCCTATAATTTTACATTCGTTTGTTGAGTTATTAATTTGAACCATAATCGTATAGAATGACATTTAAAAGTACTGAAAAAGGCAGTGTTATGATTAAAAAACCTTATGAAAAAAGAACTCTTAAAACAATAATTTTTTTTTTATAATGACTAACATTAAAAAAAAAACAGGTAGGTATAATAAACACATGCAAATAACTTTAACAGAACTTTATTTAAAGTAATTATTTTAAAGCGTGTGTCAAATTTTGAATAAAATTTATAATGTAATAAATACAATGACACATTCCGATCTGGCGTCAATGATTCAAATTAAAATGAAAAAAAAATTATTAACTAATTAATATATTTTCAGATATATTTTTTGTTTTAACTAAAAGCACTTAATAATTTATCAGGTTTAAAGGTAAATTATATATGATTTTTTAAGGAAGTGCACTTCAAAATTTTCTACAAAATGTTTATTTATGTATATAATTAAGCAATGATAGGATGGGATGTGCAGATGCGGCGCGGTAATGATTGCAAATATAACGTTACTTCGTTGTAAATTTATTAATTTCAGCATCGAAGAGGCACGTGCCATTATTTACTGACAAACATATACTGTTGAATTTTTAGTCAAATCACACCAGCAGACATTGCACACATTTTATTTATATTGTTTTTCTTGTATTGTAGAAGTGTATATTTACATTATATTTATATAAATGTAGGTTAGAGTGGTCTTTATAAAGATTATTGATTAATTTAAGTTGGTGGCAGCCCACAAACTTCTTACAGAGAAATAAAAAAAAAATCTGTAAAATGTTAGGTCATTATTTTACTGTTAACTAGGCCCTAAGACGAAAGCAGTTTTATATGGGAAAATGCATGTAAAGTGTTCAATTAAACTTTGAATTAACTTAAGCAATATTGGACTTTTATTAATTTCCTATACCTATGGGTGTTAAAATGAGGAAGTATTCATTTTCGATTTTTATGAATTTTATACCGAATTTAAGATGCATTCATAAGACTACATTTCTACGAAAATTTTAATTGTTCTTTAAATTATTACCAAAGTTATACAAAAGTTAGGTTTAGTTGAACATTTTACATGTGTTTTCTCATATATAATTGCTTTCGTCTTAGGGACCTGGTTAACGGTAAAATAATAAGCTAAAATTGCACAAGATTTTTTTTGGATTTATTTTGAAGAGACAAGTGGGCGCACTAGCTTAAATTATACGACGGCCTAAACGCCCTCTATAAGGACCACTCTAATGTAAATAGGTATTTTATGTTAAATCTCCCTTCGGATTTAAATTGTTAAATTGTTGTTTGAACTTACAAGTCTGCTATATTTTTTTACTTCTGACGTATATTTTCAAAGGAAAAATTTAACAAAATTTTGTTAAGGAAATTAAAAATAGAATAACAATAAGAGAAGACAGGTAGGAGTGTAAATTTACTTTTTTTAAACTGCCAATTTCGAATTCCTTACAACCATTTCAAATCGATTGTTTTGGCTGCAAGGAACACACAAAAATCAATTTTTCGCGTGGGATTGTGTGTGTCTCAATTGACAGTACCTTTGAGGCCAACAAACTAATGCGCATACAAATATATTACAAATATTCAAAAGTGCATTCAGTTTATTACGTCGTTTCGTTAGATTAAAAACATATTCATAAATGTATATATCCGAGAAAAGTTGTAAAAAAAAGGATAAAAATAGTTGTGTGGCCATTAAAGTTGAAAAAACCAAATTCATTCAAAAAACTCATCGCAGAGCGCACTTTATATCTTTAATCGACTTCGGGCACTTTGAATCGAAGTTAATTGATATTTTGATAACTTGTTATTAACAATTTTCTGATAAACTAAAATTTTTTTAATAATTTATTTGTTTTTAATCAATTAAAATAAAAAATGAACACTTTAGAATATTTGTTAATGTGTGTGAAATCGATCTAAAATATGAATTCAGCTACAATAAACACAAATTTTTTGTCATACAACACAATTATAGCAATACATTGCTAAAACATGGAACTTTTGCATTTTGGCAGTAATGTTAATCCAGCATAATAAATGCAACAGGCTTTCACTTCATTATGCTGGACATCGTGTAAATATAGTGCTGACACCATTTTGCAAATTCTGACAAAGCACAAGAAATATGAGAAACTTGAAAAGAAGAAGAAAAGAGTGAACCAAAAAGCTAAGAACCGCAACCAACTTCACAAATTTTTTTTTTATTTGAAAAAATATTTTAAATCGGCGCCTTCAACACATCAAATTTCAGCTTAGATTTTTAATTTTCGAATTTTAGATTACCCAGCTGTCACATGAAAATTAAAAGTCAGTACATAATTTTTGTGCGTGCACGGATTTATATCGAAAGGAATGACAGTTGAGTTCAGTACTTATGCTATATTTCTACCAAAGGTTAATCAGTTCAGATTTAATAAATTATTTGGTGTTTTCACCGAACAAAAACATTTGAAAAAGATATATTTTGACAGCACCTTTAAAAATGCAAATGGTGTTTTATTTTTTTTATGAAGTGGGAGTGAGATAGAAAGCTTCATTAGTGAGAACTGAATGCAACCAAAAATGAATCCTTCAGCGCCATTAAAGAATAGGTAAGTTCGATTTGTAAAAGTATTTGCCCTAGAAAGATTTAACAAGATTGATTTCTTATCTTCAAGATTTAAGAAATAAATTTGTATGGTAAATCTTCGAGATTTGAAGGTAAATCTTATTAAATCTCAGTTTTAGGTAGAAATGTAGTATTAGATTTGTTTTAAAATTATATCTAATCATGCTCTGATCCAAGCTTACTCGATAGCGATACAATTTTGATCGCTGAAATCATGTTTTAGAACTGCAGATTTTACTTTAAGAGCTACGGAGAATTTAACAACTGAAGGCTTTGTATTTATGTTTTGTTGAACTTAGATCTCTTATATTTTTCAGAGAAATTTTGCCCAAAAGAAGGTTGTCTAAAAACGCATTTGTTCAATTGTGACGATTCTTTCTTCAGTACCCTCAGAATGTGGATCTAAATATTTTTTTTTGCTTCAGATAAATTTAAAAGGTCTATCCACTACTATTAAAAATTTTAAACCAAATACAAGAAAGTTTGTTTTTTGTTTAATTTAGAAAAATATGAATAAAGATTTTAAAGATTTTTTGACTCACCGCTCTCCCAACAAGTTAAAAAATAATATGTATTTCGAAAAAAAAAAACTAGAAAGATGTTTATTTTTAAGAAAGACATAAGCTGGACAAAGACAATCACGGTTTCATGCTACTTGGATTACAAACTAAATTCAAACAACAATAGATAACAATTATCAATTAAGGGACAATTTTTGTATTTTTGTATTTCAAAAATTCGATTACAAAGAAAATTATTCAAATTTCACAATATTAAACACGAGAAGAACAATTATTACAAAAAAATAAATAAAAATATTTAAAAATGTCTCAATCATAAAATTTATTTAAAAAAAAACAACAACAATAAATTTTGTCATCATACCGGAAAATGCGTGACCATGATTTAAAGCCCCGTTTCTTATTAGGTGACACATGAAATGACAATCGAAGTAGAATTTTGCCACATCCACAGCAAAACCACAAAGTTTTTTAATTTTATATATTTTTTCTTCAGAATTTCTAATAATTTTATTCTTTACTTTTCGTAGCAGGAAACTGTCGCATTTGCGCAACACGATTCTGAGCGCTGATATTTCGATGTGGTATATATTTTAAACTTTATGAATAGTCGTAAGTAATTAAATGATTTTTTTATTTTATTTTTTTTTTATTAAAAGCATAAAGTTTAAATATATTTTTTTGTATATTAGATAATTTATATATATTTTTTTGTTTAATTAAATATTGCATTTAATTTTTAATTTTTATTTTTTTGTTTTTGTTTAATTCTTTATTTTTGATTTAATTTTAATTCTTTTTTTGAAGTTGACTTTGTGCTGATGTCGTTAATTTTGAAACGACACGAGTTAGAGCGCGATTTTCAGCGCGTAAACGCTCATTCTCAGTCTTTAACTTCTGTAATAGCTGTATAAAACAATGAATAGAGGAGAATTATATGTTAATTTTCTAATTTTTCAAAAATTTTTTTTTTGTTTTTTAATTAACGTTTTTGTACAATATTTATTTTTAGTTAAGTATATTTATATCTTTTTGTTCCAAATTAATTTATAAAAGTTTTGTTTATTTAAATTAAAATTATTGTTATTAGTTCTGTGTGTTGGATGTTTTTGATTAAAAAAAAAATAAATAACTGATGCATGATAAATGAAAATTATTAGATTTTTAAAAGGATTCATGTAACGACAATATTTTTGACGAATACAAAAAAATTTGACACACTTTTTTAATGGGCAAGGTAGTGAAGTGGGGAAAAGCTCATGTCAAAGCATATAGATTTTCAACGGGCAGTTGGTATGGATGAGATGATATTTCAATAAAGAGAATATTTTTTGTAGAAATGGTTTGAAAATAAAATAAGATTTAAGTTGTTAAAGCCAATAAAATTAAAGAACGGTTTGAATATTTTATTGAAGTGGGCTACAAAATTCAAAGCCAATATTTTCATTTGTTGCTATTATTTGCTTACATATTTTGCAGTCTTAAGAACTTGAACTCTTCGTGTTTTCGAGACACGAGTATTGATATACATACATGTGTGGGCATATTTACAATCGCTTTATAAATTTATATTTTCCTTAACTTAAGTTTAAGATAAAATGAATTAAAGATCAAATAAGTTTATCGAATTATTTTTAACACGAAAAGTTTCAAAATATTGACATTTCAAACCTTCACTTAACTTAATTTTTGTTAGTGGAGTTATAAATTTTGTGTTTGTATTTTCGAAGGCAATTTTATTAGAAAGACAACTGTATTGATATTGACTTATGAATGACTTATCTGGTTGCTAAAGGGATTCGTTTAAAAATTATTAAATCACCATGAATATTTTGAGTGACTTGACCCAAAGAAATTGTAAGAAATTGCATTTTAATTTTTGTCCCCGAAAAATGAAATTGTAAAAGAATTATTAGGTACATTAAGAATTTACTTTGAAAGTTTGAAAGTGTGTACACAAATGATTTAGAAATTTAAGTTATTGTATTTATGTCTTTAAACGTAAACTTCATTCATGCATAGCAATTAATTGAAAATTTAATTTGGTAGTGTAATTTAATTCATTTCGTGAAACATTTATCTTATAGAAAGGGATTCTGACTAAAAACAGAATGGCCTCATTGGTGTTATGATATCTTTCATATAAATAAAAATAGAAGCCTATTTTCGTTTTATCTATTTCACAACCATAATAAACGCATTCATCTACAATTTTAGAAATAGTATTAAATTACCAAATTTAGCATTTAAATAGAATCTACGCAATCAACAATTATATTCTCTGCGGGCTGTTAAACGTAAATTCGAAATCTACATCCGAAATAATTCCACAAACCAGCGAACCTTAAATTGTTTAGCCCCCTAATTATGTGTATGTAAATAAATCACGTGAATGAAATGTCAAAATTCGTGACTATTTGCAATTCGTTGGTCGTGTCGCATGTGCAAGGCACTTTAACTAATTCATTAAGTGTGGGCTTTAATACTGGTCATAACAGATTTAACTCGACGCGACGAGCCTGATGGTCTTTGTTAAGATGACAACAAGCGAAAACACCAATAAAAATAAAAAAAAAAAACAACAAAATTGTTGTTTTTAGAATTAAGCAATTTCAAAGTAGGAATGTTAAATGTTTTGTTTTTAACAAAGAGTAGTACATAGTTCAAAAATAGTAAAATTTTATACAAACACTTGACTTTATGGATTTTCTAATTGTTAAAAATTTTCGGTCGACTTTTCAATTTTTTTTTTTTTTCAAATAGGCTTCACTAAGCCAAGCTAAGCTTTTTCTCAAACTTAAAATGAATGAAAATTTGACCATGAGAAGATTAGAGAATGCTTGTTTTTTTTTTTCATTTCACCAGAAGTGAGTACTAGGTCCTAAGTGAGTGATAGGTAATAAGCTTTGTTTGTTTTTTTATGAAAAATAAATCTAAGCAAAAATTAAAAATGGTTTTGTGGTGCTGATGAAAATAATGATTGGTGATGATGACTTTTTTGAGTTTTCACAAAAATTTTATTAGTGTAACATTTATTAAAACAACACAAAATGAAACATCACTAATGCAGTGTTTTGAAAAGGAGAAAAGGAGAACAAACAAAAAAAAAAAAAAAAATAAATGCTTTACATATAACATTTAAAATGTGTGCAATAAATATTGACTGGTATTATTAAAAAAAAAAAATAACAATATTCCTATTGCAGAGTTTTGTCATATGAAAAACATTCCTAAAGGAACAAAAACATTATATTACTATTTTCTATTACGCAATCTTTTAATAGAAAAATATTTGAACAACTTAAAAATTCTTTAATTTTAATAACTGTGGAAAGATTTTGTCACTTATGTATATGCCTGCAGTAGTGACAAACGTTCACTATTGCTGCTTCAAGCGGTTGTGCAGTTTTAAGACATGAGATTTTTTAGTTACTCATAGTCATATTTTCATCGGGAAAGGATCTTTAGATTCTCGTATCATAAGTAGCCAAGTGGACCCTGCACTTAATATTTTTCTATCCGAGCTAGTTCTTGAGCTAGTTTATTTTTACAGAGTTATATACAACTTTGAACATCATAAATATTTTGCACAGGCGACATTTGCAAAGCGAATAATTATTTAATTTCCAAGAAGCATTTTGGAGAATAAATGTTTTCAATAGAACAAATTCTAATACAATGCCAATATTTATGTGCCGAGCTTATAGAAATTCGAAACAAAAATGTTCGACATATGTACTTGTCGATGAAACAAGAATACAAGAACTAAAAAAATCCAGTTGATTCCTAAATAACTGAAAGGCTCAGAGTTCTGATTTAAGCTTCTTCTATAATACTTTAAAAAAGATTGCAGTAATAGAATTGTTTCTCATTGTGCTAACTTACAAAAAAAAAAAAAAATAGATAAAAATGAAGAAAGCTTGTTTTCTTTTTGTATGTGTGAAAAGCAAAGTTTTGTTTAATGATATATTTTATTGAAGATATAAAGTTAAAAATTGTTTTTGTTAGGTATTTGGCACGAAATAAAATAAAATTTTGCTGAGCAAACGAGAGTAGTTAAGTGTTTTCAAAAATAATTAAATTAAACAAAAAAACTCGTTTCATTTTCTATGCGGATATTGCAGCAAACAAACATTTTGATTCTTTAAGTTTTTGTTTTTTTTTTTTTTTTTTTTTTTTTTTGATTTTTTGTTTTGTATAATTTACCTTCAACTCTTCTTCCATTTCAGAAAGTTTACGTTCCATTGCTCTTCTTTCACGTTTTTCAATCTCTGAGAGTGAATTTTTAGTAGTCTGGAAGAACAGATATTTTTTTGTTTGTTTGTTTTTTTATATCTTTTTTTTTGTTTTGCTTTCGATACAAAGGCCTTACTTTTAACGTTAAAATAGATAATAATTTTTTTTATTTAGGAATAGTGCCTTTTTATTATTATGATTATTATTATTTAACTTTGCTATATACAGTGTGTTTAACGCGTAGGTACATAAGTGATTTATTTATTGATTTTTTTCTTTTATTTAATAATGCAAATGTTAAAAAATTGCTTTGGCTATATATGATAAGTTGATAAGAGTTTTTGAGGTGTTTAAAGGTGATTACTTTTGGTATTTTGTTTCTTTTTTTTTGTCGTGGGTGAGGGTTTTTGCTTTAAAGGTAAGGAATTGAAAACAAAAATGGGTATACTTACTGCGTTGGTAAAACGTTCAACTGTTGCACGGGCTTGGATGATTTCATCGTCCTTTTTCTTTAGTTGTTGTTTAAGTTTGTCATTTTCTAACCTAAATACGTAATACAAAAAATATGTTAATTTTTACAAAAATCTAATAAAATATTTTTTACTTCGCAGCTTCCCAAAGAGCTTTGTAGTCGATAATTTCACCGTTTTCCGTTTTATCCCTAGAATTACTTTTAGTATCACTAATATCTGTGTCCGTTGCCACGCTAACTGTACTACCAAGTCTAGAGCGCGATGATCTTTCGTTGCCACTCTAAAAGTAAAAAAAATCGTTATTAAATATTGTTTTAATATTATCTATCGTGAATTCCGAATGGATACGAAAGCATTTTACCAAAGGAATCCACAATAGGGAGTTTGTTTATAAATTTTAAAACAAAAAATATTTGCAAATTCCCATCTTACTTCGTAGCCTTCACTCTTTTCTGATGACGCACTCAGAGATCTTTGGGCTATACTTCTCGATCGAGAACGATTGCGACTTTTTCGTTCTTGTTCCCTCAGTGAGTTGCTTCTAGGTACAGCAATTGCTGCAGCATTAGCTGCTGCTGTTGCTGCTGCTGCCAATGAGGCGCCATTAGTCGATGACGAACTTATATGAGAGCTCGAGGGATATGAGTTCAAACTGGTATTTGAAGATGATTTAAGCATATTCGATGATCGTGATGGTTGGTTACTAGTGTAGGAAGAACTGCTCGAAGTGTTCTTTGATTTCGGAGGACTTTGATAGGTCCTACCTCCAGGCATCGACAGACTCAGGCCAGCTGTAGTCACACCATTATCATAACTCGAATAAGGGCTAATATAACGTTCAGAATTATATGGATTCGATGAGTATCTAGACTCATATCCACTATTATTGGACATTGATTTTGACGATGGATTATTGTAACTGCTAGTGTAGGATGACTTGTTTCCGGAATTTGATCGCGAAAGTCCTCCTCCTTGATTGCTGTTTGAGTAGTAGCCACCATTATTACGATTAGATGAAGAAGAATTACTATAGAGATTATCTCGGGAACTGTAGATATTAGCATAAGGCGATTGATAGGCACTCGATGGATTTTGATAATAGCCTGTGCTAAGAGGTCGTGTTGATGAGGAAGAATACGTTGATGATGGTATTCCAACAGAATTGCCATTGTAAGAGTAAAGAGAACCGGTAGAGCCTGACGGAACACGAGAACTCGATAAAGATCGACGATGAGATGTTACTGGTTGTGTCGTACGTGATCGCGAACGAAAAGACATTTTGTCTTTGTTGTTTTTGGTTTTATTTTATTTTGATTTTTTTTTGCACAAATTATTTAGAAGTGTTTTTATAAAAATCTATGCAAGTTAAAAATTCTAATAAATTAAGTGTTTTTACTTTTGACAAGTTGAAGCTGATTTTGTGGACATTTTAAGTTAGAGTGTTTTTCGAAGCTATGCGTTATGTTTTTTCCTACTTCTCAGTAAATGTTTCCCTACTTCTAAGTAAATAGCTAAGCTTCATATATGAATAGAACTAAAATAGCTCGACGAGGGCAGGCAATACCCTAAGCCCCACTTGACACAAACAAGGCGATTGAGCAACCGGTCGTTTGGATTATAAATGAAAAGTTCTCAAAAAAATTGTTTAAAAAATGTTCAAGAAGTGAAACTATCATTGTCAAAATTATGATTGATCGAGTAAAAAATATTGTTACAAATTATTGTTAATATGCATATCTTAAATTCTACTGCGCTTAAAAACTCTGATGGGAGTTCATCCGGAATTCTGATCAGAGTTCATAATTAATCAGAATTTGTAAAAGCCAAAAGGCAATAACCTCCACTATAAATACCAATACAAAACTCTTTAAAAAACAAAACAAATATCACTAAATAGAAATATCACTTCCAAGAAATAATCATGTGCCAACAAATATGCAGTGTCTTTCATTTACAAAATTAATTGAAATTTCTGTAAATTCTTACCCTAATTAAAACAATTGATTTAACATAATATGGAGTCATACTAAGTTCATTTTAAGTCATCCATTTAACGAATCTGAGTAGGTACAAGACAAAATCGTTGCCGTTTATCGTTCTTCTCAAACTTCATGAAGAATTTATTTTTAGAAAGTTCCATCCAGCCGGCAGCAGTAAGCGTCCAGCAGCTAAAACTGATTTTTTTGTCGAGAAAAATATTTCTCTACAAGCCATTTTCACTGTAGAAAATGTATAAATAATTACAAGCTAAATTTATTTATCTTCCTAGTTTACTTTTGGAAAGAGAGGGTTTTTTTTACAGAAAATGTGCATTCACCTCAAAACTACGCAGCACACATTATTTGGTTTTGCAGTTTAGAGGAAAATTTGAGTGCTGTGTGGGTCATCATTTATTTTGGGCATTCAAAAGATTGTGGGTCGTCGTTTTGAGTTTATTGACGTACACAACAAAAGTCTAAGTACACTTGTTGTTTTTGGTCAGTAAATTTTGTTTGGATATTTTGTTAAATGTGTACAAAGACATTTGTCAGTAAATGTAATTACGGTACCCATTCACCTAAATTACATTTAAGGTTATTTATGTCGCTTTTGTTTGCATATTCGGAGTACAATCCTTTTTCACACTTGCTAATCCAAAAGATTTCAAGTAGGATGAGACAGACATGGGACACTCAAATACAAATTGAGTTTTCCATTTAATTTTGTCAGTAGTGATTAATGCTTCAAAAAGTCATTTTGTTACATTTCAACACTTATGAAGACAATGTTTCATATTTGATTGAAATCAAGTGTGTGGAACAGCTCGAAAATTTGATCGAAATTGTTCAGACCACAACAAAATAGGGAGAAAATATTTTTTAGAAGTTTTGGAGCTGTTTTCGAACAGAACAATTAAGTTTTGTTTAAGAGATTTTTGGATCAAAATTAAACACCTGTCAAACTTAGTTAAAATCCACCAGAGAGAAGCAAACTGCCGAAAAAGTGTGGAACGATATTGAGGCAACTTTTGGCAATAACTACTGTCTACCAAAATGATATATTTTTTTGAATCTGACATAAGTCATCATGAGGCTTTTGACATGCCAAACAATTAGCCAGTTTATATTTCTGAGATCTCAGAGGACTCAGAGCGCTCAGAAATATAAAGAGGATTTTTCTCAAAAATTCCTCACTTTTCCCATTAAAAACTGAGACTGAATTTTTTTGGATTCGCTTGCTCAATTATTTTTTGTCGCAGTAAATTACATAAGAAGAAAAGAAAAGAAGAGTTGTTTTGAATTCTATGTGAAGAGTACTGATTATATTTTACTCTCCTGCTCTGTCAAAAAAATTGAGGAAATATACTGAGCGCTCAAGAAATATAAACTGACCAATTAGGTTTGTTCGATGAAGTTTACCCAGGTTTTCTTGACAAGCCCAAGAATTGTGAACGAAACCTGTGTTTTTCGGTTCTCAAAAATCACCAAACGGCTTTCAATTGTGTTGTTGGGATAAGCAAGAAACAAAGTTTGATTTAGAAATGAAGCCACAGTTTCCATTTTCTATTTCTATTTGTTCTAAGTAAATGTATGTATTCCTTGAATTTCCATTTCAAAAACAAAAGAATTACCTGCAGCACGTGAATCCACAACAAAAAAATGCTTCAGAGCTCCGGCTCGCCCCAGCAAAAAACCTAGTTCTACTTCAGGGCGAGTTCGGGGCAACCCCAGGTTTAAAAAAACACAGATTTTCTCGTAAAGTTTAGTTAAGGTTTTTCAAAAAACGCTTTGGGGCGACCCCAGTGTAACTTCAGGGCTCAACGAACAAACCTAATATCAACTGAAAGAAATATCCCGGTTTTCTTGTCAGGAAACAATATCATTTTCGTCTGCCCAAAATAATCCAATTTTCAAAATGTAGAATCATAGCAATTGGCAGTTTAAGCCAATGTTTGGAACAGACCTTTTATGTTAGTAATATTTAAGCTAAGTTTAATAAGAAAAGGTAGGTATTCTTTATAGAAATACATAATTTTCTACTTCCATAGAGCTTTGGCATTTTCATACAAAACTTTTACAGAACTCTTCAAACTGTCACGAATTGGGTGTGTTCAATAGGCTTTGACTTAATTTTCAACTTGATTTCGTACAAATTTTCGAAATGTGAATTTGTGTATGTCAGAAGTTTGATCACATTTTTAATAATAAATGTGAATTTTTGCCAATAGAGTTTTACATATCACTTTTAATCATTTTCTATCTTTATAGTTGTTATTATTGTTTTTATGAAATAATATGGTCAAAAGTTACTGCTTTTCAACTTTATGTACAATTCAAACAAATAAATAGGAGACCATGTTATGTCAACCGGTTGAAATGACCGGTTAAATGAAATCAAAAATATTTAAGATCATTTCCGAATTTGCATGAATTTTAAGTTCGCACAAAAAAAAAGAAGAAACTATAATTTATTTTGTTGGTATATTTAATTGCTCGTGTATTTAATTTAATAGATGGCATCAACATAATTATACCACCCCCGCTTTTAACCAACAAATAAATAAAAATCTTAATAAAATCTTTTAATACAAGATTGAGTATAGTAAACAGATGGCCTTTCCCAAAGCGATGGCAATGGGATTTGTTTTTTTTTTTTGTTGTTTATTGTTTATTTTTTGTATACATATATTATTATTCCGGGGGTGATGTACGTCAATGGTTGGTGAACAGAACATATTATAAAACATCAGCCAATCAAATACGATGACAGAATCAGTTAGTTGCTGCAACATTGCTATTATTTTTTGTGTTTGTTCTGACAGCAATAACATTCTGAGACATGTGCATTTGGAAAATGAGATGATTGTCAATCAACTTAAATTAACAATATGAACAATCATAAAGAGTGATACAAATTATAGTAAGTTTTTTTATTTTTATTATCCTTTTGATACAAGTATATTATGTCTTATATTTTATATGTTATACGTTATACCGGATGATCTTATTGAGTGTAATACACGAAAGTGTCTTAAATTCAGAGATACATAATTTCCCTTAACTAGTTGTTCAACCTATGCAATATTGTTACTGGAACATTTTGCACTCTTAAGACAAAATACGAAATTAATTATAAAATTTACACTTTCATCTGAAAAGCTATTTTTGTTTCATAAATTCAAACGATTTAGGAAAGTGAAAATTTGTGCAAAGATCAAGTAGCCAAAATCGTTTCTTCTAAACTATAGAACCAAAGAGCCAAGTGGCCCCAGGCCGGCCGCCGATCCAAAATCGGTTATGTGTGGGGTAGATCGACTCCAATAATCCAAAAAAGGGGAGTGAAAGTAGCCAGATTTCAAAAATTTAATTTTCAAAGAGATCTGTAAAACCTTTTGTATAAAATACAAATTCGTTTAGAAAAAAAAGCATTTAATCAAAAACAGACTTGGAAGTGGGTGTATTATGGAATTAAATAGTTAGTTTTTGATATTACGTTATTAAGTACAATTTTTTTTGTTAAGTATTCAATACTCCTATTTATTCTTCATCAACCAAGGAAGCACAAAGCTTAAATTCCCTGCAGTTTTTTGAAAAATTAAAAAAAAAAAAAATTCCTGTAATTTGAAACTTAAATTGGATGCTTAAATTTATCAAAACGCTAAATTTCCACTTTGTTAGTAATAAAGTAGCTAGTTCTTATTTTTAGTTTTCTCTAAAACTGCAAAGCAGTTAAGCATTCAGCTTTTAATGTTTGAATATAAGAGTATTGAATTATTTAATAAGGTACAGTTGCGAAAAAAAATTAATTTTTTTTTTTAATTTCAAGCCGGAAAATAATTTTTTCAAAAAATATTAACACAAACAACTCCATAAAGAAAGGAAATTAGACTTTTGGCTTTGAAACAACCTATAGCGTTATTTTTTTATTTTATTTTAAGTATTTTTTTTTTATCAAAAATAGTCGTTGCCGCTTTTCATATAATTTTTTTTTCTCTAGCCGGTGCTTAATTTACATTCTTTACCTTTCGAATAAACTTTACTTTTGTATGTACTATAAAAAAATGATAGAAAGGCTTTTCGAGTACAACTTTTAACTCAGAGTTTTAGCGGGAAAGATCAAAACGAAATTTATAAAAACTGAGCCACTCAAACTATTTTAATGAAATTTTCAGGAATGATAGTTAATGGCTTAAGAAATCTCTTCTTTGAATAATATACTTTAATACAATTTGGCCACACTAGATTATCCACTTCTTGGGAATTTTTGACACATTTACGTTTTATCAAGGGGCCTTTGTTCGATTTAATCTGAACCACAAGCCTAATGTTAAAAATGTGAGGCATTGTTAAAGTTAGTTTAAGAAATTATGAACAATAAAACACAATTCCGCCCATTGGCACGCCCAATTTTAAGCGAAAATCACTAAACTCTCAATGTTTTCAAAAAAAAAAAACAATGATTTAAAATAAAATCATTTGTTGCAGTTAATACTTTATGGTTGATTTTAATGATAACTTAAACATATAACAATTGTGACCATTTTTTCTTTTCTTTGTTTGTTAAAAAAACGCAATTTGAAAATTCGAAATACATCTCACCCAAGAACCCTTTATTTTTTAAAAATATTTCTTTTGTTCTTGCAGTTAATTTACTGCAGAACCAAGTGTAATTTAAAATCATTTCCCAGAAAGAAAAAAAACATAAACAAAGAAATATAAACAAAAACAGTAGGCACAAATTAAACGCTTCGTTTACACCTTCCTCAAGATAAATTTTAAACACCAATAAAATTAATAATTTATTTGGAGTGGGTGGTAGGAGCTTAGTTCATTCACAAAAATAATATTAAATAAAAAAAAGAGAACAAGAACTTTGATTATTTAAAATTCCTAAGAATTTCCAAACGATGTCAGATGGTGTTAGTTTTTTTTTGTGTGTTTAAAGACAATTTCCACTTCAAAACTTTGTCAAAAGTAAAATCCGATGTATGTAATTTAATTTAATTCAAATTGATTGAACAAATTTGATACACAGAGTTCACAAGACAAAATAAATTACATCACTAAAAAGTGTATCTTCCGCGATACATCCATCTACCGATATATCTTTTAATAAAAGTTTAACTATCTCTGAGTAAGTAAACTCAAATTGATGTTAGAAGAATAAAAATATAATTTAACACAAAAATAAAATAAACCTTGTAACTACCAAAAAAGGTATTCAATCATTGATCGTTAATGCAACCAACTATAATTTATAGTTTAAGGAGAAAAAAAAATTAAAAATAAATGCACGATTTTAATCGATTATTCCTTCTAAAAAAGGTAATAGACTTGATGGCACCGAAACTAACGAGTCCCACTTCTGTTTTGAGAGAAGCACAATTGACTTGGACGATCGTACACCGCTTTTGATGAACTGAATTTTATTTATACACACCAGGATGAGGGAAGAGGGTGTTCCTATACTTTTTTTTTTTAATTTTTCATTTTCAATGTGAGACTAAATGCCACTATGCCACTCTACCCTCACAAATGAGAGAATAACTCACGAAAAAAAATATTCCTAAAAATAAGAGCAATTTCATATTTTTTTTGTCAGGTTGAAAAGTGTGCTCTTAAAAATTCTCTTAGAAATTAAAAAAAATTTGTAAACCATTTTTTATAGTTTTGCTATCTTTATTATTTATTATTCTATTTTCCTCATTTATTATGTTAAATTTTATGAATACAGAAACAAAAAAAAACAAAATTTTTATACAAAAGAAATATTAATATTCTCCCAAAAAGAATCATTTATTTTTAGATGAAATTTTTATCACGCAATTTTATGTCGTGTTTAGGATACAAATTTTTTATATACGGATTATTATATTTTTAAGACAAAAACACAAAATAAGTTTGCCATAAATAATGTTCAATGTTTTAAAATTAATCTTTTGTTTTATTTACATTTAGATATAGGAAGAAATGTATGTTTTAGTTGATTGTGGGATAAACTGAGAAAAGTGTATGCCACATGTTGTGGCAGTCAGCGGTATATTCTTTAAATGGGGGCGTTTTATAAGGAAATAGGTGTGTATTTTAAACACACAAAAAAAACTACCTATTGTCTACAAGGAGAACATAAAACATGAGGGGCATAGCATTCCATTGGCTTTTTGCCGAGTTTTATATTTCAAGTGAAACGATGCGATGCCGATTGCAATCTGTCAGGGTAATGAAGCTGCCAATTATAATTGGATTTTGGTGTCGTCAGCTAATGTTTTGAGATTTTAATGGCAATATTTTTGAAATCCATTAGAGCAATCAATATTTAAAGATTTGTAATCATTTTTTTTTTTTGTTTTGTTTACAAGAAGTTCTAGTTTATGTAATTTATGAATATCACTGGGAAAGTCAAATCGATATTTTTTTGTTATTAAATAAAATGAGATTATTCGAGGAAATGAAATTAGGAGACTAAGAACTTTATGAGTCTGTCAATTTCAAGAGTGACAGATATCATTGAAAGGAAAGTGTCGAATTCCAGAGTGCAAAGCGAAATAAAAAATAATTCCACAGCAAACCTTGATGTTTCAAATAGTTTGAAACCGCCAGGTTAATTTATTTTTAATGCCAGTCGAAGTCGTTCAACAAGTGAAAGTTTCTACTTTTTCGGACCAAAGAGAGCGCTCATGAGAGGACAAAATTTCCCCTACTTGCCAGATTTGGTCCGAAAAATTTCTAGTGGCTGTTTTGTACTGGATGTCAAATGCCAAGTGTTCGTATGTCAGATTTGAAAAAAAAATGTCAGTTTGAATTCATATAACAAAGCAAAATACAAATAGCTAATTTATTGACTTATGATTGCTCTACGGCAGCTCTAGAGTCAAATATTTCTTTTGAAGTGGTGCAAATTAGTGCAAATAAGTGCCCAAACCATTCCCGACATTTTGACGGTTTTTCTTCTCTTTGAGAGGATTTCATTCCGAACTGTCACAATTTGACATTTAGTCTGAAATAGTGCCAATAATTTAACGAACACACCTAATACCCCATGCACAATGCTGATTTTGACGTTTGTTAATGAACCAGAGAGTGATACGAGTATATATTGCTATTTGTAAATGAGCTCTATTCTGCCGCATTTTTATAATGTGCAAAAAATACCTACATACACATACATATGTATATCGAAAATGTATTTTATTGGAAATTTGTATATATAATGTTATTTTAACTTTTAAATGCTGAAGTAGATAAGATATTCATTAAATTAAAAAAAAAAAGTGGTTAAAATATTTTTTAACACTTAATGTATTTTTTATGAATTCAAAATTAAGTACATTAATTATTGAATTTCAAAAACAAACACTAAAATTGCTTTTACCTAAATTCCTTTTAAATTTTATCAGACATTTAATATTTTTCAGTTTCACTAACATACAAATGGTATATTTTAGAGACATTTTAATTTAACTGAGTTTGCCTCACAACCCTGGATAAAAAAAGTGGTTGTTTCCCTCGCACATGCGAAGTGAAAGAGAAAAAAAAATGAAAAGGCATTATGGATGAGCGGAAAATTATTCTGATAGCAAACTATCAGCTGTTGCTGAATGGAATGGCTTAGCAAAAAAGACTTTTAAAATTTATGAGACAAAAACGAGCTTTTAGTTTACAAGGCCATTTAAAATCTTCTTAAACTTTAAAGCATTAGTGAAACCAAAAATATCGTTTAAAGGCTAAATAGCTTTTAAAATAATTAACAGTTTTTCGTTAAATTGGTCTTAAGTTTTCCTACCTACCATTTTTTGCTCAATTTAAAAAAAAGTATGCTTATGACATTTGACCTATGAAAAAGGGTTTCTTACTGGGAAAAGTTCAAGTATTAAATTCTGGAAAGAAACAAATCATGATATATCTCCGAGTAAAGCACAACTTTAAATACCTGATGACATCGCTCTTTTAACTGATTTTTAATGAAATATTAATGACATAATATGTACACACTCTTTTTTTTTACTTTTTTTCAAAGTGAGAGTGACAGTAGATTTATTGAAATTAATTTATTTTGCAACCTTACCTTACCTAAAAATTTAATTAAAATCAATTCAGTGATTTAGATTTTATTGAATTTTGACGCCATCTCCATAAACAAAATCGAAACTACTGTGCAGTGCGCCTGCATAGAGGCAATTAAGTTAAATTAAGGATATTGATAATCATTAGTAGGCAAGTTTGCATTAATTTTTGTGTAGATTTAAGATAGTTCCAAGATAATGGAAAAATAACGATGAGTTACAAATTTAAGAAAAATACATCTCTAAAACTGTTTTAGTGAAAGATTGTCTTTTCTTTTAAAGGTTCTTTGGAAGGTTTATATTGAATTTGACTTCTAGGAACTCAAAAAAAACTTTAGTGCAAAGTTTAAAAGAAATCGTTTCGGGTCAAGGCTTGGAATGACAGACAGAATCTCCCACCAAAACTTCCCTAATTTTAACAACATATGAATGTACATTAGGGTGGTCTTTAAATTAGACATAGCCTTGGATAGCGCGGCCATTTGATTCAAAAGATTCGGATTTTTATTTCATCCGTTTGGTCCCCCTCTTTTCACTTTAAGGTACTTATTATGGGGTAAGGGTGATTCTTATAACACGCGAAACAAGATCAGAACGTATAGACTAGATTTAAACGAGAAAAAATCATATTGGGGGTCTAGTTCCCCCGTTCAGACAGGAGGGGTAATTTTTTTAAAAAGTAACTCAAAATATAAAACAAAATATTTAAATAAAACGGGAACACTTACAATGTCACGTTATAGCTTTTTTTAAAATTAAAATTTCATTATAAGCTTATTATTTTTTTAATAATTTTTTTCAAAAACTATTTATAATAAAAACTTTATTTAAAAAAGCATATTGTACAATAAATTTGTGACTTTAAAAAAGGTACAGCGTGAATGTTCCTGTTTTGTTTTTTAATATTTTTTGTTTTAAGTAAAATTTTTAAAAAATTACTCCGGACATTTGTTTTTTTTTTTGTCAATTCTGAATTATTTTCTATTTATTCTGCATAAGTACCAAAAAGTTTCAACATTAAATTATTAATTCTATTCTATTATTCACCCCGATTACAGAATCCGGCCAATGAGCTGAGGAAAGAATCAGACTCATTTTTGAAATTTTTACTATGAGCTAAATGTCAAAATGGAGTCCGACTCCCTCCGAAGCTCTTTCGTTGGATTCTCAAATCGGGGTGATTATGTACAATATGTACAATGAATGTTCTACATTAATAATTTCCACACTTTTTGTATAAGGTATATTAAAAAAAAAATACAAGTAGGTAGTTTCTTAAATACAAAACGCATCATCTAACATTAAAAAGTTTCATATTTGATTTGCACTATAAAATGACATTATCCCCATTCCGTACATCAAAACATCTTCGGAATGCGTTCTCACCTAAATCCTTATCTCAATAGTGCAGCGACTACGACTTTAAATGTGATTATGCAGAACAAAAGTTGAATAGGTCAACGCCTCTTCAAAGACATTCCCATGCTTTCTTGTGTCAAGAATTTTCTATCTATGCAGCACAAGGTATAGGGCAGCATGATAAATACCAACAAGCAACGCACATCAGGAAAAGAAAAAGTGTGAAGCATAAAATTAAGCAATAAAATAAAATTCTACTATTGCCAACTAAGTTCACTAGATTTTTATTAAATCTAATTGTAAGTATGCAGCAAAACCCGTTGGGCAATTTTATAAAGAAATCATATTAAATAGAAAAAAAAAATTGAAAAACAACAGCAACACTTATAATATTGTTTTGCAGCTTTTTGGAAGGAAAAAAGTCCATTCTTATGGTTCTGTTTTTAATTTTTTGGCTAAAAATTGTTTCAACTAATCATTTTGAAGAAAAATTAAATTTTTAATTTTTCGTTTTAAAACAATTTAACTTTATTTGAAAAGAATGGACTTATTTTAGCTCTTTTGTATTATAAAAACATTTATAAACCTTTTTCTAAAAAAAAAAAATTAGGCTCAGTTGGCAATACTGATATGCATATTTATATCTTATAAGTTTCCCTCGTGCACTGCTAGCAAAAAAAGATATTTTTAATAGCGAATGTAAACAAGTGTTGTACTTATTCTTATGTATAGAAAAAACGTAATGAAAAAATCTTCATCTATTTACCAGTTATAAATATTTTCTTTTTTTAGTGAAAAGGAAAACTCTTTTTTAGAATTATCACGCTTAGCTCATAATAAGTTCATTCATTTCATTTCGATTTTCAGAGCAAATAAAATGAGCAATACATAATTCCCTCTAATGTCGCATGAACTTGCTTTAAGAGCAAACTATGTAATTTAAAAGAGATACAAATTGATAAAATAATCAGCGCTAGTATGAATTTCACGTGAAAATCGTTTATTCCACCAGAATTTTAAAAGCTTTTCAGCCTTAGTGTGAGTTTTACGAAAAACATTTCAAACGGAAAATAGACATTTCACTTTTCGCCTATTGTGAGTTTCACACGAAAAACCAAAATTCCGCCTATTTGTGAGTACTCATTTCGTAATTATTCACTATTATTTTGCACAAGTACTACTCTGTTTTTCTTTCTTTTGCCGTAAAAAAATTAAAGACAATTTAAGCTTTTAATTACCAAACACACATAAAAGGGGAATTTTCGTTTATTTGGGGAAACTCACTCACAATAGGCCAAAAGAGAAATGTGAGTTTTTCCGCGTGGAATTTTGTTCACGTGAAACTCATAATAAGGCAAAATGTGATGACAGATGAAACTGAGTATGAACATTGGATGAAGAAAAACAAAAAAAATATAAACGTTAATTTTCACGCCCCTCTTTAGTAAAAAATTTAAATTTATGACAAACAACACTAAGCAGTCGCAAAGTGGTTTCAAAGTAGTCTATTTTCAGTTGCGTAACCGTTGACTAATGTGTTCAAGAGTTTATATATAAATAAATGTGAAGAAAAATAATAGTGTGTGAGCACTACTTATGTATGGAACATCTACGAAATTTGAATATAATTTATAGAGGGATTAAAACAGAAAAAAAGTAAGCTTTTCATAAACCTACAAAAAAAAACAGTATGATATTCGATTAACATTTCATTGAACGCATAACTTGCCCTTAAGTATCACATGTACATCATATCTATATCACAAGTTCGCAAGTAAAAATATCCTGAGACTAAGAGAAGGTGTGCTGATTCCGTCGTTTATCACGTGTCTTTGTGCCATACCGGTGCGATGGCGGTGGCGACAATAACCATGGGGTTTAAGGTAAAGGGAGCTTTTTGTGCAGGGTAAATAGGCCATTATTTTGAATTTATATTTATTTTTTTATTTTTCATTTTTAAATAAATTGCGAATAGGGAAATAGAATTCATTATGTGACTTGAGATGTTTTTTGTTGTTGTCAAGAATAAATTAGAGGTGTATAATATTATTTATTTTAATACGGGTTGCATGTTTAATGGAGGCGGTTGGATGATTTGCAAATGGAAAACAAAACAAACAAATGGAAGTTAAAGAAAGAAATAAAAATTGATTTCTATTTGCGATAGGTACTAAAAGGCAGGCTTCGCATTCATACTAAATTAAACTCGAGATTGTAATAAAAACTGATAATAATTTTGTGTTCATAGAAGTCAATGTTTTGGAAAACTAGCCCTCCTGCATCAACAGGGGTAGAGTTAAACATTCTTTTTCTTCTATTATTTTTCTTAAAACATTATCGAAAGAATTAATTAACATTTAATTTTGAAACCCCGAGAGTAGGCTGAAGGTGTGTGTAAATGTATTTGAAAAAAAAAAAACGATCAAAAAATTTTAAACTGTTTCTTATAAATTCATATATCTATATATAAGTATTTGATAAAGAAATTAAATTCAATATTGCGTCTCAAACAAAAATAATGAAATAGTAGCTAGCAATTTAAAAAAACAAATTTCATTGTTTTCGTTCTAATTTTTTTTTTAACAATAAGTAAGTTGTAGTCCTTGCGGAAATCTATGATGAAATTTTTAAAACTATTAATTCTGACGTGCCGTTGTATTCTTATTAAAAAAAAAACTTTTTAATGTTCTAGCTCGTTTATTCTTGCTCCTTTATTATATTGTATTTCTTTTTCAATTTCCAGCACCAAAAGACATGCCAGCACCTGCTTTTCCACCTCCACCTGCACCTCCACCTGCACCAGCACTTACACCACCACCTGCAAATCCACCTGCACCTCCACCTGCACCTCCACCTGCACCTCCACCTGCACCTACACCACCACCTGCAACTCCACCTGCACCTCCACCTGCACCTCCACCTGCACCTCCACCTGCACCTGCACCTCCACCTGCACTTCCACCAGCCTCACCATTTGCACCTCCACCTGCATTTGCACCCATCGTTACTCCCATTTTCATTCCACCACCAGCTCCCCCACCCATTCCCGATTGAGCGTTTCTTTTTACAATAAAGTGCCCAGTTTTTTCATCTGAGACAGCAATATCCTAGTAAAAATATTAGTTTTCAAAGTTTAAAAAAAATCTTTTAATATCAAAAATCAAACCATCAGAAAAAAAACTCCTAAAAGGACAATCACGAATTTAGTTGCAGTTTGCATTTTTGAAATTGATTATTATACTTTAATTAAAATGCTACTAGTGATTAAGCTCGTGTAACAACTTTAACTGTCGTTTCAGCAGCTTATTTAGTTCCTTAAATACTCGAAAGCTTAGGCATATGAAACATTTCATTTGATAACTCTAAAAAAAACAACAATTAATCTAGTTATCTCATCTGAGTAATTAATTAAATAGTAACAGTTTAATTTAAGTTTTACTTTGTCCACAATAAATAAATCATTTGAATATATACAATTGTACATGAAAAGATTTATATCAGTTTGCATGCTTAATCATAACACAGGTTTACAAGGTTTTTGACACGGACAGGTAAGACTCGTTCGATATGGAGTTTTTGGCAATGAATCCAAATATTATTATTTTCAAAATTACATTACAGACAAAAAAAAAAATAAAAAATAAATTTGTTCAAAAAAAGATTGCAACGACTCTTAAAAGAAATACTCTTCTTCTTCAAATATAAGTTTAAATCTTTCCAATGTGTATTTTAGTCTATTTTAGAGAAATCTGTATTTAGTTGTTAGTTGTTACCTGCCTAAAGATAATTTAATAAGTTTAAGCCAGTTGTTCAAACAAGGTTCAAACTTTGATCCGCAGTTAAGCAATTTTAAATCACCAATTTCGGCGAGTTAAATGATGTTCAACGGTGGTTTGAACCAAGTTTGTACAACGGGTGTTTAGAAGTTTAAAATCCGGTTTACACAAGAATTTAAACAAGGGATTTATTAGAGAATACAAAATCAACCCGATTACAGACTCCAACGAATCAGCTTCGGAGGAAGTCAGACCCAATTTTGACAATTGGCTAAACTCAATTTTGACATTTGGCTCTAAAATGTCAAAATTAAGTCTGATTCTCTCGGCAGCTCATTTGTCAGATTCTGTAATCGGGATGCATATATTGGAAAGATTTAGAAAGACTTAACTTGGAAGAAGAGAAATATATATTTTTTTTTAGGAATCGTTACGAATTTTGTTGAAAAAAGGAAGGATACATAATCTCAAAAATAGTGAAAAAAAGGATATATCGGATAGTAACAAAGATATTAAAAAGAATTTAGCTAAATTCATATTTTATATATACGTACTTTTAAGAATCAAAACTAATTTTATTGACAAAAAATTATTTCTCGTTGTTACATAACCGAAAAAAAAATCGAACGGGAATATTTCAAAAACCCCAGCTGATGGCAAAAAATGGATGACGAATTTAAGCTTAGCGCCCAAAAGTATGCTTACAAACATTCTTCACTAGTCGTGTCACAAAAAGTTAACACATTTTTTGTAAGCCTGTGTAATCTAGATTAAAGCTGGTGTTGTTTATATTTTTTTTAATTAAATTGACGCATTTTGTTTCTGTAAGCTAAAAACTAAAAACTTCAAAACAAAATGATTCCGCTATATAATTAAATGCAGTTCTTTTTTTGTTAAGAGATGTATAAATAGAAGCAGATAAGCAAAAGACTAAATCTATTAGAATCTATGGCGAAATAAAAAAAATAATACGAATAGGTGCATTTTAATAAAATATTCTACCTATTATATTACACATGAGATTTTAACACGCAATATTTATGGCACAATTATTTTATTGTATTCATTATACATATATGTGCTTATTAAAGCTATCACATTTTTAAGTTTTATTATTTCAATGTGACCAAAGAAAGAGCCTGTAGCCTTTGACGAATTTAATTTCCGCTTCCTAAGCTGGATTTTAATGTAAAGATTATTTTGTTGCCGGCTAAAAAAAATTATATTTCAGTTAAACTATTACCACAGGTACTATAGTGACATAGATATCGCACGCAGAGCAAAGAAAAAAGACTACTTTTTCATATTGGGGTGGAGAGCTAAGTCCCACTTTGATCCATTTTGTGGGAACTATGTATGTATATCAAATACTAGCTGGGCCACCCCAACTTTGCTCGAGTAGTGGGAGTTTCAAATCCACTTAAGTTCAACAGAACAATTTAACTCAGTTCAAACGAGAATGTGTAACTAGGGTTAACAAAACAAAATTATAAATAATATGGCAATCTGTGTGTTTTATGTATGAATTTCTTCGTTTAAAATAAAAATGAATGAAAATCCATCATCCGATTCTTCTATGATTAATAGTTCAAACTCTATTCTGTTATCCACTTAGTTTATGAGCGGTCATGTTTCTCGTCGTTAAATAAACGAACTTCTTCCTGTATTTTCGTAGACATTTTTTTTAAGCGGATATACTCGATATACAGCTAAAATTTAAAAAAATCTAATTCTTGAGAAGACTATCCTTTGCAAATAAACATTTCGAATAAAAATAAAATGTTTAAAATCGGATTCCATTTCACCCAATAAATATCTAAATTTTGACAATAAAATGAGCCCTTAAGCGGTCTTTCAAGAATGCACTTTCCAACTCAAAAAAATATTTGTAATCATATTCACATTTTTTTTCACTTCTTCTCCATTTCACCATATGTACAAAGTAAAATTTTGAAAATATCAAGCTAATGATTTTCAAAGTCCATACTCTAAATAACTTTCCAAAGAAAAAAAGTATATTTAAAATCCGACATTGTATTTCTTAACCTATTTCACCCTATAGTTTATTAATTTTGAAAAAATTTAGGTCTCAATTATGTTTATGTACGAGTAGGATCACATAGATCTTTAATTATAAAATTTTTAAAATACAAAATTTTTTAAAATCGGATTCCCTTTTTTTTTGATTTTCACTTTTTAATTTAACAAATTCAAATTGATAAATTTGTATGTTCACCCTATAGATATGAAGCTTTATTTCGAAATATATCTAGTCTTTAAACCTTTCTCTAAGTCAATCATCTTAGTAAAGACTTTAAACGGACAAATGAATGTTTGTAACCTCATACCATTTTGTGTTTACCCCATTTCACCCTACAAATAGAATCGTTTACAAAATTGTAACCCAAAAACCTTGCTTTAAATAACCTTTCTAATTAAAAAATGTTGGAATATAAAAATTAAAAACTCCCACAAATAAAAAAAAATACTGTTGGTATCTAAAATTAAGTCTAAAGTACTCATGGACATTCTAACCTTATTTAGAGAATTTTTATGATCAGTTCAATAATTCCAGAGATAGGTTAACACATACATATGTAAACGAGTAGCCACATAAAAAAACGTCAATAAACAAAATGTCAACTATTTACTTACAAGGACTCGGAAGAAAAAAGAGCTTGCTAACACAAATCAATCTTATCTGTGGCATTACGTTAATATTCTTGTTTTTTCCTCTTAAATCGGATCTTTTCTTTAATGCCATTTACTGGATCCACTCAGTTCACCTTCGAAAATTGTGTGCCTATTCAGCTCAAAGGGAGATAAGCAACATTCTAGGTACATACATACATTTTCTAATTATATTATTTTTTTTTTTATTTTCGGAATCAAAATAAGAAAAAACCACATGGCTCTATCCGTTTGATCAAATAAAATTGTTTTATTGGCTTAATTTACATTGAATTCAATTGTTTAAATTGTTTCTTTGAACTTTTTTTTTTTAAAAACGATGAGCTATCAACCAACTAAAAATTTTAATCCACAAATAATTTTTTTATACTTCTCTATTTTTACTTCAATTGAAAAAAAATCTTTTGATTTCGATTTGATAAATAAATTAAGCAAAAATATGTAAATATGGCTGAAATGAATGGAATGGTATACACCAACTATGATAGGATATTTGTGCTTTAGACTGACTGTACTGAGTCTATTTCACTTGTTTTTAAGTTTTTCCAAAATATTGGTGGCTTAAGTTCCTACCTAGGAACTTAATTTATATTTAAAAAGGTCCCGAAAAAAGGATATAATTTATTGGTAGCTTATTTCATGACCTTTTCTGAATAAAACGCCCTAAGTGAAATCGCTTTGATGAAATGCTACATCAAAGCGATTTCACTTAGGGCGTTTTCAAAAACGTCATCTGTGCCAAACATGCATTTGCAGAATGTTCTTAAACGCAAACTGCAAAAGTCATCTGTTCGAAAACGAAAATACAAATTTTACTACATTAGTATTGGGCCATAAAAGTCAATTTGACTGTCAAATAATCGTCATTTTTTGACGCAGATACTGTTATCATCAAATATAAAATCGTCCTTCTAGCACAAAATCGGGTTGATCAACGTCAATTAATTTACTTGCAAACGCATTTGACGTTTTTTTTTTTTTTTTTAATATTAAAGGAAAACAAAAATTTTGTGAATTAAACAATTACCAATAGTCATATTTTTAATGTCTAACACGTCTTTGACAGTTTAAATGCAATTAAGAAAAAAATACCTCCGCAAGAATTCTAATTAATTCTAATAAGAGCTTATAAATGAGGTGTCCATATAAGGCGACAACCCCTAATTTTTGTATTTAAAGAGAGAAATATTTTCCTACAAGAAATAAATATCTACCTACCCAAAAACTAATTGACCAATTCAAAAATGAAATATCGTTTACGTTACACTCGACATATAGCAGGTTCATTGAAAGAAAAAAAAAAATTAATAATACAAAAAATCAGATAGATAAATACATCTGCTATGGCCAATCAACCATCTTGCTACCGTAAATTAAATAACTACATTTGTTACAAAATTTTCTCGGAGATCAAATATTTATATGTAATAAAGAATAACCAATTTATTTACTGTGCTGACGCTGACGACATTTAAAAGTGCAACATCATGGCTAATTTTAGGAGCTCTTTGTTGTTCGTAAAGCCAGCTACAAGGAGTCGAGTAGAGACAGACTAACAATAACCGCAACTACCCCTTCTTGAATGATTTAAGCTAATATACTACTTTAGCGCTTTTCGGCATATGGCAACGATTCTTCAATGTCTCAGCATGAACAGAGGCAACACCAACAGCGGTATTGTGTTTATTGTTTTCCTAATTAATTCGAATTGCACTCTCGATTGTAAAACACAATAACAACAAGCTATTTGCACAAATATAAATCATCGCCTTAACCTTGTGGTATGCGTGTTCGCGCATTACCATGAGGTTGGTTGTTGAATTATATTTTTCTTTGGATTTGGATTAATTAGAGAAAATATTTATTCGAAACTTTTTTTCATTTATTATTTTTTGCTCTCGAGACAGGTGTTGAAAAATCAAATTAAACAACAAATCTTTATTGAAAGTGTTGAGAGAGAAATGAAGTGGAGAAGGTGTTGAGTGTTTGGGGGGTTAGGGAGAGGTGATCGTAATGATGTTTTTTCGGGTCAATTCTACCTACGTCGCTTTTGTAATATATTTTTTTTTTTGAGGCACGTCACCTGTCGTCTGTGGGCATTGAGTCGAGTGTTGAAATGATAGACTAGGATTTACCACTTTCTTTTGAAAAGTAGCCAACAAACAATGTTATCCAAAGAAGATTTTGTTGTTGTTGTTGTTGTTGTTGTAATGGGAATTTGCAATTATTTATTTTTTGTTTTAATATTAATTTAAATTTAAATTATATCGACACTCACCTCTTTTTCTTCGTTGTCACCAGCTGAATCTTGTCGTTCTGGTTCAAGGTCCTGAAATTTAGAAAATAAAATTAAATTTAAATTTAAGGTCTTGTATATTTAGTCAGATTATTATTGACTATAAATTAGTAGAAAATATGTGCATATGTACCTACATGTACATATTGAAAATGCTCCAAATAATAATTTCAGTGTCAAAATTGATATTTTTTCTCGAGGGACGAGACTACTAAATTCATTGTCCTCAATAAATAAAAAATCAAGATCAAAACATTCTTAGTAGGACAATATTGCTTTATGCATAAATATTTTTAAACAAACATTTTTTGCAAAATGATTCACCCAGCTTTGTACTCTGTATTTCAATAAAATATGTTTTGTCTCGGGCAAAATGATTCACCTGGCTATCTTTTCTGAATTTCGATAAAATTTTTTTTTGTTTTTGAAAATAAATTTGAAAAAGAATTGTTTATAAGAAAAAATAAACAATAAGCAACGTTTGTTGCTTATAAAAGATTTAGGAGTATAAGAAGATAAATTGTTAAGAATGAGTTTATTAACATTATATTTCAATCTATTTCTCATCTTAACACTGTGTCTGTCAGAGCAATACTTTATAGATTACGATCTGTCACGTTTCATAGAAACATAAAGGAATATAGTATTCTCTAAAATGTTGGTTGGGCAACCAATAGCTTAATATTTCATTTTATTGGCTTTAATAAGTCTTAGAAGAAAGATCTTAGATGTGTTATCGAACTTAACAAAGTTCTTAAAATCTCAACAAAATGTCTAAAAATAGCTATACAAAGATCCCAGAGCAGCTAGCCTAGTTGCCAGAGAAAAATGTTTGAACAGTTTTTCAAAAAACAAGTCTATATACTAAACAAATACAAAATAAGGTCTGATAATTCATATAGTATAAAATAATCTAAAAATTTGAAACTTTGAGTTTTAAGGCTGACATTATGGTACCTATGGGTAGGTGTCTGGCAAGTGTCAAAACAGGTTGACGATACCTCCTGTTAATCATATTTTTATATGTATTGAAAAAATGACGTTATTTTGAAAAAAAAAAAAATCAAATGCTCCTTTGGCACTTATTAATCCACAAAGGATCCCTGATTCAAGAAAAGTGTTTCATGAAAATTAATTAATTAATTTTCGGTCATGGTTTAAACTACGCTGATGTCTATTTAATAGTAAGACTAGGATTACAGTTGTGGTTTTAGTCGCAAATGAACACATAAGGTTAAACGTGAATGAACGCTCATGATTCCAAGAAATTGTACTGAGTAGAAGCTACATTTTTTAGTAAGCAAGTGCGTTCCTAGTCATAGCCTTATAATTTTTAAAAATTTGTGCAGAACCTAGTGGAAAATTAGCTCAATTTGGGTGTGAAAATGAAAAATTCGTTAAAGGGGTGTGAACATTTAATATTTGGCGATTTGATTTAGATTATGCTAACAGACTGCAGTGCCTCTGATATTTAGGTTTCTACGTATATCCTAAAGTCTACAGATAAACGTGCTATTTTAGATGTTTGCATTATTAAATCGCTTGCTAAATCTTATTTTGTATATGTGTATTTATTTAAATATATAAATAGCGGCTCTGGTGGTTTTCAAATTTATCCAAAATAATAAATTTTTATTCAACTTTTTCGTATCTTAAAAGCAAACTTAAATCGACCTTTCTAGTATTTCCGGGATTAGAACTTTGTCAAGAAAACGGGATTTTGAATAATTAAGTTATGAATTATAATACTTACATCCATATCAATATGCACAACACCAGTAGATCTTCGTTTTGGTTTTCTTCTTCTTTGAATAACCGCTTGTGTTGCGAGGGCGCTTCTATTATCGTTTTCTTTGTCGTTTTCTAAAACAGAATAACAAAAACTGCATTGTACCAGAGAAACAAAACCTATTATTTATATTATATTAACCTTTATCTTCACCATTATTAGTCCTCCTTGATAACACTGTATTCTCATTATTATTTGTATTGGAGTCTCTGCTCCTATCACTTGAGTCATGTGAAACAATTGAATTCGTGCTACCCATAGAGCCAACTGGTGCCGATACCGGCCTCATCATTGATGATTGTTGTTGATTTGATGTGTTCACTAAAATTTAAAAAAAGAAGTAATATAATTTTAAAGTAACATTTTTTTTAAGATGGCTTTGAACATTTTTGATAGTAAATTCTCAACTTACTTGCGTTAGTTGTGTTAATCCTTCGTTGTGCGATAGAAGATGACAAATTGGCAGCAGCGATTACCGCTGGCGCACTTGGTATAATTGTACTATTGTTGGGCGGAAATGTGGTCCCACTAGATGCATCTTCCAATTTGAACTGTAAAAATATCAGCAATAATCTTTCAATAACCAGGCTCTTCTTTTTTCATTGAGAATTTTTAAAATATGAACAAAAAAACTTTAAAAAATAATAATTTTTTGAGGCAATTTTTTTTTTGAGAGATTTTGTGTATAATTGTTAATTATAAAGATTGTTAAATGAAAGGATGTGCATAACTCCAAAGCAATTGGAGTTTACTAAAAAAAATCATAATAATCCTACTAGAAGCATAAATATTATTAAAATATATTATGTTAAAAAAAAAATAAAACCGTAAAACCAAAAAGTTTTTTAATTCTATTAATTTATATTTAAAGGTCATATTTCCATGCGTAGTTATTTACATGGGGTAAAAGTAATGTTTTCAATTGAAGTTTAAACCAAAAAAGTATCTGAAATGAATGATGATGTCTATAGTATGTAAGATTGTTTTCCTTGGGGATTGAATGGGAGTCTGGGTCTGGAAATATTTTAATATATGTACTTAAAACTTAAGTGACAGTAAATATAAAAAATTATAAAATATTATAATAATAACAATTAGGAAGCTTAAAAACTTCTAGAAATTTCCTTAACTACGCACGGATACACAAAGCAACGGACTTATGTACAGTAAGACAAAAGCACTTTTAATGAAACACAATGTTCCTACAAAAAAAGTCTGAAATTTCAGCTGAAAATTTTTAAGATTTCAAATTGGCGAAGCAAGATTTTACTAGGATTTCATTCAAATCAAGAAATTTTATTGAGATATCGTCGAAATTTCGATGAAATCTTGTTCCATCAATTTAAAAATACCAAAAGTTGCCAAATGAAATCTCGGATTTCGTTTTGGTGGGAACAACAAGATTTGATTCAAAACTCGGATTTGTGCTTGATACAAAACCAATACTTGCCATATAGAAGAAGTAGAAGAAGATATAAACATTCATTATGAATGCAATAAGGCTCAGTTGCAAAAATGGTTTTTTGACAACAGTCACTTGGCCTAAGTCGAAGTTTGTAAGATATTTCTACAGATTTTTGGAACATGTTTCCAGTTGCTATCTATCAATATCAGCTTCTTAGTTCAAAAACATTGTTTTGTAATTAAATTTCCTCAAGGTTTGTCTTTTTATTGTCAAAAAGAAAAAATAAATAGATAAACGATACATTTGGAAAATCTAAAACATCAAATATTTGTACATGACAAAGCACTCCGCACGATTTACTTGAATTTCTCTGGAAGCGGAAACCCAATGCCAAGACAATTGTTGTGTTTAACTTTAGAAACACCCAACATTTTTGATTTATCAACATATTATTTTTTTTAAATTAATAAAATTGTACTCAAAACAAAGATTCAGAAACATTGGCGCCATCTCGTGTTCCATGGGCTAAAAGAAAACAAGATAAGGAAAGTCCAACATTTTTTTAGGTGGCTTGATGCTGTATACGTCACTTCAGAATTTTTCAGAAGGCCAAGCATGTATGGTAGCTGTTGCAATCAAGTGTAGTCGATACCACCTAACATAGACAATTCCTTTTTTTTAGCTCAGCTGTTTGTTTTCTATTTGAACCAAATTAA
The DNA here is from genome assembly GCA_946251815.1 of Dasysyrphus albostriatus. NCBI lineage: Eukaryota > Metazoa > Arthropoda > Insecta > Diptera > Syrphidae > Dasysyrphus > Dasysyrphus albostriatus. The sequence goes on from OX276336.1 coordinate 141,172,129, forward strand.
GAACCGCTGATACTTGATTGTTGCGATTTAACTCTATTGCCCATTGTATCAAAATACGTGCAATATCTTCAGGATACGTCTGCTTGCAATGTAACTCTTCTCATATCCAGGTAAAATATTTATTTTTTCAAATAGCATATTAAAAATGACAATTCATTTAATTCCCCCAATACATAGATACAAAATCAAAGACTAAACGAAGTTAACTTAATTCAGATTTTAGCTATAAACAAAACATATTAATTTATATATTTTCTTATAAATTTGTTATTATGTATGTACATATGTTTTTGTAGGAATAATATTTTGAAAAAAAAGAAGTAAGTAACTACTAAAGCATGCTTTATTCACCAACTACATACGATAAGTTACTGTTGTTTTAATATTTGTTTACTAAAATAAATAAATGGCAGTAGCTATGTAGGTACAAATTAAGGTAAAATGAATCCAACGCCGAGTTAGTTATAAAACAAAAAACCTTGTTAAAAATAAAATATTTATTTGTTAAAAATTATAAAAAAAATAAATGTTTTATATTTACACTATTAATGTTAATGTTAAAAATAATATATATGCATACATCTATAAAATAAAATAAAAAAATAATTTACAATAATATTGTGAATAGAGATTCTGGCAAAAAGAAGCAAGCTCACTTTCTTTGGTCTATCTCTTTCTAAGTAGGCGCAAGACATGCCAAGCCAAGGCGCTCATTAAAAATGCAGGCAACGAAAATATTAATTTTATACAATTTATTTTCGTTTCTTTTTTTTATTGTTTTTGTGAAGTCAAAATAAATATACGATAAATAAAATTAATAATTATGATGCAAATAGAGAAACAAAAGATGTATTATAAAAAGTAGTAGATGTAGTAGTGTATTGTTGAAATCTATATTGAGTTTTTGATTGTTGTTTCATAATTTGGCGGCCTACCTTGCATCCAATATCGAATTTCAAACGCCACGATGGTCGACGTTCAGCCGCCGAACTCATATGCAAAGGCGACGATGGTGTCGATTCACTTTTTCTCATAACAACAACATTATCACGATCGCTGTTATCACTGTCGTGCGACGATGAGCTTGGTTTTGACATAGTTGTCGCTGTCATTGTCGCTGGCGTATTGGTGGGAGGTACTTTAGTTTCTTCACAAATTTCCTCAGTGGTGTATTTATTTGCTTCGTTACGAAGCTTTTCAGCTAGCGACAGTGAATTTGCATTATCAATATCAAAGAGAGAACGTTTCTCACGTATTCTAGTTGGAGAGTCTGTTGGTGAATTGGTTACAACTCGCATTCTTGGTGAATGCATAGGTGATGTTACTGATGGTTGTTGTTCTTGATCGACACTTTCATTGATCGCTACTGTTGGTGAAGGTTCATTTGTCACTTTTTGACACACTTCAGTCTTATTGTTGGCATTTTTAGTTGGTGAATTGGTTGTTAAAACTGGTGGTGTCTTTTCTAATTCTTCACTCGTACTAGATTCTTCTTCGTCTTCATCAGTAACACCTGATTCTTCTTCACTATCAATCTGTTTAACTATTTCATCTTTAACTTCAATAGGAAGGACCGTTTTCGCTACTTTTTCATCTTCATCATCATCCTCTTTTTCTTCTTTATTTTCTTCAACAACAGCTCTTCCAACAATATTTTCCTCCTCTTCAACATCTTTGTGCTCTTCAATAGTAATAGAAGGTGGCGGTTGCGTATGAGTCGGCGATTTTATAGGCGGTGGTGTCGAAGGCGGTGTTGGTGACCACGAATGAATCTGTTCCGCTATTTTGTCATCTGTCAAATGAATTGGTTTTGTTCGACTGAACGCTACTGTAAATGTGGCACTTATTTCCTCTTCATCTTCATCATTCGATGAATGTTTAGCTGTTGGTTCTGTTGATGTTGTCTGTGATGGAGGTACTGTTTCAGACTCATAATCCAACGTCGTCGATGGTACTCGATCGTTTATCGGTGATATTGGTGACGTTGGTGTTGTTGTTAATATTGTTGATTCTAATGGAGTTATTCCTGTTGTTGCTATTATTATGGCAGAAGTTGCTGATGATGGTGATTGTGTTGGCAGTTGTTGTATTGGTGATGATGGTGTTGTTGTTGTAGTAATAGTAGTAGTTGTTGTTGATGATGTTGTTGTATTTTGGGATTCGGTCTGTTAAATTTATTAGTTAACAATATTTGTTTTTCTTTTTTGTTTATGTGAAACTCAATATTTAAAGAGGGGAAAGGTCTGTTTTAATTTTTTTTAAATTAGAAACAGAAAGAATATAAGAAATATAAAATACTTAAAAAAATTCAATTCACAATAGACTAAGTATGAATACAATATAAATATGTTTTGTTAAAAAGATAGAGAATTATAACAAAAAAAAAAAAAAAAACAAATCAAACAGAACTAAGCAGATATAGTATACGTCGTGTTGTTGTAAACTGCCCATGTTGTTTCGAGGCTACATTGAAATTTATCAACATGCTGCGAGTAGAGATGTTTCTATAATTTATTATATTTACCTGAAAATCTCATTTTTTTTATTTCAATTATACAGCAGATTAATACATTTAAAATTAAATTATATATTGTAAAAAGTACACAACGTGCTACGTCAAATAAATCGTACATATAAGGACATTTTACAAAGAAAAATACTTTAATTTAAGAAAATATACTTTTTTTATGTTTATAACACTGCGAAATAAATTTTACATGCCACAGAAAAAGATTTTTTTCGTGTTGTTGTTCTGTATTGAATGTTACCTACATACAGTTTTATATTGATTCTGTTATTTTTTTTTAATACAATTGTAACTCATACTGGATTTAGAATTTTAATTTTTTAACCTTAATAAAAATTTATTTCGAAAATTGGCAGATTCGGGAGGAGATGAGTGTGTTTTTTGACTTCAAAACGAGTTTGGAAAAAACATAAGCGAAAAGTAAGAGACAGCCTACCTTAACGGTGTTAGCCTAATGAGGTTTCCTAACATTCGCGAATTACAAAAACTTCAAAATTAATGTCGCACTTAAACCATTTTATTTAGAAATTAAAGTTGAACACGCCTTCATCAGTGACATTTTAAACGAAAAAATATGACAGATGTCATATTAGCTAAAGTGATTTATTGGCATTTTCGATTATCAAGCCGGAAGACCGATTGAATACGTGTGAACGCTTCTGGTTTCGATTCCGAAATTTAATCCGAATTCATTTTCTATTTTCATCATAACATGAACTGTCATTCTGGCCTCAATCGAAAAGGCAATTAAATATACCAGTGGGTTTGACATCGTTTATAATTTACGAAAACATAAATTTCGCCTAGTGCCACAGTAAATTTTTTTTAGTGTCAAGTTGATTTCGCTATAATTATTATATCTGTCTGCAAAATTGTAGACGAGTTTGAATTTTCCAGCGGACTTAATTTTGTAGGGTTTGTTTTCAATTCAACGCCATAGTCTAAAAGACTCGGAACAAGTAGTGAAACAAATTTTCAAATCTATCTTTCCTTGTTTATTCTAACCGCCAAATACATTTAGTTATATGAAGGACATAGTTCGACATTTTTAGATGATGAAGTGATAAACAATTTAAATGAGTGCAATATTTTGGATGTTGAAAGAAATCAATATACACCTAAGATGAATTACAGCTGACGTATACGAACATTTTTTTTGACAACGGTAATTATTATCTCTGATTTTTTAAATAAAAAAATCTAAATGAGTGATAACTACAGCGGTCAAAAAAAATTCGAACAAGTGAACCTAAATGAACTAAAAACATCTCATCAAACGAATAAGTCTATTTGCATATTCGATACTTTCGATTTATTTTATTTTCATAACTGTTTAGTTAATAACATCAATGTTGATATTTTTCTATCAGAGAAAAAAAGAACATGATCGAAAATTGTAAGTAATGAAAAGGATGAAATTATGAACCTAACAAATGATTTCTTTTTTTGTTTGTTTGCCTTGAATGATGTTTAAAGCGTTTAGTTGCACATATTCAGCTATTAAATTGGCGTTTTTTGGTTGTAAACAGCATTTAAACACATTTAAATTAACATCAAACGCTTCCTATTAGTAGGAAAATAACATAAAAAAAATAAAACTCCAACAAAACCTCTCATCAAAACGCATCTTAGTCTCTTGTGAATTTAATTAAATAATATCTGCTTCGTCTTACAAAAATATGTATGCTCAAAATAATTAACTAAAAATTAAAATAAAAAGAATACAAATAAAAATAAAAAAACACCCAAAAAATAAAAAAACAATTAGGTGTGTGAAACCTTTTCCATTTTTTTTATGTTTTTGGTTAAAATATTTAACAAAAAAAAAATTAAAAATTTAAACCTCCTCCCAAGCGAATCTTGTGTGGGGTTTGTGGTGGGGCTGAATTGTTTCTTTTTTTTATTTTAATTATATGGTTAAACGAATATATTTTAATTTTTATTACATGATATTTTATTTCGTTAATAAAAATAAACTAAATATATTTTTTGTAATGTACTTACACTAGTGTTGTTATTGTTATTCATTGTTGAGTTCTTCTTTTTGACGAGTTCTTCGGCACTCTTGATTTCATCTAAGGTTACACCTTGAGTTGAGCGACGTGTTTCACGAACTCGCTTAGCATGTGCTTTACGTTGAGTTTCACTTTCTTCGTCACGTACTGGTGGCACAAAGGATCTAAATAAAAACAACACAATTATTAAAAAATTATGATCAAAATAATTTATAAAATTTGTTATTATATCAAACAGGTTTTAGATGAGCGATTAGAGCTATTTATATTAATTTGTTGAATTAATTAAAAAAAAAGGCTAGCATAGGCAGATAAAGGATTGCAGCAGTTGTTGACCAATTCCTGTCCGGATCAATCATTGGAAGTAATAATAAATTTAATATATCTAAAGCTATTCGGCATTCTGCTATCCATCTGCTGGCTTGCATTTTACAACATTTATAAAAGATTGCCATCTTGCATCTTAAAACGTTTGTTTTATTGTATTCCATCCTGATGGGTAGCAGAATAGTGTGAATTGTCAAACTTGTCATCATTAGTTATAACATAAGTTAAGTTCAATAGAATATATTGGATTTTGGATTTAGAAACACATGAATTTATTCTAACAACAAATAATAGCGTTAGTAAAAATATAGCTTTTTTTCAAAACGCAATAGCTTCTTTTGACGAGCCTTTTCGCCCTAGGTTCTTACTTAAAAAAAAAACATGTATTTAGTTGTTAAAAGGAACAGGTACACGAAAATACAATATTCTTAATTATTTTTTTTTAATAGTCCACACTCGTCAGCAGTTTAATTTTTTGTATGTAAAATTTTCATATAAACACAAAGTGGCAACACTGAAGAAAAAAAAAACAAATAATTTCATTTACTTGAAGAAGTTTTTGAAAATAGTTCCCGGTGACATTTTTTGCTTTGCATCATTTTTATTTTGAACTTCTCCATTGGTATTATTGGTGGTATTGTTGATATTATTATTATTGGCATTGTTGTTGAGATTGTTATTGTTATTTTGAATAGTTTTTGGTGGAAGAGTTGGCGGACTATGTATAAAGTTTTGTTTTTGTTTAAGAAATTGATTTATGATAATGTTTGGAACGAAGGATTTTGATGAAAGAGAGAATTCGACAAAAATATTGGTTTAGTTTATATTTGACAGCAAAACTAAAGATATTCTCTGAGCTCTCAGGAATATAAACTGAGCAATTGGTCACTCTTTTGGGTTTATTCTTTTAACAACTAGTTAAAGTAAAACTTTTATGATGAAATAGATGTCGAATGTCCTTTGGCTTAATGGTTAATGCATTTTAGACAGAACTGGTTTCCATTTTCAGTTCAGCCGATTCAATCTAAATTGTCTAATTGTCTAATTTTCCCTTTTCATGATTTTTTGAACTTCATAATATTTTTTTAAATATTGTGAAGTTCAACTCATCTTAGCCTTTCGGATTGAGATACCCTCTATATACGAGTAGCTACCGACTTCAAATACGCACAAATGAATTATAAGGAGTCACTAGGACCCGGCTCTCTTTGAGCTTTCGCGCCAGTTATTTATTCTATATAATCCAGAAGACAATTTCATTCTTAAAATTTTGTCGAATTCTCTCTTCAAAAACTAAAGACTTTTTTTTAAATATTGTGAACTTACCTTCGAATCGGTGTCGTATTTGGAGTCGTAGGAGTCGTTGGAGCGGTGCTATTTGGTGTTGCAACTGGTGTATTCGGACTAGCCGGTGGCGACGTAATAGGTTTCCTTTAAAAAATTAATAAAGTTATTAACATTAATTACATTTCATGAACATTCCTACTCCTACATTCATCTAAAGGGTCTTTGAAAAATTTTAAATTAAATTAAAAATGATCTTGTAGTTATATGAAAGTAACATGCATAATATCCAAAAAGTAATTTTGTGATTGATTTTTAAAAATGTTAGTTCAAGCATGAATTTGTATTTAATTTTATTATTATTATTATTTTCTATTAGTAAAAGCTTTATACAGTGTTCAATAGTAATTTTATCCAAAGAAAAATAAAAAACAGAAACAATACAAAAAATTAGTGTTTAAACAAAAAAAACAAATCAACTTAAACAAAAAAACAAACCTGATGTATCTATGATCTTTGAGTGAGGCCGATCTTTGTACTGAATAATTTGGAATGGGCGTGTTAACTGTTCCTAGCACATTTGGATTTTGTGTTGCCGGTAAAATTGGACACGAATTGGCCTTTATTCTGGCTCGCAGTTCATTGTATTTTTGATAGAATCTTGTTTTTGTGATTATGTGGTGAATAGAATGAGTATAATTTGCAAACAACAATATAGTTAAATTAAAAATAAAACACACAATTAATAAATTTAAGTATTAGTTTAAAACTAAAATAATTCAAATTATATAAATGTATGTGTAGTTTTTTTTCCAAGCTCAAGCATAATTTTTGTTTCACCGATTGTTTTAAGTACTTTTGTTTTTTTTTTTAAGTACCTATGATATTAATTTAAGTTTCTCGTATAAATAATATTAAATGCGTGCGTGATTATTTTGGCGGCGGCAGCAAATAATAAACTTTAAGGGCACATTTCTATTTACATGACAAATAAATATATAATAATTCTGCACTAGATCAAGAAGCAGTGCTTCAAAGACTGTTTAACACAATTTATTCATTTTCATTCTCTGATATAATTTATTATGATGACTAACTCATAACAATTCTTTTTTTCTTTTGTTACTTTGCGTTTTTTAACTTCTCATTTTCTAATCTTATCAGCTTGAGTATAGATTGGTTTTCCTTGTGCAGAAATACTATTTATTATTTATTGTGTTTTTTTTTCTATTTTATCGTCAGAATATATAAATTGAAATGTGCTCCAGCGGCAAATAAAGTTTTATTTAACAATACAAACAAAATATATGTATATAATATTTATATAAGAACGATTTAGTAGACAAAATAAATTAAACAACATCATCACAGAAATGATTTTTTTTAAATTCAAAAATTAATGCATGAACGAAAATGATTTTTGTAAAAAATAAAGTGTAAATTCGATTTTGCAAATGAATAACATACTTTTCGTCATTCTCAAAGCTTTGAGTACGCCTGAGGATGACATCGGACTCCGTTGATTTGACATCTTTTTCAGGAACTTCTGCAAAATAAAGATAACACAGATTAGAATTATCGAATAATAATTGTGCGTTGTGATAACGCTTCTATGTGCATTCTACTCTAAAAAACTGTAAGATTATCAATTTGATTGCATGTTGACCTAGTATAGTCTATACTACTTTTTTTTTAAGTTCATATGCTTCACTGGTTTAATTTAGTAACTCAAAACAAACAACATGAAAACCGTCTATATCTGACTTCTGTACAGAATTATAAATTAAATCATTATTATTATCGAATGACTAGCCTACCATTTTCAATCGAATCCCAAGAAACAGAAGACATACTTATATTTGTTGCGAATAAGGAATTGCATTCGATACGATTTATTTCCTTTTTCAGACTGACTGGAAGCTCATTGAAACCTTATCATGCATTTTGTTGTGATAATTTCAAAGTTTCACTTTAGTTTACATATAGGAAATTTCAATCACTATTATTTTGAACAATATACATATATATCAAGTGCAAGATAGTAGAATGCAACATTTGTTTTACACTTGTCTTGAGGTTGCCTAACTGCTACTGGCAAACAACAACTTCAATGATTAAGTTAAACAAAGTTCTTTGGAAAATTATACATAATTCAAAGTAGCTTAGTACAATAATAGCAATCGCTTGTTTATTAGATTATGAAGAATTGCATTTAGTTTAAATAAATGACCAACGAAAAGTTTTTGAATTGCTAATGTTAGAAAATCAGGAGCGTCACTTAAAAATATACATAAGTAAGATTCACCTTTTAATAATCTTTTTAATTTTTTGTTTGTTTTTTTCTTATAAGAAGTTATCCTTATGCAAACAACAGGAACATATAAGAAATAAAACTTTTCATGTGGACAAAAAACAAAAACAGAAATAAAACAGGCAATAACACATCAAATAAAAATGCTTTGATGAGATTCGGCCCAGGATGGATCTGGGAGTAGACAATATGTACGTATAAAGGAAAGACGATACATCTCCAAGGCTTTATTAAAAGGTAAAACTTTAAAACGGAGCTAAGTACCAAGAGTTATTGATGAACTACACCCTCAAAGCACATGGCATGAAATAATATACCAAAGAAAGTCGGAACGCACGGAAGAATCTTCGGGCGAAGAACCAAACTTTCAGTACCAATAGGAAGTTTAATGAAATTGGCAAAAATAATAATGTCACAATCTATTAGCCACCCTGGTATTCATGGTAGTATTTTAATTTAATTTGTTTTAAATAATTGTCTAAGTTTTACGTTAAGCTTCTTATAATCGTTCAATAAATTAAAATAAACTAATGAGGAGGAAGATTCCTTAGCAGAAATAGGAGCAACAGACTCTCTGACGAGATGTCTGCAGAGTTAACTTTGAGTTCAACGAAATTTAGCTTGTACTGAAAATAAGTTAAGCCTGAGTTATTTCATATGCAGTTTTTCACAAAAAATATGGATATTATTTTTGTAAGCCTTTCACAAAAGAAGTGATTAGAATTAGATCAAATCAAAAGAGGACACCTATGATCCAAAATCCGAAGAGCTCCCAAAATTGAGGCAGCCAAAACTAGTTCTTGGAAATTATAACCGAGAAGGTAACACTTTCTCAGAACACTGACACTAAGTAAGCTAAGATGACATATTATCTCAGCATTCCTGAATCCTGAGTAGTACAACTTGCAGATTCTGCAACCCAATTTTGCATTCGAGGGGTTGACCTTCAGGCAAAGGTACTCCTCTAGTGGGCAAACTGTTGTTTTTTTTTTTTGTTTAGTCTTGCGAAGAGAACCAGGCGTTTCTCTCTTTTTTACTTTTTTTTGTTAGTTTGAGTTATAAACAGAAAAGTTTTTTTTTTATTTAACAAGCTAACGGCCTGCTGTGTAGATTAAACTAGAACTTAAAGTGCTAGAATTTTATATTTTTAAAAAGGTGAAAGCACGTAAATGAAGAATTACATATACCAGATCTTGTCATGCCATAAAAACAAGGATTGTTATTTTATTTATCTATCACATTTTTTTTAACAAAAGTAACCTTTTATTTTGCATTACTACTTATTATCTTAAATTAAACTTACGATTTTTAGGTGGACTCTCTGGCTGATTACGTGTTCTTGCTGCACTACCACGTCGCCATGGGGCATCCTCATCGATAGCCGTTTCTGAATTAATTTTCTCTGGCATAAGTTTTGGTTTATCATCTAAAGAATAAGAATAAATTTTTAATAAATCTAGGAAAAACATTATAAAAAAAAATTAAAAAGAAAAATTATCAACGCAAAAGCTTAAGGGAACCAATTAAAAAAATTAATTAATAATCATTGAATCATTATTTGTAATATAAACACAAAAGATTACATAAATGTTGATTTATATGAGAAAAATAAAAGGAACTAAGGCTGCAATTGTAACTTTCAGTGGCTTGGAAAGGTAAAGGTTACTTCAGATCGGTAGCTACAGGTGGACAATGGACACTCTTTGTTTGACCTAACTTACTGACATATTTTTATTTGGAGTGCGCCATTTAGATACTCGTAACCTAACTAACATAACTTTTGGATAATATTGGAATAAATGGATATTAGGTGAGCTTGCCAAACTGTGCAGTTTATTTTCTGCTTCAAAGGTATAAATGATAAATGGCACTCCGTTCAAGATGTCAGTGTTTGAGAATCAAATTGAGATGAATCTATGAGCGCTTCTGGATGCCTTTCACCAGAATTCGTAGATAGAACCTGTCAGTTTTTATTTAAAAATCTCTATGAACCTTGTCTCAACGTGAATGGCTTCTTTAGAATGAATATCCAAAATCAAATCAAAATATAAGTTATAAGTAATAATGTCCAAATTAAAATAAAAAATCTACTATAAGAAACAAAGCCTTAACGTTTCAGTATTTTAAATTATATTTTAAATTTTAAAAATTAAAACTGTAAACTAGTCATATTTCATTCAATATATAAATCAAAATGGTTTCCAAACCTGTTCTTAAAAGCAACACGAATAGATTTATTATTCATTTGCATTTATGGTCTGTAAAATTGATTGCGAGCTTAGGGACACAGTTAAATGGGTTTTCAAGAATTCACAACTTTTATCTGAAGAGTCAAAAGTAAAACAAAGAACATTTTTCAATGCTAATTTAACTCCGAGTTAAGTTTTTCAGTTTAAAATTAACTTTATCTATCCAAAATTTTAATAACTTTCAACTAGTTCACTTGGATATTAGCTTAAGATTTAAATTGACTGGGTGGTGTGGAGTTAACTCATCTGTACTCCGTGACTCCGTGACAAAATCCTACATGATAAAACGTAGATAAAGCTGATCCAAATACATATGTTACTTATCAGTTTTTTATACTCATTCTAACTATATGTATGCAAACGTATTCGAACTTGATTGATGAACTATGAAGAAAGGGTCAAATTTAGGAACATTTTCATATCCTATGTACAATAAATGTGTGATAACTGATAAGAAATAAACAAATTCAAACAAAAATTAAAACAATTAACATTTAACAAAATTTCATAAAAAAAAAATGATCTAATCAATAATAACTTCACAATATCAAATAAATTCCAATAACGACAAGAAGACAATTCTCAACAAAAATCCATAAAAAACGAGACTTCTTGAAAAAATAGGGGTTTGAAACTAACAAAGAAAAAAAAACAGAAATCAACATAACGTAAAGCTTCTAGTACCTTCAGCTTCTGATATACTTGTCGAATGAGAACTCTCTGTGGAATCGGTTAGTTCAGAATCGGTTTCGTCCGATTCTGTTATCCTTTCTAAATTGCTCAAACCATCCTCTTCGATATGCTCTATAAGAATCATTTGTTGGCGGCGGTGGTAGTGGTGGTTAGATGGTTGTTGGAATGGTTAGGATAAAGGTTTGATTAACAATTTTAATTACCATACGGTGGTTGGGCAGTAAAGGATAGAAAGATGTGCACAAGGAAAAGCGGCAGGAATATATGTGATAGATTTTAATATTTTTTTTTAGTTGAAGTTTATTTTTGTACAAATAAAACGATAAAATATGAATTTAGCGTGAATGAGAACCTAATTGGTTTTGTGTGGCAAAATAAAAATTCAATCAATTGTAAAATATAACTTAGGAGTACTTTCATGGATGTGTCTTACCATTAACAGGATCCTTTGTATCCGGCTTCACTTCAACGCGGATGAATTTCGTAGGAGTGTTCTCGATGTGGTTTTCGATTGTATCTGAGATTCGACTATAAGAACAAAAAAAAATTAAGCAAAGTTTTTGGCAAAATCACATGTTGGATTATACCTGATTTGACTAGATGGTCTTCGTTTCATTCTCTTGTTATTCGCTCGCAAATCTTCAAGGAATTTCACCATTTTTCGTTCGGCCACGTCGATACACGTCTGTCCAGCATAGTTTCGCACGTCCATATCAGCCAAAGCATCTACGAGCATCTCAGCGGACTCCTTTTGGCCCCAGTGTGCCGCCGCATGCAGAGGGGTCCAACCATCGTTGTCCTGTTTGTCCACATTCGCTCTGCCAGCTAAGAGCAGGCTTAGGACCTTAAAAACAAAAGAACCAAAATATCTTATCATTAACTTAAAAAGTTAGTTATGAATAAATGCAACCTTCTTGTATCCCTTAGCTGCAGCAACGTGTAACGCGGTGGCACCAGTTTTTGGATGTGGATTATCTGCTTCGGAAGCATCACTGCGCAACCATCGCTTCGCATCGCTCAGCATCATTTCTTCTTCGGCACGTCGTGCCTTATCACAATCGATGTTATGTTCTGCTACTAGTTTTTGCATGTATTCTATCATAGGACTCAGGTGGGCTATATCTACTGCCAAGTCGACAGCTAGTTCACCATCACTATTCACGGCGGATATATCAGCTCCATGTTCAACTAAATACCGGGCTATGCTCACAAACCTGAAAATGCAGTTACATTAGTTTTATTCAAACTTCAAATCAATAATTATGTTGGAGATGAAATATGAATATAAACAGAATTATATGCTGATTTCATATACTAGGAGAGTCCCAACAGGAGAATTTTAAACGTCTTGATTTAAAACACTTCGGATTAGTCAAACCGCCTTTGTAATGTGCTTTGCTTCGCGTGTTTGTTGTGTGAAGGCTTATTAGAATCAACATATATGTTTCGTGGCTTATCCGGTGTGTTTTGACCCTAATAAACAATTTTTTCTTTAAAAAGAGTGCTAATGTTAAAACCGGCCCAAGTCCTAAGGTCAGTATATACTCAAAGCAGTATCTCTCATAGTTGTGGATATGAAGAAATGAGAGATACCGATTTCAGTACTAACTTTAAGACTAGTACCAGGAATGACGCTAGGACTCTGTTAAGGTATTGGCTATTAGTCAATTATTTTAATCGCTTGAACTTCTAAGTTATTTTATTATAGAAAGATAACTCAGATTATTGTGGACCAGAATCACTATGATAATAACTCTGTAGATGGTCTCTTTATTTTTGTTGAATGATATTCATCTGAATGATATTTATAATACAACGAACAAATTAAGCTCAATAAGTACGCGGTGGTAATCCTGTATTGCTCATCCCCAAGCACATAAGTATAAACTTCTTCTCCAACCTATTTCTTGCTAAACTTACCCGCATGATGCTGTTGCATGTAATGGTGTCCAACCTTCATTATCCTGTCTGTTAATATCGGCGCCATGTTCCACTAGGAATTCAACCATATCTAAGTTATCATCGATGCAGGCCTGGAAAGTAGAAAAGAGAAAAAAAAAAAGAATTATAAAATGAGTTGAAAATCGATTTCAATGTAAACAAAACAAAAATTTCAAGAAAAAAAATGGAAATTCATTTTGTAAACAAAAAACCACTGGCGCTGGATTTCCGTTGATGATATCATCATCGTCATCGCCTTCTGGTGGTAGGTATTATCTAGAGCACCAGTGCGTCGGTCGTTCGGTCGGTTGTTATTATTGAAACGCATAAAGCACGTAAGAGTGTGAGATAATAAATTTAATTCAATACAAAAACCAGCAAAAGGGGAGAAAAAGTGTGTATGCGGTTTTTTCATAATTTTTTTTTTTGTTTATCGTTCTATTTCAAATTCAAAAATTTTGTAATAAAATGGAATAAAATAAACAAAAGTAGTTGAAGAATTTTGTGGGCTTGCGGAAGGGGCAAATGGGGCTTTATCAAATCATACAGTATCGTGATTCGTGAAGCCTAATCGTTTTGCTATGAATAAAGTGTTAGGTTGTTGATCTCCAACGCGAACGTTTGAATTTTGAGCAAATGTTTATTTAAGGAATTTATACGATTGAAGGCATGGAAAAGTGTATTAAGGGTGTCTCTTGCGGTTTTTGTGGGTTTATCAAAAAATGTATGAAGTTTATCGATTTATTCTTTAAATTTATCCTGATTGTGGTTGGTTTATCTTCTTCTTCGTTTCCGGTAAAACACGTGTAAATGGGTTTATTACATGATTTAGGAAAACCAATTTCAATTTTCAGGTTATATATACACAAATATAATTGTGGTTCTGCTATTTCACCAAATAAGGTTAATAAGAATTCCTTCATATCATGATCACCATTTCTTTATTTATGACAATTTGTCGTTTTGGTGACACGTTTTCGTTTTGGACACACGCAGAATAGTCAATGTTTTGGGTAAAACAAACATAGTTTTTTTATTGATTAGTAAGGCAGAGTTTTTAATGAGATATGACAAGATATCACTAATGGGCACATTGCTACGAAAGTTCTCTGAAGATATTTCTAATTTCCAATTATTACCCGGAGAGTTCAGATAATTTGGACGAATAGAAAAGCTTAGTAGTGCTTTGCTAGCGTAGAATAACACCTCCTCAGAACTAGGGCATGTTACTCTCTCATCCAGATAACCTCTTCACAGTCAAGAATTGTCTTTGGAACTTGTACTTTAAAACCTGTGAAGGATTGCGAAATAAATTATTGAAACCGTCCCAGTCCTCTCCGGAAAGCTAATCCCTAACTTTGTTAGTGGAGCATGAGGAATTTGCTGGTATGATACACTGGACTTGGTTTCTGTCTGCTTGCGTTGTAATGTTGCGTTTAAATTCAGATAAAAGTTATCGATATGAATAAGTATGTTCATGTTGATTTGTCTGTCACTTCTTGTTATCGATTTAAATGAATGTGTATGATAAAGTCAAAATTTAGATGTAAAAAAAGCACAGTGTTCTTACACGAAAAAAGAAATGACCGAAGCGTTGAAGTTTAAAATAAAGTAAAACACATGGATAGAAGGGCTTACGGCATCGCATGTGCATTGAAATCGCACAAATCGATTTCAGTTCAGGGAAAATATTGTTGATTCGAAAATCCCTTAGTTTAAAAAGTAAAAAAGAAGGCGTTTTTATGTCATATTGGAAAGAGTTGGAATACTCGTATCTTTAAAGCCCGTCATTATCCGGGTAGATGAGAGTGCTAAACGATTTCATTTTGTATTTTTAGTTTTTTCTTAGCTCCGAGCAGAGTATGGTGTAGACCTCTAGCTATGAGAATAAGTTGTGAGCAGAGTATGATCAGTGCTCTCCGATATAATTTTGAAACACATCAAAGCACAAGCACAATTGTCACATTATTGCGATTCGTTCAAAGCACCAAAATTAAGTAGACTTTTTATCTGACAATGTGGACAGTCAAAATTAAAAAAAAAAAATGTTAAACTGAAATTGATGTGCTGAACGCGCCTATTTGAAATGAGTGAAGTTGGCTGTGATCAGCTATTTGCTCCATTAGGGGGTTTAACCATGGATCAACATGGTTGGGCAACATTGCTTGATAGAATAGGAACAAGTTTTCAAAATATTTTTATTTTTTTTATTTTGGTTTAATGATCTTATGATGTTTTTCAAACAATGTTAACTCTATGAGATGATTTCAGACGACATTATGTTTTTCGTTTAACGGTTTACGTTACTCTCAATCACATTTTTTAATTCACAGATTCGTTTTCTTAATTTTTGAATACAACTTTTTGATAAATACCTTGTGGTTTTCAGTTTCAACGAGCTGATTTTTCAGCTGATTTCGATTTGGCATTTCTTTGAGATTATTTTCGTTTCAAAAGATTTTCTATTTAAACAAAAAAAGAAAAGAATCATTATTGATTTCTCAATTAAAACCAAAAAAAAAAACCTAAACCACTAAGCTTTTTTTTATTTTGATGTTGCCAAATTTTTCATTCACAAATTGTAGGTATTTAGTGAAAGCCGAAGAAAAATAAATTGAAATCATTGAACAAATCACCAACTACTCGTATAGTTTTCTACATCCACTTCAGTTCTTCAATTTTTCGATGAATAGAAATAAATTAAATGATTTTATATTTTCAAACACATTTTGAAATTTGTATTTTATTCAATCTATACTTTATCTGGTTTCAATGCAGAAGCGGGCGTAGAAAAACAGAAGAGGTCACTTTTAGCATATATACAAACAAAAAAATAACATGCAAAACAGATATGCTTAATTAATTAATTGGCAACCACCCAGTTTTGCTTGCTTTGTCTGTGTGTTGGAAGAGTTGTTTTCTTTTTTATTATTAATTTATTTTGATTTACATGATTTTTTTTTTTTTTTTTGAAAATAAACGATAAGACACAACGAGTTATAAATTTATTTAAGCAAAAAAGAAAATTCTACTCTCATAAATACAAATTTATTACCAGTGACTTGTTTTTTTTTTGTTTTCTGTTTGAGAATGAAAATGCTTGCAGCAAAGAGGATTACAAATGCCGAACACACCGAGGGGTGCAACATGACATACGGCCTTTATAGCAAGTGTGATGACCTTGCTCTACAAAAATAGCCAACTGAAACAAATTGATGATACACAGACGCACACACAACACATGTGACCCAAGGATGTGCATGAGCTTCAGCATGCAAATGCAATAATACCAAGAGTTAAAAGGATTTTCATTTGCAAAATCGAATGCCATCAAGTCATTGCTTATTGAGAGAATGCTAATAAGGGGGATTATGGATCATGGATTGTTTTATAGCATTTTATTCGAAAGCAGATTTCCCCTTAGATTAGTGTCTTGACAGTAAAATAACAAAAAATGCAGCGTTAGGGAGTGCAAAAGAAATTCTATTAGGAAAACAAAATTTCAAGTACATAGCTACAGCTCTATCAATAAAAATTTCTTCGATATCTTTTAATAATTAAAACGTCCACCAGGAGTTAGTTCAAGAATTAAAATTTTATATCAATAAAAACATTAACTGCTAATCAACGTTAAGTTCAAAATCTTAACGAAAATCTACTACAATCAACAAGAACTCTGCTGTTACCAAAGACTATTTTTTGAACTGCACATATTCTTTCTCAAAAAATATGAACTTTTGCACAAACACTCTCTCATTTGAAGTTGTAAGAAGCATGTGTGTCACTAGCGTTTGTTTTTTTTTAATCTCTAGTTTTTGGCAACAATGACAGAAGTATTTTTAACTTAAGGTGCGTTTTATTTGGTATTTATAGCTAGCGCAGCAATGCAAGCACCAAAAAAACATTATACTCACTTAACGAAACTTTATCTTAACTTGTATATCCACTTTTTTACTGGCTTATTTATCGACACTTTTGGGTTTGTTGTTGTTTGCCAAAGGAAATTTTTTACTATGCTAGCTATAATTTATCAATAAAAGACGCCTTTAATTACTCGTTTAATGTACCTATTTTGGTGAGTTAGTTTATTACCTTGAATTTTAATTTGTTGATAAGATTTGACACTTAACTCACTGACTAAAGATGTGTTGTATTTGCGTTTATGTATACCGGTGCTAGAGTTCTAGGGAGGACTAAGGTATTTTATGAAATTCAAGTCGCTTCAGAGAGAATTCAAATAAGAAAATTATAAAATATTCGCAATAATTAATTTTCTAGTAAACGGGTTACATTCCTCCCTGACAACTACCAATACTACTTTATGCGACTTATAGCCATTCCACACTATGCCATTAAGTATTAATACATGTCAAAAAAGTGTGAAGAAAATCAGGTATAATAGTGTGAAAGCAAAATTTGAAATTTCATCACACACAACTTGACAGCGCATCCGACACGATTTGACATATGTTAATACATGAAAATATTTAGGAACGGTTCTAAAACCATCACACTTTCTATCCCACTTGGGGGTTTGAGGTTATGGTGAAACTAATTTGTTTGGATACAAGTGTGATGTGTGTGATGTGTACGTATGCGTGTGTTCCAAATCTACTCCTTCTTGAAATCGGGAAAAGAAAACAATTCCAATCGAAGGCTTTTGCGCTTTTGGAGTAGTAGGAGTGAAAATGGATTCCAACCACTTTCTACGCAAGAAATTCTGAAGCCCTCGTCTATGAAATATTCTCACTGAGACTGAAATTGCTCAGTTTCGAGAATAATTATTCAAATTGCCAACACAAACACTACAAGTGAAACAATTTTGTTTTTTCGGGTTCTGTAAGGGCAGGTGATTTTGTTTGAGTGCCTTCCAAGCACCTAAGACATATTAAATAAAATTTTTATGTTATCACTATTGGATTCAAAAATATTTAAATTTTTTAACAATTCAAAACAGAAATACAAAACAAAATAACTTACAAAAAATGTAAACAAAAACTGACAGCAAATATTTGTTCACAGTTTCTTTAGTTTAGCTCAGTTTGTTTACTTAATCGAAAAACTCGTATAAACTGTAATAAAACGCCATTTCAACAAAAACAGATTTGAATTTGATGAACATTTAATTTAAGCTTGTTCATGTTGTGACATTGAATTACCTTCATATACCGAATCAAATTAAATCACTTTTGTTTGAAAAGAAAATTACATTTTCAGTCATCCCCCCAAAACCAATAATTATTTTCATTAAAGCCAAAAAACAGCATTCTCGGTGACTCAGTGGTGCTACGAGATTAAAAAAACAAACATAAAAAAGTGAATCTGTATCTAAAAATCCTCCTCGTCTTAGAATTTAAAGACGGAGGGGATCAATACCTACTTAAGTGACAAACGAAATAAAATTAAAAAAAAAAAAAACAAAACGCCAAGAGAATAATCGTCTGCACTGTCAAGTGACGTTAAATACTGCGCGAAGTTTGTTGTTGTTTACACTGTGACTCAATGAGTCATTATTCGGTAGCTTTGGATGCTACTTCACATTGTTGCACAGTGGGGTAGCATATATGACAGAGTTGGATATAAAATTCAGAAAACTGAATTTATATTACTTTCGTATAGCAACAAAAAAATACCCTGTATGTTTTCAGTTTGTTTGCAATTAGTTTGTCCAGAGTTGTTATAGAGAAGCTTTTCCATACAAAAACGAATAAAGAAACCGTTGTTCATTTTTAGGTCTTAGAATAGCATGGGACAGAGCTCGAGTATGATTGGAGCTTACCCGTATAATTTTGAAACACAGCATGAACTGTCATACGATTCGATATAAATTGGTGCGTTCAACGCATTAAAAGTTAGTACTGACTTTTTATTTTCATCTGACAGCTGACCAAACAAAAAATTTTTTTTTTTTTACAGCTCAGACTCTGTTCTGAAAATACAATGACATTTGACGTCATTTGAAAGAATTATGGCACATTCACAGTACGACATTAGTTTAGCGTTTTGTCGCACCCTTTATATATAATTTTCAATCAGATACTTTTTTAATTTAAGAAATCTAAAATTAAAGAGTTTTTAGATATGAAAGTGGGCGTGGCAATAAGCATATTGGTAACCAGGTCTCTAGACCAGACATCTAGTTTTTTGTTAAATTTTTTTTTTATTTTGATTTTTGTTTGGAAGTAATTTGTGTTCCACTGTGCGCCACCACATCGCGTCGCACCGTTCTATCATCGTCATCAGCACTGCAAATGTGATATCAAATTGCAACGAATACGAATTCGTAATATGTTGTACAGCGTTCATGTGCAACGACAACGACGACGTAATTGTATATACGTAGCGCAAATAATAATAATAAGCGATGGCATAAGTATTGTAACGACAAAACGCGGACGAACGCGACAAGCAGAGGAGTTGGTGTGGTATCAAGCATTTTGTTGTAATCAGCGATTCAGCATTTTATTATTCTCTCTCTTGAAGTTGGAGTGTTGTCGCCGTCGTCGTTGTCGCTCTGTCGCGTCGTCCGACTTGGTCGTCATTCAAAATCGTTGTCGAGTCGACGTTTTCGTTCTCTTTCATCTCTATACATACACTGTGAGGCTAATGAGTATAAAATGTTGTTGCACGCGTTGTGTAAGAAGAAGCAACTTAATATGGAGTAAAATGCAAATTTATGGTTTGTTGTTGATCTCTGGGGCAGCTAATAGTTGAATATTATCGCTGACCAAGAATGAAGAATTATTATAGATTTAATAGCCATGTTTTGTGTTTTTTCTCTTTTTTTTTATTTTCTCAGGTTTTTAAATAGATTTTTATTTATTGAATTGTTAAAATTGCAATAATAAAATTAATGAATGAAGCGATTAAAATTGAACATCAAACAAGATAAAGATGGAAGAGAATAGAAGATGTGATGGCAAGTGGCAGCAAGGGGCTGGTGCTGGCTCTCTATATGTATGTAGGTACGAGTTCTTTTGAAACAACAAACTGGCGGTCAGTGGAAATTTATTTGCTACAGAATATTATCTTTTGTAGACAATATAATTAACAAATAATTAAACACAATAATAATTAGGTCGTTTATGATAGTAATAAATGTTTTAGATTGTATAATGGGAGAATGTAATGAGTTGTTCTTATTTTTTGCTTGATACAGGAAGCTTATTTCAATTAAATTTAAATCACAATTTTTCTATAGGTTTTTTGATAGCATTTCGATGCTTTTTCGTTGAACTTTTAGATATTGAAGGTTCTTCGACACTAAAACAACATACATAACTTGGTTTAGCAGGGTTTAATCAACGAGTAATATAGCTTTCTTACACGCCTAATTTTATCTTAGTTTCTGTGTCAACTTTAAAATTGAAGCATTCATATGATTCCATGAACTTTTGACGAAGTACTTTATGCAGTGCTAGAAGTACTGTACATAGAAAGCTCAATTACGCTAAGAAATTCTTAATAACAATTACTATTATAGTACTTATACAAAAAATTCGTATAGTTATATACTATCCACATACCTATTTCACTTTTATGTTTTGTTAATTTGGAAATGCAATTGAAAAAATTATCGCCGCCATCTCTACGATGAATCATTAAAAATAAAACAACTCTTATGTCTCCTCCTGTCTCCACCTTCTCCACAAAATTGCATATAAACTCTCAAATAATGTCACCTTCCATTCTTCAAACTCACAATCAGACAAAAAAAAGTTTTGCCCCAAACTTTGTCTATGGCTTGAAGCTTGATGCATAAAACCATAAAGCTGTGAAGTGATGTATAGAGACTGTCGAAGTCGATGCCGAATGTGAATCTCAATGGTGCTTTGCAACTTGAATTGGATAAGAGTGAAATAAATTCCCGTGATTTGTTTAGAAAATTCAAATCTATATGATGACTGATGAGCTTTGCACCCTACTTTTTGTGGGTGTTTTTATATTTTCATTTACCCTATTTTATTGTTTGTGGTTTTGGAGTTTCTTCTCCCTTTTGGAGTTTTTGTTTTTGCTTTTTTTATTAAATTTTTTTCTCGAGAAGCACGTACGTAGCGAGTGGTTGTATTTTATAGAACGCAATTCTATGGCGGCGTTAAAAATCTCTGGGGTTATTTTGTTTTTGCTTGGAGATGTGAGAAGATGTTTTTTTTTTTAATTTCAGTGTTGAAAGCTTCTGTGAACACCACCATTTGTTTTTACCTAATTCAGATTTTTTTTTGTTTATATTTTGTGTTTAAATGAATTAAATAAATCCAATGAATAGGTAGTCTATGTAGAGTATGACTGAAAATAATAACAGTTGAGGGTATTTTCATTTTTGTGTATTCTCAATCTCAAAGGATTCACACAGACTTTTTCTTTGTACAAAAAAAAAATTGCTTTTATGGAACAACAATTTTGAATGAGGAATAATATTAATAATAAGAATATCAGCTTCATCGACATAGAAAAATAAATAGATAATATAAGTGGAAAAGGCCCTTAAAAAAATAAGTGTGCTCGGCTATATCCTTTGATCTTGATCAAGCCATTTAAGACTTAAGTACAAACTGCATAAGGACCTTCACAGACAGTACTACGAAATACAGAAATCCTAAACTACAAACTTCTACTCGAAACTAAAGAAATTTGAAATTGGGGTACGACAAGGAAGTGCCCTAGGACCGAATCTGTAACTGTTATACATATACAAGGGATATTCCAGTGGACATTAACACTATTAAGGCTACCTTTGCTGATGATACTGCAAAATTGGTGTCAGATAAATTAAATTAAATTAAATTAGTTACGAAAGCTTCAAAAACATTTCAAAAGCTTTTCATAAAGTTTAAGTTTGGACGTCAAAATTGCGTATGAAATTAAACGAAATAAATTCGTCGCAACTTTAGAAACAAAAACATAAACAATGTTCCAACTTTTATAAACAGGAAAGTAATACCTTTGGCTAATACTGCCAAATACCTTGGAATGACATTGAGTGCATGATTTAAATGGAAAGAGCACATCAACAAGAAAAGAGAAGGACTTTAATTGAAGTACAAGAAATGTTCTGGTTACAAAGAAAGAACTCTATCCAGAAGAAACTCATTATATTTAAGCAAGTACTAAGACCCGTTTGGACATAGGGCATCCAACTGTGGGGCTGTACAAAGAAAACAAATGCTGAACCCAGTGACCTTAAAATAGAAATGGTTAAAAAATCGCTGTGTCACATAATTACCGACAGCAGAGTCATAGGTACTAACTCCGAAATGGAGATCGTTTTAAATGAACGATTTAATATTCTAAAATAAAAAAGAACCAAGCTTCATGAATTTATGGTCTAAAAGCTATGGGAAAGTGTAATAACTTACACCGGTATTAATAAACACAGATAAAACACGAATTATCTTTAGTCAGTGAGTTAAGTGTCAAATCTTATCAATAAATTAAAATTCAAGGTAATAAACTAACACACCAAAAAAGGTACATTGAACGAGTAATTAAGTTAAAAATACTTCTGTCATTTTTGCAAAAAACTAGAGATAAAAGAAAACAGAAGCTAGTGACACACATGCTTCTTACAACATCAAATGAGAGAGTGTATGTGCGAAAGTTCACATTTTCTGAGAAAGGATATGTGCAGTTCAAAAAATGGTCTTTGGCAACAGCAGAGTTCTTGTTGATTGTAGTAGATTTTCGTTAAGATTATGAACTTTACGTGGATTAGCAGTTTATATTTTTATTGATGTGAAATTTTAATTCGTGAACTAACTCCTGATGGACGTTTTAGTTAATTTGTGAATTAAGAGATATCGAAGCAATTTTTATTAATAGGGCTGTTATACTTCCCGCAATGTTATATAATTTTAGGAGCTTAGAACTAACTAAAAAAAATCAGAAATGGAGAAACCAAATTAAGCAACCTATATTTGATGCAGTTATTAGTTTTTTAGGAGGTTTTGAGAAATATTTTATACAAATTTTTTAATTTGTCACCAATCCAAAACCAAAATATCGCAAGTGCAAATGTCACCTTTTGTTCCTAAACTCGTCAGTCAAGAAAGTCTGATTCACCAGCGTTTTTTGTGCGGTATACACTACTTGGTAGCTTGTGAGTTTTTTTTAAAGATGTTTATCGAATTAAGAAAAAAAAATTGGATTCTATTTCTGTATGTTATTTCTTTAAAACTTCTTCGAAGTACTCATACAATGCTGATATATTGTTAATTTTTAATAAACTCTTTTTCAAAGAATGCTTTTCAAATTATTTACATAGGTACCTACGTTGAATGAATAGATTCTGTTTGTAGCAAACGAACTTGGGGTTCTTAAGCCGCATTATATACCAACACGGAATTCAAGTTATTTGAAAATATTCGATCTCAACCAAGCGATACGGAGTGTATATTTTTAAAACGATCATTCACTGTGCACACTACTAATTGTTACTAATTACTTCTCGTTATCATAAAAACCCTAATAATTGTTTTGATTGATATCATAATTATAATCTTTTACTTGCACTGAGTATTTAATAGAAATAACAAATGGTTCCAGTGCTACTAGACGCATTCAAAAAGTTTGAGAGCCAGAGGTACACATTTATTTTTATAAAGAATCAAAATATTTCTAATTATATCTAATATTATTTTGGCAGTCTTTCACACATTTCAAACTGTATTCATAAAGTGGTCTCTTATTATAGTTGTGTATTAGTTTTGATACAAATCAGTTGGCTAACAACAATTACCTAACGCTACCTAAATATTGTAATATGTAACTTACCAATTAAACATTACAAACGAAAAAAAAAACCTGTCGACATGGTTGTCTCAAATAGCTACCATGCTTAACGGCTTTCGAAAGATTTATAGCTCCGATTCGATGGAAATTAAATTCATGTAAAAACTAAATTAAAAAAAAAGTCTTCTATAAATACCCTTCGTGTCAATAAACAGACGAGCGCAAATTTCACATAATCCACGTGCCATGCCAACGCCGCCGCCGCCGCCGTTGCCACTGTCGGCCGTCCGCCATTTCAACCAGCCATTACCCGATAATTTGACTACAAAATAGAACAACAACAACAACAACAGCACATCAACACGAAAAGCGACGAAGCTTCTTCTTTCTAAAGGAAGGATCACATCGCATCGCCTGCAGCAAAAAAGCAACAAGCAGCTACAGATACTTTTGAATCTATTCGGACTCCCTGAACTGAATATGGGGAGCTATTAGCAGATCAACGATCGATTTGTATAGTGGCTAGGCTCTGGCGAGTACCAGCCTAGCCATCAAATACCCTTCCACCCTATTCCCTATACACCTTCTCCATTCATTCTGCATACAAAAGTTACGAAGACATAGCAAACATAATGTACAAAGCGATGACGTCGTCATACGTCGTTGTGCCTCCTCCCAGTCCCAGACCCATGACTTTCTTCGACAAAATTTTTGTATGAATGTGTGCGTGTTTTTTTTTCTGCTCTGATGGTTGCCCATAATGTTCCGCTTTCTATTTTTAGATTTTATTTAATTTTTTTTGCAATATTTTTTCATTTGATCATTTTGCTTTGAAATAGTGTTTCGATTGTGTATGATGATGTGTGTGAGCGTTGTGCCGTTAATTGTGATTTTTTCTAAAAGAAAACTATTATGAAATAATTTTTAGCTAATTCTAAAATAAAGCTAGTACGAGTATTAGATGCATTTGTTGAAAAAATTTTGTATATTTTGGAACAGACTTATGTTTTTGTTTCTTTTTATATATTAAGGGCAATAGGTTATCAAGAAATTTTTTAAAACTTGATGCAGAAATCAAGGACCAACTTTGACGAAATTTTCAAAATTGTGAAAATACAAAATATAGTCTTTTGAAAATTCTGCAAACCAATAATTCTGTATTGCAATTTTAATTTTTTTTAATATTATAAGAATTAATTTAATTAAATTGCCGCTTCAACCTAAAAAAACAGAAATGTTTTTCCGAAGTACTGCCTTTTGCGAGGAACTGACAAATCGTCGAAGAGTATTCTTGTCATAAATAAGTGCTTCTCATCTAGCCGTTCGGACTCGGCAACAAATTGTAGGCCCTCTCCATTCCTGTCAACAACACGCACACAGGAATGATTGGAAAATGTAAGTCACTAGGCCCTGGTTCTCCACGAGTTGTTGCGCCACAGTGTGCAGTCACGTATGCAGTTTTTGGTGTATCAATTTTTCAAACACATCTGAGCCACTTTATGTGTTTACTTGGCTAATAACCACGCAATTAGAAGCTTCAGTTCAAGTACATAGAGCTATTGGAGAGAAAGAAAACCAAACGATTTCCACCTGGAAAAATAATCTATTTAGACAATTTAACATTGATGCTAGCAGGGCCTAGCAAGGGTAACTATCTATTTTCTCTGGGACATTGGCCGTTAGGTAACCTATTACCTAGAGAGACAACTACAAAAAATAAAAAGTTATCTCCACTAATAGGAATCGATCTTGCGATCGATATTTGTGATGGGATAAAAAGATTCATCCAACAAGTTTTTTTTTAGCGAGGGCCTCACTAGTATTTGACAAGTTTTCCTTGTCTAGATTGCCCCTACCAAAGCTCTTACACGACTTTAAGTTACATACACTCGTAGAAAATTCAAATTCTAAAGGTGTCCATTTGATTTATATTAAAAATTCAAATTTGTATCTTTGTAAGTCTATTAGGTTGGGACTTGGATCATTTAAAATGAATGGGTCTTTACAACCGCCGTATTATTTTGTATCCAAAAGAAAACATTTTTAAAACTTTCTATGACTAATTAGAAGCGCTAATAACATTAAATCAAATATTATTTTTTTTCAGTTCACCTTCAATCCTGCAGAATAACAACATTCTTAAATAAATTTAAAAAAAAACTGAATATTCATTCAAAAAAATTCTGGGCAATAATTCTCAATTTCCATTGCAATTTAAAACCACATCTAGCGGTACAGATATCGTGCCAGAGGTACAACATATCAAACACCCCGCGTAATATAAGACTCTTAAAATTTGTTATTGTACCATCTTAAGTCATGTTAAACGTCAATTTTAACCACAGTATGTGTCACAATCGATCACAAATGCAATTACCCTTAATACTCTTTATCGAATTTCCAAGAATAAAATTTTACCTACATAATATGTATGAGTTTAGTGTATAGGGTGGCGTATACGTATTTTTTAACTAATATAATTTTTCAGTTAAAGAAGTAAAAGAAAATTGTTTCAAATATTTTTATAATTTTAGGCGCCATTATTATCAACAAAAAGGAATGTTTAACGTAGGTACATTTCATGTTAAAAATACTTTCAGTGCAAAAAAAAACTCAACGTCATAGCCATCCATGATTGTGGTTTCTTGTTTTTTTTTAAATATATTTTTAGCTTCCTACCTACATAATTTCGTTGCTTCACATATTTTACAATAAATGGATAAATATTAAAAACAAATAAATTTAGTTGATGCTGCTTGTTGCTAATTCCTGTCGCGTGTTCGTCGACTAGAAGATTTGTATTCTTTTTGCGTCATTGTTTAAATATTTCGAAATATATTCGGAAGCCAATGTGAAAATAATTAAGTTTTTTTTCCTGTTCTGTGTGTATGCACCTAGATGAAAATTAGATAGATTTATTTTATTTTTCTTGCATAACTTGAATTTTGAGATGTTTTTTTTATTTTTTTTTTAGAGAATGAGATTATTTAACTTTTTTTCATAATTTTAATTATGTAGGAATCAAAAGATGATGGAAAGTTAATATCAATTATTAAATTCGTTCCTTATTGCTTTATTTATTTTTATTAAGAAAGAAATAGAAAATATAAACTGTGATTTGTTTTTATTAATTTTTAAAACAAATTTAATTTTTTGCCTACCTAAACAACATAATTTGGGGCCCTTTGGTGTTTTTTGAGAACCGAAAAACCTAAGTCTTTTGAGAATTCTTGGGGTTGTCAAGGAAACGTTGGTCAGCCATGGGTTAACTTCAACGAACGAACGTATTTTTGTTATTATTCTCTTTCGTTGAGTTTTTCGATTCTCTATGAATTGTTGTGATCAGTGAGCCATCAGTAGAAAAAATTGCATTCCTATAAAAATAAATTTTATCCTGATACATCCTGATTATCCCGCGCCTGGCGGGACATCTGGCATCCCTAGCAGCAGAGTTATTGAAAATTGGATCTCTCGGATACGTGCCACTTCTACGGCGGTTATATGAATGTTGTCAGATTCTATACAAAATCGCAAACAAAAAAATAAATTTCTTGATACGTTGAGCTCGTGGTATTTCAACACCAACCCATTTTTTTATTTTAAAGGTTTTGTATCAATCAAGTAGGTGCAAAAAATCATGAACTTAATAATAATTTAATAAAGTTTTCTTTTAATTTCCATTGAGCAGTGGTAATATTGAAAATCACTAAGGAATTGTTTTACGATGCCACGGAAGCCAGGAGCAAAGTCAGCTTTTTAAAAATAAAACAGATTTATTGTTTGGCAAAAAAAATTCTAGCCTCTTTAAATGCAAATTTAAAGAAGGCCAGACTGACTAAAAGACGCAGGTAAACAACGTTTGAAATTTACCCAAAAATACAAGCATTGGTGTTTCACTTAATGGAAAATGTGCTTTTTTGGATCACACGAAATTTGTTTCATTTTCTTGCACTATATTAGTAGAGGCTACCTTTTCAGTGGAAAATCATTTTTCAAAAAATACTTATTAATGGACCACTAAAAGAATCATTTCTTTGATTTTTAATTATTCTTGCAAACTGTGTAACTGATTTTAACTACTTCTTTTTTTACTACAAAAACTTCTGAAAGGTTTAAAAAGTATGTACGTACTAAAGTCTTCAAAAAAGTATAGTTAAGTTTTTTAACACTCTTTAGAAAACATATTTCAAGCAAAATATTATACTTTTATGCATAAATTATAGTACGTTCTCATAAGACCAAAAAGGTATTTTCGTTGAAAATTTTCAATAAAATTTGCACGAAATTAGGTTGGAAACTAAATCAAAATATAACGAACACACCTAATTGGACAGTTTGAAAAGCTCTGAAAAGGTTATGTATGAAATGTCAAAGTTCAATTGAAGTAGAAAGAAAAAAAAACCACAACACCCGCTTGACAGCCAGTTGAAATTTAAAAATTAGATGAGCTGTCAAACGAAATTACCAAATTACAGATGAAAACACTTTTTCTGAGATTTGCGAAATTACTTTTTTCGGCTCTAATGAAAATATTTGAAAAAAAAAGTTGTAGAAAATCTTATATTTCTAGAAAATTATGAAATTTTCATGAAGCTTTTAAACATTTTTTCTCTTATAATGTCCATGTCTTTAAACATAATTATTGAAACGCCAAGCTATTTCCACATAAGAGCAAGTGCGTACGACCCAGTTGTGCATATTATTTTGTATAAATAGAAATTAAAAATGAACCTTGAAATTCTTGCTTCATTTCAATTCTTCTCGACTGATTCGACTAAAAACTTAAGTTATGTACATAGCTTGTTGAAAAATTGATTAAAGTGTCCCTTCTTTCCATCGCACTGAACAATTATCTCTCTAGGATCTAGGGTTATCAAAACCTCTTTACTGCATGCAATATTTAAAAAAAAAAGCTATGCGCCATAGATATTCGGTATCCTAATGTTCAGGTATCGCATGTTTTAAAAAGGGTCTGACATATTTCATAGACGAGTCAGATTAATTTGCTGAAACGAAACTTAAATATTTAAGTAGAACATAAGGTCTTATGCGACAGTTAACGCGGAGTAGAGCATGAATAATATAATGTTTTTTTTTTTTTTTGATATACTGTTCTGAAAAGATAAAAATTCAATATTTCGATGAAGCTTGTCAAGAACTATTTATAAATGTAAAAAAGCTCAAAGTTTATTAAACTAAGCACAATGTCTAAAGTAACTGTAATACAACTTTGTACGTTTCAGACTTATGTCCAATTTTTTCTTTTTTTTTTTTGAATTACCAAATTTATTACTATTTTATTTTTTGTTGAAGAGCAAATCTTGTTCCTATTTCTGAAACATGAAACAAAATTAATGTTTGTAATTTGTATGTCTTACTGTTTATTTGTGTTTACCTTTCCAGCCCTTTTTTTCTGAACTATGTCACTGTAATTAATGTTCCTTTTTTCCTTATTTCGTCATTGTTTTTATTAACTTATCAATTCTTACTTACTCAAAACTAAACCATTTTATAACCTTGGCGAAGAAATCTTAATCCAGTCATGTATTTTATTGTTCCCAGACTTGTCATGTTTTGCAATATATAAATTTCAGCATCACCACATATCAAAGACACTCCACTTTGATAATTTAATCATCAAACAGTTTTATGTCCAAGAACCATTTAAATACTCTTGTCAAACTCTTTCATAAATTTTCTTTAAGACATTTTTAGAACATAAACATCCCACATAATTAGAAAAGTGTTTCGTCCCACTTTTAAGTGACATCTTTTAAAAAAAAAGGAAAAAGACAAAAAAAAAAACAAAATGATTTCATAGTTCGGAACTTTTGTTTCCGTCATTTAAATTCGTTTCAAAATTCCAGATCCAGACATTAAAAATAATAATTTAATTTAAGAAAAGAGATCAGACGGGCCAACCAACAATTATTTATTTATTTTTTTCCCTTCCCTCATCATCGCATCGGTTGATTATTTGAAACAGCTTCATCATGAGAGAAACTATATTTAAATTATTTTATCGCAAACCCCCAAAAAAGAAATTAAAATAAGTGGAGGCGTTTGGTTAAAAAAAAAATATATAAAAGCAGCAACAATGTTCGCATGTTAAAAAAAAAAATTATCAATAGGGCTTTCAAGCGAAATTATTTGAAAAGAATTTTATTTTTGGAACGTGAAATTTTCAAACATTTCATTCATCGCTGTACAAAACCTACCACTTAACTATAACAAAACTATTCACGAAATAGGGCGATTGATATTTGTTCATAGGGTGTTCTTTTGAATGTAATGGGCAAATATATTTTTTGTATTTTTTGTTAATAAAACTTTTTGTTTCAAATTAAGCATACATTTTTTCACAAAAAACAACTTTGTACTCGACACAAACTTGAGAATCTATTTGAAAAAAAAAATTAAACAAAAAATACAAAACCAAAATTTTATTTTTTTTTTGCTCTATTTGCTGATTTTTCATAAAGTTTATAGTCGTCATTACAAAAATGATATTTATATTTACATTTGAATAGGCATTTTTTAAAACTCGAATTTTTAATGGCGACTTTAAATTTATTGGAGAGTGAACAAATTGGGCCTACCCACCTGGAAAAACAATCTGGTTTTTAACAGGACACTCGAATGTTTTACATTGGTCTTAACATGAGTCTAGCAAGGGTAACTATAGATTTTCTCTAGGGTCTCGCCCGTCAAGTAAACTTCTACCTTCAATACACTAACTAATGAGAAATTTGACAATACAGTTGTGCAATGTTGAAAATAAAAATTCACCAGTATGGAAAAATGCCAAGTTTTTGTCAAGTTAAGTCAAGGCCCTGAAAAGGCTTTGGTAGGGGCAATCTAGTCAAAGAAAACTGGTCAAATACTAGTGCGGCCCTAGCTTAAAAAAAACTTGTTGGATAAGTCTTTTTATAGTTTTTTCATTCTCAACATTACACAACAGTATTACGAAATAGCTCAGTACTTATCCAACAAGTTTTTACTAGCGAGGGCCTTACGAGTATTTTACAAGTTTTTCTTGTCTAGATCTCGTCTACCGCAGCTTTCTAAGGGCCTTGATTAAAGGGTAAGAGTTGTTGTATTATTTGTATTTTAAGCTATGCTCCCTCTAATACATAAAGTTTACGGTATTGTGATGATGTGTATGTAACTTAAGAATGAAATTCTATTTGGGATTATAAAAAAATGGCCTCTGCGACATGACAGAAAGAAAAAAACACCCTCTAAGATTATCCATTTTTTATTTTTTGTGATTTACCTTTACCACTGATAAATTGAAATTCATTCAACCGACAAAAAGAAGCACAAACCACAAATAATTGAAATTCGGAAAATGATATTCTTCTTATCGAACGAAAAATGTTTTCGTTTGCGGGCGATGACTAAATTTGTTCGCGGCAATCCTTTATTCAACCAACTGGTTAACAGTGGGTTATTTAACCATCAAATCTATCATTCAAAGACAATTAAAAAAAAAGACAATTAAAAAAAAAAATCCAAATTTTCACAGCAAATAATGAATACATATAAAATTAAAAATCTTAACAAAAATATTTAGGACCAAATTATCATACACTACATTTAATTTAAAAAATTACTAATAAAAAATGGAAAAAAAAATATAAAAGGTCTATACAAATTTATAAATTACCATTTTTACCATTTTAAAGTTAGTGCAAAGACACCTGTTTTATGGAACAAAATAATATATACATATATTGGCATATTTGAAAGAGGGCTATTAGAAAAGCCAAGTTGGAATTTTCAAGATCATATATCCCTGCCGAAATTTGCCTTACGAGTAGTCAAGTAAGACAAAAAATAGGGGTGTATCACAATATTTTGTAACATGCTGCACTTTGTATATTATTGATCCTAAAGGCCTAAAAAATGGAACACAATTTTAGCGGTTTCACTTTCCAATTGTTTCCTTTAACAGAAGTAAGAGTAAGACATTTGATAAAAATTGTTCAAAATTGCATTTTGTTTCAATGAATGTGCAATATTTTGTATACTTTAAACAATCTCTACCAACTGCCTACAAAGCGTATGTCAATATTTTTTAAATTTGTATTCCCTATAAATAGTCCCACATTTCATGGTAAAATACCCCACTGTGAGGCGATATGATGGCTCTATAATTTGAGCGCCACTTTCTTGGAATAAAATTTATCAACTTCTTTAATTATTGTTTTTTGTTATAAATAATCTATTAGTTCATAATGCCGACAACGCCAACAACACGACCGAAAACCAGGCGAAAAATTATCGCAAAAAGGAAGGAAATGTGTTTATTGACAAAGAAAATATGGCAATTAGTTTTAGAACTATGCGAGTTCATATACATCTATCTACATATATAACTATGTATGTATGAACACAAAAAACGAACAGGCGCTTATGGTTCAAGAGAGGGTGGTTTCATCAGCTCATCTATTTAATATCCATTCAGCTGGTCTTGTTGAAAGAAACACACATCGTGAATGTTTTTTTTTTAGTAAATTATAATTAATCGTTTGATATTCGTATGTGTATAAAAATATCACATTCCGATAAATTAGTAAAATATAATTTTTTTTTCCTGAGTGAATTTCATAATTATGAAAATCCTATGAATCATATAGCATAACTAGAAATATTGAAACAAAAAAAAATTGTTCTTTAGTAGGCGGAACATTTGTATGTAATTTTTATTTATTTTTAGATCATTTGTTTTAAGTTTTTTTTTGCAACTTTTTCAAAAACGGCTTTGATCAAAACGTTTTTCATGAAAATTTCCCACTTGTACTAATCAAAGTTTTTGTTAAATAAATTGTATTTCAAGGTTCGGCTTACAATACAAAAAAAAATGTAAACTGTGTTATGATTAAAATCAAGACTTGAAAACTGCCCAAGCAATTTTACGTCAAATTTTACTCTTGTTTGAAACGTGCTTAGGTTGGCAGACAAACGGTTATTGGTTCAACACCTCAAAAGCTATTATTGATATGACTTACAATGTTACGCAAATGACATGACTTTTTATGTCGTTGATTCTTAGACTAAAAGTTTAACATTGATGCTAGCAAGGGCATTTCAAAGGGTAACTTCAAATTTTCTAGACCTCGCCAGTTATATATAAACTTAAAAAATGAATTTGGATTAGATCCTGGGGGGTACCTTTGGTTAGCAGTTCAATACGCTTACTTTTTTTACTTTAATTTTGACCTTTAATTATGGCTATCAAGTTTTTGTTTCTGTTATGTATGGGGTATTTGCGATGGGATAGCAGAACTTGCTCAACAATTTTATACAATCAAGGGCCTCACGAGTATTTAATAATTTTTGTCTAGATTTTATTTACGAAAAACTTTCCAGGGCTTTGACTAGACTTGGCATCATTTTGCCATTTTTTCAACCACGTGAATGGATTCTCAGTCATTATTAAATTAAAATCTAGAACATGAAAACACTTAACAAAATTTAGTGAATTAAAATTCAATATTATCAACAGCAAAAGTTCATTTGCTGCAGGGTGTTAACTTTACACGCATTTTACAAAACTACAAATTTCAAAAATGAAAATGCCCATCTAGGCAGTGTTATACATACATATTATAAATATAACTTTCAGTCTGCATACTAATAATCACGGGGTATTTCTGATGGAAAATCAAACCTTCATTGAGATTTTACTAGCAAAGGCCTCACGAGTACTTGACAAGTTTTTTTTGAATAGATTAAGCTGACGGAGAACTTTCAAGGCGCTTGACCAAACTTGGCAAAAATTTGCCATTTTTTCAGGTTTGTTATACTAAAACTTATCTACCATGATTTTACTAGCAAGGGCCTAGAGAGTGTTTGACAAATTTTCTTTAGTAATATTTCGTTTACCGAAAACGTTTCAGAGCCTTAACTAGACTTGTTAATTGTTTCTACCAAATTTGCAACAATTTGTAAATGGAACTAATTTTCTTCTTTTAAATTCTGTTTAAATCTTTTCGATATATTTTTTGTCGAAAATGTTTTTGTTAAAATTTAATTTGCAAAGCATGCATTTATGCAACAAAAATATTTAATTTCAATTGCGGGATGTATGTATATATATTTGAATGCACCTAACTTTGCTAAGTGCATAATCGGCTCTAAAGGTCGATGAAGTCGATGCGGTCAACGTCCCTCAAAGTTGTATAATCCATATTATAATTACAAAATGTATAACTACACTTAGAGAAAAAAAAACTATAATTCTCAACTTCAAAACTACTCCACAAAAGCATTTGTAAAAAAAAAAGTTTCGAAAACAATACTTTGTGAAATACAATATCGCTCCAGATGATGCCTACGGTTACAAATTATATATACGATATCAGCAAGAACAGAAAAATTAAAAAACAAAAAAAAAAAATTGTTTCAACAGTCTCGTTCAAACTTCTTGCTCAGCTGACAAGCACTAAAAAAAATATATAAATAATCCTAGTTGTTTGCTTTGAATCTTTCATTTTTTTCTTCTGTATAGCTGCAACTGCAAACATAGTCTGTAAACTTTTTACACAAGTACCTACTGCTGTACAAACTAAAATTCATTGTTAATCATAAAACTTTTTCTCAAATGAGAAAAATAAATTAAAAAAAAAAAAATAATCTCAATCCAACAAATAAATAAATTACATCGTGAAATCGATACGTATTGATAATTTTAATTGCAATTGCAGCAGAACATCTGAACAGTGAGATAAGACAAATCTCAAAATCGCAGCAGAGTAAAAATGCCAAAATGACAGAAGCAATGTAAGTTTTTTTTTTTTTTATTTATTTTTCGCTTCCATATTTTTTGTGAACCGTATCTAGGGCAACTTTTACTGCTGCACACATTATACAGTTCCTCGTTTGGCAGTACTGGAAAAACGATTAAGCAAGACATTAATTTCGGAAATAAAACAACAAAAAAAAAATTAAAATAAAGATGAAAAATTCTGAAGCCAACTCAACCAGCTAGAGTCATCCAGCCATCATCACATCCAAGTCCCGTACATAGGGGTATTTGATAGTAAAATGTGACGAAAAATTTTACATGTACCAGACCAGCATATGTAATTAAATTTCAAGTTTGAAAGTTACAGAAATATTAACTAACAATTTGTATTTCTACGTGTTTTATTTCAAGTTTATTTTTTTAGCTGCAGTAGCCTTTGGCAGAATGGTTATCATGTTGAACAATCATGCCGGATGGTTATGAGTTCAAATCCTTGTCCAGCAGGTTTTTAATAAACTCGTTTTTTTTAGGATTTTTTTTTTCGAATTGAATAATTTAGAAAATGTTGCTTCCTACCTAAAGCATCGGGAGTAGAGAAGATCCTTTTGAAGTATTTTTGTACGCATCCCTAACTGAATTCGCCCATTGTTCACTTGTTTGTTTTGACGAGTTGAGCACATCTTTTAAGAACTGCTCTTTATAATTGTATTTTTCAGACTTGCCCACATTAAACGAAGTAGGTATTGTTACTCATGTTTCCGACTTTTTTTTAATATGAAAAAACTGTAGGTTTTGCCTTACATTATGCATATCAAACATTTTCGTCTAGATTTTTTGGACAAATACCCCTATGTGCCTTGTGAAGCAAATATTATTCAACTAACGGGTGTAGGTTTATTTTGTGTATTTCATACGCAAAACCAGAACGCTGATCATCTATTTTCATTCTCAGTGGCGTTCCGTTCGATGCGAAGTAGCAAATCGCCTAGAAAACACGAGGGAAATTCTTGGGTGTGCGTTTTTTTTTTTTTTAAGTCATTTTCTCTATGAAAATAGACATTTTTCATTGCGTGGAGAACCGAAAATAGCAGCAATCATAGCCAAAAGCATTTGCGTTAACTTTTTTTTTTATTTTAATTCTTGTTTTTCTTTACTTTATTTTTAAAATTATTCGCGAGGTTGAACACGGAGTAAGAGATTTTTATTTTACTGTGGAAAAGGTTGATTTTTTTTTTGTTATATATATTTTGGGGTTGTTAGTTGAATGAGGGAATATGAGGAAGATAGACGAAATATGCATGTAAAAGCTCTTTATGTAAACAGATTTTATTTTATACGTTCATATATAGATTTTCTTTCCATTAGAATATGACCTGAAAGTGGATGAGAGGGTTTTTTCTTTTATTTCTTCTTTTCGAGATATTTTATTTATCAAATAAGCTAAGCTTTTGTATCAATTTTTTGAAATTTAATTTGTGAACATTCAACTTTTAGGAGGGCAATGAAGATAGGTAAATTCATTTGGATTTGGGAGTAAAAAATTTTAAGATTTTTTAGTTGCAAGTAAAAAGTGTGGCTTTAACAATTTTCAAAAGTATTATTATCCAAATAAAAACAACGAACAAGATTTGTCCAGTTGACTTACATATAACTTCATCCTCAGAGTCACTTATTTCTCTGATTCAAATTTAGTGTTTATTTTTAATTTTCGACTAAAAAAGTTCTTCCTTATATTAATTTTCAGTAAAATCAGCAAGTAAACACAAGATTTTGGCAGAAAAAAAAAACAAATATGACATTTGGCTGAAAATTCAGATTTTTTGTATGTTCAACGTTACGATTCAGTACTGAAATTTCAAATTTCTGTCGATGAACGCACCCATTCTGTATTTCATTACAGAATCGAAACCAGAACTCACTCAAGCACTAGTTGTCAAAGTATTGTCAAATATTGCAGAAAGTAAATTTTTATATAAAAATAAGTAAATTTCAGATATTTTACTGATTCTAAGAACAATTATTTTCCGTTAAGAATATTATTTTGCCATTTTCTTTATTGAAAATTATCATACTAGTCCATATTTGTGTCCGCCAAGTTTCCAAATGTGAAGAACTATTCCAGGATCCGCATATGCAGGTGCACAAATACAGGGACAGAAAACTTCATAATCAAACTGCATGTGCCTGTTTGTTTTATTGGTGTTCCAGATCGGAGAGTTCTTCCGAATTGCCAATCAAAAAGGCCATAAGCATTGAACTGTCATACTATTTGAGCTTCAATTTTCATTTGACAGCTTGAATATCAAAAACTTAAAAGGCACGTTAGAAATGACTTGCCAAATCAAAAAAAAAAAAAGAGTGAAGTTAGCTGCGCTCGTCTTTTTTCTCCATTCGCTCAGTTTAATCGTCGGGCATTTTTTTATTGGTTCAGAATATAATAAATAAAATAAATTATATACCTACACCATTTATAACATCCACCTGTCTCTATTGGAAACCCCTTTAGAAAAATTATGAGGAAAAACCCAGAATTGACTTTATGTAGGTACGTTGATAAGCTTTATTTCAAACCAAACAAAAGCTGGTCCAATGAACTTATCAACCCTTTATCTCCAGCCAACTTCAAAGATGCTCTTAGCAGCATTATTATCCTTTTGCATCATGTATCCTACTTGAAATGTTTTCGTCCTACTTTCTTTATATATACTTTTTGTATTTGTTTTGTATTTTCTTTTAGTTACATACCTTCTTATGTACGTATATAAGCCACTTTGACTAAACGAAGTGTTGTACAATCTTTCATGCACCAATTATATGCGCATAAAACATCATGTATGCCAGCTATTTTTATTTGTTTTTTTTTTTTTCTGTCCGCCTCTTTGTTGGGAAAGGTCAATCGACCTCCTTATTTTTTTTTTTTTTTTTTTTTTTTCGTTTGGATTGTTCTTTTATATATTTCTCATTGTCTCAGTAGTGTGTTCCAGCTACCGGCAATCTTTATAGAAATGTATTTTATATCTTCTCATTGACATCCTCTGCACTAGTGGCCTAGTTATAAGAATATTTATATTTACATAATGTATTTTCTTCCTGTTGTTTTGTATTTTACATGGATGTGTCTACACGTTGCACAGTATTATTCCAATTTTCTTCACAAAAAAAAAAAACAAAAAAACCTTGAGATTTTATTCTAAATAAATATCGATTATTTTATCTCAAGCCCCAAAGAAAAAAAAAAACACTAGTACATATTCACCTTTTTCAAAATAAATAGAATTCAAATGACATGTGCCATAGTCCAAATGTTTGTTTGTGTATTTTTTAATATTTTTTTTTTTACATTTTTACAATATTATATTTTTGAATATTCAAGAAAGGAATTTTCGAAGGAAATTCCAATGAATTTTTTTTTTGCTTTTAAGCGGGGCTGTGGGGATTTTGAAGAACAAAAATAAATCAAATAAACATGAGGTAAAATTGTTTAGAGAACGCGTAATTGTCTGGAAAGAAAATCTATTTTGATAACAAAATTTCTTTTGAAAAAGAAAATTCAAGAAATAAAATTTTAAAACGTTTTGTATTTTGGTCAGAATTATTAAGTCTTCAAAAGATAATTTTATTTGAATTTGCATGCCAATTGTTTTTTTTTTTTATAGAATAATGGAAACAAAAGCAATCAATCAAAAAATATCGTTTTTCAAAGGGGTCTTTCACCTTCAGGCAAACAATTTAAATTTATTTTCATGTGAATTTCTTGGGACGAAACTTCGGATATAAATGTTTATTTTTTTTTTTATTTTTTTTATATCCTTTCAATAAAATTGTTAAAGAAATTATTGTACCACCAACCTTTATAATTAATAGCGAACAACAAATTTCGGAAATATATATGTAACTTCCAAAGTGGAAGTAGCTACTGCGAATTGTTAATAGAAATAATGCAACAACTGCAGCCAGTGAGACTGGTTTGATGATTGACAACCAAACATATTCTTGTGTTCGTCCAATTAATTCAATGCAGAATTGTGAAGCTGTTGCCGAATGTTTTAATAAATTGACTCAGCAATAATTAAAGCTCGCCTCAGAGCAGTTTGAAATCGACAACAATCCTATTTTTCCATATTGAGGGACCGTGTGCTTGCAAGTCCAATACGCTAACTACTCGGCTTATTCGAAATACAGTTTAGCTAAAGTTTTTGTTTTATTATACATACCTAATGTTTCCGATTGGATATCAAAATTTATCCAACAAATTTTTCCTAGCAAGGGCATCAGAAATTTTTCATAAGTTTTCCTTGACTAAATCCCTCTTACGCTGAGTCCACACGAGCGAGTTGTATATAGTTATATACCTATTAATTGTCAAATCACTCGCTTCTCAGCTGGCTTCGAAAAAGGCAAAGCATTTCACTAGTGAGTTGCAAAAGTTTCTGTCTATTAGAAACTCGCTAGTTATAGAAAACTTTCAAGGGCCTTGACTTAGCTTGGACAAAATTTTCAATTTTTCCACGCAGGACTTAAAATTCAAGATTTGAAGAAAATCGCTTCAATTATTTAGGTTTAAGATCGAAGCACAGAGAGATAGACGTATACGGAATGGCAGGGTCTACTTTTTTCTTATTTTCTATTATTACAATGTCAGATTTGATTTAAATCTTGAACATTTTTATTTTACACGAATTCGATACTTGCCCTATGATAATACATTATTTATATTATTATCGCAAGCAAAAATTCATTTTCACTTCTAGATCGAGTACTTCTAGGATTACCCTTGTATGATTTCAATACCAACATATTATTTTATTATAGTTGCTTTATTATTGTATTGTCTGAAATTGCGAGAAAAAAACAATATCGACAAATTATTAAAAAAAAAAAAAAGAAATAACAAATGACAATAACAGACAATTATTCTGACCAAGAAATCGCAATTGCATTTACTTATGATTCTTTGCCTTGTCAAAAGCACTAACCCCAAACAATGACATGGTCGAAGTCGAAGTGAAATCATTTTCAAGGAGACAAAACAATTTTCCTTTCTTGTTTATGTATTGTTTTTGTCTGTTTTTGCGTGAGGTAGATTATTTAAATTATATTAAT
The DNA here is from genome assembly GCA_946251815.1 of Dasysyrphus albostriatus. Taxonomy (NCBI): domain Eukaryota; kingdom Metazoa; phylum Arthropoda; class Insecta; order Diptera; family Syrphidae; genus Dasysyrphus; species Dasysyrphus albostriatus. Next base: position 141,212,060 of record OX276336.1, read on the forward strand.
GTTTATTATTATACTGGGGTAATTTTTTTGTTGCTTGTTTAAATTTTAATTTTACGCTTTTGAAAAACACTAAAGCAATTGATACTTTTGATGTTCATTTAGGCGAAAAAGAATCAATAACGGAAAGAAATAAGAAAAATGCTTGAACAATAAATAATCTTTAATTTTTGTCAAATCACTTTGGTTGCTCACTGTAACGCCAGCCACAATTTGAAAAATAACGACAGTCAATGGCGCTAACTTGCAATTGTGTCGATGTGTACCTGAGTATCGTGGGTGTCTTACCAATTCGCCGCAAAATCAATTTTGAGCCAAAATTGAATATGGTTTTTCCATAAAATCGACTTAAATGTGCCCAAGAACCCAACGCACCATCAAATAAAGATGTGTTGTTGCTTTAATTCATGCACAAGCCTTATCTTAAAAGAGTAAAATTTGTTTCAATAATTTACTGTGATCAGTCAACAAAAAACTACATTATGTATTGTCAAAGGTATATGCACCTATTTGTAAAAGCTTCAAACATATTGAAAAATCAAGTTATGTAATTCAAAGTGTAAATGCCTATGGCTCCCAATTTCTTTACCGCTTTTTCTTATAGCATTCTGATTTAATTAAGTATGAATTCAAATTAAAATAATTATTTCACCAGGAAATTTAATACAAAAATTATAATTAAAACTCTTCGCATGATGCACATATTCAAAGAACCTTGCCAAAAAAAAAAAAATATCAACCTAACTTGATATTGTTCCACAGTAGCATATATGTAAAACTAAACTATTCAAGTGCAGACGACATAAAAAAAAAGCACAAAGAATATTAAATCGAGTGAATTGACCTCATATTCTTCTTTCATTTTTTTTTTGTTTCCTTCCCCGTCAAGGCTTCTCAGTCTTTATCTTGTCCCATCGACATTGTCGACTTATTATCGGAAGAAAAGCCCCGATCACTTGCATGCTACTTCCAGTCTACCAAACATGTAGTATGTGACTTGAGGCAGGCGTGCATTGTTTGTCCCTTAACCTTTCTACCGTATCTCTGGCGATAACAGTCTCGCCCCTTTGGTCGATCTTGTCTTTTCTTTTTTTTTCTTAAGATGCGTTCGCAAAAGTTCAGTGGCTTTGGTTGTTGTTTTCGATGCAGCGAACAATGCACGTAAATATATACACGCACTAGCTCGCGTCCAGAAAAGATTATAAATCAGCTGTGACATGGGCCATGGCATTTCCTTTCCTCTCTATTCTCCTCTTTCAGTGTATTCTCGGGTCTCGGATCACAGATAGATTTTTGTAGAGCACCCTTTTGGCGATGGACGACTACCACCACAACAACATCAGCAAAGCTAACGACCGATCCAAGACGAAAACGAAGACTTGCTGTTGCGCGCGTCTTACACATATCTCTCATATTCAATGCTATTTCTGTCCTGTGGCATCAATTAGTCAAACTCTAGGTCGTGATGCTGCCAGATAGGTTTAGAGATACTTTTTATTTGATTTTGTTTTCGTTTGTTGCAAAAATTGTTGACTTTTTTTTCTGTTTTTTTTTTTTTTTTTAAATTGTATGTAAGTAGTTTGCAAAAGTCTATTTTGTTTCGTTTGTCGTCCATCCACGCATTCTATTTACGTATTTGTAAATTTTGCAAATTGATATTCGAATGTCGATGACTTTTCGGTAACATTTTAAGGTTTTGTTTTTAAATTGCATGTAATAATTAATGTATCTTGAAGTACCTAACATAACTTTTAAGCATTTTTAAAAATAATTTATAAAAAAAATTCAATTTTTTTAAATATAAAACTCAAATGAAAATAATTTAAATTCCATTGGATCATCCTTAAGTTTATTGATATCTTCATGGAGAATATTCTGACAAATAATCAGATCATTTTCAATTATAAACAAATTATTATTGCTTCAGTATCACGAATGTATCCTGTTCAACGTCTAAATTTTATTTTTTAAAAAATGCTCCACAATCGTTGTATTCAATCATTTTGCTTGATGAATCAACTTTATATTTTTTTCTCTAAATACCTACTTAAGAAACCATATCGTCCTAGACAAACTGACATTTTCTATATAATTGACTGATGTAAAAGCCGACAAACAACAAATATTCTACCACCATATAGTTCCAAGTTAAATACATTTAGGATTTACCACCTTCCTTCCCCTTTTAGTCACATCAAATTCTCATCTCTATAATTAGAGAGATCAAAGTGAATTTAATTTATATTTTAAAGATTCGAATCGCGTTTTTGTAAACGATCAGCCAGCTCAAATCATTCGATCAACGTGTATCTACAAGTGTATATGTATATACAATATTCATACATAATATATAAATTTGGTATTCCTTGATGTTCGTTTATAATTTGTTTCGACACTCGAACTAATTTTCCGAATGTCAAAAGCGATTATCAATGCTGGTATTTCGCGGCATTTTTCCGCACACAAAAAGATATGTATTATATGCCCGGTTCGGCCCAGCCCGTCTAGTGTGCATAGTTTCAATGATGCATTTATGTAATTATAATTCAATTGATTGACTTGGACACATTGTGTATTTGTATAAAGTTCTCAGGCCCCGCTTTTTATTGAATTTGTTCACATATTTTTTTTTTTTTTTTTTTTGCCTTTCTAATATATTATTAAGTTCAGCCCTCATGCATGTGTTCGCTTATTCTGACAGCTGTTATTTTTATTCACAAGTTGTATTCTTTTTTGTCTGCTATTGTTTGCTTTACAATTACAATGTGTTATGTAGTGACGTCAATTGCAGATAAGATAATTCATAATATTAGCAGTCAAGTATCAGATAGAGGGTCTTGAGTATTAATTAAGTTCTAGACAAAAACGTTTGTCATAGGTGGTAAGAAGATTAATATGGAAGACTTAGTTTTGATCTTTTTTTTTTTTTGTTATGTACCTATTACCTAATAAATTATGCTCTTTTGATTTAGCGTAAGACTTCCTTTGTATTGGTATAGTTTGCAATTAAGTACCTAATACTTCCTTTTTTTAACCACCAAGAACTATGATTTTGTCTACCTTAAAAATGCTTACGGCTCAAATTTTATACCAATACCTTTTCGTCAGAGGGAAAAAAAGTATGCATGCAAAAAATACTCAACTTTCAATTTTGAACACTTGGTCATACGTCCGACCCTTTTTTATAGTTTCTCCATAAGAAGATAATATAGCAACAAAGTTTCAAACATCAGTTACTACATGGTGTTTACCTGAGTTTTTGGAAACTTTGCTGCTATCTATCTTTTAAGGGACTAGCAGCCTTATTTATTAGATTTTGTTGACGGCTGCCTAGAAAGACAGTTTCATAAAAGTTCTTTATACAGTTGAAAATATGCTTTATTTATTTGCATAAAATGTCAAAATAGACAAATATTAGACAACAGATGATGATGGCTAAGTTAGGCAACTTTAGAACAACAGTTAACAAAGTTTTTAAATAACTTTTTGGGGTTGGACAGCTGTCTAAAGTTAGACAAAGTTTATAAATACGCATGTAATTGTCTAAGATTCGGACCTATGACAAGAATTGTTCAGAATTATGCGTTTTTCTTTTTTAGTTCAGAACTATCTGCTCAGTTTTTTGTTCGCGAACACGGAACACAAACGAAAAAAGAAACGCATATTCGAAGCTCTAACTGCTCTGAACTAAAAAAGAAAAACACCTAATGGCGCCTTTAGGTACCAATGGAGTCACGTAAGAGTGACTTAGAACCTGACGAAGGCCTTAAATACTTTGAAGCAGCCACTCAAGGCACCTACTATTGTCTGTTGATTTTTTTTATAATTTTAACTACATGTCTGTTAGACCTTAGGCCTTTTTAAATGCAACCTGAATTGCACGGCACTAGTAAGAAAGAGCAGAAAATAGGAATTACTTGGCACAGTGGATTGAGATCAAGGTGTTTATTATCTCATTAAATCTCACAGGCGTCGTAAATTTAAGCTGGAGGAACAAAGAAAAGAATGCTGCCTAGAGTGGGGGGCTCGCACCCACACTACTGGGTTAGCAGTCAATCACTACATCTAGAGCACCATTACCATTAGCCTGTAACTTTCTGTTTACGATACTGCGTTGTGGTTGTTTTTGCAAATGGCCACTTTCTGAACTTCGGGCGGAGTAGTGTCAGGTGCGCGTGAAATATTTAGATGTTATTTTGTGTATTTTGTTTTTACTTTATTCCATTTTTCTCGCTCCCTTAGGAGTTAACCTAAATCGTTTCTTTCACAAGGTCTTTCAAGAGACGCTTTCAAAAATGTATCAAAATATTAAGCCGGCCATTCACGTTGAAACTGTCGAAAGGGCTGTCGCATGAATCGTAGAGATTTTCTATGGAAAATTGACATTGACTATTGTGAATAGACCACGTTTGTACTGAAGTTCGTTGAAAATCTCTACGAACCTTGCGACCGTCCCTACGACTGTCTCAACGTGAATGCCCAGCTTTAGAGATTTAATACCTGCTTAATGAAAAACTGTTAATTAATTCGGTGTGAAGGATTTTTGAGTTTTTGAAAAGTTTTCGCCGAAAACCGGTTTTTGGGTTTGGTGGTAGGAAGATTTTTTTAGCGAGTTTTGAGATTTTATTCCCATGAGTAATTTGTTATGTCGCCAAGAGCTGCGTCCCAAAATATAAACAAAAAAGGGTACAAAAATAAATTGAGGTTAAATTCGAATGAATGTTTTTATCCGTTGGTAAAGTTTCCCACAATATTACAATGCAAGTTTTTTAAAATTTAAACTAGGTTTTCTTTTTAAAATTCGGGAGCTTTTACCAAAATTATAATTCTCAAGAAGGTAAAAATGGTAAGTGGTGTAGCTGTAAAAATGGAAAGTGGTGTAGCTGTAGCTTTAAGCAAGGTCAAAATTGATGTGTGAATGCAGCAGGAAATGTATGGTCTGCCACACCATACATTAGTTAAATAAACTATGTACCGCAACTACAACTATACATCCACTGTGTTCAAGTGGTTACTTAACTCTTATAACTATGCTCACTGTCTGCCCTTGTAATAATTGTATCTTCTTTGCGTTTTTGTTTTTGTAGGTAACTTATTATTCCTTGTAATCTCCACTGATAACGACTAAAGTAAGTATGTAATGTCTATAAAATGAACATTAAAGTGGCATGACATGCTCTCAAAAATGTTGATAGGTATTTCGAAAATGTACGGGAACGCGTTTGGACTAAAATACGTTAATTATATTTTAGAGAATGGTTCTGAATTGAAGGGATGAGTAATATTTTTAAAGGTTTGTATGTTATTATGCATCACTGTGGGTTGTAAACCAAAATCGATCTAATTTAGTGTAGTAGGGCCAGCTTAGGATAATACTACATCGCATCGATTTGACCTGAGAATGTTTATCTTAAAATTCAATTGAAAGCTTTCGTTAAAACATTTTTATTAATTTAACAAATAAAGTGTAATGCAGTTAACCTTTCTATAAGATAAAATAATAAATTAAAGATTTAAATTTTTTTTAACTCACTTGATGCAATGCTGTCAATCCATCAACATTAGCTGTATTAATATCAGCCCCATTCTCAATCAGATTTACAACTTCTTCCTTATCGCCAGCCAAACAAGCTGCGAGGAAAACGCATCCCGATGAGAATTTGATTTTCCGACCTTTCTCACTCTTCGGCACCGAAGGTTCACGATTTGTTTCGGATTCCTCCCAGCGTTTAAGCTGTTCCGCCCGTTTCATCATTGCCGAATTGTTTCGCGTATCGAACGACATTTTTTATTCTGTTTGGTTTTCGGTACGTTATTTTATATTTTTATTTATTTTTTCGATTTGATTTGATGAAGGTTTTTTTATTTTGTTTTATTTATTTTTCACGCACTTGTTGGACAGAAACTTGCACACACACTCACACATACGTAGATAATAATTTATATAAAAAAACTGGCACAACCAACGAGAGTAAGAGGGAGAGAGTAGACGATGAAGAACAAGAAAAGATGAATAAAAAAAGAAAACTCAATTTCTTTTCAAAACTCCCGCTGCTGCCGCGCGTCAATTAATCGCCTTGATTTTTATTTTTTTTTATTTGCATAGTAGATCAAACTGAAATTATTTAAGATGTCACTTTTTGTTGATTTAAAACAGTAAATTGTGTGAGAAACTCGAATCTTTTGCGGGCAAATCTAAATCCGATTGAATTAATTGCCATCTACTGCAACTGCAAACACTGTTCGACTACAAGACCACGAGCGAGACAAAGCTATGCCAAAGAAAGGAATTCCTTTGCATGAAGTTTTTGCTTTGCTGCTCGAATGAATTTGTGTTCCTCTTGTTGCATGTGGGGGCAAGTGGGATGGGTATACTCCCTTTCTACAGTGATGATTTTGTTGTCCTTGTCGTAGTTACGTTCACTGATTTGTCGTAGTTTTTCTTTATATTTTTTTTCGTTTTTTTTTAGATGAGAATATTTTTTTTATTTGAATTTAAATATCTTTTGTCAAAAATTCAACAGCCGCGCGAAATAAGTTCGATTTCGCTCACAATTATGAAGAATCCTTCAAACGAAGTTACACAACACTGCGTGCATTTTCATTTCATTTGTATTGAAATTGAAAATGCCAAAAATATTCAAATTGGAGACAACGAGAATGAAGAAGAAAAATTGTTGCAGCAAAACTTTATGCCACTTTACGCGAGTTTACGCACACACTACACAAACAACAACTCTCATTGAATTTCCTTTGCACTTTCCACTTGGAATCCACTCTCGGGCAGCAAAGAAATGATTCTTTTTGAATATTTTTAGAAAACTTTTTTCTTTGCTTTTGTTTAAATTTTCTATCTTTTTTTTAATGAATTTTCTTCAATCTACACACAGAGAGAAGGGTGTAGAGGAGCAAGTATCACATAACGAAACTCGCGAGTATGATTTTGTTTTTTTTTTAAATCTTTTTTTTTGTTTGAAATGAAAAATTCTCCTTTTGAAATCACATATTGCTGCAGAAATTTAAGTATTCTCGTCTCTATTAAATGGGATTTTATAAAAAAGTAAAAAAAACCAGACCAAATGTAGAACTTTGGGAGTTTTTTAGGGGAGCGGTCGACTCTTCCTTTTTTATCGCGGGGAAATTCTTCCTCAATTTGTTGTTTTTTTTCTTCTTATTCAAGGATTTTTCACAGTAATTTTATTGTTTTGCTATCGTAATGGAGATTGGAATTGGAAAATATGCTTCAAATTTCTTTAAAAACTCAAAGAAAACGCGAATTACTATTTTCTTATAATTATTCTTTTCTTTTTTTCTACTTTGCACTGAAATTGTGTGTAAAAAACGGAGAGAGTACGTCGTCGACGAAGTTCTCCTCACATTCCTCGATCTACAATCAAAATATAATTTTTTTACCCGATTTCATTGTGGTTGTCTGTTTTGTGTTGATGTTTCATCCACAAATGGAGGATTGGATGGTAAGTGCAGGTGAGACAACATTGCGATGTAAAATCATTTTCCTGCAGTTTGTTGAAGGAATGTTAGATGGCGCTGTTTAAAACGGAAGTTCATTGGAGGTGATTTAACGGGTTTACTGATTTATTAGAATTGTTGCATGTCATGGAAATTGAAAATGGAACGAAAGTGTTTCAATAAAAACTGTATTTTCGATTGGAAGCTGATTGAAACTGTTCTTCTTCTTCTACCATCTCGAGTTTTTTCGAAGAATTTAGATTTATAATAAATGTATTAAATTCCGTTCTGTTCGTTAATTCCTCGTTCGTTGGTCGCTCTCATGTGAATGGCCCTTAAGGCCATATTTTTCTACACAAATTTGTATTGGAGTTTTACACATTTTATTTCATATATTTTTATTTTTCTCTTGATCAATAGCAGCTATTCAAATTTTTTTTCTCAAAAACCGTTTCACGAATTTACTTAAAATTGAGGCTATCAAACTAAGAGTGGAGTAATATGAACCAGGCTGACCAACTTGCGCCGCTGAATTAAGAACAAATGTTTTATCTTGAGGTTATAAAACTCAATTCAAAGCACAACTGAAGTGCTTTAAATTAAGTTTTAGTTTGGGATTAATTTCAAATTAAAAAATAAAATCAAAGCTACCCCACAATTTGCCCACTATGTGCCCTCTTAGAGCAAAAATTGACTGGATTTTTCGAATTACGCATAGCTTAAGACGAAGGCGAACGGTTTCTCGAAGATGAATAGTGGTTTTTAAAGAATTCAAAAAGAATTTTGAAGACCAGATCCGAACTCAGTGCATTCAAGACTATCAGAAAAATATATCTTGGTTCGGGTTACAGATAAAAATTCAAATTTTTCACAAAGAGTAATTACTCAGACCCGTTTGCTGAAAACTTAAGGATTTATGTTCTACTTAAATGCTTATGTTCTACTTTTTCCTCTGCATAAACTGTCGCATAAGCGCTTATGTTCTACTTAAATATTTAAGTTTCGTATCAGTAAATGGCCCTTAGTGCTTTCAAGTGGATTTTCGAAAACAGTTAAAATACGTCAATTTTAAACTAGCGCTTTAAAACCTTAAACAGAGATTTGATTGAAATTGTGTATTCTTTCATGTAATTGATGTAATTTTTGAATAATTGGTAGATTTCGAGCCATTAGTGAAAAACTACCAAAAAATGGATTCATGCATAATTTTTTGCATTTTTCCATGTTGCGTCACAAAATTTTAGGCGCAAACCTCAGATCCGGATTCAGCACCCCGAAAATATAAAAGGAGCGCAAAATCAAAACTTTTTGAGTACAAATTGACTGGACTACATTTGAATATGGACGCAGAAATGGATGCAGAAATAACAAACAAAAAATCCTTCACAGTTTTGTGTACTTGAATCTCAGTTTTTTGGACTCTAAATAAGAAAAACCTAATTTTGTACTGGAGTTGTCTTGTTTTTACACCGCACGTGAAAAATTTGAATAGTTCAAATATTGTAAGGTACCTCTTATTTTTGGAGATTTGACTTTAAGACGGTGCTTCAGCTTAAAATTATTTATTAAATTAAAAAGCAACAGTTGGTGCAAAAACTAGACTACTCCAAAAATGTATTAATTTCTTTTTTTAAATAAAAAAATCAACATTTTAAAATTTAGTTGAATGAATTTTTGAGAATGTTTTTGATTTTTAAAACAGTTTTTTTTTTTTGTACATTAAAAAATATGGAGTTATCTGGTTTTTGAACCAGATGCTTCAATTTCTGCTCCTGAATAGAAACAAAAATTAAAGAGAAATTATTTTACAGTAAGATACCAAAAATACAACGGTTTTTTTTTTTAATTTTAAGTTTCTTACTAACGGCAGAACGGATTTCAACTACGTTCATTTTGTATACATAAACTTTAACAAAATTAAAATAATATTGCATATCAAATTTTCAACAAAAAGCATTTTTAAAAAATTGTTATCTGCTTAAAATTGAATTGATAATTTTGTTTAATAAATTTTTCTCTGCATATTAGTAAATACTAGAAATTCGCATACTAAAATTCTTACTTTTAAAGAAATTAAAAACTAAATAGACACAAAATTAGTTTACAAAGAAAACCGTTGCAACTATTTTATATATTTTATTTGTATAAATTCATATTATCTTTGCAAGAATTCAGATTTCATTCTCTTTTTTTCAGCTCAAATAGTTTAATGGAGTTGTATTAGCGATTGAAAGAATGAATTCCATTTACTTAAGTAATTTTTCCGCATAATAGCAGTGGATATATAAAATTGGTGGCACAGTGGCCCATTTGTTGAATTTAGGTGACAAAAATCATTTCCCACGCCAGTTCTTAATACATATTAATGAAATTTGGTACACTTAATGATTTTGAATGTATTCTTTCATATAAAAATAACTTCAATTCTGATTTGTGCAAAATTTAAAGAAGATGGTCCAAAATATTGAGTAATGTTCCTAAAATAAAAGAACTAATTTTAATGCTTGTTTTTGAACTTGTTTTGCTGGAAATTATTTTTAGACATAATTTGATTGAATCTGAAAGAAATTTGACAAATTTGACAGCTGGAAATAGTGAATCAAATTTTAGGTCAATTACTCAAGAACTGAAAAAAATTAAAAATAGTCTAAAGTAATAGTTTTTATTGTATTGATATTTTTTCTGGTTGCATTAATTAAATCTGACATCAAGCTAAGAATTCGTGTAGTTGACATTTGAAAAAACCATTATTTTTCAAAAATTAACATATAATGACAATTTAACGGTTTTTCAACTGTCAACTACCAGAATTCTATGCTTAATGTCAGATTAAATTAATGCCACCAGAAAAATATCAACACAATAAAAACTATTAGTTTAGACTATTTTTGATTTTTAATTTTTTTTTGTAATTGACCTTAAATTTGATTTGCTATTTTAAGCTGTCAAATTAGTCAAATTTCTTTCAGATTCAATCAAATTTGATCTAAAAATAATTTCCAGCACAAAAAATCTGAAAAAAAACTAACATTTCTCAACGTTTTGGACCATTCCTTCTTTAAATTTTGAACAGTATTGCACTCAATTTTATGTGAAAAAATACATTCCAGTGCATATTTAAGGACCCTTAAAACATTAACTTGACTGAAATAATTCTGACTTCTACAGTACTTTATTCAAATTTTTGAAATTTGGGACCATGTTCTGACCTTAATTGTGGAAACCCTGTTTGAAGTATAAAACAAAATAGGCAGTATGAATTAATTCAGCATCCCCAAATCATTAAGTGTACCAAATTTCATTGATATGTATTAAGAACTGGCGTGGGAAATGATATTTGTCTCTAAAATTCAACAAACGGACCACTGTGGGGCGTAATAAGTACTCGCTTGGTTACGTTTTGATACGTAATACAGTTCTATTTATATTTAGAATTTTTGAAAATTCTAAAGCCTCTTAAACATAAGAGCAAGTCAACCAAGCCGTGTATTTTGTTTGTACTTACTATGGTGATTGTTAAAAATTTGTGATAGGGTTCTAGTAATGAAATTTAAAAATAAAATTCCCTTAAAGTCATCAATTTAGTTTCCTTAATTAAAAGTCTGGGCCGTAGGTTAAAAACAGTGCTTTCAACAGCCTTATTTAATTTTCGACTGCTATAAGAATTAAATCTTAAAAGTTTCTGTATACACATACATATGTATATATACCTATCTATCTTTATATCTAGATGTGCATGGACATCAAGGAATTAAAAAAAAATTGTAATGGCAGATCTAGAGACATATCCGCTCACACATAAATCACTGACAAACAACTGATATGTGCACTGTGCAGTCCAAGCTTTACATAATTCTGACGAGTCAAGAGTGTTGGTAGGAGTAAAGATAGGTAGCCCTCTTCTCCCAATCACTAATTTGCTAACTGCCTACAGTATTTTTTTTCGAGCACACAATAAACCACATGTCATGTAACTGTAACTGTCATGTAAGTTAAGCTAACTCCACACATATCATAGTCATCATAGCCACTCTAGTGCGACACGATACATAATTCACATCTTAACTATGCATCGCATTTTGAATAGCCGACATTAAGGCTTCAACTCAAAATATAAAAAAAAATCTTCGCGCTGCATCAGAAACCATATTATCTATCACCCTCCCTCATGCTCCTCTCAACGAACTTGAATAACATTAGATATGCATGTTGTATACGCTCCACTTCCCATAATAGAAACAAGGTACCTTTAGCTTAGCTCTGCTAGCAAGCACTATTGTTTCACCATATAGTTTTCCCAGCATCTCTCATCTCTCGCATATAGTTAAACTTACCGCCAAGGTAGGCTAAACCCTCCCCCTACTCACCTGGCTGCAAAATAGAAAAAAAAAAAAACAAAACAATCGACACTATATACGATGGCGACGGCGACGGTCTGTATGGAAAATTGTTTGTTTTCGTTTTTCTCACCCATTCGCCAACCCCTCAGAGCTCAGTCCTCACCAACCCCCTTCTCTCATCGCCATCAGCAAACACACTAGACACAAATTAAGCTGAATGGCCTGGGTTTGCTGTGCCAACACTATCAGTCTACTATTAAACGGCATAACTATTAGTCGACATTTTTCTGAGAGAGTATATAGTGGGTAAAGGCAAAACAACAAAAACAAGTTATAAACAATTAATTAATTCAAGTGCACATACCAAGAGATAATTGCAAAAGTGATGTAAGAGAATGACAGTTCGAAGAATCATGAATTAATCGAGTTTTTTTTTTTTTTTTATTCAAATATTTTCCAAATTTTTTGATCGAAATTTTTCATTGACAAAAATAAAAATAAAAAATACGCGCTAATTTTCAAACCCTCACTATCTCTGCCTGCTGCCACTACCAGGCTAAATCATCCCTTAATAAAGAACTTTTACTGCATGGATATATTTACACATTACAATCAAAATGGTAAGTTGTAAAAAATAAAAATTTTACTACCCTCCCGAAGGATATTATATGAGCGCGAGTGAGTGTTTCCCTTGGCTTGAGAGAGATGGCATTTGCTATCACTAAACTAAGGTGAAACAGGATAGAAAACTAGGTGGGGACAAAAAATAAAAATACTATACTTGTTGAAAGAAAAAAACGTCCTCCTTTTGGCCACAGGGAAGAGAGATGAACGGGCGCCAACAGTTCATTCACATTTCGTAGGCGCATTCATAGTTCGTTCCCACACACAATGGTTTTTTTTTTTAAATTTTTTTTTGTTCCCACAGTTACAGGAGCTATATAGCCTTTCATCTCTTCTATATATCTATCCAGCCAGCAGCGCCATCACCACAGCCTGGGAGCGTTCATCATCCATCAGAGAACAGCATAATCAGCGTAGAATCAGGAAGACGCAGCAAAGGATTCTCACCAGCATCACCCAGCATCATCACACACATGTCCTTATTTTTTTTTTTGTATTATTCCTCCGTTTTGCTCTCTCTCTCTCTATCTCGCTATCTATGTCTCTGTTCTTTGTTCTTTGCTATTACTCCTTTTGGTCCTTGTCTTTTGGTTTCAGGATGAAAAATCTTGAATGTAATATAGCGTAATCACAGGATCCTCTGCCTCACACCCTGTCTCATGAATGATGATGATTTTTTCCCATGAGAATTCATATAACTCACATCTCAGGTAAGGTATCCTTATTTTTACTGAAATGTATTGGTGAGGCAAATAAATATATGCATGCATTTAGAGCTAGGCTCTGCTACTTCTCATGGGAAAATCCATAAGATCCGACATCCCATGCCATTATAGTGCAATGAATTTTGAAGGAGGAAAAGAAAAATCGTTCCTTTTGCTGCTCCTTAAGTGCACCCATATCCTTCCTTTACAGACTGCGATGTGATGCAATGTGTGGTTTATGCATGGAGATGATGGTTCCAGATTCTTCTATGTTCGTTCATTAAAGCAGATTTTCTATAGGCATACAATTTTACTTTCCTATACCCCCCGCTCTCCGTCCCAAAGAACATAAGGACTTTTCCGATAGAATTGATATACTTTTTTTTCGTTTGCATATTCTTCAAGGAATAGAACAGAACAGACACTAATGTGCATTTTCCCCTTTTGCAAAAAACGACGCTTTTTTCATTGAGAAGAGGATCCTTCTAAGGTATGTATGTACATACTCGTATGTAAGGATATTCAAAAATTCAAATATGTAGCTATAGAAGAAGTAAAATGAAGTTTGAAAAGGATTTTTGTCTTTTACTTTCCCATTTCCCATTGGCTTTTGGTGTTTCTTTCTAGAAGTTTTGGGAGGTTTTCCCAATTTCCCAACAGAAGGAATATAAGAATGTATGTATATCCTTGCTAAGTGCATTTTCATTCTAAACTTAAGCCTCAGTACCAAACAAAATATAAAAAAAAAGAACAAAAGAAAAGGAAAACGTAAATTGTAATTACGTTGGATTGTTACTAATTGCACGTAAATTAATTGTTTTAACTATGCATTTGTACATTCTGGCTATGTACCTAGAAAACAAAAATGACACAAACATAACCCCTGTTGAATAGGGTTGATATAAATGATGATGATACTCTTGCCTACTCTTGTGAAATATGTTTTAGAATAATAAATAATAATTGTAGGGGCTACAAAGGTTTTTTCTTTTTTTTAATTTTAAATTGCTTTGATTTTCCAACATAGTAGAACTACAATAGCTTTGAGATGAAATAGCCAACGAGTGGTGGTTTAACATTTTAAGCTTAGGCTAGGTATATCTATAAAAGTTCCTTTGAAGAAACTTCCCTCGACAACGTTTATGGAATTTGAAAGGAGCTATACGTACATATCTGATGGCAGATTTGCTTTTTGATATACATAAGAGTTAAACTATGTTTAAACGGTTAACGCAAAAGGTCAAGGGATTGAGACGTCACTATGGGCTTTCTGTAAAAAGGGTCAGGGAACGGTAACACTCTCAAAGGCTCGGGACCACTTGCTCAGTAAAATTTGGCCCATCTATGGGTCTGGGGCGAGAGCGAGCGTACCCTTGTGAGCCACTTATGAGCTTGCTCTTTTCAACCCTAAGAAACCTCTTAAGTCCAATTTGAAAAATTGCTTGAAATGGAATCCTTAAATAGTAAGGTTTTAAAACTGGGTTGATAGAGCCAAGAGGAATCATGACTCAGTTACGAAACTTTAATATTTTGATTTATTCCAATATATTTGTGTTCGACCTGGAATACATTAAAAGACTAAGACGGTGTTTTGATAGAAAGCCGACGATATTTTTATGGAAATAACTCAAAAACAATGACCTCGAAAACGTCAACATTTAAATTCGTTATGTGAAGTTTTCACCAAAAACTAAAAATACAGTTTTTTTTTTAAATATTTTTTTAAGATGGTTTGTAACAAATTTTTAATAAATCGGTCTACCCGGTTTAAGCTTAAGCTCAATATACTAGTGGATAGGTATAGAAAAACAGACGTACATACGTACAAACGCTCGAACGCACAGATCAACGGACGGTATGATGAATACATCTTTGTTTGACTTCTCCATTATCGTAATATTAAGTTTGGTTAAAACTTATTTAATTCATTTTCAATTATTGAAGTTTATAGTTTTCATCTTTGGTTATAAAACCTCTTACTTTTGTTTACTCTAAACCAATACTTGACCTTTTTAGAGCAAGTCAACAGGAACGTCTACAACGAGTTGAAACATTTAGTGTTTATCACATATCGCGTGCGTTGTCGTAGCTTTTGCAAACAGGCAGAACCCTTAGATGTTTTCGTTTTAATTTATGAGCAACCACCCTTTAGGTTACAACATTTGGATTTCTGATTATAAGAATACCTTTATATTAGACAAAATTAAAAGTTAGAATTGGATTAACGTCAATAAAAAAAGCATCTGGCAATTAACTTTTTGTTTCAAGGCATATCAGCTTTGAACTAGTATATTTTTATATTATATTTCGCCGAAACCTCCCACTTTTATTTATTACTATTTAGATTGCAGATTGCGGAAGCTCCATGATTGAATGATATCATCACCCTCTTTGCGGATTGTGGAATTTCATTTTACTGCGAAATAAAAATGTGTAGAAATTGTGGGGTTTCGATATTGTGGGCAGAAGAATAAATGTAAAATACATTTTGAGAAAACTATTGCGCCATTTCGTAAAATGTACCTATAATAAATATACAGTGTTCAAATAAACCTACACATTTGTAATAATGCACATTTTCTAGTAAAGCAAATATAATGAATAAATAGAACTAGTTACATAATATTTCTGTTTCTCATCTGATGATGATCACATTGGAATGATAAATTTAAATATCAAAGTGCGCAGCTTGTTTTTTTTAAAGAAAAATTAAAGAACATAAACTTTATTATAGTTTAATTTAATGTTGACATTTGACCTTATGATCAAAAAGAATTTAAAAGTTTATAGAGGCCAATACAGTTAGTCAAATTTTTTTGGATGGCTAAGGAATTTTATATTTGCCAAAGTAGCACTAAGAGGCACTACAGTGCGGTTGTTGAAACGCGTAACATACATATGCTGATTTTTAAATCAAATTTTATCACTTGTATCATGCTGAGAATAAACGATTGAAACCATTTCACTCTGATTGATAACATTAAAAAAATGTTTGATAACGTAATCGGCATCAACACAAATCGTGTTCAAATTATGACACTCCCCGAAAACAAATTCAATAAATTTAATTTTGTTGGAAATGAGACGGAAAAATATTTAATCTACACTAATGAGAATCTAGTGACAATTAAGGATTAACAAAATTCCAAATATCGGACTTTAAATGGAAAAGGATCGTTTTGCCTTTCATCATCGATTTATCAGTTAAGTTTGATAATTTAACTCTTCAAACATTTTGTTCAAATTTAAATTTTCTATTCGAATGGATGGTTTAAAATAATTATAAGAAAATTTTAAGCAGGGATGATTAGCAAAAACCAACAAATAAAATCGAAAAATTTTATATATCTCATTTGTTTTTAATAAATTTTAACACGAATAGGCTGAAAACATGTTGTGACAAAATAAAGTAGAGACTCCAAGCCTTAATATGACACGCTACAGTTAGTTTTTATGCAAAATTTTACAGATGGTTTATTGCCATTCAAACCTTACAATTTCTTTAAATTTTTCGCAGTTTTGGTCCAAAAGCTTCTTTTTTGGAAGTAGTTACAATGAAAAATTATAAGAAAAATAATAAAGTTTGAATATTCTGTCAATTTTAAATACATTGGTGGTCCAGTATAACGAATGCCGATATAACGAATATAATGATATTACAAACACTTTTTGGAAGTCTATTAGGTATTCAATATAATGAACAAATAATGAAAAAAAAACAAGCAACAAAAAACAAAAAATTCTTAAGAATGATTAATTTTTCTGTTACGAACACGAACCATAAAAAGAAATGTATGTAAATCAATTAGTGATTTTTTTCCTTGTATCTGTACTAAAAAAGACTAATTTCTAAAATTGATTTAACCAAAAAGTATTTATTTTTATTGTTTTCTATTTCTCAATTAAAGTTTAGCTCAAAATATCTATATTAATGTATTTTTAGGAAATCAGCCTTCTTTGGAGCAATGATTGATGAATCATCTCTCTATTTTTCGTTCATTTATTAAAGTAACACATTAAACTAATTGAAATATATATTCATTTGCTCCTCTACAACAGAAGGACATTATCTTTTAAATTGCTTCAAATTCATATTATATTTCTTTTATTATGTTTTACCTCAATATTGAGTATGAAGATAACTTTCTCTTGAGGTGGAAAAAAACAATAAAAATAATAATTGATACCAATAAATGATACGAAAGTTACACAAACAAAATGTAAACAAAAAGACTTGCAAAATAAATAAAAATTAAAATTAAAATACAATACAACAAAATAGTACGTATACGCCTCAGTATGGATGGATAATTTTTTAAAATTATTTTGCTCATTTAATTTTAACGGAATTGATTCCTGAACAATTAAAAAGCTTTTTGAACGTCAACCTAGGATCTCTTTTTATTCCTTTTACATTTTACTGACAAAAATATAAGAGCTATATAGAAGGGAAAATTAAACAACAATTTTGGCAAACATTATTCAAAATGGTTAAATCGGATTAGTGACTAAAAACAAAAAAAAAATACAAAAAGAAGTGATCAGAATGAAGACAAAAAGGAAAAAGATAAAAAGAAAAAGCTGAAATGATAGAAGATTAAGATAATGCAAAATGGGGGAAATTCGTCCAAACTCTTCAAAACAAGCATTTTAAGTGTATATTTCGATTTTATAATTTGGGGGTCCAAAGTAATTTTAAGTAATATTTCCAATTTCTTCTTTGTTTTGGGCGGTGTAAAAATTTTTGGGTGATCAATTTGGACACCCTTTGCATTTTCCTTTAAAAAAAATTGAACTCCAGATTTTGATCAGACTTGCTATTACGATGATAGGGAAGACGAAAAAAGTGGGTCTCACAATTCTGCCTGTCTGTTTGTCTATTGTCTTGCTGTTCAGCTACGGCCGAGTCAATTTTCTTCAAGCTTGGCACATAGTGGTTTTGGTGATACCCCCACATGTTTCTAGATTTTTTTTGGCTAAAAATAACGATACCAGCCAGCTTCACTGGAATTCTTTTTAGCAATTTTACCAAATCTCATTTTCATAAAAAAAAAGAATTCAATAAATTTCCTTTAGTAAAGACTACCTTCATAGGTAGTCCTTAATCCTTAAAAAAATGGCTAAATGGTAGTTACCTCCCCAAAAAAAATATTTTTTTTTGCGTATGACAAGGCATTTCTAATTTCAATAATTTTTTTCTGTACAGAATCTTTTAAAAAGCAAATTTATATATATTTTTATCAAATTTTTCAAAAAAGTATTTTTGTATTTTTGAAAAGTATTTTTTAAAAATTAAAGCATGGACGATTTTTTTAAACTCAAATATTAAAGGCTTAAAATGCATGACTGGATCGTACGTACTTACTCTTATGTTCAAGTTGCTTGGAATAAAGAACTTTCAAAATATTCAAGAAATTATAGAAAAAAATAGAAAAAAGTAAGCAACTAGTAAAATCATTAAGAAACCAAAAATACCAAATATGCCATTTGATTACTTGAAAAAATATGCAAAAAAAAATTAAAATGGTTGAAGCGGTTTTCTTAAAAAATAATTTGTACTCTATAAAATTTTAAAAAAACATTTTTAAAAAAAAGTTTAGGTATTCTCCTGTATTGAGTCTATTTTAAAATAGATTTAGTTTAAAAAAAAATCATCAACCCGTTTTTGAAATATTGAATTTTCAAACAAAAATGTTTTAAGTTTTTATTTTATTCAAAATTTTTGACATTCTAAAGGAAAAAAATTCAATGAATTCGGTTGAGCCGTAAATGAGAAAATCAAAAATAAAATAAAAAAGGTTGTATGGCTGGTACCGTTAATAACAGTTTTTTTCATTTCTAATAATAAGTACATTACACCTACAGTAGTCTACTTAATTTTCTTTTTCAAAATCATTGGAGCCGCTTTTGATATAAATAAGCTTTTCTTTAACAGTTGTATGACAAGTAGCGTATTTTTAGAGCTAAAAAAAAATTAAATTTCCCCTCTAGAGAATAACAAAAAAACTTTAATTTCAAAATTTGAAGAAAATCGCTGCAGTGGCTTAGGCTCAACCCACCACCCACTTTTTTCATGTCAAACGGCTTAACAAGCTTAGATTATTTTTTTGATATACAAATTTCAAATAAAATTTAACAAAAATTTTCCAAAAACAAAATCGTTTTTAAAAACAGTTTCAATTTTTTCTTTTAAAAACTCGGTACCTTTGAAACTTAATTTATATCGCTACAAAGGTTTTTTTAAATGAAACAAAAACAGTTTTGGATATCAATGAAATTCTTTATTCCTGTGAAAGTACGTTCGATGCCATTATGTACGGAACTCGATTTTGCATGGCCACCACGGGCACGCTTGCAGAAGTCCAGACTCTGAACCCAATTTTCGACGGTTTTCAAGCATAAATCGAACATTTTGTACTGTGCCTGTGGATTCAAATTTTTCCATTAGACGCTCAATTGTTGATCTGCTAGGACGATTATGAAGACCATAAATTGGACGTAGCGCTCTTAACGTTTAGGCCACTGACTCCGAATTTCGGTAGTAAATTTTAATAATTTCGACTCGTTGTTGGCTCGTATATCTTTCCATCATAAAATGGCAAACTTTAGTGAAGAGGAATATCAAAAGAGCGGCAAGAAATATGGTGTCGTTTGCTGTCTTTGTCGCTCTACTTTTGTAGCGTCCCTGTTGATAAACCCTTTATATGCACATTATTAAATACATACGATTTGTAAACATAAATGTTTCTAAAAAAAGTTTGAAGAATTTGACATTATATAAAATTATGGCTCCAGAGACTTTAATTTTTGATTCAAAATGGCATTTTATGGCCTTTAGTCCTACAATTTGGCGTTTCGTCCGGCAAACTTATTTTAACTCATCAGTGACATTGTGAGAGCCTTTGATTTTAATTTTTGACTGTCCAATACAATTATATCTGATCAAAATTAAATGGTATTCTCTATTTTCACCTCAAATGATTTTAGCAATTAAGCAAATTTAAATATCGTTATTCACGCCTATAAATATTTGTCTCTCATAATTCCCATAGGCTTACAGTTTTTTTAAACTCATCGCCTTTCTTGAACATAAGTGCAAGTAAGTAATTGGGATAGCGAAAATATTCAAAGAAACTGTTTAAATAAAAAATATTAAACAAAAATCAATTTTTCTTCTCTTTATTTTTCATTCATTGTATTAATAAATTAATATAAACATAATCAATGCTTAATCACTTAAGACCTTGAATAACAAAACCAACGGTATACCAAGCTACATGTAATTTTTACTTTTTTATGGATTCAAGGCAATTGTCGGACTTCATACAAATTATGGGATCCGAGGTGAATCCTGAAATATGCATTTTGCAAGTATGTATAAAGGTAATGATCTCCAAAGCCATATATTTTTGAGTGTGGTATTAATTTAAGGGTCACCCTATACATTTTCCTAAACGCACTGTACCTAGGTACTTCTATCTACTTATTAAAAAAACATCACTTTAAAGAAAGAGGTTTTAGTTCATTCCACCCAACCTACAAATGGCAGCGTAAAAAATTACCTCCTAAGAATAAAGAAAAGCAAATAAAACATTAAAAGAAAAATAATGAGCTCATTTAACATATGTATAAGATTTAATTTCATCAAATAAAATGCGACTGCATTCACGCATTTTTAAAAAGTATTCAAGTACCTCGATGTCTGGGCTTTTTCTTGCCAGTATTTTTTTTTATTTTAGTTTTTTTTTATTGGCAAACTTTTTTTTCAAAGCCCCAGCCGAAGCTCAAGTCGACTTTCATCGTATAGTCGGCATAAAGAGAAGATCGTAATTTTCAATATTTTATGGTTGAAGTGTTTGCTAGTTGGCACTCTTATCCAAGACACACAAACGATATTATTAGTTGGCAAGGTTAAGCTTTGAAGACGATCTACTTTATAAAAGCTACTGGTGGTAAGTGCGTAATTAGCTATATACGAATACGCATATAGGTATACATTTACGTATGTATCTTCAGTTGGCTTGTTAAGATTCTCCGCATTATTATTTTTCATTGAGATAGGTGTGTGTAAAGTGGACACGTTTATCGGAATGGAAGGAACAAGCGTAGAAGCAACCATCGTCCTTAAAAAGGATAAGGATTATAATCCTCAAGGACCACCGACATTAAACAGCTGGCAGCATGCATCTTGCACCCAAAAATGAAAACTAAAAAAATTGTGTACCTTCTTCATTGTAAATACGAGAACATAATAGTTATAAGACACAAAAGTGGTCTTTGATGATACGAGTACCTTCTGTGAGCTGGAACATTCTTCAATATTAAATTTTCATTTCTGTAGTTTTTTTTTTCTTGTTGTTTAATATGTAGGATGGTATACCTGCCTTTCCATACATCCCTGCATACAGAAAGTAGATGCTGTTGGTATTTCTTTATGTTGAAACATCTGCAACATGATAAAGTGATGCCTTGTGCCACAGGTTCGTGCTATTGGATACAATGCAGCACATGTTCGATTCTTTTAGTAATTTCTTTTATTTTTGGTTGTTGATTCGCGTTCGTTCATCCAAAAATTCTTTTCGATTGAAACTTCTTCTTTTTAGATCAATTTTTTTTTGTTGATTGTTTTGTATAGCACCTGCCACAGGTGATAATTTTGTCTTATATTTACCTTCTTAAATACACGCTAAAGAAAAATTTGTTCGGTCTGATTCACAACACTTTTCTTGGTAAAACATCAAAAAGAATGAGTTATACATAAATTGGGGCTTCACGCTTCCTCTCCGATGGTTGATCAAAAGGTGGATTATGTACCTACATATATCTACATAGTTCTTCATGGCCACTATGAAATCACTTCTCGCTGTATTCATATGCTTTATGTTAGTTTGACTAAGTTCGTCATTAACAAAATATTCATTAAAGTATTTTATGAAACGTACTGGATGTTGGTACAGGGCGGTAGGACACGAAACTTTGCTAGTGGCATAATGAGGCTATTGTCATTAGAATCTATCTGTCTGTCTGTCACACTACCTTACAGAAAAATTTACTTTTAAAGAAGAAATTAATAAATATAAATGAAAGAAATACAATTGAGACTAATGTGGGTCTTAGAACCATCCAATATTATTGCTCAATATCAAGTATTGCGCAAAAAAGGGTAGGTGCTGACTGAGCATGTTAAGAACTGTATTGCGCAGTCCGTTTTCAAGCAATATTTTTTAAATGTTTATTGAGCAATAATATTGTCGTGTGCATATTTCCTACATTACAATATTTACATATATAAATTGAAGTCATTTGAGAAATTTTAGAAAGTATTTGCTTCAAGTTTGTGGAGACTTCAACTTCATGAATTTTTAATTTTGACTTTATAAGTAATTTGTTTTTCTTAATTATTTCTTGATGATAGATGAGTTAAAAAAACGTAAAGACCGAAAGAATTTTTATTGGAATGGGTCAAAGTTTTGTGTGGCCAAAAGTCTGTATTTGTACCAGTGCCGAATCCTGGTCCTGGATAAGCTACGTTCTAGAGAAAAGTTTAAAATAAATAAACCAATCACAATTTTTTAATTTTATTTACAAAGATCGAAAGATAATAAATAAAAACTTATAAATTTGCTTCTCTCATTTCACAAAAAGAAAACAAGATGACACTCTTATATTTCAAAGCAACACAAATACCTACCTATGTATATTTATTCACATTTAAAATTGCCGAAAATATTAAATAATTATGTAATTACTATTCAAAAAATGAAAAAACCGTGCGAATCATTGCAATAAATGATGTAAATATTGAAAGCTAAAAGCATAAATTAAGATCCTGTTTTTTAACAAGATTCTATTTATTTTCCAAGCAAATGTATTCGAAGTGATATTTTCTCTTTTAAGCTAGTTGCATCCCAAACAATAATAAATATAATCCTTTTTATATTATTATATTATTTTTCATTTGATACCTTTTTTGTGAAGATCAAAAAAGAATTACCCGAGTTGTAAGACATTTCTGAAGAGCTTATACATGATTTTTGAAATCTAGAATTTTAACGACCAACAAACTGGCTGTAACTTTGCGAAGTTTTGCAAAAAATAAAAAAGTAAAAAAGTAAATATCTATAAAAAAAATCATACCGTTATATTTTAACATACTAGTCGAATAAAACTCGTTTTCAGGATTTTTCTTTAAATAAAATATTTTTTTTACTGAAGGATGCCCGAAAAATAATGGAAAATATACCAAACGACACAGAATTTGTAAGTGAACAAAACTGCGTATTTTGTTTTTATTAAAAATATTTTCAAAATTATATTTTTACACAAAACATTACCAAAAAAAATGAACAAATTTCCATTTTTCAACTTCTACTAAAGAAAATTATACTTTTTAGGTAATATTTATTGAAAAAAAGTATCCATCCTTATAAAAAAAAACAAGTTCTGAATTATTTAAATTTTATTAGAAGTTTGTCAAAAGTACTGTAACCTTTTAATTAGTAGAGTTAGTTAGAATTTCACAAAATTCATTTCAATCCTATTACCAAAGCTTAGAACTTTTGCACAAAATTCCTGGGCTATATGTCCACAAAACAGAAATGAAACGAAAAAAAACTGATTTAAATTCAAAAATAGAATTTTTGAAGAATTATTTTTTGTCGAAATGTTTGAAAAGCCTGGTAGTTAAGCAGGAATCAAAAATGAAAATATATAGTGATTTTTTTAATTCAATAACTGAATCGAATTTTATTTTACAACAAATGACGAAAAATAACATCTATATAAAACAAATTAATTTTTAATTGGCCAGCCATACTCGTATGAAAAGTTCTTTTTGTGAATTCTTTAGATTAGTCATAATAAAGATTATTAGCACCTCATAGCAATGACCATGAAAAAATTCATGAAACAAAATATAGGCCTGACCATTGACTAATTATTGAAACAAGCTAACCTTTTATCATAGTCTAGTGGCCCTTCAGATGGTAAAATTTTTGTTTTCCCCGAAATTTAAAAATAAAATCTAAGCTGAGTCTGAGTTTCTTACAAAAATCGACCAATAAGTGTAATGAAAAATAAAACTAAACACACACTCGTCAGGAAGCAGGTTTTTGGCAGCAAAAATTAAACTTATTCTCTACTTGCAACTCTATAATGACTTAAAAGAACAATGACCCGATATCCCTTCAAGGCAGGTAGGCAGAGGTGCATGCACTTTACCTTCTTATCACTTAGAATTTCCAGTTTTTCGCGATAAATAAGTATTTATCCCTTGTGATTCATATTATGTATGTGCGTTGTAAATTTGCACTCAAACAATGCCCACCAGTCAGAATGCTTCTTAATATAAGACTCTGCAGCCAAATGACAGACACACTTTGTCACAATTTGATCTTCTTCAACTCCAAAGATATCATTGACGACGGCAACTAATCAGCCATTGTTTTATCGTATATTGACCTAACCTAATTACCAGTTATTTTAATTATACCTTCTTCAATCAATCGTTAAATTCAATGAAAAAAAATTATTGTTCAAAGGTATTATCTTTTTTGTAACAAAGGAAATCCACAACAACAATGAGCATCACTATACTATATATCACAATACTTATATATTTTATTTATACGTACTGAGTCAGTGCATCATCGCAGGCAGGGGCTGATGCCCGATAGAGTGTTTTACGATGTTGCACCATGCACTCCACCAACCACCGCTGCCTACCACTCAACTCTATAAATTGTTGTAAAACCACTTGAAGCTTAAAGCTTTGTTTTGTTAAAATGTTTGTCGTAATGCAGTTCATTTGCGAGAATATCACAGGTGTTTGCCACATAGGCCTTGCAAGGTCGTTCCAATTGCTCTAACACTGGTTGCTCTCCTTCCTCTTTGCCCGCTTCATCATCTTAAATACTTCTCTATAATCAATCTAAGTTGAGGCGTGCACTTTGGAGCGGCTTAGAGTAAGACACATACAATGACACTTTTAACGATCATGCTTAAGTTTTATTTTTAAATAGCTAGCTCTCTTTTTGACTTCGAATTACGTCATTCTTTTTGGACAGAGGTTATTTCGGTTGAATTCGTGGTTCGCGTCGCGGTTGAAGAAATATTTTTTGTCTCCCCAAAGCGCCATTAAATTGTAAGACCCTAAAATGATTATAGCACATTTCAAAATCGTATTATTTAATACAGTCTTGATCATAAAAATAGGTTCCATGTTTAAATCTTTAATCATTTATTGTACTCAGCTGATCATGACGAAAACTGAAAGGTATTGAAAATTTTCTTTAAGACCGTTAAAAGTGAAACTCCCAGATCGAATTTTAGTGTGACGAATAATTGACAGTATTTAGTGGCTTAGTAGAGCTAGACTAAGGTTTGGTTCACACGGCAATGGACTTCCCTTTTTTTTTTGCAGTGTAAATTCAAAAATAAATAAATTTGGTGGAGCAGCAGCTTCAACTCTCAACCATCCCTGTGTGCGTGTTGTTGGCCGGAATAGATGGGATCTACAATTTTTTGCTGAGTCCGAACGGCTTGATGAGAAGCATTTATTCATGACAAGTATACTCTTGGAGGATTTGTCAGTTCCTCGCAAGAGGCAGCGCCTCGGGAAAAACATTTCTGTTTTTAGGTGGAAGCAGCTGAGAATCGAACATCTTCAGCATGTCAATACAATACAACGCACTAACCATCATGCCAAGCGGTACTGCTAATATAAATCCAAGCGGCAAACGTACAAACTTCGTGTTAAAGGTTCTATGTAGAATGTATACACCACTCAGTCAGAGGGCATCTGGTGATATTACCGGTAGTTTTTTCTCTTTCACGCTTAGTATGTTTGAAAAGAGTGAAGGACAAAGATCCATTTTTCTTTTTAAATCATTCTAAGTTATTTATTTGCTTCAATTAGTTACCTAATGCAAATTGCCAAACCAAATAACTTAAAAAACAACCAAAAAATTATACCAATAGTCGAGCCTATAAACAAAAATAAATCTATTAAAATGACTTGGAGTGTACATATGTATAGTGTGTGCTGCTTTTGGTATCGTTATTTTTTCGTATTTGCTGGATGTTATTGTTATTATTTGTGTCTCGTATATTTTCATCATTTTTTTTTTTTTTTAATTTTACTTCACAACAAACAAAAAACTTCTGAATCATTCCGGATGCCAATGTGTACCTATTTATGTGTAAACATCATACAAGCAGTTTGACTGCGCTGTTGCTGTATAACTTCTGGGGTGAGGTCCATTGAATTTGCATTATTATTATAAATTTTTCAGTTTGAAATTCGAATTAGCTTTGGAAGCAAAGTTTTATTTTGTTCTGTCATTCGTATCTAGATGGATCTCTTGTGAAGTTTTGTTTATAATACGTCATTAGATTTGTTTGTTTTTAAATTTTCAAAACTTTGTTATCAGCTTGTACCTACAATATACCATATTTACCGGTTGTTTTGAATTTATTTCCTTTAAGATTGTTTACAACATCTTTCTTTTGTCAAAAAAAAAAAAAACAATAAAAGGGAAGTGATAAAGGGAATTTTTCCACTGATATATATTTTTTGTTTTTGTGTTAACTTTTTTATCGTGATAGATTTTTCCTGCATTGGTTTTAATGAAAGCTAATCATCAGAAATATCATTTAAGGAATAAACGTTTAAATGAATCTACTAATGTGAAGGTCAACAATTAAATTTTTATTTTTAAATTAAACCTACCTACGTGTTAAAATTTGTATTTTAATTTTTGTATTTGGAGTTTAAACTTACGAGTGAATTGGTATTCTCGGGTGAGTGATTTTTTTTTTTTTAATTTTAAATTAAGAATTTAACCTTGTGACATTTATTCAAATGAAAAAAAAAAACTAAACCCCATATGTACATCGCACTTTGAATTTTTGTTTGGTTAAAAAATGTGAGTTGGCGTCTAAATTTAGTTCTTATGTCAGTCGAGCAATACACAAAATAATTGAATTATAAACTGTGGGTTTTTATGGTTTTTTGTCTATGGCAATAATGAGATTGTCATTTTTATTTGGACATAAATAAAACTACTCTGTCAAACTGAAGAAAATATGAATTCAATAAATCAAAAATAAAACCCATGTTTTACTGTCCAATAGTTGTTTTAAATTTAACAGATAGTGTAAATGGTCCAAAAAAATTAAGTTTTACCTCAAATTTGTTAAATTTGATATGCAATATTTTACAAATCTTATACAATTTTATAATAAATTATTCAAATCCATTCAGCAAGTAAAAAAAAACTTTTATGGGAGGGAAAAATTTGAAATGTTTTATAATTCTTCATAGTAGACGGAACAAAGTACCGTTATTTATCATAAAAATATTTTTTTTAAATTAAAAAGTGTTATATATTTTTTTTTAAATTTTGATATAGAAATTTTTTACATTTTTTAAAAGATTCTGAATAAAAAAAAAATATTGAAATCAGAAATATCGTTTAAATTTTTAAAGAAAATAGGAAATTCAAAATTTTTTTGAAAAATGGGTTTGCCACCCAAAATTAGCTTTAAAAAAAATTATGGCAAGTACCGTTATTTTTGGTTCTAATCAAAATTAAAAAACAACGTGTTAGTAGAATCACCAAAAACCACTAGCGAGTTTTAAGAAAATCTTATGTATCCAGGGCTTAGGCTGTAGTAGAACAGACAGACAGACCGACAAAATCGTGAGACGAGACCGCGAGACAAACTTTTTTCGACTTCCATATCTTCGTAATGACAAGTTTGATAAAAATCTCGAATATACCTTTTTTTTACGATTGCATTTCTTTTCCTTTTGTATATTGTTCGTATATAATTTTTTGAAAGATATTTTTCCATCCAATTTTGGGAAAAATAAAAAAATTTAAAATTGTCAAAAAAATGTTTCGCATATACCGTTATTTTTGATTAAAAAAACTTTTGAAGGACTAACAAATAAATGTTAGCTATGTACCAAGTTTAAACAAAATTGATCCAGCTGTTTAGCTTGTAGCCGAACAGGTCACACAAGCCAAATTGCTGGACCCACTTTTTTCCTCTTCCCTATCATCGTTATTTTAGGTTCAATCGATATCTTGAGTTCGATTTTCTGACAAATAAATAACTTGCTATACTGTTCATATTATATACATGTACGTGTATATATAGTACATATATACAAACATGCATATCTTATGTAGGAACTGGCGATACCTAGCTATACGTTCTATTCCTCAGAAACAAAACGCGTGATCGTGATAGTTTTTAGGTTTAAACAGAAAAATGAAAAGTTTATATTAATTCTGAGAATGCCACAGTGAAACATTATTCTTCTTAAAAGTTATGAACAATTTGTGTTTGTACACATTTGCAGTAATATTCATCATATTTATTGTCACTATGATGGATACCTATTTCCGATTAGGAAAAGGTTCCTGTTGTATTATAATATGACTCGTGATCATTACCGGAAGTAAGAATTACAACAACAAGCAGGAATGTTTTCAACATGAAATAGTGTTATTCGAACTTATGAATAACTGGTAAACAAAATGAACATTAAACATTATTCATGCATTCACATGCACATTGAGTGTTCTCTCTTGATTATGACTGTTTGTTTATTATAGTGGAATGTACATATAACTACTTAATCTGTATATCGTTGTCGTTCAATGAAAACTCCCTCTAACTCCATTTCATTTTATTCTCAAACATCTGTACTTTTTATACTGCTAACTAGAATTTGAAAATATTTGATTAAAACAAATGTTTCCCTTAAAAATAGACCAACAAAGGACTTAGATATAAAATGTTTATATCCTTTTATAGATATAAAATGTTTATAAATATCAAATCGTGCAAATTTATTACCAAAATAATGGTTCGGTTCCCGCGACGCATAGCGAAACAATCAATTTATTGAAAAAAACTTTTGGTGAGCGCATTATCTAGTGTCATGGGGTTATGTCTACGCAGATAAGCCCGAGGCGATTGACGCCTTTGGAAGAGAATATTCGGCGCCTCACCAAAAGTTTCCTTCAATAAATTGATTGTTTGGCGATGCGTCGCGCGAATCAAACCATTATGTTGGTAGTAAATTTGCACAATTTGCAAACGTTGTTCAGGAGTAGGTCTATTTATTATGAAATGGCAGACCAAACTAAGCATAAGTCAAGTGACAGCTGTCAAAGAGACCAACTCCGAAAAAAGTATTGCCAGATTGAAAACCACACGTCTTAAAAAAAAACACCCTTTACATATTATACGACTCCTCTCCTCTTTTCATTAGGCAATCTAAACTTTTACTTTTTTTTATTTTTGAAATTAAAAAAATATCTAAATTGTACGAGTAGCTTGAATATTTTGAGGCCAAAATGTCATTCTTTCATACCTATGAAATTTAAAATTTACGGTTACAGTGGATGCCTATTCTGACGAACAATCTCTCTGACGTATATCTACCTCAGTTTGCTGTTAGGTTTTTTTGAAATAAGACACCTATTTACCTATTTTAAATGGAAGCGCAAGACATTCACATTACAATACTAAGAGCCTTGGTAACTATGTAGGTTAAATAGGTACCTACCTACCCAGACATTTTATATTTTTGAAGGTGTGAATATTGAATGAAACTAATAACTTGTGAATTTTTGCATCCTACACTGTAGGTACTCATGCGGAAATACTTTTTTATTAGCCTAACTAATTTTCAAATAAATGACACAATTTAATGTCCTCCTGCGCAGTTGACACTGGCTGGACAGTGGTGGGTATTGGTATTCATTTTCTACTTATTTCGCGTTCGATAACCTTTTAATATTGTTTTCAAGCCAAATACAGAATTAGTGTCAGTACTGTCAAAGATGACTGCTTCTTCGTTATCCTAAAATTCCTTAAAAGGTCTTTCAATGCAATTTATTTAAATCGATTCGACACTTCGTATTCCCTTGAAACAATTCTGTGTAGGTATAAGGTATACATAGGTAGGTACATATGTACCTATGTATATACCTTCCTTTTCTGCAACTACAAACAAAAACAGCTGCTCCAGATGCTGTCTGTTCAAAAACACCAAAAAAGCATTTAAAATAACAAAAACAACAACCGGCTGGACATTCGGCACATCCTAATCAATGTAGCGTCATCGCAAAGAATGGATTCCGAATTTATATTATAGATAGGTACCTACCTACTATATCGCAACTTAGGGATACATAGCTACATCCATTGCACCTATACAAAAAAAAAATCGGTAGGTAGGTAGGTACCTAGGGAAGGTAGGCATTTTGGAATGGAAATGTATTTTTATTGTCCCAGACGAAGACTTCGTCCTTATCTACATGAAATTAAAATTATGCATGCATTTTTAACTTTTGGGAATTTGGTTCTTGTCGCCACCATCCCCGACCTCGATCCCGAACCCACATTTGAATCTTCTTCGCTTAACTTTACCACCACCATGTTATCATGTCCAACATTTTAATGACTACGTTCCGTTTGGCATGCGCCATCACCATACCACTTAAATTGCTGGTTGGGTTGCCCGAAAGGGCCGCCGCCAAGTCCTATCTTACCCCTTCACTGTGTAAAAAAAATTGAAGATGTTTGTAACAACAACAAAAACAACTTTAATTTTTTGGGAAGCCCCCCACGCATATCAAGCCACTCACTCGTGCATAGCATAACAACATCCGCTCCATTGCTGTGTGTGCATCCGAGAGGATCCTTTTGTGTTGCAACAACGCAACGGTGCGGCGTTTTCGCTAGTGTGCATTAACGCATTGGTATTTGTGTGTGTATACTACAAAAAAATGTGTAGTAGTAGAGTATTCGTATTGCGCGTTTGTAGAGTGTTAAAAATGCGGCGCGGCGATATAATATAAATGAATATTTCCCGTTCATCATACTGTGCAACGACAAAAGTAAATGCGTACGCAAGATACACGTAGTGGGCGATAAGAAGAGTGTATTCTTTCGTGATTCTGACCATTTTTTTTACGTTCCACTCGAGTTGAATGAAAAATTTAATGTGTATTTGTTGAGGGGACTAAATAAATGCAGTAGCGTAGGTTAAATATTTTATGAGAAGGTGTTATAAAATAAAGAGGCACGTTATAGTTATTTGGTTAAGAATAAAGCGTACGAAAAATAAATTTTGTTTTCTTTTTCTTAATACAATTATTATTGGATGTGAATGTTTTACTTTTTGAATGTGTTTGGGTCATAAAATATTGCTAGACATAAAATCAGTTTAAACATACTTACTTTCAATTACAGAATGTTAGGCACCCCACTTTATGCGATAGAGTCCCAAAGTAGAATAGGACAAAACGTTCTACCAGACCAATAACAATAGCTGCGTTTTATTATCTTTTATCGGGATCCGGATCTGGATCTGGATTTACTTTTACACGTAATACAAAAACAATTTAGGATCTTGCTTCTCATCGGGATCTATTTCAAGATCCAAGAATAAGTTTTTATTCTGAACATCAGGTGACAATTTTATTTCATAAATGTTGTAAGCACTGTGCAAAAAAAAAAACAAAAAAAAAAATTAAATGCCATTGAAGAAATGAATAAAGATATGTTTTTGTTTACATAAAATGTGTGTTCCTTTGATTTGAATTTCTGTGACTAAGAATTAATAAATTTTCTATACTTTAAAGGATCTTAGTGATCCTAACTTTGATTTTATTTCAAATACACTTAAAACATAACCCAAATTAAAATTTGGCATCCATTACTGCTAGATGCAAGTAGTCGGCTCCAATTGTCCAATAGCTTCTGAGCTTCTCTATATGTACAGATAAACTAAAAAATCTGCGTTCAAAATTGATGGTCCAATTTAAGAAAGTGTTATACAAATAATTTAATTTTTAATAAAATACTTTATCAACTTCGTTTTCATTTTTATTTTTGTTTGCATGTCACAATTGTCAGAAAATCGTCAAAAAAAAAGTCAGGTATACCACAGTTGAAAAGTAAAATTTTTTGGGATCCGGATCGTTTTATTAACAAATGATGATCTATATGGATCTTGGTCGATAATAAAACGCAGCTAATGAGACATGTCGTTGGAAATGTTTTTTTTTTTTTATGCTACAATGTCTTTTAAGGCAGTTCAATTCAAATAACTGTATGAACAAAGTTATTTGCTAACTAGTATAATATATTTTGGTGCATTTTAGTGTGAAAAAATATTTTTGTGTAGTATGGGAAAAATGTGTGAACGCTAGCTCAACCAATAACAACGAGGCATATGTCATTGAAAAGTTATTTTTATGTACAACCAAAGTTGGTAAGGCAGCTTATTTCAAATCAATGTGAAAAAAAGTTATTCGTTTATTACTACCCACGTCACATTTTTTTTGTTTTACCTACAAACATTCACCAAAACGGCGATTAACTTTTTTCACCTAGTGATTTGAAATAAACTGCCATAATGACGCATGACGTATGAGCAACTAACATTTTGTCAGTGGATTGATCCACCCTGCCAAGTACTAAGAACCAGAGCTGCTCTTCCATCAACATCACTCCTTTAATCGAGTGATGGAGACTTTGTTTTCTAACAAGATGATACTTCTTGCCATATAACTGGATTGACGATGAGCGTATAGTGGCGTTAGGCATTAAATGAAGCAACAAGGAGAATTCCAAAAATTAGTTGTCACTATGCCATGAATTTTGAATGCAATTATTAAGACCAAGGGTGACTAAACACAATAGAAAAATTTAAATATAATCCCATGGACTAACTATTTTGCGTCTTAAAAAAAGCAAATCAAAAATTATTTTGTTTGGTAAGATCAATCAATCGCATTTTTTTCTTTCCTTTCTTGTCATTTGACAAAATTGTGCACTTTCATCTAAATGTTTACTATATGTGCTTGCCAAATAAAATTACGTTATTTTAGAATACTTTCCGAAAACATCTTCTAAACTGCTCAACTGCTCATATATATCGTAGAATATCGTAGTATTTTTAAAATCCAAAGTGAAAAATAAGCTTTTCCTCAATGGCTGCTACATAAATTATTAACAAAAAAAGGAAGGCTCCGAAAATTACACATTTTGATATAAATTATTTCATTAAATTATTTTCTTTTTTAAATTAATTTAGGTTCCAAGGTTTTTGTGTAACAGCACCAATGAAAAATTTAATTTGTTTAATTTATTAAGGTATAATAACTAGCATAATTTACTGTCGTTCAAATATACAAATTATGTAGGGTGACACAAATTTGTTTTAAAACGAGAATTCAACCAAAAAGGATCGCAAAATGTTCTCCAAACACAAACCTTGCATCTATGTTGTCTGTGGAATGTAACCCTTTTGAAACAGAAATTGAACTACAATCAGAAAACACGACTTACATAGTAGAAACAAACAGAGTCTTGCATAAAATGTGTATCGAAATGTTAGATGCCTTAGACTAAGCAGACAGCAGAAAAAATGAATAATTGTAGGAGAATTAGGGCTTATTTCTCTCCGTTTAGGCATATATATATATATAAACATAAATATTGCAAATTAAAAACAAAATTAATTAAAAAGTCAGAAGGCCATTCTCTTTTTTTTTATAAATTGTGTTGTTTCTGTAAAATTAATTTTAAACCCCAAAACTATACCGAAAAATATTAAAACTAGAGGATTTTTTTCAAATCTGCGTTAGAGTATTGTTTTAATTATTTTAAAATTAAAAAAATGCTAAGAACGAGTTACTTGTATGTTAAAAAGTTTTGTATAAACAGTCTGACAAAACTGCTGCTCAATGCGACAATTACTTTATTTTTAGTCATACAACCACCGATTGCCGACACTTGCTGATGCCAGTCTGATGCGTGCTGATGCGAAACTCTTCGTTTCTTTCTCTTTCTCTCTTACAAAAATGACACAGCGAAATCATTAACTAAAAATTCAGATCTACTTTTCACTTCTTAATACGCTGTTTGACGAGTGAAATTGATTATTGCAGCAGATTATTTGAAGAAGTCTACACTCTGTTTTTTGAACACACTAAACTACCCAGAGCATTTATTGTGTTTTTTTTTGTGTGTTACTTTCGTTGTTTCTTCAATAATAGTATGGCTGCCTGTGGTTTTTTAATTTGCATTTGTTTTAATAGCCTTTTTAGGCAAATCTCAGAGCCGTTTTTAGCAATCTTAGTCTAGTGAACAAAATTTCTCAGTTTTGTTGTCAATTAACTGAGAAAAAAAATGGAATTTGCTTACTCACTTTTGACGAAAAAAATTTCTGAGATTTTCGAGATGTCATTTTTTTGAACATGCATAATTTTTTTTATTTGTGCACTTGCCAATAAATATTGTTCCACTTCGTTTTCGTAAGCATTTTGTTGTCTTGTTGGAAACAAAATGAAAATTCATGTTTTTTTAATTTTTTTCGGGGTTAAATAAATAGTAAGGAAGTCTCTTAGAAGTGGCAATTTAAATTAACAATTAGCTTTGTTACTGACAATGATTATTTGTAGAGTGAGAAAAGTTAAGAAGCATGAGTTGGCATTAAGATAACATTGAATATCTAATTTTTTCTAACACAGCTTGAAGTGTCTTCTACACTTTAAAAATTAAAAGTAGTTGATTTTTATATATTTTTATATTTATTTTCCAAAGGAAATTAAAAATTTCATTGACTTATTGCCAAACTTTATTAGCTTTTCTGGTGGAATTATTTTTTACTACACTTTATTAGCATTTCATGTATCTGTGATTACCTATTCCACTTCATAATATTATTCATTCATCAAATTTAATTCAAATCATGTGGAGCTTTAATGAGGATGAACAAAAAAGCCAAACTTAAAACATATACTTTCAGATTTATATAGAACTAGTCAAATAATAGCAAGTAGGAAGATATAGTAGGTCTTCCTTACAGCATCCACGACACCAATGGATGGTCTGTATGTTTATTGTAATTCCGTTATTTTTTCCTTAGAAAAATACAGCTGAAAACTTAAGAAAACAATGAAATCTTACAAAAAAAAGGAAAAAAAACCTTTTTACATTTTAATGAAAATGTCATAAATGTGAAGTAAGGACATAAAAATACCTACTAAAAAGCTAAAAAAGAAGGTGTATATGTACCTACTTACATACCTACCAGTGTTGCTAGATTTTTCAAGACGAGTGGAGTGCAACCCAATTCCAAAAATCCTGGAGCCAAAAACAGACCCAATCACAAATAATTCATACAAATTAGTAAATTAAAATTATTCGCTTAAAATTTATGTTTTTCTATTTATCATTACCAAAGTTGTGAAAATTCAAAATTTGATTGAACATTTAACATTTACCTTATAAAACTTATTTGGCTTATGGCCGGCTTAACGGTAAATATTGAGCTAAGATATCACAGGTTTTTTATATTAATTTGGAAAAAATAACGCTTTATTTAAAATGAAACATTGAACCAGAGAACTGCTTGTCTTCCATACAAAAAGATGATTGTTCTCTCATTTTCAAAGTTAAATTTGCATAAATGTTTCTACTTAACAATTCACAAAAATACGTATGTTTTAAGTCACTTTATTCAAAGTTCTTCCAGCACTTTCAAGTCAACTGAATTCTGCTTTAAACTCGAAGTACCTATTGCTTGAAGGGTTCCAATTAGATATTCAATTATTATTATATCGAAAATCTCTGGTCCCAAATTATCAATTTGTTTCATAAGTTTTAAGCTGTAAGCTTAATCAACTGAATAGAGGTTGATTAAACTGTGGTTACAATCAAATATTGAAATATAAGTAGGCTCATTCAAAATAGATTTTTCAAAAGTTTAAAGTTTTCATCTAGGCTATTTTTCTATCTTAATTTTTATAAGGAGCCTTAAATCGTCCAATTTAAAAACTGAATAACCCAAATTGGGATCTATCGCAAATCATAGTTTGAAGAAGCAAGTGAAAAGTTCGAGGAGCCCAATTATGGCGATAAAGAGCCCGTTCTGGCAACCCTGATACCTACTAGACATTTTTATTTACTTAGTTAAATATAACCTCTAATAAACAAATCGACACCCAAAACCCCAGGCAAGAAGAATTTCACAATATTTGGGATTCATAATATTTAAGTAAAGCATAGTGTACAGTTCCATAAGAAAAAAAAAAAACAACATTTTCAAAACTATTTTCCACCTATACTTTCTATAATACTGTTTCATATTTTTGACCAAAAATGTCTTCATTTGACCAATGTTACCCATTGAGTCAATAATTTGCCCTTAATTAGTAAACTGTAAACGTACAAATGGAAAAATATTTTTGCATACAAAAACGTTTTTGCATAAAATTTTTTCTTTTAATTTTTAGGCCTACAGTTTATTTATTTAAATTAAATTAAAAAAAAATTAAGCCAAAGCAACTTTATTCCGCCATGGTTTATGTTGTAGACTTTTAAAATTGAAATTTGAAATAACTAAATTTTAGTAGCAGCAGTTTTTGTGACAACTTTTTTACCTTTTTGTTTATTTGTAAATCTCAATCGAATTAGAACTTTACAAAATATCTGGTGCCGATTTAAAATTTAATAATGTGCTACCTGTAGTTAGTTGGAAGCTAAACATATACTCGATAAAATGTTTCCAAATCACGTTTTTAGCTTAGTATCGTAATAACTAATAATAAATGTAATTAATCAATTAAACGAGCACTCAAGTAAATTTTTTAATTTCTCTGAACGAAATGCCCCTAGATTTCCCTACGTCACTGTCAGAAAACGCAGTCTAGTTTCAATATAAAATCCAGTTCGTAGTGAGCATGACAAACGGCGCACAACGGTTGTATTTTCTATTAAATGGGAACTCCGCTTATGCGTGTTTTCATCTTCACACAAGTCACAACTACGAACAGCATAGTATTCTTACAATACTAGTAAACAAATTCCTTCCATCTTTATACTGGCTTCTCATTCCCCCGTTTGCTTCTGTCTTCTTCTAGATCATTTCGAAACAAATTCATTCCATATTCCATTCAATCATCATCATATACACATTCAAAACTTAAACAACACAACCACACAATCAATGACGACGGCAAAGAAAATCCCCACAAACACATCGTCATCAAAGCATATGTACACATCATCGCCATTCCACACAAAAATCTTTAATATGTGTACTGTGCTGTGGCTAGTGCACAGTCTGGCTAAACTTCATTTTTCAAACAGCCAACTCCGTTCGATATTTTCCCATTTTTTCAGTTCAACGTACACTTCTCAGAACAGATAGTTGTGTTTCGTAGTCTCCTTTGTATATTTATAAAATAAATAATTATAAATTATGAAAAAAACACTAATTTAAAAATATAATATAAGCTCGTATTAAACAACAATATAACGTGTGTGATTGAAATGTGTGTAAATAAAAGAGTTTAATTCAAATAAGCACATCTCGCAAAAGATATAAGAAAACAAAAACAATTCTCTCTTGAATGTCTCGCAAAACGGTTAAATGAATCTCATTAAATTATTTTTAACAAATTACTACGCATAGGAAATCAATTAATTTTTAAAATATAAAACAAAAAGGTAGGTTTTTTCAATTGCAAAAAAGTAGGTACATATATGTAAATGTTTTTTCTGTTTAGTGGCATACAAAAGAAAAATTTGTATTTTCCCATTGAGTGTGATAAAAAAAAGAATATGAAATTGTATGTATGAACGTTGTGTGAGTTCCGTTTAGTGTAAAAAACATGGCTGCCTTGCTCTCGTCGTTCGTTTGTAACCAGCAGCAGTAGCAGACTTGACGAGGGGAAATTTGACAGCAAGAAAAAAAATCAATATTCGCCATGGTGTAGTGCTAAAAAAATGCGCCTTGGTGGTCTATTTTTCCATCTAATTTCTTTAACTTTTGGATACTGTTTACATTTGTTATAATAAACCTAATAATAGTTTTTAAAAGGAGAAGGCTGTTGGAGCAAAACAATGGCATTAATGTGGGAAAATTATCTATAACGAAATTATCTCATACTTGATATGGCTTTCTCTATGAAGCCCCTCGTTGTTTTTTTTTTGTACCCTCTTTCATCCCACCCCTGCGTTTTTGGTATTTGTCTGGTTTCCCGTTCCCACAATCCACACATATACAATTTATACGGTGATGCCAGCAATATTTTTTCTGTGTATGTACTATTTTTACGAGAGTTTTGCTGTGCGACAAAACAACAGCAATTCATTTATTTTGCTATGTTGTCAGTTTTCATTTATAAAATTTTATTTATTTTTAAATAAAAGAATTGCTCTGTCCGAATAACAACTAACTAGTGTGTTGAGCTTTTTTAAACGACTACAATGTAATTTTCAGTACGAAATGCAGCTTGTATTGAATACCAACATAGGGTAAATTTTAGGTACTTATTACCCGGCTGGTGTTGGATAATCAAATTCCGTAAAAAGTTTGTCTGATCATTATACCCACATAACCTACCTTTTTAATAATTTAAAATCCAAATTAAAATTTTTAAGACCCAGTAAGTCTTCTTTTACATGAAGCCTCAACGACAACACGTCAACAGTAACACGTCAACAGTCTAATATACTCTTTCTAAAATAAATGAGTGCGAATGAGAAACAAATATAGGCCGTTGAAGCTTCGTGTAATGGCCGACTAACCGGCCACTAATAAATAAATAGCTATTTAATCTAAAAATTTAACTTTCCTTACTAATTACAAGAAAGAACCAGTTCTCTACTAATTTTACTTCAACTAACTTTTTTACTACACTCCTCTTCACAATTTAAAACTATTTAGGTACCTATTTAAAACTTAAAAAGTTAAAATATAAGACTGGGATAAGTACTTTTACTTGCTCCCTCCGTCTGTCAATTGGACATCGTTCTAGAGTATGAATAAAGTAACAATTTTCGGCAAAATGAATCAGAACAACTCGTTTTTTTTTTTTCAATTTTTTCCAAACTGCTCTATCAATTTTGATTAAACTTCGTAGATACCTGTAAAGCCTTAGGTAATAGTATCAAAACTTTTTATTTGCTTTTGGTAAAAATTCACAAAAAGTAAGTAAAAGTTTGACTCTTTTTTGAAAAAATCAATTTAATTTTGGGTTATTTCCATATATTTTGTATGGCAATGTCAAATTTTGTTAAAAGTTTGTTGTTTATGCAATACAGTCGTGCAGATTTCTTTAATTGAAAATGCATAAATATCTGAATTATCTGAATTCCTATTGCACCTAATTGTCAAACCGGAGAGATAGGTACTTGTACACTTTCCCTACAATTTATAGACGCTTTTTCTAACCAAAATAGCCTTATTGCGGATCTTCTATAAAAAATAAACTTAAGGTTAGTTAGTAGGCAGGTACCTACCTATTACGAATTTCTATTATTAAATTTTGCTCCAAAAGTGAGCAAGGGAATCCAAAATTTGTTTCCTCAGCAATTTAACATCAAAACTGAGAAAATTTGCTGAGGAATACTGTTCACGAAACTTATTTTTTCCTGCCTAAAATATTTATTTATTGATAGAAATTTCCATATTCGACGAAGAATTTCTGATCGACTCTCGCAATAAGGCCCTAATAAGGGTTCAACTGTGTTGCAAACTATTGGTTGACCCTAAAATCAACCATAGTTCAAACATTTTTTCTCATAGAGAATAATTTAAAAGCAATTAGGTACCTACATAAAACATACAAGAACTCATAAAATAATGTTCACTTATCAAACGCTCGAAAAAATAGGGAGTAGGTAGCTCCACTTGCAGTTGCGTTCTTGATACCTACGTTTTCGCGGACAACGCCTTATAACACTGTTTCTTCTCAATATTCGCAGAATGATACATATTGATTTCTCTTAGACAAATAATACAAAAAGAACATTTCTACGGAAATAAAGCAAATGCTCGGATCAAATAAATACAAATTAGCTGGAATAATTATGTACCTATGCATTTCTTAAGAAATTTGTTCATATTGCTCAATAAAGACTGCAGAAATAATTCATAAGTTGGTATTGGTCCATATGTAGTACCAATCTATATTATTGTTTTTAATTATCTTGAAATTGTTACCTACCTACGTTTATTTAAAAATAAATATTGATATAATTTAAAAAGAATAAAATCCAAACAAATAAATTAATGCCTTTCACCTCGTTCAAATTCTACTTAAGAAGCGGTTGAATCATGATTATCTACATACAAAAATTGAATAACTTATAGCTCACACGCCATTCCAAAAACAACTTATTGCTTAGAAATGAATGGTAGCAATTAATGCATGGGACACCTATCAAGAGAATGACGAAGCAAATTGAATGTTTTCATGAATGATGAATATCTACTTGCCTAACAGAATTGGGCTTTCAAGCTAACAAAATTTTAAAATTATAAAGATGGCTGATAGATAATGAAGATAGCTTTTATAAATATTCTGACATCTTTCAAAAGACAGCGTTCAAAATTTTATAATAAAATAGTTAGCACCTACCTACGTCAATTTGTTTTTAATTTGAATATTTTGAGCTCTTCCTTAAATACTTTTTACCTATGTACCTAGTACATAAAGATAAATTAAGATCTTTTAATTCATGGAAAACAAGATATTTTATTTATGCGGCATATAATAACATCAAAGATATTAAATATACATAACTTCACCATCTACTTTTTTGTGAATAAACTAGATATAAGGTTCCTGGTTTGATACTACCTACACTATGATGTACAATTTCCTTGTTCTCTTAAACGTGTTAAAATTTAAATTTTAACCTATGGTTAAACATGGGAACTCATTTCTGTTTTCAAAAACCTGACTAGGTACTACCTATTTGCTTACAAAAATACAAAAATACTCTTTGCCTACACCTTTAACTAATAAGCCTATGATAGTTGGATATGTACTTTTTAACCAACTCTTCTCTATGGAAATAGTTATTCAGCAATGGTGGTCTGCCATGTTGTCGTTTCCATATGTAGAGACCTACTTCTGTGAAAGGAAGAAAATGATTGGTCTCTTGTGTCCTTTTTGACAAAATATTCGTCTTGAAATGTTTTTATTTTTTTGGTTCGCCTTAGCCTTGGTTGTACGTGGTAAATTAAATAAAATTTAATCTTATCATATTTTGAAGATTCATGCTGAAACTAAAATAAAAACTAATTTTATTTTTGCATAAAATGATTTGCAAATGAAATCCTTGTTATAATGATGAAGATTAGAGAGAGCGAGAGCGATATCATTATCCTTATCCTTATCCTTATCATTTTTAAAAGTTACAAAATATTAATTTTGCATTATTATCTTTTGTTAAGGCTGGACCGACTCATGAGCTACGTATAGCTAGATAGAAAGTGGAAACATAGGAAAATTTATTAAGATGATAAGA
The DNA here is from genome assembly GCA_946251815.1 of Dasysyrphus albostriatus. NCBI lineage: Eukaryota > Metazoa > Arthropoda > Insecta > Diptera > Syrphidae > Dasysyrphus > Dasysyrphus albostriatus. The sequence continues at coordinate 141,253,554 of OX276336.1, forward strand.
CATTTTATTTGCATGTTGTTTCTGGCTAATATATTTTATTTACAACTTAACCAAGTTAATGTTAAAAGAAAGTCTTCAGCTTTATCATTAAAAATGTTTTTGGATTGAATTATTTGTTGTAACAATTGGTTTTCAAATACGAGTATATATTCAACAGGATATAGCAACTTAATTTTCTTTTTTTGTGAATTAAATCAGATCATTTCCATGAAATAATATAAAATCTAATTAATAGCTGTGACGAATGCAACTTTAAAATCTACACTGTCATCACCTACACTTTGTTTCAATAACAAAATATGTTCCATTTCAATATCAATCACCTTATCGATGACATTATCGATTTTCATTTTACAACCACACGACATCAGCTGCAATAGTTAATTTCCGGTTTCCCTTTAAAAATTATTTATTCGGCATTTGACTACATAATGTACATTCATTTGTTGTTCTCATTTATTTTTATGACGCAATTTTTGTGGTACATAAAAAGTGTGTATGTATCTATATAGCAAACAACCCCTTGATTTTTTTTTTTTTTGTATAAACGACCAAAATCATATGTTTTGTCTTTTGTGTATTGCCAAAAATCATACTCAATTCTTGAGTATGCGCATTATTATTTTTTCAAATGTTTTATTCTTTAAGGTGTAGGTTGATCTGGCAATTCTTTCGATTTCTTGGAATTTGTACTCTCAAGCGTTCAATTGAATTGGACATTGTACCCAACATATATAGTTGTATATGTATGTTTATTCGCTGTGCCAAGAGTTAGTTGAGGCCCCCCGAAGAAGCAAAGCAAAAGACCTCACAAGGCATTTTCGAATGTACTTGTTTTATGCTGCTGTGAGACTTGTGCTGTATATGTTCTCCTCCGTCTCTTCTTCTCTAATGGCTATTTGCCTTTGCAGTTGTTGGAGCAACATACTAAAAACTTCGTGAGCTGTGGTGGTCTTCTCTGCATCTTAGGGAGTTGAGCTGAAGACTTTTATTTCACGATTTTCCCGTCCCAAAGCTGCATGACTGCATACCTTTGGGCCCGTCCGTCGTCGTCGTGGTTGTTGTTGTTGTTGTCGTGGTCGTTGTTGCTGTTGTCGGCTGGAAAAAGAAGTCGTGTTCAAGCCCACTAGATTGGTATCATTGATGAAGCCCGGGTGAAGAAGAAGGCGCAAGCGGACAATAATTGTGGAGGCATCATAGCATAGCATAGCCCTTTGCGCGCCGCGCGATTTATATATCCAATCTACACACAACTCGCAAGAGTGCCAGTCAGGCAGCGTGAGAGACTTGCAAAGGGGATTTTCCCCCTTCTATGCTGCTGCAACTGCAAGTAGGTTCCACTCCTCTGATCGCCATAGTAATGGTTGGAACATTCTGTGAGAAAGTTAGATTGGAATGCAGTCAAACTAGTTGTTGCATGAGAAAAAGGCAAAAACGAACACAAATCAAGCAGCTAAACCACAGAGGACGACGGGATACAAAAAACCATCAATGGATACAGAAATTGGTTGAGAAAAACCGTCGTCGTCGTCGTGTCGGTACAGATTTCGGTCCATAGTCCAATCGCTAGACTGCACGATAAAAACAACAAAAGAACCTAAGAAGCTATACAAAAAATAAAAGAGAAACAGAAAAAACCTCTGGAATGCAGTTCTTCCACTTTGTGTGGTGGTGGGTTCAACTTCAAAAGAAGTACAAGAAGTACACTCTTGAGAATCGTTGGAAACTAAAAAAAAAAGAACCGTGATTTCAACGTTTTTTCCTTCATTTCGTTGCATTAAGACGGGTTCTAAACTCGTGTGTTGTGTGCATTTAGTTGCTGCTGCTGCAGCTTACTGTGAGAATGGAATGCGGGCACGATTGGATTCGAGAGATTCTATAAGAGTATGACCACCATCGCCGCCGACCTAACAATGAAAGACGAGTCTTTCGATTCCGAGAAAAACCTCTTATTATTATCTTATAGCCTATTGCATTCCAAACAGGCAAACGGAAAACGGCAAGGGGTGGATTACATCTTTGTGTATCGGCAAAGTTCAATCGGCACACAAAAAATAGTTTTTTTTCCTTTTCGTGTTCTTTTTCACAAGGAATGTCTTTCAGAAGATATTTCTTTCTTGGTCTTTTATTTAACGAGTATAATCTTAAATAGGCATCTCTAATGCCCTGTGCGCTGGTTTTTTTTTTGGACCATTAATGAGTATTGTTGTAGCAGGGCCAAGGGATTGGTGCGGGTGATAGTTCAGCAGACACAAGGAACACCTATATACTATCATTCTCGCGAGGTCTATGAATTATGTTAAGGTCGAATATCAGATGGTTTTTTTTTATTGAAAGATTCTTATTCTTATTAGTTCTGAGAATTTTCCTATTTTAGGGAATTCCATTAAGAATTTATTAAATGAGTCTCATCATCTCGGTAGATTGACGACGACCACCAGCGTGTGCGATAGAAATAAAATGGGATACTGAAAGAAAGGGAGTTCTGATAGTTATATGGAGCCGATTGAAGATTTTCAATATTTTACATGTGGAAACTGAATCAAATTTTTATCAATTCATGATATATCATTTTAAATTTAAAAACTTATACCGATAAAATACTTAATCTTAAGAGTGTTTGTCCCTCTGACCATTGTAATTAATTTCGAATCAGAAAATAACGTTATGTATTTAGTAGCTTGCAATTGTTTCGTAAGAGTTTGTTCTGCTGTAGAATAGTAAACCGATCTTCAAACATTTTTCAAGATACTTTCGATAGTTTGCATCAGGTACCACACTATAAAAAAGTACTTATCTTTGGAAACTTAGCCCATTATTTAATAGTTCACTGAATCTGTAACCTCATTGAGCTCGTTTACTTACATTTATAATCATTCTAAAAAGTTGACAGGAAATATCGTTACCTTCTACAAAAACAACCATTGATTATAAAACAATTTTAAGTTTTAGGTTTATTAACAGTAAATTTATTTTACAGTAAATATGTTTTGCTACTACTTTTAACAATTCTTCTAGTAACTAAGTACACCTTAACTATTATCTTATCTTAAACTTAAGTTTTTTAAGTATCGGTTTCGTCTTGTTCGCGCTTAGTGCGACGCCTTTCGTACAATAATATAATTGTACACATTATAAATACTTCAGCAATAATACCCAAAAACGGCCACATGGCAGCCAATTTACCCTTCACTCTCACAGATGTAAAATCACTAGCCGTTTCAGCTAAATCCAAATCTGTAACAATATTACGAGCATGACACTTGTACTCGCCCCTATCTTCAAGACCGGCATTTTCGACAATCAAAATGGCATTTTTATTGTTATTCTGATCGGCCTTCAAAATATGACGTCCAGTTGAATTGTGAATTGTCAAATTGCCAGCTTCCCAATACAAACGAGGTTCGGTTCCAACAACAACACAAACAATTGATAGTTTCTCACCTTCGACAACATTGGTATTCGATGGCAACCGCACAACAACATTAGCCACAACACGTATATCTCTCTTTGAGCCAGTTTTCAGTCGACAACTATAAATGCCAGCATCTTTTTCTTCGGTTTTTTCAATGATGAATTTCCTCTCGGGTTGCATGATTTTATAACGACCTTCGAGTGAACTTACTTGTGAAACTTCAGTTCCATTCTTTTCCCATATTAGTTCATAATCTCCGGTTTTGGTTATGTTGCAACTAAGAATCAATGGTTGTTTTATGGCAAAGTGTTTCAATTGATGTTCTACGTTGTCATAATTTGGCACTAATAAATCATTTTGACCAGTAATTATTTTTATTAACAGCGAGAAAACTATAAAGAATTCTACTGCCATAGTGGTTAAGTTCTTTTCAAACGTACACAATTATATAACTAAACAAAGCTAACTATGCGCATTCTTAAAGTAAAACGAGCAAGTGTTATAATCCAACGAATATGATTTTTAAAATTACAATGAAAATCGTCTGAGAGAACTAAAACTTTCAGAGGCCTTTTAGATGCAGAAATAATTTAAAAAATGGAATAAGATAAGAAAGAAGATATGGTTATTATTTAAGGCCTTCGAGATAAAAAGACTGTCTTAAGTTAAAATATTTATTCTCTCGCGTTCTCTCTTTTAATAAGAAATGGGTGGGTTGAAATGGATTTTATCTTTTTTAGATTAATTAATCATTTTCATATTTTCAAAAGTAGACGTAAGGAATATTTTATTTGGAAATTTATTTTTGTTTGCATGCTTTTTATTCCAAGCAACTGCAAACGAAAGAAACGAACAAAAGTATGACGATAAGAGGAGATTGATGTACATTGGTGATATCTCACTGATATGATATCTTGACGTTACATTATACTGTCTGAACGACAAACCTTCAACAAACAAACCTCAATTACTTTCCGTACTTATTAATCTTTTAAGAGTATTAAATTTGTTGCGTTCTACTGACAAGAAACCCTGATAAGTTTAGGGCGGTAAAAAATATTAATTAAAAACAAAGCAAAGTCTATAAAAACCTGAATACCAACAGTTGGAGTATTTAGTTAGTTGAATGATTGCACAAACCTAGGTTACCTGGGTGCTTATTTATTCCTTCAATTTTAATATAATTCAAATGAAAATCACAGCTTTCAACCTGATCTGCTATCTGTGAAGATAATAATATTATTAACACGTCCTGTCCACTTCAAGTAGGTTTTCCGTAAATCCGCTTTTTTAATCTCATACAAATTAATATCAATTTTTGAAATAGTAATGTATTGTATATAATACAATATAAGTATTCTCAGAATCCCTGCCACAGGAAGTGCAAGTCATATCAATTATTATTTGTTGATTGACTTCCGGTTGAATGCGTCAATCGGATTCAGTTAAACTTCATTTTAAAATCACGAGTTTCTTGCATGGTCAAATTATTTTCGTTTCTCTTTACAAACGAAAAAGCATTCATGCATTTTTGTGTGTAATCAATAGAATGATTTGAAGTTCTCTAAAAATGATTTTCGTGAAAATGATGGAAATTTCCTGTCCTTTTAAAGAGATGCGTTTTCATAAAATGAACAAAGTATAACTAAAAATAAAATCAATAACCAGGCTGGCTGGCTTATAATCATCCATCATATTCATTGTTTACACTTGCATACTTGAAAAATATGTAATTATGGAACTTAACAAAGAAATTGACATATGATTTAGATGCTTCTCATAATTTATTTTTCTGATAATGTAATCTTATTAATATGTACAAAGTTCGCATGTTATGACTACTCCTTAACAAACAAACATTTTGTGTGTCAGATTTTAATTGAACTACGGTCGTCTTAGTTACAAGTTCAAATTATTTTTTTTCAAAAATTATTGAAGAAAAGTGACCAAATGGCTGGCTTTAAACCCGAGTTTATTCGGTTTGTATTTAAATCTGAAGATTTATTTAAAAATCTAATCTAAAGTTTTGATTTGGTTTCGAATTTTGTTTTTAAATTGGTGTACAAATTACAATTAGAAACGATTTTGTACGTTGGAATACGTGATAGGCCCAAATATCTGGCAAACCATAAAATTTTATCGAGATCAGTTTTTTACTTGCGACAGCGAGCAAGTTTTGGATTCGTGCAAAAAAAATCGAGTTAACAATCAAATATGAGATACATTAGCTTCAAAAATAACGGTACTTGCAATGAAACAGTAAGGAAAATCTTATTTATCTCAAGAACGATTTCGATTAAAAAAAATCAGGGAATTACTGTTGGTATAGTGAAATTTAGTTCTGAAAATTGTTATAAATGGTACTAGTTTAAACGTTTTTTTTTTATTATTTTCGATTTTCTATTAACATATCAAACGATTTCAATCCAAATTTTTATGCAAATGCTTCATTAAAATGGCATATCAAAATTTTGAAATAACTAAATTTTGGATTAAAAAAGAATATCAATTTTTTTTATTAAAATTTCAATACATGTATTTTAAAATCGGGTTAACTATTTTTTAAAAAACTTTTTAGTGGTTTATAACAACGATTTGAATGCTTATTAAAATATTTTTTCAATATGTACCTAATTACTTATTTTAAAAGTTCTTAATTTCAAGCAACTTGAACATAAGAGCAAGTACGTGCGATCCAGTCGTGCATTTTATTGATCATTCTTCATTTGGGTGGTCAACGCCATTGTTGACTTACGACACATCCATTACAAATAATGTAATTATATCGTCCCCTGATTGCAAGAACTAGGTAACTCAATTTTTAAAATTTTGGAGATAGCAACATTCAAAGATACCTAGCTACAAGAGAACGAGGGAAAGTTTAATTTGTATGTTTCTTACACTTCAGAAATATCCTATATTTGACTATAATAGAAAAAAATTGGACGAAAAATCTTGAAAACTGTACTAAATAATACCGTTTTCCGAGATATTTTAAAAATTGAAAATTGAGTTACCTAGTTCTTGCAATCAGGGGACGATATGAAAACGAAATAAGGGTCATAAGTAGCGTTGCCAACCACTTTTGACAAAAAAATGCCTCACTTGAAAAAATTTATTTTTTTTTTTTAATAAATTTCTTTAAAAATTAAAAAAAAATAAACAAACAAATATTTGTATTTATTAAATTAAAGTATTTAAATTATCAAATCACGAAAAAAATTCTTAATAAAATAGTCTTAGTCCATCTTGGCCCTTGAAATCTTTATTTGTTAATCAAGGATATGTTTGTTTGTTTGAATTACATATCATAGCAGATTTTAACTTTAAAAAGTGACTGTGTGCAGAAGTCTACTTTTTGGCCTAGATTTTTTTTTAGAATGTTTTAAAATATAAAAAGCCAGGATGTTGAATAAAAAAATAAAGGTATGTACCTATTTGAAATTAAAAAAAAGATGCCTCTTTAAAAAAAGCATTAAATCCTCAGCTAATGAAATAATGCCTAAAAGGCATGTAAAAGCCTCACTTGGCATCGCAAGTCAAAAGTTAATTGCGAAAAGCTGCTTGTGAAGGCAATTTTTTGTTTTAATTGTCGTTAAAGATAATAAAACTGTAAGTAAAGATATGAGGTTTCCAAGAAATGCATGAAGATAAGATAAATAAATTGCTAGGCGTTGTAGAAAAAAATAACTCCAGTTTCAAATTCGATTTGTTAAGTGACAGTTGACTTTTAACCTATTTCAAATTCACCCACACCTAGTCCAAACATATATCTACAAATATTATTTGTTTTATTTCAAACAGACCATTTGAGTAACAATTATTACTCTTGCAATATATGTATGTACCTACTTATATGTGGTTTCATGTTATTTTATATATGTATGTATGTAACATTGTTTTGCAAAAATTTTAAGGCCTTATCAATTATTCGATATGAACAATTGCTATTCCATATAAACGTGGTTTTACTTAAAACACTTCACCAGTTACCGCATTTATCGAAGAAAGGCTGCCTCGTTGGTTCTTTTTTTTAATTATTTATAATTTGATATTTTTTACAAAGAATGTACAATTTAAAAATTTTATAGTAAAGTAAGTGTGATAATTGTATTAAATTTTAATTAAGATCTATGTTATCATTGACTGTTTACGATATAAAAGAATGACTTGGAATTTTAACAAGAACAAAAAAACATCAAAGAAATGCTTTTGAAAGCTAAATTTTGAATGTTGAAAGAGTGAAGTCAATTTCAATAAACATTTCATGGAAACACCCCAAAATTGATAACATTTGATATGGGCCAACAGAAGATAATAAATGAAAAGTTATTTTTTGTCAAATTCCTACAATTACCATACAATTTGTATACTGGTGCATGTGATAAAACGATATCACGAAGCTTTTGTGATTTTTAATTTAAATTTTAATTGAATTTGAAATCTTGAGACTTTAATTTGTTGATGACACGAAGAACAGAAAAACCGCAATTTTAAAAAGAAGAGTTGTAAAACTTTTGGCAAATGACATTAAAATTAAATCGTAGGTTAATTTATATAGGCTTTTTTAATTCTTGCATAATTTTTGTATTATAAAAACCTAATTTGTGTGAATGTTGAATGTTTTTATTTTGATTATTATTATTGTCTTAGTAAATGAAATGCAATTTATAAAAATTCTAATTTTTGTTCTTTTTTTTCTTTCTTTGCAGAACATTTATTGTATACAACATCATCGTCTACTTGATAAGTTCTTCCTACCACAAGATAATTTTAAAAATTGCTCCACATTTAATAAAAACAACAAGAAAGACCAAACAAAAAAAAATAAAAATGTCTACCTTACACTTTGCAACGGGGGCTTCGAGTAGTTTCTTTGGAACACCGATCAAAGACGCCAATATTCCGTTGTACGTTAAAAATTTCCAACAGCCAACTATTTTGACCAACAGAAATATCATTACAATCGATGAGATCGATAATAAAACTAACGATCAGCCGGGATTTTTTTCAAAATTTGTCATGAATGACATTTATCGTTCAGAAGCGGAACGTTTGAAAACTTTCGAGGAGTGGCCTCTGGAGTATATAGATAAGCATGTTTTGGCCCAAACTGGTATGTTCTACACCCGTGAAAGCGACAAAGTTAAGTGCTATTTCTGTGAGGTGGAAATTGGGCGTTGGGAAGAGAGCGATCATCCAGTGAGTGAACATATTAAATGGTCGGCCAATTGTCCATTGTTGCGGAGACGAACGACAAATAACATTCCACTTAATGTCGATGCTCTGGAACGTATCCTGCCGCCAGCTAGTTATGATGTCTGTGGCAGTAATGATTCAATTGAAGTTCGCCCCACAGCCTATCCTGAAGGTTCGATATCATCGGTCGGTTCAGGACCAAGCTCGCCTCCGATCTATCAAATGGATTACCCTGAGTATGCGATCGAAGCAGCACGATGTCGGTCGTTTGCTGAATGGCCACGTACCATGAAACAGAAACCTAAGGAACTAGCCGAAGCTGGATTTTTCTATACTGGAGTTGGTGATCGTGTGAATTGTTTTAGTTGCGGCGGTGGCCTAAAGGATTGGGATGAAAATGATGAACCTTGGGAGCAGCATGCTCAGTGGTTTAGTAAGTGTCGCTATTTGAAACTGATGAAGGGTCAGGCTTTTATTGATGCTGTGATAGCCAAATGTAATCTGGCAGCTGAGAAAAATCAAGAGGCTTTAAGCACGGCTGCAAGTGAATCAGAAAATCAAGAATGTAGTACACAAACCGAGATTCAAAAACAAAATGTCCCAGCTTCAGCAGTGACGTCGGCGACGACAGCTGCAACAACAACATCGGCGGCATTAGAAAGAAATTTGCTTCAGCGAAGCGAAAGTAGTAACAACTCTGACAAGAGAATCATTCCAGAAGAGAAATTGTGTAAAATCTGCTATGCAGCCGAATACAATACGGCGTTTTTGCCATGCGGCCATGTTGTAGCATGTACAAAGTGTGCGTCTTCAGTAATTAAATGTCCAATGTGTAGAAAACCATTTAAAGACGTAATGCGTGTATATTTTTCATAAGAACAAAACAAAAACAAAATTTATAATTCTAACATTTACAATTAAAATTATAATTATAATAAGAAATAAAAATAGATGTAACATAACAAAAAAAAAAATTGATGTTTTATTGAAACTAAACAGAATTAAGAAATGCTCAGGTTTTTTTTCAGCAGAAGAGGGAAGAAAAGGAATTTGGATGTGTAACAAATTTTTCGTTGTAGCTTGCAGGTATAGAACTTGAGAAGACACGTTTTTGAACCTTAGAATGAAAGATATATTCAAAATTAGTAGACTGAACAGATAGTATTGATATAAAAATTAAATTCCTTGAAGCTTATCAAAGAATCCGTGCAACATGAATTGACAACTTATCACTGTTGAGTCCCAAGTCATCAACTCAAAAATCGAATAAGTAAAAATAAAAGAAAATGGAAATATAGAGTGTGTCAGTAAGAGGAGATATTTCTATTTATATCTTAAGTATAACAAGTCTACGATCGGAGAATTTATTTTGTCCATAGCATCCAAATCGTAACACAAATATACCAGACATTCGTGTACTACTTACCAGCATCAGCTTCTGTGTTTTTTACAAGGGATTACAGCAACACAAATCTATCCGGGTTCCTTTGGATAAGCAGCTTGGCTCGCCAATAGGTGCGTACCGATTTTTGAAAGACAAAAGTAGAACTTTCAGATTCCGTTTTGCTGGAAAAAAATTACGTCTATATTGAACCGGTTATAATATAACCTTTATATTTTTAACCAGAAACTTCTTATTTCTTAATTTCCCGAAATTGGTAATCTGGCGATCTAGGATCTTCCTTACTATCAGGATTACGAGAAAAAAACCCGAAACAGACCATAGGAAGGGAGAGGTTTTTTGTATGGCTGCTTAAATACTCGTACATCCCATGTCCAAATTTTTAGTAGACCTGGTCACTGGTGTAATCCGAAAGATGGGTACATTATTTTCTTATCAGAAACCTTCAAACTTAAATTATAGATATACTAACTATTAAATTGAACAAATTTTAAATAATAATCCATGAGGAGGAGGAAATATTTAATATTATATATATTAATTTAGTTACCCAATATATCTATGTACTTTACAAAGTTTTCCTGTGTGTTTTAGTAGTAATTAGTGTCTTTAGTGAACTTAAAACTACCAGGTCATTGAACCAAAATGAATATCACTAGGTAGGCACATAACATACATACATAATATTTTCCAAGAGTATTTGCTGCAACTCGTTGATAACACTAAAATATCAAAGCATCATATCGAGGCATTCACCAGCCTCGCTCATACATCAAAAAACAAAATGTATTACCACTTAAACTGTCGAATGACACAATTAGCATAGCCGACGTCTTTGACTTTTTCAATTTTCCAGATCGCATTTAAAAAAAGTCATTAAGCTTTTAACAAACAGCTGATATACGACTGCAGTCATCAGTTGCTATGCTATATACGTATAGTATATATATGTACACCAGACTTGTCAAGGCAGAACGAATCCGTTTTATTAATTATTCCTACAGAAATATCTAAAAATTAAAAACAAGAACAGAACTGCACACTTTTCATCCAGTATGTAAGCCTTCTCAAAATGCAATAGCTGACAGATCTTGTTAGCATTAGGCTATATTTAATTATGAGCCAACTATAGTGATCAAGTCCAACTGGTTGCCAAGCACATAGCAGGAACAGCGTCATAGGTTTTTTAAATGATTCATCGATTGTATTTCATTAAGATTTAACCGCTTCTATTTTGCTTTGAAGAGATTACATGTAGCTAAAGCTGCGAATAATTACCGATCAAAACTATTTACATATATGTATTTATGGCATTTTCGATTGGTATTTTAAAAATTGGGAAGAACTCTTCGATTCCAATCGCGAATCGGATGGTTGAACACCAAGTTAGTAATTCTGAAGTTTGTGTAGTTACTTTTTTTTTACTTGCATAAAATAAGGCTATGGGTTAAAAGTGGTGTATTTTTGAGCATATTTTTCATTTTGAATGGATCGTACCTAAACACTTTTTAATTTGATCTCTTTAAATCAAGCGGGTACCTATGTAATTAAAATTTTTGGAAATCTTAAATATTTAAGAATTAAGAATAGTGGCTTAGATGGATTTTGAATGCTAAAAGAATAATAAGAGCCTTAAGAATTGTTCTTAAAACTGTATGCTTTGTGAGATTGAGTGTTTGTATTGCATCAATTCTAAAATCAGTTTCCGAAGCATTAACAAAAATTAACAAATAGCCAAGAATACTTTCAGAAGGATTCCGAACGCCTTTGTATGACCAACCTAAAACCGCATTCGGGAGATTTAAGATAAGATTAAAAATTGATTGTTGACATTGATCGGCCCGTAAAAATTCATATCTAATACAAACCTGATACCGAACGTATAAGATACAATAGGCGACGACAGATTGCGACGCGTGTCTCTGTTGAGTAATTCAGTTTGAGACGTCCATGAAAAGAATGCGGCCTTGGTGTTTTCTGTTCTGGCTTGGCTCAAACACTACTGGGTTTGGTGAAGGGGCTGACGGACATCACGGGCTATCAGGCGAATACTAGAATGTTGTTGGTGTTCTCTGTATTGCAGAGCAACACTATCATAAGTTACTTTGAAAACAACATTCCTTAGCGGGCACTTTTTTTTTCTTAAACACATTCGTGGCAAATTGCTTTCTAGCAAAATATATGCACATCAAATGCTTGGGATTGGCTTTTAGGAAAACAGTTTGTTGTTCTGCATCATAATTATTGAAATGTCATTTCGCATAAATTATATATCGTTATGACTAAGACGAATAGTAATGTTGATATTTACAAAAGGTTGAATAAAGTATTAATATGAGTATTTTATTTTGTAATTTCTGCTGACGCAATTGATAATGAGTTGGCATACAATTACAGATGACTCTCCGTCATGAGTTCGGTGCAGAGCATCTTGGTTTCTTAAATCAATCGAAAAGCCCGTTTTTAATTAATTTAAAAATAATTCATAAAAATATTAATAGCTACCTATACATACCTACAAGTGGATACATTTTTAATGACTTTTTCAATAAATATGATGAAGTCTAGATTTATAAGCCATTGTTTATATAATCACTAATCAGCCCTATAACGAATTCTATCTTAACCGGAAAGTTGTTACGAATCCGGATAAAGACCATCACAGAATCCATCGTTAAAAAATCTCATACAAATTGCGATAAGAAACGGATTTGGTGTTTTTTTTTTTTTTGGATTTGGAAAAATGTCCGACTACGATGGAATTCAAGATAGGGCTGAATGTATGTACCTAATCATTAATAACATATGTACATGTTTGAAAAAGGACTAAACTGTTTGATGAAAATTTTGCTGTCGTTCCGATTACATCGCGTTGGTTTGGAAGAGCCTTCAAACTAGGTACCTTAGGAAATAATTTTTTTTTTTCACTTCTACATGTTGGTACATTTAAAATTTTCAGAAATTTGCCCTTTTCAAAATTGCCAATTCAATTTATAAAGTTTGTTTTGCTGGAACATCCTCCAACTCATCCACCAGACGTTGCATGGAGCCACTGACTCTACGGGCCTGGTGGAGGGATGATTTCATAGTCCTGAAACATTAAATAAAAAAAAAAGATTAAAGGCCTTATACGGTTCGCGAAACGAATGTTCGTTGGAAGTCGAACGGTTTAGCGAATGTTGTGTACGTTCGTATTTGGGTTGGCGAATGAATTCATTCACTAAAAATCCATCCCTGTCACAGGAAATATTCATTACAATCCGGTTTTTTTTGCGCAAAATGAAAAAAAAAAATTAAAAATACATCTTAATGAGTGGAATTGTTGTTTTCTTTATTTTTATTCTCAAATTATTAAAATGGTTACTACGCGATTTTATTATGACAAATACTCTTTTTTATGCGGTAAATAAAAAATCCAACCAGCCAACAGTCACTTTTTGAATTTGTTCAATTTGGTGTAGATTTTGCCTAGCGTTTTAATTTTTAAGTCAAATTATTTAATGGTTTTATGCTTTGAATGTGTTTTTTGTTAATTATTTTTATCACAAAATAATGTTTTATCCTAAGAAATGTGTTTCGACGGCCAGTCATTAACATTTTATATTAGCTTAATTTTGAGTGAGTTGGCAAATTGTATACCAAATTGATTCATTCGCCAGCATTTTGGTTCGATTCGCAAACGCTTAGGGCCCTTAGGCTAAATACCTATTTCCTTGAACCATATAACCAAAATTCTTTGTATGTTTTTTTTTTTTTGTTGTGAAATTAAAAGAAATCAATTTCATATAAATATGTATTTTGTTACTTAATAATTATCATTTGAAATTAAAAAAATCATTCATGTACCGTTTTCAAAAAATCTTCGCATACAATTTCCATCAATCTGCTATTTCAAAACGAGTAAGATTTTTATTCGCTAAGGTGAAAGCCTTATGCAAGTTGGCATAAATGGCTATATCAATTATATTTGTATAAGTAAAAAAGTCAACGGCAACTACATTTGCTGTTAGGCTCCATGGTCCACCAAGCCAACTGGATAGTTTAACATTAATAACATTAGCCCGTTCCTGAGTTGTTTGTGCTTTGCTGTATGTGTTCTGTGAAAGAAATAAAACTGCCATTATAAATAAACTATAGGCATACAGGTGCACGTACATTATGTATCTCGATGTTATAAAAAAAAAATAATATTGATTGTTGTTCAGCGCTTTCACCCAGATGTGGGGTCTCTATCTATATATATGAGTATATATGTATATCTTTATACAATACGTATCATGTAGCTAAATGAAACTCTACTTAGATCTAGAGTAACACTTCAAGGTGAACTCAATAGAATATAGACTTTACTAGGAGTAGGTATACGTTCGTACCTATATAAATGTCTGTTCTTTCTCTTGTTCTCTATTCGAGAAGTTTATTTTTTGCACACGATGCAAAAATGTATTTCCAAGTCAAACAAAAGCACTTAACAATATCAAAACAACATCAACATCAACAAAACACAATAATAAAAATTAATAAAAAAATATAAAGAAAACAAAAAAAAAATACCCACAAACAGCGAATTAAAGTCGACTATGTACGTACCAGTGCCTGTTCGAGTCCAAGTACTGCATGGAATATCCAGCCTTCATCCTGGATGACTGAGTCGTTTTTTCTTGCAAACAAAAACCTCATATAATCCAATGATGCGGATGTATTCATGTCACCTAGTGAAAATGTCTTCCATGTGGGGCAGAGTATCTCGGATTCTATAGAATACACAAAGTAAAAAAAAGAGATTTTGAGAAAATAAAAATTAATTTGAGCTGCTAGTAGTTGGTTTAAAATATAAAATCATAGTTTACCCTATTTTTTTTTGTATTGGATATAGAAAATACATACAGAATACACTAAAATACCTGTGAATAGGTGAATAGTTACACAGTGTATAATCCCTGTTAAGGCTCTATTCAAAGTTGCGTAAATCCTTAAGGTGGAACTTTAAAAACCAAAAACCAACGAAAAGTAGTTTTCTGTATCGTCGAAAGAGGTACACACCCATACTGTACTTATAATCTATCTCTTTTTGGCATTCTTCACCAAATGTCAGTTTTACTTAAGTGAGGTGCGCTCCGGAGCGCTCCAGAGAACGAAACTTGACGAAACGCTCCACTCCGCTATTAGCCACGCCCTGTGCTCTCCGTGTACTCGCTTGTATTTTTCCGACCACTGAAGTGTCCCTCGGAGCATTATAGTTCTAGCTTTATACATAAAACATTTCGGACCCTTTTTGGTTACAATGGTCTTTATGTCAAATAAAGTATAAGAAAGAGAAATCTATTACCTTATGTCATACTAAGGGCCAGTTTGTTCACGTCTTTTATCATCTTTAATCAGTGATTATTGTGACTGGTAAATCCACGAAGGTACTTGTGTACCACAATTTTAGTAAATGAGTCCATAGTTTGAGCTGTTAATTATCGAAATCGCTTATCAGCCAATGTTTGTAGATTACCTTGATTTAACGAGAGAGTGTGAAAAACTTATTAAAGATTTAACCCAATGTGAACAAACTGGCCCCAAAATATTTTTAAGTAGCCACTATTCAATCTCAAAACGCATTTAGCTTAAAATGGCTCTATAATACGTTACATAACTTCTGTGAATAAAATTTCGTCTTACATTTTTTTTTTATATCCATAGGTAAACTTTAATATACAAAATTTGACTATACATAATTAACAGTTTTGGGAAGTAAACAAACAGATCTTATGTGTGTATGGGAGGGTAAACTTGGGTACACTTTTTCAACGGGACACATTAAAATTTGCAAGTTTAGGTGGGAGTATGGCTTTGGGAACCATCAAAATGACCTGAATCTCAGGGCATATTTGATTTTATTAATCACGAAATGTGATTTTTATTTTTGCGATCACTTGGGTTATTTTTGAACACGTGCGGCTTCAAGGGCTCGGTCACGTAGTAAGTGACAAGCGGCAGAATGAAAAAATCCTGATTGACAGCAAAAAACTAAAAATTGAAAACATTTCAACATTTCTGAGCGACTGAGATACGTTGCTCTGCTTTAAATTCTTTTCCAAAGGGTTTTCCAATAAATGCGGTTCGATGTTGAAATGGAATGCAAACAAGCTGTGTGTAAAGAATTAACAAATTGTTTTCTTATTTAAATGCTCCATATACATATGCCATTATGTATGGAATATGATACCGTCCCAATGTTTGAAGTGACTTCGTATGGTAGTGGCATGGATCCAAGAGGTCCAATTTTCAATGACTCCGTCTCATAAATCCAGCTGGCCTGGTTTATGTTGACTTTGGGGCATCATGCGAAAGAGACACATTTTTAGGATGTATTGGCGTTCTCTATGATTTTTCAACCTCCAAATGCGGAAAATTTGCTGGTTTACCTCAACCGTCAAGAATAAAAAAAACCCTACACAATAAGAACATTTTTTGAGCAAAATTGTCATCGATTCTGAGCTGCCTTAGAGCCTAAACAGAGAAGCAAATAGTACAAAATAAGTAACAAAGTCGATTTTTTTTTTCAGTAGAATAAATTAAGCTACAATTTTTATTTCCATATTAAGGGCATTTATACAACAGCTTTAAGCCGTTACAACCTTACGCCGATGGGTGAATATTGAATACCCTTATTGTTTTAAGAAATAATTGAGTGTAGGTACAGAAGTTTTCAAAAAAATATCAGTAAACTGAATTTCATTCCATTGACCCTGTCAAAAGTTCCCAGATTCTGGCTTTTTCAGATTTTATTTTTGAGCTTGGCAATTAGTATTTTCCTGTCTATTTGCAGAGCTATGGACTAGAATGATTTTTCAATAAGTTCGAAGTGTTTAATAAACTCAATCTACCCTACAGAAGGCAGACACAAAAAAGCATACAAACGAAATCAAGTAAAAATCACGCTTCAAGCACCTCGTCATCATCATTATTGTGGGACTCTGATACTTAGTCGGGGTATGGGGATATCCTCTTGGCCAATTTTTTCATTGTTTACATCAACGACTGAGTTGCAATTATTGTTAAATCAACCTGTACGTGTTGATATTTCAATTTGTTTAACCCTATATATCTATAATATACCAAAGAGAACTCATGGGCGCCATAAGTCTTATCTTTTTTTTTAACATAAGATTTTTTTTTTATTCTTGGAATTATTTTTCAATAGTAATAATCAGTTCCAAGACATCACAAATGAGTAAGATTAGGTCGTATGTATGTATATATGGATAGTGCTATATAGATAAAGTTTATATACACTTACCACTATCGGGATATGGCAACTCTTCAATGGGATAGATAAGTAGTAAGTATTTTCCAGCCTGGCGGATATCATTCATTGATAGTTCGTAGCATTTAAAGTTGCGATCGGCTGTTGTGTTATGTTTATAGGCTAAATGGCCGATTTCTTTTTCTATAACACGAAGCAGGTCACTGTGCCTATCCGGACGTTTGTAGAAACCTTAAATGAAATTGTGAATCAGCAGGATTAATATAATGGCTTTAAAAAAAAATTAACTACATATAAGATGGAGTTGTATAAACATGAACAGATTGTAGACTTTTACAGCTTATCATCTAGGTATACAACTTTGCAGAGTAGGTTCACACATACACATATCTGATTGTAAGAGCTAGAAAACTTTATTTCCTTTAAGAATCTTGATAAAAAAAGTAGTTATTTTAGATTAGGTTAGGTAGAAGTGGCTGTCAGTAAATTAAAACTGACACACTTAGACAAAAGTTGGTCCATTGTGATACCACATGAATCTTGAAAACTCCTTTCTAACTCGTTAAACCATTTGGAGCTTCTGACTAAGTGAACGAGACTATTTATGTCGATGATTGTCAGATCACTAGGATCATTATAGGAGTAGTCTCCTAAGTGGAGCCTACGTCTGTTGGAAAGTGCTGGGCATGTACAGAGAAGGTGAGGAATTGTTTCTTCCTCCACCTCCTCGAGCATACAGCTTCTGCAAAAATAGTTTGAAAATATGCCAAGCCGCTTTGCGTGCATGCCTATTAAACAGTGTCCTGTTATGACACCTACAACAGAGCTGATGTGCAGTCTTTTTAGAGATATTAAACACATGGAGCGCTTTAAATCAATACTAGCCATACTAGCTTTGTCGCCAAACAAGTAGTGATGTTATTCTATTCCACCTAATGCTTGTTCTCTCCAAAGCATCCTGCTTCAGCAAGAGCTTACACGTAGCGATGGGTATACCAATATTTATTCTTTCAGATAAAATGGGTAGTAATCTAGCGAGTTTATCAGCACCCAATATTAAACTGTTGCGCCATCTTCACCAGAAATGCTTGACAGTAAAGGGCTGCTCTAGAGTTTATAGAGACAGAGTTCAGAGACTTAATAGTACTTCTTTTATCGCTGGAAGTTCCGTCTGGAATACGTTACAGTGATTAATAAGTCGGAATCAGAGACTTTAATTTAGTCTATCAGAGTACACCTCCACCAACCCCATCGTTGGTCTTCGATCCGTCGGAGTAGAAGTGAATCAATTGATTTTTAAATAATCCCAAATCCTCCCAGGTACATCTGGAAGGTATGGTAATTTCAAAGTTTTTGTCGAAGTTCAATAGCGGGATTGTGTTGTCAGTGTTACTTGGAAGTGATTTGAATGAATTTAGGATAGGGGAGTGGCCAATCTCATAATTGATCCAATGTGAAGAGGCTTTGAGGCCTGCGGCCATTTGTTTAATGAAAATATCCAGACGTTTCAGATGGAGTAGAGTGTCTAATGCAGCGGACGGAGTCGGTCGAAGTGCTCCACTCATGCATAGACATGCAGTTCTCTGGACTTTGTTTAGTTTATCGCGATGTATCGCCTTGTCCAAGGCAGTCCACCATACTGCCACGCCGTAAGTTAGAATCGGTCTAATTACTGGAATGTAAAGCCAGTGAATAATTTGTGGTTGGAGGCCCCACTTGCAACCGACGGCTTTTTTGCAAGAGAAAAAGTGCCACAGTGGCTTTTTTTACTCTTTCTTTTATGTTAGGTTTCCAGCTTGACTTCTTATCTAAAATGATACCCAAGTACATATGTACATAATTCATCTTCCCACCACAATAAATAAGTGTGAGTACCTACTATTATTCAACTACTTCAATCTCGAATAATATTCTTGACAGTTAATAGTCCAGTAATCAGACCTTGCGTTGAAATTTTCCCGATTTTTTTTCAGTTATTGTCAATTTTATACTTAAATGACTAGTTTTTGGTAAAAATATTGTTCTACGATTTGAAACTAATTATAAAAGGCAAACTATAAATTATTTCGTTATTAATTTGTTTATCTTATGATGATGCCTTAAGCGGGGTATTCACGTCGAGAAAGTCTGAAGTCTGAACTCTAAAGGTTCGTAGAGGTGTTCAATGGAAAATTGCCAGATTCTTTGTGAATGGGCCTTTTGTGATCTGAGATCCATTGTATTTTCCACGTAAATGGCCAAATTAACATTTAAATTTAATGTACAAATTAGCAGAAATGGAGTCTTGATACTATGTATTTCTAACGATTATTTTTTTAATGGATACTAACGGTGGAGATGCAACGTAGTAAAACGTTCGTACCTTAATGTCTTAAACTTTAGAAAGTTTAAAATTCTCTATGATAAAGTTTTATTTTCCGATATTTACGATAGTTTTACTTTTACGTCTCATGAATACGCTTATTGTATACTAGATTTATACATGTGTAAGGAACTTTAATGAGGTTAAATATATATGCATATAGTAAGAAAACTCACCAATAGGAAATGAACTGAAATCGATAATAACAATTTCGCCTGATATTTCAACAAAACGTTTAACATCTTTCAAAATTGGACTTAGTTTAGCCACTAGCAAGTTCTCATTTACAACCCAAAAATTATCATCATCTGGAGGTGTTCGACTTGTTTTAATTTTAGTTCTGAAATATAAAATTTTAAAAGATTTAATATTTCTTATTTAATGCAGATATAATATTCACAAAATTTTACCCAATACTCATGTCAAGAAATCGAATACCAAATACCAGTTGTGACCAAACATCTAGATGTTGAGAGAAGGCATAATTTTTGATGAAAAGTAATTTTTCATTTGTATTAAAAGCTCCAGATGCATGGGTTCCTGTTGAAATGTTTTATTTAAATATATTTTTTAATACATTTTCTGTTAGTGTTATTAAATTTAATAAGAAACAAAAAAGCAAAAAAAACCTTATACCTGTTGTGTGAGATCCATTTTATCAATGAGAGGTATAAGGGAACAATGACGTGCAAGGTTTTTTATTATTGAATATGTTTTTTTGGTCAGAAAGCATATTATAGAATGGAATCGTGGCTTTAAAAAAAGCTAAGGCGTGGCATTGTAAGTGGTCCCGTTTTTTTTTAATAATTTTTTTCTCATATTCAAATTTTGAAAAAAATATCCCTCCCGTCTAAAGGGGGGAAAATAGACCCCCCTTCCAGTACTATTGTTTCCTCGTATAAATCTAATCTATACCTTCAGGTTGCTTTTTTCGTGTTTTATAAGAATCACCCTAAGCCCGCCATAGTTAGTACCTTAAAGTGAAAATAGGGAGACCAGGGAGGGTGAAATAAAAATCTGAAAAAATTAGGAAACTTTTTTTTTCTATGTAGACCTATTTGATGCCTATCCATCTCAGAATATCAAAAAAACCCAATATAAAGACCACCCTAATGTCCATAGATGTTCAATTCTTTTTCCTAGAATTTAAAATCTATAACAGTGCACATTTTGAAAAATTATCAGGCATTCCAAATTTCAATTTTTTTTTAGTATTCTTTTAAAAACATTTTCACGGTGACCAGACAGTCGCAGGGACGGTCGCAAGGTTCGTAGAGATTTTCAACGAACTTCAGTACAAACGTGGCCCATTCACACCAGAATTAGTCAATTTTCCATAGAAAATCTCTACGATTCTTGCGACAGTCCTTACGACAGTTTCAACGTGAATGGCCTGCTTATATTTAGTTGTAATGTCGGGTAAATTTTTTAAATTATTCAAATACTCGTATGTTTAGGTAAACAATAAAAGCAAAAGAATTTCTTTGAGAGCGATATTTTACTGTGAGATTTGCAAAATTTTGATTTGCGAAATTTTGATATGCGAAATTTTTTTATTTTGGTTGATTATTGCTAAATTTTTTGATGCGAGATGTTGATGCGATATTGTTAAAAGTGAGATTTTGTAATCAAAAGATTATGAGAAACACGAGCATGAATTTCCAAAATTTGGCTTTGCATGATTTTAGATTGCGATTGGATTCGTAACGCTCTCAACAAAATACTTTGAGCTCTAAAACATTTTAAATAATTTGTATTTGTTTATTCAATTTAATTTCGTCCAAATTCGAACAAATTGAATAAAAGTGGTCCTGAATGACTACCTTGAGGGAAAACTGATTCTAATTCAATAAAAAGTGATGTGAAACCAATATTTTTTGGTTAAAAAATAACCACTGATATGTCTTTCTTAGCGTCTCAATGTTTAAAATTGTCTATATTTAGATAAGTTTCATTAACAGTGTCAACTGGAGCCTTGGTTTTTTTGTATTGGTCAAATACAACATTAGCTGTAGGAATAAAGATAATTGATTTGTATAGTTAGATATACATGTGGTAATGAATTAAGCAACTGCAGTAATATTTCTGTTTAGGTTTTTGCTAAACATTTTTAGAGCTTTTGACGTTTTTTCTCACTTGCTCCATTTACTCAACCCTTGTCTTGAATGTCTAAAGCCAGTCGTTATTTTTTCAATATGTGTTCCAGATTATGAGGTTGAAAACTTTTGTTGATATCAAATTCCATACAAAAATAACGAAACATGTCCAGAACTATAATAGAAAATGGTTTCAAGAGTCAAAGCTCTGACAGAGTTTTGAACTCGTACTATTTCTTAAAATTATTCGAGTTTTCTTATAAGAATCTGTTAATATTTCTTTTGACAATTTTGAGCATATCTTTTAAGATTTTGATTTATATGCATACGCATTATATTTTTTAAAAATACATATTAATGCGGAAGGTAAACAAAAAACATGCAAATTTCACAGCCTTATACATCTTCCCACATTAATTATTTATTATTTTTTATTGCAGAAACGAACTAAGGAGCAAATAAGATTGAGTAATGACAGAAGATTTTGGGTTAAACAATTTCGTAAGGGATTGAAGCAAAAGCTATTTTTGAGAAGAAATTTTAATTTTCTGAGCAAATTTTCCAAGACTCCCAGAAGATCTAATTTTTCAAAGAAAAATATGTTTCTCATTTGATATAAATAAATAAACGAATTTTTCTACACTTCTTATATTATTGTATCCTTACCTGGTATAAACAGACTCTTTAGTGGAACCTCAGCGACATGCTCAGTTTTTCCCATCCAGTTTGGTAAAATCTTTAAACATTCCACAGCCAAAAGTTCCATTCCAGTGAAACTTGCAACAAAATAATTCAGACATTTTCCCTTTGGATATTCAGCAGGCAGTGTATTTAAATCGTCACGGTTCCATCCCCTTGGGAATCTGAATTTTCCAATTTTAACATTTGTTATGAATTTTCCGGTGGAATTTTTTAAATCCTCAACTCTAGCCAGTGGTTGTGTATTGGACACAGAAGGATCATCAGGAAACAAGCCAATCCATTCGGGTTTGTTGCGGCAATCCGGTCCCCAGTTTATTTCTACAAAAGACTCCTCGATGGATTTTCCATTTAAGGAAATAGTCAGATAAACCGGACACGCTGCAAGTATAAGAAGTTATACAGCATAATCAAATAGTTGTCCGTTTTAATCACAAACACAATTTATTGTAGGTACCTTGGAGTGTGCCTAACGAGGCGATGAGTAGAAGTAGCAAAATCCTCATTGTCGTCATAAGGTACAATATATTTGAAAGATTAATTGCTGCCATTTTTTGTCTTAGGTTTTCCCCTTGGTAAAGAGAGGCGCGTAGACAAATAAGAAATTGTTTTGATTTTAGCAATTCAGCCTCATTGACTGTGAACTTGATATTCCGGATTATGGCGTCTTAATGTGAAGAATAAAAATAAAAACTATGGCTGATGGGAGAGAAAATAAATGAAATTAAACTTGTGTATCTTGTCCAAGTGCAACTGAGTAATAATGTCAATTTTTTTGTATGACACTACGGGGAAGATGTTTCACGATACACTATACTGGGGGTAGATTTTGTGACACGAGACAACCGCCAAGCTGCCGAAAGCCTATAAGATCACTTTAATAGAGTCATTTCCTCATTAAGAACATATGATCTTTTCTTATTTTTATTTTATTTAGTCTGCCTTGTGAGGCTTGTCATCGTCACTTCTTGATTGTCCAATCAGTGGAATAGAAATTAAATATATGTTTTTATTGTATCACCTCTCAGGAGAAAAAAAAACAAACCATTTCGCGTTTTAAACGAATTACAAAGGCGCAGAGAAAGCAGTTGTATGAATATATAGCTCCTCGATTTAGTGCGTGCGTTTCTCTATTTTTATTTTCCCTGCTAAAATGTGTGGTCGCTTTGATGTCAAATGTATAAGTTTCTTAGAGGTTGCGTGCCGAAAAAGTAAACTAGCTGAGTTTTCAATTCTAATGGACGTAATACCGACTATTTAAATTACCCTATCCATGACCTTTTTAAAAGTATTT
This sequence comes from Dasysyrphus albostriatus, assembly GCA_946251815.1. NCBI lineage: Eukaryota > Metazoa > Arthropoda > Insecta > Diptera > Syrphidae > Dasysyrphus > Dasysyrphus albostriatus. The sequence goes on from OX276336.1 coordinate 141,277,276, forward strand.
ATAATCTTTGTGCTCAACATTTAACGATTTTACAAAATAAATTTCCCGGGAATCGTATTTCCTCGCATGAGGACTTTTTCTTAAATTACCCAAAAACTACCGATTCCTACTATTTTTAAAAGACGGAAGTCTTGTTACTTGAGCTCGCTTTTCATGATAGCATTGTTATTTTAATTATTTTTTAACAAAAATAATAATTATATTAATAACAATAATACTAATTTTACTCCAAAGTCTGTCAAAGTTCATTCTATGATTATGTCTAAAGAGACATTGGTAGTTTGGTAGAGCGAATAGACCTTATGGGCTTATCAAACCAGCTTAAAATTTCAATTCTTTAACGGTTAAAGCACTTCAAAGTGTTTTAAATATTAAAAATGTACAAATTGTCAAGTGGCAGCGTGCAAGGCATCCATTGAACAAGATAATATAAAGCACCTGTGCTGCTTAATCTGAATGTTCTTTGAACCTTTATAACTTTATCAATATCTTATACGCTTTGTTCAGTGCAGGTTTCCATAAAAAATCAAGCCATAAAGGTGAGGATCAATCAATTTTCGTAAGACAGCCCTAAATATTAATAAAATATTATTAAACTCTTCAAGTGGGATTTTATATATGTATTTGTTGCTCATTTTTTTATCTTAAGCTACGACGTTTCTTCTTTCTCGAGGGATTTTATATAAAATATATTCGTGCAAACCATCGAAAATGTCGTAAACGTCAGAGTTTTTAAATTTTTTTGAGAAAACTGGAACATTCCAAATGTTTACGATAGTCTTACTACGTTGCATGAATAGGTACTCAGATTAAATTTCTATCTTCGAAATTTATAAATACAAACAAATGATAAAAACAATATTAATATGGTTTAAATGATTGGAAAATATTATTATTATTGATGTTATCTTTGAATTTAAATTTTTAAAATGCGTGATAATGGGTGTTATTGCTCGTATAGATAACTTAAATGTCGCCGAAGAAAAACAAGTACCAATATTTTTGACGACTTACCTAATTTTGCTATCAACAATGTTTCATAAACATAAGATAATTTCTCAATTTTTTCGCCGCCAAAAATTGAGCAAGTGAATAAGTTTTTTTTCTCATTGACAACAGCTGTGTTTTTTTGTTTTTGCAAATGCCTAATCGTTATTTAAGAAAAAAAAAAACTTTATTTGGCAAAAGGTTTATAACCAGCTCTATTTATTGATTCTATTTACGGAATTTTCCATTCAATGACAGAGTACACATATTAAAGTTAATAAGGGTATTCATACAACTTGGTAAAACCGTAGATAAGTTTACAAATTGGTTAGGTTTATCTTTTGGCTAATGAAGTGTCAAATTTTGTATGGGAAATGATTTACACAATTTGGTTAAGCTCATCAAATGATTTCGTTGCGTTTAAACCTATCCAAACGTCATTGTGACTGTTACTCTGATTGAATTACCTAGCATTTAATCAAATGCATAAAAAAGTAGGTAATTCATATAAGCTTTGCGTTAACTAATCATTTTACACAATTTGTAAAATTACAATGTTGCATGAATACTCTTAATATGACTATTTTGACTTTTTTCATACATGTGGATATATCAAAATTAGTGTCAAATACCGATATTTTTTTGGTGTGTTTACGTGTATTAATTTCTCTTATTTACAGCCATTTTTTATTTCTGACAGTTTCCATTTTGACAGCCTGCGCAGTACCTTAGATTTGTGTACTATGCTACTATGCCTTTCAATCACTTTAATAAAGGAAAATGCAATAATAAAGAAAAACGTTTGTTTTATACTGTGCCAAATAATTCAAAGCAAAACTTTTTATCAAAATTCTTATGCAATACAATAACGTGAACAAAATTTTACAAATGTATATTATATCCCAGTTAAAAACATTTTTCTTATCACGCATTTTTCATGTTAATAAGTTCCACATACGCCACAGTGAACAATCATAGCCAATTTCAAAGATTCAAGTTATTGTTTTGTTTATAGCTATCCAGCACATAACGTTGATCAGAAGATAAGAGAGACAAAGTAATCAGTTGGGAAATTTACCAGCTACTAACTTTTATAAAACATCAAAAACACAAGCATTAAATTCTCGCTGTCGTCGTTTAAATTCAAAATATCACTGATTTTTAAGTTTTAAATTCTGCTTGAACTACGACTACAAAAACAACGCTGGTACTAAGTTTTGGCCTACAGAAACAAGTTTTGAAAAATATAATCGCCCTATTCAAATAAAAAGAAGAGACCACGCGAAATGTTATTCTACGCCAAAAATTATGGCAGCTTTCTCAGTAGGTACAACATACAAGTCCGACAACTACTCTCCGCTCTTACTATTTTCAATCGGTCTTTTGACCTTCAACTACAGTGAAACTATATGGCTCAAGAGGCGTTTTAGTAAAACGTCATTAAAATGTTGAGAGATAACGCTAAACTTTACTTTACTTTACTTACAGTGGTATTTATAAACCCATTCCAAGCAATGTCTGACTTAAGACTCTTGTCCAACTCCAAAAAGTTATTCAAAAAACATTTTGCACCTAGTGGCTAACTTAGCCACTGAAATTTGTTGCCCAAATCTTTTTCTAAAGTAGACTCGTTCAAAAAACAAGGAAGGCAAAATATTTATAGTTTTCTTTTTTCCAGTTTTGAAATTGATGAAAAGGTAATTGAACGTGCCCAAAAAGCCTACTGTAATTCATTCATAAATGAACGTAAACAGGTATGTCTCTGAATAAATGAGGTTTTATTTAGACAACTGTTGGAATACGTTTATAAATACCGAGATGGCTAAACTATTTAGGCATTGACTAGCTGGACAACTGCCTAAGTGTGTTCTAAGAAAATTTAATAAACAACACGACTGTTATTGTTGTTTCTGGAGGCGTGTCTTTTTACTGGCTATTTTGTTAAACGACTACCCCCATAAGGAAGAATCGCTTCTAAGAGAGAACAACTGCAAGGAGATCTCGTCACGTATCGCACAGTAATACCAAATGTTTTTTTTTCGTTGTAAAAATCAGACTCATTAAGAAATGGCAATATTTTTTTTTTACGTAAAGTAAATTATTAGGTTAGGTTAGGTTAAGGTGGCTGTCAGGAAAACTGCTGACACACTTAGGCCAGAATAGGCCCATTGTGATACCACATAAAGAATGCGAGGTAATCCTCGTTAATTAAACCAATTGGAGCTTTTAATAAGTAAATAAGTAAATTATTAAGGCTATGGTAATTTTAATAATTTTAAGAGAATAATTGGTGTCTTAATCTTTGGTTGAAGTAAGATTTAAAAAAAAGCAAAATAAAGGATTAAAGTAAAAGCTTAAACCAGTCCAAAATAAGTAAGTGGCCAAGAAAAAATTTTTGGAATCAAACCAATTTAATTAATTATTTACTTAAAATAGAAACAAATTTAAAAACAATGGCAGCACTTACATGCTATGTCATGCTATAACTATTTTAAATCCTAAAATTTTCATTCCAACTAAAAATGTCGAGAAAAAAATTTATTTTTTTTTGTTTTAATTATAATTTACTTACAAGCAAGACCACTCAATAATATCAAACAAAATAAAAATTTATATGAAATACGCCAAAGTTTAAAAAAAAAAATAGGGAGTTTTGATTTTTTTCTAATTTTATTACTCTGGACTAGAGTCTAAAACAACATTAATCGACTTTGAAAAGTTATAAAAATCCAAACCAGCTTTCAAAAATTTATTTTGCTTTGTGTTTTTGAAGCTCTGCTTATATTCCAATTATAAAAAATATTGATTTACTTATTCTCGCAACAACTTTTAAATTAACTTTTAGCTTTTGAGACCACAGTGCGTCGACGTTTTGTTTCCTTGTCACATTGTGAATATGACATGAAACTATATTTTTTTCAAACACTTCAAATTAATAGTTTTATTATATTCTGGGTAAAAGACCCATTTGAACTGGCGGATATGCTATCCAAGACTTTATTTGTCGCATTCGAGACCTTTGAAGCCAAAAGTTGAAGTTTATCTTGCAGATATGTAAATTCCGGATATTTTATCCGAAACTTTATCCGCTAGTATTAAAACCGGCCTTCAGGACTTCAAAATTGTATTAATGACATGGAAATCATGAAAGGAAAATTCAATTTTTAAATTCACTAATAAAACTCTTAACAACTATTAAAAACTTTGAAAGTTTGAAGAGAAAAAAAGAATGTCATCTGATCAAAAATTAATGGGTTTTAAAAAATATTTCATTTTGTATATACAATTTTCCAACCGTTTTTAAAGAAAAATTTTATTATGCAAGCCTTAAGTATTTCTTTATCTGTGTGCATAAAAATTAAATAAAAAAAAAATCAACCCGTTTGTGAGACACCGATTTTTTTTTAAATAAAATTGGAAACGTATAAAACAATATTTATTTAATTTAATTTAATTTAAATGTTTTTAATATTAAGAAGCAGATAGCACTTTTTTCAGCATACTGAAAAGATTTTATCAAAATCTTAGGAGTCATTTTTGAGAAAATAAGATTTTCGTCAACGATTTTTTGACATTTTTATGGAAAGTACCTGCATGTGGTTTAAGTTTTCAAAAATAAATCTGGGAAGATTTTTTTAAAATACAAAGTATATTTTCTTGGAAAGTTTTGGTTCATAATAGTTTTTTAAGAAAATTGAAGGTTAAAAAAATTGTTACAGGGCGATACGATTAATAATCTTTTTTTGAAAAATGTTTTCCATCCAAAGGTAGTCTTTATTTACTTTTTGTTTAAGAAAAGTTGTAGAGCCGTTTTTGAAGAAAATACGATTATGTAAAATCGTAAGATGAAAATAAAGATTTGTTTGATTTTTAAAAACATATACATATGTATGACTGTATGTAGTAAACTAGCAACCATAATATACACTAGCTAGTAAAAAAATAACGGAATAAGATTTTTTCAATTTTGTTAGTGTTTTTCTAAGAGCTGTATCTTTGTGATGAGTTGAAACAAAAGCATTCTAGATAAAGACTTCTACAGCTCTTTTGTTTGATAATAATTTTTATGACAAATATTTTTTCAGTCAGTCAAATGTAATGGTGAGATAACTTGTTTATTCAGCTTTAATATTTTTTGTTGTTCTTGTTCTTGTTTTGCATGGTTTATCTGACTTTTACTGAAAAAAAGTAAATTCTTGCTTTGATTACCAATATCTCAGCAACAAATGACGTCATAACAAGAAAAATCTTGGACTGTTTTGAAAATTTGAATAAGTTTCCTCAAGATTTGTTTAAAATTTTGTAAAGATTGTGGTCTTTCGATAAATCTTTCTGTTTCTTTGCAAATTTAGATTTTATAACTTGCCTGTAAATTTTCAAATTGCTTCATATGAAAGTCTTACAAAACAATTAAAGGAACAAGTTGTATTGTTCCTTAACATTGTATAGTCGTCATCAAAATGAAAATGAAAACATGAATGTGTCCACAGTTTTGTATTGAATAGGTTCTTTTTTGACTTTTTATTAAATAAAAAGTACATTTTTCCAAAAAAAATTTAATAATTTTCAAATAAAAAACTTCAAAATGTTTAATTATTTTTCAATCAGGTGAGGTGCGATTAACTTGGGAACACTGTACTTCTTTTTTTGCTATCATTCAAAACCAAAATCTTCTATGGGGTCTTAAGGCTCTCTCAAACCAACGCGAATGCGGAGCGTTGTGTGTTTGTCATATTTTGTACTATTGTGCAAGATTCGCTGCGAATCGTTCCGCATTCACGTTGGTTTGGGAGAGCGTTTAGTTTATTATTTTAATTTTGAGTTGAAAAAACTAAGGACACATACAAATATTTTTAAACTTATTTATCAGTATTTATTATTTTCATAACAATTAACATTGGTAAAATTAAATATTATAATCTAAGTACAAAAACATTAATAAACTTAAATTTAATACATATTTACAATAGTATAGACTATACATGTACAATAACTGATTTATTTACAGTTTTTTTTATCAAATACCTACATTTTATACAAAAATATGATTTTCAGATTATTACTACAAACATTAATTTATAAATTTCGACTTATGTATCATAGAATTGACGGAATGTATAATTTTTGTCGATAGTTTTTTTTTTTTCACAGGTACACTATTTTACATAATATTAAGTTTCCTTTGCTATTTTTATGTATTTTTTTTTAAATATTGAGGTAGTACAAGATTTTTATTTTATTATTTTTATTTTATTTTATTTTTAATTTGTATTAAAAGAAAATTATGATATAAAATAGATAAGGGCACGGACTATAATAAAATGTAAGAGAATTCTATTTCATCATAACAAAATAAATAAAATATTAAACAAAAAATGTTAACATTAATTTTATTATTATACTTATAAACTTAACTTCAAATATATTATTCAATAAATAATTTAAAAACAGTCTTGTAGTTGCATTTGTGTATGGTTGTTGTTGTTGTTTTTTGTTTGTTCTTTTTTTTCTCTTGGTGTTTAGGATTTATATATTTAGGAAAATTAGGAATTACATTTTTGTGTGTTTATTTTGTTTGTTTTTTTTTTTAAGTTTTATCTGCAAATCTTTAAGATAAGAAATAAAAATATATCTAGAAAGTAAATGTAAGCTTTTCTTTCGAGAATTTTCAATATAATATTATTTACTTATTTTATTTTTTCTTTAACTGGGCATACATTTTAGTTTTATTTACAAAATTATACAATATTTACAAGAAAATTAAAGATATTTTATTTACAAAGAGATAAATTGTTAAATTGTACTTTAAAAGGCAGTTATTTTTGTGTATAAAGGAAAGAAGTTAAAATAGACAACAAAGTTAAAACAACAAGTTTATAATAAATGTAAATCCAACATAAATGAGAGGGCGAGAGATTAATTTTGAGATAGTCGCACTGGATTAGTATTTTCATATGAATAATTAAATTATTAAATCAAACCCTTGTTCATTTCACTGACTTAATTAATCATATCTCTGAGACAAGTTGCAGAATGCAGATCTTAAGTGAAGTATGTAATTAAATCTTTTGTTTGAGGAGCAAAAATATAGCAATGATTATAGGTCATAGTGAAAGTGATGTCTACATCAAGCTAAACGTTTTTGTATGATTTTTTGTTTATGAATAGGATTGTTTTTCATTTATCACGTTCTTTGATTTTTGTAATAGCTTGTTGGCTGAATTGGGTTTTGTCTTTTGTTGTTCTAGAAACGGAGGGAAACTATCTACATACGTATGTACGCCATTGATAAAAATTAAAATTCAAAATTAAAAAAAAAAATTAAATCATTCCACGGTTAACAACCTTTGTTTTATGAAATAAATCTTTGGAACCTCACATGAAAATGTTGGAACCGAATCCTTTAAAATTTTTGAAGCAAAAAATAAAGTAGATTTCGGAAAGATTGCATAGAAAGCATAGTGAAAAGTATTTATTTAACAATCCATAAGGCCTACATTTAAATAAATCAACCGTATTTGTTTTTGAACAAATGTTGAATATGTTTGCCTTTTTTGTTTGAATTTTGTTTGAAAATTGTAATTATTTTCTTTCTTCTGATAAAAGTTATAAAGTTAAGAAAACATTTTTGTATGAAAAATGCTTCGTTAAAACTTATTTTAGTTTAGTTTGGCTTGGAAAAATCAAAACCTTGAGTGGCAAATTTTTTTTTTTAACTCAAATCACTATGAAAAAAAGCAAAGCCTCTATATGCCCAGTGTGACAATTCTCAACCCGAGATTCTTTTTCGTGGTGAAGAAAAACATTATTATTGGATTGCCATTGAGATTCTTTCAGCTTCAGCTAACTTGCTGTGTTAAAAGATTAACAAGCTCGGTGCGATCCATATTGATTAGGGTTTGCATGTCAACTCCAAGAGCTGTTGCCACTGTCTCAATATCCAGTCCAAATGATGTTAATAGCTCCAAGAATCTCATTTCCTCTCCCGTTGCTGGATTTGTAAGTGTTGGACAAGAATGATTACATTGTGGCCAACTGCAACGTTCCAAATATCTCAGGCTGCATTTTTGTTTCGGACCATCTTCATTGGATTTTTTACTTTTGACAGATGGAATTGCAGGTTGTTCTTGCTGCAGTTGTTGTTGTTGTTGTTGTTGTTGCTTTTGTCGTCGTTTCTTATTGTTGTTGTTATTATTTTTCTTATGTTGTTTTTTGTGTTGATTTTGTTCCTGTTTTCTTCTATTCTTATGCAGACGATTTGTATGAGTTCCATTTTGGGGCATATTTCCAAAACGATTTGGATTCATTGTTGTTGTTTTAACTCGTCGAGGATTTTTATTGTTATTTTGATTGTTGCGTCTTCTTTCTTGGTTATGTCTGCGACGTTGTTCACGTTCCTCTTTGGTCATTCGATGATTCTTTTGAGATTTGTCTTGTTTCTCAGGGTGTTTGTGTCTTTGGTTGTGTTTCTTGATGCGTTTGTCTGATGGAAGAATGCTTGTTTCTGTAGCACGACGAAGTTTGTTGTTGTTGTTTCGCTTGCGTCGTGTTGATTTTTCCCAACAACGGAGAGCCTTTGGGAGGGAAACATCATCGATTTTGATATTAACCCAATCACGTTTGGAAAGTACTGCATGACCAATACACGACGGAGCAAAGACAGCTGAAACATTTTCTAAGGAAGAACGTAGGGCTCCACCCATTTCGTGAATATAGTTCCACTGTTGAGGGGTGACAGGCGCCCCAACATTATCAGCTCTCATTTGTGCTTCATCGAATAGCCATTGAAATACAAAGAGAGGAGCTGCAAATAAAAGAAAATAATCTATTAGATTTTACCTTGAAATCACTCTTTTATTTAAACCTACATTCTAATGTTGGATATAGTCGGTAACCAAAATAACACCGCCAAGGCTCCTCTTTGTATTGCTTCACACATGCCTCAGGCAATTGTCCCTCCCATAGTTTCCAACCCTGGCGGACAGCCTCACTGGATCCAACAGCAGCCGGAGCAAATGGTTCTCTATCCAAAAACCATCCAGAATCACTGACTCCTCGAACTAACACCTTTAAATTCTTCTCATGATGAAGAAAATGGTTGATGCGATCTAAATTTAACATCACACCCAGTCCTCCAGCTGACGAGCCAACCAAAAGCAGTTCTGAAACTGAACCTCTGCCTAATCCCAGTGGAATAAGATCTGCTATAACCTGGCGAATTATCAGCGATCCCATAAACCGCCAACTATCTCCATCATCCGCTTGCGATTTAGTTCCAGACCATGAATCACTGCTGCAATAAGGCACTAGAACGTGATTCGCATTATGCCAATAGGGATTCTCTTCTGGTACTCCTGACAAAATACCTCCAGCTGTAAATAACACAAGAATTCAAATTATACTTCAGGTTTTATAAAACGTCTTTTATTTAAAAACCCACCATTTCTAAATTCCGGCCATTGATAGGAAGTCATCAAATGTCGTAATTTCATCCATCTTGCTTTGCAAGATTTCGTGTCGTAACAATGCCAGCCACCTTCCAAGAACACAACCCATTTCTTCGAACCAGCTGACTTCCTCAAATAAAATCCCGCTTGGGAGCCATCATTGCATGTGACCGTACGATTTGAGAGGAATACTTTTTTCAATGACCGGTTGTGGTCATTGCTAACTTGAGTTTCTTCAACTTGCCGCAGTATGGAATTCGTGCCGATGATTAGACGATGTTTCGTTGAGTTTGTGGTTGTTGTATTAGATGTGGTAGCCATTGCACGACTTTCGACATTGTTTGCACTTAGGATAAGTACGGATAAAATTAATCCAAAACAGGTGGTTGCTGTTGAGGATAATTGTATCTGAAAGCAAAAGAAAAGGAGAGAAGTGGGTAAGTAAAAAAATTAGCAGAATGATTATAATTTTTGTGTCTTCAATTAAAATATGCTTTCTGGTTTGGGAGTATTAAAAAGAATGAAATAAGCTTACCCTTACCAGAGCCCTGTTTCATAACAAAGTACAAACTAATGCTATTAGACGGCGTTGAAATTGAGTTCCATAATCAAGCAACAGAAAAGAACTTTTGTACTTTTCAGATGGTTAATATCACTATTATCAAGGCCGCCCTCATTTTGAAAAAGGAACTTTTAATGGTTGTTCTTGGCAGTTTTTAAACTTATACTTTCAAATAATAGTATTATCTCTATTTTGAAACGACGGAGCCCAGGTAGAAGAGATTAAGTAGATGTAGTAATATCGAATGACAATTGTTGTAGTTTTTGGTGCAAGTATTTGAGTTATGAAAGAAAATGCATTAAAATGTTTAAAATCTAGATCTTCTGCTGGTCTAGGCTCATTTAAGAAAAGCACTGAACATAAATATTGTCACAAAAGTCTTGGTGACCGCTAGAAAAACGATAAGAGAAGTATAAAAGCAACTTTGAATGTAGATTCAAACATTTGCTTGATTTTTACTGTATTTCTAAATTTTTTATCTGAATTTCTGGTTGTCTGCAATTTTCTACTGCTCAAACTGATACCAGAAGTTCTAAATTGCCCTTAGTGTAAATCCAGTGAGTTTATTAAGCACTTTCGGTGGTTTCCAGTGGTTTTCTAGTCTCTGCTGTCATTTCGCAGGTACATGATAGATCCCTAGTATACGATGGTTCTTTGCGTTTGATTTTTTTTGCATTCAATAAGTGCGACGGTAAAATATAATCATTTGGCTGCCATTTTATAATTGTTGACAATCAGGTATGTTCGTCATCGTATTTCAAAAAACTGACAGATATAAAATTTCTACGTTGGTAATAGCTTTATGATAGTGAAGATTGAAGAAGAGGACTTTTAGTTAGAAATTTATATTTTGTTTACAACAATACAATTTTATAAGGCACAAAATGCATAACTTTTATACAGACTTCTTGAACAAAAAGGAAATAACAAATCAAGTAATAAGTGCGTGTTTCATCTTCATAGAACCTCAGTTAATCTGCCAAAATCAGTGAGTTAAAATAGCTTAGCCCTGTATCAAATAATTGAACCACGTTTGTACAACAGGCCCTTAGGCTAGATGTGAACTTGCGTTTTCTGTCGCGTGATAATTCAGTCGCAAAAAAAGAACACATGAGATTAATGTCATTTTTGACTGGTTGTGTCCACTGTTCTGTTCCTATGGCATATGGAAAAATTGGAGTAGTTGGAGTGAAAAAGAGTAGAAAAAGAGCACACCAAACCGAAAACGGCATAAATGAAAATTAATGAACATGATACCAAGAAATCTTACTGGGTTGCATTCTAATTTGTTAGTCGCAACGACAGAAAATCGCATGTGCGGTCCTAGCCCTAGTGTCACATGCTTGTGCATGTGTCAGATTTAAACAAAAATTCTGTTTTTTTTCTATTCTTGTCTTAGCATCTTAGCATATACATATCCATTTACCTATATTTGTATATATCCATTTTAATGATGTATAAAGTCAAACATTAACTAAAGCTGATATTGATAATTATTACTTAAGTCTTGTATTTTCAAAATAAGTGGTTATTCATTGTAAAATGATTAATAAACTCATAAAAAAAATTTCCTTACATAAAATGAGATACGCGGAAGTAATGCCCATAAGAATGTTCTTCATTTTTTTTTTTTTTTTTTTTTATTTAAGATACCTACATTGTATCAAATTAAAGCGTGAAATAACATTCTGCCGCTATGCTGCATGCGGACAGAAAGAACAAAAAAACGTTACAACTCTGTGGAAAACAACATCAAAACATAGTCGACTTCCATAGATAGCCTGATCATATTTTTTTGTTCTTCTTTCAACTCTAAGAAGTAGGTAGGTATGTATATATGTAGCTCTTGCCTTGTACAAGAGATACAAAATTACTTAAAGACTTTGCCGCAGGTAACAAGCCGCAATTACACACAAAATTAGAGAACACAGAGTATAGCCGCGTCCAACTAACTATGTATACGCCAGTAAGCGTTTCGAAGGGAATCTAATAGCGAAAAAAAATTGCCTACTCGTAGGTACATATATCGAGATATCAATTGGGTTCAAAAGATGTGTTTGAGACAAACAAGCCCACATAACGACGACGACGTACGGTGTGCGAGCGTGCGCGCGCGCATACAAGAGTAAATGTACCGCGCGCCGCCGCCGTGCGACAGACATTAATACAATAATTCTAAATTCCTTTGCTTTGATTTGGTCCCGATGCCGACAACACCATACGAGCTGCAAGACTGCTATAGAACCGCGTCATTATACTGGCGTTGGCATCAAAAGCACCACCCCACCTCTTCACGTTGCACTGTTGCATTACAACACTCGATGATATCAAACCCGCAGGTTCTCCTTCCTCACACTCTCACTCTCTCCCCAATTGTCCCCTCTGCTCAGCAACGCTAGATGCTTAAGAGCAAATCTCACTTAATTGTATCAATTAATTAATACGGTGCCACATAAAACTGTTCACTTAGTGTCATTTGCCGAAGAGATCATGAGAAGATCGATCTCGCAACAAATGATCATCAGGATCGCGCACACGCCGACAAAGAACAACATTGATGGCGTGCCACGCGGGTGAAGCCGGGTGGGCAGTACACCACAGTGAGTGACCAATATAGCGGCCATACAACATGCATGCGTACTTGTTGCTGCTCTTTTTCTTTCGTTTCTCTCTGTTCCTTGCACCTTCCATCATGAATGAATCTGCATTTTCCCATAATTCCAATTCCACCGCGAAACAGCTGATAAACGATCATGATGCATGCATCAACAGAATTACATTTAAAAAGGCTTGTGTTTTGCTCACCGTGCTGTGCCATGCCGCGCAGCCTCACTCTCAACTTCGGCATTGACGGAGCAATAAGAAAGTAGATTGGCATTGTTATTATGTTAAATTGTAATTAATATTTTGTTCTCTCATATTACGCATGGTAAACTATAACTATCTTCCCTTCCCCGTATATATTTCGCTACACTTTAGTTTTGGTATGTTTGTGTGTTAAAAATGTGTGTAGCCGTTTTTTTGTTGTTGTTTTCGTTTCTTACCTCAAGTCTTTAAGCGAACGTAAACACTCTGTTTTGGCGGAAACTCTTTGATCAGAATGCGAGCAAGGAGCTCAGCGATAAGATCAAAGGGATTTGCCGACAGACAAACAGATACAAAAAAAAATCGAACATAACATATATATTACACACACACATATATATATCTTTATCCGTAGAAGAACAACAATAACAATAATAATAAAAACAGGAACAACAACAAACACCGAAGACGACGACGACTACGATCAATTCAACAACGATGACGATTACTCTTCGCAATAATTTATAAAATAATAATGATGACGACAGTGTCAAACACGTATAACACACATACACAAGCACACAGGTGAGGAAAGAGACTGAAAAAAGAGAGCGTTAAACGTCCTCGACCTGGCAACGGCAAGGCAACATGTATGCATGCACGAATGGGTTTGAGTACAAGATAACATTATTCATTTGTTGCAGTTGCAGTTGGTATAATATGGATTTTCATTGTCGTTCGTTGTGGAAGAAGAGAAGAATTGAGTTGTCAAATAATATTGCATATCATTGCATTGCATTGCAACTGGGTATGCAACGGAAGAGAATATACATATATACTCGTAAAAAAGAAGAAACCGATCGACTAAGCAACAAAAAAAAACATAAGAGTAGAATTATTCCCACCCCCTTAGAAATAATAAATCGTATTAATAATAAATTCCCGTATTAGCCGCGTAATAAAGTTATAGAAAGTGCACAGTCGTTTTCACTCTAACTTCCCTGGGAAAAAGATAGTAGAAGACTAAAGTGGTCCATACACACCACACTTGTGCGTACATACTCCACACCACACACCTAACACCAATCGAGGCACAGCACCAAAAAACAAAGAATTTTGATTTATAGCACACGAGTGTGATGTCTATGGGCCGCTTTAAAATATCTATGATTTTATTCTCTTAGGCTAGGATCACACTTGCAAATATCTGTCATTGTGACTAAAAAATTAGATCGCCACCCAGTATGATTTCTTGATATCATGTGCGTTCATTTTCGTTTAATTTCATGTGTTCTATTTTTTGCGACTGAATGATCACGCGACAGAAAATCGCAAGTGCGTTCTTAGCCTTATTTTCCCTAAAAATAAATATTTTTACAGTAGTTGATGAATTTATAAAAAAAAACAAAATATGGCAGATGGAGAGTATTTTTTTAAAGGTATGGCAGAGTATTTTTTATTTAATGCGAAGAAATATCGTCCAGCATCGCGTAAGACTAAAGGGGTCATCAATGTCAAAAAGTTGACAACGAACAAGTTAAGTTAGGTTCCTTAAAATAAATAAATACAAATACAAATACAATCAGTAAACTGTCAAAAATATGACAGCCCTAGCCTGTCATTTTCTATTTTCTTTTAAAACAAAATGTATTGAGTTAAGCGAATAACAACTAGACTTGTTTTATTTTCAAGACCAGGGAAGAATCCCACCGGGTTAAATGACGCAATGTAAACTGGAGTTTTCATACAAACTATCGATAACAAGTATAAAATCTGTACCGGTAGCACAGTTTTTCTCTAGGCTTAAGGTAGAACTATATTTGTCGGAAGGGCACTGAAGCTAATGTCAAAAACAACGGAAAGAAGCTTTCCGTATCGCCAAAAAGGGTACACACCGATCCTGTACTTAATCATCTATCTCTTTTTGGCTTTTCTATTTCACTACATATCAGTTTTACTTAAGTGACTTAAGGAAAGTTGATCGAAACTTTGCTTTTCGTGCATTCGCTTGTTTTCTTCCGACCACTGAAGTGCCCCTCCATTATAACTCTAGCTTTAAATTAAACCCCTCCCGAGAATTCTCTGAAAACTGCTAAGACTTCGTTTCGTCTTCGTTATTTTTTTCGAAAATAAACATGTGACTGTCATAACATAACTCTTAAAGGCTCTCCCAAACCAACTCGAAAAGTTCACTGACGACAACTTTTTTGTTGTTATTTTGCAATGTGTATCTGTCATAATTTGTGTCGTTACAAATGATTCTCTATGATTTCATGTTGGATTGCGAAAAAATTAACCGGTTAAACTGTGTTGCTGGTCAATACGTCAAAAAATTTTTCGAAGTATTAATTACAGGAGTTGCATGGAACAACATGTTAGCTTGATGGAAACGGAACAAGTTTTCAAATTATTTTAGAAACCAAACAACATAGTAGGACTATATGGTTGTTTTTCAAACAATGTTTGACAAGATGTTGTTCCATGTAAGTCCCCCGAATCGGTGATGGCGTCATTATGCCGTGATGTCACTTTATTCGTCGAATTCCGAAGGGCTCACACAAAATCCATACGTCTTTTATATTGGTCTAACTTCGCTCGTTTTCAATTGACAAAGAAATATTCTTTGACATGTTGTTGAAGATTTGTGTAGTAGTTTATTCTCATCTAAATCAAAGCGACAAAGTAATTTTCTTAAGACTTCATTAAACACAATTATATCCTTAAGATTATTTTTATTGGAAAAGTATTTTTAAACTTAACACAAAAGTCGGAAGTATCGGCATCAGAACATTTTTGAAAGATCGTATAATTCATAAATGACACGTAGACGATAACGATGACACTTAACTAAATACAAAGATATAACTACATATATAGAACTGATTTCTTTTCAACTTCACTAACGCCATTTTACAGTTAATAATGCCTTTAAAGGCTGTCATAATTAGTTCAATTTATGTATCTATCTTGAAAGTCAACATAAAGATACCTTCCTATAAATACGTTGAATCTCGATCGCGCACTATTCTTTAACTTGAAATGATCTTTTTTAATTCTTTATTAATAACTCAGGGAATACCTCGTCAATTTACCGTTACTAGCATGATAGTAAAAAGCCAGATAAAATTGAAAAAAAAAAACAACGAGCTCTATTTCTTTATTTATGTGCGCCATAGTCTCAAGATCAAACGCATGCCGCGAATGTAATAGCGACACGGTGTAGATTTACCAACATTTTCTTTTAATCGTATTTGATAGAGTTGGATCTTATGTATGTATGTGCATTGAGCGGATGTCTGAAATGTTGTTGATGATTGACATTGCTGTAAGGTGGCACCAGAAGCCATCCATTGAACAATCACATGAACACACACACAAAAAGCTGCATTCATGTCAAAGTTGTTGAGATATCGATCAAATCACTTATCGAAATTAAATTTTAATCCAAAAAGGTTCCGCTCATTGGAAAAAAAAACCAATAAATCTACATATATATCGCAGACAGCAAACACACGCACATATTCCATCACTTCACGAACTGTTAATCGTCCATCAATCTTTTCGACTACCGTCGTTGATAGACTGTTGATCGAAAAGCTTTGACATTTGTGGCCGAACCTGTCGTTGACGATCGATTTGAACACAAGAGTGACAAAAAAACTTATGACAGATGAACAGAACAAATGGTGACCAAGTAAATGACGTTCACATGACGCACGTACTAACACTCTACCCATCGTAATTGATCCTCACCGTAACCGTCACCGTCATCATCATCGTCTTCGTCGTCGCTGCTCCCCATCTAAAGTTGATCGTCAATGAAGAAGACGAGGAATACCGATCATGATGATGATATTTACTTGGCGAGTGGATGTGGGATGAGACGTCGCGTCATATACTCTTCGTCGTCTTCGACGTAAATCGCGATCTATAGGAACGGTGGGGCGGTGTGGCGTGACACGTCCCCTTACGTTGGGTAAACAAATATTTAAACGATTTTAAATAAAGAGGCGGCGTACGCGCGGCAGCCTCAAAGACCTATGAAGCGGTAATAATCATAATAATACTCTCTTGAAGATAATCATCGATTGCACACATCACACAGGCACTGACTGCTGCTACACAGAGAATGTGTGCATGAGTTTGAGAAGATGTGTGGCGCCAGCAGATAGTCACTTTACGACACGGGGAAAACGGAAAAGAAAAACTCCAGATACAAGCAGCGCGCTGGAGTTACCTTGGGGGAAAGCGCCAAGTTACAACAGAAAAAAAATATTCTTAATTACCTTCCCCCCTAACGGCACCGACAGTGGCTGCTATGGCACATGGCTGTGGATTTCACGCTCGTTCGAATTGATTTAAACGGAAAACTAATATTAGGCGAGATATGATTGGTGGCTGCTGGTGGTGCTGTGTTTGCAGCCTACTGAGTTGCTTTTCTTACTTGTTTGATGCTTCGACACAGAGTGCCGCTGGAGGAACTTGTTCCCCTTCCTTCCCTCTTCTCACGTAAATGTTCGATTGCATCTATCGTTTGTATAGGATAGGCTATGTAGACGTCGACTAGTGGACTCCATAATTTGTTTTGGATCTTACCATGTCGTTGTGTGGAAATTAAATTGTCACCTGAAAGTAATTGGTAGTACACCGCCATTTGTACTTGTTTTTGTTTTTAGTTTTACCGAGCTTGTGTTTATGGTTTCATTTGCACTTACCACTCGCGTATAAAGTACACGTTACACCTGTCATGCTGAAATAAGATGATATGTCTTTTTTTATTTTATTTGAAATTTTGGATGCAGTTTTGATTGACTTGACAGGTTTTTGGCGTAATTTACTTAGATATAAGTTTGACATCTTGTAGATTGACATTGGAATCCAGGTCACACAAATTGATCTTGCTGTTTATACCCATACCTATATTAAAGTGTGACTGAAAATTTTAATTGAAAGGCTTAATTGGTTTGATAATAGGTATGATATAGATCATAATATTGGCTAGTTTATTTTTTATGTTTAACCATAGTAATTGTGACATAATTTTATTTTTTGAATTTCGAAATTAGAGGGTTAATTCAAAATATGTCCACCAAAGGAACACTTCGATTACATTTGTAAAATTTTACATTCATTTACGAAAAAGAAAACAGTTCTCTTTTAGTAAAATATGTACATACATATGTACGTAAAATGTACCTACGTATGTACCTGTTTAAAAGAAATGCCAAATGTCAAATCATATAAATGTCGTCAAAGAGAGCACCAAAGTACAATAAGGGTAATGAAACGACAATTTTGACTGAAAAATTGGATATCTTTTAATGAATCAGAATTCACATCTCGCTCCCACTCCTTCAGTGAATTGATATGTGAATACTGAAACGTCACAAAATCCTGACTACACAATTTTTTTTTCTGCTTTCTATTTCGTCATTGGGTGGGGGAGTAGATATGTAGGGGAAACGAGTTTACGAAAGTACTTATTAAAATTTTTAGACTATGGAGGCTTATAAACTTTAAATTATGAGCTTTGTTTTTCATAGTTACATCAAGATGAATCTGAAAAAGAAGTGATTACAAAATTTTTATAACTTACTCCTTTTTAATAAATGAACCTCAAATTTTTTGAACTTCAAAATCACAAATCGATTTTTTTTTGTGGACAAAAGACGAACCAAGCGAAAAAATTAATCGTATACGACTCAATTTGAACACCGTCATTCATGCAAAGTTCTAAAATCATTGTGTCAGAAAGTAGGTATACGAAAGCGTGAACAAATTGTCAAAATTTGTATGGAAAATCTTGCACCACAATTAAAAATCGATCAATATCTCTGTTCGTTAACTTCCCAAAACTGCAAATTTTAGTCCACAGTGCTGTCAGTTTTATTTTTTGTTTGTACTTTGACAAAACTTTGGGCTGGAATTGGCAGAAATTGGTAGTTTTGGGAGTAAAGGCTTTCCAAAACAACGCGAATGCGGAACGACGACGAATTTTTGTTGCTGTTTAGCATCGTGTATTTGTCATATTTTGTACTATTGCGAATTGTTCCTTAATTCGCCTCAAGGCGAACAAAGCTAATTTCTTCTGAAACTAAATTAGCTGTCAAACTCTTTCGGCTTTTTAAGATATTTGCTCGGAACGTCAAAACTTATGTTTCTATCAATAAGAGCTCTTTCTTTTCTTTTTCATGCCAAATTCCTTCTGCAAGTAATTACATATATATACCTAAATCCATTTATGTATACACAGTACTGATAAAGCAGCACACACGTACTTGACAGTCGTCGCGTCACTCTACACCGTATAGCAATCGCATAATATAAAGTTGTCTTATTAGTTGATGACAGCAGTCGCTCCTTTTTGTCGATTGTCTGCTGTGCCGCAATGTGTTTGTCGGAAAGTAATTAGATTATTGTAATGCTGCATACCTCTTTCGTCTTTGTGTCACGTTGATAAACGTGTCGGTGTTTACAACGATTTGAAAAGGAATCAGCGCAGTCCAATACTCACATGTATAAATTGATGTATGGCGCCCCCTGTCGATGACAGAGGGAAACTAATTTCCCAAACCATGAGCAAAAAAAAAGACCTAAAAACTCCTCTGACAACTCTTACAAACAAAACAAAAATAAAAGAAAAGAAAACCGACCACGAGAAAGAGGCCACAAGAGAACAAGAGATGTCCATGCACACACAATAATTATATCATGATTGGACTGACGGATGCCATGTCGGTGAAACACTTTGAGGAATCCGGTAATTTATTGATGATCGCTATGATCAAAAGAATACAACCGGAGCGTGCGTGCCGCAAGTTACCAAGCTGACGATGACCGACCGAATCAACCGTGCCACCATTCACGACGAGTTGCTCATGCTACGAGTATATTGCTTCCTCCGCGTCTGCCTCCAATCTCAATGCTCATTCGTGAACAACTTTTTCTGCTGACCGACCAACCAACCAACGACGCGGCACGACGCAACGCGACCGACGATGGACGCGACAGTGGATGATGTTATGCTGCCTTTTGCTGGAGTAGTTGTATGGTTCTGGCAGTTGGCGTGGAAACCAAAACGGCACCCAGCCAACACAATAAACACAACACACAATAATAATACAGGAACCGACCTGGTATACTGGTATTGGATGGATCGCCGAGCAGAAACAGTAGGTATATCTAAATATGCTGCTGTGGCATCAGTGGAATGATAGAGGAATATAACAACAACAAAAAAGAACATTTTACATCCAAGGAAACTTCATTCCAGGGAGGATAAAATGCCGTTTTCCGCGCGCGTCCATTATTGTGTACCTTCTCTCACAACTCACAGTTCTTGCTGCAGCACTGACTGTTGAGGCTTGATGATGACGGGTAGTAAAACAACAGACCGCATCATGCCAAATGTTTTGAGTTGACGCGTGATGATGATGATGGTGACGCGGTGAATGCCGCTGAGCCATTTCGCTTGCAGCAAGCAGGAGTGGATCAGGAATTGTGGATGAAGTGTGCTTGGCACAAGAGTATCACAATTCAATTCAACACTCTAGAGATGGTTGATGCTGAGGATGTTCAAGCGAATTGAATTTGATCCAGGATGTCATGTCTCCTGAGTGTGTCTTGCCAAAAGAAAGAGGCATTACTTTTTGAGCGTATGAAGGTTTGATTGATAATTTTTGGGATATTTTTGTTTTTATATTTGCATATTGTGAGTCATTCGAGATACGTTGATATGCCTAATTGAAAGCAAGAACTGCCAAGCCATCACTCCAAACTGTCAATGGAAGGCTTCTGGAGTATTGGGAGTACAAAAGGAGCCAAATAGGAGTGCCTAGAGTTATCAAAAGCAAGCAACGCAAGAGACTGCGAGCAAACAGTCTTCGGATTTTAAAGGCAACTTATAGATAAGGATAAGGTAACAAAGATCACACTGCCTCAGTTCTTTAGCTTCCCAAAATCTCCCATTTCTACCCATTTTGGTTCAAAGTCCTGCCAAATATCATTTAAAATATAGGTAATTGAAGTGGAAAGTAAACGAACAGACCTATTTAAGGGAATTATATTCGTTCGAATATCAATCAACAAGCTACCGTATGCATCTCCGAACAGCTTTCAATTGACAACAACAGCCAATGATTTGCATTAAATAAATACTTTCACACTTTTCTGACAGTTTCAAATTTCACACAAATTTGCTTAAGCCCGTATTACTCATCATCCTTTGGAGTAGTCTTGATATTCAATATAATAAAACTATCATAACTCAAGTGTATGTTATAACCAGCTTCCAAATAGGACAATGAGTGTGAAAGAGACCTAAGGAGCTGAACAAAAATAAAAAAAAAAACCAAATGGATCAATGGATGCCGACATCATTCAGAGGTACAAATGCTCTCAAATGAGCCGAAAAGTGAGTTAACTTGGCTTGAATAGCCGCTACTGGTCGTTCTCCTAACAACAGCAGATCAGTAGCAGTAGCAGCCGCCACCACGCATCGCCATAAAGCTTTGTAGTAACCGCAGGGTAAATGAGTTAAGACAAAAAAAAAAAAACAATAATAAGAAACTGGAAGGAGCAAAAATAAAAAAAAAGTTGAAACACAAAAACCGAAATCGGCATCATCGTGCACCTGTTCGACTCCAAGAGTTCAGGGCAGAGATAATTCCCGGTCTGATTACTGCTTGCCGCTGGCTGGGCTGCTCCTTGTCTTGGCTGCTTCGCGCGATGTTATGATGCAGCTTCCTTTCTGCGCGGCTGACTTACATGTTGTTAAAGTTGTTTTTTTTTTTTGGGTTTGGGTTTGGAATCCCAATGCAATTTTTATTTTCTTTCCTTTTAAGATGGTAAGCATTCGTGTTTGCCTTTTTTGTTCCTTTGTGCTGAAAGAAATTTTGTTTCTTTCTTTTTTTAAGGTACACATATCAGTTCTGTGGAAGTATAATTTTTTTTTTGTGCGAAATGGGAACAGGAGTATTTCGGAAGCTGTATGCGCAGCGTGCAACTTTGTGACATATTTTTGTCTGATTGGTATGCAAAGGGGTTTAATTTTTTTTTGTAAGTCGTTTTCCTGGAAAGTGGCGAACAGGTCGATAAGGTTGATGTTTGTTTCAACAATGTAAGTTGCAGCTTTTGAATTTTTAAACTTAAAATATGAGTAATTTAAGATGGGATTAAAGAATCGTAAATGTTTGATTGCGTGGGAAAAAGGCCAGGTGTAAATGAATTAGATATCTGTCAGAAAAAAAAGCCTAATGATAGATATGGACAAAAAGTCAAAAACAAGGAGTAAAATTGAATCTTGATGTGTATCAACATAAGCTCTGTACAAATATAACTATTTTACACTTGGTGTATAGTTTTCTTGTCAAGGAAATCATTAATTTTAAGTCTTTGGATTCAGTGATCCATACGGTAATGATGAGCAGAGCAGTTATGCATTTAGAGCTAGTTTTTCAGTTCGAGATCATCCTAGTCTCGAGGTTAAACCTGAGTTAACTCCAGTTACGAGTTTTTCAGTCAATTGATATCCTAAGTTAACTCGGAGTTAACTCACCCACTTCGGTGAGTCAACTCAGGGATCAAGTTGAGTGCCTTTTCATTTGCAGCGCTATCTTGATTTCGATAGTGAAAGTTATTTTCAATACAATTTCGTTGTGGCGCTATCTCTATTCCGATGCGTGAAAGCCATACAAGGGTGGTATCCATAGTGTCGCACATTGGTGGCCATAGATTTTTGACAGCTGAAAGATAAAGTTAATCCTCAACTGAATAACTGTTTAGGTTAACTCAGGGTTAATTTATTTTCAGGATTAGCTAACTCTGATTTAACTTAGAGTTAAACCTGAACTGAAAACCCTGCCTTTAGAAAGCAAAATCATTTATTATTTGATAAACGAATAAAGGTTCAGACTCAACTAATTTTTCTAGTCAAAAATATTTCAAATAGATCCAAAATAGACCCTTTCCACATAAAAAGACTTCTTATATTTCAATGATTGAATTACCAATGATCATTGAAATCTTAAAAATCATTTTAATGCGGAAAGTTGGGCCAATTTGATTTTTTTTTTACCAGAAATATTAGTTAAATTTTGAGCTTTATTTGTTCATCAAAATAAAAAATAATTTTGCTTTCTAAATGTCTCAAAATCAATCACTAAAATTTTCAACTATGAGTTCCAATGATAGCTATAACTGGCGCCTAAGGGCCAGTTTTTCAGTTCAGCGTTAACTCTGAGTTTAATCAGAGTAATCTAACCCTGAAAATGAATTAACCCCGAGTTAACTCAGAAAAAGTTTCTTAACTAAGGATTAACTTAATCTTTCAGCTGTCAAAAATCTGGTCATAATACCCTTCTACGCCTTTCACCCGTCAGAATAGAGATGTCGCCACAATGGAATTGCACTGACAATAACTTTCACTATAGAAATTGAGAAGGCACCGCACTCAGTTTGGTCACTGAGTTAACTTAAACTGAATAACATGTTTCTGGAAATAACTCAGGTTTAACCTCGAGACTTGGATGATCTCGCACTGAAAAACTGTGATTGCCATTTCAACGTAATTATGTGGACTTTTCTTATTTGTTTGCTGTCCACTTATTGCTATTTAAATAAATTACAATTGGCTGTCAAACTATACAAATATTATTTAAAAGCTGAGATTGACAACTAAAAGAATATTATTCCAATATGTGTCTGGAATATTCTAGACACATGTTTTAAATTTATTGGAGTTTGTGTACACATACGTGCAAAAATCCACTTAACTGAGAAAGTGTGTATACAATCTACCAATTTTGTTGTAATTAGAGAAAAATTCTCAGTTTTACTGTCAAATTACTGAGGAAATATAATATCGGATCTGAGGCCCAATTTTACTGAACATCCCTACTTTTATAAATTTCTTGACTTTTCCCAAGTCAAATATAAATGTTCTGTACAAAAAGATACAAGGGTGTACGTACTAAAAAGCAGGTTCTCTTTTTCCAAATGACATTTACCCATTGGTTTTGTTTTTTCTTCACATTTATTAGCTGGAGTTAAGTTATTCTAAGGAACTGATCACATCGTAAATTTTATGACTTTTTTTGCACAGGTACATAAATATGCATAAACATGTGATGCCCTTAAATATCCAATAAAAAAGGGCTTGATTCTTTCAACCCTTTGTCATTCACGCATGCAGGATTTCCAAATGAGTGTAGGTATAGTATATTTGTATCCTTTAAGTTTGCTGCAACAACCGATGATGGCAGCGCGGCGTTGGCGGTGAATCTTTTCATCTTTATTATCCTTTAAGAAGCCTCAATTTTATCAGCAGCTCAAGTAGAGTATAAAAGAGTGATGCATCTTTCAAAAAGGTCATACAGAAAGGTAAAACGAAAAAGGCAGGTATGTATGTAGGTATATTATATAGTTGGAATGACGATGGCAAAGGTATTAAAATCGCGGTTTCACTTGAAAGCTGCTGCGCTTAATATAAATATAGGTAGGTAGAGGTAGAAGGTATGTTCAATCCTTTTGCAAAACGAACAGAAACCCCATAATGCAATGCGCCGCTATTTTATTGGCCAAGCAAAAATATCAAAAAGCCGAAAAGTCGTAAAATGTTTTCTGCGTTCAATTTTCTTATTTTTTTTTATTTTTTTATATTTTTGTTTATTCCATTCAAAGGAACGCGCAGGTTTTGAAGTCGGAGAAATCCAATAAAATAAAAGGAGGAAACTATAAAAAGACAAGCAGGGAGTGAGAGAGATATGAACCTTCATACGCGAGCGATCATCGATTGGGCCAGGAGCGCACTAAGTCAAGATCAACTGTGAAGCTAAAATAGCAGCAGTCCTTACCAAAAAAAAAAAAAAAAAAAAAAAACAAACCAAAATATCGGTGAAAAACAAAACAGTCAAAGTAAAAATCCACTTGACTTTATTTAAATGGCGTAATTTATCCTTTTGTCGGTCGGCGGCACTTTGTGTTTTAATTCACCTCGTTTGTTGCCGTCCCGCACCATGGGTTGGTGAAATTGCAATTTTATGTGCCCATTATACGTGCTGCCACTGCCAGCGAACAAATACATACTCACACATTCACTCGCTCGACGGGTTCGGTGTGTGTGTTGTTGTTGTTCATTTCAAAGGTGGTGAAAAATACCGCGAAGGTTAAGATGGACTCGCCGATAGGTGGATAGGTATTTGTTTTCGCACAAGCCGACCGCTTTAGCTTTTGCTGTGATCTGGCTGCTGCTGCTGCTGGTTCTTCTCAACTTGAACAGAAGAACTGTGCCGTGTGTAGATATGTATCTGCCGGGAAATTCTTAAAATAACACCGCGACATTGAATGTGGTTTTCGAGGACGATTTATCAAGAAGACTGATTGGTTTTTGGGGTCTCAATAAATATTTATCTTTGGTTGAGCTGGTGGGGATATTTAGATTTAAGATCAAGGCATATGTATTAAAAATTAAAGTGACTTCTGGTTCTGTCTTTTGGGAACACAAATTAAAAGCTATTGTGCGTTTATTTAACAGAAATATTTAAGGGAAATTATAAACACCATGCTAAATGAAGCATTGAATTAATGGGCGCGTTCGGGTAAGGTATCCTAGTGAAAGCAAACCAGGAAGTGCGCATTAATTTGTGCTGTTGTAATGGCTGTGGCTGAATGACTATCGGATAGGCTATCTGAATAATCAAGCAATTTCATATTAAATCTGATTTTTAGCCTTAGCTGTCATCTTGTGTGTTTTCACTAGGAATTATAACAACACAAGTTATCCGAAAAGCTTTGGTTACCCGAACGCATTAATTGAAAAATAAAATTGATGAGCAAAACAATTTCAAGCTATCCGTAAATGTTCGTTAGGCTATTTATTTACAAATGTAATAATCCAGCAACGTGGAGAATTGTCATATCGAGATTTGTGGAGGTTTTGTTTTTTTGTTCTGTACTTTGGCACGCCTGATTGATAGACTAGTAAAGTTCCCTTTTGGCTAGTAAGACAGTGCCATAATGTTTTTAAATATAAGTATGTACATTATGTATGTACTGTACATAGGAATATACTTTATTTGTTTAAATAAAATGTCACTTAAGTCTAAATTCAGACATACGATTCCTCTAAGTAAGGTTTACTCATACATTTTTGTAGTTAAAAAACTGCTTTAAGTTAAACAAAGTTTTTAAGACTGATTGATCCAAAAGCTAAAAATTCCGAAAGTGAAATTCAATACAAAGTCGGATTTTGTATTTGAAATCTAAAAGAACACTCCAACGTTCCTGTTTTAATGCTCCGTTTCTTTAAAAACTAAATCTTAAATTTAAAAAAAAGGCCTGTTTGCTTACAGTTTTCGTTTGAGAGACTTCCATGATTAAAACCTCAAACTTTGGTTTCATTGATTGAAATTTTGGTTTAGGGCCAGTACAATTGTGGTTCAAATTTTAATCCGTAATTCAGTTATTTTTTATCACTAATTTCGGTGCATTAACTGAGCTTTAGGTTGAAGGCTTGATGGTTGAAGTATGCGATAATAGACAATTATTTAATTGAACCATCGTTGAACCTCAGTTAATCCAAATCCGAATAAATCGGTGAATTAGATTATAAGTAATTTTTATGATTTACCTATTGTAATAATCACTAATTGAATATTAATTAGCAGTGATCAAACTGACCCTTAATTATTAATCTTTGGTGTAAGTTTTTCAGCATCCAAAGTGATTGACAGTCTTATTCAAAACCTGTGTCTAACTTCAAACAGTAATTCAACGCTAAAAAATTATAAATAAACGTTTTTCAATGATGTCGAGTGCAAATCTAATTTTCAATTAATACCGGCTTTATGGCCGAAGGAATGAAGAAAGAAACTTTAAAGAATATATTTTCCTTACATCAAGCTAACAAACGATATTTTCCAGATTCTACAGTTAATCTCTATTCATTCAAAATTTAACATTCAAATTTTTTTCATTAATCAGAAATAGATTTTTTTAAACTCAAAACAGTAAAATTAATACAGACTTTAGCATTGAAGAGCATAACTTGTAAATGGTCCTAAGTGCTCAAAGCCTTATTTATAAACGCATTTTAAAGATTGCGTAAAATAACAATGCCTCTTAGTCCGAAAATGAAATTAATTAAAGTTAAGTGACGTTGAATAGAGCCATTTTAAGCTAAGCGCGTTTAGAGGTTGAATAGTGGCTATAAAAATATATTTTAGTATGACATCTGGCGGCTACATAAGGATATTTTAGTTTGACATCTGAACGTAATAGATTTCTCTTTTTGCTCTTAATTTGAAACAAAGGCATTGTAAAAATAAAATATGTTAGAAAATTTTTTATGAATAAGGATTTACGAAACGTTGAATAAAAATTAAAAGTGACTAATTATCTCTGCACTTTTTTACCCATTGACGGGTGTCTTAGCGCATTCTTATAAATATGGTTGTCAGAATCTAGAGACGGTTATTTATTGGTAAATTTAGATTAATGAAGTTCATAGCTCACATATTTTTTGTGTTATAAACAATTTCCTTTTGATTAGGATTTCTGTAAGTAGGTACTATTTTTCTGTGAGTGTGCTATAATAACTTATGAAAGTTTATTTCTATAAATAATACTGACTTTTGAAGCTTGGTAATAGCGCTTGATAATAACGGCCCTAAAGCTGGAAGTACAATAATTTCATCTTGATATTAAAAAGATATAAACTGATATGTTAAAGAAATCTGTATGTTTTTGGTATAAGGTTAATGGTATCTACTCTCCAGACAGTTTTTTTTGTGTACTATGATAAAGAATAAAGAGTTCTACAAAGTGTTTGCTTTGAATGATTTTGCAAGCTATAAATATAGATCTTGTCAAAAAGATATTGATTTTACAGTAAAATCCTCTCTATTATTTTAACTTTTCTTAAAATATTGACAAATCGTGTTTTGCCTTAGTACCAAGTTATAGCACTGTGGTTGTTCAAGTCAAGAAAATTTAATGGTGTTGAGTCCAAAGTTCTGTCAAAGTTCACTTATAAAAATTAAATTGACAGGACTTTGAACTAAAATGGACACCTCTGGGAAGTAAACAAACAGAGGTAATTCTAGATACGATAATTTTCCGTATAGTGAATCACTTTTAGTGTAGTGAATACTTTTAGTACAAGTGGCAAGAACTAAAAAAGTTTTTTAAAAAATAATACCATACAGTTGGAGATCCATAAGGTTCTCAGTTTGGGCCATTTATAATTTCATTTTAGGCAACACAATTATGCAAATAATAATAATAAAGTAACATTCTAACTTTAAAAACTCACCATGCTCAAACAATATTTAATCCTAAATATGACATTTGTCATTGGTCTGGTTGTAATTGAAGACATTTTGTTGTTTATTAATTTTTGCGATTCATAAATTCACAGTAAAAATAATATTTATTTTGGTTGTTTAACTTTTTTTTTGTCACCACTGTTTTGAATATTTCTTATGACATTGGTTATTTGAACGATTCTTGATTTTTATTAAGTTATGGTTATTTTTAAATATACTTCAACATATTTATTTATTTAAGACATTTGAAACACTTTTAAAACTATGTATATTAAACTATACCATTTCTGGATAGACACTAAAATTCAAAACATAAAGGTAGCTAAAGTCATTTGTCGACTTTTTCCTCTATATTTTTTAAAGAATTTGATATTTTCAAAATTGTATGGATCGAAACGAAGCCGATGTTTTTGTTAAATATCTATTTTTTTTAAGAACTGTTAAATATAAATTTAACAGTTATAAGACGCTCGGAGAACTGAACAACTTTACCGATTGAACGATCGTTTCGGAATGAAAGAAAAAGTCTGTTGCGCCGTGTGTTTACCTCGCAAGAAGTTGTGGTAATACCAGCACCAGCAGAACTGGATGGAACAAATCCAACAACACAACAGATGACGATGAGAGCGTGGCAAAAGGAAAAAAAGGTATACAATAATACAACTCACAGGATCTTCCGTCAAACATCAACCTGACCTGGGCCGATCGATGGCGATGTGTTGGTTGGCATTGGTGGTAGTATGGTAAGTAGTATAAGGTGTATATCGCTTTGCGGTATCTTATGAATAGTGTCGGCAATGCAATGCGATCAAGGCTGCTGAGAGATACGTCACGCATAAATAAAAATGAGTATAAATGATCATGACGATGGCGATAATAGTGAGAAGAGAGGTGTAGTTTTTTTTGTTTTCTTTTTACTTTGGCGCTTCTTTTGAACAGCAGTACAACACTTTTGTTTAGAATATGAATGTTAAAAGAAAATTGGTAAAACAATTTATTAGTATGAGTGATGATGATTGTATCGCATCAGTAAGAGATCGGCAATTTTCAAAAGAAGATCAAAATATTTTTTTTTCTTAACTTAAGAGAGCAATGTTTTCTCTCTTAAATTATACAAAAAAAAACTTCTTCTTCTACATCTGCTATTGGCGGCATAAATGAAAGAAATTTATACAAAAAAAAACTAATTGCTGATTATGTAGGTGAAATGAATGAAGATGATAAGAAAGTTAATGGGATTTTCAAAGTGATTTTATCCTATGCGAATGAGAGGCGGCTGGCGATTATGTTGGCTGGCGATTATGTTGAAAGAACAATACCGTTTTATCTTACTATCCGTTTTCGGGTGTAGGTATTATAAAGATATTAGATAATATTATATGTAGGTAGAAGGTATAACTATTTGTTTTGTTTATTGTTTTGATAGAGATTGTTTTTGTTTTTTTTTTTTGAATATTTGCGTGAATTCACTGAATTGAAGCAATAATTGAAAATAAAAAACAGTCATCAAAAGATACACCGACGACTGGGAAAATAATTACTAATAAAACTTTTATGATATACAGAGGGTGCCTCATAAATAAAGCGATTTTAATATGACTACCTACTTAATTTGGGTATAATTAAAATAATTTTAAATAAACGAGCATATGTACATTTTTATTACCTACAAATGCACCTACTTTTATGTAGGTTAATGGAGCAACTGCTGTAAAGCACTTGATTAAAGATATTTTTTGAATTCTTACTGCTAGATTTAAGCAACTGAAAAACTGCAATAATCGTTTTCACCAAGCTAAGTAAATCAATGATACTAGCCTTATCAACTGTCGGTAAGGAAGGAGCCAGTTTTTTGCTCTTGAGATTTGGGACTGTATCATCATCTTTCTGTCAAAACCTGGAAGTCCAGAAAAGAATGGCGCAGAGGAAAAAACAAAAACACTTAAAAACTAGTAAAAAAGTTCTTAGATCGTAAAAGCTTTTAAAACTGGTTGTTAGAGCTAAAAGGTACCATGATTCGTGTTGCAGTAACGAGACATTGTTTTTTGATTTTAGTGATATCTTTTCATCTGAAAAAAAACATAAAAATATCATGAGTACTTACTAGGTTTTGACAGAAAGCTGACAATATGCAAAATGGCGTCAGTACATTGCAGGATGTATGTTAGTAAGAACATTGGTGAGATATAAAATTAGTTAAATTTATCAATTTCTTATCAAATAAAATAGGTACTGATTAAATGATTTCTTATTTGATGAATTAAAATGTGGTAATCACAAAAAATAAATTATGATATTCAAAAAATATCCAACATAAAACTTAGGTATCTAGAGGTGCATCCTTAGATTTTGTTTCAAAATTGAAAAAAATGGCGCCCAATCTGTAGTCCGGCCGGGAAACCCAAGCTTTTTTTTGGGGTATAACCTTATATTTTTATTTTTCAAAATGGCACCCAATCTAGAACAAATGGTAAAATAAAAAAACAACTGGTAAATTTCATGAACAATTGCCATGGTTTAAATAACGATTGGTGCTTTGAAAAACAAGACCTTCGGGTAAAATTTCAGTTTCGCGAACATGAATTTTTTGTAATAATTGCTACCCACCCAACTCTGATTAGAGTACGGTTCAACCAAAACTACTTGGAATTTAAGAAAATTTAGTCTGGTGTACCCCAAGGAAGTGTCATAGGACCAACCCTGTATTTATTATATATCTACTAGTGATATTCCTACCTTTTGTTACGATTCTGCATTATTGGAGCTGGATTGATATGTTACAAAAGCTAAAGAAAAATAGTAAAAGCAGGTGTTAAAGGAACAATAGCCCTTAAAACTCAATGAAACACAACTGTCGCATATTACGAGTAGCTTTACAAACAAAAAACATAGGCTGTGTTTTCAATTTAAATCAAAAGTAAATAACTTGTCTACGAACTCTTATGACTGAAAGGTACTTGATAGAATTTGTTTCAATAAAATGATTTAGAAACTAAATGATCAATGATATATTTCGTCGGTAAAATCGGCCCTGATTGTGAGAAATAACGAAAACAAAAACAACTCTAAGATAATTTTACGATTAAAGCAAAATTTATTTTCTACTCATTCATGAGTTCGCAGTTATGTATAGTAATCATATTTTTACAGAGCCTTCATTCTTAAATATATATGTACCAACTATTCAAAGTCAAACATATTTGATACAAAATTCAATTTTTATTCATTAACAATTTTTGGTGAGGAGACAGTTTTTATTTATGAAATTAAAAAAAAAAACAGAATCACAGAAATAATAAAAATAATTAAGACTATTTGATGATAGCGATTATGTGATTTTTTTTAGATAAAGTCACACAAATAGCTTGTCATAATTTTGGTTATTTACATAAGGCTTATACCAAGGGAATATCTTAGGTCAACAAATTGTTTGCATTCTCAGAAAATATATTTCTTTGCAGTTGAAATTTTAATAAAGCTGTCCACGTTGAATAATTTTGGTTATTTAAGTAAAATTTCCGTGCGGTAATTGTCTTTTTGTCATATTGTTGCTATTTTTTCATTATTAATATGAAAATGAATTCATTTAAAAATGTAAATACCTGCATAAAGTGGTTGATTCATAGAATATTTTTGAACTATCGATTTAAATTTTACAGGTTGTTGTAACATTTGGATTTTTCACATTGTTTGGCAAAACTTATGCAGGATGTAATAATTGCTCAGATGTGAGCTTTGCCGCTTGCGTGGATTTAAATTCTTTTAAAATATGTTTAGATGGTAATTTTTACAAACTAGATCTTACAAAAGTATTAACGTATAATTTGCAACCAATAATGTCTATTCAAAGAATATTGTGCTTTTTAAATCCATTTTATCTATTTCAATATCTTACAGGGGAAAATCCATCAGATGAAATTCATAGCTGTCCACGAGATACGATTTGTACTGACGAACAAGGTATCTGTCTACCAAAAGATTCAGCTGTTCCTGGTTGTGTTACATTTGAATGCAATGATTGCACGGATATTTTTACCTGTGTCTCAAAAACACACTACGGATATTGCTATTCAAATAATATAGAAACAATTGCTCAATGTGAAGATGACGAGGTTTGTAGTATGGAGTCCTTCAATTCAACCGGAGCAATATGTGCAAAAAAATGTAATGTAAGTTGAATAAATTGATTATTTGTAATTTTAGGACTAGGCATCTTTTTTAACTGACATTTAACTGGTATAAGACGCTAAATTAAATTAGATTATTATTCTATTCTTTTATAAATTTGTTAAAAATTAGGTAGCGGTTTCTTATAAGAAATTGCATTTCTATGTTTAAAAAAAACGTTCGTATTATCAATTCTCTTACCATTTTAATTGTAGACTACACCAACATGTTCCAATATCGAATACACAACTCCTAGTTATTCAAATTCGTGTACTGGAAAACAAACAGCAGGTTACTATCCAGATATCAATGATTCCTCATGCAAGAAGTAAGTTTCTTTTCTATATGTAAGTTAAGTTTTATTCTTTCATACTTGTACATGTTCATTATTTTCAGATTCGTTTATTGTGAATTACTTAACGGTAAAATGAATTCGGTTTTGAGGACCTGCAGTTCTGGCTATTTCAATCCAGTAAAGCAAACATGCGATGGTACAAAGCCAGTAAATTGTGCCTAATAAATATAATAAAGACATCATAGAACTTTAAAATGCTTTTAGAAATTACAAAATAAAACTAAACTAAAAGTTACCTACACGATAGACATTCTATTTTCTTTAATTTAATTGGTTCTACAATGATTTTTTAACTAGAGAAGGATGACAGTTAATCCTTCCATTTTCATTGTCCAGCTCATGTCTCATTTTCTCCTTCATCGTGAATCAGTCATTATAAGCCCAAAACTATAGCCTTTTCACACCCAACCGAAATCTCGATTTTGAGCAACATTATTTCAAAATCTGCTTAAATCGTTCACACGTCACACCAAACATAATCCAAATCCTGTCTGACATTTAAAACAAACTTAAGTGCTCATAGGAATTCTAATAAGAAAGATCCATTACAAACGCAAACAGTCAAAGTCCCAGGACACAATTGCACATATTTTAATTTTTCTTTGAATAAAACATAATAAAGGACCACAATCTGCTTACACTGTACTCATAAATATAAAATATCTTTTTTCTATCTTCGCTCTTCTATGAGCAAACTGTTATACGCGAAAGAAAAAAATGAGTAATTAAATGTGATTGTGAATAGGCCATTTAGATTTAAAGAAGAATTAGTGGAAATCTACAAGATTACGAAATCTTTAAATGTATGGGAGATCAAGTTGATTTTGATGAGATTTTGGACTTATGGACTTATGATTTTGGACTTACGGACTTATGTAAGATTTTTGTTAATCAAAATCTCAAAAATTCTTGTCTCTCACTGGAAATTCAAATTTGAGAGATTTAGTATAAAAGAATTTAAATGTTGCAAAGCAGTTAAATTTTGCGAGATTTCCAATCTTCTGCAACACAAATCGAGTGCCTTCCTACTTATAGATCAAATTGTAAGTATTCATAGTTATTATTGTTTATATTTTAATTGTTGTTAAGAGCAAAAAAGAAAACATAGAAATTGTATATCCAGTTGTAATTTCGGATAAATTTTAAATCCTATGAAAAAGTCTTTGGTTTTCGATTCGAGTTTCTTTTTTTTTTCTTTTGCACGATTTTTTTTGTGCGAAACCGCAAGCAATGCCACTGTTTGAGATTTGAATTTGTAGAAATTAATTATTTAAAATTATGAGATTTCTGCTGATGTTTTCGAGATTTTTTGTTTGCGATATGCAAAGCTAAATTTTTTAATTGCGAGATTATGAAAAGCAGGATTATTTATTTGCGAGGTTTGTAGAATTTCCTGTCACTCCCGACCTTAAGTTTGTTTAACTCTTAAAATTTATATTTTGTACGTAACCAACAACAACTATATTTTCTGCCAACTGTAAAACTATATTATTCATAGTTCAACGAAGAAAGTTTTAAAATGTTCATACTTTTCTTCACCTTTCACCCAATCTGGTAAAAAGATAAAAAGAACGGCTAGTTATTCATATGAATAATGTGTCAAAATTCACTACCATTTGCACTTCAACTATCTACGCTACCAACAACACAATCTTCTGTGAAATATTGTCAAACATTCAAAGATTCGCAACCCACAAAAGCACAACGCATGCCACAAACCAGTGAATAGAAAACGTCAACAATTTTTAATGACACATTTAGGCATTTGGTGTTATCGTTCACGTACGTGCTGCATTTATACCTTCAATTTTTATTCAGTGAACGTTGTCCTACAAAACAACGAGCAAAGCTTATCGAAAATTGAAAATGGCTTGGAAGTTTTTCGTTGTAAGTGTTCGGTGGTTTAACATTTACACCTTCGTTGCTTCACGAGCAGGCAATAACGATCAACGTACACGGACGATAACAACAAGGGTCTAAATGCGGTTAAAGTTTTATTTTTAGCCCCCCTTTAAGTTGTTTGTATTTTATGAGTGCTTCGTAGCTGTTGGCGACCAAACGAATTGCTTATGTAAATGAAAATGTCAAATAGTTCGATACACTTCTATGCTCGTGTTTCATACGCAAAGCGTTTACCATTTACCGAACTTCAACTGATCTTATTTTCTTAGTAGAGGAACGTATTCCGTGAAAAGAAGCGTTCCACAACACAATAGTTCTTGTACCGTCACCATATACACCATGCTTCCACAATGAAAAAGGGAATGCTGCATGAACTTGTGCAAGATAAGTTGCAATTTAGTTTTCGAGAATACAGATTTTATTTTGACTTATTGAGCGTTTGTAAATTTAAAAAAATACCAAATAAAACTATCAACTTCTAAAGTAGGTAACCTTTTATGTATTCGAAGATAATTAATTTATTTAATGTAAAGAAATAAGTTTTATTGAACATGGCAATATATTTGACCAATTTTTATTTTTTTTTATTTCGTACAATCTCATCCCACCATGAGATAATTAATAAAACCACACAAACTGCAAACAAAACATCCATCGATTCAATCGAAGTCTCTGCCGGCAAAATAAAATAATAACAAAAAAAAAAAAGAAGAATAATGAAATATAAGAAAATATAAAAATAAAAATCATTTTAAAAAATCAATTAATGACATGACATTAAGAGTTTTCCTTTCATTTTTGCCGACAAAATGATCACCGACCCAGTGTAACTAACTAATTTGCCTTGCATCACATCACTGACGCGCCCGCCGCCTTGTCGCACCGCTCCGCCGGCCGCGTCGCCGCTTTGGTTCCAGCAATAGCAGCAGCTGGACGCAACAAATAACACAAAAATAATAACATTTTTTTTTTTTGAAGTATAAAACAAACGAAAAGCAAACGAAAAAACATTAAATTCATCGACAAAACAGCATATAAAGAATTTTTAACAATAAAAATTAATAACGATCGCTTTTCAATACTTAGACGGAATTAAGTATTGTTTTTAACGATCACGACGACGGACGCAAGGGTCAAACGATCGTTATTATAATGCTTCGGCCGCCTCGTGGTAGAATTTAAAACCACATATAACAGCAAATAAATCGATTTGAAAATAAGAGATCGTCAATTAGTTTAGGTTTTTTGTTGTTGTTGTATCTTGTATCTTTTTAAAATAATGCATTGTGATGGCTTTTAACTGGCACAAGGAAATGAAGATGAAATGATAGCACCGACACGACACAGTCGAATTTGTGTATGGTTTGACAAGTGTATAGGTTAGGTACCTTTTTTGGCTTTAAAAGAAAGATTTTTTTTTGAGTTTTGTTAAAATTAATTTTTAACTGAACTTAAATTAAATAAAACATTGATTTTTTTTTATTTTGAAATCCATTTTATAAACTTTACTGTCTGCTACGCTTATTTAAACTTCTAACCTAAGCAAACCTATAAACCACACTGCCTGAACTGCCTTTCCACACAACAGATATGCTATCAAAAAAATAAAATAAATCAGTCGACCTGATTTCAGCACCTGCTGTATCCAGATCCAGATACAATGTGCACGCAAATAATCTGTGAAATTCAATTATCCCTTTTTTTTGCCCAGGAGGACATCCTCATCATCGTTATCGTCATCATAACGAAACAAGTCCTTCGTAAATCAGGTGAGTCTGAGTTCTGCACGCACACCTTTTCAAGGAGGAAAACAGGATGCCGATGCCAATGCCGATGCCGACGACTATTAGATCCTTCCACAAGCTTTACGTGATGTAATTATTAGCCAGTTCATCAAAGAACAATAAATAAATAAATGTTAATGAAGTGCCAGCGGCACACAGATGCACTCTCACACAAACACACACTGAATATAATAAAACATCACATCACGAATGTATATAGGTAGACGTATAGTGTAAAGGAATAAGATCAAAAGGAAAAGATCACTCTCTTCTGATCGGACGGATCGGCATCAAACTGCCAACAAATTGAACTGGATTCCCTCGCTTATAGAACTATAAACCAACCCATCAGTTCCTGGAGATGGAGACAGAAGAATAGCTTGTTCGGACGGTGATGCGCACTTCAAGAGTGTGCTGTGCACGAATCTTAAGTGTTCCGCTGCAGATTTGAAATTTTTTTTTTTAAGTTTCCAGAACAAGTTGTTGGCCGGCAATTTTGTATTGTTAAGGGATTTGGCTAGAGCCCACAGGACCGTGGAGAGATCGGTCCACTGCAAAGAGAAGAGAGAGAAAGGCCAGAGCGGCACGCGGTGCCCTTTGATGCGGTGGAGATCAAAAGTGCCGACTGTTTACATAATAGTGGACTTTTGATACAGCAACAATAGAACGGCGGGATAAAAGGGACCGCGCTCGCACACACAAGACCGACAAGTTCCTTGCACGCTTGTTGCAACAGCTGTTGCAGTTTTTTTTTTTTATCGAGCTTAGTTCTTGTGTGTTGCAAGAAGATATGTACTTACCTATTGTCTTAGTTGGTGTTGGAATTTCCATTTTAGATTTATCAAAATAATGTCAAAATTATTTGAATATTTTTTTGTATTATTCGTTTACTTACGATTTTGGTAGGCAGGTACTTTAAGAAAAGTTATGCATAGATTTGTTTATAAAAAAAAACAAAATAACGAATCGAATGACATCACACATCACTATATTGCACAAAGCACCACTACCTGAAATACTGCTTTAGTATACATATTGGTGTTCAAAGTCTTCATTTCGATTTAATTTTATTTAAAAAAGGATTACTCATTCGTTGAGTTGTTCCAAAAAACTGATATTCCTGCCGAATGGTTGAGATTCGTTAAAAAAATGGATCCTTGTTCTTTACAAACTGCCAAGCTAATGGCTGGTTCCAATGACCTCTTTTTAATTTTTATTGCTTTGTTTAACCTTAAAATGACATTTATCGGTTGCACCAACCACTTATAAATCTAACAGGCCAATAAACGAACCAATATACTTAAGTTCCATTTCACTCCAGATAGATTTTTAAAAGCAAGTTTTAACGAAATAATCTACCTACAAGAAAAATGTATTCAATTTTATTTGACGGAACATTGGAAACGAAATTTTTAGTTCATCTCCAACACACAACGAAATGCTTACGAAACTGAAGAGGAAAAATATTCATGAGAGTTGCACAATTTCATAATATTTAAACAATTGCAAATGCAAAAAACAATCACAGGCAGCCATTCTAAAATAAAAGAATCAATGACAATACACAAATGCCATTTTTTTCGCACCAATAAATGGTCTGGGTGATTGACTGCATGCAAAGCAAGAGTGTAGACTTCTCTAATAATAATCTGCTACAGTTAATTTGCTACAATTCTCTTAATAATCTGCTACAATAATGGGATTTTTCGTTTCGCATCTGCAGCGAATTAGGCTTAACAGGCGAAGAAAGTGTTATATTTCTTATTTATAATTCACTATTTAAATACAAAATTTATTATTCTAGAATTATAGAATCATTTGATCCTAATGGGGAACTCATTCCAGAAATTGCGAGACGTCGAAGAGTTGTTCGGGTTAACAGGAATCCATTTCCTGAATTCGATGAATTCGCTTTAAAATATTGGTTTATAGTATCTCAGCAGTGTGCCTAACAAAAATTAGTATTATTTGTTATTCATTTGTAATAAAAAATGGTAATATATGATATAAAACAACTAGACATTAAGCATACCTTGCTTAATTAATGCTCCATTGTGTATTGACATTTCCCCTTATTGCTTTCTCTCTTAAACATTTTCATTCGGTTTTAAATGCAAATGATAAAATTCAGGGATGGTTCCAAAACTGCATTTTAGCTTATAAAATGGGGGAAGGACATTGTTGCAAACCAGATAAATTCAACACTCCGATAAATAGAAATTCCAATTTAGAAAAAACCGCTTTAAGTGAATTTGGGTGTAACTGGGCCAAATGGGGCAGTTTAAGGAACTGTTAGAAAGAATTGAATTTGTTTCACATCCCTGTATAGTAGGTACAATCGGAATGTTCAAAACGAATGGCTTTTTAGATAATTTTATGTCCAAGAAGCTAATACAAATTAAAAAAAAAAAAAAATTTAAAATGTTAATTCAATTTATAAAATTTGTTCTTTAAATTGCAAAAACAGTTTTAGCTGAAAGAAAAGAATGCCACCTGAGAAAGTTGTTCAACAATAATTAAAAAAAAATTTAAAAAACTTAGGATATATAATTTTTTAAATATTTTTAAGACAACATTTTATAGGTTAAGTCAAATGCCGTATGAGCTCAATTCTATAATGCGTTTCGCGCAGGTACGATAGTTGGGCTCATCAGTTACAAGATTATCATACCCTTGTAAAACGCAAATATGTATTGATGTTTACCGACTTATATACAAATCACAACATTCGATAAACTGTGAATTTTATTATTGTTAGGGAATTTGATTGAGTCACTTCACTTTAACAGAAGAAATTTCTCTTCAAATTTTACACATTTTTTTTTATTATGTATTATGAACATTTTTTAGTATACAAAATTCTCAAATTCTCAATATTCTCAAAATATTTTGAAATTTGTTTTAAATTCGAAAGATACATTTCTGAAACTGGAGACTGTTTTCTAACTTCATCGTTAAGCCTAGTACATACTTCCTCGTGAAATGAACAATCGCCAGTGGAGAAAGTGATTTTTTGACATTTCTCATTGGTACAGACTTGCGAGTGTTTCGTGAACATTTGACGTTTAGAACGGTCATGCCTTAAATGACTAGTAATCGAACTGTCAACTGTTCACCAAGAGTTCCCGTACATTTTGCACGGGTATTGCTCGTGAACGAATACTCTCCACACAGCTTCACGAGCACGTTCACCGGTGAATTAAAATGCAAATTGTATGGATTCACGACATGTATCACAAGTATGTGCTAAGCTTTAAAATGTACATAGACTACTTCAATTCATTTAGTATTGCAATTCAAAACTAGTAAACAGTGATAATGTTTTTTTTTCAAATTTTATAACCGAATTTTTTAAAGTAAATAAATTTGGTGATACAACAGCTGAGAACCAGGGCGTTAGTCCTGAATATCACACATATGGATATTTCTTTTATGGAGAGTTCTCTAAATAATATCTACTATCACAAAAAATGCATTGATAAAATAGTCTTAAATTGTTAATATTAAAACAAAATCAATGATATTTTAAATAATTTAAATCTCTTTAAAGTTTTATAGTGAAAGTTCATTATAAATTCTTGATCACAATCATGTAACCAATCAAGCTTTATGGTTCAATTTCCATTAAAAGAAATATAATAAAATTGTATTTTTATGTGGCTTTTAGTGTTTTATAGCTTGAGCATAATTTTGTTATGTTTGCTCTCAAAATGTATTTTCAAAAATAAATATTGCTACAATCTTATAAGCCACATTTAAGAGCAATCTTAAAGAAAAATGAGTTGGGTTATTTGAAGAACTTACAATATATTTGGTTGGCTAACACAGAAGTAATTCAAGTAATTAATAGAATAAACTAAGTGATTTTGATTATATCTGATGAAAAAATAATTCCTTTTTTTAACACAACACAAAATTTAAAAAAAAATTATATTTAGCTGATGTTTTCTTAGGAAAAGATCAATATTCCCAAATCAACTATAGTTTTGTACTTAACTA
Source organism: Dasysyrphus albostriatus (assembly GCA_946251815.1). Taxonomy (NCBI): domain Eukaryota; kingdom Metazoa; phylum Arthropoda; class Insecta; order Diptera; family Syrphidae; genus Dasysyrphus; species Dasysyrphus albostriatus. Next base: position 141,317,607 of record OX276336.1, read on the forward strand.
GCAGCTGTGTAATATGAAGCTTAAAGATTAGCTTTTTCTATGAATAATTTTACAGCTATTACAATTGACAATATTATCAGTTTGTTTAAATGTCTTTAAATGGCAAGAGAAATCAAATCTAAAGTGCAATGTTTCTCTCTATTTTAAATCTGCTTGCTTCCAATTTAATTCCATGTATGAAACATCTCCTTTTTCCTATTTAAATATGCCAGGCATGCATTCGATTCAGTATGATATTTCATTTCTAGAAAAATTTACTTTTTCTTTATGAAAATAACACATCTGTAGTTAAGTTGTTCATAAACCTAGCCACATCGCTTTCTTTTATATAAAAATGATTTTTCTCTATTTGCGCCTTTTACAATTTAATGTTGTTTTGCTAGTAAAATTGTGTTGTTTTTTTTTTCCATTGATGATGACCCGAAAATCTTAATTTCAGTTCACCACTCAAAAAAGCATCTTTATAGACAGCAAAAAAACTTAATTAACTCAACTAATAAGTACATTCATCTATCAGATACAAACCAAATAAAAATATCATACACAATCCACTAAACCAATTACAATAAAACACAAGTAGGCAGATATAGTCTTCCTCAAAAATCAAAGTGGAGAGACACGATGGAAATAATACTACAAAGTATATGCAGCATTATTTTGTACCAAATAAAGCTAAGGCAGAGAGGCATACAAGAGACGAAGAAACGGTCTATTATTCCCACACTAGAGTTCAGCCGATCGGTGTAATCAAACAATAATCTCTGCATTAAGGCACACGCCATTTCCAAGATCAAACGCTGCCGACAAATTTTCTGCGGTTGCGCGCACAACGGAAGAAATCAGGGAGTTGGTTGTTGTTTCTTCTTCTTTATAGACGCCAAGCCGCATAACTATATGAAGAAGTTCCTATACTCCATGTTGGTTAGTTGGTTGGTTGGAACTTATATCATCATCATCACTATCCACATCATCATCATTTTCCTCTTCGTCTTCCAGTGATGTGTCTTTATGGCCCGAAGCATATCGTATAAGAAACTATGAAGATTGCCTGATTTTGTTCATGCCATGATGCATAAGATTTTTCCGCGGTATGGCTCTCTTTAAAGTTGCCGTATAGAAGAAGCATTCACACCGTCATTTATGAGACAAGCTGTAAGAGTACCAATATAAACCCAACCATCATCAACAAAGTTAAGTAATGTGTTTCAAAGAGAGTTATTAATGAAAAAATACGAGAGCCCACAATATACACGATATACAGCCTTTTTTAAAGTATTGGAAATATTTATGAAGCAGCATTGAAAATAAAGTTATCAAATCGGTATAAGGATACAAGAAATTATGGTAGCAGGGCACGCCAGTCCAGATTTAGCAGTTGCGTTAAATTAAACAAAAAATCGAATGTTAAAATAAATATTTTTTGCGTGTTGTTTGTTTCTATTCGTTATAATGGGCCTGTTTGTTTACTTTCCAAAAGACTCCCGATTTCTATCAAAATGAATCCAAAATTCTGTCAAAATTCGAGATCATCAAATAAAGAAGGCAATCCTAATATTTATGCATTTATTGTGAAAAATGGGCGGAACTTCCAGAAGTTGTTATGAGAGCTGGACTCAATTGTAAAAATATAATTAAACTCAAGATTTTTGCCACCTAAAAGCAGAAATATTTTTTCCGAAGTATTGCCTCTTGCGAGGGACTGACAAGTCCTCCAAGAGTAAACTTGTCATGAATAAGTGCTTCTCATCTAGCCGTTCGGATTCGGCAAAAAATTGTAGGTCCCCTCCATTCCTGCCAACAACACGCCCACAGAAATGGTTGAGAGTTGTTAGTCACTAGGCCCTGGTTCTCCATGAGCTGTTGCGCCACTCTTACAGACTGACCAGAATAGAGTGCTGCAACTGGAGCTGCAGGCTGCAACTGGAATAGCTGTCAAAAAATGCTGTATGTGCTTTTTTTTACTTGCCCACAATGTGCTGTACACCTTTCTGATATTTTGGGCATTTGAAGTCAGCTGTGCGAATTTAATTCAACGCAAAAATGAAATGGAAGCTAAAATTACTTTACGTCTTTATCAGAGATTAAAAAAAGTTTGAAATTCTCTTCAAGCCCCATGTAAACACTTGGTTGCACTTACAATTTTGAAACGTCAAAAAAGCTGCATGCAAAAGTTAAAAGTCTGCAGGTACATCACGTTCTGTTCGTATCTATGGATTTGTGTGTATTCGACATTTTGACAGCTATTCCAGTTGCAGCTCTGTCTCCATTCTGTTCAGGCAGTAAATGTATTTATTTTTTAGCTCAAATATGACGTTTTGATTTTTTCCACCCACCAATCAACCAATTTTCCAGAACTGACTGGAAAGATTATTGGAATGCCCGATAACAGTGTTCAGGGCTGAAGGAAATAATCGGCGCGAATAATTTGCTATCGATAATTTGTATGGAAACCTCAATTTTTAATTAGTTTATAAGTGTCATATTGAAAAATAAAGTTTTCTAGAAAACGAGATCTCAGGGGGTTCAGCAGATGTTATCCGTCAAAAAGTGAGCAAGAGAATCCAATATTTTCTTTCCTCTGTAATATGACAGACATTTTTCTGAGGAATCCTGTTCACGAGAATGAGATTGCTAAGGGCTCTGAGATCTCATTTTCCTGAACATGCCTAACGTATTTTCTTGAAGTTTGTCAATTAGACAATAATGTCATTGGCACTCGAGTCGATTGCTGGACGTACTAGTATACATTAACGATTATAGAGAATACTTTATAAATTAATGAAGAGCTGTGTCGAGCCTTGAGCCCGATTTTAATAGTTTGAGGCTAAAAGACATTAGCATAAAGTTAGTTTCGGTTCGAATAATTTCACACAAACAAAAAGTCAAAGTTCTTGGTCGGTAGTTTTCTTTGAACTTTGTTGCAAATCTTGTATATAGCATCCCCTTCGTATCTATGTATATAAGTCTGTTTTATTGTATCCATTAGGAAAAAGATGTTATCACTTTCTGGTAAACTACTTTAAACCCGAAATATTAGTAGGAATTGCGTATATCTTCTGTTTTATCCCAAAAATTACCATTCCCAACCAAAAAAACCTTCACTTAAAAAGCCTTCGATTGTATCAACAAAATTAAAACGCTTTTAAAGTTTATCCCTCGAACATTTTTAGTGACAGTAATAAGGTTCCTCGAAGTATGAGAATAGCCATTCTTATAAGTTCCCATCATCAGCAGCAATCTGCTTCTTTTATCGGCAAAATTTTATTGATTTCCCATGTCAATCTTCATCTATCTTTCGGTCGTAAAAATCATTTTATAAAAACACAAAACGAACATCCTGCGACTAATTGGTGAATAATTTTTATTTTTATTTTTTTTAGCAACCGAAAAAAGGTCTACCCATATTTAAACCGCGAAGTCAATCTCATAGTTAATTAATTTTATGATCATTCTAATATATGTATGTACATACATTTTTTCTTATGATCAAATCTTGCTTTCACAATCAACGTTCGATTGTTTCACGCAGTCATCAAATTTGCTAAAAGCTCATCGTAAAATAGATAAATACATCTTGTATAGGAATTGTAATATCTTTCGGCGCGTATTCATTGATCTTCAACCTAAAAAATCTAATTTCCTCCAGTTGTTATTGTTGTTGTTTATGGCTAATTCTCTCCTAGATTCGTTGATGATGGGCATGCGTGCGGCAATACAACCAATCACCGATGAAAAAACAACAAACCAACCAAATTTGTGTCACTATCGGCAAAGATCAAAGCAAACCAAAAGTATCTGAAACCCAAAAGATCAAAAGGACCGCATATACGCGAACACTTCGCAGATCAGATTCGGCAAGAAATAGTCCATAGTTCGAGGGCTTCACCAGAGGAAAGCCGCACAGCACCATCAGTACCTATACCGCTTCCATCAAAATGACGGCTTTAAGAGGATTTTTTTTTCATCTTCGCCTTCTTTTTTGAAGTCTTTTATTTTATCTGTCTTATTATTATTTTTTTTTTACTTCTTTTTTGTTTGAAACCTAATCAGCCAAATTGCAATTCCTACACGCATGTCAATGCTATGTATTCCATCAGGCTTCTGTGTAGTATATACATCTATACATATGACAAAGCCAAATCTAGAAATCTGAATGCCAGATCCTTTGCATGCTCCAATTCGGTTTTGTAGTATGGTTAATTGATTTGGAAAGAACTACACTCTACACGAGAGGACAATTATGGCGATTTTCTACACACACTCAAAGGATGCGCCGATATGCCGACATCGACAGTGCACGACGAAATTGGCGTATAATTTTTCGGATCCACCACCTGCTTGAGTTTTTGATTAGTTCCCTATGCTTTGGGAACCGACGACTATAATATATACGTACTACAGTAGGAAAAGGATCCTTTTGTGAATTATCTCTTGTGTAGTTATACCGATCGACCCCGTTCATTGGTTCACAGGTGGAACTTAATAAAATCCTTTAGATCCTTCCGAAAGAGAGTCGCAAATCAATTCCAAACAACCACTCTGTCTCCTTGTATAGTACAGATGATAGAGTTGTCAGTTGTTTTAGTTTAGTTATGTGGGAAAGTTTGGAAGTTGACAAGATGGTGTTAAAGTTTGTGGAACCCATAATTTTTTACCTCCCACAAAAAGTACTCAAGCATAAGTTAAATGTTCTGTGAAAGATTGTGGAACGTATTCATTTCACACAAACCAACCCCAACAATTTGGTGGGGTGTTCTGCAAAAAATTGTGGAACGTATTCATTTTTTTAAGTCAAACAAAAAACTTTCAAAATAAGTTGAATATTCTGTGAAGGGTTATGGAACGCATTATTTTTTTTCACTTCACACATAAGCCCCTCAAAAAATAATTGGAATGTACATGATTGTGGAATACATTTATTGTTCAATTCATACAAAAACATTACAAAAATTGTTAGATGTTTTGTTAAAGATTGTGAAACGCATTAACTTTTCACTTAACAAAATAAAATTGAAAAATTGGTTAGATGCATTAAATAATAATTTACTTAAAAAACCTAACATTTAATTTTAAGTGTAGATTCCATGGAAGATTGTGGAACATATTCATATTTCACTTAAAATATTCAAATGCATGTAAAATTTGGTTTGAAAGATTGTGAAACGCATTAATTTGTTTAAACAAGAATCTTCTACAAATTAACAAATTGTTCTATAAAAGATTTTGGATTGCATTCATTTTTTCATTTCACAAACAGCAAGTACCTATTTTACATTCAAGCAATGTGAATTCCTAACGATTATATCCCAGACTGTTAAAGCTTGTTTACGGTGGCGGCAGCTAGTTCAGCGGTGGCGACGAAGCAAATGAATTTATTGCATCGTTTTACACAAGTTCAACGAAAGCATTGTCATGAATCATCCTTGATTGGGAACTTCTTAAAAATAAATTCTTTATCGATTCTCAAAAAAAAACAAAAAAAAAATATTGAGATGATTTGGTGTAAATTAGTTGGTGGTCGAAATTTAAGAGAAGGCTGAAATGATTCAATGTCCCTGCAGGAAGTCTGAACACAAAACGAAGTCATCTCTAAATCGGTTTTCGTTTGATTTTGGCCATAAATATTGACCCCTGCAGTTCAGAAAAAAAAAAACCACAAAGCAGTGAAAGTTATTAGCATGAGTAAATATTGACTTTGAAATATAATGCGCCGATGAGCCGCCAGCCGCACCATGCTGCTAGCCATATGAATTTGCTTCAAATTATTAAATCAAAATGGATTTTCTTTAAATTTGACTAATTGATTTTAATCTTTTGGTGATTTGTTATGTTTTTGGAATTAATAATAATTATTCAATTGTTGGTTTGTCGTGTATGCATTGGTCATGATGATGGCGGAATTTTATTAAATTATTGTATAATTAAATTATTTCGTATTCATAATGAGTTCAAAAGAAATAAGATTTTTTGTGGCTGAATATGTGTTTCTGTTTAATAATTTAGCCTTTGTTGAATTTAATTTACGATTTTATGTGGTTTTGAATAGATTTCCAGAAAAAAATTGTTTTTATTTTATTCAATTTAAAAAAAAAAATAACAGGATATTGGCTAAATTTCATCAATACGAAAACATTGAGAGATTTTAAAAACACAGCTAATATATCTGTTCGAGTTTGGAAAAACATTGAAGCTTGCCTCTATTCCATGAGCTGGCACGCCACAAAATACAAAATTAGTTTTTATTTTATTTTTTCTCGTAGGTACCTAAGGCAATTTATGCATTCGTAAAAAAACTTGAGATTTTATTTAAAATTGTTATTGCAATGAATCTGTTCGTTGAGCTACAGCCTTAACGACCCAATCGCTTTGCTTCACACTTGGTACATAGCGCTGTTGGTCACTCCCCCCACACTTTTTTTTCAACAAAAAATAAAGGTATCTGACATACAATTTTTTTAGTAGTTTTACATAATTTTGCTCAAAAATGGCTTCGCAACTTTGCTTAAAAAAATAGTTTAACTTTTAGTAAAAGGCTGCGCTTAATACTATTTTTTAATAATCGCTTTAGTGGTCCCTCCCAAAGTAATCCTTTTTTGATTTTCAGTTTTCTTGAAAACGGTGTGATTGATTTTAATAATTCTACTAATTTAGTTTTTAAAAATATTCCAAATTTGCTTCTTTTGAAAATTATAGGCATATTTCGATCGGCATACTTTAAGAAAATATTTTACTTTTATAAAAACATAAGAATAACATAATTTTTCCTCAAAAACGGCTCATTCAATTTTTATAAATTTTGTTCAAAATGCTTAAATTTGTTCGATCTATTACCTCCAATAGAACGTTCTATTTTTTTTTTTTAAATGAATTATCAGTTAAATTGATTTAAACTAATTTGTGTATACGCAAATTTCAAAAAGTTGATATACATAGTATTGTAAGTATTAAGGCTCTCCCAAAAAAACGCGAATGTGGAGCGATGAGGATTTTTTGTTGCTGTTTAGCGTTGTGTATTTGCCATATTTTGTACTATTGTGAATGATTCGCTGCGAATCGCTCCGCATTAGCGTTGGTTTGGGAGAGCCTTTAGGGTAAAAAAAAAAAAAACAATTAAATTTAAAACAACTTCCAATTATTTCTTATTCGATTAGTTTTGGATATCGCTGAACGGGTAGACGATACTTCTTGATTTTTATTTTATATATATGTTCATTTTTTCAAAAAGTGAAATGATGCTCTGACAGTTTTCTTAAGTCCCACAGACTTCAAATTTAACGGTCCAAAAAAAAAATGTAAAGTATCAGCTTTTCAAGCCAACTATTATCTTCATAGATTTTATTTTGAAGACTTTGTTAATGCTTCAAATATGGGTTAGGGTCGATAATTCTGGTTTCAAAATTCTGCATCTCAAAATTCTGTTTTTTTTAATTCTGGTTGTAAAAAATTCTGCAAAATTTTGTTTGTTCAAAATTCTGTGTTTCAAAATTGTACCTAATTTTTTACATTATCAAAACGATTTCTCTTTTGCAACAAATTTATAAAATTTTTAAATTCAGAATTTTGGAAAACAGATTTCTTTTGTAATGGAACTTAATTAAAAGTAGTTAGAACATACATACACAATTGAAACGATTTTAAATTACTTACTATCTTAAGGCAGAGTTTTGGTCTGTTATTGTTGATGAAAAGGTAAACACGGAAGCTTCTTCAATAACATAAGACAGTGTCACAAAAGCACAGGTGAATACAGTAAAAAATGGAGAGCACATGAAAAAAGAGAAGTTTTCTAAAAAAATAAGTAAGTAGCGCGAGTCATAAGAAAAAGACTTAAAAGCTATATTGGTTACTTAAAAACCAAGAAGTAATGTTTTATTAAGAGTATTCATACAATAGCGTAAAGCCGTAGTTAGTAAACGGGCATTTTCGAAAACGTCATCTGCGTCAAAAAAGCAATTGCAGAATGATCTTAAACGCAAACTGCAAAAGTCTTCTGTTCGAAAACGACAATACAAAATTTTCTGTATTAGCAGTGTGTTCGAAAATGCAGCTTGCTGAATTCACATGTTGAAAATTCGTGTTGACGAACAAAATATTGAAAAGTCTGAGAGCGTGTTCGTAAACTTCAAATGCGTTTGCAAGTTAATTAATTGACGTTGATCAAATCGATTTTGTGCTGACTAGACGATTACATATTTGACGATTGCAGTATCTGCGTCAAAAAACGACGATCATTTGACAATCAAATTGACTTTTATTTGACGTTTTTGAAAATATTTACTTCGTAAACATGTCACAATTTACGTGTAAATTAAAGCAAAAAAAAAAGGAAGTAGGTATAGGTAGTCGTCGAAAGTTTCAGTCAAGATAGTTCCTAAAATCAAAGTCTTGCAGTCCATAACAAGCAATGGACTCTAAGACATTGATTTTTGGAATAACTTTTACTCATGTTTTTGACGCCCATACTTCTTTTTTTTTTTGCTATCACTCACATCCAAAATTTGGTGTGGGCTCTGGGTCTATATAATCATTAAAAAAAAGTTTTGTCTAAATGAGAATCTTGTTTAGACAGAATTTTAGTTTTCATAAGCAAAATTTGGGAAATCTGAATTTTGAAATACAGAATTTTGCATAAACAAAATTCTTATATACAGAATTTTGCATTTAAAGAATTTTGAAATACAGAATTTTGGCCTAACCAAATTTTGACCAGACAGCATTTACAAAAAAAAAGCAGAATTTTTAACAAACACAATCTTGAAAAGCAGGATTCTACCCACTCCCTGCAAATATGTCTAGATATAGTTTACTTTAAAAGCTTGTATCTTGAGTTTTAATAGTTAAGATGTGTGGATAATGGAAAAATAACAGAGCATTATTTCCTATTTTATTTACTTAAATTAATTGATGTGGTTGTACTTCTGATACAAAAAAAAAAATAGAAAATCACTGTTTTCAACCATACGTATATATGCACCAGAAAGCAAGAAAGAAATTGAAAATATTGCCCAAAATTAATGGTACCAACGCGCCACTCCTCTTTTTTGGCCTGTAAACGGAATCTTATTTTCCACAAAATTCGTTTCACAGATTGAAAAGATTCAGAACATTTATGGGTGTTAGGAATAAGTATATAACCAAGGAAAATGTGCCCAAATTGATTTGGAAACATGGCCCAAAACGTTTGTAGTTCTCAGTGGTGATGCGTATGCCCAAAAACCACATGTGTCTGCAGAGCAATGTGCCACATTCTCCATTTTTGTGGCATTTCCCACTCGGGTGTGGTCCAAAGGCGTATGCGTCAGTGTCGAGGGCTTGTGGTCCTCCATAGTACGGTCTTTTTTTCAAAAGGTATATGATATCATTTTTCTCTGTTTTAGTTTTGTAGTATACAGGAAGCTACTGAAAATTTATTTAATATGAAATAAACATAAACAATGTTTCTACAATCGCTTCGAGCAAATTTTGGCAATATTTCCTTATTTTGCTGTTTTGTTTTTGGCAATTATTCCTATTTTGGGCTTTATTTCTCATTGGATTATTTTGATTAATTATCTTAAGTATTGTTTCGTTTTATAAAAGAAAGCGATAAAAGTCAATATGTTAACCTTTGTTTAAGGTTTTTAAGGCCTGGTTGCTATTTCCTATTTCTCCTTGTCACCAATATAATTGAACCTGATATTTATTCATACAAAAATTTCGCCTGATTGAATGATCTAGGAATTTAATGTGAAAAATAAGTTCCAACCAAATTTATCTTCGCTAGTGTTTTAAAATAGACAAAAATATTAAATATTTTGTTTGTTATACAAAAATGGTTCCGTAGTGTTTTTTCGTTTGAAACTTGTTAGCCTTCAATCAAACTTATTACAGCTTTAAGTTTTCATTGTTTAGTAATCTTATATGTAACAAAAAAAACATGTTTTTAAAAAGAAATAATAATTTCATTCCTTATCACATCATCATTTCATCGCACATTACTTTCACCATTATTTACGCTTAACATTTTGAAAGAAAAAAAAAGAAAAAAAATTTAAATCAATTTTATTCCGATAATCCTGTCTGGTTCTTCAATCATCCACGCTTCTACAACATCAACGAACATACATTTTATATTCTCATATATAGTGTTAAATTTGTTCTCTGCATTCAACATCAGCAGGTTCCACTGCACCATCATCAGCCAACAACAAAACAGCAAGAAAAAGGTAGCCCTAAAATGTGTTTGCCCATTATACTTAGGATACGCTCTATTAGGTGCCCAATACATTTACATAGGTGCTGTATGCGAGACCAAAGATTACACAAAAAAAAAACAAAAAAACCAAGATAGAAAGGGCGGCTACGATAAAAGGAGTTATCGGCTCAACAAAGGCTACCGCTTTTCGATCTGGTGGCCACAAGAGAGCTCTGCAGTAGCCGGGCCAGAAACATCAGCGTATCACGGTAGCACTTCAAAAGTAAATTGCTTTTAACATGATTCTCAATCGGTTGTCCATTTTCAAAGAGATAAACTTTATGCGTGCATTCATGGTTGTTTTTTTTGTTGTAAGTGTGTGTGTGTGTGTGTGTTGAATATATATATGCACGTACATCATACAGCCTTGATGGTCAAGGCACAATCCTGAGGGAATTAGTTCCACTTTGGAATGAAATTAAGCGGCTATCCATTGATTCAGATTGGAAAATTAACTATGATAATACCTACACAAATACAAAAAAGAAATGTATTTAATATACAAAATGTTTTCATTTATTTCTAAAAGGATATTTTTTAAATCAGTGTTTTTTAACAATTGGTATTGCATGAAAATCAAATATTCATTGAAAAACTTTGGGTGCTGATTGAACATTAGAAAAGATTTTAAAAAATAAATAAGCAGTCGTATTCCAAAAAGTCATTAATAAACTTTGTTTACTGTTGTCTTAAGGTCGTCTAACTTGGACAACGGCATCGGCTGTCTAAGATTTGTCTAACTTGACAATTTATTTCATTAAACAAGGCATATTTCCAACTATTAAGGACTTTTTTAAAATCTGTGTAACTAGTCAATCGTCTAAAAAATCTAATAAATAAGGCTGTAGGAGTTTAAAGATTTTCTACATATTCGTCTCCATATTTGGCAAAAAAAAAAATAACTTAATATTAGCTCGAAATATTTCTGTGCATATTTTCAGTAAAAATAAATTCCTGTAGTTATTTTAGCCTTTCAAAATCTGTGGACTTGTTAAAGTTCATAATAAATAAAGAATACTCGTAACAATAAATAACCGAAGATCGTTTCAGATATTTTGCAATCGCATATTAAATTTTTTTTTGAATGAAAATTATCAGTTTGGCGCCGCTGGCGTTATTTAAAAACAAAATAACAGAGCTGCCATAGAATTAAACCTGAGAAAGGAAAGAAAACAACATATCTCCATCAACCGATGACAGCGGCGACGCATTATTATTAGCGGTGCGATTAAGCTACATTCCGACAAAGGCTATTAATTATACAAATCTCTCTCTAAAAGCATTGTAACATTAAAAATGTTCGTCAAATAAATATAAAAATTTAATTCCAGTAGTCGCAAAGGGTATTAATTTGTTAATTTTTTTTTTGCCGATATCAAGTTGCGTTTTTTTTTGGTTTTGTTTTTGTTGTATATTTTGTGAATTTCAATTTAAATTTCAAATTAATCCAGTTTTTGATTTTATTGGTCAAAAATTAAATATTTAAAAGTATAATGTGAATGACATTAAAAAAAAAAAAAAAAATCAATACAGCAGCCAGAAAGACTTAGGCAAATTTGGAACAATCAAATTTTTATGGTTATTACTTTTTAATACTTCACTTAAGTCTGTGGAGGATGTAGTTTTTTTTATAGCTTTTTTGAGAAGAAAACAAACGTTACCGCAAAAACAGAAGCACATCTTATGGGATTAATTTCGTCGCCTTGCCATAATAAAATAGATATTTTATGAGGCAGACGAATTTGATTTTTTTTTTTAACTTTATTTTTAGGATAAAACTACGAAGATGCAAAAGATTGTCCCAAGCTAATGGGTTCCTAGAATTTTAATATTTTTTTTTGACAATGGTTCTTTCTAGATAAACTAAAAAAGGGAAAATAATGACCCATTTCTTAGCGAATTCATTTTCTGTTCTCATTATTTATTTTTTTTATTAAATAAAAGGCAAATTTTAAAGTCGGAGATTTTTGAAACGCATAGACTTATGGCATTGAAGTCCAATGCCAGAGGTCCATCACAAAAATTAAGGCCAATATAATAATGTGGAAGCTGTTTGCTAAATTAAAATATAATTATTTAAAAGTAATAATTTTTGTAAAATTAATTAGTTGACCAATATGATTTGAATAAATTTACCTCTTTCCGTCCATTTTTCTTAAACTGATTTCAAAATTTATTCAAAACCTTAAATGAATGCAAATTGTATCAAAATTCGATAAGATATTATTAAAATACCATTTATATTGATTTGTCATCAGCTACTGCTTTCAAAACTCTTAAATTGAATTAGCTAAATTATCAAAAACATTTTGAATTTTTTTTTGTCAATAAAAAAGCTAAAAAAAAAGTATAATCAGCAGAAAATTTCAAATAAATTTAAATTTAACTTTCAATTTTAGACGCTGGCGCCTGAATTAAAAAACCTTTTAGCCATGTATAAACATAGACATACAAATTGACATTTTAGGATTAATTGATAAAAATTTGTAGGTTAGTAACTTAAGATTCAAATGTCAACGAGAGTTACATACACACATATCTACAGGTCACAGAAATAGGAAATAATTAATTAAAAAAAGTTCTCACGCCAACTCTTTTGTTTCAATGTTTGTATATATGAAAGGAATTTTTGATAAAGAATATTGTGAAAGCGATAATTTTTATGTAGCTTGGATTTTACACAAAAATGAAGTTGAAATTGTGGGATAGTATTCATACTCATAAACCTGCAATTAAGTTATTAAGAGTTGATTTTTCGAAACAAATAACTTGTTTGTATTATACACTCCTCGTCAACTGAATACGCACAAACATTTTTGAATATATTTTATCCATTTTTTCCAAACAGTGATGGTTATTATGCCATCTGTTGATGGTAAAAATGTTCGTAACATATAAATAACAGAATTTCAAAGTTTTATCCAAAAACAACCGTGAGTTTTTCCTTCAACCACTTCCAAAGTGTAACTTATACAAAGTAGAAGTTTTTTTTTGAGTCAACTGAATAGGTACAAAAATTTAAATTGGTATTGGAATGGAATGAAACAAGTTTTTGTTTAAGTTTAGTAGTGGGTACTTCCACCTTTATTTTTAATTACTTCGTAAATTCGATCCGGCATGGAATCGTATAGCTTTTTAATGTAATTTAACGAAATTTCGCTCCACGCTAATTTGATTGCAGAAATTAAGGTTTCTTTGTCTTCGAACTGACGAGCACCCTCATAAACTTTGCGTACTAACCATCCCCAGACATTTTCTATGATGTTTAGATCAGGTGAGTACGGCGGCCATTGAAGCAACTGCACTTGTTGCTCCTCTATCCATGTTTTTATTATGCGCGCTGAGTGAATAGGCGCATTATCATGTTGGTAGGTCCAGTTTATGGGTCCAAAGATGTTAGAAAATTTAGGAAAATTTCTTTCCAAAATTACTTTATACCCAGCTGCTGTCATTCTTGATGTTACCACCTCGAGCTCAACTGTTCCATAATAACTGACTGCTCCCCATATCATGACACCTCCTTCACGACTATGATGGCGCTTTAAAAATCTTTTTTCTTTTCTTAAGTCGTGAAAATAGAAGTTGAACCCATCAGGGCCATCGAAATTAAACTTTTTTTCATCAGAAAAAACCACGTGATACCATTCTTTTTTCCAACTCATGTGAAGTCTTGAAAAATCTAATCGCAACATTTTCCGTATCTCGTCAAGTGGTGGTTTTTTCTTAAGTTTCATTCGTTTAAGATGGCTTGAGTTGTTGATTACTCTTAATACTGTTGAGCAACTTGCGTTTACGCCGACTTTTTGTTTTATTTTTGCCACAGAATCAGAAGAATTTGATGCATATCTTAAAATTCTTCGTCTCTCAGCTGCTGTTGCTGCTGTTTTCTTACCTCCCTTCATGTTTTTGCCGTATGCATCTTTATTTTTCAAGTCAGAATAAAATACATTAAAACTTCGGCCAACTTTATCAGCTATTGCACGTCCAGTTAGGCCTTGGTCTCTAAGTAAATCAATTTTAGCTTTTTCAACACTGTTAAGACACGTAGATCTACCCATTTTTCTTAAAATTTGAAATCAAGAATTAAATTTTACTGAAAACACTAAAATCGTTAATTTGAACTGTCAAGCACTCCAAAAAACTTATAAACAACGAAGAAAATGGCGTTGTACCTATTCAGTTAACTAGAAAAAAAACTCCTTCTTTGCATATAAAACACTTTGCAAGTGGTTGAAGAAAAACTCACGGTTGTTTTTGGATAATTCTTTCGCAATTATCTGCTTAACATCATAAGGGAATAGTTAGCATCAACAGATGGCATAATAACCATCACTGTTTGGAAAAAATGGATAAAGTATATTAAAAAATGTTTGTGCGTATTCAGTTGACGAGGAGTGTATGTAGTTTTCAAGTTTGTTATTCCACTCAAAATAGAGGGAGTTTTCATTCTGCATATTTCAATTCTATCACCTTCTAATTTCGTTTTTAATGTGCATATGTGCGATGAGGACATTCATATGATTAGTAAATTTATTTCATATAAAATTTTGCTCAATATACATGTCAACAAAAATTTCTTCAAAATGAAAAAAAGATTGTATGGAAAAAATAGATCGTAATAATAGAAGGAAATATTGTCAAAGACTATATTTTCGATGAACTACATCCCACATTAGTAAATTTCTTTCGCAATAGAAACTTTTTAAAATTATATAAAGAGTTCCAGGTCATATATATTCCATCTTTCCTATCCAAAGTGGTTGAAAGACTAATGCATAAACAAATAACTCATTTTCTTAATACAAATAAAAATAATCATTTATCTACCCAGCAGTCCAGATTCCAACAACACCATAGCAGTATCACTGCACTCTTTGAATTCATTGAACAGATTTGAAAAGCCCTATATTATTTTATAATATACTCAATACCGTAGATTATAATTTTATGTGCAGAAAACTTTCGTGTCTATTTAATTTGTCTTTGAAGGGAGTGAAGCTATCTTACTGGGAGAAAACAAGTAGTGGTATCAAGAAATCAAGTATTTGATTTACTCTCACTGAGTCAGGGTGTCCCACAAAGATCTATTATGGAACCGCTTCTTTTTTCGACGTATATAAAAACGAAATTCCAAATTTAATACAAAATTGTGAACCACGAATTTATGCTGATGATGTTGTGCTAGTTGTCATCTTACCCTGCGGTCACACGAGACAGTACTGGCTAGCCAGTTGCCTACATACATTGACTGTCAAACTCATATTCGTTTATTTGTTGTGACGTAGGGGGCATGCTGTACTGGCTTCTATACTGGTCAGCGTTCAGATAATAATCTAAATGAAGTAAATCTACTCCAAATTTAGGGAATGAAATTTATCCTCTACGATATTCCGCTTTTGCAAAATTAAATGCACTAAAAACACACTGACGCCATGCAACAAAACTAGCAAAAAAACAGGACGTTATGAATGTTTTGCGTTGGGTCTACAGAACGACATTGATAATATTTTAACCACTTTGAAAATTTCAAATTTGAAAAAAAGAACTTTGGCGAGACTATGGCGAGACCAAAGCGAGATGATGGCAAAACATAGGACGAACTAAGCTAAACCAAAAACATGCTCAATGCCAAAAACCACGTGTAAATGTCATGGTGAGACCAAAGCGAGACCATAGCGAGAAAACCACAACATAGATTCCTGTGTAAATAGGCATTGCGAGACCACAGCGAGACGAGCTTAATGACTATGATACTGGAAACTACATTTGGACGACGATGGTGAGAGACATGTGAGTCGTTGTCGTAGTTTTTGCTTAAAACCGAGTAAACCAACTCGATTAGAGACTAACTACAGAGAGTTGGATCTAAGACAACAATTGTTCAAGATTGCCAGGTGAATATTTCTTGTATGCACATTTTTTACCTCCAACCAATAGGTAATGAAATAAATTATTCGTACAAATTTTACGTAAAATTTTACACTTGTTTGACACGTGTTTATGCAGACAGACAATCTTTAGTTGATTCAATACCTCAAAAGCTATATTATTGATATGACTTACTCCTAGGTAAATAACTTGGCTTTTTATGTCGTTGGCTCTTGGTCTATAAACTATCTACGTAAATATTCAATGCTTTGACTCCTTGAAGATGCTTCTGACATTTTTATTTTCTTTTCTGTATTTAAATCTTCTGTCAAAGTCTAAAATGAAAAATCGCTTAGAAGATCTCAAAAACTTATTTGAAAAATAATAAAATGAAAGATTTTTAAATTGGTTGACAGAACTGAAAGAAAAAATTTATTAGACTTTTCTTGATGCCATCAGTATACCCTTTTATTTTCGTATGGCAAAAATAATGCAGCAAAACTATGTTTATCAATAATAATAAGAAAACGAAAGAGAAAATGGCAAGTTGTCAATAATGTAAATAGAAAGAAAGAAAAATCAATTAAATCAAATTAGTTAAATTGTTTAAAACAAAGTTGATCAAAATGTTATATAATTTTGTATTTTTTGAGATTCCTTTAATTTTAAATTTGTTATTAGTTGTGTTTTTTGCAACTCAAAACAATATTGCCTGAAAAAACGACAACAAAATAAAGCAGGTTATATGTAAAATATAATAAAAACTATATCCATATAGAGTTATCTATGCAGATAATTAAGTGGATTTAACTTTTGTCCCGATAAAAACGGTATTGCCAAGCTACAATTCTCGTTGTGTTATAGATAATCTATATAGAAATGTCAAATGTTTGTCGGTAAGATAGTTCAATACAAAACGGCAGACCAAGGGGAATTATTGAAATGTCCCGATGCCCTTTTTTCGCTAAAGTCCATATGGACATGGAAAAAAAACGCAGCTAATGTCCTTGAATATTTTTTTATGAAAAAATGCTTTAAGGTTTTAAAAGTAAAAATAGGACTTTCAAAATACGAAAAAAAAAATTTTAAATAAAAACTCAGCTGAAAAATCTAATAAAATTCGTTTGAATAGTTTTGCTGTTTTTTTTTTTTTTGAAAAAAAAAAAAGAACCAGTTATAAAAAACATACAAAACAAAGCGAAAACGAGAAAACTTTAATTTTTAATATGTACTTACTTATACTCCAAATCGATTTTACATTAGTAAGCTATTCATAGCTACTATAATATTTTTTTAAGGCACTAGCACAACTAAGAGTATCATATGCAATGTGCATATTTGGCCATAAAATAAACTCTCAAATGATATTTAATTTTAAGGTTCAATATGCCAAATGCTGGTATATCAATTCTTTTTATTTAAGTTTCAAAAAAGATATCCTGTGAATATTTTTTAAATCCCGCATTATTCTTTTGATATGTGTAGGTACATCTTAGAATATTGGATTTCACAGAAGCGAGCGATGAGACAGTGCAAACAATTCATTTTTTGGCTTTCACTTTTTGAAAATGTGTACAAATAATTTTTTTTTAATTATCTTTTAATCAAGAAAATGCCAAAATTAATTAAAGGAAAAGTGCTTTGAGTGCAAAACCTCGTGACAACTGCCTGTATATGTTTCTTATGAGCACCAGGGTCGCAACTCAATTTTATCAATTTTCTTTGCAAAAATAGGAACATTTTTTTTTTTTGCTGGTTGTTCAGACATCGTTTGACAATAAAGTGAGTTTGGCAGTTTAGAAAAGGGAATAGCGCCATCATGTATTTAAACATATATTTTACATGAAAGTAAGGTAAGATGGCCACGTTAAAATTTTGAATTTAAAAAATGCGAACAGTAAGAAAGTTCTTATTGTTTTACTAAACATTTCATTTTTGGACTTATTTCCTTTTTCAAACTGCAAATGCAATTGACAACACGCCAATTCATATTTCTCCTTTGAAAGCCACGAACGGATTTTCTATCCTCTTGATAACTCCCGAAATAGTTAAATAATAATTGTTAATAATTAAATTTTATAAAAACATATGGCAAAATTTATAATCTGAAATAGTTTTCAATTCATTGTTTTCAAGAGGCCCCCATATCTTTTAAGGCCCTGGGCCCCTAATTGTCTGAGGATGCCCCTGTTTGTTCGTAGAAATTCGCAGTTTTGAGAAATTAATTTACGAAGAGACATAATAATGCAAGTTGCGAGATCTCAACAACTAACCACGTGTGACAATCTCAATTTTCTTAAGATTCATGATTTCATCGGTTAACTGGTCTTACACCTCTCAATAATTTCTTTAATTGAACTAAAGTTTAATCGTGACACTACACTGGCGAATTCGTGTTTACAACATTTTGTAAATTATGACAAAAATAAGACAAAACAATCTTGCTCATTATTTTCTAGCACATTGGTAGTTTAGTTAGTTTTAATTTTTATTTTCAAGTACACATTTAAACATGTCATAAGAAATTTATTTTGTCCATTATTTTGCCATTTTACGACGGAAGTTATTTCAGCTGATTTAGATTTTTTGCTTTTTAACTTCTTTAACTTAATTGGTCGAATCGAAAATATTGGCATATCTCCGCCTTTCGAGTTCCCTAAAATCGGAATCCATCCTTTTTAGGGAGATGTCAGTGTTTGTACTCACGTCCGTACGTTCCTTTGCTTTTATTCGTTCTCCATATCTCAAGAACTAATAAAGATATCGACTTTGAATATATGTATTCTATTTTATAGATAGTAGTTTGAATACGTGCAGAAAGGACTTTCAGAAAATTCAATAAGCAGTTTTTTTACTATCGCAATTAAAAAAAACTTTGTTGGGGTTTAGTCTTTAGTCTCGAATATCTCAAGAATGAATGATGCTATCAACTTTATTATTTTTAGTTTATTCTACGCATATTAATGTAATAAAGAAAACATATCACATAATAGTTTTTTCTAAATAAAAAAAAAACAGCTGAAAATTGTTGAAAATATTTGTTCCGCTCCAATATTTTTAGAGCAAACAAATGAAACTAACTTCGGGGTAATTTTATTTTGAATATACTTGTTAGGTCTGTTCGTGTACTTTCCATAACTTTCTACGATTTTTTTTTATTTTATATGAGCTTGAACATAAATTTGGGCTAAATTCGTAGAAGTTTGTAGTTTCGGGCAGTACGCGAACAGACATAATAGTAAAAATTTAATAAAATTTTTAATAATTTTAAATAAATAACATCGGGCCTCTAACTTCCAGGGTCACCAATGGGAAGTTACCAGTGAAGGTTGCACTTAGGCTCTTTTTGTAATGTCAGTTATCTATGACTTTTGAGAGGGCTGGTTAAGCAATCTCACAAAAAAAAATCTCCATTGAAGTATTACAAAATTTTGCCCGAACCTTGCATTCTGGGTAGGACAACTTTTTTTCAGAAGGGTGGTTTGGTGTGAGTATAAAATTCGAATTTTGGGGTTGAAAGTCCTGCATTTGGCCAATGTCTTGAAAAAAGGTTTCCATCATATCTGGAAAATTATTAGTTGGATACATGTCTTCCCGCTCAGTAAAGAGAGCCAATTATATATTTGTTTGTTTGACTAAAAACAGAAAAGCCCATACTAAATATTTATCTTATTTTTTGAACATAAATCCTTTAAATTTTCTTAAAGCTTGAAAATTATTCTTGAATATTCAAATCAAAAAATATTTTTAGTCAACTATAGTTTTTGAAAAACTTCGTGGCTTCTACAGAATTAAAATATTATCACAAAATAAATAACGTCGCAATGCTAGGAGAAAGAAAATAAGACGTATACGATATTTAACATTTTGCATCATAATATTTTTTTTTTTCTTAACAAACAAAAAGCTGATAAGAAGCAAATTAGAATCAAGAACCACCCTCCTTCCATCTCTAACATTACGAATTCGTATCTTGAGTATAGAACATTTAAAAATTCAACAAAATACGTAAACAAACTGAATTAATTTATTATCTGCATACATTTTCAACGGCAGCGTGGCGGCATTATCGCGTTGGCCCAGCCCCGCCTGTAGCTTCAGTATCCCAGACTATCAGAATGTTTGTTTTGTTTTTTGTTTTTTTTTTTTTTTCTTAGCGTAGCTCACCCTTTTTGTGTACCGCCAATGCAGCAAATTTTTATGTTAATGATAATCAATTATTGGCCGTGTTTTCTGATAAACCAACGTGGTCCAGACAACACAAGCAGACACAACGCCGCGCCAGCCAAGCCACAAACGCAATTTTGCAATGAATTTACGCACTTGGTTTCATATGCACTCCTCCGGTTGCTGCGCCGGCCGCACCACTTCAGCCAGCACCAAAACTGACCTGAACGCTCTGCTTGACGATTTGCTAATTCTTTGCTGCTTCTGCTACTATATTCCCTGGAACGACATTGCAAGCTCTATATATTTACAGCTACTACACTGCTGCTGCGTTTCGGCCAACAAAAGTTAAAACTTTGATCTTGTGCATTCGTTTAGTTGTTGTTGTTGTTTTCTGTTCGTTCGTTCTGAGCTTGAATTATAAACCAATTCAATTAATTCACGATGGTTTTGCATGTGAACCTCCATCATTGCCGCACCGCCACCACCACCGCCGCCGCTGCCGTGACAACAGACAAAGGTTTGCCGCCGCAACGCAACTCATTGGCCAAGGTTTTTGTAAGTCGGTTCCGCAAGAGGGTGGACTATATCGCTGCTCAGAGCTCAGATGTTATCTCTTGAGTATTACCTGATGACGAGACCGCTTGTAGATCTTTTAAAAGTATCTGAGAGTTGAAGTCTCTGACCATAAGCTCTGATGAAAAAGAAGGTTTTTGGTTGCTGTTGTTGTTATTGGTCACACTTTTAAGGAATAAGATTCCATCAGTTGCATACATTGTAGTGGGTTATGGCATGGTACACAAATTAAAAATGACTTTGTTTTTTGTGCTTTTTTTTTGTTTTGTTCTAAAAAGAAAAGAAGCTGAACTCAGCATGAAGTGAAACGTTTGACAAATTTAAATTAATTTTTTCGGAAGATAATTCTTTCTTTGGGAGTAACAAGGGTTTTCAAAATTTTGAATCGTTTTTTTAACACCGCCATTCAAGATCAAATTTTAAAAGGGCTTTATTGCCCTTAATACTCCAAAAACATATCTTTGAAGCTATTTTATCTTTCTTCTGATCTGATTCAGAAAATCTAAAAACATCTGCTCCTTTCCATTTGTTGAACTACAATTCTACTGCAGCTCACGCATAATGCCAATTTTAATAACTCATTGGCAAAAGTATCCAAGGAATGGAAATAGTTTCAAGCCAACAAGACAAGTCGATGGACAACAACGCAGCGGAGAAGTTGAACTGCTACGCACTCTCGAAGTTGGACCCTCCAGATACTACTATCTACAGGGATTTATCTCGGATGCCATATTAATTATGTTGCAGCCAGCAGAGGCAATAATTCGAGGTTTCACTGTGGTCACTGTCAAAGCCTAGGCTTCAGGAGACACCTAGCTGTGAACTTGCATTCGAGGAACTTAATTTTATGCTCCGATCAAACGGACCGCGACAAGCCGACAATGAAGCCATGCAGCTTAATACGCTGATATGCTGAATAACAAATAACCATGTGAGAAAAATACAACAAGACAAAAGGGAAACCAAAGCAACCAACGCATCGGTGAAATAAATAAAGCAATCGGACATCAGGCTTTTGGTATTCGATTGGAATTGGAAACGAAATCGGACGATGTCATGCTGGGAGCAAATAAAGGTGAAATATCACCAAAAGAGTGTCGTTCTGTCAAAACATCCGACGCGCCGCCACCGGCCAGCCAAGACCAAGACCCCACTTACTGTTTCCAGAGAATTCCTTGAATAGTTTTCGAAAAAGTTGGATGCCTCAGCCCAAGAGAGAGATATGTTGTATACTGCATCAGGTTTCCGAGTCTATGGAATCAGGTGAGAATTCCTGCAGACTTTGGGCCTTTAAGAGATCTTGTCAGATAATATGTATGTTGTGGAGAATATAGAGGGGAGGGGGCTCATAATAGGTCACACGCAGATGAAGGTAGGAATAGGTATATATTAATTCGATTTCGACAGTTCAAGTGAAGTTCGGTGATCTTCAAACAGACGGATGCATCCTACATCATTATTCAGGCGGTCATTTCGTTTTGGTGCTACATATAGGGGCTGCTAGGATTTATTGTATCCGAATGGTGTCCTGCAGAGATTTGTTTACCTTTATATTAAGAGGCAATTAAGCGGAAATAATATTTTGTGTGATTTTCGATTGTCGGTTTAGTTTTTAGTTTTTTCTCTTTTCTCTTGCATAAAGGCATAATTTATGGATACCAACAATGACAACTGAAGACCACCTTGTTTGTTAAATGATTTTGATTCTATTCATTAAATTAAGTGATTAAGGTTTCTTTCTTCTTGTTTTTTTTTTTTTTCTTTTCTTTTTGTCGTAGGTGTCGTATGTTGGGTAAATATTTGTCGGAACGTTTCAATTATTATATACAATTCTCAGAAGGTCATCAAGGAGATTTATTTATGAGCTCGGATGAAGATGTTCAATAGAATTAAAAATTAAACGACCACCCATTTGACACTAGAAGAATTTAAATTTTGTGAGAAAAAATTGAATTCCAGTTAGTAAGACAGATAAATGCAAATTTTTTTTAATCCTAATATCACAGTTGGTGGTATCCTGTTAAGTAGTTTTTGTAACTTATTTCTTCGAAAAATCGACGTAATTATTAGCCTTACGTTATTTTAAATGTTTAATGTTTTTTTCATCAGATTTTTGCGGGCTTCTTTGGCATTCCTGTAATTTCAAAGAAGATTGTATCTGTACTGACTTATTGGTTTTTGAGAAAAAATGCACAAAATAGTTATTGTATTTTTCGGTTTCTTTTTTTGTTTTAATAAAATTTTCTTATTTTGATAGCAACGTTCCTCGTCGCCAGTGCTGTGAGTGATCCAGTCGATAGCTCAAACCTAAGCATCCTAGAAAAGAAAGGAGAGATTAGTAGAGCAACTTAACAGCTCCTTTTCTCAAAATGGAAAACTACAAAAAAAATGTGGTGAACCCGAAAAAATGTTCTTGGAACATTATCTCCAACTACAAGTGAATATCTCCTCCAAAATCTAAAGAGTAGAAAAGTTCTGTAGCAAAAAAGCCATCATCGCAGACATGCAGTTTTGTTTTCGGGAAAACTATTCCACACTCTACAACGGCATTATTGAGAAAGTTATAGATAGCACAGTAAAATTTTCCTTGGCAAACAAAAACAAACCCAAAAGAGCCAATAAATAAGTCAGTAAAAAAGTGAATATAAAAGTTGAGATAAAGTTTTGTTAACTTTAAATTTATTTGTTGCAGGACTTGGGTTGAAAATTTACCAGTGTATATATTGAAGCTCTTTATGTCCATAAACTCCAGTTACTAGAGTTTTCGTAACTTGGAACTGACTGAATCATAACCTCTGTCCAAGCGAGTTAAAAACTCTTCCTTTCACTGACGACTTGTTCATAAATATTACTCATCGTTATCTGATAATTGTTTACAAAGTTAAGTTAACTATCGCATTTCTAACCACTTGTCGCATCTCTTCTCGTATCGCATTGCTTCTTATGGCCAAATCACAACCTCGCGTTCGGTCGGACCGGGTGGAGTTATAATGAGCGCTTGATCGTATTTACAATTTTATGTGTCAAAAATCGTGAGCCTAGCATTTGTAAAACGTTTCTAATTTCTAATTTCTATGACATCTTTGATAAGTACCTACTTAATTTAGCCAGTTTATATTTTTGAGATCTCAGAGGCCTCAGAGCGCTCAGAAATATAAACAGGATTCCTCTCAAAAATTCCTCCTTTTTGGATTCTTTTGCTCAATTATTTTTTGTCGCAGAAAATTACATAAGGAGAAAAGAAAAAAAGAGTTGTTTTGACTTCTATGTGAGGAATCCTGTTTATATTTTATTCTGCTGCTCTGTTAAATAAATGAGAAAAAATACTGAGCGCTCAAGAAATATAAACTGGACAGTTGTAAGTGAATATGGGATTCATACAGACGCGTTCAAGATTTCTGAAACAATAATAATGACTTAAATACAAGCAGAACCACACTTTTTTTGACTTAAGCCCGTTTGCTGATACAAAACTTAAGGATTTATGTTCTACTTAAAAGCTTATGTTCTACTTTTTCCTCTGCGTAAACTGTGACATAAACGCTTATGTTCTACTTTAATATTTAAGTTTCGTATCAGCAAATGGCCCTTAATTACTTATAGAAAAAACATCAATTACTTACATCTTATTTTACTTCAATTTAATAAGATGTGTTGGGCAACAATGAACTGTCAAACGCTCGGCCAAATAGAAAATGGATCTACTTTTGCTTTGGCCTAGCGTTGTTCTGACGTTTACGATATTACGATATAAAATTGTCGCAACACCTGAGGTAACATTTCAGGTTGCCTCATAGGAGTCCATTGTTTTTAGTCGAAATGTCAAAGCCCGACCGACTGAACGTGAGTTTGTGGTTTGGCTATTAGCACTACTGTACTACTACTCCAAAAGAGGTATGAAAGAATAGCGAAATTTGAAAGGAAAATCCTAAGGTTCTGATCTGGGCACTAGGCTTCAAAAGCAAGCTTAAAAAAATTGTTTTCCTCATAAGATTTGCTTTGGAAAAGCTAATTGAGTTGCATTTTTCTTCCTTTTTTTCTTTCTCCTTGTCATCAAATAACTGCATTTTGTTTTTGACGGTTTTCCACGTATAGGAAGAAAAGGATTTTTTTTTATATGAAATCCACACTTCGCATGGATGCATAAACCAGACTTAAGGATGAAATTTGCAATTGAAAACATGAAACAAATTTGTGGAAACGCGGGAGCTTACAAAAAACAATTGATACATCTAACAAATAGTGTTGCCACATGTAAATTTTTTTGATGTAAAAATTTGGGACTTCCCCTTTCCCATAAAAAAAAAAAAGGAAACGCTTCCAGGCGCCAAACGTGTAAAAATATTTTCCGCAAAAATAGCACCTTTTTATTCATGTTAAATATACTAAAAATAGTGTTGCCACTTGTAGATTTTTTGATGTAAAAATTTGGGATTTCTCCCTTTTTTTGGTAATTTTTAATACAAAATACAAATTTAATACTTTTTAACATGAAACAAAGCGGAAACGCTTCCAGGCGCCAAACGTGTAAGAATATGTTCCCCAAAAATAACAACTTTCTTCATGTTAAAAATACTAAAAAGCGGAATCGCTTCCAGACGCCAAACGTGTAAAAATATGTTCCCCAATAATTGCAACATTTTTCATGTTAAAAATACTGAAACAAATTACCAAAAATCGGGGACGCCCCACCTTCTGAAATCAAAAAAAGTATGTTTCCGAAAAGTGGTAGCACTGAAAGACATCAATTGTTATTTTAGTCATTGAAATTTTCCAAGTAACTTAGAATTTTTTTTTTTTGGTTTACAATTTTTCACAGATAGGGTGCCATTTTTGGAAATGGCGTTCAAGTAACAGGACTGAGTACTCCTTCACACTATTTCTTTAAATGGTTTTTATTCACATCTGGAAATTTATCAGACTTCTCTGCTATTTCAATGAAGCAAAAAATGTTCCCATTGCTCGAGATGTACATATAAGCTTATATAGTTTTATCAGTATTCATTGAATTTTATCTAACAAAAAATCTACCGATATTATTTCTTTATCTCTCGCCAACAAAACATCCTTTTTGTCACTTTATATCCATAAAATGCTTAAAACTACCCCAATAAAATACCCATCTAGAGCTCATAGTAAAATTAGCCGCCAAACAGAGTATTCCTCTGAAACGAGAAGAAAAAATAGAACCAGAACGTATTTCGTTAAGATCCTAGACCAAAACACAATTCATTCTCAAGAGACTTCTTCTATTTCGCCTGATGTGGCTCAGTCCCAGTATTGGTATCAGTTTGGTGTGTCCTCTCTATCTCATCTCATTGCCTTGGGCATTGCCGCTTAGCCTTTTTATACACTGCTGGCTGAGCCTTCACTGATGGCTTACCGCTTTGAAGCAAATAGGAAGCATTACTGCGCTCTTTCAACAATTACAACAACAACAAAAATATTCCCTTGAGTTGGTCACAAAGATTTACAACAAATGCCATTCTATTCTTTAAACTATATTTTGTTCTTTTTTTATAATTCCCATTTGCCATTGGTCTTCGCGCTCGCTCACTCGCTCTTTTACACATTTCATTATTTTTCTGTGTTTTTATGAATTTTACGATTTTACCTGTTTTGTAATCCCATCTTGGCGTATAGCGGCAACAGCGAGCAAGCGAGCCAACCTACATGCCTAAATAATATAAAATCTCAACAAAAAAAAAAACTCTAAGATGCCGACAAAGTAATAAACCAATTAGGACTTCAAAGGCTACCGCCCGCTTTACGATGCTATTTAGAGAAGGCCTTTGGATAACAGCCCCGAAGTTATAGTATACGATTGCTTACAATATTCTATATTTTTTTATTTTGTTCAAAAACCAACCGTCATATATGTCCTTCTTCCTATTCATCATTAAAATTGAAAAAAAAGAATACCTATGTACTTACCTACATTTGAATAAATAGGACAAAACGTTAGAAGGTATATATGAGGCATTTTAGTAACCCGCATTAACACACACAAAGTCTGTTATATAGAGGTAGACTTTGCAACGTCAAATACGAGATGAGGAGAGATTGTGGTTTCTTAAACCCAAGATTATCCCAAATCCAAAGGTACCTTCATTTTATATATGCACCTACATATATGTATAGTTTGGGATATAGTTTCTAGGAAGCTACTGGAGGTGTTGGTATTTCCGATTATTGTGACTTTGCTTTATTTCTCTTAAGTCCAACATGAGAATTCATTTTCCCAAAATAAATCATTAATTATGTTGAAATGGCTGATTGATATAGAAGAGACATCATAAATTGATCTCTCTGGTGCCACAAAAAAAAAACAACCATTAATTATGAAAGTTCTGATTTTCTTCACACAAAGGTGAGCCGGCAAAAATTACTATGAATCTTAAATCTGATAAGATTTTCGTGTATTTTGCAAACTTCGTATAGCTATTGGGGCGTCGAGTCTTCGCTCGGTTTCTTTTCATAAATTTCCATACACAACTTAATTTGAACTAATTTACATAAAAATGGAACTGGAATTATTGTTCACGGTCAGAGTGATACAAAATAGATAAATACAAGGACAAGGATGAGTCATTGTTTTGATTTAAGATAATTGCTCCTAACTGACCTTGAGGTCGCACGATCGAGTGTACCTTCTAGCGAGTTTCTTGCCTTTTTTCGAAACAAATTGAGAAACGACTGGGGAGTAATTTGACAATTTTATAGGCATATTCGGGAAAATTAGATCTCAGAAACCTCAGCAATCTCAGTCTCGTGAACAGGATTCTTCAGAAAAATTTCTGTCAAATTACACAGGAAACTAAATTTTGAATTCACTTGCTCACTTTTTGACGGATAAAATTAGTTTAGCTTCCCGAGATATCATTTTCCTGAACACGCCATTTGGATCCGCTCTTAGCTCTTACTTCAAAAATAGATGTCATCATTCCGAAAGTTCCATATGAAAAACGTAAACGTAAATGCCAAAAAGTATTCGAATTTCCTGACCTTCTATTCCATAACTTTACTTTTATAAATTTTATAAATTTTCCAGATTTCCATGGAAATCCTTCCTGAAATATATTCTTTCTGGCTATTTGATTGGGCTATCAGTGACCATACTTTGGTTTCTGTATCATTTCTCTAAACTTCCATATCTTCAAAGAAAATCAACTCATTTAGTTCTTGCAGTATTTTTATTCTATGGATTTCTATTGGCATTCAGCAAAAATATCAGGTAAGTTTTTTTAATTATTCAACTTTAAGTGCATTCGATTTACTTATGTGTTTATAGATGCATCTCAACACTCATTTTGCCAATTTTATTTAGTTCAAAAGGTCGATCCCTTTTAGTTGCTTCTGCAGTTGTTTTAGCAGCAACAGGACCAACAGTTAATATTTTTAAAAATGTTGATATTCTTATAGAAAGTATTTCTTGCGGACAAGAGCAGTTAAAAGGAGCTCTAGAAAACATGTTGGATTTGGTTAAAAGACCATTGGTAACTGTGAAGAATGCAATCAAAATTTCTATGGTGGAAATAAAAAAGGTACTGAAGAGAGTTGAAGAAGTTCTTTTAAGAATTCGAAGTCTAATAATCGATATTTGTAAGTATTATTTATATATTTTAGTCAATTTTTCAATGAAAACTCCCCTAGTCCATAATCTTTTATTTTGAGACATCTTTCTACATTTTTTGTGGATTTTTACTGAACAGAACTTGAAAATGTTTAATTTAAGGAAATTTTTGTCATTAGAAATAGTCAAACAGAAGATTTGGAGACATTTAGCAAAACTAACAAGTTTATATTTTATTAAACATATCCAGGGCCATTCCTAGGCCTTAGAGTTGCAATGGCTATTACTGGCACCTAATACTGAAATTCACCCAGTAGCAAATATTTCAGCAAAAAAAAGCATTTGAAATATTGGTTTATATCGAATTTTTTCCAAATTATTTTTCTTACTGATTCACTTAATTTTGACCTTTTGAAATTACTACTTGACAAAAATCAGCTGCGTTGAAAAAAATTCGAGAAAAGAATCGACTTTAATTGACTTGTCGAAATTTTTTCACAACACTTGTTGGAGTTCATACCAGCTTCACGTGAAGCAAGTCATTTTGAAGTCTCTCCTTGAGATACATTCCAATTCCTAAAAAAGAAAGACATAGAGAGTTGAATTAAAAAACGTATGTCTCACTTGACCATCCCATTAATTCCAAGAAACGAGAGTGTGATAAAAATAAGAGACGTAGAATTGAGTTGCCTTATATAAAGCTGGTATGAAAACCGTCCTTAGAACATACAAAAAGTCAATTATAAATCAATATTTTAACCTGTTGATATTTTAACAATTCAACATTTTTTCTATCGTTTATTCTAACGAAACTTAAAATACAACGCAATCAGAACAAGCTGGAATGATAAAATCTTGTCTGACATGCTATGGAAAATAAAAGTCAAATCTATCGTTAAATGACTGCTGTGTTTTGACGCATGTGCGGTACGGCACATTTCATGGCATGGCGCCTGGGGCAGTTACCCCTCTTCCCCACCCCTAGGCATGGCCCTGAATAAATCGTACATTATGTACTAGATGTTTTATTGCTTTTGACACATAATTTCATTCAAATTAAAATAAGGCCATATTCATTCGAATTAAAACAAGGACATACGGTGATTTGTTGTTGAAAATTATAATGCGAGAAAACTACCATGAGAGAAAACCTTTATGATAGAAAACTATCATAACAGACAACTATTTTGATAGAAAACTATTATGGTAGAAAACTATCATGATAAAATACTATCATGACAGAAAACTATTTATTGAAAAAGTATCATGATAGTAGTACCTCGTGGCATGATGGTTAGTGCGTAGGACTGTCATGCCAAAGGTCTGGGTTCGATTCCCAGCCGCTGCCACCTAAAAACAGAAATGTTTTTTTCGCGAGGTACTGCCTCTTGCGGGGAACTGACAAATCCTCCAAGAGTATACTTGTCATGAATAAGTGCTTCTCATCTAGCCGTTCGGACTCGGCCAAAAATTGTAGGTCCCCTCCATTCCTGCCAAAAATACGCACACAGGAATGGTTGAGAGTTGTAAGTCGCTAGGCCTTGGTTCTTCACGAGCTGTTGTGCCACCAAATTTATTTATTTTATTTTTATCATGATAGTTCAATTATAATTGATTTCTATAAATAAATTCTGTCACATGATAACTATCTATTATGATAGTTTTTCTCGCATGATAGCTTTCTATCATAATATCATGAAAGTTACAACTGTTTCTGTGATATATTCCTAATATTTATATCAATTTTGATTTTCATTTTAACAAAAAAAAAATGGGCTAATTTCAAAAATAAAAGAACCTCTCATAATTATTAAGCCTAATAATTAGTTAGTGAATTTGACGACGTCTAGTTTTTTCTTTTAATTTGAAAGGAACCTAATACACACCCACATAAAGAAGTTTTTTCTTTTAATTTGAAAGGAACCTAATACACACCCACATAAAGAAGTTCGAAGGAAACTATGATTGAAAATAATTAAAATTTGGTATTTCAATTCAATACGACCTTGCATTTTTTTTTCAGTAGAAGCAATTAAAAAGTCTTTCGATTGGCTGGGTAATGTTGTTAGTATGTGCAACAAAGAACTAGGTACGCCATTTGATCGTTGTATAAAAATCGCAGATGATGCCATGAATGATTGCAGAGAACAGATGGGTGTTTTGCAAGATTTGTGCAATGTAACAGAAATATTTCGGGCTCTTTGTTACAGTGTGAAGTTTATTGATGTAATTTGTGAGTTGATGGACTTTGTAAGTGATTCAATAATTGCAACGGTAAAAGAAAGTTAGTTAAAATATAAACACGGCTATTCTGATATTCGGTCGAATTGAATCCGAACCGATTGAAAACGGAAAACAAAAAGAAACACCTGTTGAAAATGTCATTTCGTTCGTTTTGCTGAACGTTTATGAACAATAGATGTTCGGCAAAACAGATAGATCCCCAATCGGTTTTTAGTTTTGGCATCTGGTATTCTGGTATCTCAGTCCGTACTCAATCAGAATATCAGAACAGCCACTATAATCTTTAACCAGCTCACTTGCATAAGATTTACACAAATTCGTTTTTATGTTTTTTTTTTAGAACTTCAACAATTTACCGATGACATCAAGAAAATGTTTTATGTTTCAATAAAGTTCGATCATGAGTTCAATTTCCAAACAGTGGCAACAAAAAATCTAACAAGTGTGGGAAATGACATTTTGACAGAAATACAAGATCAAATGGCTGAATTCTTTGTGCTCTTCAGTTGGTTAGAGTTTATTGGGAGTTTTATGGTGTTCCTTGTTGTCCTGAAGTAAGTTATAACATTGAAAAATTAGAAACGCAATAAATCATTATAAATTATTCAATGCTTATTACTCCTTTCGGCACTTGTCTTGATTTGTTTACTTTGTTTAATACTTGACTGATTCTGATTTTGCTTTTAATGACGTGTACTTACCAAACATTAAATCTAATTCACTTAAATATTGAACATATTTTTCACAGAGCACTTTTGTATAAAAACAAGTACCTAACAAGCGATCATTTTGATAATCAATTCATTACCAAAGATTTCATTTTAATCAACACCCAGCGGGAGAAAATGCGAATGGATGTAGTTCTGCCATTGACAAGGAAAGAACGCCGGAAATACGTTATGGTAACATCCAATATAACTGTCGCTTTAAAAATAAAAAAAAAAAATTATATTAAAAAATCCCTCTAGATAACATCCCTGACATTGGTTCGAGCAGAAATATTCAAAATGTCTCATACGATTTTATTTCTTACGATATCATCTGTTCAGTTACTCTGCATCTGCATTGCCGACTATTCGTTGTTTTGGTTGTTGTCTATGATTAATTTCTATGGCGAACAGGAAGCTGGTTTAGATGGTACAAAAAATGGGAAATTTATTTTTGAAAATATGCCCTTTGATTTGAATTTGATTTCCAGCTCCGCCATTTATGACAGTTAAAGTTTCCGGTGGCGGTTTTACTGCAGATATATTCAAAGGAATTGTTCATGCTTTTGAGCCGTTGACTGAGAGATACGAAATAGATCCAAGACCGTGTTTGCCGATTCCCAGTTTGCCGAATTATAGAAGATATTGGGAGATAGGTAAGTAAAATATGATTAAAGTTATTCTTGATAAACAAAATTGGAACACGATATTATTCCAGGTTGTCTTATTTGTATTGCTTGGGTGTTTTTGATCCTCCAACCTTATGGCTTGCGACTCCGTCAAGTCATAATGGGTGCATATTATCCCGAGCGATCTAAGCAGCGTGCATTGTGGCTTTACAACGAAATCTTGCTAAGGAGAAGTATAAATTAATGAATTTTATTAAAAAGACCTCAATAGAAAATTACATTAACAGCCAGTTTTATAAAATTTGCTCGACGTCAAGCCAGAAGAAAATTACTTAACGAGAGTAATATTGAAGATTATTCATTTCTAGATTGGATAAGAGCTAGAACTAATCGGTACTTATAAGACATAAAGTACAATAGATGGAATAGATGCTAAAAGAAACGTTTTTTTTTTTTAAGGTATTGGATATTTAAAAAAATACTAGGTTCTGGAAAAATTGAATCCTGCAATATATGTGGTACTCCATTAAGAGGGTTTGATTTTTCAGTCTTCTAATTTCTTCTGAAATTTTTATCAAATTGCATTTTAGAGAAGAATCATCTGTAAATTGTCAACAAATCGGCTGCAAGGGAATGTATTGCGCTGAATGCTTTGGTGAGCTAAATAATATTTGTTGTTTATGCCAGAAACCAATTGACTATGGTGATTTAAGTGACGTTTCTGAAGAAAAGTAAGAAATTCAAAAGTTTTTTTTGTTCCAGTTTCTATTTTTCTCTACTATCTTAGAGATTCATCAGATGAATTGGAGGAAATACAAGTAACCGAAATTGATTGATTATATTTGAGCAAACCTGAAAGTATACATCGTGATTTGCTGGAAATGAATCAAGGTATCATATTTTTGCAAAGCATACTATGAGGCGAAACGAAAAACACTTCGAATTGTTAATAATTTTTGTTCATTGTTTTTTGTTTATAATTTCTTTAATTGTGTAGGTACTGAACATATCTATAATTAATTTAATTTATTCTTATTGTATTGCATATTGCAAGTTTTAAAATCGGCGAAAAAATCAGCAAATGAAATTCATAATAATCCATTTTCGTTTTCATATTTAAAAAAAAATCCTACACAGTGATATTCTGAATATAAACTGTTTGCACGTGTAAACGTAATAGCACCACTTCACATGCTACTATCACCGCAAGTAATATCCCGCCAAATCACGCCACCTCACGGCAGCAACAGTGACTAACGGGCAACGGAAAAAATTTGCAATCCTGTCACGAGAGTGAAAATCTTTGAACGATTATTAGAAGAAAATGTGTCCTAAATGTCTTGGAACTCTGTGAATTAGCACTTTGATCTAGTAATATTGTCAGAAACGTAATTCACAGGTCATTTTTCGACGGCCATCGATATCTTAAAATCCCTGAACATCCCTAAATATACACACATTTTGTATGACCGCATTCTGTTGTTTTTTCTTAGTTATCCGGCTAGTTTTGTGTTGTTGAAATTGCTTCTGATGACACGACATCTGTTCACGAAACAAACCTGAAGTTATTTAAAAAATTTTAGGATATTCAGCAAATCATAAAGAAATATCAGAAGAGCTGACAACTTGTCACGAAATTTTAGTTATTTTAAACAAACAAGTAAAATGCTAATACAAAATGCCTATGATGACATGAAAATAGTAATAATTTCTTTTAAACAAGTAACAATTTGTTTGCCGATAAATAAAATTTAAAAGTAAATTTTTTTGTCAGCAGTAGTTTTCAGCTAACCTATCCGGTTTAGTCGTTAACAAACTTATCGCATATTTAAAAAAAAACTTATCCTGTTACCGGTGGGACACAGTCATTTTTACCTGTATAAAGGAGTTGGGAAAAAATGATTTACTTTTTGTAATTTATTTTAACTTTCATTTCAATTACATGTAATTAGTAATTGAAATTTATTTAAATACAATTACATTTAATTGAAATTGAAAAAAAGACATACATTTCCATTACTTGTAATTGTAATTTAAAAAATTACCTACAAATTACATTTAATTGAAAATAGTAATGGATTTTTGAAAGTAATTGAAAGAAAGTACAGTGTTAATTACATTTAACGTAATTGAATACTTGGATTATAATTCGTTACATGTTTTTGTATTAATTGATCATTTGAATAATAATAATAAGAGCAAAAAATAAAGTATTTTAACTGCTAAGCTAATACAAATAGACAAAAACGCAGCGAGAAGTTTTTTCTCATTTTATTATAATTAATTAAGTTATTTTCAAAAGTAGATTATTCAAAAGACGACAGTATTAAATAACTTGAAAGTAAATAAGTGAATAAAATATTAGTTTAAAACAACACACTAAAAGATATTTAACACTACAGGGAGCCATCTGTGCAAAATCACGGAAAAAGTAATTGACAAAAACAATAAATTAATTCCATTTTTGTGTAATTATTACTGAAAAAAGTAGTCATACAGATTTTTTGATGATTACTTCTCCTTTCAATTACATTAATTTCATTGAAGAAGAGAAGAGTATTTGAAACTTTTCAATTACATGTAATTAGTAATTGAATTTCTTCAGTTACATTTAACAGTAAAAGTTAAAGTAAAAGTAAAAGAAAAAGTGTTCGGAGATTTCAATTACAAGTACCTAATTGAAATTGAACTCCCAACTCTGCTGATGGGCTGTACGTGAAAAGATTTTTATTAGTGAATACGTTTGTTTGGCCTATTTATAGCTGAAAATGCTACTTAATTGGCCCATGCGTCACACTGCCCGTTTTTTTTAACTTTTTTGGTGTAACTCGAAAACTAAGCCAAATTTTACAATTTAATATTTAAAACCGACTGTTTATTAATGCTTCTAGATCTACAAACTAAGAGTCTTGGGCCGATAAATATAAGACTAGGTAAGGTACAAGGATTGTTAAATTTGTCTTGTACCGAAGCCGAAAAACGGGGAAAACAAGTTATGCACGATTTAGAAAAAAAATTAAAAATATACGCTTTTTCGATTTTTTTTATTCTATATTAACATTTCTTGCTGAAATAAATTTATAAAACCATCCATCATGATAGAAAATTTAATTTTGAACAAAAAGTTTTAAGTGTTAAATTGTCAAATTTGGCTTAGGCGCCAGTTATAGCTATCATTGAAACTCGTCATTGAAAATTTTAATAATTGATTTTGAGCAAAATCTTTTATTATTTTGATGGACAAATAAAGCAAATAAATAAACAAATAAAGCTAAGGACTTACTTAATATTTTTAGTCAAAACAAATATCAAACAGGCCCAACTTTTCATTTAAAATGACTTTTAAGACTCCAATGATCATTGGTAAGTAGTTCAATCATTTAAAACAGAAAAGTCTTCTTATGTGGAAAGTTGGGCATATTTGAATTTTTTCTTGACTAGAAATATTAACTAAGTCCTTAGCTAGACAAATAACAACAAAATAATAAATGATTTTGCTTTCTAAATATCTCAAAATCAATCATTTAAATTTCCAACACCTATGTAAGCCAAGATAAAAACTCTATTACCGACACAATTTGACACTTTGCTATTGATAGTTTCAGTGGCAACGTTAATTTACTTAGTAATCATATTGATTAGTTAGTATAAAAATAAAAATTTAAAAGATTATTGTTTT
The DNA here is from genome assembly GCA_946251815.1 of Dasysyrphus albostriatus. Taxonomy (NCBI): domain Eukaryota; kingdom Metazoa; phylum Arthropoda; class Insecta; order Diptera; family Syrphidae; genus Dasysyrphus; species Dasysyrphus albostriatus. The sequence goes on from OX276336.1 coordinate 141,353,284, forward strand.
TAATTTTAGTATTGTAATAAATTTAATAATTTTAATAAATTACATTAATAATTTTAGTAAATTAAAAATAAACATCCTGATGCAAAATCTTAGTTCATTTTCTAACCTTGCGCGGCGTTCAAGACGAAAGAAGTCTTATATCAAATTTTGAATTTATATAACTTTGGTATATTGATAAAAAAATATTAAAATTAAATTCTCTCAAAAGCAGAAAGAGCCAAACTTTGGGAGGTGGAATAAGTTCTTAAACAAAATGAAATGATTATATGCAACTTTGTTGACAACTTTCTTGTTTGACTATATTTTCGGGTGATATTTCAAGCTGAGCCAAAAAAAAAAAAAAAAAAAACTGGAATAAAAACATTATGCCAAACAAACATTTTGTTTATCACAACGGAATATCTTGTTTGCATATCAATTTAAAAAGGTCAAAAATGAAGGCCAACCAAAAGAATATTTGAGTGTTTTTATATTAAAAACATGAATATTGACTTTAGGAGTGGCTTTTTGAAGTCAAATGTATTTCCCATTTTTTTTTTTTGTTAAAGAAAGAAGTCCCACTATTGAAATGATCCCGTTGAGTACATAGTTCATTGATACATGCATATAACAATATAAATTTATTTATGGTAATTTATACGATTTGTTTCAGTTCATCAATAATAACAGAAATAAATAAGTATAGATATAACAATGGGGTTTGCTTTTTTTCGAGTCGAAAAAATTTATTAAAATGGAAATTTTTATTAAAAAAAATCGAATTTATTTATCTTTCCAATTGACAATAAAAAACCCTCTGCCAACAAAAGGATTTCCTTCCACTCGACCAAATTGAACACAAATAAAGCACTCTAAATGCTTCTGGAGGTTTTAAGTTACCCAGGCCTCAGTTTTTTTTTTTAAATGACTGTTTTATGTATGGGTTTATGCTTGAAAAATATCTCAACGTATGTATGTCTTTGAATAGGCAATCAAAGAGACCACCGAAGTGTTAATCAACATTCTATCTGTCAACTATTTACTAAAAGTTATGGCTAGGATAACCTTTTGGTTGAAATTACCGATTCATATACAAGATATCTAATACCTTTGTAAATACTTGGGGACATTTGTTAAGAAACATTTACAAATTTGGCTTGGGCAAGATTTTATTCAAATTAAAGAACCACTGGTGTCTTTGTCCAATGGATAAGTACACATACAGGCGGTATGATTTAATGACACCTTAGTGACATGGGTTTTATGCTAATTGACAGCCATGAATTCACTTTGTATGTATCTGATGTTTCAGTGAACTTTGAGGTGAAGTAATAAAACGATTACGGATTGTGTAAATGACAACATTAAAGCACATTGCTCCATTTTAAATGACAATAGAAATAAAGTTCAAAGCCCAAAGACTTGTGATATAATATATAAAGATGTTGGGAAATTTAATGGCAATAGAAAATTTAAGTTAAAAACGTTTGCTTGGGACTTTAATGACCATAATTTCTTGCATATTAGAAGACATATTTATGATCATTACATCGGGTTACATTGATGGTTGTATTTTTGATAAAAAAGACAACTACTAACTCACAATAGCTTTCAAGTCTGGGCATAAATATGGTGCTTCACCTCAGTATGGTCTCAAAAGGAACCATGACATTAGGTAGTTGTAGTTGACTTCCTCAAGTCGAAAAGTACGCTCATCAATATTTGCCTTAAATAGTCTGAGTCGATTGAAATGATAATGGTTGATTGATAGAAGAGCGTCACACCAAAACACTCCAACTAAGTAATTTTAATTCAAATGGGATATCAGTGTCGTATTTAAACTCCCGCTCTTACTTTTTTAAAACTTTTTTTTGAAAAGTTCTGTCATGAAACTCTTATTTTAAAACTAAGCAACACAGGTTTTTATTATTAATTGTTTAAGTTGGATCGGATTTTACTTGAAAAACAGATGTTACAGTGTAACTTTCGATAATGATTGCTCTAATCTATTTGTTGTTAACTCAGGGGTTCCTCAAGGTAGCCATTTGGGCCCATTATTATTTATTTTATTTATAAATGATCTAGTCTCTATCACACAAAATTCGTTTATACTAATTTATGCTGATGACATTTAACTTTACAAAAGAATACAACATTCAACAGACTGTTTGTTTTTGCAAGAAGATCTCAATAAATTTAGGGAATGGTGCAATATGAACCGTCTTGTTTGAAATGTCGCCGACTGTAAAACAATGAGTTTCACACGCAATAATGAACCATTTACTTATGACTATATGTTTGATTCATGTTCTTTGAACAGAGTGTCCATACTCTCTGATCTTGCACATATTCTAGATTCTAAATTAACCTTCAATGATCATCTAAGTTTTACTATCGAAAAAGCTAATTTGGTTTTAGGATTCGTAAATCGATTCTCTCGCGATTTTTGAGATCCTTACATCCTTAAGATACTATATGTTTCATTTGTGAGACCCATTCTTGTGTATGGATGTGTGGTATGGGCACCTCACTACTCTGTACATATTTATAGATTAGAAGCTGTTCAGAGAAGATCTATGCGTTTTTCAGAAGCGTTCAAAACGCATATAAACCCTTCTGAAGTGTTCGAAAAGGCCATTAAATTTCAACCTAATTTCCTGCACATTTGGTTCAAATGATCTCAGTTCGAAATGTGAATTTATGGAAAATTAAATGATTTCCTATCGAATTTGGAAACTTTCAAAGAAATTACTTCATTTGGTTCAAAGAAAACGTAGTATCATTCCATATGTAAGGGTATATTACTTTTAAGCTTGTGTTGGTGTGGTGACCTATCAGTCAGGTTAGGTTAGGTTAGGTAAAAGTGGCTGATACAAGCAAGGCCGTTGTGATACCACTTGGATTAAGGAGGTTCCTTGCTTACTAGTTAAACCACCTAGAGATCTAGAAGAAGAATACGACACTCATAATTTCTGAGTTTGTCAGATCACTAGGATAATATTAGTAGGTATAGTAATCTCCTAAAAGGAACCTTCGTTTGTAGGAAAGGGCAGGGTTTATACAGAAATGGTGAGGAATTATTTCTTCCTCCTAATTGTCCATACAACTTCTGCAAAAATCGTTTAAATATACTTCAGGGGCCTATAACACAATTCATAAAGTACTTGTTGAACAATTGTTTGGCTTCTTTCAACAAGTAGGAAATTTAATAAATTGCCCGTTTCTGAAACAACAAGAGTTCAAAGAAGAGAGAATAAACTTGTTAAAATTTGATAAATTTCAACTGACGATTGCGGACTTCTTCGAAGTCAACAAGTTAGAACTAAACACTTTATGAAGTGATGAAATTGAGAGGAATGTTTAAAATTTATTAAGTGATAAAGAATTTGGTTTACAAAACATTCTAATTTTTTTTTGTTCTGAACCAAACAGTTATAATAAGAATCAAAATAGACAAATATATTTTAAGAAAATATTAGCTTTGAAAAAGAGCGACATGTGTTATACGGTGTACAAAATATTGGTTATCTTACTAAAAGTCCCAGCTAAAAATAACGTTCGTCTACTAATAAATGAAAGACAAAATGTTTTTTTTTCGGAAACTTTATGAATCATCGTGTAAGAAATACTTGTTGAACTGGTTCAACAAGTCAAGGGAATTTTGTTCAGTCGACAATTGTTACAATTTTTATTGAGTTACAGAAATAATTTTCACATAGTTGTGTGGAACAAACATAGTTGAACAAGTATTTGTTGACTAGTTGACTTGTTGTTCTTTGTTATAGGTCCCAGGTCATGTTGCACGCCTGCCTTTTAAAAAAATATACACATTGGTGTTTTGTCCGACAAACTCAACAGTGACATAGCCTTTGTCATACCCAATTTGTATTGAGTCTACTTTCAGTTTCTTATAGAAACTGTGCCTAAACTTCCAGCTTGATGATTTAATAAATTAAATAAATGAATACATAAGTTTGGTGGCAATATAGAGAACCAGGACCTAGTGACTTACAACTCTAAACCATTCCTGTATGCGTGTTGTAGGCAACAATGGAAGGGACCTACAATTTTGCTGAGTCCGAACGGCTAACCTTTGGCATAACAGGCAAACGCACTACATGATGATAGGGAATTCTGATCTTGTTGGATATAGCTTACAGTGTTTTTTTTTTTTTCAAAAAATCCACGTAAGTCAAATTGAATTTAACACAAATTGTGTATGATAAAGGCCCTAACTATGTCACTGATGAGTCCAAGTGAGTTTGTCGGATGAAACGCCAATTTGTAGGATTAAAAGCCTATTAAAAGCAATTTTGAATAAATAATTCAACAAGTTCAATTTTTAATGCTTAGTCTTCTACTGGACTGAAAACCTTCAAAGTATCTTGTTGAATTTGAAATAATTACTATCTTTCAGTCAGTCTAAATGTAGAACTATAATCGTTTTTGAGGGGCACAAACTTTCCGTATATAGATAGTCCAAAATTGCTATTTTTCCAAATGTCAGTTTCATTTCTGAAAGGAAAAGTGGATGAAACTTAACAAAATATTACAACAATTTAAATGTGGGTACAAATTTAAATCTTTGTTATATTTCGTTCCCTATTTTAAAGTGAAACCTTCCTTCTTATCATCAAAATTATCATTTTTTTAAATCAAATTACGTACTATATTAAACCCAGGAAATGCTTTCAAAGCGTTTTCACTTTAATACAATTTCTTTCATTTTAAAAGAATTAAATTTAATCATCACCTTTCTTCCTGTAATTAAATGTAAATTGTCCTATCAACCTCAATGACAAGACAACGAATGTTTCACAAAGTAGAATTCTACACAAGTTACAGTATCTAGTTGGCAAAAAGGACAATTAAACTTAACTTTATGTTTGGCTTGGCTTGGCTGTATACAATTTATTTCTAAACTATGTGTTGAAAGTCATAGTAGTCATAACAAAACAAAAATTCTGAAGGTATAATTAGTCTTGTTGTAGATTGCGTGCTTGTTGTACATTTGAAAAGACGACTCTGTGTTCTGTGTGTGTTGTCTGTGGAAAACCACTGATTTTATCGAATTACCACATTGTTAGAAATCATTGTATGTATGTATGTTGTGTGTATGTTTGTATATAAATAAACGTGACCTGCACGAACTCCATCAAGATTCCAGGATACAATACATTTTTTGTTAATTGGGTTAAGAGAAATATTCCTTTTACCTAACTCGGAATCAAAGTCGAAGGAATGAGACACGATGTGTCAGGTTGAAAGGTGAGTCTTATAGGAATTGATAAATTGATGTTTAATGATTTATTTATTTATCGTAAAATCAAGAAGTAGTGTGGCGTCATTTTTATAAAACGAAAACAAATCTAGTAGAATTTTAGGTAGTTAAAAGCAGGAAACAAAAATTGATAGAAATCCATCAATCCATTACTGAAATGTCGGTTCTAAAGGCCTTCCCTATACGATTTTTAACATATATTCAGATCAGCCTTCTATTGAGACGATACTTCAAGGTACTGAAAGTTCTTTTACACCTTACCAAAGCTGTCTAGGTTCATTCCCAGTTTACAAGATTTCAAGCAACACATCAATTATCATCAATAAAAAAGTATTGGTGATAGTATACAGCCCTTTCTGGCCCCACTTGGGCTTTGAAATCCCTCGAAAAACTTTTCTTTATCTAATCCTCATGACATTTGGATAACATTTTGTGTTGCAAAGAAAATTTGCAACTAACTTATCTGGGATCCTTCTCTGCAAAGCAAGGTGTATAAATTCCCTTGTAACATTGTCAAATGCCTTTAAGAATTAATGAACGGCAGGTAGAATAAGGATTAGTATTCAACACACTGTTCTATCATGATCAAGCACCACACTGGTGCTTAAGAACAAAATATGAAAATAAACGGAACAATAGCTTTACGATGTTGAAAGTTACCTTTTGTCCCGAAATGCCTTTTTCAGATTGAATTTTCAACTGAATCTCATTGGAAATCAAAAGAATTCAATAGTTTAAAACTCTATCAAAGAAAACAGATGTGTTTCTAAGCACTTCAACTGCTTCCATCAAACTCATTTAAGGAAATTATAAGTTCCAACCTTGTTTGACGTTCGTTTTTGGTTATTAATGATTTCCTTATTCTTAAAATATAGTTTTTTTTTATCTTCTAGTTTCCCCATCAACTAATTTATTGTTAAACTATTTAAGTTTTACTTAAGTTTAATAGTCCTTCGTTGACCTTAATTTACTTTGCGTGCCTTGCAATTTAAACAACCCACCGTTTGTAATCACTTAACACACCACTTTCAGTCCAATATAAACAAACCTTGAATGACCAACCCCAAAGGACGAAATAAATCCAACAAAAAAAAATAAAAATATAATCTATATCGACCATGCATTGCCCAATTCAGATTCTTTTTTTTTCTTTGCGACTCCTTCCATTTAATATTGTCTAGAGATAATCAAAACATATTGTTAACTAATTGCAAAATACACCCAAGCCCCCTCTCTGTATTAATCTCATATATCCTTTCTTATATCTCTTAATGACAAAACAACACATACAATCCCACACCCTCAAAATGTGAAACATTCGGAAATTGATTATCCTCAAAAAGTTTGTCCTTCATACACACATTTTCGAGACTTTGGAGACCGCGCCGCAGAAAAGTACCAAAATACACATATATTATTTTGCGTCAGTATAATGCTGATAAAATTAACTATACACAGAATAAAATTGATTGCTCTCTTAAGGATCCACTTTTGAACATAGTAATCTTGACTTTGGTCAGCACTATACTCTGTCCTCAACCAAACCCCTCTGAGGGTTTTCATTCATTTTATTCATTTTTCACATCAACAACTTATAAAAAAAAAAACAGCGAAAGTTCAAACTTCTACTCCAAGGAACTTCAACTGTATAAGCTCTCAAGTGAGTTTAATTTTTTTTGCAGCGAAATTGGTGAAACTTCAGCGCATGACGACGCACCCCGTCAGAACGGATATTCTTCTTCCCCACATAGAGTCTGCTCTCAATTTTGCCAGGATAACAACCCATTTCAGGCAGAGATTTTCCATAGAGCCCGCAAAGCAAATCAGTTATCTAAAGGTCCTGTTTGAATCCGCACATAATTTCTTGAAGTTTCATCGTCTTTATCCGGTAAAAATTGAAGTTCCCTTAAAAATTGCTCAAATTATCGATACCAATTTTGTTTTCTTTGAAAACGTTGGTTAGTAAAATTTAAATAATTTCCTTATAAAAAGAGCCGGAAGTAGATAAAGAAGTTAAATCAAATGTCGGGTTATCGGTCCTTTGTATCCTGTGAAGTGTTTTCCTTGCGATAATTGTGTGAGTTTTTTCCTTTTAATAAAATTGAATACAATCTCAAGTATCACGTTTAAACAAATTCTTGATAAAAAATAAGTAAAAGAAATAAACCAAGCAAATAAAAAATAAAAAAAAAACAAAGGCGGAAATTGCTGCTGCAGTCGAAATGTCACAAGGATCAAGAGAACCACAGCATCATGGTGGTGGAGGAGTAGGAGGAGGAGGAGGTGGTAACGGTGGTATAACGTTGATGGGGAAACCTAACCAACAATATTCACACTTCCATCAGCAGCCGCCTACGAATATTTCAGCGAGCACCATTATTTCAAATACCGGGGTTGGAATACTACAAAGGATTACATCTACGCAGGTACTGTAGATACTATACAGTGTATCCTTTACAAATACCTATGTGTTTTTTTTTCGTTTTTTTTTAAGTTTGTTTTGCGTGTAATTTGATGACGTCAATCCTTTAGCTCTCGTTCTCACTGAATTGTCCTAAAGTTAAGATATACGGTACACGGATAGCAAATACGCACCTCTTATTTTATTCAGAGAGAAATTACTCTATAAAGCCGGCTTTTTTCCAGATTGTGGTTTCTAGACGAAGCGGCGAGAGCAGTGAGATGGAACAACTTCGATGAATGTATAGGAAGAAGTTTCATAATTTATTTCATTCATTAAAGTTGTTTTGCTCGTTAATTTTAATGTTATTACCGAAACAATTGCACATACATACATTTATAAATATCATACTCCTTTCTACTCCCACGCTATTGCTAATGGAAGGAAATAGCGAGGAAGGGAAAGTCCATTGAAGTGCGAAAACATGGATACCCTTTTAGAAGCTTGATCTTTGCTGTCTAAGTTGTAATTAAGATTTATATTGGGATGGAAAGAGGCAATATTTATGGTGTTAGTTATATGTATATGGAATATCTGATTTGGATAAACTTGAAATATTAAAATTTTGTAATAAATTCGAAAGTTGGAATTTAATGAGAGTTGGTACTTGTACGTAATAATGGGTTTTCCAATAGGTGTGGGTTGATGTTCAATTGGAATAAAACCAGGTGTATTATCTCACAAAGGGAATTTTTTTAATTTGAAATGCGGCATTCATGAACACTTTCATGGATACGACAGGTCCTGTGAGTTCAGAAAACGCAATTTAAATAAATACAACGAAGTCAAATCACAAAATCTCGGTTACCTCTATTTTACCTCGCACCTGGGTACATTTTTTTATCTTAGCCTCCTTTTCATTCTTTTTTTATTTATTACTTAGTTTTTGTTAATTAAAATTTACACGTGTTGCTCGATACTAAAAACAAAACAATAATTTTGACAGGCCTCGCCAAAACAACATGGCTGCCTCAAACTGTCAACATCGACCCAAACTATATTGACATTGAAATATCTTTACCATTACATACTTGATTAATAATTTTCAATGGCTGACCAATTTCTTAAACTAATTGAATCATTGTGACCAAGTACTGAACAATTATATGAGATACTTTTCTAGTAAATATTTCACACATGAGTACCAAGATCACAGAGCTAATATTATTTAATATTCAAACTCGAAATTAAAAAAAAATAGTTCTTAAAAGATTTTTGTCTTTTAGAATTGTGCGATATGTATTTAGTACTATTCTTGCTTTAAAAACTCAAAACGGCGTAATTTTCAGTTTTTAGAAATGAGATGACTTTGATTACAAATAGCATTTTTGCCTTTATTTTATACTATTTCATTTTATTTTATTTTATTTTATTATATTTTATCTTACTTTATTTTATTAAAATATGGTCGGTGAAACTTATTTCTAATTTTGTATTAGTCGTCTTTTATACCAGTCAAAATTTTATTTATCGAGATTTTAAAAGTAAATCCCATTCCAAAGGATTATCAGTTTAATATACCTAAGGCCTGTCGTCAAGAGTTACTCTCAGTTGCTGGAAACACGGTTAAACTGAACAATGTAAATCAACCATTTGGCAATAGGGTGTGCCCCGCAGATTGCTTTGAAAACGTGAAGCAAACTTTTCGTTACGTTTGCTTACGTTTTTCAGATCAAAATTTTCATCTGAAAATTCAGATGACAGCTTAAAAACAAGACAAAAAATAAGAATCTGCACATAGAAGCTGAACTTAATAGTAGATGCAGCTATTTTGTGTTCTGTTGTCAGTTTGGTACGTCTTGTTGATTTTGTTTAAGTTTAGTTTTCTTGTAAGTGAATAAAATAAAAAATAAGATTGAGAAGTAGTTTTTTCCATGGCATTTTGGGTTTAGATTTTCCTTAAGTTTTCCCCATTTTTACTTATAATAATTACATTTGGTAGAAAAACGCTAGTAAGACGTGCATTTTGTAGTAATAACTTTAAAGATTATTTGGTTGCAAGTGAAAAGTGTGGCTTCAACTATTTTCTTAAGTATTACAATCCAAGTAAGAACAACGAACAAGCCTTTTCCAGTCAACTTACATAGTAACTTCCTCGTCAGAGTCACTTATTATGCAACAAAAATAGTTCTTCCTTACATTACTTTCAGTAAAATCAGCAGGTAAACACAAGATTTTGGCAGAAAAAAAAATATATGACATTTGGCTTTCAACGTTACGTTTCAGTACTGAATTTTCAGATTTCTGCCGATGAACGCACCCGTTATCTCAAAACAAGAAAAAGTGGAATACGTTGCTCTTGATCCTAATAAACACATTTGTAGTTATCCCTTCAATTGGCAACGCGAATTTTTTTTTTTTTTTGTTAAAAGTTAAGATAAAAATGGGTAACCGCATTAAGATGTTGATCAAAGAACTACAATAGTAGAAAACAGTGATTTCAAGAAAAAATAGAATTATTGGACAAAAATTTGATGAAATTTGATAAAAGAACTCTTGAAGCTGTCGCTGAATCTTAGAAGTATGTACGCTCAAAAAAAAAATTTGTATTTCCCTCTCGGGCTGAACATGATCTGCCGGGCCTGCCCCTTTTGACGTCTCCCATTTTCATCCCAATCTCATCTCAAGAGAGAGATGGCCAAGTGAGCTAGAAGTTTTTATTTTTTGAAAATTTCTCTCCATCTCTTTCTTTTCGAAAAATATGATTGAGATTAAAACGAGAGACGTTAAAATGAGTCGACTCAGGTCACGTGAAGCTGGTCTAAACCAGAGTTGTAAGGTACTTAAGTATATTTGTACTTAAGAACTTGGTGATTAAAAAAAAAAAACAATTACAAAGTATTTTCATAGTCCATTTTTTCAAGCAGTACAAACCCATTCCAAGTATAAATCAATTTCAAGTAGTTTTCAAGTACAATTCGCTGAGTATGACGACCACATGGTGAAACTCCACCAGCTGTTGTGATCTTTGTTTTGAGTTGAAACGGTCATTTTTCGATAACTCAACCAGAATACTCAACGAATTGTACTAAAAATGGACTTCTACTTAAAAACACTGCACATTTTGTATTTTGCTTTTCCCCAAGGACTTAAATCAAAAATATTCAATAACCGTAATTGTATTGGTTAGAAGAAAAAAATTGCGCCAATTTCCTTTCCATTTTTATTTCATGTTTGAATAAAATCTCAATGTTTATCAAATTTTCGTCGATGTAGTTTTAACGACTGCTATTTCATCAAAAGAACCATTCCTTGCGTAGGCACAACTCAAATGAAAATCAATGTGTAATAAGTATGTAAATTTTTCTAACCAACAATCACTTGAAGTATTATCTCTTAGAGCAAAAAACCAATTTGTAACGCAGCAGTAATCAAAATGATGATCTCTGACCAGTGTGCTCTATTTTTCGACTTTATAAAGCCAATAAAATCTCCCCAGTCTAAGGGGGAAGTGATTCAAATTTCTTTTTCTATTTGCCGACAAGTTATTTTGTGTTGTGCGATGAAGATGATATTGTGGTTTATTTCAGCGTGGGAATATTTGATTCTCATAATTTGATCAAATAAAATGTATGTGTATTGAGGTTAATACAATTATTATTGTGCCTATTTGTAGAAGTATTTCTTGTGATATTTCATAACTCGAAAAATATTGAAGTAGATCATGTTTTTTTTTGTTCAAGTGTTGAATATTGTTTTCTTCCAAGTGCCGGTTGCGATTGATTTTGTTTTGAGTGCTTCAAAGGGTGTACGAAGGGTTATTAAAATTTTGTTTAATAATTATGTGTTGACATAATTTTACGCTATAAATATATTCACATAAAATAGTTTTTTGAGATCCGCCAATAATCATAAAAATTGTTATCAATAAATGAGTAATCATAAAATTTGGTATCAAAATGAAACATCTTTGTGTAAGTTTTGTTTTGCTTTTAACGGCCATCGGATTTAAGGTTCTTAAAAATGCCTGGTAAGGGGAACAATGTCTTATCCAATATTTGTGTTCTTTATTTTGATGATAAGAAATAGTTCATACTAGGATGCGGAGATGCGCACTCGTAGTGGAAAATTGGTAAGCGGAACTGGCTGTGATTCGCATTGTAATTCGTGATTTGGTAACTCTGGGCAAAGTTTTTAAAAAATCCATATATCTGTTTGTGAAAACTCAATGGGAAACCACCAACGAGCAGGTATGGTTCCTTTGAACAAATATGAAAATCAAATACATACAAAATATTTTCGCCTCTTAATAACCCGACTTTAAATGAATCTTCTAAAGGGGGTCCCACTTAAATTTTGATTCGGTACTTCTTTCATGTCAAAAATCAAAGAAACTTTCCATTTGTTTTTCGAAGCCTTTCGATCCTAATTGAGCCCAATATTGGACAGACATTAACATATAAGCATTCATGTGTTAACGTGCTCAACAAAAAAACATCAGTAGGACGCACATCATTTGTCATTCTCATTCAATGTAACATTAGCACAAGAAGGCCCAACTTAAGGCAAGAAAAAAATATCTAATAAACAAAAGACCAAATCATGTGTAACGCATTATCTTCCACCCTCTCTGATGTGTACCTATATTAGGTATAGATTTTCACCCCAAAAAAAAAAAAAAACAAAACGCACAAACAAACACACAGATTTTCTTATGCGGAATTTTCCATTTTCCATTCAACGATTTTTCACCCTTTGAATCCAAAGAATCGACTAAATGTCGACACACTGACAGTCAGACGCCGCCGCACCAACAACCATACCATCAGTAGCAGCCCACAACCAAGAACCAACAACAAATAATGTGGATGGCACAAGTCCTTTGTTCGACGAGTCAAATCACCCATGCAAACCCCTGAGGCAGAAGGTTAGTATTGCGGTGCCCCCACCCAATTTATACAATATCCAACCATATTCCGCCCCTATACACAAAGCGCCCCGAGACAAGGGGGAATAATTCAATGCGACATGAACTTGGCATTCGGGGATAAGGGCGCGCTGAGCTTGTTGGTAAGGTCATTCATTGCTATGTTAGTATAGGACTACAAGCAGTGGTGTAGGAGTTAGGACAGAGGAGCGCACAACTGCATGGGATTTAAGGGAACAACACTATGGTGTCTTTGTTAAAATTAAAAGTTGATCTAGGGGCGAACTATTTTATCCTTTGTTAGTGTTTTTCTTTTTCTTTATGTCTCTCTATTTTTTTTTACGAGTAAGTTAGTATTCTCAGCTGAATGCTTCAATGCTCCATCCAGCTGAATAGCTTATGAAGCTTGAAAAGGGACGTTATTGCCAACGATGGTATTTTCAGGTGAAGATTTGAAAAGTTATAAATATTTAAGAATTTATTATTATTGATTAAATAATGTGTGGAGAAAGTTAAAAATATAAATTAATTTGTAGGCCTAGGGCCTAGTGACTTACAACTCTCAACCATTCCTGTGTGCGTGTTGTTGGCACGAATGGAGGCGACCTACAAAATTTTGCCAAGTAAACTTAAGTTTAAAAAATTAAATTTTAGAGTCACAAAGTGGCTTTGTATAAGAAAGGTTTCTTTGAATTTAAATTTGAATTAACAAAAATATTTAAATTCGAAATAGGACTTTCGACAGTTAAAATCAGTTGGCAATAGTGGATTTCTTTTTGTTTGTTGAATTTCTCCACTCACTAGATTTTTTATTGTTTCTTGTTTTTTTTTTTTTTGTTCTAGAATAATCGTCCTTGCTTATTGCCGCCTTACGGCATAAACGAGGGTGATTGTTCTTTACCTTGTGTGTTGAGCATTTTATTTATTTACAAAGCGAGTATAGGATTTTGTGTTATTGTTGCCTTCTTGGACTGCTACTCTGGGCTGTTCTTTTGCATGTGTGCGAAAAGCACCTTGTGTATGGTCTTTTCAATACTAATAAGAAAATAAAAAAAGTAGTTTGATGTATCACAGAATATTATATGATAGCAGGGTGGTGAAGGACGCACTGTCTTGTTTGCTTGGTGTTTTTGGGGTGGTAATTTCCATTTCTGCATTAGATATAAAAGTTCAATGAACTTAAACAAAATGGGAAGATTAAGAGGGTGCGGTACTTATTGACAATCAATGATACACACGTCTCAATTGAAGGGTAGGTCTCTGTACAATGTATATACATTCATACATACAAGAACAAGCAACATACTTTCTAATGCATTCAAGAAGATTAAAAAGGAATTCCGGGTGGATATGTTTTGCAATTTATTTGACACTTCGGATAGTATTCTTGACACATAATCAGCTTAGAGGGTGGATTTTATTGACAAATGTGATTTGTTGTCAGATAAAAATCTTAAGCTGCTTTATTTTTATTTTATTTTCAATAGCAAGGCAAATTTGAGGCATAACTTTGTATTTTCTTTTTGATCTTATGGAAGTCAACTTAAGTGCCAAACTTCCTACGTTTAATCAAAATAAAATAGTTAAAAGTTACTTCTTTTAAGAATCTGTTGTTTGAAAATAAAAAAAAAAGTACAAAACAGTTTTTATTAGAAAAAATTTGTTTTTGAGTAAATTTTTGAGTTCAAAAAGAAGTTAAAAGTCTATTACTGCAAATAAAATGCTGCTGAATACATTAAAACATCAGACATCAGAGACATAACCTTGGATTCTTGGAACCTTTTGCTATGGTCTTCATTCTCGATACGAACAATTGCACCTTGGATCCATTCTAGACCGTAAGGGCCGGTTTTTCAGTGCAGAGTTAACTTTGAGTTAAATCCGAGTTAGCTTATCATAAAAATAAACTGACCCTGAGTTAAAGCAGAAGCAGTTTTTTACTGGAATATTAACTTCACCAGTTTCAGTTGTCAAAATTTTAATGCAATCGATGAGCGACTCTTTTTATCACACTCTTATGCATTTCACTATTTCGAAGACAAGATGGCACCACAACTGAAATTGCTCTTCAGTTAAGTACTCAGCAATAGGGTGATTTTATTCAGAGCTAACTAAAGGTTTAATTGACTGAAAAACACGTTTATCTGAAGTTAACTCAGGTCTAACCTCGAGACTAGGATGATTTCGGACTGAAAAACTGGCCCTTAGTCACATATATTGAAAAGTAAGTAGAAACACAATTCGTGGTCTCACGAACTTAAGTAATTTTTATGCACTATACAGTATTTTTAGGCTTTTTTTCAATTTCATTGGCTAAGTTTACAAAATTTTTCGACTTCATAGGGGAAGCCTTGATCTAATTTTCTTACTTTAAAATCTTGCTGAACTTGTTGATATTTTTAATTGAAAAAAGAACTAGTTCTGACTAATGATATCCCCATTTTTAATTCAAATCAACGTTTTTTCGAAAAAAAAATATAATTTGGGTCTGTTCCAGGGGGTTGTAAAAAATGCAATTTCTTATGAATGCAATCATTTAAAATCAATTATTAAATTCAATCAAAAGATTTCATTTATTGACTTTGAGACTACGATCTGAAATTATACAATCACCATTCATTTGATATTGAAGCGATTGCATTCATTTGCCCCTCGTTCATTTGACAGCCCCCCATTCATTGAATGCAATCATGAATTCTTTGTATTCTGTTTGCATTATCTTGCTTTCTTTTGAATTATTTTTGATTCTGTCACAATCATTTAATTCACATTCAATTTTTGCCGTTGATCAGAGGTGAATTTGAGAGTTGTAAGTATGAAATTAATACATTATGTACTTGTAAATGGTTGGAACTTAATACGTACAACTCTCAATTTTACATTTAAATATTGAATTCAAAGGCAATGACCGAACAAAACAAAAAAAAGGTTTATGTTAGAGAATTCTAAAGAATTAAAGAATATATACTAAAAATATGCTAAAGAACGCAAACGAATTCAAAAGAACACAAATAAATGAAGAGTATGCAAATGAATGCAAATTAAATGGTGAGAGTGCAAAAGAATGCAAAAAAATGCGTGAATTCCCAAAATATTGCATTCAATTGATTGCTGAAATATGAATAGGAAAAAATAAAAAATGTAAAATAAATTATGATTGTAGAGTTTAATTTAAGGTCACAGTTCAAAATGAAGTCAACGAATGCAATCTTTTGACTGAAATCATAACAGATTCATTCACATTCACAAAAGATTGCATTCTTTTACATTACTAGTCTGTCTTTGGGTCTGTGCTTTAATGTGTACTTCAAGCTGGATTCTGCTTCAAATTTGGTTACCTATTGACGTAGAGAATACATCCTTAAAGTTTTACACTTCTATGCATAAAAAAATGATAAATGCTAATTTGAGTAGCAATTTTAGGAACAACAAAAGTATTGGTTAACATACCTCCAGGTAATGGCTCAAATTCAGTAGGATCTATATGCAGTGCAAAGTCATTGAAAATTGGACTTCTTGTTTTCGCTCCACTGTCACCCACCGTTTGAAAGATCGGAAAACATTTGACCGATTTTATATTTCATACGCTAAATAGCATACATCAGCCTTTCGAATAAGAAAAGATTTTCTTTAATACCTCTAACACAGCTTGTTTTATTCCAACTCAAAATTGGCACAACCTGTATGGAAAACCCTTTATAACATCCTATTAAACTATCAAGGCATTATCCATTCATGCGATACCAACATATGAGTATACTCATCTTCTCTATTTCTTCTCACACAATGTGTATCAGTAGCATCTCGTTTAATTCAGATAAAGCCCTTTGTTAAAAAACTAGGGTACCTAATTAATTCCTGATTAACATGAAAAAGTGAAAATCAGTGCCAATCTTTTCATACAGCTTCTATAAGTTTTAATTTTATATCCTGTGTGTGTCAGAATTGCAAAATCACACAAAAACTTTCAAAAGCTCTTCTTTAACAAAAATGACTTAATTCTTTCAATCTTAGGCAAAAAAAGTCCTCCCACACTTTCTTTCCTATTAATAATGTTCCTACAATAAGTCGTGTGGCTTCACGAGGGTAGGTAGGTGTATTATAATTCCAATTAAACGGTGATAATGTGGAAGTCTGCCGCTGTTTGTTTGCTCAATGTCTGCAACAAATACTTACATAAAAAGATATAGAGACTGACGTTGAACGTTGTGCTTCTGCCACTGATTTGTTTGTACAGTCTTGACAAAAAAATAACAAGAGAAGGGAAAACAAGACACATGCGGTGAGTTCATCCTTTAGTGACAAAGCACCCTCTCACATAGTGGGTGGTACAGTGGTTAAATATAGTGTGGCATATCCTAGACAGGAGGCGAGGCGTCCAGACTTCCAGATATTTTTAATGTTTGAAGGAAAGTTAGATGATAAGGTGTTTTATTTTCAAAAGGTCGTGCAGAGACATGTGAGAGTCTGGTGTTGGCACTTAGTCACGTGTTTGCAGTTCTCAAATGCATATAATACTACGAGTATGTACACAACATCGCTTTGATAGAATTTGTAGAGCTAATTCTGTTGGCAATTTGAAAGGATGGACGAGATATTCATGTATGATGATGGTGGTGTGGAGGAATCATCTTACCAGAGTGCCTTTCAATTTTAACGAAATCCAGGACAAAATAGAATTGATAACGAATTCTCTATAGGCGACTTTTTTTTGTGTTAAGTGAGTCCTTAAGAGGTTAGTCATCATGTACTAAAATTTCACTATAAAGCCAACTTGAATTAAAACGAGCGCTGAATTTGGGATACTCGGTTATTTAATTGAAATTTTAAGTTCTTTAAAACAACTAATAGGGTAAGACACTAGAATCTTCTAAAACTCGATGGGGTTACTTGAATATTAAAAGAGATTCCATTCAAAATATCTTCCTTCTAAAAATAAGGTCAAAGCCCCCTGTTTTATTTCATCAAAATCTATATTTTTGGCCACCACTGACGTTGCATCAATATCAAATGACAATTTATCTTGGTTATGTGAACATGACACCGACAAAAGAATACATTTCGGTCAACAAACTAAAAAAAAAAACTATCAATGAACACGAAAACTGACACTATGCTCCCACAGTCCCTGCCCCGTTGGCTTCTTTTTTTAAAAGTACCTACAACTGGGTAAACACGTCTCCCAAACCACAATCCAAAAAAAAAAAAAAAAAAAAAACAACATGGGAAAGTTTTCATCACAGACAAGATGTACACAAAAAAGAATCACAAATGAATTGCATTTGACGTTACATAAGCAATTTAGTAGTCGTCCGTCTGGCAAAGGAAATGAAGTAACCTGACATATAGGACGCACGATCTATGTGTCCAATGAAGATGATGAAGCATGAACGCGCGGTAAAAAAAAATGTGATTTATACTAGCCAAAAACAATATTGACACACAAATTCGAAAATGGAATCGACAACCAGACCGAAACCGAAACCAAAGATCATCAAATATTGACACACACCAAGAGAGGACGCACACAAAAAATAAGAAAAAAATCCATCAGAAAAGAATAATACGAGGTCGAGACACCTACTCATAGAATTTAATATTCTAGTTTTGAATGTTAACTAATATCAGGCATCATCTATCAAATAATTTTCTCTTGATGGGTGTTGCAGAATAGAATATGACACCTTTTTTGACACATTTTACTCGAGCGGGTGTTTTTCATTTATTAAGTTTCTTGTTGTTTAAAATTTATGTTTGAATTGGAGAATTAATGTCTTCCTTGATTGACTTATCCAGAAGCCTTTGAGAGAATGAGTTTTTTCTAGCAATAATAAGAGGAAATACTTTTGATTTAAGAATCAAAACCAGCCCAGAAGGCTTCTGGATGACCAATCGAAAATGCCATAATTCAATGAAAGTTTAAAAATGTCTCTTTGCCTACATTAACAACTTCGTTACAAAAACTGACAGTTCTCACTCATACCATTACCATTAACAGCAACAAAAATGATCATTCAGTTTTCTCCACACGAAAAAGATGGAGAAAAATAGGAAAAACTTATAAATAAACATTGAGTTAAAAATAGACAAAATATGTCTTTCAAAATAATACAGACATCTTACATGGTGTCATCAGGTTTGGGGGATTACTCCGCCCTCACAAGATGAATACAAAACAAAAATAAGAATTTTTCTCTTCATAATATTTCAGAGCTTGGTGGTGCTCTTAAAAGCCAATCTCAACTGACTAATTTACCAGATTGTAGGAATGGTTTGTCAGGGTTAATTATCGCTCCCATGTCAAAATGTTGTCATTTTCATGATATTATAGCTACTATATGTATGTATAGTGGTCGGTTCCCCTTTTCTCTTATTTTTAATTGGATAAATATTTTTTTTTTTAATTCGTCTGCGTGTCAGGCTTTTTTTTAATGGTTTCATGGTAAATTAATGATGTAAATTAGCATGGATTTGAATAGTTTTTTTTTTCGATTAACTTGCATCACCCAGATGGAGTTGTTAAAGTTCTAAAATTTAATGTTTATTTTAATTTTGGTCGATGAAACGGATATTTTATGACTTTTGAGTGTCTGCTTTTTTGCTATTTTATGACTTACTTAAACTTTCAAATATTTTCCAAAAGTTATATTTTATAATACACTTAGTCAAGAAATTAAGGAAGCTGACTGATTTTTTTAGTGATTTATAAATGGCAGAAACTTTCTGAATAATGGTCGCATCGACAAAAAAAGTCGAGTCGAGTTGATCACTAGCTAAAATTTTCTACATCTTCATTTTTTTACTGGGTAAAGGTTTAGTTAAAAAACATCAATCGTAGATGTGGAGCATACCGGTATGGACACAAAACATTCATATTTTGAATATTTAATGTGCCCAGCAACAGTTTTGTATTTCACCAAAAAATTCGCCACACAGTAATTGGGATTTGATGATTTTTGAGAAAATTACTTTAATTTTGCATTATTCCCGTATTTTATTATAATTTTATTTTGTTAAAATTTTGCAATAAATTATTGCATTCAAATAATATTTCATTTAAAAATTGAATAATTTTGTTTTCTATCAAAAAAATCAATACTTTTCAGTACTTTAGATTTTTTCACATATGTTCGTTAACAATCAGGCACATTATCGTATCAAATTGGATTGTAACAAAATTCACTACAATTTGTACCTATTTATGTATCTTTCTACTTTGACAATTCTACACGCCGCAACTACAGCTACATTATTCTGTTTGCTCGTTAATTCCTTAAATTCTTCGCACTATTTCGGACTGAATGTCAAATTGTGACAGATGGGAATGAAATCCTCTCAGAGAGAAGAAAAACTGTCAAAACGTCGGAGAAGAAAAACTGTCAAAACGTCGCGAACGGTTTGGGCACTAATTTGCACTTATTTGCACCACGTCAAAAGAAATATTTGACAAGAGCTGCCGTAGTGCAATCATAAGTCAATCATTTTTTTTTATAAAATCACTGTACAAGAAATTGAATGTAAAGAAAAAAGAAACGTTCATGTATAAAAATGATAAAAGAATGCAACTATACAGGGTTTGAAGTCACACGATCATTGTGAGCGTCGTATACATTATTGATAAAAAGTCTGAAGGAAACATTGCTATTAAATATTGATACACAATTTTATTTGAAAAACTATCGTTTTGATGAAGTAGAAATGAGAAAAATAGAAATAACTTATGTTTCTAAAGTAGAACATTGCACACTTCTCCTTTTGACTATTTGAAAATCTATTTTTTTGTTGGTTTTTGAAATTAGTTTCTGACAGCTTCCGACAGTTATAGTTCTATTTTTACATTCTTTATCGTTCCGAGACTTCGATTTTTTGTTGGTTTGGGAAAGAGTCTGCATTGACAAAAGCTTTGAAATCTGCAACACGTCTAATTGGTCACACACTTAATCTGTCAAATAAATTGTTGACGTTTAACTGATTTAATTAAACATAATTTAACAATAATATTATATCTTTTCGTGTATTTCCGAAAACAACAAATTTCTACTAACTTTATTATTTTTATTTGAGTTTTGACAGAAGTTTGGGCTAAATTCGTAGAAATTCATAGTTTTGTCAGGTACGCAAATAATGAATAATGAATTTAAACATTGTTGATGCATACTTTTGCGTAAACTTATCATTTTACACAATTTGAAAACTTAAGACGATGAATGAATTACTTATACTTACTTTACTTTAGATGGCGCTTTCAGTCCAGGATGGGCTACAGCCTCAACCAACAAGTCCCTCCAGCCAGCTCGGTCCCTAGCTATCTGCCCCCAGTTACACACTCCAAGTAAGTTGAGCTGGCTCTTCAATTGTGTCTGCCACCACAGGTGTGGTTCGTCGTCTGCTGCGCAGACCATCAAGGGTGTATTCGAAGACATACAGCAGGACCGGGATGATTAGGGTCTTCTTGGTTCTTTGAGAGAGCGCTTTACTACTCAAATGCCTTCTTAGTCCGAAGAAACAGTGGTTGGTAAGAGTAATTCTTCGTTTGATCTCTGCACTGATGTAATTTTGTGATTTAATAGTGGAGCCCAGGTAGACAAAAGTCCAAGATAACTTCGAAGTTGTACCTATTCATCGTGGCGTTTTGCCCAAGTCAACGATGTTGAGATTCCTTAACTTTACTTCGTCTTGTCCTCATTAACAGCTATAGACCCATTTAGCGGATTCAATACTTGCAAACGCGCCGGCAACAACTCGCTTCGTTCTCCCCATGATGTCGATATCATCTGCAAAAGCAAGTAGTTGAACGGACTTTTGAAAAATTTAACCTCAGTTGTTGACTTGTGAGTTGTACGCAACTTAATTCCAGTATGATGTCAAGGAAGTTGCATGATAATGCATCGCCTTGCCTCAAATCCTTCTCTACATCAAAGGATTCGGTGGTGACGATGCATGAATACCTTTAGTATAAACTTTAACTTTCACACTGAAAAACTTAACCTAGAACTATATTTCTTGCATTTGACAGAAACTTATTCAACAGTAACTTTATTCAAATCAATTTTTCGTTCTCTTATATTTTGAATTATTTTTGTATGTACCTACCAAATAATAAATTTTCAAATCTCATCTTTCAATTTTGCTTCAAAAGTATTTTTTTAACTGATTTCTGTATATAAAAAGCCACCCCAAAATTCTTAGTTACGTAAAATGTATTCATCATACATTAATTGACAAAAATCTATTTTCAATCCCTACGCTTTCAAAAAATCTCTTTCAGCATAAAAAATAAACAAAAAAAACATATAATAATAAATGATACCAATTATCTATATCATTTCTCAAGACGAAGACAGTTCATTTTTACAGTGTTCATCAACCAACCTCTAGTGTTTTTTTTGTTTTTGTTTATGTTTTTCTGTACTCTAGTGGGGGAATTTGTAATTTATGATATCTCCACTCATCAATTTTATGGTCCTCATCTTCATCGTCATCACTGGGTACTAAATGATAAGCGTAAAGTAAAACTCCCATATAGCTGTCACATAGTGTCACATACAGTCTTAGCAATAAAACCATAATGACATCTATCCTGTTTTTATCGTCTAGCTTCATATCAAAAAATTGTGGGTATACAATTTACAAACTTGATTGCTTATTAAAAATCCTGTGTGTTCAGTTAGACTTTGCATGAGACTTTAGTAAAGAGAAACCCAACAAACACCACATCTTTATGCCAAATGAAAAAACAAAAAACGCCATACCAGACAAAACAAGACCAATCTATTTAACATGCATTCCATGCAATACTCACTCTCCGCAGCATCATCAGCAACTTAAATTATGCACCATGTCTAGCTCGAAAAAGAGGAACCCATTTTTTTATCGTCTGCGACCGAATATTTCAGTCTTTGAATTTATGAATTGATTTGTAAAAAAAAATGCAATGTTGATGTTGAAGTTGGAGCACATTAAACAGTCTACGGTGGCGCGATAATGCAGTCGTAAAAGATGCACTTAAACACGCGTCATGGCAGATAGAAAAGATGTGGATAGATATTAATAAATCTTTTAAAAAAAAACCGGTTGCAATAATCTTTTTAACGATAATTTAGATAATGTTGGTTGATATAAATTATTATGAATAAACAACCAGTTGAGATAGCTATATGAGCCCATAACCTTGAAAATGTAGTTAAAACCACTCTTTGGGAGTGGAAGAGATAGTAAAGTATACGGAATGGGTTCTGTGGAAGGATATATCGTCAAGTGCTATTTTGAAGCTCTTTATGTGATAAACTGAACTTGTTTTGTCAGCTTTATTATATCTACTTTCATTTGAATAAATATCACCTGGTCTATCGACTCTAAAGTGGTTTAGTTTTATTGAATTATAACTGACACTGTATCAGATACTAACACTTTGACATTTAAGACCTATAAGTTTTATGGAATCATAGATTTTCCATTTCTACATAATAATAACATCATAAACATAAAAAGCAGACATCACCCAATATTTATCAAGATACTAAAGTAAACCCTTCCCTAGGTGATTTCTTTTTTTTTATTTCTTATTGAGACTTGATGGCAGGACCGTAACTACCATTGAGGCATTCAAGGCATAGTTCGGGGTCCCCAACAAAAGACCTCTTAATGTCATATCTTAGATTTCCTGAAATTATGCAAAAAGTTCTACGCATAAGCTTTCCCAAAAAATCCCATGACTTGCCATAATGTTCTCTTTTCAATTGTTCTCTCACGTTAAAATCATTAAAAGAGATTTTTTCTATAAAAACTGCAAAGGAATTTGCTAGTTATTGATTAATTAGGGCCAGTTTTTCAGTATTTAGTTAACTATAAGTTGAATTCAAGTTAGCTTATCCCTAAAATAATTAAACCCTTAGTTAACTCAGAAGCAGTTTTTCAGTAAGAGAAGAACTTCATCTTTTAGTTGTCAAAACTCACGCTTTTACCCCTTTCACTATCGAAATCGGAATGTCCGCAGTCCGCACAACAAAAATTGCAGTTTTCAAAGATTTAAATACCTTTCACTATTGAAATCAAGATGGCGCCACAATGAATACAGCTCCTAGTTAGTCTTTGATTTAATTGAGATAATTGAGAAAGTTGTCATGAATAAGTGCTTCTCACCTAGCCGTTCGGACTCGGCAAAAAATTGTAGGTCCCCTCCATTCCTGCCAACAACACGCCCACAGGAATGGTTGAGAGTTGTTAGTCACTAGGCCCTGGTTCTCCATGAGCTGTTGCGCCACTAAATTTATTTATTTTTTTTTAATTGAGGAAGTTATGTTTCTTATGTGGAGTTAACTCAGGTTTAACCCTCAACAAAAGGATGATTTTGCACTGAAAAACTGGCTTTAAGGGCAAAATTAACTCTGAGTTAAATCAGAGTTAGCTAATCCTGAAAATAAATAAGCCAATAACCAATTTTTCACTTGAAGATTAACTTATGTTTTCCAGTTGCCGAAGTTCACTTGCAATCGATGTGTGACACTACCACCCTTTCGGGCCTTTTACTATCAAGATCTTGATGGCGCCACAGGAGAAATTGCACCGTCAAAAGATTTTAAAATCGAAATGGCACTACAACGGAAATGGCTCTCAATTTGGTCCCTGAGTTAACTTACCAAATTATGTGAGTTAATTGGGAATAAACTTAGGATTCAAACTGACTGAAAAACACGTTTCTGGAGTTAACTCAGGTTTAACTCCCACACTATCTCGCAATGAAAAACTGGCCCCTAAAATGTTTGCATACATAGCCCTTCTCATATTTTTGAACATTTATCAACTCTATCTTTGCGTACGGTGTGTTTAAAAGCAGCTCTATTAATACTAGTTTCATGTATTTCCAGAGATCACAAATAAAACTCAACCTTTTGAAAGGTTCTTCAATAACTCTTCTTTGTTGTCATTTTCAATAAAATTCACTGAATAACTTTTATTCAAGGTCTGTGAGATACCTTTATTTTAATTTTTTTTTATATTTCGGTCCACCAGAGAGATTTATCACAGAGAGAAAAAAATAAATCTCACCTGCATCAATCAGAATGTTTGTTTGTATCCGAGTTGCATAGTACTACATTTTTGTACTTAAAATAATCGCCAAGTTTACACTAGGATCTGTGTCGTTGTTTTCTTGCTATAGTCTCGCTTTGGTCTCGCCATGATATTTATACTTGTTGTTTGGCATTTAGAACGTTTTTCCATTATCTCGCTTTGGTCTCTCTATAGTCCCGCCAAAGTTTTTTTTCAAGATAATATTTTCAAAAAGGTTTAAATAAATTAAAAACATGGTTAAAAATCCAAATGTGGTTTTCAGTATGTTGGCAATCGTATTCAATTTGCTGTGAACTCACCATAAGCACGTTTACACGGGATCTGTGTCTTGATTTTCTCGCTATAGTATCGCTTTGGTCTTGCCATATGACATTTACAAGTGGTGTTTGGCATTTAGAATATTCAAAATAAAATGTTTCAAAAAGGTTTAACTAAACTAAAAACGTGGTTTCAGTGTATTGGTCATTGTGTTCGTTTTTTTTCGTGATCTCGCAAAGCCCGTTTACACGGAGATCTGTGTTGTGGTTTTCTCGATATAATCTTTCTTTGGTTTCGCCATGACAATTACACGTGGTTTTTGACAGTTAGCATATCTTTCCATCATCTCGCTTTTGTCTCTCTATAGTCTCAACAAAACAATTTTTTTTTCAAAATAATATTTTTCAAAAAAGTTTAATTGAACTAAAAACGTGGTTGAAAATCCAAATATGGTTTCAGTCAGTTCGTCATTGTGTTCGTCTTGCTGTGAACTCACCAATCCAAGTTTACACTGGTATCTGTGTGTCGTATTTTCTCGCTTTGGCCAAGCCCTGACATTTACATGTGGTTGTTGGCATTTAGAATGATTTTCCGTCATCTCGCCTTTGTGTCGCAATGTGTTACCAAAGTTTTTTTTTTCAAAATAAAATTTTCCAAATAAGCAAAAACATTGAAAACGCCTTAAATCATTTTAAGCGTGCTTGCTATCAAATAGGAGAGAACTTCTCACTACAGCTGGGTGGCGTTAGGCCTGGTTCATACGCAAATGCCAAAAACCACTTATGTCACTGCGAGACCAAAGCGAAAATATAGCGAGAAAACCACGACACAGACTCTGGTGTAAACGGATACGAAAACGCAGCGAAACGAAAATAATGACATCAATAGTGAAAATCACGTTTGAACGACAATGGCGAGACTTCAGTTCAAGGTACTGGGCACTTGACTGGTACTTGTACCTGAAAGTTAACAAGCCTGGTTAGTTTGAATGTTTATAAATATTTTGTAGGCCTGGAATTCAAAAATGCAGTTAATTACGCCATTTGTCATCGGTGAATACTTGCCTGTGGATTTTGATTTTTGAGTGATTTTGAGCAGTATATAGTGAAAACTATTTTTGATTTATTTTTAGCAAAAAAGGTTAAAGGTTGACCTTTTCTATTAATATTTTCGTGAAAAACTCAACCATTGAGAGATATTTATAAGAATAAAATATAAATCTCAACCGATAATCGAAATTTAGATTTTTTAAATAAATCTCAAACAGAAACCGAAATCTTTTTAAACTCTCAGAGAGAAACCGATTGAAAATAAAGTTGACAGTTATTTCTTATCTCATTATTTTTATGTTTCTGGAACATAACTCAGTAATCTGGAACATTCTACTTCCAGTTTAAGTTGACATTTAAAATGTCATTTTTTTAGGGCGAGATACAAAATATTCCAATTAATGACAGAAATAACAAATTATCTCACTACCAACCGGGTCCCTAGCCCTGGCCTTGTAAGACTGCACAAAAAGTATATGCATGAAAATCAAAACTGTTATAAATTGACAATTCTACATCATTTCCATATGACCTACATAAAAGCATTCAAATCGCATTTCGTTTACATACAAGCCCACTTCATACATATTATAAGGCTTAAGTTGATATCATGAGACTTCACACTTCACATATTCCTCAATTTCACAAAACTAAGAAGCCCAATCAACATTTGTGTTATGTAAATAAAGTACAAAATTTAAAAAAATACCGTTTTGCTATTTGTTTAAATTAGCATATTTTCCTTCCCACAATTATAAAATAGAAAGAACTATGATCTCTCTTATAGCCATAACTAATAACAAACCTATTCTCACAGCAGGACAAACAACAACAACAGACTGACACTTTCAAGTTCCATTGAAAAATTACTAGCTGTCACAATGACATTACTCGAGTTTGCCACTGTTTAGCTATTTGTTTAAAGAGATTCTCTACTCAACTGACAGGCAACACGAATATTCAAATCGCCGCCGCGCCGTCACTGATGCATTGGTATGTAGATAATGTTGCCTATAGATAAAGTTTTCTTCTTAACATCCCCTTTAAGTGTCAGGTGATGGTGATGCACGGTGTGGTAGGTAGGTTAGGTAGATATTATTAGCCAATCCTTTTTGCATCTCTCTGCACAATGCTCAATGGTCAAGATGACGACCAGTGTGTTGTGGACTTCTTCTGGATTTATATTCGCTTAAAGTTGTTGGCTATATGCATATATAAGTACATTTACCGCTGGCTGTCCAAGACTAAACATTTATTCACACTCCGAAGTCCAAACGGAACGTGAAATTGAATTTACATGTTTTGCATTTTGTACATTTCTCTATGGATGGCTTGAAGCAAACACCTGCGTGCAAAATGCTTGTTTTTGAAAAGTTTTTATTTTTATTTCTATATTTCTTACTTTAATCTACCAGTTTTTGTTATCAACAACACTACGTATACAACAAAATGCCAAGGTGGAATTCTAACTTGTGTCGTCAACCAACTTTCAATGGTCAATGTTTTATGTAACCCTTTGACAGAGGTTGCACGAGTGCAATCATACCCTAAGGATTGCAATGTGCACATGCACATGAACATGTGATTTTTGTTGCACGACTTATCTGTCGCAAAACCATGGAAACAAATGTGTTGGGGTTACAAATGGGACTATACAAGCACGTGACGACCTGTCAAATTGTTTTTTTTTTTTCATTTTCATTATACCGTTAGCAGAGTTATATTTAACAGATTTCTTGGTAATACGAGCCCAGACAGATAAGAGTTTGTTTAAACTAAAAATATGGTGAAAAATGTCTCATACTCAAAATAGTTTGTAATAACACCCGAACCCATATCTTTCTTGTTGAATAATATGTAACAGAACTCCTGCAATTATTAAAACTTTAGACGCGAAGGGAAGGTCATCCTCACCCTCTCTACCCTTACCCTGAGCCCGTGAAATAACTGTCACGTTCTTATCGCTGAACTTGTACTTCTGTGCTATACGAATTCTACATTTTTGGTTCATTTTCAGTTCAATAGCATTTTAAAAGAACTTATAGTCTGTACACCAAATTGACCGCTGATTGCCCAAAATTGAAGAAAGATTTCCTATTTTGTCAAAATTCCAAGACCAATTCAGGAAGGATTGACAACTGGAAAGTGGATCGGGGATAGATTTAAGATCGACCGGAGATGGATCGGAGATGGATGAGAGATGGATCAGAGATGTATTAGAGATGGATGAGAGATTGATCGGAGATGAATTGCAGATGGCTAAGAGATGGTTCAGAGATGGCTTGGAGATGGCTTGGAGGAAGATTGGAGTTGGATCCAAGATGGCTGGGATATGGTTCGGAAATTGATTCCGATCAACCACATATGGAGCGGAAATGGATCGGAGATGGATTGGAGATGGCTTAGAGATAGATTGGAGATGGATCAGAAATGGATTGGAGATGGATCATTGATTGATCAGCGATGGATCAGAGATGGATCAGAGATGGATCAGAGATAAATCAGAGATGGATTTGAGATGGATTAGAGATTTATTAAAGTTGAATGAGATATGGATCAATAATGGATTGAGGATTGATCAAAAACAGACGGTGTATCTTTTGAAAATGAAAGGAAATGGATCGAAAAAGTGTAGAGAACATCTTTTTATGAGGAGACGTTCCCAAAGCCTTACATTCCTTTTTTTACCAAATATACAAATTTCTATATAAAGCTAAAAAAGAGCTCAATATTTTTGCAAGCTTGTATGTTTCTAAAAGATTGTCAGCAACAAATTTCTTTGTGAACTTGTTTCCATAAAACAAAACAATTGAATTAAAATTGAGTTACTTTTTTTTCAACCGCATCTTTAGCTCAACCCAGGTTACCATCTACATTATTAGCTGACTCAAACCTAAAGTTTTATATTGATGGCTTAAAAATTCCTCTACGATCACCTTTAACGTTTACCCATGATCACGTCACCAGAAGATGTCCAATATGTTTCCCATGATTTGCAATTCATTATCAGCAATCGGCATCTTCAATTGTGACACTGGCTGTGTGGTGTGTCTATCCATCCGCCTGTCTATCTGTCTATCTATTTCGATGTTCTTGTGCATGCTTGAGAGGGACTTCAGGATGATTTTCTACGAAACTGTAGAGCCACATTTATTGGATGTGGTTTCCTAGTATGACACGTCTCTAGGTATACTATATGTGCTATACCAAGTAAACAATCTCCACAGGCTGCGATTACACTGATCGTTAAGTTGTTCACCACCTGGTCAACCATATTTACACGATAAATTCTTGACATCTTAAGGTTGTCTATATAAAAATATAAAAATAAAAAGAAAACAAAGAATTGTCGAAGGCACCATTCAAGGCACATAGACATTTTAACCACTTGACTTGGCATTCCTATGAAACTCTCAGCTCTCATGATGTCTCATTGACGTTCCATTGGTCCTCAGAGGTGGTTGAATTTAGATAAAATATTCAAAGAATAAACAACAACTATAAAGCTTGTGTATCTTATCACATGGCCTGTTCGGCAAGATAAGATAAAATAAATTGTGAATTTTTTCACCCCATTATATTGAACAAGCTTATTTTTGCATTGAAAAGAAGCCAAAAGATAACATTATTTGCAAGAAAAAATAATATTACTCAAGCAAAACTGATAGCTCTGTTGACTGAACTTTAAATAATTTCCAAGAAGGTATCCAACTATGGGTACGTTAAGTTTACTCGCACAAACAAACTCAGCTAATATATTCGGCAAGCGTACTCGATGATAATCATTATAAAAAAAAAAGGAGACTTAAATGGCAGATATTTTCGACGCAATTAGAGTGAGATGGTGAGGAGGACAAACTTTACTTTTAAATTTTTAACGACGAGTGTCGTTCATTCTGTTTACAAGTTTATATCTTTGAATATTATGGGAGCACTTTGTTAATAGAGTTTTGATAGCCAGAATTTTATAGAAGGTATCATGGCTGGTATTTTTCGTTTTTTTAATATTTATTTTATCTATGTTTTATGCACTCCAAATCGTTAAATTTGTCTTTGATTTGGTTGACGTGCTATTGCGGTGTCATAATTAACAGGTGTGGGCAGTTTTTTTTTTGTATTTGAGTGAGAGCGGCTAAATGGCGCCCAAACAAATTAAGGTGTGCTTGGAATGTTTACTTTTTTATAAGTTCTTTAAAGTGGTTCAGTTTTTCAACTCTGTTAAGTAAATATATTTATTTTTTTAATTTGTTTACAGGTAGATTTTAAGCTTTGTAATATTTTTACAATTTTGTTTTCATTCTCAAACTGTTTACTAGTTAGAAAAAATACTGAAAATTATTTACACAAATAAATGATATTTTTTTAGCTCACACCAATGATTTTAAATTTAAAAAAGGAAAATAACTCAAAAGTTGTTTACTTTTGTCAAAATTTCATTCTTGCTGAGCTTTTTAAATTTCAAATTCTGTCAACAATCCTTAAGATCTGAGTCACCTTGACAGTTTAACCACGTAATTGAAGTACCGCTAATTCAAAATGTTTTTCCTTTGCTTTGATTTTGGCTTTGCATCCTGGCAATGCTGTTTTTTATTTAAATAGCTTGGCTATTTAATACTAATTGGATTATTTTTAATTTTATTAGTTGATTTTGTCTCATTGAATTCGATACGCCTTTATTGAGCCTGCATAACCTGTACATAATAAAAAAAGAGTTGGTCCATGGCCACTTCTATGTGCTATGTGGAAATTAATAAGAAAAAAAAAAAAAAGTTCCACATACGCCACAGTGACCCACATTAATAATGGGTTTTTCAACAGGGACGCTACAAAAGTAGAGCAACAGGGACAGGAAACGACGCCATATTTCTTGCCGCTCATTTGACATTTCTCTTCAGTAAGGTTTGCCATTTCATGATGGAAAGATATACGAGCCAACAACGAGCCGAAATTATTAAAATTTACTACCGAAATTCGGAGTCAGTGGCCTCAACGTTAAGAGCGCTACGTCCAATTTATGGTCATCATAATCGTCCTAGCAGATCAACAATTGAGCGTCTAGTGTAAAAATTTGAATCCACAGGCACAGTACAAAATATTCCCGTGCCAGTGAGAAAAAGAAGTGCCCGTAGTGTCGAGAATATTGCTGCCGCTGAGGCTTCACTTGCAGAAAATCCAAATGTGTTTCTCACACGTCATTCTCAAGCGTTGGGCATCTCTGTGACGTCGTTGTGGCGAATTTTGCGAAAAGATCATGGCCTACATCCTTACAAGATTAAATTGACGCAAGAACTGAAGCCGCTTGACCACCAGAAGCGTCGTATGTTCGTGAATTGGGCTGAGCAACAACTTGAAAATGATTCGGATTTTCATCGAAAAATCATCTTCAGCGATGAGGCTCATTTCTGGCTGAATGGCTTCATCAATAAACAAAATATGCGGTATTGGTCAGGCAGGCAACCCACACGTACTCCATGAGTCATCATTGCATGCCGACAAAATTACAGTTTGGTGTGGTTTATGGGCCGGCGGCGTCATTGGGCCGTACTTCTTCCGTGATGATCAAGACCGGCACGTTACTGTGAATGAGAATTGCTACCGTTCAATGATAACCGAATATTTTTTGCCCCAATTGGATGATATAAACGCCACAAAGCCACACAGCGAATGTCAGAATCAATTTATTGGAAACCAAGCTTGGAGAACGTGTTATCTCAAGAAATGGTCCAGTCGCTTAGCCGCCTCTCCTATTGAAAAGCCCTATATATATGTGCAGTTCAAAAAATAGTCTTTGGTAACAGCAGAGTTCTTTTTGATTGTAGTAGATTTTCGTTAAGATTTTGTATTTAACGTGGATTAGCAGATTATATTTTTATTGATATGAAATTTTAATTCGTCAAATAACTCCTGATGGACGTTTTAGTTAATTTGTGAATTAAAAGATATCGAAGCAATTTTTATTGATAGTGCTGTAAGAAAATAGTTTCTAAATTTAAACTAAGACCTAATTCATTGCATTCCAATTAAGTTGAAAGTAATAGTTACCGAATACCTACACCTTAAAACTTAATGGTGCGTTGTGTGTGATTGATGTGACCATCTGCAACAATAATTCAAAAAGAATCCCAACAAATATTATAAATGCTAGTTGAGTGATTTGTTTGTTACGTTTTTACACCTTAATCACTGAATCAATTTCGATAAATTTAAATACATGTAGGTAGATTTCAATTGAATCCTGTGAACAGTTTGTCTGTATACTATTTTTGTTTTTAAAAAACTTAAAGAGGAAGCCAGGGAAATTATAATTTCAATATTTTCTTTCTAGAAAAAAAAATTTCGTTGGCTTGCCAAAGTTCACAAACTGCCATTTTAAACAATTTTATGCATTTTTTCATTCCGTTCAGTCGCACTTTTGTACTTACACAAACTTTTTTTAACAGTCAACGTTTAAATTTCAAGAGCCATCTCTTGAGCTACGTATATATGCATTTCTGTTCTAAGAAGTATGTATTTACATCATGTTCATTTAGAATATCAAATCACTCTTCCCACATTGCTCTCAATAATATGAAGCATTTTTCTAATATTTATGAGTTGCTTGTTGACCGTTCTGCTTGATCAAAACCATATCATGTTCAAAATAAACTTCACCCAACTTATTCCTCAATGTAGGTATTGTCAGCGGGCTCTTTTAATACTTAAGTCATCTTTCAACATTTTGTATTGTTTATTTTATTTTATTTAAAAATTCTTCACCCCCAACTTTGACACATCACGAATTTTTCACTCATACAAAAAAAAAACACAAAAAAGAAAAACGAAACATCAAGCGCATCCGTGCCGCAAATCACTCATTCTAGAATGTTTACAACATCATTTCACAGTCATTAATAATCTGAAATATGATTCAAAGAACGCGGCATAATACCCGTACCTTTTTTGGACGCGATGGCATGGTGTGTCTTGCAAAAGGCGCCTCACATCACATTACAATCCAGAGAGCTCCCTCTGTCTCACGCTCACCTGCGCTATAGTTGTAAAATTTTTATACAGCGCTATAGCGAGTTCGAAATATATATTTCACACGAATGTGATTTGAATAATAAACGGTAAACTGTTTGACTAACTATTTCAATAAATCACACATTCTAGCTCTAAATGGTGGTCTCTTATACTATCATGTTGCTGCAGACATGGCTACATAGATTACATAGGGCTAAGTTGGAAAAAAGTCTGAAGTCATGCCAAAATAGCTTCCCATGCTGTTAAGAACAAAAGAGCCGCATTTTGTTTAATTTGACCCATCTGAGAGGTTAACCATTTAGGGTTATTTTTCAACTTTATTAAAAATCCTTCCACCTACACATTTAAGTGGATAAGGTTTATGTTGCAGAGTTGCTGTAAAAGTCATTGGGTTGTGTGTAAATCGAAACCTCGTGCCATTTATCTCAGAACAGACTCTCCGTTAACTTGTGAACAAACTGATATATCTACAACTCATACAGACTGTCTTTACTCTATGTTCAAGTAGTGTTGTCTTTCAAAGCCTCTAAGTTTTGTATACATGTAGAGACAAACCTCTACATATATTGAATCTCCTGTTTTCTTACCATTGATTTATACACTGAGAAAGTTGATTATTTATTTTTAGTTTCTTTGGATAAACTTTAAAATGTTGTAAGCTTGTGAATTAAAATTCAGAAAAAAAATGCAAAACTTTCCAAAGGACTTGTAACTTCATACAATAGACCTTGACTTAAGACATCGACGAACTGAAGTCCTTTTGTCATGTTTTGTTAAAGTTTGAATTTATAAACTGACAGTAGTTTGTATCTCAAATTTGCTAGCCTCTCCCTCACATAACCTTAATCCTAAACTTTAAGATCCTTGACGAAAAAAAAAACATTCTTAAAGAGAAAAATTTCTTTCAGTGTAGGAACATTATAGACTTCAGCAACAATTTTAAGCCACTTGTGGTTCAATTAATTTTGCGCGAACGAATAATCCGATGCGTATACTAGTTGCATGCATCATGATGTAGGAAGGTTAGACTTCGATCGACGCTATATAAGCAGCCATGTGGACGGACAGCATGAGACACACAGCAGACTTTTAAGCCTCGAATTAAAGTTCACTTTGATGTTTTAGTTTGTCTATTGGGTAATTTGATGGCAGCGACAGTGTTGGCGGCGCCATCAGGAGCCAACAGATGCCAGCCAACTACTACGATTTAACATTTTATACACTTTCACAAAATATAGTAGCGGCGCTAGTGCATGTGCAATGTGCATTTACCCCGATGTCCATACCCACATTGGCCTCAATTTGGGAGGCTCTATAACACTGAAACTCACCTGGGACAGTCGAATGTCCGATTAAGTGGTTTAGTCGTGCTGTTTTCACGGTTTTCATTTTTGTTTTCATTTAAAGAAAATTTCGTAATTTAATTAACGTCTGCATCAACAAGGAGTTATCTCTAGCTTAAGGCAGGCAGTCTTTCGGGAATAAGTTGTGTGGTGTGGGCTTTGACAAAACTAGTTTTTTTGTTGTTGTTTTTGTAATTTTATAATATAAAACAAAGATTAAAATCGAAATTGGAATTTTACACTTCATCGATATCAGCTAAATACTGGCAATTTGAAATCTATGAATGGAAAATGTAATTATCTTAAATGGAAGTATCTAGTGCACACTAAGAGGTGATAATTGAGTGCCAGAATTGTATATAATATAAAACCTGCCACACCATAAACAATGATCAAGTGATTGTATTGCTGGTTATTATATTAATTAAGTTGAAAACATAGGGCGTGGTTAATGAGACCGAAATCTTGTGAAATTTATAATGTTTTTTGTGCAAAAATTCAGCTTAAACATAGCTGTTGATAGAAGTTTAGTGGTTTAAATGATGGTTGTAAGCAAAAGCCTTTGATTGGCCAGCTACCATAAAACGAAGTAAACTGATGATTACTTTGACGATACGAAACAGCGTTTATGGCTTACTGCAAAAATAAATCACATTTTTCACATCACGTTCACTTTTGCTAAAGTGCAAAAAATATGTATTAGTCCTTGATTAAAAAAAAAATTATAAAAGTGACTAAGTTTGAGGTCCAGTATTTATTAAATTCAACAAGATTTCTATACTCGAGAAGTATTAAATCAATTCCTTTCAACGGCCTACTATTAAAAACTTTTAGGTTATATGCAGAGAAAATAATTAAGCCTTACGTATACAAATCCCCCGCTGAAAAAAAAAGTTACTAATGTATGTAAAGTTTACTAACAGTGTGATCCAAATGCACAATCAAATACGTATTTACTGCAGTCTTAATCGTTTGAAAAAATAATTGTTCAAATGAAAATTTAATTAACACAAAAATTGCTTTGAGTATTTTGTTATTGATTCGTCTAGCATTTGTGTTTCAATTCTGTTGAAAAAATAGTAAATAATCCACTTGAAAAATTATTCCTGGGGCGTTTTTCTAGATGGTATAACTGGCCCTTAAGGCAATTAAGCCCTTTTTTTCGGACTATCAGACTTTTCCGACTGATATTCTTCTGAGCACTCAAAAATATTTGCTTCTTTCTTTTGTTTTAAGTTTCTAGCTTATTACACGAAATTGTTTTTGATACAGTTGATCATTTTCTCTAGGAAAATATTGCTAAGCTATTTTACTTATATTTTTCACTTCATTACCATCACTTGATGGAGACATAAATTCCTGTCACTATTGTCAACCAAATACTAACAAATATGTTAATTGTATGTTTTGTCAGTCTCGAAAATTTTTTACGCATCCATTAATGAATTTTAAGTGCATTTTAGTACATGAAGTTCTTGTATCATTTTCTTTGAATTTATTGGTTATATGAAAAAAATACCTGCATATTATGTATATTATTCTTTTTTGTGTAGAATATCGTAAGCTTCAATTTGTATCTTGATATTTTGTCCACAAAAAAAAACCGATAGTTTTCGAGAAATCATGAAAAAACTGAATTTTACCCCCTTAAAAAATTTAGGCCCAGCCCAAATAAACTGAACTATTTAGGAAATGCTAAAAGCGTCAAAAACATCTCTCCACCAAAGCTCAGCCTTTGCGGAATTTTTTCGCAGTTTTGCTATTTCATTTGTCTAATTTTCTTGGGCGAAATTTTGTATTTGTCGTCAGTTTAGAGCTTGGGAAAAAGTCAATGACTTTGTTTTGAGGGAAAAAATGTGTGGTGAATATACAATTTATTTTCTTTGGGTAGTTCGACAAAAAGAATTTGTACGTAAAACATTTTTACTGCTCAAAAATCGGTCCTATAGACAAAAATGAAGCTTATTTTGTTGAACATCATAAGGATAATTCACGTGTAATTTGAATCGGTTTATAATTTTCATTTCACAAGAGGTGAGTACTATTAGGCTTCAAAAATAAATTGATTGACAAATGTCAGGCTTTTCCCCTTATTTTTTCCTAGTGGTTGTACTTTAAAAAATGAAAATCATTTCGTGAAATATTTATCGAACCGGTTCGTTTTTACTCTATAATCTGGGTACACACTTCACGTTGCGAATTTCATCGCTGTGAACTAACCGGCATTTTTGTATGGAAATTTAAATTTCACTCGAACTGAGTACTAAGCTTTAAGTTCAAATTCTTAAAGAAAATCTACTACAAATCAACAAGAACTCATCTGTTGCCAAAGACTTGAACTGCTTTGAACTGCTTATGTATGCTAAATTTTGCTTTTTGCTTACGTACTTTCTCATTTGAGGTTGTTAATAGCAGTATGTCACTAGCGGCTGTTTCTTTTAATCTCTAGTTTCTAGCAACGATGACAGAAGTACTTTAAACTTAATTACCTTTTTTGGTGAGTTAGTTTATTACCTCGAACTTGGAAGGAATACCGCTGTTGATGTTTAACAATTTTAAAAACCTTAAATCACCTTAAAACCTTAAAATATCTTTCTTAAAGCCAATTACGCTGCTGATTCGAAACGAAAAATCCCGTAAAAAAATGACACAATATGTCTGTTCGCGTATCTCTCAAAACTACGATCTTCCACGAATATAGCCCAAAGTTCTGTCAAAACTCATATCAAAAAAATTAAATTCGTAGAATCTCGTAGTTTTCGGAAGTACACGAACAGACATAATGAAATAATAAACGAAAAATTTAATTCTTCTTTTCGCTCTGCAGTACCTACGCTGTTTCGCGAGCAAAATTGATAGGTATTTACATGTAGCAGATTATTTGAAGAAGTCTACACTCTTTTTTCATACACAATTAATTACACATATCATTTCTTGTGTGCGGAAAAAGTGACACTTTGTTTTGTGGTTTTTTCATTACAGCATATATTTTTCCGCTTCGTTTTCGTAAGCATTTCGTTATCTTGTTGGAGACCAACTATAAATTTCGTACTGGGCTTAAGCCCTATTTTGGAGTAAAAGTTACCCTTTTCACAGAAGGAATACAACTGCAGCTTGTAGCAAAAGCTTAATTTTGTTTAACTTCTTCTATGTACTTTAAAAATGTAGCAAAATGAAAAACGAATTAAATTCAATTGCAAATAATTCTGTATGAACAAATTGTGAAGAAAAATAATCTACTACAATTATTATAAGCTTTGCTTGGCAGAGATCTAACAGTGTACATACTTCTTCGTTTAACATCAATATGAAATGGAATCGATCGCGATCGTATTAAAAATAAGGAATAGGCTACGGTCGAGATGGAATACAAATAAGTCGGCGTTGTTAATGTATCCACCCAGTGATAATGATTGAATTTGTTTCTAATATAATATTTTCAGTGCTGACAAATATTTATTAGAACCGGACTTATTTATCGTTTAACAAATTTTTCCAACAAAACAGACTTCGAATTGTGCGAAAAGTGAATTTGTCACGCAGAAGCAAATTCAGTGATAAGAAATGGAGGAAGTGCGTGGGAATCAAAATAGTAGGAAAAATTAATGAATCAGACAATTTCAGAGTAAGTTTTTTTTTTAAGACGAAACCTAAACTTTCAAAATATATTGTAAATTATTATACCAATCATTATTAATGTGAACACAGATACGGGGATCAAAACAAAATAAATAAAACAAACACTGTGCATAAATAATTTATTCAACAAATCTTCAAATAATTTAAATTCCACCAAAAGCCATTGTGACAGATTAATTCCTCCTTTCAAATATGGCAATTCAATTTACATCGAATGAAAGATGACACTCAATAAACTGTCACTTTCAAAGAAAAGCTTGTTTTCAAAGTATGTTTACCCTTTATTTTCCGACCGTTTCTAAGCTTAAGTCTATACAAAAATAAATAGAAAGTAAATAAATTCTGCTTTGTCAATTTTTAACACCATCGGTATATTGTATGGGAAATTAAGAAATCCGCCCCTCATTTGCATTCGACTGTCGCCAGTATAAATAATAATATCAACAAGAGCTTACAATAAATTCAAACTTACTGTCACATAAAAGAGTTAATGTTTATGTTACTTGTTTGGTTTGCTTGTGGGCCTAAACGTTTCAACAAACTGTGCGGCAGTTTCTTAGAAAAAATAATGTTAATCTAATTTGCGGAATGCACTTAAAAAACGGAACAATAGATAAGTAAGCTCGTTATGCATGAAATACAAGCTTAAAACTACATTTTATCTCTGCTGAGGTAATTGAGGGCCTGATTTAGGTGTGTCGGCTAGATTACTGCAAATATTATTGTATATGAGAACCAGACAGTAATAATTGCAGTAATAAGCAATTACATATGTACATAAAATTGTCATAATTTATTTGTATAGTCAATTGAATAGTGTAGTGCCTTGTCATGTACTAGTTTTTTGATTCATAATGTTTGTTTTAAATTCTGACAGGTCAGCTATTTGAAAGGACTCTGGTTTTCTTTTTCTATCAAAACTTGAAAGCCACAAGAAGATCTATCTCATTATTGGATGATTAAAAACCAGAACTAAACTCAAACGTGAAAAATGTTCTCGTCAAATATAAAATGTATATGTAGATAATTTTGACTCTTTGACAGCTTCTCCATTTTTTCGTTTAATGATTATGACGAGACAATGACGTTTTGTCACTCCCACATCACTCTGTTGTGAGTTTCTTTGATTAAAAATTCGCGATCAATCTTAAAATGACATTTGACAATTCCAAGATAAAACCACCCGCAAGCGCAACTATTGTCAAAAGGTCATTAAATCGTAAAAGCAATATATGAACGATATAATCTATCACACATATACAGTCAATGCTAATAATGTCAAATTAGCATATTGGCACTAAAGTTCATTGGGTATGCAAATGCACATGAAAACGCCAAAACCACTAACTTTACTGCTCTTGGTCGTTATATAAATGTTTCCATAAGTTCTATCGCTCGTTGATGTCTTGTCGAATCTTAAAAGTTTAACTCATGAATATTTATTTGCTCACCACTTGAATATCAGTGCAGAAGTTAACTCTATTTAGTATATGCATGTGCATTCCGTTCAATTGTTTATAGTTTATTATTATGAGTTTGAAAATAGGTAAAAATAAAAAAGACGCTTCTGGTCTGGAGGCACACACATTAGACCAATTTACATATAACGATAAAGTCAGAAACTTCAGGGGCTATAGGTTTGTTCCATTATACGGTGTTTATTTTGACTTTTTTGCTGCCGTTTTTTAATAGTTTATGAAGTTTTAAATGCATTTTCTTGGCTTGCTGCTGCTACCTTTAAAGTTGGTTTAACTATACTCCTGCAATTTGTTGGTTCATATTTTATTCTGAGTCATGATTGTCTCACTTTGTTTTAGTGCAATTTGTCTGCATTTTGCTCTTTGTGGTTGCTTGGTTCGGAACAGAGCTTCTGGTGTATGAATAACATGTGTGAGGTCTTTGGGGAGGGGTGGGACCAAGGCTGCATTGGAGTTTTTTGAAAGTTGACTGCTCGGTGACAGGGCAATTATGTGTGGGTGGATATGTAGAGCAATTAAATAAGATTATTGTTGACATATTGTTGCAACACCTGTTTTTAAATTGTTGTTGTTTTTATTTTTTTCTTGTGACAAAGTTATTTGTGTCAAGTTTATGTATGTTGTTTGAATTTTACATTTTAGTGCATTTATCTAATTGCATTTTGCATTTTTTCATTGCAGGTATGTTTGGTTATTTTATTTCAATTGAATCTGTCAGGTATGTCAGAAAGTCATGTCAAAATTACGAAAGCAGATATAATCGATATGTTTATGTCAGTCAGATTCTGTCATCCAAAACATGGTGAGTATGACTTTCATATGCACTTCAATAATTAAATTGTATGTCAAATGTAAAAAAAAAGTAAAAGTGCAACACAAGTTCATTAAAAGATCAAACACTTATGAATAGAAAGATTTATTTGACAAATGTCATCATATTTCCTAAAGAAAAAAAGTACAAAACAGTGTTGCAATTTTATTACGATAAATAAGTTATTAATTAAGAAAAAAGAAAACACGACCAGCACAAAAAGCTTAAACGCTTAATAAAAATAAACCGATGCCGACATGACTAACTGCAACTGCAAGGAAGAAAGAAAGAAAAAGAGAAGCGAGTAAAAATCTGAAAGGCAGCGCTAGAAAGAGAAAAAAGGATCGATTACCGGCCGCTGCAACCTGAAAACAAAAATATTCCTTTCAGAGAAATACTGCCATTTGCAAGAAATTGACAAATTTTTCAGGAGTATCATGAAAAAGTGCTTCCAACCTATACTGTTCCAACTCGGTATATCTCCAACACTCACACAGAAATAATTGAAAGTTATATTGTAAACAAGGCTCGTAGAACAGAATGGTTAAATATTTTTATTCATTCTCTCGTGAATAATTCAACACAGAATTTTGTTTTTATTCGATCACGAATCTTTTTTTTAGTAACTTTAAGAAACAATTCGATCAAAAAAAAAATCAGCTAGGATTAGTAATAAATGGTTCGTTCCTAAATTTATCATTCGGGTTCTTTTGAAGATCCATTCACGAACTGTTCAAATAAGAAAGAAAAATGTATTATTTCATTATTTGTTCAGCCATATAATTGTATTATATCACAATTAATACTCGTAAACGTATAGTCCAGTCAATTTGTGATCAAAAAGGCTTTTTGCGAGAAAATTGTGGAGTAGTTTTGATTTTGCAGCTCTTTTATGTTTTCGTGTGTGCTAAATCCAAATCTGAGGTTGCGGCTGAAATTTTGTGACGCATCATGCAAAATGTGGTAGAAAAATGCAAATTTACTGAATTTTTCGAATTACGTAGTCAGACAAAGACTTACGATTTCTCGAAGATGAATAAGAATATTTGAAAAAATTAAAAAGAATTTTAAAGTTTAGTGTTCATACTTTAAAATCACCATAAGAATTTGTTTGAAACAAATTACTTAAACAAAAAATAGATATATCTCCAAATTTGCATAAGAAACGCATTTTTTATATCTTTAAATTCGAATATCTCAAAAACGTGACAAGTTAGTCAAAGACTTCAAATTTTTCACATAAAGTAGTTACCTATACGAAGTGATTTTTGAAAACTGCAGAAATAGGTTGTTAATTTTTAACTAGCGTATAAGTCCAAATGGATTGTCGCATAAAAAAACCTTAATCAGTGATTTATTTGGAAATTGTGCATACTTTCAATGGTACTTTGATGTAATTTTCGAATAATTCGTAGTTTTCGAGCCTTCGATTTTTAAATCATTTTTGCATTTTATTTTTCATGTTGCCAAGATTAGGATTCAGCACCACCAAAAACATAAAAGAAGGGCAAAATCAAAACTACCCCACAATTTGCATAGCAGAAAAACAATATGACTGGACTAGTATGGCTCTCCCAAACCAACGCGAATGCGTAGCGACGACGATTGATATCATAGCCATCGTTCTATAGATGATGGCTTGGTAGATGGATTCCAAACTGCATTTTAATGGAAAATAATACGTATTTTGATCCAAATGTCAAAGAACTGCCCTAAAATCAATTTTTTCAAGATCATTATAAGAACTGAAGTTTTCTGGTTTCTTAGTCGGTGTTCACATTGGATTCCCTACTCTGACTTATTTTGACATTCCTCCAACTTCTTTTGTTCAGACATAAGCTAATGTGAACACAAAAGACTCACTTTGACGTTAAGATAAGTCGTTGAGAGAAAACACAAATTGGAGCTCATTGATGGAATTACTAATTTTGTTTTCATTCCAAAACTTAAATTTTATTTATTTAAAATCTTTTCACTTTAAATTAGAATTCAATTCATATGAATTCTGTAGTTTTTGTTTGCCAAGGAATAAGTACACAGAGAGAGAAAGCAGTTGTCACAAAAGAAAACGTCAAACAAAATCCATACATTTTCAAAAAAATTTAAAAATCATGTCTGACTTGGCCATACCTTTCTCACCATGAAGTGGGAGTGAGATAAAGTCCAGAGACGTCAAAAAAAAGTCGGAGGAGTCAGTCCAATGTGAACACCGTCTTAAGGTTTTTCGTATCCATCGAAGTCTTAGCCAGTGAATCTGACAGTTTATGGTTTGACAGATGAGTACAGATGAGTGGAAATGCAAAGGTGACAGTTTGTTTATTTCTGCCAATATGTCCAACATAATGTAAGGACTTATGGGAAACTGTGTCACCTATTTTCCAATCTGAATTATTTTTTAAAGTTAAAGTTACACCAAATTTATTTAAAAGAAAAGCAAGCAAACT
This sequence comes from Dasysyrphus albostriatus, assembly GCA_946251815.1. NCBI lineage: Eukaryota > Metazoa > Arthropoda > Insecta > Diptera > Syrphidae > Dasysyrphus > Dasysyrphus albostriatus. The sequence continues at coordinate 141,395,989 of OX276336.1, forward strand.
ATCATGATAAAAACATTTATTTTCGAAACCCGTAAGTCTCAAATTTATACTATAATAGGTTTTCAGGCGCAACTCCCTGTTGCGCTTTAATTTCAACAAGAAACTCATTTCATAAGCTACAATCACTACAATCTTTATAAATAAAATGTATTAAACTTTCAATGACTTTCGTCACTTCATAATGCACTCTCAAGGTATTCCACCTCTGCTTCCATTGTAAGATACCTTAAACCTTGTGTTAAATAGAATGCAGCTTCTTTAAAATACGACAGACGTTGCCTGTTACCTCTATGGTCATCCATGCAAAACCGTCAAGTATATACCGCTTCCCTCTTAAGTAATAATTCACCTACCTTTAGCTTAGATGTCTTGCACAGTAACAAGGGTGTTAAGTGCTCTTGTGCAGAAATAAATTCCATTCGACTGCTTAACATCATTTAAGTTTCATCTCTACGAAGAGTGCGCCTCTTGGCCAAAGTCAGTATATGTATAGAACCATCCAAGCCAGTAGTTAGATACTACTACCGGCCGGTGTGTTATAATACTCAGTTACAACGTGCGCCAACACAAAATCACTGAATGCCTGTATCACTTTTCCATTCAGTGCATCTCACCTCACCCACGCTGCCACTTCCATTGCACCAGAGATACCTTCATCTTATACCAGCCTTCCTCAGACACGTAGAAGCAGCCATTTAGTTCACGAACTAGCACTAAAACAATCGCATAGGAAGTATCTTGAAAGGTGTCCATGTAAAAGATACAATCTATTCATTACCATTGTGGCAGTGGCGGACGGCGGCGGCGGCGCAGTGTAGAATGGTGATTGTGATAGGTGAACGTAGCTTACTATAAAGATGCTCATTGAAATCTTTGTCGCTTCATTCCTATAGTGGAACGATCTAAGCCGCCACTGAACGTGGATTTGGCTTCCCGGAAAAGGTGCGTATCTCATGTGTCTTTCAGTGGGTGACAGCAACAGTATATATCGATATCTCTGACCGCATCGAATTTGTTAAGAGATCCTAAGGAATATACAGAGACTTTTGGTAATAAGTAATCACTCGGTAAGTTCAAAAACATAAAATACCAGACTACTCGAAATCCACTCCAGAAGCCGTTACCAAGACCACAAACGGTCCGAGATTCTTTAGCTATGAGAGTGCTAAAGTCTCTCCTCTCGACATGTATTACTTTAATTTTTTTGTTTTCATAGTCTGCCAAGGGTTATTTCGAAACCTGATCCATTTCTGCGGGGCAAATATTAAGATGAAGAATACGAGCAAGAAACTGTGCTATGGGATATTCCATATTACCATCATTCCGACATGTGTGATTGTACTAAAAGTGGAATTCCAAAGAAAACCACTGCCAGAAGTAATGCACTCGGAATGCGCGTTCTCATATTGTTTTTCCTTTTTGCATTTTTTTTTGTTTGTGGTGTAATTAGTGCAACAGCATCTCTTATTCCCTATACACTACTTTTTTTTACATCTCAGCATGTGAGTGGTGAAGAGACTTATTCCAGAATGCCTAGCCATCACACCGCCCGCAGAGTTTTTAAACGATTAAAGTCCTTTGTCTGGTGTTCTAGTAAAAACAATTTGCCTATAAGAATGCAAGAATCTGTTTTTAAGTGATCGAAGAAGAGTCTTTTTGTAGTACATAACGATGAAGGCCTCGATTTCTTAATGTGATGTGCAAAATCAAGAGATTTTATATTTAATAAAACTTATAATATAAATCGACTGTCTGCATTTTGAGAAGTGCAAATATGATTCTCAACAAGTTTGGAGTATTTATAGTGAAACAATAAATAAATCGCACATTTTCAAAAACTAGTAATATTGCTGTGCCATATAAGTTCCTAGTTTTATATTTAAATAAATACAAAGAACCATTCTATTTATATTCACTGACAAGTTAATAATCTAATCTAAGTTATGAGAAGGTTTGTTTAATTAATTGAATAATTGCAGATGCTTGTAGTCTTATTTTATCAGCACTTGATTAACCTCTCTGCTTCAAAATGATTTTCTGGAATTTCAATTCAAAATCAAAACAATCACAAACGAGTATTCCTTACGACTTGCCTTCATTCACTTTATCACAAATATATGACATCAGAATGCACTTACATTTCTCCAATGGACAATATAGCAGGCACTTTTTGAAGCGCTGCACAATCAATGTATTCGATTGTGCAATTGTAGCAGACCATTGACAATTTTTGTCACTTGCGTCTCAATTAGTCGTGCCACTAGAGAAAACAAAATAATGTACAACCAAAGTCTTTACAAAACACAATTTCTGATAGCCTGATCTGCGTACAAAGTTTTTTTTTTTTTTGTCCAGCTGAATGGCTTTGTAGTTCATTTCATTCTTATCGGGCGGTGTAATGCATTTAATCGGAACGAGGAATCTGGCGCGAGCAGAAGCGTTGGAAAGATGTGTTTTTTTGTTTGTCTTCATTTTGTTTTCATTTTATAGATGTTTACATGGAATTTCGCAAGAACACAAATTACACGCCTGTTATGGATGCATGTGTGCCTGGGTTAATGCACAAGCAAAGTCAACGACGACCATGACGACGAGCGACGCTGTATACGACGACGACAGGCGACAGCGATGGTGGCGACAGCGACATCAGGAATGCTCCATGCAATCATTTGTACGAGGGTGACAAGCTGCTTGTACTGCTGGCTGGTACTGCTGATGCCAGTGGCAGACACCCCTATCAATTTCGATGCAACAAACGTGTGGAAGTATGAAAGATACTCTTTTACTTTGGTGGAGGTGGATTTGGAAGATTGCATGCATTGCACTTATACCTTTATACTTTTGCTTTGTGATGACAATTTTATGTGGTTTTACGGTTGTAATCTGAGATATTTTTTACACAGATGTTGCAGATGGCAACTGTGGGAGATATTGAGAAATAATAATAAATAATCATTGTTACAAAAATCACCTGGTCAATGGATTGGTAAGGTAAGGTAAGGTAAGGAATCAATAGTACCAATAATAGATACTCTGGTGCAAAAGGTGCTCTTTTGTGGTGAATTATTTCATGGGTGAAATAGATTGTCAACTTCTTTCAATAAAGGGTCTTCTCTTTGAAACATGGCCAGCATTCTTTCCTCGCTCTGCCATCCTCGATAGCTTGGTCTCTAAGTCAGAGGTTCAATCTTTTCCGTCGAACATAGAACCTGGGGACTGGGGATTCAAAAACACTCTCGTCTGGACCTTTCATGTTATTCAATCGATATGTTTTAGACTATTTAGTCGATGTACTTTAGCTTTCTGCTTTGTGGACTAAAAGAACATCTCAGTTCTGCTACTAGAGTCGCTGGTTTATACATTTTTTTTCCACAGAGAACCAAATACCCGTCTTAAAATTCTTCTCTTGCCTTGCAAAAATCTTTTGTCAAACTCTCGAAGTCGGTGCCAGGTGCTAATGATCACCACAATTAATCTTATGTTTTGACAAGATTGGGAATCAGCTAAGGTAGGGTCATATTTTTTAGAGGTGTTCCTTTACTTCTCAATAGTTCAACCCTCAAAAAAAATAGTTCAACCCTTGGCAATTCGATTTTACCAGTAGTAGTGTGAGCTATTTTTTGTGATTCGTGCCTATAATACGGATGGATGAGGGCAAACCAGCTCCTAACGAGCTCATTTGGAGGGCTTGGCAAGATCGGTCTTATTCCTGCCTTATCCTAGAATATAGGCTCTGCTACTGCTGGGGGTGATCACTCTTCAAAACTACTACAAGCCATCGACACTGAAGATGAAATGATGACCCCCAGTTAGGTTACCCAGGGCACCATGCACACTCAGGGAGCATAGTATACCCAACCCACCAACAATACCGAACTTGCATCCTCATGCTAGAATGCAAGCCATAGCAGTTGGGACAGCAAATAGAAATAGGTGGGTGTTCTTCTCAAGTATCAATTTCGAAAGGCCTCCTTCATTTTTGAGAAGGTTGCCAGCAATGAGGAAGCTGGAGCTAATCAAGTACCAGAAGATTTTGAAGGAGTATAACAGTCTTCTAGCTTAACGGCAAAATTCCAGCCAAGTAACAGCTGTCAAACGTAATAAGTCTCGAGATGAGGCCAAGCAACCAACAGACTCAAGAAGAACAAGTTTGACGATCCAGAAAAGAAGGGAAGATGCCTACCTCCCAGAGTGGCTCAAACGGGTATTTTAAAATTAGGTTGTTAGATATAACCTCCAGATATCGGTTGCGGATGATCCCTCCCCCAAAAGTAGAGTTCTGCTTTTCTGGTTTTTCCTACATTATAATGGCAAGTGAGAGCCCCTACCCTAGTTTCAACTCTGGTGAGATGCTCAGGGGATTCTGCGTAGTAAAGTCCACGGACTTCTTTTCTAGGGGTTTCCTTGGGTCCTGCATTGCTAAAATAATCAATAATTGGGCTGACTTAAGGTTCAAGCTTATTCACAGCCCTAGACAAACAAAGCAGGTATTGGCTGCCCAGCATGACTATCAATCTCACAAGAGAGGTTTAATCATCATGACTGAGAAACCGCAGAAGAACAGTGGTCACTCGAGAAGGCTGATTTTTAACTACATTTTGGCATAAGGTGTATCACGGCTAAAATTCTTTCTAGTCAGAACAAACCCCGACAAATTTGATAACAATTGATCTCAACCAACTATGCTATTGATGAAATCGAGATCCCTATCTAGTTGCTGGGCCCTGTCTGTGCAGAATCCAAATGGGATTAAAATAGTGCTGCTGATCATCATTCAGATTTAACAGCTCAGATTATCTGAAGCACTCGATTTGTCCATCAGATAGTCTGAGGGTTTTCCTTAATGGGGGAAACATCAACTTCTACATCATTCAAGAACCGAGGGTTAATGGCTTAGAGTATGAGACCTCCAAGACAACCAGTATGATCTATTCTACAAAACCGCAAACTAAGACCAATGTAAGTCTAAGATATGTTTTTTAGTTAAAAATACTTAAAATCTTTCTGCGTCCTAAACTAAGCACTTTTGATCTACCATTTGTCAAGTTTGACAGTTGAAATGCAGATGGCTTAGTGGTGGCTTTCGTGCACGACAGGCTGTCATCGGTGAATGAGTTGCGCACCTTTTCAATCGAAGTAACAGTTAAAGAGACAAATCTTCTGATTGGATGTGTTGAATGTGCTAAGTCTCTTTTCGATTTTATTATTGAATTTTTGTCTTTCCGAGCTAGGAAAATTACGTGCGAGGATTAACTCAATATAACCGTCATTTACAATAACTTAATTGCCTACCTATGCATAACTAGATATATATGAAGGTTTTGTAGATCATGCAGTTCAACCTTACGTGTACGGAGATTTGAACTCGTTTGTGAAGCCGATGCCAAACTAAAATACGAGCAGTTTTTAAAGAAAATTCTTTGCCGGATTTCCACTAATTCTATCTATACTTAAATAAAGATGATATCCTTTTCTACTTCGAAGTTGTTTCTATCAATATTGACGTTTTATCCTATTTTCTCGAAAGCCTTCTTTTCCATTAAAAGTTGCAACTTCGTTTGACAAGTTGTAACTTCCCTTCCAAAGGAACTTTACTTCGCTTTGTAGGTTCTATCTTCTATAAAAATATATTTCAAATTAGCTCCTGATATTTCATGACCTTGTTTTGTTAAGGAAATTGTCGATTCAACAATCAAGTTGAAAGTATTGAAGAAATTAAGGGCTTAACCACTGTAAGTTTCTTTAAAGTTTAATTGATTTTTATTTGTGAAGCTAGTGTTTTGCTTTTAAAAGCTGTTTCTTCGATTGATGGTGGAATTGAAGTGAAGTTTCATCTCTCAAGATTTGGGGATGTTTTTCTATTGGTGCATATCATTTAGGTTATAATTAACTACCATTCTGAGCACGATCTGCACTTTAAGAATCCATTTCCCAACAATTTGGAAAAATTGATATACAGGCAATGGTTTTTTAAATTACTTTTACACTCATACTTTTTATTTTTAATTAAATTATCCAGAACAAACAAATCATCTTCTCATTTTCTATAAGCAGAACTAAAGCGAATAATTTGTACGCTTCATTACTTTTATTGCCCTTTTGTGGGTTCATACTCTCTCTTTTTTAGTTTTCTTAAAGATATTCATATAAGTTCAACGATGAATTTGACTTTCAAAGAAAAAGTTATTCAGCACCACCTCAGTACAATCGAAAGATCAAACTTCAAGTTCCTACATAGCACACTTCAATAGTTCCAATTCGATCCAAAAGACCATTGTAAGCTGCAAAAGCAGACTTCAACTGCAATTCCTTTTGTCCGATAGAACTTTCGCTCCAGAATAATTTTTCTGTATTCTATTTTTACAAAAATATTTTCCTATGTGGGTCGTCTGATATTTTGCAATTTCTTGTAGAGGGTCAATCGATTGGACAGTAAAAGGCAAATATCCGTCCATAATACCAAATCGACTTTGCAAGAAATCCCTACTCGCAAACCCCGTACTCTACAATACAAGCCTATAACACAAAAGGACTTTGTTGTTGTTGTTGTTGATTGAACTCGCCCTGGGATATCTCTATTTCGATTCGTTATTTATGTCTGAGATTTCATTCATATTTACAATTTGCCTACGAATTTTACCTCCTTTAATACTATATCTACTCTAGTACGAGTAGCTTTGCGGGATTGCAATACATTTACATTAAGATCCGCACTCGTCTCGAGAGCTATATATATTTTGTCTATATGGAGACAGAGACAATGGGGCTACAAAACGGATCTTTGTCAGATTTGCGCCATTGTTGTTTGCCGATGATGATGATGACGATTGTCTCTCACAAGGAGCACACGTTCTTAATAAATTGCATTGCCTTGTTGACGGAACTTTGTGGCAGACACTCAGTCAGGACAGGATCGACTTAAGGTGGTACGGACGGTTTCGGTGGTGTTTGGTGTACTATAGGCAACACGATGAACCGTGTGCAGTGGCACGAGTAAATGCCAAGTGGGACTCTATGTATATTCCAATATAGATTCTACGATTCAAATTGACATTGGAATTTATGCGGCATGCGTGCAACATCAGAGTGCAAGCAATTTATTGACTTTTTGGAAGATTTCATTTCATCTCTCTATACGGAGATGGATGGACAAAAAGATGATAGTGTCTGCTGGCTGGCTGGCTGGCTGGGTTAAGGTGTTGTTTTAAGTGAATATATGGTAAGTTATTTGCTTGAGGTTTTTTATTGAGTTTTTAAAGAAAAATTTATTGGCAAGGCAGGGAGTGTAGACGGAATACGGGAATAAGAAATCTACTAAAGGTATAAATTATAAAAGAAATAAGTATGTCTATGAATATATGGATTTAGGTAGGTATGTATGTATAGGTAGGGTTTAGGTTTTTGATTAAAAGAAGTGGAAAAAAGATTTATGCGAATCTACCAACCAGCTCATTGGAAATATTCATAGACTTTATACTACAGGGGTTATGTAAAAAAACTTTAGTCTAGGTATAAGCAAAACTTGGTACAAAGTTGTTTTTGGTGATTCTGCCTACACATTTTTTCAATTTTCTTAGAACTAAAAATAAAAAAATTTCTGTTAGCAATTTTACAAAATCTTATTGTTCTTAAAAAAAATCCAAAAAATTTCTTTCAGTAAAGGCTAGCTTGGAAAAGGAAACCACTTTTTGTACCTCTCAAAGAACCATTTTTATATTTTGATTTTCTTCAAAACTTATTTAGAAGCTTCTAAGCAATACAAATACCTTTTCTTACCAAATTTTCAAAAAAAATATTTTTCGGGTTTTCAAGTTCAATTAAGTTTTTTGAAAATCGAATATTTTGAAAACAACAAGGTAAATTTTGGCTAAACTCTGTATCTAGGGGTGGTTTTTTTTTTACACTTTGGAAGGTATTTTAAGAAAAATTTATTTTTATGAAAAAATAACGGTACCTTCTATACAAGTGTTAAAATATCGTTAAAAAAATATGTTTTTTTCTTAAAAGCGACTCCTACGATTTTTATAAGATTTTTTCGTATGCTAAAATTAGTGCGATATTCTACCTAAAATTATAAAAAATAACAATAAGTAACAATACTAAAACGTAGTAGGTACCTATCAGAACGTTTTTTTCAATTCTAATTTTTCATTATTGGCTGAACAGATTTAAATTAATATTTTTAAATATAAATTTTCTATAAGATTCAAAATATTGCATATCAAAATTTTTTTAAAAAAGTTTATCTAATTTTCAAAAAAGTTTTAATTTTTTTTTTGAAAAATTCGATAGGTCAAAAATGAGTTGACAATTTTTTAAGAAAAAAATATTTTCCTCAACAGTTTTTTGAAATTTGTTTTTTTTTTAAAGCCAAGTACTCAGTTCGAGTGAAAATTCGAGTGGAAATTTCCATACAAAAATGCCATTAAATTCACAGCGATGGAATTCGCAACGAGAGGTGAGTACCCAAATTCGAGAGTGAAATATGAACCGGTTTGATATATATTTCACGAAATGATTTTCATTTCCCAATGTACAATCACTAGGAAAAAATAAGGAGATGTGTGAAAAAGTCTGATATTTGTCAATTGATTTATTTTTATTGCTACCAACAGAACAAAAAAAAACACAAGACACGAAAAAAAAACAAAATACAAAATAAAAATAAATATTCTCGAAGAAATATTTCAAGATTTAGTCAAATAAATTTCATAAAAATCAATTTATTTTTTCCACTCAAATTGAATATTAAAAATTCCTAACTGAGTATCAAAAATTCACGTGAAAAACAATAATATTTTCAAAATGATAATTCACGTGTATTTTGAACCGGTTTAAAATTTTCATTTCACAAGAGGTGAGTACTAGGCTTAAAATATTAAACATAGAGTGAAAAATAACTCTTAAATACTGAGCTTTATAAAACCAACCGTTTAGTTTTCATAATATTTGATTTTTAAAAATAAAATTTTGAACATTTTAAAAAAATCCAAAAAATATTTTTTTGAAAATTTTAGTAAAAAAAACTATTCCATTGCTTAGCTTCTGTATAAAGCCTAGTACTCAGTTCGAGTGAATTCCCAGCAAACGCACACGCAAAAACATAAATTAATTGACAAATATCAGACTTTTCCACATCTCCTTATTTTTCATTTCGTGATATATATATCGAACCGGTTCATATTTCACTCTCTAATTTGGGTACTCACTCACCTCACGTTGCGAGTTCCATCGCTATGCGTTACCCGGCATTTTTGTATGGAAATTTCATTTTCACTCGAACTGAGTACTATAGGCTTGAAAGATATTGAAATCAAATTAACCGCTTTGAAGAAAATTGAAAATACAAAAATGGTTTATTTAGTAGGAACCATTAATAACCATTTTTTTGAAAAATGGTTTTCCATCCAAAGGTAGCTTTTACCAAACGAAATTTATTGAATTTTTTCAAGAAAAGTAGTCAAACCGTTTCTGAGAAAAATAAGACTTTGTAAAAGTGCTAAAAAAATTGTATCGCAGGTACCGTTATTTTTAGTTCTAAAAAAATGAAAAAATGTGTGGGATAATCATCAAAAAAAACTATGTACCAAGGTTTAAGAAAATCGATACAGCTGTTAAGGATGTAGTCGAACAGACAGACTGACAGAATTTTCCCACCCACTTTTTTGGTGTTCTCTATTATCGTTATATCATGTTTGATTGTTATCTCGAAAATTTGTTTTCACAAATCCATAACTTGCCTTGTAGTTCCTATTTTGCCATTTGAAAAATTCTTGAGAGCTCATTCTTTACCTCAACTCGCTCCAGCAAAAAAACCAAGATCGACTTCAGGGTGAGCTCAGGGCAACCCTAGGTCTCAAGAAACACGGAGTTAGCTGGCCAGGGTGAGTTCAGAATGATGACTCCAGCGTTGACTTTCTGACGTTTCTTCTGTCAGGAACATTATCATCATCTGAGGTAGATAGAAGAAACTTTATGTTTTGGTCACTCTTTTCAGAGTCTTATTTTTTTTGTCTTCATTTTTGAAACTGATCAAACTTCTCAAAATCGGTTTCAATTTGAATTTAATCTGTCAATCAGTATCTTACACACGTTAGCTAAATATTTTCTTTGTCAGTCATTCGCGAAAACGCAAATACAGAGTGAAATTTTGTTTTTCAATTGAGCTATTTCCTCCTTTGTTCTTCAAATTTGATTTCTTTCGCTGACAAACAGTGTTGGTTTGGAAATTTCGAGATTTATTTCGCATTTGATTTTACATAATTTATTTTTTATTTTGGGTACCTATTGATAGTTTTATAAAAGAAAGGGAAATGTCATCCAAAATGCTTCTTTTCACTCTTTTTGGGTGTTATTTCCAAATCGATTTAATGCTTGATGTAAATTTCAATTGATGGTGTTCAGTTTTTCTATGACATCGCATATTAATGTAAGTATGCCAGGTGGGACACTTATAAAAGCTCGCCGGGCACCCGTTTCAGAATAGCTGGGCTGTATGGTCAAACCCATCTACACATAAGTTGAACTTTTATGTTAATTTTTGTTCTGACAGTTTTCACACACTTGTACAACTGTTCTGATCTATTTGTTTTTCATAGAACGCAGCTATAACTGTTTTTTTTCAGTTCTGTGTATTTATCATAATCAGTGACAAACGTCAATATTTGTTCAAAATAGCTTTTTATGGCCTTTATTCTTACAAATTGGCGTTTCGTCCGGTTTACTTGGGCTCATCAGTGACACAGTGAGGGGCCTTGTCATATGCAATTTGTTTTAAGTTCAGTTTAACTTACATGTATTCTTTGACGAAAATCCAATGTAAACTATATCCAACAAGATCAATATTTGTTGTTGTGTCTAAGTGTTAATTGAGATTCTCACACTTTGCCATTTTAGAGATGAGTTGATATTTGAGCTTTTAATTTAATTTTATATTCACTTCACTTCAACCAAACATCAGAATTTTCGCTGAATATGGGTCCTGGAAATTAATAAACAAGATTATGATCTTTAACCAAAAACTATTTTTTCTTTTTTTCCCCTGAAATTGATTCTGTTGCTGTGGATTCATGGGACGATTGTTTTAATTAGGACCGTGATGGTGCAATATTCTCCAATCTCCACAACTCTTGAAACAATGGCTCTTCATATTGGATGACCCTTTTGCATAAACAAGTATAATCTATCCAGAGAATCAATAAATAATATTATTAATCATGATTTACAAGTCTCAGCTGTATAAACACTAAAAACATGCCATCTTATCCCTCATCAGTTCGAAATATTTTTTTTTTTATTCAAGATAACCCCAAAAAGGTCAATTTTCTAATGCCTTTTCCATCAAACTATAAAGCGGCATGTTTTCTTACTGGAATGGTAACCTATCATTTGCACACTATAGCTATATACCTATTACGAAACCATATGTCCGTATACATTTCACAGAGGGCACATCATTTCCTTTTCCATCTCATTAAGCCCCCTTTTGGCTTCTGAATGATATCGAATGTCAGCAACAGCAACAAAAGGGTTAGAAAACTTGAATGTACAAGTATAAAATCCAACCGCTTAAGTGTCAATGTCAAAATCAGATTATTTTTAAAGTTCAGATTTTACCGGTTAGGTATAGCCTAACCGAAACACACAACCTTAGATGGATTTAATGCCACTCACTTGGACATCCTTTTCCATTAGGTATAATGTTCTTATTCTGTGTGTGACTGGAGATCCTGAACAGTGGACATTCATCTCGCCTTGGGTGTGTTTCCCGGAGATACATACATATATGTACGTTGGCCATCGAATGAATGAGTGCAGTGAGCATACTTCAAAACCACATTAAGGTCAGATTTAAAAATGTCAAAATAAATCCACCTTGGTTTTGAATTGCTTTATTAAAAAAAAATGTCAAATAATATGCTAACACATTCAGAACCACAAAAAAAAAATTCGATTCGAATCAAAACAAAAGAGTAGCGGAATCCGTTTAACACCTTAAACCTGAAATTGAGAACTCAATTCCCCGCTATACACCACATCAGGTGGTCTTGGTCTTGGTCTCTGTCTCTGATACTGGTCGCGACTTGATGTGAAGTTAAGATCGCAAAAACTTGTTCTTTTGCGCAGATTTATTTGTTTCGTTTTTATTTTTTTTTATTTTGCATCAATTCAGCAGATTGTGGCTACGTCCTGCATATCGAATTGAGATACAAGTTCCAATGGAATGACGTCTGTTTGGAAATTTCCAATTTGCATCAATTAAAAAACCAGAATTTCAATTTGTGCAAATAACGATCTATCTAGCATTTTTTTGTAAAATAAGAAGCGAGTGGAAATAGGCCACCCACATTAATGCTGCTGCAATTGACAGGCTGTAGTCGAGATAAGGTATATATGGAGCTCATTAATAGTCACTCTGTTATTGGGAATAAAATGGTTTTCATTTGTATGAAATTTTGTTTCAATGACGTCATTCAACGGAAGTCACATCGACTCCGAATATAACCTGAATAATTCTATAATGGATAAAAACTTTTCGCCTGAAAGGCTTCAATTCAAGTTCATGTTTATCTAGATAAGACGATGAGTAAGACGTACTACGTGATTTTGTATACGCAAACATTACCTATGTGTTGTGCTCATCGATATCAAACTAGATCGCTAAAATTAGACATCGAGAGTGATGGTAATTGAGGAACCTTTATTGAAATTGAGAAATCGATTAACAATTTAAAGTGTTCATTATCGCATCGGACTTAACTAAATTGTGTCTTAAAACTTTTTTTTTTTTGTTGAGGCAATTTAACACAATAAATATCAATGTATGCACATAATCAAGCCAATTACCGTAAAGTGACTTAAGACTTACCCTCTGTCCACGTAGGGTTTTCGGCATAAATATCAATTATTATGCACCCCAAAATGTGGTACTTTTTTTTCAACTTTTACAGGGGTGTCATATAATGAAACCCACATCTGTTTGGTATACACAACTTGTAGAATAATTGGAAGAATTATTGTGTGGGCCGCTTAAGTTGCATTTCATTGGTAAAATTTTATCTTTCAAAGTGATATTGATATTTTGAATTGGTTATGCTTCGAAATAGAATATAGAAATAGAAACCCCTTGGTAGAATAGAAGGACATAAAGAGTGGGAGTATAGTGTCATATTTTCAAATAACTACAAAAATGACTTAATTTCTATAAATCCCTACATTGTCTGTGGTTCTGTGGAATTGACATCGTCAATGGGTGATATAGGATTTTGTCTTCATCCGAGTTTGTATTTTTCAAACTGACTTAATCGGATTGGGTTGATGATGGGGTTCCAAAGTGCCTTTGGGAAATCGTTTCAATTACTTGGTTTATTTTTTCTATGTACCTACATGATGAGATGTATGTAATTCTTTGTCTAAATGCTGTCAATAAGTACTCGTATGTGTGTAATGTAAAATATGAAGTGTTGTAAATACAAATCTTTTAATTCCATATGATAGAAAACGATATGACAAGTTTAGTTTTAAAATTGACAAAGGTTGGGGGACATTTCTTGGAGTTTCATTTTGGTTACTTATTTATGTTTAACTGCAACCCGAAATAAAATGGAGATCTAAATATTTTCAAAACGAAAGAAAGCAGGGGCTTATGACATCGATGTGAACGAAATAAAATGCACGACTAAGAAGCAAGCTCAAGCTCTAATGTGGCTTGTTTTTGAAGATGTAAAATATTGAGAATACTATCGTGAAAGTGTTAAAATCAAAAGTACATAGATATCTATTCTTCTAAGAAACAAATCCTTTCTTTGAGTTTTTCGTCCATTCAAAAAAATTGTTTCCAAATGCTATCTTTCAAACTACTACAGTCGTATTTATTAGATTTTCTTAGAACACGCGTGGGCAGTTGCCCAGCTAGTCGATGCGAATGCCTTAGTTTAGCCATCTCAGTATTTATAAACGCAATTCAGCAGTTGTCCAAATACGACCTCATTTAATCAGTGACATACCTGTTTTCGTTCATTTTTGAATGAATAAATGAATTTCAGAAGGCTTTTGGACTTCAACGTGTCCAAGCTTTTCATCCATTTGAAAACTAGAAAATAAGAAAACCAGAAATACGAGTATTTGTTTTCCTTGTTTGTTTAACGAGTCTTCTTTAAAAAAAAGATTTGGGCAACAAATCTCAGTGGCTAAGTTAGCCACTAGGTGCAAAATGTGGCTTTCACATGAGCTGAGCACTGCGAACTGCGAATTGTGAATGGTCGCGAATTTTGACATTTCTTTCACATGAGGGGTCGCCAACACGAATTGTCATACAAATTAAACCAGTATAATGGGTGCTAAAAAAAATTCGCGGTTAAATTCGAGCGAATTTTTCATTCGCAGATTTGTGGAATGCGTCCTGATGATGTGGATTGCGAATAAGTGCTTGACAATTCGCAGAAAATATCTTGCTGGTAGAAAATATAAAAATGCTAAATTCAACAATTTAAACTAATTTAAGGCGATGTTTTCTTTTAAAAATTGTAGACTGCGTCGTTTTTTACAGTTTGTAGAAAACTAAAAACAAGAATTAGTTGATATTTGAGCTTGGAATTGCCTTAACAAATTTATTCGCATTCGCAGTTCGTGGCTCATGAGAAAGGGTTTATAAATACCACTGCTAATGTAAATTATATCTTTTAAATTTTAACAAATATAGCCAAGCCATTGACAAAATATACTGGAATAACCAACAAATTTGGACATTTTCTCAAAAAAAGGTCCTATTTTAGTTATGCGCGATTTTCTCTTCTAAAAATCTTAAACTGAGATTTTCTGTAGTTTTTATAAGCATTAGATCTCCAGAGCATAATTAAAATCATCATAGTTTTTGAGAAAATTAAAAAAAAAAACTAAACGAAAATTTCATTAGGTAGCTAACAGCTCTAGAATAGTTAAAACAACGTCTTAAATTTTACGGTAATTCCCAATATCCGATTCCAATTTCCAATTTTTCATCGGCTCCCAAGTTCATCTTCCATAGACCGATGGCCGATGTGTTTGTAGAACAATTCGCCGCACACTTCCAATTATACTTGAGAATATCGATTTCTCATTAGGACCAATACATTAAAGCACCGCATACAGTTGCCAGAGTACTAAAAATTCTTGAAATTCGGAAATCCGCTGATGGTATATCAATTTTTGTCTTGCATAAAAATGTGTTCTTTGACTTTGGCTTAACCTCTGCGAAAGCTTTTTTAACTTTCTTATTCTTTAGGACACTTTGCCACTATAGGTACAAAAAAGCATTTGTACATCCCTAAAAAATTCGGTTCACCTTCTCATTTCAATTGCCAACCAATTGATCCGACATCCATTATTTCCAAGGTCATGAAAACATTGATCAATCGTCAGCCTATGAAATATCTTGACCAACGAAAGCTTCTTAATAACCGTCAGTACGGTTTTCGATGCAACAGATCCACTAATGGAAATTTGATGACTTTTCTCACCGAAAAGTGTAATTAATCATTAAATAAATTTGGAAAAATGCAAAATTATTGCACTTTGAAAGCATTTGATAGAGTTTGGCATCAAGCTCTTCTATCGAAACTACATGCATTTCTTATCAACGAATCACTTCTTCGCTGGATTAGTAATTTAATTACCTTTTTGACTATTCAATTCAAGTTGTTTTCGATGGTTTCAAGTCTGAAGATCATAAAATAAATGCTGGTATGCCCCAGGCCTCCGTATTGTCTCCTACACTATTTCTTATTTTCTTTAAAAAAAATCCCTTGTCTGAAAGTATTAATTCACTAAATAGCTTCGCTGATGACAATACCCTTAGTTTTTCCTACTCCCTTCAAGATCCACCTCTCTGTTTTTCAGACGTAAGGCTGGCAGAATGTGTTGAGCTCATTAGATTTAATAAAGAACACTGTCAAAGGGGGTATAATTAAATCGTGTGGAAATCCAAAACTGAAAGTTGTCTTTAGTCGTTAAAGTAGATTCTCCTCCTCTATTCGCCCTTTATTTCCTTAACACTCACACTACATTCGTAACCCCTTGAGAGCGTGCCAATTGTGAAAAAGAAGTAGGTGTTAGGTTTAAAAAATTGACAAAACCCTTTTAAATAATAGTTAATTTAGCTTCTGCGCGGTCTCAAAATTGAAGAAAAACAATTTCAATGATGAGTTTCAATGGAATTTGTAACTGGCTCCTTAGACTTTTTATGGGCCAAAAACTTGAATAAAGTAAGTTCATATGTATGTATAAATATCGTGAGTAAAAATAGATCCAGGAGGTTTCTATTGGGCAACAACGATACTTTGGTTAAAGACTGCTGAAAGCCAACTATTAGACACATGTTGTTCTTCATTCCACACTCTTTTAAAGCATTTTCTACAAGTAATTTTCAATCAATAAAAGATCTTTCAACCAAAACATCTTACACTAATTAAATGCATTTTCCAAAAATGATGTGAAAATCAGTGATCCTAAAGCAAAAAGAAAAACATATTTAACGTAACATTAAAGACAAATTAAGCAAGAACCCTTAATAAATAAATTTTTATCGAAAATCATATAGATAAATACGTACAAAGTATATTATACCCCCTGCCTACATTATTTTTCATTCATTCGGCATAATAATCCCACACATGTGAGTTATATTTATAAGAGCAGGTCAGGTAGGTAGAGTGTTCCACCACACATTTTGAGAATTTTTTTTTTTATTTTCAACAGACCAGACACATTCAAAATAATAATAAAAATTAAGAAAAAAAATCTGACTTCATTCAAAAATTCAAAATCGTAATGTTCCTTTCTTGGGAGTCGACCGGTTATTTTTCAATCCATGTGTGATTTTTGTTATTTTTTTCAAGAAATTCAAATAAAAAAATAAAAACAAACATTCGAATGAAAACCACACATGATTTTTGTAGCAAAAAAAATACAAAAATGATTTTGTTATTTTACAGAAATCTGTTACTCTGCAAAGAACATAAAATCCTTTTTTTAAGAAAAAAACTAATACCAACTCAAATTGGATAATTTTCACTCCATTCCACAATCCACAAGAAATGAAAACTTAAATGTGCTCAAAACCTTCGTTTATTTATTTTGCCACTCAACTCAATTATTGTGTGTTTTCCTTTTTTCATTTATTCAAGATAATGCTTGTAGTTCGTAGAAGATTTTCTTACACTTAGTAATTTCTAAGTTGTTGATTTTATTTTTAAGTTTATAGTTTCAAAATATTAGTTGTTTTTTTTTGTAAGAACGTTATTGTGAATATAAAGTATTGAAGTGATTTGATTGAATACGATTTATTCAATAATTGGCAACTTTGTCGTAAAAAAAATGCACAACTGTATCGCACGTATTTGCTCTAATGTCCAAGTTCCTCGGAACCTAAGAACATTTAAAATATGCTAGTAATTTATTAAAAAAAAGCATTCGTTCAAATCGTTCTTTTTACTGTATAAAAAACGTTAAATAACTTAGGGCTCAAAAATAAGTATGCCATTATAAGAGTTTTTGGTACATTTGTTTACCAAAATGTACACAATACCTTGAATAATACACTGATTTTGTTTTTCCAAAATCGTTG
Source organism: Dasysyrphus albostriatus (assembly GCA_946251815.1). Lineage (NCBI taxonomy): Eukaryota > Metazoa > Arthropoda > Insecta > Diptera > Syrphidae > Dasysyrphus > Dasysyrphus albostriatus. Next base: position 141,413,591 of record OX276336.1, read on the forward strand.
GAGCCGTTTTTGAGATAAATAAGCTTTTCCTTAACTGTTGAATGGCAAGTACCGTTAATTTTTCGATCACTAAAAACCCTTAAATTAAAAATTTCAAGAAGATCGCATTGGTTTGGACTGTAAATTGAGATACAGACAGAAATGTGCCTCCCACTTTTTGAACATGCCAGGCCTTTAAGCCTCTCTTTTATTTTATTTGTTTGCATGTCGTGAACCTATCTTTGCTCTGAAAAAAAGTTTTGTGTAGTTTAGAAAACATATTAGAAATTTTCATACAACAACGTATGGCCGTCGTCTTATTATTGTAAAGTTTTAAACCTCGTAAACACTTTACTACGTTTACGGCGAGTTTACACATTTACATGAATAACCTTAATATCTTTTGACTTTCGTTAACTTTTCATGCTAAAACATTTTGTAGTTTTTTTTTTTGAGAATTAAATTGTTCAATTTGGCTTGGTTTCAGCGTAATACGAAATTTATTGAAAAATTGTCAGTTTTGCCGCTCTCTCAGAAGCGCAATTTGTCCCAAAAAACATATTTAATAACAAAAAAAAACTTAAATTTTATTATTCAGTATTGCCGACAAGAATCGATATTTTAACCAATCGACATGTTTTTTGTCGGTCATTCTTATGTTACGCAATTCGAGACAAAATGTATCTCTCGTAAAAAATGCTGTCACCATCTCGGATCTTTATTCCAGCTGTACGATGCCCTCGGCCCAAAATTTGATAGTTGTAACCACTGTACGCAAAAAGGCAAAAAAAATCCCACTTAATTTTGCTAAGTAAAAGTAATCCTCTAAGAATTATCTTTCCAGACAAATTGTAATATATTTCGGTTTTTATCAACTTAAATCATATTCACACTTTTCATTATTAAAAGACATTAAGAGGACACAAAAGTGATGACTTTAGAATTAAAGCAAAATAAATAGAACAGCTGTTTTAAATCAGTCAGTGGCGTAGCAAGTGAGAAAGAGTTCAAAAAGGCAAACTAAAAAATACGGAAAATATTTTCCATAAAAAATTAAAAAATTCAAACCGATTTGGAATCAGCAAACTGAGTTTGCAAATTCAAAAGAATTTCTAGAGCAGTAGAAATCGGTAAACATTTCTGATTTGTGTAGGTTTTTTTCTAATCCATCTTTCAATGCATTTTGACAATTAACATCGTGACAAATAGGAGAAGAACTATATTTTGAGATAGAAAGTTAATTCAAACGTCAAACAATTCCCTTAAAACCACTTTTTCCGGAGAATTAAGAAAACTTCAAAATTATACGATAAGCTAAATTTTGACGGAAAAAGTGCATTTTGATCCAGATGTCAGAAAATTTTTCTAAACTCACTTATTTCCTCACCAGTAAACCGAAAAATTCAGATTTTAAGAGGTACTTTTATTTTCATCTCATCAATCATTCATTCATCCATCAATTGTTCCCCATCAAGTGCAAGCGATCTTCAATTTTTCTTCATAAGTCAAATTGAGAATTTTTCTGAAAACTGTCAATTTCATATTACTATTTGATCAAAATCTTTAAAATTCATTTGGGATAGGTACCCGTTCTATAATTTTAACTTTTTTTTTTATTTTATTTTTATTATATTTATTGATTTTATAATAAATTGTTTCACCCCCTTAGGCTCTAGCTCGAGGTTCAGGGTAAATAAAGACGCAAGAACGCGTGAACCTTTGTATGCTATGCCGATTCCCAATTCCCACTTTGTTAAACTTCTTCATCCATTATTCTAACCCCTTGAACAGAATGAATGTAGGTGCCACTTGCAGCAAGAGTTGAATTTTATGTAACTTCTGCTATGCCATACATTTCTTGCTACATTTTCAACTTCACATTGTGGCAATGTATGTATATACTATTTTCATATATTTTTTGTCTATACTTTGACAGTGCTGCACGCTGCAACTACAGCTGCACCATTCTGTTTGACTAGTAAAGCGCAAGTATAAAATCAACCAATCAAAGAAAGAGAGGCAGAATCACAAAGCCAATTCTCATGTTTCATTAAATTTCAATTTTAATATTATTTTTAACATGAGAACAAAATGTGTGCTTTCACATTAAGACTCAAGTATAAAAATGAGACCAAAATCTTTTCCGGTGCCTTCAACTTATTTTTAATACCCTTTTTCACTACTAAATATATTTCAGATATCGACAGCTCTGTTCCACAATATCAAAACTTCTCAAAAGTACTTCACTCATTGCACTGCAAAGCATTGGAGTTTTTTTTTAGTTCCACAAGATACTCTGTTGAATTCGGTTGTGTTATCGGATGAATTTAACTTTGTTGTTGTTTCACGGTTAGCTCTTATTTTCGGTCGAATTAAATACGAAATCATCTAAACGAGGCATCTTTTTTTCGTTAATTTCGTGTCTTGTTGTATCTTTGGCGCCTTCACCAAAGATTGGGTTTTTATGTGCAAATAACCAAATAAAAAAAATATATATATTAAAAAAAAAAAGATAAAAAGTTTTTTACCTATCCATTGTAAGTTAGTACGTTATGTTGTTTTGGGTAACCTTCCAACCAGCAAGTGGAGTGGGAATTAAGTCGTTTAAAAATTCGCCAAAATAAGCACACAAAAAAAACCGAGAGTTATACCTATACGTTTGCTTCTTGGGAGATACCCAAAGTTTATCTTGAAGCTTCAGTAATTTTTTGTTTGTTAGTTTTTGTTTCTAGTTTTCCGGTATTTGTGGTTTTGTATATAATAAATCACCCAAAACAAAGTGTCCTACAAAAGTAAAAAAAAAAAAATTCAAAAGATACAAAAGGTTCAATGTGTTAAGTGAGAATTATTTACCATAACCGCTCTTTTGATGGTTATATAGCTGAGTTAAGATATTTCATTTTATTTTTAACTGTGTTAGTTGAAAGTGAGTGAGCATCCGCGAAAGTTGTAAATCAAGAAAAGTACCAATTTTTGTCTGTTTGAACAAATTTCTATGCAAAATGGATAGTTTCTGCTGATTCATCTCACCTCACTTAATTGGCGCCCGGTTTGAACTCAAATACTTCGCCCTCTTTATAACAACTGTATTCTTTTTGGATAGCTGCCATCAGAGAAGAGTGAAAATTCATCATCGTCATCATCATGATTGAAAAAATGAATTCGTTTTATACATCAAGTGACTATGATGTGCCGGCCTTCACTAAGCGGATAAATAAGGTATACCTTTGTCTGAATCAAAATAAAGGTATTTTTACCATCTCTAATTTCAAGACTCTGACAAAGCTAGATGTTGTCACTTGAAGTTGGGATTAGATTCAACATTTTGAGTGGTTATATGTATCTGCATGATTATTGCCTATCTATTGCAACATATTTATAGATGCATAGATAACTTTGTTTCTTTCTATGACGCATTTAAATAGTGACTATGGTGGCTCCAGCTTCATCAGCACTAGTCTATACTTCCAATCGAATAGCAGTCGCGCCATGCCACACCGGCCGTGTCAGTGCAATCTTGATGCACTTGTTGATCTGAAAGACGTCCGTGATCGGACTATCGATCTTATGGATTCTTTTGTATCTCCTTAGCCTTCCCTTCTCCTCTGATGGAAATTAATCATTCCGCAAATTATCTCTACACTGGACAGTGCCATAAGGAGATGATATTCTTGATGGTCAGGGGCAGCACTAGAGTATCTCATAGATACGTGTGTGCACAGTAAAATGATCTAAATGGACCTGGTAATTGGCTATACAGCGTATTTATACTATAATCCATGGGATATATTCACCGGGGTGTTTTCTTTTTTGTAGTTGTTGTTTTGTTCATCGACTTCTTGGGCCTGCTTTATGGTCTCATTTATCATGTTTATAAAACCGGGGCGAGTGGATATATAATAATTGATGGGTGCATGCGATGCAGAGAGAACATTTAGTTTTTTTTTTTTGCATCGCTCCACAACTATACCTATATCTTGATTGATCTGTCGTTTAAGTGGATTTATATACGTTTGTATGATAGGAAAAGCAAATTTGCATGCAACTTGTGTAGAGATATTTTTTTTTGTTCTCATAATTTTATAGTCAATTCTGAAATAGACTGGCGTCGACACGAAGTGAGCGACTTTAAATAGATCACATCAGACTTCTTAATTGTACTTAATATGATGTACTGCGTTTAAAAGAGAGATTCATGGACTGCAGGAATGACAGTTGGATTGGGAGGTTGAGTGGGGGGAGGGACTTAAGTGTCGGGTTCGGTTGGAGATTATAATTAATCTTGTCACCTTTTAAACTGAATTTGTTTGATTTTTTTAAATGATTGTGGAATTTATGGGTTTTATATTTATACTTATTTTTTGTTAATTGAATTATTGTTATTCAGTTCTTTTTTTTCATAAATTCAATCGAGATATTTTTATGAATTGATTGTATTAAAGTATTGAGCTATCGCATGCATAAAATATTTTGCTATTTTGTGAAATAATAAATTGGTGGAATGATAATGGCACCGGCATGGCACCGCACCAAGCGATGTTTCAGTATATAATCTCTGATAGTCACTTTATTAATTGCTTTTCTGTGTGACATGATAAAAGCAAAATTTAAAACTGTGTTGACCTAATTTGTAGCAAAAAAATGGCGTTTTTATTATTTTGACCAAACTGGCTGAACCAGGCAAATTATGTTTGATATAAGATTTGAAGCAACTACCGCATCATGGGCCCACATCACGTTCATAATCTTGTGATCTTTATGTTAATAAAACAAAGCAGAACTTTTAATCTATTTAGTTCATTGAGGTTGAACATAACGGGGTTAGTTTTTTTCACTAATTTAACAATTCAATCAAATATCAAAAGTAGGTATTTAATTCAACAGAGAAAGTTTGGAGTTTGAAATTAGATTCACAAATGTTATTCCTTTAGGTAAAAGATTTTGATCCAAAACTTAAGTTTAAATTTAATAAAATAAAAAGTTTATTTATTTATTTTTGTCGGAAAAAACAGAGCTCAAAAAATAAATTTTTGTCTTTGGGTTATTTTTGTCTTCCAGACCCAAGATACATGTAGGTATAATTGATATTCTTAGTTTTAAAGACAGCTTCATTAGTAGAAAAATGGATTTAATTTTGAAAAAGCTAGAAAATGGTGCCCAACACGAGCACTTGTGATGTATCAAACCGAAAATTTTTCAAAGTCAGTGAACTCGAGTTGGCTTAGTCGAGTTGAAGCTAAATTATGTGAATACTTTTCATACGTTGTTTTCGCAACTCGAGCTGCGAATACTTTCTTTTCATGCATTTTAATCGCAAATCGAGTTTTTTTTACTCGGGTTGAAGTGAAATTTGATGAGGTCACTTCAGATCAACTTTTTAAATGTGAAGTGGTTGAATAGAAAACTTTATTAAATTTGATTTTTCTAGAGCATACAAAAAAAAAACAGCAAAGCTACCTGAAGAATTTGAAAGAATTCTTTTCTAATTTTTAGAGGTTTTTAAATCCATCGTAGCCATCCTTCAATGGAATTTGACACTTCATAGTTTGAAAGATGCTGGACGAACTATATGTTAAGCCAAAAAGTATATTTCGTATCAAATGTCACCCATTTTTCTGGAGCATCAAAAAAATTCGAAAATTTCTGATTTTTTAGAGGGTTTTTAATCCATCGTAGCTATGTTTCAATGTAATTCGAAAGCTTATAGTTTGACATGTGATGAACGAACTATATTTTAAGGCAAAAAATGTATTTGAATCAATTTTAATAATTCACCTATTTGCTCTTGAATCATCTTTTTTCCAGAGCATTTAAAAAAACTATAAATTTCTGATTCTATATTGCTTTTTTTTTAAGTCCATAATTTCATCAACCTTCATCGCTGCAGCCCACAACTCGGTTCGAATTTGTATTCAATTTCTATTTCTATTTCTTTTCAATCGGTTAACCTTTAGCCCACGTAGATGCCAAAACAAAAGCTGAGTTCATTAAATCGAATAGTTGTTTTTCAGTTCAGGTAGAATCTAACTCGAGCTTAAAAAAAAATTCAAACCGAGTCAACTCGGTCAATTCAGAACGAGTTATCTTTAGATTCAGGTAAAATCTAACTGAAGTTGGACAAAATAAAAAATTCAAACCGAGTTAACTAGAGTTGACTCGGGTTAGCAAACCGAGTTGACACATCAAAGTTTTGTCTATTTCAAATTCAGGTTAAAAAAAAATTGGTTTGGCCATAAATATTTGACACTTATTAAAAAACAAAAATTTTATTCATAAAATAGTTAAGTTTCTTAATAAAAGTTATTAATTGGTAGAAAAACTGATTTTAATTCATATTTTAAACCGAATGGCGCCCAACGTAAGCCAGAAAATCGATTTTTTGATAGAGTCTGCTTCAAGGACAAAAACACATTTGTTAAAAATTTATTTAACATGGATATCTTTGCATACCAAAACTTGTTTGCAAGTAAAACAAAATTAGTTCGATTCATATTAAAAACAAAGTGGCGCCCAACTCATTAAAGTAGTTAAGTTTCTTGTTAGAGTTTATTGGTAAAACTAAATTAGTTTGATTCATATTTGGAACCAAATGGTGCCCAACGTAAACCAAACAATCAATATAAGCCTTTAACTACAATATTATTAACTTAATTTTTTATCTTAACAGTTTATCATTTTGTACAGATTAGGTTCTTTTTGAGACTTTTTGCCTTACTTCAACCAAAACTAAAACATTTACATTTAGTTTGAATGCATTAACTTTTTTGATTTCATGTAAAACTTAAAACCAATACAATTTGTAAGTAATTTTTGTCTTAAAGAACGAAATTAAAAACTAGCATGACCTAAATAAAAACAGATTTCTTTTTAAAAGAAAAACTTTAGGTTTTATAATGTTTTTGGAGTTGGTTCTGCCCCACAGAAGTTGGCAGAAAACTTTTGGTTTGCTTTAATTATTTTTTCTTGTTCTCTCGTTGGCCGAACAACTTCATCAAGAGAGAGATTTAGTTTTGTAAGTCAATTATGTACTTCGAATGACTTAATTATTTCACTCAGTACTTGTGTTGTTGTTTTTTTTTTTCTTAGAAATCGCAACAAGTTTAAAACAACTATTTCACGATACTTTTCATACAGCCTATTTTATTTTTTTTTTTTTGTTTTTGCTTCTAAAGACTCATAAACAGCAAATTAAAATCTAAAGCTAAAATGTAAATTGTAAAGTCACGTTTTTTTTGCCTCAAGGGTCACACTTCACCCGGATAGATTGTAATTAGTAGTCGCACGTGTAGCGACGTCAACGACGACCGACGTTCATATATAGGTACCTACATAATACCACCATATGCACATTGTATACGTACGGGACAGGACAGGGACATGAGGACAAAAAACGTCGTCTGCGTCTCATTGTTGGATTATATATATCCACGATTGTGCTTCACAAGTCAATAAACTACTTCATCAAGTCATCAGTTAAAAGGCAGCAACAATTTCAGCCAATTGTTGTAGTTACCTACAGAGAGTGTATAAACCTAACGACTCCTGCATCAAGTATGAAGTCGTGTAATTAATGATTTTAAAAACACAGCTCTTATACCCATCGGTTGATTTGGTTTAGGCTTTTGTTGATGGATCGGTCTCTGTGTTTAATGCAGGAGGGAGTATATATTTTAAATTCAATATTCAAATCACCCACATGTCTGGATGGTTGTGGTGTAGCAGGAAACATTTTAGCTGGCAATTGCCTGTCAACTGAAGCTGGTTTCGATTTCAACTGAAATCATTAAAAATAAAAGTCAAAACACAATTTCTCACGATTTTTGTTTTATAGCCAAACCATACAAAAGTGTCAGCTAGCTAAAAAAAAAAAATATTTATTATACCTAGTAGGGAGATGGTGGTATGGTGCTTGGTGCATCACTCTCCTCGCGACATTAATTTTTTTTTATTATCATTTCAAGCTACACTTCATATTTTACTTTGATTTGTAGAAAACATTTTGACGGATTTGTCTTTTCACTGTCAAATAAATAAGCTTTGTTTCTTATACAAAAAAAAAAATTGTTTATCGGTTAAAAAATGACAAAAAAATGGCGCCCAATGCAAAACATTTACATTGTTACGACTTTTTTAAAGACCGAAGAAATGTGTTTTAAATTTATTCAATAGCAAGATCTTGATTCAGAAAGCAGCTCTTAAAATTTTACTAGAAACCGTAGTAAATTAATTGTTTCAGAAAAACAGAAAGCGGAACAACCAAGAAATCTTAATAGTCAACGTAACAAGTTCCAAAAAAAACATAAGCTTGAATTTTTTAACTTTGTGTCCTGTCCTGCCTGTTCTTATGTTTTTCTCAGAGGATATTTATAGGTAATGCCCCTTCGGAGAAATAACACATTATTTCAAGTTATGATCTGGTGTTTTTTTTTCTCCTTAGAACTCCAAACAACAGACCAGACACATTTGTCACCCAGAGTAATCTGAAACTTTAGATTCGCTTTGGTTTTTTGTCCTCGTTTAATGTATTAAGATTTGTTCCAGCAAATTTTTCTTCTTGAGGATTTAGTTTTCTTTGCATATACATTTTTGAAATCCCTCCTTTCTCCTGCATTTACCACTCTAAACCTTGAGAATACGAATGAAATGAATAAATTTGCGAGGGACGTGACTTTTTCTTTCTTTTTTTTTAAAAAAGCTTAACATCGAAATTTTGTATGGCAACTATCACTCCATTTGTTGGCATCACAATGTCACATACCTCAATGTCCACAAAATATTTTGTAAGGCAGTTAAAAATCTGTATGTGGAACGTCAAAGACGACAACCAACGCCGACAACGACGGACGACGACGACACAAAGATAATTGCACTTGTTAGAGAATTTGATTGAGTGTCTCTATCTGTATACAAGCAAGTACACACATACATTTACGTAGATTCCAATGAAAATAATAAATTCTCGGATCTGCTGACAGATAGATGAACTCACATCACACAATGGGTTAATTAGAATGACGTTGGGATATGTTTGTTTGACTCTCAAACTGACATTTCAAGATCATGGTTGTTGGCAAAATATTATGTAGATACGGAATATTTGTGTGAAAACAAAAATAAAATTAAACATTTATTTCATTTCCATCCAGACCTCATTGCACTCTATTTGTAGTGCACTTAACAGAGAAGCGACAACAATGACACCCGGATGTGAGCATCTCTTAAAAAACCATCTGCTTGCAATAAAACGATATATAAGATGGTGAAACTGCTATTTACTTGCGGCGTGCATAAATGTTGTTGCGTGTTTAATGCTTTTAAAGAAAAAAATGCGCGGCAAAGGCCCTCATGATTGCATGAACTGTGATTTAAAAAAAAAAAGAAAAACGAATGAAAAAAAGGCAAAAGAAAAATATTTAATTGAAAACATTCAATGGCATTGCTACACAAAACACAACTTAAATGGAATTTAAATGAATCATTGTGAGTTTCGGTTTAATTAGATCGAATTCAATTTAACACACAATTGCATAAGCGCAATTACGCATCGAAATTGCAACTTGCAACCGTAAACAACTTAATTAGCATATGCATGTGTGTAAAAGACTGCAGGTTAATGTGAAAAAAGGTGATGTTTATGTATGCTTAGGTGTTAGAAAAACACCTGCTTTTTGTCTTCTTTTAATAAGGAAAGAATGAAATGTAAGTATAGATAAAGGCAGGTACCTAACCTACTCTTGCAACAAAACAAAGTAAACATACCTATAGCTGATAAAGAAAATAATATTGGATTAGCTGTCAAAGATTTATTGTAGGTTATACCATTTAGAAACTATAATCAACAAAATGATTTATGATGATTTTAATAGGAAACGTCAAAATTGTTGCTAAGCAAATATGTACATTGTTTTTGTATGGAGCTAAGAGCTATATAAAAATCTACCTGTTGTTAATAATGCCAACCTACATTTGGAATGCAGCGCCATGAAATCAAAAGTAATAATCTTTAATGAATACCGACCGAAAAACAGCGTTTTGTTTTTCTGAACCAACATTATCTTATCGCTGAAAAAAACAAACAGGTTCAATTTACTTGCAGGGTCAATATTTGATTGTTTTTTATTATTATTTTTGGCAAAAAATGTATTTCATGTAATTTTAAAAAATAAATTAATATATTTACATACCATTTTAAGAGATTAAGCAATATTAAATAATTCGCCTGCGGTTTATTTAAGTTAACTATAAAAGAAGAATACTGTGAAACTTGATTCCTGCTAAGAGCTTAAACCTGCTTTATCTTTTTATCTGTAGAGTATTTTTGAAATATGCAGACACATAATGAAAACAAGTTCTCAATATAAAAAAAAACATTTAATCAGTGAAATTCCAAGTGGCTTGCACATGAGCAGCGAATTCAAAACCAATTATTCTAGAAATTTCAACGGTAAATAGTTAGATACATATTTTTGTTTTAATTGACTGGCAAAATGAATAACCGACCCCATCTATAATTTTAACAATTCTGCTTTAAAGAAATTTAATTAACAATTTTCTATGCATTTTAATATATCTTCTGTGAATTGTGGAACGTAAATTTCCAATCCATAACTTCAGGTATTTGTTGCATATTGTACATAGAATGACAATACAACAAATACAAGATTAGTTATTTGTTTATATTTTTTGACAATTCATAGGTGAACAATATTCAAATTCCAATTATTGCACAATCGTGTAACTTTCAACGGTGATTTGGCATCACTTTTGAACAACAGATTTGACGGATCCCACCAAAACAACATGGCCACTCTTCCACAGTCTGCCAACATCAACACGCGTCCATATTGGAAAACCCTACATACATTGTATAAAGAAATGTTTGTTACTTAAATCACATCAACTTGAGTTCATTCATAAAATGTTCTTTCTTTTTTCAACAATTCCACAGACCATTTGGTGTGGGTTTATCTTCGAAACATGAGATTCCATCATTTATCAAGAACTTTCTTCTTCAGTGAGCGATTAGCTTCTTCTACTTCAATTAACATCAGCAATATGACTATGTCGATTGGAATGCAACATACTATGTTAAGCAGAGGTATAGATATACTCAAAGAAACTCTTCCCAAGAATTTACAACTTCCGATTGCGTCACGCACATCGCTTCTTCATCTTTCACAACGGATTCCCCATGGCCCGTGTATTTATTGAATGAAAGGTTATGAATGACTCATACTCAATGGCATCTCTCTTAGCTAAGGAATTCCTCTCAAAGCCACTATACATATATAAAATTTGTCTACATTATATTTTGACAAACGTGCGACTATATTAAAGACAACCCACGTGCGCTTAACTGGATTTCCACGTGATGAATTACAGTTATAGTTAATTGAAGCCAGTTAGAGAGTTATTAGACGCATGAAATCTAATTTGCTTAGATATTTCCATTTAAGTGTGAGTGGGTGCTCATAGCAAACAAAAAAGATTTCAAAAGTTATGCCTTAAGAGAGGCTTGTTTTATTTTTGATTTAATTTGATTTTCTATGGAATTCTTTTCAGTTACGCCTAAACAACATTGTGTTTTTTATTGACGAAAAGAATTTTTTGTGCGGGTTTATAACTGGGTTTATGGTTATCGTTAAAAGTTGTAGGTATTTTATATTCTTTTAAGACAAACTATTCAAAGGCTATTTCCATAACTAATTAATAAGTATGTGAAACAGAATTTATGACTTCTTGTATATAAATACAGTGGTGGTCCAGTGTAGTATAACGAATGATAAAATAAGTGTGTTTTTTCACTAGCCCAGATGAATCGGACGAAAAAAACGACGCCATCACAGAAAAAAAAATGGAGTTTCCATACAAACTATCGATAACAAGTATGAAATTCGTGCCGGTAACACAGTTGTTATCTGGGCTAAAGTTAAACCCCGAAAATTCTCTGGGCTTAGCTAAGCCCGAAGGGGCTTAATTGTTATTGCATTTAACATGTAAATTGTTTAGACCTGACGTCGTTTTTTTCGTTCAAGCCCATTCGGGCAAGGAAAAAAACACATAAGGTCCAAGGTCTATTTCTATAAAGAAGTAGATATTTATTTTTCAATACTTTATTTGGTAATATTTTTCAATATAATCCGTGGCAAAAACAAAAATGTTTGCATTTTCATACCCTATTTATATAAGCGAAGATTAGAAAATAAATTAAGCAAAACAGATCAAAGTTCATGTAATATGACCACAAAGATATAAATCAGTAATCAGTTTACACAAATTTCTCTTTTAATTGGTTTTTAACAGAAAAAAAAAATGGTTGAAAAAAAATTGTGAAATTCGTTATTATGGGCTTCCAATAAATGTTCGTAATATCGATCATTCGTTATATCGGTATTCGTTATTCTGGACCACCACTGTATCAAATTTATGCGATTTAACTTTTCGTGATTTAATTATTATCTGAGCCACATATAAACAGTTTATTCTGACTGCTATAAAAATTTAGTAAAACTATTCCCTCTCTTAAGGGAAATTTATCAAAGAAATTGATAAAAAAAAACAGCTTCTTTAAAGAAAGAAAATCTTTAATCAAAGAGTTTCAGTTTTATTGAAATGCGTTTAGCACGATCACGTTTATTTTATCAAAGTAGCTGATTTGCAATTGCAAATCATATACTCAGTTTTGGATTGACTTTGATAGCAGGCGTATTCCATTATGCCCTTTCGGTAGGATTTCCCAAACTAAAGTTTCTTTTCTTATGGTTTCTTAAAAGTTTCTTATGAAAATTCGCAAGAAATTTCACGTTAACAAACACACCAATTATTTTTCCAGTTCAGAAAAATTAAACTTTCCAGAATTCTCCTGTCAAAAAATGTGTAAAGTGCGTATAATTTGCGAATTGCAAATAGTGGCGAATTCTAACATTTCTTTCAAAGGAGTGGTTTCCAACTGACGCAAATTGTCATTAAAATAAAAAAAAATGGGTGTTTAACAAAATAGAGGTCAAATTCTAGCGAATTTTTCGTTTGCAGATTTGTGGAATGCGTCCTGTTGTTGTGGATTGCGAAATAGTGTTTAACATGCTAAATATAACATTTTAAACTTATTTTGCGTCTTGTTTTTCTTTTTAAAATTGTAGATAAGATCGTTTGTTCACTTTGTTGTTAAAACAAGAATTTGTTGATATTTGCACTTTAAATTGTCTAAGCAAATCTATTCGCACTCGCAAGTCACAGCTTATGTGAAAGGCACTTTAGTGAATCCAAATTTTGTTCCACTACTAAGATCACTTTTAGGAGAGGAAACTCAGTATCTGAAAACTTTTCGACTTTTCCCTAAATCTCTTTAGCTTTTTTCACCATGAAACAAAATATCCCAAATTTCTAGTTCTTTATTTTCACAGAACACTATACCGAGATTTAATAAGATTTCTTCAAATATTAAAGATTTACCATACAAATTTATTTCGTAAATCTAGAAGATTATAGAAATTATTCTTGTTAAATCGTCTTAAGACAAAGGGTTTTACAAATCGAACTACCTATTCTTTTACCTGTGGCGGTGAAGGATTAATTCTTTGCTCTATTCAGTTCTTCATTGTTTGACAAATATGAAACATTCTATGACAGAGCTCACATTGGACTGACTCTAGACCTACTTTGATAGATAGGGTTTAAAAAAAGAATACAGAATTTGTTCGCCAGGTCAAGATAAGGTTATTCAAAAAATGATTTACGACCAATCAAACAAATCTTATTTTGTTTCTCATTAAAAAATAAAGGTGTGTTGCAAAAGTGAATGTTTCTATAATGGAAATTATTTAAGAGGAAAACCAAAGATGATCAATGTACCTATTTCTGATAAAAACCAAATCGTATTAATAAGCACAGGTAAAACCTGCGTATCTATTTCATTTTTCCCGAAAGCTAATTTTCTTACATTCTACAGGTTCTTTAGTAAACAGCGTGAACAAACTTTATAGCAAAAGCCTTAGGGGAACTCCATTGTAATATCAGATGACAATCATCTTTACAGTACAATACACTGCAAAGTTTCTACGAAATCAATAAATTCCGATGAGTTAGTTCTTAGGTGCATACGTACATAAAGTAATTAGATGTTAAATAGGAATTCGTAATAAATTGTCATAAATTAAAAAATAAATGACTAACTAAAACCATATTATGCTATGTTTCTACCAAAGGTTTTCCTCAATTCAGATTTAATAAATCTATCTGGTGTTTCTACCCCGCAAAACGATTTAAAGAAGATTTATTTTGACATCGCTTTTAAAAATGCAAATGGTGTCTCATTTTTTCTTATCAAGTGGAAGTGAGATAGAATGCTTTATTTTTGAAGAACTGAATTCAGCCACAAATGAATCCTTCAGCGTCATATAAGAATAGGTTAGTTTGATTTGTAAAAATTTGTATACTAGGAAGATTTAACCAGATTAATTTATAATCTTCAAGATTAACAAAATAAATTTTAATGGTTAATCTTCGAAATTTGAAGAAGATTTGAGGTACCTAGATCTCATTAAATCTCGGATAAGTGTTAGCTGGAAATGTAGCATAAGTTAAGTAATTATCAACGAGAAGAGATTACTCAATTTGTGTACCATTTTCAAATGTGACATATTAACACTTGAAAATTTATTATTTTTGTATGCAAAGTACATTAAGCACGTGGTGCGCTTAATCATTGATAGTTTTGCTGAAAGACCGCAACCGCAACTCTTCCTTGGCAAGCTTTAGCTTTTGTGACAAATTGTGATTCATCATTGAAGGTATGTGCGTACAAGTGGATTTGTTTTTTTTTTATTTGGAAAATAAAACTTTGTTAATCTGAAAGGCCTTAACCTTCAAATTTGAAGATTTTGATTTATGTAAATAAATTATTTATATGCATTATTGAGTTGCAACATTTTGTCCTTTGTTTTTGTTTTTTTTTCTTTTCAATAGCCAATGCAACTACTTTAAAGTTTTGTCAACATGCTATTTAAATGTTAATTTAATTGGCTTGTAATTTTGGGAGAAAATAAATACCAAATACCAATGCCAACAATATTTTCATTTAATGTTGGGATTGGTTGAATACATTTTGCAATTTTGTTGTAAATGACAGGAAAGTAATTGCTGATTTATTTTTTGATACTTATTGGCTAAGTTTTTTTGTAGTGGAACTTAATTGTTGTTAGTCTCTATTACGCAGTAAATTGTCAGAAAATTACCTAGGAATGATGTATGAAGTATGGGTTCCTCAGTTAAATACTGTTTTAACCTTCTAAGACGTCTTATTTTCAGTCAATGGATACCGACATTGTATTAAATAAACAGTACTAAAATACTGTATATAATATTTTCTAGTGGAAAAAGTTAAATTCAGACAAAATAGTCCAAGTAATATCAATTGGAATTGGTTTGGGATCGGTTTGAAATCGGTTTGAGATTAGTTTTAGACCAGTTTGAGATCAGTTTGAGATCGGTTTGAGATTGACTTGAGATTGGTTTGAAATCGGGTTGAGATCTGTTTAGAATCGGTTTGAGATTGGTTTAAGATCGGTTCGAGATTGGTTTGAGATCAGTTTGAGATCGGTTTGAGATCGGTTTAAAATTGGTTTGAGATAAATTTGAAATCGGTTTGAGATCGGTTCTAGATAGGTTTGAGATTGGTTTGAAATTTGTTTGATGTCGGTTTTAGATCCTTTTGAGATTTGTTTAAGATTGGTTTGAGATCGGCTTAAGAGTGGGTTGAAATCTTTTTGACATCAGTTTGGCATCGGTTTTAGATCAGTTTGGGTCTAGATTGTGGTCGGTTTGAGTTTCGTTGGATATTAAACATCGAATATTGAAAATCGAGCCTCGAACATTTAAAGCTTAACATTAAACTTCAAACATCGAACAACCAACATTGAACTTTGAGCATCGAATATTTAATGTTGAACACTAAACTTTGAATATTGGACATCTTTTTTTGAACATCGAACACTAAACCTTGAAAATCGAATTTCGAGCATTAAACATTGGAAATCGAATATTGAACATTGAAAATCAAACATCGAACATTGAACATCGAATATCGATTATCGAACATTGAGCGTCGCACATTGATCATAGACTCGACTTGTTTTGCGATCGGTTTCAGATCCGTTTGAGATCAGTTTGAGATGCGTTTGAGATCATTTTTAGTTTAGTTTGAGGTGAATATATAACATCAATTCTTTCGACTGCCCTCGCTTCAGTCGGTTTGAGTTTATCTTCCGTTTTATTGAATTTTTTGCGTCCTTTTTTTCTCTTATACAGTTTCTTACATTTCTTTCTTCAATACACGCTATTCATATTCATCAGACAAATAAGACAGTATTGCTTCGTATAAATTTTAAACTGAGTTGGTGCAACTTACAAGCTTATAACTTGAGTTCAAATGGTCATTAAAGATTTAGTCCATGCAATCACGAGAAAATAATAAGCTATGTAAGTAAATATAAAAAAATATTTGAATTGAGTTATTTGATGTTTTTGTTTTACATTTTTAAAGGGAATACGAACGAGAATAACAAGGCCTTATGTTGAAATTTTATTAATTTGAGGGAAGGTGAAAACAAAAAATTGATTATTATTGTATTTAGAGCTAGTTCTGTTCAGTTTTTTTTGACAAAAATATGCTCAAACAAATTTGTATCAAAATACTTAATGCAGTTTTCAAAAAAAAAAGTTTTCTTCAAGCAGTGATGATACGGCTACCATATCATTCCTAATAAACACTTTCCATTGCTAACATGTTTTATTGAAATTTATTTGAATCTAAGTTAGGTACTCTTCTAAATCTATGCTAACTGCTATATAAGAAAACATTTTTTTAAATTATAATTAATTAGTCTAGAATTGTGTCTAATTTTATTAATAAATAAATTCACTTCAAAAGTCCTTGATGATGATGATGCTTTTAAATGACAGTTAGATAGGTACATTCTTATAAGTCAGCATTTTCTGATTGTTTAATTTTTCTTACAATTTTGCAATTTATTATAATTCGACTAAAAAAATAAAAATAAAAAATCTAAATCTACGAGTAAATAAGATCTTAAATTGTAAGTCATTTCTCGACATCATTCATATGTATAGGTTAGGTACTCGTATACTCTTTAAGAATCTCAAGTAGCAGCACTGTGTGTAGGTCATTCAAAAATACAATTTATTATCATGTAGTCTACTGCCAAGGAACGATGTTGTACACATCATGTCATAAGAGCAATTCAGTGATGTCAATCAAAAAAAGTTTCGAGACGTTATTTTTTTGTTTTATTTAACTCTGTCTGATGGTTTTGAAATTGAGAATAATAGAAATTGATTGGGGAAGGGAAAAATACACTTCAATATATTATTATTTATCAGCTTATACATACATATGTATATGTACGTACGAGTTTATTAAAAAAATAGTATTGTATATTTATTAAGTATTTTTGTTTTCAAATTCAGATAGATGGTTTTTGAATTTGTATATTTTATCAGTACTTTTGATTTGTGTGAAGGAAAACGAGTGTTTAAATTCTTTATGACGTTTGCCAGTTGCTGTTGTAATTGAGGTTTCCACTTGACCTTATCCTAAAATTTGAATTGTTCTTTTTTTTTCTTGTTTGGATTTAGACATTCTAAGCATTTTATTATTGAAGAAGAACTTATAAGAAAATGATATTGAAATAGATTTTAAGTTTGAAATTTTAAGAAACAAAAAAAAATCAGTTTTTCCATTCAAAGATCAAAAAGTTATAAATTTTGTTATTATTTATCTCTGAATGTGTTGTGGTTAGTGTTTCTTTTCAAAAATATCTGTCATCAGTTTTGATCTTGTGTAAAAAGATATTTTTAATCGCAATATTAATGCATTAATCTTTCTAAACGAATATTTGTTTTGATTTCACTAACCATTATGGCATAGATAGATATAGATAAAGAAATAGAGAAATAATTTACTTCACATCATCTATAAGATACTTCATCAAACATTCAAACCAATCCGACATGTTTTGATGTGACCTCCTTTTTCCATTACAGAGTGTGATAGATATTATAGTTTTTCTTTGAACTCGCTATAACGTATAGCTACGAGTATTGTGTATATTTAGTTTAATTATTTTCTCTTCTCTCTTCTTGAAGTGGTTTGTAAACAATAATATTCACTGAATGAATATATACCTACTGAGCAACGAAATCCTCATGATGTATAATTATCAAAGATGAATCTAGCAAACCACTATTATGGATCAAAACCACTATGGGTGTCAACAAAAATAATAAAAAAAAAGAGATCTTATACCAGGTGTCGATTTTTATATTTAGAAACTTTGGTGTGGTTACAATAATTTGTGGCGATAGAAGGTACTATATGGTGAAGTCAATAGCATGTGGTTAGCTACTGAATTACTCAAATTTACTCAAAAGAAAATATATAGTATCAATTACAATTATACTTCTTTTGATTAGAAGGATTGAATTTCAGGTCAAATAAACTCACATTGGAATGAATCGGAAATGAAAAACATACCACAAATGAGTGAAATCCGTCAAATTTGTAAACCAGATACGTTAAGGTTTCTATTTTCACTTTTTGAATATGCTGACAGATGTACCTTTATAAGAAATACGAGTAAGGAGTTAAAGGTATTATATTGAAAACAATAAAAAAAGAAGACTGAATGTTTATTATTATTGTAGGATATAAGGTTTCAATACTTCTTAGTGATTTAAAATGATAATAACTTCATAGTTTGGCTAATTGAATTAATAGGGGGGTTTACATGAATCAACATGTCGTTCAACATTGTTGGCAACCACCGGTGTTGGATCATTTCAACGCAAAAAAAACATGTTGTCAACCTGTGTTGCATGGTTTTCCAAATATTTTGAAAACTTGTTCCGATTCCATCAAGCAATGTTGTCAACAAGGTTGATCCATATAAGCCCCCCCTAATGAAGAATTTCTTGGACGGTGTTCACATTGGACTGAAAAACTGGATTATTTTGACGTTTCATTATTTACTCGTACATCTTCCTTTACTGAAGAAGTGGGAGCGAGATGTGAATATTGAAACATCAAAAAAAATCCAGTTTTTCAATCCAATGTGAACACCGTCTTGAACAATACTTGGGAAAGATTGTTTCCATTAAACTTGGCCCATTTTCTGTTCAACGAAGATAGTCTCTTTCCAGAGCGTTTTGTATGACTCTTTGAAGAATATCTGGACAAGATGCTTCACCGAGTATTACAGAGAAAAGGTAGATCAGCGAGTGATTTGACAGATCAATATCTTCTTTATATATAGCTTCTTTATATATGAGTCGAGTGCCATATATATCCCTTACATACGTCATTGTGATCTGACCATGTCGCATCTCACAGTTTCTTCAGCCCGAAACAAATTTTGAATCATAGACCGATATCTTTCACCATTTATAATAAGAATGGCTCAGTACCTTTTTCACATGAAACACCAAACCAGTGACGCAACGGGACAATTTCCGATGATGAAGCAATTGGTTTTGGGTTCTCAGTGCTCAGTACATAGACCTACTTAAGTGAAAAAGACCTTAGGATGAATACAATCGTGACATTTCTTAAAAATAAAATAAGTGAGCAAAGTTTTGTAGAGGATATCTTGGCTTAGTTTTCAACGTCACAATCTTTCTCATTTGATCTTCATTACTTTTCTCAGATTTACACAAAAAAATACGGCTTTTAATTTAAATTTTAAACAATTTGATAATTTCAAATGATTCTGACTAGGTCATAATTATTTTCTGATAATATTAAAAATAGATCTGTTGGTTTACTTCACAAAACTGAAAATTTCCAGCAATTTCGGTCTAATTTAATTTATTCTTTATGTATGTATGAACTTTGAAAGGGCTTTCAATTTAAATTAATGGTAAAAATAGGTATAGTTATTTTTAGTATAAATGAACAGGGTGTTTGTCCCTCCAAAGCATTCCACCTCCGTTAACTTGACATTGATTGCTCAGCGAGATTTATTGGCGGTGTTCAGACTGGACTGAAAAACTGGATTTTTTTTGACGTTTCAGTATTCACATCTCTTTTAAATAAAGGAGTGGGAGAAGTAAAAAAAATCCAGTTTTTCAGACCAATGTTAACACTGTTATTTGGTGAGAAATGCTTATTTTGTGTTCTGACATATCAGTCAACTGTTGGATACTTCACAATTTCATTAGGCGTGTTCCAGAAAATGAGATCTCAGGTGGCCATCTAACAATGTACTAAAAATGACGCTTCTGACAATATTTCAGACAGGAGCTCGGAAATCGGCGATCGTTTGGTCAAAAATTCAGTTCCCTAGTCGATTTGAACCTAGGGACTGGGATTTGAAGACACACGCTGGAGCATTGTTAGCAATAAAAGCTTGATGTAGCTGAGCGTATCTGGTCAACTGAATTTCTAGACTCCTCCACATTGTACTTACACTTCTCGGGCTTCTGTAACTAGTATGAATACTATTGTACGGCTTTAATATGTTATTGAGAAGATGGAACTATTGCAAAACGATTGAGATGCTCACACAGTAGGTTCAATAAAATCTTATATTATGTGACATTAAGCAAATCAAAGGAATGCCTTTTTTGTAGATATGAAGTTCTTAAGGCCTGGTCAAACAGAGCGCAGTCTGGCGGGACGGGAAACAGTTTTGCTCGCCGTGTTCCCTGTCTTCTATAGAACTATACGATGTTGTCAAAACATGGTTAAAAATGGAACGCGACCGTCAAATTGAAGTTGTAGATTTTTACAAAGAACGCGACCATCAAACGTCAAAACAGAAAAAAAAACAATCACATTGGTTCTTTGTGATTTTGCTGAATATTGAACGTGTTTATTTCTTGGGGACGGAAAAAAATCAAAATATTAATATAATAATTTTTAATTCTTGTTAGGAAAATCAAGTAAGTTTCAATTTTAATTCTAATTTTATAAATTTGAAAAATATTTTTGTTGTTTGTTGGATGAAAGAACAATTGACGTGGCTAAAATGCACAAGACAAACAACATACATACAGAGCAAAACGAAGACATTTACTAACTTGGTTTGATCTCGTGCCGATTAGATCACTCAACATCTAAAAATACCTCCTAACGTACATACTTCGAATTTGCTCCTCTATCAGTTTATTTTTAAAAATAGCAATGCAGACTACACTCACAGGTATTATTTTTTGTCACCTTAAATTAAAAAAAAACATAAACAAAAACAAAAACAGTTGCCTTGAATTTTGACAGAAATTCAGTTTATATTATTCACGTGATCTAGAACTGGGTCAATACAACGCCGAAAGCTGACCTCTTTCTGTTTGACGTATAAGAACGCGGAAGGCAACGGCGAGTTCTGGACGTCCTGTCGGATCGCGTTCTGTTTGACCCGGCCTTTAGCTCAGTAATCGGACAGGCGCCCCTCCAACCATACTTGGTTGATAGTTCACTCCATGTTTACTGTTTACCACTGGCCGTTTTGCTCAGACTGCAAAAGTTTTCTGTTCGAAAAAGTAAATATAAATTTGACTGCAATAACATTGTGATCGATAACGCAGCTTGTTTAAGTCAATTGTCCAAAAACATCATCTGCGGTGCAGTTGTGCAGTAAAAAAATTTAGTAGTTCATGAACAAAATATCGAAAAGCCACAGATCGTGTTTGTAAACGTAAAATGTGTTCGCAAGTAAATTGGCTGCTGACGTTGATCAAATCGATTTTGTACAAGCATGACAGTTGCATATTTGACAATTGTAATACCTGCGTCAAACTGACTTTGATTTGACTTTTTCGAAAGCGGCCTATTATTTAACCTCTCTTTATTGTATTCAAACTATGATGATGATGTTAGCAAAACGAAAACTTGCTACTGTAGATTGAATGAAATAAAAACTTTAAATGCTGTGAAACTTCTAAGCAATCTAAAAAAATATTATTAGTGTATATGGGTATAAGAATAAGTATTGGTAGATACAATCTTACTCACACTTACCTGTTAAGTTTTACAAAAACTTTCTTCTACTACAAATGCTATTTCAACCTTTATTGCGCTTTTAGTCATACATTTTATAAAACGTAATTTTATAAAGATTGTCTTAATCTTACCTATAAATATACTCCTATATGTTTAAATGTATAAATGCATTAATAGTTAATGCTATTTTTTTCAAGAAAAACATTTTAAATGTCAAAGAAAAGAAAAAGCTTTAACCATCTGTCGAGAGCAATGAAAAATCTGTATCGTTCCATATTCTCGTCTGTCTTATGGTGCGCATCTTTTTGATCTGTGTTAATATGCTACCCATCTATATACCAACCAACTGCTTCGATCGACGCGCCATCGAGTCGTCTTGGTCGGTACGGTAGTCTACGCGCCAGAATGACAAATAAACAGTATAAAACTGTAAACGCGTCGCGTCAATAAACCTAATGTTCATCTCAAAACACACAGCCATTGTATATGATTATGATTTGAAAAATGTCAAGTCTGTGTGGTCTTCATTTTTATGCTGTCGGCATGCTGACTTTATATCAGATTTATTATTGCAGACTGAAAAATAAAAAATAATTGCAAAAAGAAGATAATAGCAAAATATTAACATTTGTTTGACACATGTGTGACACATCTTTCATATAAATGGAATCATAATCAAAATGATTGTTTATACAGGAATTGTTTTTTTGTACGAGTATGCGAGTATAATAATGAATCTTTTTTTATTGTTGTTAAAAACCAGCAACTGACAACTAGCATTGAGACTTGTTCTGAAATTCTAATTAAAACGAACACACTTCGATTTGTTAAGAGAAAAAATTTCTATGTATAATTAGCAAATGTTTCCGATAACCAAAAATGACTAAGGAGGGTACTTAAAAAAAAAAACAATAATTGAAATTGCGACTCAGAACTTATAACTAAGTAGTATCTATTTAGGAATATCAAAAGAAACAAAAAAAACAATAGCAACTCTGAAGATATATTGATGATCAACGTTATTGCGATTGTCGTAAATATGCAAAAAGTCAAAATAATCACGTTTGTTCAAAACGAACATAGCCTCGGGAAATGTTAATATTGATTTGACATAAAATGTCTGTTTCTTCTCCTTTCTTTTATTTTTGTTGTGTTTGCAAAATGAAATAAAATGTATAGTATGATAAGATAAAGTGTATCATATTAATAGTTTATGTGATAAACTATAGAGGATTTTTTTGTATGGAAAGATTAGATAAAGATATAAGTAGGTACATAGGTGACTATGTACAAAAAAGTAAACAATTCGAATTGCGTACGTGAGTTAAGACTATTTCTATTATTAACATTTAACATTATTATCTGTCATTTCGCGGGTACCTAGAGTACCTACTTAAATTCTGGGAAAAAATATGCGATCATAATATTTCATGGAAAATGTAAGCAAGCAAGTATATGGGATGGTGGGTGCAAAGTAAACTTAACAAACGCCTCATATTGATGATAAATCAATTTTATCGATCAAATTATGATGGGAAATTCCTAGAGATAGCAGATATCTAGATGGTAGGTAAGCCAACTCATTTGCAATATTTATGGATAGAAGTTCTACGTGAATAATAATAATAATAAATATAGCATGTTAATTTTGTTAAGTAGGACCTAATGAAATACAAATAAAACTCTCAGCACTCAATCATAGTTGTATGCGTGTTGGCGTTGTTAGTTGACAGGAATTGAGGGGCCTTGCAATTTTCTGTCGAGACCAAATAGTTTAGCTTAGGAGCACTTCTCATGATATGACATGAGGATACTTGATTTTTCACCCCCTGAAAAAAATGCCAAAAGCTGCCAATAGTGCTTAAATCAGCACCATATTGATGCCTTACGTTCGTTCAAAATTTTAAAACTACATTTCCATAAGACCAGTTCACTGATTCATTTTGTCACATGAGTTGAATAAATCTTCCACATTATCTAATGATAATGTGACGACCAGAGGACATTCACACATATTCTAGGGTTATTTTTTTATTTTATTACACACTTTGAAGCGTATACAAATTCTGAGAATAACTTAATTCTTTCGTAAACTAAAAATAACTATACCTATTTACATATGTATTTCCAGCTATATCATTTTATTAGCGGTAATAAAGTTACTTTGGACTTTGTTAATGGTTAAAATTTAAATCTTCTGCGCAAGAGTTGAATGTTGCTTAAACAGAAATATTAAAACCAATTGAAAATACCAACATTTTGAAACATTTCACGTTAATTTTAAAGAAGAAAAGATTTTTCCACTTTCACAGAACTAAGCTTAATGGTAAACGAACTTGAGTTTAGTCTAAATCACGAAAACCAAGTACCTACACCGATACTTCCGCAAAAACCTATTGAAACAGTTATAAACGAAGAAATAAATGGCAAAGGGCTTGGACACTCTTTCTGGCTGGAAAACAGTGGTCCCTTTGTTAAATTTTAATGACAAAAATTATTTCCATGCCGAATCAAGACAATAATTAATGAGTGATATGGGCATACTAATTTTCAAATTCACATTTCTAGTCAAATGTGAAACTTCAAAATTCAAACAAACAAGAACAAAGTCAGTCTTTTGTGACTCTGATACAGAAAATTATTTAAATTTAAAACTATTTATCGTGGAACTGAAGCGTTGTAAATAAAACGACACTTAACGGACTCGTCGTGATGACAACTTGTTAAATCTGGTCGAAACGTCAGGCAAAACATAGTCAAAATAATTTTGATTTTCACCAAATTATCGCGGTAAGTCCGTTAAGTGTCGTTTTATACAAATAATTATGTACCAAATTTAGTCCAAAATTTGGTCCAATGTTTCCAATGGAACAACTTAATTTTAGGTAATCTTTTCTTGCCTGGCCGGTGTATTTTCAATTAATGTTTTGGTACCACTATTTTCTTAACAGTAAATTTTTGTCAGTTGATCAATTGTCTTAATTCTAAATTTGTTTTTCAAAGTCTTTTCTTTTAATTTGAATGCCTGTCATTTATATGGCTTTTAGTCCAAATTTCTGTCAATAATTTTGGTGAATTAACTTTGACAGAAATTCACAGAAATTCAAAGTTAATTCTGCTATCAGAAAAAAAGACAAAAAATAATTTTAGTCGCTTGTATGTACATATGTACTACATACATATATTACACAATATTTAGCATTTATTTACATCTCTAGTTTGGTACGCATCTTCATATGGAATTACACACATTAATATAAATACATATTTCAAGACATTTCAAACATACCAAAATAATACATTGACCAATATCCTGACTTGGTCAATTTAAAATTTTTCCAATTTTTTAGTTTTTGTACCAAATTCTGACCAACATAACCAGATACTAGATTATGCATTCTTAAATCATTAAGAGTGCCAAATAATAATAATTTTGATCAATATTGGGGTTGGAAATATTTGTTGAAGCCAATTTAAATTCAAATATTTCGTACTAAATTCTGACCAAAATAAATAGTGACGGTGATTATGTATCTCATAATCATTAAATGCACTAGTTCTTTGAAAATTGGGACTGGAAATGACTTCTGGTCCAAAAATATAAATAAAGGTACCACTGTGTGTAGCAGTGCGATGTTTATGAGAAAAGTCATATTAATGCGATGTTAAAACAATTTTAATATAATATTTACAAGGCTTACAAGACTATTTTCCTATTTTTAACCAAATTTAGCATCACACTACAGGAAAATAATAATTATAGTTAAAAAAACACACTGAGTGAAATTTACGTTTCCGTAAATGATGATGATTGAATTTACGTTTCCGTAAATTATGATTTATTTTTATTTTAATAATGGTGTAAACTAGCTCCTATGACATATGTTTCATATTTGTTCGCATGAAATGTCATTAATTGATGCGTTATGCTTTGATTGCTTGATAAAATGGTTTCTGAAGTGTTTAAGGTTCAGGCAGTGTAAATTATTTGGAACGAAGTGATATTAGGGAGTGGCAAGATATCCCGTGAATCAAAATTTCGAATAACGAAATCTCGTATTTTTTTGAAAATTTGGCAAATTTAAAATCTTATTTTTCATAATCTCGCAATTACAAAATCCCGCTTTTAACAATTTCGCATTTACATCTATCACAACAAAAAATCTAGAAAATTTCAACCAAATATCACAATTTAAAATCTTGCGAAACGAAATCTGACATATTCTAATCTCACAGTTATTATATACTAATGGAAAATAAAAACTCGAAAGCGTAAAACTTTAATTGCATTGTAACAAATAAATTTTTGTTATCAAAATCCCGCAGATTAAAATTTCGATTAAGATTTTTAATTTGCAAGATTTTGATTAAAAAAAGTGTTTGTTGCAATGCAATCGGATTTTGCAAGTTTTATGTTTGCGAGATTTTGTTACTGCGAGATTATAAAAAGTGAAATTTTGTTATTGCGAGTTTATGAAATGCGGAAATTTGTAATTGTGAAATTTCGTTATGAGAGATTTCGAATGCGAGATTTTAATGTTAGAAATTTCGTAAGCAAACCATCAAATGAGAGTCACATTGCGATGAACTGTTAGTACTTTTGCACCAATATCTTTTGTATTTATTAAAATTCAAACAGTCGAAGTCAAATTATCTTAGTAACTTTATATATGGCACTTTAAAAAAGATATGATTGCATTTTAATGAACTGCCTGTTTCAGGTATGTTTAGCTATTGTTATTTAAAAAAAAATATATTTGAATTACTTCTCTTAATTTAAAAAATTGTTAAGTAATATCATTCTTAGCACAATAGGTCATTAAAAATTGTGCGCCTGTGTTCTTTGGTGTTATCGTTCATCTCTTACTAAGCGAGCTTTTTTTGGGATAATGCAAACGTTAATTAAACAAACTCAAGAATGTATAAATAAACCCAGTCCAAAAGAAGATACCCGTGCAGGTATGATTGTAGGTTAAACAACATTTCCCTTAAATAACAATTATTTATTTAAAAAAAATATATTTGGAACAATGGAATTCCATATAAGATCCAGTCATCTTTCGATGGCTGGTATACTTATGTATAAATTTGTATACAAGTCATTATTGTTTGTTTACTCAAATGTTCAACTTTATTTATTTAGTCCAAAAACGGGTATTGAATTCCAATTATTTTTGATACTCGTTTCTTATTTGAGAAAGACCCTATGACTGTTTTAATAGTTAACTCAAGAAAAAGACAAATTAATTAAGTTGAATGCGAAACTGAAAATTTTAGAATGAATCATCAGGTATAAGCTAATTGAAGAGTATTGAATGAAGTTGGCTTTAAAAGATTTTAAAATTGACCAATCCTTAAGTATGCCAATGTCCTTTAGTCAAGTGATAAAATTATTTTATATATTAACATCATATAACCAAAAAAGGCGAATGAGAACATATTTTGTATAGGTAGATATAAAAAAATCTCAAATATTTAAAATGAATTCAACAACTTAGTCACAACTCTTCATAGAACATCATAAAAGTTAATTTCAATTTAAAGGTAGATTATTTCTTTTAATAACCACTCAAAAATCATTTTTCATAAACCAATTATTTTTTATCTCATTTTCCATTAAAGTAAAAAAGAAAACTTAATTTTCAACCGCAATTATTATTATTTTTATTTTCAGAAAATATACGCAAAAGCTATTTACGATAATCTGGCTGACACTCCTGATGAATTGGCATTCAAAAAAGGTGACATCCTCACTGTCATCGAACAAGATTCCGATGGCTGTGAAGGCTGGTGGCTGTGTACGGTTCGTGGCCGACAGGTATTTACACGATTAAATATATCTATATATATTAAATATCACCAACCATACATACATAATATTCATGATGGATTTTTCGTTGAGTATATGCCTATATCTTCATACATACCTATCCTAAGTTGATTTAAGTGCAAGGAGCCTCTAGCTATAAAATAAATGGCGTTGATCTTTTATTTTTCCTCTCACTTTCTGGCAATTAATTGGATTTTCACTTCCCATCGTTATTGCTGGCATAAGTACTTACCCTACATTTAGCTTCCCTTCTTCTGTTCTGATGGAGTCAACTTTTGAAAGGCTCTTGACTTATGTGTTCCATTTCCATGGTCGCATCGTCGTCGTCCACAATTCATGCCTACTTCCATCTTAAAAGTAACTCCCCACGAAAATTACACATACATTCATAGACGAACAAAACCCAGACACTTAAGGCAGGAGCAAATGAAAAAAAAAAAATATCTTCCTTCATAACAAAACAAGAGTCTAAAGGATCCTTTTATGCGCAAGATGATGATGTAGCATGATTACAGTTTATTCTTGTTAGATGTGGTAAAAGCCTTATTTATAACAGAGAACAACATATAGCCCATTTAGAAGGACTCTTGCACGAGCTCCTTTAAAGATTTTATGTAAACCTTGAAGTAGGTATACTGACGAAGATTTAATGCTTCTAAAAAAAAACAGGCAAATGTTTGTAATAAAATTTATGACATGAAACTCTGCCAAGAGGAGTCACTGAATCCTTTTTGGTAAAATGTTTTCATCCCTTGAAAATATTAATATAATAAAATAATAATATGAATGTTGTGTACCCACAATATTTCATTTTTTGTCTTCGGAAAGAAACCGGACATGAGAAATATAACACTTAAGCTGAATCGTACAATAGAAATTATCTCCCAATTTTTGTACAGAAATTAATTTTTGAAGGTCCCTAAACATTTTTGTTTTAAAGTTTTAAAAAGTTTGTGTGTACAAAAATTAAATCAAATTTAGTTAAAATAAAGTCAGAAATAAATCTCTAAATTGAATTTAATGTCGTTTTCGTTTGGATGTTCGGTGTACTCCTTTTCCACTCCTTTTGACTCCTTCTACACCAAAAGGCCTTCGATTGGCTGTTCCAAGTAATATTTTCGGAGTCTTTTTCTGTTCCCGATCTCAAAAAGGAGTAGATTTGGAACACACGCATACATGTACACTTTTTCGTCGGACTACTTGTTAAAAGTGATAACTGCTTGAAGAAGCCATTTTGTAAAATGGCGTCATTCAGTAGTGTGTGTGTAAATTTGACAACATGATGTTTTTATATTTGATTGGATTCAAAAAGGAGTAGAAAATTCCGAAAATCTAATCATAAGTATCAGACATAAATCAATCGAAATTATAAGAAAAATACAAGCGATTTTAAAGTTGCACAACAGTTTCCAATCGGAGAAAAGATACCATCAACAACCATATTCTTTTACGAAATATCGTACCCCGATAATGTACAAAAATTAAGTAATAAATACATAAAAACAAACAAAACAAATCAGTTAAAAGATATCATAATACGGGCATTTATTTTATATCACAAACACAAATCAAATTTCAAAACGACCTGCGGTATACAATTTCACGATCAATGATCGCGTTCTACAATATGCATTTAGTCATTTGAACGAACAAACGTCGAAACTACTACATTAATTACAGTCCCATTGTGTGTACGCTATTATTTGTGCTGTCGCTGACATTTTGTCAAACGGAAGCTAACAAAAAGAGTCACAGTGTGTTGTGTCAGTAAAATGCCGACATCATGCAAAAGTTTCTATAACCCTCTTTCTCACCTCGTAAGCCCCTCACAAACTATAACAATGTCGACTACTTGAGGAATGAACAAAACAATAAAAAAAATAATATTCTTTTGTACTTTGTTGCTCCAATAAACAGACAAAACGATCGTTTTTCATATAGAAACTAAGCGGGCAACTGGCCAGAGAGTTCATTGCGCACGATTGCAAACTACGCGCGGTCAACTATACAACTAAGATTAATGGTGTGTACTTCAGTTATTACCATTTCTACTGTGTCGCACAAATTGAAAAAAAAAGAAAAACTACAACTATATGGGTTCATGGACTTGATCTTTTAACAAATGGTTTGTCTCCAAGAAAAGCAATTTTCATTAATTGAGAGCGTGAATTTTCGCTTGAATGAAAAACTAACGTACGAATATTGTGGTGTGACGTGTAAATTGATTAATTGATCAGGAGACATGCGATTTTGCATCAAGGCAACCCACCATCACCACCACCATTATAAAATCATCACCGGAATGTCAATCTTTATACGAATTGAAAGAGAATTTATGTTTCCCCTCCAAGTCAGTAATACTTGACTTTGGGTTAATTGTCTTGATTGAAAGTTTCCAAGCAATTTTAATTAGCTCCAACTCGACGTGAGTCGGCCGACAAAATTTTAAAACTAAACTAGATCGAAGTGAATTGAATTAATTTGTTTATGATTTTTGTTTGCATTCTTTTAAATTTATAGCATTCTATGTGCTAATAATGCTGAACGCAATATGTCTTTCATTAAAAATTGAAATGTGTCCATATGAATGTATTTGAAGGTATTTGGGGCAAGCTGAGAAAAAAAAACCTAAATTGGAGTACTTAATTGGAAATAAATGCTCTGGAAATAAGAGGAATTTTTAAACTAGAAACATAATTATAAATGTAGATTGAATAGCTGTGGTCGATTTCAAATTAAATTTAAGAGCAGCATTGATTTTTTAATGATTAAAAAAATCGAAATAAGTATCAGCCTTGATTGGGTTTGATTTGATTTCTTAGAAAAGTGTGATCGAAATAAAAGCTATCAATTCAAATTTTAACCTGTTTATTGCTCACTTGTTTTGAGACTGGTGAAATGCCAAGCTAATTTCATATGCCACACCTTTTTTGGCAAGTCACCATGTCAATTCAGAGCGCCCAACAAATTAATGCCCGGAAGTATAAGAAACGTCCCACTAAAATGCTTGTGATATTTTACTTGAGATATTATAGAGTCACCTATCTACTATTGAAAAACAAATTTTTTTGTTTATTTAAGAAAAATTTAACTTGAAATTTTTAGCAAACCTGAAATTGCGGACATTCTTAACAAAATAAAGGTTCTTTATTCCACAAGCAAGAAAATCCAGAAACTTCTTAAAATCATTTTAACCAAATGTTAAAATATAAATTTTATATTTTTTTAAGTGCCTTAAGTGAAATTTAAAATGTGTGTATGGCGTATACTTACTTTTTTTAGTGGGTGAATATTTCAATTTATTATAAGGAGACCATTCAAATTTCGTTTGAATACTATAGACTATGATGATAGTTTTATCTAATAAAAGTGTAAGGCCTTAAGCCTAGTACGCTGCAGATGCGAAACGAAAAATTTCATACAAAAATAACACAACGAAATCATAAATGAAAAATTTAGTTTTACTTTTCAGTCGAATTTTTTTTAAGAAAATAAATAGAAAAATTATTATTTATAGTCAGAGACTATAAACAATAAAACTATTATTTCTAAAATTCTACTTTTCACTTTGCAGTACGCTGTTCAAGGAGCGAAAATGTTAATTGTAATTTAGAAAAATCTACACTCTTTTTTCGCACACAATTTATTACTCAGGCCAAATTATTGTGTGAGGAAAAGTGTCATTTGTTTTTTCGTATTTATTTGTGTTGTTTGTTTTATTACAGTATGGCTGCCGGTATGTATTTGTTGGTATTTTTATTTGTTTAAGTTTTTTGAATTTTTGCAAATATCAATGTATATTTTCCGCTTCGTTTTCGTAAACATTTCGTTGTATTGTTGGAGACCAACTAAAAATTTTGTTTCGCATCAGCAGCGTACCTACTAAACTTTTGTTTTTTAAATGTAAGTAAGAAATAAAGGAGAATAGGAAAGAATTTACTTTTTGAGAAGCGATAATAGGCAGAATCAAATTTACTTCACTTTTGGGCCTGGAGGAAGATAGCCACAGTTTTTATGAGATAAAAAGGACATAGTAGGTCTGTTCGTGTACTTTCCAAAACTATAAATTTCTACGAATTTTATTTATTTTATATGAGTTTTGACAGAACTTGGGCTAGATTCGTAGAAATTCGTAGTTTTAGGAGCCTATTTGTAGGATATTCGCAAAAAAAGAGAATTCACCCAAAAATAAACATAGATCGTGATAAAAGGTCAACTACTTTCAGTAATTTGTTCAGCCATACACAATATAAATTTTATGGCGATTTGGTGCCCCTTGTGTTGTACACTTTTTCTACAATATCCCACCAGTGAAGTGATATGACCTTGAAAACATACATATTTAAAAAATATTTTTTTTAAATCTATGATTCACCAAATACTGAAGTTCGTTGACCTTTTGTGACTAGTTAATGGCCAACTAGATGGCATACTTTTTTTCAATGAGGTCCTAAAATTTGTTTTGACCTTGGGAAAACAAAACTTTAAAAAGTTCAAAACAAAATTTTCACCTTTTATCATGATCTTTCAGATGGTGTATACCAGGGGTGGCAAACCTTTTTAGAACCTGGTGCCATTTAAGAAAAAAAATAATTTGCGGTATTTTTGGTGTGCCAACATAAAATGTTGACCTAGTCTTCTAATGACTACTACAAAAAAAATTATTTTACAGTGTGCAGCATTTTATCTATAAAATACTAATTAATCATTTTAATAAGCAACAAATTTCGTATCAACAAAAAAAAACAAAGAGAGAATTATTTTCGTGCAACTTATCACTGTGTCAAACTCAATGCCAAGTTGTTTAAATCGGAGCTGTATTTCGTCACTTTAAGCAAAATGCAGGATGACATAACGGCTTTTAGGTGAATCTTCGATTTTTTGTCATATCAAACTAGACTGGAAATCATTCAGCTGCATTTCAGGACATATCAGGGTACTTACAAAAACTTTTTTGATAACTCTTTAAATTGTGAAAATCTCGAGAAGAATTCTTCAACTTGTTGAATTTATTTCAGTCAAAAACTCTTAGTTATGTTTACTTCGTCTGGTTTTTCATGTGAGTTAAAACCTCTGTTCCGGCCAATTGACCGGCCCGAAACGTGAAATTAACTGTTCACCAAACTCGCCTCGCAATTGCCCCATTGTTTCGCGTGTTGTGTGGCATGTGGCACCGTCTTGTTGAAACCACATATCATGCAAGTCAAGAACTTCCATTTCGGGCAAAAAAAAGTTTGTTATCATCGCTCGGTAGCGTTCACCATTGACAGTAACGCTGCGATTCGCATCATCTTTGAAGAAATATGGCCCAATAATGCCGCCGGCCCATAAACCGCACCAAACAGTGGCTTTTTCGGGATGCATTGGTAGCTGTTGCAATGCTTCTGGCTGATCTTCACTCCAAATGCGGCAATTATGCTTATTTACGTACCCATTCAACCAAAAATGAGCCTCATCGCTGAACACAATTTTTCGATAAAAAAGCGGATCCTCGGCCAGCTTTCCAAGAGCCCATTCACCAAAAATTCGGCGTTGTGGTAGGTCGGCTGGCCTTAGTTCTTGCACCAGCTGTATCTTAAAAGGCTTTACGCCCAAATCCTTCCGCAAAATTTACACGTAGTGCTGTAACAAAGGCCTAACTGCTGGGAACGGCGCCGAATCGACATTTCGCGGTCTTCTGTCACACTAGCTGATACGGCCGCAATATTTTCTTCACTACGCACAGTACGTAAACGTGTTGGTGGTTTAATGTCCAACAAAGTAAATTTGGTGCGAAATTTGTTCACAATCTTCCGAATAGACTGCTCAGAAGGTCGAGAATGCCGACCATAAAATGGAAGCAGCGCGCGATGAACATTTCGAACCGAGCACGAATTTTGATAGTAAAATTCAATAATTTGCAAGCGTTGTTCATTTGTAAGACGATCCATGGTTAAATTGCAAACCAAACTGAAGCTGTTTGACAGTGACACAAGGTACTAAACACACGTCAGCTGTCAAAACCAGTGTTGCCAAAACCAAACCAGCTAAAAAATCACCCGTTATTTCCTCGCGTGCCACCAATTGCATGCGTGCCGTTGGTGTGTCATCACTGGCTTATACCATTTTTAACGAACATCCCACAGTTGATGTGTTAAAAATCGCAACTTACCTTTTGCGTCCTTGACAAACTTTAAGCCTTGAATACAAGTCTTCTAGGACTGACCAATATCTAAGACTAGTGGACTTTTTTTGATCAATTAGATGGCATGCTTTTTTTTGAAAATATCCCATGTATGAAATGACCAGATCCTAGAACCCTGCATTTTCTACCATTATATGGAATTATATAAATACTTTGAAAAACTATTAAAAAAAACAAATATTTTTAATTTTTTGGAAGTGTATAATCTCTGAACTCTCAAACAATAAAATTTTTCATAATGCGACGCAATCTCTCACCACGATTCCTGGGAATAATGCCACAATCACAAAAGTTTATGTTTTGTTAACTTTTAATCAAACCATAACCATTTTACAATATGTTTTCCCTTCTTTTGAGCTCATTTCATAACATAAAAAGTTATTATTCGTTAAATTGAATATTTTTAAAAGCCTTGGCACCCCCTGGTATCATCATCCAATTGAAAACAAAACAGTTGCCCTTTGTTTAGCTCTTCTTTGAATTTTAAATAAGGAACTTTTGGTAAAACATTATTTCTTCCCATTTAAATCTTACAATTACCATAAATTAACGTTTTTCATTTAACATTGAATTACCAAAAAAAAGCACGAAGTAACCTTCTTTAATTAAAAAAAAGAAGGGAACACAATAAATCCTTGTAAATTAAGGTATATGTATATTCATTTTCATTACCAAAACCAACCGTAGTATATTTTTTCCTCGAACAAAAATCGATTAATTTGTCCTATTTTATATTGAGTACTGAAATATACTTATATAGAAGTACAAGGGAAATAGAAAAACCACACAAAAACAAATAACCAACTCTTAACAATTTCCTTTTATAATTCAAGATATCAAGCTCCATAGCACCGTTATTCATGATTAAGCTCTAACAATGCACCATGTTCATTGCTAGTTCTAGAGACTATACAAATACATACATGTACCTACCATTACTCCATTTATAATTTCTTCCAGGAGGCTTTTTACTCCTCCATTATTTGGTTTATATTCCCTTTTTGTACCCAAGCCATTTTATTCCACCCCATTACTATAGCATAAAAACCAACCATGTTATTGAGAGCCGTCGTCATTTTCTAAAGTCACGTGTTATGGCATTAAATCTAAAAATATTATTGAATCGGGTTTTTGCTGAAAATTTAACATGAAGTTGAATAATGTTTTGTGCTGACAACATCCTGTCCTAGTCCTGGTGAATAAACGACAAAGATGAAGAAGGATGAAAAAAATCACCAGGATAACAACGCATGGAGGTTTAATATTAAACTTGTTCACTCCGTCGACTCTAAAGAGTAGAGTGGTGCTTATATACTTCTTTTTTTGTTGTTACTTTCTTGAAATTGAGTTTTTACAGGGTGTTCAAAAGTATAATATTCCTTTTTAATCCATTCACTATTCATAAAGTCTTTCTTTAGTAACAATTCAAAGTGATGTTAACATGTCGTAGGCTTGGGTCAAAGCCTCATAAGTTTGTTTTGAAAAATAGCTTTAAAGATACAAAGAATCTATTTGAAATGTAATAAAAGTGGAATTTTAAAAAAGTTAGAGTGAAGAGAGAGACAAAAAGAATTACTTCGAACATCAAAATATATAACGTCATTATTGTAAGATTGACCTATTGTACAACATCTTTTTGTGATTTGAAATACAATTCTAGAAGGCAAGTCGTTATAAACAGCAAAACTGTTTTTATTACAATTCCTAACAGTTTTCTTTCAAAAAATAGAAAGCCTATAGGAACTTCTTTTGTTCGTTTGAGCCAGTGTGTCTTCTCCTATATTCGCCCTCCTCGCATATTGGACCAAATATCCGCCGAAGAATTTTTCTCTCGAAAGTGCCCAGTATCAATTCCCCATCCCCATCAAGTAGCAGCGGTTCGCTAGGGAAACTCTTCGTCGGATTTCCACTAAGGTGTCATTTGTGGGTTTGATGTTTGTTCCGAGGTAGGTGAACTCGTTGACTACTACGCAACTACTGCTACCAACAGTGACGTTTTTTCCTAGGCGATGGACAAATGAAGCTTTGTTTGTTAAAAGCATATACTTTGTTATGTCCTCATTCACTCCAAGACCAACGCGTTTCGCCTGTTCATCAATAGCTGTGAATGCTTCTAGTACAGCTCGCTTGAAGCGGCCGATGATGTCGATGTCGTCTGCATAGCCGAGCAGTTGCGAAGACCTGTTGAAAATAGTGCCTTCCAGGTTAACACCACTCTTGCGAACTATCTGCTCCAGGACTAGGTTGAAGAAGTCACATAGGACAAAGTGACAGTTTACGATGAGGAAAGAAAAGAACATGAGTGTTTGATTTAAACATATTTAAATATTTAAATTATGCATGGTCAGAAAAATGAAATTTAAGAGCCCTCAGCAATCTCAATCTCGTAAACAGTATTCCTTACCAAAATTTATCAGCTTTGCTGTCAAATTACTGATGAAAAATAATATTTGATCTGCTTGCTCACTTTTTGATGGAGCAAAATTATCTGAGGTCTTCCTGAGATCTTATATTTCTTAAAATGTTTAATTTTTTCAGCAAATTAACAAATTCATTATGATAAAGAAGCTTCAGCGAGGACATTTTGACATTATGTTTTAATGTTTGCTGTCAGCATTTTTCTTTTTTTTATTTGAAAACTGATTTTATAAAAAGTTCCTCCCTATTTTTGATCAAACAATTTAAAATCATTTCTTTAAATTCCTTCGTTTTACATATTGTGAGAGAATCGAAATCGTTAAATAAGATTCACAGAATCACCCTGTAACATACATCTTCCAATTCAATGCAAATGTTATGTTTTACACAATACTTCATGTTTTACACAGAAGAAAATTACCAAAAACCTTATACTACAAGGAAAATGTTGTATCGTGTGCCTGCTTGCCTGCCTATATGAATTTTTCCATTATACCATCAAACAAAAACAAAATTTTATGACATCACGGAATAGGGAAAATATCATTCTTACTTTTTCATTATTACAAATTCACAAGGGTTATCCTTTTCTGTCACAGAAAATTAAATTTTGATAGCTACAAATCATCATGAATTTAAATTTTTGGGGCATTTCATGGAGGTAAAGTTTGGTGTTGGTTAGAATGAAGAAACAACAAAATTCAAGGAAGTATAAATTGCTGTTCCGTTTTGTAAAGTAATAAACTTTTTTCTATAAAATCAAAAGTTTATTATAACAATATAAATATGTATGTATGTATGTACTTATGTATACAAAGTGTGGAACCGGAAATGTCTACAAATATGATAACGATAAATTTTGCAAGCAAATAGCACGCGTGTGGTAGAATTGATTTTTGAACTTTATTCGTACAACTTCAAATAATATAGGTGGTTTTTTGTAAAGCCGTGGGAAAAAAAGGAATTCAAATTGAATTAATTTATTTACTCAAATATTTATAACACAAGAGGTTTTAATTTAAACATTTAGAAGATGTAGGTGTACCTATAGCATTTAAGAAAATTATGGGTATGTACAAAGTTCTCCAGGGCTTGTTTCTAAAACGGGTCTTAGCTATATATACGATAGCGTTTGGCATTTCATTATACCTACGAACTCCATAAACTCCTGCACTCTTATATTAAAATAAATATATGTAAATCCAAAAACTCTTAAAAAATTTCAATTTCTCTTCAGACCTCCTTCTGGATAAAAAAAAGAAACAATTTTTCAATTATACACAGCGACAAAATATCTAAAATCTCACATATTCAATCTTACTCCTTACGATATCTTTCTCTTTCTCCATGAAAAATATACCTATATATATGTATCTCTTATTACAGGGCATATGTCCAGGAAATCGTTTACGTATAATCAACTCATATGACTCTGGTTGCTTCTCACCATCGCCAGCTTCGTCACCATGTCCATCATTGGGCGCATCAACAGCGACACTCAACAGTTCGATATCATCGTCGGAAATCTATGAGAACTCTTCAATCATAAGCGGCTGTACCCAGAACCAATTATCATCATTGCACCACCATCAGCAGCAGCAACAACAACATCAACAACAACAACAACAGAACATCCAGCATCAGCTCCATCAGAAGAGTCAAAGCAAAAGAAGGTCGTGGCATACAACGCCGCACAAGGTAATTACCTCATTTACTCTATACGTATACGTATATAGGTAAAACTAAACTATGCATGCATATCTTTATCTCTAGCCCCGGGAATTATATCTTTCAAGCATGCAAAACAAAGCACATTCATTAAATTGCAAAAAAAAAGTAGGAATATCTGTGTACATTTATGTATAAACAGGAAAAGGAGTTAATTAATTTGTAGAAAAAAAAAAGTTATAATAACCGACTCGTCGCCACGCCAGCCGCGTGATGATACTAAACCTTAGGTAATAAAATAAAATTTATTTTTAAACTCTGACAATGCTTAAGATCATTCATCATTGTGCTGCTGCTGCATGCAGCTTTTGAACTTGATGGTTGAGCTCATTGATGTCGTCTACCTTAACTCAGGAGTTGATGAACTTATCATGGCGTTTATTATGTTTTTTTTTTATGTTTTTTAAGCAAAAATAAGTGAAATAAGACGGTCATGCCCATGATGGACTTTAAGTCCGGTTCGGGGATTGTTAATTACTTTGTTGTCGAACTTATTTGCTTACTTGCTACCAGCTTGTACCTACCGCCAGCCAATGCCAGCGGCAGCAATGAGGTTTTAATGGTTAAAATTAAAATAATTTTTTTTAAGTAATATAGTGAAAGAGAAATTTGTATCTCAATCAAGATTATTGTATCAATTTTCTCTACCTGTCTGCTTGTGATAATTAAAAAAAATACGAAAGAGAGATATTTTTACTTAAAATCATGTTAAACTGTCAAAATTACAATATTTTAAGCAGGTAATACAAGAAATTTACTTAAATCAACAGTCTTGTGCCCATATTAACCTTTTTTTGGAATAAATATTGAAATGATTTCAAAATGTAAAACAGGTTTTACATTGTTACTTTGTATATTCTATCAATAAATTACCTGTTGTAAACAATAAAACCATTTATATTCATTGTTTTACGGCGATGACGAATCGAATTTGGCTAACAGAAAGATTGTACAATTCAAATAACAGCTGCAACTCCTTCTTTTTGACCTGGGCTACGTAAAGGTACCAATATTTAAGCTGACGGTCTTCCTGCCAAGCTTTTTAAACGTACCAGCGGTGACTTAGCTTTTGGAGTATTCACCAACTAATTTGCAAAATATGGTTGGGGAAAAACATATTAATTTATGTACACATAAATATATCTGAAGTCCCTCAACTACGGAGCAATCTGTCACCTTAATTTTGCCTATAAGATCTTTTCTGACGCATACGCTGTTGTACTTTTTCAGCCTTGTATTGAGCATGGAGTAGAGCTTGAGCAATTGTAGTTAGCTCTGAACATTGTATGATCAAAACTCTCGGATATAATTTTGAAACATTTCAAATTCAGTTCCTTTAACGCACCAAAATTCAGTACTGACTTTTAACTTTCATCTGATAGCTGACCGATCAAAAACTCTATAAATTCAAAAATAAGAGCTGAAATTTGCTTATGGACCATACTCCGAGCTTCAAAACTCTAATTGAAAAAAAACACAATTTGAGCGCTATGATTGCTCCGAGTTTAGAAAAAATCACAGATCACAGATTTTTTGACAGCTCAGTGGTATGCTCAAAGCAAAAACGAAAACTGATTTTTTTTGACAGCTCAGTGATTCTTTGAGCAAAAAGAGAAAACTTGAAAATGTTCGTCAAAAATATAAAAGTGCATTACAGGGCTCTAGGTCAGAGAAGTTCATTATTGACAAAAATTTCATACAAACTTTTCCATTATTGGACAGGATGATGGTGATGGAAAACATATGCTACTCCTGTAAATTCAAAGACCTATACTACATTTCCACCTAACATCTAATCTGAGATATAATAATATTTAACTCAAATCTTCTTCAAATTTTGAAGATTTACCATCAAATTTATTTCGTAAATCTTGAAGATTAGAAATTAATCTTGTAAAATCTTCCTAGGACAAACAATTTAACAAATCGAACTAACCTATTTCTAAAAAGGCGCTGAAAGAGTCATTCATGGCTGAATTCAGTCCTTCATGCATGAAACGCATGATACAACTAAACAGATAACGCCGTCCTGTTTTTTTTTCGTTTTGTTCTGCGCATCTACGTCATCGACGCACAACTTTCCCTGATACTTTTGTTCTTTTTATAATAAAAATATGTGTGCAGAATCCTAAAAACAAGTGCATTGCTTTTAGGAAATTATATTTCATATTTAATTAATAAATTTTAGTCAAAAATTCTTTGTTTTATTAATCTTGGAAAAAGTATTTGTGTGCGTCGATGACGTCATTTTATGTGAATGATGCGCAATGCGCTATCTTATTTAGTTATATCATGCATGAAACGTTCTATCTCTTTTCCACTTCATGAACAAAAATGAAACACCATTTGTGTTTTTAAACGTTTGACAGCACGTGAATGAATCTTTTTTAAATCTTTTTCTGTGATGGAAACACCAAATAGATTTATTAAATCTGAACTGAGATAAACCTTAGGTGGAAACATAGCATTATATGGCGCTAAAGGATTTATTCGTGGCTGCATTCAGTTCATCACAAATGAAGCATTCTATCTAACTTCCACTTCATAAAAAAAAATAAAGCACCATTTGCATTTCTAAGGTGCCGTCAAAATAAATCTTTTTTACATTTTTTTTCGTACGGTAATAAATTTATTAAATTTGAACTGAGATAAACATTTGGTGGAAATATTGCATAAAGCAACACCGATACCCTTAACATGTATTCATACAACAGCGTAAGGCCGTGAATGAATACCCTTAATGTAAATCTATTTTTTTAGCCTTAAACGTTGTCTGCAAACAAGTAAGCAAAGACCCGAACTTGGGTTTTGTTTCTATAGTTTCTGACAGCAAATTGTGGAAATTTGTGCAAATTTGCAAGAAATTTCACTTTAACAAACATACCTATTACAGTAGCCATGATTGTTTATTACTTGCATTATTCTAACCAGAGAATATCTATTATCAAGAAGCCAATATTTCATATGCTTCACCCTCCAAAACCCATTTGTTTACATTGTTGTATTTGTAATTTCACTTCGTGCTGATGAATAGATGTTAATTGCAACAACAACATGACCTGTGCTGAATGGACGAGTTTATTGTATGTGTGTGTTTTTCACTAATACTTTGCAAATCTAATACATCAGCTGTTCGCTTCCAGCTTGTAGGCAAATCAAATTGACAGCCTAAGACTGCCATCTTTATTTGTTTATCTATGATTCTAATAGTCAGATACAAAACACAGTTATCAACTCAAACAGACCAATGTAAATGTCTCAATTACATAAATTCATTTGTATCTGCACATTCATTTTAACTTGATTTTGACTTACCGAAATAAAAATTAATTTACTATGAACTCTTTCGGGGAGTTTCCTATCACATAAAATCTCCATTTAATATCATAAAACTGTCCACCAACACCATCCTTAGACACTTAAGTTACGCGCAAATATTCAAAAATTTCATTTCAATTCTGTATCATGCCATGCATTCGAAATGAAATATTCACATTTTTAACGCCCCCTTAACTTTGCCATATATATGTAGGTATATTTTATGTTTATGTTTATTTATCCGAAATTAATGTTTCCCCTTAAGTTTTGTTTCTTCATATTATTCTGAAGGGATACCATGCATCTATGTCTGTATTTAAAGTATGCATGTAGATACAAAAAAAAAATCGGGTCAGAAAATTCCAATACAAAACTACAATGAACAGTAAATCAAATTCCAGCTATTCCTTAATATTTGTCCATTCATCTTAACATTATTAGTTTTTAAATGCCAAAAGCTTGTAAAAGATGAGACATTTTCCCCATACCGAGGGAAGCATTGTTTGACAGTTTTTTTTTCAAATTAATTTTCTGACGTTCCAAAGTCATATGTAAGATTTGAATTATTGTCAAACGAAAGAGATTAATTAATTAATTAATAGAGAGATAATTTATATTCCAAGGAGCAGCATATAAATTAACACTTGACTGGACCCTTTAAGTTTTTTTTGTTGATAAGGTAACTGAGTTTAACCGGTTCGCTTGTCGTTAAAATGATGATGATGGTCACAACACCATTATGAATAAGGATGTTCCCCCTGTCAATCATTGGAACGATGATGATGCGGAGAAGTTATATCTCTCCGTCCAGCTTGTCATTGCAGAAAATGTCATTATGTACGTCTTGAGTCCAAATACGTCAGCACACAAATGTGAAAGATGCGGACGGAGAAGTACTTTCTTGTTTGAAAAGGCGTTTGCTTGGGAGACGCGCAGATATACAAGTGAATTCTTGAGATGCGAGGTTATGTATTAACTATGTATCTACACACCATGTATGTAGTTTGTTACTTAAAAATCATTTTAGGCTCTCAAGGACTTACCAAAATGTGTGCAATGCCCTTTTTATCGTTTGCCTCACCATAGAGTTCATTAGCTCTATCTGATGATGATGGTTGGTCGATATTGCGACTAACACACCAACAGCATCGCACTAACCCAAGATGTCTTGGTTCCATATTTGGCTAGCTTGCGTTGGCAAGGAGATATTTTATACTGAAAGCTGAAATAAGGAACGTTTGATAGCTTGTGCTTATACTATACACTCTGTGGTTTATATGCGGAATGCTTCCATATAGCAACTCTTGGCTTGACTTGAACGTATAAATATCGAAAGAGTGCTTAGTTGTATCTCCTTATGCGTGTGGCTCATATGGCAAACTCGTGTTTTCTTGCCCTTTCGTTCGATGATGGTGCAATGGAGGGGGGACGGTATACACGGTTTAACGGAGAAGGATGAAAGAAGCGGGTATAACAAATTGCAAGCATCGAATAAGATCACGAACTGTATGACGGGGACTGTGGAATCTTTATAAAGCTACTGTGGAACTTCATCTGTGTCTGAGTCCGAGAAAAGAGAAAGATGCACCGAACCCGTATGGAATGATATTTTAAAAATGCAGATTACTTGCTTTGACTCGTATATGGTTTGAAGAATTTTCTTCACGCTTTTTCCAAATGTAATATAAATTATTATGACATATGTATAATATTTCGCACAGAGAGTTAAGGCATAGTGGTTAAGAGGTAACTTCGTAAGACTGTCCCACTAATAGT
Source organism: Dasysyrphus albostriatus (assembly GCA_946251815.1). NCBI lineage: Eukaryota > Metazoa > Arthropoda > Insecta > Diptera > Syrphidae > Dasysyrphus > Dasysyrphus albostriatus. The sequence continues at coordinate 141,456,836 of OX276336.1, forward strand.
AATTAAATGTTTAATCGATGAAATACTTTTTGAAAAATTTAATACTGCACAAAAGCCGTAATTGCATGATTGTGTTAAAATATTTTGTAATTATTGTTAATGATTTAACGACATATTAAAAGTGTTGGGTAGCATTGTATAAGTAATGTTAATGGGGTTTTATTTTGCTTTTAAGTGCAAGTTTCTCATACTTACCTGTTACAATTTTATTTAAAAATACATATATCTTTAAGGGTTTTTTTTTTAAGTTTCTTAAAGGTTTTAACAAAAGAAGAATCTTGTACATATTTTTAAATACCTACTGTGGATGAAAGTTCTTAAGGCTGAAAAAACTTTCAATGATATTAACTTTTGTGAAATTTCACAATAGGAGGGTTTATATCTATTTATTTATGGATCAACTTTACTGACAACATTGATTGATGGAATCGGAACAAGTTTTTAAAATATCTTGAAAACCATAGTATAAGCCCCTCCTAATGACAGACACTCTCTTAAGTGTTGCCCTTTATTATTAGGCGTTTTTCTTTTTAGCTCTGAGCAGAGCATGATCAGAGCTCTCTGATATAATTTTGAAACACATCTAAGCACTGAACCGTCATACGATTGCGATGCGTTCAACGCACCATAATTTGGTACTGACATCTGATAGCTGCCCAATCAAAAACTCGAAAAATTAATTGTTAAGTGAAATTGAAATGTTGAACGCGCCCACTTGAAATGAGTGAAAATAGAGTGAAATTGGCTGCGCTCAGCTATTTACTCACTTACTCGGTCTTTTTATTCTGAGCTCATGGAGTGTACTCCGAGCTTGCTTTGATTCAAAAAACAAACACAAGTTGAGCGCTCTGAGTACAAAAAAAGAAACACAGATCATTTTTTGACAGCTCAGTGCTAAGCTTGGAGCTAAAAAAGAAGAATGCCTATTAATATCGATGCCCCACATTTTAGAAAACTTTGTAAAAACCGTGTACAATCCTTAGCTGTATTAAGACGTTTGGTTTTATCTTTTATGTACATTGTTCGTTTATGGCCGTATGTGGAACAGCCATAGCCTACGCCTAAATGTTAACATCGAATACGAACAATTATGGGAACCTCAAAGCTGTTTTGAATTTTTTGTAAACGAATGAAGAGCGAAAATAATGATTCATCTTTAAATACTTAACCTATGTACATAGATATTTGTGTTCATTTTTACTTATCCAATAACAGTTAGTATTCTCATCTAACTCACAGCTGGCTTTTTTTTTATTGCAAAAAAAATATTCCAAAGAAATTAGAAAAATGTAGGTAATCTAAATTCAACTAAATATCTATACACCTACTTTCACAACTAATCTAATAAAAAAACTCCGTGACGCAAGGTCTCTTTTTTTAGAATTTCGTCATAAGTATTTCTGCAAAATAAAATCAGGTATAAATGTACATAAGGGTGGTCGTTAAAAAAAATTTCATATTGGATGGGCCTTAATAGGCTTATAATGAAGTAAAAATTATTCCCTAATCTTTTAAAGATTTTTATTTTTATCCTCAAATATTTATTAAACCGCATCAGTGCCGATAGTTTCTGGGTGTTAGTCAAATTTAAGGTTATTAGTATATGAAAGGGAAAGAGTAAATTGCCCTGCAACAGATAACTGGAATAGGAGCGAGTGTTCGAAAAGATCGGGTGGGGATGGGAAAACGAAAATACATATCTGATTTTTATTAAATTTCTTTGTGATAAAGCGAAACTTAAAAGCCAGGGCATGTATGTAGGTTGGAATTAGACAAGAAAAGTCCTATAAGAGAGGGTTATATTTCTCCCCGCTTAGACAAGAGGGCTAATTTTCAAAAAAAAAAATCTTGAAATTCAAAACAGAAAAAAAATTACATAGTTTTAATAATAACTTTTCGCTTCATTTAAAAAAAAGAAAAATGCTTTATTTTTTTTTAAATTTTAATTTTGGATTTGAAAAAATTTGTTGACCAATATGCTATGAGCTACGCAATTGACTACTAAACTGATTTTCTTCTTAAAATATGTTGCAAGAGTGTCCCCCAAATGTAAATCCAGCGAGCATCAGCCGCCATCTTGGAAAACACGTTTTATCAAACATCTCGCGAACCGTGTATAGTACGACAAAAATAGTCATTTTTTTATAGAAAGAGGGAAACTTTTTTGAAAAAATTTCATAGTCAATATTTTTGAAAAAAAAAGTTGAAAATTTTGTTCAAGTTAATTTTATTCAAATTTTTGCGTAACCAAGCATCATTTTTCTTTTTAATATTTCCTGCTCTAATTTTAATTTTTAGTGAAATACTGTAATTTACATCTGGTGTTCAGCATTTCACCATACCATACCTACTTTTTGAGAAATTGATAAAAAACTAAAAGTCCTTTTTCCGATTTCTTATTAGTTTGCTATGTTTATGATATGTACAAATTACGATAGTTAAAAAAATCCTTTTCGTTTTTGTTTTTGGGAAAACGTAACTTATTTTTTTTTAATTTCCGAAAAACTAAAATCAATTTCTATATCTAATTTTGACAAAAAATTCATAAGAGTATTGAATGTAAAAAAGAACTGTGGTGCTTAATTATGCAAAAATTAGCTTGAAAACTAAATTCTCAATTTTTGAAAGATATGCTTTAAAGTTAAGTTTCTCAAAAACTTTTCTATTGCATAAACAACTTGATTTAAAAGATATTTGATAAAACGTGTTTTCCAAGATGGTATCTGATGCTCGCGACCCCACCCGTCCTACCAACTTGGATTTACTTTCCAGAGACAATCCAAAACATTTTTCAGCAAACAAGTCAGTTCAATTGGTAAATTTCTATAAGAATCTACTTATTTTGCACGGGCTCTTGGACCAAAACCTTTTCATTAACCCCCATATTAATGATCGATGGATAACAACGTGTTAGCATTTATACATTTAATTTGTATTAGGTATTTTTCTTTTTTAGCTCTGGGCAGAGCATGGAGTAGAGCTCGAGCTATCGGAGTTAGCTTTGAGCAGAGTATGACAAGAGCTCCCCGATATAATTTTGAAAGACATCTGAGCACTGAACTGTCATACGATTGCGATGCGTTCAACGCACCATAATTAAGTACTGATTTTTAATTATCATCTAAAAGCTGCCCAATCAAAAACTCGAAAATTAAAAAATGTGAACTGAAATTGGAGTGTTGAACACAAAAAGAGTGAAATTGGCTGTGCTTAGCAATTTACTCCATTCGCTGGGTCTTTTATTCTGAGCTGGTGGAGCGTACTTCAAGCTACCTCCGATTCAAAAAAGAAACACAAGTTGAGAGCTCTGAGTGTTCTGAGCTAAAAAAGAAACAGATCTTTTTTTGACAGCTCAGTGCTATGCTCGGAGCTAAATTTTTTTTACCATTTTTTAATTACTTCTCTTTTCTCTAAATATGTAAATACCTACCGCGAATCACTCCGTGACTACTTATACAGAATGGAATAAAAATCTGAAAAAAATTGGAAATTAGTTTTCATAAACACCAGAGTAAAAAACCCAAAAATCCCATTTTATGACCACCCTAATATTGTATATACGTAGATAACACACATTTCAAAATAAATAACCGGATTCAGCCATAAAAATATCAAGCTAACCGACATAAACAGGCACATTATGTTCCATACATCCTTCTTGCATGACATTTTCGTTGTTTTTTTTCGGCAAAAAATAACACAAAAGAAATAAATTTATTCCAAAAACTGCTACTTAGATTTTTTTTTGGAACACTATCTTTAGAGACATAAAATATATTGGCACAATACGAAACACTTTCTAGAGAATTCAGGGACACAAAAAAAGGAAACACAAAAGGATGAAGAAATTGAAAACAACAACATGGAATGGGATGTTCAAGGAAAGGAAATCATCGTTGAGGAATTTTCAAATTCGCTTTCTTTCAGAATTAAGGGAACTTGTTTGGGTATAAGTCCAGTGAGTTAATATTACCTGACAGCATTTTGACTGGCATCAACACAATTAGGATGGGTATACATATTTAAGATTGTTTTGAAAAGAATATTGTTAAATTAAAACATTTACGCTTGACTTTAGAAAATTGAGTTGGTATACCTAATAAGGTTTTCCATTGGTAAAATAAAACAAATTATTTTTGATTTTGATCCAAAAGAAAGTTGATTTTAACAATTTTCCAATAAAGTTGATTTATTTTTTATTTAAACTCAATTTACCAGGAAATAAATCAGTTTATAGATTGAAATCGAAATTTACCAATGGTTAAGTATTTCATTATTGAAAAAAATGCCTAGAGAATAGTCGATAGTTTTAGAATTTACATTTTTACCAAAAAGCATTTTGGTGATAAGTATCTAGATACGAGTACATACTGAATTTTGAAAACCGCCATTGAAAAGAGTAATTTTCCAAAATGTTGACTTTGATGGATAAATAAACTCTAAAAAAATATGCACGACTGGATTCCACGGCATATAATTACATTCTTGTGTTTCAAGCTTATAATAGATGTATTTTTTGTGCTCATTTTATGTAGGTATGCACCTTATAACGGGTGATTTTTTAGCTGGTTCGGTTTTGGCAACACTGGTTTTGACAGCTGACGTGTGTTTAGTACCTTGTGTCACTGTCAAACAGCTTCAGTTTGGTTTGCAATTTAACCATGGATCGTCTTACAAATGAACAACGCTTGCAAATTATTGAATTTTACTATCAAAATTCGTGCTCGGTTCGAAATGTTCATCGCACGCTGCTTCCATTTTATGGTCGGCATTCTCGACCTTCTGAGCAGTCTATTCGGAAGATTGTGACCAAATTCCGCACCAAATTTACTTTGTTGGGCATTAAACCACCAACACGTTTACGTACTGTGCGTAGTGAAGAAAATATTGCGGCCGTATCAGCTAGAGTGACAGAAGACCGCGAAATGTCGATTCGGCGCCGTTCCCAGCAGTTAGGCCTTTGTTACAGCACTACGTGGAAAATTTTTGCGGAAGGATTTGGGCGTAAAGCCAGCCGACCTACCACAACGCCGAATTTTTGGTGAATGGGCTCTTGGAAAGCTGGCCGAGGATCCGCTTTTTTATCGAAAAATTGTGTTCAGCGATGAGGCTCATTTTTGGTTGAATGGGTACGTAAATAAGCATAATTGCCGCATTTGGAGTGAAGATCAGCCAGAAGCATTGCAACAGCTACCAATGCATCCCGAAAAAGCCACTGTTTGGTGCGGTTTATGGGCCGGCGGCATTATTGGGCCATATTTCTTCAAAGATGATGCGAATCGCAGCGTTACTGTCAATGGTGAACGCTACCGAGCGATGATAACAAACTTTTTTTTGCCCGAAATGGAAGTTCTTGACTTGCATGATATGTGGTTTCAACAAGACGGTGCCACATGCCACACAGCACGCGAAACAATGGCGCAATTGCGAGGCGAGTTTGGTGAACAGTTAATTTCACGTTTCGGGCCGGTCAATTGGCCGCCTAGATCGTGCGATTTGACACCATTAGATTATTTTTTGTGGGGGTATGTCAAGGCTAATGTCTATAGGGACAAGCCCGCTTCGATTGACGCACTGGAAGCCAACATCCATGCATTCATTCGTGAGATACCGGCCGATATGTGTGAAAGAGTATGCCAAAATTGGACTCAGCGGATGGGCTACCTGAGACGCAGCCGCGGTCAACATTTGCATGAAATTATCTTTAAACATTAAATTGCAAGGTTTAAACTATCGATTCAAATAAATATTTCATTCATTTTTTCGAATTTTTTGTGTTTTTTTTTTTTTTAAGTTCTAAACCTCTTAAAAAATCACCCGTTAATATGACCTGTGATATGAAATACGATAACTTTCGATACCCTTTATTCCCTTTTAATCCTCTTCAAATGTCTATTATCATTACTGAGATAAATCGAATACACACACATATAAATATACGCCCTTAAGCTTTATATGCAGCCAAACAAGATATGCACATGGTATAAACATTAAAAACACTTCCAATGAGATCATCGTTTAAAAAGGATTGCCAGTCGATTGCGTGACCGATATATTGATGCCAATTCAAATAAAACGCAGACAAAGCGAGGTGTAAGACAAAATAAATAAAACCATCACCGGAAGTTGCATTTTAAACCTTCGCTCTTCTTCCAAGTAGGTTTAATTGGTTTTCATTCTTCTGTTTGCCTTTCAATCAATCTGATTGGGAAAAAGATAAAAGTCGCCGCTAGCATATAAGGTAGCATTTTTTCATGTGTGCTTCCCGAAGGCTTGTAGGTTTGTTTTATCCCAAGGATAAAAATCTTATACATATAAGTATTTGAATAAAAACAACACGTGGAGTAAAAGTACCTAGCCTTTTATATATGGTCTCTCATGTATGTAAAACATTTTTCGTTCGCTCTAAAACATCCTTTATAAATCCAAAAAAATATATGAATAACAATAAAAAAGAAACAATTTAAATCCGAACCTGCTTAAAATACAAGCAACGTTTTGTGCTGGGCTGCTTACACCTTGATACATATATATATATATAAAATTCAGTGATTTTGAAAACAAAAAATTCTTGAAATTTTTGGAAGGCAAACAAGAAAAACATTTCCAGCTTATTAAACAAACAAAAAAAGAAACATAATAATTGGTGACGTGCCAATTTTTAACAATAATAAATTGCGGACGATGCATTTTTAGACGTTTCCAGGTAGAAATTTTGTTTAGAATTTAAACTTAAAACCAAACGATAAAATAAAACAGACAAACCAGAAATATTGTGTGTGAAGAAGTTTTGTTTTATTAAAAGAAGCAAGCTGTCGCAATTTAAGGTTTAAAATGCATCAATGTGACTTCGGGAGAAGGAGATGAATGAGGTTATTTTTTTTTTTTGAAAACTACATTTGTATGTGTACATATTTCGACATTAAAAAATATTTGTCTATAATTATCCAAATTAATAGCAATTAAAGACAAATACATATTACTTAAATCAACGGTCAGAAATGTTATAAAAGAATCCTCTTGAATATTTTACAGTATATGTTTCACTGCTGAACATGTGAGTAAATCTTCATCGATTTGTGGGGTTGATAAGCTTCAAAACACATATTGTCGGCTGATGACGGAACGTTGGATAGAGAGTCTTCATAAGCGTATTTATTCACCCGTTGAGAAGTGAATTCTAATGGATATGGCTGATAATATTTTAAAATTTGCGTAAGGTAGATTTTGTTGGGCCTCGTGGCATGAGAATAAGTGTGTTGGACTGCCATAGCGAAGGTCTTGGTTCGACTCCCAGCCGCTGCCACATAAAAACAGAAATGTTTTTCCCAAGATACTGCCCCTTTCGAGGAATTGACAAATCCTCCAAGAGTATACTTGTCATGAATAAGTGCTTCTCATCAAGTCGTTTGGACTCAGCGAAAAATTGTAGGTCCCCTCCTTTCCTGCCAACAATACGCACACAAGAATGGTTGAGAGTTGTAAGTCACTAGGCCCTAGTTCTCCACGAGCTGTTGCGCCACCAAATTTATTTATTTTTATTTTTAAGATTGTGTTGGGCCAACCCTTATCTTGGTTATAAGATTTAAATTAAAGAAATAATAAAATCCCACTAAATAACCACTATGTACCTCCTCTCCTCGAATAATAATAATTATTATACATATCTGCGAACAGATTTACACTTTTCTTCCTCCCACATTATAGTTGTGTTTGTTAACGTGAAATTTCTTGCAAATGTTCACAAATTTTCACAAATTCTCACAAACTGTCACAAATTCCTGTTTGTTAACTCAAAAAAAGGTGCATCGATAGAGCGCAATGAGAACAAATAATTTCCCCTGCGTTAGAAAACTTGCGAATTTTTCTGTGTACACGAAGGGTTACAAGTACTATCAAAAAACGTGGAGGTCAGTTTCTGTCACAGCGTTGCCACACATCGGGAAATTTTCCGAAGTAGATTTTCAAAACAAAAATGCAGTATATTAAATTTTCCTACAGAAGGTCTACATATTCCAATTTGTACTTGTATTTTGAAAATAAAAGAACAAAAAAAATAGCGTATTATGGTTAATTATATTTTCATGATTGTTATCAAAGAAAGCCAATAGCCGAAAACTGTAAGAACAGAATTAGTGGACTGCATTTTGTATGATAATTTTCTTTTCCGAAAAAAAAAGTGCAGAATAGACTCGATTTTAAAGCAGTAGATGTTTTTCACGAAAAAAGTGCATTAGATCTATTAAAATCATGGCAAGGTGGCAACGCTGTTATACACAAAAATGATGTTTCTAACAAAAAGTTGTGCAGTTCGTGGTTCAATGCATTTGTTAACTTTTTTCATTTCCCCAACTCTGATAGAATTTTCCCCTCTTTTCAAAATTTGATAGGTTTTACACATTTTTTTTTTTTGAAAAAAGATACCAAACAAAGCTTATACATTATAATGTTTCACAACATATACAAAATGCCTAAAATTTATAGGCAACAAGTATCACTATCACACTATCAATACCCCATGCTTAACCTGTTGTCTCTGTGTATCACTCCCAAGATAAGCATCAAATATATGTGGTGTAATAACTGTCAAAAACACATGCGAAAACCATGATACATATTTTATTAATTAATTATAAATAATATCAAAGTGGCAGGCGGATTACGACGATGACAAGCATTGCACAGCCACTTACATATAACATGGCACGCTGGAGAATTTGTATCTGCAACATGCAATATGCACAACAAGCTATAGAGCTCTGGTTTGGCTGTGGTGTGCTGTGACTGTGACAAATCCGTTCGCGCACAAAGACTCTCCCTAAGTAGGGCAATCTCGTTTTTGTATCTTTGTTTGAGGATAGATTGCAATAAGCAGCCTCAGGTAAACAGCTTTTATTCGTTATTACCATAAATGTACCGAAAGCCACCGGCTAGCCACCCGATGCGCGCCGCACCACCATCGCTAGTTCTTGCCGATGTATAAGCTTCAGCGTCATCGTGTGGTAAAAATAACACTTGTCCATGCCCATGCTGGTATACACGCGTGTTGGAACTTTTCCTTTTGCTCCCGGTAGCTACCACCAGAGTGCAGTGAGAAGTTTTGAAGTTGGAAGTAGTCCCGCGTCACATCGATCGCACCACGAGAGACAAGCGTCCTACTCACTCTTGGGCCAGCAGCAAAAGGAAACTAGTTGCTGTAGGCCCAAGTATACCCACAAATAACAACTCATTACTGTATTTGTAACCATTTTTGTTATTGTTGTTCGATCTTTTCCTTATTTGCTTCCAAAAAAAAAAACATCTTAAGTTGCAAATTTGATGGAAGGTTTAAGATAAGCTCAACTCCCATCATCTGTATCTGTCTGATGTATCTGCCAATCGAAGTTATCACGATTTGGAGAAATGATCCTAAATTCAAACTTCACTCTGCTCTCTGCCTCTAGTCGATTCAAATACAGTTACATTTAACAAAATTCAGCAATCTTGATCGTGTAAGGTAATAATAGCAATTGATTCAAAGAAAGATTCGAATATGGTTTTATTTGTTTTAACGCCTGAGACTGAGAGATCTCTTAAAATACTGAGTCTATTGGTCGGAATCGGAACAGTGCCAAGCAGGAGAGTGTGTAGGATTTGAAAGCAGCGGAAATGAAAAATCGAGGTGGGCTACAACGTTGCCTACGCCTGAGGCTAGGAAGCAAGCTGGACTGCTTTTACATAGTTATACATTGCAGACAACAAAAATAAGAAAACAAAAATAAACACTGAAACGCTTTCGAGTAAATATAGCAAATTAAGGGGTAATTTATTATGTTCGTTTGTAAATTGAGAGAAATGAATGGTTGCAATTGATTTTGAATTAAAAGAAAATTTCCATAAACAAATAATCGTGTTAAGTTAATGCGTTTTATTTTATAGACTGAATGAACAGGTGGTGGTTACAATAAAATTATTATTTGTAAAGGAAATTGAAAACGTTAAAGAAATCAATTGAATTGAAATACATGAAGATGTTATCGCGAAAAGATTGCTTTAGGTGGAAGAAAACTATGATACGAGTACTTTAATGAAAATGGACTGCATGCTGCATTTATGAATAAAGAGTATGAATAGAGAGTAGATATACTTAGAGAGAGAGATGATTGCGACTTGCAACAATAAGCCATTAATTTCTTTAACACTCTAGAAATTTTTTGCACTAGATAAATTTTGTTTATTTTTCTTTGTTTTGTTTTCGAAATGTCATAAAGTATGCAAAAAAAAATAAAACAAAACAATTTTACAAATTTCTTACAAAATTTTTCTGCTTCATGTCTTACCAGCTAAACACTTCTAAAACAGTGTCAGTTTTGGCTAAAAATATTATCTATAAACAATTTTTTTAACATCTAGAAATGTCAAAGTTACATATGGAAACACACGAGGAAACTGAGTTGCTAGCAACTTTCAGTTCCATGGGGAGAAGGGCAGGAGTAAAGAAGAGTGAAAAAAATATCCTTGGTCGAAGATTTGAAGATATTTTTTTTGACATTTCATTTCTTATCTAGGTTTAGATGCGTTCAACCAAAAGAGCTCTTTAACAAATAGCAATATAACACTCTCTCGTTCATTCTCAAACGTCAAAATCAGCACTGTGGCGAATAGTCGTATCGAAATTTGTTGTAGAAATCTTTTTTTGTTCACTTTGCACCTTCAAATTTGACACTCCCACCACAATAAAAGCTGTCACTTTTTGAAATTGACAGATTATCGTATCGAATCGACTTTTATGAGAAATCTCAAAAATTGCCTAGATTTTGTTTCCTTGTATAAAGGGAAAAGAGATTTTTAAGGAAATTAAAATAAAACGTCAAAAAAATCTCCAGAAACTTATGTTTCTTCGTGTGGAAAAGGGGACTTACTTTGATACTAAGGACAGTGCTCAGACCAGCGTGTGTCAACTCATTTTGACGAGTGCCTTTTTATCTCACTTCTATTTCTTGGTAAGAAATTGAGGTATGTAGGTATTTTCAAAAAACTTAAAAACTTCTGTATCACTTCTTGGTGAACTCTTTCTTTTAAAAAGATGAGAGTGATGATAGTGACAGACGTCAAAATGAGTTGCCCTACAAGAAGTTATTGTGTGATCACCTTTAAAACGATAACATTTTATGATATTTTTAACAGAAGTGTAGAATTCTGAACATGTATATTGGACCTGAGCATTAATGCGGATTGATCAACTAATAGCAGACTTGTATATAGGAATTTCTGTTCTCTGTTATTGAGACGACATTCTGGTTATATAATTTTAATTGGTGTCTTTATTCATTGCTTGAAATCAAAAGTTAGATTTCTTTTGAGAAAAAAAAACCTACATACATATACATGCACCTAACTAAATCTGTTTAGAAAAACAATTTTCGTGAATTCAAATCACCTTCTTGCAAAAACTGAAAACAAGAGAAGGGTGCGAATAATGCCAGCTTTGACAACAGATGTGAAGTGTCCCTCATTAGAATCCAACAAACGACAATGAAAAAAAAGAAAAGACTTCTGTTTGCTTACATTTATTTGCCAACAGTCATCTTGTCATACCCTCGAGATGGAATAACAACATGTACGATATGTGCATACATAGAATAACGGCGACACACATTTGCCCAAGTAAACAATGTTCCAATCAAATTGAAATAAAGCGCTCTGTGGCACACAATCCATAATCCAACCAACCATCATCATCGCCAACTCTACATCTACACCATATCACCACCCTCAAATCGAAATAGAAGTTGTTGACACTTTTTTTTTTTGTGGTACAATTTCCTAATGTTCCAGTGTCCTGATTTCAGTGCAAATACCCTTCTCCTGTCACGTACATCAGAATTTGAAAATATTCAATTAAATTTTCACCACAATACTGTTTTGAATTAATAAAAAACAATAGAAAAGAAGTGTTGAAATTGCATGAAGAATTTGACAAGTATCCTGGCAGAAAACTAAACATGGATTAGCTAAAATAACAGGATATATTTATGTGCTCGGTATAAATGCCGTATGGTGGTGTCAAATTTATTTTTAACCTCGTGCTTGACGCGCGAACGGAAACAGCGAACTTAAAGGTTTTTTTTTCAATTCCTCCTTTCGTTTAAATTGGCTATTGAAAGGAATCATTAATAATGTAAAAGGATCCCTTTTTCCTTCTATTGCAATGGTTGCATGTTGCATACTCGTATAAATACTCATGTCTCCTTTGTATTGTCTGATGGGTCGGTCTCAAAGAAATGTGTTTGACTCTTGGACGATATCTTTATCGATCTTTGAACATCTGTCTATGAAAACAAATTTATTATTTGTCTTCTATAGCTACTATAATAGTTTTCTAAAGAGGAAATTGGTAAATTGTAACCCAATTTCTTACACACTTCATTAATTTATCTAAGCACACAAGAACTTTAGGTACATACCAGTTGTTTGTAGGGGTTCCATAAAGTAATTGGAGATACATTGTATGCAGAAAGCAGATGCATTCCACTAAAATTTCAAATTTCATGACAGCTAAACAAAAATTATTCGATTTCGAATCATAGCAAATAAAACGTTCGAACTTCGAAGTTTTGTATTTCAAATAAACAAAGAAATGTATAAACTTCCGTTATTTGAGTGCTACTTCTTTTTTATTTTATTTGTTCTTGGAACATCTTTATTTACATAAATATTCAAATTTTAGTTGATTCAATACTTATTTATGATTCAGTTTTATTTTAAATGAATGGAATGTGTCATCGGGTATTTTTTTTTAAGGCAACGTTGCGTTGTATCTTTATTTTATTTATGTTCTGTTTTGTATTCAATTCAAGTGCCTTATTATTGCTTAGAATGATATTTGTTTATTAATAATTTATATTTTTATTTATTAACATAAATTAGTTAGTAAGAGTAGAGCAATTCCATCTTGTTTGTTCTTCGCAAAGTAAATATTATTTATAACTACCAAGTTCAGGTTGTGCAGTAAGATATTGAAATAATTTCAATCGACTGATAATAATAATTTACAAGCCGTAAAAATTGCATTGTTTTTTACGTATTATAAGGAAAACGTCATGGCTAATTGTTTGATTACACGTGTCAATCAAACTGGAAATAGGAAATGTTTTTTTTTTATTTGATTCAATGGAATTTATGTTAGTCGAGCGATCACTTTTACTGATAAAATTCCTTTAAAATTTTTTCTATTTTAAGACGTTTGTATTTGGTATGGATTTTTACTGAAAAAATTTTTTAAATATAAAATACAGAATACCTTCTGTGCAGAATATCTACAGTACAGAATATAAGATGCAAAAGATAACATTCAATTGAAATAAATGTCAAGTAAATGGTTATTACTTTATTTTAAGTTAAATTTTCGAAGTGAATGATTACATTTTTTTAAAACTCTGACATTAGCAAAAGATGTATGACTCACATCTGTCAAAAATATCTGTTCAGCTAGTTTAGAATTAACTTACCAAATTTTGGGAACTAATTTTGAATTACCTATATGTATATCTGAGCGCCAGTTTTTCAGTGTGAGATCATCATATAGTCTCTGAGTTAAGCCTGAATTAACCAAAAATATGTTTTATAGTCAATTTGAATCGATTTTGTTTATGAAAGGCGCAGAGAGTTGATGTCCATAGTGTAGCACATCGATTCCAATAAATTTTTGACAACTGAAATAAAGTTTATCCTCAACTGAAAAACTCTTTCTGAGCTAACTCGAGATTAATTAACTTCAGAATCAGGCAATTCTGATTTAAATCAGAAGATCTGGTGCCAAATTACCGAGTCAGTGACCGAGTGAGTAAGTGCCATCAGCGATCGAATGAACGAGTAACCACTTCAAATTTTGGTGTACTTGATTGCTCGAAACATGAGCGGTAATGCCAAACTCATATAATTCAGTCACGTATTGCTCACTAACGGATGTGGTAATTTGGCCGCTGACTTTAAAATTCCTCCTAAATCTTTAAAGAATTTATACATTTTACCAAGAAAATTCAAAGCAAGAAAATAAGATAAAAGTAAGAGAGATTGTAAAACGTCTTTTAAAAGACTTTCCCTCCTCTATTTGTAAAACATCGTTATGTCAACACACCCTTATATCAAACTTCAATAAACAAAGAAATAAATAACCCCATAAAACCATTAATGGAACAATGTGAAACAACCGAATTATTCAACTGTACTCGAGTAGCAAACTTAATGAAGCATCTTCATTCCATATAATCGAAGAGCATATAATAAATGCTCCTAAAGTTCAATTTGCATAGCTAAAGAAGCGTCAAAACCCCAATTGTCATTTGCATGATTATACTTTGGAAAATAGATTTGAACCCTTCAATGTGTACACATCCGCAATATCTTTGGAGTCTCTTTTCATCCTTTAAAGTGTAATAAAAGCAGAAAGTTCATATATATAAGACCCTTCCGTATTTCCTCTCAAATAGCAGATTTCTTACATAATTTTTAGTTCGTTCCATCCACATCCCCGACTCTTTCGAAGAAATCTATTTTCGTCCTAGACATCATCTTCAACAACTAACTATACTATTTTGAAACTTTCAATAACGAAACAAATCCCTCGAGACACAGTCGGTTTGTCATCAGGGATAAAATCAATGGCGGGGCTAAATGCGGAACTCAGACAATTCTCTGAGTATGGGGGGTACAGTGCTCTGAACCCTCCCCAACACAGAATCCATTGCAAAAAATAAAAAAAAACTTTACTTTACTTAACAACAAAAAAGAGTAACGAAAATTTAAACTATAGAGATGATGTTAAATATAAGTAAGTATACCAAAATCCCCTCCTTGACACTGACAATGAGATTCAAAACACCCGCAGGCGGGTAACTGACTTTTGGTTGTAAGTTTGCTGTAGAAGTAGATACAGAAATCAGCGACCTCTGGCATAAGGAAGGGTGAAATTCATTTTTCTCATTCCTGCTATGTATATGAAAACTTCGTTCATACATTGCAGAGAGCACACAGAATATCCTTAAAACGCTTGCGCCAGCAAGGAAGTATTTCCCCTTGAAAAAAAAAACAAATAGGTACAAAAAAAAAAACAAGTAACTTTCCTTATGTATATGAAAAAGATAATAGTGGCAAAAGCAAAATCCCATTAGAGACTCATCGGTGCACCAAAGTAGACGGTTGTTGCGCGTAATGCAATGGCCAATAGACTTTTTTATACATTTTTGTACTTTTTATAAACTTTTTTAAACTAAAATATAAGTGTAGTTCCTAAGATATTGTGGTGCATAAAATTACATGAAGGACATCGAGGATACTGAAGAATCAAAGCAATTCATTGAATTCCTTAGTGTTACAGGCAAAAAGTGCTTGAAAAGATGAATCAGTGAAAAATCGATATACTGATGGTTGAGTATAGGTAGATATATTGTTCCCAACCCCATTTGAGAATTCAACGATAGATAGATAAGAACAAAAATTGAATAAAACATTCCCCATCCCTCATAAAAACACATTTCTATGAATATGAATGAACTATGTGTTCACACACCTTACTCTCGTATAGTAAATTGGTTTTACCCTGAAATTGAAATTTGTTTCCTTATCTTTTTTTTTTGTGTTTATTTCCAGGTGATCACACCCCAGAGACATGGTGACGTCTATGTTTACAACTCGGTCCCATCATCGGCAGCTTCCTCGCACACATCAAGCAGTAGTTGCAGCAATAGCACCTATCAGAACCTATCTATGATGTCCTCAGACTCATTCGAAACATACGACGTACCAAAGCCAGCCACCCCCATCAACTACGATTGTCCAAAGAATTGGTGTCGAACACCTACGAAATATTTCGACCAAATGTCAACTACAACAACACCAACGGGCATGAAGCCACCCTCCTCACTGCACCATTCGATAGGAGGCAACAATGCCTCATTGCAAGAGGAATGTTATGATGTGCCGAAGCCAATAAATCTGTTGCATCAACAGAATATGACACCGAGCAGTTCAAATTCATCGCTTCTAACTTCAGATAGTTTAAGCTTGTCGTTTTCTTCTTCGAATCGGTCATCGTTGGCTAATATGCCGGACTATGATATACCGAGAAAGAATCCGATTGCTGTACGTAATGGTCATCATGGGAATCATAATTTACAACAACAACAACAGCAGCAGCAACATCATATGATGCAACAACATCAAAATCAACAAAATACATATGACTATCCATTGCCTGCAGCAGTTGCACATGCGGGTGGTAATGGTTGTTGTACAACGACACCACTGCAAGACAAACACTCACTATCGGCGGCATCTCCAATTCCAGCTGTTACCAAAGAATTACCATTAGAATTATCATCGGCATTGGAGACTCTGGCAAAGTTGCAAGACGAAGCAACTACAGCGATATCGAGGTAAGTTAAAATCAAAGAGATTATGTACATTGTACAATATACTTTACAAAGACAAACAAATAGATAAGCAAAAGATAAATTTAGTTAGTTTTCTTTTATTTTCTTAATCTCAAATATTTATGTGAATATTCATTGAGAAAAAAATGTGTGTTGTGATTTTTTTGAGTTCTTTGTAAAAATGTTGACCGTTTTCTTGTGCGCCATTTAAGTTCTTCAATGAGTGACAGTAAAACGTTAAAATACAAACAATTTCTTAAACAAATATATAAAGGGAAATACGAACAATTTGATCAATTGACGTTGGGCGCCATTTTAATTGCCTACTTTTAATTTTTGTTGAATATTTATTCTTTTTGACTGTTGGCTATACGTTAAGTAGGAAATAAATTAGATGCACTGGATGTCACTTGAACCAATGAAACTTTATATACACGATTTGTTTGAAATAAGAAAAGCTCAAAAAGCTTCCCACTTTCGATCACTTCGTTGGGCGCCATTTATGTCTTTCAATTAGTAACAAGGAAGTGTTTAAATGCAAATGTTTTCTTAAACAAACTGATAAGGGTAAATATGAGCAATTTGATTCATTTTAAGTGATTAATTTACTCTAAGTTTGAACTTTTAGACGGTTGGCGTTGGGTGCCATTCTAATTACCTATTCAGTCAGATAGAATATTGATTATGAGAATATTCATTCTATCTGACTATTGGTTAAACGTTAGCTAGAAAATGAATTAAATAACCTACAAGTTTCTTACTCACATTTAGCGAAAACATGGGGAGTATTACACTGAAAACACACAAAATCAATCAAAACGGTATAACAATAAGGCACAGATATCTTGCCTTGGACTTACACAACTATCAACTACCAAAGTTTCTGCATTAAAACCAACAAAATACTTTCTTAATTTTGTTTAGTGGTTTGGTATTGGGCGCCATCTGTACTTTGCTTACGCCTAGTACGTAGACCGGATTAAAATTTCACTATTAGGTTTATATTGCAAAAATAAAAAATTGAGAACGAGAAATATTGAAGGACAAACGATTTATCAATGACAAATGAAAAATCTATTTAATTTGTATATATATGTATATTAGCTGCGTTTTTTTGCATGTCCATATGGACATTGGCGAAAAAAACGACATCGGGACATTTCAATATTTGCCTTGGTCTGCCATTTTGTATTGAATAATTTTACCAACAAATATTTGACATTTCTATACAAACTATCGATAACGCAACTACAATAGTAGTCTGACAATACCATTTTTATCGGGAAAAAAGTTAAATCTACTTAATTATCTGGACGTAGCTAACTCTATATGGACATAGTTGTTGTTGTATTTGACATGTAAATTGCTTTGTTTTGTCGTCGTTTTTTCCGACAGAATTTACTGGAGTTGCAAAAAACACAGCTATTAACTTGAAATATTGAAACAAAATTCATTGAAACTGTTGAATAAAATTTCTTTTCCAAGAACAGCTGTTTTTTGTGATGTATTCTCCACAAAAATCTGATGTCAAAACTTAGCTAGAATTTTAGCTGGTGTTTGGAGAGAAAAGTAACTAGGCTTTATGCTTTAATTTTGTCGCTAAAGTGACAGTGAATTTTGAATGATTTGCGTCTATTTGATTTTTGTGATTTTGTTCTATGTAAAACTTAAAACTAATTAAATGCGGTACTCGTTTTGTACGAGTATACATATATGGAAGCTGAAATTATTCCACATAACTAAAAATATACTATTACAATCACTGGGGTTATATATGTACAAAAAAATATGAATGTTAAAACTATGTTTTGTATGTAGACGTCACCACTAGGCGTTTAAACGTACAGTTTACATTAACGACTGTTGGTAGTGCTGGTCAGGTGCATTGTATATTTATTTGTTTAATTGAAGATTATTTCACTCAATTATTTATAATTTGTGTTCAAAAATTAAGAAGAAGAGACTAACTGAGAATTCAATTTTTATTTTCAGATTACTTTGTTTCGTATCGCCAAGTTGGAGAAACCGAGAAAAACTCGAACCAGTTGTAATGGAAGTGAAATTAGCTGCAGTAAGGTTACGAACAGCCCTACATGATCTCACTGAATTCGGAGAAGGAGCACTTGGTAATGCTGCTCGTTCAGAGGATCGCAATTTATCCCTTAAACTACGCCCACTAGTCAAAGCTCTTCGCGATGCTGATAAACTTATTCATGAATCCTCACAAACATTAGACTCACAAGGTGGTTGGACTACAGAAAATCTTCAACGAAATGACGATCGAACTAATTATCCACCAGATAGTTTAGATCAGCTAATTGCTTGTGCCCAAACATCAATAGAGGATGTTCGACAGACAACGTCATTCATTCAAGGCAATGCCCCGCTGTTGTTTAAGCGAAGTCTTGAAATATTGGAAACTCCAACACACGAAAATAACAACAGTGATTGGTTGAGTGATAATGACTACGTTGACTTGGAATCAAAAGATGCAGCAGCTAAGAAAAATTCATCACTCCGAGAAGCTATTCCACAAAATCTACAAAAGAAATTCGATAATGTATTGAAATCAGCTGAAGAAGCTGCTTTTGCTGCAACAGATAGTCGCAATGAATTGAATACAAATGATAAATTACTAGTGCGGTATTATGCTGCTCAGATAACAACGCACATGGGATACTTAACCCAAGCTATAGACTCGTTCCTAGAGACTGTCGAAAAGAATCAACCGCCAAAGTTTTTCATTGCCTATGGTAAATTTGTTGTCCTAAGTGCGCACAATTTAGTGACCATCGGTGATATTGTCCATCGCAATATTTCCAAGCCGGAATTGAAAGAGAAGGTCTTGAGATGTACAGATGCACTTTCGGATGCTTTGAAGACCTGTGTTACAAAATCAAAGAAGGCCGCACAACATTTTCCCAGTGTAACAGCTGTACAGGAAATGGTCGACTCCGTAGTTGATATATCACACTTAGCCAGTGCTCTCAAGATATCTATGCTCAAAGCAGTACAGTTAACAAAAACTTAAGGGTCTTAATTTTTTAAACGAACTGTGGGAGATGTGAAGAAGTCTTAGTTGACCTTTGATTTTCTCTAGCTACAGCAAAAGCATCCAGAAAAGTCTTCCAAAACAAAGTCAAATAATTTGTGTATTTATGAGTAATGACAGATAATTTGACATTTCCTCCGATTCATTTAACAACCCTTATACGAGAGTTCAATCGTAGCTGTTGCTTGTAGTTTCGTATGTGATGGCTGAACTTCTATCGTCAACAGCAGCATGAAGCATATCGTAATATAGTTGGCCCTTTCGAGCTTGCTTACAACTTGTATCAGGAAACTATGTGCTAACGTAAGTTTCTAAAGGCCCTGACACACGTTGTCAATGAGTATGCGTATGCTATATTAAGCAGAACACACAAGCTGAAAATTGTACAACGTAAAACACAACAGTTTCAGTCACTTGTAAAAGGTCAATTTTAAGTTTGTATTGAAATAAAATATCGGATATAATCCATTTTCACTATGCAATTGGTTGAAAGATTAGCGTTTTGTCTATGACTTTGTATTAAAAAATACTTACGCTGCACTTGATTTAAAACTTTCATAAAGACTAATGTAGTTTCGATTGGGTTTTTGACTGCATTGTCTCTAAATTGTGAACACAAAATGATTCCAAAAATAATGCAATCAAAACTGCAATCGAAGTTTTTTAAAGTAGTATAGAAGCACAAAATGGAGTGCAAAATGAGTATTCAAAACGTCCAATCGAAAACGACATATTGAAAAATTCAAACAATCTTCCAACAACATTTGATTTTAGAAAACTTAAAAAATTGTAGCATCCCATTATTTTTTAAAATGCTTCTCTACCCTTGACGTCGTTCAAACAAAATGGGAGAAAATGTCAGGTCTGCTGTACCTACATAAACTATAAATAAATATCAACTATAATGCATGAAGCTTATAATTTACATATTTTATTAAAAATTATAATAATTTCTATATAAATTTATATTTGTGATATGTTAAGATTAATCTAAAACAGCTAGCATTACTAAAAAATATATATGTAATATCAAAATCCTTATTATATTCTCTGTTTGAGTTAAATAATAATGTTTACCTTAATTTCTTGTAAATACACTAAAGTAAAAATTGTTATTGAAAAAAAAAGTATTCAAATTCATAATAATACAAATGAACGTAATTATTTTTTAATAAATGTTTAAATATATAATTTTTAAATTTAATACAACCTATCTATACGAGTATATACCTATATTCTATTATAATGCTTAAAGGCAAAACCTTATAAACTAAAGTATAAATAAATGCTTTGCAATAATTGTAAATATTTGTTTTGATTTTATTATTTTGATTTTAATGTGTTTAGATATAAATATATATAGGATACATATATTAAATATTATAGTGGTATAAATAGTCATATTTATTAGAAATATCTATTAATCATTATTTCAAATACAAAAAGTAACGCATTGTAAAAATAAATATCTAATTTTTATCATCAATTGCGTCAGTTAAATGTGCAAAATAAACCGTTATTGTAATAGAAGTAGAAAGAAAATACAAAAATATTGAATCGTTGAATTAAGAATATTAATATTGTGGCAACGATGAGACTACTAAAGATATGTCAACAAAAAAATTTGTTGTAATAAATTATGAAATCTACAATTAAAAATAAATTATATATCAAATAATTAATATTGTTTTTTTTTTTTTTTGTCTATAACTT
The DNA here is from genome assembly GCA_946251815.1 of Dasysyrphus albostriatus. Lineage (NCBI taxonomy): Eukaryota > Metazoa > Arthropoda > Insecta > Diptera > Syrphidae > Dasysyrphus > Dasysyrphus albostriatus. The sequence goes on from OX276336.1 coordinate 141,478,013, forward strand.
CCAATTAAATAAGATTTAGCACTGATCATATGAATCCGCTTCACTACTGAAAATTGAGGTATCATAATGCATTATGCATAGGAAATTTGCATTAAGTTTTTCGCTCAAATTCTCTTGGAGGAATATGCGGGTATAAATTAAATGGATGTGTACTGTGAAAAGCTTGGTATTCATAAATTTCTTCATATATGAAATGCATCCATCACCTACTTATAAAAAGGAATTTTGAGCTTTATTCAAATCATAAAAAATGTCAATATATTTCGGATTTGAATCTTTCGAAAAGCGGAGCGGGCCGAAATTCTGGTTTCAAAATTCAGTTTAAAAAAAAAATCAGTTCCGTTTGTCAAAATTATGTTTTTTCAAAATTCTGTCATTTAGTATCGCAAACCATTTTTCTTAATTCTGCTTTATAGCAAGTCCAATTATAATGTTAACATTGACTTGTTTTGTTTTCAAAATAATACAAATGGCCAGCCATTTACAACTTATCTTTTCATTTTTTTTATACTTTTACAGAGACTATTGAGGCTGTCACTTTTAGTGCATAAAACCCGCTTTTATTTACAAGTTTTTTAATTAGATCGATGGATTATATATAATACTGTGTAAACACTAAACCAAAATCTGATTTTTCATCTAATTTTTTTTTTTTTTGAGATTTCGAACAGGATTTCATTAAGATTTCGTTGAAATTTGGAGTTTTCATTAAGATTTCGATGAAATTTTCATGTTGTTCAATCAATTAAAAATATCAAAAACCGAATTTCGTTTTGGTGGGAACAAAGCATAATATTACTTAATTTGAATTTGAAGTAGGTCACATTTTTGAAAAACTTAGATATTTAGAATTTACAATGGTATCTTAGACGGATTTTGACGAAATAATGTAAGTAAACCACAGGAGAATCTAAAAAAATCAGCTACACCACTTTTTCACCAAATAAAAGAAATTTTTCCTATAAGAAAATTGATTTACGAAATTCTGCCAATAATAAAAAGAAGGTTTGGAAAATGTTAAAAAGCGTGCGCTTTTTTCATTTTTTTGATTTTCTTCAGACAACAAAACCATTATTTTGATTTCAATAAGTTTTTATACAGAAGCTCCTTAACAATGCAAATTATTTTTAGGATTTTGAAAAATGTTCGTATTTTTTTTTGATAATCAAATATTATGAAAACTAAATGGTCGATTTTTATAAACCTCGGTATTTAAGTGTTTCTTTTACACTCTGTAAATTATTTTAAGAAAAGAATTTACTTTTATGAAAAACCCTCCTAACAAATGTTAAAAAACCGTAAGGGAAAATATTTCTTTTTTCTTAAACTTTTTCTGTATGCTAAAATTAGTGCGATTTACTACCAAAAATTATAAAAATTTACATATAGCAACTATTTTCTCATAGAACTTTTTTTATTTTGAATTTTCTCATTATCGACTGAACAGATTTAAATTATTTTTTATATACAAATTTCAAAAAAAGATTAAAAAATAGTACATTTATCAAAATTTTCCAAAAAATGGCTTCATTCAATTTTTTTTTTTAAATTCGATATCTCAAAACGGGTTGACATTTTTTTTTAAACTTATTTTTATATGCTCATAACTAAATACTTCTGATTTACATACTCAAAAATTTTCATTAAACATGTTTGATATGCAAAAATTATTATTAAGAAAAGGAAATTATTATTAAGAAAGCCGCTCCAACGAATTTAATTTTTTTTTTTCATATTATCATCATATTAAATGAAGAATTAAGATGGCGTCTTTTTTTCATTTAGAACTCTCAAAGAAGTTATTTTAGCTAATTTAAATACCGTATTTCATGCTTTTAAACATTATTCTCTCATAATTAACATGTCTTTATATAGGTATATGATGTTCTTAAACACACTCAGTGTCTTGAAAATAAGAGGAACTACGTGCGACCCAGTCGTGCATTTTATTTATTTACAGTTTTGTGTGTTTATTTTAACATTTGCTAACTTCGCCGTTCAAAAGTGATACATTCGGGGCAGATTTCTCTCTTAAAAATTACTTGAACTTCTCACTAGTGCCAAGACTTCAATGAAGTTCTTGATTATTCCACCTCATCGTAACAAATTAAAATGCTTTAAAAATATAGGTACATAATTGTATTTCATTATAAGTGTTCCTTTACTTTGAATTTCTGTGATTTTTAATCCAAACTTATGTCAAAAAAAATTTCTCTTATATGAACTTTGACACAACCTTGGACTAAAATGAGCAGAAATGCACAGAAATGAATGAAAGAAATGGAATGGACCTATCAATTTATTCACAAACTTTGACATTTAAATAAAATAATTGTCTTAAAATATTTCAAAACTGGTTCCGAGTTATTTTTGGAGGAAACTATATTCAGGAGACATAGATGGGGAATGGAGAAGTAGATACAACCACGAACTGTACGGGCTGTATAACGACACTGACCTAGCCAGTAAAGTTAAAAGCCAACGACTGACATGGCTGGGTCACCTAGATCGAAAGGACAATTCTCCGGGCCGGAAAGACTTTGAATCCAACCCCGTGAGACGGCGCAGTAGAGGAAGACAGCGCATTAGGTGGCGCACGCAAGTGGAAGAAGACCGCAACCAACTTGCCGTGCGAAACTGGAGGAAGCTAGCTAGCTAGCTAAACCGAGCCGGCTGGAACAAGGTTCGTGATAATTCTATAAAATAATTTGCGTCTTAACGTTCACTTTGCATCGAACCAGAGTCTAAGAGGGAGAATCGATTTTCTTAAAATTTGGAACATAATTGAATAGAAAATTTCGAAAAGGTCACATCTCTGAAAATAATAAAATGTTCAGATAATGAAAAAAACTAATTGGCGATAAGGCTGAATACGTAGGTATTTTAAGAAAATCGGCCAACCCCTTTAGGTTTTAGTTCTATAGAAAATTGACGTAAAGTCGCAAATTATTCCATGGAGTTATCACCACAGGTTTCTACATTATACGAGCGTATGGCCCCCGGAATCGTGAATAAGATTAAAGTTTGAGTACATGCGCGGGATTTGGAGGAAGTTAATATACTTCTTGAACGTATTAATGTTTGCTTGCAATGTAAAAAGTGGGTGTTTCCAAAAATATTTATAAAATGTTCTGTTTTCCTTTAGAATCTTTTTGTAGCATATTGAAATTAAAAAATTAATTGAAAAAACTCTTTTTGTTCTTCTTTCGGCAAATGCTTTCTTTATACAAAATAAAAGAAAATCATAAAAATTAAAAGTCTCTTAAAACTACATATTGTAATATTTTTTATAAAAAAAAAACCGCCTTATACTCCTTATCAGCCAACTCTGCCTCTCAGCAACAATGTCCGTCGTGCATGCTGTGGTCATGAGCAGCCGCAGTCTTGAACACAATTTTACTGCCCCCTTCCAGCTCCTTTTCTGGATGTAATTCTCTAGCGATTTCACCCAAATCACGTCTCATAGAATAGGCATCCTCACCATCGGCATAGTACTTTGGTTCGATTTCCAGAATCTTAAATTTCAATGAGTTGGTGTATAAGTTCAGAGCCGCCCTGTTGCTCTTGCGTACGTGCAACGACACGTACTGAGCATCAAAACACTCGACCATTGCCTGCGAGGCTTGATTCATTAGTTTCTGAGCCAAACCTAGTCGACGGTAGGACCGCTTTACTGCCAGCGATGTGATATGTCCGTGTTTGCTTTCCTCGCCCGGCTCTGGTTCTTCCATTTTGGCCAACACATACCCAACAATGTTGCCTTTGTCATCCTCGGCCACATAGCTCAACTGGGGCCATGTCAAGCCGTGGTAGAAGTAATACTTCATTTGGTAGTTCTCAGGCAGACACAGCAGATTACAGTGCTGCATGTTCATTAGATCTTCTGGTTTTGCACAACGGATATTCATGGCTGCTTGTAGTTTCGGCGGTTCGAACAGAGAAATCTATGTCTAATCTTTGCGAATCTTTCGGGCTTTTGAGGACTTCTCCGGATGATTACTTTGTGTGTGGGCTTTATCTTCGTTCGCTTGGCCTAGCAGCTCACGAACAAGCCGGAATTTTGATAGGAATGCCTTCCAGATGAGAAACCAACCTGGAAAAGAAAAAAACGCAAATATCTAATTAGAAGTTATTGTGGTCAAAGGTTGATTTGTCGCTATGAGGTTAGGAGGAAAACTTTTGCTTATCATTCACAAATCATGTGTTTCAGTTCAGTTCGAAAAATGGAAAATCCAAGTGTTTTTACCTAAAAGTATAATTATTGCAACAATGCTAATCGATGCCAACACAGTCAGTAGCAACACGAGGGTACTTTGCACAGTCATTTGGATCACAAACTAAATACGAAAACGCGAGGTACAAAAGAATAAGTAGTTTACTTGATAATTTATGGCAATGTTTTTTGGTTGTGCATTTGATTAATGATTTAACCAATTTTAAGGAAAATCTATAAACATTTCAGGAGCAACAATAAAAAAAACACGTCAAATGTTCACCGTCGTCGTTGTGTGATAATCGAGTTCTTGTTCTGTTCAGATTTCGGAACAAGTCAAGTGACAGTGACAGTGGAAACAAGTGCGTTGGGTTGTAAAAAAGAAAAAGATAGCTGAAAACCCACACTGATATCGATATCGATAATAAGTGTAGAAAAAGACACACCGAAAATTGATATCGATAACAGTTCAAGGTAATCGGCAAATTATTTTACCAATCGGGATTTTATTTCAACAATTTTATTAAACTTGGATTTCCAAACAACTTTTTTATTTCAAATTAAGATAAATGCACTGGACAAACCGACAGCTTGAACTATTGTTTTTAAAGCTTCCGATATATTTTACTAAGGATACAGCAAATGATAAAGCGGCATGTAGGACAAGCTGTCTTTAAGTTCTAACATCAATTGGATTAAAAATTAGGCTCGACATTTTCAAAGTTGTCAAAGAATTTATTTAGATGATGATAGAAGGTAGCACTCGAAATTACCTCAATTTATATTAATTTTTGTTGATTTTAATTGTAAATTCGGTGATGAAAAATCTCTGGAACCACAAAATTTCGCACACGGTTGAGCAGGATTTTGACAGTTTCTCTTTTGCCTTTTCTTTCTATCAAAAATGTTTAGAAAGTTTTCTTACCGCTTAGCTTAATATAATGTTTGAAGTTTTTGATCAGATACGTTACTGAGGTAATAGGGTGGATACATATTTCATATACTAATCGAGCTCTTCCCCCAGATCTGTGCCCACGTTTTGAAAAACGATAAAATTGCAACGAAAATCAATGAAAATTGAAGCAAATTTTTTCAAATTTGTCAACTGCTTACGAACGATTTCATCAATGCAAGTATTACAGAACGTAGGGGCTTTTCATTGTTGTTTTCCTTTATTTTTACGGCTGAACTTTCCATTACGGTAGGTAATTTTCACACTCCTATAATTTTATTTGGTAGATTTATTTATCAAAGTAACAAATATCATTGAAGGTTTGTTTATTATTGTGTTTTGAAAAATTGTTGACAAAAAATACGATTTAAAAGGTAATTAAATAGAATTTTAGGATCGTAAAAGGTTTTAAAACTGGTTGATAGACCTAAAAGGAACCATGACACAGTTACGACCTTGATATTTAAATTTGGTGATTTATTTTTATCTGAAATACACAAAAAAGGCATTTTAAGACTAACGAGGTGTTGACAGAAAGCCGATAATATTCCAATTTTACTTTTATTTTACTTCTATTGTATTAAAATAGAAGAAAATAGCATAATTTGACTTATTGTGCTGTCACGATTGTTATCAAAGCAAGCCAATAGCCGCAAGCCGTAAGAATAGAATTGACAAATTAGTGGACTGAATTTTGATGAATGATAATTTTCTTTTCCGGAAAATAAAAGTGCAGTAGACTCGATTCAAAAGCAGTATATTTGTTTTACGAAAAAAATGCATTAGATCTTTTGTAATCATGGTAACGCCGTTTAAACACAACTTTTTTTCAAATTTCCCTAACTCTGATAGATTTTTCCCCACTTTTAAAAATTTGACACCTTGACAGGTCTTACACATTTTTTTTTATGAAAAAAAAAACAAATAAATCTTATATTAATATAAGGAAACTTTAATTTATATTTTTAATTAGGTATTTTATGTTTTAAGTTTCATTTTTCACATAAAATGTATATATTTGTCCACGAAAACTGACGACTGAACATACCATAAATATTTTTTGTTAATCACATTTAACATATTGTTTCCGCCGTATTAGTTTATAATTTATTCTATTGAGTTTCTTAGCTCACTGAAAAAAAAAATAACACTCTAGTCGTGCTATCGTAATGGAAACCCGTCCCATTTTTACTTTCAATCTTCAAATAAAATTGAATGATTTCCTTTTGTGCTAGGGTCAACGATGATTCAAGGCTCAAGTATGCTTGAACTATCGTCACCAAAGTCGGAGAGTTAAAATCGCTGAACAATGGATTAAACATTTGTAAACAATTGGCCCTTAGAATTAAAAGTGGTAGGTGCAACCGATTAAATATCATTTTAAAATTAAACGAAGCAATCGAAACTTAAAAGGTCACTGCAACTTGCCATTAGAGTGAAAACAGCTATCTCATTTTTTCATGATTACAAGAATTGTTACGTGTTGTGATTTCCATTTTTATTTATACATCGTGGCCTTGGTTACATTAAATTATAATTTTCTTAAGTCCCTATATCATAAATTTGATTAAAGAACATCGATAAATAGCTTTTTTGCGTAAAGAGCATCCTTCCTCCAGCGCAAATAAACATGACAATAAGGTGACATGAAGAAAATGCCCAGCTATTCAAAAACAAAACTATAATTGATTTCAGAACATAGGGTATTATTAAAAATATGACCACTCACTTTCGTATTGAGCGGCAATAAACCCTGTTAGCTCTGTTTCTCGTCCTTTTTTACAGTTTAAGTAAAATTTTATTGTAATTATAATCACTTATATTCTATATTAAAATCCAATATCTATCATTTATAATTGTTTTAAATCTATGAGCACACCAAACTCCTATGCTCTCTAAAATTTCAATCCTCTTCATCTTCCTGAAGATGAGACAAAGTCAATTGCATAGATTTCTCTACCTTATTTGGAGATCTTTTCTTTCGTTTGTCTTTTTCGGACTTCTGGCCAATAACATACTCGGGCATGACAAGTTTTGAACCTTTTAACTTTGGTTTATCAACCTCTTCATCTTCAACTTCTCCAGCAACTCGTATACTTCGTTTGGCTTTTACCGATTTATTGAATGATATTTTCCCAGAAGCACATTCAGCTGATTCTTCCGAATCCTTTGTATTTTCAATTTCTTTGAGAAAGGAAAGTGCCGCTGCTGTATTTGTATGGTCAGATATATCCACATCAGCCAAGGAATATCTTTTCCATTTGTGTGGATTTACCTATCGTAGATAAATGAAAAGGAAAAGTTATTTTTAGCTTCAAGTAATAAGTTGAGTTTAATTAAAACTTACCTGATAATCTGGAGCGATACGAGGTTTTAAGCATTTGGCAATCGGGAGTTCTGGTTTTTTGAAAATACTTTCTTTTCCACGCAGCCTAGTTAATGTCCGGTCCGAGGAGATTTCTTCAGAAGGAGCAGAACGTTTAAGCAGATTTACTGTGTGAGACTCGGGTCCGGTTTGGTCTAGAATAGTTCCTTTCAAGTCTTTTCCGGCAATATCAAGACTGGCAAATAAGGCATTTCTTTTCATTTCAAACTCTTGCATTTTTAATCTGATGTTAAGATTTCTTTCTTAATGAAATATTAAATTTTAAGACAGGTTCAGGCAGATGAAATTGTATTGAACAAAACGAATAAAAAGAAAACAAAAATGCAGAGAATATCAATTACCAAGAAGCCAATCCTTGGCTGTCATCCGGCTCAGAGAATATCAATTACCAAGAAGCCAATCCTTGGCTGTCATCCGGCTTTGCCTACAAACTGAAACACGCACACATAGACAGTTGGGCTAAGTCCACCACTAGGTTTTTGCACACATTGACAGTTGGCATCGACCCACCACTGATTTATTCGCACACATAGACAGTTGGCATCGACCCACCACGAATATGTCGGTTATTTTTGAAAATCTTCAGTTATTTTGAAATTCACTTGGGCTGCAATGGGCTTGTTCAAAAAGTATAAAAAAGGGAGAAATTATATATATAGTGATGACCGGACCTTATGAAAATAAGTTGTGGTTTTTTTTTTTAAATGTAAATTGTAGTCGCTTTTTACTAATTCCCGCCTGTCTGGAAAATAAATATCTTTAGTTACTTTTTTTTCGATAAACAGTTTGTCTTTTCTGTTTTTTTTTTCTTTTCAACTCCCAAAATATATAAAGAAATGTAGAAAATGTACTCTTTTCTTGACGGAAAATAACTGACGGTGAGTAAGAAGAATTTTTTAAATAATTATGCGAAATGAAAAAAGATATTCACAAACTAGAATTTTGGCATATATACTACGCTTGCATGTGTTGTTAAACCAGCTTGAAGCTCGCGTCATTTTTTGTAAGCCTGGGTTGAGTCGAAATGAGCTTGATTTGACTAGATCTCGTTCGAGGAGCGGAGTCGAGTCGAAATTTGTGAAGAAAAACCTGGATCAAAGAGATGGTCTTACAGATATTGCATTATGGTCTGTTTATTTGCTTGTTTGTGGGCAAATATAGTTTTGCTTTAATAATCGTGGAGCATCAGCTAACCAGATGTAATTAATTAGTTAAAATTACTGAATATTGGATTAAATAATTCTACAATGAGCCCTATAGTTTTTAATCAATTGGTTATTAATAATAATAATATTAATATAATGCATATTTAAACGTTTTCATAAGAGCCCAAATGAGGTAATTTTGCAAATTACAGAAAAAGTGTTTTCATCTGTAATTTGGTATTTCTTTTGACAGCTCATTTCATTTTTTGAGTTTCAACCCTGCCTGTAAATTACTTTTTGTTGTTAATTTTTTAATTCAGCTTTAACATTTTCGTTCAAAATCTTTTCAGAGCTATTCAAAATGTGCCCAATTTGGTGTGTTCGTTAGGTTTTGACTTAATTTCCTAGAAAATTGCGCGCAAGTTCGGTTGAAATTATCTCATTTCGAAATTTGAATTTGTGTGGAAAATGAGATGATTTCGTATCAAATTTGAAAATTTTCAACGAAATTTCCTGATTTGGTCTAACGAAAACGTAGTATTAAGGCTCTCCAAAACCAACACGAATACCGATTGTTTCGCAGTGAATCATTCACAATAGTACAAAATATGACAAAAACATAGACAATACTTAACAACAACAAAAACTCATCGTCACTCCTTGTTGGCGTTGGCTTGGGAGAGCTTTTAGTTTGTTTTACTTCATTTCTATTTTGATTGTATTAGCAAACATGGTCACGCTAGGAGCTACTAGCCATTTTATAATTGTAATTCAGTTTGGCACCCGAGCATATTTCTATTATTTCTCATTACTGTATGCCAAAATGCTTAAGGTTTGTATTTATTAATTAATCTATTATATCTATCTATTTATTTATTTAACGATATGTGTTCGTATTAATTGAACAGGGTTATTGTTTTGAACCATAGCTCCGCACTTTTAGCTCACTGATTTTGTGGTTTAACTAAGGGTGGTTTAAGCATGTAATTGACTTTTATAACTTACATGAAACCTAAATCATCATTAAAACCCAGTAAATCTACAGAAATTGATGGATTAAAAATTTGGAACCACGGAGCATTGTTTAGCCCCGACGTCGTTTTTTTCGTCCAAGCCCATTCAGACAAGGAAAAAACAAACCTAATGTGAACCTGGCCCTAGTTGGGTTTCTATTTGTTGAACACGTCCCGTGGTCAAAATTATTCACCTCGGTCTGTCAATAAGATGTCAAAACAAAACAAAATACATGGTGTTCCCTATTTCATGCAGGATAATTTATGAAATGATATTAAAAAAAAATCGTATGGGAAGAGGGGATTATTTATCCGCTTTTAGATAAGAGTAGTAACTTTCTTAAGAAAAAAATTGAAATCAACGGCACTACTAACTTGTAACTTGCAATGTTATGCTCTTTATTTTTGTTTAATTAACTTTTTTGAATTTTGCGACCAAATTTATTTAAAATAAAAATAACTAAAAAAATACGACAACAACTAGAAGGTCATGCTTAAATTTCTTAAAACCATTCTCGAATCAATTTTTCTAATTAAGTTGTTTCGTAATCATTTAAAAAAAAAAATAATTATACAACTTAAAACTTAAAAAAAGTTAGTGTATTTGTTAAAACTATTTCATTTCTTTTATAGCATGAAGTCAAATTTCAGTAATAAGTATTCAATACTCATATTAAACACTCAAAACCAAATGCTTAGATGTCATGAAGTTTAAAAAAGAAATTAAAAATAGCTATTGCTGTTTTATTATCTGCAAAAGAGGGCTGGATTTACTTTTAACACGTGCTACGAAAACGATTTTAAAAACTCCTCATTATTTCTTTTTTGTCTAAAGTTAAATCCAGATCAATCCCGAATCCCGACAGAAGATAATAAAACCCACCTGATATCAACTTTAATACTTATAAATTGGAAATTGACAGTTTAGTGGAGTTTAAACAAAAAAATTAAAGTTCTTGTGGTTGTGGTTCTCAGGTTGCAGAAAAACTATTCTTTTATTTCTTATTTTTCTTAACTATTTTTTTTTCCTTAGAATATATCCAACAATAATTTTAAAATTATTCTGGATGAAGAAAGGGCCACCCTGTATAATATGCAAGATGCATTGAAGATATTTGGAAATCTGTGTGATTGAAGACATTTTATGGATTCATTTTTTGTATTTTATTATAATCGTTGATGACTATTAACTGACAATTACAATTGCTTGTATACTCTAAATTAATTAAACAATTTCACATCGATGTTTTTGCTATCAGCCGAAGTAAACTTCTCAAATTTTTTTTTCCAATTTTCAAAGAAAAAAAAACTGAGCTGTCAAAACAAATAAATCTCACCGCGTTACATTGTTGTTGCGATTCACATCTATTCATCGACACGAAGTGAAATTACAAATACAACAATGTAAACAAATGGGTTTTGGAGGGTGAAACGTACGAAAGATTGGCTTCTTGGTAATTGATATTCTCTGCGTCAAATATTAAATATGACACTTCGAACAGCTGAAGTGTACAGGGTTGTTAGCAGTGTCGTAGTGACTGCGTCCAGTGATTTAAAATGGAAATACTCGTGTTCCGATGTTTAGGTATTCGATATGTTAGGTGTGTTTGTTACGTGAAATTTCTTGCAAATTTCCACAATTCGCTGTCAGAAACCATAGAAAAAACCCAAGTTATACCAAAAATTTCAAGATAACTTGAGTTGTTGTTGTGTCAGTGATCTTCTTCAACTTATTACTTATAACTGAGAATAAACATCGGAAAGTGTCCCATATAATTGAATGAATAGTATATTAATTAATATAAAGTGTAATTATACCACAAATTAAGTTGCAGGCTTTCGCAGATAGGTGTCGTACACCTATCTTGCGGAAGGCGGGAACTTGAATTGTCAAAAAGAGGTAGAAAGTTTGTCTATCTCACCTTCCAATTGATTTCATATTCATTCAAAAATTGTAGTAGACGCGTCAAGGCGCCATAGTTTGAAGTCGAAATAAAAATAATCTTTATATAAGTTTAAACACGAATAATAAAACTTTTCACTACTAAACTATCTAGGATAGCTTATTATCCATGTATGTTTCTGAACACCAATCAGCTGTTGTTGACATTTCTCATATCATATCTCTAGTTATTTTTTTTTGCAAGTCAAAATAATACTAGGTGCGTTTTATTGGTATCTATAGCTAGCGCAGCAATGCAAGTACCAAAAAAACGCTATACTCACTTTTATACTCATAAGTTAAAACTTAACCAAACTTTATCTCAACTTTTATATCCACTTTTTTATTGACTTATTTATCGACACTTCTGGGTTTGTTGTTGTTTGCCAAGAGAAATTTCACTGTGATAGCTATAACTTTTTCAATAAAACTCGGCTACTGTCTGAAAAAACGACAGCAAAGCAAAGCAATTTACCTGTAAAATACAACACCAACTATGTTCATATAGATTTAGCTATGTCTAATTAGGTGGAGGACCAACGCGAAATGTTGAAGATGAGGGGGAAAATAATCTATTCGTGTAGGTAAGTAGAAATGGTGGCCACTAGCATTTTATTCGCTGAGTGACCCAATTAGCGCTGGAGTGCACCGTTTTGATACCATAACTCGTTTGACCTGGGGATGAATGTTGATTAGAGTAAAGGTTTGTGGACATATCCTCTGAAGATGCGTTGAATTTGAGAGCCAATGCCATACTAAGCTGTTTATTGGTTTGTTCAAAGCACAAATGTGATCTCTCAGGGGGCCATCTCACATGAATTCCAGCGAATCACTAACAATAGAACAAAATATGACTAAAATTAAAGCTAAACAACAACAAAAAATCATCGTTGGTGAATGTTTCGAAACGCGAATGCGGAGTGACGACGATTTTTGTGGTTGTATAGCGTTGTGTATCTGTCATATTTTGTGCTATTGTTAATGATTCACTGTGAAGCCTTTAGTGAGAGCCTTTATATGTGAGAGAAAAAATGAGTAATTAAGTGTGATTGTGAATATGCCAATTAAATTTCTAGAAGATTTGGTGGAAATCTACTAGTTTACAAAAATTTAAAATGTATTGGAAATCTCATTGATTTTGATGATATTTAGGGCTTGTGGCTCGAAAAATCTAGATTTTCATTCGGTGTGAAAAAGCTTTGAAGCCTCTCCCAAACCAACGCAAATTCGCAGTGAATCATTCACAATAGCACAAAATCGTTATATTGCGATTAAGTCTTTTACTTTATGTAGCTGTCACACATTTATTATTTTGGTTGTTTGGGCTTAGATTTTTTCACTTTTTCTTGCAGTATTTTTAAGCATCCGCTTTTGAAAATCACAATCGTCATAATACAGTCATAATACAGACTCTGATTAATTGGCTTTAGGTCACTGAAATTGTATCAACGTACCCCGTGAGCAGTTTGATACAAATTCCATTACTCAATGAGTAGACCCTTATATTTCATCTTATAATTTCGTTAACATATTTTAATTTACTAGGTATTTAAATTTATAATAAGGGTATTCATGCAACATCGCCGTAAAGTAGTCGTAAGCGTAGTAAAGTTGTAAACTGCGTAAATCTGTCATATTTTCCATACAAATTGTGACACAATAACGAAGTTTAAAACTTTAAAACGTTTACGACGACTTTACGCTGTTGTATGAATACCCTGATATAATTTTTATTTTTTTTTTTTTGTAATGATTTCTTGATCTTGATTAAATATAAAAATAACAAAATAAAAAACTAACTTCAATTGGCAAATGAGACATTGGCATTATAATTATCTTTAAGCTATGCTCTTAAAACAATTTTTTATCGCATATTTCAAAATAAATCATAGCTTGCTTGACTTAATTTAAAATAGCAAAGTAGAAATGATTTTTTCGTACTTATAATTATATAAAACAATGCTGAAAGGGCGATTCAGTCATAAATATTTCCATCCATGATCGTTTTTTTAGTGCTAAAACGTGCGCGTTATGCGTAGACTTACTAGTATCACTTAAAAGTTTTTCTGATATAGAAATATTTCACTGCAGATTGTGTAACAGGAAAATTCTCGAGATCGCTTCTCGAGCACGGTAGAGTCGAGCCATGCTCATTTCAACCCTATACAGGTTTACAAAGAGTCACAAAATTCGGTTTTATGCTCTAGGCTTTAAGGAACAATTAAATGCAGAATTCGTTTTTTTTTCAAATTTTAGTGGAGTCAAAACTTAGGAACAATATATTATTAGTGTCGTTTTTGATTGGATTTTTGGACTGTTCTTCCCTGTTCCTTTTTGATTCTAATCGAATATAAAAATTCTAATCGAATTTACAAAATGGCCTCTTCAAGCATAAATCAGTTTTGACAAGTAGTCCGAATAAAAACTGTATATGCATGCGTGTTCCAGATCAACTCCTCCTTGAAATCAGGAACAGAAAAAGACTTCGAAAATATTTCTTGGAATAGCCCAATAGAGTCAAAAAGGAGTGGAAAGGGAGTTGGTACTTCAAACGTCCAATCGAAAATGACATAAAAACCTCTCTTAAACCGAAGTTATACATTCTGGGATCGCTCCTACTACAACTACATTAGCTGTAGGCGTTTGAATGCAAGCAAATTTGCAAGAAGTGTAGCACTTGATGTAACATGCTCATCAAGCTTTTCAGTAAATTCAAACTAAAATAACAAATACACAAACCTGCCAATACCGTTAAAACTATGAAAATATCAACAGCTGATATGACCTTATGCTTATGTCTTAACTTACATATATGATACGCGTTGGTTTAAGAGAACCTTAGGCAAAAGATCGGCAAAAAATGTGCATTATGGGTAGCGATTTGTTAATTCTTTTGTTTCAAATCGTAAGCCATATTATTTTATTTTCCTGAAAAAACTTAAGTGTTATTTAATTTTAAATGAAAACAAATAGCTACATAAATTCACCTATGTATATTTAATTTGTTTTTATTTTGATATCTGATAATATGGCAATACCTATGATATAATTTAGCTATTAATACAACAATGATGAGTCTGCAAATAAATAATGACTCTTTCGTCTAAAACTTACAGAAGATGCTAAAATTTATTCTAAACATAATAGTTTACTCTAAAATATGCATAAAATTAACATTGTTCTATAACAAATTTTTTTTTAATTTAAAAACAAAACAGAGAAATGAAAATAGTTTTACACATTTTCGTTCATTCATGATAGCTGGCTCTCTCCAAATTGACTAGTTTTTTCACTTCATTTACTCCGAAAGAAAAATCGCGCGTAAATTTTGTTTGTCTGTATAAATGTGTAGGTACAAAGAATACAAATCGTATGTGCGTTTGATGTTTGTATATATATATATAAATGTGATATACGTATGTGATTTTAACGAAAAGGATAATTTACAAAATTAAATTTTTTAAGACGACACAACACCGAATTAGCTTATTTTTATTTTCTTATCCTTATATCGAGTCCACTATTGATAGGCATACCAGTTTACTCAGTCGAAAATGCATGCAAATACCGTTAAGCAGTTCATTCCGAAATTCTCCCAACATCCATCATTTCCATTTTCGGTTTTTTCAGCACGTCTCATCTTTTTCGGATAGTTTTTCGGATTACTCCGATCACTAAGGTGGATAGGCATTTTTGCAAACTCCGGTCGTGATGTCCGGAATTTCTCCAACATGTGCGACTGTTCGGGGGTGAGATTTTTCATTTTTTTTCCATCTATAGCGTCAGAAACCAGTGAGACTTCCGCTGGATCCAAAAGCTCTACCCGGTCACAAGCTCTCCGAAAGTCTTTTGCTGACATAGTTAAATAACGGGGGGCATAGCACAATGGACCCAAAACTCTTCGACGGTTTTCGGCATTAGGGTCGAGTTTCTTGCGCTGACACTCTTCCATTGACCAATCAGCAAGGCATTCAAAAAGGGCTAACTCAGAATGGAGTTGTAAGGCGTCCCGTTTAGCAATCATTTCCAACTCTTCAAAACGAAGAGCTGTCATTTGTTCTTTTGTAAGAACTAACTCAGCATGCATGTCAATCAACTGTAGAGAGTTATTTAACAAAGCAATCATATGATCTTCAGGAGTGAACGGATACGAGTTTGCTGTCGTTGATTTAGACTTCTTCGATGACGCTTTGCTGGGCTCCTGACTAGTCACCGATTGATTTTGATGTATAGTCGATGGGGCTGCACTGTTATAGTACCAAAGGGAGCGGAATACATCCAAAACTATGGCACTTGTCAGTTGCAAGTCTAACTCTCGTATGCAATGGATGACAAGATCGGGGCAATTAAATCTATTGGCTAACTCGAGAATCTCTAAAATGTGCATATGATCACGGTACTTGACGAATTTTGTTTCGAGAAATCTAATGACGAGTTCAAAGTCTTTCTTATCAACGTTCGATATTTGAAAATGGTTATCATTTTTGCGACCGCTGTTTGGTCCGGCATGAATTATTTTCGCCAGTTCGACACTGTTTTCTAGCACTGCCTTTCGTTCGCAACGGATCATATATCGATCATCTCCGTTAACCACTATAAACTCAATGTATTGACTTAAATTCTGCGGCACTATTACAGGTACGGTCGTTACTGTCGTTGTGGGCACGTGTGGCTCGGCAGGTGGGGCCGATGGAGGTACCATGGCACGGCCAGATGCAGTCGGATGTTGCCCATCTGGCCCCAGTCCAAACGGAAGAACCATTTTTCTTGACTGAATAGATGTTTTATTCGTTATGCTTCTATCACTTGATGGAAGGCGCTAATCATCGGTGGCAGTTTGACGTGAATGGATATTAATCTGCAAACAAGAAAACACAAATTAAACATTCATTCAAGAAATGATTTACTTTATTAAATTTAATGGATTGACTTTTATATGTACACATATTGGACTACAGATATTAACGATGCCGATTTACAGGCGTGTGAGGGGTTTTCCCACACAATTATTTCGTCATGGGTGAAAATATAAATTATTTCAAAATTTGCTATTTTTGAAGGTTTATGGTTGGGCGTGAATCATCAAACAATTGATAAAACAATCACTTCATAAAAATTGTGCCCTTGTTTCTAGAAATTATCTACCAGAAAAGTTTATATTCCCGCTGTTTATTGCTGTTATAATTAGCATCATAATTTATATATAGCATTTTTTATAAAATTATTTGTAAAGCGTAAAGCTTTATCAAAGTAGGTTCAATTTCAGTCAATGACCGGTATTTAGTGGTTTAATGTAGGTAAATACTGAATACAAAAACATTTCACGAACTAATCTTAACCGCCCTATGATTTAATTTAACTTTTAAATTAAACAAAAACAAACATCGTAAGATAGATACACACTCCTATCTTTTATTTCATATATATTTTTGTCAAAGTCAACTCATCAATTAAAGGTGCGTTGTTGAATTTTCAAAATGTATTGCTTTGCAGACTTGTGATGGATGATGATCAAAAATGTTTAATCGGTATTTTATCAAAAAA
The DNA here is from genome assembly GCA_946251815.1 of Dasysyrphus albostriatus. NCBI lineage: Eukaryota > Metazoa > Arthropoda > Insecta > Diptera > Syrphidae > Dasysyrphus > Dasysyrphus albostriatus. Next base: position 141,495,208 of record OX276336.1, read on the forward strand.
AAAAGCAAGCCTTGGACTTGGAATAACATACTTGCTTATAATATTAATCATTTGTTTAGCTTTGACATTTTCTAGTTAAATATACCAAATAAATAAACCCAGAAATGTATGTGTACCTACTCCTTTTTTGAGGATTTAAGTTGAAATACAGAAATGGGACATCAAAATTGTAAGTTCGACGTGCACGTACGTGGATTGAGTACTCTAACGTGCATGCAGATTATGTATGAACCTACAATAGATTGCCCATTTGTCACAAGGCCGTTATAACTAAAAATTTGTTGTTCATTTCAAAATGTTCAATATATATAAATTGAAAATTTCATTTCATAAAGAAAAATGTAAAAAATCGCGTGTAGTGCAACCAATATTGTGCTCTTATTTGCAAATTGTTCAAATCTATTTTTTGAAATTGTTTGAAAAAAAACGTATTTAAAATTTTAATTTGAACATTTTGTTGAAAGATTAATCACACTTTTGGTTAAAATGGCTATGTCAATTGCCGTATTTGGAGCGATGTGGCAGTGCACTAGATATTATCGAAACACCATTTCATTCATTTACGCCACCAAAATACTAAAATAGTATTGATATGATGATCAGAATCAGAATGTTACAGAAAGGTGTGCGTTACAGAGATATGATTACTAATTTTTGCAAGCCTCGGTTGGGAGGCGATAATATCAGTATAGTGTTTAATGAAGAAAAACTAGACCAGAACAGAGAAGAATAGTACAAGTTAGTTTGTGAAATCTGTCTGAACAAGAAAGAACAGAAAAGTGTAGCTTCGTGTTGACGGGATTGACCAATGCCTATTAGTGGTGAAATTTTAAATTTAAAAATGTTTCAATTGTTATTTGTTTGAAATAATTTAAAATACAAATTAACTATCAATTCACACTTTTTACATTCTTCATCCTCTCTACATATTTTGTCCTTCATGTTAAGTCCAAAAATATAAGAAAAGTACTTCTGTGATAAATTTAGGCTAGGACCGCACTTGCGATTTTCTGTCGATGTGACTAAAAAAATTCACCCCAACCCATTATGATTTCTTGGTATCATGTGCGTTCATCGTCATTTAATCTAATGTGTTCTATTTTTTGTGACTGAATGATCATGCGAGAGAAAACCGCATTTTCTTTTCTTTTCTTTGACATTTCTTACTCACTGGCTCCACCTCAAAATTAGGTGCAGGAAAAACTGTACCAAACTGTTCTGAAAAACTTCATGGAACACAAAGTGACAGAACGTAAATAGAACAATTTGGGACAAGGTTTTCAATCATGGACACACGATAGGTGTGTTCCAGAACGAGTTTCAAACAGTTTGAAACTGCCAGATTTAGTCATTTTTAGTGCGAAGTCGTTCCACAAGTGAAAGTTTGTACTTTTTCGGACCAACGAGAAGGTCCGAAGAGTTCCTCATTAGAGAGGAAAAAGTTTCCCCTACTTGCCAGATTTGGTTTTTGCTTTTTCTGACCACATTAATATACACAATATAGTTTAGTCTTACTGTATTTTACATGCAAATTTCGGAGTAGTTTTGATTTTTAATTTGATTTTTAATTCTTTGTTTTCGGCAGTTCTGAATCTAAGTGTGAGGTCTGCGACTAAAATTTTGTGACGCAACAAGGCAAAATGCAAAAATGACCATTGGTGTTCAAGCATTGGTTAAATATTGTCGTTTTTTTGCTCTGTTTCCGCAAAATCCCATTAGGTATTGTTTAAGACGAAGACAAAAAAATTAATAATGATATCTCTAAGATGAATAAAGGTATTTGAAAGACTGCAAGATCGAAGAAAAATGTTTACTCTTTACTTAAAAAATTACATTGCGAAATAATACATATACATTTTTGCTAAATGTATGATTCGAATAACTCAAAAGCAAAAAGAGGCCAGATTCATATTCAGAGCATCTTTGAAGCAAGGATTTTTTGGTTCATGTAAAAGACAACATTCAAATTTAGTCTAATTAATTATTGTTTTCAAGTAAATTTTCGGAATCAATAAAAATTCTTCAATTGAGATGAAAAAAAAGAACGTCATATTAATTCTTTACTGAATATGAATATTCTTATATAAATGTATATGTATGGACAGAACCGTTTTCTTAAAAAATGATTTTTATATATAAAATTCTTAAAACATTTTTAAGGAAAATTTTTGCTATACAAATTTTAAGTATTTATTTATGTGCATATAAAAATAATATTTGAAAAAATTTGTCAATCCGTTTTTGAAATATCGATTAAAAATAAAATAAAATTTTGAAACTTTTTTAAAAATAAAAAAAAATTGAAAATTTTGATATGCAATATTATTCGATCTTATCTGGAATTTGTATATAAGAAATGTATCTAAATCCGTTCAGGCGATAATGAGAAAATTCAATGTAAAAAAAAAATTTCTATGACAGGTACTATTAACAGTTGCTAGGTGCAAAATTGTGTAATTTTTTGTAGTAGATCGTATTAATTTAAGTATATGGAAAAAGTTTAATCAAAATCATAGGAGTCGTTTTTGAGAAAAAAAAATATTTTTCTTTCCCGTTTTTTAACTTTTGTATGGAAAGTCCCGTTATTTTTTCATATATGTCATATATGTATATCACACTCTTAAATTTCGAGTTTCAAAAAAATCGATCATACCGTTTTCAAAATATTTGATTTGCAAGAAAAAAATATGGAACATTTTTTAAAAGCCCAAAAAATATTTTTTTAAATGTAGGTGCACAAGAATATTTATAGTTATTGAAAGTCTCTGTATAAAAAAAAATATTGAAATCAGTCATACCGTTTTGAAGAAAATCGAAAATTAAAAAAAAAATTAGTCATATAGGAGCTTTCAATAGAGCGAGACGTCAAGTTGAGCAATATTTATCTCTGATCGTGATTTTTTTTTTGTCATTATTAGCAAACGTGCAAGATCCCCTAGTGCCGAGGACAATCTTATGTCCTCGGGTAGTAAGTTTCCGAAAACGAAAACTATGAACGTAAATAAAAGGGACTCCAGAGGTAACTACTGGAGTCCTTTGCAATGTCTGCCAGATAGTGACACCGACAATGAAAATGAAGGTGAAAAAATGGACGAGTCCACATCGCCAGATAAGCCCACCAAAAGATTGCAAATTCCTCCCATAAAACTATTACAAAAACCTTGTGAGTTTGTGCATACCCTGATGGAATCAATTAAAGTTTCCGATTATTCAATCAAAAAAATGTCAATAGGTATAAAAATTATGTGCGAATCATTAAATTCTTATAACCTAGTGCTCGAAAAATTAAATGTGGATAATTGCCAGTTCTTTACTCATGCACTCAAAAGTGAAAAAGCTTTTAAAGTTGTTTTGTATGGCTTAAGTGAACTAAACACTACTGTGCTGAAAAATGAACTGATCAAACTTGGACTGCTGTGCAAAGAAGTTAAAATGATCACGAAAAAATATGATCAATATACGGATACTTTCTATATAGTATCTCTTGAAAGTGGTTCAGTGAAACTGTTTGAACTAAAGAAAAATTATCGTTCAATATTTCACACTCAAATTAACTGGTCGTATCAACGAAAACAAAAAAATCGTTTGACCCAATGCAGAAATTGCCAATTGTTTGGTCATGGCGAGAGAAACTGTCATGTGAAAACATACTGCTCTATATGCGCGGCTTCTCATAAGACCGAAGAATGCACTAATACAGAAGTTCACAAATGTGCAAACTGCAACGAGAAGCATAAATCAACAGATAGCGCATGCGCAATCAGAAAAAGGTATCTGGAAATGAGAGAGAAGCTTTCAAATAAAGCAAGTCATCGTGCTTACGCTCAGCCAAAGAATATAAACCCTGTCAACATACAGAAGTTCAACTCTTCTCATCTGTCAATGGACGATTTCCCATCTTTACCTCAACGTATGCATGGAAGGCAAGTGCAGAATAACAACGTTTATGTTCCTACAAGACCAAGTACATGGGACAAGATAACACCTGTGGTGGATACTCAGCCAAGTACGAGTTTTATCAACAAACCAACGTCAGCTACGTGTGGTGAGTTATTCTCAATGGAAGAATTAAATACACTTGTAATGGAGATGATTACTAAATTAAGTTCATGTAAAACAAAAATAGATCAATTTCAAGCTATCGCACAGTTAGCTACTAAGTTTCTCTATTCCAATGTCAAGTAATATGATAACAAATAATATGCTAGATTATAATTTAAATATTATAACATGGAATGCCAAAGGCATTCGTAATAAAAATATAGAATTTTTGAATTTTTTGAATCAAAATGCTATTGATGTAGCTTTTGTAACGGAAACATGGTTAAGTTCAGATATATCTTTTTCTACACCAAATTATACATGTCATCGCGTAGATCGAATTGATCAAATCGGTGGAGGTGTAGCAATGTTAGTAAAAAAATCAATTCAGCATTCTCTCTTGCCTGTTGTTAGGACTCGATATGTTGAGAATGTTGGTGTGGAAATAAAGTTAAGGCATCATGCAACTATAAAAATGTTTTGTGTGTATTTTCCAGGAAAAAATTCATCTGTAGAAAAGAGAATGCATTTTAAAAGAGACTTAAGAAAATTGATTATTAGAAACGAAAATTATATAATTGGAGGTGACTTTAATTGTAGACATAGAGATTGGGGATGTATTCGTGCGAACTCGTGGGGTAATGTTCTTGCTAGTATGTCTTGTTTGTTTCCGTATTCAATGTTGTTTCCATTTAGTCCAACTTATTTTCCTTCTGGATCGAGAGGTTCACCTTCCGTCCTTGATCTTTTTATAACGAACATTCCTTCGTTTTTCAGTCAGCCTGAAACTATCAATGAATTAAGTTCCGATCATGTTCCTGTTTTTTGTAAAATGAATGAATCAGCTGAAACTAGAGAACAATACTTCTTGGATTTAAAAAATGCCAACTGGAGTCGTTTTAGGTCAGTTATTAGATCCAAGTTAAGTTCAATTCCTACAGATTTGGATAGAGTGTGTTCAAAAGAAGATGTTGATGCTCATGTTGATGTATTTTCCAACCAAATTCTAGAATCAGTACAGTCTTGTATTCCAAAAAAAACCAAAAAACCTTTTTTTATTAAGTTGCCGGATTATATTCTAGAATACATTCGTATAAGGAATTCGTTAAACAGGCAATGGCAACGTTACCGCCTACCACAATACCGTATTGAAGTTAAATTTTATAACAAAAAGATTGCGGAGGAAATTAGTAAGTTTCGAAATAAAAATTGGAATGAAAAACTTAGTAAGTTGGAAAAAAGTGCCAAACCGTTTTGGAACATAGCCAAAATTATTAAAAATAAAAACAGACAAGTACCTAATCTTGAAAATAATAATGAAGTAGTGTATCGAAATTCAGATAAGGCTAATGTTTTTGCATCAACATTTTTGAAAAATCATTCTGTGTCCCAACACCTCAGCGATGATTCCACCAAAATCCTTGTTAGTCAAACATTAAATATAGTTAACTCACAGATCATTGAAACTCCTAGGGATCAGTTTATAACTAGAGGGGATGTGAAAAATATTGTTTCAAACTTAAAAACTAAAAAGTCAGATGGACTAGACAACATTAAAAATATTTATTTAAAAAAACTACCAAGAGCAGGGATTGAGTTCATAGCGTTCTTAATTAACGCTTGTCTTAAAACGCAATACTTTCCAGCTAAATGGAAGTATGCTAAGGTAATTCCAATGCCTAAACCGGGAAAGCAAATGAAACTCCCTACTAGCTATAGACCGATAAGTCTGCTTAGTTGTATAAGTAAAATATTTGAAAAAGTTCTCAAAGCAAAAATATTACGAATCGTTGATGACTTTAATATACTTCCAAATGAACAATTTGGATTCAGAATGCATCACAGCACTTCCCATCAAGTATTAAGAGTCTGTGAAAATGTAAGAAAAAATCGTTCTCTTGGCAAATCGACTGGTCTTATTCTACTCGATATAGAAAAGGCTTTCGACTCAGTATGGCATGATGGGATTGTGCACAAGATGGTATGTTTCGGGTTTCCCATGTATCTCGTAAAAATAATTCAAAGTTTTTTATCTAACCGCTACTTTAGTGTTTTCGTCAATAACTGTCCGTCAAACTGTTATCATGTCAACCAAGGTGTCCCACAAGGATCAGTACTAGGCCCTTTTCTGTACAATATCTTTACAGCTGATATTCCCAGGTTACCCGAGTGTCAAATAGCTATATTCGCGGATGATACAGGTATCTTTTCATCGCATGAATTTAGTCTTAACATTGAGACGAATTTAAAAAATGCAATCGAATTGATGACCAAATATTATGCAAAATGGAAAATAAAGCTGAACATTGACAAACTACAAGCTATCTTTTTTAGTAGAAAAAGAAAGTCTTGTTATCTTCCAAGCAATCAGCTTAACGTTAATGGTGTGAATGTCAAATGGGACTCAAGTGTTAAATATCTTGGTATTTATTTAGATCAAAAACTAACTTTTAGGGAGCATATTGCCAAAACTTTGCAAAAAGTAAGCATTGCTATAAATATATTATATCCTTTTATAAATAGAAAGTCGTGCCTTAGTAAAGATAACAAAATAATTATCCAAAAAGTTATATTCCAGGCAATCCTCCTCTATGGGTGCCAGGTTTGGGGAAAATGTGCAAAAAGTCACCTCAAAAAACTGCAAGTATCGCAGAACAAGCTACTCAAAATGATGCTTAACCTTCCACGATACCATTCCACCTTAGATTTACACGAGAAAGCAAATGATGAAATGATTTCTTTTAGAATAAATAAACTAAATAGCAATTTTTTGCTGAATTGCGAGACCTCCGATAATCCACTCATTAATCAATTGATTCCTTAACCATTTTTTTGAAGTAATTTGTAATAATTTTGTTTTTCTGTTCAATATTTATTATTTATCTAATTGTTTACTCATATATCTATTACTTATTTGTTTAACTGTTAATTTATTTATGTTATCATTGATATGTTTTATACTACTTATTTATTTGTTTTTCTATTAAATTATTTTGCTTTGTTTTATGGTCAATTTATTCATGTTCACACTGTACCTATTTATATATTTAATTCTTTATTTATCTATTTATTTATTTATTTATTTATTCATGTATTTATTTATTTATTTATTTACTTATTTATTTTTTATTTTATATACTTATTTATTCATTTATTTATTTATTCATCTAGTTGTTTACTTATTTATTTATTTAGTTATTTATCTATTTATTTATTTATTTATTTATCTATTTATTTATCTATAAATTTTTGTATCCATCTATTTAATTTTTTATTATCATATTAATTTATTTATTTATTTATTTATTCAAATTTTTATTTATTGATTTATTTATTCACTAACCAACTACTAATATACTAAAATAAACCTATCTATTTATTATTATTCATACTAACTTCATTTTTACTAACCTGCTTCATAACTATAGTTTTGAAGTTTAAATTTTATCCGAGTCAAAATGTACCTGCCCTTTTCAATTTGCATTGAAGGTTTTGTTTGTATTTTCCTTCAAAATTAATATCCTTACCTTATTAAATTTCAAAATAAATTAATATACTTATTCAGTTGAAAGATATCATAATGTAGTATATCAAATCTCTGTATGTAAACTGTGCGGTAGCTTACCAAATGTAATTGTTAATACGAAAATAAAGATCTATCTATCTAAAAAAAATGGTTCCTTGGGAGGTACCATTAAAACCCATTTCTTGAGAAACGGTTTTCATACCAAAGGAAGCCTTTACTAAAAGTTATTTATTGATTTTTATTATTTGATTATTTTTATTTGATTTTGTCACTGACAAAATATAAACATTTTTTTCATTCGACCTGAAGCCCATTCAACAATTTATTATAGTAACAATAAGGATATTTATCAATAATTATTAAAACAAAAACTACAGAAGACATTCATACTTTAAGTTTATTCTTATTGTAATGCATGACATCTGGATGCTGCTATAGAAATAAAAAGAACAGACAACCTTATTCACTGACTCAATGTCACCGCAAACATATGTACTTTGTTTACTCACACTGAAAACAAGGTATTTCCTTGCCAACAGTTCGTATTAATATAGCGAGTGCAATAAGGCCAATGATAGTTTTTATTGGCTTAAATATTATCAAATGTCTTTTTAATGATTCAACATTTAAAACTGTTTGCATAGATTTTTATCACATTCACAGTTGATAACACATATAAGAACACAAAAAAAAGCTTTAAGGTTAGATCTTCTTGATGCAGACGACAGTTCTATTAGTATAATCATAAACAAGTTATCACTAAACACCAATTTATCAAAATAAATTCGAATTGCATATTTATTGAAACGTTAAATAAACATATATGTATGTATGCATGTATACCTATAAGTACATATGTATGTACATACATCTAGATATTCAAAACCACCACTTACGATTGAATGCTTCTTGTTTCTAACTCTCTCTTATTCACACACAAATTCCGATAAATTAACACCCAAAGTTATAATAAGTTCCCGCCAAAGATAAAAAATTATTTGCTACTGCAAACCGTTAACTTCAATTTCAAAAACACATCATTTTCTTTTTTGACACTTTGCTTATCCTAGATTGTCTTCTAAATACGATGTATCTTCCACACTTTAGTTTTTAATTACATCAATAATATAACCGACAGCAGATATTTCATTTTATGGTATTTTTTTTAATAACATACAAAATGACAGTTTATTCTTGACGTTTCGAATACCACATTCATAAAAACAAAAGTACATGCTGCTATTTCATTTAAAACAACACGTGCTGAGTTTACTACTGGGATGGTGCTATAGTTTGACACTGTCAACCGTTGTTGTCTACTCGATATTCTACGATCGACTAAAATTCAATGTGCACAAAAAAGTATGAAATATTAAAAAAAAATTTAAAAAAAAAACTCATATTCGCGATACAACTAAATTGATTGTTCTCCATTATATTCCAACGAAGAGTTTACATATTTGCCTTAAACGCTGATAAAGTGGCCCTAAGTATTTTAAAATTACATCGCCCTTTCCTTATAGATAGATATCTACAGGCGAATAATTGTAGGAAGTTTATCTGTGTCAATTGGAAGAACCTTCCTTCTCGTGGGTTGAGAAATGCAAACCCTCGATATAAAGCAACATATGATCACCATAACAATGGCTCTCGTTCCGTTCTAGACACAAATTATGTTCAATTTGACTCCTTCGACAAACATAAATTCGAAACGAAAGTGGGATGTAAAAACGAGAAAAAAATCAACAGAAATGACGGTAGCTCTTTAACCAATTAGGATTGAAATTAAGTGCCAAATACTCTGCCACTGCCAGTACCAGCATTTGGCGTTTGAGGTTAAGTTCATGGTAATATGGAGTTGTGAATTACTTTAATAACTAAACAAAACATACAAAACGCGTCCCCGTCACGTCGCCGTTGTCGCGAATGCAATCCAATTGTATAGTAGTTGAAGTTGAACTCATATAACAAAAATTTTAAGCAAACATTGACTAACAATATGATGATAAAGCTTGTAAATACATATATGGAGATTTGGAGAGATGGAATTTGCATATTGGGTAGTGTCCTCTCACTCTCTGTCTGTACTTTTTTGGGTCCCAGATATGGTATTGTTAAATTAAATTATCGCTTTTTTGAGATTATGCCGGTCGGAGGTAAAATATGATCGTACGGAGGTAAACATTGAGCGTTTTTAAGATAAGAAAAGCTAATACCGATCACGATCATTATGGCTCGTATAATCTCGTAATACGAGTATACTTACATAATATACTTACAAAGGCTCTCGGAGGTACCTTTGTTATATTTTAAAAACGATAATGGTATTATGTTGAATAAATTAATTGGTTTGTATGATCATTTTTTCCATGTTAAGTAAATAATTAACGAGCAACTTGTGCGGCCGGAGTTACAGATTGGAACGCATTTGAAGCCAGTTTATTTGGAATGGTATTTAAAAGGGATTTTTTAATATTTTATTTTCTACTTACTCAACTGTACCCGTACTGTAAGATTGTACGAAGTCGTAGAGTTTTTATCGGCACACAAAAATAAAAAGAAAATAGCCTTCATGAGTTTAGCAACTTTACTGATAAGCATTTATTTTGTACGCATTCATCCTATTTATGTATGTAGTTGTGTTTTTTTTTTTGCAAGTCAAAATAATATTGTCTGCAAAAAAAAACGACAGTAAAGCAAAGCAATTTACATGTAAAATACAACAACAACTATATTTCCATATAGAGTAAGACCCCTATTACATGATGATTCTTTGCGTCCGACTCTTTCCAAATTTTCATAAGTGCGAAGGAGAAAAAACATCTGATTTCATCTTCGCACCCATTGAATTTTAAAAAGACACTCAGACAAACGCAAAGAATCATTGTGTAATAGGGGTCTTAGCTATGTCCAGATAATTAAGTGGATTTAACTTTTGTCCCGATAAAAATGGTATTGCCAAACTTAAATTCTCACTGTGTTATCGATAAATTATATAGAAATGTCAAATGTTTGTTGGTAAGATAATTCAATACGAAATGGCGAAATGTTGAAATGTTGAAATGTCCCAATGTCGTTTTTTTTTTACCAAAGTCCATTTGGATATGCAAAAAAAATGCAGCTATATGTGCACATATAATGTGTATAGCGTATGCCAGTAAGTTTTATTTTTCAAGCTTATAAAATAAATAGGTACATATAGTAGAATTTCTAATGTCGAGTTTCTTACAACCAAAAAATCTTGTTTTTTCTTAACAAAATCGTTTTTTTTTCTAAATAAAATCAATTTTATTCTGTCAAAACAAATCTTGCATTTTCAAAAAGATTTCAGATAGATTTCACACATACTAGGAAGATTTGACATTTCTCTGGAGTTGAAAGGATTCTGTGGCGGGTTTGACAAATATTCTAAAATGTTCGTCCTTTATTTAAATAGATTTAAAGCAAATAAATATTATTAAAACAAATTTTAATTAATGATGAACATTCGCGATACAAGTTAACAGATAACGCCTTCCTATTTTTTTGTTTCGATTTGTTCTGCGCATCTACGTCATCGACGCACAAATTTCCCTGAAATGTTTGCTCTTTTTCTAATAAAAATGTGTTTTTAGAATCCTAAAAACAAGTACATTGTTTTTATGAAATGATATTATATATTTAATAAATAAATTTTAGTCAAAAAATGTTTGTTTTATTAATCTTGGAAAAAATATTTCTGTGCGTCGTTGACGTCATTTTATGTAAATGATGCGCAATGCGCTATCTTATTTAGTTGTATCATGATAAATGTTAACAAGAAGTTATCAAAATATCAATTAACTTCGATTCAAAGTACCTAAAGTAGAGTAAAGATATAAAGCTCGAGATTGAAGAGTTTTTTCAATGATTTTGTGTTATTTTTTTTAGCGAAAAATTTGATTTTTTGTGTTGCCCTTGCAAATAGAAAAAAAAATCGGTTTGAAATAGTTGTAAGGAATTCAACATAAATAAATTTTGATTCAATGTTGAATTCCTTACAACCATTTCAAATCTTTTTTTTTTTCTAGTTGCAAGGAACACACAAAAATCTAATTTTACCCATTTGGCGTTTTTGATTCAAATCTTTCCGATTCCAATGAAAAACGTAAAAATATTTTTACTGCAATCGAAAAGTAAAAACGACATGTTATGCGTTTCGGTATATTCTGTCTTGTATCATATATCTAATCCACTTCTGTTTTACTCGGTGTATTACTTGTATTTGGTGAAATTAGTTGTGGCTTTCACATAAAATATGTGTTAAATTTAATATCGGATCGCCCTAAAGAATGTTTTTTGCTGGGGCGAATTGATGTATGAGTATATATGAAGCCATCAAAGTGATGGCATTTGCTGTGATGCGTTTTTTGTCGTGCTGCAGGTATTTTTTTTTTTATTTGGAAATAGAAGTTCATGGTATACACAAAATTAATTTAATAAAAACAAATATAAATAGTAGAAAGTGAAAACTGTCGTTTTTTTTCTATTAATTTTCAAAACAAATTTTGTTTCAGCTAGTCTCAACAACACAATTAATGCGAACCTTCAGTGGTTTTTTGAAACCGGAAAAGCGCAGTTTTTTGACAGTTTGTGGGGTTGTCAAGAAAGCCTCTGCCAATATAAAAATTTGTTCTGCAAGAATGTTTTCGATTTTTTTTTTTTTGAGTTAAACATAAAACGTTAATATTTTGAATTATGTCAGTTTTCTTTTCAAGGATATGCATATGCATGATTTTACTTTTTTACTGATTCATCTATTTATTCTGAAACATTTATTTGTAAGGTGTGTCAGTTTAAAAATGAAATCACTCTAATTTTTCACAACAATACAAAAAGCAAATATTACTGGATTTATTAAACAAAAAGAAAACAGATGCAAGTGTTCGTCGGTAAACAAAACTGAATTTGGCACAATTCCAGAAATATGAAAACAACCATACATATGTATACCAAAAAAATATATTTTGTTTGAAAAATGATCCTCTGACACATTATTATTTTCAATGAAAATATACATGCATTCAAAATGTTTGACTATATAATAAAAATCAATTAAGACATTTTTCAAACAAATAACTACCTATTTTGTATGAATGTATCTATGTATGTATATTTACATTTCTATCGATCGATAATTACATAATCGATAATCTTAATGAAAAACTTCGGTGCTTTTGAAAATAAAATCCAAGAAGGCACGAACAAAAAAAAGCAACCGAAGAAAGACTTGCTAAAAAATACTCCTGCTATATAGCGTCTTCACGTATTACATAAATATTTCTCCATAATGAAAGATTTATTTGAACGCATTTTCTTATTTTTCCTAGTATTTGAAAGAGTATAATTTTGCAAGAAATAATAAGAAAATGTATGTACACGTACATACATATAATCGACCCAAAGAATTGCAGCTGAAGAGTTGGAAGGTACTTGGCCAGCCACTTGCTATATTCTCCATATCTCGTATAAAACCCAGCAGCAATAAGTGCTGATGCTGATACCTGCACTAGATGAATATTGAGACATAGGCGAAAACCTATTTAAAGATGTTGCCGACAATAGTATTTACACAGCTGGATAAAATAAGGTGATAAAAGAGTTAGTGTGTGAATGCCTGCGCCCTAGTAGTATAATTATAAAATTATATTTTGAATTTGTTATTATATTTTGAAGTTGTTTTAAGTAACTAACTTAAATTTTGCAATTTATCAGGGTATTATTCGAAGCCATAAGAATGATTGTTGCGATTGTTGGTATTTAAGATAATAATCCCAAGGATCACGAGATTATTGAACTCAGTTGATATCAAAATGATCATTGAACACTCCACAACAACTTTCAATCCCCGTCACAACTGATTATAACATCTTCTTTCATAAAAATTAATGTGTGTTAGTCCTTCAAAAGCTCGAAAACAGCTAAACCGATTTGGATAATTCTGTTTACGAAATGTTTACTATGAACCGGTGGGTGTTTAAATTAAGTTTGGTCTAAATCGGTTTTGCGGCTTGCAAGCAACGTGCGAAACGTGCAGCAACGCAATTTGAGTACCTGTTTATACAAAAAACAATTGAGTTTGAAAAAAAAAATTGAAAATTCTTTTGTCCAAATAACATTCAATAAAATGCACAACAGGGTCAAACGTACTTGCTCTTATTTTCAAGGCTGTAACAACCTAATTTATTAGATTTCTAGTCGGTTGACTAGTTAGACAGTTTTTTGAAAGTCCTTAATAGTTGGAAAAATGCTTTATTTAATTAAATAAAATGACAAGTTAGATAAATTCTAGACAACCGATGTCGTTATCCAAGTTAGAAAACTTTAGGACAACAGTAAACAAAGTATATAAATAACTTTTTGAAGTTGGACGGCTGTCTGAGGTAAGACAGAGTTTATAAATACGACTGTAAAAGTGTAAGAAAATTATATGTAAAGACATGAAAATTATGAGAGAAAAATGTTTGAAAGCATGAAATATGATATTTAAATTAGCTAAAAGAGCTTCTTTGAGAGTTTGAGATGGGCAAAAAGAACGCCATCTCAATTCTTCATTGAATATGAAATATGATAACATTGAAAAAAAAAAAATTAAAATCACTTATGTCTATGCAAAACTTCTGGTATGTATGTAAATCTTAAGTAGGTATTTATTTACATGCATATAAAAATAAAATTAAAAAAAAACTATCAACCGGTTTTTTAGATATCGAATTTTCAAAAAAAAATTGAATTTTTTTTAATTTCAAAAACTTATTTTTGAAAATTTTGATATGCATTATTTTTTAATCTTATTTGAAATTTGTATATTAAAAATAATAATAAAAATCGTAGCAGCCGTTTTAAAAAAAAAAAGTTTCCTTAACGTTTTGTTAACATTTATATGTAAGGCGTATCATTTTATTTTCATAAGAGTAACATTTTTGCTTAAAACACTTTAAAGAGTGTAAAAAAACTTTTAAATACCGAGTTTTATAAAAATCAATTATGTAGTTTTCAAAATATTTGATTTTTAAAAAAATCAAAAAAAAAATCTCAGAAAATTTTGATAAGAAAAACTATTTGCAGTGATAAGAAGCTTCTATATAAAAAAAATTATTAACAGAATTACCGTTTTGAAAAAAATCGGAAATATTTGGGAGATAACCACTACAGTAAAATTTTTGTTGAAAAATGGTTTCCCTTCCAAAGGTATATCCTTTACTAAAAGAAATGAGCTTTTATTTAAAACAAAAAAGTTGTGGAGCTATTTAAAATGTCGTTTAATACATTCTTACGGGAAGGTATCGATATATACATATATCGCAATTAAAAATTATATTACAGGCGAATCTCGATGAATTAGGACCCAATTTTAAAAGCGATATTTTTATATGCGGTCTATCTTATACCCAACCCATATAAAATGACTTATGGCCAGTTGTACAAAAGTGGTTCAAATTTTGTTCCGTGGTTCACCAATTGCAATAGATTTTGTCGGATTTACTGATGTTCGATGATGTTCTTAGGTCAAAATATGTTATAGTAGCCAGTTGAATTCTTGAACAATAGTTAACCATAGATTATACCCCCAAAATCATCAGTGAAAATTGCTGAGCTACGGATAAAATTCGTATTTATACAACTGTTTCTGGGATCGATTTAGTTTAATGTGAATCAATGATATTGATGCAAGATATTTTTTATAACCCAAGATGGGTTTGCTTATAGGAACAACAACTGCATTATAAATTTAGTATGTATGAAGCATAAGTGTTATTTCTGATACTAGGCTCTTTCAAAACAAAACAAAAACTGACGAATATTTAGTCAAGTGGGCGAGCAAGGAGAATGTTGAGCAAAAAAAAAACCAACTCTACGTATGAACCTAGATGAGATACATATGCACATACAGTGGCACGTAGGTAATAAGAAACGATTTCAAAGCCACTTTCTTTTTCCTTACCATGCGTCTTAAGATAATAACAGATAATAATTTTATAATAATCTGGAGATAGTCCACTCTCTATTTTTGCAACAACTTTGCTCTAATTTCCCTCAGAAATTTTGTTTGCTACTCCAAACGACTGGCTTACGTGGCAGCTTTTTTAAAATTAAAATTGTTCTTAAAATATTGAACAGCATTAAATACTATCATTTAAGAGCATTTTAATATTTCAGATATTTCGCCGTATGATTTGCGATCTGCATGATTATTGATAATGAGGCACCGAGCCTTCACATTGCAGGATTAATTTTTCTCACTATGCAAAACTCCTGAAACAGCTCATTTTCATTTTTTTTAAATTCGTAGATCTAACAATTCTTACATTCAACCTCTAAAACCATTTTAATCTTGGAAACAAACTTAATTTGTGGCCTATCGTTCGACCATTCATTCAGGACCGCAAAATGGTGAGGTTTACTGCAGAAATACAGAAGATACGGAAGGAAGAAATGTAGCTTCCTTTTCCAATTAAGTGCACACCACTGTACATAGTAAGATGCAGTTCAAAATTCAAAAAATAGACAAAATATTGCATTTAGAAGCCACCTAGACAACATTTTGTTAATTGATTAAAAAGTTACGTATACGCCACCGAAACCGTTACGATTCAATCGGTTGATATTTTGACCCTTTTTTGAAGAAATAATAATACTTAATATTAATAAGTATCTACTCTCTAGCAAGAAAAGCTGTTCTTTATAAGACACTAATCATTGCGGTATTGATGTTGTATCTCCCTGTATGATACAGAAGCACGGAGATTGTCAAAGGTGGATACGAACGTTTAAGACTGTTCCCCGTCTGCATTGACTATATGAGTAAAAGAGAATATGAATACAACAAAAAGTTATACCGACTGTACAGTGATACCACATACCATTCCAAAAATGCAAAAGCTTAGAGTCGGTGGACAACAATGCTATCGCACGGAAAACCTTTCAGTTCAACCCAAAGACTGCCTCTCAGTTGTCAATGTTTATCAATAAATCTCAATATTTATCACTTAATAATCAAATAACAATCGTAAAAGGGATTATGATAAATAAAAAACACCAATGTGAACATGCGAATTTATTATTTATAAGTTAAAAAACGCAAATACCCTCCAAATAAACCAGCAATTGAAATGTGATATTTCATTCCAACTCTTGTTGTCTATTATTGAAACAAAAAACATAGGTATAAATATAATGTCTGCTTCATTTTGAATGCTGTAAGAGATTTATAAATAAACCTCTGCGAATCACAATTTAATGAACCACTTTTATGGAGTTGGTTGTATTCAGAACTTGGATTTAAATGCATTCTATGCTATAATTACATGCCACAGGAATTGAATGCAAGCCTTGTTCTTGGAACTGAGTATTTCCGGATGCAAATTGCAACAGATGGAAAAGATAACTTCAGTGTTGATTTGCCAAGGTCATTGTTCTTTAGGTGACATTGTTGGCATAATGCACATAAATGTATGAATGTATGTGGTGATCAAGTGCCAGTTCCGTATAGTTATTTTTTTCGAGT
This sequence comes from Dasysyrphus albostriatus, assembly GCA_946251815.1. Classification (NCBI taxonomy): domain Eukaryota; kingdom Metazoa; phylum Arthropoda; class Insecta; order Diptera; family Syrphidae; genus Dasysyrphus; species Dasysyrphus albostriatus. The sequence goes on from OX276336.1 coordinate 141,512,301, forward strand.
TTTAACGAATGTTCACAACCACATATACATATTTATAGTTCGGATTATATATATACATAGATAGTCGTTCAATGTCAATTTATTTTGAATGAAAAATGGTTTATCGACTTTTGTATAACTGTTTCTACAAAACTTAAGGATAATACGATATGTCAACATCGAAACCAAATATCGATGCCAAACTTCTTGATAAGGAGCTTTTTTTACTATCAACTACTTTTGCTTACGAAATCCCATTAAAATTTATTTTCAGTTATTTTTGAATGAGTCTCCTTATAACAGCTATCTTTATTTTCAGGACTAGTATTATTGTTAACTTACTTAGACCTTATAAGCACTCACGCAAAACCAAAACTCTCATATACAAAATTGCACAGCGAAATCACTATAGAAGATTTTGTTCTATTTTTTGTATTTTTTGTACTGGAGTACGCAATTAATTTGTCTATCGAGCCAAATTGATAAGCGTAACAGATTTGTTTTTTGGAAGTCTCTTTTTTCATTCAGAATCAACTACCCGGACCATTAATTATGTGTAAATGTAAAAATTATAGTTTTATTTGAAAGAGTAGAACTTTGGAGGACAAGGAAATGCTTATGAAAACGAAGCGGAAAAGTATTCACTGACAGTTGCACAAATTCAAAAAATAAAAACAAATAAAAATGCAAAAAACTACCTACAGCCATGCTAAAATGAAAGAAACAACAGAAAGCAATACGAATATGTAATTAAATTTGTGCGAAAAAAGAGTGTAGACTTCTCCTTCACTCGTCGAGAAGCGAAAAGAAGAACTATTTTTCGATTATGATTTCGTTGTGTCATTTTTGTATGAGATTTTTCGTTTCAGCGGCGTACTATGCTTAAGCAATTTTTAAGAGGCATTCATGAAACGTTTTAAGCCTAGTACGCTGCTGATGCGAAACGAAAAATCACATACAAAAAAGACAGCGAAATCATAACCGAAAAATTTAGTTCTACTTTTCGTTCTGCAATATGCTGTTCGATGAGCGAAATATATTATTGTAGCAGATCATTTGGAGAAGTCACTCGCTTCTTTCGCACACCAGACCATTTATTGTGAGCGAAAAAATTATATTTGTGTTTTTTTTCGTGTTTATTTTTATTGTTCCTTTCATTACAGTCTGTCAACGAATATGTTTACGCTTTGGTTTCGTCTTGTTAGAAACCCACTAAATATGTATTTCTTTTCGCATTTGCAGCGTACTGTATGTACATAAATAATGAACTAGAAGAACTTACATACTTTCATGTTGGTTATTTAAAGCTAACTTTATCGTCAATCACCCGCCTGCTGACATTTATTTAAAAGTGGCATACCTGCAGTTAAGTCTTACATAAATAGATTACCTATATGCACATCTTACACTTCTACCTCGAAAATCAAAGGCTTTGTCCTACTATGCCACTCAATGAATTTTTAAATCCCATCACCCACAAACAGGCGCCCATTTTGACTTATGTAAGCCGAAGATGATCATAAAAGGAAACTAATAACCCAGTGACGTATAACATTAATGGATGTTAAAATGCCTTGTCTATTTCGAAATCACGTCGTCCTCTTAATAGAACCACCCGCATTATCTATCATTATTCGTTTCAAGTTTTCATCTCATTTCATTTTCTTTTAATATAACATCCTTGAATAACTTAACGGTGCAACAAAAAAGTTCATATGCACTCCATGCCAATCGAATGAGCTTGTTTATCTTATAAGTAGAAAAAAAGTCTTCCAATACCAACCCCCATGTATCGTGTGTTTGTTACAAGTGGCCAAGTGCTCCAGTTTCATTATCTGCTCCTCCTCTAAGCCCTTTGCCCTTATTACTTTGTGTGTGAGCGCCTATGTATTTATTCTCAAACAAAAATTTGTTGTTGCTTTACCATGGTGGTTATCATAACCGTTACCAAAATTTTACAGATAAAATACGAAGTATATAGGTCAAGGGCTGAAAATTATGTAGGACACTGTTATTCTAAGAGCACAGGAATTTATAACATCAACTGTTAAATTTTATGCTCTCTGTAAATCATTTGCAATGCTCTAATATTATAGAACTGTTAAAAAGAAATTATTCCTCAAAGGACTTTGTGTATTTAATCCTGTAATTTCACATTTTCACATCACCAAAAATAAATCAATAAACACAGAAACAACGTAGAGTTCATTATACCCACACAGAAATTTAACTTAAAAGGAGTAGGCGACCGACCGACGACGATGATGATTTGGAACGACCGAAAAGAGAAAAACTATAATTCCCCCTTCTCTGAAACGTCAAATTATATGATGTGGAAAGATAAATTAACGAACTTTTCAATGAATTTATCTCTACAAAAAAAAATTAACCCTTTCAACTCACCAATGTAAAATTTGACTTTTCTTAGTTTGAAATTCTCTGAAACTATGCAATTAAAAAACACAGAAAAGACCGTTTTTCAAAAATAATAGAAAAAACACCACACAAAACACAATACGCCAGGAGCGAAAACCAACGTAACGACAGCGGATCCGTTTTTCAACTTGCAACGAAAATACGTGTTCGCTCACTCCGCTTTTGACACTGTTGGTGATTTTAAAAACTCAATGATTGAAAACCGTATCCGACATGCGTACAAATTTAACAAATAATTGTGGCAAAAATCCTTTTGCTTGAGTTTTTCAAAACAAAGATAAAATATATGTATATGTACATATACTGTAATATACACAAAGTTTGAACTTTCAAAAAAAAAAAATCACATTCGTTGAGTATTTTATACAAAACATAAAATTCTCTCTTGCGTATTGCTTTGATACAGTGAGTTGCAGACTTTAAGTGGAAAAGCTTTCAATAAGCGATTGAGTAAGGTTTTCATATTCCCAACGAATATTTGAAGTTAAAAATTTTCGTAGGACGGTACATTATAGTCTGCGGTTGGGAATTGAATTGCATATATTTGTTTAAACAAGTGAGAACTTGGTTTTTATATATCTGAGAATATGGATACTTTTAAAAGCTCAGAAATTTAATAGCCGTAGTTAAAAATTTCTCGAAAGGAATTTCGAACCGAAATCCATAACGAACTTTTCAATGTCGAAGTTATTCTAATGGAAACTCAATAAGAAGTCCATATTACACTTTTGATTTCTTGCTTAGCTGAAGAAAGGAACTTGTTATAATTTGTTTTAACTATAACACATTTTTCTGTAAAACTAAAAATAAATTTAGTATTTTACTAAACACTTAAAAAAGTTAAATATAAAGAGTTCTTTTAGATGAGTAGATAATTAATAATCTACTTTGTAAAAATAAACAACTAGCATATGTATATAAGTTTTACCTAGAGTATGTATAAAAAAAAACTAATTAAAAAATAAATTTAAAATAAAACTTTGAATTATCATCATCCATTTATGAACAATATTTGTATTGACTATTTGTAGCTGTATCGTGCTCTACGTTGTTTGCGCACGAACGGAAAAGCTACATATATACCACCCAATCTCCAAGATGCTTTTGTTCTCCTAGTCCTCCCTCAGAGAAAAGTACTCTTCCCAGTAATCCAGAGTACAAAAACCAACAATAAAACACAAACATAAAATGTGTGTCATCATATCATACCGTGCCACGCACAACATTTATTTGTGTTGCAAAACTTTACTCAAAAGCTTTGTGTTGTGCTATCCACTAAAAACAAAATTTTCTAAAGGTGGGATAACGGTGTAATGGGCTAAGGAAAATTCTGTTAAGTTTTTCTCCTCTCACTTTGCAATAGAACTAGAACCACCAATCTTTTCTCATTGTACAACAAAAAATGTTGGGCAGCACAAGTAGTTAAGGTGGTTGTTGTTAGTGTTTCGAAAATAGTGCGCGTGAAATGAATCGAAAACAAGATTGAAATCTTATTTCATCCAGTTCTATTTTTGAACGTTCGGTCAGTGCCGGAAAGGAAAACCAAAAAAGATACTTGGGTTGGTTTTGGAATGGATGGCTAAGTTAGTTGCATTAAATTTATTCTTCACACAAAACTCTGTGACTCACATAATTGAAAATGATTTTCCCCTATGGCACGGTAGTGTGAGGAATTCCCGGTGATTAACAATTTATTATCCAATTTCGCCACATTTCAAATTGGGAGCAGATTTAAAGAAAAATAAATGTTTTTGTTTACTCGCTGGGTGTTGATTTAAATTTAATGATGATATGAATGAAATGTTTCTCTATGATTTACTAAGAAAATGGGAAAGAATTTAAATTACTTGTTCCATAGAGGTATAAATGTTTTAGAAAAGCTGTTGAAAACAAAATCGGAAATATACAGACTTTGAAATTATAGGTATTTTGTTTTTATTTTAAGCATTTCTGGAACATAACTTGCATTAATGGATTTCTCAATTTTTTTACAAAACGATGCATAAGTAGTTGATTATTTGTTTATAGTAAATTTAATTTATTATTACGTACATAAAACTTTTGTTAAAAATAAAATTAATTTAACCCTTACTTTTATTCAAATTGCGAAATTTGATATTATTGTATGTTTCTAGTGTCATCTTAGATGGTTTTCCCTGTCGATAAAAGTATCGTTATTGCCAGTAGTACTTGTTTTTGCCATTATATAGCAGTTTAATATTCATTATAACATAACACAAATACAAATTTTCACATAAAAAAGAAACTTTTATTCCAATAATTCTATGTAGATATATATTTATGTACAATATTAACAAAAAAAAAATTCACATTCAATGCGAAATTTAATTCATTTTATGGACAGCACCTTTAGTGTGGCTTTAAAAATAACCCTAAGAATCCATTCCATTTTATTTTTCAGGTTCAATGCTGAAATTTCAAACAGACATTTCGTTGTTGTTTCTCAGTCTTTGGAAATCATATAAATCGCGAATCAATTCACCAAACATTAAAGGATTTATGTTTACACAAATACGCGTCAAGAGAAACCATTCAGAGTAACTCATGTCCTGCACAAGTTGATTAACTTGTTTTTTCTGATTACATCCGACATTGCATTGAGTCATGATTATACGAGCTGGATTACTGCATGCGACAATTATACGAAACGTTAAATGCATTGCAGAAACAACCATAAGGATTAAGAACCATATATAAAGGAATGCAAATATTTTCTCATTTAATATATTGATTGGCAGCACACATAAGCAATCATATTTGCTCTGCGATCCAGATCCACCATATTTGAAAAATTCACATTTGGTTATTTTGGGAAATACCTTGGAACTCATTTCATTCCATTGATCCCAATTGTATGATGGTATTTGCCTTATTGCTTGGGAGTAACTTGACCAAAATCCATTAAAAAATGTATTCATCAGAGTAAGGTTTAAAATCTGAAGAAGAAGGAATAGAGAAAACAAAGTTATAAAAAATAATCTAAAGAGATATTTGGTTACAAGAACTTGCTCCTATATCGTCGTCATTCCATTTACTACCTAATTTCATATTTCTTATTTTGAGACATTTGTATTTATTATGGATTTTTAAATGATAAGAATTTGAATTTTTTCAATTGAATTTAGGGAATGTTTTATTTAGATATAGAGAAACATAAAACTTAAGATATCTTTAACAGAAGTTCAGTTTTTAAATTTAATTAAGAGTATATGGCTTATTTACGAGAAGCATCTATTTAAAAAAAAATACTAGGAGTTTCCATTGACCGACGACGATATATTCAGTTTAATTAAATTTAAAAAATGATATAAAAAACTTTAGTAAATTCAACAAGTTTTGTGCAAACAAATTAGTTTTAAGCTTAAAAAACAGAACGCTTAATGATTCTTTCCGCATGCAGGGTGTGCCAAAAATAATAGGCCAAATCTCTAAATAAGAAGGCAAGTCATAAACTCACACAATTTAATAGCTCTTCTATATGTTCACACCGAATCCTAACGGGTTTTGATTAACTGATGTTTTTCTTGATTTTGAAAAAAAAAAACAACTTTAAGAAATTTTTTTGCTCAACCCGTTCAAAATTGATTTTTGTCTTTTTGAGTAATCTGCGGATCCAACAAAAAAAAACAGGTTGTGGTAAATTCGGCTTTTGTTCTGCAGCTTTTCATATTCGTATAGCGTAATAGGTAGTTAGACTTATTTTATTAACTAAAACATTTTTTTTTATTATTATTTTGTTGAATATAAATAAATAATCTGAAGTTTTAGATTAACCGCAGAATGTGTTTGGTTGTGAATTAAAGCAATAACGACTGGTATTTTGAGATATATATGTCTTTACTTTCATATACAAATACACAATGAAAGTCTTGCATGTCATGGTTGAAACCTTTGTGGCCAATTGTGTATTGAGAAAGCCCAGATAAAAAGTATAGCAACTTAAACATTATATTTAAGAGCTGAAAAGTATAGCAACTTAAACATTATATTTAAGAGCTGAATGCCCTAGACATGAATATGGAGGTTAGGTGGGGTCTTATACATGCAAGAAGAACCCAAAGAAGAGCATGGAAAATATTCTTAAATAATGTGTGATAACATTAAGGAATTTCTTGTGCTTAATACTCGTAGCAGCTTTCCCTCAGATTGCAAGCATTGGGGTTTAAATCTTTTTTTATGTGGGTTTCTGCAAGACGCAAAAATGAAAATTCATTTATTTTTTTTTGTGAAATAAAGGCTGATGATGAGCGTAATCATGCTCGAAACGTCGCAAAAAAAGTAAAGTTAACATCTTTTTGACCTAAAGCCCACAAAGAAATTCTAGAATTTGTTTAGAATATAACTAATATTTTTATTTAGCCAAACAAAATTTCCAAATAGTCCCAACTTTCCACATAAAATAACTTTTAATATTTATTTCAATGAAAAGGTAGTTCAATCCTTGAAATGAAATAAAATAATTTTTTTGGTGCAAATTTGAGCATATTTAAACAAAAATTTTGGCTGAAAATATTAATAAAGTCTTGAGCTTTATTTGCCCATCAAGATAATAAATAAATGATTTCAATTTCAAAATGCCTTAAAATTGATTAACAAAATTTTCAATGACGAGTTTCAATGGTAGTTATATTTGGCGCCTAAGATGCTATATAAAAAATGTGCATTTTGCACTTTAGGACAGTGACTGGGGCATGTGTTAACTTAACTTTACAGATTTCAATTAAATTTTGAAAATATTTTGTAAGTACCTTCATCATTTCAGAAATAAGCTCCACCCTAAATTATATATGTATAAAAATACATAGCGATATATAATTGTCGATAATTAGATAATATGGTAGAATTTTTCTCCTAAATTCACTTTTTTATCGAAAATTTTAAAGGATTTAACTCCGTCTCTCGAATTATTAAATTGAAGCATCCGGTGCAAAAAACAAGATAACTCCACAGTTTTGAAAGTTGAAGTAGTTACAAAAATATTTCTTTAATACCGAAACATAAATTTTTTTTAGAAATCATTTTTTTTCTAGGAAAGAGAACAAGAAAACCCATTCAGTATTTAAAAAAAAAAACTTTACTAAAAAAAATTGATATATGAATAATAGAACCATGTTTTGCCAATAAAGTGGAGACAACTTTTTGATGCTTCAATTATTAAAGGTACGGGAATAGCGGGAATAGAATATAATACAAGCTCAGAAATACGTATTTTTTTTTCATTATTCGTAGAACTAATTTATTACGAAGGAGCCAGTGATAAAGCCTAATACATATAGGTTGGTACATCATGCATCGATATCTATTCCCAACTAATAAAAGCGCAATATTTGTTGCATTACTTCTGTTTTGGCATATATTTTCCATAATTTTCAATCGCTTATCTCAAATAAAAAAGTTTTGAGTAAATGGGCAATAGGAGAGTTCATCATTAAATATTAAAGTATGATTTTTAAGATAACCAAGCTAAAACTTACGCAAATAGCAAAATTCAGAACTTCACACAAGAAATAGTTTTTAGCGTAAGAACGATGCATTTGCTTATAATTTGGGTGGAAAATCTGCATCAGGTAAGTTCTTCGTTCTTTATTGGCACTATCGGACATAAGTACTTTTCGTTCTGCAAATGAAAGTCAATATGATTACTCCCGAGTTTATTAAATGCTGTTTGCAGTTTACTTACCAAATCCTTCACAAAGCTGACTTATAAACCCGGCTTCCCATTTCTTCCAAAGAAAAGCCGGAATATAGAAAAGCAACGCTTGTGCAAGGAGAATCATCATAACCCATTGATAATAACGCACATAAAGCCTTTTGCTCCCTTTGTATTCAGTGCCAACACCCACTGCAATCGAATTGTGATTATTAGTTTCATCTCTTGGATCGGTGAGAATAAATGTCCCCAAAGTCCAGCAAAATAGATTAACATATTCAAGATTCTTTTCGTCGGCCATGCATTCTATAGGTTGTCCAAAGAATTGGCGGGCAGACACCAAGATTGTAAAAGTTAACAGAATGAACACGGTAACCTTGCAATGCAAGGTGAAAGCGAAATCATAAATGTTAACTGATTTTGATTTCAGATATTTTGTAAGAGGAAGAATGGCTTGAAACATTTTGATTTTTTAAATTAAAGAAAATAAAACTATTTTATAAACGAAGTTTAATTTAAATCAAATAGGTCACGTTTTTATGGGGGGTTATCATTCTTTAAAAAGTGGACAAATCCGGCAACCAAAGAGGAATTCTGTAGTGACAGCTAAATGCGGGATTTTATTTTACCGTTATAACGGTAAACTTTGACAGTCCACCCTAAAACTATGCAATTTATTTGTATCAATACATTGGAGTGCGTTCAAAGCTGATTAAACATTTTTATGAACCTAGGGCCGAGAACCCACCTGACAAACCAACTCGAATGCGGAGCGACGACGAGTTTTTGTTGTTGTTTAGCGTTGTGTTTTTGTCATATTTTGTACTATTGTGAATAATTCGCTGCGGATTGCTCCACATTCACGTTGGTTTGGGACAGCTTTTATACCGAATTTACACGAGTGACAAATTGCCATTAATTCAGGTAATTAAAGTGGCAAAATAATGGTCAAAACAAATCATCAATGACATGCATTTACTTAAAAGCAAAATAATGGTGTTCTAATGCTCTGTCATTATACTGACAGGGAATGAGCATCAAGTGCATTCCTTATTGTGTACTGTCACTATTTGCAAAATGGTGTTACTGTGCATTTACATGGTTTTATTTTAATGACAATATTTAATGGCAGTGTTAGCTCTCTCATTTATTTTATGACAATTATTATGGCAATTTTTTAATTCATTTGCATGATCTTGTCATTAATGGTGAGAAAATGGAAGAAATTTGTCACTCGTGTAAATCCGGCATTACAACTCTCAACAATTTTTTGACGATTCCGAACGGCTAGATGAGAAACACATATTCATGACAAAGCCCAACTGACAATTTTGCTTCTATATTCCTCCATTGATGCTTTTTATTTTCATTCAACTTACGCATATAAGAATTGCATAAAACTCCATAGAGTGAAAAAGACGACCTTTTTTCACTATAGCCTAGTACGCAGATCAAGCAAATACAAATTTGATTTCTACACTTTTTTCTCAAGACAAATTCTGAAGTTGTAGAGATAAAACAAAAGTCAAATGAGGACAGGAGCGTAACTAGAAATTTAAAAAATTATAAGATATCCTTCAATTCACAAATTTGAAAATTTTATATACAGAAGTCAAATTCTTTCAAAGCATTTGCAGAGCAAAACAAATTGAGCGCCTACGCTTGTTGAGGAAAAATATAATGTGGATGGGTAAAAATACCTCTAAAAAGTCGGAAATTTTTAATTTTATTATTTTTCTAGAGAAAGTGATTTTAGGGCAATTGGTTGACATTTCGACCAAAATAAACTTTTTTCGTAAAAATATAGTTTGTCTTCCATCTTTCAAGTTCTCAACTGTCGGATTAATTTGACAGATGGCTACGATGTCGATGGATTGAAAAAAACAAAATTTTTAATTTTTACTTATCTGCAAAAAAGTGATTTCCTGAGAAATTAGTTCACACTTAGATTAAAATGAACTTTTTCAATCAAAATATAGTTTGTCCCTCATCTGTTAAGCTTTCAAATTCGATTACAGAATGGCTACGATGTCGTTGGCTTAAAAAGCCTCTAAAAATTTCAAAATTTTTGAAGTTTTTTTACTTCTCCGGAAAAAAAGTGATTTTAGGGCAATTGATAGACATTTGGATCAAAATAAACTTTTCCGTCAAGTAGATCTTCTCTGTCTGTGAAGCTATCAATTAGAAAATTCTATTAAAGGATGGATGTGGAGTCGTTGTATAAAAAACCCTGCCAAAATCAGAAATGTGCAGAGTTTTCTAATGCTCCAGAAATCCACTTGATTTTTGCCAGATTAGTTTACTGATTCCAACTCGATTTAACTCGGTTTGGAAATAAATTTAAATTTTGAGTAGAAGATTTAATTTTATAAAAAGCGAAATAAACATAACGTCACAATTTGTCCGGAAAAATAATGCATCGAGCACTCTTTTTACGCGCAAAATGTAGTGGAGTCTTTTGCCTTTTCATGTACAGCGGCTACGAACGTCCCTCTGAACCAATTGTCTTGCTTGCTAACTGTTCCACACCAATCAGATATACAGTTCAATGCATTAAATTGGAATCACTCTTATCTTCAATTGTCTTCTATAAGAGAAGAAGCTTTCACTAATAAGAAAAAACTTTATTCAAGAAAAATATAAAATAATAGATTGATATGACTATAACAAACACATTTAGCCAGTTTATATTTCTGAGATCTCAGAGGACTCAGTGTGCTCAGAAATATAAACAGGATTCCTCCCAAAAATTCCTCACTTTTCCCCTTAAAAAGACTGAAATTTTTTGGATTCGCTTGCTCAATTATTTTTTGTTGCAGTTAATTACATAAGAAGAAAAGAAAAAGAGAGTTGTTTTGACTTCTATGTGAGGAATAGTGTTTATATTTTATTCTCCTGCTCTGTCTAAAAATTGAGGAAAAATACTGAGCGCTCAAGAAATATAAACTGGCCAATTATATGTCTGTTCCTAAAACTACGAATTTCTACGAATTTAATTTTCTTCGCACTTTATTGATATGTGTAAATACTCAATGGGATAGTGTAGAATGGCTATCATAGAGGTTACGTTGAAACTGATTTGTTTTGATGCAAGTGTGAAAGCAAAATATGAAAATCATATTCATCAGACAAATTTGACAGTCGTATGAAATACTTTTCCACTTTATTCTAACATGATTTTAATGCTTTGTGGAATAGTGTAGAGGAACTTTAATAAAAAATAATGAAAACTATGAAGTTGCGTCATTTAACACCAGTCAAAATTATTTATCAAACCAGCATCTGCAGGTGCATGCGTTTACAACTTTATGTCAACAAGAACACTCCAAATGTCAAATTTGACACTCCATGCTTTGCAAGAATCCCACGTGAAAACGCTAGAAAATACACTAAAAATTTTTAGTTTTTCATAAAAAAGTTTATTTCAAACCCGTATTTTGAACTTTTCACACCAGTTTAGTTCGTTTGATATGCACACTATGACTTCGAAAAAATCCGAACGCTTTGAAAAGAAGAAGAAAAAACTTGCAGCACTTGCCAGTTTGGTGAAACTTAACGACAAAGATCGTGAATCCACCTGCAGTGCTGCCTCTGCTAAGACTTCGCAGTCCGACAGTGATAGTTCAGATGAAAAAAACAAGGTACTAGAAGTGTCTTCTAACTTATACAAATCAATATAACCAAATCTTTTTCATAGGTAAAGAAGTCTAAACTAATTGATGTGAAGCAGGAAGAAGAACCCAAGACAAAAAAAGCTAAACTAAACGAAGATGGTTCAGGAAGTGATGGCTCTAGCATATATGATGATGTTGAGGCGAAGTTCCTCAATCTAACTCAGGAGCAATATGTCCAACTGAAAAAAGAGCTCAAAGAGCGCAAGCGAGAACTTGAAAACGTTCCAAAACTTCGTCTTAGACCGGCCGGTTACCTTGCAAGTCTGGAAGTAGATCAAGAAAAACGAACACCTGTGTTCTTGACAGACATTCAGCACCTTCTTATGTCAGCTCTGATAGGAAAGAAATCGCCATGTAGCCCAGAACGTTGGTGTTATATAGAAAAGTCATTGAAGTTGTCTCATACTCTCGTGCTTGTTCTCGACGGAGTTTCCCTCTACCATTATCTTTCCAACGAAGAAAAATTCACCGAAACTAACAAGATTTTCGAAACAAAACTCGAAGTAGTCCTGCCCGTTAGAGGAGAGAAAAGTATAATTCTAGATTTGGCAACGGCTCCATTGACGAATATTCAAGCCGAGGAACTCATCGACAAGTATGGTTCACTGGAAACTGCCGTAGAGATGAACAAAGATCCAACTCTACTTATGAAATCGATCTTCCCCGTCGAGAAGGCCGAAAGCAGTGGGAAAACGGAGGAAATCCCCAAACAAGATAAATTTCCAAGAACAAAGCTGCTACTGTCCGCGCTCCAGATGGTTGACGAAGGTTACCCAATGCCTTTGCGCGGAGAACTTGCGAGTCGTTTCAAGGAATACGTTTTTACACAAGATAAGTACGCCCCAGTAACTCCAAGCAGTCCTATGTTCGGTGTTGATTGTGAGATGTGCCGCACCACAACCGGAGTGAACGAACTCACCCGTATCTCAATTGTGAACGAGAAATTTGAAACGGTGTACGAAACATTGGTAATGCCAACAAATAAAATTGTAGACTATCTTACCAAGTATTCAGGAATAACGCCTGAACTTATGGGTACAGTCACCAAAAAACTGAAAGAAGTCCAAAAAGACGTGCGTAAGTTACTTCCTGCTGATGCGATTCTCGTGGGTCAGTCTTTGAATTCCGATTTGCATGCCATGAAGATGTTACACCCGTACGTCATCGATACAAGTGTAATCTTCAACATAACTGGCATGCGAAGACATAAGTCAAAGTTGCAAACTCTGGCAATTACTTTCCTCGATCAAATGATTCAGGAGCGCGCAGGTGGACACGATTCGGTGGAAGACAGTTTGGCGAGTATTCGCTTGGTGCAACTGAAACTCAAAAACAGCTTAGATTTTGGGGATGAGATTCTGAGACAGAAAAAACGTGTTAACGAGATCGTGCGCATGGCTATGGGTGATACAATTAAAAACAATCTCCTTGGACAAGCTTCAAATCGGGATAAGCGAACGGCCATTATCACCACTGGTGCAATGGACCCTGAAGTTAAAGAAATCTGTAACAAAGCTACAGGAGGCGATAAACTCAAGTCAATTGTATGCCTTGAAACTGACAGTAATAAAGAATCGGTGAAGAAAACGCGTGAAATTGCATTGGAACACGCTCTCACCATTACAAATCTAAGTGTAGAACCAGAAAAATTCCAACTCGATAAAATTGACAAAACGGTGCAGAAATTAGACAAATGGATTGGAAAACTTTGGAAGACTATGGCCCACAATGGATTGTTTCTGGTTCTTTTTGGTGGATCTGATGATTCTCCTAGTGGATTATTACAGATAGCTATAAAAAAGAATGAAGCTGATGTAGCGGGCACAGTGCCTATTTCTGTATAGTATGAATATGAAGTAGAAGACAGTTAAAAATAAAATGATAAAAACAAAAAAAACTTTTTATGCAGCTGAGTCGTTTATTATACTATTTTTCTAACCTTCTTTTCTATTATAAAAAAAAATTATCTTTCAAAAATAAAATTTCGAAAAACTGAAAATATTTGGTATGTTCAGGAAAATGAGATCTCACATTGTGGTCTAAAAGTGAACGAGCGATTCCAAAATTTTGTAGCCACCTACCTTTCAGATAAAAAAATATGAAAATACGCTGCCATTCAGTCAGTTTAAAAGAGAGGTATAAAAAAGTGTATTACCAAAAAAATACAATTTTTTGCCGAGTCCGAACGGCTAGATGAGAAGCACTAATTCATGACAAGTATACTCTTTGGAGGACTTGTCAGTTCCTCGCAAGAGGCAGTACCTCGGGAAAAACATTTCCGTTTTTAGGTGGTAGCGACTGGGAATCGAACCCAGGCCTTCGGCAGTCCAACGCACTAACCATCATGCCACGAGTTACTACAGAAAAGTGTATTTACGTATTATTATTTATATAGATTGATCTTCGTGGATTGAGATTGAGGGCCTTAGAGTCGACCTTTTCACATTAACCTCATTTTCAAATCAAGCAAAAACTCGTCAGTGTTCTATATCGTTTATTGTATTTATAATCAGTTTCTTCTCAAATGTTCACATTCTTTTGTTTTTCTGATACTTAATTGTTTATTTACTGTTTTATTTCTAATCTTTTTATTCATCTTTGTAAATTTAAAAATTTTTAATGCTCTTTCTGTTTTCAGAAATAAATAGGCATTATTATAATATTTTCTCTTATCTTTCCATTTACATAATGCCTGTATTTTTATAATAAATTTCATTCATTTATTTTAACTTCTAATTTTTCATCTTGATTTGCGCTTAAGAAAATCATTAATTCTTTTAATTATCTATAAAAAAAATATTGCACTAAGTTAAACTTAAAATAAGACTTAAAATAAATCTTAGTAGAAAATAAACTAAAACGTTTTTGTTTTGGATTTATAAACGTAGGTATCTACTTTGTCATCTGAATTCTTACCTTGGGTTCATTAAAAAAGCTATTTTTCTTACATATTGTTTTTGTTTCCTTGTTTTGATTCTTGTAGTTATTCAAGGCGCACAAAGTGTACATAGGGTAATGTCTTGCAAGATCAGCCTTCTGTAGTAGTCAGCCACCTACTTATATAAAACAGCATAAATAGTAAAAGCCTTGTCAAATTTTCAAAAAAAAAAAAAATATTTTGTAAAAGCCTTACTATTCTTAAGGTTTGTTCGTTGAGCCCTGAAGTCACCCTGGGGTCGCCCCAAAGCGTTTTTTGAAAAACCTGAACTAACCCTGACGAGTCAATTCTGTGTTTTTGAGTTGAGATTAAGAATAAAATGTCAAAGTGGCAGAAGCTCTGAAGCATTTTTTTGTTGTGGATTCAAGCGCTGCAGGTAATTCTTTTGTTTTTGAAATGGAAATTCAAGGAATATACAAATTTACTTAAATAGTAACAAATAGTGTGGTTTCTTTTTTATTTTTAAATCAAATTTTGTTTCTTGCTTTTCTCAACAACACATTTGAGAACCGTTTGGTGTTTTTTACAAACAAAAAGTTGGTGGAAGTGCCTTTTGTAAAGGTCTCCAGCAACTAAAACACTGAAGAAAAGTCTGTTATGTTATAGTTTTTCTCTTATTTAAAGCCTTTTTTTGGAAACGAATTTTAATTTTTGTTGGGGGGCTACAAAATGAAATTATGGGGGCTGACTACAGGAGACACGTATAAAAAAGTGTGTCCCTTTAGCCAGCCCCATTTTTCATTTTGTTAACAGGGGGCTAACTACTGGGGAACGTAGGTGGCTGACTTCTAGAGCTAAGGTGGCCGACCTCACAAGAATCGCACTTACAGCTTAATTTTTGTTAATAACGTTAAATACAAAAAAGTAACCTACACATTCCAACCAGTCAGATAACGTAAACACTCTATTCAACAATTTGAATAAACAATTTCTGAAGCCCAGTTTAACATAAAAATAAAGTTAAAGGGCTGACTGCTAGAGACCTCACCCTATATAATTTTCCCTTAAGTAGATAATAACCTATACACAATCAAGATTTACTAACTGATTTATCAGGGAAAAGTAAGATGATAGATACTTGTATGTATATACATATGTATGTACATATGTATACACAATCACGGATGACTAATTTTTATATCAGGGATAAGTAAAATGTTGAATACGCGTATATATGCATGTACATATGTATTAAATAAGTAAATTAAAGTTTGAAGAAAAATAGATCTCTATGAATATACGTAGAAAAATTGAAAATGAATAGAAAAAAAACGACTCCATACCATGTGACTGTTAGTAGTAAGCAGCCAAGCTGTGCTATTTTACAAAAAAAAACAGCAAGCATGAACTAGAAAGATCATACAAATTGAAAATCACAAAAAATAATCCAGTAATAAGGTGCCCAAAAGGGCATAAACTATCTGGGTTGGACATACTGGACAAAATATTTAAAAAGCTATTTCAACTGATATAATTCAAAATTTTATTCCTGACTGTGTATATTTTGTAGAAAAGCTTAAAATTATCGACGGCAGTTATTTTATTTTTGCTAACTTGTAAACGAAAGATTTAATAAATTCAAAAAATTGATAACATTTAACATGGACAAACTTAATTCAAACTAACTTTTATAACAAAACAAAAGTAGGAAGGAACAGTCATTCAAAAGATAAAGTGGATACATATTAATACATAATGCATTTAAATATTTGTTTGTTCTAAAAATAATTTTGGAAAAAGAATGAACATACCTACAGTACACTTTTTTACTAATTATGATAAAAATATTATTTCTCTTCATTATTTTTGCGTTTTTATATATATATATAAAAAACATTCATTTTTGTATTTTATTTGTTCTCTATTTTATTCCTCATGTGTATGTACACATGCATATATGTTGTCTACAATTTATACGGAAGGATCAACATTTATACTCTTCGGTTAGCAGATACTGCATGAAAGCATATACACATACATATACAAATATGTAAAAATATATAAAACAAACACAGAAAGTAATAGCCAATGAAAATATCGCACTTATGTATGTTTGTATGTATGTGTTTTTTTTTTTAATTCTTTGCTAATGGAATATGTTTGTTTTTGTTTCTTGTTCTGTTTTACGATATATATAAAAAGTTCAACTACAATTCTTAAAGCTAATAGCATCAATATAATAATAAAAATTTTATAATTCAAATAAAAAATATCCAATTAAAATATGACTTTTTTTAATAAATAAATGTAAATATTTTCTTTTTTGTGTTGCATTTAACTCTTTGTATAATGTAGATATAAAATTAATAAAATATTTACTGATACTCATCATCGCTGCTCAGCAACATGGTTTTTTCATTGTAATTTTGACTAATTGTAGCCACTCTTTGTCCACCGGGCATAAATTTCCGTTGGTTTCCAAGCGTTTTTGATGCAACACATCCTGCTCCGTTGGCTTGGGATTGTGCATTTGGATCATCCGGATCATAGGATGAAACTCGAATACCTCTTGAGTTTTTACCGCCTAAAAGAAAATTGTTTGGTAGGTGGAAAGAGATCAAATAAGCGCGGTGAAAGACATATTGTACATAAGACCGGTAGTGTATGCGTATTTTTGCTTGTTTAATTGCTTTTCATAATGCAGCATGCTTTATGCACAATTAACTCCTTTATATAATTTTAAAATATATAGTAATAAAAATAAAACGAAGAATCATTCCTTTTCAGTATCATATAATTTGTGTATGAGATCATGCTTTAACAAATCACTATAGGACGATACAGATACTTAAAAAAAAATGCTGTTAAAAAATATAACCTAGATGGGGAAACTTCTGAATGTTCCATAGTTTTCAAGTTTTCCACCAACTTTCTCTATTTCCGAGAACCTATCTCGGCCGACAGTGAAAGATTAATAATTGTTTGTAAGGTAAAGATCTCTATGACAGTCTTTAACCGACGATCGTTTCTCAAGGTGATGGTACTGCAGTTCAACGCTCACTTCTGTTAGGTTCTGTGCCGTATGGACATTCTGAGAAATAATACAGCCTGGCTCACCAAACACAGAAATATCACTTCTTCGAAAGAACCAGTATCCCTGTTTTTATTTATAAGTTGCATAAGCAGGTCACCAGACCTCCGAAGTGATATTCCAACGCATTAACAATTACTCCAAGAGTGACACTTGTTTCTTCTTTACTTAAAACACGCACACAGAAATAGCTAAGAGTTGAAGGTCTGTCGGCCCTGGTTGTCCATGAGCTGTGACCTCACCAATTTATTTATTTAGAAAGATTTTACAGTGAATAAATGATGCGCAAATAACACAACTTGTGTAGCAAAAAATGGATTTATGTACATCATCTAAAACGTTGAAAAAGCTTTGCAAGTGTAAAAGGTTATAAAAAACTTTCGACAAAATGAAGAAAGCAAATATTGTGATTTTTCAAAGTTCCGATTATTTTAAAAATGTATTGCGAATAAAAGCATTTCTTTCCTTCAGAAATTAGAAACGTAATTGATGACCAACATTTTGCTCAGAATTTCTTGTTATTGGGAATACCTTTTTCCAAGAGAAATTTATTCTAAATAATGTTCTTAGCAGCAGACACAAAAAATTAACCTCTAGATTTTCCATAAGGCCCATTATCTAATTAGTGAATATCAGAGATGATAAACGAAGGTGGGGACTAGAAATTTCGTGTCACATTTTCTATTAGCCTATCATATTCCGTTCCAATCACATTATTGGGGCATTCGTACAGATGAAAAGAAGTTTATTTCTAAAAATGACGCTTATAAGCTTTAAGTAACTCAATAGTTTATAACGAGTATCAACCAGATTATTAAAATTTAGAAGTGCTTGATGCATGCTTGGAAGCCTTTAATTAAATAGCTTTCCATTGGCTGTAGCTTTTGGTTTTTTTATATTATTTCAAACCGCCGCGATTGTTTGAGTGACTGTTAGAAGGGTCATAGCCATGGATTTTAATATATACCTAGATTTCCAACATAAAATCTTTTGTACAGAGAAAAAGTTAAGCTTTGCGGCCATTTTATTGAAGGCAAAAAATGTAAACAATAGAATTAAATGCCAGTGTTTTCTCTAAATAACTTGTTAAATCTTGGAATGTAAAGAAGGTAAGAAAATGATTTTGGTATCAGGTATTTTTGCCATCTCTTAAACGATAGCAAAATTATTATAGCAACGTTTTGAATATTTTGAGATATTTACATTTAACTCCTTGAGATAATTTTTTTCTTAGGGCCTTACTGCGAGAGTCTAATCAATATAGACTTTAAGTCAAATAGACTTAAATTCGACTATCGGTATTGCGAGAGTCTATTTGTAAATATTTTTATATTTGATTTTTATGTATTTTTCTATTTGATAGAAATTTCAAATCTATCAAGAATTCCTGATCGAATTTTTTCGAATAGACTCTCGCAATAAGACCTTTACTTTTACTTTTGTACACTGATATCTTTAAAAATTGTGTGATAATTGTACATTTTTTGATATCAAAAGCAAGCTTAAATTTTTAGCTTTAAGTGCATATATAATTTATTGTTCTTTCTAAAATTAATATGGCAAAAATACCATTCTTTTTTGTTAATGTTTTTAACAACCAAAAGCACTACATGAACTAGGTTTTTTAATATTTCTGCAATCTAGCTCACCTTAAAATTACTTTAAACAAATAAAAAAATGAATTTAACGAAAAAAAATACTTAATTTTAGAAAAAATCACCTCCGCAAAAAAGTGACAGCACACAAACACAATATAATTGTTGTTGTATTTGCCTCCACCGAAATGGTGGCCGAGCTTTACTTTTGAACGCGATGTTGGTTATCTAGGTGTATATATTTAAATCTATGGTCATAACGCAGAAATGTTTTTGACTTTTATTATCAACAAAAAATGATGCAAACAAAATGAAAATGCATATTTACACAGCAACAACAGCTTACAGTTTAATATTAACACATAGAGCCAATAAAAATAAAAAAATTCATCATTATGCTGCTTTAAATTTTTATTAATTTATTATTTTAAAACTAAGCATTTTTTTTTTTGTTTTATTCATGATTATAATAAAATCATTTATTTTCAATTTATCACATACACTAACAAAATAAAAAGTAGGTATACATAGTAATGTATATTAAATTTCTGCTTATACTATATCTAATAAGCTAAGAAATCAAAATTACGAATTAGGCACAATTGAAAAAAAAACAGAAGTGATCTTTAAAAAAATGTGGAAAAGAAATAAAATTAGAAAACAAAAATAAGATCTTTTAATTTTTTTGGTTATTCAGTGCTAATTTGTTTATCATAATTAAATCGTTATACGTTCAATTTTTCGATACGATTTCGTTGGAATATGTTAGATAAATAAATATTGAGCTATACTGTTTTCAATAAAAATTTGTTTGAAATTATGTAGGTACATATAGGTAATGTTTTTTATTTTTATTTTCAATTTTTTTATTGAGGCAGGGTTATATTTTCAAAGCTGAGGGCATTGAAATAAAAAATAAATGCTTTGCCAGCAATGCAATCAAAAACTTAAGCTTTTGTCAGTATGTAGATACTTCAAAATAAATTAAAAGGAAATAAAGTAAATGCAAAATACTTGTATACTACTTTAAACTATTTATATTCTAATTTCAATAGCTTTAAATATAATAAAAATATA
Source organism: Dasysyrphus albostriatus (assembly GCA_946251815.1). Classification (NCBI taxonomy): domain Eukaryota; kingdom Metazoa; phylum Arthropoda; class Insecta; order Diptera; family Syrphidae; genus Dasysyrphus; species Dasysyrphus albostriatus. Next base: position 141,532,702 of record OX276336.1, read on the forward strand.
TAATTTTGAACGAGAAAAATTAAAAAAAAAACTTCATTCCTTTTTTACAATAAAAATAATAAAATTCAAAATACACAGGCAATTCTTGTTTTTTTCTTTCAAAGTTAGTCTTAGCTTCCTTGCTCGAATTTAAATTATTCGTTTGTTTTTGTATTTTGTGTGTATTAGCGTTTCATTTAGAGTTTCTCATAGCGCTGAGAGGATGTTACTTCTGCAAAAATATAAAATTTCGGAAAAATATGAAAAATTATTTTCCATTTTGCGCAAAAAACAAAACTTTTTATTTTATTAAGGATTTTGCGTTTAAGGGTAGGTCTTATTATTACCACCACCATACAAATTAATGTGACTCTAGTTCTACTGCTTGATAGGAAGGATTTGCAATTTTTTTTCTACAGTCGTTGTTACACTGTGAATACGCAACAGCGTTAGTGTGATTATAAAAAAAAAAACATTTAAATTTAGCAGATTAGTTCGTTACTAATTATTAGTAGTTTTTAGTGTTGTTATATCCAAGAATGTGAGGTATAGCGATTATTTGAGCAAAGATACTAACACACTACAGAAGAATAAGTAAATGTTAATACATAAAAACAAAATAAGCATGGAGCAAAAATGAATAACCAATAATGGCTTAATGGGATAAATGTGAGAAGAAAATCACTTTACCTGAACTGTATTGTGTGTATTGTTGGTATTGTGGGTGGAAATTGTGAATTGCATCTGTCATAATATCCTTGGGATTCATTGTTTCCTAAAAATAATTTATTTAAAAAATATAATATGTAAATCTTAAAACTGTACTCGTTAATAAATTATTTACCTTTAAACTGCTGGAAATCGATTGCATTGTCACAGATCTTCCATGTCCATCTCCAATGCAACTACGCGAGTACACCTTTAAATAAAAAAAAAATAACGTTTGCAGATGTAAAATTAAAACCTAACCAACTTTAAATGTGATTTTCTAGCAATTTCCCACCTGAATTCTAGAAAAAACTTAGCTCGATTTTATAATTTAAAAATGTCTTCGCATAAACATTTTTATGATGTTTAGTTTGCAAGACCAATATAATTTGGATATACCCAAATATAGTATGTGTGGGAAGTAAAAAGAAAAAAATTCGTATCGTTGGTGGGTAGGTAGCTAAGAACGAATTATCTAGTTTTTGCAATCAAGTGTCGAGTTATAAAAAAATTCACTGAACACATTTTTCGTGCGGCAGAAACCATATTACTATAATAGTTGTCCGAAAATTTGTCATGTCCGGAGTTTGACTTCAAGCTTCAAGTAGCTAGATTAGCTCAGTATTTCAAGAATCATTAGTTAGTGGTTCGTCTTCACCGTATGCTACTAGACCAAGGGCCACCAAAAAGTTTGGGGGTGGACGCATTTCATTAAAATGGAGGCTTTAATTTTAATGATCTGATTAAAAGAACTCATCATACAACCATTTTAGTCGAGATTACAAAAATCAAACAAGAAGTTGTCCAAATCAAAGCCGATAAGGTTCGCTTAAGAAAGTTAAATATATTTTCGGATCATTACAATTCAATCGCTGAGTACAAGAACAACACAAGCGCCAAACAGAAAAATTAAAAAAAAATTCTTTTCTTGTTTAAGTTTATTTTTAAATAAAGAAATTTATGAACTTATCAACCGTAAATTATATACAAAATATATTATTTGTCTGTGCAGTAAAAAGTTGTTTTTTTTTTTTCTTTAACGTATAATTTTGCACTGGTACTGTTCTTCCACTTACCGATTCAATTAAGGTGAAGCGGATTCCGATTTTATTTTTTTGAAAAATGTGCATGTTGTATGACATTTTCATAACAGGATATTTTATTTTTTACAATAAAATATAAAATTTTTTGTCTTCCTTTTTTTTAAACACTTGCTAAGCGTTAGAATTATACTTCACACATTTTTCTTACCCTCAAAATTTAAACTTATCAACTAAGGATTTGAAATGGTGCACTCCATAAGTGAAATTTTATTTTTTCACTCAAAATCAATGTAAGAATAAAATTTAACGTGCCTGCCTACCTATCAAAGTTGATACGTTTTCTTGTTATCTAATCGATCATATGCTGAGTAAGCATAAGTCGATTATTATTAATATAAAAACTTGGTTGTTATAAACTTCTAAACCATTATTGGTTCTTCATTGTGTATTTATACATACACATTACTCGTTTTCATCGAGAATAGTATGTGTTAATTGGAAATAAAACCGCTTAAGCTAATGGAACTCGATTACTTCATTGGCTATCTTGTCATCCTTTGTTAAAGATTCATTTTGTAAATGCGAGGGTGCAGAAAAAATCATTCTTACCTGATATGGGAAGGCGTAACGCAATGCAATGGCGGCAAATAGCATTTCGATACAAATGAAGAAGTTTTGATAACCAGCTGAGACTGTACCAGTCGATGTTGTGGCTCCAGTACTATCTACAATTGGTGATATAATATTGGCCTTTTCAAGAATAGCCAAACCAACTCCTGGAAAATGAATTAAAACAAAGCATTAAAGCTAAAAATTCTATAAGTGATATTCTTACCTTGCCAGAATGACAAGAAAATCACTGATTTAATTGTGCAAAATTTCAAGACTGGCTCAAATGGTGTCAGGAGATCTCTTGTTGCAAAATAGAATAAATAAAGGCCATATAAGGCTAGCGATACGGAAATGTTGTAAATGATCGTAATATAAATGTAACCACCATCAGCGCTGTTTTGAAGAATATTTGTTGTTAAAAAAGAATCAAGATTTTTATAAAAACAAAGCACCTCCAATCGCCATCATGATAATGCCCAAAAGCTTGCAGAAAAATTATAATAAAAGCAACCAATGGTTTAACAAGACAAAATTGCAGTGTAGCTTGTTTGCAGAAACGCAGAAATCCAATTGTATAGGTTTTTCCCTTTAAACAACAGGTACCATAAAGGCATGACGTCTTAATTGGTTTGCCACGAATCTCTGACATAATATTACCCTCGCCACCAAGATACTCATAGCACAAAGATAAGAAATTGTAAATAACAAAAGCTGCAAAAAAAGTTTCATTATTAATAAAATAAATGTATTTACTTCACAACTCTCACCTTCATAACAATCTCTGACAGTGAAAAAGTAAACATAAACATTGTCTGAATTGAAAAACAATAAACTTATCCACGAGTATGTTGCATAAATTGGTACAATAAAAAGTATTCTAACTATCCATCGTTGTTCCTGGGGATTTGTGTACCATCGCAGGTGATGATAAATCTTAAAATAACACAATATTCAAACAAATATATTTTTTGTTTTCAAGAGATAATATTATTTACCTGTTGGCAGGTGATAAAAAGAGCCGCCCATACAAATATACCAGCCAATCCTTGGGCCGTTTTCGTTTGTAAAAATATACCATCTCCTACATGGCTGAGTGGATCCATTGCAATTGCCATCTGTGAAGCTGGAGTCCCTCGGACTATGTAGTTTGGTTTCGGTGTTGTCACATTCAAATCAATTTCGGTAGTGCTCATTCTAAATAACAGAATACATTTTTAGTAAATAATAATTCGCATAAAGCATCAATACAGTCACTCAAAAACAAGCTTGTTGAAAAAATCGTCGACAAAAAAAAAATAGTAAATTATTGCGCTTGAAACAATTGAATTATCAACAATAAGAAATCTAACGAAGAGATAACTTTTAAGATTTCAGAAAAACGGTGATTGAAGCTTAAACTTATTTCCAACTATTTTATTTGTTTTATTTTAAATATTCGATACATTTTTTGTGTAACAATACTTTTTGGTCACCCAACGCTTTCGGTACAATGCCCGATGGTTTCATCATAGCTTTCATTATCTTGTGAAAAACAATAACATCACATCAATATATTCTATTACTCATAGCAAACATTTCAAACTCATTTGGTATTTTTCTGATAAGATTGCTGTTTTATTTGTAGTACTAATGATTTGTAGACCGAAATTCCATTCCAATTGTATGGCTTTTTGTCTGTACAAATTTACATAGTATAAAATCATAAAAATAAATGTTAAAAGTAATAATCAAAATCTCATCGTTGTCGTACGCTTAAATATTCAAGATCATCTTCATTTGAAATTCAATTTCAATTCAATTCAATTTAAATACTGATAGAATGAAGTTCAGGAAATAACGTGATGTTCACATTTCAAAGATAAAGTTTTCGATAAGATGATATCAATTTTTACTTGCGATTGTAAGTACTATTTGGCAAGTTATATATCTATACTATATTATAAAGATGAAACATTTGTTTGTTTGTTGCTATTTAGGAGATTATCTCTGAAACTACTGAACCAATCTTAAAAATTGTTTTACTCATGGAAAGCTAAGTTAAATATTAATTTGATAAAAATATTCAAGGTTAGAATCTCAATATTTGTATTTTTGTTCCGTATTTGTGAGAGTTTTTGATTTTTATAAATTTTAAAAATCAAAGTGTATAGATCCGTTTTCAAAAACTTCTGTCTACCCAAGCGGGCCAGCTATTTCGTAAGAAAAATGAAACTTGAGATTTTGATCAGGTTTATCACTGCGATCATAGAGAAAACAAAAAAATGGGTCTCACAATTTTGTATGTCTTCGACTAAAGCCTAAACGGCTGGATCAATTTTCTTGTAGGTTATGGCTCGATTTTATTTTAATTTTTATTACAAGCTAAGGATCTTACTAGAGTGGATTAGTTGTTAGTGGTGCAAATTCAGGCTGAACAAACTTGGCAAAATATAATGTAATGAGTTGATATTTAAATAACATCCAATTGAAAACTCAATTTACTTTCTACGTTGCTTTAAATTCAGTTAGTTCATAAAATCGGAATAAAAATAGTACTGTTTTTAATAAGCAGGTCTTCGCAGAGTTTATACCAATATACCGGTATATACAAAAGAGTTTATATTCCAATTTTTATTTTTATTACAACTGCAACTATACATTGAAAAAAACCGCATGGAAAGCAACTTATAATCAACTTAAGCTACACCTCAGCTATGCCACAAAGTAACATCTCAAATGGGTAGATAAGTGAAAAAACAAGTAGTTAGCCATGTGTTAGTTTCGTTACAGTTTTGCGTAATACGTTTCCAAAAATAAATAATATGATAATTAGTCATTACATTTACTAAGCTTAGTGGTTACTTTAAGTTTATTGTTATTACATTTAATTGCCATCCTATATAAAAAAAATAACATTCAACTATAACGGAAGTGATTTGTATGTTAAAATTAAGAAGTCAACTTAAATCCAGACAGGTTGATATCCAAGCGCTGAAAGAACAAGAGTGAAATGGTATTTTTGCCTTTAAAACAATTTAGGGTTTGTTGTTCAACAGGTAAATATCATTTAAAAATAATTTTTTAAAGCTAAATAAATTCAAAGAGACAGGGGTTTTTGTCGTAAATTTATATATATTTGCTTTTTCAAGAAAAGAAATAGGAGGGGGAGAGCGCCCACAGGTGCCAATGTCAACAGTTTTCAGTAACAGCAACAGTACCTTGGTTGGCCGGAAATATTAACGACGCAAGTTTTTCTTGTAGAAGCGGTAGCAAACGCAGAATGGGCACCTCGTCTATACCTTAGCAGCGATAGGTTGATGGGGCCACCTCCGCCTAAGATTTGTAAAGTCCTTTTGAGGAAAGGGGCAGCTCCATCGATTCATTCAGGCATCCCTCACGAACTTAAAAGGCGTCTTCTTCTCCTCAACCCGGTTAGTCTAATTTAAAAAAATTGAAATGATGTTCTGTCATCGTTCCAAAGCTTAAAGGCTTTTATCGTAATGATACGATCAAAAGAATTTTTGAATTTTGAACCGTCTTTCGAAAAAGATGTGATATTTACCGTTTTCTCTAATAACTTCTATAATATGGAAATGGAATACATATAGAGTGTAAGCTTTTTACCAAACAGGAATCTACTGTACATGTCCTGAATTAAATTTAGGTAAGCTAGACTTTCCTCCAAATTGTCTGAGCCATCTTCAATATTCAATATTAGTGACATACTTATTATATTTTCAAAGTGAAATGACTTCATAAACAAAATATTGATGAATATAACATCTTGGGCGTTAAGGTTTGTTTTTAATGCTCTATTTAATAACAAAGTTAGACCATCAGAAAAAAGAAAACTAAACCCATCAGGTCATGGTCGCAACGAAAGAGGATATACAAGAAAATGCATAAAATAAAAAGTATTAAAATTAAACCTTCCCTCGCAAACTTAACAAGCAAACATAAAATGCTCTGCAACACGCAGCGAGTAGAATCAATCCTCTCGACAAAAAGAAAAGAAAAACAACTTTACAATCATAAACTATTTTATTGATCTGATTTTCTCTGTTCAAGAAGAAAACAAAACAAAATTAATGGCTTTTTTTTTGTATGTCTATCTTGTGAATTTGTTTTCTATTTCACTTAAGGTTACTCCAATTGACATTTGGTGTGAAATCAAACAATAAAATATGGTTTTAATTGGTAAGTTTAATCAATTTTCCTAGCGAGAAACTAGATTCAGTAGCATTTCTAGTTTTAGTAGGTATCTTAAATGTCATGAATGATGATAATGCTGACCTACGTGGAATCAAATGATTCACCTCTTACACAGTTGGCGGAGAATAGATAACTCCGTAACATGGCGAATCAAAATAATCGTTGGAAAACTCTCCACAAACATAATTATTATTAATAGAAAAAAAGACAAAACTAAGGAAAGCACCAAATTGCAGTTATGAAAGTATGTACCTACGCACTACCTGCTACTGCTATATTGGCGTTATGGTGTATAGATATAAGTAATCTGCCGAAAATCGTTGGATTTCGTCATCAAGAACATGCTCCTTCCCCCTTCCCCACAAGGCTATATGACACCCTGAGAGTATTTTTCTGCGTGCTTGCTTGGAGCACCACAAAGCAACCACATAATATATACGTGGGCATAGTCACAGCTTCAGCAACACCAACAATAATATTGCAAAGCGACAACGTTTTTATACACACAAAAAATTAACCAGTTTGTTTTTTTTTTATTGAATTTGCTAAATTAAAGCCAACAACTGGAAAAGCATCCGTCTTTTCACTTTATCAAGGTAAACAGAGTTCAATCGAAAGGAGTCGAACCCAAAGACAACCGGGGGGACGAGGAGTTAGTTTTTCCATTTTCCCCATACGACCGAGCAAAGCCAGGAAGACCGTGGATATACGTAAATGGTTTTCGTTGCAATATTTTCGTTTTTAATTCCATATGTAATCCGATAAAACTTAACAAACAAAAATTGGTATTTAAAGAGAAAATGCTGCAAATTAATTATTATCAATACTTAACACACCTGAGCAATAAAATAATAAAATTTACTTTTCTTCCCTCACCAGCAGCAGTGAGAATGAAAATTTATATATATTTTTTTTTTTGTCTTCTTTGTTTTGCAAAATTATTTGGCAAAAGTTTCCAAGGTTTTTCTTTTTTTGTTAACTAACTTAACTCGACACTTTAGATTATTTGTATGCTATGGCGACATGTTTTTTAAAGTTTATTGAATGCTAATTTCAGATGAATTTTGTGATAGTACGTGAAGAAAAAATAAACACGAACCTTTTTTCACGGAATGTCAAAAAAACTTTAATTTTTCACCATTTTCATTTTACATATCAAGTGGATTTGGTGATGCCAAGTTGATGATTTAAAGTATCGGTGATTTCTTTTTTTTTTTGTATCCAAATCTTGAATCATTTTCTATGCTCTATGGTGGATATACATGTATCTTGATTTCATTTCTTGAAAAAGAAAAGGATGTAAGATATAAAAGTTTCGTTTGTTGGATAGAGAAGGAAGAAGGAGGATCAAGAGCATCTTGATAATATCAAGAGCATCTGGATAAAATCAAGATTATAGTAAAACATAGAAATCAAGATCAAGATTATATACATAGAACATCATCATCTTGATTATGGCATCTTCGTCTGTATTTGTGTGCACATGTTAATGTGGTGTATGTGTCCATGTTTTGCTATAACTTTTTGGCCTGATAAAAAAAAGAAGTGAAGTATCAAAAACAAAAAAAAAACCATAGATACATGAAAGTGTAAATAAATTTGTTTAAAGACTTGAAGATGTCCATGTAAAGCAATTATTGAACAAACGAAAAAAAAACAAAAAATGTTGTCAAATTATATTAGGTATTGAATGAAAATACAAACTATTATCAACTGAATATTTAGCCCTGACTGCGTAAGCCAAAAAAGTGAAGAAGAACAAAAGTGAAAATATTTAAACTCATTTTGGGATAGTGTTTCTTACTGGAAAACTCATAAAAATGATGCAGAAAGCTTAAACTTTGGCTAAGGAACAAAACTGTATATTCTTTTTTACAAAACAATTGCTCTAGCGGGAAACAAATATTTTTACTTTTGTTATTTTGCAAAAAGTGAATGTAGTTATTTTGTTGTTATTTTGCAAAAAGTGAATGTAGTTGAGGTTATAATCTACAAATAAAATAAGAAAATAACAAAAACATATGTTTTTGACAGCCAAACAGATTATAGCATATTATAGTAATTAAAAAAGAGTTACCACCCTTGTACTCTTTCACACGTTCATATTTTGTCATTATATCTGACCCGCTCTACTTTTCTTGGAAGATCAAGATCAAGATACATGTAAATCCACCATAAAATGCACTTAAGAACAGGGCTATCGTAGAGAAACGGAACGGGCCATAGGGGTTTTGTAAAAGGTAAATAATAAAACCTGGCATCACATTATTTATACCAACCAAAATTTGACAGTCGAAGATAAAACAAATACATATACATATATATATACAAATCAAATCAAATTACAAGAAAAGAATATTTATCACTCCATTCCATTACCATTAGTTAAATGCTAAATTACAAAGCAATATTTTGTTTATCTTGTAAACTAAATAATAAATAAAATAAAAATGTCTTTGGTCGATATTGATTCTTGGTATAATAGTGTGTTTAAAATTCTAAAGAATCATTAATAAATTTAATATACCCAAGGCTTACCGAATACGAATCATGCGAGAAACTGAGTCACACAATTCTAGTAGAAATTGCGCGACGAGAACAAAACCGACCCCAAGGCTACACAGAGCTCACCAGGAAGATTACCGTATTTCTTGAACAATTCGAAAAGGAATTGCAACAACTGAAACAGAAATTAGATTCTTCTTCCAAAAATAGATCCATGTAAGAGGATTTAATGTTTGGTCTACAAATTTATTAATGCATTAATTTTTTAGCACATTTGAGGAAACAGAAAGGCGCCAGCGACTTATTGAAATCTTACAATCAAAGCTTCAGCAGTCTAGAAGTAAATTTACATCTAGTACACGATCAGATTTGCTTCCATCGTCTTCAGGATCATTTTGGCAAGGAGATGATGTTCCCATCATTGATACAAACAATAGGTCGGTCGAACAATTGAAACAAAGACAGATCCAAATAATGGAAGATCAAAATCGAGGACTTGATGCATTGTCCAAGAGTATTTCTAGGCAAAAGGAATTAGCTTCAATGTTGGGCCAAGAAGTCGACGAGCACAATGGTAGGGACGCTAATATTTGTTTTTCAGTTCTTATATAACGTATTTGACTTTGTTCAGTTATTTTGGACACATTGGCGGACTCAATTGATCGCGTTGACGATCGAGTTCATGCAGAGACTTCTCACATTGGACTAGTCAGTGAAGCCGACAGTACCTGGGGTAAGTTAAAATCTAATACAAGCTTGGTTTAATAATAATTTCAATCAATTATTTAAGGCTACTGGATGGTTATACTTCTTCTTTTCCTTGCCATTGTAATTGTTTCAATTATTTAACATAATTATTTTTTGTCATATATTTTCCTATCTTGTTTTTTTCCAAAGATCAAAGTTATATATCTACCACTTACGTACATACATGTGTACTACAACAATATTATTCTAATTGTAATTTTATATAAAACAAATAAATTTATATTTACATAAAAGAAATGGTTCGAAATTATTCTACGATCTAACGTCTATGATCCCGACAGAGTGCTAGCAATGCTCTCGGCCAGTTCATACATTATACATTATAATTTAGGCGCTTAGAAGATGAATAAATCAGCATTTAAAGTTTTTGATCTATAACTTTTTTCATACAAATCCATTGAATATGACACTTTCATTCTTTGCTAAATTTGGATCCAGATGCGAAAGGCAAGTGGACATGAGACAGAAATTTAAGTTTTAGTATAGAACCTTCATTATGTACGATAAAACGATATTTTCAAAAAATGTCACTATATTGTATTGTTTTTATATATAAATAGGTATAAATTTACATTTTTATTTTAATGGTTGAATTTAGAAAAAAAATTTTGCAAGAGTTAATTTTATTTTTGTCCTAGTTCTATTCTTGAGGCAACATTTTTAGGATAAACTTTGACACTAGCTATTTTTTGTTAAATTGAATTTTTAAAACTCTGTGTGAGAATTCCATTCACATTTGGCTGCAGAATAAAAAGTAAAGTAATTGGTAGCGGGTTATTTTGGCTGGGTTACGACTTATCAAAACAATACGGCTATAATGAAGGAGCCGATGTGCTTATTTGTGTCAAATGAAAATATGGAAAATTATACATACTTCAATCGGTAAATGGATGGACAAAAAATAATTTGTTTTCATTTGGTTTACTTAAATAAAATATAAGGACATTATTCCCGATAGCGTAATATTTTTCTAGATTCCGAATGAATTGATAATGAGACATATCACGATAACCATGATAAGAGGGTCCCAACGCACAACTATTTATGTAACTATAACCTACTTTGCAAATCTGAATCTATTCACGAAGTGTTTGTGATTACAATTTTAAATGAATGTAGAATCAAATATTGTTCTGCCTACTTTTTATCACCCAAATCTCTTATTACGGCTGTTATTTTTTATAAGAACCTGCTATAGAAAAACAGAGTTATGATTTTGGGAATTCGAACAAATTGTAATATATACAATAATAGGTACATAAATACAGCTACGCACATAGAAATCACAGTACACATATTAATATGTGTACTGTGCATAGAAATAGTTTTTTTAAATCATTCTTTAGTCTATTAGTAGTGTACAGAAAGTAGCACCCTTGTAAGTTTAATATGAAGTTTTTATTTTGCAGGCGAAAATTATTTATTTTGATTTTGAACAATAATATAAACATATAATTCCAAAACATGGGCAGAAGCGTTGATTAAACTTTTGAAAAAAGGAGTATTAACTTTGAGCTTCAGAAACAAGGTAATAAATAATACTTCAAAAATTGCTGAAAATGGTGAATTCAGTGAATTCCATCCCTCTCAGAACTTCAATACGTATTGAAAGAGCCGTAGTCAGAAAGTGTAAGTCCGATCCTTTTTATTCCTCCCGCACCATTTTGGACGAAATTAATAAGGAATTTAGTTTTAATGTATCCAGCAGAACTATAAGAAGACGACTCGCCTATACAAAGTTATATAGAAGCGTAAGCAGAAAAACCCTCGGCTGGTCAAAAAAAAAATAATAAGGCTCGTTTGGCATTTGCCAAAACTTATATCGCAACAAAAAAAAACAAATTTTTTAAAAAGGTGGTTTGGAGTGAAAAACAAATGTTTTTCCATGTGGTCTTATTTTGTTAATCCTCGTTTCATCACCCCACAGCACTTTTTTTCCAAAATATTGCCTTTTTGTTTCAATACGAGTTTTGGTAAATTGCAAACGAGGGTATACTATTTTTTGCATCGATTTATTTCAATACCTATTGGTGGAAATTAAAAAGTTTGCATAAACACAAATATTTATTTTGCAATTTTGAACAATTGTTGTCATAGGTCAAGCTGTCTGCAGTTAGTGCCTAAGAAGATACGAGTGATTTTTGGAAATTAATATAGAGAATTAATTATAGAGAGTTTGACCTATGACAACAATTGTTCAAAACTGCTCGCTAAATATTTTTAATATTACTATTACTAAGGAGTAATTTAAACGACCAAAAACAAAATTCTATGGGTTATGAGGGGTTGTATTTACATATTTTGTTGCGTCAGCTTCTGTAGGCATCATACACAAAAAATTTGCAATGATCATTAAAAATAACGGAAATTATTTTTCATTTTAAAAGCGTGATATTTCTTTGTCCATAGCTGTTCATACTTGCTCATGACACGAGTGTTTTTTTTGTGGATAATTTCATGTTTGCATACTATCGTAAAGTTTTAAAAAATCTTAAATTGCTGTTTTATATAAATAACGATTGTAGTGCAACAAAAAAGCACTCTTAGTTGAAATTGAGAAGAGATTTCATAGACATCGTACTAAAAAAGGAAAAAATATAATCACAATACTTAATTAATTATACTTTGTTCTATATCGTAAATTTCTCTCATACGATCTGTTTGGACTTCGCACCCCAGTGTTTCTGTGGGCAATTTTTTTGGACTTTCACTCAAATGCAATGCTATTCGCACGTGAAATTATCTGTACTAAGCCAAACCAGGAAAATTGTAGACTAGATTGAAACCAATCCACCTGTATGAAAAAAATATAAATCTTTTTTGTATTTATTCTTTGGCATATTTAAGCCAAAATATCTATTTTACTGAATAGAATAGACTCTCATTTGCTACATCGGATTTTTAAATACAAATTAAAATTAGGGAATCGAATTATAAACTTTTTATCTTTGTGATTTTTTTTTGTTTAAGACAAATCAGATGCATAGGGTACATTAACTAGATTTCCAACGGCACCAATTGAAAGTTTTGATGAACCAGCTTTGCGGGCAGCCTATAAATAAAAAATAAAATAAGTACGTATTTTCTTAAGTTTTTCAAAGAGAAATGAAGGCATACAGCTTGAATATCTGACTGGGACAGGGAATCGATGGCAGCGAGCAAATTATCAGCGCTTTGAACTGATTGTTGAAGGGCAGCTTGGTTTGCAAGGGTTGCAATCAAACCGGCATCGGTGCCATAAGCCTCCAGAATGTCGGCCTTAAGGAGAGCTTTGCCACGGTTAACATCATCGGTAGACACAACGCCAGACTTCAATACTTTAGAGGCAGCTTCAACGGCCTAGAGAAAAGATTTGTAATAATAAAGGTTTAAATACAAAAATGCTCCTGACCTTTCCGACAACACCAGCATCTCCGGAAATAACAAATCCAAATAAACCTCCATCGGAATAGGTAGCATTCAATGCACTGATGCTAACTGGAGTACTGCCAGAAGCGGATGCTGCTGCCTTGGCCAAGCTGCCATTGGTGTTGCCCCATTTGACAGAGGGTTGTGGAGCCATTGCACGTTCCAAGACTGCATAGGCCAGAGCTTCCTGCGGGTTAGCGAATACAGCTTCACCAGCAACAGCTACGCAAGCACTATCTCCTCCCTTCTCTTTGCGGATCTCTCCACCTTGGTATTTTGAAGGAGCATCCTTTCCTCCGCCAGATTCCAACTCTAAGCTCTGTGCAAATCCTGAGAGGGTATTCTGGTCAATGCCAACACCAACGACAGCACAACGGCCGGCTGTGCAGTTGCTGGCAACAAAGTGCAACAAGGTTTCACTGGAAATCTTGCCAACTTTATGCTTGGGGATGTACAATGAGTTGCCAAGTCCTGAACGGAAAGCGGCTTTGTGGAGGAGCTCCACAGCGCGAATCTAAAAAGAAAGAATTTTAGAATAGAAATTTAGTCAATGAAATTTTGTACCTGTGGGGGCACGGCAGCAATTTGGGTCTTGATGCGAGGAGCAACATCACTAAGCTCCCAGGGCTTAAATGCTGGCTGGATGATGTCCTGCAACATCTTCAGTCCAACTTCCTGTTTGTCACTGGTTGTCTCAACGGTATAGGTGAGCAACTCTCTGTCAGAAGAAGCAGTTAAACTTCCACCGATTTGCTGCAAATTTCGGGTAATGGAGAAGCCAGTTCTGTACTTGGTTGAAAGTCCAGCGGAGATACGGATAATATGGTTTGCACCCGTGCTCTCATATGTCTCATTTCGAGATCCAGCACTTAAATTTGTATTGTTAAAAAAAAACAAATCAACTTCAAGTAGAATACAAAAAACTTACCGGAAAACCACAGATACCCTGGTCACTGGCAGAGAACTATCGGCAGTGGCAACAACAACCTTGTTGGGAAGAACAGCCGAATGCACATCGGATGCTTTGCCAAGTGGTCGAGGACAAGCTTGGGCCGCATACCCACGTTTCTATTGGAAAAGAATAAAACCATTAAAATCCAATTATTTTCACAACGAACGATAATCTAATATTTTGACAAGAGTAAGAAAATTTTTGTGTTTTACGTAACAACGCGTTTGAGATGAGGTCAGGTTAGACAGGCAAATTTTTCACAAGCAATTTATTAATTGTTGAATTTGTTTCAAGTACTTACAGCGACAACACGTAGGAAAGGTACTTTGCTTGCATTACACGCCATTATTTAAGAAAACTGTGAATTAAATTTGATTTATTTTATTTTAATGCTTCCGCACAAGACGTGAATATTTTTCCGACAGCTCGTCTGACTTCTCACTTTTTGCCAAAGGGATTTTTGTTCAGCAAGCTAGACAACTTTTTGGGATCAAAAACTAAATCCACCAAATGTCATTTTTTCCAAAAACTGTACTAGATTTTTTCCTAGTGATGCGCAGTTGCATTCAAAGAATACCTATATTAGGCGTGTTTTATGGAAAAAGTTATAGTAAGTTTCCCTTGGCAAACAACAACAAACCCAAAAGCATTCCACACAATAAGGGTATTCATGCAACGTCGGAAAACTATTATAAACATCGTAATCGTCGGAAAATTTGCTACATCGTAAACGAACTGTCAACATTTGTATGAGAAATCTTTTCCAACAAATCGTAAGCTTTCGTGCATGAATTTTTCGTAAATAAAAATGGTAAGCGTGGTACACATTTAAACCATTCTGAATGAAAAAAAATCCAAAATAAAAAAACTAAAACATCAAAATGAGAAACATTTCAATCAAAATGGCTGAGGAAAGATATAATTAAAAGAAAAATAATAAAAATGGAAAACAAAATTTGACGAAGGTATCTTTTTATTTGACGTTAAACAAACAGCTAACGATGTTTTGATGTTTACGCAAGCCATTTGAAAAGGGTGTTCATGAAACGTGCATTCGTAATCTCTAAAAAAAAGTTACTACGTCGAAAAGTTTACATCGTTGCAAGAATACCCCTAGTATGAAATTTCATCACACACAACTTGACAGCAAAATCGACACGATTTGACATTATGTTAATTCATGAAAATATTTAGGAACGGTTCTAAAACCATCACACTTTCTATCCCACTTGGAGGTTTGATGTTATGGTGAAACTAACTTATTTGGATACAAGTGTGGAAGCAAAATATAAAAATCATTTTCAGCACACAAATTTGGCAGTGGTATGAATTTCTTTCCCACTTAATTCTGACATGTGTTAATACTTTTTGAGAAAGTGTAGAGGCACTTAAGTACTTTGCCACCACCAAAGGAAAACACGGCTATTAGCTGTGTTTGTTGACGTGCAATTTCTTGCAAAATTTCACAAATTTTCACAAATTGTCACAAATTCCTGTTTGGAAAATTTTCCGAAGTAGGTTTTCAAAACAAAAATGCATTACATTAAGTTTTCCTACAGAAGATCTACATATTAAAATGTTTACTTTTATTTTGAAAATTGAAGAACAAAAGAAATTAAAAGTATTATAATTAATTATACTGTCATGATTGTTATCAAAGCAAGCCAATAGCCGGAAGTCGTAAGAACAGAATTGAGAAATTAGTGGACTGCATTTTGATGAATGATAATTCTCTTTTCCGAAAAATAAAAGTGCAGTAGACTTAATTTAAAAGCAGTAGATTTGTTTTACGAAAAAATGCATAAGATATATCGAAATCATGGGAAGGTGGCAGCACCATTTATACACAAAAATGATGTTTCTTACAAAAAGTGGTGCAGCTCATGGTTCAAAGCGTTTGTTTAGTTTTTTTAAATTTCCCCAACTCACATGAGCTGCGAACTGCGAATGCGAATACATTTGTTTAGGCAATAAAAACTCAAATATGAACAAATTCTTGTTTTTTTTTGACAAACTGAATAAACGAATCTATCTAAAGTTTTAAAAAGAAAACACGGTCTAAAATTAGTTAAAATTGTTAAATTTAACATTTTTATATACGACCAACGCTGCCAATATTTGTTGAACTTATTCGCAATCCACAGCATCAGGACACATTCCACAAATCAGCGAATGAAAAATTCGCTCGAATTTAAACTCGATTTTTTTAGTACCTATTCTACTAGTTTATTTTGTATGCCAATTCGCGTTTTCTGGCGACCAGTCTTGTGAAAGAAATGTCAACATTCGCGACCATATTCACAATTTGCAGTTCGCTATTCGCAGCTCATGTGAAATGCACTCAATAGAATTTTCCCCTCTTTTCAAAATTTGACAGGTTTTACACATTTTTTGGAAAAAGATACCAATGACCAAACAAACCTATTGCGTAAAAGAAATTGAAGTTCTTACGTCTTATTGGCAGCACTGTAAATCCAAACACGTTCCACAGACTTGCAAAATCAGTCAAATTTTGACATTTCTCTTTCTCCCCATCTCTCTCTTGCACAGGTGGAAAAAAATCAAAAGTCACTTGATTTAGCTGACTGACGTTTATACAATTTTTCTCTGGCTTGATCGTCGCTCTTGTTTTCTCCTCGCAAAGAAAGAAAAAAAAAATAATTGTTTTCCTACTTTTTGCATCTGTGTGATTGTTTTTTCACAATAAAGTCTACCAAAAAAGTGAAAATTTATTTTATTGCAAAGTAATTAGGTGAAAGAAAAATTGAATTGAATTCCATCTCAAAGCAATGGCATCCTTCTTCAATGTGGGAGGTTTGGGCGGAAACCCTTTTTCCACCCCTGTAGGACAAAGAATTGGTAATTAAATTAAACATATTTTTAATTTACACAATCAAACAAAATTTTCCCTAATCAAGTAAATATTATAAGTAGATGCCTTTTGAATTACACACATTTTTTCATATAAAATCAGAGCATAATGTTTTCCTGTCGTCGTTTTTTGGTTGTCTGTGTTTTCATGCAATTGATTTCTTCGGTCTGCTAACGACGACGATTTTTATTTTTCATGCTCCCCATACTTTTTGTAATAATAATTTTGTTGTGAAATATTTGTACTTGTTTGTCGGCTTTTCAAAAAAATTTTCACACAGAAACAAAGACTCGTTTGTCTTATCTTATTGATGAATAATAAAAAGGAGTGATAATGGTGAACCTATTTTAATCAGATTTGTTTGCTGCACACTTAAACCTTTTTGGTCTTGCCTAGTTCCGATTTAAATGAAGGTGAAGGTGCATTGTGCACATACATATATTTAGTTTGATTTTTATAAGGTAGACTATAACGTTACTAGCCGAAACCTTACTCTTTTCTCATGGCCACCTTATCTCAACTCTTAATGCCTTCCTGTTTAGCACCTCAACAGAGGGGATTATTTAGCTTGTGTTTACAATTTAAATTAGAAGAGTTTTGATAACAAAATAAACCTCGATTAGTCACATTCGCAATAATTAGTCAACCAGCTAAGTAGAGCGCAATACAGATATAGAAGAGATGGAGAAGAGTATAAGTTTGATGTTTAGAAGCGTAACCAGATGATGTGTCGCCGTTCGCCGCACCGCATCTCTATATCTGACTAGTTGGAATCGATCTTTCAATTGAAATATATATATACTCATACTTATACGAGTATATACAAATTTATTAATAATATTATGATTTTGAGGACAGCAGAGTCTAAAGGTTTTGAACAGCAAAGTTGATTGTTTTGGAACATTGCTAAATGTGCATGTAATTGGAGAATTTATTTACGTAACATATTGTTGGTTACAAATTAAATATTATATTTCATAAAGATTCTTGTGCAAAAGCGAGCAATATGATAATACATAAAATGATCTTTTAAATTAACACTTTTGATTCCACGAATTTCACGCGGTTCAAACTTAAAATAATTTTTATTATGATAATGTAAATAAAAGAGTCTTAAGCTGATCTAGAATTTTTGTTTTTAATCAAGCTTAGCTCAGAAATTACCTATGTATATGATTTGTTGTGAAATTGCTGTACATACATACATCAAATCAATAGAATTGTTTACCTACCCATTAAGAAAAACACACTGGCTCATTTTATTTTTTGAAAAGTACCTAGTTGTTTTTGAAACCGTTGTCAGGCTCTACTCCTTGCGTCATGAGCCTCATTCAGCTAGCATTCGCTGAAGCTGTTCTGTACTGTTAAATAAAGAAAAATTCAACTTTTTTTTGTTAATTGAATTTCTGTTTCAACCTTCGGTTGCTGTTTAGTTAATTATTCTGTCTATGACATTAAACTATAAATTAGATATTGTGCAATTTTGTATTTGCTTTCGTACTACTTAGTCAAAAAATGTAAAAATTTTGGAAATCAGATCTTCGGGATTATAAGTAGAAAACCTTACAATTGTTTTTTCGCCGAATAAAAAGAAATAGTTTGTTTTAAAATGATATTCCCACATCTGTTATTTCCAATTCTTCTATTCTTGATTCAAAATATTTCACATTAAGCCAACGCTATTAACTTGTTGTTGGTAGCATTTTCATGTAAAACCTTAACTAAATGTGTAACATTCGTTAATGAACAAAGACATTCAGCCTTATTAGATTAGATTAGATTAGAAAATTTATCTAGCGTACATTTGCTATTTATATTTTATACAATAAATATAATAATGATAAATACATAAAATTATGTTATTTACATGGAATTAAAATTTATATATTTTGTTGAACAAAGTTAATTTTTCCGTTTTTAAATTCGAACTCATTACTCAATTGTTTAACAGTATTTGGTAAATCATTGCATTACGACCAACTACACTGACTATCTGAACAAGGTATGATAGAAAACTGGGTTAAAAGTGAGCTAAATGGCTATAAGCAAGGTTATTAAAAGTGTGGAACACCTGAAGAGCCTAAACTTAACGAAAAAACTTCCATTTACCAGTGTGCTTTTTCTACATCTTAATTTACATCATACGTCGGTGGCCAGTGTGACCATTCTCTCGGAAACGCAAGGGTGAATGTAGTAGTATTTTCATTTTTAATAATGCTAAGGTCCCAAACAAATATTATTACATAATAAGAATAGGTGATTCTCTAGAGGGGAAATCAAATGCTCTTATCTCAAAAAATTACGTTACATTTTGGAACATCTATAATAAATGGTACTTAGCATAGACCCATTTTTTCTACTTTTTCGTTAACGGTTTTTAACGATTTCAATCAATATGTGTACTGGTGTACCTCCGTGGTGGCAGGAAAATCGGAGAATTTCTATACCAAATTATCTAACCCATCAACTGAAAGGAATCCCCTAGCCATTTTTTAGTGTTTTTGGAAACACACTAAAAAATGGCTAGGGGTTTCCTTGCAGTTGATGGGTTAGAAAAAACTTATCGTGCAGAGTTTTGTTTTTGAGTTTTCATTATTAAGTCGAGAACTTTTCGAATGACCAACGTATTTAACATAATTAGGCTTATTTAACTTATTTTTTATAATCTCTTGCATTTTTCAAAAACTTAAATCAGTCTCAAATTCATACATACATTTTTAATTACAGAACAAGCCACCGATGCAGTATTAGCCTCGGAAAATTGGGCTATAAATATGGAGATATGCGATATGATCAATGAGTCTTCCGATACAGCACGTGATGCCATGAAAGCAATTCGTCGGCGTTTAACTCAAAATGCCGGTAAAAATTATCAAGTGATAATATTTACGTTGACAGTTCTAGAAACATGTGTTAAAAATTGTGGCAAAGCATTCCATGTACTTGTCGCACAAAAAGAGTTCATTCAAGAATTGGTAAAATTGATTGGACCTAAAAATGATCCTCCAGCTATTGTTCAGGAGAAAGTTTTGAGTTTGATTCAAATTTGGGCTGATGCTTTCAAGAATCAACCTGAATTGAACGGTGTCAATTTGGTGTATCAGGAACTTAAAAATAAAGGAATCGAATTTCCTAATACCGATTTGGATGCAATGGCACCAATTTATACACCACAGAGGGTAAGAATTATCTATAAGAAACGAATACGGGAAAAAAATAAAGAAATTGATTGAACAATAACAAGCTTGTGTGAAATAATAAAAATGCTAATCGACTGGCCTCTGATGCGCTTGACACATGGTTCACTCCCATATGAAGGCGAAAAGTTTTTAAATTAATACCAAACTAAGTACCACTAAAATAGTCTGACAATCGGGTTGACATTCATGAAACAGCTGTAATTCCACCCTGTTAAACTTGGTTTAAGCACATTCAAGTCCTTGTTTTTGTTCATTAAAAATGTTCAACAGAAATATCTATATATTTTTCAAATCAGCGGGTTACAAGATTATGTTACAGAGATTTTTATTTTAGAGTGTTCCAGAGGCCCCACCGGTTTCGCATCAACATCAACCAACATCTCCACAACATATTGGTGCTCCTTCTCCGGGCGTAGCTGTAAGAAAATTTTGAGGTGTCGTGGTTTTATTTTAATGTCGAAACACTTTTTTTCAGCTAAGTGGGCCAACTGTCCTCACACCAGAGCAAACAACAAAATTACAATCAGAGTTAGAAGTTGTAGGTTTTAGCATGTCAATTTTGGGTGAGATGCTTAACGAGTTAAAACCCGGTGAAGAAGATCTTGAAGATTATAAATTGTTTACTGATTTAACGCAGACTTGCAAGTAAGTTGAAATTGTATTATTAACACATTCTTGAAATATGTAAACTCTGGAGCTATTTAATTGTTTATTTTTTATTATTATTATTTTTATTTAAAAAAATGTACCCTCTAATCATCATTTGTGTGTTCTTTTAAGGGAAATGCAAGGAAGAGTTGTTGAGTTGATTGGAAGAATTAGCAACGATGAAATAACCGCTGAACTACTTCGTTTGAATGACGAGTTAAATAATCTATTCTTGCGTCATCAAAGATATGAGAAAAACCGTGCACCCAATGCTACTGGTACATCATCACCATCTGCTATATTAGGTGCAGCTATTGGTGTCCCAAGTCCTGCAGGTAAATCAATCATACACTATTTTGCCATGATCTCATTAAAATGAAAAACAAAATATAGCAAAAGATCCGACAAAGGAAGCTCTCATCGATTTAAGTGATACAGCTAGTGGAACAGATTTATTAGCCACACAGTTTTCCAAATTTGGTAATTAAAGCAGATCATTTGCATGTAGTTTATTTTAATTACATAATAAAAAATTATCTTTTAATAGATGTGGGATCTACATCTACACAAAAGGTTACCGATGTCCCACAACCTGCAGTGGTCAAAACATCAGAAGCTCCACCACCAGCAGATGAATTCGATATGTTGGCACAATCTCGCAAACAAAGTTCCGAAATTATAAGGTTAATTGGTTGTAAACAAAAAATATGTATGCAGATGCAATAAGTATTTTTTTTTTATTTATTTAGTAAAACTGGTATTTTAAAAGACATTCCATCAGTAGATGCCACAGCGGGAAGTGTCGGCTCACCATTCAAAAAACCACCCATGGAGGGGGTAAGTAAAGTAAGCAGATAATCAGGTTTTATTTTTTTAGAAAATAATTTGGGTTCTAATCTAACTAAACAAATAAATTATTTTAAATGGCTTATTTTTAAAAATTCTTGTTGGGTTTTTTTGTGCTTTTTTGTTTCTTAAATGTCTGCTTATGTAAATTTGCTTTATTTTATAATTTTTATTTTTATTTGAAATAATTTTTAAGTTACAATTTATGGTTTTATTTTTCGCGCGAAGCTACCACCAAAAGAGAGTGAATTCGATGAAATGGAGGCGTGGTTAAGCAATTCTGTAAGTAAGGTGTTTTTAGTGTACATACATTTATTGTTGTACTACTATAATATATTTAAATTGTTTCTTTGTTAAAATTTTATAAAAAAATGATATAATAACCCATTAATGCTTATAAACTTTGCTTCTTTTTGACATTATTTTCTTTTATAATTTCTATTTTTTTAACTTCTTAAAAGAAACTTGCCTAGTTGTCAACTAACTAGTTTTTGGGATTGTGTTGAATAATATTTTTAATACAGTAAAGAAACTAGAAAACGTAAAAAACCACCCTCACTTTTTAATAATAAAATTATTCTGAGATAAAATAGCTTAGCTTAGATTCTTTAATTGTGTATTTTCAATTATTTCATATTTGACATTGATCGAAGTTTAAATATGGTTTGGTTCCTTTTTTTTAATATATCAAATCAGAAAGAACCTGCATATAATATGTATATCGTCGACTTAGAGGGAAAACCAGCTAAGTCTATCTCTATTTATATAAAAATACAAAAACACTGTTACATTAATTCAATATTCAATTCTTTTGAATTCAGTAGCAAAGAGTATATTTGTATAAAAAAAAAACTATAAATATTCTTTGAATTATTCAAATACAAAAATACAAATAAAAAAATATAAAATGAATCTAAATGTTAATTACTACGTAAGGTGCATTGTGGGTTCTTCCGGGTAAATTAGGGATTTCTAACTTTTAAACTCTAAACCACAGTAGGTACTTATTTATCAGTTCAAATATAGAAATCCATTGTTCATTTGATGGCGTCCATAGTCTTTGACGAAACTTTGTGAAAAAAATAAAATTTGTTTCATTTGGCATAAAGTCCACTCAACTTTTTATTAATTATAAATCAACATATTTACAAAGTATAAACTAACTACCTTTAACGAGGATTTAAGGAGGCAGATAATGGGAATTGTAGTACTCGTGGCATGATGGTTAGTGCGTTGAACTGCCACCTCCAAAAACAGAAATATTTTTCTCGAGGTACTGTCTCTTGCGAGGAACTGACAAACCAAATACTTGTGATGAACAAGTGCTTCTCATAGAGACGTTCGGACTCGGCAAAAAATTGTTGGTCGAGTTGTAGGTGGAATTGCATATTAAAATACAAAAAGCAAACATTTCAGAATACCAAACTTATTTACATATCTATTCGCATTGTCCTTACCTATTATTGGCATTCAAATGAAATTCCGAAATTTAAGATCCAAAATCTAAAAACTATGCAGTTACATTCATTTTACATAATTTTCATTTCCATTTGTCTTTAAATAATTTTGCCCCTTTTCTCCGAAATTTGAAAATAATTGATTTTTATATTTCTTTGGTTTATTTTTTAAACTTTGGCAGCATAAATGGGTTCATGAATTGGCATTAAGTCTAATTTAATGGAAAACGAAAACACTACTTATTCTTTAAAACTTGTATAAATATGTACATATTTTTAAACTACTGTTTTAATTATATCTTTCTATCAACTAACGTTCACATCACCATCGCTATCATTTAATACTTATTTTATTATGTGTTTAACTAACAAAAAACAAACTTGCAGCTATTCGTCCAGTTCATTCATTTAACAAACAAAAATATTCAAACAATTTCAACTATGCATGTCAACTAATTTCTTTTTAATATTAACAACTTTTGCTTGCTCGTAGTTTTCTTTAACTTACATATTTTATTGAATTAAAAAAAATCAATTTTTTTTTTAAATAACAGAAAGAAAACGAAGGACCCGAAGAAACTCTTACCAGTACAGAATTTGATAAGTTTCTAGCTGAGAGAGCAGCAGCAGCTGAAAGTCTGCCTTCCGTAGCATCACCCGGCAGCGATGATTCCTCCAACAATAGTCGCAAAAAGAAATCATCGAAAAAGGAAGACGAAAATCTGCTTGCTCTTTGAAGTGATTTTCGTTGAAGCTTTTAATAATATTAAAATTTATATTTAACAAGTAACATTTTTAAAATTAAGTAAAACAAGAAAATCAAATATGTCTAATCTTATATAATATTATATTCTATACGTAATACTACACCCAATCAATATTATACATTATTATAGTAAGGAGCCATAACTTGTTAGTTAAATATTTTTTGACTTAATTTTGTACTTTCTTCTACTAAAACCCTTTTTTGTTTATGGCAGCTCTTTTACGTATAAATCATATAAATTGAATATAAACCACCTTATATTGATTTATAAATAATTTAAAACATTGTTAGTACATTTTTTTCTTGTTTTTTGTTATTCGATTGTAAAACAGATTATTTATTAAGATAAATATTATTGTACGCCGCTTGCAATAAAATATTGTACTGTTTATTTTTGGGCCAATTTGTGTAAATATTCTACTAATGTTGGTAAAAATTAAAATTTATTTAAGCTAAATATGATAAATATTTTTTTTATTATTTTTGGGAAGTTCTCTGAACAGTATTCGGATACCAATCCTCTCGTTTGTATTATTTATCCAAATTTTACTGAATATAAAAGTCTTCTGATATGTGATTGAATGTATTTGTTGTCCTTAAAAATATTAATACAGAAAGTTGTTATTGTCTTTGCGGAATTTAGCAAAATTATAATGTTCTGCGAAATAGACTAAAAGCTTTAATATAAGAAAAAAAGTGACTCCCAAAAATCTTTGATTTTCCAGAGTTAGAACACCCTGGCCCCGCACCTAAAGTATAGAGGACAATCCTAGCTTTCAATTGATACATGTGGACATGTATAAGAACAATGACAGAAAGCTTGTCAACCCATTAGTTTTGGAATTTTTTGGGTTACAGCTACCCGTGGGTTTTTAAAAGCCTCTGGTTATTAAGGTAATCTTACGATCGCCTCCGAAACTATAAAACCGGTTTCATATCCCTTATACAGGAGGTCTAATATGTAAAACGAAATCGATAGAACTATGTGTCATTTCGACGATTAGTTTCTCCATCATATCTCGAGAGAAAAACAAAGCCTTTTCAGAACGATGTATTTGGATTGTTATTGTAAGTAATATGGTTAATTTCTTCCTGTCCTACAAAAATATTCTAAAAGGAACACCTCATGAAGGGGAAAATGTAATAGTTTTTCGTTCCTACGTCAGTGGCCTAAGTATATTATTTATAGGCAAAAAGGAGATCTGTATTTAATAGATAGTAATGATTAATGAATAAAACAACTGATATACTATTGAAAGCAGACCGGAAAGGACTGTTCAAAACATTTTAATTTTATTTAAATATATTTGTTTTACAAATAAACCAGCATTACAGGTGGCTACACTTAAGAAAAAATAATTATGTTTCTACGGCCATGCCTAGAACAGAGTTTATACACTCCTCCTTGTTGATCAGGTGACATGTCTTATTGACCAGTGCCATCAATTGATTAGTGTCCTGTGCCCAATTATTTAGAATGTCCGAGGAAGTCTTCTTTGTAGTGAAATAAACGATCTCTGCGGGGCGATCAATTTTAACGCGAATTGTATCCGCATTTGCTAGCTTGGACAAGTACTCTTCACACTTATCCGTTGGCAGAACAAGCAGTTCACTCATACGTTTCAAATAAATCCGAGAATAGTAATTTGAGATGATTCGGATATTATGCTCGATGAGACGATCCTTAAGCTCAACTGCGCAACGCTTGCCGTGAAGTGAATTCTCTTGGAATATAACATTCTCTGTTAGAATAAAACCAAACTCAGCGTCGAAGGCATCGAAGTTAATCAACTCCTTGCACATGAACAGGCGTAGAATCTCTTTGTAAACAGGAATATCTTCCAAGCTCTTGGTCTTTGACAAATGAGCCATCATATCATTTTGTTCATTGTCGTAAGGGGCCAGGATGCAATAGATGACTGCTAACTTGAGCTTTTGCTTTTGGTCTTCGAGTTGTTCCTTTGTTAATTCTGGTGCCTTTGGAATGAGCTCTTCTTCTTTCTTCTCCTTGGTGGGGGAACTAGTGGCAAGCACGGTTTCATCCTTATCAGATTTAACGACGACTGGTTTTGGGTTAGCAATTGCTTGGTAATGGCGGGAGGTCTTCAAAAACGACGTATCCCGATCGAGACGTATCATCAAGTCGTAGAATTTTACTTTCAAATCCTGCTGTTTGGGGTCATCGAAGAATTTAATACTAATTTTTTTAGCAATAATTTGGGTGGAGACGTAGTCTTCTTTGAGTAGGCACAATCGCATTTGCTCCAAGATCAATTCCACCTTTTCACGTTTATCCATTGAACCGTAAGTCTCGACTTGTAACTCTTCCATTACTGCTGCGGCTCCAGCGATATCTCCTTCTGCTTCCTTAATGTCAGCAAGAATTTTTGTGAGTCTGGCTCTTTCGATCTCAACATAGATTTTGCCTTCGGTCACCGACCTCAAGGTATTGATAAGACTCAGTTTGACAGCTTTACTAGGGGTCTTGTCTACATAGCTGCAGCATTCCTGAATCATTTTACTTACTGCCTGTTTGAGTTGAGACCTTCTTCTAGCCAATAAGGTGATGAATTCATTCAGGGCATTCCAGTTTGCAGCATTGAAGCAGATTTGACAAATTGCCACAAGAACCCGCGAGCACGAAACCATATCGGCACCCAATCTAGTTTGTTTCTCTAATTGCAACATAGTCTCAATGGCTGCATGGAATTCATCAGGATTGGATTTCGCAAGAGCTATTGCTTTGGGAATCTTCTCATCGCATATGGGCTCGTAGTCGACTTCCATTTTGGTGATGCGGCCTCCGTCGAACATGTAGTTATCCATTTTGCAATTGGAGTTTTTTTCTTCTTATATATTCTGTAAAAAGAAAAACATTCGAAACTCAGACATTAATGCTTTTTACAATACTTACTGCAAATTGCGAACGAAATTTGAATTCGTTTAAAAATGTTTTGGATTTAACCTTATTTTAGCCAATTTTAAGCAAAGAAACAAAGAATTTGCCGAATAATGCAGCGAAGACAGACACTAGTCCCTCTTGAGAATGATAATCTAATTTCTTTTAACAAAAATACTGTCATCTCTTCTTTTACATTACAGTCTGATATAAAACTATCACCGACGATATGGTTGTGCTGTTTTAATTATGACTGTTTTATTATTCATTTGTCCTTTTTTGTCGACGGTGTTTTTGACAAATGCTTGATCATGTTGACTCATATTTTTATAAGTGTGTCCCACACCGAGTTGCAAACAGTAGGTGTGTTCCAGAATGAGTTTCAAACAGTTTGTCCCCTTTCACACAAGGAAACTGAGTTGCTAGCAACTTTCAGTTCCTGGGTAAGAAAGGAAGAAGGAAAGGGGGTGAACAAAATCTTCCCGGTCGAGGATTTGAAGAGATTTTGTTGACATTTCCTTTCACATCTAAGGTTAAGGTGCGTTCAACCAATAGAATTGCAGGACATCTCAAAATTGCCTAGATTTTGTTTCCATGTATGAAAAGTACAACAGATTTCTAAGAAATAAAAAAAAAAACGTCGAAAAAATCTCCAGCAACTTGTTTCCACCAGAACCACCAGATTTTAGTCATTTTTAATGTGAAGTCATTTCACAAGTTGAAGTTTGTACTTTTTCGGACCAAAGAAGGCGCTCACGAGATAGTAGAAATTTCTCTTCCTTGCCGGATTT
Source organism: Dasysyrphus albostriatus (assembly GCA_946251815.1). NCBI lineage: Eukaryota > Metazoa > Arthropoda > Insecta > Diptera > Syrphidae > Dasysyrphus > Dasysyrphus albostriatus. The sequence goes on from OX276336.1 coordinate 141,560,347, forward strand.
GGTCCAAGAAATTTCTGATGGCTGTTTCGTACTGGATGTCAAATAATAGGTGTTCGTATGTCAGGGTTGAAAAAAATGTCGGTTGGAATTCAAATAACAAAACAGAATACAAATAGCTAGGGTTACCCAAGTGTTTCTTTTTTAGTTTTGATTTTGGTAGATGTATTATTTTTTTTATGTTTTTATAAATTTCTTAAAATGCATGTTTCGCTAAGCAAATCTTTTTCGTACAAGAAAATTTTGTTATAAAAATTTGTGTACTTTATGTGTTTGCTGTAGTTTTTTTCTTTTTTTATACAAATTTAAGTTTCATGATTTAATATGTTATTGAAAAATATTTCTTAGCTTTAAGCTGAATTATTTTTAAACGTATACGTTTCTTTTTTCTACCATTCAATCTCTTGTACAGTGATTTTCTAAAAAATGTATTGACTTATGATTGCCCTATGGCAATTTTAGTCAAATATTTCTTTCGACGTGGTGCAAAGTAGTGCAAACTAATACCCAACCATTCCCGACATTTTGACAGTTTTTCTTCTCTCTACGAGGATTTTATTCCCACCTGTCTCAATTTGACATTTTGCCCGAAATAGGGCGAAGAATTTAAGGAACACACCTCATGTTGATTCATCTGATAAAAAAAATACCTGTCAAAAAGACGAAAAACGAAACGAACGAAAACACGAATCGTGTAATCAAGCTCTAACACACAACCAGTCGTTTTTCTGCCGTTGAAAAAATATGAAGTTCATTTATTGAAAAACAGACAGTAATAATTAAAAAGATAAAAATCACTTCTTTTAAAAATTTATATCTATTTAATCACGAAACAAAATTCTAAAGCTCATTTAGCCAGTTTATATTTCTGAGATCTCAGAGGACTCAGAGCGCTCAGAGATATAAATAGGATTCCTCTCAAAAATTCCTCATTTTTCCCCTCAAAAGCGTTCCGATGTCTATTCTCAGTTATCCGGATAGCTTTGTGTTGTTGTAATCCCTTGTTTAAAAACAGCTGATGACCGCTGGCCAACAACAACTCAAGTTATCTTGAAATTTTTAGGATAACTGGATAACATAGCGAATAAACATCGCAACGCGAGGACTGAGAATGAAATTTTTTGGATTCGCTTGCTCAATTATTTTTTGTCGCAGTAAATTACATAAGAAAAGAAAAAGGGAGTTGTTTTGACTTCTATATGAGGAATGTTGTTTATATTTTACTGTTGTTTGTTGTTTATAATTTCTGTCAAAAAATTGAGGAAAAATACTGAGCGCTCAAGAAATATAAACTGGCTAATTATTTAAAGTTTATAAGCATACCCCGCCTCTACTCGTTTTTCAAATCATAAGCTTTACATTTTCAACCAGAAAAAATCTTAAAATTTTAATACGTGTTTTCGTTTTTTCATTTCTACATTTCTACACCCCTCACCAATGTGTCAAAAAGACGAAACACGAAACGTCCGAAAAAACGAATCGTGTAATCAGGATCTAATCACGAAGTTACGTAGCTGTCAAAAAGACAAAAAACGAAAAGAACGAAATCACGAATCGTGTAATTAAGCTCTATGTCATAAATAAATAATATAAAGATGGGAATCCTCGGCTGTCAAACTGATTTGCCTACAAGCTCAGACCGTGGTGAATGTCATAAAGTTGCACTAGTAACCTTTACCACACTAACACTAATGCAACTTAATGATTTTCACCACAAATCGTCGGTTTTTTTTTTAATTTGTCAGTTATTTTAAAAACCCAAAAAAAAAGCAGGTGAAGTGAATTTTTAAGTGCTCACTTCCCCTTATATAATTTTATTTTAAAATTGCATTGGATACCTAAATTCAAAGCGTTCGAAGATAATAAAAGACATATTGGTAGTAATAAATAATTGAATAAATAAATGTATGTTAATTGAACCATAGTGGGAGGAAATTTGTTTGTGAAATATGAAATTTCATAGTAAATATGTTAGCCTTTTTACACCAAACTCAAAACGAGGTTTTCGCGAAAATATTGGCTTTGGAGAAAAACCTAATCGAAAACACAAGGCTTCACATACATTCTTTTGAGCTTCAGGTTTTCGTAAAACACAAGTTTAATATAAAACCAGTCGAAAACTTGTTGGAATTCAGAGATGAACAAAACAAACGTGCCTTTTAAAAAGTTCAGTGCCTAGTAAAATGTCAAAAAAAAAACTGATTGGATGCACAGTTATATAAATAATCACCATTTTACATCCATAAAAGTGAAGAAAACAACAAAATGAAAAGATAATTGTAAGTGGTTGGTGAAAGAAAAACTTTAATGTTAAACGAAAACGTATAGTGTAATGTTTGGTGTGAATGGTTTTTGAAAAGTTTTTGCCGAAGTCTGGTTTTGGGGTTTGTTGTGAAAATCCTATTATTCCTTAAATTTGTATTTCTTACTGGAATACTTCCACAGATTTATGATCTCCACAGAAACGAACTATCAAAATTAGTCTGGATAATAATAGCTACGTTTTATACATGTCCATGGAATTTGGGAAAAAAAATGACATCGGGACATTTAAACATTTGCCTTGGTCTGCCATTTTATATAACCAGCAAACATTTAACATTTAATTATTATTTGTTCAATGTAATTTGTTTTTACTTATTTACAGCACAGTGATTTAAGATTTTGTTTCACTCATACATTGAACAAAAAAAAAAAGACTGGAAAACTATGCACCAAGCACCAAATTCTTTTAGTTCGCTTCCACCAAGGTGAGGACTCTCCCGTCTGACGGGAGAAGTTAACGAAAACTAAACGAAGAGTACCACTTCGCAATTATGTGTGCGTCATATGGATTACTTGTTTTCACCCGGTTTCCTACGACCACTACGTTGGCTATTCTAGTTCTACCTTAAAGGCTCTCCCAAACAAACGCGAATTCACGGCGACGGCGAATTTTTGTTGTTGTTTAGCGTTGTGTATTTGTCATATTTTTTACTATTGTGAATGATTTGCTGCGAATCGCTCCACATTCGCGTTGGTTTGGGAGAGACTTAATTCTGAATTAATATTGTTATTGTTGTATTTGACTAGTAAATTGCTTTGTTTTGTTGTCGTTTTTTTAGACAGAATTATTTTGAGTTACAAAAAACACAACTAATACTATAATATGTATTGAATTTTCTTTTTGCTTAAAGGTTCTCCCAAACCAACGCGAATGCGGAGTGATTCGCAGCGAATCATTCACAACAGCAAAAAATATGACAAATACATAACGCTAAACAACAACAAAAATTCGTCGTTGCTCCCCATTCGCGTTGGTTTGGGAGAGCCTTAATTATGTAACTAGGTAAAAAGAATTGCACATTTTATCAAAATATGTATGTTCAAATTTTAATCAATGGTTCATTAAATTTAATTCACCAAATCGGTGAATTAAAATCCGATTAACTTAGGTTAAATGATGGTTAAGGCCAAGTAAGTGATAGTGGAGAATCAGGGCCAGTTTGTTCACATTAGATTAAATTTGAAGTAAGTAAGTCACAGAATCTGGTTAAATGCATCTAACCTACCAATATTGGCCAATTAGCGATTTCTATAATCAACAACTCAATTTTATTGGAACGGCAAACCATTTGGCTGCAATTCGTTTTAAAAAATTATATTTAGGTAAACATATTGATGGTGCAGTCGTACCTTTCAATAATATTCCATTAAAAAAAGTGTGTTTGCACCCTCAAAACAAGAATTTTTAGAACACATCCCCTGAGGTGAATTCAGAAATGTCACTAAGTTTATGAATTCTTAAAATTCAATGGAAAGTTGGTTGCCGGAAATTTTTGATAAAATTAAAAATATTACTTAAAATTTCTGGCACAACTAAATATTTGTTGTTATTATTTAACAAAAAACGAAAAAATTAATAACAAATATAAAAAGATAAATAAAATAACGATGCAGAATGGCAGACGCACTAAAATAAAAAAAACATGATATCAAGTTTGGAAAAAAATTGGTCTGTCAAAACAAATTAAATTCACCGCGTTAAGTTGTTGTTGCAATTCACATCTATTCATCGACACGGAGTCGGATTACAAAAACAACAATGTAAACAAATGGGTTTTGGAGGGTGAAACGTACGAAAGTTTCCCATCTTTACATTGTTTATTTATGCTCTATGTGTACTGTGACAACAAAAAACAAAATTGATTTAATTTTTGGTTCTTGTTCCTGCCCATGTAAGTAAAATTATTTATTTTAATATTTCTTACAGTAACTATTTCGTTCAATAAATAAAAAACACAAATAACTAAAAATGAAATGTTTGTATTTGATTCTCAAATGTAGATTATCTACTACCAATTCCGGTTCGTTTGAATAACTTGGATAGTAACTTTCCTTTTTTATTTGTATATAGAACAATTCTCAAATGATGGATCTTCCAACTCTATCAACGACATTTGTTATTAAAGTCCCACAAACCATACAAGACCAGAATTTCATAATAAAAACAGAATGGCATGCAAATGATGTAAACTTACAAATTCTAGATAGTCATAAATCCCAAGAATGGCAAGGTAATATTTCTTTTGATGATCTCAAACAATCTGCAGAAGAATTGGAAATTCCATATGATAAATTTTTCGATGAGTGCAGAGAAGCATTATCTTCAAATGGAGGTGCAGAACATTTCGAATATTTGCTGGAAAATAATAAATTTAATTTAATGAAAAAGGACCAATTCCAAATTAAATATCTTGATTTAGATCTGACAAACACCGATCTAAAGTCGAACTTCGCTTTAGCAGCAGTTGACTTGATAGCATCTTTACAAAAAGAACTGTCCGTATCGAAAGAAGCATCAAAAGAACTTAATGAGAAATACCAAACTATGGTGAGCACTATGGAAAAGTGTTTTGAAGAAAAAAATCAATTGGAAAAGAACCTTCTTGAGAAGTTTGCCGTGCTCCTCAATTCAAAGAAAGATAAAATTGCCGAACTGCAGGACTTGCTTGTGGAAAAGAACAGAATGCTAGAAGATGCAGGCGTTTTATCGGAAGAATCTACAGAAATACAAACAAAAAGAAAATCAACGGACTTGGCTGCAAATGATGATGAAGATTTTATGCAACCCACGCAAGTTATGACACAACCTGTAAGCCGAACTTTACCAAAACGAGTTAAATTAATTAGTTAAGCCATTAAAAAGTTTTGAGTACCGATTTAATGTATTTATTTTATTGTATACAAAAAATTGAAGAGCTTGTTGGAATAACATGTCAACTACCACTGTTTTAATTTTGTTTATTAACGTGTTCTAACGGTGATAAGTTTCTTGTTGAATTTCATAAAATGATTGTATGAAAATCCACAAAATATTAAATTTTAAAAGAAGCGTTGAACAATCCCATACAAAAAGTAAATAAAGTAGTATTAGTGGTAGTATTTATTTATTTAAGAACTTTTACAATACAATTTGTTTTTAAATGATTTAAATATGAATTTTTAAATGTAGCAATTATAGAAAAACATAACTGCCTCCTTCAACCCACTCTAAGTAATATTTTTTTCTCAACGTCCCAATCTAACTGGCCGACAAGGTATTTAAGGAGATAATGAATACTTTATTCTCAATCTGTCTGCTGGGACATCAGGCAGCAAAAATTCCTTAGGTCTATCCTTCTTTTCTTTCTTACTAGTGCCCTCAATTAAAATTAAAACCAAAAATATTGTGTTCCAGTATGCCGATCAATTTATTTGTAAGATAAATGCTGCATTTTACAATACAGTATTTTACGGGTTTATGAAACTCATACAAAATACTCCTTTATAAGAAACGCAATGAAATACAGCGTGTCTTTCTATTCTTTTATGCGTTTTTTGCATAATAAGCAAAACTCGGATACTGAAAAGAGATTTCTGGGATTTTGAGGCTTTGTTATGTTCGTGTTGTACTGTATTCGTTTGCTTTAAGGGTAAAAACTTTTCGTTGCGAACCATCAAAAATCTTGAATCCGATACAAATTATGCGTTCTTCCTGTTTTCTTAATATTGGAGTTGTAACAAAGAAAATCCGCATAAGTATACGTTCTTGTAAGCAGCTATGGGTTGGTTTTTTTTTTCTTTGCAACTTTTCAATTTAAAAATTTACTTCATAAAAAAAAGATTTGCTTAGACGAGACCAATAAGCTGATCATAGCTTACCTGCCGTGCTGTTTAAAGCTGGAAATGACTTGGTAGAGATATAGATAAATTCTTTATTCTTCGATGCAATGCGGTATAAAGTTTCCAATTAAGATTACGTACATGTTAATTTTGTTGTCTTGGGGGGAAATACAAAAATAAGAGCCGTGGAGGGGTTTTTATTTTATTTGTTAAGATACATTTGTTCTAAATTCTGAATGGTAAACTTGGGAAATTTCATTCGATAGCAAACAAAATTTTATTATAAAAAGTGAAAACGATTAAATTTTTTTCTACAAATAAATAAGTCGAAAAAAGCACTCATGTAAAAGACTCCGAAGAAGGTCAAACATGATGCGAGTGAACAAAGTTCGACTAGACTTCGCAGAGTAAAACCAAGCTGAGACCAAACCAAATTGAACTTCATTATTATTTTTCGATTTACAAGTCATTCACTTCACATTTTTTTTTTGTTTTATTCATGATGTTTGACATTTTATTTTTTAAATTTTAAAACTAAAATTCACCAAAATGTTTGAGTAAATATTCGAGATTTATTTTGAAAACGTCTTACTTCTAAAAGGGATTTTTCTAAGTAAAAAATCATTTTCATAAAGATATATGTATGAGTCAATAAGTCCCTCAAAATTAAAAGAGACGCTCTTTTTGGAAAAAACATAATCTTCTTTAAGCTCGATAAACTTCATCACAAGCTTTTCTAATTCTTGTATTCCCTTCTAAAAAACAGTTTTTTTTAAAAGCCTCAAAATATGCACTTGCTTCTTAAATAACCTTAGGATTTAAGCTAAGAGAAGAAGAGAATAAGCTGGATGGGTAGTTATTCGTATCTTAATTCATGCAAATTTGCCGTTGCGACTGCGGATTTGTGCGCAAAAGCTCTGTCTTGTTGAAAAAGAATATTTTTTCTCGAAAAACTCGCATGGATTACGGCTGAAGATGGCCAAATACTCCGTTGTTATACTCATTTGTTATTGATCGAAAGCAAACCCGGCACCCATCTTGTGGAAATCTTATCATATCCTCGAGTTCCCTCACCATCACTCGCCGATCGTCAAATATTAGACCGTGGACTTTGTCGACCATTTCCGATGTAGCGACTTCAATCGGGTGAACAGAGCTGTTGAAACCTTTTCGACCGCTTCCGATAAAAACCGCTATAAAAACAAATTATTTGACAGATTTGAAAACAAATTTCAAATATTCTTCATAACAACTAAATTGTTGAATTTGAGATTGCAAGGTCATTAGTAAAAATTTTCAGGGACTTATTGACCCGGCCTCGTATGTACATATACATATGTATATGTATGTACGTACACAAGTATTTTAATTTGCATTAATTGAATGAATTTTGTTCTAGTTACTATTTTGATAGGTTTAAGCGCAAAAAAATGGGTTGGTTATGTTTTCCGGCATCACGTTTGCCCGAAAAAACAATTTCCCGTCGATCGTTTTCCCGAAAAACGATATCCCGCCTATCGTTTTCCCGTGTAACGTTTGCCCGCGGATTACTAATACTACGCAACAGCGCTGTAATCTACTTAGATTCTTATAGGTCTTGTGGTACCCGGCAATCAAAGTTATTGAATATGAACTTCACTACTCTTTTTGAATTTTTACAATATGAAGAAGACTTCACTGTATTGAAGCCACTCCGCCTTGGTTGGTTGATTGGTGTGAGAGGTATGGTTGGTGTGACAGACGGCGACGGCCACCAAAACGACGGCGTGCTGTCGCCTGCGACCCCTTGCTTGAGCTCACTTTAGGATTTGGGGTGGGTGCGAGGTTGGGTGTATGTAAGGTTTCTTGTGCATTTAAAGAATCAGGATTTATATGGATTTAGAAAGTGAAATAGCTAGTTGCATTCCTCCCTTGAAACAATTTAACCGTAATCCTCGCGCTTCCAGGAATGCCCATCAGTTTACACTTGAGCCCAATTTCGGGCGTACTGTTAAGTACGTAACTAGGTTCTTGCTTTAGCCGCACAACATGAAAGTGAAATTCTTTAACCTACTCTATTTCTCCTTCCCATTATAATTATAGCCGAGTTACTTTGGCGATGGCACAACGCACTAAATTAGCTTCGCTAGTAGCAATATTTTGCAATTGTAAGTGATATTCAAGTGTTCATAATCTGTGGAATCGCTAATAACAACTAAATACACACACTTTCCCTATTAAGAGGATTTTTGCACGCATGTGTAGAAAAACTTCAATAAATTGAGAAAGTGTGTGTAGAATATTCTTTCAAAAATATTTTTGTAGGTATTCTCAGCTTCTTTATAGTACTTTTTTGGGTAAATAGACAGCCGTGGCCAACCAAAAGAGTGCGAGTAGGTGTGAGAGAAATAAAACTATTATAATTTATTTAAATAACAATATTCGGACAGAATTTTGTTAACATTTTACTTTATTTTACAAATAAATAAGTACACCATTATACAACGTTTTCATTATAGAACCGAAATGAAGTAATTCCGCAAATTACAGAAAAAGTGTTTTCATTTGAAATTTGGTAATTTCGTTTGACAGCTCATTTCATTTTTGAATTTCAACTGTCTGCTAATCGCTTTTTGTTATTGTTTTTTTCTTTTTTCATACAAAATATTTTGAGAGCTCTTCAAACTGTGTCGAATTGGGTGTGTTCGGTATGTAATGACTTAATTTCTTACCTGATTTCTTGCAAATTTGTTAAAATTATCCCATTTCGAAATTTGAATTTGTATGAAAAATGAGATGATTACGTATAAAAAATGGAAACTTTCAACGAAATTACCTCATTTGTTCTAATGACAACGTAGTTTACGTTGAAAAGCTTAAATCACAATTGTCTCAAGCTAGGTAAAAGCCCCCATATAAAAAAACGGCGGATAACAATGTGCTATCGTTGATACATTTTTGTTAACTTGAAATTCTTATTAACAAATGTGTAATAGTCTGTGACGTGTGATAACGTACGGATAACTTTAACTCGCCAAATTCCACGTATAATGAACGGATAACTTCTTAGCACATATACGCACACGTGTGATAGGACCGTTTACTATTACCCGCATTGACCTATTAATAATAGGTCAATGACTACCAGTATACACTTCGTAAAGCAGTACATGCATGCGACACATCTATTAGAAAGACATACAAATTTGTCGAATAAATACTGGAAGTTTGTCATATCTTTTTTAATGAGAAAAGTTATCAAACTGACAAGTTATTGCCTATCCGTGTGCCAGTTACCGAGTGTGTTAGGGAGCGGATACCTAGTTTTATATTAATACTGCTGAAGATGTTTTATTTGTGCATAAACAAATTGAAAATAAAATTTCATTAACAAGGAGAATCCCTTTTATATTTAGCCAGTTTATATTTCTGAGATCTCAGAGGACTCAGAGCGCTCAGAAATATAAACAAGATTCCTCTCAAAAATTCCTCACTTTTCCCCTTAAAAACTGAGACTGAAATTTTTTGGATTCGCTTGCTCAATTATTTTTTGTCGCAGTAAATTACACAAGAAGAAAAGAAAAAGAGATTTGTTTTGACTTCTCTGTGAGGAATAGTGTTTATATTTTATTCTCCTGCTCTGTCAAAAAATGGAGGAAAAATACTGAGCGCTCAAGAAATATAAACTGGCCAATTACATTTTCATCAGACCAAAAGAGGTAAAAGAGGTATAGGCTATTTTTCTTCGGCTAAAGGGGGCTTTTATGAATCAACATTGTTTACAACAAGTTTGAGGGAATCGGAACACGTTTTCAAAATATTTTGAAAACCATGCAACACAGGTTGCCAACAATGTAGAACGATATGCTGATCCATATAAGCCCCCCTAAATGGTATTAAAAAGTATTGAAGGCTTGAGCGAAGCTGTGATACTTTTCTCATAACACCCCTGTTCTTTCGTAGAAACGCCAAACCAAATCATCTAGTACCTACTAGTTTTTTATTTTTGTTGTTGACAGAAAATATATAAAAATCAACAGAAGAAATATAAAATCAGCCAGCGGGATGAAAAATGCTAAAAGAAAACTAAAAATATTTATACAAAAATTTCTTAAATGAGTGATTCGGATGATACAGATATTCTGTTATTAATTCCACCAAATTTTTTCCTTTCCACAACGCTATCCGATTACCGGCTGAATGATAGTTTCCCTGAATACATCACCCCTAATATGTCCTCCTCTAAATGGGAACCAGTTCAATCAACATCAGCCATTCCATCCGGAGCGGCTAACTTTCATCAATTCCTACCAACAACTCAGCAAATCGAGTTGGACAATATCAATGCTCGCTTGACAAACATCGAAACAAATTTCTCTCCACATTCCGACTTGTCCACAATATCGAATAGCACCCATTACAATGGAGGTGAAAGACGGAATATTCCACGAACAAATACACTAACCCATTCAACTCCCAAGGATCATTTAAATGAAAATCGAGGAGGAAATGAAGAATACAATGGAGTTCTTAAAGAAATCGATCATTTCTTGGAAGACAGGAAATACCATTCCTTGTGGAATGCTAATCGCAACCGGGATCATCATCGTGTTGAAGAACAAACAGCATCCTTGCCGAATGTTATAAGTCGGCCTTTCGAAGAAGATGTGCTAACTACTTCAGCTGTCCGACAAAACCTTGTTAGCTTAAGTGAAATGTGGAGTAAAAACGCACCAGGAAACTTGACTCTTAAGGAAGAGCAATATCGTCGTTTACATTTAGAGAAAACCATTAGTACTTTACAGAGTAAGTTACTCGAGTATCAACAAAAAATCTCTGTAGCATTGGAAGTAGATAAAGATAAGGATAAGGCACTGAGAAGCGCTAAGACAGAAAGTGATAAGTAAGATTTTGTAATAGCCATTTTTCAGGCAAATATTAAAATAATTTCCCTTAAAGATTACATCAAGAAACAAAAAGACTGAGGGACACTGTGAGTAGGATAGAAAATGATCATCAAAGTTTGGCTCAAAAATTTGAAATGATTCAAAAAGAATTGGCGCAGGCATTAGGTCTGGCAGCAAAATTTCAGGACAAAAATGAAAAACTCGAAAGTGAACTACAGAACTGTTTTAGGTAGGTCTTTAGGTGGAAATTCACTTGATGTGCGATTTGTAAGCTCTTTTTATAAAAAAGATCGTTTTTAAAAGAAGTTCCTTCTATTTAAGTGGAGCTCATTTGAAATTTTAACTTGAATCTATTTCTTTTTTATTCGTGCATTGAAATTTCCAGAAAAACTGCAGAAAACAGCAATCTTCAGAAACAGAAGATTGAAGAACTAGAAATCATGTTGCGTTCCTGTAAAAAATCTGAAGAATACTCTATAAATGAATTAAATAAAATGAAGGATCGTCTCACTAAGTCTGAATATCAAGCAGATAAGGTACAAATTTACTCAAATGTGTTTTATTTAAATATACTAAGTACTTCATTCATATAATCTTAAAGGCTTCCAATCGTTGTGAAGAAATGGAAACTCAATTAGAAACTCTTAAGAACTACAAAGAAGAAGCGCAGGAATTAATGCAAAAGCATAAAAACCGTGCAGATAGTTTAGAAGACCAGAAAAAAATACTTAACGAAAAACTTTGTTCATTAACAGAAAAAGAAGTAAGGGCATAATTAAAATAAAAAATTGAACTTGTACATATTTTTAATGAATGACTTTTTTGCTTCATTTATAGGGAATATTGCAAAAAAAACTCGAAAGTCAACGTCAAGGATTAAAGCTGCATTACCAACAACAACTTGAAATCGTTGTTGCTCAAAAGCTCAAAGAATTTCAAGGGCAATTGGATAAAGTTGAAGAATCTCTGAAAAAAGAAGGACGTGATCGAGAACGTTTGATTGCCGAACGAGCTATGAAGCAAATGGAACTTATTAATGAAAAAAACGAACAAGAATTAAATTTATTGCAAGAGAAACACGAAGAAGAAGTGGAACTCTATCGAATTCAACTAGCAAATGCATCGAAAAAAATCGGTGAGCTAGAAGCAAAGCTTAGTTCCTATAAGACTAAAAGGTACTTTTTCATTTTTCATATTTGTTTTTATTAAATATCTTGGTTTTATATAGAGCTGATATTGCTGAGAAATTACATAGTGTAATGGAGGTACAATGGCAAAAGGCATTAGAAATTTTAACAAGCCCAAACACACAAGCAATTGAAAATAAACCTGTTTCAACAGAAAATGTTCAAAGCACAGCTGAAAATGAACAATTTGAAACACCAAAATCAAGTCGACAAAATCCAGCAACAGAAGATCCTACAAATATAGATCGGTTACAAGCCTACATTGAATTGGTGAAATATTTAATTTAAATATTAATTAGATAAGATTATAAAAATATTTTCTATTTAGCTTTTGAGTAAATCACCGGAAGATATTGAAAACCTAAATGAACTATTATCAAAAACAAAATCGACTGCTACTGGAAATAAAAATAAAAACCAGCAACGTTTAATCAACAACGGTAAACCTCCTTGGAAAGGCTAGATATAAATATTATTAAGTGCTTAATTTTGCAGAAGCAATCAGTTTATATTTAAGAAAAATAAGTAATAAACAATTATTTTTATACAAGATATCGCCAACTGATTGAAAGACCTGGTCAACTATGTATCTTGAATTTTTAATATATCGAGTGTCCGTACAACTAAAAATGTTTTTGTTAAGATATCTCAATAAAAAATCGAGTTAATCAGTTCTTGCAATCAGGTGGCGCTTTGATGCATTATAGGAACTATGGATTCCTAAGACTGAATTTTTGATAAAATATACATATATTTTTGTATTCATAATTAAGTTATGTGTTTAAATTTTTCCATACCAAAGATAACAACATTATTATTAGATAACATTACCGAGGTCTGTGAGTAAACTTAATATAATTAAACGCAATGGAGTTGAGCTCTTTTGAACTTATAACTTGAAGTATAAATTCAGTCGCTGCACTAAATAGACTGAGAGCCAACGAAATAGAAAGTCAAGTCATTTGCATACTTTTGTAATTCATATAATTAATAGCCTTTGAGGGGTTGAACCAATAACCGTTAGTCTGCTTACCTTAACACGTGTCGAACAGGTGTAAAATTCAACGTAAAATGTTTACATCGATTTATTTCAATGCCTATTCGTCGAAGGGAAAAAGTGTGCATAGCTTGCAGTTTTGAGCAATTGTTGTCATAGGTCAAACTCACCTGCACCTTTTTTCCCTCCGACCAATAGGTATTTAAATAAATCGATACCAAAAATTGACGTCAAATTTTACACTTGTTCGTAGGCAGACAAACGGTTATTGGTTTAACCACACAAAGCTTATTATTGATAGGAATTACAAAAGTATGCAAATTACTTGACTTTTTATGTAGTTGGCTCTTAGACTATAAACAGAAGAATTTTCTTTTCAAATTTTCTTCATATTCAATTATTATAACATAATTAAATTTAAAAAAAAAGCTTTAATGAAGGAAGGAGAAAAGCAGCTATGACAAATCAAATTTGAAGTTAGTGGGAGCGAAGAACACAAACGAAGTGTGTGTGCAAACCGAAAAGACAAGCGATTAAGGTAAGTGAGCGCAGTAAATTAAAAATAACTTTTAAGAAAAATTTAATATAGCGGCAATAAATAGATTTTTTTGTTAAAATTTTGAATTTTTAAAACGATAGTATCCGTTTTCAAAACTAAAAAAAAATTACAAAGAAGAAGAAAGCCAAAGAAATATTACATACAAAAATTTGTTCAATTATTTTGTTCATAAAAAAAGTCTTAGTCTTTAAATCTTTTGATGGAACTATTTACATACTTTATGCTTAAGCTTACATCTTCACTCCTAAGCACCTTTAAATTCTTCAACCATAAGAAGCGAGTTCGTATTTGTGTTCATAAATGTTCAGGTCAGGATCATTTTTTCTCATAACTTCCAATTTAACAATCTTGGCCTTCTATAAGGATTTCCTACACTTTATATTCCTTTTTTTCATACAAGGTAGGCTTTACAATTAATTTAAATTTAAACTCAATCTGTCCCTATAGCCTTGGGATAGCGCTATACGTACATTTATGTACATATTGAAGGTAGTCAGCCCTATCATCCTATATGATCGTAACAAAAATGGTGTCCGATTTGTATGAAATGTAAGCATTTCGATACTCCTGACAAACTTTATTTTATTTATCTTTTAGGAACGGTTCGGATGTACCTATATAAAACCCATAGATCTGCGAGAAAATCATGCTGACAGTCAAAGTATTACAGGAACATTTACCAAAATAAAACTCTCAAAATGGTATTGAAAATAAATAGGTATTTACTTTATTGAATCATTCAATTAGTTTTATATAAACCCTCATTCGAAGCACCGTAATACCCAACAAAATATAATAATTTTCGTGGAATTTGATTGTTTTTTATTTATTCAAATCTATTTTATATCTTAAAACTAAATCTTTTTCTTTTTAAATAAAATAAAATACAAAATACGAATTTTTTTTACAATTATTAAAAAAAACGAAAACAAAAAATATTTTTGTGTATAAAAAGACAATAAACAATTAATTAAGTTCGTGTATACCTCGTGCAAGTTTAGTAAAAAAAAATCATAAATACATATATACTGTTTTTTGTTAACACAATAGTGCTTCTACCTATGTTGGAATTCTACACTGTTCTTGTTTTAATGTTTGTTTTGTTTTTGGTCTATAAAAGTTGAATAAATTTTAAATTTGACAAAACAAATGTGTTCTTACAAAAATGTGTTTTGTTTTTAAAAATATTTCCCTTTTTTATAAACTTAGATGTCTTAAACTTAAACGATTTGAACTGATAATAATGATAACTAGACAAAAAAAAAAAACAGAAATCACATTCAACATTATTAAACACAACCGGGTAAAAATATATAAAAAAAAATAAAATATTTTGCTTTAAATCGAGAAAAAAAAACTATTTATGTATGTGGAGAAAGATAGAATAGATAAATAGAGAGAACGATAAGTTTTAAAAATCACAGTTTAAAGTGATAAATCGAATGGAGAGTTTTAAATTTTAGATAAATAGAGATATAGTATTATTATTAAGGAATAGGATTGAAAGAGATCATAATGTATTTAAAATATTTCATCATCATTACCAGGAAATCCTAATCGAGCATATATCACACTGGAAAACTATTGATATACTTAAGAATGATTTCTTTTAGTAAACTAATTATTCTTTATATGTAGATTGACCAAGGAATGGGACAATTACATCAATCATATTTGGATAAACTAGATATTTGTTGACTTCATCGCAAAGTTTGCTCTCAATTACTTTTGTTATAACACTCCAATCGAAGGTGTGATCTCCTACAGTTGGGGTCGCAGAAATCCATAGCCTCGGTGGACCACGGAAGCTAAAGAAAAAGAAAAAATAAATCCGTAATTGTATATTAAATTATTTTTCTTGAATATTTCGGAACAAAATAACTTACGAGAGCCAAATTCGATCTGAAGGAGGCGGTGGAATGTTAATTGTAACTCTCCCAACCAGGCCCTTCAAATCCACGCGTAAAGTTATATTTGTGCTCATGTTTTCCATAGCTTTTTGGACATATGACAATTCAGTGGCATACTGGAAGAGATTGGAAGCAGCAATACGATCCACAATTTTGAATAAACGCTTTGCGTTGCCCGGTGAAGAATTGAAAAATTGAGTGCTGAAAATAACAAAAAAAAAAAAAATATATGAATAAATAAAACAAAGTCTCTCCAAGTCATTCATACTCTGAAGAAGCATTTTCCAATGATCCCACAGTAGGACTGCCAGTTTCAGAACTCGAGGCACCACTACTTTCAGCATCACTGTCGTAGATAGCACAATTGGTTAAAACTTCATCAATTAGCTGATCGGTGTTACCAGCAGCCATTTCAGCATCGGAAAGTATTGGAGGCGGTGGACTGCCCATTGATGGGACTCCATTTAGAAGCGACAATCCAGTTGGATCAGAAACAACAACTTTTGTATGCTGTCGCTTTAAACGCAGTAAATTAAGTTTGGTTGTTATTGTCATGTGCATCAGGCCTTCGTATGTTAAATCGGCATCGATCCAAGTTCCACGTTCATCAATCACGGCCTGAGAAACACGATGTATCAACGGGGGTGTATCACCCAAGAAAATTTGAGTTATCGATACATCTTCCATAAAACCAGGAAGCTAGAATTGATATCATCATAATTATAAGACCATTTGAAAAAAAAAAAATAGATTGCATTTAGCTACATTTTACCTTAATAGAACTTAATTTCTTTTGAAGAAAATCTTGAATTTTGCTTAAAAGAATTGGATCATTTAAGCAACTGAAAAGAACACGTCCAACAAGAACATTGGCCCATACTACACTACCGCATGGGCCCAGGAACAAAGATTGGTCAATTCCTTTCCATAGCTCATCTTCTTGGCGTTTTTCACGGCGATTCTGAGTGGAAATTAAAAAATATAAAAATCCATTCTGTATTGACTATGTTTCATAAATAGAAAGGGGTTGGATTTGAAGACCAAGTTGATTACATTTCTTAAAAAAAAAAATAAATATGGCGAAAGATAAATGCAAAACTCATTTCTTGTTTCTTTTTTATAGTTGCGGTTCTATAGGTTTATAGAACTTCGAAATAAAAACACGCAAATATGAAAAGCCTTTTTTCTACTGAATATTTTTAATCAGATTTATAAGAAAAAGATTAAAATTATAAAATTTTTTACTAAATTAGACAAAAAAAATATGTGAAGAATTCAGTCTTTATTCTTCAATTAAATCGAATCTGTTTTCTTACAAACTCTTGTTGATAAACAAAAATATAAGATAAAATTAAATATAAAATGAATTATTAATAAAATATATAAGAACTTAAAATAAATTATATTATAATAAATTAAAAAAACATACTTTTGTTGGAGTTTTTTTTTTCTTCAAATTTGGAGATTTGAAAACTGGAATGCGGGTTTGATTACAAGCGTTCTACAAAATATTTCAACAAAAAACATAAAAAATAAAACAAATCAAAATAAGAAACAACAAATATATGAAAACATTAAACAATTTTCTGGCGTAATTATGACCAAAACAATTATTACCTGATAGCGTGACATAAATCGTATATATTCAATAGGATTACGAGCTGCACATGTACTTATTAGTAAACCTTCATAAGTATCATCTGCACAAGATCCCGGCGATTCATTAGGAATTTTTTCCCAATCTGTGGATTCAGCATCTGTTGATTCGGCTTTGTCTGTGGGAGCTGAGTTTCGCTTCTTTGGTTTATCAGAATTATTGAGTTTCTCAGACTTAATGAAGTTTTCGCAAGCATTTGATTCGTCCACAACTGATGCGTCTTCTTGGTTCTAAGCATGATAAAAACAAACAAATCAAGACTTTAAATTTTAATATGAGTCTTTTAAAGTGAAATTGTCTAGGCAAAATGCTTAAGCTCAAGATTTACGAAACAAACACTTGCAAAGCAGATATAAGAACAAATAAGCAAATACAAGAAATGCAAAAAGAATCATCAACAGCTTAGTAGGGATTTTTATGTTTGCATTTAGGAATTGTTTGCTTAGCATATTTTTTGCTAGATATGCTTTAAGGAATTCGTTCTTAGTTTCCCCTTTTTTATTTAGGAAAAGAAATACGAAAAAATAACCTTAGAAATTTCTGGCAATATTGTCGCGGCTTTAGCTGCAGCTTTTATATCGGACTCGGATACCATGATAACATTGGGTAAATGAAGGTCTTGATCATTAATGTCACCAACACTGGCTGCCACAAAACGTCGATACCTGCAAACATTCATACAATTTTTGATAAAAATGTAAAAATTAAGAATCTAATGGGTCATGTTACCAATCTTCTTTTTCACGATCTCCTCGAGCAAAGAGTAAAATTCGTGTTTCGTCACCACAAGGCACTGTCACTTCGGTCAAGTCTAGATCTGGGATATTCTCTTGAAGGCCCTGTAACTGTAAGGCGAGAAATGAGCACATTCAGCAAGTAAGTTAGTAAACAGAGCACTTACGTCAGCATTAAGGACTGTAGCTGCAAAATCTAAGTCATTTTCTGGTTCATTTTGGCCATTACGATCCGAACGGTCATCAATGGATTCGATGGAGTTTTGATGTGGAATTGCAACAGGTGCCAAATTGCTTTCCTTGCTATCAGTACTTTTATTTGATTTATTATCCAAGAGTTTCTCATCCAAGCTCTTACTGCTTGAAGGGCGCTTCAGTGGCTTTTCTTCTTTGTTATTTACAAAAGTAAATGTATCTTCTGATGATTGTCCATCGGTATTCTTTATTATCAACTGCATTGGATATTTACGACTGAAATATCTAGAGATTTATGGATATAACATGTTAAGATGGTTTTTAGAAACCAAAAACGGCAAAGGATTTAGTTAATTTACCTCTTCCTTGCTAAGCCTCGTGGCAACATTTCAACACGGCATCCAAGCAAATTGAAAGTTCGATGGCGGGTGAATGTAATGGTCTTTCTATCAATAACCGGCTCATTCCACATTTGTCGCTTTGAAACGTGCGCTGTTGTATTCGAAATTCTAAGCATGGATCCTTATAAAATAAATAAGCAATGCAATTATCCTATGTTTTTCTTTGTATGTCATTTCCAAACTTACCATCAAGCTTCACATACACCGATTTGGTCATGGATACATGATAATTACTTGGATCATAGCTATGAATCTCATTCATCCAACCGGTGTAGGTTTTCACAGTCTTGTGCTCTTCCACGGCAGGAATTTCACATATTGGCATTTTTTTGAAGTCGGGAATTTCAAATTTAGACGTTTCTGGGCCATGTGCAGAGACACGTGCTACAATTAGTTGTTGAGCATAGTCGAAAGCTGAGCTAAAAATCACCATCACTAAGAGACAAGAAAAGACACCACGAGCAAAGTCCGGAATGGATGGAATGCATAGAACAATTAAGAGTATCAAAAACGACAAAAATGGAATACTCTTTAAGCAAACATAGACAATGTTGAAGTGGGACTCTGGCCTTGGCACATCCGATTCTAATAAACTGTTTCCTGTAGCTAACTGTGTTCCATCTGCCCCAGACGACATTGAGGTAGAACTTATTTTGCCTTCTCCGGATTTCTTAATGTTCTCTATAGAAAGTTCAATAGAGCGTTTCTCATCAGATTTATCTAAATCAAATGTCTTCGTTGGTTGAGTGGAAGAGTTTGATGGAATTACGGGAGGCACCATATCCTCTAACATTTCTACACCTGATTCAATTTCAACTTCTTTCTTCCCGGCAATTATGCCCTTCTTCTCTATTGGTGTTGTGATTGATGATGTGGCAGTTGCAGCTACTGCTGCCTCAGCGCCTTCAACTACAGGCTTCTTGCGTTTTCTTAAAAAGGTACTCCGAAGAGATTGACTGGCAGATGGTGCCGGGGTCCCACGACTTGGACTGGGATCTTTTTTGATACTGCTGATGCTGCTAGCACTGCCACTATTACTGCTATTTATTGTTAGTGAAGCTTTGTTTGCCGGAATTGAAGATGGTTGTGTTCGCGATTTAACTTTAGACTTTATGTGATCTAACGAGCGCTGTATACGAGATCTTTCAACGTCTCCTTCAAGCAGGATATCCGGTTCAATATCTGAATCTGAATCGCACTTAAAAGCTTCCAACGAAAGCTCATCACTAATTGAACTGTTAATTGTAATATTCTCTTGATCTGAATCCGCATCGTCTGCTAAAAAGTAATTTTAATTTTAATCTTATTTCATTTCATCCTGAGAGCGAATAACTAGACCAAAATCTTACCTTTGCCTATAATAGGATTAGTATTTTTAGATGATTTTATATCTTCCATAGCCTGTGATACTTTTCCTTTTATCAATTTCCATGTTCCCACTGAGTTTGATTCGCTAGACGATAAAGTATTCATCACAGTTGCAGCAGCACTGTTTGGTCCTTCTATACTCCCAGATCTATGTTTGTAAAATAACCATTTAAGAAACATAATAAATATATGGAGATGCTATCAAAGTCACAAAACAACATAAAAAGTCCTAGACGAAATCGCAATGTAGGTATGTACTTGTTTTATACATAGTTTCAACGTACTGGAATATTAATTTGTGAAATTTAATTTGTACCAGTAATAAAAAAACACTTTTTGTTGATAAAATTAAAATTAGTTGGAAATTAAGAAAGTCCGAGTTAAAAATATTAATAAACTTAAATGAGCATAGGCTGGGTCAGATAAAATTAATTTTTTTTTACTTCTTTAAAACCATGAAAGAACCTTAAGAAAAGCCTATTGAATAATGAACGCTTTAAAGGGCTCCATAAATGTCTTTCATGTAGAATGGTTTAAGCTTTTAAATTTTTAAAATCGTCGACAGTTGTGCTCAGGTAAAATTCTTTAGTTTTTTTTTAAAGAAATTAAAATTTTAAGATGAAATTTAAATTTTATTTTGGAAATCTTAAATTATGTACATATTTTGTATAGTATGTAAATGTACATATGTAAAATACACAATTATGTGTTCGTACATAGAAATAGATTAATTATTGAATCTAACTGACCCACCCTCATGTTTTCCGTTTTTTCAATGTGGTCAAAAATTATTAGCCATAACCCATAAGTTATAAGAAATCTAAATTTAACTCATATTCATAAGAAATCTAAATCCACAATTAACTTTTTTTCCAACGATTTCCTGGCGTTCAATGCCTGTAACAATACATATGTCAAAAAATATGAAATGAAATCAGCAAGTTGATACTTTTTTTTTCTTTTTTACGTTTGATAACGTTGTTTTTTTTTTTAATGAACTATAAGTCTCAATTAAGTTTTTTTTTCATGAGGTGTGATTCAATTAATGGAATAGAACCCATAGGAATAAGAAATTAAATAAAAAAGGGGAAAGATTTAGGTTTTTTTGTTTAGTTGATAACTTAAGCTTTGTCGCTGGGTGATCAAATTTTCCTCACAATTGCAGTAGCACCATTTGGTCTTTGTATAATCTAGCTTGCTAAGAAGCGTTGAAGATAGGAGCATTTTTGTAATTATTTAGGTGCTATGAAAGTAACAACAGAAAATAACACAGGTTTTAAGATATCTGTTAATTTTTTGATACAACAAGGGAAGAACAGGCACCTTATCGCGTTTTTTTGTTGCAATTTTTGAGGTTATAACGATGGTAGTCATCAATTGTTTAGGCTATGTACCCACGTTCAGGGGCGTAGTTAGGATCGTGCCCTGAAGGGGCCAACTATATTAGTCAAATTAATTGTAGGGTAGTTTTAATTTTTTCCTGGCCTAACGTCTTCGCGAGTGCTGAATCCGAATCTAAAGTTCGCAACATAGAAAAAGCTTCACGCATGGCTCGAAAACTATAAATTATTCGTAAATTAAATCTTTAAAAAAAAAGCAATTGATGTGGTATGCATAATTTTCAACAAATCTCTATTTAAGATTTTTTTTTCTCCGGTGGCCGATTTCGACTCAAGCGCTAATTGAAAATTGACGCATTTTTACTGTTTCCGAAAATACACTCGAAAACACTCCGCCTATTCTAGTTCTATCTTTAAAGTGCAAAAACTAGTTAATGTGCGAATTAACTGTGCAAGTGCAATATTTAACTCTAATGAGCAAGTTTTCGCACTTTAACTAGTTAATGAGCGAATTGAAGTATACGGCGCCGTTAAAGTGCGATATCGTGGCATTTTTACCTATTTTTCTTGGTTTATTTTCTTTTTCCGTTGCAAACCCTATAAAAGAACATCGTTATGACGAGACACTTTCGTCAGTTCCAAATGAATTATCCCCATGGAAAAGTATATCAACAAAAATTTCACGAATTTCTTAATTTTACAGTCCATTTTGCTTTGGTGAATCGATTGTGAAATTAAGAAATTCACGCAAATTTTTTAATTTCACAATCCTTTTTTGCTTTGGGTAAGTATTTTGTTGTTATACTTTTCGCCAAGGGGATGCTTTATTTGGAACAGATGAAAGTGCCTCGTTGTCTTGCTAAGCATAACATATACATACATACTTGGAAATGTCTTGATGACCACTATTTTTGTATAGACATAAATCTGTATCTCATGCAGGGAAAGTTTTAGAGCACTCCACAAAAAAACTTGATATCTAGTTAAAGCCTAACGGGTTGATCGATCATTTTACAATTTGAAATATTCTTGAACAAATTCTTTGAAAAATAATGTTTCCAATTCGAAGAAATTCAATAATGAACCCATTTAGGTAGGCTTTAGCCCGATGTAAAGTAGACGTAGAGACGCAAATTATTTCATGAAGTTATTTTGTATTCAAAAGGGGTGATGTTTATCGCCGCTGTCTTAACAGAATTGTTGTTGTATTTTACATGCAAATTATGAACGCAAATTAAAAACGGCGATACGCGTGCAAAAGACAGCTATTTCGGATATTAGATTTTGTAAATCTAACCGAGGAAAAAAAAACAACAGTTGGTAAAGTTATTTCAGAAAAAAATTTATTTAAGTTTAAGATATTTTTTCAATTCTTATTTTTTTTTTGTTTTTTTGGTATAAGTAAATGTTACAAAGTTTATTTTTTTTTGCATTTTAATATTTATTTTTTTTTTTAATATAATTTTGTTAAGTATGTCATTTTTCTTAGTTAAAAAACTTTTTTAATTAATTTTTATTTATTGATCTTTTTTGAAAAGTTTATTTAACAGAATATCTATTGAGGAGTCGATTTGGTTTTCCTCGAAACGAATTCATATTTTTTTATATATTTTTTTTTATATCCTACGTGCTATTTCGTAACTTTTTTTTTTGTTTTTAATAAATAACGACTAAACAAAACAAAAAAAGAGAAATACAAAAAATGTTTTACATAATTTGTTTCTTGTTGAGACTATAAAAATGAATTGTATTATAAATTATTGAATTGTTTACATTTTATTTTGTTTTTTAATAATATATATTTATTTTATGTATCGTATAAAATATTAAAATATTTAACTATTAAATATTTTGCTAAAAAAGGAAATTTAAGGAAGAGGTATCTTAAAACCGGGAGAGGCTAACGACAGGGATTTTGTCAACTTAAAGAAATAATAAACAAATACGAATGTAATCAAGATGCTAAGCTGTTTGATTTAAAATTTTGTCAAGCGCTGGGTTTTTGGAGTCTAATTGAATATATTCATTATGTATATGTATGTATGTATATACATTACGCAAATAAGATAAGCTTTTTTTCTGAGGAATTTGATTTAAAAACCTTATTTTGCTTATTTATATTATTTAAGATATTATTAATTTTTAACTTTTTTTTCGCATTGCGTCATAAGAGCGACAAATAGATTAAAAACGTATATTAGCACCAGACGCATTTTGTATTCTTTTATTAATAATAATGTATTTTTAGGGGAAATACAAAACTTTTGTTTTTTTTTTTCAATACAAAATTCAGCTCAAAAATATTTGAATGTTTTTTTTTTTTGAACATCAAAAACTTATTAATTTTCGCTTTTCGTTCACCAATCACGGCGCCCTCTCCTTCCTTTTAATTTAAGATTTTCTTATTTTTTGTTTCTTTCTTTAATTTATTTAAGTTTTTGTTTTCATCTTCTTTTTTTTTGTTATATCAATTTGACTAATAAAAATTACTTTAAAAAAGAACACTACCTACATTAATGGTTTTCTCTTTTTGCTTAAAAATTTTATTTTCCATTTCAATTTTTTTTATTTAAAAAATTTGTACACTAACAGTCGCTAATAATGACGCAAATAAAAAAAATGCGTACATTTGAAAATTTTTATAAGGAAATAAATTATTTTATGTAAAAAAAAAAATAAATTAAAATTAAATAAACAAATATTGTAACAAAAATATTTGTATGACAATATAATGTGTGTTGTACCAATTGGAAATTTGTTTTTATTTTTTTGTTCAATTAAGTGACGTTTAAATTTTTTTATTTTATTTAGTTTTTGTAGGGAGGAAGATTTGTTTATTAAAAATTTCTTTTTGTTTAGTTTATTTTTATTGAATTTTATTTAAAGAGTTGGAGGATATTGGCTAGGTGAGCTAATTGTTATTTTCATTTTTGCTACGATTTAAATGTGTATTCATTTTTAATATTTTTGTTTTTTTTTTTAATATATATTTATATAAATAGACTATTAAGGCAAGTATTCCACTAAAGTCAATTAATTATATGTATTATTCTTTTTGTTTTGCTTACATTCTGTAATATTTTTTAACCCTTTCTGGACGGTAGCCGTATCTGTGTGTTGTACAAAACAGAAATGTCTGTCATATGGGCCGGGATGATTTTATTCAAAATTTATATTTACATATAAACCAGTTGTTTTACTCTTTATTTTTAAATTTATTAAATTTGCTTGATCTTGGGTTGGCATGTGGAGATTTCAGTATTCGTCCACCCGTCTTGAAAGGATTAACGATTAAATATAAATTAAAACCTAACAAATCACAAAAAGAAAAGAATTTAGAGCTGATAAGGGTGTTGGTTTTTTTTTTTTAAATTAAAAGATCACTCAATCGAAATAATATTTTTGTAGATTGTGCCAAATATTAATTTTTTTCTGATAGAAGCAATGGAGATACATGAGTATATAAGGCTGAATTTATTATTAGAAATGGAAAGCTCATACAAAACTAGGCGTTTTCGTACGAAGATTTTTCGACTACCCTCAGAGTTAATTTGAGAGTATTTTTATCGTTATTTTATTTGTTCTTTTTTAATGTCTTCTTTCAATACTTTGGAACAAATATAATCCTTTGGATTAGGCTTACAGGTATCGGAATTGTTTTTTGGGCGGGTGTATGTCTTTTAAATTTGTGCCAAATCAAGAATTCACAATTTCTTACGATGGGGCGTCGAGCATGTGCTGATTATGGTGATTTCATATAGCAGAAATAAATTAAGGTTCACTCCTAATGCAGCAATGATTATTTGAAGCATTATTGTTTTCTCAAATCAAACAACGCTCACTTAACGATTGCGATGCAGTTTCAAAGCTGTAGAATGGTCAAGTGGTTCTGGAAAGAAATGCGATAGTAAGAATGCTACGGGGCATGCTACTATGCATATCCAGATCTTTTCGTCGGGGGTTCGCGGGAACTTGATCCTTTCTAAACTATGCACACGATTCATTCTAACCTTAATGCTGTTTATTACGAATTCAAGACTTGATTACGCACTTACTTTTGGGCGTCTTAATAGTTTCAACGGCCACTTTCTACAGCCCCTGCTAACCTGCCTCAGATTAGACCTCACTTTCAATCGGCACCCATGCTTAGTGCACTATAATTCCCCCTTCACATTCAAGTTTTTTTTTACTGATTGCGTGTTCTAATCTAACAATAGCCTTATTTTTTAATATTTTATTTTCGCTTGAAAAAAGAGTAGTATGTTAAATACGTTTATAATTAGAAGGGGGTGAAGATATTCAACTTACGTTAGCCTTATTTTTATCTTCACCTAAAAAACAGTGCATGTTAAATACAACAACAACACGGAATTATACCAAATTGTTGTTGTATTTAACATACTACTTTTTTTAAGCAGAGATAAAAATGAACTTAAAAACATTTCTATTTTTCTTGAATATCTCAAATCACCAGTGATGCCCAAACTTATCATTACTATGAATGCCTTGTTAATTATTGAAAATTTTCATTGTCTGAAGCTTAAATTTCAAACAAAACTCATGATGTATCTAGTATAGACACTAATGTGTCAAGTTTCCACTTGAAATACTCACTTCAAGACTAGAGGTTGAACTTTAATTGTCGGAAGGGCACTGAAGCAATTGTCAAAAGCCAACGAAAAGTAGTAGTCAAAAGGGGAACGCACCCACCAAATGTCAGTTTTACTTAAGTGAGGTGCGCTCGAGACCGCACCTCACTTCTGTAAGGAAAGTTGAATGAAATTTGACGAAGTTCCACTTCGAAATTATAGCCGTAGCATATGCTTTCCGTGTATTCGCTTGTTTTCTTCCAACCACTGGAGTGGTTCCGAGCATTATAGTTCTAGCTTAGGACTTGAGAAAGGGAACGCTATATTTTAAGTGTTGTTGAGCTTAACAATTATGTACTGAACCTCCTTTTCTTACCTTATCGAAAGAGAAATTGATTTACTTATACTTTTCAAATTCTAACCAATTCGGAGTCATTGAAAAAAGGAAGTCAAATTAACAAAATTTGATATTCTGAATTTAGAATCCAAAACATCAGACAAAATTAAAAAAAAAACATCATTTCAAAAATGGGTTCCTTTTGTTTTTATTAAAATAAAAAAAAAATCAATAATGCATAGCTTAAGGTTCATTCAATTATCTATGAATTATTTATTTTGTTTGCTTTTTGAAAGCATTGCACTAATTAAATATTATTCTGACACAACCTACTTCATTAAAAATAAAGGTGGTGTGCTCGATAACTATGTAATAATTAAACAAAAAATACATAAACATCTATGTATGAAAACAAAACAAAAACTGACACTCAAATCGTCTATTCAAAAAAAAATCTGTTTATACAGTAGAATTCAAAAATAAAAAAAAAGCTATTTCTATATATTAACAAGAAAACAAAATCTTATTTTAATTTTTCTTGATCATGTTTTTTTTTTGGTTTGTTATATTTTTTTTCTCATGTTTTTAATACAAATTACAAAATTTTTTCTAATTTAATTTCATTAATATAACTACAGTTTTCATTTTTTTAATATAATATTCTTTATATTTTAAATATATTCATAGAAAAACAAGTAAAATTACTTTATTATGTTTTAATTTGTTTTTCTTTAATTTATTGACAGGTGAAAAAAACGCTATATCATATTTTTCATAATTTTTATTGCACATACATTTATTAAAACAATATTTGATTTTGTTTTGTATTAATGTTTTTTCTTTTATGATGACATATTTTTTATATTATTTTTTTTTGCGTTTAATTTTTTAAAAATCAATACAAAAATGTCTTTATATATATATATATAAAAAGTTGTCTAGTGTTTATTTTTATTTTTTGGTTGCAATAGTTTACATTTATTTTATGTTTAGAAAAATAATAAACAATGTGTAAAAAATTATTAAAATCCTCTTTTTTTAATAAGAATGGGTTTCTTATAGAATTTTATGTTTTAAATAATTAGGAGAACAATAATAATAATTAGCTAATACTGAACACAAGCAGTAGGTAATTAGGGCTAATAAATTATTATTTTTTTAGATATAATTCTATATGAGTAAAAAAAAACATTATACATTATTGAATCATTCAAGCATTTAAGTTAATGGGGAGAGAAATAGATTGTGAGTTTTATTTCTGATGGGTATTAAATACGAACTAAATTAAAACTAGTAAAAGAATAATAAAACCAACATCTAGCACCAACGGCTAATTGAACTAAATAAAACAGTAATAAATTAAATAATCAAATTATTTAATAACAAATATTAAAAAAAAAATAATAATAAATCAACTGACAAGATTGCACGTTGTTAGTTTTTATTCTTTGGCTCTGCGAGATATGCTATAGAGTGGATCTTTGATTAAAGTTATAATAGGGGCACATGGAACCTATCGAGCAGAGGGTCTGAAGACATACATTATGAATCATGATCCAAAAATTCACTTTATCTGAGTTCAAATGAGACATGCCGAACTTATACAAATGAACTAAGCTATATTAAACATCGACAATTGGAACATCGTTATGATCCACTAAAATTTCTCAATATTGTAATTGAATTACATATACAAAATGTTGAGATCCTCACCCCTCTTCTCAGAGCCCTAAAAGGTACTTATGGAGCCTAGGTTTGATTCATTTGCGAGGGTTTCTCTCTTACAAATACAATTTCTATTTGTATTAATTGCACATATGAGTTAATAAAAAAACTATTCTAAAATATTTATATCTATAATGGGATATAATAATAAATAATAATAAAAAAAAAAAAAACAATTAAACAATAAGAGGTTCTCACAATCCACAAACTCGGTTATTCTCAGATGCTATGCTCTGGCACTAGCTTGGTAGGTGTAATTAATTGCTGTTTACATTTTTTTGTATTTTTTTGTTTATATATTATATCTACTATAAGAGATTTTTACTGTTTTTTGTTATTTTGGAATTTGATTAAGTTTTGTTGTATGATGTGTGTATATGTGTGTGTTGTTTGGTTGTGTTTTTTTTTTTTATAAATGTATGACTATTTAAATATTTTGTTTTGTTTAATGGTTATTGCGCTGTTAATTAATTCGTTTCTTGGTTGGTAAATGGTAACTCTTGCTTGGTATTTTGTCTGTAGATATTGATGTATATATACGTGTATACATATTTTAAAATATAATTATTATCATGTTGAGAAGAGCGGATATTAAGCTAAAAAAATGTTTTCTTTCTTGTTTCTTTGATCTTTCTACGTGTATCTGCCTCTCGGGGGAAGCTAGCGTTAACACCAGCGAAAGGGCACAGCGCGGGGCCTATCGGCACCTTCTTTGACTAGAGGTTTATGATATTCGCGATTAGGACGTGAGTGAATGGCACCCCAACACTGCTCGCAATAGTACTGCAGACATGTGACGTTGGCACAAAAGAATGGGGCGAACTTTCCACCACATCGTTGTCCCTCGCACTCGTCACACATTTGATCGTCCAGCACGTATGGTTTGACCTCTACTCGCTTGTCAATGTCTCCATGTTGCAGCTGCACAAAACGTGCCGATATCGCAGAGATGTAGCTCTGTTGGTTAGAAAAGGCCACACGCCCGGCACCTTTCGGATACTTGAGCTCAGGATCGGTGTCTATGCCAGCATAACAAACACCTCCGTACAGATGATCCATGATCATAGCCAATTCGTTAGCTTTAAGGGGGCGTGGTACCCCGCCGACAAACACAGTTTTTCGTGGATCCAACGACATGGTAGCGTCAAGAACATAATCGGCATCTGCCAAACGCCAAGGGCGTATTTGCACTGCCTTGTCTTTAATCGTGGGCGAAGACACACAGAGATATAGTTTCTCATCGTCAGTAATGCACGACTCAATCAACTGTTGCACACTGTTTTCATCCTGAAACAACAGAAATGCATATCCTTTTGGTGGAAAGTATGATTTCGATTCTGCTTTGTGTGGCCAATCCACAACCAACGGACCAAATCTCCGAAACGACGTAGTTATTTCATCTTCGTCAATATCAGGAGGTAGTCCTCCAACAAAGACCTTCCTCGAATATCGGGCAGTCACTTCGGAGCCTTGGGAATGGGGCGATGATCTTGAGGGTGAATTCAGTTTAAGATTTCCTCCGCCGTCAATGAAATTTCCAGCCTCGTCAGACAAATGATCACTAGTTACACTCAATGTCTTCCCGCGTAATCTATCAGCCACTGATCCAGCATCACCGCCAGGGCCAACACTGCCACCACTAGCTGCCGCCACTCCTAAATTTCGCATCATATCGTTCAGACTGTGCATATCGATTCCATTTCCAATCTGACAGCGGTCTTGATAGCCATGGTAGACATTATCCCCACCAGCGCCACCGCCTCCAGCACCGTTGCCCACCATACCTGGTGGTACAACATCAAGTGAATAGCCAGGAGTAGGCGATGATCCTTTGCCGGGAAATGAGATGCTGCGGCGATATTTGTTAGGCGAAATGCTATTCGATATGCCAGGCTGAGATCCATTGAACGAGGAATTTTCTGGTGGGCATGGATGATTTGGTGAAAGCTGCTGTTGTATAGCCGTTGGCGGCTGTGAAGGTCCTTGTTGTTGTTGTTGTTGTTGTGGTGGTGGCATTGCACTAAGATCAAAGAAGTGTTATTTATAGTTAAATTATTTTTTTATAGAATCTAAAGTATCAATAAAAAAAAACTTGAAAATATGTTTGTAGTTTACGGGAGAGGTTTACGTTAGTTAAAAATAGAGTTCACTAAATAAGGGACCTAAAAAGCGCGCAATAAGCCAGAAATGGTGCATAAAAAAATTAAAACAAAAATAAACTATGTTGAACCCTTATTTAAAAAAATCATTTACAGGCCGGCAGTTATCAAACCGATATTGGGCTTTTTCCGATGACCGACAACTATTTCACCTTGATTATTTTGGATTGAATTTTGTTCGAAAGAATTAAGCCTCAGAATGTCTTAAAGTAGATTGATTTCAATTTCAAGTATGTAAAAAAATAATTTTCTAATACACTGAAAAGCTCGCTTAAAGTGCCTTAAACAACACACAAGTTACAATACCTCTTTTTTCCAAAAGGGATTTTAAAACAGCAAATAGATTTAATCATTTTTGACTTTTGGTATTAGTTTTGCAGCTAGTTCCGTTTGGCATTCTTAATCAGAGAGCTCCGGATGTTTTCTCCGGATGAAAACGAAAACACTAAAGAGTAACATGCATCAATGGAAACTGAGCTTAAAAAAAAAAAACATTTTCGGTACAAAATGTGACATTTTTTTTTTTAATTTCTGAAAAATATGATTAGTGAAAATGATACCTTTAGTACCTAGGCTCTTTAAATGGATATTTTACTGTTTTTTTCAATAGTTTCAATTTGTTTCGAAAGTGTTTTTTGGGCCTTGTGATACTTAATTCAGTTTAAGATTTAAATATTAATGGACTTTTTTGCGAGGCAGAAACACGCGTCAATAGTTTCATTTTCAAACGTTTTATATTAAAAATGTGCAACGAATATGAACATAGTCTTGTAAGTTAAGTTTTGTAAGCTATGGATTGAATATTAGATTTCTTGCATTAATTGTTTGATACTTTTTTGCAAATAAAGTTTGTAGACTTTTGAAATTACAATAATATTATGAAGACAATAATTAATTTTCTGTATTTTTTTGGAATGAAAAAAAAAGAAAACTATCACTCCTGAAAACATAATAACAATAAATTCACACTATAAAATTTTCGATAACCGTAAATAATAATGTCCCTTTCAAACATTGCGTCGAATGGAGAAAACAAATATCCGATAAAATACGTTTTTTTTTGCACAATTTTGAAACTTTTGACAAATGCAAACGATATTTTCATTTGGGGTTTCTTTGAATTTTACAGCAGAAAACGGTTTGAATATTTCAACCCACAAAAATCTAAATACCCCAAAAGGTAGGTTATACATATATTAATTTCTCGAAAAAAAGCTCATCAACACTTTTAGGAACTACAGACATTTTGTCTACCCTACATATTCTTCTAGCATCTTAAGTAATTTAGACACAAAACATAACAACAGAACTACAACCATATTTTCATTTAAGTATTAATTAATAGATTTCAAATTTAACCCGCTTCCGCCCAGCGTCACAAATATGCAACGGTGGAGGTTTTGAGAATTTTTCAATTTTAAACATTTTTTCTGAGAAAAAATGTATTTTTTTTAAATAATTAGTTCCAAAAAAAGAAGTTTGCATTTTCCAAAATATAAAAGAAAGAAAATTTGTTAAAGTTAGATCGTAAAGCAGAAAAAAGAGGACAGCATTACATATATGTTACACCGGGCGTGATCGCAGTTAAGTTTTTAAGTATGTTTTAAATATTAAATAAAAAAAAATCATATAACATTATACACTTTTTTGTCCTAGAGGCTCTCGGGCGGTGGCGTTGGTTTATTATTCTCCATGTAAGTTGAGTTGTTGTTTTTTTTTTGTTGTAGTAGTAATAATTGTTGTAGTGAATGTGTTGAAACTGTTTTTGTTTTTAGATACATATATTTTTTGATTCAAACTTTTAAGTTAAGCTAGTCACTGAAGGATAACCATAATTTACGTGTTTTCAAATTTTTATAATGACAAATAGTTGTTCACATGTAACAATAGAAACACAACACATAAACAACACCAACAAAATTGGCACCTTATGTTATACTTTATAATTTGTTCCGCGACACAAATAAAATATCTTTTGCTTTAACTACCAGATGTAATTAGTTTTGTATCTTTGTTTTGTTAAAAAAAAAAGTTTTATCAAAAGGAAGCAACATAAGGAACTTACTTTAAACTGTATTGCGATTGCGACTGCCCAGCGTAACAATTAGGTAACGCAATAACATACACTCCACCTTGTAAGTAAGGTGGGATATCACTAAGGAAACATTTTGGTTTCTCTCTCTCTCTCTCTCTTTCACGGTCACACTTTTGAATTTTTTTTCTCTTTCACACACACTAACTTTTGAACAAGTATACAAACAAATATACAAATAAAAATATTTTTTTAAGTATAAATAAGGTATTAAAAATGTAAATACGGAGTTTGCAATACTGTTCCAATTTTGGGCGTTTTTGGTTTGGTTAAATTTAAACAAAGCAATTTGGTAAATTTTATAAACTAAACAAGAGGAAATGTGTTTTGTTGTAATTGTTGTTGTTGTCGCTCAAAAATTCCCAGGATTTACCCTTATCAATTTGTCATATATAAATATTTTAATGGCTTCAAGAAAATACACGACCAAATATTTACTTTTGCATAATGAAAGAATTTCGGTTCCCGTTCCTACTTAAATTTGTGTGGTTTATTGTTCACATTGAGTTATCTTCACCAAAAATTTGACATTTATGAAGCTGTGTGTATTCAAAAAACGAAGTTTTAGCTGCCCTTAATTTTAAGAGACATATTTATTAGGTATAACAATGACCGACAAATTTGTCAATGCTTGCAAAAAGAAAAGAAAAAAAAAAAAACAATAGGAAAATGGAATGATAATTTTGTTTGTTTAAATGTGAAAATAAGTACTATAAACTGTGTTTGAACAAAGATCTTTGGGAGGATTTCAATAACAATGGAATGACGATTTTTCATTTTATTGATGAATATTATCACTGGGAGTGTCATTGTTTTTGATTGCTTATCAGTTAGTCAGTTAATGTATTACGCATGTAAATACAAAACAATTTATTATTTTTATGCACCGAACTCTTTGTTAAACAAAATTAAAACCCAGAGTTGATTAACATATTTCTTCATTAAGTCACAAAGATAGACTGCAATTACAGCAAAACAATAATGTAATGCGAATTATATTAAAATGTAGTAGATATACACCAATTAGAAATATGCTAAGTACGCTACAATGGTTAAATATAAATCAACGTCTTTTTATGTTATGTATGATATTTGTATTTAAAATTAAAAACAATATGTATCCAGGATATTTATGCGAAAATGTACGCACTAATGCTTTGTTAGAATATAACCTACGAAACAATGATGACCTAAGAATAGAAAGAGCGAGGACCACGAGAGGTCAAAGAACTATATTTTACCTGGGTTTCAATGGATTCAACAGTCTTCCGAGAGAAATTAAAAACATAAACAACATCAATGAATTCAAAAGAAAAATCATTGAATATGTTCAATCAAATAATAATTTATAATATATCATATGTCATGATTATAAAAATTAATTCTAAAAATGTTAGATTATAAATTTGATATATTTTTAAATTAAGATGAAATTGTAAAATTGTAATCTAAATGGCTTTAAAGCTAAATAAAGTACATTCATTCATTCATATAAAACAGAAATGACTCAAGCATTTATCGAATATCGTCCTAGTCCCGGAGTTAAACCTGAATTAACTCCTGAAACATGTCCAAAAAAAACCTTTTTATGCCATATTCTTTTTTAGATTCAAACTCTAACTCCAGAGCTTCATTTTTATAATTATGCCGATTTCAAGTTAAAAATGGGCCAAAATACGGGAAGCAGTCGCGGAGGAATATGCAAATTTGGTTTTTACGCTTTTGATCACATATTACTGTAATATGAAACTTTGTATTTGAGGTTAATCGATCTTAATTGTCAAGGGATATAACGTGATTTTAGACACCGAAAAGGCTAGTTATTCCCACAAAATCTGACTGAGTTCTCACTGTCAAATTGACGGAGGCGGAATCGTTTTGTAGGTCAAGATTCTGCGTTCAGTTATTAAAAGCAAATGTTTACTAACAACGATTTAACACGCCAAATTTTCAATTTTTTTAAAAGCATACCACAAATACTTTTGGTCGGCAATCAAATCTTAAAAGACAGTTCCTACCCCAAAAAAATTATATTATAACATTTTTGTTTTTGCACTTAGGGACGCAAAATATTTAATGGAGAAATTATGTTTCTAGTAAACACCACATATATTATCTGCAAGATCATAATTTCCTCGTTCAAATATTTGACGATTTTTATTTTTATGAGCTTATGAGCATGAGCTTTTGTAATTGCGACTCAAAGCAAAAATGTTGATATTTCAACTCCAGGTTATCAGATTAACCCTGAACCGCATACAAAATAAAGAAAGAAATTCCAGTCATCTATGTATGTGCAATGTTTCAAATTAAAGTTAAAATTTAAGCCTAAATTTGAATGATATCACCACAGAAAAAAAAAACAACTTTTTATCTACATAAAGCCATTTAGTCATCATTGAATACAAATTGGTAAGATAACTCAACATAAATTGAATCGCAATTCAAATTCAAGGGTGACAAAGATACAATGGGTATGTGGATACAATGCTTTACTCTAACAAACAAGTGTGATTCTGATTCTCTCTATTTTTATTCTAACTAGAGACTAGACCTTTGTTGCATTTAAGAGATCTGCCTTACAGGATTGGCATATAGTTAAATTGGGGTTATTTTGATTTGATAAAGCTTATTATCGAATTTAGAGAATACTTAAAAAAATACGTATAAACATACGAAAAGCATATTTAATTAGGCCCCTTTTTCTATGTTGTATTTTTACCAATATAAATCAATAGCATTTGGTATGTATGTTGAAATTAACCAAATCCACTAATAAGATAAGATTATCAAAAAAATAAGATACACTTAGTTTCACAAAAGAAAGTGCAGTTCTTTGAAAAAAATGATGATTTATAAAAATCAAATCACAAAGCCTTGATAGCACAAGCCAACAAATACGATTTTTTATCAAAAATAGGTATAGGTTTCTGAGCAAAAGGAAAAATAAAGTAAAAAAGAAAAGCATGCTCTCATCATGAGTGTCGTTGCTTTTTATGGCCAAAAGGATGTTTTCATGCTGCACTTATTTTTCTGTGTTGGCATGTACACAAATAATGGAAGTAGACAAAAATGCACTGCATCAAGTGCAAACATGCAATTACATCAAGTGAGTGTTGTCGTCTCGGTAACTATGTACCTATGTACGCCGTATCTACAGTTCTTACAGTACATGACCACCAAAAGAAGATGGTTATGAAAAGAAGAAAATGCATCATCTAGCTCCTTTTATACACAAAACATACAATTTAAATAAAAGGAAAAAATAGTGAAAGGTGGATTATTATTTTTTTTCTTATTACTCAATCAACGTTGGTGGTGGTGGAGGCGGTAGGAAAAGAGGCACAAGGCACCCGGAAGTGGGCTTTTCTTAAACACCATTCCCTTCTCCACTTTCCTCCCGTTTTCGTCTACTTTGTATCCGATTTGCATGAAAGTAGGTATTTTTTTATTCATATTTTGTTTGATTTAAGGATGGAAACTGGAAAAATGACATAAAAAACGCGAATGGAGAGCGAATAGAACAAAATAAAATCGTTTAATTCGACATACACATGTGACATGCGCCCGTTTGGCTCCCCCGCAGCAACAACAACAACAACTTTATTAACGATGAATATACAAATAATTAAGAAAAAAAAATATATACATGAATTTCTGATAACAAAACGAAATAAATAGAAAATATATCAAAAAGTTTTGGGTACCTTTTGCGATTGAAGAAGTTTCCTTGGAGGAAGTTGTTTCGTGAGTTCACTTCATCTGGCTGCAGAGAGATGTGAATGTAAGTGGCAATGAGATTCAGATTCAGTTAAAACTGAGCAAACTCTGGGACTTACATTCTGTTGTTGGGGGCTGCTTGATAGGGAATCCCCAGTCCCACCTCCGCCTCCGCCACTAGCACTGTTGTGAAATGATTGAAATATGTCATCGAGGCTTTCCTCGCCAGCATTGAATCGCACTGTAATCGGGACACTACCAGACGGTGGTTTACTTGAGCCTCCTTTATTTGTTTGCGTTTTGATTTTTGTTTGAAAGTAAAAAAAAATAATGCTCGGGTTGACCAAGGGAACCTCGCAGTTTATCTCATCACACACGTACCTTTTGGAATTTTAAGTGAATCCATTTTTGCAATGTCACTTGGTGAAGTCTTTTTCATTTCAAAAACAATTTCTGCCCTAAATTTAGATTGTCGGTGTCGCATCGAAACCGAACCAGCGCAGCCATTGAATTGATTCATTTGTCCGCACCGCGACAGCAAGCAGCATCAGCAGCAACATAAGAGTTGCGATGAAATACCGACGAACGACGTTGTCAGAGCATGTAGCAAACATCAGCAACAGAAAGGGGTCAGCGACGAATTCAGAGATAGAAAAAAAAAAGAATAACAAAAAGAAAATTAGAAACCAAAAACAAAATTAAATTTATTTAAAAATGATTTTCCTATTTTTCTTCTCTAATTAGGGATAAGCACCAAACACACATGTACGCATTTGCTTTTCAGGGCAGCAAGAGAGTAAGGTGCTTCAGTGGGGGGATGATAATGGTTGTGTGGAAAGAGATTTTCGCAAAGGGGGAGGATACGTTCCACTTTTCTTTTGATTTTTTTTCAACACAGGAATTTACCTCGGGATTTTCTCTGAACTGAAATTTCTTGTACACAATTTTTTTTTATCTTTTCTTAAATAATTTGTTTAGCACATTTGCAAAAAATACGTTTTCAAAATTCGGGATTAGTTAATTTTCTTCTCCATTTTTGTCACACCATTTTCTTTTTGGGGAACTCCGTTTTTTTTTTGTTTCTAGTGTTTTTGCGACATTACAGAAAATTTTTCTCATTTATTTTCGTGGTTTTCGATTAAGCAAAACGTACGTTTTCTATTGTTGGTGGAAAGTGAAATTGGTTTTATTTTATAATATTTTTAAAGGAATTTTCAATCAGCACACAACTTAAACTTTTGGACGTACACGACGATTCGAACGAAAATTTTTTGTAGCCCAAGAAAAATCAATCTTTTTCTTCGTCTCGGTCGTGTGTTCCGTTTTCCAACTGGAAGAATTTTTATCGAGAGTAACATCTCTGATTTTGGGACATAATTTGACAGTTTATTTGAGGGGTACAAATAAAAGGAACTGCCAGGCAGATATAAATAAATTAATTTTTTTAGTTTCAGTTGGCCGCTCCTAAAACATTTGTAAATTTCTTGGCAAGATTTTTTTTGTATTATCCCCCAAATCTAATCCAGTTTTGAATGTCATAATAAGACAAACAGGACCCAGTGCGACGAGAGTGTTATATACCTATTATCAATTATCCTCCAATTATCATTTTGTTTCTATATTTGCTCTCCACTCTACTCTCTATGTTCTACCTATTTTCAACACCAAATGCCATCTACCAGTCAGAGAAAAAAACTTAGCAGGAAAATGCTAGAGGTATGTGCTCAGAATAGATTTGTAAATCCAATAGCAGTTAGATTTTGTATTTTTTTTGTAATACATGTATTTTCGTATGCAAATCCAATCCAGAGATCTACGGGAAAATAAAATACAGCTGTTATCATCGGGATCTGGATTAACTTTTAACACGTACTACAAAAACAATTTTAAAAATTTCTCATTATTTTTTTTTGTATTACGTATTAAAGTTAATCCAGATTCCGGTGATAGTAAAACATACCTTAGAAAATTAATTCTTTGCAAATTAAAACAAAAACATTTTTTTTAATAAATAAAAATTAATATTGATTTAAAGTCTCAAAATGATAGTAGCCGAGTTTTAAGTACGTTTTTATCTCCGTTTAAGAAAATCCTTTGCGAAATACAACAACGATTGTGCATTCGTGGTTCAGCAATGCAAACCCACTGATTTCAGCGGATTTACTGAGGTAACATTATTTAACCTTGAACCATCACTGAACCTCAGTAAATCCACTGAAATAAATCACGGAGTTAAAATTGTTGAAGCATATTAGTGCAACTGACTAAACAATTTGTAAATTTACGACGTTGCATGAATGTCCTTAGTATGTCCTTTTGTTTTCTATCATCCAAAACAGTAAATTTGACTAAGGTAGTTCAAAAGACAAAAATTAAGTTCTACAAATCTGGTACTCTGCACAATTTTTTTTCTAAATAAAAGAAGAAAAATAGAAATTGGACACGAGCACCATACGATTTTATCAACCTCACAAATATACAACTTAAAAGGGCTAATGAGCCCGTTTAGATTGGGAAAATTGAGTCCAGACTCGTGAGTCTCATCGTGTCTATATTCAAATATTTGAGGCGCCTCAAAACACATAGAAACAACAACAATTTCAATGCTTTGCACATTGAAACAACAAATGAGTTTCATGAGTCCAGCGTTTAAATTTTGTTCATGCCACACGACATCTTGTCCAGAAACGAACATTTTGTTCATGCCACACGACATCTTGTCCAGAAACGACCGTGAGACCGGTCTCAATCTTCCCAATCTAAAAAGTGTATATCAGAATTATCTATTTTAATAAATTTTATATTTTAAACTACAAATGGATTTTTTGAATTTTTTGTAAACCTTTAAAAAAAGGCCGAGTTTTGAATAGAAATAAATAGGAACTTTAAAAGAAGAGATTAGTAATTAAAAGAAATTAAATTAAAAAGAATTATACGAGAATCATAATAGAGTTCATCCATCTAGATTACCTAGTAGTACCGAGAAGCTTTTTCTTTGAAGGTCACGTAAGTCACGTCTATTTTTTTTTAGAGAATATACCTACTATTGATAGTTTCTCAATTGTTGTTAATAGTTCAAAATATGCTTTATTTTATAAAATAAATATTAAGGGTATTCATAAACGGCGTAAGGCCGTCGTAAACGTAGTAAGGTTTTAAACTCCGTAATTCTGTCACAATTGGTATGTTTTTGTGGAAATTTTGACATGTTTAGGCAGTTTACAACATTACACTGTTGCATGAATATCCTTATTAATTAATTGATGAAAATAAATTATTTCACATTTGTATTTACTTTTTTGATAAAAACTGGGAATCATTACAAACACAAGGTTGCTGAGGATAAATTTTAAATTTTCAAAAATATATGCAAAAATCTACTGTTTCTTTTAAATCCACAAACATTTCATTTTTTAACTTTTTTCCCTTCTTCAAACTGTCGATTTAATTGACAACAGATTCCGGTAGACAACTATGTACTATTTTGAGGGAACTTGATCTAAAATTATTAAGTTTATTATGCATAACATCTTATATGTGAAAGATGTGTTTCTTTGGCGGGTTGGTAATCCTGAGTTTTTCGGAAATATTCCTCCAACACTTTCAAAGAGAAGGAGAATTAAATTAAAATAAACATTTTTAATCTACCACAAGCTATTTTTTCAAAGCCAATTTAATAAAATTTCGAAATTCGCCAGGGAAATAAAAAGAAATATGAACAAACTTTTCTGGCAGTGCTGCAACACAAATTCCCTCAACTCTGGCGATGTTTTCAGCAAAATAAAAATATAAGCCCTGGAACGAATGGGAACATAAAGAAGGAATAACAGAGAACGAAATTTTTTTGTTGCGAAATAGTTGGAATGTGGGTTAGTTGGATATTATGCGTTTACTTATTGCTAAATTGCTTTTAAAAATAACATATTTATTTACCTCAAATATTTATAATTATATTCCAGCAAAAACTTTATTTAATTTTAGTCACAACAACTAATTCGTCACTTTTTTCTACACAACGGAAATTATTTCTTTCAACTATGACGTTCTTTCCGTGTGTGATTTGGATAACTGCACAAGTCAGCTGATTGCCGTTTTGTACATGTAGAGCAATGGAAATAGAAACGGCGGAACAACTTTGGGACGCATATTTTTGACAGAGGAATGGAAATGAACGCATTCAATGTGAGAATAATGTTAATTTAAAAAAAATTTATTCAACTTACCCCATTTTGAAAATAAAATGCAGTATTTATAGGATGGGTTTTATTATTCGAAATGATTTCTTATCTTCAAAGTAATTAAAATTAATTGAGAATAAAATATTTTCTTGTTAATGAACTTTTGTATGTTCGAGTGAAAACAAATTATTTTTGAATGATTTTTAAAGATTTGCTATGACTTTTTTTAATTTTCAACTAGGTAGGTACATAAGTTAAAGATTGGAACAAAATTATAGTGAAATTAACTAGAGACTTAAACAATTAAAAGATGAAAATGGTATTTTCTTTAATTATAGACAATCACTAAAGTCTGATTTTAATTTTGTATCATACGAACATCGTATGTCACACGAGGAAACTGAGTTGCTAGCAACTTTCAGTTCCATGGTAAGAAGGACAGGAGAAAAGAGGGGTGAGCAAAATCTCCCGGTCGTGGGCTTAAAGAGATTTTTTGACATTTCTTTTTACATAGATTTTCATAGGAAATCCCAAAAATTGCCTAGATTTTGTTTCCTCGTGTGAAAGAAACAAGAGATTTTTAAGGAAATTTAAAGTAAACGTCAAACAAAATCTCCAGCAACTTGTTTCTTCGTGTGAAAAGGGACTACGTCACATGACACTACGATAAACACAAACAAGTATTAGGCGTCACAATCATGTGCTTACGCTCAAACTTAATTGATTTTTATATTTTTATATACTGATTGGGCGTTGTAAAATTATTTTTTTTTTAATTTCTCGAAAACTATAAGTTTTTTTGAAAAAATGTGAAGGTAAAAATTGTAGCTTATGTTATTCTACATAAAAAAGATTAACATACTTTTTTCATACAAGCAATAGATTCTGAGAAAATCATGCAAGAACTTCACGGATCACGGTGGATTAAATTTTGCCAAAAAATTTATTAAAAAATAGGTAATGAACACGTTTATGCCCACTTTTCTCAAAATCTATTGCTCCTGCGAAAAAAGTGTTATAATCTTTTTTGTCCAAAATTTTATGAGCATCAATAAGAGCTCATTAGTTTTTTGAAAAAAAAATATATTTATTCAAAATATTTATTGAAACACAAAAAAGCCCTATCTGCGGTATTTTTTTTAAATACTTTCAATTTTTTAATTTGTAAAAATTGTAAAAAATAAAGCACACACTACGCTTTAAAACAAATATTTTTTGAAGTTTTAAAGTTTTATATTCAGGTTGCAGCTAGCCATTTAGTGTTTTCTTTTATTACTTAGAAATATTGAAAACTGTAGTTAGGGCCTTAACGAGATTATTCGTGATTTTTAGTCATTTGAGTTGGAAATATGAGTTTTAAGCTTTACACAGGAATAATAAAATATTTGATGGTTCCACCAATTAAGGTACTAACTTAATATTATAATTTTGGTATTTAGGCCCTTTTTTCATAGGATGGCAGTGTTGTCCTTAAGTTGTCTAAGGGGCTTATTATAGCTATCAGCAAAACGAATCAGGAAAAAATTTCAAGTGGTTTTTCTATCATATTTCCATTCGATTTTAATCAAAAATGCTAAAAAAAGAAAAATAACTCAATGAATTTGTTGTAAATAGACAATTTCGATTGAGCATTTACTTTTTGTTAAACATTAATTTACCTAATTATTTTTCTCATGCAGAAAAA
Source organism: Dasysyrphus albostriatus (assembly GCA_946251815.1). Taxonomy (NCBI): domain Eukaryota; kingdom Metazoa; phylum Arthropoda; class Insecta; order Diptera; family Syrphidae; genus Dasysyrphus; species Dasysyrphus albostriatus. The sequence goes on from OX276336.1 coordinate 141,602,206, forward strand.
CTATTTGCATCAGGAAAATAGTTAAAATACAATTTCGAGACAAAATAATTGTTCAATTAAAAATTTTACCTTTACAAAAATTCTTTGAGTGTTTTGTCATTGATTCGTTTAGTATTTGTGTTTTGAATGGTTTGAAAACAGGAACATTTTTTTAAAAGGATTATTTACCTTTTAAAAATATGTTCGTGATGCGTTTTCCTGATCGCTATAACTGGACCTTAACGGCATCGGTTTTCTAATATTTGTTTAAGTTATCATTTTATTTAATAATTAAATAAAGCACCTATTTCCAACTATTTGTGAACTTTGAAGAAACTGTCTAACTAGCCTTAAGAATAGTGTATAAAGTTTAGGAAAAATTAGAGAACTCCATTAAAGTTAAAAAAAATTGTTAGTTATTGTCACGCCAATGCCTTTCAAATAGGGTGTCTATAATTTTTCGCTAAGTATTTTAAGAAGTTTATCAAAAGTGCCATTGAATAGCTTGTGACAAAAAAGAACGTTCAATTAAAGCATGGTTTATAGATCATGCGCTCAAAATTATATTTTGTAGAGAAAGTTTTCAATTTTATGTGAAAATACTGGAGATCTCTTTTCGAAATCGAATCTAATAATTTAGAGTGTGGAAAACGGAGTAGATCTCAAAAAAGCGAAGGGTGAAAAGGAAATTCACTACGTGAATGTATGTGAAAGCTTATTCTCAGTGGGTAAACTGTTGAAAGTTGAACAGAGAATCAGAGAATCAGTATCTTACACTGAGGTCACACAACGTTTACAGAATAAAGAACGAAGGTCTCAATGCAGCTTAATGTGAAATAAAGAAATGCTACAAGCTTAATTTTCAAACGCAAATTGAAACAACAACACATTAACTGCACATTTGAAATTCAGTGAAGTACCATTCAGATAAGCTGTGAGGTGCAAATAATTTAGTTTAGGCAATTCCAAGCGCAGCGCCAAAGCAAATAAAAAATTCGCTATTTCATTTGATAAAAGCGATTACTTCATTTTATTTTATTGCTTCTCTTGGGTTTAAATAAATCTTGATTCAAGTTTTTAAATAAACAACCAAATACTTGCTTGAAAAATATTCACAAATATCTCGACTATTTGCAAACCACAGTATACAAATCTTAGGTATTATACTGCGCAGGTTGTCAAAATTGAAACGCTGATGAACGTGAGGATTTAAACACACGTAAACACAACAACAAATTGAAATTGAAATTGTCAGAAATAAAAAATGGCTGTGAACATGAGGAGGTAAATACATGCAACCACAACAACAAATATTGGAATTTGACACAAATTTTGATATATGCGCAGAAGTGAAAAAAGTCAAAACTCTAACGATAGATATTACCTTTAATCTTTTGATAACAGCTGACGTAGCTTGCATATCATAGCGTAACAGGGGTACTATATGGTGATCCAAACTATCATGGATCCCCTGGTTCTCCCCTACATAGTAAAACTAATTACGGTCTAAATGTGCCAATATTTATAGGGGTCTCTGGCAGTTCCAAAGTTAAATCACAGATAATTATATTAATTATGAAAATAAATGATTTTAAATAATTTAGAGCTTAGGTACATACATTATTATAATCAGTAAATCTGAACTATACGACATCCATATTATGAAATAAATAAATTAATAAATTTCGTTTCGCATCAGCAGCTTACTAGGCTTAAACTTAAAAGCACAAAGGTGAAACAAATATATGAATAGTAAATTATACTCTTGACTATTAATAAGTACTCTATTTCACTATTTAATTTTGTGACCCTCACGACATTGAATTAAATTTGGTGTTCTTTTAGCCAAAATACAATATTATTGGTTAATATTTCTTTTACTATACATACATTCATATATATGTATGCATTTCTTTAGCGCTCGACTGAATTCTAGCTTAAATATACAATAATATTTTTTTTGCGTGAAATTTTCACTAAAGATATAATTAATGATCAGCTTCAATGCATTTTATCTAAAGTTTAAATTTAATGTCGAATATTAATGACAGTCATAAAAAAACAGTGAATCTGATTGGAACTAAAATTAATTTGTTTAAAATTAATCAAATGACAAAAATATCCAGTGTTAAAGAGGATTTCCGTTGGGCAAGTTATGAAATAATGTCAGACAAGCGAACCAAAGGTTGGTTTCTGGTAGACTCACCAAAAGATGTCGCCTTGATCGTTTCTGTGTATCTATTAATGGTGTACTTGGGACCAAAAGTTATGAAAAAGTAAAGATGTGGATTTAAGAGATATACGAGTAAGAAAAAATAATAAAATATTTTTATTAAAATTTTTTATTTTACTCAGGAAAAAACCATTCAAAATGAATGGAGTACTTATTGTTTATAACTTCATAATGATGCTGGTTAATTTTCTGATTCTCAAGGACATCTTCGTAGGAAGTTCAAAACTTAATTATCAGTATCTTTGCCATCGCAGTAAGCTCGAATCCCATCCGGAAGAAACTAGGGTAAAATTAAAAATGCTTTTCAAGGTGAACACTTAAATATTTTTCTTTTGCTTTTTTATTTATATGCATAGGTTATGAATGCAATGTGGTGGTTCTATATCTCAAAATCCTTGGAGTTCACTGATACACTGTTCTTTATTTTGAGGAAAAAAAATGATCAATTGAGCTTGTTGCATGTCTACCATCATAGTACAATGTTTCCAATTTGTTGGACCTCAATCAAATGGTATCCAAGTGGTGCCGGTGAGTACTATACTAATGTCGTTTTCGATTGGTTTGTATTCTGTTCCATTCCTATGGCATATGGAATAATTGGAGTAGTTGGAGTGAAAAAGGAGTAGAAAAGAAGTACTCCAAACATCCAATCGAAAAGGACATAACTATAAACTTATAAATTTCTTTTCTCACTTTTGAAAAGTTGGTACTCAAATAGAATGGGGAAAATTTATAGATGTTGTTTAAATAGCTGCTAAGCAAAACGAAGAGATTATCTTATTGGGGCATATTAATAGACATTGTTTAATTTTTTGGTAGGTAAAACTGGAGCTTAACTGATGAAGTTTCAATAAGATAATCTCCAGATTTGCCTAGCAAAAGCTAGGAGCTATGGATAAATGCCCCATTAAAACTTCATCAGGTAAACTCTAGTTTTGCATATAACAGAAACTTAAACTATGTATATCTATGAATATACCCCAGTGAGCGTTTTATCTTTTTTAGCTGTTCGGTTACCTATGCTAAATTGCACAGTTCACGTGATTATGTACTTCTATTACGGACTAAGTGCTATTGGGCCAAGTGTCAAAAAAATGTTATGGTGGAAAAAGTACTTGACACTTCTTCAGTTGGTAGGTTAACCTAGATTAAAAAGTCTATAAAGGTATTCATGCAACGTCGTAAGTTTAAAAATTGTATAAACATGACGTTTGGATAAGTTCAACCACTTTGATTAATTTTCCGCAGCTAAATCTTTGGATAGTTTAACCAAATTGTGTAAATCATTTCCCATACAATATTTGACAGTTCATTAACAAAATGATAAACTTAACCAATTTGTAAACTTATCTAGGGTTTTACGAAGTTGCATGAATACCCTTTATGTTAAAAAATAGAAAGAGCATACAATTTGGATTAATATTTTTAGATACAGTTTGTGATATCCTTATCTTGGTCTTTGCACTCACTGATAAAAGGCTGCAATCATCCAGCCTGGATTGATGTGACAAATATTTTATATATGTGTTCATTTTTATTTTTATTTAGTAAATTTTATTTTAATAGCTATTCTTGTAAGGGGAAATTGAAATGAAAATAAATGTGGATATTTTAAAGTATTTTTTTTTTATAATTGTGTTATTATTTTGGTTTTCAAAACATTTAATACAGTGTATTCGATTCGTCCGTAAGGGTTTAATGAAATAAAGTCGTGAAATAAACAATCTTTATATTAAAATGGTTTTATGCTGTTTTTTTCAAAGTGATTGGTATTATTATTTAAAATAAGGTTTTTGTTCTCAAAAATTAGGTTAATTCACTTGAAGTTAACTAAGGATTTAAATTGGCCGAAAAACACGTTTCTGGAGAATGATCTTGCCCTAAGAAAGTGGCCTAGTGAATTATATACTTTTATTTTAATGTGTCAAGTGCTGATAAATTTTTGGTTTGGTTGCTCGCTGCATACAATGCTGAAGTGGTAGAAATGTCATTTTGATGTATTGATGGTTTTGTTCTGTAAAGGCGTTGCTAAGCTCCCATGCCGTTTGTTGTGTTTTTGCTGTCAAACAAGGACGTTCAAATAAACACGGCTAGTAATTGATTTTTGATCATCGAAAATAAAACATACTCTAACTATAACTGTAACTTTTTCCTAATTTCCTTAATCATAGTAAAAAAATATCAAAATTTTCAAAACGATTTACCACCTATTCTATGCCTAAAGCTCCCATTGAGCCATTAATTTACCCTTGATTAATAAACTATAGGCCTTAAAATGGAAAATAATTATGTTGGGTGCAAAAATCATTTGCATGCAAATAATGCCTTGAGGTGAATATATTTTTTTTGGAAGCGTAAACTGACCATACCAAAAAATATATTTTACTCACCACATTTTTTTTTCGCATGCAAAAGAATTCCCGGTCCATTGTTTTTTATGACATACCATGAAAGCAATTATTTCTTATTTCACCTCAATAATTTTTGACATGCGAAAATATTCGCATGGATTTTTTTTGCGCAGGGGAATTTTAAACTAGGCTTTAAGCATAGTTAACGGTTTCCATGCGAAAACAACATTTTTATTTTCCAAACAATTTTTTCACCTCTTCTATGCACAAAACTGGAAAACACTGTTAACCTTGGCCTAACTACCCACTGAGTCATTAATTTACCCTTAAATAATAAACTATAGACCTAAAATGGAAACCAATTATTTTTGGATGCAAAAACCAAATGCATACAAACAATGCGTTAATGTGAATATTTTTTTTTTTGAAGTGTAAACTGATCATTCGATATGATAAATATATTTTATTCACCCCGCTAACACTGAAAATACGATTTTTGAAAGGCTCGTCTAATAACGTCAATGATATATTGTCATAACATGAACATGGAATTAGCCGTACATTAGGCAAGCCCATGCCCAAATATAATTTGTCATCAAGAAAGAGCATCCAACAACCACACGTCTTGAACAAAACGTTTTAAATTTCAACTTTGAGTTAGTAAAAAGCTTCATCTCCCTGAAGTGATATTCTATAAACTCAGACAAGGATCCATCGGCGAGATCAAAGGAAACATATTTTTGTCAACGTTGCCCCTTTTTTGCCTAAAACGACAATCTTTGAGACACCCCCGAAGTATAGCACAGTATGGGGTAAATCATGGCTCACATGGCACACGCAAGTGGAAGAATACCTCAACCAACTTGGCGAGCGAAACTGGAGGGAAAGTAGCGGAACATTGATTTGTAAAGATACATATAACACGAAGTTGTTCAAGGGTAAAAGCAATAGTAACATGGATACGTTAAGTCATTAATTAATTTTGTCTAAACTTAAATATTTAAATTTAACAATGGAAATTCAATTAACCCCTGAAGTAGAATTATGGTTTTAGAAAAATGAACTAATTTTCATAAGGTTTAATTTTTTTTTTTATATACTCGTAAATTTAATATAGAGCTTTTTTGTATGTATTTGAACGTGATAAATATTTAATTTTAAAAAAAGTTCAAGGTCATCTCATGCAGACTTTGTTTTAAGTTATTTTCCTTTCGTTTCTTTTAAATTAAACCGCATGTCCAAAACCATCACTGCAAAGTCCCATTTATAACATTGAAATTCCCCAAAGCATTGATGTGGAGCAAAGCTAAAATTTAATGTAAAATTTTCATAGTGTCTGACGATGCCGCCCGCCAAAGCTGGTAAGGTTATACATCTACCCATTCCTGAATATTGCAGTCAGTAAACTGTGTTAGTGTTAGATACATACATATGAATAGATTTAAAAAATAATATGGCATTATAAATGCATGGAATTGATTTCACTCTTTAGCTTGTAAGGGATGGGTTTATCCTTGAGTTAAGCAGTGGTTTCGTTCACATGAGCTTTGAGAATTTGGTTTCAAATAAAGTATTCAGGCTTGTTGTGAGTTTCACGTGAACAAGATTCCAATAAGGCTGATTATGTTAATTATACTTTTATTTGGGAATGTTAAAGTTTGTTCATCTATTTCTACACCATACATTTCTTGGTACCTACTTACATTTAGAATTAGCTAAAATAGCTAGCTGTATAGGTTATTTTTTCGTAGTTCCTAAACATTTTTAGGATACAAAACTATCACATGAGAAAAATCAAGAATAGCTAACAACAAATCTGATTTCAGATTGGATAGACGGCCCATAAAGCCCATGCTTGGAAATCTTTTGATATAAATTGTACACGATTTACTATACAAAAAATAAATAAAGGCTAATCTAACGTAATATAGTCTAAATCTAAATCTGATTTCAAAGAAAAATATTACGTATGCAGTGCTAGTCATTAAGAAACATTTATGTTAACTTGATGTGAAATGAAGAATTCGTCAAATGGTGGATCCTTTTTCATCGAATTTTCTATGTGAAATTCGGTACGAAAATGTTGGTCCAAAAATTTTCATTTTCCTACAAGTGCAGGTCAGTTCCGGATCCAGGACCTTTCCAAACCGGGGCGAAAACATGACATGAGTTTTAAATGAAGTTTAAATGAAATGAAATTAGTTTAAAATGACAAACTTTTATTTAAAAATAGTGTAGGTAGCTTCAAATAATTCGTATTTGTATCTGTTAAGGGCTGACTGGGTAAATATAAATTTTGGAATTCCATTGCCTCATAAAATTTCATTTCATTTAGTGTTAGTATAATTCTCAACTTTTGATAGGCACATGGATTTGGCCCCCATGTAAGCTGCTTCAAAGGGCAAAGTCCCGCGTTCGCACCCCATAGATCCATCATCCGTGGTTGGTGTAGTTAACTATATTAAAAAAAAAATAATAAAACCGTTTTCGAAAAGCAAGTGTTTTTCTTAAAATCACCAAAATTGCATAATATCTATAATTTATAATAATAAGTATTTTTAATTAATGCTCCTAAAATCTTAATCTTCATTCAATTCTCTTCAAAATCAAATCTTAATCAAAATTAATTCAAAAGTGAATAAGGCCTTATGTTCGAATACAGAACAAATGTTCCCAAATGAATCAATAAATAGTGATTTGATGGTTAATATCCATATCTTTCAGAAATTCTGTAAAAGCTATATTTTGACAAGAATGAAACTGAAATAATAATATAACATTCGAAATCCCAGCTCCCAGCATAAGATGGACTAGAACTAAAAACGACTTTTTAACACTAAAATCATCTGGAACCTTAGCTAATAGAAACCTCTTTAAAAGAACTTTCTTCTCTTAAAAATATTTTCTGTAAAGATTGTCGTAAGGATATTTTCTCTTTTTAAATATAATTTACTCCGAAAAAGCTTGGATAGAATGGATAAAGCTATCATATAGCTTTTATTTAATTTAATTGCAAAGAGAAAATATCCAAACTATAAAATTGTAAGGGATGTTTTCTCTTTAAAATTATATTTGTTTCTTCATTTTTAATAAAAGCTTATAACTTGAAGTTAGTTTATTACCACAATCATAAACCATAGACAACATTATGACTAAGCACAAAAATTAATTCACAATTTGGAAAAGGTGTTGAGTGCTACAATTAAGTTGTTTGAACTTCAAGAAAGGAGGTTATGGGGAACTGAGTTTGGAGTTGAGTATACATAATAAAGCTAAGAACCATCTGTTGACTAAAACATTTAAGTAGTGGAAAAAATATTTCCTCACATTATTCAAACTTTCATCAGAATACATAACAAAGAAGGTATTTTGGGGGCTATCGTGAAAAATTTCCCACGGAGTTCTTTCCATCACAATGATCTAAAATTTGAACCTGCAAAGAACAATGAAAAATTGTTGTCGTTTTCAATTGAAGCATCCGGTGCAAAAACCAGACACTAGTTAATATTTTTGAAAGTTGAGGCAGTTACAAAAATCTGTGTTCAAAATCAGAATATAAAATATTTGATGGAAACAATATTTTTTTCTCGGAAAGAAAACAAAAAACCACATTCATCATGTTAAAAAAAGTTTCAAAAAAGTAAACTTTTTATTAAAAAATAAATATATGAATCAAAGAATCATGTTTTGTCAGTAAGTGGAGTTGCCTGGTTTTTAAAATGGATGCTTCAATTTTTGAAGATGGGAGAAATTTCGTGGGAAATTTTATTCATTGAATGGGAGCTCAATAAAAGAGCTTATTTTTGATTCAAAATAGCTTTTTATGGCCTTTAGTCCTACAAATCGGCGTTTCGTCCGGCTTACTCACTTGGACTCATCAGTGACGTAGTGAGGGCCTTGTCATACGCAATTTGTATTAAGTTCAGTTCAACTTACATGAATTCTTTTACAAAAATCCACTGTAAACTATATCCAACAAGATTAGAATTCCTAATCATTAAGCTGGAAATTTTTTTTGCCCGGGGCCAGGCAGAGTTTCTATTAGAAGGTTTTTTTTTATAATACAAATTCTATATACTACTGAAATAAATCAGCCAAGTAGAAGACTTAGCATTAAAGTTGGACTTGTTGAATTATTGATTCAAAATAGCTTTTTATGGCCTTTAGTCCTACAAATCGGCGTTTCGTCCGGCTTACTCACTTGGACTCATCAGTGACGTAGTGAGGGCCTTGTCATACGCAATTTGTATTAAGTTCAGTTCAACTTACATGAATTCTTTTACAAAAATCCACTGTAAACTATATCCAACAAGATTAGAATTCCTAATCATTAAGCTGGAAATTTTTTTTTTGCCCGGGGCCAGGCAGAGTTTCTATTAGAAGGTTTTTTTTTATAATACAAATTCTATATACTACTGAAATAAATCAGCCAAGTAGAAGACTTAGCATTAAAGTTGGACTTGTTGAATTATTGATTCAAAATAGCTTTTTATGGCCTTTAGTCCTACAAATCGGCGTTTCGTCCGGCTTACTCACTTGGACTCATCAGTGACGTAGTGAGGGCCTTGTCATACGCAATTTGTATTAAGTTCAGTTCAACTTACATGAATTCTTTTACAAAAATCCACTGTAAACTATATCCAACAAGATTAGAATTCCTAATCATTAAGCTGGAAATTTTTTTTTGCCCGGGGCCAGGCAGAGTTTCTATTAGAAGGTTTTTTTTTATAATACAAATTCTATATACTACTGAAATAAATCAGCCAAGTAGAAGACTTAGCATTAAAGTTGGACTTGTTGAATTATTGATTCAAAATAGCTTTTTATGGCCTTTAGTCCTACAAATCGGCGTTTCGTCCAATTCATGTAAGTTGAACTGAACTTAATACAAATTGCGTATGACAAGGCCCTCACTACGTCACTGATGAGTCCAAGTGAGTAAGCCGGACGAAACGCCGATTTGTAGGACTAAAGGCCATAAAGAGCTTATTTTTATTTGAGACTTTTAAAGTCCAAGGGGGGAAATGTTATAAATGTTATAATGACCCGCTCCCATTTTTTTCTTGTTTATATTTCTAACCTAAATGCTTTGAGTTTTTCGTCTTACTTCACGTAAATCGACTAATATTCAAAAATAAAAAAGAGAAATTGATTAACCCTTACAGCGACTGTAGGGGATGAAAATAATAATCTGTAAAATAGGAATTTTTTTTCCATTCAGAGAAGATTTATAGGCCCATCCAAGGTGATCTTTTTTTACGAACAACCTAATGTACACATTTAATGTTAAATTTATAAGACTATTGTCTTTCTTACTTGGCATACTTGGCTCAAGAGTAACAAAAGTAATGAAGTTTCATATAATTCGAAATACTTATTTTTAATATTGTGATTAAAAATATAAAAATTATGAAACTATAGTATATTTTATTATTATGGTTTATCTCTCTTATAAAAGTTTTTTAATAGGTAAGTATGTCACTATGGAAAAATTCTACATGCACTCAATTTTTTGTATAACTAACTTCACTGTATAAGTGATAAAATAATTGACAACGAAAAACCTACAAAATTAAAAACCAATTTCAACATAAATCAATTCCTTTTATTCCTGATAATTAAACTTAATCATTTGGAATTTACTCATCTTAATTTTCTACCAAATGAAATTATTCAACTGATATTTAGAATTTCACATAATATTAAATGGGTAGCTACGTATATATGTATATACTCGTATATCATTTTGGAACCCTGTGGTTCATACACAAATTCCAATGTTATAATCTAATTATAAATCTGCATATTATGCTTTCAGTTCCTAAATATGTAGGTATGTACATACATTATGTAATATTCTGTCCATACATACCCAAAGATATAAATAAATACTAACAACGTTTTGATACGTAGAAATACTACATACTCAAATAAATTTTCAAAGTACCTACCTACATACATATTCGTACAATATAAATACATGCATGTTTTAATTTCAATTATCAATTTGTCGCTAATTTTCAAGCAGCATTTGGACAATAAGGCTTTATGACCGAGTATACTGGTTACCTGGTCAACTAATAGAAAGTGGACGTATTTTATTCAAATTCGCTTTGCAGATATAAATTAAATTTATGCACGGAAATAAAGTGTAATTGCGATTCAGAATGATATTCTGATGCAACTAAACAGATGCAAGGAATATTAATATTCCTAGTTATAATAATGATCTGATGCATTTGCTATGGAATGCAATTTAATTTAAACGCATGAAACTTATACTGTGACCTTGAAAAATGAAGAGCTACCGATTGTCTACAGATCAAAGTTGATTACAATGCCACTACTAACTACCCTGCAATAAAAGAGTGTTCGATCTCGAAAAGGCGGTAGCGGAAGTATTCTGTAAACCAGAATATCCGGTCTGTTGTCCCAATGCTATAAGCATCAAGAACCTGGTACTATAAGTCTGGGGGTTGTATATGTATTGCCAGGCTAACTTATTCCCTTGTGGAGTTCCATGGGATTTCGCCTAGAAGCTACTTCTGTATTAATGTTATTTATAATTTAAAGGAATCCACCCAGCGGGAGAAATTCTAATTCCAATTAAACATTAATTTATCAGTTTGTCAATTTCCAGATAAGCTTTCCATACTAATCTTAGAGGTATATACATCTTTAAACAAAATCCAAATATAGCCCAAACATTCAAATATTTCCCACGAAAGTTTGTCTGGAAACAATTTTTGAACTTTTGGTTGACCTACCTACTATTATATAAATATAACTTATTTTATGAGAATATGTAGCTGTTGCTATTGTAAACAATTTGTTTATAGCTTTTTCACATGTGAACACGCAATTCTCACTAAGCAAAGCAGTTGTAATAAGACTTTCGATATTTACATATTTTATATTATATATACAGACATTCATACTTTAACAATCCTTGAAAAATCGATTATGTGCACGCAAACCGATTTTTATTATTATTATACTTTGCCATTTATGTGAAGTTTTATTTTTATTTACTCCTTTCTTTTTTGCTTTGTATACTTGTAAATCCTTTCATTGCCAATAAAATCAATTTGATTGCTGTTAACTTCTGTGCATACAGCCTTTATATGGTCATAATGGCAACCAAATGGCAATGGCGAAAAGGGTTATTTTCCGTTTATGTGCTGTTATCAGGCTTTTGATGTTTCATTTAATTTTTAAGTCTTTAAAAGATCAGTTTTAATTAAAGTACTGAAATATGAGCTGCTGTAAATAAGGGTTTGAAATACTTTTAATTGTATAAATAATGACAATATGAAACTGAAGGTTAAGGAACTGGTGCAAAAAACTTCAAAAATATTTAGGTGATATTTTCATTTAAATATTTGGTCACAAAGTAGTTTTGGGTTTCCAATTTCTTCTTTATTTTTGGGTGATCAAAATTTTTTTTGGGAGCATTTCCAAATCAATTTGAGCTTTTTTTCCTTAGGCGTTATTTCCTAACACCAATTTTCTTCTCTCTGACAGAATTAAAAAAAAAACTGGACGGGTTTTTGTCCAAAAATCTCTGAAACATGCTTTAGTTTTCATCAATGGATATTAATTGGCCAATTATTGTTCTCAATTAAAAAAATTGTTTAATGGTGACGTTTCACACATTTCCGTTCAAATAGAGAGGTCCTTAAATTCCCCCAAGGCAAGACAATCGTAGAATAAAGATGCCACTCGAGAACTTTAAACAGCTATCGGTAGTTTAAGGCTACAATAATCGAAAATTAAGATAGTTAAATGCCTTATTGAACCTTTTATTTAATTTTCTTAGATCAATAAAATCGTTTTCATGTTTATAAGTTATAAACCTTAAAACCAAATACAACCTTTTGAATTAAAAATCAAAATATTAAAATTAAAGAGCAAATAATAGAAAAGTTTTGAAAATTTTAAAACGCTTGTGCTTCTCTAATCTCAAAATAAATGCATTTATTGTTAGCTTATAATGTTTAATGTTGAGGCAAAAAATGATAATGTATGAACCATTTTTATTCCTCTAGAAGAAAAAGTAATCATAATCAAAACTTCCCATCAGCCTGATAAAACCTATCACCAAATTTGGAGTCTTGGATTATAGATTTGGTATTTGAACTATTTTGTTTTAAATTAAATTTCTTTTCAGTAGCGCTTGTATTCCCAAGGTCAGCTGTCTAAGGTTGTATTCCCTTAAATTGCTTTCACAACTTCTTTCAACTTTAAGAAATAGGTAACTACCGCTCCAGTGATTTTATATCTGAAAAAATGCTGGAAAAAGTGTACAAAAAAGTTGTAAAAGTAACTGAGAGGCTTTATAGTTAAAGACTTCTTTAATCCATTCATGAATAATTTAAAATTCTTGGTTTAATATTACTCTCGAAAAAGTCTTTCCTCCAATGAACATTTTGAGAATAAATTGTCTCATTAAAAAGAAAAACTTTAAGTCCGCACTCTTTCGAAATAACGAAGTAAATATCCTTTTACTAAATAAAAACATTTCACAATACCCGTTTTCTCATTTAGATTTGAAGATACCTTTCGAACAACCAATTTCAAACCCAGGCTTCCAGCGCAAATGAACAGAAGTCGCTGTTTGGTTGGATTCTAGACTGCATATATATACACAGATTTTAGGTATGCACTCTCCTTTCTCGAAGACAAGTTCTATTCCAATGCCAAATGTTTTTCCTAGCATTATGGAGATGTAGTGACATGTGTGGTTATGCATTCGTATATCAACACACATAGGCACTTCTTCGAGGCTGGTGTACCAAAACAAAATAAAATAAAAGGAATTCTCTGAACTATTGTGTTGTATCTTTTCATACAAGAGCTTACTCTAGAAGGAAGCACAGGAAATTTTATACCCTTTTGGCTTTTTATGTTCTTTGTGTCTGTTATGCTCTAATGCGGTATATTTACACATCAGGGTCGGGCACATAGCCCGATGATTTATTGAGAACGAAGGTCCTTGGAAAAAAAAAAATAAAATTAAAAAGTGTGGGTGCAGTCGAAATGGCAAAACAGTAACTTGAGGTTTCTATAAAAATTCAAGGAGGTTCCTCTGTCTTATAGTTAAAACAGGGTGTTCTAAGTTTTTATAAGCTACTAAATTAGTCAAATGTCCTTAACAAAAATTTATCATTTTAAGTCCCAATTCATTTCTTCTCCATTAAATTTGAATTCACTATTTTTCAGTCTTAAAGGCGACTTTAATTTATTTATTTATTATTGAAAAATAAAGCTGTCTATTGATATTTGATTTTGGGAAGCACAAACTTGTTTTTGTGATCTTATTTTATAGAAATATTAAGTACTGCTTAGAATAATTTTAGTACCATGCTTCCAATATTTATTATTTATAATTTTTTTTAAATGAGGCTATTTAAACACTTCGCTTAATTTGTCCTTATAAACAATTTTTGATTTTATTAATTTAAACATTTTTTAATTTTAGCAAATTTTTACACACAATTTACAATTTGCCGTTTAAAAATCTAGTTTAACGAAACTTCATAAGAATCATTTTAAAAAGAATATTTTAAATCAAGCTATACAAAAAGGCAAACTTTACAAATATTCCTTCCTGATACACACTGTTTTCATTCTGTTCAATATTCTCGCATAATGGATTGCACAAAAAGAAATACCAAATACGTTGTTGATGTGGAAGCTTATAGGCAACTTTTACTTCTCTCAATATAGAATAGTCAAAAAAAAAAAAAAAAAATATACCGGAATTATTTGCGGTCGTTGATGGCCTGCAATGAACGAATGAGAATGATGAGACTATATATTTCTGAAAACATGTTCTTTCTATTACTCATTACTTGATTTTATGGACACCAATGCTCTTAATTAACGTACAAAGCGCAACCAATCTTTCTTTCAGATGCTTGCAGAACACACCGACGTCAAATCAATACCAGGGCTTTAAGACATATGAGACTATAAGGCATCGTAAAAGCAAAAATGATGGTTTTCTCCTACCATTTTTTTTGTAGCCATAAGTTCTCTATAGTTCGTTTGTTATAGATGCTTTTCATTCAGGACTCAAGAGTTCTTTTGCTTTTTCTTCACGTAGGAGTGATATAGGTATACTATACAGTATTGTGTCGATTGGAATCGGAATGCAAATAGATCTGTTGTACCCATAAGATGAGGTAAGTAATAAATCGAGATTGGTTATATGGTTAAAGATTGGGAAATAGCATCAAGGAAATATATTGATTAAGGATTAACAATATAAAAGTAGATTGAACAAGTTATTTGAAATGTATAGAACTTACTCGAATGTTAGTTGAAGAAATTAACCACTTTTCATTTTTTGTTTCAAATGGAATTGACTTTTTTTCAATACTTCACGTTTTCTACTAAGGGAGAAGAAGACTAGTGTGGCCTTTTTAAATGGCTGGCAGTGTATTACATACAAATTAAATGTGGATATTGCTCTTCTATTTGCCGTGATTTTCTTGTTTTGTACAAATTTTTGATTTATATTACGTATACGCCACAGTGTACCATTTTAATAAAAACCGAATATCTTTTTCTTCTTGCAAAAAAGGACAGTAAAAAAGATGTCAACTGTAGTAAACGATTATTATCCATTAATTATAAGTCAAGTGATGAGAACCAAAACTCGCCATGTCCAATTGTTTTTCTTACATGGATATGGCGAGTTTTGGTTCTCATCACCTCAAGTATAGTAAAGATTTGAAAAAGGGAGATACAATTTGCATTTGCAGTTACTACATTGAGATCAAAAAATTTATTCCTGTTTGAGTCAACCTGGATTGAGTCAACACGGATAATCAAACCCGAACTGTATCCACCCGGTTTGACTTAGGTCGGGGTGAGTTAACCAGCTTTGAGTTGAGTTGGTTGAGTCAACTCAGTTTGAGTTAACAAGGATTAAGTCAACCCGGTTTTCATCAACCCGAGTGGACTCTACCTGGTTTGACTCAACCCAGTTTGAGTAAACCCGGTTTGAGTCAACCCAAATGGAATGTGGATGTTATTTATTTATGTTTTAGTATCAAGTAAATTAATTACAAATGTCAATAATTTGTACAAAGCCTAGCTACCAGAAACTTTCAGCAAAAATTTGGATATTGCTTTTCTATTTGCAGTGATTTTCTTGTTTTAAACATACTTTTTATCTTTAGTACGTATACGCCACAGTGTAATAATTTTAATAAAAGCATAATATTTGTTTCTTATTGCAAAAAAAGTACGGCATTTTAAATGTCAATTTTAGATGTAGAAGACGATTAATATCCATTAAATACAAGCAAAGTATAGGCTTGAAGAAAAAAAAAATTATTGGTTTCGAGTCAATCTGGTTTGATTCAACCCCGTTTGAGTCAACCCAGTTTGAGTCAACAAGGATAATCAAACCCGAGTTAATTCAACCTGGTTTGATTAAACCCAGTATGAGCCAACCCAGTTTGAGTCAACCCATTTTGAGTCAACTTGGTTTGAGGCAACCAGTTTTGAGTCAACCCGGTTTGAGTTTCATTACCTAAACTAGTGTTTGAAGAATGAAGAATAAAAACGTAAATAATAGAAAATGTATTATTTTAGTTTTAGTGGACTTTTGAATATAAATTCAATTTAAAGTTTTTGCGACCTTTAGTCCAAATGCGTTTCGCCCAGGTACAACAATTGGGCTCATCAGTTAGATGTTGTTGTACCTTCTAAGACGCATAATTTTAGTCGATGGTTACCGACATCTATTAAATAAACAGCACAAATGCACTGTAAATTATATTATCTAGTGGAATTTGGTTAAATTCTATGTTAATTTCTAAATTATGCGTCTTAGAAGGGTACAACAACTTCTAACTGATGAGCCCAATTGTTGTACCTGGGCAAAACGCATTTGGACTAAAGGTCGCAAAAACTTTAAACTAGTGTTTCCCAACATGGGGCCCATGCCACACAGGGGGACAGTTCAATTTTTCAGGGAGGTAATTTAAGCAACCGGTACAAAAACCAGATAACTCCATAATTTCGAATATTGACAAAAATACAAAGAACTGTTTTAAAAATCAGAAACCAAAATTATCTAAAAAACTCAGTTTTTCTGGGAACAACAATAAAAAAAACAATGAATAAGTTAAAAAAAATTTTAAGTGGATTTTTCATTAAAAAATAAATCAATTTGTTTTTGGAGTTGACTGGTTTTGCTCCAATGTTTTGGTGTTATTAAATGGAGGCTTCGTTTTTTTCGTCATACACCAACAAACCGTCGTTTTTCAATTCAAGATAATATTTCTTATAAGCTAAAGCACCGTTTGACAGTCAAATCTCCAAAGATTCGGTACCTCTAACAATATAAGCATTTTAAAAATTGTTCACGTGAGTTGCGAAAACAAGATAACTCCAGTACAAAATAGGGTTTTTCTAATTTAAAACATATTTCGTCAAAAAGTAGAGTTATCTGGTTTTTGACCTGGTTGCTTCAATTTTACAATCTGATGCTTCACATCCATTTTCGATTTCAATATTAAAAGAGTACGAAGAAAAAAAAGATCTCACTTGTGAACTAGTTTATTTTCAAAAAGAGTCTGGACTCAATCTTGGCTTGTTCAAACATTTAAACTAGACTCATTTAATAAGCAACTTCAAGGAAAAATATAACTCTTCCAGAAACAAAAACAATGACTTCACTACCCTTAAGATGGCCATTCACGATGAAACTGTCGTAAGGACTGTCGGTAGAATCGTAGAGATTTTCTATGAAAAACTGACAAGTTCTATTGTGAATGGAAGACGTTTGTACTGAAGTTCGTTGAAAATCTCTGCGAACCTTGCTACCGTTCCTACAATTGTCTCAACGCGAATTCCCAGCTTTACCCTTATTTGAGATAATAAACTCAAATTTTGACAGGCTTCAATGTTTTTGAAAATGTGAAGTGACTGATACCGCTGTAGATGTGATTGTTTGCCATCTGAAAAATGTATCGCTATATTTAAAAACATAATTGTATTGTTCTGGTAATTTCTTCCTAATATGTTTAATTATTCAAGTTTTTTAGTGAACATTTCAAAATTTTTAATGTTAAAAATTAGATATAATGCTGGGGGGACATTAACGTTATGAAAATGTTTTGGTGGGAAAAAGCACAAAAAAGGTTGGGAAACACTGACCTAAGCCCATTTTCTATATAATTTACCGTTCATTGTCAATAGTAATTTTAAATATATAAATAAAAATAAAACATGAACCGCAAAATAAATGTTATTAATCTCTGCTCAATAATAAACAATAAGTTGACAAAGATTATTCTACAAACAATTTTATTTGCAAATCTAAAGCAAAACAAACTTAAATCATTCAATTTGGCTTGTTGATAGAGTATGTTTATAGGTAAAAATATAATACAAAATGAAATCACAAAGATGACGCTAATGTTTTATTCAAAAGCTATATTGAGAGATGCAGAAGAGGAGCCCATCAGTGCAAGTGATCTTCAGCGACTGCTCTACGAAACAAGCCAACCAACTAGTTCACCTATACCCACATACCCTTCAAACTATATATTTCCAGCTCATTTCAAATGCAAAGAAAAATTTTACAACTCATGAATTTTCAGTGAAGTTTTCTTGTTTTCTTTTTCTAGTTTTTTATATACATACATATTATTTTCTTTTCAAATCGACTTTTCTCGCGGTAAGAAAAAATCCTGCAGCTTGCTGCACCACCGCAAAGAATAATATATCTATGTTCTTTTAGCTTGTACCACAAAAACTGCCATCGCACGGCATGAAGAAACTTTCGCACTCACCCGACTCGATATAGTCACCTGCTGCGCGACAAAAATATTTATTGCATCAAAACCTCATATGAGTCTGGATGAGAAGAATGGATATTCTGAAGGGATATACATACATGCAATAAATCCCAGATTTCCTCCGTTAGGTTACATCAAAATACCACAATTCCCGCGACAAAATCTATTTCAAAAGTTGGCCATACCCTTGAGCCCTGGCGACGCGGGGCTCGAGTAGTTGCGTTGTCAATGAAAAAATGAGCAACAAAGTAAGAATGTGAATAAGAAAAATAAATGGTACAGGTGGATTGGTGATGGGTTGCTTGTGGGTGGGAAAAACAGGTGGAAAAGGGTGTCAAAAAGAATCAAACGCTATTTCCCTCTGTTTTATTCGAGTCCTGCAATAAATGTGTGTGTAGTGTGTTAGCAACGAATATATGAATTTCCTGAATCGGAAATGTGACAAAGTCACACCGCTAGAGTTGAGAAAGTTTTTACGCGGAATTTTTTTTTAGTTTGGATGGCATACACGATGAACTACAAAATCAAGAATTTATTTCGTATCCTTTGTACGTACATATGTACACACATATCCTTGATGTAATATCCCTCATATAATGAATGGGAAAAGCAACAAACTTTTGGTCTATCGTTTGGTTCCTGACCTGTTATATGTATGTTTGGAGGTATGTGCATTGGAGGGCCTTATGGCTTTGTTGCAGTCTATGTCAAAAAGTATTTTCTATGTTCGCTTTACACTGTTGGTGGAAGACGATACGGTGAGTTAACTCATAAGGACCCTGCCTAATGTGCTTTGAGAATGGTATAGACCAACGCGATGGGAGTGTGGGTTACTTAATAGGCAATTGACTCTACGATGTCATAAATTAAGTTGTATGTAGCACCACATTGTCCTTTTGCGTCAACAGCAATATCCTTTAGAGCAATAAATTAATCCCCGCAAGCTGTTCACACTACCTATACACATAGAAGCAAAATCGTAACGTTGTTGACCAATGCAATGGTCCATGAATGTATAAACACAAGGAAAAGCACTTAACATATATGAAAAAAAAGAAAACGCAACGAGAAGAACAGGAAGAGATGCTGCCACAAAATGTCATCTACACGAAGCGGAGCAAGTACCTGCACAAACATTTTCACAATGTTGCTCTGTATTTATATCTTTTTTTCCATTTTTTAATTCAACTAGTGAGGGGTAATAGGTTATATCTGTCCACTCGGTGATTTACTGTTTTATTCACATAAGAAATAAAATTATATTTACGACGGTCTTTTTAAAATATGGCCTCATAAAATAATACTATATCACTACGTGTTTTGAGTCTTTAAATTTTTATAAGAGCTTAAAATACTAGTATAAACTTGCAAGAAAAAAATTCGAAAGAAAATACATCTTTAAATTTAATGCATTTTTTAAGATATTTTGGGTAAAAATAGGTGCGTGTCTATGAACCTAACTTTAAGTATTTTATGGCAAGTATGAAGTGAGAGCTTTTCTGTTCAATAGCTCAAGAATTTCGTGATATATTTAGACAAAATGTTTAAGGATTCGAGGCTTTAATGTTAAAGGCCAACTTAATAAAATGTCATGTGCTTCTTATTACTTCGCGTATAATATTTTAAGATTCGTTTTAGCAATTTTGTTTAGTTTTTTTGGTGCTGAGTGTACACTGAGTTAGTTTATCTTGCAAACCAGACGCTGATTCAGGATTTCGTCCAGAGAGGGGGGGGGGGAGTTCACGTCACGTGAAGCTGTGCCAGCTGTATTGGGGTCTCACAAATGCGAAATTGTTTCCAAAGCTTCCACAATCAATGGGAGTGAATGAGTTTTAAATTTAAAGACTGCAATTACCTACCTTTTTATATCTGCCACAGTGTCTCGAACAGGTGGAAATTTGGAACTTTGTGAAATGAAGCTAGGTAGTTTGTGGCAGTAACTGAATATTCTCTGCAAAAATCTTCTATTCAAAGAGGTAAATAGTAGTTTTACTGCATTAGCTCTGTGCTCGATAATTCAGTTTGCTGAAGCCACATGTTGGAAATATTAGTTGCAGTGCATTTTCAATGTTAGAAAATCGAGTAGACTACACAAATATCAAGAAGCCAGAGGATGTGTTCAAAAACGTCAAATGCGTTTGCAAGCAAAATTAACTTGTGCTGATCAAAAAGATTGTTTATAAACAGAACGATTGCATCTACATATATATTTGACGATAGCAATATTCGCCTTAAAAAAAATAACGATCATTAGACAACCAAACTGGTGATGAATTGACGTTTTCGAAAATGACCAAAACAACTATCCTTAGGTGTAGAAATTCCATCCAACTTCTCTTAAACAGTGACTGCTTCAGTCATTTCTGGTTTCTCTGCATGGAATTGTCTTCATTAGATCTTTACCTAATTAGGAATAAGTTTAATAGTAAGTTCTTGAAACTCATCTTCGAAAGTGAAAAATCGTCACGAGTATTACCATCAGAAACGTTTGCTATGCTTATGGTTAAAAAAGATGTGCAGCATAGTTGCGTACAGCGCCACACTCGATATACATGTACATACTCTTAAAGTGTGTATCCATTCTAGAGTAAAAAGATGGCCATAAGCTCAAGAGAATAAAACTCGCAAGTGGACATATTCATGTAATTACGAGTAGCTCACCAGAGGGGAAGACTGATCCCAAAGCCAGTCGAGAGATTTTTTGTGAATGTATTGTCTAATAGAAACGCAATTTTTAAGTGTGGCTTTTAGTTTGCTATTTCTCAATAATTTCTTATACAAAAATGAAGTTTATTATTGTATATTTATTTAAATATATTTATCTTGTTAATCCGAGGATTTGAAGCTATTAGAATTTTTTGAAACTAGTTTAATAATAATGAAACAATTTTTTTTTTTTTAATTTTAAGCTGGAAAATTTAGATAAATGCGTCTGCAACCTCCCTTAAACTAAATATAAAAATCACTTATGCATAACTTTTTAAAATATTTTTTTTTTTTCGAATTGTGAAATTTTTCATTCACAATTTCACTTTGAAAAGTTAAATCAGATCGATGTGGTACTTAATCTGCTTTTTAATATGAAATAATTTGACTTCTCTCAAAAAATGTTACATATAAATATTATAAGCTTTGCAATCGCTCGATTTGAAGGCTATTTTTGCATAGCCACAGCTGGGAGAAAGGTACATAATATCAGTTGTTTCAGTATTTTTAAATAATTTTGAGGAATGAAAAACCAAGAAAATTTAAACATATACAGTCGTATCCGCACTTGCTGCAAAAAAATTACATTGAAGCTAAGCTATGTTGCATGTTGCATGTTAAATGCCGCATGCATATGCTTGACGTCATGCGGCTGTCACAAACATGCCGATTACATGGTATCCGGCAATTGGGAAGCCTATATGAGTAAAAATGACGTCACTGTGCATGCACATGTGGCATTTTGTATGCCGCGTGTACTCGTAGCATTAAACAGAAAACAATTTTTCAGTGAAGGATCAACTTAAGCTTTCAGACTTCAAAAATCTAGGTATTGAAACCGAGATGCAAGACTATTAAAATCGCTGCAGGTTTTCAATCTTATTCGTTTAAATTTTCTAAATATTCCAGCATACATCGCAATAAGTCTGATCCTTTACTTTTACTTTCTGTTATTTTTAGTCCAAATTTCTGTCAATAATGTTTGATATGAACATTGACAACGCTTTGAACTAAAATGCATAGAAATTCAAAGAAAAGGAACAGACCTTATAAATAAATGAATAACTTTTGAGTGTCAAAAATGAATACCCAAAATTATTGTGCTTAATTCAAGAATAACTTAAAACAAAAAACCGTTAGTGACACCATTTCGTAATTTTTAAAGGTTAAACATTTTCAACTAGTTATATGAATTTATCGTTGACTTTTTACTTTTCAAAATCACAAGCTCATCATCAGCATGAAACACATTAAATGCAAACTGAGAGTCTGAAAGAATGTTTTTTTTTTATGATTTCATAATAAAATAAAAACAAATATTTTTCAATATTTTGCGACTAAAACTCTCTCGTGTATGATGAACAAAAGAATATTGATTCCTCCTATCAAAAATAAATAAAAAATGAAAGCATTGAGGTTGTTTGTATTTATGACCAAACGTAAAAAAGTAACCCACATATTTGCACCACATTTTGGTAAAAAAAATACAAATATATATTTATATATATATACATACATACAAAGAGGCAAGAGAGTTATTTATATAAGTGTTGGGGAGCAGAAAACATATACAAACATTTTACTAGAAAAAAGATGAAAGGATGAACTCTGTCGCAAATTCCACTTTTCTTTTCGTGTGCAAATTCCTACTTAATCGCAGGGGGTTTTCAATTTTATTGCCAATCGAAATGTGATTTTTGATTTTTCATTTCAGAGATATGCACAATAACTGCCATCAGGAATTCCTCTCAAGGACACACACCACTACACAATATAGGATTTAAAAAGGAATCTTTTATTGTGAAATAAAACTGCAGTGTATATAGCGTATGGTATGGGCGTATGGCATAAACAGACAGGTGCCTACATAGGCATTTTTATTGATGTATTATTGTCACTGCAGGTGATATAAACATAAAGCAAAAAATAATCGAAAGGAACAGATTCTTATTTTAAATAAGTTCAATTTGAAAATTCAATAACTCATGTGTTGGACAAGGTGTTCACCTCATTCTGCATGTCTGAAAAGAAAAATATAAATACCAATTCAGGGGAAGGGTGCGAACAAAGAGAGAGTGCGGAAAGTGAGAAATTGTATATTTTGCTTCCCCAAAAGCCTACACAGACATACCAATGATACCAATAGCATTTTTTCTATACGACATTCTATATTTCTATTTCACACTTAATCCAGCTGATCCTGTCCTTTTGATGAGTTGGTATACAAAAAAAATTGACAAAAATGCTTTTATAAATGCAAGTTTTCTTTTTTTAATAATTTGTTGCTTTATATTCTTCCAATGTAATAAATCAACCGGATAAAAATTAAACAATTAAACAATCACAAGGGGAGAACAGTGAGACAATTCTAAAAAGCGAACCCTGGGGGAACAGTGAGACAGTTTGAGTTTGCTCATAGTTTAACTTATTGCAGTTAACTTATTATTTTTTTTTAATTGAGTTTCTCTCTCCATATAAAGGTAAACTCCTTGTGTCTTAAAATACTATATCAAAGTGTCTCACAGTTTTCACCTTTCTCTATATAATAATTTGAATCGTAAATTATATATAAATTTGTGCTGAAAATATGGTTAGCTTAGGCCTCAGGAAATAATGCCCCAAAAGAAAAAAAAAAATTAATTATGCCACAAATGGAGGTAATTTTTAAAATTCCTGGAAAAAAATAATGTGAAAATGAATGAAACAAGTCCCCAATTAATATTTCCTTCTCGAAAATTCAATAATACAACGAAATTATACTACAAACTGCCTAACCACTTGGATTGTATCGAGTACAATAAATTCTCTTATACAAGGGCACTTTCCATTTTGACTATAGCAATGTGTTTTTTAACACGATTCTTACTCGTATATTGAACAGCATCAATAGATTAGTAACAGATTTAACAAAACGGGTTCTCGCTGTTTTCAAGGTTAAATGGAAACGTGAGCTTATATTTGCTTCAACAAAATTTGTAACGTTTTCTGAGGGAATTAAATTTTTTCTTCTAGAAAAATTCTTGCATATAGAAATTTTGTTGCCCAGGAGACTTAAGATATAATATGCCATCCCATACACCTAAAATTCAACTTTAGATTTTTCGGAGAAGAACAAACAAAAATTTAAAAGAGAAACTTAATTCTTTCAAAAAATAACCACACGTTTTAACATAACCTCGGAAACAGCAAGAAAACTTTTTTTTTTTCAATTTTCGGACAGAAATATTTTTAAAAAACTGATGGGACAGATAACTTTTGAAACCTTTGGAAAAGGTTTGCTAATACAAACTCCAGGCTGCTTAAATTCTTGCATAATTTCTAACAAGACCAATTTTCTTCAGCGAGTCTTCTTCTCTTGTGACTTTAAAAATATCATCATTAAAGTTTTGCTTGAACTAATATGAAAGTCACACTTCTCGCAAAAATTATATAGCCAGTGACAAATTCTAAATTGTCAGCGTAGAGCAAAACTCAAGTTTCATAGAAAGATAAAATATGATTTCGTTCTCTTCTGAAAGGGAATTTCAATTTTGATTCGATCGCAAATCTTATTTTTTGGTTCCATTAAAATAAAATTCGTATGCACGATCGAATCAAATTAGCAAGGGTTCGTAAAATATTTTTCATTCCCGAACATGCAAAAACTATTGAAGATTCATTCACGAACCACCCGAATAAACATAAAATTGTAATTTAACGAAAGAAGAAAGTTTCCAAAAGCCAAAGTTACAGAAGATAAAGTACCTAAGGACAAAGTTATGAAAATAAAAGTTTTCCTGTAGCCATTTCAATTAAATTGACACAGGTGATAAGCTGGGACAGAGTTAGAAAGAAAAAAAATATTTTAAAAATAGGGTGTTTTTCCAAAAATGTCGACATTTTGCAATTCCGTTGTTTCTTAAGCGATTTCAAATGACACAGGTGATGGCTGAAACAGAACTAAAGAGAAAAAAATTATTTTAAAACAGGGTGTTTAAAAAATATGTAAGCATTTTGCAACTTCATTGTTTCATGTTACAGGCAATGGCTAATTCAGAATTTAAAACATTGTGTTCGCAAAAACATTTGGCATATTTTTGAAATATTTCCTTTTGAAAATACTTTTTTACTATACCTTATTTAGTCTCAGCCATCACCTGTGTCAATTTTATTGAGAGGATCAACGAAGTCGAACTTTTTTTCAGAACACCCAGTTATTTTTCCCTTTTATAATTCTGTTTCCCCTATCATGACCTATGTCAGTTTGATTGAAGTCACTCAAGGAACAACGAAGTTGCAAAATCTAGAAATTTTTTTTAAGCATTCTGTTTAAAAAAAAAATAATAAAAAGCAATCACCGTCAATTAAGTGCATCGACATCGTAGCCATTTGTCAGTAAAATTTAACAATTAACGGCTTGACAAATGGGGGATGAACTATATTTTGAAGATTCACCAGTTTCTTCGTCATAGGAAAAATATTTAACTCAAATGTTTTTATTTTCTCCATTTCAAGAAAAATTATTTCAAAATAAAAAGTGTCAAAACCATAGCGTATGGTTACTTCTCGATGAAGAATGATTTGTTTTAAGGATCTGTTCAGACTTTTATCGTGAGAGAACTATATTCTACCCGAATTTTATTTTTCCGATCTCTTACGAACGAGATACATTTTTTTATTTTCATTGATAGCTTAAAATGAATAAAAACAAACAACAAAAGTAAAACAGCCTAATATGGCTTTCGAAATTTTTTAATCACACTCACGTGATAAAAATAATAAAAACTTAATCAACAACAACTTAACCGTTTAATCTACTATAAAACATAATTATGTAGACTAATTTTAAATAATACACTTTAACAAGATAATTTTATCTCTATAGAAAATGAATACAGCTTTTTTCATAAATAACACCTCACACAAATTTACATAATGTTTGCTTCACCTTATGTTATGCTCAAGGCTATAAAAGGACGAACGTAGGTAGGTACATATAAGATATATAAAAATATAAATTCAAATTAATATGCTTACAAATTAATTCCTATATTCTTTAGTTCTTAAAAAGGTGAAATTTTGCGCAAACATGCGCTCCTTAAAAATGTCATTCAAATTTCTTAAAACAGAAAGTATCTTTTTCAACAAATTTTCTAGTTTTGAGAGGTATGAGATTAAACCAACGCACCTAAAAGTATATATTGTGAAAGATTTTGCATAATAAAGGTAGCTATAGTAGGTAGAAGAGAGTGTTATGTTGAAACACTAATTGAAAATTTAAGAAACTTTGACATTTCTCGTATGAATAAACTTTTCCCAGGCGTATGATGGAATGGTTAATTAAATTTTGGAGGATGAATTTTTGAGCTTATTTTGAGCCTTGAACATTAACTACTTTTGACTATGAAATTAAGAGATTA
This sequence comes from Dasysyrphus albostriatus, assembly GCA_946251815.1. NCBI lineage: Eukaryota > Metazoa > Arthropoda > Insecta > Diptera > Syrphidae > Dasysyrphus > Dasysyrphus albostriatus. Next base: position 141,628,694 of record OX276336.1, read on the forward strand.
GCAATTTCTGTAGATAAGTTTTATCTTTGTTAAATGGATTATTTGGGATAAAACCTTTCGCATTTTTGGTTATCCATAATTATAGTGAGAGAAAGTTTTGAAATTGCATTTGGAAAATTTTTGTAGGAATCTGTTTTAGTTAGAATTTGAATATAGACATACACATATGTATATAATAAAGGAATACGTAAAGTGAATTAAAAGTGCGCAAATGTTAATTAAGTTGTCAAACAAAGTTCCAAACCACTTCATATGCGTAGGTATACAAATTGGTTATGATTTTTAGAACATTAGAATGCAAAGACTCAGGGAAAGCATTTTACATTCATGTAGTGCGGCTGAGGAAAGATATTTCGTTTCAAATTGGAAAAGACCTGTTGAGTAGGGCATATTAAAAGATTAACACAGTTGTTTTGTCAGTGTGAAAAAATATCGGATGCAGGGTGTGGTTGTGTCTTGTGTAGTAGATATCAAAGGCAACTGATTTGTGTATTTTGAGAAAAAAACTTTGAACTTAAGTTTTAGTTATTTTTCAAATAACTCGTAATTTTGTGTTTCACCATAAATTTACACTTAAATGAACTTAACTTGCACTCGCCCACTATTTCAATTAACTTCTTTTTCTAACTTAAAAAAAAAAAAAACAGCCCTAAATCTTGACAATTTAAATTGCCAATGCATTATCCACTTCATTTCCACGCCAGCTTCAATACAAAACTTTAGTAGAAGTGTATATAAATTCTCTCCAAGAGTTGCTCAAGACCAATAAATAGATTAACAGTATTGTGTTGGTTGGAAAAGAAATACTAACTTACAGAAAAAAAAGAAAACTTTCCTATAGTACCGACCATCGACGCTGACGTTAGAATCAGCTAAAGAATTTTGCCTCACTCGTAGACGCGAACGCGAGGCAAAGCTATAAATTTTATATTCTTTACCCTCAAATAAGTAAAAGTACTTTCTACACTCAGGAATCTGGCCAAAGATATACTTGGTACATACTTACCTTTGATCCATGTGCACCACCAGTAATCCACCAGTAATTCCAAAGATTGTACGTATATCTTTCCAAAATGATAAACAGGGGCGAATTTGTTACCGAGTTGAACTACATGGATTAACTTTTTGTTAATAAAAGAACCCAAAATTTTAAGCTTGTATAGTATACTTCGACATGATGGCAGGAACAAAAGATAAGTTTATACATCCTAAAGAGTAATAAAAACCCAAAATGTCAAAATCCCGAATGCCAAAATCCCGAATTTCTCAATCCCGAATGGCTAAGATACCATAATCCCTAATGATAGAATCCCCAATGCCAAAATACCGAATGCTAAAATCCCGAATAGTTTAGTACAATTTTTGGTATTAAAAATATCACACGGGAATTTTTTGTTGGAACTATACAACTCGTGGTTTTTGTGCATTCCAGATTTTTGTTTGTTCAAAATTATTGCATTCAAAATTTTTATATTTTATTAAGAGATTTTTTGCATTCTAGAGTCTTGTCATTCGATATCCCAAAATAAACAAAGGTGAAGCTAAACTAAGCCTTGTGATTTCTTCGAAAGAACTGAAATAGGTAGTATTGAAAAAATATTAAAATTCGAAATTTTATCTCGAAAACATTCGGGATTTTTGGCATACGGGATTTTGACATTCGGGATTTTGGGTAGTTTGTGTTTTCGGCTTTTGGGATTCTGTCATTTGGGATTATAGTTTTTGTCATTCGGGATTTTGTCCATTTGGTAGTTTTTTGTCATTTCGGGGTTCTCTTTTTTTGGCAATTTGGGATTTTGGAATTTAGGATTTTATACCCTCCCCATAAAAAATATCCAAAACACCGAAGAAAACAATTTTTTTTCAGAAATGTCTTTCAACGTTTTTCAGGAATTTTCCGAGGTACACATGATACACCTTTAAATTTTTTGAAGAATCATTAATTTCACCAATAACTTGGGTGAAAGATTGGTGAAAATATTGCATCGCACAAAAATTTTAAACTGAATTCAGGCGTCAAAAACTGTTAGTTCCTGCATTGATATCGAGTGTGTTCATTATTTCCTGTTGCTCACGGAACCTTTCACGTAGAAAATAACTTGAAAGTGTAGGTATATCTGAGAAGTTCACTTTGGGAACAAAACTCCCTTAAGGCAGAAGGTATCTTGTCGAAGTTACTTAACTTCTTCTTCTTCACTTAACTCTACGTCGAGAAACTGGAAAGAAAGAAGTAAAGGGAAATTCCTTGTTTGCTACAATCACAACAGTATAGTTGGCCGGAGAATGCTGATGTTGTTGGAGAAGAAGAAGAAGAATAAAAGTAGCTGTAAAATAGTAGAATGCCCGTGGAACACTTTTTTTTTTGCGTTATTTACACTTCAAGTCCAACTTTTCGATCAAATGGGAAAAGTTTTGGGCACATAGTTTTCAATGAAAAAGGAAAGGAAATGATGGTATAGCAGGGTTTGAAGTAAAGGCGGAAGTGAATATAACCAACGAACAACAGACACAATATAACTATATGAAAAGAATTCTGATGGTCGATGTTCCAAAACAAACAATCTTCCTTATCTATGCAATTGTATTTAAGAACAACAAAAGCAGAAGTTCAACTAGAACTAAACCAACATAAACCCTTTAAAGTTGGAGGAAGAGGTGTGTGCGAAGTTGAGAAGACTATACGATTTGTCCTTTGAATCTTTTTGTGACGAAGCTTCTTGAAAGCTTGATTTTATCTTGTTGAGCAAACATGGCTTAAAGAGTGCATATTGAATATTGATACGTATATGTTTTTCTTTTCTTTAGTTGGAAACTTATTTTAAACAATGTCTACATCAAGAGATTAAAATTTGTTTTAACATGTAGGTACCTAAACAAAGGTTTCCTCTTGTTTTCCAAAATATGTTGGGGGATTCACAAATTTAATATTATTAGCTATGAGAAATTATGTATGAGTTTTGTAAGGGTTCAAAGTAGAAATGCGTGGTGTGGGCTTTGTTAAATGTCCGAATCTTTGGATTATTGACTTTAATTTTAAGTTTTAAATTCGCGTAAATCTAATCTCAGTTCATTATCTATTCACCACTTGAACACTTTTAATTTATTTGATATTGCAAAAATACAAATGAACTTAAACTTCTCCAAAGTAGATGAACGTTAAATTAAATATTTTCATTAAAAAAAAACAAAAACAAATTAAATAATAGAACGATTGTTTGTGCTATCACTTATCAATATAATGCCTTTTTTATTAATTAGATGAAACTTCACCCTAGCCTTTGGAGACTTATTTAATATCTTATCTTTTTTATATTACTCCACAGAGATAACAATGTGAACAAATAGACAAATCAACATTAAAATACAGGCATCAAAGTTATCAGTTATTATTTAGCAATCGATCTGACGATATATGATTTCCTTGAACTAACAAAACAATCTGTGAAACAGTCGGTTGTCAGTTCCTTTTAGAATTTTGTGCAGTGTTGACAAACAAAATATTTATAAATACATATTGAATTTTTAAAAAAATTAAAAACAAAAAAAACAATGCCTAACTATGGAGGTGTTCACCGATCTTGGATTAAAAGGCATAATCAATACAAGACCCAATGCAATTCTTTGTCTGCTGGTAATTATAAATTAATTTTAATAAAACGTGCCGTGAAAATTAAAAAAAGTGTTTCCTTTACCTTCTTCGATTATATTTTTAACCAAATTAGCTTATCAGTGATGTGTTGACTTACAAAAATACTTATTGAAAAGTAAACAATTTTTAAAAACCTTTTAGTTTCTTCAATAGATCAGTTAAGTATTTCAGACTTCTGGGCGTAAACGATTTATAGACAAATAAAAAAAATACTGAATCAAGTTTGATAAAGCAGTAGAAATAAGTTAATGGTGGATTCCGAGAAAAATGCGTTATTTAAACACCGTAAATGCGCCAAATACGATTTATTATGTCTTTGGCTAAATTATTTTGAAATGTGTGTGTGTGTATATTTGTTTTTTTTTTTAAACATTATCATTTCTATTAGTTATCGTATCTGAAATTGAAACAATTATTGCTTTCAGTTTGCATATTGCAATACATAAAAATGAAAATAACCCTTGAGTAAAAAAGGGATATTTAATAGGCGTTAGGAAATAACGCCCAAGGAAAAAGTGCCCAACAAATTTTGTACCGCCCAAAAGCAAAGAAGAAATTGGAACTATTGCCCAAAACTACTTTGTGACCAAATATTTTGCATGTACATTGTTTTGTTTTTGTAGAATTTTGGTCATATTTCCTCAATTTTGGGTGATAACTTTATTTCAATAAATATGTAAAGTTTTTTGAAATATTTGTGATGATTTAGTGCTCTAAGACCGTGGTAATGGATTAATTAAAATTTTTTAAATACAGAATCTTTAAATTGAAAAGAAATTTTGCTTGCGACCAATCTCGCACCCACCCCAAATTCTATAGTGAGCCCACGCAGGATGGTTATTTCCTTATATTGCTGTTGTTTTTTGCAATTTTTCCTATTTTGGGCTCTAGTTCTTTTTTTCATTGTTTCATTCTAGAGGTAAAGCAAAACGCCTATTATAGTTTTATTTGGCTACGAGTTCTACGTTTAAGTAGCAACCTACATTTATAATCTAACAGCCTTATTTATTAGATTTTTAGATGGTTAACTAGTTAGACAGTCTTTTGAAAGTCCTCAATATTGGAAAATATGCTTTATTTAATTAAATTAAATGTCAAGTTAGACAAATCTCATTGGCTGTCTACCAATGCCGTTGTCCAAGTTAGAAAACTTTAGGACAATAATAAACAACGTTTATAATTAACTTTTTGGAGTTGGACGACTGTCTAAGGTTAGACAAAGTTTATACATTTTACTGTAAATGTTTTTCTTTTAGAAGTTTAATTTAAGTTTACCTATAATATTTCATGAGTGCGTAGGACTGTCATGCCAAAGGTCTGGATTCGATTCCCAGCCGCTGCCACCTAAAAACAGAAATGTTTTTTTTCGCGAGGTGCTGCCTCTTGCGAGGAACTGACAAATCCTCCAAGAGTATACTTGTCATGAATAAGTGCTTCTCATCTAGCCGTTCGGACTCGGCAAAAATTGTAGGTCCCCTCCATTCCTGCCAAAAATACGCACACAGGAATGGTTGAGAGTTGTAAGTCACTAGGCCTTGGTTCTTCACGAGCTGTTGTGCCACCAAATTTATTTTTATTTATTTAATATTTCAACTTGGAATATAAGTTTTAATCTAAAGAATGTCTTTTTTCTTTTCTATAATCGAAATTAGGGCTCTGGACCTTTGGCACCTCATATATAATATATATATATATAATAGGTCAGTAATTGGTCAGAAATGGTCAACTAGACCTAGAATTTTGTCAGCCTTAGATAACTTGTAATAAAGGCTTAAAGTTTCTCAAGGTCACTCAAGGTCACCTCATTTAAGGGAAATCTCCAAAGAAAAGTATGCCATCCGAAAGATCTCTAGATCGTGATTAAAGGTCAACTATTTACAGTTATTTGTCAGCCATAGTTTATTTTCTATGAATTTTCAAAATTCTTTCAAGGTCACAAAAAAACTCTTGGCACCTCATTTGGGTCATTCCAAAAAATTAACTATGGCATTTGAAAAGCCACTTCATGGTCATAAAAGGTCAGCCTTTTTCAGTAATTGGTCAACCATACATATTTTTTAATGAATTTTCAATGAATTTAAAAATAAATCAAGTCATTGTGATTTTTGGCCATCTGAAGGATCTCTAGATCTATACAAAAGGTGCCCATAATGCCAATCTCTATTATACAAACGCTGACCCAAACATTTTCCATGATACGAGTAGTATTTAAAATATTTTTCTTATTCCAAAAATTATGGTACCTTTACCTTTAGCAAGTTTCTTAAACTTAAATTTTCTTGCTCCCAAAATTTCTGGTAGTAAATTGTGAACATTTTTGAAAAATTGCAAGAAGTTTTACGCTAGCATAAACTCTTAATGGATCTCCTTGTGTTTTCGTTTTGCTGGTAATGTCACATCATATTAGTATGGTTGCCTTGAATTGTCTGGCAGGCGAATGCTTCGTTGTTCCGAATATTATAAGTTGGTTTGGAAGAGCATTAATGGTGTATTAAAATTCAATGGACTGACAAAATGAAATTACTTCAAGCATATGTGTGTAAGTCGTGTAAGTCCAGAATGATCCGCCTTAAACTCAAAAATTTCCAGAATCCTCTGACAAATGACATGAGAGGAAAATACTTATAATACAAATGTGACGAATGGCATTGACAGTAACCTACTTAGATGCTTAAAGACATGTGGTGTCCAAATGCTTGACATCTGTAATTCTATGAAGTCACAACGAATTGCCCTGATAACAGGCTAAGAACAAAAAATGATGCTAAGGGTTTTTTGACAAAATTTCATTTTTTTTAATCGTTTCCTAAAAAAAAAATGAAAAATATGGCTCTTGACCTTTGGCACCTGATATTATACAAATTTATATAAGAAGCAAGAAAAAATCCCATCTAATTCGTCAGAAAAAGTCTACTAGTCCTAAAAATTGGTCAACTTGAAATTAAGGCTTGATAAGTTTCTCAAGGTCACGCAAGGTCACGTGCGATTTTGGGCACCTCATTTGTGGGAAATTTGCACAAATGTAAAGGTTTCATCCAGAAGTTATATGTAAAATGTCAACTATTTACACTTATTCGTCAGCCATAGATTTTTTGAATGAATTCAAAAAAAAAATCAGGGTCATAGTGATTTTTTGCACCACTTTTATGGGAAATTTTAAAAGAAGTTATAGCATCTGAAATATATCTAGATTTATATAAAAGATCAGCTAAATTTAAGTAATTGATCAAGTTTAAATTTTTTTTAATACATTTTTAAAAAACTTTCACTTGGGAAATTTTACAAAAAATTAAACTATCTGATAGGTTACCAGATCATCATAAAATTATTAGTTTATTTTTAATTTTTAAATCGTAAAAAAGATTCTACATAATGCTGACCAATTACTGAAACTAGCTGACCTTTTATTTAAATCTAAGGGCTTTTCAGGTGGCTTTTTTTTCAAATTTCACATATATAAGGTACTATAAGTTCCAGAGCTTTTTTAAAAAGGAGGTCATACAAAGATTTATACCACACCCACTTTTTAGATGGGTTTTTGCGAAACTACTAATGCAAAGATCAACACCTAAAAAAAAAACATCCTCTTGGATGGGCCTAATTGAAGCCAAAAAAATCTCTATTTCCCTGGTCACAGGGGTGAATACAAAAAACGTAGTCTTCAATGGGCCTACTTCGGTTCTAAATGAAGAAAAAAATCTCTCTTTTTTGTCAGAAGATATAGAATTTTTTTCTTCATTTCGAACTGATTCAGGCCCATTGCCAATTCAAATATAAAAAAGTATAAGAAACCAAACAACGACCACCTTAATGTACCTTCATACATACTGCCGTATTAAAAAGAAAAAACGTATCGGTTGCTTTGGCTGTTTTGAGTTAGGGCCAGTTTTGGCATCTTTAATTTTGTTAACTATTTATTTTTTTTAAAAAAGGCCCCAACTTGCTTTTGTAATATTCAAAAACGCGTAGGAAAAATAACGTTCGGTGAGAATAAAATGCTTTTTTGCTAGAACTTTTTTTTAGAAAAAATTGTGACTATCATGCAAACATTTATAGATTATTTATTAAAAAATTATTTACTTTTAGATACGACAGAAAATCATCCATCAACAAAATAAAAAAGATGGAGATAAAAACAGAAAAACTAGTTTATCTCAAAATGCCTAAAATACAGATAGATTTTTTTCTTAAATTTAGAACTAGAATAGGTGGAAACCAGTGAAAGTGGTAGTACGAAACTGAGCCCAAACAAGAAATTCATATGACCCACACATAATTACGAAGTGGTACTCTTCGTTTAGTTTTCGTTAACTTTTGCCGTCGGGCGAGAGAGCGCTCACTGAACGCTCTTTCGTAAATGGACGTATTCAAAATGAGAAACGTGAGAAATATTACGTACATTTTCTCACGTGAAGTTAATTACTCGTTAGCCCACTAAACTTTAGTTCACCAATGTTAATCAACGTCAGTTAAGTTTAAATTAGATTTTTGAAAAAAAGTTTACATAAGTTTTGGTGATTTTAGTTTATCGATACGAGCCAATATCAAAGTCAATATTTTCAGTATTAAAAAAAAATCCTTTCGAATAAGTGTCTCATTTCGATTACGGTAAAAATCTGTTAAACTATAATTTATTGTACTAAAATTAAAAATTTTTGTTTGCAAATACTATTTATATTTTAATTTCATTTTATATTTATTTATAAAGCATGGATGATCTTCATTTCGGGTGGCATGAAAATTGCTTGGGCTATTTATGAACAACCTCTAATAAAAGCACACAATTCAATTTTTGGACAAATTCATACAACAATATCATGGTTCATTGGAGTTATTGTTGGGACAAAATTTGCAACGATGTTTGTGCAGCGATTTTCAAAAAACGTTGCTAATGTAAGTGTTTTCTTTTTTTGTTTAAATATTAAGTTCAAAATTTAACAAGTTTTATTTTCTCAGTGTATCAGTGGATTTTTGGTAATCTTAAGCGGATCAGTGTTTCTCTTTTTTCGTGATCCCTGCCTCAGTGTAATAGTTGGACGTTATATAGATGGCTGTGCATTTGGCATAACACTACTTCAAGCAATAGTAACTGGTGGAGAGGTTTCGTCTAGCTATCTTCGGGGTACAGTTTTGTCAACTGAACGTGTTTTCATATGGGTTGGAATCTTCGGACAAATTTGTTTGAGTACAATATATTTCGACAAAGCGAATTTCCAGAATGTTTTTATGACAGAAGATCAAATTCATGGTGCTGTGGCTATTGTTTTGGGCATACTTTCTCTATTATGTACTGCTGCATTTGCTGTTGAATCTCCCGTTTACTTGCACATTAACCATCGTGAATCGGAATCTATCAATTCGTTAATGAAATTGCAGCAGAGCAATCACCCGACGAATGACATTTTTGAGATCTTTGAGGATAATAAACTGTGGATCAGGGAAAATGCCGAACAAAGTTTCCAGGATGAAATACAAAATGGAATGCTGGTATTCATAAAGCTCACATTTCTACGCTCATTGGCATCTCTAGCTGTGTCCCTTCCGTTTCATTGGGCATTCCATTTGACAAGCAGAATGGCTTATGATTCGAATATGCTTCTGATTGCTTATGGATTTGCAGGTCTTTTTGGAAGTCTAATGAGTGTTCTATTCATGGATAACATAGGTCGCCGTATAACATCATTATTTTCTTTGTGTGTTGGTGGAACTTTATTATTCGCTGTTGCCGGAATAATGTCAGAGTTCGAAGATAATCTTGGCTTAATACCAAAAATGGAGGTCGTTACAATTTTGCTCCTTTTCTATCAAGGAATCAATGCTTTTGGATTTGCTCCCAGCACCACTGTTTATATGTCGGAAGCATTTGCACTTCCACTGAAGTCTTTTTTTATTGCTGGAATAATTGTGGTCGATAGCTTGATTCAGGTTATAACGTGCGTTTTAGCTTTTACTGTGACAATTAATTATTCAGTGTTTTTCCTCACCGTTGGAGTGCTGAATTGCTTTGGATGTCTTGTGATCATGTTTTGGTTACCAGAGACTAAAAAATTAACTTTGAGAGAATGTTATCATCGATTTTCAAAATCTGATGTGACTTGAATAACTCGAAGTTTTGAACCGTTATATATAAAAATTAAGAATCTTGAATGAATTTCATCATTACAAAATATGTGCCATTTATTTATATAAACTAATTCATTAATAATTAACAAAGTATGTTTAAGAATTCCACAAAAAAGATGATTCGTGTTGTGAAATGTGCCAACAGATAAGTGTGTACACAATTTATATATTTTAAATTTACTAATTAACATAAACGTATGTATGTACGTATATATACTTATATTTGTAATAATATATTAAATAACAACTATTGCAAAGTATTTATAGAAGTTTCCTTTAGCTACAACTAGTTTCTGAAATGACGTATGACATATTAAAAGTAATCATGAAAAAAGTAGTTTTAATTAATTAAAATTCATGAAATGACCGTAAATGTAATTAACACAGTGATTTCCATCAATTGTTTTGCAAAACCCCATTATCATTTTCAATTAGATGTAATTATTGGAAAGAGAATTATTTGATTACATTTAATGTGTAAGTGATTTTGCAATTACAAAAACAAGTAATGGAAATGAATATTTTTTCAATTACAATTACATATACATACATATATAGTTGTAATGGAAAAAATATACATGTGTAATTGTAATGGAAAAATTCAATTACTACTTACGTGTAATTGAAATGGCAGTTGAAATAAATTACAAAAAGTAATCATTAATTTCTTACTCTGGTAGACAGTCAAACAATACATTTGTCCTTTCGGAAGCTGTCAAACATAATTATCTCACTTATAATGAAGTCACTTTAGTTATAGGTAACTTAAGAATTAAGTTTTTGAAACTAAGCAATTTCAGGGTTGATATGGAGCATGCAATATAAAAATTCTTATGTCAACTAAACTTAACTAAACATAATAGGACCAAATTAGCAAATTATCGATTACTACTTTCAATAACATTAAACATCGATAAACGTATGTGTGACAGTTTACCAAGCATATTGTCATTTAACGTCAGAATACCAGGTGTGTATGTGGTTAAAATACATACACAAACACACATTATGAACCACACAATCAGTTGGTGTCATTAAGCTGATGTAATAATCAGATAATCACGTACGGTGTGCTGTCTATTGCCATTATGTTAACTTGCATTTTGTTCTTATTGTACGTACATATGTATGCTGGACTCTTTATATTATGCTCTCACGATGTCATTCAAGGAAAATGTAGAAGCACACATCCCTATAAACTTGATGATGGTGTCTTTTCATACATGCAGGTAATAGATTTTCATTACCTTAATGGTTTATTTTTTCTTTTCTGTTAAGAGTCAAAGTTAGAGAGGTTGTCTACCTCGTATCATTAAAAATCCAGATGTAACATTTTATACATTCGAGCTAAGAACAAAAGTGTTAAAATCCTTTTCACGAAAGGATATCTCATTATGGATAACATGAAATGACGTGCATCAAAATGAATCTAATAAGCTAAATGGATTTTTCCATCGTGGTACACATCGATTTTTGCTTTTCCGCAAAGAGTGAGGTTAAAAATTTTGACAGATTACATGTAGGTAGGTTAGGTAGACTATCATTTAAATTTATTCACGCTTGTTTTGAGCATGAATAGGATGTGTATTGTGTGCTGTACACGAAAATCATGCAAGCTTGCGGCATTAAGCCCCAGCTATTCTTTATTTGTCGAAAAAATTCGCCTAGTTGCAACTTTTGCGCCGAAAAGAAAAGAACAAATTTCGCAGATTTGCAAATTTTATGGCGAAATTAAATTTCTTTAAAACTGAAAGCTCTGAAAACTATTTTGTGCTCAGTTTGTGCTGCCATGCTCTAAAAAGAAAAATGCGCTCAGTTGTAGCTTTTCCGAACAAAATTAAATTATTTTGAAAAAATGTGTTGTACAGATAAAAGAAGTCGCAAACTTTGCAAATTTTACGAATGAAATTTCCTTAAATTGAAAATATACTATTTTGTGCTCAGTAAAGATAGCAAAACAATTCGTATAATTCCAACTTTTACCGCCATAACAAAAAATTTTGCGAAATGTGAAGTCAAAAAATAAAGATACAAAAGACACTTTTATTTTTATCGCACTGAAAAAATTAGGCCCAAGCAAGCACTGTAATAAAAAGAATCGGTGAATGGAAAATCATACAATTTTTCAGCCAACATAATCTTAAATTATATAAAAATACAAATTTGGTTTGTTTTTCTGTTTATTTTGATTAAAAATGAATATAACATATGAAAATAAGCTTTAAAGGAATACAAAATAGTCTTATACATTGATGGTTCACACTACACTTGAAAAAAGTTGAACAAATAAAAAAATAATTTTACATTAGGCATATTGTGTATGCGTATGGTAGGTATTTTAAAATAATATTGTCATATTGAAAATATGAGTATCTACACTTGCTACTGTTGATTTAAACATTTATATTTCCATGATTAATATAGACTGTCTTCTTGAATTTATCCAAGGCCTCTCGCAAAGTTGTTTGCTTAGTTTCAGGTATTGTAAAATAGAAAATAAACGCATAGATAAATTGAAAAGCTGCTAGAACATAAGCAAAGTTGGCAGTAGAATCAACAGTTGCTTCAGTACAAACGATGATCTGAATTATATTTTCAACAATTATTGAAATCAAAATGAAATATGGTTTCACAGATGGGGAGAAAGCTTCACCCAAGTAACATGTACTTGCAGGTGCTACAAGTCCAGCTAAAATCTGATGAATGAGCAAAAATGCAATGGTTGTATGCCAATGGCCTTCTGATATTTCCGAAGGGCTTGAAAACAACGTTCCTAGTCCCAACAAAAAAATACTACCGATCAAAAGTGCAATGGCACTCATCGTTCTTCGTCCAAGGCAATCAATAGTCAAAACTGAACATGTTACCCCAATCAACCTCATTAAAATATAAACAAAAAAATTTGGAATAGTGCCTATAGCATTATTGGGTGTAGAAGCTTTAATAAAGCCCCAAGTAAGTGGAAGCGATAATGACAACGATACTAGAGTACGAAGTATAGTAATCTTGACCATGGGTATCCAGCTATTGTGAATATTTTCAACTCTTCCCCTGGTTAAATCTTCCTCCAAAAGAGCCTTATTTTCATTTAATAGTGCATAAGTCTCATTAGTGATAGTCCTTGGCCTTTGTAGTTGACGAAGGACATTAATAGCTTCGGTTTCATTATTTTTTCGCAAATAGAATAAAGGAGATTCAATTGTAGAAACAAAAGTTAACATCAAGGCGAAGAATCCATAAATTGTACACGCAATCCCATGCACCCTATTTCTGTCCAAGTCATCTGCCCAGCTTATTGTGAAAAGTGATAAAAGCATAGCACCAGCAGTGAGACCACTTTGCTCAGCACTCAGAACCCGGCCTCTGAACTTCTTCACAGATTGCTCGGAACCAGCTAAAATAGCTGGTATAATAGTCAAACCAAACGCTATACCATCACAATAACGAGCTAAAACAATCCATGTTGCATTGCTCCCAAGAGCAATGTAAATGATTCCTTTAGTGATTACCAAAATAGATGCAGAAAGCTTTAATATATAAAAGTAAATATATAGAGAATCATAATTCAAGAGATATTTGTTGGCCAATACTTACATTAAATGCACATTTTGTAATTTTATGAGCTAGAAGTGCAGATATACAGGCACCTATAATGACTGCGATAAACCAACAATATTGAGCATGAGTTCCGTATTCGGTTATGGATCCAACGCCTACACTTAACGAAAGGCTCATACCACCCGAAGCAAATATCAAGGATGCTGAAAAAAAAATGGTTGAATATTAAAAAAAGGGCTCTTAGAAAATCGAAAAAACATGTAAATATAAGTTTTTCCGCTTTTATATATTTAATTTTTTAATTAAGTCTTAAAATTAAGAAAAAAAGCATGACTCAAACTTGTTACAAATACAATGAAATAAATGGTGTCTCAAAATTAACGTAAGATTTGAACTTGCCGCCATTTTTCGAACCATGTGACGAAAAAAAGAACTTGACAGCTGGGGCCAGTTACATGAAGCTGACAACCTAAAAGTGTTGGGCCTTGAAATTCTACGTTAATAGTGGAATAGGTATGAATGTAGCCCCAGTGAGATATAATTAGCTATGGTCTATTTTTTTAGTATTCCTGAGATATATTTCACTCACTGTTTTTTTTAATGTTATATATTTTAAGTAGAAAATGGTCCTAATGTTTTTAAATTGTATTTTTATGTTTAGTCATATATTTCAAAAATTAAAAAAAATTATTTATACTTAAAAAAAAATCATTTCAAGAAAGCAGAACATATTTTTACATGTTTCATGTTTTTTTCACAAAATTGAACCATCGCCATCGGATTGGTAATTTTTAAGTACGTTTCGCACACTCCACTCATTGGTACCGACCCGACGTTACGTGCTATTTCCCGCTTGGAAACATTTTCCTTAAGTGGCTACAATTTGAGCCTTTACGACTAAACTCACGTGCACTTTCATCTGTTTACTGCTCATTGCTCAATGATAAAATAGTAGCTACGAGCAGACGATTTGCGAAGCTGACAGCCTTATCTTTATGAGCACTGACGTCACGAACAAAATCGCAAATACACCGCAAATGCCTTACGTTTGAAAGTGCTCGCAAACCTACAAATACACGCGCTCAGACGATTTGCGAATGTTGTTCCAAAGTTCTCAAATGCATTTGCGACCAAGGTGCTCGTAAATGACATGCTCGCAAATAAGATCGAAAATTTTGCAATATATTTGTGAGGTTTACCAAAATATCACAAATGCATTTACGACTTGGGTTTCGCAAATCATACGCAAATGATTTGCGAGCATTTGCAGGCTGTCCCAAAGTTGTGTTCAGACGATTTGCGATTAAATACCGCAAATTGTGACGTAAAAATGAAGTCATACTCGCAAATATTTGCGACTTTTGCAAATCGTCTGCTCGTAGCTTAGTAGAAGGAAAAAATAGGATTTGCCTCTTAATAAAGAAAATATGTGCAACAAAATCAATGCGAGGGTTTTTGTGTTAGTTTGAATATATTAGGAAGGTGGTAAAATTGTACATAATGCTCTTCAAGAGTCATAAATAATATTGTATTTTTAAAATACTTTTTTCCGTTTCCGGAGGGAAATAGTCCCCCGACAACTTTTTTCTTGCCTGGATCAAATCTATACGATCTGACATTTTCTTGCGTGTTTTAATAGGTATTAGAAACCATGAGGAAAGGCTAAAATAAAAATCTGAAAAAGTTTAACAATTTTGTTTTATTATTTAGTGATTTTTATTTTGATTCATTCATAAAATCTAACTCGGAAATCGATTTGATTCATGGATAGAAAACCGGAAGTAAAAACATATTCCAAATCAGATTAAAAAAATTTCAAACGTTTTAGATGTACTCAGGGTTGCCATGTCTTGAACAAGTTCGATAGCCCAATTTAGACATTTTTGTAGTCCAAAATCGGAGCCGAAGAAGTAGCCCAACAACAATTACAAAAATTTTCTCATAACGTTAATGGCTTGCCACAATTTATTTTTATTTAAAAAAATAACGGAATATAAAATAAATTCTTAGCTCATTAAAAAAAGAATTTAAATGGAAATTTGAAGTTTGACGCAAAACACCATCGTCTAATTGGGGACTATTAGTGAATAAAAAGTGGTGCCAAATTATGAAATGCTTGAAAAGTAGGTTAAGGGGCAGAAAAGTGTTTATTTAAAATTTTTGTATACGAAAAAAATATCGCCCATGATAAGGTTTGGGCTATTAGTAGCCCAATTATCATTGGGCTGTCATACTGAATTTGTTGTCGGCAATTTCGGAAAAAGATAGCCCAATTTGCGATAAAAAGCCCAATCTGGCAAGGATGTACTACATATATTTTTTAAAGCTTAAAAATTTAGCTTATGAAATAAATCTAAAATTAAATCTTTTTTGTTTTTATTTGAATTTAAAAAAAATTGTTACATTTATATGCACAAATTTTTTGTTTGTATATGTTATAATATTTTGAAAATCTTTAAGAAGACAATTCCAAAAATGTTTTATTTATTCGAATAATTTAATTAAAATTCAAAATTAATTCAATTTAATAATTTTAATTTAACTATTTGAATAAGCAAAACCTTGTATTCTCGTGTAATTATTAATGTAAACTGAACGATGTCAAATTACTTGTTTAAGGGTTGCCAACACTTCATAACACTTTACTACACAAATTACGGCAAATTCAAATTTTGCGTTAATTTTGGAAAACTCTATGATTATGTAGATCAATTTCAGATCTTATTCATCAACGAATAAGCAATAATGCCAAAATAGACCTTCTATCATCCGTTTGCTTCAAAAATGTCAACCAATGTATGATGTACATATATGTATTGGTTGATTATTTCCATCTAAAAAGTTTACATTTAATTTTCCCATCAAGCCATGTTATCAAACCCGTTGTTTAATGTAAGCCCAATCTGATCGGACGCGGATTGTTTGCTTCAAAGTTAAAAAAGTCCAGGAACGAGCCCATCATTCATTTGTTCAGTTTATATTTCCGGAGCGCTCACTGAGCTATCAGACCAACATTTTTTTTCCTTAGCTTTTGACAGCCAAACTGGGGAAATTCTCTGAGTGCTCAAAAATATGAACTGAACAATTCATTCATTCGTATATGCATACATATATGTCGGTTTAGGTATACTAATACATTTTTGATGTTATACCTATCTGTTTTGACCAAACAAAATAATTATTGTTGTTGTTTTACTCTATAAAATAATGACTATTCATGAGCTGAGGTTTATTGTTTTTTTTTTTTATAATTTTGGATTTGCTTTAAATCCTAGAGAATCATTTACAATAATAGAAAATATGACAAATACACAACTCTAAACAACAAAACAAAAAAAAAAAAAACTGCCATCGTCGAATACTTCGCGTTGGTTTGGGAGAGCATTTAATCAACAAAAATGAAAAAATGATATAATAAAACTCCCCTTGTTCTAATCTTAGCCTACAAAGTAATATTTTCTTTTCAAACCTGCGGATAGCGAATTCGATTGTGGCTTATTCCTTCGATAATCTTCATACCAGCTATAGTTTGGAGCAACATAAGGTGTTTCTATTGATCCATATCCCGATGGTACCGAAGCCGGTTGAGTTTGATAATCTGGCTGCGCCGGCGGCGGCAGTGGCGGCGTTGATGGTGGATCCCCTCCAATTAAACTTTCAGTTTCTGTGTTTTGACTCATACTTACAGCGTATATCGGTATTAATCATGCACTTTTGTTATACTCTTGATACAAAAATTGAATAGACAAAAACAAAAATAGTATTAGGTATTCTAATCAGAATTTTAAATATAATGGAATTAAAGAATATTTAAAATCAAATTACTCGAATTGTTGGGATTTGTACAAAAATGAAAAAAAAAAATCACTGAAAGATTCTTTGAATGTTGAATATCTGTCTCGCCGGCTAAGAGAAATTCAACTCACTGTTCTATTAATTTTAGGTAGACATGCATTTTGCATAACAAACACTTAAATACACCAACAGTTTAATATAAAGTTCAGTGTTGCCAGTTTCTTTGTTTAATACGATCAATAAGGTACCTTTGTATTTACTTTAATCAGTTGATTTGAGTTGAAATGAGCTTCATTCAACTCGATCCCACTCGTTGAACAGATTTAATTCCAAATTCATATTTAGAAACATATTTAGGATTTGCTTTAAAAGTTTCTTGATATGATAGTATTATGTATGTATGTACATTGTACTTATAAACGTATGATAGTTAAAATCTGTCAAAAAATTCAGAGCATGTGAGATAGAACAAATAACTAATTATCAAATCAAATAATTTTTCCCTTCATATTAAGTACCTATGGCATCACTTTCTAAAGTGATACAGAAAATAACAACTTGCCCTTACCCCAGACACCATCTGGCCATGGGTTTCACCCGTTGTTTTGTTATCAAACCAGAAAAAAAAATGGTTGAGTCCGATGAGTCGCATCATGTTGGGAATGGGATCGTCAATATGGATTTTTGAGATTACAAAATAAGTAACTTTCAACAAGTGTGTGCTTCTATTAATTACTTATACTTACGTATTCTGTTCATTGAGGACATGACTCATGTCATGAGCATGACCCTGGTTAGATATGACTTTTCACAACGCCATCACAGTGGTCTCAAATGACTTTTTTCGCTGCAAAAATCATTACTTTTAGACGCATACAGATATGGCAATAATTTTTTTCCTACTTGAATGATATTTCTGACTATAAGGAGAGCAAATTTCAAGAAAATTTGTGTGTTTCTAAATCCTTGGTTGAAATAAGATTAAGTCAAAGCTTAAAATTGTCAAAAATTTCAGCAAGTATCAAAGAAAACTATATTTGTATTTTTTATTTTATGGTAGGTCACTATATCTTATATGGACTGCTTCAGTAATTAATTTGATATACAATTGTGTAGGAAAAAAGTAAGCGGACGAAAATATTAATAGAATTTAACTGAACTAGATTTGTATTTGTATTTATTTATTAAATTAAAATAGCAAAAACTTAAAAGACACAACGGCAACGCTTACAATGTCATTTATTTCATTTGCCAATTTTCATTTTAGATAAAGTTGTTTTTGTAAATACTTTTTGGAAAAACAATTTTCAAACTTAAAATTTTTAAAAGAAATGTTTTTTTTTCAAACTATTTTTTTCGAAATCTTTTTGTGTATTTAAAAATTTTAATCAAAAACGACACATTCTATTCTAAAATATTTTCAAGCTTTCGAGAAAATCAAAAATAACAATATCTACTTTAGGTAATACTTTTTAAGTGGAAATTTTTTGGTTCGAGGGTCTATCGTTACTTTCTCATAGTCCTGTTAATAACTAGGTTCTACCAGTTTCGGACTCAGTGAATATTATTATGTAGATTCAATTTTAAAATATTTCAATTTAACAAGTTCAATATAAAAGTAAATAAGATAATAAAAGATATTAAAAATATTGGGTTAAATGGCCCTATTCTCCCCTATATACTGAACTTTCAAGGTGAAAATATAAAAGTGAAATAAGTAAAATTTTAATTACTTATCTATTAAAATGGTTCTTTCTTTATTTGAGTTAGTTTATAAAAAATATTAATATTTTACATAGTAATAAAAATATATACATAAATCAAATACACAATTTGTATTTAAAACAATTAAAAACGTTTTATTCATTATGTATATCTACAGTTTCGCTTTAAAATTAATTTTTAATAATAATAACTACAATCTAGACTGGGCTTCCCTCTTCTTCTTCATCATCATCATCCCCCGTCCTTACAACAAATATCGTCTGGAACAATTTCAAAGCTTCACGCAAAGTGGTTTGCATAGTTTCTGGCATGGTGAAAAAGTAAACTATTGCATAAATAAACTGCAAGCCTCCCAAAGTACACGCAAAGTTTGAAATAGAACTATTTGATACCAAACAACAGACTAGAATTTGCAGAATATTTTCAGTGATAACGACAGACAAAATAAAGTACCGCTTCACCGATACTGAAAATGCTTCACCTAAATAGCAAGTACTGCTTGCAGCCACAATTCCAGAAAGTATCTGATAGATGAGCATTAAAAATACTACTGGTTGGATATAAGGATTAGGTGTATTCCAAAAATTCGAAGCAAGCCACCCAACTGAGAATAAGATTCCACCACCAACTAGTAATGAAAGTGCACTTGGTATTCTGCGTCCAATGGTGTCCAAGAATAAAGTTGAAAAAATGGTTCCAATCAATCGCATTAATAAGTAAATGTGGGGAGACATTGAAATTCCATTCCTGGAACTTAATGATGTAGCCAGAAGGAATGTAAGTGTTAGTGGGAAAGATATTGACATTGAAACAAAGCAGCGGAATAGAATTAGCTTGACCATTGGTATCAAGCCGTTCGAAATGTTCTTGGAACTTCCCCTGTTCATGTCTTCTGCCAGCAGTGCCTTGTTCTCATTAAGCAAAGCGTATGTCTCGTGGGTGACAGTTTTTGGTCTTTGAAGTTTAGATAATGCAATTACCGCCTCATCTTCATAGTCTTTAAGTAAAAGAAATACAGGTGATTCAAGTGTAAAGGCGAATGTACAAATTATGGCCCCAACTCCATAAATAAGAGCGATTATCCCATGTGTGGAATTTGCTTTGTGGTTTTCTAAATTTCCCATAGAAATCAATTTTACTAAAGCACCAACGCTAAGGCCTATTTGTTCAGCACTAAGAACAAACCCGCGGAATCTCTTTACAGATTGTTCAGATGCGGCTAGAATAGCTGGAATGAGTGTCAGGCCAAATGCAAAGCCATCGCAATATCGAGCCGAAATAATTGCTGAAGTGCTTTGTGTAGCTGATATATAAAAAACTCCACTTATGATAATGAATACAGATGCAACAAGCTGAAAAATAGAAAATTTAAATTCAAAATCGTGATATAATATTTTCTAAGCTTTGATAACTTACATTAAATAAATGCTTTGAGATCTTTTGTACCAATAATGTGGATATACAAGATCCAATGATCACAGCAATGAACCAGGAAAATTGTACATGCGTTCCGTATAAATTATGTGATCCGAAACCAATACTGGATGCCAAATTCATTCCACCTGAAGCAAAGATTAATGTTGCTAGAAAAAAAAAGAAAGTTCGTTAAATATTATTTAATGTTATTAATCAATGTATTTAGTTTTTTTTTTAATAAAAACAAATTTGCGCTGAAGTCTCAATTTATTCACTTTAAATTAAATTTAAATTCACCATTAAAAAACTTCCATAACCATTTATAAGTCATAATATTTGTACCAAAATATAAATTTTTACAAAGTTATATACATACACTTCTAGCACTTACTATAGGCAAGAAAAATTTGATTTAGCTTTTAATCATTAATCTACCTTACATAAATACATACATCGGTTCAAAATTGTACTGTAGTTACAAATATTTTTATAAAATCTATACCTAATTTACTAAATCTTATCCGAATAATAAAGGATAAGCATGCAAATCCGATCTTTAAGAAATTTCTTAAGTTACAGATTTTTCAGTAGAATAATTCTTATTTTTTTTTTAAACAGATTATGTTTGCTTAAAATTAGTCGAAATCTGGTTTCAAAATTCTGCTTTTCAAAATTCTTTCATATGAAGATATTTTAACAATAAGATTCTGACTATTCTGTTTTTTTTCTCAAATTTTCGAGTATTTTTACGAAAATAAACAAAAAAAGTACTTTTTCAACTTTATTGTTAGACAACTGGCACTATTTTCAAGCCGAAAGAGATTTTGTTTTTGATAGTAATTTATAGTTTTCATTGAGATTTTGATGAAATTTTCATGAAATTTTGTTCCACCAATTAAAAATATCAAAAATCGAATTTCGTTTAAGTGGGAACATAGCATAATATTACTTAATTTGAAATTGAAGTAGGTCATATTTTTGAAAAACTTAGATTTTAAGAATTTACAATGGTATCTTAGACGGATTTTGACGAATAATTAATGTACTCGTAAGTAAAAGACTAAAGAATCAAAAAAAATCAGCTACACAACTTCTTTACCAAATAAAAGAAATTTTTCCTATAAGAAAATTGATTTACAAGAAACAGAATTTTTAAAAGCAGACCTTGAAAAGTAGAATTTTGAAAGCAGAACTTTGCAAAAAGAATATTGAGCCTGCCAGAATTTCGACCCCAAGTAGCATAAAATATTGAAATTTAACCCTAGTGTCTACCCAGCTGAATTAACCCTAGCACATAATTTGTTTTTTTTTTTAAATAAAAATTGATTTTTTGTTTGCGTAAGCATAAGACCATCGACAATTTTTTGAAAAGGTTTTGGGAAATAATTTTGTAGAATAGCTATTATATTTAAATTTTTTATTATTTTTTATCGACTTTTGTATTTTGAAAATCAAAAATTTAATTGCTGGCATCTTCACACCTCTTGAGGTTCATAACACAGTACATAAAGTAGTGCTTGTTGAACAAGTGAAATTCAATAACTTTTTAAGGTTTGTGTAACTCGGAACAACAAGAAATTTCATAAATCCACCGCTTCTGTAACTGAAAACAACAAGCGTTTAAAAAGTAGGGAATAAACTTGTTAAATAGTTGATAAATAAAAATACAAATTGTGGACTTGTTTGAAGTCAACAAGTTAAAAATAAACACTTGCAATATAATATTTATATAGTGGTGGAATCGAGCAGATTGCTTAGAATTAATTTAGTGGTTAACAAATTTGGTTTCCAAAATGTTTTGTCCCCCCCCCCCCGCAAATGACGTGCATCCACTAATAAAAGTAAAGCGCTAATTTTTAGATCTTTCCTAGCATGGTATACAAAAAAAAAATAAAATGACTGAGTTAGATCACGCGTGGTGAGCTCCATCTCACAGTGATGAAATCGATGTCAAATTAAAAGCTCCAATGAGACGGAACTCGTTTCGATATGCAAAAAAATATGCATGAAATCAATCTCACAAATTACTGAGTATGGGTTTTCTCTTACTCACAATCAGTTCAGGAAAATTGTGTTATAATTCGAGTTTATAAAAATAGAATGTGTCCAACTGGTGTATATTTTTGTCAGTTGTATCGATTAGGATGTGTAAAGGTTAGAGGAAAGAATTTCTTTGCGGTTTTGTTGATATCTACTCTAGCCAAACAAATTAGGGGAACAAGATATTTTTCAATTTTGTTTACGTTTTTTGAAGAGATACAATATCTTTGTGATAGATGGTCTGCGATGGAAAAAAAAACAGAAGGTTTTCCTAATTATTTTGTTACGGTTGGTAGGTAGGTACCTACTTTCATTGCCCAGTATTTTTATTGAGTCAATCAAATGTATTTTTCATATTACTAAATAACTTTAATTAGCTTTATTGATTTGTTTAACAATTTTGTTTTTCCTAAGATATGTTTTTACATTTTAATAAAAAAGATAACTTAAATAATGACAACACAAAATTCTAACTTGAGTGAGTTCCTATTGTAAAATCCCTTTAGAGATTTTAGGTAGAACTATACCTAATTGTCGGAAGGGCACTGAAGCTAATGTCAAAAACCAACAAAAAGTAGCTTTCCGCATCGTCAAAAGGGGAACGCACCCATACTCTACTTATTATCTATTTCTTTTTGGCATTCATATCTCACCAAATGTCCAGTTTAAGTGAGGTGCGCTCGGGAGCGCAATATGTGTAAAGAAACAAAAGATTAACAAAAAGATCATCAAAAAAAGTTCTTTTTTTATCTAACAACGAATAAGGGTAGACAAACCAAAGTAAACAAACAAACAAAAGTAGAACTTTAAAGGGTATTTCAGAATACATACTCAAATTTTCAAAGCTGTCCTTGAAAAAAATTCAAGAAAATGAAACCCTTCACATAATAAAAATGTTTGTCTTGTTTGTGTATCTTAAAAAAAAAAGCACACAACCTCAAAACAAGAAACGTCTGTACAATGTTTTTGTTTCATTTAGGTACAAAGATGTCTTTTAAGCAAAATATTTTTAAAAATCTTGTTCTCTTAATTTTTTTGATAAATGTGTTTCGCCTTTTAAATAGCTAGCCACTTTAGAAAGATTTTTTTTTCAAGTTTTAATGCTGCCACTCCCAAAATCATTCTGAATAAAAACTTTTTTTTTGAAATGTGATTTTTTTATTATATCAATTCTTTTATGCAAACTTAAAATTAGGTAAACTTAAAATGTTTTTTATATTTTGTAACTAATTGAGCTTAAAAAAATGAACATTTGAAAACACTTTAAGCTTATTTAATTTTATTCATAAAGGAATCGTTACAATAAAATAAAACTCATGCTTAAAAAAAGTTTTAATTCCGAATAATTTTGTAAGTGACTGTAAATGCAGCACTTACACTGGTAAGTGAGAACTCTTCCGCAAAAATTTATTGAGATGATCCTACATAATGTAAGCCCATCACTACTTTCATTTTTTCTTTCAGAAAAAGTTCTGTTCTTCTTCTTCTACTCAATGCATAGAAATTACAATCACAACTATTTAAGATGAAGAGCTTTGAGATCGATTTCACATTCGTCGAGTCAGAGCTGTTAAGAGCGAATTCAATTGCATACGAAACTGAGTCCGAGTTCGGCTCTGCTCGATCGTTTTCACAGGAAGAAATAACCATATCTTTGGGAGATTACACATAATTAATGAGCTAACTGAAGCAAACAATTAGGTTTTACTTCGTTTGTTTTTGTTTTTTAAACTACACGTATGCTTTAATAGGTATGAAATGAAAATTTAGTTTCGCTACAATATTTCTTTTGCCCGTGGGTTTTTCTGTTTCAGATCTCCGTCCCAAAGCACGTGTTGAGATGATTCACTTCAAAAATGCTTGCTGGTTTGGAGAACTATACATAATTTAAAAATAATAAATGACTTCTTACATATTGGTATACCTAACACGTAAAACGTAAACCTCGATTTATTGATGAACAATATAAAAAATAAAATAATTCTCACAACAATTGATGAAACTAGGCATCTATTTGCTTTCCACCCATAACACACATTTTATTTCAGAAATAAATATAGGTAGGTCCCTATGATTGTAATTGTATAATTCAACAATTTCATCAGCTTACTAAATGATAGAATACCGCATCTTAGCCTTAAGGTAAAGTAAAACACCCAAACGAAATTAACAACTATTATAAATATTATGTAAACCTATCTAAAAATAAATTATTAATGAATACATATGTACATACATACATATATTAATGTTCATCGATATATTATTATATATGTTTTTTGCTCCATGAACTTTTCTTGGCGCATTAATTAACTTACATATATTAATAATGTTGGCATTATTTTATACAAGACAAAGAATAAAACAATTATTTAAGCCTCATAAAATGTGTCATCTTTTCACTTCGATGATCAATAACAGGTCATTGTTCTACTTTTTTTTTACAGTGAACAAATAATGAAGCTAGTGTAGTGTAAAGAAGTGTGTATGTCTGGGTTAAATTATTTTTCCGTGAACTTAATTAAATTAAATTTTTCCATCAAATAGATGATATTTCTTTCACGGTTTTAAACCAGAAGAGCGAATGAAGATATCTCAGGTTTAAAGGGTATTTTTTTTTAAGGGAAGGAGACAAGATTTTTTTGGTATTAGCCTAGTTTACAACTTCTGTGAGCGAAAAAAATCTATGCAAATATTTTCGCATGTCAAAAATTAATGAGTTGAAATAGGAAATAATTTTTTACAAGATTGGCTTACAGTTTCATGCCAAAAAAACCCATGCTGTCATGGAATTTCATTCGAAACAATGGACCGGCAATTGTATAGAATTTGTATTTATTTGTTCCAAGATTAATTTGAATCATTTGCCAACACCTGGATCTTTATAAGCAAATGCATCACATGAAAAAGTCTAAATGAGGAAGCATTTTAAACTGATAACACACATCATTTGAGAGACCTTGTTATCATTTTTTAGATTTTTGTTGAACTTTATTAAAGGTATTTGTAATTATTTGTTCCTAGTATTTTTTGAGTCATTTGCCTACACCTATAACCTTATAAGCAAATACACACGACACGGTCATCCAATTAATATTGTTTTTATTTTTTGTGTTCAAAAACAAGAAAAATTATGTCTCATCCGAGAGAACAACAAAAAACACAAAACATTTAAATACAAAATTTATGCCAGAAGGGAATATAAGCTTGACATTATTTTAACCATATTCAAGCCGTTACTTCTCATAAGGTGTGATGAATTTACTACATATTTTCATTATACCATACATACATATATACAAGTAAATACATATTTATGTACATAAACACATTCCGTGTTTCATAAGTTAATTTATACCTGCAGCCAAAGAATGCAATTGTGGGCTATTCCTATGTGCATCCTCACACCATCCAAGACGTCGTCGGCGGGTTGCACTTGGTCTTCGCGAAGATCCATAAACAGCTTCATATCCTGTTTCAGGTGATTTCGGTTTGTATTCCAATTTTGTTTCTGGAAGTCTTCCTGTTACTTTGTCAGGAGTTAATGCTGACTCTTTCGACTGACTCATACTATGTAACAATATGCTTTGGTATATATTGTGAGGGTTAAACTTTGTTTTTATAAGAAAATAAAACAGATAATTTATTATGCACTATTAGGTAGGTACGTAGTTGTATTTTATATCACACTTTGGCTATTTATGTATTATATTTTGTTTTGAATACGCATATTTTTGTTGTAAAAATATAGAAATTATATAAACAAAAACGAAACACAGAACAATATAGAACCTTCCGAAGCAAATGAATGAAATATACTAGTCTCTTCTCTATAGCCAAGAGATTGATTTTATTGACTTCTATCTCCAACTCGAATACCAGAGTTGCTACTTAATAGTTTCTAAGCGATCGTTCATAAGATTCAATAGAAGTTCTGAATTTATAGTTATGTATTAAAACGGTTATAAGTTCAATACAAAAGACAACAGGTTATAACAGTTCTTAGACACCTGTCCGCTCATTAGCGCACTTCACAAGGTTTTAACAAAAAACTGTGTCACTCGAAGTAAGCCCCGATCTTGTTGGAAAAAATAAACAGTACCTTTATAAACAGAACTGCTATAAATTTGGCATTTCTCAAGTCACTTAACAAACAATAAAAGCTCTCATTAGTGAAATTTGAAAGATTTTCCCACAAAATTCAGCATTTCTCTTTTCAATACAACACATATTAAGGTTTTTACCAGTGTTCTTTCACTAAAGTGTTGAACTCTACGTGGGGCGCCACTTAAAAAAGTAAGAGAATATGAAGTAGGTTGTTTTTCCGCCCGAAAATGCATAAATTTAAATAAGGTATGAGTTCAAATGTAACAACTAAGTTTTAGAGAAACTAAGAATTCTTATTCCATTCAAAATGTTTGCATGGGTACATTGTGCCTTTATGTATACAGTACGTATGCATCGATTTTAGATGTTTATAAGCTAAGCTCATGAAACATATAATAATTCCGTCTGCAGTGAAATTAAAGTGGCATCACTTATTTTGAAAATTAAATGAATACATTTGAATACCTACCTTAATTTATTTTAACCAACAAAACAACTTTCCACACCACAATCCCCACAATTCCGTCTTTTTGACTCTTTATACCCCGGCGCAAACCAATGCGTGCGTGCTTTGTGTATTTGAGGCTTGTTTGCTTACCAACTCCCATGTGATGTGTTCACATTCATACGCTCAGAGCGAGAACAAAATCTTGTTGTTTACAAAAATGCATCTATGACATCATCAGCAAAACGTATTTTGAAAATTAATACAAAAGGCCAAAGAATGATTCATTGGGAATTAAATACATACGAGTTGTTGTGAAAAATGCCAAGTATGTACCTACATATCAATTTAAAATTAGTTTTACAAAATGCTAATGTAAGCAGCAACGCAAGGTAAGAGAATAATTTATTATTTTGGTAGGGATAAATTAGTAAAGAAACTCTTTTAACAATACAAGAATAGCAAAAATTCTCTTAAGACGTCTCATCCCAATATGTTATTGAATATTGGTAATCTTGTATTCAAACCAAGAAAGGCTTTCGTTTTATGTTGAAATTCAAATTTTATTAGACGATCCATTTCTCCCTCAAACGAATTGAAGTTTCAAAAAAAAAATTTAAAGGCCAGTTATACAAATATTTAAATACATTAGTAGAAAATGTCGGGAAAAGGATAATACAAACATATATTCCTGCAAAAATGTATTTATTTACAAACGAAAAAATGCTAAAAAAGGAAATTAATTAAAGAAAACATTTGTTGAATAAAATTTTCATTTTTGTAATCGTTACTTTTTCCTTCGATTTTACGTTAACATACATACATACATACATAGCACATATGTACGTTTATTTTTAGACCTACTTAAGGCACGTAATTCTTTGGTTTTTTGTTTAGAAGGAATGCAAACAGTGTCAGCGCAAACACACTTAGGTTTTCTAAGTAGAGGTTAGCATTATAGATACATAATTATTTTCGGATTAGCCATGTAATGAAATTTTAAAGAGTGCACTTTGTATTTATTGAGCATATTGCATATTATTATGCATTAGATTGACATAGAACTGCTACAACCGGCGTAGTAAATTAAATACATAAAATTTCATAGGGAATTTCCCGGTAACCACGCTTTATGCAATTTGAAGCGTAACATTTTGGGAGAGTAGGTATCAAAGTGCCTTCTTTAAAACTTAATAACGTGGCTAATTCGAAAATAATTATCTATTAATAACCGCTTATTAGTTATAGTGATTAGCAATTTCTATTGAATTTGTTATTATACAATTTCCATTAACACACTCCATCGTCGAAATTCCTTTTGTATTTCCTCAGTCAGGATGTTATCGGAATAATGCGTTTCTGGAAGTAGATCCATAATCAATAAACTTATTTGAGTTAAACACTGTCAGTCGTTTTATAAAATTTGTCTAATCTTTGATATCCAAGGACTTTTAAAAAAAGAACGACGAAATAAAATCATTTATTTCATTTTATAAATTCCATTTTTCCAAAGACACCCTTGCAAGGAAAATTTCGTCCACCGATGGGTAATCTTGAGACATCCATAATTTTGTTTAAATAGCTTGAAGTGCATATACAAACAAAATGCTGCATTAAGTACTACATTAAGATTTTCTCTGGAGTCTTAAGTTTGCTCACCGTTGGAAGATCATACCCCTGGGGACTTGATATGGCTTTGAAAAGAACTATTTAGGAGTATCTACCGGCGATTTATAGGATTTGTTCGGGATCTGAAGTAGCATAACTTGATATCAAATATTTATCACTAGATCTTGTTTGTTCTTTGAACATACTGTCCTCAAACTTTATTTTCAAATAATCACGTGGCTTAATTCTATTTGAAAGTTCATTCCTTTTGATTACATTCCATAAACCGAGAACAGAATATATACATCCATTCATAAATACCCAGTTTCAATTAATTTTTAACTCCTTTTTTACCCTTACTAACAAAAAAAAAAATATTTTTAATTGGTATATTTATGTTAATTATTCAGATTTAGCATTACATTAAAAAAAAAAGACGAGAAATACTAAACAGCTAGAGCGTCATTTTGTGTTTCATGACTAAGTTGTGTCTGCAAGTTTGAAAGCTTATTCTTCAGCACCTGCACGCCCATAATAACAATATTTTCCGGCTTTAGAGCACCAGCAGCTTCAACGTTGTAGAAGAATTTATTTGGTTTTATCTTCCAATTATAGGGGGCTTCATACTGATCATCATCCAACTCAGTGTGTTCACTTTTTGGCCACTCATCAGGTTTCGGGTACAGTGTATGACGCATGGCATTGTCTGGATCATATTCAAAACAAACGCCACAAGTGGGATTCCATTTGGCATGTTCTTTGCCAAATCCTTTTTTAGCATAAGCTCTCAACTTTAGTTCTTGCCCCTTACGCAATTTTATAAGCAAAATCTCGTCAGTGTTTTCTCCATACTCGTTATCTTCATCGTTCTGTAGACGGGATGTCACCGGTAGCACCTTTTGATTGCTGGACTTCAAATCCGCCGTTGTTACGTGACGTGTTTGTTCTTCGGCACACTTAACATCCAGAGTAAACTCGACACTGCATTCAGGACAGAAATCCAAGCAAACGCACTCACGAGTGTATTGAAGGCGTTCGACAACCTCGTCGGAAATCAATGGAATCAGTCCTATGCGATGGGCTAGAAATTCATCGGATAAAACTGTTGAGTTAGCTTCCAATTGAACCCAATCTATGGCTAGAGTTGGAGTTTCAGCGATGAATACACGTCGCAGACTGTTGGCCACGCTCAAGTCGGTGTCTTCCACGACAAATTTCACATTGTCGTCAGTCAATTCAGTGATGGTCACCGATGGAGTGTTTGCGTAAGGCATTCTGTTTCTTCTTTAACAAAACTTGTTTATTTTCGAAATAATTACTGTAATAATTACTTTTTAAATAATTCAACTTTCTTTTTATAGTAAAAATAAAATTAAAACAGAAATTTCGCGGCTTCTAGTATGTTTTTCAGCTGTCAAAGTTAGAAACGTCAAAATCGTTTTTTTTTTTTTTTGGCTGGAAGACTTCAGTAAAACATAGCATGATGAAACTATTCAGCAAAAATTTGTTAAATGCAAGATCTATGTCCCTTATTACACGATGATTCTTTACTTTGAGGTGAAATTGATCTTTTTTCTTCTTCACACTCATTAAAATTCGAAAAGATTCAGACGCAAAGAATCCTCGTGTATGGTACTAAACGATGAATTTAGCATCATGATACTGCTGCATTATACTTTATAATGCTTTTTACATAAGCTGCGAACTGCTAATAAATTTGTTTAAACAATCCAAGCGCAATTAATTATTAAGTCTGTTTATATTTCTGATAATTTAGAGGACTAAGAAATATAAACACAATTCGCAGAGAAACATTCACATTAGGCGCGTCTCACCAAATAAAATCTCTGAGCGCTCAGAGATTTTTTAAGTGGTACAAAAAATCTCACCTGAGCACTGAGATTTTTTGAGGAGATTACTGAGACGAACATATTTTGGATTCATTTCTCAATGCTCTTTCTCTGCTAAAACAGCTGTTCATTTGACAGCCAAATTGCAATTTTTTGCTGTTGTATAAATTCTAAAATCGATAAAAAATACAAAAAAAGGTGGAATGTTGATAAAAAGGAAAATAAATTGTATTTGCTATAATTTTTCATTAATTTCATAAAGTTTTGTGCTTAAATATTTTAAGCAAAGTTGAAATTTCGTTTCCCGAATTTCAATTCGAGAATTATAACACGTGTTTATACAATTCAACGGAGAATCTTGTCCCAGCAAAGCATTCCGCCTCCGTCAATCTGACATTTAACGCGCTCAGTGAGATTTTAGTTGGTGAGACGCGCCTATTCATAAAACAAAACGCATTCGCGTTGGTTTGGGAGAGCGTGAAGACTTGAGATTGAATTTTTTTGGATTCGTTTGCTTAATTATTTTTTGTCGCAGTAAATTACATAAAAAGAAAAGAAAAATATAGTTGCTTTGACTTCTGTGAGGAACTTTCAAACTCAGCAAAATATTTAACTCGCATTTTTTGTATTCAGCATGCAAAAATATGTTATTGAATCTGTTATATATCATAAAAGACAAAATTCTTTGACATTTTTCTTAAAATATTTCAAAGTGCGTAGATGAGAACCAAAACTCGTCACATCCACTTTTATCAAAAGTTGATATTTTGATGCAGTTTTGTTAAGCTGGGTATATTGAATAGTTTTTAAAGTAAATTTGACAGCTTTACCCTTCCAATCCCCTTTAATATTGATGTATCAAATCGTAACTGTTTCCAAACTCTTCATATCCACAGTTCGATTTGCATCACAACTTTTCATATCCATTTAGCCAGTTTATATTTCTGAGATCTCAGAGGACTCAGAGCGCTCAGAAATATAAACAGGATTCCTCTCAAAAATTCCTCACTTTTCCCCTTAAAAACTGAGACTGAAATTTTTTGGATTCGCTTGCTCAATTATTTTTTGTCGCAGTAAATTACATAAGAAGAAAAGAAAAAGGGAGTTGTTTTGACTTCTATGTGAGGAATGTTGTTTATATTTTATTCTCCTGCTCTGTCAAAAAATTGAGGAAAAATGCTGAGCGCTCAACAAATATAAACTGGCCAATTGTTTGCAGTAGGTTTACTTTCAAAACTCTTCTCATCGATCATAAGCTATTGATAATGTCATAAAAGACGGAACTAGAACATTCATGGGTTCTTATGGTAAAAATCTTTAAATGGGTCATTGACGGTTGGAAAGATGTGGAGTGGTATTATATTAGAGGCTGAAATTAGCAAAACTCTTCGTATCCAAATTTAATTGTTTAATATCTTTTTAACGGAACTTTCAATATATTTTTATTTTTATATAATAATAATTATATAATAATAATTTTGGATATGACGAGTTTTGGTTCTCAACTACTCAAGTATGTATATCAAGTAAAAATGGATATTAATAATTTATTTCGTCAGATAAATGTTCTCAAAAAGGAGACAAAAAATGTAAACAAATAATATATTAAAATAGATATTTATAAACAAATTATCAAATTAAAATAAAATTATTTTGAAGACGGAAGCACAGGACCAGCTACATTGGCTAAGCCGAGTCTGCTGTATTTCCTGAATAGTCCTAGTGTGTTTCTTCATTACGACATCCCTCAACCAAAATGTGAATAAATTTTATAACAGAACAGCCGGGTGATGTTGGAAAAAACGAAACTTCCCATAATTTTCACCGAAAAAACAAACGGCACAGAAACTCTAAAAATAAAAGTATTTAAATCTTTGATGAAAAATGTGGTATTTTAATTTTTAAGTAGGTTTTTTTTTACTTTTTCCCAACATTCAGCAGTTTCAATTTATGTACATATCGTTGGCTTAGAATGAAAAATAGCTAACTCCACATATTTTTTTTACCACTATAACCCACTTCAAAAATAGCTAATAAATACAAAAATGTATCAAATTTTTTCAGTTTCACTGAATTTTATAACGAGTAGCTTTTTAAAAATATTTAGTTGTAAAAAATACAAAATAGGAGATAGCTCTTAGCTGGGTTTCACTCTATCTGGTTTTTGCACCGGATGCTTCAATTTAATTTATTTTGCATACCATCACTGCCAAGACATCGCAAGATTTTTCTAAGCTTAAACGAATAATTCATACAAAGAACGTGAAAATTAAATCAAAATTTCCCTCAGCTATTATTTTCCTTCAATAAATTTTAATATTAAATAATGTATAAAGGTAATGTATGTTTTGTGTGCTGTGCATTAACTTAAAGTAAAAAAAGGTTTCTTTTTTTTTTTGTATTTTAAATACTTTGAGAGTAATTCTAATTATCTCTTTCAGTGGAGCTTATGAAATTGTCCAGACCCATTGGATCTAGACTTCCAAACTCTCGGCGTTTTTTCTTTTCGGCAAGGGTCGGTTGGGGAATGATTTGACCTGTTTTCTTCTCTATGTTCTCATGGAGCTTCTTGGTATCTGCATCTCCTTGCGTGGTATTTGCCATGTTTATAAGGCTCTATGGAATAAAAAAAAAGGTTCATACAACAGCGAATAGATTGTACGCCGACTTACCTCGAATTCCTGGCCGAGGTATTCTTTCGATTCTGTATTCAACTCAGGAGTTGGGTTTCCTAACATCACGTCACCAAGGAATCGGTAAATTTTCCTAAAAAAACCGCTCGAATTAAATGGAAAATATATTCCTAGAAAGACACTTACTGAAAGTCGACTCCACCGTTATCCTTAGGATTAGGATGGTGTTCCATGTCCGCAATAGCAATCATAATGAGGGCACTCTCATATTTTGCCTCATGATTGAAATTTTTTGATTTGTAATACTCTAACCAGCTATTGATGTTTTTGTAACACACAGAGTTGCATTCCTCGTGAACATGGTCTTGGGCTGCTTTAGTCTTTTCGTTTACAAACTCTTCAAAAAACAAAAAAACCACTGTAAGCGCCCCTTAATAACCACAGATAACTTAATTATACTTACTTGCAGCTTCTTCAGGACATATTTTTGTATTCTTAATTGCATTGGCACAGCTTTTGGGATCACATCCATTGTCTTTTAGATGATTCATTATTAATTTTCGATTGTACTGGCTAACAGCCTTGCGATCTGGAGAATTTCGGGATTTTTTCTTTGAAGAACCCGGCTTTTCATTCGGTTTATCAGCATCTCCAACATTTTCGACATTTGGAATTATAGCTGATTCGGTTAAATCAGACATTTTTGCGACTAATAAATTGTTTTTACAAAATTTCTGCACAGAATTGGTTTTTTGTTATTTTCCTTGTTTGATGTTTTGTGGGCGATGCAAGAGGGTTGTTTGTTGTTTAATATTTGACGTTGATGTGGAGCTGTCAATTTCTTACATCAAAATAGGTTTGTTCAGTGAAAAGAAACAGATAAAACAGAAAGTTCCAGTAGAACCAGAGATTACAGTTTTGTTAGTTCTGTTTGTTGAATTTAAAACTTTAAAATTTGTTTTGATTCCCCTATATACTCCCAAATGGTCTAGGATTCCGTGATATGTGATCAAAGGAGCTTATCTAGGGAGGGGTGAAAACCAATTTTGGCTAATACGATTATCTTCCAAGTTGCATTAATATTTTCTTGTCGATGGCTTTGTTTTTTTGAATAGCCTTTAACGAAACTTTCGACTTTTTTTCTTGCTATCACTTATACCCAAAATTGGCTTTGGGCTTTTAATCTATAAAGAAATTTTAACGTGATTTGAGACAGTTATGTTGTTTTAGGGTTTTGAATATATTTCATCAGTAGCTCAACGCATTTTATTTCAATTTTGCAAATATAGTAAGATCTTAGGTACAAGCTCAAATAATATTCCACACAGTACAAAATCTTTAAACAATTTTAAAAATAAACAATAAACAAAAAATAGTTAAAACAAATCAAAAATAATTAAATTTTTATATCTTACTTCCCAGGCACCTGTATCCTTGAATCACAGGACCAAGTTCATGCCATCCAGTCGTGTATATTTTTGTATATAAATATTTTGTTCGCACATCGCAGCATTTTTAAAATATTGTATTCCTATTATATTGTCAAATTCATTAATTTTTCATATTATAATAAAATAAATATACTTAAGTTCTAATACTCGTAGTAGTTAACTGCACAATACTCACTAAATTCAATTTATTAAGCAAGACATTACATTTTTTGTATAATTATTAATTTTTAATAAATCACTTGTTTTGATTGAATGGTAATTAAATTGAGGTTCAATTTACGAAGTACATAATACAATATAAGTTTTTGATAAATATTAAATTATTGATTTTAAAGCGTCAAAAACATTAAATTCACTGTCCCATTTTTTTTACATATTCATGGATAATGTTTCTATCAAAATTTAGTCTTTTCTTTATAATTATGCCTTAGTAAATCTATAGAACATTCAATGCATATACAAATTTAAGCTATTTGCATTAATATGTATAATATGTTTTTTAGTTTTAATTACATTATTTCTTGACTTAGCTTCGTGTTGGAAAGAATACCTACAAATATGTGAAAGCCTTTAAAATCCGTTAAAATATCTTGGGTTCATCCACCTACATACTTATGTAATGTCTACTTTAATATTTTAGTGAAAGTGATAGATAACTCAATCCAGTATATCCATAGAAAATTCTTTTACTAAAGCATAAAAGTGGTGTTTTTGTTTCTTAAAATTCTCTGTTACATATATGTGACTTTTATGAGATCCCACAAGATGCTGCAAGGTCTGGAACTCATTCAAAGCTAAAAATAAGGGTATGTTGTCTGTTGTCTCTCAATATAACATTACATTACATTCATACATTTTATATACACATATAATTTATTGGGTTACCGAATTCTGGTTCCAAGCTGAGTTCACTTAGTATAGTAAAAAACTGAGAGTAAGAAAAATAATTTTTAGATATATACTTTTTCTGATGACCCGGTTATCTTTGTACTTTCACATGTACAAAAAATTACATCAGGAGCTTTTAAAATAATATAACTTTGGAATTCCCAGCTTTTAAGATAACTTAATGTTGCGTTATTTTCAGCTTTAATACGTAGTTAAGATATTCAGGAATTCCAGCTTTACGATTTTCTATGTACTTACTGTTTTTATCTAACACATATAATACTTCATAGCCGCAATATTTACAACAATTTATTAATCAGCGTGACCGCAATACGCACTTAAAATGCATCAATCAATGGAGATTTTACTTACATTTAATCTTTTTATAAAAAATATGCACATACTCGTAGCTAACAAAATTTAGTCCATTGGTCATTCGCACGTATAATTGGTGTTTGGTACTTTTCATCTAGACTTTGGCCATCAGGAGTAAAGAGCCCTTATCGGAACAAACAAAAATGTCTACCGAAACCTTGGAGAATAATTTTTTGCCCTGTAAATTCTTTGGCACAATTGACTTATTTCGTTGGTAAAATAGCCTTAATGAAAAAGGCACGCCCAACGAAAGTAAAATATATGGACTAGAGATTTTTTTAAGTGAAAGTAGTCAAAATATTTTGCAGAAACATGATAAGTGATAAGGATAACTCTACTGCATATACATTTTTTTTAATGAGTATGTTCTTATCACATGTCATGTTCTCCACTGAAAATGAACGATGCCCAACCAAACCACAATCCAATCAGCAGAATGATTGGAATGGATATGTCACTTCTCGGATATGGATGTTTGTGGCTCCATAGTCCGAGAATGGCTCATGTCCAGTGGATTAGGCGAATGTAAGGAAACTATAGCTTCTAAGGCCGTGTGCTAATTGCGTTAGAGGCATGGTTAAATTTGTCCCATGGCTATATTTTGACATTACTGGGCGTGTTGAGACGCTAAAATTTAACCTGCTCAGGAGCTCGTTAAAATTGCAGCCTTGTAATTGAAGGAGTGAGGGAGATAAATGTATGTAGATAAATATTTCGGGAAATATTAAGAAACTAAAATCAAATGAAAAGATTAAAAAATAGACAAAGGCATTATAATAATTGAAAGTATGAACTCAAGAAATTAAAACATAGAAAATATTCTATAATTTTCGTGTTTATAGTGTCTCGTGGTTCATTTAAAAGAACCAAGCCTAAATGTTTGCGGCCACTTTGAATGATCTCCTTATAAAATTTCGAGTTTCTCCTTAAATTTTATTCACCCACTTAAAAGAGGATGAAATTTAACTGAGACCAAATTTAACCAAAATTTAAACGCAATTGGCACACGCCTAAATTTGAAAAAAAAAAATCGGTTTACACATTTAGAATCTAGCTCGATGTGCCGTGGACATTAGGAAGGACACAAATCACAGATTTGCTTTACATATTTCTATTTCACCAAATATCAGTTTAGCTTCAGTGAGGTGTGCTTGGCTGGAACTCCTCACTTACAAAAGTAAAACAAAATTAAACTAATCTTAAAGTTCCAAGCTTAAGTCATAGGCGTGTCGTATGACTTCCTTGTATTCCTAGAAAATCTTATTTCTACCTTTAGTTAGGTTTGGTTTTTTTTATGAAAATTGTTTTGTGGTAAAGGCAGGGGACCTACCAATTCTAATTTTCTAAACAACTAAAAATTTAAATAATGTATGTACAAATGTAAATATAATTCAGATTTTAAACAAAATTAAAAAGCTTGCAATGGTCATTTTCTGTATTTACACCTGCAAAAGCTCAGACATCTTTATTTTTCTTAAAGCTCGTTTACATGCCTAAAATCAGTGTGGTGAACATTTAGCCATATTTAAAATGTCTATAAATATTCACAAGTTCACACCCAATAATAAGATATTCGCATCACCAACCGAATTCCAAGAAAAAACCCTGCCACTTACAATTTATAAGAATTTGCTTGTCGTGCTTCGACCTAATCCAAGTCATTTCTCCGTATCAATGCCTATTATACAGTCTTCAAAAGTATATGCACTTTCATTTATCTTAACTCTATTCACAAGTCATACAACCCAACTCGTCAAAGCTCCCTGCGTCGCGTTGTCGAATAAAAATTGATGAAGTAAAGAAAATTTCCAGCTGGTTATGGAATTCCCCATAAAGTTGGTCATACAGCTTATTCCATCAGATATTCTCAGTGTGTATCGAAATCGATATCAAGTCGGACGACACTTTATTACTCCTCTGGTGAAGATTTTACCAGAACTTCACCTGTGAAGACGCGTTCAAATAAAAATATTAAAATCAAAATAAACAGTTAAATTTAAAATGTACGATCAGACAATGCATCCAATGTCATCGGCGGCAAGCAATGCCTTGATGAGTCTTCAAAATCGTGGTGCAACAAACTCGGCAAATACATCAGCGGGATCAGCAAATAATGCTGGAAATGTTGCTGCACAAAACCTCTTTGCAAATCCTGCCATTCAGCCGTCGAGTGTTATCAATTTGTCTAATTCAAGCGACGTTGTGATCGGGCCAATGACCCAATATCAAGGACCTGTTACCATCTATCAGTATATGGACGCCACAGTTGAGGCCAGATCAATGCAGGCAAATGGTGGTGGTGGTGGGTATATGAAGATTGAAGTGTTTATTCTGCATGCATTAACTAAATTTAGAAAAATGGAAACTTATTGATTTGAAGAATCAAAGTTGTTTACTTTTTTGATCATTTGTTTGCACCTGTGAAATAACTGCGCAGCTCATCTTTTGAGTTATTAGATTTTATAGAAGGTTGACCTTGGATGAATTCAAGGCGAAATACTTAAATACAGTGATTCATGATAAAATATGAATTTAATTACGTATATTTTGTATGTACAAATTGACCATTTCAAAGTTCATCGCACATATTATATTATTTTGTATACATATGTGCATACATAGGTGTTATATAATATTTTCTATAGTTTAAGTGAAACACATAGATTCTAATAACACTTTTTTAAATGAAGTTAATAATTACTTCAGTTCCATTGAAAAATAACAAGAAAACAGCTTTTAACACTTTAAATTCAAAAGCTTTTAAATTTTTTAAATCTAAGCTTCAGATTAAATTATTTTTCCGTTCCCGCTTAGCTTACTATACTTTCATGTTTATAATTTTGTATTTCTTCAAACAAAATATTTGTATTCTCTTTGTAATATCATTTACATTTTAATGGAATGCTTTTTAATTACATACTATTTCTCTTAAAGTTCAACAGGTTTGCAGTTTTAAAGCGAAGTTTTATCTTTTTAAATCTAGATATAGGTGATTCTCAGCAAACTGATACAAGGCGATTTTAGATAATTACAAAGTACTTTTCCCACTTTTTACAACTGTATTAGCTAGTAAATAGATCGTGTATAATCGATATATGGCAAATTTAATTTCGAAAAAATCATAGGTGTATATATTTAAAATATATGAGGTTACCAACAACTTCGTTAAAACTCGACTTTATTTATAAAACAAGAATTGAATTAAGTTATATTTACGTCAAACGTTACGGCAGCTTTAATATTCCATATTTATAAATTATTACTCATTTACAGAATTTGCAGTTTGAGTTCAAAATCTGTTGTAGAGTTTTGAAGAAAATAAAATCAAATAAATTTGCTTTTATTTTCGTGCTGGTATTGCTATAGCTGTCTTATAAGGTGGATTGTAATAAACATGCATCGATTCAGACCAGCATACCTACGTTAGCCTAATATGCAAATCGAGCTAAAATTCCGCTCCCATACAAAAATCTCTCCAAAAATTTAGCCAAGCTAAAATTAATCCAAGCATTTTAGCCGAGAGGTACGCAGCTCCAGCTAAAAAATAAAATTTTCGTTCCTTACTGTACGGGACCTATCTGTCAAAATAGGCACATTCATTCTCGAGCTAAATTGTGGCAGATTAATATATTTTTGAGATTTACGTGAGTTTTGATTTGTTAAAATGAAAATTAAGAATGAGAAATATTCAGGGACAAATGATTTATCAATGCCAAAGGGAAAAATCTATTTTAGTTGATTATATTCACTTGAAATATAAAAATAAAATTCTTTGAATTTGTTGAATACATTTTTTTTGCAGAGAACAGCTGTTTTTTGTGACCACAACAATTTTATGTCAAAACAATTTTATGTCAAAATTTAGCTAGGACTTTAGCTGGTGTTTCTTTTTATTAAAATTCCTGTTTCGCTTGTCAATCTTGTATGGTTTTCTTAGATCTAAATGGTGGTATTTTGAACAAACAAAAATTACTAAATGGAATGAATGAAAATGGTAAAATTAAATTCTTAATAACGGTGTCCAAAATTGTAAACATTTTAATACTATTTAAACAAAATTCTATCCTAATACATATTTCGTCAGTTAAAAAACAAATAAAAATAAAAATTGAATTTTCTTCAAAAACAATTTGTTGCTTAAGCTGTTCATCAAAAAAAGCGTAAAAACTATAAGAATGGACTGGCTCCGGCTTTCCAAAAAGCTGCAAAACAATACTTAACGTAATCTAATATTTAATATAATTTTTTTTATTAAATTGCCCCTCCTCTCGAAGCCAGGTAAAATATTAACCCCCAAGGAGTTTTTTCTTGTCTACTTTCAACTTATGTACAGACTCTTGAGTTTTTTTGGCAGACTTTACGTGAAACAACTAGTATGCAACAAAAAATTAGCAATTACATAAGTAATTATAACCCCCACAGCGACTGAAAAAATTATAGAACTAACATAAAAACTAAACCATAATATAACGACCATCCTTATGTACATAAATAATAATGTTTTTTGAAAGAACAAACCTATTTCCTTTTTTTTGTACTTACAAAAAGTAGCATTCAAATTTTCTTCTTAAAGTATTCGTATAAACATTATTTGGATGACGATTTTTAAGCACGCATTGATTTGACGAGCTCTTGAATTCTTTGCTTAGTTATCGCATGTCATTCGCATCGTAGTCCATTAAGCGATTTTGTTGTTTTTCTTTTTTATCAGAAACAAACCTTATTTACAAAGATATGATGTGAAAAACATAACAAGATATTTAATTGAATTTTTTTCTTTCTCTTGCACGAAAATTCTTCGATAGGCTGGTTCCCGACTTAAAACAATCTTCGCAATTATTTCGAACTTTGATAAGTTCTTCTTGAATTTTTTAAATTTCGTTAAATTATGATAGAATTTGGCTTAAAGTGCATTAACATGATCCAAAATATGCTGTTCAACATATTGATGCCATGTTTTCTTCTGGACTGTGATTTTTTTTCTAATGTTAGAAAGCATTTTTATAGTTTTTTCCTTCATCCTTTTAGACTCATGCTTAAATTTTACGTATGAATGTACGTTATTTGTCTTAAAAATGAAAAAAGTTTTTCGAATCCTTCAACTTTTAACTGGCAGATCTTTATCGTTGCATGTTAAGTAGATTCAAATGTGCGACAATATAAAAAAGACACTAAAAAGTAGCCGAGTGATAAAAATCAATTAATAATGAAAGAACATGTACATGACCTTTGATAGTGTAAAAAAAAGTTTTAGATATGCAGAGGAACAGTGTGCAATTTGCAAAATAAGAGGGCCAAAAATGTATCTAGGGACCAGTAATGACGAGACAATAATATTAATTGATTGATAGTTTAAAGTAAGTATCACAATATTTGCTATAACAGCTGTGTTCAAATCTGAGAAAAAAGTTATTTAGTAAAAAAAAATTTTAGTGCTTTTAAGTACGCATAGGCTGGGTACTTTTTTCTTTTTTACATCCATGTTTACAAGAATTTCTGAAAATAGCTCGTAGCCAATTTTATTAAATTCTCTTGCCATTTGCTGAAACTAAATTTAAATATTATCATGTTTTTTTTCGAAAAAAGTCATCAGCGTCAAAAATGCGTTTGCAGAATATTCTTAAACGCAAACTGCAAAAAAATGCAGTTTGAAAACGCAAATGTGTAAAAATTTCACTGCATTAGCATTGGTTCGATAATACGCAGTATCACATGAAGGCTTGCAGAACAACTGAAGACAAAAATCGAGTTGGTGACAAATATATTGATAAGGATAAGAGAATGTTCGTAAACGTCACATGTGTTTGTGAAAAAATTTACTGAAATGAATCAATAAGATTTAATGCAAGCAGAACGATTGCTTATTTGACGATAGCAATATCCACGTCAAAAAAGGATAATTTGGCAATAAAATTGAGGTTGAGTTGAGCCTTAGCAAAATACAAAAATCTGTCTTTATTGTATGTACGTTACTTAAATTCTTATCTATAACCAATTTTCTATTTGGACTTAACTTAACGATCGTAATGTAACGTAACATAAGAAAATTCAAAAATTAATATACGAATGGTCTCCCTCTCTTTAAGATTTTTATCTTGTCTTGCTTTGGCCATGAGCGAATTGTCTTATGTACATAGTACCTGATTGTAATTATTGTACAAAAACCAAAGAACAAACTAAGGAAAAGAGCTGTATAATAGTATTTAATGTTGTTGTTTAGTCAAATATCTAATGAATGACATGTTTTGGTCATGAAAACCATTTTGTCATTTCTTACTTTAAATCAGTAAGTTCATAATTTTTAATTTGACTTCTATAGTCACTCGGGCGTATACTTACTTTTTTCTGTCAAAGCAACAGTTAAAAGCTAATAATAATTTTTCGAATAAGTGATACTCTTGAGATTGGGAGGTATTGGTGAACAAAAATATTTGTTGGGACATTTAATAAAGCTAACAGATTCTGATGATGTTTTTTCCTCTAAACTGAACGCAAAGTTCTTATTTCATCTTTGAATATAAAGAAAAATTATAAAAAAACCACAAAAAATCAATTTTAGGCAAATGCTGTACAGTAACATTTGCAAGGTGGCAAAAATATTTTTAAAATCTTAAGAAGTGTTAAAAGAATTTCATTTCTGACTCATCATATTTATAAATTTACAGAAAATATTCTTTTAAAGTGCGCATTCAAACCCTAAGTCTTCATTTATTTTCAAGCTACCTATGTACATAACAATTTAAAAACATTTTTGGTTTTGATCTTTAAACTTCATTCAGAGGTAGAAAGTTTCAGCTGCGCCAAATTTGTACATTTATATATTGTAATGTATACTATTTGTAGGTACTGTACATACATACATATTTATTTCTGGATGTGTTAAAATATTTCTATTTTGTCAAAAAACATCCCAGAATTAGCCACGCATTTGGGCTGATGGTGTCAGAATATTTTTTTTTTTGAAATGACATCGAACGTTTCACCTATTTAGAAGTGAAATATTTACTCATATAAACAAATAGAAAAAAGTACATTATTTTTTAAAACATGCAGAATTCAAATTTATTTGAACGTGTAGATATATTTGTCTTACACACCTCCTTTTGATTACATCTAATCATGACTATCTTTTTGTTCCAGGAAATATTATCAAGAAAAGTTCAGCAACCTTTATTAAATTGACTTTTTTTCACTGTCGCACATTTCTCTGTTCACTTTTCTTTCTTGCCATGTAGTATAAGTCTTATCAAATCCCTTTGTGTATTCGTATTGTATACTAAATTGATCTTAAGTGTACATATCCGGAAAAAAAAACAACGAACGCGTACAAATGGGACACTACGCTTCCTATTTCCAACACACGTTACTGTTTGAATTATTAATTAGGTATAATAATAAAAATTCTGAGAATGACTGAGCATTAATATAGTTAAAGTCTGGATTTTTTGTACTTTAGCTAAAAATAAACTATATCAGCTATTTATAAATAGAAATATCACTCAATCAGTCATAATTGAGTAATTTAATATTTTTTTTTTCTCTAAAATGATTTGACCTAACAATTAAATTACTTAGTTGTAAGAAAATTGATCACTAGTATTT
This sequence comes from Dasysyrphus albostriatus, assembly GCA_946251815.1. Taxonomy (NCBI): domain Eukaryota; kingdom Metazoa; phylum Arthropoda; class Insecta; order Diptera; family Syrphidae; genus Dasysyrphus; species Dasysyrphus albostriatus. Next base: position 141,671,959 of record OX276336.1, read on the forward strand.
ATTTCAGAAAGAGTAGATATGTATTGATTTCAGTTCTATTTATTATCATCTGTCTGAATTTTGATAGAGGTAGGTACTCGTATTGGGAAATTATAGAAAATTGTCATATAAGTTATCTACAGAGATAAAGAAGCTTTGATATATGTATATACAATACATAGTTTTATCTATGTATTGGGTCATAATTGAAGAGGCAATTTATGATTAAATTGAGTATCATAAGGTTTTGCTTTGTCTTTTTGTATTTTCAGCATTTTTAACGTAATAACGAGTAATTTGAACTTCATTTTGTAGAAAGCTAGATTTGCAATATAGGTGTTTAGGTGTTAAACTTAGCTTAAAAGAGTTCATATGGTAAAATATCACTTTGGTCAAAACTTTTCTCGTAGACTTGACAAAATTGTTGCTACTAAAAGTATACATTTCTATTACATATTCTGCATATAGAGCACGTGTTATCTGCAAAATACTACAAAACCCACTTGCGAGGTCTTAAGATTTAAAAATCGATTTGAAATCAGTCTTTTTCAGAAAAAGGACTCTAAAAATGTCGATGGCAGGTTTTACCTCTACCAAAGTGCTGACGACTGCAATGAAAACATTTTACTAAGTCTGAAATCAAAAGTGAAAGTGTGAGTTAAACATTGAATGAAAGGCGGCAACACTCAAACTAATTGTGTGGTGTGCCAGACTTGCTGATTCAACGTTACCAAGAAACCATCACCAAAATACTATCTAACTACAATATTCTTTTGAACAAGTTAGTCACGAAAAACACAACCAATATAAATAGTCTAGTGCAAAATATACAAAAATCAATTAATCGATCTTCAAAGAAGGTACATATTTATTTTCAGAATCCAAATAAAAATTGTACACCCACGTCACGTAATGAACAAAAATGTCGTCACTGTCACAATTCGTGGATCATTAAGCTCGTCAAACAGATTAAGTTCTACTCCCTCCTCATTCACTCAAAAAAAAAAGTATATTGTACTCAACCACTATTCACCGTATTTACGATTGCACAGTATACGACTACGAATCAAGCTAATATGGTATACGTTGTGCGCTGCGCGATCACATAATAACTAATCATTTCCATCAAAGAATAACTTAGTTTTGAGCTCATGAGTTCCTTTGAATCAGTATTTTTGAGTAAACATGTTCTTTTTTGGAATAAAGTGACCAAACATTTTGGACTAAAGCTTCCGATTTTTTTAACAAGAGTCCAAAAAATTTAAGAAATGCGTCGGATTATGACGTAAATTGAAGAACAAGTGAGCTCTGTGAGTTATTAAAGTGTGTGCATTTAAGTTAAACTGTGACAGTGTAGCTCGCAGTTCTTTAGCGAGTATATTATTTTTGAGTCGACAGCTAATTAATAAATAAGACTGTTTTTTGTTTGAGTTGGATAACAAGTTTTTCTTGCTTATCCGCTGATTAAACACAATAGTTGTTTAGTTGTTGAAAAAAAAACTGGTGAGGGTGTTTTGAATTGGCATTTTGCAAAGGCGTGTTGCTTTCATAGATTTAATTTTAAAAATAATAAATAAAAAAAAAACAAAGATAAACTCGTGTTGTGTATTTTTAAGTTTTATAATACAAACCAGTGAAAGACACTTACTGAAATGAAGCTTTTATTAAAAGTCAATTCGGAGAAAAGGCGTACCAGTCAACGAAATAGGAGTCCACAGCCTCCACCAAGAGAACGTATGTATTTGAAAAATATGTCTTAATCTTTTGCTTAAGTTATTTCAATTGTAAATTTATTAAAACACTTCAAAGCAGTTGACTTGGGGTTTATTTGGAAATATATAAGTTGGCTACCTTTAACCTAGAGTGATTTTCTAAAATTAACCGTGTTTAAAACAAAAGCCTATACTTTATGTTTTGATTAAGTGTAAATATTATTTAATAATCACTTTATTAAATTAAAAATCAATTAAAAATCTTCTTGATACATGTCGATACATTGCAGAATAAAATTCATTAATTCAATTCTGCGACACAGATAAAAAAGTCTGACATTGATAAACTTTTAAAGAAGATTATTATTATTAATATGATTCATAATGCTACACACCCAAGAAATAGCGTTTGTTTTCATTTTTGTATGTTTAAAAAGGGGACCCGATTTAGTCCGGTAGTAAGTCTTTGTGGTTACACATACGGTTGCTTGCGGTTTTGATATTTTTGTTTTGACTCAGTATCAGCAGACATTTTTGTATATTTTCTTTGTGATATGAAATAGTTGTTCATGCTGGTTTTACCAAGAAAGTTGAGTTTTCTTAATTTTGAACTTGGTTTTGTAGTTAGAATCTGATTTAATTGATATAAATACATACATGCCTCAATCCAGAATTTATATCTGAAGGGAGAAATTTGTATAAGCAACAAATCCTTAATATTTTTGTGATTTCAATATTTATTTTTATAATGAAATTCACACAGGTACACCACTGAAGACCTACAGCTATTTTAGAATAACGTCTTTTAACCACTTAGGTATAGGAAATTATTGTTTGAAAGGGTGTCTTAATCACCACTCGTACATTCAACTTGATTTTAGTATATATTGTTTCTGTTTCCTTTCTACCTTATTTAACTTTATTTTTGGCCCAGTTTCATTTTATATGTATCAACTTTGACAGAATTTTGGACTAAATCTGGAAGAAATTTGCAGTTTTGGAAATTATTCCGGCCTTTTGTTTCTTTTTCCATCGTATGTTTTTATTGATGATTCTCGTTTGTTTTGCTATTATATGTACATATATCGTTATCTCTGCAAAAAGCCACAGAAATAGTTCCTGTTTCAATAAACGTAGAAAAAAGGAGCAAAACGTAATACTAAATTCCCAGCTATGTAGATCTAATTTGAGATTTAATAAGATCTACCTCAAATCTTCGTCACATCCCGATGATTTACCATATAAATTTATTTTGTACATTTTTAAGATCAGAGATAAATCTAATTAAATCTTCCAAGAACAAATCGAACAAACCTACTTTTATATTGCGCTGAAGGATTCATTCGAGGCCGCTGAATTCACTTATTTATTGTTTGACACAAATGAAACATTCTATCTCGCTTCCACTTCATAGCAAAAACTTAAATACAATTTATTTTTTGAAAGGTGCTGTCAAAGTTAATACTTTTTTTTAAATTTTTGTGCGATAGTAAATCCAAAAGGATAAAAAGATTAAAATTCAATTACAATCGAAAAAGAGTAGAACAGAAAATCTAATCGGAAGAGAAAAAAGCTGAAAAGACTGTTTGGCAAATCATAATTGAGTTGAGCATTCTACTATCTCAACCACTTTAGGTGAATTCCAAACCAAGTTTCAAACAGTTTCAGACTGCCAAATTTAGTGCAAATCCGTTCCACAAGAAAAATATTGTACTGGCCCGCACTATATCTGGCGGTCTGAAATTGTTTGTAAAAAACTAAGGAGCAGAGGTTTTATTTCATTTGGGATCATTGAACACATATTTTATTTTTTAAGTATCGTATCAACTTCGTATTTTTTTTTGACATTAAATAATGTCAAAAAGGTGTAATAGGTTAGTTTTTTTGCAAGTATTGTCACTGTTTTAGTGTTTTAGTTGTGAAAGTTATAGAAATAAGCTTTGTACAATTACAGTTGTTAATGAATAATTAAAATTAATCAAAAGTTAGTAAACTCCTGTAAATTAAGCAAATATTTCTTAGTTTCGTAGTTAAAGGTGTTTTTTTAGACGTGTGGTTTTCAATCTGGCAATACTTTTTTCGGAGTTGGTCTTTTTGACAGATGTCGTTTGATTTATGCTGAGTTTGATTTGCCATTTGATAATAAATAGATTTACTCTTGAACAACGTTTAAAAATTGTGCAAATTTATTACCAAAATAATGGTTCGGATCGCGCGACGCATCGCGAAACAATCAATTTATTAAAGGAAACTTTTGGTGAGCACGTTCGTGTCTTGGGTTTATTTTTTGTTGTCTACGCAGATAAGCCGAAGACTAAAATATTCGGTGCTTCAGGTTCATTCAATAAATTGATTGGTTTGCGATGCGTCGCGTGAACCGATGCAATATTTTGGTAAGAAATTTGCAGTATTTGCAAACGTTTTTGAGGAGTACGTCTATTCACTATGAAATGGTAAACCAAACTGATTATAAATCAAGTGGCAGCTCTCAAAAAGACCAACTCCAAAAAAATGTATTGCCTTATTGAAAACCACACGTCTAAAAAAACACCCTTTATTACCTAAAAATAAGTTTTCTTTCTTTTAATATCTTACACCCTTAAAGGACAAATAACATTACCTTTATGTAGTATTCCGTCAATGGGCTTATATTCTGGCTTATAAAAAAAAATGACAAATTTGGCAGACATGACATACTTTTTAAGACCAACTGCAATGCACACTTTTGTATGAAAATATCACAAATGAGGTGCTAGATTCCAGAGCTTAGAGGGTTATATTTAAATCGTGTTTATAAAATATATTTCTCTTAAGGAGTCATTATAAATTCATCGAATATGTAATGTTGTTGGCCTGGAGAGAAAAATATAAGCAGACAGTTAATTTTTAATATTTATTTCAATTAAATTCAAAAGAACTGAAAGATTTAATGATTTTTTTTATTTCTTAGCAATTTTTTAAATATCTGCATAATGATGATATAAAAAAAGTAGACTAAACTGGTTTAAAATAGCTGCTTGAAAAAACTAAATATTCATAAGTTTCTACAATTTTTATTTGAACTATAAACAGGGTGCCAGGTAGTGAACGGATAAGCCTGTAGTGCCTTATCACGGAATTTATGACCATTTTAAAAACTGATAGAAAAATATATTTTATTTTATTATTTCCTTCCCTAATTTTCATGCAAAAACAAACAACCTTTTTTTTTTAAAGTCCAATATTAAAATTTTCTACTACTTACAAATAATATTGCAGAACATTTTAACATAAAAATAAAACAGCGGGATTCATTTGTTACGTTAGACAAAAAATACTTTGAACAAAGAAATGCAGATATCTTTTGTTCTACTTGGGAAACATTTGTTTTTTTTTTATCAATATTTATAAATTTCACTAAGTCTACTTAAATATGTTCCAGGCGTATTCATTCCTTAACGGACACCCTGTATATTGTAATAGTGTAAATGTTTTTTCAAGATACATTTCTCAACTGTGAATTATTAAAGTTTTGCTAACATTAACTATATAAGCAATAATCTTGCAATATCAGAGTCGTTTACTGCAAAGAAAAAAAAGTGTAAACTTGTTTTATTTGTTATGAAGTGTAATGAAAAAACAATAAAACATTAAGTAACAAATCAACTATGTACCTACCTACATTTTGCTGTTTCTTCTTAAAATTCATCGTCTTAATAATTGAATTGAAAATTCTTTTATTTATTCAAAAACATAGATTTAAGATTTTAATTAATAAAATAAACTGACACAAACTATAGCAAAGCTTAAAGCCCAAAACTATAGTAAATTTAAGTCAACACTTAAACTATTTTTATGTGACAATAGGTGAAACTGATGTTTTTTAAAATTATACACGATGTCAAACCTACAATCTATTTTAGTTCTTCTTATAAATATTAAAGTAATTTTTATTTAAGCTTCTTGTTAACACGCTAGATTGTATGTCACCTGTCACATTTTTTCATACATTTTTTTTTAATGTATGCATGTTCAATTTTAATTTCTTAATAAGTTAATGTAGGCACAACACTAATTATAAAGTGTTAATATAGTTCAGGAAAAGTTAGAGTGCTGTATTGAAGTTAACAAGTTGTTAATTAGTATATGACTTACCAAATAAAATCCTCAAGCCTCTTTTAAGTCCTCATTTGCTGAAGGAACCTTTGATTTAAGTGAACTTGCTTATTTCACATTGAAAATTTGCAACATTTTTTTTTTGTTGAAAATAATGATGTTTTTTTAAGGAAACACAGGAAAATAACTAAGAATTAAATGTACTTACATAGAAGTAGATTTTTTAAATAATCATCTAAATCTCTTAAAATTCTTTGTATTTACAGGTATAACAAATAACCGTCACACAGCCACTGCAACCTCTATTCAAACATTATCAACTTCCTCAAAAATATTATTTGCATTTATACTGATTATTCTGGTAATAATTGGATTTATAGTCTACTTAGAGTTACGGCATAATGATAGAAACGATGCCAAGCGTGAAATTTTATTTGGAAATAACTATGACACAGGAACATGTGAGTTTTTGTTTTTTTTTTTTTAATTAAAAAAAATAGGTTAATTAAAATTCAATATAAAAATACTCAAAATCTTGCTACAAAATTCTTTTCCAAATTTTACCAATTAAAATATTATTTTAAGTATCTCAGTTCCGAACCTAGGAAATGGACATCTTGTGGTCGATAGAGAACAATGGGGTACATCAGAACAAGCTAAAAACCTTACACATCATCTTAGCCATCCAATACCATATGTTATGATAACACACGTTGGTGTGCAATCAACTCCATGCTTTACCATTTATAAATGTTCAATTAAAATGCGAACCCTTCAAGACTCCTCAATTGCTGAAAAAGGATTGCCTGATATCTCTTCTAATTTCTATGTAAGTTTTCATAACCCACGAATAGAAGCTTTTATACGTGAAGAAACTTAAAATAATGAATGTGTCTGCACTTTACTTAGGTTGGTAACGATGGAAACATTTATGTTGGACGAGGCTGGGACTATGCCAATACATACGCCAATAAATCACTATCGGTAACCTTCATGGGTGATTATATTCGTCATGTTCCAGATGAGAGACAACTTGATGCCGTGAAATATCTACTTGCCTATGGAATAACCAATAAGCACCTGGCAATCGATTATAAATTGGTGGCACAAAATCAGGTAACGTATACATTTATAGAAACAGAGAGAAAGTTATCGCTGACGTTAATTATTTCAATTCTTTTCATCAGACAAAATCAACACGAAGCCCTGGCTTAAATGTCTATAAGGAGATAATCAAGTGGCCACACTGGTATCCGTGTGGAATGGATGGCAATCCAGGTTGTGGTGTTGAACTTGGTATGTCTGGGACTTGGAATGGCACAATGTAGATAGAAACCTTGAATATGAATTTATTATTTATATAAATTTCAATGAATTAATTAAAGCGTGATTATAATTTGTAAATACTATTAGAATAAGTTAGAAGTAATGAAACGTAATTTTTTTTTTAAATTCTTAATATGAACTATAGTCAAGCTGTCTACATAAATATTTTGCATTTATGAATTTCATTTAGGCTCAGATAAATCCTTAAAGCAAGGTTTTTTTTATTTAATTAAACCCCAACCGACTGATCCTAAGCATACACTTTTATGACTTTTATTTGTATGTATTATTAATACTTAAGTTTTGTTATGTGAGTATAAATTTATAAACATTATTAAAAATAAAATATGTTATTATAAATTAAAAAAAAAACAAGTTATACTTTTATTTTATTAATAAAGTACATTTAATAAAGATAAGACTATTACAGTTGAGGAGCTAAGGAAATTTTTTTTTAGTCGGGTCCAGAATGCTAAATTCTATCTACTGCCATGTCAATTTTTTGAATGTCAAATTTCTCCCGTGATAGTTGAAAGAAATATTATAAATATATGTATGCTTATTAAAAAAATTTTTTGATTGGTAAAAAAATGGTGAATAATTTTTTATTAATAAGAAGTGACCAAAATTTGAATAAACTTCGACTTCAAGTGCAAATTGAATACAAATTCAAATCGAGTCGCAAGTTGGCGAGACTACAAGACTACAGCAATACTAAAGCGAGACGATGATAAAACTTGCATAATGACAAAAACAACGTGTAGATATCATCGCGAGACCCTAGCGAGACTAAAGAGAAAACCTCGACTCAGATAGCCGTGCCGTTTAAATGGGCATGATGAGGCTATGACGAACTCAAGAATCACGTCACTGAAAGCCACGATTGGACTTTTTAACCATTTTGAAAGTTTTAATTTTGTAAAAAAATGTTTGCCGAGACTATAGCGAGACCAACTTGAGACAACAGCAAAACATGCGCAATCCATAAAATCACGTGTAAATGTCACGGCGAGGCCTTAAGTCCTACAAATTGGTGTTTCCACCACTACCTTACTCACTTAGGCTCATCAGTGACATAGTGAGGACCTTTGTTATGTACAATTTGTATTAAGATCAATTTAACTTACGTATGGATGTTTTGGCAATGCACCATTGTAAACTATATCCAACAAGATTAGAAATCTGCTGGAAGGTTTTATTTCTGTCATAACGAAAAGGGCGGTACTGATGCACGCGAAATTTGATGCTTCTACTACTTAACGAGATTATAAAAAGGGGTATTTTGTTATGAAAAGATTTTGAATGCGAGATTTGAACTTTAAAAATTTCGTACTTCTTCCAAAACAAAAATCTAAAAGTAGTTTCAGTAGCTGATTAGTCATCAATTCATCATAGATTTCTTTGGTTTTAATGAATTTTCAAAGTTTTGTAAGTAAAATTTATAAAAATTCCTACTGTGTCCTTGAAAACAAACTTAACAATTTCTAAAACATACAGTCTGCCCAATTACTGAAGCTAGCTTACATTTTTCGACCATTTAGTGACCTTTCAAATGGTACCAATATTCCTGAGCCTTAGTCAAATTTCTTTCAATCATTTATTTACTTTTTTGGTTAGACGGAATTTGTGAAACCAGTTTCAAAATAATTTTGGTAGTAAAATTTAAGCAGACAAAAAGTTAAATTTCTTGTTATTCCTTAAATTAAATTACCAATTTATTATTTAGAAAAATCAATTAAAGAAAAACTGCAGTTATTGCAACTTTATCATCAAAAGCAAATTGTTGTTATTTCTCTGGAGTAAAATAAATGCGACTTCTTCGTTCGTATAAATTTATAGGTACATTACATTACTACATTAAGTCACCCCAACTATTTTGAAAACCACATTCCAAAAAAGATCTCCAAATTTTTGGATATCATGTTGAACATAATTTTGAAAATAAAGTTTGCGTCCACTCTAAATTTTTAATTTGGTTCGAATTTATTTTGAGTCAAAAAACTTAATCATTTAAAGTACATTTAAACGTATCATTTTTTTAGTGATTTTAGCAATCATGATGGATCATCTGTTATCTTGGGTCTACCAAATTAAATGTTATTTCTTGAAACAAATTCAAATAGCATGACTAAAATTCTAAATTTTCCATTTACAACCTAATCACTTGTGTATATTTCATCCACCAATTAAACTATTTAAAAAAAGTATTACAGTCTTTAATTAACTAAAAAAGTAACAATCAATTTGCACATTATTTGCTTAAATAGATAAGTTTTACTGAGTTAATTAATTGTATTGTTGTTATAATAGAATTGTGTGGTCAAGCGTCGAACAATTGTTTTTCTTCTTTTTCTAACTTAATTAAAGGAATTTTAAAGGCTTTTAAATTTGTATTTGATGATCATTTAGATGAAGTGAAGAAGGTTTGATTTTAATCATGTATTTGAACTTTAACAAATGTGGCTCATAAAAGATACGTTTTGCATAACAAAACCACAGAAAATATATATATATAATATATATACACATTGTATAGCAAAGCCGATATGCATTTCAAAAAAATAAAAACGATTTGAATACACAAAATTGCCAGTTGATCAGCTTAAGGGGTTCATTTCATATTCTGATAGTAACACACTTGTATCACTACGTCTTAAGGCTAAATTGGCAAGAAACATGTGATAAAGTTAGTTTGTATATTGATATATATACTATACATGATTATGTTCATATGTATACATCAAAAGTATTAGTTAGGTATTTTAATGTGTGTGGTAATCTCCATCAATTTCTTTTGAATGACTTCATGATTTTAAAATCGGAAAAATCGACCCAAAGTTATTAAAAAAGAGCCATTACAAACAGAAAAATACTCAAATCAAAATTGAAAAATGGGCCCAAAACCAACAACAAGAACTGATATATCTGTGTGGTTTGGAGGTTCTGAGATCTTGGCATACAAATATGAAGCTATATAGTTAGTCAGTAAATGGTTAAAAAAGGTCAACTAGTTTTAGAAATTGGTCAGCCATATAAAGTTTTGAATCAATAGTCAAAGCTTTTCAAGGTCAAGCACTGTAACGAGTGATTTTCGACACCTCATTTGGGGGATATTCGAAAAAAAAGATTACCTACCATCTGAGAAGTCACTATATCGTACAAAAAACTTCAACAAGTTTCATTAAATAATTGGTCACCCATGTTTTTTTTATTAATATTGCAATATTTTCAGACTTGCACATTCATGTTTCTGGCATGAACATTGTAATATTTTTTGTATCATTGATTTTGTATTCAACTTTAGTTTCTTAGGGAAATAGTTTTAGTGCGGTTGAAATTAGTTGGGCAAAAAGTTAGGAAACGAATGTAAGATTAAGACCTTAATAATCAAAGTCAAGTTGCTAAGATTTACAAGTGAGCAATTTCTCTGAGTGTAGTACCTTGTGTTATAATGGTTAGTGCGTATGGATGTCATACAGAAGCTCTGGGTTCGATTCCCAGCGGCTGCCACCTAAAAAAAACAAAAATGTTTTTCGAGGTACTGCCTCTTGCGAGGAACAAACAAATCTTCCAAGATTATACATACATACTTGTCATGAAAAAAAACAACACCACACACCAGGAATAGCTGAGAGTTGTAAGTCACTAGGCCCTGGGTATCCACGAGCTGTGGCACCACCAAATTTATTTATTTATTTAATTTCTCTGAGAGTTTATTAAAATTCAAAGCATTGTTAAAAAAAAATTGTTGGAGACATGTCTTTTCCATTACAAAATACATATGTATGCGACTATGCTAACACTCAGATATATAACAATATTAAAATTTTCCATACCAATATTTGAGCACATTCAAAAATAATTAACACACATACATATACATAATCAAAATCACATTACTATGACACATATGTACATGTGATGACTGAGCTAAGCTTTATTTTAAAGTTGACGTAAATGCCTCTGTTTCTGTACCACCATCATGATCATCATCATGCCAGAATCGCATGCTGATAATATACTGATATCGTAAAATGCAACCTTATTTCAGCTTCGTAGAAGCTGAAAAACTTTGTTGCGACACATGTTTGGCAATTATCATAATATTGCAAACTGGATATTAATTATAACATTGTTCATGATATCTACTCTAGAGGCGAATGAACGAAGAGCTTTTAATTCTGCGAAACAAAAGATATGAGACATCGATTACATTTGAGAAGTCAATATTAAATCTGCGGAAGAAATGCAATTACAATGAAATTGGATAGAATAAATTAAGCAACTGGTTCAGTTTACTAGGAAGTCTTGAGAGAATTATGAAAATATTTATATAAAAGAAAGCTTTTGAATTCAAGTTAAACTATTAAGTTGAGGCAGGTTTAACTTTTGAACTTTTAAAATAATTAAATAAAATGAATTGACGTAAAACAAAACAAACAATATATTGTAATTATTATAGAGTTTTTATTCTTATAGAAACATAATTGCTCAATCTCACAACCTGCTTATTCTTTACCTTACATGCTCGCTCCACTGGGCATGAACGATGTCCGACATCCAAACCATTATCACTGTATAGACATCGAGTTTTGTGTCATAACATTAGCTTACAGAAGGGTAGACACTTATCCGAGAGTCACTTTCGATAGTTTCGAAAATAGGTACTGTCAAATGAAAATGCAATTTAATTGACAAAAAAACCTGCAAGACATGGTTTTTTATACAAAAAAAAAATGTAACTGCTTTTTTATGTCAAATTTTTTTTCTTACTTTAAGACCATGGTGAAGTCCAAAAAAGTGATTTTTGTTATACCACCTGCTGGTCATTCTATTTGTCTGTGTATTAAGGAGTGTATTTACATTGACTAACGGCCTTATTTTAGGGCCGTGTTAATCAGGAACGATTCGATTTGTTTGATCCGATTATCGAACGTATTGATGATTGAAATTACAAATTTTCATTTCAATCGATCTCAATCTCAATCATTTCGATTGTTCTCGATTTTCCATCCCAATCTCATTCATTTCGACGATTCTCGATTTTACATCCCAATCTCAATCATTTCAACAAGGAATCTCGATTTTTGGTATCAAACTTTTCCAAAATGTCTGAATTTTTAGAGATTTTTCAATCCATCGACAACGTAGCCATCCTTCAATGGAATTCGGCAGTTGATAGCTTGACAGAGAGGGGTAAAACTATTCTTTGGCAAAAAATGTGTATTTCGATCCAAATGTCACCGAATTGACCTAAACCCACCTTTTTCCGGAGCATTCTTCAAAAATTTCTTATTTCTTAGAGGTTTTTTAATCCATTGACCTCGTAGCCATCCTTCAATGGAATTTTACAGTTGATGGCGTGACAGATAGGGGACAAACAATATTTTGACAGGATATGTGTATTTGGGTCTTCGGTCCAAAAACAGTGGAACTTCCATAAGTCGAAATCTCAACAAAAAATTCAAGTTATAAAAACTGCGATTTAAAGAAATGAGACAGCATTTTTAGTTTTACCTTTTTTTGTGTTCAGAAATTTAAAAAATAAGTGTACTTGCTTGCAGCAAGTCAGTTTCTCCCTTTCTCATTACATTTCTTTTAGCTTCATTTTTAAAGGTTGTCCCTTAAACTGGGAGGATTTCATTCCTGTCCATTTGGAGACAGCTTTGTGAACACTTTCATATTTAAAGTTCTTTTCTTATTTCAAATTTTTTGTTTCGTAAAGTCTTAGATTTTTTTTGTACCGTCTCTGTTCTTCAGTATGGAAAGTTGACTCTGAGGTAAACCAAATTTTATGGTCACATTTTTTAAAACCATTCCCAACATCTTCATTTTTTGTTTCGAAAATCAAATGCTTTAATGTTCTTCCTAACTTTCTTCGTGAATTCCTTTGTTTCCATCAAACTAGGAACTTCTACTCATACAAACTTAACTTTCATCTAAAACCAAAGTTGAAATCAAAAACATACAAACTCTAAACTCAGCCATCCCTCTTTTTCAAAAAAAAACTTTCGAAATTTATCACGGTACTCAAGTACTTTGCAAAAAATGGAAATAAAAGGGGGTTTTCGAAATTAGAGCAAAGAGTTAAGAGTGTATCTAGCGAATAAACGTCCCATAATCAACGTAACTTAGTGATTTCAAAAAAAAATAAATAAGAGAAAAATTTCGAGTTAAAGAGACTATTTGGCATCAAACCCAATTTAAAAACTTTGACAAATAGAGAAATTCCAAATACAGAAGCTCAAATTATGGAGGACAAAATTCATGAAAATAAAGTTGAAGAGCCAAAGTTTTCAATAAAATTTTGAGTTACAGAGAAATTCGACTCAAAGAAGTTTAAGTTATAAATGTTCGACTGTATCATCAAATTGCCCTAAAATCATCTTTTTTCTGGAGCAGTGAAAATTCTTCAAAAATGTCTGATTTTTTAGAAATTTTTTAATCCATCGACATCGTAGCCATCCTTCAATGGAATTTGACAGTTGATGGCGCGTGACAGATAGGAGATAGAGGACAAACTATATTTTGACAGGATATATGTATTTCGATCCAAATATCACCCAATTGTCCTAAAATCAAAAGTAATCAAGAAGTAAAATTTGAAGGTACAACTTCTTCTCAACGATTTTTGGCGTGAGTTTGTTATTTTTGAAATTTGATTGAATGGTTAAACATTGCCAAAATAAATTGTGTATAAATAATTGCAAGAATTCTTTTGTTGTGGATAAATGATTATAGCCTGCATGTAAAAATGTCTCATCAAAAGTCCTTGAAAATCGAAGTAAACAAAAATATTTTCGTTAGATATCTTATTTTTTTTTCAGAAATATTTCTGAATCTCACTTCAAACTCACAAAAGGCGTCTGTACTTAAAGTTTGCAAAAAGTATATTATTTAATTAATGCATATATCTAGATATATATAAGAAAAAAGCTTAAATTGTATGTGTATTTTCATTACACCTACTATTTGAAGCTATTAGCACCATTACTCCAACAACCAGTTTCAAGAATTGAAACTAAACCCATTTCTTATAAGAAAACTTGACATTAAAAAAAAAATAATACAATCTTTTTGAAACATTTTGAGGCTTGTTCAAAGAGACATCTGTTTTGAAAAAAAAAAAAATTGGATAAAACTGAAAATTGGAACAAGCTCACAAAATTTACTGTTAAAATTTTATGAGCGATAAGAACAATTTTAGGAAAATAATAATAAATTTTTATACTTAAGTACATATTTTGAATTGACAAAATCTAATCCAGTTCATTCGTTATGATGGCAAAAAGTGCTGTACCAATTTTCTTCTATGTCAGAATTTTCTGTGTGTTCTGACTGGACTCTAAGCTTTAAAGTTATACAAATGTATGGGTAAGGTAAAAACCATAGCTAACTTACTTACAAGTTGCCATACTAAATTTTTTTTTAAGAAATGTTTATGAAACATCATCAATTTCAATGCAAATTGTTTTACAAAAAAGTTAAAAATAGATTATATTGCCTGACAGATTCCCACTTCTCATCATAAGACGCCCATATACGAGCTAATCTAACTTCTAATAACAATCTTTATGTGCAAGGAATTGGTAAAGATATTACTAAGTTTACCAGGTTGATGTCGATGTACAAAGTCAACAGCTTTTTTTTATATCTTTCACCTGCATATTTTTAGTGACGAGTTTGAAAAGCTCATCGAATAACGTATAACATACCTACACACCTATTGATGTCAATTCCAGTGGGTTTCAAGCTTTTTTGTTTTACTGTTGTCAATCTTTACAGATCCCTGGCATGCAAGTACGCTCAAATGATTTACTAAATTAATTCAAGTTTAGTTGATCGTGACAAACCGCTGTTGCTGGCGCTGAGTAACACACGCAAGTTAGTGATGCATTTAAAGAAATCTACTTGTTTAGCTCCAACATAAAAATAAAAACTTAAAGCTTTTGCATACTCGTATGTATAAGAGCTTTATATCTGCTACAAGATTCATGAAAATCTCGTTATTTGTGATAAAGCGATTTCATTTTTGTTATTTTATTCCATTCAGAAAGTATCTGGAATTCCCAAACGCAGTGGAAAAAGCGGAAAAACTGGGAAGAATTTTTTTTCACCGGTAGAAAAAAAAAGCAAACAATAAAAATGTGTTTTCAAATATTTATAGAGCTACAGGTTGAATTTTTGTTTATATAGTTTAGCCTTGATTTGGCAGAAAATTCATTTGAATTTATTCTCTTGGACAGAAAACTACGTTCGAGTTAAGAGTCCGTTGTCCGTTGAATAAGCCTTATCAGTTGATAAAATTAGATTTTGTTACTGTTATTCTAATTCCTTTAAAGATAATATAAATGTATTTTATGTGATTTAAAATAATATCGAACTAATTTAATTAGTGTGTTAATAATAGAATGACAAATAAAGTATATGTGAATGAGGTTAATATTCCACATCAATCTGACTTGAATACTACACATCGTAAAATGTCAAAATCCAACCTTTGTGCAACAATAAATATTGAAAACATTATACAAATCAATCAAAATGGAAAATTTGAAGCAACAACAAAGGTGAATGAAACTAAATCACCACCGCCACCATCCTCGCCATCCCCATCATTACGCAGCACAAGTATATCGATTTCATCGATTGAATCAAATGCATTATCGAGTATAATCGACTCAGATATCGATGAGTTTGAAGACTCTAAAACTGGGTGTATGTTGAAAAAACTTGGCACCCAAACTTCAATACCATCACCACTAGATATTCATCATCAAATTCCAAATTTAAATTCAGAAATCGGAGTTTTGATAAGTCAACAAATTGAGCGGGATGTCGGAAGTTCTTCAAATGGACCACAAATTGCTAGTTTATCGATTGATAATTCAACTGATGTTACATTCGGTAGTAAGAGGTATCTTCATGGACCTGTGACAATACAACAGATATTAGTTGAAAAACCAAAAACACAGAATTTAGGAAGACCTAATCCTGCTTTTGAATGTTCAAGTGAAATCTCAAACAATAATTTACAAAGAAAACCCTCCGAGTGTGGTGAGTTTTAACTGAACTATTTTTAGATTAAGAAGTTTGTTCGAACTGTTATCAAATACCTTCAGCAATTTTACAAAAGAATATACATTGTTTTGAATTGCATTATAATTATTATACTAATTTTGATTTGGTATAAACTTAAGGTCAAGTTTTAGCTCGTTTTATTGAATTTTCTATGTAGTTCAAGTAATTGGAAACAATGAAAATATTCTCAAATTCTCACATTTGATCTCAAGTGTCAATAGTTAGCTTGTTTTGCTCAGAGACAATCAGTTTTACTGCATGTATCCGCTGAGGCTGAAATTGAGCAATTTCAAAACTACTCAAAGCGCTCACATTACAAATGAGACACTTTTTTTGACAGCTCCAATACAGACAGAGTGATTTTTACTTCAATTTTATTAGATTTTTGATAACTGTATAAGTTCAATTAAACTCTAAGACTTAACTTACTTTACAGATTTAACTAACTGAAAAAAACTGCCTCAAAATGTTTTCATCAATTTTAGTCATTCCAAAGCCAAACAGGCTTTTGGGTGGCCAAGCCCAGCGTGTTTTAGATCTGCCACTGGGAAGAATATTTGCAGACTGATCGGTTTGGCCGATCAATAAAAGACTTAACAATAAACTTTTGGGGCGAAATAGCAAAAAATAATAAGAAATAGTAAAATTTGAATGGCTATATATCTGTCAGTTTTCAACTAAAATGACTTTTTAAACATTTCGTAAGAAGGTCGTATCCATCTTCTTTATTTTTTCAAACTTTGTATGTGCTTTTTAATGAAAAATTTAAATTCTTTTATTTTTTTATTTGTTCTTTTACACAATTTCTTAAACATTCCACTTTGATAAAAATTCATTTTTAAACTTGAACATTTAAATATAAAGTTGTCAAATTCTTAGTTTCTGAGTTAAAGCACTCCCAAACTAACGCAAATGCGGAGCGATTCGCAGCGAATCATTCACAAAAGTACAAAACAGTACAAAGCGCTAAACAACAACAAAAAACACCGTCGGCCATGGTGTAGTGATAGAAAGAACAAAAATTCACACAAAAAAACACAAATGTCATTTTTCGCATCCAATAAATGGCCGGGGTAGTTAATTGTCTGCCTAAAAAGAGTGGCATATACGCTTTAAATTTTTTTATTTGTATACTGCTGATGCGAAACGAAAAATCGCATACAAAAACTTATTGTGTGTGAAAAATGACATTTGTGTTTTTTGTGTTTGGCTGTCCGTGTTTTTTTCATTTTCAATTGTTTTGATTTTTTGAATTGACGTAACCGTCAATGAATATTTTTTCATGTATATGAAGTTAGCAGGGCACTTTTGGAAATTACGATTAAAAAGCATCCTACCATTAGTTGCTACTTAATTGCGAATTAGTTACCCAAACAAAAAAAAATTAATTGCTTTAATGCTTTGCGAGAAAAAAGTCGAACATCATATGAACTTAGCAGGTCACCTTTTCTCAAAAATACAAATAAAGGAAAAAACTAAAAATTATTTTTTGAGAACTAATAAATTGCGAATTAATTTAGCAAAAATTAAATTAATTGCGTTTTTGGTTTGTTAAAAAATGGGTTACTTCATTATGAAGTTAGCAGAACAAATTCCTCAAAAATGAAGATAAACGACTTTACAAAACTTGCTTGTTAAGAACTTCAGTTAATTGCGAATTAGTTAAGTAGAACAAAATTTTATATTTTTGGTTTTCGAGAAAATTGGTCTCGTGTTAACTTCATATGAACTTAGCAGGACAACTTTTTCAGAAATGTTGATAAATGGTAAGAAAAAATAATTTTTGAGAGATAATTAATTGCAAATTGGTTATGCAAAAAAAATACTTTTTTGATTTTTGAACTTCATATGAACTTAGCAGGACAACTTTCTTAAAAATGAACATAAGTGATCCGAAAAAATTTGTTTGTTAAAAATTAATTAATTGCGAATTTTCGAAAAAATGGGTGTCCTGTTGACTTCATATGAAGTAAGCAGGACACTTATTTTTTCGAAAATCAAAAAAGTAACACATTTTTTCGCGTAACTAATTCGCAATTAAGTTGCAAGTAATGAAAGGTTTCTTTTTAATCGTAGTTTCCAAAAGTGTCCTGCTAACTTTATATACATTATTTTTTCACTGCGTTTTCGTTCACGAAGCATTTCGTTGTCTTGTTGGACACCAACCAAAAAATTTCGTTTCGTAACAGCAGCGTGCAAGGCTTTATATTTAAAAAAAATGTTGCATTTACAAAATGACGTTTAATATATCAGCGTAAAAATGATAAATTTTGAACTTTAATGCCAGTAAATTTAACATTTTGCTATCACAATTGTTGTTACTTTTCAAATGTTTAGAAGGCTACTCATGTATTTACCCGCTAACTGTAGTAGTCATAGTTTCCTAACTATTTGTTTGCTTTTTAGGATTGTTAAAATTGTTTCGAATTTAACAAAAGTTTTCTGTTTGGTCATTGTGTATACTTTTTATCAGTTCATTAGCCTGTAGTTTGAGGTAGGTCATGCTTGTGTGATTTTAATAAAATTATTATTATTTTATGAAGCACTTTAAGGCCCTGAAAAAAATCCAATTTCATTCTAATGAACATTCATTCATATATATTTTTATAATTGTTCAAAGACAATACTTCAGATAGTAAAACAAAATAAACATTTATTAATCTTATAAAATATAATTTGATAGAGATATTCATTGATTAAATTTGATTGTATTTTGTTTATGTGTAATAGGTAAACAGTTTGATTTAAATATGTAGAAAATATGTAAATATTATCTATTGAAGCCCTTAAAAATGATAAATATAATATTTGAACAAGCTTTATTAGAGCAACTATTGAATTCATGTCAAACAATTTCGTTGAGGGTTAAACTTTAAGTAAATTTGCATGACAATACTATGATAACGCATTAAAATAATGAAGAGTAGCTAGAAGACGTAAGAAAAAACTTCTTTGCTTCATACAAATGAAAAAAAGATTTGACACCATTCCAACAATTTAAAATGCGAAAATATTAAATATATTATATTTGAATGAATATTAAAATTATTATTATGTCTTCCGCATAAGATCTGTATAATTATTTTCAATGATAATTCTATTTAACTGGCCTTTGCTGAAATATTAAAAATGATTTTATGTTCAAACATATATTGAATGTAATAAAAGAATTTGTTATCGTTTCAAATGATGGCAATCAATTGAATGCAATCATTTGGGAACGCATGAGATATGTTTTGCGTATATACTAGTGCATTTTCTGCATTCTTTTACATTTGCATTCATAATGAAATTAAATCGGTAACTTATTTCTAAAAAAGCCAATGTCCACTTTTTAGAATATTGACTTAAGTACACTACTCAGCGGAAGATGTCAAACGAATGTAATAAGAATCAATGTGCTCCAATCGCTTCTAAACAAGATATGTATATAATGATTATTGAAAGTTTGATTTAATTAAAGTTTTCAATTTTCCAAAAATTATCAAACTAGATTGAGACCGTTTTAGAACCAAGGTACAGAAATGAGGCGTTGACGTTGTTTTTTTAAAGGCACAGTTTGAATTTTGTTCACCCATGTTTGTTATTCATTGGCTTAGTATTTATATTGTCTAGCCTCTAATTATAAAAGCAAGTTCAATTAAAGCCAATGTAATAGAGCAGTGCATTTTATTTCTTACCCCATTTTGTCCGTTATTTATCACGTTTTTACTCCAGCAAAAGTGAATTAATAAATATGACGTCTTTGTGGGAGCCTTCTTTCTTCTTTGTATAATTTCAAAATGAGAATGCTTAAATTAATGTCACACTTTTGCGTCAGGAAACATCACGCTTTCATATGGCATTAATAAATAAAATGGCTGTTCACTATTATAATAATTAGATCGTTAAAATTTGTTTAGATCCAACTGAAAACGTCATAAGTAGCCCAGTCGGATTATAATTAAAAAAATATTAACCTAAATCATTGAAAATAATGAATTTTAAATGAAGATATCTGATGTGTGAGTAGAGTATACACACATATCTGCTTAACAGGTTGTTTAGATACCTATTTAAATTTTTATGTTTTTTTTTTTTTTAATCAGGTACGACTTTCAGAAGCTTTGAATTGAAAGTTATACAAAAATCTGTTGACGAAATTGTAAATAAAACAAAAATACTAAAAATAAGATCTTAAAGAAAATTACTCATATCTAGATAAGCATTTTGGTTTCAGAAAATTTCACAGAATTTCACATTAAGTTCCTCAAATATTCTTCATATATTCTCCGAATAATCCATTTTAAAGTGAGTGGGACAATGGAAGATCCAAAGAATTAAAATAATATTCCTTAATAATTTTCCAACTTATTAAGGTATATTGAATAAGTTGAATTTTTCCTTGGTGAAAATATATTCATTAATTGTTTTAAATTTGCATGTATACCTACTCGTTTAGTGATAGGTTCATTCTAGGGACAATTTAATATAATTTGCATGCATACAACGTTTCCAATATAATTTAACTTATATTTCATAAACTTTTCTTACTCAAGTGCATATCAATTTTCAATAAAATGCACAACTATGTCGCAAGTTTTTGCTTTTTCTTTTAGCTCAAGTTTGAAAATTAACAGATGAATATTAATGCTGACTACCTTTCCATATTCTTGGCTGAACGCAAATAACAATTACTTATTTTGCAATTGGGGTGATCCCAGAGTGACTTCAGGGTTCAACAAACAAACCTATTACCTTTAATAACCCTGTTCCCTAATTTTTTTCAAATAGTTTCAAACAGTTTCAGACCGCCATAGTGCGGGCCAGTAAAAAATTTCATTTGTGGATCGGGCTTGCACTAAATCTGGCGGTTTCAAACTGTTTGAAACTCGTTCTGAAACACACCTAATATGTATTCTGTGTTTCATAACAACTTAAAAATCTGTAGAGCTTGTAAAGACAGTCTATTTTAAAGGAATTAGCGTCGTGCCACTAATTAACTATGTTTTTATATTTTTTTAATCTATAAACACTTGATAGTGTTTGTCGCGCTTAGACCACTTTTTTAGCAAACAAGCATAAAAGTTAAAAACTTCAAAGCCTGTTATTAATTTTTTAGTTTCACACTACCTTGTTTGTCATCTGTCATTTTTGCTTAAAAACTGTTTTCATTTAGGCAAGTTCAACTTTAATTTTTAAGAAAACTGTTTTAACACGACACTAACTTTCAAGTGTTTGTGCATAGTTTAAACAAAGTTAAAAAACTTCATTCAACATAAACAATTTGTAGGAAAAAAATGACTCTTGGTTAAAATAAATAATGTTCCACATACGCCACCATGTGGTGGCACACATTCTGTAACTTAAACAAACACTACCGAAACTAAAGATTTATTTATGGCATTTATAAATATTTTTAAAACCCAAAACCAACTTTATTTTTCTTTTGAAAACTTTTTTTTTTTTATAATTAGACACATTTTCCATGGAATTTCAATTTGTAGCACAAATCAGAACAGTCAGTCTTTTTTTTAATTTAAAGTAAAATTGCATGTGCATTATGAAATTTATTTAAATTATTGTCACGTTATACGAGATATGTATCTGTCACTATTTTGAAAATGTTGGTATTTATTCAAATCAGCTTTCTATTATTCAATAAGATGTTTTCTTTAAATGTTGCAGGTTATTTAAAAATGTAAATTTTATAAAATATAGTTTTAAATTACATATAACATATTTTTGTATTGTTTGTATTTTATTTACATTTTATTTCAGATACACTTAGAGATAATACTTCAGCATCACAATTTCATAAGAAGAAATTTCTAAGCAAAAAGGCTATCATATTAACTGCAATAATAGTTGTTTTAACAACACTTATTGGAATTATTATAATATCAGCAATTTTTATATTTGGCAGCAAAGTGCTAGAAAGTGAATATATTATATTTGTTTAAAATTATTTTAATAATAAATAACTCTTAATTTGAAGGTGATATTCAACAATATTCAAATATGATATCGAGAGATGAATGGGTTGCACAGCCACCAAATGTACCATTAGATGATTTAGAAATTCCTGTATCTCGAGTTATTATCGCTCATACATCAACCCAAAATTGCTCAACAAAGGTATAATATTTATTTAAAAAAAAAAAAAAACCAAAATAAATTTTATTTAATATACTCAACATGATTTACTGATTTACTATGACAATTCAACACAGGCAATGTGTATTTTCCGAACGAGATTCATTCAAACTTTCAACATGGAATCAAGATCTTTCGATGACATTCGATATAATTTCCTTGTAGGTGGAGATGGAAATGTTTATGTTGGACGTGGTTGGAATAAAGTTGGTGCTCACACAAAAGGTTATAACGATCAAAGTTTGGGCATAGCTCTTATTGGAACTTTCAATAAATGGACTCCCCCTGAGAAGCAGTTAAATGCCACAATATGGTTACTCAATGAAGGTGTTAGACTGAATAAACTTGATGCTGATTATAAAGTCTATGGAAGTAGACAGTTGGATTTTTCTGATGGTCCAGGCGAAGCGTTATATAAATTAATACAAAAATGGCCAAGCTGGTCAAAGGATGTGTAGATTTTGCCATTTTTGATTGAAAATTCTAAATTAGGACAGACGTTTTTAAAATCAATGAAACAAACAGTATTTTTGTGATATCAACATTATAAGGGTATTTATACAATAAGCCGTCGTAAACGTTGTAAAGTTGTAAACTGCGAAAGTCTGTCAAATTGTTCATACAAATTGTGACAGAATTACAAAGTTTAAAACTTTACAACGTTTACAACGGTTTAACGCTGTTGTATGAATGCCCTTAATGCTTAAATTAAATAAACAAAGCAAATTAAAAAAGATCAAACTATGTGTGTGTATGTTTTTTGATTGAGATTTTAATTTATATAACTTACATTTCTTATTGTAAATAATATAAAATAGTTGAATGAACTCAGAGAAATAATGTTTTTTTGAAGTTTTCTATTAATTTAATTTGAAAAATATAACTTTAAGAATTAAAATAAAATTTGTTATTATTAAAATAAAAATAAATTGAATAAAAATATTACATTTTTAATAACATCTTTGATCTATGAAAGTAAAATGGGAAAAATACAAATAGGAAAGTATAAAGAAATGGCCAGAACCCATGAGATTTGTAGAGTTATGCACGATGTTTTGATTAAGGCGCTATATAGCTATCATTGAAAATTTTAATGATTGATTTTGAGACGTTTAGGAAGTAAAATCATTTATTATTTTGATTAACAAAAAATTTCTTAAATATGCCTAACTATCCACATAAAAAGAGGCAATTCAATGATTGAATTACCTTACCAATGATCATTGAATAATTAAATAGGAAAAATGGACCTATTTGAATTTTTTTTACTAGCAATATTAATTAAGACTTCAGCTTTATGTCTTCATCAAAATAATAAATGTTTTTGCTTTCTAAAAGTCTCAAAAATCAATCATTAAAATTTTCAATGAGGAGTTTTAATGATAGCTTTAACTGGCGCTTAAGGAAAATACGAAACAAAAAACCTTATTAGTGCAGGCTTATTAACATATTTTAGCTATTGAAAATGGTGTAGGGGGCTATAAGGAATGTAAATAAATTTTTTTCCCAGGATCAGAGTTTGAATGAGTTTTTGGGGTGTGAAAAAAGAAGGGGAAATTGTATTCTTGCGTTTTCCGACTCAAAATGAAAAGTATTCAAACATCTACGATTTTTATGTGGGCATTTTTTAACATAACCTCAAAATTTTTGAGATAAAGGCAAAAAACTGTAATTTTTTTGCTTTTGTTTCTTATTTTTATTTCCAAAAAAAATAATTCAATTTAAATAAAACTTTTTAAAAATATGTATATTTGTGTTTTTAATTACCACAATTTTTTCAAGTAAGACCATAGAGTGGTTTTTGAGATATTCAATTTTGGTCGTAGAAAATTTTTTTTTTTTTTATATGAAAAATGTACTTCAGAAAATCATCGTACAGAGTTCATTCGGGAATCATTTGCTTTGTTTTTACATCTTCTTCTAGGTACATAAAATAATAATAAATAAAGTAAAAAAACAAAAAATTTATTTAGCAACGACTGATTTTTTAGTAATTGTTGTAGATAAATTGTTTCAAATTTTGGGAAAATGCAAAAACTAATTACACTTTTGAATTCTACGGAAAAAAAGCTTTTTATATTGACACGAAAAAATTTGTTTGCTGAAGCCACAACGGTATTGCTTTTTGCACTTTCCATTTTTCACGTAAGTTTTAGTAGAAAAACGCATGATTACAATTTCCCCCTTTTTCACCCCCCAAAAACTCCTTCCAAATCCGCTCCTGTTAAATAGATATATTTTACATTCCTTATAACCCCCCTTTCAATCATCAAACTGCTGTTAACATTTTTTTTATAAATGTTTTATTAGCCTGCTGCGTCATTCAATGAGCGAAATTGATAATTGTAGCAGATTATTTGGAGAAGTCTACACTTTTTTTGCATGCAATTAACTACTCAGACTATTTAATGTGGGCGGATAAGTATCATTAGTGGTTTTTTGTATTTATTTTTGTTGTTTCATAATTTCTTTCATTTCAGCATGGCTGCCGGTAGTAATTTTTTGGCTTTTCTATTTTTGTTTTTTTTTTTTTTTTAATTTCGGCAAGTGTCAATAAGTTTTTTTCCGCTTCAATTTCAAAAGCGTCGTCTTATTGGAGACACACTAAATATTTCGTTGAACATGCACAAGTGTGTGGAAAATGTCAGAAAAGTGCATCTTTGTGGTGACGGGATTACCCGTTGCCTATTAGCTGTGATATTTCAAACAAAAATGTTTGAATATATTGTTATGTTCTTTTTTTTGCATTTCTTAATTTAAAATTCGATTCAATTCAATTTTAAGTTCAATTTTAGTATCAATTGACAATTATTTATGTAAATATTCTTTTCTGTTTTAATCTTCATGTCAAGTTTAAAATTTTAAGAAAAGTATTCTGTGATAAATTTAAGCTTATTATTATCCCAAACAAATAAATCAGCTGTCATTTTGACAGTTCTCACTCACTTGCTCTACCTCAAAATTAGGTTCGGGAAATATTGTACTAAACTGTCATGGAAAACTTAACGGAAAACAAAGTGACCAAATGTAGAATAGTTTGGAGCAAGGTTTTTACCAATGGAACACACAGTCTTGTAATTTTCTGTGCAGAATAAATTCATTAATTACACTTATCTATAGTGTAAGCTTCACACTTACTGGTTTTGAAATTGTACACCTTTCATATTATAATTTATGTATAGTTTAACTTATTGTTATTTTCTGTATAGAAAAAAAATTATTTTAAAAGCTTGGAATTTCCGTTTCGATTGCAACAAAAGCTTATCCTGCACAATAATCAGCTATCTTTGAACGTTTATAAATGGAAAGCCACAAAAAATAGATTAACTGAATGACCGAGGGTGTTTCAACAATGAGATTAATGATCAATTATTATGTGGGAATTGGAATTTTTTTTTAAATTTTAGGTAAGTATCTATACGTACAGACTTTGTGGTATTTATTTTTATTTATAAATGTCTGACAAATTGATAAAATGTTTTATTATTTAGTAAAGCTATGATATTAAATTGGATGGAGTCATAATTGAAACACTCTTAGCAAACACCCCCAAAAGCTGATTGTTTATTTTTATAATCAAATGTCTATCCTTCTGATGAAATTAGTTAAGTTAATAGATAGCGAATATTTTGTATTTATTTTTGTTTGACTTTATTTTGGGTTGTTATGATATCAAGTAAGTGAGTGCATGTGACAATGATGTTTTATTGGTGTTATTTTTTTTTTTTAAATAGATATGTACGAGTAGATATTTATGAGTA
Source organism: Dasysyrphus albostriatus (assembly GCA_946251815.1). Taxonomy (NCBI): domain Eukaryota; kingdom Metazoa; phylum Arthropoda; class Insecta; order Diptera; family Syrphidae; genus Dasysyrphus; species Dasysyrphus albostriatus. The sequence continues at coordinate 141,698,048 of OX276336.1, forward strand.
TTTATATGATATGTTTTATCAATTTAAATGGTCTTGGAGCTAATTAAGTAAATTTATTATTGCGATGCAACAGTCATTGTTTTCATTTTTTGTACTTGAAGGTTGAACTTTTCCTTATATTTGAAAGAAATGCAAACTGAAACAAATTTATTGCAAAAAATCAGGAAGAGGCAGTAGCTTGAAAGAGAAATGTTTTTTTCAGAGGTACTGCCTCTTGAGCTGACAAATCTTCCAAGAGAATACTTGTCATGGATAAGTGCTTTTCATCTAGTCGTTTGGACTCGGCAAAAAATTGTAGGTCTTCTTCATTCCTGCTAACAACACGCACACATGTTACATGTAATGATTGAGAGTTGAAAGTCACTAGGCTCTGGTTCTCCACGAGCTACCAATTTCACTTATTTATTTTTTTTGGGAATATGAATGAGATTTCAAGGAATGAAATACAAAAGTATTAGATTCTTTTACAATTCTGCCTGTCTTAAGGCACCGAGTGTTGGACGATAATAATCAGAGTGAGAGACAATATTATGCTCATTGCTTTGGTTCTCCACAAGCTGTTACGCTACCAAACTATACAAATGAAACAGGCAACAGAATAATCGATGAATAATTTTCGATTAGAATAAGTTATTAGTCATAAAGGGTATTCCCCACAAACAAAAAATATTTAATGATTTTCTTGCCTTGTGGTTACTTTTTTTAGTTGTAAGATATAATTTTGGATTTTTTATTTATAAACATATGCTAAAACATACTTACTACTGATATTACTAAGTGTACTCGAATTTAAAAGTTATTTAACAAATAAATTTGACTATGCAGAATTTGTCTGATATGGATATAGTGAGTTTTGGTTCTTATCACCTTTAGGTATACTTTTGCATACAAATCAAAACTTCATAGCAAATCGCTCTTCACTTTAAAAAATTGAAATCCTCGAATTGAATTCCATCTTAGTTTAGTTATTTCCGATTGATTTTTTCTAATTTCTTGGCATGTATACTAACTATACTCACGTTACAAGTATGTAGAATACTATTATTAGATTTATGCTTTCTCTTTTTATAATCTATGCAGCAATTTGAAATATGTATGTACATAATTTTATGTTTATAAGAATAAATTAAATCTACCTTTCTTTAAACTAAGGAAAAACAAATATACTTTCACCATTTTAAAAAAGCAATTTTATTTTATACATAAAGACTTCTAATAAACTTACTACATTTATGTTGATTTTATGTTAGAACGCACTAATAGGATTACGATAAAAATTTATGGGAAACTAGTAACTATTATTACATCATTTCAAGGCGGTTCTATAAGACTATACTTAATAGAAGGTATGTGCGAATAAATAATGAAAAGTAATGAAGTTATATTAAATCACTTGAACTAAACAAATTGCTCGATTATGATAATTTAAAAAAAAAATAAATTATTAAAATTTTTTCCCGAAATTATCATAAAAATGCAACAACAAAATTGCATAAATATTAGTTTAGTAATTAATTAATAAAAGAATCTTTGAGTTATTAACTAGATTTATGGCGTTTTACAATATACTATATACTAATAAATGTTGTTCTTGATGAATATCTAATTATTTCTTAATGAAAATTTAAATATACATATGTGTGTACCTATCTACTGCTCGCAGTTACATACATATATGTATGTATAAAATTATGATTGTTTAGAAAATTTTTTAAATGATTTTTAATGTGAGCATTAAGATGCCTAACCTACCTAAAATATATTGAACTTTTTTATAGAGAACTCATTACTTTTTTCTCAAAATAAAAAATAAACAAGTTTCACCTGAAAATAAAGTCGAAAAGTATATGTACGTATGTAGATTCATACACTTAACAGATAAAGGATAAACAAAAAGTTATCTAAATATTATTTCTCACAATTATTGTTTGTATCTTTACAAACAATTACCTTAAGTGCATGACCGAGTCTGGACAGCTTGCTCTTATGTGTAGGAATAGATGACACAAAGTAAGTTCTATGGAATATGAAAAGATAACTAAAAGTTTTTATTAATGCTTGGAATAAAATGCATTTTTCAAAAAAAAAAAAACAACTTCTAAAAAACTAAAATATTAAGTTTTCACAATTACAAATCTAGACATAAAAAAACTCAATAAATGAAAGAATATAAAACATGGATATACTGAAACTAAAAGTTTTGGTACAAGCGTCAAATTTAGACTACTACGTTGAGAAACGTTGAGAAACGAAAAATCTCATACAAAAATGACACAAACGAAAAATTAAGTTCTACGACGAACAAAATTGATAGTAGCCGTTTTCCTTTGGAGGTGGCAACGTACTTGTGAGAAGATGAAAACCCTAATCTACTACTATCAATTGCACATGCTCTCATGGTGAGTAGATACATTTTACACGGGAAAGCATTTTGATTTGTTCCATTGAAAAAAGTTGGCAAAGAACTTGCATATACTTCGCCACCTCCAAAGGAAAACGCCTAATCTTAGCAGATTATAAGAAGTCTACACTAATTATTTTTTGAGTGTGCGACGAAAGACGCGAATTGTCATAGAAAATTAACCAGTGAAATAGGTGGTAAGGAAATTTTTGATTAAATCCGAGGGAAATTTTTATTCGCAGATGTGTGGAATACGTCCTGATGTTGTGGAATATGAGTCAATGTTTGACATCTGATAAGGAATCTCTTTTGTTTTTTCAAGCAAAACAACAAGACAGAAATATTCTTAATGTTTGCATCGTTATTTAGCATACACATCTCGCACTGGCTTCTTCGATTCCACCCATTTTTTCGATAAGAGATCTATTATGGGCTTAAGTACAAAAAATATAAATTTGAAATTGATGAACAAAAGATATAAACATCCTCGCGGTGCAGGGAAACAATTCCACGGCCATCTGCTCCACAAAGGAGTTTATTCCATCATAAGCAGAAATCTGTCAAAGTTCAATTTATTCTCACCTAGAGAGAGAATTTATTGCACTTTTTAGTGAGAAAAATCTCCACTTGTAGAGTGGAGTTTTTGCCCACTTGGTATGAGAATCAACTTCACTTCATTTACTTTGATTTGTTCTTTGGAGTTATTTTTTTAATCATACTTTCCTTAAATCTAGATTCCTTAAATTCAAAAGAAACTTCGTATACACCCAACCTCGCACCCGGTGCAGGGAAATAATACCACAGGCATTTGCTCTACATGAAAATCTATTCCATCTTAAGTGGGAATCTGTTCCTCTTCTCTAAGTGGAACTTATTCTCACAACGAGAGGGTACTTACTACACCCGAAATTTTGTGTAATTTTTTCCCACCTTAAATTTGGAATTTAATATACGAGTATTATTGATTCATAAATATAGAAACCGTCATTGTTTATTTACATAAATACAGTACTACTCGTAGCATTGCGGCGAATAAACAGTGAGATGGGTTGGCTACTTTTTCCCGAATAACGTTTTCCCGAATCACGTTTTCCCGAATAACGATGCATTAATCGGGTGATCAACAGTGAGGTGCAAATGGTGGATTTTGAAGAGTCAAGATAGTTAACAGTTGCATGCAAAAAAAAATAAAAAAATAAAAATAATATTTTACCTATTCTGTACTTTATTAGCCTTAGCCCTAGCCTTTTAGCCTTTCCTTTGGATGTGGTAAAGTACTTGTGAGTAGATGAAAACCCTAATCTAGTACTATTAACTGCACATGCTCTCATGGCGAGTAGATACATTTTACATGGGAGAGCAGTACTTCGCCACCTCCAAAGGAAAACGCCATTTGTATATTAATCAAGGTGAAAAATGTTTACCAAGGCTTAAGCCTGTAAGCCTTAAAAATTGATGAAAAAAAGCATTTTTTCATCCTAAAATAGTTGTTTTTTTATTTGACACAATTTTGTAAAACTGAATTTTTACCCCTATGATTTTCTAAATAAAATGGAAAAATCATTCGTCTGTGAAAAAAAAAAACAGTTTATAATAAGTTCAGATATGTCCTCGTATAGCTTAAATTTGAGAAAATAACTTGCAAGATTTCAAAATTGTACGTCATTAATCATAATGCATGACAGTGATACGAAATTCATTGTTATATGATTATTTACTGATTTTATTAAAAAATTATGCCAATTAAATGCTGTGAAAAATTTTCCGATTGATTTTTGTATGATTCCACAACTTGCACTTAAAAAGTCCACAAGTCTCAGAAAGTAAGCACACCCATGAAATTCACCACCACTGAAGCACAAATCAGTTCGTTTTGATCATTCGCATGGTTCTGTTTGTTTCTGTAGCCGTGGCTGAGGCTTATTACCCGCACATTTTTTTTTAAAACCGTAGCTATAAAGTGAGATATTTACAATCATGGTATATCTATTATGATCTTTGTATGTTTGGAAAAAACTCAAGAGAAACAAAAAAAAAAAAATCCAAGTAAACAAATAAATGAGCTTTTGGTGATGTTTAAAGCTTTTAATGCTTCTATTCTATACTTAAAGTGCGCCGCAAATATCGGATAATCGTATCTCATGCTAAATTCAACACAAAAGTGATAAATCCGATTTAAAAGTATCGGACTTTGATTTGTTTTGTCCTAAATATTAATTGAATTTGCCAGAAGAATATCACAGCAAGTTACAAATAGAATCGTACAAGTTAAAAAGCCTCCCTCTTTAAAATACCTTTCAGAAGTCAGGTTTATTTTACCTACCATTAAAATAGTATCTGAGTGTATGTGAATCTTATCTGTATATACGAGTATGAATGGATGGTATTATCAATTCTATGGACATTTTTCACGACCAGACTTTAGTAACGAACTTGTCACTTATTTGGATGCAAGTTTTACATTGTGTTTCCGTCAAAGTTCATTTCAAATTGAATCTGCGGTTTAACAAAGAAATATGCAACCCTTAATGCCTTAAAGTCTATGTTTGTGTGTGTGTGTGTAAATTTTGTAATCAATCGCGATATGTATTTGTTAAATTGTTGAAAATGAATTTAAAAGATGACAAAGTTGATATTCAATCCGATGATAGTGCCGCATCAGCAGATTCGGGAGTGATTTTAAATGACAGATTAATGCCAGATACAAATCGTTGCAATATAGATATAAGCACAAGTATTGAATGTGATAATAATTCGTTGCCAAACAATTCAACAATAAATATAGAAAATATAATAAGCCTTGCTAAAAATGTCAGTCCGACGAACAGAGGCTCGCCGAAAAAAACCACGCCTTCAAATGGGTCGTCTTCGGCGGCATCTTCCCTTCGTAGTACACGCATATCGATAACATCGATTCACTCGGATGCATCATCGAGTGTTATCGATTCAGATTGTGATGTAGATGATTGTGAGGACTCTAATGGAAATTATACAATAACGAAGCTAGGACATCAGACTTCATGCCTGTCTGGGAATGGTGTGGATATTCCGAATATTGGAGGCAATGATGGATTGGTATTATTGCAACAGCGTGTTGATGTAGAACATAATATGGATGTTTTAGCAATGGCATCGACATCAATAAGCTGTGGTAGTCCCCAAATGGCTTTTACAAATTCATCAGATATTACAATTGGCCAGAAAAACTACTATCAAGGTCCAGTGACGATACAGCAGTTTCTGATCGAGAGTCGAAATCGAGAAGGTGATTGTCTGCAAGGAAGCGATAATCCCAGCTTTCAGAATGAGAGTCCAAATACGGTGAGAAATCCGTCAGCCGATCATAGTAAGTTTAAATTCAGTTTATAGAAAACAAAAAGCTATAAAGCACCTCCTACTTCCATAACTGATGAGCAATATCTTTTTGTTTTGTTTGGAAACGTTTTGCTATTGATAGCCGTTTTCCTTTGGAGGTGGCAAAGTACTTGTGAGCAGATGAAAGCCCTGATGTAGTACTTTCAACTGCACATGCTCTCATGAGCGAGTAGATACATTTTACATGGGAAAGCAGTTTGTTGTGTTCCATTGAAAAAAGCTAGCAAAGTACTTGCAAGTACTTCGCCACCTTCAAAGGAAAACGGCTAATGTCTCAAATTACCAACTCAACCATAAGCCGGCATTAGAGGCAATCACTTTTTTGTTCTTCTTTTGTAGAATTGCGTATGCCAAGTCACTAATGATATTTTCATTTAATTAGTTGCATTTCTCTATTGTTATCTCTCCCAACTATCAGCGGAAAAGCAATCTTCATTTAAAATAAATAAACTATAACCAAGCTCGTCAGTTCAAAGGTCAATCTATTTGTGTGCTTCATAAAATAAAAACAAGTGTTTGAAATTGGAGCGAGACTATCAATTGTCATTATCACAAATTATAACGATAGTGTGATGAAGTAGGTATCTCGATGGGAAATAAAACTATCTTCAGCAATCGCTTTTAAGTGTTTCAGTATTGATATCGATGCAATTTCAAATAGAAATTAAAATACCAAATCAGAAATGAAGATATTAACAAAATAATTAGCTTATTAAATACTCATCTTTTTTTTTTTTCATTTTGTATTACTGTTTGAATAAGTTTTGTTACCTTAGGTAACGGGTGATTTTTTAAGAGGTTTAGAACTTTAAAAAAAAAAAACACAAAAAGTTCGAAAAAATTAATGAAATATTTATTTGAATCGATAGTTTGAACCTTGCAATTTAATGTTTAAAGATAATTTCATGCAAATGTTGACCGCGGCTGTGTCTCAGGTAGCCCATCCGCTGAGTCCAATTTTGGCATACTCTTTCACACATATCGGCCGGTATCTCACGAATGAATGCATGGATGTTGGCTTCCAGTGCGTCAATCGAAGCGGGCTTGTCCCTATAGACATTAGCTTTGACATACCCCCACAAAAAATAATCTAATGGTGTCAAATCGCACGATCTAGGCGGCCAATTGACCGGCCCGAAACGTGAAATTAACTGTTCACCAAACTCGCCTCGCAATTGCGCCATTGTTTCGCGTGCTGTGTGGCATGTGGCACCGTCTTGTTGAAACCACATATCATGCAAGTCAAGAACTTCCATTTCGGGCAAAAAAAAGTTTGTTATCATCGCTCGGTAGCGTTTACCATTGACAGTAACGCTGCGATTCGCATCATCTTTGAAGAAATATGGCCCAATAATGCCGCCGGCCCATAAACCGCACCAAACAGTGACTTTTTCGGGATGCATTGGTAGCTGTTGCAATGCTTCTGGCTGATCTTCACTCCAAATGCGGCAATTATGCTTATTTACGTACCCATTCAACCAAAAATGAGCCTCATCGCTGAACACAATTTTTCGATAAAAAAGCGGATCCTCGGCCAGCTTTCCAAGAGCCCATTCACCAAAAATTCGGCGTTGTGGTAGGTCGGCTGGCTTTAGTTCTTGCACCAGCTGTATCTTAAAAGGCTTTACGCCCAAATCCTTCCGCGAAATTTTCCACGTAGTGCTGTAACAAAGGCCTAACTGCTGGGAACGGCGCCGAATCGACATTTCGCGGTCTTCTGTCACACTAGCTGATACGGCCGCAATATTTTCTTCACTACGCACAGTACGTAAACGTGTTGGTGGTTTAATGTCCAACAAAGTAAATTTGGTGCGAAATTTGGTCACAATCTTCCGAATAGACTGCTCAGAAGGTCGAGAATGCCGACCATAAAATGGAAGCAGCGCGCGATGAACATTTCGAACCAAGCACGAATTTTGATAGTAAAATTCAATAATTTGCAAGCGTTCTTCATTTGTAAGATGATTCATGGTTAAATTGCAAACCAAACTGAAGCTGTTTGACAGTGACACAAGGTACTAAACACACGTCAGCTGTCAAAACCAGTGTTGCCAAAACCAAACCAGCTAAAAAATCACCCGTTATATATTTCAATCAAGAAAATATGTAAGGTGATGATCTTTTGTATGTCAAGTATCAGTATTTTGAGCTTTCTCTGCCCAGAGTTTTTGTTAAATGTGGACACAAACAACACATTTTCACCAATTATAATTATTTTAAAAGATACTACGGGTGTATCGTAAGCCTTTAACTTTACCTATATGTAACTTAACTTTATATTGGTTAGTAATTCGTGAGGTGCAGGAACCTTCATACATATGTAGCCCAAAGCTTTGTTTTTTCTTCGATTTTCATTCTTTTCTTTATTTATGACTTTTTCGTTTTTCGGATATACAAAGTTTATTTATATAAAACCTGTTTTAAATGCGATTATGATGATTTAGTTGGTCCAATTTGCTGACCGGTTCTGTAAGGAAGATTTAAAATTTTGAAGGGGTTTCCAATACTAATAATAATATTTAACTTACTCATGCTAGAACTCGCGCATGCATTCAATTATACATGGGCATCATTTAATTTGATATGAAGTGACGCAGGAACTTTGCATACTCGTTTGGTTCAAGTTTTAATCACAAAAATATTTGCCAAATTCGAGGTGGATAATGTGACATACGATGATCTGTAGTTTATCTGAAGTTCGAAGTTCATCTGAAGTGTTTGAAGTTTTTGGGATTTTATTTGGTTGGAAGTTTATTTAGCTGGAATTTTTTTAAAGGTTATAATATTATAAGGAATGTAATATAAAACTATTTTCCAGTAGCGAAATTGGATTGGGGATTTGGGGGGTGCAAAAGAGGTGGGAAATTGTATTCTTGCGTTTTCTGACTAAAGTTGTCGTCAAAATTAAAAGTGTTCAATAGAAATGATGTAGATATTTTTTTTTAAATAACCACAAAATTTCCGAGATAATATTTTGTTTTTTAAATTTCCCGTGGGTAGGTGCAAAACCTACATAAGGCACTATGAGGATCAAAAAACGCGTGCTCATAGGTGTGTCAGATTCTTACTATACTAAAACCACCTCCACTTCTCGATTGCAACTTAGTTGAAACTTATCGAGCAATTTATTTTTAACGAAGTTAAGTAACGTGTTACAGGTTACTTTCCGGTGAAAGTTCCTTTTTATTCCGTGATTTTAAAGCGGATTTGTATTCACCGCACTAAGTCAGAAGGTTTTGTTCTTCGCAAATGGCGTACTAGATTCGACTCATCATCAAAAGTGTCAATAATCGTTAAATTAGCGTGCTCTACCTGTGGCCTTCGTGCCACACCTTGTCAAACGCCTGTGACACGTCCAAGAAGACTGTCAAACAGATTTTCTTTTCTTCAAGAGCTCTCTCAATAATTCAAGTAATGCACTTGATCAACTGTCGAATGCTTGCTTCTAAATCCAAACTGATGTTCAGGTATTGCCCCGGCAAAAAATTTCCAGCTTAATGATTAGGAATTCTAATCTTGTTGGATATAGTTTTCAGGGGATTTTTGTAAAAGAATTCATGAAAGTTGAACGGAACTTAATACAAATTACGTATGACAAGGCCCACACTACGTCACTGATGGGTCCAAGTGAGTAAGTCGGACGAAATGCCAATTTGTAGGACTAAAGGCCATACAAAGCTATTTTGAATAAAAAAAAAGATATTCAATATTATTAAATCTTATTTTAAATCTGTTCAGCCAATAATGAGAAATGTCAAAGTAAAAAAATCGTTATATGAGATATAAATAAATTTATATAATTTTTGATTGTAAATCGCACCAATTTTACCATACACTAAAAGTTTAATAAAAATCGTAGCAACCGTTTTTTGAGAAAAAAATATTTTCCTTAACCATTTTTTAACATTATCATGGAGAGTACCGTTGTTTTTTATAAAAGTATTTTTTTAAATATAACAGAGAGAGTGTTAAAAACTTTAAAACTGAGTTAAAAAAGAACGATAATACCTTTGTCAATATATTTGATTTTCAAAAAAAAATTCTACATTTTTTTAAAAATCGAAAAAAAATTTTTTTTAAACTAAAAAAAAAATTATATTGAAATCAAAAATACCATTTTGAAGAAAATTAAAAATAAATGTTCTTAAGGAGGCACCATTTGTTATGATTTTTGAAAAATGGAATGGTAGCCTTCTTCTAAAAGAACTTGTGTGTGTTTTAAATTTTTTTTTTGAAGAAAAGTTGTAGAGCCGTTAATAAAAATGAGATTTTTCAAAATTGTGAACTTATTTGTACCGCAGGTTCCGTTTTTTTTTGGCTCAAACAAAATGAAAAAAAAAACATGTGGTTAAAATCACCAAATACCACTCAGTTTTAAGAAGATCGATCTAGGTCTTTATGACAAGCAGAATTGCGAGACCTACTCTATTCATCTTCCGTAATGATGAGTTCAACGAATACTATATTTAATCAAACCTAGGGCGTACGCATGATTTTGTAAGGAGGGAGGGGGGGGGGGGGCTATAACTCATTAAGGATTTCTGTTAGGCTGGGCAACCTCATTAAAAAATAAATTTGGTAAAGAAATGCTTTCAAAAGAAGATTAACTGCCTAATGTATGAAATATATTGTGATTAGTGGCAAGCGCCCCTACCTGCCCCCTTGCATACGCCCTTGAATAAAAATTCAGTGCACTTGAATTGATAAATATTTTTGATATTTGCAATAATATTTTTGAATTAAAATCTGGATTATCAACTCTTACTTAATATAAAGTTTTCTATTTCAACATTTTGTTTACATCAAAATTCAAATGTTCAACTTTCTTTTTTAACTATTTTTAACTACGTATTCAATTTATTCATTTATCAGAATTAACGCCCCTAGATAAGCCATAAAATAAAGCTCATAAGACAAAGCAATGCATTTTATTTCACATTCAGTTATCGTGTCAAAGCTTTTTTTATTCATAAAAATATTCTGAGAAAATTTTAAAGATGTTGATTTACAAAAACAAGCTGTTTTTTATTGCCCTTATATTATTGTCTTAAAATTGTATAAAGATAAGAATTAAGCAATGTGGAAAATAGAACAAAAAGAATTTAGACTTATTAAAGAATTAATCAATTCTTATCGGGAGTCATCATCAAAAAAAATCGTTTCTTAATTGTAATATTCGTAGCTTCAATGAGGGCCAAATTTTTTGTGCAAATCAACAAAAAGAATGTAACAATTTTCGATTGTTTCATGTTGGCGTGTTTTGACTTTATATTCAGATAAGATTATTATGATATGTACATATATAGTAAAATGTTCATTCTATAAGAAAAAGGAACAAATCACATTTTATTGTTAAAAACCATCCTTGGGTATAACAATGCCAATAACATATACAATTGCCAGAACTGTCCAAATTAATATATAAGGTACTCATTAAAGTATTGATCTAAAAACAAATTATTCATTATATTCTAGATAGCGATAGACTTGAAAGGGGTTGATGATCGAACATTGTGATTTAATCTCCCCATATTTTATTCAATTAATGAGAAAGAAATGTTAATATATACACAATGTTTTGCCCCAATACCCATTAATATAAGCTCTGGAGAGCGAGTTTCGTTATCATTATATTTGTCCATTTTGTTCAAACATCATTCACATAAATCAAAAATCCAATTGTTTTTGAAAATAATTTCATTTGAATGAAATTATTTAAAAAACGTAAAGTTAGAGATTGTTCTTTTGGCTCATAATACAAATTTACCATCCCATTCCCCAAAAATTGTTGAAATTTCTAATTTTAAAAGATGAGAGGAATTCCATGGGAAATTTTACTCACGATAGCCCTCATAAGAAACAAAAAAAAAACACTTCTAAATGATTCATCTATGCCTGTTATTATTAGATCCATAATAACCTATGAAAGATAAAATTAGCAAATGCAAATATGGTTAAAGAAAGTAACAAAAATAATACGAGTACGATGATAATCACGAATTCAATTTAGAAACTCTGAAATGTTATCACATTTTTATAAATAAGTTCCTTTTTGTTTATGAAAATGGATAAACAGGAAAAATAAAACAATATTAAAACAATATATTAAGTAAACAAATTCCAAATAAACAAATTCAACACAGATAATTAGATGTTCTTTAAGTATTACTAAATGAATCACAGTTTTTAGGCGATAATAATTTATTGTTGTGTGAATTATTTAACGGGTTTTTCCAACAACTCAGAAATCTTTAAACAACTTTTCAAAAAACAAAATTGTAGTGTGAAGGAATTTTATTTTAATTTTAATTTTTGATTTTTAGTTTTTTATAATTGTTTTGAATTGTTTTAGTTGCAAAACATTTTTTGTATACAATGAAAAAGAAAAGAATTTCTTAGATTTCTGTTTTCGGTTTTCTGGCTTCTTTTTCTTTTTTATTTTAATTTAAGCTATGCTGCCTGTTCTTTCTTTCTGTTAATTTCATTAAGCTATAAACATATGTACTTAGTTTTTTGCCTGTACCGCCCAAACAAGGTATCAAATCAGTTGTATCAATTTAACTTTCAAGTAGTGGGTAAGAAAAGTTAAATATTTATACTCCAACGCCCTTAAAGCGCATATTAGAGTTTCGATTGGGGGTAGGTGTGAAGGTTTTCTTCTCTTCGATTCTTTTTTTCCTTAAACATTATTATTGGTTGATTACAAGGTCTCAGGAATAACCCACAGATAAGCCATACCATATTTATTTCATGACATACTGATAATGAAGAACGCTTCTTCTGTTTTATTCTTGAACACAAAATCGAGTTTTTTTAGGTTTTTAAAATCAAAACTCAGTTCACATTTAGAAAATAAATAAAGGTTCTAGTAATTCATGATACGACACACTTCTTACTTAAAAGTAGTTATTTTAAAAAAATAGCAGAAATGTCGAAATTCCGTAGTTTTTATGGTTAACAGTTAAGTCATATGAGCACTTTTTGCTGTTTTGAAAAGAAAAACAATTTTAAAATGATTAAAAATATTTTAAGAAGATGAAATACAGTACCGTGAAGTCTTTAACATAAAAAACAAAAAATAGAAAAGTGTTTGTTCTTTTTTTTCAAAATTGTATTATTTGATGCAACATAGCTTTAAACGATGATATCACTTGGACTCACCACCACTGATTAGTGAAAGCCAGCACCAGCATAAATGATTAGGAATTCAAATATGAAAGTTGAATACTAAACATATAGTAAATATTGCGTACGACAAGGCTCTCACTAATGACTCATGAGTTCAAGCCTGCGAAACGCCAATTTTTTTGTACTTAATTAAATAAATAGGTTCTATTAAATACAATAGAATTTTGATTATGAAAAACCTTCTTAGTTATTATATTAATTAGCTAAACAAATAATGGAACATTTCATGTCATAAACTTTATAACGTCATAAGCTTAATGAACAAATACTCACTTGTCATATATAGTACCTACATTATATGTTTTCCTAGAATTTGCCATTTTTATAGCTTATTTGAGTGCACTGCAGTTATTTTCGTATTTGATATAATAAATGGGAGCAAATATTTATATCAATAAATTTTTTCCCTGAATTCTGACATTATTATATCTAAACATGTATATTGTATATAATTATGTACATAATGTTTGTACATATGTATGTTGATTAAAATCGATTATTTCATGCTCAAAGTTTATAAAAAATGACTCAACTCTCCTGCAAAAAGTTTTTCCTATTTCCCCAAAGTGTAGTGTTTTTCTGAAAACTTCTGTTCTAATTCTAATAGTATCAGATTTATGTAAGTGACCGACCGACGTACGCCAAACGTGAGTGGCATACAATCTTAAAATTTGTTGGAATTCTAACTGCGAAGATAGAACATCCAAAAATGTATATAGAAAATCAACATATTTTATTTAATTGCTGAAGATTTGTTTAGTAAATAAAAAAAAAAAATATTTGAAATTAAACAGTACGTGGGCATACTAATCAACGAAACTTGTTCTCCGTTTGTATTTATTATTACAAAAGGTGTTATTCCTTGGTCTTAGAACACATTGGAGCTTTCAAAAAAATATCTATGCATATTTCTGATTTTTACTTGCGGTATATAGGTTCTATATATGCCAGGTTATGCATTCGTAAACAAAATTAAACTCGAGATTTTGATTAGACTTGTTATTACGATGATAGGGAAGACGGAAAAAGTTGGCCTCGCAATTTTGTCTGTCTGTATATCTGTTCGGCTACAGCCTAAAAGGCTGGATCAATTTTTGAAAATTTGGTACATAGCAGTTTTTGGTGATTTTGATCACGCATTTCATTTTTTTTAGAACAAAAAATAACGGTACCTGCCATACAATTCTACACAATCTTATTTTTCTCAAAAATGGCTTCACAACTTTTCGAAAAAAAAAATCAATAAATGTCTTTTAGTAAAAACCATTTTTCAAAAAAATGTTTATTATTGGCACCTCCCAAGGAACCATTTTTTTATTTTCGATTTTCTTCAAAACTGTACTTCGGATTTCAATATTTTGTTTAATACAGAAGCTTCTTAACAATATGAAAAGTTTTTTTTACCAAAATTTTCAAAAAAATAATTATTTGGATTCTTAAAAAAAATGTTAAAAAATATTTTTTTGAAAATCAAACATTTTGAAAACTACATGATCGATTTTTATTAAACTCTACATATAAGGGTTTTTTAAATATTTTCTTAAGTATGTATTTAAATACAAAAATTTCCTTTTATAAAAATAACGGTACGTTCCATACAAATGTTTAAGATCCGTTAAGGAACATTTTTTTCTTTAAAACGGCTCCTGCGATTTTTATAAAACGTTTTTTGTGTGCTTAAACAAGTTTGGTCCACTACAATAAAATGTACAAATTTACAAATAGCAACTATTAATAGAATGTACTTCTCATAGAAAGTTTTCTTTAATTTTGAATTTTCTGAACATCAGCTGAACAGATTTTGATTTATTTTTATATACAAATTTCTAATAAGAATAAAAAATATTGCATATCAAAATTTTCAAAAAAATGTTTTTGAATTTTTAAAAAAGTTTCGAAATTTCTTTTTTTTTTGAAAATTCTATATTTCCAAAACGGGTTGACATTTTTTTTTAAAATTTTGTTTATGTGCACATACATAAATAAATACTTAAGATATGCAATATTTTAAGAATTTCTTACACAAAAAATTTTTTTAAGAAAACTGCTCCAACGATTTACAATTTTTTGTCCATACAATTATAATCAATTAAATTATAAGAATCAAGATGGCGTTCTTTGTTTTCATCTCAAACTTTCAACGAAATTTTTTTTCTCTCATAATTTCCATGTCTTTTCATATAATTTTCATTTTATTTTCTTTGATTTATGAGTTACACATTTTATAGCAAAGGTGTATTATATGGCTATGAGATACCTAAACTAACTGTGATGCTTTATAATTGTTTTCCTTATAGGCCTTTAGCCTCTACTTTATTTTGTCTGAGCATACCTTCACACTTTCCTTGTTCCAAAAGTTATGCCTCTCCTTATATTTTTTAAGATTTACATATTTAATAAAAAATTGTTTTAACTTCTGTTAATTATTTTTTCTTTTGTTTTCAGAAGATGGCAATGAAAAAAAATCATCACAGTACCAGCCATATAATTTGATCTTTAATCGCAGAGCTGTATTTATAACAGCTGTTATTATAACCATTACAGTGGTTGTTGGAGGAATTTTTGCAACCACAAGTTTTATGATGAAACGTTCAAGTAAGCAAGAAGAAGATGATGAAGAAAATAGAAAACATATTCCAGTAAATAATACTATAGGTACCTATTTGAAAAAAAAAACAATTATTTGAAATATTTTGGACATTTGTACTCGTATATAAAATATAAAAATTTAATGTAAAATTCAGTGCAGATTTTTTTATATTTATAAGCTTATAAAAAGAGAATTTTTGAATAAAGTATAGTAAGGCCCTAGCTTTTATAGTTTTTTTTTCCAAAAATCAACTTAATTTTGTTTTTATTCAGGAAATGACAATTTTGGCGGAGGAACGATTTTACGAATGGTTAATAGAGACGAGTGGCTTGCCAGGCCTGAATCAGAACCATTAACACTCCTTAGATTGCCAGTTCATAGATATATTATTGCACACACTGCAACAGATATATGTACAAGCCAGGTAAGATACTAAACATAAAGTGTAAATATCATTTTTATTTAATAATTTAAATTATTTTCATAGTCTGCATGTGCTTCCCAAACTCAAAACATTCAAACATTTCACATGGACTCAAGGGGATATGGCGATATAGCCTATAACTTTCTAGTTGGTGGAGATGGAGCTATTTATGAAGGACGAGGCTGGGATAAGCAAGGTGCACATACATTAGGATACAATGTGGATAGCATTTGTATAGCCTTTATTGGAACATTCATTAAATTGAGTCCCACCGAAGGTCAACTTAATGCAGCCAAATTGATTATGGAAGAAGGTGTAAGACTGAAAAAAGTTGTAGAAGATTATCGCCTCTATGGTGCTAGACAGTTAACTGGAACAGAAAGCCCAGGGAATGCTTTATTTGAAATCATTAAAAAATGGCCACATTGGTCAAGAAAACCTTATTGAAAAAAAAAAATAATTCAGTAATAATTTAGGTTGTAATATATCGTACATAATACATACTGTGCACCTAAATATTTGTCTGAAGGTATACCTAGAAAAATATTTTCAGTTTTTAATATAAAAATAATATTTTGTAAGAATACTAAATAAGTTAGTATATATATATTTTTGTGATACATATTGTGTTAGAATATTAGAGTTAAAATAATATCTTTAGTAAATAAAATAAGAAATTTAATTTGAAATTTGAAATGCTTACTATTTTTTATATTTTTTTGAAAACATATCGGCATTAATTCGAGAAGAAGCATATTCGTTACATTTTTGGAAAAGCCATTACAGAGCAATGGCACTGAAAGTTGGTAACTGCTCCGACCTACTGACCAAATTCATATCCATGTTCTTTTTATTTTTCAAAGATCTTATGACCTACTTCCAAATAAAACTACATTGAATTATACATGTGAAAACTTATTATTCAATTAAAAAAAAATATCAAAAATATTATATTAAAAAGAATCTTCGATTTGAAGTTTTGTTGAAAATCATAAGTTAACGGTGCCTTTATGTTTAAGTTTTCTAAAACAAAATATATGTTTTTTCATTCACATTGGGTATATTTTAGGGTTGCCAGACGTCCAACCCCATTTTTTATACCAAAATGCTGTTTGTCCCCCTATACAATCTTCTTTCCCTCTTATTAAGCTGTCATACTTAAAAAGAAAAAACATTCAAATAAAAACTGTAAAACCAAAAACTCAATTGACAAACACTTACTATTTGATGGCACCGTGCGGTTAATTTTTGTATGGCGTATCTCCGTTTTTGTAGTTTTGAGAGGAATGCATTTTATTGAATTTGCTTTTTTTCACCCTCAAATAAAATAATTTTGACAATTTAAAGAACGATTTCCTATTAAGACAAAATGAACGACTCGGTCGGACTTACTTACTCTTATGTTCAAGACGCTGAATGTTTAAGAACGTTATATGTAAAGATATGGAAATTATAAAAAAAAATGTTTGAAAGCATGAAAAACGATATTTAAATTAGCTGGAATAACTTCTTTGAGGGTTCTTATTGAAAAAAAGACACTGTACTAATTCTTGATCAAATTTGATTGTATAGAAAAAAAAAATTTTAAATTCGTTAGAGCGGTTTTCTTAAAAAATAATTTTGTTTATGGGTGATTCTCTGCCAACTGTGATTCTTTTTTTTAATTCCAAAAACACTAAAACTTATTGGAAACAATGTTTGTTTTGTGTTTGTGGCTTTATTTAGTCAGGGTATTAAATCGGTAAAAGCATTTTGCTACAACTTTTAAAGAACAAAAAATATGGTGAAATGTACTAAAACTGGAATAGACGATAAAAAAGAGTTATTTTTTTATTTGTATTTTGTTCTTTCTCTTTTTGACCATATTTCTGTTGACGTTCTTAATAACGTGCTATTTTTTGACCTCTTGATATTTCTACTTCCCTTATTTTCTTTAAAAATTTATAACTTTTTCGTTTTTGTAGTCTATTTTTCTGAATGGCAACCCTTTTCATTATACTGGGTTATAACTTAGTTGTTATTGCGTCAGAAATTTTTTTGTTTGGCCCGTGCGTGGTAATGTTCATATAAGAAAATTGCTACAGAATAAATATTATTGCAAGAAATAATTTCATTAAAGCTCACGATGCCACAGTACTGACATTTAGACAGTTTATGTGACCTTACTTCGCTATGCTAATGAGCGAAATAATTTCCAGGAAATTCCCAACATATGCCGTTAAAAGAAATTAAAAAAATTCTGACTATCAATCAAATACATGTTTGGTATAACATGCTTAAAAAATACTACCACGTTACTGACCAATAAATTTGTGACACACTTTCTTCGAATGAAAACATATCACTCTTAAAGTACAACAACGTTAAAAAAAAATAAAACTGTTGTAAACTGTTGCATAAATAGTGCTTCTTTTAGAAAACCACAGTTCAAACGTCTTGAAACTAAAAGAAAATGGTGGTTTACGGGTCAATCTTTTGAATTCGAAAATTGAAGTAAGTCCTGGGACAACATTCATTCATTATTACAAAAAAATTAAACAAATACTGAACTCAAATTTTTCTAAGAACAACAAAATTTCTATTCAATGAAGTATTTCATTAAAAAATAGTATAATTTTTAAGGAAAATTTTTGGTATGCAAATCGTAAGTATTAATTTATGAAGACATACAAATAAAATTTAAATACATTTTTATGAGGACATAAAAATAAAATTTTAGAAAAAATTCTCAACCTGTTTTTGAGATAGTTTTGAGATATCGAATTAAAAAAAAAATTTTAACTATTTTTAAAAATTCATCATTGTATCTTACTTTTAAAAATTTTTATTTAAAAAAAGGAGTCTTTATCTGTTTAGCCGATACTGAGAAAATTAAAAATTAAAAAAAAGTTCTATGAGAAATTCTACATGTAAATAGTTGCTATTTGTTAATTTTTTATAATTTTAGGTAGTACATCGCACTAATTTTAGAATACGAAAAAAGTTTAATAAAAATCGTAGGAGCCGTTTTTATGAAAAAATATTTTCCTTATAGGTTTTTTATCATTTGAATGGAAGGCACCATTATTTTTTCATAAAAGTAAAAATTTTTCCTAAAATGCTTTACAGAGTGTAAAAAAAAACCCTTAAACACCTTTTAAAAATCCAAAAAATGTTTTTATTTGAAAATTTTAGTAAGAAAAACTATTTACATTGCTTAAAAGCTTCTGTATAAAAAAATTACTAAAATCAAAATAACCATTTGAAGCAAATCGAACATTAAAAAATATTTATTTCGGAGGTACTATTTAAACCATTTTTTTTGGAAAATACTTTCTTATCAAAAGGTAGCATTTACCAAAAGAAATTCATCAATTTTTGTACGTTAAATTTCATTATTTAGGCGTTCGGTTTTATCTTCTGTGTAAAATGCGGCAAAAAAGATGCCTTGGTGAATCACATGAACTTAAGTGGTGAAAAAAGCACAAAATGAAATTTATTTGTGAAACTTAATTTCCAAAACAAGTAAGAAAATAAGGCTATTTCTTATTTCTCTTTTTTTCGACAAAAAACCTGAAATGTATTTTCATTTAAATCGATTATTTAAACACACAGGTTTGAGGTTTATCCAAAACTGATGGAGACATTTTTGAGAAAATTTGCAGCTACCGTTTTATTAATCTTCACCAAAAATTCACATTTGTGCTATAAAATGTATACCTATTAAAATAAAAAACGTTTTCTTCTTAATTCAAGTGTTTATTTTTAATTCTAGCTCGATGTTCATTCGGGTTACAGACTGGCAGACCGACAAGCGATGGACGGACAGAATAACGAAATCCCTTATCATCGAAGAAGTATTTAGTTAGATTAGACCTCAAAATTTATCATCACAATACCAATATTTTCCTTATATAGCAATTAAAACCATATAATTATTAATGAAAGAACTTTTATTTTCTCAAATGCACTGTGTATATGCCTATCATCATTCTATCCTTAATACTTGTCTGTTGTGTTTATTTTATTTAAATTCCCCAGTAATATTTATTTGTATTATTTTTCATGCATAAGAACAATTTAAAAAACCCCCTCGAGCAACAAATTCACAACAATGAATAACTTGCAGTTTTGTCAACTCTCAAAAGAATTCAGTATTCCAGTTCCCAGCTGTCCCTCTTTGAAATAAGTCTTTATTTAGATACGAGTATATTAAGAGTAGTTATTGTTTAAAAAACCTAATTTGAGGCGGAAAAAATGTGTTAATAACGCTTTAATTACTATTCAATGAAATTATTAGTAGGTATATGGTTCACGGTACTGTAGAATTTGATGACTAAATCAACATCGCAATCAAGCAATTCATACGAGTATTATAAAAGTTCACATATCTTCCAGGATTCAAACTTAAATGGTGTCACTCATAAATGGATAATTCGTATGCAAATGGCAGATTATAGTGTTATCGTATTAAATGATTTGTTTTCTTATTAAATTTTATGCATGTTATTGTATACACATGTAAGTGATTTCTTTCCATTTTCGGTTGTGCTTGATAATAATCTAAATTTGTGTTTTGTTTTTGCTGGTGTGCTAAATTAGACGTGGAGTTTTCAGTGATGGTATTGTTTAACTCTGATACTATACGGGCTTTGAAAAAAGCTCCCAAAAGGTTATCAGTACGAAATCTTAATGAATCGAGTTCATTTTACATATATTTGCAAACCAAAAATTAAAAAAAAAAATCATAATAACAAAATATTTTGATTTGTTTGCAGAAATCATACAAACAAATTTTTGTTTTAATGTATGGATTTTGGTGTTAGAACGCTTAGCCAGAAATGACTAAAGATATGTACGTCTGCTTAATGTATTATTTCATTATGTGCATACTTACATATAAAATATAAAATAATTAGTTCTTTCGCAGGCTTACGTCCAATTTAAAAACTGTATTTGATGTAAAGCCGCGTCCACACTATGTTGAATTGTGTAGGTCAACATCGTTGATCAACAGTGTTGAGTAAGTGTTTGTAGACGTGTTGGTCGACAATGCCAATCACTATTTGTTGACCCAATCGCAAACCGATTCAAATGGATAGCAATCAACAAAGTTGTTCAACAGAACAATAATAGGCGCGTCTCACCAAATAAAATCTCTGAGCGCTCAGAGATTTTTTAAGTGGGACAAAAAATCTCACCTGAGCACTGAGATTTTTTAAGGAGATTACTGACACGAAAATTTGTTGTATTCATTTCTCAATGTTTTTTCTCTGCTAAAACAGCTCGGGGATGTGCAAATGCTCAAATCGATATAAAATACAAAATAAATGTGAAATGTTAAAAAAAATGTATGTAAATAAATTGAATTTGCTATTATTTTTCAATAATTTCATAAAATTTTGTGCTTAAATATTTAAATATTTTAAGCAAACATGAAATTTTCAGTAAGGGAATTATAACACACGTTTTTTTTATATTTACAATTCAACGGAGAATCTTGTCCCACAAAAGCATTCGGCCTCCGTCAACTTAACATTGAGCGCTCAGTGAGATTTAAGTTGGTGAGACGCGCCTCATCTTTAAGTATCTGCACAATTTTCAGCTGTTCATTTTATTTCATCGCTCACTGCATTTATATTGACACTTTATGCAAAAGAACGTAAACAAGTTATAAAAAAAATATAAAAATAGTTTAACAGAATTGACAGTCAACACTGAGACATACACACTAGCATGTTATTTTTTCATTCAATGAGCGATCAGAGGAGTGTATTATAGCATGAATGAATATTTTCGAATGTACTGTTATTTTGTTGATTTGAAAGTTAACGTAAGAAGAACATTTTGGCATTTTCAGCTCATAATTAATTTTTTGGCGCTTGTACTGTCCTTTCTCTCACCGATTTTATTAATTTATTGATTCCTAATGGCCTTAAATCCACAAATTTGAGTTTTGTCCAAGCGATATCAGTCGAGTCAATTTGTATTTATTATAAAAAAAATCTTTTAATTACTTCATAAACATGTGCATGTATGAATTATTTCAATGTAATTGCATTAAATATTGTACTATTGTGAACTACCAAAAAACTTATCAAAATTTGTTTAAACTTGTTTATTTATATTAAAAAACAGATAACAAAGGTGTCAATATGGCTAATAGAGTGGATATTATAATTAAAAAGGAAAAGGATAACAAGGGACCATTAACCATAAATCTCCATTTGGTGAATGATCAAACACCTGTAGAAATACTTGTAGGTAAGTTTAAAGTGTTAATAAAATATATGGTACAGACTTGTATGAAT
The DNA here is from genome assembly GCA_946251815.1 of Dasysyrphus albostriatus. Taxonomy (NCBI): domain Eukaryota; kingdom Metazoa; phylum Arthropoda; class Insecta; order Diptera; family Syrphidae; genus Dasysyrphus; species Dasysyrphus albostriatus. Next base: position 141,720,316 of record OX276336.1, read on the forward strand.
GTAATAAATTATTTCTACCAAATATGATGGATTTCTCATAGAATAAATCAGAAGTCGTTATAACTTTAACAATTTCACCGATACATTAACATAATTTAGGACTGTTTCTTTTATTTGGCCGAATTATTCTCCCGATTTCTACTAATTTTAGTTCACAATCAATGTCTTACAGTTCATGTAGAAAATAAAATTGTGTACAAATTGACAATTCTAAACAAGGATTATTAGTTAGTTTCAAGTTTATTTCAAGTTTTCAATCAAATAAAACTTCAATGACATACAAAAGGCTTAGATGAAAGCTTTGTTCAAAAGATTTTCTGTCAAATTTGTATGAAATTATTTTCTTTTAATAAAATCCAACTGTCGAGAACAGTGTAGAACAGTTTGGTGGCAGCTTTTTGCAACAGTGTTCTGCCAAGGAGAGTACGATAACTTGAGCGCCAAAAATTGATAATGGATTTCTGTAGAAGAGTCAATTTTCTTAAAAACTATAGAAGACATAAAGTTTTCCATTTTATAATTTAACATTTAACATTTTGTTTTGCGTTTTTTTTATCAAATTTAAAATTTTGAATTTGAGTGCGTTTTATTTATCAATTATGCCTGGTATTATTCTTCTTATGAAGAGTATTTTGCATAAGGTGTGACACAAGTCTAGAGCCTGTTAGTTGAGCCCAGACAAGCAAGAACTTGAATTTGGGGGTGTCTTTTTTCCCCTGTTTAGAAAGGAGTGGCAGTTTCCTAGAAAATAAATATGTTCCTTAAACAAAATTATTCATACATTTGTTTTCTTTTGGATTTAGATGGCAAAACTACATCTCCGTCTCCAGAAAACCCATGCAAGTTTAAAGCTTATGGCAGAACCATTATTTTAACAGCTATAATCATTACCCTTACAATAACTGTGATTGGAGGTATTTTTCTAACTTCCAAATTAACTAAGCAAAAAGTGGATGATAAATTAAATGGTAAATATGAACTTACATTTTTTACTGTGCATATTTATATGTAATTGTTTCGAAAAGTAAATTTATTTTATCAATCAAAACTATTTTCTACTACTCGTTGATACCCGCAACTTTGTCCGCGATTGATTGGCCCCCAAGACAAAAGAATTTAAATAAGTGTTCTACAATGAAATAAAATAAAAAGTTCAAGTAAGCAAATACTCCGTGTTTTTATTACTTATAGACAGATTTTTGAAATAGTGATTACCTACTTTTTGTAATTTATTTAAGCTTTAAATTCAATTTCATGTAATAAGTAATTGAAAAATAATTTAATATGAAGAAAATTTGAAAAGAAAATTCTTCTGTTTAAGTGGAGCAACTGAATTGAACTTTCTTAAATTTCAACTACACATAATTGTTATTATATATTATATATATTATTATACTTTGAATTTTAATTGAAAAAATTACCTTACAAAATAAATGTAAATGAAAATTGTAATGAATTTTTGAAAGTAATTGAAAGAAAGCACTGTGTTAGTAACATTTAGTGTAATTGATTACCTTGATTCGTTATCAGAATTTTTTTCAACTTTTTAGTTTAGGTATAAAATAAAAAATATGAAAAATTCTGTTTCTGAAATTACCTACACAGTGTTTCAGAAAATGTAACACGCTAAATTTTTCCCGGACAGAAACGCTGACATAAGGCGAGTGTTTTTTTTCCAGCTCAAGGGAATTGGATAAAAAAAACGACATGGGGGCTTAGTGATGCCATCATAAAAAAACCAGGGCTTCCACACAAATTATCAATAACAAGTATGCAATTCTGACGGTAACACAATTTTTATCTGGGCTTAATTAATATAACGTATTTTTTTCCTTATATTTATTGTTGTTTCAAGTCATCTTGTTTAAAATTATCATTTCTTTCATTCATTCATTTCATGTTAACCAATTGTAAAATTGAAGCTTGTACTACCTTAAAAGATATTGTATCTTACTGTGCAAGACTATATAAGTAATAATAAATAAATAAAAAATAAATAAATAAAGCTAAGCCAAGCCCCGTAAATTTTCAGGGCTAGGCTAAGCCCGAAGGTTGTTTTTGTATTTGTAATCTAATTTGTGTAGCCCCGACAGCATTTTCTTCCAACTAATTCCTTCCGGAATAGAAAAAAAGTATGCCTGTATTGTGCTATAAATTGGTTTTTACTTTTTCGGATTTAGGCTATACAATAAATTTTTCGAAAAAGCTTCAATTTGAAAAGAAAAAAAAATATTATTGAATTCTTTTAATAGAAACAAACGAAGTTTCCCGGATTGTATCCAGAGATGAGTGGCTTGCTAGACCTTCAATTGAACCAATGGACAATCTAAAATTGCCAGTTCATAAAGTTATTATTGCCCACACAGCAACATCAAATTGCAACAACCAGGTGGGTGTGAATTTTTAACAAAATCTTATATTGAACGATTAGTACTATAGTAATACAATATTATTTTTTTTTTATTTAAAGGCTTCATGCAGTTCCCAGATCCAAAACATTCAAAACTTCCACATGGATGCAAGAAATTATAACGATTTAATTTACAATTTTATGGTTGGTGGTGATGGAATTGTTTATGAAGGACGAGGTTGGGATAAGCAAGGTGCACATACATTAGGATATAATGTGGATAGCATTTGTGTTGCTTTTATTGGAACATTTTCAAAAAATCAACCGCAAGAGAAACAACTTAATGCAGCCAAATGGATTATTGATGAAGGTGTTAGACTTAATAAGCTTATTAAAGACTATAAGCTTTATGGTGCAAGACAGTTAGTGGGAACGGAAAGCCCAGGAAGTGCTTTGTATGAAATTATTAAAAAATGGCCAAATTGGTCCAATATATAATTAGTGTTTACTAGTTTTACAATTTGTTAAAAAAATAATAAACTTGGGGAGTTCATTTGGCTGTGATCCTAAAATTTATATTTTTCGAATCTTGGCGTGTTTGTAAAAGAAGAAGAAGCGAAATATTCATATTTATAATTAGATAAGCTCGAAATCATTTAACGTATTATCTCTTTAAATTTCTGGTAATGCTTCCAGGCAAGAAAGTGTCTTTGGTTGGCTTAGAGTTAGCAGCTCAAAGTTTATACATCAAAAACACGAAAATTAAAGTACTTGCCTTGCAATAGAATATCTGAATGAAATTTTACCAACATAAATTCTATCCTATTCTTCTATTCTTTCCAACTTTTTCCGTGAAAATCAGGTTTCATTTTAAAGGTCCTAGGTCTTATATTGATGGCAACAAAAATTATTGTTATTAATAGAATGTCCATTTTTAGATCAGAAGCCCCAAGAACCAGTTTTTTGTCCTTATTAGTCTGTCACTGGACATCTAGAAAAACGAATGTAGGATTGATAAATCGTTTAATAAAACAATAGTATTTCCTATCTTTAAGAAAGGAAATATAAATTAACCACATAATTACCGAAGCATTATTTTCACGAAGCTTGTATATGGCGAAAAAAAAATTATGGGAGTACTTAGTGATAGGCTTTATACTTGGATGGAAAGAAACAACATCTTGACAGGGTACCAATCCGGTTTCAGAAAAAATACAGTCAATATAGGAATACGAGTGCAACCAGTCAAAGTTGAGTTCTTTTGAAAGATTGGGGTTATAGTTAGGCAACACTGTCTGTCTGTTTTTTGACAGTGAAGATGGACATTTGCATAGAATATAGTGAATTCTAATATATTAGCTTCAAATTTTGTACTAGATTAAAATAAAAATGTCACCGCTTTTCATAAAAATATTAAATATTCCTATTTATTTAAAATAACCCTTATTGTCGGATGATACTATGGAAGGAGCAATCCGAAATAAAAGTTTGCACCAGATGTGTTTTTTTTTTTTCAAGCCAAAAAAAGAATCAGACACGTTCAGACGACCCAAGGGAATAGATATTCAGTCAACTTCATCCATTGAACGCAAATTTAACCAAGGTAACTAGGTTGTTTTAAAATGTCAAACTTGGAACTTTACTTCAAACATTTACTTCAGTTGATCGTGAAGAAAGTACCGATATTATTTCTATCTAAAATATACATAGCAACAGGTATAAATACTTTATGAATTGTAATAAATAAGCTTTTTAAAAAAGTTTTTACAAGACCATTTGATTTAGATATTAGCAAACCGCATATAAAATTAACAAATCTCATACGAAACTTTTAATTTTTTCATATTATTTACTTATCATACTGGTTTTTTCATTTTCTTTTTTCGAATTTGTTAGAGAACCACTTTGCACAAAATGAAAAAAAAAAATTAACGTGCTAAAAAAAAACAATAACAAAACAATAAAGTTCAGTTTTCAGATCAATGACAAAATGTAATCAGCTGATATTCTGACATAAGTGCACTTGAATAGATATAATTAAGGGACATTTTTCTTGACTTACTTTCCAGTCAACTTTCCAATAAGGTTGTCTTAATTGGAAATAAATGTTTTGACAGCTGACCAATCAGAGACTAGAAACTTGCCTTAATTTCTAGTCCCTTGGGTCGTCTGAACGTACCCAATTTGACCAAAAACGAGGTCTAAGTTAAAAGCGATGTACATGTCATGTTCAATGCAGTAAAAATTAAAGTATGTGTGTTTGGTAACTTGAAAATTCGTTAGAATTCTTATGAGTTCGAAAAAGTTGCTGTCAAAACAAATAGGAATTTTTGACGGTTAGTAGACTGTAGCAAAAAGTAGTATATGTGCCTATTACACGATTACTCTTTGCATCTGAGTCATGTCACATTTCAATGGGAGCGAAGGTGAAGTCTGATCTTTTTCTCCTTCCCGCTCATGAAAATTCGAAAAAAGTTACATGTGTAGATGGAAACTACAATCATCGTGTAATAAGGAACTTAGTTTAAAGTTTGTATAGAAATGGCAAATATTTATGAGCTGTTATGGCCATTGGGTTGGCAATACGGAACGCCGATTCTGAAACAAATCCGAAAGCATTTTCTCTTCTTTTCAGTATAAAAATACTAATTTCGACCCTAAACGAAAAGAGCATTACTTTAGTCCTACTGAATTTGTGGTCTAAAATAATTACGCCGCAGGTTGCAAGCAGGCACAACTGCTATGCATTGGGAATTTGGAATGTCTGTTTAAAAAAGAACAGTAATTTTTCATTTTGATTCTTTTGTATTTATTCTACAAAAAAATGATTTAGAAGTTTGAATAGACTATAATATTGTTGTATCATGCATGCATATGCTTAATTCTATGCACAAGCATCACGTAGACATTCATTTTGATTCTGCACACACCATTCTGGTTGAAGAGCTTCCGGTGCCAGTCCATTTTGTGCTAAAAGCTCACGGTGCATCAACAGCCGACTTTCTGCCTTCTGCCAGGAATCCTTTGGATTTGACCACAATCTCTCTGCCAGAGCACTTGCTTTAGGCCACAACAAAGAGTCCAAAGTAAATTCATCGATTTGCTCAGACCAAACTGCTGCCTCTGAGCCTAAAATAAGTTTATTTACGCCCCCAAACATGCGATCAGGCATATTTTCATAAAACTTCTTCCAACCGTCAAGGTTACCTCCATTCCAATTGGCTGCACCACCATTGATGAATAAATCAAAATTTGTCGAAATCAATCTAAAGCCTCGTTTTAAAGCTTCTTGGATAAATTCCTCCGGGGTATGTGCTACAGTTTGTATGATATAACGTGATTTGTCCAGAAATGTGTCAATATAGGGTGGAGTTGTCAACTGACTGGCCCACAAAACAATTGGAATTTTAGTACCATTTGATGCCTTATCGAGTCTAGCTAGTGCATTAGTTTGAAAATATCCCCACAAATTAACAAAATCCTTAACCTCCAAGGACCATCCTCTGGTGCGCATCCAATTCTGAATCGATTGCGAAGAATTCCAACAGGTCAACGATGCCGTATCTCCTCCCATATGAAAGATGTTAGGATTAAAAGATCTAAACATTTCGATATAAATATCCTCCAGCAAATCGTACATTCTTACTAGAGTGGGATCTAATTGGCCACAGGGTGGCTGGTTGCAAAACTTTGTCCATGGTTGGGAGTTAAAGCAAACCGTTACATTCTTCTTCTGCCAACCTTCACCGATGTGAGCTGGCCCTTCGAGTTCTGGAATAACACGAATTCCACGGATCAATGCATATCTCACCACTTCGGCGATATTTTCGGGTGTGTAGATTTTATGAGGTGAATATGCTCCAAGTTTGTGTAAATCTGGATGTGACTTTATCACCAGAGGAAAACTATTTGAATCAACCATGTGCCAATGGAAGGTATTCAGTTTACTCATAGCCATGCCATCTGTAAGAAATTAGAAAATAATAAAATAAAATGAAACAAAATACGAAAAATAAAATTAAAAAACAAAATAAAATAAAAATAAAATATAAAAAAAAAATAAAAAAAATTAAAAATAAAAAAAAAATTAAGCAAAATAAAATGAAATACAGAAACGAAATAAAATAAAAAACCAATACAAAAAATAAAATAAAATAATAATAAAAAAAAATAAAATAAAATCAAATTAAATAAAATAAAATTAAATTAAATAAAATTAAATAAAATAAAATAAAATAAAATAAAATAAAATAAAATAAAATAAAATAAAATAAAATAAAATTAAATTAAATAAAGTTAAAACAACTCAAATACTTAATATAAATAATAAGGTATTAAAATAGAATAAAACACAAATGTAATAAAATGACAAAATTAGTTTGAATAAACTTAAATAAATTTAAAAATTAAATTGAAATATACATAACTATGTATAAAATTTTGTATTAGTATTGTATTATTAAATGATTTTTTAAGTTTGTAACACAGTTTGTTTTAAAATAAATAACAGTTAATATTTCAAGTCTATTTTTATTTACTATAACACAAATTGCATTAAAGCTTAAAATTTTATTTTAAATTTAAACCCAAAAAATAATTTTATATTTATATATCATTTATGTATTTCATTGACATATAATTGCGCTATTGGAGATGATAAATAACAAAAATTTAAATAAATAATTTTTACTATTGGCGGTAAATCTAATACGAGAAAAATTCCCCTAAGCCCAACTTACCAAGAGTTCTCTTAATTGACTTCAAACTAAAATAATTTCTAGCGGTGTCAAGTAAAATACCCCGATGCTTGTATACTGGTGCATCATTTATAACTGTATCGACCAATATCTCAACACATCTTCCAATATCATTAAACACAATCAGTTGTGTCAACGTTTCTAAGCCATGTCTAGCTCCAAAATAAGTGCGTGCATTTATCTCGACCAAAACTTGATTTTTATCCTGCGTTATTTTCAAAACATAACTCTCATCAGTATCATAAGTAAGGCTTGGTACTTCTTCGCCTATCTCTTCCATGTTAATTCTAATCAGCAGCGGTTTTCCCTCCTTTCTTGCAAAACTAGATTCTGGTATTTTTACATCGATTTGTTTGGCGAATCGTTCCTTTACCAGTTCCCATGTTAAGTTATTAATAAATTTTGGTAAAATTTGAAATCTGATCTTGCTACGATCAATTGGAACAACAAGTTCACCAATTTGAAGAGGACCAGTTGGCTTAGGCCAAAGAGTCCCTATTTCCTCACCGCAGAGCATTCTGCATAAAGCAAAGCTTTGACTGCTGTATTCATTGATGAAGGGAACCTTTATGCATTTATTGTCATTGCATTCGTATCCCCAAACCGGTGAAGATTCACTACATATATGAAAAATAATTATTCGTCGCACAAAGACAGGCTTGCAAATAAAAATAAACTTACTCTAAGGTAAACACAGAAGCTGGCGATAGTGCAGCTAAAGATAAAATTAACTTGAAAAACTTGTTGATTGCCATTTTAGATGAACCGGCCTTTTTATACTAAGCTTGCTTGTCGTTGAGGGTTTTCCTGATTGGGAAAAAATAAACTTTGCACTTTGACTTTGAAGATAATTTTGTCTTCTCTTTATTCATAAATACACAATTAATTGAAGTAATAAAAAAAAATATTTAATGTGTTTTGTTTATTTGCGATGATTGTAGGTAGAAACTAGAAGGATTTTTGTTTCGAGAACCGTAGTCCGCTGCAGCTGAACGTTAAATGAGTATAATTTTAAATTTCTTCGATGCTTGGGCTTTGATAAATAATCAGTGAAGCCAAATACATTTTATGTATTCAGTCTTCTTCAAGGGTATACAAATAATGTTACTTATTTGGATAGATATTTCTTGAAGGGGGTTTTAATGTTTGCTTAACTGAACGAGAAACGATTTGGAAATACCTAATGAATTATAGGAATAGCTAATTGTTTCATTGAAAAAATCAAAAAAATATATTTTGAACCTGATGATTGACCATTGATTTCCAAAAGGCGCCCTGCAGCAGTATTAACAAAAAACTGGTATCGGCCAACTAACACACGTGTTAACTGGCCCACGCATAGACAACTTGTCCGTTTGATAACTTTTCTTATTAAAAACGGTATGATATCTTTTACCAAATTCACCTCTTCAACAAATTGTTGTGATTTTCTAATACGTGTATCACATGCATGCACTGCTTTATTATGTGTATACTGGTGTTAGCGACACTATCAAACGTGTGCGTGTATGTGGTAAGAAGTTATCAGTTCATTATTCGGAGAATTTGGTAAGTTAAACTGTACTGTACGTGATATATGTAAATTGTGATCCTCTTTGGTCAATGATTCACTTACACAAATTTATTACTAGAAACATCCTTACCTACGTTTGTCAGTCGATCGGATCCGTAAGTTAACACATGTCACAGACACAGTTAGCAAACGTATAAACTCTAGCACGTAATTATCCTCTGTGTATTAATATGGGGGCTAATATACACAAAAAATCGTGCTATATAAGCTTAAATAGATATTTATTTATAAATAGTTTATAAAAAAATTTATCTTTTATTTCATAATTATTTTACTTATAATATAATTTATTATTAGAATAGACATTTTTAGTTTATCTTTATAGTTGTTTGGTGTTAAAATATTTATATATTTTAATCATTTTTCGATTACAATTAATTATTAAAGTAATTAATTCCATGTGAAGAAAGTAGAGACTTTTGCAAGTAATTTGCATAATTTATCAATTTTGCTCGTTTATCAGCCATGTACTTTGCTGATGTGAATTGAATTTTATCTATCTTCAACATGACAGAGAAGTGTTACAAAAACAGCAGAAAAATATATATGGAGAGTTGCACCAATTACAAAAATAAATACCAAAACAAACGCAATAAATTACACAAAGTCATGATAATTGGCCAGTTTATATTTCTTAAGTGTTCAGTATTTTCCCTAAATTTTTTGACAGAGCAGGAGAACCAAATATAAACAGTATTCCTCACATAGAAGTCAAAGCAACTCTCTTTTCCTTTTCGTCTTATTTAATTTACTGCGACAAAAAATAATTGAGCAAGCGAATCCAAAAAATTTGAGCCTCTGTTTTTAAGGGGAAAAGTGTGGAATTTTTGAGAGGAATCCTGTTTATATTTCGGAGCGCTCTGAAATCTCAGAAATAAAAACTGGCTAAATGAAAGGAAAGAAGAAACAAACGCAAATATCATTTTTCGATGAATATGTCACATTAGGTTTGTTCGTTGAGCCTTGAAGTCACCCTGGGACCACCCCAAAGCGTTTTTTAAAAACCCTGAATTCACCCTGGACAACAAATTATGTGATTTTTTGAGACCCATGTGGCCATGAACTCGCCCTCAAGTGGATCTAGGTTTTTTTCTGGGATGAGTTTAGGTAAAGAATAAACATTTTTGTGTTGTGGACTCAAGTGTTGCATTAAATTCTTTTGTTTTTGAAATAGAAATTCAAGGAATACACAAATTCACTTCAATAATAACAAATGGTGAAATGGAAAATGTGGTTTGAGATGGTTTGTTTTTATTAAATATATGCAAACAAAATTGTTTTTGTTTCTTGCTTATCTCGACAACATAATTGAGGTCAGGGCCCTTTGGAGTTTTTGAGAATCGAAAAATCTAGTTTTTTTGACAGTTCTAGGGATTTTAAAGAAAACTTGGGTCAACCCTGGGTAAACTCCAGTCAATAGGCGTTTTCGTTTGGAGGTGGCGAAGTACTAGCAAGTTCTTTGCCAGCTTTTTTCAATGGAACACATGAAACTGCTTTCCCATGTAAAATGCATCTACCCGTCCATGAGAGCATGTGCAGTAGATAGTACTAGAATAGGGTTTCCTTCTACTCACAAGTACTTTGCCACCTCCAAAAAAACGGCTAATGTCGCATTCCTGACCATCGACGGGGACTTATCAAGTTAACGCCTCGTTACAGACTTTGGATTGTTGCATGTTTGATAAATGGCTCAAACAAATCGGATAATTTTTTAATGAATATGATCAAAGTAGCACATCAAAATAACAGTGCGTTTTCCAAGTTGGTTTTATATCTCAAACTGAGTTTTACAAATGGCCCTCCAATATTATTAAGTGGGGACCTCCAATAATTCCATAGATTCAATAGTATATGTATGATATTTTTTTTTTCAACAAAAACAAATCCTTTAAAAAAAATATTTATTGCTTATGTTTTACACAAAATAAAGGTACATAATCCTTCAAGTAGGTACACACGTTACGCTTAAGTGGCGAATTAATTTTGTATTGTTAGTTTATTATCCATTATCCTTGCAGTAAGGATCAAAAAAATATAAAAGAAAATAATATGCATCCCGCATTATCCGCTCGATTCGTTTTTTGCATCATATGCATCAATGGGGCATTCGTTTTGATTTTGCAAACACCATTCAGGTTCAATGGACTCAGCTGCAAGGCCATTATCAGTTAAACGCTCCCGATGTACTAAGAAACGTGATTCAGCTGCTCGCCAGTTATCTTTTGGATTCGACCATAAACGTTCAGCCAATGCACTAGCCCTTGGCCAATATCTTGCATCGACAGTATGCTCGTCTATTTGTTCCGACCAAATGGCAGCCTCTGCTCCCAAAATAAGCTCATTGTAGTCACCGGCAATTTTTTCGGGACTATTTTCGTATACTTTCTGCCAGCCGATGTATGGTGAACACCAATTGTTTCCATCAGTAACCCAGCCACCGAACCCACAATCGAAGTATAATGCATCATAGTTTGAAAGAATCATCCTGTATCCACGTTTAAGGATCTCTTTGATCTTCATATCAAAACCTGTTGTCCAAACTTGAATGATATATCGTTCTTTGTCGAGATACTCGTCAATGAATGGCACTTCTGTTAGACGACTAGTCCACATAATTATTGGTAGTTTTTCATTGGACGACAAGCTATCAACTCTAGCAAGTGCTTGATCTTGAAAATGGGCCCACAATTTCATAAAATCCTTCTCCTCTAATCCCCAGCCCTTCGCATGCATCCAGTTGCGAATTGTTTCGCTAGTATTCCAGCAAGCTGTTGACACTTCATCACCTCCCATATGGAAGACATCGGGTTTGAATAATTCAAACATTTCGCGATAGATGTCTTCTAAAACGTTGTACAATTCATCGACTGTTGGATCAAGTTGACCACATGGTGGTTCAACACAATAATTCTTCCACGGCTGAGCATTGAAACAAGCAGTCATGTTTTTGTTCTGCCAACCTTCACCAACATGAGCTGGAGCATCGAACTCAGGGAGGACACGCACACCTCTTGCTCTTCCATATTCCACTATATCGGCGATGTTTTCGTGCGTGTAAACCTTTCGTGCCGAATATGCTCCCAGTTTGAAGAGTTCGGGTTGGGACTTGACCTCCAAGGGGAAACTATGCGAATCAGTTATATGCCAGTGGAAAGTATTAAGTTTTGTCATTGCCATTCCATCTGAAAGACAAAATATAACAGTTCAAAAATATGAAGATGAAAAAAAAACAATATTTTAACTCACCAATAGTCCTCTTGATTGATTTTACACTAAAATAATTTCTTGATGTATCCAAAAGTAGACCACGATGCTTATAGGCTGGTGCATCGATGATTACGGCTTGCGCGAGCATTTGAACTTCTCTCCGAATGTCATCATATACGATCAACTGAAGTAATGTTTCCAGACCATGTCTTGCTCCGAAAAATGATTTGGCTGAAATGTCAGCGTAAACCTCATTCTTTCCTTGACTAATCTCCAGCTTGTAGCTCTCATCTGTATCATACGTCAACTGAGGAATTTGGTCAGCCTTTTCGAGGCTCTCATCAACATTAATTTTAATTGTCAGTGATCTTCCTTCATTTCGAACATCATTAGCATCCGGTATTTTCGATTCGATCTGCTCTGCAAAGCGTTTTTCATTAGCTTCCCAAAGTTTACTGGCCTTGGTATTAGCCACATCAAATGCGATCTTATTACGATCAATGTGTACGATATATTCGCCAAATTTGACAGGTCCTGTTGGTTTGGGCCATAGTGTGCCAATAGTGTCACCACAGAATATTCTGCACACTGGCAAGCTCACAGCTTTCTGAAAGTTCTTCTCATCCAAGGGCACTTTCATGCACTTACTTTGGCGACATTCATAGCCCCATACCAAGCTGAAAATTAAAACAATTATACATTGTCGTTATTTTTGTACTAAAAATAAAATATATTTTAAGGTTAAAACTATTTACTGAGGATCTGGTTTCAGCACTACAGGGAACCTTGTGAGTCTGACTATAACGGTGATCAACGCACCTGCAGTCAGCAATACAATAACACCAATCAAAAAGTGCTTCCAACTAAATGCCATTTAGGTGCTGATGATAGCAATTAAGAACTGATCCACTTAAAGTCATTTGGAAAAGCACTTCAATGAGTATTTCTAGACAATAACCTACGTTACTGATAATGAATTTAAAAGAAATGTTTCTGAGTCAAGAGCAAAGACACATTCTCAATCAATCTGAATGGGTTTCCTAATTGTTTTTTAATTGATACTAGTCGTACATTATTTGTATTTTGTAGATATTTTGTTTTATCGAAATTGATCAGAAACTTCAATGCAACTCTTTCGTCGGAAGATTGCCCACAACAATAATAAAACTAATCAATTTCTTAGATTGTAAAGATAATAAAGAAGCAGTTATTTCTTAGCAGCTTAAATTTATTGTCTTGATCCAATTAAAAATAAATAATAAACTAAAAAATACATTTTGTACAAAGTAGATAAAAATAATAAGCTAATTTAAAGTGTAATGAGATTACAACTCGAAGAATTAATTTTTTGTTTTAAATGCATATTTCTAATGTAAATATTAAAAATTTTCTTTTCAAGTAAAAATAAAAAAAAAACAAGAGTTCATGGATGTACAATTACTGTTGCTTTTTATTTTAGATGACTCTGGAAAAAAAAACTAAATTTAAATGTTTTGCACGAAAAAAATACTGTGTACTATGTACATAAAATAGTAAATATACGCCTGAGTGGACACTGTTATCAAAAAACGCTTTCTGTGTTCTTTTTCAGATAAAAAGTGTGCAAATGTTTTGTTTTTTATCATATCAAGAATAGCCTTTGAGGTGTTAAGCCAATAACCGTTTATCTGCCTACCTAAACACGTTTCGATCAAGTGTCAAATTTGACGTAAAATTTGTGCATCAATTTATTTCAATACGTATTGGTATGAGAGGAAAAATGTCCATGCAATAAATTTTCATCTTTCAATTTTGAACAATTGTTGTGATAGGTCAAACGTTCTGTAGTTAGTCCCTTAGTAGATTGAGAACAGCAAAGTTTCCAAACATTACTTGTTTACCTGAGTGAGTATTGGAAAATTTTTGGCTTTGTGTCTTCTAAGGGACTAACTAGACTTTAAGACTTAGACAACAATTGTTCAAATTTACAAGCTGAATATTTCTTGTATTGACACTTTTTCCCTCTCATCAAAAGGCATTGAAATAAATTGATATTTAAATCGTATGTCAAATTTTACACCTTTTCAACAAGTGTTTAGGTAGGCACACAAACGGTTATTGGTTCAATACCTCAAAGACTTACAATGTTCCGCAAATGACTTAGTTCTTAAATGCAATAACCTGTGTATAATCATGAATGTAAAAAGAAAAAAAAATGAAAACTCAATAAAGCTTACTACTACTACTACCTGAAATGTCAAATCGTATTTCTTTTTGTTTGTGATTGTAAGGGGGGCAATTATTTGTTAAGCACCCTTTTTACGAAAATATTATTTTTGTTATTGAGCTGAATTTGTACGTTTGGAGTTCTTATAATTATTTGTTAACATACAATAGATTTAATGACAAATGCATAAAATAAGGTACATTAACTGTACCTCTGAAGCAACAAAATTCTGAAAGTATGATATTACAAAATGTTCTCGGTGCCCTAGAGATTGAAAAGTAAGTATTTTTTTTTTTTAACATTCCACATTCGGAAAATAAGAAATGATTGTAATGGTGCCCTAGTACGTTGCTATCAAAAAACACTCCGTCCCTGTAGGAATGCATTTGTGTTTGTGAGAGCTAATACTATTATGAAAAATGCAAGTTTTTTTTTCATTAATGCCGCTTCCTATCTCACTTCCACTTCATAAGAAAAAATGAACCACCATTTGCATTTTTAAAGGTGCTGGCAAAATAAATGGTCTCGTTCGGCTGGTACATAAATCGATAGGGTATCCATGATCCGAAAAAATTTCTGATACGTTGAGCTATTTTTTAACAAGGGATTACAACAACACAAACAAATCCAGATCGCTAAAGATACGTTGCTGAATGCGCCCAATATTTTGAAAATCTTTTTGTGCGGTGAAAACACCAAATAGATTAATTAAACCTAAACTGAGATAAACTTTTGGTGGAAATGTAGCATAAGAGTCACAATGACGTTTGGATAAGTTTAACCAGATTGGTTAAAATTCTATGCAGCAAAATCCTTGGATAAGTTCAACCAAACTGTGTTAATCTTTTTCAACACAAACTTTACCAATTTGTAAACTTATCTAGGGCTTTACAAAGTTGCGTGAATACCCTTACTGATTTTCTCCCAATAAATTAACCTCAAATTTCTCGAGTAGCAAAACCATACGAAAATACTTTTTCGTTTTTGTATGCAACACGCAATCATGCCATCAAGCTCTTTCTTGTTATTCCTTAAAATTTGCATCCCTTGGTCCATTTAAAACAGCTTCCTTCGTCTATTAAAAATTACTTCCTTCATTTTTTGAACACAATTTTCGCAACCGAAATAAAATTATTTTGGTATTAGTACTGAGGGATTGGTAAATTTGGCGCAAAATTTTGTTCTGCGAAATTATTTTAAATCAAAAATTAATGAGTTTTTTTGACCTAGTGATTGCAAAAATTTATAGATTAAATTTTTGGCCGATCAGAATCAAAAATTTGATTGTTTTTATTTAAAATTTTTCAGAAACATCAAATAAAATCTAGTTAATGTGTGGTATGAACGATTAAAGACAATTTTTTTTTACTCGAAATCAATATTTCAATTCGGTATAAAATCAAAGTTGCTATATTTAAAAACAGACAATGTTAACTTTTATCGTTCACTGTATAAGCAGAAAAGAAAACAAATCAAACGGAACTAAACTTCACTCAACTTTTTTTCTGTTGAAAGTTCTGTTCCTTCAAAACCAAATGTCACAAATCAGTTGTTTTTTTGTTGTGTGAATTTTGTGTATAAAATAATCATTCCCCCCACTCGCGAAATTCATTTAAACAAATGTATTTTTTATAACAAACAATAAATTAATGCAAAATAAAGTGATTCAGTGAAAAGAAGTGTGCAATTAATCGATCGAAGGTGTGCCACATTATAGAGGTAAGTAATATTCACGAATTACCTAATAATTGTGCAAAGGGGTAAACAGCAAAGCCGATTGGAACTTTCTCTGGTATCGCTGTAGCGGGCTGGCTCGCCACAATAACTAACGAATGGGTGCTTCCAGATATATTTGTATTTTGTAAACTATTTTAAAACGTGCATTCTAAATATTAAACTTTAACTTACTCTGTACATGATGCTGGTGCAATTATTGCGAGGGCAATAAGAAGCGTTTGTGCTACTGCCATCGTTTGCTGGCAATAAGGGATCCTTTTGGGACTGAATTAACGGCTGACAATTTGGCACCCACACTCGTGTGAGGTGTTAAGTAAACTAACCGATCAAATGTACAAGTTCAAGAAATTTATACAGTCACAGTCATCCTCCGCGCCGTGGCATATATACGCGTTTGGTTTGGTTAGTGATAGTTAGCCCGGTCTGGTTGCTTTTGTCTTTAAACTCGCACTCGCGGTCTTCAAAGATACGCTCTGCGAACTAGTCTGACTCTGCCTAGTAAGTGGATTTTTTTGTTTTGTTGTTGTTGATTGGTTTGTGTTTTTTCTTGTTGTCGTTTTCTTCTGTTATCTTTGTTTCCAGATAGGTTAATGTAGATATCTTTTTATTTATCGACAATAATAATTATGCGTTTTGTCCGTGTCTGTCTATCCAGGGAGTCAGTATGAACCGGTTATCCAGAATTTCTAGTGTAATATTGCTAAAGTTTATTAGGTCAGTGACCACACTAAACTATTGTGTCCGGTGCCCACACCTTGAAACTACAAAAACATCACTAGTCAAATAGAATTTGGGCAACTTAAAGCGATTGCTTGAGAGACAAAATAAAAAAAACTAAACGCCCACGATAATTCACAGACAAAAAATACCAATTAAATTTAAGAATTGAGATTGTAGAGAGATGATGATGTTAAGTGTCTTATGAAACTATAGCCAGTGCGTATTGCTTTTACTTTTTTCGTTATCGTTATGGAAGAAAATCTTCGAGGACGAAAAAACAACTTTTCAATTTGGTCGTCGTCGCCACCAAACAAAACACAGCTGATTTTGACACATGAATTTCGTTTGAACTGTCTGTTTAGAAACAAATAAGTGCATACAGAACATCGAACAAAGCAGAGTTAAGGGAGATACCTATGTATTACGACTTCGACCCCAACCCACATAGTATTGATTTTTTTAAAAATTTAAATTGGTAGGTAGGAAATTTATTTTTAATTATTTTTATGATACATTTTTAAACTGTGCATTATGCACATGCTGATGTGTTTACAAATAGTTAAATGGTAATAATTTGTTAATCTTTTAGAAAAAATTCTTAAAACTTGTTTGAATTTTGTCCCATTTTTTAATTGTGTAAATTAAACTGTCATTGCGATGACTTTCTATCAAATAAAACTATGTGAATAATATGTATGGATCGATACACTCGCACAACGTATTGAAATATTAAAAATTCACTATGCACAAAATGATGAAAATATTGATGAAATGCCAAAGTTCTTCTGGCTGCAATAAAATGCGCCGTCTCGACCAGTTTCAGTAAATTTAACCGATAAATTACAAAATAATAAAAGCAATACTAGAACTCATGTTCGTCTGGCAAGGTCAGGTGAAAATATGGCTTCTCCAATTAAAAGTGTGGTTGAAAACCCAGGTATGTTAATTTCACGACGGTCTCAGGAATTGAAGGTATCCAACACCAGATTGCACCGCATTTTCGAAAAAAATTAATGTTATGGATGTCGGTAACGTTGAATTTCTGTAGAACGGCCCTACATTGTAAAACAATGGCTGAATTTATTATGTGCCAAATTCCTATAAAAGTGATTTCTTGAAATGGAGACTTCAATCTTTAGTGCTCTGGGTGAACCAACCACTCAAGTAGTTGCCTTTTTACTTTTTTGGCAAGTTCGGTATTGCTGTACCACAGTAAGTTCACTGTATCATTATCTTCTCCATTCCCGTCTACGTAGACAGTATCAAAAATTATCTGTACACATTTTCTCCCAAAACAGACTAAAGCCTCCTCAAGCAGTTCTGATAGTATCAGGACCGGGATGATAAGATCTTATAAAAGAGGGTTTTGCCACCAACTCAATTGCCTTGCTAGCCCAAGGAGGCAGATATTTGGCAGAAGCTATTTTGTTTGATTTCAGCGCTGGTATTATAAACTCAATTGATGGTAGGGCCAAAGTATCAAAGCAAATACGCAAAATTGTATCGTTTATGAACGATACGTCTACAGCCACTGTGACAACAAAAATCTCTTATGCGTTCAAAATTGTCTTATAATGTTAAACTACATTTTTATTGAGAAAAATGAAAAAAAGGAATTAAAAAAAATAAACTAAATCTACGTAGGATTTGCGCCCTTCAACGTGAGCGTATTATCCTCATAAACCTCAAGAACATGAGCCAAATGCTCGTTGTCTCTTGGTTTCTTGAATTGCCTTTTCTTATTGGACATCTTCTTTCGCTTAGGAACAGGTTTCTTTGGCCCATGGTCTTGCATCGACCGAATACCTTTAGAACAAGAAAATCAAATTCAATAACAAAACCCAAATTTATTTTACGCATCAGTCTCAGTCTTACCTTGTTTCTCGAGGTATTCATCAATTTTGGCATCGTCCATGGCATCAACTGTTGCAGAACGCCATAACTTCTGAAATTCGTCATCAACCTAGCAAAAGGAGATATTCTTAATTTGGTAATTAATGATTGAGAATTATTTTGTATTAACCGCAAAGTTAGCTGTCCTGTCGTTGTAGAAAAGAATTTTCTTTTTATCAATTGGTCTGATGATGAATATGATCTCTGAAGCTCGATTTTTCAATACTTTCTCACAATGAGGCAGGGATTCTTGAACATCATCCAGCAAAATGCCACCTAAACCCTTGAGATCATGTTGTTTAAGCAGTCGTAGAAGACTCTTTCCGTCTTTGATTTTGTAAACAGGTTTAAAGGCAAACCTGCAATTGTCGGGAGATACTTCGATTTTTGGATTGTTCATTAGTGCCTCTGATGCAAGCCACTGCAAATGAGAAGCTTAATCGAATGGACAGTAACCGTCTAAAGAAAGATGCTTACATTCTTCACAGACTGTCCAATGTCAAGTTGGTTGGTTTCATCCAAAATTTCCTCTATTGTAAGTGGATGATCATCGCCATCTTGGTGACGAGTTCTCATGTGTTTTACGATTTTAGCTAGCACACCAAAACGATACTGGGAGCTACCAGACATGGTTTTGTATCTAGAAAAATAAATAGACTTGACCAATAGTCATAAGAAGCACTTAGAGAATTTACGTGCTGGAGTCCAACTTGGGAACACTTGGAGGTCGCATTTTTTTCTTATCATCTCTAGGGGGTGGTGGAGCAATTTCAACTTTTGTTTTCTTCTCAATTCTGCAAAAAAAGCAAATAGAGAGTTGTCTTGATGAGTGTATGTAAAGGATTCCTTACGTTGGAGTGGCCATAGCCCTCTTTTTGAACGCCTCGCGTTCACGGAGCAGTGCTGGATCCATGATGATGTTTTTGGGTTGTCTTGTTTGGAATAAGAAATAATTAATAAACTTTTTTCAGTGTTTCTTTGTTGATACTAAAAAAAAAACAAAATTTTCACTTCTGTTCATCAACGAAAGCACTACATTTGTGAGTTGTGACAGTTCCGAACGACATGACACATGTGTCAGAAGAGATGGCCTGTTCGATTTACTCTTTTGGGGATATCTCAGAGGCAACGCATGTAATAAAAAGCCGTGTTTACTTGCCATTTTCAACAGTACTCACAATGTGCTGCGATTAATGAAATAGGTCTGTTTGGTTACTGAAAATTCGTACGATGTTGGACTTCATATCACAAATACCATTTAGATTGGGAAGATTGAGACCGGTCTCTTCTTTTCATTTTTGGAAAAGAGAAGTGAGGGGTTCCTGACGTCTTCACTTCTCTTGTCCAGAAGCTGTGAGACCGGTCTCAATCTTCCCAATCTAAACAGCGTCAAATTCCTGTTTGCTTACTCCAAAGTGAAGCAACGAGAGAGCAAGAAAATTCCCCTCTTGAAAGATCTCGCAAATTTCGGAGTGCAGAAAGTAAATAACAACTGCCAAACCAAGTCTATGTGTTTTAAGTTTAAGATGTGTCACGTTCTGACGTTTTTTACACAAAATTGCTACAAAACTCGTTCAATGCGTTTTTACTTTGTAGCAAGTTTTCCCCTCTATGAGTGATTCTTCCCCTTCTTTCAATAATTTGACAGTTAACTTCGTGCTACAAAAGCAACAAAACACCAAAGAGTTATCTCTGATTTAACCCGAGGTCACTCGCGCAAGTTGGCTACATACATTGATTTTTTCTCGCTGGGCAAATTTGTCATGTCGTTTCATTTCTCTTTTACCACTACGTTCTTTATTTTGCGTTAATATTAAACTTAAATTGTAGAAACAAAGTCACGTTAGTAAATGACAACTTTTGCAGCAATATTTACCTCCAGATACAACGAAACCAAACAAAAACACGTAAAATCTCAAATCTCATGGCCAAGCTTTTGACAGCGTTCATGTTGTGTTCAAAAGTTTGTTTTCGTTGACATGTCGGCAGACCTGGATTTTTCCTCCATTTGTTTTTTCTCGACATTTTCATAGTCCAAGATAGTTGATAGTACTAGATTAGGAGTTCCATCTGCTCATAAAATATTTTGGTACCTTTAATGTCCCTGATCACACGTGAAGAAGCAATTTCTGCGATTTGGGACGGTCAGCGGGATAACTTGCGAAAAAGGGAAGGGGATGAAATATTTGAACATATTCGGTGAAGAATCAATCAAAAAATCGACTCGTGTCTTTCATTATGGAATTACGAATAACACAAAGAGGAAAACAAGATTTGCAGAATTATTTTCTTCACATCTGAACACTTCCGTTCTTCACGTGTAAAGAAGCACAATAGAAAACGTCTTCTGTTGGAAAAAAGTAATGTTGAATTCTTTACAACCAAAAAACTCCATTCTTTTTTTTTTTTAAAGGGAGGATTCGACATATCTCTGGAGTTGAGAGTAGTTTGCCACAGATTTAGCATACATTCCAAAGCTTTCGTTTGAGTGGATTAAAAACAAACATATGGTTAAAACGGTTCAATTGATCAAAAAAAAAAAAAAAAAAATAGTGAACAATTCATAAAAAGGGACTAAAATCTAAATAAATTTCGGTTCCAAGTGCCCAAACTCAATTTGTAATAAAAAGCTTACGTTTGCCTATGTGTTCCTCGATAATCGATTAATGTGTTTCTTGCAGGCATTTTAAATGACGCACAACTATCCTTCCTTTATTTTGAATTTCTGTGATTTTTACTCTTAAGTTATGTCAAAAATTTTTTCATATGAATTCTGACAGCACTTCGGACTAAAATGCGCAGAATTGCACAGAAATTCAAAGTGAAGGAACAGAACTTGTTTTTGAAATAAATCTGCTTTTAATTGTACAAACAGTCGCGGGTAGCTTATAATTTATATGCAAATGATTTTTTAACTCTTTGCCACATAACTACTGTCAATTGGATCAAATACAATCACAAACAAAAAAATTCCACTTTCACAAATTCCTTTTAATCAAAAAAATATTGGATCTGAAATAATTGCCATTAAAACTTCGTTTCTCATCAGCAGTGTACTTGGCCTTAAACTAATCATTCTACTACCTTCTGGGTTGTGACATGTGCGAAGAAACAACCATTTTCTAAACACTTCCATAAAATTTGACATTTGTATAGAAACTCAACATCGACGTGTCAAAAGAAAAGAAAAGTTTTTCTTTTTCTAAATGCAGTAATTTTGTTTTATTTCCACAACAAAAGACAAAAACGTAATTTTACATCGAAGATTTTCGACCTTCCCAACAAAGTCACAAGTTAATTAAGTGAATCAACCAACAACCCACCATGGTGTTAGCCGATTTAGGTCGTAAAATTACGACAGCTCTGCATTCGTTGAGCAAAGCCACAGTCATCAATGAGGAAGTTCTCAACTCCATGCTGAAGGAGATCTGTGCTGCTTTGCTGGAAGCCGATGTTAATATTCGATTGGTCAAACAATTGCGTGAGAATGTTCGGGCAGTCATTGATTTCGATGAGATGGCTGGAGGATTGAACAAACGTAGAATGATTCAATCGGCCGTTTTTAAAGAACTCATCAAGCTCGTGGATCCGGGTGTGAAACCCTACCAGCCAGTCAAAGGTAGGCCGAATATTGTTATGTTCGTCGGTCTGCAGGGTTCTGGTAAGACCACTACCTGCACCAAGTTAGCTTACCACTACCAAAAGCGAAATTGGAAGTCGTGCCTCGTGTGTGCGGATACTTTCCGTGCAGGCGCCTATGACCAGGTTAAGCAGAATGCCACTAAAGCCAGGATTCCTTTCTACGGAAGTTACACCGAAATCGATCCGGTGGTGATTGCCCAGGATGGTGTTGAGATGTTCAAGCGCGAAGGTTTCGAAATGATCATTGTGGATACGAGTGGACGACACAAACAAGAAGAGTCGCTCTTCGAGGAGATGTTGGCGGTGGCCAATGCGGTCAAGCCAGACAATATCATCTTCGTGATGGACGCAACCATTGGACAGGCTTGTGAAGCCCAGGCTAAGGCCTTCAAGGAGAAGGTAGACATTGGGTCTGTCATCATCACCAAGCTGGACGGACACGCCAAGGGAGGTGGTGCTCTGTCTGCAGTGGCAGCCACACAGTCGCCAATTATCTTCATTGGAACAGGCGAGCACATTGACGACCTGGAGCCGTTCAAAACTAAGCCCTTCGTTAGTAAACTACTTGGGATGGGAGACATCGAGGGTCTAATTGACAAGGTGAACGAATTGAAGCTGGACGGAAACGAGGAACTCCTAGAGAAGATCAAACACGGACAGTTCACGATTCGAGACATGTACGAGCAATTCCAGAACATCATGAAAATGGGTCCCTTCTCGCAGATTATGGGAATGATTCCTGGATTCTCTCAAGATTTCATGACAAAGGGTGGCGAGCAGGAGTCCATGGCTAGGATCAAGCGCATGATGACAATGATGGACAGTATGTCCGACGGTGAGCTGGACAATCGCGATGGAGCGAAGCTATTCAGTAAACAGCCGACGCGCTGTGTTCGTGTTGCTCAGGGTGCCGGTGTAATGGAACGGGAAGTCAAGGAACTTATTTCGCATTACACAAAGTTTGCGGCGGTGGTAAAAAAGATGGGTGGCGTGAAGGGTCTCTTCAAGACTGGTGATATGACAAAGAACGTGAATCCATCACAGATGGCCAAACTGAACCAGCAAATGGCTAAGATGATCGACCCGAGGATGTTGCAGCAGATGGGTGGAGTCGGTGGTCTGCAGAATATGATGCGACAACTGCAGCAAGGCGCCGGTGGTGGCCTTGGCAATCTGATGGGCTTCGGCGGAAAGTCGTGAATACGTTAAGTTTATCACTTGCTTAGGAATATGGTTTAAGTTTTTTTTCTTTTTCTCGTAAATAATATTCATCTATTTTTGTTTACAAAATTCAGCACGTTTTTTTTTTTGTTGTTTCACCTTCACTCATATGCGTTATGGTTTGTTTGTCTTTATGTAATTATAATTGAGATTTTTCCAGGATTATCCAAGAACTCATCTATTCCGATTCTTATTGTACACATTCATCATTTCTTCCTTGCGACGTCGCTGAATTTTTAAACAAATTGATTATAACGGGAAGATGGGAAGATAGCAGTTATCATGCATTCATTCTCGCTGTTTGTTTTTTTTCCAATAAAAATAAAACAAAAATAAAGAAGAACAAATTGAATACGTTTTGTAGAAGTTGGTTTTATTTTCCCATGGATTTGAGGAATATTTCCCGATGGGTTCCTAATAGTGTGGTTCCACAGGTAACGTTTTCATCTTTTGAATTCAGGCGATTTGAATTTTTTGATTTCTTGAATTATATTTTCCATTTTCTTTAAGTACCTTGGGCCTTTTTTATGCAACGGAAAAGCCAACTTCTTGCACGCCGATATTTGCCAATCGATTTAAGCAAAAAACCCCCGAAGAATATTCACAAAATATATAATATACATATGTAAGTGCAATGGGGAAAAAAGGTGACATTCGCTTAAACCTCACTGACTTACAAGTGCAAACCACTCCTGTGTGCGTGATATTTGTTGGCAGGGATGGAGATGATCTTCAATTTATGACATTCGATCGACTAAATCACTTCCTTGTTAAAAGCAGTTATCCTTGTCAAACACATTAATGCTTTTAGGTGGCATCGGCTGGGATTAGCACCGCAGACCTATGGGAGAAATGGAATTCAAAAATAAAGTTTTCGATGTTTTACCTGTCCTTTAGATACATAGTGAATATTCTTAGCATTATAAAGACCAAAAACTTAACAAATTTATATCTAGAGCTCTTGTTTTATTAAAGCCTGTAATAAAAATAGAGTGATGATAGGTCAAGTCGTACCGTCTTACTCGGTTCTCGATGGATCCATTCCGCTCCCAAGAATGTAGGTTAGATGTGAGAAAGAGGACGGAGTGAACTGAAGAGAGTTTTGGTATAGGATGCTACCAAGAACCACGTTATTAATAATAATAATAATAATAATAATAATAATAATAATAATAATAATAATAATAATAATAATAATAATAATAATATAGTAATCGGGCAATACAATAACTAATGAAATATCCATTTTATGAATATAGGAATATTAAAATTGCTTCTTTAAAAAGGTTCCTGTATAATATAGACAAGAGAGCGGCAATGAGAAATACAAAGAAACTTGTAACGATTGTTGTTTAGTTTATCGATAAACGACTTTTGTCGATCAACGAAAGCTTACGATTCTTAAATAAGTTGCTGATCAAAAATAAATTTCCTCATTTTTATTAAAAGCCTAGTTTTTTTTACCTTAAGATTTTCGTGGAGGAACAGCGTTTTGATTTAACTATACAAACGGATAGGAAGAGCATTTATTATTTATTAACACTTTATTATTTAACAACATTTAAATATTATTAAAATAATCGAAGCGCAAACATAAACATATTCAAACAAATATTAGGTAAATAATGCATTGACTCTGCCGTATTAAGAAGTAAATAATTGTAAGATTATTTACCATATCTACAAGAATTTTATTATTGTAATGGCGTCAGTTTTTCTGTAAACAAAAATGCAAGCACGTCATTTTTTCTTAAAAATAGCATGGTTATTGTGTATGTCATATTTCTTAAGCTAATCTTACCAATAAAAAAGCGAGATAATGCTTTTATTATTAAAAAAAAAAACAAAGTAATAACTTATTACCATATTAAAGATGTCAAAACTAAATCTTACTCAAAAAGAACAGAAATACAGAATTTTCTTACTAGCACGACCGAATACAAACCTTAATGCACTTAACTTGCTGTTGTGTTTTTATCACATCTGATGTTAGACGGTTTAAAAAAAAGGCCAAAGTTGTTTAAATAAACTAAAAATTAAACTTAACTAATAAATCTAAGCATGTGTTGGAATTTTTTTTTTGACTCGCGTCCAGAACCTTAAGTTCTATTGATTCCCAAGGAGATTTAGTCAAGAACTATTTAATTGCGTTACTGAAAACTTGAACTTGAAAAGCACTTTCGGGAAAAATTGTGACTTTCATTCAATATATGAGCGAAAAACCAAGAGTCGATTAAAATGAAACTTACAATTCATTGCATTTGGATAGGCTCACCTAGGAACATAATACTTTGTGGTTTTTTAGAATTTTATTTTTTGAAATTAGCAGAAAAAATTGCAAATTGTCCCGGAATTAGGGAAAATCGAGTTCTTAAACAATAAATTACTTTCTTATCGCTTTAAAGCTCAGAATTTTTGTTGGTAACCCAAAATTGTTTATTAATCAAATTAAGATCCATTTCCATACAGAATGGGTTGCGCGTCAGTTATTATTTCATACCAGGCAAGCAAAAAATGTTTAGTTAAACGACCAACTACAGCGACTCCCTGAACAAGGTAAGATAGAAAACTGACGGGTAAGAAGTTCTGAACACCTTAACGCTTTATCTACATATTCTTAATTTGCAACATACCACATTGCATGAAATGTTGATATCAGCATCCAAATCAGCAATTGGCAAAGAAACATACCACCTATTATTAAGACGGACAAAAGTTCAACTTTTGGGTGGAGCTAAAATACTATTGCCACAAGTTAAGAAATGATAAGTGAATTTTTCATCGCCATCAAAGCTATGAGCGACAAGTAATGGTATTCGATAGAGTTTCTATTTAAATCACAATTAATTTAGTGTTTCTAAACTGTAAAGTGACAACGAGATTCTTTAAGGCCATATTGGAAACATCATTGCAGCAGTTTGAGGATATTTTTGGACCACTGGCACTGCGAATTATTTTTTTGTTGGCTAAAAATTGAAAGTTTATGAAGATAAGAAGTAGAGTACTTAAGTAAAGTAGAGCTAATTGTAGACATACAATTATCCTAAAACATCGTTTCATCAGATATTTTGAAATCTATGTGCGTTTCTTTACAGACTTGCATTTTTAAGGTAGTTAAAATAACTTTTAAATCACTTTTTTCAAAATAGTTTTGTAATCCCCTAATTTTGTTATGGGCGTCTTCGTAAGAATTTTTACGAGCTATTTTCATTCAAATTGTTATGTGTTTCTTCATTGCTAGGTTCAAGAAAAAATAAATCAAACAAAGTATGGTAAAACGGTTGCAAAAAATTTGTTTAGTCCGTTTTAAAGAGAGCGACATTCTATTGCGATTACGAAACTAGGTGTTCGTCTCCGGTTATGGAAAATTTTTTACTCCCGGGCTTTGAAATCCGTCGGGGTTTGTTAATATTATCAATTTATGAGAAGCGTCCGTAAGGAGAGAGTACATTGCTTTCAAATAGGTGTCCATTAAAAAAGTAAGTATTCGCCACAGTACACAAATCAAAGGAATTGTGGAAGATAGAATCAGTATTTTTTGAAAACACAACAACAAATATTGACATTCCTTAATAAACGGACCTCTGGATTCACCCTTTTCACCAATTATGTTAGATGTGCGGAATTGAATAAAAATTAAATCGCATGAGTACTGTGAGCATTCGCTATATGACCAATTTACTTACTTAAGGTATAGGCCGGGGTGGACCAGGGCCGTCTAACGGGGTTAGATTCAAAGACTTTCTGGGTCAGATCATTGTTTTTCATTCGCTCATGACCAATTTACCATAACATATAAGTACTTACTTTTTAATTAAAAAAAAAATCGTTTTCTGTTCTACGAAAATTATTTTGCTGTTTTGTGCCAAAAGTAACAATTACTTCGTTTGAAACTACATAATTTTATATTTTTTGATATTTTGTGTGGAGAACTAACAAGTACAGCTCGTCGGCTTAGAGTAAAGAGAAAGAGCTTAAAAATATTGGCTATCAAATTTTAGCAATTTCACTGAATTTAGTAATAATGAGAGTAGATAAATACTTTATGTATTTTGGTTTTATTCAAATAATGCGAATACTTTTCTTTAATTATTTTTGTGGAAAAAATGCTAAATAGGAGTTAGCTGCTTTTCACACCAAGTTGACGACATGTACTTATGCTCTTAAAAAAAGAAAGTACATACTTTTTTTTTTTAATATTTGTTATCTATAATGGGTGTCATTTCAACTTATGTATCTATGTTTTATCTTAATCGACGCTGGGTTTTTTGGATACCCTCCTTAAAATTTCCTTTTTTCAATTTCTGAAATAAATGAAAACATCACCTTTTGATCTTAAGCTCCTCAATTTTAAAAACAACAGCATTAGGTCTATTTCTTTACTCTAACTGTGTTTTTCTGTGGATTTGTGTGATTTTCAGACCAAAGCCAAAAAATTCCAATTATTCCACAAATGAAAAAGAGAGTAAAAATGTCTCCTATCTGTGATTTTCTGATCAAAAATTTCTTGGACTAAAATTCATTGCTCAGCTAATTGTCAGCATGAAAGTTAAAGATAGTTAAATATACACCACGATTACAGAATCCGACGAATGAGTTGCGGAGGGAATCAGACTCAATTTTAACATTTTTGCTATGAGCCAAATGTCTAAATTCAAACGGACTCCTTCCACTGTTTATGGTAGGGTTCTATCATCGAAGTGATAGTGTCGACGCTTGTGTCATGCGTTTCTCTTACATTAGGTGGGTACTACCGAATACTGTGAACAAATCAATTTTATGCTGAAAATAGCTTCTTCCAGTATACTCGTATGTACAGTTGTTTTAAAAGTTTTTTTGTCAGTTCCTCTGTTACGTTCTCAATGTTATGTACATAAAACCTTGACCTTAATTAGAGTTCTTATCAAATGGAAGCTTTTTAAAAATGTTATCAAAATACAAATCATTAAAAACCCATCACTTCGTATTGTTGAATTCTAAACATTGAAATAAGATTCAGAATATACCAGTTTTAAAACTTTTGTTTCCGCAAAACAACCTATAAGTAATACTAATTATCAAATGCTAATATCGCGCTTAATTAACCAACAGCCTCCTGCCCATATTCATGCATTTACATACAAAAAAATGTTAATGAGCCGCGGATTAATAAAAGTTTAAAAATGTAATTTTGTTGTGCGTACAAGTGTTCATGTAATATAGCTGTTTTATTAACAAATTTGGCACCAGGCACCCTGACATCTTCATCTGCATTTTATTTTTAATTAATATTCAAATCACCCGGCTTGCCGCTTTCTATTTATGTTAAATAAAAAAAAAAATACAAAATCATGTTGACCACCCTTAAAATAATCAAAATAATCATCTAAACTTACATCCATTCCGGTTTTTTTGGTTTTTTCTATTCTAAAACATAAAACCACTTCTCGCAGAAGTTTGAGAAGGTCGGTTCTATAATCAAGAAAAAACCAAAGGTCCACGTCCATCTCCACATCTATAAATACATCATTGAAAAGCCATGGACTTTCTAAAAGAATTCTGAACAGCCATCAAAATCCACCCTCTGTCCCTATCCTAACTCTCTGCCCCACTCTCTATCAATTCATAAAATCATACTCATTATAATTCCCAAGAGTCAATCCTCAATTCGACTTTCGAAATAATCATTTGAAAATCAAGCATTCTACTACAATGATCTCGTTGGATGGCGATGGCTATGGCGGTCCCTTAACCTCCGCGTTTCCATTTCTACTTATATTACCAAAGCCATCATTTATTCATATTTCCCTTTCTTATTTCATTTTTTTTTTAACAAAACTAATTTGCAAGCATCTCAGCCTGGTAGTCCCGTGCATCCCCCAACCCTTATTTTTTCTCTCCTTCACCACTGACAATTCTAGCATCAGTTTACAAATACATATAACAACAACAACTATAGCAAAACACAAAAGGCTATAACAATTAAATTGGAATTTTGGTGTAGCCGCATATAGTTGGTGTATTTGTCGTCGTTGTAGTCAAAGCCGAACGCCACGCTTGTCTGGATTCTGCGCATTCTGAAGCTTTCCCTGGCGCGCGGGAAAAGTTCCTTAAACAAGTTCCTTCTTCTTCTTCTACTACTACTATACCAACTTATTAAAGAAGGGAGAGAAATTTTGAAAAAAAAATAAGAAAAATAAACGAATATCAAGAAAGGGGCAAACATAAGAAACCAAGCCAAGAAACCCATATGCCCTGAATCTTGGTGAATCGAGTGTACATAACCTCGCCCATGCCTGGATGTACATAGCCAGGGCATAAAAATGGGAGCAGTCAGTACTCTTCTCCTAAGCTAACAATCGTACCAAAGTATACCTTTCCGTTGTCGCTGCGCTCCCATCTATTCTGTCGAGTCGTCCCTGTTTTGTGCTCTCTTTTTTGTGGGTTTTCTCGTCGAGAAGCAATAAAGACAGCCATAATATTAAAGCCCAGATTAAATACAAGGGATGCAAGGGAAGAAGATATCAGGCAGCAAACAACTGCATAAAGAGCGCCATAGAAAATCCAGTCAGAAGAGGAAGGGTGCTCTGCCGTTTCTAGCGTCAGATTTTGCCATTTTCAGAAAAAGGTCAATGACCGGTTTGTGTTTCATCCAGAGCATGCCATCAGCCCAAGCCATAACCATCACCATCACCATCAACTTTCTCCCTTCCTTCTTTCATCCAATCGCACAACTTCTTCATGTGAGCCCCAACCCGAACCCGAGCCCGAGCCGTAGACGCGCGCTCTTGCTACAGATTGTGCTGGTCGTGTTTGTTATTGGGGTTGAATGTGTACAATGCTGGTGTGGGGAGGACACCCGAAGGCACCCCATTTTATTGGGAATGAATTGGAATTTGAAACCAAGAGTTTTGTTGACAATGATTGTATAGATGTTGATGTTGATGTTGAATTTGGAAATGAGAATGGGGCTTATGATGCTTAGGCACTCATCCCTCTTACAAACCCACCCCACCAGCCAAAGCCAGCCCCCTCTATCACATCAACGTTGTATTTTATGTCAGCATAAAAATCGATAAACGTAGTAGAAGTGCCATCCATGATGTGTACACTGAATTCGAATGCAAGGCAGGGCAGGTTTGGCGCGCATTTTGTTCCTAATTCTGAAAGAGTGATGGGTGCATATACGAGTCGAGTATAGTCGTTGTCGTAGTAGTAGGGTTCTAGCGGGAGGGACAAGTGGGATTTTATACTACGTTTACTATCTGTTTTTTCTTCTTCTTCTTTTTTGTATTCATTTATGTCAACAAAAATGTTACATAAGCGTGGGTCTGGGTAGGTAAATATCAACACCCCCTCCCCTCCACACCCGCATAAAGTTATAGTTTAAATGAAATTAATTGCAATGAATTTAACTATTCGCACAAAAACTTCTCATATATGCAAAATATTTTAATGGACGACCGACACGGTTCCCTCGTGCATCCCCAAAACTCCTGACATTTTTGCATGTGATGTTTTTTTTTATTCTTCCATTTTGTCATCATCAGGGTGTGGTTCAGACTGAAATATAAATTTCCCCCCCCCCCCCCAAATGTGAAATTCTGTTAGGTTTATATAGTTTGGGTGGCGCGTAAGATGTCATTTGCATGAGTGAAACTTCAAATAAAAAAGTAAAATTTAGAGGACCATTAAGGTAAACAAAGATTTGATGATGTTGATGTGTATAATTTAATGAGCTGTAATCGGTTTGTGGAAATTATTTTCTTATAAAGCGATGATGTTTTTCTATAGGGACAATAAAAATAAGGAGTATTTGAAGTTGAAGTTGTATGTATATAGGTAAATGGGTGGTAAATTTGCATAAAATATCTCTTAACATGGACTCGAGGTTAAAAAAGTTTAATACAAATACAGATGAAAAAAACTAATATAATATAATCTACGATGATAGGGAAGACGAAAAAAGTGGGTATTGAAATTCTGTCTGTTTGTTCGGCTAGATCCTAAGCGGTTACATGGTTCCAAGCATTTATTGGTCATTCTGATTTCCTCCACAATTTACGATTTTTTTTAAACAATTTCCCACTTATTTTTCTTAAAAACGAATCCACAACTTTTCTTAAAAAGATTCAATAATGAACTTTGAGTAAGGGCTACCCTTAGTTTATGTTTAACTTTTTTAACAAAATCTTATTTTTCTCCACAGATAACAACTAGAAAAAAAAACCTTGAGTAATACTAAGTAAAAATGTGTGCTAATGGGACTTTCCATTAAACCTCTTTTTTTTTCTATTTTTGCTTGCGATATAAGTTATGCATTCGCAAAAAAGATGGAACCCGAGATTTTAATTAGACTTGTCATTACGATGCTAGGAAAGACGAAAAAAGTGGGTCTCACAATTAACAATTAAGCCTATATAGCTGGATCGATTTTCTTAAAACTTGGTACGTAGTGGTTTTTGGTGGTTATACCCACAGGTTTTTTAATTTTTTTAGAACCGAAAATAACGGTACCTGGTACCAATTTTTCTTATCAATTTTACATGTATAGTCGTATTTGTCGCTCGACAACTTTTCTTTAAAAAAAATCGAAAAATTACTTTTAGTAAAAGTACCATTTTCAAAAAATGGTTATCTCAAAGTATCATTTTTTAGTTTTCGATTTTTTCAATTCAAAACGGTATGACTGATTTCAATATTTTTTTTTTATACAGAGGCTTCCAAAAACTATAAATATTTGTGTGTACTTAAATTTAAAAAAAAATATTTTTTGGTTTATCATTTTATATTTTTTATTTAATTTTTTTTATATATATTTTTGTTTGAAAATCAAATATTTTGAAAGGTTTTTTTTTATACTTTCTAAAGTATCTTAAGAAAAAATTTTACTTAAATGAAAAAATAACGGTACCTTCCATGCAAATATTAAAAAACCGTCTAGGAAAATATTTGTTTTTTTCTAAACGGCTCTTACGATTTTAATAAAACTTTTTCTGTAGGCTAAAGTTGGTTTGATCTACTACCATAAAATATAAAAATTTATAAATAGCAAATATTAATAGTAGGTACCTCTCATAGAACGTTTTCTTTAATTTTGAATTTTCTGAATATCGGCTAAACACATTTTAATTATATTTTTTATATACAAATTTGTAGTAAGATTAAAAATTATTGCATATCAAAATTTTCAAAAAAAAAGTTTCAATTTATTTTTTAAATTGGATATTTCAAAAACGGGTTTAAAATTATTTTCAAATTTTCTTTTTATATTCACATGAGTAAATATTTAAGATTTGCATACCAAAAGTTTCCTTAAAAAAGTTTTAAGAATTTAATATAAGAAAAATAAAATCGAAGCGTTAAGAAGATGAAGGTGCTAAGCGACATTTTCTAATTTTTGAGTAATCAGCATTTAAAGTTTTTGATTTTTAACTTTTTTGATACAAATCCATTGCATATGACACCTTCATCGTTTGGTAAATTTGAATCCAGATGCGAAAGACAAGTTGCCATGAGACAGATTTTTAAGTTTTAGTATAGGACCTTCAAATGTACGATAAAACGATATTTTCAAAAAATGTCACTTTGCACCTTCATCTTCTAAGAGCTTCGTTGAAAAAAAAACCGCTCCAACGATTTTAATTTTTTTTTCCACACAACCATTTTTAATAGAGAATTTATATGGTGTTCTTTCTTTTAACCTCAAACTCACGAAAAAGTTGTATTAGCTAATTTTAATATCGTATTTCATGATTTTAATCATTTGTCCCTCATAATGTTCATGTCTTTACATATAATTTTCTTAAACCCTCAGAGTCTTGAACATAAGAGCAAGTGAGTGCGACCCAGTCGTACATTTATTTTTATACAGAACCTTCAAAAAAGTTAAGATTATGTTATAAGCTAACTTGACATTACGATAATAGAGAACTCGAAATAATTGGGTCCTACAGTTTGGTATATCTGCCTTTCTGTATGTATGTACCTCGACCTACAGCCAATTTACAATTACTGAAGATATTTTCCTAAAATCTTGCAGTTAAGGTTTTTTGGTAATTTCCTAAGAAAACTTGTTTTGCTTTGGTCGCAAATGAAGCTTTACACGTGAAATAAGTTATAAGAAAATTGAAAATAATGAACAAAATATGGGCAAGCCGGTGCACAGTGATCCGTTTGTTGAATTTTGACAAAAAAATTATTTCCCACGCCAATTCATAATTAATTTGAATGTTCGCCAAAAAAAATCCTGCCAGACTTTTGAATTTTATGTCAAGATGCATGTACCTTCGGACCCTCATACTCATTTTTTGGTTATGTGTTCGACCCAAAAATATGCTGCCAGCTGTTAGTCTACAATATTTTTAGTTTTTGTTTATTTATTCACATGTTTTGGCTTATAAGCTTTAGCTTAAACTATTATTTTTGGGACCAAAAAGCAAAACAAGTGGATTTGGGATTTTGGTTTACCAAAACTCTTGACTTGCTCTCTATGGGGAGTATTGTTTTCATGTAAAAAGAAAATCAAACTTAACATTACGATGCTGATGTATAAGTCCAACAAATATTTTGTATCATACCTACCGTCTGTCAGTCTGCTCGCCTGTACGCCTAGTACATCGATCTGGAGGTAAATGGATAGACAAATTTTTTTTTTTCAAATTCGGTACAGAGCATTTGTATGTCATTTCCTAGAGGAAAAGTTCGAACTTGTGTGCTAGCCCATCAAGGACAGGTTGCTCCAATACAACGGTTTTGATATTCTCAAATGTTTTGAAAACTGTCTCTAAGAATTTTTATTAAACTTTGTACCTGTAGGTTATTGGTTAAAAAACGGAAATAGAGCGTTTAAGTTTTTTGAGAATATTTGAATTATTTTAGGCCAATTTGGTTATAAGAACTACAAGATTTTGGTTTCCAAAACAAGAAATTTTTTGTAATTATAAGAAAAAATATTTTTTTATTACTTTTGACATTTATATACTCTTATGCCATATATCTTCGATTCCTAGCCACATTACGGTCTTCATCGCACTACAATTAAAGAGAATTCTAAAAAAATAAGAACTAATCAAAGCTTTCTACAGTTAGGGGTCCAAGAATCTTGATTTTTTGTAGCTTTAACTATAATATTGTAGCTTAAACTATTTGCAATCACACAAATTGAAAATCATTTAATATGCCAAATTTCATTATAATTCATATAGAATTGGCCAAAATTCAAAAAAAGGGCAAAGTGGCCAAACCCCTCAGAGAGTTATACTTCGAAAGAGTTTCTACTACTTTGGGAAGTTTTTAATCAAAAACTTTTGCATTCTTCCATATTTACAAACTTCGAAAATTTTCAACTTCTATAGAAGTCATAGTCTATTGAATTTTTTTTACGAATTAACTGTTTCATCAAAATCGATTGAATTATTCAGTTTGTATGTAATTTTTGGAGCTTTTCCCATACTGTGTGCATGGCATTTTCAAGATATATTTTTATTTTTTAATTGAATGATAGGTGTGTTTTATTGATTTATATACATATAAGGGTGGCTCTTATTTTTAAAAATTTTTAATTCTAAAAACCACCCCTCCCCCTCCCTAAAAGTGGTCAAAGTTATTGAAAAAATTTCAAGTACAGTAAAAGTGTGAAAGTTTATGGGAAATCTTCAAACTTCGTAAAGGAGTATACAAAAAAATTATTTCCAATTTTTTTTTAAACAAAATTTCACAACTAAAATGCTGTCGATTACTTTTTCTATATCGTTAGCAATCTAAACAAGTCTTACTCTATTTGATTGGAGTCAGCTTTAGTATCTAAATATTATTTCCTTTATCCCGCCTAATCTCAATGTATCTATTTCCGCTTCTGAGAATAAATTAAACAATCTCTTAGCAAAAAATACTACAACAATAATCAAAACACACGTCATATTCTAA
Organism: Dasysyrphus albostriatus; assembly: GCA_946251815.1. Taxonomy (NCBI): domain Eukaryota; kingdom Metazoa; phylum Arthropoda; class Insecta; order Diptera; family Syrphidae; genus Dasysyrphus; species Dasysyrphus albostriatus. The sequence goes on from OX276336.1 coordinate 141,755,529, forward strand.
TATTTTTTTTTCAAATAATCAATTTTTCGAAACTCATTTAACCAATCCATTTAGAGATATACAAAGTCTTATTTTTATTTGAAAAACAAAACGAAATAAAACAAAAACCAAAAAAAAACATAAACAAACTCTTCGCCGAAACAAAACATATTTTTTGTTTATTTACCTGTGCTTATAGAGAAATAGAAAAACAAAAATATAAATCAAATTTTAGTTCCAAAGTTCAATTGGCAGCTTAATACGCATTTTCTAATCGCATCACCCTCAAGTTGGTTCTGCCAAATTGCTCTCCCAATATCCAACACTCCAAATCACAGATTTATCGCAAAATTATGTTTTTCTATTCAATGATAGCCAAACTCGCCATCACACGCTGCTTCCGAAGAACCTCAACTCACGATTAGACTATTACGCTTGTCTAAACATTAATTAATAAAATTCTAGCTGGCTAAGGTCAAGCAGGAATAATTTGCGAAGGCCGATGGTCGGTGCAAAAAAAGCCATGCAACCTACAATGACTACACCGCAAAAATTTTGTTTAGGCATCAGTTTAGATAACTTGGGGTCGATCTACACCGCACACTAACACACATTCGGGCCAAAAGCTCAAAACTCAAAAATTTAAGTATTCTCTTACTTCAGCGAACATATCATCGGCAAGCTATACCAAAAAAAAAAATCAAAACGCGTTAAACATCTCATTAATTATTTTCATTTCTATTTAAGTTTATGCTAATTAAAAATTTGCAAAACTGCGAAATAATTTACATACAAAACTATGTGTGTTTGTATTTTTTTGTTGGCTTGTTTATTTGCATGGCATTTGTTTGGATTTTTATTAACCTATAAATCGAAGTAAATCATTTTAATGTCTCAGAGACATTAGTTTTTGTGGTTAACAAAAATAATTATATTCCTTTTAAATGTCAAAAAAATAATAGAAACTTAGCAATGGCAATGGCATTCCATTTCTATTTTGTATTCTTTTCTATTTCAATTAAGATGACTATAAGATTGGTGATGAAATCACGTTACATTTATTTGGTGAAGCACGTGTGTAAGTTTTGAGTTCAATTGGTTGGGCCTATGGGGCGTATGTGTAACGTAAAAAGAGAAAAAAAAAGCAATCAAATAAAAACACACAAACAACTAGTTTTACACAATAAACAACTTTGCGAAGTGTGTAGTATTTTTTTTATGATGGATTTGTTTACAAATAAGATTTGTAGTGAGCTATTTGTTTGCTTTTAATTGACAAGTTCAATGTCCTCAATGGCCATGACTGACACAAATACACGCACACGGGGAGTGATGATGAGCTCACTTTATTTAAACGTTAGAAATAAATTGTTTATAAAGAGGAAAATAGTTATTACTTTTTTACTGCAAATTCGTGTGTTTTTTTAATGAATGTAAATAAAATCAGTTTTGACTGAATTGGGTTGTTGACAATATTTATTGCAATTTTTCTTAGAAAAATATATTTTATTATCTTAACTAATTAATTATAATTGTTAACCGGAAAAGATTTTTCAATGGATTACGAAATATCCATAATACATATATTCAAGCTTAAGGATATGTATATTTTTGTGGAAAATTATTTATAGATTAATTTTTTGTTTTTTGTTTTTAATAGCTAGTGACTTTTATTCTGTTTTAGAAAATTTTCTACAAAGGCACACATATGAACAGTATTCTGTTAGTCCATTTCTCTATGAATTCAAATTCGTATTTTTTTTTAAATTTAAATACTCGTATTTGAATTTCAATTGAATTTCGAAATTTAAGTAGCCCACACTTAAAAATAAAAACAAACAAGAAATTAAGCACAGATTAACAAAAATTTAGTGAAAGTACGTCAGAAAACCGAATTCCGTACACTTTTTTAACGGGAACATTTTTTTCAGGTTGGAATTGCTTTGCTTTTACATTATTATTATAAAATTTAGCTTACGAGTCATTTTTGTAACTCCATCGTTTGAACTTTATTTTTAAAAATGGCGCCCAATCTATTGCCGGGGTCAGAAAACCCGGCGCTTTTTGAGAAGAACCTTATTTTTATATTTGTTTCTTATTTTTGACTTACTTAAGTTGAAACTTAACTTCGGACTCAATGTTGTAAACCTTTTGTTTGGACGCCATTTTCAAAAATGACGCCCAATTTGTGGAACAAAATTGAAAAACACCTCCAGATGCTTGTGGGGAAAATAGTTTACAATATTTTGTGTGTTTAAAATATAAAAATTACAAAAAACAGTATCCTTTCAAACCAAAAAATTCATGTTCCCAAAAGTGGCAACGAAGGTGCATTTACTTTTCAGCAATCTTTTAAGATAGCAAACATTATTTTAACCATGAATTTTTTTATTTAACCACTTTCAAAAATAAATTACAAATACCATAAAAAAGTTCTCCCCACAAAAAGCCAATCATTTTAGTTTTTCTGACCGGACTTCAGATTGGGCGCCATTTTTCACAATAGCATGCAGGATTACAAAAGTGACACCAAACCTAAATTTTATCCTAAGTGTGTAAGAAATGTATTGCAATCATAAAAGAAGGTCGCTCCAAAAAGCGCACGGTATTGGGTTTTCTGACCGAACCAATAGCTATCATTTTCAAGTTATCTAATTCTTGTCGAAACTCAAAAATTTCGGTTTCGTCCTTTTTGCTCATAAATAGAGAGTTCTTCGAAAAAAAAATTACAACAAATATAAAATATAGATAATATTATCTCGAACATAAGTGTTTTGACAGTTTTCTCATTGTGTTCGCTCAGTTCCGCGAATTCAAAAATTGTCAAATTCAAATTCGAAAACACAGTTATAATTAAAAAAATATAATATTTTTCTGGCCCGTTTTAAATAAAAAGTGGTAATTTCTTAAGCTAATTATTTGTTCGTTTCCTAATTGAAATTTGGTACAAAATACTTAAAAATTTAAAAATATACAATAGTTTTGCTTTACATTCTCTATTTTAAAAACATCTCTTATCTATAAACAGTTCAACGACAGGTCATGGTTTTTGCCACCGGCACTATTATTACTCCGACCTCAATCTACATATATATTTTACTGACATTTAAAAGATTGTAGAGATTCAAACGTTAAATATAGCTCTCTTAAAAATAAAAAACAGGAAAAACAAAAAAATTATAACCCTCGTAAACGGTAAACAAAAGCTCCTTGGCTAATATCCAATCAGTTAAACTTTTGCATTGTTCTGCTGCTCTAAGCATCTATTTTCCAAAAACAAAAAAAAAATAAAAATATTAAAAATATGAAAATACATTTTTGTGCCCGCCTCCGACCTGGAAGAATGGACACAATAATTACTTCTTAATCGAAAAATAACCACCGCGCTCTGCCAATAATAAATGTTATAAAATGAAACCAAAAATACTACAACAAACCTAAACCCACCTACCTACAATACAAATTTTACTCTTGCCCCTTAGCACAGTTGCATTGTTGTTTTGAGTTATTAAAGTGTGCTTGTTAGTGTGAACAAAATAGATGAATACTTATTTCTGCTTCGATTGAATTTGTTTTTAAAAAAACTAAATAACTAAGCTTAAAAGGCAGTGGTATAGGGAAAAATCTGAATCTAAATGAAAAACCAATAAAAAAGGTAAGTTAGAGTAGGATCTTTAGTGCTTTAGGAGAAACACTGTTGTGGTTTCGAGTTATACGTATTTACTAACGAGGGTAAAATTTACTCTCAAGAAATAAAATATCTTTAATTTGTCCACTATAAACCTATTTTGCAAAACTTATACTTTACTGTCATTTAACTCATTCCCGTTGCCATGAACAAATAGCATACTGTAAGTTTCTTTATGATCATTTATACAAAAAACCAATAAAAAAGCGATACAATTTGTTTTAGAATCGATTTAAATGTATTTGTTGGCGAGAGTAAAATTTACTCTCAAGATGTAAAGTATCTCAAAGTTGCCCCTATGTGCTTTTGATGCAAAACTCATAAATTATAAGTAAGCATCAAAGATTGTCAGTCTCCGGATCACTTTACTATCAATTAATGAGGTTGTCATAAACCCAAGCCATACTTTCAGTTACTTCATCGCCAAATTAGACGGATAATCCATTCGAAAGACCAGCAAACATGATAGGTTAGAGTACGCTCTTGAGTATTTGGGGAGATAAAATTTGTTCTGAAATCGAGAAATATTTACTTACGACAGTAAAATTTACTCTCAATATGTAAGCATACCAAATTTATCCACTATGCACGTATTATGCAAAACTTATAAATGTTTGGTAAGGATAAAGACATGTTTTCAGTTTCTTCACGGTAAAATAAGCTGGAATTAGCTGGAAAACCTAGATTATGGTTCAGGGATCAAGTTGAATGTGTTCACTGCCGAGAGTTAAATTTACTCTAAAGATGTAAAATAATACCAATCTTACTCACTATGTACCTATTATGCAAAAGTTATTAATTGCTAGTAAATTAATCATGTTGCCATTAATTAATCACGACGCAAGGCATACTATTCTTCATTGTCGAATTAGCTGTGAGTAAGCCATCCATAAAAAAGCTAATACAAAAGGCTAGGTTAGAGTATGCTTTTGGGGAAATCAAATGTATTCTAGGAAAGAGTCATATTTACTAACGAGTGTAAAATGTACTCTCAAGAAGTAAAGTATCCCAAATCTATCGAAATACAAAATTCATAAATAGTTATAGCAAGGTACTCTCCAAGTGAGATTAACATATTCGAAATACTCAAATAGATTTCGGGGTCTTTGGATCAATAATTTGTCAACAAAATTAATGACATTGCGACAAACATCAGGCATTCTTTTAGTTTCTTAAATGCTGCACTTCAGCCATTGCTTGGTGGTAATCTTGGTAACTATTGAAACACGAACTGCGAATGTTGGTTTCAAGGTTTTATCTTTTTATTTCAAAACCCAAAGTTTTTTTTTTGTTTTTCGGAAACACCTATAAAGGTTCCTTAAAGATTTTTTCAATTTTTCAATTTTACCAGAAAAAATAAAACAATCAGAAATGGTCACACTAAATTTTTATTGGCCTCAGGACTGGCGCGAGAACGAAGTCGTTACTACTAATGTTTCCAATTGCAACAAAGTTTCTGCTGCTGCTGCTCTGCTGCCGAAGGGATAGAGCGCGGCTTGAAGTGGACCTGCATCTCCACCCATTGTTATGCATGGTGCAATCAACTGACAGCTGTACTTCCCTTGCTTTGGAATAACTTAACACGAATACCGATTGTGTCTGTCCGTCTGTCTATCTGTCCGGACTTGCGAATTGCTTGATCATGTTGCCATCATGCTGCTGCTGCATGGGGAACTCCATCATCGAACTCGTCCTCCTTTTTCTTGGACTTCTATATACACTACAAACTTGGCACGAATAGTTTCATCGTTTATGTTTACGTTTTCAATTTTCATTTGCTTAAAATGTGGCAACAACAAAAATTAAAAATAAAAAAACAAAAAACAAAAAGAGTCCATCTACAAGATAATTGAAGACATGGAGAAGGTAGAAGCGTGGAAGCTGGCCAAAAGGTGCAAATCACTTAATTTATGAAGTAAATTTGCACGGAGCCAAGACCGAAGAGTCCTATATTCGTATGTTACAACATTGTTGCACAAAGGTAAACGTGCGTCTCTTCACTTCTGTTTTCTTTGTCATCGCGTCAAAACAGCGCCGCTTTGAGTTGAGTTTGGGGAGGGTATATACTTAACGATTACTTTTGTATAGGCAAGACAAGCAGTTTTGTTGGTCTAAGGTGCGCGCTTCTCCCACCCGCGATGAGAGATCAGATCTTCTTATTTGCTGGCAATTCTCTTCGAGAGGTTGAAATGCGGAATGAGTTTTATAATGAACTACACAGAAATATGTACATTACATTGTTTGGCTTGAATGCGCTTCAAATGCATTGAATTTTAATGTACATCATATAAGATTGTTGCATTAGCAACTTTGTTGTAAGTGGTACGGTATGTTTTTTTTTTTTAGCGTGTGTGTCTTTCGTGTCTGTGGGTAAAAATAAGACGGTTTTTCTAAAAAGAAGAAGCTAGAGATGATAAATGATGTATGCAAATGTGAAAAACTGATATCGGAACACGCAAGACACATGTCCAATGTTCTTAATTTGACTTTATTTAGTGCGATGAGTTTCATACATACGTCTATTGTGGAAAGTTAGACTTTTTTTAATTCCTTTTTGAGATTCCAGACATTTTCTCCTCCTCATCTCTGTCCATGAAACTTCTTTTTTCCAAAGCATATTCTAAACCAGCCTCAAAGCTGACTACATTATCCCTATACCTATATTTAGATTTTGGCTTAAAATTTTGAAGTTCTTGTCTGCTTACGAAAAAGACGAATTTAACGGCTGAATATTTTATTGTTTTTATTTTTGAATATTTTGGCTATAAGCATAAAAATACTATAAACCGAAAATGCAAGTATTTCTGAGATAATGGTCACACTGGCCACTTTTCAATAAATTTGAAACTAAGCCGGATTCCACAATTTTACACTTGAAACTTTTTGTTAAAAATTAAATTTTTGTATCGAAATGGATGGGTTAAAACATTTCACTATCAAAATTTTGCAGGAAAAAGATTTCTAATTTTTTACTTAAATGTTGGCATAATTTTTGTTTTAGCTAAGATTGTCCCAAAACATGCTAAAATGATCATCTCATGTAAATTGGAAGCAGCTGCCATACAACAATTTTTTTTCATATTCTCAAAAACGACTCTACAGATTTTGATAAAACTTCTTTCCTGTGACGTCCTAATATGCAACCAAAAATAAGTATTTTACTAAAAGTTTTGATTTTTTTTTGTAAAAAGTGTTTCGGGTAAAAAGAAAAAATACAAAAGTACTTAAATGGAGATGCTCCATTGTTTTCTTAGGACTGTACACAAATTTAGGGAAACAAGCTCAATTGTTTCTACTTTATACATATAGCGTGTTTTATTTAGAAAGTAGGAAGATAAAGAAGCTCAGCAAAATGTGCGTTTCTGACTACTCCAGCCGTTCTATCTAGTTTTTAATAATTTCCTTAAAAGTTTTAACAAAGCAAGGTCAAAAATCGAAATTCTCTTAGGCCTTGCCAGGCTTGTTACCTTTTCCCTTCGAGAAGCAAAACAAAAATTAAAATTAAAAAGTCGTCTTTTCTAAGATTTAATCCTGGGATCTTCTGTCAAATATACTGACTATTTATAAAATGATGGGTAGGTATACAATTTTTGTTTATTTTTTCATGTATGGGGTATTTGTGATGAGATAACAAAATTCACCCAACTAGGAAGGACCTTACGAATATTTAACAAGTTTTCCTCGTCTAATTTTCCCTTGCGGAAAACATTCTTCAGGTACTTGATTAGACTTGGCATGAACTTACCATTTTCCCGGGTAGTTTATTATAAGCATACCCACCTGGAATAATGATAAGTTTATGCTAAGTTAACTCAAGGCCCTGGAAAGTTTTCCGTAGGGGAAATCTATTTGAGAAAAACTTGTTAAATACTCTTGACGCCCTTGCTATTAAATCTTCTTCGGTAATTTTTACTACTCCCCCGCCTGGAAAAAACAATCTAGTTTTTGACTGGGCACTAGAATGTTTTACATTGGCCTTACATGGGTCTAGCTCGGTTTTGTTTGCCTCGAAAGCAAATACAAGTATATAAAGCTTTCTTAATTGGCTATTCCGCAATACAGTTGTGTAATGTTGAAAATGAAAAAGTATAAACTTTAATTTATCTTACTTTTGTATGTTGGGTATAAAATATTTGGTTTTCTTCATACATAGGGTACTTGTGATGGAATTAAAAGATTTATCCTACAAGTTTTTCTTAACAAACGCCTCACTAGTACTTGACATGTTTTCTTTGTCTAAACCTTGACTAAACTTGACAAAAACTTGTCATTTTTCCATTCGGCTCGAGGTAAAATGTTACATATCTGACAAGGCCCTTGTGAATTTCGATAGTTATCCTTACTTGGACCTTGTTAGCATCAATGTTTACCTTCTAAGGGCCTCGTTAAAAACTAGATTGTTTTTTCAGGCTAGTAGGTACCTTCAAACAAAATCAATTCTAGCAAAAAAAAAAATAGAAATATCATAAAACGGGTCAAAATCACTAAGAATTTCAAATTTTATGTAAATTATCAACTTTAAACAACTTAACTACAGAAAAGTCTATAAATTAATTGTTCAACTGGCGCAAAAAATCACTTCAAAATCTTTAAATAGAAGAAATAACATCCGTTTGCCAAGGTCTCACTGCCATGGTCAGCTTCATTTTGCACATGAAATACGGTCTTTGTTTTGATTTTAACTGAGAATGAATCACGTATTTTAACAGCCTTAAGCATTGCTCTAACAATGCTTACTAAGTATTTCTTAAACAAAGAAATATACATAATGTATAGGTATTAATATCTGAAAAAAAACATAAACAAACTCGTCGAATCATTGATGTTTAGAATTCTAAGAGTTTTATTGATTTTCAAAAAATTAGTGCAACCAAAGTGCTAATTTATGTTATTTTTTATATTTATTTTTTAAAGCCCAATAAAATAAAGAAATATATAAATTATCTGTGTAGATATCAGATACCACGTATGCACATATATAAGACTTGGTCTGTCCATAATTGCACCTATTCAAAATTTATTCGTTTTTGTGGCTAGCCAATTGACGCACGAAATTAAACCATAAACAAGTGATACTTGGGTCGTTAAACTATATGTCAAGGTTACCAAATAGTAACAGTTCATTGTCAATAATAATACAGCAATATAACCATATACAGCTAGGGCACCGAAGGACAACCACCAGACAGACAAAACAAAATACCGTTAAGGCGGGATTCGCTTTTGCTTATAGAATTGTTTGTATTCATTCCCATATCATTGGCAGGTGGCTAATGAAATTATACGCAGCCAGCAACACAACCACACGGAGCGTCAAACTCGTACGTCTATCTATAAAGACTAAGTTTCCAACCACCATCCATGACCACCCTGGCTTCTGTTCATGGCTTATGTCACATTTTGGTGAGTGTATAGATGGAGCGGTTAACGGTCTTTGAACCCCACTTTGAACCCAAGGACTCGAGTAATTGAGCAAATAATTCTTGTTCGTAACTTTTGTATCTATTTTTTTTGCTTTATACTATTTTGTCTGAAATTTTTGTTATTTACGAGACAAAAGTTCAATTAAACTCCCGCTATTTTTGTGTTTGCGCTTAGATACTGTTGTTCTTGTTCTTGGTCATTGATGTAAATGCCTCATAAAGATAAACACACCGAAACTGAAACCACCAACGACGATGACGATGACGATAGCAGCACGAGCGGTGGCAATTTGCAATAAAATAAAAAAAAATAAAAAAATATTTTGTTGTTGTTTGAGAGACTTCAACCACAGGTGAGTTATGGTCAACTTAAATTTGAATATCCAACTAATGACATGATTTATCATGAAAGTTGAAGTAAACTGCCATCAATAAAAATACTCATAGGTAGGGTAAGTGTACCAGTAACCGGCCACCTAACACATTTTTCTACTTTAAAGCTGGATAACTAATTCAGCTGATTTTATTCGTTTATGTTGTTTGTTTTGACCAATTATGGATCATGTTTAGTATTGAATAAAAAATATAAACTTTAAGTGCTTGCAATATATTTTTTAATATGGATTTATTTTTAAAAAAAGTGAATTTTCACCAGTACCCGGCCACCAAATTTCAGTATCCGGCCACTTTGATCCAATGTCCGGCCATGCCCTTTTTTGCTTGCGATTAGGAGTATGCACAAGGCACTAATGGCAAGTTATGCATTCGTTGAAAAAAATCGAGCCCGAAGTTTTGATCAAACTTGTTATAACGATGATAGGGAAGAAGAAAAAATATGGTCTCAGGATTCTGAGATTATGTCTGTTTGTGCGTTGAGTTACCAGCTTAAACCACTAGATCGATTTTCTTCCAACTTGTAACATAGCATTTTTTAGTAAATCCACCCACACAGATCTTTAATTTTTAGAACAAAAAATAGCGGTATCTGCCATACATTTTTAAACAACTTTCTCAAAAAAAGCTCGATAACTTTTCTAAAAAAAAAATCAATAAGTTAATTAAGTAAGGGCTATGATAATTGATGGTACCCCCCAAAAAACCATTTTCATCTTCGATTTTCTTCAAAACAGTAGAAAATAAATATTCATTTACATTTTCAAAAAATATGTTTTGGATTTTCAAAAAAATGTTTCAATTTTTTTTTTTAATCAAATATTTCAAAAACGACTTTGATGTATTTTTTTGAAACTACGTAGCTAGTTAAGGGTATTTGTAAATTAATATTTTCTTAGAATATTTAAGGAAAAGTTTTACAGTAGATGAAGGACATAAGAAAGTCAAAAAATGCAGAGAATTTCTTTCTAATAACCGTGTTTTCTTATATGAAAAATTGTGTATAAGAACGAAAATTTATTTTATTAGATAAACGCATTATGAGAAAGAAAATTTTATTTAAATATCACTAAATCAATTGAAATAAGTTTCCAAAGAACCTACTCACTGAAAAATTGTATGTAAATATCTTGAAGTTGCATTAATTCATAAAAATCACTCATAACGTGCCAAGAACAATCATTAAATTATTAATTTCTTTCAAAATCACATTATACTGGGTGGTTTCTTAAAGACGTTTAATTTTTAAATTTTGTACCAGAATAAGTTTTTTATATCAGTGTTTTTCTTATACCCGGTTTTTTTTATATAAGATTCATTTTACACGTTACTTCATGAAAATGTGCATGGTGCTTTAGAATGTCTGCGAGTTTTTCTTATATGAGATTTTCCTGTATTTGTCTTCTACTGTACTTTTACGAAAAAATAACGGTACCTTCCACACAAATGTTAAAAAAAACCGTTAAGGAAAAAGTTATTTTTTCTCTAAAACGGTTGCTATGATTTTGATAAAACCTATTGGTTTTATTGTTTTGAATTTTTTCATTATCGACTCAACGGATTCAGATTAATTTTCCTATATAAAAATTTCAAATAAGATCTAATAATAAAAAAATAAATCCTTATAATTTGCATACCAAAATTTTTCCCATAAAATGTTTCAAGTTTGAAATATATTAAAAAACATTATTTGTTAAAAAAATCGCTCCAATGACTTAAATTTTTGTTTTTCACACAATCATATTTTATCAAGAAATCAGATGGCATTATCTTTTTTCACTGCAAACTATCAAAGAAGTTGTTTTTGCTAATTTCAATATGGTACACATTTCGTGCTTTTAAAGATTTTTCTCTCATAGTTCTCATGCTTTTCAATCCTCTGTGTCTTGAACATAATAGCAACAACGTACGACCCAGTCGTGCATTTTATTCTTAAGGAAATCTAAAACCAATTCGCTGAAGGTCTTTCGGTTCTTGTGCAGCAGTTTCTTGACTCATTTTCTTCAAAAATGTATGAATTACATACAATAAGTTATGTGGCCGTATACTGGTGCCGTTTGTTCTAAAAACCGGCCATAGTAATCCCTTGAACAAAAACAGTGGCCGGATACTGAAATCTTACATGTTAAATACATTTTAGTTGATGGTAGAGGAAGCTAGAAGTATTTTGCTTCATTTAAGCATAAAAGAGATACAAAAGTTGATTTGAGGCAAAAATCTAGTACCCGGCCACCCTGGCCGGTTACTAAAACATCTTATAAAAATGGTGTTCCAGTAACCGGCCACCATATTTTTAATTATTTAGAACATTAAATTAATTTTTTTTTTAATTTTAAGATAGTTTATTATATTGTTGATATAATAAAACAAAATACAAGTTTGTATACTCACGGATAATACCGAAAATGACAACTTATTCTTATTGGTTTTCCTAACATTTTCGAACTCTAAAACGCAGTTTCTACTCTCGCCGTGAACTTCGTACCTTTAACATTTTTTTGACATGGATCTGTCTACAACAGATCTGTCAAACTTTACCAAAACGTAAAATGTACCTGGAATTTTTGTCAAAATTTATTTGCCCATGTAAACAATGTTTTATTTTCTTAATATTAACGATTTAATTGAAAGTGGACGGATACTAGTGACTGGCCGGGTACTGGTACACTTACCCTAAACAACAAACAAAAAAAATTAAAAAAAAAAAAAAAACTTTTTGCAAAATTCAATATTTTGCAATTTTTCACGATAAGAAATAGTGACAATGTTTAATGGGACATTTTAAGAACGAAGTTTTGCGAAAATTTCAATTCATTTTATGACAAAGAGTTTTTTATTTTGTTGTTATGCTTTTTGTGTAGGTAGGTATACACTTTCAGCAATTAAGTCGATTTATTAGATGTCAACAAATTCATACAACCAAAATTTAAGAAAATTTAAAAAATTGCTTTCCAGAAGTTGAAATAAAACTTAGTTTAAATAACGATTTTGATTGATCTATTGGTTTTTCAATGGTACCTCGTGGCATGATGGTTAGTGCGTTGGACTGTCATGACAGCCGCTGCAACCTAAAAAATGAAATATTTTTCCCGAAGTAATGCCTTTTGCGAAGAACTGACAAATCCTCCAAGAGTATACTTGTCATGAATAAGTGCTTCTCATCTTGCCGTTCGGACTCGGTGCCCTCTATTCCTGCCATCAACACGCACACAGGAATGGTTGAGAGTTGTAAGTCACTAGGCCCTGGTTCTCTACGAGCTGTTGCGCCACCAAATTTATCTATTTATTAATTTTGATTTGTTTTCAATAATAACCGAATATTATGTGCATTAGATTGAGCCAAAATGGAAATGTCAATCTTTCATTTTTGGTCTCAAAGTTAAAAATTTCTCATACATGTTTGTGTGGGAAAAGAATGGCCTTAAAGACACAAAGCAAAATATCGTCCAAACCGGAAATTCTTCAAAAACGTATGTACATTTTCTATCAATCTATCATAGTAACTTTCCAATGGACAAGATAGTTTTTGGAGGTATAAAAATGAATACGCAACACCATGTTTTGTCCAGAAAATTTCAATGTGTCATTTGCGACGTCTAAATATCAACTTAAAAAGCTCAAATTTAAGGAGGATTAATATTTCCTCCATCGAAATTTTGTGACCAATCATGAAAAGTAAACATTTATATTTCCTTGGCAAAGTCTGATGTGCATGGTACATGGTTTGATTTGAGTTGTAAGGCGGTTGTAAGATCTAATAAAGCCCCAATAACACTGAAGAAAACTCGCACAAACTCCGGCTAGAAAGACCGGTCCATAAAGAGAAAAGGTCTTTGGTATCGCAATCGAAAGATGTAGAATTAATGACACCACCTCCGATAACAGACTAAGTTCTACTGACTTTAAATAAAATAAATTTGGTGATGTGACAGCTCGGGGAAACCCAGGGCCTAGTGACTTAAAACTTTCAACGTGTGCTTTCTGTTGGCAGGAATGGAGGGGACCTATAATTTTGTTGCTGTGTCATAATGGCCAGGAAGCCATCAGAGATGTTGCCTCTGATACTTGCATGACCACCACAGAGAAACCCCTGGTTCGACGAAGAATGCAAATAAAGCTGCAGGAGCTGACTGCCTTGCGGCTGAGCTATTTAAAGCGGCCAGCACGAGCCTCTGGACTGCACTAACTAAAGAGGAGTCTCCTTAAATCGCATACAAGATCTTCTCTGCCGTACTTTGTAAAAACCTGAAGCTATTCGTCAATATTCCGATAGGTCCATATTATTGTGGAAAGCTCTTCATCGACCAAATATTCGTACTACTGCAGATCTTGGTAAAACCAAATTGTAAAACCAAGGTGTTTCAACTCGATACCCACCAAACTTTCATCGATTTCGATACACGGCTGTTCTGATATTTTGTGGAATTGAATCCTCACGGATTGAAAACGGAAAAAAAAGGATTAAACGTCATTTTGTTCTTTTTTCCGAACGTCTATGAATCGTATATGTTCGAAAAAAACAATCCGCCATTTTTTGACATTTTCAAATCCAGTATCTCTGTGTTGGCCGTTTTAAATCCGTACTAATTCAATTCGACCGAATATCAAAACAGCCACCATAGATATCTATAGACGTGTGCAGGATGACGAAAGAGAATCTATGCTGCTCCATCAAGACAGGCATGTCAAAAAAGGTTTTATACAAAGCGACGCGCTGTCATGCAACTTCTTTCAACATCGTACTTCAAAGAATTGTGCAAAACTCTCACGTTAACACCAGAAGCACAATCTTTCAAAAATCCGTCGAATCGTTTTCAAATTCGAGTGAGACAGTTATCTCCCATAAATTTCAAAACACATGTCATTAATGCCAACTGTAAAATCTATAGGACTGTCAATATAGGTACGAGTAGATAGCTTGAATTTGTTTGGTATATGGAATATGTTTTGGTTTTAACTCGAAAATTAAGTCGAGTTTGACAGTTTTACACTTGAAACTTTTTGTTCAAAACTAAATTTCCTATAGATGGCTTTTAAAATTTGAATAAAACCTTTTGTCAGAAAACAGTTAACAAAAACCAACAAAAAATCGAAAAATCAAAGATTTCAAAAGCTCAAAAAATACCCAAACAAAATAAAAGCTCAAAAATCCATTTCAATTCGAAACTGACAGAAATTTTCAAATTTTAAAATTTGACCATGTGGCGCAATGGTTAGTGCGTCAGACTGCCATGCTGAAGGTCTGGGTTCTATTCCCAGCCGCTACCACCTTAAAAACGAAATGTTTTTTTCCGTTACTACTGCCTCATGGCGAGGGATGAAAAATCCTCTAAAATAATATACTTGTCATGAAAAAGTACTTCTTATCTAGCTGTTCGGTCTCGCAAAAAATAGTTTGTGCCCTCCATTCCTGCCAACACGTACGCACACAGAAATGGTTGAGTTGAGAGTTGTAAGTCACTAGGCCCTGGTTCTCTAAGAGCTGTTGCTATTTTTTACTATTTTAAAATTCGACCCGCTCCCGTCTATAAATATTTTTGCAATTGTTTTTGCATAACATTGTGATCTAGGAACATCATTACAAACATTTCACTTGTAATCATTCATTTCACTTGTAAATAATTGTCTATCTATTAAGTTTTTTTTTTTAATTCTCTGACCAGTTTTTTTTATTTCAATATTGCTTTTTTTGTCATTTGGTCTTTCAAACACAAAGAAGAACAAAACTGCCATCAAAAACTTTTGCGAATGCGGAAAATGAAAATTCCTCTAATCCTTGCATCATCGCACTTCAATGAATGTCCCGCGTTAAAAGCAAAAAATGTCTTGATCTTCTTACAATAAACGAGTATACTAACGTATCTACAGTCATACATACAAGACAACCTACAAACAACTTTTCATCTTTGCAAAAATTCAAATTAATCCACCCACACACATTTATTGGAGAAAGAGAAAATAAACACAAAATAATGTCTATGCGTTGCTTAAAACTAAAACAACAACAACATCCCATAATTTATTTCGTTCATGTAATTAAGATTAGACAACGTTGGATCATCATCTTCGCATACGCGGAATCGTTGCAATAAATATTGACAGTCATAAATATATTGTGGCCCGACTGACTATATTGGAATATGCCATTGGCGCACTATCAGTCAGCTACACCGAATAACACCGCCAAAACAGGATTGGGCTCTCTGATGGTGCTGATGGTGGACTGGGATTTTGTCTTACAACAATGTTTACACACATCTCCTCGCCCAGTCACCGGAAATTCCGTGGAACGAAGATAAAATGTCTTTCCCACACATAAACTTTGTTTTGGTTTGAAGCGAGTTTATACTTTCGCGCACATCTCATCATCGTCAACATCATCTGGGATCTGAGAGCGGTGTGCGGTGTGGTTGGGAGTGATGGCGATGGGGATGGCGGA
Organism: Dasysyrphus albostriatus; assembly: GCA_946251815.1. Lineage (NCBI taxonomy): Eukaryota > Metazoa > Arthropoda > Insecta > Diptera > Syrphidae > Dasysyrphus > Dasysyrphus albostriatus. The sequence continues at coordinate 141,771,451 of OX276336.1, forward strand.
TTGAGTAGAGGAAGCCCTGGTCATCTCTTTATATACTGACAAGATAGACGCCGCCGTTGATGCTGGTGCTGCCACCAAAACAACACAAAATAATGTATCACCCACCGCCCCTGCTCCTTGCATCCGTTCCATATTACAGATTCATCTACGTACGAGTATATCTGTCTGGAAATGAGTCAAGAAATATTTTTGAATGACTGTCGGTTGAGATACTTTCATAAAAACAGAAAAACACCCAACCGAACGACGCGACGCGACGGTCGGGCCGGCGAGACCAGACCACAATTCAATACAGAAATATTTAGGTTACGAACATTCTCCCTCTTCAGAGAGATTGGGAGTCTCATTGAAGTGGCCCGTAAGCCCCGCACAGTGTATATATGATGTGATGTGAACTTTTACTTAAGAGGTCTGTCAGCCTCGCCTCGTCGTCAATGCGTCCCAAAAGGCACGGTTTTTTTTCTTTTATTACAGAATCAGAAAATTAATTGGAATCAATTCAATGGAAATGCTCCCACATTCTTCACTTTTCGAGAGTTTGACATTCCGTTCCATTTCGCAAGTCTCCACTTCTTCAGCAGTAATACTCCAGCTCCAGCGCCATTTAAGATGGCTATGTCGACTGAGGAGTTGTGTCAGTTCAATGATTTCTAATTTCATTTTCAGACAAATTCACAAAAAAAAAAAATTGCAAAAAGACACAGACAATATGCGATGGGTTTTTATTATTTCTTGGTTATAAATCATCGTAAGAACAAGCTTCGAAGACCAAAGCGAGCAGCAACGCGACAACGATGTTAGAGTAAAGCACGCGGATTTCTTTGTATGAATTCCGGGAATATTTTACTGATTTGGCTTTGTTCGATTTCAGTTGGGATTTTTTGAATTAAAATTAATTTGGCGCTTCATGTTTAATGCGCTAAATGGAAGATATTATGTTTTTTTTTTGTAAGTTTGACGGAAACAAAAAGCTTGGGTTAGCAAAAAAAAAGCAAAATATAAGGAAACTTGCAACAAAGGTGTGCAAGGTCGGTTTTGTGTTGATTGGTATTTGGCTTTTTAAGATTGCGACGTTAAGCTTCGAGAACAAAGAAACTTTTGAAATTTTAAAATGCGCAAATTAAGTTAGAAGATTTTACAAAACAATAAAACATCCAATTTTAACCTTGACTAAGAATTCTGTGAATAAGATTCATAAATATGGTTCATCTGTCAAGATTATACCTAACTTAAAATTTAAGATGTTTTTAAGAGTTGTAGATATTTTAGTGTGTGAGATACCGGAATAGAAATTATACCTGGAGGGTGATTCAAATAATATGTTACTAAAAGCTAGGTGGAGTATAGTACCTACGAAAAATAATCTTTACCCATTTTGAAATTTACTCTTTTATTTTATAAGTCGGAGATTATTTTAATTATCAATAGTTTTTGAAAAAGTAAGTCTATGAAAAAGTAAGTCCAATTTAAGTCTAAATTTTTAAAATAAAAATTGAACAATAAGTTGTAGGCAGACCTGTAAACTTTCAAGTACAAGTACCAGTTAAGCACTTAGTTCCTTGTGCTTGTACTTGAACTTGATAAAAAACAAGTACCGTGTACTTGGTACTTAAAAAACACCAAGTACAAGTACTGTTCCAAATACATGTCCTTGGTACTTAAACACTGCCCATTACATTTTCAAGTGTTTTTCAAGTACAAGTCCATTTTAAGTACTTATCAAGTATGAGTCCATTTCGAGTATTTTTCAAGTATAATTCGTTGATTTGTCTGGGTCAGCTATTCAATAATGACTATTTCAACTCTTAAACACAGACCACGGCGGCTGATGGCTTCTGGTTGCCTTGGCGTCATCTAGCAAAAGTTTCGCAATGGTCGGCATTATTCGACAGCTCAAACAGACTACTCAAAGAATTGTACTTGAAACTGACTTGTACTTGAAATGGACTTGTATTTGAAAAGTACTTGAAAATGTATTGGGCTGTTTTAAAGTACCAAGTGCAAGTACTTGGAACAAAGTACTTGACGATTTTTTACTTCATGTTTTTCAAGTACCAAGTACATCGTTATTGTTTTTTTCAAGGACAAATACAAGTTCAAAGTACTCAAGTAAAAAAGTACTTAAGTACTTAAAAATATTTTTTATTTTTTTCGCATTGGAGCTGTAAACTATGCTTTAACTATACTTTAATGCAGATAAAATAGTGTGAAATGAAATCATTATTGATGATATCAAGAAAATTCTCATGGAATATATCAAGAACGACGCAGCTGTCTAACCAAAGGTCGATGAAGATTTGATTTGAAATAATGAACTTTCTAGAATCCGCCAGAGTTTCGAAAGACAAAGTTTCGATGTGTTAAGTTTCGGAAAGTCAAAGTTTCGCAAGATAAGGTATTAAAAGACAAAATTTTGAAAAAAAAACGTTTCGAAATTCTCGGAATAGCTGAAAAAATATTTCCAACAGCGTTTTCCAAAAACATGTCAACTTCGTTGTTCCTTGAGTGATTTCCATTAAATTGACAATTGTGATAGCTAAGTGACAGATTTATAACAGAAACAAATATTTTGAAACCAGGGTGTTTAAAAAATATGTCAAAATCATTACCATCATTGAAATAACTCAATTAACAACAAAGTTGAAATTTTTTTTAAAATACTCTGTTTTGAAAATATTTTTTAATTTTTAATTTTGTATCAGCTTATCAGCTGTGTCAATTTCATTGAAATCGCTCAATGGACAACAAAGTTAACATTTTTTTCATAAAAATCGATCAAAGAATAACGAAGAGTTGCAATATGATGACATATTTTTGAAACACAATGCTTTGAAAAAAATTTGTTTTCTATTTTTAATTCTGTATCAGCTATCACTTGTGAAAATTTCGTTGAAATCGCTTAAGGAACAATGAAGTTCTGATAATTTCGGGAACTTTTTTTTTTCGAAATTTGTCGTAATTTCAATTTTCAAAACTTTGCTTTTTGAAACCTTCAGCCTTATTGTGAGTTTCACGTGAAAAATAAAAATACTGCACGCGCAAAATTTCATTTCATTACATTTCACTTTTCGACTATTGTAAGTTTCACTCTAAAACGAAAATTCCCCTTTATTGTGAGCATTCATTTCGTAATTAATGGCTTAACTTGTCACTTATTTTTTAACGGTGAATACAAAAAAAAACAGAGGCTACTGACTGGTGCCTTTTCGCAAGGTTTTTGTTTATTTAAGGCAAGAAGAAGTTCATTCAAAATTCATAATAATAAATAATAGCTTTTAAAATTCTGGGGAAAAAAAAATTTTTCGTTCATCTTTTCAAAACTTAAGTTTTTCGAAAATTTATCGTTCGGCATTTCATTTTTTGAAACACTGTTACTATTCCACTTTCTTTTTTGAAATATAAAGATGAAAGTAAATCTATGCTAGATCCTTTTGAAAGACTTTTTTCATTTGGTGGCATAATTTAATTCTAAAAATAAGCTCTCAGACTCAAACTTCGAAAAGTTTGTGTTGCTTAAGGCACTTTTACACGACGACTTTAGAGTCACGACTTTTTTCGAAATTCAATGAGTGCGAACCAGAAAAAACATCTGATCTCACCATCACTCATTTAATTTCGAAAAGAGCCATGACTCATAAGTCGTCGTGAAATAGTGCACTTATGCACTTAAAGTTAATATGAAATATGTTTGAATTGTTTTATTTTTTTTTTTTACTGACGCTTAATCCGTAAAATATTGAATTTTTATGTTAAACATTTCTTTTTATCTTAAAAATTAATAAAATAGCTTTAATTACAAAATAAATTATTTTTTTCTAATTACATTGAACCAACTACTTAATTACAGATTTAATTACATTTCAATTACTTTTATGTAATAACAATGAAATTGTACTAATTACCTGTAATTGCAATTGTGACTGATACAATTTATTTTGGCTTTAACTAATACTTCGTTAAACCTAGGAATAGTTAAACCAAATCGAAGCACTTCCTTCGTCTTTACGCCTCTTAAGACAAATCTTTATTTTCTAATTCGCTTTACATTCTTTATAAATAAGCTTTTAAGGATTAGGGAAGAGGTCGGAGTAACTTTACTCCCTCACTAAAACGAGTTTATAAAAAAGGCTGCAACACACTACCCTACTATATTTATCATCTTTTTATTTAATAAATAATTCTCTTTCACATTTTTTTTTTTTAATTTTAAGTTTTTGTATAAATACGAACCTGCAAAGAGTCGTGGATACTATATTGAAGCCTTTTATCATTCATAAATCATAACCAATAAATTGGTGCTACACCAAAAGGAAAATAAATTAATTTCTTTATATTTGTCTTATAAATACTAGGGGAACAAATAATAAAATTGTGATGATATGAGAAGATGCTTATCCTTGCTGAACCTAATCTATCTGCTATAGAGATTTCCAAAACATAAATAAAGGCAAAGCAAAGAGGCTCTATATTTGGGTATACCTAACATAAGTAAGTTCATTTCGTTAGGGCGCATGTTATGTATGATAAAGGTCTAAATTATACTTTTCTTCTGTTCTCTTAATTAAGTGTGTGCCAGTTGAATTATATTAGATTGATAGTTTTATTTTGTGTTTTTCTTCTTTTTTTTAACAGACGAATAACTTTTGGGACCGAAAAAGAGGGTGGTTTGGCTATTTTTGGGGCTAAAAACGTGCGTAGGTCTTAATTCAAGAGTTTTTTGTTTTGTTGTTGTTGTTGTTGTTTTTGTTGTGTCTGTGTTTACACAAAAGACAAAAGTAAGATATGAATGCCTAAAAAGGGCTTTTTTGAAATTGATAAATACGAAGGAGTATTCCAGGAATATGGGAGGATGATGTGATAATATAAATACATAAATAAGTATTCGTATATATTTTATTTGGCATAAATTGCCTTAGGGGAGCATTTGGTCAATAAATGATGAGGACATAAATACTATACGGGGGATGAACACACAATAATAATTTTCCTTTGAATTTAAATATACAATTTGGTGGAGTGTGGTGTGAGGAATTTGTTTGACAAACTCAAAATAAATCCCCATAATGGCTTTGGAAACTATTAGTGTTGAAAAATATTCAACCGAAAACTCTTCAAATATTAACAATTTTTTTCCGCTTGAATTTGTCTTGAAGTTCTTAGATCAAGAAAGTATTTTAAATATTTTCATAGGAAATGATTTTAGAAAATCTTGTTGGTAGCGATAATACTGCTAAATTCTGAAATGTAAAGTCACAGAGTGTTTTGACAACTATTTTGGTATGATTTTTTCGATTTCAATATTGACTACCTTTTCATGTTGTGATAAACATAGTTTGTAAATGTGAAGGAGATTAAAAAGAGATGGCTAAATATGAAATGTATATCAGGTGTGTTGTTTGGACATCACTTATCACAATTAGGGCGAAAAACTCAGCTAAACGTCATCCAATTTGAAAATTTTTCGTTGGATTTATATTGAACAAAGTAAAATTACTTCGGAGTCAAAAATAGTAAATTTCGACTTTAGAAAAGCCTTCGACTTTAGAAAAGTCGAAATATCTTGAAAATTTTTTTTTTCTGGTGGCGATATCAGAAAATTCTACTTTGTATGGAAAGAATTTTGAAAAGAATGGCAAATACTACGAAATTTGCAATCGTCTAATTTTGTCCCTCACGAAAACGGGATTGTCAGCAGATGCTCACTGCTGAATTTCCAAAAAAAAAACGTGTTCGACACATTGGTGAAGGCGATTGACGACGCAAATGGTAGAATATTTTACCTCAATCCAGTCTGCTGGTATTTTCAAAACGTTCCTCATTTCGTTGATTTGGCTCAATTCCGTCCAAGATCCGACATTGTAGTCACTTCTTCTGGAATAGCAGCTACGTTGTTGGAAGGTGGTTGAATAGTTCATTCAGCTTTGAAATTGCCATTGAATGCTAAGCGCTTACATTAAAAAAAAAAAAATTCAAACTGAATTTTTTAAGAAAAGAATAAGTTTTTCTAGGAACCGTTACAAATTTAGTTGAAAAAAATATATACATAACCTGAAAAATAGTGAAAACGGTAATGGCTTGGTATTTTTTTTTTTAGAAAATGACAAAGAGATTAAAAAAAAGTTAACAAAATTTTGTGTGCATTCTTTACATTTTCTTTTAATAATGCGACTTCAAAAAATTCAGTCCCATTCTTTTTTCGTTAAAAAGATTGCAATCTTTTTGTTTCCAATCTTTTGTCATCATCAACTGATTGCAATCTTTTCTGACTTCATGCATTCTTTGCATTTTTTTTTGCATTCTTTTGAATTCGTATGCATGATTTGAATTTTTTGCATTCCCTTGAATTCTAAAGATTTCTTTGAATTAATTGTATCCTTTTTCATTTTGCCCTCCATAATGCCAACATTGACATGTGCTCTTAAAAAATTGCCTAAAATGCCTTTGACAAAATTTTTTGTGTGGGTATACAAACATTAAGGTTTTCCTACATCAAGGGAAACCTTCGGTGACGACGAAAAAATAAAAACAACAAGGTGATGTTGCAAAAAAATGCAATCAATTCAATGAATCCAAAAGAAATAAAAAAAAGCAAAAATTCAAAAAATGCAAAAGCCTTCAAAAAATTTCAAAATAATCCAAACAATTCAAAAGATGCAAAAGAATTCAAAAGACTTTAAAAGAATGCAAAAAGAATCCAAATAATGCTTTAAGTCTCAAAAGATTGATTGCAATTTTTTCAACGAAAAAAGAATGGCGACTGCATTTTTCGAAGTCAGATTCTTAAAAAAAATAAAATGCACTTGCTCTTATGTTCAAGTTGCTTGGAATTAAGTATTAAAATATGAAATTAATTATAAAAAAATATAAAAAAACATTTAAATCGTTCTTTTAACTGTATAAACAATAAGTTTTAAAACATAGAGCTCAAAACCAAGCACGTGGTTTAATTACTCGAAAAAATATGAATATGTGAAAAAATTTTAAATCGTTGGAGCGATTTTCTTAAAATTTAATTTCTTATATATAAAATTCTAATAACATTTTTTAAAAAAAAGTTTTGGTATGTCAATTTTGAGTATATATTAAAGTACATTTTTAAAGCTAGTTTAAAAAAAAAATCATTAACTCATTTTTGAAATATTGAATTTTCAAAAACAAATTTTAAATATTTTTTTTAAAAATCCAAAATTTATTTTTTTCAAAATTTTTATTTACATTTTTAAAAAGATTTTGCATAAAAATTTTGACTAAAATCGTTAATGAGAAAATCGAAAATTAAAAAAAAAACGTTATATTGCAAGTACCCTTAGTAACGTTTTTCGGTAAATTTTTTTTTCCTATCAAAAAGTACACCATACTTCCAATTATACAGCAATTTTTTATCAAAATCGTTAGAGCCATTTTTGAGATAAAAAAACTTTTTGTTGTAGGGCAAGTACCGTTAATTTTGGTGCTAAATAAAAATTTGAGAATTACAAAAAATAAACCTTCAGTTCAAAATTTGAAAAAATTGCTTCAATGGCTTAGGCTGTAGGTCGATATATGAACAGACAGACAGACAGAATTGTGCCACCCTCTTTTTTCGTGTTTTCTATCATCGTAATGTGACGTTTGATTGTTATTTCGAAATTTTTTTTTCCACGAATCGAAAACTTGCCCTATAGTACCTAAATATCGCAAGTAAGAACGTTAGGAATACAATCTTTTATTGAAGTCTTTAAAGATTGCATTCGCAAAAGATTGCGATCTTTTACAACTCTGTCAAAAAGACAACAATTTTTGGCTGAACAAAGTTTATATATTTATTATATTATATTTATAGTTTTATATATTATTATTATTTATATTATTAATATACTATTATTTGTTATTTAAGCACATATCAAAAATGTCTTTTCAGATAGCCCAGAGGTAAATCACCAAGTTTAACTGAACTAATTCTAAAATCTAGATTAAAATTGATTAAAAAACATGTTTTAGGAGTAAACTTTAGGTTAATTCCGAAAATCGGCTAATTTTTGATTTCACATCGAAAAGCTAAGCCCCTTTTAACTTAATGATTTTATTATTGAAAAAATTCGTTGACATACGAAAGAATACAAATGTTACAACGGAATAAAAGGAATATCAACTTAATCGGCTACGTTTTGTGTTACAGTTAGATACTTTCTTGTTAAAAAATTCTAACAAGTGTGTCACGTGTAGACATTAAATGATCAAATTTCTTTAAACAAACATTTTTATGCGACATAATAACATTTATATACATTTTTTGACAGAATAAACAAAATTAAAAGCGCTACTGGCGCTGCTTTTGAAGTTACATATATTAAAAATTGTTTAATTATGCTAACATTTCTCACGTAGGTAACGCAGTTTAGAAAGTCTTTTTAGAAAAACAACAATATCTCTTTAAACATTGACTCTCTCTCACAGAAACAGATAATAAACAAAACAAAATACCAACTGCTCACCTTAATTTAGTTCATTTCTCTAGTTATTGATATGTGGCGGCAAATTACAAATGATTGCGTTAATTACTGCATGGTTGTATGCGCTACAAGCAACTATCTCCCAACCATCACAGTGTATTACACATAAATGCACCACAGATCCTCTCATAAATTCCACAACTTCTGTTCAATTACATTTTTGAGCAATTAAGTAAACAAAAATATCTTGTAAGATCTAGAGGGAAGATCATGATTATGATTATTATGTACTTACTTGCAACATTGTAACAATCGGTTAAGGCAAACTACTTTTTTGTTATTTTTGCAAAATTATTTACACATTTTTTCTTGTAAATTCTTGAATTCATGCACAAGAAGAGATAGTCATAAAGGGACGTAGCTATTGTGGAGAAAAAAGGGAATCAAGATCCTCAGTAATTCTATGTTTAGCTTAAAAGTGACAAGAAAACTTGGTTTTCAAAGCTACGTTTTTTATATTTAGCTAGGAAGATTTGGGTTTACTTAACATCAGCAATCTTTTTGCATCGTGATCATACCTTAGGTCATTCTTTTTCATTCTGTTAGAAATGTTTCCCAAGTAGTAAAAAATATTTTAAAATAAAGATAAATATTGCTGATCAGTAATTAAGTGAAACCCCGCTTGTGTATGCACAGGAAAAGTTAGAAAGATTTAAAAAATCATCAACATTTTTGTTTTTCAAGTGAATACTTTATTTTTGAAACTTACACTTATATAAAAATTCTATAGCCCTGCTCAATATATTTTTTTCTCTCCACGGCCCTGGAAAAATCAAGAAAACAACACTTGCTTATGTCCGATTGCGGAAGTATTGCGTGTGCACCTCTTGATTTATTTTTGCTTCTCCAAACAACAGACATATATTATAATATTTCGCCCGAATTTCAGGCAGTATATGAGCAATAATTTGGAATTCATTGCAGGAGCACACATGACAATTTTATGGACATTTTACCAACGGTAAATATAAATCAACAATTTGAACAAACTGAAATATACAAGCATACATCACACAAAAAAATAAAAAAATGAAGCTTCCAAGTTCAACGCGGCAACCATTTAGTATATTGGTGAGAAATTGAAATCACCAAGAAGTTTTAGAGTGCTGGTAGAGTACCTACCAACAATAAATTTAATTCACCACCCTGATGACATGTATACTCGCAGAAAAGCAACCAAAAAAGGTAAAGATAATTTAAACAATTGGACTTTGGGCCAACCACAAGGGTCAGAATTTTAAATGGTGTTTCCTGGGCAATTATTGTGACATTATAATCAGTCAATAAATTTAAACTGTATCCCAGGGCAGACAACTGTCTCCATGAAGGGAATGAACCTTTTGTTAATATATTAAGCTACTAGAGCAGACAATTAAATTAATTTTAAAAGTAAATTTAATTTCATTGATGAGATTGTTATTTAGATTCATTTTGTGATTTTAATCTAGGCAAATGAGATTTTGTGCTATATTTGTTAGAAAGCCAGATAGTGGGAATGTTTCGAAATTCTGCAATTTCAATAATTTTACATTTCAAACTTTTAACAATTTAACAGTATATCTCACTGAACAGTAGGTGTGAGACCAATCTTCTCATCACTTTAAAGAAAGTAAGATTATTGCACTTAATATTTTAACCGTTTTTAAGCGAGTTTGACACAAAGCTTTGGTATTGATGAATCTCTTCCGCATTGAATTAAAAAATTACCTTTCAGACCATTCCATTCAAGTTGTATTGAATGGTTCCAAGTTTGATTATCATATAGTAAATTATTTTGGTGTGCCCCAGGGCTCCGTTTTGTCTCCGACTCTCTTTTTCATTTATGCATTCATGATATCGTTTCTGCAACAGTATCTACTCTTATTTTTTTCTTCTAAATTAACATCCCTGTCATTTGGATGTGGAACTTCAACGGCAGTGTACGATAAACTCAATAAATTCTGATCTTGTTAGCATTTGTCAGTTGGGAATCAATTGAAGACTTTTGTTTTTATTTCACAAGAACTGAAATCCATTTTACCGAAAATTTTTAACTGCCTGAGTTCACAACCAACACCAGAACTGCTCTATAAAGTCAAGTTGTTGAAATCTCCATCACTTATTTAATACAGACCTTTCTCAGTTCTACCTTTTTGTCTAAAGTTCTAAAAGAAACTTAAATATCAGCGAAATACTTTCAAAAAAATCGTTTTTTTTTGTCCGTTAGCCAAAACTACAGATACTACCTACCGTTAAATGAGAATTGTGAATGGGAAAAAAATAGAGGCCGGCTTAAATTTTGATATCTTCTTTTATTTAAAGAAACGGCTTCAACGATATGAATGAGATTTTCATAATTTGTTATTATGATTGAATACAAAATTAAAAAAATTGTCAAAGTAAAATCGACCTACTGCCACGCCCACTTTTATTTTTTTCTCTATTTCTCCGAAACGTATCAACGAATTCCATGAAATTTTAATGAGAGTTTGTTGTTATGGACAGGAAAAATAATTGCAAATTGATTTAATTAAAATCGGCCTACTGTCACGCCCACTTATCTTATTTCCTTGTTTTGTGGCAACGATTACCACGATTTGCATGAAAATCTCAGTTTATTCTTATGAAAGAGAAAGAAATTAAAAAAAATGTTTTTTTTTTTAATCTACGCTCACTTTTTAAATACAAATATTAATTTTTTGGGAACGCATCCTACGAATTGGAAAATAATTTTAAAATTGTGCACACATCGGCGTGGCAGTGAATGCATTTCAATAAAAGTGCTTTTTAAATATATTTAACATATCCTCTTAGCAGCGAAATTAAAAAACAATTCCTTACGCTATAAAAGAACTAAAATAAATGATTTGCTTTAATTTAAGACTTCTGAGAAATCAAGATATAAGAGAAATGGGCTATGAAGTGGATGGGTTTAATTCAAACATTTTTTAAAAATATTTGTTTGTTCATAAGAATAAACTCTGATATTTTTTGTACATCTTAGGAAGCGTTTTGCAGAAACCAACAAAATTAAGAAAGTGTTTGTGATAGCGGGCAGTTTTAAAAAAACCTATCTGCAAAATTTTGTCCCGTCCAAAACAACAAACTCTGAAAATTTCACGGAAATCGTTGGAGCCGTTTCCGAGAGAAAAAAATAAGAAAAGTGGGCGTGGCAGTCGATGAATAACACTTAAACAATTTTTTTAATCTTTAATCCAGTCATAATTATTAATAACAAAATTATTCACCCCTTCACGTATTCCATCGTAATCGGAAATTTGTCACGAATCCCGAAAAAAATACTATCACTGAATCTATCGTAGTGAAAAAATCTCATACAAATTACGATTGAGAACGGATTTGGTGATAACTTTTTTTGGTTTTTCCAATTACGATAGAATTCATGATAGGGCTGATTAAAATTTCACCCATATCGATGCAGCCGTTTCTTAAAAAACGAAGATTGAAAAAAAGTGGGCGTGGTAAGAGATCCCGGCCTTAGATTTAAGTTTGATACATTTCCCCGAAACTACCTAAAAAATTTCACCTTGCTCCTATTTTCTCCTAGGTCCACATTTATTTAAAAATTTTATAAATGATGAAAATTGGGGAATCCTGATTAAATTTGTTTCTTTTTCCTTTTTTTCGTTTTAAATGGATCTGATCTGTTTCAAATAAAAATATAGTCTCAAAATGATTTTCCAAAATTTGGAAACTGTTTTTTTATTCTAATGGTGGTAAACTAACGATTTGCCGCCAAAATCAACACTGCCAATGGACCGAGAATTGAAATAGTTAGGTAAATGTATAAAATCTTTGTTAAACCTTTAGGTATATCTATTTATGTATGAGTAAGTATACCCAGTCAAATTTTCTATAAAACTTTCATTCCATTACATGCTAACAAAACCCAATCCTCTTCTCATTCATATAGTACCTAACTGATGATTCCCGAAAACTCCCGCCAAACTTTTTTTTATACAAATTTGACTCCCGCTCACTATTAGGTACTGATGCTACATTTCATTGTTATAGCGTGCCCCAAGTCCCGTTTCGTTGTTTATATTTTAAATTTATCGATTTTATCCTGTTTCACATCCCAGGACGTTCTCTCTTTTTATCTGTAAGCCTTCAAAGTTGTTTTTCTTTGTGTGTGTGTGTGAGTTCCGAAAAATAAAAAAAAAATTGAAAAAGTTCTCTTTTTGATATATTTGCTTCAATGGCACTTCAGCCATTTTAACTAATACCAACGAAGTGCTTCTACGTTACTTTCATCTGGCGTGGCGGCTTGGTTATATCGGTGGTGCAAACAAAGCACCCAGCATCCCCCCTCACTCATCAGCTACATCATCATTGCAACTGAAGATAGAGCATATTTTTGGAGCCTTTTTGGTTTTGCATTGACTGGTAGATTTGCCAGAGCGTACGTCTGTTTGTCTGTGTGTGCGGCAAAATAAATAAACGAAAGAGTGCAATGCCCTGATGCTGCATCATCATCTCATCATACCCTATTATCACTAGAATATAACAGGCAACCTTTTATACGTTACCGCCACCGCTGCTGCCAGCGAGCGAGCGCCACGCCACAATGGCTCTTCCTTTGCTAAAATATTCTATATAGTATAGTAGTCCAAGTCCCTGGTTGTTCCCTGAGAGAAGCCCCAAATGTTTTGGCAGACAGACGTCTTTATGGCCATGTTCTCCTGTTGTATATGTACACTTGTGGTAGGTTTATATATTGTGATGGTTGTAGATACAATGAGTCTGGAATTCCAAATTTGTCGACTAGGACCAAGAGTGATGGAACCAGGACCAAGGGGCAGTGTGGTCGGAGGAAAGCATCATCATTCCCATTTTTTTTCTGTGTGTTTGAATATTTCTTCAAACGAATTATTGTGATTTGATGTAGAGTCGCCGTCGTCGTCGCGGTTGAAAGGATGAGTAAGGTTAATGTTTTCTATTTTTTGATTCAAATTATGCATTCGTAAAAAAAAACTCGCGATTTTAATTAAACATGATATTGAGCTGATAGAAGAATTAAAAAACATCTGTTGGAAAAAACCTTCAGAGTATATGTTCGTACACGCGGGCACAAAGGCTGAGCGTATTTTGGTTTCTTAAAAAAAATCATTTAGAATTTTTTTTCAAACTTGAAATTTTTCAAAAATACCCGTTTTTCAAACTATGAGTGTCTGAAACATAAATTTCAATCCTACTTACACAAGCAGTTAATTGTAAGAATGAGACAGGTTAGTCTTTTCAGAGAATATAGGTACATTTTATGTAAGTTAGCTTAACCGTTAGGGAGGTTTATGCCAGTATTTGAAAAATAGCTGAGAAAATGAATTTTGCGCAAATCTCGAAAACGCTTCTCTGAAAAAAAAATCATTTCCATTTTCGTGTCTACTGGCCTAAAATTGGTTTAGAAAATATATATTTTTTTCAAGGACCCTATCATGACCCAAAATTTTGTGAACTAGTGTAATCTGAGAAAAGTTGTCATCCGATGACCGCTAGGTCAGATATAAGAGGCCAAAGGTTACGAAAATGGGTTTTTGGCAAATATCTCAAAGATAGTAAGTTTTAGAAAGAAAAATTGTTTTACAAAAAGGTAGATGAAAGAAGTTTAACGTAGCGTGCGACGTGACAGGCGTAACTATATCAACGCATTGGCTACAGATTCAAAAGAGGCTGCAAGTTGGTGTCCAAAGCTCTAAGAAATACCTGGTAAAGGACATAGACGGATTATTACTAGTTTCGGATGAGAACTAGATCAAAAGGTGGAAGGAGTACTTCGCTGTGGTTTTAAGTCGCGTTTTTACCAGCGAAGTCAACCTAACACCCAATGACTCGTCCGTAGTAACAAAGTCCCCCAGTAGAAACAAATTCTTAACCGCAATCAGATCACAGAAGAACAACAAAACGGTTTTACTTGACGGTTTTCCCGCAGAGCTCTTATGAGCAGCGCCAACAACATCATCTGAGCTCCTGCACCCACTCAGAGAGTTTTCCTAGTGAGTGGAAAAAAGGGACGATTTTCAAGCTCCCAAAAAAAGGAGACCTTACGCAGTGTGAAAATTGGAGAGGATTTTGCATGCTGCCTGCTGTAAACACATGTCACAGAGGCAACACTTCTTAAAAGTTAATTTAAGACAGGAACTAAAAGTGTACCAAAGCTCAAACCGTCAGATTTCAATAACAGATATGTTCTTATTTCTTCCACTAACGCCCCCACTTTAAGAGGTTAGGTGCCAGGTAGGAGTTCTTAAGTTAAAGTGGTGTAACTTCTTAGCGGTTAATGTTACGAACAAACTTTATTTGCAATTTTTATGGGAAATTACCTCAGCTACCTTTTTGTTGAACTTTTTTTTTCAACTAACCGGGGTAGAGACATTTGTCAAAAACTCATTTTCGTGACGCATGACCCCTTACATCCGACTTAGGGGTCATCTGAATTTTTAGGACTTTTCTCAGATTATAAGTAACATCAATTCCAACGTGTTTACCACGAATAAGCCAATTTTTTTCCTTGAAAGAATCTATTCTTACTGGTCTAATATTAAAGTTTGTATTTATAGTTCTACAAAAAAAAAAAAAAAAAATATAAGTCTTAACTTAATTCATACAAAAATGTTCATGTGCAAAAGTAACTAATCAGTAGACGCCTTGCCTACGTTTTAATTTATAAGATTTAATTTCCAAAACTGCTGTAGATAGATTTATTTGACTTGAAGCCTTGAGTCTAGACAGCGCATTGGCGGTTTCAATGTTAAATGGCTTCATTTTCATAATCAGTGTGGTCTTGATTCTCATCATTATATTTACCGCAGATGATGATGCTTGCTCTCGGTCATTCATTGTCTGCATTATTATTGCAATCGGATATTAAGCGTGTGCAAATTCAAATTAAGTTCAAGACGGTGTCGCACTTACTTGCTAAAGCATTATATGAAATACTTTCACTTAAAGCATTATGATTAATAATAATAAATTTTAAGTTTGGGGACAAAATATATTTCTTTTTGTTTAATAATTTGAAAGTACATACAAAAATTTGAAACTAATTTTTATTCTTTTTAGATAGAGTATTCTGAAGTAAAGCTCATTTGAACTTTTAATTGTATTAATTTGGAAATATTTAATTTAAATTCGATGAGTACCTCCCAAGTTATTGTTATTAAAGGTTTAAAGAAGTTCATATTTCAGTGTAAGCTTTGGAAACAAAGTATTTATTAAAACTCGAATCAAACAAAAATTTTTTGATGAAAATATTCTCATAAAATACTAATTGAAATTTTTAGAATATAATTCAAAACAAAATTGGATACAATTCATATGTGACATTAGTTAAACGTTAGTTAAAAACAAAAAAAATTATGATTGATCAAAATAAAAAGATAATTTTTCTATAAAATTTTCTTTCAAAACAAAATGTATAGCTTATTTTCTCGAATTCTTTTCAACTGACTTAGATTAAAACCTTTATTTAAGTTTCTTAAGGGCAGTTTTTCAGTGCAAAATCATCCTAGTCTCGGTGTTAAACCTCAGTAAACTCCGGAAAAATATTTTTTCAGTCAGAAAATAAATGTGAGTTTTTTTTGGTTGTTGTGCCATCTCGATTTGGACAATGAAAGTAATTGAAAGTGCAATTCCGTCGTAGCGCCATCTCTATTTTGATGCAGAAAGATGTACAGAAATGATATCCATAGATTTTTGACCGCAAAAAAATAAAGTTAATCCTGAACTGAAAACTGTTCTTGAGTTAACTCGGGGTTAGTTTATTTTCAGCATAACTTCGGCTTAGAGTGTAAAGCAGCTAACTCCTAATTTGCATTTTATACAAACTAGTATTTTAAACAAATTGTTCGTATTACTTGAATAAAACCAAAATTACATTAAATATTTTTCAACACTCGTTATTGCCGAATTCAGTGAAATTGAAAAGATTTGATAGACTTCTGTATTTTTTAGCAATTTTTGAAGTGGTCTATAATGGTAAAAGAAAATGTGGAGTTAACCGCTTTACACTCTAAGCCGACGATAAGTTAACTCTGATTTAACTCAGTGTTAACCCTGAACTGAAAAACTGGCCCTTAGAAATTCTTTTTGTTGGTTGATTAACAAAAACACCATAATGCCAGAAGTCCACTAAAATATTAAATGATTCCATCAAATACAATTTAACATTGAACCTCGCCTTCTTTATTCGAAAACAATACCTGACCCTTACTGCAAGTAAAACGTAAATTCTTACCAACTGCAATTCGAGAAAAGAATTGTCTACACGTGCCGTTGAATTGCAAGTGATTTTATCTTTAAATAGACATAAATAAAGAATACAATTCTCGTTATCTAGAATACGATGATGAGTTAAATGATGAGTTAAATGTATAAAAAAAACACCACGTCTATTAAAAATCATTGTTTAAGAGTCTATCAGTAAGAAAATGTAAAAAAAATTATGCAACATACTGTTTTGAAAAAAAAAAAAAAAATGATTTCAAGCATAGTTTATGGGTTAACAGCTGCCTGAATTTTGTGTTTTAAAAATTGATGTAAAATGGATATGTTGAATAAATCATCAAAATTTTGTTAAACATATTATACAAAAAAAAGTATTTCGACAAAAATAAAAAGACTCCCAAATACCGATTAACTTTTTAGGACGGACAGTGAGAGTTGTTTAATAGCATGCTTTTGGATGATGACGTCATCCGTTCTTGGATTATTAAAAGTTCAATTTTTTGTTTTAAACTTTTATATTGAAGCCGTGAGTGCAATAGTGGTGCAACCTATTTTTGGCAAAATTTTAACTTTTGTCCCGTATTTTTAAATTTAACTAACAATTTTTTTTTTAAATTTGTTAATGACGTTCAGTTTTGATAATTGCATATGAAAATTTGTTGATCAAATCTTAAGTAAAGATAAGATTGCTCATACCCGTCATATATTTTTCGCTATCAGCTCGGATTAGAAAATCAAAACTTAACGTTTTTAATCAATATTTGTAATTATGTAATGTAACAACAACAGGTAAATTTTGTCAATTAGAAATAAAAAATAGATTTTTTTATTATTTTATAACGGAAATATCTCAAAATCGGAAATGGGTAACGGATTTGGTTTCAGCGTAAAAATTACGTTTAGAGCGAGTCTTATCTGTCTGCGTCAGAAATCGTGTAAACCTTATTGTTGTTTTAAAAAAAAATCTATGAACACAGTGTGTAATTTTATAGTATAAATAAATCACTTTTAAAATTGAAAATTTTATGATTAAACACAATTCAATCAAGTAGGTTATTGCTGCCTTTTAATACTGTCGTAAGGTTTGGAGAACCATAAGATATGATTTGCTCTGTGTTGAAAAATTCAAAAGGGAACTTTATTTTTTATCCGATTGCAAATCTTATTTGCAGGATCTTTTAAAAATAAAATTCAATATCACGATTGAATTAAATTTGCTGCGATATGTTAAACATGGTTTGATTCCGAATTTATCACGCCGGAACTATTGAATGTCCATTCACGATACCTTCAAATAAGAAAAAAAATTTATTTTTACGAAAAAACAAAGTTGACACAAGCTGACACAAAATTAGAGGAGACAAAATATTTACAAAAGGGTGTTCCAAAGATCAATATTTTGCAACTTTTTTGTTCTTTTATGTGATTTTTTTTCTTTTTTTCATTCTGCACAGCTATGTCAATTTTATTGAAATTACTGTGAGTAACGGAGGCTCTGACACCCTGTTTTTAAATTATTTGTTTTCTTTTTGAATTTTGTCACATTGAAGTTGCAAAATGGCGACATCTTTTTGAAACAACCTGTTTTCAAAATATTTGTTTCTTTTTTAAATCTGTCTCAGCCATCCCCCTGTGTCAATTTAATTGAAATTGCTTGGAAGAACAAAATTGCAAAATTTTGACACTTATTGGAACATCCTTTTGAACATAGTTTTTTTCTTTTCTAATTTTATGTCACTTCCCACCTGTGCAAATATCGTAGAAATAGCTCTAAAAAAGCGAAGTTGCAAAATGCTAAAATTCTTTTGAAACACACTGATTTCAAAATGTTTTTTTTTTAAATCCGTCTCAGCTAATACCAGGGTCAATTTCATTAAAATCGGTGGCAAAAGTACGATAGCATAGTCGCAAAAAAATGATAACGGTTTTTCGTATAACAGTTCAATAAAAGCATTTTTTGCTATAGGAGAGTGTCTATCTCCTCCCGTTAGACAGAAACGATTATATATTAACCCATAAGTTTTATACCTTTTGCTAGTTCTTTAATCAAGAGAAAACACTTGACTTCAGACTTTTTTTTATGTTTTTTTTCACAAGTTTTGAGTTTAAAATTCGTTTTTTTTTTCAAAAACTTGAAGACATAAAATCGTCTAGTTTTCAGTTTTTGATTAAAAATTTAATTAAATAAAGTTAAATTAATTAATTAAAAAATTAAAAAGAAAAGAAGTAATATATAATTTAATTTTTTTGAAAAATTATATCTTAAGCTTGTTTCTTATGTTTTTTTTCGCGAACTTTGAGTATAAAATTAGTTTTTCTTTCAAAAACAATGCATATATTTCACTTGATTAAAAGACTAACTAACAGAACAGAGCATTGGTACAATACTTAATCGTAAGTATAACCGTTATTTTTTAATATTTTTTTTCATACTTCTTTTATAAAATTGCCCCTCGTGCCCAAACAGGTGGATATAGACCCCCTCCTATTGCTAAAAATGCTTCTATTTAACCGTTCTACAAAAAACCGTTATCATTTCTTGGCGCCCAAGTTATCCTACTTTTTCCGTGATTTCTAATAAATATAAGCCTCGCTATGCTGAAAAAATCCCCATTAAATTCCTTAACGGATGTACTCAACTTTTTGAGGCCTGTTATTCAAGTCTGCAAAAATACCCATCATACAAAAAATCGTTATTGAAAAAATCTTCAGTCGACCTATCATCATTTCCAATATAATTTAAATCAATTACAAACAAAAACAACCAAAACTATGTCATAACCTACATAAATAAAAAACAACTGCAACCTGTCCAAAAAGCTAATCGCCCTTTTTTTCGATCACAACGATAAAACCTCAAAACGGAAAGTGTCCATATACATACTCGTACTCGTATGTATGTAATTCAAATCAATTGATCTAAGCAAGTTACCATCTTGATAAAGAATTTCATTCATAGATAAAAAACAAAAACATTCAATTGATTGATAATAGAAAAAAATTGGGGAAATCAAAATATTCCATCATAAATTAAATGTAACCCTTATCAATTTATAAAATTGAACCATAACCACTTATTGTCATCGACCAATCTGAAAAGCAACTTGAATTAAAAAAAAGAAAAAAACTAAACTAAAAGGAACCTTTTGATTTTTTAAGTGCGCTCTTGCCCCTGGCTTCAACGATCAACCGCATTTACTCACTTATCAATCTCAAGTGGTTTTGGGAACCTGTCTGTGACAAGTTTTCTATGTCAAAATCGGAACCAAACGAAAACGAAAAATTACAGAGAACTCAAATGTGTAACAGCATTGTCATAAAAATGTTTGACAGACCGTATCATTCTGTGAAATCAATTTGTGAAGTTTCACACTTTTCGGTCTGTTCCAAGTTCAAAAGCGACGCGATGCGAAGCGACAACACCAACAACACCGACCACCATCACCGCACCGTGCCACAACAAGTAGTAGCAACATGATTATTATCACACACATTCTGTTGCGATAAGAATCGCTTATGTTATACGGCATCAACTTAATGCCTAGCTCGATGTAATGGTGTTTAACTTTGACACACAGAATTGTTTTGAAAAATTGAAAATTTAATAATAATTTTCCTTTTTTTTGGGGGAAGCGAAAATGCTGAAAACTTCTTCTTCTTCTTTTTTTAAAGAAAAATCAAGATAGGCATACCTATGAGTGGAGGAAAAAAGTCCTTTCAAGAGGGTGCTCAAGACGACGACGACATCTTGTTGATGGCACTGAGTGATTTATCTGGATCAGGGGGGCATTTTATTGTTTTTCTATTGACTTAAAAGATTTGTCTCAGAAACGCAAACGACAGCCCTGCTTAAAAGCAGATTGTCTTTTCGGCATTTTCCTTATCTGAAAAATATATCTTTTTTTTAAAGTTGCAAAAATGAAATGAAAAAAAAAATCCTTCAGTAGGCATTCCTTTTTATTTTTGTGGTTGTAATTTGTTTCTCAAGATGAAAAAGACAAAAAGTATTTTTGAATAAAGGACACATTTCTTAAGTAGATGGAATAAATTTAATACCGAAACTCAAAGAGATATGTACATTCTATTTGTAATGCTTTGTCATCACGAAGAGGATGAGGTAGCCTTGTCTGTTGTGTCAAGGGTTCTTTTCTAATAAATCAGCACTTTTAATATTATTGGAGAGTTCTACTTACCACGGAGACGTTCTATTCTCTCAGGAAAGCTTTAAAAGGTGTTTAAAATTCTCCCAATGTATTCATCATCAATGATGGGGACAGTTAATGATGGATGTTTTTTTTTTTTTTTTGCTGAACACCTTGAAGAAACCTCCAAACATTTTGAAGGTTACCTGGCAATATATAAATCATCTATACCTTATAAATGTCCCGTTAAGACCTTCAGATGTTCCGATGTTCCACAAGATAGAAGGGGTAAATAATGCTTTTAAGACTGTGGAAAATAATGTATCAGACCTATTTTTGTCCTTCTAAGGTATTTCAGAAAATGTTGGGCGCCATTTTGAGAAAACGTTGGGCACCATTTTTAGTTCTAAGTATTTTTTTTTTAAATTGTATTAGTTGCTCATATCCAAACTAAATCAACTTCTACTTTATGTTGATTTCTGAAGGTCAACACGCTGATGAACAGCACCAATCAACTTATGTTGTCCCGTATACCCAAACATCGTACAAAAATTATTACAAAAATATTCAAACACAAATTACAGTCTTCAAGTCAAAACTGGAATATTAAACTGTTTAAAAAGGATGGGAGATGAAGCTGTTCAATAGATGTCAATAATGCTGCAGTGAAAGTTAAAATTTGTTCAACTCTTGCAGCTGCAGTTGCAGCACTTTCGACTCCTATTCCAGCTCCGTCTCTCATTCGGCTCAGGCAGTAGGGTTGCCGCACATTATTGACGCAGGGGGCCTTAGATCTAATAAAAGCAATAGTTCCAAGCATAAATATCTGTTGCTTATGTCGTTTTCGATTGGATTTTCTGACTGTTCCTCTCCTTTTTGATTCCAATCGAATATGAAAATATAAATTTAGAGTGTGTGTACACTACCGACCGACAGACGCCATTTTTAAAAATGGTTTCTTCAAACATTTCTCACTTTTGACAAGTAATACGATGAAAATGCATGCGTGTATTCCAAATCTACTCCTTGAAATCGGGAACAGAAAAAGACTCAAAAAACACTACTCCGAATAGCAAATCGAAGGCTTTTGGAGTAGTTGGAGTGAAAATGGAGTAGAAAAGGAGTACTCCGATTGTCTAATCGAAAACGACATTAAAGAACAAATCTTCACTTAACTTACCAAGGATGCACGGTTGCTTACGGGTTATTACATGGTCTCTTAGTGCCTCTGAAGATTTTCAACCCATGTATTTGTTTTTTTTTTAAGAATTTTCATTTGACATAAAGCTAGGACCGCTTATGTGATTTTCAGTCGCTGCGATTAAAAAATTGAGATAATAAAATATTAGACTAAGATTGCACTTGAGATTTCGGTTGCTTGACTATTCATACCCAAAAATAAAACACGAGTTCAAATCAGAATTTATATACATGCTACCGAGAAATCGCAATGATTAAGGTTAAGGCTAGGAACACACTTGTGATTTTGTGTCGTGTGATTATTCAGTCGCAAAAAATTTAATGCATAAGATTATATGAGAATGGACGCACATGATACCAAGAAATGACATTGGGTTGCGATCAGATTTTTTAGCCGCAGCGGCAATTAAAGTCGCATGATTATTAAGTAACAAAAAATAGATCATGTGAGTCACAATTCGAGTGAATGCATATGGGACCAGGAAATTTTATTGAGTTGAAGCGTTTTTTATCGTAATGACAGCAAATCGCAAGTGCTTTTGTAGCCTTAAAGCAAAAAATTTATTCCATTTTTCTGGTAATTCAACTGTCGAAAGTTAAAATGAGTCAAATGCACTGACATATTTGTGCTCACACTTTCGACTCGTAAATCGTAGTCGCAACTAGAAAAAGTCGTGTTCGTACCTCAACCGCAAGAAACAGACACATAGTAGTTTTAACATATGCAAATCTGAAGTCGTAGCGATTAAAAAAATGTTTTTTTTCTTTTGTTGCAAAATTAAATACATATGTAGTTCAAATGAAATTAAATGAATTTTTAATTTTTTTGCCGTTCTTAGGCTAAAGCTAGGACCACACTAATGATTTTTAGTCGAAGCGATTAAAAAATGGTCATCGCAAGAAATTATTGCCATGCAATCACTTGCGTTTTTCTGTCGCACAATTATCTAATCGCAAACGGCTACAGAAGTTCAATTTTTTAATCGCTGCAAGTTTAAAGTACAAACATTCACATTTAGGACCATTTGAAAATCGCTAACTAATAGTTTGATTGAAAATCACAAGTGCGTGCATAACTTTTTCTAGTTGCCACTACGATTTTAACCTGTAAGTGCATTTATTTCATTTTACTATTCAGTCATCAGAAATAGAACACATGGGTTAAAATGTGAATGAACGCACACGATATCGCAAAAAGTCCAACTAAGCTGTGATCATTTTGCTTAGTCGTTGCGACAGAATATCGCAAGCGAGTTCCAAACCTTTAAGCTTTTCTGATACAAAATACGAGTGATACCAAATACTAACAACAATAAAAATTGTCGTTGGGGAATGTTTTTGCGTCGATTTTGGGGAGCCTTTAATTTTCGACAATCGCATCGCCAAAAAAAAAAAATGAATCAAACAAACTGTAGCGATTTCTAGGTGGCGTTCACTCTCGTTTACTTATTTAATCGTCTTCTATTTCTTGTGTCTAAATGGTCTCACAATCGAAAAAAGTGCAGCCCTAGCTGTCTCGATGTATTGTAGAGGGAGAGAGGAACCATTTCTTTTTTAGGGTATTGTCCAACATTTTTCTACGATTGTTGCTTTATTGAAAGAGTTAACCGGCAAGAAGGCCATCCGTCAGGCAAGTTTTTAAATTTTTGATAGTTTCTGCCCCTAGTTATAGTAATTTTTTGTTTGTAAATTCTTAGCTGTTAAAGTTTGAACTAAAATTCAAAAAGATTAAACTTCCTGCCGGTACGTTCAATCCATTACACATATAAATGGAATACATCCCTTAAAATTTGCAATTCACAAATCATTCATTAAAATTGTTCCACATTCTGCTTAATCATGCTTAATGGTAGCAAACGGATTTTCCGTTTTTATTGTCAAATAAAACAAACTTTTTTTAAGCATCTAAAACTCAAAGCTTCCATTCACACAAAGAAGACAAAAATAATTCTTCCGCTAATGAATATTGATTTCAAAGCAAGCTAATTAAACAAATATTAAAAAAAAAAAAGAATATCTACCCCTCATCTGTCGAACGAAGAAGAATAATTTTCAATATAGATTTGATTGAATATAAAATAATTGCGGATATGGAACGGAATATTAAGTTCGATTCTTCTTTGTGGTTTTTATCTTCACTAGACCCAGATTATTTCTTTTATAACACCATTCTTTATGCACAAAAAAGAAAAGAAAGAAGAAAAAAAAAAAACAGGAAAATGAAACCCAAAAACCGCCCGCACTAATAAGAACCCAAACTAACCTAACCAAAACCATCCAGCTTAACTAATGAAGTAGACAAAACATCAACAAAAACAAACTTTGGGTTCAATGAATGCTCAAAATGTTCAGCAAAACTTTCAAGGACAAGACTCTATGCGCACTTAATTTATGTTTTAGACGGTGTGTGCCTTTTTTTTTTGTATTTAGTCCGAATCGAAGACATAAGAAGCCTTAAACATAAAACATCTATAAAAATATTTTTGATAGGGGGGAACGAAAAAAGAAGTCAAAACAAACGGGAAGCTAACAAAGTATAAACAAAAACACATATACAAAATTAGATGAATAAGAAGAAGAACAAAAATAAAAAAAAATTCACGCACGCAGGAAATATTCGACAGAAAATGGGATATTTAAGGCTTGGAAGGACTTTACTGTGTTCTGAAATTCTTGAAAAAATCAATAAGCTTGTTTTAGTTTCATCTAGAACTGGTAACCTGCAATGCAATGATTGTGATTTTTTCTGATATTCTCAAAAACGGCTATGATGATTTTGGTTAAACATTGTTTCTATGATGTCATAACTATTTGTAATAGAACTGCGTTTCAGGTTTTTGAAAAAAAAATCAAATAGTGGAAAATGTGGCTTGATGGGTTATGGGAAAACTGTCTTGTTTTTTGATTATTCCCATTTTGATTTTTTCGTTTATGACTAAACAAATTTTGTTCCGATTTCCCACAAGGATAATTAAAAAAAAAAGCAAATATTGCATTCCAAAATTTTGCGAAAACATATCAGATCACAACTTCACTTTTTTGGTACTTTTTTACTTTTCCTTGTAAAAATGCACACAATTTTATTCAAAAACTAATACTTTGTGTCTTTAATGCCGACCAAGGATATAAACTTGATTCAAAAAACAAGTTTTCGTGATCCGGCCAGGTGTAACAGTTTGAGCAAGTTCTGTGACCTTAGAACCCCATATGTGGGATATTCGAAAAAAAAGTATGCATAAAAAGTCACTTATTTGGCAGCTATAAGTTTTATTTAATAACCTCAATGTGTTTTTAAAACAAACAATTATGTTCAATTACTGTCCTTGGAGATGGCTTATTGATTTTTTGAATATCCCACAATTGAAGTGCTTGCATCCTCTAACTGGTGACCTTAAAAAGATATAAATTGGACCTTAAAAAAGATATAAATTGGCTTTGGTTGACAAATTACTAAAATGAAATGAATTTTTGGGGCCTTGATCTGACCTTTCAATAAAGTAATTTTTTTTAATTGGAATAACCCGTATATGTGCTGATATCCCTTAATGAGTGACTTTGAAAATTCATAAGAAATCGTCTATCTCTATCTCGTATCTTGTATGACTTTGACAAAAAAAAAGTTAAAAATATTAATGATCGCTCATGACCGACCAATTATTGATTATTAGTGATTTTTACAACGCGTAAAATTTTATTGAATTTCCCACTCATGAGTTGCTAGCATCCCTTACTGCGTAACCTTGAAAAGAACTTTAATAATTCATATAAAAGTCGCCTATGACTGACCAATTGCTCTAATATTATCTGACGTTTTTGTAACCTTGACATCACCTTTCAGATGTCATACTTCTTTTGAATATGAAAATACGAAAAAAAACTACAACAAATAATTTTTAAAAAGTCTTTGGCTTTGAAATCACTGAAACCAATTGACTTTTTTTGACCAATTAGTGAACATAACTTTGAGATTTACTAATTTTTTGAACATCTCACTGATGGAGTGCTAACATCCTCCAATAAATTAACTTTAACAGAAACGCAAAAATCATCCTTAGTTAAATGAAACTTTGTGACTTTTTGTGTAAGAAGGTCTAACCTTTCTGATGGCAAACTAATTTTTGAAAATCCCAAAATTAGGTGGTGTGCTAATGAAAGTAACCTTGAACAAAAATTTAAAAATTCACAACTAATGACTTGAGGCTGACTTATAACTGAAACCAATTGAACTTTTGTGACCTAAAACCCGACCTCTTAGATAACATACCAAATTTCTGAATATCCCACAAGGGAGCTTATATCCCACGATAGAAATGACATTCAAATTCATAAGAAATTGCCTATGAAAGACCAATTACACTGAAATAAACTGCCCTTATGTGACTTTTACATGTTTTTTCTAGTGGCATACTTTTTTTTGAATATCCCATAAGTGAGGTAGTTAGTTCCTTATGACCTTGAAAGAAATCTAAAAACTCATTTAAATAGCCTATCGTTATTTAGCAATAAATTACTTACTAAAGAAAATTGAACTTTTATGACCTTTTAAAATACCTACATATTTTTTCCGAATATCCCACATATGGGGTACTTAGCTCCCAGAGCTGGTTGAGAAGTTTTCACAAACATCAAATTTAGCAGGTCCTAAAATGTATAAAAGTGAGGTTTAGCTAGTTGTAACTTTAGGAACGCCTTGATAATTTCGGCTTAAAACATTAATTTTTTGTTGTCAGAGCCTACCTCAAAGCTTACAACCATTTCAAAGAAATAATTCCTAAGTGTTTCTCAAGCCCCAACATTTCAACTTCTTGGCACCATTTAATAAATCTGAGAAGTATAAAATTGAGCAGTAGGTACCTACCTACCAATACCGAACCGATCATCAAACCCCGGCGCTTATATCAAAGACGACAGATTCACTCCTTTTAATTGCGTATTTAAACTGTCTGGGAATTTATTGAACTCAGTTTTTCATAGCGGCTTTTATTCTTTTGTTAGCTTTTGGTTATGTTTCGATTGTTGTTTATTCTCTTTTTTTTTGTTGGACTCTGCTAAAACAGGATCGTTCGCCTCTACTTTAGGAAATAATAAAAAAAAAAAACATTTTGACACACACGATCACATTAAAAAAGAGACTCTTGAAAAACGGTTCCATAAGATTTATGTTGTTCACCTCGTTTTAGTGTCTTTTTCGTCCCCTCGTCAGATTTCTTCTTTCTCTATTTGAATATCTTATTCTTTTTTTAAACAGAAGATGGGATGGATACTTGTTTTATTTTTTTTTTTTTGTTAAATCTCTTCTGGCTGTGAATCAAATTCGCCAAATTCGCGATCAACACAAGCAAAAAGATACTATTGCACCAAACGTGCCGTTATCCGATTTGATGTTTTGTTGTTGTGTCTACAAAAACATACACACAAATTGTTATGTTCCCGGTTCATTCTAAAATTTCACTTACGACACTCGCTCTTCGCTGATGAGATTGTCTGTCTGCCCGTGGTGCGTTCAATGGCTTTGATGCTTTTGCTTTGGCGGGATTTCTGGTCATCATAGCTACGAGTATATAGTCATGAAGACAGACATCAGGAAAGCTTCGTGAATCTTGCAGAGATAATTTTTCCATTTAGAATGCTATAATTAAAGTAAGGTTGGATCATTTTCTGTTATTGTTTTTTTTTTTTTTTTTTTTTAATTTTTTTGGGTCTTTCAGTTCGGGCATTTCACACATCCGCCATTTGAGAGGAGGCTGGTCGCGTCACATTGAATTTATGGGAATTGAATGAGAGAAGAAGACACTGCCCTCGATTGGCCCCCAGACAGACAAGAGTGTTTTGTTTTTTATTTTTATTTATTTTATTTTCTGATTTAGTTGGAACAAGATATTTAGTTGGGTCTTAAGGGAGAATTTATCTGTCGGCGCTGTCAAACAAAATTCCAGACAAACAAAACATAAAATTTAATCATCTTATTAGGAAGGTATATGTGGAGATAGGTTTATACACATCTTAGTATCTGAATTTATCATCTTTTTTGCTAAGAAATGTTACAAAATAGATTGATGGTCCTTGTATCATCCACGCACCCTTAGTTTTTTTGTGTCTTTGAAAATGGGGTTGAAATGGGTCAGACAAAAATTATGTATCTTTAAACCATATGCAAGAAAAAGGACAAGGTATTTGTTTAAGTTTGCAAAGATAAAATATAGAAAATAAGGGTAGGTAGGTACCTATATTCTGTACTTAACATATTGAGTTTAGACAAAAACATCTTACTTTTCAGAAATTCTAGGTTGATGCAGATTTATGGGCCGTTATAATTTAAAGTTTTGAAAAATAGCTTTGTAATTAATTATCTCTATAAACTTTTCTGTCGAAAGAAGGAGGTGTTGACGAATATATTAAAAAAATGTGTATTACAGGGGATTTGGCCTATAAAGCTGTAGGATAAACAACATGAAAACAATAAATTTATCATAATGATACTATCATAAAAAAATATCTCAGATAATTTTGCATACAAAATTAAAATTATTTAAAAATTTATACTAATAGGAATGAGTAAGCAAAGATTTTGGGCTTGAAGTCAAAATATTAAATTTGCGTCATAGTATTGCTGGGGAATGAAGGATCATATGAAGAATCTGGAAACAGGGATAAAATTCTGATTCTAAAATGCCATTAGAGTGCTTGTTTCATTATTGTTTTTTGTATTTAAACTTTAGTTTAAATAATTGTTGTTCAGGTATATCTACCTACCTTACTGGTTATGTAGATACCTTCCCAAATGCCTAATTATGAACTGTGAAATAGTAGCAAATTTGAAAAGCATACCTATCTGCCTTCTTCGTAATAGTAGTGATATCTAATATGTTTGAACATGTGTAGCAATAGGAGAATTTTCGGTCCAATGTTCTTTTCTTTTTATGGTCCTTAGGGGAATCGTTTGAAGCAAATATAGTTTGCTAAACTTTTCAACCAGCTGGAAAATTACCTATTTAAGTAGGTAGGTCTTTTGATAAGGGTAAATCTATAGAATTCTATTAAACCTCTTACCGCTGAAGTATCATATTTTTTAATTTAAACCTCTTCTACTGGACTAAGCTATTAACTTCATTGAACCTCTGCAAACCATGTTAAGTTTAAGGAGAAATATCTGGTATTTTCAAAATTTGTAAGTCGGTACACATTGTGGTTTTTGGTTTATTCTCATACTTTGTTTTGGATAAATTTTAAAGATATAGAAGCTATAAAATCATCAGAATCAACAAAAATATCAGATAAAATCACTTCTCTAAAAACTGAAAAATAGCTAAAGTTGTTTCCATCTGGCTTTGAATAATCCTGTTAGTTAAGTTAATGCGCTGCTACTGCTAGTTATTATCCTATTAACTCATAAAGCTCTTTTAGTTAAGTGTTTGAAAAGATTACACACGTTTACAAATCGACTAACTATTGGAAAGGAAAAAATAAAACAACTGAATATTTACATACTTTTGGGCGCTGAACTCAAATTCATTATTCACTTTCCGCCACCAGTTTGGACTATTCTTGTTAGAAAATGAAAGGGATATGCACCTAGCTAGGTTGGTTATTTTGCACAACAAATAATTGCATTGGTTCCAATTAAAATAATTCCGATAGCCTTTATACACTCGGAAAAAACCTGAATTTTAGTTTTTTTAAAAAAAATTTTTCGAAATGTTTGAAATTATGCCTGCATCAACTACTTATTCTCCGCGTCCCAAAACGCTTGAACCTGTGTTATTAAACAACATTTTTACTTGCGATATATGTACTACATATGTAAATGGTGTTTTTTAAGAGGTATATAAGTTTAAATTGGCAACACTATTTTTACTGGTGGCCATTTTGTCAGCTGTCAAGTGATTTATTTTTAGTTTGGTTCGGCATTTCAACACAAAAAAACTGACTCCTGAACAGCGATTCTGTCTGTCTCTCTGTTCGACTACAACCTAAACGGCTGGATCGATTTTCTTAAAACTTGGTACGTAGTGGTTTTTGGTGATTCTGCCTACACGGTTTTTTAATTTTTTTAGAACTTAAAATAACGGTACCTGCCATACCGGTTTTTTTTAACAATTTTACAAAACCTTATTTTTCTCAAAAATGAATTCACAACTTTTCAATAAAAATTCAATAAATTTCTTTTGGTAAAAATTACTTTTGGATAGGAAACTATTTTTCAAAAAATCGTTATTAATAATACCTCCCAAAGAACATTTTTTTATTTTTGATTTTCTTCAAAACGGTTATTTTGATTTAAACTTTTTTTTTTCTAAACAGAAGCTTCTTAAAAATACAAATAGTTTTGCTTACTAAAATTTAACAAAAAAACATTTTTTGGATTTTTAAAAAAATATTCAAAATTTTTTTCTGGAAATCGAATATTATTAAAATTAAATGTTCGATTTTAATAATACTCGGTAGTTATAGGTTTTTTTTACACTCTTTAAAGTGTTAAAAAAAAAAATCACTCTTATGTTATAAAACCGCTAAGGAGAATATTTTTTTTTCTTAAAAACGGTTCCTACGATTTTTATTAAACTTTTCCTGTATGCTAAAACTAGTATACTACCAAAAATTATAAAAATTTACAAGAACATTATCGGCTGAACAAATTAAAATAATTTTTTGTATATGAATTCCAATAGAAATGAAAAATAGTGCATGTAAAAATTTTCCAAAAAAATTTTTATTTAAATTTTTTTTAATTCGATAAAGTGCACGACTTGTTCTTGATCTTGTTGAACTCGTTTTGTATTTTTAAAATTTATTTTAAGAATAAACAAAAAAACGATTTTATCGGTGTAACTGTAGGTGTAAAATTGTTACAAAAATCGCTAGAACCGTTTCCGAGGATCTTATATACTATAAAAAAAAATGCTAGTTAGTTGTTGGATTTCACTTAGCTCATTTCCTCCAGCTAAAAAGAAAAAATAAATTTTGACTACTTTGGAGCTGATATCGTCTCGGTATCGCTTTGGTTTCCAATACCGATACCAAACGCTACTAAGACTTTCCTGGTAAAGTGGCCAGGCCATCCTAGCATTAAGTGTTAAATTTTGTTGGTTGTTAATTAAAAGTGTGGCTTCAACTAATTTCTAAAATATTAATCCAAATAAAAGCAAAGAACAGAGTTGACATTTTTAAACTTTTCGAAGTTATAAATATTTAATATTTTAGGGGGTTCAATTCAGTAATCACCCCGAATGCTTCGCTGCGGATTGTGTCGAGCGTGGTTACCAGGAATTTCTTTTCTTCAACTAAAGCTATTTCAAAAAGTGTTTCTAATTTCATACTTTTTAACGTTTTCCCCTCATAGTTTTAATATATTTTCGTTTAGTGCGATCAAGTCTTTTTTTTTTGTATTGTTTTAGTTTGATTTATTTATTTTATTCAATTATTAGAAATATCAGAATTATTAAAATGAAGCAATACTTTGTTTATTTTTTTTACAGAACGAAACGAAACAACACGTGGATACATCAAGATAAATAATCGGTAAGTTTAGTTGTTTTATTGAATAATTTTAAGTAAAACCCATAGCAAGTCATACACTTAAACTGCGCTTCTTGTTCTTAGTTTAATTGATCAATTTGAAAAATTTATCTGAATCTTATAGAAAAAATCTTATGATTTCTTGCGAAGCTTCGTTTCTTCTTCTCCATAAAGTTCCTCGAAATTTCCGCATCAGCTTTCTTTATAGTTCAACAAATCTCAAAAAGGGAGAAGTATAAGCAAAACATGATGTGGCCCGATGATCTAAATAAAAAAAAACCATTTAGTCCTTTTTATGCAAGAATGACTGAATTTTAAGTAGAGCAGGTAAAATATACATAAGATACCACATCCATTCGAAAATAATCGAAATTTTGAATAAATATTTCATTTTTCATGAAAAAACAAAAACCAAAAAAATTCTTAAAATCTGTAAGAGTCCTTAAAAAGACTTACCAAATCTCAAAATGACTGCATCAACAGAAATAATATCATTTTTCTGAGTGTACAAATTTCTCAATGAATAAGATGCATCTGGAATAATTATACACCATAAATTATTATATATTTTAAATATTCCCATGAAATTGTAGTTTTTCTTCCTTTCATTATTGTACTCATAGGTACATGCAACCCTTGACTCCTTCTCATCATTTTTTTTTTTGCTCAAATACGATTTACATCCAACCGCAAAACAATGATGGTAAAACTGCAATATAAACAATAATATATAAAAAAAAAAGTTATAAAACAAAAAAAAGCATATTAATCCGCCACCAACTATACAACATCGCCTACCTATAACTTAACAACGTTAAACAGGAGCTGCTTACGAGTCAGCACGCCTTTGGAATCACCAATGAAGAGCTTCCGGCAAGCATATTGAATTGCTGCGCACTGCACTGAACCTAGTAGGCCCATACTCGTGTACTTGTATATGCCAGTTAAACGAGGATGAAAAATAATCCCGGGATGGTTGAATGCAGACATAGTCAGCTCATACTCGATTCCAGAGTCAGACAAACCGACCCAAAAGCATTCACTTGGACGAATATAATGCGAATTGTGAATTGAAAAGTAATATAGGCTGACTTGACTACTTACTCGTACATACGAAAAGCCTGATGCAATTGCATTATCCTGGCTGGAAGGGAGAGACGGCGGGTGATGGCCTTGGTGACGGTGACGGTGACGGCTACACGGTGGACTCTATACGGTAGAGAAGTTGCGTCAGGTATTGAATTACAAAACAGGGGCGAGTTTTCCCTAATCTCTTATTCTTCACGCATTAATTTCTCACGCACTTGGCGCCTCTCATATACACATTCCGAAATTATATGCACATGGTAGCTCTGTCGGCCAGACCGGACTGCAATGCCACCTCATGAAATCTAACCCACCCATAAGAGTCTGAATTAAAAGAAGCAATATAATTACATACTTTCATGGAGTTCTATATATAGGCGAGCTGTTGGTAATTTATTGTTTTAGTCACACCTTTACACGGGTGTTAATATGAGTTTTATTTTGTTTACCTCCATCACTTACACACCTTTATAATTTTCTACAGGAAGTCAAAAAGCGGAACTTCCTACCTCAACTGTACTTTTGTTTACCTTTCTGCAGTTTTCTTTGACAGGAAAGAGGTCAATGTTCCTTATTTACACTCTTCCTCGTATAGTAAAGAACTTTTTATGCATTTTTACACTTGCCTCCTATTGATCGACTAGATAATGTGCCATATTCAATTTAGTAGCAAATTATAGCTAAAGTGGTTTTAGGTCCTAAATACCTTTTAATATTGAAAATTTAATGAACATCCAAGTTCAGGAAAATTTCATAAAAACTTTGTGAATTCCTTCCAAGCTTAAAGAAGAAAAAAAAACTAATCTTGTATTTCATTTAAACATCATCATTCTTGTAAATGCAAGCCTATAAAGTTATGTAATCTAAATTCTAATTGAAATAAAATACAATTATTCCCCTAACTCGCCCCCACATTAACCCCAATCTTCCATTTCCATTAATCATGCCCGCTTAGTCCAATTAAATCGGCGCGTACATAGTGAACAGCAGTAGTAGCAGCAGGATTACAATCATAATCCTTTGACCTCAAACCTCATACTTTGCATCTACGAGTATAAACTCTCGACTACTCTACATTATTCGAAGAAGACATTCAAATCAAATTATAGACACACGCAGAAAGATACGAAGAAGAATACAACTCCAACGCATCAATCTTCAGTCGCCCCCATTACAATCTCGATGTGGGTTGGCCATTTTTATAGCTATGCATCTATTTCCCACGCGCCCACTCCATCATCATTTATCATTCAAAAGAAAATGCCAATAGGGCGATGGAGGTGGTGGATGGTGGATGGGGAATAGAAGAAAATCTGCACAGCCCTACGAAACAACTGACACATAACCGCGCACAACCTACGATGAAAATATTATCCAACTTTTCATTCATTCCACTGTCGGGCATTAGGTGGCGCCTTAAAGGTTCGACTCGACTATATAATATCTGTGAAACAATCGTCTTGGGCTTGGACTTGGACTTTGACGACTTCACAATCACTAGTTTTCGCATCAAACTCTACGAGAGTTGCTATAGCGCCAAAGACGACAGAGAAAGGCGAGTAAGCAAGCTCATAGACCATAAAACCTTGTCATTAAGATTACCTGTTGGTTGGTTTTTGGAAGGGGTGCTGGAGTAGAAGAGCTGCATCTGAGATATCATTTAGCCGTTAATATCAATGAAGTCCCAG
The DNA here is from genome assembly GCA_946251815.1 of Dasysyrphus albostriatus. Taxonomy (NCBI): domain Eukaryota; kingdom Metazoa; phylum Arthropoda; class Insecta; order Diptera; family Syrphidae; genus Dasysyrphus; species Dasysyrphus albostriatus. Next base: position 141,805,798 of record OX276336.1, read on the forward strand.
TGGGTAGGTGGGTGGTAGGTAAGGTATATATACATAACTGATGAACAACCAAACAACAACAAGAAACGTTGAAAATTCACAAGAAAAAAGGGGAAAATGTATAAAAAAAAACAAGAAATATGATACCAATCTGTAATGCGAATCGGGCGCTAAGAATAGAGAACTAGTTCTCGAAGAGTAATCCGAGAGGGTAGTGAAATGTAAATAGAAATAATGAATGCCATTAGAGGAGTCGATGGAGCACACTGGCTGGCTATAATGCGAGTGTGCTTGGCATATTTTAATGAGATGGTTATAGCTGATTTGGAGAAAGAATTTGTCGGGGAGAAAAACAAAATATAAGAACTCCCAAGAGCATACCTACATATATAGCTCAAACTGCTATGGTGCTCTTGGGAGTTCACTTGAAGAGCTTAACGTAAAAAGTTTTAAACTTTACGTTAAGCTATTTGAAGATGAGTTGTGAATAATTAATACAAATGAAACGGTAAATAAGAAATAACTATGCACTTAAGGACTTTTATTTTTTTCCAAAACTCTTTTCTATAAAATATTAATCGACAATAATATATTGATGGATTGAAATTAGAAAAAAAAATTGGGTCGGGGTCGCACGTACTTGCTCTTATGTTTAAGAAGCTTGCAGCTATACAAGTTGTTAACTATTTATAAGGCATAGAAATTATGAAAAACCAATTTTTAAAAGCATGAAATTTGATATTAAAATTCTCTAAAACACTTCCTGTTATTGAGTTTCAGGTGAAAGAAAAGCATGTCTTCTTATTCTTGTTCAAAATTGAGTGTATTGAGAAATTCAAATTCAAAAAAATTTGTCGACAAATTTTGTAAAATAAAAAAAAAAATTAAATAAAATAAAAACGTTTTTTAAAAATCTAATAAATGTTTTCTGAAAATTGTGATCTACAAAATGTATGAGGTATTTCTCTTATTTGGAATTTGTGAAAAATATTAATATAAATCCGTTTAACCGATAGTGGGGAAGGTCATATTCAAAAAACCGTTCCAAATGAGGTACATTTTTTTGAACAAAATGTAAAATTTGATCAAAATCGTAAAAGTTGTTTTCGATATAAAAAGATTTTCCATCTTTTTAGCATTTGTATAAAAGTCACGTAATTTATTCATGAAAATACAATATTTTTTTCAAAATTATAATATAAAAAGTACTAAAAAACCGTTCAGTACCAAGTTAAAACAATATTGACTATTTTTTAAAAAATCCACAAAAATATATTTTTTGGAAAATTTTGTTTCACAATTCTATTTATTTGTCTTAAAGGTTTTTGTATACCACAATTTATTTGGTTCACTTTTTAATATAATAACCAATTGTTTCCCATTGTAAAGTAGCCTTACCTTTAAAAATGTATGGATTTTTTTTTTAAGAAAAGTTGTCGAGCCGTTTTTCAGAAATATTAGATTTAGTAAAATTGCTAAAAAATAGGCATAATGTAGGTACATAATTAACCGTTATTTTTGTGTGGTGGTTTGGAAAATTGACTTCAAAATTGTAAAAAATATTAAAAATCAATGAAAAAAGGTACATACAATGAGGGCGGTGACTCTTTTGAAAGCAAATATTCCACTCTTTTTCGATTGTTTAAATGAATTGTATTTAAAACATTTTCTAGGTTTATATTTTTGAAATAAATTGTGAATCTTTCTAAGCAGATTTTTTCGAAATTCTAAGTAATTCATAAAAAAAAATTGAACTTGAGATTTTGATTGCACTTCTCATAATGATGATAGGGAAGGTGAAAAAGCCAGTCAAACAATTCTGGCAGTCTGCCTGTCTGACGATCTGCTCGACTACAGTCGAAACAGCTAGATCGATTTTTTTAAAAATTGGTTTTTGGTGAACCCTTGCAAAGCTATATTTTTTATTTTTTAAAACCAAAAATAACGGTACCTGCCATACAACTTTTACTATCAGTTTTACTAAACGTTATTTTTTTCTAAAACGACTGAACAACTTTTCGTAAAACAAAATTCAATCATTTTTTTATTGAAACCCTTTGGATAGAAAACCATTTTTCAAAAAGTGGCTATAAATAATGATTGCCTTTCATGTTCTTCAAATCGGTTTTTGCTAATTTTACTACTTTTTTTCCAAAATATTTTTTTTTTTTTGGTTTTGAAAAAAGTTCAAAATTTTTATTTGAACATCAAATATTTTGGAAACTATATGGTCGATTTTTTTGAAGCTCGGTATTTAAGGGTTTTTAACACATTCTAGAATTTTTAAAGAAAAAAAAATAATTAAAAAAAAAAATAACGGTACATTCCTACAAATGTTAAAAAACCGTTGAGGAAAACATTTTTTTTTCTTAAAAATGACTCCTACGAATTTCGTAAAACTTTTTCTGTGAGTTCAAATTAGTGCGATCTTCTACCGAATATAATAAAAATGTTCACTATAGCAACTATGTATGTATTACAGTACCTGCCTCTGATATAACTTTTTTTTATTTTGAATTTTAAAATATGATTAGATAAATTGCATATAAAAATGTAAAAAAATTGAGTTTTAAAAAAAGTTTAATTTTTTTTGAAAATTCTGTATTTCAAAAACAATATTTTTAAATGTTTTAAGAATTTGATATTTATTTTTTTTTTAATATTAAAATATGTTGATAGCTCACACTTTACCATTTTCGGATGCGGGTTTTGTGGCACTTATATTCGCAAAATTTTGAAAAACATCAACTTAAAATGCCATTTAAAAAAAAATATTTTTCTATGATTATATGTGCTTTCGTTGATAAAAAAATCCGTTGTGAGTAAATTTTTGAAACTGCCAACCCCCACCCCTCCCGAGGCACGGAGATAGGTTTTCCACCATAATATTTTGTTCTTAGAATGACCCCAGAAATCATCCAAAACAAAAGGAGCATAAACTACATGCTGTATATCGCAATGAAAAAAAAGTAACAAATTGAATCGAAGTTGCAGCTAGCTTGGAAGTTCTAAAAATATACCAAACTTAAATTTTTAAATTTCATCCCCAGATTTAACAACACACCTTAATTCTGCCCGGCTGAGCCGTTAAGTTTTTTTTTCTCTGAACGCCCAAATTAAGACTTCTGTGAAAGTAGCAAAACAATTGTTTAAAAAAATTATTTGGAAAATATTCAGAACTCTTTGTTTGCTATCGTGAACTCTTGTTAGAACTCCTTTTTTAAATTTTTTTTTTTGGATTTTGAAAATGTTTGGTTCAATAAGCACCTTAATATTCCCTTACTTTTCCAATTTTGCAGAACTCTTTCTTTCTAGCAAAAAAACATTTTTTTGAATTTTACCACTTCATTCGCCAGAGTTATTGAAAAAAAGTATGAGGAACTCTAGAACCACCGGGAGCTCTCATTTCTTATTCAATTTGAGTAATTGTTTTGCTTACTTCACAGGACTCAAATTAAGCCGCAGACTTTTTCATAATTTTGGAACGAATATATTTAAACCTATCTGTAAACTTAAAAAAAAGATGTGATTTAGCATTTCACACAAACACCTTACCTTTCCTACCTCAATAAACAAATTTTCCAATATATAAATAAAAATTCAGATATATTTCTTCTTTTCCTCAAAATAAACACACGATTCACACATACCCTAAAAGGTTTTTTTTTTAATAATAAAAATTAAACTAACGTTAACCTTCTAAAGTAAATATCCTCGTTAAGTAAACAAGACTTTATTTGAAGCATTTTTGTTTTTGTTAATCTGCCCCACATGTCATACGTAAACTGCGATGAGTGACACAAAAAAATAAATTCATTTTGAGCAAAAAAAAAAAAAAATATATATAAATAAACTATACACAATGACCGGACGAAGCCTCAACATGTCGAGGTCATTCTGTTGTAAACAAACCAATGTCATTGGCCTTATACCTACTCTTTAAAAGAACCGGATAAAATAAGAATTATGAGGTGTGATTGGCCAACTGATGTTAACCACAAAAAAGACAACCGCTTGAATAAATGTATTCGTTTATTTTTTTTTACTTGCGATAGGTATAAATAAAGATACTATAACGAGCCTATAGGGGAAGTTTTGGATTCGTAAAAAAAAAACAAACTGGAAATTTCAATCGAACAGGAGGTTTCAATAATAAAAAGAACACAAAAATTAGGTCCTTCCGTTCTGTCTTTCTGCGTTTAAGCCTGTTACTCAACCATAAGCCTAAGCTGCTGAATTTATCTTCATCAAAGTTGGAATTTAAGGCTTTAAAGTGTTTCCCAAGAAAAAATATTTGTAATTGTTTACTTAGCTCTTAAAATAATCGCCATACATCCGTTCGAAAACCTTACTTATCTCGAAGAAGACTAGAGTCCAGAGTTTAACAAAAATTAAAGATTTTATACTTTTAAACATTCTAATTACATTCATGTTTTCATACATATTTTTCAGCTTTTAGGCACTTGAACATCAAAGCAAGTAAATTTGACCCACGCTGTCGTGCATTTTATTTATATATTTTTTTTTTAATATCATGCCAACTGTCATAATGTTACCTAAATTAAAAATCGATTTTGCAAAAAATGATACCCATAGAAAAAAACATAATATTATCACTAGTTATACCTATAGGTTATGCATATTATTATATACATACGATATTATACCTGACGCGGACGCCTATTAAACGATTTCTATCAATAAAACAAATAATATTATTTGTTTTGTTCAGGAAATGTTTCAATTTATATTTGTTTTTATTAAAAAAAATAAAAAACAACAAAAATTGTTTTGTAAACACTCTTGTCTGACTGATTATTTTTTTTTTGTATTATATAACAAATGCACTTAGAAAAAAAATATAATTTGAAGTAAAATAAAATTGCGCAATAAAAAAACTATAATAACAAAATATTCCTTTATCCAATTCTTAAGATTTTTGCAGATTTTACAGTTCTAAATGGTTAAGCAAATTTGTATTTTCATAAATTTATAGCTTTTTCGGAAATGCCAGACAGACTTTGGCAATTAAAAGTTTAGGGTTTCCATATACTGTTTTCCAAAACTCTAAATAGGTATTTTTAAAAACTATTTCAATGCATTAAAGAAAGTCTTTGAAAGGCAGCCTTGAAACTTTAAACTGTGGCAACCCTGAAGTTAATTTTCGAAGGTTGTGTCAAACCCGTAACAGGTAGCAGTTTCAAAGCCTAATAACATTTAATTCAGCTCAAGTTTACACATAAAATTGTAAAAAAAAAATATCTAAACCATTATTGCAACCATATCCCATTAGATTGTATTGATTTATAAAATTTTCTTTCAGTGTAGACATAACTATATGTATGTATACTTTGCTAAAAACATTATTTTTGCCAGGTATATCCATTCATTCGCATAATATGGCAATTAAATATTGAAACAAACGAAACAAAAATCATACACGTGCGGCATTTGACATTCAACCATTTTAACAGAACTGTCGCAGATTCGTGAAAAATACGACAACAATAATAAATAGATTAAATAATTTATTTTCTGTTAACAATTATTGCAAAACCATGCCAGTTGTTTTTGAATTTCACATATTTTACCTGCCATTAAAGTCTTTTTTATCAAAATCTTAAAATTTTCTTTGACAAAATTTTTAGTTTGACTAAAAAATGAAAAAAAATGTGTCTACGTATCTATTTTTTATTTAAAAAAAATATTTGCGTGGGTACAAATTTACGTAATTTGTTTTGACAATTGTTGCAAAAAGTAAGCAAATAACGTGTGGCACCCATTATCAAAAATAAAAAAAAAAATAAAGCGTTTTTATTTTTTATGAAATAATACAAAAAAGAAAATCAACACTTTGAACAGTATGTAAATATGATTATTTTTGTTTGTTGTGTCTGCGAAATAATATTTTTTGCGCAATTTATTTTTGTTTTGTTTAAATAGTTTTATTTGCCAAAATTTATATTTACTTCATGTTTTTGACAATAATAGAATAAAAGAAAAGCAATTGAGTTTTTGCAGTTCATCTGTTTAAAAAAAAAAACTACATTTTAAAAAGTTTCAGAGAAATACGATGGTTCAGAAAAATATTGAATTTATTGAATTTAATTTTTTAAAAGAAAAATGAGCGTTTCATCTAGTATGTTGTAATACTTTCTGACCTTTATCATTGAAAGTGTCTCAATGAGTGCTATTTTCCTGCATCTTGTGCAGTGAAAGTGTTATAGCTTAATAACTGTTGCTCTACTCTATAACTCTTAAAACAGTTATTATTATTGAGCTTTAACACTTTCCCTGCACAAAATACAAATTTATGCTCATAAAACATAAAAAGCACTCATTGAGCCCGGTCTTAAAGGATAAAGTGTTACAACGATTAAACGCAACACGCAACTCATACAACTATGCCCGTTCTAATTTAGAAGTTTTAAAATACAGGGCGATCGGTATAAGGTGCAGCTAAGGCGAAAAGGTTGGTTTGAGATAAGAAACAAATCGTATGGAAGGGAATAAATTGCCTCTCCCGCCTAAACGGAGGGAAACAAACCCCCCTCCCATCCGATTTTTGTCCTGTCTTAACCCAACCTGCCTGCTTGCTTGCTCTATAGCTTTTTGGTGTACTTAATACCGATCACCTTGTGTATTGTAGCTTCAAAATTGAAAACAAACATAAATATAAAATAAAGTTGTTTTTTGAAATAGGAAAGTCCCGAATTGTAAAAAAAGAGAATCTCATAATCCCAAAAGTCTCAAAATGCTATGATCAACTACCAAAAACTCATTCGTTCAGGATTAAAACCGGAATTTGAATATTTGTTTTAGTATTTTCAAAAAACCAAACTGCTATGTTTTGCTTGACTTCTGTACATTTTTGGATTGCGACAAAAAATCTCTAAGCTAAATATAAAAGTCTCAATAGCAAAAATTTCGAACGAACAAAAATCAAGAGTGAAGGTACAAAAATCACGAATTGTATAGTACCAAATAAAAAAATGCGTTCACCCATTTTTAATATTAAAATCAACTAATCTACTAAAAAGCAGAAAAAAGTTCAATGCCCTTCAATGCTAGAAACTCGAATGGCTTAGTACTGTTTAGCAGCGTGCACTATTTTCAATGCCAAAAACAGTACTAAGCGATTCGAAATTTTGGCTTTCGGGATTCTGTCAATCGGGATTCTGGAATTTGGGATTTTATCCATTTGGGATCTTGTCCATTTAGGATTTTGTCCATTCAGGGTTTTGTCAGTTGGGATTTTCGGTTTCGGGATTCTTAGCAATTTTGGCATTCGGGATTTCGTTGCTTACGAGGGTGCCTCCCTCGAAAACATTGCTCGCGGCACAATGAATTGATTCAAGTTAAATGGCGAATTTAAGACCAAATTATAAGATCTGAAGCAATTAACCGATTTGAATGAAACTCGCCCCCTGACACTCCTATTTTTTAAAATATTTCATCTAATTATTGAAGTCAATAAAGAGTGTGTTCCTTAGAAAAAATGTGGATAATGTGATTTGAAATAATTTTTCGAAACAAAAGTTTGGGGGCGCTTTTTACAATTATGTGTGACTTATTTTTATAAAACAAAATAAATTGCCTAAATTATAGGCGAAGATAAAAAATGTATGCCACTCCCACTTTTTAGGGCGGTTTTGAATTTTGTTTTAATCGTTTCCTAAAAAAAATTAAAACCTGGAATGAAATGTGTAGGAAATGGCTTTTTTTTAAATTATGCCGTACTAAGTCTTGTACCACGCCCAAAATTTCAAAGGTGTATTGGAGAGAAGTAAAGAAAATGATCACTGTATTTCTTAAACGATTAAGAGCAAGGAAAGTCATGAATTGATTTTTAATCACAGCTAATAATTTTCTTAGGAAGGTGAATTGAAAATCTTACTTCCGTAAAAATCTCCACCCACAAATTTCATAGCTAAAGGGTTTTCAATAATTTGAGGGGAAAATTAAAAATTTTAACGTAATTTTAGAATTTTTTTATTTTTGGAAGTTTTATGACTCCGTGTTTTTAAAGTATATTTCGCGATTGAATCTTTCCTTCATTTTCGAACCAATTTGTTTCGCAAAACTGAAGTAGCTGGAATTTACTTGGCTTTGTCGGATGTCCACTACTACTACAACAACTACACCGAAGTTGGTGCTTTAAATAATGCCGTTTTGTCCTAGCAGCGGTGGAGAGATTTTTGTTTGTCTGTGAAAATTAAAAAGCGTTTATTTAGTCTTCGCCTCGTTTACTCTTAAACCAATAAGTTCCACCTATTCTTCAATCGCCCGGCCGCCGTAAATGTCTTCCTAATACCCTAAGGGCCAGTTGTAGAATCTTGGTTTAAATTTTGATCCGTGATTCAGCCACTTTTAACTCAACGATTTTGATCGATTAAATGAAATTCAACGATGGTTAAATCATAATAATAAATTCTTAACTACATGCTCCTAGGTTAAAACTCAGTAATTCCGCTGAAATCAGAGAGTTAAAATTGCTGAGCCATGAACAAAATATTTGTACAACTAGTCTGATTTTTTGAAAATAATGTCCTTCATGTTAATGTCTGCCCTTCGTATTATCTGAATAGTCTGCCCTTCGCACTGAATCTGAATAGTTTAGAAGAGCTATTCCCTATTTTCTCATTAAACCGAGTATTTTCCAATTTCAGCACTGCTGAATCAGTTTTATTATGATTCCAGTGTTCAGCTATCGCCATATAGAGCTTTGACGATATATGCTATCATGATGCGGCTTTGAAATTCATGAATCTTGACTTGAAATCCATTTATCTTTTCTGAAATTTACCTCCAGGTTTTAATTTGGCAAAACTGACACTTGCTGATTAAAGACTTGCAAAACGGCCTTAGGAGACATATTGGTGGATAGCTCTTGCAATACAAATTTGGCATTTTGAGCTCATAGACCAATCGTCGGGTATACTTCAATCCACCGATACTTGGTTAATGATTTGAAAACTGAATTGTTGATGCTACTCAGTTTGACTTTTTGCCCACCCGGTAGAGCACACCACAGTTTCAAGAAAAGACTAAGGCTATGCGATGCCTTGAATAAACCACCGAAAAACATCCCTAAATTTATTCAGAATTCAAGATAGTTTAAGGATCCCTTGCTTTATCACTCATTCTTATAGATCCATTGCGGTCCGAATGCGTGTGAAGTCATAAAACTTTTCGTATTACTACACCTCCTAACCTTACTTAATTTAAGCTTAAGGTAAAGCTCTTGCAAATATTCAAACAGATACATATGGGGTTCGTTTGAAGAAATTATTGTTTTTGCTTAATAGACAAAAATGTTTAAATTATTTCTTTCATTAAATGACTTTTATATACACTTATTTCCATTAACTTAATTCTCTTTTTAAAAATTTAAAAAAAACAATTGCGATGTTATAAACTAAATTAAAAGCTATTAATATCAAAGAAGAAGAACGTAGTATATGTCTAGACTTGAAATATTTATCTAAACAGATTTGGCGCCACAATATTGTCATTTTTCTTTTTGTTGAGTAGAACCATTCATATTTGACACAGTGACTATTTGAAAACAACTATATTTGTAAGGCCACCATCACAATGGTATGTATAATCAAAGCGGTATTTTAAGAAGTTTCTTTAAAATAAAAAATGCCATTAGTCTTATTTGCTCAATAAGTAGACTACCAGCTACAAATTTCGAAATAACAAAAAAAATTAAACAAATTCCCTAGACTGTGACAGCTTGAAATATACATACCACCAAGTTCCATTTCTTTTGTCACAATTGACAACTAATTTAGATAAATGACTGTCACATACACACATTATTTGCTGTCACTTATCCGCTTCCGGCTATAATACTCTCATTCGGTATATATCACACATTAAATCTCATCAGCAACACTATTGTAAATCAACCAATAATAATAATTATTGTATCGATAACGAATATTCGTGTAAAAGATAAATTCAATTGTGTGTCACAATTAGTTTTAGTTTTTTTTTTTTTTGGCAAAAGATTAAGTCAAGGATTTTTAATGATTGTCGTTTTCCCCCCTTTTTTGTGTGTGTTATTTTGTGTTTGGGGGTTTTAATGTTTATGTTGGCAATTTGGTGTAACCTCAACAGATATTGCATCATCAAACACACAATAAAACGTGATCAAACATTGCATCACCATCTTGCAACGCCATTGATCTAAATAAAAATACAAAAAAAATAATAGTTTACAAAATAAATTAGACAAAGTCAGAGCTCAGAAGTTGTTTTCGAAAATGCATCATTTTCCTCGAAGGGACATCCGGGTGGCCATGGCCGCATTGAGCTAAAAAAGTATAGATATATTTTTCTTCTATATAAAGTCAACAAGTAATATACATCTACTCTGGTGGTCAGCCGCACATTATGTCAAAGTCAATAGTGACGTTTTGTATCAATTTCGTAAGTTTGGTTTCGTGTCATTCTTGTTATCACTCAACCACCAACAGAGAGTTTGTATTATTGTCACCAACACAACAACTACTGTAATCACGCAATACTCATGTAAATTCATTGCGTGGAGTGATTCAATTTGTCGTCGTTGGATGGGGATAGAAAGGAAAACAAAAAAAAGAAAAACTTCCGACGACCGACGGACAGTTTTGTTGTTTGTAATTTGCCGCCACAATTGTTGACATTTGACCTCTTAGAAAACATTAATCATTTATCCTTTGGTTGGTTGTTAATGAATGGCAACTTTAAGCTGGAATGATAAATTGCACTATGGGTATATTACAGAACCATTAGACCTTTAAGCGTAAAGAGGCAATTGTGTACTTCCGCAAAGCATAAGTACTCTTACATTCATGAGGGTGTGTAGGTATGGGGAAATGAGGGTATATTCTTGAATTTGTTGTCAATTTTCTTTCGGTTTAATGAACTGTTAAATTAGGACTTGAAAAAAAAGGGGAGTTCCATACAATTTTTTGGATTTTCAGCTTTTAAGAAATAATTTCAATATATTTTCTTGCAATTTTAAAGCACTTATAGAAGAAATACCTAATTGGTTTTATTGACTTTTGAAATCAAAAATCTATTCTATTTCGGTTAAAAATTTGTTCCCATTTCCTCACTTAATGTACTTTTTACAAGATTCAAAAAACCATAAAAACGGTAGAGTTTGTGTAAAGACGGATTGAAACGGAAAATAAAATAAAATGCACGACTGGATCTTACGTATCTACTTGCTCTTATATCCAAGTTGCTTGGATAAATAACTTTTAATAAATATATGGAAGCAACTAATATAGAAACAATAGTAGAAACAAAATATAAAATGCATTAAAATCGTTTTCAATTACATAAAATAGTAGTGAAATAGCTTACAGCTCAAAAATATGAATACATAAATATAAAAAAAAATCAACCCATTCTTAAAAACTATTTTTTTTATATAAATTATGTATAAAATTCTGGTAAACTGTCTGTCTGTTCGGCTACAGCCTAAACGGCTGCATCGATTTTCTTAAAATTTGGTACGCAGTGGTTTTTGGTGATTCTGCCCACAAGATTTTTTTGAATTTTGTACTGTACGTACTTGCCAGACATTATTTTTTTGTTTTTAGTAATTTAACAAAGTCTTATCTTTCTCAAAAATGTCTCAACAACTTTTCTTAAAAAAAAAAAACAATAAATTCTTTTCATTAAAGACTACCTATAGGTGGGAAAACCACTTTTCAAAAAATGTTTATTAATGGTACGTCCCCAAAGAACCATTTTTTTACTTTCGATTTTCTTCAAAACAGTAATTCTATAAAAAAAAATATTTCTTAGATTTAAAAAAAAAATATTCATATTCAAAACTTTTTCTTTTTACATCAATCAATTTTTAGACATGTGGTTTTCAATCTGGCGATACTTCTTTCGGATTTGGTCTTTTTAACAGCTGTCAAATGTCAATTGATTTATGCTCAGTTTGGTTTGACATTTCATAATGAATAGACTTACTCCTGAACAACGTTTGCCAATCGTACGAATTTATTACCAAAATAATGGATCGGTTCGCGCGACGCATCGCGAAACAGTCAATTTATTGAAGGAAACTTTTAGTGAGAGTATTATCTTGCGTCGTGGAATTATGTGATGTTGCTTGTCTACGCAGATAAGCCCGAGACAATTGACGCCTTGGAAGAGAATATTCGTCGTCTCACCAAAAGTTTTTTACAATAAGCCGAGCCATTGTAGTGCACGTGTTTTGATTTTCTGGACTATATTCACAGCTTAACACAGCTCATAGAGTTTACAGTTGTATCTTCTCCTCTATTCGCCCCCCGCGCACACAGGACAAAATATCCATCGTAGAATTAAGAATTAAGAATCCAGTATCAGCTCTTCCTTTTTGCTCATCGCCCAACACTAGGCGACATAAAGCAGGACTGGCATTTTAACGGGTTTATAGAGCGTGTACATAAGACATTTAAATTGCAGTAATCGTAATGCTCTGAATAAAGCAACACGTTATTTTTTTTTTTTTATTAATTTATTGATGGCCGCAACATGCGTGTACCTAATTCAAATGGTTTGAAGTTGATTTCCCGGAAATTGTCATAAAACTTATATGGGTTTTTTCTATGTGAAAGAATAGTAGAGGTACCTTTATTGAGCTGCCATAAAAATATAAAATTAGAATCAAGTCACATTGGCAGCTGATAGTACCTTTAAGGGCATTTACTATTTGTATTATGTAAAAGCAAACAAAATGTTATAGTTTTGTGTTACACAAGCTCTATAGAAGGTATAAAGAAGCTTTGTTTAGAGAACCCTTCAAAAATAAAACATTTTCTCTAAACAATTACACTAAGGGCCAGTTTTTTATTGCGAGGTTATTCTAGTCTCGGATCTTTACCTGAGTTAACTCTGGAAACGTCTTTTTCAGTCAATTTGAATTCTTAGTTAACTCAATTCAATTCAATTTCTTTTATTGAACATAATATTTACAATTTGGCTTATAACTAATATTAATACTATGATCTATGATAAATTTACATTTGTTGGCACATAGGGGGCCTAACGTTATAGAATGTCTTAAGTTTAACAAATTATAGGAATATAAATTACATGTCAAAATTAATTTTTAAATTAAAAGTCGGCTGACTTAATCGTCCTCAGGGTGTTCATTCCCGGTTGTCAATGTTCTTAGTTAACTCACCTAATTGAGAGCCTTTTCATGACGTACAGTCAGTGGTTATGGAGAGGCGGTTTTAAATCTATAAAATATGAACTAGTCAACCGGTTTGAATGAAATTTTCAGATATGGTAAAAGATTTTGTAAGGTATCATCTTATATGCCCACTTTTAAAAAAAGTTCATCTTTTTGATATAAATGAGGGGTGTGTTCTTGAGGAACGATAATTATTACTAGTAATAATAACCCTTCCATACAAAATTTGGGGCGTTTTTGTAAAAATTTTTGATTTTGGGACGAATATCTATGAACATAAAACGAATTTTCATAAAAACACAAACAAAAATCATACAAAATATTTACTACGCCTACTTTTGAGGGCGTTTTTAACGAAAAAACTTTTTGATTAATTCGTGTCCTTAAAAAAAAATTAAGAAATATACAACAATCTAGAAAACTTCTATTTTTAACAAACAGCCCGCACAAAGTTTTTTGGTACGCCCACTTTTTGAGGGTATATCGGGGAATATAAGTACTTGTGAATTGTTCGTCCAAACGCAGTCTTAAATTCAAAGTGCGAAAGCCGTAGGTTGGTATCGGTATTCCGTTGGTGGAGAAGAGTATGAAGTCGGTTCGACGTAAACCAGTTGTGTGTGGAAACATCAGCTGTTCCACTTTTTGTGTTACGTTCGATAGTGCAGATCCTGGTTGAAGAGACGTACTGGCAACTTGTTGTTGTTGGATGAAGTCGTTGATTCTATCTGCGATAAGACTATGATTGTCTAGATTTGTAGGGTTCTAAATTGTACCAGAAGGATTTAAAGTAGGTATGGACAGAATTTGAACGGATAATCTGTCGATAAATATTGCCTTTTAAAAGCATCATCGGTTATTATAGGGCATCCAGCTTAACCTCTCAAAAGTCCAAGAAATTGAGATGGTTTTCAGTCGCGACGCTGTTCTCGATCTAGAATTCCCTTGATCTGCTTGTCTCTAGATTGGGTCAAACGTAAAATAAACCGTTTTCTAAAGCGTTATCTTCGTCAAAAATTACAATTGCAAAATGTTTTTTAAAACGCAAACTGCAAAAGTATTCTGTTCAAAAACGCAAATATACAAATTTTACTGCATACGCATTGTGTTTGATAATGCATTTTGCTAAAGTCGTTCATAATGTTCAAAAACATCATCTGCAATGTAATTCTGCAATAAAAAAAGTTAAAAAAAAAAAAAATGAGAAGCCAGAAAACATGTTCGTAAACGCCAAATGTTTTTGCAAGAAAATCGAAGGCAAAATTTAACGTCAAAAAATGAAAATCATTTGACGATAAAATTGTCGTTGATTTGACATTTTCGAAAATAAAAATAAGTCCTTTTAATTGACGACCTGCTGATGGATCGATGATGACGTCTCGTACTTCCGGGGCTGTGAATTTTCAGGCATTAAATCACCGTGAATTGTGCCTGATGGAGTTGTGCAAACAAAGTTTAAGATTTTCTCTCTAAAATGTAGGAGGTGGAACTTGAGCGTTAGTTGCCTCAACCTTCGAACTTCTTGCTGCTCGCGTCTGTTGGGAAAGTTATTCGTAGAACTCTTGAAGTCGATCTATGTTCGTGTAACTATACTGCGTCATGCTTTTAGTTGATTGCATCAGCACTTGCCCCATGGGTTTTGCTCTTTGCTCACGGGTATTTCTTTGTGAGTTCTCCTGTGATTTAATCTGAAAGTTGTGGAGTAATATAAGTATACTTTCTGAAATTGCTTAAGATTTTTGTTGAAAAATAGTGACAAAACTTCTTCTATTTTTTTAACAGGAATATCTCGAACACCTGACCTGATTGAGCAGTTGTTTCCAAGGTCGGATTCAAATTCAGCAAAAGACCAAAAGCCTTGAAATAAGTATATAGTTTCGTTTCAGCAACAATTAAAAAATAAATATATTGTTGACAAATATTTTAATTACCTAAAAAGCTATAAATTTAAATTCCAATTAAACTTTAAATTTCGTATACCCAATTTAAGATTTTTATCCGTTATTTTAGTATAAAAACTTGAATACCCAACAAAAAAACTATATTTAATCTAGAAAAAATCAAAGTTTGTGCAACAAATTAGCATTTAGCTACAAATTAGCTACAAACTAAGATAACAATATTATTTGATTCCACTAAAAATAATTGTCGTCAAGATAAGGGACTTGCCATCCCATCATTCATGGCCTACTTTTTACCTTTAATTTTATCCAGCATAATATTAAAAAAAAAAATAATTACGAAGGCAATAGATACCTTATCTTTATATGTCACTAAATCATAAATTATCTCTTTGCAAAAAAAAAAGAAAAATTTGTTTTCATAATATAGCTAATTAAGAAGACTAAAAGGTTAATGAATGCATCATAACAATAACAAATAACAACAAACAAAATATGAAAACAGTGATCCCTTCTTTGAAGATAAGACTCTGTTTTTTCTACACAGCATACACACATTGTAGCTACATTATAGCTTGATAATTTTCCATTAATTATTGTTATTATTATGTTGTTATTATAAACATTAACAAATCGGTACTTTGACTTGAAAATTGTAAAAAAAACGTCATCTCTGGTGTCCTAGATTATAACAAATTACGAAAAAATAAAATTTAAACAAAAAAATACAAAACACCTATAGATGCAAGATAAGCTTCAACGTAGAGTTGAATAAATTATTTTTTAACATGCGATTTGACAAATTGTTTATTTTCTTTTCCCTTTGGTATTTTTTTTGTTTGCTTTTGTTGTAAAATAAAAATTGAAATAAATTGCGTTAAAAACTACTGAATTATTACAGAAATAAATATATCTTAAAAAAAGAAAAATAGGCACGTGACTACTCGAACGAAATAATATTGGAGGTAGGGTGAACGTCAAAGAGAGATGTATGTATGTAGGTACGGGTACCTACGCTTAATTTATCACGTCTCTCCACTTTAGAAATTCCATCAACATCAATATATCCAACACCACACCTATGACGACATCAAAGAACGCACGCACCACTTTATATCAAAATCATCAGAGAAGTTGCGTTCTGCTGCGTGTGCAGTTACAACAACACAAAACGAGTTTATGTCCGGTTCAGAGGTACCTTCTTGGTTAGTAGGGGTACTTTATTGTAGTAATTGGGCCTTACTACAGTTCAAATATTGACTTCATCTTAGTATAACTATTCAAAATTTCATATATATTTAAAATGAATAGGTACTAATTTATTTGAATATCCTTTTAGTACCAAAATACTTACATATATGGAAAATTTCATCAAAATTGTTTGACTGAAGACCGAGATCAAAAGTCGGACCTCAATTCAAATATAAGGTTCATGAAGGCATCCAACTATTTTTATGTTTTTATTCTATTTCGAAATTCTCTATTTTTCAAATTAAAAGAAGGCAGCACTGGTATTTATCTAGTCTAGAAGTTTGACGTAAAAAGTCCGTCGGTATTCGCATTTATCATAAATGAAACCTTAGAAAAGGTCTGAAAGACCTAATGGCTGATTTTTATGAATGACTTTACTTTTTTTTTAAGTTTGTTTATTTTGACATTAGAACGCTGCGTGTTGTGTATGACAGGGCCGAATGCTCTTAATATCTCTGGAATGTGTGTTTAGGTTTTTAGATTCATATCGAAAAAGGTTTTTTTTTTTGTAGACGATATTGAAGACTATTTTTATGATAGTTTTTTATGGATATACGATAACAATTCTTCATGAATGTCATACGTTAGTAAAAAAAAAAACATTTGTTTTGCTGATCGGAAAACGATTATAGGTGGATAATTTCCTGTTAATTGGACGTGAATTGTTTATGATCATAAATAAATTTGTCGTTCAAATTTATTTATGTTTTTGACTGCTTCTTAGTTCTGGTTTCATGTCAAAGCAAATTTCGAAGTTTTTACCAAACATAAGAAATGATGATGGCGATGTCCAAAATAGTGGGTTTCATCTTACCGTCCGTTGATCTGCTTGTTTTTCGTACTTATGTTCATCGTATTTGTATTAAGTTCAGTTTAAGTCACATAGATTTTTGACAAAAACCACTGGTAATTATATCCAACAAGATTTGAACTCCCAATCATTCAGCTGGGAGGTTTTTTGCCCGGTGCTGGCATAGTAGTTTCTATAAAAAAAATATTTCTCGTTCTCAATTGAAAAAGAACACAATGTAAAGCTCACATAAATCTCACAAATAAAAGAATCTGCAACAATTTAGCTCGAGAATTAATGTGCCGAACAATTATTTCACGCGTTTAATTTTGACAGAGCTGCGTACCTACCTCTCGACTAAAAAATGAATACTTAATACTTCGATGCAACTTTTATAGCCTCAAACAGGGAAAACATATATTTTTTTGCTGTACGAATTGCAAACATTTTCAAATTCACTAACCGTTCGATACCTAATATTTTTACCATTTTTTTTTTCAAATTGGTAGTTTTATTTTCTAAACTAAATATTTTGTAAAATTCTAGCTATCTATCTTGTTGGTTTGATTTTTATTGAATATTTTCTTTTATTAAAATTAATTTGTCTGTTTAAAAATGTTTGAGTGACGTTACCGGGTTTTCTGACGCTTGATTCATTTTTATATAAATAAAATGATTTACATTTTTGTACAAGTTTTCCATCAACCTTTTATCTCAAAATCAAGAATGCCTTTCAAGTTGAGAGGTGACTTTTTCATTAATTTAATTTTACATTTTTTGCCCCTCCTCAATAGGCATTTTGTTAACCTGCATATTATAACCTGACATTTGATTTTTCATTACACTCCTAAACCTTGAAGATAACCATTTTCGAAAACGTCAAATCAAAGTCAATTTGATTGTCATATGATTGTCATTTTTTGATGCAGGTATTGGCTATGGTCGTCCTGCTTGCACAAAATTGGTTTGATCAATGTTAGCCAATTTAGGTGCAAACGCATTTGCCCATGGCGGTGTTCATACGAGTTTCGAGTGAGGTGACTCATTTTGACGTCTCTTATTTGCATCTCACCCTTATCTCTTGAAGGGAAAGTGAGGTAGGTGGAAGTTTTTAAATTTTTTGAAAATTTCCGCCCCACCTAGCCATCTCTTTTTTTTCCAGAAGTAGAAATAAGACGAAAAAGAGAGACGTCAAAATGAGTAGCCTCTCGTGAAGCTAGTAAGAACACCGTCCATGACGAACAGGCTCTCTAACTTCTGTCTCGTCAACTCGATTTTCTCAATTGACAATTGTACCGCAGATATACCTATACCTATGGCCATTTAAACTTTACAATTTCTTATAATTGTTCAAAGTTTTGGCCTGAAATCCCTGATGAAATTCATTAGAACGTACCTTTCTAGGTATCCCTACATACCTATACCTACCCCTACATATACCTACCTACATTCTTATCTGACAAATCGTCCACTCCAGCTGAATCATTTGAGTTCACTCCACTCCAGACCTCACCCATATCCTTTTCCTCTATGAAAATCCAAATGTCCTGAATTCAACTCTTATTACCTATACCTATCCCCGTTTTGGTATTAATTTCCCGTAAAACTAGGTCACACACTCTAAAATCTAATCGATGTGCCTGTCTAATGAAAATCCGAAAAGCCAACAAACACCCTTTTTTGTTTATCTAAAGAAGGTTGGTAGGGTAGGTATGGGTATATACATACCTACCTATACCATCATCCACCAACCACCATAATATCAAACATTTTGGAAAACCACGCGTACAGAGGAAGCATCCCAAAAAAAACAGATCCTTTCCTCAACAATCCCCAACCAAATTATTTTCGTCATCCCTCTTATACCTACAAGCGGCAAGCGCCCCCTGCCCTTAATTTGTAACAGCAGCTACTGGCACCCTAAACAATAAATGAAGCAAACAGAAAATATTCCACCCCAACAAATCCAACTTGGAAATATTCCCGCCAACAGGCTAGGTAGGTATATACGCTATACAATGCTCCACGATTTTTCTTCTTACACACATTCTCCCGCCTAAACCCCCACAAACACCCGCCTGCATTAGCAAACGCATGTAGAGTCGTTTAGACTTTAGAGTTTACTATCAGTGTGGGACCGACGCACAAACCTACCTACATATTTATATATTCCCATCTCATTCTCATATTTCTTTTTCCTTCTTCCCCTCTACACACTTCACAATGAATTTCCATCAACAACAACAGAACAGAACAGAAAAAAAAAACAACAAGAGAAAAAAATCATTAATAACATAAAATGCCAGCTGCCCGTTTTCCTATCCAAAGCGATTTTCCTCAAAAATGTTACGTCACTGGATGTGGTTTCTCTACCTATTCTACGAAAACGACACCCCTCCCTCCATCAAAACTCCCAATGGATACACAAAAACACGACAGAAAAAGTCGTTGACGGCACCATCACCAGCCAGCAGCAGCAGCAGCAGCAACGGCACAACGACGACGATATAAAAGATGCGAATACGAAGAGAAAGAAGAATCAAACAAAAATAAAAACACAAGCAACTAAAGTTTGAAAAAAAAACAGTATATAATGCAAGCGGAGTGAGGGCAAATTGTTTGTTGTTCTTCCATCTCTTTCTGGCATTGGGCTAACGGGCCTCAAATTTCATTCAACCTCGGAACAAAGTTGATGAACGCCTTGATGATGCTGGCTTGTCTGGTGTAATAGTAGGGGAAGAGTGGTGTTTTTTTCTTTCTATTTGTTATTTTTAGAAGGGGATGATGAAGAGGAATGACGGTGACGATAGCAGGTTTGTTTTTCTTTACTTTGTTTTGGTTCGTCTTTGTTGTGCGCATAACCGTCTTTTCTTTCCATAACGTTCCGTTCGTAATTTCTCGAAGAAGAAAGAGAGAGAATAAAGCAAGAGAGGATATAATTTAAACCCTCTTTTGGATGTTTGTGATGAATTTGTGGACTGGAAAGAGGAGAAATGAATGAATTTTTGTCGTTTTTCGCTCAAATTTATGTTCATTGCGAATGAACTATGGATTGGAATGGAATGTCGTTTCCATTTCCTCTAGTTTTGTGCTCTATCCCGCGCGCGCAAAAAACTAACGTACAGATGAAGTTAATTTGGAATGGAATTCCACTATTTGTGTTGAACGGATGTAAGTATAATGGGAAAATCAAGAAAAAACAAATTAGAAAGGGTATTTTAAGGGGAAGAGGGAGAGAGCGAGAAAGAGGAAAAGTCAATAATACTATCAAATAAAGTTTGGCTGCGTGCGTAGGAAAAGAACGCGTTGTATTTTATTTTGTTGTTGTTTTTTTTCTTTTCTTATCGCTCATTCAATGCACTCTGTAAAAGCAATGGAAATTCCCTGCGTGCGTCGTCGTCAATCGTCATTGTCGTCAAAAAGAAAAGGGGAGCAAAATATCTTCCAAACAACAAGTACTTGAAAGAGATAGAGAGAAAGTCAAAGTTTAATTGATATGGGGGTAGGATAGGCTAGGCATCTTTGAAGGTACCCATGCAGATATAATCCAGAAAAATTAACGTTGGCGTTATGGTTGGTGGGTACCTACCTATCTTGATTGCCGATTCTGTTCTGGAGAGTTCCAGAATCTTCTTTAAAGCTTATCAATTATTTCCATTTACCCTAACCTTATTGTTCCTATAAATATTGGTATTGGTCCCCTACATGTTCTCATTAAATTTTCAAATAAAATTAGATAAGTAGGTAGGTACCTAGGTGGATAGGTAAAAACCTCACCTGTGGCCCTGTGCTATGTGCATAGGTACCTACCGCAATCTACCTCCATACCATCCCCGTAAATTGTGTGTAAAAATATGTACTTTTCTCTTGGGGGTTCATTCGATGGGGCTCCTTTTTTCGGTTTTGCTATGTATATCGAAGAAATTAGGTCAGCAAGCGGCACAGCATTAGGTATAGGTACCTAATTGCACCCAGAAAATTAGAACCAAAGCCCAAAACAAGCCCAGATCCCATAAATAATGGAAGGTGGCGTGGAGAAGCTTTATTATTTGTTTGTTTGTTTATTTTTATTTTTCTGCTGTAAAAGTATTGTTTTGGTTTGGTTTTTGCTGCCTTCATTTCTGCTTTTTGTTTTTGCAGCCTTGTGCCAATTTGTTGGAAATTGGAAGCTAGGTAGATAGGTAGGTAGGTAGGTTTGTAGACGCTTGCGTTGTTAGTTTTTTTTTATAGATGATGATTTCGAAATTTCGCGAAATTATAATTTGTTTATTATGTTTTTTGTTTTCTTTTGCTGTCCTATTTTGGTTGATATTTGAAGTAAACAACCGTAGGTATGTAGGTTAGAGAAAATGCAGTGTCAAAACAACCGAAACCGACGTAATTATACAAAATGGGTTATTGTGATTCATTTTCTTCATTTAGTAAGTAGCCTATACTCGCAAATAGGTATATAAGTACCTACTTAAAGCTATTTTACGTTACGTTATTTCCTATACCTTACCTTCTTTTCTACACTATTATAGATATCTACTTATGACGAGGAAAGTTTGTTTACGTTTGATGTAGGTAACTACTAAGTATATTAGAGTGGCGGGCGTTCCATGAGTCAACGTCATTGAACTTAATTGCAAATATTTATCGATGATGATTCAACGATTTGCTATTGGAAAATTGAATTAAAAGGGGAAAGTGAGTGCCATCGGAACGGCACTTGAGTTGGATAAAATACAATATATCCCGCTTAATTGCCCCTCAATTTGCTAGCCAAAGAGCTAGTTTTAGGTAGGTAGCTATCATTAAACATAGTTTTGAGCCGCTAAGGTCCACTTGTGCGAAAGTTTTCTGAAAACCCCGTGTCCTCTTATTTTTAAATACCTACATAAGGCGGGCCATTCACGTTAAAACTGTCGTAAGGACGGTCCGACGGACTTCAGTCATATACGACAGGTTCTACCGTGAATGGCCTTATTTTTTTAGACAGTCTGTGCGACCAGTCAGTCTTTTAGTTTTTAGAATTGTTTCTTGGTGACAAAATAAATTTTAAAAATGGAAGGAGCCACTGAAAAAAAAAATTGGTAAAGAATTTATTTCGCTTTATGCAAAACATTCGTGCTTGTAGTCAGCACAAAGTTCATCTTATAGCAACAAGCAAATAAGAATTTCAGCGTATGTGAATTATTAAAAAAGCTCAAGTCCTCATAACTCCTTCCTGTGGCTAAAAACTGCAAAGTTATTGCTAAGCGGGCTTCTGCACTTATGCCATTTTTCATTAGGGTATCTTGTTTGGTGATTTGGTTTCGAATTACATCTAACAGCTTACGGAAGGTTGCATAATTCAATCTTAGGTAATAATTGTAGTCACCGGGTTCCTCTGAGACTAATTCTCCTAGTAAGATCATGTTGGAGTATAAATTTCTTCTCAGGAACCATTCTTTTGACTACTTTGCCTTTTTTTTCATCCAGACACTCTAATGGCGCTACAACAAGAGCAGCATTTCTCTTGTTCCGGTTCATAATTTTAAGGAACCTACTTCACACTTAAAGAGACTAGCAACGAATGATATTTTTGTTGGCACACGTCCGTAGAACCGGGTCGCAACGTATGTGCGTACTTTCGACCGTTGTTGCGACAGTCTTTGCGACTGTCTCAACGTGAATGGCCCGCCTAATTAATCACTATCTGGCTGACTTCAATCAAATTAGGTAGGTACATATTTTTCTCTATTTATACACAATCTAGTCAAACAAAGGTACATACTGATACAAGTTATTAACAAATGTAAATAAAAAAAAAACTAATAAATTAATATTAATTGTTCATAAAACCCTACAAAAAAGTTTTGACAGTTTTTTCCGTGGAAGCAACAGTTTTTGATAAAAACGTGCACAAACGCACTAATTGCCTAATTTACAGAGGCAAGATCATGAAAAAATTTCATTACAGTTTAAAGTTCGTGTTTAAGATAGTTTTTGCACGTTTTTCTCAAAATCTTTTGCTATTACAAAAAAAAGTTTTATAATCCTTTTTGTGAAGAGTTTAATGAGCAATAATGTTAATTCAGAAAAATGAGATCTCAGATACTTCCAAAAATTTTGCTCCTTCAAATAGTGAGCAAGCGGAGCCAATTTTTCCTCAATGATTTAAAAGCAAAACTGCAAAAGTTTTTGAAAATAATAATTTCAAAAAATGTTTTTTTTTTTAAATTAGTTTTTTTTCAAACTATTTTACAGAGATTACCTACCTACCTACCCACTTGATTCAAAAACAAGATAGGTACCTAATAGATAAGACTTATAGCTTAAAAAAAGGGGCAATACTTAATTGTTAGTATACCTATGTATGAATAACCCTTATTTTCAAATATTTTTTTTTTCAGTTTAGTGTTTAAATTTGCGAGATTTTGATTACAAAAAAAATTATTTCTTTCGATGCAATTAAATTTACCGCATTTAAAAATCTTCTGCAGAATATTTTAAATCGCGAAATTTCGGTTGATATTTGCGAGATTTGTCACTGCAAGATGCAAAATCAAGATTGTTAAAAGCGAGAGTTTGAAACTTAATGATAAGCAGAGGATTATAAATTTGCGAGAATTTGTTATTCGATATTTAAAAAAGCGAGATTTCGTTATCCGAGGTTTTGGTTTGTTTCGCTTCCAAAAACATCAGATGCTTTTTTGTAGACGATTTCACTTACTTATAGGTAATCTTTTTTCCTCAGATTGTTAAGTAATCTGAAAAATACAATTTAATTATTCTTTTTAATCGGAAATGCCCCGAGAATATGACCGGACATTGCCCATTTCTTATCATTTTTTTGCAGCTTTGGCCCAAAGGCTTATTTTTTATGTTTTGAATTAAAATGGCTTTTTGAAAATGTTAAATAAAAGGCGTGAGTTTATATACTTTTTGAGGCTATCTCTATCCTAACATTCGCCATTTATAGTGTGGTCACGAAACTGAATCCTGTGCTGAATTTATTTCTAACATAGTTGTTAAGTTCTTGATTAATTAAATAAGAAGACGATCCTTTCTATATAAAAAATTCATTTATTAATTCAAGTACTTAGCTTATGTATAGGAGAATTATGACCTGTAGGTTTGGAGATTATCGCAAAAAGAGAAAGAAACCACAAGGTATTTTTGACAGAAGGAAGTCTATCATGTTAATCGCAAATACCTCTCCAGGGTGCGTATGTGTCATTATAGATTGCTGAGTTCAGGGTTGGTAAATACACAACAGTCCTCCCCTCTTAATTGTTTAGTAACCCAACCGCTCTACAGGTTTCTTAACGCGACTGCTTCTTCGAACCATGGGTGCTTCTTCGGTGTCTACGTTCTTATTATGTGCTTCCTTCGAGGTTGATGGTGATGGTAGAACTACTCTTTCACTCCAGGATTCATTGGGCTTAGGTGATTGTGCCACCGGTAACTGAAACTCATCACCAGATGTTTGTATCGGTGAATTTGTGGTAGGATCACCGCATGTGGGGCGGAACATAGGGGCAGGGGTTGGAAGCTCCACATCTGGATCCTTCGGTGCTTGTTTTTCATCCACGTTACATTTCTGAATCTGGTCACAATGCCTTCTCCACAGCTTCCCGTGAACATCAATGAAATAATTGAAAAGTCCGTCTTGACGCACTATTTTTCCAAACTCCCACTTTTTGTCCTTGTTAGTATACTCTCTTACTTGAACCTTATCTCCCGGATAATATTGCACACCACTAGGATATGGCCCGTGTAGTTTCTCCTTTACGTTTTCGATGGTGTTAGGCCGGATCAAATCCAACCTGATGCGTATATCTCGCTGGAGAAATAATGTACAAGGTGCCACTCCGGTTGTAGAGTTTGGCGTCTTTCTGTAACGCATAAGATAGTTAGAAAGTTTATAAGCAATGTTACCTGTGTCGTTAATCATTTTCCGGAGAGCCACTTTCATATTTTGAACAAATCGTTCAGCTTGACCATTAGTAGCTGGATGGTATGGAGCAGTGAGCTTATGATTGATACCATTGTCTTTTAAGAATCTCTTAAACTCCCCCGAGGTAAAAGTAGGCCCATTGTCACTGACCAAAGTCAAGGGTAGACCATATCGGGCAAACAGGTCACGTAAAACTTCGATTGTCTTTGCAGCTTTCATGCTATTCATTTGAAAAATTTCTGGCCACTTAGAGTGCGCATCGACCACAATCAAAAAATATTTTTCAAAAAATGGCCCCGCAAAATCAACATGTACCCTTTGCCATGGGTTTGTTGGATATTCCCATGGGTGTTGAATCCTTTTCGATGATTTTTGAACGCTCCTGCAGGCCATGCATTTCTGGGCTAAGTCCTCGATGTCAGAGTCAATGTGCGGCCACCACACATAGCTTCGTGCCAATGCTTTCATCTTAACAATCCCGACGTGAGCAGTATGTAATTCCGCCAGTATTAATTCCCTCAGTGTCTGAGGAATCACCACCCGATTGTTCCTGAGAATTGTACCATTTGTTAGTGAGAATTGATAGTCTTTACCTTCGAATCCAGCTGTGTCTAATTTTTTTCCCAGCAATAAGTTGTTATACACCTCCTTTAGAGTTGGATCTCTACCTGTCTCCTCAGCAACTCGTTTTTGGGTAACCGGAACAACGTCTATTTGCTGCATTTGGTAGTAGGTTACGTTGTCAACATCTTTAGGTTCATCCAACTGTAGAGGCAAACGAGAAAGCGCATCTGCATTGCCGTGGTCCCCCGTCGCTCGATACATAATTTCATATGTGAAGCCTTGCAGAAATTGTGCATAATGCAGCATACGAGTGGCCACCATACTTGTTAAACTTTTGCTAGGGCTAAAAATAGCAACTAATGGTTTATGATCGGTGATTAGTGTGAACTTACGGCCATAGCAATAACGAAAAAATCTTTTTAACGCCCAGAATATTGAAGTCGCCTCTTTGTCAATTTGACTATAATTTTTTTCTGAGTTTGAAAGAGATCGCGAGGCGTAAGCAATTGGTCGTTCCTGACCATCTGGGAATGTGTGGGATAGCACAGCCCCTAGCCCATATGGACTCGCATCGGTCGCCAATGATAGAGGTAATTTTGGATTGTACGCACAAAGAACAACATCCGAAGTTATTTCAGATTTGATGCTCCTGAACACCTTCTCACATTCATGACTCCATCGGAAATGCTGGTCCTTCTGTAGTAGATTGTATAACGGGTTCAATTTAGAGGATAGATTCTGCAAAAATCTTCCATAGTAGTTCACCAGACCCAGCCAGCTTCTGACTTCGGAAATATTTCTCGGAGCTGGTGCATCAGTTATAGCCTGTATTTTGTCTTTAGTCTTTTCAAGCCCCCTTTCTGAAATTATGTGACCCAGATATGTTATTGAACTCTCAAAAAACTTGCACTTGCTGAGATTGATGCGAAGTCCAACGTTATTTAAACGGCGAAAAACTTCTTCAAGACGCAATGTATGTTCGGCAAGACTGGATCCTTGGATTTTTATGTCGTCCAAAAACACGCATACTCCACGAATATTATCCAGAGTTTGGGTTATGTACCTCTGCCAAATTGCTGGAGCAACCTTTGTGCCAAACATCAGCCTGTTTACTTTATAGTCACCTTTAATGGTTGATATCGCCTGTATTTCAGCGCTACGAATGTCCATTGGCATATGTAGATAAGCTTCGCTCAGATCCAATGTCGTGAAAATCTTACCACCCATCATAGATGTCGCAAAAATGTCCTCCACGTGAGGAATTGGATAGTGATCATTCTTTAGTACTTTGTTCAAAGTAATTTTATAATCCGCACAAAGTCTAATCGATCCATCTTTCTTTATGATAGGAACCACCGGTGTCCCCCATTCACTGTATTGCATTTTTGTTATAATGCCTTCACTCTCTAGACGGTCGATTTCTATGTTCATTTTATCTTGGAGTGCATACGGTACCTTGCGAGCTGGAATGTAAATTGGTTTAGCACTGTCATCGAGAAATAATTTGGCTTCAAAATTATTTATTTTACCAATTCCGGATTGAAAAACATCACTAAATTTAGATTTTAGAGCAAGCAGTAACTTCTCTTTTGACATAGGTATCGCATTACTTACTTGATTTAATTTTGGGAATTCAACTTTGAATAATTTAATCCACTCTCTTCCGAAAATGCATCTACATTACCTGGCATTATATATATGTTGGCGTTTGCCTCCTCGTTGCCGTATCTCACATGCATTGTCGAATATCCAATCGGCTGAATGATCTCTCCAGTGTAAGTCCGAAACGGAACATTGGATTTGTACATCTGTTTATTTGGCCATGAATCACTAAATTCTTGATACGACATTGAAGAAACTGCTGCACCCGTGTCCAGCTCTAGCTGTTTTGACACACCATCCAGAACTAATGTGAGCATGAACTTCCTCGGCTTTCTCTTATCTTCGGGTAGAATGCACCTCGTCGTCGTTGTCGTCATCGTCGTTGTCATCGGAGTGTGATTCTACAGAGTGAAGCTGATTTTGTTTAAAAAATTTTCTGTGTTTGGTAATGGGTGCGGGTGGAGGAGGTCGAGATTTTTTATCACTGCTGTTAGACATCTTCCCATTATTCATGCAAACGCGAGCTAAATGACCAACTTTCCGACACTTAGAGCACACTGCTCGATTGTGTTTGCATGCGGTTGCAAAATGTTCTTTATCTCCACATCGGTAGCAGTAGTTGAAATTTGATGAATAATTTTTGGACTTTGGCTTACTTGTACTTGCTATCTGGTTTTGGTAATTGCTCAGCGAAGTAGCTTGCAAATTTTGAATTTCTTTGGAGTCTTTTTGTGCAGATTCCATTGCGAGAGTAGCCGTAACGCAATCTTTAAACGTATTGTTTGGTTCTTTTAATTGAATTAATTTTTCTAACCAATGAGCATTACGAAGACCACTAATGAATTGCTGCCTTAGGTGGGCGTCGGCAGTCGACGCTTGGCAAGATGTGCACCTAAAATCGCAGTTTTTGCACATTTTTTTTAAGTCTGCAACAAAGTTAGATATCGTCTCCCCTTCATGTTGCGTTCGCTTGGTGAACCTATTTTGTTCTGCTATAACACTAGGTGCAGGGTTTACATGATCTTTTATCAAATTTATAAGTTCATCATAACTTTTAGTCTTTGGGTCTTCTGGGCTGGTTAGGTTGCAGAGTAATTGAAGAGTTTTCGCGCCCATTGCGTGAATTAACCAATTCCTTTTGCTCTCTTTGACAACATTAGTGTTCCCTGTCAGGTTTCTTAAACAGAAGAAATTCTCAAGCCTTTTGATAAAAATCTCCCAGCTTTCATTCTCCTCGTTGAAGCTTTCCAGTTGGATTGCTTCAGGCAGCGGTTGACTGGCATTGTTGGTGTTGCCCTGAACCGCCAAGGTAATGGCCTCCACAAGAGATTTCAATTGATCGGCATTCATAATTAAATTGCTGTTTTGTTCTTTTCCGCCTCGTCGCCACTGTTAAGTTCTTGATTAATTAAATAAGAAGACGATCCTTTCTATATAAAAAATTCATTTATTAATTCAAGTACTTAGCTTATGTATAGGAGAATTATGACCTGTAGGTTTGGAGGTTATCGCAAAAAGAGAAAGAAACCACAAGGTATTTTTGACAGAAGGAAGTCTATCATGTTAATCGCAAATACCTCTCCAGGGTGCGTATGTGTCATTATAGATTGCTGAGTTCAGGGTTGGTAAATACACAACAATAGTAATGTTGAAATTTTGCTTAATGTTTGCAATCCTCTCGCTTGGACGCCCTTTTACAAAATGGCGCCCAATCCATAGAAAATGGTAAAATTAAAACAAAAATCACTTGAAAAATTTCTATAATTAAAATACCGGCTGATATCCTAGAAATTGATAAGATGCACTTTCTTTCTAAAATGTCAGTGTTGCCGCTTCTAGGAACATACTTTTTTTAAATCGAAGATTGGAATTTTCACTGGTAATTTGAATTATTTTGAACATTAAAAAAGTTACGGAAACGTCTCCAAGTGCCAAACACTTTAACGGTAAAAGTCTTGAAACGTACGCATTAAATAGAAGCATCTTCGGTAAAATGTCAGTGTTGCCACCTTTCGAGAACATACTGTTTTTGCATTTTTAATATTTTAAACACGAAAAACTTCCAATTTATTTGTCCAACACGCGTTTGGCATCTGGAGGCATTTACTCAACTTTTCCAAGGTATAAACATTATAAATTAACAACAAAAAATAAAAATCAAACCCTTTGACATCAATAAAGAATGTTCCCAAAAAGGGACAACACTGAAATTTTAACCAAAAGTGCTTTTACGCGATATTTTAATTTAAGACATCAACCGTTATTTATCTAAGCCACGTTTGGAGTCTATAGGCGTTTCCAAATTTTATTCACGTTGAAATTAATAAAATTACAAAAAAGGGGGAAATTCCACAGTTATCACTGATATCAACAAAGGTATTTTCCCTTAAATGTTCAGTGTCAAAACTGAAATATTAACCAAAGTGCTAACACCTATCTTTTACGACTTCAACCGTTATTTTCTATTTCTCAACTTTTTTAATGTTCAAGATAATCAGCCTTATTGTGAATTTCACTTGAACAACATTCCATGCTGAAAAATTGGCATTTTAATTTACGCCTATTGTGAAAAATGATAATTCTCCTTTGTTGTGTCTTACTCATTTTGTAAGAGCTTTAATTAACAATGATTTTTTGACGAGAAACGAAAGAAAAATAGAGGGTACTCACTGATGCCTTTGCGCAAGTTTTTTTGTTTATTTTAGTCCAAGAGAAGCCTAGGTGAATCTCATAATAGCTTTTAAAATTCCAAGGAAACAAACATTTTTCGAGAGAAATATTTTCTTTCATGATAATGCTGAATAAAAATCAATAGTGGAAGACCCAAACTTCAATATCAAAAAAGTATGTTCCCAAAAAGTGGCAAACACCTACATTTTACCGCGCTACATAAAAAACTACCAAAAAAAAGCTGTTCCAAATTTTAGCATAACAAAGTAGCAACATTGAATTTTAAACTGAGGATGCGCCTACTCAACTCCTTTCTTTTAAAAATTTCAATTTTTATTTCCCAACATGTGTTTGACATCTGGAGGTGTTTTCGCAACTTTTTTCATGTTTAAAATATTAAAAATAATCAAAATAATTGACATAAAAGTATGTTCCCGAAAAATGGCATCACTGAAATTTTATCCGAAAATGGGTTTACTCAAAACCTTTCAATCCGTATTTTGGCCATGGTTTTGGTTTTCCAAATATTTAACGATTTTTTTAAATTACCAATTACCACAGATTGGGCACCATTTTTCTAAAGTGGTATCCAAGCGTCAGAATAGCAAACCCCTAAGCTAATTTTCAATTAAAATAAAAAAAATCATTTTCCACTTCGCATAAAAACATCCATCACAAACGCCCTCTAGTTTTTAAAATTCACATTAAACTCAAAGTAAAGTTTAAGCTTTTTCAAGTCCCTCAAAGCCCAAACTGTAAGTATTTTGTTGCAATTCCAGAGAAAACTTTGTTGATTTCTCAATAAAAAACACAAATTCCTCTTAGTCAACGCGAAAATCCTTCGTGATGACAGCTCGAGATTTGTGTTCATTTCGGCAATTTATTATGTAATTTATTCGTGCTGCCATTAAACAAAGAAACTGCCACGTATAGACAATAAATAGGCCGAATTAAAATAAACAAAATTGTTGGTGTTGTTTTTCTTGATTTTATTGGAATAATTGTTTTTAGATTATTATTCGTTGCTTTTTTTGTTTAAGACACCTTCTAGCAGGACTCTATTCGCACTAATACTCATAATAATTGTTCAGAAAAAGCTTGCATACATCGATTTCGAGTGTCCTTGTGAACACGAACCAACCGGTGTTTTTCTTTCAAATTGTGTTTCTGTGTGCGTGTGTGTTTTTGCCATTTTGTGTTCTATATAATAGCAGTATTATTGTGTGAGTTCATAATAAAATGTTCATGTAGAAGAAAATAAAAGCTCAAAATTGTGTTCATATTGGTGTTCATTATTTTATCCTTCTTGTCTGTGTCGTTCAATAGTGTACAGTGTGAAAGCTTAAATATAAGCCTCGTAGAATAGGTTTTAAAAACATTAATAAATAAAGGTACCTACTTAATTCCTTTATAAATTGACATTAAAAAAAAACAAATAAAAATAATTATTAACTAGCATCAAGGTGAGTCTTGTTAATTTTATTTTCCTTTATTCATCTAAGGCCTTCTATTTTCATGGTTAATGATTCACTGCTCCATCTGTGTTGCCCTCTAGTAAAAGTATTAAAACTTTTAATACATTTGTTTTTAATGATAACAATATCTATTTTAATTTTATTTCCCTTGAAAATGTTTTGTTATTAAGTTTTTGTTTGAAAAAAAAAAAAAAAATTATATCGAACAACTCAAAAAGATGTTATAAAGTGAATCCTTAGAGGTGTGTTGAACGAGGTCAAGGATTGTTTTGCAAATTACTTCGTAGACGCAGCTTGTGTTGGTGTATATGAACTCATAATATGTTATAGTTTACAAGTTGTGTATGCTGTATATCCATACTTATCAACACAAATATCATTGTGAAGGATTGTGAATGTGAGTAGTTGTGATAAAATGATGTCAAAGCCTAAAAAGCTCTTTATATTTTGATTAGTTTGTACTCAAATTCTAAAATGTTTGTGAAAGAAGTAATTAATTAATAAGATCATCGAATACCTTAGTTGAAGTCGCAATTATTTAAAATGAAATATTATAGTCTTTATCTACTGTGCCGGCCGTGTCTCGAGGCTTCAAAAAATTTTCCGAGATGGAAATCTCAATCATTGATATCTCCTCCTTCTCTATTTGTAAATACATGTAGATATTAGACCGGACGAAAAATCACTCCAAGTATTTTCCTATCAAAACAACCTAAAGCGTTCTCATCTACTACTTTCGACAAAATCTTTTTGCCTCTACAAAATAACCAGCAGGACTTAGATGATAAATGTCTTGTAAAGGGAAACTTTTGTGTTTGAAAAAAGGTTAATCTTAAGCTGCTCAATTGCTTTCTTAGCCTAAGGAAGGAGCAAAATGTTAATAGCAATTTTTCTTATGATCTCAGCGGTGATATATTATTCTAAAAGTCAATAGGGGAGTCTAAATTGTAGAAAAAAAAATCCGACAAAAAAATATAGAAAGCAAAATTAAAAATTGACACAACGATTTTATAGAAGGTGAAATTAGAAGGTGCCAAACTTCTGTGTGCCTGTCTGTACTTTGAGCTTCAGTTAAGAAATTTTCTTCAAATTTTGAACTTAATGATTTTTATTGATTCCCTAAGAGAAAAATAATGATACTTGTCATACAACCGTTAAGGAAAAGCTTATTTTACCACAAAGATTTTTTTTTTGATTTAGACTTTCTCCATAAATAGGTCTGTCGATTTTTGTTTAGTTAAAGAAGTTCCTTTAAAATATGAACAATATTGCATATCAAAATTTGTACGAGCCATATATTCATAATGTTGGTACCTACTATGTTCATAAGGGTGGTCCTTATATTGTTTTTTTTTTTTATTCCGAGCTGGAGACCAAGGGGGTGAAATAAAAATCGAAAAAATTAGGGAAATAGTTTTTCAATATTTTGAATCGAATTAGGGCTATGCAAGATTATGTCCAATTTAAGGACCACCTCAATGTACATATTGGCAA
Source organism: Dasysyrphus albostriatus (assembly GCA_946251815.1). NCBI lineage: Eukaryota > Metazoa > Arthropoda > Insecta > Diptera > Syrphidae > Dasysyrphus > Dasysyrphus albostriatus. The sequence continues at coordinate 141,838,643 of OX276336.1, forward strand.
ATTATGCATTCGTAAGAAAATTTAACTTGAGATTTTGATCAGACTTGTCATTACGATGATATAGAGGGCGAAAAAAAGTGGTTCTCAAAATTCTGCCTGTCTGCCTGTCTGTCTATCTGTCTGTCTTTTCAGAACTGCAGACAGTGGTCCGTTTGTTGAATTTGTTCTTAATATAAATTAATAAAATTTGCTACACTTGATGATTTGGGGATGTTGAGTCCTTTGGTACTGCCTATTTGTGTTCACTTCAAACAGTAGGGGATTCACAATTAAAGTCAGAACAGGGTCTTTCAAAATTTTAAATAAAGTCAGGAAGAGTTTGAAATGTCCTAAAATATACACTTGAGTGTAAACTTTCATATAAAAATTACTCCAATACTGATTTGTACCAAATTTAAAGAAGATGGTCCAAAATGTTCAGAAATGTTCTCAAGGGATAAGAACTAATTTTAGTGCTTATTTAAAAAAAAAATTGGATTGGAAATTATTTTTAGAGATAATCTTATTGAATCTTAACAAAATTTGACAAATTTGACGACTGGAAGTAGCTAATAAAATTTTAGTACAGCTACTCAAAACCTAAAAAAAATCAAAAATAATGTAAAGTAAAGGTTTAAAGAATGTTGATATTTTTTCTGATTTTATTATTTAAATTTGACATCAGGCTTAGAATTCTTATGGTTGAAATTTGAAAAAACCGTGAAACTGCCATTATTCACAAAGCAATTTAAATATTCCTATTTTTGAAAAAAAAAATTGTAATCTAACGGTTTTCAAATATCAGAAATCTTAGCCTGATATCAGAACAAAATAGTGTAACCCGAAAAAGTATCAACATTTTTAAAACTATAACTTTAGATTATTTTTGATTTTTCCAGTTTTCTGAGTAGTTGACCTAAAATTTGATTCACTACTTCCAGCCGTCAAATTTGTCAAAATTTGTGCAGATTCGATCAGATTAGGTCTTCAAATAATTTCCAATACTAACATTTTTAAAAATAAGCACTCAAATTTATTCTTGTCCCTTAAGAACATTTCTGAACATTTTGGACCATCTTCTTTAAATTGGGTGTAAATCAGTATTGGATTAATTTTTAAATGAAATTATACACTCTAGTGTATATTTTAGGACATTTCACAAACATAAACTTCATTCAGTTCCTGACTACTACAATACTTAATTTAAAATTTTGAAATTTGGGACCATGTTCTGACCTGAATTGGAGTAGACAAAAATAGTAAATGCTACATTTGGATAGGAAATCATTTTTCAAAAAAATGTTATAAATCTCAAAGGACCATTTTTGTTTTTTTCGATTTTCTTCAAGACGGTGTTTTTGATTTCAATAATTTTTTTTCATACAGCAGTTTCTAAAAATATAAATTTTTTTTTTTACCAAAAATTTCAAAAAAACATTTATTTTGGATTTTAAATATTCATTTTTTTAATCAAAATTTTATCTGTCTGTCCGTCTATTTGTATCTGGATCTACAGGCTAAAACAATGATGTGATCTTCTTAAAATTTTAAACTTGAGGCCTTTTCGTGATTCTCCAGAGAGAAAATTGATTTGTTTAGCTCCAAAAATAACGGTACTTGCCATAAAACCTTTAAGAACAAATTAATGTATCTCAAAACCGGCTCCAACGATTTTGATAAAAAATAATGAATTGTTGTAGGTATTGTTTACTTTTTGGTTAAAAAAAATACCAAAAACCGTTATTATTTATTATGGTACCTGTCATAAAACGGTTATTTTGATTTTCGAATTCCTCATTATAGGCTCAACCGATTTCAATCAAAATCGTCATCAAAAAAAATCAATAGATTTTTTAGCCGTTTTTGATTATTTTTTTTTAATTAAATGCTCGAATTGGCCCAACATCGGTCAGTACAATTGAGTAAAGAAATCAAAAATAAAACATAATAAGTAATGCTGACCACATATCGACTCAAATTTAAATGATTTTTCGGACCACTTTTTCGAATTATAAATTTTTTTACCTAAAAGCGGACTCGGGGTCTCAAAATTCAATTTTGGAAAATGTCCCAGAACAAAAATTACTTCTTTCTAAATCCTTAACAAGATCCACGATACCCATTCTGAATATAAAAAATTTAAAAAAAATTTCCGACCCCCTAATGCACATAAATAAATACTTAAGATTTGCATACCAAAAGTTTTCCTTAAAAATGTTTTAAGAAATATACAAAAATTTCTTAAAAAACCGCTCCAAAGATTTAAATTTTTTTTCCATATATTGATTCAATCAAAAATTAAGATGGTGTTCTTTTTTTTCATCTCTCTCAAAGAAGTTGTTTTAGCTGATTCAAATATCACATTTCCCTCTTTTAGTTATTTTTTCTCTCATAATTTCCATGCATTTACATACAGTTTTAGAGAACATAAGAGCAGGCTCGTGCGACCCAGTCGTGCATTTTATTTTTGTAAAATTTTGTAATCATCCATTTTCATAGAAAATCTTATTTTGAACAAAAAGTTTTGATAGTCTGAGAAATGCATATAAAGGGTACTTGGCAACATTTGTTTCAAGCATCTTAAATGCCGCAAGCAAATATATTTAAAAATAAAAACCGTTGTTGTTTTATCCAAATTTATTTTTTCCTATGGCGATGGCGTGTCCTTCAAACCAAGTATATTTTTAAAAATATAAAAATAGATTCACCATTAGTCGCATTTTATTATTATTATATCTGGTTTCAATCAATTAAATATATACGCTCAAGCTTGAATCACATTTCTGTTGCGGGTAAATTTATTTTTTATTTTCCAATTATAAAATTCTTATTCATTTAGCAAATAATTATAATTTTTGTTAAGATTTCGTGAACAACAAATCAGGAATTCAAAAGAAAAAAAAAAAAAAAAAAACAAACAAACATCACAAAACCTTGTCCTCTTAAACATAAAATTAAAAACAAATGAATCATCGCCATCAGCAGCTCAGTAATTTGACAGCGGAAAATTGTGTGTGTTCGCACATTGCATATTTATTTATTATTATTATTTCGCGTACAGAGACGATGATTTCTCTTCTTCGCCACCACTGACTGGCCGATTTCCATTCACTAAAAATCCAAAACGTTTGGTCAAAGTCCAATACTTTCAGCCATGTGACACATGTCGTAAAATTGAAATTGAAAAAAAAAAAAAAAAACATAAAAGTAATCATCTTCCATTTACCCGAACTCGAAGTCATGATGTGTGTTGTATGTACATAAGTAACATGTGATACGTGTGATATGTGTGAACAAGCTTCACACTTTGATCATCTTCATCACTTTCTGATGTCTGAAGTGAACTACATTTGCAATTAACCAGAACAAACAAAAACAAAAACAAAGACAACCTACCTACACTCACTTCTCGGATCGTCTTCCGTGGACGTGGACTCATTGTCGGAGTCGCTACACAGTGTTGTCCATTCGTCTGACAATCTTTTGTGCAATAAAGTTTAACATTCTGACACGCAACAGACATGCAATGTATGATGTTTCTGTCTGCCTGAATTAAAAGTGAAAATTATGTCGGGAGATTTTCTTTGAAGGACGAGACTTTGCCGCTGCCTTGAAGGCTATAGCGATGGCGATGCACGTTCACACTTACATATGCCTCCGGCTGACGAAAGCAATTTGGCGGGCGTTTTAAATCCCTCGCTGTGAGTGTAAGCAATCTGTAAATGCATTTCCAAGGGGTGGGAAAGGAAATACGCCTACAAAGAACACTGCCTAACACCTAACACGCTGCCATGATTAGGTGCTAGAAGAAGTACTCGTACAAATTCCATGGAAAGCATCATAATGCGATATCTTTGTGGCAGTGTGGCATCTGTGAGAGTGCGGAGCGATGACAGTTTCCGCTTTTGTCGTAGTCGCTTGTCATTTTCAATCAAAAGGGAAAAACCCCTAAATTGTAGTGTACATGGTATCAATTTCATAGACACAAAACTAACTGCGCATTTTACACGCAAAACACTGATAACACTTGAAAAAAAAAAAAAAAAATACGGAATCACTAACATATCCACCATGACAATCGCTGTTTTGTCGCTGCTTATCAATGGAAGTCATATGGATGTTCCGTGCTGTTGTCTGTTTATGAATGAAAATTTGAATTTCTATGGGTTTTACACTTGTGGCAGTTTAGTTCAGTTCGGTTCGGCTTGGTTTTGGTTCAGGCCTAAAGGTTATTATGTTCAACATCCGTCGCATTGTAGATATACCTACATGTGAAATATTTAGAATTTCAAAGATGAATGGAAGATGAATGTGGCAGATAAGTGGCTAAGCACTTTTTTTTTCTTTGCTAATTCAGTGACTAAAGCTGAGGATAAATATGAAAAAAGAGTGAGAGAGACAGAAAGAGATCTTTGAAGAATCATAAAACTACACACTTCCGGTTTAGAGGGGTTTATGAACTCTCGACACGGGTGGTATGTTTTAGCCTTGAGATAATTCTGAGTGTATGTATGAGTCTAGCTTTGGAATATTGATTGTTATAATAATCATCACATCGGATGTTTTGATTCGGATTTGTTATAGCTTCGATATATTTTTATTAGTTTTTAATGATAAAGAATTTTGTTAGCAACTTAATAATTAAATTATCAATGAATAATGTATGAGGGTAGGGTATATGACATATTGTTAGTAAATTTGAATTAAACAACTCAATCGAAAACTAAGTTCCTACAAAGTCATTTGTATAGGCTTTTGAATTTACATAGGTCTTATATAAAGGTGAATGAAACTATCGGAATTCTTAGCCTGATGTCAGATTTAAATATTATAACCATACAAAATTTCAACATTATTTAAACTTTAACTTAAAATTATTTTAGATTTTCTTCGAGTTTTTAAGTAATTGCTCTAAAATTTGATCGGTTAAATTTCTTTCAGAATCTATCAGATTAGGTCTAAAAATAATTTCCAATACCCAAAATATTAAAAACTCGCACGTAAATTAATTTTGGGAAAATTTCTCAACAATTAAAACCATCTTTTTAAATGTTTAACAAATCTGTATCAGTGTCATTTTCATAAGAAAGTATATACAAACATTTTTAAGGACATTTCAAATATAAACTTGACTCGGTTTCTGACTTCGACAGTACTTTATTCAAAATTTTTAAATTTAGGACCATATTCTGACTTGTTTAAAGTAGAAAAAAGGCAATAGTACTAAATTCAGCATCCCCAAATCATTAAGTGTACCAAATTTTATTAATTTGTATTTGCAATTGGTGTGGGAAATGATTTTTGTCGGCAAAATTCAACAAACGGACCACTGTGTGCCGCTGAGAAATTGTTTTCAGAGCTTCCACAATCTTGATGAGGTCTACAGAATATTGAAGTAGGTACACCTTTATACTGCTCCACATACTCGGTCACTCAAAGACACTTCCACAGTGTCTCGAACAGCGGGTACTTTGGAACTTCGCGAAATGAAGTTATTCAGCTGGTGACTGTAGCTGGTGTCCTTACAGCGTTTTTGAATTCCCTCTCGATCTTTGTAGCACCACCTGGAACTTCGGAAAGCATCATAGCACATCGGCATGCTCCTGTTCCCACACATGACGTTCGAGTTCGAGTGAAAGTTTCAGCCTCTTCTTTAGCTTGGACAAGTTAATGGCAAACTTAAGGAAATTTATAGAGAGCACAGGTTTTTTTTTGTATATAATTTGCGCGGCGCACTAAAGGGGTTTTGACTACCCTTAAGATGATGAAACACAGAACGAGCGATCCGAAAAATAGAGAACGATTAAAAAGAAGATACCGATGACAATGGTTTTGAAGTTCTGAATATCAAAGCAAATTCGAAGCATTCCTCATTCGTGTGGTACATCTAAAGAATGAATCTCTATATTTGACAGTACGCCCGAAGTTGGGCTCAAGGGTAAACTGATGGGCATTCCTAAAAGCGCCGCGAGAATTACAGTTGAATTGCTTAAGCGAAGAATTGCAACTGCCTATTTAACTAGAATATTGTTTATAAAAATAGCGGTAAAATTATGAGAGACATGAAACATTGCGACGATGTTTTAGAGTTTGTTATTGTTTGAGAAATAGATTTATCACCAATAATTTTTAAGGTTCTATTTTGTTCTATTTTGGGCAAAAAATTTCTTGCATCTTCGAAGAAAGCCTAACACTTTGCAGCGTTTCTGGCGAAGTTGAATATGTGATCATTCCACAGAAGTTGATCTGTGATACACATACCCAGAACTGAGAGCTGTTCAGTTTCCTCGATGCAAGTACCGCTCATGGATAGTGGCATTGGGGATGGGTTCTACTTCAGCGAGACCAGACAGCATTGGGTTCTTGAAGCATTAAATTCTACACGGCTTTTAATTCCCCACTGGACAATACTGTCAAGATCAGAATTTAATGAGCCTATCATACGCTGCCGTTGAAGTTCCACATCCGAAGGACAAAGATCTATAAACGAATATGAAAAGCTAAGTATGCTTTCGTCAACAAAACAATTTAATGGATTAGAAGTTTCAGACAAGAGGTCATTAATGAAAATAAGCAAGAGATTCGGATACAAAACGGAGCCCTGGGTCACACCAGCATTTATTTTATGAATATCAAACTTGTAACCATCCAAGACGACTTGTATTGAACGGTCCGAAAGGTAATTTCTAATTCAACGAAGAAGAGATTCATCGATACCAAATGCTCGCATTTTTGATAAGAAAGCTTGATGCCAAACTCTTTCAAATGCTTTTGAAATATCAAGTGCAATAATCTTACTTTCTCCAAAACGATGTTAAGGTTGGTTTGCAAATGAACTATTTGAATTATTTGTTTTGGAGCATTTTTTTGATTTCTTTTTGTAAGTGGATCACAATGGACCAGCAAGTCCCCGTGTGCGTAACAACCTCTGAGCTGTGCAAGCCCTTCGTAACCTAACCTAATTATGAGTTATTCTACGAAAATTCTTAGAGTATACACATATTTCGTACAATCTAAATATTTTTTTTTTTCAAAAATTAAAAAGAAAATCCTCATATTATTACCCTTTTCCACACCAGCAACTGGAAGATTTTTTGTACGTGGTTTCCTACCGAAAAAAAATTACTACAGTTCAAACTAACCTTCAAATTCAGCTTCAAACTGAAGATATTTTTCTTCGTATTCTTTTTCTTCTTACATTCTCCATTTTTCTCGTAAGAAATAGAGACATTAGACAGTTTTCTCTTATGTCAAAAGTATCATCTCTTGCTGTTAAATTAGACCCTTGAAACAACTGTTGAATATTGTCGAACAGAAATAACCCAGACTTCTTCTCAACCAAAAATATCACTGCTTCTGATAATTGATACCCTTACTTTCTGCTACATTTTATAATTTGTTGGTCTAACCTCAAAATTTTGCGAATAACACAAATTTGTGTAAGTCAGCATGATGCAAACAAACAAAAGTCACCTAGACTAAATTTCATAACAAACATCAAATTTGTATTTGAAATTTATTCTTCAATTTCATCATCTCAAGCAATTCAATGTGAATCTAAAACTTCATATAAATTATTTTTGTCTCTTTTCAACTTTTCAATTGTGTGATAAAATAAGAGACGATTCTTTTTTTTTTTGTTCAGATTTAGTTTCTTCGTTTATTTAACCTGTTTCCCTCTGTTGCAATCTCAATCTATAGAATCAGCAGAGAACAAATAATAATAATAATAATACAAAAAAAAAAAAAAATCATCACAACAAACACAACATTCGCATTAAAATCAGTTCACGTGAAGACAACAAATAAAATTTATATATTTTTATTTTTATATATTGAAACGCAAAACTATGCCCTAGAAAGTATAATAGCAGTTAATTAAAGGCGCAGAAAGATTTGTTAGCTTTCTTGCTTGAAGTGGAAGTGATCACAATGCTATATATTGCGAAGCGGTATCTCTTTTGTATATATCATCAATAGAACAAGTATCTACAATATAGTCTTTTTTATGATTTCCCCGTTTTTCTTGTGTGTATAGTACTGATAGTGTGTAAGGCTTTATTTTTTGTTTTTCAATTCTAATACCTAAATTATTGTGGTATAACTTTCAACCCTCTGCCTTTCGCGCCCTTAATTTTATAACAAGTTACATTCAGCTTTGGATTTTTTTTTATTTTGCTTTTGATGGTATCGAGACATGTTCGTGTTTGTTCATTTTCATATATAATGAAACAGATACCTACAGTTTATTTTTGTTTCATTTTATTATTTGTTATTAGATTAAGTTAATAATTATAACTTGCAATTTATTATAGTTAAATAAATAGTCGCGTTGTGTCGACTTAATCTAATTTAGAACCCTCATAACCACTAGACAAAATACTACGTCAAGCAAGCACATTAATATACATAGTTGGTGGCATGCTCGGGTTAATAGACGTTTTCAAGGCCATGCCACTCATAAAAAAAATATAAACAATCTAGAAAGCCGATTTAAACCTCATAAGAGCGACAAGGCGCGCAAATATTCACGCAATACTTTCGTATACCTAAATATGTTATGTACATATATTCTTATAGAACCAGAAAATTGTAAAAGCTAAAAGACATAGTGTGACCAAGGGCTTTGTAAAGTTTTGTACGAAGAAATTCATGTAACAATAATTATTTAGTAACATTCTCAATGTTGACAAAAAGTTGAAAATACCCAGATGGTTTGGTCAGGCATAACATAAGTTGGGAGTTGAATTCCAAATATTATGTTACAGGCCTAGAATTTCATAAAGTCTGAAACATATAAAAAATGGCTAACTTCCCGCCTGCTCCAAGGCTTTTTTCTTATTTTGAAATTCCGTTTAGTCGAAAAGAAAGAAGAAGTTTGCAAAAAATAGCTTGAAATTTTAAAAATTTCTTGTCTGAGGGCCAACTGTCCGTAGTAGAAGGTGCCCATGTTTTTGAACTCGCATGTTTTGAAAACTTTTCACAATCATACGAAAAGGCCAAATAGTAATAGCAAACATGAAATACCGGTTAAGTCTTTGAAGCAAAAAAAAAATAGTATCGCTTTTTACCAATTGTTGGGATTCGTTTGATTCTTCCTTGCTTTGAGGATAAAAAAATTTGTTTCTATAATTTGTTTGAAAGAAACCTTAAATAAGCTTTAAAACAACTATTCCTACCACTCTGTTTTATTTTACAAAATGTTGATGATATTATTTTAGTATATATTCCTCTACTCCACTATAATACCGCACGTCTGAACTTTAATGCTTGATAAGGTGTCTGTTTGTGTGTGATGGTACTTTGTCTAAGCTCCAATCGGTATTGTTATTGCGTATTATACTTTCGATTTATACAATTTCTCTCTTACGTTTATTTTATTTTTTATTATTTATTTATTTTGTCTATGTGACTAGTTTTTATTAAGTTTATTTATTAAAGTTAGTTAACCCATTTTTGAATGTTAGTCAGTAAAATAACTTATTAAGAACGCTTCGCTTGTCATTAAAATGAAATAATGAGGATATTCAAAAAAATTAAATTTATAAAAACCATTTTTTGGAAAACTGGAATATGTAACTAAAGAAAAGCTATTTGACACATATATATTTGTTTAACTTTGATCATTGTAAAACGCAAAGTTCGTTAATAGCAAAATTTAATCTTTAGATAATTTGATTGTCAAATAACAAATCAGAACTTTGCTCAGACTTTTTGAAACAAACCCTAAATATTTAGAATATTTTCTAACTAATAAATCAAATGTTGGTATCGCAGGGTATGATTTAATTTTTTTTTTTATTTTCATCAATCTGAACTTAAAAGCCTTCCAAAAAGAATTTGTTTGAAACTAAACCTTAATTGTGAAAACAAATCTGGTTTGGCCAAAAAGAAGTCTCTACGTCACTTCCTAGAAATTGGTTAAGGTTTTAAAACCCATCGTAGAGCTATCGAAGGGACCTATTTTTGATATATCGTTTTTTCTGTAAAAAAAAAAATGCAAAGAACGATAATTTTACGAACGTCCGTGATAAAATAAACAGGGCAACTTTCTCCCAGGCAAAAAGAAACTTGGCAGGAATTTACTGTTTTTTTCTTCATTTTTTTTTTGCTTCTTTCACCAAATAAGGATGCAATCAAAAGAAGAGAAAAAAGAAAAGAAAAATAAATGCAAAAAAACTGACAATCCCATTTTCCTAAACTGAAAGTCGCCCTGCTAAACTTCACAGAAAAATTATTCGTAGACCTTACCACATATTACCATATTGCATATTGCTGGCAAATACAGTCGTTTTGAAAAGTGTCGTAGGACAATAAGTGACCCCTGCTCACCAGGGGTGTTTAAGCCAAAGACTGCTTAGCTCACAACCCAAAATCATTAACATTTGAATCGTTGTCCCTTATGAAAAAAGTAAGTATTCGCCACAGTAAACAAATTCAAAATAAAAAAGTTGTCAAAATTAAAAGTGTCAGTAATTGAAAATGGCCATTAGAAAGCCCCTAAAGTAACATTAAAATTTTACAACAAATATTGGCATTTGACAAGTAAACGGACCTCTAGATCCATCCTTTTCACCAATTATGACAGATCCGCAAAATTAAATAGAAATTAAAATGATTACCATTTGTCTCTAATCCGCGCTTCCAATTACTTTTTAATTTCAAGTAATTTGTTATAACTATGAAAATTATTTTGTTCTTTTGTGCTATTGCAATGGTGACAATTAATTCGTGAGAAACTAATTTTATATTAGATGGGAAACTATCAAATATTTATTTTATTAAATCGTAATAACCAGTCACGAAAATAAATTTCAAAGTAATTTATTTCTTTTTTGCTAACTACAATTGATGCTCTTTAGACCCTTATATGATTTATCTTAAAAGACGTTGTTTTTTTTTAAGTCATTTCCCTTTGTATCTAGAAATAATTGTATTCTGTTTCTCCAGGATTAATTAACAAGATAACAATTTACAAAAGTAACACATTTTTGTGTCAGTTTTTGTTTCACCAAATAAAAGGACTTTTCAAATTTGAGGAGCGGTTACGAAATTCCGCAAATCAAAATCTGAAATAACCAATTTTCGCATTAATTTAAGAACCTCGCAAATTAATAATCCTACTTTCAATTATCTCGCAATAACAAAATATCGCTTTTAACAATGTCGAAAGAAAAATATCGCAAATATCCACCAAAATCTCGCAATTTGAAATTTCGCATTTCCAAATCACGCAAATCAAAATATCGCAAATTCAAATTTCACATTGATAAATCGCTCTCAGTTTCGCACTATAAAATAAAAATTCTGCGAACTTAAAAAAAAGCAAAATCTAGAAAATTTGTAATCCTGCTTTGACAATCTCGCAATTACAAAATATCCACTTATATTAATAAATTAATTAATTAATTAATAAATCTGGCACCAAAAAATCTTCCAAATATCAACCAAAATCTCGTAATTTAAAATCTCGCATATCAAAAACTGGCAAATCAGAATTAAAAAAATTTGCGGGACATTTCTCAGTCTTGTTCTCTCAACTATTGAAATATCTATAAGCAAAAACAATTATTTTAAATATCAATATGGTTTAAAAGTAAGTAGGCACTTTTTAATTTATTTCGCAGAAGTTAAGAAATCTCGCACTCGCATAATTTATTTGTTGCAATGCATTAAAATTTTGTGAGACTCTCAATTGTGAGTTTTTAGTTTGTGGGAATTTTTGAATTCGAGATTTTTAAAAGCGGGATTTTGTAATTACGAGATTTCGAAAAATTATATTTTAAAATTGCAAGATTTCGTAATGCAAGATTTCGAGTACTAGATATCGTACCCAATCCTCTTAATAGATGGATTATTTAAATATTTGTATGTAAAATTTTAATTTGTAAATAAAAAGCGCTAAAATAAAAATGTTTTAACGAAACTTCAAATGAATGTGTAGCAAGGACCACCATTTTCCTTTTAAAAAAGAGATGTGCTGTATAATATTACTTGTGCTGCCATGTGCCATATTTAAAATAAATAGATTTTATTTGCAAATTTGAAAATTTTTTGAATGAAATTGTTTGAAATTTCGACATTTCTTAAGAACGTTATATGTCGCTAAGTTCCAAAGAGAAAAATCGCATAGTTGCAACTTTTATGGCCAAAAATTAGCTTTGCGATGGGCATAACCGTGAACTTAGCACTGGCATTTCGATTTTCAATAAAAAGTTATAGAAGAAACAGCAAACAAAATTAATACGAATAAACTAAATTGTCACTTTTCCGCACACAATAAGGGACCTGGGTAATTAATTGTGTGCGGGAAAAAAGAAGACTTCTCCAAATAATTTGCTAAAATTTATTAATTTTACTCATCCAACAACGTACTGAACAACGAAAAGTAGAACAAAATTTTTAGTTTATGATTTTATTTTGTTATTTGTGTATGAGATTTTTCGTTTTGCATCAGCAGCGTAAGTACTAGTCTTAAATTGAAAAACTTCTTCTGAGTAATCTCAATGTTTATTTGTTTTCAGAATAAGCTAACTCTGATTTAACTCAGATTGTCAGAGTTAACTCAAAATTGAAAAATTACCACTAAGTAAGACTTTATTAATATTTCCTGCACAAATATATGTTTTTATATCTTTGCTAAGTACCTACGCAGATCGAGATAAGACAAATTTTTTTCCTACATTTTTTTCTCAAGACGAATTCTGAAAAAAAAACAGTAGCTTAACAACATAGAAATTAAAAATAATATAAAATTTTGTTCAATTCACCTACATATGTGGAAATTGTATATATATATACAAAAATCATAGTCTTTCAAAACTTCATGGGAAACAATATAATTTTGATGGAAGAAAATATACCTCTAAAAAGTCTGAAGTTTTCATTTTGTCTACTTCTGTGAAAAAGGCGATTGTAGAGCAATTTGGTAGCATTTGGATCGAAATATACTTTTTCCGTCAAAATATAGTTTATCTCATAACAGTCAAATTATATTCATGGATGGCTACGATCTCGATGGATTAAAAAATCACCAAAAATTCTGAATTTTTTTTTGAAATTTTTTACTTCTGTGGAAAATATTTATCTTTCAAGCCATCAACTGTCAAATTCCACTGAAGGATGGCTACGATGTCGTTAGATTCAACAAAATTGGTTGACATTTGGGTCAAAATAAACTTTTTCCGTCTAAAAAAATATTTCTTTCCCTATCTGCCAAGCTATTAACTATAAAATTTAACTAAGAGATGGGTGTAATATTATAAATTTTGATTCTGATTTTTCGTTTCAACATTTTCCTTTATTTTATTTGATAATATTCAAATATCTCTATTACACATTAACAAAACAAAAATTGTTGTAGTTGTTTTTTTTTAACAAATGTTTAATTCAATTTTTTTTTTGAAATACGTTTGGCTACAACAACTATACAAATATTATTAATTTTGTTTATATATTTTCCTTTTCCATTTTTTTTTTGTATTTGATTAAACGATACTATTTTCATGTTTAGTTTTATGCTATCAATTTTTGTTTTCATAACAAAAACCCCCATGATTTTTATTAAATTTGACCGAAAGGAGCAGCTGATGTCTCTTAAACACCTACTTACCTCTCAAAAAATAAACTTATATGTGATTTATATTTTTTTTTTTCATCTTACATTTTGCAAAAGTACTGCGCACCAGTCTAAAGAAACTTCAAGGACTTTGTTTGATTTCAAGGAGAAAATACAAAAAAAAAAAAACATTTTTGAAATTCTTACTAAGTATAATCTGTTGTTTTGTTACTTAGAAAAATTATTCATCAACAGACTAAAGGTTATCCAAAAATAAAATCGAATATTATCCCTGGCGGTCGGTAGATGTTGTTGGTGGCATCCGGCGCCGCCTCTTCTGCAATCTGCAACCAATCAGTTCGTCATCACTTGCTTGACATAAAATATAATTTACAAAGAAATAGTTGGCACACTCACATAAAATTTCATTGATATTTTTGTCGTTTTTTTAATTTTTTTCATCATCGACGAGACCCTTATAGTTATTTTAAATAAATTCTTTGAATATTTGTTTTTTTTTGTTTGTGTAATATTTGCTTGCAACATTGTATATGACCACATGATAGACAAACAAATCCTATTTCTAGATCCATTCATTGCTTACAAACAATAAATTGGGGACAATATTTTTTTTTGTCTATAGATACTAAACAAAAAACAACACTTCAAAAAATCCAATTAAACATTTTAAAAATAAATCATTTTCTTTTCTTTTTTGTTCACTATACCTATCTGATGTTCATATAATAAAAAGAATCCCCTCTTTTTTTGTATAGTTTGAAGAAAAACAAGTCAGAAAGTGTAAACAAAATTACTCTACTCCAATGTAGGTACTTATAATTCTATAGAAGCTTAACAAAAAACTATTCAACTTAATTTTAAATTTCCCGCTTTGTTTTTGTTTACATTGCCCTTCCATCTTTTATTATTATTTTTTTTTATGTGAAAAGAAAAATTTCCTAGACTCAAACCATTATTTAAAGTATCTATTGAAAGAAAAGGGGGCGGGAGAGTGTCATTCATCGCGTCGCATGTCATTCACATAAATTCTTGGACTTAATTTCGTCGACACCATTTAAACGAAGGGGCGTCCCAGCGCCCCTCATGTAAACAACATCAACATCTACTACAGATGGATGATGCTGTAATAAGTCCCCACAACAATCTAGCTGAAGCCATTTATCCACCTCTAGCCCCATCTCGCGGCTGAATTTCAATCAAAATGAGGGTTTCTTTCTTTTAAAAATAAAAATAAAAATAAAATCATTGACGAAAGATGAGCAGCTGTTTTATGGTCGTCGGTGTCGTTCAGCCCTCGTTTCATAATAGAAGACACACAAAAAGAAAGAAAAACAAAAAAAAAACAAAAACAAACGCGTCATCAATTCGTTATGCATAGAAATCACAGATATTTTTAGTTTCAATTTATTTTTAACCAAAATATTTCAGTCACACATACTATCACACTATCGCCGCCGCCGCCGGCGGCCACCGCCATCATTGGGTTTTGTTGTTTGAATAATATGAAAAATTTTCAACCCTGGCCACAGGGTGGGGTGAATTAATTTCTCATGATCTTATTGAAACTGATTAGGTCAAAATGCTGCTGCTGCTGCTGCTGCTACTGCTCATGCCATTGATCATAATCATGTGACCAGAAACAATGTTTAGCGTCACACAAATTTTAGCTTTTGCTTATTGCAATTTTACAAAATTTTGAAATTACTCACGCTGCGCTGTGCTGCTGGCGTAATATTATTTGTTTACCAAAAAATTTATTTATTATTATTTATTTTTTTTTTCCTAGATCTTTCGTAATAAAATTATTTATAAATTTTGACTTGGACGAAAAAATATTTCATGCGAAGAATGTAGGTTGGAAAAATAGATATGACGCCTGATAGCAAGCACAAGGTGCTGCTTTTAAGGTGGTTAGAATATTTGAATTTCCATGACCTAGTAAAACTACTTAGTCTCGAGAGTCTAGTGTAACATAAATTTAGAAGACGTCAATACTAGTCTTATTTTGTCTGGCGGTATTTATTCGAGGAAAATAACAAATTACGATGCCAAAAAACGACCTCTAAGTTTCTGACTCACAATTTCAATTGCAAGCGAATAGTCGAATCATGTGACCAAAAAAGGAGAACGTTGATAAATAGTATTTTTTAGATAATGTTAGGTTGAAGGTTTGTTGATAATTGCTAGAAAATGCACGTAGCGAAACAGGAGGCATACGAACTAACGCTGCATAGAAGAACAAGAGCTGCTTATGGGCTCTACGAATATTAAGGAGGGAAACAATTCTTTTTTAATTATGGAAGGACTGAAGCAGTTTTGGACTTCCCTTAAAATGATAAACATAATGCGAGCGTTTTGAAAATAAGTAATGGCTTTTAAAGATGTTTGGCATCGATGGCCATTTGAAACTGAATGAGCAAACAAATCGCGCAGTGAAAAACATATAAGGGTTGCTACTTCAGTACACCTATTGATGTTCACAAGGGATTCCAAAGTGTAAAAAAGAACATGTCAAAGTCCTGAACTGAAATGTGAAGAAAAAATAGTACATTGTGTCCGCCAAAAAGTTATACTACTTTGTTTGTCTCGCAATAATTCTATTGTAATCCTGGCTATATGCGATGTGTCACCGTCTTGTTGATACCACATGTTAATCAAGCCCAAAGCATGCAGTTGTGGCGTTGAAATGTTTTCAATTATATCACGCTGCTGAGCACAGTGTCGGATTGAGGTTGATGGATTGTTTTGAACACTTCCTTGAGCAGCAGTAATGTTTTCAGCCGATCTTGCAGTACGTTGTGGTCCATGCTTGGGCCTATTACCTACAAACCCTCTTTCTTCCAAATCATTCACTTCATTATAAATAGTGGGTTTGGTGGCACGTTGTTTCTCCCAAAAATTTCACGGAACTTTCTCGTCGACACAGTAATCGATGATTGATTTTGATAAAATGTTTTAACGATTAAAACACTTTGGATTACCGAATATTTTTCCATAACAAATTTGCCACGAGTTTACTTCACGACTGCCAAATATGAAGACTAATGTTTACCAAAATGACTGCAAAACAAAGTAGTATACCTTCCCGGCGGACACCCTGTATTACAAATGCTGAGGAATGACTTCTGCAAACTGTTTAACGTCGACGAACACCAAAATGCTGCTATCAGGTAGAATAGATGATTCAACGTTGAAGATAATAGATAATTCTTTCGGAATTGACTAAAATGAAGTAACTAAAGATAGACAAGCAAAGATCTATTGAGCCAGCTTACTTGCCAAACTGACCAAAGAAGCTGGAAACGCGGAAAAATGGAAAATTTGAACACGAACTCATTTCAGTAATTTGGTTAAAATAGAATATGCCTTATGAATAGAATCTCAGCACAGTCTCTCCAATCCGTAAGAAAAGAGGGAGTCCCATTTAACTTGGCAAACTATTGAAGACCTAAAAAAATTCATTTGCGTTGGTTTCACAGCTCGTGGAGAACCTAGGCCAAGTAACGTACTCTTAACCATTCCTTTGTGAAGTCGACTAGAATGAAAGGGACCTTCTGCTGAATTTGAACGGCTAAGACTTGAAGAACTTTTCCATGACAAGAGATAGTCTTTGAGAATTTGTCACTTACTCGCGAGATGATACTTCTGAAAAAAACGTTAAGAATCGAATGAAAAATCAGGCTCACAGCCCAAAGCACCAACCATTACGTCAAGAGGGGGTACTAGCTTTTATGGAACTATTCTTCTAAATATCGCACTTAAGATCTTACCGGCCATATTATTTCATGTCCAATAGAAGATCATCAAATTTTTACACTGTTGCTTATGACCAGGAGAATACTCTAACTGTTTAAATCAACACCAATGACCGGTTTCACATTTTAATACTGCCAACATAGCCATATTGAGCCTTGACATCCTTGGAGAACTTGACACGCCTTCCATAATATCTGTGAAGAACGCTCGCTTCTTCATCAAGGTCAGCTGAAAACTTAACGAGACCGTCGATGTCAATAATTTTTAAAAAAGAAGGATGAGGGACAAGCTGTCATATGACTTCTTTCACATTTGAGGCACTGTATATTAACTTTGATACGCTGTCGATATTTAAAAAAAATGCAAGCCGCTGAAATGGCTCTAAGAGTAATCCAACAATTCTTACCACAAAAAAGAACACAATTGGACAGAACTTAGTTTTTAATAGACAGCTGTAATTTCGAAGTACTTAGTTCGTAATTTTATCAGTGAAGAAATCACCGGAACAATCATATTTACAAATCGGTGTTTTTTTTTTGTTTGCTAAGAAATAAGCCCCTTAGCCGAAGCACTAAAAAGACTGTTTTGTAAAGCTTAGATTAGACTATCCGAGTAAATAGTCAACGTATACTGCCAATGTAGACTGTGTCAACGAATGAAACTTTGACGAAATGTGAAATCCCTATTGTCTCCGAAGAAATATAAAATTAGATCCCCGGTCATAATTATCACCTATATTCCTACCTCAGTTTCTATAATATTTTTTTCGGGACAGTGGTATACCATATTTTAGACTTCTACCTTGAAAAAAGTATCATTTTGCGATATTGCTATATTTGCTGGTGTTCCACAAGGAAGTGTTTTTGGGCCTTTGCAATTTTTTTTCGTCAATCGTGGTTAGTATTAAAATCGTGAAAAAACTTAATGCAGTAAAATCGAAGCTAGCTCAAAAAATCTGGTCAAACCAGTAACGTTTACATAATATGTTCATCTTACCAAATACCAAAAACTCCGATCACAATATATAATTTTAAAACTGTCTTTGAAGTTCATAAGTGAAAATTGTAAACAAACTGTTTTTATACAAGAACGGTCGAGACATCCTTTTGTATATAAATCAAATTCAATAATATAAGCCACAATAAAATGTAAATAGTAGGTAATAGATGCTTTTTTCCTCCTCGAAAATAGAATTAAAAATCTGTTACGCCCTAAATCATAAAATTCCATAAATAGTTTTTATTTGTAGAACAATTGTCTGCTTTTGTATTCGCACTTCAAAAATACCTTTAAAAATATTGATCCAATTCCATCAAGCGGAAGTATTAGTAAATTACAAAAAAGAACAAGAAAATAATATTTTCCCTCCTTTTCCTTGTAACCCTGATCTGCTCAACATTTTTTTTTTTCCAAATGTCTTTTAATATCCAATTGCATCGAACACCTTTAAACTGAAAACTCTTTCAAAACAAAAACACAATTTCAACAACAACAGAGAAAATCAACAGATGTCTCTTTTCCATCCAAATGGCTTTGCTCATCGTTTTTGCTTCTGGTAAAACCACAAGAAAAAAACAAGGAACACAATCGAAACCGACCATCTGCACCACAGAGAGAATCAACAAGAACAATAATTATCCACATCGAAAGGTGAAAGAATTGCATCTGTACCTATCTGATTCTTGATTCATGTTTTTGTGCATCCAGCCAACAACCCCCATCATGTTCATAATGCGCATCCCTTTTACATGAGGGAAAAACAAAATTTACACGGAAACAAAGGACTTGACAAAAAAAAAAAAAAAACATAAAGAAGTAAACAAAAATAAAGATGAAGAAGATGTGTGTTTCCACATTTAGTCTTTTGAAATCGGTCTCACCTGTTGGACATGAAAACCAAAAAGGACAAACACATGCTCGATTGAAAAAGTGTGCCTAACAAAAGGTCAGCTTTACATAATTACATGCAACATGTGGCACGCGGCAGGAAACTTGTGTAACTACTTTTTTGTTTTCTTTGTTTTTGTTCCATTTTGATTATGAAACTCCCTCACGTTACTTATTCCAATCGACAACCTGAAGGACGAGCACAGCACACAGCAGGTGGACTGCAGATGAAGGGAAAACATTTATGAATTCACAACAAAAAAAAATATGCCAATGTCTTATTGCAGATTATCTGTGCAGATATTACGAAAATATTTTTTCCAGGAATTGTTTACTAATTTTACGAGTATTATAATTTGTTTTTAAAAATATTTTGGCTCATCAAAGATGATTCATTTGTTTTTGATAAAAAAAAAAAAATTAACGATGACGACTTTCACGCCAAAGTGCAATTGAATTGTTTACCATCATCAGTTTATTTTCAAGCGTATGTGGGGCTTTTTTTTGTTGGTTAAAGTTTAAAGCATAAATAAGTGATATCACCCAGATATTAAAGGAAGCATTTACGGCCACTTAGTGGTGATGTGCGAAATTTTTTGGCATTGTTGTTTTGTTGTGGAAATTTTTTGTGTTATTGTATCAGATGCACGAAGTGGATTGTGCTACTTTTATTTTTTACAGCACTTAACCTTTTTTGTTGTTTTTTTTTTTGCAATAATAAAAGCAAAATTCGGAAGGTGTTGGAAGCTACTATTGCGAGTTTAAATTCGCAGAAGAAATGATGATCAAATTCCTTAGGGAAGATTTGTTAAATAAAACAAAAAAAAGATGATTCCTCATTTTGTAATTCAAATTGATAAGTGAGCCACCTCTGGTTTTACAAATAAAATGCGAGGCTATTTGAAAAAAATGTGTTTCAAACAATATTTCGAACCCAAAATTGTAGACATTTTTCTGGATAAAAAATACATAAATTATATTCGTTTTTGGCGCAAATACATTTTTGTATATCTTAAATTTGTAATTTCAAAGCTAAAGCGCTGGCCGTAAACAGTGTTTTTACCTCGTAACTCCTAAACCGGCATAACTAAAATGAAAAAGAGTAATTGTTGGCACTTTAAATCCTTAAAAATAAATTTTAAAAACTGGTAGGTATGTCACTTTTAAGTATGTATATATTTATTAAAATGCATTCAAAAGTCTAGTTTCCAAAAATTTATCAACCAACCCGTTTTTGATATAAATATCAAATATTCAAAAAAAAAAAATTAGTGCATTGTTAAAAACCCAAGATTTTTTTCTATATATTAATTTGAAAAGCAATATTTCCACAATTAAAAAAAAAATCTCCTTATAAGTAAAATATTTGAGTGAAATTGTTAAGGCCGTTAAGAGAAATAACCAGTATTTTGTATTATAAAAAAACCTTCTTATAGAAACTATGCCTAGCCCCGGGCAAAAAAATTTCCAGCTTAATGATATGGAATTCTAATCTTGTTGGATATAGCTTACAGTGGATTTTTGTAAAAGAATTCATGTAAGTTGAACTGAACTTAATACAAATTGCGTATGACAAGGCCCTCCCTACGTCACTGATGAGTCCAAGTGAGTAAGCCGGACGAAACGCCAATTTGTAGGACTAAAGACCATAGAAAGCTATTTTGAATCAATAATTTTTTTAATTTTGTGTTCTAATATATAATTTTTTCTGAATCGCTGATTTTTTCTTATACATAATATAATTGTTATTCTGAGTTAGAATAGTTTTCCGCCCTCTGACAATTTGAACATAGAATGGAGCGTTTTACTCTATACTTTGTACTGCCGCAGTTTTATCTACCACAATCAGTTCTAATTCTGAAATATACTTTTTTAGAAGAAATAATCGATTTGCAGAAGAAACAAAACAAATTAAAAATATAAATAAAAACTAAGAAAAATATTGTGAATAAATTATGCACAAAAATTAAAAATTAAAACAAAAAAAATTAAGTAAAAACTTGCATGGTGGAACTCAACAAGTTTATAAAATATTTAAATAAAAATATAATCCATTTTTTATTTGCAATTATAAAATTATTGTTTAAACTTGAAATCTCATCGGTCCTAACACGAACTTTTACCATTTAAAGTTTTTTAATTATTAAATTACATTAAACCGCTTGGCATCACTTTTAACCAGAGTTGTAAAGGTATGTTCATCTGTACTTTTGTACTTTGTAAGTACCCAGCCTCTTGTACTTGTACTTAAAAAATAAGTACAATGTACTTGATACTTGAAAAACACCACTGCCCAGTACATTTTCAAGTACTTTTCAGGAACAAACCCTTTTCAAGTACAAGTCCATTTCAAGTTTTTTTGAAGTACAAATAAAAATAACGACCACGGCGAGACTTTAGCGAGATGACGCCAAGACAACGAGACGCCATGAGTAGTCATGATCTGTATTTTTGAGTTGAAATAGTCATCATTCTATAGCTCAATCAGACTACTCAACAAATTGTAATTGAAAAGTGCTTGAAATGGACTTGTACTTGAAAAGTACTTGAAAATGTGCTGGGTAGTATTACAGTATCAAATACATGTGCTTGTACTTAGTGTTTTTCAAGGACCAAGTACATGGTACTTGGTTTTTTCAGGTACAAGTACAGGTACAAAGTATTAGATACTTGACTGGTACTCGTACTTGAAAGCTTACAGGTCTGCTTTCAACACTTCATTTAAATACTTGAAAATATTGTGTTTTGCTTTTTGACAATTTTTATTTTTACATCTTCACAATCAAGAAGTTTTAGCAAAAAAATATTTTTGTTCTAAAATCAAATTAATTTTTGTCAACTTTTTTGATCGAAAATGAGGCCCACTTTTTTTTAACAAAATTTAATCGAATTCGAATTATTTACGTCGAAGATAAAAATAAATAGCCAAAAAATTGTTTTGCGATATTAATCTCAATATTACATATTGAGGTTTCGTTAAAAAAAATATCGAAGCAAAAGTGGTAGATCTCATAATTACCTACAACTTTTCAATATAACTTTTTCGAAGTCGTAAAAAAAACTACTCCACCTGTTCGCACACCCACACTGCTTGGGATCGTCTGTTCCATTATATTCAGCTAATATTTTTTTTCAAAAACTATCACTCTGGCCTTAAAGTCTGAAATAACAATAACGTTATATGAAACAGATCCTCTCGTTTATATAAGAAATATAATAGCTTTTCGCCATTTAAAATTTTCGCCCGCACACGATCTTCGATCTCTTGGGTGCTTGTAGAATGCTCACCGCACAGGGGCCGAATCTTTGCAAATGAGTGGTATATGTTTTTCAATCCGTTTTAAAATGTAAGTAACTTTAGTATTAAAGTGCATACTGTGTGTAAGTTTGTTCTACAAAAATAAATAATTATCTAAAACTATGTGACTGGAAGAACTTTGAAAAATGTTTGTATTCAATGAGTGAAGGCAAGCACTCAAAATGGGCCGAATTTGTGGTTTTTATTAAATGGCTATTCCTAACCTTGCAAACTATGTGGTTATCTAGCTCTTACAGGATCAGAACGTAAGTTTAGCAAAGACATTAATTCTACAGAATAATTGTTTTTATAAATTTCTATGAACACGTCAAGCACTCTCCGCTAACACAAAATGATTCATTGCCCCAGAATTCTTAAGATCCTACTAATGAGTTACCATTTAAAGATTGGCTGTGTTCACGTACTAAGCCAATTGAATAGAAAAAAATATTTTGGGACACCCTGTATTGTCTTTCCTTGGTTTGTCTGATGTTAGTGGTCGTACAACCTCTAAACGAATTGGTAAATTTAGTTCATATTCTCACAATAATTGATTTTTCAAGAAAATGGCTCGCACCTATTCAAAAATTAAAAAGGTGGCGTTGTAGTCAAGTTATTTACAAACTCTTTATTCATAAACTAAAATTACTTGTAATCATAATTATTGTACTTGTTGGTTAAGGTCCAAAAAAAAGTAACAAAATCTGGACCGAAACGTGGTGTTGTCGTTTTGTTATTTGGTTTAACATGAATCAATTATTATTTAATAATATTTATAGTTTTGTAACCCAATACAAATGTCAATATTTAAATATGTATAAATAAATATTTATTTATTAACTTATTTCTAACATATTTTGCATACAATTTTTATAGTGAAATTTGAGAAGAGAGCATCAAATATCGAAGGTGTGAATAAATTTCTTGTTTTTACCTTTAAAAGAATATTTAATCGTTTCGGGGCTACATCAATGTCGTCGGTCATATAGTTTTAACCTGGCCTGGATATAATTCTAAGGAAACAAACTCATGAACAATTGCTGTCAGTTTTAGGCGTTGAACCCAAATCCATCATCAGTTTTCAGCTCAAGTTTTTTAAAATATTCTCATAAGAATACAAAAAATGAAGTGTTAGCTCTTTTTTGAAGTTATGCACCCAAAGAAGATAGTTTTGTTTTATTTATTTGGCAACGATTTTCTAGGTTGCTTTTTTTTGTACAATCCAATTTCAATCTTTTCAATATCTTTTTTATTTTTCGAAAAATTCTCAACTAGATGTTTTTTTCGTTTTTTCTTTTTTGGGGTCATTTAACAACGCGACGTAATTGTGACTCTGGACCTTTGTGTGGAAAATTAAAAATAAGAAAATTTCACCAATCAATTGCCATCAATTGGTCAAAAAAGGTCAACTAGTCCTTGAAATTGGTCAGCCCTAGATAGCTTGTAATCAAGGCTTCAAGTTTCTTTAGGTCAAGCATGATTTTTGGCACCCCATTTATGGGTCAAAAAAACCTTTTGTAACCTCATTTGGGTAATTTAGCAGAAAATATGTCATTTGAAAGGCCATTTCACAGTCATAAGGTCAGCTATTTTCAGTTATTTGTTAAGTATACATATTTTCTTAATGATTTTTTAATAAATTTGAAAATAATCAAGGTCATGACAAATTTTGCAAAATTTTTACTCTTTGCAAATATTAATACTACCTGAAAGGTCCTAAGATCTATATAAAATGTCAGCTAGTTTCATTTATTGGTCAGCTATAGATTCTTTTGTACAATTTTTTTAAGTTTTTTTTTCAAAGTCACGAACAATTTTTGGCACCTCTTTTGGGTAATTTTATAAAAAATGTATACTTAGTCTCTAATAAGTAACTATCATTTTTCTATAAAACTATCATTTTTTTTTATTAAATTACCCAAATAAGGTCCCAAAACTCGTTCGTGACCTCAAATTTTTTTTTTTTTTAATTCTAAAATAAATCTGTGACTGTGGTCTTTATTTTTTTTACTAAGTATCCCATAAATGAGGTGCCAAAAATCGCTATGAGCTTAATATTTTTTTTTTTTTATTCATAAAAATATGACATTTTATGACTGTGAAGTAGCCTCTCAAATGGCATGTTTTTTTTTAATGACTCAAATGAGGTGCCAAACAATTTTTTTTTGAGACCTTGGAACGAATTTTGAAAATTCTTAGAAAAAAAACTATGGCTGTCCAATTGCTGAAAGTAGTTGTCCTTTTATCAAGATCTAGAGATCTTTCGGACGGCATACTTTTTTTTTGTATTTCCAATAAATGAAATGCCAACAATCGCGAGTGACCTTGAGAAACTTTGTGCTTTGATTACAAGTTATCTAAAGCTGACCAATTTTAAGAACTAGTTGTCCTTTTCTGACCAATTAGATGTCATTTTCTTTTTCAAATTTCCCGTATGTGAAGTGCCAAAGTACGTAATTTTATCTAAAAATACTGATATTTTTCTTCATCATTCAGCTTAAATCTTTTTAATAATTCTTTTTCTCTTTAAGGGCTAGTTTTTCAGTTCACGGTTAACTCTGAGTTAAATCAGAGTTAGCTAGTCCTGAAAAAAAATTTAACCCTGATTAAACTCAGAAACAGTTTTGATTAACTCAGTTGAGGATTAACTCTATCTTTCAGTTGTCAAAAATTCTGGATACCACTCTTTTACGTCTTGCACGCATGTGAATGTTAATCTTTTACTAGAAGAGATTTAAAAAAAAAATTAATGAATTTAAAAGGTACAAATTAGTAATTTTGTGACTTTTTGACGGTAAATAATATCGCGTCGTTATCTTACCTAAAAAAAATTAATAAAAAAAACCGTTTTAGAGGATGCTGCAAAGCTGCAGGTAGGCAATGGATGACGAGTTTAAATTCAGTACAAAAAATTTCCTTCGACTAATTCTTCCTCGTTCCTTGTATTTGCAAAACCGTGTAAACCTGTAATATTAAATGTTTTTTAAAAACTTTTCCGTTAATCTTCCTTTTGTTTAGGTTTCGAGTAGGTCCTTCTTCTGATCAAAAAGCATACAAAGAAAAAAAATTCAAAGCTTTGTATTACTTTAATTTTTCAATACATTTCGACAACACAAATTTTTCCATCAAAAAGGGTGCAATGAACCAAACACACATTTCATTCAACCACACATCCATCCTCATGAGTTCATTATTGAATCATGTTCAACCCCTACCGTCTCAGACACATAGTCTACAGACAAAATTAACAAAACCAAAAATGTATGTACACACGTCCCGAACTTCCACCATCATCAGAGTATATTTCAATAATACTCGTAATACAAAAGTAAACCCGCGCGAAGTCAGCAGGTGGGATAAAGATCTTTGGGTTTATTGCTTGGTGCGTAGTTTGTGTACGAAGCAAGGCGGCACGGCAGTTTCAACTATCACAAAAGCCAGAATATAACATAAACCGGACAACCACCTTAGAAATATAGAAGTTCAATAAACCTATCTCTCCTTTGGAGGGCACGTGGTCGAGCTTCCTATCGCAGCGCAGCGGAGCAGTTTGTGAATAATACAACAACCTTTACCAGAACCCGGTGTTAGAATGAAAACAGAAATTAAAGAGTTTGTATATTTGCAAAGCGACCAGTCAATAACCCGACTTTGAACCCACGTGTCTTCATGTTTGTTTATTTTTTTTTTTCATTTTGTGGGAACTTCATTCGCATCCCCAACCCGTTCATGCTCACCAGTTTTCACAAATCTTTTACGTATGTTTTTATATCCACGACAGCTCTATGATTACGCTTTTACTTTTTCTCTACCGCGCGTTCCTTTTTCTGGTGGAGTTAATTTGTTTTCCTTGGTTACAACTAAAAGCTTCATACTACTGAACATGTGGCCGAGATGGAAGCACAAAGACCAGCCAATTGAGACCCAAAAATGCGACACACAGAACGCACTGCGCAGTAAGTTTTGTTTTTATTTTTTTTTTATTTTTTTTTTATTTTTGTGTTTCACTTTAATTGGGGGTAAACGACAAAACGGTTGGGTAAATGGCCTCTTCTTGTGGCTTCGATTATGGTTTCCCGCCATAATCCCCATAAGCAAACCCAAATTGTACCTAGAACCAGGAGCAGAAAGCACCACTACACCACACCACCGACCACCGACCAGTCAATATTATTTTTTTTTCTCACACCAAAAACTGTGTTTGGCATTGACTTTTATTTTTGGTTTTTATATTGGCACTTTTTGTTGTTGTTGTTGTTGGTTCTGGCTTATTTGTGTTGGGATTGTTAAATTGGGGTTAAAAGTTCGAGTGAAGGTGAAGCAACGGCCACAGAGCTATCGTAAGAGGAGGTGTATTGTATGTAGGTACATTGTACTCGTACGTATATGTTTATGTATGTTGATGACGTGCCCGGAGTCATGTGCCTTTTGGAACAACCATTTGGTATGGTTTGTTGGCTATGTCTCTTTTCTCATTCCCACGGAGTGTCTTTATTCAAAGCAAAGAGAAATTGGAAATTATGGTGAAACTTGTGTAAGAGATTGTGAAATTGAATATGATGAAGTCGATTTTTCAATTTTTGTTTCCTTTTTTTGTTGGGCAAAAAGTGATGATGACGCATATCCATGGAATTCTAAAAATGGTCAAGGTCAGGCAAGAAATAAATCAAATGGGAATTGTAGACATTTTGATGATATTATTGACTTCAATGATGTTATTTTTGGAATGTATGCCAATATTCTATGAAAAAATTCCAAAGGGTTCTCATTGCAAAGATATGTACCTACTTGACAGAAATTTCCGAGAGTCAATACAAAATGGTTTTTACATTCTATTTCATTATTTTTTGTTGGTAATATTTGAGTGGCTATAAAAGAAGTTCTTCATACAAGAAATAGGTTTTTGAATTATGAATATATATAAGGAAACGGTTATTGGCAATTCGTACAAGTCTGATAATATATAATAATATTAAAAAAAAATTTCCTACCGTAAAAAAGTCACGTATGCGTCACAGTAGTCCTTTGTACAAGAATTTTCTTTTTTTTAATAAAAATGAACTTTGTATGTCCAAATGAACTTTAATTTTGAAAGTAATTAAACATTTTTCATGAATTAATGAATTTTTGTAGAATATTTAACACGTTATGAGAATGAGTATATCTTCATCATTCAATGAGAAATCTCTAACTCAACTTTTTTTGAAATCGAGGATCCTCTCATAAAAACGATATAAATATTTAATAAAATATAAACATTTCAGTTCTGTAAAAGATCTCTTTATCTTATGTTGGTCTATGTATTTATAAGGGAATAATTTCTTTAAATTAAATATTTTCATTACTACAGGGCCTAAAAACAAGCTTTTGATTTTTTAAATTTTATAAGAGATTTTGATATTTTCATATTAATAGAAATATTTTTAGTCGAAAATAGATATGAACAATTTAATACCATGCCTAAAGAACACGAACTCGCATGGAATCTTACGTGATGTAAGAGTGACAGAGTTAAAATGGAGTAATAATTATCCACATAACTACTAGCCTCGTTTAAAAATGGAACTATCTTTGCCCAAGGAAATATCTCCAGCCCAATGTTAAGATGAGTTGCTTGATGTTTTAAAGAAGGCACACACACTTCAGTCAACTGTTAGTTAAACTCTCACGCAGAAAAAAAGAGCAGGTATAGCGAACCATTTTTCTGGTTTATTATATCTGATTGTTATTTTTCAACTCGGTGGATCAGGTTAACTGCTTAACCTGATTTTACGCACGTTAAATTAGCATGACATCTTGCAAATTTACCACTGCCTTAAAATAGTAAAACTGTAAATTTTACCTGATAATCTTGTTAAATTATCATGACTTAATGTCCATTTGCCTGTAAATTTAACATGAAGATCTAGTTAATTTAACATGATTCAATGTTGAATCAACCCTTATCCTGTATATATTGTGTCTTGAATCAATGCGTCTAGTTCCCATCTTTAACGCTGCTTTTCGTCTAAATAGTTTTGCATTGTAGAACATTATTATTATGTACCCGTACATACATAAACACTAGTCACGGAAATTAAAGGAACACATTTTTGTTTTCAATTTTTATGAGTGATTTGTGAAAAGCTGTATTTCTGTGATAAGTGGTCGTATTTTGTTGAAACAAAAAGCATTTTATAGCTTTATATTTGTAAGCAAATTGTTTGTTTACAGTACAATTATTGCGTTGTTGTAAGAACTGACAAAACATTTGTTTTTGTTTTTTGTGTTTTTTTTGAAGGTCTACATTTTCAAAGATATTTTTTTTGAGTAAATCAAATGTAATGGTCAGATAACCTGTTAATTTTTTTTGTTTGCATGGTTTATCTGACTTTGAATGACAAAAACTACCTTATTAAAAATAAGTTAAAAGTTTTGGAAATTTAAGTAAGTTTTAAACATGACTTTTTTAAGATTTTGTAGAAATTATTTTTTTTTTAATCTTCACCGTTTGTTTAAAAAAAGTACTAAAAACGACTTTTTGTGGTTTTTCGGTAGATCTTTTGTTACTTTTCGCATTTTAATTTGAGGACTTGCGTTGGTATGCATGTTTAAAGACTTTTACAGTATCAATATTTCTGTAAATTTTCAAATTGATTCACGGAATCGTTTTTCTTCACCAAATTTTCAAAGTCTTACAAACCAATTAAAGGGGCAAATTGTGTTTGTACATCGCGTAGTCATCATCAAAATGAATTAAAAACAACAATTTCGTCGACTTTTTTTCAGTTTCGCATTGATTTGATATTTTTTTGACTTGAAAAGAAATAAAAAGAAAATTTTTCAAAAAAAAATTTTAAAAAATTTGAAAATTTTTCATACAAAAAAACTTAAAAATTTGTTTTAAATTTTATTTTGAAAAATGTAACTGGAACTTATCGGTAAACTTAAATAAATCAAACGTTATGATATTAAGTAAAGGACATTAAGATACGCCACAAATGAAAAATGGATCTATCAGGGGTAATACTCTTAAGTTGAAGTGGTTAAAGAATTTAAGTACTTACCTGGGAGTGACTATATCAAGTACCCTTTACATGAAAAAACGTTAAAGTAAAACTTCAAGAAGCCAAAGCTACCATATGTGAATCATAGAAGAAATGCATAGAAAACGAAGTTATTAAGCATTCGTCAAAATAAAGATTGTTCAAGCTGTATCAAAGTCCATTATACTTAACTCTTCGTAAGTAAGGGGCTACAAACAATAAAAGGATGTTGAAAAATCCTTGAGTTTCTTTTAAAACGAGTTTTCGGTCTTCCTTCTACGAAAATTGGACGAAAAGTATCGAATGGATTGTATAGACCAGGCCACGGCGTCACAGTAAAAAGAATTAAATTTAAGTGAATTAAACTACTTCAGCGACAAAAACTCCACAGAAATTATTTCCTTAATTCCACGAACCAGAGGAGAAATACTTGCTCTAAATTACATTCCTCATAGACCAATTCAATTCAATTCTCCTTTTTATTTTGTTTAAAATTGTTTTTTTTTTTCATTTGTTTTTATAAACTGAATTTTACAAACTATGCAAAAGTACACTGGATATATATTTAATTAAATATGTATTTTGTCAATCTGACTGACGGGCGGTTCTAAAACAGAGGTCGTAAATGACTTGGCATTCAAATTTTGTAAATATGTGAAATTTTTATAATAAAATCTTTTTTTTCTATTCTACTCGTATATTCTTTTCAAATTTTAGTAAGTAAATAGTAAAAGTACTGATGTTTCAAAATTAATTGCTATGGAGTAAGGGAGTTTTCATTTAACGACGACGATATATTGAACTCATAAATATATTTTTTTCAAACTTTTTTCGTAGTTATTCATAAATATACATTTTTAAATCTTCTATGAATTCAATTGCTGAATAGTACAAGTAAATTAGGATAAATAAAGCAAAAAAAAATTATTACCATCATGAAACTTAGTGAAAACGTTTTATGCACCATAAGAATGAAGAATCAAAAGAGTCGTCTATAAAAATATCTATACTAAAAGGGTGTTTTATGGGTGCAGGAAAGTATAATACTTTTTTCAAAAACAAATATTATTTCCAAAAACAAGTAACACCACCTATACTCAAACCAACGAAAACAACCTTTCACCCTTGATATTTTTGTAAATTTTTTTTACTGTTCACTCTCGTAGGAAATGAAATATTTTAACTACGTTTCTTGAGGCTACCATACTTTTCAAAGAATTTCGGAAAATAACACCATACTTTCCAATTGCTTCAAAACAACAACCTTCCATGCAAAATATTTTTATAGACTCTTTTGATTCTTCATTCTCATGGTACGAGTACATGAAACGTTTTCACCAAGTTTGGTGGTACCAATTTTTTTGTTTATTCGAAGGCTTTTCTGTACTATTGTTTCTGTACTAGAAGTGAAAAGTGCTTCCTCACTTTTGTGAACTTTTCTAAGTATTGAATATTTACTTAATAATAAAAAATGGTATCGAAAGTCTTGCTCTTAGGCAAACATGTGAAACCATTATAGGGTCATTAAAAAAATATAAATGTAAAAATTACAAACATTAATTTAATATTCCAAGTTTCCATGATCTGCAATAAAGGACACATAACCTTTTCATTAAAATTTAGAAGAAATTCTTCTTTGTGGAAAACTAATATGCTGAAAAACTTCAGTTTCTAATTTCTTTAGTATATTTCGCTCCAAAAAATAAAAATAAAAATGTAGAACAAAATTTTATAAAAAAAAAAACTACAAAAACAAAATATAAAAAAGCTTAGAAAGATACCATCGAAGCAAGTGGATAATGTTGTTATGCAAATAAGAATCTATACAAATATACTCTCGTAGAAAGAATGAAGAAAAAATGAAAAGAAGAAAAAAAATAATAATAATAAAATTCTCTCAAAAATCGAATAAAAACTAAAATGCAAGAATTATTTAAGATGGAAAACGAAAAGTAGGTACCTGAGTATGTACTTTAAAAAAAGGTAAAAGTATGCAGATATCGACAATGATGACGAAGTCGGTCGTCTTCAACGATGATGCTTACCACTTGAGATAAACTTCAATAGAGTCGATGATTATGATGATGATAATGATGATGATGACGACGAGGACGAAAGTTGAGGACTATAGAATGAGTACAACGTCGAGGACGAAAATCGTATTGAAATCGCATCGATGACGAGCTATTGAAATGGGAATCTATCGAGAATGAATTTCCGCTTGAGAATGCTCAATCAGTTTTCTGGATTATAGATACATATACATACATATCTATTCTTTTTTTGTTTAAATATTATGTGGAGTTTAATTCTTTATATTGGTTATTCACAGAGGATTATATATATATTTGGGGTTTTTGGCAATGAAACACTGCATTTGATGGGAAATAAAAAAGATATGCGGTTGCTGGATAATCGATTTCAGTAAATTTCCATTTCACAAAATGATGAGATGAGTGATTTTTGTTGATGGAAAATATGGAAAATTTGCATGAAAAGGATGAAAAAAAAAACAAACACAAATCCTAGACAGAGATTTTTTGTTTGAAATTTGATTTTTTTTCCTTTTTTTATTTTACCTGATTTTACTTGAGATGAAAAGTGATCTATAAGAAGATTTTCTATTTATAGTTGAATGCACGATAAAAATCCTTAAAATTTGGAAAAGATTAATAAGGCTAATGGGAGAGTCTTATTATTCATCCTCGTTATGCAAAGTTTTGATTTCTGGAATCGTTTTTAGAGAAAAACAAGTTACGAGAAAAATTCAATCTCCACGTAGGTGGGGCAATTTATTAAGACGCACAGCCAAAAAAAATGTCTAAAAATCACTACGAAATTATTTCGTGAAACTTTTTTTCATGCATCGTACAAAATTTTAGTAATATGTGCGAAACATTTTGTTCATCTTACTAAAATTACATGACAGAGGGCCAATGTTTGATGATTAATGGCCATTTCTTTACTTAATATAACAAACAATAATTTTATAGTACCTCGTGGCATGATGGCTAGTGCGTAGGACTGTCATGCTAAAGGTCTGGGTTCGATTCCCAGCCGCTGCCATCTAAAAACAGAAATGTTTTTTTCCGAGGTACTGCCTCTTACGAGGAACTGACAAATCCTCCAAGAGTATACTTGTCATAAATAAGTGCTTTCTCATCTAGCCGTTCGGACTCGGCAAAAAATTGTAGGTCCCCTCCATTCCTGCCAAAAAATACGCACACAGGAGTGGTTGAGAGTTGTAAGTCACTAGGCCTTGGTTCTCCACGAGCTGTTGTGCCACCAAATTTATTTAATTTTAATTTGTGTATATAGTACTAATGTTAATGGACATTTATAAAAATTTTCGGTACTCAAGTTATGAAAAGTATTCGAATATCTTACTATAAGTACAGTTACTTGACTACACTTACAGACATCATTTGTCTTGTCGACCTTGTTAAAGTTAAAATACTGTAAATAATAATTAGTTATAGTAATCTTGTTTCTATTAATTTTGTACAGTTTTTACAAAATAATTGGTACATTAGTGTACTCGAAAATTTTAGAATTCCTGTTTCCAGACTTATATCGACTTGATCGACTTGAAAACATGAACTTTTTAAAGGGGTACTTCATTTTCCATGGACCTGAAAAATCCATTAAAGAATATTTTTTTCTTTCTCGGATTCGAACCCTTTCCATTCCTATCAACTTACAACAAGTGTACATTGTAGACACAGAAATAGCTATGAGCAAAAAACCCTTGACTCTGGTTTTCTCCATGAGCTGTTGAGGAAACATTTATATTTAGGTACAAATAATTTGTTCTAGATTAAATATCCAAAGCTTTCGCAGAATACACAAAATATCAAAAAATATTTCGTATATTTTACTAAATTTTTGAAAATATTTCGTGAACTTAAGTAAAATTTTCATTCCCACTATTTGTAAAATCACGAAAATTTCGTAGTATAAACGAATGAAAAAACAATGGAATTTGTAAATTAACGAAAGCAAATTCATACAAATTACGAATGTTATTCGCGGTTTTGCACGACAAATTTTTCGTAAAACAAACCAAACTTTTTAGTTAAACGCACTAATTATTTTTTGGGTAAAGCGAAGCAAATACAATGATTTTCTATAACTCTTTTAAAAGCTTATACTCCTTTATTTTAAAAAGATTTAAAAAACTTGTTGTTTAAGCAAATAGTTAAAAAAAAATCATGGTTTCTTGTGAGTGAATTTTTTCAAAAAAATGAATTTAATTGAATTTAATTGCTTTTTCTGTGTCTGATATTCGATACCTTTATCAATTCTTAGGCGAATTCCGGAAACCAAATTGCTGCATGTATTCTAGTTTTTGAGAAAATTGAAAATTACAAAAACTACTTTTTTTTTTTTTTAAATCTTGTTTTGAGCATTAATTCGAATAGTTTTGTATAAAACTCATTTAATTTTAAATTAAATCTCTCCCAATTTGTCCCGTAAAAAAAAACATTTGTCATGATTTCGATTGGTTGAAAAAAAAAAATTGATTTTAACAAAAAATGTTCTGCCGAGTTTTGGCATATTCAGTTGATGGGTATGTGTTGAAAGTGAGATAAAGATATCCTGTCTTAGGGGGAGAATTTTTCCTCAAATGTTTTTCCTAGAATGATCCCAGGAATCATCCCTCAAAATATGGTGCACAAATTAAGGGGCACCCTGTATAAAAAACTTGAGCATAAAAGGTTAAGGTAAGGCCAAATCGATTCAAAGACTTCATTTAAATAGTCGAAATATGACTGAAGAAAGATTTATTTAAAAATTATCTTAATTCTTAACCTGTATTGGAAAAAAATGCAAAAACGTTGATTTTTTACATATATTGTTTTGCTTTACTGCCACATAAACGATGGCTTGCAAAATTTTGCAGGATATCAAGGTTTTTAAGAAGGTTTTACCAGAAAACTGAAAGATACTTTACCAAAACTTCCTTTCTTTTCCTGAGTCAATTTGTGCCGAAAAGATAAAAATTTAATTAAATGAATTGAAAATAAGATTTTTTTTATAGGCAACGCGCCCGTTATTTTTTAATAAATACTTTGTACAAACAATAATTTTCTCTTTTGAAAAAAAAAAGTTACTTAAATTTTTTCTTAAATTATCCGTTCAAGAAATATTCCTAAAAAAATCGTTAGGGCGGCCTTTGATCCCTAGTTTAATTGTTAGTGGCGCTGAAATCTATGTGGACTTTTTATAATTCCTCCTGAGAAGGTAATGTACCAAAATCCAGCTTTCTGCCATGTTTTCCATAATTTTTGTTAATTTTTCGGCTATTATGACTGAACTACTTTTTACTGGAAAGTGTACTTTTTCTTCGTTTAAGTGAAGAATTAACGACAGGCTTGCTCTTAAATGTTCATAATCTCGTGTTTATCTCTTTCAACACAATTTGTTTGCTATGAGTTGCAACGCCAAATTATAAGTTATAAAATGACCTAGCCCCGAGCAACACAAACACTTTATCCGATTTTTCTTTTTTTTTTGTCACTAAAAATCGTATGACAAATTAAAACCAGCCCTTAGAATTCAAGTTTTTGCTTTAATGCCTGTGAACTTGATGATATTTTTCTTTTTTAGTAGCGTTAGCAAATGAAAGCGCATGCAAGTATCTCTTCTTTCTCAACAGAATTGTAAAATAGAACCCCTATTTTCCTACCACATGCAAATCACTCAAAACTTTAGTATTTATGCCCTCCACAACTCACGATAATTTGTCAAAAAATAATTGTTCTCTTAAAAGATAAAGAAGAATTCTCTTATCGTATGGGCAGAGCAGCTTCTTATTAATATCTAGACTCAGTTCTCTCTGAAACTAATTCAATACCACAGGCACCGTGAATGCAGAAATTACCATCCATAGTTCTTGGGCAGGGAGTCAGCCTTGATGAGACGCAAAAGTTTTCAAACTATTAGTATTCTTTAATTGGACTGAAGCTGGTATAAATCAAAAACCACATTGAGAAAGAATTGCGATTACATAAGTTACGGGGTATCTTCTTCAATTCGTTAAAACCAGATGAAATCCTAGAAACCCAAACCAGTTGAAATTCTGGAATCCCAAATGAATTACATGATGACTTTTTTGTAACCCCCCTATTTTTAAAAACGCTCGATTTTCTTTTTGTCGACGACTGATTTAATCAGGAAAAAATTGGAGAGCGCTACGAAATCCCAGGAAACCAAAATCTCATATTATGAAATCTTGCATTTTTGTTTAAATCTCCTCTAAAACTAATAATCCTGCTTTTCACAATTTCGCAATTACAAAATCTTGTTTTTAACAATATCGCATTTCTATTTTACCCTAAAAAATCTCTCATATATCAACCAAGTTCTCGCATATCAAAATCATGCAAATCTAAATTTTACAAATTCAAATTTCAAACAGCATCACTCGCAGTTTCGCACAAAATAAAATCGTGCGATCAAAAACAATGAAAATGTAAAGCGAAAAACTTTTTCTAATGCGTTTATTGTTTTCCAAAACATATTTTTAAAAATTAATGAAATATATTCGATATTGGATGTTCAAAAATTGAAATATAAACAAAACAATATGGTCTTAAAGATATTAGTAGGTAAGGTAGTCACCCGATTTGTTTTGCAGAAGTCTCGAAAAATTGAATTGCATTAAAATAAATAAATATTTTCAATCAAAACCTCGCAAATTCAAATTTTGCAAAAAATTTTGAAACTTCGATTGAATATATATAGTTGTTGCAATGCAATAACATTTTGGGAGATTTTGTTGTTGTGGGACTGTTAGAAAGCAGAATTTTTTAGCTGCGAGATTATGAAAAGCGGAATTTTGTAATTGCGAGACTTCGAATGCGAAATTTTAACTTGCGAGATTTCATATTTAAACTGAAAAATAAACATTTCTTGCTTTTTGCCATTGCTGTTGTGAAGTGCGATGAAATGTTCTTTTAAATTTAATAGTTGTTTCCACACACTTAACAATGGAGCAAGCATCCCTATTGAAAAATATTAAACGAAAAGCAAAAAATTTGATTAGATTGTGGCTCGATGTGTCTTAAAGAGACTTAGTTAATAAATAGTTTATTTATTATTATTTTATGTGCTATCTATCATCATTACTTCGGAAGTTAATTCGTGATTCCTAAAACTTTTGTTAGAAAAACCTTTTTTTTTTGTTTCTGGTTACTGACTAATTTACCAATATTTACCCTTAAAAAATTAACAGGAGGTTATTAATTCGCATTTATTTGCAATAATAAGAAAAAATTCAAACCAAAACAAACCAAAAATTTGAAGATATAAACTAAAATTAAACACTTTGATTAACATTTTTATTCAGAAACAAACAGTGTATACCCAAATATATATATATTGACACAAATTTGGTTTAACCTCTTAAATAACTTAAATAAAATCAACGTGACAGAAAATTTCCTGCCACAAAATGGGGTTAACAACCAATGTTGTTGTTTTTATTTTTGTTTTGAATCCAAAAGTCAAAACACTTCCAATTTCCATACCCCACTTCCGTACAATATATAAATCTATATTATTGCGTTTTGTGTGGTTTTTAAGATTTTCAATGAATTTGTTATTCAAAATTTTAAACAAAATTCAATTAATTTGTTAGCAATAAACAAGACAAAAAAAAAATCCTTCTTTTTTTTTGGATGTGTTAAGTTTTTTTTTCTTTCTTTTGGGGTTGCATGATTAATACATACAAAGAAAATATTTAATTTAAAAAATAAACTTCAAGTAACTGCGAGTTGAAGAATTAAAAATTAAATATTCATGTACGTAAGATTTTTCCTTGAACCATATAAACAAAAAATTATGCCGACAATAACACAATCACCATCAACATCATATTCAGGCAAAGCCAAAGCATATAAATTCATCGCAATGATTTATTTATAATTTGCAAATTAAAAAATATTTACGAGGAAATAATAAACAAGATATTTACAAAATGGTTTTGGAGAGATTATGTACAATATTCAGACTCACTTTGTATACACGCACTTGCCAATATCTTCCTTTTTGTTTTTGCATTCGGATATGTACTCGTACTATAACTTTGGGTGGTTTTAAGCTGCCAGTGCTTGGGGCAACATTCTACAAATTTAAAGACTAATCCATCTTTTCAGTGCTGTCGTTGCAATGTTATGACATTATGTTCAAAGGATAATTTATTGGTTTTGAAAAAAAGAACAAATATTAATTAAGAATATTTTTAGTTTTTTTTTTCAGAAACCTGGGAACACTTTTTTCTAACTTGTATATGAAGTTACCAGGACTCTTTTTGGAAACTACGATATAGAAGTATCCTATCATTAGTTAGTAATTAATTGCGAATTAGTTACGTAAAAAAAATTATTTGCATTTTTGGTTTTCGAAAAAATTGGTATCCTGCGAACTTCATACATGAACTTGGCAGGATAACTTTCTCAAAAATGCAGATAAGCTTTTAGAAAAAAGTGGATAAATGAGAACCAATTAATTGCGAATAAGTTACGCAAAACAAAATAAATTACTCTTTTGATTTTCGAAAAAAATGGGTGCCCTCCTAGCTTCATATGAACCTAAGAGGACAACTTTCTCAAAAATGCCGATAAATGATCCGAAAAAAGTTCGTAGTTGCAAACTAATTAATTGCGAATTAGTTTCAAAAATATTGAATTCTTTATACGTTTGCGAAAAATGGGCGTTTTGCGATTTTCGCGTGAACTTAGTAGGACAACTTTTTGAAAAATGAAGATAAGCGATCCGAAAAAATTATTTGTTGAGAACTAATTTATTGCGACTTAGTTACACAAACAAAAATTTAATTGCATTTTTGGTTTCCGAATGGGTGTTCCCACGGTCGCCACTTTAAAATTGTATTTGTGTCCAAGATTAGAAATAGAAATGACAAATCGTAGCTTAAAATTATCAAAATAATTTAAGTCTGAAATCAGTGGCGTAACAAGAATTTTTGTTTGGGTGAGACAAAATATTTTTTAAGCGACCAAATTTTGGGGTCATTTTGATTTATTTCTGCTATATTTTCTTAGGGGTGCTGAATCCGACTTAAATTTCGCAATGAAATATAGAAAAAATGCATTTTTGTTAGTTTTTCTCTTATGACTCGAAAACTATTTATTACATTTTCGCGAATTACTCAAGTTTCAACATATCTCCGTTTAAGGTTTTTCCGAATTCATTATTTAGTTGTAAGACTTTTCTTAAGCTACCTTATAGGGTTTTGCGGACAATATAAAATATAGCCCTCTGAAAAAATACATACCCAAATTTAGTTTTCATAAATGTTGCTGAAGAAACAAATTAAAACCTAATAAATTTGTTATTAATTAATTAATCAATAAATTATTCGGTTTTTAATAACATGAATTTAGTTTTCAAACTTAAATTATTTTGGTAAATTTAAGCTACGATTGGTAATTTCTATTTTCAATTTTCGATTAAAAAGAAATTTAAATTTCGTGGAGCAACAGCTCGTGGAGAACTAGGGCCTAGTGACTTACAACTCTC
This sequence comes from Dasysyrphus albostriatus, assembly GCA_946251815.1. Classification (NCBI taxonomy): domain Eukaryota; kingdom Metazoa; phylum Arthropoda; class Insecta; order Diptera; family Syrphidae; genus Dasysyrphus; species Dasysyrphus albostriatus. The sequence goes on from OX276336.1 coordinate 141,877,710, forward strand.
AACTAATCCTGTGTGCATGTTGATGGCAGGAATAGAGGGGACCGAGTCCGAACCGAACGGCTAGATGAGAAGCACTTAGTCATGACAAGTAAACTCTTGAAGGATTTGTCAGTACCTCGGGAAAACAATTCTGTTTTTAGGTGGCAGCGGCTGGGAATCGAACCCAGACCTGACAGTCCAACGCACTTACCATCATGCCACTAGGTACTACAATTTTAGATACAAATATTATTTTAAAGTTGCAATCGTGAAAACATCCATTCGCAATCAATTATCGACAAACTATATTTTTTTTCCGGATCGCTTGCCTTCATTTTTAAGAAAGTTGTCCTGCTAAGTACAGGTGAAAATTGTAATACGCCAGTTTTTCGCAATTGATTGAGAAATTATATTTTTTTTTGCGAAACAGATTCGCATTTAACTAGTTCTCAAAAAACAATTTTTTCGGATTGTTTATCTGTATTTTTGGGAAAATTGTTCTGCTGAGTTCATATAAAGTTAGCAGGACAGCCATTTTTTCGTTAAACAAAAACGCAATATAATTTTGTTCGTAACTAATTCGCAATTACGAGTAATTAGTTCTCAATAACACACTTTTTTCTTATAGTTTACCTGCATTTTTGAAAAAATTGTGCTGCTAAGTTCATATGAAGTTAGCAGGACACCCATTTTTCGCAAACCAAAAACGCAATTAATTATATTTTTTTGCGAAAGCAATTCGCCAGTAACTAGTTCTCAACAACCAACTTTCTTCAAACCATTTATCTTTATTTTTGAAAAAGTTGTTCTGTTCACATGAAAATCGCGAAACACTCATTTTTCGCAAACGAACAAAGAATATATCAAATTCGCAATTAGTTAGTTCTCAACGAAAAATTTATCGTTTATTTCGGTATTTTGGCCCTAAGAATTAAATCCCAAAAGAGTAAACTCCCACAAGCCAAATTAAAGTAACCGCCACAAAATTTGGGGGAACTAGTTTATTATGAATAAAGTCCCGTGCGCTGGGATCTTTTTGTATAAGGATCTAGTTCGTTTGTTCACTTGGGCTTTATTTCCAAAAAAAAATGCATCCTAAAAAAGTTCATAATAAACAATGTCCCATTTTGGTGGGAGTAAGTCCTTTGGGAGTTAACTCTCTTTGGGAGTGAGTTCATAGGACCCGCGTTTCATTTCTTGAAACTATTTTAGGTTAGAATTGACGTAAAAATAAAACATCCTCAAACAAAAAATCTTTTTATATTTGTTAAAAAAAAATTAATACTACAAAAATATTGACTCTTTTTTTTAAATTTGCAAATTTTTCAACTAGTTTCGGTCCCAAGGGACTGTGTGGCTCAAAATGCGGACACAAAATTTTATTTCAGTAATCAATGCAAAAATATCCTTCTTATAAAGAGTCACTTCAAAGCCAAACTGGATTATTTTGTAGAATATTGAGCAAGTTCCAAAGACATCCTTGATTCCTTACTCATTCCGAGTTGTTTACAACAATTTTAAACAAGAAGGTGGATGTATAGTTTGTTGGTTGAAGGTTGGGGGAGGCTTATACTTTAATGATGAGCAACAGATTGCAGTTTCACACACACTTGCTATTCATCATTTTCTTTTCAGGAAACAGAATCAATATTATGAACCAAGACTCTGTGGTTGTTTTTATATTTTTTATCTGCAAAAATTAAATATCTAAAGGAAATTACGCAGAAAATGCATTAGCAGCAAGGGCAGTGTTCACAAGGAATTTAATTACGTCGTGTCGTTCAATGTAGAAAATACAAAAAAAAAATAAAAAAAAAAATAAATAAGAAACGAAACAGGAACAAAAATGAGGACAATCGACCAACAACCGAACCGCCAAGCTAGAATAAACATCGAGCTCGGCGTGCTCTTGTGGTAGCTTCTTTGTTCGCACAAATTGCGCCCGTCGAACATTGAAGATGCTCAAAAGAACACACACAAAAAAAACTAAGATATCCTTTGAGAGAGAGGGACTCCCACATGTCGTTTGCCAGGAAACGAATGCTTCTTTTTCTCCGTTGTTTTTGTTGTTTTCTTTTTTCTCTCTTCCTATCTATTTATCTATTAAACTAGGAAAATTGAATTTCCCAACGTTCGTTCACCGAAACGTCGAATAAAAAGATTCCTCCGAAGACGAACGAAACGAACAAAGACGACTCTACTGTCGGAGGCATGTGCTAGGATTACGTTTTACATTAGACAATCGACTGCAGGGATAAATCATGTTAGGCGCTCCGGCTCTGTATATCCTTGGCCGAGCATTTATCTGCTACATAGAATGCTCATAGTTCCATTCCGACTCCTGTGTCCCGCAACCGTACCGCACCAATGCTCTTCCTTGATACCTATACTCTTTATCTTATTACGGAATTCCATTACATTATTCTTGGTTTTTTGCGTAAGAAATTATTTTTTTTCTTTTTTCCGGGATGTGTTTAGAGCTCTGAGAGTAGATCAAGGAAGATGCACACATACGGAATTAAGGGCGAACACGTTGCATGTTAATTGACAAGTGACATTGTTGTCAGACAGTAGATTAAATAGTGTTCAGGCAGTCGTTCTCGTTTGTTTGCTATGCAAGCTATGGGTATTGCTGTTTTTCCTCTTGAAGGGGTTGATGTAGACATAGACTTTGTGTTCTTTTGTTGTTGTTATTGTTTAGTTAAAATTCACTTACGTTAATGTCAAGTTTATTTATGGCGAAAAATAAATTGAAACTCTTCGTCAACTTTAAAATGCAACAAAAGAATATCGAAAATAATATACAAGATTAGTTAGTTCACTTTAGAAATTAACCTCAAAGTTGATCAATATTCTCTATTTTATTTGTTGTTTGCTTTGAGAAAAAGTAACATTTCAAGTTCTTGAAAAGTTTATGATTGTCAGGGTTGCGTATCCAGTAGTTGACTCCAAAAAACATAAGTATATGTACGTTGAGCTCATGTTTGTTGAAAAAAATGTTAAAATAAATTGTATTATGTATCAAAATTCTATTTTTGTAACTATTGACAATCCTACTACCATTAAACTCTCAAATTAATAAAAAAAAAAAAAAAATGTCGTGGCCTGTAATAAACCTTACAAATATTTTTAAGAAATTCCTTAGGCATAATTTGGACAGTTTTTGTTGGAGTAAAAGTCAAATGTTTGTATGGAATCAAAAAAAAAATTAACACTTAAGTACAAAATTTTTAGCATATTAGTCGACAAGCTAAGGATCCTGCTCGATTCACAGAGTTAACACAAAGTTACACAGACGTAAATCTCAAAAGCACAAACGCATAAAATGATGGCGATATGAAAAAATTATTTTAAATTCTTCATCATCATAATACATAATGTTACTGTCCCGACAATTAATTTTCTGAGCTTATGTTATCACTGATAGACACAGATGGCATTGTTTTTTCTTTTTGTACTTTTGTACCCACTCTTGTTTCATTAAAATGTTTTTGCTATTTTAAGCTAAAATTGATATGAAATAACCACATTTTTTTTTTTGAAACAACATTAAATTGTATAATAATTCTCGCAAAATGTCTTGTAATTATTTGGTTATCTATAATTCCAAATCACATGCAAATTGTATGGAAAACTTTTCAACATGATGACCCGATGTTATCTTCAAAGTATTTTTAATTTTTGAAATAACTCAAAACAAATCTAATATTTAATCAAAAATTAAATAAACAAATAATTAGCGCCCGGAGTAGATTTGTATCTACCAAAGCAAATTCTCTTCTAAACATTTTTTTTGCTATCACACTTAATAGTTAAGGGCCGCCTTATTCATCAAAGGCACATATTTTTTTCTCTTTCAATTTAAAACTTCTCAATTTTGATCAGAACTTCGTCCAGCATTTCAAAACTAAAAAAAAAAAACAAGGTTCAGGTAAGGAACTTTTATAAATTTGATTGCAACATAGATTTTTACAACTACTCCAAAATTCCAGTAATAAATTAATGTTAATTTTTTGTCTTGCTGCATTAACTTAATCTCACGTCAGGCTTCATATTCTGATAGTTGTTGACAGTTGAAAAAAAATTAAACTACCATTATTTATTGAATATAAAATTATTGTGATTGTTTCACAAGTAACTGTTATTTAACGGTCTTTTCAACTGTCAACTATCAGAATTTCTAGCCTGGCGTGAGATTTGCATAGTTAATGCAATCAGAAAAATAAATATATCAACATTATTAAAACTATTAAATTCGATTATTTTTGATCATGTCGAGTCTTTGAGAAGTTGACCTTAAATTTGATTTTCAATTTCCAACTATCAAAATTGTCAAATTTCCTTAAGATTAGGTCAAAAAAAAAAAGTTCAATAAAAATATTCTAAAATAATGTTACGTACTTAAATTTGTTCCCTGGGCAATAATGCTCAACATTTTGCACTAGCTTTTTTTTTAAATTTGGCACAAATCTGCCGAATATCTCGTAAAACCCATGGCTTAGAGCTTAACGGCCATATAATAAAATGATCTACTCACTATAACATTTTCAACGATGTATGACACATTCTTGTTGAGAAATGGACCAGCTCCCACAAATTTTTGCCCCTTCTCCCTTAAATTGTTTTTATATCATAAATGAAAGGCTTTCAATTAACTGAGGATTACGCAGAGACGAAATGAGATATCGAAATTTGTTCTTTTAGAAACCATTACAAACGATCTTGAAACAATTTACCTCGCGTTACAGTTATTACAACTTTGAAAACAGCAAGAAAACGTGTTTTTTGATTTTATAACGGGAATATATCAAAAACGTAGCCCGATGGATTTTTTTTGATTTTAGATTTGAGTTGAGCACATCAAAAACCTACAGAAAAGTATTATTTGGTTTGTGTAACAAAAACCTTGTTGACCAGTGTAATTGGAAACGTTTTTTTGCTTCTTATTGAAATATCTGTGAAATTTTCAAAATATTTAATTGAAAATAAAATAATTTTCACAAATTAATATTAGACGCTTTTTGGCATTCAATTTGTTTTGACAGCACATTGACCGGGAGAATTAAGGCTCTCCCAAACCAACGCGAATGCGAAGCGACAACGAGTTCTTGTTGTTGTTAAGCGTTGTGTATTTTTCATACTTTGTACTATTGTTCATTCGCGTTGGTTTGGGAGAGCCTTTAAGGATCTCCCATTTAAAGAAACTTCGAAGTTTTACTATATATCCAGCAATAATATTAACTGAATTTTTAGATTTAGATTTAGATTTAGATTTATTGTAGCCAGAATTGTATAATATTTGTTCTTAAAACTAGATTGCACAATTTACAGAGATGTGGTATGAATCTACCTTACTACTGAGAACTAACAATTTGTATTTAAATAATATCAAAGGTAAAAGATTTTGTTGAAGGAAAAGCTACTAGAAAAACCTTCATTTAATAAATAATTTACATTAACTTCCCAGAGGAGAGAGAAGTGGGGGCACCAGCACAGGAAACTAACAAAAGATGTTGTTCACAAATGAATTACAAGAATATATAAATATATAAATAAATAAATAAATAAATATGTTTATAAATAAATATATCACAGATGTTAATTAGATAAATAAATAGTTTAACAAAAAAAATTAATAAATAGAAAAACAAACAAGTAAACAAGTAATTAATAAATAATTAAATAAATAAGTAAATAAAAATATCACAGATGTTTAAATTAAATAAAAATATGGTTGAATATTATATAAATAAATAAATAAATAAATAAATAAATAAATAAATAAATAAATAAATAAATAAATAAATAAATAAATAAATAAATAAATAAATGAATTAATAAATAAATTGATAGTAAATGAATAAATAAATAAATAGATAAAAAAAACAAACAAATAAATAAGAAAACAAAAATATTAATAAACAAAAAAAAAAAAATAATTAAATAAACAAAAAATAAATAAATAAATAAATAAATATGTAAATAAATTAACAAGTAAATAAATAAATAAATTAATTACAAAACAATAGAAACATAATAAATGCAAATATATAAATTAGAAACAGAATATATAATTTTTTTTTTTTTTTTTTTTTTTTTTTACACAAAATATACATAAACAGATAAATGGGAATAATAACAACACCTCAGGTAGCTAAGTTAGAAATCAATTCATTGTCTGAACAACTGCATGCTAATATATATCGTTCATATTGCTTTGAAATTTGAAATGGTACTTTTGCTATTTTTGCCTTATTATGAAGATCTTCTGTGGAGTAGTGCCAAGGTAGATTTAAAATTAGTTTTAATATCTTATTTTGCATAATTTGAAGTCTACGAATGTGGCTTTTTGCACACTTTCCCCATACAGGTGAACCGTATAACATTATACTTTGGAAAATAGTCTTATAAATAATTAATTTATTTTCATCACTCAATTTAGATTTTCGGCTTATAAAAGGATAAAGGGTTCGTATCACAATATTAAGTTTATTAATGGTTTGTTGAATGTGCATGCTGAATGTTAAGGTTTTGTCCAGGTGTACCCCAAGATATTTTGCACTGGACTTCCATTCTGTTTGGACACCATCCAATAAAAGTGCGCTGCTTGGCAAGGAACAAGGCTTTCTTTTTCTTGTAAAAAAGAGAGCCTGTGTCTTCGAAGCATTAATCTTTATTTTCCAACTGCTGAAATAGGTTTGGACAGTAAACAGAGCAGATTGCAGATTGGTTTCTATATTTAAACCAATTGAATCTGTTGAATAAATGCAGGTATCATCTGCAAAGATAGCAGTTTCGCAATTCCGAAGTTTTGGAAAATCACTCGTGAAAATAATATACAGAAGTGGTCCAAGAACAGAACCTTGAGGAACACCTGCCACAACATTTATCTCATCAGAATACCAGTTATTGACAGATACCTTAAAGGTTCGATTTGTTAGAAAGGACAGTACGATTTTTACAATATATAAGGGAAATCTTAATGAAATAAGTTTATGGATCAACCCTTCATGCCATACGGTGTCAAACGCTTTTTCAATGTCAAGAAGGACCATTCCTGTGCTGTTTCCAGCTGAAAGGTTTTCTTTTATGTCTCTAGTTATTCTGTGAACTTGATTTACAGTGCTATGGTATCTTCGAAATCCGAACTGTTCTGGTTGTAAGATGTCATTTACCTCAACATGTGTAACTAGTTTTATTTTAATTAATTTTTCCAAGCACTTACTCAAAGAACTTAATAAACTTATTGGTCGGTAATTACAAGGCATGCTGGCATTTTTCCCAGGTTTGGGTATAGGAATAATTTTTCCCGTTTTCCATTGATTTGGAAAATATCCAAGTTTGAAACAGCCATTGAACAACGTTCTTAGAAACCTAACGCCTATAATTGGAAGTTGTTTCAAGTATAAATTTTTCATTCCATCAAATCCAGGAGATTTGGTGGTTTTCAAAGATTTTAAAATACATTGTATATCATTGACTGATACGAAATCATTTAATACTTCAAATGAACTGGAATAAAGAAATTGCATAGATTGATTTACAGCACTTTCTATTTGAATGTTGCTTGTTATATTACGTGTTGTTAAATTGTTAGCACAGAATTCACGAGCTAATGCATTTGCTTTTTCTTCTTTAGAAAGTAGAACTGCGTTATTAATTTTAAAAGCAGGAATATGTACATTTTTCTTTCTAACTACTTTCACTATATTCCAAAATGGTTTACTACCTTTACTCAAGCTCTGAAGTTTATTGTTCCACTTTTGGTTTCTAAATCTTAATATCGAAGATTTAATAATCTCGTTCAGTACCTTCATTTCACGAAAGAATTGCTGGTCCCTGGTCCTAGTCCATTAACTGAATCATTTCATATTGTTATGGACTTTTGACTCATCTAAGTGCTCCAAGACTCTGAGCCAGTAGTGCACAATAAATTTTCCGGACTTTTGGCCCACTGAGGTGGGTTATAAGTTCATAATGCATTTATGGACTTTTAACCCAACCAAAAGCCCATTATAAACTTTTGGCTTCTGGACTTTTAACCCCGCGCCGAATATTTTGTTTTATTTTTGGAGCAAGAAAAAAAAGTTTGAATAACTAATTTTTTTTTTTTGTAGAAAGTGTACCGTTTTGCGATTTTCCAAAGTCATTTGTACTATGCGAGTCAAGCACGTGTGAGCTAGTACCCTACTTGAAAATTAATTTTTCGGATATTTTTTTTTAAATAGTTTTGTATCACATCGAACTTGGTAAGGAATATTAAGTTATTGATTAGAAAAACTTTGCACCACTACCACTAGTAAGAAAAGAAAAAACATTTTTTTTTTACTTTTGGACAGTTTTCTTAAATGTATTAATTTTTGTATAAGCTGCTCGCTATACTAGGAACAAAATTAGTACTTTTTTGTGGAAGGACATTTGAGAAGCTTAGGATTAAAAGCTGATATTTTAATTTCTTTATGTTTTTGAAATTGAGAAAAACAAAATTTAGTTTACAGTAGCTGCCCGAATTTTAAAATTATTTTTTCCTTAAATGCGTTACTTAAGCAGACTGTTTGTGTTGTATTTATAAGTTTTTCAGCAGCTTTGAATTTGTCACCTTTTGATCCAAAATCAAAATATTGCTATTTAGTCTAAAATCAAAATTCGCAAGGAAAAATTTCATATTCTGGAACTTTAATATGTTTAAAAATGCCACCTTTTGATCACCAAGTTAATAATTTATGTATTTATGTATTGAACTTACAAATTAAAAATATCACCAATTTGATTTTTCAAGTTGAATTTTCTCTCTGGAAATCAATAAAATCAAAATTTAGTGAAAATGTCACGTTTTGCTTTTAGAATTCTCATTTAATATGTCGACTATATAAAATTCGATAACATTTTCCGCCATATATGCGAAAAACCGATATTTTCGATATTTAGTCTGTTTAGAAAATACAAAATCTTCAAAAATCAGACAAAAAGTGTCAATTTTTTGTTTTAAGAAATCCCACGGCTCGGAACCGTACAAGAGTTATATATCGCAGCTAACTCCTATTTTGCATTTTTTACAAACAAATATTTTAAACAAGGTGTTCGCATTACTTGAATAAAACCAAAATTACATTAAATATTTTGCAACACCCGTTATTGCCAAATTCAGTTAAGTTGAAAAGATTTGATAGATTTTTGTATTTTTTAGCAATTTTTGAAGTGGTCTATAATGGTAAACAAAAAATGTGGAGTTAGCCGCTTTACACTCTAAGCCGACGATATGTATAAGAAAGCTATAACTTCTTTCTGGCCCTATGATTGATTTTGACTTTGAGAATCGAATTCGTAATAACGAAATAGGGATCTGTGCCACTTTTTCAGCAGGATTCAAATTTGTCCAAATATTTTACTTCTGTTGTTTGTCTATTTAAGCTTTTCCCAAGACTTTTAAATATAAATTTTAAATTGAATTTAATTTGTCATGAGTAAAATAATTTTTGTTGTTGCTATTGTTAAGCAAATCCAGAAACAGAAAAAAAAAAACACTTTAGATAGTTACAAAGTATAGTTTTTATTCTTTTTTTTTGCTAAGAAACAAACATAGCAATTTTTGTTATTAATTCTCTATAGATTAGCGTTACTCAATCATATTGTCATTAGCGAGACTAATAGATATGTCCATGATGGATAAACACAAAGAATTCTAAGCTCTCAGTTTAATAACATTCCGATTAGTCAATTACATCCCATTATCTAAACGAGAGAGAGAAAAAGAATAATAAAACAAATAAATTTTGTATCTATTTATGTACCTCCTTTGGTGCTTTGGTAGTTACAAAGATATCTTTAATAGTTAATAGTAACCCTAATGACTGACAAATACCTTCAATATCTCTGCATTCCATGCAAGGTTTTTATTTTTATTTTTCTGTTTTGATTTGTTAAACTCCTAAGAGCCGCACACTACACCATACATCACCTCTAAACGCCATTGACACAAATAACTTTCCAATTGTACCTGGCTATAAACATAAATATACAAAAATAAAAAAAAACTTATAAAATGTTAGCGAATCGAATGGGCCTTAAAAAAACACTTTAATCAGAGATAAATATACAGAAAAATTGTATGACACTGGCTTTTATGTGTTGCATTTTGTGTACACTGCGGCTCATTTGGTTAGATGCACTCAAAAACAAAAACAATAAAAACTACTTAAAACTATTTTTATTGCTGCACTCAATTTGTTTCAATTTTATTTTTATTCTTGAAGATTAATTTATTCAATTATGTAAATATTTGGAGAAATGGAGAAAGTGTAAAGACTAATTTCTAAGATTTCAGCTAAATACATGCATAATTATAAACTCACAACTCTCCGATGTAAACATACAAAAATTGATACTTTTGATTGATTTTTGCGAGCTGCCTTTGAAGAAGTTCGAAGGAAATACTCTGGGTGAACCTAGAGTTTGAACTTTTGTTCTTTAGAGACGTTCGACATCGACATTCTTGAACCAATTACATTAAAAGATATCAAACTTTTAAAATAAGTTCAATCAATTGAGCTTCAATGTAGGTATGTAAACAGGGAATAAATTGGTAAATTGTAAATATATATATTTTGACTGCTGCAAAGTATAAATACAGCACCTTCTCGTATCCGCTGGATGCAATAATTGCAGAAAGGCGCACATATTTTTCATCTAGGTGTATGGGAATGATCTTTTGTACGAAAACACCACCTGTCTCTTTTTTCAAAGCCGATGACGCGATAGACATTGCTCGAGGTGATTGCAAGACGTCAAGAAGTTATAGTAATTCCTCTTACCTACAACAACTACAATTATCATTAATGTGGCGGTAGTTGTTGATGTTGAGGTTATAAATGATGACGAAGACGACGTCGGCGACGATTCATATAAACATTGGACCCCCTCTGTGTATGGTGTCGAGTCGACAATAAAAACACATCAAAACATTGAAAACAGTTGGAGAAGCAGAAAAGCATGACACAAAACTTAAAGAAATCAAAACCAAAACAGAAAATAAAATTAAAAAAAAAAACTGTAAAAAAAAGAAGAATAACAAAAAGTGAAAAACAAAATAAACAAAAGAGAATCGTCGACTAGAAATTACACTGACCTACATTTGGATGTAAACAAACATGACCTGGAAATTGTTGTTTGCAAACAACAAAAATGCGATTTATTTTTGCTTTGTTGTTAAAATTTGCTAAAAAACCAACACACGAAAATAATAAATAAATAAAAAAAAACCTTAAAAATGTGAAGCAACGACGAAGACTCCATCATCATCATCTAGCTTCTAGCGCGCAGGTAGAAGGGTAGAAGAGTTGGATAATCAATTTCGCATTCCAGCGGACCACAAAGTAGCTTGAGGGTTTTTGGAAGAATTATTGTTAGGCGCCCATAACCAAACCGAGCAACTTTGAAGTACATTTTGAGCTTCAGATGCAATTATTCTATTTTTTTTTGTTATTTTGTTGAAAAATTTTCAGCCGAAATAGAGCGTGCAGTTAAATTGTTTGAGATAATGATGGGCTATGGTAGCGCGCGCAGACAGAATCACCATCATCAGAAGCAGCTTAGGTATAGTGATTTTGTGTTTACACAAACGATTGCACCGAAGAAAATTGATGTTAGCACTATTACAGGCAGATGGCATATTTCCGATTATGCAAGTAAAAGACTTTGACATAAAATTACTTTATTACCTTGTTTTTTAACTCTTTTTTGTTTGCTTGTTTTGTTTTAAGTAAACAAACAATGTACTCAATTTGATTTGTGTGAAATTGCTGACGAAATTTTGATGGAGGTTTAGGTGAGATTTTGTTGAACAAATGCTTGCTCACTGACTGGCTCAGGGCTCGGTGCGGACTTATCTGAAGCGGATTTGCTTATTGTTTTTGGATTATAAAAGAAAGCAAACAAATTAATATTTATCAGTGCATGTTTAATATTTATGTACCTGTACCTGTATAGTAAATCATTAAGTTGACCATGAATGCAAACCGTATTATTGTGGTGGCAAGATCGGTGCAAAATTCCATGAAAGGCATTGACCGAAGAAATCAGATACTTTCATATTAAATTAGAATATTTTAATAGTATGTGTACCGATCCTTGAAATAGGACCGATTTCGACGAAAAACTTTTATGTGGGGAAAGCAAGGTACTCGTGTATTGAAGTTATGACTTGGACATTTTAATGAACATGAAATGAACCTAATTAAATATTTGCTTAGGTTCTAGTTTAACATCAATGAAAAAGGTATCCTTTAACTATCCAGTTCACATAACAGAGGTTAGGTACTTAATTTTGAAGGACTTTAATTTCCTGAGAAATTAAAACATTATTGCTCGAAATAACAATTTTTTGGTTGATATGATTTTGTTCGTATTTTCCCGATCTCAAAAAAATTCCTTCTTCACTATGTCAGGGCAGGAAAAGTACCCTTAAATATCATCCAAAATAGGAATTAAAAAACCACATTCTTTGTTATTTTCTTATTTTTTAAAATTTAATATGCCTTAGGCGGTGTTCGCATTGAACTGAAAAAACGAATCTTTTTCAAATTTTCAGTATTCAGTTCTTGCTCCCACTCTTTCAGTGAAGTGAAACGTCAAAAAAAGTCCAGTTTTTCAATCCAATGTCAACAACGTCTTATTTACTGAAACCGTTAAACTGTTCGTCTGAAAATTCATTCAAATGGCTTTACTTGGCAAATAAACCGGATTCGACAATTTAAACAAAATTAAATTTATTATCGAAACGGATGGTTTAAAAAAATTTGCGAAGTAAAAATTAAAGCCAGAAAATTTAACAAAAAGCTACCAAATACCAAAAAATTAGATTTCAATTTGTTTACTTAATTGTGCAAAACTTTTTTTGGAGCAACGATGGGCTCAAGACATACTCAAACGAAATAAAGAAAAGCCTGTAGACTTTAAGAGTCGTTGAAGGCAAGTTTTGTATTCGTAAACAAAAATTTGAGATTTTGACCAGAAGTCGAAAAAAATGGATCCCACAATTTTGTCTGTATGTCTGTTTGCTCATACCCTGCCTAAGCGGTAGGATCGACTTAAAACTTGGTGCAAAATGTTTTTTTCATTTTTTTCAGTAGGGGTAGGAAATAAGGGTCAGACCATGGGAAGTTTCGTAAGGTGAGGAATCTACGTTGCACGGCTTCAATTCTGAGTGGGTGGTTTGAGTTAATTTACCAAAGTATTTGAGTTAATTTGGAGTTAACCTAGGATTAAAATTGACTTAAAAACATGTTTCTGAAGTTAGCTCAGGTTAAAGACTCACACAGAAAAACTGGCCCTTAAAATTGTACTTCCTTGATTTTACGTTTACCATTTTTTAAGGGCCACAACAATAGATTATGCTTTGTTTTTGTTTGAACATACATATTTCAGTTTGTTTATAAAATTTATATGATGTTTACCATCGTCGACAAAATTTTTCGATTATGTCCTATAAATTAGTTTTATTTATTAGCAATTTATGTTTATTAAATATTTTGTATTTGTTTTATTTAACCACATAATGTTATTAACCTTAATTAAACTTAGCCTTGTTATTTTCCACAAACTCAATTATGAATTTTGTTATGATGTTTATGAATATTTTGAATTAATTAATTAAATTGAATAAATGAATTAATATAAGAATGAATATTTTTTTTTTTTAGTATTTCTCAATTATGTATGGTTTTTTATTATCTGTTAATAAATTATGTATTAGTTTTTCTAAGAATTTTAATATATTTTATTATATTGTTTGTAGCAACTTAACCTGGCGTATTTTAATTGCTGATTTCCAATCCTACGTTGCGTTGATAGATTTTTCTGCAAGCGCTCAAGTTCAGACATACTAATTTGTGTTTAGAGTTTACAATGACGCATTGAATATCACGTTATGATTTTGCATTCATTAGTTGGCTTACAAACTAACGTACTATAATCACTGTCGAGATAAAAAAGATAGGGTCACTTCGGGCAATATGGTGTTCTTTGTAAATATCACACCTTTTCAGAAAACAAAATTATTGAGAAAAGGATTGAGTACGATAAGTCGACTTTTTAAATGTCGACTCTCGTATTGAGGTTGACTTTAATAATCTCGTCCAAGAAAATTTCGACTGTTTAGAAGACTGACAGATCAAAAAATAGAAAAAAGTTTCCACCAGTTTTTAAAATTTAGATTTTTCAAACCCGATTTTTATAATATCGACAGTGATCGACATTTTATGAATCGAGAGATTTTTTTTTATCAAAATGTAGATAGATGTTCCAAAAAAAAAAAAAAAAAACTATCAGGGCTCGAAACTAAAACTTAACATTTTGAAATGTCTTTAAAATATCGCTTGCCTGCGAAGATTTTTAAAAATGGTCACTTGATAACCATTTTACTTTCTAAGGTTTTTTTCCTTTATTGTGATTTTTTTTTCGGTTGCAGTCAACTACTGACCAATTAACACAGAAAAAAAATACCACGTCACTTACGATGACGGCACCGCCGAGGATGACGACGACGGCTAAGACGACGAGGGCCACGAAGAAGATTGGCTACGATGACTGCAAGATGGCGATAATTATGATTTCTCAGCATGAAATTGTCGAAGGCGTTAAAACGTGGTTTTGTCGTTTGTTGCATTTCTCTGGGCATGATCACGTAGTTTATTTTTTAGTAGCCATAGTATTCATCTCGCCGTGGTATCGCCGTATGCATTTACACGTTGTTTCTTTTGTTTATGGTTGTTGTTGCATCTCGTTATGATCTTTTTTGAAAAATTTGCTTAAAGTGATCTTTTAAGGATAGTCAACAGCTTTCTTTAACGACAGTGCCTTGAATAACCAGCTTCGCGAGCATCTAGATATTGGCTCCCTTTTGATATCCTCTATCCGCTTCGGTATCTCCATTCACCCGCTTAGGGTATGTTCAGTCAATTGTAAGAAAATGTCAAATGTCAATGTCAACGGTTTTCTCCGGCCAGTCCAGCACAGTTATTAGCAGCTTAAGAAATGTATCTTCTAAGCTAAAATAAAACTTTAATCACGTTTCCCTTTATTTCTTTTCAAATAAGTCAACAGATGAGAGTTATTTTTAAAGTTACATTATAAATCTCTTTAATAAAAAATAAACCTCAATCCAAAGCCAAAATGAAGTTTGACGAATTAAAGATAAAAGTCAGCTGTTACTTTCGATCTATGGTATCAGCCAAAAATTTAAGACTGCATAGGTAAGGAAATTCTCAACAAAAAAAATGTCAACCCATTTTCAAGATTTAAATTGTTGTCTATTCTAGGATATGTCGTTTAATACCTATAAAGGGAAACAACCTCTTTTTTTCTGTTCTATAAGCAAAAAGCTATAAAGATGCATGCGGCCGTTTGTCACACATTTTAATGGCCAAAAACTTTCGTCACACACAACACGCGGCAGACTAATTAATTACAAAATAAATCTGAACAGAAATAACACTGCCAATCTAACGGTGGCGTCTGCAATCTAGACGCATAAAAATGCAATAATTCCAACGGCATTTTATCGCGGGCTGCCGCGCTTCTGGCATGCATTTGGTTAGTTGGTGTACTCGTGTACTATGCACTGCACTCTGCGCACCCATCTGTCTCTATACAGGCGCGGATAATCTTGTAGAAGATGGTATATAACTTTTTAAATTTTTACTTGAAATAAAGAACATATTATTGGGATCGTGAAATAAAATCAAAATTTAAAACTAAGAAGATATTTCTGAAAACCCAAAGTTATGAAAAGGCGGACCGTATTTTTTTAGCGAAAGGTCATCATAGGTCGTTCGGGCCGAAAGTCTACAATCAACTTGTAAAATGTATTTCTGTTCAGTCATTTAAGGCATCTTAATTAATTTTGTCAACTGAAAACCCTAGAGATTTTCAAAACTTTAATCTCCCTTTAAGGCTAGAAACGCACTTGCGATTTTCTGTCGTACAATTATTTAGTCCCAAAAAATGGAACACATGGAGTTTAAATGTGATTGACCGCACAGGACAGCTAAAAGTCCTACTAAGTTAGGATACATTTTTAAATGGCTGCTTTAGAAAATCGCGAGTGCGTTCCTAACCTTACCGGGACAATTTATGAACATTTTTTAAAAATTTCTTAAGCTGAAAAGATACTTTGTGCATCTTCTGCCCCACAAATTTTCAATCTCCAAAAAATCATCAATTACGTACGACCCAGTCGTGAATTAAAAACAAAAATGTTTTTGCTTAAAATAGTAAGGTACCCTTGCCTCTTTGCCGAATTTGCGATAAAGAGTGCAATGCGCTGCGTTTGTATATAGCACCAACTAGCTATGTTTGGCCGGAGCGTGAAATTGTATCTTTGCCATCGCGGAACGCTCTAAAAACAAAAACACAGATTTGTACAAGATGTTAAAATTTAGATTTTCTATTTTGAATGTTTTTCAAAATTTATATTTAGACTCAGGGACAGATTCAGAAGCGGGGTCGGTATGGTAGTACTTTTTTTTGTGTTGTTTCTTTGATTTTGTTTTGTTTTGGCATTTTCATACAACCACAATCAAAGCCACGGTTCTTGTTTTGTTTGTTTGATGCTCCATCATGATGGTGAAGTCCAAATGTAATGATATTATCGGCAACGAGGCGAATTTTTATTACGAAAAATAAGAATAAATTGCATTGGAAGAACAAAAGGTGCAGGGAAATAAATAATAAAAACAAAAAAAAGAAAACAAACAACAAATACAAAAATAAAGACAACAAAATGATGTTTTAATCGAAAGGAGAAGTGCAAAAGTCTTGTGCTTGTCTGGCTGGGTGGCTTGGTTGTTGAGGTATTTTGCATTCGCCGTTTGTTTTGTCTGTGTTTTTGTCTTTGTTTTTTTTTTTGTTGGTTCGTATATTCAATGCACATTTGGCGGTGACCTACATTCCGAGGGAATGCGTCCCTCTTAACGTTGCACCACCATCAGGCCAGGCCAGGCCAGGCATGTGTTGTACGGTGAGTGTATAGTGCAGAATTCTATCAGACTCGATTGTTTTTGTTTGCACACATGCAATGACGACGACGTCGAGACGATGTGTGTAATGCACTTCGAAATCGTAACGTAATGCAATTTTGGGACCATTTGGTAAAAGAATTTGACAGATGAATGGATATACGTTTTTTGGGGGGGGATTCAAGATTTTGCGGTTGGATTGGTTTTGCAAAAGATAATTTTCCAAGAGAATTTATTTAAAAAAAAATATCTCAAAGTATCAAACAAAATATACAACAATCTCTGATAAAAATTCGGATATTTTTTAATATGAAATTATGGATAACATCCTTGTTTTTTCTAACTTGTTTGAAATGTTTCACCCTTTTTTTATTTCAATGCAATTTGAAAATTCGGTGTCTTCGCAAAGTTAACTTCGTCGTTATTTTAAAAAAATTGTTTCTTTAAGCATTTTCACTTCGACAAGTGGTCAAATGACAAAATATAACTCTTTAATGAAGTCAAAAAGCGAAGAACTCCTAATTCAAAAATCGAATAGAATAGGCTTTTGGAATGGTTGGAGTCCATAAAGGGTGATGATAAAAGTGACAAAAGGGAAACGACATGAATTAACTTAACCTTGAAAAATATCACATTTCTAAATAAAATATGTCAATGATGTGTGGACGTGGTCCCTTTTCTTTTCAAAAGATCGAGGGTATGTCATCAATAAATAAAGTTAAAAATATAGACCGGTATTCATAAATGCAAATTGAACAAGAAGTGTCTTTAGTCAGTGAGTTAAGTGTCAAATGTTATCAATAAATCAAAATTCAAGATAATTAACTAACTCACCAAAATAGGTGCATTGAACGAGTTATTAAGTTAAAAAATACTTCTGTCATTGGGGTCAAAAACTAGAGATAAAAGGAAACAGACGCTAGTGACACACATGCTTCTTACAACTTCAAATGAAATGTGCAAAAGTTCGCATTTTGTGAGAAAGTATATGTGCAGTTCAAAAAATAGTCTCTGGTAACAGCAGAGATCTTGCTGATTGTAGTAGATATTCGATAAGATTTTGAACTTATCGTAGATTAGCAGGTTATATTTTTATTGATATGAATCAAGTGAAATTTTCTGGCAACTCCATTACAAAAATTACTTCAAATTATTTGAATTTTGAACAATAATTAATTTTAAACATTGAAGTTCACAAAAAAAAAACCTCGAAAAGTTAAAGATGAAAAAAAAATGAAGTCTATATTTATACAATTTTTGGTTAATTATACTTGATTTTCAAGTTTGTTATTTATCAAAATTGTAGATCAGGTTAACTGTTTAATCAAATACATCATTTTAATATCCTGTTAAAACGTAGGTTGCAAGTAAACTCTACATGGCATTTTGTAAATTTAGAACTGCCTTAAAATAGTAATCCTGTAAATTTTGCTAGAAAATATTGTTAATTTTACATACAAATCAGGTTAATTTATTATGACTTAATGCTCAATAGCCTGTTAATTATACATTATTAATTAATTGGAGATTTATAACGTGTTTTTTTCATGAAATAAATAAAAAAAATTATTTTGAATAACTTAAAAACATTTTTTTTTAAAAAAACTGTTGTCAAAAATACGAGTAGGTAAACTGGAACTCTTTTTATGTTGATAACCTGTGAGTATTTTAACACTGGTGCCACGTTGAAATGAAATGGCAGAGTGCTACTTTAATAAGAAGGCAGGTTAAATTAAACTCATTTTATTTGATTAGTTTGTGTGTGTTAACTGACAGAGTGCTTCCTTAGCAAGAGGCCTGGTAAAATTCAACATGTAAAAATTAAAAAAAAAAATAACTATATAAAACGTTAATTCAACTCATTTGTGGTAAAAATTAAAATAACAACATATTCTTGTCTAAATTTCTTATTTACAAGAATTTGGTGTTAAAACAATGAGACATCTTTTACTTACTTACTCACTTAAGGTGGCGCTACAGTCCGGAATGGACTTCCAGCCCGCTCGGTTTTTAGCTAGCTGTTTCCTTTTTTGCACGCCAAGTTGGTTGAGGTCCTCTTCCACTTGCGTATACCACCTGTTGCGCTGTCTTCCTCTACTGCTCCGTCTCACGGGATTAGATTCAAAGACTTTCCGGGCCGGAGCATTGTTGTTCATTCGATCTAGATGAAAATATTGAAATGCTTAAAATATCGGACAAAGGAAACAAGAAATGATCTACATCGTTTTTCAAAATAGTAGAAGGCTAAATCCAATCAAGGCCAAAATATTTCAAAACTTGGTATATATTTAAGGTTTTCAATATTGTGAGTACAAATATTAAACTTTATATTTCGGGGTTTTATAGTAAAATTAATTGTTTTCTTAATTGCTGAGGCCCTAGAGAGTTTCACTCCGAGTTAAAACCTACATATGTTAAGTTTTTACTAATTTTTTTAGTAGAATTTCAATTTTCAAACATTTTCTTTCCAAAACTTAAACTACAAAAAGCTTTTTTCTTTAAGAGAGCTTTCAATTTTTGAGTGTTTTTTCTGAACGCAAGGCTAATTATTATTAATCTCTCTATGGCTTTGTTAAAAGGTGGATCGTTTTTTCCATGTGAATTACTTCGTAGCAAAGCAGTTTTGAACTTATAATATTAAAGATAGCTTAAGAAACAATATCCTTTGATAATCATATTAATAAGTTCTATTGAACCCTACTTAATATTTTAACTTTTACCTTAAAGACTTATGCAAAAATCACCTATTTTAACTTTAGTTTTTTTTTTTTTTTTTTGACTGAAACATGATCTTAATACATATGTATATATAAGATTGATAATAAATTGTAACATTTAACCTTAGAAACATAAAAATCAAGGCAAGCTTAACATATATTCTACCGATTTGCAATAGTTTTGCATAGACTATGATAACTGAGGTGAACTTCCCTATTTGCCACAACTACATACATAAATATGCATATAGATTCTACTACAAGTATATGGTAAAGTATGCATTGGTAAATAAAAAAAAAACTCGAGATTCTGAGCAAATTTAACATTTTTTTTTTAATATGGATGACAAAAATAGAGGTTTACATTTTTGTTGGGATTCCAAAAATGTGTGCATAAATATAAAATAAATAAAACAAACAAAAAATGCAAAATTTATTTGAATTGTTGATTAAAATATTTAATAAAAACAATAAAGTAGATAGAGTGCCGGAAGATAGATGCAAGAAAAACGTGTTGCAAGTTAATTAATGTGCAAATAATTTGTTAAAAACTAAATACAAAAATTTAAAAACTGTTTTTCTTTGTTTTTTGTTTTAATCATTGAAAATAGTTGATCTGGCAGTTCTGTTCTAAATCAGTCTCAAGGGCAGAGTGAATTTTCTATTAATTTTAATTTTTTTTTTCTTAGATCTTGGCACGCTACTGATAGGCATAATCGAAAAATTTAGTTCTTCGATTTTTTTTCTTCTTCATTCTGCAGTACTCTGTTCGACGAGAGAAATTGGTAACTGTAGTAGATTATTTGAAAAAAATTTAAATCATTTTTTCCCACACAATTAATTATCGAGACTATTATTGTGATATTCAAATTTTCTTTGGTCTCCAACAAGACACCGAAATATTTACGAAAATACAGCAGAAACTTATTGGAGACTTTTACTAATATCACAAAAAGAAAGAATTAGGACAAAAAAAACGCAAAAATATTTCAGAAAACCATGCTGCAATGAATAAAAGAACAAGAACATATACGAATAAAACTAAAATATAATTTTTCCGTTTCAATTTAGTCCATGCACTTATTTAATTCCCTGTAAATAAAAGTGGAGACTAATCTGCTGTATATATAAATTTAGTTCGCCGAACATGGTTTCAAAGACCAAAACCAGAAAGCAATTTGTCATATATGTTTTTGTTGTGTCATTTTTTCATGGGACTTTTCATTTAGTTGCAGCCTTTTGCAAAGGCTTTAATAATGACCGTGCAATACAAAATTCTTAACCACAAAATAGAATTTAATTTTTCTCAAAAACAATTCCACGGATAAAAGCTACCTTTTGGTAAAAAAAACTTTTGTATTTCAATAAATGGTGTTAATTAGAGCTTCAAACAGTATCCGAATCTTGATACTATCCGGATATACAGATATTTATGAATGAGACAATTGGGATCCGAAACTATCCGGATAGTTTCGGAGCTTTGACGTGTATAGAACTAGTAGAACACAGAACATAGACACAAAATAAACGTAACCTTCATAATAGGGAGCGATAAGGATAAGAAATTATTTTCTCTGTTGTACCGTCTATACACGTTAAAGCTCATAAAACTGGATACGGATATGAATATGGATCCGAGGATCCGACACTATCCGGATAGTGTAGAGTCTTAATTGTCTAATTTAACTATCCGAATAACCGAAAATATCCGGATTGTTCGAATATCCGAATCTGGATCCAGATCTGTTTCGGATAACCGGATATCCGAAATATCTGGATACTTAGATAATTACTTAATCATCGATCTAAGCACTTCTCCTTTTATTCCAAAAAAAACCTCTAAAAATGGCTTTTTTCGGTATATTTTTTATTTTGGTAATATATTTCGAAACTAACCTGATTTTGTGTGTATCAAAAGTGAAACAATGGTGTTAAGCCATCAAATTAAAATTTCTTCAATGACTTCAGGAATCACTGATCTTCCGGAAGATGAAACCAATCAATTATTAAGTGGCTCCTTTGGTGACAACTTTATCCTAATTATAATAATCTTGTTCTCGGTCGACAACAAACGTCGCGGCGCAACACTATACACTCAGCATAGTTATAGCGGGCGTTGTTGTCAGTCGGTGATGGTGATGTAAGAAAATTCAATCAAATCACTTGAATGGCGCGCGTAATTTGTTCTGCACTTAATTTGTCTTTATTCATTTTTTTTTTTTGTATATTTTTAAACTACACGCCCCTCTTCTTGTGCCATCAGCTTAAGCCTTATACTTCAGCATCATATACAAAACACAATCAAATTGATTCAACTATATACATTGTCGTTGGAGGAAAAACAGTTGATTAAGATTGATTTGACAATTCATCTCATTTGGCACTTCATTCAAATGTTCATTCCTTGCGCGACGCGACATGCGAGTGCTAGGCATGTGTCGCTGTCGTTTGTTTAAATTTTCTTTTTTTTCGAAAATGAAGGAGGGGGTTAGGGTGGGGGTGCATTGTGAGATGAAGATGCTGATGATGATGCGGATGGATTTCCAGAACAATCTCCTGTCGCATTACTGATGTGTGTGGCGTATAGGAGCACACAGTTTGTATAGTTGATGTGTGTTAATTAAGTGATTACTTTTTGAGGCGTTCTTCTTCGTTATACTATGTTTACCTACAATTGTTCATCTTTTTAGTGCACGTTATCGTCCGTCGACGTTCTTAATGTCGTTTGTCGGTCTTAAGTACAGACATTTTCTTATTGCAACACAACCGATTTAGTATTCATCTGCAGCAGTAAAAACGCAAAAACAAATATTACAAAATTTGAACACCAAGATTAATAGATTTATGTGACAACTGATGAAGAAGGAAGGCTTTTTAGTGTTGGAATGTCATCTGTCATTATGTATATTATAGCCTGGAAGGTAGCCCTGTTTTATAGGAAGGTAGGGATTTTATATAGATTGGTGCAAGGTAGTGGAAAGGAAAATTTTGTTTTTGTATGTAAAATGGATGAAGCAATATTTAGTCGTCGCTAGCCACTCCCAACGACTATAAACTTTACCAGTAGCCAACCAAATAGTACTTAAATTCTTCTAGTACATTCGTATATTATGTCTTATATAATAACCCTACAGTTGGTATAGAATAAAAATTGAGAATTTATATCACTTGGTCTGAGTTAAACAATTTCACAGGACTTGAAAAGAATTTAACAAAAAATAGGTCCGCTCCATGAAGCTTCTGCTTATCTGAAGTTTTAGAAGTTTAAGCTGTTGCTAGGCAAATTTGAGATTATTTTTATCAGGTTAACCCCAGGTTTGCCGGACATCCCATATTTATGAATGTTTTCCATTATTACTTCCAAAATCTATAGTTTGTCTTTTGCAATGATAAATTCTAAGATGTTAATTGTTTTTGTTTGCTTCGTCTTAACCTTGGTAGCAAATGAGAGTTGAGTTCACTATTTCCAAACTGTCAATTTGAGTATTGACAAATAAAAGTTGCAACAACTTAAGTTGTTAAGTTGTAATTATAACAAAGTTTACGAGATCAAGCAGATGAATGTTGTTACGAAAAGGTTCAAAACAAGCCATCTTATGAAATCAAACTGAAAAACAAAATAAGTTTACACTACTTCTATCTAAACATTACAATGACAAATGTTTTTTTTTTTCTAATTTCAGCATAGTCATTATACCATCTAATTTCTACATAAATGAGTTCATTACAGTTCAATTTTGATGTTTTCTCAAACAACTTGCCATAGCACAGGGTCAAGCTCCTATTAAATAATCAGCTTGTTGATTGAATAGGAAAACTTTCAACGTTACTTACATATCTCTAAACAAAACTTGTACGTAAGAAAGAATTATAATAATCTGAGAATAGAATTTGCGCTTTCTAATGAATTTTTATTTGTTTACAACTTATAACTACTGATAAATTAGTTGTAATTTCACTAAACGTTTGCTGATAATAATAATTACAATATTCAAGCTTATAATTGCCCCTGACAGCAAAGTAAGTTGGAAAAAGCAAAAAAAAAAAAAAAAACATGCGGTAGAGGCGCTTCGTGTTAACGAACTTGAAATTTACAGCACACGATTTTTGTATATTTTGAAATAAATTTCAAAACTCATTATGAATTTAATTTGACTTCATAAAAATATTGAATAACACGAGTTAAGCTTTTGGCGCGACACAGTGTTTGAGGTTTTTTTTTTTGTTTAAACAAATTTTGTCGCGTGACAAGAAATACATGTGTTGGTTAATTGTGTTCTGACGTTGGTTTATTGTGTTCTGACGTTAAGAAATTAATTAACTATAGGATTTTGAATGAAAGAATATTATAGTTACTTAAATGCGTAAAAATAATGAATGTATTTATTCTTTTCTGCTAAAATTGCTTTGCTTTTAACCCACGAAGATGAGTTTGAGACATTTCTAAATAATATTTTAGGCTGTTTTCTTAAATGTTGCAATAATTTTTTTTCATGAACAACTTATTGACTTATTTTCATTTTACAAAATATCAAACAAAGATTTTTTGGTCGTTATTATGATTAAGTAAAAGCAAAATCTAGCAAATGTAGTTGTTGGCAAGCGGCTGAACAGTGTTCGAACGGACTTGAAAAAAAAACTATTCGGTCAATGCAATACAGATAACCTAGAAAAAAAAAATCAATCAGTTCAGAGGCCTTGCGGCCATAATCGTCCGTAAGAAGGGTGGCTCGTAAAAATACCACGCTTCCAACATATTTTAAATTTTTTTGACTAAAGACTATTTACAAAATTTTAACTTTGCGACATTTAATACTACAGTGTTGCCAATGGAATAAAGATAATAATGTGACAGCTGACAGTTTGGGGCTAGTTAAAGTGGAGCGCTATACGAAACAACAACACATTTTCATCGTTGAGTCATATTTTAAAAATAATGATGGCGAATGCTAATTTTTCGAACAAAATCTTCTTCAGTGATGAAGCTTATTTTCATCTTGATGGCTTCGTTAACTGACAAAATTGTTGCAATTGAGGCTCAGAAAACCAACGATTTACTGCTGAGAAAAATGTGCATCCACAGTGCGGATATTGGGCCTCAGGCACAATGGGACCATTCTTTGAAAATGTGGCTGATCAAGCAGTTACAATAAATGGTGTTTGTTTATTGTGATATGATAATCCAGTTTTTAGTGCGTAAATCCTTAGGTTCGGATGTGACAAATATCTGGTTTCAACAAAACGGTGCCATATACCACACAGCTAGAGAAACAACTCCCTAATCGTGTAATCGGCTGTTTTTGCAATCAGAATTGGGCATCCAGATCTTGCGATTTAGCGCCATTGGACTTTTTTTCTTTAGAGTTTCTTGAAGTCTACGATTAGCTACTAGCCACACCAATTTATAAAGAAATTTTACAAAATCTTATTTTTCCTCCAAATCAATTTCAAAATTTTTGTCAGTTCCTCGCAAGAGGCAGTACCTCGGGAAAACTTTTTTTTTAGGTTTAAAATATTTCACGAGTTGATAAACCAATCAAAAGAATAATTTGATATTTTAATATTTTTATATATTTTTTTTATATTTACTCGTACTTGTATACATATTTTAAAAGTTCTTAAGTTGCAAGAAACTTGAACATAAGAGCTAGTACGTGTGATCTAGTCAAGCATTTTATATCTCCGCAGACACAATATTCGGAAAAAAAATATTTCCGGGAAACAAAATTTCCCTCATGACCACTACCAAATATGATAAATGTGGGCGTGGCAAGGGACGAAATTTACTCAAACCATTTTTTATAAATAAACTGCTGCCAATGAACAAATTTTTCAAAAATTTCAGCAAATACGATTCATAAAATTCTGGAAAAACAATTCAAAAATGCACAAAGCTTAACTGTACGAGTACGCCGTGATTTCACCCGCGTTTTTTCTAACTTCTTCAACCAAACACAAACACAATTTTTTTTTTAATTTATTTGGATTTCATTTTTTTCCATTTCTCTGTTCTTATCCCATTTCACCCTATAAAAAGCTAAATTTTGGAAATTTTGTAAGTCCTTAAAAATCTCTCAAGAATAATTAAAAAAAAAAAATTCTTAAATCGAATATATGGCTTGGAAAAAAAACAAGGTGACTTAGTGAAACTGTGGTACACTTGGGCGTATAAGTGTTTTTTTTTTTTAGTTTGAAAGTTGTGTCGCTCTCAAAATTCAGTAGCTTCATCGATTTTAACCAAACTTAAATAAAATTCTTTTGAGTCAATACCGAAGATTTTTTAACTTCAACTTATGTTCAACTTATAAACATTTTTTTCACAAAAAAAGTTTTTTTTTTTTTGTTGTTGTATTAAAAGGTTATATTTGCTAAAACAATCCTTAGTGTGGCAGTCTGTAAAGAAAGATTAAAAAAGAATAAACTGAATTTTTAACAATTTTCTGAGGAAAGGCACTTTTTCGTGACAAAATATACTCTTGAAGAATTTGTCATTTTCTCACAAATACATAAATTTTAAATGTGTTTGAAAGCTAAAAATGAAAAAAAACATCAATTTATTTAATCTTCATAAATATATCAATAAAAAATATCAACTATAAAGCTTTGATTGGTTCCAAAGACCCAATCATTTTTTAATCTTTAATAATCACTTTGTTGTGCGACCAAACCTTATTTTTGTGTTAAGAATTAAAAACAACAACAAAAAAAAAACTTTCTTCATGGCTCATAAACATGATCATTACATTTTACTACCTATACCAGAGGCCTTCATAAGTTATAGTATATACCTATACCAAACCTCAAGCCCTCAAGCTTGCTTACAATTTTCCCAAAGTCCACCACTATACAATTTAAAAGTATAACCGTAATTCATGAAAATGCATATTTCCTTTTTTCATCTTCTTCGCCGTGACTTTTGCTTGATTATTTCGCTGGCCAAGCGAGAAGCATACAGAGTAACCCTCTATAGACGAATATAGATAACGAATACGAGGACAAAAACAATTTTCATTGAAGAAATCGTTTAAAGTCTCAGCTACAAATATAAATACCTAGACCTATGCTCTAGCTTTAGAGTCTAAGAAAAAGATATAAAGATTTGTCTGACTCGAGGTGAAATCGCTCATCCAAATATTGTTTTCCGCGATAAAAAAAAATCGCGAGGCATGCTGCCGCCAATCGCCGAGCTCCGTCACCACCGTTGTCGTAAAAAATAGTCAACATCTATGCTGCTCTATACATCTTTCCACGCCCAGTAATTGTCTACGCCACATAACTGCACTCAATTGTTGTGTGCGCTACGCTACGACTTCGTCTCTCAACTTGGAAATAGCATTAAAAGTCGTTCGGTCGTTTGTCGTGGCTTGGCGTTCCATCTAATTTTATAGCACACGATTTGGCGCGCAACAATGTGTAGCCTTACCTATCAAGTGAATTATCTCTCCTTTTCGTGCCGAAAACGACCCACAGCACATTACAACGACCGGAGGCGAAGCCCACCTCGTCGAAGTCCAACTCGCAGACGAAGCAAGCTTTAATTTGTTTTTGGCTTTCTCACGGAAGTTTTGTTTACGAATTCCCTATTTCAACCTCCCATCATGCAATTTTTTTTTTGGATTTAGATCACTCTGGCCATCTTGCCAGTCATTCACTTATATTCCATCAACGATCTTCATAATCCTGAATCGATATAGCCCTATCTACATGTAGGTTCCTACATAGGGAGGCACAACAAAAGTCTTTGTTTTGCTGCAACATTGTATGCCAAGATCGTCTTTTTAAGAGGAGTGTTATGAGCCAAAACGGCCAGATTGCCGGTGGCGGTGTGGCAGCGGCGAGTGGAAATCATTGTTGCATGCAATATGTTGTTGTCGGAACGCTATCGAGTCTCATGGCTGACACGCAAGCAAGCATCTCCACCTCGCTCAGACTACAAAGAGGATGTCATTACGCTCGAAACACCACTTAAATTGTTTTCTACTCTTTTCCTGGCGTGGTCAGTTCCATGGAACGTATGTATTCTCTGTCTATAAGTGAGAACATTACAACCAAGGAAAAATGCTGGCGGAGGCGGACGTATATGCATTTCTGTTTTCAGTTTTCAGTTTTGACGGTAAACACCGCTGACTGATGAAGTGGCCGAAGCTGACAGATTATTGACAGTTGTTGCAGATGCGGTGGAATGGTCTTCGCCGTTGTATCTGTATGACCAGGTGCTGCCGTCTTGTTTACAATTGTAAATCATGTTTTCCTATTTGAGTCGGAGGCCATGACGAGTCAGCAGTAGAGTAGTCAGAGGGACGCAGGGTCTTAGAGTCCGCCCTCTTCATCCCAGTCAGCCCGACTGGCATGGCAGTCGATTGCATTTTCAAAGTGGGTTTGTGTAGATTTGTCCTGCTCAAGGAGATGACACTAGAGATATGGTTTCGTTTCACTTCTTCGAAGACGTCGGAGGCGGCTGGGTGGCGTGCCGATGGTGGTTGGGCTGGCTGTAGCGGTGGTGGTGCGGTAATGACGGTGTGGTCTTTGGTGTTTCATTGTACCTAGTGCGCCATACAATGTATTCGCAGCAATTTTACAATGCCATGTTGTTTGTCTCGGATTGTATGATTGAATTCTGGTTTTCCTGTTGTAATTATATACAAAACGGGCTGTTTTGCTATACAAGATGGTGATTTTGCACCATCAGCATCAGCGCCGCCGCCAACCGTCTTGATGTCCTCTCTTGATGCAACAACAAAGATGTAAGTTTATATGGTTTTTTTCGGTGAATGCACGCAATTTAGATTGAGGTTGGATTGAAATTGATATTTTTGTTCGATCGATGTGTGATGGAATCATGCAATCTATATAAACTGTAACAAATTAGTTATTTGTTTTTGCTGACAGTGAGATCTTTTGACACATATCGATCAGTTGGTTTGTTCGGGCATTGGATGGAATGTCATATGTCAGTTGTCATTACTGTTATGGTTTATGAAACAAAATGCATAAACACACACATGACACGTTTGGTTGTCAAATGAGTTTCTTTAAAATGTATTGCCCAATCAAAAAATGTTTGATTTTATATGATTTTAAGGATAAGACTTGTTTTAATTTTAGTGTTTAATTGCCTTTTGTGGAAGTTTTAATGAACATTTTTTTTAATTTTTGACAGAATTTAATGTCAAAGAAAATTACGAGAAGATTTTTAGAAAACATTTCTGAAGTTATGCCTTCATTCGACGTTTACTTGAGACCGTTTTCGGTTTTAGTGAAAATGTCACTAGTGTCTATCATCAAAATAAAATCAATGTGTGCTTCTGTTGTCTCTGGTTGATTAAAAGACTATTTTGTCTTAAAACGTCAAAAATTAACCGCGTCTCTTTGGTTTTAGCGGTATATTTGACTTGTTAAGAAAATGAAACTGACATTTCTTGACAGATGTCAAGCCTCAAACTGACAGATCGTGTAAAATGGTGCAACAGGCGCTTGAAAACAATTTTGATAGTATTTGTAGTAATTCAAATTAAGATTTAAAGTCAGTATTGCAGTAACTTTAAGTTTTTACCAGAGAAAAGTCTGAAGTAAGAAGAGTAAACCAAATTGCCGCGGTCAACGATTTGAAGAGATTTTTTTAAAATTCTTTTTTTTTTAATTCCTACTTATCTGGCTCCCAGTTCATGAAGGGTTGCAGTTTAAGACACACCAGCCTTCCATCCTCTATCGCCCTAAGCATGCTGCGTCCAGTCATCTAGATCAAGCTCTCTGGCATCCGCGTTGGCTTGCTCCTTAAACCGGAGACTCAGTCTTCTTCGTTTTCTCGAGCCTGAGGGCTGTGATTCAAAGACTCTCTTAAAGCATTACTGTCCCTTCGCTCGATGTGGCCGAGCTAATGTAGTCGACGTGTTATGATTTTCTGGGCTATATCTACATCTTGATACAATTCATAGAGTTCGTGGTTGTATCTTCTCCTCTATTCTCCCTTCTCACTTACAAGACCAAATATCTGTCGGAGAATCTGTCTTTCGAAAAATTCCAGTATCAGTTCTCCCTTTTTACATATCGCTCAACTCTCAGCGCCATAAGACAGGAGAGTCAGTATAAAGGATTTAAAGTCCCTGGACTTTGTCTTTCTTGTAAGGGATTTTTAACCCATCTTTTGTGCCAAACCAAAGTATTACTGGTTTGCTAGGGTTCTTCTGAGATTTCCACAAATATGTCGTTCGTGGGACTAATTTTTCCTCGAATGTAGATTAACTAGATGTTTTGTCCTTATCGGTTAACAGATCTTTCACTGTTTGTTGATAACATGTTTTTTGTCTTGACTCTTGACCTAGTTTATTTGCTGACTAACAAGTTTCGTGTGTTCTTCAACTGTCGTGAATGCTTCTATAAGGACCTATTGAAAGCAGTCAATGATGTCAATAACTTCGACTTACCCTTGAAGTTGAACAGACCTGTTGAATATAGTGTCTTCAGTGTTAACGTTTACCCTCCGAACTATTTGCTGCAAAACAAGATTGAAGAAATGAAATGATAACGCATCTCCTTTTCGAAACCCTGTAAGTCCTTAAAATAGTTCGGAAGAGCTTTTCCATAGTTGCAAAATGCATCGCGTGTCTTCCACAATGTCATGCAGTCTTCCTAGGGGCCAATGCTGTCAGTCATTGTGTCAGAATTGTGTTGCAGCACGGCTTAAGACGTTCACACAGTCGGTTCGATAGGATCTGCTATGCGATGTTTATAAGGGATTTGCCTCTATAGCTCTTTGCAAGACATTGGATCGTTTTTTTTTTTGTAGATGGGACATATTTGGCTGATAGACCAATCATCGAGCATGCTTCCTTCCATCCAAACTTGGTTGATGAGTTGATGCATGCACCCTTGCAGCACAACCAACATGCTTCAGAGCTCTTCTGGTAAATCATGTGATCTAGTGACAGTATTTGTTCAAGAGCTTTCTTATAGCTAAGTCTACTTCTTCTATGCTGGATGTTGGTACTGGGTCTTCATTTACTGGAGCTGGCTAAACTTCTCATCCGATTTCTCGCTCTACCTGATGTCCATTCAGCAGCTGCTGGAAGTGTTGTGTGAATACGTCTTCTGTGCTTCGGTGACTAGGTTACTTTAGCTGTTTCGAAGAGCCTGTGTTCTGATTTTAAAGCCAGTAGCCAGTTGCTTAGCTTTTTTTATAAAACTTCCGGTTGTTGTTTCGGAGGTAGTTGGTAGCCTATTGTGGTTTCGGCTGGCTATTTAATTATATCGCGATACTGGGACCACTGTTCGCATGTGCATCTTCTCTCACATTATTCTACTTTAAGGATTCATCATCATACCACGCGTTCTTTTTCGGAGGTAGTTGGTAGCCTATTGTGGTTTCGGCTGGCTATTTAATTATATCGCGATACTGGGACCACTGGTTGTAAAGATCTATGGCAGGTGAATGCACAGCAAAGATCTTCTCCCTCAGATTCTCACTGTGCAGGCTCTGATGACTCCAGATATGCTAAGGCGACCAACTTCGAATTTTGTTCCTAAGGGTGGTTCGTTATATCTTTTCTTTGACCATTGAGCTCTCAACCTTGCAGCAAAAAAATTGTCTGAGTCGACCTTTAGGCCTTCGAAAAGTATGTCTAGTAGATTTGATGTGTCTCCTTCATCTATTAGTCGATTTGGATTTTGGAAGCGCCAGGTTGCTTTGTGGACTCGCAGCCGTGAGAACCTAGTTCTACTTATCACCGTTTTATACGAGCTTTTGAAAAGTCTATTAGTCGGAGGCCGTTACCATTTGTATCTGTGCTGAATGTGGTTCCTTTCCAATTCGAGCATTGAGTTTATTTTTATTCGTACTCCAGGCAGGCTCCTGATCTTATGGCATCATGAGACTTTAGAAAGAGTCTTCAAAAAATCTTCTACGACTTCGTTTTTGAATGTGAAAGAAAAACTTCAAGAAATCTCTATTAATTTGTTACCTCATGTGAAACAGGTCAAAGTCTTATTTATTAAGCAAACATATTACCGCTGTTCTTTAATTTCCCAAAACTTTTTCACTTCTATCAGTTTAAGCTCAAATTTCTTTCAAAGTTCGTATTAAAATAATTAAATTGGACTAAATTATGAAAAAATTGGAAGTTTGAGTACCTTTTTTGCAAGTAAAAAGTGAATATAGTTCCCTTTATTATGCATTTACTTCAGTTTATATGGTCTGAACTTCAAGTTTTCAAGGCTACATATTGGTATACAGCTTATTAGTGGTTGTCAAAACAAACTCAAATTATTTAATGAGTTAGCTTATTGAATAACAGGAATTACTCCTAATATTTTACCAGTCGTCAACCTAAATTACATTATCACTGTGCGCATGAAATAGCTCCAGAAAAAATGCATAGTATGTTTTGGTTGCTGAAAAAAAATACCTAAGGAAAAAAAAAAAACATGATACTTAAGACATTTTCACATCTTAATGGCGCAAGTACATACATAGCCACTTTCTATTTCCTTTGAAGTCAAATATGAAAAATAGACTCCTCAAACCATCACGTAAAAATAGTCCATTTACGAGTGTATATTCCTACACAAACAATAGGTTTTGGTAAAATCCGCCATAATTTGTCTAGATTAAGGTTATTCTAGCGTTTAATCCGAGACCAGGGTTGTTCTTCATCAAAGGAAATATTGTGTGTTTGTGTATATGCTGTACCACGTACCTATATATACACACTCTTCAAGATACTATATAGGTACTTCCCGATGTTATCGGCTCTAATACTTAAACAAATGGTGTAAGTCCGGGAATAAGGGAATTAGGAATATCTAATTCCGTTATCCCTGGGAGTTATTCTGATTCCTTGCCCTCTCAACAGTGTGGTGTGGTGAATTCTTGTTTCGAATTAGATATTCTATAGACGCAACACTCGCGACAATAATGTTGTATAGGAATGGGCCATCATCATTGTCAGGAGCAAGCAGCAGTATGCTTTATCGTATAGGACGCAGCAGCTGGTGCGGGTGTGATTCGAACGACATTATCTGCGTCCTCAGTCCCCATGTCCTTTCAGTCAGCACTCAGACTATATACCAGCGGCATACAGTGCGAGGTCCTTCTCACTCTTCGGTAGCATAGTAATCACCGTAACTTTTCCTAGCTTTTCAGTCTGACATATTGTCAAATGGGATCGGGATATTTTAATCATAGATACCGGTGGAGCAGAAAAGCACACCGGAACAGCACTAGTCCTAGTGGGTATAGAGATTGTTTTTTTTGTCTTAACATGGCATGTGGTTTCAAAAGCTTAAACTTGACAGTTTACTGCATTGAAGACGACAGCGTGTTTGGTTTTGGACTCCACCAACCAATCAACGTCTACTCTGGCCGCCATGCCACCCGCCATTGCTATTTTGATATGAATTTATCTTTGTTCGGTTCGGAGTTGCAAGGGGGGTTTTGTTTCACACAAAGGTGTACACATTTAACCAGAGAGAACCTTTTTCCAATTCGATTCTCTTGATGTTTTTCATCTCTAATTTTTCATTCATTTAATCATCGAACGTTATCTGACATGCTATGATGATACATTATGCAGATTTTTCACACAGTGCGTTGGCTTACTTACTATAGCAAGCAGTCTTTTGTTTGGTGTGAACTGTGAATAGGTATAACAAGTTGGATGACACATATGAAAGATGGAATATATGAAGGAATGGTAAGATAATGAAGAATTATTTTTGTGTAAATACATATGGGGTGGAAATTGTGAAGAAAAACGTGACTGGAAAAATTTATCTGGGAAATTCTGTAATGGCACGTGATGCCTTATGTTATTTCAAAAA
The DNA here is from genome assembly GCA_946251815.1 of Dasysyrphus albostriatus. Classification (NCBI taxonomy): domain Eukaryota; kingdom Metazoa; phylum Arthropoda; class Insecta; order Diptera; family Syrphidae; genus Dasysyrphus; species Dasysyrphus albostriatus. The sequence continues at coordinate 141,911,233 of OX276336.1, forward strand.
TAAATAAAGCATAAATATTGAGAACAAAGACTACTTTTACAATATATACATACTTCTTATAAACATATGTAGATATGGCTTGTATACACATGTTGTTCGTTTGAACTTTGAAAAATCTGATAAAAAATGACCAATAGCCATGATGAACCTGTATAGATTTTTGACACATCAATGACAAGTGTCGTAGACAAATGCTGTGTACCTTTAAGATGAAGCAAGCTAGAAAATAGGGCTGAATGATTTTTCGAAAAAAATGTACCCACATGAAAGGATAAACACATATATAGGTACACACGATTAAAATGAATGATAAATAATTGAATAAAAAATAGTCATTGACTGAATTTTGAAGATTCAAGTCTACAACCATATAGTTTTTTTTATAGGTCTTAAAGCATTTTCTCCGAATGAAAATCGATTTTTTTTCATGACTCTATTAAAATTCGAATACTAAGTATCCCACTGCTACTAGACTGTTTAACATATTGTTAAAGAAAAACTGTTGTCTAACTTCGTTTAATTTTCTTTTTCAGAATTCGAAATCAAATTCATTTCTCCTTCTCACTTTAACTTAGTATGAATGTTTTTGCCAACTACAAATAGGTAATATGTATACCAAAATGTAGCCTGAAATTATATCATTTTTTGAAGACCTTAACCTTGAATTTAAGACCATATAGAGTAAAGATAGAGGGGTTTTAAGGGAATTTTTTTGTATTTCTTAATTATTATGGAAGGTAGGTACTATGAGCAATATTTGGAATCGTAAAAAAAAACTCAAACTCAAGATTTAAATCAGTGTTATCATTACGACGATAGAGAATACAAGTAAGGGAATCTTGAAAATGTGTCTATAAACTTGATTCTCATCGAAAAACGCTCTAAAGTCAATTCATCGGTTTTCTTCAAACTAATGGCCATATGGTGCTTTTCTAGAAGCGAAATATTGGGTTCTGGACCTTTGGCACCTCATATATGTATGAGAAATTTGATATTTAAGAATGCCATCTTATAGGTCAGTAATTGGTCAGAAAAGGTTAACTAGCCCTAGAAATTGGTCAGCTCTAGATAATTTGTAATAAAGGCACCTCATTTCAGGCAAATTTACAAAAAAAAAAGTATACCATCCGAAAGATCTCTAGATTGTGATAAAAGGTCAACTATATACAGTAATTGGTCAGCCATAGTTTTTTTTCTGTGAATTTTCAAAATTCTTTTCAAGGTCACAAAAGAAACTCTTGGCACCTCATTTCATTCATTCCAAAAAAATAAGTATTGCATTTGAAAGGCCATACTTCATGGTCATAAAAGGTTTGTAAGATTGGAGATTGCAAAGTGATAAGTGTAAATTTTCAGGAATTTATTGATAAGGCTTGTAGATATTAGTTGAGTGGCAAAATTCTGTCTGTCTGTTTGTGCCTACATCTACAGCCTAAACCACTGAAACGTTTTTCTTCAAATTTTGAACTTAAATTGTTTTTTTTGGTGATTCCCTCGAGGAAAAATTAAAATATATTTAGTTCCAAAAGTAACGGTACTTGCCATACAACCCGAAATCAGAAATAACTGTCAACCTTTAATTTTTAATCGGTTTCCTCCAAGAGTTACTACATTCGTTGAAAAAGCGGTTTCGGTTGGAAATTTATTAAAAAAAAAAAAAAAATAAAAACTAAAGTTACCGATTGAGATTTATTTTTTATTTTTATAAATATCTCTCAATAGTTGAGTTTTTCACGAAAAAATAAATGGAAAAGATATCATCCTTTAACTTTTTTTGCTAAAAGTAAATCAAAAATGGTTTTCACTGTATTACACAAAATCTCTAAAATTTCTACTTGTGAACTTGTATTCAAAACCAACAAAATATAAACATTCATATTAACCAGACTTGTATAGTCAAGTACTCAGTTTCTTATACTGAAGTCTCGCCATGGACGTCCAAACGTGTTTTTGACTGTCGTAGTCCGTTTACCCGGGAGTCTGTATTGTTGTTTTCTTGCTATATGTTGTTCATGGACACCTGGTTTTGCCATTCAAAATGGTTTGATGTCATCTTGCTTTGGTCTCGGGTGGTGCATTGCCCTGTGAACAAGGCCCAACGCCAAAAAGTTCTCACTGTTTTAGTTACGATCACTCTTAAAACGCGGTTATTTATAAAATTTAGCTTCGGAAGAAAAATTAATTTGGTGAAACTATAGCGAGATGATGGAAAACCATTTTAGATGCCAAAAACTACGTGTGAATGTTACGGCGAGACCAAAGTGAGGCTATAGCAAAGAAACCAAGACACAGAACCCCGTGTAAACAGGCTTCACGAACTCAATGACCAACGCACTGAAAAAAAAACGATTGGACTTTTAACCAAGTTCTTAGCGTATTTTAACCTTTCTGAAAAATGTTATTTACAAAAAAAAAACTTTGGCGAGACTATAGCGAGACCAAAGCGAGATGATTGGAGAAGATTCTAAGGCACCAGTTATAGCTATCATTGGAACTCTTCATTGAAGATTTTAATGATTTATTTTGAGACATTATGAAAGCAAAATTTGTTATTATTCTGATGAGCAAATGAAGTTCAAGACTTAATTAATATTTCTTGTCAAAAAAAATTTCAAATAGGCCCAACTTTCTACATCTTTCCATCCCATTCGCTCAAATTCGATTGCGCAAGCATTCGCTTAAAATCGCTAACTTGTGCAAGTTAAATTTTCCATATTGTGAGGAATTTTTAGTTCGTAACTTTTGTGGAAGTATACCTATCCATTTTATTTGCCCTAAAAATTTAAATCTTACGTCAATTTTGGGGCACCCCTCCCTGGTATTTTAGCTTCAATTAACCAAATCCAAGGTACAAGTCTCGATTTAAAATACGTCCAAAGAGCCATGAGAGAAAAAAATCAATAACGTTGAATTGATAAATTTGGATCTCCAACGCAATTTTTCCGAACGTAAATTTGTCAAAATTCTGCATAAATTAGCTTTAATGCTTCCAGTCTTTTCGAGCTTGTGCTCAATGGGTTACAAGTTGTTCGCTTATAAATTTCAATACCCAGTTGGTTTGATATTTTTATTTCTGTAGAACGATTTAAGCAATTTGTTTCTTATTGACTACCCAATTAATAAAAATTTCCAATACAAAAAACTCGAATTAAATCACCCCTTAATTTGAATCCAACCCCATAAATATACATAATATTAAGTTTAATAATCACTTTTGTCTTAATGTGACGTCAAATCTTTAAAACATCACAATCCATTTTCATTAAAAAAAAAAACAAAATAATTTTTAAATCTAATGACTTCAAAACAAGCTAATAGAATTGCTGATCAGGTTTAATCAATAGGCAATATCGCTCTTTCTAATGAGGCTGCTAATTAAAAATAAAACTGTACTTATTTAAATTTGTTTTCTTGATTTATTAAGAAAATAACTTTTTTTTTAATAGAACGTGTGCTACCACTAAGCTTAAATTGGAGCAATTATATATATTTAAAGGGGAGATCAACCCGATTTTCAGGCTCCTTTTAGTGGTTCTTACTCGTTTAATATAACATTGATTTGTGCTAAAAACCGCTTTTCTATAGCTTTCAAACTTTATTTGATCCCCCGAAATGACATTGAAATTGCATGATTTATTTTTGCAAACGAAAAAATCTGTGTATGCTAAAAAAAAACAAGTTCCCCTCTCTGTTGTTTTGACATTAAAAATTAACTAATTCTATTTTGCATTCTATAAATATTATGGCCATCAAACTAATTTCATCTTTCGTTTTGTGTACAAATAAAAATAGCTACACCAACATTTCATTGATTTATATCTTTCCGTATAAATTATTGAATGAAATTCAGTTCTAACCGGAATATAAGCGACCAAAAAAAAAAAAACAAACAAACAAACCCAAAACACGAATGCCTTCGTGATTCTTTAAGTATTTCCCGCCTAAAACAAAAAACAAACAAAATCAACTCCATACAAAGTACAAATCATCCACCATCCATCCATCCCCTTTTATATCAAATAATTGAGTGTGTGTCACTGTGTGTATTCTCCGGTCAAAATCAAAGTAAAACTTGAAAAAAAAAAATGAAAGTCAAGCTTTTGAAACCAATTTTTTGTTTGCTAAAAGTCCGGGATGGCGGCACTGAATTGTTTTAATCAAACGATGCTTGCAACATTGTTCATAGTTTTCTCTAATGTTTTTTTTTTTAACAAAAGTTTCTTAAATACTTTTTTAAATTGATTTTTATTTAATATTGTGTATTCCTGATTTACCTGGTCGTGGAACTCATGACAAATGCAAACACTTAATTGTATACCTGTTTTGAAGAAAACAGAAAAAAAAAACAAAACAAAAATAATGACGTACTGCAATGCACAGCGCTAAAGGTGAATGAATCAAAACAAATCTCAACTCAATATACACAAGGTATGTTCTCTTTGCATCGGGGCCAGCACTACATTATAACAACAACAAAATAAACAACAACAACAGCAAAATAAAAAATACCACTCAACTCAAATAGAGAGTGAGTTCCGTGATTGTAAACAAGATATAAATATTTTTTTGAGCTAAATAGGGGAAGGTGGGCAAATCGAGGTCACTTAAATTAAATCACGTAGAGAAATGGTTTTGAATTTCAAATACCTTCAATTTAACTGTCACAAAAAAAAAAAATGACAGAAAAAAAAAACATAACAAAACAATAACGAAAACATCATTAAAATATTAGGAGAAAGATAAAAGCGGTAATAAATAACCTTAATAGCTCGATTGAATAATAAAAAAATAGCGAAAAATATGAAGAAATTTCTAGGAGTTATGTAATCGTATACGAGTAAATGTAGTATTGAAAGAATTTATGTTTCTGACAAGTTTTTGAGGTAGGTATGCACGAGTTGATATGCTAATTACATGAAAGTTCCAGTTGAGAGTAGTTTTTTCAACTCTTCTCTTGTTTTAGGTTTGATTCTAGTTTCTAATGTTGATTTATTAGAATTTGGTTGAGAAGCTGCTTAACAAATTTTAGCAGCACAACGCACACCGAAATATTGTTCTTAACGCGAGTTTCAAAAAAGGCAATCTCGTTGGTAATACATTTATGGAATCTTACCTACACACACCGAAGGGGGGCTCTGGCACTCTTAGCGTAATTTTTATTGACGTATGACAAACTGGCTGAAGCTTTGGCTTTGTATGCAGTAATGCTCGAAAACTACCAATTATTCCAAAATTACATCAATATACCCTTAAAAGTGTACAAAATTTCCACTAAATCTCTTTTTAAGGTTTTTTTCTACGACAATCCATTTGGACTCAACCGCTAGTTGAAAATTGACTTAGTTTTACTGTTTTTGAAAATCCTCTCGAAAGCTCTAAATAGGTAACTACTCTATGTGAAAAATTTTAATTTTCGTTTGTATGGGTTGAGCTTGAATCTGGTATTGAAATTGTTCTAGCATGTCCCGTTTTTTGAGATATTCGAATCTAAAGACATAAACAAATGCATTTTTCATGCAAATTTAAGGGTTATATTTTTTGACGCAATATTTTTTATTGAAAAAATATTTATTATCTTTCTGAAGTATGGACATTTTACATCAAAATTCTTTTAGAATTTTTTAAATACATTATTCATCTTCGAGAAATCGTTGGTCTTCGTCTTAAGCTATACGTAATTCGAAAATCTAGTCACTTTTTGCTAAAAAACTATCAAAACTACCACACAGTTTTGATTTTCCCCTACTTAATGTTAACTAATGTGCTGAATCTGAAGTTTGCGACTTCAATGTCGTGACGCAACATGCAAAAATTTGCAAAAAGTGTTACAAAAATGCAAATTGACAGGATTTTTCGAATTACATGGCCTAAGACAAAGGCTTACGATCTCTTGAAGATAAAAAAGGGTATTTTAAAAATTCAATAAGAATTTTAAAGTACAATTTTCATACCATAAACATTTTTTCGAAAAAAATTACCTCGACAAAAAATATAATCCCAAATTTGCATAAAAAAGGTACTTTTTTAATATATCTTTAGATTCGAATATCTCAAAAACGTGACATGCTGGAGCAGCAATTCCCAAACTTTCTTAGTCGCGGAGCACTTTTATGGCGAAAAATTCCTCGTGGAGCACTTCGTTGCGTGTATGCAATTTTCAAAGTTATAGCATCGGTGAAACCAGAAAAGTGTGTAACTCAATATTAGCAAATTTTTCGTTTGTGAAACCAAAAAAGTAGCCTCACATTAGTAAATTTCACAGGAGAACATTAAAACTTAATAGTTTTGAAGTTATTGACATGATTTGCCTGAAATTTAATTTTCAGAAAAATTGGAGTTACACATTTCACCGACGATATGTAGGTTTCGTTTTATTCTGCATAATGCTGGTATCTAATTGAATTGTGACAACTGTAACCGAATACTTGGTTCGGGATCTACATATGTTTTGTTTTGGTTCCAACATAGGCGGTTCCACTTTTAGCAATCTCAGTCTCATGGGTCATTAGGATTTACTCTCAAAATTTCTCAGTTTAGTTGTCAAACAACAAAAATATTGAATCCACACTTCGTTTTTCTGAATATGCCTAATATCTCAAATTGCTAAGTTCAGAAGAGCTAAATTTAATAGTGAAATGGAATTTTGATATTTTTTTTCTATCTTTCTGGGAGCACTTGGATATTCTCCGCGGAGCACCAAGTGCTCCAAGGAGCACGGTTTGGGAAACCCAGTGCTAGAGCAATTTCAAGACCAGATTCGAACTCAGCGCATCAAAGACCATCAGAAAAGTATATCAGTTCATGATTTAGTCAAAAATTTAAAATATCCACATAAAGTAGTTATTTAGTGCTTTCGAGTGGATTTTCGAAAACAGTCAAAATACCTACGTCAATTTTCAATTAGCGCTTGAGTCCAAATAGATTGCCGCACAAATAAATCTAAATGAGAGATTTATTTGAATTTAGGTATACTTTCAATGGTAATCTGATGTAGTTTTTGAATAATTGGTAGTTTTCGAGCAAATAGTGAAAAACTCAAAAAAATGCATTTCTGTATCATTTGTATGCATTTGTTTTCCCATATAAACTCAAACCTCAGATTCAGATTCATTCAGATTCATTGTGGGCTAAATATGGATACAAATTTTAAAGAGCAGTAAAATTCAGTTTTTTTTTTGTTTTTTCTCGAAAACTATAAATATTTTGTAAAGAAATGTTAATACACAAATCTGGTTATTGTCATTCTACATAAAATTGATTTTGTCACTGTTTTTTCGTTAATTCATTAAATTTTGAATCGTGTTATAAAACGTTTTTTAATTAAAACCGTATTTTCCAGTCTTGGTGGTTAAAAATTGTTGCCCACGGCATTGCACAAGAAGTGAAGTGAAAAACAGCCGATAGCTGTAACTTTTACAATGTAAAGAGAGAGAATATAATGAAGGGCTTCGAAAAAACTATAACTTCCATAATTAATATTTTGTTGTCTTGATCTGGGCAAAGAAGACTCCACCGAACACCAATCGAAAATTTTGGGGTTTTTATTTTCATCTTCAATGATTAATAATTTCAACGCAATGTTTTAAATTTGAAAACTGTGCAATTGGAATAAATGAAAGATCCTCTGTTAACTTATTCTCTACAAAAAGTTAATAGACACTAACCTCCTTGAACTGAAAAACCACACACTGCTCGCACTGAAGAAAATATGAAGCAGGAAACGAAAATCCAAAAACTCCAAGGAAACATTCAACCCAACTTAAGCTGTCGCGGAGATTGATTAAACGAATTTAGGCTGAATCAAAAAGAAGTAACAAGTAAGTCCAACATGTTGTCAAATATGGCTCACAAAAAATCTTCGGGAAATTCATGTGCGACAATTGCACCCCCTTATAGCTTTTTCACAATCAAAATTTAGATTTCGAGCCAAAGGTCCAAAATCTCCTTAAAATCAACGAGATTTCCCATACATTTAATGATTTCGTAATCTGGCAGAATACCATCTCATCTTCTCAAAATCTAATTGGCCTATTCACAGTAACACTTAATTACTCATTTTCGTCTTACAATTTGCCCATAGAAGAGAGAAGAGAGAAAAAAGAGATTTTATATTTATGAGTAAAGTGTATTCAGGTTGTGGTCCTTTTTATGTTTTAGTGAAAATGAACACATTTTCTGTCAAATATTTTCAATTCACTCTTGCAGAAACGTAAAAGTTTGTGTACACAATTTTCTGTGTAGGTACACAGAGGAAACTCAGTCTGTGGAACTTGCGGAATTTGGCCCCCAAGATGGAGAATGGCTTGGATAACTTTTGTTAATATTGTTTTTTTTTTTTAATGAGGCTCGGACCTATCGAGGAAATCAAAAGAAAAAAAGCTTCCAAGTTTCACCATAACTATATTTTGGAAAACAGATTATTAAATCAAAACATAAAACTATTTAAAAAAGAAAAAAACTTTGTCAACTAATGAAAATATTTTGTATGACGCTTCCACAGCTATATTTACCAACAGTAAATAATAAGCTTGATTTTTCACTTCTCCCCTAACTTACACGCAGATCTCGTAAAATCAGGCCAGACAATATCGGCAATCGACACAAGAGTTCACTTGACGTAAAAGTGATGCTCATCAAAATATCAACTAAACTTCGGAAACATCAAAATTTTATGTGTTTTTCTTCATGTTTATGTTTTTTTTTTTTACATTGCATACGATGTAATGTTGGAGCATAAGGGCAATTTAAGGATTCGTACAAAAATAACTTCTTCACATAAAACTCTTCATAATAAATTATCGTAGAAAATCTTTTTAGATTACATATATGTAGAAAATGTGACCCTCTTCAAAAGAGCACAAAATATTTTTTTTTGTAATAGCGATTGTATTTAATATTTAATTGCTAAAATCATGTAATAAATTACAAGGCAAGAAAACGATTACTTTAAATGAATTAAACACAATGCTTTCCTTCAGGTACTTGCAAAAAATTATTACTTTTGCAATTATATATAATTTGTCCCTGAATTTTTTCAATTACATATTATTTTTCAGTGATATTTTTTTAATTAAAATTTAAAGTAATGGAAAGTACAATTAATACTTGCGTTTCATTGAAATTAAAAAAAAAAATTGAAATAAAGTAATGACTATTTACCAATACTGGTTATTTCATAACTCCCTAAGAGAGCTCAGATATTGTTTTTTAGTACAGTGTTAATTATCTTAAGTTGAATACTCCAAGTAAAGTCATAATTAGTTTTTCAGTGGAAAACTAACCAAATCTTTCGGTTGTCAATAATCTATTGAAATCACTGACACTACGGAGTATAAAGATCACCTTTTTACGTATTTCACTATCGAAATTTAGATGGCGTAAAAACGGAAATAGGCCTTAATTTAATTCCTGAGTTAACTCAGAGTTAATTTTGGATTTAAATTCACTGACAAACACGTTTCTGGAATTAGTTCAAGTTTAACCGTAGGTTAAGATGATTTTGCACTGAAAAACTGACCCTAAGGCTAAGTTCACACGTAAATGTACCGCACTTTTTTTCGAAGTAAAATTTTGGGCGAATAAGCAGAGGCGTATGCTTTCGACATTGAACCTTTCCAAAGACGGCGAACTTTTGCCGTTTGGATTTATGCTGCAAAAAAAAAAGTGCAATTTATTGCCGTATGGAACGGGCTTAAGCATCGTCAATTCTCGAAAATACTGGTTTTTATCATTAAACAAAATTGTTTTGGAAAACAGATTTGCATGCATAGGTATCCCTGAAGAAATTTCGCAGCACATTTTTCAATTCCAATTCGAACTACAACCAACTACATGCGACCCTGTATTACACTTAATTTTAATTCATTTTTGTTTAGCATTTATGGGTGCAGATCCTAAAAAATAACAACATAACAATCAAAATTAAAGACAGACAAAAAGGCAGAGTTAAAGAGTAACTGCAACAACAAAAAATACCAAAAAAAAAAAATATGAATGAAAGGTGGCTGTTTGCGCTGTGCTTGGCTGCACCATCATTGGAAAAGTCTCATTGAAGACCGCCACACAGAGATGTAATCCCATAGAAGATGATGAGCACCTTGATGGGTGGCTTCAGCTTCATCTTCATCTTCAGCTGCATCAACAAACTGCATCTTCATCTCAACAACACTTTTATGACTCTTGTCCGTAGAATCACCGGCGGCGCTCAGATTTACGACTGTTTTGGTTTTTGTTTTTGTTTTGGTATTTTTTTGTTGTTGTTGTTGCTGTCTCATCCACGTCCATGTCCAAGCCCGTCGTGTCTGCCTCCTTCATCTCTTACCTTTGCCTTGAGGCTCGGTTGGCGTTTCCACGTTCCGATTGTTGATTGTTTTGATGCGCGCCGAGGTTATGGCACCATTAGCATTCAGTTAACGCAATAAACGAACTCTGATTCGGATTTTTCCTTTGTATACCTACCTGAGCGAGAAGGTTTCATCTCCTTCGTCCAATAACAATAATAATTCCAAGTGGCGGGAACAAAAAAGTAGACACAACAACAAACAAAAAAAAATACCCAAGCAAAGCGCTTCTCAATCGGCTTAATGTCTGTGATGTCTTCTTGATTGTTTCCCGCCAAAAATGTGTTTCTCTCATGATCGATATTGTGTGTTGTGGTTGGCTTGGGGAGAGTGCAGTGTGCTTTACCCGTGCGTGAAGTTGATTAAGTATTTTTATTTTTATTTGCTTGATGTTGTTATTTTTATTTAAGGTATGTACCTATATGTTTTATTAATACTACATATTCCAATAAAATAAAAATAACAATAAATGTTGTTGTTTTGATTTTTTAAAAATAAACTTAAAATATTTTTATTTTCGGTTTAGTTTATGACTGCAGCGGAAATTCCAATTTAACGTCGGGTCGTCGTTGTCGATGCGTCGTCCTCGTCGCTCACTGGTGTTTTTCTTTTGTTGTTGTTATTTTTACTTGATTAATATTGCTTTTTATAACTTAACAGTCTTAGCACTCAGTGCAAATTCCACGAAAAGTAAATTTCCGGATTTTGTTTACTAAAATAAACAGTACAGAAATTTTTGTATACCTACTACCCGCACGTTTATTTGTATTTACATTCAAACCTTAATTGCGGTTGGGGATTACCCCACAGAAATCAATATACATATATGTATGTATGCAGAAGACCGACATTGTTTTTTTTTTTTTAATATTGTAAATAATTAAGTGTTATTTTTGTTTTTGTGGTTTGCCAAAGGTATTGATTTGCAGTACAAAGTTCTTGGGAATTTTTGTTGTTTTGAACGAAATTCGAAGAAATAACAGGTGCAATGTTTCATAAACACGAATTGGATTAACTTTCTACATATATTTCTTTGATTTAATCAATTCCGGAATCAGATTTAGTATGCAAAAACAAGTGCAAAAATGCGTCACTTGGTTAGAAGTCGTGCCAATTGGAAAAGCTATTTTTATTAAAATAAGTTCCGCTTATGATACGATTGATAAATATCTTAAATATATAAAATGAATGACTGTATTGCACGAACTTGCTCTTGTTGTTCAAGGAAAACTGTATTTTACCTAATACTACTAACACTTTGAATATTCTTCTAAATCCCTCATCTCGACTTGCAACTTGTTCAAATACTGATAGTGTTTGACATAGGTATAGCATTTTAGTAAGTTTCACCTAGACACCATTTCACCCAGAAAAAATTGAAATTCACTTTTCGCCTCCTATTGTGAGTTTTACTCGAAAAACTTTTAATGTTTTAAAAGTTCACCTTATTTGGAGTAGGTATTCGCACTTTTGGCGAAACAATTCATAATTCGCTGAAATGCCACTTATATTTTGGCGGCTAACGAAATAAAAAAGAAGGGATACCTTTCGTGTAAGTTTTTATTCACTTTAGGTCAAAAGCAGTACATAATCGCGAAACTCATAAAAGCTTTTGAAGTGAATACAAATTTTAGCGAATAAAAATTTTTCGGGTGAAATATTTTCCAGGCAAAACTTATCTACACTATTGTTTGACAAATCATTATGAAGACTGCACCCTTCGCAGCGTCTAAACAAATTATTCAACTGGGCTTGCAGAAATTTCACTGTTTTCGACAAACAAAAATTTTCAGTGATGAGGCTGGTTTCTGGGTTAATGGAACTCCAAAAAGCAAAAATATCGTTTCGAAGCAAAATATGAACGGGAAAACATTTATGAGCGTGACATCCACACAAAAGAACGGTTTGGTGTGGTTTATGCGCTGGTAAAATCATCGGTACATATTACTTCAAAACCGAAGTGGCCAGAATTTAACTGTCGATGGTGCCCATTATCAAGGAACTATTTACTGATCTTCAGGACACTTGGTTCCAACTTGACGTAACAACTTGCACCACAGGACGCAGTCCATGAAGCCATGGCTTTATTGCAAGAAAAATTAGTTGAAAACTAAATTTTGTGTTTCGTACCCGTTAAAAAAAAAGGCTATATAGATCGTGATGTGATGTCCGCCCATTTTTCCTTTTTGTCTTGCGCTTAAATGTTAAGTCAATAGTCTTTTTGATAAGTCAGCTGTGACCTAGGACTTGGAAGCCAACATTACTCTCGTGAGTGAACAGATTTCGTTCGCAATGCTTTATAAAATAATCCAAAATTAGACCTTCCTTGACAACTTAGAGGAACTTTCTTGAACTTCGGCTAATACTCTTCTGAAATTCATCAACGCCTCTCAATAGCTTGACAGAACACAGGTTTTTAAATTAAGTGGAAAACAACTTCTTAGGGTATCACAACGAATTTACATAGATCTAAGTGTGACGGTAACAAGATCAACTGTCAGCACTTCCACCTTACCTATCCTAACTTTGCGATTGGACTGTCTCAAAATAGGTTAAAAGTCATGGACAACCAAAGCCTAGTGACTTACAACTCTCAACCATTCCTGTGTGCGTGTTATTGGCAGAAATGGAAGGAACCTACCATTATTTTCCGAAGAAGAATGGCTAGATGAGAATCACTTATTCATCACAAGTATACTCTTGAAAAAATTGTCAGTTCATCAGAAAAAAACATCATTGGTTTTAGGTTGCAGTGGCTGAAAATCGAACCCAGACCTTTGGCATCATAGTCCTACGTACTAACCATTGTGCCAGAGGGTACTCAAAAATGGGTACTCCTATGATATAAAGTTAATTAACATTTCTTAAATAATAAAAAAGATCCATGCTACAACCTAGTCCTTGACATTTTTTCTGTAAGAGTTATCGTTCGGGAAATGTTCCTTAAAAACCGTTGGGGATCCTTTGACCCCCGTAAAAGTGTAATCGGTGGTTATATCGAGGAGGACCTTTTCTCGTTTCAATTTTCGATATCGAAACCGAACGAGACCGAGACTTTTCTGGTATCGTGAGCATTAAGCATTCCACATTCGTGTAGTGTGGCTTAAAGAGGAATCGCTGTAATTGACAGTATATCGGAAATCGAGCTCAAGAGTATATTGATGAGTATTCCTGCAAGTACACGTATTTCGACTTAACTACTTCGACTTAACTACTTGTTAAAAATTGGAAAAAACTCGTAGAGACAATTTCGTTAATTTAACCCTTTCAATCGCCCCAAAATAAAACAAAACTTTCATATCAATTAAGATTATAATAATTTTTATAATTAAAATAGTGAAAAAGTGTTAATTCTTCGTCAAATATTTGTATTTAACTAATCAAAAAGGAATTGAAAATGCTCACACTAAATATTGGTATTATATTCTCACTAAATGAGGGCGCCGAACTATACACAAAAAGGCTCGCCACATAAACCAATCCAAACAGACAGACAGACAGACAGCTAAAAGATAGTCCTACTATATATCTTACCATAATACTACACGAGTCATCATATCAGCACCATAGCTCAGCTGTTGTTTCCTCATCCTCATAGTTTGTTCTTAACCACGATATAAATCAGACACGACATCATATTTAATTAATTAAGTTATCGAACCTCTACTGCTGCTGCTGCCATCACGTCGTCGACGGTCGTTCGGTTGGTTGCTTCCTCCTTTCCCGTATATCAACAACTCAAATTATAATCAAAGAGTAGGCATTATAGAACAGACATGAACCCAACCGAACCCGCTAGCAGTAGGTTGACTGGCCACTAAATTGGTATATAGAGGCTTCCGACTTCTTTGGCGTGTTCACGCCATCTTTGAGTCTACTATAACAGAGATGAGCTTCTGCAATAAATATATACGGGTCTGCTGAGAAACTCAAGATAGGTGTATTCACTTCGTGTAACAATAATAACAACAAAAACCACAACAACAACAACAAAAATTGCCAAAGATAATAAGGGGCCAAAGAACAAAAGTAATTGCAGAGCTCGGTGCAATGTTGTTATAGACGTTCACTTCACTTAATTCTCTTATTATGAATGAGAAAAATTATATTAAATAAACAACAACACAACATACAATTGTTAAACTTGCAATAAAGGTGCTAGTTAGGGAACAACTTTAAGATTTATAAAAACAAATATACGAGAGATTTTTATCGAATTTTGACATGACATTGAACAATAAAAAAGATAACAACCTTAATGTATAAATTATATCGATTTGCTTGTTATCAGCTGAACGGATTTCGACATAATTTCAAATTTCAAAAAAAATCGTAGAAAGCTCACAATGGATATTATTTCTTTTTTTAATGACAACGACACTTTTAAACGGACTTGAAAGTGTTAGAAAAGTTTTTATATCCCCTTTTTTTAAATGAAACGAACATCTGTTTAGTTAGCTAAATAATTTTGAGATAGACCAATTGGACCATGACAGGAACTTGCATTCTTAATGCATTTCTATTTCGGATGTAGCAGTTAACCTAATAGTGGCCTTTAGCTTCAATAAAAAACTCAGTTTAAATTTTGAAGTGCAAATTTGACAAAAAATCGAAGAGTCAATTTTGCACTCTTAATGTCACTGTGAAGTCAGCAGAGTACATGTCCTTTTTTCAGCAAATGTGTTCCAAATTTGGAGTTTTTATGTTCTTCCAAAAAAAAAAATCAGTTCAAATTTGGGAGCCTAATTGAAAATTTTTGTAGTACCTTGTGGCATAATGGTTAGTGCATTAGAGTGTCATGCCGAAGGTTCGGGTTCGATTCTCAGCTACTGCCACCTTAAAACAGAAATGTTTTTCCCTCTGTACTGCCTCAGCAAGGTACTGACAAATCCTTCAAGGGTATACTTGTCATGAATAGGTGCTTCTCATCTGGTCGTTCGGACTCGGCAAAAAATTGTAGGTCCCCTCCATTCCTGCCAACAACAAGCACACATAAATGGTTGAGAGTTCTAAGTCACTAGGCCCTGGTTCTACACGAGCTTTTGCGCCACCAAATGTGTTTTTTATTTATTTTATTCCAAATTTCTAGCTCCGTTGCTGAGAAAATAATTGCTCTGAAATTCCTGCCATAGTCCCATTGGTCTAGCTTAAAATTGTTCTGCTAACTTCACAGACTTAAACCTGGGACCCGTGCAATAGCTGTCGAAGACAAAACTCATCATTAAATTGTAAAAGACTGTGGTGAATATTTCCTTAATCGATTTATCTATTGCATGCACCCTAAGTTTTTCGTTTTAAATTAGTGTTGTTAGAAGAATTAAAAGAGTAAAATTATTGAATTCTTATCGCACATTTGTCGAAAGAGCCAATACATTCAACCTTATTGTAGATTTAATTAATTTATTTTTCACTGCAGTGGGAAAGACGCCTAGGTATGGGTACGGCTTGAGGTTAAATCGAAACCCTCTAATCAAGTTAACGATGTTGTGTGCGTGGTTTACATTATTAATTACTTCATTAGATCATAATAATTGTGAATTATCAGTGATGAATTCCAAGAATCGACGCAAATCACTAACTCACGAACTGATTTGCCGTGGCATGTTGGAAATTTTTTATAATGACCAAGGTGGCAATGCAACATTTGAGCCAGCAGTAAATACCAATTATTTCAGTCGATATACCTTTAACTGAAAAGGTAGTCAATTGGTTTGGTAAGTCGAAGATCTATACTTAAAATTTAATTAGTTTTGGTTGTTTTTGTTTTGAATCAAACAAAAATCAATTAAAATAAATGAATTCAAGGACGCTGTTGTTCATCAACACCACCTTTTGAATTCAATTAATAGGATTGATTTTTTTTTCAAGGCCAAATTGGTTCAATCTTGAACACAATAAATTTCCACCAGAAAAATCTAACACAATTCAGATGAAAAATATTCATAAAAATAGGAAGAACTGTATATTAAATCTGACGGAAGACATTTTAGCACGACTCAGATTTAAAAAGATCAAAGCCTACGAAAGTTATCAATATGCAAATTTCAAGCTGAAGTATTACAATCTCAGCTGATGTGAACACAGTCAAGCAAATATACAAAACAGAATTATGTACATTGATTGAATAAGAATTAATCCTCATCGAAGAAAAATAACTAACGGAGTAGATAGATTTGAAAGTGGTCAAGTTTAAGCTGATGTTGAAGTGAAAAATTTAAATCATAACAAACAAACAAACAATAGGCTTAACCTGGAAGAAGTGTGTTAATTGCAAATAATTGAGTTCATGCTCATTAGCTGTGAAAATAAAATACCTCATTATTTTTCAGTAACCAGAGCTCCTGCTTTATTAATCTGGAAAAATATATCTACAGTCTTTGAAAGGAAGGAAGGAACGGTTGAAGTAGCTGGCAAGGGAAAAACTGACTCACTTACACAATAAGTTTACTGAGATCTAAAAGTGATTGAAAAGAAGCAAGTAGAATTCTCAAAATCTCCAAATTTAAGAATTAAGAAAAACTAAATTGAACATACTTTTGTTTGTTAACATAACCAACTGAGTACAAAATGAGAAAATTCTTTGGTTTTTATTTCATTTCGTCGAAAAATAATTCAAATCTTATTTTTTATTGCGATTTAATCAGAATACAAATACAAACAATAATTTTGATAATTTTAGAATTTTGTTACAGCGAAGATATTTGTTGCGTTAAAATGGCTTGGAAAAAAATTTCACTTTTAAAAAAGTTTATTGAATTTTTTGTAAGTTTAATACTTTGTTACGATAGTGACACAAATTAATTAGATTGTCTTGTAACGAAGTGTTCTACGTTACATCTTTTTTTTCCACTTTCACAGTAAAATTTACTATTTGGAAACCATTACCGCAACATTTACCAATTACCAATTTTTAAAAAGACAAAGGTTAAAAACACATCCTTTATCGGCGATTAATATTCAATGAGAATTGTTTTTCTTCAAAATATATTTCACAGACATATAAGATTTCACAGGAAAACCAACACAATAATTATTTTTCGTTCATCCTCGAAACAGTTTCCAGTCAGTCTACACCGGAATAGCATATAGAATTATAGTAAACCCGATCAGCTTGAATCTTGCCGCAGGTGAGTTAAGTCGTTTTGGTCACATAGTTTTTAGCTTTCCCGGAGCTTCCCCCACCATGTAGTAAGAAGTTTTGTTTGTAAGACCAATTTAGGCAGGAGAAGTTGTGCAGCTATTTTTAACTATGGCTTTTCCCCAACTTTAGTTTTGGGTTTTAGATCGAAGATAAGCGTCCTAATTGCTACCAGGGTCTTCGGTACCCGGTGATCTACCAGAAAGAAAGCCTGCCGTGTGAAGTATCACTAGGGACCTAGTAGTGCAAGTGTTCGACCTATACTCCAATAAGAGCAAATTTACATCAATTTTGAAAAAAGAAAAATAATCTACTCCGCTACTCTGCTTTTTGAGATCTACTCCTTTTTTTTAAATAAAATATTCTTTAGCCATACCACATGAAGTTAAATGAGAACACTGTTGTATTCAATGTTCACACATCTATAAGTATATGCTGAATGAAAGCATTAACTTTTTTTTCTTAAAGCCTAGTACGCTCCTGATGCGAAACGAAAAAACTCATACAAAAATAAATAAAATTAATAAAATCATAAACGAAATATTAAATCCTACTTTCGTTCTACCATTCGCAGTTCGGCGAGTAAAATTAAATATTGTAGCAGATTATTTCGAAAAGTCTACACTCTTTTTCCGTATTCAATTAATTATCCAGACGATTTATTGTGTGCGAAAAAATAAAATGTTTGTTTTTTCGTGTTTATTTTTGTTGTTTCTTTGATTGCAGCATGGCTGCCTGATTTTTTTTGCATTTGCATTCGTTTTATTTTTTTTTTTTTGAATTTGTGTAACTGTCAATGAATATTTTTCCGCTTCGTTTTCGTAAGCCAACAAAATGTTTTTTTGGAAACCAACTAAAAATTTTGTTTCGCATTAGCACTGTACTCGGCTTTATTTTGTTTGTCGTTTCTAGTCCATTTTGTGAATTATTTAATTTCTTTATGCTAAATTTCTACTAATTTTTCTGAATAATTTTTTGTTAAAAATATAGTTTTTGATAACTTATTGAGTTTTTCCTTCGTTTTTTAAAAATCCGTTCTTAAATTTCGCTACTGAAATTGAAACCTGGTACCTGATAATATAGTTCAACCCGGAGTGTAGTACCTGCTGATTAATTGCTACTAAAATCTTCAGTAACAGCTGATCTTCTAGAGCGAAAGCCTGCACCGTGCTGAGAACCAACAGGGGCGTAATTCTTCCCGATTGTAAGTAAGTACCACCAGCAGTGTGATACAGCTGATCAGTGTCACGGTCGTTGTACTTGCTTAAAAGTGATACCAAGGGCCTTGTTTTTGCTGAATAGCGTCACACAGGGCGTTGTATTCGCTGAATAGTAGTACGAAAGGGCGTTTTACTAGCTGAATAGTGCTCAAAAGCGGCTTGAACTTGTTGTATAGTGCCGCCAGGGGCCTATAACACAGAACAACTAGTCAACAATTACTTGTTCAACTATGTTTGTTCAACAAGTGAAAATTATTTCTGTAATTCAATAAAAAGCGTTAATATTTTCAACTGAAAAAAACTCAAGCAATGAACATTTTTTAAAGTAAACACCGCCCACTGCCACGCCCATTTTTACTATGCTTTCTTTCCTCGAAAAACCAATCCAATGAATTGAGGAAATCAATAGATATTTTTGTGTCGGAGCACTAATATTTTTTTGACCGCTGTTTTTTCCAAAAATTCTTTCTTGAATTTTAATTTTTTTTTGGAAATGTCGTACTACTATTTTTTTTACTGCAGCTGGACATACGAGTACATTCATAATTTTCGGAGAAAATAAAATAAAAACTCCCAACTTCGCTGAAAATAATCTCTTGTTTATTTTCCTAAAAAAGTACCATCTTAGGGGCAAACAAGTGTAAATGTTATGCTTAAAAAATAATACAAAATTAATAAAATTAATGGTAATTTACAAGACAAATGAATGATAAGAATTTTTTTTCGTAAGTGAAACAATATATAAAATTTTCCATCGTTAAATCTATTACATAATAAGCTATTAAAATTACAATTTTTATTTTTATTTAACTGTTGTAAATCTAGTACCTACTCATTTAACCTCAAACTATTAAAATTTTATAGGTGATAATAAAATTGTTTAAAGTTCTTAGAATAACACTTCTATTTTATCTACTTCTCGACCCTTAACGTCTCATTGATACAGAATCTTCCAGCTGTTACACTTCAATCTTCGCCCTTTACACTAACACCAATTCAATATATGCCACGCACTATAAATTAAACGAAAAAAATGTTCCTTAAAATTATTTTAATTCTCCATTAAACATCAACAACAAAACTTTTATATAAAAACAAGATGTTTTTTTTTTCTCCAAAAATCCGTTGTTTCTCATTTGGTTTTATTATAATTTTATGACTAAATGCTGCATCATCATCAGCGCCTGGGTCCAGTATTTCCCAGCTATGAATTACCCATTAACCCAGTGTAAACATATCTTAAGTCCCCAAAAAAAGGAAACAATCCGAAAACAGCCTTTGGGCTAAAGAGACAAGCAGCCAAATTTTTATGACACGATTAAATCGGAATTCAAAAAATACAAACAAATCATAAGACAAAAAAAAAAAACGAAACACAACGGAAATAAAAGTTACGTTTACACTTTAATTTTAATTGATGGCCTTGTGTAATGTGTTTTGTCCACCACACCATATAAACGCTATCTTATTTCTATGGACTTTATAGACTCTGCCATAACATAACACACTTCGGGGAATAGATTTACGATCATATTTAGCTTTGCTTGACATCGTTTTTGGAATGGTGGCGCGCCGGCCTCCCTCCCTTCTCTAATAAACCTTCAGGAGGTCAAACAAGTTTTTGATCCCCATAACGTCTTTCGGCAGTTTTATGGGTTTTCATGTTCGTTTGGTGTTTTGATATTAAAATAAAGAAGCGCAGGGTGTATGAAGTGTTTTGGGTTTTTGAGGGTCCAATCGGTCGGGACATATTTACCTTCAGATTTTTCCTGAGTTCTGGAATTATGTTTTCAACAATTTTTTATACTCTTTCAGATTTTAGAAAAGAATAAGAACCATCATGGAAGACGAAGTGGGCCAGGATGTTAGTGTGACAATTCCCCAGGAAGAAGGTGAGTCTGTTGTTAATTTGGTAAAATAGAAACCTTTAAATGTTTCAAGTGTCCATAGATCTTCATAAGAAAATTCAAATGCTCGAAGCTGATAACAAGAAAATGCACACCGAGTTCAATACCCAACGGGCCAAGCTTAAGGACCTTTTTATCCAGAAAGAAGCTGAATACGCCAATTGTGTGGCAGAAAAAAATGTCATCCAGCGGGAACTCGATGAACTTAAGAGTTTAGTTATGATAGCTGAATGTCGATCCGACAATGAAAGAGAACTGAGCGATCTTAGAACTAAAGAAGAGATATCATCTTTGCAACTTTTAGTTCAGGGTTAGTAGAGGCTGTTTGATCTCTTTGATTTCTCTTTGTGATTCTTCTTTCGTCTTAGAAACAATTGAAGAATCCTCAATTTGCAAAGCTGACTTGGAGAATCTTCAAGAAGACAACAAGCGTTTGAGGCAAGAAAATCGAGAGCTAAAAGAAGGCATAATCCAATTACAACAGGTCTCTTACATCAGCCAGCAATGGGTATTGAATTCACTGAAAGTCCTTGTGACACAAAATTTATTTTTCAGGAACCAACAAGTCTTGCTGTCTTGAGCCATGTTAAGAAAACTCTAGCACGTAAGTTAGGAGCAGATTCGGCAAGTCACGATACGCTAGATGATTCTATGCGGAAGGTAAACAAATATGTACGTAATCCAAATGGAATTCGATGTGAATGTCTTTTTATGTTTCAAAATTTACACATCAAAAGCTTTTGCATTAAAAAAAAAAAAATGGGCTACAAATCTTTTTCTCTTTACTTTGAATTGTGTAGGCTCAGGAAGATGCTGAAGTTCTCAGGTCATTGGTAGTTCCTCTCGAAGAAGAAATTAAAGCCTTGAAAGAGAAACTCCGCTCTACCGATGAGGAGCTTCAAGGACTTCGCAGTCAAAAGCTATCTCCCCAAGCAACAGCAATATGCTCTGCTTCTGAAGCAACAGTTCCACAACCAATAGATGTCGTTATTGCAGTAAATAATTCCGTTAGCAAGTCAACATCAATGGAATTTCAATGCGAATCTTGTCGCAATTTCGATGAAGAACTTCAAAAAACCAAACAACTACTGACACAAAGTCAGACAAAGATCGAAGCTTTGAAGAAGAACATCGAAGAGTCTGCTGAGGATATTCGTAAAGAAGCTGCACTTCGCAAGGATCTTGAAGATCAATGGCAAGAGAAGCGTGAAGCTCATAAAAATGAGGTACAATACCTGAAAGACCATGTTAAGAAGAGTGAAATTGAACTCATGGACCTGCAGCAGCAATTCTTTGATGCTAAGAATGAAATAACAACACAGTTGTTGCGACTTTCCGATGATCGTGAGCGAGTCAATAAGCAGCTCGAGACCCTCCAAGCCGATAATGACTATTTGTCCGGAAGGTACTTGGCTACCGCTGAAGAAATTGAGAATCAATACATAAACTTGCCGAATAACGTCGAGGAACTACATGAACTCTTGCTGCGTCAGCAGAATGACTTCATTCAAGCTCGGGTTGGGTGTGAGTTTGAAAAACAGAAGTGTGTTAGCTACGCTGATGAGGTACAGATTTTGCGAGATCAATTGGATGCCAATATCAATGAAAAGAGGGCTTATAAGAAGAAGGTTCAGACCGAGATGAAGTCGTTGCAGTAAGTTGAGAAATGATTGGTACACACGCGTTGATTTTAACACATTTCTTTTGAATAGGGATAGGTTGACGGAATACTTGCTTACTCAGCAAAAGTATGAAACCATGAAGAATACATTTGAGCGAAAAGAATCCGAACTTAATAAACAGATATCTGAGTTTAGGGTTCAGGTTATCGAACTGCAAGAGATAAACGTAATTATAATGTGGCAACCAAATATTGAGTCAACTGTTATGGATGTGTGATGTTTTTTGTTTTACAGGAAAAACTCAACCGAATCAATGTGGAATATAAATCAAAAATCAAGAATCTTCAAGACGATCTGGCCACAAGTGAGCATGTTCAGAGAGATTTCGTCAAGTTGTCCCAAAACTTGCAGGTAACTTAACGGAAGGGAGAGTTATGATTTTTATTTTGTTTGCTTAAACCCACTTTCTTTTAGATAACAATTGAAAAATTCCGACAACCCAATGCCGAGGTTCGCTGGCAAGACGATGAAGACATCGACAACTGTCCAAATTGCAATTGCTTCTTTACGGTTACTGTACGCAAACAGCATTGTCGTCATTGTGGCGTTATCTTTTGTGATAAATGCTTAAATAAGTCAGTTCCATCCGGTCCAAGGCAGAAGCCAGCAAGAGTATGCGAGCTTTGCCATACTTTGTTAGCTCCTAATGCTGCTCCATACTTTAGTCAGGAACCACCGCAATCACCTTAAAAAGTGTGAAGTATAATGCCTGTGAGAGGTTGATGAGACGAAAAGAATAAAAAATTTCCGGACTGTGTCCATATTAGTGTTTTTAGAATCTTATTAAGATGATTATAATAAAACGGTTTTAAAAACCAATTTATTTCAGCATATTAAACATTCGGGTTGTGTATTTTATTTGAGCTATTTGGCAGCACTCTTTTGGGATTTTGATTGATAGAATTTGTTAAAAATCGAGACGGGCCGGAAAAGGATTTTGGACGTCTTCTTTTGGTGTGTATATTTAAGCTTAAAATTGTTTATTGACAAATTTTGAGAGTGTCACAGGGCTGGCTATTATGACCTTATGATCTAGCCATTAAGATCGAGAAACACGGGGCGAGCAATCAGGAAAATATGGGAGGATTTAAGAGGAGATACCGATGCACATCGATTTTGAAGTTCAAATTGTCAAAATGAAAGGGGAAAATAGAGCTTGTTAAAGCATTCCTCATTCGTGTTGTACGGCTATGGAGAAAAATCTCTGTTGCTTATTATAGTACATATGTCCGAGAAGAATGTAACTGGCTATTTCTCCAGAACTAGCAGAACTAGAACACTGTGACAATTGTCCGTCTCTGAATGGATCTAAAATCTTTTAAAAAGATCACCTCTGGTTCTTTTTTCTTTTAAGTTGCAAATGCCATACAACCTCGATAAGGAATACCGGAATTTTCTTAAAAAAGTAAGAAAGGCCGTCGAACAAAATTAAGTCAGTCGGTACTGTCGGTTAGAACATGTTATGGACTAATCCTGAACTTGACACCCCGACTCCACGGGAGATCTGTCTCTCCCACCTAAATGTCTGATATAAATGGCCGTGTTCGAAAATGTCAAATTTGTCTATGGTCAAATACGCAACCGTCCTGCTTGCACAATGTCTGTTCGAACAATGTCAGCCAATTTTCTGCAAGAGTATGTCAATGCTTCGATTTTTCAGTGCAGAGTTGCGCTGGGAATAGTGTTTTTGAACATAAATTTGACTTTAAATATTTTCCTTTTTTAGCTTCAATCATAGCACTGAGCTGTCAAAAAAAGATCTGTGTTTCTTTTTCAGCCACGAGCACTCGACCGTTCAACGTGTGTTTCATTTTAAAATCAGAGCTAACTCGGAGCACGAACTATGAGCTCAGAACAAAAAGACTGAACAGATGGAGCAAATAGCTAAGCGCAGCCAACTTCACTCTCCTTACTCTCGTTTCACTCTTTTTTAAATTCAGTTAAGATTTTTGAACTCTTCAAGTTTTAGATTGGCCAGCTGTCAGATGAAAATTGAAAGTGAGTATACCTACTTAATTTCAATTTTGATCAAATCATATGGCAGTTCAGTGCTTAGATGTGTTTTAAAATTAAATTGGGTGTTTAGCTCTCATACTCTGCTCAGAGCTAGCTCCAATCTTTCGAGCTTTGTTCCATGCTCTGCTCAGAGCAAAACAAGAAAAACGCCATTATGGAAACTTCGTTATCGAAAATATTGCTTTTGCATAGATACAATATAAACTTAGTTTTTGACCATCTCCTAATTGATTTTTTGACATTATTGACATTTTTGAAAACGTAAATTGACTAAGAATACAGCTCTAACTTATTCATTTTATCAATTCCAAAAATTACATAAAATTTTAAGACTCAAAAGCCATCTGTACCATTCATACATAAATAATACTTTCCCAAAATTAAAGATGTCTTATTAAAAACAAAATCCATCTATCAAAAAAAAAAAATAGTAAAATCACCTACATCTCTCAACATCATTTACCACAGTTTCCTCCAGTGCTCTAAATAGTTACAAAAAAAATCCTTTCAGACTATATAACTTTCCTAAACCACTTCGTAAAGCATATAAATCAAAAGCTATTTGTCGCCATCAAACGTCAAAATTATGCCAGTTCAAAATGTCAAAGTCATTAACCCTACCTAACCGACCAAAAGTAGGTATGTGTATATAAGTATACCAAATAAAGTAGACATATGAGCGGCGTTCAACTTTTTTTTATTTTTGTTCAGTTCCTCTTTTTTTTTTTGGGAGCCATATAAAACTTTTCCCTTGGAGATTCATATAAAGTCCTCATTTTCAGTTGATTTAATTAAATAGAAGCGACACAAAACCTAATTAACATCGCGACGCGTTGACTCCGTGTGTGAGTCATTATTATAGGGACATATTGAGCCATTTTGCCTTGACTATACATATAATATGAGGCACCAGAGAACACAAGCATATGTATAAGGGACGACTCTTAGCACTTTTTCAACCCAATTAATTGCCTTGTTGAAATAATAAAACAAGACAAAAAATAAAATCCACTCGAGATATGGAAATAAAATTGAATAGGTATACATTTATACTTGGTTCAGTAAGTTTTAACACAAATTATGATGGCGGGGTGTCTTTAATCGTATCACATGGTAACCCTTTCTTATGTCAAAAAATATACAAATACCTACCTTAAACCTCAGCTGATGGGAATGATGTATGCCAAACTTTGTCTGCCTACTGAGAGCTATTTTTGGACTTTTTTTTATTCCCACAATTATTTTGAGTACGAAGGTGTAACTTTTTAAGTTAAAAATACAATTCCCAGGTTACATGCTACAAAATTATGCATATGGACGCATGGAAGTAGAGATAAGAAACTTACAGACACAATTCCACGTGTTTGCAATTTAAGTCTGCACACTTAAGTTTAAGCACAGCATAACACGCTTGCTGAGTCATACCTACTCGTTATACCAGGAATGTGACTTGAGATGGAAATTTAGTTTGTTGTTGTCAACACTCATCATACACTCATGTATAGCTAGTTGGAAACTAACTTTAAATTCGAGTATCGTAAGTAAGATGGGTTTTCCCGTCATCAGCCACCGCCACACAAGTGGAAACAGAAGGCAAACAAAAAATCCCCAAATGGACTTTGTGTTTATTTTATTTCTTATTTTTTGTGATATTTTCGCACACAGGAAGTACAACAACAACAGTGGCCATATAATATCCGTTATTTTTAACGTCGATTACGTGGCGTGTTCTGTGCATTTTTGGGAATGAATGCAAGCTAACTGCGATAATGATCAAACAGCTTTACAGTTTTCCGGTTAGAATGTGGATTCTTTTAAGATGTATTTATTTTTTGGAAAACTCTGTTTGTATTTTTAAAAGTAGGCTGTGTCAAGCTTTGGGTTTTTAAGGTCAGTTTTGTGTCAATTAAGAATTTTAGCAGAAATAGAAGGGATCTATGATTTTCTGCATATTTCATTTAACACTTCCTTATACCAAGAAATACTCTTACAAAACACTTCCCCGTAAGAGGCAGTACATTTGAAATAAAGCATTTTCTTAAAGGTGCGTTTCCATTTGAGAGTGAAAAGACTCCAAGCTGCTTTCGATAGTTAAACTCGTAAGTTGACACAGTCATGAAATTAGCTCACCGAAGGGTAGGCAGCTATCCGAGAGTCACTATCTATAGTAACTCTCGGATAGGTACCCCTCTATGAGCTTATTTCACGACTGTCTCCATTTACTAGTTTTACTCTCGGGAGTTACTGACAATCTTTTTTACTCTCAAATGGATTATACTCGTATAGCATTATTTTTTGTCCCAGTCATACAGCGTTGGTATGTGTGGTTTATTCATTACCATTAGGAGTTTTACGGAGCATAACGCATACAAATTGTTATGCATTAAAGTTTAGAGACGACATCTTAGAACCATTTTGTCAAATATTTCCCCATCCGGTAGTGCATTTTTACGAACTCAATATTTTATATGTCGCCGTGGTATTCCCCATGACTTAACTTCAATCTTCACACATGACAGCTATTTATCCTGGTGATAAACATCCTTAAGATGATTAGAGTTGAGATAAGATATTGGTCCTTTGAGCTGGATCCTACATATACAGCCCACTACCAAATACAAGAGTAACGACAAACAGCCCTGATAAGCGCAGTTGTTTCAGTGCCAAGTAGTTTACAAGAACCTAGTCGCTTCATTGCAAAGTCGCCAGCCCTAAAATTTAAATTAAATTAAATTTAAAATTTAAAAAAATTAGTCATTCTATGTTTTCTATGTTTTTTTTTTTTAGAAAAGTGGCAAAACTTCTCTAATTCAAAAAATTTAGTAACATTTAAAAAAAAATGATACACCAATTTTGAGAATTTACTAACACATATTTATCAACTTAGTTTCATAAAAATCATTTACCCGTTTTGGAAATATTGAATTTTCAAAAAAAAAAGGAATACTTTTTTTAAAATCCTAAATAAATTTTTTCAAAATTTTGATATGCAATTTTATTGAAATTTTTTAGGAGTTTTGCCTAAAAATTTCGATTTAAATCGGCTTAACCGTTAATTAAAAAATCGAAAACAAAAAAAAAACTTTATATCGCGGGTAGCATTAATAAGGGTTTTTGGTAATTTCTTTTACCAAAAAGTGTACTATACCCACAATAATACACTGATTTTCTTATCAAAATCGTTAGAGCCGTTTTTGAGATAAAAAAAGGTTTTCCTCTACGGTTGTATGGCAAGTACCGTTATTTTTGAAGCTAAAAAAATGTAATCCCTTCTGGAGAATCACAAAAAACCCTTTAGTTGAAAATTTGAAGAAAATCGCTTCACTGGTTTAGGATGTTGATCCAGATACAAACAGACAGAATTGTAAAAATGGCACTAATAGCTCTATAGTCGGTCTTAACTAGAGATAGGACATCCTTACTTAGTCCTCGAGAAATAAGATCGCATCATCGCTTGAAGTAATATCTTTGTTTAAGCTTCCCTAAGTTAGCTAGCCAAACTACTTTCTACCCAAGTCTTTTTTAGAAAATATTCAATATTTCAAACTTAAGGAAATTTGGTCTAACGTGTCTGTTGGAAACTGCATATTAAATATTTTTGTAGCTAGAAACAAAACACTAACAAATGACTGCGCGTTTGAATATTTTATATTCTTCATTTGATGAAGCTGATTAATGCTCATTCAAGATGTAGGGTAGATACTTTTTCTAAACAATCAACCTAATGCAATTTAAAACTATGTAGATAAAGATAGTAATAAAGTATAATATTTACGATCTTGTTAACATTTCAAAATCCCCCTGAATGTTTCCTGCATTAGTTGCTACTTACAGTTGTAGCTACCTACAATAAAACACATTAAACAAATTATATTTTCTTTTTATTATATAAAATGAATTCTTTCATCTTTAATTTAAAGTTTTCTGTTTCTAAATGTCTAAAATTATGTGATCGTTCGTTCGTGTTAAATTATTGGAACAATATTTTAGTTCCAGCACCTGTCTTATGCTCTAATGCCCCTTATCATAAACAATATTTAAAATCGTTTAAAAAAAAATTACCTCTATTTACCTACACATTTTCCATCATCACAAAGAATGCTTAGGTATACCCAAAGACTTACACCTGTACTTTTTAATTAATTAAACTCTTCATTAAGAAAACAATAGCATTCAGGTTTTTTTTTTTATAAAGCCCATATGGTAGTCGTCTCATCATAAATACATCTATTTCACGCTACAGCTACTATTTACGACCTGCATATAGCAGTATCCACAGTAAAAAAAAAACCAAAACTCCAAACCTACCGCTAAGCATATATCCATATAAAAGGGTCACTCAGACGTTCTCAATGCAATAGCACCTAATTAAAAACGCATCCATTGCACTCGTGTTAATAGCTAATTAATTTTCTTTCCCCTAAAATAGCTACATACAGTATAGCTTCGACGTCGCGTCGTCGTCGTCGAGTGAAGCTTTCTTTTATTTCTCATCAGCAGAGCCTAACTTACATTGTTTTTTTTTTTAATAAATCCGCAACTTGCCAAATAATCAACCCATAAATTCCTAAGGAATTCTAGCGTAACGCAAACGCGACTTTCTATAGGATAGGCTATGCCAACCATGATACCAGACTTAGGTATTTTTACTATGCTCTGCGTTCTTATGTCAATGAAAATCAAAAACAATTAAAACCAACGAGTCTAAGTGGTTGTTGTTATTTTTCGAAAGAGGGGATGAGGTGCTGTCAAGAAATAAATTTTATTACCCCTACGCGGTGCCTTAACAAAAATTAAAACATCCATGGTGTGTACCTTATGAGAAGGTACACTCCGTCCACGTAATTTAAAGATAGATATTGTTGTGTTAATAAAAATGGTAAAATATACTTTTAAATCTTCCTTTGATTTTAATTTTGAACAGTAGGTACCTACCTGCCATAAAATGAAGATTAAATGCATTCACATTTACAATCAGGGTTGTAAAAGATTGCAATCTTTGCGAATGCTGTCTTTATAAATCTCTCATTGAATTCTAGAAAAAGGTTGCATTCTTTACATTCTCTTTTAAGAATGCGACTTCAAAAAATAAAGTCGAAATTCTTTTTCCGTTAAAAAGATCGGATTCTTTTTTGGTTTCCAATCTTTTAACATCATCAACTGATTGCAATCTTTTGAGACTTTATGTATTCTTTTTGCATTCTTTTGAAGTCGTTTCCACTCTTTGAATGCTTTGAATTCTGTTGAAGTCTTTTGGAGCCTTTTGACTCTTTTGAATTTATTGCAGTCTTTTGCATTTTTCCTTCCATAACTCAATCATTAACATGTGCTCCTAGAAAAAAGCTGTTAAAATATTTTACATAATGCCAATCAATAATTTTTGGACTTTGACTTAAGAAAAACGCTGCGGAATGGAAATTTAAAAATTTCATGCAGATGATTTTGAATACCTTAGTATATTTTATTTTCATTTGAATTGCTTACAAGACTTAAAATGAGTACCAGACTTCCATGAAATGAATAATGAACGCACTCCACAATCTTGAAATTGGCAATAAATAAGCATCGGTCTAAGAAAAAGCTATAGACTCACCACCAGTTTTGCAGTGCGATATCATCCTTGTCTTAGGGTTAAACCTGAGTTAGCTCCAGAAACAAGTGTTCCAGTCAACTGAAATCGTAAGTTAGCTCGGAATTAACTCACCTTCTATTGTGGATTAACTAAGGAACCAAATTGAGTAAACTTTTTCAGTTGTGGCGCCATCTCTATTCCGATGCGTGAAAGGCATAGAAAGTAGAAGGGTGGTATCCATAGTGTCGCACATCCTTGGCCTTAGAACCAACTGAAAGTTAAAGTAAATCCTCTCCTCAGCTGAAAATTGTTTTTGAGTTAATTAATGGTTAGTTTATTTTCAGAAGTAACTAGCTCTGATTTAACTCAGAGTTAATCCTGTCCTGAAAATCTGACCCTTAAGGACCAAAAACTTGTTTAATGTGAATTTGTTTGAATCAACTTTGTTGTGATTTTCACCCGAAACACATTCCACCCGGAAAAATTTACATTATTCACACCTGTTATGAGTTTCACAAGGAAAATATTTCACCCGGAAATTTTTTGTTCCCCCGAAATTTTCAAAGCTATTATGAGTTTCGCCTGAACTTCTCTTGAACTAAGATAAACAAAAAACTTGCACAAAGGCACCAGGTTTTAAAATTCCGGGTGAACAAAAATTTTTCGGTTGAAATATTTCCCGGCTAAAACTCACAATTAGGCTGAATATTTTTTTTCAGTTATTACCCTGATTAGGCATCAGGTGAAAACTAAAGGAGTATATATAAATCACATCCTTTAAAAACTTAAAACTGAATGGGTTCCACAACTCTTCTCCTGCTGTTTTTATTTGTTTCACAATATGCTGCCATATGGAAAATAGTTTTCTTTGTCATACTTTGAAATTCGAATTTTCTTTAAAAATACAAAATGGGGAATGCTAATCTAAAATTTCAAGCCCAAGATTTTTTATCATTTTCACTAGAATTTATTATTGCTTGAGTTGTTTTCAAATCTTTAAGCCACGACAATCGACAACAAACCTCAATTATAATCCCATAACTTTCAATTTAGATTTGTTATCATATTCCTTCGATTTCCTTCTTTAATTTGTCTGTCCTTAAAGTAGAGAAACGGAGTGTAAGCCCATAAAGGTTTAAAGTATAGAAAAAGTAAGAACATAAATCCAAATTCTAATCAGCAGAGCGTTCATTAATTTATGAAAGCCAGAATCGATGTTGAACAACCTTCTTCAATAATAATAATTCGTCTATAGTTATATACGAGACGATGATAGAGCCTAGTCTCCTCTTACTCTATTCAGCGTGGCGACAGCGTAAAATCCTCACACGACTTGAAGAAGACCCCTTTTCTTTAATATGCGCCCCAAACTAATGCAGCGCCTTGTGCATTGAGCTTATTTATTAGCTGATGACACGCTCGCCACCATCATCTCTTTTATATAGGTGCATGCGTTTTCGTCTATGCCGACTGCTGATGCCGACCCCGGGTCTAACAACAACTGCAGCACGTCTAGAGTAAGTGGTACACGAACAGTTTAAGCATTCAACGAAGAGGCCTACTTTATGGTCTTTCCGCCTCTTACAAGACGTGGGGATGCATAAAGGGAAAACGGAATACCTAACGAAGAACCAACCCAAGCGTTAGTTTATCGTTTAACATATTAAGGGTTCACCCCATGAGCATGAGAGGGGACTCATGGAAAAATAAAACCCTCTCCTTCATCACCGCTTCGCGTCCCTTTAGTCGCACCACCATTGCCGAAAACAAAATGCAACTTGAACTTTAAAATATGGAAGCAAGGTTGATTCGAAGGAATTTTTATGCAAGCTTAGGGTCAAGAGCGACACCAAAAGACTTTGCTGCTGAATGTATTAACGTCTACGTCGTCGTCGTCGTCGTCGTCGTTGGTCGTCGGGGAATTAATTGCGGATTTAGTATTCACGAGGGAAACATGTCAGAGGGGATTCACTCACTGCATGTGCAGTGCATATAGTAGTTGCATCTAAATAAAGTGACGGTAGACGAATAAAAAAGTTTGAACAACAAAAATAAAAAAAAAAATAAGAAAAAGGTTGCAACGATTAAGGAAAAGTGCCTCTATAGGAGTTTAATTGCCGTGTCGTAAAATGCATGCCACTTTGCTGCTGTTGTTGTTTTTATTTTTATTCAGGGTTTATTGCTTTTTTTAATTTAACTGTTTTTTTTCTGAAGAAATCTTCACCTGTATATGAACAAACTCAGTGAGCTAAGAATGTGATTAGGGAACAATGGTTTTTGAGATGGTTTCGTAACTTAACCGCGTTTCACTTGGTCTTGTTAAATTTTTTTTCACAGTTTTTTTTGTTGTTGTTTCTAAATTTGTATTAGCTTCACACAAAATTTACTTTAGGTCGAAATATCAATGGAAGCAGTGAATATAACCAAAAACAAAAATGTTAACATTAAATTTAGAAAACATGATGGTTTTTTTTTTTTATTACAGTTTTGACATCATGTGTGGAATTTCATGAGTTATTTCAACTTTTTTAAGGTAAGCGTTACCCGTTGTCTGACAAGAGTAATAAATTAACTCAAATGAGTGGACCGCACATCAAAGAGGAAAGTTAGTGTAAATTTAATATTGACCGGGTGCAACGAGAAAGTTAAACAAGTTAATTATATTTTATGGATACATCTTTTTAAGTAAAAGTTCAAAAAACAGCCAGCTTTTCAAAATTACTAGTTATAAGACTAATTTCCTTTCTTTTTCAATCAAGGTATAGGAACCGCTTTGTGAATCTCTTAGAACACAGTTCTTTATAGCTTGTTCCATGCAAACCGTCAAAATGTTTAGACAGTTTTTTTTTCGAAAGCTATTTGCCTTTATAAAGAGAAAAGAGTTACAAACTATAAAGGGTATTCATGAACTTCGTAGATAAGTTTACAAATTAGTTAAGTTTATCTTTTGGTTAATGAACTGTCAAATTTTGCATGGAAAATGATTTACACAATTTGGTTAAACTTTTCAAAGGATTTTGTTGCATAAAATTAACCAAACTGGCTAATGTTATCCAAATGTCACTGGTAACTCTTACTGTGATTGAATATCCTAGCATTTATTCAACTGTATAAAAAAGGTCGCTCATGTAAACTTTGCGAAAAACTCATCATTTTACACAATTTGTAAACTTACGACGTTGGATGAATACCCTTATTATATCCCACTAATCCCAGATGCATTTATTTTGACGCCCACTAAGAAGAAATTTTTTAATATTTCTTTTTAAAAGGGTAATCGTAAAAGGCTGTAAAACTAGATAAAGATAAAATGTAAATAAATTCTTTGAGAGTTCTAAATAAAAAAAAAAGAATGCCATCTTTTTCTTTAGTTTTCTTTAAAAATAACTTTTTATATATCAAATTCTTACAACATTTTTAAGGAATATTTTTGGTATACAAATCGTTAGTATTTATGTGCATATAAAAATAAAATTAAAAAAAAATGTCAACTCTTTTTGGAGATATCGAATTTTCAAAAAAATAATTGAAACGTTTAGAAAAATTCAAATTTGTTGAAAATTTCTTGTGTTTACTATTTTTATCTTATTTGAAATTTGTATATAAACAAATTAAACTAAATCTATGCAGTCGATAGTGAGAAATTTTAAATTAAAAAAAAAAATCTATGAGAACGAGGAAGTATTAATAGTTGCTATTTTTAAATTTTTAAAATTTTTGGTAGTAGCTACTTACATATATCGTTCTAATTTAAGCATACAGAAAAGTTTAATAAAAATCGTAAGAGGTATTTCTAAAAAACAAACATTTTCCTTACCGGTTGTTTAACATTTGCATCGAAGGTACCGTTATTTTTTTCATAAAAGTTATTTTTTTTTAAACACTTTAAGTACCGAGTTTTATAATATAATAATTAATATTTCAGTAATATTTCATATTCCAAAAAAAAAATAGAAATTTTTTTAAGAAACTAAAAAAATTGTTTTTAAAAATTTTGTAAACTAACAAACTATTTGCATTGCTTAAAAGCTTCTGTATAAAAATTAATGAAATCAGAATAATTGTTTTGATGAAAATCGAAAATAAAAAAATGTATCTTTGGAAGGTATCATTAATAACCTTTAATTTAAAAATGGTTTCCCTTCGAAAGGTAGCTTTTACCAAATGAAATGTATCGATTTTTTTTTAAGAACAATTTGTGGAACCCTTTTTGAGAAAAGTAAGAATGCTAACAAAAATGTATGGCTAGTATCGTTATTTTTAGTTTTAATAGACAACGAAAAAAAACGTGTGGGCAGAATCACAAAAAACCACTAACCAAGTTTAAAAAAAAAAAAGTTTCAGCCGTTTAGGCTGTAGGCGAAAGACTAACAAAATTTTACTACTACAATTTTGGTGTTCTCTAACATCGTTATGTCATGTTTTTGTTTAATTGTTATCTCGAATTTTTTTTTTTGCACGAATTCAAAACTTGCCCTTTAGTACTTGTATCGCAAGTAAAAAGGGAAAGCCTTGCCATTTGACATCAAGGAAAAGTAATTTTCTTCAAAAGTGACAACTTAATGTGCGTCTACTGAACACCTTTATTTTAAAACACGCGTTAGGCGTATGTTCCCGAAAAGTGGCAACACTGGAATTTTACCCGGCAGTGTGTCTATCCAAGACCTTTCTATTAAGAAATCAATCTGTTTTTTTAGCCTTGAA
The DNA here is from genome assembly GCA_946251815.1 of Dasysyrphus albostriatus. Classification (NCBI taxonomy): domain Eukaryota; kingdom Metazoa; phylum Arthropoda; class Insecta; order Diptera; family Syrphidae; genus Dasysyrphus; species Dasysyrphus albostriatus. The sequence continues at coordinate 141,945,812 of OX276336.1, forward strand.
ATTTGTCAAGTAATTTTCTAAATATTAACGGGCCCCACGGTTTTTAATTTTTAAGCGACAGGATTACAAAAATGACTCCCAGGCTAAATTTTATACAAAAAATCCACCTCTAAAAGCACACGGGATTCGATTTCCCATCCGGACTGACTTACATATTAGAAAACTCTAAAAAAAATCAGACTCAAGGATACGAAGGTTTAAAAAAAGAAAGAACATTCTAAAATCGATATACGATAGAAAGAAAATCGGCTTGAAATTGGTGTTAAATGACAAGCTCAGCGAAGATTTTTCCATTCGGGATTTCGTATCCAACCCAAATGACACATTTATGATCAGTGCTGTCTTTTTTAAAATGACCAAAGCAATACATTAACAAAAAAAAAAAAAACTGTAACAATTTGGGGCAAAAGCAATTCGTATATTGTCTTGCTTAGGGAATTAATATGGCTAGCTAAATCGACTTAGTACAGGGTGTCCACCGGGAAGGTATACTACTTTGTTTTGCTGCCATTTTGGTAAACATTAGTCTTAACAGTTCATACGAGTATTTGGCAGTCGTGAAGTAGACTCGTGGCAAATTTATTATGGAAAAATATTCGATAAACCAACGTGTTTTAATCGTTAAAACATTTAATCAAAATCAACTGCTCCGGACTTCTTTTTGTGTTAAATTGAATAAAATACCGCGTGAAATGTGTGAGAATGTAATGAAAAATGTACTCAAAAGGGCTCACATTTGTGAAACTAACAGAGGCGGACTTTATCTGATATTATATTCCATACATAATTTCCGACATTAAATAAAGCATTTATCAATATAAGATCCATTCCCTTTCATTTAATCAAAAATTAAAAACAAACAAAGTAGTATACCTTCCCGGCGGACACCCTGTATAACAAAAAAGCGCCAAGTCTTGCCTTTCTAAGCCCTGAGGTGAAATCCTAAATTAATTGTTTGCATGGTTGGTTTATAGTGTCATGCAAAAAAAAACATTGTTGGCAATTATTTCGCATGCGAAAAAAATGTGGTGAGTAATTTTTTTTTTATTGGTTGGTTTACAGTTACAAAAAAAATATATCCACCTCAACGCATTATTTGCATGCAAATAGTTTTGCATACAAAAATAACTATTTTTCATTTGATGCCATCTCTATTGGTGTTTGACACATTTGTAAGCAAAAACGACAAAAAGCAATAGGGCAATACAAAAAGCAAAATGCAGTACAAAAGGTGAGCATTACAGCAGTTCGCTTCGCACTAAGTGAAAGCAATACATATATTGCAGTAATTGGTTTAAGTTATATGAAAGTCTTCAAGATATTTGAATCCAAACACATTATTAATTTGAAGATGCAATTAAGAGTCTTTTTTCTTTAAATAATAACGTTATAACTTTTATAGTTTTGCTCAAGATTCTTTTCTTTCTATTCTTAATTTTTACAGATCTTAAATATGTAGGTACATTATTACAATTTTCTTTATAGAATGGTTGATTTATGGTTTAGAAGTCTTGTTTTGTATAGACTTTGAAGTCTGATTAATCACATGCATTCACATAAAGCTATGAATTCCAGGTTTATAAAGAATCCCAGAGGCCATTTTTCTCATATTATATTCTGTATAATGCTGGTTTATTAAGAAACTAACCGATGCTATTCTCAAGACTTCTTAAGGTAGATTCATATTGAAATAGACAATGATTCCATTCCTATAATGGACGGTTGCTGAAATTCACTTTGGCAATAAAATGCTATTTTCAATTGCGCTTCCGGGTATAAGTCGGTCGCGCATTTTAAGGTAATCTGGCTCCTTTGAAGTCATAAAACCCGGACATTTTATGTTGTTGTTGTTGTTGTTATTGTAGATAAGCACATTTATATAGGATAGAAAATATAATAATTATTATTGTTCGCTTTGCTTGTTGACGGATAATTGATTTCTAGCTCCAAAGCTGTCAATAGCTGTACATACAAACAGCCTTCTACGTTCTATCTACCCCAACTCTTCAGCGCCCCCTTTGAGTAGTAGAATATGAACATTCCAAGTTTTTTAATTGTCTTTCAAGTTTCATATCCAATCATCATCGCATGGCATCGTACACAAAACTATGCGCTTGCGGTGGTGTCGTATATAGGCAAGGCGCAGAAAATAACACACATACTATTTTTATGAGGTTTTTTTTCTGTGTTTTGTATCTTCAATTTGACTTGGCTCGTAAAATGCGTTCCGTGCGTCATTAACTTTGAATGGAAATTCCATTCAATAAAAACCATTGAGTCTTTAAATTCAAACTCAAATTATATGGGAGGCACTCTGTTTTTGTTTGTGCATAACATGTACCGTGTGTACCTACCTATGTATTTATATTTCAGAATGTTTTGAATGTTTTACGGTGAAATAAAAATATAAGCATGGAATATAAGATGACTTTCAAAGTGGATGTGTCTCCCTTTTGCCATGACAGAAGGTGTGCTCTTTTAGTTGTTGCCCTGTGGAAATTAGTAGCTTCAATAATAATATTTTTTTTATTACTTTGCAGTGTAATTATGCCATTAGCCACGCTAATGAACCTTATAGGCAAGGAGTTTTCCTTTATGGAATTTTTTAAATACCTACATAGCTAATGAATTTTACTTGGGGTTTTTCTATAGAATTCAGTATTGAAGTGGTTGTGTTTTAATTTGTTTTCTTGTAACCCTTCTTTTAACATTTTTACTTGATTTTTATTGATAAATGATGGTGTGTAATTAATACCCTGGTCACATCGTAGGCATTTATTAATTTAACATTTATTTTTAAAACTCAAGAAGTGTTACAGTCCATCAAGATGCAATGCTTTTTTTTTATCGAATTCGATAAGAAGGTAAAATAAGTAATGAAGAGGGATTTTTTGAATCAGATTTGATATTTGTATTTGAATGATTTTAAGTTCCGGTTTATGATTAATGGATTTTGATGTTGTAAGTAGTCATTGAAGGTAACAATACTTCCCGTGAAATAAAACATTAATAAACCTTGTGCACAGAAAGGTTCCACAATTTTTTCCTCAACCCTAATACCCCAGATAGGTTCATATTTATTTATATTCAGCTTTGATGAAATTTAAAAAAATATGTATTTCTCACGCTTTAGTTATTCTCTTTTACACACTACACAAATAAGCTATACATTAATTAATATAAAATTCAAGTCAAGATTTGGATTTTCCGCCATTTGTGAAGCAAAAATATTAAAAAAAAGCAAATTGACAATTTAGGCCTAATTTAAATCGAACATTTTACGTGAGAACAACGGTTTTCATTGTTGAAAATAATTTCAAAAATATTTTTAAAAAATATGCTCACTGAAAATTTTGACAATAGAGTGCGAATCTGCGAGCAGAGCCGTGATAAGGGTCATTTGTCCGATGTTTAATAATAAAATAATAATAATAAAAAAAAAATACAATCTTGATAGAGCAAACATTTCAATTTTGCATACATTTTGGAAAACCCTTAAGAACTATGGCCGGAATACATTCTTTAGTTTTTAAAAATGGTTCAACGCAAACACGTTGTTCTCTCGTGTGGTACTTCATTTTTACTAAATAATCCTAAATTGTCAGCTGTCAAATACTTTTTCCCTTGCGATATTTTTGGGTTGCCAACACTTTGAATTTAGGCAATTTTCTTTATTTGCTCTGAGTGTTGCATTAAGCTGTCAAAAAAAGATCTGTGTTTCAAAGCTCAAAGCACTCAAAGAGCTCAACTTGTACCTATTCATTTTTTTCAATTAGAGAAAAGTTCCCAGCTGCTACCACCTAAAAACAAGGAATTGTTTTTTTTCCAAGTATATTCTCGTTAACAGAGCAATTTTACTACTGATACTGGCTAAATAGAAAAAAATTAAAGCAGACTGAAATTTTACAGGTTCTTTCGGCTGTTGAAATAAAACTTAAATCTGAGTTAGCGACGTCGTACTCCCACCCCTTACAGGGGTGGTGCCACGCCTACTTTTTTTCAATCTTTGTTTATTAAGAAACTGCTGCATCACTATGGATGAAATTTTCATAACTTCTCATTATGACAAGAGAAAAAAAAAGCCGACTACAGCCACACCCACTATTCTTAATTCTTCGTTTCTCGGGAATGGCTCGAATTTCCATAAAATTTGTAGAGTTTGTTCATATAAACGAGAAAAAAAATTAAAGATTGGTTCTTATTCCGCCCACTGTCACGCCCACTTTTCTTATTTCTTTGCTTCTCAGAAACGCCTCCTAAGATTTGCATGGAATTTTATGAGTTTTTTCTTATGACGAGATAAAAAATTAATTAATTTTGCTAAACTAATTATTGATTCTGTGAGTTAAAACGATTGTCTATGTCTAATAAACTTATTTTTGGATTTTTTTTTAAATTAAAATTTCGATTGATTGATTTGAGATTTTTGAGGCAGCTTTTCTAAACTTTCCAAAAAGGAACCACTTTATTCGATATCAGAAATGCCCATTACACTACACTACACTACAAAGGTGATATTGGCCACTTCACTGAATGCAGCATTTCTGAATGCATGGAAAATGCATTGAATTAGTAAGAATGTAAATTTTCTTGGAAACAAGAAACTTTTTCAAAACTTTTTTTCCAGATTTCATCTATGTAATTGGGCCAACTTTACATTGGATATGAAATTTCAAGTTCCTAGCCCAACTATGGAACTGATAGGTTAAGAGTAAAATCTGCTCACTTTTCTTAGGTTTGTTGGTATATTTTTCCAAAAAAAATGTGTAAAACATGTCAAATTTTGAGAAGAGGGGAAAATTCTATCAGACTTGGGGAAATTTGAAATATATTGAACCATGAACTGCACCACTTTTTGTTAGAAACGTCATTTTTGTGTATAAATGGCGTTGCCACCTTGCCATGATATCAATAGATCTAATGCACTTTCTTCGTAAAACAAATCTACTGGTTTTAAATCGAGTCTTTTGCACTTTTATTTTTCGGAAAAGAAAGTTATCATTCATCAAAATGCATTCAACTAATTTTTCAATTCTGTTCTTACGGTTTCCGGCTTTATTGGCTTGCTTTGATAACAATCGTTATTTGCTCTCTCATTGCGCTCTCTCGATGCAACTTTTTTTAGTTAACCAACCGGACTTTGTGAAAATTTGCAAGAAATTTCAAGTAAACAAACGCAGCTCTTATTTCTTTGTTTTTTTTCGGAAACGTCTGAAACTAATTCCATGAAGTTTCCAGAGTTTATTTTTATGGACGATCAAAAATTGAAAAAATTAGTTTGACTTATGTATGTCTGCTCATTGCCACGCCTACTTTTTTAAAATATTAATTTCTTTGTGACAAGTTTGTTCTCAACGAGAACATTTTTTTGACGTACCAAAAAAGCTAAAACTGTAACCGCAAATCAGTGGTGTTTTCGAGAAATCACGACTTAACAAAATTAGACGTGGGACTGGCCGGACTAAAATTAAACAATTTTTTCTCGTCCATAAACAAACTCTTAACAAAACTTAAAAATCGTTTCAAGCCTTTCCGAAAAACAAAGAAATAAGTAAAGTGGTAGTTTTACTTAATTAATTAATTACTTTAATTATGCAAATTTAATTCATATTGGTGTAGAAGTTTCTTAATCAACCAAGATTAGATTAAAGTTGTAAATATAAACTTACCTCGGAAACGACCTGCTTAATTTCAGCCTGCTTCTATTTTTTTATTGACAATTCTTATTTTACTGTACTTGAGGTCGTATATACCGCCTTTTGCGAGTAATTGGAAAATCCTTCAAGAGTTTTCTGTTTTCATGGATAAGTTCTTCTCATCTAGCTAGTGGTGGTTCTCCAAGTGCTGTCACACCACCAAATTTATTTATTTATTTAATTTACTTACATCTCGTAGTACGCTCCTTGAACTCAGAATAAAATGGCCGAGTTAATGGAGCAAAAAGCAATCTGAGCGTAGGCAACTTCACTCCTTAATTCGATTTAACAGGACATTTCAAATCAGCAGCTCGTTCAACTAATCAAATTTCAGTTCTGATTTTTAATTTTTGAGTTTTTCGTAGGTCAACTGTCGAATGAAAACTAAAGTCACTGCCTACATCGACACTCGTATGACAGTTCAGTGCTTAGATGAGTTTCAAAATCTTATAATACTTTGCTCAGATGAATATATGAGCCGTATTCCATGGTCTGCTCAGAGATAAAAGGGATACACCAATGGCTTCAAAGTTCAAATACAAACCTTTTTGTTAATTTTTTGCCACTCTTAAACTAAAAACTGAATGTTTCAAAAATCATGTTCTTTGACGAAGACTGAAATGGTTACATGGATTCCATAAGAACTTTTAAATAATAATAGCATCGAAACAGTTTAAAACAAATTTTAACTCCAGACAGCCGACCTAGCCTACTCCATTGACACTGCTTCTTAATTTATTCGATGGATCCAAAAAAAACTATACTACCATACCTATGTGTGTAAATATCTACATACAAACATACATTTATGTAGTTTGTCATGCTCCACTTTCTACGCAAAAAGCTATGACATCTGTCTGGCGTCTGCCATTGATGCTTGGGATATTTTTCTATTCTGAAAGAGAGGAAGCGAGTTCAAATGATGTTCCAAAAATAAAAAATACAAATGATGGTGTCCACTTTCGCATTCGCATCAGATTGCATCACGGTTGGTCTATCTATCTGTCTGGTGACCAAGCCACAGAGACAGCCGTTGTTGCAGTAGTTGTCAAACATACCTATATTCCCCGAGTCTGTTTATTCGGCCCAATTGCCTCTTTTAGATGTCTGCATCTCAAGTCAGATCCGATTCGATAGGTGTATACGTGCATAGGTAGGTACCTACACAAAAGCTGAGCCGAATAAGTTCCGGTTTATTGTATGCACTCTCGCCTAACCTTGGGCTAGATTCTGATTTTTTTTTTAAGCTAAAAAACCAGACCGTCTACATTAAAGTCTGATCTGACATAATAATAATAATTGTCGGTTGGCTATTTCTGATAGCGAGTACCTACCTGATTGAGTGGGTGTGGTTGAGGTGTTTTCTTGGACTTAACCCGTTCACGGATATGACAACCCTGTTTTCATATAAAGTGAGCAATTTATGGGAACGTGCGCCATTACTGAGACGGGATTACTAGACTAATAAATGTTCGTTTTTACTTTGTTTTTTTTTTTATGACCAACACGCGTGCTAAGTTTCCGGATTGTGATGAAGCTTTTCATGAAAAGAGAATGAAAGGATTTGCCCCCCCTTTCAGCTGACTCTGATGCTCCATCGTGTTTTAATAATTTCGCAAACTTATAAAGATTTACCCTGACAAGAGTGACAATGTGCGTTGAGTTAAGTCGACCATTGACGGCTTCAATAAAGCGCAACATAAAATATGTAACCTTTTTGGAATGAGATTTCTATAAGAACCCTCCTCGAGGGGTTATTTTTTAAGCCTTTTTTTATTGGTCTATATAAAATTGTTTTATAAACGCTCTCATGCTTTTCTTTTTATGGAATGTTTTGTATACGCAGGAATAAGGACTTGGGGGGATGTTTTGTGCAAGTCGCGTGACTGTATTTTAAGGCATAATATACTATAGAGCATAGCGGGTGGAATATTAAATTTCATGGATTTTGGGGGGGTTTTTTGTATTTTATATTATTTAGAACCCAATACACGTGGTTTGAGTATATAAGGACAACAATTTTCAGAGACACAAAGTCTAGAAGATTAAAATTCCTACCTTCGTATACTGCTGATGGGTATAGATTAATTTGTATTTTATTGAACTACTACTATATAAAAGTTCGAGGAGAAAAAAAGGGATATGAGGGTTCCATCGTGCATATTAATGACAGAATTTTGTTATCCTTTTTTTTATTGCGCGCGAAACATATACAGAAAGGCTTCAGGTTGAGTTTAAGTTTGCTTTTTTTACGGGTTATAAAAGTAAAAGGGTTGACTTTTTTTTGTAAGTTATACATAAATAAAAGATATATGGAATAAGGAAGGATAGTTAGAAACTTTATGGACAGACAGAATAGCTACAGATCTTCAAATATTGTTCTTGAGTTTTTGTAGGTTTGTTCTATCGGAATAAATATTTTGTGCAAAAGGCTTGAGTTATTTCTTTTTCAATTCATAAAAAAATCCAATTTTCCTAAAAACCCTTTGATTAGAAAGAATGTTATGATTGGTTCATCAAAGAAGCTAGCGACAAAAGTATTAATCAGAATGCTACAAAGCACTAAATACCTACATAAATAAAGACAATTCGTGATGACACAACTCGTGGAAAACTATGGCCTAGTGACTTGTAGTTCTCACATATTCCTGTGTGGTGTCACTTATAATAATTATCTGCTGAAATCGAAACACTTAGAAAAGAGGCACTTTTCCATTACAAAAGATAGGTACGCGTGAGTTTTGGCTATTTAACACTTATGTATTTTTAAGAGGCGAGGCTTGGAATCGATTACGAGACTTCAGCGACAGCCGGCAGCTCAAAACACTGACAATTACTCCCCGAGATACTTCAGTACAGACCTTAAAAACATCAAAGATATCATTCAAAAACTCTTGTCGCTGGTATTTTCTGAAGCAACAACTGAGAAAAGAGCCTTGTGGAAGAGGCCGAAATATTAGACGAAAATTTATACAGAATATTTGAAAAACTTCAATCAGGACTCCAAGTTTGCTTTCTGGAAAATGAGTCAAGAAGTTTTTTGATGGATTGTTATTGCTTAAGGAGTTTCGTTTCAGTAAACACAGAAAGCTAATTTTTCACTTGGGAACTTTTCGCTAAATCTCGTATCGCATGATGTAAATGTCATTTGTGAAGTTACCTAATGTTTACTCCAATTAGATCAATTCTTCAAAGTTGTTGCAATTAAGAGAAACACTTTGCTGATGGAGAGATACTTTAAAGATACTAAATTGTTAATTTTAAATGATCGAATCATTCGAGAATCGAACACAAAAATGATTCGATCATTTTTATTTCACTTAATTCACTATTCAATACTTTTCTGATTAGAAATTTTCACAATTGTATTACTACTCCGGAAAAAGGATGATCTTAGGGCAGTTGGTTGACATTTAAATCAAAATACACTTTTATTGTCAAAATCAAGTTTGTCCACTATCTTTTAAATCATAAAATGACAAATTTCATCGAAGGATGGATACGATGTCGATGGAAGAAAAAACCTCCAAGAAATCAGAAATGTTTGCAGAATTCTTACTGCACTGGAAAAAAGGTGAATCTGTCTCCCAATTGACATTTTTATCAAAATACACTTCTTCTGTCAAAAAAATAAATTGTTCTCCATCTGTCAAGCCATCAATTGTTAAATTCCATTGAAACATGGCTGTGATTTCGATGGATTATAAACTAGAGGTTTTTGAAGAATTTTTACTGCTCCGGCAAAATGTGATTTTAGGGTGATTGGGAGACTTTTGGACCGAAATACCTACACTTTTTCTGTCAAAATATAGATTGTTTCATATCTGTCAACCCGTCAATTGCAAATTCTTTTGAAGGATGTTTATGATGTCGATGGATTAATAAACCTCTTAAAACTCAGACATTTTTGAAAAGAATGATACCAATAATTCTCTATTGAAATGATTTGAATTGCTATGGAAAATTGAGAATTGAGAATAATTGACATTGGGATCGATTGAAATAAAAATTTTGTGATTTCAATCATCGATACTTTTCGATGTTCAGATCAAGAAAATCGAAACGTTCCTGAATGACACAGCCCTAATTGATATTTAAATATGAATATATTATGTTAGTTTATTCATTGACAACATGTACTCATCGTCTTGGTCTCGTTTATTTTAAAACTGAACAATTGCTCCTGTTCTTTAATCTGTCTGGTCAAAGGAAGTGCCTTTCATCTGTTCTCAGCTCCAAAAAGAGGTTGAAGGATTTACTTGAAATTGAATCTTCTTGCTGCATTTTGTGTATGTTTGGAGGCGCAATTCTGTAACTTAACAGTGAATTTTCTAATATTGTACGAAAGACCTGAATCAAATGCCTGGTTTACCGAGTAGATTCTATTTACTATCCTGAGTTCGGCCATTGTCCTATACGGCTCCGTGAAATAACTTCCCAATAAAATAACTCCCTAAACTGAAAATGAAATATGTAGCTGTCCACATTCGGGAGTTTTTGCATTTTGAAATAAGCCCCTAACTTCTAAGATGATATAAATTCCCAAAAAGTCATTAAATAAGTCCCCAAACTGAATATGAAATAAGTCCCCAAATATTTCTTATGAATTTTCTTATTTGACGTAACAAAAAATTAAAGGAATATAGGAAAATGAAATTCAAAGCGACTGGGTCGGAGGTGCCCACGATGTAATAGGTTAATTTCAATGATACTGCGTGGGGTTTGGGGGAAGCGGTGGTCTGGCGCCGGTAGTGCTGCTCACTGTGTGGCACTTGATGCGTTCCAACCGCACCAGGCACACCACTCCACGACGACGCACTGATCCCCCCCAACCACGTGCAAGCACCCCCCACGCAGTTGCTTTGAATTTCATTTTCCTGTATTCCTGATTTTTCTATTGTTTATTGTATTGATGACGCATAAGTCGAAGAGAAATATAATACATTGAACAGAATATTTTTGAAAAACTTCTTTCATTGCATATTTTAGGGACTTATTTCATTATGAAATTACTTTCCAAATTAATAGTGAAAAAAGTCCCCAAAAAGCCATGAAATGAATCCCAAATTTTGGGGAATTCTTTCATTTGGAAAAACTTGCAATTTCCTTACAAATTTCGGGGAATTATTTCATTTTCAATTTGGAGAGTTATTTCACGGAGCCGTCACATACATAGAGTTTCTGATGATGAATGTTATCGTATGTGTCTATCAAACTGATGAATACAACAATTGTATATGTGTGAACTTGAAATTCATATAAGTATGTCACGTTAAGAAAATAGTAACAGAGTTACAAAAAACAAAGTTTCGAAAGGTAAAGTTTTGAAGAATAAATAAGGGATTTGTTTACTACATTGCTGAATTGATATAAAGATAACGAAATACCCGAAATAGAAAAGAAGAGACAGCATCTTTAATTAAAAACGATTAACTATAGTTAATTAGTCTTTAATTCTGTGGCAATTATTAGGAAAGGTAAGTCAATATACCTGAAGTTAATTATTAGCTGCGTGTCCATATGGACTTTGTTGAAAAAGACGACATCGGGACATTTCACCATTTTTCTTGGTCTGCCATTTTGTATTGAACTATCCTAGCAACCAACATTTTGACATTTCTATATAAATTATCGATAATACAACGACAATGTTAGTCTGGCAATGCCATCACATAAGTAAAGTTTTGTGAATATTCAACATACCTTCAACGACCTTCACAGTGACAGTTTAAATTTTAAGCGTGAAATTTTCTTATATGTTTTTTATCCAATTCTGGTGACGAACTAAAAACTGTATAAGCCTTTCTTTAAAATGCGAAATTTAGATCTTTTTTTACTGCCCTGAATCCAAAAAGCTGCTAAGCAAATTTTTAACCCTGGAGGTTTTAAAAAAAACCTATTGTTTTGTGGTATCATTCCATTGTTCCAAAGCAATAGTATTTGCAAAACAAAAAAATTGAAATGAGCTTTGAGTTAATGTCAAAACCTTAAGATCTGGCTTTGACGTATGCCAAGTTATTTTTTCTAACTTAAAGGTCATGGACCACCTACTCTGTATACCTACATTATTGACAACAATTACTCCTTGAACTGTTATCCCTCAACAACAGATAAAAAAAAACAAAAAAATTATGATGAATAATATTCATGGGAACCAAAGTACCTTCATGCATAAGTTACCTACAATTCTCATCGTAATTTATTGTTATCTTCATTTTACAAAATTGTTTTTTCCCAAACAAATTTTATGACTTCGTACCAGGTAATGATTCCCTAATTATCCTTTAGTATACACTTCCAGGAAGAAAACAAACCGACAAGTCCGTGACTTCTGTCGGAAACAATGAAAATTCCTTAACTCATAAAAAACATCAAATTTTCTTATAAGGAATTTTGAATTTCCTTTAGATAAAATTTATATTATTTGTGTAGGATGAAGGAATGGGAACAATAAACACTCACTCGGGGAAAGACATATTCATGCATCTTTAATAATCCTTAGTGCATTTCTACGAATTAGTTTCCTTTTTGCAAAAAAAAACATGCTTCGGTACTGGGCAGTCCCATAAATACTTTAACAAAAAAAAAAAAAAAAACCAAGTGTCTAGTCCATATCCAACGACACTGGTAAACCGAAAAGATTCTTCCAGGAAAATTATCGGTGTTTGCTCAAAGGCTTCAGAATAAGCGAGTTTAGGAGATTGTGAATCTCTATATAGAGTGTGAGAGGGAAATGTGAGATTCTTGATTGTGAGATGTGAGCCTTGTGCTGTGTGTCGGGCGGACACAAGAATTTATTTATTTTGTTTTTATTTTTATTTTTTTGCTTTTGTTATTGTTGTTTTTGGTCTTGGGCTACTCCAAGGAGTTCTACCATCTACACCTACCTACCTACTTTAAAAACGACGACAACGTCTAAGAAGATGATGACGACGGAAGGTTCATCTCAATTGAGTGTTAATCTGTCTGGGGCTGACTATAAAGTGTGTAGGTATAGTTGTGAGTGGGTCTGGAGGACCCTACTGGAAAGCCACAGCGTGGCGGCGTGTTCACAGTTCTGTCGTCCTTTAAATTTTATAATACATTTTTTTCCTTTTAAATTCATCAATGGATTGTGTGTGTAGGTCTTGGTTGCGTCGCTTCGGGTCGGGTCTATGGAATAATATTTAATTTCTTATTTTGAATGGATTTGGAGTGGTTTGTTTAATTTATCTCTCTCTCTCTCTCTCTGTGGCCGCCGCCGCACCGTGGTCACATCCTGTGAACAAATATTACAGCCTTGTTTTTTTTTAAGAATCCTCCACATGGGCCAGTGCATTCAACTTTGGTGTTAATATTTAGGTACACACAATCGTTCACATATAAATATTTGCCTATATGTAGGTAAGGTATCTGCATTTGGAATATTTTTTTTTTCTTCTTTGAATAGCTGGTGTGGGAATATTTTTGTGGTGATTCTTGGAATCTCCTTCAGGCCATGAATGATTTGTCTGATCTTTTAAAGCTACCTTCCTACCAAGGTATTTGTATTTATTTTGTCTTATCTTTTGCCGAGTGTGAAATGTGAATGGTGAAAGCAGGTAAATATATTAGTCTAACAAGGACGTTAAATGAAATTTGAGATCCTTAAGTTAAGTTTTGTTTTTATAGATATTTAGGTTCAAACATGATGACAAGATTTATCAAATTTATAATATTGAGAAGGGGACTTATGTTTTATCTCCATCAATTCGATTTATCGGCGTTTTATTTAATTCCTTTTATATTTGCTGGCCTTGGTCAAATAAAGTTTATCCTAGGAACCAGGGTTATAAATTTATAAAGGCTATCGGACCATTTTAGCTGTTGTCCAATTCATAAGAATTTATTGTTCCTGGGCAGATAAAGGTAGGTTTAGTTAAGATAGGAATCCATATTTATAAATTTGCTTCAAATTTGACACAAGAGCATGCAGGTATTTTTCTTGATGATAAATTTAAATATTTTTGGGCTTTAGATCATTAAGAACAAGAAGCTGCCATACAACGATTTTGGTTTTTCAAATTGTCTCAAAAATAGATTTAGCAATTTTGATTAAAGGTCCTACCTCTAATTTCTTATTACTGCGACAAATTTTTTTAGGAATAAAATTCACAAAAATGAAAATACGTTTTTTCGCAAACTAACACTCCGACCACTTTCTTGTTGTGACAAAGTTCAGAGTCGAACTATCCAACGAAAAGAAAACGAAGACCACCCAGAGGAAGAAATTGAGCATTGCATACCCCTTAGCACATCTGAGAAAGCCAAAGATTTCAGTGAGCAATGGACCAGGAAGCTCCCTGCCCTACTCCTAGCTAGAAGCGTCAAAAAACAGTGGATCCAGTATCGTGACATCATTAAAGAGATAGCTGAGACCACCATAGGCTATCACCACCCAGAAAAAAGAAGCCATGGTATGATGATACAACATGTGCGGTTTTGAAGCAGAAGATGTAAATGCACGAATGCAAATGCTGCACCTAAAAACAAGAGCAGCAAGAGAGGAGTACCGTGAAAAGGGAAGAAAAGAGATAAGAACCTAGCGCAAAAAGAAAAGAGTTTCTGCAGCCTCTCAGCTGAGGTATCTCAAGGAGTCTAGCACCACCACCAACACTCATTGGTTCCTTAAAAAAGCTAAAAAACTGACACCTGGTTATAGGGTCGGCACGCAAGCTCTTCGAAATAGCAAAAGGGACCTAGTCACCGAAGCACAGAGAATTGTAAATGTGTGTAAGCTGCATTTCCAGCAATTGCTTACTTAGCATTGTGTAGAGAAAGTGACAGGAGAACAAAGAAGTACGAGACTTGTCAATGAAGAACCACTTCCAGCGCCCAGTACTCAAGAGTTTAAGAAAGCCTTCCACAAGCTTAAGAACAACAAAACCGCTGGTTCGGATGCCCTGCCTTCCCAACTCTTAAAGTTTGGAGGGTGCATGCACTAGCTCATCAACCAAGTGCGGCAGGAAGAAAATATGCCTGACGACTAGTCAAATAGCTCCATATGCTCAATCTTCAAAAAGGTGATCATATGTCTTGCGAAAACTACAGAGACATATCCCAGCTAAATATTGCCTACAAGATCCTATCCAACGTACCATATGAATGTCTAAAATCTTTCAACAACTCTTTGATCGGCACTTACCTGTGTGGCTTCAGGCTAAGCAGATTAATGATAGACCAAAACTTCACATTGGGGCAAATCCTGTAATAGACCGACGAATTTCAAATCAAGACAAGTCGAGTTTCATCAGCTTTAAAGCCACATATGATAGCATAAATCACCAAGAACTTTTATTGGCGATGTCAGACCTTGAGACCCCAAAAAACTGATCGAGCTATGCCACATGACGTTACAAAATACGCGGTGCAACTTGCAAATTGGCAACAGCTTATCCGAGCTATTCCAAACATGATGAAACAGATGCACTATCATGTGATTTCTTTAACCAAGTAATGGATCAGATAGTGCGCAACAGCTGTGTTAACCTGTAAATCATTGTCTTCAACAGGTCTTCTCAACTGCCTGGCTATGCGAATAACATCGACATCATCGGAAAAATCTTTCGGTGGATATTTGGTCCTATAAGCGAAGAGGGCGAATGGAAGAGAAGATTGAATTGTACGAGTTGTACCAAGATGTAGATGAAGTCCAAAGAGCCAAAACACGTAGACTACCACTGGCTCGGCCACATCTAGCGAATGGACAACAACGCTTCAGCTAAGTTTATGGTTGCCAGGAAGACCGAACCTCCTCAGCAGGGACCAAGCGGTTACAGACGCAAGAGCGCCTGGTCTCAACGGCTGAGGTTGAAAAGTGTCAAGTATGACCTTTCCATCAGAAACTCGTATTCAAATTTAGTAGCATTTTTAGCTGACAAAAAGGAAATGACACTTCTGATACGCACATAAAAATTCAAAAAATAAAATGTTTTCTTTAGTTTTTGGCTACATTACATGGTAAAACTTCATCGCGCAGAAGTGAAATCTCTTATAATGAGACTGAAGTATGGTTATGTATATGTCGTTAACATAATTGAAAAAGTATTATTATGAGGGTATGGGTTACCAGAATATTTTTATTAACAAAGGGGTCACGTGCATAAAAATTTTGAATAACACTGAAATAGATCATATATCGATCACCACTGAGTTTGTCATTACCGTTCACGTTTTTAGCAATCTAGGTATACCATAATTTGAAGAAGAATACAAAATTCTGAATGCCAAAATCTCGAATTGTAAAAAAGAAACCCCTGAGTGCTATAATCCCAAATACCAAAAATCCCGAATGCCAAAGTCCCGAATATAGAAAATCCCAAATAGCCAGAGTCCCAAATGCAAAAAATCCCAAATGTATTCGAGATAAAATCCCGAATTTTAATGTTTACTTTTTCAGTAATTTTAAAGAAACCTAATGGCCTTTATGTTTTCCTTGAATTTCTAATCATTTTGGAATTTCATTTCAAATGACTAGAATATTGAATGTAAAGATTGTCTAAATCATATAATAAATTGGCAAACACGAATTTTGTGGTATAATTTTCGCGGTCTACAAATAAGGCCGAAGGCTTATACATTTTTTTTTGCACAAAAGTGCAGAATGCAAAAATTTATTAAATAATTGGACCACAAAAACTAAAAAAAAAAACAATAAAAGAAAATTGCGTAATAAGTGCGAGCGAGAGCGAACTGGGAACTGGATTTAGTTCCCATTCAAGGTAAGAAAGTATCCACTTCTTTATGGGAACTATAGGTACACATTTTGAAATATAAAGTGAGAACTACCTTTTAAATATTCTCCTATTTATAGATCTCAAAATTATAAAGTCTCAACCATTGTTGGATAAATAGCATAAATTCAAAGTTGCTTTAGATAAAGATTTTTCAAATGCAAAGCAAACGTTTCAAACACCCAGCCTCACACTTACCCCAAATCCAAGCAGGGGGGTTGCATACCTCAGTGTGTAATTACACTTGCCTTGTCTTACATAAATACAGTTTTATCACCAAGCATTACGGCGAATAAACAGTGAGGAGTTGTAACCCCCTTGTATGGGCCGAATATCTCACCCAACTTCTCAATTTGTTCATTTTATCACTGGAGGCACATACTCACTGGGTCATTGAAGCAGTAATTCGGTCCCAGCTCTGCAGTCTCTTCATTGCTGACAAAATATGTTGGTCTAAAAAAGTCAATCTTCCTCAATTTCTTCAAAAGCATTGAGTAAAAACAGAAACTGTGACTCAAAGTGTTCTGTACACATTATTAGAAATCGGAAGCTTACAAAAAATAAACAAAAACAATCTTTTGTTACACAATATAATTTGAATCGTCAGCCTAGAAATCATTTAAAATTTAACAAATAATTTCTCTTTGAAAATTCGTAAAAAAAAAACTATTCAGATACTGATTTGCATAAAAAACCCGCCAAAATAAATATGTAAATGACAAAACAAAAATCTTTTCTATCATTTCCATCAAAACTTATGAACTATCTTCACAAATTCATTCACATTCATATAACATAAAAAAAAACCTTATATAACATAACCAGATTTTGCAAAATAAAATAAACATTGCCAAACAAGACAAACTATACACAACACAAACAACAACTAACAAAAAAAAAAACATAAATAAATAATACAAAAAAAAATCAAATCAAAACAAAAAATTAACAACATACGCGACTGTCCTCACGTTATACCAACCTACTCTTGTGTGCCATCCCCATCTACATCTTCGCATACGTTCTCACATAATTAACCTTTCGTCTATAAGATTGCAAATAAAAAAGTAAATAAAAAATAAAAATAAAAGAGAAAATAAACAGCAAAAGAGGATTGTAATAAATATCTGAGGTAAACGAAACTTATGGCTTCCCATCTAAGCGTTCAAGGCCAACAACACAAATCAAACGCATTAAATTCCTCTCTCGATCTCGAAATTGGCTATGGCTAACACAGAAGGGGGCAAGAACCCCCGATGAACAGCAAGAACAAGAGAACAAGAAACAGAAGAACCAGTAGAAGAAGAAGAAAAAGAAGAACACCAAATATCACTACTTCACCGAAATAGCAAGACCTAGCGCTAGCAAGAAGTCTCAAACTCAAGAAGCACCTCTGCTATGGCCTATGAGTCCCCAATATTCAAGTTACCCAACCAGCCGCAGAGCCATAAATGTGGTGGCGCATTAAATTTCTGCACTATTCAGAGCTTCTTGAACCTCATCGCCGCACCATCATCGCCCCACCATTCGCCTGAATTTTGCATCAGATGTCTCATAGATTGAGACTGCTATGCTCCCAATATCCAGACTAGGCACACTGGAGCTGCAGTAGGAACACCCTATGTACCCCATCTCTCATCTTAACCAGTCAACCGGGGTATGGCGCTAGCGCGCTCAAAAGCGGTGCGCATACAGTTCATTACGTCCGTCCGTCGACGTCGACGTCGACGTCTTCGTATTCTTCGTCGTTGTCGGTGCTCCCATTCTATGAACACGATGTCCATCCGTTCCTTACGTCTTTTCAGTTGTGGGCTGTGGTTTGTTGCCATTGCGATCGTCTGGGGAGGATTCATTGAACTCCGCGCGCCAGAGTGTTGTGTGCCCCTTTTATCGCATCAAAACATCTCTCTCTCTCGTTGCTTAATGTGATGTGGGGATTCAAGGAGGATGTGCGAGGCGTATGGGGTCATTGGATTTGGTTGATGGTTGAAGGATCGGCGGCGGCGTGGTTCTTGTTCCCGCGCCCGCGATCTTCACAAGACATTCCACTTTCTGAGTTTTTGAACTTTTGCTATCCTCAGCCGCTGCCGGCCGTGCCATCGCCATTGCCATGAAGACTTACCTACCTACATAATGTATATCTGTCTTCTTTTTGGTGTGCGATTATCGTGTTTGCGATGTTTACTTGGCGTTCTTGGTCTGTTTTTTTGTTTGTGTTTTTGTGGAGGCTTCAAAATTTATGGGACACAGCGAGGCGGTGATTTTATGATTTCACTTGGATGAATCTTCTCCTCCGAACCGACACAATAATTTGCTTGGCCACAAGTCCTAATGAGCCTTTACCAACGTGTTTCTTTGTTGTTGTTGTTGTTTTTGTTTTTTTTTGGTTTCAATATGTCCTGTAGGTAGTTGGTGAAGGGATTTTTGATGTTTTTTTTTTTTTTTTTTCAGTTTAGCTTCTATTACACGCTTCATTAAGTTTTATGAACTGTGTTATAAATTCAACGATCTGCAACGAAAGGTTTAAAAATCCACCGAACATTTTTGTTTTTCAAAGTTGTTGTTTTAGCACTCTTTCAGCAAACCAACGATCGTTTCGTAGAGGTAGCTTAAAATAGTTCAAAAGTGTTTAGGATTGGTCAGTTTATGTTTTCGAGATCTCAGAGATCTTCGTTTTCTCTTTCAGACGAGCCGAATAATGAACGAAGGATTGAATACAGCTTAAATTGCCTTGCATATGAGCTGCGAATAGCGAACTGTGAATGGTCGTGAATTTTGACATTTTAACAGACGTGAACTGTCATAAAAAATAAGGCACTAAAACGGGTGCTTAACAAAAATTTGACTTTTGATAAGTTTTCAATCGCAACTTTGTGGAATGCGTCTTAATTTTGTGGAATGCGAATAAGTGTCTGATATTTCATAAAAAATATCTTATTAGTTCACGTGAAATTTAAAAATGCTTAGCTGAACAATTTAAACAAATCTTAGGTCTTGTTTTCTTCTTAAAATTGTAGATAGGTTCGTAAATATACTTTATCGAAAGGTTAAAACAAGAATTTGTTGTTAAAACAAGAATGTATTTGCAAGAGGGACATCCCACAAAAATTTATTAGGTGATGAATCAAAATGCCACTATTTTTAAAAGGGAAGGTTCTCAGAGAAGTTTTAAATCTACAGCGGGGTTAGGCAAAGCTATTAGCTGTCACTAATACTGTTTCTGTTAGTGATAGGAGGAATTCATTGGACTCTGCAATCACACCTCAAACATGTGGAGTTCGTAGACGACGTATGCAAATTCTCTCATAAGATCATAGATTTCCTTTAAATGCTAATGCTAATATAGAAAGAAAAGCTGAAATGGTTGGGTTCAAGGTCAAAAACGCTAAAACAAATAGAATCTGCCTTGAAACTACGTCATCTTTTTTTTTAAAGACTAAACTACGACTTTCTTGCTCCAATATTGAATCCATGCTTCATTTTGGATGCTGCACTTAGAAAGTAACACCAGCTGTCACATGAAAGCTGCAAATGTTTGTAAATAGATGTGTGTGGAACATTTTGAGGATATTCTGGCCTAACTATATTTCCAATGATGAACTTTATGCATGGAAATCATTTACTCCTACAAATGAAATCATTAATGACTGGCCTAGAAATCGGTACTTGGCGATTAGCGATCAAAGATTGATCAGTACAACTGGGGTAAGGAGCTGAAATACATCTCCAGAAATTGAACACGATGTCAGAGTAGTGGCAGGGAAGTAACAGATCTTAATCCAAATCTTAAAAAATATTGAAGTTTTAAACAATGTTGGATAATCGAGAGGTCTAACAAAGTGGATTTTGTGATACCGTTCGTCGAACAGTGGAGCCAAACCTTCAATCAAGAGAAAATCCTTTAAGCGGTATCGTTTTGTTTGTATTTTCAACCATTTCTAACGGTACTGACCATTTTACGACCGGAATTAAGAAGAAGTTTTGGAATTTTTCATCATTTTGGAATAGTTTTGTTCAAGAACAGTTCAATTTGTGTTCAAAGGGGCTGTTAGTGAGCAAATTGTGGGGAAGTTTTAATTTTATTTCTACTTTATGCAACTTAAATTTCGTGACGCAACATGGAAACAATTTTTTTTTAATTATGCAAAAATGAGTTATTTGGGACTTTGGGACAACTTTTTAAGATTCGAAAATTATCAATTATTCGTAAATTGCATAAATTCAATTGAAAGTATTTAGAACTATCATCAAAATCTCTGTGTAAGGTTTTTTCAGCAAAAAACCCATTTAGACTCAAGCGCACTCATTGAGAATTGTAGTATTTTTCCTATTTTCGAAAATCCACTCGAAAACACTAATTGATTTAGGTACTTAGTGACAATTTTCCATTTTCGTCTAAGATGATCTAAAATATAATTTTCTATTTTTTTGTTTGATGCGTTGAGTTCTAAAATGGTCTCAGAATTATTCTACCAAGTCATGATTTTGAGATATTCGAATCAAAGATTTTGAATAAAAATGAGTTTTTTTATTAAAATTTGTTATTCATACTATTTTTCGATGTAATTTTTTTGTCAAATAAATTTGTATGGTGATTCTGAAGCAGGTATGAGAACATTTTCCTTCGAAATGTCTTTCGAAAATTTCTAATATTTTCATTCATTATTGAGAACTTACTATTAGGTAAGCCTTTGTCTTGGTAGAATCGTTTTAGTCATTAACGAGATATACGAAAAAAAAATGCCAGTTATATATAGCTATCATTGAAACTCATAATTGATCCTTGTCATAAATGACATTCTAATCTTTCACTACCAACAAAAATATAACAAAAAAGTAAATTTCTACAAAATGTATAGGTATTTCCCTTTTAAACGCCCTCTAACTTTTGCCATTTGTCATCAACAAATATGCTTCTAACAACGCAAGAAGTCACAAGAATTTTTTCTTCCGAATCCAATTTGAAAATTACCCCCCAAAACCATATGTACGAGTATATACTACATCCATATATTCCAGAGGCTCTTGAACTTGAATTCAAATTCATTCTGGAAGTCAAACTTATTTATTTATGCTTATTTAAAGCGACATAATTCCTTGATGTCGATGTTAGTATAGGAACGCGCGATGAATAACAGCGAAAAAACCCTCCAATATATGTGTTCAATTTACCATGCTGTACACTCTCTGGCAGCCCCTTTCTATACTGTTATACTTAGGTATATATGTAAGTATTTATATAACGCCTGCTTAAGAGTTAGCAAAAGTTGGATAAATTCCTGGAATTGAGCTCACACAGTTCAGGATACCCTCAGAATTTGTACGTTAGCAAAAAAAAAGCAGTTTAGCCGTCAAAATTAATTTCACCAGCAGCAGACTATTGAGACAATGTAAAATGCATAAAACGTCATCTATTGTGGAAAAAAAATTTTGACTTAATTTTAAATTCAAAGGAGAATGGGCAAAAATTTAGTTTCTTTCTCCTATTTGACACGACTGTTGCATACGCCGCCCTTTAAAAGTTGTTGTTGCGTGTACAGTAGACGCTCGATTTAGTGAATCACGAAACACTGAACTATTCACAATAGTGAACATGAACACTTAGCATTTAACATTGCTTGAGGACACTAATTGTTTCTAATTTGTTTAAATCAGATTTAAAGATTTATCTAACGATTAAACAATTGACTAAGAGCTGACAGCAGATTTTGGGTTTGAATGATAGAAAAAAAATAAGCATAAGCGTCAAAAGCTTCATTAAAAGCTATTGAAAAATCAAAGTCTTGCTGTCCACAAATGGAGCCTTCGTGATTACACAGTGCATGAAAAAAAATATGAAAGCTACTTTGAAGCCAAAATTGGCTTTCATCCCTCCCCAGATAAGCTC
The DNA here is from genome assembly GCA_946251815.1 of Dasysyrphus albostriatus. Classification (NCBI taxonomy): domain Eukaryota; kingdom Metazoa; phylum Arthropoda; class Insecta; order Diptera; family Syrphidae; genus Dasysyrphus; species Dasysyrphus albostriatus. The sequence continues at coordinate 141,968,146 of OX276336.1, forward strand.
CTGGGATGACATATCACGGAATCCGAGGCCATTTGAGAGTATATAGTTCACCTTTCCGATTGTTGAAAACAACGTTTTTCACTTTGAATTTTGAATTTCTTAAACGGCCTGAGATGTATGTATTCTCAAAACATAAATTGAGTTTTGTTTTCTCTCGAAAATTTATTCCACATTTTATTGTGCTGGTGATATTCACTTTTTAAAATGCCAAATCAAAGAAGGTTATAAAACTAAGAATAAGGGGTCGGATGTGGGGGACCATAAGAGAAGGTGAGATTGGTAGAGTCTTCTGTGGTCCATTGACGTATGACCGTCCTCGCGGTAGAGATTATTTATCCACGGCACTCTGTTGGTTCCCATGATGCTCCTATGCTGATGCTTCTTTTGCTACTTCGGTACGTCGCTCCGTGAAGTTCGGTCGTTGTAATCCTTGAGAAAGCATCCCAAGGTCCATGATCTCTAGCGCTCTGGCTCTGGCTGTTTGTATGGCTCTGTCTCTGATTTGGTGTCCTGTGTGTGTGTTTAGGTTTTCCGTTGAGCTCGTTTCATCGTGTCGTCGTTGTCGTTGTCGTCGTTGCCGTTGCTGGTTGCCTTCGCTGTCTTTGCACGTTAGTCAATTACAATTGGAATGCAGTCAGGCCACCCCAGGCCCGCCGCGCTCTCACCATTAGGAGAAAGAGAATGACCAAGATGAAGGATTCTCTGGCTTTAGGGAATGGAATGCACTGCAGATTCATCGACTTCAACAGCGACGACGAACAACAACGGTGATAGACGTTTTGAATGGAATGTTCCAGTTTGGTGTGCTGCTTATACTAATGCCCTGCCTTTTCCCACCCTGCCCGTTGTCCCGTTTTGGACTTTGAGAGTGCGCTGCACTGTAGGTATTTCAGTGAATCTGGATTCAGGATGGTGTATATTTTATCTTTCTGCACAATCGTACTCTCAAGTTGGACATGTCCGATTTTTTGGTGCCGGACGAGAGTTCACATATAGTCCACGATGGAATGGTTGGATGGTGGGACCTTTAGATCCACCGCTTTTATACAACGAGGGGGCTTAAACTCCGGTCGGTCGGCCACTCTCTTTTCTCGAGGAGAGTATTTAATTTTTGTGTGGTCCTTATTCGGCTTTGCAAATTTTGTTCTTGTTTTTTGCTTTTCATTTTTGATTTCCGTTTGCGCGGTTTCATTGAGGGTTTGTTTCGTATTCGATTAGATTAGTTTAAAAAGACGATGACTACGACGACGTTGGATTTTTGTTTTTTGCTTTCTTTTTTGTATTTTTTTTATCGGACTCTTCTTTATCGCGAATTTCTTGGTTCTCATCGGGCGCCCCGAATTGAGTAACATTCCGCGAAGAATTTCTAAAAAGTCATTGCACTGAATGAAATGATTGGATTCCATGGAACTCTTAGGTGGTTTAAATGATTTTTTTTTATTATTTTGTTGAATTTTGAGTCGAATTTAAGAAAGGAATTTTAACAGTCGAGGATTCATAATGAAGACTAGTCATAAGATCGGTACCTAGAAGTTTAAGAAATAAACTGCAACTGAAAACAATTGATGCTCTCAAAGTCAACCTAACTAAAATGATAAATATCGAGTGTCCTCAATGAGAGACCCTTGCTTGAAATCCTTTTTCGTCTGGGATTAATAGTTCGTCTATCTCACATCACAGTTTGACGACCTCATGACCATTGCCAATAAAATAAAACTAATCAGATTCTCGTATAGATGAATTATTGAGACGCGACGCGAAGAAGTCATAATTCATCAGTGTTATAGCGATAACATCTTCAGTTATGAGTGTATACTTTGTCTTGCCTCTTCTTGCCTCTCCCTGATCTGCTGTATGTTAACCTCGTCCAGACATCATACAAAGTATATTATTGTCAACATGGGAATATGCTTTTCCATCAGGAACCCATTGTTTGCTCTTCTTGTCATAGTCTATGGATGCGTATGCGTAGCGTATATACATAGATTATGATGCGTTGTTGTAGGTATATATTTATTTTATGACTGCAATGACGAATAAAATTGTTATTTGTACTTCACTGGTATAACAATCAGAGAGATATCAGCTGTGACAACAACAGCATTAACCTCCAGACAGGAAGTCTAGGCGGTTGATTATTATCTTTAAAGCGTATGCTTTTTGATGTCCTTTTATTTAGTTTTATTTTTTCTGTTATGTTTTTTTGTTCATCTTGTCGCACACAAGCACTGCGCCGACATTAATCTCTCTAGGGAGCGACTCAAGGATTTGCCACAGACTATTTAACCTGATTTGTATATTTTTTTTTGTATATAAAACGTAAAACATAGATACAAACAAACATAGGTATCTACTTTTCTTTAAAATTTTCTTTTCAGACACATTCCCTACTATCAACACTTATACTTCGCCGCACTCTTTCGCTGAATTCACCATTTAAAACGATACAATATGTGATGTTAAATTGAGACATGATGATCCTTTTTTGTGTGTGATACTGATTGTTAAAAGGAATTCCTTGTAAGATAAAATTTAAAAAAAAGTTACAAAATGTTGTCGAATTTTGTTTTACTTTTATTGATTTATTTCAAGAAGGATAGAACAAGTAGGTGTAACTAGCTTATTTTGTTGCGTTTTTGTCTCAATTGACCTTTGGAAGTTTTGAAGCTCTGAGGGGTAATAAGCAAATCTTCGTTCAAGAAATGTCTGGAGAATATAATTTTAGACTTTCTTTGACATACGTACATATTTGAGGTGTTACAGTCTTATTAATTGCCTTACAAATGCATTTGTACAACCTCTATAAACTAGAATATTATTGTGAGTAATATCTCACCTACTAACTCGTTCATTTGAAATTATAAACAAATTTCCTGATGCTATTTAAAAATTTCTGTTCCAGAAACCTCGCAACTAGAATTTCAGCTTCGTTTCGGCCTAACTAAATAAACTTTCTTATTTCGGTAAAACATCTGTAAAATTTCCGTAAACATAAAAAAGAGAACATAATACAAGTTCTTAAGTAAGTCCTTCACGGTCTATAAGAAGTTTAAACGACCGCTAATCCAAATATTATTGAAGCTAAGGATTTGACACATAGCTTCAGAAAGGTTTCTATAAAGAAAAGAATGCGAAGTTATCAGTGTATATGGATAAATTGTAAAACATTTACTAGAAGTGGATAATACAAGTTTTACGGAGGTTGAAAAATTAAAAAAAAAAAAAAGAATTCCTATTTTGAATTTCCTTGAAATGGTTTTTGCTGCACTTAAATCCATTTGCAAACAAGCTGTAGATTTGTAAACAACTTCTTAAATTGGCTTTAAGCTCCCTTTCATTTGAGGAAAGAAATAATGTTAAATTTGTTTGTATTTCCTTTAAAAGTGGCTTCGTTGAACACTCACACAATACATACATACATACCATACATAAGTTAAATCTGAGCAAAGCGATTTAGTTCAAGTTTAAACAGGCGTTTTTTTTTTGTATTCGGTATAGAAATAGGATTAGTGTTGAAGCGTTAGTGTATGTCTTATAACAAGAGATTTTTAATAGAACAAGACATTAACGCAACGAAACAATTTACGCAATATATTATAATCGTTTCTAAAAAGCTTCTTTAAAATGACTTCTACAAGTTTGAGCTTCTGTGATATAAGTTGATATTTTCTTTTATGGTTTGTGTCTTAGATTTGATACATCAAAGTGAAGTCTTTGATAAAACTTCTAAGAAATTGTTAGAGAAACCTTTTGAAGACTGACAGCAACTGCAATAAAATAACTTTATAGAAGCCTTTTGGAGTCATAGATTCAAGTTCCTTCTTTAAATCTCTTTACATAGGTCTATCCAAAAACAGATATTAGTCTCGTTTAGTTTTCTATATCTAGCTTTCAAACTATTTTAAAGAACCAGTTATTGAAATCATGACATCTATAAAAAATTATTTTTAGTGGAAGCTGTATAGAAGCCTTATACATAACCAGACTTTTATCATATCAATATTTCTAAATTAATAGGAACTGGAATGTAAGTTGAGCTAGGATAACTTGTGGTAAGTTTTATAGCTTTTAAGAAACTGAAAAAGCAGGGCAAGTTTTTAAAAGATCTAACACACACCTGGCGTAATGGAGTTTAAATCCAAAAATATAAGTTTTAAATAAGCTTTGGTCATAATTTAAGTTTATTTGACTATTTCTACTAACTGGTTGGGATTAAGTATTAACAAGTCATGGAATTCTGACAGGTCATGACCTCTCTTCAATTAAAATTTGAAGCATGAGTTTCAGACATTCAGTTTGGTATGTAATTAATAGTCTGCCAGTAATATTTTCGAGAAGTAATTTCAGTATATCTGGCTTTTCATATATGTTCGCTCTAACTCCTTATATTTGCATAAGGACAGTCTCGCTGGTAGAAAAAGTGCAATGGAATTTTCTCGGCTCCTATTGGACTTACAGTACATTTTTTTGTTTGATTTTGTAAATAGAGGTTAAGATAATCTTTAATGTTCTTGCTCACAATAATTTTTGACATCTCTTTCAAAGGAAAAAAAGTATCAAATTTTATTTGTAAAAAAAAGGTTTCAGCGTTTATCTCATCTCTTGTTCACTTGAATGAAAAACGATTAAAGTTTCTTGTAGAGTACCTAGTTTCCTACATTCTTGAACCTTTAAATTTTATGAGAATCAAAAAATGTCTTAATTGCAGAGTAACAAAGTTGGGGATTTAACGATTCGTACGATTTCTCAAAAGGGATTATTTTCTGGATATGGGCAATTTTGTAATGCTGTATTTAAGACATTTTTTGCTATATAAAATCAAAATATTTAACAAAGTAGGAAATAACGTGTTCTACGAAAGACTATTTGAGTATTTTTTCGCTCTAATACACAACCAGGCGATGTAAACTGTGAACACCATTTTTTACTCAAAAATGTTATCAGTTTTTTAGCAATTACTTTTAATCTGAAAGAGATTTAAAAAAAAAATTGTAAACAAAAGTTCTATAAAATAATCTTACCTTCAAATTCAAGCAAAAAATAATGCCCTACGTTGGTGGACGAACTGTATTTCAAGTAAAAAAGTGTATTTCATTCCAAATGTCATCCATTTGGCTTGAAATCACTTTTTTCTGAAGCATTCAAAAAAGTGATTTTTGTTTCGAGGTTTTTTAATCCATTGTCATCGTAGCCATCCTTCATTGGAATTTGATAGTTAATAGTTTGACAAATGGTGGATGAACTATATTTTAAGGCAAATAGTGTATTTCATTCCAAATGTCACCCAGTCGGCCGCGAATCCCATTTTTCCCAGTAAAAAAATTGCCAAATTGTCCGATTTCTTAGAGGTTGTTTAATCCATCGTCATCGTAGCCATCCTTCAATGAAATTTTTCAACTCGTTTGAAGTTTGTATTTATATTTAATTTCAATTAGATCTTCGTCTTCTGTTCGACATCGACTGTTACAAAAAAGCAATAACAACCCATATACCAATACCAAAACCAAATAGTATACTTTCAGTCGATGCCCCCAAAAAAAAACAAGCTGATTAGACCGAGTTGTTTTTTTGGTTCATGCGAAATTAAAATCTAACTCTAACTCGAGTTTGAAAAAAAAAACCACCGAGTCAACTTGGTCAGTCAAAACCGAGCTATTTTTCGGTTCAGGTAAAATCTAAATCGAGTTAAAAAAATCAAACCGAGTCAACTCGAGTTGTTGTACTTAACTGTGTTTAACGTGTTTCTCCTTTCTCCAGATGCATGAAGAATATCACCAATTGCCACTGAAATCCAAATGTTCCACAAAATATTAATTTTCCTAATTCAAAAACTTATTTTCTCATTTTTCGAATTTCAAAATTCTGTACAGAATATTAAATTTAATTATTAATTAATTGTAACAAATTAAAAATAACATGTTTATATATGAACATATGTATGTATGAATGGGAATAATAGATTTACAATTGTCATTCATTGATTTAATCAACGAAAAACAATATCAATTTCCATGTTCGGATCTAAACATTCCCGCTAAAAACAACACAAAATCTTATCTCTCTGTTATCAACGTGAACCAAATCAAAAATTCTCCAAAACATTCTTGTGTTATTATTTTTTTTTCTTCTCAAAAAAGAAATTGTGCTTATTAGAGAAGTTTTCAGACACATTTGTCAATTTTATGAACCTCATTTGGTTGATCTGACATTATAGTGCCCGCACATCAACCCATACCTAAGAGACCCTTTCTCTGTTTTCATTCCTTGGTCTTAGCCACCTCCGCTCCGTTTCCCGTTTCTTTTTCGAGAAAGTAGCAGAAAAACTGCAATGCAATTATGAATGATGTCAGTTAATTACAGTGATAATGCGGCCAAAAGTTTTTTTCCTCCCTCCACAGTCTTGATTCCATTCCCGGAATTCTCCAAAAATAAAAAAAAAACACAGAAGTAAAACTAAAAAGAGGGTGGATATGGATACAATAGATATGAAAGTAGTCGTAACGTATAACAGAACAGAATAACTACTATGCCATCACCCCATATCCTTTACGGTTGTTGGGGGGAGTGTGCCTGTGCATGTTGTGTCTGATTTTATTAGAAAAGTTTTATGCGCAAAAAAGAAAGTTTTATTAAAAAAATATAAGAAATGTTTTTCTTTTAACGCCCAGAACGACTTATGAGCAGTGTGTATAGCACGCTGGGCTATGGCTATAGACAGGGTGGTATATTTCAAGCGCAAGAGTGAGTTAGTAGAGGACTTTTCGGAATGGTTATTAGATGATACTTGAGAAAAGACCATTTTCCGTATTCGCTTGTTATCTTGGAAGACATTATACCTTATACATAGAAATAGAATGAAAATAAGGGGCAGGGAATTAATAGTTTGGCTACAATTTGTTTTTTGTTTTGGTGATTTATTTGAGACGCAAAGAGGTTTGGCATCGCATAGATAATAACTCGGAGTTTTGTTATAAGTTTTTAAGATTTATCGATGACCAAGAGTGGAGGGGGATATATGGACAAATTTATTAATGGTAATTGATGATGGTGACATTCTGAGGAAAAGCTTAAATAGGCTTAGATTTTATCTTCATAGAAGGAGAGGGTGCTCTATGTTTGATAGTCGTGAGGGTGAATTTTAATTGAAGCAGCTGTGCATAAAAAGCAAAACGGTTACGCTCGGTTTTTTTTTGTTTGAGTGGGTCTTTTGCATTTGTTAGAAGGATAATTTTCTTAATCTATAAGTCCTTATAGAATTTGCTTTTTTTACCGCAGAATAAGCTATATTTAAACTTAAATCAAGACCAATTTATTTACGCGAAACGCTATTGAAATGTAAAAGAAGGGGTTTTTAAGGAATGTTTGACATTAAAAAATACAGAAAGGGTTAAGTACCAAAGCATGTTTGTTCACTAAAAATGATAAATCTTTTTACGTTCAGTGAAATAATTCACATGAGATAAAGTTTCTATTTTCTTACTTAAATGGAAATAGCACCTGTAATATTTATTTGGTCTTGAAATGAAAATGTTATCAACACTCACAGTTTCTATTGCCAATCAGAAATAACATTGCGATTCAAATAGAAAATATTGCCTACACACAGTTGATGTGACCACAAGTAACGAAAACCTACAGTGTTACCTAAGAAAAATGTGTGAAGCCAAAATCTGAACCTAAAATTTCTTGTTTCTTTTTTATAGCAAACATACAAAATAAAAGCCCCACCCACCTCCAAATGAAAACTTAGAAAAATGTTTCCAGAGAGTATAATTTGTCCTCTGGCTGTTCATATGTATCAAAACCAAAAATCGTTTGCCCATCATAAGTTACATACAAAATATTAAACTTATTTATTTTTTATAGCAACTAACTATTAATAACAAAAAAGTCACGCAGTTCACCCAAATAAAAATAAAAGGAGGTTGTATGGCGAATTTTTGGTGCCACCAACTGCTCATGTGTTTCCATAAAAAACCATTAAATTTTTTTGTATAGCAAAAGTCGTCCAGCATCTTTGAAGAAACTTAGAAGGGTCAGAGAAACACGTTCATTTGTCCACCGAGCGTTTAAGAAAAAGTTGTTTGTCTGCCCTCATGAAACAAAATACATATTTAACAATTCTTTTTATAGCAAAAATAACAAATAAATTTAAAAAAAAGCACAAACATTTTATATTGTGTGGGACAGAGTCAATTGGATTATTTTGTCCAATATTTGTCCATGCCTGTCCATTTCAGTTTAAATATGTGCTACCTATATTTTTTTTATAGCAACTTAAAAAAGATGATGAAATTTTTTGATTTTCGATGGTTGCTATAATAAGTAAAACATTAACATTTTTTCTTGCGAGTGTATACAAATTTTTTTGGATGTACCTACAGGACAGCCCAGGTGTCAGAAAAATTAACCAAACTGACATCTTTCTCCAAAATATTAAATTGTGGAATTTTAATTGTTAGTTTTCTATAAATCAAAAAGTGTATATGTATAATAATTTTCCCTGTGTGTTAGAAGGGATCTATTGTTTTGTTTTTAAGATCGTACAAATCTCGTTGCATGGTATTTGCTTTGTTTAACGAAACGAATAAAATTAACGATTGGGTTGCAAGTACTTGCTATAATGTTCAAGAGGCCATGGGTTTAGGAAAATTTTATGTATAGAAAGTCAGGGAAATTATAAGATGAAAATGTTAAAAGGCATGAATTACGATATTTAAAATAACCTTTTTATTAAAAATATCAACTTAACTCTTGATTACCTTTAATTGTATGGAAACAATTTTTTAGAAAAAGCCCTTACGTACCGAAGTTAACAAAAAAAAAAAAACGATTATATATTACAAAGTTTTCAAAATATTTGTATTCAAAAAAGAAAAATAGAACATTTTTTAAAAATCCAAAAAATATTTTTTACGAATTTTTGTACACAATTTTATCAACAGAAGCTTCTGTACAAAAAAAATTATTTTAATCAGTGAAAGCGTTTTGAAGAAATTCGATAATAAAAATTTGGTTATTTGGGAGGTGCCATAATGAATAACCATTTCTTGAAAAAAGGTTCGCCCAAAGGTAGCCTTTTTTTAATTGATAATTTATTTTTTAAGAGTAATTTTTTGGAGTAAATAAGTATGGCTGGTACTGTTCTTTTTAGTTCTAAATAAAATGCACAATTGGATCGCACGTATGTACTTGCTCTTATGTTCAAAGTTGCTTGGAACTTAATGAAAGATGCTAGTAATTATAGAAAAATTATTTAAAAAAAATCATTTTAGTCGTTTTATAATCTGTTTAATAACTAAGAGCTCAAAAACACACATATCATTTGATTACTTGAAAAAATATGAATACATCAAGGAAAGTATTGATCTTTCTTAAAAATTGTATTTTTATATATAAATCATTAACATTATATAAAAAAAATTGGTATGGCAATTTTGAGTATTTATTAATTTCAATTTATCAACTTACTTTCAAAAAAATTCAACAACTGGTTTTGAAATATTGAATTTTCAAATACTAAATTATTATTTTTTTTTTAATCTTATTCTTTTTTTTTCAAAATTTTGATGTGCAATTTTATTGCCATTTTAAAGGAGCTTCTGCATATAAATTTTAACTTAAATTGGCAGAACTGGTAATGAGATGCGAAAATTGAAATCCAAAAAAATCTTTAAATGACAGGTACCGTTAACAAGGGTTTTTGTAAAGTTTCTTAGTATATAAGTTCAGTAGAAAATGTATCATATCCACTTTTCCAATGTCAAACCATCATCTTCAGCCATTTTACCTGGCATGATTTTTAGTTTTTCCCCGCCTTTTAATTGGAATTTCTAGCTCAGTATATTGTTTTCTTGCAAATGTTACACGAAAAGAATTCTTGGATCAGATCACGAAAAATGAGCTGCAATCTACGAAAAATGAATCCCGATTTATACCTTGGCTGGGGATTTCGTAAATTACGACTATTTGTATGCAATTTGTGAAACTGAGCAAAATAAAGATATTGATACTCAAAAATCGTAAATCAACACTCTTAAGTATCAATTCTTCTATCGACAGAAAACAAAAATTGCGAACAACAAATTGCAATTTGAACCAAATATTTCTCAATTGCACAATTTGTAAATTTGCAAAAAAAGATTCGTGATCACCACTTTTATTTCGTGATATTGCTAATTGAAAGATCAATTCCAACTCTTTATTTTGCAGGTTACACTATCTATTAGATACATTCCATATTGTGGTGCTTTATCTCGTCTAGAAGTAAATTGCGATTTTTTGTTGGTGGTTTGCAACTATTCTCATGGAATTGCAAATTGCGAAAAAAAAACCGTAAATCAGTACCTAATTGTGCAATGTAAATTACAAAATATTTATCGCATATCAATATTTTAAATGTTGATTGTGAAATTATTCTTTTTTTGAGAGTAAATTACCCCAAAAAAGTTGTATTTTGCTATGAATCATGAATTTCAATTGCGAATTTCGAAAAAGCTTATTTTGTAAATTGCTATGTTTTGAATGTTAAATAACCAGTTTTTGTGTTAATTTGGGATCAAAATGCATTGATTTACGAATAAATCATGATTCGTAAATTGCAACTGTTCTAGCCTTATTTCCGCGGAGCTTATTGCGTTTCACCAAAATACCTACCTAGATTTAAAAATAACACGAGTATCAAAAACTTTAAAATAGGAATTCCTAAAACGAATTGCAAAAAAACTCCTATCGGTCCTATCTAAATACATTATGTAAGACTATACTCATCCCCAGTTCTTTATCTAAAACTCCCATCCAAAAATGTTGTTCTTTCCTTAAAACTTGATACCTACGATTTTTAAATTAGGTAGGTAGGCTGGTATAGGTATATATAAAGACATAGAAAAGACGTTTCAAGTCTAACAACATAAAATAAATTTTGAAGACGTCCATATCTCGGTAAAGTCCGAACAAGATTTTCTATTGAAAACATTCAACACACATTAAATTGACCTAAGACTCTTAAATCCAAAAGCATCTCAGACAGATCTCCCATTACAATACCCTAACTCTATCCTATCTTCCTTACTTCATACCTATCAATCCAACCATACCAATACCTACCTAACAACAATATTTCCCAAAAGTGCAAATAAAATCACAGAAAAAAAAAACGATTGTCCTCGACAGACAGACAGCCAAGCCAGTGAACATACGCAGCATGGCAGTCAGACAGATGAAATGGTCGGCCATATAGGTGAGAAGAACTGAAGGGAAAGCTTCAAAATGACAAACCCCCGAAAAAGTAGCAAATAAAATATATAAAGGACCTTAACAGAGATGTTAGCTTGTTACGTGAGTTCACTTGAGTTCAAACACACCAAGTGGAGTGCAGAGTGAAGTCCTTTAACAAAACTTTTTCCCGCCACGCCAACTGTTCAAAGTATTTTCCATAGGAGTATGGGTGTGTGTGTCTGCGTTGTATACAGAGTGTACCTACCTATAGCTATGAAGGTATACGTATACAGTTCGAAACATATTATTAGAAAATCTTTCAGAATCCCAAAAAACCAAGCGTCAAAGGACAAGCACAAGAACGAACGAACAACGACTATATATAAGTATACAAAACAATAATGGTGATCAGATGGTGAGGTATGTCCTTTTTGTGTATTGTCCCCCTTGCTCTACAAATTCCGCTTCATTATATTATATCATCCCAAACCCAATCTGTCTGGAGGGGCTGAAACCGAAATAACGAGTAAAATTTCATACGTAAAAATGCTAACATCCGGTGAGAGCTGACGCTGATGCTAAAGGACTACCATCAAGACCAAGACCGATTGTTAGTTCAGCAGTTTTTGTTTTCTTTTTCTGCGTATGATTCACAAACAAGCGGTTTTTTGTTGAGCAAGGACAGCCGCGAAAAATTTTTGCATGAAAAGTCACGCCGGCCGTTAACGCCCTTTCGAGCCTCACCGCATGGTATGTCTGGCTATAGCCCTTAGCAGAGTGAGTTACACGAATCGAGCTTCACCACACCACACCGTCAGAATTGAACCGAACAATAATGAGAAAATCACATCAAGTTTTTTTTTCTCGGATTTTTCATTATTATAGAAGCAACTGCTCTGAGCTGGCCTAGGCATAATCCCTTAGTCCTGGCTATATATGGCAAAGCGATATCCTTTCACCCTGTTATTGCGTCTTAATCAGGTAAACAGGGAAGCACACTACAGTCTCAGCCAGCTAGATATACGAGTACTAAGGCACAACAAAACAGACAGAGCAAAAAAAAAAAACAAATATCGTCTAGATATCATTTTTCGATCAGGAATTTTATAAAAAGGGAGCGCTTACTTTTATGTTGTTGATGGTTAGACTTTATGTAGGTAAGAGCAATGGATTAAGAGAAACAAAAATGCGACCAAGCACAAGGCCAGCCAGATATTCCACCGCCACCGATGCTGAGCCTGTTCCTTCTTCCCACCTCACTCTTCTCTCAGGAACAACCCACAGGTTCTTCATTTAGCTTAGTTCGACCAGGGTTTTGTTATGAAATGAAGCCATCTAGCAAAAGCCAGCGTGCCACGCCAACCACACCGTCTGTCCGTCTGTAAAAGCAGTTGGGAAAGGTTGTGTCTCACTACCACGAGTTGCAGCAGCCCTCATGGTTCGGTATAGTGTGTTAAGAAAGTCAGGATATATTTACCAACCCTTAAGTCATTCCGAACTACAAAACCATTTTATCAAACGCTTCACTTTTTTTTGGTTATAAATCTACTCCCATAAATTATTTTATGGCGTTTGGTCTGCTTTAATTCATGTTTGATTTTCATTAAATAACCTAATTTTTGTTTCCAGTTTGTTTCCTATCCAATACAAATTTAATGAATTTAAATTATGAAGGTTAAACATTAAGAAGCATAAATTAAATATTTGTCAACTACATACGTACATTAATCTAGAGCAAAGAAATAAACTAGGCGTGAAGAGGCGTTACGTGAAGCAGAGTATACATGTTTATGTAGAACATTTGAGAAAGTCACACGTCAAATAGCTAGCCAGGCTGCTTAAACATCAGAACAATCGCAAAAAAGGAATAGGCAGCGTGCTGATTGTTTTTTGGTGGTTTGACAAGCTGCCGAAATATTTAAACAGTCGATAGTTTAGCGTAAGAAGCTAGTTGAGCAACAAACAAAGTTAAAAATTAGAAAACAGACGTCAATAGTAAGCCAATTATATGATAAGCCAACATGCTTTTGAGATAACTGCTCAGGTTGAAATTAAGTGGCATCAAGCTTTTATTAAGAAACCTGCTTTCGATTACAATCCGACTCTGAAGTACGGAAGTCACATTCTATAATGAAACTTAAAAGATGTTGCTATTGTGTTGATAGGGGTAAGGAGCTTTTATCTATGTATCTTTTATGCAAATCTATTTAAACGCTCAATCAACGATCTGTACGGACATAATCTTGCATTGCTAAACTTGTGAATAAATCAGAAATAAAAGTTTTCAAGTTTTCCAATAATTGGCAATGATCATCAAAACCCCATAACTAGTTTAAACTTAAAGAAAAACTGTTTCCTGCCTGCCTTCTGTGCCAACTGTGATATTACTTTAATTTAAGAAATATTTTTAAACGATTGGTCGACTTAAGTTCAAACCACAAATTAAACACAATAAAAAAGAAAGTAAAGCAAATGAATGAAAAAAGTGAGATCTTATCTATGCACACGAATATTGAGAGAATATAATCTGCTAAAAATAGCACTTGAGCTACTGGTCTTTATTTAATTTTACATCGTGGCGTATACGTACTATAATATTTTTTCCAAGATATAAAATGAAACATAAGCTCGAATGCTTTAAAAACGATTTTTTTCAAACGTATGAATTCAAATATCTCCGATATAAATCTGAAACTATATCAGATTTTAGGACACCTAAGCCTCCAAATATAATATTTCTTCTACACAGCCAAATCTGTTTTGACTATACTGTTGTAAAGCTTAGAAAATACGTAAAAACCAATTAGCTTTTTGGTCATAGTATTTCGAAAAATTGTACTAGAATCATTTATTTTAATGACATTTTTACGGATGTTGTCATCTTCTTCAAGGGATTATTGATGAACAAAAAATATAAAAAATGCATAGTTATTTTAAATAGCTTCATGAGATTGGGCTCCCAGGAAAGAAGGCCCAAAAGGAGAATATGAAATACAGCTTCAAATTGGAGACCCTTAAACTCTAAGTACCCTATTACTATGGACTTGGATAAATTAAGAACTCAAAGTAAAATCGTACAAACAAAATTTCATTAATATCCTTGGAACTGTATCCGCTTAATGAAAATTTAATTAAGTCTTTCTTGGATGAAAACGGATTTAACTTAAACAACTTTCTCAATTTTTTGTTGAGCTGAAAATTGCATCCAAATTTGTATAGCTATTTATGAGAAATTATGAATTAGTTCAGTGGACACCATGGTTGAAGGCAGTTTTTGATAAAACCAAAACGAGTGTGGCATTAATCAGTGAACTGAAACCATAACTAATGTTTAAAATTCCATCAAAATCCTTAAAGTCGTTTCTTAAAAAAATTGGAAGTAAGAGGATGTTAGTAGCATCACTCTTTTAGTTTTTTGAATTGCTAATACAAAGAATTTCTGAAAAATTCTTATAACAGTTAAAGTACTTCCAACAAACCAAGAAATAATAAAAGTGAGCGTTCCACTTTCCAATATTCCTGAAATGTTTTTTTTTTTTCATCAGAAAGATCTGAAAATATTATTTAAATTACTTCAGTGGATTCAGTGGGCGTCTTTTACAAAAATATTTTTTATTTTGTTTTCCTTTATAAGAACAACCTTAAATATTTTATTCAAATCCTTAAAAAAAGTAGTTTCCGAGAAACCTGTAGGTAAATACTAAAAATCGGAGTGTTGTTATTTTTTCTTCTCATAAAAATAAGCTCCAAAAATATTTAAAAAAAAAACTGATTCTTATAAATTTTTTTCGCCCAAATATGAACAAATCTTTAAAATTACTTACAAATCATTATAACTATGATCTAAGAAATAAAAACTGGGCGTGTCAGTAGGCGGATTTTACAAAAATCAATTTTATTTATTTTTCTCGTTCAAACGGATGGAATTGACGAAATTTAAGCATAGTACGCCGCGCCGCCGAAGCGAAACGAAAAATTTCAAAAATTGACACAACGAAATCAGGAACGAAAAATTTCGTTTTGAATTTTTGTTATGAAGTACGTAGTGCGATAGTGGAATGTCAATAAAACAAGAAATCATAGTAGATTACTAAATCCAAGTCTCCACTTATTTTTTGTACACAATAAATTGACCGTAACATTGTTTCAGATGGAAATTTGACAGTTTGTTTTATTTTGCTGTTGTTTTTTTGAAAATGAAAATTAAAGAAAAAGAACTGAAGAACATTGACCAAACAATTATTTTGAACCTTTTACACCACACCGGACGATAAGAAAACAAAAACAATAAAAGTTCACATCAAAGGAGACTAAATAAAATGCACGACTGGATCGCACGTACTTGCTCTTATGTTCAAGGCGCTGAGGGTTTAAAAAAAATTATGTGTAAAGACATGGAAATTATGAGAGAAAATTATTTAAAAGCATGAAATATGATATTTAAATTAGCTAAAAAAAACTTCGTTGAGAGTTTGAAAAAAAAGGAACGCCATCTTAATTCTTTATTGAATAGGATTGTATGGACAAAAAAAAAACTTAAATCGTTTTTTTATATATAAAATTCTAAAAACATTTTTAAGGAAAACTTTTGGAATGCAAATCTTAAGTATTTACATATGTATTTGCGTATAAAACCAATTTTAAACTTTTTTTAAAGATTCAAAAACTTTTTTTTTTGAAAATTTTGATATGCAATATTATTAAATCTAATCTTAAATTTGAATATACAAAAAATTATCTAAATTCGTTAAGCCGATTATGAGAAAATTAAAAATAAAAAAACACGTTCTATGACAGATACTATTAATACATGGTTGCTAAGTGCAAAATTTTATAATTTTCTTATAGTATATCGTATTGATTTTAGTATATGGAAAAAGTTTAATCAAAATCGTAGGAGTCGTTTTTGGGAAACAAATGTTTTCCTTTCCGGTTTTTTAACTTTTGTATGGAAGGTACCGTTAAATTTTCATGTATGTACATTTTTTTCTAAAAAATAATTTAGAAAGTACTAGAAAACTCTTAAGTATCGAGTTTCAAAAAAATCGATCGTACCGTTCACAAAATATTTGATTTTCGAAAAAAAAAGTTGAAAGATTTTTTAAAAATTCAAAAAATATTTTCGTTTTTAAATTTAAGTACATTGGGCTGTTTAGGCTGTAGACGAACAGACAGACTAGGCTTTAACTTTTATATTTTTTCTTGTTCATTTTAACTCTAATAATTTCATCAAAATCGGTAGGACCGTTCCCGAAAAAAACAAACATTTATACATACATATAAGCTTAACTCGTTCGAAGTTGTAAAAAATAAACAATAAATAATAATATAACATAATAATAAAAAAAAAATAATATAAAAATAAGAATAAATAATTGTAAAAATAATTAATAATACATAAAATGTTTATTTGTTTCATAAAATATAAAATCGCAAATAAAATTAAAACAGTTTTATTTTTCTCTTCTCAAAATTATCAACAGTGACATACGACTTTTTGCGGTATAACGACGAAATGGCACGCTTTAACCTTTATCAAAATCCAATATGATTCTCTCCGCAGGACATTCATGGAATACTGTTATCGTGGTGCATATTTTGGTTTATTATCTATTAGAGTTGAAAAAAGAAGTTAAAAAAACATAAGAACGACTGAACTATTGAATAAATTACAACTGGCATACCTTTTGTCCTTGTAGTTTTTGTTTTTCAAATTTGAATTTATTTTATTATGAATATTGTCAGCTACAAATGACACTTACGCTGCTGTCCTTTCTTACCTTAAGAAGGCTAATCAATGGTACACGGTGGTGTATACGTACTATTTTAATGATAATAAATAAATAATTATTAGTTACATTTTAAATTATTGGTTATGAGGACGCAAGCTTTCTGGTCATACTGTAATTGCATTATCTTGCTCACACAGTGCCACAACAAATAAATGTGCGAACTGTATAGGTTGAAATGTAATGGCATAGAGGTGGCAGAGACAGAGAGGTATAGGCGGCAAGGTAGAGTACACCATCAGGTTGTTTACGATTTGTTATGTCGACATTGTTGTTGTTGTTGTTGCTGTTTTTACAATCGGTTCGGTTTGGCTGTTCGTTTGTCTGGCGCAAAATCAGCACACACCCTGATGCGAAAACATAAATCCTTCGTTCTCCCGTGTCCTTTACATCCTTCAGCGAGGTTGGTTGGTGTATTTATTTCGTGTATTTCATGTGTCTAGAGCCTCGTCCATTACCACACAGCAGAAGCAGAAGCAACGGCAGTGTGGCATAGCAGGCGCACATCAGATCATTGTCCTTGGCAAGTTCATTCACTTTTCGCAATTCAATGTTTTTTTTTTTATTTTTTTTGTTGTGGTGTTCGTAATTTTTAGATTGTATGTTGTGTGCGAGACAACCCTCCTCGATTATTTGATAGATAGACAAATATACAGACAGACAGACTGTTTGGATTCGGATTCAGTATGGATGTTGATGCTTTTGCGTTTGCCTTTGGCTTGGTGCGGGGTAGTAGCCATCTCATCAGCATCACCATCCAACAGCCATCATGGTGTATTTTCTCATCGGGATCGAATGAACTGGGAAATGGAAAACTAGGTTTGAGAGGACTCTTTATATCTGCCACAATAACAACAACGATGATACCAACTTCGTCTTCATGTTCATCTTCGTCTCGTTGTCATTTCGTCAGTCGTTAAGTTTACCATGTCTGAGTTTCTTGTAAGACCAAAGTTCTTTGAATGTAGGTACCTACCTACCTATGTATGTATCTACCTAACCTACCTATATTATTATACAATTTCGCAATGCGTGCTAAGTAGATACGTGCGTATAACATTGTCTGGAATTATTGTGGATTCGTTTTCTGTCTGGAACAAGAGTGGTGTTGGGTTTGGTTGTTTGGTAGGCATATCTTTCCAACTTTTTTGCTGCCGGGATAACTTGGTGACAACAATGAGAATTGTGTGAGCTAAGTCTTAGCAAATCTGATCTCATTCTCGATTTCAATGCGTACTTTATGACTCAGACATAAATATAGCAGTTTAACGAACTTTTTTCTATTTTTTTTTTTGAAAAAAGTCCTTTTGATATTACAGTCTAAGGTTACCCTCTTCAAGAAGCTGTTGGTTATAGACACTGCTCGACGTGGTAAAGAGCAGGGTTTAAGATGCGTAAATGTGCGTATACATCAGACACAGGGTAAAAGACCTTATTTCATTCAATCAATTTCACTGAGGGTTGCGGTTTACTCGTAAATTATAATACACATAGTCCATAGGTAGCAATGGCATTGAATTTTCACTATAGGTAGGTATAGGTCGGTTATGTACGTTAGAAACATGACCTTTTAGCTTGAATATTCAGCCCTTTAAAATTTTGTGCGATTAGGCATGAAATTGGTTTCTTTTTTAGGTAAGTAAGTACCTATGTATATAACGACGTATCACGTCGTCATTGCCATCTTGAAAATTTGATGCGTAGGTACCGAAGCTACCTACGTACATTTTCAAGGCTATTTAGGTAGGTACCTACCTATAGAATTTTCTTAAAGGAGTGTTGGTAATTATTTGACTTTGATATGACTTTGATGAGATTTTGGAACAATGTAGGTATAATGTGAATACATTTGAATGGCATTGAAATCTTCTTAGGTGTGATGATTGAGCCTCTATGGAGAATAAGTCTTCAATTTACAATGCGGGGTTTTTCTGAAAGGATTATTAATATTAATTTCTTGTATGTCTGGGCCTGTCTTCATTATATTGTGTGAATTGTTATTTGTTTTGAAATAAACAGTAGTTGTGCCTAACTGATAATAAGATCGTCGTAGATGGTTGTCTAATTTGATAGTGTCTAAATAGTTCTAATTAGCTGTAAATGATTATATATATCAGTTAAATAAATATAAAACCTTATATGTACCTAGATCAAATTTAAAGAAATGTGTCTAATTTTGACTGATTTGCTGATTTGTAGACAGGAATGA
Organism: Dasysyrphus albostriatus; assembly: GCA_946251815.1. NCBI lineage: Eukaryota > Metazoa > Arthropoda > Insecta > Diptera > Syrphidae > Dasysyrphus > Dasysyrphus albostriatus. The sequence goes on from OX276336.1 coordinate 141,987,361, forward strand.
TTGAATGTTTTTGAAATTAAACGACTGTTAAAAGTTAAAGTGCCTGGCCACTGTCTGGTGTCCAGTGTCCATTTCATACTTTCGTCAGTGAACACTTAAGATTTACTTGGGTAGGTTGTCTATTAATAGGTACCGTGAGTTCTCTAGTAATTGAAACTTGACTTCCTGGGAGTACATTTGGAGACACATCTACTTATACTAAACTTTACTCCTTATTATATCTATATGTATATGTAAGCCATGGTTTGATAACTGTCAGAAATTCGGTGCTGTTTCTAATTTTACAAAAGAGCTTCGAATCAGAAATAATGCTCAACAATTCAGGTTCAGAGTTTATTGCCGGCCGTTTGACATCTTGTAAAATTTAATATTTTAAGTTATAGCATACCTGCAATCCGTTTTTTTAAATGTTTTTACAAAAAAAGGTAGTTCGCACAAATTTTTTAAATTTTTGAACTTTTTTGGGAGGTGAGAGTCTTAGTGGTTAGTGTTTCCTCATATGAAAAAAAGAGTTCAGATTAAAGTTTTAAGATATGTTCCGAGATGGATAGGCATCAAATGGCTCTACATGAATAAAAAATGTTCCTTATTTTTTTAGATTAGATTTTTATTTCAGCCCTTAGTCTCCCTATTTTCACTTTAAAGTACTTATTCTAATTCTTATAAAACGATTAAAAAAACAATCAGAGAGTATATATTAGATTAAGACGAAAAAAAAATGCTTTCCAAACAAAGTTATTATGTTAAAAAGTTTTTGAAAAAATAATTTTAATTTTAAAAAATTATATTTTATTTTTTAATTTTTATTTTTTTAAGTTTGAAACTTATTTTTTCAAAAGCTATTTACAATAAAAATTTTATTTAGAGAGCATATTATAGAATGGATTTGTGGCTTTGAGAAAAATTATAACGTGGCATTGTAAGTGTTCCCGTTTCATAAAAATATTTTTTTTCTTTTTGAGGCAAATTTCTTAAAAATTACAAACCTCCTACCTGAACGGGGGAAAAAGACCCCCACTCCGATACAATTTCTTCATCGTCTGAATCTTATCTATAAATTGTGATTTTTTTTCGTGTGGTATAGGAATAACCCTAACCCCATAACAAGTGCCTTAAAGTGAAAATAAAAAAGAGCAGAGGGCGAAATAAAAATCTGAAAAAAATAGAGAAATTGTTATTCAATGTTTTAAATCGAATAAGGGCTATCCAGCAGAATTAAGGACCACCCTAATGCTTATGCGAAAAAAAATTTACAATCGTTCAAGAGATTTTCTTAAAAAGATTTTGACTGAAATCGGTTGAGTCGTCAATGAGAAAATCGAAAATTGAAAATCAAAAATATCATTTTTGTACTGTTTTTGTTTGGGGTCTTTTGGTCTGTTTATAAAAAAATTTTACTCCATTATCCTCCCAACGCAACGTTTCATAAGAATTCCTTACTTCCTCAGGGGTAATATTTATTTTACTTTACTTGCTCAAAAATTTATACATTTGCTTCAGCTGTGTTCACTTGGCCCGCAAAAATTTCGAATTTTTTGTTTTTTTTTTGGAAAAGATGACCATTTAAATGACCACTTTTGACCACCCTTTATCTTTTTTGACCACCCAGTTTTCGAGAAAATCGATTTTGAAAAATGGTAGGCCACAAGAACGCTGATGGTGCCCCAAAAATCGATTTTTACAAATTTGATTAATGTTTTTGATAGATGTTTTTTTGAACATCAATGACCATCTTTTTTTTCTTTTTTTCGACCATCCCTAGAAATATTTTTTTTTTTGATTTTTGAAAGTTTTTATTTCGATTTTTTTTTTTTCTTGAGACTTCCTTTTAATTTTCGAAATTTGAAAGATGATCATTGCAAAAAACTCTATACTTATACAGCTGGGTTCAGATACTTAAAGGATTTAAGTAGGACGTGTAGGACTCGTACTTCGGACACTGGGAGTGCAGACTGAAACTTTACGTATTTCATGCGACTTCATGCTATAGTTCCATTCCATAAGTTCAACGTTGTTTTCATAAAAATTCAACTCAGTGCTCACTTGAAGAAGGCTACCATAAATTTGGGGAAAACGTTCGTAAAGAAAAGAAAACTTAAAAACAAAAATTCTTAATAACGCATTCACCTTCCTAAATGAATTCAATTTCTTTGACTATACTCATGTAGGTACCTACTCATAAACGATTTTAATAAAGCATCTAATAGCTCTTTTATGAAAAACTTCATCTAATCATGGGGATGCATAGACACACAGCCGCATACAAAAAGGGCCAGCAAAGTATAACGGCTATTACATCTACTCTTTTTTCATCGTCCTCGTACGTAATCAAATTATTTCCTATCATGCTCCTGTCCCTAATTGAATTTCCATCAGACAAAAAGGCAATTGAAACCATCAACAACAAGACACAAAAAAAAAACGAAACCAGTCATCAGCCTTTGACATTTTTCACTTTCGCCTAGTAGGTACCTATAAAAGGAAAACCTGAACCACCACCCAAAAAAACATCATCATCATCTACATCCATTGCATTATTGTTTCTTCTCCTCGCAATCGCAATCCAAATGTATATTTTGTCGACCAAAGTTCATAAAAATCGATCCAATTTTCGGTTGTTCTCTCTTTCATCCTTGTACCTATGCAGTAAGAAAAAAAAAACAACAACTAGCGAAGCACGAAACAAAACATTTCAACCAAAATGTGTATAATCAGTTTTCAACAAAAAAAAAAAGAAGGAACTGCTCTCTGATACTTGTTTTCTTTTACCAAAATAAATAATTTGGCGCGCATTTCTCCCGCCCTTTTTAATGCGCTTGTTCCTTTTTTTGATTGAGTGTGCGTGTGACTGTGTGTGCCTTGTCGTCTGTGTTTATGTTTACACAACAGAATTCTCTTGTTTATTATTTATTTCTTTTTCTACTATCAATGCTGCTCCAAATGCTTGCTGGGAAAATGGCAAATACAGAGTAATCACAATGTGCCCGAAGGCACCCTGCCACAACCCTCACTGAATGCGACAGCTTGGGAAAAAGAAAAAAACTCAATTTCGCTTGATATCAGCACCACACTGCGGTATGTTCGAGTCGAGCAAGCTGTCCATTTTAATTTTCAAATAAATAGAGTAAGAGAGGGCTATGGTGCAAAATAAGAGACAGAAAGAGTTAGAGAGGGTAGAGGGAGTTGGGAGATTTGTGGAAATCAAATGTGCGCAGCGCACAAACATTCACAACACACAGCTTGCGCCAAGTTTGTTTGGGTTCAAAGACCAGGAAATTGTTATTCCTCTTGGCCCTCTTCATACACCGTTAACCACATAAATGCAAACGGTCCCACAAGTCCCTCTTTCCTGTCGGAGCGGCTTAGAATGTTAATCTTTTAAGAGAGCCTGAGAATGCCGCCACTCGAATATTCTGGTTCGGTACTCGTTCCCATGTAGAAGGAGAGAGAGAGACCCCCTTATTCAACGGGCATGATGATGATGATACGGACTTACACCCTGTTCTGGTCAAAATGGGTCTGATATAAAGAGAGAGTTTGATTTTAACGATGTCGCGTGGTGATTGCCGTTTATTGTGTCTCATGTAGGTACTTATAGTAAAAAGACACACGTTGCTTTCCCTTTTTTCTCTATTTTTTTCATGAACTCTCTCTCTCTTTCTCTCTGTGTAAGGGTGGTTAGGTAGAAACTGGTTGATGGTGCCTCTTGGGACTAGAAATATATTATAAATTTGCATTGTTGTCTGGTTTAGGGGATGGTTTATAGTCCCGCAGGGTATAAAATTCATTTATTTGTCTCTCTTTTATTCAGAGTTTATGTGTTTTTCCCAAACCCCCCATTCAAACAACCTCATAAAGGGCTTAAAGGCTAAATTCAAAAGGTACACATTGAAAATGGAACACATTCATGCGCGCCTTTTTTGAAGCTTGTTTTTTTGAAACGAACTACAGCAAAGCTGTTGAAAGAAACTAAACTACAGCAGAACAGCAGTACAGCAAACAGACAAAAAATAAGAAAAGAAGACGAGAAAATTCCTTTGCCTTTGCATTAAATTTTCCCCGGATGAGCAGTCGGGTGTCGGGTCGGGTTTTATAGCTTCGACTCTTGGATGAGAGAAGTGGAACGTGAAATGATATGTTTTTTCCACATTTTCCTCCAGATATTCTCCCCGAATACCTACAAAGAGGAATTCCTTTGGTTGACACTGTGTATACTTATGGTTCCATTTGTGCTTCCTGTTCTCATCCTCTTCCTCCGTTGCTCCGCCCGCCACGCGCGCCATGACTCTTCTTCTACAACTCCTAATTCTTCTTCTATATTTGTTTTGATTAGTTTTTTATTTGACTTTTTCTGCAGCTTTTTCGTGTGCAAGGTGTACCAAAGACGAGACCAATACCTATCTTATACCTGAACCTCGTACTCTACTCATGCCATGCCTGATGCCTCGTTTTATAACTCTTATGTAGGTACCCTATGCTTTTTGCACCGTGAGGAATGTGGAATGTTTTATAGAATGGTTTTGTTGGCCTGCTTGTTGTAGTAAAGACAGAGGTATAGTTCCGCTTTTCAAAGCTATTCTTCTTCTTCTTCGTCTATTCACATCTCTACCACTGCTTTGCTGTGTAAAGTTCTTGCCTCGAAGATAAGTAGAAGTACGCTTCTTTTGGTGTGTCTTATAGCAGGCGCTTCGGTATGCGACATTTAGCGGAGCTTGAGACGAAGAAGGAGTTTTATCTATACCTACTCCTCTTCGGTTCTGTGTAGTAGGATTTTGTGTTATAAATAGCTTTGCGGGGAGGTGCAGAGACAAAATGGAAGGAAAATGCCTTTTTACCGTAGGCTCTTGGAATGTTATTAAAAGTTGGTTCTGATGGCAATGGGGATATGCCATGTGGTGTGGTATGGTGTTTGGCGTGGTTCTGTAGGTATACAACCTACTCGATGGTGGATATAGTTTAAGAATGCACACAAAAAGACGAATGCAATGCGAATACTCTTTCAGGAAGACCACGGTATTGATAGACTGATTCTTCTTTAAATGTAATGTTGTCTGTTGGTGACGATAAAAGATGTTTGATAGTGAAGAATTCCTTTTATTGAAAAATAGAAGAAAAATAATAAAAAAAAAACTTTATCGAAATAAAGAAAATCTTTAAAAAATTTGAAGTAGTATTAAAATTAATAGCATTTGTTGCTATTTCTTTAAATTTATTTGGGATTTAAGGAACTGTGTTGGAAACTTTTTTAAAGATTTAAATTTTCAGTAAATTTTCAGTAAATTTTCATCGCAGCTTCATATCAAAATTTGCCGAGACGATACTGAAATTTTTAATTTGACGATACCGAGACGATATTTACAAAAGTATTGTTTCGTTTGGTATCGTGTTCAGCCGTAGTCAAAAATGATCCAGCCAAGACTCCTTAGAATGGTTGTTACGAGAACCTTTAGTAGTTAAGAGTTTGGTAAGGACAGAGGCGGCACTAGACCAAAACGAGGTGAGTGCGAGATCAAATTTTCGAGGAGATGGTTTATAGACAAAGATTTTTTTATTTAAAAATTAAAGTTATAAGACCTTTTGATGTTTTACACGCTTTAAGGTTTCTTTTGGTACCGCACATAAATCATAGTGTTAGTACATAATCATGAATCATTAGTCGTGAATCCATTTAAAACTTGCATTTTTGTTCATCCGTTTATGCTCGTAAAGCTGTGTGGAGAAAAAAAGTGGAGATTTTTCCTTTACGAGCAATTCTTCTCCAAAATGTACGGAAACTCTTTGTTTTTTGTTGAACACTTGACAGCTCGATTACAAAAGAAAAAAAGTCTGTTGCATTTCTCGTCAGTTAAGGCATTTTGGTTTTAAACATCAAATATTTAAAACATATTTCACAAGTCTGTATCCGTGAGAAATGACAAAAAATTACTTTCTCCACTGGCCATTGTTCACTTCACGTCAATTTTATAATTTTATTAATTTTATTTTTTTCGGTTCGCATCAGCGGCGTACTAGACTTTAAAGGTTAAGAATTTGTATCACAACGTCTGTTGTGACTACTTAACAAATTCTGTTGTTATTCATTCCTTCCAGAACAAAAGTTAAAGAGTTTGCGAGCCAACCCAATTTTCCTATTTTATCGACTTTTGTAGCTTAAATTGTAGTTTCATGTTTTCTTAAGCATGTTCGAAAACATAAAACTTGTATTTTGATTGCTAAGAATCAATTTTACAAACTTGGGTTAAATATTTTATCCTTGGTTCAGCAATTTAAACTCACTGATTGTTCAAGTTTAAAGTACATATGTATGTGAAAATAACTAATAACACACGATCGAACCATAAATTCGCCAAAATCCGTAAATTAAAACTATCGAACAACAGATACAAGTTTGAATCACAAGTTTGAGCTTAAAAAGTAGTACCTCGTGGCATGATGGTCAGTGCGTTAGACTGTCATGCCGACGGTCTGGGTTTTGTTTCCTAGATATTGCTACCTAAAAACCGTAATGTTTTTCTAAAGTACTGCTTCTTGCGAGGAGCTGACAAAGCTTCCAAGAGTATACTTGCCATGAATAAGTGTTTCTCATATAGCCGTTTAGACTCGGTAAAAAATTGTATGTCCCCTCCATTCCTGCCAACAACGTTCAGACAGGAATGCTTGATGATTGTGAGTCAGCAGGCCGTTGTTCTCCACGAGCTGTTGTGGTTTGCGAAGAAATGGCATCTGAATTCTTAAAAAAAAGTAGTTTTAGCAAATGAAATTTTAAAATTCGTGATTTTTTAAGAAATAATTTTTCTTTATACTGCTAAAAAGTTAAAAAAAAAATCAAAGGAAAAATTTTCTGTCCAAATATCCAAAAAATTCTTGAATTGCAAAGACTCTCGACTCCTTGCGGGGCCCCTCGAAGCGTGGGGCCGTGTGCGGTGGAACACATCGCACACGCCTTCCGCCGCCTCTGGGTAAGAAGCATTTTTGCATTCAAAATCGAAGACTTACAGTCAATTCTGCAGACTAGGATCAGACTAGAAAGCCTGAGAGACGGGTCGTAGTCTTTTGAAGGTTGTTACGGCATAGCTTATATTGAAAAGTTCTACTTTGGAGTGAATTGATTTACGAAAGGCTGCCCAAAACGAAGTAGGCACATAGGTGTATTCAAGATTCAATAACGAGTTCTAAGGTCTATACAGAAAAGTCAACCAAAGAAAAATGCTAAAAATACTGCGACCAAGATAGCTGGGACACGTGTAGCGTATGGAAACAATGTACCGAGAAAAACTGAGCTACTTATTATTATTTTCTGCAGCACTGAACGCTACCATAGGACATTCCAATTACCTTTCCAGTAAGTGCTGGAAAACTGTTTGGTTGGTGAATGGAAAAAATTGAAACGTCACATTTAGGTTACGACAAATAAAAAGCAATAAAAACTTGGTCTCGCTCAAGCTTTTCACATTTTTCTTTTATTGTTTTTTAGTTTTCGTGGTGCAATTATTTAATAAATATTTGCATTCTGCACTTTTCTGCAAAAAAGCTTTCCAACCATATATAATTCATATGCCTTTTGTAGAATGCTTAAATTGTACCACAAAATTCGTGTTTGCTGTTTTATTATATGATGAATTTGTAAGTCAGTTCTTTATCTTAAATGTCATTTAGTTATCAAATTATTAAATTTCATTGTTAAACAAAGCTCAACCAAAGTCCACTTCATTTGATTAAATTCTTGTGTTTCATTAAATAGGAATTTATATATATACTTTGCTCATAATGCGTATGTAAAGTGTACACCTCTTGAAAAGACTATATTTTTCAATTAGTTCAATTTGAAATTATCCAATAATTTCCGCTCCAAACCAATTGATTAATCATCAATAATAAAATCATTTACACTCGATATAACTTCTTTCAATTACGAGTATTATCATCACTTAAATAATAAATATGCACAAATGAATGTATCTGTACCTCCTTATTTCTTATAAACTATTGGGTTCGGTATATACCCAAACAAAACCAAAAGAGAGTGTCAATATCAATAAAAATAAAATCTACGTCACAACGCACTGAAAAAATCGAATACACAACACCATAACTCCATTAATTCTAATAAATTGAAAACACGTCAGCCAAAGGAATTGCACGTCATTACATCTGAGCCAGAGAGCCAGTCGAGTTGGTTTTGTGTAAATAAATTATATTTTCTTTGAAATAAAAATAAAAAAAAATAAATAAACAACAACAACCGAGTTAGTGTGCATTATTTAATATTATTTGTGTTTTTTTTTTTTTTTTATTTGTTTTTCCATGCAGTCAGTGCCAATATGTTCACTTTCATTCTGAGAAAGTTCTGTTGTGTGATGATGATAAGGCTTTACAACTTCCTACACACAATTCATCCGAATGACGTTGGTTTTATTTTTAAAATTTCTTGTGTTATTTTTTTTTTTTTTGAATATTTATCTTTTGCCGTTAGGTTTAAGGGTAAACAGCGATAAAGGGTGTTAAAGTCCGTTTTGAGGTGTACTCGAAGAACTAGCAGAATATGAACAAACTTGCTTGATAGATTGATCCACAGTGGATTTATGTCCCACTGACGTAGGGCATACATAATATGTAAAAGTACAAGGGACAGTTATGGATTTATGTCCTTTCCAAATAAATAGTGTTTTAAAATACAGCAAGCACTGAAACTGAAACTGAATTTACGTACAAAAAAGTGATTTTTCGACTTATGAACATATTTTTGGATTGCTAAAAAAAAACACAAATTAATTTTTTCCCTGAAACATTTTCATGTGCGTGAAGCTAGAACCAACATTTTTGATTTTCAAAAACTAAAAGTCGTGTCGTATTAAAAAAATAAAAGTACCGCCAATTTCGATTTCTAGAAAAAAAGATGTGCTGTACTGTGCTCACTTTTCTGCCTTAAGCACGTTCACAGGTGAAAAAATTCAAACTTTGTTTCGATTCATGACACGATTAACAAGTTTGTACTAGGCTTTAAGCCACAAATATTTAGAAAAAAAATCGCAAATTGCAAACTTTACGAATATATTTTTTTTTTTATTTTTTGTAAAAATGAAAGTTGTGCTGTTTTTTGCTAAGTTTGTGCTGCCATTTCTTAACAAAGAAAGTCACGTTGTTTTGCTCTCAGATTTAACTGCAACCTTATCGCATAATTGCAACCTTAAGCTAATGGCCAGAAATAAAATTTTGCGAAGCGCCTTAGGATTAAGTAAGCCGATAAAAATTACCATAGTAGCAACTTTTACGAATAAAAACGAAATGGTGGTACTAATATCACGCTTGGCAAAACTGTTTTTAGACGTAGAAGTTTCAAACATCTAAATTTAATTTAATTTAATTAATTTAATCAAAAATGGTGTGCTCACTTCATGCTTCGCAAAAATTGTTTTTCGCCGTAAAAGCTTCGAACCTCTCAACGAATTCTCTTTGATATATGGCAACACAAACTGACTACATAACCGTACTTTTTTTCATTTCTAAGAAATTGCGAAATTAACAAAAAAATATTCGTGAAATTTGCAAATTTGCGATTTTTATTTTAACATTAATGGAACAGCATAACACACCACAACTTTTTTTCGAGATTCAAAAATAGAGGTGCTAAGAAGATGGTTACCCTTTAAAAACGAAACCCTTATTACGATTTTATTTTTTAATTACTGCACATGGTAGCACAGATTGACGTCTGTGAAGTTAGCCAGAACAATTTTAAGCTACAAGTATTTTTTGCATTTTTAATGCATTTCTATTCCGGAATTTGCAGTTCACCAAATAGTGGTAGTAACCCACTGCAAGTCCTTTTCTCAGAAACCGGGCTAGCTATTAATCTGAAAAAAGGCTGAGAACTAACAATTTAATTTGCATTTCAGAAAAAGAATAACCCGAAATTTTGAAGTCCTTACATTCAAAAAATTTCATACTGCACTGCTAACTTTACTGTGAAGTTAGCAGAACACTATTCCTTTTCAAATTTGCTGTTTAATTTGCATTTCAAGTAAAATTAAGGCCCCAAATCGCATACACCTCATTGCAATTTTTTTTTATCTGAATTGAAGTGAAATGAAGTTAACAGTGAACAATGAATTTATTCGATTTTTTTTTTTCAAATAAGGACTTCTAAATTTGGACTTTAATTATTCTTGAAATGCAAACTAAACTGCAAATTTAGAGCCTTATTTCAGATTCATAGCAAGTCCGGTTTCTGAAAAAAGGACCTGCACTGCTAACTTCACAGTGAAGTCAGCAGTGCAGTGGGTTACACCCATTATTTTGTGAACTGCAAATTCCGGAGTAGAAATGCATTAAAAATGCAAAAACAAAAACTACAAATTCTTGCCGCGGTCCCATTGGTTAAGCTTAAAATTGTTCTTTCTCACTCTCCTAACTTCACGCAGATAACTTGTTTCTATAGATATTGATGTAAAAACGAGATGACACAAAAGGTATAGTCAACCTGGAATAAATGAATTCATGAAATATTAAAATTCTATCGATGAAGAATGAATTAAGCCCTCTAAGCATATCCAGGTCCAAAGTCCTTCAAAATCACCGCATTAGCTTTTTGCATTAGAAACATTTGAATATCGAGGAGGGAATTTATTGCCACTTGGCAATATATTTATCCCCATTTGGAGAGTGGAGTTTTTGCCCACTTGGTATGAAAACTTGATTTCTTTTTCTTTAATTTGTTCCTAGGAGTTATTTTTTTAAACGTATAGTTTTTTTGAATCTACATTCCTTAAATGCAAAAGTGCATACACCCAACCTCGCACCCACCCGAAATCCTATAATGAGTCCAAGCAGAAGGGTTGCATACATACCTCCTATTTATTCGCCATAATGCTGGCGTATTTCTGTAAATAAATAATGAGGTTTTTCTATATTTTTGAATCATTAATATCCTAAATTCCAAAGTTTAGGTGGGAAAAAATTCACCAAAATTTTGGGTGTAGTTAGTTCTCTCTCGCGGTAAGACGGAACCAACTTATGATGGAATAAACTCCCATGTGGAACAGATGCCCGTGAAATTATTTCCCTGCAAATAGAAAAGATGGAGACGTAGTAGGTAAGTTGCAAGTTAATAATGAAAAATATGTTTTGCTACAACCTGGAACCTCTTCCTAAAACTCCCAAAACTCGTTTTAATAATAAAGAGGCGAATTTATCAAACGAAATTGTATGCTTAAAATATTTTCCTATTAAGATAACAGTTCATCCTAATTCGAAAGCACTTTATCAAAAAATTTCTCCTTAGTATCTACTCGTAAACTAATCAACTTTATTTTCCATTTTACAAAAAAGAAAATGTCTCAACTCAGACATTTTAATAACCTACAAATCTAATCTGGTCTCCAAAAAACAATATCTTAACATAAATCCAAAACATTTACCATATACATCAATTTATTTAGTTTATTTTTGTATGTCGAAAATACAATTCAAAATGTCATAATGAAAACTTCATAAAAGTTTCATTGTTATTGGCAGTTGTAACATTGAACATTTCTTTTATATTATTTCTTCTCTAGTATTCTTTTTCAAAAAAGAAAAAAACCAAAAGATATACAAAAAAAAAATCTCGTCATAACTTTTATGCGTACACAATGGCAGTTCAATATCAGAATCGAGGCTAAAATGAATGCTGCTCTGTGCCGCCGTATTTCTACTTTCGTCCACATTTAAAACCTTCTGCCTCACAGTCCCCCTAACCCACCCCTTTTCTGTTTGTTCTGATTCTGAGATGGCAAGTTCAATGCTTCTGTTTATTTACATTTCAAGTCAATTTACTTTTGGCAGTTTCGGTATTTGAAATAAAATGATTGACACATTTTGTTTTTGTTGCTTCTTATAAGTTTGAAGGCGAATCTCTGAAAAGAAAAATCACATCCATTTGCTATGATAATTCTTTGTGAATAGAGAGAGGAAAAACCCCATATATTTTATTTTTTAGGGTATACTGAAATAAAATTATTGCGTATAATCAATCAGAAATCCATATTTTATCTTGTTTATTTTGTTCAGTGTGATTTACATAGAAAATGTGTATTTTGTTGAATTGAAAATACATGAATTGAAGAGATATAACTTGTATATTACATTTCAAATCTTTCTTAAAGTGACAATAAAATCTTTTTTGTAGCTTTTGTAGGCTTTTAAACATGTAGTTATTACATTATTTCTCAAAAAGTGCAGTACTGGTTTCGATTTAACTCAATGTGTTTGTTTTTTTTTGCATAAACACTGAAATCTTAGCACTTCTTTAATATTTACTTGCAATGTAGGGCAAGTATTGGATGACTCTGGACCCTTGGCACGTCATATATGGGAATTTTGAAAAAGAAAATGCCATTTATTGGTCCGTAATTGATCAAAAAGGCAACTAGTCCTTGAAATTGGTCAGCCCTAGATAGCTTGTTGTCAAGGCTTAAAATCTCTCAAGGCCATGTAAGGTCACGCACAACTTTTGGGACCTCATTTGTAGAAATTCACAAAAAGTTTATACCACCCGAAAGATCTCTAGACTGCGATAAAAGCTCAACTGTTTTCAGTTATTAGTCAGCCATGGATTTTTTTCTACGAATTTAAAATGTTCGAATCAAGGAAATAATACTAATATTAATAATAATTGGCCAGCTATAGATTTTTACGATTTTTTGCGATTTATTTAACTTTTTTCAAGGTCACGAACGGTTTTTGGCATAAAGATAAAAATACATGAAAAGAAATCTATGGCGGACCAACTACTAAAACTTTCTGCTTTTTTTATGATGATCTGGTTGATTTTTTTTAATTACCCAAATGAAGTGCCAAATATCATTCCTGACCTTGAACAGAAAAGTTTAAACAATCCAAGACATTAATCCATAGCTGACCTATTACTGGAACTAGCTGACCTCTTATAAAGATCTAGGGATCTTTCAGATGATAAACATTTTTTGTAAATTTCCCACTAATAAGGTTCCTAAATTTATCCAAATTGATAAGAAATGTATGCTTGATCAATTACTAAAAATAACTGATTTCTTATGACCATGAAAAAGCATTTTATATGTCATACTTCTTTTAAATTACCCAAATGAAGTGCCAAATGTTTTGTTTGTTTTGTTTTGTGACCTTGAAAAAAAAAATCTATTACTGACAATGATATAGTTTTTTTTTTTGTAAATTTCACACAAGTAAGCCCCAAAAATCGTGCGTGACTTTGAGAAACTTTAAGCCTTGATTATAGGTTATCTACTTCTTTCTATTTCTACGACCTTTCCTGGCCATTTAGTGAACAATTAGATGATACTTTCTTTTTCAATTTTCTCATATGTGAGGTGTCAAAGATCCACAGCCGTACAAAGAAGCATGGTAGTATTCAGCCATGTTTGCGGCACTTCACCCTTTTTACGGGAACATTCTTAGGCGATTTTCAACCCCCTGTAACTTCAGCACCAATAAAGTCAGAAACTTCAAATTCACAGTACATAGTTTCTAGGCTAATCAAACACAGGTGGTTTACTAATTTTCAAGTCCTTAGCAATAGTAATTCCCGAGGTATAGGACTTCAAAAATGACTGACTCACTAACTCATCAAAATTATAGAGCACTTTCCGACACCGTAGAGTGGTAGGTCCTGTGACGCATATAAAGATAAAATATCCAAAATCTGAAAATTTGTATTCAGGAGGTGTGGCATCCACCCACTTTCTCAAAAAGTCATAAATTATATGGAGCTCTTCCGGTTGGTATAAGAATGGGATTAAAATGGATACAGCACTAGGGTTTGAAGTCCATGTAAGGAAAAATATAAAATTTAACACTTTTCGTTCAGAGGGCGTGCCATCCACCCACTTTTCAAAAATTCTTATAAACTACATACATATATGGGGCATCTCCAACTGCGGTAGAACGATGAAAATTTGTAGAGCGGTAGAGCTTGAAATATACCAAGAATAAAATTGAAAATCTGGATTTTTTTTCGAAAGGCGTGGCAGCCACCCACTCCCTCAAAATTCTTTATAAATTATATGGAAGACTTTCGATTGCTGTCAAAAGATTCAAATTGGTAAAGCAGTAGCGTTTAAAGTGTATACAAGGATAAAAGGAAAAAAATTGAATTTTCCGCTTATCAGGGGGCGTGCTACTAACCTAAACTCTTAAAATTGGTATCAATTATATGGTGCGCTTGCGGTTGTCTTAGAATGGTGAAAATTAGCTAAAAGTTTGGACTTGAAGTGCATAAAAAAGAAAAATTCAAACAGTTTTGTATTCAGGGGACGTGACATTTCCCAATTTTCTGACCTGTGAACCCACGAAATTTCAATCAGTAACCATTAAATACCAAATTTTTGTCATAACTTGGATTTGTTTCGATATTGATTCGAAAAGCTTTCTAGGGCCTTGAATAAACTTGGAAACAATTTGTCATTTTTCAAGGCATTTTGAATTTCTTCACATTGTTTTTCTGAGTGTAGGTACTTTAGTTTTTTTTTTTTATTTTCAATGTGTTCATTTACATAAGAACTTTCCCACTCTAAATAAGTTCATTCATAATTAAATAAAATTAGAGCAAAACCCCCAACACAAATAGAATGAGCGCCCCGTTTCTGTTGAAACAGATATTTGCCTTTCCTTTTATTTTCGGAGCATTAGCAATGGAAATTTTTACACATAGGTATCTCTTCGTCTCCATCTTGCAGGCTATATTTGAAATCATCAGAGAATATTGTTATTCTCAAAGTGCATATAATTCCCCCCACCCATCCTCTTCCAAATATGATGAAGAAATTTTATTTAAATAATTTATGTAATTTATTTTTAAATTGAAAATAATTCACACTTTACGAAAAATCATTATGAAAAAAAAAAAATTATAATAAGAAACATCTGCCTCTCTCTCTACTAGTTGGCAGTTTACCCACGAAATCGGATGAAAAAATTCGTCTTAATGAACGTCAAATTGAAGGTGAGAATGTCCTATGCCGGAAAAGATGAATACTTCAATATTTCTTCCCCCTCACCAATCCGGTCCATACCCATACCCACCAGTTATACCCTCCCGGGTCTGATAATGTGTTCTCCCAACATCTCATAGACAAAATATGTATATAAGAAACGTATTGTTGAACACAAAAAGAAAAAAATAAGAACCGATTCGAGGACATTAAGGAAGACTCAGCTCTTCTCTGTTCTGTTTAGCATAGATATTGCCGCCAAAAATTATTAGAATTGGATATTGCCGTTACGTGAGTCTATTCCGTAAATGTAATTGGTTTTTGGTTCTAAAAGGAAACCCCCAAGACCAAGAAAACGAAGCCAAGGCACTCCAACTCCAATGCTGATTTCAGCTTGAATAAAAAGGACGAAGAGGAAGAGAAGAAAGAAGCAACACCATCTAAAGAACATAGACCATGAATTGCGTACCGCATATCGTTCGGGAAGTTGGAATGCCCGAGGTGGTTTTTGGATTGGGGAAACAAAATAAAAGAACGGAACGGGAAGGCTACAACGAACGGTGCAATACAAGACATTATACTTTATTTGTAATGTCCTTGGGATGTTTTTAAGCGTTGAGTTTTTTTGTTGTTGCTGTTGTTGGTCCTGAAGGAAAAGTAAGGTGAATTTGAATGTGACGGAAACGATAAGGGTGCTTTTTTTTTGGATCCTAATCAGTAAACGAGCTCACGTTCAAAGAAGTTAGCCATAAAAGCGAATGGGTTGTGCGTATTGTTTTTCATTTTTATATCGCTTTAATGGGATGTTTTTTTTTCAGATGGGGATAAAAGTGCTGAACGGTAACCAATGAGCCGATATATGATACAAATGGCTGCATTAATATTGAAGTGGGGATTGCCTATTTTTATCTGAAATTATGTGTATGTGTATTTTTGGGTGATTGAAATGATGCTATTATCAGAAACGATGTCTGGAACAAGAAAACATGTTTGACTTACATACATTATCGAAATATACGTAGGTATAGGTGTGTGTTATAGAATTTTTAGATTTTAGAAATCTTCGAGAAAGAAGAATGTGTACTGTACTTTAATTTTTGATGATATTTGCCTTGGAAAGAAGTAGATGGAAAGTTAAGTTGAGCAATAAAAATGGATGGAATCAAACAGTTTTGAACAGATGCTGATTCTTACTCCTGTGTGTGTTTTTATAAGCTTCAATTCATATTTAATGTATTTATATTTAAAATACATGCTAAGTTATTGAGTAAGTAGGTTCCTACTCATAATTTTATTTTCCTTATCATGAAAGCCCTATCAATTTACTTAACACTTTTTGACATTGTTTTTAAGAAAAATAAATATTTAAAGTTTTAAGCAACAACAAAAACATTTACTTAACTTAATTCAAGAAAAGTTAAATTTTTAAACAAAAATTATAAATTGAATAAGAAACTCCCTCTGATCTGTTGTGGGTTAAACAAAAAAAAAGAAAACTTGGCATAAGATGTGACAAAAGACTAAGCTGCTTAATAATTTTCACAATTGAAAAAATTAAATAAAATATATTCAAATATTTCCAATTCTGTAGTCGAGTATATGGATTGCTGAGGCTGATTCAAAATTTGTTCAAGAAAAAAAGATTGGACTATTTTTTTCGAAAAAATTTCCCTTGGTACCTAGGTACATACCTACCTATTTTCTCTATTCAACCTGACTTTTGTACGAAATCTTTCGATTTTAACACAAATATGCTAATTTTACGAATGATTCTTTTAACTTCGCATTTTCTTAAAAAATTATTTAAAAATGTTTCAGTATTTTTTTTTTAATTTCGCAAAAAAAATCTTGGTCCGTAAAATTTACAATCTCTTACTTGCGATATACATACATATGTGTGTAGGTTAGTACTATAGGGCAAATTTTTGATTCGTGAAAAAATTTCGAAATAACAATCAAAAATCCAAAATAAAAATTTTTAACTTAAGGTACTTTTGTAACTCTCCAGATGGGAAATTGATTTGTTTTAGCTCCAAAAATAACGATAGGGGAACCTGGCCTAAAACGGCACACCAGCTAAACAAACTTATAAGCGAGTAGAGTGAAGGTAATTTTTGAACGCAGTCCTTGAGTTTTTCTGACAAAACGAACATTTTAATGGTTGTGTAATATATTAATTGACAGGTGAGTTTATGTTGAACAACTACTGCCAGAGGCGTACAAAAGTAAAGAGTTTCAAAAATAATTCCATGCTTAAAAGTTGATTAATTTAGTCTACGCGAGGTGAGCGCATTTCTATTTATAAGTATCCAAAACTACCAAGAAATGAAATTTAGCTCAATGTCAGACGTTACATAAAATGGCAATGAACGGGTAAAATGGCACAGGGTGCTATTAAAACATGCACTAACATTTTAATTTTATTTCCAAACAAAAATGGTTGCTCAGTAGCACCGGCAATCAAAGCGGCCATCATGAATGGCAACATCATTTTGCAAAATCCTAAAGGCAATTTAAAACAAAGAAATGGTTGAAAAAATATGTTTGTGATATTTGAAAATAATTAATTTTAAATTACTTTTATTGACTGATTTCAATGAACATTCCTTTTATATTTTATAGTTTTTTTTTTTTTAAATGTTTATGTAAAGTAAGTTTTTGTTATAAGTAAAGATTTTAGTTAAATAAGAACAGTTTTTGCTTTACTTTGGTAAAACAGCTTACTGGTGTGCCATTTTACCCCAGCTTTTATTGAATTTATCATGAAAGATGCTTTAAAAAAATATAAATTCAAACACCTTTTGGCTGTTTTTTTTTTAACAGGAAACTTCAAAAATATAAGCATAATTGTTTATTCCATGCTAAAAAATACTGTATTTTAGCTTTGGATCCGAGATATGAACCATTTTCTTCCAATATGCCATTTTAGACCCGGTTCCCCTACTACGCCTACAACCATTAAGAAAAAGCTTAGCTATCTCAAAAACGGCTCCAACGATTTTGGTAAAAATTAGTGGATTCGTGAAGGTATAGTCTACTTTTTATTCAAAAAAAAAAATTGCCAAAAACATATAAACGGTACCTGCCATATAATGGTTTCTTGATTTTCAATGGTCTCATTAACGGCTTACGCGATTTCAATAAAATTTTGCATGCTGCTTTCAAATGAAAAAAATTTATATCAACTTTTGGATTCAAAAAATTTTTTTTGTAAAATTCAATATTTCAAAAACGAGTTGATAAATATTTTTGAAACTAAGTTTATAAATGTGTTTTAATATGAGGAGTACCTATACACAAAATTTGTATACCAATACTTTTTTCAACGAAGAAGTTACCAAAATTATGTATACCTAGCTACATACATTTGAAAAAACTAGTTTTTAAGAAAACCGCTCCAACGATTTAAAATTGTTTTTTGCACGTATTCATTTTTTCTTCAAGTAATTCAGCTCTAAGTGATTTCACATGTTGTTTATGCAGTTAAAAGAATGATTTAAATGTTGTTTTTTTTAAATATTTTTATATTTTGGTTCAATAATTAGTTTCATATTTTAAAAGTTTTTAATTCCAAGGAACTTGAACATAAAAACAAGTAAACACAATAAAGCACAACTGTTTTTAAAAATCAAAAATGGCCGTGCTAACTTCACGCTTCGCAAAATAGTTTTTTGGTCTTAAAGTTTCAATTATCTGAAAATTTTGTTATCTATTCGCCGCATGGCAGCACAAACAGAGCATAAAATAGCACATTTTCCATTTTTAAGAAAATGAAATTTTTTTTTTTAAATTCATTAGTAAAATTTGCAAATTTGCGAAATATAATAGGGCACAAGTTGCGCAACATTACAGAATATTTTTTTTAAAATTAAAAATGATGGTGCTAACTATACGCTTAAGCCCTTCGCAAATTTTATTTTTGACCATAAAAGTTTCAATTATGCAAATTTTGTATCTCTTCGGTTTTAGCAGCTTATTTCTGCAAGAAAACAGCTCAACATTTTTGTAAGAAGTGTCGCATTTAAAAAAAAATAACTTTCGTTAGTTTTGCTAGTTTGAGATTTTTGTTGTATATTTAGGTCAGGCAAAACGTCTTATGTTGTCTCGTCTCGTCTTGTGACCCACCCTAGACGGCAAAACATTAAAAAGCTAGATTCTAGAACATTTTCCCAATTCACGCCCTGATGTACCTACATATAATTGCAAAAAAAAAATGTGTTTAGCTTAAGTCATCACTAATCAAAAATTGGTTTTGGGATTGTCATCTAAGACCTACTAACTAAATTGACCAACAAAGAACCTAATATGAATAAAATTATGAGTACCTGCTTCCTATATGCTTGGTTTTGCTAATGTTTAATTTAGAACTAGTTTATATTTATAATATTTTATTCCATTAACTGTATTCTATTTATCATACTGGCTGGGCCAGCATCAGCTTGAAAGTTAAAGAAAGCAACCTCGAAATCAATTCATATGCCCTCAAGGCCATTATATATAATAAAATGGCTCTGGTATTGGCAAAAAATAAAAAATAAAATTTGTTATTGAGAAAACTAATATAATTATCAACATTTTTGCCGCCATAACGCACTAACTCAATTCTACAAAAGTATACCACTTCAAAAAGTAGTAAGTGATTTTTTTTATTTCATTCGATAAAATGATGAATTGATGAAACGTTGAATTAAAGTCATTTCTTTGTTAACAAAAAAAAAAAAAAAAACAAACAAATAAAACTCACACAAAATTGTAAAAGCGTAAAAGATACAAAAACCAGGTCAAGACAGTATGCGGGGTGGAAAATATACGGCGTTGACCTAAATATCAAAGACACAGTCAAGCAAAGCAGAGAGACAACAAGCTGCGACTTAGATTATAGTTTATAGTAGAGCCCTCGTGCCTCAAGCCTCGTTTTGTTTGTTTTGATTTCGTATAATATTGGATTGGATACCCAGAGCCGCATAGACGCGCAAAGACGCAATCGCTATATGAGACAAACTACGTGTGTATAACTGATGTGAATTACACATTACGTCAAAATCTAACTTGGCTTACTTCACTTTCAGTTTTTACTTTCAAAGGTTTTGTTTTACTTTTTTATACGTCGCACTGCACCGTGCACCGCCGCGACGCGCGCCCCGCGCCGCCACCGCCCGCCATCACTATTAGAAAATAAAAGTAAGTGATTGTGCGGTGTGCGAGAATGCTACACTTTGAATGGAATGCATATGCGTGCGACAACGCCACGCACAGTGGCAGCGACATGGCTGCGGCCCGCGGCCGCTTCAGAAAGCCGTCCGTGGGAACTGGTTTAAGAATTTACGCACACGCCTATGATTTTTGTTTGGTTTTTACTTTTAAATTTGGAGCAGGCAAACTGTAACAACAACGCACTTTGCAAAAGTAAGGAATAGTATCCGGGGACAAAAGAACGTCAGTCTTCAGTTCAAATGCAAGCCCTTATTCTCTGGCAAAAGCTCTCATGGTGACAACAAAAACAACGACGCGCAATTGTATTACTACAGTGCGTCAAACTATTGCAATGTGTAATATGCAAAAGCGTTGCGTAATAACGCAGACACATAAGGTCGCGTCCCCGAGAGAGGCATTGTGGTTAGAAGGCAAATTGGCTATGGATTGTGTTTGATTTGCGTTGCAAATTGCAGCTGCGCACGCAATTTCCTAGTTTGATTTAATAATAATTGTGACAAATAATGGTTTTTATATGCGCGCGTAGATAAATACGCATTTCATGTAAACGTGTCTGGTGACTTTTGTGATCTATGGTCTGGATGACAGGTGTAATTTTAAATGGAAATTATATATTTTTTTTGAGAAACAAAAAAAAAAATGAATGGTTATTGAGGCTTATTTCAAATTAAAACTGTCATCTTTTGTCTAGTCGAATAGACAAAAATATAAATGGATACAAATACAAATGAGTGATGTGGCACCAATCATATAGTTTCAGGTAGAATAATTACATATATCGTTTGAAGGTGACAAGCAATTGGTTTATTTCATTTCGCACGTACATAGGTAAACATTTTTCATTCCTTATAGACTTTTTAGAGTCCTGACCTACTAATTAGGCCATGTTAATAATTGAGAATATATTTAATACTTGACGTAGGGATTTTTCTTTCCGTACGGAAACGGATAATTTATTAATTTATTTGTATGTCGTCGTAGTTCTATATCGCCAAAAAGTACTATTGAACTTTATGAAAAATATCTTGCTAACATTAATTTTTTTGATAACTTAAACAATAATTTGCATACAATTTTTATTATTGGTGATTTCAACTTATCTGATTTAAACTGGTCATATTCCTTAAGTGAAAATATGCTTATTCCATGTAATTTAAAAAGAGATTCTGAATTAACTTTTATAGATCGTTTTTTTGCTTTGAACTTATATCAAATTAATAGTATTGTTAATAATTTAGATTAAGTTCTTGACTTAGTTTTTTGTTCACAAGATGAATTAAAAGTGTCTATCACTGATATTGTTCCATATAATTTGTTAAAAAATTCAATCCACCATAAAGAATTATAAATTGAAATCAAGTTACATAGTAATTAAAACTTGACTGTAAAAATTCAAAATCATTTAATTTCTTAAGTACATAAAGTAATCTTGGAACTGTAGATTTGGAAAACTGAACTTTTAAACTTAAATTTAAATAATATGCTTCACCGTTTCACAAGTATCTTAAATACAGCTTTTAACTTATTTTTACATTATAGGATAAAAAAGAACGTCTCAAAACCTCCGTGGTATAACAAAAGGTTGACTCATTTAAAAAATAAATCATTTGCTAAACATAAAATGCCAAATATGTTAGATGACAAACAAAAATTTTGTAAACTTCGTAAAGAATTCATGGTTCTCAGCAAGTTCTTGCACAGAAATTATATCTCGAATATTGAGCTTAATTTGAAGAGTGATCCGAAACAATTCTGGATCCCTATTTATTCTAAAAGGAAGTCAATAGGCATTTCATTATTATCATTATTATGATATTAATCAAACTCTCGAGGTTTTTTCTAAATTTTTTGAATCAGTTTAATCAACTTCTTGCAGATATTGGACCTCAGATGGTGGTGGATATTGACCCTAATCACATTCCTGGTGTCAATGGTATTCCTGTAACATGTAAGTGACACCCAACACGGGTTTATTTCGGGTTGATCGACTGTCACTAATCTGGCATGTTTTTCCTCTTTCGTTATTAATAGTTTTGAAAGTCAAAGTCATACAAGTTTTAGCAAGGAATTTGACTCAGTATGCTACAACATTCTGCTTCGTAAACTTGAAAGTTTTGGGTTTCACTCTAATCTCCTTCAGTGAATTTCATCTTTCTTAACTGATAGGGTCCAAAAAGTTAAACTTGACAGTCAAACCTCAAGATCTATTAGATGTACCTAAGGAGTTCTTCAAGGTAGTCATGTTGGTCCACTTTTATTTATAATTTTTATCGACGATATTTGTTAGTGCATAAAGTTCATCCAACGTCTCAAATACGCTAATGATCTTAAATTTTTTTTTAAAGTGAATTCCATTTATGACTGCTTTAACCTCCAAATAGACCTCGATCATTTATCTTACTGGTGTATGGTTAATTGTCTTAAACTTAATATTAAGAAATGCTTCGTTATCTCTGTCTCTAGGAAACTATCTACTTATGAGTTTTCGTACTCTCTTGAAAGTACCCCTCTTCTGAGAACTGATAAAGTTAAGGACTTGAGTGTTTCCTTTGATTCCAAGTTTTCATTTGTTCCACATATTGATGCTAGTGTTGCAAAAGCCAACACAATGATTGGTTTCATTAAAAAATTAATTTCATTTGAAAATTTGTAATTTTGCAATTACCATAAACAATAAAAACTTTATTTAAAAAACACAATAGAAAATTGATTTGTGGCTTTAAAAAAAGCTATAGCATGGCATTGTAAGTGTTCCAGGTTTTTTTAAATATTTTTTTTTTCTGTTTTTAATCAACTTTTTAGAAAAATAGCCCTCCCACCCGAATGGGTGGAGAAAGACCCCTCATCCGATACAATTTTTTTCTCGTCTGAGTCTAATCTATACGCTCTGATATGTGTTTCGTGTGTTATTAGAATCACCCTAATTCCATTATTAGTCGCTTTAAGTGAAAGGAAGGAGACCAAGGGGTTGAAATAAAAATTTTGAAAAAACAAGGAACATATTTGTTTTCTTTTAAAAGCCATTCGATCCCTATCTAGCTTGGAATTTTAAAAAAGCTCTTCAATATATCGAAGTTAAAATTTATAATCAGAAAAAAAAACGAACTTACAATCAAGAAAACCATTCTTGGTTTGGTAAGCTCGAAAACTTTTAAGAAATGTTCAAAAACGTAAAAATTCTTGTTTCAAAAAAGCTCCGTGGTAATTTTTAGAATATTTGTGAATAAATTAAGCAAAAAACTAATTTACACCAGAAAAGAAAATAAATAAGAAGGAATAAGATAAGAAAATAACATTTGTAGGGTTTTATTTTATGTTGTTTTAGTAATTTTGTATTTTATTTTTATTTATGTTTAGGTTTTGAAGCTGCTTCCTGAAATGTATGTATCTATATTTATGCAATTTTATTTTATTTAAAAAAAAAAAAACAACTTGTTTTTCGTACTTGAGGTTTTCTGAAATTTTAACTGTGATTTTCCTCCTGCCAGAAGAATACGCCTCTACTAGACTAATTAGCAACATGATTGTACAATGTTAATAACTATCAACTTTACAGAGGTTTTTTTCTTTTACTTTTGAAATTCATTTTTATTTTTCCATTTTCTTAAAACTATTTTAAAGCTAGACAAAAATTCATAAAAACTAGCCTACTTATCAATATCTTAAAACTAACTTACTGGCCCCAATCGGGTGCTCTAAGTCAAACTAGAATAACTTAATGCTAATGCCTTTTGGCCTAAGAACTATCTTAATACTAAAATTCCAGATCGGTTTTTATTTTTCCCCGAGAAGAATTTACAAAAAACTCGGTATAACTTTACAGAGTTTGTTTCTGTGTTTGAACATTAAAGATTGTTTTTTTCATAATGAAATACTAAACCAAGATTTCCTGGAACTTAATTTTAGACAAGATTTCATATTATGAAAAAAAGAATTTACTATCTCAAATGAAGTTTTTTTTAGTTTAAAAATGTTACTCTTGTTTGAAGATTTTCTTTATTGAGTTAAAGTTATTGGAAGTCATTTTATGATCAAGCCAATAAAATTTGAAAAAATTAAAATATACCCGATCGTACTGGATGCTGAAATATTGACTTTATTCTATAGAATCACTTTATGGAACCTTTTAAACTAATTCTTCTTTAAAAATTGTTTTTTTTTGTATATATATATCTTAGTGTAAGCAAAATAAAACTCATAATATAATACAATCTTTATAATTTTTATACGCCTACGTGCTACGTACACACTCACTCAACAAAAGTTAAAGAACATCCTTTACCTGCCTACCTAGCCCTTTTTACCAAAGAACCTTTTTTCTTAAAAAAAAAAAATAATAATTCTCCTAAGTTATATAATGCAATATTTTGAGTAAAATTTGCTCAACAAAATATTCACCAGAATTCTGTGATTATGTATTTTTGTGAACTCTCTACACGATTGTGTGATATAAGAAAATTATCAAAATTATTGTTCAAACCAATTCCGGAAACTCACTATTGATATTTTTTTTAAACTGAAAATGAACTTATGTACTTATAAATTACTTGGAAATTATCTTACGTCAAAAAATCTATATCCTTTTGTAGACAAGATTTTACTACTTGCTCTAGAAGTATATATGTATACATATACACACTCGTATATGTATAGTTCTATTTCACGTAATACATCATCATCATCATCATATAACCATCATCTTGACATTTGTGTGAAAGTGTAATAGGAAAAGTAATGCGCACTATGACAAGGACCTTATGTAGTTTCAATATCTATATCTATAGTTAACTTTTTACATAATCTTCCCTTCTTCCTCCATCTCCAAACAACCATGAATGCATCACTTCATGAGGATGTTACAAAATTGGGTGGCATCATGCAAGGACACAATAAAAAGCTTGTAATTCATTCGACCACGGTTGAGTGTATACATTTTGGAAAGGGAGCTGTAACATCATTTTACATCCCTTTATTTACTTTATATACACAAGCAGAGATGAAATGAACTTATATTAATGACATTTTCCCGTGCCACCCAATAATATGGGAGAGGACTGTCAAAGTTATCCCATTCTAGCCTCATGCACTATTTCCTGCTTTGTGGTTGTTCTCTCATTCTAAAGAGAACAACAGTGCCACTATCAGAGATTGCTTCAACTCGCTGATGGAAGTAAAAATTAAGGTTTTACAGGATACATCATCAGAACCATTTCTTGCTACCTTTCCTCATACATTTTCCTACATTACTGTAAAAATATATTACAAGCAATGTAATTCAACGCTTTTCCTATATAGGTGTATGTATATACTTTGGTACCTGCAGTATGCAACTATGTAAATGTATGTAAACATGCAACAATGGTTTCATGTAATATTTCTTTCTCTCTTCTTCTGATTCGCTCTTCTCTTTTACTCTTTCTCGCTCTATCTGCTTGTACTCCATTCGATCGATAAAAAGTAAATTAGGTCACGACGGAAAGTAGCTCATGTAGTTATTACGTTTCTTTTGTGTCACATTTCGCTTCCCACTTTCCTGAGCTTCTGACACAACTTTACAACCCAACCAGCATAACACACCCATCAATATGGTTTACGTTTTGGTTGGGGCACAATATGTGTGTTGCCATTTGAACTTAGAAAGGTGGTGCAAAAAATATTCACAAAATCCGATGGATATAAGCTGCGGAGGGAATTAGACTCAATTTTTACATTTCGGTTATAGTAAAACCGTCAGTAATTTGTTATTCTCTCCGCCATTCATACATCGGATTAACTAAACGGGGTGATTATTTTGTTGCTTAATAATTTTGGAACTCCCATTATTTTAGAAACTCAAGTAGGTAACCCTTGATTTCCACTCATAAAATGTCCAAAATGACCCCTTAATTGAAGATTCAGAGCAGCATATAATCTTGCGTGTACTTTTAAGGATTTATCATGTTTAAACTTTCATGCACTTATTGTAACAGGAGCCATTAATTTTGACCTTAAAGGTAGTCTCGGCTCTAGGAGCTACAGTCTAAATAGGTTTCTTTCGATGCAGTTAGAACTGTTTGACATTTTGGGAATCAATTGTGGTTGGTTGAGCCCGAGTCAAAAAAGCACAAAAATTGTTAAAGTTTCGATTTTTTTAGAACGCAGGTGAAATTTTCATAATTTTGATTCGTTTTAAATTTTAAGTTTGAAAACAATCTGCTTTATTGTGAGTTTCACGTGAACAAAGTTCCACCGGAAAATTGAAATTTCACTTTTCGCCTATTGTAGGTTTCACTCGAAAAAAAAATTGTTAAAGCTTCGATTTTCGAAAATTGAAATTTCACTGGTGCCTTTTGCGCTAATTTTATGTTTGTTTTAGGTTAAAACAAGTTCGGGCAAAGCTCATAATGGCGTTTACAATTCCCAGGGAACTAAAATTTTTCGGGTGCAATATTTTCCGGGTGAAACACACAATAAGGCTGAATATTTCCCGACATTGTTTCTAAAAAGAATTTTATTTAAAAATAAACTATAAAAATTAGCTTCAGGCTTTCCGAAATAAATACAAAAAAAAAAAAATATTAAAGTGTTGCCGTTGTCTATTTATTAATATATAATTTTTTTTCATTTTAAGTATTTTTTTTTTTTAATTTAATGTTTTCTGTCAAAAAATATGTTGGAGAAATACATATAAATATGTATAACTCCTTTCTTATAAGATATTTTTTTTGTAAATGTACATACTTTCAATCTACACACGCTGAATTTTTTGGCAGATTTTACGCAAATCACCTCGCCTACAAAAAAAAAAAAAAATAAAACAAAATCCCAAACTGGGTCGCACGCATTTGCTCTTAAGTTAAAAAGCTTGAAATCTTAAAAATTAAGTATAAAAATATATATATATAGGAGACAAATATATTAAAGAAAGGAATTGGTTTTCTAAATTATTAATATAACTCTTTTCAAAGCTTAAGCTGAAAATAAAGCAGGATTCGCTAAATATCACTCGCGAATCATAAAATACGGATCTTAAGATTCTTTATCAATCTTTTCACGATCAAGAAAAAAATATAGTTCCCGAACGATAAAATTATCGGTCTATATAAATTTATAAAGGGATTTTCAACAGGGACGCTACAAAAGTAGAGCGACAGGGACAGCAAAGTACGCCATATTTCTTGCCGCTCTTTTGACATTTCTCTTCAGTAAGGTTTGTTATTTCATGATAGAAAGATATACGAGCCAACAACGAGTCGAAGTTATTAAAATTTACTACCGAAATTTGGAGTCAGTGGACTCAACGTTAAGAGTGCTACGGTCGTCATAATCGTCCTAGCAGATCAACAAGCGTCTAGTGGAAAAATTTGAATCCACAGGCACAGTACAAAATGTTCCCGTGCCAGTGAGACAAAGAAGTGCACGTAGTGTCGAGAATATTGCTGCCGCTGAGGCTTCAGTTGCAGAAAGCCCAAATGTGTCTCTCACACGTCGTTTTCAAGCGTTGGGCATCTCAGTGATGTCGTTGTGGCGAATTTTGCGAAAAGATCTTGGCCTACATCCTTACAAGATTAAATTGACGCATGAACTGAAGCCGCTTGACCGCCAGAAGTGTCGTATGATCGTGAATTGGGCTGAGCAACAACTTCAAAATGATTCGGATTTTCATCGAAAAATCATCTCCAGCGATGAGGCTCATTTCTAGCTGAATAACTTCGTCAATAAACAAAATATATGGTATTGGTCAGGCAGCAATCCACACGTATTCCATGAGTCATCATTGCATCCCGAAAAAATTACGGTTTGGTGTGGTTTATGGGCCGGCAGCGTCATTGGACCGTACTTCTTCCGTGATGATCAAGACCGGCACGTTACTGTGAATGGGGATCGCTACCGTTCAATGATAACCGAATATTTTTGGCCCCAATTGGATGATATGGACTTGGAGGACAGTGGTTCCAACAGGACTGCGCCACAAGCCACACAGCGAATGTCACAATCAATTTATTGGAAACCAAGTTTGGAGAACGTGTTATCTCACGAAATAGTCCAGTCGCTTGGCCGCCTCGGTCGTGCAATTTGACGCCGTTAGAATATTTCCTGTGGGGCTTCGTCAAGTCTATGGTCTATGCCAACAAGCCAGCGACGATTGATGAACTTCGTACGAATATCGAACGTGAAATTGCAGCAGTATCGGCCTGAAAACCGTCGAAAATTGGGTTCAGCGTCTGGACTTCTGCAAGCGTGCCCGTGGTGGCCATGCTAAAGAAATCGAGTTCCATACATAATGGCATCGAACGTACATACTTTCAGAAGAATAAAGAATTTCATTGATATCCAAAATCGTTTTTGTTTTATTTAAAAAAACTTTTGTAGCGCTCTTATGGAAAAACCCGATATATTGCCCTCTGGGCCACCATTATTCCTTAATTTGATTTAAAAAAAAAATTGTAATCTCGGTTCTTGCTGCCCTATTTATTCTATTTAACAGCTCTTACCCTAAGCATTCACACCAAAGGGAGTGAAATGTTATTACGGAATGTGTATTAAATTTGTTTCTAGAAATAACTTCGTTATCTGATGACGAAGTAATAATTAAGGGTGCCTAGCCTATGCCTATATCCCTAACGACCCACTTCTATTTCTTTTACTTCAATTCTCCCGCGTATCTATAGCTCTTTCTGTATGCATCCCTTGAGCCTGAATTGATTTATGTATGTGCATTACTGTGCACTTTCATAATATCCCACCATGACATCGTCCTCGTCATCGTCATCATCATATTGCTCATGATGTGTGTAGTAATATAAAATTTGCATTCAATTTTTGAAGGACAAGTTGGATATGTGTCCCTTTTGGGGTATGTTTATGTATACTTAGATTAAAAAAAAAGAAAGAAATGATTCAACATGCTACAGGTTGTTGCGTGTGACATAGTTTCCGATATGAAACAATATTAAATATGGTTGACTAACTATACACCGCACAAAAAGTATATAATGTGTATTTGTGTGTGGGTGGGTGTATGGTTTTGCTATCGCATTGACGTTAAATTATTAATTGCATTTGAGGGTTGATGGATTCAACCATGAGCTGACGTTTTAATGAAAAGGACTATTTTCCTAGTGACCTACATTCCCTTCATTCACATCGCGGTCAGAAGAGATAGAGGAAAGTGTAGACAAAACATTGTGCCAAGGTAAATGTTAAAAATGCGATAAAACCCCCAACAACTACACACTCGTACTAATGCGATTTTAGTTGGTATACAGTTAGAGCAAGCATCAATAAATTCTTGGAAATGATACGCAGTTTAGTTGAAATTCCCATTAAGCTTGAAAAGAGTAAAAAAACACCATTATAGATGGGTTCCAATCGATATCTAGATAATAATAATAATGGACTCCGATTCTAATGGGTATTTTTTAGCGTGCTTTTTTAATAACTTTTTACACAGGTTGAATTCTATAAAAAATAAATATCTATTTTTATGTGATATTTATCTGTGGAAGAATGGCTTAAACAAGTCTAAGTGAATTCTCAGAAATTAAAAAAAAAGATAATGTATATTTAATTATTTAAATAGGTTTCGGGGGTGAAAAAAAATTAATGTTAGATAAGAAGTTAAAGGAATTCACAATCTTGACAAATTGGCATTTTGATCTCATTTTTAATTCAATTCCACCTGGGAGAAATTCATTTGGATTGAAGGTCTCAAGAACTTTAAATTTGAATTCTTTTTAAAAGTACAGAAAAACAAAAATAATATATTTTCAATAATTATTTTCTTTTTTATTCTTCATTATTATTTTTAATGCCAAATTTAAACTTATTATTTGACATACTTACCCCCCAGTTTCACAGTCTCGTTTAAGCCTTGAACTGAGGTTAATTGTTCTGCTAAACTTAAGTTTAAACCAAAAGTGGAATTTAAACACTCATTGTTAAACTGGGGGTTTCACTTAGATTTAAGAAATCATTCTCTTATTTGAATTTACTTTAATTAATTTCCCATTGAAGTACTTACAAATAAAAAAAACGTGAACAAAAGTACGTATACGCCACAGTGCACTCGAATTAGTTTATTTATATCCATAAATCTAAGAAACTTTTGATAAAAATCAATTTTTGTTACAGAAATTCGTTCTTATTAAACTGACCCCCTTACGTAAGGAGTACTTATTGCCCTTTATATTCGAACATCATTTTCGATATCAACACAAAAAATGTATTCATCTTTGCGTTGGTTAATTAATGGCAACCATCGCGGCTTATGTCAAAAAAGTCGGACATAAACAACGCTCAAGTACCGCCAAAAAACCAGCAAGCAACATCAGAGCAAGTACCAGCAATGTCGGACGACCAACGAAGAAGAAAGCAAATTCCGTTGGCATTTCCGCTGCAGACATCTTTGGACACTAATGAATGAATCTGTCTGCTGCTTCTTCTTCTTCTTCTTTTTCTTGAACGCTGTAGATGTCGTCGTAGTCGTTGTCGTTGGTTGACGTTGTTGGCTGCATGCCCTGACTCATTCATTCATTATTTCGAATGATGAGCTGTGTGTGTGTGTGTTTTGTTTGGTTTTGTAAGTTTTTGCAATTGCTGTTGCATTGCTCTTCTTGTAAATGGGACACACACATGAAAATGTGCCATAAACGGGCCCAAGGAATTCAAACCTCAAAGGGGGAGTTGCAGGGTAGACATCAGGCCTGCATGGTTTGGTATGATGATGGGTGTGTGTGAGTGTGTGTATCCGCAAACAAGACAGACGGACATTGGAATGTTACAATCTAAATTCGCCATTTAATATGCAATGCTAGAGGCATCAGCGGCACTGGCAGTGACAGTCTACAAACATACAAACCTTCAATGTGATGTACTGTTCAGGGTATTTTCCTTACGCCTGCCTTCCTCATCCATCTCCAAACATACATATGTACGTCGACAGTTTCAGTGAGAAACTTTCATCTTTTGTAATAAAAAACTCTGCTTTATAATCCATATCCAACAACAAGACGGTTGGTCTGTGGACTGTGATGGCATCAAGACAGAGAGCAAACAACAACAAAAAAGGAAGCCAGTGCAGGGGTTGACATTAATCAAGTGGCGTCCGGTGTAAGTAATTAAGCCATGTGCCATGATGATGATGCTTTTAAATTCTTTTGAGGACAGCCAGAGCGATGAAAGTGAACTGTACTGTTTTAGAAGCACATTTCCGGTTGGCAAAGCATTGAAGATTAAAAACAAAAAAAAAAAGTAGATAATCATCAAAATGACGTCAGTGTTTTTGATGTGTACATAACTTGATTTTGAAAAGGATTGCTACTTCAAAGATTTCTTTTTTGCAAGAAGTTTAAAAAATTAAAATTTCAAAGAAATTTCCCAGACGCAATTTTTTCACTGATTAAATTTTATTGATTTTTTTTTAATTTTGCACCTAGCAGTTTTGCGTAGCGGGTAGGTGTACCTAGAGGATTAGGAATTTTTTTTTTGAAATTTTTAATTTTTCTTAAATAAATTTAATAAAAACTTTAAAATGGGCTTAAACAATTTTCTTTTTTAATATTTTGAAAATTTTAAAATAACTATTAAGTACCTTTGATATGATTTTCTTTTGCACTTAAAAGTATTGGAAGGTTTTTTTGAATTTTTTAGAATCAATATCATTTGAAGACTTTTATCCCACGTTATTCAAGTTTTTTTTTTATTTAAAAAAGCGGTTTTTTATAAAACTAGTTTAAATTTTTTTCAAAACGTTTTTAAGAAAATATATAAATATCCAAATTTAAAGTTTTTTATTGATGTCCGAATTTTCAACCCAATTTTAATATATTGAATTTTCAAAAAAATATATTTATTTTTTTTTTTAATGTTCTCAATCAAGAAAGAATTTAAAATTTTACTAGCCGATAATAAATATATTTAACATCAAAAATTGCAATCGAGAGGCGGAGGTACCTTCTATTAAAAGTTAGGTACTTCCTGCATTTTTTTTTTATTTTGTTAAAAACCGTTCTTATCTTACACAAACAAAAATTTTCAAAATCGTAGGAGTCGTTTTCAAACAAAATAAGATTTCTACGTTTTTTTTTATATTTTAATTGAAATACATAGGTATCTACCATTATTTTCCATTAAAGTAAAATATTTTCTTTTATTTTTAAAACATTTTTATAAAGGATCAAGTTTCAAAAAAATCGAATGGTCTTTTTTTAAATATGGAGTTTTAGAATTTTTTAAAATTATAAAACTGATTTTGAAAAATTTTGATTAACAATATTTCTTTAATTAATTAGGAACTCTGCATAAAATTAATGATTAAAATCAATCATATTGTTTTCAAGAAAATCGAAAATTGAAAACATAGTAAAAATCTAAATTTGTGTTGACCAGTTTTATAAAGTGTAAATTAAAGTTTAGCTGAGAACCCAATGCGTGACAAAAAAAAAGAAGGTTTGGAAAAGTATACCTACTCAAGTTATATTTTGAGTGAGAAATATTAACATTTTCAAGGCAACATTTTTTTTTCGCTGCGCACTTTTTATCTAAACCCAATAATTTTGTCTACATTTTGGGACCTTAAATGCCAAATGCTAATTACAAGTTGTGTTGATCTTTATGCTCAGTTTTACACCCTATACTTTCTAAAATATGTGGTTGTAATGTCAAACAGTGGTTGCGGAAGGCGTGTGCGGTGTATGCCACCACAGATATGACCCCAAGCTTCGAGCGGCGAAAGGTCTTCGAATTTCCAAAATAATATTTGTATTTTGGCAGAAAATTTTTTATTTGTTTCGGAGTAATTGTAATATACATGCCTAGATACATATTGTATACTTACTTGTAAAATTTAATTTCTAAAAAAAATCGCCTTAACAATTTTTAAAATTTAATTTGCAATTATTTTTAACTTCCCATTAGAAGTTATTGTAATTGGTCCTTTTTGTCAAATCAAAAATGTTGGCATATCTTCTCGTTTCAAGCTCCCTACAATCAGAGTTCACCATTTTTAGAGAGATGAATGTGTTTGTACGTACGTTTATATTCGTACGTTCGTACCTTCCTTCGACAGATATTGACATTGGATACATTTAAATAGAAATTTCAATACGTGCTGAAAGGACTTTCAAAAAAATTCTAAAAGCGGTTTTTTATTATAGCTATTTAAAATCAAAACATTGTTCAATTTCTTAAGTCTTGAATATCTAAAGAACAAATGACGCTTTCAACTTCGGGTTAACTTTATTCTGCACCTTTTGACTTAATAAAGACTTGATAAGAATAGGAAGATATCAACAAACATTTTTTTTACAAGAAAAACATAGCTGAAAATTGTTTAACCCTAGTTTACAGCACGCAAAATTAAGGAATAACCAAACTTGGGGTTCGCGCCATAACCCCATAGTTTTATGCGCATTTAACTGTTTCTTATAAACTTAAAGTATGTATTGTTATTCATCAATTTGACAGTTTAAATGTCTAATAATGACAACACGTGATTGTTTTTGCCAAAATTTAGTAAAAATTGTTGAAATTAGTGAAAAATAAAAGTTGCCATATTTCTCATAGAACAGAAGACAGAAAGAGCTGAGGTAAAAACCTTTTTTTTCCACCAAAAACAGCGTCTCCGTCAAATGAAATTTGCTTTCTTTATTACTCATCGTATTCATTTTGTTAATCATCATCAATCGAAGTTCATATTCAAATATGAAAAATACGAGTTTGGTTTTAATATTTTTTATACCATATTAAGTTTGGTTTGAGGCTTTTTTCAGAAAAAAATTCTAGAGAATTATCTGAAGTCCCTGTGATGGAAAAAAGACAACAAATGTTAGGAAAAACAAATTTCGTTCACTGACTTTTCATCTCAAGTCGAGAATATGATTTGAAAAAAATTTATAAGCATTCAAAAATTGCACTGGGGTTCACGCGAACTCCAATCCGTAAACAAGTGTTAAAAAACTTTTTCGGGTCCAATATTTTGAGAACAAGCAATGATATTGGCTTCGTGGTTATTTTATTCTCTAAACAAGCTTATAACAAATAATTGGCAAAACATGGACACTTGGCTTCGGATTAGTTTAATTCTACAGACTTGTTTATAATTGATAATTGAAAGGATTCGTCACAAATATTCAACATGTAGTTTTTTTAACCAACAAAAAATACAAGATTTGTTGTAATTCGCCCCCTTTCACACGGGGTCCCACAAGTTCGATCTTGAACACTCTTCGTTTGGGCCTAGCGCCTCCTCTGATGTCAAACTTCTTTACTAACTAACAGCAAGTGTTACTATTGTTTAACTCTACCACCTATAGCTACTATAAGAGCAATGTGTTTTTAGCTAGGGTCAAATAAAAGTTATAATTTTTTCTAAAAAAAAAAAAACGAAGATAAAGATTTCACTTTTTGGAGCTAAAAAACTTAAGAATTAAAGCAATTGTGCAGGGCTGCCATAGCTCCTGTTCCACTATTTAACAAGTGGTTCGGTTGATCAAACATTAATTGCACGTTTATCTGCTCACAAAAGCTTACTAACAATATGATTTCAACTTTCAGTTGAAAAAATACTTGAATGAGAATTTTCTGTATTGCGTGTGTCACCTCAATATTCATCAAAATAATTCCATAAACAAAGAACAAAAGAACCAAACAATTTGCAACAAAAGTATTTATTTTCCGAATAGCAAATACCAACCAACATAATACATTACCTACCTGCCTTCATTTTGATCTTCCGCAATGTTTTGAAAAAGGTTTAAAAAAATGAGATCACAGATTTACTCGTGTTAAAAAAAATATTAAAAATATAAAACATAACAAAGCTTAAAAGAATTAAAACAAAAAAAAACGAAAAAGACAACAAGAAACAAAATAAAGCAGTAGGTAGGAATGTATATCTACAAAGCTTTTTCTTTCCGCAATTCGTTGTCGTGTCAGGTGAACTTTGCACCCAAAATGTATTTTGCAAAAACATACACACATTGAACGTAACAGTTAAGCGAAATTAACAAAACGTGTCTTGCTGGTTTGTATACCCGACCCTCCAAAACCCCCATTTTTTTGTATCTACCGTAATTTGCGCTAAAAGAGGCCAACATAAAGAAGACGAACACGAACAGTTGTATCAAAACAAAAAGCCAACAAAAATAAAAACATTTCTTATACTTACTATTTCCCTCCCTGTGCAAAAAAAAAAAATGGTAGGTAGTTTGTTGCGCCGAATGATACCATAACCGTAAACCGTAGTCGAATAGCGAAACGCAAATCGATCCATAAAAGTTTTAGAAAAATGGATGGGTGGGAGTGGGAGTGGGAGTAGAAGAAAGAAGATGATGGTGTTTTGTGTTTTCTGTTTTGTTTATGGTTGTTCCGGTTGATATTGTGCCATTCACTTTCAACCCTCTCTCCCTTCTCACACAAGAAATAAAAACTATATTCTCACCATCAATGTACCTTATTGCAGGTGAATTAAATCACAGTTTGTGGTTTTCTTTTTCTTTTCTCAAAACATTGTGGGTAGCTATGTATTTGAATTTCCATCCCTCATGATGGAGGTCGTGGTGAAACTCACTTTCTCATCACTATGGCGTGGTAAATAAAATAAAAAAAGAAACAAAAAATAACACTATAAATTCATTCCTTTTTGACTAAAAAGATGGCGTGTGTGTTCGACAAGATTGAATGGTGTTACGAAACTTGAGTAGATGGGTAGCAAAAAGAAGCAAATAAAAAGATGGTGGGAGAGTACCGTATTTTGCGTTTTAATATTAGAAAGTGAGTCAAGTAAGATATAAAATAACAAACAAAACTCAAAACAAAACGAATGAATCAATTTAAAGATTTTTTTATTTATTTATTTTTGTTTTTTTTTTTTTTTTTGCTGACGGACGACGACGGTATGTTGTACAAATGAAAACAGCTGCTAGCATACCAACGAGGAAGATTTTTATAAAAATACACGTCATGGTCTACGTCTAACTGTATAACGGAATAGCAAGACGATAGAGTAATAGACAAAACACGCGCAAAGTTACTGATGTAAACAAGATTTCTTCTTCATCATTTTTGTTGTTTTTTTTTTTTATTTTTGTGAATTATATCTACCAAGTTTCTCTAAAAACCAAATACCTAAGTAGGTTAAATATTTAATACAAATTGTGTGTTACATGCGAATTTCTTTCAATAATATGGTGAAATGGAAGATATTGTGCAGACGATAGACTTGTTTGTCAAAAGCTTATTTGAGAAAGAAAAACAGACCATCAATCCTTCTTAAGCAAAGAAAAACATTTTAATTGATAAGTACCTACTTTTGGGAAGGTTTTCATTAAGCCCTGAATTTGAATTGAAACTAATAATTGAGGCTATGAGTGACAAAGTGGTGTAATAGGGTTGCCATCGGTTCTCTAAAATAGAGTATTGTACTCTATTTCAAGAAAGCGTACTCTATAATCTATGATTCTAATATAGAGTACCTATTCTAAAATACTCTTTTTTGTTATAAACTAACTTTTTTCCCAATTCTTTTCTTCCATCAAACATTTTTTCTTAATGTAAGTATTTTCAACTCCATTTCATGAACTGAATATTTTCACACCATCTATCTACCTACTGCGTACTTAAAATAAAACCCGGTAAGTGTGAACCTATCCTTAAGCCCAGATATTTCTGAACGCGACCACAATTGTCAAAAGATAATAAATGAAATGCCAATGTGACAAGTTGTTGAAGGCACACAATTTTTTCTTTTCATTTCTTCGACTTTGTAATACCTAGTTGTTTTTTGTTTTGAAAACTTTTGATTAAAATGAATATGCCTGTTTGGTAACGTGAAATCTTCGCCAAGTTTCCCAAACTTGGGTTTTTTTCTATGGTTTCTGACGGCAAATTGTGAAAATTTGTGAAAATTCGCAAGAAATCTCACGTTAACAAACACACCAAATGATGAAAGTAATGACACCGATCGTGAATGGATCGTGAAAAATGGATTGTTTATATCCTGAAGTAATAGTTTTAAAAGAATTACAGGGCTATTAACTAAAGAACACAGATTTGTATTCAAAATAATAGGTATACTGCAGAAAAATGGAAATTTATTTTCTAAAAATGTCCTAACGAATTTTTTCATTGGAATTTTGTTTAGCTTTGTTTCTTTAAAAGTACCTTTTGGAGAATCTAAGCCCATCCAGCCATTTTTTTAAGAAATTGCTCCTCCTACCTAATCGGGAGAATATAGACTCTCTTCTAAGAAAAACAAAGTACTGGAATTTTATACTTCTACGAGAATCCGTTATTATTTTGTGCCACAATTATTTGCTGGATATCGGCAACTCTGTTATGCTGTACTTAAGATATTTTGTGCTATACGTAAAATTTAAATATAAAAAAATTCAGGAAAATACATGTTCTACAAAAAACTTTCTAAATAGTTTTTTGCTCAGATGAACACGAGGTGAGATAAAGTCAACATAACATTTTTTTCTCAAAAATTTCGACAGTTTTTTGGCAATTACCTTCAAATTTAAACAAAAAATATCGGTCTTTGAAAGATTTTTTTTCAAAATGGCGGACATTACTCTTGTTGTTCGAGCTTAGTGAATTAAGAGTCACTTATTTCCGCAACTCCTTAATAGTAGAACACTTTTTGAGAAAAGGACAGTTTTTAAACTGTAATTTCTCAGACCAATTTAAAACTAAAGTTTAATAAAAGAAAAATTAAAAAACAATATTTTTACATGGACAGAATTCTTGGATAAGATCAAGAAAAATGAAAAATGCAAGTTACAAAATACGAGTCCAGGTGTATAATTTGGCCTGGCATTTAAAAAAATTTTGGTGGGTTATACCTGCATAATAAATCACTAAATATTTATCGCAAATCAATATTTTTAATTACTTGCTAGTGAAATTATTCTTTTGGAGAGTAAATTACGCCAAGAAACAATAAAAATATGAATCATGCATTTTCATAGCAAATCAATTTTATGAATACAAAAACCTTTCGTTGAAAAACTGTGCACTTATAAAGATTTTCAGCTTGTTCCTTAACACCCAGAAAAGATTGTCTTGCAATGAATATGATGATTATAATAAACACAAACATCACTGTCAACAAGCTCAGGTTAACAGATTATTCAAAAAGACGGGTGGTTCATCATCAGCAGTCATCATCAAAGCATCTAACGAATGAATAACTTATTTTAAGAAATTAAGAATATGAATATTATTATAGAATTTAATTAAAGCTATTAATTAATAAATAAAAATTATGAATTATTACGTGAAATATTGACGTGTTTTACTGTGTGAACAGTTCACAACTTTATATTATGTACATCAATAATCTGACATAGCCGGAAATGTCAAGTATCAAAGATATAAAATATCCGTAGGATATAAAAGATTTAGTGAAAGAAAAATGAAAAGCTCGTAAGAAATGGTAGCGATCCCTGGCTCCACAACACAAAGCTTATTAAAATCGTTTGAGTAATGTGCTAAAAACGGCAATAGCTGATTTGAAAATCCTTGAACTTGAAAATTACCTTGAAGGCTTGACATCAGGAAAAAAATCCGAATACTCATCTTGGAAAACTATAAAAACAACGAAAAACCCAAAGCTTCCAGTGCCCCTGATTAAGAAAAGCAAGGGCCTAAAAGTGACAAAGAAAAGCATTGGTATTCACCAATTACCTGGTAGAAACGTTTAAACTTTTTGAAGGGCAAGCGCTCAATGGAAATAATAATATGATTTTTAATGCGATTTTCGTGCGAAAACATAGAAATCGTCTCTTAGAACACGCTAATTCAACGATTATTGACATTCCTGATGAGTCGAATCTAGTACGCCTTCTGCGATGAACAAAGCCTTCCGGCTTCGTCGATAAACAGAAAACCAAAATCGCGGAATCAGCAGGAACTTTCACAGGAAAGCAACCTGCAACACGTTACTTAACTTAGTTTAAAATAAATAGCTAGAAAAGTTTCAACTTAGTTGCAATTGGAAAGTGAAGGTTATTTTAATGTAGGTAGAAAAAATCTCACACCTATGAACATGCGTTTTTTGGTCCTCATTGAGCCTTATGCAGGTTTTGCACCTACCCACGGGAAAATAAAAGTACAACATTTATCAATTTTATAATTTTAAACTTGTATTGTAAGCAAACTTCCTTGACAAAGATAAATATATGTTTTTCTAAATACTTCAAAGCCACAAACTATAAAACTTATCATAACATAACTCATACATCATCCATATTGCTAATTAAAAATAGCATGGAATTCCCAAATGATAACAAGGCCAAAGAATGGTCTTCGCAATTTAATCTTTGGAATTCAACTACTTAAAAAAACAAAATTCTTCAGGCTTATTTTTCTTGAGAAAAAAAGTGTAGTTAAAAACATTTAAATGGAAATAAATCTTTATATCAACTTTTCTGGAGAAAAATTCTTTTGAATTGATAAATGTTTTTGCAAACCATTTAAATTTGGTCTTTCAACAAAATGATTCAATAAATGAATTACTCACGATGATGTTTATGCATTTTTGCTAATTTCAACCAAAATAGGAAGAAGCAAGGTCACCCATTCGAAACACTCCATATTTAACGTCTAGAAAACTCGAATAATGAATTTAATAAAAGCAAAATGAGAAAGGAAATCCTATAACCGAATATGCTAAACTAGCGCACCACCGGAACTTTATTTCTTTATATTGAACTTCCTTCCTTCCGATTGTTGCCCGTAGGCATATTCAAAGAGATTTTCCAAATTCAATGGACTACTTCCTTTGAAACCCATCAGCTAAACGAACAAACGTCAAAGCTACCGTGAGACCCACATTTGTTTTCGTTTCCCAAATAAGACACCTTACCCACACGTCTCTCCAGGTTATAACACCAACCGTTTTCGTCTCAGCCATCATCGGTCGCCGCCACCACTCCACTGCACCGGCTGTTGTCGTTTTTATAAATATGGTCAAGCACGTAGGCCATTGTTTTATGGGTCTTTGGAAGCCGAACTCTTTGCGTTTATGATGAATTCGATGAGTAATCTCATACGAACCTGCGTCATCATCACAATAATACTCGTTGTACTCATAAAGAAACATTCAGCTTATAAGTTACCACCATATGTACCAAAATTGACGCTCATAGTTTGTGGTAACACCAAATATGGTCGTGCTACACGATGTAAATGCTTCCAAATATTTTTTTTCATTTTACTACAAACAATCGAACTGTTTAATATGCAACGTGGTTATTTCTAGAAATGTCATCATTCTTGGTGCTTTAGTGGTGGCAACGACGTTTACCGTCTGTCGTCGATTAGACCTGTCAAAGGAAAACCTTCTTAAGTCATCCACTGGCCGACACGCCGCCGCACATTTTGTGTAGGGGGATACATGTAAATATAAATGTAAGCCAACGGCTTTATTTATGACTACAATTAAACATCATTTATCTATAAAGGTATAGAAGCCGCGTTTTCAGTGAGGTACTGGTAGGTGAAATGAAAAAAATGTTGCAGATGTAAAGGAAATTGGTGTGAACTAAGACTTGTGAATAGCCAATACGACAAAAAATTTAGTGTATAGCCGTCTTGTCTCGATTGAATCAAATTAAGATTTTCATATTTACTCGCAAGTTTAAAGACCTTTCAGGCATATTTAAAGACTCTACATGCAACAAATGGCATTATCATTTGTTGTTCGTTGTGCGAAACTGATTTTTGTAACAGATTATTTGTGAAAGTCTACATTCTTTTCTCGCACACAATTTTGTCGTGCTTATTTTTCCTTAAAGCAACTACACCTGTGTTTTTTTTTTTGCACTTGAATTCATTCTAATTTTTGAATTTGTGAAACTGACAATATTTTTCCACTTCGATTTCGTAAGTATTTCGTTGCAACAGCAGTCTTCTAAGCTCAAAGTCATTTTTCAGCGAACAATAAATGGTGTGGGTAGTAAACTGTGTTGGGAGAAAAGAGTGTAGACCTCTCCAAATAATCTGTTACAATTATCGATTTTGTTCGTAGAACAGTTGACTGTAGAAAAAAAAAGAAAACCATGTTTTTTTTTGTTTGTGTTGTCCTTTTTTGTCTGGGATTTTTCGTACCCGTCTTTATAGCAAACCTTAGCTTTGTTCATTCAAGTTTACCCAGGGTTGACCCATGTTTTCTTGAAAACCCCAAGAATAGTCAAAACACCCTGGGTTTTTCGGTTCCCAAATAATACTGAACGGCTCTCAATTGCGTTGTTGAGATAAGTAAAAAACAAAATTTGATTTTAAAATGAAAAGAAAAAACGCCGTTTCCATTTTTATTTCAATTTGTTATTATTTAAAAAAATTTGTGCATTCCTTGAATTTCCATTTCAAAAACCAAAGAATTACCTGCAGCGCGTGAATCCACAACAAAAAAAAATGCTTCAGAGCTCCTGCCACTTTGACATTTTGTTCTTAACCTTAACTCGCCCCAACAAAAAACTAAGTTCTACTTCAGGGCGAGTTCAGTGCGAGCCCAGGTTTCAAAAACAGCTCGTCAGGGTTAGGTCAGGTTTTTCAAAAAACGCTTTGGGGCTACCCCAAGTTGACTTCAAGGCTCAACGAACAAACCTTTAATGTATTTAATATTGCAGAAATTAAATATAATACGTAGCCTCACAAGATTTGTTTTGTCAAAACATACATCTGTCATTTAATATTTTATTCAGTCTCCCATGTGTGTATACACTGTCAATAATTTATTGCTCAATATTATTCACTCACTCATACTTCATAAATTATGAGTGTGAATCAAGAATTCATTCAAGAAAAATTAGTCAACACACTCCCTGGAATGGCAAACGAAACTAATATTGTTTTGTTGGTGTATATATAGTGTAGAGTTTTGATTCGTTGACAATTATGACACGACAAACGATGTCTTGTTGTGTGTAGAAATATAGGCAAGCAAAATTTTTTTTTCAAATTCGGCTTTACCTACCAATAAGCCATACCCAACCAGCAAAACGCCAATGTGCCACCAAAAGTGGCGCCACAAATATTAAAATGTCCTCCTATTGCACGAATCGCATATCATAACGCTATGGTGTGGAATTCTAAAAATAAAACTCCACCAACGACGACGGCATGGCATCGTCATAATCGTCGAAGTTGTTGTCGTTGAAAAAAATGAAGTCTGCTGTCAGAAGAGCAGCCCCAGCCAGTTGCAGTTGCATTTACATCAGGCAGCAAGGAGTAATAATATGTAATTGCAAAACTATGAGTAATTCGGTATTCGGGACACCCCGCATACCGCGCCACCACTGCAGCAATGCATAGCTAATGGGACACACATTGGGGGCACACGGCAGCACAGTCAATTCAAGAGAGCTGCAATATGCCTGTGTGTCGTCGTTACTGGTAAATCAATTCACCATAAATGGTAATAAACCAATATTTAGTTTGTTGTTGTTGTCGATTTGTGTCCTAAGTCAGTTATTATTATCATTTTTCCAATAATGCCCCCGTAATGGGTGTAGAACGAGGTTTCCCATTATATGTACGTATAGAGTAGGTATAGTTCTACCTACTTCTGTTTTGGAGGCCTATCCACAACACACGCAAATGCAATAAATGTTCAGAATTGTGGCGCCAACAAATCGATGCGGCGGAACGATAACTTCAAGTAGGCATTTCGTATTTGTTTTTTTTTTGACATGAAAACGGGAAGGCTTTTTCAAGCCATATATTATGTAAGTTCAGATATTGTCCTTATCATTATATCTTCTCAGGGTCAAACTGTAAGTAGGGCATAATGTAAGAATGTGAACTTTGATTTATCCGATGGAAACAAGGTGGGAAATGAATAGCACAATCTCAACTGCAGAAACTATTGTTACCTTGAATTACTGATAATTGCATTCAAGTTTGAAATTTCAACCAAAAAGTTTTCCAAATATTTGTATTCTTAAGCCTATAGAACGTTGCTGATGCCAAACAAAAAGTCCCATACAAAAATGACAACGAAATCATAAACGAAAAATTTAGTTCTTTTCGTTGTGCAGAACGATGTTGGATGAGCGAAGTTGATAATTGTAGCAGATTATTTGGAAAAGTCTACACTCTTTGACATCTGACATTTGTGGTTTTTCGTATTTATTTTTGCAGTTTCTTTCATTTCAGCATGGCTGCCATAAGTTTTGTTTGCATTTTTATTTGTTTTAATTTTCTGAATTTGTGCAACTTTAAATGAATATTTTTTCGCTTAGTTCTCGTAACCATTTCGTTCTTATTGGAGACCAACTAAGAATTTTGTTTCGCATTAGAAAACGTGCGAGACTTAAAGCTTAGTACTATTAAGCCTAATACGGTATTCTGCAGCTTATTCAAATGTTTTTTGTCGGTCTCCAAAAAGGAAATACTTGCGAAAATACAGCGAACAAATATTTATTGACTTT
The DNA here is from genome assembly GCA_946251815.1 of Dasysyrphus albostriatus. Lineage (NCBI taxonomy): Eukaryota > Metazoa > Arthropoda > Insecta > Diptera > Syrphidae > Dasysyrphus > Dasysyrphus albostriatus. Next base: position 142,030,958 of record OX276336.1, read on the forward strand.
TTCGCACCAATTACCAAAATTCAAACAAATAATGAAAACGCATACAAATCACATGTCAGGCTGAAATGAAGGATACAACAAATATTAAGAAACTCTCCAAAAAATCTACCACAATTATCAATTTCAGTTTCCTATCGAACAGCGTAATACTGAACGAAAAGTAAAATTGAATTTTTCGTTTATGATTCCGCTGTCATTTTTATAAAAGATTTTTTTTTCGATCGCTTCAATAGACTTTAAAGGCAAAAACACAGCGGGCAAATCAAATTCATTTATTGTTTCACAGATTATTGTCTAATTTAAAACGAATGCAAATAAAATTCGGGAAGCCATCATGGTGTCATGAATTAAAGTAACAACACTCACTTTACATGATTTAAGAAAAGACACATACATTTTCTGCGCACAACTAATAATTCAGGCAATTGATTCGATGCAAGAAAAGAGTGGAGAATTCTTCATATAATCTGCTACAGTTACGTTTATGATTTTGCTATGTCATTTTTGTGTGGGAAACCTTTTGGACGGTCGCAAGGGTCGTAGAGATTTTCAACGATCTTCAGTACAAACATGGTCTATTCACAATAGAACTTGTCAATTTTTCATAGAAAATCTCTACGATTCTTACAACAGTCCTTACGACATTTTCAACGTGAATGGCCGGCTTTAAAAATTGAAGAAAAAAAAATATTTCTCCAAAATTTGAAAGTGTTTCAAATTTCCGTCAAACAATCTCGATTCTTTAATCCTATTTTGCTGAAATGTGCTTAAATTTTTTCATTCACCTAATAAAAGATAAACAAATTACCAAGATCCATAATAGTTTTGTTTTTAACAAAATTCAATTCAAGTTTGATTTTTCAAGTTCAAGTTCTCGAGGACAATGACCACTTATCGAATTATTTTTAGATACCACGCAATATAGTTCAAAAGTTATCAAAGTATGATAAGAAATATAAAACACATCATTAGATGATTATGTTTTGCAATAAAATTAAAAAAAAAAATGCAATATTTCATTTCAATGCCAAGCATATAGCCATCAGCAAAAACAAGCCCTAGAGTGATATATAGCCAAAGTCTGTTTACATCATCGATGGGATATTTTTTTGTCAGTTTAAAATTAAATGCGTAGCATCGTTATCTGATGCCAGTTTTCAAAACAAAGCAACAACAACTAAATAAGAATGCTTTCAATGTTTTCCTTAATGAAATTGTAGAGATTGTTTATGCATTATTATATTTACTACCCCACGAAGACGCGGCGTGACACTATAGACCTACTGCGACGATGAATAACATCAGTGACTATCGAATTGCAATAATAATCGACCGTTTTCTGGGAATCACATTCTGTTAAGGGGGACTCGCGGGAATATTTGTACTTTTCAAGTGGTTTTATTTACAGTTCTAGGCCCGAGAAATCAAAAGAAAAATACCGAACTTTAAGTTTGGCGGCTCTGGATCGGTGGATGTAAACAAAATATTGATGTTTTGGTTTGATTTGTCACAGATTTGATTTTTAACTGCTAATGATCTAGAGCTGACATAGCCCAGCCCATTAAAATTATGCTTATGTTTAAGAGTGGTGCCTTAATTATTATTATTTATTCATCATGCCGCTGACCGGATGTATAGCGCCGCCGCTACCAATCCAACAAAAAAGCACTGATAACGATTTAATCGATATCATTCCTTTTTTTTTTTTTGAGAAAACAAACTCCAAGGTCATAAAGTCAATGGATTTAAATTGCTTCAAAACGTTGAAATATAACATCATCGGAGAATCTCAACGAGATAACGAGAGTTACTCTGATGAAATAAAAATAAAATAAAATTAATTTGTTTGTGTTTACTAAATTTCTATTCTATAATAAAGTATAGGAGAAAAATGCAATATTTCTTTGAAAGGGGTTGCAATTATGTAATTCATGCAGAAAAATAAAAAATCAACGTAAATGACACCCTCAATTCCAAAGGCAGTATAACTGATTAATACTAGACACTAGACTCTGGGCGATCTCAATAAATGTCCAAACGTGTACCAGGCACACTCGTGGGCGTACATTTAAGTGTTCTTTCATCATCGCATCATCAACATCGTCGCTGAATATACAGCAGAGTGGAGTGCGTCGTCGTCATCACCATAATATTTGTCGTACCCGGTTGTTCATTGTACCAAACAGAGATGTTTCGTTTTTTTTTTTTTTTAAGTTAACATCATGAATGGTAATTTTTTGTTCCTACTGTGTCCATAAAAAAATCTATAAGGACAAGTTGTGCATTCATAAAAATAAAATTATTGTTTTTTTGCGCGCTTCAAGTCAAATAGAATATACATGACATGATGAAATTATCGTTTACCAATTTATAATGATTAACATGGAAATTTCAGCTAAAATGTGTAAATTTGCTTAAGATATACTCTCTTATACCCAATACGTTAACTGTCACGTGTATTTAATTAAACACATCCATGAGAAGCCATAGAGCGATACATGGACCTCTTATGCAAATAGTTTTAAAATTTTGAAGCAGCTTTTCCATTTGAGAGTACTTTCTAAATGGTGTTTTTTAGAGGTTAGAACTTTTAGTTTGGCAACACTATTTTAACTGGCGGCCATTTTGTAAGCTGTCAAGTGATTTATTTTTAGTTTAGTTTGGCATTTCAACGTGAATAAACAACAACGCTTCCAAATTGTGCAAATTTATTTTTGAAAATCATGGTTCTGTTCGAAATACGTATCGCGCGAATTTTGTTTAGCGATGAAGCTCACCTATCTGGTTGAATGGATACGTCAATAAACAAAACTGCCTTATTTGAAGTGATGATAGCTAATCCTCAAGTGTGTGGTTTATAGGTTGGTGGAATGGTCAGAAAACGTTATAGTCAATTTTGACCACTATACAGCCATGATCACTGACTTTTTCGTTCATCAATTGAACAACTATGGTGTGCAGGAGGTGTGGTTTGAACAAAACAGCGCAACATGTCACACAGCTCGTGCGACAGTTGATTTATTTAAAGAAATTTTAGTTACAACTAAAAAAAGTATACATTCTTATATTTCTCACATTTTGAGGAATGAGGGTGAAATGATCTTTTAGACAAAATCTTATAAATTCTCTCCAATTTTTTAAGTTCCGAAAATATACTCCACTGTAGAGATTGAATCATTTTCAATTTAAACATTTAAGACTAAAAATCAGAAAAGAAATGAATTTCTAAAGCAGCGTCCTCATTATGTTGAACTGTGTAGGTCAACATGGTTGATCAACAATGTTGAGTAAGTATAGACGTGTTGATTGACAGTGCCACTTTATTTAAAAAGAAACCATTGTAAGGGTATGGTTTTAAGAAGGCAACTTTTTTTTTGAATAAGCACCACCAATTTCAATTTTCAAAAACAAAAAAGTTTGTTTAATTGACGCTGTTTAGATTGGGAAGATTGAGACCGGTCTCATGGTAGTTTCTGGACAAGAGAAGTGGGGGGTCAGGGATGTCATGAGGCATGATCAAAATTTAAACATCCGTCTCATGAAACTTATTTGGGTTGTTGTTTCAATGCATTGAAAGCATTGAAGTTGTTGTTTCTATGTGTTTTGAGGCTCCTCAAATTTTCGAATAAAGACGCGATGAGACTCACGAGTCCGGACTCCATTTTCCCTTGTATCGTTAATATTTTTAAAATAGTTGAAGATTTTAAGAATAATATTTTTTAAATTTTGACATTTCTTAGGTAAATAAGAAAATTGTGATACTTTGTGCTCAATTTGTGCTTCCAGCATTTTGTAGCACAAACTGAGTACTAAACAGCACAGCACATTATAAAAAAGTATCATCCGTAAAATGTTTGAATATTTACTAAACAAAGTGGCACAAATCAAAAAACAATACAAACACAACTTAAAAAAATCCAAGATGGCGGTATAAGCTTTGCACTTCAGCCCTTCGCAAAATTGTTCTTGGCCATAAAAGTTGCATATGTGCTATTTTCTTATCTCTTTGGCGCATTATAAACTAAGCACAAAATAGCACTTAACTACCTTTTTTAGGAAATGTCAACATTTCAAAAACGAATTCATTCGTAAAATTTGCAAATTTGCGAATTTGTTATAAATATTTACGGCACAGTGCAACATAAGTTGAGCAGAATGCTATACAACTTTTTTACCCTTTGAAAACCATACACGCTTTTAGTGCAATTTTTTTCATACGACACATGGAAGGAAAAAATTTACACATCACGGCAAAATTTTGTTTACAAAAATCGAAAATGGTGGTGTTGTCTTCATGCACATAATAAATTCAGAAATTCATCCTCAAAGGACATTATTGCAGGTCGAAAACTTGACCAGGAACCTCAACATACAAAAAATCGCCGTTGCTAATTATCAGTCACATACGAATTAGATCAGTAGAGCTTTCGCTTCAATTGCTTAGTCAAAGTCTGTGACTCAAATTGTTATATTTTCTTCTTTTTGACAAACCCCTGCCAATCAACCTCTTCAATTTCACCGCCGAATTGTCGTCATGATGTATTGAAAACTTACAATCTACAGCAGGGTCGGTCTTAGAGTGAGCAGTCACGTTTTATAGCCAAAAAAGTCGATTTCATTCCATGTTATTCTTTTAAGTTTGTTTTTTAACAGAAAGCTTATATCTAGAATTGTGTTTAGTTGGACGAGATCCGAAGCAGAAATTTTCATATGGTACTCAAAATCAAATGTTCCAATTCCTAAATATTCCATTAGCATCCACATTTTATTACGTAGTGAAAACACACAATCTAAATAGGGTCTAAAAAGGCTTGGTGAAACAGAGAATGATCCGTCGATTTTTGTGAGGAACTACAAACAAAAATTTACCGCCGCGATCTTTTTTCCCAGTGAAGTATTGATCGCATCGCCGGATCACGCTCTGTTTGCCCAGGCCTTATGATATGATAGCGTTTTATTTTCATGAAACGATATTATTCAGTTCCTGTTTGTTGAATGAAAGAAATAAAGCTTGGTTGCTTGAGTCATATTTTCCAATATTACTAATTAAAGGCGAACAAGAATGTGATCATCGTTTGACTAATGTATTCCACTTATCAATGAAAACTACATTAACCGCTCGAAGCTTCGGAACTTGGAATTCTGCAAATAATATGTCATTCGTATGCCGTCATCGCATGCCATTTCAGAGCTCTTATAGTAAACGAAAGATCTTCTGATCAACTCTTGACATTTTGTTGACATTTTAAAAGAATTTCAAATCAATCAAAGTGCGTGTTTAATCATCACTAGTACATTTGCTAAGCCTTCTGATCAGCCGAAACCATCATGGTATCGTTTAAGCCTTCATCTGATTAATCACAATTTGCCATAGACAATTCTCTTTGAATGAAATAATTCCAATTTACCCACTGATTTATGCATTTACCCCACTTTATTAGTTGACATCACTTCCATAATCCCCTTCACTTCGCACTCCATTCGAATGGACCTGCATTCTTGAATCATTAATATGTAGACCCTCGTCTGTCACAAATATTTCATTCATATTTTTTTTTTTATTTTTTTTTTTTCTAAAAAAGCCCGTCATTAATGGGAAAAAATTAAACTGAAATCCACACCCGATTGACAATGACAAAAAACATACACATTTTACCTACTATACCTAACTAGCTACTTCTAAAGAAGCAATAAAACGTTTCGTACTAATTTGTTTGTCACACACTGATGTCCACGATCGTTAATCATTGCACGGACAGACGACAGATAGACGGACAAACAGGCGGGAACGACCTTTATCGGCGAATGGATTCGGATTGTTAGACTCTCGAGAATGTATTGACGAGGGACGCATAACGCATTGGAATAGCCCAAGTCCAATGTAGAGAATATTATTACCCGCCGGCCGGGACTATATATGGGATATATGGCGGGAGAAAACCTTCGTGGACGCTTTGGAATTCAATTCTATACAAAATTATTGACAAACTGTAGCAGAACCGAGCGGGACATTGGAATATCCACGAAACATTCATCTTTTCTAACAACAAGGTTTTCGACACCAAACAGTGTGAGGACTAACGACGACAAAGAGTGTTTGGCATGGAGTGAGTATTTCCGATTAGAGCTAGCTAGGGTGTTCAGAAATTATTTATAGGCTTTTTGGATACGTGACGATTTTGCCACGGATTGCGACTGCATCATAATATACCCCGACGACATACCTTTTAGACAAAAGGAAATGCAGCAAGCAACCAGGTTGGTCTTCTTATAGCAATGCAATATGAGGGAGTATTGTTTTGTAGAGAATTTCATGTGGAACTTTTGGTAAATGGTTCATTCATCAATTTCACCGAAAATTTGTTTGTCGTCGTGTCGTAGCGTTGCCGTGTCGGTTTATAGGGGATATCAATGGCAGAGACGAATTTATTGGAGGTTTAATCGATTGTAATTGTAACACATTGCCAGAACCCTATTAATCTATCAATGATTGACTTAATGTGCAGCAATTAAAGGCAATAAATTGTAGGATTTTGATTTAGAGGGTGAATATGAGAAAACCGTACAATAAATACGTTGTTTTTTTTTTGTTGAGGGATTGTGACGAGTAATGAGTGCTGGAGGTATTTGTTTGAGGTTTTAACATTTTATAGGTTGTAACTCCTTTATTGGAAAAAATAATATTTAACCGAGTGAGTTTTTCAGTGGGTTTAAATAAATTGTGTCAAAAATAACGTAGTCTCGGGTGAAAACTACGCAGTGCATTAGGTGAAAATTAACATAGTCACCTCCATTAATTTAAATTGTTTAAAATAAAGTTAAAGGTATGATTTTTATCACTTATTTTTCATGCATTATTGGGTACGTAGCCCCTGCTGGGTTCATAGCTTGCTAAAGTCTAAATCTTCATTTTCTGGCCATATAATCTATTCCTTAAATCTTAAAAGATTTGGAGAGAATATTACCTATTACATATAACAGAAAAAAACTGCTTATACCTGAACAACAGTTCAAATTTAAGAGCAAACATTCAACAACTGAGCAAGTACACAGAATTTTTGATGTAATCTAGAAAAGTTCTTGAAGATAAGAAAATTAGTTTGACGGTCTTTTTGGATGTGTCGCAGGCGTTCAACAAGGTGTGGCAAGAAGGACTTAAATTAAAATTAGGACTTGTTCTGTCTTAAGGACTTTATAAAATTCAAAACGAATAGTAAGAAAACAGACTTGTGTAAGACACGAAAATGAGTATTCTAACTTCAAAGAAATTGTGGTTGGGCTACCAAAAGGAAGTGTATTAGGTCCAGTTCTGTATGTTATATCTAAACGTGATATGCCTCAAACAGAAGACACTATCGTTGTCACGTTCGCTGATGATACTGCAATACTAGCTAGCCATAGATAAAGCGGTTACCGAAGCTACAATTCAATCATAAAAAATCACTAATATTAATGAGTGGACAAAAAAAAATGGCGAATAGCGCTCAATGAACAAAAGTCAGTCCACGTGGACTTTACGTATGCAAAAATAAGTAGATTATCCGTCTTTTTCTATACCGGTCGTGTTCCATTTGCGAATGATTCAAAGTATCATGGAGTGACCTCAGACGCGGAGTTAAAATGGACGCCACCACGTAAAGATGAAATACGAAGAATTAAAAAGTAAATCAAGGGACATGAACTGGCTACTCAATAAATATTCATTCAGCTTAATATTAAAAATAAGTTCATGGGTTGTACCTGCGATACAAACTTAAATAACTTACAAATGTTTGAAAATATATTGCTTAGGTTATTTGTAAGTGTAAGAAAGATCTTCACAGGCAGGGATCTCGGGATTTCTTCGTTTCGGGGCGAGATAAAAAGTTTCGCGCGAAAACATACAAATTGGTTATTAGAACAAGCTAATTCAACGATTATTGACATTCTTGAGGAGTCGAATTAAGTACGCCTTCTACGAAGAACGAAAACTTCCGACTTGGTGCGGCGAAATTTGCTTTAAAATGGCGGAATAAGTAGGAACTTTTACCGGAAAGTAGCCTGCAACACGTTACTTAACTTCGTTATAAATAAATTGCTAAGTACTCGTAAGATTCAACTTAGTTGCAATCGGGAAGTGGAGGTGGTTTTAGTGTAGTAAGAATCTCACACACCTATGAGCACGTGTTTTTCGGTCCTCATAGAGCCTTATTCAGGTTTCACATCTACCCACGGGAAAAAAAAATTTCTTGTCATGAAAAATTACCAATTAAAATTCGGAAGCGTTATCTATTGGCAGTCCTTCCATGGTCACATCGTCTGTACAGTCAGATCTTTAGAGAACAAAATTTTACAATTTTACACTTTAAATTTTTCCTTCAAAATTTAATTTCCTATCAAAATAAAAGGTTTAAAAATTTTATTATTATTTTTTTTACGCCTTTTTTTAAAAGCTTACATTATCTACTTTTTTTTAATGTTCTATCTTTTTATTCATATGCTTATAGAACAGGCAAATAATTTTAATAGAAGTTTATTCTCACACACCTTATAAGCAGGTCATGACCTAAAAATCAACTGTATTCTTTAAAACAAAAAAATCTTCATCATGATTCGTGCTGAAAATTAAAACCTTCCCAAGAGAATAAAAAAAAAAACAAACAATACTGCCCAAAGCCCTTTTGGGCCTCTTGCATAACTAATAAAATTAGTCATCAGTCATCACGTTAAAATTACATGGAATTAAAAACCTACCTTAATTAGCATAACTTAATATTAACTAAAAATTCTTCTTTGATAAAACTTTTATTATCAGATTTTGGTTTTAAAAACAATTCACTAGGCTTCTCAATTTTATTTCATTTTGATTTTTATCTCAACAAAAATTCGTCTAAGCAAAAAAGAAAAATTGACTAATTAGCTTTGTATAAGTTAGGTAGGTATATTAATTGAGTGATTTTTAAGTTGATCAAATCATTCAAAAGAGTCTTGTCATTTATGTCGACTTGCATTTATATTTATTAATTTTCAGATTTATCTTCAACGCACATCCTCAATTATATGAACCTTAACTTTTTGAATCAGTTTTTGGGAGTTATTAGAACTTATTTGTATATTTTTTTTCAAAAATGTTTTGTTTCTAAGATTTCTATATATTAAAAACTCAATTTTAATAATTTTTAATTATGATATTTTGCATTGAAAATTATCTTCAAATAAGTTTACAAAATATCAGATTCAAATCGACTCCTTATAAAATGAAATATTTTTATCCTTCAATTTAATTGGTAAGATATTTCCTATTGGGATTTGGGACAATAAATCCAATTTCAAACTATGGTGATCACGATTTCCCACTGTTTCTTTCATAAAACAAAACTACAACAAAAACAACCTAAAAAAAACAGTCTTTACAATGAGAATAACAACAAAAACAATAAATCCACAACAAACTTTTATCGATCATTGACTTCTTACCCCTACACGTTTTGGTATCAGATTATATTGAGTCTCTTTTCGGTGCTTTAAACTCAGCATTGGCACGTTTTTCAATTCCACTGGAAACAAAAAATAAAGTCGAATAGGTAAGTAATGTATGTATGTTCCTGGGATAGCATACCTCTATACGTTAATAAAATGGAAAATATGACTCCTGTGACAAACGGAATAAAAAATAAACCAAGACGATCAAGGTTTCGAAAATTTTCAACAGACGAAATGAACCACGCGAAGCCTTATTGTCTGCCAATTAATAACCCAAGCCACATCAAAGAACAATAACCTGGTGTTGATTTTTGAGCGGGAAGAATAATTGTTTGTCTGATGAAAATAAAAATGATGATTGAAAGAAGAGGCCGATTCGGAGGGATTGTGAAGATGAGTTTGAGTTAGATTTTTCTTAGCTCTACACTACTTTTAGTAAGGTCTGTCAGAGTTATTATAATGTTACAAAGTAATAAGAAACTTTGTTGATAAATAATAAGATGTTATGAGAACTGGGACACTATAATCCTAGGAAAATATAAAAAAAAAAAACTGTTCAAAGGAAAATGTATAGGATGATGTGATTCATTTTAAAGAACCGAATTTTAGCTATCTGATTTGAAGAGCTGTCAAAGTGCAAGTATCTTGGTTCTTGGAGATTTGTTTTTACTTGCGATATGCAAAGTTACTAAAATACGCCAAGTTTGGGATTCGTGCAAGAAAGTGATTATAAAAATTTAATAAAACTTGAAATAAGCTATGAAGCTAGAAGCTATGTCCCCCCGTTCCATCTGTGTGTCTGTCTGTACATCAAACTTACAGCCTTGAAAACAATGAATGTTGGTAGCTTGTAGCAAAAATTGAATTTTTGTGCAACTTCTGCAACACTATAATTTTCTTGCTAAATTAACAATTTTCTTCAAAAATATTTCTTTTGCAGAAATAACGGTACTTGGGTGATTCCGTGCAAACTGTGATTCTTTGGGTTCATGTCCAGTGTTTTTTTTTTGTTATTAAATACAAACTGTTCGTATATATTTAGCCATAGACTTTTGCATCGAAATTTGAATTGTTCATTATTTTTTTTTATTAACTTTTAGTTAATTTTTGACGTTTAGTTAATTGACGTTGACGTTGAGTTAATTGACTTTTAGTTAATTTTTGACGTTGAACTAAGACTCAAGTCTAAAATTTTGGTTTCCTTAGCGGCGTTCGAGTGACAGGATTACAAAAATTACTTCTAAGCTAAATTTCGTTCTTGATTTGTATGAAATGTTTTTCCAATTATAAAAAAGGGCCTTCCGAAAAGCACTTGGGACTCGGTTGCCTGACTATTTGCTGGTTGTTTGGTTTTTCTCTGGGGGTCCCACCATTTGGGGATGAAAAGCTCTTTACCTTCGACTCGTAGTCGATTTTAATGACTTTCTCTTGATGGGTGAACTCTAACTTCTTGAATCCATCGTTTACTTGATGGAATTAAAGTTTCTTTCTCCTAAGTCCTCTACAAGGCCTAATGGAGTGTTTTCCGATGTTGAACTCAATTTTCCTTAATATTTGTCCGGACATCATATACGCAGTTGAGGAAAGTGAGTTTTCGACTTGTTTATGTTTCTGAAATTATTCTCCGATATCTTATGTTTCTGAACATTCTTAGTAAAAAATTGACAGATTTTTCATATTTTGTTGACTGTCCAACTTTTAACATCAGACATGTTCAGAATAATAAGATTTTGAAGTCCTCAGCAATTTCAGTAGCTTTGGTCTCATGAATAGGTTTCCACAGTAAAATTTTCCAATTCTTCTGTCAAATAACTGAAAAATCAAAATTTTAGATCTGCTTGCTCACATTTTCACGGAGCAAAAATTTGCTTAGATTTCCGAAATCATTTTTATAATTTTCCTGAACATGAACATGTCTACTGAGTGACATTTAAGATATGTTTGATTTGTAAATCTCATAGAGGCATTGAAGAGGTTCATTGGTCACTTCTTTTATACCAATTATGACTTGAAGGTTGAAGCAACTTCTGGTGATGCGTTGAGGGTAGAAAAATGTCATTAATCTTTTCGTAATCCTAAATATCTTTTAATAAAGCAAAGATGGGAGGCTGCAACTAAACTTCCCTTTGTCTTGAATCAATTTCTTTCTTTGTTTATATAACGAAATTCTTAGTTTATTATTTTCAATTTGTTGTCTAACCCTCTTTGTAGTCTGTCATTCGACTTGCTTCATTCACTTTGTTTTCATCATCACCTTCTAGCCTGAATCCTAATACGTTTCACATTTGTCCATTTGACACCTTTAAGCTAAGCAGATTCCCATGTTTGACATGTTTACTACGAAAACGTCATCGACTTCGACTGACTCTGCCTGACTGCCTGCTTGAGGGGCTGGTAAAAAGTGATTACACCTAGAAATTTCACATAAACAACATAAGACACGTGCAGTAAATCAGAAAGCAAAAAAAAAAAGTAGGAGGAATAAAACAATCGTAAACTGAACCAGGTCGGTGGCCCAGAATGAAGCTTGTGGTGTTTTTGTGAGGGTAATGCAAACCCAACTCAAAAAAAAAAAATATATAGCAAATTCATACGATGACGAATGAAAACAAATTAAGTGCAAAATGAATCTAAATAATTCCTTTCAATTAAAAAAAAAAACTGCATGTAGTGATTTTCGAATGTTCAACGTTGAACATGGGTTATTGACTTTTTCTTGATTTTTGTTTAAAAAAGAAAAAATAAAAAAAAAATAATTAATTGCAAAACAAATCACATTCAACAGTTCCCGAGAATTGCGACTGAGAAAGTCAAAGAAAACAACAACGCCACCATCTCCACCACCACCGGGTCAACGCCCATTTTCTTAACTTCCTGAGCAAAGCATTCGCGGGAGAGAGGAGCTTTGTATATATTTATTTTTTGTGTTTTGGGTGAATCACCTTAGATTGATCAGTTTGATGGTCTTTGGATTTGAATGTGCGATTTGGATATGGAATTCAATTTATATGACTCTCGCGGACTTTGAGTTGCGAAATTTGGTCATTAGCTAGAAATAATAAAAAAAAAATATTTATAAATATTTGGCATAAAGTCGAACGCTCTTGATATTTTTTTTTGTGATTTGATTTCAATTTGATTCCATTAATAGATGTTTTATCGAAAATGGAAAAATACTCGCAACAAATTCAATTAGAGAAGTTTAATCTTTTGATTGTTGGAGGTGTGAGAATTTATTTAATTTTCAGTCTAAAAAGGCAACACAGCATTAGTCACAAAGACTTTTTTTTCAACAGCGAAGCCGTAGTTACTCGTCATTTTTATGGGTGACATGTTGTTATGAATTCTTTTGGGCTTTGAAGTAAACAAGAGAGTTCCTTAACCTTTAGAGAACAATATACAATAAACAAAGGTTCATGCACGCTGACAAAAAGTGGTTTTTACTATGTAGGTATATCTTTAGATCTTTTATTATGTTCTTATCAAACAAATAGGTACATAATTTCAAATGTTCATGTTTATTGTGCCTATATAAATTCATGTTACTTTTAATGGATTTAACTTATTTTTTTTTCAAGCAGTTTCTAATTTAATATTGGGTATAAACATGGAAATTTCGCAGTTTCTCTAAAACGACTGGCTCTTTGATTATGGCATAGAAATATTAACAAAATTTTGGACTTTATTAGACTTTTGGGAATATACAATAAAATTTTTAATCCAATATACCCAAATATTTTTTATGATCACTCAATAATTCTTCGGTACAGTTTTTAAAAATATTTGAATATTTGTTTGTATGAATTTATCGTTTTATACTTTTTGTTTGCATTTTAAAGTTTGACTTTTAGAATGAGGTTTGTAAATCAAGGCAAATCTTTGTAAATATTTTTGTCAATACTACCAAAATACCTACGTGTTGGGTGTTGGTAAAAAAATGTATATTTGTTATCAGAAAGTTCTTTTTCAGTATTTTAAGGAGATCACAAAAAATAAAAAAAAATAGGTATTAATGGCAAAAAATATTAAAAATTAATAATACAACATATTTGGCTTTATGATTGTGCCAGATTTTCACACCAACAATATAAATGTCGATATGAAAATGTTATTTTAAGAAAGTTGATCAGGTTTTTATAATTATTTAAATACCGACATTACAAAAAATTTACTTTTTCTTTATTTTTACGAAGTCTTGACGGTCCAAATGCAACGTGTCACATTACTATCTTTTTTATACATTGAAAATCCAATGTTAATTTGATTCTACGTCAACGGAAAAAGTAACATTACACCAGTGTTGCCACTTGCCACTGAAAAATAACTTAAAATCTATGCAAAGTTTACAAAAACTGGGTTATATTTCATGCCTTTTGATGTCAAATTTAAAAAATTGACAAGGAACTCCATGCTCCTAAGCTCACCTAATAAAAATGAACGAGTTGGCTTTTTTTTAAGTGGAAACCATGGGTACCGAACATAAAATGAGGATTGAACGGTAACACTGCTGGGACCCTGACATAAGGACAAACATTGGCAAATTCTGCAAGTTTAAGTAAATATATATATATTTAATATTATTTTATTTTATTCGCAGATAAAAATTTCATTTTCAAAAAACATCAGCCCGTTCGGGTCAAACAAAAAAAAACTATATTTATTTTTTTGTATGTGTCTATTTTTTCATGTCTACTATTATTTTATAAATTCTGATCTATAGTAAGGTTTTTACTATTTTTTAATGCATACAAAATTTTTTTTACAATTTTCGGTACACAACACCTACTATATTAATAGTTCTAGTTCTAAAATTTTCTGCAATAAGCATTGATGAAAATAAGATATAGGTACTCGTTTGTACTGTTTTTGAGAGTGTCGAAAAAAATACTTCAATTTGAACTACCATTAATAATAATCATTTTTTTGGAAAAAGTCATGTCTGTGAAATAACGACAGAAGCTTAGTACCTATTAAATGCTTAGAATGTTGAAAAAAAAATGTGGAAAACTTGCAAAATGGATTCAAAAAGATCTCAGCCATGAAATCATATATTGCCAAATTGTATATGAAAGAATATGACATTTTGGCTTCAAAATGTTCTAACTTTTTTCAAACAGCTAGTGGCAGGTTTTGTTAAAATAAAAAAATATTTTTTTTTTTTTGAAAATCGTAAATGGCAAACGGTTTTTTGGCCGTAAATTCTACAAACATGCAAATTTTGTTTATCTTTTCGGAATATGGCAGCACAAATGAGCATAAAACAGCACATTTTTAATTTTTTACAAAATTGCAAAATTTAAAAAATGTTCATCCGTAAAAATAAACATTTTTATTATAGAAAAAGTTCACGAAACTAGGAATAATTAGTTCATCCGTAAAATTAGCTAATTTTGCAATTTTTTTAAAAATAATTACGGCACAATTTGAGCACAATGCAGCACATTTTTTTAAAATCCAAAATGGCGGTGTTAACTTCCCGCTAAAGTCCTTCACAAAGTTTTGTTTTGGCCATAAAAGTTGCAACTATGCGATTTGTTTTATTAATCTTTTTGGTTCTTAGCAGCATTTTTTGAGCACAACTTTTTGATTTGGGAAATTTTGAAATTTTGCAGAAATTTCATTCCTAAGATTTGCAAATTTGCGAATTTTTCCAAAAAATTTACGGCACAAGCCAGCACAAGTTGAGCACGATACAGCACAATTTTTTTTCGAAAATCGAAAATGGCGGTGTTAACTTCACGCTTAAAAATGGGTAGCCTCTTAAAACCAAACCCATTAGTACGATTTTTTTTTTTTGAATACGGCACATGGCAGCACAAGTTGGGTACATTAGAACACAACCTTTTTGTTTTTGAAAATCCAAAATGGCGGTGCTAACTTCACGAACATGTGTAGTAAATAAATAATCAAGCATATCATTTTAAGGGTAATGATGAGGGCTTCAATCTGCTTGAGGCCGATTTTTTAATTTCGTCTTTGTTTTTAAAATATTTGCGTTTAAAAATTGTGAAACACATTCTTCAATTTTCAATTTTTAAACTAATGAAAAATAGCACAAAAAATAATTTTTGTTACAAAGAAAACATAATTTTAAGTTTTTAGTAAATATAATTGCCACAAGATGGCATTTTTTGAAAATGACCGTGCGTCGTAAAATATGATCGAATCAAACAAACATTTTCGTTTTTTATTCGAAAATAAAAATTTCCAAAGCTGTGAGTTCAAACTTTTTTCCAGAGGCCTTTTAAGCTGTTACTAAACAGGTATACATTTCGAGAGTTCGAGAAAGTTCGTTTACTCTTTCCTATCATCGTTATGTGAATTTAGATCAAAACTTCTTTTTCAATTTTTTCTTTGAACAAATGAAAAAACTGGCATAAGAAGCACTGAGTGCAAAAGTGTTATAAAACACATTTTTTTTAGCTTTATAAATATAATTTTACATTTGCCATGATATTAAATAATAAATAGTTTGAGATTCAATGGAGTTGCACATAAACCCCATACCAAAATATATATGGGAAATTAAAAAAAGTGTTATAAATGGCGGTGACTATACTTCTTGGCAGAAAAAAACACTTAATTGAATATAAAAATTGTTTATTGGTCTCAAAATTTTTTCCGATAAAACGACTACACTAATTGCCTGGCCAATGGCGAAAATTCTTTTATTTGATAGGTTTGACGAGCTGTGGTTGATTTGACGTCTATTACGTTCAGGGACGTCAACAAAAAGGAAGACCATACTTGCAGGACATGTGTTTTTTTAAGCGGATTTTTCAGCTAACTCTTCTTCATATAACTGAAACTTGGTTTCAAAAAAGTGGGAGCTTAGTCAATACGAGTAAGAAATAAATTTTATTCAGCCTGAAACTTGTTATTTTTATTTTAGTTTATTTTCCACAATATTATTTCAGCCATACGTTTCTTTTCGAAATTTTTTAAGGAAATGCCAAAGAATAGACAAATTTTAAAGAACCAAAGGATACTAGGAGACAATTTGTAATTTCAGAAAAATGAGATCTCACATATTTTGCTCCGTAAAAATGTGACCGAGCAAATCTAAAATTCGTTTTCTTCAGTAATTTTACAGAAAAACTCGATAATTCTGCTGAGGAATCCTGACGTTCACGCTGAGAATATTGAGGTCTAAAAGATCCTATTTTGGCTAAACATGCCAAATGACAATAAATGAGATTTTGAAGTTTGATATTCCAAAATTTGAATAAGTGCAAAATTTTCATTCTAAGCAAAAACATTTATTGGGAGTTTTAACTTAAGCGTAATGCAGTTAGACGGAGTTGACGTACTTACCTACTTTTTTGTAAGAGCTTTTTGATTTTATTTTTTCCAAAAGGTTCTCCAAAAAAATCAACACTTAACTTATTTGCTCAAAAGTTTTCTCAAACTGAGAGTACTATTAGATTTTTTTATGGGGCTGTGTACTGTATGACTACATAAATACTTCATCAATAATTTATTCATTAAAGTCAAACATAACATTTAGTCAACAAATCACCATCTGTACGGGCAGAACTGAAGCGGTCATTCAGCAGATATTTTATTCATTGATTAATCAAAGAGAGAGAAGTGTACATATAAGCCTATTCTCGACTTATTTTGTTATTATGCGTCCAAAAAGCGATGAATTATTGTGAGAAAACAAACAAAAACACTGCACGCTCTTAGTCTATTATCTCTAGGGTCATCCCCTCATTATAAATGCTTACCCCAATGTAAACAACAAATTTATTTGAAAATTAAAAAAAAAAAAAAAACAAACTTTGAAAACTATAAACACGTATTTAAAGGATGATTGCCTGCTTTTGTTTTTAATTTTTCTGAGATAGCCCCTTTCTATATTGAGTGTGTTCATAACACATTCGTCACGGGTCTATGAGTCACAGAAACAATGTATTAGATTTCTAATTTTACTTCCGCCCCTTCCCACCCCTGGCCAACATGATTTTTTGATATTTATATTCATTATGATGATGGCCCAATTCAAAAATGTAAAAACCCCAATTATGTTTTTTTTTCTGATTTGATTGTTTTGTATGATTTGTTGTTTTTTTTTTTGCTTTCGCTGTTTCTGTGAATTAATAGATTTCGTGTTTTATATTTCGTTTGCTTATTTCGAACACAAAATTTATCAGTTTGCGGTTGAGTTGCGATCGCTAACACATGCTGCCAATAAATTTCCCTTCTATCACGAATGAGTGTGAGTCTGTTTTCCCATCCATATTCACTACTCTCTCAGTGAAGTACCTACATTTATGTTTACTTTTGATACTTTTTTGCTATTCAATTGACAAGGTTGTGGAATTAATTAATTCCTCGCCTTCCCCCTTTTGGCTTTCTTTTTCGCCACCATGAAATAAGGATTACTTAATTTAGTTGAGGTTTTTTTCTGTTGTTGTCTTTAAGTTCCCGCATCGTCTGGTGTGATTGATGGTGTTGCTTACGAAAAAAAATATCTCACAGATTCTTTTCTTCAGGGACTATGTACGGTTGGACGCATCTACAAGTCGCATCGTTGCCGTTGAGTCGGTCGGTCGGTCACGTCACCGTCGCCATCGTCGTCGTCGCCCCATCGAACGCCTCCATCCATCCGACCGAATAAACTTGTTAGAGGTCGCAGTAATTATAACGACGACGACGACGACGATACGAATGCGAATGCAATGCACACACATTTTGCTTATTGCCATATTGCAGTGCGAAACACTGCCATTGTCGTATAGTTTTTGTCGTTTCCCACTGCCAGTTGTCAGTGCACTCGCAAATCTTTTGAAATTGTTTCCACTTCCCATTCAATTTCCGTTCACTTTTTTATGAATGAAAATCTAGTGATTTTTTTTTTTTTTTTTTTTTGTATTTGCTCTCACTATCTATCTGTGAAGTGAAGTTTTACTATAGATACGCGACTAGAGTATCTATAATAGGAACTAGGTATAAAACGTATCTATATATGAATATATGTATGTAGATACACACTTATAGAAATTGCGCAAAAGAAGAGTGTATACAGCATAATTGCAAAAAATTAACTTTCCATGCAGATTTAGTATTCCATTCAAATAGTTAAAATAAAAACGGAATAAACGTGAGTCTAGTCGTAGGTAAGGTATAATTTACACTCAGAGAAAAACTTAATTTACAACAGTTGGCAAAAATATTCTAAAAAACTTTGTATGTTGATTGTAATTCAACTAAAAATGGAGCGGCTGTAAGTAAAAAGATTGCTTTAAACGCCATTTTGAATTACGCTGTAACGCATTTACCTGCCAATGGCTCATCCCACAAAAATTTTACTGTCATAATTTTTTAGCAAATTTATTTTCCTTTTCATTTGTAAAAACTATTTTCTTGTAGGATTTTTATTCAAAGAACGTAAGAGGTAAGAATTTTCCTTTTTTTAATTCTTGAAAAGTGCCAAAAACAAGACAAAAAAGACAACTATTCAGCCCAATTTTCATATCTTGTTATTACTTCTTTTTTCCTTGTTAAAATCTCAGTTATTAAATGCATGTAATCAACAATAATTAACTTTCAAAAATGGATTTAATATTCTTCATCTATTGTAAAGCGAAGGTTAAACTAAACTAACGTAATCCTTTTAAGTACATTTATTTATAACTTAGCTTCATTATAATTTATTTAATTGTAAAATGTTATAATTTGTTGTTAAAACCTATTTTCTACTAAGCATTATTTGTAACAAATTTCTTGTAAATTTTGATAACAAAATCTAAAACCTACTCTTATATGAAGTACTAGTTGAAGTACAAACTAATATAGATAATTTTTTTCTCTCAGTGCTTAGCTCGTCACCTCGACACTTCAACGCTGGCCGCCGCCGCCGTCTCGTTTGGTTTTAATTGTCGTGTGAAGAGTTTTGTGTAAGTATATGACTAGTAGGAACCGGATGTGATTGGAATTTTCATGGCTTGTTTTGGAAAATCCCATCATCGGTACTTGAATAGTTAACGCAATTAAAACCAACTAGAGCTAGATTTATGAAAATTTGTCTGCACTTGAATTTGAATGGATTTTAATTTATGGTTTAATTTTTTTTTTATTGAATATTTTTCATTAACAGACGAAAAGAAAATGAATTGTCATATTTTGAAGAACGAGCTTAATGTTTTTTGTACTCATTTATTGAATAATAAAGAAAGCATCTTTAAGATAAATATTTGTTAATGATTGAAGAATAAGAAAAATTAGATGGCATCACAATCTCATTTTCAACTGAAATTCGCTTTGATCAATCTTTCCCGTAGCCCTTCATATATTTCTTCGCACATGATTTATTTGTAATGAGTACATATTGCTATTTTCATTGATTATGTACATTAATAAGCTGTTCTATGTAGAAAATAATCAATATTGACTCTGTACTCATCACAATGTTTTATTATTTAATGGTTGTATTGGGTACATAGTATCTTGCATTAACTAAATATTTGTGAGGCATATCTATTTTAACTTCACATCTTTTTACACAGCTAATTTTCCATTTATTCTTAAGGTTCACACATTTACCTTCTTTGAAAAAAAAGGCAACTTTAAATTGTTTGGATCTGAACTGGGATCCTGCTTTAAAAGCAGAAAAAGAGCACCGCAACAACTTGGCGAATTCACATTGTAGAATACTTGTGGAAATAATTTATGATTTAATGCTAACTGTCTTAACACCATTTTGTAGCCAAAAGCGTTTGACGTGTACTCAGTACATATGTCACTGACTTGTGTTTATGACATGACTTGCTTTTATTCATTACATGACTGTCTGAGATGAATATATATTTTGTTTTTTTTTTAGAAAATTGTACTTAAGAACGCAGGAATGATTTCGATCAGGTTGGAGTGGGGGGAAGTCAGACTCTTTCAAAAATATTTAACTGAATCTTACATCACTCCATTTTTAAACAAAAAAATCATTTTTAAAAAGGACCGGGACTTATACGGAAATCAAAAACATGGTAAAATATTATGAAATTCCGACGGTCCATCTAAAAAAAAACTTGAGTTTTTTTACAATATTGTGTCTGTGCGCCAAATTCTATCGGTCTGTTTGTGTCTCGATCCACAGCCTAACTCAATGATGCTTTCTTCTTTAAATTTTAAACATAAGGCTAGTAAATTGAAAAAATTCTAGCTCAAAAAATAACGGTACCTACTTACCATAAAACCGTTAAGGAAATGGAAATAATATCAAAAAAGGCTAAAACGATTTTGATAAACAATTTAATGTATTTTTGTAGGTATGGTAGACTTTTTGGTAAAAAAAAATTATTTAATATTTTGTATCAAAATTTTGAAATTATTCATTTTGGATTTTCAAACTTATATTTTTTTTTTGAAAGTTCAATTTTTCAAAACCGGGCTGATAAATATTTTTGAAACTAAGTACATAAATCTTGTTGGTAAAACACTTAAAATTTCCATAATAGTTTGTCTTTTTAAATGCTTACAGAATTTTGAACATAAAAAATTTGTTTCTAAGAAAACAGCTCCAAACAATTTTTAATTCTTTTTTGTGCATTTATTTATATTTTTTTAAGTAATCAAATGGTTTTTGAGCTTTAAGTTATTAAACGGGTTGTTTATGCAATTAAAAGAAAAATTCAAATTCTTTTTCAAGTACTTGACATCCAGTCGTGCATTTTATTTTGTACCCTTTAAAATCATTGCATTCGAATATTTCCGTTACAAAAGTAATGATTTTTTGTAATTATTCTCAAAATGTCTTCAAGAATGATTTTGATTGAACTCCCCATATACTTTACATTATAAAATGTCTCGGGACTCAATATTTGGGATATTCGAAGAGAGATGTTATCTTAAAAAAAACTAATTGGTAAAAAAGTCCGTTAATTCTTTTAACATCTTGAAATGGTTGACCTTGAAAAAATATCTTTTTTTCGAATAACCCACATATGGGGTCATTAGATCCCGGACGTTTTAAGCAATATCTACCACAGTGTATCAGTTTTTTTGGCTTTAAATTAACACTAGTTATTTATTTTTATTTTTATTTTTGATAAATTATTGAAATTTCTTTTGCTTGTTTCTCGTTAATCACTTAACCCATTTTGTACAAACTTTTTCTTAAATGTGTTTTCAAAAATTCAACAAAATATATACTGCGTAGCAAAAAATTAAGAAATATATTTATTTACTTTTAATCTCTTTTTTACATTTTCCTATTAAGTACGTATATCAATGTATTAACTAACCGAATCCTTAGCTTCTCTAAGACTTTGAACCATTACACCAAGTAGGTGCGTACGATTCAGTCGTAAATTTTACTAATGTACGTCACAAAATGGATTGCAAGATTATTGTAATGACAAACATTTTGTGGGACATATTTTAATGTAAACTCATAAAAGAACTTAATAAAACAAAATCTAATGAAATTATATAAAACAAGTTAAGACTTCTATAACCTCCTTCGAACTTGTTTTATTAAAAGAAAAATATAAAACTTGAGAAAAATTCTTAATTTTGGCAATGAAAAATGTCTTTAAAAAATTAACATACATATAAGACTCTTTTAGTATTTAATATATCAGTATAAGTTTTATGTGCAGTACTTCCGGCGCACTTATTAAAACTACATACTTTAACCAAAAAAATCTGCTTACAAAAAGTAAAATATGTACCAAAATAGAATTTATCTAACATATAGTCAAGTTAGCAATCATCAAGCAATTTATAATTTATCTTCAATCTTCAAGGGCATACTCGCAGACATTGTATCTGCTTATAGATATTATTTTAGCATTCACATCCGAATCAACAGAGTATAGTGGTTATGTTAACACATTAAAAATTATGAACAAAAAAGCCCAACCTCATCACGACATGGCAACGATGCGATGATCATTTTGTATACACGACTGATTCCATCGCCTTAAGGCACAAGAAAGAACCCAGCTGACGCATACACAAAGTGCTGTACCGATCCTATGGTAACCCAAAAATAACAAAGTATCCGTCGGATTTCAAGATCCAAAATAACGAACGATGACCTCCATCAGAACCTGTGGCCAGATATAGTCAAACCAAAAGATCACTATTGTGATCAATTTCAAGCGCTTGCTATGCTAACATATCGCAACGACACGCCGCGCCACTGTTCATGTGATCGCTTGATTGTGATCGACTCTCTCTATGTTGGCTTGTCATTATTGTGGTTCTGTGAATGGGTCTGTCATGAATGTTGTGGAAGTGGAGTTTGACTTTTCGTTTTTATGAATGAATTTTATTTTATTTTTTTTTTGCTCACAACAAAAGCTTACAACACAGTCCCCGGATGTGTGTAGTACTATATCCATTCACAGTGAGATGCATAGAAACTCAGCTCACGGCTTACGGTACGGATGCCACCACCGCCATCAACGATGCCCCGCGCAGCACCGCGACGACAACGACACGACACCATACACCAACCAGTCACACATTCAGTGTAAAGTGTGTAATGGCTCGCAAAAATACAGATGACGCCGTTCAGCGAGAATTGTGTGACTATGTCATTGCCATATTGACATCGGCTACACTAAACAGCACGACTTTGTTGATGATATGATTATTATTATTATCATTGTTGCGTCGTCGATCGTCGCATTGTTTCGTTGATGAGCAAAGTTTTGTTGCTATTTATGGTGCTTACATGCTACACTGAAGCAAATCGAGGCTTTTTATTTTCTCTACAAAATTAAACGATGATGATGATGATGAAGCTGATGCTCATACTGATGCGTGTAATAGCAAGAGTAACAGCAACCAAATTAAGTACCCATATATGACATTATAATTTAAATAAGTTTAATTAAAATTTGAACAGGAAGGCGTTGTGGAATGGCTTTGATGGCGACTTCTCTTTTGTTGTGAGGAAATTAACGACTCATTAATTGTTATGATGAGATTAAAATTTAATTTTAGGCGGCCGATTAAGTGGGCTGTGATGGTGGCTAATTATCGATAATTGACAGGTAAGAAATGTCAATTAAATCATTTTTGTTGTTGTTGTTGTTGTTGTTGTTGTTGTTGTTGCTATTGGAAAAATCTGATACGTGGATATGATACATATATGTACAGAGTATACATAGGTAAGGTAGGTACTTGATTCATTCAATGTCTCGTTGGAAATGTAGTTATGGCTCATTTAAGGTTGTTTGTTTTTGTGTTGAAAAACCTTGGTTTTATTTTGATAATAATAAAAAAACTGGGTAAACAGTTTATTGTCACGGTAGGTATACTGAGAAAGTGTTGGATGCAGATATGTGATTAGCTTAAAGCTGAAGGATAAAAAAAGTGACTTTAGTAATTATTGTTGTCACCTCGATGAAACTTGTGAATTTTTTAGGTGTAGTGGAGCTTTCAAAAGGTAATAGCTTACACCAAGGTGACTTCAGAACTTAATATAAGAAAATGTCGTAAAAATTATACCCACAGTGTTGGTTTCAAACTTCGAAATATATATCTGATAAACTGATAACAAATAAATTAAAGATATCTCCAAGTTAAAATAAAACACCGAAAGGCCTAGAACCGACAGCAGATTTCGGAAGTGAATGTATAACCAAAATCGGAGTATGAGACATTAAGGGTACATGTATCGGGATATCACGTTCTTTTTTGATTCAAAAAATGGAGGTTGACATGTTTTTATATTTTTACCAAATCTTTACTACGTCTATATGCGTCGAACCAAATAAACCCTAGATATTCAAGGCTAAAGAAACTAAACAACGTTTTTTTAAGTTGCTATTGTGAAGAAAAACCACTTATTGAGATTTGTTGGAAGTCCTTTCTATATGTTTTAAGACTTCTATCTAAAAAATAGAATTCATTCGAAGTCGATACCTTCATTCCTTCTTGAGATATGGTTAACGAAAAAATCGAAAGAACGTACGAACGAATGTACAAACACAGACATTTCCCTAAAAATTATGGATTCCGATTCTGGGGAGCTCGTAACGTTAAGATATGTCAAACTTTCCGATTCGACAAATTAAAAAAATCACAATAACTTCCAACGAAAAATTAAAATTAGGAAATGATGCTCTGTCATTTTTTCTAAGTGTCACGACTTTTATATTGGTGATTCAATAAATAGGAACCATAATTTAAGCTTTTGAAGCAAACCTTATCAGCGTTTTGTGGAGACTTTATTTGTTGATTTTTGTTTTGCTGGAAGTCTCCGAAAATTGGTGAAACGGTTTACGTAAAATGTTTATATTCTGAAAATAAAAAAAAACAGATTTTAAAGACAACATCGACAGGGCCTAAATCCATCATATGGCACAAAAGATTAATCGATGACTAGTAAACTGCTAATGGGAAATAAAATTTGTATGTGTTCTCCAACAATATAAGAGGTTGCATTTAAAAAAATTACAGTGGAGAAATATTCATGGAGAGTTCATAATAAGAAACACACATATCCATTCTGTATAAAAAAAAAACAAAAACTTCGTTTCAAGTACTTGAACTTGCTACTTTAGTAGTGCACAGTATATTTTCAAATACTTTAAGTACAAATTCATTTTAAGTACTTTTCAAGCAAAAGTTGATTTTTGCTTAGCTTTAGCTACACCATAAATTTCTTGATGCATTTACAACTTCCCATTGTAGCACTGTATACTATTTTTGTACCTTTCTACTTTTACAGTGGCAGGAGCCAGAGCTACAGCCACACCATTCTATTTGGCCAGTTATGCAAGATGACACCAAGACAACGAGACGCCATCGGCCACCGTGATATGTGCTTTTGAGTTGAAATAGTCTATAGAATAATGACTCAACCAGGCTACTCTGATGAAAGGACTTGTACTTGAAAAGTACTTTAAATGCACTCGTACTTAAAATGGACTTATACTCGAAAAGTACTTGAAATGAACTTGTACTTGAAAATGTACTGGGCAGTAATAAAGTACCAAGTACATGTGCTTGTAACAAAGTACTTAACAAAGTACTTATACTTGGTGTTTTTTAAGTACCGAGTACATAGTTCTTGTTTTTTCAAGTACAAATAAACAAGGTAGTGGTACTAGAAAGTTTACAGGTCTGCCTTTAACTCACTATTTCAGAAATTCTCAAGTTCAAAGAACTCGTTACTTGAGTACTCTGGTACTAGGGCTTACAAAGAGGCAAGTACTTGTTTTTTCAAGTCCATTTTTAAGTACATGTAGCGAGTGTCAAGAACTAAAGCTCTTGAAAAATATTGGTACATTTTTGAAGTACCTACCATTACCAAGTACTGAAGTTCAAGTACAAGTTCCGGTTCTGGTACTAATGCTGGAACTTGTTTTTGAAAACTTTCAATACAACTTTCAAGTCGCAAACATTCATGTGTGATGTTGTCAGGAATAAAGTCAAAATTGCTTAGATGAGAAGCATTTTTTCAGGACCGAGATACCTGTGGAGGACTTGTCAGTTCCTTGCTAGAGGTAGAATTCCTCTGAAAAAATATTTTTTTCTGGTGACAGTGGTTGGAAATAGAATCCAGACCTTCAACGTCCATTGCACTTAACCACTACGCCACGAGGTACTTCTATCCATAGATATGGCTGTTTATTTACTTACTTACTTTAGATGGCGCTCACAGCCCAGGATGGACTACGGCCTCAACCAATGGCTGTTTATAGCCCACAGAAAATAGAACAATAAAATAAAATTGTTTTGCTTAATATGAGGAGAATTTGGAAAAAGCATTTAAAGTTTATTGGTTTTGCTTTTTTGTTCTGGAGCGAGCCTAAGCTCAGCTTGACTCTGTCATATTTCCATAACATACTTCTTTATAATAGAAATGTACGGCTTCTGAAGTTTTGATTGATTATAGAATTTCAACTCTCCACCACCAACAATACTGATTTCATCCTCCCTTCTTTTCCATGCGAGGTTTTCTATTTTGATTGACCTTCTCTGTACAATCCTGGCACTATTTTTTCAACTATGAACAGACTTTTCAATTATCTCTTAAGTTCGAATAGACAAATCAATTTTTGAAAACTCCTAATATTGTCGGTTCAATGGTTAAATTGAATAACATTCAGAATACAACTTTTCCAAAGAAATAAATTCGTTTCAGAACTTTTTGGAACTAGAAAAAAAAATGCCTTTTCTATTTTCAATACCATGAAAAACTGTCATATTTGCTAACAAAAACTATACACTTATTTTAATTACATTTTCCTCAAAATTTATAAATATCATTTATGTATTTATTTGAAAATGCACATTCATTACAGGTACTCTGTAACAAAATTCTGTATTTTATTTTCTGTATACGAGTTTTGTGCATTCCAAGGAAAATGTTTTTACCTAAATATTTCCCTGCAAAATTTTTAAAAATTAATTTTCTTTGAATAATTAAAAAAAACCCAATGTCCATAGTTCAATTTGACCTGAAATTCGAAATTTGTATGTTATTTTGAGAATATCATGACAAAGTGTGCGGCTGGGTTTTTAATTTACGTATACCTATTCAATTTAATAAAAATATCTGGAGAATATTAATTATTATGAGATGAAATAAAAAAAAAAAAATATTTCTTATCTCTGAATTCTTACGTTTAATTATGATGACATTAAACCAACCTTCCTACTCGACTCGGAGTAATAAAACACAACAAAAACCATAAAATCTTTGTGTTCCATATTTTTTATTTTACTTTTTCAATGGAAATATACGCATGCAAAATTAAACAAAATTTTATTATTTTCTTATTCATTAGAAAAAGTAAGCTAATAATAAAATAATCATCTTCTTGAGAAAAAAAAAATCTATCATGGCTTTAAATAATTCAAACAATAAAAATAGTTTTCCAAGATTTATTTTTTTCGAAGCTTTCACTCATTCACTGGAATTGAATTTTAAAACAATTCATTTATTTAAATATTATGTATGAAGGTTTGAATCCTACAAAATACGATAAAATATTTATTGTTTTTTTCAAGAAAAAACTGTGTTTGACTTATGCATAATATTCTTACATAAAAACGAGCCTCGTGCAATACAATTAGCAGAGTGTAAAATATTTCACCTCATTCCGCCCTCAGTAGCTTTTAGCAAAGCCGTCGACTTATGGGGGAATCATTTAACTTCAATGCTTACTTCTTTAATTTTGTTGATTTATTTAAGGCAATCCCAACATGGGTCGAAATTGAAATGAAACCAAGGGTCAGTTTGTTCACAGTTTGTCATCTTTAATCAATGATTATTGTGAAAGCTAAATCCATGAATGTGATTGTTGAACACAATTTTAGTTTGAGTTGTTAACTATCGAAATCGTTAAATCACTAAGTAAGCAATTTTGGTTGATTAGCCCCATTTTACCAGAGCCAGTGAAAAAACTCAAACAGATTAAAACAAATGTGAACAAACCGGCCCTAACTGAATAAGACCTTCAGCTCTCTAAAGGTGAGTCACCATTTGAGAGTACTTTCACTACAAAACTCTTGATGTCGATAGTGACTCTCGGATAGCTGATGTCTACCCTTCTGTGAGCTAATTTCATATCTGTGTTCCCTTGTGAGTTATACTCTCGAGTGCTGCTTGAGAGTTGCTGTGTCAATTTGTGAGTTTAACTCTCGAGAGCTTCTTATGTGTTACTTGCAATCTTTTTACTTTCAAACAGATACGTACCCTTAGACAATTTTTTGTTGCGAAATCATCCTAAATTCAAGTGTAAGCTCAAGTCAATTAAGGTCCTAAATTTATTTAATTAATTAATTTTGCACTAATTTACTTGGAGAATCAATCAATCCAAAGATAACTCATCACTGAAAAATTGGTCCTTAAGAATATAATCTTTCAAAATTGACTAAATATTATTATCTGGTCACAATGGCAATCAATTTCCTTTATGGCAATAGCCTCAGTGGTTTTTTCCTTTGGAGTTTTAGAAGACGGAGAAGATAGGGATAAGACATTTTCGACCCAGTGATCACCCCCTCCAAAACTTGTTCTGACTACGGTTGTGGCTCTTCAACAGACTAGAAGTGTACATATATCAAAGTTTATTGACGTATTGTTTTGCCACTTAATTGCAATATAGTGTATACTCGCTGAATTCTGAGCTTAACCAGCATAAACACTTTTAAAATGCGCCTGCATGGGTCAATAAATGCGGCACGTGTTACTTGGTTTTATTCATTTACCTACAATCAAGCAGCAGTGTTCAATGTTTTTAATTTTATTTTACGAGAATACAAAACAAATTTAATAACAGGAAAACTATATTTCATTTTTGATAATTTACATTGCACCTCACTTCGCTACAAGTTCATGTCTGTAGTTATGGCAGAACAATTTTACATATTTAGCTCAGAAAATAGGAAACACGCGCAACATAAAGCCCGAAGCTTCAATTTATAGCAACTAGTGATGGTCATTCATATTCATATATATTCACATCCATCCTTTCCCATTATGGTGAATTCTTTTATTATGGCTTCGAATGAGGAATTATTTAATTTGGGTATGAGTATTTGGTTGCAAACATCTCACTTTGCTTATACACATTTTTCTGCTATAAATTCCGCAAAATGAATAATTCAATTCGTCTATTTTGTATTGTTACAGTTTTAAATGCTAAAAATAGCAACTCACTGTATTTTTAGAAATGCGAGTACACGAGGTGTTTGTGGCTGGCTATGGTGGTTCATAATAGATCTTTTTGGTAATTAGAAACATTTATTTTTAGTTACGAGTAAGTTGCCTAGTTTATGTAAAATTTATATTTGTTGCTTGTGTTAAATGCTTTGGGGATCATGAACGTGTTGAACTCATTAAAATACTATTTGATTGAGAGATTATGTTAACTTACATAAGATATTATGGAATTGTATGATAGAGCACTATTTTAAAATAAGTGGATGACTTGCGATATTTTTTTTTTGTTTTTAATTTAGAAGTATTGTATGAGTGTGTATCGGTATATTAGTAGCGTTTTATAGTGATTCGAGTTTTTGATACTATGAAGATTTAAAGATAAGCTATGAGAAATTATTACGAATATGTAAGTGACTTTGAAAAAGGAGCTGGCCGATTTAAATATATAAATACATTTAAAATGGAAAAACCATTATTATATGAGAGAAGTTATATACCATGGTTTTTTTTTCGTATTCAAAGAAGACATTTTTGATAAAATCAAATAACTGGATATGAATCTGTTTTAAGGATGTAGAAATATTCACTTCTTCATACACAGGTCAAAGTTAATAAAAAGAACGAACTTTATTCTCTTTTTGAAGAGAAAAACACCCCAGTTTCACAGTGCAATTTAAAACTCTTCTTTTGATTTAAACGTAAGCTCAACAACGGTTTCACAGTGTTCTTTTAAACCTTAACCTGAGTTCATTCTGTAGTTTAAATTCAATGACAATGTTCTGCCGTTTAAACTTCAGGTCAATGTGCTCTAAATTTAAGCATTTCTCATATTCTCAACTCTCAATAATTGACCTTCTACATTCTACTGGTGTTCATTTTCAACCCTGTGCGTGCATAAATCAGAATGAGTATTCTTTCATTCCTAGTGTGGGTGTAGGTATCTAAAACTTGGTGAGAGTGAGAAGAGAGAAATGAATGTTTGAAAGAGAACAAATGACACTTACTTATAAAATGCTGCCAAGTTGCATTCACTAATCACATAAGGTGTGTTCCTTAAATTCTTCGCACTATTTCGGACTAAATGTCAAATTGTTGGAGGTGGGAATGAAATCCTCTCAGAGAAAAGAAAAATTGTTGAAATGTAGGGAACGGTTTTAGCACTAATTTGCACCAGTACAAAAAAAGTATTTGACTAGAGCTGCCGTAGAGCAGTGATAAGTCAATAATTTCAAAAGAAACTTATACGTATAAAACCAATTAAACTTAACCAAGAAAATATTTTATAGTAACATATTAAATTATGAAACTTAAATTTGTTTAGAAAAGAAAAAAACCTACAATAAACAAAAAGTACACAAATTTTCATAGCAAAGTTTTCTTCAACAAAAAATATTTACTTAGCAACACATGCGTTTTGAAAAAATCCTTTGATTTTTAAAAAATTACTACATCTACCAAAAACAAAACAAAAAAAAGCACTTGGGTAACCCTAGCTATTTGTATTCTGTTTTGTTATTTGAATTCAAACTGACATTTTTTCAAATCTGACATATGAACACCTGGCATTTGACATCCAGTACGAAACAGCCACCAGAAATTTCTCGGACCAAATCTGGCAAGGATGGGACATTTTTACTCTCTCGTGAGCTCCCTCTTTGGTCCAAAGGAGTACAAACTTTCACTTGTTGAACAACTTCGCACTAAAAATGACTAAATCTGGCGGTTTCAAACTGGAACACACCTATAATCTCCTTATGATCCGTTTAAATGAACTGAAGTTTATTTTGAACTATGAAACCGAACGAGTTTAACTTAAGATTGAAAGTGAAGTTCAGGTTCAGCTAAACTTAAGTTTAAACTTCCACTGTGAAACTGGAGGTAAGTATTAATGTAATACAATTTTTAGGCCTTTTGACACACGTAAAAACTGCAACTTAAATTTATTAATTTTTCACACGAACTTTTAGAGTTTTAATCACAGAAAGACATGTTATCGTTAGACAAAAATATGTACATGCCTCCTGGGCAAACTTTTATTTAAGGTCCCAAATTTCTGGTTTATTACTCTTCTTAAAAATACTGAAATCCTTGACTTCTAAAAAGAAAAATACACAAATAAATACTTAGGCCAAGAGCCCATATAAAATTTTGGGAGTGAATGCACAACTAGATTAGACTGAATTTTTAGCTTTTTCGTCAATGTTTTTTTTAAAACACGATTCATTTTTTTTGTAATTTATTTATTTATTATGAAATTTTATTGATATTTAAAAGGAGTTTTTGCGTAAAGATTTTATTGCAATCGCTGGAGCCGTTAATGGGAAAATCAAATATTAAGAAACCGTTTTAATGCTGGCACCGTTAATAACAGCTTTTGGAAAAAAAAATTGTTATTAAAAAGTTTACCATAAGGATAATAATACACAGATTTTTTTTTATTAAAATCTTTGGGGCCGTTTTTGAGATAGATAAGATCTTTCTTAACGGTTGTATGGAAAAGTATCGTTATATTTTTGAGCTACGCAAAAAACCAAAAACCCTTAAGTTCAAAATTTGAGAAGATCACATCATTGGTTAAGGCTATAGATCCAGGTACAAATAGACAGACAGAATTTTGCCCTCCATTTCGTTGGTGTTCTCTACATCGTAATATCCATGTTTGATTGTCTCGATTTGTTTTTGCACGAATCCAAATTTGCCTTATAGCAAAAAAAAACTCACACTTTTGAAACACTTAATTATGAAATATTCAGATACTTTTAAGGCAATACGAGTACAGTTGGAAAAAATTGCTTACAAACAGAAAATGTTGAAATAAAACTGCAGGGTATAGTGAACAAGAACTTTTGAAAGAAGTTGACGCATGTGCAGTTGATAGTACTTGATTAGGGCTTTCATCTACTCACAAGTACTTTGCCACCTCCAAGGGAAAATGGCTTAGTAAACAAAATTTGAAGAAATACCACACAGTGAAATTTGTAGAGCTTGAATGCATTTTTATTTTTTCGACAAATTTAAAATAACGGATATAATTAATTTTAAACGAATTTACCCTTTAATTCATTATATCGGTAACCCCACAAAAAAATTTGGATCTAGGCTTCCAACATGGTACTTTAACAAATTTAAAAAAAAATTGGTTTCGCAACCCTTTATTAAAAAAAAGAGTCTAAAAATCCTTAAACCTCAAAAAATTTGTTTGATTGACTTTCAAATATTCTGATTTCGAACTAAAAACTTATTATTCTATTGAATAGACTGGAAAATAATAAGGGGAATAAAGGAACAATTTCGTGCAAATGTTTTAATTATTGAATACGTTTTTTTGGGCCATAAGCATGTGTAAAACCGAAAATACTATTAAATTAACCCAAGCGCTTCCCAGAGAATGGTCACACTGGCCACTTTTCAATATTTTGGGTATAACTCGGAAATTAAGCCAAATTTGACATTTTTACACTTACAACTACATTTTGTTCAAAATCAAATTTTTTTATGTTTTAACATCTATAATGTAGAAAATTGCTGCAAAAGAAAATTGAAAAAAAATGTTCGCTTGTAGTCGTTAATTAATTAAGTTAAAAAAAACACTGAACAAAAAAATGCAACTATTTTAAGTACCCTTTGAGATAGCCCATTTTTATTTCGGCTTTCAGAGCAGTCATAGATTGGGCTATACGCCGTTTCTGGATTATAAAATTTTTACCAAACACCCTGTAGATGATTATTTTCTCAGCCTTATCATAAACGAATATTAAATGTAATGTAAATTCCTGTCAAATGAATAGTCCATGGAAACTTAGGGTAGACCTGCCATACACACAAACATATGTCCAAATCATATCAGAAACTTACAAATTTCAATTCAATTTGCTTATCATTTTGATTATACAAGTTAAATTCCTTAAAATTTATTTTGACATAATTAATCAATTCGGAGAATCAAATATGACATAATTTATGAACCTGACGTGGAATCAAAAGAAAAATAAACGACAAAGAATTTTTTTTGCAGGAAACGAATTTTTTAATTTAGATTTTATCAAAAAGGAGGTAAACATTCATAGGTATAAAAATTGATTAAAATTATATTTTTAGAAATTAAGAAAATACCTTAGCATTACAGATGTGTACCTTCTACCTACCAAGTAAGGGAAGTTTGTTAAAAAAAAAATCAAAAACTAAAATCAGTGGTGACTTAATTTTAAAGCTAAAACTGTGTACATTTATTGACCGTTTTTTTGCGGAAATGATAACATATTTTTCTCTAAACTTTAAAAATAGACCTAGACCTACTTATATAGTTAAAATTAAAAAATGTTGATAGTAAAATTAAGAAGAAAAAGTATTCATTTAAAAATGTTTTTTATTTTTAAAGACACAAATTAAATTTCTTAGCTTCATTATGAATTTCATTTTGGCAGTTAGTTAGCTAAAATTCAAAAATCAAGGCTAGATATGATGTTGCACAGTTCTTACCCATTTGTAGATTTTTTTATTATTTATGTATGGGTATACCTACTGCTATGATCATCTATTCTTTAGATTAAAGTTTACTGCCCAATTAAATCCTCAAATCGAAAGATTAAATATGAATCGAAACTAAATTAAATTGATCAAGACTCATAGTCGCGTGCTGATAGTAAAAAACTTCAAAGGAATTGAACAGGAAAAATATCTCTCTCTCAAATAAAAATAATAGTTTTCATTCAATTTTTAAAAGATTGAAGATTTGTTTCTTAATGGTTAAAATTTAAATAATTTCATGAATACCAATTAAGGAATGAGTAAGTATACCTACTTATATGGAATAGACCAAGGTGAATTGAGATTGTCAGTTTATGAAGAAGAAGAAAAACAATAAACAAAAACTATATTTTTTTTATATTTTAAATGAAATTGTAAGTTTTTTATTATAAATTAATCACATTGATGGTTATCACTTGTGATTAAATAAAAAAAATCGTCTATAGGCAGTGATCAGCAAAATTTTGTTCGAAAGTTGTTGTTTTTGTAGAGTGACTATAAGAATATTGAAACAAATAATAATAACAAAAACATTCAAACTTGATAATTTAAGAAATGGTGATCAATTTTAAGCAAAAAAAGCATGTACGAAGATTTGTTTATAAAACAAATTCTATAGACCACTGACATAAATCAGCAATGCAGAAGACTTAGAATAAAGGATTGCACTTGTTGTAGGCTTGCTGCTTACATTGCTCCTGATTCAGCTTAATTTTGAAAAGAAATTCTCATTTTGGGGACGACAACGCAATCTTATGAATATCACCTCTCTTAGTAGGCTATTCAATAGCCTACAAAGAAAGTTGATATTTATAAAAAGCCGCTATTGAATAGACCGGAAATGAGGGTTATAAAAGAACAACTACGTGGAAGAGGTTTAATTATTGAATAAGCAAAGTATGCTTAAGACCGGATATGCTACTAAATTTCCTTAAGGGTTTCTTAGATAATGGTCACACGGACCATTTTTCAATATGTTTGGTATAACTCGGAATCTAAGCCAAATTTTCAAATCTAACTTTTTGTTGCGAATTTCAAAAACTGTACCACAACTTATTTGAAAAATTGTATAGATGTACATTATTTTTGATTGTTTTTTTATAAAAATAGACTAAGGGCCGCCTGCAAACTTTGGGGTTGAACGCTTAACCAAAAACTGAGTGTGAGAATCATTAGATGCATGCATCTTCACATCGAATAGAATAGTCTGGTAAGATTTCTTTGGCGGTTAAAGGCACTATTTTCAAACCCTCTGATATTTGCATAATCTCCAGAATCAGATAAGACACCTCTCACCACCACCAACTCTCTCACAATTAGAGATTTTTCAACAATTTTAAAGACTTGTTCGCTCAATGAAAATTTTTTTAAAAACTGGAATTTTGCAGTTCATTTTCATCGTGTTTTGCACAAACTGACTTACCTGAAATGTCAATTTACGTAGTTATTTTATGTCTTAAGCAAAAACATAAAAATTTTCAAAAATAAATACAAAAGTTATGAATTTTGACTTTTTAACTATAGCTCAGGAAAATTTTGCAGACCTTTGTTATGAATCTTAAGCATTTCCTAAAAAGAAGCCTAAATTGGGACAGGGGGCAAAATTTTTAGGGGCTGATTAAGTTATTAAATAAAAACTAAATCAATCTCTTTTTAAAGATGGCGGCCTTTCCCGTACCGTGGTGTAGGCGCCCCCAAAAACTTGGTTTTATTATGAAAATATAGCCAAACACATATCGTAAAAGAAATGTTGCTGCAATTTAAATACATTTTTTAACTAAATTTGTTAGACCATGCACACAGGTTAGCTTTAGCTTGATTTGATATTGGAGATTTTCAGCGTGATTTCTTATGAAATAAATAAACGAAATTATTTTGAATAACTTGAAAACACTTTTTTTTAATTATTTATTCACTTAAATGCATTTCTGAAGCTAAGCTTCCATCGTCAGTAAGTTTTTTTTTTTAGCTTCATAATTTCACCTTCAAGCTTAGGTCTATGCACTTTTGCTTGTTGAAAATAAAAATGAAGAGAGAACTTATTTGAAATATTACTTCAAATTTTGATAATCTATCATAAAAATGGTAATTCTACACGTGCTCAGATGTGGGAATTTTCGTTGTTTTTGTATTTTTAACTTCGGAATTGTCTTTCACTGGGCCCCACACGTTGTTGGTCACTTGATAGACATCTTATAAGCACGGTTACCAAAGCTTTTTGTAGAGAAACCTCTCACCATGTTTTAAAATAGTGCCGGAGTAACAAAAGTGACATTTTTTTCCATTTTTGTCCCACTTATGATTAAATTGAGTAAATAGTCTTAGTACTGGCAGCGTTTTCGTGATAAAGTTGATAAGTGCAACTAATATTTAATCCTATTTCGTTGAAGATACTTGCACCGCATTAATTTTATGACAACATTATTTTGAAAATAAAGAAAAAAAAACACACAAAATAATCAACTTTCTCATTCTTTTCTGGCAAATTCCCAGCATATTCAGAGCACCATTATATGACTTCATGGAAACTTATGGTGTTTTAATTGATTTGGCAAGATTTGTGGCAGAAATTTAACAAATTTGACAGTCGTATCGTGTAAATTTAGTAAAGGGTTCAAACACCGGATCAGTCAAAATATTTTTGATTTGTAAAGCAAGAAAACGTCTGAAAACATTTACTTTTTACGCACTTATTGGGTGTGCCTGGGCTCATAAAACGAAATGAATTGTTCATTTTAGAACTCAGAATAAAACTATTTAATTGATTTTTAAAGCCTTCAGCTTCCTATGCTATGCCTACAAAAATCTTAACTACAGTGAAAAGATGTAACTCAAGCAATATCATGCATCGAACACATTTCGCGATGCCGTTTCTGTTAAGCTAACAGTTAGAAGAAATGAGTACTGAAACTGTATTCAACTAATCATAAGACATTAGAAACTAAAAAAAAATCAACATAAACAATTTACACAGTGTAATTTTTGACAAATAAGTAAAAAACATATTTGTACCCTGTTTTAACCGTTTTACATTTAAGCCACAACCAGACTTAGGGTACTTTATAGAACTTAAAAAGATCTCTACCAAAATGCAGCGTTGTTAGATTTTTTCGAAATGATAGTCTAATTTCCCTAAATTAAAATCATCATTTAAATAGAAAATTAAATTGGCAAATTTTTGTATGAATTTTGGTTTAAGTTTCTAGGCCCCTTCAAAAAATCTGTATCTGGGAGGATTTTCTCTTACTCTCTTCTCATGCAGACAAAGAACAAAAGTGCTTCTATCTAATCTGTCAAGCGAATTTATCAAAAAAAAAATAATAATAATAATAATAAATTATAAAGAGAAAAATATTTATAATTTGACGACTCTATTCATAAGGTAAAGCGTAGAACGTAAATACCTACATTCTAACATGTATTGAAGGCAAAATGTATTTAAAGGCATACTTGGAAACAAACAAAAAAATAAATCTAAGAAACTAAGTACGTAACACATACCATATAAGGAATCAACATAATATATATAAGCAAATATCAAAACACTCCATTCTATATAAAAATATAGAAAATAAAATATTTTACGACAATATTTATATACTTCACCTAGTTTGACGGTAGATTTGT
Organism: Dasysyrphus albostriatus; assembly: GCA_946251815.1. Classification (NCBI taxonomy): domain Eukaryota; kingdom Metazoa; phylum Arthropoda; class Insecta; order Diptera; family Syrphidae; genus Dasysyrphus; species Dasysyrphus albostriatus. The sequence continues at coordinate 142,068,207 of OX276336.1, forward strand.
ATTGTATTTTTACTATAACTACACACGTAACTATGTATAAATTCCTAAAAATAAATCTAATTCATTTGTCGAACCATAAAAAAAGCGCAATTTTTATTATCATCCCCTCGACTAAGTACAACGCATGGCACAGCTTAAATTGCGAAACATGATAAAGGTACACGTATTTATAAAAGAACTCTTAGCTAGTTGTGTTTATCGCATTTAACTCAAACAAAACCAAAACAAATAATCATAAAAATCGCAACCATTTCCACCCAATCACATCGAAATCATAAACAATATTCTTGCATGTGCCATATATATGGCACTTTATCATCATTCAGACTACCTATGATGTAGTATTATAATCCTATAGTTCTTAATATGTGGGCTAGTAGGAGTAGCAAATGACACTGAATACAATATGTGTGTCATAAAAATAGGCGACGCGACGCGACGTCCTTCTGCATGTTATATTAGCAGCACCAAAATAACTTCTTTTTTTTTATTATTTTAATCCCTAAAAGCTTAAAAAAAAAACTACATAAAATAGGAACTGCGATTCATCATTACTACGAATGAAATCTAAGTACGTGAGTTCGTATAGCATTTCAATTTCATATACTCGTACTTGATTACTATCAAATTTAATCACTCAACAAAATGCCACTGATAAATCGTACAAGTGATCGGTCACACGATGATTTTTTTTTTTTTTCAAAAACTAAACTAATTGTTGTGGATTAAAAAATTAAATTAAGGGCTCTACTAGGGTTGGTCGCACTTGATTTTAAAAAATAAAAGAGCCTACATTTTTTAGTTAAAGAAGAATATTTGAAAGGAAATTCTTTGAAAAAAATTCAACTGTTTAATGAATTAAATTTGAAAGTACTAAATTTTGTGTGATTCCCATACAAATGCGATGATTTATTCCAATTTTCTCGCAAACACTTTCAACGATTTTGTCTAAACACTCCTGAATGTTATAAAACTCCGGTTTTTGGCCTCAAACCATAGAAGCATGTTTTTGGAAACATAAGTTGTTCATTTAAATTCAGAATTCTTCACGTTTTTGAAATTTCCACAAATATTTCCCCCTCAAATTTGCACTTCATGAGAAACCCCAATTTCTCAGCGAGAATTCAAAAGAACTCTTATCTTTTTTTTCTGTATAAATTGTTATTCCTAATAATTGAAAAAAATTAATCTAAAAAATGATAATCGATTGGAATTCCTCTCTCTCTCTTCAACAAGTCTCTCCAGGATGAAAATTATTTAAGGAATATCTGTCATTTCTGCTTCGGAAAAGTCTGCTCTGCTGAATCTACATATATGTATAATTGCACACTCCACTTCGGTAGGATATAGCTACCTAACGAACTTAAAAAAAAAAAAAACAATAACTTCACAAAAAGCCGATACACAACCCTTTGTTGACATAAGTCACTTATTATTTCTGACGTGCGTCGGCGGGCGGCGTTGTGTCGCCAGCTGCCTCTCTTTAAACATTCATAGCTCTTATCGCTTGAAGCAAAAGATCCGCATCTTTTTTTCTTCTATTTATCTTGATTCATGACGACTCAGAATGGGATGATTGAGAGGAAATGTTTTTTTTTTTGTTTCCCTTTCGATCGAGACTGTTTATAATATTTGCAATTTAAAAAACTTCACAAGATCTTTGACGTCATCAGACAGCAAGTGGTTTTTTTTTAAGAACAGGTACAACAAGTACCACCTGTACTGATAGATTTTGCGCCACACGCTCTTATCACGCGCATCTATTATTAGACGCAAAGTATAAGTATAGTCTCAATAGTTCTTAACGATCGTTCATCAGGCATTAGGTGCTTTATTGTTTTTGTTGTTATTGTTGTAGTTAATTTGCCCTCGTGCTAAAATATACTGCGACAAATGAATCCACCGACAATAGCAGCTACTACGAAGTGTCTTTTTGATGAGAGTGATAAACTAATTACGATGGAAACAAAGCAAAATGTCGAGGCAACAAACGAAAAAAAAAGTGCGCATCAATTTCGTAGATAGCCGAATGATCCGGAGCGTTCTGCTTCCATTCTATATACGAGTATAGTCTTTGTGGCAAGCGTTATGTACATTTTGGCGGTGCTATAGCTTACAAATAGAATTCTACGCTCTCAATTCAGATAAGTCCTCTAGCTATTAGTGCTGATGGGATTTCAATTAGGAAGACAATAATTGAAATTAATTTGTCAACATTTTAAACTGCGCAGCAAACAGCGGTACTGCTTCACTTTGCAGGTAGCGCGCGCAGATGGAGTAAATCGCGGTATAAGAAAAAAAACTCTGCGACAGGTGATAATTGCAGCGTATATGTTGAAGGTAAATTCATTATTTGATTTAGCAGCGCGGCGCGCGGCGGTAAAATCGTCGTCGTATAGTCGTCGGCGTTGTCGCTTCGTTTCGTGGTGACTTGTGGTTTTGTAGACTTTGATCGTCTGATACGATGTACTAACATAAACATTATCGGTACAGTTTTGCAGCAGTTGAACTTATGTAATAAAACAATGATGATTAGGTTGCTTGGAAAGATGACGAAACGGGGGGAATATTATGAGGAAGTAAACCACATGACTTACATGAGTACAATTAAGGGATTTTTTTTTTATTAATTATTAAATTGCGACGCGACGTTTTATGTTGGTTATCTTGCAAGTGTATATAATAATGAAGAAATATTTTTAAGGTGGCAAATAGGTATAAGTTTTACAGAGTCTTATCGACTGAAGAATTTACTGACGGTAGTTCACATGATTTGGTGAGTTGGAATTTCCCTTACTTATAAACGAACAGGGTGATATGCATAAAATGGAACCAAAAAGTAAGGGTTTCAAGGTTGGGTCTAGGATAGCCAAAAATGGGAGTTACTTTCCTCCATTTGAAAGAAAAGGGCTTTTTTCTTAAGAATAGACAGAAAATCGAAAACAAAAATTAAAAATTACTTGCTTATACGTTTTTCTAAAAGTTAGAAATCAATTTCTTAGTGATTATAATTAACACTAACCTATATTACAACATCAGCACAAGACTCTAAAACAATTTTTATTATTTCATTTTTAAACCAGCATATTTTTAAAAATGCTTTTTTCTGGTAAACTAAGTTTTTCAAAGCTAAAAATTTTGAAAAAAAAAACTTTGGAACCTAGGTACCTACCTGATTTTGCTTCAAAGTTGGATATTTAAGTGTTAGTAGGTGCAGTTTAGAGTTTGGTTTTTAGTATTTAATGCTCTCATCACTCTTTAAATCGAGATGCTTTTATATTCGTTTTTTTTAGAAAAATATTTTTTGATGGTTTGTCAGTACGAAACATTTAGTAAAAACGAGAAAAGCCATTTAACCGTTTACTACAAGAATTCTTTAAAATAGAAAACTCCCTTTCTGTGCTATATTTTGTGCACTCAAACCGAAACTTTATTTAGGAAACTGGATTTAGGATTTTTTTAACTTAAAGAATAAGAGCCTGCGTTTGAACCTTAATCCAATCGGAGCAAATTTACTCCAATTTTGAGGAAAAAAAAAACAAATCTACTCCGCCACTCCACTTTTTGGAAATCTACTCCTTTTTTAACACAATTAATAATTTTTTAGTCAAACCACATGAAATTAAGTGGCCACACAGTGTTATTCATGATTCGAACCAACTGTGACACTAAAATCTGAAGGTCTGCATCTGAAAGTCTATATGGTGAACGAAATAATTTTTTTCAATCTTTGTTCGATGCTTCCCGTTCATTTGTGATTTAGGAACTTTACAGTCCCCGTGTGCAAAAAAAAAATCTATGCAAATATTCTCGCATGTCGAAAATAATTGAGGCGAAATGCAATTCATATTAATAGTTTGCATAATTGGTTTACAGTTTCATGCTTTACATTACTGTCATGAAATGTCATGCAAAACAATGGACTGTCAATTGTTTCGCATGCGAAAAAAGTGTGATGAATAGGATATGTTTTCTGATGATGGGTTTATACTTCCAAAAAAAAAATATATTCACCTCATGCAAATTATTTTGGTTTACTCAACTTTTTTTTTACAAATCTGCTTCAAAATTTTGTTACTGAGGTTCGAACCCTGAAGAGCATACAATATTTTCTGTCACATCGTATATGCGAATCACCCTGTGTAGGTTAGGTACTCTTGAGAAAAGGTTTCTTTTATAGCAGGTAAGGAATTTATGTATTAAATTTTTGATATTAGCTTGTTGATTATAATTTTTTTAAAGGCAGAACTCGAAGTTATGTGTATTGCATGTTAATAAGTTAAGTTGACTTTATTAAATTAATTTGTTTACAGGTTTTATATAATACCAAAACAAAATACCTACAAATATTTGGGTTTTTATGTAGTTTCGTTAGTCGAAAAAATTTTTGTTAATGTAGATTCTCATGTAATTTCTATTTGTCGCGATTGAGATCTAAAGCAGTTGTACGGAAGTTATAGTGGAACCTTACATAACCTTGACAAGATTGAACTTAGTACGTAGAGTTCATTTAAGAAAAGGAGTTTTTTTTTGCAAACAAATATTTAAGAGCGACTTTTGGAATAATTCATATTAAAAACTTCAACCTGTATTTTATTTCATTTGAGCTGTACTTAGACTATCTTTGCTGCGGAAAAAAGTAATGTGAAATTTTGCTAAACAAAAAATAATAGAAAATTTAGATTTTTGTTTTTCCTCCTCAATTTTTGTTCATAATTTTTTAAACCATTAAAAATTTAACTTTGTACAAAAAATTGTAAGTGTTAAATTTTCAAATTGTCAAATTTGGCGCATTTTGCGAGTTGCAAACATACTGAAAAGTGGGCAGTATGACCATTCTCTTAAAAATGCAAGGGTGAACTAAAAGGTGCATGTTTATTTAAGAGTAAAAAGACTGCCAGCGGTGCACTGTCATGTGAACCTGGTTCAACGCTATACCCGGCTATAGTGAGAAGCTCTCACTTATTTGGTTACGAGCACTCATGAAATGATTTTAAGTGATTTAAATGTTGCTACTTATTTGAAAAATGCTATTTTGAGAAAAAAAAAATGACGAAAAACCATTCTAAATGCCAAAAACCACAAGTAAATGTCAAGACAAGACAATAGTGAAAAATCACGATACAGATCCCCGTGTATACGAGCTTGGCGTAATTACAGCAAGATGAACATAATGACCAACAGCTGTTCAATTTGTATGTTTTGTTTCATTTTGTTTTTAATAAATTTTTGAAGCCCTTTAAAGGGATGACTGAAGAACAAAAATCAACAAAAAAAAATTAGAATAGCTCCTATAATTCGAGAGAAATTTTTACAACTTGCTTAAAGCTTTTTTAAACAGTAAAATAAAAATTACAGTCCAGTTTTTGATGTCAACACCTAATTTGACTTTTCTAAATATATTTATGACAAATGACAACATTTGCTTTAAAAATTAATTGAAAAATAAACAGACAACGATGTTCAGGATCATTAAATTATTAACCGTCTATGTATAAACTATAATAAGCACATCCACAGCATTGGAATTTCCTTTTTTATTATTATTCTTTTTTGATTTGAATTGAGGGGAGAAAGATCAATTTTTTCAGAAGTAATGGGTGTGGATTCATATAGTTACATATATGTATGTATATTGAGGAATATTACGCAACTAAACGTATACAATGTATATGAGCCTATACATTGTATACGTAAGGTTGTAGGTAATATTAATTTCAATGTCGTAAAATTTTGTTAGTAGTTTTTAATAGTTCATTTTCTTTGTCTTTAATTTAAATTTAATTATATTATTCTTAGAAGTCACTTAAAATATTCAGTTTTTATGTTCAATTTCCATTAAAGTATTTTATTTCCGTTTCTTTGTAATTTGTATATGTATATGCTATTAGACTTTTTGAGATATAGATAAATGCTAACAAGAAGATTTTTTTTTATTTTTTGTAATCAATTCTTTCACAAGATGACGAAATCGTTTATAGATAATAAGTAGACACTCGGTAGAAGATTTGTACACATTTTATTGTGACATCAAAGAAAGATGTATGTATTAGTAAAAGTTGAAACCTATAACAAAAAAAATACTGAGCTAATGTATGCGTATTAAATATTGCTGTCAGCTGTTTGAAAAAAAAAACTCGTTTCTCAAAATTTTACTTCGCAACTTATAGTGAAATGAATTTTAAGCTTTTCGCAATAATTCAATTAAAAGTTCAAATAAGCTTAATTCTAAGAAGAAGATTTTATTTGTCAAATTTTCTGAATATTCAGTAGGTACTTCACGCGAAAGTTATTTTGTAAATGTTCGTACGAAATTCATTAATTAACTTTAGATAAAAGAGCAACACAATAATTATTTAAAAGTAAAATATAACAAAACTACACAACTAAATGCGAAATGCGAAGTGAGCAGCGGGGAAAGAATAAATAGTAGTTAAATTCAATACACTAATAGCAAGATTACCTAAATATAAACAATACAAAAATTTGCGAAACATAGCCAAATAAAATCCTAAAATCCTACTTAGTATAAGAAACTACAAAATGATCTTGCAAAATAAAAAACCGTCAGTGATATTCTACGATAAAACACATGCCTCATAAAAAAAAAGGTAAACAAGTTTCAGTTAAATAAAACATATACACGTACAGATAAAAATTGCAAAATTGCAACTTCGTAAGGAATACTCTTAAAAGATTGTTGGTTTCAAAACTAATTTTGGAAAAACTTAAGTAAATCTTGACCTAAGATGGCCATAAAGTACAGTATAGAATTGGGCCTTAATCAGGTTAATCAGAAGTTGATGTCTTTTGAGTCACGGTCCAGCACAAGTCTAACTAACAATATCCATGCTCTATACAAAACAACAGGATTAAGAAGGTTATGGTGTCTGAAATATAGTCCTTTAGCTGCTACTCGTTGTGGAAATCAATGCCTCAATGATTTTCCCAGCCAAAGAAACAAAAATGGGCAACGGGTATTCTTTACATGCTCTCTGCAATGATATCATGCAAATTGGTTTGTATTAATATTACGGAAGGTGGACCAAGTTCCCTACTACCTTAAACTTATGATTGTGTATGATGACGACTATTTTGGGTGAATTCAAAATTCAAGTGAAAAACGGTTTTTTAAACAGTCGGGCAAGGCAAACTACGCACTCAAATGGTCTCGGATTCAATTGATATGTGATCCAAGGATCTTATCTAGGGAGGGGTGAAAAGCAATTCTGGCTAACACGATTACCTTCGAAGTTGCATTTATACTTTTTTTTTGATGCAATGTTTAATCACAAGGCCCCAGTTGTGGACTGCAAGAATTCGATTTTTTGAAAAGCTTTCAATGAAGCTTTTGACGGCTATACTTGTTTTGTTGCTATCATTTACATCCGAAATCTGCTTTCGGCTCTTAGTCTATATCATCTTTTCTAAGATATAACTGAAAACACACAAAAATAGAATGCATAACTGGAACGTACTCGTATTTGCTCTTAGCTTCTGAAAGTTTAGGAACATCATATCCAAGGACATTGAAATTATGAAAGAACACTGTTGACAAACATAAAATACGAAATTTCAATTGGCTGAAACAACTTCTTTGAGAGTTTGAAATAAAAAAAAACGCCATCTTAATTCTAAAAAAAGTAAGCCTTTGTTTTTTAAAAAAACAATTTTTAAAATTTAAAATTCTTAAAACTTTTTTTAAAGAAAGCTTTTGGTATACAAATCGTTAATACTTATTTATACACATACAAAATTAAACTTAGATAAAATTGTCACCTTGTTTTTGAAAAATGTTATTTTCAGAAAAAAAATTAATCATTTTTTAAAAATTCAAAAACTTTTCCTTAAACTTTGATATGCAATATTTTGTAATCATTTTTGAAATTTGTGTATGAAAACATAAATCTGTTTAGCCCACAATGAAAAAGAGGTACTTTTAATGATTGCTAAATTTTAGGATCGTAGGAGGAACCATTTCTAAGAAAAAAAATATTTTTTCTTACGGTTTTTTTTTTTTAAGTATTTTTTTTTTCTTAAAAAGTGTAAAAGTACCCTTTAATACTAAAGTTTATAAAAATCGACCATGTAGTTTTTAAGTTATTTGATTTAAGAAAAATAAACATTTTTTAAAAATCCAAAAAATATTTATTTTTAAATTTAGGTAAGTAAAGCTATTAATATTGCTTAGAAGCGTCTGTTTAAGAAATTATTAAAATCAATATAACCGTTTTAAATATATTCGAAAATAAAGAAAACGGTTCTTTGGGAGATACCATTAATAACTATTTTTACCATTTAAAAAAAATGGTTTACTGAACAAAATTTATTGAATTTTTGTGAAAAGTAGTCGGGCTGTATTTTTGAGAAAAGTATGAATTTGTAAATTTATTCAATATTTCTTATGAGTGAATAACAAAGTACCTATGTATATGTAACGCAAGAAAAAATTCATATCGTTTCTGAACTTAATTTAGTATACATATTGGGATAGCAATTATTTTTAAAATGTTTGAATTTGTTTTTCTGTATTTGTTGTTGTTGTAACGGGGTGAATACTGTTTACAAAATTTGAAAATATTTTTTCTTTTGAAATTTTTTAATCTATGTTTACACTTTTACTGAAATAATATACAGTCATTCACAAAATTATTCGGAATATAAAGTTTTTCTTCAGAAAATTTTTTTTTTTAATAATACTTTTATTGCTACTTTTACGAAAGAAAACTTAAAATTAGATAATTTTAAAGTATTTTCTTATGTTCATTTTGTTCAGTTCATTTTATGATAAATGTTGCACTTGTAATTTGACTTATTTAAAGTTTTCTTGCATAAAAGAATCGTTATAATAAAAAAAACTCCTATGCTTAGAAAAAAGTTTTTATTCCGAATAATTTTGAGGGTGATCGTACATAATGTAAAATTTAAAAATTAGTTTCAACAAAAATTTGTGAAATCATTTTTTAAATATTGATAATTTTATCCAAAATTTAATTTGCTTGACATTTTTTTCTGTATGCAATATGTTACTTAAAATTTAAGGGAGCGTTCACGTAAAAATTGAAAATATTGAAAATCAAACAAATTGTCATATAGAAGGCAGGTACAAGGTTTATAACATAGGTTGTAAGATTTTTTTTACCAAAAGTACCCCAGTCCACAGATTTATCAAAATCGTTCTAGCCGTTTTTGAGATAAAGTAAACTTTTCCTTATAGGTGTTATAGAAAGTACCGTTATTTTTTGAGCTAAAAAAATACATATTTTCATTTAGAAAGTTACAAAAAAATGAGAAAAAGAAAGAAAAGTGGATAATGATGTAGATCATATTACAGACAGACAAAAATTTTCCATTTCTTTATCATCGTCATATCATGTTTGATTGTTATCTTGAAATTATTTTTGCATGAATCCAAAACTTGACCATTATCAAATACCTTATGTATATCACAAGTAATAATATAGTGTCACCATTAACCTCTAACCTTATGAAACGACGACGAAATAGGTCATTACGATATAGCTAGATTTTGGCACTCTTATCTCAATCCCCCGAATTTAAACATACATTCTATAAGTCTTATTGTCCTTGTCCCATTTCTCAAAATGTTTATTAATAAATAAATCCTCTTTTATTGATTCGCAGATTCGGCACTTGTTCTTTGGCCCAAACCGATTTCCAATAACACGCGCCAGTCAAAAAAGTAAACATTTCGTCACCTTCAATTGACTGCAAGGAAATTGCCGCCATTATACGACTACGTACAATGACGATGAAGAAGACGACAACAATATCGGTAGGTAAGAAATTTTCAATTGATATTTGTATTTCCATGAATGTCGTCAGTTGGTTTTTATTTTTATTTGGCATATTCGTATCTAAAGTTTGAATTGCGCAATAAGGTTTTGTTTCGACAAGTAAAAAAAAAAAACAACCTTATCTTGACGCACTGGGTGCTGGTTGGTGGTGGCTTGCCTGCCAGATTGACAATTAAATGTCAGGCACGTGTTGTGTTTGCATTCAAGTTCACTACACTTGTCGTGTTGGTATACAAAATAATATCTGGTTCTGTTTTCTCTGTACAAATAACGTGTGAAATATTATAGATTGTGATTAGGCAGACTCTAACGCCTTTTACCTGACTAATTGCAATAGTTCTGGGTTTATGGAGCATTCTCATGTTTGAGATGAATTTTATTTTGTTTAAGCTTAGTTTGTTTGCCTGGTGGTTGTGAAGTTCTACATATATATGAAAAATGCTATATAAAATACTTTTTTTTTATTTAATTAGCTGAAGTCTTTTTTTCAGCAAGGGGGTAGGTATATAATCAGGTAGCACGTTGGCGCCAGATATCGTTATGTTATTGTTATTATTTTAAATGTCGAGGTATACTTATATATGATATTTGTTTGTGTTCTGTGGTTTGGGTTTAATCGGAGATAAATATAGTTTGCCAATAATTGTTATTGCGAAACCATATATTAGTACATGGTTATTAATTGGACAATGAGTTTGCATATTCAATTACATTCACTGTTGGAGGAATTAACAAAACATAAGTTTTAAAAAGTACAAAACAACTAAACATGGAGGAAGTCAACATTCAAATCAATTTATATTATTGGAATGGAGAGTTGTTATATTATCAATAATGATTGATGATCATTTCTAATTACTATTACATTTAATTAAAAAACTTAAAACCTGTACAGTTATTTTTAAATAGTAGGGGGTATTTAGGGTTTAATATATATAAATAAATCCATATATCTTTATGTGATAATCTCAAATTTAAGTTAGATAATCATATTGAGCTTAGATAAAAATAGACTTATTTATTAAAAACAATTAATATTGATAAACAGACAAAAAATCAGAAAAAAGTAAAACAAAATGTTTCCCAGTATTGTTTTTTGTAACTTAGAACTTTATTTGTTTTTAAAGTATGTAGGCACAGGGTGTCTGTTGGGAAGGTATACACTTTGTTTGTTTATAATTTTTGATTAAATAAAAGAGAATGGATCTTATATTGATAAATGTTTTATTAAATATCGGCATTAGGTATTGAATACAATATCAGGTAAATGTCAGCCTCTGTTAGTCTCACAAACGCGAGCCCTTTTGAGCACAGTTTTCATTACATTCTCACACACGCGGTATTTCATTAAATTCATCATGAATACTTTGTTTGAGTTGCATTTCATATTTTTTAAATAGAATTAAATCCATGGTAGTCGTTAAGATCTAGGTAACTCAAACTCTTACAAAAATTAGAACTTCTTTACCTAGGTCCTCGGACCTGTTACGTCCGTGTGGTTCCCTTTGCGAGGCATAGGGACTCCACTACTCCTACGTGCCATCGTGTACGGTTTTTGGAGATGTACCTCAGTTCTTTCAAACTCTTCCCCAGTTGTGCTGATTCCTCTTTGACCGTTCCTCGCCAAGTACTTCTAGGTCGGCGTGAAAGGGTTTCATTGCATCGCTTGACTCGCAATGCACTCGTGGCCTTTTCGAAGCGTATGTCCAATCGACTGCCACTTATGTTTTCGTATTAAAGATTCGATGGTTTCCTGACCTGCCCTCGCATGAAGTTCATCATTGGAGATGGTAAGCCCAAATTTAAAAGGTCAGGGTTTATGTTGAATATCATTCACAAAACCTTCCTTATGTGGAAAAAAGCTTTTATTATGTATTTTCAGATGTATTAGAAAAGTTTTATATAAAGATAAAATTTCGTAAAATGTTGTTTACTATTTCTTTCAGAATTCTTATTAAAATTATAATTCACTTAAGGTAGCTCTGTCATGGAAATGATATTGAATATCAAAATTTGAAATTTTTTTGAATTCTTAAGAAAAGTTTCAAAAACCTGGATATCTCAAAAACGGACTGACATTTTTATGTTTTATGCATATAAATAAACATACTTAATAATTTTTCTTTAATAATATTTTAAGAATTTGATATATAAAACAAAAAAATCCGACGATTTTAAAATTTTTGTTTCCCATACAATAACATTTGGTCAGGAATTCAGATCGCATTCGCTTTCTTCACTCAAAACTACTACAGAAGTTTTTTTAAGCTAATTAGAATATCATAATATTTTATGCTTTTAAACAATTATACAAAATTTTTAAATCATCATCTTCCTCAACATACGCCGTGCATTTTGTTGCCAGGTCTCAAAGCACTCGTGTAGCTCAATTTCAGAATGTTTATAGCGCTAAATTGCTGCTTTAATATTAAAAAAATGTCAAATTTTATGTATTACATGTTCTTTATGTTTTTCGAAATAATAATTTTTAAAGGACAAATCTTTAAAATCTAAACGAATTTAAACATATAGTAGGACTTATGTAACGAATTATCTTTAAAATTGAGTAATTTAGGTATACTCATGAAAGGTATTAACCCAGTCAAATTAGGAATTTAAATCGCATGTTTTGATGGACAAATTTTTGTATGGAATCTGTTTGAGTATGCCTCCTTATCATCAAAACTAGTTTTCGGGATTTTCGAGCTTTGGGGAAAGCCGCCATTTAAAAAAAAAGAGATTCGTTTCGTTTTTATTTAACAACTCTTTGATATTTCATTTTCCAATAAAATGTCCAAGTTAAGCCTTATAGAAGATAAAATTATCTACAAAATAAGCTATTAACGACTTTTGTAAGTTGTTTCGTCTTTATGTTATAGTGGATCAAAGTTAACCTATGAGTCATGTGGGTCATGTGGGTGGTACGACGTTTCTTGTAATATCTCGCTTTCCTTTGTCTCTTTTGGATAATGCTTTTGTATAATGATTTGCAGTCATTTTAACTACCTATCAAATGAGGCCTCGGTTGATATTATTGGTCACGTATTGTCCGACCATTCTAACGCCAAAGTACACACTTTTTTCAGATTCAAAAAATAAGTTAAGGTATTTTCGATTTTTTTTTTCGAATTGTTGTTCAAAAAAACAGTTTATTACAATACTGTCTACAAAAACAATATGAATAAAACAAATATGTTCTGTTAAAGTGCATTCCTGACACAGAAAATCACAGGTCAACCTTGAAGGCCATGACACCACCGTCACTTGTTTTTAAAAACTAAGTTATCTATTTTCACTTTTTAATCAAGCAAATGCAACGCCGACGATATTTTAAGTTGTTTATACGAGGAATAAAACTGGACAAGAATTAAAAACTTGATTGGATCTCAGTTATCATACATTTATAATAAGAAAGACACACGAAAGGACGAATCTTCTGGCAATAACCTGTCTCTCCAAAACTCTTAGATTAACATGCTTTACTTCGATGGTCTCATCTTGTTCTAAATAAAGATTTTTTTTCTCGGGTGCTGGCTCTCTTTATCTCTAGTCATAATAAAGTGCTTTTCATCAACGCCATGCGAATTTATCAAAAATGTAAAGGCCTCCATTCTCCATTCTAGCTGACACAATACAAAAAAAGCATAAATGGTTGAAAGTATTTATAAGTCATGGAGCCTCGGTTCTCACGAGATATGATGTCAACAAATTCAATATAATTTTTCCGTCAAAGGTAGGAACCCATGAAAGCTGCAATCTAATAAGGTTTGCTATCAACAAAACAGGGCTACTATCTTGCTCATAACATATGTATTTTCAAAGACCTACGCAAAGGAGACAGGTATGGGCGCTTGCCCCCCTACCTTCGAATCCCAATATATTTTATGCATTTTAAAAGCATTTTAAAACTATTTTTTGAATGAGGTCCCCCCCTTCTTACCGAGCTCCTGAATTAGTATGACTTCCCCCTTACTGAAATCCTGCGTACGCCTTTGTATTTTTTGAGTTTAATTTAAGAAATAGTGTGAACTATTGTTGACAAGGTGAATGACTTCTAGACATTTATCTATTATGATATTTGTCCATAATTTACGTACCTATACTTAAAAAGCAGATACATAGTATCACAATTACAATTTCACAAGTTCAGTACCTTCTTAAATTCAACTGAATACAAATTTAAATAGATTTATTATTGTTTAATGTTCAAAATAAAATTAAACAAACTCTGATTTTTGCATTTTATTAAAATTTTATTGCACATAATTCTAACTTTAAATAAAATAACATTTCATGACGTCATTCAAGATATTTGGGAATAATAAAATCATATATAAATATAAAAACAAATATTTACAACTCACGCGATTTAGATAAAAAAAAGAAAGAAAGAAAAACAACAAATCCCACCTATTCATTTACACCAAATTTAGGATTTCTTATTGCTTATTGCAATTCACAAAGTTCAAAATCCGTTTATCAGCTTCATGTGCCTATGTACATGATGAATATTTGCTTACAAAGTACTTTTTGTGGCTCACATTTAAACAATAATATTTGATCATTTGCTAATGTTAGAACAACAACAAACAAAAAATAATAAAACAAAAAAGTAATCTTGTTTTGTCCTACAAATAAACACTGAATCATTTGACGCAAGCTCAAACAAAAAATAGCTAATTGTTTGGTAAGTAAACAAAAACAGCGTATTTGTTAATTTCCTTCAAAAACATTAACAGATGCATTAAAATCTATTGTTTAAAAGAAAAAATAAGTGTCAGTTGGTTAAATAAAGGTAACGTAGTCTGATCTTGTAATTAAATATTGTACTAGAATTGTACAAAACAAAATTATAGTTAAAAAACATGTTTTTGCTAAAGTCCATGAGTTAAGAGCATGAGCTCTTTTTCTAATGGATTGTTCAGATAAGTTCGAATTGGAATTGTTCATTTAAGACTTGACCGTACATATTAAACTAGCTCTTCTATATTTAGTGTCAAATACCACACACACAACAATTCACCCTCATAATATCGTTTCTCATTAAAAAATGTATCCTCACGAAAGAACCACCAATATCTATTTTGTATACAAACACACTTTTTTGCAGTGTCACCATCACCATATTTCCGATTCGCAAATCGCAGATATAATAGCTGTAATCAAAATAACATCAATCTTTTGTGTGTTGTATCTAAAATTAGAATTTTCAATTACACAATATGTGATAAAGTGCTTATTTTCAAGTTCGCGAAAAATAAAAAGAAAAAAGCTAAATAAAAACAAAAAAAAATACTATAACATAACTAAAAACAAAAACACACAATTTTACTATCATCGTTTTATCAACTTTTATACACAAGCTATAGCCAGAGCCAGCCACCTTCAGATTGTAGAGATGGGTTGGTGCTGGGGGTGCAAAGCGCAGCGCCAACAAACCGCTTCACTGTCAAGTGTTTACGCGCGGTTCTTGGAACATTCCACTCAATAATAAATCAATTAATAGGTTGCGTGCGGAAAAACGTACTCATGTGGTTAAAGTGTGTTTACCTATACTGGATTTAATAATATATTTTAATAAACAAGTTACCTATTCAAAAAAAAAGTATATAAAATAAAGGTTGCAATACAATTTGGCGAGTCAGTGGAATATCTATTTACATTATGTATTCAAACACTTTTGGTATATCCAAAACTTTCAAAAAAATTTAAGTTTTCAATTGAAATACTTCAATTGTAGTTCCATCACGTAATATTTAATGAAGTTTTCATAAAGAAGTATTTGAAAAAAAACAATTGAAGGTCTCATAATTTACTGCAGTATCTAATATCAGATTAAGAGACCTTCAAATTGAAACTGTGATTTTGAGAAGTGACTCATAAGTAGATACATAATAATAGTTTGATAATTTGGCAAATTCAACTGCGCAAAAACATATTTCAATTTAGATAAGAATATTATTTTTTTGATTGACATACAGATAGATCATCTTGGTTAAATTAAATCTTCGATTTGTAGTAATTTGTTTTTTTTAATGTTTCGATAAAATCTTTTTTGGCAATAACGTCTTATTATTTGACTGAAAAAACCTTAGCAAAACAAAAAAGATGACTACTCTTGGTATTTATTTTTTACTATGCGAAATAGTTGTACATAGTAAAATTAGTCTGAGGGATACATATATCTCTCCCCGGGCTTAGAAAAATGGACCAAATAACTGAAAGCTTAAAATCAAATATTTACAACACAGTGTTCTAAGTTCTGACTTGCATTTTATTGACGTCTGTGAAGTTAGCAGGGCAACTTTCACCCACGCAAATGGGACCTTGACAGAAATTTGCAGTTTTTTTGGCATTTCTATTCCCGATTTTGCAGTTCGCCAAATAAGGGTGAAATCGAGGGATCAGAAAACACAGTTAAGTTAGCAGGTCACATAGTATATCTCAGGAACCAAGCAGTTTTTTTTTTGCATTTTAAGAATATGCTACTTCTTTTGGAGTAGCCTATTTTTGAAATGCAAAAAAAACTGAAAATTTGGAGTCTTATTGCAATTTCCTAACATGCTTGGTTCCTGAGATACACTATGTGACCTACTTACTTCATATTGAAGTCAATTTTGGGAAATTTTTCAACAAAAAAAAGGACTCCAAATTTTTAACCTAGCCTAGGCCCTAACCTAGGTCACTCGATTACACCCGTATTTGGCGAACTTCAAAATCGGAAATAGAAATGCAAAAAAAAATGCAAAGAAAACTGCTAATTCCTGTCAAGGTCCCATTTGCGTGGCTGAAAGTTTGCCTGCTAACTTCACAGACGTATTTTATTGATTGGTATGCTTTGGGTCACTTTTAGAAACATTTGTCTACTCTACGTTTCTACTGCAAGGAACTGGCCAGCTTTTTTT
This sequence comes from Dasysyrphus albostriatus, assembly GCA_946251815.1. Classification (NCBI taxonomy): domain Eukaryota; kingdom Metazoa; phylum Arthropoda; class Insecta; order Diptera; family Syrphidae; genus Dasysyrphus; species Dasysyrphus albostriatus. The sequence goes on from OX276336.1 coordinate 142,084,930, forward strand.
CCACTGATTGAAACTTCTGATATGTGTAGCTCTGATCATTTGGAATTTACGAGTAAACTTAATGGGTATAATTTTATTTCATTATTCTTTCCCCATGATGGCCCTTCCGTTTATATATAAATATATAGTATATGAAAGAAAGTTACGCACAGCAACAATACGGTTTCTCTTCTAACACAAACCTTAGTTCATCTGGAAAATAAGCACATCATCCACACATGTTTCTTTTATCGAAGTCCAAATTTGAACAGAAATTCAATTTCTAACGAGTGTCCGACTTCATTTAAAAAATGACTGCCCATCATCCTCACATTGAAATCTTCATTTCGGGTAATTTCAATATACACAATTCTTGATGGCTTCACTTTTCTGGCCAGAAAACACCCGAAGGAAGGTAAACGTAGAGATTTTTAATGAGTTTAACCATTTTTCCCAGCTTGTTGACAAACCAATTGGAATCCCTGACATTGCATGTCAAACCACCAACACCCTAAAGATAGAACTATAACTGGCGGATGGGCACTGAATCTAATGTAAAAAACCAGCGAAAAGTACCTTTCCACATAGTCAAAAGGGAAACACACCCGTACTGTACCGTATCTATCACCTATCTCTTTTTGGCATTCGAATCAATTGGATTAAATTTAAGGTCAAGGTTTTGCAAGATCAACAATTACTTAGTAACTTATTCAATTTCCGATCCATAGGGTCCCTTCCTGAGATATTGCGGTTTTCCATAGATTGCGGTCCATCGCACACTTTCTGCATTTGTCGAGACGAAGCGCTCTTGCGTCAGTAAACGCTTGGTCCGTGTAGTGGAGGTTCGGTCTTCTTGGTTGTTTTGAAACCTGGGGGCTGGAGCGATTTTGTCCAATCGCTCGATGTGGCCGAGCAGATGAATTCGACGTTTTTTAGGTCTCTGGACTATACCAATATCTTGGTGCAGCTGGAACAATTCACGATTGAATCTTTTCCTCTAGTCGCCCTCTTCGCATATGGGACCAAATATCTGCCTTTTCTCTCGAAAGTGCACAGTACCAATTCCCCTTTTTTTCCTATTTAACCTCCTGTACAGAAGAACTGGTAAGATTATCGTTTTGTATAGCATGCACTATTGTCTTTCGAAACCATTTGTTTGACCAAACCGAAGAAGCATCGGTTCGCTATGGTAATTCTTAGGTAGGTTAAAGAAATCAGAAGATAGAGTATCTCCTTGTCTTAGACCTCTACACGTCTGGAATAGCTCGAATGAGCCGATAGCTGATGGATACCGAGTTCCGTCATCGCCAATAGAAGCTGTTGGTGACTTATGTTATTAAAAGCGGTTTTGAAGTCGATAAAAAGACGGTGGTTCAACTTGAAATTCGTTGGTCTTTTCCAGAATTTGCCTAAATGTGAAGATTTGGTCTATCAATGTTCTGTCTGTCCTGAAGCCACACTGGTACGCACTGATGTGTGTGTGTGTGTGTTTGAACCTTCATTCGTCCGTTCACCCATCCATGCATTTGTCCATTCATATGTTACTTCACTTTTTCTGTTCACCATAACCTCAAGAACGTATAAAGATGTCGACTTCAAATAAATTTTATTTGATGGATAATAATGTCGTTAAGGACTTTTAAAAATAAAATTTAATTTGCAGCTTTTTTTACTGAAGCATTGAAAATAAAATGCACGACTGAATCGCACGTACTTGCTCGTATGTTGAAGTTGCTTGGAATTAAGAACTTTTAAAATATGAAACTAATTTTAGAAAAATCTAGAAACATTTATAAACAACTAGTTAAAAAGCTTAAAGCTCAAAAACACGTATGCCATTTGATAACTTGAAAATATATAAATATGTGCAAAAAAAAAATTGTGCAGCAGGTTTTTATTTTGGACTTAACAAAAAAAATGAAAACAAAATGTTAAGGGGGTAAAACCTAAAACCACTTTTCTATCATCGTAATGACAACTTCTATCAAAATCTTTAGTTTAATTTTTTTTTTTACGAATGCATTACTTGCCATATAATGAGGCCGTGAGTCCAAAAGTGGTGTAACCTATTTGAAATTGATACTTGTGTCTAGTATTTTTATGGATCAAAAGTCATCTAGACCAAAATTATATAAGTTCTATACCTTAACTTTCCAAAATGTGTCTTATTCTCCGTGAAACTCATGGTTAATAATATTTTGGATCGATTAAAGATAACAATTATTTTCAATAAAAGTGGGTTACATAATTTTTGCATTCAAAGCCTCACAGGTTCATACCCATGTAGATGGAAGGTACTGGTACCTATAGACAAGAAGTATAATTCGTATTTTAAGTAAAATTAATCTCAACAGGTTTTGCAATGAATTTTTTTTCGCAACAGGACTGAGTGACCTCCAAAAAAAATATGAAAGTATTAAAGTCAGGGGGCTTTGTTGGGAATTCCATTTTTTTTGCAGTGTATAATGCCTCCATAAATTAAAATAATTATTTAGAATGTGTCTTCATTTGTTAAAAAAATTAAAATGCAAATCAATCTTCAAAAACGTCAATATAAACAAAGAATGTTAGCGTAAATTGTTTTTAAAATCCCAATTCCAAAGAAAAATACTTATAAATACCAAAAATTAAAATACAAAATTAAAAAAAAAAAACAACAATTAAATTTCGGGATAATTGCTTCAAGATATAAAAAAAAATCTTGTTATTTTGTTGACTCAAATTCTTGGTTATTGTTTTTGTTCTTTTTTTTTTTTGCAGTGATGCGACCAAGTGGTATTTCAAAGAAAAATGAATTAATCTCCAATAAACCTACATTTCAAAGGAAAAACTTTTATTTTTTATACAAAAAATAGACTGATATGCGTATTATTAGAAAACAAATTTATTTATATATGTTTATTACAATTCCATAGAATTCGCACACTATCGTAGTAATTTTTATATATTTTTTTTTTTTTTTAATTTTAAGTTCTTGGAATATGATAAAAATGTTGAATGCCAATTGACGTCAGTGACTTTGAATAAAAGCAAACATTTATCACACTTTTATTTTGGAAATAATAACCTCGCTATATTTGTCGTTTTGATGTTAACTTGCAGAGCCGCATGCGCTCAGGTCTTCCTTCTTATTTCAGACATCAACTTGTAAGTTATTAGATGGTACATTTTCTATAGGTTAGCTGCGCCAAATGATTGTTCATCAATGATACTGAAGTTACGAATATTCTGACTTTTTAAATTTTGAACTTGATTTTTATACAATTCCTACGAATTAATTAAACACAAATAGATTCCGTTTATTAGATGTTGATAATCACGGTAGCAAATCTTTTAAAGTCTTAATATTCATTAAAAAGAAACAGGGACACGCTTTAATGGTATACATTTTTGCGCGCTTAAAGTTAGTGTTTCATTTTTTTTCCAAGACCGTCATACATAAATCTATGACACAATCAGCAGCAATTTATATTTGTATTGCTTTTAAATAAAAAAAAAAATATTATTATTAAATAACGATGATAGTTGTTGGGATTTGCCCGATGATTATTCTCAGAAAAAAAATAAATTAAATAAATACAAACATTCTATCAAGGTGTGATGGGTTTGTTGTAGTTAGATATGCAGATTTTATATTTATGATCAATGCAAACTGATTTACTCATCCAATAGGGGTAATTTTATTAGGTAAGTTGTTTGTTGAATCATTAGTTACACAAATAATAGTTATACAAACCATCTTAAGGAAGCTTCTGTTCGAAATTCGATAGTAAATCAGCCTTATCGGGACCTAAATCTGCAATGGATTTCTTGTACAACGTAATTAATATTCCATACCAAAATTTCAAAAAAGTAAAAAAAAATCTAAGAGGCCGTAACTGTATTTTCGAGGGAAAAAATTGTTTTAATTTTGTTTTAACGTGATCTTCGCCTAGGAAAAATTAAAAGCTGGGGAGAACCGTTCTGGAGTTTTTTTTTCCGATAAACGTAGTTTTTAGTTCCTACATGCAAGAAAAAATATCAAAATAATTTTCTACCTTATCGGTACATGATTTTGTAAAAAAAAAAAATTTTACCTTGGCCAGAGCCACCCATTAAGTCATTAATTTGCCCTTACTTAATTAACTATAGTCCTTAAAATGGAAAACAATTATTTTCTTTGCAAAAAACTATTTGCATGCAAATAATGCTGTGAGGTGAATATATTTTTACTTGCAATATACATAGGTATACATAGGTTCTATTAGAATTCGTGCAAACAAATTTTGAGATAACAATCAACCATGACATTGCGATGATAGAGAACACCCAAAAAGTAGGTGGCAAAATTCTGTCTGTCTGTCTGTTTGTACCTAGATCTGTGCCTTAACCAATGATGTGATCTTCTTCAAAATTTTGAACTTAAGCCTTTTTGGTGAATCTCTAGAGGGGAAATTAAAATTTTGTTTCGCTCGAAAAATAACGGTTGAAACAACCGTTAAGGAAAATCTTATTTATCTCGAAAACGGCTACAACAATTTTGATTAAAAAAAATCTGTGCGTTATTGTACCTACGTGTGGTGCAATTTTCGGTAAATTTTTTTTTTCAAAGACCGAAACCTGCCATATAACAGTTTCTTCAATTGCATATTTTCTCATTAAAGGCTCAACCGATTTGGATTTTTAAAAAACATTAACAATTTTTTTTTTATATTCAATGTTTTGAAAACGGATTTATGATTTTTTCAAAACTAGATTTATAAATGCATTTTAATAAATACTCAAAATTTGTGTACTATATTTTTTTTTTTAGAAAATTAACCGAATTTTCATATATGAAAAATCAGTTTTTTAAAAGAACGGCTCCAACGATTTTAATTTTTGCATATTTTCATATTTTATCCAAGTATAATCAAATGGCATACTTATTTTTGAGCTCTAAGTAGGGTGGGATCGAAATGTTTTCAGGGGTGCTGAATCCGAATCTGAGGTTTACGTCTAAAAATTAGTGACGCAACATGGAAAAAAATGCAAAAATGCATTTTTTGGGAGTTTTTCACTAATGTCTCGAAAACTACGAATTATTCTAAAATTAAATCAAAGTACCATTCAAAGTATAAGCAATTTCCAGAAAAATCTCTGTCCAAGGTTTTTTTCTGCGACAATCCATTTCGACTCAAACGCTAGTTAAAAATTGACGTATTTTTTCTGTTTTTGAAAATCCACTCGAAGGCACTTAGTAACTATACTTAATGTGAAAAACTTGAATTTTTGTCTGTAACATGAACCAAAATATACTTTTTTTATTGGTCTTTGATGCGCTGAGCTCAAGTCTTGAAATTACTTAAGCATGTCACGTTTTTGAGATATTCGAATCCAAAGACTTTAAAATTCATTTTGAATTTTTTAAATGCCCTTATCCATCTTCGATTATCGTAATCGTTAACCTATGTCTTACAATACTTAATTCGAAAAATCCTGCCAATTTGCATTTTTGTAGAACTCTTGGCAAATTTTTGCATGTTGAGTCACAAAATTTCAGTAGCAACGCTCAGATTCGGATTCAACCACCCCCAAAAACATAAATATGTCACAATTTTTGTGTGAGTGATAGCACAAACTAAAGTAAAGGTAGGTGTCGAAAGTTTCAGTCAAGATTATTCCGAAAATCAAAGTCCTGCAGTACATAACCGGCAATAAACTCCAAAACTTTGATTTTTGGAATATTCTTTGCTCATGTTTTTGACGCCTTTACTTCGTGTTTTGCTATCACTGACATCCAAAACTTGCTGTGGTCTGAATTCATGTGTTTTGTGTTATGAGAATTTTTTAGACAGAATTTAAGCTTTCGTAAGCAGAATTTGGGAAAACAGAATTTTGAAATACAGAATTTTGCACACACAGAATTTTGATATACAGAATTTCGCATTTACAAAATTTTTAAATGCAGAATTTTGGCCAGACAGAATTAAAAAAAAAAGATGAATTTTGACCAAACAGAATTCTGACCCGCTCTCCTCTAAGTATATTTAAATGTTTTTTTATTTTTTCGGTAGTTACTTGTATATTTCAAAAGTTCTTAAGTTCCAAGCAACTTGAATATAAGAGCAAGTACGTGCGAACTATTCGTGCATTAAATTTTTGGAGTTAATTGACCATCTATTTTCTCGGTAAAGTATTTTGCATGCGAACAAATTATTTTGTATTTCACCTTAGTAATTTTTGACATGAGAACATTTTTGTGTTCATTTTTTTCGCACGCGAACTTTAAAATAAGCTATAAGCCTGAGTGTAGTATCGCGACATAATTTCGAGTTGAAAAACCGTATATGTCCAAAATTTTGTATACTTTAATCTATGACTTGACAAAAATTCGGATTACCAAATTTTGAAATGCCAAAAAATGCCAAAATCTCAAATTTCTAGAAAAAATTTGAGAATTTCTGATTTATCCCATAACTTAAATCTAAAACTACGTTTTCATTAGGCAAAATGAGGTAATTTCGTTTTAAATTTCCAAATGCGATAAGAAATCATCTCATTTCCCATACAAATTGATATTTCGAAATGAGATAATTTCAACCAAATATGCACGAAATAAGTTTGGAAATTAAGTCAAACCTAATGGACACACCCAATTGGCTACAGTTTGAAGAGCTCCGAAACGGCTTTGTATGAAAATGTCAAAGCTCAATGGAAATAGAAAAATAACAACAAAAAGCGTTTAACAGCCTTGAAATTCAAAAATGAAATCAGCAGTCAAACGAAATTACCAAATTACTTATGAAAACACTTTTTTTGTAATTTGCAAAATTAAACCTCATTTCGATTCTAACGAAAACGTAGTACCTAGGTATAATACTTGTTGGCCTTAAATGTTCTTACTATTGTCGTTGGTTTTATTTGACTTAAAAAAGGCATTCAAAAAAAGATATGTTTCCTTATCAATTTATTTTTAATATTCAAAATGTCTTAGACCAAAATAACAGGTAGGTTCTCATTTTCCAATTTTAGCATTTTTATAAATACTTTACTTGTTCCTATTGGAGTCCATAATTTGACCAAGTTTCTGACTAATAATGGCTTAATGTAAAGTCGATATTTCAAGACACAAATAATTTTTTAAAGCTATCTTGTTCCTATCAAACACCATAAGCTCAAATTAATATTTTTTATCTTTATACCCCGGTGCCGATGAAATCATTTATGAAGAATTTTCAAGTAAACCAGCAATAAAACATTAAAAAAACACAAAAACACATTTCGCATTTCTGAGATTCCAAGACATTAAACTGAAAATTCACTAATAGCTCATCGTTGCGAAATCTCAATTAAAAACGAGAAAAAAACTAGTTGCAATTCTCGAATTCTCACCTGGCAAATTCTCATTAAGTCAAAGTTAGATACATCTGTTTTTAAATCACAAACAAAGTCAACAAATATACTCGTAGGTACAGGTATGTAATGTAGATATGTAATTCCCAATAATCCATCAAAAGAATTTAAAAATAGTTCAACCTCAAATCCAACTCCTCCGCTGTGCCAAAAAAAAAACCCCTTTCGAATGGCTAACTTCCCACTAATTGCACACTCATTTGTTATTTAATATTCGACTTGTTTGTTATTATCCGCTGTTATTTTTATCCACAATCTCACAAAATTATATCTAAAAATGACTCAGATACCCTCTTTAATGCCATATATACCCGATGCCTTACACAGGTTTTCATCAATAACTAGGTAGATATATATTTTGCTAAATTTTTGCCCGTCGAAAACAACAAACAACCATGCCCAGCCCGCACCCACCAACTATACCAACCACCGACCGTAATGCTTGTTGTAAAATTCCCAGAAAATGCAGAGATATTTACCGTCACATCACGGGGATCCCCTGAGCAGAGAGACGCCTAGCTAGCGCACGGAATGCGCGCGTACGTTCACAAATCACAAAATAGAGCAACTATGCCAAGGTATCCAATCCAAGCGCACCTTCCAATACACCGTTCCGTTGAAGTAGAGGTAGAAGTATAGATACTCTCTGTACACCGCCTGACTCTAGTGGTACGTAAAAGTACATTTTTACACTATGACAAGCATGTAAAAGGGGCGGAGGCCGGTTGGACGTGCGGTCGGGGCGCAGCGAGATAAAAAACCAAAATATGACTCAATGAGAAAATGAAATAAATATTTTATGAATGAAAACGGCATTCGGTCGGTAGATACATATATACTCGAACAACTGATCAGAAACGAGTACGGCGGGAGTGGAAGTGCCCTTCCTCTGCTCTGGCCATGCCCCCCCCCCCCCGTACGGCCTATTGTCTGTTGAGTGCATTGGAATATTGGATGAATGTAAAGTGAATCTAGGTCGACTGCTCTAGTTTTGTTGAATTTGTTTTTTTTTTTTTTGTTTCATTTGATCGATTTTGAAATTGCTTTGAAAATCTCTTAATAAATTTTCAAATATGTTCATCAAATATGTTTTTTTTTTCGTTAGGTTTGTTATGCTTAAGCTTTTGACTTACTACATACATAAATGTAGCAGATCAGGGTTAAGTAATTTGTGTTCATTTCGAATTGTATAATGAATGTCGGTTTACGGTAGGTATCTGATGATTTTCTTTGACATCTCATAGATTCAATGGAAGATCGAATTCGAATTTGAACTTGTTCCAAATATTTTTTCAGAGGGAGTTTTAGTTTATTTAATAAAATGCCAAAATAATTCTCTTTTAAATAGAATTCGATTGGTTTGAATGCGTGTTCTGACGTGGTGATAATGAAGTGTTATCTGTAATAAAAACAAATCTTTAATTAAAAGAACTTTTTTATATTTATCTTGAAATATTGCGGCGTATTGAGGAATACTAAAATGGCTAGGTACTGCGTTCTGTTAGTACTTAATCATTATAAACCTAGGTTTAACTGGACTAGGTTTAAAAAATAACCAGATATGGGAACTAATGAATTGGTAGTTTCAAAAATCACATTCATAAGTCACACTACAAAAAAATTGAACCCCACCAAGTTAAAGGTTCAAACGGGTCACGGAACTACCATGAATCCCATTAAAAATGTGACTTCTAAGAGAGACAGTCCAAAGTAGTCCAGCATGCAACGCGACTTAAATTCATGTGGGATCACAATGGATCGTCAGTGTGTCAATTTTTCTACTGGCAGTTACTCCAACATAGCCTTTAATTCGATTATTGCTTAGGATATTTCAAAACTCTAATTGGATGAATTCAAGTGTAAAATTCACATAAGAATTTTGGTGTTCCCCAGGGTTCTGTTTTGTCTCCGTGTCTATTCCTCACATTCAAAAATGATCTTTTATCTTTTAATTTCTTCTACATGAAGCTGTTGGGACAGTAGAAGGGCTGGCTATCAAACTTGAAAAGTTTCGGTATCGGCAACCGATATATCGATCGAACCTGATATCGACCCGGAACCAACATTGGACATTAGCAAAACAAAAGAAATTTTTAAATCGAACTGTTCTTTTTGTTGTTTTTTAGAAGCGGATCTAACAATTTGGTTGAATTTTGTAGAGTCTATTTTAATCAGTAGGGAAAATTTTAATGAAGCTTTCCAGGCTACTCTACTTCTATTACTTTGGTATTTTCTGTGTTTCTAGTGAGAATTGTACTCACAGCAAAAATTAGTTTTTATTTTTTGCTTATCTCGTATACAGTTCACATTCAGTCCTTACTGAAAATGTAACATAAAGATCTGCTTGTGGATGAATGAAAATTACCCTTTCGGTCATATGCAAAGTCAGACGACAAAAGACAAGTTGATTTTATTGATCATTTTAACTCTGAGCGTAGATAATTCGGAAAGATACTGTCACATAGTTTTATTTGCTTTCTCAGAGCTTCCTCCACCTAATAGCAAGGGATTTCATTATAACTTAGGAAGGAGAGATTGTTAAGCTATTTCCTACCAACCCCACCAGTGCTAATGGGTCTTAGTTCGAAGTCAAATCTCTTAATTTCCAAAGGCTTTGATACCTGTTGATCTACCAGAGCCTCTTAGCCTCAAATTTTGAAAGATACCAGGGGGCGTAATTCCTGCTGAAGTGGTACATCGTTTTTGCACCAGCTAAGTTGACTTTGTAATGGTTAAGTTCCTGCTGATCTACTAGGGCTTTTTTAGCCTGCTGTATTAAGCTCCGCCAAAGGCGTAATATCTGCTAATGTACCAGAGTGCTAAGACCTTTTGTTTTGAGTGGCACAGCTGCTGTTTAAAGTGGCATTAGGGGCATTGTACCTGCTGATCTACCAGAGCACTTGGCCTCCTGTTTTGAGAGCCACAAGGGGCTTAGTCTCTGCTAATGTACTAGGGCACTATAGCCTGTTGTTTTGTGTGCTGTTTTAATAAAAGAGTTGTTTTCAATAATGTGCTAAGACCATCTTGTCTGTAAGTTCGTGTTTTATTCAAGACGGCCCAGCGAGAAAACAAAAAACATACTTTAAAATATTTGGTAATGGTTTCATTAAAAACGCAAACTGCTACGGCCATTTTTCTTACACATGGTTTCTCAGAAACAACTCTGACGTTTACTATGAATTTTTCAAAATTGGTTCCCTTAACGATGGCGCATGCAAGACTGCGATCGGGGCTGGCCATGATTCCAGGAAAGTTTCGGTATCGTTTGGTATCGGTATCAGAAACCGAGACAATACCAACATTAAAATTTACTGAGACGATACCAAATTTTTTAGACCGAAATTTACCGAAACTCTCGGTAGTTTCGTTTGGTATCAGCAGAAAATATCAATTGATTTTTCAACATTATTATTAATCTACTACAAACAAACAATTCTTGACATTTTTAGAGCTTTTCTCTTATGCAGGGAGAAGGCTAAGGCAATAATTTTAATTACGACTACCACGCCCATTTTACTTATACTTACTTATACTATATCTTTGAAATCAATTATTTGGATGAAATTTTCTGACTTGGTTCTCTTAAGTGAGAAGCTGACTTTTTAATATTTTTTGTGCATTGTTTTCCTGTGAACCTACGAGTATGCATCTGCGTCAAAATTTTGCTTTCAAATACCTTATTGGAACTTAACTTAGACATTGTTAAACAAGCCTCTAGGAATTGTTTTGTCAACAAAAAAAAAAAACTTCAGCTAAGAAAATCGTCTTGTATTTAATGATTTTTGTATTAAATCTTAAAAATATCAAGAACATGGAACCAAGTCCTAATTTTGGTTAGCAACTGAGATCAAATCGAAACCAGGCAAGACCGATACCGATACCGATATCGAGACTAGACTTTTTTTTACGAGCCCAAACGATACTGAATTATACGAGACCGAGACCGATTCCGAGACGACACTGAAATTTTTCGATTTTGGCGATACCGAGACGATAGTTACGAAAGAATCATTTGTTTTCGTATCACTGCCAGCCCTAACTGCGATTAGAGGTGACGAACTTATTTAAAAAAATAGTTTTGGCACAGAAATCTTATAACTTTATCTATTTACTGTATGAAGATTAAGTAAATGTTTTTTTTTTTTGTGAAATAACATAAGTTACAATTTTTACCTCAACATTTTTCCTTAAAAACATTAAAAGTTTTCGAGAAATAGGCAAACCCAATATTTTCCCATATCAAGTGCAAATTGTTATCGAGTCTAGCCATTTTAATGATCTGCTAATTTTTTTTTGGAAAACTAATTTGTGTTCCTAAGATTGTACAAGGGTTGTTCTTATTTAGGAAAACAAAATTGTTTATTTTTACTGAGCACCATTTTCATGTGCCTTCTACATTAAAAACGTGTAGAAAAAATTGAGGATAATTGAATTGTATTAGCACGTGCCGCAATGAGTTTGAAATTTTAAATTTAATTTTATCATAAAAGCGACCAAAACCAGGGGCTATATTAAAAGTTTGACTATCAGAATTAATGAAGTACGTTTTCAAATCTGTTACTTAAAGAGTTCACAAATTGCTTGGAAATTAAGAATTTTGGAAAATATTTACAAGTAACAATGCAATCATTTGTAATTTTTTTGTTATTGAAATCTTTGAGTCGTTTTTGAGACAAATAAGCCTTTTCTTAACCATTGTATAGCAAGTACGGTTTTTTTCTTGGAGCTAAAAACCGATTTCAGTGGACTCTAACTCTCACAATATCGTCAACTTTAAGCTCACTGTGGCACGTGCTAACGTGGTTAATATAAAAAATAGGATTATACTTTAAAGTTGTTAATGAAGAAAAAAATGGTAATCACCCTAATTGTACATATCATAAAACCAGTTTCCGTTGGCAGATTTGTTATTTGAAACTAGATAAATGACAAACATATTTGATTTTAACCTAACAGTTATCGATTTTCGATAACATATCACAAAAAAAAAGCAAGCTGAAAATTAACAAAATGAAACAGCAGATTTATGATATTTTATTTTCAATCAATAAATCAGGTATTTAAGAATTCTCTCTTTTTGGTGGAATCAAATAATATTGTTGAAACTTTTTTTGCTAGGAAAAAACATTCAAATAAAGGTATTCAAGATTTTTGCATTTTAAGTACTAATTTTTACCCAAAAAATTGTTCCGTTTTTTGTTAAAATTTAAATTTCACAGTTTTTGCTTAAAATTGTGAATTTTTAAAAGCGTTTTGAAAAAAAGCATTTAATTAGTTAATCAAATAGTAATTTTATTTAATTCCACCAAAACAAGGAAGGTGTCTATTTTTAGATTTGTTGTTCTCAACTAAAAAATTTACTAAAATCGCATTAGTGAGTTGTTAGTAAACAAATTAAATGAATGACAAACAAATCATTGTTTTTATTTTAATGATGACGATCGATTTCGATAACATTATCACAATTTCTTATAGTTAGCAAAATTCTTTGATAAAACCCCAAAAAATTGTTCTAAACTTTTCTTTGACCTTGATAGTAGCATTCCATTCCTTATCGTCTTGCAAATATTTCAACCCCAACACGCACACTGTATTAATTCCTAGAAATGATAGCTGAACTTGAATTCTTTAACAAAAAAAAACAAGCATAATAAACTTTAAAAATTCTCAAATCAATTTACGGAAAAGAATTTTATTTTGCAATAAATATTTTTTGATTTCGTTTGTGAAGCCGATAAAGCAACGGGCATTATGATAAAATTTGACATTTCCGATTTCACTTCGATAGAACAAATATTTACCTGTTAGTTAGATTAATAATACTGTCTTCACAATCTTAAAATAACTGCCACGCGAAGCAATTAAAAAAAAATGTACATACAATTTGGTTTGGTTGTAAATTATAGTATCTTCGCCATCTCCACCACTGTAGTGTCACCCTCCCAAACCTAAAGCACATGAACTCGTGCCCCATCTGAACTAACACGATATCAATTTTCTAGACTCTAAAGATAGTAAAACCAAAAATAGAATTGATTCTCTTGTGGGTTTTGAACTATACTCCGTCATAGTACTTCTTTGTGCTGAAAATAGGCAGCAAACAGCCAAAAGGAAGTTATTTTTAGACAAAATGTCTTTCACTACATTTACAGATAAATGTTAGAGGTACCTAAACTACACTTCAATAGAGAGTGGAAACAGCATTTGCGATTATTAGTTTTTGTATCTAGCTACTATATATGTACGAGTATATCTAGTTTCTCCTTGAACATTTAGATACTTCGTGAATGACTAAAGGAGGGAGGATAATAATAATAAACAATAGAAAACCATTTTAAAGTTTACTATTGTTATTGGCTTGACAAAGAGACAAGTTTGTAAAGTAACTTCTGTCGTAGACAATCTTTAGTTGCAAAAAAAAAAAGAGAGTTATTGATATTTTCTTATGCCATCACTACAAACGCATGCTGCACTGCAAAAGCACAATAATAATAATGGTGCTGTCGCTGTGCTGTGCTCTGTCATTAACCGGAAGTCGATTTATTTCAAAAACTATTGTATACAAACTTTTTTAAGCCAATTTACATTTTGGCAACAGGCAATAAACGGAATAGAAGAACTAATTTGTTTGACAAAGTGGGTGGCGAGGTTGGGTTTAAGGGTAAACGAGGCATGTGAGTGACTAAATTTATTATTGGCTCGAAAAGACACATAGATACATTTAAAATAGAATGTCAACATTGGAAAGGACATTGACTGAGCTAAGAATGAGATATAAATGCCATGTTTGTTTTTGGCGTCTGTCTGTGGTGTTAATTTTTGTATTTTTGATGGCTGCGGAGGAGGCAGAGGGAAATGATGCAAAGTGGTGACATTTGTTGAAATTTTGTGTTTGTATTCATCACGCGCTCAAATCATTTCAAAAGTAAATGACTTGGATTTTTGTATTAAGCATTGGTTCTCTCATTTTGTATTTATTATTTCTTAATAATCTTAGTAATAGATTTATAGCAAATGTTTGTTGAGTCATGCAAGTTGTTAAGATACTGATAGTATCTTTAGAGAGTAATACCTCATGACAAATCTAATGGTTAGTGCGTTGGACTGTCATGTAGAAGGTCTGGGTTCGATTCCCAGCCGCTACCATCTAAAAACAGAAGTATTTTTTCCGAGGAACTGCCTCTTGCGAGGAACAGACAAATCTAGTCGTTCGGACTCGGCAAAAAACTGTAGGTCCCCTTCATTTCTTCCAAGGCCAACAATATGCACAGGGAATAGTTGAGAGTTGTAAGTCACTAGGCCCTGGGTTCTCCTACCGAGCTGTTGGTATCTCACCACTTCCAGCTGAGCCTTACATAACTGATGATAATATTTGTTAGGCTGTTGTCTTGTCCCTTTCGTGGAAGCACTTTAAGAACTACCTTGTTATTAAACTGGCGAAGATTACGAGTATTAGAAAAAAGATTGAAGAGAAACCTCAAAACTACTAATACTGCCATCACTCCTGAATAGAAGTTGGGTAAAACTTATATTCTACACCTAATAAATTGTTTCTAATTTGTCTCAGCTAATGAAGAGGATGAAACTTCCACTTGAACCCCTTGTAGAAATGGATACAGACGAGTGTGCAGTTATACTTTTCAAAATTCGAGGTGCTGTAATAGAGATCGAAGAATGTCAAAAACGTTATGAAGACACCACTATTCATTCACAAGCTAAAAAATTTAATTTCACGAAGTTCCAAAGTACCTGCTGTTGGTGAGGCTGTGTCTCTGTCTGAGATATTGCGGTCTTCCATCGATTGCGGTCCATCGCACACTCCCTCCAGTCGTCAAGACCAAGCGCTCTTGCGTCTGTAACCTTCTGGTCCCTGTAGTGGAAGTTCAGTCTTCCTTGTCGTTTCGAACCTGGGGGTTGGGATTCGAAGATTTTCTTGGCTGGAGAATTGTTTTCCATTCGCTCGTTGTGGCCGAGTCAATATAGTCGACGTGTTTTGACATTTTGGGCTACATCCACATCTTCGTACAGCTCGTATAATTCACAATTAAGTCTTCTCCCCATTTGCCTTCTTCGCATATAGGACCAAATATCCACCGAAGAATTTTTCTCTCGAAAGTGGCCAGTATCAATTCCCCTTTTTAACTTATGGTCCAGCACTTGGAACAGGCAAAAATAACGTATTGTATAGCGTGGACTTTGTCTTTCGAGAAAGAAGTTTTGAGCCCATTTGTTTGGCCAAACCAAAGTAGCAGCGACTTGCTAGGTTAATTCTTCATCAGATTTCCACTAAGGGGTGAATTTGTTTGTTGGATTGATGTTTGTTCTGAAGTAAGTAGAACTCCTTGACTTCCTCAAAATAACTGCTACCAACAGTGGCATATAGCTGGATCAGTTTTTTCGGGATCCCGAGTTCCGACATCGCCAATAAAAGCTCTTGTTGACTTATACTATCATATACGGCTTTGAAGTCGATGAAAAGATGGTGGGCCTCGGATTTGTTGTTCTTAAGCTTGTGTATGGCTCTCTTAACCTCTTCAATACTGGGTGCTGGAACTGGATCCTCATTAATTGGTCACATGGCTCTTAGTCCACTTATGGCTTCCACCACATAATGTCGAGAGCAGTTGTTGGAAATGCTTAGTGATGTATTTTGTTTAGCCTGAGGAAATTGCTACAAACTTTACCGCTAGACCTAAATGGTTCTTTTTTTAACAACGTCTGGAAGCGTGCAAAAATGAACATGGACAACAAACTGAAATGATATCAATTAATACTGAAAAATACACTACAGAGGAAGCTTAGAAAAGCTTAAATCCTACGTTTTCAAAAGGCCATGATTCTGCACCATTTACTTCGAAACCTAACAAATGCGAAACCAGCGATGGTTCATGTAGAAAAAATACCTTTACATAGAATTTTTTGTTTGCTATAAAAAGATTATTTTCACAAAAATTATGGATAAAACTATTTTTGAAGCAGGAAGTACTCGTATGTATGTGCCTATAAAAAAATCAGTGCAAACTTTTATTTTGCTTTTTGATGATAAAATTTTCATTTATTTTTAGTTAAAAATTTTTACTATTCAAATGAACTTTCATGGAAAGTTTTTTTTTTAATTTGTATCAATGTATATGTACATATATGGTTACTATAATTAAATTTTTTGAAAATTTCGATAAGAATTTCAAGAATAGATTTGACTTCTTTGATGTTTAAAAAACAAAGTGGTATAGCATTTTGTTCACAGCAGTTAGTTATCGTGTGCCTACTTAATTTTTTTCAGTTTTGAATTTTTCTTTTATAAATATTCACAAGACTGTTTGCCAATATAATTTTCTTATGATTAGTCTCAAAATCTAGGTAGAGACTCCGAAAATATTAATCATGCAAAAAATTGGACATTGGCAATGCAATTTTCTTTTTTGCATACAAAATGTAAAGGGTGTTTTTTTTTTAAGACAGTCAATTTATTGAAGGAAACTTTTGGTGAGCGCATTATCTCGCGTGTCGTCGTGTTATTTCTTGTTGGGTAAGTGAAATCGTTTGACTACGCAGATAAGCCCCAGACGATTGACGCCTTGGAAGAGAATATTTGGCGCCCCACGAAAAAAGTGGCCTTCAATAAATTGATTTTTTCGCGAACAGAGAAAATATTTTGGTAATAAATTTGCAAGTTCTGCAAACGTTGTTCAGGAGTAGGTCCATTTATTATGAAATTACAAACCAAACTGAGCATAAAACAAGTAACAGCTGTCAAAAGGACCAACTCCGAAAAAAGTATTGCCAGATTGAAAACCACACGTCTATCAGAGCTCATATCTCATAGGATAGTTGGAAATATCATTTCGAGTTCAAAGTGGAATCTTGTTTAGACAAATCTCAAAATAACTCATCCAAAATAATTGAGCGAATGAAAGTGTTTCAAATGAAATACTTTCCAAAGAAAAACTCTCTATGAAGCTCAATATACAGTACTGGCCAAAATAAAGTACACACATATCGGATTTTCATATTTGTGCCGTAAATTTACAGAAATCATTGATATAGTACATAAACTAATATATCTGAAGCAGCTTAAACAAACATTTATTGATTCGCAAGAAAAAAACTGAACAAGAAAAGAAATTCGACTAGTGCGTACTGTATGTTTGCCAGCACTGTATCTACGCTTTTCTTTGATTAAAAAATCGAATTAGGAACACAAACAAAATTAAGTTACCATACCGATACCATTTCGCAGACAGCGAGAAAGAACTGAATTATTTAACGTCTGTGAAGTTTGCAGGGCAACTTCCACCAATGCAAATTGGACGTTGATAGGAATTTGTAGTTTTTTTTGCATTTTTTCGCACTTCTATTTGCGATTTTGCAGTTCGCCAAATTAAAGTGTAATCGAGTGACCTCAAATTTTGAACCTAGCCTATAATTGAAAAGCAAAAAACTGCTAATTAGGAGCCTTACCACAAGTTCCTAGCATGCTTGGTTCCCGAGATACACTATGTGACCTGCTAACTTCGCTGTAAAGTTGGCAGGTCATTCAAATACACACTTATTTGGCGAATTGCAAAATCAGGAATAGAAATACAAAAAAAATGCAAAACAAACTGCAAATTCATGTCAATAGGTCCCATTTGCGTGGTTCAAAGTTGCCCTGCTAACTTCACAGACGTAATTATTTATACTTTCTAGCTATTTTATGAATTTTTATCTACTCAAAACTTCAAGAGTTTGTCATTTCTTTAATAAGTCAAAAAACTTAAAAAAATATATATTTTTGTCTGTCGATTATTCGAACAGACCTCTGAAACTATTTCTCACAATTCTTAGCCTATATTTATCTGCGTGTATTAAAAACAAAAGTACCTACTCACGATACTGCATTTTGTGAAAAACTTCTCGCAATAAACCTTGTCTATCGAAGTGTTTAAAATTTTAAAATTTCTAAATCTCATAAAATCACTTTTCAAAGCATTAAAATTTAGCCTCATTTTTGTCAAAATAAAATTCACACAACCATAAAGTTTTTATCTCATTAAACAGCGGGAAAGACCCAATGGAATTCCATCCATTATTATTCTTCCACGCTTTGTCCACCTGCTAAAACCACATGATTTATAAATCCAATGACAATTTTCCTAATCAATGGCGATAATTTATTTAAAAATCAAGCCTTGAGCTATCATTAATCTCTTTGAAAAGAAACGCTAGAGGTCTAAATACCCCATCAAATAAAAAAAAAAGAAAAAACTCACACGTGAAAGCGTTTAAACAAAAACAACAACAAAAAAACAAAACTTATACAACTCTGCGATTATGATTAGTACAAAAATTCGTTTTCAGCCACGCTTTGAGATTACAAACATTTTTATTGTATTTGTTTTCGAGGTACATTCCTCGTATATGTATAATCTCTTCTTCCAAGAAGTAATGAATAAATTAATTGAAAAATATGAAAAATAGCTTAAGAGAAAAAAAAAAAAAAAAAAACAAATCATAGTGAAGCGGTTCAAACTGGCTTGATGTAAATAAAATATATTGTATGTTTGTACGTAATCTATCAACAAGTCTGTAATTACCATAAACACTTCAATCTGCGAAGAATAAATGAAAAGTTGCGGATGTTTCACTCTCTCCGTCATCTTCTAGGTTTTGCTGGTTTTGCTTAGCGATTAGCATACTACAATGTTTAATTAGTTCAGGAAATTTTCAGTTAAATTCAGTTTCAGCTTCCAACAATATTCGAATAGAAATGAATGACATCGACAACTGGGCCAAACGAGTAGGGTGTCGCAATCGCAACTATGGTGCTCTGTGGTCGAAATTTTGCGCAAGCTGCATGTCATTGAGGGAATTTTACTTGTTGTTGTATTTTTTTTTTTCATTTTCTTGATCATGGATGGATGCGTAGGTTGACACATCGGATAATCCAAATGACATGTCAGTGCAGTAAATAAGTAGTTTAATGGCAAATGGAGCTGTACAAAAGAACTGTTTGTACCAAAAGAAGTGCCAGCTAATATACATACCAACAACAACAATAATTGTAAGAAAAAATTGCACTCGTGCTGCACGAAGGCGTAAAGCCAGCGACATTCATCATCAGTTCGCCGAGTATGTGGGTGGATATGATAAGTGAGCCATGCCAATGTACGAACAGTATATGCCCATTGCATGTATGTAGCTCCCATATGATTCCACATCCACACCATATCATCAGGGTCCATGTGGAGGCTGTATAGTAGTTGTTATGCTGCTGGAGAGCTGAATTCTATTGGCGCTATCTCTCATTGCACGTCCAAGTGAAAATAATTGAAATTCCATTGGAGAAATTTGAGTCGCGCATCGCATGCATGTAATCAGTTGCGCGTGGGTGTCGTGTCTTAGTCGATATTGTTTGATTTTTGGTATAATTCGGTCGTTCTCGTCCTCACATATCGTTGTCTATATTTTTTAAGTTACATATATGTACATAAATAGTTGCTAGATTTCATGAGATATCAGATGAATGAGATCTTTGTACTTTTGGTCATACATTAAAAAAATACTTTCCTATTTTGACTACACTGGTCTGCAGCAAAAATCGCCTTTAGACTAAATTATACTTTTCTTAAGCATTTTGGTATGCTGAATCCGAATTTGAAGACAAAATTGTTCTCGCTCATCACGTTTTCGAGGTTTTTCCACATGTTTTCAACATGTCGAAAACCCGTATTTTTTATGTATATTTGACGTTGAATTTTGTCAGCTCTAAACAAGTTTTTGCAAGACTACTTAAGGCAGTGTTTCGTAATGTGGAGCCCACTCCCCAAAGGGGCGGGGGGCAATACAATTTTAAAGAAGTCAATTTAACATTCCGATGCTTTACAACCATTTTAGATTTCAAAATTAATCGTATGTGAAGGACAATTATGTTTTCACCCCACTGTTTTATTTTCGTAAAGACTCAAACTTGGCTTGTTCAAAATTTTTCTTGTGTCCAATTGTGAACTCTTTTTTTCAGTAAAGAACAAAATGAGGCTCTAAAGGACTTACTTCCTGAACAGAATGGGAGACGGAGCTGCAATAGATGTCAGAAAATGCAGCAGTAAATGTTAAAATTTGTCCAACTTTTGCAGCTGCACTATTTTTGACATCTATTCCAGCTCCGTCTTCCATTCTGATCAAGCAGTTATACTTCACACTGAAGTAATATGGCTTTTGAAACAGTTTTAAATTATTTGTGGAACGTTTCGATTCTCTTAAACATACGCTATTAAATAAAAAATGAAGAATTGTAATGGCTTTTAAGAGAACGAGATTTGTTGATTTAAAATCCAAAAGAAAAGGCATATTAGAAAAATTTAAGTTGAATTCAAATGAAGAAATTTTACTACAAATAAAAAAACAGAGTTGGCCCTATTAAGAATCCTTGAGGGACTTCTGAAGTGATATCAGTAAAACTAGATTTACTTATAGCAGCGCTTTCAATATGGGTTCATTGAAAAATTGGATACCACCAGAATTCAAACCCTTAACCCTTCGGTTTGATCCTGACGCATTGATTAGAAAATTCCAAACCACACAAAATGTTGCCACGAAACTTTTTTGTTCAGATATTTAACACTCAAATCTATCATCAGCCTTCCATGAAGAGGGCCCAGGAAAAATATTTGGGTATTCGTAGCGATAAATAATTTGGTTATCTTCGTGCATTAAAAGTTAAAACTCTATAAGTGCATTAGAATGCTTTCATTTAATTTATACAATGAAATTTAGTTCAACTCTAAAATACAATAATTGCTTAAAGTTTTGTGCCATGGAAATTATGAACAAAAATGTTTAAAAGCGTGAAATACGATATTAATGTAGCTAAAATAACTCCTTTCATAGTTTGAAGTGAAAAAAAATTGAACGCCATCAGAATTCTTAATTGAATATGATTACATGGAAACAATGAATTTAAGACCGTTGGAGTGGTTTTATCAAGTTCTTAAAACGTTTTTAAGCAAAAATTTCGATATGCAAATCTTAAGTATTTTTTCTATGTATTTATAAAAAAAAACATTTTAAAAATAAATCGTTAACTCGTTTTTTAGATATCAAATAAAAAAAAATTGATTTCGAACTTAAAAAAAAAAAATCAAAAAAATACTTTTTTAAAAATTTGTTTATGCAATATTATTTCAACTTATTTGAAATTTGTGTATAAACAATTAATCTAAATCCGTTCAGCCGACAATGAGAAGTTAAGCTATGTAAAGAACCAAGCTATGAGAGGTAAGATATTATTAGTTGCTAAGTTTAAATTTTTATAATTTTTTGAAAAAAAGAGATAAAATATTTTTCTTTACAGTTTTTTTAACATTTGTATGAAAGGTGCAGTTATTTTTTCATAGAAATAAATTTTTGAATCAAAATATTTTATAAAAATCAAAAAAATCTGAATTGTTGAGTTTCAAAGAAATCGATAAAGTTGTTTTCGAGATATTTGATTTAAAAAAAAATTGTAATATTTTTTTTTAAATCCAAAAAATATTATTTTTTTTAAATTTTGGTACACTTCACTATTTATATTTTTTAGAAGCTTCCATATAACATTCCCAATTTGAAGAAAATCGAAAATAAAAAAATAATTTTTTGGGACATTAATAGCCAATTTTTGAAAAATAGTTTTCCATCCAAAGGGAATTCATTGATTTTTTTCATAGGAAATATGTGAAACTGTTTTTGAGACAAAAATGAAATGAAAATGAAATGCATGTGACAGGTACGGTTGTCTTTCGTTCAAAAAATAAATCGAAAAAAAATACACTACTGGATCGCTCGTACTTGCTCTTATGTTCAAGTTGATTGGAACTTTTGAACTATGCCAGTAATTACAGAAAAAATTAAAAAAAACATTTAAGCCGTCCTTTTAATGCTATAAGCAACTTCTTAGACACTAAGATCTCAAAAACAAGCATGCCATTCGATTACTTGAAAAAATATCAATATTTGTGAAAAAAAAATTAAAATCATTGGAGCGTTTTTTTTTAAAACAATTTCCTTAGATGTTTTTTTAGAATAAATACGAATATGTATATTTTAAGATTTTGAACTTAGGAATCCCAGGCTGTTAAAATTAAGTTTTTTTGTTTTCTACTAAGACGTTTTAAAGTTAAATATTTCCTAAAATGTTAAGGGTATTCATACAACAGGGTTAAGCTGTCGTCATTAACATTGTATGTCTTGTCACAATTTGTATGGAAAATTCGATAGATTTATGTAGTTTACAACTAAACTATGTTGACGACGACTTTACGCTGTTGCATGAATACCCTTATTTAAATATTTGCATTTAATTTTCTTGAAACATTGCATTTTTTTCTCCTTCAAAATTTTATGAATCACTTCTTCCATTAAAAAAAAAAATTAAAAATTGCTTTTTAAAAATTAAATAAACAAACTCATGTCATGCTTCTTTGTTATATCAAAATTGCACAAGTTCCCCTTTATGTTCATCAAGGTTTTTCAACGTATTCAGCAAAATAATGACAACATCCTGTTAAAATTCAAATGACAACCAATTTTACCTCGCTGAAAGGATGTGATGGTGAGCACACATCTCAAATATTTGCCAATGTAATTATTTTAAAAGTCAAATATCAAGTTGTCCATCCCATACCTATACCTACCCCATACCCCCTCACTCATATCATTATCTATCCCCCAAAAACTTAATAGCGTCATTTCCTAGATATACATAGTTTCGCATTACCATCATCCTCTCATGTTGATACACCATCAAAAAAGGCCCCAACAAACAAAAAGAAAAAACAAGCAAGCACACAGAGGGGAGGCAATGACTCCCCTTATACCCAATACGTGTAGGTTATTTTGGGGCGAATCTTATTAAAATATGGAGGTTTCATTTCGACTTTTTCGGTAGGTAGGTAGGGTACTTAATATGTGCAGTGCATGTTAGTTGTATCTTTAATACTTTGAGCATAAGGCTGATGGGGTTGCACGGCAAGAAAATAAAATATACCTTATAACAAAAAAAAAACAAAAAAAAAAAACATATATACAAAACAGTGCATTGGAATAATTTTTTTGGCTCTCAAGTGGGACGTTGTGGCGCCAGCATTTCAGTTAATTACTGAAATTTAAGCATTTTTAAACGGAAGCTACCTACGTAATTTGCATATTTTGGTAATTAAGGCCAACATTTTGCTTTTTTCGTTTCTAGTCGTATACAGTACGGTACCAAAAGTTGGGGCCGCAAATTCTGTGCCGCCAAAGTGGAGGCAAGGCGCACTCTCTTAAATGGTAATATGTTTGAGGTGCTATATAGGTGTCATTAGCTTATCGTTTGCATCAGGTGTGTTTGTTTTATTTTTAGGCATTATAACCTTTTGTTGGGTTATTTTCAGTTGGGATATTTTAATGCGGTCAAAATTTTTCAAATGCAATTGTGTGCAATTGGGTTGATTTAACGATGATTATAGTAGGGAGCTAATAGGGAAGGATGAATATTAGATTGGATAGGTTTTTATGAAGGTACCTAGTTTCTTCAAGTACAATACTCATAGAAAAAAAATGAAAAATAAAAGACGTAATATAATTTATTCAAAAACTAAGATATGGAATAGATACTGAGAAATAGTCCTAGTATTCGAGAATCTAAGCGTTTTTTCTAACAAAAAACCACACAGTCTATATGCTTTCGGTTGTCTGGCCAGTTTTTCAGTGCGAGATCACCCTCTAGTCTCGGGGTTGTTAAACTAGAGTTAACTCAGAGACCAAGTTGGGGATGTTTTCTCTTGTGGGTGTCATTTCAAGTTCCATAGTGAAAGTTATTGACAGTGCAATTTCCATTGTGGTGCCATCTTTATTTCAGCTGGCTGGTTTTTCATTTCAGGGTTAACTCTGAGTTAAATCAGAGTAAGCTTGTCCTAAAAATAAATTAACCCCGAGTTGTCTCAGGAACAGCTTTTCAGTTGAGAATTAACTTCATCTTTCAGTTGTCAAAAAACTAGGGCTTTTCACGTATCGGAATAGAGATGGCACCACAACGGAATTGCTCAGACAATCAGCCATTTTATCTTGAGCATTCAATAATTTTCCTCCGTTTTTTTCACACAGGAGAGTAAAAAATAAACAGTTTTTTTTCACATAGAAGTTAAAACAACTCTCTTTTTCTTTTATTCTTATGAAGTTTACTGCGAAAAAAAAATAAGCAAGCGAATCAGTCTCAGTTTTTAACAATTAATTGCTGATGAAAACAGGCTGCAGACGAAAGTACTCCAACTATTTAGAACTCAAGAGAAAAAGAAATTAAATATCCTGTCAAAATAAATGAGCTGATATTGGAAAAAAGATGAGCTCGAAGAAAATGTTAAGCACCAAACTAAAGAAAGAAATCTAGGAGTTTAAAAATGATTCACTTAGTTGATTCCTAAATAGTCTGGCGGCGTATGCTTTTACCGAATGCTTCTTATGGAAAGCAGCTAAGTGCTTAAAAAGATCTCAAACCCAAAACCCACCAATAAAATCTTAAGATGGTAAATGGATCGGAAACCCAAAACAAAAGGCTGATCTCTTCTCTGAACATCTCGCGAATGTTTTCAGGCCATTCCCAGCAAATACAGCTACAGATCCCTTACAGTTTGTTGATAGAAACGATGAATGTGAAATTCCTTTTGTCACACTCAAAGAAGGAAGAAGTATGTGTCAACGTAAGTTGTCTAGCAAAATATCACCAGGGTACGATCTAATAACTGCTCAGGTTTTGAAAAAGCCTTCAACAGCCTTCAAAAAACTTCAAAGAGTTCTAGAAAAGGATTGGCAAAATAATAGAAGAAAGAAGACTAATTCCGACCAAGTGCATAGGATTATGGATGTTGTGGAAAAGACAAGAAAAACAAGTTTGCTCGGCTATATTCTCAGATAATGCTCAAGCCTTTGACAAGGTTTGGTACTTGGGACTTAAGTACAAACGGCATAGGGATTTTCCCAGACAGTACTATGAAATACTGAAATCCTACTTTATGAACCGACTCTTTAGAGTATGATACGACCAAAATTACTCGGAACTTAAGAAAATTGAAGCCGGTGTACCACAAGGAAGTGTCCTAGGACCAACTCTGTATCTGTTATACAAGGGATGTTCCAGTGGACATCAACGCTATCAAGGCATACTTTGCTGATGATTCTGCTATATTGGTGCTTGATAAATCCGTTACGAAGCCTACACAAAAACTGCAAAATGCAGTCGATAAAGTTAGAGATTGTACGCAAAAATGGCGTATCAAATTAAACGAAACAAAATCAACGCATATAAATTTTACAAACAATGTTCTAATTCTTAAAAACAGTACAGCAGTATTTTATTCCAATACTGCCAAATACCTTGCCATGACTTTGGATGCAAAAATTAAATAGAAGAAGCACATCAAACAGAAAAGCGAAGTACTAACTTTCAGTTTTGGCAGAAATATGTACTAGTTACTATAGGCAAGTACTCTAAACCACCTAACCAAAACTATATAAGCAAGTATTGAAACCCATTTCAACATATGGTATCCAACTATGAGGCTGTAAAAAGAAAACAAATGCTGAACCCATCCAAAAATTTCCAAGCAAAGCCCTTCGTGGAATAATAAATGCCCCTTGGTATATAAGTAATAGCGATCTACATCTTGACGCGCAAATTGAAATGGTTACAGAAGTGGTTAAAAACACGCTGTATAACACAATCAGCGACTGCAAAGTCATACCAACTGCGAAATGGAGACCGTCTTAAATGTACGAGATAATGTTTGGAGATTACGAAGAACCAAGCCTCATGAGTTGATGGTCTTAAGGTTATGGAAAAGTGGTATAACTTTAAACTTCCCACAATGTGATTTATAAATTAAGAAAGAAAAATTATTTGTCGACCTTTAATAGATTGGTCCTGATTCACAGGTAGTTTTAGTGCGGTAAGAGTCCCACGCTACTCAGTACCGATTTTTACCGAGTGTATTTTGAAGATTTCCATCGGATAATCGGATAAAAAAAGCTTTTAAGGGAAAAAGTGTAGAATTTTTTTGAAGAATCTAGTCAAATAACTTTCACAACCAAAATCGAGATGGTCCCAAAACTGAAAAAGTCCACAATTTGGTCCCTGAGCTAACTAACAAAATCAGGTGAGTCAACTCGGAGTTAAATTAGGGTTTCTGAAAAACAGGTTTCTGGATTTAACCCCGAGACTTGAATGATCTCGCATTGAAAAACTGCCCCTTAAATATTCGGAATTTACAACTCAAAAAACAAGCGATTATGTGTATAAAGAGTTTGGAACCAAAATTCCCTGCATTGGGTCAGTGAAATGTCATTACTTGAGGTAAAGTCCAAGTCCAAATTTTGCTATGCGAGAGATTGCCTTAGCTTGGAGTTGAATTTTCCCCTGAAACATTTTTATATTTTTTTTTTTAGAATTTCTCAAAAACAAACTATTAAGGATATAATTTTTTATTCAACGATTTCTAAAGTTCACATAGAGGAACTTACCTGCTATTTAGCTTTGATATAACTCGTTGATGGTTCAATTCAAATTCAGCAAAATAAAAATTAGCAATCTCGCAAAATTTAATTGCATTGCAACAAATAAATTCTGCGAAATCTCTTGTATATAGTTGTAAGGTCGGTTATTTTTCGTAGTTATTAAAATTAGGCTTCTGATATCAATAAAAGCCAGAGAAAAAGTTTTTCGCTTTCGAGTTTCTATTTCTGATTTTTATTTTTGAATTTCTTTTTCAGTACGAAACTAAGAGCGATGTAACTGCCAAATTGAATTTGCGAAATTTTGGTTTGCGAGATTTTGATATAAGATATTTTAAATCGCGAGATTTCAAATGATATTTGCGATAATTTTTGGTGCTGGATGAAGGTCAGTGCAAGAATGTTAAAATCAACTTTTTTAATTGTATGCGAAAAGCAGGTTTATTAATTTGCGAAGTTTAGCTTTTCGAGATTTTTTAAAAAATGCTCGATTTCGTCATGATCAAATTTATTGTAATAAATGTGTATTTAAGATTTTAAAAATTAAATTAAAATTCACATCAAAAAATATAATATTAAAGTTATTTTTGCAAACATTTCAAAAACTGTTTATTTTTAAGACGAAAATCAAGTTAGTAAATTTTGAAGTTTCTTATCATTTCTCCTAAACAATAGCAATGGTGGTAGGTATACATAAATTATTTCAACATATCTTAAGTGCTTAGTCATAAGGGCTATAGTCTTAACTATAGATGAGCAAATTCATGTGATTCAGTGGTGCATTTTATTTTTATTTCCAATTCCTTTCATATATGTTCTGTACATATATCAACCTCATTGTCATTTTTAATGTAAAAAATGTATAAATCTCAAATGGAATAAATAAGCAAACAACTATATACGAGTATATTATACAAAACAATCAAGAAAACCTTATAATAAATATCCTTTCCATTGAACATGTATAATAAACTACCACTTTCGTTTTGGAAAATAAACTGCATGCACCAACATCATTATACTTAAATTACATATGAGAAAAAAAAAATTTTAAGCTCGTAAATTACAAAATAATGTACTTGCTCTCCGCACATAATCTGCAATCATTTAGCATAAAATTCTCATTCGAATATCCTAAATAACCCTTCGAAGAAAACATATACACACAAATGAAAAAAATGAACAAAATACAAAAAAAAAAACAAAATAAGAAAACAGATTATACACAAATTGCCATTGCAGATTTTTCCTTCAATAGGCAGGCAGCAAGTAGCCAGCCATTCTGCCGCCTATATAGAGGAAAAATGTTAAAAATGCACCCGCGCCAAAGTCGACCCAAGAAACCCCCCTTCCTTCTCCCTCCACATGTTCTTCATTCACTATGACTTTTAATAGTGTTTCACAATATGTTCTTGTTATCCTGTACTGAAGTTTACTCTCTGACATGAACAAACCCTTGTCCTAGAGTAGAGGACATAGGACATTTTATACAAAATACGACGTGCAAACATGGTCCACCCTTGCGATGCCTCCCTAGCTTTTTTTTCGACCATCATCTTACAACAACCTATAACAAGAAAAGCCTATAAAAATAAAGTTTGAAATTATTCCTCTCGATTGGGTGAGCAAAGGATAATAAATCCTGACAATGACTCTAGATGCCTTTTGCCCACGCTTTCGTTTCGGTCGTTCTGCTCCACCAATGCAATTTGTCGCAACATTATTACAAAACTACACAAGAGAGGATAAGACCTCCCTGTTTATTGCTTTGCTTCACAACTCGATAATGCCCTTCGTCCTCTTTTGTTGGTAACGACGCGTTTCTTGGCCCAAAACTAAAAAAAAACACAAAAAAACAGTTAGCAAAATAGAACAAGAAAAAAACCCTTCTTCTCTTCCAAAGCTAACAATCCGAAGCAATGATTGAAAGTAGTTTCCATTTCTGGTAGGTACTACGTATCGTGTGTCGCAACTATAATACTTACACAACAAATTGTCAAAGACTAAGATAGGGCTTGGGACGTGGAGTGGTGTGGAACACTATAAAGGACAGTACTTAGGTAAGAGGTATAAATATATAAGAAAATACGAAGAAAAAAATAAACTCTCGACAAAAATATTTATTGGCGACGTATTTTATAGCCTACGGCACTAATGTCCTCGATTGTTATCGCAATAAAATTGTTTTCCTTGGAAACAAAACCAACCGAAGCAGCAGCAGCAGCAGCAGCTATAAGTACAACATGGATGCAAAAAGGACATATTTATACACAAGATATTGTGTGTTGAAAAAAAAATAAAATCTACACACGCTTGTTATTAACTACAGTTACATCATGTAATAAAACATGCAGCATGTAATTTCCAATTGTACGAGTAGATGTAAGTTTAAAGCGTGTCCCTAAATATTTTTTTGTTTTATTTCAAAAAAAGATGATTTTGACTAGTTTTTGCTTGAGCTCAGTTTTTTGTGACTTTTCTTGTTCAAAAGAAGTCCTTTCCGAAAGGACATGCATCATTGCAGTCACATAAAAAATCGCCAACATTTAACAACATAATGTACTTAAAAACAATCCGGTGAAAGCATTATTATGTGAGGTTAGAATGAAACTAACAGAAAAGTGATAGGGTGTTTTAGTTGAAATCTTTTTTGTGTAGATACTACAATGAAACTAGATATTTATCGTTCGTGACTACCTATTTTTAGGAACAACTCTTTTAACAGAGAAAGTAGCAGGATTAACAACGTGATTTTTGACGTTTCAGTATTCACATCTCACTTCAACTTTTTCAATGAAGTGAGACTGTGAATACTGAAACATCAACAAAAAAAACCTAACATGGGACAGCACTACTAGCTACCTTAAATTTTAGACCTGAGTTCACAATTTTTTAGGACCCTTCGGCATAGTGGTTACTTCGTTGAACTGTCAAGCTGCTGGAGGGCTGTGGATTGAATTCCATCCTTTCACCTGAAAGAGAAATAATTTTTTTCAAGTTTTTCCTCTTGCTAGGAAGTGGAAAGTGCCATTTAGATGAGGTCTCTTTCATTCCTGTCGAGGCCGACAAAAACAAATTGGAAATGTAAGTTACTAATTCGAATTCAAGGTTCTCCATGAGCTTTTTCGGAAGTATTTTTTTCTCTTAAAGAGTTCCCAATTTTTATGAAATTTTGACCATAATCTATTCTCTTAATAAAAACATGTATCTAATTTTTTAACAAATTCAAACAAAAACCAAGAAAATATAAAAATAAAAATGATAAAAGACATATATATTGTTCATTAAAAAAAAAAAAAAAAAACACCCTGTTTGCATACAAAAGGTGTCGTGAGCGTGACTGTTGATTGTTTTGCATGCAGCTCTGAAGTGACTCTAATTGCTGTCGTTTAAGGAATGTCTACAAAAAACTGCGGACAAAATGCCAAATACAAGAAACAACTTCATTTATTGCCGCACAGTATGACGTTTGTTATTATACAGTGAAGTAGGTATATAAGCTTCTTTTTTTTTAAATGCCATCATACTGCAGTAATTGAGGTAATCAAATATGGTCTGGAATGAATGCATGATATGGAGTTCATTTGAATATGTCTAAATTTTCTAATTTACAAGGGTATTGAAATTCCTAAAAGATTTCTTCATTGAAAATGTTTAAGTTGGTTATACATTATGATACCTAATCTACAATTTAGTGAATGGTTATTACTTAAAGGTGATTGGTCAAAAAAGACATAAAATCTTTAATTTTCCAATAAGCTGATTTAAATTCATGTTCAATCAATCTTCTCGATCAGTTTTCAACACATCTTTACTCAATTTTTGGTCAATCATCGCTCCGTTATCGATTCCCATCGATTGGCTTTGGTTTATTTCGATCCGTTATCGCTCAGTCTCCAATTCATTTTCAATTTGTCTTAGTCAATTTTCATCAAACTCGCAATCCATCTTAAATCCAGTTTTGATCGATTTGAAAATTAAGTAATTTTCCTACAAAACTACTTCCTCATTGATTTTTCTTACGAACGTTGGGCGCCATTTGATAACAAAAGCTAATCAAATCCTACACTGAGAGATTTATGCGTGTTCATACTACTAAAAATGAAAACAAAATGAAAATTAAAAAGCACAAAACCTCGAATCAAATCGTAAAATCGTAAAAAAAATCAAAAGTTAACAAAAAATTAACAGCTTAAGGGTTCATCAAGTCTAATGGAGTTTTTCATTGGTAAATTAAGATTTCAATGTAAAATTTTTTTCACGTTGCGAGTGGAATGCGATTTCCAATTAATTCTTTTTTTGCAGGGTATTTGTATAATTTCCTGTCTATGGTGGCTGTTTTGATATTCGGTCAAATTGAATCCGTACGGACTGAAAATGCCCCTCAAAGAGATGCCGGAATTGAAAACGTCAAAAAAAGCGGACTGTGGATAAATTCGTTTTGCCGAACATCTATGATTCATAGGCGTTCGGAAAAACGAATGGATTTGGGGTTTCTATTTGTTACGATTTGTACGGATTCAATTCGTGCGAATATCAGAACAGCCGTGCTTATAATTTTTCCTGACATTTGCATCCTTTAGTCCACATTCTTAGCTTCATGAATTTAACGATTAAATAATTTTCTAGAACAAAAAGTTATTTCCCTTGTGTTTTGAACACAATTTTCAGAACACAAATAAAATCAACAGCTAAGAAACCACATTTGCAAACTGACAGCTCAAAATTGCCTGACGAAAAACTGTCAAAATCCACAGTACACATATTAAAGGTAGGAGTTTTGAGT
This sequence comes from Dasysyrphus albostriatus, assembly GCA_946251815.1. NCBI lineage: Eukaryota > Metazoa > Arthropoda > Insecta > Diptera > Syrphidae > Dasysyrphus > Dasysyrphus albostriatus. The sequence continues at coordinate 142,116,572 of OX276336.1, forward strand.
TTTTTCAGTTCTGCGCACATATCACAATTTGTGTTAAATGCCAGTATTTGTTGTTGTGTTTACGTGTATTTTTTTATCACTTTCACAGCCATGTTTTACTTCTCACAATTTCAATTTTAATTGTTGTTGTTTTTACGTGTATTTAAAACAAATAGGTTTAATCATGACGTTTGTGGGTATGTGCATGTAGTCAGGTTCAAATTTCAAGAAACCTAATCCACGGAGCTTTTTGGCGGTACCTTTTTTATGATGGGAGTTCTTTTTTTACACACTAAGAATGAAATAAAGCTTCGGTGTAATTTTTGTAATCCTATCTTTTCGATGTCATTTTGCAAAATTGTGCCCAGTCTGTAGTTCAGTCGGGAAATCAAAACCCCTAGGCTTTTTTTCGGGGGTTCTTATTTTATATTTGAAATTTATTTTTGATCTGCTAAGGATGTCATTAAGTTTAGGAATTAGCTCAGTCGGTTGGGCGACTTTTAGTGTTATCAATTTTTGGGAACATACCCTTTTTTATGTCAAAGAGTGAAAGCTACTCTTTTTTGATAATAGTTAATATTTTGAACGTGAAAAGTTGCTAAAACGCCTCTAGTTAGGTACCAAATGCTTTACGAAAAATAACACTTGATACCTTAAAAAATAGGTATTGAGCAGACGCACTCTCGGCTAAAAGTCAGTGTTGCCACTTTTTGGGATAATTCGTTTTGATGTGAAAAGGTGGAAATTCCCCTTTTTGTAGTTTTTAATATTGTCAACATGAACAATGTTGGGAAAGTGCATAATTGTGTTGAAAAAAAAAAACGGTTTACATCCTAAAAAATAGATCTTGATTAGAAGCATCATCGGTTTTTGATTCCTGGCCAGACTATTGTCCACCTGTGTGTCCTATCATCCAATTTTCATCGAGCTAGAGTATAAAAGTTTAAGCTGTTTTAGTTCAAATTTGGTAAATTTTTAAGTTTTTCCCTGCCAGTTAAGCTCACATTTTTTGTATGTGTCCTCTAGCATTCTTCATATGAGACTTCTTCATCTAAGAGGTCCATTTTACCTACACATATTTAAACAGTGTTTTGAAAAAACCCTTTCTTGGGTACACTATACCTACGACCGATTGTTAAAATCGATAAAATCATACCTTGTAGCTAAAAAACAAAAATCCTCATTGGCAACAATAACCTTCCTGTAGAAACACTTCTTACTCACCAGTCACTTTACATACCTTTAGGTAGATACTTCCACTGCAGCCTATTTAGTCTTTATTTTTATTGCATTATATTTATGTAGGTGCCTTCCGGACCACACTATAGTTCATACGCTCAGAGTAATTAAATATCTTTCCACTTCCTTTCGTCCCAACTTTTGCTTGAATTCAGAGGAGCCGACCAGAGCAGAGCAGTGCAGTGCAGCGGCGAGGCGCCTACCCAACTCCGATGGTGGGCCTTATATGAAGTCACCTGCCAAATGGCAAAGAATAATCGCACTTCGCACCCCACGTTATAATATTACAAACAGCAACGCAAACACTCTCAAACAACCAATGTATATGTATATCATTCAAATTGTATCTGAGTACGCATTCAGTATATGCTTGCTGCCCACAAAACAGTGTGCTTGTGCTCCGAATCACAGTTTAAGCTTCAAACCACTACTTGGCCATTTTGTTATGCCTTCTATACCAGTACCATTAAGTTGTACTAATTTAAAAGCATACGTATTGCCCCATAACAATTTAGGGCGTCGTTGTTTTCATCGTCGTCGTCGTTGGCGGCGTCATCGGCGTTGTTCCACTCTCATGTTTTATTATGTGGATTGAAGTACACGCTTTTTTACCATCGTTGTGGCACCTCCAGGGCCCTCCGAACAAGCTTTATAGAGAGCCACAGCCAGTGCCAGACCAAGCATACACAACATGTCAGTGCCCAAGGAGGGGAGGGAAAGGGGCAAGTTATTGACTCCAGAAAGATACCCATAAATGTGGACTCAATAAAAGTGTCAAACATATCCGACCGCACTTGGTAATTTACGAGAGCAGCAGCGATTATTTCGGCCTTTCTTCCTCGCCACCTCATTCTTTTTTGTTTTTGTTTTTTTTTCTGCGACTTGTTCTTTTTTTTTTTTGATTTTTACTCCTTTTTTGGTTTGCCCTTTCTTAAATCCATTCACTATCAAATCAAGAAAAGAATGCTGCCTTACCGACACCCGGTATGGAAAAAAGTAAGGTAGGTTATCCAATCTAAGTCCGAACTTCGGCTTCCAGTGCGATGCCGATGAGATGAATTTCAAAACAAAAGATAGACCTAGCGAGCGATAAAAAAAAATATTTATATGGATATTATACCTATCTGCTGCAAATGCGTGGCGAGTACTTGTCCGCAAAATATTCGCCACTGCCTTGTGTCACTTTTTCGGACGACCAAACGACAACAACCGACGCAACGACGATGAAAAGATATTATTTTCGTTTGCCCACGCGTCATATAATGCCCACATATCCGTTTGTACCCGTTTCTAGTGTTGTACACAAGACTTTTCGAGCATTCTTGCAGTGTTTTTTCACCTTGAATGAATGCTGAGTAAAGAAGGGGGCTTCAAAAACTACATACACTACACATTTACACATATCTGAAAATTGCAAACGAATTGAGAGAATAAATAATATTATCTTAAAAGAAAAAAAAACTGAATTTATCGAACATACCTTTACTTTTGTTGTTAGTTACTGAAAATGATGCAATATTTGACTTATCGTTTTATTTATTTTTCATAGAAGTTCTTTTGGTTATGAAATTATCAAATAAAGTATTTCCGGTGGAATTTCTTCAAAAAATGAATGAAAGATAAATAAATAGATAGTAGAAATATACTTGAGACCTGTTTGTTTAAACGAATCTACGAATGTTCTTCCTTACAATCTTCTTTTTATGAATGAACGATTTACTCGAAACCTAATTAATTGACTTTGATGAAATTTTAAATATTTGTTCTCAGGTTCAAAAGAATTTTAAATACATCGAAATACATTTTTTATAATGAAGCTCTTCTAAGTCTAAGGTATGACATATGAGTAACTCTAACCCCTCACTATCATGTCGCACTTTTCTTGTATTTGAATGTTCTCCTTTAATATCTCCATGTCTAGAAGTTTTTAATAATGTTGTTTAGCTATTTTGAAGAACTAACATGCGTAAATGAGCTCAGTTTAATGGGCTATTTCTGACATATTACTTGAAATAGTAGGAGCGATTTCCAATAGATAGTACCTCGTACGAAGCGTGGCAAGGTTAAGCTCGTATTAAATATTTAAGTTTGAAGCAGAAAATTCCGCTTAAAATAAGGCAACAGATGTACCTTTAAACCTATCATAATACACTCTTTCACTTTTACACTCATTTCGATTCCCGTTCTGTGCAAATGTGAAAATCAAAAATCAAAAACTTTCATATGAATAATTTTTTTTCACGCTTTCATTTGGGAGTGAATATCCAAAGTGAAAACGTGAATACGAACGAACAAAAAATGTCAAATTCAATCATATCTCTTTCTCTGTCAAATCCATAAAGAAAAAGTGTTGCATGCATTTCTCTGTTCTCTTCAAAAACACAAGAAAATTAAGAGAATCGTGTGGTTTTCAGGAGAAATGGTAAGGTGGTTCGAGCATCGGTAATATAGTTTTCATGCACAGAACCAGAATATCTTATTTGTGCTAAATGAATGTGGAAACTGTTTATTCTATTCACTTTTTTAAAGAACCAGAATCAGCCCCCAGTGGTCTCCTAGTCTACAATATTTTAACTAAAATAGCGATAAAATATCCGATCATCCGCGTTTTGAGCTGATTTGCTCGACAAAAAATCCAGTTTATGGCAGTAAGCAATCACTTCCACATAATTTCACAAACGTATTGTTGCAGAGTAAATGTATCATCAATTCTCATCTAACATTCATAAATATCGGGTTGTTCAATAAGAGCGCTACAAAAGTTTTTTTTTAAATCAAACAAAAACGCTTTTGGAAATCAATGAAATTCTTTATTATTGTGAAAATACGTTCGATACCATTATGTATGGAACTCATGGCCACCACGGGCACACTTGCAGAAGTCCAGATGCTCAACCCAATTTTCGACGGTTTTCAAGCATAAATCGGCTGATACTGCTGCAATTTCACGTTCGATATTCGTACAAAGTTCATCAATCGTCGCTGGCTTGTTGGCATAGACCAAAGACTTGACGTTGCCCTACAGGAAATAGTCTTACGGCATCAAATGGCACGACCGAGGCGGCCAACCGACTGGACCATTTCGTGAGATAACACGTTCTCCAAACTTGGTTTCCAATAAATTGATTGTGACATTCGCTGTGTGGCTTGTGGCGCCGTCCTGTTAGAACCACATGTCCTCCAAGTCCATATCATCCAATTGGCTTCGTTTGTTGTCCCTGTCGCTCTACTTTTGTAGCGTTCCTGTTGAAAAACCTTTTACAACTGCGAGCCACAAACTACTCCTCAAAGGCTTGAGCTTCAAATATTTCAAAACATCCCGTATTACGTCTTCACTCAGTAGTGCAGCCAAATAGGAACTGTAAAGGCCTCTCTTAGCTCCATAAGGAATTTTTTTACTCCCTCCTGAACACAAAAAGAAGTGCCTTTGCGGAAAAACTCCTCAGTTCTTTCTCGTTGGTGTTCCCAAAAAAACTGAAACAAAATATTCTTTTGAGTATGGTTCTACCGCGTATTATTCACCGAAAAATAAGAGTTGAATAATAGATGCGGACGCTGGTATCCTCTTGACTTAATTTGTTCATATCCTTACACATTTCCATACTCCATTTACTTCTAAAAAAAAATGCACTTGTGATGAAGCTTATACTCGCTGATCGGTGTTTCCATAGTTTTCTTTGTAAACCTACCTGTAAAGTTAAAAGATTTGTATCAATTATTTTAGCTTGTTTCAAAATTCCAAGTAAAAGACTTTGGGAATTCTTAGTATATTTTGGATGAAAAGTTTTATATGTTCCAAGACAGGTGTTACTGTTAACCGATTTTTAGTAAATTTTGTAATGATATTTAAACATTGCCAAAATTAGTGTCGGCCTTGCACTTATTTTCTTTGGAAATTAAAAAACTAGGAGTATCTTCATTCATATTTTATTTGTCCTAAATATAATTTCAATTTTCAACACCTTTTAAAACTGGAAAATTCTATCATCAGACCTATAAATTCTAATCTTTCTGAACTTTTAAATTATCATACAATTGCGTGTTTTGTCACTTTAAATATCTCTTACCAGCACCAAAAAAGTCTTAAAATAATTTAAACATAAAGTAAGTTAAGTCCAAATAAGCCCTTAAATCTACCAATCACAAATATTATAAAACATTTTGTGTTATCAAGATCTTAACTCCCCCATTCGTCGTTCCATAGACATCAGCCAGCTTAATAATTGTTTCAACTACCTAACATTTACACAACACTTACAATACTGTTGTTCTAGCAATTAATAACTGCTTACATTAGTTTCCGTGTTATAGCCACACACACCGCTCTGTTAACTCTGTTCAAATTTCTATATAAGCGCCCTAGTTTAATTTGACCCCTAGGTTGTTTATGTTTATGCATTTAAATTCAGCGCCTATAATGTCGGTAATGTGAGGAACTTACCATTTATACTCCCTCTCTTTCTCGGTCGTTGTGTAAACACACCCTTAGCTATCAACATTTCAAATTGGCTGACAACTTATTGCCACGATTTATACTTTACTAAACACTTTCATTGCATACTTTAAGCTTCCATATTACACGTTGACTGACGAACAACGCGACGGGACGGTAGCACTGACGGCAAATAATAACGACGAAGCGACGCCACACCTATTCAAAGTGAAGAAATGAAACCGATGACGCAATGTCATTACACCCTTTTAAATCTACATGTTAATCCACTAGGGAGAACGAGTACACTTGGCCCCCCTCTCCCAGTCCCAAGTCTGTATTCAACAAAGAATATTGCTTCAAGTTACTGCATTTCCTTTTTTTCCTACAGCGCCACTGCCACCTTCGTCACCTTCGCCACCTCCCACCCAACATGACACCTCCTTATACTGTGCACTGTAGACTCTTAAAAAGTGTGAAAAACGCATAATAATCGTGTCCTGTTGTTGCTATAATGCGTCCCACTTTATTGTGCCGCATTATTCTTCACAATTATTCACAAAGTGTGAACAGAAAAAATGATGCAACAAAAAAAATAGAAAAAAAAACTTTACCATCCGAAGATGAACAGAAAAAATATAATGAGATATTCCTTAGAGACATATCCCGGAACCCGGAACATCATCGCCATCATCCATCCTTCATGCTTCATCCATATCTTTCCAACTTGAAGCTTCGTTTATATAATTTGAATGAGTTCAGCTTGCGTCAGGAGACAGTGTGGCAAGCCATATCGACTATACAATAATAATATAATGGTATGAGCACACCACACCGCACCGCACAAACAATTGTGCGGCTCTAATTTGAATACAGTTATGTAGGGTTGAGCTGGGGTGAACCCGACCCGAGCCGAGTGCTTTTGCCAGTTGTTCCTTATTGAAGTTACCATATTTTTAAAGAATATTAAGTGGATTCAAGTCTTAAATGAAGGGAAATTCAAAGTAGGTAGGTACGAGTATATAATTAAAGAAATTTCGGGAAGAGCGCTATTCCCTCTATGCCAAGTCGCCATCATCATCAGGATTCAGGGGGTAAAGACCTAATTGCCATTCCATTTGTCAATTAACACAGACAGACACAAAAAAGGTTGGATTGTGTGCAGTTGTTTGTCTAGACGTAGGTATACCAACGGGAAATATTTTCAAATAAAAAAGCTTAAGAACACTTGTTTGAAAATAAAATTCATACTCGTACGAATAATATGCAAAAACGATGGTTATGAGTCTTTAAAACTGTTTTTATTTTAACGCTTTACTTAAGACTAAGACCCAATAATTGAAACAAAATTAACAAACATATGCATAGTCTTATGGAATTTGAACAGAAGAGAGATTGGGGAAACCTCCACACAATTAGGATTTTCTTCACACATTATTGGGTCTGGTTGGGGAAAACAGGAATGGACTTATGGTGTGCCAAGTGCCAGGAGGATGGACATCTAGCCAGTTTCAATGGCAGTCCATGTTTATGTTTTAGGGAACATCAAAAGGTATTAACCAAGAAACAAAGAATTAGACGGCACTAGCAAAACGAAGTTTAGCACTCATACCAGCTTCAAACCAGAACCAACAATAGCAGCAATTGTAATCTAGGTCCCCATCAGCCATAATCATTCCATGTAATATGGTGCATGGAGAATATCACCAACAAAACCGGCCAGTCAAACAGAAGCTTCCCCTTCCATGAAACTCCAAAATTAAGTCCAGCGTATCTTTGGATCCAATCTCACAAATATTACTGAATTAAGTGAGAGAAAAAAGTCAATGTCACTGCTCCTGGGCAGCTTCTTTAGTTATGCAACTGAAGAAGTTTTGCATACTGGCGTTATATTGTGACTCAATTATAAAGTCTGAAGAAAGGGACATCATTTGACGTCTCCATATGGAGTACAACAATCTATCAGGCATCGATCTTATCAGTCAGACCAACGTTAATAACGCAACAAACATTAACACTAATGGCTTTAAAATATTCTGAAAGAACAACGGTCTTGAGCCAAGGGCAGACGACAGTCTTCTTTTACCAAGACATCAATTTACCAAAAACTTCTTTGTTTTTTAATTTTTCATTTTTCATTGACATTCTTTCACAAATAAGCAACTTCACTTTCTTAATACTGCTGAATACATCTTAAAGTCTTACTTAGAACACGCAACGTTCATGTACCTGTCATCAGCTGCTGCCTATCATTGTCTATTAAATTTGAAAGAAATGTTCCTAAGATTTTAGTTTGTTGTGACATTTGTAAAATGTTTATACCATCTTCAACCTGTAAGGTAGAACTATATTTTATTTTCTTCTTTTGAAGAATAAACAAATACTTGTATATAAATCTTCACAATAATGCTTCCACCAAAAGCAGGCACCAACAAAGCACTGAAATTGAAGCAACCATCAATTTACTGGAATTGCTGGTATTGCACTGGATAACCAAATGTAGCCCAAGACGTCAAGCAGCAACTTCTTCATCTGCAAAAAGCGAGCACTTAGTAGAACCACATAGCGTGGAGCGAGCTTCGAGTGTATCAGCCTTATTTTTCTGTATTCTTTCCAACAGCACAAGAACAGTTCTAGCTGAGACAACAGTCAATTGAGTTGGGGTCAGAATCCCGAAAACCGAAACCCCGAAAACCAAAATCCCGAAAACGCATAATACCGAAAACCTAAAATGTCCGAAAACCTTAGATTTCGAAAACAAAGAATCCCAAAAACTCAAAGTCCTGAAAACCTAAAATCCCAAAATCCCAAACAAAACATTCCAAAATACCGAAATCCCAAAAAATTTTACGATACGCTATAACTATCTCTACAGTAAAATATTTGTACATAAGAAAAACTGAAAGGAGCGAAATCGTATCAGGTATCGATGCAGCGAATATACCTACTCACTGATTCCTGTTTTAGATCTATCATATCGAGACCTTATCAATATCAGAACTTTATTGCGAATTTGGCCTAAAAATCCGTTAGAGAAGACACAGTAATGGCACTAATTTGCTTTTAATTATATATTTTTTAAATTATTTTTTTTCAACTATAGTTTCGGGATTGCAATCATTCTCTAATTTGAGTTTTTGGGTTTTAGGGATTCTGGGTTTTTGGGATTCTGAGTTTTTGGGATTCTGGGGTTTTGGGTTTCTGGGTTTTCAGGATTTTGGTTTTTGGCATTCTTGATTTTAGGGATTTTGGGTTTTCTCCCCAGTCAGTTAAACTTGCACCCGATTCCCTCAAGAATATCAAGAGTATTAGGGATTATTACTAAAAGTGCAAAAGCAACCAACACAGAGGACAAAAATGAAGCTATGGGTAGCAATTGCTTCAACTTAAATCAAAATTAATAACCCATCTATTGATAAAAATAGCCACACTAATCCAGCGAATGACCTAGATTTAGATCCAAACCTGAGCACCCCATAAGAGATAGCGTTGATTGCCAGTAACTGCAAATCCAAGAAGTCAGCTGAACGATATAAGGTATCTAACAACATCCTAAAGAGGCATCGAGACTAAGCTAATTGCTCGAGAAATGAAAAGCAGTGTCCAGAGTGCCTATGTCTTCCATCGATAAATTTCGCCAAAAACCAATGAAAATTTAAAAAAAATACTAAGTTTTGTTCCATTTTCCAATGTTTTTCAACCAATTTAATCAATGCATGAGTTAAAGAATTTGGATACTGGTCTAACTGCAAGCCGATTTTTCTGCGCAAAAACTTAAACATAAGCCCTTTAGAGAACTGGTATATACTCAGAAAGCTAAGCTGCAAGACAACTTCATCCCTGACATGCTTTGCATCATTTAAAGAAATCAGCCTAAAACGAAAAGCCCCCGGCTTGATATACAGTGGTGAATTCTTGTTTTAACATGAAAGCAGTTCTCTCGCTGCACTTGCAGCTAGTTAAAATGTTTATCATAACGAAGTGTATTGTGCGGCAAATTTAAAAGTTCTCTTTTATAAACTTTATCCAAATTAATCACATTTAATCTTATTAATTGCTCTCAAAACTCACGTGCCAAAAAAGTTTCGAAAAACGCTATAACTTATAATTCTTCAACACACAACACTTTTCTTATCAGATTACAAAGACAACCATAAACATCTCTTCATTATAATTTATCATTGATTTTTTTTGTTCAGACACGTGTAGCAAAAGCTCTCTCGTGATAGATACTTTAATCTACCTACAAAATATCTTCAAACCAAACCAAATGAATTTTCATTATACACACAAGATATGTATGCACTACAAATTTACGCTGCACATTCCAAGACTGCATAATCCGCACATCTCCATCCATTTGCGAACTACCCCCAACCCCAATATATCTACAATTCAACCCTCTTAACCCATTCGATAACAAAAGAGAATCTCTCCAAACAATTAAAACGCCACGTGCCACGTGACATTCACACAACACTCTATGTGCCGGACACAGTCTGTCAGTTGCGATGATAAAGCTTCCGGAACCTTCTGTCCCATTCTCATCCCACGATATATGTACAATATACATAGGTACACCGACCGGGACACTCATGCCACTCTATTATATCTGAACTTGTGCTTTGTATAAAATTGCATATAAATTCGAGAAAACTTGGAAGCTGTTGAGACTTTTTGCCTCGTAGTGCATGTATCTACATTATACGAGAAGGTATGTATAGTTTGCTAGTTGCACTTCCACCATAAACTTCTATATGGAATTAAATATACATAACTTGCAGCTTGTTGCAAAAACAACACAAAGCTCAGCCGCAACAGCATGCACCTATCGAAAAACAACCCACTCGCCCTCTATGTCAATATCGACCCGAAAAGTGTAGGTACTATTGGCTTAAAATCCCAACTACGCAGCTCAGTTTGAAAATCATGGGATTTCACAACATTACGATATTATTCAAACCTCCATCGCCATCAACAGCAACAACAACAACAATGAAGTAGGTACCAATATGCGCCTAGTAGCTACAAGAGACTTTCTTTCGCCTCAAATATTGATTAGCTGCATGTGCTGCATAGATGGATTGGATACGTAGTTCCACCAGATGACTGATGTTTATGGCATAGGATGCCTGGGGGCATTCCTAAGCACAACCTCTTCCTTCCTCCCGCTATATAGTGGGTGTTTGACTGTAGGTACTCTTCCAACCAACCGGCTGACCGGAACGGAAGATCTCATTTCCGTGCATGCTTGTTGCACGCGTAGGTTGTTGCAACTTTTTGTTTCGAAAAGAGAACAAAAACAAACAAGCTGATTGCCATTCACCGGAAGCGAAGCCATCTGTAGCTGCAGCACAGCATTTAAAGCACCCACGATATTATTTCACACCATTATCATCATCATCAATATCGCAAGCCCACTCCAGTGTGTCCCATGGAGGAGGAGTATACAGTCCATCCGTCTTCCTTTTGCGCCAAACAACAGGATTTACTTTCTGTCATTATTGCAATGACGGTGATGAGAAAGAGGAACCGGAGGTCGTCGCTACAACTGACATTTTGAACTGTCAAAGGCAATTTCGAGTGAAACACCTACAACCAGCTACAGCAGCAGAAGCAACAGCATCCGATTTTGTAACCATACTCCTCACAACTCTGTTTTTTTAAATAAGTTCCACTGACGATGTGCTCCGGTGCACTGCGGGTGGGGGCGGTTTCAGTGGCGCTGGCTGGTTCTAGCGACCATACTGATGGCGTCAATGACTTTTAATTGCAACCACATGACATAAGGCTCCAAATCTCCATCCACATCCAGTTTAAGTCATAGTCATAGCTCTGTTGCACGCATGAGTTCGTATGCAATGAGTCACATCTGTGTTCTCTGGCTGGTGGCTGATGCGGGACAAACAAACAAAACAAAACCAAACCACATTGACTCCGACTTGGATCGGATTGGAATGTAAGATGAAGTGTAGTAGTAGAAGAATGTAGGTAGATTATTGTTGAATGGAATGGGTGGGTGACTACTGGAATTTGGTATGTAGAACGGTATTTTCTCGTGTGTTTCTTTTTTATTAGTTTTTGTTGTATTGATCGTGGGAAAGTGATCGTTAATTAGTAATTTTAAAATGCCCGCTTTTGGTCTTGTTCCCGTTCCAAATCGCATCATCGTTGTCGTTGGATAACTATTTGATGGGTTAATTTAACTTGAATTATGAATGAGAACGAAACGTCATACAAACGTAACACACATAAGAATGCGTTCAGCTTTTATTTTTTTTTTTTTAAGGCTGGTAGGTATAGGTGCATTCATTCATGTTAGAATTTGTTTAATATTTTGGAAGTTTGAGAGGGAAATAATGTCGATCGTAATTTGAGATGGTTCGACGATTGCACTTAAATTACGGTTAAGTGATCTCGGTTGAATAGTAAAGATATCGAATTACGATTAGATTACATAGGTATATCTATGAAGACTTCAAAAAAAGAACCGTGCGACTTTCTTGCGATGGTGATAAATGTCAAACGTGCCGCATTTTATGTATCGAATTTATGATACAATCGTGAACTCGTTTAGTTACAGACTTTGTTTGTATACAATGTGTGCATGGGAATTGGAAAATAGATAGGAATATATGCATCAGCAAAGCATTTTACTTTGTTTGGAATTTCAACATTTTAAACAAAGGGTGTTTTTTTTTTTGGACGTGTGCTTTTCAATCTGGCAATACTTTTTCGGGAGTAAGTCTTTTTGACAGCTGTTACCTTCGGTTTGTCATTTCTGAACAAAAGTTTGCAAATCGTGCAAATTTATTACCAAAATATTGCTTCGGTTCGCGCGACGCATCACGAAGCAATCAATTTATTGAAGGAAACTTTTGGTGAGCGCATTATCTCGCGTCGTGGAGTTATTTTTTGTAAAGTAATGTGAAGTCGCTTGTCTACGCAGACAAGCCAGAGACGATTGACGCCTTAGAAGAGAATATTCGACTCCTATCCAAAATTTCCTTCAATAAATTTACTGTTTCGCGATGCGTCGCGCGAACCGAACCATTATTTTGGTAATAAATTTGCACAATTTGCAAACTTTATTAAAGAGTAAGTATTTATGGAATGGCAAACCAAACTGAGAATAAATCAAGTAACAGCGGTCAAAAAGACCAACTTCAAAAAAAGTATTGCCAAATTGAAAACCATACGTCTAAAACAACACCCTTTATGTCATTTTGAAACTTTAAACTTTAATTAATTTATTTTTCCATTAGACAATATTTGAAAAATTTAAAAGGTCAGATAATGTGAATTTTCATTAAATATCGAAGGTGACCATGTCCATCCCCATTTCTTTAATTAACTCGATATTTGGATCAGACTTGTCATTACGATGATAAAGAAGACGAAAAAAGACGGTCTCGAAATTCTGTGTCTATCTTTCTGTTTATATGTTCGGCTACAGCTGAAACGGATCGTTTTTTTTTAAACTTGGTTCATCGTATTTTTTTTGGTATTCTGCTCCCAAGTTTTTTTCATTTTTTTAGATCTAAAAATAAGGGTACTTACCTACCGTGCCATCCATATTTTTCTTAAGTAACTTTACAAAATATTAATTTTCTAAAAATGGCTCCACAACTTTTCTTAAAAAATTCAATAAATTTCTTTCAAAAAAGGCTACTTTTTGATGGGAAACCATTTGTTTATGGTTATTAATGGTACCTCCTCAAACAAAAATTTTTTTATTTTCGATTTTCTTAGTAACGGAAATTTTGATTTCAATCATTTTTTTATGTAGAAGCTTCCTAAACAATACAGATGATTTTTTTTACCAAAATTTAAAATTTTTTTGGATTTATAAAATATGCTTGAAATTTTTTGTTTGAAAATAAATATTTAGAAAAATACTTGGTCGATTTTTATAAAAGTCGGTATTTAAGCATTTTAAGAAGAAATATTACTTTTATGAAAAAATAACGGTACAAACAAATGTTGAAAAACAATTAAGAAAAATATTTTTTCTGGAAAATGGCTCCTACTATTTTAATTAAACTTTTTCTCTATGCTAAAATTAGTGTGAAACACTACCAAAAATTATGAAAAATTATAAATAGCAACTATTAATAGTACTTCTTATATCACTTTTTTAATTTTTAATTTTCTCATTATTGGCTTAACAGATTCAGACTAGTTTTTATATACAAATTTCAAATGATATTACAAATTATTTCATATCCAAATTTTCCAAAAAAAGTTTTATTTTTTTTTTTAATTCAATATCTCAAAGACGGGTTGATAATTTTTTTTTAATTTTATTTTTAAGTGCACATAATTTTTAAGAAAACCGAACGATTTAATTTTTTTTCTATACAATCATATTTCATTAAGAATTGGGATGGCTTTTTTTTATTTCAAAACTCTCAAAGAAGTTATTTTTGCTAATTTAAATATCGTATTTCATGCTTTTAAACATTTTTGTCTCACTTAATTTCCATATCTTTTAACATAATGTTCTTACACCCTCATTGTCTTGGACATAAAAATAAGTATGTATGACTCAGTCGGGCATTTTATTTGTGTTCCCTGTTGATGCTGGGTGTAGGAAAGCTGTCAACAAAACTGTCTCACTTTCAGTGTGGATACTTCGGGTAGTTTTGAAATTTAGTTCTTGAATTTGCGCAATTTAATGCTCGATGAGAACACGCTATAAATACCACTGTTTTCATATGTTAGAGATGAGGTTTTTCATATTCCATGTTCTTTGCTATTCACATGTAATTTTAGTAACGTCAGCGGTATTCAATTCTGACCCTTCCAAAAAAAGTCAAAAATGCAAAGCTGTTAGTTCTTTAGTGAAAGTGCAAATAACACGACTCCTTTATAAATAATTGGTAGGTACCTATACTTACATCGAGAATAATGATACGCATATCTTCAATATTTTTGCCTATTAATACAAATTGCGTATGACAAGGCCCTCACTACGTCACTGATGTGTCCAAGTGAGTAAGCCGGACGAAACGCCAATTTGTAGGACTAAAGGCCATAAAAAGCTATTTTGAGTTTATAACTTGTTTAGCTTAACATAATTGATTCGTAACCAAACAAAAACTTTTTTTTTTTAATTAAAACTATGAATGTATAAATACAAAGCGTCATCTTATTTTGCTTCATCTTGTTTATCATACGAAAATTCAGTCAAGTTGCCAAAAATTTTCAAAATCATCAATATTCTCAGAAAAACTCAATGATTCACATTTCATTCGATATGATGCTCATTTGAAAGATATTTCCTCGATTAAAAAAAAAAATATTTATCAAATCGTCTCACAAAAACAATTCATTACCATCTCTCCACTGACTCATATTGTTTTGAATGTATCAAATTTCCATTTTAAGATTCTGAAGAAACGCACTAACGTCAGCAATTCAATAAGCTTTAAAAGAATCGAAAACAAACTCACATTTCCATTTTGATCGTTTGACAAAAAAAAACCCTTATATCATGACTGCGTCAACAAGTTAGTCTTAACGAAACCCTCCGTCCTATATAACAAAAGCTTTTGACTTTGAAGGAAATCTCACTTTCGCATCGACAACAGAAAAAAAGAAAAAAAAAAAACCTTACATCCTCGAGGGTAGGTATGTAGGTATAACGGCATAACGGTACACATATAATACCATTTATTCCGCTCTATAAGTTAATTAAATATGTGCACCCACGCACTTACATTAATGCTTAGTGGGTAGTTCTGTTGCGCCAGCACTTAATCCAACATCAAACGAGAAAGAAAACAAAAAAATTATACTTGCAACGCACCCATTTCTCTAAGGAGGCGTAAAACATATGGTTTATCAAACTCAAAGGCTTCGCTTTGAGAAAATCTTACTGCCTTATAGGTATATAAAACAACAACAGCATAATATAATAGCACAGAGAGCACCCTTAAAAAGCCAACCCCGTAGCAAATTGCGTCTTGATACAACTTAATTTCGAATGACGTACGGTGACCATCAGCACAGCACCCACCATCTCACTACTGCCTACCGCACCGATGCGATAGGGGTTTGTTGTCATCGTCTGTGTTGTTAGTCGTTAACTTACAATTACAAACACTCAATCTCGTAACACAACCGTTACTAATCCAGACATGTAAAATCCCAATTAGTGACGTAATAAACCACCCAGCCAAATGTCATCGTATACCAAAATTCGTTCTACTTTAACTACGAAACAATGACGTCATTAAAATGGTTATATTACTCATGACATGCGCGCCTGCTATTTCTAGAATTTATATACGTCTTTTTATCTACCTACCTATAGCAGGTTTCTTTTTTTTTCTTTGCTCACATCCTCTTATCGTACACAACTACCACCTGATGTCCTGGTAGGTTCTATGTATGTTCTGTTCGTCTCCGTCGTTGTCCTGCCAAAATATAGAAAGAAAAATAAATGCAAAAATGGCAGAATGAAAGCACACAACTGACAAAAAGACAGCAACACACAGCAGCAGTAGAGTTTTCGAGGGCTGGGCATGTAGGCTCCCGTTAGTAGGTTTGTAGTACAATCTCGTAGGTTCCACTTTTTTGCTCTTCTGCTCTGTGCCTCTTTCTCCACTAGCCGGATGGTGGCACGTGTATGGATTTAAAGGAGGTCACCAACAGCACTGCCAGAATTATTATTAAAAATTGAAATAATTATACCTACAGCGAGTATTTGAGTCCTGTGAGTTTGTGGTAAAGCCTAGTACATACTTCCTCGTGAAGTGAACAATGGCCAGTAGAGAAAGTGATATTTTAACATTTCTCACTGGTACATTTAATTTTTGAGATCCGTTTTGAAATGAGCACACTAGGGTTTTTAGTCATATTCACAGCATCATAGCTACAGCGACTTTACTTTTACCTGATCTCATCAGACAAACTCGATTTCAAGTCTTCAAATCACTGATCTGACAGAAATAGACATATTCACAATAGCTGAGCGAAACGGCACTGATTGGAGACCAAAACCAGAATGAACTTTACAAAAGGTCTCCACGATATTTTTGTAATGAAGTTTTACCATCTCAATACGTTCTACGTTCTTCGAGTGTATATTGATCCACAGTTAACAACAGTCTCGTTTTTACAAACGTAAGGACAGTCTTATGTTGACAGTTAAAAAATGGCGCCCAATTTAATATAAGATCCTCTGTTGGACGAGCCTGTATAACGCAACGCACACTTTGTACACCTCATTTTACTAGACTTGAAGTTAGATTTCAAGCTTAAGCTTTCTTTCATTTAACTAGGTACATATTAACTTTGTCCATTTTGAGGTTGCATGCAATTATCTGCAATAATCTTTTAAAAATCAAAAGTTTAGTTACTATGCCATTAATATCATATAATAAAACGGCAAACACGAATTTTGTGATACAATTCGCTTGGCCAACAAAATCTGAGGGCATATAAACTATATATCATTAGAACGTTTTTTTTGCACTGAAGTGCAGAATGCAAAAATGAATTATATAACTGCACCATAAACACTAAAAAACAATAAAATAGAATTGCGTAATTAGTGCGAGCAAGAACGAGAGCGAGACCTTGCAATTATTTGTCGTAACCTAAATGTGACGGTTCAATTTTTTCCACCCACCAACCAATTAATTTTCCAGCACTGACTGGAAAGATAACTGGAATGTCTGATGGCAGCGTTCAGTCCTGCAGAAAATAATAATAAGTAGCTTATACCACGTTTACTTGAACGGATCAAATGATCGAACTAAATCCGGATTGAAACTTCAACCACGTTTTATGACAGTTCCAGATTGAAAGATTGAATTCAAATGGAATTGAAACGACAGTTTTGCTTTTATTGTGTGGGTGCGGCGTTGTTAGTAAAAAATAATTTCGACCACAAATAACAAACAACCACAATAAGCCTAACATATAACAGTTTGAAAATTACGCACGCACAGGAACAAGCATCAGAAATCTCGATTTTTAAATCCTTCAATTAAGGTACATACATATACACATTCTACTTTCGATTCGATCGGTCACACAGGTCTACATGGACCTAGATCCTGATTCAATTCGGATTCAATTTTCCATGTTAACGAGGAGGCATCAGTTTTTCTCAACACTAAAGACAGCTTTTATTGACAAATAAAGTTAGTTATCTCGAGTTACGAGAGCTAGACGTACTAGTGTCTATTAAAACACTTCAAATTTAAACAAATACTTCCTCTTATTTGAGATTTCCTATTATTCATCTCACATATCCAGATATATGACGTCTGTAAGTATGACCTACAACACTGCCATGAACGTCAGTAAACTCTGGCAATACTGTACATCATATCTTCGTCTCTATATTATAACCGATGAATTTTCCTCTGCCTTCTCTGGTTTTTAATTTCCGATTGTTCTCAATTTCAACCAACCATCTGAGCTGTGTATAAACCATCCTACCCTAACAACAACATCAACAACGTAAATGCACCCTCTCCAACACTGCAACTGCATACGTCACACTTATACTCCGTACTACGTTCCATATTTACCCATACTCTCACCGAATTTCTCACTATTCACCGTACTATACTATGTTCTTCAGCACTACACAAACTATCTACACCAGTCACCAACAACTATACTATCGTTCCCGTTCATCATCATAGTTGTATCTTCTACCCTTTTCCGTTGGTTTTTTAAGTCAAATGCACAAAATTTGCATTGGTATGAGTATATATAGTTTCGTGTGACTAGCAGCAGAATATAGTTCGCACCATACTAGCCCCACGACCCCGCCACAACGAAGGGTTGTGGAACGGAAAATGTGCAATTTCATATTTAAATTGTTGTTCTGTGGGAAAAAGCTTCACACTACAATCAGCTAGCTACGACATCGACACACTGTGCTGTGTTGCAGCAATATTTAGCTCTCTAAATAATAGTACGACGAGAACGGTCCTTTTGGTGCTCTTGAACTTGAATTTAAATATTTTTTTCTTCACAATAAACAAATACAAAAAAATATAAAAACATATCGTGGGACATTTTTGTAAAAAAAAAAATAAATAAATTTTTAAACTCGAACACACTCGGGCGTATACGTGTTTTTTGTCTTCTTCTATTTTATTTAATTAATTATTCATGAATCGTGTGTGCGCTGCACATTAACTGATTTTCCGCCATGTTATGTGTGCATATTGTTATTGTTTATTATCTGAGTGTGTTTACACGGCAAAACGCGTAGTAAAAGCTGATTCTATACAAGGTCCATCCTGATGTGTATTTTAGCACCCTGTGACGACATAGTTTTGGTGTAAAATATAAGAAAGAAAAAAGTTCCTCAATTGCCATCTAACAGGATAACAGTGGAGTCCTTTATGAAGAAAAAGCTTAGCCGTTTTATCAGAATGGTAAGCGATAGATGATTATTAATATTATTGTGTGTGTTTAGATAGTGCGGCGTAGTTTTTATTATTTCTGACCTTTAATTTTTATTTTTATTTTTTTGTTGTTGGTTTAATCGAAATCGATTGAAAAGTTCTGTTTGTTTGTTGTATTGTTGCATTGAATTGATATACTCACACCTGTCGCCCTACAATGACAGTTGAGCTCTCGCTAGCAAGTATTGTGATGATATGTAGATAGTTAAGTGTGGTGCATTTCGATTGAAAGCTATAAATAGTTTTTAGTTTTTTTTTTCATTTTAGTTTTGTATTTATTCATGTTTCACTTGAACAGATAGACAGATAGGTATAAATATAAGAAGACGAAGAAGAAGACGAAGACGAAGAATACAAAAAAAAAAACAGCAAAAATCAATACGAACAAGGACAGCTGTTCGGGTTTGTTATTATTATTTTAGTGTGCTATGTAAATGATGTTGGTGTGATGATGGCGTTATAGTGTAATGTAGGTAACCTTTTGGTAATTACGTAGCTTTCTAGCCTAGTTTTCGATTGGAAAATGGAACAATTGGCATTATTATTATTATTTGTTGTGTATTTAATTTTTTTTTAACATTTTTATTTGACATTGGCTGCGTAGAAAAAAGGAAGACAAATACAAAATCAATCGAGATTGACTTTTGAAGAGCATAACACATAAGTAGAGCATTACACATGTGTTTTCATGTAAGCAGCACGTAGATCTGACACTAACAAGTTGTTTGATTTTGTGTAGGTACCTGCGTATAAAGGGTGATTCAATTTCAGTTTAACAAAATAACAGACAGGCACAGGCCGCGTTTATTTTGTTTTTTATCTAATCAAACATTTCAACATTTAATTTCTAGTTCAATATTAACGACAAAATATTATATAATTTGTAATGGTAGCCTCGGGCTTTGTGGATCTTCAACCCTTTTGGGGAATGTTTTTGTTTGTAATTAATCTCGTAGGATTTCAAATCAAATTGTTGGTTAAAGATGCTCCCATTTTTAGGTTTTTGGTTTAGATATGACTTTAAATGAAATTTAACCAAAAACAGTGACATTCATTCTCATAAGTTTTGAATCTAAATTTTTAAACTTTGAAGCTTTTGGTGTTTACATTCCATCAAGAAGAAGAAATTTTTTTTCTGAAAATAGAACATAATTTCTGCTGCTCTTCCTACACTAATTTTACTTAAATTATAAGCAGTCAATAAAAAATATGCTTGTGCTTTTTTGTCTTGACTGAATTTTCTTAAGACAGAAGTGCAAGTTTGTAAGCAACACGCCAACGTTCCTGTGTGGCTTCTGGCCACAGTATGACTTACAGCGAAAACATTTCCAACTGGATAGGAATGACGGTGATGCGCATTTATTACACAATCCAATACTTTCATTCAATTTAAAGTTGTGAAATTCATTGGGCACTGTTCACTTAGAAGGACAATTAGATGAACCATTTATAAATGTCCTTTATCTTCATGTAAAGGAATGTTCGATATGTTGTGTAGTTTACTTGACAAATCTGTTTCTTAAAAGCGATAGTTTATGACAAATTTGATAACCTTGATATTGCAAACTTGCATTTGACATTGACAACATACATATTATAGGAAACTCAAAATGAATCACCCTTTATAATACATATATACATATTGTATATATTTTCATGTTTATATCTAAATTTAACGGTTTATACACAAATCTCTATGTAGTGCGGTGGTGTTTTTGTCTGCCAACAAGGTTAGTTTATAAATTAACTCTCTCGGCAAACTTATCTCACTATTACGACTCTTTTTTTTTTTTTGCTATTATTGTTAAGCAAGGTTAGGTCTGTTATTATTTATACTAGTATTAAGAGTCCCAAAACAAAAATCTTTTTTAGAGAGGAATATTTAAAAATAAAATGCGCATTTATTAAATAAGTATGCCAGAGTAGTGATTTATTGATTTGTATTTATAAATTTTGTTTTAAGTAGTTTTTTTGCGCTCTTAAATATGACGCTTTTTGTTTATCTTAATAATGAATGATGACCTAAGATTGTATCTGTTTTATTTTTTTTTATCCTCTTTATAAAAACTACTACGACGTAATAATATAGAAATTATTAAAATATAAGAGGGATAAAGATGTTTTACTTTAGGTCAATGCCACTTGTAAATTTTATTTTTTGAAAAATTATTATGTACCTTGTTCACCAAGCTATTGTATTGTATAATTTTAATCATCTAAAGCTTATTTTTTATATTAAGTTAACTATTATAGTAACTGCGCTTTGTTAATTTCGGAAGAAGGATGTTTTCTATTGTTTAGTGAAAAACTTAAAGGTGGCTTTTTTGTGATTTAAGGAGATTTTAGTTTAGCTTGAGGACAATTTTTAGGATTTGTTTGCTTCACGCTGGGTAGCTAGGAGCATCTTATTTAAGAAGAATAGTAGGTAGATAAACATAGATAAGAGTTAAAAGCTTATAATTACTCTTTGTGTATTGTACTATACAAAAAATAAATATATGTGGAAACATTAACTACCCTATGAAACTTTATATTATTAGTATTTTAAAGAAATATGAGTGAGTTTGAAAAATCGCATAATATGATGGTACATCAACATCACTATTTAATAAATGAATGGATCAATATATTTTGAAAATATTAGGTCTCACCTCCTTTCACTTGTAAAACTAATGAGTTTCACAATCTTTGGAATTCCTCATATTCTATTATTGAAAATGTAACCATTCAAGAAAAATCTGAAGAAATCACAATTTTTTCCATGCGAGCAATGAATTTAAAATATGGTCCAATTAAAAATGTTGAAGTTTTGAAATAGACAGTTTTTCGGGGATATATTACGATGAGTATCGAATCACAAAATAAAGGTTCTTAAAGAAGGGAAAAATTTAAAAATTTGTTTATAGAAAGCGAGTATATCTCCCACTTTTAGTTGAAGAGGGCCAGTTTTTCAAAACTAAATGATTTTAGTAAAAAAATATATATCTGAAAATAATAATTTGTATTATTGAAACTTTTACCGCGCCAAAAATAAAATTTGCGAAACGTTGTAACGTGAAGTTAGCACAACTGTCCATCTTATTTTCAAAAAAAAAAGCTATGATTTACTATGCTAAATTTTCCTGCCTTGTGCTATAACTATTAAAAAATCAACCAAAATCCCAATTTTGCAAATTTTTTAATTGAAATATTTTACTGTTCTTTAGTGAAGGGATATTAACAAAACAAGGTGACACAAGTTGAGCAAAATGTAGCACATATTTTGGGAGTTGCTTATTTAACGTAACAGCACTTAGCAAAGTTTATGTTTGCCCATAACAGTAGCAAATTTGCGAATTTTGTTCATCGATTTTTTTTTCTCAAATTTTTACATTTCTTATAAAAGACAGTCATGCTGTTTTGTGTTCAGTTAATGCTGCTAGGCGCCGAAGAGTTAAATGAAAATTGCAACTTTTATGGCCAAAATTAAACCTCGTGAAACGCTTGAGACTTGAGCGTGAGCTAAAATAACACAATTTTCGATTAAAAAAAGTTGTAGATACAGTATTGTGCTTAACTTGTGACGCCTTGTGCAGTTTAAGGTCGAAGAGTTATTTACGAAACAAGGTAGCACAAGTTGGGTAAAATAAAAAAAAAATTTTTTGTTAATTTTTCTTATCAAAAATGGTGGGTTTAGCTTCACCCTGAATTTTGCAAAGTTTATTTTTGGCCGTTGAAGTTTGCAAATATGCAATTTTTCTATCGTTTTTTTTTCAAAGTTGTGCTGTTTACTCTGTTCAGTGTACTCTGTTCAGTGCCAAAGAGATAAACGAAAATTCACAACTTTATTTTGTATTTGTATATTTTTCATTTTTCTTCGAACTAATAATAACGGTACATGTTATACAACTTTTTTTTTTAAATTGTACATATTTGACTTTTCCTTAAAATAATTCAATAAATTATTTTAAATAGCTACCCAAAAGTAGCTTTGGATGGGAAACCATTTTCCAAAAAATGGTTATTAATGGTACCTACCAAAGAACCATTTTTTACTTATTTTAGATTTTCTTCAAAATGGTTTGAATGATTTCAATCATTTTTTATACACAACAATATAAATAGTATTGCGTGCCAAACTTAATAAAAAAATTTATAAACAATATGATAGATTTTTTTGAACTCGATACATAAGAGTTTTTTAATATTAAAATATTTTAAAACAAAAATTTTACTTTTACACAAAAATAACAGCACCTTCCATACAAAAGTTAAAAAAAAAATAGTGGGGAATATATTTTTCTTTCAAAAACGGCTCCTTTGATTTTGATAAAAACCTTTTTCCGACGCTTAAATAAGTTTGATCCACTATAAAAATAATAACAAATTAAACTTTAAAATATTTTTCTAGAAACCCATTCCAAGGATTTTGGTTTTTTTCATACAATTTCGTCCATTCAATCAAGAATTTAAATGGCTTACTTGTGTTTCACCTCAAACTATCAAAGGAGTTGTTTTAGCTAATTTAAATATCGTATTACATACTTTTAGACATTTTTCTCTCATAATTTTATTATTTATATACAATTTTACACCCTCAGCCTCTAGAACATAAGGTTTTTGACATGATATCTAAAAAAAAGCAAAGAAAAAAGGCATGAAATCCCAAAAAATTTAAAAAAAAATTAAAAACTAATAAATAAAACATTGATATAAAACCCTACAAATGCACAACTCAATTTTCTTTTTTGTATTCTTAAAATTAGTTTTCTTTTTCTGACTTGATATCAGTTTAGCTCGCTTTTTCTGGAAATTACCCAAAATCTGAATTAAATAAAGAGTTTTTAGATTTTTGCGCTTGTTTAAAGAATTTCAAGGCTTACTAGACTTTCGTCAACGAATACATTTGTTTAAACGCTGTTTTACCTTAATTGTAGCTCGTTTTTTTTTTTCTTGAAATTTTAAATTTATTTAAGAGCAAAACCTTCACTTGGAATTTTTTCGCCATTTTCTGCATTAATGGCATTCGTTAATCATTAATTTTTTAATAGTTTTATTTTATTGCTTCAATTCTTTAAGGAATTCAATGGAATAGGAAGCTAATTTTATTATAGTACAAGATGTGAATACTCAAATAGACTATTTAGTAAATTCTTTATGTACTGTTAAGTGCTATGCAAATTGATTAATTTTGTCTGGAAAACTTCAAAATTTCTGCAACCCATTATTCTCTTATGAATCTTATGATAACTTATGTAAATTCCAAAGTTCGTTCTTTCGGGAACAAATATGATTTGTTTTTTACCTGTTGGTACAAACACCCTAAAGTATGACACAGATGAAACTATGCCCAAGGCCACACCTATAACTTTCAACTCATCCTCAGCTTATCTGCAAGACAAATATTTGTCATGCTAGCATGACTAAGATATCTGCACTGAATCATCTTAAATTTATTTATTTTTTCTCATGACTGCAGAGAACATCAATTTCAACCCAATCAGTTTGTGTCTTAAGGAAAGCATTTTAAGAAGAAAAGCTTCGATCTCTCTTAAGACTTTGAAAATAATTTAAGGTGATTTGAATTGTTTGAACATTAATGATTTTTATGATTGGTGTAGCCTTGTGCATGTTTCTAAATTGGAAGACGTGCACAGAACCACGAATTTTAAAGCGATTAAAACTAAACAAAGAATTAATTTAAATACTCGAAATACCAAAAAAAAAAAAATCAGGTATTTATTAATTTAAAAATGCTCCTTCATAATTGTTGGGCAAATAATAAACAAAAAGCAATTTACATCAATTAATCGCTATATGAGAAACCCAACTATACGACTAGGACTGCCTTTTTGAGAATTTTTTTTTTATATTTAACTTATGCATGTTCTTTATCTTTGTAGCAATTATTAGGATAACAATGCGCAATTTAAACGTATGTTTTGCATTTAACACTCATCCGATATAAATTCTTCAAACAATGGAAAATATGAATCTTAGGAGATAAACATAATTAGAAGATTGTAGAATCTAAATATTTAACGCATGACGTTATATGTATCAAAAAAATGTTACTTCTTATTTTGGTTTGGTGCTGAACCAAATTAATAGGTTTTGGTTCAAAATCTACATTGCCGATAATGCAGCAGTCCAAAAAATTGGTTTTAATGCGCCCTTTTGCACCTGCGCGTCTGACAAGTCTGTGCTGCTGTGCGTCTATGCGTTCATGGGTACACCAAACTATAATGTTTGATAGAATGAATGGATTTGCTTTAAGCTCGTAGTATTTTTATTAGATTTTCTAGAGAAGAAAATCGATTTGTTGTCTTAGCTCATCTTGAATGGGTTGCCATACCGAAATTTTGTATAAGTATTTTCAAATTTTGTTATTTTTGGATTATTTCTGTATAAGTCGCTAATGACTTTACAATTTTGTTCCAACTTCACACAAATACTATTGTATACCTACCAATATTTCACAAAAAAAAATAAAAAAATTAAAAACCAAATTATTTTGACTTTTCTCACTTTTCCATTAAAAATGTAATTTGGATTAATAATAAAAAAAATACTTGTTTCGTTGATGCATAGCTACTTTATAACCTTAACCATACGAACAAGTTCGTGGAATCCAGTCCTGCATTTTTTTTCAAAAATTTTAAAATAGGTAAATACTAATACATAATAGTTTCTTGCTCCCATCATATCATATAACTAGGAAGTTTATTTATTGCAAACACGTGAATTTATGTACTTTTTGTATAAATGCATACATTTTATCAATATCTATAAAAACAACATGTTCATGTGTGTATAATTAACAAAATCACTGTTTATAACCATTGTCTAGCTACCTTATTTAATAGTTCTATTTTATTGCTTTTAATATAGGTATAGGTGAAAATATTTAACGATCGAAAAAATAACTTTTTATAAAACAAGGTAGGTAGTAAGTCGATCGTATAATTTTATCATGTGGGTCTTAAATTTTTTTTTTTTTAATTTTGTTTTTGTTCGTAAATACCCAAAGGTTAGAAAACAAACTAAGTAATCAAATTGTTAATTTGGCACGTGGAAAGATATTTAAGTTTTATTTTCAAAACTTGTACGCAATTCATTGTGAATATTTTACATATTTTTTCAAGTTCTTGATATTGACGCGAATGAATTTATTAAATAAGGTCAATTTGATCAACTTGAAAAATTAATTTTTATACAACCTGTATGTTTGTACATACGTTCGTCATGTGATTACCTTATAGATCTAATTAATATCCAATTTTGAGGATCTTTTCACTATTAGTCGCCTCTTAATATGTAAAATTTTTAAGCGAACGATTAATTTTACTGATTCAACATTTCATGTTGTATACTGCCGTATTTTGCACAAAATTTGCTCTAGTTATTAAAATTTTCCATTTCAATGATGAATTTTATTCGGTAGTTGGTACAGCAATTAAAATGTAACCGATACATGTCTACACAAAACTTGCTGTAATGAATACATTTCTTTATTTTAATGATGAGTTTCATTCGGGAGTCACTACATTACTAAAATGTAACCGCATTTTCGTCCGCTTTATCCTATATTTGCTGTGATGGATACACTTTTTTCCATTATAACTATAAGTTTCATTCATTCAAGGTAGTTGATACAATAATTAAAATGTAACCGATACATGATATCTGTGGGTACTCAATACTTAGCGTTTTCATTCGCTCTACACATAACTTGCTGTGATAAATCTATTCATTCATTCGGTAGTCGGTACAAAGTTAAAATTTAAATGATACATGTTATCTCTGGGTACTCATTACAAAGTATTTTCACCTGTTCTGCACACAATTTGATGTGATGACAGTATTTTTTCCATTTAATTGGTTAATTTTACTCGGAAGTCAGTATAAAATTGAAATGTAACCGACACATATTATTTATGCGTACTCATTACATAGCATTATCGTCTATTCTGCACATTACTTGATATGATGACAAATTTTTTCTATTTAAATGGTTCATTTCGTTCGGTGGTCCCTATATAATTAAATTGTAACCGAAACACATTATATTTGGGTACTCCGTACATAGCGCGTTGGTTCATTTTGCACATAACCTGTTGTGATTAATACTCTTTGCCATTGAAATTATGAGTTGGTGCATAATTACGGTACAAATGAAACCGATACACGTTATCTGTAAGTACTCAGTCCATAGTACTCTCGATGCAATCCCGTGCAAACTTCAGTGCGCCTATTCAACAACTTCTTTCCATAATCACTACAGAATATTTTTTCTACGAGTGTAGCTAACTAGGTACATACATCCCATAGTTAGATTGAAATCATTAAAATTTGTATTCCAACATAGAAAATCCCTAGCTGGGCGCCATTCCATACATTCAAAGATCTCTTGCCGAATGTTCGTTCTTTTTTATAATGAAATGCTTCAGAAGTTTAACTGGACTCATTTAAACAATTAAAAACTTTAAAAAATAGTTTTTCTAGTAGTTTTGTTAGTGACAATATTTTTACCAAACATAAAATTGACTTTTGTATAAAGTCTCCAGATCATTTAAAACAAATAAACTCGACTACAAAATTACCATGTTTGGTAGAAAAAACTTCTGTTTACAAGGTATATTTCATTTTATTTAAAATTTTAAACTCTATAATACAACGCCTCATAAAATTGATTGAATCAATAATAACACGCGCTGTCCATTCACATTGCTCAATTGATTTTTTTTAACAGTATTTAAAATTTCTGCTTGTGTTTAAAACATGCATTAAAAAAAAAAAAAACAACTGCTAGTTTAATAAATTCGTTATAATGAAATTTATCTCTCCAGTAGCTTTGTGATTATTTTTTTTTTGTTGCAAAAACAACACAAAACAAAAACTTTAAACCATAGACACATTTAAATATCAAACAAGGTTGTTTGAAAGCACAGAATCCGGCCACACGTGCGCGAATTATCCACTCATTCACTTTTTATATCTGATGGCGTTGGCTGTAGTATATGGCAATATGGTATCGATAGAAATTTTTTACTAGTTTCCGTTCGTGAGGCGACAGCCAATAGCCAACGCCTCGAGAATTCTCAGAACTCTATATTTAATTTATGCATAAAATTATATTGAAGAAAACTAATATTGACGCAAAAGATCTGCTCTGCGGCACGAAATCAAATATCACAACATCAAGTCGTTTAGCCGCACACTTAACTGGTTAAAAGTGTAAATGTGGCTTCTCTCTTCATCGATTGGCTCATTATCATCTTTATTGGCCCATTCCCGATATCCAATTCACATCTACCTATACTAAGCTCCAATACCGAATAAAAATTATAAAATCTGAAGCAAGTTGGTATGGTATCCGCAGACAGTGTGGCTGCGAAGCCCCCCTTCTTGTTAAGTAAAATACATATATTTATATAAAATTAAGTTTAGATAAAGTGTGTTTTATTTTTATTTTATTTTTCTTATCCATTGTGGTTGAATTTTGTTTGTAGACAAGCATTAGAAGACGGCATTCACTACTAAGTGGACTCTCATGGAATTTCTGCCTAATGGTGATGGTATATGGTCAAGCTTATCAAGCACTCCCTGCGGGCTATTTTTTCGCTTTCCAATGTGGTATGTGGCCCGCACCGATTCGGTCGATCTGACCAACAGTCCACCTCGCGCATAGATGGAAAACGCTCTTTTTGTAAGCTTGACCACTGGAATTCGAGGTCATTATGAACAACAACAACTACATCGAATTAAAAATTAAAATGCTAATGGACCGGTTGTTGGTTTTTCGAATGTTTTTCATTGACGTAAGCGACACACAGATTCGTGGCAAGTTTGACGACCTACTCGGGTTATAATGTATTGTGTGTATAGTGTACCAATGAAAATACCTACCGCCGTCGAACGTGTCGTCAATGTAGTAAGTTTTGTATGGATGTTGTTGTTGCTGTAACTAGTTATTGTCATTTTCGCTGTTGAAATGTATCACTTTCAAAATTCCATCCGTAAGTTTTCATTAATTGCTTATCCGGGAAAACCAGTTTGCCGGTGTTTTATACATTATTTAGCTTGTTTTGTAGACTCTCTTGAGCTTGTATATAGTTGTCAGAAATTTGTATTAGGTAGGTACACAATAAAATTTAAGGTAAACATCTCTTTTTCTTCTTTTGCGATTTCAAAGAAGATGCCATGAGAATGCAAAATACCTTGAAAATAAAAGTCATAATATTTTTAACTATAAGAGTACCTTCATCTTACATTTATGTAAATATGTACACTGTACATACTTTTACTGATATGAATGCTAAGAGATACGGATATTTGGGCTTTTTTCATGGTCTGATACCGTACTTTTTGAATTAAAACTTACAATGTCAGAATTGCTTTTCTTCATGAAGAATTATGCAGAGATAAGGTATTTTGTTTGCAGTACCTCGTGGCATTATGATTAGTGCCATAGACTGTTCGTCGGTTCGATTCCCACCCGCTACCGCCTAAAACAGAAATGTTTTATTCCGAGGTACCGAATCTTGCTAGAAACTGACAAATCCGCTAAGAGTATACTTGTCATAAAAAAGTGCTTCTCATCTAGCCGTTCGGATTTGACAAAAAATTGTATAGGCCCACTCCATTCCTGCCAACAACACGCACACAGAAATGGTTTAGAGTTGTATAATTCACTAGGCCCTGGGTCTCCACAAGCTGTTGCGTCACCAAATTTATAATTTTTAAGGGAGTTGTTTACTCTATGAATTTGCTTGTATGGTAAGGATAGATTATCATACATATGTAGATTATCATACATAGATTATCATACAAAAAACAAAATATCAAATACAAGCTATCACAGTTCATTAAACTGATTTGAATTTTGAGAAAAAATAAAAACATCTTGTAAACACAAAATATAGAAAAAAATGGTCATTTTTATTTGTAGTGGCGGCGATATGTATCTATGTAATTCTAATATCTGTGGTCCAACTGAAAAATGCGTCACTATGGAGTCCAACGGCAAAAAACGCCAAGAGAATTGCACTTGATAAAAAAGTTGGGTAGTTAACATTACAAAAAAGTCAGTTACGATTACATGTAATTTGTCAGTTACGATTACATGTAATTTGATTTGTAATTGATAAATTTCAATTACTGATAACTTGTAATTATAATTGAAAATTTCAATTACATATTACATTTAATTGACAAAAAAATAATTACTTGATTCAATTACATGTAATTGGCAAAAAGTAACTGAACAAAATTAACTGAAAAAACCTGTAAGTAATGATTACTTTTTTTGTAATCATGACAAACAAATGCAATACTTTCAATACTGCACCAATGCCACTTATACGTTTCTTTAATTTCATATAATCATATTTGGCTTAATGTAATTCTATCATTTTGTATAGAATATAATCTTCCAGGAATTTGCTCATTACATTTTTTCTCAATTTTGAATTTTTGTGGATATGAACACTATTTTTTGTTTGAGGTAGAAACCAGACCATACGTTTTCGAAAGTTTTTGATTCCCTAGAATTCATATGCTTTCAATTATTGTTCTTAATAATAGTCTTTACTAAATCTGAATCTATAATATCGCCCTCAAAAAATCATCTTATCTTTACTTATCTTTGTGTTATAATTGTTTCGCTATGATTTTAATACCTTAATTTTGAAAATTCAATTCGTTAAGGGGAGTCATAAGATCTGCGTTGGGCGCCATTCTGAATTATGCTATATAGTTTTTATCAAAGGTCTCACTCATCATCAACTTAAAGCAAAAAATGCACTATAAAAAAAAAAGTGGTTGCAATAACTTTTCTACAACTTTGGTCTCATCAAATTTTTACAATAAATTTTTTAAATGGCGCCCAACGCTTATAGATTAACTAATATTCCTCATGAACGCACAGTTGAGAAAACAAGAATACTCTTTAATATTTTTTAATTCAGACATACGGCTTACAAAACTATTAAAAAAACAAAAAAAAAGCAAACAAATTATAAACAACGTTCATTTTAGTTTAATTTTAAAATGTAAACTGCTTGCACTACAGAAATTTCAAGATTAATTTGAAATCTTGAAATCTTGAAAATCGAGTTATTAGAGCACGAGAGGAAAATAGGGAACGAGAATCCTTTGTTTGGATTTATTTTGAATTACAGTCGGCTCCGCTTGACTGGAACACTACAGTTCCAAATATATTCATAATTAAGCTAAGCGGGCTTTTTAAATAAATGGAACTGGTGTCATTTATACTTTTCACAATTTTACCTATATATTTTAATTTATCTATTGTTTTTAGAACAGTTTACTTGGTATGCAGTTTATTTGTTTATTTTTTTTGATAAACAATACCATACCTATTCTGTCCAACACATTAACAAATGTGAAAGCAAACAAATTATTTGGATTTCTGCATGAGCATGTGACGCTTAACAAAAACAGTGACACAAAAACATCAGAACTGAACTGGATGTGCTTATTTATTTTACTGGCGTTTCCGAATTGCCAATCAAAAATGCCATAAGTTAAAGACATACAAGGCATACAAGTTTGTGTTATAAATCCAGTATGTTATGCCTTTTAAGCTATATGTACAGTTAACGGTTGTTAATAACTACATACTTGCATAGTGAATTTATTTCCTCATAATCAGGATTTATAAACAAACCATTCAAGTTCAATAACCGGCAGTTGTTCAAGTGCACAAACAATATACAAAATGTCAATATTTTTAATCACTTTATACCACTTTAAGTCATAATTTAACTCGGAACATTATCATTTCAGACTAAATTTCAAGATATATGGTTACGATAATGTCTTAAGCTGGTTAAACAAGTCAGATCAATTTATTATTAATCAGAGTTTTTTTTTTGTTGGCTTGGTTAAGTGTAAATTTAATATCTCTTAAGAATATCTATAAATAAGATGCTAATACCGCTCTATGTGATTCAGTTTAAATTATAACAAATCATATACTGTCAAATGAGAAGATTGCTATGTACTAAGGTGTATTTTAGAAGTTTTTTATAAACATTTTCAAAGAAAGTACGAAACCATGTCTTTTTGGAGACTCATTTTTTGATATTAATTTAGCTATTTATTGTGTCCAATTTTTGTGCTAGCTTATTGTTAAGTTTTTTCCCCTTTCTGATCTCTGGTTCCTAGTTTGTCCTAAAAATAGCTGGAGTTTACCTGATGAAGTTTCAATGTTATCAACTCGAGAATATGCTCTTTTGTATTCTGGCTGGCTCCGTTTATCTTGCGCATATGGGTCGGTGGGCGTGGTGAAAGTCAAAACACGTTTTTCGATCGAGAAGGTTGTAGGTTCATCATGGTTTACAATATTAGCCCGAACAAACCCTTCGTAAGGAGCTTTTTCATCAGAAGCAGAGAAGTTTTGGTGAAGTTAATTTTGCTGGTCCACCGCTGGCAGAACCATTATGTAGTTGCCTTACCACGGATTCCATTCTTTTGGCGGCTTACATCAGTTTTTTTTGAAGTAGGCGTGTTTTTTTTAGCCTGTAAGGAATTAGTTCAAAAAACGATGTCGGAGATAAACAATTTATGCCAAGGTATGTTAAATACAACAACAACTTACCTCCTTCGGGTAAAATTAAGCGTAGAGATTTCTCAGCGCTTCGATTATGGGAAAAATTCCGTGCGAAATTTTATTCACAATAACCCATTTCAATGTCTTTTTTTGTCCAATACCGGGCGGTATTGTAAAAAAAAAACGCAGCTAGTGATTGGATATGATAATTACACATAAATACCTCTAAATAATAAACAGGTACCTTCTTATTGTCCTTGTAAATAAAACCAAAAAATGTAGTCAGGAAAAACCAATCAAAATTTAAAATTGTTATTACCTACTTTTCTGAAGTAATAATAAGTAAGCCGTCCTACAAGCTGGAACGCCTACAACAACTCCAAGCCATTTAAACTTGACAGATATACCCATAAAAGGTTAGGAATGTACATATGTACCTAGGTATCTATACCTAAAGAAATTATTTTTTCCCTTAAACCTACCTGTACCTACTTACCTTACCTATCAACATCATTATCAACGTAATAGTTTATCGCTAACATAAACCTGAGTAGAGTAACGAAAAAAACAACAAATGCTTATAAATTGGTTAATTGTAAAGATATAAAATATATGTTTACAGAATTTATTTACCAAAAAAATCGTAGAAATTTTATTATTTTTATATGACTAGTAAATAACCTACTGTGACATGTCCACAACAACGTTTTTTTTTTTTTATTTAACAAACAATCTTTAATTTACAATTAATACGCTAATCATTTTGATGATGACCACGAAAGACGATGAGGAATTTTAATAAGAAATTAACAAAATTACCCAAACATCAACTCAAAGAAATTTCGTTCCGCAAGCCTATTTATCTGGCAATTCCACAGTCACGCAGGTGTCATAAAAAAATAGATAGGCAGGTATAGACATCAGAAAATAACGCCCTTCGGTTGCAGACGTTTTTTTTTTGTTTGTCGATGAATACCTATGTACCTCTTTCGTTAAAAGCTTAATTAATAATGTTTATACATTTTTTAAGTTCTATTTCTGAACTCCAAATTCGTAGGAATTAAGTTTTACGAATATCACTCCAAAATGAAATTCTTTTTCACTTTATGAGGAGTCGAAATGGCTCCGTGAATAAGGAAAAGAAATTAATATAAAAGTGAAAGAAGACCCCAAATTGGGGAAAATTTCCATAACAATGGCTCGAATTTGCTCCTGGTTAATGGCTCTTGAAGATGTTAAAATATTTAGTTTTTTAATACCTACAATGTTACTGTTTTTAACAAGTGTGTATAGAAAAGGGGTATACTAATGGCCAATTTCATACAAACACTAAATTTTTTTTTATCTAAACTCCCTTTAAATTCGATCAGACATTTAAAATTTTTCAGTTTCATGTAGAAAAGGGATATTTAAGGGACATTTTATTTAAACTAGAGTTTGCTCACATCCCTGGATATAGAAGAAGAGGATATGTTTCACTCGCACATAATATATATGTACAGGATAATTAAAGAAATAGGAATAAAAAAAATATGAAGGTAGAAGGCACATTATTTCATTAAAATGTGCTCTTTACCTCCATTTATCCTCTCTAAAATCAAATAGGTATATCAACCATATTATTTCCAGGTTCCAACCTTGCCACTAAAATAAAAAAATAGCTTGCCACATTTTCTAAAAGACCGTGCCATATTTGTACCATATCAAAAACAAAGGTCCTTTTATTTTGTTTCAACAGACAAAATTATAGATACATACCTAAGTAATTTTATGTTAGCCGTGTTTTGTTGAAAACTATACACAGCCAGGCAAATGCTTTTCAACAAAACGGGTCGGAACAAACTGGTTAATAAAGCTCCTTTTGTATGAGAATTCCATAGTTCGCAATTGTTCCAAAGCACTGTTCGCTAATCACATTTGACTACAGAAAAAAGGTAAAGTTATTGGCAGCTGGTGATCGTTGTTGCACTGCGTGAAAAAATTCAACTGGCTGGCTGGCAACTTCTCAACAAAACACGGCTATTACTACGGGATTGACCTAGTTAAGATTACGTTACCCCTGTTGCTTGGATGGTCCTTATTTTTCGCAAAACTTAAAAAGCGAAAGGGACACACAAAATATCCCTCTTTTTTAAGAAACTTGTATTTTTCTTTAAATCAATTAGGTACCTTCCTAGTTCTCAATCTTACATAAATTTTCTTCTTTTTTGGTCGCATTACCTACTGAAATGCGAAATTTTGGTAGATATGTAAGATTCTTTAAATGCGAAATTTTGTAACTGCGCGATTATGAAAAGCAGATTGACATAGCAGAAGCGAAGCATTTTTTAAATAAAAAAGTTTTTTTTTAATAATGTATTCAAACATGGTACCTACCTACCAATATTTAAATACCTACTTCTTTGATAAAATTATGTGTGGTATTCCTATTTTTCCTAAATAAACGACGTAGTGTCCGATCACAAGAACTGTCCGGACCAGTGTACTTACCCTAGGTATTTTTCATAATAAAATATTTTCTCTAAAAAAGTGTCCTCCTTTGGTTTCAATAAAAGTTGGAAACCCTAATGTAAGTACATAATTTAGCTCTTTGGCTTGCTCTTTTAAGGTGTTGCTATGATGAAATTTCTGTGTCATAAAAACCACATCACATCGACAGCGCTGATTTCTTCTTAAGAAAGTTGGCAACCCTACTCACACCATTTAGGTACTGTACAGAGTTAAATACAGTACAGATACAGTAGTATCACTGTTTCTCCTTTCACTTCACATATTGGGTAGGTAGTACCTACCTTTATTTATATAGTGATAAAGCTACCTTCCTACCTAGTTTGTATGGATAATGGAACCTATACACAGGTTAGGTAGTTAGGCAGGTATAACCTGAGTACCTAATACCTATGTACATATAGTATACCTACCGTACGTATGGAGCTACTTTTTCTCCCATTCCCATCACTCGACCAAAACAAAAACACTTGAAACAGCATACCTACCTACCTACAAAAACAAATTATATAATTTCAAAAATTCCAACAAACCATCCACTTCCACAATATTGCAACTCCCAGTCTCCACCAGCGCCACCTTTACCCCCACCGATTTTTTTTTTAATTTAAGCACCGTGCAACAGTGAGAGCCAGCAGCGCCGAACCGACCTCAATCTGCAAAAAGAAATACAATAACAACAACAAAAAAGAAGTAAACAACACAAAATGGCAAACTATCCAAGGAACGAACAAAAATACTGGACTACCTATAGGTATTGTTAGTGACGACTGACGACTGTGAGTGAGGAGAGGGCAGGATTATCACCAACAACCATCCATCCACCACATCACACCAACATACAATATATACCCTACCATTATCATCACCAAGCGCGCACAAGTACCAACGGTATTTTTCACTCAAATACTTAGCTTTTGCTACCCTCCATCCTTCCCTCTCACGTAGCACACAAAAGAGATAGCAAAAACTTAAAATAGGAACAAAAACTGTACAAGAAACACACTAACAACAAAAAACAATAATAACAACAACGTCCCCCATCCAACATGAAAAAAAAAATAAAACAACAAAAAAAAATGAAGCCAACCATGCACTAACAACACCATAAAGCAAAATGCAAAGTCCAATGATTATTTATTTTGTTTTGTTCGGGGTTTTCTTCGTTCATTTGCTACACATTCTTCGCGACAATTCGATATCGACTTCTGCTTCTCTCTCACTTTCTGTCTTTTCTTGGATGTTATTTTTTGTTTTGCCTTTTATGTTGATGGATTTGTTATTGTTTTTGTTTTCATTTCATTTTCGTGGTCATTTTTTCACCCTGCCCCTCTTGTGTTATGTTATTATCAGTTATATTATATGATGACTTCTTGAGCAAGAGAGAGAGAGAGAAATTTATTTTGGTGCGAACTGCGAATTGTCTTTGAATGAATTATGGATCTTAATTAATTTAACATTTCGATCAAATGCAAGAAGGAGAAATCCTTCGAATTCCAATTTTCGCTCTTTTCACAACAACAAAATATAGCTAAAGTAAATGCGATGAAGTTTGGATTGTGCTAGCCTTGCCTTAGCAGTGTATACGCATAAGCGTGTTCTCATCCAGTGACACAGATTTAATGATACACACATTTTTAATAAAGTACGCGCGTGTGTTTTGAAAAAAAAAACAAGAAAACCCCATTCCCATTGCATTCTTTTAAACTTAACCGTTGAAAAAAATCATTATATTCCACAAAATGATTACTCAGATGGGTATGAGAGTTAGGTATCGTATAATCGTATATTGTTTCTTGTTTGCATTGATGATAAAAAAAATACCAAGAAGTTCATTGATAAAAAACAATATATTGCCACGGGTGGCGGGAGTATGTTCAGAAAATGAAAAGAGGATTTTATATTAAAAATAAAAAACAAACCATACGAGATACGAGATCACAAAAGAGAGATAGAGAGAAAATATAAGTTTCCACAATGTTCCCCTAAAATGAATAATGGAAAAAGAGTTCAAAATGAGCAAGAGGGAGAGAAAGAGAACTTAGAGCAGAGAAGAGAACAAACTGGATGAAATAAAAATAATCCCCGTTGCCCGTTCCACTTCTAAATACATACACCAAAGAGAAAAAGAAAACATAGAACACAAAACACAGCGTAGAGCCAGACAGCCAGAGCCAAAGCCAAAGCCAACAGAAAACTGATGGTGAATTTTCAAAATAGTAAAATATACGCGAATACAAATTTCAATTCTTCACAGTTTGTTCGTAGGCTCTGATCGTCGCGGTCATAATTAGCGGATGCACTTTTGTTTATTTTGGAAATAAAGTTTTTCAAACACAATACCTAATACTTTATTTCAGTTTAAATTCTTAATTTCTGTGGAAATATCAGTTAAATTTATTTGTGCATTTTTGTATGTTCAAAATAAAAATTTATTTCAATAAGCAAAAATTTGTAATTGAGTTTATGCATCCTTCATGATTGAAAAAGAAAAAAAAAACAACAGTTACACCACTCAAGTGCCCCTTCCAAATAAGAAAATAAAACACAAATTGTGTTTTGAAAAATAAAAAGTGCAGCTATGAAAAATTCATCAAAATAAAAACAGCAGTGATTTTTTAAAATTGAAAAATAATATATTTGAAGAAACAAGAAAATATTCCAAGTTTTTTTTTTGGAATATATACAAACACCAGTCGCAGAGTGCGCGGAAAAAAAATATATAAAACTATTTTTTTTTTATTTATTTATTTTTTTGTGAATATTAGTGTGTAAATTTAAAGCCTCCTAATGAAATGTAAAAGTTGGTTAAATGAATTCAACAATTTTGTTGTTCGTAAAGTGAAATCTATTAAGGTATGGTTTTTGATTGATTAAATAAAAACAAAATTATTTATTATTGGTTTTGGTGAATAACTACCTATCATTATAATTTTATCTTTCTTCGAATAATTTGCATTCTAGCACTGAATTACCGATGAAAAACGCTTGGTATAAAGTTTTAAAAAAAAAATTTGAAAGTACTAATACCTACCTATAAAATCAATGAGAGAAATTATGGCGCAAAAAAAAACATCCATATTTCGAATGCATACAAAAAATAGTTAAACGAAGAAAATTTTTAAAAAAGCATTTATTTCGAAATGAAGAAAAGAAGATTTTATATAAAAAGTTTTTGAATTTTTAAAAAAAGCTTAAAATTTTTTTATTCAAAATTCGTATGTACATATTTTTTAAAAACTAAATAGGTGTACAAAACTATAACTAGAACAAAAAACTCGAAGCTTTTTATGTTTTAAACATCTTTTCAATGCTTTATAAAAAATATATAGGTAATGCCCGCAATATAGAATTTATTAGTTAAGCCAGAAATGTGAGTAAAAGAAAACTACACTTGCACAAACATTCTGCTTCAACCCTATTTGAACGCAAACTGTACTTAAACGCTTTTTTCAATTTCAATTTGTAGAACTAGAAATAATATTATTGATTTAATAAGAAAAATCAAAATCTAACTAAAATAATTGCTACCTTCCGTCGCTTAAACAAAATTATTTGGAGTTGCAATAAAACTAGGTTCAAAACTGCATCTACCTACCTGTACCACTTGAAAATAGTAGGTAGGTAGGAAAATCCCTTTCAAATCTGCAATTTAAGAAAGCTGAAAAGGGTTCCTGGATAAAATTTTCCAGTTTTCGTGTCAAATAATTTTTGCTTGCAAACGTTGTTATGTTAGGTCTTAGAAAAATCTACTGCAGTAGAAACCTAAAATTTGAAAGTTTCAAAGTTCTGAAAAACTAAAAGTTCCATTTTTTTTAAGTTGGTTAGGGACCAACACTACCCTTTTTACATAATTTTTAAAATAAAATAAGAAGATTTACCTACCCAAACTATTAACTTAAGTGTAAAGCCAAGGAATTTTAGTTTTAATCCAAATAGGTAGGCAACTACATTAGTACATATGATAATGGTTGGCAGGTAGGGCTATAATGGAATAATAAATTGAAATCACCGAAGTCCTAGATTTAATAAAAGAATGTTGCAAATAGATCAACATATTACTTAA
This sequence comes from Dasysyrphus albostriatus, assembly GCA_946251815.1. Classification (NCBI taxonomy): domain Eukaryota; kingdom Metazoa; phylum Arthropoda; class Insecta; order Diptera; family Syrphidae; genus Dasysyrphus; species Dasysyrphus albostriatus. The sequence continues at coordinate 142,155,790 of OX276336.1, forward strand.
TGCTTAATGGGTGTGTTTTATAGGTAATTTTACAAAATAATCTGTAAATAATTTATAAAAATCAGAAAAATATTTAACAGTTCATTGAAAAGAAGACAAATTTATTTTCCACAAGATTTTCGCCATATTTTGTCCCATAGCCCAAAGCAATCAATCGTTTGTTTGATAATCTCCAGTCTCCAATATGCTTTAAAATTAAATGTTATTTATTTATCTAACTACAGACCAGTGAAGAAAAAAAAAAAACAAGTCAAATACCTACCTTTCACTTGCAATGATTTGAATTATGTTTTTTTGTTTTTCTTCATTCTGTGGAAGTTTTACTATGATTTTTTTTTTTTGTATCAAAGAAGAAAAATTCCATCTATCTGTTTTGTTTTTCTTCTATATTTCTTTCAAATTATTTCCTCCTCAAATCTTCCTCGGTATTATATTCTGTTTTCAGTTATGTTTCTTATTTTTTCTTGTATTCTGCTGCTTGTTTCATTTCCACAACAAAATTTTATATGTTTTGGTGGCTCTATTTTGTGGATTGTGGAGTAGAAAGTGGAATATAATGTAGGTAATCAATACTCATACTCAATTCACTCTCTCTCTCTTGTCTTCTCTAAAACTGGAAAGTCCACAAAATGAATGAATGAAAAAGCTTAATCCCCTCCTTTTAAACTTATTTTTGGGGTTTTAGTTTCGATGGGCTTTTTTCGCCAAGTTCATTTTTTTATGTACGTATTCATACGATCCACATGCATGAAACAGATAAAATACAAAATCTTTTTCGAGCTAGTGGATGGTTGGAAAATAAAAATACGAAATGAATTAGTCGAGTTCCCCCCTTTTGAAACACATGTAGTCTCAATAAAACCCCTTGTTAAATTAAAAAGAAAAAATAAATAGAAAATATTTATGCTAAGTGAAATGAAGTGTTGAATATATTAAAAATAAAGGGGGAAATTTAAGTGCGAAAAATTAAATCCTGTCGCAAGGATAATCATAATAAATTCAATCAAATTCGAAAGAAATTTAGTTCAATTTTAGTAAAATTACATATTTTATAAGTCAAGTGAAGAAAAATATCCCTATTCGTCTGTCTCGTTCACACTGCCGGGAATTTACTCGCTCTTTAACAATACAACTATCTCATATTTATGTGTATGTAGAATATGATTGTGTTCAGAAATTGAAAATAAAAAAAAGAAGGTAGCTTCTACTCCTACACTTGTGGATTTTACCGCGCTACATTGAAAAGTAGTAATAAAAAAATAAAACAAATCGCCAATTTCGTGTTCAATTAAAGAAAAATGAATAATCAACAATCAAAGTGTTGTCTTAAGTAAGAATGTACGTATATTCTGGTAAATCTAGTTTTTTTTTAAATATAAATACCTACCTACCTACACCGTTAGGATAATGCAAATGATAGGTATCGGTTTTAAATTTCTTTTTTTAAACCCATAAAGTCTGATTATACATAATTTGTATAGGTAGGTACTTTGATAAGAATTCAAAAAAGTAAATAAATAGATTTTTTTTGTCTCGCGTAATGCGTCTGGACGTGGAGGAAGATATCATCTTTTGACACATTCTTATGTGAACTAAGAAATCATAAATATACCTATGTATAACAGCTAACTATGTTGCTATGTAAATATCTAGATAATTTTATTTTCTTAAATTTCTTACATAAAAATGACAGTAAATCATGTCTTTTGATGGCGACCTCGAATTAAAGGGGGGCGTTGGCCAATAGAAAAGTATATTTTGTTTATTTCTATATCGGAATATACATATGTAGGTATATAATAAAAAATTGTCGTCTAGACAATGCTTGTTCTTATTCCTTTTGGTCTATTTTTATTTTTTGACTGAAATGTTATGTCTAAAGTCTAAGGTCTAAACATCACCCCTCTTTTTTTTAATAGAAATCAAATGAAAAGGAAGATATTTTTTTCTTTAGAATTATTTATTAGACTTTTTAATGATTTTGTCAGCAAAAGTATAATAAAAAGAATGTCCTACATAAATACAATAAAAAAAACCACACGAGCTACCACAGGTAACATCGTTATCATTACATTGTTAATTTATTGTTTTTTTTTTTTTAATGCTTTCTTTTGTTGAATTAGCAATCTTTTGATATTTTTATCTTCATAAATTAGCTTTGGAATTTTCCCTGATTTCAAATATAATGTAGGTAGGTACGTACCTAGGTAGATACCTACACCAATTTATTTTTGTATTTTGTTTATCAAATTTATTTGATGCAGTTAAAACGATTCGAAATGATTTGTATCTTTTATTTGCCAGGGACTTTTTGTTATTTCTAAGGTAGGGAGGTAGGTACCTACCTATGAGAATTTCTTAAACATTTATTTATAATTATGTAGATTGTAGGTAGGTAGGTAGTAGGTACCTACCTCCCTTCCTATTATTTTTTATTTAGGAAAATAGGTTAGAACCTATCTTTAGTTTTGTTTACTGCTTACAAAAAAAACCTTTCAAGCAAAACCGAACAAAATTGATTTTTCAACAGTAAAAGACATTTCCAAATACATAGTTTCTTACGTCTGCTCTTTAACACAGTTGATCTAACTTATTCGGATGAAATCCCAATCTATGAAGACATTTTCCAGTTTAATCAAATCAATTTAAATGATCTTATAGAAGCATTGAAACAAATGAATAAGAAAAATGATTGCTCAGGTTTGAATTGCAAGATTTTATTAGATTGCAGTGATGTGATTCTTCCATCACTGCTTAAAATAATAAATTTGTCTTTATACCATGGAGAGTTCCCAGAGAGTTGGAAGAATGCTGATATTATTCCTGTTGAAAAAGTCAAAAATGCTAAAACAGCTGAAGAATGGAGACCAATAAATATGCTACCGACCTACGAAAAGGTATTGGAGCACATAGTATGTGTCCAACTTACAAATTTTATTGAAAATAATAAACTTTTATGTGAAGAGCAATCAGGATTTAGGCGTGGTCATTCGTGTGAAACCTCTATATGCTGGATCATTAATGAGTGGAAAAAGGAAAAGGAAAAAGGTAACAATGTTTTGGCTGTTTTCTTGGACCTCAAACGCGCGTTTGAAACCATTGATAGGGAGATACTTTTGAGAAAATTATACAAATATGGTATTCGTGGAAATGAGATGAAGTGGTTTAAAAGTTATTTAACTGACAGAACTCAAAATGTTAAGATTAATGATATTACCTCCAGTACCCAAAAAGTGTCTATTGGTGTACCCCAGGGAGCGGAACTTGGAGTTTTATTGTTTTTGTTGTATATTAATGATTTTGGAAGATGTTTAACACGTTCAAAAGTATGTTTATTTGCCGATGATACTCTTATTTATATATGTGGTCTCAACTTAGAGATCTGTGAGGAGAATATGCAGCTTGATCTGAATGGTGCGAACAATTGGTTGTGCATGAACAAATTAAAAATAAATATCAACAAAACCAAGTGCATGTGTATAAATAGCTTAGAGTCAAATGTAACCCTTTCCTTAAATGGTGAAACAATTGAAAGTGTGAGAACAGTCAAATATTTAGGAGTGTTCATTGACAGTAAACTTAAATTTGATTTTCATTTAAATAAACTTTGTAACAAAATTTCAAAAAAAATAGGTTTCTTGACCAGAATAAGAAAAAATATTTCGCAAAATTGTGCTTTGACAGTTTACAATACAATTGTATTTCCTCATTTCAATTACTGTTCATCGATAATATATATGAGTAGTGTTGGAAATCAAAATAAACTTCAAATTTTGCAAAATAAAGCAATGAGAGTAATTTTAAAATGTGATAGAATGACGCCAATTAATCAAATGTTGCTATCTCTGAAATGGCTAAATGTTGATCAGCGTCTTAAATTTAATACCCTTATCATGATTTTTAAAATCAAACATAATATATATCCAGTATATTTACAGAGAAATGTGGAGTACATAACCAACAGTAGATACTTGTTGAGAAATCTTGGTGACTTCCGACTTCCGCTGTACAGAAGAGCTCAGACCCAAAACAACCTACTATATAAAGGTCTTCAACTTTTCAATATGCTTCCTAGTAATGTGAAAATAATATCTATATTGAATGTATTTAAATCAAAAATTACCTATCTTCTTTATAATAACTTAATTTAAAGACTGAATTGTAAATTAGAATTAAGAGTTTTTTAAACTAATAAATAAATTACAATTACAATTACAATTAGACAAGTGGGTTCTTATTATTTGTCACATGAACAAGTACTTATGTATGTAGGTTTACCACAAAATAATTTCTCTAATTTAATCTTCCTCTTAAACTGATTAAAACTAGAAAAATCAAACTTCACATGCGATAAATATATCTAGCTTTTATTACAATAAGACAAAATTAGAACAATACAAAATATACCTAAATACCTACCTATCAACTTAAAAAGTTGTTAATTATTAACAATTGAACCCGTGCGATGTAGAAGAGCAATCATTTACTGAACCTTATCCAAACAAAAAAGTCTTTAAAAACACCCATATGTACATACCTACATAAAACTTAAACCACACACAAAACAATAATTATTGAAAATCGATCACTCTTATATCTATCGATCTCTAATGAGTAATCATATAAGGGAATAGATTGAATAAAGAAGAACGCTTCTCCACCCCTTTTGAATTCAAATTGGATAGGCTTCATTATTGTTCAGTAAAAAAACATCTTTAAGGTATCCATTAAATCTAAGGTAGCAGGTTTGAATGCATATCTACTTATTTATACCCCTATTATGTAAATAGATAGGTACCTACTCTTACATACTACATTTGAAGTGTTTTTGTTTAAACAAAACAAAACAAAAAAAAGAGAAATAAAACAATCCCATCAGAAAATTGAAATACAACGTACGTATTACACTACTATTACCACTTGTGGTGTATTCGATTCACAGAGCTCACAGCATCTCACTGAGACACATATGTAAGCAATAAACTGTGTTTGTTAAGGAGTTAATGACCCACTACCTATTATATTTCTCGCACTCTCAGTTGGAGGCCGAGTTACTTAAACTGGTGCTGTGTACGATGCTAATAGTTTTTTGTGTTTCGAGAAGAAAGAAGAGGGAGGGTTACAATAATATCAACATCCTTGAACTTTACTCTCAGAGTTCATTCGTTTTTTTGTTTTTTCGTCTCTTGGTTGGTTTTTGTTGTCAATTCAATGACTTGCAAAATACAATCCACATTATGTAGATTAGTATGCCTTTATATGTATATTTAATAATTACCTATTGAAAATTACATGAAAAAATCAATTTTTTTTTACTAATTTTATTTATTTACTTTCAGATAAACGGTCAACAACAAGTTTTAAGTAACACAATGCCAGCTATGCCAAAAGAAAAATCCACACCCGTATCGTTGAGTGAGAGTAATTTCTCGGAATTAGAAAAAATGAAAGAACAATTGATGATGGCCACACCAACTCAATCGACTGTACCAACATCAAATTCAACAAACAATGGCAGATATGGTGGTGATCATCATCAACAACAATCACATCACAGAAATAGTGTTTGTGGATGTGGTGCTATATCGGCACCAATTGATACAATAAGTCGGATTCCATCGGTTTTAACAGCTTCAACAGTGTCAGCTTCAAATGGTAAGTGAAACAAAATTTGTTATGTAATTAATTTTGCTAATTACAATATAGATGTTTACAAAATTTACCTTTTTACGTAATGGAGAATTTTATATTGTATTTTTCTTTTTTATCATTTGCAAACCAATACGACACTAATAAAGGATATTTTTTTGTTCCAGGAACAACATCATGTTCAACAACAATCAATACAACAACGACTTGTTCGAGAAGCAAACAACTTCAACAACATCATCATCACCACCCTCATCACCATCATCATCATCATCAACAACAACAACAGCAGCTAAATGGAAAATCAAATCTCACAACAGACTCCAATAAACTATCATCATGTTCATCATCGTCATCATCACCAATAAAAACAACAAATACATCTACATCGCCAGCATCATCATCAACTCCACCAACAGCAGGAACAACACCACCAAAGAAATCCCCCAATGATTTTGTCTTTGGCAAAGTAATAGGCGAGGGAAGTTTTAGCACGGTCTTTTTGGCAATGGATGTTCACACAAAACGTGAATATGCAAGTAAGTTTCTATTAAAAACAAATCTAAAGATATCTGCATATTAAAATTTAATTATAAAACTATTTTGAAAGTAGAAAACTAGTTCAAAAGTTGATAAATCTGAATCTAATGCAAAATAGATTTAAAACATTTTTTTTGTTTTAAATAAAAAAAATTAAAAAAACAACAAGGTTATTTAAAATCGACAAGAAACAAATCGAATCAAAAACTTAGTTAGATACCAGACAGACAGCAAGCTAGACGTGCTGAGACAGCATTTAGGTACCAGCTGATCATAATAAGAATTTTATGCGTAGAATACAAAAACACGACCACACTTCATGATAGCTGCAGTAACAAAAACAAAAATAATAACAGCAACAACAACAACAATGAAAACTAACCAAACATGTATATTTTATTATTTTTAAAATCTTGTTTATTTATTTTTGTGGTTAGTTTTTGCGAAGCAGAAAACCTACCTTTTATTTCAATGTTTATCAATTATTTATAGAGAAATAATTTGATGGTCCGTTCGAAGGCGAGTCGTGTGGATTCTATTGAGAGATAGAAACAAAATAACTTAATGATCGAGCTATTTATTAAACTCAAGCTCATTTATCTGTCACGCTTAAAGACTGACATCTTTCTTTTCAACATTTTGATTGTGTATGTGTATTTGTGCTGGAATTTGTAATGATCGTACTCTCGTATTGTAATCATTACTCAAATAGTCATGGGCCACATAAATAAATTGGGATACTGTTGGAATTCTACCCAGAAGATTACCATCAGTGGAATGTAAATTACTAAACGATGTTAAAAGCAGAACTGAAAAAAAATTGTTTTGGTTCGATTTAATACTCCTTGCTTCTCTATTAAATTGATTAGAATGGAATGATCACTTAACAAACTGTACTTGCTCAACAAATCATTTGATTGATTTTTCTAATGTGTGGATCGTAGATTTATTTTTTTATCTAACCATGTGTCACTTGATCCACTAGTTATAATGTTTCGTTCTTGCTAGACTTTTTTTTTGTTCATCAGCGACACGTGTGAGCGATCATTAAGTATAAAATTTCTAGAATCTCATGCTTCATTATTATATCCGCACTTACCATTTACTCTATACTTGGCAATCTATTCCAAACTACTTGTGCTTTATTCTCCCACAGTAAATATGAGTTGTATGCACGCGCGCGTGGGTATGATAAAATACCCCTCGAAATAAACTATGATTGCGCAAAGTATTTAACTTGGTTTTCAAATTAAACGAACGCCTTCAGACTTTCAGAAAGATAATAATAAATAAATATACAACAACAAATTCACTCAACACACTAAAGAATGTGGGAAATTATTATTTTCTGTTAGAACAGACATACCTACAAACAGACAAAAAAAAAAAACATAAATCTTTCATTCATTCATCTATTCTTTGAACGTTTGTTCTCTTCTATAACTTATGGGCTTTTAAGTCTAAGAAACTCCATCTCACCGCACTCGTTCAGGCCACGGTATAATGTGCCTATGTTACGGAACTCAAATAATAATTTTACTCCACTACTAAACTGATAAGGTAGACATACATGGGCTATGATGAAATTTGTTGAATAATTGTTCTCTGGTATCTATACGTGATGATTTTTAAGAAAATGTTATTCAAACACACGCGTAAGCATTTGCTAATTGAAGCGTATGTCTTAACGTTCATTGTTAAAGTCCAACATGGCTGGCTGAGGTAGAACAACGATGAAATAAGAGTAAATATTTTTATAATTATCATGATGACGGAGCAGATTTTCTATTGTTGTAACAATGATGGTGTTAATCAAACTTGGAAAAGTTTTTTTTTAGTAAGGGTTTTGAGTGATTCTATTTTGGAAAACAGGAAAGATAAAATTCCTTAGATAAAATTGTTGGTTCTAGTGAAGAAAAATGTAAAGTTAACAACTTCTTTAATTATGTATGTTTATTTTGATGTGTGCTGATTTCAATTTTATTTAAAAATAGTGGATGAAATTGTTCAATGTCAAATAAAAATATACAAAAATAATAAATCAATGAATTTTTTTCCTATAAATAATATCTTCTCCGAATCTTCAGTTGCTTCAAGATGCCCCAACAAAGGTCTTCCTGGTTCTATGCCACACACGAAGTGCTACTTTTTTTACAAAACAACATATTTCCTAAAGTATATCATTTTGGCAGATGTTTTATGTCCATAAAAATAACCTACCTGAATGCCCCTATATGTCTAGACATTATTTAACTCACGTGCTTCTTAAAAAAAATCTTTTGAAATTTTCTTTATTTTACTCAAACACCTAGACATCTGTTTTTGGCTTGTGTTGTAACACAGAAACGAAAATATTATTTTCTTTTCGAAAAAATAGGAGTGGACAATTAATTATTTCAATTATTGGAAATATTTAAGAAATTTAAAGAGAGGTTTTATAGGTAAGCCTATAAAAAATAGGAGTTCATGGTCGACCGATCATTTCATAAACTATTGAGTAAAATAAATAAAAATAACATGATACATACAATACATTCAAGAATGAACATGTTTATCACTTCTTGAATAAAGAGCTTAGAATCTATTTTTTCTGTGACAAACAAAATTTGGGATAAATATTTAGATTCGATATGCTTATTTTTAATGAGCTTTATTGGCTGATATTTCTATAAATACTGATATTTTTCAATATAAGAAAAAGATAAAATTAGGTTCATTGAGGACAAAAAAAAGAATGAAGTATAAAAAGATTGAAAAACTGTATCTCAAGAGGAAAGAAACTCAATTTATCTAAAATCAGAAACCTCAAAAAATGTTGTCCTACGTTTAATATTTTTGAAAATAGTGAGCTGAATGTGTGTTTACCTAGTAGGTATGAGTGGAAACGTCAACGGCTAACTATTGCAAATACATAAAGGAGGGATCAATGACCTGAGGGATTCTATTGATTTTTTGATCTTTCTCAGTTACCAGAACACAGCCCCTCCAGACGGTCTCCGAAATCGTCATTTTTGCGGTGTCAATGGCTACCTACTTTAAGGATACCCAAACACAAAATTGCCAGGTGATGGCTTGTAATTCCTAAAATGAATTTAAAGAAGGCAGATGCAATATTTTGTTTTTACCAAAAAGGCAGGCCAATGTCTCCTTAAGTAAATGGTTTACATGCCCACAATTGAAGTAAAGGACATCTGTCGGCGTCCTTATACGTCTTGATGTATATTTCTTTAAACAAAAAAATTTATTTAAAAAAAAAAAAACATGTTATTTACCAACAAACTTTAAACGAACCAATCACCTTCCGAGGGTTTGCCGAATGTGTAATTCGATTCAACAAAATACTCTGAAGGACAAAGGACTGCATAACATACCAAAATTGCAATGTGTCAATAACCTCTATAAATTTAGCCAGACACAACATAATAAAGGGATACCTCAATGTATAACTTAAAGACGATGAACAAAAAAAATTGGCGCGAAATAAGGACAATAAACAGGGGCACGCTTAACTTTGTCCACCTGGACTTGTACACAAGAAACTGATGATAGGTATACCTATTCGTTTTTAAGTAACCACCTGCCGATAATGTGAAGCCAGATGTTTTTTGTCTGTTTTATTTTTCTAATCAAGAAGTTCGTCCTTATTTTTGGGTCTTCTTCAAACAAAATTCAAGCGGCATATGGTCATGGTTGGAAGTTTTTTTTTTTTGGAAAGGGCAATAAACTCCACATTGATGAGTCATGGATACACTTCTTAATAACTCTTCAAGCGTTGTATACCTACATCCTTTACATAATTTATTTATTTTTTCGCCAAGGGGCGTAGGAGAGTATTGGACGCCGAACATTGACCTTCCTTTCGTCGCGTGTGTAGGTTTTCATTCCATTTCATACAATTTATGTTTCGGCTAAATAGTGTAGGGGGAGTAAATTTAATTTTTGGTGTCAGAAAAAAAGGAAGAACTATAAGGGTGTCTGGACATTTATCAATATATACCCACACAGTATTTTCAATCTTTCTTCGTTTTTTTTCACACACAGAGGCTGTTTTTGGCATCATTTCATTACGAGCCAGAAACAAGTGGGATATGTATTTATTTGCATTATTTTACTTCCTACGCCTACTTGTAAGATTTATTTAAAAAAGTTTGCAATGGCGTCATTACTTTTTGTATAGTGTTATGATATCTTTGCATCGATTTTACGATATTTTATATAAATTAAATTGCGAAATAAATCAAGGGTTTACAAACAGATATAGGTACTACATTTTGATATTTTATTTAACTTACGACCCACATTGAAATTCCATGAACTTCATCTGGTTTTCAAAAATGTTTTATTTATGTTTACTTGAATGTAACGTGTTTTGAGGTAGGTAGGTATATCATTTAACAGTATTTTGAGCAACAGAGTTATCATTTCAAATCATTCAATTTAAAAAAATTAAGTGTACAAATTATAAACGTTACGATACACACACGTTTAATATAAAGAAATTAACCTTTCAGATACATACCTACTTTTTGTGATTGCAAAATAAACATTTAATCCGGAGAAATTTATAACATCATCGAAAGTACACGCTTTCCTATCTCCATTGATCTTTGTTTTTTTGTGTGTTCACTTCTTTATCCTTTGAACAACATTGAACATCAAATATAAAAAGATACACTCTCCACAACTTCGCTGGTTGTTGTTTGTTGTGATCTCTCTTTTCCAAACCCATTAAATGTAACATTCTTCTTTTTTTCCCAACATTTTTCTATGGTTTCTCTCCTTTTTGTTGTTTTTATATCTTGTTTTACTTAAGCATTTGGCGGGAAAAATATTTTTCTTTTTGACTTTAGTTTTTGTTGTTATTGCTGTTTCTTTTGTTAAATCTAAACAACTTGTTTATGTATAGAATAAAAACGCTACATGCCAGAGGAAAGAATAGTTCAAGAACCTTTTTCTTCATAAAGACAAACTTACCTACAACATGGAACCTGATTTGTGCATCGTTGTTGTCGGTTGTAACGCGCGCGTTTATTCCTCCCTTCCGTTTGGTTCTGTTATGTTTTGTTGTTGTTATTGTTGTCTTCTAATGTTCATCTTCTTTGGTTTGGTCATGGTAAGGAATGTTATCATTCGGGATTTATGAACAAGAGTGTAGGAATAGCAACAGACTATAAGAACTTCTTTTATATCTAATACAAGAAATGGAATTTTCGTCTTTAAAAGGAAAAGAAAAAAGGGGAATGAGTGTAAGGTCAACCTACTGTTGATTGGTTTGGAATGTAATTTTTAAAAATTGGCGAAGGTAGGTACCTACCTACATATATTACAAAAATCTCATTGTTTTACCAAACACTGTCGGCTCTGGAAAATTCTAAGACTATAAAGGAAGAATTAGATTTTTTGTTATTTCCTAGGTATGTGTTATTTTTGTATCCACAACAAATTGCATCTCATAGTTAACTATGCCAATTGCTGAATTCTAAATTATCAAAGCTCTCATCTTCAATCTGCATTCAATATTATTTTTCAAACATTTTAATCAAGACTAACAATGATTTTGTGAATCAAAAAATACCCAGTCTTTGTTAGGAACCAGTACCTAGGAGTTACTTTTTCTCTCTACCAAAAATGTAGGATCTTTTTTCTGCTGAATGCGAATGGCTAAGATGTGAGGAACTTTTTATGGTAAGAGTTTGTAGGATTTACCGCTATCTCACAGGAGGCGAAGTCCCTGAAAACAAATGCCTATTTTGGTCGAATCTTATAGGTACCTACATTATTATACCGTTACACCAAAGGATAATTAAATATATAGATAGAACTGAAAAAATTGCTCAGATGCAGCTAGGTATACGAACAAATACCTAATTTTTTTAATAACCTTAGGTCCCTACCTACAGCTTCAAGAAACGAATTGCAAAATCAGTCGCATTCTTTTCCTAAATCGAAACGAATCTCTCACAGGTCAAATTCTACACACCTAGCTAGCTCATCGTTAGATTCACTTCTTTGGAATGCAATTATACCAGACTGGCTTGCTATTGCTAAAAATAGACTTTTCCTGTTTTCCCCACTCAAGTGGAATTCACATAAACCTTTTCAATGAAAACGAATATAAATAACAACAACAACAACAACAGCAACAACCAAAGAAGAGGGTCAGAGAATCAACTAAAACAGATACTAGAGTAGAGATATACCCCAACTACCTTCAATAAAGAGAGCTCTATACAAAAAACATAGCAACAAACTGAGGCTCAGAATCAAAATAACAAAATGTACAGAGAGCTAACTAAGGTCACAGACCAAAGTCTATTATATTTGTTTCGAGACTACAATAACGACGACTACGACGACAACGCATATCAAATGTACTCGTCGCACAGCACTATAAAATTCCACACAACTTAGAGCTTGTGAAGCAGCTCCATAAGAGGCCAGAAGCAGCAGCAATAACAGCGCAACAGTCACAGAAGAGGCCTTGTGCCTAATAAGACATTTTTCTTCTTCTGCATTGCTTATCCCCTATTTCTGTTTTGTATGTGTCTGTCTGTTTACTTGGCTTTTTTGCCATCTTCTTTCCTTCAAAATTATTTTTGCATTTATTTATTATTTTTTTTTTTAATCTTCAAAAAGAGAAGTTTGAGAGGAGGTTCTTCTGTTTGAAAAAAAAACAGGCTCCTCGTGTAAAATGCAATTTTGTACGTCCACATTCCACAAACTCTGACACACAGGCAGAAACAGAGAACAACAACTTGTTTGGAATTTTTTCTGGAATTTGTTGTGCTTAACCGCATTTTCATTCAAATGCAACGCAACATGCTACATGGCTCTTGGGGCTGAGGGCCTTTACTGTCTTAGTTTTTAGTCGCAGAGTATCAGACTAAATCATTCAAAAAGGACAGAACACATTTTTTGTAATAATTGTTGTTGTTTACTTATATTAATGAAACGAAACAAAAAAATGGATTATTCCCAATAGCTTTCACCTCCTCTTACTGTGGTTCCATCTCAATAAGCTTTAGCGAATGGCTTAATAAATTGGACTTTAATCAACCTTCTCTCTACACTATCGTCGTTGTCTTTATCAAGCTATACCTACCTATCTCGTATTTTAAAATTATAATTACAATAACTGCGTAAAAATAGATACACAATATTGTCGTCAAATACAGGAGACACCAAAAAATAGGTCGTTAAATTGTTGATTTACATTTAACAACAAAAAATAAGGAGAAAAAAAATACAAAATTAGAAAATCTTACTGCGTGAGGCGTCAGTATGTCGAAAATATAAAGTCCAACAATTCACAATAAGATTTAAGAGTCAGAGTGGGGGTTTATATTTTTATTTTAATCAGCTGTGAGCCCAAGAGACACCCATTTCTATACCTACCTACGCATATATGGCATACACAATACATACATACCTACATAGATACATATACATATCAACATTTTAATATTTGTTTCCATTCTATAAAGCTGTGGCTGGTTTGCGTAAGATTTCGCACAAAACACACACCCAAGGCCGTTCTTTTCAAGCTGAAGTAAAAAAGACTTGTTGTTATTATATTCTTCGTTTTATAATAATGTGGTTCGTTTCGTTTATTTTTTTGTTTGTGGCGGCTATGGCAACGGCAGCAGTGTCTCCTCGCGGTAGCAAAGAAGAGACAAATAGGAATGGTGATGTAGAAAGCACTATATGTTTTTTCCATGGGTGGTTGTTGTGTTTTTATTTTCTTCCCACCATTCGTTTACTGAATAACAGTGATTCCACTTTAATCTTTAAAATACCCAAAAGTATTTAAGAGACAGTCCAAAATTTACGCTTCCTTGTGAAAACTTTTTATTAAATTAACATTGTTGAAAGCTTTTATTTTTTTGCAATTTGTGATATATTTGTTTTGCAAAATTTTATTGAAAGTTAAGCTTTTTATATTCACGTCTAAGCCGAGCTTTCTTTAAAAAACATCATTTCAAATACGTTTTTTCGTGAGATCGAACCATTTTGTCAAAATTGAACATGTAAGCCAACAAATTACATGTCTAATGCCAATTTCCTTAAACCTTTTCTTCAGTAAAATGAGAGTGGCTATGAAACTTTGGAACTATTTGATACTATGGAATTCACATACAAGAGGAGCTTTTAATGTGTTCCGCATTGTTTTGTTAAAAGGTTTATGCTTTAAAATATAATTCTCTTGAAAACATGACTTTTGCTGAATGAAGTCGTTACCATTTAAAGATCCTATAAGCTTTCATTAATTCATATTGTCTTCAGGTGTTAAGTGAGCTTTTCGTTAGTTTTTTTGTTATGCTAACAAATTTATTAAGTTCTTCTTTTTCAACACACCTACATATTCTAATCAAGAAAAAAATTATGAATGAATGGATATCAAAGTGCTAATTCTTTTTCTAAGCTTCTTTTCATAAAAAAATAATAACAACCTAATCTTGACTATACATATGTATGTATAATTTACATAGTCTGGTAGTATATTAAGTTTTTTTCCAATCATTAATGCAAACATTGCAAATTTATTTATCAATAGTTGTTTACAATATGAAAAAATAAATCGAAATTAAATACTGTTCGATTCGTTCACTGACAGCATTAAGTTCAAGGCTAGTACAACCAATATAATCACTTTACTCTCATATAACAGCATTCAGGAATTCTACATTCTTCTCTACACCAATCGCACGAAAGAAAGACCCCAAACATTATAGCATTTTTGCTATTTAATAGAGCTTGTTGTTGTTTATATTGGGTGGGTTTTTTTTTGTTCGTTATTATAAATTCTCTACACCACCCATCGCAGAATTGATTGTTGCTGTGCGCCAAGTGGTTAAAGAATTTAAAATTGGCTTCTTATGGTTCTTTTTATATTACTAGCTAAGGCTTGCACTGAGAAGTTGTTTACTTTGAAAGACCTTTTTTATAAAAAAAAATATATATATATCTATATAGGTATTTGTTTTTCTATCTTTCTCCACACTCTCTTTCATTCTAGCAAAGGCTTGGCTTCAACCTTTAGATTAACCGTATTTAATTGAAATTTTATTGCAACATGGAAAATACCTGACTGTTTGATTTCCTATCTGTGTTTTTGTTTTGTACCTACTGTAGTCAGCTTAAGTTGAGCATTCAAATCAACGAACTTATAAAATATGAAATATCTATATACCTACATTTGCACAAGCAAGCTAGAGTCCCCTGACTGTCTTGAAACTATTACCTCTCTCGTTTGCCTGAATAACAATTTTAATTTATAAATAAATTTAGCTAGCGCCAAGTTATTAACAGGCAGAATTGTATTTTTTTTTTTGTTATTGTTTATTGTTTATTTATTTCGTAAGACCAAAACTCTCAAATAGAATAAAGTTTTTGTTTTATTTTATTTTATCTTGCAATAAATTAAACAAAAAATAAATATTTTTGTATCAAGATAAAAAAATCAAAGTATGTAGAAGGCAATAAAAAAGCTAAATTAGTTGTTATGATATTCACATTGTAACTAACCACAACCTACTCAAATGTTTTTACTGATTATTAGTTATATGTCTGTATAGAAATGAAAACAAAGTATTTATTTTGACCACCACTTTTCGGCTCGTGGTCTTTTTTGCTCAAAATATTTGTCTCATTTCTCAAAGGCAATCAGCCAAATCAATTTTAATTCATAGCAAACTATGAATATATGTAAGAGTCTAAAATAATGCAGACATTAGACCAAAGTTATTACGTAGGTTGTGTGTGTTTCGGGATTTAAGCCCTACTTTTTATTATTATTTGATTGCCAAAAGTGTCCACAGCAACAGGGTGTGTATGTGGCAATTGAAGGTAGCGAGCGCAAATATTTGACAAAAGACAATTCTTTTCTGTGTGAATTCTCATTTGAATGGGTATATTTTCGGCCACAGTATAGTAGCGGCCTCTGATGCAAGTCTTTTGCTGTCGATATATTTGTTAAAAAATATAATTAGAGATATAATACTTTCGAAAACAAATAAACAAGACGAAAAAAAAAACAAATAGGGAGACAGACACAAAACATAAAAGCGTGCATTTTAAATTATTCGATTAATTAAATTAAAAACACGAAGACTAAGAACGTGTATAATTTAAGAAAATTTTTCAAAATTAAAACAAAAATACTTCTTTATCAAATAATTGTGGATTGCAAGGTTAGTTTTTGTTTATGCATTTTGAATGGCGCCAAACAATCAAGAGACTGATATAAAAATATACCCGTAATTTCTTATCTCTCCTCGGAGTTCTGACGTTCTTAAAAGATTTATGTATTTCAATAACAAAAAACAATTTCAATTAAACGTGAAAAGATAAGTCAATCTTAGGAATAACAGCAGTTAAAGTATCAACACTTACAAAATCATAGATTGTTTAGGGAAAATTTAGAATTCTTTGAAATTTGATAAGATAATAAATTTTAGGTTCAAGGAATCTTAAAATCGAGAAAATTGATTAATGAGAATGTATAAACCTTTTGGAATACCCTGAGAATTAGAATCTACACGATACAATTACGTGAACAATTCATATATCACGATTCAAATTCTTTGTCACTTTTTACAGGGTAACATGATTCTAATCGAATTGATTTTGATAACGAAAATACAAAAAATAATTAGGACCTTTATGAAAGGAAAAATTTACTTGGAGAACTTGCAAAATTTTCTTACTTTCAAAATTTGTTTAATGTCGCAATTATACAGTAAAATATTTAATTGAAAGTCCTAACCAACTTTCTCCTTTTTTTTCAGTTAAAGTCTGTGAAAAACAACACATCATCCGTGAACGCAAACAAGAATACATTAGACGCGAACGTGAAGTCATGAATGTTATGACAAATGTGCCCGGCTTTGTGAATCTCTCGTGTACGTTCCAAGATAATCGTTCACTTTACTTTGTTATGACCATTGCCAAAAATGGTGATCTCCTGCCGTATATAAATAAAGTTGGTTCCTTCGATTTGGTCTGTACGCGTCATTATGCTGCCGAATTAGTATTAGCTTGTGAGAATATGCACAAACGTAATATCGTGCATCGTGATTTAAAGCCCGAAAATATACTACTCGACGAGAATATGCACACATTGATTGCAGATTTTGGTTCGGCGAAGATATTGGATAATGAAACATCGACAACAGTGACAACATCTACAACACAACACCAACAACAAACATCATCCACACCATCGTCACCCGCATCAAGATCCTCATCGATCGACAACAATCAGCCTGGAAATTTTCGTCGAAGGAAAAATAGTTTTGTCGGCACCGCTCAGTATGTATCACCTGAAGTGCTCCAAAGTCAACCCATCCAGCGATCAGCCGATTTGTGGGCATTGGGTTGCATAATCTATCAAATGATATCTGGTTTGCCACCATTCCGTGGCAATACTGAGTTTATGATATTCAAAGAGATTCTCAATTGTAATTTGGAATTCCCAGAGGGTTTTGACAAAAATGCTGAAGATCTAGTCAGAAAATTGCTGAAGCTGAATCCAAATGATAGAATTGGCGCTCAAGACAAAGTTGGATGTTACGAGAGTATACGATCACATCCCTTCTTCGATGGTATCGATTTCGATTCAATTCGTGAGCAAATACCACCCACGATATATCCATATCTGCCAGGTGTTTCCAAGGACGAAGAATTCCGTAGTCAATACCGTGTACCAGATGATTTGGAACCGGGTCTAGGTGACCGACAACTGACACGATTGTTGGGTATGGAATTGGGCACATCTATGGATGGCTATGAAATAGAGCGAAAGACTGTTAGAAAAAGTGAGTCCAGCATCTTTTTCTAAAAAAAAACAAATTTTATATTTTTGTTTTCTTCTGTTATTTTCTAAATCAGATATATTTGATCTGTCCGATGCTGAAAAACAAAAACGCCTCGAACTACAAAAGTCTGACAAATGGCATCCATTTGCCAAAGGTGAAGTTATCCTAAAGAAAGGTTTCGTCAATAAGCGAAAAGGACTGTTTGCTAGACGTCGTATGTTATTGCTAACAACTGGACCACGATTAATTTACATCGATCCGGTGCAAATGATCGAGAAGGGGGAAATTCCATGGAGCTCAGAATTAAGAGTTGAACCTAAGAACTTTAAAATCTTCTTCGTGCATACGGTAAGTTTACTAGCTTTTGTTACTTTATTTAAATTTTAAGATTCGATCAAAAAGTGTGCAGATTTGGAATCTCTAATTAATGCTTATTCTTGCTTTCATTGCAAATAACTTGTTCTTTAAGTTTCTAAGATACAAGTATACATATCTATATATATATAGATTTGAATACCAATTTCTTTCTTCAAAATAATAAATTCAAGTTTAAAAGCTGAATTTTATTACAATTTTTGCTTCTAAATTGAAATTAATATTGGTTTGTTTAGTCGAATTCACATTTCTATCTCTAAAGAAAATTCCAATAAAAATAATTAGTTTAAACAAAAAACCAGCAAAACAACATTTCACTTTTTGCTGACCCACGCAATGTGCATATATTTTTTTAACTTTCTGTTTCAAGACGAGGATAACCATCTAAACAACAATATAAACATTATTTGTATAACAAAATAATTTTAATGTTCCGTTAGATATGGCTGTGGATTTTTTGCAATGTGAATTTTTACGACTGGCAAAAAATTAAAAATCGAGTTTTGTTACTTTTCTTTTCTTTTTTTTTTTTAAGATTAGATCCAAAATTAGACCATTCAAAGAAGATTTTAAATTAAATGTGAATGCAATGAAAGTAAAATTCAAAAAGTATTCATTTCACGTCAGTGAGTCCAGATGATTTCAGCTATTTTCAATTTTATGTAAACTCTTAAAAGTGGCAAAAGCTTAAGGTGCAAAACATAAAATGTGTTTCTATTTTAAATGATTTTTCCAATAAAAAAGAACACATTAGAAGCTTTCGTGTGTACATACTGTATATACGTATTCAATAACCGCCAGAATCTTGATCTCCTGATAGTTGCAGATAAACTGTTTTCATATCCACACACAAAAAAACTACAGCTCCGGATATTTACTTTGTAAAAAATGGTGTCAAATTTCCTTATTTTTTTGTTTCATAAAATCTGCACAAAATAAAAAGAGAAAGCAGAATACTTTTAATACCGGAACAAAGTTTCGTGTGTGCTTCATCATATATGACGACATTCGTTCATATATCCACCACCCTCAACAACCCTCTTGGGGGCGCGCACTAACAACAATTTATCTATATCCATCCACACACCACTCATATCTATTTATCCGCAGTGGCGTGTACCTACATAGACAGAAAAAGCACTTAACCAGCTCAACAATGGCGACAGTGAGTGTGGCACGTGTAGCCATGTTGACATTGAACTAGGCTATATAACAGCAATGGGTTTGTGGGGGATGATGGGTGGCAAGCAGCAGAAAATCAGTGGGATGTTTATTTCATGAGAGTGCAGATAGAGACTTAAGAACTATTACCTAATAAATAATCATTTCTTTTTCACTCTCCCATTTGCCTCAGTCAGTGCAGAATGCATGCAAACGAAACAAATTGCACGCGCAGCAACCAGAGACATAGAAACACATAAAAATACAAATATGCAATGCATCTATCCCATAAGTAAAAGCAAAAATCTATAATAAAACAAAATTGAAATAATAATGAAACAAAAAGAAAAATGTTTTAAAAATAACCTGACGGCACGACGGCAGCAACAATGATGGCGGCGACACTAACTACACATTATTACATGGCAGCAATGCAGCAACTATTTGTCGCGACTAAAAGGTGTATTGTTGGGTTCGGTTTGATTTGTTTTTATATTTACATATATCTACCTATGACCGACGAAACAAAATAGACACTGGGAGTGTATAAATTGGTCGTCTACTCAACTTGATGCTGACTAGAATAGAATTCAACCTGATAATTGCAAGATCATATGGTTTGGTGCAGAAAATAGAAAGATAAAACTAGAGGAATGCATTTTACTCTCCCTCTCGTCTTGGTTGCCAGCCAAAATGACATGCGAAAGTGCAGGGAAATGTCATTTTATATGGTTGAATTCTGCTATTTTTGTAGTAAAGATTTAAACCATTAAATAATTTACTTAGTTAATACAGTTTAGATACACAATACATTATTTTATAGCTTCTTATTGGTCAGCTGTTTAATAAATCTAGCCAATAGAAAAGATTTTAAAAAAAATTACTTATAGCTTCGTTCCAAACATTGACCAACTGTTACAAATTGTCACCAATTTTTGCTCAATTACTGTTTCACACTTCAAAAATGTGTCTTCAAAATGCTACAAATTCAATTGAATTGACAATAAGTTTATTTCAATTGAAAAATATCAACAGCTTATGAATGAGTTTGATATTAAGAACCTGGTATTAAAAATTTAACCATAAGTGAAAGTTTACACTCCCCATAGACTTCAAGAACTTACTAATTAAACGAAAAGGGTTTAAAAAAGTGTTGTCACTCACAGCAACAAATTATAAAAACATATCAGCATCTGCTAAGAATAATTATTATCTATAAATATAATTCTACAAGAACAATTTTTAGACTCGCGGTATTAAGTTTCAACTTGTCGATGATGATTCAAGAAGCTGCGCTAGCAAGCTATTCAGATTTTAATGAGAGATAGTTGTGACAACCACAAGTGTTTATTATTGCAAACACTTTTCTCTCATCGCCACCAAAATGTGTGCAAAACAAAATAAAAACACAAGGAAAAAAGAAAAGAAAAACTAAAAAGCACACGCGCCAGTATCGTAAAAAAAAGTAATGAAAAAAAAACTATATTCTAAGTGGTTACGAGGGTAAAATGGAAATTATGCCATAAAACTATGTGTGTTCCCCTTTTGTGAAAACAACAATGTTATTGCGAAGGTTGAACGAACTAATAAACCACTCACGTGTACTTCTGACATTTATTTGTTTTGCTACAAAAAAAAATGTGATAGACGAAGAGAGTTTTGTTTGTGTTTTTCTCTTTCTAGGTCATAAGCTACATATTCAGTCAGGACTAAGGTCATGAAATCAATTAAATATTGTATTAATGTTTATTACCTTTTGAAGCTACCTGAATTTCACAATTTTATGAAATACCCTTGAAAACCTCTGCAGCCTTGTTTCTCACATCAAAACTATGTTTATATAGTTTATAACTCTTCTCTCTGTCCAAATGACTAGCGACTACAATTTATTACACTTGCTTGATGTCTCATCTTGTGCGAATCAGTTTAGACTAGTTATGGATAGGCAGTTTTATGATTACGCTGCTTGGTTAACTTCTTAGAAAGTTGTTTTATATGAAATAGTTATTTTACGCTAATAAAATAACTAAATATAAATTTTGCAGTAAATTGGATAATAAGGCCAAGTCGTTTGTACATTTGATTTCATCATGAAAGCTATTTGTAAGAATATTAATTCTTTGCCACTTCAAATCTTAAAATAGGAAAATATTAATTCATTAACTGTTTTATTTTATTTTGATAAATCAATCTAATTATATACCTTCTTGTCATTCTAGCCTGATCGGACATACTATCTTGACGATCCCGAAGGTTATTCTCTTGAATGGGTGAATGCCATTGAAAATGTCCGTAATGTAACTTATAACGATCAGCAAGACTCAAATAAGAAATCATCGTCGTAACTTATAAATAAACAACATCAAAAAATAAAAAAACAATAAAAAATAGTTACATCAAAGACGCCCTTCTTTAACGACAACAACAACTAAAATAAAACCCTTGGCAGTTTGATATACATACAACAAAACACTATTGTGCGTACTTGTGTGAATTTCTAATCATTGCCAATCTATCAACAAAATGAGAGAGAATAATAAAACAGAAACAAAACAAAATTAAAAAGATCAACAACAAAAATCCAACATCTGCTATTTGAAGTTTAAACAAAATATACTAAATAAATTATTTAGGTTATACATTATTATATTTGTAGGTAGTCTCAATTTAATAAATTATATTTACCTTCTCCTTATACCACACCGCCCCCCACCCCCCGTCCATCCAATAATCACCGTTTCCTCCTTTTTTCCCATTGAAAAAAAAAATTAAAACAAAATCCTACATCTCAGCCCTCAATTTCCGAACCAAAGAACCTTTGGTTTGGTGTAAATAAAAGAAAAGAAAACAATTAATTAAAATCTAGAAAAAATACACTAAAATCACTAAGAAAAAATGCATCTACATGTACATAATATTAATTTAAAGCAAAACAACCAGATAAAATAGTAATTTAATTATTAACAAAAAACAAGTTTGCCCTACATAGAAACAAATAAGACTTTAAACAAAATATTTAATTTTAATTAAAAAAAAATAAAAATAAATTAAAAAAATAGTTTTTAAGTAATTTTAATTGATAAACTTAAAAACAATTTTTAGTTAAATTTCAATTGTTGTTCATCTTAAAAAAAAAAATAACAACAAGCATCTCATTCTCTTTTTCTTTGTTTATATATCTCATTAATTAAATTAAATTAAATTAAAAAAACACTGATCAAAAGCTAAATAACACTTACTTTAAATACAAACAAAAAATAGATAACATAGTTAAAATCAAATGATTCATCTCAATCTCTTTTTGATTGTAGACTCAAAATAATTTAATTATGTAGAGAGAGCGTAAGATTTTAGAAAAAAAAATATTGAAAAAAAAAAACAAATCATAAAATGTGTTCAACTGTTAGGTGGTGTGAAAACTTTGTTTGGCTAGTGTAAAGAAAACGAGAGTGAATGTATTTAAAAACAAAATGAAAATGAGTAAGAGAGCGCATAAATGTTTCTTAGTAATTAAAAATTGATTAGCTAAATTAGCAAAAAAAAAAAAAAAAAGAAAAACATTTCTAAAAAAAACTTAAATAAATTCAAAATTGAGGAGAAATTAAAATGATTTAGCCCTGAAAAGAGTTAATGAAATGCATAGCAAACAAAAACAAAAATAAATCAATAATTATTAATACCAAACTCGAAGATAAATGAAAACAGGCATTTCTCAAAAAAATAAAATATGTTATTTATGAATAATTAATTTTTCCTATACATAAACACCCTTTTTGTTCATGTTTGTTGTTTTTTTTTTTGTTTTAATTATCATTATTTTCGAAAAGAAAAAAATATTTATAGTTGTGTATGTTAGACGAATTCTTTTTTGTTTAAATTATTAATTTGTTTAATCACATTTCTCCTTTAATATTAGACTTTATTTAATATTATGTATGTATAACAAAAATTGAAATTGTTTATCCTTATGTGAGAGTCTCCGCGTGGAGTAAATAAAGAGAGACACAGAGAGTGAAAAGCCTATTTAAATTCGAACTTCAAAGAGAAATAGAAAATTTGATGCATTATCATAGAATTACTTCATATTCCAATTGAAACCTCGCTTATTATTTTTTTATTTCATTAAAATAATAAAACAAAGATAAACTAAATTTTATGATTTTCGCAAACTTAAAAAAAACTCAATTTATGGTTCAATTTCATGGCAATTTTTACACACTGTGTCTTTGTATTCTGCGTTGAAGATTAGCTCTCTGCAGTGTATTATCTAAATGATTGTAAAATTAACAATATTACGAATATAAGAGAATATTTTTCTTGGTCTTAATACTAAATTTATTTAATTTGTTTCTTATTAGCTGTACATATATACATATCCTAAATGATACAAAGAAAACAAAACAAATAAAAATTATATAAATAATATAAAAAAGTTTATTTTCCTTATATCAAAACAAAATAAAAAAATTTAAAAAAAAAACAATATAATATATATTTATAATTAAATTATATATTATTATTTCAATTCAAAAATTCATTGTATATTTAAACATAACTATTATAATTATTAATATTATTTTGTTTTCTAGTTTGTCCTTTTGTTTATAATTTTACTTTATTTTATTATTAAATTATATATAAAGCAAACAAAATAAATGAATATTGTCATTTAAATTATAAAATAACGCAAAAATTTAATTACAAAAAAATTAATATACGATTTACAATTTAAGTATACGTTGAAAGAAAAAATAATAAAATTAGAAAAAAATCGAAAGCAAAAGCAATTGACCAATTGCCAAAATATATTAATTTAAAAAAAATAAAAATACAAAAAATGAAAAATACAAAATTTATTGATTCATACAAAAAAATTTCTTATTATTTCCTGTATTCGATGATTTGACCTTTGATCTGATTTCAGTTTCGGGGATTCTTTTGTTATATGTAGTTACATATTTTTTGTTACTTTGGCTTGCAGTTGGACGCTTTATTTTTGGGGAAATTTTAGAAGATAAATTAAAATTGAATATATAACGGAATCTGGGAGTTCATGTTTGGGGAATAATTGACCACCGCTCATTTACTTCTCAAGTTAAGATCGAAGATGTAACTATAACTCGAATAAATATTTATTCTGAAGTTTATATCAATTCTATTTTAATATGTCAAGCCTTTATATAGATCTTAACCTTGCCTATCCAGCTATCACATAATTGTTTCAAAATATTCATTTGTTTGAGATTTGTTATTGCGAATGGATTGGCTAGTTTATTTTTGAGATTCATTAAAAAATTCCGTTGACAGTAGAATTTGTGATATGGCTTGACGGAGATAAAAATTTAGAGCGGTCGTTTGGCATGCTTATAACTATGACAAATAAGATCTTAAAATGCTAACTTTTCGTGTAAATTGTGGCTTCGAAGCTTAAAGTGTCTTCATAAAAATAAATATTTTTGCTTATGCAATACCAAATCAGTTGGTGAACTTTGAATGCTGTGATTTTTATTGAAACCAAAAATAAAATTTAAATTATTTTCTTTGCAACAGTTTGAAGTATCTTTGATGTGAAAAGATACATGGCGAATTTTCTGAGCTAAGAGTTGCTTTTAACTGTCGTTGGTAAATACAAAAAATGATTACCTTCATGTTGCTTTTCATACTACTTCTGAATGCATTCAAATAAACGCTGTGCACTGAGTATGGATGTTGATGCGAATCTTTTTTGAATTATTATAGCACGATTACCTATTTCAACGCGGTTTTTCAAAGATGAACAATAACCGATAAATTAAAGCTATAAGCTTATTAGTTTTTAAAATTTCTAGTCAAATGACATCGATATGCAAAATTTTACATCGTCATTGCTTCCGTCTTTAAAGCTGAAGCTGAAGTACCAACAATTAAATACGAATCGCTACAAATTCCATATTCAGTTCCTTGTTGGTTACACAACTGCAGCAAACCGATAGACAATTGCATAGCTATGTAGTTATGGGGTAAGAGCTCCTCCATGATGTAGGCATTTTTGATCAAATATGTATGTATATTCTATGCTATGGAGAAAATGTGCTATCGATAAACTTTTGTCATGTTTTATTTTGACGAGCAAAAGAAAATTTAGGTTATTCCTGAAGTAGCTATAAAATAAAATTCTATTTTTTTTTTTTATTTAAATCGAATATTTTGTTTCATTTGTTTTTTACTTCTGTTAAATTAATGCATTTGCAGAATTTTTTTGTATGGAAGCTAAACTTCTGGGCATCATATATATTTATATTTTCTTGATCAAATCTTGAACTTGATCGTGATCAAAGCTTAACTTTATTCTTGAGTAATAAGAACATGAATGAAAGGGTTTAGCAGTGAAGCGGACAGCACAGCAGTGATAAGAATTTATATTTCTTCGCATGCTACATACATTTAGCAATGAAATGATAGTAATGTGCAATTTGTATAGAGTTTAAACCAAAACAGATCTTAAAAATTCTAAAAAACTTTCGATTGTCGATTAAGACCTTGAATTTTGTGTGAAACAAAAACGTTTCATGTCAGTCAGAAGAGTCCTATGAAGCAAGCTATAAAACCCCTGCAATTGATGGATTATTTATTTACTATCGAATAAACGATGATTGTGTTAATTATTGTATTTATTTTGTTTTGCAGCTTATGTAACTCAAAAAATATTTGAATTTACCTAAACATCCTAGCAAGATTCTTAACTTTTTTTATGAAAATCCTTACAAATTTAAGTAGTGAAATTATCTCCAATTCCCGTGATCGCTATTAAATTAACGAACAAAAATTAAAACAGTAAAATTTAAACGTAATTAAAAAAGAAACTAATCAGCTATTGATTTATTCGGATTTGCTTGAAAACCCGTCAATATAAAATGTACTTTATTTCTTGTAAATCTCAAGAATTGTATTTATTTAGTTAAAACTTATTTATCGTTTTCTTTAAACAAATTAGCGTTTATGTTTTTATTAAATAAATTTTATTTTATTTTTTATTTCAATATTGAAATACATAAATCGGATAACGAATTGTTTATAATTTTGTAAATAGTGATGTAGATAAACAAAAATTTGTATACTCACAAAAAAATTATTAATTAAACAATAATGTACCCAGCGCTTTTGACGTATTGTGTTCAGTAACAAAGAAAAAAATAAAACAAACAAGATATTAATTTATATTGAAACAAAATAAAACTAAGGAAAAAAATAAAAAAGGCGCTAAATTTATTTATTATTATTTATAAACAAAAAATACAGAAAAGAATTAAATACATTTAGGGGCAGTAGACTGAAATAAATGAATTCGTAGCGTTTAGTAATTTAGAATTAGTTTACTTAATTAAATAAATAAAAATAAAAAAAAACTGAATAAGTAAAATGTATGATTATTGTAAATTATTAATTATGTATAGTATTTAAAAAAAATCAATTTTAATTTTGTTTTAATAAACCAACAAATATTTTTATTCATGAATTAATTTTTGTATTTTATTTATGTTTATCATTATTTTGTATTCTTCCATCACATTCTATTTAATTTTATACAAGTACATACAATTTTAAATTTTTAACATTTAAACTTAAACATCTTAATGGTAAATGGTGGTTAATAGAATTAAGTTTAATTAGTAATAACATTTTAAGGCAACATAAAAATGAGAAACACAAAATATTTAAATTAAAAACACATATAATGAAAATAATTATTGTATCTAATAGAAACCTAGATACAGAATTAAAAAAAAATTATGTTAGATAAAATAAAATACAACTGGCAACCAGAAACGTGTAGCTAAAACCATAAAAAATAATTTTAAAAAAAAAAACATTATTTAACTGTGAACTTTAAACTAAAATTTACAAATGCAAACAGCAGAATTAAGGATTATTGTAAGTTTAAATATAAATAATAATAAATTAAAGAAATATATTATTAAAATGGAATGATTAAAAATACCATAAAAATGATTGAAACCAAATAAAATAAATAATGTTTGAAGAAAAATCTACACAGTGAGAAAAAAATGTGAAAATAAAATATTTGGAGATGGAAAGCAAAGAGAAAAAAATGTGTTTTAATTAACTTTTCGAGTAAAGGTTGCTGCATTTTAAGAAGAGGAAAGTATGTTAGTATTTAATTTAAACCTTAAATAGAAGTCACATGCGATGACAATATGTCCTACATTGGGGCGTTGTAGAGTCGTTCCTATGCCTACAACTGTCACCCCGCATTTCACTGGTATCCAGCAACCAAGTATTTTTTATTTTAAATAAAATTCAATTTTTTTAATAACGTGCATATGTCTAAAATGGCACTGTGCTATTTTGCATATATTTTTGTAGCTATTTAATTCACTTTTATTTAAAAATACTATAATCACATGCGTTTCACCTTACTTAGAGCCAATTGCACAGACGTGGATCAAAATTTGATCCGCATTAATTTCAGCAGATTATCTGAGGTTCAACGATGGCTCTAGGTTGAGTATTTTATCAGCCTTATTTAAAACGCATTGTAGAGTCTGGGTTTCACGGTGCTTTTCAGTGTTTTCTCGGCACAAACTTCCAATTGTTGCCAGAAAACTATAGGACTTCATTAACGAAATAGGTATATTAATTATGGTTTCCAACGAATGTACCGTGAACCCTGGGTGTGCCATTTTTTAGCGCAGATTCCCCTACGTATAAAACAATAATAAGATTCCACGTTAGAGGTCTTGTACAAACTACATGAGTTGCAACAAAAAAAATGCTGAAAAGGAACGTGCTATAAAAGCCTGATTGAAAAAATGTTCATCCATGGTTCAACAGTTTTAATTCACTCATTTAGGCGGATTAACTGAGGTTCAACGTTGGTTCAAGTGTCAAGTATTTGAAAATAGCCAATTATACATGCGTACACCACTGTTGAACCTAAGCTACATAAGTCTCCAATATCGGAGAGATGAAATTGCTGAACCACGTATCAATTTTGACCAGGGGTTCAGCAATTTTAAATCAACGATTTTGGCAAGTCAAATAAGGTTTAACGATGGTTCAACTGTTATAGTAGCGAACTACTAGCTTGAACCAACGTTTAACCTCATTCCACACGCCAAAATCAGTGATTTAAAATTGTTGAAACACGGATCAAAAAATGAGCCCGCGTTTGTACAACAGGTCCTTAGGGCCGGTTATTATTTTAACAAATTTTTCTATTTAAATTTTTTTCAATTTAAAAAAAAATTGTTTTAAAATAATACGGCTGGTTGTAAAAATATTTAATCCGTGGTTCGGCAATTTAAGCTCACAGACTATGGGAAATCAACTGCAATATAATAAAGGTTCAAGAATTTAATTAGCTTTTCAATTGGTTAGTAATTGGTTATTATAACATACTTGAACCTTAAACCATATTTAATTCACCGAAATCTTTGATTTAAATTAGCTAAGCCCTTAGAAAAGGTAATATAAGGAAGCGGCATTAATGGAAAAATTGCGGCATTTCTCATAATAGTGTTAACAAATAGAAATGCCTTCCAACAGGAACGGAGTGTTTTTTGATAGCTACTTTCTAGGGCACCATGATAATCATTTTCCAAATATTTTTTCTTCTCAGTAGTATGTGTAAGAAAATACTTAATTTTCAGTCTCTAGGGCAACCAGAACATTTTGTAATATTATATTTTCAGAATTTTTTTTGTTTCAGAGGTACATACAAAATGAACTTTATTTTACGCATTTGTCACAATATCTATTGCATGTTAACATAATAATCATAAAAACTCCAAACGTACAAATTCAACTCAACAACAAAAATAATATCCTCGCAAAAAGGGCGCTAAAAATATAGTTGCGCCTTATACAATCACCAACAAAAAGAAATACGTCCCTGTTTTACAGAATCACAGTTTGACATTTCTGATATACAAGACAATAACCAAAAACCATGTGCAAGTTTTCAATTGATTAACATTTTTCTAAAATTTGTTTAAAGCTTTAAGGCTGACCCAAACCAACGCGAATGCGGAGCGGCGACGAATTTTTGTTGTTTTTTAGCGTTGTGTTTATCATATTTTGTACTATTGTGAATGATTCACTGCGAATCGCTCCGCATTCGATTAAAAGATGAACAATTCACATCACTTTCTTTGAAAAAAAAATATAGTAAAACTCACAGGCGAATACCTACAAACATGGAAGGCATTAAGTAAGACTTCGTTCAACTCTCCTTACGGAAATGAAGAAAGAACTATAATTGTCGGAAGGGCACTGAAAGGTAATGTCAAAAATAACGAAAAGTTTCATTTCACCAAATGTCAGTTTTACTTAAGTGAAGTACGCTCCGGAGTGCACGCCACTTCCGTTAGGAAAGTTGATCATATTCTTTCCGTGTATTCGTTTATATTATTCTAACAACTCGAGGAATCCCTCCGAGAATTATAGTTCTAGCTTGAGGTACGCTCCGGATCATGATTTGGTCTTTAAACGACAAAACTGCCAGTTCATTTCCATTTGTATCTTTTGACGATACGGAAAGCTACTTTTCGATGGTTTTTGACATTCGCTTCATCAGTGTCCTTCCGACAATAATTATAGAATGTGTGTTTCAAATCTCCTTCTTCTGGAAATCTGGAACAGGAAATGACTCCAATACTCACAACAACCAATCGAAGACTTTTGGAATAGTAGAAGTTAGAATGGAGAGCGAAAGGAGTTACTCCGAAAGTCCAATCGAAAACAACATTGGAAAAAATAACTTAGGATTCATCTGTTCAGGTGAGCTCTCTGAAATATAAACTGAACAACTATTTATCTCTCGAAGATGGAAATCAATAATTGCATATTATCTACTAAGCAATAGGTGTGTGTTTTTCTTTCCCCTTGTATGGGCTAACCCCGAGGCCACACGGACAAGTACTGGCAAGCAAGTTGCAATACAAACACATTTGTTCATTAACAAATAGAGCCTGTTAAGAATAGGAAAATTAAGTCTACTCAATTCTTGTCTAAATTCGAAAATTTGAGGCACCTCAAAACATAAACAACAACAACCTGAATGCTTTGCACATCGAAACAACTACAAATGAGTCTCATGACTCCAGTGTTTATATTTTGTTAATGCCTCACGACATCCCTGACACCACACTTGTCTTGTCCAGAAACTACCGTGAGACCGGTCTCAGTCTTCCCAATCTCAACAGTGTCATACAAACACAAGCAACTTGCTCATCAACAACTGGCATGGAATTTTTGAAGCTAGTAGTGAAGAAAGTTGAGAAGCAAGTTGGGAGACAAGCAAGTGGAATGTAAGTGGAAAGCAAAAGTGGAAGACAAGTGGAATGCAAATCACGAATTTTACAGGCGGTATATGTAGCCAACTTGCGTGCCAATACTTGCCCGTGTGGCTTCGGGGTAGATGCTGATGTCGTTTTTTTGGTCCGATTCCCCCTGGGCTTAAAAGACACACCTTTTATAAATATTGTCATTGTTATTGACAAATTTGTATTATTCAAGTCAAAAGTGCCCTATTACACGACGACTTTAGATCCATGACTTTTTTCGAAATTCAATGAGTGCGAATGAGAAAAAACATCTGATCTCACCTTCACACTCACTTAATTTCGAAAAAAGTCATGACTCTAAAGTCGTCGTGTAATTGGACACAAAGCAATGAGTAGAGACACTTTCTGCCTCAATTATTGACAGAAGAGCCGCTGGGTTAAGCATCATGCACCACATAGCAAAAACATATGCTAATTCTGTGTGAACTAGAACTTAGAAACGAAATAGAAAGCTATCAAATACCCAACCAATCAACTCTATAGAATTCTATTTTTTATCTTTCTATGAAAAAGAGACTCATGAGTCATGACAAATAAATTTGCTCGTGGAAGCACGATGGATGGTTATTTCAGTTTCGCATCCAAAAAATATGCAACATATTTTCCCATTTAAATAGTATGCTCTCACCCCAAGAAAATCTTAGTTTAAATACCGCTTAATCTCACCACGTCTAAAAACTCACCAGACTCAATTCCAGTTCAGTGCCATCCCCATAGCCGCCATGTTTTTATTTACTCCGAAAAATTTGACATTACTGATATTTTTCGTTGAAAAAATTTTATGTGCTGTTTGACATCAACAAACGTCGTCTGGTGGAAAAATACGAGTGCGTAAACTTTTGCCCTTTGATTCTTTCGACAATAGAT
Organism: Dasysyrphus albostriatus; assembly: GCA_946251815.1. Lineage (NCBI taxonomy): Eukaryota > Metazoa > Arthropoda > Insecta > Diptera > Syrphidae > Dasysyrphus > Dasysyrphus albostriatus. The sequence continues at coordinate 142,187,543 of OX276336.1, forward strand.
TTTCTCTTCTTGTCTAGAACTGAAGCCAATTCAGGAAAATTCCCTCAAAATTATATCCGCATAATAAACCCTAGTGAATAATGCAATCATTTGTTGGAAAATAATTTCACAAATTGTTATTTTTGTGCTTGACGCGAAGAATACAATCGCAGAAAAACCTCATCGATTTACAAATCATTTCTTAAAAAAAAAGTGAATAAAGTAAAAAAGTATTAAAAAAGAAAAGTGCAAGGAAAAAAGTAATAAATAGAAATTCCATTTGTGAGGCGACACTCGCGTTTTGGTTTTGCCTCTGGACGCCAAGAAGTGTCAAAAAGTGCCACAAAATAAAATCTCAAGAAGTTGAATTGAAATTAAAGAAAATTTCCAAATTCTCGAGCGCCTGGAAACGCAACTAAATTCTGCTTTTATTTTTGTTTATTCTGTTTGTTATTGTGCACCCGAGCACCGAGGTCAATTCATTGGCTTCTTGAGGGTAAAAGGGGTCTAAGACGACGCCTTCGGGCCTTTGATTGTTCTTTTCTTTTATTTTTCGTTTCATTGGGTTTCATTGAGTGTAAATCAAAACAAACATCTTTGAAGACGTCGGCCATCAGCTAGCAGCAAATCCGTCGCCGCCAGCAAAACACGAAGGTAAGTCAACAAATCTGAGAACCTGACCAAATTCCAATGAAAATGAGACTCTCCTTAATTCTGCGTCTTGGTGTTTTTTTTAAACTTTGCGAGTTAATTTAGGTAGCAGCAACGCTAAGAATTACGAAACCATGAACATGTGTTCTTCTTCTTGCTCTGCTGTGTGTGTTTGTTGCTAAATAGATTAAGGAATTTGTAAAAAAAATGTAAGAAAACATGAGATGATGGGATAGCTAGCTGTAAACAAATACAAAATAAAACATAACATTGGCATTTGTGAGATATTGACTGACACTGGCAGTCGTATTTGGTGTTGATGCTGATGATGCGTTGCAGGAAAAGATATAGGTATCTTAAATCTGACACACACGTCAGTCATGGACATTTTTGTCTATTACCTGTTTATAGTGTTGGTTGTTGCAAGGCTACTGGAGATCGAAGGTGGATGCAGCTGCTGCCTTTAGCTCCTGTCCACCTACTCCATCCTACGCACGTAATCATAAAATCATTCTAGTTGAAGTTGTTTAACATCTTGCACAACAAGTACACTATGTTCTACAATTTAGGATACATAAATTGTTTGTAGGTACATTATGTGTTCATTTTTATGCGAAATTAATTAATGTTATTGAATAAAGTTGTTGGTTGAATTTTGTATTTATTTTTTGAAATAAAAGATTATTTATGTGCTCTACAACTAGTGTAGTATCTAAAGTACCTTCTTGCTAATTCATACCTTTTTTCATTTGTTTACAAATATCTTAATGTGGTCTATCATAAACTGGACTATACCTACATGGATCTTCAAACCAATTCTTCCTCGCTAATACGACTAAGATCACAAGAGTGTACCTGAGTAGACTGACTTGTTCTTACACTTTATTTCCTTTGAGTATACCTACCTATTAGTTCATTTTCCTTAGTCTGATACATTAGACAAGATTGTGAATAAGTACCCTTCAAGTTTCCCATATTAAGATATTAATAATTGAATTAATATTTCATTCAAACACCTCTATGGTTTGAAATATTTTGATAGGCAAATGAGGTCTCAGCACCCTCAGCAATCTCAGTCTCGTGAACAGGATTTATCAGAAAAAAATTCTTTAAAATTACAGAGGAAAGAAAATATTGGATTCGCTTGCCCACTTTTTGGCAAATAAAATTTGCTGAGCCCTCCGAGATCTCATTTTCCTGAAGACGCCAATTCCGTACCTATATTTCGCCTTCATTTATAAATGTCAGCTTTGAAGTTATTAGTGTAGGATCTTCAAAAAATTCTTTAGGCAGCTACATATATCGAAAACTTTCTTATATTTTGCAACGATCAAATTGACCATAAAATAGATTTTTTTTATTTGAGAACGGCACGTTCCTAATTTCTGACTTTTTACTTACTTCTTAATATCCCAATTCCCGTTGTTTCAAATATTTGTCGTTCTAGTTGTATCTTTTAATCTATTCGTCACGTGCATAGGAACACCGAAAAGTTCTTACTTGAATAACAACCTACTAAAACCCTTTTTTTGTATTGTAATGTGCCCTTACAATATACCAATGACTTCAATTTGTATGTCGTTAGCTCTCGGTCTACCACTCAAAAAATCGATCGGCAAAACAACCAAATAGATAACACGATCATATTTGTTTAAAAATGTTTATTTGCTATGAAAAACATCAAAATATTAATGTGTTAATAATGAAATAATTAATCTCAAAATTCATTGCTTTAATAAGATACAATTTTACCATATGACCCATAAAATTGTCAGCAACATCACCAACATGATGCTAAAGCGCTGATCTTTTTTACGTTAAACCGTGTAGAGATAAGCTTACAATTTTGTTTTTATATTAATTTGGATTAGTATTTGTAATTGTAATTTTAAAAGCTTCACACAACCCTAACCTAATGAAAAAAAGTAAGCCGTATTAAAACCGCATGCAGAAAAAAAACAATAAAAGCGATAGGGTATTATACAATAGAACCCATTATTATTTAAGTTGTAATATGTACCCTGCTGTGAATTATTTGTTTTGTGTTTATTTTCAAGCTTATTCTCTTTAAGAAACCCAATGGAGTGTGTATTTCCTGTAACCTAGAAAAAAGGGTGGAAAACGGGTTTTACCTTTAGTCATAACCACCCATAAGTGCATTGTAACTGAACCGCACAAGCGGCACGGCACTTCTTACTCACTGATGGTTGACATTTTTGATTTATATTTGTTTTTGTATCTTTTATTTCGAGTGGACAGCCATCAGCAGAGTAAACAGCATCAATAAAAGTCATCAAAACAAAAACGAATAAATACAAACATAAAATTATACTTTTATAAAAGCAAAGTATTAACAAAAATAAGAAAGCAAGCATGTGTGACATAATGGAGGACAGCAAAGAACATTTAAATATGCATTCCATTAGAGGAATAGAAAACGACTTTTACTATTCCATAGGTAAATCGTGCTCTAAGCACGCGTTCTATTCCTGTTTCCTTGGGTCTTCGGTTGGTCGGTCCGTCCATCCATCTATGCACAATCCCTGGGAAACGATGATGGGAATCAAAGAAATTGATTTCTAAAGAAAACAGTTGGGTGCTCGAGCATAGAGACACTCAGTATAAATAATTCAATGAGAAAATCTCTTCTAGGATTGGAAAGAAAATTCCCAAGATGCCAATATTTGTGTTCTTTTTTTTGGTTGGTTAAGAGGAAAGAGAAAACACATTCCTTAAGTGCATTGGGAAGATGTACGTATGTGTAAATATTCCTGTATTTTATAAGAATTGAGAATTTTAAGAAATTTCAAGAATGTATTTTCATTTTTAGTGGGATTTTATCGAAATGGAAATGGGTTTTTCTTTTCTTTAGGATTTTCCTTTCAAAATAACAAAGTTTCAGTAGGTGACATCTCCCAATCGAGAAGCTCTAAAATATTCACCACAAGAATTCTAAGATACAATAATTGAAGGAATTCGAGGAAACGTTGAAAATAGTATCGCAAACATGTCGTGTGTGTGTGTTAAGCTGTGTAGCATACGATTATGCTAATGAATATAAAAACACAAAAGCTTATTTTGAGACGACAATGTGACGCGACGAAGACTATGATGGCTAATAAAAGTTCAAGATTATCATATAGAGATGCAAGTTGATACCCTAATTAGATGCATGCTTAATGCTATCTGGTATTCTTCCGGCTGATCAACGAGATCAAATTACAAGCTGATTCAGACACTGATACGTGTATTGATTGCTATGGTTGTATCTTTCCATGTTCATTCAGGCATGTTATCTGTAATAAGGGAACACACAAATTAATCGTATTTTTATTTGATAGGAATTTTTGTGTAGGCTAGAAAGTTGCAGGTTGGCTAGAGTGTGTTTTATTACTCTCTTATACATATTTTTTGAATTTTAAAATGCAAATTTATATTAAAAAAAAATATAGTTTTTTTTTTTAGAAATCAGGAAGCAATAAATAATTTTTATTTTTAAAATATTAACTGATTTGATTTGCAGGAAAATTTTGTTTATTAATGAAAAGAAAATTAGTTCTGACTTTAAAATATGCATTTATTTTTGAGTATAGTGTTTACTGGTTTAAGTTTAAGTTATCTTATTATTGTTATAATTATTATTCATGAGCTTGAATTAAGTAAAATAAATAAATAAATTAAATGTTACTTCTTTGCTATTAAATAACACATAACAAATAACATCTTTAGCAAAATACTGAAAAAAATGTCTATGTTTTTCTGAAGCTAAGGCTACATTACAAAAATTAAGACTAGAGTTAATATGTTAAGCTGGGTTTGAAAATTAGTGCCTCTGGAAGAAACATGATCGCATACATACGATTGGGGAAAGGAGCTTGGCATACTTGTGACAGTTTGGCAGGGACAACTGCCTTTTTTGAATTCTCCAAAAGTATTTCATGGTTATCGTGAAGTGCTTCTTATCTTAGCCGTTAGGATTTGGCAGACAATTTTATGTCACCTGCACTGCTTCTACCTTTACTCATACAGGAATGGCTGAAAGTACAAGTCACTGGTCCCCACTTATCCTCGTACAGTTCACTCAGTAATTTTTTTAATTACTTTTTATTTGATTGACTATGTATGCTATTGATAAAGATAATGATGGAACACGCTTTTGTTTTTCACTTACATTAATTTTAAGAGAAATGAATATCAATCAATTAATTTTGTTTCAAAATAAAAACTCTAATTTTGGTAATTTTTAAAAATTTCGCATAGCCGATTTCTCATCTTTATGAAACAGTTTAATGATTTGCAAATGGATTTGTGTGAGTTCTTCTTTCTTCTTCTATTTAAATATACCAACCCTCACTAATTTAAGAAGTGAATCAAATGAAAAGCTACAAAGTGTTGTTTTTTTTTTGGGAAAATAAAAGCAAATCAACAAAATTTCGGATTTCTGTCTACAAAAATAGTAAGTTTGTCTGAATCACGTTAAAGAGAAAGAAAGAAAAAAATGTACACTCTTACCAATGCTAAATTTGCCTAAATTCGTTTTAAAATGGAATTCTAAGTTGTTTTCACATCCTTCATCAGCTAGGTATGCTTGTGAAGCTTCTATACGGTAGGTAGTACGCTTCTATGTTTTGCAATGGTTACATTACTTATACGGAATTTTCTTCTTGGTCTCTAGCTTAATGTATTTAGGTAACAAGCAACTTCCATGAGAAGAGTAAGAGTAAAAGTAAGGAATTCTATTGACATAAATTTGCATTCAATTAAGGCAAAACAGGGAATATTGCCTACTTTCTCAGAAATAAACTGTTGAAATCCTGGATTTCCTTTCAACTATACTTTTCAAGTCTCCAACGAAATGCCACACAATATACAAGTGTAAAACTGAAATCATTCCAAAAGTTACCCTAATTTTATTCAATTAGATATCAGTTTTCATTTGGATTTGCTTTATATTTATGTTTGTACTGACAGAAAATAAAAGCCCAATCTTGATATAGAAAACGTTATACAAAATCGTTTTTTTTTTAATAATGAAAAAATAACACGCTACAACCAAAATAAAAATTCTTTTAGTGATACTTATCCCCAAATACCTAGGTATATAAAAGTATGTTCATGATAAAAATGATGAAAAGTGTTTTTTTTTTTCTTATTTCAAATGCATGTTATATAATTTACCGTGTTCTATGAGAATATTTGCATGTCAAAGTGCATTTATATGTAGATTGAATATAAATTTTAAATTTGAGGCGAACAAAAAAGGAAACGGTCGTACGAAGGCTTTTCGCTAAAACTACAAATAGATAAACATATGTATATACGTGATGACTTTATCCCCTAAATAATGAATAAAATTTACTGAGTTTTTTCTTTTAGTTTCAATTAGTTTATTCAAGTGCATGAAAAAATAGCTTAGTGGGATAGTTTTTTTCCAGTTTTTTTTTTTTTGTTTAATTCAGTAAAAACAAAAATTGAAAGTGACATTGGAGTGCCAAAGTGAAATAACGGTATGATTTTTACAGTTTTGCATTTATGTACGGCTTCAAGTTCGGTGCTCAATGGGGAACGTTCTAATCTAAAAATTCAAATTTTAAAATTTTCCGTTCACGTTGAGACGGTCGTAAAGACTGTCGCAACGCATGGTTCACAGAAATTTTCAGTGGAAAGCTGAAAGGAAATATTGCAAATAGACCTCGTGTGGTCATAAGTGCGTTAAAATCTACGAACCTTAAGACCATTTCAACTTAAATAGCCCCTTTAGCTATTTACAAAGTTTTCAGATAAAATGGGTTTAAAAAATCACAAATTTCTTACATAATACACATATACATGCATATGTATCAGGTACTAAAAATAAATAAATAAATTTGGTGGCACAACAGCTCGTGAAGAACCAAGGCCTAGTGACTTACAACTCTCAACCATTCCTGTGTGCGTATTTTTGGCAGGAATGGAGGGGACCTACAATTTTTTGCCGAGTCCGAACGGCTAGATGAGAAGCACTTATTCATGACAAGTATACTCTTGGAGGATTTGTCAGTTCCTCGCAAGAGGCAGTACCTCGCGAAAAAAACATTTCTGTTTTTAGGTGGCAGCGGCTGGGAATCGAAACCAGACCTTTGGCATGACAGTCCTACGCACTAACCATCATGCCACGAGGTACTACTACTACTACTACTTGTATCAGGTACTAGAATATACTTTTCTTAAGGTTTTTGATGCCCTTAATTCGTTTTAATATTATTTTTTCATCTCAAAGTATTATTTCAAGCAATTAAAAATTTCTCCGACAGTCTAGCTTTTAAAGAGGACCTAAAAAGTTTTTCATTGATTGTAGCAAGGGCAACCATGGAGAGTCTCTAAGACCTCTCCCGTTATGTTAGGTAGATACCTTTTGCCTCGAGATACAAAAAAAAAAAAAAACAAATAACAAAAAAGTTGACTTATGTTTAAGATTTGATCTTGATATCTTTTGATAATCAATCCAATACGGTTTACGGTACGTATAAGCTCAGTGGTCCGTTTATTGAATTTTAGTGACAAAAATCATTTCCTACGCAATTCTTCACCGACTGAAAATGGTGATTATAATAATTTTATATGAAGAAAATTTGAAAAGAAAATTCTTCTGTTTATGTGGAGCTCAACTTCATTGCGTTTCGCCCAGGTATGATAGTTGGACTCATCAGTTAGATGACTATCATACCCTTCTAAGACGCAAATTTATATCGATGGTTACCGACTAATATAAATGAACACGGGCATTTGAAATTCTAAGTGTCTTAATTTGACCAAATTCCCTTAGAATAATAAAATTCACAGTATCTCCAATGCTGTGATTTTTATTCTAGTCGGTAACCATCGATACAAATTTGGGGCTTGTATCTTTTGCATAAAAGCAAATTCCAACTTTTTTGGGTTCCTCGCGTGGTCGGATTCAAATATATTAATATCTAAAAGCACTTAACTATTCTAGATAATTTTTCTGCATTTGCATACTATAAAGGTGAATATAAATTAGCTTTTAAAAAAATATATTTGTAGCATGTACATTTAAAAAAAATGGTTGTCCCAAAGTGGGCAACCAATTGATTATAGTCTTTAATTTTTTTTTGAGTCGTAACGTTTCGGATGTGCTTACACCCTTCTTCAGAAAAACTTAAATAAAAAACATAATCTAGAAATATTACATACAAACGCACCCGAAATGTTATGACTCAAAAATTAGACGACAACAATTGACTTTGTGCCCACTTTAGGACAACCATTTATTTTAATAAATACTTAAAAGTCACGAAGAAAGGAAATATTTATAGTATTTGCATTGGCCACAATCTCAATCAATTGTGTTATATTAATTGTTGCCTGGGATGAAGGAAGGTTTAATTTCGGACGACTTCGTGTTTAAATGAACGACAGTCGAATTTGGTTTGAATTTTTTCTGAAACTTATATGTACGACCTTGAATCAAGAGATTTTAATTTTTAAATTTTTGTGCTGCCACCAAGAAAAGAGAACAAATAAACACTTACCTGCTTGACATTTACATCGTTTCATCATCAAAATGTAAAATTTGAAATTTTTGTTGCTCTTGGCTGACTTTAAATTATACCAAACAGTTTAATAAAGGTTTGTACATTCATGTGGATCCATAATACTTTTGCAACAGTTTTCATATATATTGCTCCCTTATTGCAAGAATTTTGCATTTTTTAAATGTCACGGTAACAAAAACTTTAGCTATGGATAGTTTACTAGGCTCTTTGGGCAATATATTTCCGACATAACTCAATGTATAGAATATTACTGAAGATCAAGGAGGAGACAAATTTTAGCTTTTGCCGTGGAGCAACTTAAATCTTTGGCATATCAAAAATTTAAAAAAAGTTATTCACCTAGTTCTTGCAATTAGGTGGCATATCTGGAGTCAGGGGTCAAGTGTTTTTTAATAAATTATTTCCTTACCAACTTGTCTGTCAAGCATGGTTTATACATCCAACCTTATTGAAATTTTGATGTAGAAAATCAATTTTCCCTGGGATAAAATTAAAAGCAATTATTTTTGCGAGAAGGAAGAACATTATTTATTTGTTTCTTAACAAACGTAAATTCGTGGTCCTATCTTAACCCAACATTCGACTTTTTTTGTAGGTGATGCTTTTTTCGCGAAAATAACAGCACTTAATTTTATTCCATATGTCACGCTTGGACAATTTTTGTTTTTTAGTTGAAATAACACTTTGGATGTATAAACTGGGTTTTTATAAATTCATCTTTATTTTGTTTCTTGTTTTTTATTTTGTTTTGTCTTGGCCAATGAATTATTTTCAAACCTAAAGATTCGTTCTACGTAATTATGCATACACAAATCTGCTCATTTGTCTATTTTAATAGAATTTTGTGGGAAGTAAAATCCTTGCGTGGATAATAATTTATGCCTACATAATGTAACTACATAATTCATACATATGTACAAGTATACTGCTTGCTCATCTTATATTCGAATAATTTATTTAAGAACATTTTAATAGCACCCTGTTGTGCATTTTTCCTTGAAAAGTATTGAATTTTTTTGTTTACACTTTTTATGGAGGATAGCTTACCTATCTACTGCAAACCATTATCCTTTTTCACAATGTCTATACTTATTGCTCTAAATCTCTGCACAAACAAAAACCATATTGTCATTGAAGAGGTGAAGATTGACTTCCACGTATTGGTCTGGCTGAGACAGTAGAAAAGAGCCTTGAAAAATGCAAACAAAAAAAACACTGAAATGTGGATATAGTTATAAACAAAAGGATGTATGGGCTTATAAAAACAATTTCCACATACAAAAGAAACACACCATAGCTGTATATATAACAGTCTATCGTAATTAAGGTGAAGGTGAATCCTTAAGCCACAATCTGAGCGGAAATCCTTTTATTTCCAGTTTTTTGTTTTTTGTCATTTTGTTACCATTGTTGTTCTTCTACCTGGGTTGTCAATAGTTTTACGGTGTTAGATTTCCAAAACAATGAAAGATAGATTTAGAGGGTGGCTAACAAGGTAGTAAAGGTATCCCTTCGAGTGCTCTGGCTGATGGTTTTGTTGTTGTTGGAAGAAGATTTGTTGGCGACCTGTTTGGTGTTGTTTTCTTTTTCTAGTCTCTTTCATTTTATAGTGGAAAGATTTTACTTGCTGTAAAATTTCATTTTCGGGTGAAAATTTACGTTCATGTTGAACTGAAATTGGTCATTGTTGGACGATTACAAGGGAGTAATAAACGGCCTCAAAAGGTGCTAACCTGAATTTTTTTTTTGTATACATGTAGGTATGGATGAATATAATTTCCGAGGATGTTTTGTGGTGTAAATTAGGGTGAACGAATTTTATTTCTTTTTATACATTTTTTTGGTAGTTTGTTTTTTACTTCCTTGAGTTTGGTTTGTTTGTTTTTTTTTTTTTTTTGTGTTCAAAATATTTGTTGGCCGGTGGTTTTATTATATATAGTCTACAAAATTTTATATTGAGGGTTCCAGAAAAGTATTCTGTTTGTGAAGTTGCTTTACTATTGTGCTGCCAAAACCTATTGAATGGAAATCGTTTTTTTTTTTTTTTGTCTGATAAAATGTCATAAATTCCAAAATGAAATTGGATATGAGGTGGAAGTCATATTATAGTTTGGCAGAGCTAGACAAAAATATTTTTGATTTCTTTAATGGCGTTAATAAAAACAATAATTTTATTCTATCTATATACAATATACCTACATAAATTCTTTGTAGTCTGTCTGTTATGATATGACATTAAAGTTATGATAGAATTAATAGATGTATATAGAGAGAGATAGTAAAGATTTTGTTGGCGAAGTGCATTGATGATTTTTTGTGGTTATTAGGCTAGATTTTTTTATTGGTTATAATAAAACAGGTGAGACGGTGACAACGACGTCATGCATTAGCTGAAATTATAAGGTTTCGGTCTAAGGTGTGTTTTTTTTTTGTATAAAAGAAGTTTGTATTTAAAACAAAAACAAAGAATAATTTACATTTTGTAAAGGGTTTTCCATTAGAGGCGGGTAAATATTAAATTATATTATTGTAAAATTTACTAATAAAGAACTACACACCTTTGTGGTTTCCGATATCAAGGAATTTTATTTGAAAGGGTTATCAGTGACAATCTGTGTAATATAATGTCGTGGGAAGCGCACACGCGGAAGGTTCAATTTTCGGTGGATCAGGCTAAAATTGGGTGACGTTATCGATTATCTTGGCTTTGTGGACACCGGTCGCTTTGCACAGACCCGAAACTAAAAGAAAATACAGAACATAGTACCAACCGATCATGCTTGCGCAGCATCTGACAAGTGAACTTAACAGTGATTTTTTATAGATGGCCATCGTCCTTAATAGAGAAATTTAGCAGACTTAATTACCCAGTCAGCACGTTTTGCTCGACATTGCAACTTACAATGGGTTTATCTTATACATATGTCTTAAGAGTGTGAACAATTAAAGGATGTGGTTGTCATGAACTGTCAAAATCTTTACATCCCTATACAATAAAAAAAACTTATTTTAAGCAATTTAACAAAATATTAAACTCTGAAATAGAAAAGTCTTTTGGTGGTTTTTTGAAAAATCAACCGCTAAATCAACAATATCTGGAAAAGCACTAATGTTAGTTCTGTGTTTTAAAGTTCAATATATGTACTTAAAAAGGCTTATAATCTTTAATAAAATGAAAAGAAAAAAAAACTTACGAAATGCAGCAATGGAATTGCTTTGGATATGATAAGACGTTGTTTTTTTTTAAATTGTCTTAATAGCCCAGGAAAGTTAGACAAAAGAATCATTGGTAAAACTATGAAATAATTCCTGCGAAGCTGAATTTTAGTGGAGAACTTTACTTGAACGTTTTTAACATTTCCTAAAAAGGTTCGCAAAATTTGGGAAGGGGAAACATTTTTAGCAAGTTCTACACAAAAATCTTTATAGCACTTTTTTTTGAAGGAGCAACAGATTTTGAAAAAACCTTCATTAAAATAAAGCTCTTCGTTTCAGCACATTTTCAAATTGTGTAGAAATGCATAAGCTTCAATTTGTACCTTCACCTTTTTTCAAAAAAAAACTGATGGTTTTCGAGATATAAAATTTGGCCCCATTACGCCCTCTCCCAAACCTAAATTTTGTTCTCCTGAGTCAAATTTAACTAATTTTTCAAGCTTTCCACCCAAATTCAGCTCTGTCGGAATTTTTCCGAGTTAAAGTCATTTTTCTTATCTTCTTCTTATCTTTCTTTCATTCTTATCTTTATGTCATAAAAAAAATTTAATTTCAAAATTTTGTAACTACTTGAAGTCCTCAGAACCCACCTTAAAAAACCACTTAAAGTTTTCTATGCGATCATTGGTTTCTGAGATATACTTTTTTGAGTGCAAAATTTAAGAACAAAATATTAGAATTCTCAAACTTTTTTGATGCCTTAAGGCCAGTTTTTCAGTGCGAGATCATTCTTATCTCGGGTTTAAACCTGTGTTAACTTTAGAAATGAGTTTTACAGTCAATTGAAATCCTAAGTTAAACTCGGAGTTAACTCACCTACTTTAGTGAGTTATTTGCCACTTTTATACTCAACCAAATTGAGTGCCTTTTTAGTTGTGGTGCCATCTTTATTTGGATAGTGAAAGTTATTGTCAGTGCAATTTCGTTGTGGCGCTATCTGTATTCCGATGCGTGAAAGGCATAAAAGGGTGTCGCACATCGATGGCCTTAGATTTTCGACAACTGAAAGATAAAAGTAATCCTCAACTGAAAAACTGTTTCTGAGTCAAGTCAGGGTTAATTTATTTTCAGGATAAGCTAACTTTAATTAAATTCAGAGTTAAAACTGAACTAAAAAACTGGCCCTTAATACTTGTTATCCTAACTAAAGATTATTCTAAAAGTGGTCGCACTACAAGTGTAAATTTTTGTACGCAAAATTTTACATGTAAGACTGATAAAATACCACGGTATTGACACGTTTTTGCATGCCACAGTAGTGAAAAATATTGAATTTTAAAGCTGCAGTTATATATTTGACGTAAATATAACTAAAATCAATTTTTGTTTTTTAATTAAAGTCGAGTGTAAAGAGGAAAGTGTAAAGAAATATTTGGTAATCTTAGGACTAGTTTTTCAGTTCTGGTTTAATTTGAGTTAAATAAAATAAGAGTTAGGTAATCCCGAAATCAAATAAACCCTGAGTTAACCTAAAAACTGTTTTTCAGTTGAGAATTAATTTTATCTTTCAGTTGTCAAAAATCTAAAGCCATCGATGTGCGACACCCTTTTACTATCGCATCGGAATACAGATAGCGCCACAACGAAATTGCACTGACAATAACTTTCACTTTCAAAATCAAGATGGTGCCACAACTGAAAAGGTACTCAATTTGATCCTTGAGTTAACCTAGGATTTCAATTGACTGAAAAACTCGTTGTTGGAGTTAACTCAGGTTTAACCTCGAGACTAGGATAATATCGCACCGAAAAATTTGCCCTTAGGGTGGAGACATTTAGGGTATACAAAAGTTTTGGTTTTCATATACGAAACCCCCTATTAAATTAAATTTTAAGTTTTAATTTGTATTCATAGACATGAATTTTCCACAAATCCTTTTCTCCGAAACTAGTTTTCTGCTTAAGGTAACACATTGATTTTTCAAATTTTATTCATCTCAATTTATCAATCGAACAAGCCAAATTTCCCTTCTTTAACCAAAAAAAAAAAAAAAAACTAAAAATCAAAATGAAAACAAAGTAAGAAGGAAGAAAACTTAGGAAAACATGAATCAAACATAAATCTATTGTGATGATAAATTCGCTCGCCTTCAAATATCCTTTCTTCTTTGTAATTTTCGATTTTATTTATTTAGATTTTTGATTCAATTTCCGCAATTGAAATATAAATTCTACCCTCTTTTATAATAATTCTAAAACAAATTGCTTTTGTGCATGTTCGCGCATACAATTTTACAGATTATTCCAAACAATACTCCCCATTCGATTGTTGTTCATTCATTTCTCAATGAAACAACAAGGTAGGTACCTTGCTTCGTATATATTTCATTTCTAATCTGATCGAACTAAAATCCTGATGTTGTTTCATTAAAAACTCATTACCGAGACTTGCCCTTAGTTTTGTGATACACCTTCTCTTCCGTTTCTAGATAATACATTTACAACGTTTCCCTCGAGAATAATTTCTAAAAATATATATAAAACACCTCAGAACTCACCCTCTGTCAGAATCAGAGTCGGTCTGCGAAGAGAACAAAAATGCCAAACTCACGTAGTTAATTCACGGAATAAAATCGTTTTTTTTCCTTATATTGAACATTTTCCATCAACAAACATTTTATAGATGTTTATTTACCTGATGGTCATTGATCACATGCGCTTGCTGCTGCTGCTTAAGTTATATCCTTCTCTATATCACACCCCAGCTGAGGCTTATATTTCGTATAGAATTTCGAAATAAAAATACTTAATTGTCGACAGCAAGTAGCTAGCTGTTCGTTCTGCACACTATAACTTGGAAAATGGTTTTTCCAAATAGCCAGATGCTGCAAGAACAGAGAAACCTCTTCAACTCCTGCTGTTGCTGGGTATACACATTGTCAGCGGGAAACTTGCTGCATCTGACATGACTGAGACATTCGACCGATCGATGTTATATCGATTGATAGATTTCCAGCTGGAACAACATCTGGATTAACTATGGGAGTGCAGTGCTACTATTAAAAATCACAAGTACACTACACCCGCCAGGAATAGCTGTTGACGTTAACAGGGTGTGTGTTGTAACATGCAATATTAAATCTTGGGTAATAGAAATTGTTTGTGTTTCTTCAGTTTAAAAATATATTTTTCAAAGAATTTAGTTAAAGGAAATTAAGAAATTTCAAAATTATTAGCTTTAAATTGAGATTATGGGGTGGTGGGGGAGGTGTGTATTAGAAACTTAATATTTGGATACTACTTCCTATCATAAAACATATGTACATAAATCTCCTTGAAAGATCTAAAGGCCTACTCATCAGAATTTAAAACGATTTTATGCCCACACAAAAAAAAAAAGAATTTCCAAAATCAATTAAAGATGGGTTCACATTAAAAAATATTTAAAGAATTTCGAAGAAATTTTAAACGAAGCTTAGTGTTTTTTAAAGATTTCTTCTTTTGAATTTTTCGTTAAAATTCGAAAAATTTGAAATATGTTTTCAAATACAGAATGAAATATCAACAGAAAGTTAATTCTAATCACATATTATAAACTGAAAACACGAATAATAATAATTTATTAAACATTTTTAAAATTTTAATTCCAATAATTTTCAGATTTGACAAATTTTTAAATGATAAATAAGATTTAATTTTTATATTTGACTGCTACAAATTGAGTAGTTAATCAGGGGCAGCAAATGTTCTATTCTGGAATTTCTGACACTTTGCTTATTAACCCAAATTTGTAGAGATAGTTCTTTTTTCCTTTGTATTCCTATTTTAAGTTTTGTTTCGTTTGAGAAACCCAATAAATAAAAAAAGGAAGTGTGATATGATTTTTGCTTTCCAGCCGAGGTTATACTCGCCGGTCTTGCCAGGATCGTCCTGAAAAAACACGAAACTTGAGAGGAAAAAAGTCTTAGAACCTTATATTATTCTATTACTTTGGTAAATTCTAGTACTGGAATTATTCACTTGAGTTTCTGGATTCTAGTCTTACTGCCTTGTATCGGTTTTGCAGGTTTCTGATGATTCGGTTTGGGCTTAAATCTCGGGTAGTGCGGCCTCTGATGATACGGCCTATCGTTTTGCCATAAGGCTTATAACGGGATTGAACGGTATAATGCTTCTGGTCATTGGCAATCAAAAAAGGCAGGCTTAGCGCTCTGTTGCATCAGGAGGTACTACGCCCCTGGTCGAACTGAAAACTGCAGGCTAAATGCTCTGGTACACCAGCAGGTACTACGCCCCTGGTGGCAATCAAAAACAGCAGGCTTAACGCTTAAGGCCCTGGTGGCAATTAAGACGTCTTGATTTCGAACTAAAGCCCCTTACCACTACTGGGGGGAAGCCTTAGTTTGAAATAGTAGCCATGTTTTGTTGAGAAGTAGCCAGCCAGGTAGTTGAAATTTTACACGCAGTGCAACAACAATCACCAGCTGCATAACTTTTCCTTTTTTCTGCAGTCAAATTCCTTGAAACTGTTCAGAACTATGGAAATCTCAAACAAATGAAGATTTATTTACCAGTTTGTTCTGATCCGTTTTGTTGAAAAGCTTTTGCCTGGCTGTGTATTGAGCGGCACAGAGGACCCAAAAAAGGAGTACCTGCACATCCAGATAAGAACCCGCGATACTGGCCATCCAAGGCACTGTCGTTCAAGAAAGCTGTTGACTATTCTTAAACAAAGCTCTTTTATCAAATTTTTAAATAAGCCCATAGCAAGATGACACTATAACCATAAACGCCGAACAGCCCTTGTGTAAATGCATAAATGCGAAATGAACATCATGGCCACAAATAGAAGAACCATGTGTTATGACCACGGCGAGACGAATGCCATGGTAACAAACGACACTCGCGATCAATGCACTTACACTAAACTTTGCTTAAAGATTGTGTAAAAAAATTACAGATAAAACAATTTTTTTTTCAAATTTTTAAGACAAAACAAATTAAAAATCTCCAAATAGGATTTATTTTCTTTCTCTCAGCGGTAATTGGTCAGTGGTTTGATTATCTGAAACCTAAAAAAAGCGAAATTAAAGTTTCTCACTGAGAAAAACTGAAAAAAGTTCGTTTTCAGTTAAGTGGTCATTAAATTAACATTTTGAAAAATCTCGGCAGGTAAGCGAAATTTTAAAGACCTTTCAAACGGTCGGGTTCTATTTTAGACCTCGGGTCTAAATGGATCCAAAACGGATGCAGGACAGATTGGAGATGAATCCAAGACTGAAAGAAGATGGCTTCAAAACGGATCCAGGATTGATCAAAAACGAATTGTTAGTGGATTGAAAACGGATCGAAGACGGATCAGAGATGGATCCAAGAAACAATTTGAGATGAATGGAAGATGGATCCAAGACGGGTCGGAGACAGTTCCAAGTGGGTTCCAAGACGAATCGAAATCGGACCGGAGACCGACCTAAAACGGATCGGACACGGATCGGAAACAGATCGAACACCGATCGGACACGGATCCGTCTAAAAGAAAGAAATTTTCGGAACAAGGTTGTTGTCTAAAAATAAGCAAAAAGATCTGATTTATATGTTAACTTTTTCCAAATCAGAAAAACCGATTTTTAATACAATATTCTGTTTACAGTAGTGTGTAAGATTTTTTTTATAATATTTATATTTGCTCTTTAACGAAAATATTTCGTGTGGAAAAATTTCGAAATTTCGATCATAGAATCTTATATCACGATAGTGAAGAAATCTAAACGAGTGGGTTTGGTCATAAGGTCCTTCGGTTTGTGAAGCAAAATAAAAGCATCTTTTACTACTGGGTCTATATCTACCATTTATTTTTATATCAATGGCCTACAATAAAGAAGACAATATTGATTCAAACTCAGTGGGAACATTTAACTTTAGTAAAGTAGGCTAAGATTTTTCTAAACCAATTCAAAACATCTACAGACGCACACATGTACATATACAAATACATACAATGCAAGTATATTTGTATGGTATTTAGGTACCTTCATCGCATAGGTTCAGAGCTTGTTTTTTCAAAATTTAAATATTCTGACCATTAATCTTAACCAAAAACCCGAAAACATGGTTCAATAACTTTGTATATTATTTTGTTTCATAATAATTTATATATATTGAAGCCATTAACAACAACAACAACAACAACAACAACACAAAACAATATCTCCCAAAACATTAAGCAAACCAGACCACCCAATAACGCAATCTACCACTAACCCCTTTCCCATATTATATCACGTTCCGAATCAAAACTCATATTCGATGTAAACATTGAGATTAACCTACTTTGGTTGCATTGTAGCAACAAAAAGGCACAATATATACTGCCCCGAGCTGATGCTTGTGGATCTGTATTTTTTGTTTTGCATGCAAAACTAACACACAAATAATATAAGTTTGAAATTTAATACCCCCTTCCTTCTCCTTTAACCAATGGTATATGAAGTAGAAGCCTATATATACTCAATACCCTCATCCATTTAAAACAAATGTATAACTATGTTTACTACATTTCAGTTTGTGTTTTTGATAGGCCATATAATGGAAAAAAAAAACTTTAAAAAAAAAAACTGGTACTGGCAATGACAACAAATGTATGTGGTGATGGCATTCATGTGAAACTAAAATGTTTTTATACCTCATTTTTTTTTTGTTATTGTGCTGGTCGTCGTCGTCGTGTGTCCTGCTGGATACAATCATTTTTTTTCTGCAATTTTGCATTCAAACAAAAATAACCACCAACACGAAGCTCCTATTATCAAGAGCATACGGTTTTTAGTTACTCATGTTCCGCATATATACTCGTAAATGTAGTTTTTTTTGTGAATCAAAATGATACATTAAAAGGATTTTTTATAAAGTTTTTTTCGTCGGAGTTTTTTTTCTGGCACTAATTTTTTATAAAGTGTTTCACTATCTCGCAAACAATATACTTTGGTCAGGTTGGCAATAATAATTGTTATTCCCACAAGGGCGGCAATGCAACCAACGAAATTGTTTTTAAATAAAACAATTCTAGAAATAAATTCCGGGGAATCAACACACACGATCCACAATCCAAATTCAATGCGGATATTTCTTTACTTTTAAAATAAATCTCGCGAAAAATTATTTTAAATTTAAAAAAAAAAATAATTGCGGATGTAAAAGTGATACTTTTTGTTTTCTAAAAAAATCTAACATAGTGCTATAGTTCTTCTTAAAAAAAAAACAGAAATTAAAAGCTTTGGCGATAAAAAAGTTAAATCGGAGGATCTTGAGGCAGCAAAATTATTGGCAGTGTTTGAAGATGAAATATTTTTTTATATAGTTAAAATCATCAGCTTGAAGCTTTCAACTTTACATTACATAGCTTCATTTGTTAAACAAAAGCATAGTACTTTGTATATATGTAGGTATGCACTATTGTTAGGGGGACCAGATTAAAATTAAGTAGCCTCTTTAAGAAAATAAAATATAAGGAAACTCTACCGAATAAGGGGACTGTCCTCTAAGGCTAGGACCGCACTTGCAATTTTCTGTCGTTTTAACCAAAAAATTTGATCGCAACCTATGTCTCATGTGCGTTCATTCTCATTTAATCTCATGTGTTCTATTTTTTGCGACTGAATGATAAAACGACAGAAAATTGCAAGCCTAAATGAGAATGAAAACACATGATACCAAAAAGTCATACTGGGTTGTGATTAAATTTTTAGTCGCAACGACAGAAAATCGCAAGTGCGGTCCCAGCCTTGAAAGCCGAAAACTAGTTCCATTTCTCGTTCGATGCGATTGTCGAAAGTTAAAATGAAACAATCGAAGTTAGATTTTTGTGCTCACACTTGCGATTTAAAATAGCGCGACTAAAAAATTGTATTCACAACTAGAAAATATCATGCACGTACTTGTGATTTTTAATCGTACGATTATATAGCCGCAAGATATGAGACACATGGTTTTAAGGCTAGGAACACACCTGTGATTTTCTGTCGCATGATTATTTAGTTTGCAAAAAATAGAACAAATGAGTTTAAATATGAATGAGCGCACACCACAAAATCCTACTATACTACGATCACATTTTTAGGCACTGCGACAGAAAACCGCAAGTACATTCCTAGAGTAAATGTGAATGCACACACACGCAAAAAATGGAACCAGATCCATTTTTTGAGCGTTTTTCCACGCGCACCTGCCACACGTTGTATTTGTTAAAGATTTCACAGTCACGCGACAGATAACAGCAAATGAGTGCATGTCAGTAGCTTTTTTATATTAGAAATGACAGAAAACCATAAGGTCTTTCCTAGGCTAAAAGTCCACAAGATATAAAGATATTTGTATTGTTAATCGTTGTGATTGTTTTAACGCATGTGCGTGTACTCACTTTAAGAACTGTATGTTGTAGATAATCGCAGGTGAGCGCATGGCCATAATTTCTTGCGATACAGATTTTTCAATCGCAAGTGTGGCTCTAGCCTAAAAAAAAGGACGGATGGTCATCGCAGCTATAGGTTAAGTTTTACATTCGTGCAAAAAAGAATTTTGAAATAAAAATCAAACCAAAACGCTGATACAACTCGCGAAAAAAGTGGTTGGGACAATTCTGTGCCGGTCTGTCTATTTGGCTGTACCTTCACCTACAGCCTAAATCAGTTGAACGATTTTCTTCAAATTTTGAACTTAAGTTTTTTTCTGTAATTCGCTATAGTAGAAACTGAAATTATTTTTCTTACTCCAAAATTACGGCAAGTAATACAACTGTTGAAGAAAAGCTCATTCATCTCAAAAACGGCTTCATCGATTTTGATAAAAAATAAAATCAGTGTATTATTGTAAGTACGGTGTGGCTTTTGGTACAGGACAAATTTATCAAAAACTGTTATTAACGGTAGGTACCTACCATAAAAGGGCTTTTGATCTTCGATTTTCTCATTGACGACTCAACGGGTTTCAATAAAAATTTTAATGCAAACACTCCTTTAAAATGTCAATAATTATGCATATTATCGATATTTTGAACCACAATTAGAATATCATTTTTTTTTTGTTTTTTAATGCTACCAACATTTTGTTAATGTATAATAAATAAGTTCTTAAGAAAATAGCTTCAACGATTCTTGGTTTTTTTTGCATATATTAATGTTTTTTTTAAAGTTATCAAATGGCATACTTGTTCGAGCTCTTAGCCATTTTGCGAGTTGCTTATTGTTACAATGAAAAGTTAGATTTAAATACTTTTTTCTATTTTTATATAATTATATACTTGCATATTTTAAAAGTTCTTGAGATCCAAGAAACTTCAAAAATTAAGAGTAAGTAGGTGCGACCCAGCTTGCGAATTTCGAAAAAAAAATTACATTTTTGTTATTTTTAGGATAGAAAATTAGCATCAAGCAAGCTATATATTTTGCCTTTAAAATTGCCCTAAAACTGTAAGTATTAAATCCAGATTTCCCGGTTTTGGTACAAAATCTTGCAAAAACAAAGCATTACGAAATCTCGCGATTATAAAATCTCGCGTTTCATAATCTTGCAAATACAAAATTCCGCTTTTAAAAATCCTGCAATTACAAAATCCCGCAAATTAAAATCTCGCAGGATTTAATGACATTGCAACAAATAATTTTTCTTACTCAAAATCTCGCAAATTAAAGCTTTATGCGAGATTTGAATTTGTGAGATTTTGATTAAAACAATTTATTTGTTGCAAGCAGATACATTTTGCGAGATTTCCTAACTTTTGTAAAATAAATTGAGTGCCTACCTTCGTTTAGATCATATTGTTATTTATAATTGTTATTGTTCGTATTTCAATTTTTATAAAGAACTGGAAAAAAACATAGAAATTCTATATTCGGTTGCAATGTCGGGAAAATTTATTTAATTAAAAAAAAAAAAAAAACGTTTTTAAAACAATACATGTAAAAGACAACGAAAAGGATTTTTGTTTTCGAGTTTCTATTTTTTTTTTGCTTTGCGGAATTTTCATTTTTCAGGGGTGAAATTGAAAGCGATATTGCTGCAACATTTTAAATTGCAAGCTTTCGGTTGATATTTGTGGGATTCTTTGGTGCGAGGTGTAAATACGAGATTGTTAAATGTAAAAATTGGTTATCAAAACGAAGGATTATTAATTTGCGAGATTTCATTTTTCGAAGTTTTTTTAAATGCGAAATTTTCTTAATCGAGAGATTTTGGTTCGCGGGATGACTATACGTGGTGCATTTGGGCAAGTATCTTCTGGAGACTTTACTGGTTTTGTGTCAGGCTCTAAATGAAATTGAATTTTTTTCCAAGTTTAAGGGCCGAAGTCATAGCTATTTCGCTAAAATCTATCAATTTACTCCTTTAGTAATGTTAAGTCTAGTCTCGAGTAAAGTAATTTTTAATTAAATAATATTTTTCAATTTTTGTTTCTCAAAAACAACATAAGATGAAAAAAAACGCAAAATATAAATGCAATGCAATCTTCTGCATTTTTGATAATGATGTTTGTATAGTTTCGATTTGTGTACATCTCCTCATTATTTTTGAGAGTTTTTATGAGAAAAAAAAAAACTGCAAAATCATGTAGTGGTCCAATTGGCCAAGGTTAGTCTTGAAAAGTAAACTTTGCAGAATTTTTTCATGAAAGCAAATAGTTACGTGCATAGAGTTTACATAGCTTAGGTTCAGTGCTTTTTTTACTAATATATATATTAAAAAAGATATTGTCATAATAACTACATATTTATATATAAATTCTACAATTTAGTTTTTAAAACAATCTAAACTTAATTTAAAAATCTTAAAACTGAAATTAAAAAAAAAAAATAACATAAATAACTAGGTAAATCTATTCAAGTAATAGATTTCTAATTTCCATTTTTAATGGAATACTTCCAATCACATCATTAATTTGAAAGCTTTAATAATGTTCACCAGGTTCCCACTCTTAAAAAAAAAAGAATACGTTCACGAGATTTAATCTGAATAATTATAATTACTATGTTTATTCTAAAAAAAAAACCACTTGCCAACTTGTGTATAGTATCATAATCAAACCTACTACAAACTGTTGTGCAAACACATAGTACATACACATGTATATACCCGATGATAAATTTTAAAAGCGAAGATAATGGATTGAAATTTAAATTCTAAGAATTAATAAAGAGAATAAATTAAGTCAATAAATGATTAAATATGCACATTTTTAATGACATTACCGATAAAAGTTTTATACAAAAGAAGGTATATACGTATATAAAGCTTTTGTTTGTTCATAAATTTATAAAGTTGTTAAGAATTGATAAAGCAACAAAATAAAAAGGCGACAACACGTCTACTTTGCTAAAGTTAGCAAAAAAAAAAAAACAAACATTTGCATTTATGTATATATGTAAATTATTTCAAAATGCTAATTTAATCTTTAAAATTATGTGCTATCAGTGTCGAAATTTAAAAGTCTTGAACGAAAATAATATAAGTCTAAAATTGATAGCTTAGTTGAAACATGCGAGCACAAAAAATAATTTAAAGTACATTATATTTTAATGAACTCTAACCTAACAGGAAGTTGTAGATATTTAAAACTTTTCACAAATAAATCAGGTGTTAAAAGTTATTGTTAAGTCAAACAACTTTGCTGATTGCTATACATTTGGAATCGGGTTACGTTTCGGTTAACAAAACAGTTGAACATTATTGTTGATCCGCACGCCCTCATTCAATCAACACAATGTGGACGTTACTTTATACGCTCATAAGCCTCAGTGCGACCGATTTAACATGATGTACCATGTTGAAAGAAAATAAACCTGTTAATTGGTTAATTTATTGCTTATATTACCTGACATTTTCCTTGAATGGGATCTAATCCTAATTTCATAAAGTACTCATTAACCTCATTATTTATTATATTTTTTTTTTTGTTTGTTAAAGTTTTAAAAAGTCTCATAAATTGTTAAGCATGCCCCATAAGCACAAATACTGTCATCATCATGAGAGAGATAATTTTTCTTATTTTCGTTTGTTCATGATAACAAGTGAATCTGAAAAAGACAAACACCAATATCATTTCTTCAAATCCCCCAAACTAATATCTCGACAAAAAAAATACTTCTTTTCATTGCCTGTTCAAACATAGGCAAGCAGAATCAAGAAAAAAAAACATTCTCAGGGAGATAAAAATAAATTTCGACAGACAACAAAAAAAAAATTATAATAATAATAAAAAAAAAGTTTTAATCATCCTCAGTAGAACAAAAAAAAAATATCATCATCCGAAAATATTTACTTTCCTTTTGGCTTACATACCATCGCGTGCACGACTTCAACTACCCTCTCGTTCTATTCTACTTTTTGGCGGCCATTCATTTCGAATGGAAGCCAATTTGATTAAAGTTTGTGAACAAAAGTTTATACTCTCCTTACTACGGTTGATAGTCCATATAGTCGTACTTTTGATTACACTCACGGACATCAAGTTTATGCTGGTCCTTATAACTTACTTGCAGAAGTTAAATTTGACGCTTAATGCGATTGCTTATGTTAGTGGACGTGGACATGTTTTTTTTGTTCCTGTTTTAATATTATTTTTGGGAATTCAACATCCCACCCAGAAAACAATTTTCAAAGTTTTTTTTTCAGATGAATTTTTCTGATATTTTTATATGACACATAACCCACCTACAGTACTGTTAAAAAAGTTTCTGTAAAGTTTTCATATTCATGTTCATATTCATATTCATATTCATATTCATATTCATATTCATATTCATATTCATATTCATATTCATATTCATATTCATATTCATATTCATATTCATATTCATATTCATATTCATATTCATATTCATATTCATATTCATATTCATATTCATATTCATATTCATATTCATATTCATATTCATATTCATATTCATATTCATATTCATATTCATATTCATATTCATATTCATATTCATATTCATATTCATATTCATATTCATATTCATATTCATATTCATATTCATATTCATATTCATATTCATATTCATATTCATATTCATATTCATATTCATATTCATATTCATATTCATATTCATATTCATATTCATATTCATATTCATATTCATATTCATATTCATATTCATATTCATATTCATATTCATATTCATATTCATATTCATATTCATATTCATATTCATATTCATATTCATATTCATATTCATATTCATATTCATATTCATATTCATATTCATATTCAAATTCATATTCATATTCATATTCATATTCATATTCATATTCATATTCATATTCATATTCATATTCATATTCATATTCATATTCATATTCATATTCATATTCATATTCATATTCATATTCATATTCATATTCATATTCATATTCATATTCATATTCATATTAATATTCATATTCATATTCATATTCATATTCATATTCATATTCATATTCATATTCATATTCATATTCATATTCATATTCATATTCATATTCATATTCATATTCATATTCATATTCATATTCATATTCATATTCATATTCATATTCATATTCATATTCATATTCATATTCATATTCATATTCATATTCATATTCATATTCATATTCATATTCATTCCATACTTTTGTTCAAATATCCTAGAATCGATCAAAATGTCATCAAACGAATCTTTAAAGTCGATTGAAAACAGTCATACAAACTCGTTTTTATATTTGTATTATGTCAACAAGGATTTTTCCCGAAGAAATTCTTTTTTTCTTTTGAAAAATTTAATTATGCCGCAAAATATGCTTTTGCTACAAAAAAGTGTTTAAATATCTTCCTGAAAGGCATATCTCTCAAATTTAAGGCTATATGTACCGTGCTTATATTTTTTATCTGCTAGGTAAGAACTTAACAAACAAAAAAGATACTTACGTGCTATTGAAGCAAGCTTAATTCTTTTCATGTTTTGTTTTCTTCAATGTTAACAAAAAGGATAATATTACAAATTCCAACCCACTCACACATGAAACATGCTCAATACACCATATCTCATTAAAAACTCTCTTTGAAGCTTAAAAAAATCTACTTTAAAACGAACAATAATTAAAATAACAACAATAAGCAATCCTTTCGACACATAAGCTTGTGTATGTACAAATGTAAATTATAAATTATCAACGTTTTCATTATGGCACAAAGAGTTTCGTATACAAGTCAGGAATTGTGAGTTTAAATTTTTCTAAGAACAGCTCGCTCCACCAAAGTAGCATCCACGTGATCTCTTTTATCTCATCAACTCTCATCGTTTATCCTTTGATCCTGTATTCCATTTAGCATTTTTGCTTTTTTTTATTTTAAATATTTTTATTTTATCTCCAACTCTGTGATGTGGTTCTCCCTTTATGTTTGCTGTCTCGCTTTCTCTATGTGTTATTGTGTAATGTCTGACAGCTTTCATGATTATCACTCAATAGGACTTTTAGTATCCTAGGTTGTCGTTTTTGTTTGGTTTTTTTGTTTGTTGTTGATGTTTTTTATTTCTTTACACAAACACCCACATTTGCAAAGTGCGGGAGACAAACCCAACAACAAGAAAATACAATTTTCATTGAAGATGCATGCAATTTGATGTGATGAGCAAACATAGCATTAGAACTGACGACAAGTCTGGTGTTCTATGATGCCGAATAACATTTTCAAAGATGCCAGAAGTGCAGCACCTCAAGTTGACATGTTTTTTTTCTGTCGGCTCTTGCATCATCAACATCATCATCATCAGCAACAACATCAACATCAATGAGGTCCTCGTCGCCGGTTCTTAGTCCTGATAGTCAGCCCCAACCACAAGCACCTCCACCTTGTGCTATACCAGTGTCGGCATCGTCGGTCGGCGGCATCTTTCAACTGTCATGGCTAAAAGGATGGCGCGCGAGGTCTCATTTACAAACAGGACTTTTTTCGACGCTCTTGAACTCATATCCTTTTTGGAGCTGTTTCTTTATTTTGTCCCTCATATTCGTAGGTATATGCACTCAAGCCAATGATTGCAAGTTTTTACATATTTATGAAAGGCAAATAAAGAGCTCCAGAGCAATAGAGGTGCAGGATAGAGTATGCAGCAACCAGAATGAGTGAATTCAGCTAACGACGATGATGATGGTGATGAGGATGATGGTGGTGAATGCTCTGTGTGTGGATATAATAAAGTTGTTTTGAAAATGCAAAGTCCTTCAGATAATAGAGACACGAGTCTCGGCATGTACCTACCTACTGCTGCTTGCTGCGTGTCCTTTTCTCAGGGTGGATTATGTGTATCTATTCAAACCACTTGCGCGCTTTACAGGAGCGCACATAATACGTACCTGCGACGAAGAAATAAGTATTATATGTAAAAGGAAGAGAACAGAAAAATAAGCAAGCTAAGAATCCTGACAGTAATTAGTGTTAATTAATATCAAAGAAAATTACGAAAAGAAAAGGAAGCACTATAACGGGTGTGCAAAAAAAACGCATTTGCCGGCTAAAGACTTTTACGAGTGGGGGTTGCCAGATCTAATTAGATAAATTAGACGAGAACTTTGCTTCATTCTATATGACATGGCTTGAGAGTACATTACACCTACATGCATAGTGGAAACCTAGATTCTTCTTCTTTTTTTTTTGTTTTGTTTTTCCAAACGATGAGATGCTTTTGTTCTAGTTAATGATTTTGTTATCCTGTTCCACTTTTGCTTGGATTAGATGAGGACAAATGATTTCAACCTTTACCTAGTTTTATATATTCCTGGAGTTAAAGATATGACTATTTTTTGTACATAAACCAGTAGATTTTTAGTAAAAATAAAATAATTTGTTGCTAACCTAATTGGTTTTGTTATTGTTTGTTGGGTGAGCTTTAAGTCAAATAAAACAAATCAATTGTCTTTGTTTTATTTACATTATTTAAGCAGAGGTTTAAGAATTTTTTTAATAAATACCGTTATTTAAAATGAAAAAATAAATTAACATTGCTGGGTCGTATTCCTTTTGATGTTGAAGATATCGCTGCTTTTTTGCCCCTAATTTTTTTTTTGAGGGACACCAAATCTGCATTTTTTTAAAGTAATTATTTGAGATATCTCAAAAATTTCTTCTGTTTATGATTTTGTTTTTATTTGCAGTAACAGTTCTGTTAAGAAAGAAATTCATTAATAATTTCATTACTACCTTCTTCTTCGTACATCGCTTTGTACATACAACGTTGTTTTTTTTTTTTCTCATACAAATTTTCTAACCTGCCATCATCATCATTATTCAACAAATTGATTGATTTTTGATTCAGCTCTTTAACATCAATTATTTTGATGGTTTCGCTCTATGTGGCTTATAATGAAGTTTTCAGATTTTGTTCCTACTAGCCTGCGGAAGGTTATAAATAATTTAAGCAAAATTCGCATTCTGCCATGCTCGGTTTTCTAATTTCCTAAGGTACTAAGAATTGTCGAAAGCTTCAATCTTCAATCAAATTTAGTAATTTTTTTTTCCATATTTAGTATTTTGTGTTGTAATGTTTATGAAGGTTGATTACATGTTATCACAACCTGCATTTGAAAATGCGAGTGCAAAAATTTAATGTAATACTTATTTTCAAAAATTCACAAATTTTATTTCTTATTTTTCGTCTTAATGACTAATGTTTTAGATTTTTAAGTCTCTTTTTCGTTTCAACAGTTTTTTTTATCATAACCATTTTGAAAATATTATGTTATATATTTTTATATATTTTTGATTGATTTAAAACCAGATGTTATGTTTAAAAATTTAAGTATTTCTCGTCTAATTGCAGCGATTTGCTCTGTTTTTAGTAATAGTACATATACGCCACAGTGAACCCCACTACTTTCTGCTTATTTTAAAGGCTTTTAAGCGTGATACTATTTGTTTAACTTTAATGCAGTTTATAAAGACTGGGGACTTATGTCGTGTTTTAACCATTTTCTTTACAAATTAAAGTTGAACTCACCTAAATCAATGGCAGTGTGACGCAGATGTCATAAGAGCTGCGTTTGCTTCTTTTTCATGTTTTTTTTTCGGCACCTAAATAACACAGAATCAAAGCAGATTTTTGTTTTGCTTAGTGACTACTTAACCTCGTATCACGTGGCATCATGGTTAGTGCGTTGGACTGTCATGCCAAAGGTCTGGGTTCGATTCCCAGCCTCTGCCACCTAAAAACAGAAATGTTTCTCCTTGCGAGGAACTGACAAATCCTCCAAGAGTATACTTGTCAGGAATAAGTGCTTCTCATCTGGTCGTTCGGACTCGGCAAAAAATGTAGGTCCCTTCCATTCCTGCCAACAACACACACAACAGAAATGGTTGAGAGTTGTTAGTCACTAGACCCTGGTTCTCCATTAGGCCACGCAATGTATTTATTTATTTTTGACTACTAAACGTGAAAGGACATTTAAGTACTTTCTGCTTCCACTGCTGTGGAATATAAATATTGACTTCGAGTAAGTGGGTCCAATTTTTGAATCCGTTGGGTTTAAATATGTTTGAAATCAAATAATTCATAGCCATTTCATTATAAAATAGATCGATATAGGTTAGGTAAGGTTAGGATAGGTAAGGTTAGGTTGCTTTAGGTTGGGTTGCATTAAGTTAGGTTGGGTTAGGTTAAAGTAACTATCAGCAAAAAATCAAACTCACTAGGAAACATTTACATTATTCTTTGAACCACAAATGATCAGAAAAATGTCCTTGCGAGAAAAAAGTGAAAAGGTTCTAAGAAGCTCGTAATTGTCGCAATAAATATCGCTTCACTATACATGCAGCTACAATAAAAATACTCTTTTCCCGATTGTACTGAAAACTAACCAAAAAATTGTTCCCAAACAGGGAGAGTAGTAAACACTCAGCATTTTAAATTATGAAATAAACACAAAGTGCAAACATTGAAAGTAAAGATTTTATTAAATCAAAAAGTAATTAAAGAAACTTTGGAACAAGTGAGTTATTAATAAACTATTTTTTTTTAATCAAATTCCGCATCCAGATAACAATCTTGCTCTAAAGTTTCTTCATTTGCAAGCATTATACCATATACCTACATGCATTTATTTCTGATAAGAATTTAAGTTTCTATGTCTAGAATCCTGCATTTGACTTATAAATTTTGTTTTTATAATGTTTTGATAAGAAATAATTCTTTTAAAGTTTTCGGAAAAATAAGGAAACACCCTGGGCAATTTAGTAGAAATGTTTCTGCAACAACAAGGTACGAGTATATTTAATTTTAAGAATTTACCAGTAAAACGTTAAATTTTGTACCAGTACCAGTACCAGTACCAGTACCATGGGTGGCTTCCTATGATTTTAGTCACCTCTTTTAGTTCTGCCCCGCTGACGCAAGTCCGTTGTTCCTATGCTCAGTTACCATACAGGCATCAATGCCAACAGCTTTTTGGACAGCAGAATCTAAAAAAATCTAATACTATTTTTTCTATAAAAATTATGTTAAATTTTTTGTTCGTCAAAATCATTTTTTAAAGATTTTTTTGTTTAATTCGTGGAGCATTTAAATAGCTCATTAAAGTAGAACCAAACTTAATTACTTGATGTTTTTACCATTTTAGCACATTGTTCTGATACTAACTTTGAATCAAGTCAGCAAAACATTGATATTTAGCAAAAGTACTTGAGTATTAAATTTTATTATAAAGCATGCAATTTAGAAACACTTTTACAATGTTATGACAAAATCTATATTCTGCTCTGCTAACTTGAAAGACATGTAAAATCCAAGTGAAGGATATATGGAAAAAAAAGTTTGTAGATTTTGTACGTACTATCAGATGTAGTGTAGCTCTCTCTCTTCAAAGCACTTTCTAAAAAATTTGTTTTTGGTCATGATAGGGTCCTTAAAAAAATATGTTTTCTAGACTAATTTTGGGTCACTGAACACAAAAATGAAAATTATTTTTTTTTCCAACGAAACGTTTTCGAGATATACCCAAAAAACATTTTCTCAGCTATTTTTTCAAATACTGGCATAAATCTCGCCAAAAATACAAAAGGCTTAGCTCATTTACAAAAAAATGTTTATTTTCTAAATCGTCATATCTGCTTGTTTAAGTCGAATTGCAATTTAATGAGTTACAGGCACTCAAAGTTTAAAAAATAAGTACTTTTGAAAAATTTCTAGTTTTTCGTTGCTCCATGTGGATAGAAAAAAAATTATTTTAAAGCATTTTACGGACCATTCTTTCAAGAGAAATTTTCAAAAAAAATACCTTTTTAGCTCCAGCCATGCAATCAAAATTAGGAAAGAAATAAAAGATTTACCCATAGAGCACAAAAGGTAATTTTTAGTACTTTTTTTTTAAACTAACGGGGAAGGGTAAAGAAACAATTTCTACAAAACCTTAAAAAACATTTTTTTTTCACTAAAAGTCAGATAAACCATGCAAAAAGAAGTAGTTGTACGACAACAAAATAAAATTGAATTGAAGCTAAATAAACAAATCATTACATTTAATCGACTCAACAAAAATTATTCATAAAAATGAAGAACTTCTAAAAAAATAATTTTTTGTCTCGTGTCATTTGTTGCAATAATGCCGTTACGGTTCTTAAAAAAAATTTACACAAATCTCGAAACAAAAAACATTAAGCGATAGAAAGTTTCTTCATTCAACTCAATACGATCAATAGTCACAAAGATGCAGCTTTTCAAAAAAAAAAAAAAAACACTAACAAAACTGGAAAAAATGTTACTTCCTTATTTTTTTTTTGACTAATTTTATTCCAATTATTATTCCAATTATTATTCCAATAATTGTACTCCATTTTTTTACTTTCACTCTCTCATCAAATTATCATCTGCTTGCAAAAAATTGACAGAAGGTCTGAGTGATCAAAACCAGAGTAGAGTAGTAATTATTACATTTTGTAATTGATTACAGAGTAGATTACAATTACATATAAACAGTAACTGACTTTCCAATTACAGTTACATGTTAACAGTAAATGACTATTTCTAATTTGAATTACATGTAATTTGTAATTGGAAATTTTTCAATTAATAAATATATGTAATTGGAAAAAAGTAATTGAAGAACAAAAAGTAATTGAACAAACCTGTAATGATTACTTGTTTTTTGTAATCATTAAACAGTAATGTAATTGATAACACAAAATATCAATTAAACTTACTAACATAAATGTAATAAATATTTTTTGCAATCAATTGCATATGTGTGTAATGATTACAAAAAAAGTAATCAATACAGGTTTTTACATACACAAATTTTATTTAAAATTTTTAAATATGTTATATTTTTTCAAATTTAGTTATTTTTATTTCCAGGTAATTTCAGTCTGCCGATAATTGTGTATATGAATCATATTCAGGCGCTCCCTTAATGTTCGTAAGTATACATAAATTAATATTTGTAAACTAGGGAATATTTGAGAGAATATCTAGCGAAATCATAATTCAAAATCTTACACAGATTGTCTATGAAAAAAATGGGCGTACACGTTCCTCGAAGTCATATTTCACTTTCTTTGTCTATAAATCGAAGTTGCTTGTCATTTTGAACTACAATTTAAAATGAAAGACTTTAATTAATTGAATGGTTCTAGGCATCAACCTCCAAAGTGTAATTCTAAAAATGTAATTATCTTCTAACTAGACTTGGATGTCATTTTGGCAACTCTTTTTCAAATCGTTATTCATTATTTTTCCAAAAGAAAGTAGCTTTTTTTTTTATTTTTTAAAGAAGATTACGTGACCAATTAGTAAAGTTTTCAAGTTAATGCTTTGCCATTAGCAGTTAGCACCATCCACAGCCACACCATCACATTCATTTTGCTCTTTTAGCTTTCGGCCGATGCGGTTCGGCCCAAGGAAATCCTAAATAAACTAAAAGACTCTTTTGCTAGCTGTATATAGTTTTTCACTTTTCTAATTTACTTTCTGGCCATAGAGTGCAAAGTGAGAAATGTAAGTGGGCAAGAGAGTCTGTTCATGAATATTTTAATTAGTTTTTAACCTAAGAACGCTCGCGTCAACAGGTTGACACTTTGGGGTTTTTGAACTATTAATTATTTCTTTTACTTTTTCTGTCCGGAAATTATCTAAGTCATTTGCTACATCTTATTTTGATATTCTCTTTTTATACAGATATTTAGATATGTCGTTTAACTGTGCATATTTAATATTAATATAGAAAGGAAAATCATCTACTCGTATGTACATAATGTATGGAACTCTCGTCTATCAATTTCATCATATAAAGTGATTTAAAATGCTTAATACGCCCTAGAGAAGTGCCATGTCAAGCGTATCACGAACTAATTATGTCATCTATATGTCAAAGCGGATGCTTGATTGAATTGACTCTTAGCCTCTGGGTGGTAGTTGTATGCCTAATCCCCTCTTCTAATATCACTCCTTCCTTAAACAACATCACAGGGAATTTACGTAGGTGTAGATTTTTTTTTCTAAATTTATTTTCCAAAGTTTGCTCTTATCTTTGAATGAATTGAATGAAATGAAGCGCAGAGCTAAGCGTAAATATAAAAATTTTCAAAAACACATCATGCAAAAACTTTGTGTAAGGCATTATCCAATGAGTAGAATTATCTAACACTACAAGCTTTGAGATATACACAATGGATAACCATCTGGCACAAACCAGAGACAGAGGAAATAGAATCTAAGGAAAGGAGTGAGGTAACGTGCATCCCTTTGAGGGAAGAGTAAAGGATTGTGGTGTAGAGAGAACAGTTTTATGCTGATGTTTGAGCTATGCAAAAGGAGGGATGTGGTACCAGTGTTACCACAGAGTATTTTTTTTCTGAATGTAAAAGTGATCGATTTATTGTAGAATTCTTCAGTGTTGTAGTTTAAATGCTATGGCAGAGGACTTAAAGCAGAACCTTAAGAATACAGGTCTTGGGCTGCAAGATATTTCAGCAAAACCAAGATCTTGCTTGGTTATTGTAAGCTGTAGTGGTGGCGGCCATCTAAAGATAATGCCGTTGATTTCCTAAAAGAAACCTACTATTTATTATTATTCAACCTGATTACCGAATCGCACAGTGGGAGTGATATTCACTCCCGGTGCCAACTTCTACCCCAGCATCAAAATAAAAACGGTTGTTTTAAGAAGAACTGTTAAATTTTCTTTAGACCTGGTCCTTCATGTTCCAATAGGTATTATACCATTTTTTATTTACTTTTTGTTCACTCTATAGTATTCTGAAGTTTTTAAAATAAGGTTTGATTTATTAAACAGCAGTGCACTTCAAATCGAGATCTAATGTACTGAACCGGCTTTATAGTAGATATCACACTAATGACCTTGATTCGGACAGTGGGAGTTATATTCACTCCCAGTGAATTTAAAAACTGTTCACGGTTCATACCTTTTTCCTTGTTGTGGCTCGGAAACAATACATAAGTTTTGTACTTAAAAGTGTCCTCAAACAAACGTGCCCGTGTCCCTGGGAGTAAAATTTGGTGGACTCCATAATCCAAATATATGTATCTTAAATTGTTTTTCAAGTACTTGAATCTTTAAATAAAGCATTAAAACTTGGTAAAACAATTTATGTCTCTTAAATCTCTCTTTATTTTGAAGTCAAAATGCCTAAAGCAAATCATTCATAAATATTGTTGAAAGTATAGTCATCAAAGTGAGCACTAAAAATCATTCTTAATCGACTATATAAAAATAACAGATTGCATTAAATAAATAAATACAAAAGGAACAGTTTGAAACTACAAATCCCAGATGTAGCAGATGTTTTCGGATATAAATCGCTTTGAAAACTTTTGCACAACGGTTACACTAACAAAAAAAAAAAAAAAAAAAAAGCAAATGAAAACGCCACCAAAGCCATCCTGCGACAGCCATCTCAGCAAACAATAAAAATCGATCGAATTGATGTCGCTGGATAGTATAGGCGGAAGAGTTCTCCGGTTATAGTGCGGGGTAAGCTGTAAGATATGATTCTTCAGATACAGTCCCCAATATATTTTATTTTCCCTTATTTATCATCATCTCATGACACTTAAACATTCGATTTAAGCACAGGGTACCCCGCATCGTGGAAGCTCACTAAACCCTTTTTTTTCTGCTGGCTCGGCTGGTTTATTTTCGTTTCGTTGTTGTTGTCATATCAAAAGAAAGTAGTAGCTCGCCTGGCCTCGCCGCCGAGGCCGAAGGGTGGATTAAGTTGGTTTGGGTTTCGTAAATTTGTGTGTTTTTTTTGGTGTGGGAGTGGAGGGATTTCAAGAGCGCCAATAGGAAGTTATCAGGATGAATTTAATCAAAAGAACGGTTATGTGCTAAGAGAGACTCAAGAAGACCCAGTTTAAGGATAATGCTGTACGTATATTACCTACTGAAACCTAAAAATAAGATTGAAACCCAAGATAATATCCTTGTGGATAAGTGTGTGTGTGTGTGTTTGTGTATGTGTAAATAAAAAACGAAAGTATTTTGTATTTTTGAAATGCTTTTCAGATAACATTGAATTGAGGAGGAGTTATTATTGAATGGTTTTATTTTCTGTGTCGTACATGTGGCTCTCAAGAGATATCAAAATGACTGAAGCTTTATTATTGTAATATCATCATTGGAAATGATGATCGAGTGAGATGATGGAAAAATATATATCTTTTTTTGTTATTTTATTGATTTATAAGTGTTTTTTTTACTTTTTCGATTGAAAAGAGAAAGAAAGTTTATAAGTGTAATTTAAATAGTGAAGGAGTCAGAAAGTTGTTTACTAAGTTTTCCATTCTTAATTCGTAGGAATATTTTTAATTATTTAAAATACATATAAACACATCAAATCGCTTATTTATGCAATTCACTTAAGAGCGAAAACGACTGTATGTTTAAAAAAAAATGATTTTTTCTCAATAAATTATTTTATTTTTTCATCAAAATAAAGGAAAAAACATTCTTGATTTGAAATAAAAATAATAATAGTAAATAATACAAAAATTATAAAACAATAATAAAAATGATAATAATAAAATAAAAAACAAAAAAATGATATAAAATAATAATAAATAGTAAAAAATAACAGTTAAACAAATAAAAAAAAGTAAAAAATGATATAAAGAAATTATAACAAAAAGAACTAGAAGAATAGCAAGAGTCAGACTTAGGACTGAGGTGAGAGAAAGATAGTACCTACTGGAAACGAGAAGAAGAGAACATTTTCACAAAATGTGATGGTGAACAAGAGACGTGTATACATGTAATAGAAAAGTGGAGGTCGGTCGGAGATACAAAAATCAGTAGGGGAAAAATGAGGGACATAATGACCGAAAACGGAAATGGGGAAGAGTAGGTAAAAAAATTTGAGGCGGTAAGAAAAGATAAAGCGAGAGAGAGGAGAGAAGAGGCAGCAGAGTAAGTAAACGGGAGCCTTGTAACCCTTAGGGGAGAGAATGCAAACTAATACCATACAAGAATAAAAAATAATACAAAAATTAAAGAGTAATACAAAATAATACAAAATATGTCATATGAAAAATAATAAAAAATAATATAAAATATTGAAAATTTAAAAAAAATAAAAAGAAAAATAATAAAAATACAAAATAAAAAAAATATTTTTTTTTGAAATCAGGAGCTTAATAGCCTTTTCACACCGAACCAAATTCTCGATTTTGAGCAACAAGATTTCAAAATCTACTTTAATCGTTCACACTTCACATAATTTAGATTCTGTCTAACATTTTAAAGGAAATTAGGTGCTCATAGAAACTCTAAAAAAGATCCACTGCAATCATTAAAATAAAACATAAAAAAGGACCATAATCTGTTTACACTGTACTCAAAAATATAAAATCTCTTTTTTCTATCTTCTCTCTGCTATGGCCAAACTGTTATACAAAAGAGAAAAACTAAGTAGTTAAGTGTGATTGTGCATAGGCCAATTAGATTTTAAAAGATTTGGTGGAAATCTGCTAGACTACGAAATCTTTAAATGTATGGGAATTCTAGTTGATTTTGATGAGATTTTGGGCTTTTGGCTCGAAATCTAGATTTTCATTCGATTTAAAAAAGTCTATAAAATTAACAAACCAACCTTCTGTTGGCTTTTTAGTAGAAAGAAAATTAAACATTTTATAGACCCACACTGGACCCAAATGACTTTTTTCGTCGCAAAAAATCATAACTTTTGAACGCGTCGCTATCAATTTTTCCGCTTAAAGGAAATTTTTTAACCTTTAAAAACTGTAATTTAATTAAGTAATTGATGTATTAAGTGTTTCTTAATTTATTATTTAACTCAGATTTTAAAAAAAGGAACAAACCAAAAAAAAAAGTTTTAAATAACTTTCAGATTTTTTAGGATAAAACTTATTTTTTTGTTTATATTAAATTAAACCACAACAGTTGATGGACACAGTTTACTAACCAATTTTTTTAATGTTCTCTAATATTTTTGTCCATGTTGTGGTTGGTGTGTTTATCTTATAGATGGTTCCAGTAATACCTACATATACATATTTCATGTGAAAAAGTGTAGGAAAAAAGTAAGTGGGCGAAAATATTAATTAAATTGAACATTTTTTTAAATTTATATATTTCCTTGAATAGAAATAAAATAGAAAAAAAATTTAAAAAAAACAACGGCAACACTTACATTGTCATTTAGCCTTTTTTAAAGCCAAAAATTAACCATCCAATTTTCGTTAAGTTGTTTTTTTGTAGGTAAATATTATTTTCAATTTTCAAAATTTCGAAAAAAATACTATTTTAAATTGTCAAAATTTGTTTTTAAAATGATATGCTATTCCATTAAATATTTGTTTTTAGTATTCAAAACTCTTAGTTATTTGTAATCAAAGACTTAGCACCGTATTCTTAAAAGTCTTTTAGTTTTAAAGAAAGCTTAAAAGCAAATTTTGTGTTTGGAGGAATATATGAAAAACAAATTTTGCTTTCGTGTGTCAAATTACAAGAAAACTAGTTTTTGCTTATTATTTCAAAAAGAGGCGTGAAAGTGGGCGCACTACAAAAATTAAAAAAATGTATTTAATGTTTTAAAAAACAGTAGATTGCTTGTTAACATAGTTGTAAGTCTAATATTTTTTAATTCATTTTTAAAGCTCCCATTCGAGTTTCCCAACTTCCATTTGAATTAAAAAGGTCGTGGAAGTGGGCGAATTTAGCATTTAAGACCAAAATGTTAGCACCATGAACAGGTTTTTTTTAAACAAATTTCAATATCTCCGAGGACTGCCAGAAAAAGCTACTGCATATGGTTTTAAAAAATATAGGTACTAAGTCCTGTTCATACATGCTCGCGATCTATCAAGGTTTTTTTTTTTTGAAGCTGTATACAAACCTGAGAAACCGTTTAGAAAAAGTTTTTTTTTTGTTTAATTTATCAAAAATAGTAAATTGTTTTTGTTTGAAATTCTTATTTATTCACAACTTAACCCACTCAATAACGTAAAAATGAACAACAGATTTATATGAAATGTGTCAAAGTTGTAAAAAAGAAAACAAGGAATTTCGATTTTGTTTATATTTGTATTACTCTATAACAACGTTGCCCGACCTTGAAAACCTTAAGAAATTAAACTAGCTACTAGAAATGTATTTTTCTTCGTGTTTTTAAAACTCTGTTTATATTTAAATAAGATATCAGAAAAAAAATTAAATAAAGAACTTAGAATTGCGTATTTTGGCAACGACTTTTGGCTTTTGGGACCATAGTGCACTGCTTAATAGTATTTTTTACCGATTTCTTTATAAGATCAAAAAGTTGTCAAACATTTATCAATACAATCTAAACGTTGTCTCGTTGTATACCTACGTTTAAAGACTTTTGAGACATTTTGTTAAATTGCACGTTTGTTGTTTTTAACACGCACAGCTTTGAAAATATTTCCGGTATATTTAGCTAAAGATTGTCATGTGCATGTTCATGTTGTTTGACATTCATGTTAACCGGAAGGTAACTGCTTCCAGTTATATATGCCACCTAAGATCGGGTCTTTTTATGCTATTTGTTGCTCGTTTACTTGTATTTTCTATTTTAAAATATCGTGCTACCGAAATCACTTGCTCAGTAATCTACAATTAAGGTTTAATTGCTCACTAGATAGTTTGTAAAGAATTTTCATATGTATTTAAATTTTTCTCTCAAAATAAACAATAACATTTTCTTATTTTGACTTAAATTTCATTTATTTTACTATTATAATTTTTTTTTTGTAATTTAATTTAATTATTATTTTATTTGATTTTTCAATTTCAGTATTTCTTCTGAAATTCATTGAATGTTTGTATTCTAAACATTTCGATTAAAACCACAACGCTATAGTATCTATCTTCAAATATTTACATTCTTACCACCTCATATATTATGTACAAACATGTATACTTACATATCTATGTATGCTTTGTGAATAAAAACAAATCTGCCAAATTGGAATAAAAATACATCATTCAATCTTCTTTTCTTTTTTTTTCTGTGTAGAATAAATTTTTCATAACATTCCATTTAATTCAAATCAAATGTATACAGAGACCGCACAAAAAGCCCAATTTCACAGTCATCAAATATTTGAAATGTATTGATATTCAATTACACATGCCAGCATACATCAAATTTTGTGTACGTTCTTGAAAATATAAAAAAAAAATATGTATATATATTGAACGCATTTTATGTATGTATACATGTTTGTATAAGTACTTATGTTTAAAAAAAAATGTGAACCACAATTTTAATGAAAAATCCTAGCCACATTTTAAGTGAGTAGCTATATTGCAATAGTTGAATTTAAACATAAATATTGTTTTATAAAATAACATTCCATTTCATTAATGAACAAACACAATTATTACGACAGGCGAGAGATGAGATTAATTTAATGGTGAGGATGCAGAATTCACATGCACACATTGGTAGAAAAATAAAATTATATTAACTGAATATTAAAGTTAAATGAAACTGGCGTTAATTATGTTGACCAGTAATGTACATAGAGGAGGCCAGTAATTAAATTGCCATCACTTGACAAAACAATTATTATTAATATTAACTTGAAATTGGATTTTTTTTTTGTAGCAGCAGTATTACACAGGTAGTGTAATTATGTTAAAAATTAAAAAAAAATTATTTCACATTCGACACTGATAACGAATGTGTAGTCAAGTGCTTATGTATTTTTTAAGACTAAAGTTAACCATTATTAATTTATTACATACAATTAAATATTTCTAAAATTTTGAAGGTCTCGGCTTTATATTTCAAAAAATGTGAATTTTTTTTAAATTTTTTTTTTTAAATTTTGATATACATAAGTTTTTTGATGATATTCTCTTCCCTCTATTCTTTTGTTTGTTTTTTAATACACTAGTCACGGAAATTAAAGGAACACATTTTTTTCAGTTTGTATGATTTTGTTAACAGTTAAAATTTTACATGCAGTGCAACAACAATCACCAGCTGCTAACAACTTTACCTTTTTTCTGCATTCAAATGTGAATAGCGAACAGTCCTTTGAAACAGTTTGGAACTATGGAATTTTCATACATATGCA
Organism: Dasysyrphus albostriatus; assembly: GCA_946251815.1. Taxonomy (NCBI): domain Eukaryota; kingdom Metazoa; phylum Arthropoda; class Insecta; order Diptera; family Syrphidae; genus Dasysyrphus; species Dasysyrphus albostriatus. The sequence goes on from OX276336.1 coordinate 142,227,462, forward strand.
GCATTGTTAACCAGTCTTTTCCGACCCCTTTTTTGAAAAGCTTTTGCTTGGCTGTGTATAATTTTCAACAAAACACGGCTAGTAACAGTTTCATCTTTTTATAGTTTAGTTTTCGTTTCGGAAAAAAATATTCTTCGAAGAATTTTCACTCTCATTGGGAAGCTGAAAGGTATTAACCAACTTAAAAAAAAACTAGCAAAATTTGTTGGTAAGACTCGATCAAGGAACGCACGTAGGAGTGTTTGGATGTAAAAATTGAACAAAATTAATTTTTGTCTTAATTGTCCTAAACTATGAAATAAATACCGCCAAAACAAAAAACATTTGGAAGTTTTTTTTTTTTAATTTACGAGATCTCTTAGACCCAGAAAAAAAATATGCATAAAATCTAATTTACGATAAGACCAAAATAGCTAAAAAAAAGAAACAAATTTTCAGCCGTTTTTGTTTTTAAATCGATACTTAAAGCTTTGTTTAACAATTTTGCCTTCATACAATTACCAAATAACTACAAAAACTAAAACAAAATGCAATCCGAAAGAAAAATGACTGAACAAAAAGCTAGTTGATTAGGCATAAATGTGGGAATACGATATAACCAAAATAAACGATTTTTTTTGTTTTATCAAGCCATACATAAATATAAACCCAATTTCAGCCACATCTATAGTAAAATTACATACCTATGAAAAATGACAAAAAAATAGCGGTTTTTTGCATTTTAAATACAAAAATTCGAAAGAATACCAATATTAAAATTTTTGTACTAAAAAAAATGCTCAGGATAATAGTACTCATCTAAATTTTTTTAAATACAAAAATTTCATCAGGCTACACAAGATTTTTAACAAATAATTCAAAAAAAATGGTTCAAATTTTTTAGATATTGATTACAAAAAGAAGTGACAAACCGCTGAGCCAAAATCTGTTGTACAATAAAAAATACTGTTGCCTATTAATCCCCAAAATGGAAGCTAATGTCTAGAAAAAGTTCATTTTTCAATTTTGACGTTTGAATCGTCTTTAAGTCGAGTTTTTTCGGAAAATACTCCTATGTGAAGGGTGCAAAATACCCCCATAGTGCGGACAGAATTCTAAACTATTCTCTCCGACCGCCATATTATTCACTCTGGATTTAAATTGGATTTAAGTGAATTTTAAATCCAACTATTAAATCCAGATTTATTTAATCCAAACATTTAAATCCATATCCATATTATTTTATTATTATTATTATAATTTATTAAACTTAACATAAATGTACAGCATAATATTTAGTTATAACAGCTTAGCTACCAGGACTTTAAGCTGAATGTAAAAATAAAAGGATAAAATAATAAATATCAAGCTCAGTCATGGGGGCGGTCGGGAGAGAACCAAACAATAGTTTAGATCTCTCCCGATCGCCCCCAAAACTGAAAAAGAGGCAGATATTGTTATAAGTAATTATCTAGTTTTAGTTTTTTTAAAAGTATAGAGACATTTTTAATATTTTGTTCTGAAGGAATTGACAGGAGATTTCCAAGATCGTTTTGAAATAATTCGTTACAATTTTTTTTAACATAAGCACAATCTAGCGTTAGGTGTTGTATAGATAAAATTGAGTTAGTTTGGCAAAAGTGGCAAATCGGAGGCGGTTCCTTGTTGAGCAGGTGGCCATGTGTAAGTTTGGTGTGTCCGATTCTGAGTCTTAGGAAGTTTTTGTTTATTGTCGAAGATGTGTTCGTAGGATAAATAGCTGGAGTTGGGTTTTGGTTGATTGTGGAGTAGTAGTGGTTATATTGTCTCCATTCTTCTTCTTTTTTCTGTTTCCAGCGAGAATTTATCAGTTTGATGAAGTCCTTTTTGACAGGTTGGTAGTTTGATATACATTGGTTTGAGTCTGTAGATACAGCTTTTGCTTCCCGGTCTGCCATCTCGTTACCTTGAACGCCAATGTGACCTGGTGTCCAGACTAGTTTCAAATCAGTTTCCCTTTTGATTAGGTTATCACGAATTTTTCTGATGAGAGGTGATTGGTTTTTTAGATTTAGAATGCCTGTTAGTGTCGAGAGGCTATCTGTGCATATGACAGTTTTCTTTTTGCTTTTTAATGCGATTTCGGTTGCTTTGAGTACAGCTAGGGCTTCCGTAGAAAATATTGAGTAGTAAGCTGGAATCCTTTCGGCGCACATACGGGTTCCGTTTGAGTTTACGATTGCAAATCCAACATTTTCTTCATTTTTGGAGCCATCAGTAAAAAGAATTTCCCAGGTGTTGTTGGGGTAGTTGCTCATCATTTCGTGATAAAGTTGAAGGTAAACTTCATTTGGAGTGTTAGCTTTTTTGAAACAAGATAGATTTGTGTTTATTGCGTCTAATGGCAGAGTCCATGGAGGATGTTTTTCAAGGGTAGCCTTATTCAAAACAGGGTTGAGTCCAATATCTTTGGCGAATGTCAATGCGTTGTAAAGAGCTGATGGAATTTTTGGAGTTTTTTTCCTATTCAAAATTTTTGCTGCATCGGCATATATCGGGGATCTAAATGAATCACTAATTTTCGGCACAAGTCGGGATGTAAGATAATTTCGTCTGTCTTCAATTGACGAAAAACCTCCTTCTGTGAGTAGATTCCTTATTGGACTGGTTCTGAAGGCTCTGAGACTGTTCCTGATTGCTGCGTGGTATGTAGAGTGGAGGATTTGAAGAGTCGATTTTGCGCACTTACCGTATATTACAATACCATAATCTATTTTAGATACAATAATAGCTTTTGTTACGTTAATAAGAGTGTTTACATGTATATTACTATTTTTAGAAGCTAAATATTTAATAATATTAAGCCTGGCAGCTAGTTTATTTTTTAAAGTTAAACAATGTTCCTTAAAGTTAAACTTATAGTCGAATATAACACCCAGAATACTTAATACATTAACAGATGGTATTTGTGAATTATCAAGCTCTATAATGGGCTTGGAACATTTAATTTTTCTGCATATATGCAGATGTTTGCTTTTTTGCAGGGATATTAATGCCCCTGAGTGAGTGCACCAGTTATTAATGCTTTGAAGAATTTCTTTAAGAATGTTCTCTGTTCGGGTAGCATCATTGCATTTGGATAAAATATATAAATCATCAGCGTAAAGGGTATGGCTTATATTTTTGAATTGTGTGATTATGTTGCTTATCTCATCGTACGCTATAATGAAAATCACTACCGAAAGAGGCGAGCCTTGCGGGATGCCATTATCTAGATTAAAGATATTTGAATAGCAGTTATTAACCTTGGCTCTGAATTTTCGATTTAAAAGGAATGATTTAATGAAACTGAACATCTTTGGACCAATTTTCCACTTTATCAATTTATGAAGAACAACATGGATACCTATACGCTCAAAGGCTCTTTCAAAATCAATAGAAACAATTGAAACATGGTTTTTGCAAGACAGAGCCGTAGATACATATTCATCTATGTGAAGTAATGAGTCTATCGTACTGCGCCCGTGCTTAAAGGCAACTTGATTAAGATTAACCAGATTGTTGCTTTCAATAAACAGGAATAATCTTTTGGAAATAATTTTTTCCATTAATTTGCTTGTACACGGGAGTAAGGAGATTGGCCTGTAACTGTTAGAGACTGTCTTATTTTGATTAGGTTTAGGGATAGGTACCATTATTGAAGTTTTCCATGCTTGTGGGATTATCCCCTGGTCAAAAATATTATTGTAAAGAGCGATTAGTCTTTGTTTTAGTATTGGAGGTGTATTGATTAACATTGGGTAGGAAATACGGTCATAGCCAGGTGTCTTTCCTTTGACTGAATTGAGGCAGCATTCAAGCTCTAATATGTTAATAGGAATTTCAAATAATTTGGCCGAAGGGCTTGGGGAGTACGATAAATTATCCTCGTTTAATGCTAGCAGTTTTGCTCTCCGGAAGGAGGGTGTAAAATTTGAGTCATCAGAATATGAAGACCATTTTTTGGCAAAGTGCTCTGAAATTTTATCACCATCGGTTAGTGTTTCAGATTCTGATTGAATGACTTTTATACAATATGGACTGTAGCTACAAGTAAGTGTTTTTATATCCGACCATATCTTACTGTTGCTAGTAGTAGGGTTTATTTTTTCAGTAAATTTTTGAAAACTTAATTCTTTTGCATTTTTTACCTGTCGCCTGAAAACTGCGTTAGCTTTTTTGTAGTTAATGAGGTTTGTATTATTGGGGTATTTATTAAAAATTTTCCAAAGATGTTGTTTTGTCTGTCGCAACGAATTAAGTTCCTGGTTCCACCATGGGACCATCTTTTTATGAAGAATGAATTTAGTTTGGGGAATTGAAACATTTGCAGCTGAGAGGATGCATTTTTTTATGGTTGCTGCTTCACGATTTACGTTAAGGGTCTGGGGATGGGTGTTCAAAAGCTCACTTGATTTTGTTTTAAACAGATTCCAATCGGCATGATCGGTTTTAAACTTGGGGTTTGGTTTAGCGAGGTTGGCTTGCATACCCAGTTCGATGGAGGTAAGTATGGGGAAATGATCACTCCCATGTAGATATTCCTTTCTTTTCCATGTGGTGTTGAGTAATAATTGTGATGAAATCAATGTCAGATCAACATGAGTAAAAGTTTTGTGGGTTGAAAAATGGGTTGGGCTGCCATCGTTAAGAAGCGAGAGATTTGAGTTAACAAGGAAGTTTTCAACTTCTTTGCCTCTTGAGTTGCCCACAGGAGATCCCCAAAGAGGACTCCAGGAGTTAAAATCACCTGTAAGTAAGACTGGTTTCTCGACAGCTCTTACGATATTTTCTAACTCTAAGCACGAAAAAGGCTGAGATGGATGAATGTAAATGGAGATAATTGATAATTTGATTTTAAGTTGGATTTCTACTGCAATTGCAGATATATTTGAGTTTATGTTTATGATTTTGTGGGGAATCGATTTATGTATTAACAAACCGGTTCCTTGTTTAGCTGAAGTGTTGGTATCAAAGTTATGAAAATATGTTGCATACTCTTTAGGAGCCTTGAATGATGTTTGTGAGTGTATGTGAGTTTCTTGTAATGAAACTACCGATGGTTTAAACTCTTTTAAAAGAAGTTCTAGCTCATGGTAATTATTCAAATATCCATTAAGGTTCCACTGGAGAACTTTAAGGATTGACTTTTGTGATATGAGTGACTTTTGGGCAGTATAATTTGTGTTATACTGGGAAAAATCAGGGGATGTGTGTGTTGTGGTGGAATAATTTTGACTCTGCCGCCCCAAAGTTGAATCGCCCAAATTCCGAGAGGAATTTGGAAGATTCAACCCTTTGGCGGCAGAGTCTGTATCAGGGGCACCGGTATGTTTATTAGATATCATCATCATTATCATCGTAATCGGTTATCGGATCTGTAGACATTGGTGTGGGTGTTTGTACTAAGAATGAGTGAGTTTCGTTTGTTGATGAATTTGAGTGGATTGTTTTAAGTAAATTTGAGTTTAAAAATTGAGTTTTTTCTAATATATTTTTTGTGGGTGTGGAAGAAGATTTTGGAAGAGATGTATAATTGGGAGTTATGTTTGTGTTTGCCGTTTGGAATGGAGTATTTTTGACTGTGGTGTGTTTGCTTGAAATTGAATCAGAGATAGATGAGTCAGATTTTATGGTTGAGCAAGTTGAACTCGAATCATGTGGGAGAGCTGATTGTATTCTATTGTTCTGGCTGGTGCTTGGAATAGGAATTTTTTTTTTGGGAGAAACCGGTTTTGGTGAGTTTAATTGAACTGGATTATTTTCAATGAGGGAGGGAGAAAGACTTTCTTGAGGTTTGAGAGAATGATTGGAAGGGAGAGACTGGTTTAAATTTTTTACAACGGAAGAGTATTCTAGTGAAGAGAATGGAGCTGGGTTTTGCTCGGAGTATATTTTTTTGGCTTCTGACATAGTGCATTTTCTTATGGTTTTTATTTTTAATGTTTCTTTGGCTTGTATGTACCTTTTACAGAGTTTAGATGAGGCAGCGTGTTCTTCTGCACAGTTGGCACATGAGGTGCGTGTGCAATTTACGGAGGGGTGAGGAGGGAGGTTGCAGGTATCACATGATGGGTTGCGGTTACATCTTTTTGAAGTGTGCCCTAGAAGCTGACAATTCTTGCAACGCATCGGGTTGGGGAAGTATTCTTCAACTTGAAGAGTATACCAGCCAACATTGACAGTTGCTGGGGGGCGAAAACGATCAAATGTGAAAATTACAAGACCAGTGTTCCGTTCAATATTGTTTTCATTTTTCTTGAATTTGTACACATCTGTGACTCCTTGATCTTTCATTTCAGCTATGATTTCGTTTTCTGACACATTAATTAAACAAGGTGCATAGACTGTACCTTTAGAAGAATTGAGATGTAAGTGGAGGGAAACAATGATCGGGCAAAGGTTAGAAAGGTTTTTTTTCGAAAGGAAGAGTTCAGCTATTCTTTGTGATTTTACCAAAATAAGCAAGTTTCCATCCCGGAGTTGTGTAATATATTCATAAGAGGTGCTAATACTGTCAATGGCTTTTTTTATGAGGAACACGCTAAAGGACGTAAGCGGTTTGGAAGGATCGGCAGGGGAAACAATTATAAATTTAGGATTATTATTAATAGAAGAAGATGGTAGGTCGATATTATTGTCTAGTGGGGAAAATGCAGTTTTTTTCTTTTTTCTCTTAGGGGGGTCGGATGGTTGATCTAACAAACCGAACCGATTGCCCGAAAGCACTTGTGGCCCTGAGGCCATGGTTATATAAGTGTTCGCACTAGGTTTAGTTTTCACTGAACTGCACGACACGGGGAAAATAAAGATGAAGTTAAAGGATAGGGCGGGGGAAAGAAAAATCACCAACTTTTAAGAGAGCAGATTCTATTAACGATCGGAAGACGATGTTGTCGGCTCGGAAGATAGTCGGTGACTGTATATCCATATTATTTACTCTATCATACCTTAAATCCAAAGGATTTAAAATGCCCTTGGTCAAGATGTAACATATTTCAAATCTAGACGTTTAATCCAAATGTCAAATTTTCGAAATATATATATATATAACTTGCATAAAGACAAAAACAACGTGTAGATGTAATGGCGAGACCAAAGCGAGACTAAAGTGAGGAAACCACACTCTGATAGCCGTGTAAATGGGCACGGTGAGACCACATAAGACGAACTCAAGGACCACGACACTGAAAACCACGTTTGGATTTGTAAACCATTAAACCATTTTGAAAATTTTAATTAAAAAAACCATGACACAGATTCCCGTGTAAATGGGCATGGCGAGACCACAGCGAGACTAGCTTAGTGACCATATGGTACTGAAAAGTACTTTTGAACGACCTTGGCGCGGCGAGAGATCAGCAAGATTACACCCAGACATTGAGTCGTCGTCGCCGTCGTTTTAGTTTCAAACCGAGTTAGCCAACTCGATTTGGAATGAAAAAGCATGAAACACATCGCAAATTTTAGCTTTAACTAGGTTTGAAAAATTTTCGGTTTAAAATGTCAAGAAAAAGTGAATAGTATAAAATTCAGTTTAAATCTGGATTTAACAACTTAAACTGACCTCCGGAGAAAAGTTTAAATCCAATTGGATTAATCGGCATTGGATTTAAAAAATTAGATTTAAGTGTGGATTAAACAAGTAAAGAATATGGAATTGGATTTAACTTTTGGATTAAAATTACTTTTAATCTGGATTTAAGTTTTAATCTGGATTAAACGAGTGAATAATATGGACGTAAAAGTTTTCAACTATGTAATTTCTATAATTTCGATTGAGTACTTTCCGTTTCAACCCTTAAGTTTTATATAACTACGTTTTCGAAAGTATCCTCACAGAATACTTTAACACTTGAATTTGACATCATCACCAAGTATATGAGTACACAACACCCAAACCTAATCAATGGAAAAAAATATCCTCAATTAGATATTTTATCACCTGTATGAACTGAATTAAATTCCAACAATCCTTCAATAACCATTAAAACTCTTCAAGCAAACCTTCTCTTCATCAAATGAACTATATTAACGCAAAAAAAAAAATATTTAGGTCGCATCGTTACCACATTCTATCGAAAAACTTTTTCAAATTAATCACTTATTGAATACAAATAAGAAACTTAACTGGAAGTATATCTCTATATGTATAGGTAGGTAGTAGCTACTAACCCCAATCCAAATCCAAAACCTATAAAAATTCTTTTCGTTCACAAATCAACTTAAATTTAAGCTCGTAAACCAAATATTCCAACTTGATGCCGGTAATGTCGTCTTTTTCCTCACATTGACGTATACGTATATCGGTATGCCAATCCGCCCACAACCATATTGACACTCTGATGAAATCAGTCCTGAAACCACTACTGTACCACCAGCTTTCATTGTTCATTAAAATCTCAAAGCAAGAAGGAAAAATTGAGAGAGAGAGAGAGAGAGAAAGTAAAAGAGTATATATCCGCTTGCCAAACCACGCATCAAAACCCATATCGAGAAAAGCCCATTAACAAGGACGACGATGACGAAGAAAGTGGTAAAAAAAAATAAACTACTTAATGTTCTACTCGCTCTCGCTGTATAGGGGGAGTAATATTCACACATATTTATTCCTACCACACACCTTCACACACACACACATCCTCGAACTTAAATGCCAGGTCGTAAGAAATCAATTTTATTTCATATTAATTCCTATACTCCACAACCCTCTTTCCAACATTCTCCATAGCTCCTTATATCGAGTGATTGACCGGCCAAAAGGGACTAACTAAAGCGCCGAGGCACCATCGCCATCGCACCGGGAAAACAGGACAGGACAACCTGCAATTATCCAAATGGCAGTTCCTGACTCAGAATTGTGGCGGCAGCGGTCGCTTGCTAGGTCCTGATGGTTCATACATGTATAGTGCTGCTACTATCATTTCCAATGGTTTGGTTCCTTGAACCCCGATGTGAAAGGTATCTATACGACCCTACTGCCGTGCACAGCACATAGTTCACTAGACGACACTCTCGTTTATAGTTGAGCGTTAAGGTGTTTGGTCTTCCTGTATAGTGTCCTCGTAGCACACACTGTTTCCAGCCACCACACTATGTCGAGTGTATACTTGTCGGCTCGTATATAGCACCAAGGCAACATCATGCATGACACACTCAAACAAACGCTCGCACACATAAATTATAAGGATACGTTGAAATTTGATATATTATCTCTACTTTATTATAGAATCGCAATTAACCGTCAACCCGAAGCCGTCTAAATGACAGTGGGGTTGATGGGACTCGTTTATAGAGGCAAAATTGTTTGTGGTTGTCAAGTGGGGAGCGGGAACGTGAGTCTCTCAAGGGGACGTGTTCTGTGTACAGTACGACAAACGACACACTAACAGGTCACAGTATTTAGTAGATTTACCGGGTAAAGTTCTTAGAACTTCCTCGGGGAAGGCTAAAACAAGTCAAAAGTTCATAAGAACATGAAAGATCTAAAATCGCTGATATCTTTAATATACCACCTCTGTCTATATACCCAAAGGAAGTGGAAACCGAAAGTGAATTATTATCTTGTTACCGAACATGCAACAATCTAAATGGATTCAAAAATGTGTAGTAGGTATCTATTTCAAAAGAGGAAATGCAAAAAAAAAAAAAAACGTTTGAGAAAAAAGTTCTAAATGAGAAGGATGCTTGCTTTGCTGTGTGGATAGGTATGTATTAAATTTGGGCTGAGAAGAAGCTTTGACATCACACTACGTCGTGAGTCGGTTCGGTCGTTACCATCATTACCGATGACTGAGTTAAAAATATATATAAAACTCTTCATTTTTTATCGTATAGCATTTGAAAAGAGAAGATTAATTTCATCAACGGCAATGACTTGACATAAATAATCCTGCCAGTTTGAGGGGGTAATTTATTTCTTTGATGATGTGCTTTATAACTTTTTGTGTCTGTCTAACTGCTCTTTCAACATCGAGAAGAGGCAGAGGGGGAGTTAAATAAAATGAAGATTTTTGAAATTAAAATCAAAAAATTTATTGATAACTCGTTTATACACAATTCGGTGAACAAAGCTTTTTATAAATTTATCTTTAAGCTTCGATAAATTCATTGATGTGTCTTCAATGACTTGATGGTTCATTGCATTTTTTTTATTATTATTATTATTTCTTCTCTCTTATTTATGTATACTTAGAATGTCTATATACAGAATTAATGTTTTAGCTCTTGAGTTGATTTTGAGTGAATTTATTGCTTTAATATGAACTTGTTGTGTTTGGGTTTGTTATTTATTGGAAAAACAGTGAATTTGAGTTTGAAATTTATTTAGGATGTTACTCTTTCTGAGGAGTCTATATCAATATTAATATTGATGATTCTTTACTTGCATCAACAGTTTTAATATGATTTGAGTTTATATTGAAATTGAATTATTAAAAAGGTCTTATTGACGTTCGAAATTTGTTAGGTTATAGCTGTCATGTTACATGATGGCGACATCTGTCAAATATATTGTGAATTGTTCAATAGTGCATGTCAGATTACCATGGAAGGTTATAGCGTTAGACAAAGTGTGGAAATCATCAAAATTCTTTTTCAAAATCAATGCATGTTGTCCTACTTGATTTTTCGCCAAAAAATCATCGTCCCATTTCTTAATGAATCGAAACTAAACTGTCATATTTAAGTTAATACCAATACAACTGCATCCCTAAAAAATAAATATTTGGTGTATATTTTGGTCTGATGGAATAATCAGTCCGTGATTCTACCAAAATGAAACTGATGGCATTAACATAACCATTAACGGCTTGTGCTACAGATCGATAAGGTACATCAGGGTTAGGCATGTTCTTCAAATGACCCTCCAACAAACAGATCAATAAAGCTTCCAGTAGAAGTACTTGCAGTTTGTGGAGCCGTAAGGTGTCTTCCCATAAATGTAAACTTATGAATAGAAACAATGATATTATCTTCATGGACAGCCAGGTGGTAATCAAAGCCATTTCGTCATTCGTCACAAATCAAATCTGGTTGATCGTTGGCGAATTGAATTGAGATGGTTTGGCGAAACAAGTTCAATCACCCTTCGACGGGTCGATTTTTGGCATAAGAATAAAAATTCATAACAAAAAATCTATGGCTGACCAATTACTGAAACTAAATGAACTTTTATATAGATCTGGAGATTCTTCAGATGGTAAACAATTTTTGCAAATTTCCCATAAATGAGGAAGTGCCAAAGATCACAATGACCATGAATTTTTATTTAATTCATTAAAAATTCATTTAAGAATATGTATGGGTGACCAATTACTGAAAAAAGCTGACCTTTTATGCCCATAAAGTGGCCTTTCAAATGGCATACTTAATTTTTTGGAATCACCCAAATGAGGTGCAAAAAGTGAAACGAATTTTTAAAACTCACCAACTACTGTAAATAGTTAACCTTTTATCATGAACTAGAAGTCTTTCGGATAGAAGGCTTCTTTTTTTTTTGCAAATTTCCCTTAAATGAAGTGCCAGAAATCGCGCGTGACCGTGAGTGACCTTGAGAAACTTTAAGCCTTTATTACAAGTTATCAAGGGCTGACCAATTTCTAGGAAAAGTTGACCTTTTCTGACCAATTACTGACCTAGTATCAAATATCAAATTTCCCATATATGAGGTGCCAAAGGTCCAGAGCCTCAGAATAAGCACCACAGAATGTCAAGACCATAAAGTGAAGCAGGGCTCACTTTCTTTGTGAATGCCTCAGCCTACCCAGAACAAGGTTAGCAGCCCTCGGAGAGTACTTTTTCGATGAACTGGGCCACGAACGTCTCACTTTTGCTACTAAAAAACATTCATTCAGAATTGTGAATGGTCAGGCAGATACTATTCATAAGACTTCCCACTAACTCCCTCCTCTAATACCTATATTTTCCATTCGGATCCGATTGAGATGATACGACCTGCCCCATCGTCATATGATACGGATATCGGAGATATATTGTTCCAAAAGAAAGGTACAACAAACTATACAGCTATTATTCTGCCACATAACAGCAGACAGACATAATACCGTACGATTAAACTTTTAAGCTTTAGGGTTTTCTTGAATTGCATTGAACTGCGAATAAATCTCAAAGCCAAAGCTAATTGAATGATTCATTTTGCGCCGTCTTGTATAAGATCGTCCAAACAAAGCCGCGGCGAAAATGTTAAATTCATCCAAAACAGGATTTTACTTCCCTATTAGAATGACATACGTCAAAGGGAACTGTCATCCCAGACTGGATATGTTTAATTTAAATGTTTGTCATTTTTACAATATGGATAGATTTTTTTGTGAAAACTTACTACAAAAATAGTAATTCTGCACGAGCTACCTTTAACGCATCGTCATAATTGTTCATTCGAGCATACTGCAGATAAAAAGACAAAACTGTTAGAAATATTCCTCTTGCAGATTGTGGGAAACTGCACTGGAAGAAAAAATTAATGACTCTTAACAATCTTTAATTTCTTACAGCTGGTTCCTAATAAAACAACAAATTTTAAGTACAAGTGCCGCGCCGAGACCAGCGCACAGTGTAGAAACTCGCTCATCTAGCTGAATTAAATTAATAGCGCCTACACGTTTAACTTTTTGATACATTTTTCTTGCAAGATTTATCATAAAAAGTGTACAATGAAATTTTACTTCAATTATTTATATATTTCGCCAAATTTTTTTTACGAACAGAGCTCAGTGTTCGACACTCATTATGACGTCACATGATAACAAATACGGTGACCCTTAATCTCATATCCAACATACCTACATATACTCTGTTGTATATGAATAGTCTCTTAAGTTCAAGTTGTCCCCTTAAACTTTCTACAACAGGCAACAAATAGATTTTTTTTTTTTAAATCACGAAAAATATTCAACCTTACCTCATTTTATTTACATACTCTATATAAGGGACGTACACAAAATTTGGTGCAGTCTTTGCAGAATGCACAGAATTCTACCACTTTATAAAAATGAATATACTACTTATTTACTCCCCATCTCATGCAGAGGGCTGCAGTTGTTATCAACTACCTACCTACAGATATATGCATAATAAAGGTAAAATAAATTACCTACATTATGTGCTATAAAAACAAAAATTCCCTACAGATCTTGAGAAACTTTGATAAGTATTCTCTTGGAAGCAATATAACTCTAAAGAAAAGTATATGTGCGCAATAAAACAGTCAAGAATCTTTAAGTCATAATGTTTTTTATTCTGAAACTCCCTATTCCCTGTCAAACTACGTTGAAGTAATCCTTGAAACTTGAATTTAAATGGATTGGAGAGTTATGCAACGGTATTGAAATACTTTTGTTCTAAAAAATAACAACACATCACTTTGTGACAAGAACCTCCGCACTCAATCACAAAGTATTACCACATCATGTCAAAGTGAGAGTTTGATGAAATTCAATTCCCCTGTCAATTTTGTGTGGGATTTTTTTTTTTCAAATCTTTCACACTTACATTGAGAAAAATCATTTTAAATACAACCTCAAACATTTAAGTGTGTTAGAAAATGTGTGATTGTTTTAGCCAATCGTAAAATTATTCTTCTATACACAAGTCAAAATGTGTCTGTGATGAACTGTCAAGCTATTCTGTTATTTGCACTCTATGATATAGTTTGGAAGAAGTTTAAACAATTCGAAAGATATTTATTTAAGGTTAATGAATAAAATGCCTCGACAAAATATATTAAATTAAAAGATTTCCTTAAGGACCTACTTCACAATGTCTGAATTAAGTGTTTATTAGTTATCCGACACATATTTAGACAAAGTCATAAGTCCTCAAGTAAAAAAAAAAATATATCCCTTTCAGGAGGGTTGAATATTTTTTGCTATAGCATAATGTCCCTGCGCCAGTAGTTATATGTTAGATAGCTTAGCCCTGAGTGTTTTGACATTAAAACATACATTCCCTTCAAAAAATCTGTGATATTATGTTACAAATTTAATTTTCTTATTTCTCATTGTCAAGATTTATATTTATGAGAAAGAATTTTGCATTTGAATTTGGAATCAAAAAAATCAAATTTTCTGACACATCAGAATTTGCCTAGAGAAAAATAAATAATAGGAACGCACTTCCGATTTTCTGTCGTAGCGACTCAAAAAAGTGATCGCAGCTTTTTAATTTTAAGTCATGTGTTTTTTTTTCGACTAAATAATCGTGCGAAAAAAAATCGGAAATGCGTTTCTGTTTGCTACGTTTTCGGTAAAAGCGAATTTTATTCAGACGATTAAAGTGCAGTAAGCGAAGCATCGTTCAAGCAAATCGGCGTAGATAGGGTGGTCTCAGTTAAAAGTGGTTCACTTGAGTGAAGTAGCAAACAAAACATTTTAAGAGAAAGATTAGGAAAATAACTTTGTAAAATACTTTTTTTTCAAAATTCTGAAAATTCTACCGGTTAAAAGATACCTAAGCTTAAATTTGCTAAAATTGTTTGAAGACAGCTTTTTAAAAAATTACTTTTTATGGAAACAAAATTTAAGAACAGAATCATTAAAAATAATATGCTTTAGTTAATTTCGATCCAGAAATTCACTCTTTCATTTTAATACGAAATTAAATTACAAATTAAGTTGAATTTTGTTGTCATATTTTTGTACTGCCCTAAATTTCCATACTGTATTTATATTTCTGTTAAGCCAGATTCACATCATAGTTCTAATATCGATAAAGTCTCGATACCATTAAATATTCTTACACAAAAAAAAAAATGAATATATTCACATCATCGATAAGATTTCGATCCTAGATCGTACCGAAAGTGTATCGGTATTGGCACGATAGTGTGGATCTAGACTTACTCGAATTTTTGAAAACTCTCTTTAACTCAAACTAATTTTAATGTCTTGTAGTAGAAATTGGACCTAGGGGTAGTCGACTGTATTTTAGTGAACAGTTTTAAATTGATAGTTAAAACTTGCAGCTTTCAGTTCCCATGTGAAAAAGAATCTATGCAAACATTTTTGCTTGTCAAAAATGATTGAAGCGAAAATCAAAAATATTTGTTTGTACAAAAATTCAGGCATCGAGTGTCATGCAAAACAATAGACCGGTAATTGTTTTGGATGCGAAAAAATAGAGTGCGGTGAATCAAAAATTATTTTTTCTATGGAATTTTTCACTTCAAAAATAAAAACAAAAAGAATATTATTTTGAGTTTCAGGTGGAAAAAAATTTCACCCGAAAATTTTTGTTCCCTCAGAATTTTAAAAGCTATTATGAGTTTCGCCCGAACTTCTTTTGACCTAAGATAACAAAAAAACTCGCTTAAAGGGCACCAGCGCCCTTTGTTTATCTTTCGTTTACCGTCAAAAATAAGTGATAACTTAAGCTGTTAATTATGATACCTTTCGCCCAAAATGAGTATTCACATAAAAGAGGGAATTTTTATTTTTGGGGTAAGACTCACAATATGCGAAAAATTAAATGTCCATTTTCCGAGTGGAATGTTGTCCACGTAAACTCACAATAAAGCAGATTTACATCAGCATTACTTGCATGCAAATATTTTTGCATCCAAAAATAATAGTTTTCCATTTTTTACGCTTATAGTTTATTAGCCAACTGTAAATTATTGACTCAGTGGAGTGAGTGCTAAGGCAAAGGCAAATATTTTTCGGTTTTCATTACAATTTTCAACATATTCCGTACACCATTGTCATCGTGTATAAAATATTCAACTCTTTTGCTTTTGCCTAAGCCAACCATTGAGTCATTAATTTACCCTTAATTAATAAACTAATAGCCTAAAAATAGAAAAAAATATTTTTGAATTACAAATGACAGAAAAGGTGTGTTTGGTAAGTTTTTTGCACAAAACGCCACTGTTTAAAGTGTTGTGTAAATGTTTTTTTAGTCGATGTTTTTTACAATCGATACATTAAATATCGATATTTTTACAATCGACATTTTCAAATCGATAATCTTAAATTGATATTTTGTGTTAGTTTTGAGCGGCCAGTGTTACTGTCGATATTTTATATTATATATTATATTTTTACAATCGATAATTTAAAATTGATATTTGTTGTTAAGTTTTTTGCACCAAATGCAACTGGTTATTTTTTTTGGAAATATTTTTGAATGAAATTTGTTAAAACCGATAATTTTAAAATTGATGACTTTTAATTATATGATTTTGAAATCGATATCTCGATTTAACAAGTCCTTCACTTCTTGTCATCGAAGTGGCAACAAGCACTTATATGTATGTTAATCATCTTTCCTCTTAAGAATTAAAAATAAAATGTTATCTTCGTCCGTTCCGACGAAGAGTAGCTTTTTCATAATTTGGCGGTTTAAAGTATTGACAAAAAAAAGAAAAATGCCTTTTTTTCGTCAAGTTGCCATAGAGATACTTCTTAAACTGAAGGTACGATTTTGATAGTTTTGTTTGCATTTTAGATAACATCACTTAACTTCTCATTACTAAAATGACATTTTCAATTTATGTCTGTAAAATATTGACTACACTGAAAGGAATAAGTAAGTTGCCTTGTTTTTATTTGTGACACTTTTCTTCATATACAAAATGACACTTTTACAAACTTTAAAAAAAAAAATAGACAAAAATGTAATGCGATTTCTTTTTTGATTTTTAAATAATTTTTAAAAATTCTTTTATAGAAAAAAAAGTAAGAAGAAAGTGTAAAGGTTTAGTTTTATACGACTTTAAGCTCTTCAAGTGAATTTTGTATTTAAATTCATGTTTGGAAGTAAAAATATTAAATCCCTTGTGAAAAAATCCAGATTTTGAAATAAGCCAATCTTCATCCAAGGAAGGGGACGATTTATCCAAATTAAAATTTAAACTATTAATTTTTTAGATTAAAAGAAGGACGTTATATTCCAAAGATTCTTACTCAATAACTATGTGTTTGAGAGTGAAGGTTTAAAATTCATATTTTAAAAAGCTTTTGAAAACTATTTGCTAAGTAAATTCTATTTATTTTACCTTTTTTTTTTGTTTCAAAAAAGTTTAAGTTTTCGATGTTTTTAAAACTATTTTTCTGGCTTCTTCAAAATAACAGACACTATACATAATTACAATGCACTTAGATAGAATTCCCCAGCTATAAGGGAACCTTAAATAACTTCAGCTGCATCACTTTGCCATAAAAATAAACTTTTCTCATTACGTTTATCTTTATCTCGTTAAAGAGAGATTATTTTCTTCTTCTTTTTTTAAAGCATTTTCTTAAAATTAATTTCATGAGGATGATGCACTTTCATTAATTTAGATATTCTACATAGTGTTTGTTTAATTATTAATACTATTTTTATCCTCATTGTTTGAGGGTTTATTTTTTTGTTTGTTTGTTTTCTTTTTTCTTTTTGAAAAATTGACTTTAATTCACAATGACCTCTAGACATATCACTTAATTTAAGATCCTCTTCTCCAAACAAACTCAAAAACGTTGAAGAATTATTTTATATTACTGAGTGGATTAAAACAAAAAAAGTTTAGAAGCCAGTTGAATTGCTCTGCAATATAAATTGCTTTGTAATGCAAGGAACAATTGAAACTTTATCCCTAGGTTTGTATCCCAGGACACTATATATATATATATTTATTATAGTGGTCGTTTGGTCGTTCATTTGTTCGTTCGTTCGTTCGTTTGGTTGGTCGACAGAGACGTCACAGCGCAGTGGCTTAGAAGGACTTAATAAAAGCAGCAGGTGAAACAAAGAGCTTTTCACACAGCACAAAGTAAATTTAATTTGTATTGTTTTTTAAATGAAATTTAATTATTTTAAAAGTAAAATATTGTGTACGTTACGTGTATTATTTTTAAAAGTAAAATGATTTTATTTTCTTTTTGAAATAATAATAAAAATAATAATGATTTGACACAGGTTGAGCGAAATAGTTTTGCTGATGCAGAGTAAGTTTAAAACAATGTCTTTGTCATTTTGAACTTTCGACCGCTTAAAGTTCAACAATACCACGTGAGAGTTTTAAAAATTGTTTTTTTTTTAAGTTCTGGAAACTAGAAATAAACACTTACAATATGCTAGATGTTTGAAATAATTGTAAATTGTGCTATGACCCGTCATTTTCATGTAGCAACTCCATGGCCTTAACAAGGTCCATGGTCCATCCCACGCTCTCATAGAGATTTTCTCTCCAAGGTTATTTTTCCATTTCCGTTTTGATTTCAGAAATTATTATTTACTGAAAAGAAAGTAGTTAATGCCAAAGATTTGCTTTTAAATCTTCTTTTCTCTTTCAACAAAGAGCAAAAAAAAAAAAGAAAATTCCTTTTTTATATTTGATTTGATTAATGATGTACATCTTGTCATTCCTCTTCAAAATACCATTTAGCTTACTGACTTAATCTTAATCGATGTATACTTATTTACAGCTAATAAACAGAAAATCCGCGATACACTTTCCACCTTTAATGCAAACTTCTATTTAAGTATTAATTTATGCCCATAAATGGGCTTGCTCTGTATCTCTATGTAGCAATGTGAATGAAGCTTGAAACATGAAACAATTCATGAGCTAAACGTGCTGGGATTTTCTGCGAACTGCAAATCAAGACGACATTCTTTTGTATTTCAAACGGATGTACTTACACCTCTAAGGATTGCCTTATTAGTTGGTTGGTTCATAATCAACCTATACCTAGTCGTATATACCTATTCTCTTAATAATATCGTGTATTTTTGTATACCTACTTAATAAGAGTGTAGGTACCGTGAGAGAGATTAATGTTAATGTATAACAAACAGCTTTTGTGTACTAAATTGTATACGAAAATTATTCTTGTCGCGTGTATACCGTTATCGTATAATGAGCATCGTTTGTGTGATGTAAACAACTGGCATTAAGCTGTCATTATGGTCTGATTACATTGGAAATCTATTGAAATGAAAGCAAATTACCAATAATGTCAAACAAGGAGTGAAAAGAGTGGTGGCAGGTGGTATTGCTGGGTATTTTACATCAAGGACCTAAACACACATACAAGAGGTATTTTTTGTTTAAAGAAAATTTGCTTTAAAATAGAAAACATTAGAATGGATTTATTGAAGATGATTAATCATTTTATTTAAAATAATATAAGAAAATTCAATTCATTTAAAATCAAAGCCAAATAAATAATTTATTTTTCAGATATTCATTATCATTATAATCAAACTAACTTTATTGGCCAAAAACAATGGTGTAGATGAAACTGTAGCGTGTAGCCCTGTCAAAGTAGAAAAGTACCAAATTACACTAGTCGAAAAAATTAAAGGGACAAGATTTTTTTAAATTTTGAATTTTTTAGAGTTTTTTGAAGAGCTTTATCTTTGTGGTGAGTGATGGTATTGAATTGAAATAAAAAGCATTCTACAACTTTGCGTGGTTTATCTGACATTTAATAAAAAAAACATACTTTTGGCTTTTATAACTCAAAAAATAATGACGCCATACAAAATTCAAGGAAAGTTTTCAAAATTTTTAGAATTTTTCTTCAAGATTTTGATTTTTGATTTATTAGTGATAATTTTTTTGTTCACTCTTCATCGTTTGTTTAAAAAATTACTAAAAAAATAATTTTTGTAGTCTTTCGTTAAATTTTGTATTTCTTTGAAAATTTCGATTGCATTATTTGCATTGCTATAAATGTTTGAAAACTTTTATAATACATCAATATTCCTTAAAATTTTCAAATTGATTCACCGAACCGTTTTTCTTCACCAAATTTTCAAAGTCTTACAAACTAATTAAAGGAAAACAATTGTGTATTTAAAATGTAAATAACACAACAATTGAAGCATACAGTGCCAGATAAATCCATTTTTGTATTTGAGAAGAGAAAAAATCCTGGTCCTCAAAATAAAAAAAATATAAAATAATTGAAAAAAAGATTTTTTGTTGAAAAAGATAAAAAAAAAACACATTTATTAGGTTCAAAAAGTGAACTTTTTTATTAAAAAAAATTATATTTAAATCAAGAAAATATACTTCGTCAATAAGTGGAGTTTTCTGGGTTTAACCCGTCGTTTTTTTTTTAGTTTTGCATTAGTTGCATACTTTTTTTACTTGAAATTAAATAAAAAGTACATTTTTCAAAAAAAAGAGAATTTTTTGAAAAACGTTTGGATTTTTATTTTTTTAGAAAAATGTACTTTTAATTTCCTTTTAAGTTTTAAAAGTAACTAATTTTTATTTAAATCCATTAGTTTTAATTTATTTTATGATGTCATTTTTAGTGTGATTTAGCTCTTTACTAATTGGTTTCGTTTAAAAAAAAACTCAAGTTTTTATTATGCCTTGAATACGTCACTACAGCTTCTATGCACTATTCTAGGCACTCTTTACATGAATGGGCTCATGAAATAGTGATGTGCTGGTTGTTTGAGTGCATTTTTATGAATGAGTGCAATTCACTTGCACTCACTATATAAATTCATATGCACTTATTAAATAAATAGAAATATCCTATGTTCTCATTACATAGAAACTCGTCGATCAAATGTGAAAAGTACTATATATTAAGCACAGTTTCTATGCGCTTACTTCATATAGTAAAAATCTGTCTACTCATTGGCAAAAAATGTGGCCTTGTGGGGAGTACATGATTTTTTTTATCGAGCACAGCATATATGCACCCAATATTTGAATATAACTATTCTATAGACTCATTACTTTAATATTTATGTAGTGAGAACATATTTTTGTTTTGAAACCATACTTATGTCTTTGTACTCAGTACATATTTCAGTTATGAGTTAATGTACCCACTACATATTAATGAATTTGTGTTTGAGTCACCGCTAGTTTCCGCGTTCTGAAAACATGTTTTTATTTTGTTTTATTTTATTTTAATGTAAAGTATTCATTCTTGCTAGTATTTAAACGGGAATCCTTCGCTCGCATGTAGTGTCCCATATTGTGAAACAAAATACTGGTGCACGAAAAAAATGAGTTCGTTGAAACTGATTAATTCGATGGATACAAATTTTAAATATATTTTTAATCATTCAATATTTCACTATACTTGGTCCATAGATACATTATGTATCGAGTGTAGATCGTCTGTATTCAATATTTAAGATATATTTTCTATGAGCTATCTACCAGAGTATGGAAATGGAGGGAATGAGCTAAACTCATTTTTTGCTCATACTATGTGCAGTTTCCAAATAACCATGAATCATGAGAAAAAAGTAAAAAAAATGAATATCTCGAAGCAAAAGTACTCCGAATCGAATGAAATCGGAGAAAATTCCTCTGCGACGGATACCTCGCTAGGGCAGAATGTGTTCTTCGCGATGTGGTCAGGTACGGCTATTTACACGGGAATCTTTGTCGTGGTTTTCTCGTTATGGTCACGTCGTGACATTTACACGTGTTTTTGGGCATTGAGCATGTTTTTCCGTGACCTCACTTTGGGGCTATAGTAGATATCACCCAAGTTTTTTTTCAAAGTAATATTTTAAAAAGCTTAAAATAATATAACAAACGATTTCTATTTAAAACGCTTAAAATCACTTTAAACTTGCTCGTCACGAAATCAATTAGAACTTCTCGCTCGAATTGGGTAAATTAAGGTTCTTTCTTAAAGATAAAACAATTATTTTTCGTTGTGCTGCTTCGGTGATAAGCACGACGAAGTTTTAGTGTTTTTAATAGAATCTTTTTTTAGCTCAGTTTAAACTTTTTGAAATAATTTATTTTCGAAACTAGCGAGGGCAAAGCGAGATAACGAAAAAACATGCTAAATGCCAAAAATACTAAATGTCTCGACAAGACCATAGCTAAAAAACCACATGACGAAACCACATTGTGTCGAACACAATGATCACAACACTGAAAACCACGTTTTTGCGACCACGTGACACTTTAGCGGAATGACGCCGAGACAGCGAGTCGACGCCATCAGTCATCCTCATGCATATTGTTTGCATTTAAATGTTTACAACTCTCTTCGTAACTCATGAACAATGGTGAGCATAAGATCAGTTTTTCCAGCCCATTCCTTCAAATGTTTTTCACATAAATGGCTATTTTCGAAAACGTCAAATCAAAGTCAATTTGAATATCAAATGATCGCATGATGAAACGCAGATAGTGCGATCGCCAAATATGCAATCGTCCTGCTAGCAAATTAATCGATTTAATCAACGTCAATTAATTGACTTCCATTTGACGTTTCCGAACACGCTCTCTATCTTTTCAATATTTTGTTCGTCAACCCTATTTTTTTGTTGCACAGATGCACGGCAGATGATGTTTTCGAACATGTGACTTCAGCAAGCTGCATTATCGAAATTTGTATTAGCGTTTTCCAACAAAAAACTTTTGCAGTTTGCGTTTAAGAACATTGTGCAATTGTATTTTTGACGCAGATGACGTTTTCGAAAATGGTCAATTTTAACTCAGTCAGTAGTCGTTTACGATGGGCTTTATCCGGTACATAAATTAAAATGTAACCAGTACACGGCGCTAACTATATACAGTTAATAGAGCATTCATGGCCTTCTCATGCAAACTTCAGTACCTGTACAATTTTTATAAAAGTATCTGTTAAAAAAAACTTAATGCACTTAATAGAATAATTTATATTGAATAACTTTTGAATGAACAACAACAACAACAATAGCTGATTTTTGTAGCATTAACTTGAATGGCTTTTATTGCAAAAGTTTGAAGAACGATAAAAGTTAATTCGTTTTCTTTTCTTTTGTTAAATGCTAAAGGAATCTTTTTTATTCGATCGCACGAAGTTTTTATTTTTCGCTCACTTATGATAGCATTATTTTCACAAACGAATTAAATCTTTCTTTAATCTATCACGTGTGAACCATTGAAGAACTATTCGCGAGTCGTTCTTATATTGAATATTGAAAATTAATGAAATTAAAAAAAATTAATTAAAGGGAAAATATTCACGAACAAAATATTATTCATTTATTATTTAATAATAAATCTACACTTTTATCTTGTTCAAAAGCATTCCATGTTCATTTTCTTTAATTTGTGAATTATGTAGGTAACCAAACCTATTACTATACTCAAATTGTTATGTTCACAATTATTCTTTTTTATTTATTTATTTATTTTTTTTTTCTTTGTCTTTTTCTCTTTTTTTCATTCATATAAAGGTTTTTTTTTTCGTAGTTTCCTTTAAATATAATTTGTATGCTTGTAAATAACATTTCTAAATATAAAATACTATCTCAGAAGTAAGATAATAATATTGTCAAATCTCTGAATTGTAAAACGTGCGGTCATAGGCTTTGTACAAAATTATCACGAAATAAATATATATATATATATATATATATATAAAATATTATTCATTGATTTTTTTGGAAGATTTGTAGGTACTTTTTTTTGTCCACAAAAGCAGAAGAGCATTTAAAATAACTCTTTTGTTTCTTTTTTTTCATGAATTTACAAAACTTTTGCTTACTGGAGGGTATTTCATTTATGTCCAATTCATTACAGTAAATAATATGCATTTTTGTATTTTGTATGTCTTTTTATATTTCTCAATTTATCCATAAATTTTTCATTTCGACATAAATTAATTTTTCGAGTTAAACACTTTTATGTATTTCAAGAATAAACCTCTGAATTAAAACGCATTTTCTCGTAGATAAAGTAAAAACGTTGAATGGTTTTAAAATATTAATAATAACTTTTTTTTTTTAATTTAATAAATTCGATACTGATTTCATAATAAATAACAACGAATATAGCATTGACATTGAAACCTGTTTGAGATTAAATCACATTTTGAAATGCTTTCGAATCAATTGACATATTATAAGTTGAAAATCGCATGTCATCGGATTTTTCTCATTAAAAAAAAAATAATTATATTAATTTCCCACACGAGAACAACATCCGTAATGACGACCGACGACACGTTTGATTTCGATCGTATCAAAGAATATGTATATCTCTGCTATTTCCCTTTCTCTCTATGGCTATCAATTTAAATTACTTAATTAAAAATTAATTAAACAAGTAGGTACGAGTAGGTATATGAACGCAGGAGTAATCTGTTTTTTTTTTTTTGCATAAACGAGTACAAGTACGCGTTCGTGATTCTTCCGGGGGAAAACCTTGTTAACTATGATGGAATCCGTTGATTTGGCTATACGTAACTTAATTTTATAAGTTCAACAGAAACAAAAATTATTTCGCTAAAAAAATTTTTACTCGTATGAACATAATACGCAATGAAGTTTCCGCAGGGATTTCCATAAAGAGGTACTTTAAGTGGCAAGGACCTACAGGACCATATCCGCATATCCTTGATACTGATTGGTTCCATATACCTACAAACGGATAACACTGCGTGGATACCTCATTATGTATGCATCATTGCAAATAAATTCAATCGAAGTGTATCTCATTAATGCAGTCCTGATGTCTGTTGTTGTGCAGAGTCCTTCCGAGTCCTGATTTCTGACTGCCGATGCCGACTTGCTCTACACAACAAAGCTCGTCCATATAGTATAACTCTCGCCATACATAACTCACAGCTCACACAGGGCAGAGAGAGTTAAGTGTATTGTTGTGTTTTGGTGCAATCCGATTCGGGGTGCAAATTGGTTGACATTTATTACGGTTTATTACAGCCAAACTAATGGGCTGTATGGCAACTGTTCTCTATACAAACACAGGGTGGTTTGGATTGCTACTTGGCAGACAATAATGTTTCTCTTTCTGTATCTCGTGTATAAAATTATTTCAACAAAGTTTTGTGCAGCAGATATTGTTCAGTTATATTATTACTACACTTCTCTTTTGTACTTTGGGACGGATCAGCTTTGTTCTGTGTTGTTCAGCAGTGTAAACCGCAGCAAATGCAGCTTTGTTTATCATGGTTAAGGTTCATTAGTTAGAGCTGCTTGAGGACGAGGACGGCTTCAAAAAATTTTCTCTGCTACTGCTGCGCTTAATAAATTTAGTTTTTGTTTGTGGAGATTTATATTGTGGTATTATGAGTCGACGAATGCGGGGTGGAGTGGAAGAGCAGAGGATGATGCATTTTATAAGAGTCACAAAGTTAAAACTGACACTTTGAGAATTACTTAGGGGACTATATAGATATAACTAGGTCATTTATAATTCCTCTCAGTTTTGGTTAAGTAAATTTGTGGAAACATATTCATTATACAAGGATCATAGAGTCAAAGAGTGATTGTGTTTATTTGAATTTCAGATGAATTTCATTTGTTGAATTCTTTCACTGATTTTTAGTTATTTTTATTTTGCTTGAATGAAAAATACATAATTCAGAGTGGTATTAATTTTTTTAGTTTTATTTTAATGATTTTTTTTGTAGAACAAACAAATGAAAGCTTAACTATTCTTTAACATTTTCATTTATTATTTCTGTGTATTTTGTATTTAATCAAAAATTTTTTTCTTTTTTTCAGGTGAGCCAGATTGTAAAAAGCCAACTTCATTTGTGTTGCTCCCGAAAATTTAATTAGTCCTCGCCAGGTTAGTTATATCTGTTCTCTCTTTTTAAAAATATTCAAAAATTATTTATTTCCCTCTGTAAATAAATATGAAAAACCTGGGCGACAGAACTTCGCTCGGAACAACAATTTTTTTTTGATTTTCTTGTAGCTTTGTTACCTATCTCCAATTTTTTTGTGAGTTTATTATTATAAAAGTGATTTTATTATCCATTGTTCACACAAAGGCCTTTAAAATATTGAAATTGTAGGCTACCATTTACTCAAAAAATATTCAACCGATGTATATGCGAAATTAGGCCCCATGAAATAAAGCCCCAACTTGTTTTGTTTGTCTTTTTTTTAAATGAAATAATAAACCAATTTCTTTTTTATTTTATAGTTTATTTTCTAAAACAAAATGACACCCCAAATTGTCCAACAGAACATCTAACTTACGAGTACTACTTAGAACCATCAGCGAATAATAGAATAGCCATTTTGTTACTCGCTAAATGGTTTGAAAAGCTTTTCAATATAAGAGTTGTGTTGAAAACCATCAACTAGTAATAAAATAACGGATTTAAATCGCACGATGTGCACTTCTTAAATTTCATCCAAATCGTTAGATGTGTCTAGAAATAATGAGCGTGGTAGCAGGCTGATTTTATTAAAATCACTCTTTTTTTTACTGGTACAAAGAGTTTCTGAAAAATTCATATAAATAGTTAAAAACCAAGAACTTAGAAAAGTGGGCGTGACAGTGGTTAAATTTTACATAAATTATTTTTTCATGAGAACAAACCTTGATCATTTTTTCCAAATTGTTAAAGCTATTTTTAAAAAAAAAAAAACAATAAAAAAGGGCGTGTCAGTGGGATACTTTTATGAAACTCAATTTTTATATTTTTTCACATAGGTACATTGAAATAATCTCAAAAAATTTAACCCAAATCATTATATATCCAATTTTCATAGCTACCTTTATTAAAAAAGAGGGCGTGCCATTAGGTGGATTTGACAAAAAAAAACTATTTTTTCTCGTTCATGGAAACAAACTCCGAAAATTTCAAACAAATCGTTAGAGCTGTTACCGAGACATGTTTCTCTATAATATAAACAAGTTTAGCTCGTTTTAAGTAGTAAGATTAGCTTAATAAGCTTCAATAAACAGAATTTTTATTTTCACCTCGATTACAGACATCTGACGAATAAGCTGCGGAGGGAATCAGCTTCAATGTTGACATTTTTACTATGAGCCAAATGTCAAAAATTAATTATATTCCCTCCGCAGCTCATTAGTCGGCGGACGTTTATTCGGCTTAATACAAGCTAATTCTTAATCTAACTTAGAAACTAAGAACTTAAGCTAAGGTAAGTGTGGAGAAGGGCGATTCATAAGACGGAGTTTTAAGGAAAGAGTACTGAGGTGGAAGTCAAAGGAGCTCATGGTTAAATTAACTCTTCGCAACATTCGAGAGATAGGTTCATTTGAGCCATAGGAAGTCCTGTGCGTGGGAAGATAAAAAAACGAGGATTTCGAGAACGAGGGCTAATGTTAAAAGAGATAGAGTTGTAGAGTTAAATGCAGTCAACGGAACCAAAAAGTAATCGATGAATGAAGAAAATGTCTGATATTTCTCTTCGTTCTTCCAGGAACGGACAGGATCAAAGGAGTGTTTCATGTCAAGCATCGAAAAGCAAAGCCAAGGAAGCGACGCTCGACCCTCTCGATTCTGGAAATGTGAATGAGTTGATAAGTGGATCAAATTTCAGAAGCGTATTCAAAGAGTAGACGAACAAAGGATATGTGTAGGGATAGAGTCGCATAAGGGTTAGAGAATTCCTTTGACCATCTTTTAATGAAGCCGAGTGCTGAATTTGCCTTGAGAATGATATCATCTATATGGGAGAGAAAATTAAGTTCCGGGTCAAATATTATGCCAAAGTCAACGGGGCTGATATCAAGAATCTAGAGACGGAGAGGAGATTTAATTTAGAGCGTTAGAGCGTAAAAGTGATTGATTTACATTTGGCAACGTTTAGCTCCAAGCAATTTATAAGACACCAAACTGAGAAACTGTCAAGGTCCTGTTGAATAAGAAAAGAGTCATGTGTCGATGAAATGGTCTTGAAAAACATGGTATCATCAGCGTTCAGTGAACTAGAAGATTGTTTGATGACAAGATTCGTTAATAGCAAGAATGAACAAAAGTGGTCCTATGTAGCTGCCTTAGGGCACACCGGAGGAGGTAGCTAAGAAAAAGCAAGAGGTTGCAATTCTAAAACGAACGCTGTGAAAACGATTATCTAAGTAAGAGGATATTCATTTTAACAAAGATCGCACAATTATTCAGTCGCAAAAACTTAAAAATAAGCTTTAATGTGAATGAACGCACATGACACCAAAAAATCCTACTAAGATGCGTTTTTAAATCACTGCGACAGAAAATCGCAATTGCGTTCCTAGCTAATCCTTTTTTGTGCAATTGCATGATCTAAAAGCTTGGTATATGTTTCTTGTAACATAACCGTTAAAAAGTTATATGCGAGAAAACATTTTTTAGAAATTTGCATATCTTTTGATCTGCACACGATTTCAAAATAGATAAAGATTTTAAAAACATCCGCTTGTATTTTTTTCCGCCAGCAAAAGTACATTTTGCCTGGTTTATAAGGTTAAAGCTAGAGCAAACTGGAGTTTATCTTATGAATTCAATTAAATAACCTCCAATTTTGCCTACCTACAGATTAAACCATGTCTATTAATATGCCACAACGTATCAATATAGGCAAAAAGACAAGTATACCCACTTTTAACATTCAATAAATATTATTTAAGTGCAATCTAGAGCTTATCTTAGTGATTTTATGAGAGTTAAAAGAACTTAAATCATATAAAGATATGATCGTTGAACATTATTTTGGATAATGTTCATATATCACGCTATAAGAACTACTACCCTCGCACATCTATCCATTCATCCAAAAAAGCCACAGATGCTATTTCAATTTTCCTATATAGGTACGCTTCTTTTCACAAGACAACACACCCAAAAGCCATAAACCACTTTGCGTCACCCACTCACAGTTGAATGCACATCATAAATTGAATTTATGCTAAAGAAATAGAAAATCAAATTTTCTACCCAAAAAGATATCATACATTTATATTATACATATAGAGGACATATCCATAGGTACTGTACTAAATATATGGAGGAAAAGGACTTCCTTATGGGAAGTGCCACCAATTTTTGTGCTCACGTTCCAAATGGGATGTACGTTCACGTATGTATTTAGGTGGGTATAGTTATGTTGCTATAAAGTATATCCTCTGCGGAGGATATTTAAGATAACCCTGGAGACGGGCCGAGGCTTTACCACGTGCTTCAAATTTCCTCCTTTTATATAGGTACCTATGGATGTATGCTAAATGCAAACACACACATGTATATGTTATGGAAATGGTAAATGTTTTCGCTACCGCTGCTGCTGCTGCTGCTACTGCGGAGGCAAACGAAATTTTAAGGCGAAACGGATGTGGAAATATTTGACAAACGTGGCGGTTGAGTTTTGTGTCAAAATTTGGCAGTAAAACTGTAGACAAATACTCGTGTATTAGTTTTGTTGGTACATTACATACATATATACGTACGTATAGGCACATTATGTAAGGAAGGTAGGGAACTGATGTATTTGTTTTTGGTGTTATAAATGAACAAATAACTCGAAGATAAATGAGCCTTAGGACCATTTTGTGTTAAGCTAATGATTGATTTAAAAAGAAAAAAAAAAACATTGAAAAGAAAAAAAGGAGCTTCGCAATCCTTTGGGATGTAACAAAATTGCTAGGCTTTGTCGCACGTGATTGCTCTTAAAGTTGTCAGGCATAAAATTGTAGGAGTTCAATTTATTGAGACGTTATAAAACATGAACAAGGAAGCCTAAGAAAATAAGACTTTTACTTCGAAAAAATTCCGACAAAGCGGATTTTTGGTAAAGAGCTTTGTTTTGGCGTCCAAAGAATTTTCTAAAAAGTTCCGTAAATTTGGACCGGTGAATAAAAAATTTTGTATGGAGAGGTTCTGTATCAGTTTTTTGTGCTCATTACCTATTTAACCCAGGCAAGATAATGAACAAATTTCATTACACTCGTTGTAAACAGCTCCTATTATTACGCTTCTGCACATTTTTCTCAAAATCTGTTGCCCCTACTAAATAAAAGTGTCAGAATTTTTTTTATGTAGAATTCTATGAGCAATAATAGCCGTGTTTTGTTGAGAAGTTGCCAGCCAGCCAGTTTAAATTTTACATGCAGTGCAACAACAATCACCAGGTGCCAATAAATCAACCTTTGTTCTGCAGTCAACTATGACTAGCCAACAGTGCTTTGGAACATTTGTTCCGCACCGACTTTTTGAAAAGCTTTAGCTCTGCTATGAATGGTTTTTTAACAAAATACGGCTTATATAAATTCATTCATTTTTTTGAAAGAATACATTTTCTGAGATATTCACAAATACTGTTATTTGTCCGTTATACAGTACAATTTCAAAAGTGCTACGTTGACAACTTCAAGATTAATAAACCTTCAGAGTTCGTCAATAGTCGCTCATAGAATTTTTTTTGATTTTGTTTTAAAAATAAAATCAATCGAATTGTTGAATAAAAACCGAACCTTTTTCTTCTGCAAGATGGCGGTCTTTCCCTCACCCCGGGCACCCCAAAATCTTTGTTTTATAATGGATGTAGCCAAGCATAAATCTTACAACAGATTTTGCCAATCGATTGATAAAATTTGAATTAAAATTTTTGACAAAAATTGTTCCCCCATCAAATTCTTCTATGATTTTCTCTGAATCTACTGATTGTACAAAAAAAAGTATGTTAATCTTTTTTGTCTAGAATTACATAAGGTCCTATTTTAATCTTCACATTTTTTTTCAAAAAAAAAATATAGTTTTTGAGAAATTAAGAAAAAATTGATTGAATTTTAACACCTTTTACCCACCCCCTCCCCGAAAAAATGTACGGAACTATTAACGAAGTGCTTAAGACGTCAAAACAAAGCTCCCCAAAAAAGTTCCGCTTTGTCGGAATTTTTTCGCAGTTTAGCAATTTATGGTTTTATTTTCCTGGGCTAACATTTATGCTGAACAAATTTCTCAATCAAACTTGGATAAATAGTTGTTTTTTTTACTTCACCTCAAAACATTTTTTTTTTACGATACCTGCTATTAATTTTTTTTCGGGCCAAACAAATCTTTTCTTTTCTTGAGAATTGCTCCACAAAGTTTTCATAAAAAAAATGCAATAAATAACTTCGAGTACCTAGAGGCTGCCTCAAAGTCAACATTTTATATTTGAACAAAAATCGGTAAGGATAACTTTAATCATTTTCTTAGGCAGAATTTTCAAAAAAATGCGTACCAACATTTTTATAAAAAAACATTTTCGATAAAAAAAATGATTTTATTTGAAAAATTAATTATTAAGGTATGTACGACGCAAATTTAAATGGTTTTTCTGACCACTTTTTTTCGAATTGTAGTTTTTTACCTTAAAACGGCCGTGGGGTCTAAAAATTCAGTTTTGGAAAAGGTCCCAGAACAAAAATTACTTTTTCTAAATCCTTTACAAGATCCACGATACCCATTTTGAAAATAAAAAAAAATCCGACAGGCCTAATGTACATTAGGGGGGTCCCTAAATTGGAAAATTCTTGGTTATCAGTCATTCTATTCAAAACAATGAAAAATAATCTCCTAAATTTTTTCTGATTTTTATTTCACTCTTAGTCTCCCTATTTTCACTTTACGGTACTAATTATGGGGTAAGCATTATTCATATAGCACGCGAATGTGTAGATTAGGTTCAGAAGAAAAAAAAAATTGTATTGGGTGGGGGGTCTATGTCTCCCATCTTAGTGTTAAGTCCACAGGCTTTGATTTTCAGGATTCGAAAAATAAAACTCAAGATATGAGCTTCTAAAGTGAACCCTATCAAGTCTCTTTTGAAGACTTTTTTTCGTTAATTTTTGATTTTTTTTAATCTTCCAAATATCTCTCGATATGGTGCATCAGTTCATTAAAATTAAATTCTGTGGATAAAATATCATTTCCCATTTTAAATAAATTATTTGAATGACATGTAGGTACCCCTAACGGGAAGGGTACAAAATCCCGAATGTCAAAATTCCAAATTGCACACACAAAAAAAGAATCCCGAAAGTAATAATTTAAAATGCCCAAAATCCCGAATGCCGATTAAACAAAATCCCAAATGGACACAATTCTGAAGAGACAGAATCTCGAATGCCAAAAATCCGAATTTTAATAATTTCTTAGAACCTACTTTCAAAAAAATCAAACTGCTGCTTATTTTAGACTTGACTTCTGTTCATTTTGAGGTCTCGAAAAAATTTCTTAATAAAATACAAAAATCTCGAATGCAAAAATTTCGAACGAACAAAATTCTAAAATGTACAAAAATTACGAATTGTACGAGCATAATACCAAAAAAAATTTGCTATCCCATTTTGAATGTCAAAATCAACCTTTCTTTGGGATTTTTTCGTTGGGGATTTTGGCATTCGCAATATTGTGCAGCTTCGGCATTTCGTACCCAACCCTCCCCTAAGCTGTAACGCAATAGTCTAAAAACCGCTTTTTTAACCCATCATCCCTACCACGATTACCAACAAAAATTCTGCCAGACTTTTGTATTTGCTATCTTGATGCATTCATCTGCAGACCTTCATACTCATTTTTAGGTTATGCGTTCACCACCCCAAAATTTGCAGCCTGCTCTTATAGTCTAATTAATTTATATTATTTACTTATTTATGCATCTGAAGATCAAATCACTTGAAAATCAACAAAACCACATAGACCAGGATTGACGTTTTATAAATTGATTAGATCTAATTAGACAAAACAAATACCAAAATACCTAATACCAAAATAGCCATATATTCAGATTCAGCCAGATGAGTCCAACGCTAATTGGATATATCAGAATATAGCAAAATTTCGGCTGGAAAACAAAAACTGCATAAAGAATGTTCAAATATTTTTTTTTTTTAGAAATATTTTGCATGAAATGAAAATAAACTAGCAGAAATTTTTTCAAGCAATTGAGCACGTACCTACTTACTTAAATTTTTAATCATACAAGTTGAAAAATGGAAACAAATAAAAGAATCAAAAAAACTTCCTAATCTGTACTCTTTTACTCATTCATTCATTTAAACTTTTTTTTACTTCTTGTCTTTCCCATGGTCTTCCGCAAAAGATTAAATCGTCTGAAAGTCATAACAATTATACCAGAATAAGAAAAATGTTAAATGGCTTACTTAAATACTTATACAAGTTCTTAAGTGTCTTATACTTTAAATGGCTTTAATTGATGCGACCTAAATATTTATAATATATATGCCAACATTCCAAGCCTTTCTTAGGAATATTATTAACATTTTCCATCAATTGTTAAACACTTAAAAAATTAATTCTCATGATAGTTGTCTTTCTTTTCTTTGTTAAATTGAATTTTCGTAAAGTCTTCCCAGCCCCGCCCCTTTTCTTTCTTTTTTCTTTTTTGCACAAAACTATAAATGCATTGCACATGTTAAGTGTTAACATTCCGATTGCATGACACTTTAGATAAATTAATAGTTCATCGGCGAATAAAAGCAAAGCACAAAAAGGACAACAAAAAATAAAAATCAAAAACACACCAAGAAATAAAGTAGGTACTTCTCTACATACGAGTACGAGTATAATCTACAACACATTTCGTTTTAAAAAAAAAGTGAACAAATTGCTTCGTCGATTTGAGTGCACGCACCCGCTGTGTTGCTCGCCCTGTTCTGCAGGCTTTGGCTGCGACAAGCTAAAATCGCTCGAGGGAGTAGGGAGTACCATAGTCTGGCATTAGCACCAGCACAGTCTGACAGTTTTTTTTTGTTTTTATTTTTTTCTTTTCAAAAACACATAATCTATCTAGATATAATTTAGTACTCGCATGAGTGCATTACATGCAATTTATTCTAGCTGTTGCACTTTTTGTTGTTATTGTTGTTGTTGTTATTGTCAGTCTGCTTAGTTTTCACTTGAACGCCTTAACAGAAAAAAAAAAAATAAATGCGACACATAACTGCTATACGTATAGAGAGTAAACTTATGGATGAATTCGTGGGGACATAATGATGGCCTAGAAAATACTTATTCAACGTTGCCACTTTAAGAATTCTTTTTTTTTGGATTTGTGACATCTTCATCTTTGATTTTTGTTAGATGCGGAATTTTGTGGAACTAATTTTTCTAAAGAGACAGAAATGAGTGACACTGTTTTCTTGCTGTTAAATTAGTTTGGAGAATTGCAGGCTATTCAAATAGTAAGTTTAGGGACTTATAACTTAGGCTCTACTTGTGGGATTTTTAAGGTTAAGGATTAGATAGATTAAGGATAGGATAGATTTTTCAATTTTATGTTCAAAGAACAATAACGTGCAAAGTTTTTTTTATGATTGAATATTTTTGTTTCACCCATAAGCAATAAGAATGCTTAAAACTAAAAATGCAAGTCGCTCTCCACTTGTGTGCGCCACCTTAGGTGGGGTCTTCCTCTGCTGCGCAGACCATCAGGGGTGGGTTCGAAGACTCGTCGGGCTGGTGCGTAGGTGTCCATTCGCTTCACGTGACCCAGCCATCTCAGCCGCTGTATTTTCAGCTTTTTGACCAGGTCGACGTCGCTGTATAGCCCGTAGAGCTCATTATTAAATCTTCTCCTCCATACTCCATCGATACAGACTGGACCGAAGATCACCCGAAGAATTTTCCTTTCAAAGCACCCAAGCAGACTCTCATCCGTTTTTGACAGAGTCTATGCCAAATTTCACATCCGTTTAAATATTCGGGTTCAAGATTTTGATGACATATGACATAACTATTATAAAAAATATTTAAAAAGTAGGTAGTTTGTTTTCTGGATCTTTTGCTTTTGGACCTAAAGACTTAACGGCTGGTTCGATTTATATAGCACTTGGTACAAGGAATGTTAAATTTGTCATGTGGTACCCAAAAATAGACTTTCGTCCAAAAACTGCGAAAAATTATATTAGAAATGTTAAAGTTTAAATGGCTGTAACTCTGACAGTTTTCATGGCTTTTTTAACAGGCCTTTAAACTCTACTTTATTTTGTCTAAAATGTCAAATTCGGCTTGGTTTCTAACTTATACCAAATTGAAAAGTGGCCAGTGTGACCATAACCTCAGAAATGTATGGGTGAATGTTGTAGCATTTTCGGGATTAAGAATGTTTAGGGACCAAACAGAACTTAAAAAATCGCCAAGTTGGCTTAAACGAAGATCTGTGTCGTTGTTTTCTCGCTAAAGTCTCGCTTTCGTCTCGCCTTGACATTTACACGTGGTTCTTGGCATTTATAATGTGTTTCCATCATGTCGCTTTGGTCACACCAAAGCTTTTTTTCCAAAATAACATTTTTCAAATAGGCTAAATTATTAACAAGCATAAAACGTGGTTGAAATTCCAAACATGGTTTTCAGTGTGTTCGTCTAGCTGTGAACTTGCCAAGGTTGTTCAAACGCGGATATTTGTCTTGGTTTTCTCAAAACGGTCTC
Organism: Dasysyrphus albostriatus; assembly: GCA_946251815.1. NCBI lineage: Eukaryota > Metazoa > Arthropoda > Insecta > Diptera > Syrphidae > Dasysyrphus > Dasysyrphus albostriatus. The sequence goes on from OX276336.1 coordinate 142,262,582, forward strand.
GCTTTGGTTTCGCCGTGAGAATAACAGTTGGTTCTTGGTAATAAAAATGGTTTTCCGTCATTTCGCTTTTATCTCGCCTTGCCAAAGTTTTTTTTCAAAATAAAATTTTTCAAATAAGGGAAAAATTGAAACCGTTTTAAAACTTGCTCGTCACCAAATTAGTGAGAACTTCTCAATACAGCTGGGTAGTATTGGGCCTGATTCATATTCCAATACACCGTACGAGAGCAAAGCGATATGATGTCAACATTTAAAAAAAAACCCGCTAGATAAAAAAAATTTAATTTTTCAAAAATATTGACCTACTAATTTAATTTTTCAAAAACTTTTCGCTTTAATTTAACAGTTTGATTTAAAAAGTAAATAAAAGAACGGAATATTAGCTTTCAAAAATTTATTCATCATTGAATATATTTGTTTTTGTTGTTGATTTTAATATTTTTTTTCAACTTTAAATTTTTTTTTCAGAAACTTGGTTAATATTTTTTGATGTTTGTATAATTTCAATATATTTTGTTAAGGGCTGAGTAAATTTTATTCTAATTTTACATTATGCTTTAATCAGCTTTTAGTATCTGTATCCCAAGTGAAGTGAGTAAAGTGGCAACACTATGCTTGTTTGGTCCTTCTCAGGCGATTTTGTTGCAGTTGTAACATACTTTTCTTGATAATCAGGTTCTCTACTTCTCTCAGTGTCTTTTTTTTTTTGTTGTTAATCGTCGATTTTATAGCATTTTTTAAAGAACAACTAAGCCAAAAATTTATGATTTTAAAGATCACGTGTGATGTCGCGTCGTCGTCAGTCATCTTCATCGTCGTTTCCGAAGCCGAAGAAGATATCGTCTGAAATTCTTTATATTTGATTTCCATCTTAAAAGATCCCACAATCACACAAGTGGAAGCGAAAATCTATTATCTGGTATTTATTTTGGTTGCATGGTTGAGCTAGAGAATGTAATTGAAATGACTTTGGTTGGCCGTTGTTGCTTCTGCTACTGTTTGTGGTTTGTCTGTGGGTGTCTAGACTTGCTTTGCTAGACAGACGACAGATGACACGTTTTATTTGGACGATAGAGTTTTTGTCGACGACACGATTTCTATAAGTATCCACCGCAGGTAAAATATACTTAAAAGATATGAAAGACAAATGGGGTCTTTCTTTTGCGGCTTATCGGAAAAGGGGGTTTTGTTTTTGTTTATATTTGTTTTTTTTTTTTTTGGAAATGTGCTGTGATTTATCATTTTACTACAATGAAGATTAGTTTTTTTTTTTTTTTTTTTTTAAGTGCGCGTGGGATTTTGGATATTTATTAGATTAATTCTGTTGATACATTGAAATCACCTAAGAATCTTAATAAGATGTGTGGAGATAGCTAAAGGTGGCTGGTATAGACTTTTATAATTTTTTGAGGTCATAAAAAATTTATTATATGGAAGGCTTTCACTTATGGAGAAATAAAAACATTCTTATTTAATATTCTTTATCAAATTTATTAATATGATCTGCTAGGTGGTTTTAAGAATATTCCAATAACCATTAATTTACTTTCAAAAATAGAAGGTAGTCTTTATAATTTTAAGCAGGTAATAAATGAACCCAGGAAAAAAATTGGAAAGGTAATTTGTAATGTGATTTTGATTTTCAATCATACATTTATTTGGTTGCACGAAATGAAACACATAGTCTTAAGTATGAATGCAGGCATAAGCGACTTTAAAATCGCAGCGATTACAAAATTAAACAAATTTTTGTTTGCGTTTTTTAGTCGCTTAATTAAATAGATCAAAAAGAATTAGGCTAAAAACGACTACATGAGAATCAACGCAAATGATGCCAAGTCTCGACGACAAAAAATCGTAAGTGCAGTCCTAGCCTTAGATAAATCTACAAGCACTTGCAATACGTTGTATTTGTTTGCGATTATATAGGCACCAATTATGACTTGCGATTTGCCGAGTCGAACGTTCGAATGTGACTATGTTTTATTACCGTTGTTTTGCCTTAATGGCTATGAACTATGATTTTGAAAATTTAAATATCATTCAATACCTTTTTCGTTGGCCTCGGTCGCCGTGTCGAACTATAATTCTTGGTGACTTTGAAAAAAATCCTTGTTTCGGTTTTTGAAATGTCGAACGCTCGAGTTGAGTCAAACAAAGTCATAGAAGAAGCCATAATCGCGTGACAGATAACCGCAAAATTGTTATGACAGAAAATAAAAAGGTCGATCCTAGGCTAATCTTCAACAGAATATGTATTTTTAATCGCTACAATCACTTTGACGCATGTATGTCGCATTAAAATCCTTGTGTTGTATTTTCGTGATCAAAGAATCGCGCGCTAGATTCTCGCAAGTAATAGCTATAATTTCATCCGATAGTGAAGTTTTGATCACACCAACTGAAAATCGCAAGTGCGATCCTACCCTTAACCTGGAAATGCACTTGAGGTTTTCTGTTGCACCACCTAGAAAATAATCGCAGCTTATAATGGTTTCTTAGTGTCACATTTAAACTCATGTTCTTAATTTTTTTTGTGACTGAATAATCGGGCGACAGAAAATTACAAGTGCGTTCTTGGTGCTCCTTAAAATAAGGCCCCAATGACAAATGAACCCTAAAAAAATGGAAAAATGAACGCAAACAAAAAATAGAAATTGCTTTAAAAATTTATATGAAAAGCAACAACAGCAGAAATTTTTGATTTGGTGTGATTTTTCATAATTTAAAGAGGAAGAGAATATCGCGCGATAAACAATCGATCGTAAATCTGAATCGTAATCACATAAACAATTTTAAACAAAAAAATGGTGAGATTTTTTTGTTCGATTATTTTATGAGAGTTAAAAAAAAATTAAGCATCATCGTGTAAATAGTAGTACACAAAAATCGCGCTATTTTTGTGTATTGTGTGAATAATATATCGCGCGATTTTTATTGTGATTATTATTTAAACAATATCTCGTGACATTTTTGTACAATTATTTACATAATTGCACGGAAAGAATTGAAAAATCACCAATTGAAAAATTTGCAGTAGCAATTTACGAATCAAGTTTTATCCGTAAATCAAGGCATTTTGATCCCAAATTAATACAAAAACTGGCAATTTAACAACGTGGCAATTTGCAAATTTTGTGTTTTCGTGATTTGCAATTTAAATTCATGATTCAAGCTTGTACTTTTCATAGCAAAATACAACTTTTTTGGCGTAATTTACTCTCTAAAAGAATAATTTCACAAACAGCATTCAAAAATATTGATTTCCGATAAATATCTAGTAATTTACATTGCTCAATCACAGATTTACGTTTATTCAGTCGCAATTTGCAACTCCATGAGAATAACTGCAAATCTTAACAAAATTGGTAAGAATGTGAGTTTGGACAAAAGTAACCACATAAATAACAAAATTCATTGGCATCACTTTAACACATTCTTATTAACATTTTAACGTCCTTAAATTACAAAAAAAGAAAATGTGTAGTTTGTGACAAAAGCGTACTGTACAGACGCCACATGAGCGTAATAGTTCTCCTTCCCTCTCCTCTTTGAAAGAAAATATTTTTAAAAAAATGTTAATTGTTTCTAGGAAGCTGTTTTTACTGTATTTTAACTATCAACTCTTCAAAGCACGCTTGATGGGGGATGCGGATATTTTGCCATAATTTTGAAGCATGGCGAATACAAAAATCATAAAACAATCTCAGGTACAGAAATATTTTTTTATTTCGTTGAGTTGTTTAATCGGATATAAAAATTGCACAAACTTTTGGTTCAACCCTTTTTTTAAATTTGTTTTGGATTTTTTTTTCATTTGAAATTGGGTAATGTTTCAGTTTGAAGCAATTTTTAGACAATTTTTTATTTTTGTTTAAGAAAAGAAGCTTGGGATTTTTCATAAAGCAATTTTACCCCAAAATTTTAAATGGAAATGAAAAAAACACGAATTTACAAATTATATTTTTTTTCTTTATAATCAATTAATTTTTTCATTTAAGTATTTAATTTGGGTTAAATTTCATGTAGTCCATTCCTGGCCTTAAATTTTTGAAAAACTTCGATTGAAAAATAATATTTAAATTAGTTTGGAATAAATTTCATGGCCAAAGATTTAAACTCATAATAATCTTAGACTGTTGTTTGCTTGGGAAATAATAAAAACTCCCTTGTCGCTAAGATAAATTAATCTTGTTATCATTTTCTATATCTGAAAAAATTAATCCCATATTATGATAAAAAATAAGCAAAATAAATTAAGAAAACAAGTGGTACTGAATATTTAATTTTAAAACAAAAAGGAAAATTATTTGGTTGGTTTGCTTTGCTCAGTGTGTTCCCGGTTGTCCAGTTGAAACTGTGGGGTATAAGGAAAAGAATGCTGCCAAAAGTAGTGCTCAAAGTCAACCTTCCCACTAAGCAGTTCAACACCACAGCCAATGAAAACCCCCAAAATGACTCTTACCCATTGCTGTAGCTGTTTTTAAGAAATGTAAAAGCTGGAAACTCTCTTTAGAGCAATTTTGTAAAAAACTTTAATTTACTTAAATTTTTGTACCATGTTATAGCTTGAAGGTTTGTAAAGTACCTTCTATAGGTCCCTTTTATATTTTTTTTTTTATTTTCATTTATCTTTCGATTTCCTTTCCTTCAAGATTTGTCTCACAAAAACAAGTTTTTGAAGTCATAATCAAAAAAATATGTTTTTTTTTTTTTGTTTTTTACCTACTTTTCAAAGTTTCTCAAGGATGGGTACCTAAACCTACCTTCAAGTATTTCCCCCGAGGGGTTTTACACAAAATCGCCTCATAAATAAATCAAATTTAGGGCTTCCCGGTTATCCGGGGATAAACATTGCCAACACAATAAGATGTCGCATCAACACTTTCTCAAAAACAATTTCTGTTTGAAAATTTCTTTTTTAACTTTCTTGTATATAGGAAATTTAACAATTTTCTTTTTTTTTTGTGTCTCTCCTTGCCCTTTGGAGAGGAGAGGAGACCTATTAAACTTTCCTGTTGCGTTAGCGAAACTCTAACAACAGAAATTTTTAAAACAAAATAAAAATAATGTAAGCTCGTAAAAAAGGAACCAACAACAACAACTAAAACAAAAAATAAACAAAACGAACAAATGTATGTACGAATGTATAAAACAAATCTGAAAACTCGTAAGTAAACTCTGTAAGAATTCGGAAACCGTTTGCAGAAAGTTAGTTATTTAAGTTTGAATTGTTTTGCGTTATTACGGATGGCAAGCTTGTGCTTTTGTTCCTGGTTCCTGATGTTGCCTGGTGGGACTTGGTTCCTTGTTGTTTGGTGCGCCGCCGACGACAACGAAAACGACGACGACTACGACTACGATGACGATGATGATGATGACGATGAATTCGGTGTCTTTGTTGCTGTTGCTGTTGTTGGCAGTTTCAGTTTCTTGGTTTCCGTTTAAAGAAGTTGGTTATATGAGGCTGTGTTCTAGCGAAGCGTGGGTTGGTTGATGATGGCGAAAACGACGACGACGAGAACGACTGCAAGAACTGCCGGAAGTTCAAAAAGTTTCTGGAGTATGCCCTCGCTTCTTGCCGCTGCACACAAGCCATCAGGCGTAACTTTTTTTTTTTTTTTTTTTTTTATTTATAGAAGGGTAAATCGTAACACATTTTTGTATACGAGACATGCTCATTTTGGAATTTTCCCTCGTTTCGTGTATACAATTGTGTTTTGCAAAAGTTTTGTCATTCCAGGCTCTCTCACAATAATTTTAAAGCAACGGAATTAGGTCGATTTGGTTGCCTCCTTGGATAAATGTAGATGTTGTTGTTATAAGTGAAGTGAGGGTAGATACACTCATAATTTGTTTCAACCTTTTTTATATTGGCTTACTTTTGGCATGGTGTTTAATTTGCTAGATATGAATGGAGTAGTAGATCATTATTTTTTTTTTATTGTTGCTAGGGAAAAAGATGGATCAATTACATTGTGAAGAGGAGGTCTTTGATGGTTTGAACTTTTCTTAGCTTTTGGAATCTACGTCTATGGAATGAAAAACATCTTGGTTTCCATTGGAATAGCACATATTTGTTGAAGAACATTGTTTTTAAGGACTTGACACTTTAACAAAGAGAAAAAATTTAATCTTGAATTAATATTTTTATGGGTTGACTGTGCGTTCCATGTTTGTATTAAAATTTTTTGTTTGATTATGGGATGTAAAAAGTTTATGTCTCTTTATATGGAATGTTTTGTAAATTTGGTTTAACTGTTGAATAATATTACAGTTATTAAGTCCTAAATCATAAAGCTGCCTTTGAACAAATGAAAAATATGGCTCTAATCGTCATGTCCTGCACACTGAGAGGTTTAGAGACGGACTTGGAATCTAAAGTGGGATCACACAAGGCTGCATCGTATCACTGATATTTTTATTTATATCTACTTGGTTGATAGGTTATGTAAATCAGTAACAATTACTTGTTATTGAAATCTCGACACATTTTTTCAATTGTTTTGAAATGTAATTCAAGGAATTCAATTACAAATGTTAATTAAAAAGCAATAATTACTTGTAATCAAATAAGATTGACGAAATTGAAGACAAAGGTATCTAATAATTTAAAAAGAGCTGTAATGATTCCTTTTCTCTGTAGTCATTTCATAAAAAATGTGATTAACTTATTGCTTTTGTCAATTACATTTTATGTGATTTTCAATTGAAAAAAGCAGGAAATGAATTACATGAGGAAAAATCATTTACCTTTAAAACACAATGCTTTCCTTTAAAAATTTGCAAATAAAACCATTACTATTTGCAATTATGTACATGTAATTTGGAAAATATTAATTAAAAATAATGGAAATGTATGTTTTTTTTAAATTGAAATAATGCGTAATTGAAAAACAAGCCCTAAAGACTTTAAATCACACGACTTCGGTGTCTAATCAACTTTGTTTTATTTTTGAGCAGAAATCGACAATTACAGTTGACCTTTATTTTCTATTGATGGTTGTTCTCACTGAGAAATATTTATTTAATAATTTATAATGACAAGCCCCGTCATTAATGTCTTCAATGTGGAAAAATAATGGGGTTCTGATATTCATTTTTACTGCGTACTGTAATTTTTTTGACAAGATGATTTTATTAATATCGTAAAAATAAGAGAATTTTGGATAGTTAGGGGTATGACGACGACAACTCGTTGTCTCGGCATCATCTCGCTGATCTCTCGCCGTATTTGCTTAAGCGTGATTTTCGATATCTTGGTCACTAATTTTGTCTCTGTGTTCTCGCCATGCCCATTTACATGGGAATCTGTGTCGTAGTTTTCTCGCTATCTCTAAAGTCTCGCCAAAGTTTTATTTTCGAAATCGATATCTTTCAAAACGGTTAGGAGCAGCTTAAAAAAGTAGTTTAAAAGCCCAAAGGTGGTTTTCAGTATTGTGGTCACTAAGTTCGTCTAACTGTGGTCTCGCAGTACCTATTTACACGGCTATCTGTATCGTGGTTTTCTCTCTATGGCTTTGATTTTGCCGTGACATCTACTCTTTTTTTTTTTATTATTGTGCTAGTCTTTTCATCGTCTCACTTTAGTCTCGGTTTAGTCTCGCTGTTGTCTCTCCAAGACTCGATTATTATAGTTATTAAAGTTTCATTTTAGCTTAGAAGCCACAGCCTGACTGGCCCAAGAGCAATGTTACATAGACATTTGACACCTGCCTGCCGACTAAACATTACAAAAGTGGGTCAATGGAGTTGCGTGAGTAGCAAAGCAAACCCGAAAAAGGAGTAAAAACCAAATGAGAACCTTCAAAGCTGAACTCAAGGTACTGTTGTTCAAGAAATCTGATAACTTAATTTTTCAAAAAAGATTATAACGAGATAAAAACTAAGCCATAACTGAAAAAATCCGTGTAAATGCATACGGTGAAACCCCGAGAAGATGAACACCATGGCCACAAAAGAAAAGTGTAAACACGACAAGATGAAAAACATAGCCACAATAAAAAAATCCACGTGAGACGAATGCCATGGCAACATTAAAAAAAAAATTACTTGAAATTGCTCTCGGAAGATGACGCCAAAAAATTGTCACTATCGCCATCGTGCAGTCGTCGTCTTTGTGACCGTCTCGCCGTTGTCCAGGACGTCATCGTTGGTGACGTGGTATTTCGTCTTGCAGGATTTTTATGTGCGAGATTTCGACGACCACCCGACCTAGTGATTTACAACTCTCAACTATTCCTGTGCGCTTTTCATTGGCAGGAATGGAGGGGACCTACAATTTTTTGCGAGACCGAACAGTTAGGCGAGAAGCACTTTGTCATGAAAAGTATACTCTTGGAGGACTTGCCAGTTCCTCGCAAGAGGCAGCACCTCAAAAAAAAAAAATATTTCTGTTTTTAGGTGGCAGCGGCTGGGAATCGAACCCAGATTTTCCTCATAAGAGAAACCAAAAAGAATTCCCTTTTTAAAGTTAAATGGCTATTAAGGGAACATTTTTAAAAACCTCGGCAAATAAGCTTAATGACTTTTCAAAAGGCTGATGGTTTGTCTACCTCTGTTTTTGTATCTTAATATTGTTCCCCACTAACTACCCCGCAAAATTTTCAAGAGATATAGCAAAATAGTGTGGCAAATTATGCGATTTAATGAATAACTAAACTGCATGATACTTTCCTGCTAAAGCACCAATTTTCATCGATCGTCTAAATTAGCTTAAGCAAAAGTTTCTTTGCAATCTTTCACACCTGAAAGCAATATCTGGCAATTGGTCTGGTAGTTCTCATTTGTGATTCTATTTAAGTCCTTTGAACAGGATTCCTTGAATATCTTCTTTGAAAATGATTGTCCAACTGTGCTCTATTTGGTATAATATGATAATATTGACAAAATATATATGAATTTATGGATAACTGAATATTAAATCTCCCAAATCAATGAATTATTAATAATTCCTGGAGAAACTAATTTTGTTTTAAAGATGAAGACAACCACAACGTTTTGTTATAAATTTTGGTATAAAACATGAATTAATTATTTAAAAAAAAACCACAAACGAACATTGACCTTTTAGATTTTAAATGAAAATATTTATGAGGAAAAAAATATTACTCATACGCCGTACACTCATTTTTCTCTACTAGAATTTTTATTAAATACTTTGTGTATCAAAAGATACATAAGTCAGCATTTAACAATTTATTGAGTACCCAATCAATCACATAAATGACAGACCTAATTTATACTTGACCTATGACCTTACAGATGTAAAAACAAGAATTAACTTTGACAAAAATACCCATGTCAAAACTTTTTCATGTGAGAATTAATAAGATTTTACATAATAAATCAGAAACTTAACCAAGCAAAATAATAAACTTTTTGTTTTATTTTGTCGATAGGTAGGTACATCTCAAATTCCATATCCTATGAAAGGTCTCCGATGGGTTGAAAATCAAAAATTGACTCGTATTGGTTTTTGACCTTTCACTTGTTGATGAAATATTCATTTAAATAAAAAACCAATAGAATCATTTATTAAGGGTTTATGATTGGGATTTGTTCAAGTTTATGCTTGGATAAAAACACTATGCAAACACTCTTGTCTGACTGTCTATTTTTTTAAAAACCTACTTGAAATGTATTCAAATTTTGCATGTATTTGGCAGCATACACAGTTCTTTTTATTTATTTGGCGTAATCCCAAATTTGCACTTAACCAAAATCTACACTCATCACAGGTAAATTTGACTCATACCATTATCACATCACATTAATTCTATTATTCCACTTTGTTATATAAACACACTTTTCAGTTTTCACTGGGAAATTCCAACATTTTGCAATAACTTCCTTTTTACATTCAAAATTCTCCAAAAGCTGATAGGTATATAGACACTTCCACAGATAATTTAAGAAATTAATTAGCTTCAAAAATAATAACATTTCTGCTTCCATTAGCCATCCTCATTTGCAATGAAAACATTTCGAAATCCTTGATGCACACCCCTTCTCTGGTATACAGCAGTCCTTGTGAGTGTTTTTTTTTTTTTGTCTAAGCCACCGGCCACCCTTCCCCCCGCCCCTCTCATAGACAACAGACACAGCTAAAATTTCAAAAAGCCACATAAGATTCTCTAAATGTTGAATGAAAAACTTTTCTCTAACTTTAAAACTAAGTTTTCTATATATTTTCTTCTTGTTCATCCTTTAGAAGAACCTTTCTCTTTTTAGATCCTTGTGTCAAACTACTCTCTATGCGTCTATGCTATATAGGAAGGAAAGTATGCAACAATTTAAATTTTATAAATTAATTTAGTTGTACATAGTCTTAATTTTGTATTTACACTGCGAATTAGTTGGTTATTCAAATTTAATTTTGATTTTTCTAATAGGTTTGTTTACAAGAGAAAACATGCTGTGATATTTTTTGAACTATATTTTAAGATATTGTTTGTGAAAAGGGTACAAAATTTGCGAATGAAAAAATTCCGGTTTGGAAAAAAAGAAAAACGCGAATGCCCAAAATCGCGAATGCCCAAAATCTCGAATGCCAAAAATGCCGAATGCCAAAAGCCCGAATGGACCAAATCCCCATTGGACGAAATCCCGAATAGACAGAATCTCGAATTTTATTACTTTGTTTTTGCTTTTGATAGCAAATATTTCGTTCTTAGAGAAATACACACCCTTATTTTTAATCAGCTTAGGTGACTAGATATCCTTTTTAAAAAATGGGCGTGTCAGTGGGTGGTCATTTACTGTGTCGATTTTTTAAAGGATCATATGTACTTTGATTATGATTTAATTAATAGTCAATAATATCACAAACTGGATTTGAAAAAAAAAAAAAAATTGTCTGGCCAGAGAAATCAGTACGGTGAAACTAACGGGTGAATTTTTAAGAGGCTTAGAACTTTAAAAAAAAAAAAAAACACAAAAAATTCGAAAAAATGAATGAAATATTTATTTGAATCGATAGTTTGAACCTTGCAATTTAATGTTTAAAGATAATTTCATGCAAATGTTGACCGCGGCTGCGTCTCAGGTAGCCCATCCGCTGAGTCCAATTTTGGCATACTCTTTCACACATATCGGCCGGTATCTCACGAATGAATGCATGGATGTTGGCTTCCAGTGCGTCAATCGAAGCGGGCTTGTCCCTATAGACATTAGCCTTGACATACCCCCACAAAAAATAATCTAATGGTGTCAAATCGCACGATCTAGGTGAAATTAACTGTTCACCAAACTCGCCTCGCAATTGCGCCATTGTTTCGCGTGCTGTGTGGCATGTGGCACCGTTTTGTTGAAACCACATATCATGCAAGTCAAGAACTTCCATTTCGGGCAAAAAAAAGTTTGTTATCATCGCTCGGTAGCGTTCACCATTGACAGTAACGCTGCGATTCGCATCATCTTTGAAGAAATATGGCCCAATAATGCCGCCGGCCCATAAACCGCACCAAACAGTGGCTTTTTCGGGATGCATTGGTAGCTGTTGCAATGCTTCTGGCTGATCTTCACTCCAAATGCGGCAATTATGCTTATTTACGTACCCATTCAACCAAAAATGAGCCTCATCGCTGAACACAATTTTTCGATAAAAAAGCGGATCCTCGGCCAGCTTTCCAAGAGCCCATTCACCAAAAATTCGGCGTTGTGGTAGGTCGGCTGGCTTTAGTTCTTGCACCAGCTGTATCTTAAAAGGCTTTACGCCCAAATCCTTCCGCAAAATTTTCCACGTAGTGCTGTAAAAAAGGCCTAACTGCTGGGAACGGCGCCGAATCGACATTTCGCGGTCTTCTGTCACACTAGCTGATACGGCCGCAATATTTTCTTCACTACGCACAGTACGTAAACGTGTTGGTGGTTTAATGTCCAACAAAGTAAATTTGGTGCGAAATTTGGTCACAATCTTCCGAATAGACTGCTCAGAAGGTCGAGAATGCCGACCATAAAATGGAAGCAGCGCGCGATGAACATTTCGAACCGAGCACGAATTTTGATAGTAAAATTCAATAATTTGCAAGCGTTGTTCATTTGTAAGACGATCCATGGTTAAATTGCAAACCAAACTGAAGCTGTTTGACAGTGACACAAGGTACTAAACACACGTCAACTGTCAAAACCAGTGTTGCCAAAACCAAACCAGCTAAAAAATCACCCGTTACTAAAAAACATGTTCAATGATTAGTTGAATCGTGTTTTTTTAAGGAGGCGTGGTAGTAGGCAGAAATTGGTTGTTATGATTTCTTATGCCACTCGCTATATAATGCTTGAAAATTTCACACCTTCAACAAGAATTATGTGATACCAAAAAAAGTTGAAATAAAAAAACATTTTTGATAGTCTCTAATTAAGCGATCCGGAATGTATATCCATGATTTTTGAGCTCTGAAGAAAGTCGACAAGTTTCCAAAACATAAGACTATAATATTTTCACTTTGCAAGGCCGCCGACACCACCAAACTAACCACCAGCACCTCCAACAACTCTTGCCTACGAAGTAAAGCGCCATCTATATTTAGTAAAAACTACCAGAGAAGCACTTTATGGTATATAATATATGTATATCTACTTCTATATGTTTGTATAAAAATTAAAAAAAAAAATATATAGTTGCATAGATAAGCATATTTTGTGGGATAACGACTGACAAAGTTATATCTTTGGAAAAATTCCGAATAAATCCCGCACTCATCCTCCTCTCTATACTCTGGCTACTGAGTGACCCAGTTGCGCTCCTTGAATGCCACAAACAATTTCTTTCGCTTTTTTACAATTTCATTTTTCATTTTATATTTTTTTATTTGGAAAAAGGATATATGTACAGAACATTTTATAAAAGTCCGGATGGGTAAAGGTATCCATTTTCCTGACCCGGTCTCTCGGAAATTAGCAATGCAATATACCACCACCACTGGCAAACAACATAAAACAATAAAGTAGAACCGAAAAAGCAGAGCCCTGGGAAACTAAAGCTATACAATACTCTCGAGAGTCCAAAAGTGAAGTGTACACATGCAGCTGGATATATATGTATTTCGGTGAAGTAGCAGAAAGACCGTATACAGTTCTCCTTATTATTTTTTTTTTGTTTGAGTTTGATTCTTTAGTCTTTAGTCGTTGTCCTTTGTTATAAAGGATGTATCGATTTTTGGCTTTACGTCATCATCGATAAAGTCATCATTGCCATCGTTTTGGATAACAGGATGGATAAAACTCCTGTAAGAGGATGTCCCTTCTGTTTTATTTATCCTCATTATTGCATGCATAGATTCCAAAGCTGTCTGACGTTCTGTGTGTGACGTAAGTCCTTGTATGTGTGGGTTTTTTTGTTGTTGTTGTATTTATTTATTTTTTGGGCAAAAATAGAATGTCAGAGTGCAGAATATGAATGGACGACGACGGACATAGCTTCAGATGATGTTTCGATTTTCTCTCGAATTTTTGTGTAAGTAGTGGTGAAGAGGATGGGTATAGGTTGGCTGTGTGTGTCCTTACCTATCTGTTCTAAATGTTATTAGAAAGTAGAAGAGCCGTTTGTCGGGGGTGTGATTTTCCTTTTTTAAGGAGATTGTTATTTGGGAAGCAGCAGTATCGAGTTTGTCTATATAAAAAGCTTTCAAAGGATAATGGCCATTAATGTTGGTCTTTTCGGTGTATTTTTTTTTTTATATATTTTTTTTTTATATATTTTTTTTTGTCTTGTGGTTTTTTTTATCGAATCCTGAGAAAAGTGGTTTAGTTAACAGTTATTACATGAGGCTTTTAAACATTTGCATATAAATGATTTGGGAAGCAAATCGGTTTGTCATAATGTTTTGATCATCATAGGGTTCCCTATTCATGGATAAAGTTTTTTTTTTTTTTTTGAAGACCAAACAAAAACAATATTTCCAACAAAAACACCTTTTTTCCATTATGGGCATTCATAATGCTTCCTTCAATGATGGAAGAATAATTTGCTTTTTGAAGTGAGATCAAATTAAAAAAAATGTTTGGCCTGATTATATCACAAAAAAAAAATGTATGTACGAGTACGTCTACAGCAGGCGTTGAAGAGGCGTTTGTTCTATTTTATTTTGTTTGGCTTTATCGTTTTAGATTAGACCAGTCTTTCATAAATTGTTTAAATGGACATTTCTTAAAGGAAGGGGAGTGGTTGTTAGAAGTAATTTAGGAAACATTTTTGAAAACAAAGTATAAGTAGTCTTTGGAATAAATCTATGTTTATTTTTAGTAAGGGAAAATGTAAACACAGCAAACATTACGTTAAGGAGAAATATTCGGAGTGATGGCAGAAAAGTTGGCCTAGACTTTGGCGTTAATTTTTATTAAAAAAAAATATAGAAAGAAGTGTAGGTACGCATCAAGTACGATATACCTATTCTTATATTGAATGTGTATAAGCAAAAAGAATAATGTTTAAAATTTACAAGCCTAATTGTACTTACGCACAGGCTCCGAAATTGTATGCACGGTATATATATTAGCCAAGTAAAATGGAATCTAAATATCTACGAAAAATTCTACGTCGATTTTTCTTTCATTTCTAAAATAATGCTTCTTAACGCAAACTCTGATATAGGGGACCATGCGTGGGACTTTAAACTATACGTACACTTTAACTTGAACTGGATCCCAAAAAAAAAACCGATTTTCTTCGAATTTGTGATCATTTGTTTTTTAATACTTTAGATGAGGTAGTTGAATTGTTGAGTAAGCATTTCTCAAAAACGGCTCAAACAATTTTTTATTAAAATTCGTAGCTGTGATGTTCTGAGACGATTTTAATAAACTGCGTATTTTATTTTTAGCGAAATAGTTTTATTTTTGGGTTATTTAATTTTATATTTACGCTGATCACTAACTGACTCTGTAACTCTGGTTAATATTTAAAAAGTTGTGAACGCCCCCAAATGCCATACCTGTGAAATTAACATTCGATGCCTCAAAAGACAGGTGAGTCAGTGCTGACACTTTCCAGGAACATACATTTTTATGTCAAACGGTGAAAACTATTTTTTTTGGTAGTTTTTAATATTTCGAGCATTAAAAATGTTATGGAAACGCTTCCACATGCCGAAAGCGTAATGGAAAAACCTGTTATTGCCTTTAAAATATGTTGTTGAAACCTCCGGATAAAATGTCAGTGCACCCACTTTTCGGAAATATTCCTTATCATGTCAGTTATGTCACTTTTCAGTAACATATGGTTGTTGCCTTTAAAGTGGACTATCATCAGCCAGCTCAATACAACATATACAATTAGATTGGATTAAAACTGTAAAGAAAATCTACAATTTCACAGTTGCTTTACTGCTGTGGTCGAGTGGGAGACATTTGGATCGAAATACACTTTTTGTTGTCAAAATATAGTTTGTGCCCTATCTGTCAAGACGTAAACTGTCAAATTTCATTGAAGGATTACTACGATGTCGATGGATTAAAAAACCTCTAAAACTTAACTTTAATTTTAGGGCAAGTGGATGACATTTGGATCGAAATACACTCCTCCTGTCAAAATATAGTTTGTCCCCTATCTGTCAAGCAATCAACTCTCAAATTCTATGGAAGGATGGCTACGATGTCGATGGATGTAAAGAACTCTAAGAAATCAGATATTTTTGAAGAATTTTTACTGCTCCAAACGATTGATCTTAGAGCAATTCGATAACATTTAGATCTTAATACACTTTTTCTGTTAAAATATATTTTGTCGCCAATCTGTCAAGCCTTCAACTGTCAAATTCCATTGAAGGATGGCTTAGATGTCGATGGTTTAAAAAAACCTCTAAAAATTCAGATATTTTTGAAAAGATTGATAACAAAAATGGAGAAATAATTGAGATTGGGATGGAAAATCAAAAATCACGGAAACGATTGAAAATGATGGAAAATCGGGATTGAGATTGAGATCGATTGATATAAAAATTTGTGATTTCAATAATCGATACTTTTCGATGATGGGCTCAGAAAAATCGAATCGTTCCTGATTGACACAGCTCCAGTATGAAACGAAAATTTGATTTTTTAGATGGAGATGCATATCTCTTGGCTAAATTTTGGCATAGGCTTAAGTTAAAAAATAAATTCCAAAATTTTATAAAATAAAGTAGAAAAAAAATTTTTCTTTAGAACTTTACGTTACAGACTTAGTGTGCTGGCATCGATAGAACTTCATTTTTAGGAAGAAACCAAATGAAAGCAAATATTAAGCGATACCAAAATTAAGAATTTTAATGAAACAACTAAATTAGTTCGGTTTTTGCAGTACGAAATACACAAAAGTTTTTCAAAAAATCTTAACCCCACCTTTATATCAGGTTACATATCAGCATTCGACTGTATATTCATAATATTAAAAGCTAAACTGATATAAGCAAAAACTAAATCTTAATCTTACTGCAAATTCAAAAAAAAAAATGTCTATTCCGAATAAATTTAAGCCTACCTTACCGATTCAGCGGAACAGATTTAATCTTTTTTCCATCAAAATGTTCAAATTTTCTTCTTGTAAAAATAAATTAAAGCCAAATAGTTATAGACCTTTCAGGAGCCTTAAATATTGCTTGCAACTTTTGTACGCACTTTATTTTTCTGGTTGAATGAAGATAAATGTGGTTACAATGCATAACCATCTACCTTTTCTCTTCTTAGAACTCTCAAGAAAGTTTATGAAAAATTGATTAAATAAATAAAATCTAGCATCGTGAATTGCTTTAATAGCTTTAAATTTAAATTTAAAACCAGTAAGTACCTATAAACTATGATACATAATCGGTAATAATAACTGCAAACATCACTTTTGCAAAACATTCCAAACACACATATTTCACTTCATTTTGACAATAATCTCACCATAATCCGCTAATAATTCAAATTGTTTTGAATGCACACATTCCGGCCAATTTATCGGTTTCTACATCAATTACCTCAAGCAAACATTCTAATCTATTGGACCTGCAACGCAATTAAATGTTCCAATTTAAATATACGTGCATGCTGCCCCCCCCCCCTCCTCCTTTGCCCACATTTCGAATGTGTAATGATTTAAGTTGTACACATACTCGTATATACATTTTTTGTATCTTTCAAGAGTTATCAAAACAAGTAATTTTATCATTGCTGGGTTAAATTAGCGCCTACGCATCCTTTTGCTTAAAGTCCATCCATCCATTCAACTGTAGGTAAACGTTGAACAAGGTGCGTAGCAAAATATCGTTTGGATATTTCGGACCAGTTGGACTGAACATTGATTTGAAGTACATACTTAATACGTATATATTCCTTTTCCATCATTATATGTTCCTACATATATGGAGGTAAAGAGTAAACGGATTGCCTACGCAATTCTCAAGCCCACCTCTTGAATTAATGAACATGCTGAAGATGATGAGGATGGGCCGTTCCCTTCTTTTTATTTCTTCTTAATCTTGTTTTATTGTTTTTTTTTCTGTTTGTTTCTTCATCGGGTTTTCTTTTGTTATTAAATTATTTTAATACCACTTAGGATGTTTTTTATGTTTTACAGCTTTTTGGTTTTAAATTTAATGTAATTTTCGTCATTTGATTGATTTTTTTAGTCTAAAATTGAAGATGATAAATTGAAATGAGAAAAAAAGAAGAAGAAAAAGAAAACAGAACGTGTTGATGATGACAAGAAAACAAAAGAAAACTTAATTTAACGGGTCATTGTGTGCTGATTGAATGGTTCAGGCTTAACCCACACATTTTGATGATTTTTTTTTTGTTTTTCATGTATAAAAAGTTGTAAAAAAAAATTGGACGAAAATGCCACCCAAGCTGTTAATAAAAAAAAATCTTATAAGAATATGTACCTAATACAAAAATTTATTATTCAGCAACATCACTAATAGCCCCTACCTTTATTTGGTTTCAATTGAAAATTGTGAGAAAAATGTTACCGTAATTCAAGGTCAACATTTAAAAAACAGCGTTTTTTTTATTTTCACAATTGGATATTCCGGATACAATTAATTTTGAAAGCACTAATATATTTACTACATCTAAAGTCACGAGAAACTATGCATATTAAAAAACTCAATTTGTATATACAAGTGATGCATATGGAGAAATCACATGAAAAAAATAGCAAAAATGTGACTGTGACCAGTGTTATCGAACGTACTTTAAAAACAATACTTGTATTGGTTACACGCAATGCATTTAGCTGTTTGTACTAAAATTTAAAATTTTTTTTTCACAAATAAATGTCTCGAACAACAATAGAGATGGCATCACTTCTTAATTTTTTTTTTTCAATGTAGGTAAATTCGATTTTATATCTAATATAACTTTTTTTTCAATTTTATGAAAAGGGCAATATTGGTGAATTTGTCCCGAAAACTGTCTTACTGGCACGAAAGTATAATAAAATGATTTTACTTCTGCAAACTGGGAATTAACTGTAGGTCAGTTTAAGGAAATTTTTCGGTAAACTTTTTGACCGTTTTTTAAATTTGTATTTCAACTCTTTTCTTGGAATTTACCAAATTTATAGATTTGGAAATTTTGTCCAGGACTTAAAGCTGAAAAAAAAAATTGAAGTGCCAAATTTTTTTTGCCAAAATTATGATTTTTTAACGAAAATATCTTAAAAAACATAACGAAAATATTATGTTTTGAATACGTATCTGTATCCGTTCTGCTTTTGGGCCAAAATTATGCAAACGAAACTTAAATGTATTGCTTTTAACGCCCAGAACGACAGCACTGACTTCACCTGTGGCAAATAACCTTATTCATACAGCCTTCGTCAAAAGAATTAAGTATTCCTAAAAAGTTACAAAAATTTAAACAGGAAGTGAATAAAAATAAAATGCATTTTGATTACTTGAAAAAATATGAATATGCATATGGTTTTGTTATACGGCTTTCTTAAAAAGTAATTTTTTATATACAAAAATTTTAAAAAAAGTTTTGGTATACCAATTTTGAGTACCTACTTACATATTAAAACAGATTTCTAAATCTAGTTTCAAAAAAAATCATAAACCCGTTTTTTTTTTTTTTTTTTGTTTTTTTTTAATCCAAAATTTATTTTTTTTTTTTAATTTTGATATGCAATATTATTGACATTTGAAAAGAGTTTTTGCATATAAATTTTTATTGAAGTCGTGTGAGCCGTTAATGAGAAAGTCGAAACCATTATGTGGCAGGTATCGTTAACAATGAGTTTCGATAAGTTTTTTTTTTACCAAAAAGTACACTTTACCTACAGTTATGCACTTATTTTTTTATCAAAATCGTTGGAGCTGTTTTTGTGGTGAATTAGCTTTTCCTTAACGGTTGTATGGCAAGTACCGTTATTTTTGGAGCTGAACAAAAATTTTACTGGAAATTGACAAAAAAACCTTAAGTTTAAAATTTGAAGAAAATTGCTTCAGTGGTTGAAGCTGTATGTCGTCCGAACTGTTCGTTAGAAAAGAGGATTCGTAAAAATTGTTCTGACATATTCCTCAGAATTTTTCGTCCGAAGTTTGTCACATCAGTTGATACGTTTTTTTACGAACTATAGTTGTTCTGACGTATTCGTCATTTTTCTTCTTTTTTTCCATGGCAATATCTTTTGCAAGGAAAATAAATGCATTTGGAAGAGTATCGTCCTCTCTTGATATTAATACATTTTCATTGGGTTAAGAAATTTGTGCACTTTTAAGTGAGAAATACTGAAATGAAAACGGAACCAACTTCGCGTGATAAAGGGTAACACCTATGATGACAACAGCCATTACAATTACTTTATTTTTTTAATACTGCAAAAACACAATTGTAACATAAACTTGTCACTGCCGTAACAATTTCATAGTTTTGTTACACATTTTTCAACTTTAAAAAAAAATTATCTTTCAGTGAAATGTTGGCACAATTAGACATATTCATTATGTAACATTTTGCAGTATAAAAAACTAGATGTTACATTAAAAATTACTAATTTTATTGGGTCACATCCGTTACGTAACAAAAGTGAAAACTTTGACTTAACATTTATTGTATTTTTGAAGTTAAATGTTTTATGACACTATGTAAAATGTAGGTTATAACTTATAGGTATAAACGACTCCGATTTTGTTCTTATTACATATTCTAGAATCTTGAAATTTATAAAAATCAGTGTCACAAACGTAACTTTCAAAACACCCATTTTGCTTAAATTTATCTGAGCACTTTAAAATTTAACGCATTTGACCTCCCATTAAATAAACAAAATACTAATAAGATTTAATTCTATATCATTTCTATAAATATAGGATTTAAATTTTTGGTTGCATTCAACGTCAATTGCAATAAAAGTGTGTTCATACCTATATAATTAACTTTAATTATATTCATGTCAAATTTTCACAGAAAAGGTTTTTGAAATATAATAGCATTAAAACTATGAGAGTAACTTAATATGTGTGCCATCACATTCCTAAATATGTATACATACATGCCTCCATTCCTGTCAAATGCTGTTATGGTCGCTTAGAATATACAAAATTCATACTAGAACGTACAGGTGCTGCTTGGAAAATTCAGAAAACCAAAAACCATTTTGGCTAATGCAGACACATCGAACAATTTATTTATGTATGCCATTTAAAAGCCATTACAGATTGTCCTAAACTTTGATTAGTTTCGCTATCAATGTGTGGCCGAATACATTTCAGTGTACGTAAATGGCGGACTTCAACTACCCCATAGAACTTCTATATAAGGATTCTCACCGCATCCCACCTCACATTGCCAGTACGACATAGTCGAGCAATAGCATAGCGTTTTGAATTTCTGCATCGATAAACTGAAACAAAAGATCAAACGAATGAACATAAAAAAAAATTAAAATATTTGACGACGAGATGGCAGAGCGGACTGGAGCAAGCTCGCTGAAGCGGCACACCGGCACTACACACAGTAGGTAGGTAGAGGTACACAGTCAGAAACGACATCTCTCTACATAGAGTAGATTATGCTTTGGCATCGTAAAAACGAATTAGAATCAATCCGGAAATAACTCATTCATTTCAACACTCTTTTGTTTATGAATGATGGCGGTGACGACGACGACCGGGTGTCATGATACATCAACGTCAGAGATTGATTTCCTCCACAGAACACATAGAGCTAGTCATCTCACAATCAACCGAGGTTAGCTTTTTTAGCACACTGCAGCAAATATTTTTGTGTATAGCTAAATGAGGTTTATTATGATAGAGGTACATATTTCTATTATATGACAGGAGTATATAAATGATAGTGATGCCACGTCAATGGACGCAGATACAGAAACAATGATAACTAGACTGCGCGAGACTTAATTAAATATAAACGGAACACAGGGTGTTGTGGAATATTTTTTGACATTGAAAATGTCTAAGAGACTGCTTTCTGGGAAAATGTTACCATAAAAACCAGTCACAAAACTAGTAAACATACACAAAATTTCTTAAAATGTTAAGAAGCAACAAAACTTGAAAACGCTTTGACAAAAACCAGTGACAGAGTTCTAATAATTTAATTTGATTTGATTTTGGAATAGAAGCTCCCGTGAAATATGTATTAAACATCCTTAATTAAACAGCAGTGAGAGTAAAATGGTAATCACATGATTATTCTCCCCTCAGTTGTGTGGCACCTTGGTTTATATTTTTTGTATCCAATTAAAAATTTGTTGATTTAGTGTCAAGATGAAGTATACAGGCACCACTGTTAAAAAAGATAATTCACGACTAAGGTTGCTTGTACCTGCCAATATGTTCAACAAGCTGAAAATTAAAGAAAATTGTTCATAAAGATAAAGAAATTATAAGGAAAAATGTAATGTACGAAATCCCGAATGGCTTAAATACCGAATGCCAAAATCGCGAATGCCTTAGTACGGGCGCGATTTTTAATTTCAGAAACAGAACTATGCCATCCGAGGTTATCCTTAAGATTGAACTTTTTAGTGCTAATTGGTAGATACATACGTAGATACTTGTTGATTTTTATATTTATACTTTTTTATCATACAAATTTTATGTACTTATTGGGTACTGATTTTTTTTTATATTCAAAGTGGATTGAGAAAATTATGTTTTGGTATTCTACAATACGTGATTTTTGTACATTCTAGATTTGTATTCGTTTCAAATTTTTACATTCGAGGTTCTTGTCATTTGAGATCGAGCCAAAGAAAGCAATTCTGATTTTTTACAAGTACTCAAATAGCATTCGGGATTTTTGGCGTTCGGTATTCTGTCCATTCGGAATTTCGGCATTCGGGATTTTGGGCATTTAGCATTCTGTTTTTGGCAATTTAAAATTTTCGCATTCAGGATTTTGTGCCCTTCCCATATTTTTTTGAAGCTTCTGAATAAAAATAAAATGCACGACTGGATAGCACCTACTTGCTCTTATATTCTTATATTCCCGTTTTTCAAACGGGACGCTACAAAAGTAGAGCGACATGGACAGCAAATGACGCCATATTTCTTGCCGCTCTTTTGACACTTCTCTTCAGTAAGGTTTGAATTTTCATGATGGAAAGATATACGAGCCAACAACGAGTCGAAATGATTAAAATTTACTACCGAAATTCGGAGTCAGTGGCCTCAACGCTACGAGCGCTACGTCCAGTTTATGGTCGTCATAATCGTCCTAGCAGATCCACAATTTAGCGTCTCGTGGAAAAATTTGAATCCACAGGCACAGTACAAAATGTTCCCGTGCCAGTGAGACGAAGAAGTGCCCGTAGTGTCGAGAATATTGCTGCCGCTGAGGCTTCAGTTGCAGAAAGCCCCAAATGTGTCTCTCACACGTCGTTCTCAAGCGTTGGTCATCTCTGTGACGTCGTTGTTGCGAATTTTGTGAGAAGATCTTGGCCTACATCTTTACAAGATTAAATTGACGCAAGAACTGATGCCGCTTGATCACCAGAAGCGTCGTATGTTCGTGAATTGGGCTGAGCAACAACTTGAAAATGATTCGGATTTTCAATGAAAAATTATCTCCAGCGATGAGGCTCATTTCTGGCTGAATGGCTTCGTCAATAAACAAAATATGCGGTATTGGTCAGGCAGCAATCCACACGTTCTCCGTAAGTCATCATTGCATCCCGAAAAAATTACGGTTTGGTGTGGTTTATGGGCCGGCGGCGTCATTGGACTTCTTCCGTGATGATCTAGACCGCCACGTTACTGTGAATGGGAATCGCTACCGTTCAATAATAACCGAATATTTTTGGCCCCAATTAGATGATATAGACTCGGAGGACATGTGGTTTCAACAGGACGGCCGGCGCCACAAGCCACACAGCGAATGTCACAATCAATTTATTGGAAACCAAGTTTGGGAAAAAAAGAGAACAAAATGAGTGCAATCTTTTTTAATGCTAAATGAATTGTGATTGCAGAGTTTAAGGTTGAAATCTCAAAATGAAGTCGAATGAACGCAATCTTTTAATTGAATCTTTTGAAAATTGCATTCACGATTGCATTCTTTTACAATCGTAGAAAGGAGTGCTCATTTGATCCATCCCATTCGCAAAATAGAAGCACATATTGTTCATAAAGTTTACTACGATTGCCATACTCACGTCATTCCTACTTCGTTTAAATTCTTTTTGTTTCATATAAGTAAAAAGCCTATATGCATAAAGCTTTTCATCTTCTGTCAACTGAAAATTCACTTTAAATTGATTGGGGAGTTCCCTTAACACCCTGTATATATTTGCAATATTTCTACTAGAATTGGGCTAACCCCCAACCAACTATATTTCTTCCCCGCACCCTCCGTAAAACAGAGAAAAACAAAACAAAAACCCTTCGAATATTAAATTCTTGTCATGTTTATTTACGAGTGTGTCAGTATATTTTTATCCTGCTCTCTCTCTTTGTCTGGCTTTTTGTCTTTTTCGGAGTTTTTTCCGTTGACACAAATGAAATATATTCACTTGGGAGCAACATAAATCACCACGTTCGCATATTCATTCACTGTGATTGTAGATATTTGCCGCGTCGACAAGAATGGAGAAGGAGAAGTGAGGGTTGATATAGGCTTTAGTAGCAGGATGGTAATAAGTTTTGGGCCTATTTGTGTGTCATAGGGGTTGCACGCATTCTTAATGGGCTTCCCGACTATAAAACTTGGGTTAATTTCTCATAAATCCCCAAAGTATATAAATACATATTCGTGTATAAGTCGTTCAAAATATATTGTGATTACAAAAAAAAAGGAGTGTGAGTTTTCAGAACTACAAAAAAAAAAAACACAAAAAAGGAGAGCATCACATCGTTGAAAACGCTGACGATGACAACGAATCTGAGGGCATTTAACCCTCAATTGAATTTCGACGTTTTTCTTGTTGAATTTGTCTGTCACTTTTTGTATTTTGTTTTTTTTTTGTTTTCTTTTTGTTTTATTTGAATGCTTTTGTTTATTTTGGCATTTAGTGGTAGCCCCTTCTATTTTATGGCCGACAAACTGTAAATTTGTGTTAATAACTTAATTATTCATTTGTGTGTTTAAATTGTTCGAAATTGATGGTGATGATTATTATGATGATGATGAAGATGATGGCATTTAAAGATGTTCTCTCTTGATGGATGATGTAGGGCGGGTGGTAGGAGTGCGGAATGAGGAGAAGAAAAATATGTGTTTGCATAGACTTTGTACACTTATATGGATCATTATTATAGAATGAGATTGAGTGAATTATTTAGTATATCTGGGTTAAGTGGGGTTAGAGATGATGTTGATTTTGTCAGTGTGATATATGCATAGGTACAAAGTATAGTGTAACTATAATTTTTCTTTATGAAGCATGAAACATTTTGCGTCTAGATTTTTGTTTTTGTATATGTAGGTACTATGTATATGTGTCAGTGTTGTCATTACGATGATAGGGAAGACGAAAAAAGTGGGCCTCACAATTCTGTCTGTCTATGTCTGTTCGGCTACAGAGCCCAAACGGCTTGATCGATTTTCTAAAAACTTAGCACATAAAGGTTTTTGGTGATTCTGCCCACATATTTTTTTTCCATTTTTTTAAGAACTTAATGTAACGATTTTTTTTAGCAATTTTACAAAATCTTATTTTTTTCAAAACGGCTCCACAATTTTTTAAAAAATTCAAAAACCATTTTTCAAAAAACGGTACCGCCCGAAGAATATTTTTTTTATTTTCGATTTTCTTTAAATTGATGTTTCTAATTTCAATCATTTTGACTTGCGATATAGGTACTATAGAGCAAGTTTTGGATTCGTGAAAAAAAATTGAGATAACAATTAAACATGACATTACGATGATAGAGAACGGGAGCGGGTCGGAATTTTGGTTTCAAAAATTCTGTTTGATCAAAGTTCTGCTTCTTTTTTTGTAAATTCTGTCTGGTCAAAATTTCTGTATATCAAAATTCTCTATGTGGAAAATTCTGTACTTCAAAATTCTGTCAGCTCAAAATTCCGTTTTACCAAATTCTGCTTATGAAAACAAAAATTCTGTCAAAAAAATTCTCATAACACAAAACATTTTTTTTATGATTCTATTATGAGCCAGAGCCTACAGCAAATTTTTGATGTCAGTAGTAGCAAAAAAAGGAGTATAGGCATCAAAAACATGAGTAAAGGCTATTCCAAAAATCAAAGTCTTGGAAGTTCATTGCCGGTTATGGACGCCAAGACTTTGATTCTGGGAATAATCTTGACTGAAACTTTCAACACCTACCTATACCTACTTTATTTTTTGCTATCACTCACATAAAAATTGTGACATATTTACGAAGTTTAAATTTTTACTAAGTTTACTACGGCTTTACGCTGTTGTATGAATACTCTTAATATACTTTTAAAATCGCTTTTTATGACTTGTGCTATTTGCTTATGTTTTAGAAAACTTTTTTTTTAATTTGCTCCTGAATTTCTTACTGAATTCATCTGCGCTTTTGCGAAAAGAAATTAATTTTTCAGGTTGTTTATAGGCTTATATAACCCGCCTTTCATTTACCAACCAAGTTTTTTAGTCAGCGACTCAAAGCATCGACACTGTTTTATGTATTTGGCTTTTCATCATCAAAAATAGACCAAAATTCTGCTTTAATATACTTAGTATGTATTAAGTTAGTTTAAAACCGTTTCAATTATGTATGTATGTTTTTGATCCGTTGAATTTAGTTTCATTACTAGAAATCTGTTTTTCAAAATTCTGTGTTTAAAAATTCTGTAAATATGTTGTAAAAGAGAAATCGTTTCGATAGTGAAAAATTGTGGGCACTTTACGGAATTTTGAAAAACAGTGTTTTGACAGGCAGAATTTTGAAAGTAGAATAATAACCCTGCAGAACTTCGACCCCAGCCCTAGAGAACACCAAAAAAGTGGGTGGCAAATTCTGTATGTCTGTATCCTACACTCTAAACCAATGAAGCAATTTCTTTCACGTGGTATTTGAAAAATTATGAATTATGATATAAAAGGTTTATGCTTTAGAATGACTATAAACATTTTTCCGAAAAAAAATACCTCCACAAAAAATATAAACCCAAATTTGCATAAGAAAATGCATGTTTTGTATATCTTTAGATTCGAATATCTATACAACGTGACATGCTAGAACAATTTCAAGACCAGATTCAAACTCAGCGTATCAAAGACCATCAGAAAAGTATATCTTGGTTCATGTCATAGACAGAAATTAAAAAATTTCACATAAAGTATTTACTTAGTGCTTTGGAGTGGATTTTCGAAAATAGTGAAAATACGTCAATTTTCACTAGCGCTTGAGTGCAAATGGATTGTCGTAGTAAAAACCTTAAACAGAGATTTATTGGAAATTGTGTACACTTTTAATCGTACTTTGATGTAATTTTCGAATAACTGCTAGTTTTCAAGCCTCCCGGAAAATGCATTTTTGCATTTTTTCCATGTTGCGTCACGAAATTGAAGTCGCAAACCTCAGATTCGGATTCCGAAAATATAAGGGGCAAAATCAAAACTACCCCACAATTTGCAAATTAAAAATACAATATGACTGGAATAATATTGCTTATAGAAATTTAAAAAAAAATTTGTTTGGGTTTTTGAAATAAATATTTTATTTTTTTTTTTGAAACTAAGTAAATGAATCTATATAAATAAATACTCAAAATTGGCATACCAATTTTTTTTTAAATGCTACTTGATTTTTATATATAAAAAATTAATTTTTAAGAAAACCGCTGTAACGATTTCAAATTTTTTTTTGTATATACAATAGACTCGCGTTCGTTAAAAAAAAACACCGCCTTACCTGAACACCGCCTTATGTTAACACCGCCTTACATGAGCACTGGCTAACGTGAACATAATTTTTTTAGCACTGACTATGCTGCAGCGTGAACACGGTAATAAAGTCCTATAACGTGAACAAATTTAAATTGCATTCATCATAGAAAAGATTGTTTTTTTTGCGTTTGTCGCTTATCTCAATTGTTTTTATAAAACGAGGAATTCCCGAAAACGATTCGTCGTGATTTGTAGCATTTTCGCTGAGGTTTGGCAAAATGTCGCAAAAAGTAACGACATTTTTGTCTTGAAAGGAAAAAGTGAAAATGACAGAAAAAATTTAAAGGGATCAAGCGTACATAACAAACACTGCAAAGCAGTATAATGTTGTAAAGTCAACAATATTCAGTGCAGGTACTTAAGTTTCCGAAAAAGAACGCCGAAGAACGAATTGTATAGCTTAGTTTACAGTTCCATGCGAAAAAAATCAAAATTTTCAAAAGAAATTATCAAAAAATCAACTTCACAAGAATTATAAATCGCTACAAATCTCTTCTCCCCTGATTTTGCTTGGAAAACAAAGATATCAATGCTCATTCCTGCATAGCTCATTCTTACCAGATTTCCAGTTATAATATGATCTAGATGCTAGAAAGTCAAAATTAATCACTGATGTCGTTCCGGTGAATTAACGGATGGTCCTTCACGCCAAGAAGATTCCTTAATACTTTTGACACTTTCTGCAGTCTGTTGTGATAGTTTTGTTTTATTAATTCATCCCTAATGTGAATTACACGCATATCATATTTCCAAAAATATATATAATTCTATTTGCCTCTTATATGCGTGACACACTGACATAAATTCAATTATTGTAGTCAGAGAGTCACATTTGTTTGAATCGAAATATTATATTACTCTCAAAGCAAGGTTAAAGCATTAAACGAAGCAGTAAAACTATAATGTATATACATATCTCTTAACAGATTCAAACTTAGAAAAACAAATAAAACAACAAATAACTGACAAAGTGACAATAAGACATATTCATGTCCAAACTTAATACAATAACAACAACAAGTAAAAGAAACTTATAAAGTACAAAAATATTTATTTGCAGCTATAAATATTTCAATGCTTTTAGGAGAATAACTATAATGTGCTGGAAGTTGTGACATACGTTGGATATAGAATTTCTAAGAAAGCAAAAACTCAAAAAATTGCTTTGTGAAGTAATATTCAACATATGCATACATTAGACAGGTCGTTAAGATAAAGTTCATTTTGGATGAGCCTGATGAAAGAAACAAAAAATATAATTCTATAACTTTTTGTGATATCTATTTCCATCCCCTATACTCTTGCTGTTAGCGGTTAATTTTATATGCTTCATTTTCATTACCATACAGGGTGATTCCAAACAAATATGACAATAAAACAAAAGCAAAACAAAACACCATAGTTTGAAAATTTATTTCTGACCTTGATCCCATTAAGATGTCTAAGTAATTGCTTTCATCCGGCTTTGACAGGGTTGAGTTCAAATGCAATTGACTGATAATGATATCCATCAACTGTTTTCAACAATTTTAATTAAAATCATTTCCAAGAATAATAAACCACAAGTGTCATAAATACATATAAAGAGAGAGAGAGAGGGAAGAGGGTCTGGTGAAACAATTAAATTGGGTCGAATGAAATTAATTCCAACATCATGGGTCCATCTATAATACTTTTCGACGTAATATGATAATTCTATTTAAAACATCAGAACGAGAAACAACTACCACAACACATTTGTTGACTTGACTGTTTTTTTTTTTTGGAAATCCAATCCCACACATGATTACCATCACGCGGTCGGTGCTGTCAAACAATGAAATGTCATTTTTCACACATTCGCCTCCCATATTTTCAAAAGGGTAAGAGAGAATAATGTAACACCCCACACTATTCAGTATATCGCCCAGAACTAATCCGATTGCGTTTCAAAAAATAATCTTCGAAAATTTAATCAAACAGATTCATTCTTCCAGCAGGGGCCTGCCCAAAGAATAATAGAAGAACAATGCTGACAATGATAATGATGATGATGATACTATGGAATGAATGAATTTGGGTGTTGTATGAATATTTTGTTGTTGTTGTTTTGTGTTTTTGATGTCTCAATTGTGTGGAGTTGATTTTAATCATGATCACCAGAGATACTATAATTTATACGATAATAATAGACGACAGATATTGCGGCACGGGACACCACAATTCAATTGAAATTTCGAAACTCTTTTTCGCTTGAATGGAAGAAATCACTTCTGAGCAGTGTTGTAGAATGTAGGCACACACAATACACGACAATTCAGAAGAATCAAGGCGTACCATTACAATGAAGACAAGAGGCCCTTTATGTGACAGATTGTAATTGGTGTTGCCATCATCAGTGGCGGTGCGGGGCGGCGCGGCGACGGCTTGGCGGCGATGACAAAGGCATTTCAAGACAGGAAAAGGAACAATTTCTTCGATGTGTTGTTTGAGATATAAAACTGTTAACATATTTTAAACAAGACACAAATAAGTGTGATATTGCTGTTGCTGAATTGGCACCTAAGTTAAGTGATAATAAAGATTTATATTTTTGTCTTCATTTTGAGGGAATTTTTTTTGTATTTTTGTAAGGATACAAAAAGTCATAGCTATAGATTCTTCATAAAAAAGAATCTCTATGTTGTTTAAGCAAATAGTACCCTGAAAAAAAAAAAAATTGTTTCGGTTTCGTAATTCTTGGAATTCCTAAATACATATACTAATAGTCTAAAAGATAGCAGCCACTCCCTACTAAACTACTAGATATAAGACTTTTTAAGTACAAAACCTCAGCGTGGTACAAAACGATAACGTGGTGAAAAGATAACCATATGATTTTTTTTCAAAATGCGGTCTTAGAACTACTTAATACTAGAATTCAGAAGGGTTTTTATTTTTAATTTTCACCGAGAAGAATTTACAAATAAAAATCGGTATTTACGAGGGCGGGTCAATAGTCCCTGAAAATGTATACTTATGACCTTGCAATCTCAAATCCAACAATCGGGCTGTCATAAAGGATATTTCAAATGAATGCCCTGAAATTTTTTTTATATATTTTCTTTAGTTTTATTTTTATAGCTGTTTTTATCAGAAGCGGTCGAAAAATTTTCAACAAAGTACAAAAATTCGAATTTCGAGGACTGGGTAAAACATTATTTTTATTCTTAAAAATACCATTACGGAAATAAAACACAAGCTTCAAAAATGTTAAAGGGACTATACTTCATCCATTGGAATCATCCACAATTGGTTTACGTGGCAGTTTTAGCGCAAATGACGCAGAACGCTCTGGTCGCCCGATTGAAGTCGCTATACCGGAAATGAAATTCAAATTTATACCGGAAATAGTCGCCAAGTGGACGATAGGCGAGTGATAATGATAGAATTTAAGGATGCTACAGGTTTGTCACACAGCTCGGTAAATTTCAGTTTGCACAAGTATTTGGACATAAAACAGCTTTCCGCAAGGTGAATGTCATGTTTGCTTTCGATCGATAGCAAACTAAACTGTTTTAAGATTTCAATGGAGTATTTGCGCCGATTTGTAACTGTAGATGAAAAATGGATTGATCACCACACACCAGAGACCAAAAGTCTTTACAGTGCACTTCTCCAGGTGATTTCAAGCAATAGAAAAACAAAGTGTGTTAATCGGACATCACGGTGATCGTGCCATTTTTTTAGATGTGGGAGGTGTCATCCACATCGATTTCCTCGCGTAAGGTGAGATGAAAACCGGCGCTCATTATGCTGACCTGTTGAAGCGATTCAGCGTTGACATAAAAAGTGAAAAAGATCAGATTTGGGGTTAAATCTAACTACCTCTTCATTCTCAAATTTCAACCACTAGAATTGGTTTTCCTGCTTTTCCCTATCTCTCCGGTCCCCATCAGACACAGTTCTAGTGAACTGGAGGGGAGGTACTCAACTCCGTCTTGTGCGAAGACGTCTCGACTATTAAGGAGCTACCTGTCTACAGTTCTTCTGCTGACGTTGTACATGAGCGGAATCGCTGCTCTATCCTGTATCAACTCTCGACTTTCTAGCCAGATAGAAGAATGCATCAGGCGGAATAAAGCCGCTTATACACACACTCTCATAGTAATAGTTTTTTAAGATATTAAGTCCCGAAAATTAAGCTGTTGGTCGTGGACATCGTTATTGCAATGTGACCCAGAATAAGCTTCAGCTTGAAATTATCTATCCTGGCTATGTTGGTGCCATTATATAGAACCAGGTTGGAATATAATAATGTTTGTACTCCGACTCTGCTGTTCTGTGTAATCCAAGGCAGCGTCAAAGACACTGCCTCTTATTCACCCGAATCTTTTCAATTTGAGACTGAGTAACATTGAACTACCGTTTCGTCAAGGCAAAATCTCCCCTAGCCCTGGCCAGAGAAGCATTTATATGTGAGTCAAATAAAAATACTGATCCATCCAAATGCCAGTTTAGTTTACTACACTTTTTGTCGCCAGTAAATGTCCATTTGGCCCTACAGTTGTGCCAGTTTTTTCTCATATCCCTTGTGGCTCCACCAAACGGAGTCCTATAGAAGATAATTTCTGATTTCTGAAATTTGATTCCAGTCATCACAACATCGTTGTCAAGCTGCAAAAAAAACTAATGACCTCGTCTTTTGGAGCTGCTCTGTACGTAATCGTCGACATACGCAATTGCCTGAGTTAAACTTGTTAACTTGTCAGATCGCTGGTGTAAATGCTGAATAGGATCGGCGAGTTGACCGCTCCCTGCTGAAGACCGTTTTTGATATTAAAGGTTGTGGCAGAAGTAACATTGCCTCTCTTGACAACAAACTTTCTACCATTGAACATATCATTAAGCATATATAGTGGTTTACTAATGCCAAGTCTGGTCAGCTTTAGATAAAGACCCTCTTAACATACGGTGTCGAAGGCCTTCTCCAAATCAACCAGACAAGGCACCCGTTATTGCCTTTTAGATTTGTTCTTCTAGATGTCAGAAATGACTTGCAGCATAAATTATGATGTCAAGTCCCGCCTTAAAACCGAAGTGATTATAAATATAAATGTAATGACGCAACAGCTCGTGGAGAAACAGGGACTTACAACTCTCAACCATTCCTGTGTGCGTGATGTTGGCAGGAATTTAAGGGGCCTACAATTTTTTGCCGAGTCCGAACGGCTAGATGCGAAGCACTCATTCATGACAAGTTTGCTCTTGGAGGATTTTTTAGTTCCTCGCAAGAGGCTGTACCTAGGGCAAAACATTTCTGTTTTTATGTGGCAACGGCTGGGAATCGAACTCAGACCTTCGACATGACAGTCCAACGCACTAACCATCATTTCACGAGGTACTACGAACTGATTATCCGGTATGATATTTTTGTCTTCTGCCCACTTGACATAGCTCTATTGATAACTTTTTCGAATACCTTGCTGATACGCGGAAGAAGACTTATCGACCGGAGATTTGCGGGATTGGAGTTGTCCTTTCCCTTTCTCGGAAGAAGATGCACCGCAGGTGACTTCTACCGCACTGGATAATACGCATTATTCAGAGCGTTGTTACACAGTGTGGTATAAATGTCTACTGCTTCTTGCGGTAAATGTCGAAGTACAACGTTCGATATGCAATCGACTCCTGCTGACTTTTCTTGTATGAATGTATGAATCGAAGATGAGCTTGAGCTCCATCGTCGAAACTAACAGGAAGCTGGACCCATTTCCTTCGGTGATTATGGCGTTGGCCAAATGATCTTCATTGAACTCGGTGCAACCAAGGTTCTCTAATCGCCATTGCGTAATGTCATTCCAAAGGTAAAACTAGTGGAGCAGAGCTCTGTTTTCTATTCTAGGTCATGTTTGGGCGAATGCACTCATTCACCTTGTACACTTAAAAGTAGCCCCCACTGAGTAAAGATGTCATCGTCCAAGACCTACTATTACTACTTCTTTACCTTCTTTTACAAGGCTGGAATTTAAATATATTTTAGCTTATGACCTCTGATGCAAGAAACAAAATACTGCCGGTCGGCTAAGGCGGTCGAAAGTGCTTACAAGACGAGCTTTTAAGTTTTTAAAGTTTAAATGACAT
The DNA here is from genome assembly GCA_946251815.1 of Dasysyrphus albostriatus. Lineage (NCBI taxonomy): Eukaryota > Metazoa > Arthropoda > Insecta > Diptera > Syrphidae > Dasysyrphus > Dasysyrphus albostriatus. The sequence continues at coordinate 142,295,994 of OX276336.1, forward strand.
TGTCTATTTTGAAAAACTTGTGAGATGAAACGCTGGATATATGATTTATTCGTAACTGGTTAAACCCAATAAAAATGATGAGTCAAGTTATCCCCAGTTTAAAGGTTGCCATTCATTTTTTTCTAAATAAAAAATGTCAAAATCAACACACCTTCAAAGCCGATCTTCGGATATGTTAGCTGTCAGAATATGAAAAAGAAACTGTCAGACGAATTTTGAGGCCAAATGTACCTGCAACCTTGTCAAACTGTAGTTTTTGTGTTTAACTAGTCTCAAAATAATTAGGTACACTCAAAGCCTTGTATCTAGTAGGTTAGTCAAAGTACCTGGTAGCTATTTCTATAGACACATAAATGTTGAATATGAAGGAAATTACAAAAACAAGTGTATAAAAGTTTTGTCTAGATTTTAACATTTTATATCCCCGTTCCAGCAACTTCTTCCAACTAATTGATTTATGTTGTTGTTTTCATAAGCTTATGAAATAAAAAAAAAAACAAGCTTATAAACTATTAAACCTTCGGTTTGTAAATAATAAAGTATTCTTTCTGGTGAACCACCAAACATTCCGAAGACAAATAGCAGCCTATATGTTTATAAAAAAAAAAATCTTGACACAAATTGGGCACTTAAATCATTTGCGTGATCACATTAAATTAGTTAGAACTATTTCTTAATTATTTTCAGATAACCTTTGGGTCAGTGAATGGCATTGAGAAAAACTGACTGATTTATTTATGGTAAAGAAGCTGGGGCGGGCGCAGTGTTAAAATTTAAAAAAATTGAAAGCGTGATGATGTTGCTTTGATATTTCCTATAAGCCTATGCCAATGATGATGAATCTTGCTTCATTAATAAAACTCGAATAACAATTTTTTTCATTGAAAAAAAAAATCATTTGTATTTGTTTTTTAATGGTTTTCGAAAATAATTGAATTAAAGTGGTTTCTACGTTGAGTGATGCATGTGGGAATTATTAGGTATTAAAAAAAAGGTATTAATTACTGCCTGGAGGGTTGGAGTTTATTTCTAATTGACTCTCAATTATTGTGCTTGAACAAAATCAAATTAATTTTTTTTTCTGTTCTATCAAACTTGGCGAAGTTATGTGATCAGCACCATGTTGTATCGCTATTTTTGAAAGTGTCCTAAACTGCTTTTAATATTGTAAAACAAATCTTTCCAAACCTAATTTTCTGTTTCGAAAGAATTCAAAAAAGAGCGACAAAATTGCAATTAAAAACTCCTAACTAATACAGATATTCACATTAAAAAGTTCCATTAGATAATTTTCCAAAGTGCTAAAAATGTCATAACCTCTCATTTCAATAACTTAACCTTTGATATATTTATATACACACGACCACTTCTTCTAAGTTCTTCACAAAACATCTACATCCAACCCTGCTGTGGTCTATGTTTTGTTATAAGAATTTATCTTAAAAAATGTAGGCCACAAATCCAGTCTACTAAGCAAGTGAAATTATAAATAAAATTTATGATACAGCTTTATGTCTGCGCATTAAAATAGAACTCCAGATTTTGTTTTTTTTTTGTTTATCTACCCACGATATAGAAATAAAAATTATGATTTACTGTATTAGCCTATCAACAAGTTTTTTGTTTTTCATGTTTTTTTGTGTGCGTTTTTTTTGCTTCATCACCTATTTAAGCATGTCATACACACATACATACATATATAAAAATTGGTCCATAAAATATAAGCAGATCACAGGAAAGAAAAAAAACTAGCTTCCGAAGCATCAAACATTTTTTTGTATCACCCAATTAATTATGAGAGGAAATATTTTTCGAATTTTGATGAAATTCCAAGGCGAAATAGAAAAATTCTTATTAAAGATTTTTTTTATTTATGGAAATATTTCGGATATGACGTCAGACGTTGTGGGAAAAATAATAAATATAATACATGTTTTGTTGTTGTTATTATTTCACATCAGCAATATTTCAATGCCATTGTTTAAGACTCTTAGAAAAGGTACCTTTCGAAATATTAATTAAATTTTGTTATTTATGTAGATAATAGAGAAGCCTAAAGAATGACCTGTCAAATCTCTCAGGCTGTCGTTTAAAGGTACATAGGCAATGTACAGTATACATCGTATATGTATACGAGTACATGCATCGACTTTCATAAACAATTTAAATAAAGCACTTTTATAGTGTTTTGATAGAATCATAAGAGCGAAAATATGAATTCTTTTGAATTCTGAACTTAACAAGTTATCTTGATCGATTTTATAGCATCTGCAGAAGATGTTGATATATTAGAGTATCATTTTATTGACTTGTAAATTAATTTGAATCATGTAAGCACTCAAAAGTTATGAGGTGATAAGATTAACCATTCTTTAATTGAAGTACCTACACTAGAACAAATTTTTTTTTAGTTTTATCTAAATTAATAATTTTTATCATCTGTCGTCTCAGTCTTCTAAACCTTTACCTTGCAAAACTTTAAAATAAAATATTACAAAAACTCAAAAAATTTAAATGCTTGTTTCTTCTACTACCAAGAGGAAATGTGCTACGAAAATCATGAAGTTGCTCCCAACAAAAATGCTGCGTTCCTGTAACTAATATGTTAAAATATGAAGAAATGAGAAAATACGAAACAATAAATACAATTAATATGTAAAAAACAATAAATACATATGTTAGTATGTTCTTGAATTCCAAGAAAAATAAGTCGAGAAATAGAAAATCAACCAGACTTAGGGCCAGTTTATTCACAGCTACCTAATCATTTTTAATCAATGATTGCTATGACTGTGATATCTGCGAATGTGCCTATTAACGACAATTTCAATCAAAGAATTAAACCAGAGCCTGTGTAAAAATGTTTACAGATTTAACCGAATGTGAACAAAATGGCCCTTATTTTGAATTTTTCAGTGGGAGACTATCGTAGTTTCCGGATTTAATCTCAGTTAAATGTTTGTCAGTCAATTAAGATCCCGATTTGAGGTCGAAGTTCTGTGTGGTTTATAATTCTGCTTTCAAAATTCTGAATGTCCAAATTCTGTTTTACAAAATTCTAGTTGTAAAAAATTTTGCTTGACCAACAAATTTTTTTTTTTTTCATAACTCCGTTTTTCATATATATATTAAGAAATTCTGTAAATCTGTTGCAAAAGAGAAATTGTTTTGATAATTAAAAAAAAGTGCGTTGCATTTACAGAATTTTGAAACATAAAATTTTGACCGAACAGAATTTTGACCAGCCAGAACTAAAAAAAAAAAACAGGAATTTGGCCCAACAGAATTTTGAACACCAGAACTCCGACTCACTTTCTTTCGATCCTGAGTTAACTCAAACAATTTGGCCACCTAACTTTGAACTGAATCTATTGGACTCAATTTGTGACTTATAATTCGTAGTACTGGCATTATTAAAAGGTTGGTTTTCTATTTTTGACTTGAAGACAAATTAGTTAATTTATTTTCATGATAAACTTACTTTGACTGTGTTCAAATTCAACTCAGCTCTAAAAATCAAACGAAATCCCATAAGCCAAAATCTCGGATAACGAAATCTCGCTTTTTTTTTTTAGAAAAATCTCGCGAAATTTCGCAAACTAATAATCCTGCTTGTAATAATCTCGCAATTATAAATTTTCATTTTAAACAATCTTGCATTTCCATCACGCACCAACAAATCTCGCAAAAATATTAATCGAAATCTCGCATTTCAAAATCTCGCGAATAAAAATTTCGCAAATTCAAATTTAACAACCCTAACAAAATATTTCTGACAGATGTGTACCAAAAATCTTTGGTGATTTTCTATTTTTGACTTAAAGTTTATTTACCTAATTAATTTATTAACAGGGATTAACTTAATTTAATTTTGCTCAGATTTAACTCAGCAATAAAAATCAAGGGGAGCGTTTTGATATTCCGCGAACCAAAATCTCCGATAAAACATTCTCGCATTTAAAAAAAAAAAATTCGGAAAATGAAATCTCGCAAGCTAATTAACCTGCTTTCCATAATCTCGGAATCTCTAAAATCCCGCTTTTTACAATGTCGTATTCCATCTCCCACCAAAAAATCTCACAATATAAAATCTTGCATTTTCAAATCTCGCAAAAAAAAATTTCGCAAACAAAAACTTCGCAAACTCAAATCTCACAGTAACATTGCTCTCAGCATCGCTGTAAAAAATAAAAATCCTGTTAACCAACAAAAAAACTTGAAAGCAAAAAATCTTTTTTTATTGTTTTCTCAAACGTATTTTTAATAATTGAAAAAAAAAAATTACCTGACATTACAACTGAATACATAATTTATATGTCCTCTAGAGATTATTTTGCTGAAGTTAGAAACTCACAATGCAAAATTTGCATTGCAACATATAAATTTTTTTAACTCAAAATCTCGCAAATTCAAATCCTTCGCAATTAAATTTTTGCTACATTTTTATTTAGAAGTTTTACAAATTGTAAGATTTATAAAAGTGGGATTTTGTAGGTAATTGCGAAAAACGAGATTTTGTAATTGTGAGATTCTGTAATGCGAAACACAAAATTTGGGTATTTAATTTTGGAATTTTGCTTTCGAGTTCTACTTCTGAGTTTTAAATTCGAGTTCAGGTTTTTGTTTTATGCTTTTTTATCTCTTAAATTGTAACCTCTAAAGTAAAAATGATTGTTTTTGAATCAAATACTGGAAGTTGCGAGCGATGAATGCCTTTTTTCAACCTATTACTAAACCACTCAAACACAAAAATAGATATAGCATTATAGCATATAGCACCCAAGAAAATAAAATGGTGTGTATATGGTTACACAAATGCTTGATAAATATTCAATTTTTTTGATAGCTTGTCGATAGACAGATAAAACCTCTGTTAGTAATAAATGACTAGGTATTTATTCGCATGCTTTGAAAAAAAAACACCGCTTATCTATAAAAAAAAGTTGATAATAAAATTTAAATGTGATACGGTTTTAAAATCGATAACAAAAGTTGGTCAATATATGCATTTGGTAGTTTATCTATTTTGTTAAAACAAGTGTAGATGTGTACTCTGAGCACAATGAACAATAAATCGTGTGTATTGTGTATCTACATATTTAGAAATAATAACACAAACATATTTTATTTACAAAAAATTATTAAAGCATAGCTTTGTCGTCTATTCTGTGTATCTTTTTCTCTTGATTTGAATGGCAAATAAATATAATATTTGCCTTAGTATCGTGAAACACGAAGTTTGTCAGCGAGAAGCCTTATCTGTGGTGTTTGGTAGAAACATGATATTTCTATTTTATATTTTGTATCTTTACGTCCACTTTTCATCGATCTTAACTAGACTAAATGAGTAATCATATTTTCTCCAAAATCTTAACATAATTTTTAAAGAATATTTTAATAAATGTTGAACATTTGAAAACAGCACAGATATCTCCTCGTCTCAGTCAGAGTTGGGTCGTAATTATTACATTTTGAAATTGATTACAGAATCGAATACAATTACCTATACGTCATCATTAATTGACTTTTTCCAATTAAAATTACCTACATGTAGTTGTAATTAGAAATTTTCAATTACAATTACATCGTATTTGTACTTGAGAATTTCCAATTACTTATTACATGCAATTGCAGAAAAGTAATTAAACCAAAAAAGTAATTGAAAAAAAACCTGTAATGATTACTTTTTTTTTGTAATCATTATACACAAATGTATTTGTTCTATAAGTAATTGAAATTTTCAATTACAATTAAATGTAATCAGTATTTGATAATTATTGGTAACAAATAACATGTAATCGTAATTGACTTTTTTTGTAATGATTACTTCCCAACTCTGGTCTCAGTCTCGTTTTGGTCTTGTTTGAATCGATAAATTTCAGTATCGTTTTCAGATCTTTCGGTCATAGGTAAGATTCATCTAAGTTTGGGCTCGGTATTATCTCGGTTGCGTCTTTTTGTGGAAGTTAAATCGACTTGGAGTTTTTATACTGCAAAATTTTTACTAAGTCCCAAGTGAACTAACTGCCAAATGAATGAACTAATACCCGTCAACTTATTTGGTGAGTTTTATTTCGTAGGACCATGAATTTTTATAATTTAAAAATTATTTCTTTTGCTTGTAAATCTTTTCTGTCAATCAATTTAGACTATCGGTAAAGTCCAGTCTTGTCTCTTTTGCATGCTTTAGGCTTAGTATCATCTTAATCTCGTCTTACTTTCCCAAGAAGAGAATTGGTTGACACTTATCAAGCATAATTTTTTTTATACGAAAATACTTCATTCAAATTCAGAACACACTTCGAGGCTATAGGAAAACTATCGATATTGGTCACTGTGGCGTATGTGGATCTTTTTTTGTTTTTAATTTATATTTTTCCGAAATTGTGTAAGGTTAACGAGAAAAATAAATGAAAGTAACTCTATCCTAAACAATTACCAAATAAGAACTTATGTCTTTATGATGCGAAAAAAAATTAAATCACAAGAAAAATAAATTTTAAAAATGTATCAAGAGCCCCTTATCTTAAATTCACATCTCAACTATCTTTCATAATTCGCAGCTTTCATAAAATTTCAACTAATTTTACTTCGTTTTTTTCTAATTTCAGAAAATAAAAGTCTCAAATCATCTGTGAAAAGATCACAGAACGGAAAGGCAAACAAAATCAGATAACGAACTAAAAAAAAAAAAATACTCGTTGTCATCGTTTGTCCATCACCAGTCATAGAGGAAGGGAGTATATTTCACACCTAAACCAACAAAAAGCTCTCAATGTCGACGGTGATAACAACAACAACAACCACAACTTACAATAGAAGCCACCAATTATCATGCATACCAAGTGACATTGAAAAAGTAACACAATTCGATCAGCAAAAACAACAACAACAACAACAACAGCAGCAGCAAAACACTCAAACGTCAATAGACAATAGACAAAAAAATGGCAATAGCGCGTTCGAAAACTGTTGATTATATAAAAATTTGGAAACATATCAAATGGCGATTGAGCGCATTTAATTTAAACAGCAATATACACACGAGTGATACGAATTTAATTTGAAAAAAAAAAAATCTTCGTTTTCTTCTTCTTTATATAAATATTTTATTTTTCTAAAATAAAACAATAACAACAACAACAAAACGAAAGAAAAATTCAAGAATTCGAAATTTTGACAAAATTTCAATCGAAAAAATATTGATAGTTGCTGCTGCCTGAACGGAAAGGATATTTTGCTTTATTTTTTTTAAAAAAATTATAATTTATACTCTTGGTATACAAAAACAAATAATATATAAATATATATCAACATATTATATATAAAAATTAGTGTTAAAATAAAGCTTTAAATTTGTATTATTTTCTGTGCCGTACTTAATTATAAATTAAATTAAAACAAAAAAAATATAAAAAAACACTATACAAACGAAACGCACAAAAATCAAGTTTTTTTTATTGAAAAAAAAAAGAAACACACAAAATTAACTATTCCGAAGAAGAAAAATCTTGTGCCATAAAATTTAAGTACCGTCAACGAGCCAAAGCATCCTCCCAAAAAAAAAAACATAAAAAAGGAAACAAAAACACATCCTTAACGAAGAACTCCTACTGAGAGGCTATCCTCCTCCCAAACGATTATTGAGTAGAGGGAGAAGCAGAAATCAACTTCCATCATCATGACTATTTCCGAAAAGTCTCCATTATGGGAATCCAATAGCCAACATAATCACCACCACCAGCAAACTTCCTCCGGAGAAACACTATCATCATCCTCGGGAGCATCATCACCATCACCGACAGCATCACCATTGTTACAACTGCCCTCCACAAATAGCAGTACAAGTAGCAGCTCCAGCAATCTGAAGCATCAAAGAAGCAGCAGCAAAAAGAAACGAGCCCCTGCGTCCTTGTTGGCTCAGCAGGAGCATGCTGGTGAAACGGCAACAGCAGGAGATGGAGGAGTAGGAGAAAAAGCACGTCTGACATCACATCAGCATCAGCCATCAAATTCGACTTTGATACCTGGGAGGTCTCAAAAGTATGAAAAAACCACCAACAGCAGAACCCATGGATCGCCATCGTCATTGCCATCAACCCCCAGCCAATTCCAGTTGAATGTCCAATCCCAGTCGCCCCTTTTCGGGGGTGGATATTCCACCAAAATGCCATATGACTGCGAAGTAGGAATGCTGACACCACACATACGAACGTCATCGTCATCGATAACGTCTTCGACGGCAAGTCTATTGCCAGTGTCATCTGCTGGCTGTGTGAATTCTGGTCACCATAGCAATGGCAAGTATTGCGGGAATGGCTCCGCCAACAACGGCAGCCCCAATAACTTCAGCAGCAGTAGCTTTTCATCCCTCGGATGTTGCAACATAATTACTCGCTGCTGCATCGGATTGCCGCTATTGAAGGCGATAAACGTGCGGAGATGTGTGCTGGCGTTGCTAGCAATAACGGTGGTAACAATTTTTTACTACACACATTACTTCGATACGGGTGTCTTTGTGGGGTGAGTTCCTAATATTTTACTTTTTATTCTCATTTTGTTGTCGATCTGTTATCGAATTCGATGTTTCCTCCATTTTTTTTTTCATATTTATATTGAACTAATCGATTTCTAATGGCATTCCCATTCCATAGAAATATTAAATACATTGGGGGGAGGGGGTGGTAGTATCTAAACTTATATCTCTATTGCTCTTTGTGTGTTCGTTTGTATGTGTGGGGTATAGAATTTAATTGTGTGAAAACACACTTGCACGTCAAGATGGTGTTTACATTTTGGGGTTTAAGAAGAGTAATTGTTTGCCGGAAGGGGCGCCATCCATAGAGCTCGGTTGGTGGTTGCAATCGGCGCCCCTTAGATGGGTGGACTTAGTATAAATACAGAGCAAACTTTGTTTGCCTTGTTAATTGAAGTGGCTTTCCAACTATTGCATAGCATTTATATACCCTTCCCAACCTATGTACGTATAATATGCATACGAGTATATCGGTATCTAGTTCGAGAATATGTGGTTGTTTTATTTGAGTATACAAAAAAAAACATAAAATTTGTAAAGAGTTTGCTCTTTTGTTTACTTTTGATAATTGTGTAGTGTTTGTGTTGTACTTTAGTTCAGAATCAAATAAAAGTGACAAGTTGTTGTTGTTGTTTTTTTTTTTTATTTTCATTTTGATTCAAGTATTACAAAGTCGTCGAAGTATTTTTCGAAGCCACTGTTTGCAGAGACTTACATTTGATGAGTTGAATGTAGTTATGTCAATATTTACCTGAGATATTTTTAGTTTGTTGTTAAAGGAAGCTTCATATGTTACTTTGTTTTGATCTTTTATTTGAATGGGAATTTGTTCAATTGCAAAATAAGCATAAATGTAGAAGGGAACACTTGCTTATATCAACGTCAAACGAGATTTATTTTTGAAATAAAGGAAAAATTAACTCAGGAAAGCTCATATAAAAAGACCTAAGTTCTTTTAAATGTTACCTTAATGACACGCGCCGTACTAATAAAAAGGAACAAACAAATATTAATGATTTTTGTTTAACACTGTAGAAGTGCAGACTAAGAAAAAGGTAATTACTATTTTATTCACTCTCACGAGTGGGGTTCATTAAAGGCTGGGAAAAAGTATTCTGGCCACAGTAGGATTCGGAGAAATACTTCTAAGTAAGCAGTCTAGCACTATGTTCACTATGCACCGCTGCAACTTGCTTGAAATCTTAAAACTTGAAAAGCCACTTAATATACTTCGATTTCATAAATTCTTACTTAAATAACCCTCTTATAAGGTTTTAGGACCCCAGATCATTATCTGCTTTGTGACGCAATTTAGTCTTAAAAACTCGTAGATTGTTACCTTAAAGTCTTGGTAATTTGGAAAAGATGCGACAAAAAATTAGAACGTGGAAGTTGGTTCAATGTAAGATTAAAAAAAAAAAATGGAATAAGAACTTATCACGTTGTTCAAATTTAGATGTTAAACAAAATTTATTAAAAAACAAAAGCAACACCCAAATACAACATTGTGCTATACAAATTTAGAAAGTTGCGTTAATTGAGGTTTTTGGCAATAAACGAGTCATAAAAACTTGAGACTGAAATTGGAATTCAATATGAAAACCTTAGAGTGTGAAAAGTTAAATAATTTTGTTCGTCGAGAAATTCCAAAGAATAGTTATAAAATATAACTGCCCTGCTATTAAACGAAATAAGGGATCAGTGAAGAAAACTTGCGTTTATTTAATCACTTCATTAAAAAAGTAGCAATTTGTGAATCAATAAATGTGTATATGAATTTGGGTGTTAGTTTTAACGAAATTTTTTGTTTAGGGAAGGGTGCTTTTATCGAGGGCGAACTGTGGACAATTAAAAATTATAACATATGATTTTTTTTTTTTTTTTAATTCGCTAATAAATCACTTGTGAATTTTATATAGACTTAAATAGTAAACATTTGCTGACAAAAACGGAACAATGGACGATTTTTAAAATGTCAAAATTGAAAAGTGAATTTTTTTAACAAGACGGACGGTACTACATACCACATAGCATGCCAAATCATGAACGTATTGGTGCAGGGAACGAAGTCACCGCGAACCTAGTCCACGTAGGGACTTAGTTCTCATTTAATGGGAACTGAATCCACACACTCATAGAAGGTGGAAATTTAATTCCTCAAAACTGAGTGGCTTTACTTTCATTTAAATGTGCTTTTAATTCCCACTGCCTATAGTCCGGTCAAGAAACCGAATCCAGTGCGTTTTTTAACGGGGACCTTTTTTTTAAGTGAATGAAATTTATTCATTACACAATACTGTCGCTCGGACACCATTTTGAAAAATGGCGCCCAATCTGTAGTGCGAAACCCCTGTACTTTTGGTAGATAGGGGAGGACATTATGTGTACGTGTGTAAATTATTTTTGACATGCGAATGTCAATGTTTTTTAGCTAGGAAGTCATTGTTGTAATCTTGTCGCTTAGACCCTATTTTGAAAAATGGCGCCCAACGTGTGGAAAATAGTAAATTTTTAAAAATCTTGAATTAATTGAAAAATGTCCATGATGTTCTTACCTAAATGAAAGGTTTTAAGTAGATGCTCCTTCGGGTAGTATTTGATTGTTGCCACTTTTCGGAAACATAATCTTTTTTTAAGTTGTGAAACCTCCACCTTTTTGAGCACTTTTAATATTTTGAACATGAACAAATTTGCCGAAATGCCAAACGCATGTTTATAAATAAAAATTAATATTTTTAAAATTGAGCGTTGAGTAGACACACCTTCGGTTTAAATATCAATGTTCCCACTTTTCAGGTATATACTTTTTTTTTGTCAAAATGTGTTACTTCACCCGTTTTTGGTAGTTTTTAACATGAAAAACGTTGCTGTTACGCCTCCAGACGTCAAATGTGTGTTGTAAAAATAACGATTGATGTCTCAAAAAAAGAAATGAGTAGCCGCACTTTCTGGTTGAAACGTGAGTGTTGTCACTTTTTAGAAACATCCTTTTTTATATCAAAAGATAAGATTTCCAAAAGATAAGATTATCAATTTGAATGTTTTGAACATGAAAAAACGCCAAAACGTCCCAACATACGTTTGATATCTGGAGGCAATTTCGCAACTTTTTCACGTTTAAAATATGAAGAAAAACTGCAAAAAAAGTGGAAATCTCAAGTTTTGACATTAATATGTTCCCTAAAAGTGACAACAGTGAAATCTAAACCGCCGAAAGTGAGTCTTCTAAACACCTATCCTTTAAGACATCAACCATTATTTTTCCAAGCCAGAGTCTTGCTAACAAAAATTCGTAGTGAACTATTTTTTAATTGTGTTCTTATTATGAAATTATGTTTGCGAGAACTGTATTTATGTAAGCTAAGGCAAGTGTAAATAAAATCTCGAAAAATCAGTCACTTTTGAGGCAATGGTTATAATTCGCGTGCGGGAAGTTTTATGTTAATAAATATTTTTTTTGCGAAGGAGAGGATTTATTCGCTCGGATTTATTTGCAATGAAATCTCTTTTGAAAACCTGATGGAAAAAAAACCGTAAGGCTTTTGGCTAGAACCGCACTTGCGATTTCGATCGCACGACCATTTACTCGTATGAAATAGAAATACATGAGTTGAAATGTGAATTAACGTGTATGTTGTTTTTTCTGCGGTTAAATAATTGGAAACACACTTGTAAGATTCAAAATCGCAAGTTTGGTCTAGGATTAGGCTAGGACCGCACGTGCTATTTTCTGTCGTCGCGACTAAAAAATTTGATCGCAACCCAAAATGATTTCTTGATACGAGTATTATGTGCGTTCATTCTTATTTAATTCCATTTGTTCTATTTTTTGCGACTGAATGATCGCTGGACAGAAAATCGCAAGTAAGTTCCTTGCCTTAGGGACGTAGGTACTTACGATTTTCTATCGCAGCGACTAAAAAAATTGATCGCAACTTAGATGGAATTTTTTAAACTCATGTGTTCTATTTTTTCCTTATGAATAATCGTACGACAGAATATCAAAAGTGCGTTCCTAGCCTTAGACTCAAATTTTCATAAGTGGCTAAATCATAAAAGTGCAATATTGTTTGAAATTTTGTGAGAAAATTGAAAAAATAACACAAAACTTAAGTTTATCATTGCAAACTACTTCTCCTCTCTGTTTGTATTCAAAACTCATAAGAATCTTGGCACTCCTACAACTATTCTACCATTTTTCTTTCTTAAACTATTTTATTTTTTTGTGACAACAAATCAGAATTATTCAACAAAACACATTTATCATAGAACACTAAAGTGGGCGCAAATTGCTGACAACCTAACATCCATCACCTGAAAACAATTATTATATCCGTTGCAGGACAATCAGTCACTTCAGATAGCCCAACCGTGTGTCCTGCAATATATGTATATAGTTTAGTTGATGTTTCTACTTGCCTTTCTCTCTCTCTCTCTCTGCTTTCCCTTGTTCCAGGCTTTCACCTACAGCATAGGTATATAAAATTTACATAAATTTTCTGTATAAAATGTTGACCATATTTAAACCTATTTTTTTAGCAAAAGGGTAAAAACCCTTAGATTTAAATTTCCGTTGTAGAACATGCGAAGTCAAGAGGAGAAATATATACATAGGTATGTATTTGAAGTGAGAATGAGAATATAGTGAACAAGTGGCGCCAAGTACATATATATATAGAATTTAGTTCTTATATATGCAGTGATATACCAATGGGCTATAAGTATACATTTGTACAACATTTCAACACATGGAAATTCTTTAACCGGAAAATGCCATTTTAACTTGAGTTTTTCATTTATTATTTCCGCCAGATTGCAACAACCAAGATGTCTATCATGGCAAATTTGTTTTATTGTTGTTGTTGCTTTTCTTTTTTTTTTACTTCAGCGTCTCCATTCTTTTTTTTGTTCGCATATACTCGTAACAACCAGTATTTCCTTTTTTTCTTTTGTTCACAAAAGGAAGTGATGCATTTTCGTCTGTAAACTTTTTTAAAGTCCTTTCACTCTCCATTTCTTTATTATTAAATGAACAATAGACAAGGATATACCCATGTCGATGTATATCTATAATCTTTTTCATATCTAGATACGTTTTTTTTTTTTTCATTTCTGTCTACTCTCGACGAATTGCCGGTAATAAAAGTAATTGAATATAAAAAAAAATTGTTCTATAAAGCACAAACCTATCCTATATGTGCAACAACATTCCGATTTTATATTGCAAAAGTTCACAAAATTGATATCCTTCTCTTCAGTCATTCTGGAGTCTGAGTGATAGTGTTCACAAATTGTATGATAGAACCCTCTTAACTTCACTCCTAAACAAACAACGAACAAAAAAAAAGAAATCTCATATTGGGGGGGATAGACAAAAACAAAATATTTATTATCCAACCAATAGTTATTTATGGGAACTGCATGTGTGCCAGAATTTTCTCGTTTCCTTCCTGTTGTGGAGGGGAGATTTGGGTTTTTCAAAACAAAAATATCATATGAAACTAAAAAAAACTACTAAAAGATACAAAAAGATAATATGTGGAATAAAATTCGAGCGAAAATTTATGCATTGAACATTAATTTGAGTGTGAAAAAGATGCTGGGGATCTGGTTCCCTTGCTGCTCTCCAACTCAACTCGTCGCGTCATTCAGTTTCCTGTTTGTGGGGTTGTTTTTCTATCATAAACTCTCTGAACCATTTGATTAAGACCTTTGAGTAAATTCAATTTTATAAAATATTTGCTTTGTGTACAGACTTTTAACCAAAATAACTTTAATTTACCAAAAATTAATAAAGTTATTGAGTAGGGCCATCTGTGTGTTTCTTTTGGGACACATGTTATTTTGACACTGGTAGACCTTAACCGCTCAGAAATCTGACAGCAAACTGCGGAGTAAAATATACCAATTAATGATTGAAAAACGCTGGGAAATATAACAAAACTACTACCAAATCGGATGATGCGAATTAGGTATTGAAGAAGACTTAAATCCTAAATCCAGCTTTTTAAAAAATTTGTTTGATCTTAAATATTATAGTTTGACTGTACTCATAGTTTCACAGCTTAAATTCGAATTACACATTTACAATGATTATTATTCAACTAATGATTTGTTATTGATTTCAAATTTATTGTCATATTGAATGGATTTTTTCTACGAAAAAGACAGTTTCATGATTTTTGAAATAACAATGAAAACATGGAAAAAGTCCTTTTCAATCAATTGCGCACGGAGTGTACCCTCACATTGCAATTGGGTTTATTTATCTATAGAAAAAGGATATTCAGTTTAATACATTCATAGATTACATCAGCAGCAGCAGTAGCAGCACTGTATAGCAGCAGTTCTAGTACCAGCAAAAAAAAAGAAAGAAAAAAAAGAATCTATGAAACCTGATTTGAATATCAAATAATGTCGGGGGAGCAAGCAAGTACTCAGTCCTCCCTCCATCAAATGAATAAAAAATAAAAATATATATATTTTTCTTTTTGATTTTGTTGCATTGAAAATGATGATACAATGAATACGACTGTGATGATAGTAAATATACTAAATATGTACACAGACAACAGAGAAGCAGAAAAGTTGTGGAGTTGGTTGTAAATATTTCATCTATACCTACTCGTACAAGGCACAATTTGTATATCGAATTGATTGAGCAATTCAATGACTTTATTGCAAGTTAATTTAAGTTATAAAAGGATTTGAAGAGAATTTAAAGTATAATTCCCTGTGATTGATTCAAAAAAATATTAGTTTTTCTATTTTTTTTTTTTTTTTATCTGAGATTGGAAACCTGTAATCCTATTAAAAATTACATAACTCCGGCTTATGGTTGAGGGAAATATAAAAATATAAGCAAACATATGTACATATTTATTTGTGGGTATGTATGATGAATCGTGAATTGAATAATTAAATTTACTATATCGTATATGTGTTCTTTTAACAATGTTGCAAAATAATTCTATGTAACTTAATCTGATAAGGTACGATAATATGCAACAAAAATATCAAATAATAGAAACTTGCTAAGTAATTAAAAACAAGCACATTTTGTAGATTATTGCTATTTCACACCTTAGCTTATTTATATTCTAAAAAGATTGTCTGTCGTGATTTGAAATCGGTAATTCTTGATGATCGCTTGCTCTGAAATAGTTTCTGATGAGTAGGTACTTGTGCAGGTACTTGTTGTTACTCGCATACTATAAATGTCAAATGTGAAACCAAGTTTTGAAATTTTGACATTTTGTCATTTGTTCATTTTGGCTTTGAACAAATAAATTGACATAACCATAACCATAGTGTAGTATCTAGTGGCATAATGGTTAGTGCGTTGGACTGTCATGCTGAAGATCTGGGTTCGATTCCCAGTCACTGCCAGAAATGTTTTTCCCGAGGTACTGTGCCTCTTGCGAGGAACTGATAAATCCTCTAAAAGTATTACTTGTCGGGAATAAGTGCTTCTCATCTAGCCGTTTGGACTCGGCAAAAATTTGTTGGTCCCCTCCATTTCTAGCAACAACACCGCACACAGGAATAGTTGAGAGTTGTAAGTCACTAGGCCCTGGTTCTCCACGAGCTGTTGCGCCATCGAATTACATTATTAACATTTCATCATGCTTTGAACCTTACCCATCATTCTTCAGCAATCAACTCAATACCAAAGTCACCCTGCTTTAACTCATGTTCGTGGATTTCGAGAAGGCATTTGACCAAGTCAATTTTCGAATGCATTTTGAGATCTCGTCTTTGGAGGCAGTAAAATTGTTTGCTCTTGCAGAAATAGCACTGCATAAATGCAAGGTGGACATATATCAGGTAACAAAACGAGTGATGCAAGGGGATCTTTTGTCACCAATTTTCTTTCTACTGTCAACCGATGAACTGTCTACAACCGTATGAGTGCAATAGAGATATATCCAATATAGAGCGTTTTCAAAAAAAAAAAATCTGCAATGCATACATACTTCCAAAGAAAAGCTCTTGACTTATCTTTCAACTTGTCCGTCGAATTGACGGCTTACAAATAGGGTTATTTAAATAAGCATTCCAGACTAAGCACCACTAAAGGCGTCTAAAGATCGAGTTAGCACTCCTGTAATAGCTAAGATTCCAATCTTTAAACTTGGTCTTATTCATACAAAGAACTTTAATTTTGACAGATGACTACGTTTACAAAATTTTAATATTTAATTACTTTAATAGAAGTGAAAACATAAATAATAGCACACAGCGAAATTGTTGAAGATATTACAATGAATTTTTAGATAAAAGAAAAGAGCAACAGACAAATTCTGCAGTTCAGATTTTCGAGCTTCAAATGTTTCTAGATGGAAAAAAAATCTGGGAAAAGCAGATAATTATGAACTATTGGCAACGCTGCCCAAGGCAGTCAATTCATCCAATGGAGACCTCTATATTGATCGATGATAAACAATTGATATTTTTCCAAAAAAGCTGATGGATGTGTGTGAGGTATTCTTCCAACAAGACAACACTTGGTGTTATATAGTTGATGCCACAAAGGACATTCTACATAAACAAACGATTTGAGCATAGGGTTATCTCTCGCGGAGGTGAGATGAATTACCTGCCTAGATTGTCTGATTATTATCTATTTTACCCAGGAAAGATGATGAAACATTTTTATTTCAGTAAAAAATGCTTATTATATCGAAAAAAGAGTTTAATAACTTCAAAAAAATTGAATATATGCGAAAAAAAATTTAAATCGTTGGAGCGGTTTTCTTAAAAACTATTTTTTTATAAATAAAATGTTGGTAACATTTAAAAAAAAAAGCTTTGGTATTCCAATTTTGAGTTTAAATTATAACACATTTATAAACTTTTCAAAAATATTCACCAATCCATTTTTAAAATATTGAATTTTCAAAAAAAAAGGTATTTTTATTAAATTCCTATATTGACATTTCACAGGAGCTTTTATAAAAAAATACAAAAACGTTTGATCCATTTTTGAGTCATTCCTTAACGGTTGTATGGCAGCACCGTCATTTTTTGAGCTCAAATAAAATGTATTTCCTCTCTGGAGAGAAACAAAAAAACCTTAAGTTTAAAATTTGAAAAAAATCGCTTTAGTGGTGTAGGCTGTAGGACGACGTACAATTATTTATACTACGTTTTCATTGGGCCAAATGAGGTAATTTTGTTCAAAATTTAAAAATTCGTTACTAAATCATCTCATTACCCATACAAACTCATATTTTGAAATGAGATAATTTTTTAGTAAAATTTGCATGAAATTAGGTTGGAAATTAAGTCAAAACCTACTGAACCTAGACCTAATTGGCTACAGTTTGAAAAGCTCTGAAAAAGTTTTGTATTAAAATGTACAAAAACAACAACAAAAAGCGTTTAAAAGCCAGTTGAAATTCAAAAATGAAATGAGCTGTCAAACAAAATTACCAAATTACAAACGAAAACCCATTTTTTGCGATTTGCGAAACTGCCTTATTTGGTCTTTTATTTAAATCTAATTTAATTTAATTTAATTTAATTTAAATTACTATCAAAAAGAAAAATACATACAAATTAAATAGAAAAATATTTACAAATAGACTTTCGAAATACCGATAATCGACCTTAAGTCTATTCGACTTAAGAGTCTATCTTGAATAGACTCTCACATTAAGGTCCTAAATGTTATTCTGTCATGATTTTGGTGTTACAGAAAATTCACTCGAGTTGTGGAATACAACCAAATCACTTTCATTTTCAAAATGGCGGTCTTTTCCTTAGCCCAGGCACCCCAAAAACTTAATTTTATAATGAGGAGATTTAGCCAAACACAAATCGTACAAAAAATTTTGCCCAACGATTAATGAAATTTTAGTAAATTTTTTGACAAAATCTGCTCCATCTCACCTTGAACTTCTTGCATGATTTTCTCAGAATCTATTGATTGTATGTAAAAAGTATGTTAATTTTTTTTTGTGTAGAATTCATATAGTTTTCGAAAATTAAAAAAAAAACACTGAGTTTTACTCCTTTTAACCCCTTTAAAAAATGCATCTCCGGTCCAAATTTAGGCAACTTTTAAAGAAATGCTTAAGACCTCAAAACAAACCTCTCCGCCGAAATTCAGCTTTGTCAGAATTCAAATAAAAAAGAATCTTGTTGATAAGTGCTCTATTACACGACGACCTTATAGTCATGACTTTTTTCGAAATTCAATGAGTGCGAACGAGAAAAAACGTCTGATCTCACCTTCGCATTTAATTTCGAAAAAAAAAACTCATGACTCATGACTCGTCGTGTAATAGGTCACAAACTCACACCCAGCTTGTTTTATTACATTTTTACATCAACCCAACCTTATTGGAAAACCCTTTACTTAATCAATCAAAAAAAAATGAAAATTTACCCTACGAAATTCTATGGTTAATAAAACAGTTTTTAGAGTAACTGTAGCTCAGAACACGGTTGTCAAGATTAGTAAAAAAAATTTCACAGGATGATGGGTTTTTACTTCATTTTCATCTTTTCATTGAGATAACGAAAAAAAAATTAACTTGTAAGTACCTACTATTATAGAGCCTTGAGGGTCTAAAATGTCGGTCTAAACTTGAAATCAAATTTCATCTTTTTTTTGTGGATAGAATCAACACAATATAAAGCGTCTTGTTGTGAAAATATTTAACAAGCTCAGCAAATGTTTTTACAGGCAAACAATAACCAAATTTATTTGTTTTCACTTTTTGTGTTCAAACAATAACAAAGTATTTATAATCAATTTTTATTTTTAAAATTTTTTGTTGACTATACTTTCTGAATAAAATACAGCTTTTATGTAATACAGAAAAATCTAAAAATATTTATGCTTCCTTAAAGAAACGTTCATGCTTAAAGCTTAATATGTCTTCAAATTCATATGTATTTCCTCTAATTCTCTTTCAATCAGTGTTTAACAACAACTACATCATGCTATAAGTTTATTATTCAAGTTCAATAGGACACACCACAAAGCTATTTTTATCGACATTTTTATTATAAAAAAATAAATTCAAACTTTTACTTTGGTTTACTCTATAAACATACTCGTACGTGATGTCGTTTGATTAAGAAGAAAACCACTTGTTTGTCATCCAAAAAAATTGTAATTTATCATGGAAAAAATGTTTATTATTTGACAAACTGACAGAGAAGATATCCCCAGGAGCATTAAAGCATATAAAATTCGCAGCATCTTACCAACCGAACAAACGAACGAACGACCGACTGGGACCGACCGGACCTCCTGGAATTGTAATTCCGATGAAATTCATCAAAAAATAAAACAAACAAAAAAACAGTCCAAAGTTCATAGTAAATGAAATATAATTCTACCGAACAGACATGCCCAAGGGGGGTTGTGAATAAAACTCTGCCATAGCAAAACCATTTTCCAAGAACTTGAAAAAAATAAATAAAAATTAAATAATCTTTTTTGTATTTTTTTTTTTAAGTTTTTATTTTTTTTTTATTTTTGTTGTTTTGTTCTGACAGCGCGAAAGTGAGCAAACACGCTGCTAGCTGACATCAATTTACATTTCCTTTACATGGTGATGGCGTGAATGTCATTCAAAACATCCATCTGAAGCTGTTGAATTGGATACCTTAACAAAATGTATGGTGACCATATTTTTTAGAAGTGAAATACACAATGGTAATGGGCGGAACAATTTTAAATTATTTCCTTTTAATAGTTCAAGATATCTGAATGAATTATTCTTGAAATGAACTTAAACATTAAGGCCGAGTTTTTCCGTACAAGATTATTTTGGTTTAAGAGTTGAGTTGCAACTCGTTTTCAATATAATCCACCACTGAAACTTTGTTTCTAAACTAACTCGTGTGTAATTTATTTTCAGGATAAGCTTACTTTGTTTTAACTCGAAGTTAACTCAGCGTCGAAAAACTGGCCCTTAAGATGCGTATTCATTTGAGAATTAAACGTCTGCAAGAAACTCTCAAACAGCTCTCGAGAGCAATGTAATGAGTAGACACCTATGCGAGAGTTGAGAGTTTTATAGTGAAAGTACTCTCAAGTACTCTCACGCATCTTTAAAATTCGTATTTATTTCAGAGTAAAAAGACTGCGAGCAACTCTCAAGTAGCCCTCGAGAGTAAAACTCGCAAGTGGACACATTCTTGAATTTAGCTCACAGAGAGGTAGACGTCTATCCGCGAGTCACTATCGAAAGTTTTGTACTGAAAGTATTCTCAAATATTCCTAATCAAATACAAGGATCAAATATATTTTACGAGAAATGTTTTAGAAAACTTGGTGCTAACATTGAAATTGTTTTTTTTTTTTAAATAATAATACGTATATTATTGGTAGAGAAACAAACGTATGAATGGTCACCATAACTACAGTGCTGGGTGCGTGAACATGACCTACACTGTGTGAAGAAATTTTGTTTTTCACTTATTTTTTGTTTTGCTTTTCGTGTATATACATATGTATGTACGAGTATGTATTGTAAATACATTTTTTATTTAATAAAAGGCCACTCTGTATTCGCAACACGTTTCTCTAGTTTATGAATGAAGCAATTCACCTGGCATGAAAAAAGGAGCTAACGTTGAATGCATATACATATATACGTACTTTATTTATTTTACTTATTTGATGTCTGTCACTCTTTTGGCTTGCGCGTTGTTTTTTTTTTTTGTTTTTTGCTGGTTGTTGTTGTTTTTGTATTTTAACAACGTATACTAATTATTTAGTCGTATAGTACCCATACATTCATTTTTTATTTTATCTTTTTATCTTATGAC
Source organism: Dasysyrphus albostriatus (assembly GCA_946251815.1). Classification (NCBI taxonomy): domain Eukaryota; kingdom Metazoa; phylum Arthropoda; class Insecta; order Diptera; family Syrphidae; genus Dasysyrphus; species Dasysyrphus albostriatus. Next base: position 142,317,322 of record OX276336.1, read on the forward strand.
AACGAAGTTCTTTGTCCATTTTATTTGGAATTTGCATCTACATGAATAATTTTGCTAATAAATACAAAGGAACTAAATACAATCCGCATCACTTGATTGACATCGCTTAGGTTTAGGAAAAAATGGTGACGTTTAGATTTTTTGTACATTTTTTTTTAATCGGATCCTGAACCCTGAATTCTATTGATTAAGTCAAGAATAGCAACATGCATCGATAAAAATTCAACTTAAAAAACTACTTTCGGGACAAAAGGAGGCATTTTTTATGTAGTTATGTTAATATAAATTTCATTTTTAGCAGTTTCTAAAAAAAAAAGAAAAAGTGAAAATGTCACTTCTTGTTCCTATGCTTGTCATATAGACTTAAACGATAATTGTTTCATTGTTTCTTTTAAAAACACTAGGACAGTTTTGCAGAGGATTCGGATTATATAAAAAATTCCTCCCTTAAAACTTTTGCCCTCACAAAGAACAATAGGGAAAACAGATCTAAATTTGTGGACATTTTGTGTTTAAAAAATCTATTTCCAAAGAAAAGGTTTTCACATAAACTCCAATTGATTCTCTTATTCGAAAAAGCAGGTATCATTAACCAGTGCCATGTTGGACATCGTTCATGGCCAGCTTGGAGGGTATGTAACAGATTTTTTGAATTTTTCAATTTTATGAAATAAGAAGTAATCAAAAACAGATTTCTGGTCAGAAGGGAAATTTTCGGAAAACTTGAGGGAATTTCTCTTTAAAATGCCTTCAAACACTGCATCATCTCGAAACATCATAAGTTGTTATAAGAATTATAGCGTTTTATCATAGACATTTTAGTACAACAACTACAAATCAATACAGGCTGTTTTCAAAAACGTCTTGTTCTTAAACGCAAACAGCAAAAGTTTTCTGTTCGAAAACGCAAATTTAGGCATAAGCATTGTTTTCGATAATGCAGTTTTCTGTAGTAACATGCTCGAAAGCATCATCTGCGATGCCGCTGTGCAATGCAAAAATCGAGTTGACGAACAAAATATTTAAAAATCAGAGAGCGTGTTCGTAAACGTCAAATGCGTTTACAAGAGAAATGCCTGACGTTTATCAAAAAGATTTTTTTCAAAGTGGAATGAGTTATCTGAAACAGAGAAATTGATACAGTGGATTAATAACAGGGTGTTCATAATCGCGCGAAAATTGTCATAAAAAAAATATGACTTGAATCAACTAACTCGGAATGTAAAAGAAGGAAGTGAGTGTACTTTTTTGTACCCCTTCGTTTGTGCAATCAAATTTTACTTGTTTAAAAAAATAAAATTTAAGAAAAGAACCGAATAAAAATGACCGAAACACATCTGAAGCTGCTCAGATGTGCATTTTTTCAAATAAGCTTAATGAATTGTGATGTGGATAAGTCAGCAATTATATTTTGCTTTATATTTTGATGCATTTTATTGCTTGAAGTAATAAATTTCATGATAATAAACAAAGGCATCTTTTAGAAGACTAGAACTTGTGTGGAATGCTGAAAATAGTATTTTTTTAGAAGTGTATTTTGTGTACCGTATGTGTCGATTATTTCCTTAACAACTATAAAAAGATTCTTTTTTAATAAAGCAAATAAATGAATGATAACTTTTGAAATGTTTCAGCTCGAATCAAAGAATTTGACGAGACACCTTTTCATATCTTGCTTCAACAGAGCATACTTGGAATGAATACCGAATTTGTATGAAATTTTAGGGTTAATATTTATGTTCAAACTTTTTAAAGGTATGAATTAAATTTCAGACCTTAAATAGAGATATTAAAAAATGTCAGTTATTGGCTAGAAAAGGTCATCTAGTTTGAGTAATTTCTCAGCCATAGAAAATTTTGCAACAACTTTGAGAGTCACACAAAGTCTTCAGATATTTTTTTTAAATTTTCATCTGTGGAATGTTTGTCAAAATAGTACCTATCACTTCGTAACGCCACCAACTCGTCAAAAAGTGTCAATCTTTGGTCAGCCATTTATTTGCTTGCAACCATAGGTACTGAAAACATATACATACGAGTATAGCTTATAATGCATTCGTTAAAATTCTGAACTCGAGATTTTGATCAGACTTGTATCGTCATTAAGATGATAGACAAGACAAGCAATTGTGAGACCCACCAATTCCATCTGCCTGTCTGTCTGATTGTTCGGCTACAGCCTAAACGGCAGTATCGATTTTCTTCATGTTTTTATCAAATTTTTAGAATCAAAAATAACGGTACCTTCCGTACAGTTTTTTAAAGGAATTTTTTACTTATTCTCATTTGTCCAAACAACTCTACGACTGCAAAAATACTTTTAGTAAAGGCCACTTTGTGTGAAAACCGTTTTTTTTAGTTTTCTATTTTCTTAAAAACAGTGGTGTTGTGGTTTAACAAAATTTTCAGTTTTCGATTTTTTTAAAAACAGTAGTGTTGTGGTTTAACAAAATTTTCAGCATAGATTTTTAAAACAAATACTTAACATTTTTTTTATTTGAAAACTCAATAGTTCGAAAACAGTTCTTTTGATTTTTTTTTAAACAGGGAACGTACGGTTGTTTAACACTTATCACAATAATTCACATATATATTTTACTTTTAGGCAAAAATCACAGAGTCTTATATACGACTGTTAGAAACCGTTGAAAAAATCTCTTTTTCGAAAACGGCTCCTACGATTTTAATAAAAAAATGTCTGTATGCTAAAATTAGAACGGCTTGCGCAGATTGCGAACAAAGTAAGGGAAAAATTTAAAAGGAGATACCGATTGGTTTTAATGTTCTGAATATCAAAATAGGACTAAAAAATATGTGGAGCTTGGTAGAACATTCCACATCCGTGTTGTACGTCTGAAGTTGGGCTCAAAGATAAACTGATTAGCGTTCTTAAAAGCGCGGTTGAATTTTTTAAGGGGAGGAATGCAACTGCATTTTTATAAAAAAATATTAAAAAAAAAAACCGCTCCAACGATTTTCATTTGAATTAATTTTTTAAGGGACCTTTAAGATGATATCTATCATTCTTTTATTTTTGTAAACTTCACAAATAAGGTAAGTATTAGCAAGTAGTAATCAATGTATACACCTTAAAAAACATTGAAACTCATTTAACAAAATCTATACCTTACATACGTACACGCGAAAATAGTTCTTCTTTTATAAGAATTTAGTGACTTCAGATATTCAGCTTTGTTGTAGGTTTCACCCGAACAATATTTCACCCGAAAAAATTGACATTTCACTTTTCGCCTATTGTGAGTTTCAGTCGAAAAAATATTTTATTTTCGAAAATTCCTCTTATTGTTAAGCCTAGTTTATACATCCACGCGAAATGTTGTTTTCATATAAAAAAATACTTTTTTTTCCTAATCGTGAAAAACTGTCAAAAATTAAATGCAATTATTTTGGCGAAAAGGAGGAAAAAATATTGTTTCGAAACAAATGCAACTAACTCAATGGGCTTTTCCAAACCATATTTTAAACAAAAACAATTTCTTTGAAAATCCTTTGGTGCATAAATTATTGATGTTTCGTTTGAAATTTTATTTCACTTCGCTTTGAAGTATAAAAAAGGCTTTAGAGCAAATATTTTCATTAATTTTTGGTGGTGAACGAAAAAAAGAAGCCATTTAAAGGCAAGAGAAGATTGGGCTTAGCTCATATAAAAGCTTTTATAATTCCGTGCGAACAAAAATGTTTTTGGGTGAAATATTTTTCGCGTGAAACTCACAAAAAGCTAATTCTATTCAGGTAAAAGTATTTTGTTCTACGAATTTCCCAAAAATAAATTGATAGCTATCCCTGGGACTTAAACAAAAAAAAATAGAAAACTTTATTCTAACAAAATACGCTACCACCAGCCGTGTCGATATATGGAGTGGTGTTCGAACCCTTAGTTAGGATCATAAGCTAAACCTTCCTTATCTTAAAATAATATAGCTACCTACCCAAAAAATAATAAATATAACATTGACTGTTTTAGCTTAGGATTGAAAATCTTTCAATATTTAAAATGTTTTTACTTTTTTTTTATTTTTCAGATTTATTCACCGCGACACCCGACCAGCGCCATTAATTCATTGTCGATTACTTAATGAAAAACATATTATTGGATCATCACAAACACCAGACCACCGATCTGAAGCTCGACTTCGAATCGATCCAAAAGTTTTGGTCTTCGTCGAAACCACATATTCCCAATTGGGTCGTGACATTGCAGAGCTATTAGTCTATAATCGGATAAAGTAAGTTTCCTTTTCTATAAATTGCCTTTGCCAGTTCTAAAGCCCCTTTTTAGCTTTTATAACCCTTTTTCATTTAATTACCCAACCAATATGTCCAAATGTTCAATTGAATAATTTGTAATCACAAACATTCTTGAGAATCTCAAATTCCCTTAACCCATACTCTCGGTACCACAAAATGATTCAATCTTGAACTCCATTTGGTATTACAGGGAATAGCTTTATATTTACAAAGGGCAAAAGTGGGAACGTGAAATCCCAACAACACTCAAGTTATTTTGAAACGAATTTCCTTAAGTGTTATACGATGGTTCGTTCTCAACCCATCCCATCCCGCGCATCTTCTTATAGGTACCTAACCTACTACATACCAATGGGTATACTCATAGTAGGTAGGCCTGAAATTCAATTCCCATGTTGACAGACTATTGTTAGGATATCAACCCCACACTCCTTCTCATCACACTGTACACACGATGATGTGTCTTGCAATTTTCACAAACGAGCCAAGGAAGAAGTTGAGAGATCATAATCCCTACACATCACTTCATGGGGAATAACACATATTGAAGATTTAAGAGAATATCTTATTGTGGATTCCACACACATGTGGACAGGACCCGGGACAGGGACACATGTGTGTATGTGCTTTTTGAATGTCAGGCAATGGGATCATTAAAATAATTGCTTCTGGCATTGATGCGGACTTACAATCAACCAAAGTATTCAAGATGCCTGTAGATGTGGCATTAAATAGGGATTTAGGTGCTTGTGCAAAAAACATCCATACTCTCGAATATATGTATAGTACTTCTACATATACAAACTCAAATCCCTTGTCCCCATAATCTCTTCAGGAAGCTTCATAATGGTGTTGGATAAAGATGCCAAAGTTATAACTAAGCCTTCGTCCAGTCTCCAGTAGTCGTCCAGTTCTATAGTGAGAGATGAGGGATAAAATCTTCAACCAATATCAGGGTGTAGATTTGGATTAAAGTACCAGCAATATGTAATTATAAATAAATCCTTATTTTCCTCCCCTGGGCAATTTGCATTGTTGTCAACCATGTATCTGTTTCTGTTCAGCGATATTCTCAAATATATGCTCTTAGGCATCTCTGTGTTTATTATAATGAAATTATACGAGTTTATATCAAAATATATCACAGAAGTGTTCACAGGCATGTTTTATGGGCTTTGTCATAATAATTTCGAAAACAAATACCTACATATACAAAGCTATGCATTATACATATGTATTTTGTTGTATTGTACTCATAAAGATAATCGCCCCCAAATATGTTTCTATTTCGAATCAAACAAGCTTTATTGTGTTTATGTTGAAATGGAATTATTATCTATATTGAAGGTTTTTGGTTAAGTAATTGGAAATTATTTTATTTAATAAAGAATTCTGTTCATCAAAATGGCCATTCAGGCCTTGTGATTCTTAACATACTTCAGCTTTTGAAATATTTTAAAAATACTCAATGCATAATAAAAGAGACATTTTTCAATAAAACTTTATAGATACTTGTAATAATTCATTAAATAATCAACATTTTAAGGGGCAATTTGTTCACAATGGGCTAAATGTTTGATATGACTTACACAGGTTTTCATTAAATGGCGATAACCATTCATAATTGGCTGATAAGCGATTTTTATTGATTAACAACATAAATTTTAGATCCACTGACTAAAATTTTTACATCGAACGACTTAAAAGTAACTGTACTCATTTATAAAGATTAACTGTGAACAAATTGGCCCTAAGGCTAATAGGCATTGTTTGAGCTGCTGCTTGGAAAAACTTGGAGTTAATCTTTTGCAATTTTAATAACATTTACTCCAGTTTTGCCTAGCAATAGCTTATTCGTGTCTACACTCAGAAAAAAACGATCTTAAATCAAAGAAAATCGATTGATAAAAGTCTATTTGTTGGTGAAAATCTGGTAACCTTGAAAATTCTTCAAATACATAAGTGCAAAAATCTAGCAAAAAAAAACCAATAATTTTCGTAATACTGTGAGCTTTGTTTGAGCCAAATACATTTTAAATAAAAAGAAAAAATCAAATGACTTGCATTTGTAGGGTTTTTTCTGTGCTGTCTTATAAGTTTAGCATTTTTTTTTTTAAGGTTTGCAGCTGTTTTCCTTTACATGCTGAAATGTTTGATTTGATTTTATTGAAAAAAAAAACAAAAAGCTTACATTAGATGACTACCAATTTTGATGAAATTTTTAGGTAATTATATTAGTAGCCCAGGAAAATTAAACAAAACAATAGCAAAATTACAAAAAAAACTCCGAAAGAGTTGAATTTTGGTAGATTTCATTTTTTACTTCTTAAGCAATTTCCAATTAGGTACCTTAAATAGAGCTGTAAGGAGGTAAAATTCAGTTTTATCCTGATTTCTCGAAAACCGTCATTTTTTTTTTTTTGAAAAATTCGATCGATTTTCCTAAAATTATTTTTTGAATTTTTAAAAAATGTTCAAATTTTTTTTTTTGAAAATGAAATATGTATTATGAAAACTAAATAGTCTATTTTAATAAAACTCGGTATTTAAGGGTATTTTTACACTCTGTAAAGTATTTAAAGAAAAAAATCATTTTATGAAAAAATAGCCTTCCGTTCAAATATTTTTTCCTTAGAAACGGCTCCTACGATTCTTATTAAACATCTTCTTTGTACTAAAATTAATGCGATATACGACCAAAAATTATTTTAAAAAATTACAAACAGTAACTACCTGCTTCTCATAGTTTTTTTTTTAATTTTGAATTTTCTTATTACCGACCTCTCAGATTAAGATTAAATTTCAAATAAAATCAAAATATATTGCGTATGAAAATTTTCAAAAAAATAAGTTTTTGAATTTTAAAAAAAGTTTAAAAATTTCGTTTGACAATTTTTTTTTAAATTTTATTTTTATATGCACATAAATTACGATTTGCATACCAAAAATGTTCGTTAAAAACGTTTTTAGAATTTGATATCTAAAAAATTACTTTTTATATTTTTTAAGAAAGCCTCTCCAATGATTTTAAATATTTTTTTTTTTAATAAATTCACATTGAATCAAGAATTAAAATGGCGTTCTTTTTTTTATTAATTTAAAATTCTCAAAGAAGTTATTTTAGATGATTTAAAATCTTATTTCATGCTTTTAAACATTTTTCTCTCATAATTTCCATACATAAACCTTCATCGTTTTGAACATAAGAACAAGTACGTGCGACTCAGACTTGCCTTTAATTTTTTTTAATTAAATGCTTTTGAAATATTTGCAAAAAAATCTGAACTTTATTCCTGCTTCATAACAAAATCAAAAGGTAACTTTGACACTCTTTAACGTCAAGACTATTTTACTGTCTTCTCTGTCGTCAATAGCTCATAATATATTATAATCAACTCTCAAGAATAGTCGATAGTTTTTGAAATTAAGAAAATCAATTTTCATATTTTATCAACTATCAATTTGATAATTGATAATCGTCTAATAAAGGTGAATAAGATAACTTAATTTTCAAAATGTTATTTTGTTATGATTTTGTTGTAAAATGAAATTCTATCGAGTTATTGAATGAAACCCAAATCACGTTCCAGTTTTCAGTTTTAAGAATTTAATTCTCCAGCGTAGTGGCTAAGTCGGCAAATGTGCATAATATCCACCCACAGATTTCTCGAAAATATTTAAAACTTTATTGAGAATATTACTTTGTTAAAAATAATCAAAACTTTAGATTAAATTTCAATAAGATTTTATTTATAATTGCACCTCATCACAGCTGTAAAAGTTATATAAACCTTTTAAATAAGTTCAGTTCTTATAGTCCGTCTTTCAAATTACAATAGTACCTACCCGTTGTACTCCTCAAAATTGAATTAAAATTGCCACCAGCACCAGCTAAACTCTTACAAAAGAATCAACATCTTGAAAATGAAAAATAATCCTGGTCACGTTGAAGGAGGTTTATTCTCAAAGTAATGAGCTTATTCTACTTTTTCTCACTCCTAATACTCCTTACAACCCAAAGCATACTCTATAAAATAACCTTAACACCTTCACAATATTCCATTCCACTCCCCACTCAACTTTATTACCCACATTACACACAGGAGGTGAGACGAGACGTCTAATCGCCCACTTTCATGTTCTTCCTCTCTCTCTCCCGCCTTTGCTTTCTCCCTCTTTATCATTTACATTCCATTAACACACACCAGTTTTAAATATTATTGCTCTGCTGTGTTACGAGTATATACTATTAAAATAAAACCGTAACAAGTTAAAACCTCATTTCTAACAACAATGTCACTTCAATTCAATTCAGTCGCAATTTACACTCAGGGATCAGTAAATTGGCACGAACTTAATTACATTTAATTTGATCTTTAATGTTGCACCTTTTTGTGTACTTTTTTTTTGCCAAAGAGATAAAGTATGACAAAGAAAAAACTAATCCATACGAGTTGCTGTTTTCTATGCTTGAAAACCTTTGAGCTTAAATAGTTTAGCAAAGGAGTTTAAATTCCTTTCATATTTCCGACTTAGAAACAGAAACAAGTCATCAGGACGATGATGAAGAAAAGGAAACTATTTCTACTTATTGGCATGAAAAGGAGTACAAAAGTAGTATTTAAATGTTTTGATAAGCACATAATCAACTTTTGCTCCTTATTTAAGCAAAGGATTGTGGAGGTGTACCTACTACCTATACCTTGCTATGGAATGCCTTGAAATGCCTTTGGTGTTTATGTTTTTTTTTTTTTTTTGTAAAAGTACCTATAAGCTTCTCATCAAGTGGAATTTATTTTTTTTTTCTCTAGATATATTGAGACTAAAAGGCAACCATGTCCTTGGTTCTTTTTAATACATATAGCTAAAAGTACACTCTGCTTCACTTGATTAATATCAGTTTCTTATAGATGCATTGTATAAGTCTAGTTTATTGAGTTTCTTACTTGCAATATACGAGTATAACTTCAAAAATTTTTTTTGAATAATTTTAAAAAATCTTTTATTTTCTTAAAAATGACTCCACAACTTTTATAAAAATAATTATGAATAACTTCTAAAAAAGGCTACATTTGGATCAAAAACCATTTTTTTATTTACAGTAGACGCTCGATATATATAATTTGAACCAGGCCTGTCCACTCTTTCGAAATTGTTCACTTTTTTGGGCAAGAGTTCTGAAAGGCTTTCTTACGATAAATTTAATCGAAAATGCTAATTTTGTTCGATGTGAAGGTTTTTTATTTATTTGAAACAATCTTTCAATCAGACTTAAAACAAAACACACAATTCCCAGTGCTCCCAAGCAATGTTAAATTGTTGCGAGACATTCTTATAAAAAATCTATGTTATTTTTTTTTTATGTGATTACTTCACTATTTCAAAATTCACGAAAACGAGCGTCTACTGTTATTAATTTTTTTTAATTCAGGAGCTTCTAAAAAATGTAAATATTTCCTTACAAAAATTGTCAAAAAAGTATTTTTTAGAATTTAAAAAAATGCTAGGTAAACAATTTATTATTTTTTGAAATCAAATATTTTGAAAAGTCGACCACGTAGACGTTCTTGAAAGGTTTTTTTTAATACTCTCTGGGAGATTTAAAAAAACTGAACCTTTATGATAAAATAACGGAGAATATTTTTTTTTTTAAACGGCTTGTTTGATTTTTGTGAATTTTTTTTTGTGTGCTTTGAACGTATTTAGTTAATTTTTTTATAAGCAAATTTCAAATAAGATTAAATAATATGTTCAATTTTTTTAACTAAAAAAAAAATAATTTTTTTGACAATTCATTAATTCAACAACTGATTTCAAAATTTTATTTTTGTAAACATTATTATGTGTTTATAAAACTAAAATTGCAATACTTAATATTTGTATGCCAAAATTTGTCCCTCCTGCCTAAATAAAGGGAAATAGACCCCCCATCCTATACGGTTTTTTTCTTGTCTTAACCCAACCTACTCGCTCTAGCATTTTGGTGCATCTTATACGAATCACCCTGTATGTACATACCTTATCTATATTAAATAATATTTTTTTTGAAAAACTTCTCCACTGATTTTAAAACCTTTTCCCATACAATTATTATATTAAACTATTAAAGAGGATATTTAAGCTAATTTTATTATAATATTTCATGCTTCAAAAATTTTTCTTTCATAGTTTCCATATCTACAGCCTTCTTGAACCTTCAGCTTTTTGAACATAATAGCAAATACATACGACCCAGTCGTGTATGTTATTATTAAGGTTTTAGATAAAAAAATAAAGCATATTAAAAAACAATGAACACAACATGAAACTGCTTAATGATCGGCCGTACGGCTTTCATTCATTCAAAAAATACGTTGTGAAGAACCACAAGGCTCCGTTTTTGCTTCGAGTCTCTTCATTTATACTTAAATAATGATCTTTTATTTGAAAAATTCTAAACCATATACATTTTCCAAAGACAATTTACCACACTGGCTTCAAGTTATAAATACTTTTTCCCAAATTAAGTTACAATGCATAAATTCTATTTATTTTCGACAACTTAAAGAGTCTTAATTATCGCAAAAGGGCACAAAAAAAAACAAGATCTTAATTCAGTGATTCGTAGTGTATGAGCATAAGCATAAGCTTCTCCTAAAGGCAAATGTGTTTTTTTTTTTGCTGGGGATATAAAGAGAACTGAAAAGCAACCATGTCCTTGTAAATTCATATCCACATCCCCCCACCCTATCCTTCCGAATATCCTGTTTCAAATATATACAGTAAAAGATATTTCGTTTATTTTGTACCTGTTTTTACAAACAGCTTTCCTCTTTCTTGTTGCTCAAAAAAAAGGGTAAATTTCAGAGTAACACATTGGTACCTAGGTACATTGTATAGCTACTACACTCGTACAGGTACACACAGGTAAACACAAAATAATAACTTTTAAACTTTAAACAGCACCCTGTGCCTGTTGTGCCTTATTCTCTCTGTGAACTTCTTTCTACCCCCATCCACCGAATTCCCTGAGAATTCATTCGCTCTTTGCTTATTGTATTTAACGTCTATTCAAGTGATTTATAGAGTTTTTCATTTTTGCAAGGAAAAAACTCAAATTAAAAGTTCAAGGAGGCTGGTATTTCGGGGGCGGTGATGACTCCCCCTTAACTCTGAGCAACATAGCATATCGTCGAGCTACATTTTTAAAGTTTTTGCATTCAATTGTAGCCCATCATTCTTAAGCCCTATCAACTCATCGCCAGGTGGCATCAGTAGCGGCGGTGGCGGTGGCGGTGCCGTTTGTTGTTTTATATCATGGCGCTGCTCTGATGATGGCGGCATTTCAGCAACCTACGCTTGCGATGTGTTTTTGTTCCTTTCATAGGCTTTCTTTTTTGTTACCTTATACAGACGTTGTAAATAAGAAGGATTTTATCGAGGTCAGGGAGATCGAGTTCAACTTCTTACAACCTTACGGCAATGATGACGAAGAGAACGACAATGCCGCGTGCATTTTGGCATCCTGGCATCCTGGAGCAGGATCGAGCGTTCAAGAATTTCGTTGCTGATGGCAAATTATCTTTTTATACTGACGAAGTAGGGAGACCAACACAAAAAAAAAATTATTCATCGTGCGTGTTTTTTTGTTTGCCCCGCCAGTTCGTCTATCTACTTTACCAGGAAAGAGTCCTTTTTTTGAAAGGGGATATTATATCATCCTTTGTTATTGCTTCAACTCGATAGCAGAATGTACACCAAGGATACCTTCATATCCCAAGAGGTGCATCCTTATCATGAGGGCACCAGAGACAGAGAAAGTGGGTGCTCCTTTGCTAGTTACGGCTGCTGCTGGTGGTAGATGAAAAATCCTTTCACAATAGAAGTTATTCCTTTTGCTATATTTTCTCTTGTCTTTTTTTTTGATTTTCTACTCGTTCAGATGTTCTGCTTTTGTTTTCATGAAGGAAGAAAAGAAATTCTTTGCATCTTGGTATTTTTAGGAATACCTAGGTATATAAAGGGACAAACAACGAAGCGAGAGAGATTGAAAATCAGCAAACAAGTTCGGCGGAATCTCACCAAGCTAAGGTTAGAGAAAAAAGGATTGGAATTTTTTTTGTGCTTCTCTTTATAACAAGCAAACGAGAGGGTATCATTAAAATTTATGAGTTTATGGTATTACATATAAATGGATTGAAATAATGCCAGTGTTCTTATAAATAATATTCCAGATGTTGTTTAAGAATTTGTACAAAATATTATGCATACTATAATATTCAATTGAATTGTTGGCAATTCTTTTTTGTTGTTTTTTTTAATTAACATGGTACAAGGAAACTGGGAAATTGGATTCGTCCTGGAAAAGGAATTCGATATGACAATGGTTGTGACAAGGAAATTGCTTTTATTTAATAGCGAAATAGTGGTGAACTTGTGGTAGTTTGTATTATAGATAAGAAAATAATTGAGGAAATGTTAAAGGTATAATGTTCTTCTACATCTACAGGGTGTTTTCTATATAATTGGGTCGAAAGTTCATAGAGAACCGGACTTGGAGACGATGCAGTTCATTATGAAAAGAAAAACTCTTGCAGGATTTTCCCCTTCCTTGTAAGAGGTAGTAGGCTCCAATGAAACAAAAAAAAAATGGTTGAATCAGCTGAACCTAAATGCAATGCAAACCTCTGGCTATAGAGGAGGTTACTGAAAATAAAAAACAAAGTGGTTTTGAAATGATTGAGGGGTTTTGCTTGGTTTAGGTTTTCAGTATGAAATATAAATAAAATGTCCGACGATTTTTGCCCCAGAAATACATCCTGTATGTACTTATATAAGAATTTTCGTAACATAGCTCCGTTGTGTTTCAACCTGGATCTATACAAATTCAACGAAAAAAATTCCCATCGATATCGGATGAGTTATTTTTACTTGCGAAAAAACAAGTACTACATACATATTTAGAAAGTTATGTATTCGTAAAAACATCAAGCTCTAGATTTTGATAAAACTTTTGTATAACGAAGATAGAGAAAACAAAAAAAGTTGATCTTACAATGTCTATCTTTCTGCCTTGGTAATTGGTTCAAAGTATTTGTTGGTTATTCCCCCCACACATTTTTTATATTTCTTAACCAAAAATAACGGTACCTGACATGATTTTTTTAAAGCAATTTTACATAATCTTTTTTTCTCAAAAACGGCTACCTTGGGGTGGGAAATCATTTTTCAAAAAATATTCATTGGTTCCAAAAAACCATTTTTTTTTTTAAATTTTCAATTTTCTTCGAAATGATACGAATGACATTTGAAAACAAAAATTTCTTAGATTTTTAAAAATGTTTCAATTTTTTTCTGAAAATCAAATATTTCGATTGTTTTTTTTTTTTTAAATAATAATAATTATTAATAATAATTAAGTCTTGAGCTTTATTTTTCCATCAAAATAATAAATAATTTTGCTTTCTAAATGTCTCAAAATCAATCATTAAAATGTTCAATGATGAGTTTCAATGATAGCTTTAACTGGCACCTAACGACTCTCGTATGAACAGTAAAGACTCTCGAATGAATAAGCGATATGTTTCGGATTGCACATGATACAAACTTACTTCTGGAGAGCTTAGGTGAACTTTAAAACGTTTAGTACTAAATGTCAAAAAGAAGGCTCGACAAAGAGAAATTTCCCTTTGATCTAGAGATCTAGAAGAAAATACCAGAATATTAAATTAATATCCAGAGCTTGTCAAATCATTTAATAAACAATAAAAATAAAATTGCTTAATATGTGTGAGCAAGAGTGAGAGCGAGACCGAGCAATTATTTGTTTTTATTTGTCGTAACCTAAATGTGACGTTTCGACCTTTTCCACCCACCAACCAACCAATTTTCCAGCACCGAATGGAAAGATTACTGAAACGTCTGATGGCAGCGTTCAGTGCTGCAAAAAATAATAATAAGTAGCTCATACCACGTTTACATGAGCGGATCGAAGGATCGGATTCAATCCGGATCGTAATTTCGGCCCAGTTTTAGTTTTGCTTTCATTGTGTGGGTGCGGCGTTGTTAATAAAAATAAATTTCGACCACAAATAACAAACAACCAAAATAAGCCAGAGATACAAAATTAGTAGTTGAGTGGTGAACAATAAATTGTTTTGTAGTAAGAAAGTGAAGTGTTTGATTTACGAAATAAATAAGTGGAAGTATGTAAATTTGATTAGCTAACCTAAACAAATATTACAATATCAGTGTTATATGTGCCCATAAGAAGGGTAACAAATATGTATTTCCATTACTTGTAATTTAAATTGAAACAATTCACTAAGAAATTACATGTAGTTAAATTGATTTGAAATTGATTAATTATGTAAAATGTAATTGAAAAAAAAAAGGAATCATTACTGCATTTTGATAATTAATTTTGTTTTAAATTACATTTACCTAATTGAATTGAAAGTAATGAATGCATGTTGGTAGTGTTATGTACCCTTCACTGGGTTATAACTCGTCCACTTTTGAGAACACTTCATATTCAGATAGGAATTACGTTATTTTAAAATAAAATACTCGCAGAAAAAAGTCCATTTACGAATTCAGGGAACAAGAGAAAATGCAAAACATTATTTATCTGTTTTCTTCCTTTTGATAAATCTTTTGTTCTCATTCATAATGAACAAGCCTATATATTTCTGTCAATTTTACTTTGTATTTTTTTTGTTTTTGTTTTAATATACTTACTTACATATATTTTCATTAGAATATCATGTCAACATTTGTCATTTACAATATTGTTCAATTAAATTTTACGTTAGGCAATTTTCAATTGATTTTCTCCAAGTCTTAAAACAATCGCCTAATATTCTCTTTGTCAATTAATTATTTCATTCTAATTTAAGATCCAATTTGCGCACACATTTCGCCTGAAGATTAATTCAATATAATTGACTTTACATAGAGGGAATGTAATGTACACATTGTAATTGCTTCCGACACTCGCAGGTAATCCCTCCATTATAATATACGTTGTACATTGTATAAAGCAGTCGAATACACGAGCACAGGCACGAGGAAGCGGAAAGACCATCGATATGTATTAAGTCTCTTCAGGCTATTAATTGTATTTGGCATAGAGAGTGAGATATAGCTCATTGTAATATAGGTAGGTAGGTACTCACTTGTAGCTACCTAACTAAGCTTTTTAGAAATCAATTCTACTTTAATTAAATTATGTTAGAAGGCAGGCATTTACTACAATAATGTCGATGTTTCTATACTTCATAAAAACAAAAAAGATACACAAAACAAAAAGAAGAAGAAATTAATCGAAATAGAGGTTAATTAAATTTTAATTTTATTATTTTATTGAAACTACGTATAATGGGATTTTTGCTGTGTGATGGAAACGTTTGAAGTTTTTTTTTTGTTTTTATTTTAAACATTTATAGGAGAATTATTCTCAGAAATGTTAGTAATTATATTTTAATTAGTTTACATAAAATAAGAAATCGATTTCGTGAGGCTTAAGGCTAATTTAAAAAGCTTTAGATATTAGACAAATTTATTTTATATGATTGTTAAAGAATAGATTATGTGAATTTAGTAAGAAAAATTAGCTTCATCAAGGTTCCGTAAATGAGCTTTGAAGGGCTGATTTTTGTTGCTTGCTGATTCATCTGCCCGTTTGTTTTCTTCAATGCTATTGTGAACTGAAACCCTAAATGAGAGTGACATCGGCTTGCGAGTTTGTGGCCGACAATTTATTTTGAAGATGACGTTGATGACTCAATAGCACTAAGAACTATTGGTGAAGAAAGCAGTACCTATTTAAGTTATTATTCGGGTGTTGTTTCAATGTTTTTCACTTTTCCTTTGTTGACAGTTGTAGTTCAGCTTTTGAACAATTCTAGCATAGTTGGGTAGCCGACAAAGACTGAAATCATTTGAAGACTAAAACAAGATTCCTGAACCAATAAAACACTTCATCTGCATGAGCGGTATGCATTAATAAAAATAGTTGTGTCAAGAGGTGTCGGTCTCGGCTTTATTCTACGAATCCCTTAGAGGTGGAAATTTGATCCTCAGTTTTAGTGAAAGTAGCTTCCCGTGAGTGGGTAAAATAATCAAAAATTTTGCTTAAACATTATCTCATTTCTACTACCTCACTCTGATTTTCTAAAACCGTGTTTGATGCTGATGACACTTATTTAAGTTGAAAGAAATTGTTTTTTTCTTATTTGTAATTTACGAGCAATTTACACTTGAATTTATCATTGATGGTCCCATTAGCAACACCTTGTTTCTCAAGAAGTAAGTGTATTCTAAGTTCTAACAAAAAAAAAAAAACTCTTTAGATCAAGTTTTTCATCAAAAACATTAAATTATCCTAAATTCAATTTTACGAAAGAAAAAAAATTGCTTTTTTCGTCCTTGGAGAATATATAGCTGGTTGCAGCATAAGAATAACAACAACCCCTTCACAATCTCATAAAAATCCCATTCAGAATGATGTCCTATGTACATATATGTACTTGTACATTTAAGCCATGTACATATAAGAATATATAAATATATTCTAACGAGATTGCTCGATTCACCACCTTTAACCCTCTCCGTCGCCGCCCGCAGCCTGCCGCTCCGCTTGCTGCCATCTTAGTTCTTCAGTTTTCCCAACACGATGACGGTGGTGGTGCTAAATTGTTTCTAAACTTTTTTAAAAACCGATTTAAAGTATGTAACAACAAACACGATGTGTGTTTCCTCGTGTGTAAGTATCGCATCACTGAGCAAAGTACAAAAAGGATAAACAACATGACTTGGGCCTTTGCTGCGGATGATAGTGCTAGCACTTGATAGCATTGGTGGTGCTGCTGCTTTTGCTTTTTCCTTCTACATGCCATCATCATCATTATCATCATCATCATCATGACCTCTGACATTCAGGATGCGGATGAAATGCATTCAACCAGACAAACAATTCTGAATATTTATGTACTGCTGCTAGGATATGCCTTTGTCACGTCCGGTCCGGTCCGATCCGGTCCGTTCGTCCAATCCGTCCTCCAAATCTCTCCATCATCTTCCTCATCACTCCTCTTCACTCATCGAATCACAGACATATAGCGATACATTGGCAAAGAGAAAAACAAAATGCAAATTAAAATTTTGTTGTTTCACTTTCGGATTCCTGGTGCTGCTATGTTTGACCAGTTGTCCATTTGATGTTGCGCGGCACGACGCGGTGCGACTTTCAGCTTTCGAACAAAGTGCATAATAATTATATCCACCTCCAAAAACTTGCCCACAACAATTCGACAAAGCGAAAGAAACTTCTGACCAGAACCAGAGAGAGAACAAAAGAATTCCCAATACATTTTCCCCGACCAACCGACCCGGTGGGCCAGCGCGATCTGGTGGAAATCATTTTCCAGTTGAAATGGTCAGAAAAAGCGACGAGGACCTGCTGTGACAGCGCACCAAAGTCCATCACGAACACACAATAGAATGTCTTGTTATTGGTAAAAAAAAAATAAGTAAAAAAAACCTTTATCCCAGCTGGTCGTTTGTATTCAATTGTGTTCTATTGTGTGTCATCATTTAGCAAAAAAAGGATACAAAAACGAAGCAAAATGTCAGGACTTTTTAGCAGGATGAGCGATTTTTGGTTGGACACAAAGAGGATTCGACCTTTTTTGGCAATACATAAACTATGAATAGAATTGTGGAGCTGCGGCTGGTTTTCTCTAATAGAGAGATTCTCTTGCTGCTCTGACAGCATTAATTACGGTTAATTGTGTGCGATGAGCTTCGATCCGTTTTTAAGCGAGTTGGGGTCAGGACTATGGGATAGCACATATATATAGGAATATGCGGCACAGACACAAATGTGCACACTAATTTAGCCAAAGAGTTGGTTTTGACAATTTGTGGTCATTTTGAGGAGATAATCAATTCGCGACAGTGATAATGGAGACAACTTTGTGTTAACAGGCACATTTTAACAACGCCCCATCCCAATCAATCGACAAAATACATAAATGGGCTTTGGTTATAACTGTCATCGCAGATGAACTAACCATCACCCGGCCGACTCACTCTGAGTCTATATGCGACAATTATGCCATTTAAACGCTTCATTAGTATTATTAATTGCGTTTTGTATGATTTTAAGTGGTAGTGGTCATAATCGGGGCTAAAAAGGATTTCATAGCTAGTTTCATCGCAGCCGCTCGGGTTGGTTTTATTGGAATTTTGTATTATGATAATTTAAATGCCTACATATAACCTGGTATGAATGTATCGGTAGGTATATCTAGGACTAGGATGTGAAATTAAAGAGGTCATTTTTTGAGTAATTAAAAAGGACGCACTTTGGGGGATAAAGGATTACTGATTGATTTAGGCGTGACCATCTATAGGTACAATGCTGTCCTGCAATATTTCACAGTTTTATGCTTCACTAGAGACAAAAATATACAGAGAGAAGGAACAGTAATTAAAATAGATAATTAATTCCAATGGACACATATACGTACATATACATATATTTTTATATGTACGAGTCCTGAAGCACTGTGAGCAATAAAATTTAAATTGACAATGCAGTTTTATCATTAAAGCTTGCAAAAAATAATGAATTAATTGAATATTATGTAGGTAAGTGCTCTGCCTTTATATTGTTATTTTGCTGGTTCATCGAAAATAAGTTTTATTATATTTCAGAGAGTTGAAAAATTAAATGTTTTTAATTTATATTTTAATCAGGATTTTTTAATCAGTTTAATAAGCAAAATCGGCAGAATTTTTCCTTGCAAAATTTCCCAAAATTTAAGAATTGAAATTTATAAGTTGGTAAATCTTGTGCTTCAATTATCATTTAAAAAAAAAACAACGCATTTTTACCAATACCTTCTAGAACAACTCATCTTACATTTTTATTACGTGAAGATCTGGAAAATCATTGGATCAACGCTTACCGATAGCAAAAAGAAGTTAGCCCTTCCTGCTATGTTGTCATTAGTTTGGATACGGAATCTCGCAAATTAAAATCTCGCATTCGAAGTCTCGCAATCACAAAATCTTGCTTTCATAATCTCGCAATTACAGAATCCCGCTTTTAACAATTAGGCAATTACATAACCTTGCAAACTAAAAATTAAAAAAAAAATTATCGGTTGCAATCCAATTAAATTTTGTAAGTTTTTCTAACTTCTGTTAAAGTAAATCGTTTAATCATAATTCTTGTTGTTTATATTTCACATTGTTGTTAAGAACAAACATAGATACCTTGCCAGTTGTAATGTTGGGTAGTTTTTTTATTATTAGAAATACCTTTTGGAAGATAATAAAAGCCAAATGAAAAGTGTTTTGCTTTTAGAGTTCCTCTTTTTGCTTTGCAAGATTTTTATTTCCAAGTATGAAACTGAGTAATATTATTGTAAGATTTGAACTTGCGAAATCTTAACTAAAAGTTGGCATGTTGCTGAACTGAACTGTTTGGCATTAAATTGTCTTTGGGTCACTGTGTCGTATACATACTTTTTTGTTAAAGCTTACCTTTTCTCTAGTAAGAAAATATTGCTTCATATTTTAATAGTGCATCTTGCTATTTATTTTGAACTGAAATTATTTTGAACTAAAAGAATAGAAACTTACAAAATTATCTCCTCGCACAAAGTAAGAACAACGGTTGTATGCAATAAACTTTTTTTCTTTAAGAAATTGGTTTTGCACAAATTTTCAATACGTGCCAATTTTAGATAACATAATTTTTTGAACCTAGTTTCGCTCGGGTCGGATCGACGTTAGTGAAAACATTTTGCTCAACGTATTATGTCAATTAATTGCAAACACTTCCTGCAAAAAAAGTAAGACTCACCTCATCCATGACTGCCTACATTTTTATAAGAAATAAAAAATCTTGGCAGTTTTGTAAAAATGAATTTGATTTTAATTTTTGTAATAAAAAGCTTGATTTCACGATTCGTGTTTCCTTTCGTCTTTTTGACAGGTACGTACCTTCGTGATTACATACAACCAAAAAACTCCTTTCGTTTTTCTGACGTTCAAAAAATATGAGGTTCATTTATATAAATTAACTATAATTAAAAATATTTTTAAATCACTTCTCCAATCTTATATCTATTTAACCACTAAAAACAATTTTAAAACTCATTATTAAAAGTTTACAAGCATCCTCGCCTCTAATCGTTTGTCAAATCATAAACGTCAAAGTTCAACCAGAAATAATCTTAAAATTTTCATACGTGCTTTCGTTTTTTGTTTTCATTCCCCTTACATTTCTACACCCCTCACCCAATGTGTCAAAAAGACGAAAAGACCGAAAAACCAATCTTGTAGTCAGGCTCATTCTGTACATAGTGGGTATTGTGTAATATATAAGGCGAACAATTTTTGCCTAGGCCTTAGCCACTCATAGAGTCATTTAATTAAAAATGAATTGAATGCAAAAAACCATTTGCATGCAAATAATGCTGTGAAGTGAATATATTTTCTTTTAATAAGTCTTAACTCCTTTTTTGCACGTGAAACAGCTGTTAGTTTTTTTTTTGCAAGAAACTGAATATTTAAGATGAATGTTCGAAAATTAAGAAAAACCAATCCTCATAAGCTGATGGTCTAAAAGCTATGGGAAAGTATTATAACTTAAAACTTCCCTCAATGTGATTTTTAAATTAAGAAAGTGAAATCATCATTTGTCGATTTTTGAAATATTGAACCTGATTTACCGTTGGTTTTAGTGAAGTAAGAATCCCACGTTACTCGGTATCGATTCTTACCGAGTGTCTTTTTGAAGATGTCCATCGGAAAAAAAATTAAACTGTTAACCAATCATGCCGAAAATAGTTTTGTATTTCACCTTAGTAACCACGCTTTAAATCGGGTTTACATAGTTCCAATGCACAAAAAATAAAATCTATGCAAAAATGTTCGCATATCAAAAATTATTGAGTTCAAATAGTCAAATATTTGTTTGCATGATGGTTTGCCGTTTCATGGAAAAAATACTCATTGCTTTCATGGAATTTCATGCAAAAAAATAGACCGGATTTTTTTTTTTGTATGGTCGTTTACACTTTAAAAACAAAAATAGACTTGCCTCAACTTAATGGTTCTTAAACCAAAAAACAGTTACTTAAGGTTTTAAGGGTAAATTAATGACTCAATGGGTAGCCTTTAATATTATACAATACTATTCACGAAATAGTTGGAAAATTGTTTTTAAAATTTTGATTTTTTGTGCGATTGGGAACTGTCAACAATGCAAAAGGAATCCCGAAGTAGAAAAAGGTGAAAATAGAATGCACGACTTCTAGCAGAATTAACCGATTGAAAATTTTGCGTCTTAGGGCCAGTTTATTCACAGCTTATCATCTTTAATCAATGATTATTGTGACTAGTACCGCGAATGTTTTTGCTAACCATAATTTTAGTCAATGAACGATTGTAAAAAATTGTAAACGCTAATCAGCCAATATTAGTTGATTAGCTCCATTTAACCAGAGCCTGTGAAAAATTTAATGCAGATTTAACCCAATGTGAACAAGCTGGCCCTTAGGAGGATACGGCAGTATCTAACAGAAGGACAAAATTACGGTACCTATACATTTGTTCTTTTATAAAGTTTGATTTAAATCTAGAGCTCGATTTTTCTTGTGAAACCAACACTGGCTTTTGGTGCTCTTAAAAAATACACTTTGCTCACATTTTAAACGTTGATTGAATTTAATTTTTTACGACTAGAACTGATTTTTAACAGCACTAAGTTGAAAATAAGTTATTCTTGAATTTGAAACTGCTGCTCTTACTGCTCGAAACTTAACTTTTTAATATTTTTAATTCTGAGCAAAAAATTATTAATAATGTAATTAAATAATTTTTTAGCTGTTGGCAAGTTTTTTTTTTTTTGAACATTTTATCATTGAAAATGCAAAATTATTCCAAAGAATACTCAGGCAAAAAACTGGACGAACACTGAACCTAGAATAACACAGCTTCTGGTTTTTACTTACTTAAATGAAACATTATTTTAATTGTTTATTCTTCTCCTTTCACGGAACGCGAGTAGATGAGGTATAGGTACGTACTTATTCAGCTTATAACTAAGTTTGTAGTTTATAAAATATAGTTATAAAATTCAATCACAAATAGAACTTAAATTCAAAACAGTTAACTTACAAAACAAATCAGAATATTTTTAATACCGGAACCAAGAAAATGCATTAAGTACATGTTATACAACAGTGTCAATACAGAAAAAGAAAAAAACAATTAAACTTACTCTAAGTAAATTTCGGTTCCAATTTGAAATTGAATTACCATGGCCTCAATTTCGAACAATGAAATTCGCATTCGCAACCAAAGCTTCATCACACACAGAAACCCTCATATTAATTCCCTCAAATCCTGATGCACATAACCAAAGTGAACAATTAATTTCAATTTCCTGAAACCACGCTGATAGTGGAATACTCTTATACTCCATTGCTACAGCTACTGCTGCTGTTGCTGCTTGCTGCATGTTGTGGTTCTAAAATTCTATAAAATCGATCTAACCGCATGACAACCAACCATTGCCGACCTCCAACATTTACCACTTTCAAGGATATTGTGGAATTCAAAATTACTTCCCAATATTCAACAACGACCATATCGCCACCGCCTGCTCTATACTCCCTCCAACTATGGCATGTAAACCCTTCGGTGAAGTAATAGCAATTCCAAGAACTTCAAATTCTTCCGTTGGCCTTTTACTCATAGAAATATGTACATAGAAGGATAGAAATATAGGCGGGCAGAGAAGGGGAAAAAAGGCACTCATTCATTCACATAGCACACAGTCTGCCTCTTGCAAAGGATCCCATTGCCTAAATTATTCGCGGCACATGCCGCAAAAACCCATTGAATAGTTATTGCTGTTTAAAATCCAAATGTTTGCCAACCGCGCCGCGCACAGCCACCGCACCGCTTCAAAAGACTACCGTGTTTCTATTCTGATCCCAAAAATTCCACCCTTCCTTTGATTATTTACAGGAAAACCTTCATTTAAATTCCACATCCCCAAACTCTTGATTTTGGTCCCAACAGAAAGCCCCAAAGGGCCAACCTTTTGCTGATGCACTATCTCACTGATATGCTAACACACAAAAAATTCATGTTTCTCTTTGCAGGTACAAAACAGAAGTTGCTGGCAAAAGCCTGCCGGTGTTAACCAACCTCGACAAAGGACGTTATGGTGTCATTGTGTTCGAGAACCTAGACAAATACTTGCACATGGATAAATGGAATCGTGAGTTGCTGGACAAATACTGCCGGGAGTATTCGGTGGGTATTGTTGGCTTTGTCAGTCCGAGCGAGGAGTCCCTGGTGGCCGCTCAACTGCGCGGCTTTCCCTTGTACATACACACAAACTTGAGGCTGCGAGATGCCAGCCTGAATCCAGCGTCGCCAGTGCTCCGACTGACACGTGCTGGAGACACAGCGTGGGGCGCTTTGCCCGGTGACGACTGGGCCGTATTCCAACATAATCATTCCACCTACGAGCCGATTGAGTGGGCTCAACGCAATAACCAAGATTATCCCTCGGATGGAGGCCAGGTGCAACTGCCATTAAGCACTGTACTGCAGGACCATGGCCACCTGGACGGAATCCAGAGGGTACTGTTCGGCAGCAGTCTGAGATTCTGGTTGCATCGGTTATTGTTCTTGGATGCTCTTTCGTACCTGAGCCACGGGCAGCTTAGTTTAAGTTTGAATAGAATGATCCTGGTCGATATAGACGATATTTTTGTGGGTGAGAAGGGCACACGGTTGCGTCCGGACGATGTGAGAGCTTTGATAGCCACACAGCAGCATATAACTGCTTTAGTTCCTGGATTTAAGTTCAATCTGGGATTTTCAGGGAAATACTACCACCACGGGACCAGGGAGGAGAATTTGGGTGATGATTTCTTGTTGCGGAATGTAAAAGAATTTAATTGGTTTTCGCATATGTGGAAGCACCAGCAGCCGCATCTGTATGATAACATCACGATGTTGGTCAACGAGATGCTTTTGAACTATGCCTTTGCCAAGGAGCATCATATTCCAACAGATTCGGGCTATTCGATTTCGCCGCATCATTCCGGTGTATATCCGGCCCATGAAGTGCTCTATGAAGCATGGAAGAAAGTGTGGAACATAAAAGTAACATCAACAGAGGAATACCCACATCTGAGACCAGCGAGGCTACGTCGTGGATTCATCCACCGAAACATAATGGTCCTGCCGCGGCAGACGTGTGGCCTCTTCACACACACTATGTACATCGATCGATATCCCGGTGGGAGGGATAAGCTAGATGAGTCCATCCAAGGAGGAGAACTCTTCCAGACAATCGTCTATAATCCCATCAACATTTTCATGACACACATGTCTAATTACGGTTCCGACCGCTTGGCCCTCTACACCTTCGAATCAGTTATAAAGTTCCTTCGTTGTTGGACGAATTTAAAGCTGAGCTCAGCTCCACCAGTGCAACTAGCAGAAATGTACTTCCACCTGCATCCAGAGGAATCGGATCCAGTGTGGGGTAACCCATGTGACGATCCACGCCATATCAAAATCTGGTCGAAGAACAAGAGTTGTGATTCTTTGCCAAAATTTCTAGTCATTGGTCCACAGAAGACCGGAACCACCGCTTTGTACACATTCCTAAGTATGCACACAGCTATAGCCAGCAATGTGCCTAGTCCAGATACCTTTGAAGAAATTCAGTTTTTCAACGGCAACAACTACTATCGAGGACTGGACTGGTACATGGAGTTCTTTCCCATTGAAGCCAACACCACGACCAAGTATATGTTCGAAAAGTCAGCGACGTATTTTGATGGGGATGTTGTACCCAAACGTGCACATGCACTGCTTCCGCATGCAAAGATAGTTACCATACTGATATCACCGGCAAAGCGGGCATATTCTTGGTACCAACACACTCGTGCGCATGGAGACCTGATTGCGAACAACTTCAGCTTCTATCAGGTAAGTGATGTGGAATTCATGCCTCAAATCCTTTACTATTGTAATTCTTTTTTTTGTATTCTCTTTACCTCACAGGTAATTACAGCAAGCGATTCAGCACCTAAAGCCCTTAAAGACCTACGAAATCGTTGTCTGAATCCGGGTAAATATGCACAGCATTTGGAACGTTGGCTGGCTTACTATCAACCACAGCAGGTGCACATAATCGACGGTGAACAATTGCGCCTCAATCCGATCGATGTGATGAATGAACTCCAACGATTCCTGAAAATTCAACCTCCATTCGATTATTCGAATCACTTGCGCTATGATCCAAAGAAAGGATTCTTCTGTCAGGCAATCGGAGAGAAGAGGAATAAATGTCTGGGGAAATCAAAGGGACGGCAATACCCATCGATGGATGAGCGCAGTGCAAAGCTCCTGCAAAGGTAAAGGAAATAAGTTATATGGTTGATGGTATACCTATGTATGTAAATGTGTTGAGTAGATATCCTTTTTGGAATCGAGTGCGTATATTGAATTGGTTTATGGATAATGCTTCCGGTTGTAGTGTGGAGATGGGGAGCTTCTATAAATTCCATGTATAAACAAATATACTATCAGAAATCTACAACGAGATGTGGCAGGCGTTGCGGAATAATGTGTTTTTGTGGTATCTGATGAAGTATTTAATTCAGGACTCTTTGATGAGTACATATAGTATAGAGAACTTCATTACGGTTTTATAAGTATTCCACATTAGATAGCTCCGTTCGGAGTCAACAATGATGATGTCGTTAACGTTTCAACTCTTCCCACATCATAGATCATTCAATAATTATTTTTGCAAATCCATCGAAGAACGTCTCAATTTTTCAAAAGCGTTTACACCAAAAATCATTCGCTTCACATAAATCACTGAGTAATAAATGTTTGCACGCTCGGCTTTCCTCTTTCTTAACCAATAAGTGTGAAATTTTGCTCCTCTAATACAAATGCCACCCCTGCTCTAAATCTGCCAAACCATAGACGACTCAGAAAGTAGGGTTTTCATTGAAACCATAAATCCATTTTAGTAAACTCATTATTTACGAACCAAGGAAAATTCCCAGACCCAGTCCCAGTCCCTTCGCATCGCATCACATCGCATCGGTTTTGGGTCTCATATTATAGCTCTTTGCCGAGGTTTCTCTGTACAAATGTAATTATAAAGTTGTATGTATGTGTGTTATGGTGTTAGCGTTGTCGTCGTTCTTAGTGGTGGATTGTCGGTTAGGTGTCCTATCCTAAGTTCGTCGTCATCGTTGTCCTAGAGGCCGTCGTCGTATACGGTAGTTAAGCGTTTTAAGGTTCAATTTCAAGAGAGAGAGAAGGATATTTTTAGGCCAGAGACAGCTTAGGAAATGAGGACAACAAAGTTTTAAAGTCAATTTTCTTTTAAATTGATTTATATTTTCACGGAGATGTAAGATTTAATTTATAAAATAAACTCCATGGAGATGGGGAAAGAGAAAAATAAATCAAACATTTGCCAGACACTTTTTCAGGATTTAAGTTCTTCAATTTAATTCTACTAAAAACAGCAACAATTTAATACAATCAGTCTTTCTGGAGACTTGAGAGAAAATAGAAACTCTTAAGTTTGACCAAACCAACTGCTTTTTAATAATTAATCTGTCAGTCAGCACCGTCAAAGCATAACAACGAACAGTGGCTCCCACAACGCAGAAGGTTGATAGAACTACCATGTGCTGGACACAAATCGGTAGGTTCATTCATTCATAAAGTTGTGATTTTAGATAGAAGAATGGCATTGTCGATGATATGGTTTGTTTAAGGTAACATTGAAAACGTTTACCACATCATCTTATTATCCCCTCATTGGAACATATCCTAGGGCTAGTATTGATTGTTAAAATTTTTAACTCAGAACTTAGACATTTGATATATTTACATTCTAGAGTTCACGTGACTTGAAATGTTTATGAATGCATTTTGGATGGATAAAATACTTGCTTTAAAATGTTGAAGCTTATGCTTCGAAAAAGTTTTGCAGAATATTTAACTTAGGAACTTATAATTTTTAATATTTTCTAAATTTACAAATTATTAAAAAATTTTAAAATCAAATGTTTTAAAATTCAATGTTTAGTGAACTTCTGTGGCATTATTTTTTATTAAAAATTTTGCGTTTAAATGTTATTTCTTTAATTTTCTTTTTCAAAAATTGAAATATCTATCAATCCAAGTGTAAAGCCATTAGTTTTTCCAAACAACCAAGTATAAATATTGAATGACTAAAAATATATCCAACTTTCGCTTGAGGCTCATTCTTAAAAAAATAGAGAAACGAGCTAAACAGCAATTAGTAAAGTGAACATTTTTTACTCATTCGTGCTGAACGTAATGCACAAAAACATCTACATCATCTCGAATAATAAATAGTAACAGTGCATTAATAATAGCAAAGCCAACAAAAAAAAAATTGCCTACACCAGCAGAACGTATAAACACAGCACCAATGTGCAGCTTTTTCGCTTAACAATCCAGAGCGTTCGTATATATCATGAGAGGCGCAAAAGTTTTTAGAACCATTTAAGTCATTTGTTATGGCCTAGCGCGCTTATTCTTCTCCTTGGTCTGCTTACCAAATCGGCGAATACTATTTCCACCAAAACAAAACAGAAAAGCCCAAAAGAATTAATTTATAGTTTTCATAGAAAAGCTAACATTGCGAAACGAAGAAAAAAAAAGAAACTAAAGCCGCTTCCGCCGAAAATCTCCCCCAAAAAAAACCCATACACACGCCCATTTACCATAAATAACTTGCATTTATGTCCGCCCATTTCTTTGGCTTTTGTGGTTTAAGTTTTACTCTATGGCAGCGGATTTGACCTGTATTATATCAAGTTCTACAGATAGATACATATATATTTTCTGGATATTCATCCTTTTTGCCTTTTAGAAAATTTCTATGTGTGAGGAAAACCTAGTACTCTAGGACTATACGTTCATACGAGCTTAGCGTTTTTGAGAACACAAAAAAGTGGTTTTGAAATATTTTCATTTGTAGCACAAACTGCCGCAGGACTATGAAAAGGATAAGGAGCGTGCCGTGTTTTTACTTGCACTATATTCTGTTTTTGCATTCACAATGTTTTCATGATTTGCCGTAGGGTATGCATGGTTTATAACAAGAATTTGTAACACTAACGAAAGCAACCATGTTTTTTTTTAAATTAAATTTAAAATTTAAAAAATATTTAACTTTCACAGACATAAAATATTTCTTAACTTTTGATAGGGTTCTTAAAAATTCTTTTAAGACAGACAGACGCTACGCAGTTTCGGCACCCGCTTTTCAAGTTGTTCGTCATCGTAATATCAAGTTTGATTAAAATCTCTAAAAAAAAAATTCTGTACGAATTAAAAACTGGCCCTATAGTAACTACATACATATGTAATATCTATATTGGAGTTAAAAACTACTGACTTTATGACGAAGTGAATGCGCACTTCTATCGATTGTAGGGTTTTCCATAAATGGTAAATACTTCGGCCTCAAAACTAACAAACTAGCACGAGTAAAATTCGGTTTTAACGTAACCATAGCCTAAGTCTCCTAAACTAAATCAAAAGATTTTACAAAATTCAAATTTGCATAAACAGGGCATAAGAGGTGATATAGATTTGCGAAATTCTTAGTTTAACGAGAAAAGGGTAAAGTGCAATTGGTTTTACCACACTTTGAATAGTGCTTCTCCATATGTTTTTTTTTTTTCTCTATGGATTTATTTATTAAAAAAACTACCCTTTTGGTCTTGAAATAAAATCCGCATTCAGCAGGAAAAATGAATACAACACCATTATGCTCATCATGACCGAACTAAAAAAAAAAAAAAACAAAAACAATATTCATATACAAACAGATATAGGTAGACATAAATATAGAGGGTTAGCTTTAACTCTCTATACGTACCTATTTATACATTTATGAAATAGGGTCCTTTAGACCTGGCTCTCATTTTTTGTATTGTGGTAGGAAAGTGCTATTGCAATCGACATTCGTTGTGCTATTTCTATATGGAAATGGCATAAGGCACACACAATACAGCCAAAGCAACAAATAAATTGGGAAAGCAAGGGGGCTTTAAAAAAGGCTTGGATTTTGAAGGGGGTGGCTCAGGCTATAACTATAATACTGATGACGAAAGGACCGGGACAACCAACAAGAATGACTGCGACTACGGTGACAATTGCTTGCTTGCTTGCTAGCTAGCTGATGATGACGATGGTAGAATATTATTTTCCTGCACTGAAAATGCATTCACTTAAAACATGAAATATTTACCCACAATGGTTGATAAAAGTAATTAGAGCACAATGGGTTTCATAAAGAGAGTAGGTATTGCGCAAAAAGTGGGTCTCGAGGATGCACTATTGAAAATGTGTTTTGTTTTTCTCTTTTACCTGAGCTGATGATGTTATGTATTTGTTTTATTGTTGTTTAAAAAAAAAATGTTGTTGTTGTTTCGTGATAAAGGATGCTCACAATATCACAACTAAGGAAATATTATTAACTTTGTTTTAAAGTTCTTTGATGTAGGAAGCAATTTGCTTGGAAAGAAATCGTACAAAGAGGAGGAGGTTATTGTTATAAAAATTTCTTTAAACGTACTTTTAGCTCTGCGAAGAAAACATTGTTAAACCATAAGCTAATAGAATTAAAAACTTCCATATTACATAGAAATATTTAATCTTGATAAATTGTTTTTTCTTTTAGATATTACCTCAGTCACAATACGGCCTTAGTTAAGCTTCTAAAAAAACTTGGCTCACGGCCAATTCCACAATGGCTCAAAGACGACCTATCAACGGTATCGTGATAGCACGCAAAACGGCGTTCTAGCCACAATCACCACGACCGTTACATCAAACGAAAACGACGCCAACATCGTAAACTTAGAAAACATTCTAAAAAGATTCTACACCATCATCACCAGCTGATTGTGGATTCTAGAGAAAAAAATTAAATAATGAAATAAAGGCAACTAAAAACATAAAGTCAATAATAATAAAATTAGAAAAACTAATAAGTAAACTCTAGGTTAACATTATTTGACTTATAATATATAAACTTATATTATATACATTGAATCTATATGTAAATTAGTTAACAACAACAACAAACAAGTAACAAAAATCAACTGTACTAGTTTAGAAGAACAAACAAACCGCCCACGCTCTCCCCACAGCTAAAAGGAAATAGACTTATTATTTAAATAATAATAAATACAAAAATTTAGCGAAAAAAACAAAACTCTTTGTAAACTTCCTTTGCTAAAATGATAAAGTAAAGATTAAAAAGATTCGAGAAAAATAAGTAAAAAACAGCAAACACCTTGAATGGATCAACAAAAAGGAAAAGAATCTTGCCTGGTTTGTTAATTAAACTTATTTTCTTTTAATTTTGATTACAAATTTGTTTTGTTCTATCTTAATAAACAATAGTAAGTAATTGTCAAAAAGAACATCAAATCGAAGATTTACTTAGAAATACTTTTTATTACACTCAGTGTGGTATATATTATACCACATTTTAAATTAAATATTTTTTGCTTAAAGTTTTTTTTCTTAATTTTTGTTTTAAGTACATAATGATGTAAATTTGTAATTTCTAAAACTAAAGCTACCTTAATACTTAAGTTAACATATATTTTTTAATTTAATCAAAAGAGAATACAAAAGAAAATTCACAAAACAAATATGCGATAAGAGTAGTGATAGAGATGTATGTATATAATGATAAGACAAAAAGTTAGAATTACATATTTAATTTGTCATGTTTTTTTTTTGTCTGTGTTGGTTTTGGATAATTTAATTATATTTTGCAAATTTTAATCATTAGGTTTATACCTATATGTATTTTTTATATTTTATATCACACACTTTCAAGTTTTCTCTATGTATGTATCTCTTATTATTAAACAAAAAAATGTATAATAAGTCCTTTTACAACAAAATCAATAAAAACAAAAATATAAAATCAAAAGCACTTTTCTCAAAAAAGTTTTCAAATAAAATTACAGTTATTCCATCATAAATCTCCGTGCACCTTTTTCCAAAGCAATTTAATATTATTTTAATTAAAAATCAGCTATTAATTTTATTTGTATAAAATTGATGTAATAATAATTCTCATTCGCTTGCTATAGAGATACGAATGAAAATATAAAATCAATATTATTTTATTGCTTAGTAAAAAATCAATTTTAAATTCATTAAGAAAATGTTATTGCTTAGAAAGAAATTGATTTAAAGCTAAATTATTAAAAAAAAAAACAAAAAAAATAGATACAAAATGCAATGCAAACAAAATATCTAAGATTAGTAAGTGTAATAGGAACAAAGATAATGTTAAAATAACAAAAAAATGAGAAAAGAGATGACAGTAGCAAAGAGGCAAAAAAGGAAAAAATCCCCTTACAGACAATAAACAGACTCAATTAAAAAAAGGAAGACGTGCATTTTTTTTAGTTAAAAGTTGTATACTTTTCGACGGATTAGTGAATTATATGTAAGTATATAACTTACCACATCTCCCAATGTGGAAGCATTAAAAGGATTCCTGTGCGATGTTTCAGAGTCTTGCTGAAGAACGTAAAATTCACTCTCTTAATCTTTCACAGATGATCTAAGGAATGTGAATAAGTGTTTTTGAGGTTGAATTTTAATCCAGTTCATGTTTCTGAGATCCAATCTTCGGGACAATTTGTTAATTTTTCCGTCTAGTGCTGTCACTGAATTAAATAAGACCGTCGTAACGTTGGGAAAAAGGAAATGAAATAATCTTTAATTTTGACCAAAAAAAAGCCGATAAGAATAATCATCTCAAATCATTCTCAGATATTCATCTGAGCCTAACAAGTATATAGATTTGAGCTTAATTATTTGTTGATGTGTGTTAGAGAGTGTTTTGACTTCTTGAATGGAGATCTTGTTTAAGTTCTCCCATCTCCCATCTAAAACTTGAACTGGCTTATACGTCTTACTATATATATTAGTGTTTCCCAGCGTGGGGCTCATGCCCCACAGTGGAGCAATTCGATTTTAAAGGCGAAATTTAACATTCTGATGCACCAGAATTGTTTAAGGTTTCAAAATTAAGTGAGTGCGAAGAATTTAAAAAATATTACTTTCGCATTCATTTTATTTCGAATAGAGTCCGAACTCAATCTTTGCTTGTTGCAAAATTCGCTTGTGTCATCAAATTGTGAACAGTTTTTGCAAATATTTTGTGATGAACTAAATCTAGACCATGAGGATTTGAAAATGTTTGAAAGGATTTGTCGAGCTTTTTTATTCTCTTAAGCGACAAATCGTAGATGAAAATCGATGACAAGGCATTTATGACTTATTTAGTTGATATTTTCGAAAAACGTTACTTTCATTCGTTACTATAACTCTTACTTTTACGAGTTAACTAAAGTCGTTACTTTCATTCGTCTCTTTTATTTGATACTTTCACTATACTCTGTCCAATTTATATTTGCAGTACAGGCCTTATGGGAAGGCTTTTTAAAACACACTGGTGCCTGTTGCTGATTCCACGGCACTTAACTTATGATATTGCCATTGAAATGAGAAACAGAATTATTGAGTTACATTAAAATTGTTTGTGTAATCTTCATTGAACCCACGACCTAACTACTCCCCAGCAGCGATGGGGCTATTGAAAAAATGTACGAAGTAGATTTGAAAAGAAGTCGCAGTAGATTCAACTGTTTCACAGTAGATTTTTATATTTTCCAAATATGTATATACTTACGCATATTTAATAATTTAAAATAATAAAATAAACATAATTTTTGTTAACATAACAAAAACAGAACAAAACAAAAATTCATATATCCAGTCTTAAAATTTGTAAAAAAAAAAAATATATGTATCGTATCAGTAGCTACGTAGCTATTCATTTTTTTTTAACTGTCTGTTGACAAATGAAACCTGATTTTTCGTATGACCAAAAGTGCAGGCGATTTTATTTTAAGGCAGTAGATTTATTTTTTGATTGTTTTTTGAAAAAAATGTAGTAGATCTACTGCAAAAGCAGTAAAGTCACATCCCATCTAAAAGGAGACTGTTCGCAAATTTGCCATCAACCCTTATGGCTGATTTACAATGCCGCGTTGGGCGTTGCGTTGAAAGATTCGTCTGTCAAGTAAGCAAAGTATCACCTAAAAATAGGGTAAACACTCCTAATATCGAATGGTTTAGGCTTAATAATTTGTCGTTAACAAGTCTTGAATTAGTTGTGGCAATTTCAAATTGTCGTACAATATTTTCTATGTTTTTCTTCATTCTTTGTTAACTTCACATCAAGTTATGTAGCATATCACTACCTCAAAAAGTGGTTAAAAATGTTAAAACCGATTTATCGCTTAATAAATCATAGTTTTTAAAACATTTGATAAAATGCTACTTAATTCAATCAGAGCAAGAGTCACAATGACGTTTGGATAAGTTTAACCAGTTTGGTTAATTTTACGCAACAAAATCCTTTGATATGTTTAACCAAATTGTGTTAATCATTTCCCATACAAAATTTGACAGTTCATTAACCAAAAGATAAACTTAACCAATTTTGTAAACTTATCTAGGGTTTTACGAAGTTGCATTAATACCCTTATTAAGTATAAGAAGTTTTTACCACTTTTCGAAATTTGTGAAGTTAGCAAAGCACCCAAAAGAACATAGAACGACAAATTTTAAATTGCACAACTAATTAACGGCAAATTATCCACCTATTTATTTTTCGATTCGTAAAAGTTGCTTTGCTAACTTGACACTCAGGGTTCAAGTTCGTTCGAAGGACACAGGCGCAAAGAAAAAGCGGGAGATGCGTAAACATCAACCAAAAAAGACAGAAACTAATCTAAAAATACTTAGCTTTTGTTTTATTCTGTATCAAAACGATAATGTTTACAATTGTTTAAATGAAAACAAAATCAAAAGCCACAACTCACATTCAAAAAAAGAAGGACAAAAATCTGGCAAGAGCAAAGTTATGTAGGCCTTCTGGGAAAACCCTTATAAAACTAATATCTTACGAACCGGGCTTTCAAAATTGTTGCAGCTTTCAGTTGTGAACAGGAAATTAGTACACCTTTCCAAAAATGTAAAAATTTGGTTAAAAAAATTTTTCATGGATTTCGAAAAAAACCATGGACTAACCCCTTGCCATTTTTTCAAAAAAAAAACAACTTTTTTTTCAAAGTTCATGAAACAAATCGTGCCATACGTTAATGGAAAGGTCTATTCAAACCCAATTGACACATCGAAGCCGTTTTTTTTTTCATCCAATGGTTGAGGAAATATTCGCTCCAAAGTGATATTACTAGTTTGCTGCCCGAAACTCTACCTACCCTAATGCCTTTGAATGGCTATATTTCCTAAACCGAGCCTTCAAAATTGATGCGGTTTTCAATTTTGAGTAGAAAATGAGCCCACCTTTTCAAAAACGCCAGAAAAAATTTATTTTGAGGTGTTTTTGTCAAAATATTCGCATCCAAAGCGACTTTACCTGATTTTAACGACTTTTTGACTCCAACTACCTTCTTTAATGTCTTTGGATGGCGATATTTCCGAAACGAAGCCTTCAAAAAGGATAAAATAAAAAATGTTGTATTGAGATTTACCAGAGCTTTCCAAAACTGAAAATAAGAACTTTTGTTAACACATGGTTTTCGAAATAACAGCATCCGAAGTGATATTCGATTATTTGCATTTAGCCTGAAAATGCCTTTGGATAGGTATATTTTCACCACCAAGCCATGCAAATGATTTTGGTTTTCAAACTCTACATTGTCTATCTAAAAGCTATCTGTTTCTTAAAACCAAAAGCTTCAGCAATGTCTAGTTCATTAGATATTTGCATCCAATGAAATTTTACTGAATTCTTACGCAATCCGTTAAATGCGAATATCTTACGAACCGAGCTTTCAAAATTGTTGCAGCTTTCAGTTGTGAACAGGAAATGAGTACACCTTTCCAAAAATGTAAAAATTTGGTCACAAAAATTTTTCATGGATTTCGGAAAAAACCATGGACTAACCCCTTGCCAATTTTTCAAAAAAAAAAAAACAACTTTTTTTTCAAAGTTCATGAAACAAATCGTGCCATACGTTAATGGAAAGGTCTATTCAAACCCAATTGACACATCGAAGCCATTTTTTTTTTTTCATCCAATGGTTGAGGAAATACTCGCTCCAAAGTGATATTACTATCGGGTTGAAAATAATAACTGGTGGTGTGCAAAAAATTATACATTATACACCTAGATACATAGATATGCATCGATAATCGTTCATAAACGCATACTTTTATTTAGAAATAATTTAAATTTGTAAGCCTTTGTTTTTTTAACCGTAATTTTTTTTTAATACATTGGTCTCAATCGAGGTGGGCACATTCTTCTTTCAAAAAATTTGGAACCGGAAGCTAAAAAACTGAAACTCAACTTTAATATATTTACCTCATTATAATTCTACAAAGCTCAAAAGCTGTTAAAATTTTACATAGTTCGTTCCGCAATCCATTGGCTTTGGCAGCAAAAACTTTGTGCTTTCAAAAAGATACTAGTTAAGACATGAACCATAAACAAAAATAAATATTTTTCACATATTCACAATGACCTTATTCACATTCACAATAAGTAAGAACGAAGTTTAAAGGCTCTCCCAAACCAACGCGAAAGCGGAGCGATTCGCAGCGAATCATTTAAAATAGTAAAAAAATATGACAAATACACAACGCTAACCAACAACAAAAATTCGTTGTCGCTTGTCAATGGCAATATTCCCCAATAGATGAGAGGCAATTATCGATTTCCATTCTCGAGGCAATAAATCGACGCAAAATTGGTTTCCCTGTGATTTGTGGGTTCTTTACCAGTTTTTTTCAATTAAAGGGTAGAATATGAGAACGCACATGACAAAATAGGATTAATTAAAATTCTATATATTATCAAAAACAAAGGATTTAAACAGCACAAGAGTATTTTGCAGTCAAATATTTCTATACACACATTTTATAACAGGAATTGCAATAAATTGTCATTTCAATTCCAAATGCCATCGCCTCGAATATTGCCAATGGAGCCACAGCGTAAGCCAAATTTTCATATCCTAATTTCGACAACAACAAGTTAACTTTACATTTGAGCTTCAGTAAAGTACCTTTCACATAAGCCGCGAACTGTTTGGGCAATTTTAAGCTCAATTATCAACAAATTCTTGTTTTTTCTTTTCGACAAAGTGAATAAACAGTCCTGTTTACATTTTTAAAAAGAAATCACAAATCCACAAAGTCAGGATGCATTCTACATATCTGTAAACGAAAAATTAGCTCGAATTTAACCTCAAATTTTTCTAAACACCAATTTTAATGGTTTATTTCCCGTAACTATTCGCGTCTGTCAGTGAACACGATCAAGGAGGTCAACAACACTCGCCTAATATAAGCAAGTATTGCTTAAACATTTTTGGCAAAAGCATTTGTTTGTGAGTACAAGTCACTTTGAATACCTATCAGTCTGTACGCACCATTAGCAACTTAGTACTATTCCAAATGTAGCCTCTGCCTCAAGGAAAGTTCACATTTTCCAGCCAAATTCCAATGAGCTTCAAAGTTTTCTAGTTTGACAGTTCTCATCCAGTAAAAAGCTCACCCCGGCGAATAATCAACAACAGAAAATTCAAACCAAAATCAAAAAATACGAAAGATACTCATGAAATAAAAAAAAAAACACTGAGCTTTTGTGGAGTCTCCCCATAAAATCACTATCCATCATAGATTGTGCTCCCCAAAAAAAATAAACTCAGTTTCCCTTTTCAGTTTCTTTAGTCAGTTTCGAGGTGCTGAATCGGGCTCGGATTTCGGAGTCGTCTCATTTTATTTAAACAAATATAAAATTTAGTAATTCGATTAAGATGGCGCCGGGCGTATGTGTTGCAAGTTTCCGCGTGTTCTTAAGATCGTCGGATATGTTGCGTTTTCGTATAACGCCTACAACTGTTTCTCGTTCATTTCTTAATGCGGTAAGTAGTTTGTTTTGTTTTTTCTTAATTCAGTTCTTGTCCCAAAAAGTGTAACAGTTATCAGTCTCTTAAAACAATAAGAAAAAACCGTAAACGTAGTGAAAAAAAATCGAAAAAATTTCTCTGAAAAAAAGTTATAAAAAAAACGAGAGTGGAAGAAACCCAAAGAAAATCCCAAGAAAGAGTAGCGAAATGAGTGAGTGGAGCCGGAGTGTGATTAACTGGAGTTTTATCAAAAAGTTCATTTACCGCCCGCTGAATGGGATAAATACTCACAATGAAGTTAGAGTGTGTGTGTAATGTGTGTTTCAGCTGTCAGACTGGCATGGAGTTTGCCGTATTATTTTTGGGGAATTTTTGTGTTTTGTGTGCGTGTTGAATGAAAAAGTGCGTGCGCGAGCCGGAGTTGAGTTTTTTTTTTTTATTTTGCACTCCGTGTCTATCTCTATATTGAGTGGGCTCTGTATAAATTTAAACAAGAAAGAATGACCAACAACGTTATTTTTTTTATTTTTATTCACCTGCTACTACATGCTGCGGTACATCTTGTGTATATTTGAATTTTGGAACAACTTGTGTGTTGTGTGTGCTTTCTCCCAAACGTAAAGTTACTCCACTGGATTTAGATCCGGGTCGGGGGTGCGGGCCAATGAATGAAACTTTATTGGGGTGTGCCCTCTTGAAGTCGAGTTGTAAATGCGCGTTTTTTTCATCTAACCTATATACAAAATTGCACCAGAAAAAGAGTTTCACTGTCAATTATCTCCTTGGGGGTTTGCTCTTTTTTTTTCCACTGATATGTTGATCTTGACCTCTAATAAACTTTCCCCTTTATCTATAAGCGAGGGGTCCACGCACTGGCAGGGTAAGGGTGAATACTATTTAAAATTTGAATGTTTATAGATAAAAAAAGTGTGTTTATAACAAAAAAAAAAATCGTTATCAAATAAAAAGTTGTACCTATGTTGGTATTATGTATTGAATTTTGTACATGCATATACATACATACCAATGTCCGGTTTAAAATAAATGCTCAGTTGTTTTTATTATTTGTTTTTTTATTTTTAGAAATTGTTTGTCATCTGAGGTATTTTGATATACATAAGTGGAAAGATTATATATAACTGATTAAAGAACTGCAGAATCTAGTTTTTCGCCTTCGTCAGTGAATTCCATACCTATCTATCATACCTACCTGCATACCTACATACTAACAAGAACGTTAGTCCCTTTAACCCTTACGACACGTGTGAAAAGTTTGTCATTACCTACATAATTAAACACAACTTCAAGTATCGATTTACAGATGTTTGCAAATATACGGCTAAAATACCTTATTAAGTGAGCCATGGTAGCTTTTTATTAATTAAAAAAAAAATTACACATGCCTAAGTAGGCACCTTCCTATCTATGTATATTTATTTGCTGCTCGTACAAAACAACATTTGTATTGATTTGACATTTGCTTTGAATAATAAAAGGCTTAGGTATTATCATGTACAATTTTATGAGATACTAACCACCTTATGCCCTATTGGACTTTATCTTTTAATTATTTTTAACCTTAGATAATTTGGCGTAAAATCCTTTAGTTTTTGTAGGTACCTATTCATATCTAAGCGCCTTGATTCTAGTTCATTTTTTAAGTGGTATTCTTTTGATTCCATCAATTTGAGTTCACAATTTTTGATGGATGTGCTGTTTTTCCATCATAAATTACCTAAGTACCTATCTGCCCAAAATGTTAAGATAACCCTTATATCTTTGTTCTGCTGTTTATTATTTTGAAAAATTTTAAGTAACAAATAATTTTGTATGCAGTCGAATTTCAACGGGATTAAAAAATTTTTTCGAGTTAGACGGAGTTTTGCATAGAGTTATTAGAGAGTAATATGTATATTGTAAATTATATGGAAGTTTTGAGAAATATAAAATAAAAAGGCGAACAAATTCGAGTTAGAGGGATATTCGACTTGAAGAAAGTTCGACGTAGAGGAAGCTCGGTTTAGAGGAAGTCGACTGTAGTTAAATTCTCGTCTTTTAATTTCAAAAACAATAAACTTATTCAATTTTACAGATGTCAAGAAGTCACCAAAACGTATGTATAGGAATTTTGCATTTCTAAAAATAAAAGTTATTACTTACCAATTGATAGCTTACCAATACCCCTGTCCCTGAGTGCGAATAAGAACACAACAGGCTGGTTTTGGGTAATAGGTACCTCAGCGACTAGTTCAAATGTTTTGTGTGTTGTGTCTTAAAATTTTTGATACCTAACGACTTGAAATTAGTCATGGCATCATGAATACATGGTTTTACATGGACCTTCTGCTGTGGATTTTCATAGAAAATTTGTACGAAACTTGCGACCGTCTCTATATTCCATGCCTGTTGACAAACATCATTTCCATCAGTGACAAAAGGCAGCTGGTAGAGACTGACTTCAGAGATTGAAAGCCTATTGCTATGTATGTTTCGACTAAAATGAAACTCGAAATTTCTGTTGAAAACTTTTTGGGTTTCATAAAAATTTCAACGAAATCTTAATTCAAAATCTTGATTTCAACGAAATGTAAAGAAAATTCTGATTCACCAATTTTAAATCTCAAATTTTTGTGAGCTGAAATATCAGATTTTGGTTTGGTGACAACAAAGTAGATATACTATTTGTTTTTAAAATACCGTATACAAACTTTTTGGAATAGATCCTCTTCCAATTGTGTGTGCCACCTGAGTTGTGTCCTCCTCTACTGCTCTGTCCTTTGGGGATAGATTTAAACATTTTCCCGGCTGAAACATTTTCGTTCATTAGCTAAGTGACCCAGCGGCTTCAGGCACTTGCTTTTCACTTTTTTTCTTTGGTTATGTCGATATCGCTTTACAGCTCGTAATGGATTTAATTTAATTGAGATCGAAACCTCTAGTTTCGCTTTATTCTTTTTTGACCCAATAATGGTGTAAAAGTGCATCAGTTTTGTTCAAGTCGCTTAAGGCAATCGTGTAGTGACATTATCACAAAATACAATTTAGGTTATTTTAATTCAGTTGGTACATAGGTTACAAATTTATATACAAAAAAAAAATGCTGCGTTACTTCTTTGCTCTTCTCTATTACATCAATATATCCATCTCGATATGTTCCCCACTTGACAAAAAATGTTAAACATGACAAAAATGATTGCCGTTGCTTTTTGGAAGCGAATATAACATCAGTTCTCCGAATCTCCCGTTGGGACAAAGTTAATTACAAATCGATCAATATTCGATTGAAGATATTCCCATTTTTACTGATTCTGATAGTTTCAATTTCCTTTTTTTTTTATATTTAAAGTTCTTTTACTAGAGGCTTTTTGCTTAAAAAAAAACTGGGGGTTTTGTTGTTTAAAATTTCCCTGTCCAAGGAATGTATTTTGTTTCATGTATTTTTTTTTTCTTCATAATAAATACCTACATGGAGCTTTTTCATTTTTGTGAGGTTTTGTATGAATACATTTATATAGATATGAATATTCATATATGTAGATACATCACATTTGTACAAATGAATATAAGTAAAAGGAGTGACTTTTCAAAAGAGGACAGATGTTTTTTTTTTTTAACCTAAAATAGTATTCTGATGCTCATTTAAGACCCTTAATGTTGGGTCTTCTCTTAACCTTAACGACCTTAGAAATTGACTACCGATCCATATAATCGAATCGCAGAACGCCATGACAAACAAAAAATAACTAAAACGGTCATACCAGTATCGTTTTCGAAACAAAAATGGCCCAAATGACACCGTTAGGTAAAAACATTTAACCAAACTGTCACATTTTACCAACTTGTCACCTGGAGAGGTTGTTTCTCTTATAACTCTTTAGTTTTCTATTTTTTGTTGTCTTTACATTAGATGGGAAATGAGTCTACTACTTTTTTTTTGTCATTTAACTTTGTAATGTCGACCGTGCATTAGGTACACTAAAATTTGGAGTTGAAACGAAATACCTATTCATGCTATGGAATTTTTACTTAGGTAAAAAGTTTAATCAAAGTAAAATTTCAAGGATGTGAGAAATATCAGTATTCATAGAAACAGCTGTGAATGTTTTATCACCCAAATGCAATAACCAAAAGCATAAATACAACCAAACCCAAACATCAGAATCAGGAAAAGGCTTGCAACTTGTTCGTTTGGCATTCTGGATCGGAGAGCTCCGGAGGCTTCTTCCGGATTAGGTTATCCTATCAGTTTACTTTTATTTTGTTTTATTGATAAGATCTTCCACTAAATTTACTGGTTAAAGATGATTCATGTTTAGTTAAAACTAAAAAATGACATATTTAAAATATTTAAGAAGCAATGAATATAAACATTTGCTCACAAAAGTTTACAAAATATGTAATAATATTGTTTATTTATTATTACAGCCGTACATTATGTATTTCAAATGTTTTTTTAGTTCAATTTGTTATCTAAAATGACGCCTTCATACATTCATAAATACTTAATATTCTCAACACATTCGATTTGACTACGATTTATAGAAACCTGCATGGAATCACTTATTTTTATGCTCATACGCTTCGACTGAGGAAATCTTTGTTTATTTGTGCAGACATACCTACTATACATATGTTTTTCGTAAATTTACCGGAATCGGAAATATTTTATTAATGTAATGTCAATGCCATCCGCAAACAATACAATTTTGTGTGTATCCGTAGTATCTACCCATTTGATTGAATATACGTACATAAATGTATGTCAACCCTGTGAACAAATCATTGGAAAGAGTATCAGTCACATCATTCTAGTCATGTGATTTTAAAATTTAAAATCTTGCTGTTACCTACCAATCTTTTCGTAGGATCATTTTACATAAAGTTTGCAAAAATTAGGTGGGTGTGTGCATAGTGAGTGGCAAAAGTGAGTAACATGAACTTTAAACAAATAAATAACCAAAAATTGCATCCCAAAAATAAAAAATCAAGCTTTATTCAAAGGCAATATACCTTCTCCAAATTAAACGCGTTTATGTTTTGGTTGGATGTAACTCTAGAAATCATATAAGGTGGTTGCTCAATTTCGACGCTCACTGTATTGAATGCAAATTGAAGTTTTCTTATACTGTTTGAGCATGGACTTTTTATTTTAAATTAATTTTATGTGCATACCTACCTATTCCAAATAAAAAAAAAAACATCCACCATAATATTTTTTTTTGGAAAATATTATAGAATTTATGTGGTAGTTAGTTATGCTAAAGCGCCATAGGCGTTTTTCTTTTTCAGTTAATAGCAGAGTCTGAGTTGGCAAACAAAAGTTTGTGTTTCTCTTTTACCTCAGGGCTAAAATAACTTAAATAACTAAATTGACAATAAAATATTAAAGCATTTACCAAGGGCTAGTTGCTGAAAAATATGTTAATAAGGATAGGCCCGTTGCTACTACGTGCAACATGGATGGATTGCTAGGACATATAGACTTAATCAATACAAAATAAATACAACAACAGCTCTTTTAGAATTCCGCCCATCATTGACCAACTATTTATAAATAAGAATAACATTGAGAAGAAGTTCCAAATGCAATAAGTGGTCGGTGTGTTCATAGGAGGTTAAACCTGTAATATGGTTTTCATAGCTTCTTATTAAGTGTCGTTCGTATTCAACCAAAATCGTCTTACTATCGATTCCGATTATTAAAAACTTATAATATGGATTCATTGATTAATATTCTGGTTAATAAACACATTCGGTGAATTACCTCTGAATGAATTAACCTTAATTTAAATAAATTGTATGTACATTATGTAGGTACGAGTAGTTTAAAATTTCTTATAATTTTTAGCATATCAAATTCTTTGTTGAAGTGAGTTTAGATCAACCTGAAAACTTGCAATCAGAGTCTTATCATAAGTACATGTGTTAGTGGTTAGTAAGATAATGCAAGCTAACCAAATTAATATAATTAGAAAGTTTGAAACAATTTTCTTAGTCCTATCTTTCTAATGTTAAAAATCAACAGAGTAGGTAGCCATTTAAAGTAAACTTCTTGCACATACGGTTAAGAGACTCATGTTTACCATATTATTAATAATGTTTGTTAGTTTTGTTATCTCTTTTAATTCTTACAGGCAGAGTGATTACCGATGCTAATCATCATTTTTCTTAACAAAATAG
The DNA here is from genome assembly GCA_946251815.1 of Dasysyrphus albostriatus. Taxonomy (NCBI): domain Eukaryota; kingdom Metazoa; phylum Arthropoda; class Insecta; order Diptera; family Syrphidae; genus Dasysyrphus; species Dasysyrphus albostriatus. The sequence continues at coordinate 142,360,851 of OX276336.1, forward strand.
AAATAGCACCTACATACTATGTAATTTTTTAAAAATAATAATCTTCAATTTTTTACCAAGTCACAAAAAGTTTAATAAAAAAAAATTATTGCCACCCCGACTATATCGAGCCTGTCTACTGACTAATGTTTTCATTATAATTGGTACTAGTTAGTGTTCCTGCATTTATGGCTGACTTATGAAATATTTACTTGTGGTATCACTCATTGTTTTTGTATTTAGAAGCCTTTATTTAAATATATTTGTTTAGTACTTACAGATAAGAAGAACAAAAACAGACTACATTCATAAAAATACTATATTTTTCTGGGATTAACATGCCGAAAAGTACTTTTTTGGACTTCTATATCATGGTATTGTTATGCTTGATTAAAAGTTAAAACTTCGAATGTTTTTTTGCATATATATAGAGCTCGAATCTGACAATTTTCGTTTTTTTTTTGTTTTAAGTTGATAGTAATATACTCGTAATTTAATTAGTAATTTGCCTTGGTTTTTGATAGACGAGTAACACTAGTAATTAGTTTTATAAATAATTATGTGTGTCGTATCCGTGACTTGTATTTGGCTCGTTTTGTCATGCTTTGTTTAAAAATATTTTGAAACAAAGAAACAATGGGTGTTCCAACAATAGATTTGATTATACACATTTTGAATTTAATCGATATATTTAAAGGATTCTGGGCTTGTCAGTGATGTTCAGACTTCAACTTGTGTTCGTCTCAGAAGGTCAGGTGAAAATATGGCTGATAGATATGAAAGGTTGTCCATTTCGTATGGAATTGGGGTTATCCAAAATCACTTTACCTCGCATTTTGCATAAAAATCTTTGCCTACATGGTTAGAAAGTCCAGTTGATAGAAGAATTAAAGCATGTAGACCAAAAACAACGCCTTTCTTTTGCTGATTGGATACTGGAGATGAATGAACAAGAATATGATGTTTTATACAAAATTGTTCTGAGTGATAGGGCTCATTTCCATTTGTCTTAGTACGTAAACAAACAAAACTGTCCTATCTGGGGCTTTGAAAATCTAAGATTAATAGCTGGGCAGAATCTCCATCCACAACTAGTGACAGTTTGGTGCGGTTTTTGGGCTGGAAATATCATTGGGCCATATTTCCTTCAAAGTTTTGCAGGTTTGAGTGTTTCAATGAATGGATTGCATCACTAAGCAATGTTGACAGACCTTTTTTGCCTGAAATTAACACTATGGATATCTGCAAGGTTTACTTTCAGCTAAACGCTCCCACATAGCTCGTGAAACAACAGCTCAGTTGCGTGGAAAATTTCCTAGGCGAGTGATTTCTCAAAATGGAAACTTTAATTAGCCGCCTAATCGCACGTGCGCTACATTTTCTTGTGAACCAAGCCTAGCACAACGAGATTTTTGTCTTTGATGTTATTATTAAAAAAAAAAGTCTACGCCAATGCTACACATTTAAACTTTAGATATAAACACAAATATTGCCACTTTGAGCACAAATAAGTAAAAATCCTTGCTAACATTACAAAAAAAAAGCATTGATATTGATATATACAATGCTGACTGGTACATACACGGTATTTTTTCTTATTGAATTTATTTCGAAAACAAATCAATTTGAGTCATCAATACCAACGACAACAGAAATATCTATGGGCAATCAGTTAGAATCACTGATTCCTAGATTCTGATAGATTTTTGAAATCATATATTTTTGAGATGATATTTATCGTAAGGTAGCAGCTTCGCTTTAAATAAATTATCCTAAAAGTCGACACAGCTGTAATCCAAGTTACATATTTTTCAAAAATAACATTTCTCCGAGTATTTTTTTTTTCTCAAGATGATTGAAGAGCACACTCATCACTTCTCCGCATTTGCTTTATTGATGAAAATACGCGTTCCACTGGTGCGTTTTGATCCCAGTAAGCCACATTTTGGGTGAAATGAGAAAATTCCACGTACGACACCTGCACGGAAAGTTTGCCTTTTGTGCACGAAACCATAATTCATTCGTTTATTCGTGCGCACCAAAAAAAAAAATTTTCAGCCTTTGAATCATACCTTCAGTTGTGATAAATAAAGGTTGGATATCGTCCTTCGGCAGGAATAACAGAGCCTTATGAGTACCTACATAATTTTTTTAGAAGTTCAGTGAGCTGAAAGTAAGTACATTGTGCTTCAAAAAGAAGTATATGGTTGGTCGGCTACTATTTAGTTGGCTATTACTGATTCACTGACACACAAACAGTACAAAATAAGCCCGTGGTAAGGGGGAGTTCTGTTGTTAACACTCTTTAGTGCAAACTTTATTTTTGTGGAATTTGTTAATCCCCAAACGAGCAAACTCCATGCATCATGACATTTGAGATTCTTTTCATTGCAAATGGAACAATACAATTCCAGAATTCCTTGCGTTGTTAAATCATGGGAAAGAACATATTTCACAGTACTTAAATCGATTTTTACAAAAACAAGGAATTCAAAAATCTACTAGAGATACTCGTAGGTACATCAAAGACTATAAAGTTCCATAATAAAGAGGATATGACTATACTTCTTATATTATAGCATTTGGAATACATAAAATATGTCTCTGTCCATACTTAAGATCTAGGATTACAGAACAACAACAATTTGTTTTGGTGTATTCATTTCCTTCACTTTTGTTTGTTGTTGTTGCGTCGATAAAAAAGAAATTAGCTGACCAGGCAACATTTAGTTTATTGTTATTCTCAACAAATCTGCCAATCGATTAGTTTCATGTTTTTTTTTTGTAAATTAATTCTTCAGTCACATACCTATCTGATTAGACTTAAATTCTTCTCTGATGATATTATGTATAAAATTCACAATCAAGATGTGAAGATACATATGTTTGATAAGTGAGATACTTTATTTGACAAATGACATTGAAATCTAATCACTGGTATTGATTTCTGGCGTGCTCCTAATCCTCCTATATCAATTGATAAGGCGAGCGAGTATAATTTAACTTTTATTTAGCACACATTCAAAAGTCATAAAGTGATTTTATCACACAACATTAAGCACCGATACATTATTTGTAGCCAATTAGTGAGATAATCTTGTGTGGTAGTTAAAAAAGTAATAAAATTAATGCGTTAATGATGAATGAACATATGTATAAATATACATATGTATGTACATAAGGTAGATATGTATATTATGTTCCTACATAATTTAAGCACATTTGTTTTATCTGGTTAATTGGCCTAGTAAATGGAGGTAAACAAGGGGGTTAACGTTATCAAAGTTTAGGCTAATTCTAATGTTTACTATTTTAAACAAGATGATTTGATAATTTTTCCTGCCATGGTAAAATAGCCCAAAATTTACAGTGTTTTTTGCCTATAATTGGCTACGATTCATAGAAAATATATGTAAACAAATTTGGCATGCCAATTTTTAAACTAATTGACATTTTGCTAATGCTTATGCTAATTCTTGTTAATGGGTTTTATGAAAGTAAGACAAATTTCCTCTTTTTGTGATTTCTTACCCAACAAAATTCTGTGCAGAAATTAAGAGTTCAGATTATTAGAGTAATGAATCCACAGTTGGTGCAACGAAAAACTGTGGGATTGTGAAAATTTTACTTCCCCTAATTTTGCTCAATCTTTAAAGAATTTCATATTTGCTCTTGACAATTTGACAGTTTGAAATATTCGAGAGTGCAAAAAGAAAAGGATCGGAAATTCAAATTCACAAATTTTCACATTTTGTTGTCAAAACTCATAGGATTTTTACTTGCCTACTTAGGCTAGTCAAATTGTTGTGAAACCTAGAACTAATTGCAAAGGAACATCCTAAAAAAAGTGGGACTTATGGGAAATTTTGAGTAGAACATGATGGCGAAAAGTCTACCACTCTGTCTCTACCATGACGCGTTTAGCCAATATGGCCGATTATTCAAAATGGCCGCTCATTATTTGACATTTTATTTATTTTATTTCGTTCCAGGTTTCGCCTAAATAGCTCTTTTCCATTACATTTTTTAACCCGTCGACATCTTGGCCATCCTTTGACCAATTTGACTGTTATGATTTGACAAATGGAATACAAATTCTTCTTTGACGCACATAAAGTATTTCGTTCCAAATGAATAAAATCAATTCCTTAACACATATGGGTGTTTCTATGGTTACGGGTGTGACAGTGGGACTCCATATTTTATTTATTAGTCACAGACTAGTCCCAATTTATAAATCAAAATAAAATAAATTAGTATACCAAAGTCCGAACAATTAGTTGTTCAGTTATAGGATCCAATTTAGTTGCGTTGCGGGGGTGACCTTAGAAATTTGGTGGTTTGCGAATAAGATATAATTTCCATGTGGTGTATTATATTGCATGAAAAAAGTGTACCATTCTTTTGAAAATATTAACCCCGATAGTTGAACTTCAGTTTCAGATAAGAAATGAGAAGCAAATTTATGAAAAGCAATACAAAATGTTAATTTAAAAACGTTACGGGTGTGACAGGTCACTGTTATGATAACGGTCACGGGTGTAACCGAGTATGATTTGTATGCATGAAAACAATATAATTATCGATATTTTAAAGGGAAATTGTTGTCATAGATGTATAATTCTGTATAATTCATTCTCACATGATGTGAGAAATATTTTTTCTAAAAAAACAAGGCTTTTCTCACTGAAAATTGAATATGTTTCTCACTTCAATGAGATTTTATCCGTTTTCTTTTGGAGTAGAAAAAACTTTCGATTTAAGCCGATTAAATTCGCATTCAAAGTTGATTTTTTTAGAATTACCTCGCTACGTCATGGATTTCATACTTAGGAGCAGCAAAACAAAAAATTAGTTGAAAGAACATGTTTTGAAACGCCAAACAGTTACGGGTGTGGCGTAGACTTTAAATTTTTAATACGGGCTCAGTATTAATTTAAAATTCTTGAAATTTCGTCTGACAATAGATCATAGTATTGTTCTTTTTTTCCCCAAATTATCAAATTTATACAAAATTTTTTCTTCTAGTTATAAAACATATATTTATGGTTGGATTTGCATGACCGACAAAACGCCAGTCCTGTTAAGCTTTTTAAACCATATGTTGCACTACTTTTTAATATAAAATATCTCAGAATCATAAACATTTTCAAGTCCTTGTCACAGATGCAAATGTCCCAAAATAAAAAAATGGTCTTAAGGAGTTTCCATTTCCATATGATATAAGACTTTGGTTTCCTACAAAAAAAAGTGGTTTTTATTTAAGATCGGAAGAAAAAAAATCCTATCAAAGCATATTATTTTCAAACAAATTCTGGAAAGGCTTTAATAAATTTTCACCCTCAAGTGAAAAATAAAAAAAAAAACCTACATATCTGTGGCACCTGCAAACTGTTGTAGCCATCAGAAAAAAAAGATAAAGTCTCATTATTTATGCATCAACTCAAAAGCTGACAGCCACCTTTTTCAATCAACCAAAGTTATATTATGTCAAAAAAGTGTGCAATGGCAAAATAAAAAAAGCAAAAAGAATATAAAAGTTTTCTCTCTAATCAGAAGTGCACTGGAAAAACTCCCTCTCACATTATTTATCACATACATAGATAATGTACATACATATGTATGTATGTATGTATGTACATCAGCTGTGAAGTCACTTTGAATTAAGAATAAAATGTAGGAAAACATTTGTCGACAGATGGGGTTGCTTGGTCGTAAATTGTATGCAGATGCATTACAAACCTGTCAGTAAATTTCATTTTATACTAACTCTTTAGATAGCCATTAAACAAAGCACTCTAATTTTCTATGAAACATTTTTGCATCTAAAATAAATATCAATAAATAATAGATATAATTTTAACTGAATTGACTTAGTACAAGGTTTTTTTTAAGTGATATTTTAATGTCGTTTTTTGATCATGTCGTTTTCGATTGGATTTTGGAGCTGTTCAATTCCTAGCTTATATCAAATATTTGCATATTAAACAGAGTACAAAATAGTAACTCGAAAAATAATTTTGTATTAGCACGACTTAATAAAATTACCTAACCATAAATTCAATGTTTAAACTATCAAATCTCGTATTAACCTATAAGTTTTGTGTGCCACTATTGTAGCCGAAATTTAAAACATTAAAAATTTAAACAAAAATAGGAGAGTATTTTTAATTTAAATTTATCTAATTTAGAAGATGATAATAAGGGATACAGAATATTCCCATTCTCACACACTCCAACACACCTAGCTATTAAAAAATGAAAAGGAACTCGGACATAATTTCAATATTAAGCTCATTGAAACCAAGGATTATAATTCTGAAGGTAAAGAAATAGTCACAGAGTCTCAAAAAAAGTTTCCGGAGGACAAAGTTTCGAAAAACCACCGTTCCGCAAGGACAAAGTTTCGAAAAAGTTATAAAGTATGGAAACACAAAATTCTAAAATCCTTGAAACTTTGTTGTTCTTCAGCGATTTCAACGAAATTGATACATATGATGACTGAAACAGAATTCAAAAAGAAAAATATATTTTCAACAGGGTTTTCGAAAAAAAATTGTCAACTTCGTTGTTATTTGGGCGATTTCAACGAAATTGACACAGATGGTAGTTGAGATAAAATTTATTTAGAAATATAAATTCAGTACACAAAGACAAAAATAATTCCCTATTTTTTCGTTCTTAATTCTTAACATTCTTAACTAGCCAGACCATGGGCTTTACCATCATATAAATTCTAAGTTCCTGAATTTATACGAATTCCCCTAGAAAAATATGAATTACGTACATTTCGAATGAAAACAATGATTCTTAGAAAGGTACTTGTGAGCCCAACTGTTGTAACTGAGCGAAATTTATTTGGACTAAAGATCAAAAAAATCTTTATTAGAAATAAATAGATACATATTTTGAAAATAAAGTGTTTCAACAAAATGTCAAAAATATGTATGTATTGTGTCCCAGATAATAAATGTAGGTAATAAACTTTTCGGGATGATTTGTTCCTTTTATAATTCTGTCTCAACTATAATCTGTATCAATGTCATTAAAATCGTGCAAGGAACAACGAAGTCTAATTTTTTTTTTTTAAACACCCTGTACATATATTTTTGCTGTTATAGTTCTGTCTCAGCAACAACTCAGTTGCAATATGTTGACAGACTTTTGAAACACCCTTTTTTTATTCTATATTAGTTATTACCTCTGTCATTTCGTTGTAATCGCCCAAGGAACAACGAAGTTCCGAGGATTTTGATTTTATTTTAGAAAACTTCGTTCTTTTGTCTTTCTAAAGTTCAACTTTTCGAAAATTTTTCCCTTCGAAATTATAGTTTTTTGAAATTTTATCTTTCGAAACTCCGGTGGATTCCCCCTACCTAGGGGTATACAAAAATCTGCCCCTGTCAAACTTCAAACCGAAGATCCTTCTACTCTTTGACACTTTTTTTTAAAGCGAAGATAAAAATTCAATAATGTTCAGTCGCTTGGCTACCGTCAACCATTGACGAGTCGATATTTTCAAAATCGACTTTTTAAGAGTTGACATATTACTCAGTCGGTATTTTTACCAATCGACTTTTCGAAAGTCGACATTATGACGGTCGTTTTTTTTAAGCAGACATTTTAAAAATCAGCAAATCGTACCAAACCCTAAACCCCATCATTCAAGTACTTTTGTGAAAAAAACACCCAAAATTTACTATCAATTTGAATCACGTAGGTATACCTAACCTACACAATATATTGAAACACGTTCGTTCTTCATTGTTTTCAGTTTCAAAAAGTTTAAACAAAAATAACAAAATCGGATCATGCCTTGAGGGTTTTCAAATATTTAATGCACTTTTTTGTTTGTATAATTTGATTGCACTCTCATATTTACAGCTATGCTTTTATCATAAATTCGAAACTTTTATATATTATATACAAACAAAAAAATAACAAATGCATTCAACGATGACGACGACGAGGGTTTGCATTCCTGATTCTAAACTGATATCACGAAACCGCAAAAATACTCATGCAAAGGGTTGGTAGCTATAGAAGCAAGACATCAATATTTTATAGGGTTTTATGTGTTTTCAATGTTTTTTAATGTCGCATATTTTTTATGATCGAATTTGGTTCATTTTTTTGTTGAAGTAATATATTATACCACAGGGTATTATTAAAAACAAAAGAGAACTGGAGGTGGCGACCATTCCAAATGAAATGACTTTGTTAATAAAAATTCAAATTCTACACTTTATTAGAGTTCATAGATGTTTGCATTTAATTGGATACTCGTATTTTAAACACAAAAATTATTTTCAAAATATTCTCCAATGCTTTAACTGTCCCACCTTTAAAAAAAAACTGGTTTTTAACGAGGCCCTAGAACGATTAACTTTGATGCTAGCAAGGGTAACTATCGATTTTTTCTACGGCCTTGCCTGTTTAGTAACCTTTTGCCGAGCAAGACAACAACAAAACAAATAAAAATCTGTCTCGACTGCGATTCGACCCGGCGATCTTCTGGCTTCCAGTCCAACTCGCTTTTTTTTTAATTAATTTTTATTTTCCATTTTTTTAAAACTATCTTAAAGCTAGACAAAAATTTATAAAAACTACCCTACTTATCAATTGCTTAAAACTAACTTACTGGCCCCAGTAAAAACGGGCGGTATTTGTGATGGGATAAAAAGAGTCATCCAACAAGTTTTTTCTAGCAAGGGCCTTACTAGTATTTGATAAGTTTTCCTTGTCTAGATTGCCCCTACCGAAACCTTTTCAGAGCCTTGACTAAACTTGACAAAAACTCGCCATTTTTCTAGGCGGGATTAAATTATTGAAAAGCAATACCTACAATGCTTGAAATAAAGCAACGCCTCCTAGCGGGCGCTCGAAGTATCTAAAAAGTCTTTATTAAATAAAGATTTTAAGATTATTTAAGGATTAACAGATTATTTATCATAAAATTCATAGTTTCACTCAAATAGTCTTCAAAAAATGTCTTTTTAGTTCAAGTTAGTCGCTTACAAAACAATTTAATTCAAACTCATATTTAATAAACAGCAACATATTTAATAATATTTAATTTTCTGATTAATTTTAAATCCATTTTTTGTATCTTTTTCTTCTATTTTTGAAATCACAGCGTAGATAAAAGGATTAGATTCCTTAAATAAATATTCAGTTAAGATTTACATTTGAAAGAGAAAATAAAATTTAAAAGGTATTTCAATAAGCAGCTTTGCTTAGTGTATAGGAAGGAGTTTAAGGTGAGCTATTTTTAAAAAGGATTTTTATCCCTTTTCGGAAAAGAAAAAATACATTTTACCTTTTGTTTGTTTGGAATTTTATAAATATATAGCATAAACGATGATGATAGATCATAATGATATCAGAAATTAGACATTTTTAAAATGAAAAAATCCTCCCACGAGCCTGAAAATTTGTGAATTTAAACCTTAGCAACGACATAAGCATGCATAGCTTAAGTGAATACTCGTAGGAAGAATTTAACAAGCAAAATTTCAATTTGTATGCCTTTTAGAAATTGTTATTTATATAATTTTTAATGCTTATTAATGAAGAGATGGACTCTTGAAATATATTTCAAATTCCACTCAACTGTAATATTTCACCTATTTATGTGTAAAGCTCTTTTGAAATTGAAAATAAAAAAATATCACAATAGCTTGTGTGGGACACAGAGATTTCCATTGAGTATATAGAGAGAGAGACATTAAAATTCCAGAAATAGCATCATCAGGTTGTGTGACTAAATTTAAATTGTAATAATATGAGAATCTGTCGCAATTCATTTTAGAATTCAAAATGCAATTGTAAAATTTCAAAAGTGTCAAATTGCCATTTTCTTGTGAAACACTTTTTGTTTTTGTTTAAATAAAATTTAAATCATCTTAAAAAGAACAATGGTTTCCATTGCCAACAGGACTAACTTGCATGAAAAACCTTTCAAACAACAATTATCAACATATTTCGTTTCATTTATTATTTCAAACTTAACCAAAACCTGAATCTCCTCAGTATTTAAGCTTAAAGATAAAGAAGAAAATATTTATGTGGCATCAGTCGTTTTGCACCTTAATTATACTCGTAACAACCTAAATTTAAATAAAAAATTAATAAATACGTGAAATGTAATTGCTTTCTGTGTGTAACCAGTTACAAAAATAAATTATTGAATTATATTCAGTTTATAAAATGAGAGAGAGTTAACAGAAATGACACTCACATACACACAAGTTCAATGACTTTTTTAAGATCTTACTACACAGCACACAAGGGAGGGAAAATAACTTTCGGACTCAAAAATAAACTTTTTTTTTTGTAGTTGTTTTGTTTTGATCATTATGCGTGTTCTTATACATAAATGTGAAGATGGTTTATGAAAATGTAGATTGTTTGCCCTTGGGCTTTAGCATTACAACAATAAAAATTCTAATTTGTACATTATGTTAATGTTGTTGCGATGCTAATATTTTTATTGTAAGGTAGAAAAAAAATTCGAGAGAGTTACAATTAATTTGCAAATTGATAGGTAGGTTGGTATAAATAGGAAATTTTTTTCATTTCACAAAATACATACCTACTACATACATAAATGTACATTAGGGTGACCGTAATTTCTAAAAATCAATTTTAAATAGCAAACACCCTCTAAATCAAAAGACTATGCCCTACAAAATAATATTTGGCCAAACAAAATTTTTGTCTGAGGTAATTTACACGTGGCTCAAAGCCAATACTTTTTCCATACAAATTTGTATGGGATTTTCACTGTTTTTTTTTCTTCAGAATTACTGCAGTTATTCTAAATTTTGTTATTGATTTTTGTTCTTTAATCATCCCTTTAAAAGACCAAATTAAAAAATTTATTAAAAAAAAAGTAAATAGAATTCCTATATAAAAACAAGACAGAAAAAAACGCCATAATAATTAATACAGAATTTGTATTAATACATTATTTGAATAAGGTGGCAAAAAGGTAAAAATGATTTTGGACACGGACACCCTAGTTTACACACATTTGAACAATAGCTGTAAAGCACTGAAGTATATTCCTACCTACTTTAGTGTCCTGTTAGAGGTACAAAGAATGTGGTACTTCACACTGTGTTTGCCGGTCAAAAAATATTTAACCGAAAAAAAAAATCAACCGTGTGTACATTTTCAAAGTTTTTGAAAGAACAAAACAATAGAGAAAAAAACCTCTTTATGTACCTACTTAATTTAGGAACTGATAAAACGGGTTTTAAAATATTGGTCAATTTTTGTACAATATAAAGTAAAGAGCTTTGCTTGACATACTTTTAGGAGCAGAACTTAAATCTGTAAACCGTTTTCCGCCATCAGCTCGACCATCGAAATTTTCTCGTAAGAATAGCGGAGGCCTAGCGGAGGCCTTGCGGATGCCTAGCGGAGGCCTTGTGGATGCCTTGCGGATGCCTAGCGGAGACCTGTGGTCTATAACAAAAAACATAAAGTGCCTGTCGAACAAGTGAAATTCAACAACTTTTTAAAATTTGGGTAACACGGAACCATTTTTTTTTTCAGTTGACAGTTAAAGTTTTCAGTTGACAGTTAAAGTTTTTTTTTGAGTTACAAAAATGATTTTCACTTGTTGAACAAACATAGTTGAATAAGTAATTGTTCACTAGTTGACTTGCTGTTTTGTGTTATAAGCCTAGCAGAGCTGGCGGATGCCTAGCGAACCCCTAGCGGAGACATAGCGGACGCCTATCGGTAGGGATAATGTTGAAAACCCTTTTTGTAGACTGTAAAATTTACCATTAAAATGGGTCATTCAAAAAAATTAAAAAAATGTTAGTTGTCTAAATTTGCAAAAAATGTTAAAAATGACAATTTTTGTTTTTTTTTTGTTTTACTTATTTTGTTATACCTTTTTTACCTGTGGACCATAGGTATATATGTAGGTATTGTTTCATGTAAAAGAAAAAGATGCTTTAATTTTCTTTAAAATGACATATTTAGAAAAAGTTTTGGATAATAATTGACAGATTATGAGCTGATTTTAAGATTTAAAAGTAAAATATGTGGTATTTATGGCTATTTTGAGAAACTTGTATGATGATACGCTCAAACTGGTTGTATGACTCATTCTTGACCAGGAAAGTAAAAACTAATAGAAAAATAATTTTTTTTCGCAGTTTAAGGGTTGCCATCTAATTTTGTTCAAAGTCTAAAGTTATTGCCAAAAAACATCAAACTTGCTCCTATTGCTCCTAACAATCCGGTTTTGAACATATGTTATCTAATTATACGTTCTTGGATCTGAAAAAAATAGTGCCAGATGAGTTTGGATGTCGAAACTGATAATTTCTTATAGTACCTGCTTCAAAAGCTTTGAGCTCGAAAAGCAAGCAATTTTTCACGAAAGAACGAATCATATTTAATCGTTCTAGTGCACCTTGTTAAAAATCTTCTAGTTTTCCTTAAAATTAAAAATAACAAAAACTACTACTGCTTCTGCTTATTTTAATTGTTGTTATTATACGACTAAAAAAATAGTTGATCACACAAGGGTTCTCATTTCACATTGGCTCCCTGAGCCTTCAACAAGCTTACTTTAATCATATCGATTACATTTACTCCACTAGTACTAAAAACTTCTTCGATGTCAACGATTTAATGCAAGCAGTAAGTGGCTAAGATTTCAATCTTGCCTTGGGCCGATTTTTACGTTAAGTATTCAAGTAATTCATGCCTATTCAAATAGCTGATATTTTATTGGAATATAAATTTTGTATTTTATTTCCACAATTATTTACCATCATCTCCTCTTATGAAAACGATTACCTACATAAATGTTAAAATTGAACCTCACGGCTATGTTTATTTATGAGAGCCAATTGGAAAAATATTTCTTGCTCTGGCATTTAAAACTGGTATCAAATTTCTACGGAAACAAAGGAATGAATATAAACGAAAGTTATTTATTATTTTATATGGCGTATATTGCATCCATAAATTTATATAAAATTGGTGGAAATCCTTTAATAAAAACAAAACATTTTTGTCTTTTTTTGTTTAATACAAATAAAAAAAGTGCGGACATGCGAACGGTTATAATGAATAAAGTAATATAAATCGTTGTTTGCAATTTTTCTCAATTCACAATATAAAATTTCAATTCGCTGGAAAAAAAATCGATTCCAAAAGTTTTGCCTCAGAATATAAAAAGCAACAAATCCACATGTTTATATTTTTGCACGTACCTACTCGTATACTGACTTAAATGGGAATCATTAAACTTTAATATTTCTTTGAAATTAATTCACCGTCACCATCAGGCTCTATTATGCAAAACTACATGTTGTGGAAGACTTGCATTTTCATAATCAATCAAATCAATTGTTGATGTGACAATTATTGTTGTGTTGAATGCAATAAGAGCTCCATCGCGGATGATTGTAGCAGCTTTTTATTGGTTGAGGAATTATTATATTCAATGTTGAGATTTCAAAAATAGGAATTCAATCAATCAGTAGTGTGCAAATGTAAAATCGTATCTGAAATCATGGATTTTTCGTTTTTGCTCCGAAATTGAGGGGACAAAGTGAGAATTTGCAAAATCCTTATTTGGAAATTTTTAACATGAATTTTTGAGGTTGTTTGATATTAAGCTGAGTAATTTACAAGTTTTTATATTATATTTTTATCTGACTCTAAAAACCTTAACCATCTGAATATGTGTTGTTTTCTTTCAACATTTCAACACTCAAGCACCAGTTTCGTTCTTTTGTACAGAAAAATATTTAACATTGTAATGACATCATGACTCAATAAAAATATATTTAGCATCTTTATCTTGGATTTTTTGCACGATTTTTTGTTGTTGTTTGTTTGTTATGCGCAAGTAGAAGTCGTGCCAAACAACAATTATTAACAAGTTTTATTATATGACAACTACCTATAAAATAAACATTTTTGTTGCGGGAATAGCGGTGACTTTTTTTGTATGATAAGGTCTACTTTTTACACTGAAATAAGCTACGCACAAAACACAAACAAATTAAATTTTAAAATATATTTATTGACACTTAAGAATATGCCCCTACTAAAGGTAGAGATAAAATTAAAGGATCTCAGACAAAATTATTGGTAGTACCTAGTGGCAAGATTTTTAGTGCGTTGGACTGTCATGTCAAAGGTCTAGATTCGATTCCCAACCGCTTCCATCTAAAAACAGAAATGTTTTTCTCCGAAGTACTGTCTCTTGCGAGGAACTGACAAATACTCCAAGAGTCGAATTGCCATGAAAAAGTGCTTCTCATCTAGCCATTCGCACTCGGCAAAAAATTGTAGGTCCCCGCCATTGCTGCCAAACAACACGCACACATAAATGGTTAAGAGTTGTAAGCCACTAGGCCCTGGTTCTCCACGAGCTGTTGCGCCACCAAGGAGAATGGGTGTTTCGTCCCATATGTTGTAACACTTTCTGACCTCGTTTCATTTGATAGGTCTCAATGAGTGCTATTTTTGCTGTATGAGCATCAGGCTGTATCTCGTTTAGGGAAAGTGTTAGAGGCGAATAATAGTTGAATTGCGCTATAACTCATTTAGCAGTTATTGGGCTCCAACACTTTTCCTGCACGATAAACAGGCTTATGCTCATACAATAATCACGCCATGGAACGTAAGTCAAGTTCGGGCATAGTATCAGTACCCTCTGGTTACTACTTATTGGAGGTAAAATAAGCTGACTTGGTGTTTAGTTACCTTTGCATCACTAAAAATCGCCATTTTGACGTCAATTACTGACTACCCGCTTCCTACAACAATCGATTCTTAGATGTTCAAATAAACTCGGAGTTTTACTATTGTTACGGGTGTGACACTTGAGCTAATTTCTCCATATAGTCTTAAAGTTGGTGATGGTTGTTGAAAACAGCCCTTGTGTAAACCCAATGTGTGCGACCGGTGTAAACACCCATTGTGGACCATGTACTGAAGTCATCACCGAACCATGTATAACCGCATAAATCGAGAAACATCAACTTGAAAAGTCAACTTTGACATTCCTATTATTCGTGTGTTGTGTTCTATTTTATATGAAGTTTCCAAAAACTATTTAAGGTTTTAACAACCAATACTTGTACTAAAGTTAATAATTTTCTCTCATTCATTCATACTTTGTTTGTATCAAAGAACGAAACATGCTTATTAAATAGGATTCATTTTAAATTTGTTACGGATGTGACAATAGAAAACTGTGTACTGTGGTGTAAAATATTGCATAAATATTATGTTCCATTCTTTCTTTAATATCTACTTGAAGGTTCCGTTAAGTTTAAAAATGTTACGTTTGTGACAAGATAATGTTACTTATGTGACAAAATCTTATTTTTAAATATACAAATTTCTCAGTCAATGAAAAACTAAAATTTCTTGGAAGATTGAAGTTTTTCTCACTAAGAAGTGAAATAATATCTCAGAGAATTTATTTAATTATTTTTAACTCATAAAGAAACCAACTAGTGGTTGATTGAATTTGTGCCTCTGAAATTATATCAATAAACCGTAAATTTCATTTGTATAGCCCAAAATGAGTTGAAAACAGACAGATTTTCTCCAACTGTTACGGATGTGACACATTTTTTCCTACTTTCTCCAATTATTAGTTCTGCTAAGATTTTTGTATGTGCAGTAGTAAATTATAGTAATTTTGTTACCAGTGTAACACTTACTGCTATTTAAATCAATTACGTATAAATTGAGTTTTATATTTAAAAATTTCATCTTTGATATAAGTTAAGAACCCATTTATACCTTTGTTGAAATACATTGAACTGTTTTATTGAATTATTTCTATTCCACTTCGATTACTTCGGTAGATTTCCCCATCACAATTCTTTTTTTGATTCGTAGAAAAAAGTCAAGATATATACATTTGAATTCTTTGAAAACTAAATCCAAGCAGTCAATATTTCTATTGTTGGAATGATAAAATAAAGTACTACAATTCCTTTCACCATAGTTATTGGTTCGTTCAAGGATCAAGAATGTCAATCATGCTTTATAAGTAAATAATCTTTTTAACCTTTTGCAATTTCGTTTTTACTTCAATTGTTTATCCTCTCAGAAAATTCTATCAGAATCGTGCTTCAACCAGCAGTAGTTTCGTTTATTTGTCATGTTCTAGTTCCAACTGCAATCACAGGAAAGCAAAAATACAATACAAATATTCTTTGTTTCAAGGAATCAAGCAGAAAACGTACAGACAGACGTAGTCTTTCTCCTTTTTTTTTAAATGAATGAAAAAAAGATTAAAAAAACAAAGAAATTCAGAACATGAGAGACAAATATGTCTTTGATAAACGATTAAGATTACGTCTTCAATAGCAATCATCTCCATTTGACTAAATTCATATCTATCTTGTTTTATTTTTTTTTTATTCGAAAGACACATTCCTTAAAATGCTAAAAAAGAGTACAAAAAAAGCCTCCACCTACAAAAAACGACAACTGACGTCCACCACCCGTCAACCGGAGTCCGTAAATATAATTGCATTCTCCTCAAAACAGAATTCGTCCTTGCCACATAAAATTGCTCAAACTATATCCGTCTTATGGTAAACGATGTCTTTCCAGTCGGTCGTCTGGTTAAAGAAGACTATCTCTTTGACGACGAAGCACAATAAGAAATTGCTTGTTAGATGCAAAAACACCCCCCCAAAAAAGAGGTTCTTGTAGGTAACTAGAAAATAGCTTAAAAAGATTCATCTGCATTTTCACCATATTCTATAAGAAAAAGTGCCTTATGTATCTAGTCTTGAATATATAGCATTTTCAGAAAGCTGATGCAATTGATTGCAACACTTATGTGAGCCTTATGTTGAACATTTATCTAGCTTAGACCATTAGTGGCCCTGCACCACACAGATGTTGGTATAATAAACGGGCATAATACTCTTTCGTTTCCGAATCCTTTTGCCGAAAGAGGACTTTTCAAACACCCATAAATCTCTCAGAAAAAAAAAAACAAATACAAAATCTTGTCCTTAAAGAAGATTCATTTCCCATTACAACGGTAATCATTCAAAGTTGTGGCCTTATTATATAACCTATACCACCTATATCTAAGCACGTTCTAGTGGTAAATAAAATAATTTATCATATAACAAATCAAATCATAATCCATTTTTCGAGGCCTTACCTTTTCTCTTTTGAAGGCTGGCCACAAATTTAAAAAGTTTGAAAGAAATTTTTGGGCTAAAAAAAAAAAAACCCTTTTCGAACATAATTTATTCATCCTTGTTCCAGTTTCTCCATTTTGTATTCTTTTCTCAGTTAGTCGGGGTCCAGCAAAGATCAAAATATCAAAAATCATAGAGCAAAACATTATTTTCTCTTTTGCGAGTATTTGAAGGACTTTTTGTGCAGAATAAAGAATCCTTTTATTTTTCAGACGGTAAATCAATGGCTTACGGCGCGGCGCCATTAAACCGACAAAGCGGAACAGAAAATCAATTTATGAAAACGTGAATAGGAATCTAGTATTGTTTTCCACTCACTTTCCTGCTCGTATTTTAGCTATCGGTGGTTAGTCTCTTTTACTTGTTCTTTCGAGTGGTAAATAAACTAAAGACTGGTTGGTTTGAGAATGAGGTTAGGTCCTTTTACTATCTGGTTTACAATATTTGTCAGTTGTACATAACGCATGGTTAGTTTTATTGCAGCAAATCGATTTTATTTCTCAAAGTTTTAAGAGAATGAATGTCATTTATACGTAGTTGGGTCCTTTTTTACTTATTGTTTGATTGTTCTACTTAAACTCATTGGGATATACATACCCAGATGTGAAAGAGACGACGACGACGATGCCAACAGAGGAAGTTTGTATTGTGAAGTTTAAGACTTCACATATCAAGGGAGTTGTAAAAGTTTCGACCCAATGGACACATAGGTCAAACTCAGATGCTTTAAAACTTTTATCAAGATGTGCATTCTGTCAAATAAATAATTTATATAAGTACAAAAGAGCATTGTTGTTTTGTTTTATAGAAATGTAAATAAACTCATCTTCACCAATAAAAGTGGCAACAGGAAGGTGTCAGATTGGAGTGTGTCGAGTGGCCTAATTATGTTGGCTCCAATATTCTGTCTTTCTATTTATCAAGAATATCTTATAAAATTGAATAATAATCAAATGAAATAATCTCTTTTAGGTTGCTTTTTATTTTACAGACTTGAAAGTAAGATGTGCTGGTATGCCAAAACAGATAGTCAGGGTGTGTTTAAGAAATACCTACTACCTAATTTCTCTGAACTTAAGTACAGGATTTTCTATCGTGACGAAGGACTTTAAAACTACTTTTTCACTTTAATTAAAAGGAAGGAACGAGATATCGACGCAGAGATTTTTTATATGAAACACTAACAAAAATAGTATAAATACCACCTCAAGAACAACCAGCTACAGCTTATATGTACTTTCAAATATCGGTTTTTTCAATAAGAGCGCTACAAAAGTTTTTTTTTTAAATAAAACAAAAACGGTTTTGGATATCAATGAAATTCTTTATTCCTGTGAAAGTACGTTCGATGCCATTATGTATAGAGCTCGATTTCTTTTGCATGGCCACCACGGGCACGCTTGCAGAAGTCCAGACGCTGAACCAAATTTTCGACGGTTTTCAAGCATAAATCGGCCGATACGTTCGATATTCATACGAAGTTCATGGCTGGCTTGTTGGCATAGACCATAGACTTGACGTAGCCCCAAAGGAACAGCGTCAAATCGCACGACCGAGGTGAGCAAGTGACTGGACCATTTCGTGAGATAACACGTTCTCCAAACTTGGTTTCCAATAAATTGATTGGGACATTCGCTGTGTGGCTTGTGGCGCCGTCCTGTTGGAACCACATGTCCACCAAGTCCATATAATCCAATTGGGGCCAAAAATATTCGTTTATCATTGAACGGTAGCGATCCCCATTCACAGTAACGTGCCGGTCTTGATCATCACGGAAGAAGTACGGCCCAATGACGCCGCCGGCCCATAATACACACCAAACCGTAATTTTTTCGGGATGCAATGATGACTCATGGAGTACGTGTGGATTGCTGCCTGACCAATACCGCATATTTTGTTTATTGACAAAGCCATTCAGCCAGAAATGAGCCTCTTCGCTGAAGATGATTTTTCGATAAAAATCCGAATCATTTTCAAGTTGTTGCTCAGCCCAATTCACGAACATACGACGCTTCTGGTGGTCAAGCGGCTTCAGTTCTTGCGTCAATTTAATCTTGTAAGGATGAAGGCCAAGATCTTTTCGCAAAATTCCCCATAACGACGTCACAAAGATGCCCAACGCTTGAGAACGACGTGTGAGAGACACATTTGGGCTTTCTGCAACTGAAGCCTCACCGGCAGCAATATTCTCGACACTACGGGCACTTCTTTATGTCACTGGCACGGGAACATTTTGTACTGTGCCTGTGGATTCAAATTTTTCCACTAGATGCTCAATTGTTGATCTGCTAGGACGATTATGACGACCCTAAATTGGACGTAGCGCTCTTAACGTTGAGGCCACTGATTCCGAATTTCGGTAGTTAATTTAAATAATTTCGACTAGTTGTTGGCTCGTATATCTTTTTGCCATGAAATGGCAAACCTTACTGAAGAGAAATGTCAAAAGAGCGGCAAGAAATATGGCGTCTATGTCGCTCTACTTTTGTAGCGTCCCTGTTGAAAAACCGTTTACAATGTTCTCACCAAACCGAAATCTAAGATTTCAGTTTTAAAAAAATTTGAGATCTTGCATTGGTGGAGTAGAATTTTTTTTGGATTTCGTTGAAATATTGAGTTTTCATTGAGACAAATTTCATTCAAACAAATTAATGGATCCACAATCCGCCGTTTTGTTGACGTTCTCAATTCAACTGACGAATTTAATCCAAACAAATATCAGAACAGGCACCAAAAATTTTTGTTTGCAAAATTTACATTTTGTCGGTAATGATGAAATGACGGTTAGAGCTTCATGCATATTTAATGTATCATTAATTTCGAAAAATAGAAAAGAAGACGACTGAATGCATCATTTAAATTATAAAACAGAACGCCGCTACCATTGCCGACATCACGAACAATTATTTTTTTGCCGGCAAAGGATTTATATTCCTTGTAATGTGTCAGTAAGATTGTTTGCATTAAACAAAAGAAAAGAAACAAGAAATAAAAGTTCCAAAGCCCTGCATAATAAATGATTTTTCTTTTCTGTCACCTTTTTGCATCACAATATTATTTGCAAGACCCCTTTTTGCCCTAAGCTATCACAAGACAGTTAACACCAATAAAGACACTCGGTGTTTTTATGAGAAAAAAAAAAACAACATTGGAATATTTAAAACAACTTTAAACGTCTGTTTAGCTTTGTTTTGCCTCAAAGAAAGAAAAGGGCACGAAAGCCATAAAATATTTAAACGAAGAAGCGCAGTATTTGAATTTAAATAAAAACCATGTTGTATTGAGAGAATCAACCAGAACAGATTCATAAATTCGTTTTACCCATAAATTTAAATGTCGCAGTGATATCCTTGAAACAAAAACATAACACTTAAGATGTAGGTATTTATGTACATACAAACGCTGCGGCCGTGATACAAAATTTGCCATTGTCCTTTTATAGATTCAATATTAAGATGTCTCAAGTCTTTGTGTGAGCTCGAGCTGGGATTGGAATTATGTCATTCCTTTAACAATCTACTTTATAACCGAAATAATAGAAATTTCCCCCCAAATTGCGTTGTGTCCTTTAAATTGTATTAGTATTTCCTAGTGCAAGTGGTGCTTTCTTCTTATTTTTCCCTTTTTTTTTTCATTTAATCTAGTTCCAGAAACTGGGACTGTTTCTTCTTTTCTTGGTTTTTTTCTTCCGGAACAAGGTGCCAATTGATCCATTCAGAGTTTAACCATCCGAAGAAAAATTAAATTTTCGTATAATTTCATTCAAGGGTCAGGATGTAGAGAGGGAAATTTCAATTACTCTCTTCCGTATACAATCTTTTTTCATTTTTGCTTACTTTTGCATGTACTGTATGCTTACAAGGACAACCGGAAATTGTACTGTATTCCTTGAAATTAATTTAAATATGAAGATGGATAAAAGTTTTAGGTTGGTGTTTGAACTCAATTCTGTTTGTTTTTTTTTCAGATGAAAATTGTTTCTAGGGACCAAACATTTTAAATTTGTAAAACTCACAATTTAATAAGATTAACATATAAACGGTTGGCATTAGTTTCAAATCTTCTCTGTTTGAAAATGAGTTAAATTTTAAATTTGGGGTATCATGTTTTGTCAGTGGACTAATTTCGTGAAAAAAAAAAAATTTCGGGCTTTCGAGTAGTGGACAAATCTCGAATAGATGTTGGCCTGTTATCTTAGCCTCAAAAGATCATAGCGTCTATTTGTAAGTTTAAAAGTATATACGAGGAAAAAAAGTACTGGGAGAATTTATAAGGGAGGAAAAAGCCCCTTGACTGCGAACACATTGGTGGCAATCTCGAATAAAATTTCCTATTTCCTTATGGGTGTTTCCCGCCTTCGAAAATTGAGAACGCGAATGATGGTCGAAATTATACACTGACCTTTTTTTTAAATTAACAATTACAAACCCGAGCAACTGTCTTGCTTTTTTTGTAGACAGTTGTTGACAGTAATTTGACCGTCAACAAGCTAGCCAGTAGTGGCTCGTACGGACCTCAGGGTTAGCACAAATTTCCAGGTCGTGATTTATTCCTGAAATCATATTCCTAATAATTGCTGAACTTCAATAAGCACATGCTGTATCGTCATTCATAAATAAATCATTACCTTTCCTTTTAAACTCAATCTTAATAAATATAGAATTTGTATATGATAGAAATAAGAAAGGGCAAAGAACTGATCCTTGGGGCACTCCAATATCTACCATGTATTAAAAGTTGATATGCATGGGTTCTCTTCATAAATTTAGTCTACATGCAAAATAAAACATTTATTGACATATTTATTTCTTAAACTACCTGTTTGTCAGCCTTTTATTCCAGAAATGAGAAACTATTATCCATTAAGAAAATTCATGATAAATATGAACGAGGCTTTATATTGTTTCCCCTACATAACATAGGTTCGACTATTTTTTATAAGAGATTTTCCGCCTTTAAGTTAAAATTAAAAAAAAAATGTATTCTTGTTGATGAATATTTTTTTGACGACTGAAATGATAATTGGTAGGACACAAAAGCACCCAATTTGCATAAAAATTCAAACATTGCGGTGTTGTTATGCACAAATATTTGTTTCCTGGACCTTCGTACGATGAAGATGATGATGCCATAGTTGAGCTTTTGAATCAAGTTTTGCTACAGAGTTATTTTTCTTTTTAATTTTTTTCTTTGAAGCACATTTTTTGTCATTTTAGTTTTTCTTTTCTATGGTAATTCATACAAGCTGATATTTTAAAAGACTATTTTACTCATCATTTCCTTTTCATAATTAGAGGATTTTCCTTTAAGATAATTTTCCGCTTGGCAAAACGTTTGTTTAACACTTCATCTCATCATCATCTGCTTTCCTCAAAAAAAAGAAAACAAAAAAATGGCTTGATTTTAATTAAAGTTTGAGTGAAAACATTTCGTGGTGGTGTTTGGAAACAAACATTCTTATCCACCCACTCATACATGCGAATAGGAATTTTTTTTCGCTACACAAGATGAGCCTTAATTCTGGAAATTACTTGGATGAAGAAATATTAATATTGAAAAAGTACTCCAAGAAAATATTGGTCAAATGATATTCCAGACAGAACTTGAAACGTGCTAAATTTTTAGTACTAAATGCTATCTAATTAGCTGGCTTTGATTATACACATTTATTTTATTAGTCATTTCATCACATAAAAACTTAAAAATACACGATCAGAGGTTCTCAAGTTTTTCTTTAATTAAAACTTGACTAAAGCATCAACGTAGTACCTCGTGGCATAATGATTAGTGTGTTGGCCTGTCATGCCAAAGGTATGAGTTCGATTCCTAGCCGTTTCCACCTAAGACCTATGTACTGCCTCTTGAAAGGAACTGACAAATCCTCCAAGAGTTTACTTGTCATGAATTAGTGCTTCTTATTCAGCCGTTCGGACTCGGCAAACATTTTAGGACCCCTCCATACCTTCCAACAACGCGCACACAGGAATGGTTGAGAGTTGTAAGTCACTAGGCCTTGATTCTCCACGAGCTGTTGCGCCACCAAATTTATTTTATTTAAAGCACCAACGAACATTGAAGTCAAAATATGAAGGCACACTCCGAGTCAAAAATAGGCTGAAAATGTATATTATTGTTCTCGGAGTATCTAAGGGTTTCTAAATTCTAAAGAAATGCTGCTTATGACATGGCTTATGACATGGAATACAAAACAAACAGATAATACCTGCTAAGCTAAGCATTATAGCTCTATTTTACCCTTTTTTAGGCTCGTTGTCGATATCTGACTATTTGGAGCCTTCAAAAGATATTTCCAAAATCCTTTGTTCTGTTGAATACAAAAGTTATTTCCCATGGAACGAATGTTGAAATCTCAAAAATAATGATGCGTCATAATATCACGATTGCATTACTCTCTTCATCCTCATAATGGGATTCGTTTTAATGTTGCAAAGTTGAAAAGTCCCTCGGGAGTGACTTTCCCCAAAGCTAAATATCTTTATGTGCGAACAATTTCCAGATTCACCAGACAGAATGAATTTATTAACATAAACATAATCTGCTATGGAAAGCAAATCTCAAGTGGTCTGCATCACGCACAACGTGGATCTTTACCCTTTTGCTTGTACATTTATTCTGTACAAAAACTCTGGTGCGTCTCCAGTGTGTCTGCTACGAAAAAATATGCGACCGCAATGCAGAATCCTAGAATCCCATTCAATAGACAATTTTTTTTTTTCCTCGACTTGCAGAAATAAACGGAAACAAAATACATAACACAACTTGCTGAGATATGACACATTATACCAACCCCATTTTTATCTCTTGGCTATTTGTCAAGACTTTTTCAGCTTCTTTGTTAGCACCATTATGAACCAGTTGAGCGAAAATCCACTCTGAAGATTCATATCTCTATGGAACTCCACTCTCAACTGCAAAATGCATTTCTATTTATTTATTTTTTGCAAACGTAAAGTGAAGGCATTTGTGGGAATTATAATCTTTGGAAAACCTCCTTTGACCTACATGCGATGATGCGGACACAGGAGATGGTTTTTTCTTCTTCTTAGTAAATTTTAAAACGATAAACCATGCAAAAATATTCGAGAAAATATTTTTGAAAAAGGAAAAACGCATCCTTGTCAGTTTATGGTTCGTGCTTATAATTGCAATTACCAACTATTTCGTTTGCATTGGAAGCACTTCATTCCGATAAATGCCATATTTAATAAAACAACGTGAGAACGACCATACACCGAAGTTTTCAAGGCCTCAGTGGGAGGTTTGAAAGTTTGGCGGGCATTGCGCTGCACCAGAGATTATATAAAAAGGACACAGTGATAGTTTTGAAAGTTTAGGCACGTAAAGCATCGTGGTCTCGAGGGCTTTTTTTTCCACCAGAGAAATAGAATTAGGGTCAAGTTCGTGTGCGATAGTTTTGTCGCATTGGTGGATCCAACCTGTTTAGTGACAGAGATTCTAATTCCCTTTCCAAAAAAAATCTGGACTTTTAGAAAAGTTTTTTTTCTTGGTTTATTTTTTCTTTGTAAACATACTTTTACTTTAATTAATTAAAGCTATGTCCTTGTGGTTAATCGAATGGTACATTTTAAAAGGATTGCCATACTCACTTGTGGCCTGTGGGTGACCTCTAGAAGTCACAAAGGATTTTATGGTCATATAGGGTACGGTGTGTCGGTGTTTATTTATATATAACAATCAAAATAATTGAGGTGCCTCTGATCCGCTGCGGTTGGAATTCAATTATTATGATGAAACCGAGTTATCATAGATTGTGGCCCATAGGATTGTGACAGAACATTCGTCAGGTTAATGGAATGAATGTAGACGTGGCATGAATCTTGTTTTGTTTTTCTTTTTTTTTCGTTGAAAGGAGTTTCAATTTGTGATAATGGAGAGTAAAAATACCTTTAATTAATTTTTATAAGAGTTTTTGGTAGTTGTTTCTGTCCATGTTCAGATTTTATGCTTGTTGGGTATTTAAAAAATTTATTTTGATGCGATATATACACTGATGATGCGAAATGGCATTTTTCCGTGGTCTCCAATTTTCAGTGGAAATATACAAATGGGAGTTTCACCAATTGCACAAGGAGACAAATTTCCTTATGAATGAAATACATATGTATATTTAGATGAGGGCGACAAGAGCAGCTGGCTGCCACCCTTACGTACGCCCTTGGTGGCTATATTTTAAGTAATTCTTAATGTTCTGAGTTTGAGCCCGTTGGAATATATGTATTTATTGACAAATTTATGGGATTACAATAAAAAATGTATTGTATGCACTTAATACAGTTTGCGTGTAATAGTTACAATTTAATTCCCTTACCAAATACACCTCACTTTCATTGTTGTATTGAGCCAATATTAATGTTGTCAGTCTAAGCAAAATTGATCTCGCGTGTAGTTACTGAATACAGAAAATATACACGGCTGTTCTGATATAAAAATAAAACAAAAATAAAAAGAAACCCCAATTGAAAACGTCATTCCGTTCGTTTTTCCGAGTGACTATGAATCATTGATGTTAGGCAAAAAATTGATGAATTGTTTTCAATTCCGATATCTCTTTATTCGCCGTCTTTAATCCGTACGGATTCAATTCGATGGATATCAGAACAGCAACCAATTTATACTTTATACATAACTATTCGTCACTCACAGTGGAATATGCAAAGATTAACTAATGCACATATATGTATTTACAAACCACCACTGTCATCCAAAAATTAAATGTACTCAATACATAACTATGGACCAGTCACAGTAAAATATGTAATGACTACATTATGCACCTATTTTGAAACCACTGCCGTCATCCAAAAAGAAAATGTACTCATTAACTAAAGAATACTATAGACCAGCCATACAAAAATTTGTAATGACTACATAGTGCCCATATTTTCAAACCCCGCCGTCATCCAGAAAAAATGTAAATGTAACAAATATATGTAAAACCAAAAGTAAAGAAAGACGGCCCACATAGTGGTACTACCTAATTGGCTCCAAATTCACTTAATAATAAAACAGAATGGTAACAATGTTTTTGCGAAAATTGGAATATATTTTTTACTCCCGTATTCCTTGTCATTTTATTATTATTCAAATTATGTAAATAAGTACTTTAGAAAGTATACATATTTTCCAAAAATGTTTCTGTTGAACTCTCCTTTTTAAAAGCGATCTTCCTTGTCCTGAAACCATCAGCAGCCCGCATTATTCGTATACCTTTTCTAAAGGAATTCAATAACACCCAGACAAAAAACTTTTTACAGTAATTAAGCCGATTATAAGTTGAGTTGTCGAACAAAAAACAAAAAAAAACATATAAAAGGAATATGAATTATTCATTTATCTAATTGCTATTTGATTTCATTCTAAAGATACTACTCGTATATGTTTGAATTTCAAAAGTCCAAGTTGTTTGAAACTAAAAACCTTTCAGAGATAATTTTCTGTGATAAATGAAACAAATTAGTTAATACTTAGGTGAATACACTCATATTCCTACTCCTCAAGAGGGTAGGTATGGGTTCCAGGGAATATATTGCCTTAATTGAGAGCCTACTGTGCCATCAATCTGTTTGACGACGACAGAGTCAAAAGCAAATACATTTATAATTTTTAATTCGAGGGTACGTTAAGGTAGACAAAAACTGGGTCATAAAATTACCCAAACGATTCCTCCTTATGTTATACACACCTACCCTTAACCTACCTCTAAAGAAATTATCCCATGTGCCATACCTATGTACATTTTATTTCGTTTTGGATAAAAATGATAGATAAGAGATTCTACTAAGGCCAACTTCTATGCTACCCCCAACACTAATTTGAAAAAAAAACAAGATTCTATCCTGCAGACCAATGCACACAGTTTTTTTTTTTTTCATTCAATTTTTTTCTTGTTACGGAAACGATGACTATTTCCGAGAGATAGCTTTTTATGGTCCTCTGGGACTGGGAAGCCATGTTCGTTCCAAACGAACAAGGATACCGATGTTTGTTGTATCTTCTTTTACCTACTCGTTCTACGCACCAGGATCCATTTTGAAGTATTATTATGGTTATCCAAAGGAACAAGCAGGAGGCTAGTAATCATTCTAATCAGTGTCACTTGAGGTTAAATATAGAATGAGGTCATTCAGATACGAGTTTTGTTAACTCCCTGATGGTGGTTTCAGAAATCCTTGTTGTAGAAATGTGTAAAGGATACCGTTTTCTGAAAGGATATTGAGTTTTTTTTTTTAACAAAAATTTAATTTTCTGAACGTATATGGGGATTTGAATATGCGTTCCAAGAATTTGCAGATGAAAGAAGGAATGATTAGATTTTTTAAAAAAAAGGTAATGCTTGAAGTTGGGATTTTCATTCTGCTCGAGAGCCTTAAGGATATATAAATATTTTAAAGGATTAACATAAAGATGTGACAAAGTATACATAAATATTTTTTTTTGGAAATTTTGAAAATGTAGCGGGAGATTGAAAAACTCTTTATTTAATCTTATTTTTGAAATTAAGATAAAGAATTTTTCTGATTTTTTTTTTTTTATTTTTTTAAATTCTTGGTTTGAATTTCATTCGAATACGAAATCATATCCTATTCAGTTCTGTACTATCTTATAATACATATCTTTTAAGTTGAATTTTGGGTTCCTTGGATCATGTTATTGGGGTTTTTCTTTTTTTTTACAGATCTTACGAAATTTAAAAACTTTGGTTTTTAATTTAAGGCAAATTGAAAAATGGGAACTTGCAGAGTAATAAGGGCTTCTTGTAGTTTTATTTTTTCGAGCTTAAATTTTTGAAATTAAATATTTTTTTTTTCAAGAAAAAGTTTGCAAAGTTTAGACTTTTCGAGTTTTTGAGTTGTTACAATGGTAAATTTTGACTTAACTAATAATTTTTTTTGCACAATTTATTGCCAAAAACTATTACAATTTGATATACATAATGGCTTGGGAGAGCTTAACTTTGGGGTACAGATTTTCTCTTTCAAGTGAGGTCTTCACAATTTTGGTCAGAATTCGGTCCAAAATTTCGAAATAAAAAAAAAACAGTTAATGTCACGAATTTAGTCAAATTTATGGTTTAAATATATTTAAATATGAGCTTGAATGTTAAGGTTCATACGAAAGTGATTACAATACATATTTGTATAAAATTTGGAAGAATTAGTCCAAAGTATTAAGCAATAATCCCAATAGATTAGAACCAATTTCAATGCTATTCTGATGAAATTTTAAATCAAATTCGGTACAAATATTGTTGAAGTCACTTTCATAAGCATATAGAAATTTCAAACATAAATTTGAACAAGTTCCTGGCTCAAGAAACTTTTGAAATTTCGACCATATTCTGATCCAAATTGTGAAAACCTTACTTGAAGTGAAGAGAAAAAATAGGCTTTACGAATGAATTACGTTCCCCAAACCTTTTTTTTTAGAATTTTATCTTCATTCCCTATAGTCGTTGTAGGGGCTTATGTAATTTTCTTTTTCTTGCATACTAGGTGATTAGGCGCAAAATCTGCCAAAAAAATTCAGAGCAGGTAGGTTTGAAGTAGACAAGGAATAATTCCCAGAAGAGGAGGGTAATAATTCTTCCCGCTTGGACAGGAGGGGCAATTTTATAAAAAAAAAAATAAATTAAATAGAGAAAAATAATTCAAAAACAACGGCAACACTTACAGTTTTGTTTTGTAGCTTTTTGGAAAGCCAGAAGCTCGTTCTTATGATTTCTCTTCAAATTAAGTTCTTTTAATGAATAGGTTCACCTAAAATTGTTTTCAAATACAAAAAATAAAAATTTGAACTTGTCTTCAAAATTCAAAATATTTTTTTAAAACAATGTTTTGCCAAAACTATTCTTCAAAAAAACTTAATTTGAATATAAACCATAAGAATAGACTTTCGGCTTTCTAAAAAGCTGCAACGCAATATTAGAAGCGCAGCCATTGTGTTCTAAATTATTTTTTTTATTTTGAGCAATTTTTGTTATTAAATTGCCCCCTCCGGCCAAGTAGTGGAAATATTACCCCCTTCCTGTAGAATCTTTTTCTAGTCTACTTCCAACCTAAATTGTTTAAGTTTTTTTGGCAGTTTTTGCGAGAATTTCCTTACATGGAAAAAAAGGGAAAATTTAAATTACCTCTATAGCGACTATAGCGGATTAAAATAAAATGATTTTTTTTCATGTTTTCTTAGAAAAATATTAGTAAAAGAAATTTTGTCAAAAACGCCCTCAAAGGTGGGCGGGGCAATTATTTTGCATCGTTTTGTGTCCTTAACCTGTAATAAGGGCAATTATTTTTTTTCATAAAAATTTGTTAAAAAAAACTAATTCTTATTAAATACGTCCTCAAAAGTGGGCGTGGAAAAAATTTGATTAAAAGAATTATTGCAAATTACATTATCTTTAAATTTTTTAAAGAACATACCGAACATTTACATATATCAGCTTTTGAAGATAAGATAAGCCTTTTTTAAAAGGAGGCTAAAATTTTCCTGAATGATATCTTATGATATTTTTCATCATTCCTGAAAATTCCATAAAAATAAATTGACTGCTTCAGATTTTATACATTTAAGACCGCCTCTCCAATCCATACAACTCAAAACAACTGTGTGACAAACATTTATCTTATTTCTACAAAATATATTGGTGCAGACGTAGTACAAGGTGTTCACCGAGAAGGTATACTACTTTGTTTGTTTAAAATTTTTGATTAAATGAAAGAGAATGGATCTTATATTGATAAATGCTTTATTTGATGCCGGCAATTATGTATGGAATTCAATATCAGGTAAATGTCCGCCTCTGTTATTCTCACAAATGCAAACCCTTTTACATGAGTTTCTCAAGCGTTTCTGGTTTGTTTGCATAAACCTTGCTTTACAGATATCCCCACAAAAAGAAGTCCGGAGCAGTCAAATCAGACGAGCGTGGAGGCCAATCAACATCACCATTTCTTGAAATAACTTGTTGTGGAAAGAGGTCTCTCAGTAGTTTCAATGTAATCCTGGGTGTATGCGATATGGCACTGCCTTGTTGATACCACATGTTAATCAAGCTCAAAGCATGCAGTTGTGGCGTTAAAAAGTTTTCAATCATATCACGGTATCGCTTCCTATTCACACTTACCGTTACGTGATGGATTGTTTTAAACACTTCCTTGAGCAGCAGTAATGTTTTCAGCCGATCCTGCAGTGCGTTGTGGTCCATGCTTGGGCCTATTACCTATAGACCCTATTTCTTCGAAATCATTCACTACACGATAAATAGTACGTTTTGTTGGCACGTTGTTTCTCCCAAAAAGTTTCTCATCGTCACAGTAATCGATTATTGATTTTGATAAAATCTTTTAACGATTAAAACACGTTGGTTTATCAAATATTTTTCCATAATAAATTGCCACGAGCTTACTTCACGACTGCCATATATGAACTGTCAAGACTAATGTTTACCAAAATGGCGGCAAAACAAAATAGTATACCTTCCCGGTGGACACACTGTATATACAGTCCCTAGCACTGTGTGTTATGTATCTTTGAAGCCGTTATGGAACATTTATTTTTTCGTGATTTTGATTGGATATTCGACATTGACTCTCGCTACTTCAATTTGTTTGGTTCCTTACCTATCCTTTTAAATAAAAAGAAAAAAATGCTTATATCGAAAAAGATGCTCACATATAGTCTATCTTTATTCAAAAGTCTTTCATCTTTAAAGTGGAACTGATTTGATAAAAGATTTTATAGATTACTCAGAAACGCAGAAACGATACAGGTGACATATATTTCAGTCAACATTCAAGTCAACTTTTCAACAGACAAGACACAACCAAGCCAAGTTCCCTTGAATTGGCACTTAGCCAATTAGCTACCCAACACCCCCCAATAACCCTTTTTTTCACATTCTATACTTTGCAACGAGCATGACATATTACTCTATCTGTTTCCACAACACTTACCTGGTGGAGCAATTTTTTGTCCTTCTATTAAATTAGCTGTCTGTTTCCACGATAGGGGTTGGCTGGTCTACGTGTAATTCGCTGTCGCTGTTGACTTTTATTGTAATTTGTCTGCAAAATTACCCTTAACCTTTAATATATGCATTTTAATTTAAGTTTAAAAGAGGCAACATTTATTTCTTGCATAGAATACCTCTATAAGCTCTATTTTACATGATGGTATATTTGTTTGAAACGAGTTTTCTTCTCTTTTCTCTATAGTACCGCAATTAATTTGGAATTTGCTAATATGTACGGTGTACACGGGAAGAGACTCTTTAATAATTCTCTTAAATAACACGATTTTTTTTAATGTTCTTGTCCATCTATTTTGTTTGTATGTGCTATGTACCTATTCATGTATTTTTTTGGTTCATAAATATTCATAGCCCTACAGTTGAACGTTGGTTTGTCTCTAAATCCATAGGGATACCGTGTGATGGTTACATAAATAATATTTTATTTTATTATGTGTAAACCTTTGACTATTTTATTTTAAAATTCAATTTTTTGTTTCTATTTTATAGTCGATGGAATATATATTTGAAAATTTTATTTCTCCCTAGCAGGGACACCGTTAGATCTGCATGGGCAATTTCATTTGTGTAAAATTCCCTCCTATACATGCTGTAGGTAATAGCTTCCCAACCTATATTGGATTTTATCTAAATGCCTTGTGTGGTTGCGAATTTTAAATCTCCTAATAAAAATAATATTTTGCCACACGGAATATATTCATTTTATATATAACCTACTTTAAATTCAAGCAAAAATATACTCTGTAAAGCACACATTCATACTTGTATCTATAAACAAACTTAGAATTTGATATAGTTTTCACCTTTTGGAAAATATTTGTAGAGTTTTATGGGGGGTTGTTCTTTCAATTTGAATGAGATTTGCTGATGAACCGATGTCATCAAATAAACCTGTGATTTTATAAACTATTGGAAAGTATATTTCCACGACGACGACGACAATAAATGGAGTTTAGAAATTTCGACAAGTTTTGTTAAATTGATGCGCCTGATTGGATTTTTCTGTCACAGCTGCGATTATCATGGCCTGTTAAATGTAAAAAAAAAATGTCACGTTTTGAAATAGATTTAGCTGATGGGACAATTTAACAGAATCCATGTTTCGTGATTTGTGATGGAAATGAGTGACGGACTCTATGGAGGCTAAATCTATTTCCATTTTCAGCAGGACACAGCTGCTGAATAAATAATTTAGAAATTGCCATTGTAAATGTTCAGATACGGATGGTCATTGACAGATAAATAAATATAGTGGCGGCCAGAGGTTTTAACTTATAGTCGTTAAAGCAAGTTAGATGAACCAGCAAGGTTAGGGACGCACTTGCAATCTCGATCGCATGAATAAAAAAAAATCAGTTTAAGGCTTAAACCGTATTTGCGACTTTCTGTAATTGGGACTAAAAAATTTGATCGCAGTATGATTTCTTGGTATCATGTGCGTTCATTCACATTTAATCTCATGTGTTCTATTTCTTGCGACAGAAGGATCACGCAGCAGAAAATCGCAAGTGCGTTCCTAGCCTTTATAAAAATGAAGGCAGATGCTATCAAGAAATCGCGACGGTTAAAATTGAAAAATTGTTCCATTTTCCTGGCGATGCAATTGTCGAAAGTGAAAATGAATTAAATGCACTTAGGCTAGGAACTCACTTGTGATTTTCTGTTGCACGATCATTCAGTCGCAAAAAATAAAACACATGAGATTAAATGTGAATGAACGCACATGATACCAAGAAATGATACTGGGTGCGACCAATTTTTTTTGTTGCAACCACAGAAAATCGCATGTGCGGACCTAGCCTTACATGTTTGTACCCACACTTGCTATTTAAAAAAGTGCGACTAAAAATCGTAGTCGTCATGCATGTATAATTATTAAGCCTCTAAAAATGAAGGACTTTGTTTTAAATGGGAATGTATACATGTCCGTAATTAAAATCGCAGATATCACAAATAAGGCCAGGACCGCACTTGCGATTTTCTGTCGCTGTGACTAAAAAAATTGATCGCATTTGGTATTATGTGCGTTCATTCTCATTTAATCTCATGTATTCTATTTTTTGCGACTGAATGATTGCACGGCAGAAAATCGCAAGTGCGTTTCTAGCCTAAGGATCTATTTTTTGAGTGTTATTTCCGTCCAAGAGTCATATAGATCTTGAGACAGACATTGTATTTCTTTTTGATTATATAATCTTGTGACAGATAAACGCAAGTGAGTGCATAAAAATAGTTTTTTTAATAGCGTAATGCTAAGACCAGGACCGCACTTGCGATTTCAATCGCGTGACAGTTCAGTCGCCAGAAATAGAACACATGAATTTGAAGGATAATGAACGCACGTGCTACTGAGAAATCGCGATGAAATGTTTGAAATGTCGAAATTTGAAATATTTGAACATTGAGATGTTTTAATCATGGTTTAAACAATCTGCTAAAAATTGTAAAATAAACTTATGTAACGTAAAGTCAACGAGCTTTAAAGTAAAATTGAAAGTTATAATCTTTGAACATGGTTAAGATTACATGATCTAGGTTAAAGTTAACACCGAGATCTTGTCAAAAATTCATATATAACATGACATCTTTTTGAATCAACTATAATAATTTATAGAAGCAATTCCTACTGGTTATTTCAACACTGAAGAAAATGTTATTGTGCTGATATCTGACATTTCTCTAACTTCTTATGAGAAAGTATACACCTTGTAAATTTAACAAGAGATCTGAGTTTTTTTC
Organism: Dasysyrphus albostriatus; assembly: GCA_946251815.1. Classification (NCBI taxonomy): domain Eukaryota; kingdom Metazoa; phylum Arthropoda; class Insecta; order Diptera; family Syrphidae; genus Dasysyrphus; species Dasysyrphus albostriatus. The sequence continues at coordinate 142,394,865 of OX276336.1, forward strand.
TCTGAATGTAGTAAAATATTCATGCTATGCTATTAATATAATAGTAAAGATAATATAAATTATAATTCCTACAAATCATTGTCAACTTTTTACTCAATCAATTACTCCCCCACAGAGGAAAATAATTTTACACATTCAATAAAGGTCGCCAAAAAAAGCTTGAAAATACATTAATCATTATAATTTGTGTTTCTTGGATAAATAATTAAATTTAAATTCAAGTAAAATGTAATGCCTTCTTCAAATAGCCCTCGTTTAAAAAGGTTTTCTTTAAATTGATTAAACAGTATCCTCTATGTGTAGTTCTCCGTTTCTATATTTTGATGGCTCAATCATCCCAAATTAAATAAATTACTTAAATCCTCCAACAACGGTGGCTACTAAAGTTTTAACAACATCATCATCTTCCTTGTTTGATATTTATTTACAACTAGAAGATAGGACAAGTTTAATTTCATCATCAAAGCGTAACTATAACTATTGAGATATTGTCAAAACCTGGTCGATCGTAAAGTTTTATTGAGAGATGAATTTTATTTCCAAGCGTCGCCGTCGTCCTTTCCTCCGCTGTACAAGGTCAGTTTCCTACTTAATTGTTACGTAAATAAATGGTGTGATTGTAATTATTGCTGTCGTTGTTGGCAGGATACGAATTTCTGTTTAAGACTACATTATATAAAAGTGATTTTATGCAAACGACTCTGATGGTCTTCACATCAGAAATAAATTTAAAATAAAATTAATTGCTGAAACCCAACAAAATAAAGTGATTGAAAAAATAAATAACAAAAATAAAAACGTGGGTGTCTGGATGTCTTCCAATTAAAATCAGGTGATATTTCGATTGCTTTTATTAAGAAAAAAATTACTGCTTTAATACCCTATCTCCAAAAACACTTACCATTCAACCTGGCTTTTGTGAGAAAATGGTAGCACTGTTGACTTTTCAATATTAATTGGTAATAGCTCAAAAACTGAACCAAATTTTACAATTTATCACTTAAAACTTTTTGTAAAAATTAAATTTCCTATCAAATTGAATTATTTAAAAAAATTTACACAAAATTTATGCTGAAAAAGTGCACAAAAACAAACCAAAAACTTTTTTTTTTAACCAAAGAATATAACAAATGTTCAAAAAGTTGTTTTTATTAAAAACTGCAGCTCAAAAAGAATGCCATCTGATTTTTCGAACAAATATGAAATAACATTTTGAATTTTTATTTATATGCATTCACAAAATATTTTTTTTTGAAAATTTGCAATATTATTTAAAAGTTTTTGTGTAAAAAAATGTCTTTAAATCCGATCAGTCAAAAATAAATTCTAAAACCAAAAATAGCGGTCTAGACGAAGTACCTACTTTTAATAGTTGCATTGTGTACATTTTTCTTGTGTTTTATAGTAGATTATTCTAATTTGACCACACAGAACACATTTTATCAAAATCGTAGCAGTCGTTTTCAAGATAGATGAGATTTTCTTCAATGGTTTTTTACATTTTCTATGGAAAGTACCGTTATTTTTTATAAAAATAAAATATTTGTGTTTTTGAACATTTTAAAGCGTTTTAAAAATGTATTCAGCTCGAGTTTAAAAATATCTAACCAGCTGTTTCGAAATATAAATGTTATTTTTTTTAACTAATAAAATACTTTATTGAAAATATTGTTTCACAATGCAATTTAAACCTTTTTTGAGCTTCTGTAAATAAAATGCACTTGCTCTTATGCTCAAAAAGTTGAGGTTGACATGGGCGCAAAATCTTAAACTGACTTTTGCTAAGGTCTAAGCATGACACTAGGTAAAAATCTTTTTAATATTTAGTCAATTTCTAGCTCTTCCAAATGTTTAAATAATTTTTTGGTTTTAATAACTAGTATCTTACTAATTCCATTTTTTAAAAACTTTTGTAGGTTTCTAAAAACCTTTGTAGAGTTTACGTATCATAAAAATTGGTTTTGTGCGTTATTAATAGTACTTATTTAATGAAAAATCAAATATTTGTTGTCTAAAAGTTTTTTTTTTTAATGTTAATAATATCGTTTTAACTTTATTGTAGAAAGAAATAAAAATAAGTTGAGTACCCCCCGGATTCGAACCCTAAACCCTTTGGTTCGATCCTGACACATCAATCAGAAAATTGTAATCCACAAAAAAACTTTTTTTAGCCTTACATGTTGACGGCTTAGGAAAATCTTTCGGGTGTTCGTAGCGATAAATAATTTTGTTATCACCGTGCATTAAAACTGTATTAATCCATTAGAATTCTTCTATTTAATTTATACAATATTTAGAATTTAATTCTGAGATTCAATTGACAGATATCATGGATTTGACACGATACTAAAAAAATAAAATAGTCATTTGGTGATTTTAGCTAGTAAAATGTTACGAGATAGTACGATGTTAAAATCGTTTAAAACTAGGAAAATACTCTTTTTAACCTAGTATCATGTTAAAATTGCTTAAGCATCGTACTGAATCGTCATTTTGCGTTATGCTTAGTGTAATTTTTTCTAATTTTTGGTTGTAGATCGTACTTATTTCAGAATACGGAAAAAGTTTTATCAGAATCGTATAAGCCGTTTTTTGAGAAAATTTTTATTTCTTCTAAGGTTTTTTAACATTTGTATGGAAGGTACCATTTTTTTTTATAAAAGTAATAGTTTTCTAAAATATTTTAAAGAGTATATATCTACCTATTAAAAAAATTCTTAAAATCGAGTTAAAAATCGATAAGTTATTTTCGGAATATTTGTTTTTCAAAAAAATATCTTGAAACGTGTTTTAAAAACCCAAAATATATTTTTATATTTTAAGTTTTGGTTCACAATACTATTTATATTTTGTATAAGCTTCTGTACGAAAAAATTTAGTAAAATCAGTCATACCGTGAAGAAATTTGAAGAAAATCGAAAATTATAAAAATACACCATTAGTATTAATAACTTTTTTTTTTTTGAAAAATTGTTTACTACTTATCATTTAACAACATTTTATCTGGCAAAATAATTTCAACTGATGGCATTGTTCTTGTTTTTGTGGAAAAAGCATAAGTTCATAAAGTTATTGCTTATATAACTACCAATTAGTTTGTACCAATTGCTTCCATTTCACTCAAACGAAAAAGTCGCTTGGTACAATATCTTTTAAATTAGCGAGTGTTCCTATTTCTTTGACCATAGCTGTATATATCGCAAGTAAAAATCATCAATATCAGACAGTCCTACTGTTTTCATGAAAATCTCTGGGACGTGACATTAATAACAATTTTGTTTTCAAAATAGGTTTTCACCGAAAGGTAGCCTTTACAAAAAGTAAATTATTGTTTTTTTTTGAAGCTTTGGAGCCGTTTTGAAAAAAACCATATTTTGTAAAATTGCCAGGAAACATTTATGTCGCAGGTAATGTTCTAAAAAAAATTAAGAAAACGTTTGAGGGTAATGAAATGACCAAAAACGAATATGTACCGAATTTGAAGGAAATCCATCCTGCTGTAGCCGAACACAGAGACACAGACACAAACTTTTTTCGTCTTCCCTATCATCGTAATGACAAGTCTGATCAAAATCTTGAGTTCAATTTTTTTTACGAATGCATAATTTGCCATAATTGTAATTCCGTGCCAACTGTGATTCTTTGTGTCCTTTTTTTTGTTTCTTAATGTAAAATGTTCGTATATTTTTTTTGGTTTGAGTTCGGTAAATAGCTCTTACTATGATCAATATTTGATATCATGACTTAATTTGTCACTCATTCCATATGGCTTGGGAAAGTGTAGTCAAGATGTCAGTACCGTGACATGTCTATTCTTTGTTTTTCCAATTAAATTTACTATTTTCTAATGAAATACTTCATTTAATAGAAATGTTGTTCTAAGAATAATTTGAGTGCAATACTGGCTTAAATTTTTCTTTGTAAAATTTAAGTCAAAATAGTTATTAGCAAAAAACAATAATAAATGATTGTTGTCCCCGGATTAACTTTAATTTTTGAATTCAAAAGATTTCCCCGTAAACCGCCATTTTCTTTTAGTTTTAAGACGTTTGAAGGGTAGTTTTTTAAAGAGGCACAGTACATAGTTTACAGTAGTCGTTTTATTTTTTTAACGGTGTTGTACTTTAAGAGTGATATGTTTTCATTCGAAGAAAGTGTGTCACAAATTTATTTGTCAGTACCGTGGTAGTATTTTCTAAGCATATTATAACATGGTTTTGGTTGATAATCAGAATTTTTTATTTCTTTTGTACATTTATATCGCAAGTAAAAATACTTGGTTCAATTTCAATAGATTTACAGTTGTGACCTTGGTAAAATTTAATTTAAATATCTTTAAACCTTTTTTTTGGAACACACTGTTTTTATGTACAAATGCTTTTCACTTAAGGTTTTGCTTTCTACGTTAGAAAATCTTTATGCTGCTGCCAACTTTTTCCAGTAAACAAAAATACCTAAATATTTACAATTTCATGAATCAATAATTATTGCTTTAAATGATTTCTAGTTTTCATTTTATATAATCATTGATGTCAATGAATATTTCTATTTGAGTTACAATTTCAAATACATACGACTATTATCTCTTAAAACTAATTTTGACATATTGTAAACAAACGCAGTTGATTGAAATCAGTAAATAAATAGTAATTTCACTTTAGCACCACTGGACTTTGATGGTAGCTTTCATCAAACGTTCACATTTTGACCCCAGAAACACATCATCGGTCTCAATATTTTAATTTATTTAGCATATTCTCGTATGAGTAAATGATTTCTCTGTGATTCTTAGTCATTGAGTGAAAATTTAAATTAATTCCTAGTATTGAAACTTAATCATACTTTCATTTTCACAAGTATGTATATATGTACATACTCGTATTAGACTTGATTGTTAGTAGTTGTCGTGTGCTATCAACGTCATAAATGAGTATTATACACACATAAAGACAGCAGCAAAACATCAGTACAAAGATAACACCGCCACCCGTTTAACTAATTGAATTCTATGTCAAGGTAAACATTAGGAGAGCTTCACATTTACTATAGGTAGACAAGTTTAACCCCTGTTCACACTCTTGAAATTGTGTTTATATTTTCTGTTTTGCTGAAGCTTTCATTCATACATACATATGTATGACATGGGTAAATAATGTCATATGATGGAGAAGTGTTAAATAATTTGTTTTTATTATTTATTGCGCTTCCAGACATTTTGAACTTATAATATGATGAGCATTTGAGGAGACAAAAAAAAATTGTATTTGTTAAAAAAAAAAGCAAAACACCAACAATATGGTGCAATAGCTTTTTATAAAACAGATTTGTGTTTTTTTTTAACTTAAGTTTTCTATTTGTTTTTATTTCATTTCGTAGAATTTAATTGTTATTTATTGGCAAATAAATTTGAAGAGAAAATTGATTTAATAGTTCAGATTTTAATGACATAATGAATTAATTCAATGATAATTGAATCAAGCTTCTTTTCTACCACTTTTTTGTATAATGTGCAAACATCTAAAGAAGGACAGCCTGAAAGTGTTCAATGAATTTAAATGATTTTTCCAAGATTTACTTCACGCTTTACGCTATGTTCTTTAATGTTTGTTTTATGTACAGAAGATACTCACCAGTGAATATAAAAAAATTATAAGAATAAAATTCAATCCCGAAACACTTACACTTAATTGATTTTATCAATTTGAAAATATTTTTTTTTTTTATTTTTATTTTCTTGGTTCTTTAATGATTTTCAAATATATATGTAAATTATATTTACATAAATATACCCCCACACATAAATTGGGATTACCAACTTAACGAGCACTCCGCCATTGTGTAGAGTATCTCTATTAAAATTGCTTTTGTCTAGAAATAATACTTTCTCTCTAATTGGTTTCTAATTGGATGCACACAAAGTTGGCATTGAAATCCTTTTGTATAGATATTATATAAGAAGAATTTATATCCTGTCAATGGCATTTAATTATACAATCTAAGGATTTGATTTCATTTTAACTCAAGTATAATTTTAACGAAATGAATATTATGATAAATTCTTTCGGATGTCTATATTTAGAGCTCCATTTGAATCTTAAGGATTCATTAAAATTAAATTAAGATGAAAAGGGTTTTTAGTGGCATTTTTGGAGTTTCAAAATTTATAAGGGTTCACTTGCTATGTTTAATTTTTAAATGTAATAAGGTATTTCATTTAAAAATAATAATTCGAAGGGTCTCAATTTTGATTTTGTTTGTTAAAAAGTAAACACTTAACTCATCTTATCAACTAGGACTTTTTTTTTTAAATTTTTAGCCTGAGGAGATGTTGAGAGCGTCTTTTCATAAAACCAATGATGTTATACAATTTATTTCGTGGCATAATGATTAGGTATACTCTGCCCAACAATATTTGTCAAGTACCACTGAACAAAATAATAAACCCTTGACTTAGCTACGGAAATATTTGCTACAGTTTCCTGTAAAATTTCAAACATTCCACCACGACAAGTCGGTCACACACTCAGTGACATATTTCGTGGGAGGAGCATTCAATTGTTACGTGGGACATTCGTACGAGAAAGTCATGACAAATGGTTAGCTGGATTCAAAACTGTTTAACCGATCTTGAATATTTTTTCTTAAAAAGATCAATTAAATTAATATTAACGCTATAGAATAGTATTTTTTTTTTTAAATCTTTGCAACTATCTTGGAGCAATCTCAATTTTACTGAGCATAACGTGTGAGACATCAAAACTGCCATTGTCTTATTTTTGTGTTTTTAGCGCACAAGTTCACCTGAAGTTTAAAATGCACTTAAAAATTTGAATTTTTTGCTAAAAGACTTCTCAAAACTATGACCAAGTTAAAAAATTTACTAAAACTACGAGATAAATAATAATTAAAATCAATTTAGTACCCCGTAACGTGCGGTACACACACGAAATAAGTATTTTAAAACCTTTTTGTTTAAAGCCGCAAATTTGTTAATACTTGTATTAAGTATAAAGTTCACGGCAGAGCCAAATGGCCCCGTGCCGATACTAAACCGGTTGTGTGTAGGGTGGATCGGCGCTGATCCATTTGGATTTTCAGCCAATCGAGCCTAATGGATCGAATGGCTCGGTCGTATATGGCCAGCTTAACATTTAATTAAGACTCAAATGTAATTGGAGCCCATCTTATAAAAACTTAAATTTACTGTCGCCAGATTGACATTTCCGTGCTTTGATTTCAGGTAGCTCTAAATGCTTTACGTGCGGGACAGGCCTAATACCTTCATTCCAACCTTAAAATAATAAATGAAAATGAAAAATGAAACCAATTTTCGTGGAATTCTCCGGGAGAATTTAACTGGAACACTTTTTATAAAAAAAATACGTCACAAAATAAAGAAATTAATTAAACTTTAAGACATATCAAAAATGCGATCGTAACCTTAAACATTTTAACCACTGACCAATTTCTGAAACTTGTTTGCATTTTTTACCAAATACTGATAACGTTGGTAAAAAAACTTCAACTTAAGATTTAGATCAGGTGTGTAATAATAGCCGCATTTATTAACCACATGATCTGATTCGGATCAATTTTTAACACGAAATTACAAAAACAAAATGGGATCCTGCTTTTTATCTGGATTTATTTTAATGATCCAAAAATTAGGTTTCAGTGTGGCTTGGAGGCTATCTACTATTGTGAATGTGTGTAAGTAGTACAAAGAAAAGAGTCAAGAGATCAAAAAAAAATAAACAAACGTAAGGCAAAAAGAGACGGGTATATAACACTCCTGTCACTTAGATCCTGTCTGTTTTATTTATCATGATCTGATCCGAATAATAAATTTTCAGTGTTTTTACTTCTGTGGGAAAAGGCGATTTAAGCACAATTTGGTAACATTTGGATGAAAACACACTTTTCCGTCAAAATAAAGTTTTTCTCCTATCTGTCAAGCCATATCAACTATTAAATTATGTTGAAGGATGGCTACGTTGTCTATGAAATGAAAAGCTTTAAGAATCCCGATTTTTTTTAAATTTTTTAATTCTCCAGAAAAAAGTGATTTCAGAGCAAAATTGGTTGACATTTGAATTTAATTAAACTTTTTCCTCATCTGCAAGCTATTTACTCTCAAATTTCATTGAAGGATGGTTGCGAGTTTATTGGATTAAAAAGCCTCTAAAAATTTCTAAATTTTTTGAATTTTTCTTATCTGCGGAAAAAAAATATGCACATAATTAAATACATTAAATACAAGATTTGTATACCAAAAGTTTTCCTTAAAATGTTTTAAGAATTTGATATTGTTTTTTCAAAAAAAAAAAACCGCAGGAGTAGGTTCCGGCTCTTGTCAGGAGGTGACATATTTCCGCATCTAGATTATTTTCTTGTCTTGTAAAGTTTCCTTTTTAAGTCGTTCAGATTCAGTAGAATACTCGTAGTAGCAGAACTTGGAAAGTTGTACGCTACTATTTCTTCATTCTCCACGAGCTGTCGGTCGTGTCATGAAATTTATTTCATTTTAAATGTTTTTTTTAAGACCTTTAAATAAATTGATGGCTAAAATTACTCCTAATGAAATACTTTTTTTCTCTGACTCCAATTTTACTTCAAATGCTGTGAAATTCATGAAATCCCATCAAAGTTTCTGAAACGAAAATCATCAATTCCTTGAATAGGTTAGATTCCTATACCCTCGTCAAAAATCGCGTTATTATTTTTGTTCATTTATTATTCCAAATCTTACCCTTTAACACATAAAAAAAAAAATACTCCTAATCAACATAAAAGGTCGTTTTTATATTTTGTCTTTGTCCTATATTTTGTCGGAAGCAAACTTAAACCTATACAAAAACACATTAACTGTGCCAATTTCTAAATTCAACACTCGCCACTCAAAGTATATTTTTCCAATTCCTATGTTAACCAAACTTGGTTACACAAAACGTAACAAAGTAAATCAGAAAAAAACTTGTGTTTTTTTCTTTCTGTGGTCATTTAACGGCTTGGAAGGAAAAGGTCCCTCTGGGTAAAATTTGGTCAAAGATTCCTTCTCATCAGTGTTGGTTGTTTGTTGGTTGTTCGTTCGTCCTTGGATTGGTTCTCATCTCCCTTGAAAATAAACAACAACAAAAAAAAAAAAAATACCACAAGACATTGTACGTGACAGTGATTTTTAGTTTCTCTTTTTTTGGACATTTTGAAATTTCTAAAAAGTACATCCCTTCTCTTTTCACAGTCAAGTCAATACCAGACCTCAAATCCTTGTCAACGTTTAAAAGTTTTCCCTACGAATTTGAACAAACATATTTTCCTCAAGGATTAGATTTCCCTTTTTTTATGCTTGAGGGAAGCTTTTTAAGAGGTTTAGGGTTCTGGAAATAATTGTCTGTTAATGGGCTACAATAATTCATCTTTGTCCTGTCCAATGTCCGTTAGTGGAATAGAAACCAAAAAGGGAAATGACATTTGTGTTCTATAAATTATTCATTCAAAAGGACTCCTGTTGCTATTGCGTGTGGTCGCTGTCCTTATATATCAGCAGGAGTGGCATAACTATACAGAACGGAAGGACCTATCGAAAAATGTATGTCAGTTGTTGAAAAAAAAAACTCTGAGTGACGTACTCAGCTGTAAATCAAATTCTAAATAAAACTAGCTTGGTCGTCTTATCTACATGACGTCATGAATAACTCAAGTTTAATTGATGGATTAGTTATTATTCCCCCTTACAAGGGTGATATCTAATTACGAGTATATCCCTATGTTAAAGAAGTGCAAAAATCCTAGCTAGAATATGTTGTGCGAAAGTTACGTATGCCATGCCATTGGTTGGTTCCGCAATCAAGTTAAACTTTACGCGGGTGCAATTTCAGGGAATTTGCATTTCACTTCTATGCGCGGAAATGTTTATCCATTTTATTTTCTCATCTCCGAATGTCGGTTATTCGGTTGGTGGATGTGGATATGTTTCGGCACTATCGCATGTACAAGTACACTGTTTACTCAAACCAACGAGAAATTGCGCTAGATCCGGATCCGGATGAGCAAACTCTTTTTGTTGCATTTTTAGTGCTTAAATTTTTATTTAGTTTTGTCAGAGAAAACCTGCGTTGAATACCAGAACCAGCGTAAAGTTTTTTTTTCATTCAGAAAGTAGACGTATTCCATGATTCCATAGACGTGGTGATGCTCGAAGCAGTATTTAAATATGGTTATTTTTTTATACAAAATGTTATGCCATTTAAGAATGAGCTTTGTGTTTTTTAAAGTACCTTCGGGATGTACTTTATGGTTTTGAATTTTATTTCATCCAGCTTTAACTGTGTTATTCTTCTATACAAAATTGTGTGCACAATTTGTTATGTATCCTTGGGTTGTCTATGCAATATTTGAATTTTCAATGTTAAAGAAGAGAAGTATAGCGAGAGTCTTAAAGTGCAGTGAATGTAAAGCTTTTTTCTCAAGGACACCTTTCTACAATGTCTTTAGCTCAAGAGACAATTGTTTTACGAAATATTTGGCAGGGGGTCTTAAATATAAAATAATAATAGGAAGTAAGTTTTAATATATACTCTTTTTTTTGGCAAAAACTCAACGCGAACAACTATTGCAATTGTTGGTATCTCCGGGTTGCATTTAAATCCTTGTAATTGGGCTCTGAAATTATCTTATTGTTAGCACATAATGTTGAGTATTCGAACAAAAATATGCAATTTCAAAGGTCAATAATTTGTCATAAAAGTTCAACAAGACTTAGTACCTAATGCAGTTATAGTAGGTTGGATGCGAAATCTCGCATTTGGGATCTTGCATTACTTAATCTCGCAATGACAAAATTCCTCAAACTAAAATCTCGAAAATTTAGGTTCTTCAAAATTTAATTGCAGTGAAAAACAAAATTTATTTGTTGCAATGTAATGCGATATTTCCTATTTCTTGCAAGAAATATCTAGTGGCTTGGGCCTTGCCTATCCACATGTTGTTATTTCTAATAAATAAATTAAATACAATTAAATTTGGAGGCGCAACAGCTCGTGTAAAACCAGGGCCTAGTGACTTACAACTCTCAACCATTCATGTGTGCGTTCTGATGGCAGGAACAGAGGGAACCAAAACAAATTTTTGCCGAGTCCGAACGGCTAGATGAGAGGCACTTATTCATGACAAGTATACTTTTGGAGGATTTGTCAGTTCCTCGCAAGAGGCAGTACCTCGCAAAGAAATCATTTCTGATTTTTAGGTGGCAACAGCTGGGAATCAAACCCAGACCTTTGGCATGACAGTCCTACGCACTAACCATCATGCCACGAGGTACTACTATTCCTCAATATCGGAAGTAAAAAAAAGAAAAAAATGTAAATGTTTAAAAACGGTACCGTTGCAAAAAATTAACCTGGAAACAAATTTCAGAACAATAAACTTGAAGTTGTAAAATGCTTTCTGTTTCAACTCATTACGTGGTACAACTCTTGAAAAAAAAACACTTAACAAATTTTTTTTTTAAATCACGACCCTGAACTTTGCAAACGGTTTGAATATCATATATTTAAGACTCTCACCAGTGGGGTAGAGATGGTTCGATGTAAAAAATCTTGATACGCCATTTTAATTTTTTTTTTACCGTCACGAAACATTACGAAAAAGGTAGGTAATATCGAAAAAAACGTTGAACATTTTAAGACTGTCACCAGCTGTGTAAAAATGCATCGCTTTTATTTGAAATGGCAATCGATTTGTCACGACAAAATCACGATACGCCATTTAAAAAAAAATTTTTTAATCGATGCATTTTTACAGAGCTTTGGACAGTCCAAAATATGAAATTCAAATCGTCTGTAATGTTCAGGGTCATAAAAATCTTTTTCCCTTAATTTTTTTGACTAGTGTATATTTAAAAAAAAAACTGGATGTGGAATAATATTTTCAGTTTCACGGAAAAAAAAAATATATCACTTTGAACTATACCAGTGATGAATTCTGCTGTAAGGAACATACCTGTTCTGTGAGTATTTGGGTACTTGTTTTGATACCAAACGATGAGCTCTTTTCCAGAGGTGACATGATGGTAGCGCTAGTCGGAATTTCTTTGACTACAATTTTATAAACAAAAGCACAATTTTTGGATTAAGATTTAATGTTTCATTACAACATTCAAGAAAACAAAAATGTCAAACAAATTTGTTTTATGATATGATAAAATATCGAAAGAAACAAAAATGCTTAGCGCGGTGGCAAAAGTTAACTTAAAAATCGGAATTTATACAAATCCTGACATGTCAATATTTTCCTTCAAGTTTTGAAATAATACATGCTAGTACGTCCAGCCCTCGAAACTCGAGAGCTAATAATATTATTTGTCACACTGAGCTACTTATTATTATTTTCTGCAGCATTGAACGCTGCCATCAGATATTCCAAAAATCTTTCCAGTCATTCCTGGAAAATTGGTTGGTTGGTGGGTGGAAAAAATCGAAACGTCACATTTTGGTTATTCCAAATAAAAACAAACAATTACTCGGGGTTTCGCTCTCGCTCTTGCTCGCACTTATTTCGCAATTCTCTTTGAATGTTTTTTAGTTTTTATGGTGCAATTATTTAATACATTTTTGTATTCTGAACTTCTGTGCAAAAAAAATAACATTTCAACGATACATAATTTATATGCCTTCGGCTTTTGTAGACTGCGTAAATTGTACCACAAAATTCGTGTTTGCCGTTTTATTATGTGATAAAAAATAAATATTATCAGCACAGTTGTAGCAAAACCTGGAAACCCGCCTGTTCATTAAAATAAAGTCTGTTCTTTTTGTTACAAAAATATTTAAAATAACCCAAAATACAAAACATTTCGTTTGGTATAATACTTTTTAAATAAATGAAATGTTATGGCTGTCCGTGTCCCTTGCTTAACCAATCATTGTCACCTCAGGTCAAACATGAATCATTTCTTTTCAAAACCCTAAAAGCACTTTTCTTAATAAACCTTTTTTTAGCAAAAAACCTTTCCACTCTACCTATTCAAAGTTAAACCATTATTTTTATTTATTAATTTTGTTTGTCTTTCTTCCTGGAAGAAAAAATTTTTTTTTAATGATTTATTCGAAAGCTCTGTACTAGAATTTAAATTAACTATTTTTCGGTCAAATACCTCAAACGACTTATGTACAAAAAAAAAAAACCCTTTCCTGTCGTATGTCTGATGAATGAGGTTAATGAATCTCTTTATACGGTTCTTCTATACAAAACCGAGATTGTTTGTCCTTCCAAAGGGGACGTCGACGACCATCAACAACAATTAAATTTCCTTTCTATAATGGCGTCCCATCCTGTCCAGTCCAGTCCAGTCGCTGCGGGAGCGGGAAACTTACAATCATTAAAACAAGGCTCCTTTCAGCTTTAGTTCATCCACTTAACGAAGCCGCTGCGTGGCTGGCGTTATAACAGCACAGGATCTCATGTATATTGTTCACAAGGGAAAATCTAGGAGGGGTTGGCTACTATAAAGCGACCAACACTTCCCTTAAAAAGGAAAAGCCGCCATTTAAAAAAAAAAACAACACACTGTATAGGCATGTCGCTTATCTTGTTTTATTTTTTTTCCATTATTTGTTTTTCTTTCCAGCACTCGCTCTTCTCTATACTGCGTCATCTATCTCTTGTGTGTGTCTGCTTATGTTTGTATATGTTTTCAAAATGAAGTCCTGTTTTTGTGTTGCGTTGTATAATCCAATTGAGATCAACTTTGGGTCGCGGATTTGTTTGTAGTTAATTAGAATCCCATTTTCTGTTGCTGAAATACTGCTCCTGCCGAGCTTTGATGATTCCTGGAGAGATTGGTGGCAAAGGAAATTTATCCTTTCTTGTGTGGTAATTAGTATTTTTGATTTTTCTACCATGCCAAAATGTGAAAGATTTTAAATATACAAATATAATAAAATAAAGGTTGGGCAATAAAATAAGTAGGCAGGGATATGAGAAGGATTCAAAAGGATTAAGAGTGTTGGTGACTTATTTCTTTTATTATTTTGTTTCGTTGATCGAATTTTGTTTTGGTTGTGTAATTAAATTTTGTTGGAATTAATAGGATTAATGAGGAATATTTAATTATAACGCAATAGGCTTAAAAGAAGAAAAACTTTTTTTTCGTTAGTATTGTAAATCATTTTGTGGATTTACTATAAGTCGGAAGAAATATTTTATTAGAAATTGACACCGAGGAGATAGATAATTTTTTTTTTTGACAGAACTTGGCTAAAACTTTTAAGCCAAATGTTAATTTCCTTTATTTTGTTAATTGGGAGAATTAAAAAAGAAAAGGCTGCCCAGCCATCGGAGGAGGTTGAGATATTTATATAGAAATTCTTAGAACATTAATTTCTTCATTTTTATTGACGTGGAATCAGCTGTTTCTATTTAAATTCTTACTTAAAATAAAATAAAAAAAAGTTCCCTTTCTATATTTCGTTCTAAAAACCTTTTCAAAATTATTTTAAGCTTTTATGAAATCTTTAATTTAAAGAACACATAGATCCAGTTTAGTTCAACCCATATAACCCTTTTCACCCCATATTTTCAGGGAAAAACAAAAAGTGTTCGTGTCTGGTTTTTCGAGAAAAAAAAATCACCCTGAGTAAACATAAAGGACAATAATAGGGAACAATAGGACAAGAAGTTTAGTTTTACCACCATTTAGTTGACCTTATTACAGGAAATGTTGTACTTAAAGTGTTGTTTTTAATGTCATATTTTCACGAGGACTGCTACTTGAGCATTAAAAATGTTTACGAAGATTATATTATATGAATAGTTTAATGGGATTATTAACAATGAAAAGCTTTACTCATTAGTAATATTTCTAGATTTAAATTCCAATTAAAATTAATTATGTTAATGCTGCCTTAATTAAGAAGTCGTGAACTGTTGTTTGAAGGAAAATCTAAAGCCAAAACAGGTTCGGTGTAACAAAAAAAATTTTTTTTTTAATATGTGTCAAGGAATTCCTTAATGAGCTTTTGAAAAGGTAAATAAAGGTGTTGTTTGTATGAGAATGGGATAACTGTGTTAATATCCAATTTCAAAACTAATTCTATGAACCTTAAAAACTAATTTAACAATGTCAAATATAACTAAAAAGGTCCAATAAGAGATTATAAACTTTTTTGTGGCTACAAATTCACACACACAATATTTTGTTATACAAATTTTAGGAACCGTTTCTGAAAAAAATAAGCTTTTCCCCCTACCTAATGGGGTGATTTAGCATTGCATACCTACGAGAAAAAGCTAGGACGTATATATTTTTGTTTGGATATTTTCGTGAATTTACTTTGATGTTTTTGGGTAGGAATAAATTAAAAAAGTTTAACTTAAACATTTTTTTTTTGAAATAAGGTAAGTATAACATTTCAGTCTGAACTTAATTTCTTAAAAAAATGGATTCTACTTTAAAGTATTTTTTTTTTTAGAAACTGTAAATTCTTTATGGAACTGTTAACTCTGAAACGCGTTTTTCCTTTTTTTTTATGAACGTTTTTCTATCGTATCTATGAGTAAATCATTTGTTTGCTTAGATTTTTTGTTAGATCTACAGACGCTTGTAGGGTAGTCACTTTTTTTGTTTAAGTGCAAATTGCATTAATTTTCCTTAAAAATAGCATGGTTCTTTGACTGAACGTCATTTTTCCTTAGTGCTTTTTACTAATAGAAATTAGGTCAAACCTTTTATTTTTAAAAAAATAGGCCCTAACTCAAAACAAACAAAAAGTCAGATACGTTTTTTCTTCTTAACATGGTAGTATTTTAATGTACATAATGTAGGTACTTATAAAAAATTCTCTAAACATTTTTAAGGAAAAAAAATTAGTATATTTAAATCATAAGTATTTATTAATTTCCAAATAAAACTAGAATTGAAAAAAAACCGTTTTTGAAATATCCAAATTTTGTTATCAAAAAAAAAACCGTTTTTATTTGCGATCTACATATAGGTACTAAGTATCTATATGGCAAGTTAAGAATTCGTAAACAAAATTGAACCCAGGCTTGTCATTTAGATGATAGGGCAGCCGAAAAAAGTGGGTCTAAAAATTCTGTCGGTCTGCTTGTCCGTTCGGCTGCAACCTAAACGGCTGGAACGATTTTTTTAATACTTGGTACATAGTGATTTTTGGTTATTCTGCCAACACGCTTTTTCTTTATATTTTTTAGAACTAAAAATAACGGTACCTGCCATACAATATTTTTAGCAATTTTAAAAATCTCATTTTCTCATAACCGACTCTATTACTTGAAAAAAAGTCAATAAACCTTTTGGTTATTAATGGTTAAAAACGGTAATTTTGAATCCAATAATTTTTTTATACAGAAGCTTTTTAACATTACAATAATTTTTCTTACCAAAATTGATAAAAAAAATATATTTTTGTGTTTTAAAAAATGGTCAAAATATTTTTAGAGCTACACGTTCGATTATTATAAAATTTAAGGGTTTTTTTCACTCGTAAGTATTTTAAGAAAAAAATTACTTTCATCAAAAAATAATGGTACCTTCCAAACAAATATTAATAAACCGTTAAGGAAAATATTTTTTTCTTAAAAATGGCTTCTACAATTTATATAAAACTTTTTCTGTATTCTTAAATTAGTGCGATATACTACCGAAAATTACAAATACCAACTATTAATGGTCAGCCTTATTGTGAGTTTCACATGAACAACATTCCACGCGGAAAAATTTTTCGGCTTTTTGAGTTTCACCCGAAAACAAGAAATTTCCTTATTACTTACTACTTATTACTTATTTCGTAATGTACCGTTATTAAGAGCTAAAATTGTCACTTATTTTTTGACAGCGAACGAAAGAAAATCAGAGGGTATTGACTCATGCCTTGCGAACGTTTTTTTTTTTTTGTTTATTTTTAGACCAAGAGAAGTTTGGGCGAAACTCATAATAGCTTTAAAAATTCTAGGTGAACAAAAAATTTTCGGGTGAAATATTTTCCATGTGAAACTCATAATAAGGCTGAGTACCTCCCATATAGAACGTTTTTTGAATGAAACCTTTTATGAAAAATTCAAAAACCCTCTTTTGCTTCGAAATTTTGATAAGCAATATTTTTGTCTACTTATTTGGCATGCCAAATAATTCTATGAGAGGTACTACATATTTATCATATTAGAAGGTGCTAAGTATTTATTTTGTAGGTACCCCCTATATTTTTCAATATTTATTTAAAGATCGCATTAATTTAAAAATTTTATCAAAATTGTTGGAGTTGTTTTTGAAAATAAATTTTCTTAATGTTTTTTTTTTTTTGGGTGGTAGAGGTATATATGTAGGTACCGTTATTTTTTCCAATTAAGTAAATTTTTGTTTTTTTAATATTCTTAGTATTAAAAAACCGTAAGGTATCCAACATTAAAATTTAAATTAAATTTGGTAGCACAATAGCTCATAGAGAACGAGGGCCTAGTGACTTACAACTATCAAATATTTCATGTGTACGTGTTGTTGGGAGGAATGGAAGCGACCTACACTTATTCATGACAAGTATACTCTTGGAGGATTTGTCAGTTCCTCTCAAGAGGCAGTACCTCGGGAAAAAAAATTCTGTTTTCAGGTGGCAGTGGCTGGGAATCGAACCCAGACTTTCGGCATGACAGTCCAACACACTAACCATCATGCCCCGAGGTACTACCGTAAGGTATCTTCCAAGTTTAAAATAAAAAAATATCTTTTTTATATATTTTCAAACTTCGCATAGCAAATTAATAAAAACAGTCATAACGTTTTCAAGAAAATAATCGAGAAAATAAAAACAATGAGAGGTACCTTATCCACTGATATTATTAAAATTTTATTTCATACAATAGTTTCCAAAAAAAATTTGAAAATATAGATTCTGAATTTTAAAAAAATGATAATTTTTTTTTGAAAGTTTGCAATGTTTTTGATAAAAAAATTTTAATTTTTTTTTAAATTCAAAAAATATTTTTTGCAACTCCAGGAGACGCCATTCTTCCAATAACCATTTGAAGAGTGGCAAAAAACTTCAGCTAGATTGAAGGAAACTATAAGAGTCAATCCCCAGATGCATAGATGCTGTCCCAAGGGGGAAAAGAAAATAGACGAAGTATTTGTTTTGAATGTTTCGCTTTAATTAAATAGTGTACACTTTATATAATATAATATGGCAACTATACATAATATGGTAACATAACATGGTAACTATTCGAATATACATTGCTCGGGATAAATATTCCTTTTGTTTTAAAATGTCACAAAACTTAAGAAAACTAGACAGTTGATGTATAAAGAGCCAACCGAAGCTCAGAAAGTAACCAAATGATTAAGTTGTTAAAGCTCTTTGAACCTGAATACTTACTTTTCTTTTTATCTCTCTATGAATATGTTTTTTTTAACTGTTAACCTTATGTGCATAAACTTTATTCCCATACATTTAGGTCAACTTTAGCCAAAACCATTGACCCATTTAAATATTAGATGAAAATTGTACGAACTTTCGTTGATTCAATTTGAATGAAATTCATGTTTGTCATTTTCAATGAATATCTAAAAATGTTTTTAAAGAGAATTGAAGAAATTTCTCTTTAAAAAGATTTTTAGATATTCATTGAAAATGTTGATCAAAATTAATTAGATATGTTAATATATTATTTGCATTAAATAAAATACTATCGATTTTGTTTTCAAGTTCAAGTTTATGCCAGCAATCAAAAGAAACTTTATTTAAAATTTTTCTCCGATTTAAAATTGTAAGAAAAACATTTGATGCCAATGTTATTTTATTTTCATTTTTTGTATTATTTCTTTTCTTTGATAAGTAAATCAAAAAAGCTACTCAATTATCCTCCCCACAGAAATAAACCATTAATATTAACAAAATGTTTATCTTAAAGAAAAAAAAAAAAACAAAACAAAAATAAAACCACCTCGATGTCCCGTCTAGTTATTTAAGAAACAAACAACAACAAAAGAAATGTTAAAATAAATCACATTTCTTTTTATGTTTTATTCTTAAAAGAATTTTTTTATAAGAAAATAAAAAAAAAGAAAAGAAAAAGAAAATTTAACAAAGAAAATTCTTAAATGAAAATTCTTTCGTCAAAGCTTAAGAAGTTGACTAACTCAACCCCACAAAATGACGAGACACCACTTTGTGAGCATAAGAAAATGTTAATATTTGTCCACAAGAATTTATAATGAAATAAAGTTAAACTCGATGATAAGGAGAGAGAGAGAGGGAGGCAAAAGTAGAAATTTGCAGGCGACTAAAGGTGGATGTTTTTTTTTTTTTGGGTATATTTTTGTAGGCAAAACTGGTGCAAGAGAGAAACTAGAAATAATTTTGTTTGCCACTGTTTGTGTTGGCTCGAGTTGCTATATACTATAAATTGGATTTATTAATTCATGTGTTTCTGATACAAGAATGAATTATTAAATCTAATAAATTTTTAGTTTATTTCAATAGATGGATGCCATGCCAATGAGGTAAAAGCGCTAAGTTGCAAAAAGAAAACAAAATTTAAAAAAATTGCTTATGAGAAAATTTATTAATTTGATAATGTGTTTAGTGGCTAAGTGCCTACAAACTAACCACTTGTTGATGATGAGCTATAAATACCCAAATGAAAAAAAAAATATTGTTAAATGAAAGATATGTATGTCTAATATACGCTTTCTTGGTTTCAAGGTGTTTTTTTTTTGCTGTCATTTAAATACATTGCGCAGAGGTGAACAAATGTAGGTATCTGTTTCAAAGGCTTGCAATGTAATAATGTTTTTAATTATTTTAAATACTATGGCTATAAGTTATGCAAAGTTTTTCATATACTTAAATGCTTGACTTGAAAAATCTGTATTTTTAAATTTAACAAATTCTATAAGAATTGTTATCGAGAACTCACATCTGGTAGGGTATTTTGAAATATATTTTTGTTTTGATACAAATTGGTCCTACATGGTGGGAATCCTGCCGCAACAAGCCAGATACGGACAGATTTACTGTTGAAACAATTTACCTATGAAACAAAACACAAAATGAACTTTGGATTTGTGCGTGGAATGTTAAGTCCCTTAATATGAAGAACACATGAGAGTAGAGAAGTAAAGATAAAAAAAAATGTATTTACAAAAACTTTCTTACAATAATTTATTGCATTTATCAATAATCACGTAGAATGATTTTTGTTATTAAAAAATGTTAAGAGAATAGGGAATCAATATATTCAATTTAATAAAAATTTTGAGTTTTTAAAAAAATTATCCAAGAATTTTTTTTTTCAATCTCCCAAAAATTTAATTTTTAGACTTATTTTCTTCAAACTGCCGATTCAATTATAGCGCAGTGCATTTATAAACTGTCCCAGCAAATTTGTAAAACACCCCCAATTTCTTTTAATTATTCGAAGGTTAGTTGATTTAGGACCATAATTCTGAGTTTTCGCACTAACCAAATATACCGTTTGGCAGCCAACTTGCATTTTGTTTGATTTAAGTTTTTATTAAATATCTCGGGGCCTCGAAGTTCTACAAAAACGTGTGTTTTACAAGTTTCCAGTAAAATGTCCTACCTTCAAACAATAATTTTTTAATATTTTAAATAGCTAAAAAGTTAGAAGCCAATAAAGTTCTTTTTTTATTATTCAAAGAAAACGGTAATTGCCATTCAACCGTTAAGGAAAAGCTCATTTCTCTCAAAAACGACTGAAAAGATTTTGACTAAAAAATAAATCAGTATGATAGAAAGCTAAAGCGTGTAAGAAGGGTTGAGAAAAGAAAAAAATCATATGGGAGGGGGGGTTCAATTCTCCCCCGTTTTTGGTTGGGAGGGGAAATTTTCTAAGAAAATGACTTAATACAGAAAAAAATTATTAAAAAACAAGGGTAACGCTTACAATGCCATTTTGTAACCTTTTTGCCAAGCCAAAAACTTCTATCTTAATTTCAATTTTATATAAAGTTATTTGAGCTTACAGTTTTTGAAAAATATTTTTTCAAACTCAAAACTTTGAAAAATAAATTAAAAAGAAATATTAAACTAATTTGTTTTCAAAATTTTATTTAACTCTTTTTGTTTTCAAAATTCAATATGTATATAGTTTTATATTTTAAACCATAAATTAATAAAATATTTGAATTTTGAAAACAAAAATTGTATTTAATTATGTATATAAAAATTAGTTTTGAAATTTTCTTTTAATTCTTTTTTTTCAAAATTTTGAGTTTGAAAATAAGTTTTTCAAAAACTGTGCACTGAAACAACAATAACTAAAATTAAAATTAAAGAATAGGCTTTTGGCTTTACCAAAAAGTATACTATAGCTTTATAAGTTTTACCGTTGTTTTTTAAAAATTGTTTTTGTTTTAAGTCATTTCGCCCCTCCTGGCTAAACGAGGGAGAATTGAACCCCCCATCCCATATGATTTTTTTTCTCAACCCAACTTACACGCTTTAGCTTTTCGTCACAATATGCGAATCACCCTGTATAGCGAAATACCGCGTTTTGTGACCTTTGAAACATAAGTATTAAATTTGAAGAAATCACTTTATGATTTTTAGAAACTATATTTTTTTTTTTTAAATCTCAATTTTTCAAAAAAATTTTAATGATTTATTTTGAAACTAGTAACAATTTTTACATGCGATAAGTGCCAAGTTTAGGATTCACGCAAACAAAATTTTGAGACAAAAATCAAACATGACATTACGATGATAGAGAACACCAAAAAAGTGGGTGGCAAAACTCTGTTTGTCTGTCTGTTTGTATCTAGATCTACAGGTCTAACACACAGTCTAACGGTACTTGCCAGACAATCGTTAAGGAAAAATTTACCAACCTCAAAAACGGCTCCGACGATTTCGATTAAAAAAGTAAGTGAAATATTGTAGTAATTGTTTACTTTTTTCCTGCCATGTAGGGTTGTTTTGATATTTGAATTCTTCACTTACGGCTCAACCGATTTGAATCAATTTATTTTATCAAAAAGCTCCTATAAAATGTTAATAGTATTGCATACCAACATTTTTAAAATGCTAAGTTGAATTTTTAAAAAATATTGACATTTGTTTTGTGAAAATTCAATATTTTAAAAACGGGCTGATGAATATTTTTGAAACTAGGTTTATAAATGTGTATTAATAAATACTCAAAACTGTCATACCAATTTTTTTATAATGCTACCAAATTTGTATATACAAAATGCTGTTTTTTTTAGAAAACTGCTCCACGATTCAAATTTTTCTTGATATTGATATTTTTCTAAGAAAATAAAATGGCATTCTTGTGTTTGAGCTCTAAGTGATTTAACAGGTTGTTTATGCAACTGATAGAACGATTCAAATATTTTTTTTGCTTTTTTTATAATTACTTGCATATTTCAAAAGTTTTTAAGGTGCAAGCAAAT
Source organism: Dasysyrphus albostriatus (assembly GCA_946251815.1). Classification (NCBI taxonomy): domain Eukaryota; kingdom Metazoa; phylum Arthropoda; class Insecta; order Diptera; family Syrphidae; genus Dasysyrphus; species Dasysyrphus albostriatus. The sequence goes on from OX276336.1 coordinate 142,417,297, forward strand.
TGAACATAAAAGCAAGTATGAATGTATCTAAAATTTTATATATAAAAAATTTGTTTTTAAGAAGCCGTTTTAACGATTTAAAATTTGTTTTCCATGTCTTACATTGTCAAGTTATTATTGAGCTCTAAGCTATTTTACGATTTGCTTAAACTTTTATTAGATTTAAATGCTTTTCAAGCAACTTGAACATAAGAGCCAGTACATGCGCGATCCAGTCGTGCTAGTTATTTTGATCTATTTTACAAAATCTCATTTTTTTCAAAAACGGTTCCACACCTTGTCCTTAAAAAAATTAAATAAATTATTTTTAGTAAATTCTACCATTTGATGGGAAACCATTTTCAAGAAAATGGTTATAAATAGTACCTTCAAAAAAAATTTTTTTTATTTTCAATGTGTTACAGATTTAAATAATTTTTCTCTTGCAGAAGGATTAAATAAAATAAAGTGATATTGTGTACCAAAATTTGGAAAAAAATATAGTTTTTGATTTTTAAACAAATTTTATAATTCAAAAACGACCAAGTCAATTTTTTTTTTTAAACTAAGTGCTGTTTTTTATGGTACCTTCCATTCAAGTATTAAAAACCCGTTTAAGAAAATCCCATTCTTATCGAAAACAACTACGATTTTTTTAAATTTATTGTTCTCCATTTATTGTTCGCCATTTTTAAATTTGTTTTTTTTTTAAATTATTGGTTGATCAAATTTAAATAATTTTTGTTCAAACAAAACAATTCCAATTAGTATGAATAACGTTGTATATACATAATAAAATTTTGTAATGAAATCAAATTTTTTTTTTTGGAAAATTCAATATTTCAAAACCGGCTTGATCATTCTTTTTGAAAATTTATTTTTATCTCCATATTAATAGAAACTTAAAATTTTCGTACCAAAATAATTCAAAGATGTTTTAAATATTTTATGAATAAAACATATTTTTTTTTAATAACCTATTCAGAGATTTTCAATTTTGTTCTTATTAATTCATATTTGTTCATGAGTTCAGAGGGGAGAAAGCTAATCACACCATGATCTCTCTTCTACGATCTCTTTGACATGGACAAAAATGAGTGACAAATTTTTAAATTTATAAACAAATAATTTAACAATTAATTCAAGATAAAAGCGTTTATTTGGTTTGGTAACTGTTTTTTTGCTTACTTGAAATTCATTCAAATTTTGTTTATATTCTTTAGTCTTTGACGAACAATAAAGTCCTATACTTCTTACGCATATTTTCATTTTGATTCATTCCAATGGTTTGTAGATCTTCTTTGAAATTTTTTGCTGTTGTAAAATGAAAAATAAATATTATTTGGTTTTTATTTTGTTTTCAAGCAATGTTTTAATTTTATATTTTGATTATTAGATTGTATCTTCAAAGCTACAGACCATGTCCAATTTGTATTAACATAATCAAATTTCATTTTTGTTATTTTTCCTGTTTTAAGTTAAGGTGGTAGTATACCTACAATAATTCACATCTTTCAACAGATGGACGTACTTACGAGTACATACTCGGATCCCTTTCTTACTTTTCCTACCCCTATTGTTTTTTTCAAAGTTCTTCTTCAAATTTAAGTTAAAAACAAAAGCTAACGTAATTCCATTCTTCAAAACTTTTCATATTTAAAAAAGAAGAAACAAGTTTTATTAAAATAATGTAGGTAAGCAAATTTTTGTACCTATGCTTCAATTCCTAATCATAATTCAGCAAAAAAAAAAACATCACTTAAAACTTTCCGGTTCTTGAATTTTAAAAGATTTTTTTGTTATTTATCCGCATCCTTTTTTTTTTTGTTTTTTGTTTTTATTTGTTGTTTTATATAATTTTTTGTAAGCACCTTTCAACTTTAACCATTGCTGCAATAATTCAACTCAATTATTCAAGAAGAAGCAACAAATAAAATTCAACTACCGCAAAAAAAAAACAAAAGCTGGTGGTGATGGTGGTGGTGCTCCACTTAAAACAAAAAAAAAACAAAGAGGAACCAGGCTCGACTCGTCAGTCGTCGTTATCGTAGAAAAGTCTGCAGTGAAAATTCCCAACAACAAACGGATGTTTTTTCAACTTTTGAATTTTCTTTCAAGAGATCTTTCAAAGGATATTCGCCTTAAAAAAAACAAACAAAAACACACATATTCACACAGGAACACGCACACAGAGCTACTCAAAAAAAAAGCAAATACAATTTTTAAAACAATGCTCATTGTCTCGAATGCGAAGAGTCCTCCTTCTCTGCACATCCCAATTCGTCATTTTTGTCATCTTGACTATAAAATTGTTTCTGTCAAACAGCAGTTGGGAGAGGATAATAGCTGCAGGATGATTGTGTCTGTTGACGATGACGATGACAACAATGACGATGAGCAGAAACACTTGGCTTGACATCATTGTATCATAAATTAAAACCAAGCTTTTTGTTCGACAGCGCACACCGACAGCTTATCGATTGTGTGGCTTTAAAACAGCATCCCTTAAAACTTTGGCCTGCAGATACCCTTTTGGACAAAACTTCAAGGTGTCTTCTCGGGGGTATGATGCCGTAAGGTGTTGTTAAGTGAAAATATCCGACGTGGGAATTCACTATGCAAAAGTTCCATTTTACTAAATGTTCCCTGAGTCACAACGCCATTCAAGTGCACCACCATTCCGCTGCATTTCCATCCATGTCAACTTTATGGAAAAAGAAAAACATTCGAAATGTTGTGAAGGGGTACCGAATGCTTTTACATGCCTTGGAGCTTATTCATTTGTAGCTATGTATCATCCCGGGATCAGGATTCGTATCCATTTTTAAAGCAGAGTAAAAATTTCATGTGCGGATAAAAGGGTGTGCTGCAGGAACAGAGTATAAAGAGTTTTCTAGCAATATGGGCTCCAAGGCATAACGTGGACGACAACGACAACGACAACTACGACGACGACAATGACGACGATGATGATGACGATGAGGGTGTCCTTTGCATTTGTGTTCTAAATAAAAGGGCAGAGACAAATGGGTGGCGTCAGTCTGCTGGCGGATGTGGTGCGCCTTTCCAGTTTGCTGTATTTCATGTTTGTGCTAAAGCAACAACGTCAACAAGCGATAAATGGGTAATTTGCTTCATAATTTTATGATCGCTTTTATGTATGAAGGGAGGAGGTGAATTGTGTGGGATGAAGCATGTAGGTGGAGTAGTTTTTGTTTGTTTGTTGTTGTTTTGTTATGAAGGATGTAGAGACATTTTTTCAAAGTCTTTTGCAAAGCTCATGAGCATGCTGGGGTTTAACTTTGTTAAACTCGTTGAATTAATGTGATTATATAGGGAATGGTTGATGGGAAAGTTCATTGGTGGCGGCGGGGAGTATTTGCAGGACTTAACTTTCAGTTGGTGGTTAATTGGTACGTTTATATTGAAGGGTTTATATTTTGGGTCGTGTGATTAATTTTAATAACTCAACTAGAATCTGTGTTTATATTTATATAACAAAATGTAAACAGATATTTCAAGGGTATTCTGTGTTTTTGAAAAGATTTAATTAACAATACACACACAAATACGTTAAAATAAAACACTGCGGACTATGTGAGTAATGGAGACTCCCAGCTTTCCTCTCTTTACACACAGATGCAATCATAGTAAAAAGCGTTTACAACGATGCGGAAACTTAATTAACATATCCCAGTTCATTTTCAGCAGCCGATTATAACGTATTTGTGAGTTTTGAAAGGATTTCTAAAAATAAGGATTACCAAAGAATTTATTTAAAATTTATTTCTCTTGTGCGTTTTATTTTTGGTTTCTTTAATAAATTTTTAATTAGTTGTGTTTGTTTTTAATATGAAATATAATTGCGTAAAAATAATTTAGTTGGAAGCTGTAACGATGGGTTTCACGTTCAATCCCACCAACTGAAATATTACTGTTGATCCGATTGATGCGGCGGCTAATCAATTTAAACCTACCATCCATATAAATAAATAATAAATAAAATAAATAAATGAGTATTTGAATAAAAAATACCTACCTTAATATCGAACGTCGTGCCACCAGAAACAATAAATGCGCATATTTCGTTCGTCCTTCTTTCAATTCACACCCAGTGGTAGCAATAAAACTTACAAAAAGACTATTGAATTTGGAAAAAAGACAAATCTTACTTACTCATGTTAATTCTCAATAATTTATTTATTTTGAATTATAAAGGAATAACGTTCCAGCTGACCTTTGTTTGTAGCTTTTTCGTGGACCATTTAAAGATCATCTCTTTGACCATTATCGTAAAATAAAGTTTGTTTTCCTACCCTTTTGCTTGCTGTTGTTATCCCTGCTTACTCCTTCTAAGTGGGTTCAGGCCAAATTTGCTGCTATCGGGTAAGCCCTGGGCTTGAATCAGTTTCCTACCGTTTTTTCCCCGTTACACTCCTTCGAAGTAAATATTGTGGGCTAATTCTGTTTATATTTATATAACAAAATGTTAACTGATATTTCAAGGGCATTTACACACAAATACATCAGTGTTAAACACTGCGAACGCTGGGAGTAATGCGGACTCCCAGCTTTCCTCCCAATACGCACAGATGCAGTCGTAGTAAAAACAGTTAACAATCATGTGGAAACTTAATTCAAATATCCCAGCTAATTTTCAGCTGTCGGTAGTAACGTGTTTGTGAGTTATGTAAGGCATTCAAAAATTAAGACTACCAATAAATTTATGTCTCTTGTAAACTTTTTTGTTTTGATATTTTAAATAAATTTTCAATTAGTATTGATTTCTTCTCATACCTACACGTTGACATCATAAGCAGGAATAAATATATTTCATTCGTCCTTCTTTCAGTTCACACCCAGTAATTGCCAAAAAACTAACAAGAGGAAATATGAATTTGGGAAAAGTATCGAATCTTACCATTTCAACTCGTGGTAATTCTTAATTATTTATTAATTTTGAAATTAAATGGAGTTTAAGATTATAGTCTCAGCTGATCCTTGTTTGGAGCAACTCTGATATCTCAGGTTATTTTTCGTGGTTCATTCGTGTATCATTTAAAAATAATCTTTTTGAGCTCACCGTAAAATAAAGGTGTTCCCCCTTGGATTTGCCCTGGACAAAAATCAGACTCCTACCGTTGTTCTCGCATTGGTCTTCTTTGGATTAGGACTTGGATGGAATCACATTCCTATTGTTTTGTCCCTGGTTCACATCTTCATAGTGAATATTGTGGGCTGTATCTATTCCGAATTCTTTGTTCTTCCTCATAGACTTTAGTATTACTTGATTTTTTCGGGGAAAGCCTGGACTAAGATAAGCAAACCCCAGCTCTGGTTATAGAAGACCATCATGTGGAAGCTTAATATGAACTGATGGTTCCACCTTATTATGTTGATTTTCAATATCCCGTTAATTTCACTCTAGCTGCTTCCTTGTATAAATACTTCTTTAAAAAGTATGATGCAAACTAATTTTACGCAAATTTTCAAAAAGCAGAACAAAGACTACCAAAACCTAGTCGTATAGCTGATGATATAATTTTGTATCTAAACCTACTCCAACATTTTTTTTCTAATTCTAACTTTTGCAATAAATCAAACACTTCTGTTGTCCTGTTGTCAAAATGAACAATTAATTTTTCAAACACTACGCATAAAAAAGTAATAAATAAAGCAATCAATCCTTGGAACTACAATGATGCTTATAACCTAAGATTATTCAACAGCAGGGATTAGCTCATCCTTATAACCTTACAACAACAAAAACAGCAAACCAAAAAATAGCACAATTTGCTAAATCTTCTCACTCATAAATTTAACAACCAAAACCGTATTTAATCCTACAATACCTACGTATAATATCCCTGTTGTTTGCAGATCATCATCTTGTTTTATGCAATTTCATCAATCAATGGGAGTGTCAAAGAGGCCATTGTCAACAATAATAAATCTCCATGCCGCAAAATATGACAAAACGATACATTTTTTGCTTGTATCTCTTCTTTTCGGGGAGAATATTATTTTCTTCACAAGAAAAATATGACAAAAAAAGTAAAAAAATGTTGATATGAGATTCTAATTTATCATAAATAATTTTCATATCAAAAACTTCCAAGATATTTTGGTGCCATTTTTCCCGCTATATCTGAGTAAACGTAAACTGAATTATGGATATTGAAAACTTTTTCCATTTGTACCTCACTTGTTGGGTCATTAAAAAAACTTATTCTACCATCCACCATCGAGAAATTGACATTGGCTTCTTCTCTGTCATCATGCGACTGCCAGTTGTTGTCAAAAATTGCTTGCGTGCGTGGTATAGGGATAAACTTTGTGCCCTCCCAGCCACTTCCATATTGTTGTTTTTTTTGGAAATTGGGTTGACCATCAATAACAAAGCAATTAAGGCACTCAAGTCGCACACATTGTTTTCCGATTAAAGGCTTTTCTCCATTAAATGAAATCGTTCCGAGCTGTGATGTCATGCCAAACGAACAAACATGGCGGTGCATAGTTGTGCGAGGATATTCCAGCTTCCGTTTACCAGGATAAGCAATTAACCTTGCTGCATTCACCCCACTATTCCTTGCCATGGCCGACAATCTAGTTGTTTGTGGAAAACTGCAGTATTAATTAATTGCATGGCATAAAGAGGGCTTACATGGAATTTTGAGCATCAGAAATTAATCAGGATTCCACAGGAATGGATAGACAGATATCCCACAACATTCACCCATCCTTTTTGCTGCTTCGTTCGGGTTGATTATATGCGGTTTAGTATTTTAGAGATTTTTCCCACCGGGGGTAGGGACGACTCCCGCCCTAGTTACGCTACGATGGAAATGAAAACTTAATTTAGGATGTTGGAGCGGATACGAGATAAAATATTGAATCTATTTCGCAACAGCAGCATGGTGGTGACGACGTTGGTATGGCGTGCTCCAAACGAGGGATCTAAACAAATCATAAGTTAAGGAAGATAACAATATTTAACTTGATTAGATATCTTGTTGTGTGTTCTTCCAATTAAGTTTTCTTCTTCTGCCGAATAACTTTAGGTATAGGTAACTAAAGAAGAATTTTGCGGATAGCTTCAAAGGAAGGATATTGATGACAAAACAGGAAAGGAGCTATTTGTTTTGTGGGGTTCTTTGAATTAACAGACTAATTATTATTATAATTGTTTGTGAGTGAAATGAGGTTTGGATATAATCTCTATTGGTTTTTATGGTGAACTTTTGTTGTCAGGTTTTTAAGGAGAAAACTATATTTAGATTGGTGAAAAGCTGTGCTTTATTAATTTATTTTTAATTAATTGTGAATGAATTTTCATGGAACTCATATTAGATTATGCTAAGATTGAGTCTTAAAGCGAAAATAAGTATTTTCTAACTTGTTGGTTTTCTGGCAATTATCAAGGGTAAGCAGATTAAACTTAAATTAATCAATATTATTTTTTTTTCCAAGATTAAAAAAAAAAGTGAATTAAAAAAAGTTTGAACTCATGTCAACACACACTGTGGCGTATTCGTGTTTTTTTGTACAATATTGTTATGAGACTGGTACTGATGTTTTGTGTTCATATATTTTTTATTTGATCGGATTTATTTATTAAAATGATTTTTAACTCATTTTTTTTTTTATAAATTTGTAGGAATCCAGGCCGGATTATAGGGCGAGAGGAAGGTACTGCAGTACACAGTCACCAACATCACCACCTGCAGAGGTAGAAGATTGTACAGGTAAGTTCAATGTTAAATGAAATGATTGATGAACATGAATCTATTATTATGCTATGAATGAAATTATTGCAGCTTGACTTAATTTTTTCAGCATTGAAATGTTTTTTTTTTTTCATAGAATTGGGATTGATGTTTAATTGGAAATGAGTGCATCGAGTATAATTTGAATGACATTTAGCGCTCAGTAGATAAGAGGATTAATTCATTGAAAAAAAAAATAAATTAGGCAGAAAAAATATGATATTTTAAATTTGCTTAACGTTGTGCAAAAAAGGGATGAATTAGTAATATGTTGGTAGGTATATTTATTATTATGAGGCCATAAATTAAGCAGAGTTGCCTTGATGATTTTTCTCTTATTTTTTTTTAATTGATCGACTACCAAATTGTCTTTGTGACAGGGGAAGACGCTTTAGAGGGATTTTTTTGTGAATTTCTTTTGGAACCATTTAAAAAAAAAAACTCTTTAAGTACATCGTCATTGGTTGGAATTTAATTCGAAATCTTCATGTCATCAGCTTAAATTTCCAAATCATATCTCGGTAAAATCAGTCAACATCATTTATAATCAAAATAAAGATAAGAGGTCCTAAATGGATTCCCTGAGGTATACCAGATAATGCATGAATAGATTAGGGGAGACCCGCGCTCTCAAATATAGTGACTTTAATCCAAGATATGAGCAAATTAAAACCAATCTTTCTTAGTTTTAAAAGAATAATATCGTAGGAACTTTTGTCATACACCTTAAAGTCTCAATACTCACAATTGCTTAGTGGTGCTTTGTGTTTTCGATAAACGTCCATATCGTCGCGTATGCGATTAATTTTGACGGACTTTAAAAAGATTATAATTCTAGTCATGACTCGATTGTGTTTTTAATTAATTCAAAAACGATGTTTATTAAAGCACAATGCAATGCATCGCCTTAATAAAACATTTTTTGACATCAAAGGTATTTGCCTTATTATGTGAATACTTCGAGACTGATACCTTTGTAGTTGGTTCAGTTCAAAAAGTCTCTTGGCAATATTCTCACTGCCTCGTAGTGCGTTATGGTGGTGGCATAGGATTTCTTAAGAGATTATTTTGAGACTCGATTGGAAAAGCATCTGGTCAATTGCTTGCGACTGTAATTGTCTGACAAGAATCACCTCACAATATTTCCCTGTTTTGGCTTCGGTCTTCGATTAGCAAGTGCTAGTGGTTTGAATCAATGTTGGCTCCTCGGAACGTTCGAACATGATTGATACTGGAGGAGTGCCTTTCGTCGATTGTATTGTGGTCAATTGATAGTGGAATTGTCATGACTCCCTTTGAATGTTGAGAGGTTAGAAAAGCGTGTTACTTATTAAAATATTTCGAACCGCAGGAACCTACCTTTATGATAGGTGATACATTCGGACTGTGGCTTCTTTTTCTAGCCTGTCGTCCTAATCACGTAAAACAAATTTATTAGGTCACAGCTAGGGCAGTGCTCATATAGTCACCTGATTGCAAGAACTGAATTTTCTAATTTTAAAATATCTCTCCGAAAATGGTTTTATTTTGTATAGTTTTTAGGTCCATCCACCTGTGTACACCACAACGGAAATTCAAAAGTCTGATGATGTAATTTTTTTAAGCTTATCTGATTGTTCTGCGAATGATGGATGACGCAACTCTTTCTTTACGTCTTAAACCTAGCTTGATATAAAGCGAACTGTGTAGACTTTCTAATGACAAACTTCAAAAAATAAAAATAAACGCAAATAAGATTAAAAATTAAGTTATTTAAAAAAATATTAAGTTTTTCCCCTCTAAACCCACCTAATTGGTTCTTACAGAGAAAAAAAGACTTATTATGATGACGCCACTTTTATGAAGCTGCATCCATCACAACAGAAGTCAAAAACCCAATAATAAAGCAACTAAATGTTGCTTATGGGATCAGTCTTAAACTTTTGGCTCCACTGTATTTGACCTTGAAATTGATTTTTGAATAATTGGAGATTTGGAATTTCTGCTAAAATTTTTATTTCTTTTTGTCCATGAGACCCCTTTCTCCTTCGAAATTTTATCTAGTTGAATCTTTTTTGTCCATTTGACAGTACTCTCACTATTAAACTCTTGAGATTGACTCTCAAATAGCCTGTGTTAGCTACTTACATAAATGACTGTTAACTTGGGAGTTTTACTCTCGAGAGCTACTTGCAGTCTTTTTACTCTCAAATGGACCTTATACTTTGGATATTTAGGTGCGTGTACTTTCGCTATTTAACTCTCGGTAGTTACTCTTGATATAAAAAATTGTTTCTTAAAGATGGGCATCCATTTGAGAGTAAAAAGAATGTGAGCAACTTTTTTGCAGTTCTCGAGAAACTCGGAAGTGGACACAGCTCACAGCTCACAGAGGCGTAGATAGCTATCTGACACTTTCGAGAGTTTTGTAGTGAAAGTACTCTCAAATGAAAACATACCCTTAGGGGATATGGACAGTTAATTCCACGAGAGTATTTTCATAATCGTGTCCTATCAAGTGGACTATATTTCTTTTGCTAACTTTATGTCGAAAGTATAAAAACTTGAATGTATTCTTACAAACTAAAAAACTTATCATAGTTTCAATTAACTTATATATCTCTACGAGTTGCCTATTTTTGCAATGTCGAAACATTTTGACTCTGCACATCTATTCTCAAAGTACTAACTGTGTTGGAATTTTGGGACTTTGGTTTTAATATTGATCAAACATCAAAACATTGCAAGTAACTCACAAAAAATTCAAATGTCGGGAATAAAAAATCAACCCGTGAGCTGCTCTCAAGACTGTGTTCACTTGCAAGCTTAAAAACTGCTAGAAGGCTGCTTGCAGCATTTTTACTCTCAAATAAATAAGCACCTTTAGGCACCCTACGCTCATAAAGGAGGATGGAAGGAGAGAGGGTCCAAAGTATATGAATAAAAAGATATGTTTTAAAAATAGCTTTTGGACGCCTGTGGCGATGGCGGGCGTCTTGAATACTCGTGTCTACCCTTCGAACTTTAGACTTTGAAGAATTGTAAAGTAAAAAATTCAGTATATTTAAATTTTTCGTGATGTCAAAACTCATTTTGACTGTTGGGAGTAAGTTCTTTAAATTAAAATGTAAAAAATAAACTCCCACTGTGTCACTTTCAACGTTATAATATTATGTACATATGTATTTGTGTATAAATATGTACTCAAGTTGCACTCAACATGAGCTCCTTCCAAACCTACCTGCTTCCATGTACTCAAATGGATATGTGTATACCTTTATACATTAAAAAAATGCGAGTTTCGTTTTATATTTCGGAAATAAAAAAACACCCTCATCGGAATAAACTCTGCCTGTGTCTGTCAGTTAATTGAATTTTCGAAACCTTCTGATACTGCCGCATTGAGAGTCTTATTTTAATATTCTTTACCTCACCCACACTCACATTACTTCCATACCCAAACAATGCGTCAATGAACTTTGCACACCAGCCCGGCCAAAAGTTTGATTTCAATCAAAGAAGTCAATCAATGATGTAATTGTTCAGACCAGAGTTCTATGTATACACAAAGTACGAAATGAATGAAATTTACTGTTTTCTATTCAAACATTCCAATACATCAGTGAACATCCTAGATTCCAATCAGCAATACTTCAATTTGTTGTTCTGTAAGTTGACATCATCGAAGCTCCCATGCGCCTAGCCGGCCACCATTCCATTGATTAAATCCAATTTTCAGAGTCAAAACAAGGTTAAGTCTACATAAATAATCTCAAATCCGATTACACAATCTATGTAAATGGGCTTAGGAGACATGAACTCTAACCCGTATAGTCTGTTGAGCTCTTAATTTTGTAATTCTCATGAAAGGCCTACAAAAAGCTTTAAGATCCTTCAGTTAGATACTCCAGAAGAATTAAGCTGCACACTAATTTGTTTTACTTTTCTCAATTATTTGAAACTCTGGACGGAAAAGGATATTTTTCTTTAAAAACAAAACCACACAAAATTCAAAGTGAATTAAGGTAGAATCCCATTTCTAAAGGAAGATATTTACTCACATGACATATGACCTTTCTCTTCCTTTAACATATCAACAAATTTTTGTTTACCTTGAATTCTCTTAAAAAGATCTTTGGAATTTTTTGTTCTTGCATTTTTATGTGTATGCTAATTAATTCAATTTCTTTTTTTGCAAGAAAAACACTAAAAAAAAAAAAGGACATAAAATTTAAAAATTACCATCATTACTTACAAAGAATAGAACTTTGAGTTAAGAGCATATAGATACTCGTAGGGACCTACTTCCTTTGTTGGCTTATATCAGCATTGAGTTATTGTAATTGAATGAAAGGTAAGAGAGGTCTTGTGTGACGATACCTAAATCCTCAAGAAAACCAATATTTTTGCCTTGTAGAAGAACCCTCTATCTTTATCTCGAAGACTGTAAGGATGCTACATACAAGAAAAAGTGGGTAGTAGGTACTTAGAAAGAGAATTGATTGTGGGGAGATAAGGATCCATTTGTGGATGGAAATTCAATTTACCAAAAAAAAAGAAGAAGAATAAATAAGATAAAAAGATAACATAGAATATCGAGTCCAGTTATAAGTAAACATATTTATTTATTTGGTCTTGAAAGCAACCATAAAAAAAAATCGACAAATACATTTATAAAAGTAAACAACAAAATTGCGATTTGTGAGTTGTTTTTGAAATAAATTGATATTTTAAATTGAATATCAATAAATTCCAGAGTTCTACAATATACTACTTAACATCTTGAAATTCTTTCTTGAAATATTGGTTTCAAGATTCTTTTTAAAAATCAATTATACTTAAAAACTGTCTCTCAAGATCATATTCATTGAATCCGATTTAAAATTATAGAGGTTAAGGACTTTGCCTCAATGTTCTTATGTCGCCTCTAATTTTTTCAATTGCCATACTTAACCAAGCAGCTGGCGTTGCAAAACGATATGTCTAAGTTTTTACGTTTAGACCTTAAAATATTATATACGTTTGCTGTTGTGTAACAGTTCGTAAAAAAACTGGGTGGTACAAAATTCTACAAACCAAAATCTCGAATAAAGAAATCTTGCATTTTTTTAATCTCGGTTAATTAAATCTCGCAATTTAATAATCCTGCTTTTATTGATCTCGGAATTACCAAATCTGGCTTTTAAAAAAATCTCGCATTAACATTTCGCACCAAAATGTATGGCAAATATCAACCAAAATTAAATTCAAATTTCACGATATCAAAGTTTCGCACTGAAAAATAAAAATCATGCGAGCCAAAAAGAGAAACTCAATAAATAAAAATTTCTTTTTGTTAAATAAAACAAATTAATTGGCATCACTCGTATCACTTGATATACACAATTTCTCTCTTAACAAATATGAAAAACAATATGCTCTAAAAGAAACTTAATTTATTTTTCAGAAGTAAGTCAATTTCGAAAAATTTAATTGCATTAAAAAAAATATGAAAGAGATTTGAGTTTGCGAGATTTTTATTAACAAAATATGATTGTTGTAATAAAGCCTTAAAGTTTCTCAAGGTCACGCGCGATTTTTGGCACCTCATTCATAGAAATTTACAAAAAATATATACCATCCGAAAAGATCTCTAGATCATAATAAAAGGTCGACCATTTTCAGTAATTGGTCATCCTTAGATTTTTGTCTATGAATTTTTAAAATTAATTTCAAGGTCACAAAAAATAACTTTTGGCATCTCGTTTGGGTCATTTAAAAATAAGGAGTATGCCATTTGAAACATGGAGTTTTTACCGTCATTTACTCAAAATGTCAGGAAGTTTTTAAAAGTCATGCAAAATTTTTAAACTTGGCACGTAGATATGTGCGTGAAGTTAGCACCGCTATTTTGGATTTTCGAAAAATAAGTTGTGCTCAACTTGTGCCGTAAATATTTTTGAACAATTCGTAAATTTGCTTATTTTACGAATGAAATTTTTGCAAAATTTCAAAATTTCGATAAAAAAAAAGTAATGCTGCTCTGTACTCAAAAAATCTTTCTAAGAACTTAAAAGAAAAATAAACAAATCGCATAGTTTCAACTTTGCCATTTAAGGCCAAAACAAAACTTAACGAAGGGCTGTGGCGTGAGGTTAGGACCGGTATTTTGGATTTTCAAAAAAAAATTGTACTGCATTGTGCTCAACTTGTGCCGCCTTATGCTGTAATTGTTTTGAAAAAAATCGCAAATTTGCAAATTTTACGAAGGAATTTTTTTTTTTTAAATATTGTTATTTCTAAAAAGTGAAAGTTGTGCTGTTTTGTGCTCAGTTTGTGCTGCCAAATTCGTAACTTTTATTGCCAAAAAACAGTTTTGCGAAGCGTGAAGTCAGCACCACGATTTTCCAAAAATGAAAATGGGCTGCATTGTGCTCAACTTGTGCCGGCTTCTACCGTAAATGTTTTTCAAAAAACTCGCAAATTTGTAAATTTTACGGATGAACATTTTTCAAATTTAGCAGTTTTGTTAAAAAATTAAAGCTGTACTGTTTTGTGCTCACTTTGTGCTGCCATATCCCGAAAAGATAAAAAAAATCGCATGTTTGTAACTTTTACGGCCAAAAAACAGTTTTGCAAAGCGTGAAGTTAGCACCGCCATTACGATGTTAAGTTCTAACGAACTAGGGTGGGGACATGCCACGGTAGTGACATTTGGGGTCTATTTTTTTTTTTTTTTTAATATTCACAATAGTGATTTTTTTGGAATTGAACTTGCCATATATCGATCAAAGTGGTAAAAATACCTGGTAAATACCTTAAATCGCTGGGGACATAAAAGTATCAGTTTTTTGGGAATCAACCATTTAACAGATTTGGGAAGTAATGGTAAAAAAGAATTAAATTTCAATTACTAATTATTTGAAATCTTCGAACACTTTTTCGATTACTTTTAAATGTAATAGAAAAAATTCAATAACTATGTAACTACATAAAATAAAAAAGTGTAAATTACTTGTTATTCAATTTTGAAATTTGTAATGATTACTTTCTTTTAGTAATCATTACAAAAAATGTAATTAGTTAATATTGTTTTTGTCAATTTCATAGTTTGAGTGATATTGCACAAATAGTTCCCTGTAGTTTTTAATCTCTGAGCGTGTGTTGTTTGAAACTAATTAACATATATTTTATTGATAATTACTTCCAATGACCCATTACTTTTTCAAGTACATTTAATTTGTAAGTAATTTGTTTCAATTGTAATTTAAAGTAATGGAGGTATATTTTTTTTTTCAATTACAAATATCTGCAATTGGAATTGAAAAAAGTTCATTTACTAATAAGTACTTTAAATTAAAATGAAATTTGTAATAAATTACAAAATGTAATCATTATTTCCCAACTGTGATATGTAAATACATACGCAGAAATTCTAAAAACCCTTTTAGAAAAATATTCTCCATTTATTTGAATGTCAAAACAATAAAAGCAATTGAGATCCTTGTGATATAAAAATGAATCTTCTTTCAATTAAATGGTCCTTTTTTCCTTCAAAAAAAAAGTACTTTGTCTCAATAAATAACGACGTTTGTTTTCATATCGCTTCACCAACACCAACGCCATTTTTTTTTCATTCGAGTGCGAGATAAAACCATTAGTGACAGGATTAATAGACGTATAAATTACTATTTTTTCTACAATTCTATTTTAAAACCAAGATATGAGATAAAAAAAGCTCTCGAAAACCATGCAATATATCCTCAATATTTACAATCCTTCTCAGAAGAGGAGGACACATAGTAGTGTTTCTCTAAAATAATTAAACATTCAATATGTAGATTTTTTTTTTCTAAATAGAATACTTTGGATAAATTACTTTATTTTTTGGCCATTTACTGATTTTACATAGAATATTTGTTTGTTTTCGCAACAATACTATGCCGTATTGTCTTTTTTAAGTACGTAGCACATTTTTTTTTCTCTAATTTTTATAATAAAATACAATAACAATACTGATTAAAAACAATAATAATACAAATAAAAATAAAGACTATTATGACTATGAATGAATTGTTTTGATCATTTTTCGCTGTTTTTTTTTTTTTAATTTTTTATTTTTGTTGCAGTTTAAATTTTATCGTCTAGACTATCATAGCAAGACTCGTCCTGATTCGACGATTTGAGCTCATATGAAGACGATGCAGACACTGCACGTGTTATTTCCTCCGCCAAACCGTCCACTAGTTGTTCGGCTTTGGCAGTTGCATCCTTGAGGGGATCGTACACCTCGAATTCCTCGAATTCGATGTCATCGTACTTGGGTTTGGAAAACAATCGTTTGTCATTTGTCACATAGTGCCGCACCAAAGTCTTGTCCACAATCAATTCAGAGGATGAGGAGGACGTAGAGGGTATTTTTGCCGTTGTCGTTGCCATCGATGCTGCTGTCAATTCTTCCTTTGGCATCAGCAGGTGACCATCGAAGTGTTCGGTTATGTTGAAATTCTTTCCAAAATCTCTTGAATCCTTTGCAGTGTTTCGATAGTTTCTATCGTTCTTTTCTGGAGTGGTGGTGGTGGTGTTAGTGTTAGAGTTGGTGGCTTCCGTTTTCCGGGGTTTTTCCATGCAGGAGGAGGAAACATTTTTTAGAGTTCCATTGGGTCCTTTCATGGTGAATGCCAAGTCAACATTTTTATTGCGGCGAATTTTGCCGTTTGTCAGCTTAGCCTGGTCGATACCCCCTGCCTTCTCCACCAAACGGATATCCATAGCAGAGGATGTAAAACACGGACTCGACGAGGACTCCGTAACATTGATATGATTATTGACGGTAACTTGTTTGGGAAGCTGTGCATGAGACTGCTGCTGCTGCTGCTCTGGGACTTTGCCAACCATTTGATTGTTAATTGTGAATCCCTCAGAAAAACGTTTATGGGCAGCAGCGGCAGCGGATGATGCCTCGAATTTTTGTCGTTCCACCACCAGACTCGTGGGCCGACGAAGTGGCATCTTCTCGATGCACTGTGATTCTATGATTCGCGGTCCTGTGCATTTGTTTATCTTGCCGGTTGTTTCCAAACGATGAACCAGTCGTCGAACTAGAGGTTCTCCATCGTCATATTCATCATCATCGTTTGTTGATTCTGTGTTGCCATTAATAGAATCGTCTTCCCCAATGGTGTCCGGATAGCCGTGATTGCCAACGAGTTTCTGAGTGCCAATCAATTCGAGGCGACTGCTGCAACTGTTGGATTTGACAAGTTTGAATTTGATACCTGCAAACGGTTTGGAGGACATGAGAAAATGGATTCAGGATGAACACTGCACAAGTGTACACTCTATACTTACCAGTGTAGTTTTGCTGGGCCAGTAACTGGTCGTGCAATTGATCCTTATGCGGGCATTCGTTCGGCTGACATGAATTGCATGTGAGAAATTCTATTTTCGAACGAGGGATACGCAATGTTGCCCCCGTAGCTGGCGGACTGTGCATCATAACACGACCACCATAGTACGTTACAGTGGAACCACATTCTCGTATCTTTTCAAGAACATCCTGCAAATGTGCAAACAAAAATATAAAAAAAAAAGAAGAAAATGGTTAGAATATCTAAAATGGATTAAATTGTGATAGTATCTGTAGGAGTACGAGTATAGAAGATGGGGAAGCAGTATTTTTTGTTTAGCTTGAATTATAAATGTATGTGCTCTAAGCAAAGGATGGTTTTGCGCTGTTTGAAAAGCTAAAAGGTTTTTCTACCACACCACATGAGCTCATGGAGTTTGTAGAAAATTGCACACTTTTGCGGGTCATTGAGTGAAAAAAAATATTGACAGCATTTTCAAATTGATACTGTAAGCAATATACGTAACTAGATAAAGGTGGATCTATATGATTTTGTTTTTTTCAATAAAGTCCTTGCAATGGGAAAGGTTTTTTTTTGTGTGGGAAGTGCTTGGGAATTCAATTGAATCAGCAAAGTAAAATTGATGGGAAATCTGCACGCAGTATTTACTTTAAATTTTGTTTGCAGAAAAAATGCTTGTTTGTGTGCATATACGAGTACCTACATATTAGTTTTTGTATGATTCGAAAACTTGATAATTGGCTCAAATTTTCTGGAAATTTAACAAAACTGTCAAATTATTTATGAGACCAAAATTAAACAATATTGTCAAGTTATCAGCCTTATTGTGAGTTTCACCCGGAAAATATTTCCCCCGTGAGTTTCACAGTTGGCCTAAAATAATAAAAAAATTGCACAAGGGCACCAGTACCCCTTTGTTTTTTTTTTCGTTCGCCGCCAAAAAATATGTGACAATTTAATTTAATCTGCCTTATTGTGAGTTTCACGTGAACAACATTCCACGGGGAAAAATTGACATTTCACTTTTCGCCTATTGTACGTTTCACCTGAAAAATGAAAATTCCCCTTTACTGTGAGTACTCATTTCATTATTATTCGTAATTAAAACCTTAAATTGTCACTTATTTTTTGACGGCGAAAGAAAGAAAAACAGGGGGTACTTACTGGTGCCTTTGCGCAAGTTTTTTGTTTTTTTTTTCAGGCTAAGAGAATTTCAGGCTAAACTCATAATAGCTTTTCAAATTCCGGGGAACATACATTTTTCGGGCGAAATATTTTTCATGTGAAACTCATAATAAGGCTGAATATGTGACAAATTTCAATTACGATACAATTCGCCTGAAATAAGCATTCATAAAAAAGGGAATTTTCATTTTCCGGTTGAAACTCACAATAGTCAAAAAGTGAAATGTCAATTTCCGGGTGAATTTTTTTTTAACGTGAAACTCACAATAATATTAACAGAAACCACATTAAGACTTTTATTTTACTCCAACTTTGAAAACTAAATTCCAAAATTACTTAAAGTGTCATGTGAATGTGCGACGTGAGTCAATTTTGTTGGACATCACAGCAGCTATTGAGGATATAGATTATGGGTTACATCGTAAAATTCTTCTCTATTATTGGTGGGAACAATTTAAACGTATTAAAGCCAATAAAAAAGTTAGATTGGAGTAATTTTGTTTAACCTAGTACCTATTTGTAGAGAAAAAATTTGTTCTGGGATCGAGTTACTGACGAGAGTTAATTCTACTCTCAACATGTAAATTCTTATCAACGAAATATGGCTATCTACAGTCCTCACAAATACTTAGTTCAGCCTCGGAAAAATTTAACCTAGTCGAAGCAGTTTCTTCGTCTTTACGTCACGTTAAACAAATTCTAATTTATTAAATTTTTTTTATAAATAGTCTAATCAAATTAATACAAAAAATTCTGCCTCGATTTTTGTTTATTCCGTAAGGAGTACATATACCAGAATGTAGGAAGTTAGGTGTTCTACAAAAAATTATTTGAGTAATTTTTCGCTCAAACTCTAAAAACCACTTTTCACTCAAAAATTTCGACAGTTTTTCGACAATAACTTTTCATCTGAAGGAGATGTAAAAGAGGTTGGTAGACAAAAGCTCTATAAAATACTCTTACCTTCAAAGTCAAATTGCTCTAAGTTAAATAGGAGCTGAGAAAATTGCATTTAGGTCTTTCAATGCTTTTTTCAAAATGGCGGCAGCGAATATACTTTTTTTGTTCGAACTTTGTGAATTTAAACTCTCCAAGAGGTACGAAATTAAAATAAAACGACGCAGTATTTTTAGTAGATATAAAGTATTAATTTGACTGGACTAATAATAAAGTTTCCGAATTGGAAAAATTTCCATCAGAAATTGATTTTAACAATAAACCAAAAGTACAGAAATAATTTTTATTAACAAACCAAAACTACAAAATAATTCTTATCTTTTAGGGAACATCCCGTTACATTCTGTTCTAGCACTCTTCTACATTGTTTGCATATCTAGATTGGGGCCACATTCAATTCAGGTATATGCTGCCCAAATTTTGACAGTTTAGAGCTACGGACATAGTAAATATTCCCAAGAAAAAATAAACACAAAAAGTCTTATTTGGGGAAAAAAAACCCAAGTTAATGTGCTTAAACACAGTTATGCATTGCCAAATTTTGTGAACATAAAAAGTTATTTAATATTAAAAACATTGGTTTTCAAATATATAGGTTTTCAACGGTAAAGCCTATCGAGTGGTTCTTTTTACGAAACTCGTATACAATGCGATTTTCTACAAAAAAGCTTACAACACTTTTCTTCTTCCAACCGATCATCATTTTGACGATCATTTCGCCATTAAAAAAAAAACGTAAGTTTTTTTTTTTAAATAAATTTTGTTTTGAAAATTCTTGTTTTTGTTTTTTTTTTTTTAATTCTTAAATGGCGAAAGATTTTGACACTTCTTTCCACACGTTAAACCTATTAATATATTGCTACTTTTGTCACAAAAATAATATTTCAAAATTTAAAAATTCTTCACCTAAAATTATTGGGGGAAAACAAGAATGAAAATTGGTTATTATTTGACATTATTTGGGTGTTGCCTCAGCACAACAACAATATTCATTATCAAATATACATACATTTAAGCGGAAGGATCTGTCCCCGTATCCCTCAAAAAAAAAGTTTTCAAATCTGTCTCGCTCCGTTTAAAAATTATTCTAACAAACTATTTCCGTAAAAAAAAAGAAAAAAAAATATAAGAAAAGAAAAGTTTCTATAATAATCCTTAGATACAAAAAAAAATTCTACACAAAACACACTCTCTCTCTCTCTCTCTCTCTCTCTCTTGAAAACTCAAACAAATTTCATGAAAAACTCAATTTAATCCTGCATCCTCGGTGATGCTTAGCTACACAATGTATACCTTCCTGATTTAACAAAAAACGAAATCACTAAACCCGAACTCCTGGGGTGAGTAATTTTTTCTAAGGAACTTTATGAGCCAAAAAGAAGAAGAAGAAGAGAAAAAAACTCCACAAAAACCCCTTTATTCCTTTCAATTCCATACATTGTCCCACACAAAAGTAGAAATACCAACAAAGTCGAATGAAAACCCCATGCAAATCGTATGAAGGAAAAGTAAAAAAAAAAATCTTGTAGAATATTTTCCTAAAATCGACTGATGCGGTCAAACTTTCTCTTCCTTTCAAAAAAAAAGAAGGACAAAAAAAGCTTTCCCAACTTATACACATTCCCAAAGGAAAACTTTCAGAAATATTTGACTGGAGTGGTACAAGAAAAAAATAACACTACCTCCACAAAAACCATCAAAATTAAAAAAAAAAATAATTCTTTTTTGTTGTTGTTGTTAGGTATATGCAATTCACTTACCTCACTGACATAATATGATTCACATAGTTCATCATCCACCATGTCGACCTCGTCTTCATCATCCTCGGGATCATCTGCCTCTTCTATTCCTTCTACATCACCATCACCATCCATATAATAACCACATAATCCGTTTGAATCCTGTGAACCACAAGCATTATGCCTCCTTATGAAATCCCGAACATGCATTCCACCTCGTATCTCAGTTCCAGTCTCCTGCGACTCATGCCCTTCGTTGTTGTCATCTTTCATCTGGAGGTGTTGTGACGGTGATCTTCCGTCGACAGTAGATGCTCCATTACTGCACTCACATGGTGATGATAAATCACCGCTTGATATCCCACTCGACAGACTCACCGAGTCCCATTTTCTCAATGTCCCAGCTGCAGTGGGAGTTGTAAGGTTGCCATTGCCATTATTGTTGTTGTTGTTATTTACTTGTCCATTACCATACGATGTATCAATGGTTAAGTATCGCAAACGTTGAGTCCTCCCTCGGCCTTCATTGTTATTCAGCTGTCTGTCGTTGGCTGGCTCCTCGGGCGATATCTGCAACGGCCCTGCCTCATCGCCTCGCTTTGTGCCGGGTAGGACACTCTCTTCGAAGAACTTTCGAACATTCCGTACTGTGTCGGGTGTGGGCAGCTCCTCCTCCAGCAGCTCCCGGTTGACCCGAACTGGCTGGTAGAAGAAGTGTCTTTTGCTGAGTTTGTTGTGAGTGTCGGGCGGTGGTTGCTGTTTGGGATTTGTGGGGGCAGTTGTGATGTTGTTGCAGGAATTATTCCCAGCTCCGCCAGTAATTTTACAATTTTGCCCTCCTTTCGTGATGTGATGTGGGTGTCCTTCCGATTGCGAATCCTTGGAGGGTCTTTCAATTTTCGTTCGTACCGGTTCGACGATAACTACATTATTGTTTGTAAGTAATTCTTGGAAGCTGTACTCCTGCAAATACTGAATCAGTCCGTCGAACTGTGCTTCCTTTTTGCTGCGATTCAGGATGTTGCTGCGGAAGAGGTTTGGCTTCATGACCTTGTAGCGGATGTGATCAAACTCTGGGACTGGTTCATCTGCGTTTGCCTTGACTATGGTTGCGTGTTTTTCGCCATCGAGCTCCACGATTTCTATCGAAGGCATCAAACTTTGGAAATCTTCGTCGAACACTGGCATAGTTGGTTTCACACATTTGACTTCCTCGCCTATAATGAAGTCCTTCTTTTGTTGCTCTTCTGCTGCTTTCTTCTCATTCTGCTGCTGCTGCTGCTGCTGCTGTTTCTGACTTGCCTCATTCATCTTTGACCAATAGCACCGAATGGCATCGACTTTCTGTAGAAATTCATCTTCTGCTTGTTTTCCCGCCAGGGGGTTTTTCGGTTCCATTGATATTTGTGGTGGTTTCTTTGAATCCACAACTTGAATGACTTGTGGTCGAGACATTTTTCCAACACGCCTCAAGGAATCATTCGGTTTCACTTTAATTGGTCTGGCACGATATGTGCCATATAATCGTCTATCCTTTGCTTTGCACACCTCCGAATGGACTATGGTTCCGGTTAATCTCTTTGATGACTTCGAGGGTGTGCGACAGAGCGTCCTCTTTGTTTGGGGTGGTGTTGCTGCTACTGCTTCAACTAATTTATCTTCTTCCTCCTGCTGTTGCTTTTGATTAGAGTGGTTTCCATTAGTACTTTGCACTTCCGTTTGTAGGCTCGACAATTGTAGAGATGGGACACTGTGGCCATCTATTGAGTCCTCTTCGATAACATTGTTCTGGGCGTCCGTTACAATTATTCGAAATTGGTTTAATTCAATTGGAGTGCTGACTTCTTCACCTTCTGTTGCAATTATTTCTTTGGCATAAGTTTCCACCTGAATGGATGGTGCTTCTCTTGGTTTTTCGACTTCTTCTTCGATTCCTGTTTCGTGATGGTTATCCTGGCTATCGTTTTCACGTTGGCGAACTTTCTTATGGGCACGACCGAAACGTTTTATGGAATCGTGGATTGCAGTGGCTTCGTTGTTCTTGTTGCTGACAGTTTCTTCTTTCAAATTGTAGGATGACCGCAATTTGGCATCGATACGTTCTGACACCTTGAGGCTCTTGCCGATATTAACGTCGGGAAGGCTATAGTATTGGTTATCGATTAATGGATGACTGTTGTGGGTTGAGATGTAGGTCAAATGTTCGATGACTCCTTTGGATTCTCGTTTGGGCACAGCAGCAGCGTAATCCGAGAAGCGCTTAAGCTTCTTCTTCTCCACCAAGGCTAGGATTTTGGGCTTTGTGTCGACTGGATTGCTTGCCGGAACTCGAAGGACCTGGGAATAGAGTGGATTTTCAATCGGTTTCTCTTCGATAACTTCTGGTCTCTCTGGTGGATCGTAGATATCCTCGATGGAAATATGCAAAAGGGATGCGTTGTCCTGTTTTCCTTCCACTAAAGTGCCTTCAGAGCTCTCCTCCGACGAAAGATACACCGAATCGTAGGCAATAAGAGCTCCTTGTTCGTCAGGGTTCTCAGACCGTTTCTGGTTCTGCTCTTCGGTCAAGCTGATAACTTCAAACTTTTCGTTGTAAACTTTGCTGAGGATCTCCTCAACCCTTTCAATGTCGTATTCCTGCTCCGATACAGTCAAACTATCCGACTGATCGTCTGAATTGCTAGTAGTTGTTGTCTCTGGAAAGACACTGCTCTGACTCAACTCAGGGCACGACTCTTCTCCGCAGAACTGCGATGAATACTTTCGATGAGAGGTCGACTTGTGGCTGCGGCTCTGATACAATCGCTGTTTCTCTCCACTTGTGCCACCGCCTCCACCTGCTCCACCGCCGCCGCAGTTAGAATCACTTTGATGTAATGAGTTCCTGAAGTACTCCGAGTTCAAGCTCTCCAAGTCGCTTTTCTCGTTTTGCCAGATTGATTGCTGATGAGCGTCTAATCGCTTGAGATTCTCATAATATTCATCGGATTCACGTGTTATAGTTGTTGTCTCGGGAGGTTGGGCAACTAGAATTGGGGGTGTATGGGGGGCTGATGATTCTCCGGAAACCGCAAGTGCCCGGTCAAGTGTTGACGGTTGGTGGTGGTGATGCTGATAATGGTGATGGTGGTAGTAGGTTGGTTGCTTTGATGAACTCGTGAATCTAAAAATAACAAACAAAAAAATTGATATTAAATGGAAATCGCTTCGAAGTTGCTGCACTATACCAATATGACCTTCAAGTTCAAGTTGAAGCGAAACACGCAAAGTGTGTTTGTGTGTTTTTTTTTATTTTTAAACTTGCTCATTGTTGCATGACATGACAGAGTCTTGAAATAATTTACGTTTAACCGCAAACTTTAATGATTGTGTGGTGAATTGCTTCCCCCAAACTGACATGGATGATTTGTCGGGACAAGAGATGGGTAGCTAAAGCTATTATGTGCGCTGTGCGTTTCCATCTGACATTGATGGCTGGTAAGTTGTAGTGATGGGCACTGGGAATCGAACTAACAATACCTATAAGTGCTGTGATTATAATCTATCTATTAGTGATTTTGACTAATCTCTCTACGAGTTGGACATTATCTTACCAGAGTATGGGATTGCTTTTGGGTCCGATGATGTTGGGAGATATAGACAATCTGACTAATGATGAACGTTAGAGGTTTTGTGTACTTTATATTCTATGGGGATAGTGATTCTCTCATAGAAATGAAGTTGACAAGATTGAATGTTTCTATTGATTGATGATGATGATGCTGGTGATAATTACATCCCTTTCGATGTGAGAAAATAGCAGCTGCTGTATTTTATGTTAATTTTCAAATAAAGAGTTGAGAGAAATAGTTTAAATGGCTGTGGGCAAGGAAAATAGATTTTAAATTTGAAAAAGTTTATGTAAATTTTTGCTCAGAAGTAGAATGTAGTGGAAGGTTTTTGATTACTTTACTTTGGATTATTTTGAGTATTACTAAATTGATGGGAAAATGTCTTCCATTTATAAAATTGGTTTGCTATGATTTATCTTCATTTTCCTTTCTGTCCATAAGTAATCTTATCAATAACATTCTACCACAAATACTTAAAAGGTTGCAAATATATTGCAATCAGAGGATGAAAATGATTTTTCTCCAATCATGGGACGCAATACTACGTCCCACTTTAAATGAATTTGTGTGAACTAAACATATTCTAAATAAGGCCGAAAAATTTAGTTTTTTTTTTTCAAGTTTAGTCGAGGCCCTATAAAGTTTTTCTAACAGTGGAAATCTAGCTGAGGAAAACTTGTCAAAAACTCGTAAGGCCCCATCTAGAAGAAACTTATTGGGTAAGTTTTGTTATCCCATTAAAATTAAATTAATAAGTTAATAATTGGTAAGGGCCTTGTAAGTTTCTTTAGTAAGCCTTGCTAGCCCCTTGTTAGTTTCTATGAAAAATTCTCTAAGGCCCCCGACGGGTTTAATAATGAATAAATCCTTTAAGCTTAGTTCCCTGGGCAATACTCCGCACTTTTTTCACAATATAAATCTGCGTGAATGTACAGTGGCGTATACATTCTACATAGAAACGTTTATACGCTTCCAGTTTGGGTTTATACTGCAAAAAACGTGCGGTGCATTGCCGTGTGAACCAGACTTTTATATCATGAGTGCAAATAAACAACTCGCCACTATTAACGATCTCTGAACTACTTCTTGTATCTCGTAAATTTATAAATTTGAAAAAAATACTTTTTCGTATTTCATTAAAATCGCAGCATAAAATTCAAATTGAGAATCGATGAAAACTCTTAAATTAATTAAGAGAAAAAGGAGATCTGCAGTGTGGTGATTTATAGTCGTGTGCTCGTGACCCAAAATATATTTTTGTTTTCATGAATATTTATTGTGATTGAGAGACGCGGGGGAGTTGAAATCCATTTTCATTATGACACGGAAAAAATAAACAAAATAAAAAAGGTCAGAATGTCCTTTTCGAATCTGCACTTAAATTCGTTGAAATTCCTCTTTCCCCTTTTTTTATATCATCTTTCAGTTCAGAATGTTAATAGAATCGAAAAAAAAAAATCGAAATGTCCTTCCCCCCCAAACTGTTTTATATGCTCGACGATGATTCTATCCATGTTTGTATGTATTTTCAATATAAATTTTATGTGAGAAATCAAAATGTCTGAGAAACAGTAGTGTTTCAATTTTAATTTAATTTTTCTACTCAAGTTGCTTTTGAATTATGAATGAGGTGGAGATGGAGAGACCTTGGGCATTTAACTTTGAAGTTGGATTGGATTGGATTGGCGCCATTATGGTATAGTCAAATGCATTTGTATGATTAATTAAAATATTTGAAGTTTGAATAAATCGATTTAATGCTACCCGAATGATGGTGATAAGCTTATCTTTGGGTTTATTTTTTATTTAATTTAATTTGAAATTCTATGAAATTTAATCGGATATCTCAATGGGATGGGTTGTTTATGATGAGAATTTAATACATTTAAGAAAAACTTAGATACAAAAATATTTTGAGTTGTTTTGAGCTTTTCGAACAATTTCGGTAAAAAAAAATCTCCTTAAAGATTTGAATTTTAGTTTAAAGCTGTCGAAAGCAAGGCGTTACAAGTCTGGTCAGGGATTCGAAACCCGCTTTTTTTTTTGTGGGAGGGGGGCTTTTTTATATTTGTAATTTATGTTTGACATTAAGGATGAAATTGAAGCTAAGAGTCTTTGTGCTAATCATGCCGGCTCAAAAGTTTTCAAAAATGGCGCCCAATCGGGGACAAATGGTAAAATAAATAAAACTCGTTAATTACTTAGAAAAATTCCCAGGCAAAGATAACAGTTGTTGTCGTAAAATATAGCTGTTGAGTAAACGCACCTACCAGTAAAATGTCAGTGTTTCCACTTTTCGAGGACATACTTTTTGTATGTCAAGGGTAGAACGTCCACTTTTTTGATAATTATTAATACATATTTTGAATATGAAAAAAAATTGTGGAAATGCCTCTAGAAAAGAGACGCTTCTTGGGAAGCAAGTTTTGATATCTTAAAAAATAGGTATTGTGTATGGCTAAAGTGTCAGTGTTGCTACTGTTCGGGAACATTCTTTTTTTGATGTTAAAAAAAAGGACACTTGTTTCGTAATTCTTTTTATTTTGAACATGAAAAAATTACAGAAACCCCTCCAGATGTTAGACGCGCGCTGGGAAGAAAAGATCCAAGATTTTTCATACTCGAAAATTACCCAAAAAAAAGTGCTTTTTAATAAAATAAAAAAATTGTACTCAAAAAGTGTCAACATTGATATTTCAACAAAAAATGTGCCTGTTCAACTCCTTTTTTTAAGACACCAAATGTCACTTCCCAACACGTGTTTGACATCTGGAGGTGTTTTTGCAAATTTGTTCATGTTCAAAACAGTAAAAATTATGATATATCTACAATCCCGAAAAGTGGCAACATCGACCTTTCAGCCGAAGTTGCGTCTAATCATCTTCTATCTTTTAAGAAACCAACCTTTATTTTAACCATGAAATTTGTTAAGTAATCTACGAGTTTTTTTTTTTTATTTATCACTGGGCGATGTGTTTCTAAAGTAAAAATTCTAAGCTTGTCAAAAGTAAATTATAAATATATTGACAAGCAAGTTCCGCCCACAAAAAGCGCAGGAATGTCGGTATCCTTTCTGTATTCAAGGGCCATACTATGCAACTTTATTCTACTTTCGAATCCATTCGAAAGCTGTTTTAAAGGCTTTCATAAGTGGAATTATGCATGAAAGTGGGATCAAATATTGGTGCTTTCGACTTCCTGCAACAAAATCTTCTATTTATATGCGTTTGCTAAAGAATAATTGAGCTGAGATTTTTCGAATTCGAACATTTTTACTGTAGAGTCGAGTTACATTGTTGGGCGCCATTTTACAAAATGGAATAATAACGAACAAAAAAAATACAAAAATTACTCCGAAGCTAAATTTCATCCTTAGTTTACAAAACATTTATTCCAATCCTTACTGGATTCATGACTTAATTTAAGAAAAATAAAATCTGAGCGACATAAAGGAAGAAAACCCATTCAAGAATTCCATTTCTTTTGGTAAGCAAATGAGTAAATTCTGGAGCAAGCTCTAATCAGTTCTAGTAGTTGTTGCTTCAATTATTTTTTTTACTGAGAACATAGCCTTGTCTACAGTAATAATAAAATAGAAAACATTGTGAGTTCCAGCTCAAAAGTTGTGAAATAAAGAGGAACATTTTTGGTAAATTAAAAAAAAATCCAGGGGTAGCACTTTTTAAAAATAATTATTTTGATTTGTAAACTTCTTTAACTAAGCATAACGTACTTCGATTTATTTAATTTAATTTTTTTTTTTTTTTTAAACTACATTAATTAAATGATTCCCTACTTTTATAAGATATCAATATTTACATATAACTTGTCAATTGTTAACAAAAAATGTTGCTATCACAAACTAAAAAAAAAATTAGATCAAATATTATATTTCAAATTTTGTCTCTAATGTAATTGATGTAATTGGAACAAGAACCAAGCCTGAAATATTTTTATTTTTGCTTTTGAATTTATTCAGTTGAATTAAATTGAACTGAATTGAATTGTGAATTCACTGTCTAAAGTTTCAATACCAATATCCTTCAATAATATAAAAAAGAATAACATACATAGGTAACTAAAAACTACAGATATCCGAATTTCTCAAAACAAAATATGACGTAAGCGTACTTAGTTAAATAATTTCACTCACACAATTTTCTATAGTAAAACTTCTTTCAAAATTTTCATAAATTTACAAAATATATTTATCTACACACTCCGAAAAAAACCTTAATTTCCAACTTATAACAAAAAACAAAAACTTGTAACCAAAAAAAAACAAACTAAAACTTTTTGCAAATAGCAATAAATCTTATCCGAAGCCCGAAAACAAATCAACTGATCTCCATAAAATATTCAGAAACTTACGAAAGCCTTAAAATATTTTGCTTGTCATTAAAATGTATTATAATTCCTAAAAATATCTTAACAAATCACACAATCTCACACTCTCTTTTCTCCAAACAAGCTTCCCATTAAGTGCAGCCATATCTACCTAATATCTAATGCCAACAACTTGTCTGGCTGGGTTAGTTTGGTGCACACAAAATTAAAACGCTTACCGATCGTCAAAAAAGCCTCGATTCACTAACCTAGCACGGGGTATTAGCTGCGATCGCCTGTGACTGTTTGCCGATGAAATTTGTAAATCACTAAATGTCTCCTCACGAATAACTGCCAAACTTCTCGAACGACGTAGGCTACATGACTCGTTTCCAATGTCAAATGGTTGATTGTATAGATTTGTTGAGTGATAACCACTTTCATCAACTGTTTGTGAAAAAAAAATAAAAGTAATTTGTTATGCAAATGTCAAAAATAAAAAAAAAGTATAAACAATGACAAAGATGATTTAGGTACACTTTTGACATTTTGTCGGGGGATGTACTTTGAACAGTAAAATGTTTGTTTAGTATGACACTTACCGTAATTGTGTTGTATTTTTTCGTAATCTTTCTCCGGATCAATTCGCCAGTAAAATTCAGCTATGTCTAGTGTGTCTTCTTTGTGTGTAGTGTGTTTGTAGTCTAGAGAGCGACTTGGACGTAAACGTCTATCGTCTTCGATGTAATGACTCGAAGAATGACGATTTGTTGAGAGGTCTAAATTTGATATGGATTTTTGGCGCCAGCCTGAACCACATGGGGGACGGTATTGTTTTTGTAACGAACTTTGACCCAAACGTACACGATCCACGTAATTAAATGTGTGCTCTTTGTTTCTGCTGAAGGAAAAACAGTAAAAAATACTTTGTAAATATTAATATTAATTAATATTAAATATTTAAAAAAAAACAAAGCATATTTTAAAATTTGTGTGAGAGTTCCAAGTACTCCCAACCTTTCAAGGCTGTAGAACAGTTTCAAATAGCCGAATATTGGTTTTAACAGCCTTAATATAGATAGATTTATAATCGCTGTCCAACTTAGGACAGTCTCGCAACTTCAACCGTTATTAATAAACATTTGTGAATGTTTACACGAGTAGTGTGTTTTTATGAGTTCTAAATACTCCCAGTCTCCTAAGGTTACAGGATGGTTTCAAACAGCCCAACATGGATTAAAATATCTCCAATATGGTTATAAACAGCCCTAAGATAATTCTTAACATGCCCAGAATTTGAAAAAATTGGGGGTTGTTGGAACTTCAAAAATTATACTCAGTGTTTTTATTGTAGAAAAGTCGTATTTATGGTCCTCGTCCAACTTGGGACTAGTGTCCAACTTCAATTTTTCTTTAATAAACATTTCTCAATGCTTGCACAAGTAGTATATTTTTGAGAATTCCAAGTACAACAAGGTTTCAAACGTTTTGTGGGTTCCAAATAGTCCCAGTCTACCTGGATTCCTGGATGGTTTCAAGCAGCCCAATATGGATTTAAATATACCTTACATAGCTATAAACAGGCTTAAGATGATTGTTAAAGTTCCCAGAACCTTTGCAAGTTGAGAGTTATTAGAACTCCTAAAATTGTACTCAATGTTTTAATAGTTTAAAAGACGTTTTTACCGTCGTTAACCAACTTAAAACAGCTTTCCAACTTAAAAATGTCATTAACAAACATTTCTCAATTTTTACAAGAGTATTGTTTTTGAGAGTTCCAATAACTCCCAACCTCCCTAGCTTTTAAGAAGGTTTCAAATACCTCGATTTTGTTTATGCATTCCCCATACGGTTATCTATAGCCTTAAAACAGTGTCTTATTGTCCCAGAGTCTTGAAAAGTTGGGAGTAATTAGAAATCCCAAAATTTTAATTAATCTTCTGAAGGTTGAAAAGTTATACATGGACGGACTTTAGACAGCTGTCTTACTTCAAAACATTATTAGTAAACTTTTCGCAAAGTTTACACGAGTGGCGTGTTTTTGAGAGTTCCAACTACTCCCAACTTCACTTGCTGTCAGGAAGGTTTCAAATACTTCGATGTCCCAATTCGGCTAAAGACAGTGCCATATAATGGTTTCAGAACCTTAGAAAGTTGGGAGTAATAGGAACTAACAAAACTGTACTTTGCTTTCTTAGTGGGAAAGTCGTATCAACTTTATTAGATCAGAAGTACATATTATGTAGAAGTGCATTGGAAACATGCTTCATATCTCTGCTTACATATGTATTAATGAGAAAACCATTTCAAAATTGTATTATCTTTGCTTAGAACAAACAATTACGACTAGGTCTTTGTAAATCGATTTAAAATAGTTCCAGTGTTTGCATAGGTACTTATTTATTATTTCAATTTTTTTTGAAAAACCTTCCTTACTTTTAGATTTTAGATTTAGAAATTATTCAAAGGAGTACATAATTTTTGCCTTTTAGAAATTGTTATTTTAATTTTATGAACAAAAACAAACATTTGTATTTAAAAATATCCTAAATCTATGATCCCCTTAGATATGCAATACGTAATTAAATTTTTGTGTATCTGTGCTTTATTTGGAACATTTTAATTAAACTTTTTCCTAGCAAAATAAAATATTGATATACTCAAACCTATAATCATTGTTTATCGTAATTTTTCTGGCACCTAAAATAAACACAATATTTATCTAAGCTTAAACTTAACAATATCCGCCTAATAGTATGCACCATAAAATAGAATTTTAAATTATATAGTATATTAGAAATAAATTGAACCTCATAGTAGGTATGGTGTTAAATAAATTTTGATTTTTCTATTGAACAATAAACAATATTCCCCACAACAAAAGCAATTCAGAAGTTCAATCTCACTTCACATTACGTGCCATGACGATGACGGGTCGTATATAAAACAAACTTGTTAAAATAAAAGCGTATAGGTGGTGGAAAGGTGGTGTATATAATGACGTGAAAATTCAATCGATAAAACTTTTTTTTTTTCCTAAAGGTGAGAGACTTCGCAAAGATTGACATTTTTTCTACGTGCTTGTCAAACTAGAAAAGGACAAAAACCAAGAGAAGCTACCCCTGTAGATCAAAGATACAATAAATCATGAACAAAATGATTAAGTACGAAAAATTTTAAAAATAGAATTCTTTTAAATAATGATATCCCGCCGCAACTTCATGAACCACAGCAATACCTACGAGTATTAGAATGTTTTAATTTTGTTTGTATTCATATCATGGCTGTTATTATGCTAATCAAAACAAATTTATCGCTAATTTGGTGTGTTAAATGTATGTGTTTTATGGCGCTTATGCTAATGCAGTTGGAGTACGTAAGTAGGTACCTACTTGACTATAAATAAAAAAAAAAAACATGAAACTGAATTTATATGAAAATATTTCTGCTTATTGCTTACTCGTTTTAGTTGAATTTATCAATTTTAGTCGATAAATTTTGTGAAACAAATATTATTGAAATTTTAAAATTTCCAGTCCACTGAACGCTTAGTGGTCTTTGAAGATCGTTTAACATTTATTGAGTCTATTTTTGTTTTATGACTCTAAAAATATTTTTAATGATAAATTTCTTTCTTCGAGACTTCTTTATGTGATTTTCTTTTCAAATAAATTAAATTAATTCGGTTTAACTTATCTTTACTCTACTTAATAGAACGAAAAGTGAAATTAAAAAAAAAAAAAAATATAAAGGTAACGCATGAGCTCTTCTTTATGAATGCAGTCTTAAAACTATACTTACTCTATAAATACTTGAATTTATGGTTGTTTTTCTATTTTTATAAATTTAGTTGCAATTATTTAAGTGCAAATTTGTGTATTTACATATTTTTTAAGAAATTTTAAGATTATTTGTAGGGTAACAAATCTATGTCAAATTATGGATTTGAATATTGATAGTCATTTTTATTTTAAGCTTAGATATATTTAGTAGTCTAAGAGCAAACAGCCACTTGACTAATCTCCTAAACACAAGACTACAAGTTTGTGTGTACTTAATTTCGGACTAGCTAAGTACAGAAACCAAATTCTGGTAAGACTGTCGCGATCGAAAAGTTACAATCTCATTTTGTTCAAATATTAGTCCAGTCATATTGTATTTTTACTATTCAAATTGTTGGGAAGTTTTAATTTTGCCCCACTTTTATGTTTATGTAAACAAATTTTTTTTCTGAATAAAATGTTGGTAACATTAAAAAAATAGTAGCCAAATTTGAAGAGGTATCTACTTATTTATATACTTTTAAACAGAAGAATTTTCAAAAATTTATTTTCAAAAAAAAAAACACACATCAACACGTTTTCGATATATTAAATTTTTAACAAAAAAAATTATACATTTTTTAAGATCCAAAATTTACTTTTTAAAAATTTTGATATGCAATATTATTGAAATATTTAATGAGCTTTTGTAAAAAAAAATTATTGAACTGAAACGTTAAAGAGAAAATCAAAAATAAAAAACCGTTAGTGACAGTTTTTGGAAACTACACAATACCTACAATAACACACTGATTTTTCTATCAAAATCGATGGAGCGTTTTTGAGATACATAAGCCTTTCTTTAACGGTTGTATTGCAAATATGTAGCGTTATTTTTAAAGCTAAAATAAATTTCGATTTCCCCTCTGTAGAGTTACAAAAAAATCTTAAGCTAAGAATTTTAAGAAAATTCCTTCAGTCAGCCACCCACTTTTTTGGTGTTCGAATCTCGAATTTTTGTTTTGATTGAATTCAAAACTTGCCCTAAAGTACCTTTATCGTAAGTAAAATCATATGAAAAGTACCGTTATTTTTGGTTCTCAAGAAAGTGAGAAAACTTTTTGGGAAATGATCGAAAACCAATGTGTACCAAGCTGAAAGAAAGTCGATGAAGGCTGTAGTTAAACGGACAGACAGACAGACAACATTCAAAGAAACAATCGTCATGTCACGTTTAGGTTTATTACTTCACCTTTTTCTTGTATAAATCCGTGCAAATGAGCAGGGACGTAGACAACCTTTCACATGACGTTTGTATTAAACAAGAAATATTGAAATGCCGTATAGTCTTAACATTTTTCCGCACCTGCCAAGCTTTTCAAGAAATTAGTTAATGATAAAATGAATCTTTATATGCGGTATTTTTAGTTCCAGGTACTATATGGCACGCAAAACTCAAAAACAAACCGAACTCAAAATATTTTGGATCCAATATTTTGGGAAAGGACGAAAAAAGTGGTCCAAACGGTAGGAACGGCTTTCTTTAAATTCAATACATTGCATTTTTGGTCATTCCCCAGGCACGTTTTCTTCTTATTGAACCAAAAATAACGGTCCCTGCCATACAATTGTTTTAATAATTGAACAAAATCCTTATTTTCCTAAAAATGGTTCAACAGATTTTTGTAAGAAAAACCAATAAATTACTTTTAGTAGATTATACATTTGGCTGCAAAAAAAATTTATTAATACTAAGAGAAATCAGGAGGTATTTTGATCTTTTTTATATAAAAGCTTTAAAAAAGTTTGAATAGTATTGTGTATAAACCAAGATTTCCAAAAAAAAATATTTTTGGTTTTTTTAAAAAATATTTAAATTTTTTTTTAAACAACTTTTCATTAAATATCTTTTAAGTATATTTTAAATAATATTTTACTTTTTTTCAAAAATATAAACATGTATTATAAAAAATAAAAAAAAAACGAAAATCTCACTTTTTTCGCAAACGGCTCCAAGTCTTTTAATATATTTTGTTAAGTGTGAAAATAAAAACGGTCTACTTTTTAAATAAAACAATCTTTGAATTAAAAAAAATAAAAATATTTTTTTTGAGGAGCTAAAGGTATCTCATTCGTTTTTTTCTGCATATTATTAAGTATATTAAATTTGCAGACCAAACATTTATATTAATAGTATTTCAAAAATTTTATAAAAAATCATTTTTTTTTTAACTGCTCCAAAGATTTTGAAACTTTGTTTAAATTCATGGTTCTTGAAGGAAAATATGGTATTTTTTTTAAATCCTTAAAAAAGAAAACATAATTCTCTCAAAATGTATACGTTTGTGAGTAGGTCTAGTTACATTATTCTTAGAATTCTTTACTTCTTGAACATAGAGCAAAGACGTGTGACCCAATGTGAATTTAAATTTTTAAGAAACAATACCCTATTTTCAGTAGAAAAAAAAGTTAATGAGTGGTTGTTTTCTATCATATTTTGATTTTATGTGGTGTTCCACAAGGAAGTCATTTGGGACCAATATTGTTTACCTTAATTTAAAACGACTCAAGAAAAATATTTTCTATCTCAATGAGTCTCTTATTTGGAGATAAAAAGTAATTCAATACAAAAATTCTGTTCCATTTTCTTGTACATCTAAAATCCAATTTTCGGATCGACAATTACCACCAGGTACCTAAGTCATCTCTACACTTTTATACTTCCACCGCTGTGCTTCATGTTTTTTTTTTTATGTTTCAGCTAATACTTATTAATAGTATGAACTCGTATTGTATATGAATCCATATTGTTATATTCTCTGTCAAAATTTTGAGACCAATCATAAGAATTAAAAAATCAATTTTTGAAACAGATCCTTATTTACTGCACGTACATTGCAGTAGGATTGCCGGAGTGACTCTTTTTCTTCTTGATTATTATTTGTGGAAGGCTTTTTCTGGTTCTATTTTGCCATTCGATTTCATATTCAGAACTTAAAGCACATATTCATCGGTATCTTCTTTTATATCCTTCCTAATTTTCCGTATTCTGTGTATATACAGTAGACGCTCGATTTAGTGAAATTAATGAATTATCCAAAATAGTGAACACACAAAATTGTATAGCTTTTAACGTTGTTTGATAAAACTGATGATTTCATTTCATATCATCTTCAGAAAGCCTTTTGAAACTTCTGCTCGAAAAAGTGAACAAATTTTGAAAGTGTGAACAGGCCTCCTTTTTGTTATTTCACTATAGATATCCAGCGTCTAATGTAATTATCTTAATGGTAGTCTAAGTCCCTTAAGAAAAGTTAAAAAAAAAATTGCAAGTAAATAATATGATTGAAACCTTCAACACGAAGTATTCTATTCTTGAAAGAACAAAAAAAAGTTACACCGATAAAAGTTAACACGTATTTCAAAACAGTCTACGAAGTTCGAAAACAATACCTATACTCGCGTGAGTAATGTAATGTATTTGAATTATTTTATTATAAACAGTTCGTTTAGTCCAAATAAATAATGCCAGACTCAGAATAAACTTTAACGTAATTTTCCGAAATCAATCAATCAATGGCATTGTTCTTTGTTTTCTTGAAGGCCAAAGCATAATGACTTGTGAAACCACTTTCAAAGATGTTATATTTACCAAAGCTTTTTGATGGTAATTCCTGGAAAATAAACTTATTGCAATCCATTAAATCCGACAATATCTACAACAATGACTATTAGTATTGTCATTAATTAAAAAAAAAAAACAAATCCTTCAATGAAAAATAAATAGCCAATTTACCTTACCGTCTTCAAAACCTTTACCTAAAAGTTCAATAGCCAATTACTCAACACCAATGGTTTTGTTAATTAACTGCTTCTTGCACATGATTTTCCTTAATTTCGAATTTCCTTTTATTTTATATACCACAGGATGAATGTTGTCGTCCTTAAAGAAATTCATCCTTTGTATGCTTCTCTGATGGTATAGTAGGTTAGGTGGGTATACACATTTAGTTGTTGGCTTTTTATGGATTTTATTTTTTTCTTTCTAAATACCATTTAGAATAATACTCCTTGAGGTTAGGATAACGTATACAACACACTCTTTGTCCTTATTTAAGTAGGACAAACTCTATTCATATAACCGCAACAACTACAGCAATCAACCAAATATGCAAATAGTTTTAATCTTGGTTTGGTTCAAAATGCAAATGCTCACTTCATTTGAATAAGAACGCACATATGATGAGAATGCGGGCAAAAAGGCTTATTAAAAGGACTTTTTAAGTTCCAGGAATAGGTTAGTCTGGTATTAACCTTATGATTTTTTGAAATAAAAAGTTTTTTTTATTTTATTTTTCATAAAGCTTATCTCCATATAAAAAAAAAAAAAATTTTGTACTTAAATTAATGGACCAAGAACTGTAGATGAAAAATGTATGCATCGTGGTTTTTTTTTTATTCAAAATGGGATCCGTTGAGGAATTTTTTAAAATTTAGGTTGAAAGGAAAAAAGTAAAAACTTTTTACTATTGGTCCTTCAAGAACCGGTTCATAAAATGTTTATTAGTTTATTTTGTAAATGTTGACTATTTTTTCTTTAAAAATAAATAATACATTGAGAGTGAAATAAAATTTTGGTATCTTGACACTATGCGGTGGTGGTTTCTTGATATTGATACTTCCACAAACATACATAATAAACGTACGAGTATTTACATGATTGAAAAAATCAGGATTTTAAAGTTTTCAAAAAATACCAAGAATACCGTAGAAAATTGTTCATTTTGTTTATTTTATAGGAAAAATATAAGTTTTCTCGTAAATGAAGGCTGCAAAAAAATTGTAATTTCTTTTAAATTAAATTATTTTAGCTTTTATTAATTTTAATTCCTAACGATGTTGTTTTTGTATATCTTTTCAGGTAAGCACACACAATTTTTTGTATAAATTTAATTAACTACAAGTTCACTGGATATCCTCGAAAAAAAATTTTAAACACGATCAATGTAAGTATAAAAAAAAACACTTGTAAAAATTTTAATAGAAAAAGCTTTGTGTGAGTCAAAATAAAAATTTTAATTTTTCAATATGCCTTCAAGTTTCTTATTTAAAGCAGATCACAGATAAGAGGTAGGGCTGGCCACAATACCAAACCAATCGATACTTTTGTAAGTATCATCTCGGTATCGTCAAAATCGAAAAATTTAAGTATCGTCTCGGTCTCGGTCTCGTGTAACTCAGTCTCGTTTGATCTCGTATAACAAAGTCTCGTCTCGGTATCGGTATCGGTATCGGTATCGGTATCGGTATCGGTATCGGTATCGGTATCGGTATCGGTATCGGTATCGGCATCAGTATCGGTATCGGTATCGGCATCAGTTTCGGTATCGGTATCGTCAGGTTTCGGTTTGGTCCAGAATAAAATGCACGACTTGGTTTCATGTTTGTGATCTATTAGTTGAACTCGCTTGGTATTTTTAAGATTAAAGACAAAAATCATTATTATAAAAGACAATCTTTTTAACTGAAGTTTTTTTATTGAATTAACAATATTTTAAAGGCTTGTTTCACAATGTCTTGGCCAAGTTCCGCTTAGGAATTCAACACAGTTGTAATTAAAATTATTGCCCAAATCTTCTCCCTGCCTTTCCTAAAGGCAAAAGCTCAGAAAATGTCATCTTTATCATTAGAGCCTGTTCTGAGAAACCCTCTACAAAAATTATTTGTCTGTAGTAAATTAATAAAAATATTCAAAAATCTATATGTTCTGCTGCTACCAAACGATACCACCGAGAGTATCGGAAAATTTCGGTCCAAAAAATACGGTATCGTTTCGGTGCTGGTAGCGTTTCGGTTTCTGATACCGAGACTTTTCTCGTATCGTGGGCCAGCCCTTATAAAAGTTGAAAATATGGGAAGCTAACAAATTATTTCCATCTTGCATAAAGACTGTTCAGAAACATGACGGAAAAACGTGTTTATGTAGAAAAACACTAGACTAATCGAATATGAGACTCCCTGCAAAATTGAGCGGTAAAAATTACATATTTCGCTTTGCAATAAAACCTGAAACATGCGGAAAAAAAGTAATTTTTCTTAAGGTAAAAATATATCGAAAACCTAAAATCTAAGATCAGATTTGAATTCAGGGAATCAAAAAAAAAAATAAATAAATAAAATATTGGTTTCCTTGACAAAAAAGGTAAAATTTTGTATACAGTGTTTTAAATCGAACACTTAAAATGGGTAGATTTAACGTCTACCCAAGGGCGTACACAAAGGGAGCAGCTAGAGGCCCTTGCCCATCTCCCCCCCCCCTAATTACAATAAATTTCATACATTTAGAAATTTATCTTCTTTTGAAAACAAAATATACGGTATCTGCCGTACAATTTTTTGAAGCGATTTTACAAAATCTTTTTT
The DNA here is from genome assembly GCA_946251815.1 of Dasysyrphus albostriatus. Lineage (NCBI taxonomy): Eukaryota > Metazoa > Arthropoda > Insecta > Diptera > Syrphidae > Dasysyrphus > Dasysyrphus albostriatus. The sequence continues at coordinate 142,456,373 of OX276336.1, forward strand.
TGAGGAGTTGTTAAATAGTTTTCAAATTTTGAATTTTATGTTTTTGAACATTTTGATCTCACTTTCATTTAATACCAGTCAATCAAATAAATATCATCTTCCTGAAATACACGTAACAAGATTTAAACTTTTTCAATGCTGTCAACTTTTCAGACATTGATAAACTGTAGATAGCTTGTAAATAAATCTACTCAAAGTGCTTCATATACTCGTACTACATGACTTCTGGAACAAATCCTTTGCTTTACTTAAACTTTTTATTTTTGATGGAAGATAAAATAAAATGCTTTGTGTTAACATAAATCCACTCTTTGACTTAGTAACAACAAAAAAAAACCCATGAGATTACTTTGTGGGACCACACACAAAAAAAGAGGAGGGAGAAAAAAGACAAATCCCTTTTTAAAGATTACCTGAAACTTTTTTAAACCACGTCCATTGTGTTAAATAGATGATGTGGCAAAGTAAGTGAAGTGATACTTCCGAAAACTTTATCTTCTTTTTTAAAATATCACCGGTTAAGGATTTAGTTGAAAAAAAAAATGGAAAAAAAGGATTAAAAAATCAACTGATGAACATTAAGATTTTTATTTCTCAGAAGAAAAAAAAAAACAACTTCCATAAATTGACTCAGAGCTTGCACAGCTTAGCTTTTATACTTAAATTTTGTTACATGAGAATGCTTACTTGATTAATTTTAAAGAAACAATCTTTAAACAATAGTCTCAATATAACAATGTTGATTCTATCTTAACATATACTAGGTAGATTTTCAAAGCTATTAATTTGACGTTGCTATTTGTTTCAACATATGTTTCTCATTATTTGTTTGTTATTCATTCAAAAACAAATATAATAAACAACAAGATTTTAATTGAATCAACTTGTACAAATTGAATAATTTTAGTTACCTGTTCTTTATTTACGTAATAAGGCGATAAATTCATATAAAAAAATCTTCGTGTTAATAATAATTATAATAATAAAATTCTAAGTGTATTATACAAACTGAGCTAAGTCTCATTAAATGTGGTTCAATTTATGGGAAATACATCTTGGCTTTGTTCTAGTCCCAAGATTGTTTAGTAATTTAATATAATTACATTTTCCTATATACAAATCTACTTGTATGAGAACAAATATTCAATTTTACATATATTTTAAAATTACAAAAAGATATTCTATAGAAGTTCACATGGTGTGATTGTAGGCGTGGGAAGGTTAATTGAAAGGTTAGATCAAAAAAAGTGTACAAAATACATTAAACTGCTCTTCCGGAAAACATTTTCTTACCTAAAAACTAAAACAGTCTATTATTAAGGTTTATGCTTTTGACAAGAATAATTGAGAATTTTATAAAGTCACAAGAGCCTGGATCTTAACGAACTGTCGCTTTACCAATTTTGTTGAATTTTAAGAAAAAAATTACAGTCTTTTGTTTGTTAACTTTTTTTTAATTACATTGCGTACCTATCTAGATATATCTCTCATATTATTTTTATATATTTAACCAATTTAACTCACTTCCTTCAAGGGCAAGAACTTGCTGACCGCTTGTGTAGTTAATTTTGTCTTACAAATGACACACGAGCCTCTTTTTCCACACGTCCATTTGTTTGTGCGTCATGAAAACCTAAAATACTTGTAGAAATGTGAAAACGGCTGTCTGTGAACAGAAGGTATATTTGGTATAGTTTGTTTGGTTCGTGCGAAATATTTGTTCGCAATCGTCTTGCTTTAATAACGCGTGATTCGAAGTACTGTCGTAAATTACATAGAATTTCAAGGTGGTTTCGTTAACTTTTCTTTAATGAGGTGTAGCCTCAATTTACACAGTGGAAGTTTAAACTCCACTTTTGGTTTAAACTTCGGTTTAGAAGAACAAACTGAACTCAGTTCAGGGTTTGAAGGAGACTGTGAAACTGGCCATTAGAAAAGTAAAATTTTGGTGTATATGCAAAAGAAAATCATTGAACTTAATAATCTGTAGGAATTAACATTAGAGTGGTCCTTAAATTGGACGTAGTCTTGGATAGGCCTCATTCGATTCAAAACATTGAAAAACAATTTCCCTAATTTTTTCAGATTTTTATTTCACCCCCTGGTCTTCCTATTTTCACTTTAAGGTACTAATTATGGGTAAAGGATTAATCTTATAAAACGCGAAAATAAATCAGAATGTATAGATAAGATTCAGACGAGAAAAAAATTGCTTTGGAGGTGGGGTCTATTTCCCCCCGTTCAGACAGGAGGGGTAATTTTCTAGAAATTTGGCCAAAAACAGAAAAATATTATTTAAAAAAAAACAGGAACTTTTACAACGCCTTAGCTTTTTTAAAAGCCACGATTCCATTCTATAATATGCTTAATTAAATTAAGTTCCTTTAAAGTTTTTTTAAATTGTAACGTTTCGGGTGAAGGCTGAGGAAGGGTGTAACCACACCCGAAACGTTACAATTTAAAAAAAACTTTAAATAAAAGCAAAAAAGACCTAAAGCCCACGATAGGAACTTAATTTACATTTAAAAAGGTCATGAAAAAAGGATATACTCGTAATTTATAATATGCTTACTTAATAAAGTTTTTATTTCGAATAGTTTTTGAAAAAATAATTTTATTCTTAAAAAATTATAATTTTGAATAAAAACTTTGTTGAAGAAGCATATTATCGTGGCTTTTTAAAAAAGCTAAAGCGTGGCATTGTAAATGTTCCGGTTTTTTTTTTAAATAATGTTTTTCTATTTTGATCCAAATTTTGAGAAAATTACCCCTCCCACCTAAACGGAGCAAAATAGACCCACCCTCCAACACTTTTTTTTCTCGTCTAAATCAAAACTAAACCCTCGATTGTTTTTTTTTTCGCGTTTTATAAGAATCACCGTAACCCCATAGTTAGTTCCTTAAAATGAAATAAGGGAGACCAGGGGGGGGGTGAAATAAAAGTCTGAAAAAGTTAGGAAAATTTTTTGTTTCTACGAGTATGTAGAACCATTTAATGCCTACCCATCTCTGAATTTAAAAAAAAAAAAACAATAATATAAGGACCACCCTAATGTACTTGAAAAGGTATTTGAATCAATTTTCTTTAAACTTGGTGTGATTTCCCCCTCCACACCTTTTTTTTAAATTTATATTAGAACCAAAAATAATTTTTTTTTTTTTTCAATAAGAAAAAATGGCTTTTTAAGGTTCCGCCAGTAGAAGCATTTTTTTATTCTATGATATTTTGAAAACTGTTAAATTACTCGAATGATTTTGTTAATGCAGAAATTCTCAAAAAGTATTGTTTAGCAAAATTTTCTAATAAAAATTACTATTTTCGTTTTATAACTCAATAATTCTTGTCGGTTTTTTTAACACTGGTAAGAATACCTTAAAAGAATATTTTACTTTTACTTGTAAGAAAATCGTTGAAAAAAAAATTCTCTAGAACGATTCCTTCGATGTTGAAAAAATGTTTTCAGTGTACTATAAAATATAAAAAAAACGCACTTGATAACTATTAATAGTACTTAGCTCCAGTAAACGCAATTTTTGATTTTGAATTATTGTAAACAAAAACTTCCAATAATTTATATAAATGATTATTCAATAATTATTTTTAGAATTAAAAAATAAATAAAAATATTTTTTTGAAAATTTGATATTATGTATCTCAAAATTGAGTTCATTTTTTTTTGAAATTTTTATTGAAAATGTTTTGAATATTTTGTATATAAAAAATCGCAAGGTTCATGGTTCGCTCCCATATGATGGTTAAAAGTATTAAGACAAAAATTGTAGATAAACACAAATAACATCATTAATTTAATTAAAAAACACATTGAAGATCTTCAATATCGAGTTAATTCAAAATTTTGTAAAATTTCAATGAAGTACTATTAGTTGTACCTTCCTATCGCAGAAAGGATTTTTTTTATTTTAAATTTTCTCATTATCAGCTTAACGGATTTCAATATACAAATTTAAAATAAAGTTGAAATAATATTTAGGATCAAAATTTTCGAAAAAGAAGTTTTTAAAGTATTAAAAAAAAATTTCAAAATTTAATTTCGAAAACTCGATTATTTTGTCGGGCAAAAAGTACTCAACTATGCAAAACATAATATTGATTTTAACTTCTTGAATATTGTTGCTTGATATGCGGCTCTGAACCTTTGGCACCTCATATATGGGAGATTTGAAATTTGAGAATGCCATTTCATTGGTCAGTAATTAATCAGAAAAGGTCAACTAATCCTAAAATCGTTCATGACCCTGAAAAAAAACTTTAAAAATTTTAAAAAAGAATCTTTAGCTGACCAATTACTGAAACTAGCTGACCTTTTATGACTATGAAGTGGCTTTTCAAATGGCATACTTAATTTTTTGGAATGACCCAAATGAGGTGCAAAAAGTATTTTTTTGTGCCTTGAAACGAATTTTGAGATGATGTTTTTTGTTTGTAAATTTCCCTCAAAATAGAAGTGCAAGAAATCGCACGTATCCTTGAGTGACCTTGAGAAACGTAAAACAAGTTATCTAGGGCTGACCAATATGTAGGACTCGTTGACCTTTTCTGACCAATTACTGACCAATTAGATGGCATTCTCAAACATCAAATTTCCCATATATGATGTGCCAAAAGTAAATTCTGTCGAAAGGAAGGCCTAGGCACAAGTTTTTCTATTTGGAATAAATTTGAAAAATAGTTGTTTAGAAAGTGTGTTACGAGTATTATGCGAGTTTTCAAAGTCTTTTGTGGAGATGTATACACTTTTAAATACATCAGATAGTACTCATAAAAATCTACAATATGTAATCATTGGTTTTTTTTTAAGTGGACTTGAACTGTTTTTACCTCTTGGCCCTTCATATTTTTTTATGTATCTTAAATAATTTTTTGCATGCCATTTTATTTCTTATAGGGTTTTATTAGTCTTGACATTGTATAATATGCTTAAAATAAAAATTTTAAACTGAACTGAATTAAACTGAATTTTGAATAAAGAAAAGAATTTTTTTGGGAATCGTTGCAAACTGTTGAACAAAATTTACCCTGCGTGTTACATAGCCTCAAAAATAAAAAAATAATAATGAAAACCTAATTTAAACTTAGGATTATTATTGAAAAGATATATAAATTGAATTTTAAAAAGAAATAAGTTGTTTTTGGAATTAATTAATGTATTTATTTATTTATTTCAAATTTTGTTAAAAATACTTACACTGTATTTTTCATTTTCTAAATGGAATATTTCCCAAATTCAAACTGGTGGCGCAAAATAGATAACGGATTTGAGTTCCGTGCCCAAAAGTATGCAAAGAACCACACTTGTTTGTTTTTTGGCTAAACGCAAGTTATTAAATTCATACCGCCAAAAATTTTTATTTCATTAATAAATTCATCTCTATAATGATTTCACTATATAAAAAGACACACTATACAGTAGGTGCATAATTAAATTCATTTAAACTCAAAATAAAGTTCAATGGCAAACGTGATACCAAATTACAGAATATGGTTATGATTAGGTATTCATTGTCTTTCAGGCGCAGTTCAACGACACTCATACAGAACTACTAATGTAAAAAAAAAAAAAAATACCAACAATATTATACAAATTTGATTTTATCTTTATTCAATGAATTATGAATTTCAATGAACTTTTCGGCACTAGATAGAGTTCATGCATACATAGTAAATGTAGATCGATACATTTGATTTTATTAAAATCGAATATTGTGATACCTTTGTAAGAGAATTCAATTGCGTCCATTGTTTGTATTTTTTTGGTTTTGCTATTCAATTAATAAATTCATATGTGCAGTAATTATATTTCTTTTTTAAGGAAGGGCATAGTTTCATAAAAATAAAATTGATATAAAAAACATTTTAAGAGAACATCCAAATTTGTGTTCTGCCAATCATGGTTTTAGTTGTTTTTTTTTTTTTTAGTAAACCTGCTATTTTAGTGGTTTCAAATGTATTTCCACTTCAATATATTTGGATTTTTAAATGAAAAATTTGCAAACAGAATTTGATTTGATAAATTATTGAACTGAAGAGTAAATTGCAATTTCTCATTTATTTTCAATTAAATATTTGATTTAAAGTGAAATATCATCCAAAAGTCTGGGTTCGATACCCAGCTGCTGCCACCTAAAAACAGCAATGTTTTTTCCGGGGTACTGCCTCTTGCGAGGAACTAACAAATTCGCCAAAAGTATACTTGTCATGAATAAGTGCTTCTCATCTAGCCGTTCGGACTCGGCAAAAAATTGTAGGTCCCCTTTACTCCTGCCCACAACACGCAGTCAGGAATGGTTGAGAGTTGTAAGTCGCTAGGCCCTGGTTCTCCACGTGCTGTTGCGCCAACAAATTTATATAAATCATCCAATAGTATCTCTTCAGCAGTTTGAATTCGGCAGAAAACTTAAGGTTCAATCAATTCGTGTCAGTTAGCAGCTGGCACACGAAAATGGTTGGGAAATTAAGTCACTAGGTGGCTGTTGCTATTTTTTTTTGTGAAATTAACGGAGTTTTCAGATGGCCAAACTGAAAAGACAATATTCCAAAAATGCCCCATTCAAGGACAATATGTGTTCTTAATCAGTGCAGAAAGATTCGAAACAAAATAGAAAGGATATACACATTCCTAGCCTTTTCTAGTGATTCATATTGCTAATGTCAAGTTTGATTGATATCTCAAGTTCGATATATTCTTTACGAATGCACAACTTGCCCTCATTGTACCTACTCCTACACGTTATACATCTCATGTTCTATACATTCCTCTCTACAAAGACAAGAATTCTCCTAAGAATGAAAATAACTTGGAAAAAAATGATAATGAATAGAGGAAGTGGCACACTTCAATGAACAATAAGTGCTTCATTCGATAATGTCTTTGAGGAATATAAACAAGGATAACAGAGAGAGAGAAAGTTCCTTGAATATTAGATAAATACACATACAAAACATATTTTCGTATTTTTCCTCTTATGATAAAATTCCTAAACATATCTAGCTGACGATAAAATAGGATATTCTGATAGTTGAACAATGTGATACAACAAACAAACAACAAAAAAAAAAAAACAATATCCTTTTGTTATACTCTACGAATAGAAGAATTGTGTGCAAGTTCGGAGATTAAAAGAACCATCATTTTTATCGCAATAAATACACTTCTCTGAACAATGGAATTAGTATTTTTCTTTTTGAAAGGATGATATGTGTTGTGTATACAATCATCAGTCACAGGAGATAGTTTATCTGAAGCTGTTTTTCAACTCCTTCATGTTGAAAACGATGATAAGCTCATTTTTCTTTGAACAAAAAAAAAAATGTATTGGAAAATGATATGATGGGTGTTTTTGAAGAACTAGAAAAAAATGGAAAATGAGAATATGAAAGAGTTAAATCGGATAAATTCTTGAAGATGTCTTATATTGTTATTCTCTTATTGAAAAAAAGATACACAAATAATTTAAAATCTGAAGTGATTTTTCAAATAGACATCTCTTTGTTAAAAATCGTACAATCCTGATGAGTACCATTAAAAAAAAAGTCAAAATTTGTGTTGGTTTTTTTAGCTATGGACTTTGAAAAATTTTCTGAGATATCGAAGATCAAAGGCAAAACAATACTTATCCATTGAAATTTCGATATCTCAGCAAGAAAAGGGCGAATCAAGGCCTACAAAAAAACTGAAGCTGAATGAACAAGTTATCTGATCCGACCTAAAATTTCGCTCCCATACAAACTTCTCTCCAAAATTTAGTGAAGCTAAAACTAAGCCAAGCATTTTAGTCGAGAGGTCCGCAGCTGAAGCTAAAAAATCAAAATTTTGTTTCTTACTGTACCGCACCTATCTGTCAAAATTTAGCGCATGAAATAATGGTTCGGCACATTAATTCTCGAGCTAAATTGTTGCAAGTTCTTTTATTTGTGATATTTATGTGAGCTTTACATTGTGAAAATGAAAATTGAGAACAGAACGAAAAATATTCAAGGACAAACAACAGCTTTTTTCCGTTTTTCTCAACAAAATCTTGTGTCAAAATCTAGCTAGAATCTTAGCTGGTATTTGGATAGAAATGTGGGAGCGAAATTTTAGCTCGATCTGCGTACTAGGCTTAGGTCGGAAAAATTTTCTGTTAAACCAAAAAAAAAAAAAAAAAAAACATAAATAATTTCAAACAGTTTTTTATCTGGTAGAATTGCGCAATGCAACATTACCTTGAATAAAATGTTCGCCTTAAGATCTCAGGACTAGAGATTTTATTTTTTTTTAACGACTCCGATACTATAAAAAAAAATTGTTTTACTGCTTTCTGTCTTCCTTTAATTTTTTTCCAGTAGTGTATACTCTTTAACAACCACGTTTAAAAATAAAAACGACCCTCTTTAAGCCTGACAAACAAAGACAAAAGCACTATTTTATACGGCTGAAGAAAACATCAAAAAGAACACAATACACCAAAATTATGCTTTTCCCCAAATTTTTGTCTATGGAATTCGTGATAACTGTCCAAAAATACATTTTAAAAGTCTATCGTAGATTTTTGGCCTGATGACATATTAACCCTTTGCCAAAATAAAAGCGTCCACATTTCATTACTTTGTCTTTTCAGAATTTGTTTTATTCAAAACTTTTCATAACTTATTTTTTTCGGAATTTCGGCTTTTCAGAACTTAGGTTGTCAGAACATTATCATTCAGAACTAAGTTATTAAGGACTAAAGTTAGTTCCCCGAAAAAAGCCCAGAAGTTTTTTTTTGAAGAAATTGAAATATTTGTGGATAATTAACGCTTATCTTGTAAATACGTTTACCGACTTTGCAATAGTTTTGCAATCTTACACATTAAGGAAGTTTAAATAAAAATAACATTGGTGGGTTTAAATAAATATTTTTTATATTTATATAAAGTAAAAAAATAAATTAGAGGAAAATTTATTTATTTATTCAAACTCTCTCTCGATCATTTCCTTTAAACTTGTTTACCCTATTTCGTCAATAATTTCAAAACATAATCAAACCAAAGTATAACTACGTCAAAGCTTTGAATCACAACCGCAAACTCATGTGATGGGAGTAGGACAGAATCCCGAAATCCAGAAAACAAAAATCCGGAAAACCCATAAATCCAAAATTATAAAAGCCCAAAATTTAGAAAACCCAAAATCCTGGAAACTCAAAATCCTAAAAACCCAAATTCCCGAAAACCCAAAATGCCGAAATCTGAAAACTAAAATTGAAAAACAGAAAAAGTTAAACATTTTTTTGAGAAATACGAGTGAGTTACTGCCATTACTGTCGATTTGTCTGACGCACTTTTATTGATTTGAAAACAAATAATTTTAACAAATGAATGTTATGCATCAAAAATTTGATCTTTTTCGTATTGCTTACCTTTTGACCCAGGCATATTATTTGCTCGTAAATTGTAAGCAGTTTTGGTTTATGATGATATTGGATTTGTTCAAATTTTTAATTTTTGGGGATTTCGATTTCGGGAAAAGTTTTTCTTGATTTTGTGTTTAAGGGATTTAAGGAAATTGAATTTATAGTGATTTGGGTTTTCGGGTTATGGGTTTTCGGAATTTTGATTTTCTCAATTTTGGGTTTTTGTGGGATTTTGGATATTCGGGATAGTTGGATTTTGGATTTCGACCCCCAACCCTCGTTTTATAAAATCATGATTTTTATTTTATTAATTTGTATGTTCAAAAGGTTCAGAATTTAAGAAACAAATCTAAAATTTTGGTTCTTAACCATCAAAATACTTACTATGTTGACCTAGTAGGGAAGTTAATAATCCTTTTTATAAGGAATTTCTTACTTTCAAGGGTTTTTATTATTAAATATTTTAGCTAAGAGCATAAGCATGCTCAAAACCGAAAATGCTTCTAAACTCACCATAGGGTTTCTGAGGAAATAGTCCACTGGTTATTATTCAAATATGTTTGGTATAACTCGAAAGCTTAAAACACGATTAAAGGGAATAAAGTACCTATATAAGGTTGATATCATTTTCGATATTGACATCGATAGGTTTTAGTGTTAAATATCTAAAATAGAAAAGTTTCGTAGCAACATTTTGTGTAGATTGAAATTTTTTGATCGATGCGTCAGGATCCAACCGAAGGGTTCAGGGTTCGAATCCTGTGGGTACTCAACTTTTTTTTTTTTGTGTAAACAATATATTTGAGACGATATTATTAACACAATAATTATAGGGCTTTTCATTAAATAATAATCAATTAATAATGCACAGAACCAATGTTCATGCAATAAAAACCCTAAAAAGAGGTTTTTAAAACCGTACAAAGGTTATTAAAACCCTACAAAGGTTTTTAAAATCGTTCAAAGGTTATTCAAACCCTACAAAGGTTCTTATCAGAATGGAACTAGTATGATACTAGTTCGTAAAACAAGAAAATAGTTTAAACATTTGGAAGAGCTAGTAACTGACTAAATATTTAGAAGATTGTTAACAAGTATCATGCTTAGCCCTTAACAAAAGACTATTTAAAATTTTGCGCCTATACCTCTGTCAGTTTAGAATTAAATTGGCTTTTGAATAATTTTTTATTATTGAAGCCTTAAACTACTTCTTTATTTTGTTTTAGTAAATTTTGTGCTTTCTTTGCTCCAATTTATAAACAATCTACAAAAAATATTAGAAATCTTTGGTTTTTGTTTGGTTTTATTAATTTTTCCTTTTTAAATAATCCATTTCGTTAAGATATTTAATTTTGAAAAAAAAGTTTAAATTGTCAAATTCAGCTTAGTTTAAGAGTTAAACCATACAAATCGAAGATTGGCCAGTGTGGCCAATCTCTCAGAAACGGAAAGGTGAATTTAGTAGAATTTTAGGTCTTAAGTAGGGTTATGTCCCACCTAACATTATTAATAATAAATACCCTTGAATGTAGTTGTTCATGTATTCCATGCACTTCCTTTTATATACAGTAGCCTCCTATAGGTATCATTATTTCAGACTAGTTTTAAAATGACGTTTGAAATCTCAAAGACGGCGACGATGCCTTTACGACTAAATGTATACCAACGAAGTGAAAAATGTCATTTCCTTTAAAATGTTTTCAACTGTTGTATCAACAGAGTACCTACCACCCATAGCCTTTAACACATGTTTTTTTTTTAAATCACATCATCAAACTAAAATCCATTTATTTAACACTGCTATGACTTTGCGGGTGCAAAGTAATGACTTGACTCATTAAAAAGTTAATTCCACTCTAAAATGTTGTTTCGAAGTTTTTTTTTGTAGATATATTGCTGTTACCAAAGGCGAACTTTTTTCTTACAATGTAGTAAAAGTGTTTACGATTGTTGACATAGAAAAATATCATTTAATATGTATTTAAGAACTTTATATATAAAAATCTTAGTTAATGTGTGTTTTATTTACCTACCTTCGAAAAAAGTATGTAATCCTATTGAGTTCAGGAAATTGTTTTAAAATTACATTTCTTTCTATTTCCTATTCCTTGTTAAAATCAAACAAAGAATTATTCTTTCAAAAAGCACCAACACAACTTATTTGAAACAACAAACCGTCGTCATCAACAATCTATTAAACAGAACTTAAGAACTCACAAGAAAATCATTAAAAAGTTATTTCAAATTTGAAGTAAATCTTTAAAGAAAAAAACCATTAAAGTTAGCACTACTACTCGTATATATCGCGTCACTCAAATTGAAAGAGAAAAAAAACTGACATAAATGATCTCACGGAAACATTAGTGACTAACTTTGTTTTTAAGCTTAACGACCTTCACTTATGATTTCAAAAATAATAATAATCACTGATCCATCAATATAATTTACGTTTGATTCTTTTTGTTTTTACTCCTCGTAAGTCAGTTGGACTTAATGCATCATCGCGTCATATCGTCGCCATATGTTTTTAATTAAAATCCAATTATTATATCCAACTTTAACCGAAAGTATCTAACTAGAAGAGAGGTCACAGCTGGTATAATGTATCTAACACCACATTGTATAGATGTCCCCGTATATCTATGGAGTGTTTTCGCGGTCGAGTTCGGATGTAAACTAAAAACCATGCGCGAATAGCTAATGCCGCCAGGCCAGCATTTTCCTGCTGCTGATTCAAACTCCAGCATTGTGTTATTATTTTTTTTTTTTTGCAGTGTGGCTTTGGATTGTTGTCGTCAGTCGTCCGCTGTTGGTTGTTTGTTGTTTATTTTATATGATAATAAATTAAAACAAAACAAAATGAAAAACAATATTCAAAGTTGGGGGCATCTGGTTCTAATTCAATACAAAAAAAAAACACTAAAGTACACAACTTTGTTGCATGAACTTGCTGTTTAATGTGAAAGAAACTTATTGATCTGGAATTATTAACAGGAAATAAATCTCAAAACATTCGAAAAAATAATTGAAATTTTAAAAAATTATATCACAAAAAGGATGAGGTGTATATATTTCTCTCTAATATTTTGTCTTAACTCTTATTAGTTGTCTTTCAGTCGACCATTGAAAAACTTAGCTTGGAAAGCGTATTTTTTGTCGTTGCGACCAAATGTATTGATCACAACACAGAATGATTTCCTGATTGCATGTGTTTAGTTTTAAACTCATTGGTTCTATTTTAAGCGACTGAATAACTAGTCACGAGATAGAAAATTCGCAAGAGCGTATTTAACCTAGGGCTAAGGATGCGATTTTGATCATTTGACAATTCAGTTTGCGTAAATATTAGATAACACAAGCAAAACCAATGCACATAATCCCGACAAATCGCAAAGCAAAAATGCCTGAAATTTGTACTATTTGTGATAAGTCTATCAATTCAATTTTGTTATTAGTGATTTTCTGTCGCTGCGACTGAAAAAATTGATTACGACACAGTATGGTTTCTTCGTATCATGTGCCTTCATTTGCATTTTGAATCATGTTATTATTTTCCCGTGGGTTATTTTCCCGTGAATCATGTGTTCTATTTTTTGCGACTGAAAAATTGTCGACAGAAAATAACAAATGTTTTCTTAGCAGAACACGTTTGCGTTTAAAAAATCGTTGCCCCAACAAGGAATAGGGATGAAGAAAAAACATAAACGTGATAACCACATAAATCGAAGGGATAATGTGATAAATAACCGCAAGTGAGTGTTAAGTTTTATCCGTTTTTTATCGCAGTGGCGAAAAAATCGTCAATCAAATATATTTTATTTATCGCTGTGATTGCTTTGCGTGCACTCACATTAAAAGCTGTATGTTGTTTCTTTTTTTTTTTTTTTGGAGATTCAATAATCACAAAAGAAACAAAGTTTTCTATGATAATAAGTTCTTAATCGCAACATGTTTGGTCTCAGCCTTAAAGCTCTCCCAAGCGAAACATTCGAAACGACAAAAATTTGTTGTCTTTGTTGTTGGTTTACCAGTCGTAGATATACGTTGCGTCGCATGGCATCAGTGTAGTTGCGATATTAATTAATTTTGACAGGCGTTAGTTTCGCTGTCGTTACGAATGTTTCGCGTTGGCTTGGGACAGTTTTTATGCTCACAATTCCGATTCAAGTTATTGTGATTAGCAAATCAACTGCACAGTTATTGAGTTACAAGAAATATGGCACACAGTTTTAAATGTGAATACACACCTATTCGATTTTAATAATCGCAGCGAATACCAAATAAAATCCAATTCAATTTTGTAAGCATTTTTCAGTCGACTGATGGAATTAAATGAAACACTTCATGTACTTTTCTATATTATTTGCTTGTGGTAAAATAATCGTGTGACATAAGCGCAAGTGATTTTATGTCAATAGGTTGTTTCGATCATGATTAGCTAATCGCAACGACAAAAATGCAAGTAAACTCCTAGCTTACTACCTGTGATTTTCTGTCGCATGATTATTCAGTAGCAAAAAAAATACATGATTTCTAATGTGAGTAAGAACGCACATGAGACCAAATACTAAGCTGCGATCACTTTTTTAGTCGCTACCTGAGAAAATCGCAATTACATTCGATTCATTTACAGCAATTGTGTTATTAAAAACATTGTGTGCGTTGTTTTGAAGCGTATGCAGGCGAAAAAAAATTCAAATTCGTGCAAGGAATATATTTCCTTATTTAAACCATTTAACTACGAACGCACTTTCGATTTCGGTCGTACTTGCGACTCACTTGCGGTTTTCTGTCGCAGTGACCAAAAAGAAATAACCGCAGGCTAATTGGATTTTTTGGTGCTGTCATTAACATTTAAAGTTGTGTGTTCCTTTTTTGGAACTGAAAAATCGCGCTACAGAAAATCGGAATATGTTCCTAGTCCAAAAAGGAATAAACGCATCTCCTGAGACTACTTTTTTTAAATCGTGAGTGTGTTCCTAGCCTAAGCTATTTTCACTTTATCAGAAGCTTTGACAAAAATACCAAGAGAATCCGAAAGTATCAGCTCTAAATGAAAAAAATTTTAGTTTATTTAAATTAAATCGAACGGCAAAAGCGAAAAATTTTTCACGAAGCTAAAAATGAAACAAATAAGTTTATAATCAGTTATACCATCCGGGAATAATTGGTCTTACTAGCAAGAAAAGCTCAGTACGAAGAAGCCCACTTTTCATAATATCTTATTTAAAAAATTGATTTTTTTTTTACGAATCCACAACTAACCCTTTATCAGGAGAAGTAAGAAAGACAAAATAATTTGTCCCCCTGCATTATACTTATGCTAGAAACACATGTATGTAAATCCCCTTCATGTGCTGTGTACAAAATGACTATATCGAGATTCTTTTCTTTACATACTCAAACAATAACACTGCTGCCGCCGCCGGGTGGCGCTGCCTCTAGTGTGGCTCTTGGCTGAGATAATTGTGTCACTTTTGAGTGAACTTTTGATGGGCTGGCAGGCAGGTATGAATAGGTACTTGTATATACTTGTGGTTGCCCAACTTTGTTTGGTTTTTGTTTATGGCTTTGTGTCTGCTGTCAAAACGACATTAACCATTATCATTGTTTATGTTTAGGCTTTTTTTTTGGTTGTCCCAAACAAGAGATTGTTATGGATATTCGTCGTGACCTTTGCCATTCTCGTGTCATAACAAATTTTTTATTATTTTTTTTTCTGTCGTCTTCATGCGAATTTCAACATTTCATAACGTTGATGAATTTCAATATTCCCCTGGCTGATGTGTCCACATCAATATTCATGTGACATTGATTTTGAAATATCAAGTAGCACTTTCCATTTCGATGCTTCGTTAAAAACAAATTTCCTTTATTTCTGGGAGCTGGGAGCTGATGGGACACAAATAAATAGAGAGAGGGTCTGAAAATGTCTTAATTGATTGAGAAATAAATTGAGTTGTCATGTTGTTGCTTGCCTATACACGAGTACTGCTTCGACGATGTATTTCATAAATTCATCTTTCAGTTATGAATGACAATGAATTAACACTATTTGATGGCAGGGATGTTCTTCGTTGGTTCTATTGATTGCGTTATGGCAGCCATGAAATAGGTCAAAGGTTAATTTACTTGTGAATTTTGGATGATGGACGTGCGCTTCTGCCGAAAATATGTACGATGCTGTTGAAATTATTATACTGCGATGGTCTACCGAGACTGGCTGATTGACAGTGTGGTGGCTTAATAATAAATCACTCAATTTTTAGCATTATTAATTGGTTTTGGGTTAGCAAAATTTAATAATCTTTTTTTGATGGAGGAAGAGCTGTCTATTTTATTTAGCGTTAGAAAGAGCTAATAATAATTATGATTTGGTTTCAAGGTTTTTGGTTACCTACTTTAGGCTTTCAATGAGATTAATTACACATCATTTTGAGTAGATATTTTAAAAATTTTAACCAGGAAGTATTTGTGTGGTGGTTTGATGTCAAGATTTAACTTGAACATCATTAATTCTTAAAATTTAAAAGAAAAATGCAATTAACCGGAACAACAAGAAATAGGAAGAAGGAAGATTTTACTCAAAGTTTGCTCTTCTGATGTAATAATTTACTATACTAAATTGCAAAAAAAAAACGATATTCTAATAATAAAACTAATCAATGCCATATTAATGGCGAGAAGAAAGAAATTTCAAGCAAACAAAATCTTCCTAAACAAAGCAGTTTTCCCAAATAAAAAAATAAAGCGATATTATTTTGCATTTAAAGCCATTTAAACCCCGAAATTTATTCTCACAATCATAAAAGTTTTTGCAAGGATAAAATTGACCATACAATTTTGTAAGCAATAAATCTTAGAAAATTTATTGATGTTTCTAAAATTGTATGAGATATGCAGGGACTTTTATTCGTAGCCACAAGAGATTCCTTCGATTTTGTTTGATTTAATTGTATCTGTGTTCCCTCTTTATTGGAGTTTAAAACTTTAAATTTGACAAATAAAACAGGTTTGAAATATTGTGTTGTGTAAGCATAAGTGAAATTTTGAAAACGATTTTTTTAACTTAAACTTTCTTAATATCAATATATCTGATTTGTAAAAATCTTAAATTTACGTAATTTCATTATAATTTACCTACTTGATCTCGTCTGCTTTAGCCTACATATTTTTTTTTTGCGATATAGATGGTATTATAGCGCAAGTTTTGGATTCGTGAGAAAAAAATTCGAGCTAACAATCGAACATGAAATTACGATGATAGAGAACTCGAAAAAAAGGAGGTGGCACAATTTTGGTTGTATGTCTGTGTGTTTGTCTGGCTCTCTCTCTCTGTTTGTCTGTAATTCTCCAGAAGGGAAATTGAAATTTATTTTTAACTCCAAAAAAACGGTACTTGCCATGAAAACATTAAAGAAAAACTTATTTATCTGGAAAACGGTTGCAACGATTTTGATAAAAAAAAATCACTGATTTTCTGTTGGTATAGCTTACTTTCAGATAATTTTATTTTACCAAAAACTGTTATTAGCGGTACCTACCATATAACTTTTTTTTATTTTCGATGTTCTCATTAACGGCTGAAACGATTTCAGTCAAAATTTGCATGCAAAAACCCCGCCTAGAAAAATATCGAATTTTTTGCAAGAATATCGTAGGATCGAATCCCAACCAAGACAACTTTTCATTTATTTTGTTTTGTCTGTCCAGGCAAGAGGTTACTTAGTGAGTGAGGCCTGATACTGAGAGCCCGATACTGAGATAAACTATATGTGAGCTTTTTTTTATATATTTTATCTTTTTTTCTATAATTAGTTCTTAATTTTAAGTAACTTGAACATAAGAGGAAGTACGTACGATGTAGTCGTGCATCTTTTTTTTTTTTGTATAGTAGTCCAGCCATATTGTGATTTTGCCATGCAAATTGTGGGGTAGTTTTGCAAAATGCATTTTTTTGCTGATCTTCATCATATCATCAAAGTCCAATTGAAAGTATACACAATTTTCCACATATTTTCGTTTAAGGCTTTTTTCTGTTACAACCCATTCAAACTCAAAATGACTTCCGCAGAAAAATGTTTGTACTAAAAAATGACTACAAAAATGTATTTGAAAAAAATTACCTTTGCCTCAAAAACGCTTTTTTCTAAATTTTAAATTCGTATAAATGTATCTCAAAAACGTGAGGTGCTACTGCAATATTTAAGTAAACAAATCAAATTTTGTCACACAGAGTATTTATTTGTTTTCGAGAGTGGATTTTCAGAATCAGTCAAAACACGTCAATTTTCAAATAGCGCTTAAATCCAAACAGGTTGTCGCAGAAAAAAACCTTAAACAAAGATTTGCTGGAAACTGTTTATACTTTCAAATTGTACTTTGATCAAATTTACGAAATTGATAGTTTTCAAGCAATAAGTCAAAAACAGCAAAACAATTCATTTTGCATTTTTTTTTCCATATTGCGTCACGAAATTTTAGTCGCAAACCTCAGATTCGGATTCATTACCTTTGAAACCAATTTTTTCGCTAAGGGAGGGACTGGACTATACTTGAGAATTTTAGAATTAAAAATTAAAAAAATATTTGTCATATAGTCACGGAAATTAAAGGAACCAATCTTTTTTTCAATTTTTACTAGTATTTTTTGAAAAGATGTATCTTTGTGATGACTGACTGTATTGTGTTGAAACAAAAAGCATGACACAGCTTTATGTTTTTTGTTTCGATATTTGTTTGGAAATAATTTTTTGTACAGTACCGTTATTAAATTATTGTAAGAACTGGAACAAAACAATTTTTTTTGTTTTTTTGTGTTTTTTTGAAGTTCCCCATTTTCGAAGGTATTTTTTTTTTTTTTTTTTTGAGTTAATCAAATGTAATGGTCAGATAGCTCGTTTATTCATCTTCAAATATTTTTTTTGTGGTCTTACATTTTTTTTTTCACGTTTTATCTGACTTTTAATAAAAAAAAATACATTTAACTTTGACTACAAATATCCTAGAAAAAAATTACGTCATAAAAAACTGAAGGACAGTTTTGGACATGATTTTTTTTTAATTTTGTAGAAATTATTTTTATGGCAATTCTCGTTGACTTTTTTCACAGTTTCGCATTGGTTAGATATTTTTTTTTGACTTGAAATAAAAAGCACATTTTTTCAAAGAATTAAAAAAAAAGTCGAAAATTTTGTATACAAAAAAACTTGAAATTTAGTTCTTATTTTTTTTTTTTGGTTTTTTGGAAAAATATACTTTTTCTTTCATTTCAAGTCAAAAAAATATCTAACAAATGCGAAACTGGGAAAAAAGTCGATGAAAATAGTTGTTTTTAATTCATTTTGATAACGATGTATAGGAACAACACAATTTGTCATCTTATTTGGTTTGTAAGACTTTGAAAATTTGTTGAAGAAAAACGCTTGGTAAATCGATTTAAAAGTTTTCAGAAAAATTTTCAGGAATATTGATGTTGTAAAAATTTATAAATCTGCATACATCAAATCAAATCTGCATGTCCTGGAATCAAAATTTGAAAATTAACAAAAGATTTTTCGAAAGACCAAAAAAAGTAGTTTTTTAGTACTTCTTTTTAAACTAACGGTGCAGAGCAAACAAAAATAATTTCTAAAAAATCTTAAAATGTCATGTAAAAACTTACTCAAAACTGTCCTTGAATTTTTTTATGACGTCATTTTTTGCTTAGATATTGTTAATCAAAGCCAAACGTATTTGTTTCCATTTAAAAGTCAGAAAAAATAAATAAAAAATAAATTGTACGACCACAAAAAAAAAATGTATTGAAGATGAATAAACAAAATATCTTCGAAAATGGAGGCCTTCAAAAACACAAAAAAAAATTGTTTAGTGTCAGTTCTTACAAATATGCAATAACTTTAAAAAAAATCATTTCTGTTGACATTTTAAGAGGAACATAAAGGAGATTCAAAAGAGGGAATTCATTTTATAAAAGCGTGGCTTTCTGGATTTTTAGCACAAATTTTTATTGTAAATGGTCATTTAAAGTATAATTTTTGAACGATTTTTTTGGTGTTCATTCCGAAATACCAGGAACCGTTTTGCTAATAAGAACAAAAACGAAACTGTGTCTCATTAATTTTTACAAATTGGAAATGAAAAATTGAAAAGGCTAAGGGATGCATCCGTTTCTGTTTGAAAAAGCGGTAGCACCGGTTTTTAAGTATCTAGTGTCCTTTTGTTCTTCGTTTAAATCATTAAAGTCTGTGTTCATTTTGCAATTCCAAGCATGAAAAATAAAAAAAAAAGTTCTTTGCATGTGATTCCCTTTATTCCTGACATTAACCTTCATCAGAGAGAATGGTGAAGGTGTAAAAAAATTTTACAATTTTATTAATAAATACTTCCGGTATGTAATTAAGTTGGTACTCAGCGAAGCGTTATTAATAAAATTACGTTTAAAAGTTCATTATAAAAGGTCTTTCAATTAAGGACGAGAAATTGTCTTATTTTTGGGTTCTGTCCATTGTCTATATATGGATGATACTCTCCTCCAACTGTGATTCTTTGTATTCATTGCTTTTTTTGTTATTCATTGTAAAATTATATCTAATGGATTTCTGGTTTAAATTGGTTACATTCTTAAACACCGAAGAGAACAGTAAGTTTATTTTAAGTACGTGTCCTATTACTCATCAGTAATGGTGCATACCTATTGTTGAAAAGGTAATTGCTTGTACATCTTTTTGGTTGTTAAGGTTAAGGAAGTGGGGTTTGAGAGATATTTGGCTATAAAATCGATGAATGGAACAATAAGTAATGAAGTTCCTTCACCTTGAGAACGGGTGTACCTACTTAACAGTGATGTGTCATACGTCCGTCGTTGAAAAGGTTATTGTGTGTATTTCAATTTATTATACAGCCGTTAAAGTGCTTACAGTAGGGCTCGAGAGATATTTAGCAAAAATGCAGTACAGAATTATTAGATTTGCAATTTTGAATATAACCACGTGAAATGAAAAAAAAAAACACAATTTTGCCTAAAAAATGCATTTTTTTCTAAATTTTAGCTTCAAAAATCTGACGTGTTTAAGCAATTCTGAGACCAGATTTTAACTAAGCGATTCAAAAACCATTTTTAGTGTATATACTGTGGTTTATGTAGGGAAACAAATTAAAATTAAAACCTAAACTTCAAAAATTTCTCCATGATCTTAAAACTGCGACAGAATAATGTCCAATTTTACGAAAGACTTTTATTAATTTTAAAAGCTATTTAGTCTTTAAATGATGTTTTTTTGATTTCATCAAATTGTTTTAAATTTAAGAAGATTTTAAATTCCCTTGTAAACTAAAAGCTCGTCTTTGTATCATTAAATAGTCTTTTTTTGTTCAGCCATTCCAGTCAGCAACAGCTGATATTTAGCTGTCAGAATAATTTTCCCCTCTTCTTAAATGCTTTCTCACTTTTTCTCATACACATCGCATGTGCGAGTGAAACAACCTGCTTTTATGTCCAGGGATGTGGTGAGGCAAACTCAGTTTAGTTAAAATGTCTCTGAAATATCACTTTTCTACATTGGTGAAACTGAAACATTTTAAATGTCTGATAAAATTTAGAAGGAGTCAAGATAAAAGCAATTTTAATGTTTGTTTATGAAATTGGCCATTTTTTTTGGTTTTGGTTTTTTTATACGAGTATTATTAGCAAAAAAAATGTAAAAGCATGAAATTCGTTCCTTAAGGCTTAAATAACTATTTTAATAGTTTGAAACCTTTTAAAATTTTGGTAACCAATACCAATTTTTTTAACTTTATTTAAGCATTAAAAATTAATTTAGATAAGTCACACCATTTTCAAGAAAATCTAAAGTAAAAAAGAAAAATATTCTTTAGAAAGTCGTGAATTTAAAAAATAAAATACTTTCAAGGTTTTGACAGAAAGGCAACGTTATCAAAAAAACATTTAACACAAATAGTTTTGAACAAATCTTTATGCTAACACAAGCTGAACTACTCCCAGTTGTGATAATACACCTTTCCGTTACGGTCGAGGAGCTTATAAAATAATTGAAAAGAGAAAATGTGATGTATTTTCCTTGGTGCATGTCCCATCTTGTGTGATGGTGGATTATTGATGATAGAAGTCGTGAAATGTGTGCTTGATGATGATGAAAATTCGAGTATCTCCTTTCGCCTCTTGACAGATTACTCCTTGCTCCTAGGTAACGCACATGAATATTTGATGACACTTTCTTAAATATTAATTATAATATAATAAATTATTAAAATTTGTTGCCATTTCTCGGCAGACGGGCTAATTGGTGTTCAAATACAATTTTTTAAAATGCCTTAAATCATAGATAAATCAGTCCATCCCAACATAAAGTCAGTTGGTATAGAAAACCTTGAACTTATTTATTTTACCAAAATCACCTTCATATAAATTGCCTGCAAGGCTTTTGTTCATTTGTTTGAGGTGAAATAATTTTATAAACTTGACTTCTTCATTTTTTGTATTTGCTTATTTCCAGTTTTGTCATTTCGGTAAATAAAGTCCACTATAATATTTACTGTTTATGATTTCAATTTTCTTTTCAATTTAAAAAAAAATGTAAATACAATTTTTTAATATTCCTGAAGTGAGTTGCAGTAAAAGAGGACCAAGTCTACCGAGCGCACTTGAAGTTCATTTCATAATTTTCTGTGCAATCAACAACAAAATTATATTTATTCTCTTTCCCATTTCGCTTGTGTTTTGTTTTATTTCGTGTTTTCGAGAAAATAAAAACAAAAATTTAAAAAGTTTTTCTTTTCATTTCTGAATTTAAATGAAGATGAATGGCGTTTTTCATTCAAAAATTATTATTCTATTGCAGTTGTGGGGGAGGGGGTGTAAACAATCCAACTTTCTCATCCCAATAAATGTTCATTAAAAATTGAAAACTTGTAATTTTTTTATATTTTGTATTTTCTCTAATGTTGAGAACTCTACTTTCTTCTCTCTAACGAATTGCCTAAACACGTAAGAGTTAGTGCGCTCAAGTTGAAACAACTTCACAGACAGAGAGAAAAGAGAAAAAATCCACCGCATCATTCAATGCGCGATACGTGACTCATAATACTAAAACTTTTCCGCCTTCAAAAAAAAAAAAACATGAAAGAAAGAAAAATATAAATCTCGAAAGGAAAAAAAAATAATACTTTAAGCGTTGCGCCATTTTTTATATATTTATGTATGTTTCTTCCTTGTATACACTTTTATCTTTCTCTCTCATCGAATAAGGATCTTCTTCATCTTCAGTTTTGGGGGGTAACGCTTTAATGTCCTCTCGCAACAATAAGTTGAAAATGAAAAATAGCGGGCATATGTGCCACCGCCCGCCATGCGGATGTTATCGTTGTCATTGTCGTTAACGTATGTAACGCCATCTTTGGGTTTTTCTCTGCAAAAATGACACTTGGAATGGTTTGAGGCTACATAAGTGTTTTTCTTTAATAAATTATGCATTCAAATTCAGCATTTATGTGTGTGCTTTGTTCACTTATCCTTTTAGGCATTCGTTGTGTGTGAGTTTTTTAAAATGCCATTAAACGTATTCAGTTTATATCATTTTTAGCCGACGACACGATGCGACGTTGTTGTATGAAGTGGATATGGCTTCGGAAGGAATATAATGATAGCACATGAATTATGAAAGTCTCTTCCATGCGGTAGTCCTTTTTTTCACTCATGAGGGATATATAGCTAAATAAAAAATCGTAACAGCTTTCAGGCATTATTTTGTGTCTTCGACTTTTTTCTTAAAAGTAATGTGTCAATTGTAAATCTTTGACATTTTTTCTATGTAGGAACTATGTTAAAGGTATTTTTTTAAAGTTGTATATGATGGTTGGTTTGATTTTACTATTATTAGTTCTAAACAACGCCAACAAAAATTGTTAAAATATTGTCGATGGACTCTCACTTAATTATTTATAACTTTTGATTGATGGTATGCAATTTTATCAAAGATACATGCAAAAAGAGGTTAAACATTGGCGTATCTCTTGGTATCAAAACATTTATAATTGTTTATAAACAAAAAAATTAAGGAGGTGTAATGTCAGAATAGTCTCATTTTTAATCACATTTAACTTCTTCGACTATTTTCTAAAACCTTGTGTGTCTTTAAGTTTTGACATTTTCTCTATGTGCTACGAGTTTGTTTAAGGCAACTTTTAAAGTCCGGTATTAGTTGGTTTGATATTATTAGTACCTATTCAAAAAGTTCTCAAACTGCAAGAAAAAGGTAAAAAAAATTGGCCGATTTTTAAAATATTTTCAATAGACTCTTACAATATTATTTATAACTCTTGATTGAGTCTAAGGAATTTCATTAAATATACATCCAAAAATAGGTTAGACATTGGCGTATCTTTGGGTGTCAAAACATTATTATTTATTCATATACACAAAATTTAAGAAGGTGTAAAGTCAGAATTTACTAATTTTTAATCACATTCAATGCAAAATTCTTTTGTGTACAACAGAAGATGAATAATTCAATAAAATTCTTAACCTCACTGAACAAATAAGACAGTGATTTCCTAGTAGAAAATCCAAAGCTTTATAGGAAATATCAATTCTAATCGATTTCATAAAAAAAATTGACCGACTTGACCAATACAAAATATTCTTAATTCCATAAACATAAAAACAAATTTTGGTGGCACAACAGCTCGTGGAGAACCAGGGCCTAGCGACTTGCAACTCTCAACCATTTCTGTGTCTTGTTGTTTGACTGGAATGGAAGGGACCTACAAATTTTTTGCTGAGTCGAAACAGCTAAATGAGAAGCACTTAAGGATTTGTCAGAAAAACATTTCTGTTTTTAGGTGGCAACTGCTGGGAGTCGAACCCAGACCTTCAGCATGGCAGTCCAACGCACTAACCATCATTCCACGAGGTACTCCAAAAATATAAGCCAGTCCTATTTAAAGGCACTGGCAATTTGAAATTTTAACGGGCAATTTAATTTAAAAAAAATTATATTCACTCATATAAAAAAACCCAAAGCTGAAATGTCATAGAATTAATTTTGTTTGCGTTCTGTGAAATCTTACAAACCAAAACTAGTGAAAACTCTTTGTATGGTGACTTTATATGAGCTAATTATGGTGACTTTATTGATAATTATTTTTAAAACTGTCTAGACTTTATAAAGCGTAAATATAAGAACTAGATTTAGCGACTTTATTCATTTTTTAAAAGAAAAATTCGGCAAAACTATGAATATATTTTTAAAGCGTGAACCGATTCTCAACACTATTATCTTATTCGACAGATTGAAATTCAACCTTTTATTTGGTATACAACACATAGCTGAGTCTAACGCATAGGTTTACTTTATACTGCAAAAATGATGTTCAGATCGTGTAAGAAATTTCACTTGGTGATTATAACAAAACCTAAAAAAAATCAGCTTCATCTTTAAACTTCGTTTTCTTTTAACTTTTTGTCTCGTTGCGTTGATTCTTTACAATAGTTAAAATTTGAAACAAAAAAAGTTAGGTATGGCTTATGTGCGCATTCGAGTCACATGTCAAGTCAAGTGAAAGTGCAAAATCTTGTTTGAATAATTTCTTTTGAGGGATGGAAGACTTTATCATGACATTGGCTAAAAAAAATTCTTCATTTACTGCCGATGTTATGCTTGACAAATAAATCTCATATTTTTTTAATAACCACTTACTTACTCACACTTAGGTTAAATAAGCTGCAAAATTAGATATCATTGAAGTCAATCTGCAAATTAAGTTCTTATTCTTTAGCCTAATTCGTGTATTCTCTTGTTAATTAAATGAACTTTATCTGATTCTGAGTCTACCTACCGACCGACAGCGCTTAATAATTTCCTTTGAATCAATAAACCATACCCTGGTGTGCATTTTATAGAAATGGCACAGAGTATGGAGAGGTCTCAAATTCCTCCATACATAGCCTTATTCAAATATTTACATACACAAACCGACCACATACATATATAGAAATTGGTGTTCACTGGCACCGGATGTACCCTTGAAGCGATTCTGGCTATAAGAAGAGGAAGTAAGCTCATTCATACGTGCATTTTATCATTTCGGTCTACGGCACACAGAGGGCCTGCAAAACAATGGAATCAAATCTCTCTCGCCCACATGAGAGTTCGAGAGTTCTCGAGTTCCTCATAGGAACATCCTACATATATGTACTTGGTTGATCACCATCATCATCCATGATGGCATGCAACAAAATATTGTGGTAGTTCACAGCCGTGTACCGGCATGCATATACCAACGAAGAAGAACCTTCTGCAATGCTTTGGTATCGTTTTGATGTTCAGTCATCTGTTATGGGGCTCAGTATAGAAAGAAAAAAAAAAACACAATTTGGTAGTCAAGTAAATAAATTCAACCCTTTTTCACGCGATTCGAGTTCAACCGTTAAGGCGGAACCGAATTGTTTGTTAGTTTTTGTGTGGATTTTATTTGTTTTCTAGTTAATAATTTTTTGTTGCTTCCTTTTTTTTTTTTTTGTTAGCATAAAGAACAAAAATGATGTGTTCTTTTATTACCATGAATACAAAAGGGATGTAAAGTGTTTTAGTTATTGTGTTTGTGGCAGAATGTTGTTGCATGTTGTTTCGCAATGAATATTTGGTTTCGTGTCAATCAAAATGTGCATCCAATAAAATAAAACAAAATAATGGTTATTGTCAATAAAAATGTTTTTTTTTTTTTGTTGCATTGTCGAGACTCACACCTTCCGGGACTCATTAAAAAAATTGAATATCCAGGATTTTGACAAACTTTTGAAGCAAAAATTTGAATTGAAAAAAATAAAACACGACCATAAAACACGTTAAACCTTACGCCCTGCTTTCAAAATTGTATGAAGGGGGGCCATCTGTTGGTTTATTTTAGAATCATATTATCTTGACACTGACAGCTCTTATAGACTCAAAAACTGACAGAAACTTAGTACAAAATGGATCG
Organism: Dasysyrphus albostriatus; assembly: GCA_946251815.1. NCBI lineage: Eukaryota > Metazoa > Arthropoda > Insecta > Diptera > Syrphidae > Dasysyrphus > Dasysyrphus albostriatus. Next base: position 142,482,764 of record OX276336.1, read on the forward strand.
ATTTACGATTGAACAACATTTAACGTTTTTCTTTTTTAACTCCGAGCATAGCTCTAAGCTGTCAAAAATAGATCTTAACACAAAAAGCACTCAAAGTGTTCAGCTTGTGTTTCTTTTTTTAATTAGAGCAAACTAAGTGCAGCCAACTTCACTCCATTTTCTCTCTTTCGTTTCACTCTTACAAATTGGCGCTTTCAAACAACAGCTTTCACTTCAATTTTGTAATTTTTCGATCAAAAAGGTTCGAGCGCAGCTAATTTTATTCTTTTTCGCGTCACTTGTTCAAATCGGTGCGTTCCACACATCAAATTTTTAAATTTTTCGAGTTCTTGATTGGCCAGATGAAAATTTAAAGTCAGTTCTAATTTTTGATGCATTGAAAGCACCGATTTTTGTTCGTCGAAGTAATGAACTAATTAAAGCTGCTGTTCGCAACTTTGTGACGAAAGTTCGTGATACCTATAAGCTGATTGATAATCGAACATATTACCAGGTTTGTCCTTTGCGCGTAAGAAAATATTGCATTGAAAGTGTGTTTATATGCCTTAGAATTTAAACGTGCGAAAGATCGAGGCACTAGCCTGAAACGAACTTCGCATTATGATCTAAGATTATTCGCTAACAACATCCCATTGACTCACCAAATAATCACCCACTTCACTTTTGCTTCTCTGTTTTGGCTTAAGAAATGCTCGAAATTTTCTCAAAAAATTATTTTTTTTTTGGATCTCAGCGGCCATTTTGGCTACGTTAATAAGCAACTATTGGCCATTTTACTTTCAAAACAAAGTGACATTGAATAAGAAAAGTTGTAGTCGAAAGCAAGTGCTACTGACTTTAAGCAATTATAAGCAATTTTTAATGGTCATAATTTGAGAAATTTGACATCGGTTACCTATGGTTCCAATAACATGGTGCTAAGTGCTATAGGTTAGGTACGAGATCCCAAATGCCAAAATCGCAAAATGCCAACAAAAAATCCCGAATGGACAGCATTCCGAATGGAAAAATTTCAGAATGGCTAAAATCCCGAATGACACAATTTCGAACTCCAAAATCCCGAATAGCTCAGTACTATTTTAGGTATTCAAAATCGCAGGCACTAAAGCCATTTGAGGTTCAAGTCTTCAAATTGAAATTTTGTGTGCTAATTAGTAAATACTTGTTAATTTTGATAATCAAAATTAGCTGGAAAATTTTGTTGTGGGTTTTTGTGATTCTTGTACATTCTAGATTTTTGTTCGTTCGAAATTTTTTCATTCGAGATTTTTATATTATTTAAAGATTTTTTTTGTATTCGAAAATCTTGTCTGTGGAATCCCAAAATGAACTGAATTCAAATCAAACATAACAATTTGGTTTCTTTGAAAGTACTGAAATAGTACTAAAAATGTACTAAAATGCGGGTTTTTATTTGGAATGCATTCGGGACTTTTAGCACTTGGGATTCTGTCCATTCTTTACTTTGACATTCGGGATATTGCCCATTCAGGATTTTTCCCTCAAGGGATTTTGTCTATTTGGGATTTTCTCTTTTTTTTAGTAGGTGAACTTTTCTTTAATACATCTCCAAAAAGTGGGCGTGTTAAATTAGCTTTGATTCCACAGAACAAGTCAAAAATCAATATTTTTGTGAAAAAGAATGCCTTCAAATAAGGGCGTGGTAAAAATTTGTATGTAGAAAAAATGTTGACTTTGAATTGAGCCAGAAAAAAAGTCCTTAAGCCGCGCCGTTGGACTTTTTTTGGTGGGGTGTGATAAATGATCAATGCTATGCGAAAAGTCCTCCGACAACTCAGGCACTTAAGAACAATATTGGTGAAGCTATTTGTGAAATAGAGGCCGAACCGAAATCGAAAATGCATTGAAAAATCAGAATGAAATAATATCCATTAAGTAACTCCGTTCAGTTAAGTTACACCTCTTAGAAACTTTTGATCAGTGTTTTTTGTACATCCTTTTCAAAAAGAAACCAACAGATGACCCGTCCTCTATTAAACACCTATACTGTTTCAACCCGTTCATACAAATTTACTGTTCTATAAAATGACTAAATTCAACTACATACATAGAAATATTTCTCCCGGTCTTAAATTTCCAACTCTTGTCCTTAAAAAAATATTCTTCCTTGAACTTATAAATATTCATTGTTATAAAGAGCTTTTGCAAATGTTACGAATATGATAAAACTTTTGATGAAAGTCAAACTCACCCTAACTTAACTTAGACTGCTTAACATTTTTATTATTCAAAAATTATTCAGCTATCATTCTGGAATTATTGTTGTTTTCCCAAATGAATATTTGAGGGATGATGATTACCTTTTTGAACATTCGTTGGCAGCCCTACGTATACATCTCCATCTCTATCATTAGACCCGAGACGCCATAGTCTAAAATTATACAAATATAAAGATTTATTTATACCTGGTCATGACCAAGAAGATGAGTTAAATGTGTTTTTAACTGCCCACTGGAGGATTTCATTGTTAGGCGCCTTTTCGCCTTGAAAGTGTAATAGTCCTCAAGTTCCAAGCGACGACGACGTTCGTCTAAAAGATGGATAGATTCACATGTCCAAAGATGTAGATATAAAGATAATAGGTTTGCTTACGTAATTTATAACAGACCTTATATTCTATTTAACTATATTCGGCACTTAAATATGTATTTAGGTTTGAATATATACATTATGTATGTGGGGTACCATTTCAAGCTCCTGTATAGCAGTTAGCAACAAGCTTAAATATACATACATATATAATTCAATTATTTCTAATCGCTCAAAGTGTTTGAAAGAGAAATGCAGTCACGTAACTGGATTTTCTATTCCCTAAGTGTATAGAAAATTTTAAAACTAAATTCTGAAGCAATGTTGTCTAGTTTTGTATTTGAAAGGAGTTTAAATTATTTTACTTAGAATTTCATCAGCTGCTGCAAGTAGAAGTAGTTTCGTTATACAAAATGCTGAACATGCTTTGTTGAAAAACACGTATTTTATTATTTAAAAGACTATAAAACTTTTAAACATTGCTCTAAGAGGTTTCCCATCTAAAAGACGAACATCACTTCGATATTGATGATAAACATAAATGAGCTGATGAACTTTATCGTCTTTCACAGTTTCTTTAAACTTGCATGAAGTTATTGTTAAAGTTTTCTTGTAAGAAACAAGTGTTCATGTTTGTGAAGGTATTTCAGGAAACTTGGGGAAGGTTATTTAAATACGTATACTCCTGTTTAGGACATCGTTTACTTAATTGATGATATAATATTATTTTATATCCAAAAAGGTAGAAATTTGATACAAATCTTTTCTTTGCTGAAAACAAATAAATACAAAAATGTTGAATATTGGAGACTTTTGCGGTTTTTCTAGGTTTCAATATTAATTTCGACTACAACCAAAAGCGTTAAAATGTTTAAAAGTCGACTTTATTGGAGACTTTTGCGGTTTTTCTAGGTTTCAATATTAATTTCGACTACAACCAAAAGCGTTAAAATGTTTAAAAGTCACCCCCAAGAGTATTCGGAATAAAAAGGTTTTTTTTTGAGCACAAGTTTTTTTTATTTTAAAGAAAACTTTAAATTATATAAACTTTAGGTGTTTTTTTAATATTTTGTTTTCTTTAAAATAAAAAAAACTCATGCTGACAAAAAAAATCTCAGAATAATTTTGTGAGTGATTTGTGTGTCTTTTTAAATGGTATTGAGAAGGATTTGGCCACTTAAAAAAAAGTCTGAATTTTCATTTTTTTAAAATTTAGGAACGAAATTGAGGCTCTAGACCAGTATTTCCCAACTTTTCAATTTCAATTTTTCGGGTGGGCATTCTGATGCTTCACATCCATTTAAGATTTCAATATTAAAAGAGCCGAAAGTAAAAAGATCTCACCTTTGCACTAATTTATTTTCGAAAAGGGTCCGGACTCAATCTTTTCTTGTTTAAACTTTTGTTTGTGCCAAATTGTAAACGCTTTTTTCAGATATTTTGTAAGAAACAAATTATGAAATTATGACCATGATGGACTTATATTGATTTAAAATATTTGTGGAACTTTTTGATTCTCTCAAGCAGTATACTGGAGACGAAAATTTGCAAATGGTCGTTTGTAAGGCATTTGTAAGTAGGGCTGGCCACGTTACCAAACCAAACGATACTTTTGTAAGTATCGTCAAATGCGAAAAATGTTAGTATCGTCTCGGTATCGGCCTCGTATAACTCAATTTCGTTTGGTCTCGTATAACCAAGTATGCCTTTAGAGCTGGTATCGTATCGGTATCGTGTCGGTATTTGATACCGAGACTTTTCTGGTGTCATAGCCAGTCCTATTTGTGAGTCTTAGTCGATATTTTCAAAAAACTAGACTCATTTAATAAGCAACTTAAAGGAAAAAATATTTAACTCTTCTAGAAAGAAAAACCAAGATCTTTGACTTCGCTACCCTGATTGATATTTCAGACAATCATTTCAAACACAAATTTCGACAGGTTTCAATGTTTTCGAAAATGTGAAATGAGTGATACCGCTATAGAATCACATCTGGAAAATTTATCGCTGGATTTAAAAACATAATTTTCTGGTTATGGTAATTTTTAATAATTCAAGTTTCTTAATGAACATTTCTAAATGTTTAATGTTAAAAATTAAACAAAATTTTGGGGGGATATAAACATTTTGGAAATGCCTTGGTGGGGCATAGCACAAAAAAGATTGCGAAACACTACTCTAGACCCTTGATACCTCATGCATACATACATATATGTATGCGGGATATTGGCAAGAAAATTATGCCTTCAAAGTAGTCAAAAAAGACCAACTTTTGCATTAGAATTTGGTCAGCTCTAAAAAACTTAAAGGGGCACCTCTGGTTCACCACAAAAAAACCTTGACAGTATAAAATTTGTACCGTAGTTTTTGTTTTGAGTGTCTTCGCGGGCTGAAAAAGATTTCAACTCCTTTTTTTGTCTCATGTCTCGATCATATAACTCCGTTGCTGAGTATATTCGACAGGCGCCTGAAATGAACAGTGCGAATCAGAGTTGGGAATTAATGTTCAATTTCAATTAACTTATAATTGAAATCTCACACTTTTTCAATTATGTACTCTTAACAGGGCAGGCAAGTTAATATTTTATATCTTCAAAAAATAGTGGGTTGGTTTTTTTTTTTATTTCGTAAAGAGTACCTCTTGGAGAGCTTAAATTCACACAGTTCGAACAAAAAAAGTGTATGCGTTGTCCACCATTTTGAAAAAAAGCTTTGAAACACCTAAATGCAATTTTGTTCGGCTCCTTTTGAACGTAGAGCAATATTTTTTGTTTGACTTTGAAGGTAAGAATATTCTATAGAACTCTTGCCTACAATTATTTTTGGCATTTCCTTCAGATGAAAAGTTATTGTCGAAAAACTGTCGTAATTTTTGAGTGAAAAATGGTTTTTAGAGTTTATCTCGCTTTTTATTCATCTGAGTGAAAAATTACCTACAATAATTTTTTCAAGAGCACGTAATTTCCTACATTTTTGTATATTTAGATTTTATGTGTAACAAAAAATGTCTTAAATACACTATTACAAAGTTGCCTATATCCAGCAAATCTCAAAGTCAAGTAAAAAATATTGCTCTACGTTCAAAAAAAGCCGAGAAAATTGAATTTAGTTCTTTCAAAGCTTTTTTTAAAAATGGTGGACAACGCATGTATACTTTTTTTGTTCGAACTTTGTGAATTTAAACTCCCCAAGAGGTACTCTTTACGAAATAAAAAATAATCGACGCAATTTTTTTGTTGATATTTCGAATTATTTTATTCAATTTTACTGGACTATTAATGTAATTGAATAATTTTAATTACTAATTCGCTTACAATTTACGTGCAATTGAAGATAGTAATGGAATTTCGAAAGTAATTGAAAGAAAGCCCTGTGTAAATTGCATTTAAGGTAATTGATTACTTGCAACATAATAGTAATGATAATAAAAGTAAAAAAAAGTTTTCTAACTGCCAAACTAATACGAATAGACAAAAACTCAGCGATAAACCTTCTCATTTTATTATTGTTTATTTGATTATTTTCAAAAGATTATTTAAAAGACGACAGTAAATGAAAAACCTGATGAAAGTGAATAAAATGTATGTTTATTAGTTTAAAACAACACACTTACAGGGATTTAACACTACAGGGAACCATTTGTGCAATATTACCAAAAATAAAATTGACAAAAACAATAAATTAATTACATTTTGTTTAATGATTACTGAAAAAAGTAATCATAACAGATTTTTTGATAATTACTTTTTCGTTTCAATTACATTGATGTAATTGATCAATTACATTGATGTAATTGAATTAAAAGTAATTGGAACTTTTCAATTACATGTAATTAATAATTAAATTTCTTCAATTACTTTCAAAAGTAATCGAAAAGGTGTTAGGAAATTTTAATTATAAGTACCTAATTGAAATTGAACTTTATTTATCATTACTTTTCAACTCTGATCTGCTGAACGGATTTGACATAATTTTGTAATGTACAAATTTTAAATAAGTTGAAATAACATTGCATATTAAAAATTTCAAAAAAACATTTTTTGAATTTGTAAAAACAAGTTTAATTTTTTTTTGAAAATTTTGTCAGATTTTTCCTTAAATATATTTTAAGTATATTTAATACTTGATATACAAAATATATATTTTTTTTAATTATTACAATTCAAGGCCACTAATTGTAGGTCATAAAAAACTCTTTGTCATAACAGTTATTTTTTTAATGGAGTAAGGGTTGATAGGATATGGCTGCCATTGCCATGCAATAAAATTATAATATTTCACGATAGGTGGTACCTACACATATTCCCAACAATAAACTTAAGTTTAATTTGAACGAATAAAAAAAAATATATTTTATTATACACATCACATATACCCTCTTACTTGAGTATAAGTCACACCCATCGTGAGATTTATTATTTTCTTTTATTTCCACAAAACGTATTTCATTACTCCAATAAAATTCCACAAAGCTTATCTTGCATCCTGCGTGAAGTGTATACAATACCTACATAAGTACTTACTCTTACTTAGCATTTGAATTTGTTGGAAACAAATCATCAACAATATTTATATACCTCTCTGATGTTCTCTCGCAAATGGGTTAGTTCACCTTTTTTGTCATAATGGGAACATTAAGAGTTCCGCTTAATAACCACAAAAGCATCATTTCATAAGCCTGACGTCACTGCAGAGAGCAGAGTATGTACTTTAACTTTGTGCCGCATACAGTGATTGACACTTTTGAATGACTTCTATTCATTATAAATTTTATGACATCTTGAAGCTTTATTCATGAGTTATGAGTTATGCTTTATACCTACTTTGCGCGGCATCATAACGTCTAGTCCTTGTTGTCGTCGTCGTCGTCGTCTTCGTAGTCGTAGTCATCATCATCGTGTCGGTGTTTTGACATTTTTATTTAAAAGTGACACTTTGAATTAATTGATACTTTTTCAAGGGTAGGTTAGCCGCATGTATGTATAGAGAAGATTTTTTTTATAGAAGGTGGTAGGTATTTGAATGGGTTGGAATTATGCATTTCATTGAACTGAATGAATTATTATGGTTGATTGTGGAATTGTTAAATTAATTAAATGGAAGCTTGGATGATTGTGGCTTGACAAAATGTAGTGGAAAATTCATAGCAATTCAATTGCGGCTAAGACACATGCACGCATTCAAGTTTTTCATCCCGTTATACTCGTAGATAAACGACGAGCGAGTCAACACTTTTAGGTGCAAATGCTTGCTAGTTATTCTACTTAGCAAATGTGATAGCAAACTGATAACCTTTACTGACCAAATTTTGCGTTTAAGGACCAAATATCTTTCTAACACAAACAAAATTAGCTCACATCATTTGATCTGATAAGTAAGTCCCTGGTGTGAAAGCCCTGAAACTCTTGTTCCCTTTTTGGTGGAACCTATATGTCCTGATGATTTGGGACCAAAGTCCCGAAAAGGGAAACAAATTCCTTTGGGGGTTTCGTCCTGGAGACCATATCAATGTCCCTGAGCTTAAAATTTCACTATCAGAATTATAAGTTTTTGAATAGTCTTTTTCGTCCTTGACAAGGGAAAAAGTATCTTTCCTTCAATAACCGATGAATACAACTTATGTAGGTATCGATATCCATTGATTTTTTTTTGTTTGTCTTATGTGTTTGAAGTATCGGACTAATCAATTCAATTTAATATTAATTTTTGATGTAATTTTATCAACACTTTAAGCAATCTATCTTTCAAAAACAATTTATATTAAATGTGTAGATAGCAACAAAGTCCATATAAACCTACTTCATTTATATTCACAGACAAATGTATATTTCAAGTAGCAAGTAACTTCATAAATCAATCGAACTCAATAACTATTTTTATCATCCTTAGTTGAATTATTATCTTTTAGCTTTGACAATTATTGTTATTTGAAGCATGTGTTTTAATAAGTATTATAATAATTAACATGTAAATATGAAGATTTTATATCACAATTAAATTCAAGAATATTACATTTTGTGTATGGTAATTGATGATGATGTAATATCTTATCACCCATTTTCACAATGATTATTTTTGAGTAAGATACTAATTAGTAAAATATGTTTAATTTGAAAATCAATAGCAAAAAGTAAACTTGCTTCTTTTTTTTTACAAGTCAAACTTAAATAAATAAAACAAATATCCTTTTAAAGTTGATTGTAAACTATTCTTTTTGCCAAGTTCAATCCGAAAGCAGGATATGGGAATAGTTTTTGTAGGTCAAACATATTGAGTTTTAGTCATGAAAAAGAGAAAAACAAAATCGTCCTTCCGAATCCAATTGAACTTCTTGAATTTATTAGGTGAGGCACGTGTCTATATATTCTATAAATTGTATCTAAAGACATTTGTTAAGCACACGTGGCGACGACACGGGTAGAAGAAATTTTATTTTTAATTTGTTTGGATTTCTTACTTCTTAAGATTGTTTAGCATAAATTATAGGGAATATGTCTTGTATTTAAAAGTCGTCTTTTATCTATAAAACAATTAATTGTAATTATTACAGTTTCATGCAAAAAAAACCTTACTTTGGTTTTAAAATTTTGATTTTTTTTGTATTAAAACTGTAAACAATTACAAAAATTGTCTTATAGACAAAAGAACTAACTTTCTTAAATAAAAGAAATATTCCTTATAAATTATGCTAAGAATATCGGAATTTTCAAAAGCATTATTTTGAAAAGCAGAATTTTGACTCTGTTAGAATTTCAACCCCAACCGGAAAAGAATTTTTTAGATTGGTAGATTTTTCTTAACGTTCTTTAAACATTTGTATGGATAGTTCCGTTATTTGTTTATAAAAGTAAAATATTTTCTTGATATATTTTAAAAAGTGTTAAGAACTTTTAGGTTTTTTTTATTTACAAAAACTCGACATTCTCGTTTTCGAAATATTAAGCTTTCAAAAAGAAAATATTTTTTTCCTTTTTAAATCCAAACAAATTATGTCTGTTCGCGTACCTCAAAAACTTCGAATTTCTACGAATTTAACCCAAAGTTCTGTCAAAACTCACATAAAAAATAAAATTCGTAGGAATTCGTACTTAGTTTTCGAAAGTACACAAACAGACATTATATGTTTGAAATTTTGTACGCAGTACTTTCTAAGTTTTTTAAATTAAAAAAAATTTATTGAAATACAAAAATTGTTCACCTGTTCTGTGCCTTAATATAAGGAAGGCGAAATAATACATATAGGTGGAAAATTGTTTTAATATTTTCGATTCTTTTTCGCATGGAAAACTCGTCAAAAAAAACACTTGAATTTCAAATTGAGTAATATACGATCGTTTTAGCAAAGGTTGTTTTCTTAGACGTGTGGTTTTCAATCTGGCAACACTTACTTTCGGAGTTGGTCTTTTTGACAGCTGTCACTTGATTTATGCTCAGTTTGGTTTGTCATTTCATAATGTATGTACTTATTCCTGACTAACTTTTGCAAATCGTGCAAATTTACTACCAAAATAATGGTTCGGTTCGCGCAACGCATCTTAAAACAATCAATTTATTGAAGAAACTTTTAGTGAGCGAATGACCTCACGTCAGACCTGTGGCGTTGCCTTCAAGATCGTGCGATTTAATACCACCCCCGGACTATTTTTTGTGGGGTTATGTGAAGTTGCTTGTTTACGCAGATAAGCCCGAGATGATTGACGCCTTGGAAAAGAATATTCGGTGCGTAATTACTGACATACGGCCCCAATTTCTGCAAAAAGTGGTCGAAAATTGGTCCTCTCGGCTGAAATTTATTCGAGCCAGCCGCTGCGGCCACTTACCCGAAATCATTTTTAAAACATAATGGTAAACCCTTATCTTTATAACAAAGCTAAATTCTTGTCCATAACATTAAATTATATGCGTTTTATTTCTCCCCGAAATCCACTAAATCTTGCTAAAAAATTTTGTTAAAAAAACAATTTTCAAAACAGCCTCCGTTCGCATTTTTTGGGTATGCTGAAACTAGTGCGATCTACTGCATAATTTTATAAAAACTTACATTTAGCAACCATTAATTGTTCCGTTTTTTGTATAATTTCTATACCATGTACAATATACAATTCTTAGAACTCTAAGCCTCTTCAACATAGATAAGGTCGTGAATTTTATTTTTAAAGATAATTAAGATTCAGAAGACTATATTTTATTTTGCCAGTACTAAATTCCATGGACTTATTACATAAAATATAGCCATCCGTTCGGTTGTGTAAATATGTAGTGAATACATGAGAATTGTACTCATAACAATGTATTTCTAACATTTGTTTATAAAAACGTTAACCCTTTGTCTTTCATACATATTTGTGTGTCATATTAATCTTTAATTGGTAGATTATCGCTCATTAATTATTTATGTAGTCGTTACATATTTTATTGTAAATTGTCCAAAGTTATGTATTGAGTACACTTCGTTTGTTTGAAAAAATAAATCGTTACCGGGTTTCATTCGGTCTCGAAAATAATGTGACCAGTTAAGGTTACAATCTAATGCAAACTTCAAATAATTAATTTTACATAATAGTCACCAATAGTTTTCCTCAATGTAGATATTATTTTTGATTCAATTACAGAATTATTAAAAATAGTTTTGAAACACTCTCACTTTGACAAACTTAAATGTGCACTCTCCAACTCAATTAAATTCCCTGGACATTTTATCCCAGAGCATATAATTTCAATCGCCATTTGACAATTTTCGTCACTACAACAAAGATAACTTTAACAAAATCTATTTCCTTATCGAAATATTACCATTTAAAAAACTTTTAATCGTTTCCATTCTCTGGAGGGAAACACACAGCACATCCACAAGAAACTCTGATTTTAATTGAGAGCCATATTACATCCATTATAACCTAATGCAATTGTCGGATGTCGGTGCTTGTCAAAACCAGACTATATAGCTTTTTAAAAGTTTCATCATCATGGAACCATATAAAGTTGCATGGATATGAAAACTAAATTTCCATTCCCCAAGCAGATTGTGTGGCAAAACTTGCTCAAAATTTAATTCCATAAGTTTTTCCGCTGCTGGCTGCGCCGCAGCGTTACCACCATCATCGTTTCTATAGCCACCATGCTGCACCGTCTGCCATACAGTGTTTTAGATTTGTCAAGCCATCACACTCAGCTGCTGATTACATAAATTAATTAATTAAAACAAAAAGAAAAAACTAAAGTGTCCAACTCTATTCGTTTTGACTATGGCTACCACACCGCACTGTCAGTCACACTTAATAAATGCGATTGCATGAAGTGAACTTTTAATTATTGTTGATTTTTTTTTTTACTAATTTACTAACTGTTTTCTTTTCTATTTTTTCCAGGTCAGTGTTTGATAATTCTCTTAATGTGTGGTGTCGTGAAGGTATAATAGCCAGTTAACTTGGTGGTAAGTTTTAAAGACCATAATTTCCGCACTTAAATTGCTTAAGATTGGTAATACCAATGGTGAAAAATAAATTATTATTTTTTAAAGTATAATTGGGTGAACCTATTATAGCTAGCTTTAAGGCTTTTGACCTTATTTCACTCTGCTGAAAATACCAAAAGAGAATAATTCAATTTAAGCTTTAAGTGTCGACTCATGAAAGAAAGATTAATGATTTCCTCTAAACTCAAAGGCTAAAATATAATTTAACCCTTTGAGACAAGATACACAGAGATACATGAGAGGGTCAACTTCCTTGTATGTATGTTGAAGTGAAAGACGTAACAAATGGAGCAAACGTACAACTGATAATAGTTTCCTGAAAATATAATTTTTTACTATATGCAACATACGTGAGCACAGCAGCCAGAGTATAATGTCTGAAGGAGTGATGAAGTATCTTGCCATATATCTCTGAGTGAGTTCAGGAAAAGATATAAATCTTTGAAGAAAGTGGGTAATTTTTGTCAGAATTTTAATCAAGCCTTTTATTTGGTGTGCGAGAAAAGGTATAGTGTAACAGGAGCAAACAAGAAAAGCATTTTATCTTTTTCTGGCAATAGGTTTTTTTTCTGTAGTACTTACCTATGTGTGTAGTGTTTTTTTTTTTGTTTGAGGATGTCCTTGAGACAACTAAAAGGATATATGTACGCTTAAAAAAATGAGTTTTTTTGGTTTTGTAGTTTAAAGATTGGAATACAAATTTAAAAACACAAATCAATCGATCGAAAATATCTTGTTGCGAGACGAAGCTAGGTCCGCTAGGTTAGTACCAAAAGTGTTTTGTTCAATTTCCTGTTTTGATTTTATTTAAAAATTACCAAAGAGGGATGGAATTATTTATAGAACCAATGTGCATTCCTAACTGCAATCATTTATCACACCAGTTGGGTTTGAAAGCTTGTATAGAAATATAACATTATGTTCCCTCAGATGACAACCATTTAAAGTGAAAAGTTTTTAATTGAATGGCTTGAAAACGAGGGATTTTAAATGAAAACTTTATAAAATGAAATTCTTGAGCAAAAGTTATCTGTTTTCTTGTTAAACTTCTCGTATTTTAAACACGTGTTTTGAACGTAATTACCTATTTTCTGTGTAATTTGTAATAAAAAGCATTCAAGGTACCCATTATTGTGTCTTATTTGTAATTTAAAATTCTACTAACCTATTTCCTTTTGTAATTCATAATTTAAACAAAAAAAATTATGCTCTTTGTTAACAAATAACAAATTACTATAAATAGTTATAAACTAAATTTCTTCAATTAGAAACTCGAAAAATTTTACAGATTTAAATTTTATAAGACAGGAAGTGCATTCTGATACTTAGGAAAGTATTAGGTCGCACCCCAGAAGAGAAATGTGTTTAATTTTAGCTTTGCGAAAGAAGAAAAATTGCAAGAAAATTCGGTAAAAGTAATTTGCACTGAATTATAGCCAGAAGTATTAGTTTTCTAAGGAGCCGAAGCATTGAATCTCGATTAAAATATTAGTTTATCACCATTTTAGTCAGACTGGAATGGATGGAGCTAAAAAATGGAGAAAGTTTAAAGTTGATTTTCGTTTTGTCACCCAACAAAACAGTTCTCTAATTTTAAAATTGAAATGTATCCAGTATATGTACGCTGTATTTATGACATTTTTTACAACACATAAAATCTAAGCATGCAAAAATTCTTATATGATTTAGGTCCAAGGAGCTGAGAAAATTGCATTTACATAATATTGTCAACGCCATTTTTTCAGAGTGAGGAACAACGAATGTACTTTTTTTATTCGATACTTAAACGTACCAAGAAGTACGTTTTACGAAACACAAAAATAATTAGCACAATACTCGTATTTTTTGCAGATAAAAAAGTCTTATTTTACTGGAATGCAATATTAGTCAAAGATTAAATTAATACAATATTGCCAACGCTCCTTATTAAGGCTGACCATAAGGCTAGAAAAATTTCGGTCTCGTTTTGTGTTGGTATATTAAGGCTTCGAAGAATCCGAAACAACCCCGAGAAGATACCTTATTTGAACCGAAATTTATCGAGATTACCGGCGATCTTGTATTAGGATCCGTCAATCGTTTTCCGCCATCAGTTCTGCTATTTTTATCTACTGCCGTTAAAAAATGTAAATTTGCAAAAACTCCTGATCCTAATCCTAATCTTTGTATCACATGTTTTAGTCTTCGAAAAATCCTTATTTAGTTGTAAGCTTTCAAGTGCCTCTTAATAATTTAAAAGAAGAGTAAAATGTGGTATAAGTTGTTTAAAACATGAATTTTAACATAGAATTTCTTAGATAAAAAAAATATTTTGGAAAGATTTAAAGTGAATTTTTAAGAAGAGAAATAGTATTTTCAGGAACCGTTACAAATTTTGTTGAAAAAAAAATTATATTGGTATCACTATTGAACCTAAGAAATAGTGAAATAACGGCGATGATTTACATCTAATTAACGATATTTCGGAGAGTAACAGATTAGTGCCCCTATACTTTCTACTAATTTTATTCAAATAAAATACACGACTGGGTCGCATGTACTTGCTCTTATGTTCAAGAAACATAGGGATTTAGAACATTTTATGTGAAGTCATGGAAATTATAAGAGAAAAATGAAAGGTACCGTTGTTTAATGATAAAAGTACAATTTTTTCTTAAAATACCTTCAAGAATATTAAAAACCCTTAAATACCGATACAAATCGACCATATAGTTTTCAAAATATTTGATTTTTAGAATAATAACTTGAACCTTTTTTAAAAATTCAAAAAATATATTTTTTTTAAATATTCTAAAATAGTCTTACAGTGGAAGTTTAAACTTCCCTTTTAAACTTTAGTTTAAAAATTAAAATTATTGAAATTAAAATTACCGTTTTGAAAAAAATTCAAAAATAAAAAAAAATGGTTCTTTGGGGAGGTACCACAAATAACTTTTTTTTAAATTTTTTTAAGTTGTATAGCCGTTTTTGGAAAAATAAGATTTTGTCAAATTGCTAAAACAAATCAATGACAGGTGCCGTTATTTTTAATTCTAAAAAACGTGTTTGCAGAATCACCAAAAACCACAATGTACCAAGTTTTAAGAAAATCAATTCTGCCGTTTAGGCCGAGCAGTTAAACAGAATGAAAAGTCTGATCAAAATCTGGAATTTATATAGTACTTATATATCAAAGTAGCAAGTAAAA
Organism: Dasysyrphus albostriatus; assembly: GCA_946251815.1. NCBI lineage: Eukaryota > Metazoa > Arthropoda > Insecta > Diptera > Syrphidae > Dasysyrphus > Dasysyrphus albostriatus. Next base: position 142,497,976 of record OX276336.1, read on the forward strand.
ATTTACTTCTTGTTGTTACATAACCTCAACAATTACGAAAATGGCCATTTTTTTCATTTTCTGGAACTATTTCCTTAAAAGGGAATTGAAAAAAAAATTTCTCTGTACTTGCCATACAACTGTTAAGTAAAAGCTAATTTTTCTCAAAAACGGCAATATTGTAGACATGTTGTGCTTTTTGGTAAAAAAAAATTACCAAAAACTGTCGCTAACAATATATGTACCTGCCATATAACGGTTTTTGATTTTCGATTTTCTCAAATTTGTATGAGAAAGCTCCTTCAAATGTTATAATATTGTGTACCAAAATTTTGAAAATTAAAGAAATTTTATTTGTTCAAAGTTTGTTTTCGATTCCCAGCCGCTGCCACCTAAAAACTCCTCCAAAAGTATACTCGTCATAAATAAGTGCTTCTCATCTAGCCATCCGGACTCGGCAAAAAATTGTAAGTCCCCTCCATTTCTGCCTATAACACGCACACAGAAATAGTTGAGAGTTATGAGTCACTAGGCCTTGGTTCTCCACGAGCTGTTGTGCCAAAAATTTAATTTATTTTATTTATTTAAAGTATGTATAGACTAAAGAGAGTTGGCATCATTTTTTTGTGTTGAACACATAACCAAAAAATGAGTATGAGGGTCCGAAGGTGCATGCATCTTGACATAATATTCAAAAGTTATGGTTTTTCAATGACCAGTGCAGTCTCCAGACCTTCACCCTCTAGAAAACTTGTGGGAGCTAGTTAAAAAAAGAACTGGATGTCAAGTTTTTAAGCGGAAGGGCGATCCTTTCATTCATTCGGAAAAAATAGAATACAACATTTTATTAAAAGAATCACTATTTGTAGAAAGAAACGTGTCTGTAATTCATTAATATTGTATTCATTCATTATTAATCGCAGGATTTGTATAAAAAAATCATCAGTTGTTAAAAAAAAAAATGCATTTTTTTAAATAATTTAAAACGAATCTCTGCGTTTGGAACACCCTTTATCTTCTTTCTGAGGTGTTATAATCCCAATTCTTTAACACACTATCTAGTTTCCTTTATAAATTGGTTTCAAAATGTCCAACAATTAGGATTGTGTGAATCATACAATATAAATGTCAAAAGCTATCTTAGTTTCCAAAGATATGAACACAAATATAAACGCAATTACGTGAGTGGTTTGGGTGTGTTATAAGAAAAAAATATGTCAAAAGATAAAACAAACAAATTTGTTGTTGTTTTTGTAATTGTTTATATCAATGGCCTCCTTTGAATAGACCGCTTGTTACTTTTTCTTCGATCACATTGGGTATATTTTTTTTTGAGCCCTTTTGTTGTTTTGTTTTGGTGGATCTTAATTTCGAATAAGCATTATCTCTGACCTCATATTCATTCATATGATTTCAATGACTTCTAAATTCCATTTGCTGATTAACAGTTGCATTATCATTTTTGTGACTGCACCAATGGATGCGTATCTAAATATTTCAAATGGCTTTTGATGGTTTATTTTGCTTACATTATTTTGATTTAACGTTCGCAGATTCAATTATGATTTTCTCATTTTGGATTTTAACAAAACTCTGATTTTGAGCGTCTAAATTGGCTTTCTTGTACGATTCCAATACAAAATTTCAGCTATAATTTAAAATTTTGTTCTGAATAAGCTTCATACGATTCATACCTATATAAATCATAAAACAAAACAACAAAAAGCTTCTTTTTTTTTAAATCCTCAAGTGCCTTGAACTAAACTTTAAAAGACCACGTAACGGTGACAGAAATAAAACATCCCTTCGTTAAATCCCCTTTTTGTAACCTATACATATACATACATAGGTAACTTATGTACATAGGCACTCACCACGTTAAAAACAAATAAAATTCCATCAACTTTAACTTAAACTATGCCATCGATTCTTATTTTTTCATGGCAAAACGTCCGTCGTCGTCGTTATTGCCACTTAAACAAAAAAAAAAAAAAAAACTATTGACACATCTAAGCATTTCACGATGCATCCTTAAAATTTCCATCTTATTTGCCAGCTCTATAAGTTCACGTTCCTGGTTTTGCCTTGCATGGGTGCATTCCTGCCTGTAGTAAGACGACATTTATGAAGAAAATATGCGCTCCATTGACTCCAATTCCCCCTTTAGCAAGAGACATCGACATGGGTGTCATCATGTCACCTTGTAAAATACCATGAAATGCTTGCTTGAAATGCACAATTTGTTAACATAATTTCGAGCCACCCTATTTTTATATGTAAGTGTATTCCGCCTGAGGACATATCGATTGTTCCGGATTTGGAAGGAAGTATCATCTGCACACAAACATACAACATCAGGAGTACAATAGTGATGGGGGCTAATAACTTCCTTGTGTATTTTTTTCATCATTAAAAGCTTACTTTTATCTGCATCCCAACACAAATGGTTCTATCATCAGCAAATTCCAACAACATAATAATTGCTTAACTTTTATTGCACAAATACATCGCGATTTAAGGCTCGTGAACACCGGTCATAGTCAAATTTCATTTTCACACAGTGTCAATAGCCTATTTGGGACCAGACTTACTTGCACACAATCTAAGTTAATCGTGACCTTCAAGGACTTTTTCTGGATTAAGTAGGTATAAATTTGTTTGCTTGTGGAATAAAGACGCACACAAAAGGAACCGTCCTCGTATAACTGACCTGCTCACACCCTTTTTATGGTTATTATGTTGAGACAAGAAGTGATTTCTTTTTTTTTGTTTTGTTTTTTTTTTTTCCCCGGAATGGATATGGCGGAGAAAAGTAACTGTTTTTACACTCCCACAACGTGTGCTGAATACAAAAATCATTGGTGATTTCCGGAAGGATATTTTTTTGTCATTTTTATTCGAGTATATACAGTACAGAAGTTGGCTGGAATGAACCAAAACGGAGGAAAGCACAAACATAAAGTTTTCCCAAAAATGGCGCCCAATTAAAGTGAAAATACCTTTTATCTCGACCCTTCCGTCGATGGTAATTTCAAATTTTCTTGAAGATGGGGGATGTTTTTCCTTTAACACTGAATAAAGTCGTAAATAAAATATGGGAATCTTCGTGGACGGTTTTTTTTTTAAAGGGTGGTGGAGAAAAAATCATTATGTTTTTATGATGCTATAAAAGTTTCATATTTTGTCAATTTTCGAATAACATCAAATTTTTCAAGTTTTATTCTCATTTTATTTTACTTTTAAAAGTAAGTAGATTCCAAATGGTAGGATTGGTATAGCAACAAGATGTTGACTTAAATAAGCATGAGTAATCTTTATAGAAAGAGTAATCTTTATAGAAAGATTACCTGATGCTTTTATTATTGTAGAAAACAAAAATGGTTATATTACACCACAGTAATATCTCGGAGAATGGTCACACTCGGTCACTTTTTAATAATTTTGGTACAACTCGAAAACTAAGCCGAACTTGAGCATTAAACTTAGTAAACTTTCATTGGTTTTGAAGTTTTTTAAAGCTTTCTGTTTAAAAGTTGATGATACCTGCCGTTCATTTTTTTTTAACTTGCAATAAAGGAACTATAGGGCAAGTTTTGTATTTATGCAAAAAAAAAAAATCGAGATAGCAACACTAAATACGAGTAGCACCAGGATGATAGAGAACTGGTAAAAAGTGGGTGGCACAATTCTGTTTATCTGTCTGTGTGTTGTGTGTATCTGTCTGTCTGTCTGTTCCTCGACCTAGAGCCTAAGCCATTGAAGCAATATTCTTTCTTTTGAACTTTAATGTTTTTTGTAATTCTTCAGAGTAAAAATTCTAATTTTTTAGCTCCAAAAAAACGCTACCTGCCATACAACCATTAAAAAGGTTATTATCTTGAAAGTGGCTCGGAAAATTTTGATTAAAAATAATTAGTGAATAACTGTAGGTATGAAGTACTTTTTGATAAAAATTTCTTACCAAAAACTGATATTAACGGTACTTGCAATATAGCGTTTTTTTTATTTTCGATTTGCTCATTAAAGACTCAAACGATTTCTGTCAAAATTTGTATGCAAATTTTGAAAAAAAAAATGAATCTCTTTTGTTTTAAATATTAAATTGTTGTTCTTGAAAATTAAATAATTCAAAAACAGGTTGATGCATTTTTTTGAAAAAAGATATATAAATGTGTTTTAATATGTACTCAAAATAAGCATACCAAATATTTTCTTAAAATATGTTGTCAAAATTTTATATTTAAAAAAATGTTTTTTAGAAAAACCGCTCCAATGATTAAATTTTTTACTACTGTTACTTTACTGTACTTTTTACCAAAATTAATTTCTATTCAAATTTTGTTTCAAAAACGGACAGGTAGTTTTTTTTTCAAAATTTGGCAACTATTTAACGGTTTTTGAAACTTTTTAAAATATTTTTATAAATATTTTAATTTTATGGAAAAATAACGATCAAAAAGCCGTTGAAGTAAATCTTACTTAAAAGTATAAATAATACTGATATAAACATTTTCAAAAAATATTTTGAGTTTTTGAAAAAATAATTTTTTTTGAAAATTTAATAATTTCAAAATAAGGCAATTATGATTTTTTTCAATTCAATTTTCATTTGCATATTAATAAAAACTTAAAATAGGCGTACCAAAATTGTTCTTCTTAAATGTTTTTAAAATTAGACTGCCACCTAAAAAACACAAATGTTTTTCCCGAGGTATTCCCTCTTGTGAGAACGTGACAAATCCTCCAAGAGTATACTTGCCATGAATAAGTCCTTCTCATCTATCCGTTAGGACTCGGCAAAAAATTTTAGGTCTCCTCCATTCCTGTCAATAACACCCACATAAGAAAAGGAATAGCTGAGAGTTGTAAGTCACCTGGCCCTGGTTCTCAAAGAGCTGTTACGAATCCAAATGTTAAAAAAAATATAAATATAAAAAGCTTGAGCGTGAAGATTGGGCGAGACAATAAAAAAATGGCATGGGAGATCCCGTTTAGTTTTAGGGAGGGCTTAGTTGACTTAAAACAGATAACAAATCTAAAAATGCTATTCTTTGTAAAGCCAGAAATCTCGTCTTTTATTTTCTTTTTTAAATTAAGTTATTTTAGTTTTTGAAAAATCAATTTTCAAACTGAAAATTTTGAAATAAAAATGAAAAACAATATTTTTTTCATTATTTATAAGAAAAGCACGTAAAGCTAGAAATCTCGTCTTTTATTTTCTTTTTTAAATAAAGTTTTTTTTAGTGGACAGTTTTTGAAAAATCAATTTTCAAACTCTAAATTTTTAAAATAATATTATTATTCAACATTTAAAAAAAAATGCAAAAATTTCTAGCAAAAATAACTCATTGAAAAATATTATAAAAGAACAGATTGAAACATTGTTGTAAGTTTTTCCGTAGTTTTGTGCTTTTTTTATAAAAGTGCCTACAAACTCAAACAAAATACTATACTCTAAGTCAAATAGAAGCTGAGAAAATAAAATATATGATTTTCAACACTTTTTTCAAAATATGTATAAAACAAAACCAGAAATATCAAAACCTTGCTGGCTTTTAAATACATTAGCTTTAATTTGGCATCACTTGAAAATGAGAACATTTGTATGACAAACTAATCTAGAAAAGCTGATTTCAGCAGCAGTTAAAATCTACTACAATCAGCAAGAACTCTGCTGTTTCCAAAGCTTATTTATTGAGCTTCACATATACCGTCTCACTAAATGTGAATTTTCCACACACACACTCTCTAGTTTGAGGTTGTAAATAGCACTTCCGCTCTGTTTCTTTTATCTCTAGTTTTTGGCCTAATGTACCTACTTTGGTGAGTTAGTTTATTACCTTGAATATTGATTTATTGATAAGATTTGACACTTTACTCACTGACTTAAGACAATTCGTGTTTAATTTGCGTTTATGAATACCGGTGTAAATGATTTGCCAAAAATGTATCCACTTCATTCAAAAACCAAGATGAAATACTCAGAGAACGAAAGCTCACTCACAAAATAAAAAAAAAACTTTTTGAAGATGTGGTCAGAAACTACATACAATGTTTATATGAAATTTGGAGCAAAAAACTTATTTTTTAAATATACAATTTACACTACAATTTTACTTAACTTAAATGAACCCACAGTGTCTAAGTTTGTGATTCTACACACCTACGCGACTATGGTTTTCCAATCATTTACAATGTATCGAAATCTTTTGAATAGGAATTTTTTGAAAAAAAAAGTACCGCAAAATTGTTAAGGCTAATTTAGTTTAAAATTTCATTTTTTTTTTGTATCTGAATGAAATAACAACAAAAGTTGCATTCACATGCCATTCTAGTCCTTGAATCCAAACTTAAATGATATTCAGTTTCAATGCGTGACAAACCCATCAACAACTGTTGCTGTTTTCATAATAATGTTCAAATAACTTAAAAATACAATAATTGTAATGCCTAAAGTGCGATGCCTATACGACTCCCCGCATGCAATGAAATAAGATTTCTCCTTTTAATCGCGTGTTATTTTGCCATAATAGAATAATTTTTTGTTTTTATTCCTTTTAATTAAGATTAAAACTTTTTGTTAAAATTGATTTGAAAAGATTTAACTATATAGCGTGCGTAGACAATTTTTCAGTAACAATAATGAATTAAAACTATAATAATTGCAAGCGAAAACTAACTGTATAATTGCTTGATTAATTATTTTATTTTATTTGTATTTCAACAACATCAACAATGATATAGATACCTTGTTTATATTTAAGATTAAATCAATCATACAAGTGTGAAATAAAATCAAAATTATAAATTATGAATTTTTAAATATTTATTGATCCACCCTGTGCACTAAATTGGTATTAACCGATTTGTTGAACTTTTTGCTTTCATGAACAATTTGAATAAATTCCAGCGTCTCAAAATCAAAGCTCAGGTAATTTCAAAAGATATTAAATTGATTTTCTCAAAACAACAACAAACAAATTGTCAATTTACTTACCGTTTATCCTTACGTGTGTGAGATGAACGAGAATATCCATTAACCATTGTGCCACCGCCATAACAAAGACTGTGACTCTGCCCGGAGCCTATTTTGAATCTCAAATCGATGAGAATATTCGTTTCGAAAGATTCTGAAATTAAATTTTAATTCATAATACTTTAGAGTGAGTCCTTTGTGAAAATAAAATTAATTCGATTAAATTTTAATAAAATTGCTAAGGGATAGATTTGAAAATACAATCAACTATGTTTACTTCTATGTTTTTAGAACTAAATTAGCTAACTGAAATACGAAATTAAATTCACTACTTTTGTTTACAATTCTATCATAAATAATTCTTTCCTGTTCAGATATGGGAATTATTTTTCTCTGAACTTGTAAGAACTAGCACTTTATAAAGGATTCGACTAAAAGCTAGCTAGTGTAGGCGAAACAAGAAAAAAATCATAATCAAGAGGGAGTGTTTTTCCCTCCGTTCAATTCAATTCTAACAAATCTGATTTAAAATAGAAAAATCGATTATTTCGCAAAAAGAGCCAATTGGGAGAAAGTTTTGCGGATACATTACAAACGGGTATTTTGAATTAAAAACTTTTAGAAGCACCATCCACTGTGTTTTTTGATAAACAATGATGATTTTAAATTATTTTTTTAAGAAAAAAGTAGCTTTTGTATTTGATAGTTCCAATTATTGAAATAAAACAAGAATACATTGAAACGTATGGTGTTTATTGTTTGACTAGAAATTATAGATAAAAGAAACAAAAATTGTTCATTGTAAATTAAATGACCATAAATATTGAAAAAAAAATAGCTTGAATTTATTTTCAAAACTTTGATTTAAAAAAATAATTTTTCAAACAATTTAAATTTAGTGCGTAGGAATGTCATTCATTCCAGGCCACTGCCACCTAAAAACAGAATTTTGTTTTCCAAGGTACTGCCTCTAGCGAGGGACTGACAAATCCTCCAAGACTATACTTGTCATGAATAAGTGCTTCTCATCTAGCCGTTCGGACTCGGTAGAAAATTGTAGGTCCCTCCATTCCTGCCTTGGTTCTCCATGAGCTGTTGTTTTTTTTTTTTTTTTCACATTTTTAATTTGCGATATTTCGGTTGATATTTGCGAGATCAAAATTGTTTAAAGCAAGATTTTGTAATTGCGAGCTTATGAAACGCAGGATTATTAATTTGAGATATTTATAAACGAGATTTCGTTATTTGAAATTTCGGTTTTCTGGATTTCATACCTTTCAAAAAATTACCCATATTTGAGTATCGGATACTTTTGCTTTTTATACATTCAAGGGGAAGGTTTAAATTCAAATGGTGACTTATTAAGTATGACGCCAATTTAATTTTCATTTATTTTTCTTATTGCAAATGTTTATAAAAAACTTTAATTTTAGAAGTAATAGTCTTCAAAGTTATTGCCCTGATTGTCTCATCTACAAAAATGCCAGTAGTTTTATTGGGATTAAATCCAACAGGTGGTAGCAGCACTTAACTGAATTTTCTCCTAGACAAATGCAATTGATTTAAAAAATCATAAGCAAATGTAGATTTGGTTAGTTTTTTTGGGGCTGGGTACGAAACCTCACATTTGAAATCTTGCTCAACAAAATTTCGCAAAAACAAAATCATTGTTTTCCTATTCTAGTAACAAGGAAATCCCGCAAACTTAGATTTTAATTAAAACAAAATTCTACAGCTGTAGATGCACTAACGGTATCATGTATTGGCGTTTGGAAAGCTCCAATAAGTCAACTTTCTACTATAAAGTCTTCAAAAATTGGATTTAAATCCTGATTGAAATAATATTTTAGAAAAAATAAAAAAGCTCCTGAAATTCGTATTGGGTGTGTTTAAAACCGTTATGAGACCTTGGGAAGAAATTCCCCAAAACCCACAGCAACAGTGTAAGGAGATTTTTCGAAGTTAGGATGAAGCAGTACACACACTAATTATATAATTACAATGCAATATCTTCTTTTCTAAATGAAATGCAATTTTACGCCCATAGTTAAAGTTGTTCCTGAGTAACATATTTTTTTCATTTGACACTAATTTCATTAATGGCCGCTAACGCCCAAAAATGCCCATTCTCCTTTGCACAATATGGAAGTGTTGTTCAGTCGTCAGTGTTAAGTTCTTGATTAATTAAATAAGAAGACGATCCTTTCTATATAAAAAATTCATTTATTAATTCAAGTACTTAGCTTATGTATAGGAGAATTATGACCTGTAGGTTTGGAGGTTATCGCAAAAAGAGAAAGAAACCACAAGGTATTTTTGACAGAAGGAAGTCTATCATGTTAATCGCAAATACCTCTCCAGGGTGCGTATGTGTCATTATAGATTTCTGAGTTCAGGGTTGGTAAATACACAACAGTCCTCCCCTCTTAATTGTTTAGTAACCCAACCGCTCTACAGGTTTCTTAACGCGACTGCTTCTTCGAACCATGGGTGCTTCTTCGGTGTCTACGTTCTTATTATGTGCTTCCTTCGAGGTTGATGGTGATGGTAGAACTACTCTTTCACTCCAGGATTCATTGGGCTTAGGTGATTGTGCCACCGGTAACTGAAACTCATCACCAGATGTTTGTATCGGTGAATTTGTGGTAGGATCACCGCATGTGGGGCGGAACATAGGGGCAGGGGTTGGAAGCTCCACATCTGGATCCTTCGGTGCTTGTTTTTCATCCACGTTACATTTCTGAATCTGGTCACAATGCCTTCTCCACAGCTTCCCGTGAACATCAATGAAATAATTGAAAAGTCCGTCTTGACGCACTATTTTTCCAAACTCCCACTTTTTGTCCTTGTTGGTATACTCTCTTACTTGAACCTTATCTCCCGGATAATATTGCACACCACTAGGATATGGCCCGTGTAGTTTCTCCTTTACGTTTTCGATGGTGTTAGGCCGGATCAAATCCAACCTGATGCGTATATCTCGCTGGAGAAATAATGTACAAGGTGCCACTCCGGTTGTAGAGTTTGGCGTCTTTCTGTAACGCATAAGATAGTTAGAAAGTTTATAAGCAATGTTACCTGTGTCGTTAATCATTTTCCGGAGAGCCACTTTCATATTTTGAACAAATCGTTCAGCTTGACCATTAGTAGCTGGATGGTATGGAGCAGTGAGCTTATGATTGATACCATTGTCTTTTAAGAATCTCTTAAACTCCCCCGAGGTAAAAGTAGGCCCATTGTCACTGACCAAAGTCAAGGGTAGACCATATCGGGCAAACAGGTCACGTAAAACTTCGATTGTCTTTGCAGCTTTCATGCTATTCATTTGAAAAATTTCTGGCCACTTAGAGTGCGCATCGACCACAATCAAAAAATATTTTTCAAAAAATGGCCCCGCAAAATCAACATGTACCCTTTGCCATGGGTTTGTTGGATATTCCCATGGGTGTTGAATCCTTTTCGATGATTTTTGAACGCTCCTGCAGGCCATGCATTTCTGGGCTAAGTCCTCGATGTCAGAGTCAATGTGCGGCCACCACACATAGCTTCGTGCCAATGCTTTCATCTTAACAATCCCGACGTGAGCAGTATGTAATTCCGCCAGTATTAATTCCCTCAGTGTCTGAGGAATCACCACCCGATTGTTCCTGAGAATTGTACCATTTGTTAGTGAGAATTGATAGTCTTTACCTTCGAATCCAGCTGTGTCTAATTTTTTTCCCAGCAATAAGTTGTTATACACCTCCTTTAGAGTTGGATCTCTACCTGTCTCCTCAGCAACTCGTTTTTGGGTAACCGGAACAACGTCTATTTGCTGCATTTGGTAGTAGGTTACGTTGTCAACATCTTTAGGTTCATCCAACTGTAGAGGCAAACGAGAAAGCGCATCTGCATTGCCGTGGTCCCCCGTCGCTCGATACATAATTTCATATGTGAAGCCTTGCAGAAATTGTGCATAATGCAGCATACGAGTGGCCACCATACTTGGTAAACTTTTGATAGGGCTAAAAATAGCAACTAATGGTTTATGATCGGTGATTAGTGTGAACTTACGGCCATAGCAATAACGAAAAAATCTTTTTAACGCCCAGAATATTGAAGTCGCCTCTTTGTCAATTTGACTATAATTTTTTTCTGAGTTTGAAAGAGATCGCGAGGCGTAAGCAATTGGTCGTTCCTGACCATCTGGGAATGTGTGGGATAGCACAGCCCCTAGCCCATATGGACTCGCATCGGTCGCCAATGATAGAGGTAATTTTGGATTGTACGCACAAAGAACAACATCCGAAGTTATTTCAGATTTGATGCTCCTGAACACCTTCTCACATTCATGACTCCATCGGAAATGCTGGTCCTTCTGTAGTAGATTGTATAACGGGTTCAATTTAGAGGATAGATTCTGCAAAAATCTTCCATAGTAGTTCACCAGACCCAGCCAGCTTCTGACTTCGGAAATATTTCTCGGAGCTGGTGCATCAGTTATAGCCTGTATTTTGTCTTTAGTCTTTTCAAGCCCCCTTTCTGAAATTATGTGACCCAGATATGTTATTGAACTCTCAAAAAACTTGCACTTGCTGAGATTGATGCGAAGTCCAACGTTATTTAAACGGCGAAAAACTTCTTCAAGACGCAATGTATGTTCGGCAAGACTGGATCCTTGGATTTTTATGTCGTCCAAAAACACGCATACTCCACGAATATTATCCAGAGTTTGGGTTATGTACCTCTGCCAAATTGCTGGAGCAACCTTTGTGCCAAACATCAGCCTGTTTACTTTATAGTCACCTTTAATGGTTGATATCGCCTGTATTTCAGCGCTACGAATGTCCATTGGCATATGTAGATAAGCTTCGCTCAGATCCAATGTCGTGAAAATCTTACCACCCATCATAGATGTCGCAAAAATGTCCTCCACGTGAGGAATTGGATAGTGATCATTCTTTAGTACTTTGTTCAAAGTAATTTTATAATCCGCACAAAGTCTAATCGATCCATCTTTCTTTATGATAGGAACCACCGGTGTCCCCCATTCACTGTATTGCATTTTTGTTATAATGCCTTCACTCTCTAGACGGTCGATTTCTATGTTCATTTTATCTTGGAGTGCATACGGTACCTTGCGAGCTGGAATGTAAATTGGTTTAGCACTGTCATCGAGAAATAATTTGGCTTCAAAATTATTTATTTTACCAATTCCGGATTGAAAAACATCACTAAATTTAGATTTTAGAGCAAGCAGTAACTTCTCTTTTGACATAGGTATCGCATTACTTACTTGATTTAATTTTGGGAATTCAACTTTGAATAATTTAATCCACTCTCTTCCGAAAATTGCATCTACATTACCTGGCATTATATATATGTTGGCGTTTGCTTCCTCGTTGCCGTATCTCACATGCATTGTCGAATATCCAATCGGCTGAATGATCTCTCCAGTGTAAGTCCGAAACGGAACATTGGATTTGTACATCTGTTTATTTGGCCATGAATCACTAAATTCTTGATACGACATTGAAGAAACTGCTGCACCCGTGTCCAGCTCTAGCTGTTTTGACACACCATCCAGAACTAATGTGAGCATGAACTTCCTCGGCTTTCTCTTATCTTCGGGTAGAATGCACCTAGTCAGCTGGTTTATGTAGTAGTCGTCTTGCTCCTCGTCGTCGTTGTCGTCATCGTCGTTGTCATCGGAGTGTGATTCTACAGAGTGAAGCTGATTTTGTTTAAAAAATTTTCTGTGTTTGGTAATGGGTGCGGGTGGAGGAGGTCGAGATTTTTTATCACTGCTGTTAGACATCTTCCCATTATTCATGCAAACGCGAGCTAAATGACCAACTTTCCGACACTTAGAGCACACTGCTCGATTGTGTTTGCATGCGGTTGCAAAATGTTCTTTATCTCCACATCGGTAGCAGTAGTTGAAATTTGATGAATAATTTTTGGACTTTGGCTTACTTGTACTTGCTATCTGGTTTTGGTAATTGCTCAGCGAAGTAGCTTGCAAATTTTGAATTTCTTTGGAGTCTTTTTGTGCAGATTCCATTGCGAGAGTAGCCGTAACGCAATCTTTAAACGTATTGTTTGGTTCTTTTAATTGAATTAATTTTTCTAACCAATGAGCATTACGAAGACCACTAATGAATTGCTGCCTTAGGTGGGCGTCGGCAGTCGACGCTTGGCAAGATGTGCACTTAAAATCGCAGTTTTTGCACATTTTTTTTAAGTCTGCAACAAAGTTAGATATCGTCTCCCCTTCATGTTGCGTTCGCTTGGTGAACCTATTTTGTTCTGCTATAACACTAGGTGCAGGGTTTACATGATCTTTTATCAAATTTATAAGTTCATCATAACTTTTAGTCTTTGGGTCTTCTGGGCTGGTTAGGTTGCAGAGTAATTGAAGAGTTTTCGCGCCCATTGCGTGAATTAACCAATTCCTTTTGCTCTCTTTGACAACATTAGTGTTCCCTGTCAGGTTTCTTAAACAGAAGAAATTCTCAAGCCTTTTGATAAAAATCTCCCAGCTTTCATTCTCCTCGTTGAAGCTTTCCAGTTGGATTGCTTCAGGCAGCGGTTGACTGGCATTGTTGGTGTTGCCCTGAACCGCCAAAGTAATGGCCTCCACAAGAGATTTCAATTGATCGGCATTCATAATTAAATTGCTGTTTTGTTCTTTTCCGCCTCGTCGCCACTGTTAAGTTCTTGATTAATTAAATAAGAAGACGATCCTTTCTATATAAAAAATTCATTTATTAATTCAAGTACTTAGCTTATGTATAGGAGAATTATGACCTGTAGGTTTGGAGGTTATCGCAAAAAGAGAAAGAAACCACAAGGTATTTTTGACAGAAGGAAGTCTATCATGTTAATCGCAAATACCTCTCCAGGGTGCGTATGTGTCATTATAGATTTCTGAGTTCAGGGTTGGTAAATACACAACAGTCAGTCTATTAATGTTGAAATGTCAAACCAAATTAAAAATAAATCACTTGACAGCTGACAAAATGGCCGCCAGTTAAAAAAGTGTTCAACTTCAAGTTCTTTACCTAAAAAAAAACACCCTTTATATATTTATTTTATTTTGTTTACTGATTTGAAAAAAAATTAAAACAATCATAAATGTACCTATTTAATTGAATATTTAAAGTTTGAAAATCATTTTTTATTAAATACTTACAACACCAACTTTGTTTTAAAAGTAAACTAGAGAATAGTTATTTTACTTGTTTTTTAAAACCGCTGGTTTTTAATAAATTATTTTTATACTATGTAATTTTTTTAACTGCCCTCCCTCCTTAACGGGAGAAATATTCCCTCCTTTCGATTTTTTTTCTTTTATGGGATCGTCCAACGTTACCTATAACTACCACAGACATCATTTTGGTTTCTTTTACAACAAAAATCTACGTATTTATCGTATCGACCGTATTTATCATACCAACATAAAGAATTATTTATAAATATTCGTATAATATACAACATTAATTAATTTGTCAAATAATCGAAAACATACAATTCTTCATCAAGAAAAAATAAAACAAAAATACTGAACTAAGATTTTCCAAAAACTTAAAGGCAAATAAGAAATTAGTTAATTCAATCTAATTTTAATTAAGATAATTAATTTAATTTTATATACGGTATAATGTATGACATATCTTTGCTCTTATGTTAATTCAAAATTAAAGCACCATGTTCAATATAACCCCTTCAAAAATTCATGCAGCAGAAAGTCCACTCGTGTGTATTTTTTTGATTCATTGATACTCGTAAGACTTGTGTCATTTTAATAATAAATGATTCCATTGAACATTGTCAATTTGTTCCTTGTGTTATTGAAAACGTGTTTTCTTGTGAATTATATTAATTCACTGAAATTTTTTTTAATGATTTATGTTTTTCTTTTTGAAGGATTCAATGAATAAAAATAGACCATGAAATGGATGTGTATTATTGACGTACATGTATAAGTAAGTATTTTACATCTATTTTTAATGATGCTTCAATAAATAATTCTGCGAAGGTTTAAGGATTAAATTTATTTTAAATCCACACGCCTTTATTTTGCTTCTTTAAAATCCTTCATGATTTGAATAAATTATTTTAAACAAAAAATAAAACCTAAAGCCCCTTAACTTTTTACTTCAAACATAAATTTTGGTAGGCCTTAATTCCAAAAAAGGCAAAACAAAAACAAAAAACACTACCACACTTAAAAAAAACGTATGTACATAATTTCCGCTTAACATTTTTAGAGGTTTTAAAAAAGTGTCAATTTATGTTAAAAAGTCACCCACAGATGTGACATTTGTATACATACTTCCTGAAACAAACGTGTTCAATCAGTAAAGCTCAGGGGTTGAGATATACATGAATGTATAGCATATGTATGAGGGTGTATGCCATGACAGTTTTTTTTTTCTGTTGGTTGGTATTCGTGTGATAGCTGTATTGCGAGTATAACAACAGATGTTAATCACAACATTTGTTTCTCAGGACACCAGGGAGTTGGTTGCTTCATTATTATAATAGACATTTAAATTCAAGAGGGAAACACCAACTTGCATAGCGATACAATTTTATAAAACATTTTAAATAGTCTTTTGAAATGGGAATAAAACTTGATTAAGTTTAAGGATTTTGGTTCTTTGTGTGGCAAAAAATGACCTTCACAATTCACGATTTTATCACGTAACACGCCACGTTACCACTGATTGTCTGGTTGTTTAAATTATTTAAAGCAAAAATAAGTAGAAAGTTTAAGGAATTTTTCTGTAGCATGTTGTTAAAGTAGCGAAATTTATAATTGCATAAGATTATTTGGTAAGGTCTCCCCTCTTTTTTCACCGATAATTTATTGTATATATGCTGAAAAATATCTCCGTTAATTTTTGTGTTGCTTCAATTTTTGAAAATAGTAGAACTCTCCATGAATATTTTTCTGATGTGATTTCGTTATCATTTTGTCGTCTTGTTGGAGACCAGTTACAAATTTCGTTTCGTATCAGCACTGCACTGGACTTAAACTGCTGATGTGAAACGAAATTTTTTCTGGTCTCCATTATGACAAAAAAAATGATTTTCAAAAACACATCGGGATAATATTTTTGGAGACTTTTACCAACTCGAAAAAAATGCAAAATCACTGAAAGCCATTTTGTTATGAAAGATACAACCAAAACAAATATCAAAATACTCAAATATCATTATTTCGCCCACAGTAAATGGTCCGGACATTATCTCCGTGCGAAAAAAGAGCGGAGACTTTCTTTAAATAACACTGGTCAACAATGAAATAATTTCATAAATAATTTTAACAAGTTTGTACTCGTCTAATCATCCTGAATACAGATCCATGTGTAAGATGCATGCAAAATAGTAGGGCGTGTAGGTTGTGCCAAAACATGAAAAAAAAATATCAAAAGCGGAGCGTGTCTGCCCCGTTCACGTGGGATATTTAGTTTACCAAAAATTAATTTTAATCTTTTTTATCTATAAACTCATTAATTCTATGCAAAACGATAGCAAACTGCTTTTCAAAAACACAGACAAAAATTATTCATGTTCATGGAGAGTTTAACAATTGCAAAAAAAAAACAAACGAAAAACAACTGGAAAAACCAAAACAATTTCAAATACTATTTATCCGCACTTAATGCTCCGGGTAATTCATTCTGGTAAAAAAATGAATGCAGACATTCTCTTAATATGTTATATCTATAAATTGTGCTCTTCAAACTACCTACTTACTTCCGAACTAAATTTATTGTTTATGATTTCATTAGTTTCGTGAAAAAAGTGGAGACTTATTTGAATAATCTGGTACAGTTATAATTTTTGCTTACATAATAGCCTCCTGTCAAACAAAAAGCCGAATTGAATATTTCTGCTTTAAAAAAGTGGAGACTTTCTATAAATATTATAAATTTTTTTTATTAATTGCGTATACAAAGGCCCCCACTATGTCACTGATGAGCTTAAATAAATAAGTCCTACGAAACGCCAATTTGTAGGACTAGATGCCATAAAAAGTGGGAAAAAATGCTTCTGCTTGATTCTGAACTTCTTAAGAAAAAAAAGAGTGGAGACCAATCCAAATAATCTGATTTTTGCTTTATTAAACACGAAGGATCTCTAGAACGAAAAGCCGAAAGGATTTTGTGTTTGTAATTTTACTGATTTGAGGTAACTCTTTCAAAAAAATAGTGGAGACTTCTCCAAATTTCATCTTAAATCATCATTCACGTTTGTTGAACAGTGTTGTATAAAACAAAAAGCACAAAAAAATTAATTGTTTATTTATTATTTCATTAATTGTGTGTCAAAAAAAGTGGAGACTTTTCCAAATAATCTGTACTGCACTGCCTTAAAGATTTGTCTTTTTGTTTCGGATTTTTCTCTTCGTTTCGGCAGCTCACTGTAATTAATTATTATTTTCTGTAAACAATCTTATCATACATTCTTGAAAACATAATTTATTTTAAAGGAACTGAAAACATTGTTACAATCAAAAATCGCTTAATGAAATCATCATCTTTATTTACACAGTATGTCTGGGATAATAAAAAAAGATTGTGTTTACTTTAACTGAGCTTAGACTAGGTTTTTATCAACTATTTTTTGCTATGTGGAACTCATTGATAGGCTTAAAAAAACACTCTTTCAACTAATATTAAATTCTTAGATAAATAACTCCTTCTTCATAAAGTTGAATGCAAAACAAAAAAAAAAACTACCAAAGACAAAACGTCATCGTCAATGGCAACGGAACCGTCTAGCTTTATTTGATGTCTCCCAAAAGCCACTAATTAGATCCGTTAATGACATTTAACACAAAAGCAATTCCACCACCAACTTCCAATGTCAATTCCGATGCCGCCGCGCTATGCGATGTCGAGGCTGCTGACACCATTTATATTTATCTACCATTGTCAGGCACTAATTGTGTGCAAATTAAAGTTTTCGTGAATAACTCAACTTCCCAAAAGGGAATACACTTTCAAGATATACCATTCCGCAAAGCACAAGGATCCACCTCAATGCCAATAAAACAGCAACTCCATTCGACTGCAATTTATCCTGAAAATTCTCTTGTCTAGATGATACTGAACCTGAATTGTATAGCATAGAATATTTATGTGTTGCCCGATGCCGATGTTGATGCTGATGGCGCCTTGGTGCTTTTGCAAAAATTCAATGGCACTATGTTATCTAGACACTTTGGCAAAATCCATAGGTTTTCTTATTTCTTTTTCATACACGATGTCTTAAGGACTATATAACCATTTTGAAATGGAAAAGAGGCTGAATATACTGTGTAGCAGCAGCCGACGACGACGAACGCCCGCCGCCATCGACATGGACACATATTGGGCCGAAATTATTTTGGAATACGGCCAAAACCCGGATATGACCCAAATTCGCTTGGTTCTTTGTGAGCCTAAGCTACATACACATTCTGAGATAATCTCCTTTTTTTACATTCATAAGAAGGTTATAAGGCACAGCAGCCAGGCAGCAGTTTATTTTCAATATGGCTATGTGTGTAACGTGACACTCTTTTTCAGGATATTCGATTTTCTATACGTTTATAGAAACTTAAAGGAATTTTATGGAAGCTCAAATGAGAAATATCCTTAAAGTCTTCATCTTCATTTTTAGTTTTTTTTTTTCTCACTCAAACTAATGTGTACTCTCGCAAATGTAATTGCCTAATGTTGTTTGTCTGGAGGCCGACCATTCTGTTCTCGATTAAGACTTCATCCATCCCCCTTTTGACCTAGAATTAAGAAAACTTTGCCCACTTAAAACATATGTCACTTCACAAAGCCAAACTAAACGGAATTATCAATATTCAAGCCAAATACATATCAAGAGAGGGAGGGTTTTGGCAGAAATGGAAGGTTTAATAAAGGAAGCCCCAAGTTATCTTCCCTACCTAACTACATATAGCTTTACGGTTTGTCACTGTGTCAAAATTAAGTTTTGCAACTGCAACAGAGAACAGAAGCCTTTGGTTTACCACCAGCTTGTTCAAAATGAACTTACATTACCTAGATAGAACCTGTCCACAAATACCATGTTATTTTAAAGTGTGAAGTGAGTTTCATATATTAAGAACCTCTGATGGTATGAAGAAGGATATTTTGAGGAATAAAGGATATAGCAAGCTAGTGCAGAAATACATGTTGTTTACTTATAGAAGAAGTGAATTTTCGCATGTTGAACAAAAGCAAGTACTAGCATCAGATTAAGGAATTAAGAGTTCAGAGAGAGAGTTTGGTATAAATAGTTTAAAATTGAAAAGATTAAGTTTTTGAATAAATTTCTTAATCTTTAAAGGAAGCATTTGTGATCTTTAAAGTTTTTAAAATTTAAATATTCCTTTGAAAATTTTGTAGGTTTTTAGTCATCTATTAAATTTCTTTTCGTAACTTGTAATTATTTCGATATTATTCTACCTAAAATATTTGATATTAAAGCCAGATTCACATTATAGTTCTAATATCGATAAAGTCTTGATACGATAAAATATTCTTACACAAGAAACAATGAATATATTCACATCATCGATACCTGATACGATTTCGATCCTCTCATTGATTCTTATGTACAAATATTTTATCGTAGCGAGATTGTATCGGAATTGGCACAATAGTGTGGATCTGGCCTAATACTTTCATAAACTTGAACTTGGTGTCCTTGTAGATCTAATTTCTTTTATGGAAGAACTTTTAGAACTCTTTTTAACATTCATATTTTCGGTGTGACCGCTGAATGACGCTGACGTACAGTGGTTCAAATTGTGTGTATAATTGGTTTTAAATTTAAATAACAGAAGAAGCTTACCAGTTTAGATGAAATTTTCAGGCATGGTAAAGAATATCATAAAACATCATCAGACAAAATTTCCGCCCACTGAAACCCCCACTTTATAAAATATAGCTAATCATCGCATGATGTAATGAGGGGTGTGTTCTTTTGAAAAGTTGTTAATAGTGTAATTATTTGTATTAATTTTTCCATAAAAAACTTTTTTCAACACCCACTTTCGAGGATGTGTTAAAAAAAATTAAGTTTTTTTTTCAATAATTTCTATGAAAATAAACCAAATTGCTCCTAATAACAGGTTAAGAACAAAATATGATGCAAAAATATTTGCCCCGCCCATTTTTTGAGGGCATTTTTGGCAAATTTTTTTTAAATTGTGAAAACAACTCTTTTAATTTTTTGAGTGGAAGAGAAGGAATGCCATCTGAAATCTTAAATAAATATAAATTTAACCGACAAAAAAAATTGAAAATCCTTGGAGTTGTTTTTACAAAAAAATATTTTTGTAAAGTAAATATAATTTTGAAAACATTTTTAAAGACAGAATTGATATGCCAATTTAATAAAAATTAATATGTACTAAACAGAAATTAGATTTTCAAAAACAATTATCAACCCAATTTTAAAATATTGAATTAAAAAAAAAAAAACATATTTGGTTGAACTCCCGATATATTTTTTTGAATATATATATTGTTATACTATTTGGAAGTTTCCGTATAGACAAATTTATTTAAAACCCGATGAGACTGTAATGGAAAAAATTCAAAATCAAAAATACTGTTAATAGTTACTTAGCGTAGATTTTGTTTTATATTTTATATTAAATCCTTAGTACGTGAGCGGGTCGAAACTCTGGTTTCAAAATTCCGCACTTCAAAATTCAGTTTTTTTTTTTAAAAAATCTGTTTTTCAAAATTTTGTTTTTTAGTTCTAACTGTCAATATTCTGCTTTTCAAAATTTAGTTTTTCAAAATTCTGTCATATGACATTTTTAAAAATTAAATTCTGCCTTCTTTTTCTCAAATATCTTGTATTATTTACGAAAATAAATAAAAAAAAGTACAAATTTTCGTAAACCATTTCTCTCATTTCTGTTTTGCAGCATATCCAATTATAATCTTAACATTGACTTATTTTTTCAAAATAAAACAAACGTCCAGCCATGCAAAACTTATTTTTTAGTTTATTTTTTTATTCTTACAGGTTATTGAGGCATAAATGGTGTAACCCACTTTTTTACAATTTTTTTAACCAGATCGACGTTTAATAATACTGAGTTTACATTAAACCAAAATCAGATTTTTCAGCAAATTTCTTTTAAGATTTCAATCTTAGACGGATTTTGACGAATTAATGTAAGTAAACACAGGAGAATCTAAACAAAACTGCTTCACCACTTTTTCACCAAATAAAAAAAAATTTTCCTATAAGAAAGTTGATTTAAATTCAACGAAATTCTGCCAATAGTAAAAAGAAGGTTTGGTAAATGTTAAGAAGCGCGCGCGTTTTTTTTAACATTTTCAAAACCTTCTTTTAATTATTGGCAGAATTTTGTAAAACAGAATTAAAAAAAAAAAAAAATTTGAAATTCAAAATTTTGAAAAACAAAATTTTGAAAAACAGAACTTGTGAACAGAATTTTGAAAAGCAGAATTTAACAAAAAGAATTTTGACCCTGCCAGAATTTCGACCCCAACCCCCTTAGTACCAACCTACCTACACAGAAACAAATTGATCAAAATTGTTGGAGTAGTTTTCGAGCAAAATGAGATTTTCTTCAACAACATTTTTCCATAAAAGAAAAATGTTTATAAAAACAGCTGGAGTCGTTTTCAAGCAAAATGGGATTTTCTTCATAAACATTTTTGAAAATAAAATAATAGTTTTAAATATTCTAAAAATAGTATTTTACTATATTTTACATCTAGAAACCTTATTTCGAAAAAATTAATGAAACCGTTTTTGAAATATTGAATTATGAAAAAAAGAATTTAATATATTTATTAATTTTAAAGTTTTGATATGCATTATTATGTATTGAAGTTTGAAATGAGCTTTTAAAAAAATTTAGTGGCGCAACAGCTCATGGAGAACCAAAGCCTAGTGACTAACAACTCTCAACCATTCCTGTGTGCGTGTTGGTGGCAGGAATGGAGGGGACCTACAATTTTTTGCCGAGTCCGAACGGCTTGGTGAGCAGCACTTATTCTTTCACAAGTATACTCTTGGAGGGTTTGTCAGTCCCTCGCAAGAAAAGAGCTTTTAGCATACAAATTTTGATTGAAATCAGTTGAGCCGGTAATGAAAAAATTGAAAATAAAAAAAAACGTTATATAACAGGAACCGTTAATAATAGTTTTTGATGGGTAATCTAATACATAGATTTTCTTATTAATATTGTAAGAGCCGATTTTGAGATAAATAAGATTTCCTTAACGGTTGTATGACAAGTACCGTTATATTTGCAGCTAACCAAAATTTCAATTTCCCCTGTAGAGAATTTAAAACCACGTTTAGTATTTGATGGAAATCGCTTCAGTGGTTTAGGTGAAGGAGTTACTGATAGACAGACAGACAGAATTGTGCCACCCACTTTTCTCGTGCTCTTTATCATCGTAATTTCATGTTTGATCCAAAACTTTCCCTAAGTTCTCATTCCATTTTTTTGTATCTTTACTTGTTGGCTATAGAAGCATTTCACTATTAATCAATTTATGTATGTAATTAAAATAACAACTCTACATTACTTAAATTCACAACACAAGACTACTTCAATGAATAATTGAATGAATTAATGAATGACAGATGTTGACATTTGTGTTGACATTAGCCGTATTTTGTTGAAAACTATACACCAGCTGGGCAAAATCTTTTCACCAAAACGGAGCGAAACAAATTGGTTAACAAAACTCTTTTTGTATTAGAATTCTATACCTAGTTCCAAACTGTTCCAAAGCACTTGAGTACCGCATTTAGAATAAAAAAAACTTGAACCGTGGTCAAACTAGCTCCACTCTGCCCTAATGTACCATATTTGTTTCATTTAATACTTAAATGTTTCTAGCAACAGCAACAAACAAAAAAACGTCTAAAACAATAATATTTAAAGTTATATTACTGACATCTTTCTTCAATTTGAGTATTTTTCTTCAAATTTGCGCCCCCTCTGTGAAGCATTTTTTTTTTCAATTCTCTCTATTTGATTAAAGATATGAAAATCTAAGTTAATTAAAGAAGGACTACAGTACTTCCGTTTCTTTTACTAAAATAATTGTGTCATATATCTCTCCCAAAGAAGAAAAAAAGCTTCATTATCCATTAAAGAAGGTCAGATGCTATTAATGATAGAAACTGACAATGTGACAGGGCTTAATTAATCTTCTCCACAATTGAAACTAATTTACTATTTTATCTAAGCAAACATAACTAAACCGAAATTTATTCACTCTCCGTTTTCCATTAAATTGAAAGTCACAATTGAAAAAGGGCAATTAATGATTTTTTTGTAAATTTCTCTTTTTTTTTTTTGTAATTATGATTTTAAATTTAAATAAGAGAGTGAATACACAAATAAGCTAGGTATGAAAAATCCATTGAAATTCTATCCTCTCATAAAAACTGTGGTTAACGGTGAAACATATTTAAACTCTACAATCAATCGGTAATCTACCATTTCAATTCCCATTTCAAACGGACACTTGTTCCTCTGAGAAAATCATCGCACTCATCTGTTTAATTTGAAGCTCACATTAGATAAACCCTTCTATACTCTCTCTGATTGGTAATCACTTTCGTTTAAAAATAGTAAAACAAAAGCGTGGAAAAAAACCTCAAAGCAATTAAAAAAAAATCGATTTCTAGGACTTTATTTCAACAAACACTCATTTACTAATCTTAAACGAAGAACACCGACCGCCATCAATTTCCGAACAAGAAACCACATGCAATAAATTGCACAGATAAAATTCTCTCTTTCTCGATATAAATCAATACGGCAAAGCAATACACAAACGCGTTCATCACAAAACGCCCACCACCCACAACTTTGTCGGAACGAAATAAGGTTTAATCCCTTTATTTGCGGCACCATCATGTGTGTGATGGAAAATCTTCTTCCTTATTCCACTTTCGTTAATTAATTTTCTTTTGCAGGACAGAATTTATTTTTTTTCGCTGTCGATGTGGAAAAAGGAAATTTTGCAAAATTCATTAAAAGACCTACCTGCTGTGAGTGAGTTATCCTAGTTCCTAGATCAATGGAAAAGTAGAGATCCGACGCAAAAAAAAAATCTACACGAGTGTTCAGTTCCGCGTAAATTATGTCACACCGAGTTGTGTTCTACATGCAGTAGCAGCAGTAGTATCAATAGAAACGGCACTCCAAGGACTTTCAATTAAAGCTAATTTCGCAAAGCTTGTCACACACACACAGTAGCGGTTAAAAAGGTATAGCGTGTATATAAATATCCTTCGTATGACTGATACACCGACGAGCATCAACAACCAGCAGAAACGCACGACTCACCACAGTGTGTAGTGTTGCTGGGAAACAAAACCGCACAAAAACGTTCAGTCGGGAAGGCGGAAGGACATCATGTCCTGGGTGATATGATGCACCATGCAATTTACACGATATAATTCCCTCGTCCTTGCCAGGAGGAATATTGCAGAGTAGCTGGGTGATAGGCAAACCTCACAGCCTGACTCTCGTGTGCACTCCTCCGAACGGATTATCTGTTCAATTTGGCACGAAGAAAAAAAAGGGATAGGCCGAAATGTGTTTGTGGAAAAAAATGTAATCACATATGAGAATCACACACTATGGGCGTCCAGAACTTGCGGCGCGGCTGGCGTCCTCACACATTCGCTTTTAAAGTACAAGGATGCAACCAATAAAGCCGTTGTGAGTTTTTTTCTATTTTATTTTCAATTTTTCACTTAAAATAAATTGCAATTGCCCGCTGGCCAAGTCTACATGATTATTTGGCTTCGACCTTGTTTTTTTCGTATTTTTTTTTTTTGTGGGTATAGTGTGACTGCAATTTTCCACTTTATGCCGCTTGGACTTTTTGCTTTTTGGTCAAAAACCGGAATTAAAGAAAAGTTTCTTTTAATTATTTTTTAGGAAGTGCTCTTGAATGGTTTTTATTTTTTCTTTATATTTTTTGTTAAGTGGCTTCTTTGGCCAAGAAGCCAACCGAAATGATTAAAATCAAAAACTTAACTGATATTCAATTGGGAAGCATCATGGTAGAAACTAGCAGTCGAAACATATAGACCATGCGATCAGTTAGCCAGATATAAGCTTACATACTCTGTTTATAGCTTAAGTCTTTTTTAAAGGTATTATGGGGCAGAAGAAGAAGTAGCAGCGGAGTGGCGCGTGCAAAGAAATTAAAATTAACTTTTCTTTCTGCTCAAGAATCTTAATTAAATGCTGTGCGCTGGCTTGGCTGCTGCTTGTGTTGTCTCTACCTCTGCCTCAATGGGTTAATGTTGCCTCTGCAACAATTGAATATATTGCATGCATTGCGTGTTAAATGTTTAAGCAGAATGAAAGCCGAAAAGAAGAAGATCGAAGGAAAAAAATTAGAGCTAAACGAATAAAAATTAGACGAAAACGGTTGATAGAGTATCAGTGTGCTGATGGTTGATGGTACTTAGCATAGTTTTGATGGATTTAACAGTGGGGTGGTAGATATGATTTTTAAAGTCGAAATATATGTTTGCATATTTTATAATAAATAAATTTACAATGTTCTTAATAAAGAATGAACAAAATAGCTTTCGCTGTAGATAATAATCCTCAAATACTAATATTGTTACTCAAGAGTGATTCAGTGAGTATTTGTTATGACCACTTTGTTTTAAGACCATTAATGAATGATTGGACTAGAAATATGCATGTATGGGAAAGATGACAGTCGTAAAATTAGAAAGATTAAATATGAGAATCCTCAAAAAAGTTTTATTTTCCGGGAATTTTGATTTTTAGCTATGGAGACCATAATTAATACTTTGATTTTTCTAATTTTTTACCCATAGTCTTAAAATAATCAAAATTCCTTACAATTGAAAACATTAGACAATTAAAATAACGCAAATTCGAAATCCTCAAATTTTTCATTTTGAAAAACTTTGTTCGAATCATAAATCAAAATTCAACTTTTTAGAAGCTGCCACCTTATTTAATATTTGGCGACTTCATTGGGCACTTAATAGTTGAAAATAACTATTCGAAAAACATTTCATAGATATGCTCGTGGACAAAGTAGGTTCTTAGCCAAAATCAGTTGGGTACTTGAAAGAGTAGCTCTGCCTCGTGGTTTAAAGTAGGAGAGACATTTAGAGCCAGTTTTTCAGTGAGTGTGAGATCATCACCGTCTCGGGTTTAAACCTGAGTTAGCTCCACAAAAGGGCTCCTCTCCGAGTTAACTCACCTAATTTGGAAAGCTAACTCTGGGACTAAATTTCAGATGTGGTGCCATTACTATTTCGATAGTGAAAGTTATTAACGGTGCAATTCAAATCTCTAATTTGATGTGTAAAAGGCGTAGAAGGGTGATATCCAAGTGTCGCACATCGATGACAATTGACTTTTTACTACTGAAATATAAAGTTAATACTCAACTGAAAAACTGTTCCTGAGTTAACTCGGGGTTAAATTATTTTCAGGATTAGCTAGTCACGCCTGCGTGTAAAAATTGAATGACATTTTAGTTTATTATTATATTATGTTTTTTTTATATAATATAAATTTTGTATGATATAAGATAGATGATCACCATTTTCATCGATACAAAATTGGACTTTTAAAATAAAAAGTTATTCAATTTTTGGTCCAATTCTGTATTAGAATATTTTTCAAAAACAGTTATGCAAACTTAAGCTGAAAATCTTAAATTTTTAATTGATATTTTGTTTTTGAAGCTGTGATTTGAATAAATTTAAAAAAAATTACATTAGGTATTAAAAAAAAAATGTTATTGAATTGAAGTGGCACCATCTTTGCCATTTCATTGTTATGACAATTTCTGAAATGATAAAAATTAAAGAGCCACAGCAGCAAACGTAGGTTCATAATGCAACTTTCTACTGAAATAATTTTTTTTTCTGTTTAAACATTTAGAAGAGCTAGTAATTGACTAAATATTTTCTATCAAATTGTATCATGCTTCACAAAAAGCTGTTTAAAATTTTGCGCCAGTATTTTTGTAAAAATTTGTGATTTCAAGTTTGTTTGTTTTTTTATTTTGTGAAATAAGCGCCACTGTTTTTTTTTTAATATTCAATGCTCTTATCAATTTTTAGTCAAATACATACCTACTGAAGACCAGATATGAAAATCTTTCTTAGTTTTTGAGAAACGCAAAAAAAGGGTTTAAAACTGTACTGATTCGAAAATGGCCAATTTCCATTTTTGACAATATTGACTTTTGTATATAAGTTAAGATTTGACTCATCGAAAGTTGTTTTACAAATGTAGGTAATAAGGGCCAATGAGCTTCAATTATTTCTTAAAAATACACCGAAGATTATAGAAAAGCTTGATTTTTTAAGGTAATGAGCATTTTTAGACATTAAATAGAAAAATTTTCGATTTCCCAAAAAATCAACAAATTGGATATTGGCCCTTTTAGAACCAAGGTACAGAATTATGGATGGTTTACTTTTTCGTTTCATAACTTCGTTACTGAGAAAAAGATTGTTCTGCTAACTTTACGGTGAAGTTATGAAATTGTTTGTATGGAAAAACTTCAAAACTTAGGGTTATCCTTTTCTTGAAATGAAGTTAAACTGCAAATTCAGAGCCTTATTTCGGATTCATATCTAGTCCGGTTTCTGAGAAAGGGACATGCTTGGTCTACCTTAAAATTGTTCTGCTAACTTTACAGACGTGACAATTCTTCTTCTTAAAGAATATAAAATTTATTTGGTTTTATTTCGTTGTTTTATTGTTAAGAAACCGCTAGCTCAAGATTTTTTAAAAATGTTTTCAGGTGCTAAATATCGTTGGCTTTCTATCAAAATAAATTTGCTAAAGACAATAAAATGGAATTCTTAGATCGCGAAAGTTTTTAAAAGTGGTTGATAGATCCGAAAGGAACCATAATACAGTGAGGAGACATTGATATTTGAATTCAGTGATTTGTTTTGATCGGCAACACATCAAAATGTTATTTTAGAAACTACGAGGTTTTTGACAGAAAGCCGACGATATGAAATCAAGCTAAAATTAAAAATTGGTTTGCCCTCGAGATATAAGAGACAAAAGCATTGTTATAATAATTATGGTTTGCTTTTTTCTTAAACGAAAAAAAAATAGTTTTTTTAAATCCTATCAATTTATTTATTTATTATAATAATATAATTATTAATTATGATTATTAGTGTATAGAACAAAATCAGCCTGGGGCTAATTTCATTTTCTTTTGTCAAGCTATTTGAGACGAAAAACTTTTTTTTTTTTAAATTTCACAATTTTTTTGTAATTAAAAAAACTATCGTTTGATCTATTTCGTATTTATTTTAGAATAATAATAAATTAACCCGAAGTCTATAGTATCATTTCTCCTCGAGTTATTTGAGAGTAATGAAATTTAAAACTTTGTCTTTAATGCTGTTTTAAAACATTGTTGAATTTTTTTTGAAAATACTTTCTGCACTTAATGATATAATTTGTAAAATGAAATTGATCCAAACTCAATAAGTTTATTCGTTCTTGAGATAACGTATAGGAATGGATAAACGTACGAACGGACAAATGTACTAACGTACCAATGTACCTACAAACCCAGAAATCTCTCTAAAAATATTTAATTTGACATTGAAAAAAATTACAATAACATCAAAAAAAAGTTTAAAAATATCAATAAACACATCCTCAAATAAATCAAAGTGTGCCAAATTTTTTTTCTCAAAACCGTTGCGATTGGCATTTCCACCAGTCAAAGAAATATCTGTGGTGTTAAAAATAATTAATTCACTGGGATGTATAATTTTTTATATCAATTACATATGAATGGTTCCGAAAAGAACATTAAATTATTTGTAAAAAATTCACAGAAATGCACAAATGAGTATCATTCTTTCCAAACATTACAAACATTTTATTTTCAGAATTATTTGGTAATTAATTTTTCGACTTTTTTATTCAGATATTTCTTTGTTGTTATTTAGTGTGTGAAAATTTGCTGTACTGCATATACACTTAGATACCTAAGTCCATCCATTTTCCATTCATTTATCCATTTTTGAAAAGTTACTCTAAAGTTATAACAAAATAACATCAATAATAGTTTTAAGCATTTTGGATGATTTGTTAAGTACAAAAAATTGGATATAGATGCAATTTTCAAAAACGCCCTAAAAGCTTTTTAGCTTTTAAATATCATCTTAAAGATGTAGATATTTGTAATATAATCATTTTTAGAGCTTAAAATTTAACACAAATAATTTTAAAAACGTTTTAAGACTCAAAAGAAGAAACTGAAACATTAGAAAATTCAGAAACATGGATTTCCTTAAAAGAAGGTTCTCACAATTTTTGAAGAAAATCTAAAATTAGCTCGCTTTTTCAATTATAGACTATGTATTTCATTTAGATTAACTTTTTGTCGTTTGTTTAATTTCAGGAACAAAATGAAAGCTTTGCTAGTTTGGACAAAAAAAATAACAGTCGCACTCTTCGAATTTATGATGAGCAAATCAAATCTTAAAACAGTTTTTTTTTATCACCCATACAAGAATTGTTCGTATTTGGTCTTCCTTCTTTGACACTAGATTCACTGTTCGAGTTGTACCCGAATTGAGTAGTTAATGATACTTCAATTTAGTACCTCATCAATTGTTATTATTGTTTGCTGTTTTAAATTAAACTTCAATAATTACCTATCTTTCTGAAAACTGCAAAACTGCAGCCAATTGTATAATGTACTTTATAAATTGCAATGTGCTATATGACCGATTTGTGCGTCCTCTCACTTGTCACGATATTATACGTACAATAGATCCGCACAAACAAAACAAAACAAACTAAATTTAACAGATCGCGTTGAAAAATCATACCACAAACTATTATAGTTGTAGCCCGCAACTTAATATACTATAGCAGCACTCTTGTTGTTGTTGTTGTTGCTATTATAATTAAAATCATCTGCACTCCAATATATGAGGCTCATAAACACAAAAGTTTAGTTGGAAAAGTTTTAGAGCTATGGGAGAGTGCTATAAAGTACATATACTCATTTAATAAAATATTTACGCAAAATTATTAGAGTTGGTGTTGGTTGTGGTGCTGACTATGTGCCAAATGATGCCCCCGCTCTGCCATTTTGTTCGTTCCGTATGGACTAGAGAGTCCCCTGTGCCTGATTGAAAGGCGAGAACAACAACAAAAAAGTTAAGTTTTTTTTTTCCTGTCCAACTTCATGCTCTGGAGCATTTCTGGAACAATGTACAGTGAGATATTTGGTGATATGAAACGAAAATGCAGTTTATTTTTTTTTTTTTTCTAACTATGCGGTTTTAGCTGTGTACCTATGTCTGGAAATGTGTTATTTTTTTGTAAAGCTATCTATCTGATTTACCACGATATATGAGCATTTAATATATGCGATGAGTTTGAATATTGGACTGCATTAATTAGCTGATGGAGGCCCATAGAAAAACTATATTAACTACAAAGTGAGGAGCAAATATGCATCAAATGAGATGTGCAAGTGTCATGAATATATGAAATTCTTCATTATTCTTTAACCTTTGTTGGTAACCATATTTAACAGCTCGTAGAGAACCAGAGACTATTAAATAGTGCTATAGATTTTCACATGTCTAAGAATTGGCACAGTTTGACAGATCACGATTTGATCTTTGGATGACGTTTATGGCGTTTATCTTTCTAAGTTCCGAGCAGATCCCGAGTTGTCAAACAAAAAATTATTATGTTTCAATTTTAGCTTCGAGCGTTCAGAGCTTTGTGTGTGTTTCTTTTTTCGTTCTGAGAGTGTTAAAAAAAGCGCTCTATGAGTTCAGAATAAAATAACTGAGCAGACAGAGTTAAATATTGAACACAAGTATTTTAAAGATGAAATGTCAAACTGTGAAAACTTAGTCTATAGTGTTCAGATTTGTTTAAAAATTGAGAGCACTCAAAGAACTCTTGGTTCATGACTCTTTTCGGAGTTGTTTTTTCTGAACTAAAAAATAAAAAGCTTTGTCTTTTCAAAGACAAAAATATTGAAAAATGTCAGTGCATTGACATCTATTCCTATTTACTTCGTCTGTTATGGACTGACTCTCTTTGGACATGTTCAGATATTTATTCTCTGAATATTTACCACAACCAGTTTTTATTCGGAACTTTTTCTTAATTTCATAAACTTACATATATAAACCTCTACCTATTGCAACCAAGAGCAAATAACGAGATTTTCAATACACTACAGACACAGAGTTTATTGAAATAACACCCACGGTCAGATAAACTCCAGATCTTAAGAGAATAAACTTGCAGCAAAGCACAAGCATACATTTCAGGACATTTTATTCCTCTTGTCAATAAAATCCATTTATTGCTCCCCTACCCTTCCGTCTTCTTTACTTCTCTCCTATAAGAACTTCAGCCTTGTTAACACAATCAAACATTGTCTGCAAAACAAAGACTTAAATCCTTTTGCACAAAATGGTGGTTTCAGCAGTTCAGCAAAGAAATAAAGCAAGAAAAATGCACTTCAAATGAATTGTTTTGCGCTCAAAGTCACTGTGCGAAATTGAACTCTTGTCCTCTTTATCGACCATTAAACGTGTTGTTTTTTCCTTATGTTTCGTATTTTTATTTCTTTTATAAGGAAGTCGACTTAACTTTACTTCTTTTTCCTTTAAGTCATGACATTCTTAGCACACAATTCAATGTCAGATTATACTACTTGTCATCGCCACACCCCGTTTACGCGCCACAAAACCCTTCCTTAATGGACTCGTTAGATTCTTCTTGCGTGGAGCAGAGCCATGTTATGCAGAAGAAGAAAATGATAAGAAATCAAGAGACCCAGGCTATCATCTTGTTGCCAATTATTTCCGATTGTGACTTGAATAATTTTACTGATTACAAATTAGGTGGTAACAAGAGAAATCAAATTTACTTGGGATTTGGCCAAGTAGGTAACTAAGTAGTTCAAGTGTTAAATTAATGAGATTAGTTTCCGATGATAACGGTAAGTGGTGTGTTCCTCGTTGGCAAGTATGGAACAAATGTGTTGGCAAATTTTTAGAGTTATTAAATTGTACAAGTTTATATGAGCTTGAAAGGGGTTTGTTTTAAATTTCGAGATCAACTTGGCCTAGATAAATTTTCATCGAAAAATATTGTTCCTTTTTTTAATTATTCAAACTGGTTTTTATGTCAAATGTCAAAAACTTTCACATCAAAGGGGTAATTAGATAGAATTTAAAAATTTTGTTTGGCCAACATTTGGTTATTTATAAACTTAGCATTGTAAAATGTAATGCAGAAAAATAACTTGTGAACTTTGTTCTTGCAACCGATGAAGTAAAAATAATTTTCGATAGCATTACATAATAAAATGCCACGACTGAGTCGCACGTACTTGGACTTATGTTCAAGAGACTGAGGGTTTTTCGTTGGAGCGGTTTTTTATAGAATAATTTTTAAATATAAAATTACTTTAAACATTTAAAAGGAAAAATTTCGTATGCAAATCTTAAGTATTTATTTATTTTTCAAAAATAACTGCTAATCCGTTTTTTAAGTTATCGAATTTCCAAAAAAAAAAAAAACTTTTTTTTAAAAATTCAAAATTTTTGATTTAATCTTATTTGAAATTTCAACCGTTCAGCCGGTAGTGAGGAAATTCAAAATAAAAATAGTTGCTATTTGTAAATTTTTATAATTTGTAATGTTATATCGCACCAATTTTAGCATACAGAAAAAGTTTTATAACAACTGTAGGAGCCGTTCTTAAGAAAAACAAATATTTTCCTAAATGGTTTTCTAACATTTATATGGAAGATACCGTTTTTTTTTAAAGTAAATTTTTTTCTTAAAATAATAATAAATAAATTAATAAATAACACCCTCTGTTAAAGAAAACTGAAATACCGAGTTTTGAAAAAAATTCCTACGTAGTTTTTAAAATATGTATGTATTTGATTTAAAAAAAAAAAGTTTTTGAAAATTTTTTAAGAATCCAACAAATTATTAGAACTATTTACATATCTTGGAAGCTTTTGTTTAAAAAATCATTCAAATCAGAAATACCTTTATGAAGAAAATCGTAAATAAATTAAATGGTTCTTTGGTAGGTTTACTATTAACAACTATTTTGTTGAAAATAATTTCCTAAAACTCTACATTTCTATTGTTAATGCTTTTTTTTTTGTATTGTTTTTTAAAAATCGTAGTAGTCGTTTTTAAGAAAAAAAATATTTTCCTAGACGTTTTTTTTTTAACAATTATGTGGAAAGTACCGTTGTTTTTTCATAAAAGTTTTTGGGAGCCTCTGTATAAAAAAAATGTTGAAATCATTCATACTGTTTTGGAGAAAATCAAAAATTAAAAAAATGGTTCTTTTGGGGAGGGACCACTAATAACCATTTTTAGAAAAATAGTTTTCAACCCAAAGGAAGCTTTTACTAAAAGTAATTCATTGAATTCTTTTAAGAAAAGTTGTCAGTCGTTTTTGAGAATAATACGATTTTGTAAAATTGATTAAAAAAAATTGTATGGCAGGTACCATTTATTTTTGGTTTAAAAAAATGAAAAAACGTTTGGGCATAATCACCAAAAACCAAATACCAAACCAAGTTTGAAGAAAATCGATCGGGCCGTTAAGGCTGTAGACGAACAGACAGACTGAGAAGAGAGAATTGTGCCACTTTTTTGGTGTTCTCTATCATCGTTATGTCATTTTTGATTGGTATTTCAATTTTTTTTTACACGAATCCAAAACATGCCTTAAAGTACCTGTATCGCAAGTAAAATCCAAGATCATGGCTAGAATCTTCCGTGTGAAAAAAAAGAAAATTTTCGCTTGACTTACAATTAGTAAATGCAAACAAAAAATTCGAGTCTTTTTGTTTTTTGATGAAAAACGGATTTTATAATTGAATTTGACTCAGAAAATTTTGTGATCCCCGAATTTGTTTTTAAATAGTTATTTAGCCTTATTTTTTTATTTTGTGATCGAGTGTATTAAAGTAAAATGAACTAAAAACTTTGCGTGAGAAGCACCAGTACCCTTTGTTTCTCTTTCGTTTGTCGCAAAATAAAGGGAAATTTAAGCTCTTAATTACGATACAATTGTCCTGAAATGAGAACTCACAATAATGAGAATTTTCAAAATTCACAATAGGTGAAAAGTGAAACGTCAAATTTTCCGGGTGGAGTGTTTTTCGAGTGAAACTCATAATAAGGCGGACTGATAAATCTGTTGTCTCAAATACCTACTATTTCGTTAGAATTATATTGGGCTATTTGGGAGAAAATAACGGGTAATTTTTTAGCTGGTTTGGTTTTGGCAACACTGGTTTTGACAGCTGACGTGTGTTTAGTACCTTGTGTCACTGTCAAACAGCTTCAGTTTGGTTTGCAATTTAACCATGGATCGTCTTACAAATGAACAACGCTTGCAAATTATTGAATTTTACTATCTAAATTCGTGCTCGGTTCGAAATGTTCATCGCGCGCTGCTTCCATTTTATGGTCGGCATTCTCGACCTTCTGAGCAGTCTATTCGGAAGATTGTGACCAAATTTCGCACCAAATTTACTTTGTTGGACATTAAACCACCAACACGTTTACGTACTGTGCGTAGTGAAGAAAATATTGCGGCCGTATCAGCTAGTGTGACAGAAGACCGCGAAATGTCGATTCGGCGCCGTTCCCAGCAGTTAGGCCTTTGTTACAGCACTGCGTGGAAAATTTTGCGGAAGGATTTGGTACAGCTGGTGCAAGAACTAAAGCCAGCCGACCTACCACAACGCCGAATTTTTGGTGAATGGGCTCTTGGAAAGCTGGCCGAGGATCCGCTTTTTTATCGAAAAATTGTGTTCAGCGATGAGGCTCATTTTTGGTTGAATGGGTACGTAAATAAGCATAATTGCCGCATTTGGAGTGAAGATCAGCCAGAAGCATTGCAACAGCTACCAATGCATCCCGAAAAAGCCACTGTTTGGTGCGGTTTGGGCCGGCGGCATTATTGGGCCATATTTCTTCAAAGATGATGCGAATCGCAGCGTTACTGTCAATGGTGAACGCTACCGAGCGATGATAACAAACTTTTTTTGCCCGAAATGGAAGTTCTTGACTTGCATGATATGTGGTTTCAACAAGACGGTGCCACATGCCACACAGCACGCGGAACAATGGCGCAATTGCGAGGCGAGTTTGGTGAACAGTTAATTTCACGTTTCGGGCCGGTCAATTGGCCGCCTAGATCGTGCGATTTGACACCATTAGATTATTTTTTGTGGGGGTATGTCAAGGCTAATGTCTATAGGGACAAGCCCGCTTCGATTGACGCACTGGAAGCCAACATCCATGCATTCATTCGTGAGATACCGGCCGATATGTGTGAAAGAGTATGCCAAAATTGGACTCAGCGGATGGGCTACCTGAGACGCAGCCGCGGTCAACATTTGCATGAAATTATCTTTAAACATTAAATTGCAAGGTTCAAACTATCGATTCAAATAAATATTTCATTAATTTTTTTCGAATTTTTTGTGTTTTTTTTTTTTAAGTTCTAAACCTCTTAAAAAATCACCCGTTAGTTTCCACTTTCAGCGGTGAAAAATTTCGCCTCATTGTGAATTGGGATACAATTTAATAACCAAAAAACGCAAATCTCATCAAGCACCCATCTTGCTTTCTCGTCGCATTGTGAATATGAGTGTCAAGTTAGCAAAGCAACTTTGACGAATTGAAAAATTAATTAGTCGATAATTTGCCGTTAATAAGTCATTAATTCGTTGTGACAATTTAGAATTTACCGTTCATTATTTTCTATGTTTTTTTTCGTCAAAGTTGCTTTGCTAACTTGACACTCATTGTGAATCATATCCAATATTAAATCTTAAAATGTATAGTTAATGAAAAGCCGCTGGAAAGAACGATCAAAGTCATTTCCTGATTTTTATGAGTTGTTCGATTTTTTGGTCGAAATCTATTATGTTGGTCAGAAAATTCTATTTTTTCTCAGATCTCGGCAAAGAGATTTCTAAATCTACTTAAATCGTTCACATCACACATAAACAAGTTTTTGTTTGACATTTCAACTGAATAACAGTGTTCATAGACATTCTTAAAAAATAATCCATTTAAATCAACTAAAATCCCAAGCCAATTTCACGCATTTCACTTTTCCTTCCTTTTCTGTTAAAAAAAAAAACATTAAAACGAATAAAATCCCACCACCTGAGTAAACACTACACTCGTACACTCGTAAATTCAGTTAACTCCCTTTTCTATCGTCTCTTTTCTATGGATTAACTGTAAACTGTAATATAATACGAAATAGAGAAAATGAGTACTAAAATGTGTTTGTGTATGTTTCAAGGAGACTTTAAGAAGATTTTGTCCTAATCCCCTAGATCTGAAAATATGTAGGAAATCCTCGTTGATTTTAATGATATTTTGAGCTTGTTTTTTCTTTGAAATCTGAGTTTTTATTCGATGTGAAAATGCTATTAAGTTGTGAATTTCATGGTGTTAATTCTGACCACAGTTTCATTTTGACATCATGCACCAAATTTGAAAACGTGAATTTCTCATCGATTTTTTAAAATATTTTATTTTATTTTAGCACAAATCCTCAGCCTAACTACCAATTAAAGTTTTAATGTAATAACACACGAGGAACAAGCATACGAATGCAACATACCATCAATTATGTATATACCTTTACCTATCCACAATTTGAAAAGCTATTATTTTCCAGTTAACTCTACGTTCTTTAGTTAAAAAGATACAAACTTTTTGCCAACAGCTTAACTATAGTTTCATCGCAGAAGAAACTTTAATTATTTCCACTTGAAACATTTTAAACGCGTATAAGCTGTGTTAAACAGTGCTATTTACTCAAGTCAAGTACACACTAATATTGTTAAGAGGCGAAAAGGTTTAAAGAATTTCATTTTTGTAAATAACAAAAAAAAAAAAAAACCCTTGGGAAAAATGTTTTAAGAGCTCGTTGAGGAACTCTTGAAAATGTATGTCACGCGCGCCGTGCCATGTAAAGGCCGCTTGTTCATAGTTTTCAAGAGAGTTTTCTTTTCTAAAGGGTATCATCGGCACCTTTAGTGTTCTTGTGTTAAAGGATATTTAAAATTTTAAACCTTTTTACAAGAAGTATGAATTAGAAAAAAAAAATAATGATGCTTCTTTGCAGTTTAAACATGAAATATGATTTTAAATTATTCATGGAATGAGTGATAACTTATAATATAATTATAATGTAAAAAAAAAAATAATAGCTTTGGTCTATATAATATAATATTATACAAATTACCTTTTTTATTACGTTAGAAGCACTCAAAGTACATGAATTATGAAATATTTTATTAAATCACGAATGACCTTATATACATATTTTATTCTTTTATTTTTTTTTTTTTTTTTTTTTGCAGGAGAAGTGACCGTAAAATATATTCAAGGCCTGCCACACATAACCGTTCCGCTGCCAAGTCGAAACGAAAAATGTCGTTTCGCCCTCAAGCCTGTGTCACACAAAGTATTCAACCTAATTGAAATGCTTAAATTAGAAGATCGTGGAGTTGACAGGGCGATAATATTAAATGACGAAGGAGTGCGGATAGCCTCAACATGTAGCATAGAAAGTCTTATGGATGAGCCATTTTGGTAAGTTTGCTTTGCTTTCTTTATGTTCACCTTGTCCCAAAATATGTATGTACCTACATATACATAATGTACTTCATTATTCAAAGTAAGAAAATTAAATAATCCTCTTTTGACGTAAAGAATAATGAAGAAAACCATTGAGATCTCAGGTGACAGGATGTGTCACAATCACAAGCCAAAAGATGACATTTCAGATAAATATAAATATAACTAAATATCAATAACAACGACTGCAAGTGATTTTCGTCCTGACGCGACAGGTTGCTGATGCAACATGGGTTTTTCTTTGAAGATTGGCTTCTTCTTGCTTTGCGTTTTAAATAAATTTTCTTAGGCAAAATGGGTAGGTTTTTTTTTTTTGATTATATTTTATATCAAAATCAATATTCACAAATATGCGATGGATAAAAAGAAGCTATTTTGAATTTTTCAATGTATATACAAAGTATACCCTGACCCTTTCCCTCACATCAGCAATAACATAGAACAAATCTTGATAGTAATATTTAAGGCAAAAAATATGTAAGAGTGACTTCACATCCTGGGTTTGTAAGAAACATAATATTAACTTAGTTCCCTGAGGCAAGGCTATGTTTTTTCTTTGATACATACATTATGTAGTATGTACCTATTCATGTATGTATATCTACTACATGCATTGTCATATAGTTACAAAATTTGTGCAATTATTAACCAAAGGATAATGAACATGATAGCTTTGAGCCTGGAGGCAAAAATAAAACTTTATTTGGTCCAAGTTTATCTTCATAAACACAGATTTGCATCTGAATCCCTATAATGCTCATATTCTCCATAAATTTCGATTTTTATTTAATACATTTTTAGAAATAAAAGTTTTTTAAACTAAAGGCCATGTTTTTTGTATAGTTTATGAACTATAAGCTCGGGGCCTAAGCAAGTCATGAAACAGTTTCAACTCACATTCAAAGAAAAAGACTAGTACTTTCATAAGGAATCTTTACTAAATTTATTGGAAAAAAATTATCTTTCGGTGTTACAATACCTCATACCTTTTGTTGTGTCAAAAAGGATATATTTCTGTGGTGTTTGATAGAAACATGATAAAATTATTAATTAATCACGGCTGTTCTGATATTCGGTCGAATTGAATCCGTACGAATTGAAAACGTAAAACAAAAATAAGCCCCAATTGAAAACCTCATTCCTTTTGTTGTTCCGAACGTTTATGAATCATAGGTGCTCGGCAAAATGAGTGGATCCACAACCCGCCATTTTTTTACGTCTTTAATTCTGGTATCTCTTTCTTGGCCGTTTTCAATCCGTACGGAATAAATTCGGCTGAATATCAGAATAGCCACCAATCTGTCCAGTTTACAAAACTATAAAAGTCTTGCATCAGAGGTGGCGGTAGGGGCCACCCACATCCAAATTAAATATTTAATAAACTTTGGCTTTAAAAACTAAACCAACCACACACCCCTCAAGAAAATTAAAATTATATTTCGAAAAGATTCCAACAAAACTGAATTTTGTTGGAGGCCTTTGTTTTATCGTCTTAAGCGTTTCCCGCAAAATACCAATGTTTTTCCTTATTTCTGGATAATTATGATTTTTTTAAACGTTAAATATTTAAGCTTATAAAATTCTACACAAAACAAAACTACTTACTTCTTTTTATGCAATAAATACGAGTAGATTTGGAGAATAATGTGCAAGAACTTCATATTGAAGCAAATTTAGTTAAAAAATTTCTCAAAAACTGTTGCTTTTACAATAAAAAGTGTGTTATTATGCTTTTTTGTGTAGAATTTTATAAACTTAAATTTTAATTCGCAATTTTTTTTAAGCAAACGATTTTCAAGATTAAGTGTTCCGAACTGAACAAAACCAGTCATTTGCTAACTTTTTTTTGCCTAGACCGGTTTTTCACTTTCATCAGATTCTTTGTTTTATACAACTTTTTATTTTTACTAATTGGTCACTTGTAGGCGTATTATTGTACTAAAAAAAAAACATTTTGAAAAAGTGAAACACTCAATACACGATTCAATTTGATTTTCAACTCAGTTGTCAACTAAATTGATGCTTCGCCACACACTACATAAACTTAGTTAAAAGACTTCTGCTTCTACTGTATAAACTCACACCATACTCAGACAAAAGACACGAATACTGAAAACAACGTGTATGATTGAAGTGAGTACGTGAGGTTGAAATGTGGCATCGAGCTAAGCTAAGTATACACAATTGGAAGATCTTTCAATATTGACACATTTTTTGCAAAAAATTTTAACCAATTTTATATAAACCGTGTAAACATTATATTCAATCTGCCAAAATTGATTAAAAAAATTGCTCAGCCAATTGTCTGCCAGTTTTTTAACAAAAAATTGGCCGAATGCTTGCAATTGTGTGAACATTTGTAAACACACAATTTTTCTACTTGACAGATAATTGAACGATTGACCAACTAATTGGATATTGGAAGATGTTCGTGCGAAGAACATCTTCCAATTTTTAATTGGCAGATAAGCTTTGTTTGTCGTCGAGAATAGGCTAATTGACTTTTTACATGATTGGAAGATCTTTCAATATTGGCAGACCTGCCAGAAGTCTTCCAACCGTGTAAACAACCAGTTTTTAATTGGAAGACAAAAGATTGTAACCAATTTTCTACCTTCTACCTTCTTCTAAAAAATTGTCCGATTTTTGGATAAAATTAACCAACCGTGTAAACTGACAAATTTCAATTGGAAACTTATTGGAAGCAATTGAAAGACTTCTGACAGGTCTGCCAATACACAGCTCAACAATGTTGAAAAT
The DNA here is from genome assembly GCA_946251815.1 of Dasysyrphus albostriatus. NCBI lineage: Eukaryota > Metazoa > Arthropoda > Insecta > Diptera > Syrphidae > Dasysyrphus > Dasysyrphus albostriatus. The sequence goes on from OX276336.1 coordinate 142,538,445, forward strand.
TTTCAGATCAATTTGAAAAAATTGAAAATCTTTTGATTTTCTTCACTCAACAATCGTCAACCTTCAAATTATTGAAATGATACGCCCACACACGGGTTGATTTGATCAACTTAACATTAAATTCACAACGAAGTTGAATCGTGTATGGAATTCTTAACTGATTTTAACTTCCAAATTTACATCAATTTTTTGTCAAAAAATGACTTGAGAATTGAAAATTTCAATACCAAATGATACAATTATAATTACATATAAATGAAAATAATTTATTTATTTTTTTTTGTATCCACTAAAAAAATTGTCAAAAAATATCGTTAGGTATAAAAAATGTACTGTCAAAAATGCGTTTTTTTTAACTACAAGCATTTTTATTTTGTATTATTAAAATTTTTACTAGGTACAAATTTAAAAATAGAGCACAAAATTAATATTGTTTCCAATCATGTTCTAGAAAACAAGTTTTTTTAATTCAGACACCTTAATCGTTTTGATTGGACAAGTACACGCTTCACAATCTTTTTCATGAAATCACCACTTCAGTCTGGAACACTCTTAAGCATAGTTAGCAGTTCCCATGCGAAATAAAATTTAAGTTTACAAAACAATTTTCTACCTATTGTGCGCCATATAATATACGTGGTTGTCGTGAAGATCCAAGTAACTAGAAAATTTGTTAACAATTTTTGACGGAGTTTAATACTTTTTAAATATTGCCCTAATACATCTGAAAATATATTGGAAACACCTATTTCATATTAGTTAAATTTTGTGAAATGATATTGTTAAACAAAAACCCCTACCCTCTAAATTTTGTTCGGGCTGACTTACCTGGTTCTTCACGACAGCCACGGATTTTAAAGCTAAAAATATTTTTCTTTACCGGTCAACTGTTTTGCATGACATTCCATGACAGCTATGGTTTTTTTAAATAAAAAAAAACCAATCATGCAAAAAAATAATTTTGTAATATTTGCATATATTTTTTTTTCGCACGGGAAAGTAAACTAGGCTATATTTACAAAAAATAAATTACTTCGGCCATATTACAGTAAAAAACAAAAGGACAATTCTATGGTACCTCACTTTACGTTTGGAAGAGTTTTATCAGCTTTTTTTATTAAAATTAAAAATTAAATGAAACAAAATATAAACTCCATACATGGTTATGACTTCGACTGCTAGGAAGAAATAATTTAATTTTGCTGGAAAAGTTGAATTCTTTTATAGTAGAAAATGCTTAAACATATTGGTAACTCATGTTTCCACTTTCGGACACGGATTTTGTTGCAGTACTTTGCACGTTTTCTTAAAACTAAACAAATCAATAAATCTTCACTGGTTTGTTGAACTAAATACAAGAATATATCAGCCTGCTAAATTATTGAGATAATTTTTTCCATTTTTTCATGGAATTACCCAAAAGGTACATTTTTATCCCTCCATTACTAATTATTTATAAGATAATTTTGCCATCAAAATAATTTAAATAAAATTCAATAGATGAGTTATTAAGTAAAAAAAAAATCTACTCTTTTTTCTAGATGACTCCGTTCTTCGTACCCCGGGCACCCCAAAATTTGGTTAAATTATGAGGTGATATACTCAAACACAAATCGTTTAAATATTAGTATCCATCGTTCATAATATTTTAATAAATGTTTTGATTAAAATTTGCCAAACCATGAAGTTCTTGAATTTTTTCTCTAAATCATCTAAAAAAATCTTGTCCAATACATCAATCCTGAGTAATTGGGTTTTTTTTGTCTACCGAAACAATCCAATCGTCTAAAGAGGATAAGATTCTCAGAAGAAGAGAAAAAACATTCAAAATCAAGACAAAGTTTTGTTTCAAAACTTAAAGGAAGTATTATCAGGTGTTTTCCTTTTTTTTTGTTATAGCGGATGGTCGGAGCGGATCTATTTGAGCAATATTTTTTTGTTATTGGAACACTTATACAAATCAAACAATTTTAGCTTTTCGTTCTTTTGTTAGAGATTAAAATAAAGTGAAAAGATTTTTATGTCAAATGCTCGAAGAAATTAACTATTGATTTATAATGTACAAAGTTAGAGACAAATTAGTGATATTAATAATAATCTCTTCTTTTGTAAATTCCACCAACTGCCAATAGAAATACTTCACTTTGAAAAGTTTTTTTTTACAAACAAATCAAAACAAGAAAATTAAAACAAAACAAAAAAAAAAACATACGAAAATTAGGGACGACCTTAAAATAATAATCATGCCAATTACGGAATCACTAATATTTTACTCCTGAAAACTGCTGGACTTTTCACATTTCTTTTAAGGCCCTTAAGTACCAAACCAAGAATGGTACCTTCTAATACGTTTGGTGTGGCTCTGATAGGAAAATACTTGTAGGCGGGGTCATTTATGCACAGTTGATTGGATTTCGTATCATATTCTGAAGTAGTTTTTGAAGTTATAATTTTAAACAAATGCAAATATCCAAGCAGTGACATATAGTGAAAAAATTATTTATATTGCCAAAATGCATTACGTTAATCGCAAATTTCAACAAAAACTGTTTATCTATTTTCCTTCAATTTAGTTTTCACGACAAAGCATAATACGAGTATGCAAAGCGAGTCCAAAAATTCTAGTCGCACCTTCTTAATTAAATAGTTACTAACTTGACCTGGAAATAGCTTCTTAAATTATTAAGTCACTTAACTATCTGCTTATTTATATAAACCATTGAATTTTTATAATTAATTTACTTAAAATTTTTTTATTTAAAAAAAGAAATTATATAATAATTAATTTGTCTTTTATTACAGGTTACATATTAACGATAAAAAATATAAAGTAGTTCCTCCAGAAAGAGAACGAATCTCTTCACAAGATTTAACAAAATTAGGCGATGTTAGAGCATTAGTTGGACAAGTAAGATATATACATAATATTTTATTATTTAAATTATGACACTAAAAAAATATTTTATTTTCTTATTTTTAGTTATACGAAGCATTACACGTAGGGGAATATCATTTGCACAAAGAACAAGAATTAGTAGGTAAATTAGAAGAACTTAAATATCAGCTGAGCCCTCTGGAAGAGGTAAGTAAAATATAATAATTTTTTTTTTTTTAAGAGCTTTATAGATATAAAACAATATCTAAACTTCAGAAAGAACATTACTGCCCTCTTAAGCGAAAAGGTCGTAACTCGATTTTTTCATTTATCTTTTTTTGCGAAGTTGAAAACCGTTAAAAACCCGTATATTACTTAAGGCCAGTTGTAGAAACTTGGTTCAAAATTTGATCTGTGGTTCAGTACTTTTAACTCATCGATTTCGGTGGATCAACTGAGCTTCAATGATGGGTCATGGTTCAAGTATGTTATAATAGCCAATTACAAGCTTGAACCATCGTTGAACCTCACCTAAACCTCTGAAATCAGTGAGCTAATACTGAATCATTTATAAAATATTAAGCTGCTGTCAGTTGCACATTTACAAAAAGCCTTCTACCCAAAATTTTGAGTTTCTTGAGATACAACGTTTTCGCTTAGGAGGGCAGTATGATAGTCGGAAGCTCACTGGAGCTACAATATTAAAATGCTAAAATTCCGTATCGTCAAAAGAGAAAAACACTCATAATGGAACTTGAGAATCTATGAAGTTCTATTTTATTTATATTCCTATTTCACAAATATCAGTTTTACTTCTAAAGAGTGTGCTCGAAGCTTATCTCGCATCCGTAAATAAAATGTAAATGTAAAGTCACACATAGACTGTAAATATACATGGTTTATGATTACCCTGTATTCGCCTGTTATTCTTCGTAACACTTTAGTATTCCTCCAATAATTATAGTTCTACCTTATGTGATTACTTCTCTAAAATAATTTATGTTCATCTCTTCTGGTCGGCTTAAAGCCTTTCGGTTCTGAACCCTAAAAAGAGTACAAATACTTTCCTTTCAAAACCTACAAACCATTTGTTGGAGGTTATAAATGAATTCCAAACTATTGAATTAATAAGTGTTTTTATTTCCGCTAAAAAAATCTTTAAAAAAAAGTCTTACAAATATTTATGATAATTTATGTAAATAACAGATAACAGATAAAACACAAAAACTAACCGAAACCATAAATATTTAATACAAACATCAGAACCATAATTAACCACTGTAGGGCTACTAATTTAAATCTCACTAATTATTATCAATAATCATATTCATTCTACAAAATAAAAATGTTGGTTTATTTAATTGAAAATCATTATATCAAATAATGTGCAATAATTATTATCCTTTGCACAAGCAACACTTTTTTTTTGTTTATTCAATTATATCGCTATAACTCAATTTTGTGGTTATTTGTATTTTAAATTTATTCTATTGTATTTTACAGAGAAAAACAGAACTGAGTGCAGAGGCATCACGTAGAGCTAATTTAATGACATGGGCCGGTCTAGGTCTTATGTCGGTACAATTTGGAATACTAGCCCGCCTCACCTGGTGGGAATACTCTTGGGATATTATGGAACCCGTAACCTATTTTGTCACATATGGCACAGCGATGGCTGGCTATGCGTATTATTGCACAACAAAAACGGTAATCAAATACAATTTATTTTATTTAGAGGATTGCATTGATATATTTTGTTTGTTTTGTCAATTCTAGGAATATAATTATCCTGTAGTTAAGGACCGACAATACCTCCTTACACTACACAAACGTGCCAAAAAGAAGCGATTCGACATCGAAGAGTACAACTCACTGAAGCGTAAAATCGCCGACATCGAATACGATTTGAGACGACTTCGTGATCCGCTCAATTTACAACTTGGACAAATGGAAAGAGGGACCAATCGAAAGTGTCCCATAAATACTCCACCTTCATCAAGAGGTGTTGATAGCTCGAGTAAAGATGATTCCAGCGTACCTCCAACTAATTTAATTTTTACAGCGAAAACGCCGCGCACAGCAACAGAGGCAATAAAGGAGCTTTTATCGCTCTCAAGTAGAAAAAAGAACTCTGACCAATAAACCGATGCTTAGTTTTGTATTTAAAAAGCAACATAAATAATTCATTTTAAGTGCCCTTTTTCTGTTACAAAAAAAATTTGAATACACAAAAAAAAACAATCAAAAAAATATAAAAAAAAAATATTATATTGTAACAGTAGAAGCTAAGGGATGCACAGAATGACTTTACTTAGTCGTTCAAACAAAGACATTAGTAAATTTAGAATAATCAATTTATCGACTCATTGTTCTGAAACATGAACTTTATTTAAAATTATTATAACTGCTCAAACTTCCGCGCTACATGGAAATCTTATGTTCCTTCGTATTGACAAAGTGCGATGTTTTGCCAAATTGTTCTTCAGGCGCATAAAAGTCATCTGTGCATCTCATGCTTAGAAAATAGGTTATTATTTGTTTAAACTAAAAAAATTAAACCAAATTGTTATTTATTGCCAACTCTGAAATTCGTTTTAGGCGCACATATATTTTTAATTTGAATATTTATATATTTTAGTTGTCTTCGTTTGTTCGTTTGTTTGTTTATTTGAATTGTTTTTATATTTATGAAAAACCTTTGTGTTTCATCAACAAAATTTAAAAAAAAATATATCGGTTCATCAGTTTAAATATTTATTTATTCTTCAACATAAATCATTTATTTTTTGTAATTATCAGCGCACAGCACACATTATACAACTATACATATTATTTGTTGCAAAATATTGTTAAATTATTATATATAATAATTAAATCATATCATAATTTCTGTTTATATGTCCTAGAAACATACATACATGCATATTTTCATTTAATAGTTCTTTTATGTATTCAAATAAATAGTGATTGAGTGTTATGTGTTTTTTGTATTTTTTGTTATCACCTACGACTCATAAGTTATAATTTTGTTCTTTCCCCAAACTTCCATAGATGGTTTTCCTTTTTATAATTGAATAGTTTTAAGAAGATTTTGAAAAACTAAAACGATACATTTTTTGTTTTTATTTAATCTTTAGAAAAATATTAAATAAGTTTTCATTTTACAAAGAAGATAACAGTAAATATTTAATATTTAGAAAACTTTGATTTACATATAAAGTTAAGTGAATATAAGGTCAGGACCAAGAGTCGGTGCTTATGAATTAAGAGTTTACGTTTTGTCAACAAAATGTTATACTCACATTTTCAACTAGCAAACTGTTTCGATTTTCTTATTGTGTAGCTAACAATAAGTTCTTTTTCATTGAGCTCCAAGCTTCTCCAGCTAGCTCTGCCATCTTCCACTTGTGGAGTGGACTCAATTTTACTCTTTTGGCTATGTTGCTGTGTAGCACAAACGTAGGTCGTACTGTTCGTTGTACATATATTCTCCTCCACTCAACGTCTGTGCAGATGGTATCAAAAATAATTTCGCTTTCAAAACAGCTTAAAGCGTCCTCTTTCATCTTTGAGAAAGTCCATCTCCATGCCTCTGCACCATATAGTAGAACCGGCATGATTAGTGTCTTAAAAAGGGACATTTTAAATGGTAATTTGCGTCTTAGTCAAAAGTCAAAGCAGTGATTGTCTAGAGCTACATTTATTTTTCATTTGTTCTCTGAGCTGTCTGAGTTAATAGAGGAGCTTAGATAGGCAAAGTCCATGACTACCTCAATGTTAAAGCTGTCTGTAATAACCTAACCTCGTTCGTTGAGCAATAAAAATCGCTCTCGCTTCAATACTCAGAAAACCTGTGTTCTCCTGATTATGTCAATATCGTAGTACTGGCGACAGATTTTTGAAATACTCTTCTAAGAAAAATGTTAAAGAAGTCGCATTACCATGGAGTCCATGAAAGTAAGCGTTAAGAAGCTTAAAACATTTAATAACGGAATAATGAAAATGACGAATGCTAGGTGCGTTTTCTTATCAAAATTATTCATTCTACAATAATTGATGAAATGATATCATCCTCATTTTCCAAGTCTAATTGTATTTTTGGAGAGTACAGGACATTTATGTCTCAGTCCGTTGCTATCGCATAAACCTGCCCCTTTTTAAATACTAATACTAATAGAGGTTTTCAGTGTCAAGTCCTCCCCATAACCTCCCCTTCAATGATAATTTTTGTTGGATAGAGTGTAGTAGGATGATTGACTTTGGCAATCGGTCATACAGTGAATAAATGCAAAAAAGAATATTGGCTGATATTCCCATTGAGTGACTTAATTCTTAAAAGTGTTCAACTTGGGAAGATATCCTCGTTTATTTATCTTTTATGGATGTGGGAATTGGTATAAAGAATGTCTTGGAGTTTACTAATAGCAATAGGTACTGATCTATCCAGTCGCCGATGGTGCCGATTCGGCAAGATATATGATCAAAAATAAGAGCGCTGCCTTTCTCTATATTTTTTTTTTTTTTTAATTACCATTATAGTCGTTTTAGGGTTCAAAAATAGTTTTCATTTTCATGCTATTTCAATTTTTAAAAGGCTTCCTCGCTTGTGTTGTCTAAATGACTCTAGACTCGTAAACATGTTCATTTTAAATAAGAATCAATGAGTGTGCTACAATTACCTATAGATTCTCGTGGCTAACCTAATGTGTCACTTTAATTTATCTGATTTTACAGTAAAACAATGTTTTAAAAAATACAAAAATATTTGTAAAAAAATGTCTTGCTTTAAAAATCTTGATAGTACAGTCAAACCAGGTTTTGGCATCCCATAAACATCTTTCAAGCTAGAATTTTCATTTAATTATTTCTGGTGTCATTGTTTGAGAAATTTCATTCCCTTCATATTCTTACTTAAGCTATTTTTGGAAACTGCAACTCTGTCTTTTAAGGCGGTGCAAGGAAATAGTTCCACATGCATCTGCTCCACATGGGAATTTATTCCGTCTGTGGGCATCTGCTCCACATGGGAATTTATTCCATCTTAAGTGGGAATTATATAATATAAGAGTGAGTGAGAATATAAGAGTGAGTACTACATAGGTTCATATTATTGGGTATAGTCTTACTATTCTTAAATACACTTTTAGTAGGTTGTTCGGCTAGGTTTTGTATTAGTTCTATTCTTTGTTTTTAAAACCCAACTCTTTTATGGTTTAAATTTATTTATTTGAGTTCCTTAACAGTTAAAAAAAAACTAAAACTGCAAGAAGAAAATTCATGAACTTTTTTCTCAAATTTCTAAAAATTTAATTTCGATTACGATTCTATTAATTACAAAAAAGATTAGAAGTAATATACCGAACATAAATAACGTTTCATTTTCAATTGGGACTGTGGCAAAATAAGTTGAAAATATTTTAAATCATATTGAAATTAAAGAGTGACATACAGAAGCACTTTTTACACTTTACTCAACCAGTTTATTTAATTTATTAGAAAAAAATGTTTATGGTGCAGTGCTTAGATATTGGTTTCCTAATCCAAATTACTTTTTTTATTTAAGTTATGTATGCTTTCGGTCAAAAGAATACATTCATAAACAAATGCAAATTTGCAAATGCAAATTTGATGAGAGTTGCAACCATTTCAAAGACATAAATAGTTGCTTGATGGGATATTCCTTTGGTTGAAAAGATATTTGTTCTTTAAATTAACAATAATTGTTTTGGTTCTTTATTTAATTGTTCGTTTTTATTTTTATTTGCAATACTCATAGGCACAAACGGATTACTTTATGTACAAAATATTAACTTTGCCAATAACATTTTTTTAAGTTGACAATCAGCAACGAATAGTTAAAATATAATAGGTTATGTAATTTTAATTTATAATTTAGTATAAATGTACCTTTAGTGAAACAACAAAGCACACAAAACTATAACAAAATAATTTTCCGTCTATCAAAGTTAATAAGTTACATTATCTACTCTAACCACCATTTCTCTACATAAACATAAAACGAATTGTTGTGCATAATAAAAATATAATAGAGAATAATTGATAACGATATATAGGTAAGTTGTTAGTTAACATAAAATTAGAATAAAAAGCAAACAGCATGTACATACAAAAATAACACTTAACTATTGGTTGTGTTAAACAAATATATATAAAAAAAATATTAATACAAAACCCATGGAACAAATTTCTATATAAATAAACTATACAACTTAAAAAATAAAAAAAAATTAAAAAACACATTTTTAGTACTTAATCTTATTAACTCACTAAGAAAACTCCCCAAAAGTAACAAAAAGCTTTCAAATTTGTCTTTATTGCACCAACATTTAACAAAAAATCATTAAATTCAATGTTTAAATCTTTTACTACCTAAAATAAAAAAATAAACATAAACTATAAAACAAAAAACTAAATCAAACTATGTGCTAAAACACACCTTAACTAAACCTTAATATTAAACTTTTAAAATATACATATTGTGATTTAAATATAAATATAAGAACAGCAACAAACTTAGCTTGATTCTACATTACCAAAAATCCTTTTCCTATGGGTGATAGTTTAACTATACACAATAACACATACATTCTTAAACAAATTCTCCCCTTATATAACTACAATCTTATTATTAAAAATCATTTTAAACAAAACTTGACGAAACAAAATATTTCAAACAATTAAATTAAAATATTCCATTTATTTCGTTAAATCATAAATAAAAAACCAAATGAATATGTAAGATATAAAATTGTAATTTAATGGCCAAAGACTAAACAAAATTTATAATAAAAAAAAATAAATTTTATTAAAATGAAAATTTATTAATATAGAAATTTGAACTCTTTTTTACACATATTTATATTTAACAAAAACAAAAGAAATACAAGTATAACTAATTGAAAACCTAACCTTTGATCATTTTTTTATTCCAAAACTTTTCTCACATTGATGCGGGCGAATGGATTTTAAGTTTGTTTTTTTTTTTTATTAAATGCATTTAAAAAACTAACAACAACAAAAACAAAAATGACGTAAAAATATTACTAAATTAAATTTATCTATTTATATATACATAAGTGCTTTATCAACTCCTATAACGGTTTTGTTTGTTAACCTCTCTTTAGCTCATATTGTATAAATCAGTTTATTTTAGATAAATTTTAATTAATAGAATGATAAATTTGTATGCTTATATGGTTATGACAATTAAATTGTTTTACTTATATTTTTTAGCAGGAACAAAATAATAATTGTTAAAAATTATGGCGAAACCCTGTATTGGTAAAATGAATAAACTTATGGACAAAGATATTTCATCGAAAATAAGACCAAAGTTGTTTTTTTATTGAATTTTATTTTTTATTGTTATTGAAAGTTCATTTTTAGATCTGATAGATAGTCAGCTTAAATGTCTTGAGCGCTCAGTTATTTTCCTCCGTTCTTTGGCAGAGCCTGAGGATAAAATATAAACAGAAAGAAGTCACAACAACTCTCTTTTTCTTTTCTTCGTATGTAATTTATTGTGCCAAAAAATAATTGGGCAAGCGAACAAAATTCAGTCTAAGTATTTAAGGGAAAAGTTAGCAATTTTTGTGAGAAATCTTGTTTATAACTTTGACTCCTCTGAGATCTCAGAAATATAAACTGGCTGACTGTCTAAGCGAAAAAATATTTATGTATCAAATCATTTTCTGATACTACGTTTGCATTAGAGGAAATGAGTTAATAGCGTTTAGAATTTTTAAATTCGTAGCCGAGCCTTATACTACGTTTCCATAATGAGGTAATTTCGCTGAAAATTTCCAAATTCGATACGAAATCATTTCATTTCCCATACAATTTCGAAATGAGATATTGAACACATCCAATTGACCACAGTTTGAAGAGCTCTGAAAACGTTTTGTATAAAAATGTCAAAGCTCAATGGAAGTAGAAAGAAAAAAACAACAACAAAAAGCGATTTACAGCCATTTGAAATTTAAAAATGAAATGAGTTTTAAACAAAATAACCAAATTAAAAATGAAAACACTTTTGTCTATGATCTGTGAAATTACCTAATTTCGGCTCTTATGAAAACGTAGTATAAGTCAAAACTTATTGAACACATCCAATTGGCCACAGTTTGAAGAGCTCAGAAAAGGTTTTGTATGAAAATGTCAAAGCTCAATGGAAGTAGGGAAGTAGAGAGACAAAAACAACAACAAAAAGCGATTAACAGCCAGTTGAAATTCAAAAATGAAATGAGCTATCACACGAAATTACCAAATTACAAATGAAAACACTTTTTCTGTGATTTGCGAAACTACCTCATTTCGGCTCTAATGAAAACGTATTACCTTCTTAAACCTTGAAGCATCGTTGAGCCTTAGTAAATGAAATTGCTGAACCGTGGATCAAAATTTGAACCACGTTTGTACAACCACTAGCCCTAAACTGAAGATCAACGATGATTTAAGCATTTAATTGGCTACTAGCCGCATTTACATGATATATTCCAAATCAATTTTTAACAACTACTTTGTTACAAAAATAATATGGGATTCTGCTTTTTATCTGGATCTATTTCAATTATCAATATTAGTTTTCACTTTTCACCCCGGCGTCTTGGAAGCTCTTTTTACTATAATTGTGAAAGAAAAGTAATTTGATGAAAAGAGCACATGAAAAATACACAAACCTAAGGCAAATAGAAGCTGCGTCTTTTTACAAGTCCATATTGACTTTGATGAAAAAAACGACATCGGGACAGTTTAAAATATATTTACCATTTGCCTTTGGTCTGTCATTTTGTATTGTATTATCTTACCAAGAAACATTTGAAATTTCTGCACAAATTATCGATAACACAACGATAATGGTAATCTGGCAATACTGTTTTTATCAGGACAAAAGTTATCCACTTAATTATCTGGACATAACTAACTTTAAATCGACATAGTTGTTGGTGTACTTCTACGCGTAGACTGCTTTGCTTTGCTGTCGTTTTTTTTTCCAGACAATAGCTGTGTTTTTTTGCATGTCCATCAGACTGGAGAAAAGAACGACATCGGGGCATCTTTACCTTTTGCGTTGGTCTGCCATTTTGTACTGAAGTAAAACAAAGCAATTTACATGTCAAATACAACAACTATGTCCATAAAGAGTTAGCTATGTCCAGATAATTAAGTCAATTTAACTTTTGTCCCGATGAAAACGCTATTCGCAAACTACCATTGTCGTTGTGTTATCGATAATTTATATAGAATGTCAAATGTTTTTGATAAAGATTGTTCAGTACCAAATGGTAGACCAATGCAAAAGGTAAATATATGTTGATGTAGTTCTTTTCGCCAGAGTCCATATGGACATGCGAAGCTAAAGTTCCGTAAAATTGAAACTTAGGTGACAAATTCATGAAAAATACTTAAGAGAACATCACATTTTCTAATGAAATCATATTACCGATTATTAAACAAACTCGCGCTTTGTCACGGTTAAACTTACTGGGCATGCCCACATGGGATGATTTTTACCAGCATAAAACAGACTTTATAGGAGAGGAAGGGTGTGCAATACCGCACGTTTCACTTCCCTCTCCTATTAACTCTGTTTTCTGTCTGCCGAAATCATCCTTAGTGGGAAGGCCCATTTGGTTTAGTCTTGTACCATCACTATTGAAAAAACAATCATTCGCCATCTTGCTGTTACATGGGATACTATTTTTCATTTTACCGCCATCTATATATGATAACTTAAAACCAGTTGACAGTTAACTGCACTTTGCCATTTGACAGCTATTTCACCTGACAAATGCATAAACCCCACCGCAGCCATATTTTTAAGAGAAAGTCACCCCATTTAAGAGCATTAACCAGTTTAATTCCACAGAAATCTACCCACCATACAAAAAAAATCAAAGAAAAATCACTTTGTTCGATACAAAAATCCGCACTCGGAGTAGGGTGCGTCAGCCTTTAGAAAATAATGAATCGTGCACCGTCGTCGTATGGCCGTTGTCGCTAAATTAATTTCGCCGCTGATAATTTTATTTCCAATTAATCACTTGAGTAAATACTGTTAACTTAAAATATTGCATTTTCAACCAAACAAATTCGATAAACCCAGAAAAGAAAAGGTGTTATTTCTTCTCACCGAAAATCCAAAACCAGAACAAAATCCGGATAAAAAAGGGAACCAAAGAATAAAGAAAAGAATAACTAGAGAATAGCAAAGCAACACAAAGTGAAAATCCAAAACTGAGAAAGAATGAAAAACGCAAAGTGAAGCAATATTAGCTCCACACAGTGTGTTTTGTGAGTTTGTGTCGTGGTGGTGTGAAAGGAAAAAAAGTCGGGCGTGGATAAAAAAGAAAATTTTATAAAATTCTCCTCGTCGACGGATGGCGAAATAAATTATATTTTACTTAAATATTCTAAACGCAACTCGGGTTATTCATTGTTTTTACTTTTTTCTTTCTCTAAAATCCCATCTTTGTGCGGCAAATTAAAAGAAAAAAAGGAAATCTCCATCGCGACGAGAACTCGAAAGGAAAAAATTCTCGACGAAAGGAAGAAATAAAAGCAAATGCAGTGCAAAAAATGTACCACTCCTGTAATTTTGCTCGGGAAAATGTGAAAGAATAAACTGTATTTTGTTTCTTGCGGCGGAAATAAGTGAATTTTATTATATTCCCGTGTGCTTTTCCATATATGTATATCTTTGTCTGAGAAAAGGAATTTCTTATGAATAATTTATAAATAAAAAGAAGTTTTGAAAAAAAAATATAGAATAAGAATCTAAAGAGGAATTTTATACATATTATACACGACGAGTTATAAGAGGAAAGGTGAAGAGGTGAAAAAAGGGCATAAATAGAGGAGGCCGCTAAAACAGTGAAGTTGAGAAGAACAAACACAAGAAGCAAAGCAGAAAATAATAAATCAAAATGGCGCACCAACTGGCCCCATCCGTGAATTGCTCGTTAGACGATATCGATTTGAATGCTTTAAAGGTAATTTTTTTATACCAATCACCAAATTTATTTTGGGGGGACCGTTCCAACCGGCCCAACAAACCACCACCACCCGGAGAGTTAAGGATCTCTTTGTCAAGAGAGATGCTCCTTTATCATAATTCATAATTAATATAACTTTCATGTATTTTGTTTAAAAGGTGTGGCAATAATAATAGTTTCCTTCTTTTTGTTTGAACAGAAGAAAGAAAGAATACAAATTTCAGATTCTTGGGAAAGGAAGAATCGGCAAATCGAGTAGGAAAAAAATACCAACCAAGAAAGAGAGTGAGGTGTATATTTTTTTTTTTTTTAATTTTTCATCCCACACTATCTCTTACTTTGGATAATTCTCTTTGGGGGTTTTTTGCTGTCACATTTCGATATAGGGGATAGGTACTTTTTTTTTATTTTTGATATTTTAAAAAAAGGATACATTTTTTCTTTTATCTCAAAAAATATAAAATTTATTTAAAAACAAACAACGAGATACTATTGTTCTACATTCATACGTTTAATTATTATTCCCAATGAAACGTCCCATGGACCTGTTATTTGAATTTTATTATGAAACTTGTCTTTTCACAATGCTTGTGCAGAAGGGAAGTTTTAAGTTTTGAGCTCCAATTAATAAAAACAAAAATTCCAATAGAATATTTGCCAAACAGGAAGATTTTGTATTCACACCTTTATTTATATTTTTTTATGAAAAGTAGATATCTAGGTACTAGGTGCACTGAATTCTATAAATTAAAATGTTTTTAGTTTTCCTTAGGTAAAAATCTATTGATTTTTTGCTTCTAACTATCTACCTAGTCCAATTTTACTACATAACTATGTACCTATGTATGTATTTACTTACGATTTTCTACAACTTTGGGCATGACATTATGCACCTAGTATAAATTTTGTCAAAATTATTAAAGTCGTTTTCAAGAAGCTTTGCCTTAATAGGTAGGTGCCTATTTAACTAATTGTATTTTAATATTCGTCCTAGGTACCTACATCTTAAACAAGTTTAATTTCCCCTCCTTAACAATTAAAACCCTTAGACACAAGTTTAAAGAAAATCGGAGTCAAAGGGAAGACATATTATTATACTATCGTTATAAAGCAATTTACCTACTTGAAGAATATTATTATGTTTATTAGATTAGAAAGAAGTCAATGACCCAGGGTTTTTAATTATTTCATTTGTAGATATTTTATATGAGTAGCTAAACAAGCGGATTTGGAGTGGCTAGATTGATAAGTTGGATTAACTCATAAAATACTCTCAAAATTATGCAAATATCGATTCATCAA
This sequence comes from Dasysyrphus albostriatus, assembly GCA_946251815.1. Taxonomy (NCBI): domain Eukaryota; kingdom Metazoa; phylum Arthropoda; class Insecta; order Diptera; family Syrphidae; genus Dasysyrphus; species Dasysyrphus albostriatus. The sequence continues at coordinate 142,553,637 of OX276336.1, forward strand.
TGATCTTGATAAGGTTATTGAACGCAGCGACGTTTGGTTCATATATGTATGTGTATACTTACTCATAAAAGCAATTCAATCGAAAAGATAACAACAAAAGACCTTACACAATGTTAACTCAGAATGCAATACTCCATATCAGCTTTTTAAATTGCAGCACCAGTGTGATCGTATATGCGGCGATAAGGATTTGTTGGAAGAAGACTTTTTATTTAGAAAAATTTAATGAAAACGGAAATACTTATACATTCTTTGGTTGAAGGGCGTCAAATGGATCATAGAAGATAAAAGATAAGAATCAATTGTATGTGGTTAACCTAATAGATGAAGTAAAAAGCTAAAGTCAATTAATGTAGCCGTCCAAATTAACTTGTTGTTTTTATAAAAATTTCTCTGAGTCGTTGATGTATGCTAGTCCTTATGCTTGGTTTTAACGTGTCTTAAACTAGTTATAACTGATGAAAAACGCATTTACTAGGAAAGAGTTTTGGTAGTTATACCTACATAATAACACAGAAGTTAAACCATCTAAAAAAAATGTAGCTTATTTATGTTCGTAAACTCTCAAAGACTGGGAAATTTAGCTTCGGAATCCTATTTATCTGATATGCTAACTATTCTCCTTTACATATTACAGCAAGGCCAGATCAACACTACTAGGTATATCAATACCAATACACTCTGATAAAATATTTTTACATAAGAGGCAATGAGAGGATCGAAATTGTATCAGACATCAATGATGTGAATATAGGTACTCATTATTTCGTGTGCTAGAATAATTTATCATATCGAGACTTAATCGATTACCGATATCATAATCTGGCTTAAGTGCGTAACTAAAATTGTATATGCTTGCATATATCTGCAATTAAACAAACGTAGAAAAAGTAGTCTTAAGTTAAAAACGAATTCCCAGTCAGAAATTGAGAAGGTACCTATTACACTTTTTAGCTTTCATCGACGATATGTAAAACATCTTCTGTTCTTATTTCTATTAGTTAATTTCTTAAAGTTAATAAAGTTATTTATTAAAGTTAATAATGGTATGAAACAATGCGTCATAGGTACACATGCATACCTAATGTATTCTAAAAATTCATTAGCTATGTATGAATCATTATCAATTAAAGACGATGGCATAACTACCTGTTGAAAAAAAATTGGATGCAGACATCTGTGTACATCGAACGACAACATAAGAAAGATGTCATTCGAATGGAATGCCAAAGGTAAAATGTGATCTTCATCATCAAAAACGAAAGTTGACTCACGAAGGAGATAGTTGGATGCAATTGAAAGACTGATTACGCTAAAGTACTTTTAGAGAAAACATTTTGTTGTGTTGTTTTTTTTAGATTGCCAGCCAAAATTTTTTGTATATCCTTTTATTTGCTCTTAAAGAGGGCCGTGCAATTAAGGTTACATTTAAAGGACCTTAGATGTTACAAGCATATGTGCCTACTATTCAAATTATTATTTAAAAAATGTGTTTCTTATTATGCTGAGTTGCATTAAAGGAGCATAATCTAAATATTTTCAAATGTATTTTGTTATGATATTACGATCACGAAACAACTTTTAAAGCGACCTGAAATAACATCTGAAAAGTAAGAAGCCATTTTAGAAAATCGTAGGAACAAAATCCCACAGACGTGGACATGTATTTCGATTAATTGTTGTAATTCAGCCCTATCACGAACTCCATTGTAATCTCAAATTTGTTACAAATCCCGAAAAAGACTAGCACCGATTCCATCATCTCATAAAAATTGCGATTACGAACGGATTTGGTGATATGGTTTTTTCGGGATTCAGCAAAATTTCCGATTACGATGGAATTCATGATAGGGCTGATTATCTTTGAACATTATGTGTATTTGGCAAAAACATATGAATGAATTATTGTAGGTAATTTATTTAGCTTTTATGATCAATATTTCTAATGAAATCGGATAAATACCTAATGTACACTCAGTTTCACTACTTATGCAGAATAGATAGATTGAGAAGTATAAGAACTTTTGAATTAAATGACTGAGGAATACCTACTGTAGTTTTGAGAAAATAGGTAGGTACATAACTTTTCAAATACTAATAAATATAGAAAATAATGAATTTTTATAAATTTTATGTACATAGTTGCGAAATTATACTTACTCGTACTTAATCCTCAAAAAAATATCCATTTTAAACATAAAAAATGGCATTATCAAGTTTTTAGAAACAGTGAATAGCTTTTAAAAACCATATCATATACATACCTAATGTACATGTCTATATTGTTGGTAGGTTAGTTACAACAAAATTATTCCATTCAATTAACTTTCAAATCATCCACAAATTAGGTATCCAGAAAGAAATGACCACACAAGAATAACCACATAAAAACGAAGAACTTTATCAACAACAACAAAATGAAAAGAGTAACCAATTGACTGCATGATGGAACATGTTATTCGCCAGTCATGATCGATTGCGTCATCGTTAATTTCTTATTCATTGTTACATTATAAAGAATCAAAATGGTTAGAGTTGTTACTACAGGACAAACTGCTTATTGAAACACTTTAAATTTGTCACAAATTTTATAACCCTCTCTGTGTGATGTGACACAATAAGAGTGAAATCTCTTGTGTAGGATTAAGTGCTTGGGACCTAAAAGGTCATGAATTTCCATTCATTTAATTAAAGGAAACCAATTCTCCTTGAACAACGATACAACGGATGTCACCCCACCCATAGGGATCAGAACAAATTAATTGTGTTAAATTCATTGTCATCAATGCCAAAACAACGAAAAATTGTGGCTGGAGGAATAAAATCACATCTTGACTTTTATCATGTCAGCAAGAAAAGTTTTTCTTTTCAATTACTTGAAGTGGAAAAGATGTAAGGGTAAACTTTCCAGTTAAAAAAGGGGTGGAGGGGGAGTGAAAAAGTTTTGCTGTCGTAAGAAGAAAACAAAGTTCCTTATGTAAGTATGTATGTATGTACATGATTGAAATATTGAAGGGATGTCAGCTGACAGTTTGCCAAATGCACACAATGTTTCAAGGGCTTGTGCATAATTAAAGTTAAAAAGTAACCTGATAAAAAACTGGTATCGAAATTTAACATAAAACAATTTTGGTATACCTACTTGTTCTTGCTAATTTTATATTCAGGGTAATGGATTTGTTCTTCAGTAGGTAGTAGTAGGTAGGTACCATGAAAGGTAATGTGTATTTTGAGTCGAATGAATTATTGCTTGCAAAGCAATCATTTAAAGAACGAACCACCTGAACAGATAATATGAAAAAAATTACAATAAAATTGCTATGAAATTTTAAGAAATAATTTCTGTTGACTCTTGACTTCTTCTTGTTTCATTCAAATTTGTTTTTGTTCATGAATCGTTCGCTTTGAAAACCTGATTTGAAATATAAAGATTTTGTTCAACTTTAATGAATTTAAAACTAGTGCTGTTTATGTTAGTTTTATTTATCAGATCTATTATTTTAACTGTTGTAGTATCAACCTACAGGCTGGAGAGAGTATGGGAATACTATTCTAGATCAATAAGATCTAAGATTCAGACATTTTTAAACATTTTTTGTTTGCTGATTCAATTTTAACATTTTAAACCAGTTTGTCTTAACTGCTCTCAATAAAAGTTTGAAGAAGTTTAAATGGTTTATTTTCACTCTTAAGTTTCCTATGTATGCATGAACCTACATATGTGTATGTTTTGACCAATATATTTTTGTATTTTCTAAGCAAAAAAATATTAAAAAGCAGGTTTTCTGCCTGTTAGGTCGGTAGGTACCTACCTACATAAATACACAAAATTCCTTATCAGTCTTGCTTTCCTATTTTTTAACTAAATATAAAATAATAGCAAGTTTAATTTATTTTCATTTGATCTTTACTTTTGATACATCACCAAGAAAGTACAAATTTATATAACTTTTTAGGCTTTCGCGGTTGTTAATAGACATAATAGATAATTGTTTTTCGGATTAACAGCGTTATTAAAAGTTTCACCCCGAACGTTTCGCATAAAATTAAATTGCGCGTGGTCAACTGAAAACTGTCCTTGAAATGTTGTCATGCATTAGATTGACTTCGCAGAATGTAGCTGTGCGTAGGCTAAAGCAAACATCACTCGGTTAACAATGACAAAAGTTTACTTTATTTCTGGTGTATTAATCGAAACTTTTTTAGTTTTGATGTTGCTTACTGTGTTAGCTCTTACTTGCTTGCTTCTTCCTAGTACTTTGTATTATAACACTTTCATACCATCATCTATCAACATCAGGTTAATAATCCTTCCACCTCCAGTTTTTCAACTTCCACCCGCATACAAAAAATGCAAAATGACAAATTGCACAACACAAGACAACACGACAAGTGTTCTTTTTTAAATGCAGACCAAACAAAAAATGCACTGCTATGCAACAAAAAAATGGCAACTTGTCCTTGTCCAGTATAATCCAGTATCAGCAACGGTAGACTTGCAGACTTGTTTAGGAAATTTGGCAACATGGAGCTGCAATAATTGCAATTGCAAGAGATGACATCTCCTTTTAGAGAGAAATTTTACAATCTACACAAAAAAAAATCAAAGAGAGCATATACCTACCAAACCAGAAAAAAAACACATTTTTACTTATTTCTTGCTCATTTTCTTGTTGATGATTTTTCTTCTTCAACCATTTTTGTATTTGTCTTTTTCCTAGGAATTTTATAATGATGAAGATGACAAGAAAAAAAACAACGAGTTGATGACTGTTTTCAACCCCCTCATCTTCGTTCTCTTTTCCGAAGTTCATTGATAAAAAAGAAGTACATAGGTAGGACGGTATCTACTAAGATTTAACCGTTGGAATTTGTTCACCTCAAAAAATATCAACCCAGTGGGTGGTGGAGGAGTTGTGTATGGGTGAGAATATTTTCCGAAGTTATGACTTGAAGAATGTAAATACATATTCGCCTTATCGCTTTTATCAGAATAGAATTTATAAAAAACGAGAACGAAGGAAGAAATGATGATGAAAATAAGGAAAATAACAACACACTAGAAAAAGAGAGAACACCATACTCGTAGTCGTAGGCTTTTGAAACGAGGCTGCCACTGCGTGTGTAAATCGTCGTAATCGGTCATATTATGTTTGAATGTGTATGTATGAATGAATCTCTTTGGAGTGTTCAATATGAATGTTGTTGTTTTTGTTTTTGTTGGTGTTGCTTGAACTGGGCTTAACCGGCTGACTAGGCCTCTGCTTTGTCGTCACCAGCAGCACCATACTGCCCTCGGCCAATGACCTCTCGAAGTGGCAATAATGAAATTAATTATTCAATAGAACATGTCTGATAAGATTCTTGTTGTTGATGTTGTTTGCAGCGGCTGTCCCTTTTATTCACCCTTTTATTCTGGGGAACATTGCATCGCAGCTTCGCAGCCCGCCTTTAGAGGACTATAAAAGTATACATATAAGGGTATCTCTTTGTTGTTCATAGCTCATAGGTCTTGAATGTTGTTAACCCACATCAATTTTACTCTTAAGTTCTGTTTGTCTAAGTACACTTGAACCTATTAATAGTACCTATATGTTATGTAGGTACCTTATTATCTCTTGAATATGATTTTAACTTATCTCTCTTTTTATTTTTTGCAGGATCCTGCTGGAATATTTGAACTAATTGAAGTGGTTGGTAATGGAACCTATGGCCAAGTCTACAAGGTAAGTGGTGTTTTGTTTCCATAGCCTCTGTCAAAAACACTGCCAAGCCAACACATCTCTAACAGCGCAACAAAGTGTCCTTTGTTTCCTTGTGCGGGTTGTGTTTGTGACGCATGCCACCAGCTAAAATTATTTTAACATACATAAATGTAGGAGTACGTACATACATATATATTTTATAAAATGTCCTTTTCCAAGAAGAGAGACTATGCAGTCTTTTATAGGCACATAAAGCCGACCAAATCGATATGTTTTCATTGTCAGGCCAACATTCAACATACCTACCTACATACTCGTATAAGGGGATTACATTCGGTTCGGTGTTGTTGGCCAAACAAAAGTATTCAGAGGCCAAGCCTTGAAAATGCTTTTTTATGCTATAGTTGGCAAGTGTGCCAAAAAGGTTTTTTCTATTTGCTGTTGTGGACGGACAGTCATCCATCCACTATACTTCAGTGAAAATATTTTCATATTAAATCCAAGAGCATATAAAATAGCTTTTTGTACAATTAGTTAAAACAAAACAAAAAAAAATAATAAAGGCGAACAAAAATATTATTGATATTTATGTACATATGTATGTAGGTACATTAAGTATGTAGGTATCTATCTAGGTAGGTTGGAATTTTGTGTTTGGGTTGTGTTAGGAAAAATACCAAGTCAATTTGGGTTAAATAAAAATAGATAAGTATCCATTCGAGAAATAGAGTTTTAACAAAAAAGTTTTATTTGTACGTGGAAAGACCAATTAAGTAATTAAAAAGGAAGGTTAGTTAGAAGTGTTCTAAAATTTCGTGAGGTAGGTATCTACCTACCTACCTTAATAATTTTGGGATCGAGTAATGTGGCTAACACATATGTTTTTATGAAGAACAACGAGGTTAAAGAATTTTGTATAACTTATAACAAATTTAGCTGGCCAACCTTGAGACATCCTCTATGTGGTGATGTCTTTACCTATCTAAAAAAAAGCAAAGCAAATTGAAAACGGATAGCTTTTCGGGCCAATTTGGTCATTAATCTTTTAAAAGATTAATTTCTTGAAAATTTTTAGGTAGGTACAACATATGTAAATGCAGCGATGACAACATTTCATTTCCAACAGACATGCAATCATCCAAACCCCTTAAGTCCTCTACAAATTGTCTTATATCTATTGCGGAAAATCTCGACAGGCTTAGCAACGTAAGAAATATTACGGTAAGAATCTCATAAACTTCGGCATAAAATTGCACGATAAAACTCGCTTTTTAAGATGTACATAATAGGCGCGTCTCACCAACTAAAATCTCACTAAGCGCTCAATGTCAAGTTGACGGAGGCGGAATGGTTTGGTGGGACAAGATTCTTCGTTGAATTGTATAAAAACATGTGTTATAGTTCTAGAATTGAAATTTCATGTTTGCTTAAAACATTTAAATTTTTAAGCACAAAACTTTATGAAAAGATAGAAAAATAATAGCAAATTCAATTTATTTTCATTTTTATTAACATTCCACCTTTATTTGTGTGTTTTTTTTTATCGATTTAAGTATTAACGCATCAGCGAGAAATTGTAATTTATCTGTCAAATGAAAAGCTGTTTTAGCTTAGAATGGACAATGAGAAATGAATCCAAACAAATTTCGTCTCAGTAATCTCCTCAAAAAATCTCAGGTGAGATTTTTTGTGCCACTGAGCGCTCAGAGATTTTATTTGGTGAGACGGGCCTAATGTAGGTATCAGTAAGTTTTGTTGTTGTTATTTTCTCTACACAAAAAAAATCATTTTTCAAACTGAAAAATACGCATTTTTTCGAGCAAATTTTTCCATATTTAAATGGCCATGCAGAAAATTAGGATTTCTGTGAATACATTTTTATACATTGGGTATACTTTGCATATTTGTACTTTAAATGCATATTTTAACTTTTTAACAAATGCATATTTTAATATACATATAGGTACATATATTTAAAAGCTTGAAGAAATTTTTCTCTATCCCAACGTTATTCTCGTGCTAAACTTTAAAATGGGAATAAACAACGTTTAATAAACATTTTTCGAAAATAAAAAGTTTTTTTTTTTGTAAAGTGTGCAACAATGACGTTGCTTAAATCACTAGGAGATCAACATCTGAAGAGTCGAAAACACACAACTTATGAATAAATGACCTGTGAATTTGTCTCAATTCTTATAAGCCAAATTCATTCAATCAATTATTTTAGCTTTTTCTGTATTTCATTGTTTATCTAGAAAAAAAAAACCGGTCTTTTAAGCTTTCCACGTTTCTTGAATAACTTTTTAAAATATTATTCAGAACATACATATTTTCACTTTTTTAGCGCATTTAATTATGTGCATATTAATTTTAATCACATATACATTAATCTGACCCCGAGCCCTAGTCATCATTAACATTATTTTTTGGAGTTTGAATGAGATACAATAGCGGGGTTCACATTCAGTGTTAATGCTAAATTAAGAGCAATCCCGAACAAAACTTTGTTGGTTTATTTCGAGTAAAATATTTTATCAATTGAATTGTATTGGTTTAAATAATATTAAAACGAGGATGTACAGAAAATTATATTCAGGCTATTCATCCAATAGCGTAAAGTCGTCGTAAGCGTACTATAGTTGTAAAATGCGTAAACCTGTCAAATTTTTCATTTTCGTAATTCTGTCACAATTGCATTTTCCATGCAATAGAATTACGAAGTATAAAACTTTACTACGTTTACGAAAATTTAACGCCGTGGTATGAATACCTTACCATATAAAGTTTTTTTCTTACGGCCTAGGTTACAGTTCCCATGCGAAAAAGACAACAGTTTTTAGGGAAATTGTGAATCAAAAGTAATCTTTGCTTCGAAAAATTTGATTTCAATAATTCATGATGAATTGTCAAACCTACTCGATCGTGTGGCTTCAGGGTTAGATGATAGATAGAAAAGGCCTGGCTAAACAGCGCGGCCGAAGGGACGGTCAATCATTAACTGGAAAAGAAAAAACTCGGTGGCATAATTGTGTTTGTAAATTTGTACAAAGAACGCCGAACCCTGCTCTGTATGACCAGGCCTTAAAAGTCATTAGTGACTTCTAAAAAAAAAGACTAATAGTCTAAACGCTTTCATTAAAGTCATATTGACTTGTCAAAACATATCTCTTTTTGACATTGGCCGTGTTTAATGAAGAAAACTAGATCCGAATAGAACATAACAGCACAAGTGTGTGGAAACTGTCTGAACAAGAAAGAACAGAAAATTGCAGCTTTGTGTTGAGGGGATTGGCAAGAACTCTCCGATACAGAACGCCAATAAAACAAACAGGCACATGCGTTTTGATTCTGAAGTTGTCGTATTGATTAGGCTTAAGATAAGACTTAATATTTCTAGCAAAAAAAAAAAAAAAAAAAACAAATAAACCCAACTTTCCGCATAGAATGGCTTTTAATATTTCAGTCCTTAAAAAAGTTAACTTCTTTTATAAGACAGGCTGAGCCAAAACGGATTTTTTTTTGCCATCAAAAAAAATATTGAGACAAGAGCTTTATTTTGGCATCAAAATTACTACTGATTTTACTTTCTATACGTCTCAAATATGTATCATTAAATTTTTAAGTGATGAGTTTCAATTATAGCTATAACTGGCACCTTAGTCACTATATTTTCTTCAAAAACATTTTTTTTTTATCAAAAGTTGGTATTTCTCGTTAAATAAACCTTCTTCATTCTTATCATCAGTTTATTTATTTTTTTAATAAACAAAATTCTATTTAAAAATGATTAACCAAGTGCTCTCTTTGGTTCGTGTTTGCGCTCGTCACTCTTCGTCATCATTTACCGAAAATCATACTCAATCAATTAAAATAAATCAAAATTCAAATACATATATGAGTGCGTCACCGCATCATCAACATTAACAAACAACAACCACTTGAATGCCATTCATCATTAACAGATTTAAATTTTCTGATAAAATATCACATTTTGTACTTTCACCACCATTCCGGGAAGTAATTTGTCCCAGAAATCATCCAAATCGAAATACAAATGTAAAACAAATACAAATAAAAAAAAATTTAAATGAAAAAAAAATACCACCTATGACTGTTGTTAATCCCCAAGTTTACAGCTTAAGTCAAGATTTCGAAGAGGTGCGGTGGCTTTAACTAAGGCATATCAAATCGAAATCCGCAAAAAGACCGTTCGTTGTCGTATACGTTGTAACTACCTGTGCAGAAAACCCACTCACCGTCACTGTCACAACTACGACATACCGGACTATGTGAGTAATAAAAATTCTCTTTAACATTAGCAACTTCACCTTCTCGCCACAAAAGCTTTATAACCAGGATCAACACAGTAGATACAACGTAACGCAGCAGCAGCACCTAGCCAGCGCAGCGGCGCGAATTGTCGGGTTGGATTTCGATTTGTGCAAAGTCAAGTGTAACCGGTTAGTTGGGTGTTTTGTTGAGCGAGCTCTTTGGGTCTTATCAGAGAATTTTTATACGCTTATTCATAAATTATACTTTATTTTATTATAATTAACCAGAAAGGCACGACTAAACTTGTTTTTGGTTTTCAAAAAGAATCAGCACCGAGTATATGTATGTATGTAGTAATGAATGTAAATATGTACCTACCTACGACGAACAAAAATCTATGCTTAATTTTGTATTGTTGTTGCATTCTCTTTATATTGACACTAGGCAGGGATGACGAACCTTTTTAAGAGCACTCATACCATTTTTAAAAAAATTAAATGCCAACATAGATGCTGTTTTCGAAAATGTCAAACCAAAGTCAATTTGATAGTCCAATGATCATCATTTTTTGACGCATACTGCGATCGTCAAATATACAATCGTCCTGCTTGGTCAACATAAGTTAATTAACTTGCAGATGCATTTGATGTTAACGAATACGGTCTTTAGCTTTTTAATATTTTGTTCATCAACTCCATTTTTTTCTGCACAGCTACTCAGCAGCAATCTAGACAGGGCTGTGTTGTTGTAATTACTTGTTAAAACATATCTTATGAGAAAACAGCTGTTGGTAAAACAAGAAATAGATCTGAAGCTGTTCTACAAATTTTAGGATACATAGAAATGCTATGAGAAATGTCAAAAGCAGTTGATTGGTGTTCCGAAACTTACATGGATACAATCCAATATCCTAGATATTAAAATTTGTATTTCTGTGTGCGATCCCTTTTTCCAATGGCACGCGTGCCATTGATTCGCCATCGCTGCACTAGGCTATGAAAATATTGTTACATAGATTAAAGCATAATATACCTATTTAGACAAATTGCAAATACATACCTACATTCAAGTTTTGCTTTTGTTATGGGTAGTAGGTATAGGTACACCTGTGATGCATTGACTTCGATAGGTTTTCCATGCGAAAGCAGAAATGAAAAAAAGGTTAAAATTAACTCAAACGCTTTTTTGATATTTTAGTCAGTTTCAGAGTTGACCTGATTTTCAATTACATCATCAATTTCTGGGCTTCAAGGAGTTAGATCTTTCATCTGAGTTTGTGGATTACAATAGCCGTGTTTTTGTTTTTTAAAGTGCGAATATATTATACGAAAAAATAACATCGGGAGTTAGGTGGAACTATAATTGTCGGAAGGGTACTGAAGCTAATGTCAAAAACCAACGAAAAGTAGCTTTCCGCATCGTCAAAAGAGGAACACACCCATACACATATCATCTATCTCTTTTTGGCATTCATATTTCATCAAATATCATTTTTAATTAAGTAAGGTGCGCTCGGGAGCTGTTTTTCAAATACCTACTCGTGAGGCATTCGCTAGTAAAAACATGTCTTGTAATATCGATAAGTTTTGTCTTGATATCCAACCTAATTTTGTGAAAATTGGTTTGAAATTATTTAATTTTGAAGTGTGAATTTATAAAGGAAATGCATTGATTTCGTATCGAGGTTGGAAATTTTCAACTAAATTACCTTATTTGGTCTAATGAGAACTTTATTAAGCTCCCGCATCGATAAAATTCGTCCAGACAATTGAAAAAAGTAGTCACATGTGTTTTTGTTCAATTTTTCAACGCTTCCCGACAAATTGTCGGAGCTAAGCTTAAGCCAAGATAAAAACTGTGTTACCGGCACGAATTTCATTCTAGTTATAGATAGTTTGTATGGAAAAACCATTTTTTATTTTTTATGTCGTTGCTAAATCTAATCCTAAATCCTAATGTCGTTTCCCCTGGACTTGGACAAAAAAAATAAATTCGTTTTCGATTGGATTTTGAAATTTTCTCATTCATTGTCGAATATAACAAATTTGGAGGTGAAACTAACTCCGAACGTCCAAACGAAAACGTCATGAATTTACGTGATGCATTATGTATTGGTCGGGAAACGTTAAAAAAGAAAACAATCCTCGTGTAAATTATTTCAATTTTCATCGTTTCTCGACGATTTTATCGATGCGAGAGTTTACACAACTTGGGCATAGGGTTAATTACATAATAGGCCCTATTAAAATATAAATTAAAAAAAAAAAAAAAACAGACAATCTAGTACCCTATTTTTATTACGGTGAATGGTATGTGGAACGCGAATAGAGTTTTATAATTCGTAAAAATAAGATCGAAATTCGTGACGACCATATTTTTTTTTTCAAATTTATTTTATTTTAGCAATTGAAATGCAAATTTTAGTATCTTAACATTTAATCTAAATTAGATTTCTACCATTTTTTTCTAGATTTTGTAAAGAATTTAGGTTTATTAAATTTTTATTTGTTCCTTCATTCTTCGATCGTTGGTCGCTTTCTTGTGAATAGTTCTTAAATGTTACTATGTTAATGAGAAAGCAAACAGCTCTAGGTTTGTTTTTTTTTTATATTCGTTGGAGCCACAAATACAAGACGAAAACGAAATTAGAAAAGAACTTATAAATTCAGTTGGCTTTACCTATTCGGTGTCCAAATTTAATTAAAAAAAAAAAAATATTTAACTTATTCTTTTCTATTCTATTTACTTTCTACCAAGAAAATTATTATTTTTTCATTCCCGAACCAGTTTTCGCTTTTAAGTCAATAATTGATTTGATAAGGATTAAAAATCAAATCTTGATTATAAGCAGAATTAACATTAACTTGCCCTCACACCAAAGTGACATTTGTTTAAATATATAAGTAAAAAAGTCAGTTTGCAGCATTGTTTACGGTTAATTGGAAATTCGGACGGATCTTATTTTGTGTCAATGGTCGATGACATAATTTGCAGCAAAACTTTTGACTGCTGATCAAATTGAAATTGATTTGACGTTTTCGAAAATGACCAATATCATTAACGTTTTCATTTTTGTTCAGTTTGGCGTATCTTTCGAATTCGAAAAAAATGGCGGATCCCCTTTAACTGTCAAATGTCATTTTTTTATTTGCATTGCCTTAGGTTTGAGTATTGTGCGAGGATTTGTGGAATACAAATGCTTTTCGAATTTATTTTTGATACCTATCCACAGAAAATAAATTAGTTATTAAAGCACCTTGAGATTTTTATTTGAATTCGTCATAGGGTAAAACTAAAATCATAAACTCGAAAATAGTTTGTAATTTGCTCATACATAGCCTCATTTCTCACTTCTCATTTTTATTCTGCGCAATGGCAGCACACAAATCATTTACAATCACCTTGAAATAAGATAAGGAAAACTTCAAATTGCGCTAGACATTCATCACACGTAGACACACACACTAAGCTTGTCTCTATAAACTCTACATAAACTCATGATGCCTGGCTGAAATTTGTTCAACAAATTGTCGGCTCTAAAAATAATAACAAAATAAACGTCGTCGCCAGCAGTGGCGGCGGCGGCTGTGGTGGCGCGCTGCCGTTTCTGCTGCCCAAAGCCACAGGTAGAAATGTAAATTTGAAGAAAAAAACAGACATTGAACCTATAATCGTACTCTAAGATTCACAAACAACCATCTGTTGAGCTTGTTTTTTCTTTGTTTGTAAAAAAAATTAAACTAGTATACAAATTATTATACATTATTGTTTCTAGATTTAGGACAAGTGCTTGGAATATAAAATAATAGTATTCACTTTAAAGACACGTTTTTTTCTCTTTTTTTTAAAATGTTTTTACAAATCGTATCAGGTGGCATTAACAACATTAAAATACATGGTCTGCCATTGTTTTCAAGCAAGTCTTGGAAACCACACCTCCGCGTTCAATGACCACTTGTCGAGATGAATCATTGCGGTCACATTGATATAATGGTAGACATGCCGAGTGTCTGCGTCATTTATAAATAAAATCTAAAATGGCTACTCGTTGTTTTATCGTCAATTTCTTTTTTTTTAATTTTCTTATCAAAGTTTGGATGTAGATAGAGGTTCTTAAATTCTTAGAACTCTACTTGACATACTTTGTTTTTTTTCAAATATGTTATTAAAAAAAATAAAAGACAGAATTTGTATGTATTTTCGAAAACCACCGGCAGACTTCAGTTTGGGATTTAAATGAGTCACAAAATTTTGCTTATTGCTGAAAACTTTATTTTTTTTAGACCGATATTGGTTTATGCGTTTTAATTAAATTGACGTCAAATATCTGAATAACTTTCCAAAGTGACTCAGATGACTTTTTTTCTGATAAAATTTTTTTCTAAAAAAAATAAAATAAAATGCTCAGTAACTTCAGTGTAAACCAAGCTTAAACTGTTATAATGCAATCAAGGAGTAAATATGTACATAAATGTAGAAAAATCAACGAACACATCCATTTTGAAATCTCACTAACAATGACAGTTGTTGACAACTACAAGTGGTATAAGTGACAGTCTGAATCTGATATTTCATATTAAATTTTGTTCTGAACCATGGTATTGGTTGCTCTTAAGTTCTATCTATTCGTAATCCCAAAAATAGAAGCATTTTGTATTTTGATATTTGAATGTTTTTTAACTAGAAAAAAGTTCACACTTTATTTAAGACTTATTTTTAAGACTGGATGACGAAGAGACGTGCAGTTATCAAGTTCGATTTAATCAGATTAAGGTCCTTTTGATGTCTCTATTTTTTTTATTTCACTCCCATTTCTTGGAAAGAAAGAAATGGTGAGGTCTGGCAGGAATTTTCAAACCTTTCCATCTCTTTCTTTTCAAGAGATGAGAATGAGATAAAAATGAGAGATGTTAAAATAGACGTTTTTCTTTTTTAACTCCGAGCATAGCACTGAGCTGTCGTCGAAAAAAAGCTCTGTGTTTCTTTTTTAGTTCAGAGCACTCGAGCGCTCAACTTGTATTTCTTTTTTGAATCGAAGTTAGCTCGGAGTACGCTCCATGAGCTCAGAATAAAAAGACCGAGTGAATAGAGTAAATAGCTTTGCGCAGCCAACTTCCCTCTTTTTTCACTCATTTCACATGAGAGTGTTCAACTCTTTAATTTCAGTTCACATTTTTTGAATTTTTCGAGTTTTTGATTAGGCAGCTATCAGATGAAATTGGTGCTAAATTATGGTGCACTGAACCCAGCGCAATCGTATGACAGTTCAGTGCTTAGATGTGTTTTAAAAAAGCATCGAGTAGAGCTTAAACTTTGGAACAATTATAAAATAAGAACTGAAATTGATGTGTTGAACGCGTCCATTTGAAATGAGTGAAACAAAATGTGAAGTTGGCTTTGCATAGCTATTCACTCTATTTGCTCGGTGTTTTTATTCTGAGCTCATAGAGATTACTCCGAGCCAGCTCCGTTAGAAAAAGAAACATAAGCTGAAGTTGAGCACTCTGAGTGCTCTGAGCTTAAAAAGTATCCCAGATCTTTTTTTATCAGCTCAGTGCTATGCTCAGAGTTACAAAAGAAAAACGCCATAGACTAAGAGTTTTGAACTGGTAACGACATCAACTACTTGGTTCAATTGATGGTTAAATGTTTTCTGACAGAAAATTGATGAAATTTACAAAAAGTTTATATCGGAATTTGAAAGATCGTTTTTGAGAGTTTGAAACTTACACGATGTCCGCTCCAGTGATTCATTCATATTTAATCTCACAAAACCAGAATGGGTTTGTATGTTAGTCTTAAATATTTATGATTCCTTTGAACAAACGAATCTATAAGTTTCTTTTATATCAAAAGAGAAAAAAAATATTTCAAATGAATCACAAAAAAAAAAAAATAAGTAACTCTCCAAATGGTATTGGAATGCAATTTATTTCGATTGAAAGCAATTTGAAGAAAAAAGAACTCTATATTGCTTTCAAATATAAAATATACGAAAGATGTTTCACAGCAAAAATTGATAAAATATTCATAACGGAAACCGTCGTATATACCAACATTATATTATGATAGCACAGCATAAATTGTATAGCAGCAAATTTATGTGACCACAAACTGGATCGGATCATATAAGCATATAAATGCATGACTTTTATACTGTACCTACTCTGGCAGTATTATCAACATTGCAAATTTATTTGCTCCCATCTGTAGATAAAGCTTGATGAAGAAAAGTCAAACTCATAAAAGCTGTAAACGCAAAATAGCACCCCATCATAATATAAGAATAAATTTAAAGACTTTGGCTGACTCTATTTATCCCGTTCTAGAAAAAAGGAATTTATTTTTTTGTTCGATATAAAATGTACGTAAAATGAAACCACAACTTTAAATCAATTAATGAGATTACGATGTGTTAAGTTCTTTTTTTATGATGCCCGGTGAATGATCCAAATTGGGTTGCATTTTTTTGCTACCGGTCTTAATTAATTGAGTTACTTACGGTGGACGACTTTTTAAAAGTATGTAATCGTTGCTTCGTATCTTTGCAAAATAATTGAAAAGATATTTTCTTGCTCGTAAGAAGAAACCAGAAAAAAGTACATTCTTGATTTCTTATACACAGCTTTATAGTTCTATCAAGATTTAGTGTCCATTATCCTATTATAAAAAGAAATAAAAAACTAAACGATCTAAGGTTGGAACCTGTTTAGGCTGTTTCGGTTTTTTGATATGATTCACTATTAATTTTGCAAAATGTGCAATTTATTTAATGATTGAATATTTCGTAGCGTATTTTGTACTTTGTTTACATTTTCACCATTTCTTGACATAATGATGAAAAGCAGTTTATTACTTTGAATAAAATGTGAAATAGACAGATCTGATCAGACCAGATTGTTTTTTCATTTACATTTATGTTTTTATTATCAGCTTATCCATGCAGAAAGTTTGGCCAATGCCCTGAAAAGCTTTGCGTAACGGAAATCCAAACGAAAAAAATTGTCAAATACTGGTGAGGCCCTTGCTAGTAAAAACTTGCTGAACAATCTCTGCTATCCTATCGCAAATACCACATACATAACAAAAACTTTATAGCCATCATACAATAGTATGACAAAATTGGACGTTCGGAGTATTAACTCCTTTTTTATTTCATGTTCACTCATATCCTACTTCTCCTAATGTCTCCGAGTAATACTTTCGGTGTACTATTCTGTTCCAGAATTTAGTAGACATGGAACGCACAAATCACTATGTATGATAGTTTTTCGTTGAATTGCTTGTCAAAAGTAATAAACGCTTGAAGAAGCCATTCTGAGAAACTCGATTTAAATCGAAAAGGAGTGGAACACTCAAAAAATCCAATCGAACACGAAATTGGAATGACCTATCAGTTCAAAACCTACTTTCTAAATTTATGTAAGTCAATGTAATAGAAAAGAGAATTGATAGGTTCGTTTGGTATCATTTACCATAAAAATGTGTAAACCTGTCAAATTTTGACAGGAGGGAAAAATTCGATCAGAGTTGGTGAGTAATTTGAAAAAAAAAATTAACAAACGCATTGAACCATGAACTGCACTATTTTTGATAGAAACGTCATTTTTGTGTATAAACTGCGTTGCCACTGTCTACTGAACTTTTTTTTGGAAAAGAAAATTATCCTTTATCAAAATTCAGTCCACTAATTTGTCAATTTTATTCTTACGGCTTCCGGCTATTAGCTTTGCTTTGAATAATCGTGACAGCATAATAAATTATTTAATGTTATTTTGAATTTCTCGTGTTCTTCTATTTTGAAAATAAAAGTAAAAATTGGAATGTGCTGATCCTGTAAGAGAATTAATAAGTGGCTGACCTCCACGTTTTTTGACAGTAGTTGTAACACTTCGTGTTCACAGAAATTTGTGTAGCCAGAATTCGCAAGTTTTCAAAGGAGGGGAAATTATTTGCTCTCTCATTATGAGAATATGTGAAAATTTGCAAGAAATTTCACGATAACAAATAGACCTTTCTAATTATTTTTGGGAACAATAATTTTTTTTGTGCGTTGTTAAAACGTCTAACCAACATTTTTGACGTTTTGGGATACGCCTTTTGGATTTCTTTTTATGAAAATAATTCGTATATCTACAAACAACGCTGCATTGAAAATAAAACAAACAACAACGAAACGCAAAAGAAAAGAAACTGCGATGAATCCAGTCTTGACGTTATCTTGAATAATCGAGCTCTCGCAAGTTAAAAATCTTGTTTTTCATAATCTCACAACTACAAAATCTCGCTTTTAACAATCTCGCATTTTTATCTCGACCCGAAAAATCTCACAAATTAAAATTTCTTAATAAAAAATCTCGCAAATTTAAATCTTGAAGCAACGTTTCGCTCAGGATTTAGCACTAAAAAGATGTATTTTCTAATTTTTGGTTAATTTTAAATAAATTTTATTTTTAAGCAAGCAAAATGTATTTAAGCAATGCTTTTCTTAAAAATATTTTCAAAATTTTTTCTTATTCAACTAAAAATATTTTCTAGTTCAAGACCAAGACGATTGATGCAATTAAAATTTAATTTAAATTTGCTATATAATTCGTACCCTACCCAATGTTTAACCCTAATGTGCCCAAATGGCCAATATTTTGCGTTCAAGATGTTCTTTTTGTTGCAGTTTTAAAAATCTGCAGTTTTTCACGATCTGGTGCAACATTTGGCAAGCTATCAAATACACAAGTGCAAACTTAAAGGAAGAACTATAATTTTCGACCACTTCAGAACCTCTCCGAGAATTTTTATGTTCCACCCGGAAAAATAATCTAGTTTTTAACAAGGCCCTAGAAAGTAACTACAAAGGTAACTATCGATTTTCTCTAGGGCCTTGCGCGTAAGGTAACCTTTTACCTAGAATGTCCAACACGATAACTACTGAACTATTTTACTACTTAGCTACTTTTGTATGATGAGCATTAAATATATTAGTTTTTGTTATAAATATATGAGGTTTTTTTAATGGTATAAAAAGACTCATGCAGCAAGTTTTTTTCCAGCGAGGGCCCCATGTGCATTTGACAAGTTTTTCTTGTCTAGATTTCCCCTACCGAAGACTTTTCAGAGTCTTTACTAAAATTGACAAAAACTTGCAAATTTTCCAGGTGGAATGGATAATTTAAATCTGTTGTATTTTTCTGTTACAATAGAGTTAAGGTAGAACTATAATAGGTGGAGGTTGTTGGAAGCTTATGCCAAAATCGAAAAGTTGCTTTTCAAAACGTCAATTTCAGTGGTTGAAAGTGAAAAAAATGGAATATGTAATTGTTTTTTTAGTGTAATTTTAGTTGAATATAGTTTAAACGGGCTATAGGTAAATAAAATATGTTCTATTTTTGCAACGTTTCAAAAATCACGTAAATAAATAAAAACTTTAACGTTGATTTTCTTATACTCATGCACATAATGATATGTTTTTAATTATTTACTTAGCTTAGCCACTAAAATGCGATGTGATAAAATTAATTAATTAAAACAAAATTTAAGATTTTACTTCACTCTTTCACCAAACAGAATTCAAGTTAAAACACGTGTGAGATGAGTTAAAGGAACATTAAATATTTTGTACTAACATATCATTGATTTCGAATAAGCTTTTCCACTTTATTTGGTAAAATTTTTTTCTAAAAATGTTCTTTAAATTTTATTAGAATTTCCGAAGGTAGTAAAATTTTTATACTTTTCTCTTTGAATTTGAATTGTTTTTTTTTTTTCTATTAAACAAAATGCCTGATTTGAATAATAAAAACCAATAATCCTACGTCAACTGTCAGTTGTTGTTTGAAAAGACATGGTATCTATCTTTCGACCGGTAGATGTTAACCACACATCAAACACGCTAGGAACAGGAAATTCATAGTCAAATTGGATAAGAGGAAGAAGAAAAAAATATTTGTTTAAAATGGCTGCGGTGGTGGTCATGAGATTATACACTTAAATAAAACAGAAATATTTTCTATCTTCTCCAAACCGTTAACGTGCATGAAAAATTATAAAAGTTATAAATTAAAAAAATAAAACAAAACATCATGCTTGTAAAAGTAGAAAGACATTTCAACTTCATTGAGTGCTTTCGTGGTTATTCACTTTGTTTTTTTTTTTTCTTTACCGTTTAATACTTGGGACAAGACAAATCGTAGCACTTTAGAGACGTCACACAAGTCGTCGTCGTCGTCGTGCAAATGCCAACAATTATTCCAATCGATCATAAGAGTTTTCCGTGTGTGAGATATTTTGTGCTATGTACATTATAGTGTCTAATGTGGTTGTAGATGGTATGACAGCTTTCAAAACTGTCAACCCATCGATCGTATGGCGCTAAAAATAATTGAGGCAGGTCATCAGGCAACATCTGCCGTTAATTTTTAAACATCAATTGCTATTCAACAAGTGAATTTTCATTACCATTAAGTTCAATTCAACAACAACAAAAAAATGACGACTCGCCTTTGTAATTTTATTTGACTGCATTCTGTGCTTATGCGTTTATTTTTTCTTCTTTTTTTTTTATAATTTTTGGGGGAATTTTTGTTCGTGTTCAAATGTGAAGACTAATTTTATTTCCGCTTCAAGCTAAAATGAATTTGTTTTCAGATTTTGTAAATTACGGTTATTTTTGTAAATGGATTTGTATAATAATGGCAGACGGCGAGGGTGCTGCACACAAACTAATTGCTGCATTAAAACAAATTAAATGTGGATTTGGATTGTGATATTTTGAAAGTGACATTTATAGTTTTTTAAGCGAAAAAGGCTGTGATCTTGACTGAAGCTATTAAGGGTTTCAATATGGATGTTCTCAATTTTTAACTTAGGAAATATATAGATAATTAAACCAAGTTGTGTGTGTTTTATTTGAAAGATATTTTAATCGGATTAAGTAAAGAATATTATGTCGGTCAAATAACCATTGCGGCTTTGCTTGGTGCTACTTATTCAAACGGTCCAATTTTTGATAACCTTGCCGCTAAATCTGGCTGACTTCGCTGTGATGACATTCGTTAAATAAACCTGCAATTCAAGAAAACTGCAAAGCAAGAAGTCTCAAGGTCTTAAATCGCACGGTCTCGGTGGTCATTTCCCTTCACTTTCGCATGAGGTAACATGTCCGCAAAAATAATAATTCTTTGCAATGTGAAAATTGCTCACATAAAAGACAAATCAAATGAAAAACGCTGTCAATGAACTGACAAATGCACTTGTAAAGATTTCCTTGTCTTTGGAGAAACCAACGATTTTATGTCAATGATTTGCCAAATACAAAATCTTGATCTGTTAAACTGTGTCAATTAAAAGATAAGCAGTAGAAACTTATGTCGTTATCCATTGGGAAGGTCCTAGAAGCATTCCGAAGCGTCCTGAAGACTTCTTAAACCATTCCATTGGCACAAAAATCGATTTGAAATCAGAATCATGTCAGAAAAATGTTTATTTTTAATGATTCACCAATACAGGGACAAAACTTCAGAATTGACATTGGACTCAGAATGGGTATCTTCTTGAGTGAAACCAATGAAAAACGATATTAGCACGTTGCATTAGTTAATTTCTGCGAGTTGCGTTTTTGACGTTTTAAAATCCAAGTGCAATCGATTTTGTACTAGCACGTTCAACGCTTTTTGACAGCTGCAGCTATAGTTCCAGTTGCAGCACTCTTTTTTGTTCAGTAATGCGGATTGTTATCATCCCAATTCTTTTTTCTACTTTTAAATTATAAGATACCTACTATTATTATCATAATAATTACCTCTCCCAACTACCTTTTTCTACGTACATTTAATGAAGGCAAAGATCACTTAACTTTTGGCTTTCTCGAAGCTTCTCCCCACAAATAATAAGGGTTCCGTTTGAAAGATCAATCAATTTAAGCATTTACTAAGGCTTCCTCCAACCAGCGGCCTGTAGTTGAACGTCCTAACTGTCATCAGAGGTTTCGGTTAATGCTGATCTACCAGAGCGAAAGTCTGCCGTGTCAAGTACCACCATGGTCTCGCCACTCGAATATGCTGATCTACCACAGCGAAATCGTTCTATATCGAATACCACCAGAGGCCTAGTACCTGGTGATTAGCGCCATTAAAGACGTACTTACTGAAAGATGCCACCAAGGGTTTTTGTTCTTGCTGAATAATGCTATCAAGGGCGTAATACTTGCTGAATAATGTCACTAAAGGCATTGTATTTGCCGATTAGTGCCACAAAGAGCGTTGTACTTGCTGAATAGTTCCATCAATTATCAATTATCAAGAAACCAATCTTTCGTACGTTTCACCCTCCAAAACCCATTTGTTTTATTTTGTTATTGTATTTGTGATTTCACTTCGTGTCGATGAACAGATTTGGATTGCAACAACAAAAAGACCTGTGCTGAATGACGAGTTGATTCTATGTTTTTCACTGTTTTTCATTAATTCTTTGCAAATCTAATACATCAGCTGTTCGCTTCAGCTTGTAGGCAAATCAAATTGACAACTGATGATTGCCATCTTTAGATTGTTTATCTATGGCTCAAACTGACTTTGATTTGTCGTTTTCGAAAATCGAAGTTGTTCAACTTTACAACTTTCCTTGATGATTTTCGCCATATTCTACTGAACAGTTTATATAGCCTTATTATAAGTTTCACGTGAACAACATTCCACACGGAAAAATTGACATTTTACTTTGTGCCTATTGTGAGTTTCACCCCAAAAACGAAAATTTCCCTTTTTGTTAGTACTCATTTCGTAGTTATTCGTTAAGTTAAGAGCTCAAATTGTCTCTTATTTTTTGATGGAGAACGAACAAAAAACGGAGGGTACTGACTGGTGCCTTTTTGCAAGTTTTCTGTCTTTTTTACGTCAAGAGAAGCTCAGGCGAAACTCATAATAGCTTTTAAAATTCTGGGGGAACAAACATTTTTCGGGCGAAATATTTTTCATCTCATAATAAGGCTGATTACATTTGACAGTTTGCTTTAACGACATGGCGTCTATAAACCTTAACAATTTTGAGCGTCCCTACCCTTTTTTCTCAAAATCAATCTTAGTGAACTTAAACCTTTTTTTCCCTAGACCCTCCGGGTATTATTCTACTAACCTTATTTGACTAATTTCAGTTACCACAATTAATATAGCAAAAAGCAATCTTCTCAAGCTCTCTTTTTTTATTCTAGCTGTGTACGAGTATCTTCATAAAAAACTTACAAATTTATCCCACAAATAAAAAGAGAAATGAAAAAAAACTTTTTGTCTATCCAATTTCAGTGTGTCACCTCTCTTCTTCAAACTTTTGTTATTCTTGTCAAGACTTAAGTTGCTTTGAACTTTCTCAAATGTAATTAAGAAACAAGAACAAATTAATTACAGAGAAACTAAAAACAGGGGGACATGAAATGGCAAAAACCAAACTTGTAAATAATTTATATACCTTTAAGTTTCAAATGCAATTAAGATTTAACCAAAAGTTTTGCTTTCATAAGGAAACAATTTTTATATCTATTAGATTGCTAATTAAATAATCCAAAGAAAAGAGTAAAACAGCGATATTGTTCTTTGCTAAGAGTGAAGTATGTACAACAGTCATAAAATCTTTAATATAGATTTAAGAACAATTTCATATTTGTAAGTCTTAACCACTATGTACGGGTATCTATCTATATCGATAAGAAATTAAACCTCTACTTTGATTTTTTTTCGAAAAAACAGATTTTGAGCTTAACGTTAATCTTATAAATGAGCGATAAACATTAAACATGTTTTAATCTCAGCATTCAGATAACCTTCAGCACCAATGCATTCGGGAAGGGACACAACTAAGTGATTTAACTCGTCCGATATAAAATTATGAAAATCCCATTTAAATGTTTCTCAATCTATCTTTTCTCATTCGAAGATAGGTAGGTAGGTATTCAGTTTATCTACCGATGCCCGCATTCGATAAAATAAACGAGCTACCAATCTCCAATAATATTTTAAGAGTCATCTATTTATACAAAAAAATCCAACCCACGTACATATGAACCTATAACAACAACTTTCGAAAGCAAAAAATTGCACGATAACGACAAAAAAAAATTCAATACGTTCGTTATTAATTCAGATAAAAACTGTTTATTCCACACTTACTCGTGCTGAGTCTTAATTACCGGCAAATCATGATCATCATCAACAGAAAATATAAAGACTGAAAGAAAAAACAACCGCTTCATTGCGCAATCAGCCCCATTATATGGAAGTTAGTGTTTTGCTTTGTACCCACTTGAATCTTGTTTTTTTTTTATTTTGTTTGTTTTTGTCATGGTTCAGCTGGAAACACCAAGTCGCTAAAGTTAATTCAAATCTGTTATCGAAAGGAAAGTCACACCTACTATTGTGAACGAATTTCTAAAGGATGATTAATTGAGTAATCAAAAAATAATTTTCGTAGGAAATACTATGTTTTTCCTTAATTTGTCTGACTTGAGAGATGGGACATTAACGAGGGTGGAAAGTTAAGAAAACAAATTACACAGTGCGGCTCACTTGATTTGATTCATTTTTTTTTTCTTAAAAACCCACTTATATACTTCTGTCTGAATTTGATGGACGTCGTTCGTTATGTTGACTTTGATGGCATCAATTATTTATGATATTCATATTCGCACACACCTATTTCATTTCGTGTTACCCACAAGCTCAACGATCAAACTGGCTCATAAGATTTTTAAAAATGGTCCACTTTCACGTCAATTCACTCCTTGCTATGTATGTTTTATTTCTAGCAAGAGATTGTTAACAAAATTTTTCGAATAGATTCTCGCAATATGGTCTTAAATTAAAACATAGCCCGTCTGGAAAAATAACCTAGTTTTTAACGAGGCCCTTAAAATTTTAACATTGATTCTAGCAAGGGTAACTATGGATTTTCTCTGGGCCTTGTCGGCTAGGTAACCTTTTGCCTAGAGAGAGAAAGTTGTCTTAACTGAGATTTGATCCTGCGTTCTTCTTATTACCAGTCCGACACTCTAGCTACTGAGTTATTTCGCAATACAGTTGTGTTATGTTGAAAAAGAAAAACTATGTATACGTACCTACTTTAATTTTTATTCCTATTGTATCATGGGCATAACATATTTTTTTTCGTTTTTGTTATATATAGGGTATTTGTGATGGGATAAAAAGACTCATCCAACAAGTTTTTTCTAGCGAGGGCCTCACTAGTATTTGACAAATTTTCCCTGTCCAGATTGCCCCTACCGAAGCCTTTTCAGGGTCTTGACAAAAACTTGACATTTTTCCAGTCGGAGGAGTGTTAGGTATATATATACTTTTTATATTCATTCTTATATCTCTAACCAATAGAACCGCAATGTATCTACAAACAAAAATAATTCCAATTTAAAATGCGCGAGCTTGAAGAAGTT
Source organism: Dasysyrphus albostriatus (assembly GCA_946251815.1). NCBI lineage: Eukaryota > Metazoa > Arthropoda > Insecta > Diptera > Syrphidae > Dasysyrphus > Dasysyrphus albostriatus. The sequence goes on from OX276336.1 coordinate 142,579,044, forward strand.
CTTAGAAATTTTTCTTCTTTTTTATAGGGAGTTGACAAATTTATTCTTAATATGTCTGACGGACGTTTTTTTGTATTTTTTTATTTAACTTATAACTTAAGTAATGGATTCAATTAGTGGTTGAGTTAAAATTAAAATAAAAAAAAAAAACAATATAATATTTTTCGGTATTTACCTACTTTGGTCTCATTTCCGATGATGGTTTGGTTCCCGATGACTTTTACGGGCATTATAGTTTATTATTAATAAAACTTTTTTTATGGAAGTTTCTATAATGAATGTAGATTTTTTGACCGAGTCTCATGATAAATGTGTTCCCATTAAATAGCAATAGAAAATAGAAGGCAATTAAGTGAATGATTCCCATCTAAGCCAAATGAATTATAATTAATAATTATGCTTGGCATTTAAGAATTTATGGATAGACATACTATGAATTCGCTTTGGATGACAATGACATTGTTTTGTAAACCAACACCAACCAGCACCTCCCTCCACTCCAGCTCATTTTGAATTGTTGTCATTTAAAATAAAATATTTTAGCTGAATTTCAACATCAGCATAATAAACATAATTTACTCTATTGTGAATTTATTATTATGATGATATGTTCACTGGGTCATATGGATTTGTGTGAGCTTAATGTTTAGCGCCCACATCAATACCGCATGCTATCATTTAGCTGAGAACAACAATTGAATTGCAAACTGAAAGAAAACAGGTCTTGTTTGTTTTTCAATAAATACAGCTAAGCGTCGAACCGAAAGTGTTTATGAATAATAATAACAAATTGACTATTGGGAACTATGCTGTTGTTACCTTTTTTTTAGGAATAATATTTTTAAAATTATAGAATATTTCTATTCATCACTCCACGTATAGGTCAGCAGAGGTTAGAAAAGATAAAAATCAACAAAAAATGTATTTAAACAATTTTTTTTTAGGTCAAAGAATATCAATTTGTCTTTGCATGCTAGAATAATGTCTTTTGAGAATTTTGGTTTTTTAATTTGTATGCATTTCCAAATAAATTTGTTTCATTTTAATATAAAAATAAATAAATTTGGTGGCACACCAGCTCGTGGAGAACCAAGGCCTAGTGACTTACAACTCTCAACCATTCCTGTGTGCGTATTTCTGGCAGGAATGGAGGGGACCTACAATTTTTTGCCGAGTACGAACGGCTAGAGGCAGTACCTCGGAAAAAAACATTCTGAAAAAAACATTTCTGTTTTTTAGGTGGCAGCGGCTGGAATCGAACCCAGACCTTTGGCATTACAGTCCTACGCACTGACCATCATGCCACGAGGTACTTCATTTTAATATATTAATTATAAATTTCACAGAAATGTTACTTTAGAATTTAAAAATGGTAATATTTTTTCAATCATAAAAGCGATTTTTAAAATTCTGAATTTGAACAGAGTTAACTCCGAGAGCTCTTCAAATTATATTATGAAACACATTTGAGAAACATTGTCGCTTTCGATTGGATTTTCGTACTGTTTTTTTAAGTTCTCATTGGAAGTAATTATAATTGGTTCGATTTGTCGAATCACAAAAATTCAATGAGCGTTTTTTATTCATCTTATGTTTAAGTTGCTTGGAACTTAGGAACATTTCAAATATGCAAGTACATTACAAAATTACAAAAAATAGAAAAAAGTATTTAAATCATCATAAACAAACCAATCGTAAGATACTTAGAGCTAAAAAACAAGTATGCCATTTGAAAACTTGAAAAAATATGAATAAATGCATAAAAAAAGAATTAAAATCGTTAGAGCGGTTTTTTTAAAAACTAGTTTTTTTAAAGATCAAGTTTCGGTAACATTTAAAAATTTTGAGTATTTATTAATATGTGTTTACAAACCGAGTTTCAAGAAAATTCATCCACCCGTTTTCGAAATATTGAATTTTCAAAAAAAAACTAATGTTTTTTTAAAAATCCAACAAAAAATTTCGAAATGCATTTGATTGACATTTAAAAGAAGCTTTTGCATAACAAATTTGATTGCAATTGGTTGAGCAGTTAATGAGAAAATCTCAAATAAAAACCGTTATATGATCCCCATTTTATTAGGAATGGAATATAATATAAAATTTGAATACGTTCTCTCCCAAGAATTCCTTACGTTAGGTTTGAAAAAAGTTTGAAAGAATTTTTGTAATTCGTTTCATTAGCCCAATTGTTTCACATAAAACATTTAATTATAACTAACAAAAGTAGTTTCTGCTTTTCGCTTTCTGTTGTGAACTTAAATAATGCATTATTTGCTGGCACAAACGATGTAAGTATGTATGAATCTCCCTCTCTGCTCCCCCATAGTTACTTAAGAAATTTTGTTTGATCTGCGAAACATAAGCTCACTTGACTAATTGTTTTTTTCCAATTTAATATTCAATTCTATTTATCAATTCATAATAAAGACAAAAGAAATCATTTACCCTAGCCGAACGGTTGTTCCCCGTAGACGTAGAGAAAAAGATTTATTGCTAAGCAAAAATTTCTCCAAGAATACCTTTGGTATAATCGATAATCTTGATGTGACACATTTTTTGTTATTTTTTGTATTTTTTCCTATCAATTACAAGAAATCCGCTTTGGGTGGTTGAAATTATTTTCATTCCACAGTAAAAGTAACAAAAAATCAAGGTTTTAATTTCATTGATTATGTGGACAATTATTATTATGATGACAAAACAATGAATTCAACAGCTCAATGTCTTATCCTGAAAATATTCGAGGCAAGTTCTTAATATTACTCATGAAACTCCCTTTAAAATACGACAGAATTAAATGACTGAACCATTTCATTTCATTTTTATCATGTTCCCTAATATTTTTAAGTCACTTTTTTTCTAAGAAACCATCAATTTGTAGGCTACAAAGTACTGTAAATATATGAATTATAATAAATACCAGCATGGTTAATAACAGTTTGATAACCAAATGTATGTTATATGCAATTATTTTAACTAGGTATCGTGTGTAATCGGTTATTATTTTTTTTACTATACATATGTATGTTTTTTTTATCACAATAATTTTAAATTTGTTGCATGTCATAGTTAAATTAAAATTTCATTCAATTAGTTTACTTATTAGAAAATTTCATATAAAAATGAAATAATAGACGGTTCTACTTCTAAGACTCAAATGTATGATCCAGTCATGTCATGGCATAAAATCAACTAACATGGTAGCGGGTTGGAACAACTTATTAAGTATCAACTAATTGAAAATTGTCCACATACCTACCTTCATTTTTTTGACAAAATCTTTTCCTTTATTTGTAAGTTTTGATTAGCCAGATGAACTCATTTCTAGTGGTGAGATTAGTGCACGTTTTCTAATTCAGTCTAGATGTTTTAGTATGAACTTAACCCAATAAACAAATCTTTCCTTGTAACAACGCCATGTCAAACTCGAATGCATGCTTTTCAAGTTAACATACATAATTCATTCAGATACGCTTTAACATTTTTTCAACGACAAATTTGGCCATCTCAGGGATAGAATTCTCAATTTCTCACCTTAATTTCAGTCAATTAATTAAAAAATCGTTTAAGTTGTAGCTAAATGTTATGTACCTAGTACTAAAATATTCTACAACTCAGTACGAGATTATATGTTGAATGCATAGAGTGCACAGCCAACCTTGCTCTCAACCTCATCAGCCTCCCAATTTTGTGTTTCTTCTAAGTTACACAAATGGCAATTTCATCATAGTTCATGTGTATATAGTCGTCAGTTTACTTTACTCCGACAAGTACTTATTTCTGAGTAGTAGCATACATGCGTTATATGTACATGTATATGCTGAATCAGTGCAGTGCAGGTACCGGCGGGGTAGGCGTTAATTAACATATCTACGACAGAAATGGAATTTTCTCACTGTAGAGCGAAAATTCCTTTATAAACAATGATATGACGAAAATGGTGTCGGACTTGTTGCAAGAGTAGGAAGTGTTGTCGGGTCGGCGGGGGTTATCGACATCGTCGGTCGACGACGAACGAGGTGAATTCATTTCATGTAATGAAAGCAGTAGCTTGAAAGCAAAATTCTCTCTAACTATGCCTTTTAAGTTGTTTACTTTTGGTCCGCCCTCGTTTGTGTGTAAAGTGAGATTTTTCTCACATATGTTGCTACTTCTACTGCTACTGTTGGCTGCAACAACAAAAATGCAATAAGCAATAAACATCAGCACAGCGCCTTGTTTAATCCACAATCTACTAAAATATAAATGGGATGAAACAAAATCTAAGGAGATGTTTATTTATTTTTGCCTGTGAACATTTGGAAGATTTGAAGGGTAAATAATTTATTTTTAGAACAAATCTTTCAAATGATTTACAGTGTATTTTTCTTAATTACTTTTCCTTACAGCAGTTTAATTTGGCGTTATTGCAACAAGAAAATTTATATTATCAACAAAAAAAATAGTTTTTTAAAAGCTTTAGGGATGTTGCAAAAGTAGTTATTGATGTTGTAAGCTATTATTTTTTTTTCATTCCAAATAGCCATTCATGGCAATTAGCCAAATTTGTTGGAGAAACAAAACTTTTTTTTATTCATTTATATAATTAAAATTCTGAAAAATGTAGAATGTTCATTGCTAACTTTTTATATGCCGCTCCTGGAGGTTATTTGAATTTCTTTAGTTGCATGAAACAAATAAAGAAGTTACGAATCTTTTTCCAATTCTCTCCAACTCTCTATTACTGGAATTTGCTTAAGCATTTGATTTGTGCTCTAATGTGATAGTTACAAATTGACAAAATGATCACATATGAAAATTGACTAAATTCTTCAATATTGTAATAAGAATTTTCAACATTTGCTTGAATTCATCATGATAGACTTTATTTGATTTACTTTGTATACCTTTTTGATCTTATTTTAAGTTTAAAATCTCTAAATAATATAATTAACGAGTATCTCTACTCTTTTTTGTTAACAGGGACGACACACAAAGACTGGACAGTTAGCTGCCATTAAAGTGATGGACGTTACCGAAGATGAGGAAGAAGAAATTAAGCTGGAAATAAACGTGCTTAAAAAATACTCAAATCATCGTAACATTGCAACATACTATGGTGCGTTCATTAAGAAATCTCCTCCAGGAAAAGATGATCAGCTATGGCTGGTAATGGAGTATTGTGGTGCCGGTTCTGTAACTGATTTGGTAAAATCAACAAAGGGACAGAGTCTTAAAGAAGAATGGATTGCGTATATTTGTCGTGAGATCTTACGTGGTCTTAGTTATTTGCATTCGAATAAGGTCATTCATCGTGACATCAAGGGACAAAATGTACTCCTTACAGATAATGCCGAAGTTAAATTGGTTGATTTTGGTGTTTCAGCTCAGCTAGATCGGACGATAGGCAGAAGAAATACATTTATTGGTGAGTATTTTTTCTTAGCGATAAAATACCAATCTGAAAATCAATGTTAAAGTTTTATTTTTTTTTTAAGGTACTCCTTATTGGATGGCTCCCGAAGTAATTGCATGTGATGAAAATCCTGAAGCAACTTATGACAACCGATCGGATCTCTGGTCGTTGGGTATCACAGCATTGGAAATGGCCGAATCTCAACCACCACTGTGTGACTTGCATCCAATGAGGGCATTATTCTTGATTCCACGCAACTCACCTCCAAGACTTAAATCTAAAAAATGGTCTAAAAAATTCCATGGATTTATTGACACGGTTCTTGGTTAGTTGCTTCAAAGAAAATTCTTCCAAACATCAAAACTAAAATCTAATTTGTTCACAGTGAAAGACTATCATCAGAGGCCTTACACAGATCAGTTATTAAAGCATGCATTCATTAAAGATCAGCCTACTGATCGACAAGTGCGAATACAACTCAAAGATCACATTGATCGTTGTAAGAAACGAAAGCAAGAGAAAGAACGCGAAGACTATCCTTACTCTGGTTCGGATAATGACGAGGAAGAACCCCAGATTGCCGGTGAGCCAAGTTCCATTATCCAAGCGCCAGGTGGTGACACTCTGCGTCGTAACTTCCAAAAAATCCAAGAAGGAGGTGTGAGTGGAAATGAAGTTCAGCCTCAGCCACAGGCTAATAGAAATCAGAAACCGCAATCTGTAAGACAATTTCATTCTGTTTTCATATAATCTCTTCTGATAATTAATATCTGCAGCGTGATCAGCGGCAACAGATCGAAGAGCCTGGCCCACCATCACGACCGGCATTGCCACAACGCCTAATAGTCGTTCCAGATCCCCCTCAACATGCCAATCGCCCCCTGCCACCGACTCCCAAAGGCTCCGGCTCATCCCCACAATCGCAGCAACAAACACCACAGCAACAGCAACGCAATTCTCAAAATATATTCAAGCCTATGGTACGTTCGAAATCCATGTGGATTCCTATCTACTGCCTTATATTGATGTTTATCACCCGCTTTATCTAAAACTCCCAACTTTTTCTATTTTTTTAGTTTCAATTCGAATTTTCTTTTTTTTATTTTCATGTTTAAAAAAATTGTTTGTTGCTGTATTCAAAAAAAAAACAAAATTCTACTTCTACTACTTCTATTTTCTGCCTACAAAAACAAAATACCTGTCCACCTGTTAAACGCTATTTGTTATTTTATTGCAACACAATATTTTAAAATAACATTTATAATTAAAAAATATTCGCTGTTTGTTGTGTAATGCTGTACGGTGCCGAATGAAACAAATTTTTTGTGTCTCACGTTGATTTTTTTTGTATTTTTTCAAAAAAAAAATAATAACTACATACCAAAAATTATACAACACACACTAATATTGAAAATGGAAAACTAAATCGAAATTGAATTACAAAACATTCACAATCAAAAACCAAAAAAAACTGTTAATATCAACAATTGAATGATTTTTTGAACAAAAAAACAAATAAACACAAAATCCAGCTTCCACCGAGGAGACCTGAGGTATGTTGTTATTGAGAAATCTTGTTTTTGTGTGTGCTTTTGTCTTTTGCTTTGGAAACAATATATTTTTGTTGTTCTTTTTATTGCTTTGAATGATCCTTTTGAACTCATATTTTTGAACAAAAATCGTTTTTGTCATATCATATAAATACATTTTAGGCTGCAAACCCATATTTTTTTTATAAAATTCTACAATGTGTTTAAATCCTCAAAATTATTGTGGAAATGTTATTAACATATCCAATTTTAGAAACTAAATGAAAGTTATGTTGCAAATTATGAGCGTACAGTTTGTGGAAATCTGTAATTACAGAAGCCTTTACATCGATGCAAATACATTCTCCTTTGGGATTGTATATTTTCATATTAAGTCTCTTGGTTTCTGCAAACAAACGTGTTTCTAAAACTTATTACTTTACTTATCAAAACGTGGTCCATTCACAATAGAACTTGTCAATTTTCCGTAGAAAATCTCTTCAATTCTTGTGACAGTCCTTACGGCAGTTTCAACTTTATTAGTTGAGGAATTAAAACTTTGTAAATGATCAATGATTGCTTCTTGTACTTGCTTGCGCAACACTTATTTGGACAAACGGTGTTATTTTAATCGTGTAAACAAGATAATAAATCTTAATTAGTAATTCAATACTTTTGCTTACTATGTACTCAGTCAATCAGTTAGTAAGCCAAGGTTTACCATTTTATATCACAGTTTAGCTTAACTTTAACTGCTGTCCCTCAAAGAATAATTTTTCACCTAGCTTTTAAAAAATATCTTCGCCTCCCCACTACAAATTCTTTTCCCAAATCATAAAATATTCTGTATACCTTACACACCCCCTTTACCAAACATAAACCATTTTATAATCTTCATTAAACCCATCGCATTTTAATATCAAACTTTCATTGCATGAAACAAAAATTTTATTGTTTAAAACAAAACCAAAATAAAAATTAAATCAATTTGCAAAGCACGCTTCAATTTATCAATTTTACATAATTCCAAAAATCGCTTTCGTGTGTGGATGTATGTATTATTCAAAAATGTATTTAAACACAATTTTAAATTAAAAAAAATATGAAATTGATTAAGAAATATATGTTTCATGTGATTTTGTCACATTCACACTGTAATGCTCTCTTCCAATACCTACCAATCAACCAATCACCAACCATATCACAACCACCACTACCACAAAAAAAACCTACCATCTCGTAAAACGATCCCACAAAAAAATCAATCACCATCTAGGATTTGGACATGTTAGCTGCACAATTAAATGAATTGGGCGTCTCTCAACAGTCACAGCAATTGGTCTCCGCTGGACAACAGCAGGCTCAACCCGAAGCACCGCCAAGAAATAATCGTCAATCATCGGCTTCCGTAACATCTTCATCATCTTCATCGGCACAACAATTGAAACCGGCACCAGCTCCTCCTGTTGTGAATAATCATCATGTGCAGCCGGTGAATCCACTGGATCCAATTGATAGCAGTGATTCGGATAGTGAACCCGAGGAACCGAATGAACGTGGCCGCAACGATGGTACATTGCTAGCAAGTGATCCACCTAAACCACTGTAAGTAAAGTATTTGATTTTGTTCAATTTTTGACTGTGGTTAATTTGTGCTTTATAGTTAGCTAGTCATTGTACTGTATCTTAGCTCTTTCAATTATAAACTGTATATTATTGGGAAATTTAGTTAGTGAACTGAAATGCGATACATAATAAAGTTTCAAAAGATATTTTTACTTCATTATCAATAACATTTGGCCTTGAAGACAATTGTAGTAAATAGTGAGTTACATTGCATACTCCTAGAAATTGAAAACATTTTTCACGATTTTTCACTTCACTAATTATTAATCCCAAAATATCATTAATATTGAGGTCTATTGAAACGGTATATATAATTAAAAGTGTAAAATAGTTGTTGAATTGCTGCATCAGATGCGGATCATTATATTTTCGATTGAAAATATATCTTCCGATTTTAATTTAAACAATTTAATTACTCGTATGGCAGTCTGTAGATATTTTTATATTATTTTCTGAGTTAATCTTTCTACATAAACGTATGAAACCAACATAACAGAAAGAATGAAATAGCTTCTTAGCAAGACATCACCAAACAATGAAAATACTTGCTTCAAACAAAACAATGAAAATACTTGCTTCAAAGAAATTTGTTACTGATGAAAAGCTAGGTTTAAAGATTTCAAGCATTCTTTAACATGTTTGATTAAGATTGAGCTTTCAAATATCGAAAAACTTTAAGGCGTTAATTCCTTTTGGATTTGCCTTTACCAAAAATGGTTAGTTCTTGGTACAAGTTTTGGACAAGTTTTTCTCGTACGAATATGGCAAGTTTTGGTTTTCACCAGCTCATGTATATGTGATTATTTTTTAATATTATTTTTATAGTTTTCTAATACATTAATGTTGTAACCTACACATTGATCTGACAATATTTCAAATTTCTCATACATTTGTTTTCATTTATCAAGTTTGTTTGTATTTAAATGAGATGCATTAAAACCAAAACTTCCAGCTGGATTTCTATCAGACTGGCTATTTAGTTAAACAATCAGTAAATAAATAATGAAAAATAAAAGTTGTAAGATTAGTCACATTTATTTACCTACCATTGTAACAAGGCTTTCCCCAGATTGGGTTATTAATTACATATAACCTTCTATAAGTCAGCATACAGTAAAAACCGAATTCAATAGATCTCGAAGACAAAAGTCTATTAACTCATACATAAACTCTCAATTCATCTTAAAATCCACTAACTCATGTCTCGTTAATCTAACATAAATATTTCATTTCCATTTTTTTTTTTTTTGTTTATTTCACCAAATTTCCATTCTTTTGTTATATTTTTTTCCCAAAAAAAAAAAATCAAAACCTATCCCCATTCTTCTCAAACTTTCAATTTCATTTTCATTCGTTCATTCCATTCCACACGCCAACATCACTACATTTTGCTTTTGGCTCTATTTGTTTGTTCTTCTGTGTTGTTTTGTTTTTGGATGGTGGTTTTTTGGTTCTTTTGTGTTCCTTCGATTTTGTTAGTCCTGAATTTTCATATAGACCCGGCCTTGGACCTGTCTCAGAGGATACCACCAGTCCTCCGGCTTCCCACGGTATTGGAGGTCCACCGAATCGTCCACTTCCCCCAACACCTGATGATGATGATCAAGCTGGTGATCGCACTCTAATCATGAAAAGGGTGAGTATCATGAAATCGAGATATCGAGTCATGTTTTTCATTTTCAGTTCGATACTTTGATTTGTTGATTGATTCACCCATCGAAAAGAAAACAAAATAAAAAAAAAAGATTAGTTCGAAATCGAAAATTGGTGATTTTTTCATAGATTAGTTATTAGAAAGCATTTATTTTGTTTTTATTATTTTTAAACTAAAAATTGAGGTTGAGGATTTAAATTTAATCCTAGCTATTTGTACAAACAATAAAAAAAATATACTATATTAACTCTGTACAATTTGTTTAAAAATCAAATGCAAGGTTTTAAAAAAGTGAAATGTTTTGTGTCGTCTAGTTGGGGTGCTCCAAGTGGAGTTTCTCTGGCATAGAAAAGTGTATCTAGTTATTGCATATAGTATAAATATATATATATACACAAATATTTACAAGTGGTTGTGGTTCTTTTAGAAATTATCAAGGACATTAAAACAAAATTATTTAAAATAACAAAAGTGTGAGCAAGCGAGCGAAGCGAGTAAACATTTACTGTAGTAAAAAGAAAATTATTAACGAATACTTATATTTATTTTAATTGTTAATTTTGTTTAAAAGAAAAACGATCAATTTTAATATCCTACCATTATTTCTGATATCATTCCTTCTATTTGTTTAGTTTAAAAATAAAAAAGTTTAAAATTTATTTTATTTTTAATGTTTATTAATCCTTCTGTTTCTTTCGTGTAAACCAAATCAAAAAGTATGAACAAGTGAATGATTTTCATATAAATAATTAATGCAAGGCACTTAATATCATACATACACATCAATACACTATGTTGTATATATTATATCAATGTGCGGAAAAAAATAATACATCGAAATTGAATAAAATTTTAGATAAAAACAAAATGTTTACAAAGTACATATCATGATGAATCAAGGAATCGAAGCAGTCATTAAGAATTGTTGATTAATTTTTGTTTTTTAGAAAACAGCAACATGAACATTATTCCGAGCAAAATTTCTAAGTTAAGCTGTCAAATACTGAATAAGACGAAATAGGTATTCGCTTGGTCACTTTGACCATCTCTCATTTGATATTGTGAGATATCATTTTCCTGAACTGGACATTATATCAAATTGAAAAGTTGCAAAAGATGTATTGTTTAAAAACTAAATACAAAGCTCTAATAATTTTGTGTTTGTTTTAACTATTTGTGGTATTTAATATTGTCCCAGTATTGGAAAATATAACTTTTAAATACGAGGCCAGTATATGATGAATGAATGCGAGGTCTTCTTTGGTCTTACATATATCGAACTTATAAAATATCTGAACAAAATTTTAAACCTAATCTAGTTTTCAAGCTTACAGATGTGTATGTAGATAACTACACTTTAATATAAATAAATAGAAGCAAAAATGAGGCCAATTAATTAAAAAAATTAATTTGAAATTTGAATTTTTTCTCCAAATGAATATTATCAACAGTAAAAAAAAAATCTTAGTACCTTATCTATTGCCATTCTGAGATCTCATACCTTGATTTACTTTGTAAACATTTCTCTTTGTAAAATAATAAATTCAAAAACAACAAAAAATTCTGTACAGAAACTAGAAAATCAAAAACAAAAGCCAGCATCAGGTCAAGTAGCCGGAAAAAATGAGGCCGAAGAATCAGTGCTCCTACGTGACTGGGACATCGAGAAATTTTTTCCAAATCGTGGTGCCAGTTTGAATCGTTCAAACACAAGTACATTGAAGTCGGACCAAAAAATGGTAATGCACCGCAGTAGCATCTCAGAAGTGCCTAGCAATGCAGCGGCAGCTAGAAAAGCCGCGGCTATATCAGCTCCATTAACCAGTATTTCAACATCTTCAATCTCTACAACGTCTTCCTCATTTTCACCTGCTCAAAGAAAACTATCGCAACCAATGCCAAATAGATCAACAACTAACAGTGCCTTAGTTACAAATACACCAAAAAATAATAATAGCGCTGTAAGTTGCAGTAAAAATCACAAAAGACAAGAGTCTGATTCCAAATTGCCAATGAATTTTGTAAGAGGCTTCCGCAGGGAGAATTCCGATTTCTTTCCACTTACAAAACGCCATTCGGCTGTTCTTGGCGAAAGAATGGCAAATAATGGCAGTGGTGGAATTGCCTCCATTAGTAACAATAACAGTAATACTCCATTACAACAACGTGCCAGTGCGTTATTCCAACGGAGTACGAATATGTTTAAGAGTGACGATGCTAAAGTAAAACCCGAACAAAAGTCACTTAAAAAATCCGAAAGCAATAAACAGATCAATGTTTCGCCTCAACAACAACAACAACAGTCGATTGTGAATCAAAACCAAAAATCCGAACCAACCAAATCGAGTTGGAGCAGTAGCCTTACCGGAAGAAATCTAGACTTTTTAAGGCCTCGACGTGAAAAGACTGAATCGGTTATATTTTTGCAAAACTATGCGGCCAGACAACAATTGATTATGGCTCAGCAGCAACAACAGCAGCAGGTAAAGCATAAACATAAACAAAAAAAAAACATTTCGGCGGTCAAAATAAACCAAACCATTTTCTTCTCTAAATTTTCCTTTTTTCGTTTGATTTATTCTTACTCCAATTATTTTTATTTCGAATCTTACTGTAATTTATTTTTTGTTTTTTATATTCTAATGGCTTTACTCATTGAATTCATTCGCTTTAACAGTTGTTTGGTAATATTTTTAGGTAATGCATTAATTTAAAAAAATCATTATTATATATATAGCTAGAGTAGAAACCATTATTTATATACCTCAGCGAGCATTCATTAATGTATACAGAATTGTAGTAAATAAGATATTAAGAAAGAAGAAGATATTATCTGTTTATTGAAATTACAAATAAAAAATTTTAGCAAGTTTTGCTAATTTTATGTGTATATACATATTTCATATGTAGTTAGTTGCGAAAATGTCAGTACACTGTCTGCATATAGTTTGGGTCTTGGTAACTCTTCAAATTGCTAAGCTTTTGAATATACAAAGAAATTAAATTTAAAAAAATTCACGTCTTCTTCTTTCAACGTGCTAACAACCATTAAACATTAACAGAAGTTCATTGAATCATTGCTTAGTTTTAAAATTCTAACCGCAACCATCAGAATCTATGTTATTTTAATATAATCTAATCATTAAACTTTTTTATCATAAAAAATCACCAATTATATTTCCGTTGCAGAAAGGCACGTTTATGTTTGTTTATAATTTAACTCGAAAACAAAAATCCAACTCACAAAAATATATTTAAAACGAAATAATAAAATGCGAAATAGCAAACCATTGAAATAATGAAAATAAATAAGAAAATTTCTTATATAATATTCTAATTACGAGCTTGAATGAGTTGATTTTAATTTGATGATATTCTTCAGCATGTATAATACATAATAATATATTATATACCCTTATTGTAATTTAATGCATGTATTTTTGCAAAAACAAAAAAGAAACAATAAAAAAGTTTGGCTTTCTACTGTTGAGTATACTTTTATGCCCCCCAACAGCAACCTTTTAAAGCTTAGTTCGGTTGCATTTAAAACCCCTTTGAAAAGTTTTCCTCAAAATAATGTAACATCGAGATCAATTCCAATCTCTAAGTAATTTCTAAAGAGCCTCTACCATTTGTAAAATAAAAATTAAACAACAACAAAATTAACACAACAATGTATTGATTTAATTTTATTTAGCGAATAAATGTGAACATTTTATCTCCTTCTAATTCTTTTTTCATAATTTACAAAAATATATTCCAATATTTTAAATAATTAATAAGTTGATAAGAAGTATGAACCAAATATATTTTTCTATGTAAGCTAGTGAAAACATTTTTTTCCTTAAATACAAAAAAATAACTTATACATATATAAATATAAATTTTATTTAATTGATTTACATTCTCAAATACATAGTAATTTACTTAATTACAATTTTTTTGAAACTGATGTAATTTTTTGTGCTAACATATATTTTTAAATTTTAACTAATTTTTAATGCATTTTTTATTTGTATAAATTGTTTACATTTATCGTTAAATACCCCTTAAATATTAATTTAAAAGAGCTAACAATTATTAACCATTTAAATGACCCTTGGGTAATATTTACAAATATAAAAAGTAATTCAGACTGTAATTTGAAAATTCCTAGAGCTAACAATTTATTTTTCGTTATTAACAACCTTGACAAAAGTACTGAGAAACTAAATTTAAAAAAGAAAAAAAGATGCTTCTTCTTGGATGGCGGAATGCTAATGAGGAAATAAAAACATTTTGTTTCAATGAGGAAGAAGGGCATTTCAATAACAAAAACAAAGCTAATGGCTGTTTTAGACCAAATGAATTTAAATTTTTTGCAAATATAATAATACGCTTAGAATGTTTAGAATGAAAATTATTATATTTAAATTGGTTTGAATATATTTTTTTAGGAATCATCTACATAATAGTCATTTTTTATAGTCTAATCATAAATTTTGTGGTGTTATTATTCATTCGTATATGTGTACCCGCTTAAGTAATTGTTTTTTTTTTGTCTACACTGGATCACTTTAAGTTCACACAAATGTACAGAAACTCAGTGTAAGGAACAGACTTACATTATACATAGTTTCTTTGAGGGAAATATTTGTGCCCGAAAATGTACCGTGATAAGAGTTCTTGTTTTGAAAAGCAGAAATGCTTCTGGATTTGATTTCAGAGTCGAAACCAGAAAGGTTCACACGTTTCGAATTTTTCTACCGGATAGCTAATCAAAAAAGCAATAAGACGGGTTTAAAAAAAAAACTGGCAATATATTTGTTTCATTTTGTCAATGTTGAGTACACGTTAGATCTATTTGTGAAGATTAAAACCACTCCTTTTTTAAGTGAAGGTTCAATTTTTTATTGAAAAAGAGAACAACTATGAGCAAAAAATCGGTACATAAATTCAGATTACGATATATTTCTTGATAAGGCAAGTATGTTAGTATAAGTAGCCAAGAGCTAATACATAAGCCGCGTTTTATTATCGCTCATAACCCATATGGTTCACTTCGTGAAAATAAAAAGATGTGAGTTAGTGCGAAAACAATGCTATATACCCATCTCTTTTTTCATTCTGATAACTTAAATTTCATACAAAGTATGTCTATTTTCTTAGCACTGCAATGGTCTGCTGACAAATCGCTAACATGATTCACAATGGATAATAGCCGCTTTCCGGTCAGAGTGAAAACTTGAATCTGGGTTATTGAAATAAACATCGATAGAAACCTTGACCGTCACAACGCCATAGCATTTCCACCCCTGGATCCCATGTTGCTTTTGTAATACGTGTTATAAGATAGCCTCGATCCAGACCCGAAGATAATAAAACGCAACTATAGTTTAAGTTTGCAAATAATTGTTTTCATGAAATTTTCAATTTTTGAGAGTTTATATTCAAGTGATTTTAGTGTACTTAATTCGTATCCCAGCACTGTAGATTCTTGAAAGAATATTGAAAGGTCTTAAAACATGTTTTAAATAATCGGTTAAGACTCAAAACCTGAAACACCATTCTGCTTCAAAAAATTTGTTTCTTCTCAACAGAACTCCTGTTTGTTGTCTTTTCTCTTTGTTGAGTATTTACTTAACTGGGTACACATAACATAGTTAAAATTTCATAATATATACATTTTTTTTAACTCAGCACTGAAGTAGCTCTTATTATGTTTTCTTTGTTCTTATGATAATAACATTTTGCTTCTATATTTTGGTCGTATTTTTTACAATACTGGTGGACAGGAATAGTTAATTCGTATACTTATATTTCTATCCAATCAAATATAACTCCAACAAGAATTTGGTTTGGAATTCAAAATTTTTTTAAATTGAAATTAAAAAAAAAGAAAACCACAATAAAGTATGAAATTTCGAAACTTTGATTCGTTGTTGTTGAGTCAACGATTATGTAATTTAAAGCCCATTAGCCGGAAGCCTAGGACCCGGATCGCCGATATTGATGACAAAACGGATAAATACGCTTTTTGGTTATAAAAAAATGTTTTCAGTTAGTTAATGGAAACTCCATAGGTCTTATGGATTTTTTTTCTTGAAAATGTTTTATTTTGGGAGTTTTTTTATTAAGATATAGAGCATCAAAAGAGAGGCCTTTAAAGGACTTTAATTTTGAAAATTGATTAAATATGACGTACATGGTATATACTAATTAACGAAAGGTAACTCTGTTCAAAAAATCAAAAGCCGTAGAGAGTTTCCATCCAACGACGACCATTATAGTATTCGCATGTTCAGTTCATAATTGTGTTTTGATTTCAGGTATGTACCAAAAACCTTGTTTGAAGTCACAATTGCAATAACCTCTATCATAATTGCAAACATAAATATATAAACAAATAAAATATAATAAACAGTAAGATAATATGAACATTTTAACAATGCATAATTTAGAAGGGAAAACTACCTTCATGCTTAACAACTAAAGGCAGCTCTGCGAATTTCATATAGATTTGATTTTTCGGACTTCAATTGAAAAAATTGTAAAACAAAAAATAATTAGAAGGTTTATTTTTTAAACAAATTCTATATACTACTGAAATAAATCAGCCAAGTAGAAGACTTAGCATTAAGGATTGGACTTGTTGAATTATTGATTCAAAATAGCTTTTTATGGCCTTTAGTCCTACAAATTGGCGTTTCGTTCGGCGGAATTTCAAGATAATAATTAATATATAATAAACCTTATACCTATAAAAAAAAAAGCTTTGAATATATCGCTTTAGTCAATCACATTTGAGCGTTGAATAGGCCCTATTCAGAGTAGTTTTAATTCTGAATAAAACACGATATAGATTATTTGAATTACGTCGACATTTTGCATCCATATTCTCCTGACATTGTTTTTTTTTTTGTTTTCACATAGAGTTGTTTTATATCAGACCAAAAATTTAAAATCTCAATAGTTGAAAATACTATATTTAACTTAAAATAACTACATTAATACCTTTCCCTCCGCCAGTGTTGTGAAATAATACAATACCAGCTTAAAGGTTCTGGTTTAACAAGATTATCTTATTAAAATGTACTGAAACTTTTGTGTCCGATTTCATCAATTTAAAAAAAAAATATAAATAAATTTTAGTTTTTTGTTTAATAAAATTCCCATCATTTTGAACAAAAAAAAATAAAAACTAATTTCCTTATTGGCATTCAAACGACTTCAAAGATCGAGTCGTAAAAGAAAAATCATTTTTAAATTTCACATCAATTTGGTGTTTGTGACTTTTAAATGAATTTGTGCTAAACTCTAAAACAAAATTGTATTTATTCATTTTGCCATAAATTAGAACCGAAGCGGAGAGAGTAGTGGCTTGGGTACTCCTGGAACTCGAACGAGTAGCGTTCTGCCAGACTTACTTAGTCAAGCATCGCCAGCAACGCCACCACGCCATGATAAATCCTCCAGTGAAGAGGTAAGTCTTTCGTTTGTTTTTTTTTTTTTTATTTAAGAATAGAGTTGTTTTTTTTTATTCTTCGTTTATCCGGTATACATATAACAAAGGTCGATGTTATTTTTTTTTTAATATAATAAAATATTTTTGAGCTTTACCATAGTACCATCATTCAAATAAAGAAAAAAGAAAAAAACTTTAGCTTTAAACTTTTAAAACTTTGATTTATTTTTAAATTAATATCTGTTTGTTGTGTTTTTTTTTAAACCAATGAAAGTGTTGTTGTGTGACTAATCATTTGGTTTGGACATTTTATTTTAATTACATTTTTAATTTTCACATGTAGAGCAATTTTACCTGTATCATCTTGTTTATTTAAGGTAATCAAATAATTTGTTTTAAAAACAAAACTAGAAAACTGAAAAGTATTTTTGATTAAATATAATTCATATAAAACAACAGTTTAAGGCATTTCGTGCATATTTATTAGTTGTTTTTTTTTTTTTTAATTCTTACCCCGATGAATGTACTTGGAAAGCAAAAGTGAATGAGATATTTAGATAAATAAACCTTATTTTTGACTAAATTGATTTGTATACATAAAAACCAAAACAAAAATATTTTTTTATAACGAATTTTATTCTTCATTGTGTTTTGTCTTTCCGCGACGTTTGAGCTGATGGCCACATCATCGAATCCACTAAAAAATTCTCAATAAATGAAAAAAATCAAAAAATAGTAAGTATTTCTGCCAAAACAACAACAACAACAAAAATACAAAATTTTCAAACAAACATCAACAAAGATAAAAATAAGCAACTGCCATTGATTGTTTGTATTATTTTGTTTGTTTCTATTTCTTTTGTATAGAATAAAAAACTTTAATTATTCTTTTCACTAAAAAAAATGTATTAAATTAACAAACAAAAACTATGAATTATTGAGAAAAACTATTTTTTGTTAAATATGTAATATGAGTTGTTAAAACTCCATACAATGGATTTCTATAGAAAAAGTTGTCTGTCGTATGATTTTGATATTAATTGTTGCTGCATTAATTCTTGTTTCATTTTTTTTTTTTTGTTGAACACATATTTAAAATTAATTTCTTGTTTATTTATTGTTAATTTAAATGGATGGAACCTCGTTGTATATTTTCTACACTATAATAATATTAGATAGAGAAGAAAGTATAGGACTGTGTATCATTGGAAACGTTTCCTTTTTTTTTTATTTTTTTTATTTACGAAATTAATTTTCTTGTGATAATCTTTTTTAAGGGTGCACATTTGCCTAACATGAGGAGTATGTTTAGCATGTGCAACCATCATGGTTATTTTGTCGGTGTACGAAATATTTGTTTTTGAATATATTAGTTAAAAAATATGCACTTACATGTTGAATTGAAATTCTTTTTATAATTTCGTTTCATACTTTGTAATTTGTCTAATTAATCATATTCATAAAATATACAAATGAATCCATTGAAAGTTTGACTAACCAATGTTAACCAATGCATTTTTATTTTCAAATGTACTTAAATTTATTTTGGATTCTTTCAAAATACAATTATTTCATAAATACTACAGCTCTATTTTAGTGTTCATTGATGTTTTATTAAAATGTTATTTCTTTAGTTTCTTCATCCACAAATAATATTTCTTTATATGTACAAAGAATAAACCAAATCTTACATTTTACAGTATAGTGAATATGAAAAAATTATACAAATGGGGGTAGCTTACTTGGAAAATAAAATACAAATTTAAATCGACAAATTGCGACATTTTATAAGCAGCCTCGTTCTTTTTGATCTGAAGCGCTCTCGCGAATGTAAATTCCACGATATAAAAACAAATTCGGTCCATCGAATTTATCTGCTACTGGTTTTAAGTATATAAAACATCTGACAAAAATTGATTTGGTATTCTACTAGTAAATCAGAATAACCCAAAAAACAATTTTGAATTTCTTCGAATTTTAAGAACCTAATTTATATAGCTTATTAAAAAAGTGCTTCATCACCACTGTGGAACTGTAATGAAGAGTTTTCTCAATAGGGATTACACATGCAGGAAACCATACCTTGAATTGTATATTTTTCAGTTTAGACTTTTGTTTTTCTTAAGTCAGTTATATATTATTATACGGTACCTACAAAATTGTCATTCGCTAAACATACTTTTCATCTATCATTACATTAAATAGCTTTTTATAAATCATATACATATATATTTTGTTTTAAACAAAATAAAGAGATTTTCAAGTTTTATTCATCAGCTAAATAAAATATGTACTATTCTTATGAAAAGTTTAATTTATTAATAATTATTGTTTCATTCTTTTAACAACATGGCGTCTGGGAAAGACTAATCACACAATTATGTTAAGTTGTTTTCTAAACAATTTATTTATTTTTATGTATTTTAGTTCGAGTTTAGTATCATCGGTACTTTTGTTTTACATCCAACTAACAATATTAATTTTTACTTAATTTTGTTCGAAAACTATCAAAAATGAACTTTCAAAATAAGGGATATATTATGTATACATTGATTCCTTCCTTCATAATTAAAAACATTAAAAAAAAACTTCTTGCATGATAATACACCTACCAATTGCATTACAAAGAAAAAATAATAACTAAAACAGTAATGCATTTATTAAATTCAAAAAAATTAACTTAAAGCACTTTAAATCTATATTTTGCTTGATGTGAATGATTTTTATTATTTTTTTTTAATAATAATCTCATTTTTACACATTTTTCTAGTATCGAGCGGCCGTTAGCTCATCAGTCCATTCCACACCTTCCAAATCGTTTATTGCGTCGAATAGTTCGCCACAATCGACTATTTCGTCGTCGTCACGACAAAATAGTCCAAATCATTCGATTACAAAAACTAGATCGAGTAGTAGTATTAATAATAATAATAAATCAATAACACCACCTTCACTTCCGCCCCATGCCTATGCTCTCCAACAGAAACAAAGGAGCTTCCTCACTTTCGGATTTGGTGCCGGCGGTTCAGGACCGTCCCGTCGGGAAAGTCACGTGAATGTCAATGTGACCCCAACGTCGCATGATGCCTCAAGTGACACTCCTGAAATTCGCAAATACAAGAAGCGCTTCAATTCGGAGATTTTGTGTGCTGCATTGTGGGGTGTCAATTTACTGATAGGAACAGAGAATGGTTTAATGTTGCTCGATCGATCGGGACAAGGAAAGGTATGAAAAATAAATACAATTCAACATCTATACATATTGCTTCTTTCAACCCTTTTATTTTGACAGGTCTATCAATTGATCTCGCGTCGCCGTTTCCAACAGATGGAAGTTCTCGAAGGACAGAATATATTGGTAACAATATCTGGAAAAAAGAATCGTGTACGTGTGTACTATCTTTCATGGTTAAAGTCAAAAATCCTTAGAACCGATGGTCTATCAGATGTAAGTCCCTCCACATTTTTTGTTTTCAAGAACTCAAATTTCAAATTACTATTGATTTTGTGTTTATATCTCATAGCAAGTGGAACGACGCAATGGTTGGATTAATGTCGGAGATCTTCAAGGTGCTGTACATTTCAAAATAGTTAAATACGAAAGGATTAAGTTCCTAGTGATTGCATTAAAAGACTCGATTGAAATTTATGCTTGGGCGCCAAAGCCTTACCATAAGTTCATGGCATTTAAAGTAAGTATTATTTATAGTTTTCTTGTGTGTTTCTTCTGTATGATTTTATTTTTGTATTTTGTAGAACTTTGGTGAACTTGAACATCGTCCTCTGCTAGTGGATCTAACAATAGAAGATCAATCCAGATTGAAAGTTATTTACGGCTCAGCCGAAGGTTTCCATGCTGTCGATCTGGACTCTGCTGAAGTTTATGATATCTATCTTCCTAAACATGTAAAATTATTCTTTAAATTGTTTTAAATTTGAACAAATTCATTATTGTTTTATTTTGTTTCCAGACTCAGGGTGCAATCATACCGCATTGTATTGTAGCGCTTCCAAATTCGAATGGAATGCAATTACTTCTTTGCTATGATAATGAAGGAGTTTATGTGAATACAGTTGGTCGAGTATCGAAGAACATTGTTTTGCAGGTGAGTTTAATTCATTTATTATGCTGAGCTAATAGGTCTAACAAAGCACATATTTTGTGAGCAATCATCATGTTTCTTTTCTATTTTGCATGTGGTCGCCACCAAGGTTAATTTCACTTAAGAATGTTTTCTTGCATTTCTATATTATCTGCCAACTACCCCATGAAAATAGGTGTAGAAAGCTATCCTCAAAATTTACTTCAGTAAATAATACCAAAGTATCCCATATACAATCGAGGGATTCAATCCCGATTTTCAAGACTTTTTTTTAGTATTATTTCAGTTCTTGCAAAGAAACCAAACTCTTTTGTATGACTTCTCTTAGTTTTGGGATTATTATATTATCACGAATGCCAAAAATCTGGATTGGTTTTAATCCAGAAATAAAAAGCTCGAATGTGAAAATAAAGATAATCAACATGCAGATTCATTTAATTTTTAAGTTAAAAAAAAAACGTTTTTTTTTAATTAAATATATGAGTAGTAAAAATATGATGATTTTTCTTCTTTTTTTTTAATAGTGGGGCGAGATGCCAACATCAGTAGCCTACATCGGTACGGGCCAAATTATGGGCTGGGGCAATAAAGCAATTGAAGTAAGTGCATAATTTTTTCAAAATAATAAAATACTTAGATTTTTTTTAATTTAAAATCTTTGAACTATAGATTCGTTCAGTTGAAACCGGTCATTTGGACGGTGTGTTTATGCACAAAAAAGCTCAACGTTTGAAATTCCTTTGCGAAAGGAATGATAAGGTGTTCTTCAGCAGTGCCAAAGGTGCTTCGTCGTGTCAAATATACTTTATGACACTCAATAAGCCTGGTATGGCTAACTGGTAGATAAGCTAAGTCTAAAGAAAATCGAAAAACAAAAACAAAAAACACAACATATTCAGATTTAAAACTACAAATAAAGAACAAAAGAAATAATTAAAAAAAAGAAGATAGAAGTAAACACAAAAAGCAACAACAACAAAGTTATAAAACTAATTTATATTATTAAACGCATTTTTTTATTAAAAAAAAAAAAAAAAAAAATATTCTTATAATTATGATTACTTATTATTAAAAAATATATAAAATTAAAACAAATTATATATATTAAAAGTGAGAGTGCAAGAGAAAAACAAAATAGAAAGAAAAACCACAATTTTTATCATCGTGTGTGTATAAACGCAAGTAATATTAGAACAACAAAAAAATTAAGAAATAATATCAAACGCTTTTCTTTTTGAATATATAAATGAATAGTATAAAAAACAAAGTCTTTTTTTTTTATAATCTTTTAAAATGTTCGCATCTTTTTTAATGGAATACAATTTATTATTATTATTATTCTTTTTTATTATTTTTATTGAATATATTTAAAAAGTAATAAATGTTTTTAAATAGGAACAAAACTTAAAATTATAATCATTTTTTCTATATTGGCTAACAGGTACATATTAATATGTAAAATTCAATTTATATACAGAGCAAAACATGAAAATGTATACTAAATCGTCAGTCCCCACTTAAGTTCAACATAGGCGGAAGACTTTTTTATCACTATACAGTTATGCGTGTAGATGGAATTGTTTATGCTAAGTTATTCGTTCAAGAAAAGTGCAGATGTTATGTTCGTCGTGCTCTATTTTTAGTTATTATCAAACAAAAGAAAACTTGAATTCAGATCTGATATTGATTTATTACGGACTACCATTTTTTAGTATAAAATAAAGTGGAACCAAGTTTGGTGTTTAGAACTGCCTACTTAAAAATTCCTTTCTGCGTTCTTTTTGAGGAAGAATAATGATACACAAACCAATAATTACAAACAAATCTGCTTATTTCTTCATTCCCAATTTGTGTACCTGAACATTTGCATGCATCTTCGTACAAGTTTAAATTCTTAAATTAATTCATACAACAGCCATTGAGTGAAAGAACAGTATAAATCCTGGATTTGTAATTTTCTTTCACTCAGTGACCGATCAGAGAAGTGTAGTTAAGCATGAGTTCGGCTTTCGAATTTATTGTTATTTTGTTGATTTGACGGCTTACGTTAGTAGAACAATTTGGCATTTTCAGTTCAAATTCAGTTTTTGGCGCTTGTAGTGTTTTTCACCGATTCAATAAAAAATCAATGATTTTATTATACATAGAGAAAATAGAGCAAAACAAATAATTCATAAACCCAAATATGACTACCATAACTGGCCAAGTTTTCAGTCTAGCGTACAAAACTTTGCTATTTTGATTGACAAAGCATGTTTTTTTTTTTAAATCGCCCAAAGGTTTTTTACAATAAACAAAAAATGTTCAAGTCATAAAGGTACGAACGAGTTCAATTTTATGCATTCCCAGCCATATGTTGACTTTGCTTCCGTTTGCTTTCTGTCAATATGGTGAATTTTCTTGCAATAACTTTGCATACAAATACTATTCCAAACTTTATCATCATTCACGTACGCCGACCGTACCTCCAAAACCTCCATTTATATTCATCCAATAGCACCAATTTACTCTCCTTTTTGCATTTCCTGGTTTATTATATTTTCAAAAGAAATATACACTCGTTAAATGATTCGTACTGGTCTTATAATTTTTCTTTTGTCCATAGCTATATAAGGGACTCGGAAATACTAAAAATATTTCCATGCAAAAACCTATCATTCTCACTCATGATATCCTAAACAACCACCTTATTTGAAAAGATAATATAAAATTTTAAGTATACAATGCCAATCGTTTAATTTGGGCTAATTTTCAAGTTTTGCAACCAAATGAAAGTGGATACATGATAATCATTTGTTAACTTTAATTTAGGTTGCCCATATCAATTGCTTCATTCACATGTTAAAATAGTTGAAATTAAGCTATGTTTTTTTTTCGAAGATAGAAATACAATTTTTAATTTAAACAATACGAAAGCCATTATAAGAGCTTAATAAACAAAAATATTAAAAATTTGAATGAACAATTCATTTTACAAAGCCAAATAGGTACAAGTTACAATTTATATTTATTTGTAGCTTTTTTTAATTTGCTTTACCAAAATAAAAATAAATAGGTGCTTGAAATTTCATAAATTATTATCATGTCCTATTCGTTTACTATCCCTTTACTAAAAATAAATTTATTTATTTTAAAAAATCTTATGTCATACTGTTTTATTTGTTTCTTGGTTTCAGAAAAAAAAAATATTTTAATTATGTTGAAAAGTTTAGTATATCTTACAAAAATTATTACTTTTTTTACTCGGTTCGTTTTTGAAACGTGTTTTTTTGTTTGCATTATTTGCTCGTTTATAAAATCAACTGTCTTGGCAATGATTTTAGACTTATTTAAAAATCTTTAATGTTAAGTTATTTTTTTGTGTATATTTTCTTGGAAAAACTATTATAATTGAATTTAGTTATGACTACAAAAATATATAAAGAATTATTTTTTGTTTTCGATTTTCGGTGATTTTTTACTGTTTTTCGTTGAAGTTTTTTGTTGCTTATATTTTTGTTGTATTTTTTTAGGTTGCTAAAACAAGCTGATATGTTAATGGAAACATTTTGGGAAAGCAGGCAACAAGCTTCAAAGGGATGTAAAAAGTAACATTCATTAGGGCAATTAAATATTAATTTTATGTTGTAAACAGTTTTCTTTTCCAAATAAAACAATAGCACTTAAATATTTGAAATTGTATTAGAATTGTTTGGATTAATTGAATATATTGACAGGGAATAAATAATTTCATCGCTATGTGCACTCAATGCCTTTATCCTTTTCGCAAACCCTTTGCATAAATTCTTTCGATTTGCATCTCCACCACATTTTGCTGGTTGATTTTTTGTCGTAGGGGCTTTGAAGTCGTCCAACTAATATTTGAGATTTTTATATACATATTGAAAATCGTCGAATGCTAGAAACATGAATGTGCAAAAATAAAAGTATTGCAACTTCATTTTTGAAAGTTTTACTACAAAAAATGGAGTCTTAAATCAACTACTTACACAGGTCAACATGGTTTCGTACAGAAACCAAAATGTACTTTTCCCTAGATTTTTGGTGAGCTGAACTCGAATCTGAAATCAGAAAAACTGTCGGGCAGCGATTTTAGTATATTCCCGTTATATCAACATTTTTGTTTTGGTGTTTATAAAGTTGTATTGTAAAGTGAGGTAAATTGTTTCAACAAAATTTGTTTCTTTTAAAATCTGTTTAAATCTCTCCGATATCACTTTTCCAACACGAATGTGTTCTGTTAGAAACTATTGAAAATTTTGTTGAACAATTTATCTCATGTTACAATACATCTTTTGAAATAGCAAAAAAAAAACAGTTTTTTGTTGATGAAATAACGCGAATATCTCAAAAACGTGGCCTAATTTTTTCTGACTTGAGATTCGAGTTCAGCACCGAAAACCTATAGAAAAGTATATTTTGGTTTCTATAACAAAAAAAAAATATAATTTTGCTGACCAGTGTTATTTAACCTGTAATTTAAATATAATATTTTCTTCGATATACGCACGTTAACAGTACTGTACCGGATTAGCGATACATTTATTTAAGTAACTAACCTCCTCAAAATATGTAATTTGCACATTCATGCTTCTGGCATAAGGGATTATGTTCCTTTTAAGCCATTCACGGAAGTTTTCGTCCACTCTATCAAGATTTAATGTATGTCTATGGTTACAGTGGATGATTTATCTGACGAACAAAAGTTCTGACAAATTATTAAGAATTGTTTGTCACAAGCGGGTAGTTACAGTAAATACGTTTAAATTCAGATTTCTTTTACTATCACGTTCAACACATTTTTTTTCTGACGAACTCTTGAGCGATGAATCTGCTCTGACGAATTCGTTGTAGATTCTGACGAATAAAACATGGGAACTGTAACATCTTGGCTTTGATGTGCATGTAAGAACACTTCATAGTTCGTCAGAATACGCATCCATTTTAGCGTAACCTTACTGTTCATGATTGGGCATTTCTCTAGGTTCTAGGATTATAGAGCTTTTCAAAGTGGTTTTAGTCAAAAGTATTCTATGATTTTCGGCAATCGTGGAACGATTATCTTAAAATTCTTTTTAATCTTTTTTTCAAGTGATTTCTATTTACACGTACATTATGTGGATATGTATAAATTGGTCGAGTGCGTAGATGTAAAATTTCCGCAAAACTGTACAATTAATGCTCGATTTACTTTGGCTAATACTGTTATATCTAAAGTATTACTATTTAATAAGAAGCGTGGATTTGTTCCAAGTACAAATATGTAATACCATTTTTTAACTATTGTTTTTGGAAGCTTAGCTATGATGACCAATAATAATAATTTTCATAAACTAATAAATAGTGCTAAAAAAATCTGGATATTATGATATCATTTATGTAATGAGGTTTTATGTTTCCCATTACAATTCAGTGGATTGACAATAGTTTTCGAAGCTAATACTTGAATCTAGTCTAATAGAAAATTTACATTTTTTTTTTTCAATTTTGAAATTCTGAGCAAACATATTTGGATATTAAAAATTAATTTGTCCCCATTAGTCAGTCCTTTGATTTGAAATCAACTGATTGCAAGAGCTATAATAACAAATGGAATATGATTCATCAAAGATGACCTAATTTTTGAGTTGCAGTCGAAAGTCATTTGCTATAATAAACGAATTTTGTAAATTTATAATGAATAGTGGAAAGGGTGTATAAAATGTTGCTATTTGTAATTCCAGAATACAAAGATATAAGAAACCATTTTTATAACAAATACATTTATTTAAATTAATTACAGTAAGACAGTTAAAAAATTACTTATTTGGAATATTACTGCCATTTTGTCAGTTAGGTATATATCGAGATTTAATTTTGTCAATTAGTTTTTCGGGTTTAAACGACCTCCGCAAGGATGTTCTCCTGGAGCTTTATCAGCAAAAGCATTGATTCCCATTGAAAATGTTACTTCTCCAGCTGCGAAGCGTTTGTTATGCTCCGCAATTTTGACTTTGTTTTCATTATACAAACTGCGTCGTTTCTGCTCTTCTTCTAGGTCTTTGTACTCCTTGTTGAATTTAATCTTAAAATTAATTGAAAATAATGTAATGATTAAAAACATATTTGAATTAAAATACTTTGTATTCCTCCCATTCTTGGTCAAGTTCGGCAGACATTTTGATAATTTAGAAAGTTCAACTGCTTGGTTAAACGATGAATGGCTTTGTGGGGTTTTTAAATGCAAATGAATAAATTTAAATATAATAGGTGCAAGGAATAATATTTTAATCTGTTTTTCCAATCTTATAACAAAGCAAAAGCAAATGATTCATTTGTTGAAGAAAAGGCGTTTGTTTTGTTCTCTTCTGAATTTTGAGATGTCAAATTGTTTGAAATCAGCTGGATAAAAGCTTAGGAGTGCTGCCATTGCTGCTCAAATTTAAGGCCTGGTCAAACAGAACGCGTTCCAACAGGACGGTCAGAACGCGCCGCTGCCCTCCGCGTTCTGATATATCAAACAGAACGCGGTCAGCTTTCGGCGTTAGAAGAACCATTGACTTTATTATATATGGACTGCTAGTCGTGTGTTTTTTCCATACAAAAGCTCAATAGAAAAAAAATCAGCTTTTCCTTAACAACATAAAAGCTTCCGTTGAACATGTGGCGAACAAAAAAACCATCCTAACGTCTCTGTATGTCGATCACCCTATCATATTTGTCAATCAAAGTCAAATATTTATTACTATTTTTATTGAACAAGACGTAGTCATTTTATTTTATTATAAAAAAATAAATTTAAAAAAAGTCATGGTGCAGTTCGAACTTACTGGATAGATATTTAACCTTCCTACTAATATCAATCATCAACATAATACATGGAATTGCAAAATGGTAAGTCAAAATCGAACTAAAAAAATCAAGTTATAGATAAATGAAAAGCCCTTAAAACTACATATCTTGTTCTTCTTCAGAATTCAGAGGGTTGGTAACTAACTGGCAAATCAAATAAAAAGAAACAAATTTTCGAGGAAAGGAAGCTCTTTTTTAGTTTTTTTCTTCGCCAAAAAAAGGCGAACTTCTAAAAAAACTATAAAAGTGTCAAGTCACCGAAGCTGCAATGTCTGCCGCCTTTTCGATGGCAGCGCTAGTGTGGCGTATAGTAATAGACTGAACAGAAGTTAAATTGGCTCCCCGAAGTCCATATATAGTAGGTCAATGAGAAGAACAAATTCGAACTACGTGACGAGATTTTTTAAGATGTTGAGTGATCTAATCGGCACGAGATCAAACCAAGTCGGCAAATTTATTCTTTTTGCTCTGGATGTATGTTGTTTGTGTTGTGCATTTTAGCTACGTTACCAAACAAACAACAACAATACTTTTCAAATTTATAAAATCAAAATGGAAACTTGAAACTTACTTGATTTTCCTAACAAGAATGCACAAAGTTTGTGTTAATATTTTGATTTTTTTCTGTCTCCAAGAAAGCAGAGAAATAAACACGTTCAATATTCAGCAAAATCACAAAATGCAAAGAGCGAATATGTTTGTTTTGTTTTTTTTTCTGTTGTGACGTTTGACCGTCACGTTCTTTGTAAAAATCTACAACTTCCATTTGACCGTTGCGTTCCATTTTTAACCGCTGACCCTGACCGTGCTCTGTTTGAACATCACCGTATAATTCCATAGAAGACAGAGAACCTGATGGGCAAAGTTGTTTCCCGTCTCGCCGGACCACGCTCTAATTTCCCAATCTAAACAGGCTCTTATTAATACGTTCGACCAAGCAATAAAATAATTATTTGATCTCCTGACCGATATAATTTCTAGTTTTTTATTTTTATCACGAAATATTTATTAAATATAGGCTCTGCTTTCCACGTTTCACAGAAAAAAACAAAGCGCACAGCCAAAACACAACGTTTCGTCACGCTTTGCTATATCACATTTGCGGTAATGGAACGGAATGGAACTTCAGGACGTGGCAAAGTTGGTCAGATTATCAACTTTGCCGCATGGTGCCACGCCACGAAGTTCAGTTGTAACTTAGTGCGATATAGCCCTGGCATGGAACTTTTGAGGCCAGTAGCAATGTTGTCAGATTTTTCGAGGCCCACTCAAAAATAATGCTCAAAAAGAAGTAAATTCCAAATAATAAAAACTCAAAATTCGACTGAGCATTTTACATGAGTTTCCCCGAATAGAACAATGACCATTTTAAGGATCATCCTCATGTAAAAAGTTTAGCAATCAAAAATTCTGCTTCCAAAATGTCTTCCATACTTGTCATTTTAGAAGTCAAATATGCATAATTTTTTACTAAACAATTTCTTACAGCATTTTCCAGCTAACTGTATTTTGTACCCACGTTCTATTAGTCTCATATCGGTAAAATTCGCTGAGAAACAATAAAAGTTGGATCAAAATTTAACAGATGCGAGAGTGGACTAAACTTCTAAGAGTTGAGAGTGTGGATACAATTAAATATTGAAATGTATAAGTAGCTCACTCCGAAAAGATTTTTCTAAGGTTCCCATTTACAAAGATCAATGGAAAATAAAAACAAAATGATTTTTCTTTCTCAATTTTCGAGGAGCCTAAAATCACCCAGTTTTAATATTTAAAAGACAAATACACAACTTTAAACAACAATAAAATTGTAATCGCTCCACATTCGCGTTGGTTTGGGAGAGCCTTAATAGCCCAAATTAGTATTAATCGCAAATCACAATTTGAAGGAGTGAGTGAAAGGTTCGAGTAGCCCAATTATGGTGATAAAGAACCCGTTCTGGCAACCCTGGCCTAGTGTAAAGCAAGTTGAGAAGCAATTTGGGAATCAAGCAAGTGGAATGCAACTGGGAAGCAAGTGGAATGTAAACTACGAATTTGACAGGCAGTTGTCAAATTCGTTAACAATTCGGATTTGTTTGTGCTGATGCTAAAAACAACTCAACGTTCTGAAAATTTTTTGGATTATGGATACTTTATCGCTTTAGGTTTTGTTCCCAATTGGCAACTTAAAGTTGCTCGCTCCAGCAACTTTTTGTTGCTCCCGATTTAATTACATTGGGTAATATGGGAGACCGGCCACTAGGCAACTAAGTTGCCAAAGTTGCTCGCGGTACTTTTTGCCAGTAACTTTAAGTTGCTCGGCCGTGCCCACTGGGCAACTTTAGTTGCTGCCAACTTTAGTTGCTGGCAACTTTATTTGTCAAAGATGGCCATGTTCAACAATAAAATATTATATTTTAATTTTCAGTATATCCTAAAACTACAAGCTATACATTTGAATTAATCTTATAACCTTTTCAAACCGAACCCAAAACGTGGTTTTCAAGAAAATATCGGCTTTGGAGAATAACCTATTCGAAAACACAAGTCTTCCCATACATTTGTTTATGCTTCAGGTTTTCATAAAACACAAGTTTTATATAAAACCAGTCGAAAACTTGTTGGAATTCAGAGAAGAACGAAACAAACGTACCTCTTAAAAGTCCAGTGCCTAATCAAATGTCAAAAAGGAAACTGATTGAATACTTTCAAAAAAACAGCTGACGAAATTCTGTCATATTAAATATAAAATTCCATTCTCAAAATAATTTAATTTATTTATAACAGATAATATTTTGCCTGTGGTAATTAAAATTGTTCATATGTTTAAAATTTATATAAATAATCATTTACTTTCATAAAATGGAGGTAAACAACAAAAGGAATAGAAAATTGTGAGTGGTTGGTTAATGAAAAACTGTAATGTCAAACGAAAATGTGTAATGTTCGGTGTGAATAATTTTCGAGTTTTTGAAAAGTTTTCGCCGAAAACCGGTTTTGGGGCTACTCTGCATTTATACTAACGTCAAATTTGGAGATCAGACACGAAATAAAATAGCGGCAACGTCGATTGGGACCAATTTTTTTGCTGGATGCAGTCATTACGCTTGCAATCGGAAGTATAACATACCTGGCATATTCTATATTTTCTAATCTACAGGTTGGTATGACTGGTGAGAAACTGACATTTTGCATTTTTCTTGTTTTTTCTACCTTCTCTTTCTTTTCTTTTTCAAAAGGCTTTCGGTACGTGTTGTGTTAAAAAATAATCTCAAAAAATTAATGAATATATCACTCATCCTTATTTTAAATACTTTGAATTCTAATGTTTATTAATCCCTCGATATGTGGAAATAGATATTTTTAAGTTTTCAACAAATATTCCACTACAAATTAATTATTTATCCTAACCCTGTGTTTCCGTGTAATTTTTGAGTCAACACTGACTGATTCTGTGTTCTTTCTTTTTCTTCATTAATAGATATTAAAAGCCAATAATGGGTCGCGTTATTCGTGCACAACGTAAGGGAGCTGGGTCCGTTTTCAAGGCCCACGTTAAGAGACGCAAGGGAGCCGCCAAGCTTAGGCCTTTGGACTTCGCTGAACGTCATGGCTACATCAGGGGTGTAGTTAAAGTGAGTTGTTAATGGATATAATTCTAGTTGGAATACTCTTGACAGATTGCCTTCTATTGTAGGAAATCATTCACGATCCAGGTCGTGGTGCTCCATTAGCAGTTGTTCATTTCCGTGATCCCTACCGCTACAAAGTCCGCAAGGAGATGTTCATTGCCCCCGAGGGTATGCACACTGGTCAGTTCGTATACTGCGGACGTAAAGCCACACTCCAAATTGGAAACGTAATGCCTCTGTCCCAGATGCCCGAAGGTACCATCATCTGCAACTTGGAGGAGAAGACCGGTGATCGTGGCCGTTTGGCACGTACCTCTGGCAACTACGCCACAGTAATTGCCCACAACCCAGACACCAAGAAGACCCGTGTCAAGCTGCCTTCCGGCGCCAAAAAGGTCGTCCCATCGGCCAACCGTGCCATGGTTGGCATTGTTGCCGGTGGCGGTCGTATTGACAAACCTATCTTGAAGGCTGGTCGCGCATACCACAAGTACAAGGTGAAGAGGAACAGCTGGCCAAAGGTACGTGGTGTTGCCATGAACCCCGTTGAACATCCCCACGGAGGTGGTAACCATCAACATATTGGTAAGGCTTCCACCGTCAAGCGAGGAACATCTGCAGGTCGTAAAGTCGGTCTTATTGCTGCCCGTCGTACCGGTAGGATACGTGGTGGTAAGGTTGATACCAAGAAGGATGCTAAGTAGATTTATTCCCGTTAATAAAGTTGTGTACTTTTATTTGAAAACAACAAGAGTATCAGTGCATAATGGATTAAAATAAACATTTTTTTAAAACAATTTGCTTATTTTTTTCGGAATAAGAGAGAATCGTTGGTCGGGCGGTGAATTGTTCAAAGCACCAATTCGCTTCTTGATAGATGCATAATAGACTGACACTTCAATTGGGAATTGTAAAACAAATAAGACTATTAACCTTGGTCAATTTTTTCAAAAAAAATTTTATAAAGAAGTAAGGCGTGGCATGAATAGGATTTTAAAGCATTAAAGAAGCGATTTAAAATATTTTAAAGACTCCCCGATTCATAGGTATATGTAGTCTGCAACACTGCCTAAAGCAATTTTTAAGAAATGGTACTATTCATATTTGATAGAATTTGTTTTTACTGTCGAGAGAAAACACCTACGATTCTTATAAAGTAGAAAAGCTACTGTAGATTCGACATTATTGGACAGAATAAATGAAATATGAATTTTTGCGGTATTGAAGCATTTATGAGATCGACCCATGCCGTTACTCTAGTGAGAATAGCTCCTTTTT
This sequence comes from Dasysyrphus albostriatus, assembly GCA_946251815.1. Taxonomy (NCBI): domain Eukaryota; kingdom Metazoa; phylum Arthropoda; class Insecta; order Diptera; family Syrphidae; genus Dasysyrphus; species Dasysyrphus albostriatus. Next base: position 142,612,521 of record OX276336.1, read on the forward strand.
GCTTTTTTATTTCAGGGTAGTTTTAGCTCGAACCTTAGTTAAACCATCAATTTTTTAAGATTTAATGAGTTTTTATTTCGGATCAGAACTTTTGTGCACTGAAACTTTGTCGGCATTTACATGTCCCGATTTTTCCAATGCCGTTCTCTTTGTTATAATACATTGGTTTTCCCCTCATTTTTATTTCCCTTCACCTACAAAAAAAAAAAACAAAAATCGGACTGGGAAAATTGGGTCATGTAAATACCGACTTAGGAGTTCAACGTTATAAAGAAAAACAATAAATAAATTCAAAAGAACTGGCATTTATTCATAATTCCACTTTTATTGATAACGACATAAAACAAAAAGTAATGTTAATTCGGTGGCTAGGTCTTACTAAATAGGTAACATATTATATTATATTAAGTCAATAAGAACCTTATATATTAATTAATACATTTTAACACTAAATTATGTAAAAAAAAAAACATAAAATTTACTTTGAAATAAGCCAGTACATTCAATTTCATTCGTTTTTGGTTATAAAAATTCTTGTACATTTACGTTGGGTTAAGTTCAATTAATTTCTTTGGACCGGATGTACAAACGTGGTTTAAATTTTGATCCGTGGTTCAAAACTTTGTATTGCCTGATTTTAGTGGAATAATATAGGTTTAACGATGGTTCAAGGTTCAAGCTTGTTATAGTAGCCAATTTAATGCCTGAACCATCGTTGAACCTCAGTGAATTCGCCAAAGTCGGTGAGTTTAAATTGCTGAATCACGGATTAAATATTTGTAAAACTGGCCCTTAAAGTTTTTTCTCGTTTAATTTTTTTTTTCCATCACTTGTTTTTTTTCGCTTTAGTAAACAAATCTTATTTGGTTATTGATTGAATTGAGCACTGAAGCTATATTTCAAGAACTGTTCTGAAAATTTGCCCCCCGTAGTGTATATTTGGGTATGTGGCACAAGACAAACTGTGTAAATCCAAACCAAAAGATAAACTCAACCAATTTGTAAACTTATTTTAATTTTTAATGTACATAAATAAATACTTGTGATTTGCATACCAAATTTATAAAAAATGTTTCAACAGTTTGATATTATTATACAATTTTTTTTACCGCTCCGCATTTAAATTTATAAAATCAAATTTGATCAAGAATTCAGATGGCATTCTCTTTTTTCACCTCAAACTATCAATAAAGGAGTTGTTTTTTGCTAGTTTCAATATCGTACCTAATGTATTTTATGCTTTCAAAGGTTTTTCTCTCATAATTCTTATGTTTTTAAGCCCTCAGCGTCCTGAACATACTAGCAAGTATACGCACGTGCGACCCAGTCGTGTATTTTATTCTTTCTAAAACCAGTTCGCGAAAAGTCTTTTGGTTCTTGTGCTCTATAAAAATTGGTGTATTTATTATACTGGTGCCGTTTGTTCTAATAATCGGCTATATTAATCCTTTGAACAAAAACAGTTGTCGGATTCTGAAACCCTACATGTCAAATACATTTTAGTTGATGGTAGAGTAAGCGAGTAAGTATTTTGCTTCATTTAAGTGTATATTTATTTATTCCAACTGCAGACTGTTTAAATTGTAAAAAATTCTTATACAATATAACAGTTAATTAAAATAATATGGTAACACGTTTGATAATAAAACTATGCATAGAAGAAATATATTGAAAAATTAACAAATTAATATTTTTTTAAAACTATTTTTCGACATGTTAAAATCAATAAAGTTATATAAACAATTAAAATTATTGCATATAATATTTAAGGCTGTGTTTAATCCATAATTAACTCTGGCGGAAGGAGTATAAAAGAATGCAAGATTGCGGGTTAACTTGGGACGGGAGTTTAAGTTCAGCATACTCAGGATGTATGGAGAATAAATTGATACCGATAAAAGTTGAAAAAGGAAAAGAACATGCACTTGACTCCTCTTTCTTAGGCGTAGAAATTACAAGGTCTTTTGAGGGTTCCAATAGTGATGAACAGAAAACGAAATTTACTTTGAAGCCACCGAGTTGGGTATATAAAATTCTTGAATCACTCGCCACTCTACTCCCTTTTCGACTAGCTACGAAAAACGTAAGGCAGTTGACGCAGTGAGTTGCAAAAGCTTCTGTGTATAAGTAAGAGCTTGTTTAGACTGGGAAAATTGAACCTGGACTCGTGAGTCTCATCGTGTCTTCAAAACACATATAAGGCGTTTTCCTTTGGAAGTGGCAAAGTACTTGCAAGTTCTTTGCTAGCTTTTTTCAATGGAACATATCAAATTGAATTTCCCATGTAAAATGTATCTACTCGTACGAGCATGTGCGGTTGGTAGTACTAAATTAGGGTTTTCATCTCCTCATAAGTACCTTGCCACCTCCAAAGGAAATCGGCGGTAGAAACAAAAACAACTGCAATGCTTTGCATATTGAAACAACATCAAATGAGTCTGTTCAAATGATTCTTGTTCAAACCGCACGGCGCGACGTCTCTGACCCCCTACTTCTCTTGACCTGAAACTACCGTGAAACCGATCTCAATCTTCCCAATCTAAGCACTATCTAACTCTCTAGTGAGTACTCCCTCATGTGGGTTAGTAAAAGCCCCACAGCATGGCTAATGTGTTTCTAGCTTAACAAATACTTTACAACATCTACTTGTCGACACTAGAACCCTGTCTGCTGATAGTTGAACTACAGTGACACTTCAAAATAAATGTAAAAAAAGACTACAAACAAAAACGAAACCCTCCCTTCCTGTAAAAATGTTCGTTGTGTGTGTTTTCTTATCGATTTGCCACAAAACAGAACAGACTGAAGTGAGCGACAACACGACGACCCCACGGAAAGAAAGAAAAAACGTCTCAGCTGCAACACCAAATAAGAAAAAATTAAAATTGGTGACGAGAACGAGACGGAGCAGGAAAAACTTTTGTTTCGAAACACTATTTGCCAAATTTCCCAAGTGAATCTCAGAATTTAAATTCAATTCAATTAGTTGAACAAACACAATTCCGGTGCAAGCAGAAGCAGTGTAAAAGTTGGAAGTTCCAAGGAAAACCAGTTACATCAGTGAAAGGCCTTTAAGGTGCGCTACTCCCTCCATTTATATGTTTTTATTCATTTTTTTAATTTTCACTCATTCTCAGCATCCAATTGAATTTTTTTTTTGTTGACCATGAAAAACAAAAAATCAAAATCAAACTAAAATCAATGTACATATTGCCATTTTGTATCGATAACAATAATTGACTTAATTAATTGCACACCCGAAGGTTAAATTGTTTGTCTCTTAATGGAGAAAACAATGCCTTGAGGTTTTTAGAACGAAAACAATACCTCAGGTCTAGAAATGCTTTCGGCTTCCTTGAGACGGAGATGATGCTTGTTTTTATCGGTTTAATTTCAATTTAGTAAAGGTATTGCGCTGTGGATATATTTTATAAAATATTTACCTTTATCATAACTTTTTGAATGTGATTAGGAGCGAAGAGCGAGTCATATGCTAAATGGTTGTTTGTGAGCACATTGCACAAATAGATTAATATGTGTACTGTGTTTTTTGAATACATTTATCTCTACTCGTCCTCTGACGTCAGTCTGTCTAGTCCATAATTTCATGCCTGCAAACTTGTTTTCACGATTTAGATTTTATCTTGCAAATTGACAAGTTAACCTATCTACCTACATACTTTAAAATAACGGATAGACGACAGCTTTAGCCTTTGTTTATTTACAAGTAATATAAAACCTCGATTTCGTAGAGCGAGTGACGAACTTTGTTAACGAAATTTCACAACACAAAATGAGTGTGGATGTGGATGTGTACATCGCACAAAAACAAAAACAAGTCGTCAAAGTAGCATGTTTTTAATTGGCTCGAGTTTTTATCAAACTTGTAAACATTGTCGCCTTCTTCGTCTTCGTCATAAAGATTCCTAACGTTCATCCAGGTATTTTATAACATAAAAATATTAATTTATGTTATAAAATAGCAAACCGCATTTGGTGGCTTTCTATTTGAATACAAATCAAGCTATCTCGCAATTAACGGTTTTGTGTGCGGAATATAAATTATTGTTTTCAGTACTTTTTTGTTTAAGTATAAGTCTATAAATGAGTAATGCTCACACGCCTTATTATAACTACATATTAATATTATTTGTTTGCGGCTAGCTATCAATTTCCAGTAATGGAATGCGTATTGTTTATTTTTATTTCAGAGATTGTTTATAATGTGCTTAAAAAACTTCTAAATCAATAATGGTTTTTCTAAAAACCTCAGAAGAGTATAAAAGATACATTTATATATTTATTATGAGATACGTTTCGTTGTGCGTCTTAGGGTAAAAAATATTTATGAACATTTTTTAGGGTTAAAATGTTTATTCGCATAAGCTTGAGATTTTAAATTGCCCCAAAGCAAAAGCCTAAAAGGCTTTAAATCACATGGCATCCGTACTTCCGTACCAATATAGTATATAATAAGTATATAAGTATATTTTTTCAGCAGAATTTATATTTTGTTTGTATAACGTCATTGTTGTATCGAAAAACTCCGCCCGCTACTCTCTTGCGTCAAACTCCATTTTTTATTCCAGAAAAGTAAAAATCAGGTTGATTTACAGCAAATATAAGACTGCACATTTGTAAAATAATGGTGTTCTTAACTCTGTTTTAGAAAAAAAAAATGTCGGTATCCAAATAATTCAATTAAGCTACAAGTAGTTGAAATAATCACAAACCGATGGCGATGGTTCCACCAGACCAAAATCCGCAATAATTAGTGGTTTTCTCGGGATAAACTTGGTGCTAGTGTACTTCCTATTGTTTCGTATTGCCTCAAATCCGCCCAATAGAGGCACAAGGTATAAAATAAATTTTTATCGGAATCAAGACCAATAGATAATATACTGACGAGCTTGGAGGTAGTGGTACTTGTTATTTTCTTGTTTTCTTGAATAACTTTCTCCTCGAGTTAAAATTAGAAGTCGAAAAAAAATTTGGGCAAGAGCTTATTAAAAATCAGAGATGGTTGCAGCGAATATTATTATAACAATTATCTACAGTAAAAGCAATAAATTATTCTCTGTCTTAATCACGAATACTTGTACCTATTATCTTGCTCTACTAAAGGCCAGTTATAAGTAGCAGATAGTGCTTGACAATCTGCACGATTAATCATGTTGAAAAAATTTTGATATTTTTCAACTAATAATAAAGTTGGAACCTGCCTTTTTTCTTTTATTTAAATGTACACAATGATAATAGAGCAAGAGCCGCCACCAAATTTTGGGAGTTTATGTATAACCAAAATTTGGGTATGAGGGCTTACAGGTGCATGTATCGTGATATGAAATACCAAAATCTGGCAGGTTTCTTTTCGTGCCTCTGGTAGGGTTGTCTTTCTTTCTTGCATTCATCTTGGGAAGTCAACTGTTAAGAATGTTCTTTAGTCTCTGGTGTGTGGTGATGAATCCATGTTTCATACACAGTTACAAATCCGTGCTAAAATTCGTTTGGATTACGGTTGAAAATGGTTAAATACTCCATTGAAATGTTTAACCGGTTTCGTTGGTAATCGGTCGAAAACAAACGTAGTAGGTACCCATCTTCGGAAAGCTTTTTCATGTCCAAATATTTGTGCAAAATGCAAATTACGGAGCTGTGTGACAAGCTTGTAGCATCCTCGAGTTCCCTCACCATCACTCGGCGATTGTCCAATATTATACTGCGGACTGTTGACCATTTCCGGTATAGTAACTGCAACGAAATTGCTTTCACCAATTGTGGATGGAGAATAGTCCCCATAATATTTTTGGAGGCTTTGTTTCATTTCTGTAATCTTTTTTTTTTGCGCAAAAATAATGTTTTATTAGGCCTCAAATTTCCAATTTTTGCACTCTGTTGAAAACTTTTCTAAAGCTTCTGATAAAACCGCTGTAAAAACAAAACTATTGGCAGATATGAATACAAATTTCAGGACATTCATTTGAAATATACTTCATGACAACCCAATAGTTGGATTTGAGATTTCAAAGTCATAAGTATAAATTTTCAGGGAATTATTAATCCGCCCTCGTATACAAAGTCATTCGAACTCTTGCTAGTGCGAGTTTCCTTGCTAGATCATCCTCAAAGTATTTTCTAAATATTTAATAAATGTCAGTATAACAGTATCTATTTCTATGGTTCCAATAAAATGAGTAATTTGCATGCTTTAATTAAGTAAATATCGTTATTTCGATGTGTAAAATCAGTTATTCCAACGGTTATTTAAGCTTTATTTTTGTTTAAAAGAGTCATCATTAATCAATACATTTCACAAGAATTGTCCAAGTTACTCGATTTTATTAACAAAGTTAAAAATATATAATTGTATACTGATAAAAGAGTAAGTTGCTTTTTAATCATCGGTATGTCTACTCAACAGAGTACAGTAAACTCATGCTATCGTTTTATCTTATCATATTGCACGTGAAAGCTTATTTGCAAAATGATATGAACATGATTTATTTAGTCAACCAACTTCATCTACTTGGTCTGTTTATTTATTTATATATTATTCGTTTAATTAACATACATATACTATTTGAAAAAGAAAAACTATCTTAATTTATTATTATCTTTTTAGAATTAATCACGATCCATCAGCTACAGATCATCAGAATGGCCAATAGACAGCCGACCATGGATGAACTTCCACCACCAAAAGCTGACTTCAGTGCTCCTCCACCATACGAGCTCTCAAGTTCAGATCTGCATGAAATCCCCCATAGCAAATTACCCACATACGAAGAAGTTCAAATGGAGAAATCCTTGAATGGCGAACTGCCACCGTCATTGACCGCCCATTTAGCAATGCCACCACCACCTCCGCCGCCACCACATCATCAACTTACCCAGACTCGAACTACCAGCACCGGCACCCAGCCAGCTCTGACATTCATTGCAATCGACACATCAGATGCCGAGAATCTCACAAGTGATCACAGCCTGCTGGGCACAGACATAATCTTTCTAGCAGCATTCATGGTAGCTTTCCTTTTCAATTGGATCGGGTTCTTGATGCTCACTTGTTTCTGTCATACAATTGCCGCCCGATATGGAGCACTTTCAGGCTTCGGTCTGTCATTGGCTAAATGGACATTGATTGTAAAACACTCCACAGATCTCGCTTCACATGAAAACTCCTGGCTGTGGTGGTTGATTATGGCCTTTGGATTTCTGATTTGTGTTCGTGCTCTCGTCCAGTATATTAGCATTAAGCGCACTTGGCGACTGTTATCCGCTTCGGCGCAGGAGCGATTATTATTTTTTTACTAATCATAAGGATATTAGCGTAATTATTTTATAAACAATACAGTCGCTATCGATTATATAAAACTAAGATTACTGTAAAACAAGACACCACTTATGAGAGGAATCAAAGAAAATTTTAATACAAAAACGTGGAAATGGAATTAATTGCTGCAGCTCGAATTACTTTTTGGTTGCAGATTCCAAGCGAATTGATAAACTGATGATCCAAATAATAATCATTAGTACTGCACTAAAAACAAACCCACACACAAAAACAAACAAAAACTATGGTACACTATTTGAAACCTGAGTTCTATAAAATGTCAAAAATAAAGGTGCTCATCACTGGTGAATTGAAAGATTGCTCACCCCAAGCATTGTATATAATTTGAATGGAGAGACCAACCAATGGAAGAGTAAATTCAACTCTTTAGAGAAGCGGGGTAGCAAGCAACTGTAGCTAAATTGATTAACATGTTGCTTGCAATGTGATTTAAGATTATGTATTCCAGGTTGTCGTAGTGGTTAATTATGCAGTTTAGCATTCAAAAATGTCTAAACGTGCTTGCAAACAAAAGCAGTTAAAAACATAAAACAAAAATATACACTTATAAAAAGTGCCAGTCAAGCTGCTGGTACATGTTCTCTTTTCTTTTTGTAATTGTATAAATGTACAAGATTTACATTATATTATTTTTATGGAAAATATATTTACTAACTAATTTGGTCGTAATTTAAAAAAAAACTGCTTATAATCTTGGAGCTACGCAATATATATGAATATTAATCACTCTTAGCAGCGTTTAACCTGACATTGCACTTTCTCTACTTATTCTTTTAGTTGCCGTCCAAATTGCTGAGCACTAGTCCCATCCAAATGTAACCATGCTCTTTGACACCTTCTTGTAAATGATCCAAAATGTGCCACAGCCGTGCTTCACGGGCACCAGTTTAGTAGCGGAACCAATCTTTTGGGTTTAATTTAAAGTGCCATGAGTACTAGACAACTGCCTGTCTATATTTCTCTACAACCCCAACCGACATGGTGAGAGAATTTTGAAGCGGTTTGCTAGTGATATCGTCGCCGGCTGGAAGGGCTTGTTGGCTTGGCTTGGTAGTGGTCCATCCTGGACTATTATATTTACATACAAATGTGTTCTTCAGAACCTCAATCCGCGCAAAATTCAAATGAAAGCCTACCAAATTCCACTGGGAAATTTATTCCCAATACAATAAATTTCACGGAAAATCATTTCCCTTCTACGCATTTAAAATATGATTGCAGTCTCAAAAAGGCGATTGTGTAGATGGAAAAAACTAAAATCTTGTGATTATCTATTCGATCGTTTCTGTAAACGAAAAATGAAGTTGAGGTTGGTCCTTTACGATTTTGATGGAATAACTATTCCTTGTTATTAGTATGTATGCGCCATTATCGCAACAAATAACTTAAAATTTTCAATCTTATAAGAAAAAACTGTATACCTTCTTTGTACTACAACTTTTATTTATTAAAAATACGAACAAAAACGAAATGTTATGACAGTTAACTGAATGAATAAAAACAAAAAAATAGGACCGCAATTGTAGTTTTACATAAATGTCAGTTTAGTGCGTCCCATATTAACTTGCCAGACGTTTAGTTCCTCATAGTCTTCAATGCACTTATCTACTTGATCGGGCTTGAAGCCCTTTGTAGTACAACGGTCCATAACATCAGAAATTCTAACGGTCTTGCTCGAACCAGCCAGTTCACGAACAATGTAAAAGATTTTGTCCGAAGTATTTGGAAGGCTATAATGAGAAAATTATAATGTTTTAAACTAAAGAGTATTGTATAGAAAAATATACAACTTACTGTCCCTTTTGATGTTCGTGGATTTGATTGAGAGAATCCTTTGACATCTCCAACAATCGAAGAGCTTCTGCCACATCATCCTTTTCTACTGTGTCGGCCAAACGAAGACGAGCCAAAGCAGTTGACAGTCGCAAAATTCCCAGTAAATTTCTGGCTGATGTGAATGTCATATCCTTGCGATTCCTAGCCTCTCTTCGTAGCTCAACGTAGGCCCCCACAATGTATTCAGTCAGTTCGTCAGGGATGGTAGGGTTCATGCGTTTACACAAATTAATATAACGTCTCATCAGATTCATGTCCAGAGATTTAACTTTGCTCGGTGGCTGCTTTCCATGACTATGGACAAATGTGATATGCTTTGCCAAACGAAGATCATTTTCCCGGTCGGGCTTATCTTGGATCAGCCAAAGCAAATCAAAACGAGATAGCAAAGCTGCTGGCAGTTGGATATTCTGTTCAACAGTTCGGCGTGGATTGTACCGACCAAAAGCCGGATTAGCAGCTGCAAGGATAGAAACTCTGGCATTGAGTGTAGTCATGATTCCTGCTTTGGCAATTGATATGGTCTGTTGTTCCATAACCTCGTGGATAGCTGTACGATCGTTGTCGGCCATTTTGTCAAACTCATCAATGCAGCAAACACCTTGATCTGCCAGTACCAAAGCTCCACCCTCGAGCGTCATTTCTCCGGTGAGAGGATCTTTCATAACTGCTGCAGTTAGACCAACTCCAGAAGAACCCCGCCCGGTTGTGTATTGACTGCGAATAGCCAATCGACTTATGTATCCCAAGAGCTGGGATTTGGCCACACCGGGATCTCCCATCAGGCAGATGTTGATATTACCACGAATCTTCATGCCATCAGGCCGCTTATCAACTCCTCCTACAAGTAAAAGCAGCAGAGCTTTCTTTACGTCCAAGTGTCCGTAGATTTCAGGAGCCAAACTGGTCGCTAGTCGTTCGTAGAAATCATCCTGAGCCAGCTCAGCTAACTCGTCAGCTGAGAGTTCTGCGTCCTGCTCTGTTACATCAGTGTTTTTGTTGATACAGATGATGCGCTGGAAAATTAATTAGTTAGTTTTAATAGATATGAAATGAGGGTCTAATCTTACGTAGGCATCTAAGAACGTCTCTGATAAAAGACCAGAAATAAGCTGTCTAAAGCCAGAACGCATCAGTGGCAGAAAAGTGCCGGAAATGCATACATGGTCGCCAGGTTGGGCTTGTCTAGTGACTTCGCCACGACACATGATAGTCAAAGTTCGTGGAATATGTCCCACCGGAACCTGATCACTGTGTTCTTGGATTTTAAGCTCTTGGAATTTGATAAACTTCGAACCGCGCGTCTGCAGGTATAATCGACCTCCAGCTTTGTTTACACGGCAATCATCTGATGGGCATTCCTGGACTGGCATGAAAGATAGCGAGTTCACTGGTTGATATGTTTCCGAACCACATCGATCACAAGTGTACGTAGCCACAACCATCATTGGCTTTACCTCAGTGCATCGGGTAACAATTCCTCGAACAGTGACTAGTTTGCCAATCTGTTCAGCTTTGATCTCACGAATTGAAGATGTCTTCTCTGTGGAGAGCGGTTTAAAGCCTACTTCACTGTTCTCGGAAGAATTGTTTAAGTTCCCGCGATAAAGATTTCTTAAAAAATGTACTTACAATCTCTTCATCAGTTCAGTGGGAAAGCGATTTCTTTCGTCACGCATTTCCATTTGGTTTCTCGTTCGGGATTCCATCAACAAACGATGTTCGATGTAAACATCCAGGGCATCTTTGGCATGGACTTCTCTTTCCTTGTAGTTGGGAAGGATTTCAATTATGACATCAGAAAACATGGAGGCATATCGTCTACTGTTTTCGACGACAGCTTCAGCCAAGCCCTCGTTGAACTCTTGCAAGTGATCCAAGTCGATAGTGATTAGAACCTAGTGATTCCACTTAAATGTTTATAATAGTCTTGAGAAAATACTTGAATGGTTCTCACCTGTTCTCTGTGGGCAATTTTCACTAATTGATTTGCATAGACAAATATTTTTTTTCCATCATCCTCAGTTTTACAAAATTCCCCAAGAAATGTTTTGATAGATTCTGCAAAAAATAGGGTTTTAAATATGAACATTTAAATGGTAGAGAATATTTTATTCACCTCTATCTTGAGTGTAGTCACGGCGAGACATTTTCTGAAAAAATTTAGCTTAATGTTATAGGTAGATCAAGATACTGGATAGATTTCTGAATTATTTCTGTCTTGTCTTTTCTCTTTTGGAAGATACAACGGCACGGCAGCCACCTTTTTGATTTTTTGATATTTCAAGAAATTTCCCGCCAAGCGACTAAACAAAAATTTGACAGACGCCTAAGGAGGTGATGCCAACTCGAAGGAAAATTAAAAAGTGGTGGTTGCATTCAGTCTTCTTTCCTTTCCACACGAATATACTTTCGTTTAAAAAGGTCTGTTTGGTTAGACCTTTATTACTGCCTGTACAGAATGGGAGACAGAGATGGAATAAATGTCAAAAATGGTGCAGCTGAAGCTGCTAGAGTTGAACAAATTTTAATTTTCATTGCAGAATTTTTGATATCTTTTGAAGCTCCGTCTCCCATTCTGCTCAGGTAGTTACACGATGATTTTGTACATTTCACTCTTTTCAATTTCAATGGGTGTGAAAGTGAAATTAGATATTTTGCATCCTTCCCACACATGAAAATTCGAAAAGAGTCAGACGCAAAGAATCATCGTGTAATAGCGGTCTTATTGAAAATTCGTACGAATTCGTAGGACGTCGGACTACATTTCACAAATTCCTGTTTGCTTACTCCAAAGTGTAGCAACCATGTAGCAACGAGAGAGCAGAAAACTTCTCCCCTCTTGAAAAATTTGAAAATTTCTGCTACACAAATTTCTTTTTGCAGAAGATTTTTAGATTAGATTTTAGTTTAGTATCTTCTCCAAAAAAACAAAAATGTAAAACCTTTCAAATTTTGAAAAGAGGGGAATTTTGACAAAACAGAAGAATAAAATATAAACAGTATTACTACATAGAAGTCAAAACGACTCTCGTTTTTCTTCTTATGTGATTTACTGCGATAAAAAAAATTGAGCGAATCCAAAAAAAATTCAATCTCAGTTTTAAAGGGGAAAAGTGAGGAATTTTTGTTAGGAATCCAGTTTATATTTCTGAATGTTCTGAGCCCTCTGAGATCCCAGGAATATAAACTGGCTAATTGAACCATGAAATGTACAACTTTTTGTTAGAAATTTTTTTGTATAAATGGATTTTGCAATTTTGTCATGATTTCAATAGATCTAATGCACTTTTTTCGTAAAAAAAAATCTACCGCTTTTAAATCGAGCGTACTGCACTTTTATTATATGGAAAAGAAAACTGTCAGTCATAAAAATTCAGTCCACTAATTTTTCAATTCTATTTTGTAGAAAAGTGCAAAAGTGAAAAATACAAGTATATGCTCGCGATACCTGCGAAAAGAGTATGAAATTTGAGTTGAGCTGAATGCATTCAAATTCAAACACGAAAAAGGGTAGTTCGGCAACTATTATCGATATGATCGACATCTATGAATCAGCTTTTTAACTGTTTATTTAGATGTGTTTGCGTTTCACTTTTTTACCAAAGTAAAAGTTAGGGACGCTCTATCGTTAGAGTGAAAGATGGTAATTTTTATCAAAAAGCTTTTTACCTTTCCATGGTGAGAGCTGAAAATGGGTCTGCTCATAAAGAAGAGTTCGTATTGTTACAAGATTTCATTGAGATTTCAAAGAAATCTCGCATTTTGAAATCTCAAAACAGTATGGGGAAATGAGAAGATTTGGACAGAAATCCAAGATTTCGCTTCGATGGGAACATAGCATCACACTGCCAAAATCAAGATTTCGTCTCATATAAACACAAACAACTACCATTATTGTGTGCTTATGTGTTTGTATTTCTCTCCACTCAAATGTAAAATACAATATCATACTTTCTCTCTTGGCTGCTTGGTGTAAGAGAGAAAGATCGTAGTTTATATCAAAAACCTTTTCACTTTTCTATGGTGAAAGCTGAAAATGGTTCTGATCATAAAGAAGAGTTCGTATTGTTACAAGATTTCATTGAGATTTCAACGAAATCTCGGACTTCGAAATTTCAAAACTGTATGGGGAAATGTGAAGATTTGGACTGAAATCTCTGAAATACGAGATTTCAGTCGAAAATTTAAAAAGTTATATTTGATTTTTTTAAGCGAGTCATTTTTGTTAGTTTCTTCAACAAAATATAGCGATTTAGATGTGGAAATTTACTCCCTTGACTCAAATAATAAAAATTTGTTCAAAATAGGGTGATATAGAGTGTAATTTAATAAAAGTTAAATGTTTCCGCATCACTGCTTTTTTTATATTGTGTGATGCTGATACAATTGCATCAGCAACAACGCTTCAAGAATTTTCTTGATACTTATTTGTTTGAAGTTTGCGCATCACTTGATGCAAGTTTGCAATAATGAACACGCTATCTACTCAAAAGGTGATGCGGGTTTGATGCATTTATCAATGTTTGGCCGAAACGATTGTGCATAATCTCTGCAATGATGCGTTTGTGAATTTATGTAAGAAACAGATTGCGACAGCAACTTTGACAACTACATGACATTTCTAAGAGCAGCAACATCGACATCGACATCAACGTTAGACCTAAACCCTACATTTGATGTCGCTGTGCAAATTATTAACTTTAAGGCGAAGTTTTGTCATGTTTATCAACATGCAAATAAACAATATTTTATTTTGGTAATTTGTTTTATGTTGTCAAAAGCGCAGTTCACGTTGTAATGTATTTCACATAACTTTTGATGTCAATGTTTTCGTTACTGTCAAAGTTGCTGTTGAAGTTGCTGTGGCAATCTGCTTCTCGCCTTACACAGACAAACTAAAGCGAGTCGAAAATAGGAATTCGATTCGTACAGTAACAGTATTCATTATAATCAAGCCACACATCTGTGATCTCATTTACTCGAATGTCAACCTTTAATAGGGATATACATTGGTCACGTTCCGCCGGCTATCGGATAGGTTATCCAACATAACTTAGTAGCCGATACTTTTGTGAACGGACAGAGCCAGATAGGTTAGCTGCACAAGAAATTGAATTAAATATTTTATTTATATGCGAAAAAGTTCCAACTTTTTTAATAAAGTTTTATTCTATTTATATTTACGTATTGCGAGAGTCCAAGGTGATGCAAATAACCATTTTGTAGTTACATCTAACTTAATAATTTTTCTTTAAAAAAATCCGACACGGCAAAACCAAACACAACATGAACAACTCAAACTTCTTGTCACATATCAGCTGTTTTGAAATTTCTCCTCGCATTGTTGAGTATCCTAAAATTTTTGTGATAACTTCAGATTTGTTTGTTGAGAACAGATGATTTGTCATCAGCTGTTTCTTAACAAGGGATTACAACAACGCAAAGCTATCCGGATAGAATTAACCTCGGAACATGGCCATTGTAATAACCTCACCTTCGGCCAGAGAATATCAACTATTAAAAAGCCAATCTTTCGTACGTTTCACCCTCTAAACCCCATTTTTTACATTTTTGTATTTGTAGTCTCACTTTGTGTCGACGAAAGATGTGAATTGCAACAACAACAAGACCTGGGCTGATGGACGAGTTGATTCTATGTGTGCCTTTTTTACTAATATTTTGTAAATCCAATACATCAGCTGTTCAGCATCAGCCTTCAGCTTGTAGGCAAATCAAATTGACAGCTGAGGAGTAAAGGCCACAACTACCCTTTATTATTGAATTTAATTCATGAAACTCCACAGAAAGAATATATTTTGGAATAATTATTGATAGTTTTTACTTATGATAATTTTTTCTTTATGTTTTATTTAAAATTATTCTTATTAATCTTTATATTGTTTATCTATGCTTTCTGCTCTCTGCTCCGCTATGATTCAAATTTAATACATTTACTTTCCGGAGATACCCTATGGTATGAATTCCAACACAATCATTTAATTCAGTAGTACCTAAATGTTCTATGCAGGATCTCCCATATGCCACCCAACTGGATTTCAACTCCCATTTGATTCTTTTTGATATTTTATGATAGCAGTGTGAAATCAGCACATGTAGTTAAAGTTCTCTAATGGATAAGTTATAGTCATCTCTTATTTTTTAATATAAAACCACCGTCATATAATTTTCTTAACAAACTTTTATTTCTTTCTGTTTTATACATAGCATAAATTTTGAAAAATTATATAAAAAAGCGAGTAGATAGTAAGTAATTTTCTTTGTTAAAAATTATAATAATGAATAATTTAAAGAAAAATAACAAACTAAAAATTTGTTACATACATTATTGTATTTTCATTCATTTAACAAACAAATAAGTGAATTTGTTGTTTTTATAATTTAAAATAAATTCGGATCTAGCTTATTAGCTAGAAAAAAAGGACTTCAATAACTATTTTTGCTTATAGTTTTTATTTTGTATCCTTTTCTATAGTAACATTTAAATAAATTAGTATGTATTGTATTTTGTTTCTATTTTTTTATTTAAAATTCAGCACGGGCTTGAATTAATTGTTCCGTCTTTTTTATTATTAATTTAAAGTTAGATTCGTACTTATAATATTAATTACACATATTTCTTTATATCCTAATCAGTATTGATTTATGTTAATTTTCAAGATTTTTTTTATTTATCAAATTAAAACACATTTTTATTTCAGTTTTTTTAGTTATTATATTTTCGTTTTTATTTTCACAGTTATGTAAATATGTTAGAAGTTTATTTTTTTTTTACATAAGTCATCGAATATTGGATTCATTAACATTTTTTTCAAGGACTTAAATATTTTTTTTGTTAAATATTTTATCGTATATCATTTTTTTTCATATTAATACAAAATAAATCTGTGCGGTTTTTGTGTATTTATAATATTCATTTTTGTATTACCAATTATCTTGAATAAGATTCTATGTACAAGGGAGTTTAATTCTGTATATTCAAGGGAAGAATTACACTTAATTTTAATTTCTATTAATGAAATATATGTAACTATTTTTTGTGCTATTTTTGTGGTTTAATATATTTATGTCTATTAAATTGGTTAGTAAACATTCCTTCTCTTTTTTGTTAAACAAAAAGTTTATTGTTTTTCATTGGTACAGAATATTGTTAATTTTTTAAGTTCTATCTATTTTGGTAACTAATCATGATTATTTTTTTTATTTAAAGTTTAAAAATCATAGCAAATCTTTTTTTTTTTTCATTTATAAAGGAATGCTTTTTGACTCGATTTTGTAAAGAAATCAGGGATTTTTTTAAATAAAAATTTACAAGTCAGTAATATAAATTATTTTAATCAAACAAAACTTAGTTTTATTTGAAGCAATTTAAAAGAATTTAATTGATTACATAATAATTTTTTAAATTACTATGATAATTTTACATTGAAATTTCAAATTTTCATCTGAGAAAAATTCAGAATTTTGTGACACGAGAAGTTAGAAAAAAATATATTTTTTTAATACACATTTACATAAATATTTGTTTTAAATATCGTTTAATTTAACATTTTTGTTTTAGTTGTTTTTTTTTTATTTAAATTATATTGCTTTGTGTAAAAAATGAAAATAATTTTGACTAGATAACCAAAATGTGAAAATATTTTCTTGTCTTACAAACAGAAAAATATGAAATTTTACTCAATTTGAAGACGAGTGGCAGGTGATAGGCTAATGTTGTAAGAGATGACAGTTTCAAGCTCAATTGGAAGTTTCAGTCAAGAATTCATACAAGTTCATAAGTGCACATATATACGGTTACGGTTAATGGCCATGACATCACCTTTCAAATTATATTCTGCAATTTTTCCATACTCTTACAACAAAGCTTCTTAAAACTTGATAAACTTTCCTCCAATATCCCTGCATGTTTTATGCATGTAAGAGAAATTCTTTCAAATGGGTTTGTTGACGAGAAAATATTCTTTGACAAAATTAAAATTTGACGGAGAAAGTTTTTTTTGACAAAGTTATAAATATTTTCTTGTACCAATTTGTCAGTTCTAAGATGTCGTGTATAATCCCTAAATGGTAAGTATTCATGCTTTTACGTACCTACGAAAAGTAATTAAAGCCACTTTTTAAAGATGTCATCTGCCTGTTAAAATATATAAAGAAAAACTTTTTCGCAAGATGGTGGATTACTAGCAATTTTATTAATTAATTCGTTCGTTTTTTTCTTTTAAATTTTCTACACAATATTGTTTTTTTTTTCCTTAGAACTTAATAATCACATGCATATATTTATGACAAAATATATTATAGTTATTTTATTTTCGAAACTAAACAAATTATAATAGTTCGAGTTCATAAATGTAAGAGCCCAATAACACTGCAAAATATTTCAGGTATAATATCAGGTTAATATTTAATGTTAGAAAGTTTTGTCCACTTTCTAAGAAGTGAGGATCAAAGCTATTAACAATCAAAGCTATTTTTACTGAAACTATACATAAACAGTACGGTTTTTACCAACTGCGCTCTGCGATATAGGAAATTTACATTTATGAACTCGGGATTATGTCATCACAAACTAACTAAATGTTATAAGAGCTTTTTATTTCATTCATAGAAAAGATAATTGGAGTTACGACGAGTTTTTCAAAAACCTTTACCAAAAAAAAAAAATCAGATTTCACAGAATATGGAGCTAAAACCGCCATTTAATAAAAAAGTTGTTAGTTTTGTAAGGGATACATTTTTCAATGCTTTCCTTAGCTTTACTTTTCCCAGTTAGGATTTATATCAGCGTTCAGTTGTTTTTGTTTAAAATTGATTCCTGAAAAAAAAACTAAAGCATGTGTTTCCTGTGCAGTTTTAATCTTGTTGCTTACGATAAAATTCTGTTGGTATTACAGCCCCATTTCCTCTGTCTGTTCGACTATCAAACTTTCAGATGACAAAGAAGTTTGCAAATATCGAAGTACATTATTATCTAACTTAAATTTTATTCGGCTATTATCAAATGAAGTAGAAATATTGCTGACACTGCTTTATTGTAAGCTTTCTTCCAACAGAAGTTGCTGGCAGATGAAGTGTATTTTTCAGAGAGTTTTTTGAAAATATAAAGCAAGATATTAAAATATCACCAAAATCAGATCAATATTTGCTTATACCATTCTTTTTAATTTTTGAATTTGACTCCTTTCAATCCTTTCTTGTCACTTTATTAAAAAAAAAACTCTTTAACATTTTTCACTTGTTTATAATAACATGATAATAAATATACATTCAATTCTTAGTAGGTAGATAATAGTTTTTAAAGTTCTTTGTTAATATTTATGTAGTACATATATATTTTTATATATACAAATGTATACAAATATACATTGTATCTATATTTTGTATGCATTTTAAATAGTAAGGTAAGTAGAGGTACATCTAGCTTATTTAAAGATGGTACCTTATTTTAAAAGTCTAAATTAATATTACATAATTTTTTAATTAGATTTTACTTTAGTTTAATTTTATTACATTATTTATTAAATTTTATAATTTTTACATTTGACCTAATCATTTCTGTTTTTCGTGCATTTTTTAATAAGAAAAAAAAAATAACAAAAAAGAAATTAAACGTTTTACATTTTTATATAATAATAAGACCACAAACTTTTAACGTAAAGGTATATCATAAGACTTGTTTTGTTCTTTGTTTTTTAATAAATTTTATTTTTAATTGGAACATTTTTTTTTTTTGAATTGGGTATACTTAAATATTCTAACCAAATCGAATTTATCCGCTGACTTGGATACAGATATAAATGTAATGTTGTAGTAATTGTTGTAAAGTTCTATTATTTTATTTTAATAAAAGAAAATTATGGTTTGAGAGCGAATTATTCAAAAAAAAAAAAAATTATAATTATTATTGATATTTTTGATTTTGTTCAAAAATATTTTTTAAACATATATTTTTAAATTTGTTTCTTTTTACTTTATGGCACATTTAGCAGTGTTTAAATATACTTTGTCGGTATGTGGGATAACAGTAAAAAAAAATCATAATTAATAAAAAAAAAAACGACAACCGAGTGCAGATAAATACTTTTTTGTTGAATACAAAGTTTTAGTAGTTTTTTTTCTTGTTTGTTCTTGTTGATATTTTGTGTTCGTATCGATGTTTCTATTGAATTTTTACGACTTTAACAATAGCTTTCTAAGAAACATCCTCTAGGGCTTTTATATATTTATATTGATATACCAGATGCATTATTAACGCGTTTGGCAATTTATTGCTTTGCCAATGTTCTTTTTTTTTTCTTAATTTGTTTCAACTACAATTCAAATTTTGTATTTGCTTTAATTTAATTTTTATATTTAGTTATTATTATGATTTTGTTTTATTTCAAAAATAAAAATTTATAGTCAATTTAACTCTCAGCGCCATGAGAAACACCGACTGGATGCAAATATTACTAGGACTAGGATAAATGGAAGATTTTCTATTCGAAGATTTGTAGATGATGATGATGTCTTTTCATTGACATCGTCACTGCGGGGGCTAACTGGCTCCTCAGGCGATGATGCAGGGCTACCACCTGGAATAAAACAGAAAACAAAAAGGTTATAAGTAAAGTAATGACGTTGAAATATTAAATCTTGCTTATACAAAATTGATTAGGATACAAAAAAACAAACAATTTTAAATAAAATAGAATGGATTAAAAACTGTTTCATATAGCCTAAAGGAACCATGACACAGTTAGGAGACGTTAATATTTTGTATTCATAAATTTTTTTGATCTGAAATAAATACATACAGTCAAATATCATTTAAGGACTAAGAACTTAGGAGGTTTTTACAGAAAGTCGGATAATTTCTTTTACCAATAGTCTCAGTAGCGCAAACAAAAGAGAAAGTCGACACATAAAAAATAAATAAACTTAAGGCAAAAGAGGCAAGTATATAACACTTCTGTCGCTAAAATCATGTTTGTTTTATTTATCATGATTTTATCCGGATTGGATCTGGATAGTAAAAAGAGGCTTAAAAAAGTTCGTCAAAGAAAAATGTCAGTGGTGTAAGAGATTTTTTTATTCGGCGTCAGTTAACCTTAACAGTTTGCAAACAAAAATCTGAATGATACTGTTCTATGCAAAAGAAAACACAAATACCAACCGCATTTTGTTTCATTTGATATATCAAATCTACATAGATCTACTTTTGGCCGAGTTCAGGGTGACACCCCAGAGCTTAAGTTTCTTCACCAGGGCGAGTTCATGTACAAAAACGCTTAAAGGTGAACCTATTGTAAAGCATTTATCATCATTTCAAAGATTTGTGCCTTAAATTGATCTAGTAGTTCACGGTCATCAGCTAATAAGAATGTTGTTCAGAAGAAGCTAAGGCACAGAACAGAATTTGTTCGCTGATTGCCAATTAAATTGAAATTAAGCAATTTCTAAGTGATGATTGTTAAAAAAAAAACTCAGTCAGTTGTTTCAATCCACTTATTGAAGTACAATAACCTTATATAAAACGAAGATCACTTGATGATCGCTAGTTGGACATGAGTCAAAGCACACATCAAGTCAATCAATCAATTTATTAATCAGATTTTTCTCCAACTCACCATCGCCAGATCCATCGCCCGATCCATGCAAACTGTCCTCTTCATCATCATTATCGTCTGGCAGTCGACCAGAACCTTCTTCGTCACGTCTGGCCATGTCACTTTGAATATCTGAGTATGATCGTGTAGTTGAAGGAATCTATAAAGACCAGTGAGTTATAAAAGTTCATTTTTATTAAATAAAATCCAATAAATTCCTTACTTTCTTCAATTGAAATCAAAGAAAAAAAAAAGAAATAAGGAAAAATAGCATATACATATACAACTTACCGCACTACCAATTGATGAGCGAATTTTAATTAATTTATCAACCAATTCGTTCAATTTAGTTGACTGGGCATATGAATGTTGCACAAGTGGCACTTCTGGATTATATTTTTGTGCATCCAGACCACTGGTCATAGCTACTTGATTATAATCACCGATCCGATCACCGGTCCAGCAGTGTCGATCGTTTCTTTGGACATCTTCATCTTCGCAGACACTGGAATCATCATAATACAAAATATAAAATCAATATCACAGGCTTGCAGAATAAATTTACAATTTTATAATTTTGCAATAAATTTAAATAAATAGTTGAAATATTTATAACGATTTGAATAATTTAAAGTTTAATATGGATGAAAAGCTTAAACGATATGCAAGGCGCCGCCGCGGCCGGTAACGATTCCGATTCAAAAAGAGATAATGGGAAGTGTTTAAATAGAAAAGATTAAACGGCTTAGTATAATGAGAATACACAAGATCTTAAAGTTGTTTTGGTTCAGCTATTTAGTAAATATTTATTGAGAGATTGGCATAGTTTTAAAGAAATTTTAATCAAAAAATTATGTTAAAATCATGCAGATGATTTTAATTTTGAGGGCGTCCAACTGCAATGGTCTTCAATTTCAGTTTATACTATTTTGATTTGGAAGGTTGAAATAGTGAGTTCGTCACGTCATCCCACACAAAGACAAAAATATCTTAATTATGTTGTCACTTTTTCAAAGTTATGTATGTGTCATGTAAAACCATTTACATACATTTAGTTTAAATATAAAAAAAACTTATTCAGAAACAAGTTATGTTATTTAAGAATTAATAAATATATACAAAAAAGCAATATTAACATATGGTTTAAGGTTAATACAACCCAGGAGAGATGTGGATTCTTTTAATTAAAAAAGCAACTTACACGGTTTCATTAATAAATCTGTTAATAAAAAAAGCTAATGTTTGAAACAAACAACATTAAAATGGCGCCCAACACGGGATAGTTATGATGTAAGCCGATCCAAAAAAATTGTTTGAATAGCTATTGCTTGGTGCCCTATTACACGACGACCTTTGGGTCATGACTTTTTTTCGAAATTAAATGAGTGAAGGTGAGATCACATATTTTTTCTCGTTCACATTCATTGAGTTTCGAAAAAGTCATGACTCAAAAGTCATCGATTAATAGGTCACTTATCAACAGCAACAATAGCTGTGTTTGCTAACGTGAAATTTCTTGCAAATTTTCGCAAATTCTCACGAATTCCTGTTTGTTAAATCAAAAAAGTTGCATCAAGAGAGCGCAATGAGAGAGCAAAATTCTCATTGCTCAATTTTCAAAATTTGATAGGTTTTGCACATTTTTTTGGAAAAAGATACCAAACAAATTCAATAAGTGTGGACGAGAAAAAAACATCTGATTTCATCTTCGCACTCATTTAATTTCGAAAAAAAGTCATGACTCTAAAGTCGTCGTGCAATAGGGCACTAATGAGTTTAATACTAGAAACTTTGCATGATTTTTTCTATCAAATATGTAAATCACTTCTGAGCTAAAACCTAGTAGTTCTAATAATAATTTATAATCTTCAATCATGTCCGCAAATTAATTAAATTCGATTATCCTGTCTAAATTATGAGTTTAAAAATTGATTTCAAATTCGAAGATGTCACATTTGCTTGGAAAGAACTTCGAAATTTTTTATTCAACAGCAATACCAGTCAGCCATTGACCTTTAAACCAAATGTAATGTTTTTATGTATAATTTAATTTTGTTCAAAATTAAAATACTTTTAATTGTTTCAGTCATATTGTGGTTGCTGTCAATGTTGCTCAAACAAGGAAATTGCACTCAATGTTTTGTTTTATTCGGTAGTTATGGTTGGACCACTGATGGCGATTTTGATTGACAATAAATATCTTCCCGATAAAAATTAATAAGTATAGAAAAGACAGTTACTCACTTATTGACTATTCTGGCATAGAACTCCTTGGACTTTTCAATAGTGGAGAGAAACTTTAGAAGTTCTGCATCTGGAGGAGTAGCCCATTTAATGCTTCCCTGCTGACCAGCACGAATTTCAGCAACTGGTTCTTCTTTGGTGGGTAATAGTTTTGGAGTTCCACATGTTTTCTTCACCTTTAATAAAATAAAAAAATAGTAAATTAAATGTAAGTGTACGAAATTAATTCTTTTTTCATAAAACATCATCTCCAGTTCAATTCCGACAATAGTAAGCATGTACCATAATAGAATTTAAAGATATTTTTAACAAAAAATTAAGAAAAGGAAGTCTCGATTTTTGTATTGTTCTCATGGCTCATTGAGATGGGTTCCCAGAGACTTATCATGGAACCTCGTTCATAACAAGCTGGGGCGGTGTAGTGGGAGGAATACACAGTCGGCTGAAAGAAAATACTCCCAATGGAAAATATATTCTGTGTAGACATCCCAGCTCACCCAGTTTTTTTTCTACGAAAACCGTACTCTACGTACCTGTTTAACATTACTGAATAGAAATATCTTCTATACCTTCAGTGATCCTGAACTTGAGATAAAATACTTTGCCAAGTTTTTTTTACCTGACTACGGACTGCTAAGTATTTTCATTCTATATAAGATAGTCTTTTCAAAATGCTGAAGGTATCTTATTTACTATATATTTAGATGTGTATACAATGTTTTTGAAGAAGATATCAGACAACAAAGTACCTGACTATAGTACAGAGGTAACTATATAAGGGTTATTGACTTGAACATTGGGGAGAACATTGTTAGAGGGAATATTGTGTAGACACATTTATGACGAAAATATGCTTTAATGATGATAATTGCAGATAAGAACATTTTGGTTACAATTTTATTTTGTATTTTTGAGCAATTCAGTGGAAGTTTTTATATTATATCTTTAATTTGGTATGTTAGTTTAATTGGTATAAATATTATGTCTTCCTTGACGAGCAGCTGTATAGAATTTTTTTACATTTTGTAGAGAATTTCTTAAAAAAGAAAAACAACTTGACACAGTACTATTCATTCTATAAATGGTTTAAACTGGTCTAACATTGTAAATAATATCAAAGAGAAAAAAAAAAAAAAATTGACTTATCCGTGAAAGCATGAAAAGCCTTTGTTTTATTTATATTTTTAATGAAAATTTCTTGAAATTGAGATTTCTATTTTAAGCTGAAGCCTAAGCCATTCGAAAAATAGACTATTTGGTGGAAAAAAAAAAATAAAAAGGTTTAATATCTGAAAGAGAGACTATATTGGAAAATGTAAAGTAATAATAGGTGAACTCTCAGTGGACTGTAAAATAAAATATGTAATTCAAAGAAACACAAAATGATTTTAAGATGGATTGCACGTCCTGTTTATTATCGAGTCAACTTAGGAATGAATAATAAAGATGAGTCTAGCCAAAAGAAAACCAATCTGCTCTCGGTATATAATATTGAACACCAGCCTTCATATATGTTAAGAGGCTCGGTAGAAACAGTTTTCGTGCAAACAAAGAGTGATCATAGGTGTGTTTGTAAAAGTGAAACTTCTTGTTAATTTTCACAATAAGCTGTCAGAAACCATAGGAGAAAAAACCCAAATTTTGGAAACTTGGTGAATAATTCACGTTACCAAACAAGAATAACAATTGCGATTTTTTGACATCGGGACATTTCAAAATTTGTCTTGGTCTGCCATTTTGTATTGAACCATCCTACCAACAACCATTTTGACATTTCTATATAAATTATCGATAACACAACGACAATGATAGTCTGGCAGTGCCGCTTTTTCCAGGACAAAATTTAAATCCACTTAATTATCTGGACATAGCTAACTCCATATGGACATAGTTGTTCTTGTTTTTAACATGTAAATTGCTTTCTTTTGTTATTGTTTTTTTTTCAGAAAGTGTTATGTTGAGTTGCAAAAAAACACAGCTAGTATATTTTTTTAATTATTTCTTAAGCAAGGGTTTGTATGTAAAATCTAATTGTATGAGTACAAAAATAAAGCGTTTTCAGTACCCCTCCTTCACTACGGCTTTAAATAGTCACAATCTATAGAATCAAAATATTCCCCCAACAAACTTTAAAGTGTCATTTTATTTATTCAATAAAATACACGAAAGAAAAATAATTATGCGGCAAAAAAGTTTAAACTCCATCCAAGAATAGCATATTCTACGTCCTAGTTACCTTGTTTTTAGTTCACACGAAGCATCTTTATCCAACGTTTCATTAAAAGTGCCATTGCACAGAGCATATGATGCACACAGACCAGCCGCAACTCTTTAGTCTTGACAAGGCCAACTTATAGTGCTCCCGCGCGCGAAATAATAATTTATAAACAAAAGAAGTCAACTATCTTGGGATGTGTAACACATTCTTATACATCCAACCGAGGAAGGACTAAATGGGTGCACACAGAACAACGCCACTATTCTCATTCCCGCAACATCATAACGAGTTAACCTTATTTCGATGATGGAGTCCTTCCTCCAGTCGTTTGGTATGGTAGTAGACCCGACCCCCACCACCATCATCAACTATACAAGAACACTTATACGCATTTGTCCCCGACCCCAGAGAGTATCCACTCCAAGCCGAAAAGGAATTCATTTTGAGCGAGTAAAGAGGAGCAGAATGAGTATCACTCGAAAGTTATAATACAAGTCAACTGAATATCTGCTACTGCTACCTGAGCTCCAGAGCTGCTGCTGCTTCTGATTCCATTGTGTGTGAATCCGCATTCATTACCGTTTGTTGATTGGGTGAAGGAAGATATACTATTTATATACCTTCATATTTGCGTTGGCCGTGTCGCTGACTCTGGCTCCTGAATAGGCTTTGAAGAACCAAAAAACGTAGGTACCTACTCCTTTTCACCTGCACTCTTGTAGGTACACATTGGGATAGGACAAATTGGTGCAGAGACAAGGGTATCCTCTTCTGGTAACCACTTTGTCTCCAGCCTGTGCTTCTTGTGCTATATTTAATGGTAAATTCTTCTTCTTCTGCTTTTCTACTGTAAAGTGCTTTATATATAGTAACAGACAGAATGGTATTTAGTATTCTGTGTAGTGCAAGCACTGTACGATCATAATTGTAATGCATGTAAACTAATTAGGAATTCTTTCGTTGGCACAGTAATTTACGTACTTTTGTGGAATTTTTAATGAAAACCTTCGGGGTTCCTTCTCTTTTCATTCCTTTTCAGCTTGGCGTATGGCTTGGCTCGACTCGGCTTGCTTGCTTTTTTAGACCGCAAAGTTTACTTAAATTCTATGGCTATGCCGCGCCAGTAAGGAAGGATTGTTCGTATGTTTGGGATGTATACATAATATATCTGTTCCACACATACCTATATAATGTAGGTACGACGTATTCAGGGATTCTATAAAATGTTTGAAATGAAGTGGTGACTAATTGGAGTTACAATAATTTATTAAATGGCAAACTTTTGTGTTAAGTTCAATTCAGACGACACTTATTAGGTATGTATGAAAGAAAATGTGTCGGAATATTTCGTATGGTATAAAAGTTGTGGTTTTTTTTGCAAGATTAAATAAAATTGTGTGGAAACAACAAGATCAAAGCAAAGATCCCTTTCACACGACGAAACAAGTTACTGGAGATTTTTTTGACGTTTTCTTTTGATTTCCTTAAAAATATCTTGTACCTTTGACGGTGTTCACTTACTGAAGAAGTGGGAGCGAGATGTGAATACTGAAACGTCAAAAAAGAATCCAGTTTTTCAGTCCAATGTGAACACCGTCTTTTACACAAGGAAACAAAATCGAGACAATTTTAAGATTTCCTGAAATTCTTTTGGTTGAACACACCTAAACCTTAGATGTGAAAGGAAATGTCAAAAAATCTCTTCAAATTCTCGACCGAAGAGATTTTGTTCACCCCTCTTTTCTCCTGCCTTTCTTACCATTGAATTAAAAGTTGCTAGCAATTCAGTTTCCTTGTATGAAAGGGAACAAAGCAATTTATATGTCGAACAAAACAACAACTGCGTTCATGAGTTTAGCTTAATTATCAGAGGACTAAGAGCCCTCAGAAATATAAACAGGATTCCTCTTAAAAATTCCTCACTTTTTACCTTAAAAACTGAGACTGAAATTTTTTGTATTCGCTTGCTCAATTATTTTTTGTCGCAGTAAATTATATAAGAAGAAAAGAAAACGAGAGTTGTTTTGACTTCTATGTGAGGAATACTGTTTATATTTTATCCTACTGCTCTGTCAAAAAATTGAGGAAAAATACTGAGCGCTCAAGAAATATAATAACCTAGCAAGGGAATTGTGGGCAAAATAGCACAAGGAGAAAAAATTGTTCCTGAACTATGATTTATCAAAACAAAATTGAATGGCAATACTTTTTTTTGCGAGTGCGTAACTAATGTAATGCCCATTCTGTCTGCCAAGATAATGTATTTCGTCTAAAACGCTAAAAAGTTATTATTACTTTTGTCTGCGTTTTTTTTTATTAAAACGTTATCGTTCGTGACAAACACTTAACATAAAATTTTGGCCTCACTTCCTCTAAATTAAAGATTAACACGAGTGATTCTTCGTTTAAATTCTAAAGTGATCTCATATATTTACTAGATTGTGTATCAGAATTAATTCATTCATAGTCTCGTATTTATGATTACTCATCACAATCATCGGCTTCGGCATCGGCTCTAAGGGAAGTGTTTGATTCAAGATTCAGCACACAATAATTCATTCAAAAATTATCATTCACAACTAACTTCCCTATTGCTTTTTCAATGAAATCATCATCTAGCCAAGAAAATGAAGTTTCTTTTGAATAAAATGGAGCTTATTTTATGAATGAATTTATAATCCCTTCGGCCCATTCATCATAGTTGCCTTTTACACAAAAGTCAAGTGTTTATTTGACCCAAAGAATCAGATGGATTTGACACAAAGGAAAATACTTTTTTTATGAATCAATTAACAGCTACTACGAGTTCTGTATGTAGTGTATACCTACTTAAATCCGGGAAACAGAAAATGAACTTAAAAATATCTTCAACCTAAATCATCATCAACTGAACACAAGTAAAAAGCTGGTTGATACTACTTTTAATTTACACCAATTGCTTTCGCAACACAGCCTTGATTTAAGGAATAAAAAGAAGGTACATATGTATATAAAAATATAGAGATTCTTAAATCCTTCTCAAGCTTGCATTTTGTTTCATTGAGAGCAATCATCAAAAGTGTCTTCTTCAAAATGACTGCGCGAATTCATTTGACCTTTTCAATGAACAACAATGCGCGCGAGCGATATACCTATCTACAATATTCTACATACTAATCTTCAGTCCAAAGTGACGTCTCGTTGGTTTAATTTAAATCAATTGTAAGCTCCAGTGCAATTATGAAACGTGCCCACCACAGTTAGTTGATTTTGCAATAAAATAAAAATAAAAAAAAACAGAAATCCACAGATTGACTTTAATGATTACCTGAACTCTGTCCGAGTCTTTGTTTTTTCTCCCTCGTCTCTAGCCATTCATCATTGTTTCCATAACAGGAACAGTCCCAATCCCAAAGCAATGTAACCAGTTATAGCTATATAAATTCGTTTTCATTGAGGATGGACTGTGCGCATCGCACTAACTAAATTCAAGGTTGGCCAAATTATCACTGCCATCTCTCGCTATGATGAAAATTGTTTTAAAATGTACATTTCTACACATTATATACACTTAGTACTCGTACCTATCTCTCGGGATAAATCACAGTCATGAAATTAGAATTTATGCACTCTTCGGGTGCACTTTGCTTATTTGAAATACAAATAAAGCTTGGCATCTATAGGTACGTCCGTTATCCGCTGCCATAGGTTCAATGGAATGCTGTGCACAGCGGATACTCGTACTTATACTTAGTATCATGACAACAACAGCAGCAAAAATAAACTCCTAAACACCTTGATATTGGATATCAGGCATTAGATTATCTTACGGTCCGTTTACATAACAAATTTGCATTTGCACTTAGCGTTAGCGTTAAGGGACTTGCGACAACAGAGCCGTATTAGTTCTTTAGAAGGCCTTTTTATAAAGTTTTTTTCAGCAAAAATTTAGA
Source organism: Dasysyrphus albostriatus (assembly GCA_946251815.1). Classification (NCBI taxonomy): domain Eukaryota; kingdom Metazoa; phylum Arthropoda; class Insecta; order Diptera; family Syrphidae; genus Dasysyrphus; species Dasysyrphus albostriatus. Next base: position 142,641,717 of record OX276336.1, read on the forward strand.
TGCTTAAATATGGAATGGACTGATGACCTGTCAAATGAGTGGGTGTGTTCAGACTAAAAGTTAAAAGATGGAGTTGCGTTCAGAAGTGAATGAGTTCAGGTACAAATACATTCAAGATCGAGTTCACAACAGAAAGATGAAAATTTGTGAATTAGTTTCGAAAGTATTGTTGAAGTTTTGTGATTTCAAAAAATAAAGTTAACTAAAAGGGACCAATTTGCATCCCGACCAGGATTTGCAAACAAAAAACACGACTATTATTTTTGACGTTAAATTTAGTTTTACCTAGGCCAAATTTTACAGTGATACATCTACTTAGTTTCAGGGTTTAACCAAAGTAAGCTCTTAGTGTCCTCGTTAAATATACCAAGTTAACTCCGAGTTAACTCAACAAAACTTTGTGAGTCAGCTCTGAATTAACTGAACAGCAATGTGTTTGACAGGACTATTTCCATAGTTTGACACTTCGATTTCGATAACATTTTGACAGCTTTAAGTTTTAGATAATTCTCCACCGAGGAATAAGGTACTTACATGAGGTTTAATTAATTTTTAGGATCATCTAACTTCGATTTAAAATTTTCTTAGCTCAGCACTGAGAAACTTTCTTTATGGTTATAGAAGACAGATTTTGAAATAGAACTAGACATATGATGGAAATGTACACTATGCCCAAAAAAAAAAATACTGTTTCCTTACAAATTCAGCCCTGAATAATTAAATTGGCTAAGGAAGACAAAGACCAACACCCTTTCCGGAATATGTTTGGCTTTTTATGCGGGCCATTTGATGTCTCACAAAAAATATTCGACTTAATTCTGGAATTTATGTACCACAATCTGGAGTATGTATATGTTTGTGTGTGTGTGTATATATATTTGCACATCTCTCTGTGTTACGAGCTGCTTCTTCTTGTTCCTTTTAATTAAAGCCGACAACGTTGAAACTTCAATGATGCATGACAGGAGATAGAGTCTAGCGAAAAACTACTTTATATAGGAACTACTTTACTTCATATATATATGTAGGTAGCATAGCAACACACAAACTAGAAACAGCTTGAACTTGAAAATAAAGTCCTCCTCTTTATCCTTGGCAAAGTAATCACCTCTCTATATCCATGAACCTTTGACTGGCGAAGAGGATGAACGCATTTGATGAAGAGAAAAGCCGTCTGGTGTATCTCTCGAGAGGATTTAAATTTACGGTCATTTTAAGTTGGATATAGTCACTTCTTCTGGCCTCACTTTATATTTTTTTTTTAAACTTTTTTTTTGCTTTTTCATTATTATGATGGTAGAGATAGGAATGGGCTTTGGGAGGGGCGACGACGACGACGACAACGACAACGCAGCAGCCCGACAAGTCGCTTCATTTACTACGTAAATTTTCTGATATACCGGCTTCTTTAATGGCTATGGTTTTCGTTTAGAAGTTTATGAAGGTTTTAAGTGTATAATACAAGTTGGCGGTACTTTTAGTATAGTTTATGAGGAATTTTATTAAGTACATATTCATTTGCATTACGATGCGTAGGTATTTTAACGTATACAATTTAGTTTTAGAGGAGATTAAAAGTGTCTTGAACGTTATAGAGGTGAACAAGGTGTGGCTGGGTGTCTTGAAAAGTTTTAAATATCAATTTTTAAGTTGATAGAGGAAAGTTAACAGTTTTTAGTGCAAATTTGTTTAGAAATTGCTAGATCATTTAATTTTTAAACTTGTTTTTATCAAATCGATTTGTTTTGTCTGTCTGTCTGTTTCGATTATAAACTTATTTAAACTGATAGTGAAGTTAACTTCGCATTGATAAAGCTTTGAGGTGGTACTTGGTGAAATTGTCATTTTCATAAATTATAGAAGATTTCAAACCATTTAAATGTTTAAACACTTGCTTTAAAGTTAAAACTGTCCAAGGGTGATTTTAATGTTAAATGTCACATAAACTTGCATGACATCTGTCATATTTTTTTCTTGAGAACTGTCATTGAATTTAGAGTGTTTATTTTTAATTTCTTTATGAAATGGTATTAGCGCGACACTAATTATGACGTGTTTAAATTTAAGGAACATTTGGGAAACTGCATTTAAGTTAAACAATAGTTAAATGGTGCCATTCTAAGGGCTAATTTCTTCACATTGGGTTAAATCTGTAATAAGTTTTTCGCAGGCTCTGCTTAAAAGGAGCTTATCAGCCTATTTTGGGTGATAAGCGATTACGATAGTTAACAACTAAAACTACGGATTCATTGACTAAAATTGTCGTTAACAAGCACACTCGGGCGACGTTAACTCGACACTGAAACCATTTAAGTGTAACACTAAGCGAAAACTAACTTTTTCGTAGATTATGTACAAGGGGGTGTTCATACGAGCTTCACGTGAGGCGACTCATTTTGAAGGCTCTTATTTGTATCTCACTCTCATCTCTTGAATAGAAAGTGAGGCAGAAGTTTTTAAATTATTAAAAATTTCTGCCTCACCCCGCTATCTCTTTCTTTTCAAGAAGTAGGAATGAAATGAAGAAGAGAGACGTCAAAATGAGTCGCCTGACGTGAAGCTCGTATGAACACCGTCCAATGTTAAACTCATTTTATATTTTATGATTTTAATTATAGTGTCAAAGAAGCTTGGATGTCATTTATCAATTTTTTTTGTAGGAACTGTCAATGATTTAGGTGTGTTCAACTTTAATTTCATAAATAAATGGTTCGTTTTAGCTCGTAACTAATTATTAGTGTTCATAGTTCTGGAGAAGTTAAGCTTAGGTGAACCATTAATGCATCAAAGCACGGGGAGCTTTAGGCTTATTAGCTGCTACGAAATTTTCATACATACATACTTACATATGTACTTGAGTAGAACATAATCGCTTCTGTGGCATTTTACGCAGATGAAAAAAAGCTTGATTTTCGTATCAGCAAACGGGTCCAAATCTCTTTGAAAATTCTTTCTAAAACACAAAGTCACAAATTAAAGTAAATCAGGTCTGACAAATTTCAATTGAACCTTTCTTAGTTTTCTTTTCTTTATAAATATGTATTTTTATGCTTGCCAACAAGTAGGAAATGACGATTTATCATTCTTATGCTGATTACTTTCATCAAATCCACTTATTACAGTGCTTGCTTTATAAATAAGGAACCATCCTGTCTACAGAGGCATAGTAACATAATGGCTTCAAATAACAATTTATAACCCAGCTATTATTTCTTCGCAACGAGCTTTAATTGGATTGGTTTAATCAGTTTTGTCTACGGAAATCACTATTCGACCCAAAACCGAACAACAACTTCAAACGTCGTTCTTTGCTTTTCTGCAACTATAATCCAATTAATTGACTTGTAACCATCCAAGAGTAATGCCTTCAATCTCAATCGCATAATAACACAATTTCCTACTTTTCCTCCCCTTGTATATTGATTTCCTCATTCTAATTAATTTCCCAAGCTTCACAATATCAGTTATATTATTTCATTGCTTACCTTTCTCTCTAGTTCCGGGCCATTTTCCATGGCCAGCATTATCGTCTCCGACAGCTTTGAATCCAACATCTTGATTGTATTCACGATGCCACTGTCCGCTTGAATGTAAGTTGTGACCAAATTTTCAATTGCTTCTGCAACATTTGACCAAGGACTATCTAGCACACCCACGTACTGTGTCAAACATCCCCTTTAAAAAAAATAAGAATTAAAAACCAATTAAGATCCTTACTCCCTCTGATGTTGCAACGAATTGCAAAAAGATTTATGTGCCCACCTCATTACGTTGAAACAATAGCTATAGCAGGATTTAACCTGTTTCTTCTGCAGGCCAATGCAACTAGGACAATAGCTCATTTTGAGCAATTGTTTTTGGCAAGTTTGTGTTAGGTACATGGAGTCCAGCTCATCGGTACTGGCCAGCACAGAAGCACTCTGCTCGAGAGCATTTATAAAGACTGTCGCTGTGGTAACACTTTGGAGGAGATTTTTACTCAGCTCTTTGGGTATCTTGCCAAATGGTTGCAAGTCATCGAAGGTGTGTTTCAGGCAGGAGACATAGTCCTCATGCAGGTCACCATAGTTGTTCTTATTTAAATGAACCGCTTGGTGGTAAGCTACGGGAAAGAGATCCACGAAAAACGTATGCACCGCTGTTTCCAGTTGACTGACATCAGATGTGGAATTAAGGTATCTGTTTGGAATAGAAAAGAATAACAGGTTTTGTTAATATAGTTAAAGTGTAAAATGTTAAATTATAATTTTTTTTTAGAAACTATTGTAAGAAGAATGAGTAGGCGAATTTTTGAACATAAAAAGATGAAAAGCTTGATAGCCCAGGAGCTAATGAAATCATTTTTGTGCAGGATAAAAAAAGAGGTGTTGGAAAAATACAAGGCTCAGGTTCAACTGAAAAATTCACATACAGAGTTATAGTGCAGTTTTGACAATTTAATAAAATAAAAAGACAGGTCTAGTCTTTATCGTCGTTTTTCAGCAACGTTATGGTCTCAAATGAAATAAGAGTATCACAACTTTCCAATAATTTACATCCCGCGGGCTCAATGACCTCCCAAAATATCGATGGGGCTCTGAGTTTTAAATTATATCATTTATGGGTCTAATTTAATGCCATTGTCAATGCATTTGCATATAAAGCAGAGGTGTTTAATATTGCCTCCCCTTCTATTATTATATCCAATTAAGATAAAATCAAAAATAAGAATATAGAATAATAAAGATATAACGTCCGTTGGGCGCCAATTTTTGTTGTTTGATTTGTCTACTAAAGACATAATTTCTTTTAATTTAAACTGCTCCATTTAAACACTATATTTGCATTCAACACATTTTGTACATTAACTAATAGAGTCACCATTCAGAAATAAACAAAATCTGTGGATTAAACTATCGAAGATTTGAATAAATAAATAAATGAATAATAATAAATGGCGCTCAACACCAATCCAGACTTTCATTTTAAAAATTTAAAATCAGTTTGGATAATGCATAATGCGTAGAGAAGTCACACTTTTGATATAGTAATATAATTATTTATTGTTGGAAAACTTAATTTTTGGTTTAAAGTTACAGATATATAAAATGAAATTAAATTTTTAAAAATTTTGTTTGAATAATTCGGCATTGGTTAAAGCCGTTAGCCAGGTAGATAGCCTATCCCTATAAATTTCATTAATGTAACAAAAAAAACTATGCAGGCAGACTAGAGGCCTTCACAAATATTTCCAATTATTATCAATATTGTTCTCTTTGAAATACGTTCCGGAAAACCAAATTTTTCGTTTATGATCTTTTTTGTAAAATGTTTGCATGAGAATTATTGTCGTTAACCTAGTTAACTGTTTCCATGCGAAAAAAATCTATGCAAATATTTCGCACGTCAAAAATTATTGAGGTGAAATACAAAATTACTTTTTTGCATGCTTGGTTGACAGTTTGACCGGCAACTGTTTTACATGCAAGAAAATAGTATGGTCAGTAAAAATACTCTTTTGTGCAGTCGGCTTACATTTAAAAAAAAGTATCTTTGTATTGTCTTGAAACAAATGCAACTCAGTGAGCTTTTTCAAACCAAATTTTATGACGAAAACAGTTTTTTTCAAATTCTTTGGTTCAAAAATTATTGTTGTTTTATTTCAAATTTGATTTCACTATACTTTGAAATATAAACTAGGCCTTTTGCACAGAATAGGTGGAAACTTACTGTGAAAATGTTCGCATTGGAAATGAAAACTACGCTTGAGCATCAGTTGAGAATGGTGACAAGATTCACATGCGAAAATGCAGTAGTGCAAAAATAGAGAAGTATCAAGTCAGAAGCAGCGAGGAGAAGAATATCCTGCGTAAAAAGAAGATGTCGTACACAAAATTAAAATAGTGATAGCTGAACTCAGGAACTCGGAATAATTACTATCTCTAATTTTTCGAGTAGCTGGGGCCGTAAATAGACAATGACAAGAGTTGTTCTAGCTTATTTTGTATTTATGGTGAAATTGCATAATAAACCTACGACAAATAAGCTGTCAAATTAACTGTCACTAGAAACAGTGATGCCAATTTTAAAAACTAATGTAGTTTTTCGTTGAAATCGAAAAGATGTGATTTTTAAATTCAAAATTGCTGTCTTGAATGAATCATCTGGGCATACTTTGAGTAGATTTTACTCACAAATACAGATACATAAGGATGTCGTACTACGTCGGCTTTTTAATGATACAAAATGTACAAATTTATTTGTTTTTATTTCACGTTTGAAAAGAGATTGTTTGCACGTATGGATGAATGTATGTAGATATAAAATCTCACAAATTAAAAAGATTGCATCGTTTTGTCTTCAGATCTCATCTTTTTTTGAATAAAACATGAACAAATGGAAAAAGTGCAAATATTTTCCACAAAGATCGAATCTTTTCAATAATGAAAAATGACATAAATTTAAATACAAAAAAAGTCTTTAAAATAAAGTGACACTGTTGGGCGCCAGATTTGAGGAAATCTTCGTTCAATTTTGACATTTTTTTTCAAACTTAAAGTCAGTCAAGTTCTTTATACATACATACATATGTACATACTCGTATGTATGCTTCACTTATGTATAAATATAAATGTAAAAATAACTCTTAAATGTGAATAAAGTATATATAAAGTATTACTCACCTCGTAATTTCCGAATACAACTGTTGAATGAGTTTCCTCGATAGTGGCAGCATTCTTCGGTAAACCTGTGAGAAGACATTTAATGTCTTATTCTCAGATTGTTCCGCTAATTCCAGCACATGACCTGCAAAAAAAAGAAAATATAAGCTGGATTAGAGAAATCTTATAACAAATAATAATGGGCGTAGGTGTATGTACCTAAACTTTAAGCCCACAAAATCACAAAAAAAACATTCTTTAATGAATTTCTAGCATCGGTAAACATATAGTTCACAAATTTACGACCACCTTCACCAAGCCCAAAGTTTTACGGATATAAATATCTTTCAAAATTACGATAAACTAAAGAATTTGGTATCACCATCAGCACTAGAGTTTATAGGATGATAGCAGGAATCAATTATGCGTAAATTTTCTGTTCGATTTTTATGGTTTGCTATTTCGAACCATATACTTTACATAATACTATAAAATATTGGCTTATAAATATCTATCATATCCAACAGTGTAACTAATCAAATTCAACGAAGCGTGTGACTAAGTGATATCAAATTTGGATTCCCGCAAAAGATGTCTTCTTTTTTTAAGAAAAAAAAAAAGACTGCTGGTCAGCATTTAGCCGCCATACCGCCTCTGCTTATACGTATTGAAATAAAAATTGAACATTAAATCAATCGCTCTTCGATATGAAATAAAGTGGTACTTCATTATATTGCCGGTGTCATGCTGTGGGCTTGTAATGCATTTTGCATGCAATCATGCACTCTTGCTGTAGTCCGGTCTGGAGAAGATAACGCAAAACTGGCTTATATTTGGATTTCACATGCAAATCCTAGTTTGTTTGTTTGTTTGTATGAAACTAGTACAAATTATCGAAAATAAAGTGGCATGTATACATGATATTTTTTATTTCTTCAAAAGTGTCTTAATTAATGTTGACAAAGTTGTTTTCCAACAACATTAGGGACAGCAACAACAAAAAAAAAGGCAGACACAAACAAATTTTGCGAGAGGTTGCGTTGGTTGTTTTTAGTGTGAAGCACATTTAGTTTGCGATTCTAAATTACTCTGTGCTAAACATTCACTAATTGAAAGATTGAGTACGTGTTGCACTTTATAAATCTGGAGGTTTGGAATAAAAAAGTAGACATAGTGTTTGTATGTGAATTGATGTAGAAAAAGATTGGAAGAAGTTGGCTACTACTAAAAAAAAAATAATGGACTATATAGAATAAGATTTCCGGAATAATAAAAGCTGATATATGCATTTATCAATTTGAGAAATATAACAAATTAAATGGCGCCCAACACTAAGGATATGGGCCCATAGATGGTTTTTATTCCTGAATAAAGATTAAAAAAGTAACAACTAAGTCAACGTTCTTAATAAATTATCTCTTATTTTAAAATATTTGTCTATATTCATTGAAAAAGTGTGCTGAAACAACATCGTACTTTATGTTTTGTTTGTAAATGGCGCCCAACATTTGAAATAAGAGAGTATAAATGGTTCTTGTTGCTGCATAAGGATCTAAAATAATTTGAATATTTGTACTTATGTACTATTCTGTACTCTCTAGTTATAATATCAACTTCTATATTCAGTTCTAATAGAGCACTGAACACACAGTGGAACATTTTATAAAAAAAAAATAGTCTGTTATTTTTCTAATGGACACCTTAACTTTTTATTGTAGAACTGATAATTTGGGATATAAGTTAATGACCCAGACCGGCAAACGTTTAATAACTCTCACTGGCTGGTGTGAAAAACTACGATTTTTTTTTATTCTAAAGTCTCTATAAGACTTACATTGCTAATATAATTGGAAAAGAAGAAAATTCTTATATAAATTAAATATCCACAAAGAAGACAAAAATGCCACTTCTTAAAGCTTTTTTCTTTCCTTAAAAAAAAAATATCTCTCAAGTCTCGACGACTTCCCATAATCTTACATCTCTAATTAAATCTAGAAAATCGATTCAACTTCATTGAGTACACAAATTATTTTTAATTGCAATTTTCCATCATTAAAACCTCCTCGTTTTTTTACTTCTTCTTTTTTCTTTTCTTTCATAGAGTCACAGTGTCTAAAAGTAAAGTAGAATTTCATCTTAAGCCCACACCACATCCTTGGTATAACTTTGTGTTTGTATTTTGCTACTGGCTGGGCTGACTGTTGGTTGACTGATGATGACTTTTCTTAGCTTTTTTGCTACTATATAAATGTCTACACGATGATGTCCTTAATGCACCCAAACCAAAACCAAGAGAGAGCTATATAAAACCTTGTTTGGGTTCTACACATATACGTATGTGTGTTAGTTATATCGTTCATCATCATCCTCTTCATAAGTGCGCGCCCACATTTCCATGTAATTTTTTCAAATATTTTCATCTTCTATAGATGCTAAAGCGAAAAAAAGGATGTAACAGGAGGTGTTTTTTTTAGATTTTATCTCATTGCAACCAGGAGATAAGTGCGCACGCATTTTCCTGTAGGATTTTTCTTTAAGATAAATATTCAATTAGACATAATAACTTAAGGGCATAGACTGACTTTTTTTTATATATTTATAGATATTCCTACGCTATTTCCGTAAATAGCCTAATCGAGAATTATATTTTTGAAAGTTTGCTGTATTTAATTGGTTAAAATGGATGGATTCACACGAGCCAGCACAAGTTCTAAAGCTCTTTTAAAATTTAGTTTACATGTTGTTTTTTTTTCTTTGACACTAATGATGTCTTTTAGATCTTCATTTGAAAATAATAAGGGGCATTTAATTCACTCATAGCCACAGGGCCTCCTCTAGCCTTCTTTTATTTTTAAGGTGGCACTGCCTGAATTGAAGCTGTGATCACTAATTCTATAGATAATATAGTAACCAATTTGTATCTAAATATGACATCCCGTATATGGAAATATAAACACCTGTCTGATGTTTCGCATTTTGACCAATAAACTCTTCCAAAATAAACCTACCCAAAATTTGTGTGGACACAAAAAGGAAATCTAAACTGTTTTGTGGCTTAAACTGGTAGAGTTTCTAAACGATTGCCAGCAATATTTATGCAAATAAACTGACCAAATAGTGAAATCCAAAAACACAATGGGGTGTCCAGCTGGGCAGTGGGAAATAAAGAGAACATTGTCACCTTCTGCAAGAAATTATTTGGGAAGCTGTTTTCTATTTTTTTTTTACTAACTTATTTGATGTTTATACTTTGACATCCAAAATGGGAATCTGCGGGTTTAGAGATTAAATAGGTTAAATTGTTTCGGTGAGCGCTTCGTTAACGTTGTATTCAAACATAAGTTCTATTAGACTGTATTGTTTGATTCGAAAAAAAAGCACAAAATTTTAGTCTTAAAAAAAACGTAGGTAGGTACAATTCAAAGAATTTGGTAACTTATTTTCCAAGTCTAGATTCTATTGCACATAGAACTTTCTCTTTGGTCATTTACCAGTATATTCAATAGCCTATTAACGGATAAAGGCTTTTCATACAACAACATGTTATTTTATTGTGAGTGATTTTTTTGATAAACTGTAGCTTAAATGTTCGTTTATTAACTGAACGAAAAAAGTGATAATCACCTCAAATTACAAAAAAACACCTGGCCAGTTTTTTTTTAAATAAAGCTACATCCAGGTGTTTCATTTACAATTCGAGAAGATCACCACTTTTTATCCTTCAGTTAAATAAAGTGCCATGATTACTTGCTATGATTACTTCCACTTTTTTTTTGAAACAATTCCCTTCATACATCAACTTTTTTCGCTTACCTATCAACTTAAAAAAAAATTATAATTCTAGTCTAGCACCAACTTCTTGTTCTATATTTGGACAAAAAAACTACCAAACAAAAATAAATAAATACATTCAACCACAATAAAAAACAAAAACTAAAAAAAAGACATTACATTATTGAGTTCATCCTCAGAAGCGGTATACGGCAAAGAACTTAAGTCTTGCATACCTACGTCAATTTTCTTAATTTAGATAAAAAAACAAAATACATACAAAAAACAAAACCAATGCAATAAAATAAAATATAAAATACACTTGATGTGATGTACATCTGCGATTTAGCTTGAGATTCTGCAATCAGCTACAGATGCATCAAATCAAGTTAAACAGATTAAGAAAAAAAACATTAAATAAAAAGGTAAAATGTACAACTAGGTCGCGAGTACTTGCTTTTAGAATTAAGAGTAATGGAAATGACAGCTTCAAAAATTGATTCGCTCCCCCTACATTTCTATTTCCCTCACCTAATGTGCCAAAAAGACGAACACGAAACAACCGAAAAAAAACGAATTCTGATTGTTTCAACATTTTGATTGTTTTTGACAGTTTAATTAGTGCGGATCTATGAAAACTTTAATTTCAACTTTAAATCGTCACCCAAAAGACATGAATTAAGTGTAGAGCACAAAAGTGCACCCCTAGACCATATCAAAAGGTCTGATCCTTTACTTTGAATTTCTGTGATCTTTAGTTCAAACTTCGGTCAGTAATTTTATTTTTATTATGCACTTTAACTGAACTTTAGACTTAAATGCGCAGAAAATCTAACTAAAAAAACATACCTAACATCAAATAGTGCAAAATCTTATGTCGACACCAAACAAACCTACTTTTGACTGTAGATGTCAACGGATTTGTCGGAGAGAAAAGATATAAGGTGTGTTTGGTTACTTTTGTAGCACAAGGTTCAAAAACTGTCAAATTATTGAAAAAAGGGGAAAATCTTTCATAGGGGAAAAACTTGCTACAAAGTAAACAAACGCGTTGAACCAGTTTTGTAGCAATTTTGTGTAAAAGACGTCAAACATGACGCACACTATCATACACAACAGACAAATCATAAAACATAGACAAGAAAAAAATACACACACGTGTTTTGACAGTTGTTTACTTCCTGCACTCAGAAATTTGCAAGCTTTTTCATGGAGGGTAAGTTTCTTGTTCTCTCATAGCTATACTTTGGAGAACAAAAACGAATTTGTGAAATGTAGTGCGACATCGTACGAATTTTCAGTACCCAAACAGACCTATTTCTTTGTTTCTTATCGTGAAATTTCTTGCAAATTTTCACAAATTCTCACAAAATCCTGTTTGTTAACTCAAAGAGATTGCATTGAGAGAGCAAATAATTTCCCCTCCGTTGCAAAACTTGCGAATTCTTGCTAGACAAATTTCTTTGTAAAAAATCGTGATGGTCAGTTTCCGTCACAGCGTTGCCACAAATCGGAAAATTTTCCGAAGTAGGTTTTCAAAAAACAAAAATGCAGTATATTCAATTTTCTTATAAAAAATCTGAATATTCCCATTTTTAATTTTATTTTCAAAATAGAAGAATAAAAGAAATTAATAATAGCATAAATTATTATGATTATGCCACGATTGTTATCAAAGCAAGCCAATACCCGGAAGCCGTAAGAATAGAATTGAAAAATTAGTGGACTGAATTTTAATAAATGATATTTTTTTCCAAAAAATAAAAGTGTAGTAGATTCGATTTAAAAGCAGTAGAGTAGTAGTAGTAGTGTTTTTACGAAAAAAGTGCATTAGATCTATTGAAATCATGTCAAAGTCGCAACGCCGTTTGTACACAAAAATTACGTTTCTAACAAAAAGTGGTGCAGTTCATGGCTAAATGCGTTTGCTAAATTTTTTCCAATTTGATTGAATTTGAAAGAAATTATTTCACAGAACCAAGCACACCTACAAAACATATACGTCAATGCAACGCATACGACCGATTCTATGGGTTGGCCCCAAAGACAAAATTTTAGGAACATTTGCCGTTTTCGAAAACGTCATCTGTTCAATGTCAATGTAAATGTTATTAAACGCAGACTCAAAAGTCTTCTGTTCAAAAAACGCAAATATAAATTTACATATTAGCATTAGGTGTGTTTGTTAACGCAAAATTTTCACAAATTTTTACAATTTTCTGTCAGAAACCATAGACAAAATAACCCAAGTTTGGGAAACTTAGTAAAAATTTCACGTTACCAAACACGCATATTGTGTTCGATAAGGCAGCTTGCTACAGCCAAATGTTTAAAAACATTATCGGCGGTGCAGTTGTGCAATAAAAAAATCGAGCTGATGAACAACATATCAAAAACCAGAGATGGTGTACGTAAACGTCAAATGCGTTTGCAAGTAAATTGGCTGACGTTCATCAAATCGATTTTGTGTAAGCATGACGATTGCAGTATTTGTGTCAAAAAATGACGATCATTTGACGATCTAATTGACTTTGATTTGACGTTTTCCAAAACGACCATTTTCTTATGTCTCTTATTTGATCAAATGGGTACTGTCATTGAAATATTTTATCGAATGCATAACTTACCCTTTAGGTATGTATTTATATGACAAGAATTAAAAAAGAAAACACAAGACCAAGGCGGTAGAGCATGTTAAAGAATCTGCATCTGCACAACACCATCTGTGTTTTATTTTCCCTCCGCTTCTGGTTTCTTTTTTATTTTACAGAAAGTTAATTTTATTCTGTTGAGTATGGATGATCTGTTTTTATTTTTTTAATTTTTGTTTTTGTTGTTGTTTAATCTCATTCTGCATTTGCATTGATTACTCAATCATTGGTCAGAATCGGCACCGTCTTTTATGGATCTCATTTGTTCTTTTCTTATGGTTATCCTCACTTCCATTGCATTGCGGTCCGGTCGGTCGATGATCAAATCGAAAATAATGATGATGATCGTTTACGATCGGTGCGAATTTATTTCCAAAAAGATAATGAACCATCATCATGTTTTTTTAGTTTGAGTTTTGAATGGCTTCTTTTTTTTCTGGACAAATGGAGTCCACTTCATCAGTGCTGAACATGTATGAGTCATCGATCGTCAAAATGCTATCATCAATGATCATACAGAGATTTTTTTTTGTAAATATCTGTCTGTATATATCTATTATGATTTATTTATTTAAAGCGATAAACGTTTTTGAAAAACAAAACAAAAAACATCTGTTTTTATGCAACATGCATAAAAATTTAATTTCAAAAACGCTGAGCTTTATTGATTGATGAACAACATTTATCACTTGGCGGGAAATTAAAAATAAAATCTGCATTCATAAAGCGAACCGATATCGACCAGTGAGTCGACAAGAGAAACCAGTTTAATGTGTCCACTCTGTCGTCCGCATCACAGAACACAGACATGATTCTGAACGACTCTGAGATCATTAATTTGTGTTTTCTTGTTTACGCATATATCGGATAATATTGTGCGGTGTTTTTTTTATTTTTTATTTGTTGTTTTAAAATTTTATTTTCATTTGATATACTCGTAGTAAAAATATACACAAAGATGTTTCTTTTTTGCTATAAATTTTGTGTAGGTACCAAGTTTATTTATATAAATCAAGTTTCAAGAACACAATTATTACGATTCAGCTGATTTGATCGGAACAGAAAACAAATATGTACGTTAATAAAGTTGAACGCAATAAAACAGCATTTTACAGTTAAAAGTTCATGCATACAAACATTTTTATTACTTCGCATTAGGACTTTACGACGAATGTATAATATAATGTCCCTTTATCGAAAACTGTCATCCATCTAGTTGGAAAACGTCATATTCAAATTTATTTTAGTGACAGTTTAGTAGATATAAATTGTTTTGAAAGGTTGGCAACTCTAACTGCAGTCTGACACGAACATTTTCATATCAATGAATATACGAACTTTAAAACAAAAACTACTATTGAATTGGTTCCCATTAGTCAATTTGAATTTCTTATACAAAATTTCAATGGTCAGGGTCCAGCTACTGTGAACGCAACTAATGCATTTTTTATTGCTACATATTTGTTTATGTATATTGATTATAAGATTCAGATGCAAATGTATATGCATAAATTTGGAGGATGCGCTATAAACTACAAAGGTGCCGTAAACCAAATTGTTTGTTTTTATAAAGAACAATTCTAAGAATTAAAACTTTTGTTAACAAATTTTTACTACGATGTTTTATAATCAAGAGATGAAGCTTGATTAATGGTGAAATAAAATAAAACGTCGTGGGCATTGGACAGCAAGTTTTTAATTGTTTTATTATTATTTTGTTGAATAAAAAGGCGCCGACATTATGTTAGATGTCTACTATGCATTAGGGTGACCAGATCCATTGCCAAGGCAAACAGGACTAATATCAAATGGAAAATTGAATTCATTTATCTACTTTTTTGTCTAATAAATGGATATATTTTCTGCAGTTCTTCGTTAAATCTACATCTACGCTTTGGTATTTTGTTTTCTAATTCACTTAAAAAAGAACACACGATAAACAAAACAAAACAAGCCTTCGTATTTACTTCAAAAAGACAAAAATTACGTTCTGAAGGAATCCATTGAGTCCGTTGTGGCGACGGACTCAACTGACATATCAATTAAATACGACTTTTCTTATTGGAACTGGCCCATAAGGGTCAAGCGACGTATGCGTCAGCCGCAACGGACAAAGTAGCCAAACTGTTAACCTTTCCACTCCGGCAGATGCGTTGACAGCAACCCTTTTATGTGTGTTTGAATTTCAAGTGGTTGTTATGTGAATGTGAATGCTTTGATTGGGTCACCTCAATCCATCACATCCGGCAAACTTCAACGAATTTACCGCAACGTATGCACGGATTCTATGCGTCAAGGCCTGTCAAATGGTTGGGCGTGTTCAGACGATTGTTAAAAAAAAAATGGCGTTGTGTTCAGAAGTGAATGAATTCAGGTACAAATATATTCTAGATTGTGTTCACACCAGAAAGATGCAGAACATTTTTATGAATTAGCGATGAAAACAAATTTTGAGATGTCGAAAAATTAAGTTAACCCAAAGAGAGGACAATGTGCACGTTTTTTTTTCGAAAAAATGCATTTTATTTAAGCAAAAAGATGACATCTGGTCAGCTTAGCTATGCTAGAATTCAAAATCCCAAAATAAATTACTTGTAGGAACTAGATAAGCCATAATCAACGTAACAAGCCAAGTACGAATAGCCCGATTGCTATTCAAATTGAACAATATTTTGAATGAAAGTTGACAATGACGTTGGGAAAAGGCTATACGATATTCAAAAAAATTTTAATTTATAATCCTTTTGGTCCATAAGCCACAACATACTTATATTGCAAAAAATGTTGAAACAAATCTATCAAATGTCTATGTATATAAATGCCCACCTATACGTAATGTTCATACATTTTGTTTAGACTAACAAAGTGTCAATTCAAATATATCTGCTCTTGTGTTTTAAATAAAAGCTGAAATAAAAAACTTTTTTCCGTTACAAGTATGTAAACAAAAACAGTTGAAGTTTTCGAACAGAACCCAATAAACCACAAAAACAAGTCATAGAAGTGGTCTCTTTTGCTGTTGTTGTTGTCAAATTGACAGTTCCATTAGTTTTTATCTTCATTTGCCTTAAATACTTCAAACTAAAAGCACTTTTTCCGTAAAATAATATTCATTTTTTTTTGTTGAAAAAATATGCACGAAGCTACTATTCTATTCCGCACTATAAATCCCTAAATTAATGTCTAAAATAAAATTTACAAAAAAAATATCAATTGAAAGCTTTTTGCAACACAACTTTGCTGTTATATTAGTTTTATTTGTTATTTTTCCTTATTGTATGCGGTTTTTGTTTTTTTACTTTTTGGTGACAATCTCACTAACACTTGACACTTTTTATGGGTTAAGTCTTTTTTGTTTACATTTTTTTTTTGTTAACCTCGTGCAATATAGTCTCTCTATCTTTTTAACAATAAAAATGCATTAGTAGATATAGGTATCTATGTGTATATATGAATGAGTTTACCGGAGAACAGTCCAGAAATCAGGAGATCACAAACAACAGAGAGGACACAGCGTAAAGCAATTTCGACGACCAACCAACCATACACAACACCACATCATCCGACCTCATGTCCATTTTAATTATTCAATCCTAAGAGCATGAAATTTGTTTCGAAATTTATTTTTCTCCTAGCCTCTGTCCCTCTCGACTTCCCCCCTTTCCCTATATATTAATATTAACCTTATCCCTTGGGGGTTCTATTACCTTTTTTCTGTATTATTTTTATTTGTCTAAAAACAGCGAAAACGAGAGCAAGTAAGAGTTCCTTTTTTAGCTTATTCTTCTGGGAAACAACAACCATCAGGCAGAACCAGCCATAGTTATAGAGATGGAATGCAAAAAAAAAAAAAAAAGAGTAATAAAATCCCATCACCACTAGTTCCTCTACGAGGATCTAAGGTTGGTATGGAGCCAATGGAGGTACTAACAAAGTAACAACTAACATGTTAGGAAAAGGTGGTTTTATTTAAAATTTACTCCATATACATATATAGAGAGAGAGAAAGAGCGAGGATATATGACGACAGGTACGTGTTCACAGTTTATGGTACAAAAAAAAGAAGAAAGGATTACCTTGTTGCCAACCTATTCCTATGTACCACTCTTTACTCGAAAGGAAAATCCAAAAACGAATACATGTTTTGGAATCGAAACATTTGGAGTGGGAATGGAAAATGGCAAGACCCAGATCCAGAACCAAACGACCAACCCAACAGCTAACCCAACACACAGTGCACAGAATCCTGTACCATCTTTTGCTGAAAATATGTCGAAGAACCAGTATTTGTGCATTTTATTTGTCGGCCATGCTTCAACAGGATTAATATCTTTTTCTTTTTCGTTTTTTGATGTTGTTGCTGTTCCTTTTTAGTATGGTTCTGTGCCATGGTGGGCTCTAGTACTTTTTTTTTGTTAGGACTTATATCCCTGAAGCGTAACTACATATTCCCACGCTTAAACACCACACCATATAATCGTTCCAACACACGGCCCACTATAGGTTTTTTATGTGTGCTTTTGCTTTGCTCGCTGGATGATGGCCTTTTTGCATTCCTTTGGCACTATTCACACAAAGAGGAAGACAAAGGATGCCCCCAACAACAACAACAACAACAAAACCCAAAAAGAATGATGAGGTCTGGGATGGACACCAAAATAATAAAAAAGAAGTTTTTTTTTGCGGATTAAGTCGCAAAGACTTGCTTCTTATTGAATTTTTTTTCAACTTCTTGGCAAACGAGTTTTGAAGATTAAGAGTTGTGTAAAAATATATGTTTTATAGATCAAAATGACGGGAATTTATTTAATGAATCTAATTTAAAGAAAATTATGGTCAAACTAAATTTAATCGAATAGAAAATCATAATTTTCTATAAAAACAACTTCAGATCAAGTCATATGAATTATTTCTCATCACAAATAAAAAACATGGATAAATATTCAAAAAATAGAGGAGTACAGTTTTGATAAACGTTTGTTCTATCTTCGGTTAGAGTAATGCTTAAAAATACTCATTTCAAAGAATTAGTTTATACTTAAAAAGGTTTCTGAAAGAACTACTGTTTCAAATCTTTGACAAAAATTCATATTCTTAAAAAGATTACAAAGTCTTGAAATTGTGATAAAAATGGATAAGCCTACAGTGAGATCGGTCTATACCCATCGACTTTGGTAAATTCCTTTTCACGACTACAATAAATGGCCTTTAAGAATGAGGGTTAATTTTTTTTTTTGTCAATTTGGGGCATCAACTTCAACACTCATCGTTAGATTGGGTGGCAACTGGGGTTAGCTTAAATATGGGCAAGGGTTCTTCTCTTACCTACTCTTAATAAATTGCACGGGACCAAAGGGGAGTTTTTTCTCAATAAGTTTCAAAGAGTGCAAAGTGAAGGGGTTTTTATTATGTGCATGCTGACTAAAGCTATATATGTAGGTATGGTGATGCGGTGATGGTTTGCTTCTTTTTTGAAGCACCACACCGTCTCCTGATGTCGACCGACGACGATGCCAACGAAGATTGGGTTTTATTTTTCAGATGGTATTAGGTGTTAGGAGTTTTATTTGGATTCAATTTGAAATAATGACAAAGAGGGAGGAATTTTGCTGTCTCTCGAAGGCAAGAGAAAAATCTACAAGACTCATCCTTGAGAGAAAAAAAACAGCAAAAAAAAAATAAATAAACAATAATGATGATGATAAAGCCAATTTAAAAGCAAAGAGTAGGTATAGGTGTCTTCGGGGGATACCTAAAATAAAGGATACAAAAACGACGAGGGTCGTCTTTTGCTTGCCGTGTTTGTGGAGGAGCACTGTATAATGTTAATGATGGAGGTATATACAGTAGTTTTATTTAAATAAAGACAAAAAAGGATACATTTAAAGTGGGGATACTTTAAAATGAGTTCTTCTTATAAAATACTTAAGTATTTTATTCCCATGATGGAAAATGTCAAATAATCAGAGAAAAACAGATAAAACGAAAAAAGAAAAATAGCAACAAACCCAAGATAAAATTATATCGCCTTGGATGGAAAACTTTAAATTTTTCTAGAAATCTCTCTTCAAATGCAAAAGTGCGCTTAGTGAAATATATAACGATTTTTTAAGGGATAAAACTGTTGAGTTGTACTTTAAAATATTATATACCTACCCGTACCTAACTATGCATTTTTTTTAATATTAACAAAAGGGAACAACAGTGTAGCTTTTTGCAGTTGGATAAGATTTTCTTTTCTTGGGGAATTTGAGAAGAAAATGTATATGTATTCTTCGGAGAAAAGTATTTGAAAAAAATACTTTTTTGAAGGATGCGAGATGAAGGTAGTTTTTTTTGTACAGTTTCATGAACTTCTTGTCGTGTTGACTATTCAAAGAGCCATCAACCATCTAGTGAACTATATATTTTTATATTTTTTGTTTGGTTTCATTTTTTAAGAGTTTGAGGACTATCGTGGGTACTACTTCATTTTTTTTTTTGTTATAGAATGCTGTCCTAGTTTTGGTCATGCTTTCAATATGTATTTATTTTTTTTTGTTTTTGAATTGATTTTTTTAAGTCAGCTTCAGGCTTGTTTATTAGGAAACTGTGGACGTACAGACTGTGTATTGGAGTTTGTTGTTTGAAAATAATCAAATTGAAATGCTAATGGAAGCATAAAGCTTTTAAAATGAATTGCTAACCGGGTTGAAAACTTTTTAAGTTTAACTTTGGACTTCAACAAGAAAAACTATCGGCATTCAAGTTGGTAGCAATTCATGCTTTTCAGATGTTAAGATCGAGGCACAATTCGATGCTTTTCAGATGTTAAGAAGGTATTCGACATATGAAGTCTTCATCCATAAGCTTCACATACTTGGATTGGCCTTCGAGTAGCTAGAGAACTGCAAATCAACACCAATCAACCAATAACCGAAACTTGGATCACTTTTCTGGAACATTATACTTGCCCCTTTAAATATAATGTATGAAATACATTAAGCAATTTATCTTCTTTTGAATGCATTTTAAAGCAAGATTTCTGTACCAAAACTATTTTTTGAATACAGTTGCCCCCCCCCCTAACCGAGATCCTGAATGTGTTTTGCCCCTCTCTAAACAAAATCCTGTGTACGCCCTTGAAGAGACGTACCAATTTCAAGCAAATGCGAGAACCTTTTCTTCGCTGATAACTCAATTTTTATCTTATTCATCGTTATCTTTATTTAAAGCTGTCCGAAAAGTCACGGACGAAATCTGAAATTTTTCAAGTTGTACAGCAAATGGTTTATCCAGAGTACGTCTGCTTTAAATGACCAGGAGCTGAAGCAATTCCTCAGTTGAAACTGAAAGGTAATTACCTAAGTACTTCTAAACGGAACCAGATTACTAGTCAAACGCAAGGCCAAGTTTACCTGGGCAAAAACTCAGCCGATATTCAATCCCAACTCAAGAACTATCCTTAAAAATATTTTTGCTTTCCATTGCGATGAAAAGAGAACCAGGCTAATACTATATTTCCACCTATTAATAATCTGAGATTTTATAAGATTCACCTCAAATCATCTTGAAATCTCAAAGATTTACATTACAAATTTATTTCGTTAATTTTGAAGATTAGAAATTTATCTTGTTCGGTAAGTCAATTTTTTTTACAAATCGAACAAACCTATTCTTATATGACACTGAAGGATAAATTCATGTCTGAATTCAGTTCTCCATTTATTGACACAAATGAAACATTCTATCTCACTTCAAAAGAAAAAATGAAACACCAATTTTCTAAGGTGCTGCCAAAGTAAATCTTTTTTAAATCTTTTTGTTTGGTGTGAAAACACTAAATAGATTTATTTAATTTGAACTGAGATAAACCTTTAGTGAAAACATAGCATGAGACAGTTTAGTTCACCAATGCAGTGCTAAAATGGCAAAAAGAAAATTTTATTTAGATTTAATCAAAAAAGTAATCGTGTAATCATCGAGTAAAAATTATATGTTCAACTTCACCTTTAACCTCAAAAAGACATGAATTTATTGACAGATGTCAACAGATGCCCACACTTCAACAGTGTTTTCGATGACGTTGCACGCTGTAATTTTACAAACATATATGGCTGAAGAGAAAGTATTAAACCCATTATTTTTTCATTTCCATTTAATCAAAAAACAACACAAATTCAAAAGATGACATCAGGTATAAATGTCAGAGTGACAGTTTATGTTCCTCGGCAGCAGTTGTACATAAATAGAAAGCCTCAAAGAAACGATTAATCGAAGAGTTTACAGAAATATCGAGAAGAAGTGTTTTATAGCATCGAATGTATGTATCTCTGATTGTTAATATGTACCTATATAACCTACGAGCAGTCAAAAATCTTTTCAAATTTATGATCGTATCTTAAATTTATACCTATTTTGCAATAATCCTCATAAAACATTATACTGCTTTCCACTTTTTTCCTTTTGTTATGTTCCAATAGTAGAATCTACATCGAAGCAATAAACATTATTCGATATTTATCGAACAGAACTAGCTCTCTAGAGTGGGCGTGATAAAACTTTGTTAACGATTTCGGTTCTAACAAAGACAAAAACAAGAAGAAGAAAAAGAAAAGAAGTTAAGAGGATTCCGGTTGTATATACGCAGTAACATTATTTGTGTAAAATAAATGAAGACGCCAACTGTAAAAATCAAATTTAGGTTCTTTGTTGTGGTTTGAGTTTAAACTGGCCCGCGATGGCATCGCCATTGTGATCGTGACGAATTAAAAATGAATGTAGTGGGAAAAAAGCATCATCGTTTTTCATGAATCAATAATGATGGTGATATGTGATGGAATTGTGTGCAGGTGCAACACCATGGGGGCCAGCCACTCAACTAAATAAAACACATATCCAAAGTGTGCGAGCACTCCCAAACCAAAACCGAAAACCAAACGCAAACCCAAACCCAAACCTCGAACTCGTTACTTAGTTGTTTTCTTGATGAAAGAGATCGAAATCTTCGATAAAAAATAACAGTGGAGGAGGTATTTACCTACCATACAGATTAATTAGCTGTGTTCATTAAGACGAGGCAAATTCAATGAATTAAATCGTAAAATATGGTAATTTTAATCGAGATATGATAATTATTATCATTGGAAGGGGAAGTCTCTGATAAATTGAATTAATTCTTCGAGATCAAAAATGATAGCGGACGGACGCTGTGCTTTAGGTGCTGCGCTGCTGCGAAAGCGAATCTAAAGAGGATTTAGTTTTTTTTTTCTTTTTCGTCTAAATGTCGCAGCAGTATATAATAATTAATATTTATATGCTTAAGAAGAAGATAAATTATCGCACGCTTCAAATTTAATGTGTATGACATTTGCCGAAATGACAGGTTATGTATTTGCATGCCCTTGGGCATAATGCTCGAAGAGGAGTGTTAAGCTATCGCCTACGTTCGTTCGTTCAGTATTAACTACTTAGTTGTTTTGTTGGTATCTTTGTCAGGAGCTATAAAATATTTTTATACTTAGATTGTTCTAGTGGGGGATTTAAGTGCTTCTTAAAGAAATGTAAATTTGACTACTGCGCTAAAGAAGGTTCATTTGAATTTGAATAGATCAATAAAAATGGAGGAGGAGGGCTTAAGTTTAAAATTGATAATCTATAAATTGAATAAGTTCAAAGTCTTTTAGGCGCCTTTTGTTTGTCTTTATGCAAAATTGACAGCAGCTTAAGATTCTTGGGTTTTCCCAAAAAAAAAAAAAAGAAATATAGTTTTATAATTTCGTCTTTTGTATATGAATAATTCTCATTAAGCACAACATCCGTGCCCTCTTTTTTTCATTTTGACATTCTTTACGAAAGAAAGTTTATCTCTACTGAAATGTTTTCCTAATTCAAAAGCAATTTGCTTTAGAAACAACAAAATGTAACCTCTCCCTCCCGCATTTCTATGAGAAAAGATCTGCAGCATAACAAGAGCAAACTTCAAAACAAAAATAAACTTTTTCTTTTCACCTGAGACTACGAGAAACAGCATATCAGTTGCTGTAATATTAAATGTGCAAAAAATCCCATAAAATAGACACAGCTATAAAGAAAAAAGAAAAACTGGGAAAAAAATAGCGGACGAAAAAATACTTTACCGACAAACTTCTTCCATTCACTCAATTGCCCCTGACTGATAGCCGAGATGACGAAGACAACGTCAGTTTGCCCTCAAACACTGTATACATATAAACTTTACCCACCACCCCCTAAAATACCAAAAAAAAAAAAACTGTCAAAGTATCACCTGTCCCCAAGACAAGAATTGCCATTGTTAAAATCAGGACTACCAACCAAGCAACCCTCTAAAAACAAAAACGTATGGCTTTATTACACCTGACTGTGACTGTCAAAAACAAGTAGAAAAACAAAATCAACAGACGTCTGCCATGGCCGGTCGTTATATTGTTTTTCTTCATATTGCCGACAGAGGTCGTGTCAAATTGTGCTCTCGGCTGAGCAAGTTCACTCTAAAGGTTTGTCATTCATACCCATCTCGTCGTCTGTAAGCATATCTACCTACCTATCCGACATATCCATGAAAACTTTGAAAGGCGGATGGGCTGTCCCTTGTCTCCTGTCCGTCATCATAGTGGCGGCGGCAGCGAGCGGTGCCATTGCCATTGGGGTGCAGCGCGAAAATAAAAATTTGAATTTCAAATTTCATCGAAGTCAAGTTCTTTTGTTTCCTTTTTTCTCCATGCAGTTCTTCTTCCTTCATTTGGGAAAAACGAGTCGAAGTCGAGAAAAAAGAACTTCAAGCTTTAGTGCGCATATAAATCCTTTTTTAATTTACTTTGAGTGAAGGAGGAGGCAAAGACCAGTCCAAAAGTTACACACAGCAATAAAAACAAGATGCAAACATAGTTGGTATGTACTTCAAAAAACTTGTTAAAAAAAACTTTGTCGGTCGACAGGAAAGAATACAGTTTTGTGATGGCCTAAGACGTTCTAAGATATCGAAGAAAATGTCGGATGAATACACTTCCGGACTGACTGACTGGCTGGAGTGTAAACGCGTCCATTTGCAAATATATGGACATAGTTGAAGCGGCAGGAAACTAACATGGGATACCGTTATTATTGTACCGGAGTCAATTTGGCAAAACATCACGTCAGCAACTACTACAGCTCTATAGTTTAGTGATGAGCTTGCATGCAGCAATTGTTTCAAAACAGAATTATTTTCATTTCTTTTTCAGCGAACCAGCATAAGTGGATTACGGGGTGTTCAACTCGTTATTTCGGAAGGAACACTGTATAGCAACTAGGGCGTAGCTAGCTGACATAGTGGTGATGGTGGGTGGAAAAGCTTATGATAATACAATGAAGTTGAATAGAATATTTAATCAGATTAGGTGCTAGGGATGCAAATATGCGCTTCCTTCAGGTCTGTATAGATGTAGGTTTTTGTTGTTGTTGCACATTCACATAGGATGGGACTGGGTTTTATATGTGATGTAAGAGTTGTTTACGGAAGGCCCCCGTATATATAAATGATGGACAGAGGAAGGCATCAGGCAGTGTGCCATGATGAGTGAGTGATTTATGTGCTCAACCTAGTTTTCCATATGAAAGACGACACGAGTTTTTCGAAGAGATTATAC
Source organism: Dasysyrphus albostriatus (assembly GCA_946251815.1). NCBI lineage: Eukaryota > Metazoa > Arthropoda > Insecta > Diptera > Syrphidae > Dasysyrphus > Dasysyrphus albostriatus. The sequence continues at coordinate 142,666,407 of OX276336.1, forward strand.
TCCACGAGCACAAGACAGACGAGACATGAGAAAAGAGTTACATAGTGGCAATGGCAATAAGTTAAAACGGATTTTGAGGGCGGTTTGGGTTGACTTGACTAAGAATAGATATACTGACTAGTATGTATGTTTGAATGGAAGAAAATCATTCAGTGGATTTTGTTTTTAATAGGATTTGAGAATTGCAGCCATAAGTGTAAAACACCATACCTCGAGTTCTATAAATTTTTGGATGGAGGTTGATTTTATTGTTTCATCATTCTATGTTGACAATGTGCGAAAGCTTAGTCTTGATTTATGTTGATTTTTGGTAAGATGAAAAACTTCTGATTAAACTTTTTGTTTTCTATTCAAATATTTACTCAATTGATTTTTAAATGAGTCAACATTTTTAAAAACAAATTTTTGATGAAAAAGAAAATCAAAATGTTGAGCTCAAAACCTGTTCACCAACCTGATATCAGAGTTGTAAAAGAATGCAATCTTTTGTGAATTCAATATCTGAGAAATCATTCATTTAATTGAAGGTGAGAACTTGGAGACGGAATACCAACGGAAGTGTTGAAATTGACAACGCGAGTATGCCCTCTTTTGCTCAATAGCTATATTTAGACTTAGGGGAAGGGAAGTCTTTCTCAAGAGCTGGAAGATGCAGCGTTGGGTTCTTATCAGAAAGGGAAAAGGAGACGCAGACTCCTAATCCACATACAGACCTTTGTATAAGCTCGATATCTCTTGGAGAAGATGCTGAAACCGCGACTTGCCGTTGCAAGCAAGAAAGCAGGATACTTGTCCAAAAGGCACGATCTACGATAGGAGCGATAGAGGAAGTAGTCCAGAGGCCTTTTTCATAAAATTAAAAGACTAATTATTATTTGTGAATTATAGTTCGAGAGACGGCCTTAAGATTTCTTCTCGTGAAAAACAGGATACCAGCCAAGAGCTTTATTCCAAACATTTACAAAACCACTGGTCGAATAAAATTTCTTGGTTTCTAAGGTTAGAAAGTACAGTTTTCGGGTTGCATTTTCGACTAAGTTTACCTTTCACATAAATGCTTGGACTGTTCTCTATACTTTACTGGTGGCCAGGCAGACTTTTGAAGGTTTTTGCTTCGAGTTCTATCGCCTTCTAGACTATTTTTCACAAATAATTATAAGTCTGGTAGTTTTATGAATCAAGACCGGGAACTGATCTATAAGATCACCGGATGGCACGCGAAGAAAGCAGATCACCTGCGGAGGGATAAATCTTGGGGCCTGATCTGTGGAATATCTCTTATGATGGCATGCTTTGCATGTACATACCGGAAGAAAACTTTCTGGAAGGCTATGCTGACAATATTGCCGCGGTAATAACGGGGCAACATACCGAAAGCTTGCAGTGAAAGCTGAACTAAGTCATGCGATGTGTGTTATTCTGGAAAGGTGAACACGCTCTAAGCTTGGCAACAGAAAAAATTAAGTTAGTCTTACTGACGAAGAAGAGGATTCCCACGCAGATTGTTTTTCAAATTTATTGGACTTAAACTGTAATAAAGCAATTTTTCTGCAAATAGATAAAAGCTGTAGCAAAACGAGCTACGACAGTCACTCAGAAGACTGATGGTGAACATAAGTATACCAGTAGCAGATGGCGGCAGTGCTATAAGGACTTGGAAATTTACGTGGATTAAGAGACAATTCCAAACACACGTTCTTCGCCTATAGCACATAGGTCGTCGAACTTCGAAAGCTAAAGTAAGAATCAGTATTGGTAACATCATGTCAGAAAACAAAGCGCAGAAGATGCTTAACAGCTCCCAAAACTTAAATAAAACCTGTACGTTTAACATACATTTCGGAAGGAAAAAAAGGGAAGAAGAAGAAAATTATCGGGAAACAATTAAGCCTGGAAGTTAATCCCGTGAGGTAAACATGATTAACCCCCGAAGTAATGCAAAAAGTGGTCACGGGGTGTGGGTCAGACGCCAAGTAAGGTTTATAGGAGTATTTTTTGGTATGTCTAGCACACGGAAATAGTCAATGAGTCAACGCCGAAAAGTCCTCCTTATGGTGCATAAACATTTTTTCCGCTTCAAAAATTCAAATTCGTTTCTCAACGCATATTCATTTTTCACAAGACACTCTCTAACTCACTGAAAAGTTCTGTGGAACTGAAACATTTGGAAAAAAATATTACACAAAAATACCTACTCCCAACCAATTCATGAAGTCTTAAAAGATTTATTTAAAGTGAACAGATCTAAAATCATGTTGTTAAACCCCCGTCCGGTCGATTTTGGTCATCATATCCTTAATTTCTCGCCTCAGCGTTACCATGCCTGATGTACGCGGAATATGCACATTGCACATGCACATTTCCAACCCATTTTGTAATCTACTTTATTGAAAAGGAGATATGATCATAATCAATCTTTTTCCCCAGATTGATTGCAAACTTTTGCCATGATAGTCAGCCTCAACGCCCACTTAGTAAATCACACCATCTCGCATCACCACAACGAAAACCATCACCGCCAAACCTTAAACCTTCTACTGCTATCCAGAGTTCCTCTCTCATCAAAAGACTGATTGGATTTTAATCTTCAAGAAGTCGTGTCATGCGACTCCAGTAATCTGGGTAGTGGTGCTAGAGCAGCAATAGCTTTACACGGATTAGGTTTCACTGCATTCAATCAGAGAGTGTGCATACGGAAGCTATAACGAAACGGAACGTTGCGCTGCACTATGCTGGAGCAACAGACTTTTAAAAGGGTAGAAATAAGGTATTTGGAGCAGCACATCTTTATCCCTCAACTATATACTGTCTGTACCTATACAACTTCTGCAGAAATCTCGTTTTTTCGTAGTACCCCACTGACATGACAATCTGTCTCTGATGCGATATAGGTTGTGCTCCATGTACGAGCTCTCTGACTCCGTTTCAAATGTGAAATTATCTCATAGAGATCAAATGACAGAAATAGTGGCGCCACAAAAAGTTCGTTGGAACTTGTTTGAGCTATAAATGGCGAATTGAAATGAACGCTGCTGCTGAGCTGAACGGTTGCTGATTTTTTTTTGTTGTATTTTCTTTTTTATACATAATTCTTACTAACGCTATTGTTTTGCTTCCTTTTTATTGTTATTAAACTTTTTTGTTTTGTAAACCTAGTCGTCTTCATCTTCATAGTGTTGTATAGGTAGTCGTCGTTTATGTTGTTAAACAAAATGCTGGGCTATTTGTTATTGTTATGCTTGGCGTGCAATATTATGTGTATGTGCCCCTGTTCTGATGTTCATGCCCAGACAGACAAATTATGAATATATGCACAAATGATGCACGCACGCATTCGAAATGTAAAGCGCGTCAAACTTTTTTTTTTTCTTCTTTAAAAATTAATATAAATCCACAAGTTAAGGTCTTGCGTTCTTGCTTCTAAAGATATTAGATCACAAAAGAAGCTGAAACTTTGATTGAAATCGAGAAGTTATTAAGTAATCGGCTTTAACCAAAATTCTAAGGTGTTTTTATTTAATTTTTTGTTGATACAAGATCATCAACAGTCCCCAAGCAAGCTATTATCTTCATTCCTCAAGCCTTGTACGCTGCTGATACGAAATGAAAAATCCCATACTAAAATGACACAACGAAATTATTAACGAAAAATTTGGTTTTAAGTATCGTTCTGCAGTACGCTGTTCGAAGAGTGGAATTGATTATTGTAGCAGATTATTTGGAGAAGTCTACACCATCTTTTTGCACACAATTAGTTACCAAGACCACTTATTGTGTGCGAAAAAATGACATTTGTGATTTTTCGTGTTTATTTTTGTTTCTTTCATTACAGCATGGCCGCCTGTGTTTTGTTTTGCATTTGCAGATGTTTTAATTTGTTGAATTTAGCAATGCATATTTTGTCAATGAATATTTTTTCATTTCGTTTTCGAAGTTAACTCAGAAACAGTTTTTCAGTTGGGGATTACCTTTATCTTTCAGCTGTCAAAAATATCTAGGGCCATTGATGTTCGACACTATGGATATCACCTTTCTACGCCATTTACGCATGAGATTAAGAATTGCACAGACAGTAACTTTCACTATCGAAATCGAGATGGCTCTACAACCGAATTTGGTACCTGAGTTAACTTACCAAAGTGAGTGAGCTTAGTCGGAGCTGACTTAAACTGAAAAACACGTTTCTGGAATTAACTCAGGTTTAACCTAGGTTCATCTCGCACTGAAAAACTGGTCCTAAGTCACGTTAAACATGCTATGTTCACGGTGAAATCGATAGATTAACCACCGTAATTTTTTATAGAGCGTATACATTTCAATAATGGGCATTTTTTGTAACAGATGGACAATTACATAATTATCGACCATAATCTGAATTCTCAGTGATTGTTGAAGTGAGGTGTATTTGGAAGTGAGGTTGGAAAATCGGGATTTGTAAACTTCGAATTTAAACGAAAGATTTTTCCATACTTCGTTCCAATTTCGACTATTTTTTATTCTGTCTAGCCTTCTTTTCCTTTATTTTTTCGTGACGTACGTCAAAAATCGGAATGAATAAATACCGACTAAAACGGGAATTATTCTAATTTTCAACGTACAAATCGAAAAAGTGAGGGCAAGGGAGTCGAGACGGATCAAAAATAAAAGGAAAAAGTAGAAAGCAGACTGAATTGGAACGAAAAACAGAAGACAATTTAGAACTTCTTAAAGTAAATCAGAATGTATGAATCCCGACTAAAGAATTTTATGAAATTTTCTTTTTATTAAAATCCAATTGCGATTTTTGTCGCAAATCCATTAAACTACCTTAAAACTATGACTGTAACAATTTAAAAAAATATACTTATTTCCCTATGCGCCACAGTTATATGCACACAAATGCGCGTGCAAACTTTGCACCTTTTTTGTTTTCTATTTGTTGAATTTGTTTCTTTGTTTTCAATGTGTTTTGTATACATATGTATGAAAATTGTTTTTTTTATTCAATAATAATGGCGTTGCATATACGAGTGCCATTTTTGCTACACATTATATCAAATTTTGCTTTAACTGACACTGTTGTTCAGTTGGTTTATGCTGACTTGTTGAAGTCCAAAATATGTCAACGCAACGACAACCGAATGTAAATTATTATGTTTCGCACTGTTTGCGAACGAAAAGAATCATGTTAACAGAAGGAATAAGGAAAAGTAAGATTAGATTACTCTGTATTCTTGGCGAAATACAAAAAAATATTATGTGTGTTGTATTTTTTTTTTTTTTTTTGTATTGCAACGCACGCTTTTATTCGTGATTTTTGATGAGAAGTTGGTTGAAGTATTTAGTGACATGAAGAAAAATTATAAATGAATAATAGTTCCAGTCGCTTGATGGGGTTCACATTACGTTTGATATGAGTTTGTTGACCTACAAGACAGGCTTAAGAATTTTCTTTACAATTTAACGATAATTGTTTGTTCTTTTTACGAATAAAAATATTAAGGTCAAGCATCCGCTCGTCAGGGGGGTCGTTAATTTAATTGTGTTTTTTTTTTTTATAATTACTTTTTTGTATCTTAGATTTAAATGATGCCAATAAAAGTTAGATTTGTTAAGTGGATAGGTAGATAGATCTTTTTAATTTTGTATTGTTTTTTTCTTTAAATGCGATGTTTAAGAAACAAAAAACATACATTTTGAGGAAAAGTTGGCTTATGATGAAAATAAAATTTAAAAAGGAAGTTTTTTTAAATCTTAAGAGTTTTATGGGTCTGGAATCTTTGCGTCGATCTCGGTTTCGGTCTCGTTGCAATCTTTTCCCAATTTTTGCTGATTCCCTAGAAGGGAATTTTAAATTTTTGTCTTAGCTCATCTGGAATGGGTAGCTCCCATTAATGTTCAAGGAAATTCTCAAAAGTGGATCAAACGATTTCGAAAAAAGCTCCGTACTTTTGATGTCTAGTGTAGTTGGGCCAGAAGAGCAAGTTCGTGCGATTTTTTTCTTGAATTCAATTTAACCACACAAGTCTGAAGTTTAAATACCACTGGCAGAGCTTGGCCTTGTTGTACTTTCTAATTCTACCCCTTAATTCCGTTTTTGCATTAAGCGAAAGATATCAAATATTGCCTACTTTATTTAATTAAATTCAAACAATCTCTTTTATGGCTAAAACGAATCCATTAACTACTGTTTATAGACTTTTTTATGTTACGAGTATTTTTAAGTTTAAGAAAGAAAAAGGAGAATTATTATACTGAAGAATTTCTACTTTAAATGCACATAAATATTATTTAATGTGATGTTAATAAATATCTTTTTGCCCTCTCAACCTACTTTTCTTCGAAAAACTAGTTATCTAATTTTTGCACTGATATTATTTAGAATTCTAACTATACCACGCCCCAATTTAAAAAAAAAATAAGGATGATTATTAGTATTTTTCAAACGTATTTAATCTTTGAACCAATTACGTACGTCAAAGCAGTAAAGTAACGACACACCCTTACACTAGGAAGCAAATATTTCAATGCCTCCCGCGATGACACTTCCTGAAAATATTTCTGATTTCAATTGACTTCGGACGAAACCAAGTCATTGTCATCGATGCTCATTGCATAACTTATCAAAAAAAAAAATAAAAAAAATTGCAACAAGCTGCAGCGCAATTAACATCTCGCATTCAGCTCCAGTTCGACGAACTACATTTCAGAAACAAACACCCGTTGAATAAAATTTGCAAAACTTAAGTGTGTCGATTGGATATCTATACATAAGTATCTCTACAAACATATATTGACGAGCCCCGCGTGATAGACTCCTCTTTAAATTGCTGTCGGGAATACCAATTAATTTAAGGTGACATCATGTATTTAAGCTGTGCAGTGTGCAGTATGCAGTATATGCACACAGGCAAGCTCTACTAAACGATGCAATACTCAAATTGAAACAGAAGCTAGGAGAGGAAGGAACAGGGGCTGTATACAATTTGAGTATGCTATTCAATATTCCAAGAAGACTTAAGTCAGGAAAAATCAAAGACTCTTAATTCAGAATGGAAACATCAACCATAATAACAAACATACATAGATACCTAATCCGATTTTTTAAGGCAAGTTTGTGTCTTTCTGATGGAGAGTGAAAAAACGTGACCAACTCTATATACAAATTTTGATTCTCTCTCAATCTGAGGTCCTCTTGTGCTGCAGTGTTGATAGTTTGACGGTAGATTTTGGCATTGAAATGCAGTGAAATAAATCAAAATATTTTAGCGTATCAGATTGAAAGCGAGGCAATATACGAATACATTTTATATATCTGAATTTCTTTTAAGCTGAATTGATGATTAAATTTTAATTTTTTCTTTTGAGCCTCTTTGGCTTTGGTTGGTTCATTTTTTAATAAATTAAAAGCAAAGTGTTTTATGTTTTTGTAAGCAATTTTAGTGTTTTTATTGTTTTAACACATTTTACGACTCTACGAGAGAGCTCGCATGTTCCAATACTAATTTATTATGCAGACTATAAATAATAAATATATAAAACTATAAATAATAAATATATAAAGAATTTGTGAATAATTTATTTGTTTGTTTTGAAAAATGTGAACTTACTTCGAAATGAGCTGGACGTTGATTCCAGAATGCCTCGCAAACTTTTTGTGTGATGATGTAATAATCGCTCAAATTCAGTCGTTGATTTTAATTTCAGTTCGGTTTCGGTTGCATTTGAACAGCAATGTCCACCACATATTGGTCCTGGAAGAAAAAAAAATAGTTTCTTTAATAAGGAAATCTTAATAACGGTTGGGAAAGGTATGAAAAAGTTTTTTTTTTATATCAAAAAATAACACCCAATGATAACCACATATTCAAGTCATCAATCACCAGCTGAAACATAAGTGTACTGGTTGAGTAAAAAATGTTTAGTCCTAGAATTCTAATATTGTTTTTACCTTACTTTTGTGTTTCTTGTATTTTTAAAGAAAATGTCGTGGACAGGAATAGGAATCAGCTTTCTACCATTTTTCCCTTCTCACTTTAAAATTAATTGTGAACACATTAATTTTCAGTACTCAAGCACGTACATACAGTTGATATGTACTCAATACATAACCATGATCCAGTTATATTAAAAAATGTAATGACTACATAAATAGCTCAAACCCATCATTTAAATAAAAAATATGTATTTATCACAGCAAGGAATGTGCTGAGTAAGACAATTCACCACATATAATGAATAAAAAAGATATGAACTCAAAACATAACTATGGAGCGCCATCTTAATAGAAAAACATATACATCACAACATGTAATGTTATAAATACAAGAAACGTGTTGATTAAGTAAAATATGTGGTCTTTACACATCTTCCAAGAACAAACTCAAACAAGAGGAAAAACACAAAATAGAAAATCTGTTTAAATAAAACCTAAAGTGTCTCCACAAAACTTGTGCAACACTCCTCCATCCAGGTCCAAGCTATATTCGTATCTGTGTACCTCCAAGTATAGTGTTATGTTCAACTACGTGTATATCGTTGCAACACTTGGAATTTTAATAATTAAAGCCTTTCAATTTTAACTAATTGTGTGGCAAACACTTTGAAAGCACATTTCTTAAGCGTCCATCCAATAGCTCATTCGTTGTCGTCGTCGTCGTCCATTTGCATTTATACTCTTAAAGACCTCTTCTTCTTACATAATTTATATCTTATCCATTTTTCCCTTCTCACTTTTAAATTAATTGTGAACACATTGTTTTTCAGTACTCAAGCATGTGCGTACCGTTGATATGTACTCATTACATAACCATGAACCAGTTATATTAAAAAATGTAATGACTACATAAATAGCTCAAACCCATCATTTAAATAAAAAATATGTATTTATCACAGCAAGGAATGTGCTGAGTAGGACAATTCACCACATGTAATGAATAAAAAAGATATGATCTCAAAACATAACTATGGAGCGCCATCTTAATAGAAAAACATATACATCACAACATGTAATGTTATAAATACAAGAAAAGTGTTGATTAAGTAAAATATGTGCTCTTTACAGATTTTCCAAGAACTAACTCTTTTGGCCATAGAGTGGTTTACCAAATGCATGATTCAACTCACTTAAATATTTTAGTAAATAAAGGTTGAGTTTAAAAAAATGTTTGCTTTCAGTATAGAAGGGAAATCATTTGCATACTGAGCTATATCTAGGGACGTGATTGTTAAATGACTCACATTTATGCACTGAGTACAAAAAGGTGTCCTTATATAATAGTAAATTATTAGAAAAAACAAGATATTTTCATCTTTGTATTCACGACATATATATGGCCACCATCCAAATTAAAAAATGTATTCATCACAGTATGTTATGTAATAAATACAAGAAACGTGTATTAAGTCAGTAAAGTATGTACTCTGTACTATAAATACACATCTTGCATGAACGAATTCTTTCGGCAACAGAGTGGTGTGCAAAATTCACTTTTCAACTCACTTTTTGCTTGTACTGTTATTCTGTGAACTGGACTCGTGGTTACATGATCTATCAGTGTAAATAATCAAAAAATTAGAAATTGATTTTTAAAAATACAAAAATTGTTTGCTTTTAATAAATATAAAAGGGAGATCACCAATGCTTCATTCAACGACGTTATAATAATGATTACTTACAAATATGTAGTGAGTACATGAAGCTGGTACTCAGTACATTAAATTTTCAACACAGCAATATGTCTATATATTTGTACTCACTACATATATGTATTTATGAAGCCAAAAATTGGGCTTCATAACACAGCTAATAAATGTATGTAATCAGTGTTAATACCAACATGTACTCAGTACGTAAATTATGTTTGCTGCTTTGTGGTTAATTTTTTAAAGTGTTATCAGGATTGATTGGATATCATGCAAATATGTTTTGTTTTCATGAAACATTGTCTTCATGTTTGACTTTAATAAATTTAATCTTTTCTTACAAAATAAGCGACAAAAGGGAGATGAGTCCTTGGATTGAAATTTACTCCGAAAATTGATTTTATCATCATTTATAAACTATATCACATTTTGAAGTCTTTTAGATTTTATATATTTATGAATGCCGTAGAAGTTATCCCCAAAATAACATAATCTACAACGACATGTTGATTTCCATTCATTTTAAACTTTTCCCCACTACTTAGGGGCGTTTTATTTTCATTTTTGACAAATTCTTTAACAAAAAAAGCATTTAAATCACTTCGTTTATTAAGTCTTTCCATGACAAAAATAAATTCTTCAACATTTTGTCAGGATTGCAATCAAAACATATTTTTTTCTAGGAAAAAGTTTTATTCAAAAGTTAGAACAAACACAAATTCTTAAAACTGATCTCTAAACCACACAAACGACATAATGTGTCATATTTTCATGTCAATCATTTTATATTATCATCATCAGATATTATTCACTATACGACTAACTTCTTATGAACGCTTTAAACATGTCAAAGAACAAAATATCTCTTACTTCAACTTCCTGGCGCATAATCTTGTGAATCTGTGAAATCAGTAGAAAAGTTTAGATATTTCTTTTTCTATATTTTTTTGTTTTCTTTTTTTACAAAAATGAAAGAAAGTTTTTTTTTTTTAAATTTTATTTTAATGCCAAGCCAATCTTTCGCATGTCACAATCTTTAAGAGTAGAGTTGGCGCATCTTCTTAAATAAAGTTTTTCAAAACTTTCCTCCTTCAGATGCGAAGATATAGAGGAGAGGGGTAAAGAGGAAAAACACAAAATAGAAAATCTGTTTAAATAAAACCTAAAGTGTCTCCACAAAACTTGTGCAACACTCCTCCATCCAGGTCCAAGCTATATTCGTATCTGTGTACCTCCAAGTATAGTGTTATGTTCAACTACGAGTATATCGTTGCAACACTTGGAATTTTAATAATTAAAGCCTTTCAATTTTAACTAATTGTGTGGCAAACACTTTGAAAGCACATTTCTTAAGCGTCCATCCAATAGTTCGTTCGTTGTCGTCGTCGTCTATTTGCATTTGCACTCTTAAAGACCTCTTCTTCTTACATAATTTATATCTTATTGGGATCGGTCATATTGGGTTCGGTTGGTTGGTTGGTTGGGTCGGAAGAGCATCACATCACAAAGTAGCAACACACAAACTACAGAACCGAAAAATATCTTCAATTCAATTGAATTTCATTAAATTGCAATGAAGTCTAGGTGTATATGAATGCGGATGCTCTCTGTGTACACAGAATAATATGTTGTGCATGCTTTCATCTCGAAAGTGTGTCAAGGTGTTTCTGGAGTGCAATTCCTCTTTAGGTGAGGTAACATCAACAGCAGCAGATATAAATATACGTATCTGCTTGTCTTTTACAGTGTACCCGACCTAGGTAGCACCACGTTAGAACCATCATAAACAGATGATGAGGCACAAGCACGAGAATGAGGATTAGGATGTGACCACTGGCTGGTATCAGTGTGAAGGTGAAGCTGAAGTTTGTGCATCATCATTCTCATTGTATACAAGGACTTCTGAATTAATTTGCGGTGCACACCGAAGCAGAGATCAGATTGTGGAAAGTATAATAATCTTGACCAGCCGGAAGAAGCCGAAGCCACATTCCCACAAATCACAAACCAAACAACATCCTTCAACCCTCTCAAAACTGACCGAACGGAACTCCCCAACGACTAGGTACTAACTATACCAACGCGATGAATGAATGAGAACAGCTCGGAAGGATAATGCCGCATTATACCCTTTCACAGGAGAATCTCATTCGTCCTTTATGTAATCTTCGATTTTTCGTGTATCTGGATTTCTATTTTCTCTTATTATTGAAAAAGGATGTTTCCTCCTTGATGCAGTTGCAGACGTTTCGCCGCCAATTCAATCGATGTTTGTGTTAAGAGTGCATTCTATTCATTTGCGCAAAATATACGTAACGTATAGCTCTATGCTTGAAGGTTTAAGGATGTCAAACCAAGGACTGTACGATGTTGGAGCCAAAATAATTCTTGAAAATGACTAAGCGGATATTTTTTTTTTTGTATCTACATACTTATCTGCTCTGCCGGAAAAGGTAGAATTATTATTATTGTGTAGTGTTAAGAACCCAAGGATGAGCTTGGATATTTTTGATTCAAAATTGTTTGGCAAATACTATGTATGCTGTTGAAAGGATTAAGTCAAAAGCTGATGAAAAAATAAAAAATAAAATAAAATAACTATAAAGATGCACGATGACGGTGCTTATGATAAACAAGATAAAAAGCATTACATAATTTTAATGCATCAACGCATTATGAAATGCTTTTTGCAAATTGCAAAGTCATTTTATTTATGATTTCATGAACTTAGCAAATATATTGCTTAATGCACCAAAAAAGTTTTATGAATTGATTTGTGGAAATATCTATACAACAATAAAGATATACAGATAAATGACTTTCGAAAAATATTGTATCATTTCTAATGGAGGTAGGTTTATAAAGTCGTTGTACATAAATAGAATTGATAAAATTTTATATTTTAAGGAACAGAGGCCTTAGAAAAAAATCATTTTGAGCATTTGAAATAATGGAATAAAAAAATTAAATTATTAAAATTGAAGATTTTTTGAAAGCAGCTCAGTGGTAAATTGTGGGCACCAATGCATGTTGACTACTTTTTAATGTTTCCTTTATATTTGGAAATGAGTTTATAGCAAAATTGTGGCACTAATATCGGTATTTAACTTCTAGGAATTAACCGAAAATTCGTGTAGCACTTCAATTTACCAGTCACGACTGTTGAACTAGTTAAGTTCGGGTGTGAACTACATCTGAGTCCAAATAAAAATCTTTTGTCTACATTCAGTAAATAAAGCAAACATTTTTTTATAGCAACTTTCAGAGAAAGTTGTTCAGCACCCAATGGAAATAAAGTAGAACCATTGGACCATTGGCTTCGCTTGTCCACCATGTCATAATACGCACCCATTCCATTAAGAAAGTCTTTTACCATATTTGTTGTTTATAGCAACTTTCAAAATTTGAAATTTTGTAAACTCCAAATTAAAATAAATTTTTTTGGACAGATGTGAACAAAGGGGTAGACAAACCAAGCCCACATAATTCATTTTTCTAGGTTTTCATTTGCAGGTCTTTTGATTTTTGCTATAAAAAAAGTTTAAAACCTTTTTTTTATAAATATGGACAAACAAACGCAATTGGATCCACTCTTCTAAGTTTTGAGTTGCAGTTGCTGGGCGTTTTTTCAACTTTTTGATACTTGCTATAAATAAATCTCGATTTTTTTTTTAACTGAGGGTAGCCACAGAAAATTTTTTCTTTCGGACATTGAAAAACGAACCATTCTGATAGTTGATATAAAAAATATTGAATATTTTTTAACTGAGTTTGGAGAGATATGATCTTTCAGTGCACGGGCGGACCCAAACTAGTCCATTCCCCTGAATTTTCATTTGAAAGTGCTGGACGACTTTTTCGTTTTCTTTTTTCATAGTTCCTATAAATACAGAGCATTTTTTTTTATACTGTGGGTGAACAGATTATTTTATTTTTTGACACATGTGACCACTCGGTTGACACTCCGTTAAATCGGTTCTTCTTTTCAAAGTTTTAATTTGGGGAGCGTTGGGCATTTTTTTTATATACATAGTTGCCATAAAAAAAAGTTGAAGATTTTTTTGTTTCTAGTTAGGTTAACGGTAGATAAAAAAACCCAACCAGACCTATTGTCCTTAGTTGAATGAATGAACAAGATTCGAACCATACTTTTAGTTTGAAAATGTAGTTGCTGAAGTTTTTTTTTTTTTGATCCTTGGTAGTTGCTATAAAAAAAGAAATTTTAGTTTTTTTTACTGAGGATAATTGCAGAGATATTTTGTTACACGGACATTGATATGCAAATCCCATTAACCCCCAAGCTTCTAAATTTTTACTTAGAGAAATGGACCACTTTTCTGAGTTGCTATAAACATAAATATTAAATATTTGTTCCACTTTTATGAACACACATGACCAGTCAGCGGACAAACGAATCCAATCAACTTCATACACTTCGCATACACTGTGGTTATCTTTTCCAGGTACTGAATGACTTTTCTGTTCTTTTGATAGATGCTATAAATAAGGAATTTTGAATATTTTTCATTGTTTTTGTTCAATCAGTCATAAAACTCAGTTAACAAACTAACTAAACTGGCCTCATCCTCTTTGTTTAGTTTTAATTTCAGTTTCTGGATGACTTTTTAATAGTTTTTGTTGGAAGTTGCTATAAAAATTAATTTTGATTTTTTCAGTGAAAATTGAAAAACGGAGCTGATTCATCTCTCCACTAACTTTGAGTTCAGGATTCTTATTTTAATGATTTATTTTTCCATCTGTTTTAGAAGGTCAATTTTATTTCAATTGAAAAAATTCATAAGCCAAACTTTGAAAAAGGACATCAAGTCAATATCAATCAAATTTATGCATAACCCGACTAATTAAAGATTCTTATAATTATATGTGCATACAAAAAACTTCATGTTTGATAGTTCAATTATAAATTTATGTCAGCACTCAGCACGCAGTACCATGCCCATTATATTGTAAGCATTTGACGGGCTCATATACATAATATAAATGATATCTTGGCAAGATATCAATATTACACAAAGTATAATCGCTCACGTTTAATCGCGCAAATTGATAGAGGTGAGGTTTCCTATACAAGTGTTTTGCAAATTGTTTTATTCAGAAAATTATAATTGATGTGGATTTTTACATTTTGACGTTCGATACAAAGATACTATATTAGAATATCTTTGAATTTTCAGCCGACTTCAAAGTCAATTCATGTGTTTTAGTGAATAACTTGCTTCCAGCTTAAGGAAGATTTGCCAAAAGTTTTTTGTTTCAAATTGATTTAGGTCAAATTAATACCTCGTCTGGCTCAAATACAGCACAGCCTTGAAGTTCCTTACCAACTTATCGAGTAGGTTGTTTGGAACCGTTGTTCTAGCGAATATATATTCATGGCGAAGTTTGTATATTTACTGATACGTGGTTGTAATATTTACTTTTCTTTGAGAACAAACTTGAGAAAAGATGGGTTTTCCAAACAAGTTAAATTTCGAATCGTAGAGAATGGAAGGCGGCCGTGTCTCACACTGGGACTCTTCATGGATTAGAAGCCGGATAAAAAGAATATAAAATAAAATAAAGGGAATTTCGAATTTCAAAATTAATGTTTGAAAGTTTTTTTATAAATTTGGAAAGATTTATAACTTATCTAGAATGATGGAACGTAGATATATAAAGTTTAACGGTCTTTAAAAAAATATTTATGGTACATAATCTACATTATGGCGGGTAAAGCTGTGTAATAATCTTGTGTAGTCTTATAGTTTCTAAAATTTAAAAATATGTATAAGAATCTTATATGACTTACTTAATCTACATACTCATATCTGGCAAAATTGAAAGAAAAGAACACGAAAAAAACGTTTTCATAGATCATAAAATTCTCATAAAAACGATATGAATCCATAAAAATAGCAAAACTTTCTTGCAATATATGATGGATGCAAAAATGGATAAAAACCTATACCAACGTACATATTTGTGTATGTACATATACACAATTTTTGTCTTGCTTATTTTTTGTTACATTAAACGTGACAGAAATAAAGACACAAGGTGTCACATCACAACACAGGCCATCAAGAGTGTAATAAACAGAAAATATTTTCATATTATAGTGTGTTTTCGTGTCATGCTTGCCTGTGTGTCGTCCTAGATACGTGATTCCTTATAGAATCTTGATAAACATTTCCATAGTTGTTTAAAGTCATACACATATTATCATAAGAGAAGAAAGGTTACGTTACGTTGTATAATACTTAAATGGAACTGTATGTTCCTAAATGCGTGTCGTCTTCGGTATAAGTTTAAGTTAAGGTACATAGGTACCTCGACCTATACTCATATTACATTTCTATTTCTTCGTTCAATTTTTATGGATCATAATATTTTGTTAAGAAACTATATAAGAAATCCTTTCGGAAGCATATGAAAATCCTTTATATTTTCTTTTTTCTATCAAAAGTATACAAAAAAAAGAAAATAATATTTGCAGTGATTTTCTTTCTATAACTTTTCTAAAATCTCCTTTTCTAGGTTTTTGTAGGAAGCAAAAGTTTTTATGCTCAATAAAATTGAGTAAGCGAGCGATAGGAAATGTTGAAAGTGTACCTACCTAAACTGAATGTTAGAAATACAAAATTCAACTTAACTACCACATATCATAAAGAAGCCATTTTGAAAATAAGTTTGAAAACGAATTTAACAAAAATTTAAAAGTTACTCCTTGAATCGGATATGTATATATAGTGATGCGAATTCATATGTAGTTTGTAGGAATATATATGCATTTTCTTTAAAGTTCTTGAAGTTCTGAATATAGTGTTATTCAATCGATTGGTTTGATTCCTTTAAAAGGGTAAAAGGAACGGTAAGATTGCACATACTTGGTCTAGAAGTAAACCATAAAATTTATTCGGTTAAACCTTTATCACGACAGATTTTGGAGTAACCCAAAAAACTCAGTAAAAATTCCTAGGTACCGTTTGTATTTTTTTATTTTGTAAAATTAGTTTTGACAAGAAGATTGACATAACATTGTTCAACAGAATTTCAAAGAGTATTTCTTAATGAACGTTTTTGTCTTGTTTATCGTTGTCATTTGAAAGCTCCATACAAAAACACCAAAAGTTCTTCTTAAAAGTTAGTTTTCGCTTCAAAATTTCAGCCAAAACTTTGTATTTTTTAACATTTATGCACTCTTGTTAATTGAAAATATGTTAAAAAGGAAGAAAAATCTTCATTCAATTGTTACTTAAAATTTTAATAACCTTTCACATGTCTGAAAAATACAAATAATGGTTCTTCTACACGATCTCAGAAGTGGGAATATTTCCTTGTTTTACTATTGTGAACTTTAGAATTGTCTATGTTTGTGCCCCACACGTTGTTTTTCATATCACAAGATCTGTATCCTATTTGCACGTTACCGGCACTTCATCCCAGAGATACTTCAAACCATGTTATTTACTCATTCTGGAATGACACAAGTGATATGTTGTCATATTTTTTTTTCCAATTTTTTGTGTCACTTATGACATCATCGAGTAAAAGAGCCTTTGATCTGTAAGCGTCTTCAAAATAAAATTAACAAGTGCAACTGTTTATAATTTTGCTCAGTTATACTTGTCCCATGTTAATATTTTTTTCACATAGTTTTGACACACCAAACAAAACAAAACACACCAGTCAAAACATTTTTGATTCGTAAGTCAAGAAAACTTGTGAAAATATTTGCTTTGATCCACTTATTGTGTGGCTTATAAGACACAATGATTTTTTTATTTCATAAAATCACAACAAAACGTTTTGATTGATTCGTTTTGCTTTCAGCCTTCAGCTTCCTATGTTTTTCATTAAAAATAAAATTAAACGAGAGTTAAAAAAGAAGTACTTTTAGCGACATCCTGCATTCAACATATTTCACCATTCGGTTTCCGCAAAGCCAACAGTTGAGTATCAAAACTAGACTCGACTTAGATATTATAAGAAAGTGGAAAGAAACTTATTTTGTTCAATAGGTTATGGAGTTTATGTGTGGAAGGAAATGAAGTTATTGATCAAATATGACGCCATTTAATTTAAGAATTGAAATTGAAAAAAGCCATGGCATGTTTAACAATTAGTGGAAACGAATTACAGATAACTTTCTCCTCTCATCTTGGCTAAGAAACAAACAATTACGAATACACCAGTCGAAAAACGAATGAAGATCAAACTGAAACATTTCTCAATCACGAGTATTTGAAAAAGTTTTGTCTTCATAGAAGAGACAGTTTGAATACATCAACAAACATGATTATTCTATAATAAGTAAATAAAAGAACAAGGCCTAGATGATTACCCTGTAGTATTTCAGAGTTGTAGCCTTATGGCTGAAATTCTTTTTTAATTAAAAAGACTCGTAGGTATGTAAACAGTTTTGAGATCATAATTAACATAAATGAATTAGTTTTAATACTACAAAGCAAATCGTTATTCATTGAAAAATAAATAAAAAGGACAGGGCCTAGATGACTACCCTCTGGTATTCCAGAGTTGTAGCTGAAGTGTTTTTTAATTTCTAAGACTCATGGGTGTTTGAAAAGATCAACCCATGGATATTTATTAATAAACAAATACAAAATACTGCGCCTAGATGACTACTCTGTGGCATTCAAGAGCTGTACCTGTAGTGCTTTTTTATTGTTAAGGCTCAAGAGTGTTAAAAGGGTTTTAAACAGTACTACATCATCAGCATTAGTGACGCAGTTATAATACTTCAAAAGACATGGCTATTCAATGATAAATATAAAAAAAGGACAGGGCCTAGATGACTTCCCTGTGGTATTCTAGAATTATACTTTTTATAATTCTTTTTAACTGTAAGGATTCACTTTTATAGTAATTTTAATATATTTCGTTTAATAAGGAAAATCTTAAAAAATGAAAAAGGAGATAGGTATGTAATTTAAAGGGCTTTCCAATAAAAGCAGTTCGGTGTTGAAATAAAATAAAAAAAGCTCTGTGTGAATTTGCGAAGTTCTTCTTTTAATTGAAAAGATCATGTATGCCAATATGTAAGTATAAGACATGACATCGTTAAAATATCTGTGGGGGCTTCGAATGTTGGCACGGATGCGAGGTATAATTTTCAATGACTCTAACTCATAGATTCGCCTGAATTTGAGCCATTTCCTTAAAGGCATTGGTAGTTTGTGGCTTTATTGGCATAAGATTGCAAGTTATGAACAGCCTATAGTCAAACGTCTAACGGGGTCAATCCACACGAACTTGGGTGCCAATTCACGTTACCTCCGCGAAAGATAGCCCAACCCTTAAATCGTTTATGTAGAATGTCCTTTGTGGCAATAGCTGCATGACATCAACCATATGGGAAACCTCTATGGGCAAACCCCTTTTCACTCTCAAATAAATCTTAAATTAATAAAAAATTCTTCTCAATGCAATAATATTCTTTATCTATTTACCTTATATGATTCTCATTAAATAAATTTAATTAAACCAAACATTCAGTTTTTCATATTTTAATTCCTTATTTATTTCCTCCTCCATTCGTATAAAAGCCTCTCAAAACCAATTAAAAATAATAATAATTCCAAAACTCTTCACTTTCTTTTTATTGTTGTTATTTTTTTGTACATTGTTTTTGTCAGCAAAACACATCAAATAACAAAAAAAAAGATAAAATAATATGACATCGCGAGTTTGCAGTTGGCACACACACAAAGCTCAAGGTCTGACATTTATTGCATTAGCCCACTTTTTTGTGTTGTGTATACATACTATAGTAAGTATGTTTGTATTTGTCATGCGGATGATGATGATGATAGCTGTCAACATCAAAGCATATAAATATATGTATTCAAATAATAACCGTTAAAGGTATTCTGGGCAAATCACAAAAATCGATTAGATGTAGAGAGTTTGAGATCATCATATGCATATATGTATACAAAAACCAACCTTATTCAATATTCTATTGGATGTTCATTTCGAATGATAAATAATATCAAGAGAGTGTGTTTGTTTGACAAATATAGAGCCCTTCACATATTTCTAAACGCGTCAACGCCATACTGATTTTATCGTATCGAAATAGTATCTTTTTTTTATATGTATGGGTGTTGAATTAAGGACATTATTCACCAATAATTTTTGCATAACAAATCCATATGTGAACGTGTTAGGCTTTACAAGTGTCAAATTATAAAAAAAATATCCTTTATTCCTCGTTTTATGTTGAAATGAATGTTAAACAGGGAAAAGCTTAAGGGTCATTAGTTTGTTTATCAGTTGATAATCTTTAATCAATGATTATTGCAACTGGTAAATCTATGAATGCATAAGTTAACAGAAATTTTTAATCGTAAATCTATTTTGAGTTGTTGATTCTGCAAGTAAATTAAACCCAGATCAAATTATTGAGATTGTTTTAGAGGAGGATTATCTTTAGTTCTAGGATGCCAAAAAATAACTATTGAATTCGAAGTACAGCATTATAGAAATCGCCCCGTCAAAAATATCTGTTAAATTAATCAAGATTTTATCTAATCTATAATTTTTCTCAGACAAATATGGTGAAAACAGGCCTTAACTTTTAAACAAATATAAAAAAGCGGCAAATGTATATTAATTGTGAGGCTTCAACTAAGCCTGTTGTTCCTATTGCTACGAATAGGCATAAGAGTCCTCAATCTATGAATTAAGTGCGGAATTCAACCACATTACAAATGACATGTAATTAATAGATACTTTAGTCTACCCATTGTTGCCACCACTGTTGGGTTTTTTTGATATATGTAATTGCTAAAAGTTTTTTTGTTTTTTTTTTTCTTAAAAATATTTTCTATTATTATTTTCACACACATTTGTTTTAAAACAATGAGTTCTGGGTGTGAAAGTAGAACAGCAATGATAATTACCATGATAATTGGTGAAAAGGAAGCATGCACCCGGAAGATGCAATTAGTCATCCTCATCACATGGTTTTCAAGGAGAAAAAAATAAACACATATCTATAGGCTATACAAATGAGACATATGAAAACATGTAGGTATCCAAAGAGAAAGCTTTTGTGTGGTATCCCCTGAGTGGGCAATCTGGTAATCGTTTCGTCATCATAATCACCACCGCCACACATCACATTTCGTTCTGTTCCTCTCCGTTGTTGTCGCTGTCGTCGTCATCAGTAAAGGGAATTTTGCGATTTTGCTATGGAAATTTAAGTGGTTTCATTGGTCCAGAGGCGTGTTGATGGGTTTAATTAATTAATTCCCGGCTAGGGGATTGTATTTTAGAGATGACATAACGTGATGTATAAACAAGTAAAGTACAGTTGTTGCTGGTTTCTATATAGATACAATGCTAATGGCGGTTTTCGAGACTTATGTATTGTTTCGGTCGCAAAAGGTAGACACAGAGGCTCTTTTCGGGGGGATACAATGTGTGATTGATAGTAATCTGAAGCAAGGGAGTATTGAACAAACAACTGTTGTAATGATAAATGATTGATGTTTCGTTAACGTTTCAAAGGATAAATCTTTAGAAGCGAATGTAACATTAACCAAAGTGTGTGTTGTGAGTCTAAATTATGTTAAGGGAAATGTTAATTAATAAGTTGCAAAAAGTTTTAATTTAAGGGAAGTAAAATCTAAGAGAAATTTAAACGATTTCTAGTAATTAGAATTATTTATTAGATTGTATTACCTACATATAAACAACATACTATACAACATTGAGGAAAATATTAGACTCATACCAAGAATACTTATTTTAAAAAAAAAAAACTTTGACACTTTAACATATTACTTTCCATCACGCTCTTCCTTGATTTAATTACTATTATTCAGCTCACCAACTCAAGTCCAAAGTTCGTCGAAAGAGTTCATAAGCTCTCTTGGCACACTGTAAATTATATGATAAACCTTACCACCTCCCACACACATAAAATTATGATGGATTATGATGACAAAGCAAATAACTTCTCTATGGCACAGCGTAAGGTATTTAACGATGGGTCATAAAAGTGATGACTTCGCCCTCAACCATAACCCTAACCCATTCACATCGCACAGTCATCTGTTCCGTACCTTTCATATGGATCGTCTGCGTCGTCGTCGTCATCTCCTTACCTCTATACGTATCCAAATCCATAAAATCTCACATTTATACAGCGAGCAATTGAGGAACATTTTTTTTTTTTTATTTGAATATTTGAATCATCTTAAGACCTAGTGCGGTCAATCTTCGTTATTTATTTCATCTTTCCGAGGAATAAATCACCTCTTTTTGTAGTTGTTGTTGTTGCTGTCTTAACATTTCTGCCGATGACGACAGGGACAGGGACGACGAGGGTTTCGAGAAAAATAGTTGCGATAAAAAGTAAATCAATTTGAATTGTATATGCTTCATTGATGGAATAACAACAACAATAAATGAAAAGCAAGTTGATAAAAAAAAAGATTTCATATCGAAGAAAAAAAAAGGAACTTAACCAATTTGATTCAGTTCCATGATAAATAATGAATAAATAATTACCTCTGCATTGCTATGGTGTGCGTTTCAAATCATTTTCTAATGCAATTTGCCTCCTCATTGATGGAAATCATTAGGCGCGCTGCACACACCCATTATATTTTTTTTTTGTTTTTCCCTTGAAACGGACGTCGTGTACTCTATGCAGTTTATACATATCGTATAGTTATTCTGTGAATTAATTGTGATGTGATGGCTATAAAGGAGAACAGGGTTCGTTATGGGGCTTGGTCTTATGAATGGAGCCAAAGGCATTGAAAGTTGGAATAACTTTTTTCTCGTTCATAATTTTTATGTGAAACTGATTGTTTATTGTACAGTTTTGACTTCAAACGCTTATTTTCATATTGATATTTAACACAGGGACGTTGTAGGAAAGAGCTATAAGCTTTAAGGAAGAAACAGCTTCCAAAAAGAAAATTCATCCCTATAGTCACAAGTTTATAGGAGCTTTACTGAGAAACAGGAACATTAATATTTAAAAATTAAACTAATATGAAGTGAAAATGGGTCTATTTGTTAGTGAAACGTTAAGCCTAGTTTATACATCCATGCGAAATGTAGTTTTCATATCAGAAAATCCCTTTCTCCTAGGCGTGAAAAACTGTCAACAACTAAATGCAATTAGCAACGACGAGCAACTCAATCGGCTTTGCCAAACCAAATTTTAACGAAAACTATTTTTTTGAAAGCTCTTTCGTGCATACATTCATTGATGTTTCATTTCAAATTGGATTTCACTTCACTTTATAAACTAGGCAAAAGGAGTTCAAAGAGGGTTAAATGACGAAAATATTGTTTTTTTTTTTTGGCACAAAAACAGGGACGCTACAAAAGTAGAGCGACAGGGACAGCAAACGACGCCATATTTCTTGCCGCTTTTTTGACATTTCTCTTTAGTAAGGTTTACCATTTCATGATGGAAAGATATACGAGCCAACAACGAGTCGAAATTATTAAAATTTACTACCGAAATTCGAAGACAATGGCCTCAACGTTAAGAGCGCTACGTCCAATTAATGGTCGTCATAATCGTCCTAGCAGATCAACAATTGAGCGTCTAGTGGAAAAATTTGAATCTACAGGCACAGTACAAAATGTTCCCTTGCCAGTGAGACAAAGAAGTGCCCGTAAAGTCGAGAACATTGGTGCCGCTGGGACTTCAGTTGCAGAAAGCCCAAATGTGTCTCTCACAGGTCGTTCTCAAGCGTTGGGCATCTCTGTGACGTCATTGTGGCGATCTTGGCCTACATCCTTACAAGATTAAATTGACGCAAGAACTAACGCCGCTTGACCACCAGAAGCGTCCTATGTTCGTGAATTGGGCTGAGCAACAACTTGAAAATGGTTCGGATTTTCATCGAAAAATCATCTTCAGCGATGAGGCTCATTTCTGGCTGAATGGCTTCGCCAATAAACAAAATATGCGGTATTGGTCAGGCAGCAATCCACACGTACTCCATGAGTCATCATTGCATCCCGAAAAAATTACGGTTTGGTGTGGTTTATGGGCCGGTGGCGTTATTGGGCCGTACTTCTTCCATGATGATCAAGACCGGCACGTTACTGTGAATGGGGATCGCTACCGTTCCATGATAACCGAGTATTTTTGGCCCCAATTGGATGATATGGACTTAGAGGACATGTGGTTCTAACAGGACGGCACCACAAGCCACACAGCGAATGTCACAATCAATTTATTGGAAACCAAGTTTGGAGAACATCTCACGAAATGGTGCAGTCGCTTGGCCACCTCGGTCGTGCGATTTGATGCCGTTAGACAATTTCCTGTGGGGCTACGTCAAGTTTATGGTCTATGCCAACAAGCCAGCGACGATTGATGAACTTCGTACCAATATCGAACGTGAAATTGTAGCAGAGTCGGCCGATTTATGCTTGAAAACCGTCGAAAATTGTGTTCAGCGTCTGGGCTTCTGCAAGCGTGCCCGTGGTGGCCATGCAAAAGAAATCGAGTTCCATACATAATGACATCGAACGTATTTTTACAGGAATAAAGAATTTCATTGATATCCAAAACGGTTTTTGTTTTATTTAAAAAAAATTTTGTAGCGCTCTTATTGAAAAACCCGATACTACGTTTTCATTAGACCAAATAAGGTAATTTCATTGAAAATTTCCAAATTTGAAACGAAATCATCTCATTTCCCAGACAAATTCACATTTCGAAATGAGATAATTTTAAATAAATTTGAACGAAATTAGGTTAGAAATTAAGTCAAAACCTATTGAACACACCCAATTGCCCACAGTTTTAAGAGTTCTAAAAAGGTTCTGTATGAAAATGTCAAAGTTCAATGGAAGTAGAAAAAAAAAACAACAACAAAAAGCGATTAACACCCAGTTGAAATTCAAACATGGAAAGAGCTGTCAAACGAAATTACCAAATTACAAATGAAAACATTTTTTCTGAGATTTACGAAATTACGAAAATTGCATGACCTAACAGTTTTGTATTCCATATTTCAACCGTTTAAAAATTACATGAGAAAAAAACTATTTTTTTTTACATTTGTTCTTGCATTACGTTGATGTGCACACGATTTGCATATGCGAAAAATAAATCAAAATTTGCAAAACAATTTTTCACCTATTCTGTGCACCATATTGTGTAATATTGAAGGCGAAACATGTTTGCCTTGGCCTAAGTCACCCATTGGGCCATAAATTTACCTTTAATTAATAATCTAAAGGCCTTAAAACGGAAAACATTATTTTTGGATTCAAAAACCATTTGCATGCAAATAATTCCTTGAAATGAATATATTTTTTTGGAAGTGTGAACCGACCATCCAAAAAATTTTTTTTCACAAATAAGTTTGCATTTTCCTTCAATAATTTTTGACATGCGAAAATATTTGCGTATATTTTTTTTCGTGTAGGAACTGTAGGTGGGTTAGGCTTTATGTTAACAAAAGTTTATTGAATTTAAAAATCTTCACTTGGATTCTTTCCGCAGTTAATGAAAATTTGCCATTTACGTTTTACACTCACCTACATAATGTTAAACCTAAAATGTCAAAAATTAGGCTAATTGAAACGTACCTTTATGCCTTATTTGCACGACTGTCGTGTATGTTCATGACGCCGTTTAGATTAGGAAGATTGAGACCGGTCTCATGGTATATTCTGGACAAGAGAAGTGGGGCGTCAGGGATGTCGTGAAGCATGAACAAATTATAAACACCGACCTCATGAGATTCATTTCTTGTTTCAATGTGCAAAGCATTGAAGTTTTTGTTGTTTCTATGTGTTTTGAGGCTCCTCAAATGGTTGAATCTAGACACGATGAGACTGACGAGTCCGGACTCAAATTCCCAATCTAAACAGACTCCATCGATGTCGAACAGATTCTTTATGACTTTAAACAAAATAAAAGTATTTTTGGAATGTCAAAAGTTCGACTTTAAAAACTTTGTCTAAAAAACTCCAACGCAACCTTTTTACCTTGTCGCAAATAAATGGCGTTTCTTATAAAGTTAAGACAAAGTAAAAAGTTGCGTTGGAGTTAAGACACACATTCAAAAACTTATGATGAATCAGATAATGGGGTCATTATTTAAGGAACTTGCTCTTTATGGTTAAAAGCGATAAAATGGCTTGAAGTATTGAAGTTGAAGATATAAGAATGAATCGGTCTATTTTTATACAAAATGTCATTTACATTTGAAGTGGAAAATTAGCAGAACACTAACTTAAATTTTAACCTGCACCTAGTTGGAAAACATCATATATTACAACCAGAATCTGTTTATGTACCAAGATAAGGACTGTTGAATAGTCAGGCTGGTTGCAAAGCTATAAAAATGTATATATTCTCTCTTTACCTTAAATAGGTACCTATATTACCTCATCCTCTGTACAGTAAAAGCAAAAATGCATTTCAACGTCTTTTATGCAACGTCTTCGACATGTTTGCTTATTTATGATCTCGGCACCGGAAATTGTGTTTTTATTTTTATAGGCTTAAGGTACAAAGTCGCAGGGGCGTGATGTAAACCAACAATAACCAACTCCCTACATGTAAAGAACCATGAGAAACGTTTTTCCTCTTGAAATTACAGAATGATTTTCTTGTTATGCGCCTAGCTAAACTTAACTACCTATTTTTATTGTTGGTACAATGCGCTTGGCTTCTTCGAAGTTATGCGTGTAAATAAAGAAGATTTGTTTCTTTTGGTCTTCTTTTCATTCTTCCCTGTGTGTAACATGAACAGAACAAAAAAAAATAAAAGCCACAGATTGCGGAAGTTCATCAGCATGGCAGTTGGGCTGTTTTTAAGTTTTTTTTTATGACTGCCACTTTGCAAAGGTAGGTAAGGTATAGCTGCTATATTTACTTTTTTTTGTTTCTCACAAGAATGAAAATGTAAAAAAGAACCCTAAAAAAAATGGCCGTACCGAACCGTGTATTTATATTTAACAAGAACTTGACTAATTTACATGGATGTTGATGATGATGAGGATGACGAAGACGATGTGATGGCAATGGCATGTAAAGAAGAGCAAGTTGAGAGAGTTTTGACTGACTGTGTTTTGTTAGCACTCTTAAGAAGTTAAGAATAAGAACTTTTTGCGATAATAATGTTCCACGGTTGTACATATGCGCCGGTGTACTTCTACATTCTACAACATGATGTCAAAGATAGACTCTCGGTAATTTGTCACACACAACACTCATAGGTCTGAATGGTTACACCGTAACACCTACAGCAAATAATGTGCTCTGCATACACACTATACTTACTATATGGCCATGGAGACTGACTTTACAACAAGTCAACAGACAGTGGGGGTGAAATATTTTGCACCATTAGAGGGGATTTTCATGTCTCAAGTTTAAACATTGAAAAATAAGTTGTTAAACTTGACTTTAACTACCTACAAAACATTACTTGGCTTATATTTTTGAAGATGAAGATAAAAAAAAATAAGAGTGATTTTGAGGGATTCATATTATTTTAAAGAAGATTTAGTCAGAAGAGGCTTTATGCGGACTCATTTTCAACACTTACGCTTTTATACACACTTTTGTTTTTTTTTCACCTTTTGTTATAATTTTATTTAAATATTTTAAAAATCTAATTTGAGGCACTAGCGGGCTTACATATTTATAAATACTCTGTCTAATTTAAGACAACCGTCCAAATTAAAAAAAAGTTATGAATAAACATTTTTTTAATTGTAAGAAATTAGTTCTCTAACTTACTTACTAACCGGTTTTCCAAACCTTCTAATAGACCGCGAGCTAGTAATCGATTTGTTGACCTCATTGGAATATGGATAGAATTTTGGTTACAGAAAGATTTATGATAACAAATTAAAACCAATCATTCTTACATTACGGTTTGTTGGATTAGGTCTTTATTTATTAAACAAAAAAATTTATAAAAAATAAGGGACTTATAATTCAGTACTTAGTCATTCGGAATTTTGGGTTTCCGGATTTTGACTCCCACAAGACAACGAAATTCTTGCTTTTGGGATTTTGATTGTTCGGGATTTTGATCATTCGGGATTTTGGCAATTGGGATTTTGTTTTTTTTTCAGGATTTTGGAAATTCAGCATTATGTTTACAAAAATAGTGATAAAATAATGAAAGATAGAAAAATAATGTGGCTGTGCTCCAGGGATGTTACTTTTTCAATTATAGTTCTATGAGCTCTTAAAGCTCTTTTTTAGATTATGTTAGTAAGAGATTGAAGTGTTTTCTTGGCGCACATGTTCAAAGCGGCTGGCGATGAATAGGTTGGGAGTATGAACCAGCTCATCTGCAAAATATGGTTGTAGTAAAGCATGTCCGATGAATGGAACCTCAGAATTGTTTGCCCGATCCTCAAGAAAGGTGATCCTCTGGATTGCACCAACTACAGAGGAATCAGTCTTCTTAACATCGCGTACAAGATCTTTTCTGCCGTAATTTGTGAACGCCTGAAGCCATTCGTCAACAGCCTGATAGGTTCATATCAGTGTTAGATCAGGGAAGTCCACCATCGACCAAATATTCGCACTATGGCAGATCTTGGAAAAAACCCCAGGAGTTTCAAATCGATAACCACCACCTTTTCATCGATTTCAAGGCCGCGTATACCAGCATCTATAGAGACGAGCTATATAGAGCAATGTCTGGTTTTGGCATACCTTCCAAAATTGTCCGTTTGTGCAGGATGACGATGGAGAATTCATAACTTTGATGTCAAAAAAGGTTTTAGAAAAGGCGACCAAATACTCGCTTAAAACCGACGATATTGACATAATTGGAAGAACAAAGTGTGAAGCCAAGAAGGTGGGCTTAAAGGTGAATGAAAGCAAGACCAAATATATGCTGTCAACAAGAAAGGACACCCAACACCGACGTCTCAGTCAGAGCGGCACTATAGATGGCTATATTTTTGAGGTGGTCAGAGACTTTGTCTACCTAGGCTCCGCTATAAACTCAGAGACATGGACGCTATTTACGGTAGATGAGAACGCTTTAGTCTGTTTTGAGAGGAAAATTCTGCGGCTAATTTTTGGTCCCTTCTGCATAGATGGGGAATAGAGAAGAAGATACAACCACAAATTGTATGGGCTGTACAGCGACACCGACCTAGCCAGTAAAGTGAAAAGCCAAACGACTGAGATGGCTGGGCCACCTACAGCGAATAGACAACAATGCTCCAGCCCGAAAATTCTTTGAAACCAACCCAATGGGACGACGCAGTAGAGGAAGACAGCGAAACAGGTGGCGCACGCAAGTGGAAGAGGACCTCAACCAACTTGGCGTGCGAAACTGGAGACAGCTAGCTAGAAACTGAGCCGGCTGGAAGAAGCTTATTTGTTGAGTCCCTGGCCCACCCTGGACTGTAGCGCCACCTTAAGTAAGTAAGTAAGAAAATTGAAAGCAAAAAATTTCAGTGAAGTAAGCAGGTCACTCGATGGCACCCATATTTGATGAACTGCGAAATTGGAAACAGAAACATAAACTTAACTGCAGCAGAAAAAAAACTGCAAATTCCTATTAAGGTCATATTTGCGTGGGTGAAAGTTGCCTTGCCTGCTTCACAGATATTAAAATAAGTGGATGCGACTGTAATTTAAAAAAAAAATGCACATGTCAGAACAAGAGAGATAAAACTTCAACTTCCTATAAGAAAAAGTTTATTTAAGAAAAACTCTTATTTAAAACGAAAGTGGGCGTGTCAGTGGGCGACTTTGACTGAAACTAATTTCTAACCCTTTCCTCTGCTCATAAAAACAAGTTCAAAAAATTTCGGGGAAATCCGTATACAATTTTAGTGAATACAGTGAATAGCCATTTAACAAAAATTTAATGTTCAATATTTGATTGTCTAGGCAAATATTAGCATAAAAAATGTGTAAAAATATTCCGCCTTAATGACTATAGACTTTTCAAGACATAATTCGATTTATTTAACGAATGCAAAAAAATTCTTAATATTGTTTGTTTAATGTAGGTAAATTTTATATTTCTTTTGCAAGTAAAATTAATCTTTAAACACGTCTTAAATAAATTAAAGTGAACTTAAACTCCCCACTGTATCCCTGCATGTTTACTTTAAATGATTCAAGAAGAGCCTTCAAACAAGAGAGTGTCTGCCTCTGAATATATCCTTGATTCCCTTAGCGTTAAAAGTAATCTATTCAAATATTTAAATAGAAAATAAAAACAAAAAAAAAATAAAATGTAATGTGCCTGCGCTTTTCCCCACTTCAAAAGCCCAACATCACTACCCCCGTCAGATGTCAAAGCCATCACGAAGACAAGCATAGGATTTTTTTTTTGATTCAGTCAGAACCTACATTATGCCTGAGATGGTCTAGAAAAAAAATCCGAGAAACAAAGGAAATGAAATCGAAAAAAAAAGAAGACAACAAGGTCCTTGTAAAACGTAAGGATATGCAAATGAACACACGAGACTAAATAATCAGGATAAAAAAAATAGAGAAAAAAATGTTAGTCGCAGTTATTCGTATAATTCCCCCGGAAAATTCATATCTTCGTCTATCCACGATTTTCACATCTCTATTTCTCTGTTATTTATTTCTTTATCCTTTTCTTGTCCTGTCCTGGCCTGGTTAATTCAAAATGAGTAAGTATTTAATATTTAAAAAGCATTTACAACACCCGCCAGCATCAAAATCGGTTGCAGAGAAAATCCTCTCAACTCGGCGCGGTTCGGTGGGCGGATGGTATATTTGCCTTGAAACTGACAGGGCCTAAGTGACGTCACACATTCTTAATGCCTCAGTTTTGCCTTCATGTATAATAATAATCCCAATTGCAGTTAAAGTTTTTGTTCCAATTTTTTGTGTACATCAGCCCGACATGGGCTAAACGGGGAGGGGGTTGAATTTGGGCGTGGTTTATTGAGGGCAGCATGGCATGCACTAGCACGTAGAGGCAAGCATAGTTCGTGCGCTGTACTTAGTGAAGGAACAAAAACAACTCAGACGCCATGTGGCATAGAGCAGTAGCAGCAGAAGCAAAGCTCTAGGTCTGGTTCTGGTTCCACTTGTCAGCTCCGTGTTTTTCCATTCTAATTGAATTACTTTTCTAGCCTCGGTGTAGTTTTTTTTTTTTTTTTTTTTAGTTCTCCTTGGCCGGATGCATAGGTATGCCCCCGGGGAGAACGGTCGGGTCGGTGTTAGCCTACCCCTAACTCTCTAAGTTTTGTAGGCGTCTGATGGTTTGTGTGCATCGAGGATAACCGAGGTCGGGTTTTTTTGTTCTTTGTTGCTCCAATAAAACTTTAAAGGAGGACGAACGGGTCGCCGGGTACCTACTTGCCTGCTCTTTTATGTTCAATAGGGCTTCATAAATTTTGAGTTTACATGAACGGCACGCGGCAAATGTACAGAGTACATAGCTTCTTATTTGGGGCATGCCCTAAATTTTCCACAGCAACGTCGTCGTCATCGTTTTTTTTTCTCTCAAGAACTCATGTATCTATACTTGTTTGGGTTAATATAAATGTGAAACTTTTGCCCACGAATGTTTTGTTGCAAACAACAATATTCTTCGTGTGTTAAGAACTTTATTTGCGAAACACACAGAAAGTGTTGTTTATATTTTTTTCTCTTGTCGGAGATGTGCATTTGCAATAATTTTTTCAACAAAAAAATTCTAGTCAGAGAAAAAAACAACAACAACTCAAAAACTGAAGAAGTACAATTCAAAATAATTAAAATGTCGGCTTTTTTGTTGTTGTTGAAGGAGAATGGATAAAGGGGTTTGGGAGGTAGGTCATTTTTTGCTTCTTAACATACCTACTCCGGTGCAGCAATAGGTATTGCGCAACAGAATACATTATTGTGTTTTGTTCCGGATGCACCGGGGATGACGATGTCGATGTCGGTATATGTATACGACCGACATGCGGGAGGGTTTGATATATTTTTCGAGGTAAAAGCACTCAAAGTTTGAGGTAACTATGGTTGCGACTCTTTACCCTCAATTGGCAAACCACATCGTTAAATATGGTAAAAGAAAAGTTCTCAGATTGAAGTTTTTTGAGAGTTGTAAATATATTTCAGTTTGAGAGGGTTTTTTTTTGTTTGTTTTTTCTTTCAGTTGAGGTAGACAAAGTGTAGGAGAAATATGTGCGTGACAAAGTGACTTTAAAAGTTGACATAGGGGCTTATTGCGAGGTTTTTATTTATGCATGCATGTGCATACGAGATTTGTTTTTTTTTTTTCTTTTTCTTGTGTGTGAGAGTTTAAATGACTTAAATGTGTGATTTTAGGAACTCTTTAACATTTAAAAATTATGATTTTTTAAAGCTGACAAACTTAAGCGATTAATAGGTAACTTATTTTAATCTTGATGATAATTAAAATAAAAATTAATTAAACTTTCTTGACCTGAGCTGAAAAACAGAGACAAAAAGATTTGTTGACGAAGAATGACAGAGAGGAGAGATTTGTATTATATAAAATCTTGTATAATTAAAAAAACTCAAAAATATGTTGTGGGCAATCACTTTCTCGAAAGTGTTTATTGCTAAGAGTAATAAGTACTGAAGAGGTGAACAATTCTCGGTCAGTTTATGACCCCAGTGGTAGATTCTGTCCAGAAAAACAGCTCGATGCTCTACGAACTAACTATAAAAAAAGAAAACAGTCTACTCCCACTAAATTTTTCATGTTTACAAAAATAGTGATCAAATAATGAAAGATAGAAAAACAATTTGGCTGTGCTCCAGGGATGTTATTGTTTCAATTATAGCACTATGAGCCCTTAAAGCTCTTTTTTGGATTATGTTAGTAAGAGATTGAAGTGTTTTCTAGGCGCACATGTTCAAAGCGGCTGGCGATGAATTGGTTAGGAGTATGCACCAGCTCATCTGCAAATATGGTTGGAGTAAAGCATGCCAGATGAATGGAACCTCAGCATTGTTTGCCCGATCCTCAAGAAAGGTGATCCTCTGGACTGCACCAACTACAGATGAATCAATCTTCTTAACATCGCGTGCCTTAATGCCGTAATTTGTGAATGCCTGAAGCCAAAAAAACAGTTTACTCCCACTAAAAATCAAACTAACTCTCAACACCTTTTTCAGTCGGGCTAGGTTCAAAAGTTTAGGACTTCGGAGATAGTTCATTGGGTTGGGAATTTCCCAACAGAAAAATATTTAGAGCTTGTACCTATTTCAGTGTGAGTTTCTGAGTTTAAACTCAGGTGGGCCCACTAAATCTTGTAAAAATAAATTCCAAAGCTAGGACGATTTCGCGGATTGAATACGAAATCCGGAATGCTAGAATCCTGAAAAAGCAAAAAATCTCGAATGCCAAAATCATGATTGAAAAAACAAATGGACAAAATTCGGAATGACAGAGTCCCGAATGACTTAGTACTATTTTTTGAGATTCCATCCTTAAAAATATACTTTTTGTAATGTTTTTTTTTATGCTTACTGGTACTTGTTGAGGAGCTTGTTTTTCTACGAGTATACCTATGTAATTCCGATTATTTTATTTTTAGATTTGTGTGCATTCAGTTTTATATCAAGATTTGTATTGACCCCTTCTACGTTTAACAATTATTATCAGTTGATGAATGATAAATATGGAATTTTAATATTTAAAAACACGATTGATAAATACTTTGATCATTGAAAACGTTATAGTCCATTGGGAGTTGTAAGAATATTATTAATTTTCAATGAATATAATTGGTCAATTTTTTAACAATATGAATTTTGAAACACCAAATTTCAATGTTTATCAATTATCAAATTGATAACTGACAATCATAATAAGAGTGATGCCAAATCAAGCAAATGCTGAAAGCCATACAAAACAGTTCTTTAAAAGTTCGGCATTCGTTCAATCCTGAATGTATTCACAATTTTTTGTTGTTCCAGATTTTGAATTTTAGAATTATGTCCATTCTGGATTATGACATATTCTCAATTTTTTTCACTCGGGATTTTGTACCCTTTCCTTATTTCGCATTGTTAAACTTTCCCTTAGATGTGTAAACGTAGGAATCATACCTGAATGAAAAATGAGGGGAATTTACGGATTTAGTGTAATTTTGTTACGTTATGGTTAATCGAACGTGAAGAAGTGCGTCGATGTCGGTTCCAAAAGGTGCTGCTAAAGTAATGGAAAATGGTTGTCGCCATTGCACATCGCAGTTCACACGTCCGTTCTCATCGTTGAACCTCCCTCCCATCTATACACATTGACCGTAGAGAACAATTGGAAAAAGTTAGACATTCTGCAAGTACTTTACAATTTTGTTTCCTTTTAACATTACTTGTTAATGGACGCACGAGTAACAGACTTACTATGACGTATTTCAGCAAAAATTCACAATTCACGAAATTCATTATCGTAAAGAAAATTAATGACATTACTTCGTACTTCTATAGATTTTTGACAGCTGAAAGGTGAAATTTATTCTCAATTGAAAGACTAGGATTAGTTAACTTTAGCACCGAAAAACTGGCCCTTTGAATCAGTTTTTTATTTGAGAGTTAACTTTATCTTTCAGTTGCCAAAAATCTATTGAAAAAGTTGTTTTATCCCTTTCACTATCAAAATGAAGATGACGTTAGAACGAAAATTGAACTTTCAAAAGATTTCATTATCGAAATCGAGAAAGTCCTCAGTTAAGTCCCTGAGTTAGTTCACCAAGTTAAGTGAGTTTGCTAAACCGTGACGAAACCAATACTTAAAGCAGACTTAGTAAACAAATATTTTTACCGTGACCGATACCAGACAATGTTTCAATTTAAACGAAGCCGGAATAAGACTGGGTCTGTAATGCCTGAGATCTGGGAGTATTTCTTGGGATTAAAAATCACTCTCGGCAGAAAATTGTAGGTTGTCAGTCACAAGGCCCTCTGGTTCCCTTCAACTTGTCACGCAATCAAATTTATTTATAAATTTTTAAACCTTGATGTTGGTGAATGATTCATCAAATGGATGATTCATCCAAAGTCAATGATGAATGTTCCACGTGTTAAACGGTTTAAAAGTTAATTTTAATCAATATTTCATAATTTTTCTTTTTGACTAATCTGCCGATTAAAGATAAAGATTTTCCTACCAACACAAAAACCGTTTCACCACAATCTATCATGTTTCATTGACATATATCACAAACAAATCTCTGGAAACGAATAATGTAATGAAATCGTGCAACCTTGTAGCACATATATATAAGACATCGACACCAACTCAATTTCCTTTAAAAACTCTGAACAAACACCAAAAAAAAAAAAAAAAAACATCACAAGACTGTCTCAAGACTCCATCACAGAAAAAAATTAAGAAAAAATATCAACGCTAAGACTCGCGACAACTACCATTTAAAAACCATGTATCTTTACTTAGTGGATAATTTTTAAGTGATCGTTAAACACTGATATAAGTTTTTTTTTTTTAATTTTTGTATATCTCTGGCATTACTTATATGCTGTCCTTCTACTTCATTAAAGCAGCAAAAATGAAAGAAAATGACAATAATTTCCAACTTACGTCGCGTTGCCGCCTCCGGCAGAAGAAGATGCTATCGCGCTCGCCAATGTTGTATTTATGTCGCGCCACACGGCCTGGCCGGTAACTATGGTAATCATACCCACAACTATTTGCATAGCACTGGTGTACGGTGGGCATATATCCACCAGCGGCAGCCAGCGCAGCACAGCGTATATGCACGGATCAGTGGCATGCAATCCAACTGCATATTTTCCATAATAAAGTGATATCTTAGCCCCCGGGCCGGACCGTAAAGTTTTAAATTATTGTAATAATCTGCAATTACGTTCGCGCAGGTCTACATTTAGCACCAAATCGCCCACAGACCGCCCATTTTTTCCAATATTTTTTTTTATTGTTGTAACCACGTGAATATCTATCTATCTTTACTTGTATAGCTAGTGAAGTCAGAAAAAATGTTAAAATTGATAGATACAAGCACTTGTCTTGAGAGTATCTCCCCAAAAAAGGTGTACCTATACAAGACTCTGGTGGCTGACAGATTAAGGTTATAGCGAGCTTATTTTTTTATTTTTATTATTTATATTCGTTATGTTTTTGGTGTAAATTGCGTAGGGGGTTGGTGTCGGACGACATCATGATGTCGTAACGAGCAGTATACGACGACTTGACGCGACGACGACGCAACGTATAGATGGTTGTCCGTATTGAGTTATTTACACCATGCTTGCTCTGGTGCTATTATAGCCCGGCCTAATTATGTTAACGATGTGCGAGGATTTGGTAATAAAGGCCTATTAACCAGTTAGTTTGTTGGATTGCCGTTTAAGGTGGTCTTGGTGCGGCAACGACCAAGACAGAGCGACCGGGGATACTCCCAATGGGAGCAGGTGGATGCCCAAAACAGAAAACAAGCTAACATGGTTGGTGTAATAATGGCGCGGCGGTGGCTAAATTGCAATAGTTCCCATGATAAAATATGAAAGATACAACAAAGTTATTTTTTGTATTTGAAGTAAAAATAACCAAGATAAATGGTGGCGATATGTTGATGCTGATATCTACCTACGTTTTTCTTTTTTGTCATTATTATAATCGAAAGGTAGGTGTGGTTTGATAGGTCAGGTATAGTTCATTTTGGTGATGGGACACTGAACTTTTGTGGGTCTTCGTTAAATTATGATGGACATGATGAAAGATTAAAAAGGCATCACAGGAAAATTACTTAACTAGGGGAATTTGGATTCTTGTATTTTCAGGGGAGAGTGAAGGGAATTGTGAAATATTGCTGGTAATTTCTTAGGTTTCTAAAATAAAAGCTTTATGGAAAATCTCGACAGTTTAGTTATTATGAAACAAATTTGATAAGATACCTAACCTACTTTATGCGTGGTCGATTAGAAGCTCGCAGGCAGGTGAAACCAACTTAAAAATAGTACTCCAAGCAATATCATTCGCACCATGCTTGATTGTTTACAAACCTCTTAAGACAAAAAACCAAACTGAAAGCCGAAATCTCGCATTTTTTTTAAAAATCTCGAAAATAGAAATTTCGCAAACTTATAATGTCGTTTTTAATAATCTCGCAATTAAAAATTTTCGCTAAATTAATCTCGCTTTGAAAACTCGAAAATCTAAATTTTGCAAACTCAAATCTCAGAATAACGGTTTTACAATGCAAAATGAAAATCCCGAGAACAAATAAAGAAAACGAAAACCTTTTTTTTTTTTGGCTTTTATTATTTTCTAAAACATATTTTTAACTGTTGAAAAAAATTAACCCGACAACTGGATACAAAAATTTCTATGCTCTCGTTCCTGTCCGTGGTTCTCTCTCTGGTACTCAGTTAATTTGTGTGCGTGAAAAAAAGTACCACAATTTTCGGTTTTCAAAATTAAAAAGAGGGCTGTATTGTGC
This sequence comes from Dasysyrphus albostriatus, assembly GCA_946251815.1. Classification (NCBI taxonomy): domain Eukaryota; kingdom Metazoa; phylum Arthropoda; class Insecta; order Diptera; family Syrphidae; genus Dasysyrphus; species Dasysyrphus albostriatus. The sequence goes on from OX276336.1 coordinate 142,703,457, forward strand.
TCAACTTGTACTGCCTTGTGTAAAATTTATAAAATTGCAAAATTTCCAAGAAAATTCTTGCGTAACATTTGCGATTTTTGATTTTAAAAATTTCCGGCACGAGAATGTTAACAGTACAACTTTTTTTTGAAAACCGAAAATGGTGGTGCTAGCTTCATTTTTCGCAAAATTGTTTATTAGCTGTTAAAGTTGCAAATATGCTGATTGGTTTTTTATCTCTTCGATATATGGCTACACAAACTTAGCAAAAAACAGCACGATTTTCATTTTAACAAAATTGCCTAGTTTCAAAAAATTTCGGGCGTAGATTTGCAAATTTGCGAATGTTTTTTTTACAAATATTTAAGGTACAAGGTAACAAAATTTGACCACAATACAGAATAACTTTAAATTTTTAAATCTTAAATGGCGGTAATAATTTCAAGCTTCGCAAAATTTATTTTTGATTGTAAAAGTTTTGAATCTGCATTCTTTTTTTTTGCCTTTTCAGCATACAGCATCGCAAAATCAAAAATGGCGGTGCTGACAGAGAACACATTTTACTTTTTTATAAAATTTCATGCGTAAATTTTAAAATTTCCGATTTTTTTTTTAAATATTTATACGGCACAACTTTTTTTTAATCGAAAATGAAGAACTTCACGCTTCGCAAAATTGTTTTTTGGCCGTAAAAATTTAAATATGCGAATTTCTTTTTTAATCTCTTCAGCATATGGCAGCACAAAACAGCACATATTTCATTCGAAATTTCATGCGAAGATATGCAAATTAGCTATTTTTGAATATTTGCCACGCAGCAGTGCTATCTTCACCTTCGCAAAATTGTTTTTTGGCCGTAAAAGTTTCAAATATTCGAGTTTTTTATCTCTTGGGCTCAATTATGGCAACACGAACTGAGCAAAAAATTGCAAAATTAATATTTTGCGAAAATCGAAAATGGCGGTGCTTACCTCACGCAGATGATTTATTTTGCAAAAGTCAGGAAGTGCAAAAAAAAATTTTGTAATCAAAATTTTGAAATTCAAATTTTCCGTGAGATTTGACTTTGCGAGATTTTGATCAATAAAATTAATTTATTTTCCGAGATTTTAATTGGCATTTTTTTCATTTGCAAGATTGTTTAAATTAGGCGTTAAATACATATTTTTAAAAAATTCCTGGTTATTTTTTTTATTTCTATATTTTTATCTGATCCCATCTTTGTTAATATGTATATGTATGTACTGTAACCTGAGGCGTTCCTCAGGGCAGCCATATTAGTCTACTCATATTTGTCCTTGCTATAAATGGCGTTGATTGCAGTGCTTCTTACACAGAGCTTTCTTTTTGAACCGCGGACATACACAAGTTGATTCTTCTTGCTTATATTTAACTTTTTTCTTACTTGGTGGCCATTTTGCATCTAGAATTTATAATTATTCCATCGTGTTTCCTTTATTAACCGTTTCTTTCAACCTCATGAGACACGACACACGACCACTATTTTGTACTCTTCTGAACATATAACAAAACCAACTCAACTGACTTATTATCCGAACAACAAATTACGAGCTTCTTATAGCAAATCGAAATAAATCTGCTGTCACGTCACATGTGACATCAGTTTCACTGAATTTTAAATCACCCACTCTGCTGTTAGATGGTACCTACTTCCAGTGTGTTTTTGCTTTCCTTTTTTGATCAAACTAGTTAAGGAATCGCTTTTGGTTTTCAATTGAAAACTAATGACATTTCTAACTACATATACGAGAATACGACTACAACTGCAACTATTTCTAGTCATCTTATTTGGAAGTAGAACAATCAATTCTATAATAGATTTCAGTATGTACAAAATGTCGTGCCATATCTGTGTCGTTAAGTCTTCGTGCAAAAAAAGATGTCATTTTATTTGATCATTACCGCACGAACGACATATAGAATTTTTTTTTATAAAAATGATGCTGCTGCTTCCATTTATAAATTCTCAAAACGTTTCTAAGTCATCACGCGGATTATTTCATGGACGGCGCGGAGCGGCACGGTGCGGCTGATGTAAGTAATAACACGCATTTGATGGTGCGATGGTGATGTGCGTGCAAATCTTCGTCGTTGTCGTCGTCTTTAACTCTTCATGAGAGCCTCAAAATCTCAAGACCCAAGGAGTGTATAATAATAATTATCGCGTTGCATCGATAAAACTCTTGAAGGCGCGATGACATTTTCGCAATAATTGGCTTGTGAACGTTTTTGAATTGATCTTTTTCGTAATTTTATATACAATTTTTTTTTCTTGTCTTCTCTCTTTCATCCAATGACACATTCATGGAGGAGATTTAACATCAGGCATAGTAGCGCAAAGCAACGCCAAGGCTTCTATAAATTTTATCAATGAATTCTGATCATGGTTGCATGTGACAGCTGCCTTCATTGGCCAGCATGAGTTATTATAGCTTGAAGATTTTTTTCTTATAACCAGTCAAGTTATAGTCGATGAAAGGAAATGAGTAGGCTTGTTGCTGTGGCATAGATTGTGTCGCATGTATAAAATATTTGTCTTAAATGTTATATCTATCCTTGCGCGAAAATAAAAAATAAAAATAAAAATAGATAATTTCAGAATTAAGTAATATGTCTTTAAATTTTCCTTTTTATATCATTTCTTTTGAAAAAAAAAGAAAAGTTTATATTGGTATAACTTTTAGTTTAGACTAAGCCTAGCCTTTTTTGAAAGATTGATTTATTAACCACTCTCTGATGCGTTGGCATAGGTTTGATATCAAGTTTGACTAGACATGGAATGGAATTTTACTTGTTATCATTGAGACTTTCAGACATTTTTATGATGATATGACAAAAATATCAAATTTGTTGGTTAAAAAGAAAAACTAAATAAATAAAATACCTAAGTCTGATTGAAGTGGCTTGCAATTCGATTTAATGAGGAAATGGAATTTTCAGAAACACATTTCGGTGAACTGTCGTTGGTTAAAAATCAGCTGATTCATTTGCTTCTAACGTTTGTTAAAACTAGTTGAAAAATATTTTCAGCCCATTTTTGTAAATTTTCATCTGCACGCCATCTAGTGGGATATACACATAAAATAGATAAAACTTATTCGTAGGTTTGATAAGCGGGGTAAGCTCAGCCACTTCAATTCTAGATTCTAGAACAACTGGTCTACACAGGAGGACTGTAAAATAAAATCATGTAATCTTATGTTAACAATTTTTAAAAATAATTTATTGGATTCAATTAAAAGATTGAATTCACTTTACTTCGAAATTTCAACTTCAAATTCCGCATTTACCATTCACTTCACATTCAAAAGATTTAAATAATGTTTTCTCATTCAGTTTACAGAAAAACTGATACCTTGTTTACATGGGGAATTGAATCCTAACTGAATCAGGATTTAAGTCCATGTAGAACTGGATGGGATTGAATCCAGATTACTCGATCTTATCCAGCTCGTCGTCATAAACCTTAGTCGAAATTTCGATACGGCTTGAATCTGATCCGCTCGTGTGAACGTGGTATGAGCTACTTATTATTATTTTCTGCAGCACTGAACGCAGCCATCAGACATTCCAGTTATCTTTCCAGTCAGTGCTGCTGGAAAATTAGTTAGTTGGTGGGTGGAAAAAATCGAAAAGTCACATTTAGGTTACGACAATGCTAATTTAGCACTCTCATAATGCTCATTAATGGATGTGCTCACTTCAAGAGCATGAGTCGAGAGTGAGCAATTTAATGCCAATGAGCAATTATTATTTTAAAAATTAGAATGAAACCACATTTAAACATTTTTCGTATTTTTTAAAAATTTATTTAGTAGGAGAAACCCAATTTATAAAAATGGATGTTATTTGGAAAAACTGACTTTACGCTCACCATTGCACAATGCTCATGTAGCTGCTCCCGCTCGTGAAGTGAGCAATTAATTATTCTTAGTTTGCTTTGATTCTATGAGTGAGCATTTCCTATTTTATTACTCCTCATACTCATCAGTATTTGGCAACTGCTCATACTCATGAACAAAATACGAGCAGAGAGCAAAACTCACGAGCCATGAGTGTTCGATCAACAATTTTTTCCTAAGACAATATAATTGACTAGTAGAGAAAGCTCAGAAATAGCAAATGCTTTCTGATGGTTCTTAGAACTAGTTTTGGGTTCTCGTTCTGTCACCATGTACACACATTCAAATATGGTGATATTGTTTTGAATACTAGGCAACAAGCGATCACGAAAAATGCAAAAGAATATGCAAAGAACATAAAAGAATGTTAAAAAACTACAAAGAATTCAAAAGAATGAATGACTTCTCAAAAGAGTGAATTCAATTGACTGCTTTTTAATAAATGGAGAACAAAATGATTGCAATCTTTTTAATGTTAAATGAGCTGTTTGTGCTGTGCAAAATTTGAAGTTGAAACCTCAAAGTGAAGACAATAAATGTAATTTTTTAACTGACTGCGATTGCATTTTTTTAAGAACCCTGTAATCTCAAATTTGTATACAAAATTCCAATTCTTTCTTTATGATTTCTCTCAGAATCAGGATTAATTCTACGACATTGATGGTATCTTCTTCGATTGCTTATACTTTATGCATGACACAAAGAAGACGTTTAAAATAAAGGTTCAAATTTTGTGTTGTATTATTTTTGCTATACAAATTTAACAAACTCCATACAATCTACAGAAATACATCAAGACAATTAGTTGCTAATCCAAAAATAAATTTCAACTTTAAATCCGGGGATTATTTTAAAAAGCCTTTCAAATGAAAAATAAAGCTATGAATGTATCGTTTAATTTTTCAAAGTTTTCAATGCATGGTTTTGCCCTTCACATTGCTTTAGTTAGAAAGTTAATTTAGCCAAATTTATACACCATTCCCTTGAGCTACCACTTTATTTCAACACAAAGGAGCCCAGACAAAGTCCTCCTTTTATGTTTAGATAGCGTGAAGTGAACAATGTTTTCACACATGCCAAAGAGAGGGAAAGACAGAGACAGAGAGAGAGAAGGCGATAACGAGAACAATAAAGTCTTTTTGACTTTGCGTGCTAAAGGTGTCTCATAATATAAAATTCAACTTTCAGAGGCAATATAAGGTCCCATATATAGAGAGAGAGAGTTGTATGAAGTCCTTAGTGATGATAATAGCGAAGGTAACGATGCGATGGAGAGCTCATATATTTATGAAACTATATGAAGATGTTCTATAGGAGTATATGATGAAGGAATGGATACATCAGGGCGGGGATTATTAATATGAAAGATGTTTGAGTATAGTTTAAAGTTCTGCAATTTAATTAAGTTTTTCTTTTTTTTTAAGGTTATTTCTATTCTTGTTTTAAAACATATATGCACATGCGGGAGTATGCTATGCAATTTTATTGAAAAGCAAATGTTTTTGTGAAGTTTTAACATGATTAAATTAATTAACAATTCAAAACTCAAGTGATTTTCCACATGAAGAAAGTCTGTACTTTTTTTTCGTAGATACTACACGAGTTTTTGAGGAGAGAGCAGTAGTTAAAGCAGCAGCAAGTAGCAGAAATATTTCAAGGATAAATATATGTATGTGTATGAATTTCATTCATTAAGAAACAAGGATATGCGGGTATGGAGGAAATTACTTTTCTTTATATGAATTCGAATGAGATTTTAAGTGAAAAGTTTTATTTTATTTTGGTATAAGTTTGCTGTGCCATTAACAAATTAGAAAAGTTTTTTGTGTTAAAAAGCAGATAATTGAAATAGGATATTTGTAGTTATTAAGAGTTCCTAAAAACTATAGTACTTAGTTGTTGAATTGAGGGAATGTAACATTGAGAGGGTGCATGAGGGAAGAAATGAGAAAGAAAGACAGCATTGGTGTCTCCAATTTTAGTTAGGCCGAACTTATTGGGAAGCACCTTACGTGAACAATTCTGACATACGCATAGCTGGTCTTCAAGCACGGAAGGGTTGTGTTGAAAGAGTGCATGTATCTACTCATCGAGTTTTGGTGGAAGGAAGCATACCCGATGACTGGTAATCAGCTTCATATGTCCCATATAAAAAAAGGAGCAGCATTCATCGTCAGGAGCTCTATAAGGCGATGGCTGAACTTGGGATCCTGGAAAAACTTATCCAGCTGTGCAACAAGGGATAAGGTACTTCCAACATGCAAAGGGTTTCGGCAAGGAGATACGCTATCATGTGATATCTTCAATCTACTTCAGGAGTAAATAGTGGGCCAGCAGACTTTTTTCAAAAAATCCGTCTAATTACTAGGACATGCCGATGATATCAACATCATTGTGTGCTCCTAATATGCCTTTTAGAGTATTTCAAGGCAATTGAAGAGCAGGCGAAAGTTGGTAGTCTTAAACAAAACAAGGACAAGACCAAATACATCTTACAACGAGATTTGTCAACCGGCTACGACAAAACGGTACTATTGACAGCATCAACTTCAAAGAAGTAAAGGAGTTTATTTGACGAGGAGTAAACATTAACCCCACGAACGATATCATAGTGGATCTCTAGATCCCGGTGCTACTTCGGTTTGGCGCTATAGAACCCTTATACTGGCAGTCCGGCCTTATAGCGTCGAGTGTTGGATATGCAGAAAGGGAAAGTTAATATTGGACCGAAAGAATCATTTTTGGCCGGATATTTGTTCCTGTGTGCGGGAAGGGCAAATGGAGATAATACCACCACGAACTTTAAAAGCTCTATCAAGATGTGGATAAAGTCCCGAAAATCAAAACACGACGGGTTATAAAAGATTGTAATCTCTGCAAATATATTCTTTTATAATCCCTCATTGAATACTACGAAAAGATTGCATTCTTTACATTCTTTTTTAAGAGTGCGAATTCAAAAATAACGTCGCCAAAGAAAAAACGCCACAAGAATTAAAAAAAATTCAAAGACATCAAAAGACTTCCAAAGACCACAAAAGAATTCAAAATACTTCTAAAGAATGAAAAAAGAATGCATGAAGTCCTAAAAGATTGCAATCTGAGTTGATAACGATTGAAAAAAATGATTGCAATCTTTTTAAGGAAAAAAAAGCGATTGCATTTGTTGAAGAATGCAATCTTTTCATTAAAATCCCTAAAGATTGCTTTCGCAAAAGATCGCACTGTTTTACAACTATGACTAGGGCTACATCAGATCAGATGTGGCCTAGGACAAACTTATGATGCAAAAAGATGAATGGAAGCAGAGTGCTCGGAATGGTAGAGGATGAAAGGTTGCCGTGTCACAGGCTGCGACCATTAATGGATTTGAAGCGAGATAAGTAAGTAAGAAATGGGTCAGTAACAATTTAGTGACCAGCGGATGAAGCTTTCTATAATGGGATCTTTAATACCAAATTGTCAAAGAGAAATATTTCTTCGGAAGATTAGTTGATAAGCACAGCCTTTACGAAATAACAGCATATAATAGCTTCCAACTATTAGATTTTGCAGCAGCTCGTATTACAGAGTGATAAGAAGCACTGTTTCCAGGGCTTACGTCCTACAAAGCAACCTGACCCTACGCGTATGGGTAAGCTGCTCACCTAATAAATTTAAAGCTTATCGAAGCAGACTCATATCCAATATATCATCAGATGTCATTTCAGTTCGAGCGGCATGTGTCGAATTTCTTGTTGCAGCAAAAGAGGAAAGAGCTTGACTGTAGAACGAAAAGAAACTGAGAGCCGCCCAGAAGAGACAAAATTCTAAATTTGACGCCTTAGCATAACTGAGAACTGACTCTATCTACAAACACAACCTGGGTTAGAAAATGTTTTCAGTGCATTCACCAACCACATGATTGTATTTTCCAACAATTTCTTTTTGTATAGATGGCAGCACAAGTTGAGAAAAATCTGCATAACTTTATTTCTTTTTTAAACAAATCCAAATAAATAATATACACGACTCTGGCTCCCATATGAAATTGTGTGCTGTGTTTCAAGGCTATACAACTTGGCTAGGCATTCAACACATAAAATATTATAACAATTTTAAGCAAAAAATATTGAAACAGAAAAGAATTTCTAAGGACTTCACAAATATGTAGGTAAACTTGCCTACTTAAAAATAAAAACAATATTGAACCTCATTTCCCTACAAGCCTTTTTTTTCGGAATTGTTATAATCCCCAAATTACCCCAAAATAAAAACACAAACAAAAAATAACCACTCATATTGTTGAAGATTTCACCAAAAAAAAAAGACAAGAGGACAATTTGTGGTTCTCAATAAATGTTACGGAAAATTAAATAAAATAATAAAAAACATTTTTTATCGTTGTCGGTTGTATATACGAGTATGAAGCCATAACGCCTCGAGGAAAAAAAAATGTGTACGTTACGTACTTACAACATTCAATATATCTTACCCCCATTTGACCCAACAACAACATGTTTCCTTTACAGGCGATTAGATTGTGTAACAGTCTGGATAAAGATAACAATAAAAGAAAGTATCTCACAAAAATGAACACACAGCTAACAAAAAAAAACAAAAAATATATCATTCTAGGAAATATAAATCTTCCTGTTTGGTGTGTACATTCCGCGGTTAAATGAAAGCCCATGTTTCTATTGGTGATGTTTAACCAGCAGTGGGCTCAATACCCTAGAATACAGGTGGTTATAAAATTTCTTTTATTTATGTTCTACATGCTAGGTGTTTTTTTTTTTATCTTCATACTTCATGTAAAGAGATTCAATCATCAACATCTTTGAGATACATTTCGAAAAAAACGAAACTTAAAGCAAACATCTCTGAACTCTGATGCTCCTGCTGGACATTTGGAGTTGTTTTTATTTTTTTCCTGTCATTTCCGACCACTTGAGAACATAAAATTGACTTGTGAAACAAACAAACAAAAAAATGTTCTTCCCTAGTGTTTGTGTTTAATCGTAGAGAGAATATCTTAGCTCAACACTGTTAATCGAATAAATAAACATTTAATCAAATATCAAGTTCATATAGTGTACCTACGAGTTTACACACGGTGCATTCGTGTTTCGTGCCATATGGTTCATATATCTGATTAGTCACCGATAACCGATAACTTAAAAAAAAAAACTGATACAGGTACAGCTTTTTTCTTTTTATAGATATAGTTGGTTGTGATGGTCGTAAATTTGTCCAGAAGTATAACAACAAGTTGAATAGCAATGTTTATTTAAACAAAAAAAAAAAAAAGAAAAGTGTTTCAATTCTTAGAAAATGTTATCGACACATGTCGATAAACTACCGAAATAAAAATTCATCTGATACAATAAGCGATTGGAACTTATATGGTTTATAAATATTCACTTGGGTCTATCAATAAATGAAACTTTATATAAACAATTTGATAGGTAGAACTTTTGTTTATTTAAATACAACGTTGATATTATTTGTTTCTGGAGTCCAAACATTCCAGCTAGAAAAGAGTAAATAATATGCACAGTGTGGAATTTCCGATGTATGTAGCTGAAATATGAATAAAACCTACGTATACATTTGAAATATTTCATATCTAGCGTAAGAGCAAAAAAAAAGTAAACATTTTAGAGAATAGAACAAATGAATCATTGAGGCTACTGAATCATTGTAGACATTTCCTCCATAAACCTCATTTTAACAATTATACAATGAACTTCTTATTAGGGCACTTGAAGTGAAGTATGATTTTTAATGAACAAAACAATAGCAACTTAGTAGTTCCATGGTGTTATACCAAATTGAGGTTGGGCTCGTAACACTTTTGTGAATACCGACTTCGAAATTTCGCCGGATGTTACTTTTAAGTTAGAAAAAAAAAGACATTTTTTAGCTTCAAGAAAATTCATATATACTGAGCTTTCATTTATTTAAAAGAAATAATATAAAAATTTCCTAGCGAAGAAAATCCAACTTAACAAATTTTTATTTTTTCCTATAGGCGTGTTTTATTGAAAAAGTTAATGTGACATTATAAAGCATTTAATTTACCTATAACTAATTTCATTCCGTTTGTGACTGAAAACTGCCACATTAATAACGCAATTTGCTTACGACTGTCCATATAAATGAATATGAACAATATATACGTACATTAAGCCCCGTCACGTAAGTTCAAAAAATTTAATTTCTAAATTCAACACAGAAAGAAGTGATTTATCACAGAATAAAGTGTTCTTTTTTTCTAAATGCTTTATTAAATTATCTTGTTTTTATGTTTGTTTTAAATTAAAGTGGTTTTAACAAGTTTATCTATAAAAAAAATTTTTAAAATTTTAAATTTTACTTGCAAATCTATGAATTTTCATTTAAGAGAAAAGTGTACAGGTAGGTCAAATCAACTTGCTCTATATATAATAGCTTAAGATGCGCTACGAATTTTAAAATATTTGTATTAACATCGCTTAGCCCTGATAGTGTTTAGAAAAAAACAGGAGTGTGTTGTACTGTTTAAATACTGTTCAATTTTTAACCATGAAACCGATTTAAAGAAAAATGCATGTGTAGTCACCAGTGCAATTATTTGAAAATAGACTGAAATATAAATATTTGTGAGTTGTTAATTATTAAAAGGCTGTGTCACAACAGTAACAGTTTGGAATTTAAAAACTTAAATTTTCTGTTTTTCAACTCATTTTGAGTTTTGATGTTTCTCGATATGGAAAATATGTATGGTGGCGCAGCAATGTAATTCCATGGAAATCCTGACTACGTGAGAATTAAATCCACTTTTAGTGAACATCTTCTTTCCATACTTCTAAAAAGGAATAAACTTTACCAAATATTTTCAATGATAGGATTTTTTTTTTGATTAGAACTTCGTTAAAAATATTCTGGTCATGGGTAAAAACTAACTTTGTCACATCCGTAACATTAACTTATCACAAATGTAACAATTTCAAAAGTTGAAGGCAATTCTTTTTTTATACTACTTACTGAAGATCAACTGGGAAAGTGTTTTAAAAAGTATGAGACATACTATTCAAGCAATATTCTATCATATGAACATTTTTAATCTCACATTCACAATAATGACAAAATGATCATGTCTACTATATAACGCAGAGTTAGGGAGGTATAAAATGTATAAGGTCTCTTAGAAGACACATTTGTATGAGCAATATGTGTGCTTATGTTTTTTTCGGACTTCAAAGAGAGCTCTATGTAGTGATTTCAATTGATATGTACTGGTTACATTTCAATTAATGTACCAAATAAAATCCACCATTTAAATTGAAAAATCTTTGCATTACAAAAGCAATGTCCTAAGTACATAATGACTTGTTCTGAGTCAATATTGGTGTCAATCTTTCTATAGAAAATTTATCGCACCGTCAATTTACACAACTATAATGAAATGTCTTATTTGTAAATTCTCCGGAGAAACGTGTGCTCAGCACATAGAAAATGTACATTATGTATTGAGTACACAAAATTCATGTGGACATCATCGGTTCAGGTTTTACCAATATAATTATAAGTTAAGTGCATAGACCGTGTACTAAAACGTGTGATGAGTACAAATGATATTTCTAAAAAAAGCTGTAAATGGATTTTTGTTCATACAAATTGGCTTTCGGCATTTAAGGCTTTTATCATTCGCAATTTATTTTAAGTTCTGTTCATAATGGAAAGTTTTTTTTTTTAGCTAAAACTTCTTTGAACTAATTACAATGCTGGAAGTTTTTGTCCAGCAAATAATATATTTGTTTTTTTTTTTCTTATAGAAATATGATAACTCCAAAAATAAGTTTGATTCTAGACGTCTGCTTTATATCGAGCTAAAGCCTTCATGCTTTAACCAATTTTCTTCAAATTTGAAATGTTTATGAAAATATTCTAAAACAATTCCATATAAGTACATAACATATTTAAAATTTGAGGAAAATTGGTTCTGGAATTAAGACTCTAACTTGATGTAAGGTGAACGTAGAGATGCAAATTAATTTTTTAGAGTTATCACTATCACACACCACAGACACATTATGTACTTAATACACAATTAGAGGAAGAACGGCAACGGCGAAATAAAATATAAAATTACTACATAAATAATAAAAACTAGCCGTATAAATAGAAAAATGTATTCATTAAAACAAATTATGATATTCATACAAATAAACAAAATATGTACTGAATACACACGTATAGCTTGAAGAAACTGTTTTGGCCACAGCATATGGTGTATAAACATTAAGTTCCAACTTATTCATTCTTTTCACAAGTATTCTATTTTTAAAATGTTCTTGCATATAGAAATATTCATAGGATAATTAAGAATTTAGGGAAAAACCAGCTCTTTGCTCAGCAGTAAAGATAAAATAAAGACGACTCAAACGTATGTAATGAGTGCAAGAAGCTGTATTCATTACAAGAAATTATTTACAACACATTTTGATGTCAATGTACTCATTACAATGTATGCACTTACTACCAAGAACGTTTTATTGGCTACAGAATACAGTTTGAAATATTTGTTCTCAGTATACTCGAATGTAGATTTCAATATATACTCAGTACTCAAATTAAACTAAGCAGAAATCTAAGTAATGAGTACATTTATTTATGAATCGAATATATACATAATTTTTTGTCAGTGCAATCAAATGGTTTCTGTAGCTAAATCATATATTTTTTCTAAATCAGCTGACTTATTTATTCATACACACCATCAAGCCATTCGTATTTAAATATTAATTAATTTTGTAGTGAATTATAAAAGTGCAAAATATTACCAACTAGATGGAAACAAAGATAAAGGTATCTACTAAAATCATGCGTTCCTAACATTTTAACAACCGTAATAAAGTAAACGCTCCCATATTCATATTAATACCTAAATTGCTAGTTTCTAACCACTGTAGCTACATCTCTTAAAGAGAAAACCCTTAACAAAAATAAACTCAAAACCAACATAACCTTAATACATCCACGGAAATAACCTACAAACATCCTGTTCCAGTTATCAGTTAATTGAGAAGATACTAGATTACCTTGTTTTGTAACAAACCAGAGAAAAAGAAACTTCCAAGGAAGTTCATTCTACTCAAACACCACTTGAAATGCCACAGAGTGATCACGAATTAGATTAGTCCTAGCGATTAGCCACTATCTTTGTGGTTTAAAGTTCTCCAAATAAAACAGAAGGAAAAGTCGAAAAAAAACAAAAACAAAAACAAACACATCGGTTATTTTCGGGGATTAATTTGATTTATCTGTGAAGAGCTATGCGGCTGATACCCTGCCAGTGGAGCTCCCATTCAGTCTAGCAGGCACCAGATATTCTCTATACATATCCAAATTCAGTAAAACGATGGATGTGATGATTTGAAAGATTGGGATATTGGGAGACCTCAAAAAGTTTCAGGTATTCCTATTTCAATTCACATACATTCTACTTCAACTGAACTAGATTATACCGGGACCAGGGAGATATACATATGTACAAAGTACATACATAGCATATACGGGTAGGTACATATGAAAACAAATTCATCTCACTCAACGAACATTTTCCAGATAAAAGCGAAGAAGAAAGGAATTTTCTTTGTGTAAACTTGCATCATCCCTGCGCCTCTGGTGGCTAACCTATGAAGCTCGGCCCCCTCTTTACTTCACCAACAACTAAAAAAAAGAACAAGAATAAAAAAAAAAAAACAAAAAATATTCGTGTGGTGTGTGCGGCAGATGATGAGGACGAGGAGTGTTGGAATTGGAGTCGAAATGAGTCCCATGCATGGTACGTGCCTGGAATCCCATTGTTCCCTTTCACCAAAATGGAACCATCGCATCGCCATCGCCATCTTCATCGGCCCACTCCACTCCGGCGTCCCATCCGGCCGGCGCGCCCTCGAGCGGTTCTCAATTTCTCGGCTTTGGAATTCTTTTTGTTTTGTATTTTTGCTATGTTGAACCTTTTCATGTGTGTGCCTCTCAGAGATGATGAAGGGCTATGTAAGTATATATACGCCAGGCTACAGCTACAGAAATAGGGTATGTTCGGTTCGGGTATGCGATCATCATCATCATCATCGTAGTCGTCCTCATCATGAGGAACAGCAATATCTTTTCGTGTTCACCTATGGCTGGCATGTGTGCTTGGATGTGCAACGGCAACAGCTCATCCGACTCTGGAGCAAGTGGAGTGGACACGTAATTGCATGTTGCGGTGGTATAGTAGCACGGTACAAGCTCAACATGGAACTATGTAGCGTAGCTGTGTTATGAAGCCTGCTGCCCTTCCTTTTTGGTTCTGGGAGCCTCCATACTTCCAACCCGTCTGTTTCGGTCGATGTTGCGCCTTGGATTCTATTTGTTATTGAAGGATAGAAAGAGATAGAAAGACTATATGGAATGGAAAAGTAAATCATTGAACACGTTTTGGCGAAGAGATGCATATTTGCTCGATGCGTTGAAGTTTATACATTTTTATTTTTTTTTTTTTGGTTTTGTTTTGTTGAGTTTTTGTACTTGGAATAGGTTTTGTGTTAGGAATGGATGAATTCATGCATATACGGTTCTGGTTCTGCAGTTGTTGCATTGCTATATCTAGAGGTGCATTCATATATTATGCATTTTTTTGTTTTGTATTATTTTTATCCGTTTTTTAAAGACATCTTTTGTATTGCAATTTCCAGCGAAAAAATATTTTAGCGCGTCAGGATAAGGTGGGTTTGTGTGATGATAAATAAAAAAAAAATGAAAAGAGTGTTGAAGTGGTAGAACAATATATGGAGCTGAAATATCCCTTAACACTGACGAAATTCTTTTCCAATATTTGTGATTGGTTTCAGTTTGTTTTTTTTTGTTTTTAAGTCAATAACTACTTGTTTTTTTATTCTTTTTGAAAAAAAAAACGAATAACCTAAAGAATTGGAGTGCAATTTGATGTTTTTGTGTAGTTTTTCGCTAAAAAGAGGACCAAAGAGTATTAAGTCGTTAGAGCTAAGCAACAAATAGTTCAGTTCTTTAAGAACTTTTGTCTGGGCTTTTCTTAAAAGACAAAAATTTTTAAAGTTTTTGAAAATTTAAGAAAATAAAAAAATAAAATAAATTTGGTGGCGCAACAGCTTGTGGAGAACCAGGGCCTAATGACTTACAATTCTCAACCATTCTGTGTGCAGTGTTATTGGCAGGAATGGAGGGGACCTACACTTTTTTGCCGAGTCCGAACGGCTAGATGAGAAGCACTTATTCATGACAAGTATACTCTTAGGGGATTTGTCAGTTCCTCGCAAAAGGAAGTATTTCGGGAAAAACATTTCTGTTTTTTTTTAGGTGGCAGCGGTTGGGAATAGAATTTAAGAAAATTCAATTTCAATATTTAAAACTTAAATTTATACCTACTTGAGTTTTTACTAATTGCGAGAGTCAGACAAACAAATTTTAATATAAGATAGTACCCTCGGCGTAGTGTTTAAAGTTTACTAGACTATCAAACTGTTGGTCTGAGTTCGAATCCAAGGTTAGCAGACGAAACACGATGACAATTCACTAAGAACTTATAAACTTGAGATCTGGATTGTCATTTAAAACTGGGTTATTCTGAATTTTGGTGCAATAGCTTCCTTTTGATGTTCTTAATATAAGTTTTGAAGACATTTGAAGGGGTCAAAGGCCCCCAAAACTGTTTTTCTTTGAATATCCAGCTAACAGTTACTTTTACAGAAACATTTCAAAGACTTATTTGTAGTTGAAGATATTTCCAACAAAAAAGATCTTAATTTCTTTTTTCATACCGGCAATGGGTGCCAAGATAAATCAATTTCAAAATTTGATGATAAGATAATAAGTAATTAAATGCATGTTATTTTTTGTTTATGACAGATGCAGAACAAAAAATAGTAAAATTGATCTTTTTCCTTATTTTTCTTTAAGTCAATATATGCATAAATTACATGACTGTCGAGAAAACAATTATCAAAGAGCCCATTAGTGCGAATACATTAGTCTGACATATTCAATCTACGGTGTCAGACTATAAAAAAAAAATTTAAATAAAAAGTTAGTTGTTCAATTAGTTCCCACTCCATTTAATAGATCAAAATATATAAAGTCAACTCAGCCATATCTAAATTCTCACTCCTCTTAAAAAAAAATTACCCGCCACAGTTCTATAAATTTCAACAAAGCTCTTTGCAAAATTCCTCGCGCACTCATAAAAAACCTATTTATCATTTTTCACTTTCCGGGCTGCTAAAATACTTGTTCGAAACGACTTAATTACAACCGCATTCTTGCACATATTCATCGATTACATGGCTGGCTACTTACCCCCGCAACTGTTATAGCAATGTATAACAACTCGATCTCTTTAAAAGTCTCTATATTTAACAACAAGAGAAAGAAAAACTCCATCATCACAGCCTCCAGATATATCCCCAATTGCAGCAGCAGCAGCAGCAGCCACAGCAGTTCCATTCATTCGACTAATTCAGATTAACGAATCAATTTAACATTTCTTTTCACAGTGGTAATAACAATTTGCCAACAATTCATTTGAGAGAACCAAATTGTGTGCCTGCTCGCCCCATATTTCTGTTGCTTCTAATCTCTAACTCCCTCGTTTTGGAGGCGATGATGACGACTGCGACAACGACGACGACTATGACTACGACTGTGCGATGTCGTTGGCCGTCTGGGACCGTCTCAATGTGTGGTATCACAATTAAGATTTATGAGTCTATGTCTGATCTTTTAAAGTCAGCCCAATTCTTAGGTTTGGCCTCTTAGCCATAAAGATATTTAAGCGAACTCACAGCTGGGGATGTGAGTAGGGATACTAGTATACAACACTTAGCACCCTTTATTCCTCGCATAGAGAAACAAAATGAAAAACCCACACTTTGCTAGATATAAATGCAGTCTTAGACCCACTCTCTATTGTTGTGTTAATTTATTGTATCATTGTTTTAATTTAAACAAATAAAAATAAACTAAAAAAGAGCGCAAACATTGTGTTCATAGATACTTTTCTAGGATTTTAAAATCGTACCCATGGATTGAATTGTTATTGATGTTAGCAATTAGGCAGATTAAGTTTCATTTAAAAGCAAGAAAGCACGCCCGTCCAGGGCCCGGCCACTGTGGGGTATTTACTGATAAAACATGGAATTTTTTGAGGTTCCTGTTCAGATAGTGAATTTTCACTACGTCAAAGATGCAGAGAAATTCGACTTCAATAATAAGGCAATAAGTTTGGTTTGTTAACTGAAGCTGTGGGCTAAAATTGTCACCCATACGATTTTCTATGAATTTTGCTTTCTTACTTGAACTGTCTACTCTGGGCTTATGAAGGGAATTCAATTCACATCCTTCAAACACAATAAATTCCGGGGAACTTATTTCTTTGCAGCATCAAAGATCATGTAAGAGATGGGATACAATTTTTTTCCAAATAAAGCACCGTGAAATTTACGATTTTTCATTCCACAAATTTTTCAAACGAAAAAATGTATCGTCATAAATATCAGACCTTTCCACAAAGTTCGTACGTAGAAAAATTCTAAGTACATTGAAAATAACAGTAGGTATTCTTTTTCACTTCAAAGCATTTGAAAAGAAGGGTAGGCGAAGTTTATATACATAAGTGGAGTGAAATTTCTTAAAACAAACAACTTCCCAGGATACCGATTCTGGTTCTGTGAAAAAGTGAATCGAATAAAGTGTCTTCACGTTCGCCCTCATTGTTTCCACTTTTATTCAATTCATTCGGCACAAAATGTGATCCCGGTTCCGTGAATAAAAATTACAGATGAACTATATCGATGCACGAACCATCTAATCAATTTTTTTTTTATTTTGAAGAGAAATGAGAAATACAGAGTATAGAAAGACTTTTTCCTTATGGATTTGACAAAGAAGGAGATATGGTTGAATTTTGTGGTGTTTGTTCGTATTCAACCTTTTATTTTAGACATTCACATGACATCCAAATGACGGAGTGAAAGAAAATTATTCATACAAAAGTTTGTAATGTAGGTATGGTTTCACATTTTCACTGAACAGTCAGTCATCGGAATTAGTGTGAAAAGTTTTTCGCTCTAATTTTTCACAGAACCAGAATCATACCCGGGTAAAAAACAATAAAAAAAATTATTCATCTTCCCCTCCACAAAGCAAATATGTATTCACTTCACTTGAACGAACTACATAAAACCTAGTGCACAGATAGATTGAAAATAAAATGTTCATATTGCATCGTCACTTCAGCTTAAAATTTTTCACCTTATAGTTCACATTATCTGCCTTTGACCAAAATGAATTTTGTGGTCAAATTTACTTTTTTACATAACATTGATCAGATTCATTGATATGTCATGCTCGAAAGTTTTTAATATGGCCAGGTATTAAAAGATCTAGGAATGGGTTTATTTTTTATTTCACGTGAAATTAGTACTAGGTGAGTTCAAATAGCATATGTATGTGAATAAATAATTTGCTGTCCGCATAAAACTTCGATTGGCAAGCGGTATGAAATTGAGATGTTTGTACTCCATTGTTTATGTGTTTAAATTTCTTAACTTTTTTACGTCCCACAACATTGTTCATGATATATTTCACTTCAAGAGGAATAAATATTTCATTTGAACAATTGTTTTCACATCCAAAATTCAAGTGAAGTGAAATATCCCTAGAAAAAATGGTATCAGAAATATTTTCCAAGACAAAAAATGTGCTGTGACGCAACGGTAGAAGAAGCTACAGCAACAAAAATGAAAAATATGCATTAATAAAAAACAAATAAAAGGTCTGTATAATCAATAAAAAAAAAAACATTTTATATTGACTTCTTATGAATTTCACTTCGCTTAAAATTTTTATTTACAGATTTTGCGAAAAAAAATTGCGCAGTAATTAGGCTTTATCTTGGCATTACTTTTATTAAAGTAAAAGTGTACATCAAAAGAATGATAAGGTCAACTGAACACTTGGTTACTTTTTCACGTGAAATTAAAAATTAATGATTTCCAAAATTTGTATTATTTCTTTTTTTTTCAATTTAAAAGCGATAAAAGAGATTGTGGAACGTATTTACATTTCTTGAAAGTGACTACTAGGCTCTTTGTAGCGTGCAGCTGCAAAATGAAAGAAGATGTTGGAAAACTTTAACATTTTCTCATTTAAGCAATTTCATTTGTGGAACATGTACTTTTCAAGCCTTGAATATTATTGTTTTTTTTTTTTAAATTTTTTTATACACGGTGAAATGAGTGAGTTTGAAAATGCCACCAAACACGAATACACTCCAATGAAAATGAAAAATTTATAGAAATCGCCAGCGTGGAGTTTTTATTGCAGGTGAAAATGAAAATTTAACTCGAAATCGCCAGCATGGAATTTATAACTTCTAAATATAACTACAGGCTCTAATTTTATTCAAAGCAAATTGACTGTCAAATATGTCAAATATAAGACTTCTCCGCACTGCTAAATGCTAGCTAGTTCATATAAGGTTGGAATGTTCATCATGAATTAGATTTAAAATTTCACCCTTAAAAAAAAGGTAAGATATAATCAAAAGTTCATACGAAGCCACCAGCGTGGAAATTTTTATTTTGCATTTCAAATGATCTATTTTTATACAAATTAATAGTAATAGTCACTTCTCGTGAATAACAAGCAAAAATGCTGATAGACTGTGTGAAAAACTTTTACATTTGACAGCTAATTTTCTTTGGCTGCAGAAAGAAGGTGTGGAATGTTAAGTTAATAATTTCATGCTCTTGATTTTGTTTGAGTACTTCATTTTCATTCGAATTGTGAACTAATAGGTCATTGTTGTAAGTTTATTTTTTAGCTTTCAGTTTTTTTTATTACTATTAATTAATTTTCAAATTTAACAGTAAATTAACCTACTGTGGTGTGCTATTGAATAAACTTCTGCATCAATGTGCGTGACTTTTATTTGGTCATAAATATCGTTTTGTTTGTCTTTTTGTTTTATTTAATTAAATATTTCCGCGTTTTTCGGAACAAAAAAAAAATGAAAATAAAAAACTTTTTCGATCACGCAATATTTGTTAACCCCTTAATTGGACATTTGATTGTTTTTCCCTGATATGGCAGCAATATACATATACAGTACCTATCTATATGAAATTGTTAAACATTAATTAATTAGCAACAAAATTAATCTTCCATCATAAAATTAATTAGTATATGTTTTTTTTTTTAAATTTTTTGTTTATTTGTGAATGAACTTTTCAATAAGGACACATTTGTATCTTATTTTTCATTTTGTAAAAGTTATTTGAAAGAGAAAAAAAAAATAATTGTCAAACGTTTATCATATGGTAATAAATTAATTGGTTAATTTATTGTGGGGACAGCAGATTTTTTTTTTTATAAATATCATATATACACTTTTGATTAATTTCATGTCAAAATGTCAAACACTAGTTGGATAGATAAATTTATGCATAAATGTAAGCATTCGTTTTGTAGGCGGAGTATATTGTAAAAAAAAAAAAAAAAAATGCCTATGCGAACAAAATATGAATGTTGGTATGTGCAAGTATGTATAAGTACAGTGTGCAAAAAATAGCCTTGAATTGAAAATTATATTATATTACTTCACAATAAAGAGAGGAATTTAAATTAATAAATAAGTGTTTATTACATTTGAAGGTAAATAAAGAAAAATACGCTTATTACCGCAGAAATATTAATTTGGATTATTTGAAAAGCATATTATACATGTTGGTAAATATTGCCTCACCGAGTTATATATTGCAATTCGTTTGGAATTCAACAACATACCTGAAAAAGAAGAAAACAAAATTAATATTTTATTATTATTATTGAATTTTATTTTATTGATATAAAAAAGGTGAAGAATTTAATTAATTTTTTTTAAATTATAAAAACAGATGCGTAATAAAGATGGTTGCCCAATTTCATTTTATTAAATGTTTACAAACTTTATATATTTGTATACGTAAGGAAATAGTCCCAGACTGAAACAAAGAATTAGGTATAAGAACGGTTTGGCTCATATTGGAAAAACGTTTAACTACCAGAAATTTTCGTCCAGAAAATATAAAAAAAAAACTGCGAAATAAATCTTTATTTAACTATCACTTTTCTTGTTCTGCTAACAGCTTTATTTTTGACAACTCTGTATTCTTAGCATTTATTCACAAAAGTTTTCTATAAACATTAAAAACGTAATCGTCATCACGGTGAGCCAAAAAAGTGAATCACACAATTCCGTCTGTCTATCTGCCAGCTCGGCTCTAGCCTAAACGGCTTGATCGATTTTCTTCAAACTTTGAAGATAGGAGATCATTTCCCCAAAACATTTTTAAAATTTGTTTTTAGAATCAAAAATATACTGATAGGCAACTGTCGTACAATTTTGTTTTAGCAATTTCATAAAATCCTAATTTTCTCAAAAAAGGCTCCAAAACTTTTCTTAAAAAAACCTATAATTTATTTTTCGTAATGGCTACCTTGATTGGAAAATTATTTTTCAAAAATGATAATAAATGGTATTTTCCAAAGAACCATATTTGAATAGTTTTAGGTCCCAAAATTTATAAAGCATTCTTTAAAAAAAATTACTAAACAAATTAAAAAACACCATTGTACATATGTACAATTTTTTAATTGCATTTTATTTATATTTCATAAGGAGTGTTTCATAAAACGAGACTGGTTACATTGCTTTTGGAAGGCAAAACAATCTCCGACATCTTTTGAAGCTTGATGCTTTACTTGCACTTAATTTTCACGGATTGCTTGATGTGTCTATAACCAGCTTAGGTGATATGCATTTGGTTTCCAGGGTTTTGTTGAGTTTAGGGCTGGCCACGATACCAGAAAAGTTTCGGTATCGGAAACCGAAGCGATACCGAGACGATACCGTTTGGTATCGCAAAAAAAGAAAATAATTTTGAATATTATAATTTCTTCTTGTAATTTTCGTTATTGGTTTCTCGGAAACTGATCTAACGGTTTGAATAGCATTTCAAAGTTTTTCTTTTTACTTAGATGAAGGTTTAAGCAATTCATAAAATAAAAACCACCCACTGCCACGCCTATTTTTCTTTCGCTTTGTTTCTCTGAAAGTTATCATTTGGATGACATTTTCTTTAATTTTTTTTTTTTAATCTTGGTATTTTGGAAACGGCTCCAAGGATTTTGTAACAGGATTGTGTTTCTGCTATGATATTTTGACGCAGAATTTATTTTATTTTTGTTTGTGACTAAGACAAGACCGAACCCAGACGAGACCGATACCAGGCTTTCTTGTACTAGACCAAACGAGACTGAGTTATACGACAGCGATGCCGATACCGAGACGATACTAGAATTTTTCTATTTTGACGATACCGAGATGATATTTACAAAAGTGTCGTTTGGTTTGGTATCGTGGCCAGCCCTGGTTGAGTTTTAGCCGACCAATTGACTTTGAAATTTAATTACTCAAAAATTATAACTTTTTCAAAAATATTGACTTAATTGCAGAGTATGTTAAAAAAATTGAGTCGATAACTTACAAAATGCAATTTTTGGGATTTAAAATAATATATTTTAATATATTCAGTCTTTTTTTAACTTCTTAATTTTTTTGTGTCCTTCTCTCTCAAATATCTTTTTTACTTTCCACTATTTGTAGGTACTTTATTCCTGTGTCAAACTTTCTTTTTCAGGATTTTCCACGTTGGAAAAATGATGCAATCCTTGTTTGTTTTAAGAGTTTCCCGTTCCATGTTAGAAAATATTTTTGGTATCGGAAGCGACCAGAATTTTTTTTTTTTTTTTTTTTTTTTTTTTTTTTATTATCCGATGGAAATCTTCAGAAGACACTCGGTAAGAATCGGTACCAAGTAGTGTGGGACTCTTACCGCACTAAAACCACCGGTGAATCAGGACCAATCTATGAAAGATCGACAACTGATTTTTCTTTCTTAATTTATCAGTCGCATTGTGGGAAGTTTAAGTTATAACACTTTCCATAGCTTTTAGACCATCAGCTCATGAGGCTTGGTTCTTCTTAATCTCCGAACATTGTCTCGTACATTTAAGACGGTCTCCATTTCGGAGTTGGTATGACTTTGCAGTCGCTGATTGTGTGATACAGCGTGTTTTTTAACCACTTCTGTAACCATTTCAATTTGAAGGTCACGATGTAGATCGCTATTTCTTATATACCAAGGGGCATTTATTATTCCGCGAAGGACCTTGCTTTGGAATTTTTGGATGGGTTCAGCATTTGTTTTCTTTGTACAGCCCCATAGTTGGATGCCATATGTCCAAACGGGTTTCAGTACTTGCTTATATAACATTAGTTTGTTCTGGATAGATAGGTCAGAGTTCTTTCCTAGTAACCAGTACATTTTTCTGTACTTCAAGTTTAGTTCGTCTTTTTTCTTTTTGATGTGCTCTTTCCATTTAAGCTTTGCATCCAAAGTCATTCCAAGGTATTTGGCAGTATTGGAGTAAGGTACTGTTGTACTGTTTATAAGAATAGGAACATTGTTTATTTTTTTGTTTGTAAAGTTTATATGCGTCGATTTTGTTTCATTTAGTTTGATTCGCCATTTTTGCGTCCAATCACTAACTTTATCGACTGCATTTTGCAGTTTTTGTGTAGCCTTCGTAACGGATTTATCTGGCACCAATATTGCAGTATCATCAGCAAAGGTGGCCATGATAGCGTTGATGTCCACTGGAATATCCCTTGTATATAACAGATACAGGGTTGGTCCTAGGACACTTCCTTGGGGTACACCGGCTTCAATTTTCTTTAGTTCCGAGTAATTTTGGTCGTACCGTACTCTAAAGAGTCGGTTCGTAACGTAGGATTTCAGTATTTCGTAGTACTGCCTGGGAAGATCCCTTTGCAGTTTGTACTCAAGTCCCAAGTGCCAAACCTTGTCAAAGGCTTGAGCAACATCTAAGAATATAGCCGAGCATACTTGTTTTTCTTCAAGTGCTTTTTCCACAACATCCGTAATCCGATGCACTTGGTCTATCGTGGAATGTTTATTTCTAAATCCAAACTGATGGCTCGGAATTAGTCTTCTTTCTTCTATTATTCTGCTTAGTCTTTTCAGAAGCAGTTTTTCGAAAACTTTTGCCATGATTGGTATAAGCGATATAGGTCTGTAAGATGTTACTTCTGTTGGTGGCTTTCCTTGTTTAGGTAAAACAATGACTTCTGCAATTTTCCAATGATGTGGCACATATCTTAGTTTAAGGCATGCATTTATTATAAATTGGAGTTTTTTGAAGGCTGTAGAAGGCATTTCTTTCAAAACCTGAGCAGTTATTAGATCGTACCCTGGTGATTTTTTGTTGGACAACTTATGTTGACACATACTTCTTACTTCTTTGAGTGTGACAAAAGGAATTTCACATTCGTCGTTTCTATCAACAAACTGTAAGGGATCTGTAGCTGTGCTTGGTGGAAATGGCTTAAATACATTCGCGAGATGTTCAGCGAAGAGATCAGCCTTTTGTTTTGGGTTTCCGATCCATTTACCATCTTGAGATTTTACTGGCGGGTTTTGTGCCTGTGGTCTTTTTTGGCGCTTAGCTGCTTTCCATAAGGAGTATTCCGTAGAAGCATCCGCCGTCAGACTATTCAGGAATCTACTAAGTGAATCACTTTTAAATTCCCAGATTCTTTTCTTAAGTTCATTGTTAAGACGGTTAAAAACTGCCTTATCACCTGGAAATCTCGTAGCTTGCCATTTTCTTCGAGCTCTTCTTTTCTCCAAGATCAGCTCCTTTATTTCGACAGGATATTTTATTTCTTTTTCTCTTGAGTTCGAAATTGTTGGAGTACTTTCTTCTGCAGCCTGTTGCACATCAGCAATAAATTGTTCTACTTCATGTTCAATCTGTTCAATTGTTTGCATAGGGGATCTTAGGTTTATAAAACTTTCAAGTTTATCTCTGAATTCGTTCCAGTTTGTTCTTTTGTTCACGAGCTTAGGATTACTTTTCTCTATTATTTCTGCTTCGCTCAGTGATAATATTACTGGAGTATGATCTGACGATAAATCGTAATTACCTTCGACACTTATATGGTTTCGTTTAATACCTTTTACTACGAAAAAGTCTATAAGGTCTGGTATTTTGTTAGAATCAGATGGCCAATATGTTGGCGAGCCAGAAGAATAAAATTCGTGCAAACGGTCTTTTAAAACATGTATCAGACCAGAATTTTGAAAAAGTTTATAGTAACTAGAGAAATAAAATTTCAAAGTCATTTTAGTGAATTATTTAATCAATTGTTAATAATTCTAAATTACCTCAAAATGCTAAAGTTTTGTTCATTGTCAAATGGCAAATTCGAAAACCATTTCTGCGAAATTTTCAAATCCGTTAATTCCGGAAATAGATTCTGGAAATGTTTCTAAAATGAGATTCAAATGAATCATTTCATTGACTTTAGTAAAAAAAACTTGGACACCACAAAGATTTCTGCCAACGTATCTTTGAAATACAAATAAGTCGGAAATGGAAATTTATCAAAGGATTTTTGTGCCATACATTTCTAGAAACTTCATTGTGTATTCAACACCTTTTCTTTGAATCTTAAATCACTTTTCGAATCTGGATCTTAATTAATGCAATTTTCTTAAAAATCAATTTGATTGCATAAACCAGATATCTAAGTAGGAAAGTTGGTATCCGTATATGAATAAAATATTCCATCAACATCGTTTCTTTGCTGTGTTCCTACATCAGGAATTCATCAAATGATTCAGCAAAAGAAAAAAAAAAGTACATGATGTAATCCATCTCCTGCTATGCCATCAGTCATCACCATTTATCACTTCGTGAATCACTTTCTTCAAATGAATGAAATTTTTTGTCTCTCTTGATACACCAACAACGAATGCCTCCCAATCGTTTGTATTTTTTTTTTTTTAAATACAACGCCCAAGTGCAAGTATGTAATTAATTGAAATACTAACAAATTATTTGCAATACTTTGAATTTTTCTTTCCATTTAAGGTTTCTCCCCCCTCCCCCGTGCTTGTAAATTTCAAAATAAATGAGAAAAAAAACAAGTCTCTAATTCATTACAGATGTAGAGCAGTCCGGAATCGCAAATAAAGTAATTGATTTCACATGGGAATCGACTTAGACGTTTTAGACAATCATTTCAACTAAAACACATCAGCTCACTCTGAGATAAATAGTCGAAGTCATGCAAAAGCACTTAAGGGAGTAGAAAATTCTATGCGACTCTCTTGGGGGGTTTCCTGACTTTTATTAATCATTTTGATATAAAAATTGATGTTAATAGGATACCTACGAGTATGTGTTGAAGAAAAAAAAACAAAAAAGCAAACAGGTCTTATGAAATTATTGGAATTCATTAAAAAATAAAAACAAAAGATATTGTAGGTCGTATACATCAAATCTCAAGCTAAATGGGGGAAAATTAATTAATGGATCATTCTGACAGGTCGAAGATTTTCTCAACATTTTCCCAACTGAAAACTGAAAACCGAAAACGTTACGACCTACTGAAAGATTTATTTATAGGGGACAAACGGTCGGTTGAGCTTTTGTTTGATGATGAATGGCAATGGGGATTGGGGAAGTCCTCGAAAGATGTGAAATTTTGAAAATTATCTAAATACTCAACGAATTTGATGTGACGATAAATATAATCTACTAGAGTGCCTGTCTTATGATTTATAATCATTATAATATGACATACGAGCTAAGGATGGAAACATACCCATACATATAAGGGACTCTCAGAGGCTGTGCTCTTTGATGTTTTTGCAATGAAATTCGAGTTCATTGTGTGGTTTTTGCTTTCATTAAAATTTATTTTATTTCCACAGGTAGACGTCAGATGACGATGATGACGACGACACTAATTCGGTGAACAAAGTTCAAAAACCATTTTAGAGAAGCCTTGAGTGTAGTTGGGTAATTTGTTTTTAATCATCACTGTCCCCAAAAAAAGCAGAGAGAGAGGGAGGAAGAAAAATGACTCTGATGCTATAAAAGGTACTTAAATTAATAGAAAATACATTAAGAACCTAAATCCAACAAAAAAAAATCCAAAAATAAAACAAATACAAAAAAAAAAAACAAAAACGAACGAAACTTTTAATTAAGTTGTGTGGGAAAAAATACGGCAAAGTACGCACTCATAGATGATGATGATCACTTTATAGTTTTTTAGGGCGGAAATTAAGAGAGTTCATGCGAACTGAACATAAAACGTTGGTGGAGTTATCATCGTTGATAGTTTTTTTTTTCTCTAATTTTATTGGGGGGGTTTTAATGAGGTAAAGTTTGATGACCAAAATACATTAAAAAATACGTCTAATTTCTGGAGATTAAATTGAAATAAAAAAAATGTCAGAAGTTGAATGAATAAGGTCATTGGCTTGAAGCACATATAGGGTCTTAAAGATTGTTCGGGGAAGATATTTTGTTTGAAGTTTTTTTTTTCTTCTTTTTTGTTTTTAATTGCGGTAGTTCATTAAGTCAAATTGCCACAGTATTGTTTCACGCGTAATTTTAAGTCCGATTTTATGTTAGTTTTTTAACTTTACGGGAAAAGTAGAGGCGTCTTTAAATTGCCCGCCCATAATTTATTGTTTTTTAATGAATCTAATTGATTGGAATAGTTTTCAGTCGAGAGTTTTCCAACCAAAAAAAGAGCAGTCTGTGTATACATACATAAAATGTTGAATGAGTGCAACGAAAAATAGTACAAAAGTTGCTATAATACAAAAACGCGTGGCTATGTTTAGCGAAAGCACGGTTACGATTTTGCGTTTCGAGTTGGTGCCCGCACTAATCGCACTTACTACCGGGAAAGGTAAAACAGAATGAAATGCAATAATGTG
Source organism: Dasysyrphus albostriatus (assembly GCA_946251815.1). Lineage (NCBI taxonomy): Eukaryota > Metazoa > Arthropoda > Insecta > Diptera > Syrphidae > Dasysyrphus > Dasysyrphus albostriatus. Next base: position 142,731,271 of record OX276336.1, read on the forward strand.
GGTTGAGTAAACAACAACTTGTCTGTTTAATTTAATCATTTTATTTGAAATGGTTTCTGTCATTTATTTTAAGCACGATATTGCGGGAAAATTCAGACCAGTTTGTCAAGCAATAGGTGCGATACGGAAACGCCGTATTTTTCGAATTATATCATATCAACTTATAGGTTTACATGTAAGTAGCTTTGAGTTTGTAATTTTTAAGCTTTTAACGCAATGCACGTACCGCATTTATCGTGTAAACGCTAGACAGGGTGTTTGTAAGATAGCTCTTAATCAATGCTTGTAAAATGTAAGTTTTATTCTTACTCACTTTTTGCAAGTGACGCTAGACCCTAAAATGTTTTCTTATGTTTTCTTGTACGTTTACGACAAAGTTAGCGGCGATAAACATCTACACTTGACGCTTATCAGATAAGCGGATGAAGAAATACACCTTCCAAAATCTTATTTTCCATGAAATACTATGAAATGTCATGAATTCATTAAAAAAATTATCTAATGGAAATTAGTGATTTGTCATAAAAATAAAAAATATGATTTGACAAAGAATTAAATTTAATAAAAATTAATTTTTATTACTAAGACAAAATATTTTTAAAAACTATCCATTTTATTATTTTTTTTTTTGTTAAATTTTTTTACTGCTTTTTTCGTGCGTAGGCAGCACCGATATAAGCATGACATTTAATTTATTTTAGTTGTCATCTGTTCCAAAAAGCCTAAGATAATTAAATAAATGGCGCCCAAGTTCGTCGTGGAATATGAAGAACCAGGCCTAGTGACTTATTCTCTTCTGGTTATGTGTGTTCTTATTCGTCAGATACATATTTAGAAAACCTACAATAAATAAGACAAAGTTTAAAAATCTAATTTTAAAATTCAAAATTTTTTCAAAACTATCCACGCAAATAATTTTTACTATTTATTTTGATGAATGAATATGTACATTCCTTGTTTGTTGCCAAAAATAACCATCAAAATCTAGACCTTGCTTATATTTTGAAACATCAATCATGAAGTAAATTTTAGTCCAACTATTTGCTAAATTTCTACCCACGCATTTTTCTATAGAGGTACATTAGAATTCCAACGTTGTTACATATAGCAAAAACGAAAAAAACAAATCAATTTGGCATACATACGTACATTGAGTATGTATAAAGTGTTTATAGTTAGACAAAAGTCAATTTAAATTTTGTCTAGACGGTTTTACTTGCACAATTCATTTTCTATGTCATATGCATATACTCTTCTCTCCTTATACCTCTACCTCGCGACCACTTTCATGCTCACTTTTTCTCCTATATAGCGAGAAACGAGCTATAAAATATAAGCTATTTTCATAATTTAAATTTACGTGAGAATATTACACAAAACTATTCTTGGATGCTCATAAAAATCTTTGACTTTTCACCAAGCATAAGAAGACTTTTTCATCTTCAGCTGCCTTCAGAGTAAATTTAGTTTTGGAAATAATAAACCCAAGAACTTTTCTCTTGTGTTGTTATTGTTGTTGTTGTTGTCACATACGTGTGTAACATTTTTGTCAACTTTTCGCGCATATGACATACGAACAGAATTCATTATGAAACACTAATAAGCCTCAGCATCTGCTGAGTGAGAGTATTTTTTTTTTTTTTATTTTCTGTCAAGAAAGGGGACAACAGCGACACACAAAGCTCTCATACAAACAGAAAACAAGGCGAACTGGCGAATTAAAAATAATTTACTGACAACATCACTTCATCAGCGTTGCCGATGAAGTTGAAAATCAAATTCACTAAGATTGTCATTCAATTTCTTGACAAACTCGGAAATCACTTAAGTTGTGCATTTTCTATTTGAAGCTTTCAAGTCCAACCATTAATTTTACCCAATGAGGTATCAAAAAAAGGAGCTACTCTAAAATGCCAGTAAAGCCTTACGGGTGTTAAAATGTCAACTGAAGCTAAGAAATTATCAATAAATTTTATAGAATTTAATTTTCGATGTGAATGTTGCGTCTTTTGAATAGAAACTTGAACTGATATTTCACTTGGAAATCCTAAAAAGAATCGAATTCATTAAATTTGATTTTCATAGCAATTTATGAAAATTTATTTTGCAAACAATTCTTCTCCTCGGACAGATAGCAGAATACAAACATTCAGGCGAACATTTGGCAGAATACGGCTGTATGCAGATTGGAATTTGTGAGAAACTTCCATTCCTACATTGACGCAATTTCAAAATTGACTCAAATCACTTTCATTTCAATTTATTGTGAAATTTCATTTTATACCTACTAGTTTTTCCAATAAAGTAAACAAACAGAACTGACGAAACTGTGAGCAAATATTTGCTGTCAGTTTTGTGTTTACATTTGAAAATTATTTTGTTTTGGCATTTACATTTTTGTATTTTTGTTTTCAATCATATTGATGGAGTATTTACAAGCCAATTTAAATATTTCTCGCGCAATAGTGTAGAAGAAAATCTTGCGGTGGAATGAAAAATCATTTAATTAAGTCGTAGCTGCTTTGGTGGTTACTTAAACAAACAACATCCACTGACTTTACGGAAGCTGTCAAACACAATTAAATCACTTCTTGTATTGTGGGCACTTTGGCTAATTTGGAAATTGAGTTTTTAAAATTGTGCAATTTTAACTTCAGTGGGAACATACCTAATTCTTGGATTTTGTCTCAATCAAGATTACAAGCAGATATGGAAGAATACATATTTTTAATGGATGCAATTTTCAAATTTCAATGACATTTTTTTTTTTTAATTCAGAAAATTTTTGGCTCGCATTACATTTTGTTTTTAATGCAAGAAATTTTCTAATTTTTTGTTTGCGATTTTGCATTAACATTTTTTTTAATGCAAAAAACGTTCATATTGCAATAAATTTTTTCCATCTTAGTTAAAATGAGGGAAGTGTAGTTAGAAAGGTTATTTTCGCAATCATACTTTCTCCCATTTCTTATAAGATTGTATTTTAGAAGTGGAAGTATAACCAAAATATGAGTATGAAGAAGAAGATTTATACAAAAGCCTGGCAGTTTTTTTTTCTCAGCTTTTGGTGGGGCGTAGGGGTGGAACGATGTTCTGAGTACACTTGAGTGTGGGTTAAATCTCAGCAACTCGTTGAAGTTGATCCCCAAGTATTAGACGTTCCTTTTGGAGCTTGATGAAGTGGGTTTTGGCTCTAATCATCAGCCAAAGCATAAAGGATGCTTAATTTCAAGAGTGGTAATAACTAGACTTATTTAAATTCAATTTTAGCTAAAATTGTTCATTTTGAAAGTTTCCACTAGACGTTATCTGGAAATAGTGGAAAATTTATGAAAAGTTTCTAAAAATTTCGAAATAAATTTTCTTTAGCTATTTTTGTTTGATAAACGGCAACAATGATGATCTTCCATTTCTGTGCTATTGCTTTACCTAATGTTAGTAATTCTGCCATCATGACACAAAATGAAGCTGCGCTAGCAACAGCTCACGAGCCCAACAAGTTAATTACTTGTAATATTCACGTCCATCAAAATTTACATTGGCATTGGGAAGCAGAAGCGGCAGCAGAAGCAGCAGCAGCAGCATCGGCATCAACATCAACATCAACATCAGCATTCAGCATTCGGCTTCGCGGTTCGCTTTGCTTTGCTTCAATTTAATCGCGTTGAACAGTGGCACGGCCGGCGCGGCGCGGTAAGGCGTACTAAGTCGGTGCTATTTTCTACAAACAAACGGACGAACGGACGCGACGGACGGCTGAGTTATGTCAACAATTTCATCTTTTTCAAATGATGAGCACGAGAGGGGGTGGTTGGCGAGACCGGGAAATAATAATTTTGCATTTCCTTTTTTCGCTTTGTTAAGCCTTTGCATCAGCAGCATTCAGCCAACCAGCAGTAGTAGTACAGCTGTATAGTAGCAGAATCAGTATCTGTGTCTGAGTCTATTTGTATTGAGCTTGCTGATGATGGTTCGGTTGAATGCATGGATATGGATAACTGTGTCTGCTGATTATGGTCGTCTCTTACAACTAATGCTCGCTTACAGCTCTATAAATAGTTGGATGTACATTGTACTGTACATAGCTCCTCCGTGTCGTTCCGTTTAGAGCAGGCATGTTGGGGGATTATTATTTAAGACGATACGGCAGCGTTATGATGGTGTTATGCTTAATGCTGCAGCTGATGACTTGTGATGGGCGGCGGATTTAGCATTGCATGCCATACCGGGTGGCAGCGGGTGAATATATCCATATATATTTGTATATGAGAAGTATGAAAAGACATGAATTTGGCAGGCGGCGGACGGTACTATGAGTTAGGGTGATGCTGAGCTGCATTTAAACGATGATGATAATGATGATGAAGAGGATTCTTATTTCATAGTTTTCGTTGAAAATTCTACGAATGATATTTGATAAGTACTCACGTTTGGGCATAAGAACCGCGATGAAAGATGTTTTCATTGCTTTATGTTGAAATGTGAAGTATAATTAACAAAAGATGCAAAGTGTTGAAGCTTCATGATGATGCGATTTGAATTTAATTTAATTTAATAGTCTCTGAGGTTTCTTTGTGTGGTGGATGAATGATGAATTTTCAGATATTCTGTTTTTGTAAATTACATTTTGAAGGCAGTTTTATATATGAAGTTAACGTCCAATAGCCAATAGTGCAACGAGTTACCGTTTATTTGAAGTAATGAAACAAAAGTTTTTGAATCACTTAAAAAATAGATTCCAAGGATCTCTCGAGATCGAACAGAGAACAAAGAAATAGTTCAGTCGCTGAAAATTTTAACCCTGGACCCCAGCTATAGTAAATGGTCAGGAATAATCCTCTTAGGAAAAAGCTCTTCAAGTGAACTCCCCGCGATACCAAAATTTCGTAATTATAATTTTGAAATTGAAAGCTGACTAAGAGTGAATCTTGTGATATTATTGGGGAAAGTACTCTCAAATGGACACGCCCCAGAAAAAAGAATTAATTCAAACTTATAGAGCGCCCGAATGGGGCCAGAAAGTTAGTTGTAAGCAGGGATAAGATTTTGCTAGCTTTGCCTTTTTTGAGCTCTATGAAAGTATTGACTTTATACAAATACGTTTCATGTCCTTCCGATCCCAATAATAGGTACTTTATTTTTCCTTTTTTGCCTTTTTTTTTCTATTTTGTCTATATACGTAGGTACCTGTTTTAAAAACTAACTTAAGTTTTGTTCCAAATATTGACCAAAACGGCCATTCTTAGTTTTGTCACCAATATTTGTTCTTTTTCTGTTCAACACTTCAATTGGTTTGTTTTGGGCAGAAGAGAGTGCTCACTACCAGAGAGTTAAACATTTTTTCTTCCTGACAAGTTTTGTCAAGAAATTTCAATAATCAGAAATTATTTGGTCTGTCAAATGCCAGGTTGATGTAGGTTAGATATCAGTAACATACGTTTAAAAAAAATCAGAAATTCATTGAAGTGTGCCACATTTTTTTTTCTAAAAATCTCTGGAACAAAGCCACTGTTTTCATCAAGGAATATCAACTAGGCAAGTAAGTGTTCTCAATTTAAAAAAAATTAAAAATATCAAAAATTGGTAAAAGTGAAGAAGTTCACTGCTGTTTTACGTGCAAATACGGGTCATAAAACTGTGGAACAAAAAATGGCGACCTCAATTAGGAATTTTCCAAAACTGTTATGAAGTGCTTGAATGTTTGGATTTTTTACTCACCCACAATGTGCTGTACAGCTTTTTGACAATTTTGAAATTTAAAGTCAGCTGTGCGAATTTAATTCAACACAAAAATATAAAATAAGAACAAAAATAATTCAACACAAAAATATAAAATAAGAACAAAAATAAAAATGGATAGTGATGAAATGGGAACTAAAATTACTTTACGTATTTATCACAGATTAAAAAGAAACTCTCTTCAACCCCCATGTGAGCTCACAATTTTTAAACGTCAAAAAAAGCTGCATGCAAAAGTTAAAAGTCGGCCAACTTGTCCAGCTGCGTCTGCAGCTGCATGGTGTTCTGTTCGTTTTATTGGGTAAAACATGAATGAAATGAATAAAACAGAGCACATGCTCAAAACTCAACATTTCGTAGCAGGTGCATCATTTGGTATGATGAAAATACTTGAGAAGGAGATCAACGATTGAGCATCTGAATGTTTGATTAGAACCTTCTCAACGTAAGCACCTGCCCCATTTGAGGTATGAATAAACCGAAGCACGTGCTCTATCGAGAGGAGCACCTGCTAGTCATTTAAAAGTTAGCTTAGTTGGTTGCTCAACGGTGAAGTAAATGGCATTTAGTACCTCTTTCTTCAAAGATGGCCGAGTTTATACTAATTTTTAATCGCAAGGTTAAAGTTCGTAAGAGAAAAAGATAAGAGTTTAAGAAAAATACAGCATTTTGTATAAATTCAGCACAGAAAATGTGGAAACATTTCCTTATAATTAGGGATGGATGTTGGTTGGTGGTGCCCTAACAAATATTGAGAAAATGCGGATTTTTGTTCTCTAAATGTAGGAGATTCAGGTTTTCAAAAGTGGAGCAGGTAAGATGAATTGAATTAAATTCCTTACAACTACTAAAGAACTGCAAAATGGTGAAAAAAATACACTTTTTATACAGAAATAGGTGCACTTCATTGAAAAAAATTCATTCAATAAGTTTTTAACTAGATAAAACAAGAACGTTTTATTATTGAACGATGTTTTGGACAAGTCAAACAACATTTTTCCATGTTTTAAAAAACAAATGCAGCTCAATACAGTTCAGAATACTCATCCTTTAAATTTTGTGTTTACTATAAATTATCGAAATTTATTCTAAATGTCAAAAACAATATAATTTTGTTAGAGGTATGGGAGCAGCTATTCCGTTTGAATGAGGAGATGCTCTCGAGTTTGTTTATAATTTTATTAATACGAAACGGGAGCAGGTACTTTTTTACTGAGCATCTCCCCTGAATCTCATCGAGCAAGTGGCTCTGAGTACGTGCTCCGTATTATTCATATCACCCATTGGATTTTTGTGTATTCAACATTTTAACAGCTATTCCAGTTTCAGTTCCGTCTCCGTTCTGTTCAGGCAGTTATAAGATATTGATAATCAGTCTAGTTTTTATGGGTTTGTATCTAGCTTTAAGATAGTTTTAAGAAAATGGAAAAGTGAAAATGAATTCTTTAAAAAAGAACGAATTCACCATTTTGCACTCTTAATTTTTATTATATTGTTGTGCTATGCTAGATTTATTTTTAAGTTTTAAAATCTCACCAAGAACTTTCTATAATACTCGTAACAAACTTTTCCTTTTTTTTTAACAACAAAAATATCGAAAACTTATTCTAAGCGCAAATGGTTTGATTTTACATTAGCAGCACTTAAGATTCAAGGTCATTCGCACTTTATGAAATTAGATTGTCTTTCGTCAAGTACCACTCAAAAGCTTTTTTTTTTGTTAAGTTATTGTTAAATGTATGAACTCTATTTAATATCTATAGAAAAAATTATTTTCCATTGAAAATTCACTCATCAAAATTATAAACAAATAAAATTGTTTATCAACAAAAGCTTTTTACAATTTTTTTATTACTGATTCCGATAAATACATATCAGAATTATTTTTCCTATCTGCATTTTCTAGGAATATTACCATTTTTTTTTTAATTTCTCGTACTGCAGATGGATTTTCTTAGAAATCTAAGCCACAAAATGATTAATTATTACATTCAACAGTCCCATTGAACGAATTCATTTGTAAATTTAAATAGGTAAGTACTTACATAACATAACAAATAACAAGCCGATAATTGATGAATATCATGAAAATAATAAATAAATACTTAAACCTCCTCCATTTTAATGCAATTATAACTTCATAACATACCTAACAACTGCATCGATTTTTACATGTAATTTTCTCTATTAAGGTAGGTAGGTATTGGTATTGAATTACCAGGAAACCACATTACAAACCATCTCTGGGTGCTCTAATTTCGTGGTCATAACTTCTGCATTAACATGTTTTCAATTTTGAACTGCGAATTTTCGCTTGAACGCGTGCGGTAGAAGTTCAAAAAGTTCATTTACTCTATAAATGAGACTACATATCGGGAGGCACACCTACGAGTGTGTATGTTACATTATTAACACTATTGTAGTCCATGATGATGAAAATTATTATAATTTACGAATAAAAAAACAACATGCTAAAATTTATACGAGTTCGAGTACATTTTGCAGAGCAATTGTACCACACATAGATACTGCAGCAGAAATTCCAAACATCTATGCATGGAACTATAGATAGAGCTTCAAAAAGTAGAGAATGAGTCAAATAGTAGTAATTTTTTAAATTAAATTGTTGATTTATCAAGGAGTGATAATGAAACCAATTTTAAATGAATGCGAGTGTAACGAGGTAATTAACTCAATGAATTCTGCATTAAGTAGATACATAGGTACAAATATATAATGAAATTGCTGAAGTCACATATTCACACCGACGACGACGACGACCGATTCGATATTGTACAGTCGCGGGGTAGTAATTTATTTTTTTTCCTATAAACAGCTGAATTGAAAATATTTTATTTTGTATAAACGTTTATGGTTTGAGCTTTGAGGTAGGTACATGCAAAGAGGCTAAATGCCACCAATTGGGATCCAGTTAATATATATTTTTTTTTAAATGTCATGTCGGCGGAAATGGTATCATCATACATTCTGGGAAATTGTCAATTAAGAATCAATAATTTTAACCAATCAACTTTAAGTTCATTATTTGAGGCTATAAATAATGATTGTCAGAAATCAGCTTAATTACAAAAAGTTAATAAGAGTATTCTTGGAAAAGCATTTTTTTCTGTTTGTTTATGACTTGATACCCAAAACCATCAATGAATACCAATTCCAGTTCCAAGTATCATTATATAGGTTAGGTACACAAATAAAATAGTTTGGAAAGATTTTTGGTGGAGAATATAACTCAAAAAATAGCTTTTCTCTGTAAAAATAAAATTTACTCAACCATAAATCATATATTATTTATTTAAGGTGATCGCTGAACTGATTCACTGACTGACTCACTGACTGAGTCTGGTAACGCTGGAAAATATTTCGAACATGAAAAAGTTGCAGAAACACTTCCAAATGCCAAAAGTGTATTGGAAAAACAACGGTCAAAAACTTAAAAGTTAAGGGGTTGAGTAGACTCATCTTCGGGTAAAATTTCAGTGTTGTCACTTTTCGGGAGATTACCTCCTTTTATTTATGTTAAAGGGTGGAGCTTTCTTTTTTATGGTAATTTTTAGTAAACATTTTGAACATGAAAAGTTTGCAAAAACCTCAGTCTGGTGTGACCTCCACGCGTCTTAGAATAATAAGATGGATCGTGGATGTGGATGATTAAAAGATAGGTGTTGAGCACTATATTATGTGTACTAAAGGTACATTTATGGTTTCGTTGCCGCGGTTCTAAAAAAAAAAACAAAAGTTTTTTTTTTTTTTTCTTTTTTTTTTTTTTCTTTATTTTATTTTTCTTTATTTTATTTTTCTTTATTTTATTTATATATTATTTATCAACATTTTTCATTCTTATTTATTAATTCTTGATATCTTTTTATTTGCTAAAGAGAAGCCGCTGTCCTTAGCGAGGCTGCACTTCTCAGTAGCTTGGTGGATTAAAGACTAACTTGTTCTAATTGAATTATTCAACAGGTAGCCACGGTCGCGAAGTGCTCCCGTGGGAAAAGAATGCACCTTGTTATTGAAATAGTCATATTTCATTTGAATAACTGAAATATGACTATTTAGTTTATGTGCTTGTTGGTGAGAGGGAAAAAGGGGGTGTGTCCATAGGTGACACGTTTTGCTGTGTAAGCAAAAATGGTGGGAACCCGTTATTTAGAAAAGCCGTTAGGCGAAGGGAAGTATATGGGGAAAGGGGATTATGGGTGTAGGTGGAGTCTCAGATGTAACTCCTCCCCCCTTAAGATTCTGCTCCGAAGAATCATTTTTGTTCATAGAAATTTGAATTATTTTATTTTTCTTTTTGAAAATAATTTTAAAAATAAGTACTATTAAAATGAAAGTAATTAACATTGTCCCAATGTTTATGGAAATATTCGCGATATTTGAATTTTTAATTTCTTCTATGAGTTTACGATTTTCTAAATGTTTTACTTGAAGTTCTTCTGTTGAATAATTCATTACAATATTTTTTATTGTTATGTTTTTAAAATTCGGGATTATAAAATTATCATAATATATAAAATTTTTATATTCTACATTATTAATTTTTATTTTACAATTTTCAAATCTAATTATATTGTTCCCGATTAAATTTATGCTATAATTGTGACAATTATGAAAAATTTCAGTAGTTTTTAAATTTTTTGTAATAACAATATTATTTGTTATTTGTTTAATTTCTACTTTTTTATTTTCTATAAATTCGCATTCAGCGTTTTCTTTTAAAATATTTGACACACATGTGTCGTTAACAATTTTTAGATCCTTCATTTTTGATCCATTATCTATATTATAATACATTAAATTTCCATTTGTAATAAAATTATTATTTGATGTTACAATTTCTAAATAATTTTTGTTTGGAATAGGCTCAACAATTATTTTATAAAAATTTTCTTGTGAATAATTTGGTATAAGTAATATGAATATAATTTGATCTTCGTGAATTATAACGGAACTTTTAATATTTGGTATTTTAACAAGTGTTATATTGAATTTTGCAATTTCCTTTGGTGATAGTAAATCTGTACTGAGAACTCCTAGCTGGCTAAGCATTAAATTTTCTTTTACTTTCCTTACTTGATTTCTTAGTAGCTCTATATCGTAATTAATCTGAAATGCATGTTGCATCCTTTGTATTCTAATATGCTCTTCTTTTATTGCATTCCCTAAGTTATCAAATTGTTTCTTAATGTCATGTTGTTGTTTATTTATTTGTTTAGTAATATTGTTTGTTATTTCGTTAAAGTTGTCATTAACCCTTATTTGGTCGTTTAGTCCGTCTATCAAATTTTTGTTGTTCTTTGTGTTAATTTCTAGACTCTGTTTGATTTCTAGTTCATCATCGTGGTCCATTGTACCGGCTAAATATTTCAATCCTTTTCCTAATATGTCAATTAACCCTCTTCTTGATTTATGATCACGATGTCCTATGGTATTCTCTATTTCTGAGACTAAGCTGTTAAAATTATGTTTTATAGCTGGAAATTCCTCATTATCATTTAATTCATTTATGTTATATTCTAAAATATCAAGATTTTCTGTCCATGTTGTTATATTAACGTTGTGTAATAATTTTGTGTAATTTGTAATAATATTTAAATTTTGTTCTCTAATTATAATGAATCCGTTTCCGTTGTTAACGTTTTGTAAAGTCAATCTTTGTCCTGTTGCTAATGTCATCATTCGGATTATCAGGAGAATAATAAGCGTTGCCTGAAAAATATAAATTAGGAGGTTTGTTCAAATTTATAATTTCGCTTGACTTGAGTTTTGTAATGTTTATTTCCTCTTGCGTCTGTAACATGATCTTTGTCTAAAACTGTGGGATTAGATTTAATATGTGTTGGTTTAAGTTTATTATGAGTTCTAGTTTTTAGATAGGAGTGATTATTTTCTGTAAGGTCTATGTCTGTTTTGTTTTTGTTATATTTGTTAATGTAACGTTCCTTATTGTTGTTAACAGTCTCTACAATTTTAGGGTATTCTAGATTTGTTATTGTTCCGTTCGTAAATTCGATAGGTCTTCTTTTTGTCGTAGAGTGAATTGTTTTATTGTAGATTGTAACCGCTTTAAATACTTTATTGCGTAAAGTATCCTTATTTTCACTGTCGGCATTAAATGTTCTAATGTGCTCGTTAAGAGTCGAATGGAATCTTTCGATATCCGAATTTCCTGTTTTATGGTAAGGTGTCGTAATATGTAAGTCAACGTTATTTTCTTTGAGGTATTCTTTAATTACTATTGATGAGAATCCTGTTTCACCATCGGTTATTATTCTTTCAGGGATACCATTGTTAGCAAATCTATATTTTAATGTATTTAGTAATTTTGGCCATGTTCTGTGTTTTATTTCGTGAACTGTTACAAATTTAGAAAATTTGTCTATCATTGTAACGTACATCAGATTGATATTCGCATACCAAATATCAATATGTATGATCTGATTTGGCTTGGTAGGTGTTTCAGTTAATTTTAAAGGAACTTTATGAGGATTTCTTTCGTATTTTGCAGAATTACAAATTTCGCAATTATTAATAAATTTCTGAATTTTGTCTTTGAGATTTGGACAGTAATAAACATCTTTTATTTCCATATAAGTTTCATTAATGCCTCTATGGTTTAATGAAATATGTGATTGAGAAATTACTAAAAGTTCTTTTTCTTCATCTTCAAGATCACCTAAAAATTTACTACATTTGATAAATTTCAACAATTTGTTTTTACTAAAATATTTTAAGTACACTTCCTGGAATTGTGCAAATAGGTGGTCATCTCTTGAAAAGATACCAACAATTCCTTTAGGAGGAATGAATCTTTTCATTATGTCTAATATTAATTTTTCGTTAAAGTTTTTCATTTCTATAACTATTCTTTTCTTTTTAAAAGGATAGTATACTTTGTGGTTATTTAAATTTTCTGTAGTGTTTAAAATTATCTGTGTTTTATAGATATTAATAGGTGTTTCCACAATCGGAATATGATCGCTACTATCCTCATTTGCACTGTGAATAGTGGCTATCATAGATTCTTCATCTGAATTCGCTTCAGTTCTATTAACATCAGGATTTATTTCGTTTTCGGTAAGATAAACTTCCATTCTTGAAAGTCCATCGGCAACTTGATTGTCTTTGCCCTTTATATATTCGATTTCAAAGTTAAATTCTTCCAATTTTATCTTCCATCTTTGTAGTTTGGCATTTGGTTCTTTTAATGAACTCAGCCAAACAAGGGGTCGATGGTCGGTTCTAATTGTGAATTTCCTACCATATAAGTAGGGTCTGAAATATTTTGTTGAATCAACAATAGCAAGAAGCTCTTTTTCAATTGTAGAATACTTCGTCTCATGTTGGTTCAACGTTCGACTGTAAAAACAGATGGGGTGACTTTCTTGACTTAATACACCACCGATGGCATAGTTTGATGCATCTGTTGTCACAGTGAATTTCTTTTTAAAATCTGGATATTTAAGGATTGGGTGGGAAGTAATTAAAATTTTAAGGTTTTCAAAACTTTCAACGTATTCTGGGTCGTTCACATTAATTTTTGCACCCTTTTTTAGGAATGCAGTCATTGGTTTTGCTACTTTGCCGTAGTCTTTTATGAACTTCCGGTAGTATCCGGTGATGCCCAAGAATGCTTTGATTTGTTTTGTTGTGGTTGGTATTTTATAGTTTTGAATAACAGAGATTTTGTTTGGGTTCGGTTTGATACCCTCGGTCGTAACAACATGACCCAAGAATTCTGTTTCTTTCTTTAGAAACTCTGTTTTATCAAGTTGTACTTTTAAGTTAACCTCTCTTAATCTTTGAAATTTTTTTTGTTTAACGAAACTATATGCTCTTCTAATGATGTTGAGAAGACGATGATGTCATCTAAGTATACTAGACAAATCCTTCCAATAAAGTCTGATAGAACAGAGTTCATCAGTCTTTGGAAGGTAGCAGGCGCATTTTTCAATCCGAATGGCATACGAACGAATTCAAAATGACCCATATCGGTTGAAAAAGCAGTTTTTCTAACATCTTCATCTGCTATCTCGATCTGATGGAAGCCTTTGGCTAGATCGAGTGTCGTAAAATACATAGATTTTCCTAGTTTGTCGAATATGTCGTCCATATTCGGAATAGGAAACTTGTCATCTATTGAGACCTCATTTAGTCTCCGATAATCAATAACTATCCTCCATTTCTGTTCACCAGAAGCGTCTAACTTCTTGGGAACAATCCATATTGGAGAATTGTATGGAGAATTGCTAGAGCGTATAATACCTTGGTCGAGCATTTCTTGTATCTGTTTGGATACTTCAGTTTTATGTATTTGGGGGTATCTATAATTTTTTGTATAAATAGGAATGTCGTTAACCGTTCTAATTGTATGCTTAATCGCATTTGTGAAGGTTAAATCGCTTCCTTTTTGGTAAAAAATATCAGAATAATTTGAAATTAATTTAGTAATTGAATTTACTTCTTCGATATTTAAATGTTTGATTCTGATTTGATCAGAAATCGGGGCTTTACTCGTTTCCGTATGATATATTTCCAATTTCGGAATTTGGTTTTCATACTCTTCTAATTTAACAAGTGGGGTTTCCATTTTTTCTTCTTCATATTCATTGAAGTGGATTGGAATTTCTTTATCATTTACATACATTACTTTTTTGTCTAAATTTATTATAGCTTTAACTGGGAGCAGTATATTGTTGCCTATTAATCCATCATAAGTATCGTGAAATTTATGTTCTAAGAATTCTGCGGTTTTATCACCCATCCCAAATTCTTCGAACAGAGGAATTTTCACTTTACTGAATGCAAAGGTGTACCTGCTGTTTTTATTTGTATTGGTTTTGTTAATTTAGTGCGCCATTTCGGGTGGCATAACCCCGGATTAAGAATACTCGTTTCTGACCCCGTGTCAATGAGTATTCTTAACTTATATTTGTTATTTTTTGTTTTAATTATTATATAGGGAAGTCTGCCCCTGGGCTGTCTTCCCGAAAATCCTCTTTAACGTCATTAAGGGTATTCACCTGTCGTTGATGAGATATGGACAAGGTGTCCATTAGCTCAGGGTTATTATTATTATTGTTGTAGTTATTGTTATTATAATAATTTCTGGACTGGCCTGAAGAATTTCTCCAGTTTCCAGAGTTATTATTACTAGGGTTGTTATTATTGTAATTTTGGAACTGTCCAGAATTATAGTTTCTGTATTGTCCCGATCCATTATTTTGATTAAAAGGGTTATGGTTATTATTATATCGGGATTGGCCAGAATTAGAATTTCTGCTCTGTCCAGACCCATTGTTATGATTCTGATTATTATTGTGATTATTATTGTGGTTATTATTATGATTATTATTTCTGTGATTATTATTCTGATTATAATTGTGGTTATTATTATGATTATTATTTCTATTGTGATTATTATTGTGATTATAATTGTGGTTATTATTATGATTATTATTTCTGTGATTATTATTCTGATTATAATTGTGGTTATTATTATGATTATTATTTCTATTATAATTATTGTCACTGTTTCTATTCTGTTGATTGGTATTAAATTTAGTGTATGCATAACCAGCGTCATGAAGAATATCCATGGCTTCCTCCAATGTTTTGGGTTGTCTACATATGAGTATACCCTTCATTGGTTCTGGTATTTTGCTTGTGAAAAGTCTAAGTGACATTTCACAATTTTTCTTTATTTCTAAAGAAGAGAGTAAGGATTTGTCAAGGTTTGTTTTAGAATTTAGTCTCCTGAGGGATACCTTGATTCTGTCATAAAAGTTTTGGCAGCTGTCATAAAACTTAAGACCTCGTAGGTCGTCATACAACTGTTCTATTGACTTCCTGTCACCAAAGTATTGATAAAGGACTTTCTTGATTTCCTCCCAGGTGGAGGCATTATTATTAATTTCTATTGCTTCTCTAGCTTTTCCTATTAATTTACTTTTAATGATATCCAAAAATATAAGTTGAACACTTGATTCAAACCTACTTAATGAGGGATAAGCCCTGTCTAATAAATCTATGAAATTGTTTAAATTTTCGTAGTTACCATTGAATGTAGGTAACCCGTTAAGATATTTAATTGGATCAAGACTTAAAGTTAAGGGATTACTATTATGGCTTACTCCTAAATTTGATGGTGTTGGTGCTGTTGATGCTGCTGCGGCTGCGGCTGCGGCTGCTGCTGCTGCTGCTGCTTCTGTTGAAGAACGTGTATGTGGCATCTTGTTTTTTTTTTTTTTTTGATAAAAAAGTGTATTTATTTTTTTTCACTGTGCTTGTTCGCACTTGTTTTCTTTAAACAAAATTTGTACTTGTTTTTTAAACAAAATTTGTACTTATTCGCACTGTTTTTTAAACAAAATTTGTACTTATTCGCACTGTTTTTTAAACAAAATTTGTACTTATTCGCACTGTTTTTTTTTTAAACAAAATTTGTACTTATTCGCACTGTTTTTTAAACAAAATTTGTACTTATTCGCACTGTTTTTTTTTTAAACAAAATTTGTACTTATTCGCACTGTTTTTTAAACAAAATTTGTACTTATTCGCACTGTTTTTTTTTTTTTTAAACAAAATTTGTACTTATTCGCACTGTTTTTTAAACAAAATTTGTACTTATTCGCACTGTTTTTTAAACAAAATTTGTACTTATTCGCACTGTTTTTGCTTTTACTTTTATCGACTGCGCCATTTATGGTTTCGTTGCCGCGGTTCTAAAAAAAAAAACAAAAGTTTTTTTTTTTTTTCTTTTTTTTTTTTTCTTTATTTTATTTTTCTTTATTTTATTTTTCTTTATTTTATTTATATTTTATTTATCAACATTTTTCATTCTTATTTATTAATTCTTGATATCTTTTTATTTGCTAAAGAGAAGCCGCTGTCCTTAGCGAGGCTGCACTTCTCAGTAGCTTGGTGGATTAAAGACTAACTTGTTCTAATTGAATTATTCAACAGGTAGCCACGGTCGCGAAGTGCTCCCGTGGGAAAAGAATGCACCTTGTTATTGAAATAGTCATATTTCATTTGAATAACTGAAATATGACTATTTAGTTTATGTGCTTGTTGGTGAGAGGGAAAAAGGGGGTGTGTCCATAGGTGACACGTTTTGCTGTGTAAGCAAAAATGGTGGGAACCCGTTATTTAGAAAAGCCGTTAGGCGAAGGGAAGTATATGGGGAAAGGGGATTATGGGTGTAGGTGGAGTCTCAGATGTAACTGTACCTAATATCATTAGCGTTTTCATCTTTGTTCAGTTCTGCGCATATGTCAAAATCAGTGAAAATGGTGGATCACGTGATGTGTGACTGAAATTTTTTTTTTAGACGTGAAATTTATTTTTTGTAGAAGTGTGGTTTTCAAGAAGAAATAAAACGCGTATAATTTAATGTAATGGCCAAGAACTTTTTTTAATGATTTCGGGCAACTGGCCGCCGCGGCTGGCTCGAATAAATTCCAGCCGAGAGGCCCAATTTTTGTAGCAATTGGGGCCGTATGTCAGCAATAACACTCGGAATATTGTCTTCAAAGGAGTCAATCATCTCGGGCTTATCTGCATAGACAAGTGATTTCACATAACCCAGTAAACAGTAGTCCAGCGGTGTTAAATTGCACGATCTTGGAGGCAAAGCCACAGGCGACGGCAATTTTTACTATTTGCAATATAAACAATGTTGAAGAAATGTATGTGCTAAGTAGGTGGGTGGGTAAAATTTCAGTGTTGCCAATTTTCGGGAAAATATTTTTTTCTGATACCAAAGAGTGGAAGATCTGCACATCAAGCTTTTGAGATATATTTAAATTGAAAATTAAGATAACGTTACACTACATAATCATCTTTTGTCATAAAACTTGCCAGTAGATCTAAATATAAAACTTTTTTTATAAAAAGTATGTAGAGAAATTTACGAGCTTAGCATAATTTTGAGTAAAGCCTGGTTTAGCTTCTCACCTATTCTGTGCACAAAATTTTATAATATTCAAGGCAACAAATGTTTGCCTTGGGCTAATCCACCAACTAAAAATGAAAAATAATTATTTTTGGATGCAAAAACCATTTGCATGCAAATAATGCTTTGAGGTTAATACGTTTTTTTTTTAAGTATAAAGCGACCATTAAAAAAAATTATTCACCACACTTTTTTTCTCATGCAAAATAATTGCCGGTCCATTATTTTGTATGACATTTCATGACAGCAATGTTTTTTTTTGCATGGAACTGTAAAACAATCATGCCAACAATTGATTTTGAATTTCACCTCAATTATTTTTGACATGCGAGAATGTTTGCATTAATTTTTTTTTTGCACACGGGAACTGTAAACTAGGCATTAAGGTACATAGTATAAGGCGAAGGCTGACAGTTAATTGATGATTTCTCCAAGAAGAATGAAAGCATTTGAAAGATTAAAAAAGAATTTCAAAGACAAATGTTTAAAAATACTTCCGACTGACGGAAAAAAATTACTTCGTATATTTTAAAAATTCGGATTCGAATATCTCAAAAACGTGCCGTGCTAGAGCAATTTTGAGACCAGATTTGAATTCAGTGAATCAGAAAAGTACATCTTGGTTCATGTTAGAGATAAACATTGACAAATTTGGTCACACAGTGTAATGAATGAGGCCACAAACGTTTCATTCGCTTAATTTCAGTAAGTGTTGTAGTACATTTAAGAAACAAAAATTTTATTTTTTTTCTACTTCTCTGCTAAAATACTTGGCTAAATTTTAGAGAGAATTTTGTATATTGGAGGTTAATTTTAGCTTTATCTCCGTACTAGGCTTTATACGTGAAAATCAACATTTTCGACATTTCACGTGTTTTTGAAAATGCGATATTTTTAATTTAATAAGCTCGTTTCACTATAGAAAATTGTATATTATTAACGTTTCAAAAGCGATTATCGCTAAAATGTTATATAAGCGATAAACAAACCTTGTTTGCATTGTAAAGACGCATTCTATGCTTCTCTACTTCTTTTACTTTAGTATAATCTTTTCCATACAGTTCACATTCAGTCTTTACTGAAAATGTAACATTAGGACCTGCTTGAATAAATGAAAAGAAATCTATCGATCATACGCTTAGTCAGACGACAATAGTAAATTTGGTTTTATTGATCATCTTCACACCGTAGACGTAGACATCGTAGACAAGTTGAAACGATCTGGTCACTTAGCTTTATTTACTTTCTCGGAGCTTCCCCCTACTTGTGGTAAGGGGTTTCGTTGAAAGTTATGTAGGAAAGATACTATTACTTACTAAGGTTTTCCCGGCTTCGGTACCTGCTGATCTACCAGAGCGTTTTAGCCTGCTGTTTTGAGTGCCACCAGGGGCGTTTTACCAGCTGATGTACCAGAGCGTTTAGCCTGCTGTTTTTGATTGCCACCAGAGGCATTATACCGTTCAATCCCGTTCTAAGCCCTATGACAGAACAATAGGAGAATATTTAAGGATCGGATCATCAGAAGCCGCACTATCCGAGACCAGGATTTAAATCCAAACCGAATCATCAGAAACCAGCAAAACCGATACAAGGCAGTAAGACCAGAATCAAGAAATTCAAGTGAATAATTCCAGTACCAGAATTTACCGAAGTAATAGAATATTATTTCAATAAAGATTTTATAAAGGTTCTAAGACTTTTTTCCTCCGAAGTTTCGTGTTTTCTTCAAGCCGATCCTGGCGATATCGGCACGCATAACCACGGCTGGAAAGCAAAAACAAGCGGAAAAAACTTGACAATGGACTTGACAATAAAGACATATTAGGTAATGGCATTAAAAAACTTTGACGTGGATTTTTTCCGGTACAATTAAATTTCGCCTGGGGAACATCTGTTTTTGCTTTCCTCCAATCTAAGGCCTTAAAAAATTTTTCTTCAAATGCTATTGATTTAAATTACTATTAATATTTTATAATTATTTTCGGACATATTTATAAAACTTTTAAAACATATGTATTTATATTTTTCGCACCTTCTTTTATTTTTGTACCTACTTACTCAATTTTCATGAAAAAATAAAACATTTAGCTATTTTTAGCAAAAATTAAACGTTATGAAAAAACTGAGTGGAAATATGTTCATTAGCAACTGCTATTTATAAATCTCGATCTAGGCAAATGATCAGTGACAATGGTTGTCGAATAGCGTAACACTGATGTGGTTTATTTAAATATGTACATTTTAATAAATACCTATATGACATAAGCCATTCCAAGCGTTAATTCATAAACAAATAGTCTAATAAATTTTCATTAAAATAAAACAAAGTAGACAGTTTTTATGTATAACTTATTTGTCAAAATGGCTCATTAACAAACCCAACATAAAGACTTATTTTATAGAACTGTCACAAAAAAAAAACTCTAAAAGATATCTTATGATTTATTACTTCAAATTTCCTTCAGGCATTTATTTTTTTTTCTTGCCTACACAAACCACAATAAGGTCACTAAACTAAAAATACTCATTATAAAACTCCACTAGTGGTTTTACAACTTCATCCAAGAGTATGCCTTAAAAAATAATATCTTCATTCTACAATCAATTCTCACATAAATCTTCTGTGAAAAGGTCAAATGATATTTAACAGCCTGGTCAAATGTTTATCAACTTAAGTGGTGTTATAGTGCTATAATATACAACACATAATTAATTCAATGAAAAAGAGTCTGAAAGACTAAATGAAAAGAATAAAAAAAACATTACGTATGTAAGGTACGACGACAACGACCAACGAGTACGAGTAAAATAAAAATCCCCATCATGTGCAATAAAATTAATGTTTTCCCAACCCAAAATGGCCAAAGAGTACTTTGACATTTTGCACACACAGTTTCCTCTTTACTTGACTTGACATCCCCTAGCATACACACACTCACACCCAGTTACATTAAAATATAATTACAAATGGCGTCCATATCCATAGAGATATCAATATCTACTCGGCACCCGACATAGAGTAGATGAATTTCCTGTTGCGGATGTTGGCCAAAAGGAAATCATTCAACATTACAGAATTGCACCAAAAAAAGAGCAGAAAACTCAGCAAATTGTCATGGGAAAATAATTTCAACTACAAATTAACAATTAACCACATTTAAAATACTTATTTAAAAATTTCTTTGTAAATACAAAAATGCAAAATTTATTCAAAGGATAAATCTTTTACCATCACAGACGAATAATTGAAAATATGAATATAAGCTGGGACAGGAACCGCATACTCACAGAAAGTTCATGTAATTTTGCATGAGTTCACCTTATTTCGGTTTTTGTATGAATTTTTTTGAAATAAATTTACCTGAAAAGAGGAAGAAAGAAAAATAAATTAGAATAAGTTTACCTTATTTAATAAGGAAAAAAAATCGAGGATAAACATATTTTTAAATTTAATTCGTTTGAAAACAAATTGTATTTTTATGTTTAACAATAAAAAAATTCTAATTTATGTAAATATGTGAAAATATTTAGAAAAAATAAGACAGAGAAGCCCCAAAATAAAAAATAAAAATAAAATGAAAAACACACCCGAAAACTTATTTTTTCTTGCTTAAGTAAAAAAAAAACACCCACACACAGGAATATTTTTGTAGGCCTTTTTTCATATTAGATATTGAAAGCATATTTATTTCGTATTTTGTTTTTGTTGTTTCTTAATTTTTGTGGTATTTTTAGGGCGGGCGAATATATATTTTTTATTATGATTTTACATAAACTTGATGTCATTAAAAATGTTTTAGTAACATTCAGCTTTAGGGAGGGGTGGGTGTAAGCAATAGTGACATATCATCATTTTTGATCTGAATCAATTATGTAAATGAACACAAAGCCGCATATAAATTTAATTTTTATTTAATATTTTTTTTTTTAAACAAAATTTAATGAAAAATTCAATAAAGAGACGAAGACATAATGAACTGAGGAGGGGTTAAGAGCTTTGAAGTTTATTGTTAAATTGTTTTATTAGCGGTTTCTCGGCTTACAAACAACAACTGGCAATGAACACACTTCGTAAAGAGATAGCAAGAGACCGAGAGGGAAGCCTGAAGGCGAATCGAATTAGTGAAGATAATCGAAATTGATATTAGTTGACACAGAACACAGAAGTGATATGGGTCTGGGTGGTGGGATGTTTAATGATTTCGACATAACGTTCTTGTATTTTTGTTATTGTTGTTGTTTTTTTTGTTGATAGGGGAATTCAAGAGACAAAGCGTCTGTAAGAGGGTATAATAGAGTTAAAATGTGTGATAGGGAAAATCAATAAAATATATATATGTATGGAAGGTATTTTCATTCAGTAGTCAGGTTGGTACAAAGAGACATAATAAAACAAAGGTTAAAGGGAAGGCATAAAAGTTTGTATAAATTAAGTGCTTTTTGAGGTAAATCATTAAATAGTAAATTTGATACGAGTAATTTAAAATAGAAGTGTGATGTGAGACGCAGTTGAGTGACATAAACAATTAAGGAATTAAAACATTTAAGTGATTTGGATTGGAGGGTATGAACCTAGTCAAACGATTTTTAAACTTGAATATTTTTGTACTAATTGCAATGCAAGTATAATTGTGTCTCCACTTAGAGCTTGAAGAGATTGCTCTTCCTGTAGTTCTTTTTTTTTTAAGTTTATTCATTTTAGAAGCATGAGTGTGAAGTTAGCAAAGAAGCTTTGACAAATTGAAGAATGAAAAGGTGTATAATTTGCTGTCAATTATTAATGACAATTTCGGATCAGTCATTCAATGTTTTCCATGTTTTTGCGAGTGCTTTGCTAACTTGATATCAAATTAGAAAAAACTTATGTTACCGATGGGTTAATTATTTGTGACAAATTTAACTTGATCTTGCAGTGTTTTCTATGTTTTTTAAGGTGGTTTGATAACTTAATGTCAAACTAGCAAGAAAAACCTCACGGATCGAGAGATGGATAGGTGCTTGATTTCTCGTGTACTAGTTTTGACAGTTTCAAACTTGTCTTTCTATGTTTTCTGTTTTTCCTTCAAAAGTGCTGAAAACCTCTAAAATTTAATATTGTAGTTCTTTATAGTTTGCCGTTTATTGGTCGTTAATTAGTTATAAGAAAAATCAGTTTTGTTATGCGATGTTTTATTTTGTGTTTTTGGTTTATTTGTTTTCTATGAGTTTTTATGTTAGGAAAGTAACTTTGATGAATCTTAAAGGGAGTAGGACGATAATTTTCCCCAAACTAGTTTTAACAGTTTAGAATTTGTCATTCAATGTTTTCTATGTTTTTAAGTGCTTTGCTAACTTGACATAATTCGAAAGGCGGTAAAAGCTGATTATACTTTATGTTTTTTGGCTTAACAATTTGCTGGTTTGTAAGAATTTGGTAAGTTGTGAGAAATTTAATTGAATCGTGCAATGTTTTTAATGTGGTTTTGAGTCCCTTGATATCAAGTTAGCAAGGCATCACCTAAAAAAGGTGTACAAACTGTTTAAACCCAATAATTTATGAATTAATAATTTGTGGTGAACTAGTCTTTAATTAGTTCAAACTAGTCGTTAAAGTAATTAATTTATTTATTGAAAATATATCAATTTATACACATAGATAATATATATACAAACAAACAAATGTTTTCTACGTTTTTAGGTTTTTTTTTGATTTGTTGACATCAAGTTAGTCCCTCGCCACTTAAAAAAAAAAGGAAAAAACTGTAAAACCGAATTGTTAACTAGTTGTACTAAAATTTTGTGTATTTCGAATTTGTCATTCTATGTTTTCTTTATTTTTTTTTGAGACATAATGGTTAATGCGTTGGACTGCCATTCCAAAGGTCTGGGTTTGATTACCAGCCGCTGGCATATAAAAAAACAGAAATATTTTTCCGAACTGAAAAATCCCCTAAAAGTATACCTACTTGCCATGAAAAAATGCTTCTCATCTAGCCGTTTGAACTCGGCAAAAAATCGTAGGTCTCGTCTCACCATTTGTACTAACAACATGCACAAAGGAATGGTTGAGAATTGTCGGTCACTTTGCCCTGGTTTTTCACGAGCTGTTGCGCCACTAAATATATTTTTTTAAAGTTAATTAAATTAAATTTTTTACAACTTATTATAAAATCTTTCTAATGGCAAATTATTAAGCCATAAAATATAAGGTATAAGAAGTTTTTACCGCTTTCGAGTTATGTCAAGTCAGAAAAGCACCCGCAAAACATAAAAAAAAAATTGAACGACAAATTCTAAACTGTCACAACTAGTTAGCGCAAATTATGGCCTTACCCATTTTAATGTTAATCAGAGTTGCTTTTCTTACTCGTAGGAAACAAGCAATCCAAAAATACATAGAAAACATCGCATGACAAAACTGATATTTTTCACAACTAATTAACGACCAATTGATGGTAGATCAATGAGAATTAAAATATTAAATTTTAGAAGTTTTCAACGAAAAACAGAATGGCAATTTCGAAACTTTTTCTTTCTTTTTTTCATTCGATGTTTTCTATGTTTTTTGCTTAATTTCCTAAATTTATATGGAATCAGCAAAGAGCCCTAGCAAAGTTCTTCCAGCCTTTTATTTTGAAATCAAAAAAAATCAATTTGGTGGCACAACAGCTTGTGGAGAACCAAGGCCTAGTGACTTACAACTTTCAACCATTCCTGTCTGCGTATTTTTGGCAGGAATGGAGAGGAACTACAATGTTTTGCCGAGTCCAAACGGCTAGATGAGAAGCACTTATCTTGTCAGTTCCTTGCAAGAGGCAGTATCTCCTAAAAAAACATTTCTGTTTTTAGGTGACAGCGGCTGGGAATCGAACCCAGACCTTTAGCATGACAGTTACATGAAGTTTTAATTGATTATTAATTTCGGTAGTTTTTATTGAGATTTCTATCCGTACATTTTTCTATAGAATTCACTTCTTCCTGTAAAATGGTGACTTTTCCATTGGTAGCAAAAATTTTGTTCTAGGATTTAGACCTTAGAATCCTGAACTATTGCCTTCAGTTCAGTCATCATTAATATTGAAGACGCATATTTTCTTTTAGTTTCCACACAACTACATTTGAAAGTTCTTCTCGGAATTGAAGGTACTCTCAATCATGCCATTTCTTAGCTTCGAAACAAAGGATATTCTCACATTGAAAATTTAAGTAATAGAAAACTGCCAAAGTGAGATTTGAGACAAGAAAAAAGATTTTTGAACATTCACTTTGCAATTTTTAATAACCCAACATAGTTTAAGCTTCTTTTAATTTTTGAACTTATTAATGCTGTAAGTTTCAAAGAAAAACAAATATGCAGATGGCTCTCTTTTATATCTTATATTTTAAACAAAAAAATGAATAACGTAGTCTATACCTATGTATATGTATCTAAGCAATTAAAAAATAGAATTTTTAACAGATTTTATTCGAAATTAATTCAATGTTCAAAAAAGACTGTTTTCACTTTGTGAATAATATGCGCCCCATATTTGCCATCAAAGCATTTCGACATAGTTATTGCAAAATCCATATAAGTTGCCTATAAAAAAATTTATTTACCTACAAAGTTCCTCGTATCCTCTGAATTTCAAAGTTTTCACATGCATGCACTCTAAATTCATTAATTTCCACTCAAAACCAATTTGCTGTCTTTTGTAAAACATTAATCTATTTACCTATCCGCCCAGCCCTGCCCTGCCCTGCCCTGAAGTCGTTGGTCATGGTGCAGTGGACCTGGACAAATGCCATTATAAATGTGTACTGCATTGCGCTGTCCACGATAATAATAATAAAAAAAAAATAATAATAATAATTCAGTGAAAGTGAAATACAATTCTCGCCAACTAACACACAGACTAGCTCGACCACACAATGCTGCCACAACCACAACCTCCAGAACATTAGTTTTTTTTTTTTTTTTATAAAAATAGAAAAATTAAAAAACGAAAGTGTAAACTAAGCCTTTTCATAAGAACTCATATAGCCTCTCTCTATGGCCACACCATACCACACGACACGGTTTGTAATTCCTTGGTCGCGTGAAAGTGATGATATCTGGGAAATTTAATGCGATGTTCTACAATTACATCGATAAGCGCACCAGGGTTCAGTAACATGCTGATTGCTGCCGTAATAATAATGTCTTACGTCTAAATAAGGAATTTTGTAAAAAAAAGCAAGAAAAGTGTAACGCATTTTCATTTTCTCGTAGGTATCTTTTCCTTTTTGCCGTTGTCGTTCAGCACCTATAACAACCAAGTGAAAAACATTAAAAAAAAAACTAAACCAACTTACCTGTTGTCAATCATCACCTGTCATGTCTGTGTATAGTGTATATGATATTCCATCGACATGTGCACATTGCACGAAGTAGGTAGAGGTATAACAGTTCTGAGGTGAAGATAACGGAGAGACAGACGGACGTAACGGGGAGCCAAACGGAACGACAGCCATTACAAAAGCAAACGAGTGTGTAATGCAAGTCATGCTATTAGCCGAGAGAGCTCCGGCTTCGACTTTGAGACTTTGACTTCGACTTCGAATGTGACTTCGGCGTTTAGAATCGATGTAGCTTTTACGCTTACGCCATTCATGGCTCGAATTGGCATCGGCATCGGTATCGGACAGAACTTGTTATCCTTGCCCCTAGGCCTGGCCTGTCCGCCTGTCAAAAGTGCATAATGGTAGACGTTCTGTCTATTGCAGCGGATCACTGAGCAATTATTATATCCGACGGCTTCTATATGATGACGATGACGACAACTATTTTACTCTTTGCTTTGACTTATGGAGAAGTTGTACATATATAATATTTTTGTATCTTTCCCTGGCCTCTCATTCCTTTCTCACATGGCAGTTATTATGTTCCGTTCATATTTGTCGTCGTTCGTTGCAAATTAAACTGGTCTTTTTTTTTTATTTTTTTGTTGGAGGTAGCAACCTCATGGTATTTGTGCATCTGGCGTGAATGCTAATTAAGTAATTTATTTATTGATTTTCAGTTCAATCGTTTTTATCTTGTTACCTTATCCCACCACTCTTCTTTTTGCTTCTAGAGTTTTTTGCGCTTTCATCTTAGATGGCATAGGTTGCATTTGGTTAGATTTTAACTGGCATTTGACTTTTTGTTTTAACTAGGTAGCTTGGCAAACAACAACCTTTAATGTTGCATTTGTTTTAGTGTTAATTGGTATTTACTAATGGCTGTGGCTACTGTGTTAGGTTAGCCGGCATATTGGATTTTAATAAAATGGAGAGAGTACAGTAAGTGTGGAAAGTTTTTGCAATAATATTTATTTTTTTTAAATGATTCCAAATTTTTAAAACGCGCAAATTAAAATCTCTGCTACATATATTCAATTTATTTTTGCGAGATTTCAATTTGCAAGTTTTTTGTTTCAGGGGGTTTTTAATCGCGATATTGTTAAAAGCGGAATTTTGTAAATGCGAGATTATGAAAAGCAAGATTTTTCAATTGCGAAGTTTCGTAAAATAAGATTTCGAATGCGAGATTTTGTATACCCATCCTTATTTAAAGTTTTAAAGTGGAAAATTGATTGATTGACTTCGAGGTTGGGATCAAAATTGACATTTCGAGGTAAAACGAAAAAGTTGGTTTCGCAATTCAGTTAGACAGCCGACAGTTTAAATCGATAGATATTTTATTTGTAACAAGAATTCTCTGACCTTTTTCTGTTAAACAAAATAACCCAGAAAGACAAAAGTGGTTTAAATAAAATAAGATACAAACAGTATCTTTATGATGAATGACATTCGTTGTTTTATTTAATGGTCCCTAACTTTGATTTAATAATTGACATTTTGTTAGAACAGATTTTACTTGTCTGTTTATTAGTTTCGCTTATGCTTAATCCAAGCCATGCTCAAAATTGGTCATTTAGAGGCATTCGATATATCGAGATTTTCCTCGTTTGAGATAAAAGCAAAAAAAAAACGTTTTTACGCTTTTTTTATTTAATGTTGTACTAACGTGAGATAACTTTTTCGAAAGTAGATCATATGCATATTTCTAACCCGAGCTTCAAATTGCTCGTTCAAATCAAGTTTTGGACATTTTTTCATTTTAAATAAGAAAAAAGCGTTTTTTCGCTTTTCTGAGTAAATGATGCACTTACACGAGAAAATGTTTTCAAAGGTATTTTATATCCATAATTCAAACCCACATTCAAAAGTTTTTCATTAAATTAAGATTCCGCGATATTCCCGTTTAAAAATGAGAGCAAAAACCACGATTTTTCGCTTTTTTAAGCTTATGATGGAATAAAAAGAGAATTTTTTTTTCGAAACAAAACTTTCGAAAGGATTTTCATAGAAATAAGTCGAATTCAATCTCAGAATTCCTGTATTAGGTTAGGCTCTCAAATAATTGTTGTTTAAAAATAAAAAAACTTTTTTTTTCAACTTTTCGGTGAGGTTATGGTGAAAGTGAGTTTAAGTTTTGAAAAAATCCTTATTTCTGATAGTTTTTCATAAACTTACATTGAATACCTTAGATTCACACCATCAGTCTTTAAATCTTAATAAACCGAAGTTTGAAACTTCTTTTCACAACTGTACTTTATCTAATGGCTAGTTACGAAGGCTATAAACGTGTCTCGCATATTAATTGCTCAAGATTATATTATATTAATTACATTCATTAATAGGATGCATGTATGCCTATAATAATTAGAAATAACACCGTTTCTATATATTCTCTGGAATATAACCAATATTATACGCATTTTGTATGTACACATACATACTTACTTACAATACGAGTGTGTATGTTTTTTTGTATTATTTTTGTTTTTGTTTTTGCAAATATTTGCATAGTTGTTTCCTTCAATACATTATAATCATATGTAATATGCAAGTATGAGAGTTCAGATGCGGCAGCAGCAAGCAGCATGTGTTTTGTTGCGTTCCATTTAATGTTAGATTTATGATGGTGCGGCACTCGTATGATAGGAACATACATTTGGCGAAAGAACAGTGGGCAAAACTGTTTGATTTAATGTGAATGCTGTGTTACTGGTGTGTATGGAGCAAGAAATTAATTAATGTCTGGTGATAAATTGCTTGCTTAGCTAACAATTGTTGTTGTTGTTGTTGTTATTGTAACATAAGTTGAAAGGGTTAAATCTTTTGCTGTATGCATTGTGAATCAATAAATTTGTATTTAAAGAGATTAGCCGAAAAAGGTTACAATGGGGTTAGGTACGTATTAGGGTATACAATATTTATTGATGGTTGTGTTTACTTGAATTTGAAGGGTTTCAATTGGTATGAGCTGAGCACACAGTGTATTCAATGATTGATGGGTTTTGGAATTTGCTGAAATAACAAATTCAACAATTTTGAAAAGTAAGATTTATCTATTGAAAAAGGATTATTTTAGTAAAAATAAGTAATTGTAACAGATATTTGCATAGCAATGAGTACCTACTTCGGAACATTTATCATAGAACCTTTAAACTCACGTTGGAGAGGATTTACAAGGTGCCTTGCAGTCCCCCTTCATCTTAAGCTAGATAATGTGAATTTTTCAAGAATTTTTACCATTCAAACTTGACCCATAACTCTTTCCTGTGCGGATAACGATTTTCCTGAAGTTATTATCAGAGCTAGGATGTTGTAATATAGCCTTTAGACTTTCCCAACATGTGACTATTACTTTTATATTCATATTCATATTCATATTCATATTCATATTCATATTCATATTCATATTCATATTCATATTCATATTCATATTCATATTCATATTCATATTCATATTCATATTCATATTCATATTCATATTCATATTCATATTCATATTCATATTCATATTCATATTCATATTCATATTCATATTCATATTCATATTCATATTCATATTCATATTCATATTCATATTCATATTCATATTCATATTCATATTCATATTCATATTCATATTCATATTCATATTCATATTCATATTCATATTCATATTCATATTCATATTCATATTCATATTCATATTCATATTCATATTCATATTCATATTCATGTTCATATTTATATTTATTAAATTAATAAAAAAGACTGTAACAAGACTCTTATTTAATTCAATTATGTCTTTTAATACTTTTTGTTTCTATTTCAAATCAAATGTTTTTTTAGAAAGCCTTATCTTAAATACGACTTTGTTCTTAAGTAATTTTCTAAAATAAAACTTCTTATCATAAATTCATTGTTTATTTAAAAGCAAAAAAGAATATCAAATGTCAATTTTAACACGAAAACAAAAATTTGACAATCACCTTAACTAATTTTTTTCTAATTAAATCATAACATGACATAAGTTTATAAAAATAAATTCATCAAAACAAAAGAATTGCTGATGTTGTTGCCCTACAAAAATCATAATATTGCAAATTAGACATCCCATCACTCACAAACGTTAATCGTTTGCTGAACTTTTCTCCTATACTTTGACGAATCATATTTAAATTAATTATTTGTTTTTTTTTTCTCAATTTCTTGTTTTTGTATGTCTTACTGAGTAAATTTATTTAAAGACTGAAAAAAAGTATATCAATTTAACCAGAATGACCTTTAAATTAAAATTGATGATTATTGTTTGTTTGTTTTATAAGAAAGAAGCACATTGGGGGATTGGGGGTTTTGCTTATCCCTCATATCATCTCCTCGTGTAGCGAGATCTCGCTGACATCACCTCTAATTGAATTACTCATCTGTATAATAATTAGGTACAAAACGAAGAATATACAAATTTGTATCAAAGTTTTTTTTTTGTTTTTGTTTTTAATTTAATTACAATATGCTGCGCAGCTTAAATAGAATTAAAAAAAGAATAAATAAGCAAATTCAGTAAAAACGTAGGTTTATTTTTAAAAATACAGCTCATCATTGGATTGAAATATGTCATTAGGTATCTAAATGCAGTAATTTTCTTCAGTTCAAAAAGTTTCCGAAAGGTCAATGCGTGGGATGCTCATCAAGAACTAAAAACCATTATGCCTTCTTTCCATGTAATTTTTCATCTGCGTGGTCTTCGTAAAGTTTTATTTTTAAAAACCAGTGTTTATGACTCGATTTCTATGTTTTGAGAAATCAAAATCCCCTCACGTTTCTTGAAGTTACTTTACGAGAAGTTCGTTCTATTGGTGATAAACAGTTGCTTGAATGTTTTGTAAATGTTTTTTTATTTTAATTTTTTGTGATACCTACCTCGAACCCCATCTTCAAACTAACAAGGCTAATGTTTTTTTATTTTTTCTTGTTTATGGTTTTTATGGCGTTAAGTCATAATTTTTCTAGAATGCAAGATTGCACATATTCGTCCGGGACGAGCGCCGACGACGGAGAACGTTGCCGGCACGTGGGGGTGGGGAAAGGTCAGTTTTTAATGATCGTTTAGTGAACGATAAACTTGATGTATGTTATGAGGGCTGATCGTATCTCAACGCGGATGATATATTCAAGTACTTTCAGAGACAAGTATTATTAATTCGTAGAAGAGAGAAAATTCTATGGATGTGTCTGAAAAAAAAAAAAAATAATACTTGTGATGATATCGAAGCGGTATTCTATAGATTCTAGAAGAATATTCTTTCTTCTTCGTTTTGTTGGTGATTTGGAGAAGCGAGAACTTTATGCTTGGATATGCATTATTTATAATATCGTTCTGCTTTAATGCGATTTTGTTATGATAGCTTTATTTTATAGGTCTAGGAGTGTATGTATACATGAATAGTGTATCATTGTTACTTCTTCTGGAGCGTATTATTTATATCTCGTAACTTCATAAGTTTTGATAAAAGAAACCTAGCGTGTGCGTGTTGTCAAAATACATTTACAAAAATGTTGAGAATAAACATTAATGAAAACAACCTTTAGAAATATTGTGTAGACAAATTATTTAAAGTTTTATTGCAAGTTTTACTTAATCGTGTAAATTATGATTTAGAATCAGTACCTAACTCAAAAACCAGCTGTATCACGAATTACATCGTTATTGGTAAGTTGTTACGAATGCCGAAGAAAAACTATCCCAGAATCCATTATAGTTGAAAATTTCATACAAATTGCCATTATGTATGGATTCGGGGATTTCGTGATAGGGCCGAATAAAACAAGATATTTGAAAGAAACCGCGAAAACAACTTAGCCGCTATATTACATCAACATCGGCCTATCACAGAATTCACTGTATTAGAAAACTTCCAACAAACTGGCATTATAAATCAATTCGATAATTTCGAAATATTTGACAGACGCTACGAAAACTACATCGACGGTACATACCATCAATATCGGTCTATCACAGAATCAATTGAAGTGGAAAATCTTATACGAATTGCCATTATAATTGGATTCACTGATTTCGTGATAGGGTCGAATAAACATAAGATTCGAAAGACACCACCAAAACAACATGGTTGCCACAGACCTTCAACATTGGTCCATCACAAAATCCATTATAGTGGAAAATCTAATTCAAATTACCATTACGAATGAATTCGGCGATTTTGTGATCGGTCTATCACAGAATGCATCATAATGGAAAATCTCATATAAATTACCAATATGAATAGATTCGGTAATATTGTGATAGGACCGAATAAACAACAAATTTGACAGACCCCACAAAAACAGCACGGCAGCCACAGACCGTCAACATCACAGAATCCATCGCAGCGGAAAATCTCACTCAAATTGCCATTACGGATGAATTCGGTATTTTAGTGATAGGACTTAATAACACAACAGATTTGACAGACCAACAACAACAGTATGACAGCCACAGACTGTCAACATCGGTCTATCACAGAATCCATCGTAGTTGAAAATCTTATACGAATTGCCATTACGATTGAATTCGGTGATTTTGTGATACGGTCGAATAAACAACAGATAAGACAGACGCCACGAAAGCAACATGGTGGCCAAGGACCGTTCACATCGGTATATCACAGAATAAATTGTATCGGAAAATCGCATAGAAATTGCCGAATAAGCAAAAAATATTTGATATATGCCGGCAAAACAAACATGGCTGCCACAGACCGTCAACATCGGTCTATCACAGAATGCATCATAATGGAAAATCTCATATAAATTGCCAATATGAATAGATTCGGTAATATTGTGATAGGACCGAATAAACAATAAATTTGACAGACCCCACCAAAACAGCACGGCAGCCACAGACCGTCAACATAGGTCCATCACAGAATCCATCGCAGCGGAAAATCTCACTCAAATCGCCATTACAAACGGATTCGGTGATCTCGTGATAGGGCTAAATAAACAACACACTTGACAGACGCCACCAAAACAATATGGCTGTCTACCACAGAATCTATCATAGTGGAAAATCACATATGAATTGCTATCACAAACGACTTCGGTGATTTCGTGGAAGGCTTGAATAAACAATAGATTTGACAAACGCTGGTCGAAACAACATGGCCACCACAGACAGTCAATATCGGCTGATTGAAAAAGCTTTTATTTACAATGTCATTCTTCAATAAAGAGCATTTTTAAACTAGTTTTTATGTAAGTATTCACTCAATTATTATCAAAAAATGTAAAAACGTTCTAACAAACTTTGTCTTACTTAAAGCAGCCGTCTAATTTTAAAAATTTACTAGGAAAAAAATATTTTCACTGTTGCCTAAGAGTGGTCCAAAGTAACGTGAATTAAAACCATTAGTGCCATTATTGGCCAAGTTCCCCTAATCGGATAAACTTGTATATATAAAGTACAAAACTCCCCCAATGCTATTTCC
Source organism: Dasysyrphus albostriatus (assembly GCA_946251815.1). Taxonomy (NCBI): domain Eukaryota; kingdom Metazoa; phylum Arthropoda; class Insecta; order Diptera; family Syrphidae; genus Dasysyrphus; species Dasysyrphus albostriatus. The sequence goes on from OX276336.1 coordinate 142,764,793, forward strand.
TTAATCCTTCTTAAATAAATAGGTGGTACCTACCTGATTTCAAATAAAATCCTTACCACCCCCTTTTAGCCACATTGAAATAAAGAGTTCTTGTCAAAAAGTCAAGTCAAGTTCTTCATAAGGCACTTTCAAATTTTCAGCTCTATTTCTAATCCAACACTCGATTAACTTAGCCATCAACTATTTTATGTTCGAACACTAAATGGGGTCCATAAAACAAGTGGCCAATGCCAAGTTTAGAAAAACAATAACTTATACAAGATACATACATACCAACACACAACGAGTATTGTATATGTATCTGAGGGTAAATATATTGTACGAGTATGTATTGGAGCACAGAAAGCATACCACCACTCAAGCAAGCAATATGTCCACAAACTAAAAGAATTATCGTCAACAAATCCCCCCCAAACCATCACAAGGGCATAAAACATACACCACCCCTCTGAGACAGTAAATTCAAAACAAAAAAAAAGGAAACAAAAAATTCACGCCAAGCAATCATCCAAAGTGTAAGTAAACTGGCTACGACAAATCCCCTCCCTTTAGACGAAAAAAAAACTTCAACGAAAAAAAAAGCTTCGACGAAAAAATACGAAACATCAGATAAAGTAACTGTCGTTAAGACGAACATATCGTAAAATGTTGGTTCCTTAATAAAACATCTCTTAAGGGTCATGTCGACCGAGTGCTGTTTCGTTTCCTTCTTCTGTTTCATCCTGCGAATCATCCTGATCCTGATGGGCTCTGTGTACTTTTTTTTGGTTGGCTTAGTGTATTGTGTTGTCTCGATGTCGTTGAGTTTATTAGCTTTATTGGTTCGACGAGGGGTGCGTGATGTATTTCAAGAAATTGCGCTCCCTTTATGTTTGCGAAAAAGATATTAATTTCCTAAAGATACAAAGATACATTCATTTTTTTTTTCTTTATCTGATGCTATCTTTCCGGGGTGGGTGCAATGAACTCAAGAACATCGACTTTTGAGTGCAAAAAAACTATCTAGAACGACCAAAAGCGAATATCTATTTGGAGGTGATTTATTGAGTGGACTTATGGGACACGTAGCATAAGCAATGTATATGTACGTGTGGCCAAATGAACTCACAGATACAGCCAGCAGCTGATGCAAAAGATGAAACGAATTTGCATTTGACCACAGATTTGGTACAGAGTCGTGCATCGACACGAGACGTTGAAGCGGTGTGGTGCAATAATACAACCTGAGGCAGATATCTACGTGAACGTGCGGCAAATAAATCGTATTAACCGACAATTTTTCATTTTAATTTTATTTTTTTTATACACGTTGTTGCCACGAAATTTATTTTTAATTTGTCGACGCGACGTCGTCGTCGACAACTCGAGTCCCTTCCTTGTCATTAAACCACAAAACGTGCGAAAAAGTCGAGCGAATTGCAAAAGTGCTTCTGAGTTCTCACCTCACCTCACTTCACCACATCTCACCGCACTTCATCACGACATTGTGTTGAGATGGTTCGACCTCTCTATTTGTGTAATTTGGTTGTAAGGATCAGGGATGGTTGCTGCTGTAGTCGCCGCCATCGCCACCGCCACCGGCTGTTTCTGATGTTGTTGGGTGCTATAGGTAGTTGCAGCTTCTGTGATTCTGAACTGATGCCAGGGAAGCTTTGCTACGATATGGCAACGACAACGGACGCGACGATGAAAATATTTGTATGCGGTTTCCTGTTTTTATATTTTTAATTTTTTTTTTAGTTTTTTGTCTGTTTTTAAGTTATAAAAATGTCTGTGCAATTAAAATTAAAATTGCTGGGGGATTTCATATCGAGTTGAGGTTATGTTTTTTTTTTTAATCTTAAATTTGATTTTTGTTGCTATTAAGTGAGATACTTCACATGTATAACTAGCTATACAGCGCTGGATTTTCTGAAACGGTCCTTACACAATATGGATCAAGAAATGCTTAGACGCAAAGACGCTTAAACGCACAGGCACTTAATGTCTGAACAGAATGAGAGACGGAGCTGGAAAGATGTCAAAAATTTTGTAGTCAAAATTTAAAACTGTTCAAGTTTGTTTAGCATTTTTGACATATTTTCAACCTCCATCTCCCATTTTGTTCAGGCAGTTTAACACACGCTTAAACGCACATGACACGGTTGCACAGACTACACTGACGGACGCCATGAAGATGACTTAAAAGCTTTTAAAAGGGCTCTTTAATTTGGCCTTAATCCCTTTGAGTAACTTAATCCAGCCCTATAACGACTAACGAGAATCTTTTTCTCTCTCTCTGATGTTTTCAGTCATCATCGTTTGTGCAAAAAAGAAATCATCATCATCATCATTATCATGGAAACCAGGGCTTACACATTTTTTTTATTGGTTTTATGATTTTATTAAGGCTGTTATGTAATTACTGCAACTCTGTGTGTGTCTGACAATGGATTAAGTAATGTCATTCAGTTTGTGCATATTTTTAGTCTGTGTTTCGGTTTTTTTTTTTATCGGGTTAAAGGAACGGCAATGTGAATTTAATGAGAGAGCGTACGTTTGGCGTGTGGGTCTGCAACTGCAAGTTTGACCCGCAATTATTGCATTTCAACCTTTTTTGTTTTTGAACAAAAGTACCTATATATGATAATGTTTCGCTGGGTGAGCTTAACTGATCAACACCAGCTGCGTTGGTGGAGGTAATGGGAACTTAAAAAGTCTGAAGGCAATTGAATTTTTGTATCTTATTTAATTGTTAAATCGTGAGGTGTTATATTTTGTCTGTTAAAATTGAATGTATTAGAAATTGATATTCATTTTGCGTTCAGCTATTTTAACACAGTTTCAGCGGACTAATTGAGGTTCTATGATTTTTCCAGTATTTAATTGGCCATCAGAAAATACTCGAATTTTGAACCATGGCTGAACCACAGATCAAAATTTGTACCACGTTTGTGCAACTGATGGTTCGTAATGATTTTTGGACGTTTAATCTTATGTCTGTTACTAAAAATACGAAATTCAAAGAATTTAGTTCAAAGTTCCATCAAAGTTCAAAAAATAAAACCGTACTAAAATTCAAATAAATTTCAATTTTAAAGCAGTACACGAATATACATCTAGTGTCAATGGCTTTTTATGACTATTCAAAATAACAAAAATTTGTTCTAATACTTGGGGAACATTCCTCGACGTTTTGGACTTTCTTTTCAAAATTTGGTACAAAATTGCAAGGATATGAATGTTTACATAACATTTTGTACCATATTTCACCCTCTATTTCAAGGCCATAATTTTGAACATGAAATATGCAGTAATACTGGACTCAGGAATTCCAAATTATTGAGTGTACCAAATTTCATAAATGTTTTTGATTTGTGTCGCCAAAAATACAACAAAGGCACAACTGTGCTCAGGTGTCGTGACCTAAGGCTAAAAAAACTAAGTCGACAGTATTTTAACAGTCTGTCTGTTAAATGTGTACTAAAATTAAGTAGAAATTTAATGTTTTGGGATATTAACGAACATGCTTTACGATCTCCAAGCATTGAATTTTTGTCAATAATGTTGAAAAATTGGTGTAGATACATATTTTTTTATTATATCAAGTCTATGAACACCCAGCAAGCCATTCCAATACCAGATAGTAATATTTAGAAGTAATTGATAGTTTCGAAGAGTGAACACCTCGTGGGAAAATGTTATAGTCCAGGAGTTAAAGTAATTTCATGATACAATTTTCTACTGATTCGACTTTCTAGATGGAATATGTTCAGGGGTGTCTCCCGAATGTAAATCCAAGTTGACGGGTACGGGGAGTACAAGCGTGGTGGCTAAAGCTTGCGCATCCATCCCCGTTTCGCCAACATGGATTAATATTTAGGGAGCACTACCCCTGACCATAAAAAAATCAGTTCAGTAGAAAATTGCAAAGAGTTCAATTTAAGAAAAACAGTCCTACAGTTCACCTTTAAAGTTTTTTCAATAAAAATGGAAAGGAATATGAAAGGGAGAAAGATGTTCTAGTTACCAACACATTTTCATGAAATTTCTACTTACTTTAAATTCTAGTCATCGAAATACATTTTTAAAAAAGCAACAATTAGTGCTAAAACTTCTTAGCCTAAGGTTCACTTGAGTGGTAAGTTTTGTTTATTAATTTTATTTTGCGCCAAAATAATTGAACTATATCTTGTTTCGCTTCAGCTGTTCACTATATGCAATTAACAAAAACAACATGCCTAAGGCATCAATATAAATACATATTATTGACAGCAAGAATTTTATCTATAATATTTTTTTCGTGTCAAGTTGTTAAGTACACACTTAGCGCACACCTTAAAATATCAAATACCTACTATATACATCAAGACAGAAACAGCAAGGAAACAAAAACAAAAAAATTCAAACACGATCGATTATCGATTAGCAATCATCAAAAGTATCTCTGCGAATTGTAAACTTTATTTTATTTTGTTTCTATGATTAGAAAAATTTCACGCTCTATTTCCATTCAATTGTGAATTGTATGGATTTACTATACATCTACAGACAACAAAACAAAAAAAAAGACATTGAAACCGAAGACCAACAACAAAACTTCAATTGAATATCGATTATAGGAGTAGTTCTATGCGACTTGCGAAATAATAATAATAAAAAAAAAGTATTAGTATCTGCCAACATTGCTCCAACTCAATTAGTCACACCCACACAAAATGTCTTTCTCAGTGAGTTGAAACCTAACTACGTTATCCAGCAGTCTTGCCTTGTATCTTTGAGATACTCATAGAGAAAAGAAAAAAAACTATTTCAATGAACAGTAAATCACCCAGTCGCTCGTCGTCGTGGCTAAGAACTTCCTGAAATACAATTAAATTTTGCATAGATATACGTTATCTACAATTCGGTCGTCGTTGTCGTAGTCGTTGCCGCCTGCCTCTGCCGCAACAATGAAAGCGTTACAGTTAAGATACTTTTCATGACGACAACAACCTAATTAGCAACCGATATTATTAATGGATATACCTCTGCTTAATGCCAATAGCGCGCGGGTTAAATGCAAATTAAGCAATACTCAGAACAATATTCCACCCGCTCCGCCTCCAAATGCTCCTCATTAAAAATATATTATCCTCGCAACAATATTGTATCTATATGGCGTAATTATATGTACATATACTGCTTGCCTCTGTGGATGGTATTGAACAAAGTTTAAACTTCCACCGCACCGCCTCCACTTCTCTATCACACGTGAACTACCAAAAGTATCTTCAACTAATATGCAGTTAATTATAATTCAATTACCTTGTGTACGTGCGCCAAATTTTCGATTAGGAAGCTTTGGGTTAGGGGTGATCCCAAAGATGTGTTTCGTACACTGCAGAATATTTAAAAAGCGTAAAGTATCTATCTATGTTCAGTTTAGTTCAGTACAACTAAGTTTCTAGGGAATAACCCATGAAGCGAGTATCTTTGAAGTTAAATATTCACAAGTTTGCGAAAAACTGGGTTAGGTTTCGACAGCAAGGTATCTCTTTGTAAGTTTAATTCTGCACAACACTTTTCTGATACTGAATGATTTAAGGGATCATTAGACTTGAGTATAGAAGTCTCTTGATAGTTACAGTCGTGTCGTAGTAAATTCCTAACCGTAGCCACAGCCGTGTAATGGCAGTTTGAATAGCCTTTAAGTGAAATGTGACACTTGTACGGCTATTGGTCGCCACAACGTATTCTGAATTATAAGTGAGTTCACGTATTTTTGAGTGTTCGAGTTGGAGAGCTTGGACGTATCTATGAATCTATCAACCGAATGAAGGTTCTTTCTCAGGGATTTGAGTATGGATATGGATATGGGGGACGTCAAGGCGCCTCTGTGTGTTAACAGATGCAAAAAATACGAGTAATAATATATTTTTTTTCTTTGCGCCCGGCCGAACCTACACCACAACTTATTGGTGGCATCAGGCCTTATTTTTGTTGTTGGTATTTCTTGATGGGCTTTGTGTTCAAAGTTTAATGATCCACAATCATGTGGTATTGTTGTAATGTATGGTAGTTGTTGTTGTTGTTGTTATTGTTGTCTTATATAAGATTCAAAGCGAGGCGTTTGATTCATGAGCTTTAGCAGCTGCCATAAGGTTGTGACATTAGAGAATGAGCCAACATAAATATTTTTTTTTCTTTCACATAAATCATTGCAGGACAAAGTTTTTGTTTGAAATGACTCATTCGGTATAGGGCTGTCAAAATAATTCGGGGAGAGACATATTTGACATTTTCGGCCTGTGAAGTATTTGTTTTTCTTTGTAATTAATGGCCACTCAAGGGATTATGTTGTTGTGCGGTGCGTATAGAAAACACTTTCCCTTCAAATTCATACATACATATATGGCAAACATTAAAGCAAAGTTGAAGGCACTTGTCGAGTTATATAACGGTTGTAAAGCAACAAGCCGATAACGATGAACGCAGCAGTTAAAATAATACGTGATGTGAAACTTTGTTTGAATTTAACATTAAAACATGTGGATTTGCCATCATGGATAATCATCACACTTGCTCTGGTAGAATATTTAATAAGATTATTGTTGAAGTCATGGAATTTATTGCTTTTATAGAATTTATTTGTTTACTTAATATAAAGTTACTCGTATGATAGATATACAAGTTGGCGAGGGAAAAATATTTTCAGACAAAAATGTTGAAAAAAGACATTTTTGACATATTCTGTTGTAGGTAATTTTATTTTAATTTTTATTTTTTAATTAAAGTTCATAAATAAAAAAAAACTGTTGTTAAGACGAAATTATTAAATGACACATTTTTGTACGTATTTTGTTGCATCTTTTTTTCAGATGCCTCAGGAAATAGTTGCATAAACATGTCTTTACTCAAAAGCGCCCCTAAAAAGTAGGAGTGGCAACCATTTTGAATGAATGCTTTGGTCTTAACATGATTTATTATGACCATTTTAGTTAAAATTTTCTTAGGGCCAGTTTTTCAGTTTAGGGTTTACTCTGAGTTAAATCAGTTATCTAATCATGAAAATAAAAATATCCACAGGATTAACTTTATCTTTCAGTTGTCAAAAATCTATTTTCATCGATGTGTGACACTATGGATATCACGTCGCATTTCACCCATCAAAATAGAGATGGAGCCACAACGGAAAACGGACAATTGCTTTCACTCTCAACATTGAGATGGCCCCACAACGGAAAAAGCCTTATTTTACTTCTGAGTTAACTCACCAAATTAGGTAAGTTAACTGAGGACTTCAATTGACGAAAAAATTCATTTCTAGAGTTAAGTTGGGTTGACTTGGATCTTTTTGCACTGAAAACTAGCCCTTAAAAATTATGGGAAGTACTATTTTATTACCAAAAAACCTAAAAAGGTAGGTGGGGCACAATACATGGAGTAAAAAAATAGTTGAAGAACATAATACGACTATTTTTTTATCAAATTTCACGATTATATGGGGCTTTTTTTAAAAGTAGGCGTATCAGTGGGTGGGTATATACTGTAATGATATCTTGTTCTATTATTATTTATTGCAGTTAAAAATTTAATAAAATTTGGCAAATTGGGCCAGAGGTTATAGAATTAAGACCACCCCCTTCAAGTTAGTTGCCCCACTGTGTAATGGGCCGACCTTATTGCTATACTTTTAGTCTCACTTTTCTTAAAAAATCAAACATTTATTGAAAATATGACGAAGTAATATTTATACAGCTATTTTGTTAGGAATTTGCGTCTGAAAATGCTGAAAACAAGAGATAGAGAGGGATGAAATTACGTTATTCATAGAATTCAAGATTTTGTTAAAATAATGACTTGATTTTTGAAAATTCAAAAGACTTATCGGTCTTTGAAAATTTGTTGATTTGTCTCTTGTTTTATCCTACACTTGGTCTCTAGATTGTGAATTCATTTTGTTTATTTTTCTTACAAAAGTTGTTATACTGCCTTAGCTGTAACAAAAAGATAGAGCGTGTAGGTTAGGTCGTGAGAATAAAAATCTTATCGAAATCTGATCTATTCTTCCACATTTAGGGGGAAGGGGCAATTACAATTCCATAAAATTGTATTAACAAAAAAAAAAAATAATGGTAACACTTTGAATGACATTTTTATACTTTTTTTTTAAGCCAGAAATCGGTTTTATATTTCATATTCAAATAAATTCATTTAAGTGAACAGTTTTTGAAAAAAATTATTTTTAAACTCAACATTTTGGAAACAAAATAAAAATAAATATTTTTTTTAAAATTTAACCTTGTTAAGTACTACATATGTCTGCCTTCAAAAATTCATGCTTATTTTAATTCTTAGTCAAGCACTGAAAATAAGAAGGTTGTGGGATTTTGACTTGTCAAAATAATACAAATAAATACAACTTTCTTATATGTAAAACTAAGAAAAATCCGACTAAATGATTATTTCAGCAACTGGTTTATTATGATAAGAAGTCGATTTATTTATTTTTGTATATTTTGGAAATTAAATTTCTAGAACTATCCGATTTTAGAATTGAAACGTATTTTTTTCATGTTTTATAATTTTCCAAAAATTGTTCACTAATACAATTTTATTTAACAAGAAAACAAGAAAAGACCTGCGTTACCATATGATTTTTGAACTATCTTGACCTTACCAGCGCGCTCCATTTTGTCACACTTTAGGTGAATCACCCTGTATCTCTTTTATTAAATATTTCGTTCAGGATTTCTTTTTCAAAATCAAAAAAGTTTTGAAAAGTTTTACTTAAGTTACGAAATATTTCCTTTATCTAATCGCATTTTAGCTTTTTTTTTCGAATAAAAAAACATTAGGTGCAAATATTTGTTTGCAATATTGTCTTGTAGAACATTTTGAAAGGCTTTCGCAACTTTTGAACAATGTACTATATATCAAAATAAAGGTAGTATTTAACATTTACCATAGCTAAAACATTTAATTTGAATCCAGTAGAAAAATAAAAAGTTATGAATGATTTTGTGTGAAAAGTGTAATACCTAAAATACAAGTTTTAAACACATTAAATTGATGAAGTTGAAATGATATCAAATTTTTGGTAATTTGAAAATGAATCGATAAATGTCAAGTTATAATAAGACAACATTATGCTTTTTAGTTGATAACATAACGTTAATTATTCGTTAATTATTAGTGAAGATTTCAATTTGTTTATGTTTTTTTTATTGTTCGCAGTTCAATGATTGGTTTAAACTTCATACATTTAGTTCTTGATATCATGAAAGCAAATCGACAGTTGCTTATTTTATGTATCGATAAAATAAATGACAAATTTGAAATAATCACAACTTATTAACGACAAATTATGATGCAGTGAATAGTAAAATATAAGAAAACCCTATTTGGAGAGGGATGTCAAACAGCAAAATGTAAAATTCCTAAACAAAAGCAAAGGACAAACGTGAAATTGTCACAACTTATAAACGGATAATTAACAGCACACTATCCAAATGTTCTTCGATTTCAAACGTTTTTTTTTAAACTCTTTTTATACTGACAAATCCTCCAAGGGTATAATTGTCAAGAATAAGTGCTTCTCATCTAGCCATTCGGACTCGGCTAAAAATTGTAGGTCCCCTCCATTACTGCCAACAACATGCACACAGGAATAGTTGAGAGTTGTTAGTCACTAGGCCCTGGTTCTCCATGAGCTGTTGCGCCACTAAATTTTTTTTTATAGATTCACATCATAGAACTACTATCACAGTGGTTTTTTTTTCTATGTTAACTATCAATTCTAGGGCTTGCATTAAGAAGCTTAACTTCAAAAAAAAAAAATATGCCTGATTAATTTTCCTGAAAACAGATTTTTTTAAAAATATTGCTAAAGAATTTTCAAAAATCCCAAGGCAATCCTCAACAACAACAAAAATAAAGTGACAACACTTGAAACCTTTCAACAAAAACTAGTTTATTTATAATTTATTATAAAATTGAAATCTTTGATGGACATTCCCATTGAACATTCTCTGTATACCTAGGTAAAGGTACCAATAAACCAATTACAGCAAAAATCATGAATCATATTCAATGAATTCTTAATAAATCACGTCGTACTTCCTCCTCAAAACTCTTGAACTCTGATATTTTACTTAAATGACAACCTATCAATGAGTATCGAACGAACAAAAATAACTCTGTGTCAGTCACTGAACTGAATTACTTCCCGCGAGACAACATTTACCCAGAATAAATAATATAAAATAAATATATACAAATGTATCTATATAGGAGGTGTGGGTATATATTCTTAAGGGCACACCAAAGTATATTTAAAATAAAAAAAAAAACAAATCCATGCCATTCCCATCCTGTCGAAGTCATCTATAGTCCATGTCTCAGTAGTCTTCGTTTTTTTTTTTTTGTTATTGTTGCTGTAGTCGATGTCGGAGTCGTCAATATAATTCTACCCATGACCCAAAACTTTCACTTTAAATCCGTGGCAGTACACACCAAGCAACGTCAACTCCAATTTGTAAGTCATTCGATTGTCAATTGGGGCGGTTAAAATATGCATGCAAACAATCTCGCCTTATAGTCAACCAACCCAATCATCCAACCCCGTTCTCCCTCTGTGTATCTCTTGCTCCTGAAGGCCGCAATACCACGATGAGAGAGGGAACAAAAAATCACACATTCATACATGAAATACCAATCGAAAAAAAATCCAACAATAACATTTTTACGGTCTGCAATTTTTCTGCGGTGTGACTGGTGAGTGAAAATCGATTTTTGAGATATATTCGCCTCATCATTCAAACTCAGTCGAAATCCAACCGAGGACAACAGCAACAAAAAAAACATAAAATATAGATCAAAACCCCGCAGCTCATATCCGCACAAAGCGATGCAATTTGTCAAGACCGCCGCGCCGTGTCGCTGCTCCCGCCACCGTAACAAACGTAACACACCCATTCTCTCATTTGGTGGACACAAATGAACTGAAATGCTTTTCATGTTTTGTATCTTTTTTTTTTATTTGATTTTTTTTTTTTTGAAAATCTATAAATTTATCTCAAATTGAAAATAAATTTCCACGGTATTTTTTTTGAAAATTCAAAATAAAATTAGCAATTCATGTTGCCGGTATCCGGATAAGTGGGATGGATGCCCTCGTGCGAATGAATGAGTCAAAGACCGGTGGCGGTGGTGCTGGCTGATGCTGATGGTCTGATTTGTGAGCATAGAACCGAAATAAACGTTTTTTTAAAGCTCTGCTACCGAAGCTGCAAGAAGTTTTTTATTTTTATTTTGTTTAATTTATGCAATCGTGCATCATTTATATGTAGATAGAGATAGGTATACAACACAAAATCACTTTGAGCTACCAAAACAGATGAAAGAGATACAATTGGCATGAGTTAGCTTTATTTATGCGTTTGAACAACAACAAAAAAAAACTTAAAAATAAAATTTCTCTCAAAATGCGTTTGTTATGTATTTTATTGTATTTGTATCCTATATGTTTGTGTGTGTTTTAGTGTGTGTAGGTATCTCAGGAAGAAAATTTATATTTTTAATTGAAATTTTTGGCATTTGTCGTCACACATGTGTTATGCGAAAACATAATTTCTAAATTAAAAACATGTTTAAAAAACAAGAAAGATATAAATCTGTATGTTGTATATATGCAAGTATGTGTGCTGTGAAGGTGGTGATAGTGGCGGCATAGCATAAAGAAAATGTTTTTTTTTATGTTGGTTCTGGGTATCTTAAGGTCATTTAATTTGTTGGTTCTGCAAAGTTCACTCTAAGAACAGTCTGATCTCACTATCGAGGTCACATTTTATAATCCAACAACACATGCACTTAAAAATAAAGTCCACGACAGGCTCCCACGTAGTTGCTGTTATGTTAAAGAGGCTGAGGGTATAAGAAAATTGTATAGGCATAAGGAAAACAAAATTATGAGAAAAAAAATGTTTAAAAAGCATGAAATATTTTTTTTTATAAATTAAATTCTTAAATCACTTTTATGGTCAAATTTTCGTATGCAAATGCATACATTTCAAAAAAAAATGTTCAACTCTCTTTAAAAATTCAAAAATGTCTTTTTTTCAAATTTTGATATGAAATTTAGTTTTTATCTTATTTTGAAATTTGTGTAAGAGGGTAATCCAAATCCATTTAGCCAGTAATGAGAAAATTTAAAATAAAAAAGTTCTTCGTGAGGTGCTATATTAGTTGCAAAGTGTAAATTTTTATATTTTTTGGTATTAAATCGCACAAATTTAAGCACAAGGAACAAATTTTATCAAAATCGTGGGAGTCGTTCTAGAGAAAAAAAAATATTTTCCGTAATTGTTTTTTTAACATTTGTATGGAAGGTGCCATTATTTTTTCGTAAAAGTTAAAGTTTTTCATAAAATATTTTAGGGGGTGTTGGGAAACTCTTAAGTGCCGAGTTTCAGAAAGTCGATTATGTCATTTTCGAAATATTTAACTTTCAAAAAATTGATTTGAAGCATTTTTAAAAAATTAAAAATTATTTTTTAAAATTTTGCTACACAATCCTACTATTTAAAGTTTTTAGAAGCTTTTCTATATAAAAAAATGCCATTTACATTTTAATGAAAATTTCAAAAAAAAAAAAAATTTAATTTAAAAAAAGTGTGATTTTTTTTTGAAAATTCGATGCATATTTCAAAACTATTACACAAATGAATACTTAAGATTTGCAAATCTTGTATTTATCTATGTGCATATAAAAATAAAATTTCAAAAAAATTTGTCGACCTGTTTATGAAATATCGAATTTTCAAAAAATAAAAAATAATTTTTTTTTTTTAAATTCAAAAACTTTTTTTTGAAAGTTTTGATATTCAATATTTTTAGATCTTATTAGAAATTTGTTTATAAAAAAAAATAATCAAAGTCTGTTTAGCCGATATTTAGAAAATTCAAAATTAAAGAAAACGTTCTATGATAGATGCTGTTATTAGTTGCTAATTGTAAATTTTTATATTTTATGGTAGAAGATCAAACTAATTTTAGAAGGTTTTTGAAAAATCAGAGAAGCCGTTTTTAAGAAAAAAAAAATATTTTTGAAAATTTTTTAAAAATCCAAAAATATTTTTGTTTTTAAATATTGGTAAGAAAAACTTATTATATTGTTTAGAAGGTTTCTTATAAAAAAAAACTATTGAAATCTTAAGTACCGGTTTAAAGAAAATCGAAAACAAAAAAATGGTTCCTTGGGAGGTACCATTAATAAGAATTTTTTGAAAAATGGTTTCTCATCCAAAGACAGCTTTTACCAAAAGAAACTTAATGAATTTTTTTTAAAGTTATGAAGCCGTTAAAATTGCATGGCAAGTACCGTTATGTTATGTTTAAGAAAAATTTAAAAAAAAAAAAAACGAGCGGACAGAATCACCAAAACCGCAATGTACTAAGTTTTTAGAAAATCAATCCAGCCGTTTAGGTTTTAGCCGAACAGACAGACAGAATTGCGAGACCCACTTTTTTCGTCTTCCCTATCATCGTAGTGACAACTCAGATCAAAATCTCGGTTTAATTTTTCTTACGAAGACGAAAATGGGATCTAGATTCTAGAAGATGATACGATTAAATCGCATTCATTTTTTTGGGGGTAATGTCAAAGGCAGTCTGCGCTAGTGCTCAACCAATAGGTAGTTGATGCTATGTTCAAAAAAAACACCAGAACTGTTATTTTTGAATTATAGCCACAATGTTGGAAAATTGCATTTTTATTATTATTAATTATTGAAGACAGAGCCTAGGTGGACATTTGGAAGATATTTTATTTTATTACCAACAGCAGAGTTAGTACCTGAGATATACATAAATACCTATCCCGAAATTTCTAAAAAACAATTTTGTTTTTTGAATGCACACTCTTTATAACTTAAGGTCACTTATGCGGCAGCAATTCTTATTAGTATCAATGTTTCTCTTAGGACCAGTTTTTCAGTGCAAGATCAGTCTAGTCTCAGGGTAAAACTTTAGTAAGCACCAAAAATGTGTCAGTTTTCATTCAATTAAAATCCAAAATTAACTCACAGATTAAACTGATGAGGGCTGTTTTCGGGGCAATCTCGATTTTGGTAGTGAAAGTTATTGAAATCTTTGGAAAGTGTAATTTTCATTGTAACATTATCTCAGTTTTGGTAGTGAAATGCCTAAAAGATGATAAACAGATTGTCACACACTGATTTCAATTTTATAGATATTTGACAACTGAAAGATAAAGTTTTAGCTATTTAATAAAATGTAAAACTGCTTATGAGTTACTTAAAGGTAAATTTATTTTCATTAATAACTAGCTCTTATTTATCTCAGAGTTAACTGTTAACTCAGTACTGAAAACTGGGCCTTACTTATACTATAAACTACTTTCAAGCCAATTGTAAATAGAAATGTTTAAGAAAATAAAAATGAAATTAATTAAAAACATTTTTTGTACACGAAAACTAAACCTGTCCTTTACAAAATATTGAGGCCGTGAGGGATGGAATGCTTTCCAAAAATGTGATTTAACTACTTTCAAGCAAATACTCCTTTCTTTTAAAACATATTTTTGAATCGATCTTAATCGAGTTCAATCAAATGATGCAAAGTGTATAATTTCGTTTTGTATGTAGTGTGCAAGTGCAGTAAAGAGTTGCTTTTCCGAATTCCTGAAGCTAAAAATATATAAATTTACTTGGACGCATGTCGTGTTTTTTTATATATTTAGTTCCTATACATAGTATATGTCGAGTTCATATGTACATATGTAGGTATCGACAAAACAGCATGAATTGCAAGTTTATTGTGTAGCTATGTTGTTGCACTTGCACTCTTTGATACATTTTTATTTTATTTATTTTTATTTATTTATCGATACATTTTTTTCACGTCGGACATTTTATATAGTCGAGGATATCGTACGGCATTGACATGTCATATGAGCACAGCACGATCTATATCCACCACCGAAATTGCTGCATTGTCTAACAACGGGAGAAAATAAACCAAACATTGGAATTAAAGCAAATCATGTTTGAAGCTTAAAATCGGAAAATTTTTATGTTAGTTTTTATTTAATTTTTGGGTTTTGCCCTCTGAGTTAGGTGATGTAAATAGAATTTTGAATAAAATTACGAATTTTTGTGAAACATTCTTTAAAGTTTTTCTCCTTAATATATAAATTTGGGGTGGATTTAAGTGAACCCGTAGACATAAACAAAATTGATTTTTTCCTCAGTACCAAAGAAATATAACACAGTTTCCTAATATAGCTCAAATTTATAAAACAGAAAATATCAGCTTAAATTTCAAATATTGATTTAAGAAGAATAATTTGCATAAATAGGAATTTTTTCTTATTAATGAAACTAGCTTAACATGACAATTGATAAAAATTAAAATTTGATATTTATAAAAATAAACTATTAAAAATTTTGATCACTAGGAATGGCGAATTACAAGAAAATTTTTGCATTAAAATATTTTAAAAATGTGTTTGCATTACTTGAATAACACCAAAATTACAATTGTTATTACTAAATTCAGTAAAATTAACAAGATTTTTGTATTTTTTTTAGCAATTTTTGAAATGGTCAAAAAAAATGTGGAGTTAGCCGCTGACGAAATGATATTAAATATAAAAATTTTTCTAAAATATAAATATTATCTAAAATTTAATCAAACCCATTCATATAACTACTCTACTGTGCATGGGAGTTGTTTTTGTTATTGCTGCTGTAAGTAATCAATGGTATAGTGTTTTTGTGTGCCAATTGCTCATAAAGCAACACAAATGAATTGGTTTTATATTGTCTAAGTTTTTTTTTTTCTATTTAATATTTCTATGTAGATATATTTTAATATCATATTTTGTTTTTGCTTTTATAACTAACCAATATCAATTTTCAATGAAAATATATTTATTTTTGTTACCTAATAGGTTTAAGGTATTTTGATTCAGTGTATAAAAATCAATCGACTATGATTTCATATATATATATACTGTACAAATTGTTGAAAATAAAAAAAGGTTTTGCTATTAAAAGTAAATAAAAAATATTTTGGGAAATATTTAGTTCGCAAACGCTGATTGAAGTTTAATGTTTGATTTGTAATTAGAAATACAAATACGTTTTCAAATAATTTCTCTTCTCATCATCAGAAAAACCATTGGTGTGATGTGAAAAATGTTTTCACATTCATTGTTAAAAGAATAGTAGGTCGGTCGCAAGGAAGAAACAGTACCTGGTTTTTCGAAGAAAATTGGACTAAAACGCATTGCAGCTAATCCAGTAACAGGGAGAAAATTTCAGAACTGAAACAGTTAAGTACCATCACGTAACGACGAATTTATTAAATAATACAATTATATCCGACCAAAAAACTTGTCAGCAAGATCAAGGTTATCAATCACATTTACAGGCTGGCGCACCAATTACATCAATGATGAACAAAAGAAATCACTGCTGGAGTCCTACAAGGATCAAAATTCGGACGACTTCTGTTCAAAAACTTTACCGCCGATCAACCTGCCAATATAGGAACAAAGGCAAAGCTTTATACAGACGAATCTTCTTCACCAGAAATCGTTGCCAGGAACAGGAGCACATTAAAAACAAATGGGAACACTCTGCATATAGACTAGCTTTCAGCAATCATATCAATACTCGTTGGATTTTTCGAAAGTTCGGCGTTTTGAAAGACGACTTCATGGTCATAAAAGGTCAGCTATTTTCAGTAATTGGCCAACCACACATATTTTTTAATGAATTTAAAAAAAATTAAAGGTCATTGGGATTTTTGGCACCTCATTTATGGGAAATTTGCAATCAATTAATACCACCTGAAAGGCGTTTGGATCTATATAAAAGGTCAGCTAGTTTCCGCAATTGGTGAGCTATGGATTCTTTTTCACAATTTTTAAAGTTTTTTTTTCAAGGTCACGAACGATTTTTGTCACTTCATTTGGGTTATTTCAAAAAAAAAAATATACTCTCTGATAGGTTACTAAATCATTATAAAAGGTTAGTTAGTTTCAGTAATTGGTCGGCCATAAATTTATTGTTATGAATTTATATCATTATGCCAAAAACCGTTCGTGACCTTGAAAAAAAAACTTTAAGGAAATCGTAAAAAAGAATCTGTAGCTTACCAATTACTAAAACTAGATGACTTTTTATCTATATCTAGAGATCCTTCAGATGGTATACAATTTTTGCAAATTTCCCATAAAGAAGGTGCCGAAAATCGCTATGACGCTTGAAACGAATTTTGAACATTTGTAGAAAAAAAACTATGACCAATTACTGTAAATAGTTGACCTTTTATCACGATCTAGAGATCTTCCGGATGGTATATTTTTTTGTACATTTCTCTTAAAAGGGGTGCCAGAAATAGTGCGTGACCTTGAGTGACTTTGAGAAGCTTTAAGCCTTTATTTTCAGCTGTGTAGGGCTCACCAATTTCTAGGACTAGTTGACTTTTTCGGACTAATTACTGGCCAATTAGATGGCATTCTCAAATATGATATTTCTCATATATGAGGTGCCACAGGTCCAGAGCTGATATTATGAAGGTTGTCTAGTCTTTCCAAATACGTCTTCTTTCTCAATTTGGGTGTTTGAATCTCCCAGAAGTGTCTTGCTCATAAGTTTTTGTGAGAAGCTTGAGAAGCAGAAACTTTACTTGATACTGCCATCTTTCTCTTTTGTAAAGGCACTTGCGAAGACAGATATACGTTGTGGTTTTCACTGTGATACAGTTCGGTGAAAATTTCTACTGAGATTATGAAATCTCAAGACTGTTTGTATAAGATTTCATCTGACAGGGACACCAAAACCTCGAAATAGAGGCATTTTTTTATGTTGGAAGTTACCATAGTAGAATTCGCGGGTCTCTGTTTTTCTTACGCAAGATCTATCCCATCACCTCTCCTGAGAAGCTTTTTTCTCAATTTTTAAAATTAGGGAGGGTCTCTACTTGCTTTCAGGGCTAACTTCTAAGGCTTGTTCAGAGAAACAAGACCACAAAACAACAGTATTGTATTGCATTCTTTTACGACTCTGTCAGTGAAGAAATACTTGCTTTACTTGAGAATTTTTTTTGACTGTTGTCACAAATATAATTTGAATAAAGCTTAAACTAAAAAAATTCTTCCAAGTTTGAAAAAAAATGTTCTATTTTAAGAAAAATGACGAGATAATAAATGTGAGACAAAACAAGGGTTAAAAAAAAAGAAATATGTAAGAAGTTTCTTCAAAAAGGACCAAATATGTAGAAAAAAACAAAATTTTATTTAGTTTTTGATTCAACAAAGAGACTTATTGACATGCATTTTCCTAATTAAACGATTTTTCATTAAGTTTTCGAACATACCTTTTCTACTTTCAGTACACACACAAAATTTGATAGAAGTTTCTCACTAAAAAACCACACCCAAGTCAAGCCAATCGATATCGTCATCCTTGTCGTAGTCATCACATATATAACATCCAGTAAAAATGCCCCAAGCAATCCTGGTTCAAATGCAATCACAGAATTTTTTACTAGGCTATTTTAGAATTGAACGAAAATTACCTCACAAACTATTGAATATTGAAGAGACATACATATATGTACAGGTGAAATTGAAAATAAAAGAGCCTGAAGAAAATTTGTTGTCAAAATATAGAGAGCAACAACAACTATAAGGATTATAGTACCACAATACCAGGATTCCACTTATATTGAAATGAGTTTTGCTTTGCTTTGTGTACGATTACGGGAAGGACAAAAAAAAAGAAACTTTACAAACAATTTTTGAAATCAAAGACTAAAAGGAATGATTTTTCAATTGAATTGCAAGCACAAAGGCATCATACTCTTCGAATCTAATAGCTACCAGTTTATCAAATTATTTATTAAATACAAGAACTCATACACAATCAACTTTATGAACATTTAATATGAATGATCCAAGTCACAGAGAAAAGGTGTTTGAAATTCCTACTTCAATCACTTTTTCCGGATTGTCATTTGCCAAGCTATTTCTAGCGCACTTCAGCTGCTATAGTTGGAACTTTCCACAAGTCAAAAGCAATCCAATCCATCTTTTCATCCATCTATCTATCTACATCTATCTATGTATCTGCACCATTCAACACACAATTATCTAATCTTCTGACAAGTCCAAGTGAAACATTACTATAAAAGGACAGATAATGAGAGTAAAAGTCTTGGACCGGTGTAGACCATTGTCGGTGACGGTGTGCTTTGCCAATGCTGAACCTGTTTGCACTGAATGCGTTATTAGTTCAAGCTTCGATAAAGACAGAAAGATACTCGACTCGAAAGATAACAAAAACCCATCCATCCGAGAGTTGCATTTATATCTGCCAAGCTGTCGAGTGTGCCGTTTGAGGTAAAGACAAGACAGGACAGGACAATAATGTATAGGTCGTTCGTCAGCTATTGGATGTCAACGTTTGTCTCATCGAATCGATACCTCATTACATAATTGGGTATGTAGGTAGCTTGGGGCAATTTATTGTTTGCCATAGAAAGCGGAACCCAGCAACCAACATTCATGCACGGCACATTCCTATATAGAGATAGGAAAGTGCACTATCTTGACATCCAGATAGGGTTCTTGTACTTCTGGCCTCCACTGTAGACAAGATGACGACGAAACATCCATTAAATGACTTCAGTCTGGATGCAGCTGTGTTAAGAACTGACTGTGCAGTAAGCAAAGATGGGGGGATCCATTGCAGATGGAGGTATGAGGAGAGGACATGTCCTCTGTATTCAAGTATCAGAAATGGCAAGGAAAATGTACGAGTAGAAGAGCAGAAAAAAAATAATAAAAAAAAACGAGACAGCGAACGGATGGAAGGAAACAGAGAGTGGGATGTTTTTCTTTACTCTTCCTTTAAGGATACCCCATACATTCATACAATGTATAGTTAGTAGGCTAGGTGGTATATTCCATGTGATGCAAAGACGGGTAGGAAACATAAATATTTATATTTTGCTTTACTATAAAATATACACACGAGGGGTCGCTTTCATTCGGTCGTCGCGTCTCGTGAGTCGGTGGTATATACCTACTCTGTTACTGATGCCTTGGGGTGTTTTTTTTCCAGCTGTAAATACATTGCCGGACTGGGTTTTCTTTTTTTTCTTCTTTTTGGGGGGAGGGTAAAATCTAAGCCAAGAGACAAATATACGGATATCAATAAGGAAACAAATTGCCAA
Source organism: Dasysyrphus albostriatus (assembly GCA_946251815.1). Lineage (NCBI taxonomy): Eukaryota > Metazoa > Arthropoda > Insecta > Diptera > Syrphidae > Dasysyrphus > Dasysyrphus albostriatus. The sequence goes on from OX276336.1 coordinate 142,785,022, forward strand.
CAGAGGGAATGAATAACATTGGACGAGGGTACGATAATCATTTTTTTTTGTTTTCGTTTTGTTATTTCCGTAAAACTAAAATGGAAGTTAAATAAAATATTTTGCCAGCCTCCTAAAATTACAGACCTGTGACCTCTTAAACAAGTGGCAGTGGAAAAGTTAGTAAGGAATTTGGAGTTTTTTCCCCATTATTTCAAATGGCGCCCAATGTGGGATTGATAAAAGTTCTTCTATTGTTTTTTGAAGGTTGTTAAGAATTATTCTCCACTCAGATATTGATAGAAAAGCATCAGAAGAAGAAATCTTTAGACACATCTGAAATTTAAGATTTGTTCAAAACTTTATCCCGAATTTTTGTAAGATGATATCGTTTATTCATAACTAAGAATCACTAGCAAAATAATGAGTACATTTTAGGTTGGACCTGACGATATAAATACAGAGGAATGCTTTTTGAGTTTTTGTAGATATTAAATATCAGATTTGAATGAAGCCCAATGCGGGTCTAGTTAAAGCTTTTAAAATTTGTTATTCATTACAAACAAAGCAGTTGAAAAGTAAGATTTCAGGTCGAAGAAATGATTAACCTACGACATCTCATTTTGATTTGTTTAAATGCACCCAATATGGGTCTATCTAGAACATGGAAAGTTAGTGGGGCATATTCATAGATAAGACAAGATTTTACTTGATGAAGTTTTAATAAGATAAACCCCCCAATGTATTAAAATGGCGCCCAATGAGGGTCTTCTTAAAATGTCTACAACTTTGAAAGATGATTTTTTTAAAATACTTTTAAAAAAGTGCAAAAAAGCAAAGAAGCCCTGAATTGAAAAAAAAATTCATTAAAATTGCACCCAATGCGTTTAAAACTTAAAGAGATGAATTTCTTCTTTCTTTGAAAAATGAGATTTAAGATCGAAAAGTCTTACGGAAAATCATGCCAACTTATTTAAATGGCACCCGATTCAGGTGTTCTAAAAGATTTTATAATTTTAATGTTTAATGTTTTTTTTCATAACATAAGAGAATTTATTGAGAATAAAAAATAAAGAAACTCCATACATCCATTAACTCTTAAGTTTAAATGGCGTCCAATGCGGAGTCTTTTGTCTAAAGTCTTTAAAAAAGATTTAGCACAAGTCCGTTAAAACATTGAGACATAAATGCGACAAAAACATCATACCATCACTTGTAAGGGTTATTTTAATTTGTTTAAATGGCGCCCAACATGGGTTTTCCAAAATCATCTAAAATTAAGTACATGTAGAAATGGAATAAAATCTTTGGAAATCTTTTTGGTGAGGACTGAATTGCTATTGACTATAGCACAAAGTAGTTCAAAGAGGGAGATTTAAGATCGGAGATACCCAAATATGGCGCCCAATGTGGGGATTTTTCAAATAATTAACGATCAAGATGTAGGGATTTACTTGTAATTGAAAATTCCTCGTTTTTTTTACAAGTCCGGCATCATTCATTTGATGACTTCATTTTAATATTTGTACCAGCTAAAAATAAATACACCTGACCATTTAAAAGTTGTTTCGGAGAAATGTACAAAAGCTCTGCTTTATTTAAATTATTCTATGAATAACCTCAATTTACAAGGAAACCAAAAAAATGTGATAATTTGGTATGCAATTTTTATTTTTTCAAATATGAAATAACGTTTGTTGAGTAGTAAGGATTAAGAGTGCAAAAAAATCTCACAAAAGGCCATTTTTTTTTTTTTTAAATTGCGTCAATTTGGGGTAGCTAAACCTTCTTTTGATAAAATTTTTTGCCTGATACAAAAATAATATCAATTGTTATTTCAAAATCTTATATAAAAGCTACAAGCTTTCAAGCAAACTTCTTAACCTACAATTTTAAAATATCATTAATTGGCGCCCAACGTAAGCCTTAGCTTTACTCATTTAAATTGAATTCTCTTCTACGAAAACCAAAAAATCTTGAGGCTGTATCTGAATTGAATTCAAATTAACTTCTTTTTGAAAGGACAACGTCAATTTTGGGGTTATTTAAAAAAACTGCGGATACCGATTAAAAAGCCTTGGACTTTTTTTTTATTTGAATTCAAAGCGATTTTCGCCTTCGTTTCCAAATTGCATTGAAAGAGTCCCTCAGAACAAATTCATCGACTGCAACTGATTTCTAAAGTGCTCACAAAAAATGAAAAGAAAACGACAGTTGAGTGAGTCAAGTAAATTGCCAAGAGTTCGTATAGAGCATTTTAGGGGGTGAGGAAGCAATCAATTCGAAGTTACTCGTACTCATTTTCAACCCTGACACGGACATCTTTGTTTCATTGTACTGAAGGTCTGCAAAAAACCAACCCATAATGTAACTTGTCGACGTCAAAAGCGGCAGGGTTGATTGCGAAAAATCAAAGAAGGCGGGGGGAAATAAATTCTTCCTAGCACATCAGCTGATTTAAGTGTATGTCGGGAGTTAAAGTTCGCGTGATGATTAGTCAGTCTATGCTGGCTGCAAACCTATACAACACGGAGAAACTTCATAGGCAAGGCTAGTCTATGGCGGAGTCTGACTCGTACAATACTCGTAAATATGTCTTAAGTTGTGATTTTGAGTGATGGCTTACATGGGTAAGCCATTTAACTTCCCAAACACAAAGACCCACAAATAGATCGACGAGGACGGTGAAGAGTGGGTAAGTTACAAAATCGATAACGCAATTATGACGGTGTCTTTGCTACACAAATGGACAGCAAAAAAGATTCGTATTTTTCATTTTTTTTTTTTTTATTAAACCAGAGTAAACGAATTTTTTTAGTCAAGTCAAGCTACAGCGGCAGATGAGAGAGTATTTGTTCTTTCCGTTTTTTTTTTTCGTTTTTGGTATTTTATCCCCGTAAGTTTGAAGAGGGTGATGAGGGTGAAGATTTGAGAGTTTTACGATTTCTTTTTTTTTTTTTGCTGTGAATTTTATTGTTGTTGTTGACAGTGTTTAAAGTGCCACGTGGTGTTATTGTAATTAGGGATATATTTATTTTGTGTGTTTATTCTTTAAGTTTAAGAGTTTTTGAAACATGTAAATGAACTTAAAAAAAAAATAAATAAAGAAAAAGACAAAGGTCATGGGGGATGATTTGTTTTATGGTTTTTTAAAGTAAAGTGAGAGTTAGTTGAACTCTCAAGAAGATTCCGCAAATGGCTTGAATTGTTTATGGTAGAACATGGCGAAAAGATTTATATTAACTTTTTTTCTAAACAAAAAATTAACATTCTAGATTTTTGCTGAATATCTTGAGGACAGATGCGGGAATTTAAAGTTGATTTCTATTTTAATGGTGCGGTGATGATGTTCAGGGCTTTGTTTTGTGTGTTAATTTTATATTTGCATTGGAATTCAAAAATTAAAGCAAGCAGAAAATATTAACTGCCTTAACCTAGATAGTGAAGCAAGATAAAAGAATCTTGTTTAGTTTTATATTATAAAGTTCCGGATGTTGTTGTTGGTTTATCATCGTTTTCATCAGTTGATTAGGGTGGTTGGTCAAAAAATAAGATTTTATATTGAAGTATAAAACACAAAAAATTAACAGTTTAAAGAAAATCGAACATCAATAATCTTTGTTCTTAGTTAAATTCTATAAAAAGTTTAAGTGAGTCTTTCTACTTAGAAAGGTAGAACAGCATCTAACTTATAAGACGAACTATTGTACCTAGCAGAAATGCAAAATGGAGTAGAGCTCACTTAAACTTTATTAAAAACTTTAATTAAAAACAAAAAATGTCACTATGATATCCTGAGCTTTTTAGCTCGACTTTTACAAACGCGCAGTAAAATTTTCGCAAATAGAGACTTCGTTTTCTTTTATTTGGTGGTGTTGCCGTTACGAGAGACTTAGACACAACTGTTCCAATTCAAAATATCCAGAAAGATCTGGGCTACCTAAAAATACATCCTGAACAATTTATCTGATATGTTGACCCAGGCGGAACATAGCCAGGATCGTTGCAACCTGTCCTGGACACTGGTCAGTAGGAGAACTTGTTGCTAGGCTGGGTATTTCTTACAATACTCACTTCTAGCGATCTCTTTTTATTTACGTGACGAAATGGGTCTAAGCCGAAAATCGGTTTCTTCTGTATCATATAGGGCTGGCCTGAATACTAACCAAACGATACTTTTTTAAGTATCGTCTCGGTATCGCCAAAATAGAAAAATTTCATCAGTATCGTCTCGGTATGGGACTCGTATAATTCAGTCCCATTTGGGCTCGTATAGCAAAATCTCGTCTCGGTCTCGGTATCGGTCTAAGTTTCGGTCTCGGTCTCGGTTTCGGTATCGGTCTCGGTCTCGGTCTCGGTCTCGGTCTCGGTCTCTCACAAACCAAGATAAAATGCACGACTTGGTTACATGTTCTTGATCTTGTAGTTGAACTCGCTGGTACTTTTAAGATTTAATACAAAAATCATTATATCGTCCCCTGATTACAAGAATTAGGTTACTAAATTTTTAGTTTTTACGATACCTCGAAAAAACGAAAAGTCTTGAAAGTTGCACAAAATAATTTTTGTGCAACTTTCAAGACTTTTCGTCAACTATAAGATATTTATGAATTGTGAGAAACATAAAAATTAAACTTTCACTAGTTCTGTGTTAGGTGAGCCTTGCTATCTCCAAAATTTTTAAAATTTAATTAACCAAGTCCTTGAAATCAGGGGACGATAAAATGATTTTTTTACTAAAGTTGAGTCAACAATTTTTAAAGGCTTGTTTCACAATGTCTAAGTAAAGTTCCGATTAGGCATTGACGCGGAGTCATAGGTTCACAGGATGAGAGTGCACAAGAATATTTTATGGATTTTACTCAAGTCACTTCCTGCTCAGTTTGGTTTGCCATTATAACGGGTGATTTTTTAAGAGGTTTAGAACTTAAAAAAAAAAAAAAACACAAGAAATTCGAAAAAATGAATAAAATATTTATTTGAATCGATAGTTTGAACCTTGCAATTTAATGTTTAAAGATAATTTCATGCGAATGTTGACCGCGGCTGCGTCTCAGGTAGCCCATCCGCTAAATCCAATTTTGGCATACTCTTTCACACATATCGGCCGGTATCTCACGAATGAATGCATGGATGTTGGCTTCCAGTGCGTCAATCGAAGCGGGCTTGTCCCTATAGACATTAGTCTTGACATACCCCCACAAAAAATAATCTAATGGTGTCAAATCGCACGATCTAGGCGGCCAATTGACCGGCCCGAAACGTGAAATTAACTGTTCACCAAACTCGCCTCGCAATTGCGCCATTGTTTCGCGTGCTGTGTGGCATGTGGCACCGTCTTGTTGAAACCACATATCGTGCAAGTCAAGAACTTCCATTTCGGGCAAAAAAAAGTTTGTTATCATCGCTCGGTAGCGTTCACCATTGACAGTAACGCTGCGATTCGCATCATCTTTGAAGAAATATGGCCCAATAATGCCGCCGGCCCATAAACCGCACCAAACAGTGGCTTTTTCGGGATGCATTGGTAGCTGTTGCAATGCTTCTGGCTGATCTTCACTCCAAATGCGGCAATTATGCTTATTTACGTACCCATTCAACCAAAAATGAGCCTCATCGCTGAACACAATTTTTTGATAAAAAAGCGGATCCTCGGCCAGCTTTCCAAGAGCCCATTCACCAAAAATTCGGCGTTCTGGTAGGTCGGCTGGCTTTAGTTCTTGCACCAGCTGTATCTTAAAAGGCCTTACGCCCAAATCCTTCCGCAAAGTTTTCCACGTAGTGCTGTAACAAAGGCCTAACTGCTGGGAACGGCGCCGAATCGACATTTCGCGGTCTTCTGTCACACTAGCTGATACGGCCGCAATATTTTCTTCACTACGCACAGTACGTAAACGTGTTGGTGGTTTAATGTCCAACAAAGTAAATTTGGTGCGAAATTTGGTCACAATCTTCCAAATAGACTGCTCAGAAGGTCGAGAATGCCGACCATAAAATGAAAGCAGCGCGCGATGAACATTTCGAACCGAGCACGAATTTTGATAGTAAAATTCAATAATTTGCAAGCGTTGTTCATTTGTAAGACGATCCATGGTTAAATAGCAAACCAAACTGAAGCTGTTTGACAGTGACACAAGGTACTAAACACACGTCAGCTGTCAAAACCAGTGTTGCCAAAACCAAACCAGCTAAAAAATCACCCGTTATAATAAATAGACTTACTCCTGAACACCGTTTGAAAATCGTGGAAATTTATTACCAAAATAATGGATCGGTTCGCGCAACGCATCGCGAAACAATCAATTTATTTAAGGGAACTTTTAATTAGGCGCCAAAAGTTCTATTCCAAGGCGTCAATCGTCTCGAGCTTATATGTGTAAACAAGCGACTTCACATAAACTTACAAGAAATAACCACACGACACGAGATAATGCGCCCATTATTTCGCGATCTATCGCACCAACCGAACCATTTTTTTGGTATGGTAAGAAATTTGCAGGATTCGCAAACGTTGTTCAGGAGCAAAGTAGCCAATGCACACAACACAGTGTGTCCACACTCTGGTGGGGCATTCTGGGGACATCCACACAAGAAACCAAAATATTCTGGATTTTTTCCGTGTGCCAAACCGAAATCGGTGCACCACACATTTGAGTGCATCAACAGAAGTGTGCACACAAGTGTGGTGTGTATGGGCCACTTTAGTCTATTCACTATGAAATGGCAAACCAAACTGAGCATAAATCAAGTGACAGCTGTCAAAAAGACCAACTTTGAACAAAATTTTGCCAGATTGAAAACCAAACGTCTAAAAAGCACACTTTTAGAGCACCCGATATTGGGCCCAGTAAGTAGTTATAAGATTTTGATAAGTAGGCTAGTTTTTATGAATTACTGTCTAGCTTTAAGATAGTTTTAAGAAAATGGAAAACTAAAAATGAATAAAAAAAAGCCTCGAAGATAATCCTCACAAGATATGTCTTCAAAGCCTCATTTTAGTCCACAGTTCAAACGAGTTATGCTATCAAAACGGCGGCGGAATCTAACGCTATCACCGATCAAGTGTTACGATCGTGCCACCATTTCTACCTAAGTAGAAGAAAAGGGGTAGGTATACCCCTTTCCATTAATTGAAGTCAATACACATTTTAAACCTAGTTTCCCCCTTGATTTTTGAGGTATCACCAGAACAATTTTATTTAGTTTTTCTTTCTCAATTTCCGCTAGATCAGGATGTCATGTTTATTTTTGGTGTAAAATTAAGTATGTCAGAAAATATTGGTTTACGGGAAAAATGGTTTAGAAAAAATAGTTTATTCAAATATTTCCAACAACTTTTTATGAAATATTTTACAAAATTTTGAACACTGAAAAAATTGAAGTATTATAAAATTGAAGTTAAAGGAAAAAGATCGAATTTTTCAATTCATCAATAGGAGGCAAAAAACAGCCTTTTCCTCGTGTATAAGTCATAAAATTCTCTACAAATGTCTTGTAATGCGTGTGTTTTCTAAGCATTTTTGGAATATCTACAGAGGGCACCTGTTTTTGTATTAATTTGTCACGTACATACGAGAAAAAAATAATATGTTCAGATAAATTTCATAAAATTCATGATAGACATGGACACCTTGCGGATATGTAAGGGAGAAAACTTAGTTAGAGCGTTTTGATGATACCCCCTACCTACCCTTACTCGATAAATTAAATGTAAATCTCAACGTACCATTTGAATGGACTACATTCCATGCCTATGTCTTAAATTTCTTTATTTTACTTTCCTCAATGTCAAGATGATTTTGCTTATGAACAGCAGAGTTTTAACAAAGATGTCACTTTGTTGCTTCATTTCCAAAAGTTATGCATTTCATTTTGACGACAACCCAACAGTTTGAAGTATTGACAAAAAAAAAAAACATATTCCTAAGTTCTTAAGTGAGTTACTGAGTTTCTTGTTTATTTATAACTCACTGCTTCTTAGAAAACAACAGAAATTCAAAGAAAGTTTTGAATATATATAAATTTGGTATATTCTCATGAATCTATATAGACTTGGTGGATCTGACTTTTGAATCAACCCCAAGTGTGTCTCCATCGTCAAGACACTTCATATCTGCATTGCCCCATTGTTTTGCTTTCAAGACACCACTCTCTTGAAAACATCCGTTCTGACTAATGCCTCGGATATTTGTTGTCCTCCAACTTAAATCAACACAAAATAATGCTTCAATGACAAAATGATACTCACAGAATGCTGCAAGATTACGCTGACTTTGCACTGCTGGTTGTGTTGTGTTGCGTCCTCGCTTTTAATGATAAATGTGCGTTTACATTTATGTGCCGTGCGGCGAGTTTGTAAAGCTATATGTATATATTTATTTGCAAAACAAAACACTCATTCAAAATATACGTTCGTTGTTATGTCGTCCGTCAGCAGTGGCGTGGCGCGGCGGTGCGGGCGGCAGTGGCGGTATTTTTCTTAGTTTCATTTTATCCATGCAAATTTTGTCTTTTTGTTTTTTGTATGAATTTCTTTTGTCCCAACATTGATAACGACAAAAAATAATAATTTCGCTTCACATTTCCTGCTTAATTCAATCATGCAACACAACTCACAGCTTAATCTCGACGCATAAAACAAATGAATCACTTTTTAGAGATACGGGAGAATATGAATCCTTCGCAGAAGGCACACACAAAGTTGCCACCGCTGCATCCCCCCATCAACATCCCCACATCCACATCCAAATATGTATATGATAAGTAAATTGTGTCAAACCAAGCCGACTCTTTGTTCATCCTGTGGTTTTGGTTTTTTGAAAAACGACTTAAAACTTTAATCTCACTAACGCAAGAACTAAATTAAGTTCCATTAATTTTGTTTAATACGTCGTGTCATCATCATCAATCGCAAAGCTGCGAAGCTGCTCCAGATTATTTCTCTTAATACAGAGAGGAGTATATCTTTTGTACACAACACGATGTATCTGTGCCATACAAGTATCTCAATGCGTGCTGCAGCTCCAGCTATATTCATATGAATCGAGCGAGATCCATGTCATTGAAACGGTATGTTTTCTGTTATTTTTTATTTTTTTGGAAAGGAAAAAGGGATTGGGGATGGCTCTAGGACATATGGCTGGAAATATGTCCCCAACCATCTCTCGTCTTCGTGGCCGTATGAAGCGAGGATGATACATGTGGGAGTCTGTGACAGAAGCGTTCGTTTTCATTTATTTCGTGCCGTTTCCCTTGGATTTTTCTGTGTTTTTTTTTTTTTGTTTGCTTGAAACATCTTCTCCTCATGCGGAAAGTTTTCACATTTTAATTTGAATACCCTCCTTTCGTTGACAAACACAAAGCGTGTCGCCAAGCTGACTGTGCCTCAACACAATGGGAAGACAGTTTAATCTTTCTTTTTTTTTTTACTTTTTGTTCCTGTGCCAGAGTAGGTATGAACTTTTATATGGGCAACGGGTAGGTATAGAGGGGATGACGAAGTTTAGTTATGGATATTTCCGGTTAAGGCTAAGCTCTCCAAAGTGAATATGATTTTGAATGAAACACATACACAGACAAAAATAGGCAAAAAAAAACGGCAGTTTTGTGTAAATATAGGCTCAGGTTTTGAGGCAACAGGGGAATGGCTGCTGTTGATCTTATTATTTTTTTCCTCCATTTTAGATCCATTGGAGTGTGAAGGTGTTAAGGTGTTTGTTCCTTTTTTTTATTTATTTATCAAAGAGGGGAGTACCTATCTGGATAGATACAAAAAAAGGAATATAAACTTTAACCATTATTAGACTTTGGGAAGTGAGAAATAAGCGACTTAATGTGCTGTTTGCCCCTTTTTTATATCTTTTGTTTTGAAGAGAACAACTTCAAAAATAAAGTTTTTTCTTTCTTGCTGCTCAGCGATTATGAAAGGTTGCCGGTGACAAAACGACAAAAAGGTTAAAGTATGATTTATGCGAAGTTTAAAAGAAAATTGCCAAGCTATTGAAAATTTTAAAAACCTTAAGTAGGTAGGTATAGAAAAAAAAAGAAGGTAGAAATGGAAGATAGGCATCATAATGAGAGCTCTTTACTCTTCCCATTACCATCACCTTCTGTCTTCCAGTCCCTTTTCTCGTGATACTTTTCGAATATTATGCGAAAAATATATTTTAATGGTTTTGTATAAAGAGTGTTGGAATAAATTGCTTCAATTTATTTAGTATTCCTTTTTTATTGTTTTTGGTTTCTGACAACAGATATAGGGAAATGACTTTTCAAATTTAATGAATATTTTATCTGGAGATTGTGAACTTTTCAAAAAGTGTCGTTTAGACCATTTGCCGAAACATATTTTTTTTTTTTAGTTTTTAGCGTGAAACAAATTTCGGAAGCACCTCGAAACGTCAAACGTGTGTTTAAAAAGTAACGGTTGATGTATTAAAAAATAAGTGTTAAGAAGACCTTAAAAGTGGAAATCCTATATTTTAACATAAAAAAGTATGTTCCTGAAAAGTGGCAACATTGAAATTTTAACCAACGCTGCGTCTACTGAACATCCATTTTTTTTAAATATCCATTGGTATTTCCCAACACGGCATTTGGAGGCACTTTCTCAACTTTCTTCGTGTTCAAAATATAAAAAAATATGAAAAAAAGTGGAGGTTTCACTCTTTGACTTAAAAGAATTATTTTTCCGGAAAGTGGCAACATTGAAATTTTACCTGAAGGATTTGTATATATTTAACCCCTTTTATGAAAGTCATCAATCGTCACGCAGAGCGCGCTCTATGAGCTCAGAATAAAATAACTGAGCAAACAAAGTTAAATGCAAAACACAAGCATTTGACAGCTTGTGCTCAGGTTTATTTCAAAAATGATTGAGAGAGGATCTTCAGAACATGCTCCACTTGCTCGGATTCTTTTCCGAGCTCTATTCTTAATTAAAAAAAGGAAACCCTTATGTGCAAGGAATGAGTTCCATTTATGAAAAAAAAATCCCCGCTTAAAAGCGTTCGGTATTCGGTTTCCTCACTGGACAATAATCTATTGTTTTCTCGAAAAAAAACGGAACTCGTGAACGTTTTGGAACTCACTATTTTATTTATAAGCACATTTTAGAGACTGCGTAAAGTTACAATACCCCTAAACGCGAAAATGTTATTCATATAAAAGTTATGAGACGTGGAATAGAGTAATTTTAAGCTAAACGCGTTTAAAAGGTGACTGCAAGAAGATATTTTAATATGACATTTAAACGTAATAGATTTCTCTTTAATTGTACTTTTTTTTACACGAAGGAATTGTGATTAAAGTGTATTGAAAAATGATCCATGAATAAGGATTTACACAGCATTGAACAAAGCGTCAGTAAATGTTTATACATTGCGTAGCTATTCATCCGTTAAGAGGTATTTTTGAGAATTCTTTTGAATACGAGTGTTAGTGTATATTTGTTTTAAGGTCAGAAAATGTCAATCTTGGTCAACCGACGAATCTTTCGCATTTGGTTTAAAATAAGTTCGTCTTCTCACATATTTTTTCTACCTACGCCCATAATATGTGTACACGTATCGTCGAAGAAGAGTACATTATCTGCTCCACGTTGGGCGCCATTTAGTAGAAATGTTGTTGGGCAGTTATTTAGTATGCAATCGAGACTTTTGCACTATCAATATTTATCAATATTGCAAAACTTTTTAGAAAATTAACACATCTCCGCATAAATACACTCTTCCCTTATTTTACAAATCATTTTAAATTTATATAAAATGTTCAAAGCCTAAAATTAATCTGTCATACTTTAAAATACCATTCAAATTTAAACCAAACCTCATCCTCTAGTTGCCATGAACAATGCAATTTATAAAAGCATATACTCGTATGCATATAATCTATAGACTTTTGTACAAATCCTTCAATTACTCAATCAACATCTACCTCGATTTTTGTGCTGTCAAAAAATATTATTCGTTTACCCTTGTTATACTGATGGTGTGTTTGTTTCAAAATTGCAAAATCATATGAAGCATATTATATAAAATATAACAAGAAGTGTCGATATTAATAATTATTGAAACAAACAATATCTGTGGAATGACAGATTGTGGCTACCGTTATGATGCTGGCATAATGCAGTAGAGAGCCTCAATTCAAACGTCAACTGCATTGATATCTGCACACAGACACCCGCATATATACATACATATGTTTCCACTTGAATAAATCCACCCGTTTGTCTGTCGGTCGGTCGGTCGGTCGGTTTTCATTTGGAGCTCCCTGATGTGCTTCGCTCCAGTTCTCTTTGTTCAAAATGCCTGTCAGTAACATTGAATGTCCTTGTATACATATCCATTGTAAGTTTACATTCCCCTGGAGGACATCGAACCGAAAACCAGAATCAATACACACCACACACCCAAAACAAAACAACAAAATCAGAGGCGCACATACTACTCACTTCAATTGGCATGTGAAGTGGTCTCGACTCGACTCGAATCGACTCGACGCCGCAGATTACACTGCGTCGTCGTCGTCGTTCTCATCATCATCATCATCATCATCATCATGGGCTATACGTGGTCCTTACACACAAATGTATAAAGAGATATAAGCTATAAAAATAGCACCGGAACCATTGCCATTCCTCAACATTTTCCATGATGCCGCCTGCCTCATTTGGCCAAAAATTGAGTAACAGTATGCGGCTGTATAGTTGCTCCAACTCCACGGATCATTACTAACTCATCTCGTTGCTAAAGGCTTTGCGGCTATTTGGCACTCTGTGTAGACCCATCTATATACATACCTAGGTAGACTAACCCCCTAATTGAGGCTCAGATAAGTTTAACAGAAGCTAAATAGAAAAACAACACTCCAACAAGCTCTGCAAAATAAAAAAAAAAAACATTACGCCCTCCCAAACGTGTAACAATAACCATAGCAAACAATCGCATGTCTTTGTCACATCTGTCAAATTACGAGCTTTCTGGCTCGGCTTGGATGGTTTATGACCGGCATTGATTAAATGTCCATGTCCGTTTATTTTTGTTTTTTTTTTTTTTGCCTTCTGCTTCTCGCCATAACGTCACATTAAAAAGATATCAAGTTGAAATTTATTTTCTCATTAAGGTCGTTTTAGAGATATTAGAGAAGATATCAATTGCTGGGTGGACGAACATTTTCTTTTTAAGTCGTGGCGTGATGACAAATTAAGGCGATAGGTAGGTACCTTTAAGGGAAACTTTAAACCTTTGAAGAAAGGCTAACAAAAAATTGATTTAAAATATTTAATGGGTCAATAATAACAGGACTTTAGGTGGTAAGTCCACAAAAAAAAAAAACAAGTGAAAAGTTAACATACGTTCCACAAATTTTAGGGTAATGTGTTTGTCAATACTTTTTTAATTTTAAGGAAATTAAAGGTGAAAATATTAATTTCGTTGGTTTTTGAGTATGCACAAACACATGCCAAATATCCACAAACTACTCACTTAGGTGGGTTATATGTCCACAGATCTATCGTGAACGTATAACCCTCCGTATGGTGGGCCAAATGTTCACATGAAATTCTTGTGGAGTTCTGTTTTAACGATTATTGCCTTATGACCCATTTATGAAATGCAGTGATTAAGACCCGTTTCCTGATATAAAAATAAAAAACTAAAAGTCGACTTAAAATTCACCTTAACTTTTTTTTATTTTTGTATTTATTTATTTTTAAAAATAAATGTAAAATTCTTGAAAATAACTTTCTACAAGGAATTTAAAAAATTCAAGCAAGTTTTTAACTCACTTTATTCAAATTGTCAAAAAAGTATTTTGAAAATTTGTAACTCGGTTCTTGAAATTTATATATATCCAAAAATGTCAGTAGTAATTAAATTTTCAGCTATTACTACCACACTGCCCTTTTTTCTTTCTTTTAATACGGCCAAAACATTGTGGACTTATGACCCACTTCTTTTATATTTTTAGAAAATTATAACCCACATCATTGTTAAATTAAAGCTCACTGATTTGTGGTCTTATAACTTACGCATAAAGTGAAAATCTTATAATGGACTTTTGGCCTGTGCACTTATGACCCTGAACAAGTATTTTACTTTTCATACCACAGCGTCTTATTCAAAACAAAATTGATTTATGGGTTAAATGTTCCTCATATGTATTGTGGATTATTGTGGAACGCATTGATTTTCAGTTCAGAAAAAAATGACAAAGTAGGTAAATTTTTGTAGATGTCCTTGAGGTTTCTTAAATAATTATTTTTAAGCCAATAGTTTGAGCCACCAATATATATCTATCAAAAAACGTTGGTATACAATTTTCAACTTAACTTACATTCCAAAATGTTTCTTTTGAAACTAAAATTATTTGTAGACTTTTTCACGCTACTTTGAATTTTTCCCTTTTATCAGTTGTTACTATCACTAATTGCTAATTTTGAAGCATGACATTGGCTGAATACTTTATAATAATACTTTTTCATTGCTATATTTTAAAACTTACATTTGAAGCTTATTAACATTCAGGCTATATGCCTATAATTGGATCAGAGTCTTACCTAAAAAGAAAAAAAAAACAATAAATTCAAAAGTTAAATAAGTGAGTTAAGAAAAAATATTATTAAGAAAAAAATCAGCAAAAAAAAAACAAACAAAATTGATTTTTATATGAAAAAATTGTAAGTGACCGATTTCCTTTTTTTTTTTAAGACGTAGAAAATTATCGAATTGAAATTGTTGCTTATTGCGTTTATGAGATCGAATTTTCTTATCTTTTTTATCTTTTCAATGGCAAAAAAGATAAGGCCCCGGATTATTGTTCTTGGTCTAGTGATCTACATTTTTGATTGTTGAACTTAACTGTACCAAGACATAATAAAAATGACAGGGTCAACAATTTTTAAACCGCGGATTTAAAATTTTGAAAAATCCATATATCTTTGACTATTCAAGGGCTTAATTCAAAGAAAATGATAAAGGTTTAAAGATCTGATACCTTTTGGATTTTTGCTTATCTTTTTCTTTAAGACGTAAAAAATCGTTCGAAATTGCGTTTTTAAAATTTGAATTTCTTATCTTTTTCAATAATTTAGTTTTAAAAATGTCGAAATCTGGGTTATAGGCTAATAAAACCAAATAATTGTCTGCGTTCTAGATTTCAAAATTTTCTGTTGCCAAGATGTTAAATAAATGCGGGCGAAATAAATGCGAAATTGCGTTTCTGAAAATTATTTTTTCTTTATTTAACTGCGTTTTTAAGATCGAAGATTCTTATCAATGGATTATAATTTTAAAAGATAAAGCTCAAGTTTATTGCCCTCGGAATATTGATTTGTCAAACTTAACTTTGTCAAGATATAATAAAAATTACAGAATCGACATTTTTTTTTACTGCGATTTTAAAATTAAATATTCGTTTCTCTTTGATTTTTGAAGGGCTTTATTTAAAGAATAAGATAAAAAGGTTTAAAGGCTTATGCCGAATTCAAGTCAACGGTCTGGATTTTCGTTAATCTTTTTTTTAAGACGTAAAAAACCGATCGATGTTGCATTTAAAAATAAAATTTTCTTATCTATTTAGTGATTGACATATTTTTAAAAACGACTCGACCTTGGTTAAGGACCTATACAAATTAATTTTCTACGTTCTAGATTTTAAAATTTTCTTTTGGTAAGAAATAAAATAAATTCTTGAATCGACATCATCGGAAATTGCGTTTCTGAAAATTAATTTACTTTTTTTTTATCTTTTCAAGGGCTAAATTTGTAAAAAAAGATGGTAAACTTTTTACGTTTTACATTGTTGACCTTCCAACTTTGTGATGAGTTCATGACTTCAATTGAGAAAGGGTTTTGTATATCTTGTTGTTTATTTCTGGAAATTAATGTACGTCTCTTTTAGTCTGATGAACCTGAAATTATTGGGGACTCGTTTAAACATTTCAATGAAAGAATCTTTAAAAGATTTTTTATTCTCAAATTTTAATCTGTAAAAAAGGAACCAAGGTTCTATATTTCATTTTGAATGTGTCGAAAATGACAACAACACTGTTGAAGTAGGTTTACAAACGAGGGACAAACAAGGTACTATGATTTTTTGATGGAAATAAATTTATGAGTAATTATCAATTTAATTTTAAGTATATGCAATTAACAGCTTAAATAGCAAAGCTACCAAACGCAATTTAAATAAACTAATAAGGACTGAGAATTTATTTCATTTGAAAAAAAGTGTCTCACTGTTGGCGAGGCATGATCTCCTCAGCATTTCAAATGACTTATTTTGTTTTCTGCTCGAAACTCTCATATGAAAATGTAGAATAAAATTTTAATGGTTTTTGCTTCAATAACAAAATGTTCTTTTACCGTATTTCTCTGGTTCAAATTTGGTTAAATGTTATGAAATGTCATTTTTGTTTTCAATTTTTTTTCGAAAATGGTTATTTAATTTCTGATTTAACCTCCTAACTTACTTGTTGTTTTCAAAATGCTTGACACAAAACTCCATCTTAGGAGAGTAACTAACAAATTTTAACCAAAATCATGTTAAATGTACGGAAAAAAACGCGATTATCTTAAATTTCAATTATAAGTAAGGTAAAAGAGTAGGGTCATCGATTTAAAGCTGAAAGCTTACCGAATCAATCAAAAAGTTTTATTATGACTTATGAAAAAAAAAAAAAACATATCATTGATTTGTGTGAGCCAAGGTACATCAAACAGAGAAAACAAAACATATACGAGTATCTTCATAGGTTTTCTTGCTTTATGAATCAAAAACTTTTTGATTGATCGGTTTGTTTTCATGCCTTATGCTAAATTTATACGGCATAACTGTTAAATGTATTAGAATTTCTACCACAAAACTAGTCAGAACTGTTCTTAATAAACAGTTTACTGGCAATGTGCTAGAAAAACAAGTTAATTACTAGCCGTAATTTGCAAAATGATGTTAGCACAATATTTTCACGGTGCAAGTATAATGGAGGAAAATTATATGTGAGTTTAAATTGTCAGTTTTGCGTCGAAAACTATGACAGTCAAAATAGAAACTACTCATAAGTGATACGAAAAATTAAAGGCATTGTACCATTTCCGCATTAGTAAACAATATGGTGAAAGCTGAGAGGTAGGAATCTTTAAAAGGGCAAGCTGGTAATCAACCAGGGAAATAGGATAATTATATGATGAGAAACTACGTGAAGGGCACATTAATAGACAGTTCCGGAATTCATAACAGAAACACAACGAAATATTCTCACTTCTGAGCATTTGTAGAAATGTTAACATTTTTGCTATTGCTTAAACAGCAAATGTTATAGGTTGATATTGCAATAAATTAAAGTTGTTTGCTTATTATTCTGTATATAGAATTTTATAATTCCAGCTTTTCGGATCTAATCATGTGTTCACAAAAGATTAAGGACTATACAACATTTAAAAATATGTATCTTCATAAAAACAACTTTTCCTTAATACATTTTGTATTTATTAATTTCCTAGGGCTTCATTTCACAAACAATTTTTTTTTCATTTAAAACAATGTACTTAAAAAAAAACGAATATAGACAAAAACTTTAAACAATACTTACAAATCGTTTAAAATCGTATCACGAAAAACTAATTTAAAGTGAAAATAAATTCACAGTCAATAAGAAACCCCTTATACTTACCTGTTTAAAAATTCCAAGCAACAAACTTGGTACCTATTGTCTATCCCTATTGGGGTTTTACTTAAAATACAAACTTTTCCGGACAAAGAAAAATAAAAAAAAAAAAAAAGTTTCACTATCCCTGGTGTTTGATGGTCGTGTCTTACATCGAACCAAAACCAACAGTGAACCACAACAAAATGCCTTTATTATTATTATACCTACATATGTATGTAAAAGTATAGCTTTAAGGAAGTACCTATACCTACATATACATACTAGATAGTTAAAAAGTTTTTATCTCTATTTTTGTACTTTTGAAACACTTAATTTGCGATTATTTATACTTAATTTACAAAGTTTAACAAAATTTTTGTTCCGGATGTTGACATCGTCAACGTTAATGGTCGATTTCCTGTTCTTAAATAAAATCTATAAACACCAAACGGTCACGGAGATGGCAGCAATGAAAACGTTTTCTATTTTTATTAAAGTTTACGTTAAACGTTTTACTACTTCATTTTTGTTTTTTTTTTTTAAATTTAATTTTATTAATAGAACTTAATTGGTGGTTATGTTATGGCTGATGTTTTGGGGGCTTGTCCTAGATCCACTTCACCCCTCCCCAGCCCTCTTTAATAGGTTTATTTAAAACCACTAAACACAAAATTCGTAAATGTCATTTTTATTAACCGACTTTATTGGTCTTTGGTGTTCAGTGCGAATTACTGGTTTAAAATATATAACACAAAAAAAAAATGGTAACAAACGAAAACAACTCACCCGGAACCGCCAAATGGTTATCTGTGCCAAGGGATACAATTCCAAAATGACAACAACAAAAAATCAGCTAGTGTTATAAACATGAACATTTTATGTTTTCAAAGTGGAACAGCAGCTGAAAAGGGGAAGTTTAATTCCACATATATATAAATAAAGCAACAAAAAAAAAGCCACACATGGACAGACAGACACAACGCGAACCATGGTGCTGAAGCTCGAATCTTTTGCCAAGGAACCAACAGCGGCAAACACAAAATTATGTTTAACGTTGTATAGCGAATCAGAGAAGCAAAAAAAAAAACAACAACAAAAAAGTTGGCCATTTCGACAAAAAACCATAACCAGAACATGGTCGGTCATTGGAAGAAGGAATTGTGCTGATATCGGTGCTGATATTTCGTGATACCAGATACGAGTATATTAGTATAGTTGTAACTTTAGTGCTGGCGAAGTTTTTCGTTTAAAGTTTAATTTGTTCTTCGGCGAGGGTGTTTCTTTTTTAATGCCTTAAAGAGGGTGGCCATCATCACTATCGTCGTCGTAGTTGTAAAAGAATTAAAAAAGAAAAAAAAACTATCGATGGAGGAAGATATTGACGAGGACATGCACCCATTGTCACAGCTGAGGCATCTAAGGCTACCAACCGGAAAAGATAGCAGCAGAACTTGCAGACGCTTAATGTTCCAGTGCGAAAGTTAAAGTGTTATTTTGTGAATGCAGTTGCTGCTAGAACTTATATCGCTCATTTTCTGTAAAAACGATGGCAAATTTCATTTCTTGTACTTTTCAGATAAAAGAGATTGAAAATTTCCTTTTTTTTCACGAGACAACTTTTGATAAGACTTTAATAGAAGGTATAATTTTATAAGTGTTCGCAACTTAAATTGAGCAGAGTAATCGATATGAAAGAAATGAAAAAAGTATACTCATTGACTGAGAGGGGACATATTTTTTGATGAAGGTAAATACCATTATTGCAAAAGATGAGAATATTTTGAATAGTCTTTTTTTCAGTTTGTCTTTATAATAATTTTGTAGTACCTCGTGGCATAATGGTTAGTGCTTAGGACTGTCATGCCAAAGGTCTTGGTTCGATCCCGGCCACTGCCACCTAAAAACAGAAATGTTTTTTCCGAGGTACTGGCTCTTGCGAGGGACTGACAAATCCTCCAAGATTATACTTGTCATGAATAAGTGCTTCTCCTGCACTGCTCATTCCTGCCAACAAAACGCACACAGCAATGGTTGAGAGTTGTAAGTCACTAGGCCTTGGTTCTCCACGAGCTGTTGTGCCACCAAATTTATATTTATTTTTTCTTTATAATAATTTATTGCTCAGTCAAAATCTTTATTGCAAATAATTGTAATGATTTTCTATTGAAAAATAGTACGTATACGTCATAGTGGCTCAATGATACTTATTTCGCTCACTTTTTGCATTAATGTTCTACTTTATTTTTAATTTGCGACTTAATTCTTTTTTAAAAGCTCTTTTTAATTTTTTTTAAACATAAGCTACTCGTAAATTTAGGAAGTTTTGGTTTTGAGTATCACTTTAGTTTTTGGCTAGCTCTTTTGTCTTTTTTTTTTTAATGTGGGGCATTGACTTCTTTAGTAATAAAGTTTTACTGCAGATCAGTCTTTGACTATAACATATATCGAGAAACAATATTGTAGCTGTGTTCTATTGTCGGCCTTACCGAGAAACTATGTCGTCCATGGCAATATGTTGAATCTTGAAGTAGAATAAAAAAAGAACGGCAAGGGTTAAAAATTAGGGAACCAAAAATCCAGCACAATTTTTTCTCTTGTGCTTTTTTCCCACTTTACAAGTCGCCACTGCCTTTTCTGCCTCTGTATCGTATAGCTTCACTGAGTGAGTCACAAAGAGTCTTCGTGTTAACATTGTTTTTTTTTTCACAAAGATTATTTTATCCTTTAAAGGAGTTCCATTTTTTTGGGGGGTTTGTTTTTATTTTTCATTTTTCGTTTGTTTTTTTTTTCTCAAAGGACAACAACGACGACAAAAAAAATATTTTTATTCACAAAGATAAGTTTTCATGTAGAATAATGAGCTTAAATTCAGGATAATTTACGGATTGGTGGTTTTATGCGAGTTTATTATTATCATGGATGGTGGAAAGTTTATGTTATGATTATCTTTAACATTTTGTTATTGGTAAGAAATTACGGAAGTAATAAAAGCGAAATTTTATTTTTTTAAATTAGGGTAATCTTTTGGAATATAGGTTTCATTTCAAATGTAAAAAGGGATGATATTTGGGTATGATTTTCTTTTTTTATTATTTGAGGGCACGCGAATATGGTTGATGTTAAAAAGAATATGAATTCGAGTTCGTTTAAACGCGTTCCACCCTAACATAATTTGTGAAGAGTTGTTTTTTATTTTATTTTTGTTTACCGACAAAGACGACAACCACGAGGGCCATGACTACGATAAAATTTTAAGAATTAAGGTGTTTTAATAAAAGAAGGAAAGATCTGCTTATGAATTTAGAGCTTAGAAGGATAATATTGTTATGGTTATTTAATTGGAGATAATGCCGATATTAAATTAAGTAAGTCCATAAGAAGGACATTTTATATCTTTACATTTAAGATTGAATTGATATTTTGTAGGAGAAGCAATATTTCTGTATAAAGTAAATAATTATAATATCTGAAAGGTTCTTACAATACAAATTCTTCGGGAATGATATATTTGATTGCAAGAATAAGGTTATTTTATTTTTCAAATTTTGGTGGAAGCAATTCTCTTCTGTACCTGGCTACCCTATGAAAGCGATTAATATTTTTATTTTTTTTTTACTTTTCAAAAGCATCCTACATTGGTCTAACTTAACTTTGTCGGAATTATAACATTATTACATGAAAAGTTTTTTTATGAAGAGCTTTGATTGAGTTGCTGAATTCATATAGGTATATGCAAGGTCTGCCAAAATATGGTTGATTTTGATATAACAGTTACCTTAGTTTCTGCAGTGAGGTGACGTATACTGAAATAAATGAGCCAAATAAAAAACTTAGCCTAAAAATCCATAAAAAATTAAGCAAAACACTGTGAAGAACAAAGGCTTTCATCATAGTCACTAATGATTTAAAGTTAGATAGCCCGCCAAACGAAACGCCAAGTTTTTATAGACTTAAGGCTATAAAAAGCTATTTTGAATCAATAATATATCATATTACACAAAATTAGAGTGGGATGATATAAATATTTACATTAAAAGCTATTGCGATTAAAATAAAATAAAAAAACAATCAATACATATAAACAATAAACATACATATGTATGTGAATATGTTATGCAACCAAAAATACTATTTACCGTATATTTGTCTACTTTATGTGGGTTTTTTTGGTCAGTTTGAATTTCAATGTTAATAAAAAAACTTTTATATCATTTCTACCCAAACTTTTATAGCTATCATCCACGACTTCTTCAGAGGTTTTATTAGATCTTTCACATAAAAAAACAACAAAAAAAAAAAATACGAAAAAAATAAACAATTTGTATGCTTATGGATTTTAATTGTTTAAAAATCAAGAACTTATTTTTTTATTTTTTGAAATTATATTTGGTACAAATTAAATTATAGGCATTTAAATATAATGGAAAATGTGCATAGAGGAGCAATTAGCTTTCTTATTGTTGAATGTGTTTGTTTAGGGCATGAGTATGCTTAAAACCAAAAATGCTACTAAATTCACCCTTGAGTTTCTAAGAGGATGGTCACACTGGTAATTATTTAATATGTCAAGTAACTATGCTGCATTAGATAATTATAAATTAAAAACATTTCGTTGAAACTTAAATTTCTTATCGAAATGGATGGTTTAAAATGATTAAGGAAAAGTTAATAAAAACTAACCAAAAGAAAAATTCAAAGATTTTGAATTTTTTGGGAGCAACGATTGACTCAAAAAATACTAAACAAAATAAATGATTTATAATGACAGAAATTTTTATTCAAAACTGCCTGGGATATAGAAAAATGAAAATTTTATCATTTCTTTTCTTCTATAGAGTTTTTGCCCGAAAGCCCAGTTTTTGGTACAACATTTCAGATTCGAGTATAAAAGACTTAGAATATAAAATATCTTTACTTTATTTCAATTGAGCATGTCAATCTTTATAAAAATTAATTTTTGTTGCGATTGTGCAAGCATTACTCCGTGAAACCAGGTTTATAACATCCCTGCACACTTTTCACATAAGAAAATCAGTTTTTTCCTAAGTGAGGAAGACTTGATTGGTATTTCATTTCAAATTTGATTTCACTTCGCTTTGAAGCTTAAACTACGCTTTAGATATAATTCAATTTGAAGTGAAACACAGATTGAAATACAACGGAGCCAAAATTTGTAAATTTCGAAAAAATCGGTGAATCGTGAAAATTTCATATTCTCAAGTGGAAACATCAGAAAATTCGATTGTGTGTGGGAAGGAAAATATATTCTAGCGAATGACAACTACGAAATTTTCAATCTACTAATTTTGTCCAACACAAAAATATAATTCCCAACAGATGGCGCTACGCTGGCAGACAAATGTACGACAGATGAGTACCTAGTTTATTCGATCTTTTTAAATTGTCGATTAATACGAAACGGTTTTGTGCGGTGAACCTACATTGTAAATGATCCAACGACGTAGCTGACATTTTTTGTTTGAATGTAGTTTGAAGAACGAAGATATGTGTTGAGTAAATTGGGCAACCCCCAGTCAAAAATTAATGGAGAACTGCAGCGCAAGCAGAATTTCGATTGAGACGTTTTGAGAGAAACCGTTAGCACAAATAATATCCCACTGCTAAGTCTTCAGAAAAAGAATATGCGCGATACATTATTGAAGGCGATGGATATTGGTTGCAAATAAGAATTCAATTATGATCAGACATTGCTCTCGCAGCCTTTTTTACTGGAATAGCTTCTTGGTTGTTGGAAGTTGGTTGGGCGATGAGTGGCAAGCTAACATTTTACAATTTTAGGAGACTCATCGATGTCACAGGTTTTGAAAACTAGCTAAATTATCAGCTGGGTAAATGCACATATAAGCGACCATTGGAGGTTCTTGATCGAATAATGAAAGATTTCTAGGAAAATGCAAGACGCTTCGGAAAAGTAATGATATTACTGGCAGGCGATTTCCATCAAATATATGGTTCCTCCCGCTATCAACATCTGAAGATGAACTCAACGTTTGCCTGAAATAATAGGTACTTAAAAAAGCTTTATTTGACGACAAAAATGCCAGTTGCGTTACAGAACGATCCAATTGAATTTTCCAGTTCATTGGATGTGCCCAGTATACCAACGCACGTTTTGCGACTCAAAGTCAGATCTGTTGTCATATTGCTGCATAATCGGAGCCAACTACAATTGTGCAAAGTTAACGGTGAATAAACTCCTGCACAACGTCCTCAAAGGAACCATGGTCAAAGACAAGTTCAAAGGCGAGAAAGTTCTCACTTTAAGAATTCGACGCGAGGCCAATCATTTTTCAATATCGTATCTTTGTTTAAGCGTATTCGGCTGGTAGGCAGAAGGTCCTAGTTTAGATCTCAGAAAAAAACAAAGTATGAAAATAAAATAAGTTTTTTCAGTTTGAACTTGCTCCGGCTGTGGACTGCAAGACTTCGATTTTTTAAATAGCCTTTAGATACTTAAGCTTTCGACTAATATACTTATTTTTTTTTTTTCTATTTCCCTGTTTTTGTGATTATAGTTCTTTCCAATTGAAAGTTATTTCCATTTAAATCGGAAGTTTGATGAAGGGAATAAGCCAAAAAATTAAACGTTTGTGAAATCAATTAGAACTTTCTAACTTCTCACATAATTTTGTTTTCATTCAAAATGTACCTGTACATCTAACCTTTATTTTAGTAATCATGACTTTCAGACTTGATCAAAATAATTAGCGCAATTGTGAAATATTTGCTCAAATACATGATGGCGCTTATTTTCTTCTTCAAACTGCCAATTCAATTATTGCTGAATGCGTAAGTTTTCAAAAATTAACCTTGAATTTATTTTCTTTAATTTACCCAGTACTCTTTCATCGTCAACATCGAGTGTGTGACTGCTGTCAATTACATATATATATATATCCATACATATGTTTATGTACCTTCAACAATATAAATAATTGATTTGAAGTGAATAATTGCAAGAGGCTGTTATTGAAAATGTCACAAATGATAAAACACCACCAGAATAGAATCATGGATGGAATACCATTTGAATATTATAAAATCCTACACAAGAATTTCTAATACTTCTTACTTTGAAGTAATTATATCAACATTTTTGAATAGAACAAGTTCGTAGAATTTTCTGAAGAGTGATTATATTTTCGTTACATGAAAAGGGAATTTTTAAGATTCAAAAAGATTTACAAAAGTATTTAATTTCTGAAGTGAGTGGATCAAAAGAAAGCAGGAAATAGTAGTTAATTTACCTGAGAAATTAGATACTGACAAAGTTTCCAAAAACAATTAACATATCAAAAAAATTATGAAAAAACTAATTATTTTGGAAATTAGACATAGAGTTGGTCTATAATTTTAAGTTTTTCGAAAGTCAGCCTAATGAGAACAGAAAATTGAAAAATAAGCCGATTGCAAATTATTGTGATGTCATACCCTAGTTTGACTGTTCTAAACGTTGAAATTTAATGATTTGGTGAAGCATTTTAGAAATTAGTTGTAATGGTGTTGATGCCAACTACAAATTATTAATATTACCATTGTCAATTGTCAAATAATTGATAAATTTTAAATTTGATTTTTAAAAACTCTGCTGATAGAAGTTTTGGTAATTGAAAATAATGAAGAACATTGCGAATCACAACACTGTTACACATTTAAAAAAAATTGTTGAATAGTGTTTTGATAAATTGTATTTAAAAATCCAAATTTCAAGGTTTATCAACTATCAATTTGATAACTGACAATCGCAATAGGGGTGTTTATTTTCATAGTGAAAAAAACTGAATAGAATAGAATACGTATACGTCATAGTGAACATTGAATAATCAATTCAAATTGCTGTTATTGTAACATGATGTACGTGGAACAGGGATATTTTTCAAACACATTTATTTAATATCAGAGTTCATAAAGGGTGAGCCAGCCATTTCTTTAAAGTCGGTATATGATTGTTTGGCGGTATTCCAAGCGAGTGGACAGTCTGTCGGCAATATTCTTTGAGTCAATTGCACTTGATACGGAAACAAATGCAAATCATCCTTTAAAATGCGCCGCAATGTGATTCAACTCGTGCCAAAATGCTGAGTGTGGTGACGATACGACACACGTGGATTCTCAGCAGTTCATTGAAACGTCTTGGGCGTAATGAAAGGCATGTTTACGACTCACACTGTCTCTTTCTAAACAAATAATATTGACGGTGGCTTCAGGCGGTGTTTTCAGACGGTGTTTTCAGACGATGTTTTCAGATATGAAGACGTTGAGTTAAGTCTAATCCGTTATTACATTAAAAGCTGTTATTTTATTTAGAAAGAAGTTAAAATTATAAATTAACGTTCCGAAAGTTTGAGAAAGAAAATTAAGTAAAAACATTTGTAAATTTAGCTCGTTTTACAGTTGAGCATCGAAGCATAAACATTGAGTAGACTATTTTTCTGTTTTAACATCTAATACCACTTCATCTTTGTATTACGATTGCAGGTGATTAGGATTCAATAATTTGTCTATTGAAATTCAACATTTTAAATGTTAAACTACGAAACAGGGAACAATGAGCGAAGTGAACAAAAAAACTCTAAATTCAGGTTAAATAAAAAAAAAAAAACAATTAAATAGGTTACTATTTCTCAAAGTCTACTCACTATTCACTGAAATTTGCCATTTAAATTATCAAATTAAAGCTAACAAAGCATGATTTTACACACATACGAATGAAATTGATCTTAATTTTTTTTAATTACTGTTCCAATCCTTCCCGGTATGAATTTTGGTTCACTTTATATGAATCAACTCCAGCTCTACAAAGCTCTTGTGTTCGTAGTACTCAAAGTCAGAACCCACTCACTGACAATCCCAGTTCTATCATCAGCCAGTACCAGATTCAGCACACACTTCTTGATATCGCCAAAAGGGAATTAGTATAATGAATATGTTTCACATGAATAGTTTCATAATAATAATAATAATAGCTATCGTTCGCAGTTAATTGACAAAGTTAAGAGTCATCATAACCAGCAGCGTCTTGATAGCCATTCATGGATGACGACGACGCACGGACGGATGGACGGACGTGCGTTGTTGTTGACACCGTCGTTCGCTATTAATCACAAGCCAACGAGAACAGCTAACAACGTGACAATTTGCCGTTCTTAATTATACAAAGTTATCACCTCTAGACTCTGGAGAGTCTCACATCGAAGCCCCGAGTGATTTTTTTTTTATTTTCTTGTTGATCTTTATGTTGTCGACTTAATAGTTGTTAATGTTAATGCGGTGCTTTTAATATGTTTTCAGGTCTCCTTCTTTTTCTTCATGTTCTTAGAAGCTTCTAACTTTTCCCCGAACGTCATCGTATGGAAGGAAAAATGCGTGACAAAATATTGTACATCTAAATGACACAAATATGTGATGTGTTGATGTGTCTGACGACAGGTATGAGTTCGAGGATTCATGCCCCCCAACTAAATGTCAAGGACTTAAATCGATTTATATATAACTATGCGACTGTGTGCTGTACTGCTGTATAGCTCGATGCCGTTGTCGTCGTCGTCATCGTCTACCAGTGAAGTGGAGCTACTTGAGAGGTATGAGGTGAGACGTGACGGAGTAGGGTGTCGGAAAGACCTATGTTTATATATTTTCGGTTAACTGGTGTCGGTAGCGAATGTTGTTTCGTTTATTTATAACCAATTGGTATTGAGTTGAGTTTTGAACTGATTTGAGTTTGATATGTGTGTGGATGTGTTTGTTACATTCCATTTACTCCGCCACAAAGGACGATTCGGAGTAAAAACAGTAAAAAATCAGGGAAAAAAAATCGTTAAATAAATATCAATCACTTAAGGCTGCTTTGAAGTGTGGTGAAAACGTGCAGAAAGAGTGTGGGGAAATGTGGAAAACCACCATCGTTTTATTCTTCATCATCGTGTGATATTGCGTAATTTATTACAAACCCAAGGGGCCAAACAAACGTGTGTCTCTGAGGAGCAAGGGGGTAAACTCGGTTAAGGTATCATGTGAATATGGTGGCAATTTATTTTTCTAATATTTTTTTTCCTATTTGATGAGGGGGATTTTACTGGTTGGTTGGTTGGTTTTTTTGTTCTTATATTTTTTTTTATTGAAGTGTAAATGGAGCATAAGATTTGGTTCTATTTGTTTTCAAGATGAAGAAATGGCATTGAATTGGGTGCCGAAAGCCTGCCGGATACAAAATGCCTTTTGTTATGAAGATTTCTCGTCGTGCCGTTGTTTTTGTTCACCGTCGTCGTCACAGTCAACATTTTTGTTCGTTCTCGTTCATTCGTGAGAACGACCTAAGGTGATGAGTTCCGATTAAGTAAATTGATGGGGTAATGTCTTGAAAAGTTGAAAGCTTCGTTGTGTTTGAGGTTCGTGTAGGTTTCTTCTTTTGTTCGAAAATTAAATAAAAGTTGTGCAAAACTTTTGTTTGCTTAAGCTACATCATGCACGCGCAGTTAGAATTAACTTTTGTTGTTGTTGCTGTTTTCATACACAAAATTGAATCGAATAGAATTTTGGGTTTATCCTTGATTCTAAAAGACTTTTTTCAACCTTTTTTAAAGGTGAGAAACTTTAAATAATTTTATTTCACATTTTTTTTTTGTATTTTGAAAAAAATAAATAAAATCTGAACTGCTTTTTTACGTTTAAAGTTCAAGTATGTACACATAATAAAGAACAACTAAGCTGGTTTTTAGAACCCCCACTGAGATGCAGTGTGAGTATGTTTATATTAATTGATTCATTAACTTAGCAACAAATCGTTTGCTATAGATGAGTGAGCACGGTACTCAAATGCTGCTGCAAAGGCAATTATATCATATTTCAAGGTTTCTTTTGATGACTAGATATGAGATCAAAACAGAAATATGTTTTTTTTTTTCACCTGAAGTTGATAAATGCAATGTCAAAATATATCAAGCGTGTAATTTTTCGAAGTAGCAATAATGCATGTCGGCAAGGTATCCTTGGGAGAACATATCTTAACATTAAACTTTGTGAATTAGAAGTGTGAAGTTTAGAAGTGTTGGGAGAACTGGTTGTCACTCAAAAGAAGTGCTATGATCTACATGTAAAAATATTACGTTTTTGGGTCAATTTGTAAAGGTTTTTATAGTCCACGAAATAAATGAAGATCTGATCGTAAATGAAGTGTTTTCCAATAAAAGTAGATCGATGTTAAAATGAACAAGCTGTCTGTGAGAATGACTGCATCGGGTTCTTCTTCTCGACATTTTAATGGACAGCGCCGTTGTTTTGGAAAGATGCTTCATTTTGTTGGGTCGTGGGATGGCGCAGTAATAGAAGAGAATAGTGTAACAGGTATCACTTTGCCACTAAAAAACATTTTCAACTTCATCCAAAGATCAAGATGGTTTAGGGAGGCACCTCAAACCTAAAACTTCCACTTAACTTTCCCTCCTAAACTTCCCATTCCTACATTTTCCCCACCCTGGGAGCACAATGGATCCACTGAGATCCGAGTGAGGTGATGCAGCAAGTCACACCCACCTAACCTAACCTAACAGGTATCGCACGCAAGTGAAAGAAGACCTCAACCAACTTGGAATGCAAAACTGAAGACAGCTAGATAGAGACCAAGCTGGCTGGAAGAAGCTTGGTTGTTGAGGCCCTTGACCAGTGTCGTGCATAGGGGTAGGGCAACTACCTCAGGCACCTTGCCATGAAAGGTACCTTATCGCAAATTGCACGACACTTTCCATGAAAGGCACCACCAAGGCGAACTCTATTAGCCTAAAGACCAAGCTACGACAGTTCGGCTCCACTGTAGAATCCGTGATTCTTAATGGATGCAGCACTTGGAAAGTAACACCCACTGTTACAAGAAAGCTGTAAGCTTTCATCAATAGATGTCTGCGAAACATCTTATGGATTTTCTGGCCTAACTGTATCTCTAATGATGAATTTCAAGACGTAAGTGGTAGTGGAATAGACATATTCTTCGAAAAGGCCACGAGTGCATTGCGAGTAGAACGATGCAGTGGAACCCTCTCACGCAGCGAGTTAGAGGAGTGGGCCGACCAAGAAGTACTTGGCGAAGAACGGTCTAATAGAAATCAGCAGAACAGGGGAAGACTTGGAGAGAGCGCTAAGGTACATCTCCAGAAACCGTACACGATGACACGTAGGAGTAGTGGAGGCCCTATGCCTATTTTAAACGTCAAATTTGTTTGCAAGTAAATTGACTTACGTTGATCAAAACAGTTTTCTGCAAAAACGATAACAATATCTGCGTCAAAAAACAGTGATCATTTGACGATCCAATGGACTTTTATTTGACGTTTTCGAAAAAAGCCGATACTTTGATCAGTTAATAGTTAATGAAATGTTGATTAAAAGCGTTCGTTACATCCTTCGGATTGTCATCAATCAAATTAAGCGATCGGACCTCAAAAATTAAATTTATATTAATCTTAAATGTTCCAAAGCTTCGCCAGACAAGAATGAATGATTTGAGTTGATGATGATTTCGTGCGAAGCACAAAAAATCTAATGAGACACACGTTTTTCCTTTAACTTCTTCTCTAGAGTAGTTCCTAGTGGGATGATGGTAGGTGCGTTCGACTGTCATACCGAAAGTCTGGGTCGATTCCCAGTCGCTGCCATGACAAATCCTCCGAAAGTATACTTGTTATGAATAACGTCTCATCTAGCTGTTCGGACTCGGCAAACAATTTTAGGTACCCTCCATTCCTGCCAACAAACGCACACAGGATTGGTTGAAAGTTGTAAGTCACTAGGCTCTAGTTCTCCACGAGCTGTTGCACCACTTAATTTATTTTTATTTAATCTTCAATTTAACTGCAAGAAAATTTTTGGAGTAAGATAAGTCAAAATTAATCCAATCGAATCCAATCGAAATGACCAAGTCAAGTCCAGAAAAGAATTTGAAATCCCTTATATTAGTTTTCTGTAATCTTAGCTACATTTCAAGTTGAATCTCCAAGAAAATTCGAGTGTAAAGTTGATTTCTTTAGCCCAATATCTTGACGTTGACATTTTAATGTGAAAGGTCAAATGGACAGATGAAGACATTTGAACTAAATTGAATAGGTTCTGAAGACGATAATGACTTACACTTATTTTAAAGGAATCCTGTTAAATAAAACTGATATCAGTTTGCAATGAATTTTAACCATATGAATTAAGAAATAGACATCATCTGCAATATTATTGCAATAAATTTTATAACATTTGTTTCAAGACTAAGAACACAATTTAAATGACAAATGTATATATTTTATTTATTCTAAAATGTCTTAAGAACTTAATTTTCATGATATTCTCAATTTACATAAATATCCCATTTACAAATAACAAACAAATGTAAGTTAAGCCTTAAAATCGATCTAGATCTTAAGGTCTTCATCTGTATGCAATTAAGATTTATAAATCATTAAATTATTTTAATAAAGGTCCATTCACATATCCATATAAGCATATAGAGTAAAGATGATATTCTTCGTATAGGAATGTGATGCCCCTGGACTTAACTATCCAGGTTGGTTGTTATTATCCCTTTGGTCTATTCAATTTCTCACACTATAGTATTCATTGAGTTAATGTTTTACTGATAGCGTGGCTTCCCTTTTCCTCTCAAAATATCCATCTATTATGCTTTCTAGCCCTCCGGACCTCCCAACCAGCCAAACCAAACCAAACCAACCATATATATAAATACTGCTCAAATATTGAAAACTGTTTTCCAACTATTTCCCTATGTAAACACAATCGACTTTGTGTATAGAATAAAATACACAACTTTACATACGTATACACACATACACATACCCTTTAAGAATAACTGGCTGCCCTTTATCCTGTGGCGATATGCCCATATAGATTCTAATTGGATAACTTGTGTCCTTATTGCTTGGCCTGTATGATGGCCCTATGGGTTTTCTGGCAAGAATTCGAACTTGTATACAAAAACAAACAAAATATACTGGAGTGCGCTCTGCGACAGCAACAAATTGTCTCCCATTTCCGGAATTCCCCTATTTGTATGTGGAAAGTGAGTGCGCCTTTCCTTTTAATAGGTTAGGTTAGGTTCTTTTGTTGTTAAGGCAGCTTGGAATGTTATATCAAAACAGTGTTTTGTTTTGTTTTTGCTGGCTGTACGAATACTGTCAATGTATACCGTGGACGAGCGTTCAGGGAAGTAAACAAACAAACAAATTCAACTTAAATTCGTTTCGCATACAAATAGATATTCACACGCACGAACACATTGTACATATGGGGGCTAAGATTTATGCAGGGAAGGAACTGCGACAAGATGAATAAGTCGGGCGTTGTGTTAATATTAATCTAAAAAGATTTTTATGCTTAACGTCATTAAAATCTATTTAATTATTATTTCATCAACTACAACATTTATCGTAGGTAACAACTTTAATGCTAAAAGCATAATCGTCTCGGAGATATTTTGATCAATTTACGATGATGGTGCCTGTTGAATACACCGAGTGTGAACAACCTATGTGGACACCCCGTGTGAACATCTCAATGAAATTGTGACAGTTGACCCATGTGTACCTCACATAAATCGAGAAATGTCGGAATAAAAAGTCAAGATCTGTCAAATTAATTTTTTCATCGCCACACTTGACATTCTTCTTTTTGCGAAAAATAAAGTTTGTTTAATAAAATTGTTGTGTTGTGTTATTTATACTTCTATAAAGTTTTTATTTTTCTAAAATTGATAAATAGTTAAAGGCTTTTACAGCCAACAAAGTGTAACTTAATCTTTGATTTCAGTTTCTCTATAATTGCTCTTTCAGATATGAAACAATGAGCTTTAAATTACTTCATTGACACAAAACCGGTGTTTGAAGTGTACTATTTATATTTTTGGGGTCCATTTTCAAATACTTACACACATCCGACCCTGTTTCCATAACTTTGTCATTTTTATTCTTGTAAGGATATATAACACAAAATAGACCTATTTTATATTTACATTGTGTTAGGCTTTGGTAAACAATAAGCACGTTTGACTATTCTTAGCTAGTATAGAATGCCTGCCTTCACGTCAAACACATACTCGTATAGAAGATTGTGTACAATGTGTATAAGGTACAATCATGTTTACATTGCGTACGTCGTCTTTGCCAGCTGATAAGATGGTCCAATCTCCGGTCAATGTGTTTTTAACAAACTGATGCCAATAAAACGGGCTTATCGACAATATGTGTGGTGGAATGACAATATGATTAGGAAAATACATATATTACTCGTATGTGTATTACTTATACGGCATGGCTGTCAAAGACCCATTCTCGCCGGGCTCTCTTATAGAAGCTATTGAGGATTTAATAAAATTAGACATGATGTCTTTATATATATCTACTGCTAAAGGCGTGGCGGATAGGAAGTGTTTATTTTTTTCCTATATTGGCCAAGCTTTTGTCAAACAAAAAAAAAATGATTGAAAATAAAAAAAAGGGGTTGAAGGATGTTATTGGTTTCTAATACATCTTATGTGTCAAGTCTTTAATGTGATGGCAATACAAATAAATAAATATAACAAAAATAACAGCAATATTGTGTTTCATAGATCCGATGATAGAAGGATAAAATGAAATGTCCTTAAGTATAAATAAGAAAAATTACTTGATTAACGTCCTTCAGATAAATGTATGTAGGTTTGTTTCGTGTTAAAGTGTATAAGATTATTGGTTTTACTACAACAATAAATCTTGACTTAATGCTGGATTTATTGTTGGAAAATATATATTTTGTTTAACTGTTCTTATTAAGTTGACTCGATGGCTTATACTAAGCTAAAATAACAAACAGTTCGATTAAGTGTATCACAATAATTTCTACAGATTGACGTTGCTATTAAGCTTTAAAAAAAAAAAATTGAGATTTCCAATGATCCAATGACCACAAGGTCAATTACAGGGGATCAAAGGTCATAAAAATGGAGTTTTCATCGAAAATATTCCTGAAATTGAGTTGATTTACTCAAAAATTTCATTCCACAAACTTTCAGATTTTTTAATTTTGTTCGTAGCCTTAATCGACAAAATTGTATTGCATTTTAGACATTAAATTGTTACTTATTGCTATAGTGCTCCTATTATCCTTTCAACGGAGAGTTATACAAAAAACTCATTTCTAAAATATTTTCTAGTGAAAATGTATCACCGTGATAGGAGCGCTTTTCCAACGTTTCTTTAACCACTCTACCATTTTTATAAAATGACCAAGAAGCTTTCAATTAAATTGCCATCCTGTAAGAGTGTTATACAATCCTTATGGCAGTTTGTGTTTCTTTATTTCTATATTGTTCGCATTAGTGAATATGGTGAGATTTAAAAGCAAAATTATTTTGCATTTCAGACATTTTAATATTATTTGTTGCTATAGCACTCCTATTATTTTTGGGGGATATGGGGGCAATAAGAGCATAGCGCATTTTTCTAAATCATGATAGGAGCTGTGCACCAATGTTTCTTTTAATCACTCTTTATAGGATTATCAAGGAGCTTTCGATTCAGTAGTCACCCGTTGAAGTTGTTATACAATTTGTGTTACTTTAATTTTGTAATGCGTATATATTTTAAATTATGTTTGGCATCCGAGCACATCTTATAATTACATATGTTCACGAATTTCTACGAATTTATCCCAAAGTTCTGTCAAAATTCATATACAAAAATTAAATTCATTCTAAAATTAGAAGCATTCCGCTGTTTTCAGATGTAAACAAACAACAAGTGTCAGCTTATGTTTAAGGGTTTAAGGTACTTATATGACGCTGTTAGTGCAAAATTAGTATAACCAACTTTTTTAATCATATTTTTCATCTTTAATCGATATTAAACATTATTTTATTTGCAAGTCACATTTTTGGAAAGCTTAGATATTTAAAAATTTAAAATTTTGGCTTTGATGACTTTTTATGCATAAATGTAAAAAAATACGAAACAAAAATATCAAAAATGTCAAAAAAAAGGGTTACACCACTTTTGCACTCACGGCACCTCATATAAATGTGTTTCTTAATTCTTTTAATGTACATGCCTATCTATTCAATTATATGGGTTCTAAGCCATCATTTATTTTTGAATACTATTTAAAATAAAAATAGCAATGCGCACCCTTGCTTGGGTCATTCGTAACAATTCAAGATAAAGGCTATTGGTGGGGAAGGAACCCAGATTCGAACCTTTCTATGAACCTCATTAATACTTCTATAAGTGATGCTTTAAATATTCTCTGAAAGGCTTTATGGGAATAAATTTTTATAATATGAATTTGTTCTTATAAGCTACTATTATTACTTTTAAAAGACTATTCTTCGGAGTAATGAAGTTAAACTCCATAAGTTTGCAATAGAAGTAAACAAAAATTGCTATTTTACGTGATGCAGGTGCTATATCTATAGCTTCTTATACCCGTCAAGATAACATTACTACTTCATAATTTTGGGAATTTAATGATTGGATCAACTGTCATAAATCTGTCGTTAAAAAAATTGTCGCACTTTTTTAATAACTTATTAACACCACTTTTTCTTAGCCTACCATTGTGAAATTCTCTATTTTTTTCAATAAATCCAGCACTACTTTATGAAAACTTGTTCCTTTTTTTTAGTTTTAAATTTGGTTTAAAGAAATATCGTATTAAGTTATTTGTTCTCGAAAAATTCCTTGATAAGACAAAAAGGTCCAAAATAAAATAAATCAAGAACTTCTACAGTAAAACTTTTCATTCAATTTTTTTTGGTGTATGGGTTTTGGTTTAACGATTGTTGTATTATGTCTTGGAATAAATTTTGTCAAAAATTAATTTGTCTACCATTTTTTCTTTAAAAAATCCCTAGAATGTGACAAAAATTACTCTTTTCTGGGGCAGTGAGAAAAACTGTCAATATTTCAGAGACTTCTTAATTCATCGACATCGTAGCCATCTTTCATTGGAATTTGACAGTTCATGGCTTGATAGATGGGAGACGAACTTTATTTTCATAAAGTAGTATGTAGGTATTTCAATCGAAATATTAAGATTTTGGCTTAAAATAACGCCAATGGACCTCCCCTTTTGAGCCAAGCAAAGCAAGTAACTTACTAAAAAAAAAAAATGTATTCTAGCTGAGGATAATTTTTTAATTTGAAAGTCATAAAACCTCCACTACTGTCGTGAAACTCAGACTCTACGCTAAAAAATATCCCAATGTGAGTTGTCCACGCATACGATTTTTTCAAGAATCCTCACAAGCATCGGAATGCTGGAACATTGAAGAAGAGAAGAGGACAACTGTACACTATGCTTAAAGTATCTCACCGAAGAATTAGTGTCCCTGAAAGAGACCGTTAAAACCCTTACCACTTTACACCAATACAAAAATTATCCTCAAACGACAAGCTATTGAGAGCTAATTTTTGTCAATGAACATTAAGAATACAAAAGCTTTTTCACAAAACGATATCAAATAAATTGGGCTATAAAGTTCTTTTGTATGTGAATTCCATAGTTTAAATTTGTAAAGTAATTGGCAGTCAGTTTTTTTTTTTGTTGCATTATTTGTTAGATTTTAATTATCCGGGTTGGGTAGTCTCACAAAAGCGATATTATAATACGAGTAATAAAGTGATAAAACAACGCCCTCTAGTAAAACTCAGTTAAATTATTTCGAATACATAAAAAATAAGTAAAAATAAACATACATTAAGTTTAATTCAGCTTGTCACATACTGTCATTCACAAACGACTTTAAAAACATTTCTAACACCTGAACCCGAAGAAACTGCTTCTAAACATACACCGGAATACACAGACACACCTTTTTATATTTTTCGTTTTGTATTGGGAGTAAAAAAAACCTTTGGCAAGCCCCAACCTAAATTTAACCCATGTTCAAAGTTAACCATTCAAATCCAATATACCGTATAGTACTTGAAGAAAAAACAAAATAAAAACTCATTCCGATTGACACATTAAAAAAACAAAAATAGCAAAATAAAAGTCTCATGTTCAACACGTTCTAAGTCATTATCTTACGCGTCGCATTCAATCCTATATATCAATGGGTGTATCTCCAATGTAACCCATTCAATCAGAATCACCGACTGTTAAGAGATGGAACACCTTTCGTGCTTCTGTGCTTATCTACCTATTTCAATCTCATTTCAATTTTAATTGTACTGGGAGAGGAATATCATAGAGACACTGTCGCCACTCGTACTCATCATCCGTCCAATGGAATACAAAAAAAAATATACGAGTGCTTCATTTCAAATGACAGGCAATCCTCTATATAAAACATTCCGCATTGACATAACACAAAATGGATTGAAAGAAATTTGTTTTTCCCTATTTTATATACGATTTCTATGTAGACGACGAGCGACGACAACGGACGCACGAATGGATGGACAATTTCCCATTTTCCATAGGGAACCCTTCTGTCATATATAAAAATGTAGAAAAAAAAAAAAATTTCTCCCCCACAGATAGACGTTAATAGTTTAGTTTGTGTACACAAAGTTTTTCATTCAATGTTACACCCGAGACAGCTTTATCAAAACCTTTTGGGTTCGAATTTGGGTTGGTTCGTGTGTTCGATTTTGATTGGAAATCTACTCCGTAGATTGAATTTTTGACATTTCGTTGTATATGCAGATATATCATTGAAATAAATTATACATATTATACAGGATAAACTCTAAGCTGATGTTAGGATATAAAGTATGAAGCATTTTATTAAGGGTTTGAAAAAAAAATCTAACAGTGATGAATTTGACACATTGTGACAGCTGTATGAATATGGAAATACTGTCAACAGCACTGTTTCAATATTTTTTTAATCATACAAATATGTCACTCTGGATTTAAGCTGTTGTCAATTTTTGTATAAACCAACTTTAGATCGAAGTTTTTTTCTCATGGGAAATAAATTATAGTCCTGCTTTTTAGTGCATTTTTATCTTCGCGTAGAAAAAAGTAGCATGTTAAATACAAAAACAGTACGGAATTCTACCCGTTTGTTGTTGCAATTAACATGATACTTATTTGTTTTTTTTTTTTTAAGCGAAGATATGCATTCAAAAACAGAGCTAATATTCTATGATTTTTTGTTGCTAAATTTGATATATCACGAATTTTACGAAATATTTTTGATCTTTTTCAGGTTTTATTTGTAAGTTTGAGTTCATTGAGCTTATTTAAACAAGCATAACGAAGGCTTTTCTAAATTAACGCGAAACTTTCGCAATAGAGAGTATTTTTGTCGTTGTTTTGCTGGTGACGTTGCATCAAGTAGGTGGCGCTGGTGATTACTCCTTTTCATCACAATGTAAATTAATTTTGACAAGGAACATTTTCGTTGTCGTTCTGATTGTTGAACATTAGTTTGGAGAGCCTAATGTGATTTTCCATCCAACCATTTCTGATTTGGTGGTCAGATCATAAATGTTTGGTGGTAAATAGAACAAAAATAAGATTTGATTTGGTTTATTAATTGTTTTAGTGATTTATTTTTCTATTGATGAATTTGTCCAACAAAAACCATTTTCTAATTGAAAGTAAACAACACTGCAAAATGTCAAATACAAACTAATATGTTCAGATTAATGTCAGTTAATTTTGGTGTGTGTGAATAACCGTGTAAATCAGGCTTAAAATTGAGTTTCGAAGAATCGACTTAACATGGAAAAAAATCGATTTTTTTGTCGAAAGGAAAAGCACATAAAATTGAGAACATTTTCAAAGTTTTTAGTCGATTATTTATATAATTGTCGACGAGTACTAGTGGGCACTTCGAGACTAATTTCATTTCTCCCGGAATATTTTATTATCCTGAAGATGTATCTTCTATCGCGAATCTTCCACAGAACAAATGGTACTCATTGAATTATTGGAATAAATGTTTATAAAATATATTTGAATTTTATTCCTAAAAACCAACGCGAAATTGGAGCGAAACATTCGCCATGACAAAAAAAAAAGTGACAGATTCACGATAGAAAACAGACAAATACTGGTTTGGGCGATTCTTAAGACTGTTATGACCTTTTCGATTGGCAATCCAGAAACGTCCGGAATGCGTGTAAACCTTTCTGAAAGTGTTCTATTGACATTCAGAATGACGGTTCTTCTCCTGAATAGAACAGAAAACGATTCTGATTTTTTTTTTTCAGAATCTAAACCAGAACAACTCACACCTTAAAACACATAATTGTCAAAGTGTTGTCAAATATTGCCAAAACTTAATTTTTAACTAAAAATAAGTAAACTTCACACATTTTACTGCTTTTAAGAACAATTATTTTTAGTTAAGAATATTTTTTTTCGCAGTTTCTTTATTGCAAATTATTATACTCGTCCATATTTGTGTCCGACAAGCTTACAAATTGAATGAAATGTATGTTTTTAAATATAAATACCAAATTGCCAAAGGTTCTTCGGATGCATACCTTAAAAGAAAAAAAGCAAAGAATATTTAGTTGGGTGCGTCAAGTTAATATATTAAAAAATAATTTAATAAAATAATAATATAGAAATTTGAATGCTTTAAATGAAATAAAATGCACGACTGGATCGCACGTACTTGCTCTTATGTTCAAGTTGCTTGGAATTAGTAACTTTTAAAATATGAAACTAATTATTTAAAAAAAATATAAAAAACATAGAAAAAGCATTTAAATCGTTCTTTTATATTGTATAAGCAACAAGTTAAATAACTTAGAGCTCAAAAACCAGTATGTCATTTGATCATTTGAAAAATATGAATATATGAAAAAAAAAATTAAATCGTTGTAATGTATTGAATTTTCAAAAAAAAAAAATTGTAATATTTTTTTAAAAAATTCAAAATTTATTTTTTTTCAAAATTTTGATATGCAGTACTATTAATATTTTAAAAGAGTTTTTGCATACAAATTTTGATTGAAATCGTTTGAGTTGTTAATGAGAAAATCGAAAATTAAGATAACCGTTATATCTACAGTAATACACTGATTTTTGTCATCAACATCGTTAGAGCCTTTTTTGAGAAAAGTTAGCTTTTCATTCACGGTTGTAGGGAAAGTACCGTTATTTTTGGTGCTAAAAAATTCAATTTCCCCTCTTGAAAGTTACAAAAATTTGAGGAAAATTGCTTCAGTGGCTTAGAGGTTGTAGGTCAATATACGGACAGACAGACCGACAGAATTGTGCCACGCACTTTTTTGGTGTTCTCTATCATCGTAATGTCATGTTTGATTGTTATCTCGAAGTTTTATTTCTGCACGAATCCTGAACTTGCTCTTTTGTACCTATGTATATCGCAAGTACAAATTTTATGGCAAGTACCATTATTTTTAATTAAAAAAAAATATGTGTTGGCAGAATCACCAAGAACCACTTTGTACCAAGTTTTAAGAAAATCGATCAAGGCGTTTAGGCTTTAAGCGAACAAGCAGACATCAGGAAAACAAACAGACAGACAGAATTGTGAGACCCACTTTTTTCGTCTTTCCTTTCATCATGATGCCATAGAGTACCTATGTATGTACATATCGCAAGTAAAAAGAAATACGCCCACTTCTAATTATGGAAAGTATATTCTTTTGTATAGTTTATACCATACATTCTTACTTTGAAATTCCATTCATTTATTTAAAAAACACCAATTAAGACATCTGACAATCTGACATATTTTAAATTTTGAAGCATCTGTTAAGGTTGAAACCGTTGAAATATTTAAGAATAACTCTTGCCAACTATTTTTTTCAATTCTTAAAGGAAAATCGGAAAAATACCATTCATTCTTTAATTTAAATACTAAATATTTTTTTAAACTACGTTTAACTTTTAAAGACCTTATAGAAGATGATCTAAAACTCTTCACTAGCAAATTAAATTTCGTCTATAAAAGTTTCATATCCAAATTTAAATAAAATAAAAAAAATCAATATAAAATTCAAGTTTCTTCTTTATTTTTTAAAGCTTCTCCACATGACATCATTTTGCACACAATTTATATAAATACATGACCCCATTGACAACGCAATAAAATAATCTTAAGCGATGTAAAAGCACGCTGTCAGGGGCAACCGATTGCAGCACTATAGCAATAACAGCACTAAAAAAAACGTAGGTACTTGTCTTGAATTGCAATTTCGAAGATGTAATTCCTCAGGAATGCGGACCACCGCATGCATGCATGAGTTTATGGTCAATCCGCATTGCATTTTGATTTGGAAGTTGTCCAATTTAAGTGTGCTGCATCAACCAGCAGCACCACTATATTGCAATTACACCGCAAATTGCGTGAGTCAAATCTCGTCTTCCTTTTTAAAGTGAACAATTCATCTAATGGATCTGACAAACAAAAAATAAATTAAAAGACAAAATTAAAAAAAAAAAAAAAATAACAACAAACAACAACAACCCTCTTAAACTTTTCTCCTGAAAGAAGAAGAAAAAAAAGAATTAAAGAGGGCTTTCAACTATCTCAACAACTACAAACTCGATTTTAATTAAATTGTTTGTTTTGCTTTCTCTGACTAAAGTATAGCTAGGTATACAGATTGTTAAGAGTTTTCTCGGTGATTTTTTTTTAATTTTTCTTTTTTTTATATTTCAACTCTTGCATGCACATGTTGATTTTAGCTCATTATGTTTTTCCTTTTTTTCGGAAGCAGAGAAAAATTACCAAGCTGTGAGTCAGCTCCCTCATTCATTTGCCGAAACTGAAAAGTTCTATTTTCGACAAAGCGAAGAGAAGAAATACAAAAGCCAACGAAGTAGAAAAACAGAAAAAGCAA
Source organism: Dasysyrphus albostriatus (assembly GCA_946251815.1). Classification (NCBI taxonomy): domain Eukaryota; kingdom Metazoa; phylum Arthropoda; class Insecta; order Diptera; family Syrphidae; genus Dasysyrphus; species Dasysyrphus albostriatus. The sequence continues at coordinate 142,826,476 of OX276336.1, forward strand.
CATCGATCGTATGTTCAGGCTAAAGAATTCCCAGAATTTTGGCAGAAAACTTACCTCCGAGTCTCGTGTTTTCAACTAATGACCTGGCATAAGCCAACAACACTCATCAACAAAAAATAGTTTTCTATTTTTTTTTTCAGAATTTATAATGTTAAAATTAATTAGCCCCCACTGCTAAGCCGCTACCGACTTATAAGACAATTTAAATAAATTGTTCATTCGTGATGCAACGAATGGAAAACTTAGACTAGACGTCGCCTCATATTTGTTAATTATACCACCACCACTACACCAACCAACCCCTTTTTAGCTCTGAACCTTGTGAGTTGTTCATAAGTGCAATGGTTATCCGCCTCAGCTGTACCTATACCTAATGAAACTGTATAAAATTTAATTTGAAAATTAACTTGAAACTTTGTGCGCGCGTATGCGAATTTTGTAATTTATAAAATTATATATTTATGCCTATTTATGCCTTGAAGCGAAGGAAAATTGATTTTATTTTTGCTTACTAATGAGTTTAAAGGTGGATTTTATATTTTGTATTTTAATCGATTCAAATATAACAGAAACAGAATACCTGCGCAATGTAATTTGTTTTGTATACAAACAAACAAAAATAGAGATATATGGGCAGTTTGGTAAGACATTTATATTGGAGGGGGATTTATTAAAAGAGAAACAAAACAAAAGATGAAAAAAGATTTTTGTATAAATTCTTTTAGGGATATTTTTAGATGTTTTTGAAAATGTTTTTTTTTTTTTTAGCGGAAATATTTATTATTTAAAAGTTGGAATATTTAAGTATGTATTTTTTTTTAGAATATATTCTGACTTATGCATGCGAGAGTGGTCTGGTAATGAAATTTTTCATAAAATATGTGCAAAGCTTGATTTTTCAACAAAAGAATACATCAGAAAATGCATGTTGTAAAACACAGGTAATTGCTAGAAAATGTCATCACGAATATTTTGGAAACGAGAAGCTTATGAATATTTTAAATAATTTTGTGAATGATTTATAAACAACTGAATTCAGAAGAAAATGCATTGAAGAGCAAAGTATTTGTCCCTTTTAGAAATAAACTTATTAAAACTCTTAAATAAGTTTAAGTTCCACGAATTTAATCTTTTTACGTTCACATAAATTATATAATTAAAAGTTTCTCTCATATTTTACTTTTATTCATCATTTGGTCAACGTGCATTGATTTCTATTTTTCTCAAATGACTAAGGGCCAGTTGACTCTCTGGATATCACACTTTTACGCGTTTCACTATTGAAATCAAGATGGCGGCAAAATGGAAGCTGCCCTGAGTTAAGTCTCTGAATTAACTCACCCAATTAGGTAAGCTAATGCGAAGTTAACTTATGATTTAAATTATTAAATGAAAAACAGGTTTTTGACACTAAAAAACTGAAGCAAGCGATTCACAGAAGTCAAAAATATCTGTCATTTTGACGTTAAAGCTTGCGATTTATGCTCGACAATCGTTTGAGAGTTCTTTCTTTTCCAAAAACTTTATTTTCATACTTAAATTATATTTTTTGAAGAAAAGTGACACAAAAAATGTCAAAAATAAAATAGAATGTATATTTATCGGACATTTTACGAATAAAACTTTTCAATGACAAACAACTAACAAAAAAACATAAATGTCATAGGGAAAATGAGTTCGGCGATTTTAATATAAATAACAGTTTGACAGAAAAATTGCATTTTTATTATGATTTTCTTTAATAAGCTGAGTTTTTTCTGTTGTCTAGAAACCTATCAAAGCTGTCAAAGTTCCGGCCCTGAAATATTTATATGAGTTGAATATTGATAAATTTGTATCTACCTACTTGAAAGAATTATGAAAGCTCAGATGCGACAGTACCGAGAACGTCATAACATGCTATTTCCAAATCAATCCATTAACTATTCTTAGCACAGCTGCATAACAACTCCTTAAATATCTATCAATGAATAGTTACATCAAAGAATGAATAGAAACAACGTCACTTTTCTAACTTTATAAGAAGTTTTTATAGATATCTACGGATTAATTGCATTTTCAGTAAAACTTACTTCCTCGTATCTTATATAGATAAATAGTAAGCAGTTGTTACCAATGACGCAATATTGTTTTTTCTTCTGCCAACAAGACAGTCACCAAACATTGTTTTTTCTTCTGCTTACAAGACAGTATAGAAACGCCTTAGGGAACTATATTAGGTCCATTACTTTTCACTGTATATTTGTATATTAATATTAATAAGCTGCCATAACGTCACTTAGTTTTTACCAGCCGTAAAAATTATATAAAAATCAGAAATGTTTAATAATTTCTTTTTAGCTGTCCTCTAAGTCTAATGAAGCTTAGGAGATAATGAAGATCAAAGTACGATATCCTGCAAACCAAAATCTCGAATAATAAAATCTCGCAAATTAAAAATTTTATGTTTCATAATCTCCCAATTAAAAAAATCGCATTTGCATCTTGCACCGAAAAATCTCACAAACTTCAACTGAAATCTCGCAAATTAAAATCTCTACATTTAAAATCTCGCGAATTCAAATCTCACAACAACGTATGGCTCTATGTTTCACACTGAAAAAATAAAAATCCTGCAAATAGAAAGTAAAAACTTTTTTACTTTTATTCTTATTTTATGAGTAAAAAAATTAAAAACGTTTTTTTATTCTTAAAACAAAACAAAATACACATAGAAAAAAATTATGTAATTCTAGTAAGAGAAATGTGTTTAGAAATGCTTCGCAAGTACCTATTCAATTTTTGACATGTGAAGTCTTTTGTAATATTTTTCCAAAACTTTTATTCGGTAAAACAGTTAAATTTCTATATTCTATTTTAAATAAAAACAGTGTTGAATGTTATCACTAGATTAACGTATTTTACAGAAGGTTGGTTATCCGCAACCAACGCATTTATTTCATCAAGATCTTCCAAACTAAAATCTCGTTGAGTAAAATTTTTAATAAACAACGTATCAGTAAGATTCTTTGGATTTGGATAGTTTCGGTTGGGTACAAAATCTCTCAAATTGAAATCTCGCATAACGAAGTCTCGCATAATAAATCTCGCAATAGTAAAATTCTGCTTTTCATAATCTCGAAATAACACACACAAACATAATAACGCAACAAATACATTTTTTCAATGCAACAAATTTGTTAAAAAGCGAGTACTTAATTGTGGGATTATAAAAAGCGAGATTTTGTAATTGCGATATTTCGTTATGCAAGACTTCGTTATGCGAAATTTGCCAATTTGTAACAATTTTCGTCCAAAGTTTTTTGCATACCAAAGAGATTCATACAAAATGTATAGGTACAACTCAGATTTGGGGAGTAACGGGCATATATCAGGTATTTTTTAAAACCGTCAAATACATTATGTTTTATTAGGTGCTTATAACTTTTTTAAAATTTTTTTCAAAATTTCTCCAAAATATCAATGAGGATTTGGACTTAATCCTCGATCCAATGGAGCTTAAATTTGATTATCCACAAAAATATTATTTTTTATTTTATTTTTTTTTTGTAGAGAAAACTTTAAAAAGCAATAAAATAAGTTTGCCAGAAAGCATCTTTTTACTTACTGCCATTCAAAAATATTTGCTCAGCAATAATGTAAAAAAAAACACAAAAACCACCCAAATCAAAATAAATCATCATTTAAATAGTGAAACTATTTAACAACAATCCCATTCAAAATTTGTGTGAAAATTTCATTTTTCAAAGAGTAACTTCCCTCTTATTTTTAAGGAACTCTCTGCAAGTGACATGTGTATAAACAAAAGCCCTTTAGCTATGATATATGATAAAATAAGATTAACCCTAACCCCAACACATCAACCCCATGAATTCCCATATTTTTATACAAAGTCAAGATAACTAAATAAAGCATTTATATTATATATTTTTTTTATAAGACAATAAATAACATCATATCATTCATGATGGATCAACTTAAACGAGTTTCCATCCACCACTTGAAAATTTTCAAAACCCCAATAAGATAATCGATTTATATAGAAAGCAAACAAAAATTGTGACTTATTATTATTTTATTTATCGTGGGTTGGTTTTCTTACTGTCCTTATAAAGAACAAACTCACAAACCCTTTCGAAAGTAATACATAGTGAATGAGGGTTGAACTTTTTCATATCCATCTGTTTGGGCCATTATCATCCCCTAGAATCCACACAAAATAAAAAAAACTTTACCCTATGATTTGATGTGTCTAAACAAAAGAATCTATTTTATTTTTACTCAGAATTTCATTAAAAGCTGTCATAGTCTTTGATATGAAAATGAACATTAACAAAGAATTTTTAAAACCGAAAAAGTCACTTAAAAAGTTGACATGATGTCAACATTGTCAGTTGTTGTCGCACGCAACAAAAGAATCTAGGTCACCACATCTTGTGGCCTAGGGCCTACTTCTAACCCTTTTAGTTTTTTTGTTTTACTTTTGGAAACTATACACTTCCTTCAACAGGAGAATTTATTTAATCCGAAAGTGAAAATGGAAACAAAGGAAGTCACCACTTTTGATCACAACATTCTGACACTGATACTTTATACGCACAAATATTTGTCACTTCAGGGGCAACAGAAATCCAGAAGGGAGATTTCAATATTGGCATTGACCTATCTGATTCCGTAAAAGTGGGTATATATCAATTAAATTGTCACCCTAATCAATTCTGAGAACCATCTACATAAATAGAATGAAAAAAAAACTCCTCACAAAAAATCTTACAACCACTCATGTTGTCATTAATTAACCACTGAATCAGAAAATTCCTTTCAATTTCACATCGAAATGTGGGATATATCGTTCCAAGAATCCATTCCCTAAAAGATCATTAACTGAACAATACCTATTATATACTCCAACTTGCAGTTTTGTATCAGTGAAACAGTAAACCATATAAATTCTTGTGAACCATTAATCTGTGCTATTTGACAGTTACTTGACAGGTAGAGTTCTATTTATCTGTAACAAATTACTGAAAAGACAAAATTCCATCCAGGATTGTCCACCTTCATGTTTTTTTTCATATTCCATCTTAAGGTAAAATCGGTATATAAGCTACTTCATACATCTACTTATATACTACCTACATAATATGAGCTCAAACAGCACAAAAAAATAGTCCCAAGTTTCTTGTAAATGACACATGACATACTGATACTGACAGCTCATATAGTTATTCATGCTAAGACGTTTTCTATGTTTTTGTATCTTTTAACAACACACACACACACACAAAAAAACAACTTATTTTGATATTTCAATTTAGTTGACACACGTAACGAACAAACGAAGGAACGCACCCTCTCTTACTCTCACTCAAATGAAATTGGACGATGACATTTCAAATTCACAAGCTTTAAGAAGAACATAAAACTTATGTGAATTGTATATAGCTGCTGGCTGAATAAAAGGAATGTCAAGGTGACACACAAGAAGCTTAAAACTGTTTGGAATAACAATAATTCATAGCATCTACCGTATATAAATAAATAATAATTTTGAATCGAAGTGTTTTTTTTTTTATATACGTATTTTGCTTTCATATCTGTGGGGTGCGTTCAGGGTTGAATGTAATGCAGCAAATAGAAAATAAAAATAAAAAAAAAAACAAAGATACCCTTTTAATATTTTACACTTTAAATTTAATTTTTGCTCTATGTGCTTGAAACTGTGTAAATAAGGAATTAAAAATGATCACAATCTATGATTCGGAAACTTTATAGGTACCTACCTCTATATACAAAAGGATTTATTTGTTATAGCCGGAAAAGGTTTTTGAAATTTAATATTTAAATGTATTTTTCAGTAAAATCTCTAACTGCTTCTGACAGGGTTCAAGTAAAAAGGAATGAGTTTGAAATCATTGGAATTTTAAATTGTATAAATCATTTAATATGAGAGAGAGCATAGGAAAATTCAAAATATTCGAATATAATGTATAGGTCCATACATTTTTAAATGAAAGGAATGATGCCCACTTGAAATATTTATTGGGGTTTTTATTTTTTTAAAGTACTAGGCAGAAATACGTTGATTAAATTCATGATTATAGATATATGTTTTTAAATTTGTATGATTTATTAATACCATTGAATGGTGAAATGTAAAAAAAAATCTATGTACATATATTAGGTCGTGACATGAAGGACGATATGATTTTAAACGCAACTTGAATTAAACGGCACAGCAATAATTGTCAAAACGAAATAATATTTTGTCGAAAAAATATAAGAGTTTAGGAACGTCGGTTGTTACGAGTGTTCGATACACGTACATTTTTAAAATTAGGTACTCATTAATAAATACAACAAAAATGCACGCCAAACGTACTTTATCTTGCAGCTCAGGTCGCTTAAAATTAAAACATTTTTTTCTTAAAAACGGCTCCTACGATTTTTATAAAAGTTTTTTTTTGTATATTAAAATGAGTGCAATCTACTACTGAAAAATATAAAAATTTACAGTTAACTACTATTTATAGTACGGTTCTGACAAGTAAATGTGACGAGTGTTGCCAAATATGATTTTAAAGCACGGACAGAATATGCAAAATAAACCAAAATTCTATGTTGACACACAGTACTTTTTAAGCTGTAAGCTTTTGACAAGCAGCTGCTACATTTTTTAAAAATGGAAATCGGGTAAATACTTCTCGATTAAGTGGAAAGACAAGGGCACGTTCTTTGGGAGGTATTGTAAACAACCCGTTTTATGGAAATTAATTTTTACCAAAAAATACCCAGTACATATTAAACGGTTTTTTTTTGTATCCAAATTCTAGGAAAGTTTTCGAGAAAAAAAAATGAAAACAAAAAAAACTAAACTTGAATGGGAAATGTCCAAAAGTAACTAGCAACTAGTAACTTGGCTAGTAACCAAGTTTAGTAAAAATAGCCTCAACTGCTTGCAGGCTGCTTATCTTAGAACAAAAACTATAAAAAAAATTCAGCTTGTAATTGTTACGGGTCTGACAAGTAATTATGACGAGTATTACCAAATATTTTTTTTAAACACGGACTTAATAAACATAATGACCGAAATTCTAATAAATAAGAAATTTAATAAGTCTGTGTAAGTGAAGTTTTTCTCACTTAAAAAAGAAAAAATTGTCTTATTGGAATAAGAATGTATTCAATATTTTTTAAGAACTGTGGGAGATTCTAATAAAGACTGGATAAAATTTTTATTCTGTAGAGAATTTCTTGGAAATAAGTAAATGCAACATAAATTTAAACTAGAAACACCAAGACTCGAAATAATTTGAAAAACAGAAAAATTAAGTTCTGAACTGCCAATATGTTACTTATGTGACACAAACCTTAAAAAGAAATGAAGTGAATGTAGCATAAATATTAGATTCAATTAATTTTTTTCCGATCATAATGTTCTTATTATTTTCAAATTTTATTTTTCTAGTAACACAACTTAAACTATTTTTGTTACGGATGTTACACTTTCCACTTTATGGTTCAGCTGTGGAAAGGGTTACCCAATGCTACTAAAATTTTGTTATGCGAAACAGTAAACACCTATCGAATCAGTAAACTTGAAAATTTTAACAAATAGGGTTTACAGCTGATTGTGAAATAAATACATACCTAATAACAATACAAAAATATATTATTTCGCCAATTAAGTTTAAGAAAAATAAAATTTTATCCAAAAGAACATCTGAATTCGAAGGAGTTTTGTCATTTATTATTTACACAACAGTAGTCCTCAAAATTCTTCTTTTGTCCCAAACTCATAATGATTTTTGATTTATTTCTCTTGCCCCAGCAAAGTGAATAAAAACGTCTTAAATAGCATTTCTTTTTCGCTTTCTTTTGTAAATGCCAAATGTTTAATTGCTTCTCTATGTGTTGCTTTCATAATAAAAAACTAAGACAAAAAATCTGCTAATGACTTCTCAGAATAAAATTCCTACATAAGTACCAAACCAACTAACTACTATACTAACCATTGAAGTCATAATTAATTAGAAAACTGGGTCAAAAGCCAACCCTTCGCAAGGACCTAAATGAAAGAATACACACACAAAAGCAAACACATCACATTTACCATCGCATAAAAGGAACAAAAATAAAAAAAAACAATCGCATGACTGAGATTTTCTTCGCACAAATAAAATAATTATAGTTAACTCAATGGACGACTTTTGATTGATTGCTATGTAAAAGCACTTAATTTCATTCTTTTCAAATAATAAATTTAATGCATTCATTCAAGGAGTTCTGTTCCTTTTTTTTTTGTGGTTAACATAATTTTTACATTAATCATACTTAAATTATGATAACATCATAAGCATTGACTGACCGGATTTGGACAGTTCATTAACGCAACAAAATGAAATTGATAGTATATTATGATCTTTTAGACCGAAAAGTGATAAATTTTAATTTTTTTTTATAGAGGAATACGACAGAAAAAAATTGTATAATTTATGTGACTGTCTGCCAAAAATAAAATTTTGAAACCCACACACCTTTTTTGAGTAAATTTATGGTCATCATCAGCTTCAGAACAGGCACAAAGACAGAACAGCCCATCGGACAGGCCACCCTCTGTTGGATGGATGGAGGAATATTATTCTCATTTGCATAAATACTCAATTAAATCACAAATGTAATTCATTTAATTTTATAGAACCACCCTCGTACCGTCTCTCGATTCCTACCAGAAACAATAAATAAAAGAATCACTTTCAATTTAACATCAAACAGAGCTAGGGACCGAAACGAAGACATGAACATGAACAGGCTGAGGGATATATGTATAAAGCTCCCTCTCGATTAAAAGCAAAGAGGGACTTACAAATTACAAAAATATTATGCTAGGCAAACTGCTCAACTCAACTTATCATCGTCTTTTTCCTGAAAATCTCATTTCTCTTCCGATGGACAGTGCCGGAGTTCATTAGCATTAAACCTGATTTATATTGCATAAAATAGTCTTAGGCACCAGTTGTAGCTATCCTTGAAAACTATCATCGAAGAACAGGTCCATTGATAGTTGTAAAAAAAAATCATCACAAAAAGCTCTCAGTGAGAAGTTCAAACATTCAAAAGTTGGTCATTGACAGATAAAAAATTGATAACAGAAAGAGAAACGAATATAAGTCATTGGAACGATTGTGTTCCACTTTCTTGCTCATTGAAAACGATCTCAATTATTGAACGTCATGATATAAGGGATTCTGTAAAAACGTTTTTGTGTAAATGAAATATTTTGTTGGCAACAAAAATTGTAAAAGTAAATAACAAGCTTCTTTCTGCTACCAAAGTCTCATTCATTTTGTTTGTTTTACTGTAAAGATCTTCAGATAAGGTTCCCAAAATCCAGTTATGGTTTTCAATCGTATTCAGCTACAGATAAAAGGTGACTCAGAGGTAACCAAAAAAAATGCATAAATATTTTTCGATAATTTGTATTTCATAATAAAATAAAATTGTTACTTTCGGTGTCCCTCAAGGAAGCCATTTAGGGCCACTTCTTTTTTTTTTACATTTTTTAGCTGATAATGTTAGCGTTTTTAACAGCTTGTTTATTCTTAGCGCGCCTGCGGATGTTCCACATAATCAACAAAAATAACTCCCACTGCCTTATCAAGATGTCATAATTTTTTTTATAGAAATATTTGTTGGCCATTAATTTATCTAGATCCGCCTATGTCTATCGAAGGACGAAAAAGCAGCAGATAGTAAAATTAAAAAGCATACACACAAAACGATGAGAAGAATGAATAAAAATAAATACAAAGAAAAAAAAAAAACAACAAATCGTAATATCTGCGCCATCTAAATTAAACAACGGAAAGAGGATTCCACTTGTACTAGGACAATTAATAATCTCCTCGTTGTCGTCCTGATGTATCTTATACTCTATTCTCCGGTGTCAGAAACATCCTTTCTATAAGCGTCTATGCCACCCTTAGAGCACTTAGTTGTGTGGTCGGATGGAGAAAAAGTTATCCTTTTTGGGGGATAGACCCGTTTGTAGATATTTCTCTCTGTTTGTGCTGTTTAGTCTTTTTATTTAATTTTCTTTTTTTGCTCTCGTTATTTGGTCTTGGTCCTGGCCCTCCTGAAAATAGTTCTACTACCACTTGTCGTAGTCGTAGTCATAGTCATCTTCGTCGACGTTGTCGTCATCATCGTCATCGTTAGCCTGGATGGTCTGCTTTTTTTTTGTTTTTTTTTTGGGTATGCAAATTTGATTTGCACCCTCACAATCATCATCAGTTAGATTGAAAACTCCAAGTCCAAAAAACCGGAAGTTGAGAAGGAAGAGAATTCTCTCTCTCTCACTCCGTGTTGGTCCAGTGTGTGTGTTCTGTGTTCTAATAAGGGGAGATTGGAATTTTCCAAAATTACTTTCTAATTAAATTTAATTGCAGTTTCTCGTTCTTAAGTTGTTTTCCATTTAATTTTTTTTTTGTTTTAACAATTTTTATTTCGTTTTGCTTTGGTTTGAAAAATATATTTTTTGGTATGTTTATGAAATTTTAATAATTTTTCAATTTAATTCAAACGACGAGAACAGACATTTTAAAATGAGGGAAGAAATTCCTATTTCGGATGGTTAGAGCTGTATATTTCTTTCTTTTTTAATTGTTTTTCTATTTTTTTTTTTTTGTTATTTTGTTTAATTTTGTTGTGGGAGTATTTATCCGGTTGTTAAATATGCAAATATTTGTATGAATAAATTATTATTATGTATTTGTTAATATTCAAGTTTTCAGTAACTTGCTAATGGTGTTTCACGCATTAAAGTCATAAATTGAATTCATATCAATACTCACGTTATTATGTTGAAAGCAATATCTTCCAGGGGCGTCGAGTGTATAAATTACTTACTGAATATTTTTATTTACTCTAAAATGGGGCAAGTATTAGTTTCGTTAACAAAAATGAATTTTGGATTTGCTTAAAATTTTCTCCAGCGCCTTCCATGATTGATGATAGACATTGTTATTAATGTTTTTCATCATTTGTTTTTCTTTTAGTCTTGTTTTTGATTGAAATTCATATGACAGTAAGTGTAGGGATTAAGAAAAATAGATAAAACATTAAAAATAATGAAATGTATACTTTTTGGCATCGATTTAACACTGTTAGTAAACTTTACATGCGTTTGTAAATTTTACAAACACAAGTGGATAGTTGTGGGGAGTCATCAAGGGTGATGTGTGTATGAAGAAAAGTCAGTTTCCTTGTTAGCGCGAGTATTTAGATCCAAATTTAGGAGGTTGATTTTGTTTATTTGTTTATTATTGAGAAACCAACAGATTTTGAGATAGATTGAAGTAAAATCTTTCTATAGAGAGTAGTGGTTGTGATAAGTGAAAATCACAAATAATACTTTTCCATTATAAAAATTTACTAAATTTTGCCAAATTTTCTGGACTCCTTTTGCGCCCCACTGAAATTTAATACTTTTAACCCTTATTACAAAAAAAAAAAAAAACAATTCTGACTCACACATTTGGCAAGCACGATTGTGTTTTTCACAGTTAGCTGCTAAAACTTTGTTTGCACACAATAACTTCAGTCTTGTTTAGCATATTTTCACCTACTATCTCACAGAGATATTGAATTTGAACGCTTGTGGGATGATGATTGTCTTCATGTTGGCTGCCATTGTCGGTCGTCTTTACTTTGTAGTTTGTACCTGCTTTTCTGACCATCAAAACAAAAAAAAAAAACACACAAAAAACAATTCACATAAGATGGCGTTAACTTATCCATACAAAAAAAAAAACAAACTTCAATTCACTTCCCAGCATTACAATACATCGAAGACCACTTTTGTGTGCTTCCATGAATGATCTTGAGAAAGGAATTCGTTTCTTTGTTGTTTTTTTTTTTTTTTTTTTTTGGAATCGCGTTCCCTTTTTCCATGTTTGCCATGGTAATGGAGGAATAATCAACGAACGAAAATAACCGGTTGTATGTTGAGTTTGTTTCGGTTCGGTTTGGTTTTAGTAGTATGATGATGACTACTTGGCCCCGAAAGTCCACGTCCAGTTCGCGGTCCATGCCATGTGTAGCGGCTTTACAGCCCCCAGACAAAGGTAAGGAATTTTTTCTTCAACATACTCGTTCATACAAACAAGAATACAAAAAATACGAAAAAAAACAAAGAAAAATAAAGGAATAAACTTCAGAAGTGTACCAACAGAAAAAAAAATTAAAAACCAGGAACGGGTAAGAAAAAAAAAAAAAAAAAACACAAAACAGGATGGAAAGAAGGGAAAAAAAAGTATATTCTCTGAGTGGGATTATTCGAGTTAAAAGTGCTCAATATTCAGATCACGATTTAATGTATTTTTAAACAATGAACTATACAACAGACAGTGGGTAGAGATATGCCTATATTTATATATTTTTATTTATATACACAAACAAAATAAACTCCCGAATCCCGATTGGCTTTCTATTTATTTTTTTTTTTTTCCTTAGTTACTTTTTTTTCCTTCAAACATGCTTCCGGATTGTATTTCATGTAATTTTCTGTAATTTTTGGGTTAAGGAGAATGTTGATTGTAATTTGTGTATGAAGTCATTGCCAAGTTAAGGCGATTCATTGGAATGTGGTTTCTTTGGGCATCAGGTACATAACTTCGAAGAATTCCTTTTCACTTGTCCTTTGGCGCTGGATGTGACTTTGACTAACCGTATTGGGCATAGCTTTAAAAGTATACCTAATGTACTTATACACAAAGTTTGTGGAATTTTCTTTGAAGATGGAACTAACGGAATGTTGAACTACTAATTGGACATTCAGGACCTTTTGTTTTTCTAGTTTATTTCTTCAAAGTGGGTTACATTTCAATTTATTATGGACATATGTATTTTGTTTTTCAAATACGACTCATTACGTAAGTATGTGAACGAAATTTAAACAAGACAATAAATTTATAAGGAGAAAAGCAGGTTTTGTAATTTGCAGTAAATTTGAAAAGGATATTGTGCTATTCCTATGACCTTTCTCTGTTTCAAAAATTAATTAAAAAATCAATAAGAGGAATGATTTGATTTTTTTTTTGCAATACAAAAATGTTGGTTTTTAATTTCTTTCTTCAATAACGACTCCGCCTATTTTGAACCTTACCAGATATAGAAATTTGACGTTTATTAAAATTTAAATTTCGAGCAAATTTTATCAATTTACAATGGGTGAACAAATTTTGTTAATATTGCTCTATACAAAGACAAACAATTTTTTCATAAAACAATATATCAAAGAAAAATTTAGATTTTTTTTTGTCGTACTAGTCCGTTAATAATGTATGTAATTTGTATTAAATAATAAAACTTTCAATTCTTCAATGCCTCGCTGTATGCTATAGCCTTGAACCAGAAAAAGCAGGTTCATGCGATTCAGTTGTGAATATTTAAAAATTTTAAAATTTCTTATCATTATTACCATCGTCACACCTGTTTTTTGTTTCAATAAGAAAATGGCTCACGCGTGTGTTTTCCTGTTTTGTAAACTAATTTCGTTAATTAGCATTTTTATTTATTACTTGTTTTGTTTTATTTAAATACATATGTTCTTAATCTAAATTAAATTTTATCTTATTTCTTTGAATTTGAATTTTTTTTTTTGAATTAATTAATAAATTGAATTAATAATTTAGTTTTTAGCTTTAATATTTATTTAATAGGTATTTCTGAATTATGGTTTTTATTTATTTAATTTATTACTTATTGAATTGACAGTTTCTGTAAAAAAAAACAGATATAGGTAGTTTTTGTATATGATATTTTGATCATTTACGACACGGTGTTAATTGGCTGTTTTTTAATGGGTTTTAATAGCTGAAATTTCGGTTTTTATATAAAAAAGACGTTATCAAATTAAGTTAAAAAAAATCAATTATTGATCCCAGTCTCATTTATATAAAAAGTTATAACTTTTCTTTAAGTAAATTCAAGTGGGTCTTAAAATATTTCTATCGATTTTTTGATGAAGTCATCATTTGAAGTCAAAAAATAGCGTTGAACAATTTTACCTCGTAAAAGTCTTGTAAAAATGAAGAATGTCGCAAACATTTCCTCAACGTGTTCCTCAATATATATTTTTGAAAGTTTTGGGGCTTTGTCATTGAAAATAATTTTTTTTTAGGGTAAGAAAGCTGTGAAACTTAGGTTTTAATTTAAACTTTTTGTTTACACTCGAATTTGAGTTCTGAAGCACATAAGAGAACTGAGAAATGCCAAGCGAGTGGTCTTAGTCACGAAAAATTTTAACTCTCTATTCACACCTTTCCGTGGGGGACCCATGGGCTGCCGGTATAAGTAAACAAGCCAGTATAGCTGGTTAGGACACGATCTGGTTGAAAAAAGCTTCCTAAAAGCGAAGAGACAGCAGGCAAAAGCAAACGGTGTGAGAGTCTGGTAGCGGAGGAGCTTATCTTGAAAGGCCAATGATGATAGCAGCAAGAAAAGTCCGTATCCCGAATTAGGCGGCTTCAAAAGGAGTACATTTTCCATTGGGGGCAGTCTGATTAAAGCATATCTATCACCCAAATAGCATGTGTGCCTGTCGAAATCTTAGTTTAGGATGTTATTAATCTTATCTGGGAAAAGACCACCGAATCTCTTGCAGCGGAAATGAATCAGCAATAGGTTTAAGAAATATTTCTCATTCAAGAAAGGGTTCTTTCAGCTATAAAATACGTTCAAAGATTGGAGCATGGAACGTTCGTCCTTTGTATGGGATGTGGGAATGTACGAGCAAGTTGAACGAGAAATGCTTAGGTCTTAAGAGTGCATCAGTATTTTGGGTCTGAGTGAAAATAAGTTGAGAGGGAAGACTTAATATAGTGCTGAATCAGGACTGACGAGAATACCGTACTTCTATGAAGATGAAAACAATGGAGGTCTAGACAGAATAGTGTGGAAGCTGGCAAAATAGTCTAATATCCTGGATAACAATTTCAGCAATGCTTATGACGGCACGATTTAGCTCTAAGGTTCAGCAGAAAATCATTGTTCAAATTTTAGGCTCCTCATCGAACAAGGTTATAGACGATAATTAGGACCAAGTAAATAAGGTTTTCTTGGAAACCGGTTCCGCAACTATTCCGAGGCAGGTACAATCTACTCGTAGACATCCCTAAATACCCGAGGGACAAAGTAACACATCGACGATCATTGAAAGTGAGAATTATTGCTGACAATGTCGCACACTGCTGGAAATGTCGAGAAACTTCCAAAAAAGTATCTACAGCACTGTGTGAGACATGACAAAAGGGGGAAATGTTGAACAAGCTTGCGGAAAATTCGGAATATTTGGCAGTGAGACGGGACACAAGAGAGCTGTACAGAATCACCAAAGAAATTGTTGGGCAGCGTAACACCACAACCCGTTTTGTGTTGGACAAAAATGACAATCTTTCGATGACACTGGAAGAACAGCTTAAAACATGAATGTAGCACTGCTTAACGACGCAAAGACCAGAATGTGAAAGAAAATCTGCAAATTTTTCAAAAACGCAGATTTTAAAGACGTATACTGACACCAGCCCACCAACTTGTGCAGAATTTAAGCTTGCGATCTTTTTTTTGTAAACAACCAAAGCAGTTGGACTTTATGGAATACTAGCCGAGTTATTGAAGATGGATTGACAGCTTCCAGATTCATTCCAGGTGTGTCAAGAAGTAAGACAAGGAGATGTGTTGCCACCAATTTAGTTTTTGTTAGCAATCGACAATGTACTGAAGGCAAGGGTTGGTACGAATAAGAGGAACGGCATCCAATAGAATTTTTTCGAAAAGCTCATTCATTTGGACTACGCCGACATTATATACCTATGTTTCAGGTCAAACAGTGTGGGTGAATTGGACTAAATATGACAATTGTTGAAACCTGAAGGGGCAGCTGGCTGGCTTAAGAATCAAAGACAAAAATGCTTCAGACCGGTCACAACACACAACAGCATATTATTCTGAGATAGGAAGCTATTAAAAAGTACACACAATTCAACTAACTAGGCAGTATCTTATTAACTGATGGTGGAACGGACTTTGATGCTGTCAATAGGATTAGCTCTTAGTGCATTTGGAACGGTTTCTCTAGAGTGAAACTCTAGCATAATAACACTACTTAACAAGAAACTCTTCGAGTTCAACGTAAAATCCGTCCTTCTGCACGCCTGTGGAACCAGAAAAATGTCCAACAGCATATCGAGCAGACTTCAGATTTTATCAACTGTTGTCTTCAATACATTCTAAAGATCCTTTAGCCACAAACAATAAGTAATATTAAGCTGTGGAATAAGACTCATCGGAAAAGAGTGGATCATGATATCAGACAGTGAAAATGGCGATGGATTGGCCATACTTTGAGGAAACCAAACGACAACATAGCGAAACAGTTCTTTATGTGGAATCCTCAGGGTGTAAGACGAGTTGGAAGACAAAGAATCACTTGGAGATCAACTGTGCATAGCTCAGGCACCATATCTCGAATGAGAAAGATGGATGAAATATTGTTTTTCAACCACAAAACTTACTCGATAAACGATGGCATGTAAAGGGTGATTTTTTAGCTGGTTTGGTTTTGGCAACACTGGTTTTGACAGCTGACGTGTGTTAAGTACCTTGTGTCGCTGTCAAACAGCTTCAGTTTGGTTTGCAATTTAACCATGGATCGTCTTACAAATGAACAACGCTTGCAAATTATTGAATTTTACTATCAAAATTCGTGCTCGGTTCGAAATGTTCAAAATGTTGGAAATTGTGTTCAGCGATGAGGCTCATTTTTGGTTGAATGGGTACGTAAATAAGCATAATTGCCGCATTTGGAGTGAAGATCAGCCAGAAGCATTGCAACAGCTACCAATACATCCCGAAAAAAGCCACTGTTTGGTGCGGTTTATGGGCCGGCGGCATTATTGGGCCATATTTCTTCAAAGATGATGCGAATCGCAGCGTTACTGTCAATGGTGAACGCTACCGAGCGATGATAACAAACTTTTTTTTGCCCGAAATGGAAGTTCTTGACTTGCATGATATGTGGTTTCAACAAGACGGTGCCACATGCCACACAGCACGCGAAACAATGGCGCAATTGCGAGGCGAGTTTGGTGAACAGTTAATTTCACGTTTCGGGCCGGTCAATTGGCCGCCTAGATCATGCGATTTGACACCATTAGATTATTTTTTGTGGGGGTATGTCAAGGCTAATGTCTATAGGGACAAGCCCGCTTCGATTGACGCACTGGAAGCCAACATCCATGCATTCATTCGTGAGATACCGGCCGATATGTGTGAAAGAGTATGCCAAAATTGGACTCAGCGGATGGGCTACCTGAGACGCAGCCGCGGTCAACATTTGCATGAAATTATCTTTAAACATTAAATTGCAAGATTCAAACTATCGATTCAAATAAATATTTCATTCATTTTTTTGAATTTTTTGTGTTTTTTTTTTTTTAAAGTTCTAAACCTCTTAAAAAATCACCCGTTATATACATATATGTACTTGCCTAAATGGTTCTTGTTTTTTACTTGACTGGTTTTTGGAAATTTTGCCATTCTGTATCTTCAAGAGAACTTACAAGGTACTCACAATTGGAACTAGGACAACAATTTTTCAAAATTGCAAGCTGACACTTTTTTCTCTTCCGCCAATAATTTTACAAATTTTCGTGATATCAAAACTTTGTTTGACTGTACTTTGTAGAATATTTTTTCATTTGTTTATAAAAACTTGACTAAGAACATGATGTATTAATACAGGCAAATTGAAAAGTTTTAAAAACTTAAAGTTGATTGAATCTTAAAACGATCCATTATCATTGAGAAAAGAATATATATACATATATTTACATTGGAAACAAAGTAGTTGCTATTAATAAACAAATTTCTTTTACTAATTGAACAAAGTAATGCAACGATTTGATTTGCAGCTGATGAATTTTATTTGCTGCAAAGTGAATTTTATTTGTGAAAAGATGAAATTAATTTGCAGAACGATAAATTTTGTTTGCAAAAACGTCAATTTTTAAATAATTAATTTGATTTGCAAACAGGTGAATTTTATGTGAAAAGGCTATAAAACAAAAATTCTAATTGCGTTTATGTAGGTATGTATGTACATATATGACAGCTGAGAATTAGCAATTGGAAATATAAAAGTATTCAGGTGCAAATGGTTACAATCATCATAAATAATCTTACATGCACATCTCTGACTATTAGACATCAAGGTGTTTTTTCCTATTATAAAGAAATTCTTATTAATTTGAAAATTGGCACGTTAATCAATCACCTACAATTCAACAAAGTAGACAAAAATATTTTTACAACTAATTATAGAGGTTTTCAACCTATAGCAACATCTACTGTTTTCTGCAGTAAAATTGAATGAATAGAGCACGTGTTGACTGGCAAGCAAATAAATCTTTTGATACGAGTATTACTGTCGCTACTGTAAGCGAAATGCAAGTTTTTTTTAAATTCGTATTTAAAATATTTACAAACCTCAATATGTATAAGTACCTACCTAACAAGTTCCAAAATTCAACTTTAATTAAAATGTCTAAGCTGGTGTCTACAGGTATGTAGGTACCTATGTACATAATATTTTATGTGTGTATATGAAGGTATATCTTGAAACTTTATTAAAAATCTATAAACAAAATTAATTTTAAGCTTAAACAGTGCATGAGAAATTCTTAATCCTTTTGATGTCTAAATGTCTGATGAATTTTTGTTTACACAGCCAGCCATTCGAAAAAAGAATCATAATCAACTTAAGGAAATACATTAGAACAGGAACATACCTATGCCTGTCTCAAAAGTAAAAAAAAAATCTCTTGAAAATCAACGAATTAAATTTACTCCGTTGCTAATAGACAAACACACAAATAGGTAGGTACCTACCTACTTAATGTCTTACCCTTTGGAGTTTATGTCCAAAATCATACAAGAAACCACTTTGACTTGCAAAAAAAGCATCGTTTTAATCCCTTACAAGTTGTTCCATTGATTACAGCATACGTACCTACGATAATTATACTTAAAGTTGTTTCCTTATAATAAATATCCTTTGACTTTGACACTCAGAGAAAAACTTTTGCAGAAATCGAGCCATTCACAAAATAATTAAAGGGAATGTGTGTGTGTGTGTGTATGTAAGAACGTACCTACTTACATCTTTTATACTAATTGCTTATCATTAAAAAAGGACATTGCGAAAAAATAAAGTAAGAACATCGAGAAATGAAAAAGAAAAATATTTCAAAAAAAAAAAAACATCAAGGACAAGAGTAAATCTTGTTGCACCATGAAACACACTTCCTTCCTTCTAGAATTAAAAACAAAACTGCCACCATGCAGTTTTCCTACATTTTTTTGTATTTTTTTTTCTAAATACCTACCTAACATTTCTGTAGATGATGACGACAAAAAAAAATAAAAATTATATGCAACTGTGTGACGACGACACCTACTGCTGTTTCTAACGATATTCTTCCTCCTCGTATAACCAAACACTATGACCAGAACCAAACCAACTAACGAACAACAACAACAACAAAACAATAACAACGAGAGGAAAACTCGTGCAAAAATTATTTCCCACAAATGTCCTTGAGTATTTTTTTTTTCTTCACTCAACAAACGAACCGACGACGACTTTGGCTATGAGGATGACAAGCGACCAACCTTGGAGTGCGCAAGCCAAAGCCAGTTGAAATCCTTAAATCTTGCTCACAGTCACAAGTCAAATGCATGGCCCGTAATTACTTGCTTTTCGTCGTGTTTTTTCTATTTCTTTTTTGTATTTTATTTCTTTTTTTTTTCCTTTTTTTATTTCTCTTTTATGTTTTCATGTCAAAGTAAATGTTAGTTAGTTGTGAAGAACGTTGAACCTGCGAGCTGCGAGCAAGATCCCTGTGTATACTTAGGTACCCATACCTATATATTTTTGTATCTTTTTAAGGTTTATTGTTTCCGCTTTTTATATTTTGGAGAAACAAAAAAAAATCATCTGAAGTTAAAATTGGACAACTTGTGCTGAATAAGAACCTGTTTTTAAGGGTGCATATTGGTTTACATGAAAAAAAATATTCTAAGTTTTCGAAGAATGGACGTCTATAAAATTCTGTAAGCCATTCGTGTGGACATCTTAAGCCTTATTCCAACAACATGGGATACTATCATTGTGGTTTAAGGACAGAAAGCAAAATTTACAATCAGATAGATTTTGAAAACAAAAACAGGAACTAATGATCGATTTTAAATTAAACTAAAACAGATTTATAAACGGGAAAATTTCTCGGATAAATATAAGCGGGTGCTGCCAGAAACCTATGGAGAGCACCTTAGACGTTCGTTACAAGCCACCTCAAGGCCTGTTGTGTGATGATCAATGCACTTACTGGAAAAAGTTGACAAAAAAGGAGAAGCATCAAAACGGGAGAATGGAAGACATGAAATTGTTGCTTGAAAAGAAGACGGTGTATCCAGTTTTCTAGCTCGATGTTCTTAACTGTCATCAGCAGAGATTATCAGATAAAGATGGCAATTCTCAGCTGTCAATTTGATTTGCCTACAAGCTGAAACGAATAGCTGGATTGATTAGATTTGCAAAGTATTAGTGAAAACCAGTGAAAAAAGCACACATAGAATCAACTCGTCATTCAGCACATCATTCAGCACAGTTCTTGTTGTTGTTGCAATTCACATTTATTCTTCGACACGAAACGAAATTACAAGTACAACAATGTAAAAAAATGGGTTTTGGAGGGTAAAGCTTAAAAAGGATTGCCATCCTTGTATTAAAAATCTCTGGTTAAAAGCCTCTCACGATCAAAGCAACACCAAGGTTTTATAAAAAAGCCAAACAACTGCTTGTAGGTTTTAATGCTGGAAAGCAGGTAAAGATTGCAGTTGATTTCTTTAATATCTTTCTGGAGCAGAAAGCTCGAAGGGCAGGCACTATCTTCATCAGATCCGTTCAACTGCTAGGACGATATCAAAATCAGCGATCGAAGAACAAGCGATATTTGCTTGTCATGAGAAGAAGACCAAGTATGCTATTAACAAACACACACCTTCGTAACACTTCTTAGGATAACAAGAAAATTTCACTATTGAAACCAATAAGTTAGGTTAGGTTTAAGTTAGAAGAAGTGATAATACGGCAAGCCGCATCATCTCACTCGGATCTCGGTGGATCCATTGCGCTTCCAACTCCTGGCACGTAAGAGAAAGTACACGCGCTACAAATCCAACTAATCAAAGGCCTATACTCGCACGAAGAGTCCCGTCATAGACGCGTATAAGATTCGCTATGCATCGATGATTTTTCTATACAAATTACTGAACACTTTCAATAATTACATAAAAATAACAACAGGTCACAAAAAAACGTAGTACGCATCTACGGCGGGACGCTTCTTGCGCAGAAGACTTTTCGTTTATAGTGCCAGTCCTGATCTACATAAGGCGCTGAGTGTTAGACAATAAGCAGATTCAATTGTGGATCTTTCAACAGAAAAACTCTTCGACGGTGAGATGTTTGGTTCTGTGTGAGGTAAAGACGAATTGGGGAGAAGGTACAACCGCGCACTATGTGAGCAGTACAATGATGTGGAAAAAGTCTAACAAAAGTCGACTCCATTGGCTCCTCCAAATCGAGCTAATCGACAAGAATTCAGAGCAGATCGGAACTCCCGGTTAAGAGACCAACAACTGGGAGACTGCAAGTAGAGTTCAGGTGATCATAGGGTATGAAAAGCCGCCAGCAGAGTTCTTCAGACAAAGATCTTTCATGGGTCGGGGCTCGGAGGCCTTTTTAATATGCACAAAAATGTTCCTCCAATATTTTTTGAAAATGTTGTTGCATAAAATATGAGTAAGTTCATACGCCATATACTTATTAAAACATTACATTTATATGTTTCCCTTTTCGGTTTTTTTTTCTCATTAAGGTGGCAACTTCATCTCTCTATTAAAGGACAGGCATTTTTGTATACCTTTTTTTCATGCAATTCTGTGTACACAGACACAACACAAATTAAACAAGGAAACAAAACGAAACGGACTTTCTGATTACATGAGTGATACATGCCTTTAAATAAATAATAATAATACTACAAGAAAAAAAAAAAAAACAGGAAAAACAGACGAAGGTACTTGTTGTAGAGGGGTTATAGAACCATCCGTTTGTACCTATATATCTTTTTAGACATTTCTTTTTTTTTTATACAAATCTACCTGCAGTTTTCACACGATTATAATGTGGATTTGTTTTTATATCATTTTTTTTTATGACACACACAAGATATAATTTATCTTATCTCTTCCCGAAAAATGAATACCAGAACCCTAGAGAAGAAGCCTTTTGCTTTTGAAAACATACATTCCTTATCGGAACCTCTATGTCACTATATAGGTATATTTGGTCTAATGCCTATATCTATGTAGGTATAAGGTATGTGTTTTATAATAGAGGTATACCTTGTCGCGTTTGTCATACAATGACGTTGACGCGACCTAGGTTCAACAATAGAAATTTATTTGTCAGATATACTTTTATTTTCATTGTATCTATGCTGGTTTTTTTTTTTGTATATGCGCCGCTAAATAGTGGGACAACTTTTATGAAAAAGTTGGAAAAATGTTAAAAAATGCGTAAGTATTTATTTTGCGATGTTTCACTATTTTAAAAGCCTTTCGGCTATCGTAAAAAAATAATTTTGAAAACTGTTTGGTGTTTCCAACTAACGTAAAAAATGAAAGCTTGCCTTTTTTTAAAACTTATTTATTTAGACTTAAAATGAAACACCTTGTAATGGATATTTTTTTTTTATCCATTGATTGATATTTGATAAAGATGATTGTTATACCGAAAAAAGCTTTAATTTGTAAGAAAAATGGCTGTTTTTGTGATCTTGAATTTTATGAATATCTGCAGGGTGTCCGCGGGGAAGGTATTCTACTTTGTTTTGCCACCATTTTGGCAAACATTGGTCTTGACAGTTCCTATTTGGCAGTCGTGAACTAGACTCGTGGCAAATTAATTATGGAAAAATATTCGATAAACCAACGTGTTTAAATCGTTAAAACATTTTATCAAAATCAATCATCGATTAGTGTGACGATGAGAAAGTTGCGTCAATTTTTTGGGAGAAATAACAAAACGCACTATTTATCGTGTAGTGAATATTTTCGAAGAAAGAGGCTTTGCAGGTGATAGGCCCAAGCATGGACCACAACGAACTGCAAGATCGGCTGAAAAAGTTACTGCTGCACACGGAAATGTTCAAAAAAATTGCATTAAATCCTCAATTAGAAGGAATATGGAGTTGCACGATCACATCCATAAATGTAGGTGCACATCGCTGTTATTTTTCTCCCCACAGTTAAACGCACATCCATACAGTGGGTATCTTTACCAATACTTGTCATATTTGGCGTGCGATCACCAGCGGTGAGATTTCAATCCTTCAATAAATTATTTCGTTCAGTTTATATTAGGTGTGTTCCATACCGAGTTTAAAACAGTTTTGGACCGCCAGATCTAAAATCCAAGAAAACAAAATGTTGGATTTTCCAGCTCAGGTGACCGCTCTAATATATAAACTAACCAATTTTTAATTGTTCTCTCGCCACATGCAGTTTTAATTTTTCTAACTGTCCATTTTGGCATAATTTGTCTCTTTTTAAAATTAATTTAAATAAAACTAAAACTGTGAAAACTAACAAAAATGATGGAAGAAAACATATAAAAAATTCATTTAATTTTTTTTAATTTGTCAATGGATACTGCTGCTGTATCGCCACCGCCCACGGCTTTTGGTCATTTCTACAAGAAGCTACTACTTTCATTTGGCCTTTCTTTTTGCACCGAACAGGAATTTTTAAGAAAGTGGTCGTGGCTTTGAACTTCTTGGAGGGTGTTTTTGTTATTTAAATCGGTACTTCTTAGAATGAATAAGTAAGAATATTTAAATACAAGTTCAAAACCACTGGATTTGAGCAGCATACAAGTAAATGGTTCCGACTCCTTGAAAAAATTTAATTCCAATTCTGAAGATGATATTGTCCCAGTGTATTATGTATGTCGGAGTGATAAAACAAACCCAAAACTTGTTCCTGGTTCTGTGGGATTTTTAGATTGAAAAGCATGTTTGGTTTTTGTTGGAACGAACGAACCAACAAAGTTGTTTTTGAATTAATTTCGTTTGTATATATTTTTCTTTTTGTCTTCATCTATTTTATTTGTAGGAGTATAATTAAATTAACAAACGACTCAGTCTTAATTTGCATATACTCAGATCGATAAGATAATGAATTAGAAGATGTTCAAGTTCAGGTAATGAAAAAAAAAAAAAAACAAAGGAAAACAATCAAGACGACAGAGGAGTGCCAAAAATGACAGAACTAATGGTAGATATATACAGCCGGTTTCGATGAGTGTTTTTGTTGTATTTTTGTGTTGTATTTCTGTGAGTGGGATTTTGTTGATGAATGAAAAATTATAAATTATGCAAAGAGGATCTAGTTCGTTGTGAAGATATTTGATTTCATTGAATGGTTTTGTATTTTGTAGAGCACAATGGTATTTCACAATTTAAAATTGCATTTCTGTGTTAAAATATTTTAGAAAACTAGATGTTGACCTATATAAACACACAAAAATTAAATATTTATGGGTTTTTGACTAATTTATTTTTTCCGCATGTGGTAATTTGATACGCCCATTTGAATATTAGGAATCAATTTATTTCAAAACCAAAACATATGAAACGATTTATTTAACTTTTAAGTTTGCAAGCAAAAAACGCAAATATCTATTAATTTTATAGCTTGCGAGTGGTTATTTTTATCCATTGAAGTCAAAAACTCTCAGATTAATACCTCACCTATAGCGCTAAGCCAAAGTTGTTGGAGTTGGAACACGTTAGGAATTAATTGGTGTTGACATCGTTAGTTTTTTCGCGTCAAGGTAGGTACTAAAAATAATTTTTATTACCAATCGTGAGACTTGTTTGTTGTTAATATTGTCTTGCGGCTCAATGTTAAAGAATTAAAATCGCAAGCTCTAAGACTTGTGCAACAAGGAGGAGTCTAAAAGAAATTTATTTTTAACTAATGAGAGTGCAGCTGTAAGGCATCGTTTATATGTATATACCTATGTGTGATAGGTATTAATTGAATAAAACTTGTAAGGTTGGTTAAAATTTATTATTATGGTTTGTTATTTAATTGAAGCTTTACAATGTATTAATGAAAAATACATAGGAATTACCCAGGAATTTTTATCATGCAGATTTCATGCTTTTTTGTATACGTTCGGTGACCGCAATACATTGGAGATTCAAAGTTAAAAATGAAGCAGGTTAATAGGAGATATCAAGAATGTGAAAAATAGTCGTAGATGAAGATAGAGTAGAAAGGGGTAAGAATGCGCATGGCGGTATATTTCGATTTTTCGATAGTATAATTATTATTATACACAAAGGAGAGGATATTATTTTACATTTTTTCTAATTAAATAGTAATGTCACAGTGGTCCCAATTGACTTTTTGTTTGTAAAAATTATAGCTTTTGTTCCCATAAAGATATCGCTAGAATGCTGTTTTCTACATATTTAAAAGGCTATAAAAATGGTAAATTTTATAAATTTGATGTAAAGGGTGTTTCTTATTTTGGTCGGAGTAACATTTTTTGAAAAAAAGTAACTAAAAGAAAAGGATATTAAAGTTAGAGTTTAAATCAGTCGAAAATGTTAAATAGATTTTTTACAGGATGCATACTTAAATATTTTAAATAATATACATGAGAACAGTGGATGTAGATATAAAACTTACGAAGCAAAGGATACAATTTTTTTTATTTTGCGGGGTGTTGGTTTGATATGTTTATATTTTATAGACTTTTTTTTTAAATAAAGTTGTTATTATAAATATTTGAAAAAAATTATCACATTAGGTTTTTTATATTCTTAAATATTTTTTAGTTTTTTGAGAAAATCAAAAATAACAACATCTAGGTACTTTACTACTTGAAAGTGGGAATTTCGGAATTGGAGGAATTTGCAATTCATCTAAGAATTCTTGTTTCAATACAGCTTCGAGATAATTTTTCTAATTTTCGAGCTTAAATTAAGTCAAAAACAAAAAATTTAAATAAACAAAAGGTAAATGATTTGCATTTGTAGGGTTTCAATTGTTTTATTTTAGGGGTTTTAAACTGTAAAATAAAAGTGAATAGAATTTGTATTACGAGGGCTGTTCGATAAGTGAGTGACATTTGAAAAAGGAAGCGCTCGGGTACAATCAATATTTTTTTTTGCCGAAATAGTTGTTATTTTCTAGCCATAATCCTTCAAAAAGAAAATAAAACTTGAAAAAATATACGCATTTTTCTTTTTTTCCGAGTTTCAATTATTTTATAATAATTTCTGGCTTGTAATTGATTATCCAGGGTTAACAAGCAGTTACGAAACGCTGTTTAAAAATTTGAAAAGACCTAAGCACTTATCAAATTTAAAATTAATTCAATTTTTCATCCAATTTTTTCAGCAAACGCCGCAGTGTTTTTCCGTGCTCAAAAAGTGATGCAGAAAAACGAATGAAGCTCTCATGAAAAAACTGTCACGAAAAACATGTTTGTTTGTTATTTAAAACCTTAATTTTGTATTTTTTTTAATTATGTTATTACTTTAATTTTAAAGCTGCCAGCTTTTGAAGAAATTCAATACTTACAGAAAAAGAAATTTTAAACAATTTTGTTGTCTACTAATAAAAAATCTTTTTTAAAATAAAGCAAACTATAGTTTTTTTTTTTTCTAAGAAATGAACAGTCAAGGGTCACACTAAACATTAATTTCCTCAGTTCTATGGCACATTTGAACATGAAACCGTTATTAAACTATATTCATTTAAAGTATAAACTTGTCTTAAAACATTTGTTCTTTGTCATAAATTTGAATTAAAATAAAAATAAAAACGAGTTAAAAAATAAAAAGTGATTTCATTATAAAAAATATCCATTTATTAATTTTAGTTTCCTGATGCTAATGATAACTTATTTCGCTAGCATTGAAACTAAATTATGGTCCTCTACCTGTGCTATGAATAATTAATGCATTAAGTTTGGTTAAAATTTATATTTAAATCTCCCACGCTTAAGACAAAATGAATCATTTCGCCACTAAAATATTTATTAGTATCTATATTACTTATTTTAATAGTTATTCTTTAAATTGTGTGTTGAGAGATGTACCTATATTAAAATCTTGAAATAATTTAAGCTCTTTTTGCTCACAATATTCAGACTTCGAACACTTTTTGGCAGTTTTGTCAATTTTTTTTTCGTTGAAAATGAAATGTGTGCAAATACGATTTATGTATAAGAGTCAAGAAAGAAATTTTTGAAGATTTAAAAATTACGAACACTCTAGTTCGACAGAAAAGAAAAAAATAAGAATTTTTGCTTGTGATATTTAAAAATAGCACTGGAAACGAGATGAGATAAATATTAACTTCGTCTTGTCTCATGTATGTAAGCGGTTGGACGAAAACCAAGGTAAAATATGATTTAAACCCCTTAAACAAAACGAATACCTACTTGTCCTATAAAATATCAAATTTTTATTTAAAAACATCTTTAAAATTACAATCAAATAGCATATAAAAATTTGTATAGTACCTACAGACATTTGCAATCCTCACTCACAAGCAGATCGCGTCTGTCATGTTTGACAAAAAAAGAAAGACAGGCCGTTTCACATATTTTTAAACCAGATTTGTCCACGTTATTAATATCATTACAAAGAATGAGAATCAACAAGAACGAATATTAGCAATGAAATTGAGAAACTCGATTTTGAACGCTGCACCCGGGACTTTAACCTTGTTTAGTGTTCCTTTTAGAAGATAAACTTGCACTTTAAAAATAGCGGCTAATCAGACGTACATACATACATTTACATGTATTTTATTTCAAAATTTAATTCATTAAAGTAAAATGTATAGGTGTTAACGAAAGAATGATTGAAAATTGACTTTGATAAAAAGCTGCTTTTTGCATAAAATTAAATCAATCCAATTGAGTGAAGTGAATTAGTTTATAAAATAAAATTTGACGTTTATCATCAATAAAGCCTTAGTGTTTTATAAATATTTATCGATAACCACTTGTCAGTAGCCCTTTGTCAACTCTTACCTAACTTTCACCTCTTCATACTGTCGGCAGACTTTGAATAAACATTTTATTCCAGTTTGTTATATTCTATCAGAACGCAGATTTATCAATCCATGTGACCTGAACTAATTAAAAGTGAATACAAATTAATATGATTATTTCGCTAAATAAAATTATTTATTTTTTTCCACAACTTATACCTGCTTAATGCTAAATAGTCTGGATGTGTGCTATCTATATCGCGAGTATAGTAATCAATTAACACCATCATTAAGTGACGCCATTTCTAACGATAGATGGTGTCAAACTGTCTACACTCTACATTCTATACGCTATATATTTACCTTTATCGTGGTCGTCGCGTTGTCGTCGTTTGGTTGTTCGGTGGGAAAATATGGAATACGGAAACAGATACCTGTCTACCTACATAGCAAATTATCTTAATTAGGCATATGAATACGGTGTATTTTTTTTTATTTACTGTACCTATTCCTGTATTGCAGCCAGACTGGTTTAATTTATTAAATCCTTTTATGGCAATTTATTTTGCATCGTGGTTCTTTATAGGAAAGTAGGTTGATTTGGATTTAATAAAAATAAAAAAAAAACGTAATGAACGACATAGTCGCATTTACTTGCTAAAAATATTTATACAAAAATACAAAATTTAAGTGGACTTTAAAGATTATTTTCACAGAGTGTCTAATGGTCTTTTAATGAATGGATTTATAAGTTTACAAATTATTCTTTTTGATCTATGAACTTTTGAGAAAATGTTTAAAATCATAAATCAGGAATATGTATCAAAAATTTAGAATTTTAAAAATGAAGGTCGGTACCAATGCAAAATCGTCTGTAGAAATGAATAGTGATCGAAATTGGTTATGAAAATCTAACCAACGAGAAAGTTAAACAAATTTTAATAGAAGTAGCGTTTAAACGACTATTGTTAACATTTGTTTTTTATTCAAAAATATTGACACTGTAAATTTTTGTTTCTCCAAATTTCGACTAGGAAAATAAAGTTCTTTTATTATATTTCTGTACCTGAGTTATAAAAGGGTCAAAGTCGAATTTTTTAATGTTTGGAAAACCGGAAATTTAGTTTTATAATTTCTAAAAATGCTTTCCACTTTCGAAAAAAAAAATTCTATAGCCATCGGTATCTTGTTAAAAAACAATTGGAGCACATTGGCCCTTATTAAAATCGTAGAAGACTTTCCTCTGAGTCAGAAAATGTACCTAGGTACTTAAGTCACT
Source organism: Dasysyrphus albostriatus (assembly GCA_946251815.1). Taxonomy (NCBI): domain Eukaryota; kingdom Metazoa; phylum Arthropoda; class Insecta; order Diptera; family Syrphidae; genus Dasysyrphus; species Dasysyrphus albostriatus. The sequence continues at coordinate 142,855,961 of OX276336.1, forward strand.
ATAATTGTAAAAAATTGATATGGCTAAAAGTATAAATGGATGCTCTTAATTTCTAAACATTTTCGAAATAAGACATTTTTTTATTTCTCCATACACTCCATCCTCAATTCTGTGTCACAAAACTTTTTCCTTAAAATAATTTAAAACAAAAAAACCTATAAATTACGACTTATTAGCAGTTTTTTGTAATTTTCTTTTCCATTAGTTTTGCTTCTGCAAATTCAATACGAAGCACGTGTTGTAATTTATTTATTTGTATTTTTTTTTTTCATTTTCTCCACATTTGGTTTATTTATTTTGCGATATTATTTATGCAGGTCAGCTTTGAGTTCATGCTGTTTTGATGGATGTCTTTTAGCTTCAACATGCGTCAGTAACATTGATTGTCATCGGGGTATGGTGGTAACAACGTTAACGTATAGAAGAGTGTCAGTGGTGATATGGTGTGGGTTTTCTGTATTTCCAGTATTTTATTTTTGCTGATTTTGATTTCGAAGTTTTTTTTTTTTTGTATTTTTTTTTTTGGCAAGTTTCCGTTTGATTTAATGAAATTCAGATTCAAATTTAGGTATACTTTAAGTACGCGAGCGGTCGTTGAATTTAACATGCAGTGATGGCGACGCGATTATGATGGTGGAGAAAATAATGCATGTAATAAATTAATTTTATATTCATTTTTATTTGTTTCAAGAGATATAGAGGATTCCAAAAGCTAATTTAAATTTTTTATTTGAGCTATAAATAAAAGAAGAAACAACGTATTGCTTTGCTTTGATTTTTATAGGCCTCATTTGTTTAGGGGATTTTGTATTTTACTCATTATTTTTCATAATTGTTAAATTTAAAAAAATATTTATGATGAAATTGTTTGTTTTTTTAAATCGTTCGTTTTTCATGGAAAGTTGATTTGAGCATTTAAGTTGTGTATGAGGTTGATATTTTTTTTTCTAGAATTATAATTTTTTTCAAGTCCTTGAATCACTTGATAATTTATTTTTTTCAATTTAAATATAAATTTAAAATATATGTAGTGGATTTTTATAACTAAATAAGAAACAAACCAATGCTTTATTTTAGTAAAAAGATAACTTTAAATTGGATGTTTAAATAGAGACAAATATTTTAGAGCTTAAAATTGATAAATTGCGAAAATCACTCCCCTAACATGAGCCTAAAAAAAGAATGTAACCATGCATGAATTTTAGAACAAATATTGAATATTAAGCATGATTTTTTTTATTGTAACAATTTTTTTATGAAGTTAAAGTTAAAATTAGATAAACTTAAAGTGTTTTTATACATATTTTGTAACAAAATGAACTTAAGAAAATAACTTTAATTTTTTTCCATACAAAATCGTAGCAATAAAAAAAATCATACTTAAAAAAACTTTTTTTTCCGAATAATTTTGTGAGTGGCTGTATGTACATATATGAACCTTTCAATAAGTAACAATTACCAACGTTTAGAGTTTTGAACAAACAATAGGAAAGTTTTTTTTTTAAACAAAAGTGTTAAGTGTAAAATTGTCAAATTGGCCAGTGCCTCAATTCACACTCAGAAACGCAAAAATGAATTTAGTAGAATTTTTGGTTTTAAGCCATGGTTATCAGATGTGGTAATTTGTCGCCAAACAGGCAATTTGAAATTTGATTTGGCGACACGAAAATTGGTTTGGTGATGTACGTTAAAAAAGGCGATATTATTTCGATCTATCGGCGATTTATCAATAGGTAAAATTCACAAAGTGCAGATAAATAATTTAAATAATATGAGATTGAAGTGCATTTTCAACATCGAAAAACCTACTTAATCTGAACGCACCCCAAACATAAAATCGATTTTTTATCATCACTAAAATAATTTGTGTACATTTTTATAGTTTTTGAATTAGATTTTTTGGCCATTTATATTTAACATTTGGCGATTCAGCTTTTTTAAAACCTGGTTTAAGCATGCTTATGGCCCAAATAAACATATTCAATAATAAAAACCATTGATCGTAATTATTTCTTTATTCCCCTAAATTTCTTAAAATCCGGTATATTATATATAGATTTTACTAAGATTTTTTGGAACTTTGGCATTCAAAATTCAAGTGCAATTGGTGGCACTTTTCGAGGGTTGGGTACGAAATCTCACATTAAAAATCTTGCATAACGAAATCTCGCAGTTACAAAATCACGAAAAATAAAATCTCGCAAATAAAAAATCCTGCTTTTCATAATCTCGCAATTAAAAAACTCCACTTTAACAATCTTGCGATAACGAAATCCCGCTATATTTAAAATCTCGCAAAATTTGTATTGCAATTCAATTCAAACCTCCAGTGAGATTAGACTTTGTGAGAAAAAGTTTTTAATTTTTGCAATAAAACAATGAAGCAATAAATGTCTAAGAAAAAGAGTTTTTTTTTCGTTTGCACATTTTTTTTTGGTACCAAACTGCTAGCAATAATATTATTTATTATGAGATTTGAAATTGCGAAATTTTGATTAACGAGATATTGATATGCGAGATTTTTATATGCGAGTTTTTAAATTGTGAGATTTCGGTTGAAGTCTCTAGCTTCTCAGTTACCTAGTTAAAAATCGATGACAAAGTTTGTACCGAACAGATAAAACAATATCACAAAACTAGTGCAAATCAAATCAATTGATATTAAGTTTTTGTTAACTCATTTAGATCATTTTTATTATGATTTCATCTCCAACATTTAGGTACAATGACTCATACAATTCAGTTCTGATTATATCAAAATATTTGTCCACATATTCGATAAATTTTGTGAATTGAAGAGTTCTTTTGAGCAATTCTGTCAGTTAATTACTCTTTTCCAGCTAGTCTTTTACAAATTCCACTGGTCCATCAGTTTATTGGACCACCATTCCAATCCCAACAAAACTCGATAGAGGGAGAGGGTATTTTTCGAGTACGACACTTTTGGTCACTCAATTACACAATTTAGATCAAGCTTAATTGAAAGGATATAGGAAATAATTTAACTTGGGGTTATTTCCTCACAAGAAGTATAATTAAATTTCTATACCTAATTCATCAAAAATATACGAAAGTCATATACATACCTACATATAACTACTACTTCTTCATCCAAGTGTGTGTGCTTTCGTTCACAAGAAGACACAAAACATTCTTGAGACATCATCGTCTAAAATCAATTTGATGGCACCTCATAGAGAGATTTAATTAAATATTAATCGAATTTCATCAAAACCATTGTGAGAAGTTATCTCAATCGACTTTTAGATATCATATTTAACTTCAAACTATTATTTACATTTATCTTCTATAGGAAGAATTTTAAGGCAGACAACAATACCTCCTATATATTAATTGGGAGGACACCTAGAAAGTTATTAATAAAATACCATTAAACAGAGAGATTCCAGTATTTAATTTCATACATACTTATTACAACAAGTATAAGTTGACATTGACTAATGTATAAATACAGATATATGTACTGAATTTATTAACACTCAAAGGGGTCAATAACACCCAGAGTCAACAAAGCACACACGAACAATAATATTTCCATAAACTCTAATTATCGTTCTGTATAAATTAAAGTTAAATTACGTACATACTAGCTGATAATCTAGAGTAGTATTATGTAGTACAATAGTTTAATGCGAACAATCGAACTTCGACACACATTAATTTTCAATTCTAATCGTTTTGTATAGATATATGGGATTAATAGTTGCGTATGCAAAACATAACATCGAAGGACACATATCACAATATCATTGACAGATCTACTACTCGTACTCTAAATAAATACGAGTAGTGAAACATTAAACAGACAACTTGACGTCAAATAAGTCAGTCAACATTTTTTGTTAAGCGATAAGAATTTTTGCGAATTCAGGTAGGGCAGTTTAGGGAAAATATTAAATGATTTATTGGATTTCATTTGTTAAAGAAAAAAATACCTGTTTGAAATACGCGGGATATTAATTTATGTGAAGGAAAAATTCAAGGTATTTTTCTATTTAAACAGCTTACATAAATAAGTTATACGTCAGTGCACTCAGAAGGCACGGGAATATTTTAATTTCAGTTCAAAAACTGTTTAAGTAGCTGTTTTTCCTTAAAGGATAAAGCCTGCTTTGTAACAAAAAGGTGGGCTATCTAATGACTTCTTTTTAAAAAGAATACAAATAAAACACTGTTTAATATTTTTCAACGACTGTTGATTTATTGAAAAGAGTGTACTTTCCGTATAAATATCAAATATTATTTTATTCAAATGATTGCTTTGGCTGATTTAAATATAGGCCAATTTTCAATAGTTTTGGCCAATATTTCACAAATAGCTTGACCAATATTATTCTTAAATGCCTGAATTTATCTCCGATTGTTCGCATTTTATTGATGACATCTCACAACAATAAAGTTTAACGGCGTCAAATCGCAGTTTCAAGCCAAGCAACCATCATTAGAACAAATTAAAATAATCAAGTTGAAATAATCAATTTCTGGTCACAAAAAATGGTTATCATGCTTCGTTCATTGAAAGAAAAATAAGAAAATTATTCGATCTTTATGTAAAATTCTCCTCAAGCTAGTGCAACTGATGTTTAGTTGGAGTATAATTTCTACCAAAATTTCTATACGAAAATAGCCTTTTGCGGAAATTTCTGGTATTTCTAAGACGGTGTTTAGACTAGCTACACGCGGATGGATTCGTTTTTTTTTTATCTCACTCCTAATTCTTGGTAAGAAAGAAATTGCGAGATAAGGCAGAAGTTTTCAAAAAAACGTATACGTACATACCTCATGGCCATTTATTTCTTTCCAAGAGATGAGATGTGAAAAAAATTAAAGGCGTCAAAGTGAGTCATTTCACAATAATTTTATCTGAACACTCTGTCTTATACCTACAACGTTTTCCTTAGAGTCGAAATAGAGGGAAAACATTTCGTAAATCACAGAAAAAGTATTTTCATCAATAATTTGGGAAATTTTTTTTTGACAGCTTACGTCACTTTTTAAGTTCAACTCGTTTTTTGTTGTTGTTGAGCTTTGATTTTGATACAAAAACTTTTCAGAGCTCTTAAAACTGTCTTATTCGTTGTATTCATTAGGTTTTGACTAAATTTCCAACGTAATTTCATACAGGCAAATTTTCATTTCATGGGAAAGAGTAATTTCGTATCGAATTTGGAAATTTTCAATGAAATTACCTCATTTGGAGTAATGAAAACGAAGTATAAGAGATCAGAAATCCCAGAAACATGAGTAGGATTTTCCAGCAAAATCTCTTAGTTCTGCTGTCATAATCAGAGGATAACAAATTTCGATTTTAATTTCTCACTTTTTGACGAAGCAAAATTTGTGAGATCGCAGCTTCGCGTAATAGCGTAAAATAAAGTAACGCGTGGTATTTCATTGCAATATATTATTATTGACTTATAATAAGTGTTTTTTTTACAAGCGCAGAGGAATCGGGCAAGGAAAAAAACCACCTAATTTTGATTAGTCTTAAGGAGTATGCACATGAGAGCGACCAACGAAAGATGAATAAACGAACAAACGGTATCATAAGATGAGTATGAGTTAAAAATTTGGTCTCGCGAATAGAATGTAATTCTTGAATACCAAATTTTGTACTCAAATTTCTCTTATTGAAGCTATTAAAATACCACTTTTATTACCATAACATTAACGTTAACTATATTTCCACCACTTTGTCTATTATTTTCAAAGAATTTAGATTTTTGAATGTCTTAAATTCCATTTTGTTCGTTTATTCTTCGTTAGGTGGTCACTCTCATGTGAAATGATCCTTAGGACCCACTTAAGACTTAAGCTCTTATATTCAAGTCGAGTGTTTCGAATCACAAGCTTAAGGCTGTGAAAAAGTTTTAAATTGTCTAAAGTATACCTAGGTACATTATGTAAATCGTTAAGGTATAAGGGTAGGTACCTATATTCGCTTTGATTTATCGTTGTGTCTGAATTATTCCAAATGATGGTCTTCTCGTCTATTGATTTGAACCTGGCCTTCCAAAAGTGCCAAGACTTGTATCCAACTTGTTAAGACTTTTATTTCACGCTTTTATATGGTTTCTTGACAGCTACTGCTATAGTGGCACACCTCACAGTCTCTGACATACCTACCACATATACCTACCTATCAAAAAGACTGTTCATATTCTATATCAAATCACCTTTTTTATTTAACCACTTTTATTATATCATTAATCACGCTAACACTCACCATTTTCCATGAACTACAATTCCCTTATCTTTACCGGCTTTATTAACCCTCAGAGGGAGCTTTGGACAGCAAAGAAAAAAAAATATAATTTGTTGTAATCTTGTAATTCAATCAACCCGTTAAGTGTACTCATATACAGACATGTTTGTTTTATTTACGCCTACCTAGATAATGAATTTTAATACAATTCCATTCAAACAACGAGGATAGGTTTTCATCATCATTTTCAGAACAAAAATAAATATTGCTCACCTCTTATATCATAATTCCCATCAATTTTGACATCGATCGATTCAAAATATCCGCTAACCGAATTGCATGCTTCACGTATCGTATCCTTATCCGAATCAGCATGCAAGTGATGATGAGCTGATGAAGGACCTGATGCTGATGAATCCAAATCCAAATTTTTTGCATTAATTAATAGAAATAACATTTGAAAACAAAACAACGATACCACAACATGGTAATTGCACTTTTTATTATAACACTTTGATGATGACGAGGCCATGGTGAATTATATTTATAATTTTCTTTTTCAACAACTTTATATTTTTTTATTTTTCAAAATAACAAAATCAACCGAAAAAATTTCAAAATTCGGTGAAAATAATGAGACAAAAAAACCAAAATCGAAAATAAATCGAAACTCGTCGACAGAAAAGTAACGAATTACACGACCGAATGCACTTTTCACCAAAAAATCAACAAACAAACAAACTGAAAAAAGAGGGCAGCACCGACCAATTCGCAATGCGAATGCACAAGCGACAAAGGCGACGACGACGATATACGAAATACGAATTGTGTATGCAGCTCAATGGCAAAAAGCAAAGCAAAACAGTGTAGGGCAACGGGTTGCCGCTGCAGTGGTTAATAACAACAACAACGCACCACTCAAATAACGATCGAGAGAATTAAACAGCAACAACAATCACACGGTGAACGACAACGACGTCAGTGTGTTTTGCTTGCACCTTTTTTCACGTTTGCATATTTTTTTTTTCAAATTTATTTACACATGAAATACCACTCGAGTGATGTTCTGCTGCTCCTGCTGGGTTGGAGTGGGTTTTTTTGTATGTAAAGGCAGACAGTGTTGGGTGGTGAACAATATACTAGATGGGGGCAAAAATTGGCAGACAGTTCACTCGTTACTGTGTGGATATATTTAGCTCTACTTTGATTAACAGTATTTTATAGAGTTTATGCTGCGAACAATATTGTGACAGAATCAAACAACGATTCGCACTCAATTCGATTTCAAAAGATCGTTAGACAGTCAGAATCAGAATCATTGATAAGGTGCCATAATTAAACAAACAACAAAAAAAAAACAATTCTGCCAGTCTGGCAGATAACACTCGATACAATTATTTTGTGTAGAGTTGTCTAATGTGTAGATTTGGTAAATTGATTGATCTCCAAAACCAACGGTATCTACTTTCGCAATGACAGTATTTGCACTCTGACAGCTCGATTTATAGTCAGTTTTCGAATCACCGAAACGATTACGACGATATGTATGGAATCAAAGTTTATGGGGCTTTCAATAATTAACAAAAAAAACAATTGAGAATGAATTTATACAAACAAAGTAGGTATATTTCTTTATTTTATCTCTCTTCTTCAGGCAACCACACATACGAGACAATGACAAAATATGATTAGATTAAGAAATTGAACTTTTTTTTTGTATTTGTTATTGCAAAATTATCTGCAAGTCTGACAATTTCCCGGAGAGCTGTCCATCCACATTATATCTACAACAACACTCGGGAACAACAACAAAAATGTATGGAAAAATGCAAAAATCCCGGAATCGCGTAGCGCTCGTATTAAACACAGACAGCACAAATTTGTCTCACCGTTTGAATAACTCGTCCGAAACTGAAAATGAACATCAATAGCCAAGAGAATCTACCACAAAAACACGGTTATTTACTTCGAGCAAGTGAACTCACTCAAACCTAGTGAGGGGATGTTTGGTCGAACTATCGAACATCACTCGAACATTTCAGATGCACATTATTTTTTTTGTATGTGCTTTTTTTGGAGAGATGACAGCAGTGATACACGTTGTTTTTTTTTGTTTTCTTTTAAATTTTGTTTCTTTTGTGCATTGGCCTTCTTACGTATGTATATAGGGCTGTTTCTCAGCTGTAGCTGGATAGAGGTATGAGGCGCGCACCGGCTAAAAAAGGAATTAGGAATTAACCAAGGCAGTCAGAGTGGAACCTGTCAGACCAGAATTTACCAACGAAAAGCAGCAACAAAAATTATGAAAAAACACTCTGAGCCTGAGGACACAAACGAATAACCACAACCGAATAATAATTTTTAACTTCAACTCGTCAAAGTGATGATGCATTGTTGAATGAATCGGAGTGTATTGAATGTATGTTGTTGTTGTCATTTAATTTATTTGATTTTATATTCACCTTACAATATGTGTATTTATGTATGTATTGTATTTTACTCTTTATTTTTTGTTTTGCTTGCTTTTTGGATTTAAGATTGAATTAAAAGAAGAATAAATAAAAAATAGCAAGAGATAACGATATGGGTGTTAGAATGAATAACATAATAACCGAGTGGTGCCTGAGCAGAGCACCTTTAAGGATGGGTTGAATCTTGAATGGGGCGGTGCCGTGGATACAAAAAAAAAAAAAAAAATAAAGGTATCCTTGCAGTATTCATTCAATGGGCGGAAGGCACTGACATTGACATATTGTCAATGTGCATTTGAATTAATTCCTTCATCCCTCCTCCTCTTACTTTCAACTTCGACTGCATGGCATTTTTGATTTGTGTTGTTGAAAGTGAGAGACTTGAAAATTCACACTTTTTTGAAGGAGGACAATGCCATTTTGATGTAGGAATGTAGGTAGGTACACATGTAGGTAGTAGTATACATAGGTGTACCTGTTTCTGTAAATACCTTGCTCCTATAGGTAGTATAGGTACCTTGTACCTATTCGCGTAAAAAATCGATGTTTTTATCAAACATTAGGGTTTGGCGTCAGTCCACTTCCATAGATAGCTTAATGGCGAATGTTGGAATGAAATCGTGAATGGAAATTGTTTTTTTTTCGAAATTGCCGAAAACAATTTCAGTATGACAGCCCAATCATTATTGGGCTACTAATAGCCCAAATCTAGTCTTGTGCGATACCATATTTTCGTATAAATAAATCATTTTGACATTTCAAATCAACCGCAACAAACTTCACTTTGAAATCTTTCAGTGTTTTTGTTGTTTGTTCCCAGAATTTCCATTTAAATTCTTCTTTCTATTATGAGCAAAAAATTTATTTTATATTCTGTTATTTTTTAAAATATACATATGTAAAAACAAATTGTGATTGAAGTTATGAGAAAATTTTTTATTATTATGGAGCTACTATTTGGTTTCGGCTCCGATTTCGGACTACAAACATTTCTTAATTGGACTATGGAATTTGTTCAAGGCATGGTAACCCTGATAAGCATCCCTTAAATCGAAATTTCTACTGAATGTACCTAAGGGTTTTTGAGAGAATGTTCAAACTGGCCACTAATTAGTATGGTTTTTATAAGGCCTGGCTCAGAAGGCAGTGCACTGCACGTTATTTTAATTCAAAACTGACAAACCTTTTCATTTCTTTTCTTTCTTTTCACAGTTTTTGCCCTTAAAAAAAGTATAGATTTTCACATGATTTCTGGCTTTTAAAACAAGTGAAGATTTCTATAGTGCCCTATTACACGATTCTTTTGAGTCATGACTTTTTCCAAAATTATGTGAGTGCAAAGGTGAAATTAGATGATTCTTCTTCTTCAATATTAACAAGTTCAATAATCCTTTCAGTAGGCCAATTATGACAACCGTAAAATGGATGATGCGCTCGGAACGTTGCCCGTACAGAACACCCATTTAAATGAAACAATTTTATCATTTGCAAACCATGTGGTTGAACGCTTTATCCATCCATGGTGATTTGGAAAAACAGACTTCAACAATATGGCAGCTATCAACTGTCAAATTTTGGAAGCCCCTATTGGAAGACCCTCTATAAGAATGCTTTATAATTTGATTTTCTGCTCCCTGGCCTAATTAAGCGTAATCTCCTCCCCGCACTTGCTCATTGTCCCCCTTAAGGGATGAACGAACTTTTTGGAACTCTCGATGAACAGAAAATAGTTTCATTACAAACGTCTGTATCAGTGAGAAATGTCAAAAAGTCACTTTCTCCACTGGCCATTGTTCACTTCACGAGGAAGTATACCTACTTACATAAAAGTACTAGGCAATTAGGCAAATAGAATTACATATAACAAAAATAAAAATTATCTTCAAAAATCAAAAACTTCATTTAGGACGTAAGTTACCTAGGTTTGTACAAAATCTTAACAATAATTTTTAAGAAAATTAAAAGCTATATTTTTTGTTTGGAAGCTACCTATTTCAGATGAGCAAATATCCCCACTAGGAAATCTCCTACAAATGCTTTTTATAAATTTGAATCTAATCGATATTCATCTTGTACGAGATTCAAAACACACAAACTGAAAATTACGTAAGAAAAGTAGAATAATAAGCTTCTTAGCATCGCCCAAGGCTTTTGTATATTAAAACTAATAAAATACTATATATTCGCATTTGCAGGTTTATTAATGAATAGAATTCATGTATTTTTAATTTATGTATGTAATTTACAATTTTTTTGTAGCGCCACTGCTTACTTAAGAAATTCAATCAAAATCGTGTATGCGTTACGTCATTGGAATTTCTGTTGATGTATTTTAGAGCGTGGATTTTAAGACCTGAAAAATTATATAAATATACAATTGTATGATTGTCAAATGTATGTATGAAAGTCCTGCCAACCATTTTCGAATAAATGTCTTAGAATCATCGATGATAGCCTAATTACTTAAACCATCAACTTTACAAACACATTATTCTTAATTGATTCAAAAGATCTGCGAGCTATGTATGTACAGTACATATGTACATTTTGAACATGTAGGTACTCATAAACTCATGTATATTATCCTAAATTTACAACACAATTCCTTTTAGTGCAGCATATGTACCTACAAATAGTCACTTAGGAAACAAAAACCAAAATAACAATCGTGATTGTGTTAATTTATTTGCAATAAAACTTTTATCAAAGTTATTGATTTTCTATATGATTTTACTCTAGAGAGTTATGTATTCCAAGCGTGCTGTCGCGGAAAAAGCCTTCAAGCGCAAACTATCAATAGTCAAACAATATGCTATACTAGGAGGTGGAGAAAGATATATGAGAAACAAAAAGTTTAACATTTTACTTACTTTCAAAGTTGTTCTTTATCAGTGGATATTAGTTTTTGGTGACATGACTTGACTACACTAAATGGATATGGATTTATTTCAAACAAATAAGTTTTTTTTTTGGGGGTTATAATTTTGTGGGAGCGAAATTGGGTCTTAGTTTTATAAAAAAAATTGTTCTTTTTAAAAGTTGAGCGTGGAAAAAGAAATCGAACAAAATACTCCAATTAATTTGATGAACCTATTTCAGAAGAAAAACTTGCGTAAGTACTTAAGGATAAAAAATCGCAATGTTCAGTAAACTACAAAATTCCTCAATTATCTCAAATTTCTTACCTTTTAAGAGTTTAAAAGACTTGATTTTTGTATTCCTTTGTTTCTGAAAATCACTAGTTTTCTATTTGTTTTAAAATACAATCTCGAAAACATAAACATTTTGAGTATACTATGCCTTTATATGACACAACTCGACCCTCTAGAACCATTCTTTTCCGGGATTTATAAGAATTATATCAAGAATAATATCAAAGATCTAGAATTATCTTTTTAAAAGTACCGAATCAAATGTGTTCAAAATAGTCAACTGAAATTAGAAAAAAAAGAAAAGAGAAACCCCAAAAATCCCTGGATCTCTGTCTTCTGCTCCTGCACACTCATACCCATCCCAAGGTCAGGGCAATTCTGAAGCCCTGTAACACAGTCCTTTGCTATTGTTTTATAATTGAGTGCCTCTATTGAGTGCCTTATAGAGCACTTCAAATACACATATGCAGCACGTTGCTGGCTGACCTGCGTGTTGTTGTCACATGGGACATGGATTCTATTGAAAGATGAATTGTAAATAAATCTTTGCACATGCAAATATGTACAATACATAATCGCCGGCAGTCAATGAATGAGAAATTTTTTATGACGTCTGGGATTCATTTTCACATCCCACATATAACAGAGCCAGATCTCTATCTCTTCCTATCCATAAACCATCACCCACATATGCGTTTAAAATGTCATTACCGTATACCTACATATATAACAAAACTGATGTGTATTGTATCCTTAAATTTTTTGCTCACACCCTGAAAGAGAATAAAATCCAATCATAAAGGGATTTTCTAAACACACCTCATTTCTTTTTTATTCCGAAAAAATAAAAATACACATCAATATTCCACCCACATAATTTAGAAACCCTATATCCCATTTATTCTTCCTGACCTTACCCACAATATAGCGCTCGAAAGACGTAAAGAAACTCAGACAACACTTGCTCTGCGCTCTCGTCGGTCGTCCTGGGCACATCGCATAAATTGCATGGCAAAATTGAAATTCTTGTGCGTGATTGCCAAACGAATTAAGTTCAATTCTTTTTACCTAAGTATGTGTGTGCATGGTATATGTGTGTGTTCTAATTCTCAAAGAATCTTCGAAGTTTTTTAGGACGAAGAAGAAAAAAAATATTTTATGCCATTAACCTGAGGGTACAAAGTTTTCTTCTTTCAAAATCCTGACACACACTTAAGAAGCAAAAAACAGAGAGGGAAGAACAAATAATGGGAATTGTTGAACACATCCACGTCCTTTTCGTATATATATATATGTAAATGCCTGCAACTGCAAAGCCTCTGTTATAGTTAGATAGATGAACAGACATAAGTATTTTTTTTTTTCTTCAATTCGTTTCGGGTGTATATTGGATTTTTCCTGTACGGAAATCCTTATTTTTCTTCAACTCCTTCCTGTGACGTCGTCGTGCACTGCCACCAATTAATGATGGCTTTTATGACCTCTCGATTGTCCTTTAGAATGCTTTGCTAGAATTCTACATCTCATACTTGCCTTTCGTATATCCTTGCCACAGCACCGTTTAGAGGTAGGTTAAGTATCTCAACCTATCCTACCTACATCAAGGATCAAGATGGTTGTGTGTTGTTTCAGCATGCTCTCAACTTTAAAAAGCTGTTGCCTAACAATGCTCGTGAAGATGTATTCGAGACTAAAAACTATATTCCTCACCTATAACCTGAAACGACTACGTGTAAAGAGACACAAAGAGCGAGCTCCTTATTATTTGATGTGGTGATTGCAAGGATACTCAAATAAAACTGGTGAAAATAGTAATGATGATGAATCATCTGGTGATTGTAAATTTTTCTGCGCATGCCACCTTTTTTAAGTTTGAGTTTAATATTTTCAATTGAGTGACATATAAAGAGATATGGTACGAATCAGGATGCTAAGGACCACCGGTGAGAATTCGACAAAGATACACCTGCTGAATTATGAAAAATATAGAATACCGAATCTAGTACTTAATCGATTCAAAATGAGTTGAGAAGTAATAGATTTGATGGACGCATCATTCAGTAGAATTGACTATGATTCCCACTAACATTCTTGTTTAACTTAACCTAGGAGGAAGAATAATTATGAAGAAGGGTCAATTTAAAAAAAAAAAGTTATTTATTTTCTAAGTAACACAGGGTGTTCACTTAATAAGTTGTTAATGTTTTAGAAAATTGATTTTTTTAAATGAAAAAAGGGTTCATTATCCCGTTTTAATGGTTCTACTGGGCAAGTAGGTGGGTGATTGTACAAACAATGGAATTTTCCACGGCTCCGCTGATATTTTAATAATCGTTCAAAAGTGACTCTATCAAATTTTTTTATAACTTAATTTCTTACTTTAACAGATATCTTATTTTGGTGTTCTAGAATCTAGAATGGCAGTATGACGTAGAAATCCTTGGTATAGACAGGTTGATATCCCTGATGGTTCTTAACGCAAAACTCATATATAGATACACAAATTCTGAAGAAAAAGATAAAGAACTTCAACGAACTTATGACTCAAAAGCAAAATGAAGTAGCCAAATTATATGTATACAGGTGCTTGATGAAAATTTGACTAAGAAGCATTGCAATTCACCTTTTCTATATATGTATTAGGGAAGGCGCAATTGAATTGAATCCCAAACCAAAAAACGTCAAAAAGAACTTTCATCCTTCAGTTGTTAGTAATGTACATTTTTGACGAACTTCAAAATCCTTCCAGTTTTCTTAAAAAAGCACCAAATATTTCTAGAACTATCCCGTTTTTCTTTCCAAACCTCCAATTCAATAAGCGCTATTGGAAATTTTTTTATCTCGCGGAATTTTTCCCATATCCGAGAAACAGGTTTCGGGAACTTTTTTTATGGAAAAATTTCAAGGGAAAAAGAATCCTTAGCAATTTGTTTTCTTATTTAAAGGTGTTTGAAGAAACTTTTGTTCTAATAATGTGTTTGACTTATGTTGTTTGAAATTAATGTTTCGAATATTTGTTAATGATTTTCCTATTGATAAAACTCGTTCTCAATGAGGAAAAATATTCCCTGGGAAATTGCCTATAGTAGGAACCCGAGAAGGAAACATTTCAAGGGGAAAAGTATTTCCCCGTCTGAGTATCGTTTTTTATTATTTTTTGGTAAATTTTCCCACTTTTCGATTGCAATAGAGTAAAACAAAAACTGATGATTTCCTCACGCATTTATCACTTTGACAAACGTTATCCAAAGAAAAAGATCTCAGATGGTCCAGAGCTCAGAGTTCACCAATTAATGAAATGGAAGGAGTGTCCGGACTGCAAAAGTAGCCGAAAAGGAGCTGTTTCCTAAATTTTTAACTTTGTTTCTCCTTACCTTAATTATTCGATTTTTTGCTCTTATTTGAAAAACAAAATATTTAAATTTTGTTCAATGATTTTAAAGTTTTAAACGTTGTAACTATACGTAGATCAGCAAATAAAAACGACAAAAAAAGTAAATAGTGGCAATAATAAATATGACTCAATCTAGTACTCACCTGGGTTTTATTGTATTTCAAACAAAAATTAAAATTAAATCTTATCGTTTTAATTTATTGAATATCAAGCAATAAATTAAAAAAAAAAAAACAACAACAAGTGAGGAGGTAAGGCAACTGGTTTTTTTTTATTGAAATTAAGAGAAATTACCGGTACAAGGCACTGGGAACTGCCTTTTATGTTCTTAGGTATAATAACCTACAAATTTGTCGCCTGATTTGTCATTACATTTTTTTGTCAAAATTATATTAAGGCTAAGAATATTGTACTTTTATTGCGAAAAAATAAAAGTGAAGATTTTTAAATTCAATTACATATTTGTATTTAACTGTCAAGAAATCTTACCGAAAAGTTCATTACTAAATTTTATGTGTTGTGTATAAAAAGTTATGAAAGGTCAAATGTCAAAATATTGGGTTTTTGATTATATGTGTTTGCCTTTTTAACGGTAAATGCTATTTTAAAATATTTGGTGGCAAATTTGTAGATTTTTAAACTATCTATAGAAAAGTTTGTAAATTTTGTCGTCCCTGAACGTTAAGAAAATATCACCATTTAATAAAATAATAATAATATTTAAAATAACGAGAATTTTAGTTTTTTTGTTGCATATAAGATAATGAGAATGAAATGATGAATGCTAGCAAAACTATATTCAGTCCTATCTGTTAAAAACTCATGATATAAAAGTTTTTCTTGAAATATATATTTTTGTCCAAGATTCTCTTTTCGCTATAATTTGACCTGTCAAACTTCAAATAAAAGCTTGAAGTTGCTCACATTTCGTATGTGTCGGTGATGCCAGATAAACTTAATAATTGTGTCACAAAACATACTAATTCTGTTCGATTCTACGATTTTTTGCTAGTGGGCCAGTTTACCTTTATGAAAAATTAAGCATGCATATATATCCTTTTAAAAACCTTCACTTGGATTTATTTGGTAGGTTGGCCTTTTTTAGTGTACATTTTCGGGCTATATTGGAAAAAAAAATAACTAAAAAAGTTAAAAATTTCGAGATAAAGCCTAGTACATGCTTGTGAATCATAAAAAATTTGCAATTCTATTCACCCATGAACACGTTCGTGAAGCTGTGGGTACAGTTCACGAACAGTTGACAGTTCGATTACTAGTCATTTGAGGCATGGTAGTTTTAAACGTCAAACGTTCACAATACATTTGCAAGTCTGTACCAGTGAGAAATGTCAAAAAATCACTTTCTCAACTCGGGATTGTTCACTTCACGAAGAAGTCACTCGGCTTAACAATCAAACATAACATTTTTTTTTAATTTTGTTTGGTAAAGCTACCTTTGGATGTGAAAGCATTTTTCAAAAAATGGTTATTAATGGTACCTCCCCCAAGAACCATTTTTTTATTTTCAATTTTCTCCAAAACTTTTATTTTGATTTCAATTATTTTTCTATACAGAAGCTCCTTAATAATGCAAATAGTTTTTTTTACCAAAATTTTCAAACAAAATTTTTTGGATTAAAAAAAAATTCAAAATTTTGTTTTGAAAATTAAATATTATGAAAACTAAACGTTGGATTTTTATAAAGCTCGGTATTCAAAGGTTTTTTTTACACTTTGTAAGGTATTTAAAAAAAAAATTTACTTTTATAAAAAAATAACCGTTCCTCCCATCGTTAAGGAAAACATATCTTTTGTTTTCAAAAACGGCTCCTTTGATTTTTATTAAACTTTTTTGTATACTGAAATTTGTGCGCTATACTACCAAAAATTATAAAAATCTACAAATAGTAACTATTTATAGTGCTTCTCATAGAACTTTTTTTATTTTGATTTTGATTATTTTTTGATATATAAATTTAAAATAAAGTTAAAAATAGTACATATCAAAATTTAAGAAAAAAGAAAAATTTAAGTTTTAAAAAAACTTTTAAATTTTTTGAAAATTGGATATCTCAAAAACGGACTGAAAAATTTGTTTTGAAGTTTTATTTTTATATGCACATAAGTAAATACCTACAATTTGCATACCGAAATTTTCCTTAAAAATGTTTTAGGAATTTGATATATAAAAAAATTATTTAAGAAAACCGCTCCACCGACTTTAGATATTATGTTTCCATAAAATCATAATTTCAATCAAGAACTAAGATGGCGTTATTTTTTCATGCTCTTAAACATTTCTGTCTCATTATTTCCATGTCTTTACATATGATATTCTTAAACTCTCAGCGCCGTCCATTTTTTTCTTTAGGTTGCTTTCTCTTAACTTTTACCGCTAATATTGTTATAAAATTTTTAAACCGTTCATTTTGGTAGAAATCGTTATTTTGAACATAAAACTGTCAAACTCGGCATATCTTTAGAGTTGTAATGAAAATATTGAAAAGTGTCCAGTGTGACCTTTCTCTCAGAAATGCACGCAAGGGTGATTTTGTTTTAAGCATGCTTATGGACTAAACAAGCATAATTCAATACTAAAAACCCTTGCACGTGTTATATACGTATCAAGTGATGATATACTATTATATTGTTGTTGTCAAAAGATTTGTAGCCTTGCTATAAATAATGCAGCTTATCAACTTATTTCTTTGTTCATAAATAAGCTTAACAAAGGTTTATTTCAATCTTGTTGTCCTATGTTCATTATAATATTCTTTGAAAACAAATGCTAAGTTGATTGTAATAAAAACTAATCCTGTTTAAGAAGAATTTTGTTTTGTCAAATCAACATTTTATAAACAAAAATTTGTTGTATAAAAGGAGGAACATCGTTCGATATCATCATCAGTTGAATTTTGTTTATCAATCAATCACAAAAACCACATTCAAAATGAAGGTATAATTTCTATAGAAAAACATTTTGTATTTAGTTCTTAACATAATATTATTATTGTTTATTTTTTTGTTAGTACGTAATCCTCATTGCCTTGTTCGTTGTTGCAGTCAGCGCAAGGAGTCCTCCTCGTATTGAACCTATTCCACCACATAATATCCACAAAGTAGCTGTCATTCCAACAGTTCCTATTCATGCAGCTCCACTTACGCCAGTTGTTGTCACTAAAACGATTGTTCCAGTTGCCCCTAAACAGGCTATTTCAACTCCCCATAGTTCTTACAGCGGTTAATGCCCAACTTTCAAAAATGTTATAATAAATGGATTAATATTTAAATAAATGGTTGTTAAGTTATCAGCATTCAAAATTATGCATTTTAAATTTTAGTTGAAATGAAACTTTTCTTAAAAAAAAAATATGCAAAACTACATCGTTCAAACTAGCTCTTGCAGTTCAATGACTCTTTAAATAGCTAAGCATTGTATATTTTTTTTACTTTTGTTTATAAAGAACTAGAAAATGAATCTTATGAACTATGTATTTTATTTATCTATGAGAATTACTCACTTGAATTCATAAAATCAATGAAAAAATCTCTCTGAGTTCATATGACTTAGAATTTAAACTTCACAGCTCAATCCATATATTTGTTTAAAGTTGAACCATTCTATCAAAAGGTAATTCAATAGCTCCGAAATATTAATAATTTGCCAGCTTATACATTCAAAGCCAATTCAACTAAATCAAAACTTTTCCTTATACATAGATACTCTCCCTAAACATATTCGTAATATGAAACGGAAAAGCGCCATACTACCATCATCACCAACTATTTTAAACGCCCATACTACATGATAGAAGAAGGGCAACAGCCATTTCACTTCAGTTCCGGAATTGTCCCGAGAATACGAGCAACTATTCTTCCTTATACCCACTTATTTTAAAAAACCTCGATTGGTTATACAATTTTCACCATAAGTCTCCATGCTGCCTCGTGTCCTCAAAAACTCTCTGTGCATGTGTCAAAATGTGTGCACCCAGCAAATGCATAACGAAATCAATATAGCTTTGCCGGCGCCATTTATGACCACTGCCAAGCTGTGTATAGCATTCCTATGTTGCTTTAATGGAGCTAGATTCGTAGCGCAGCAGCAACATCAGCATCAGCACCACCAACACGAGGACTTTGCAAAAATTTCCTGTGAGTTTTCTCTGACAATGAAGTGCTTCTTTGGTGATAGGACACAGTTTGTGATTTATTGTGCCCTCTATCCACCACATGGGCGGCAGAGCAGCATAGGGATGTGTAACAGCATTGCGAATACTAGTCGTGCCAATTCCGTTTGACCTTCCCTGGTTCTAAATCGTCTCCGGGAATTATTTCTCTTTTCCCTTTATATCCGCCCCCCCCCCCGAACCTCACAAACATTTCAATTGCCCACTCTGCTGACCGACCGACGACGACAGACGGACAACGCCGACGGACTTTCCATGAAATATTTCGGTAAATTGAATATTATGCACAAAAGTTCGGTGTAACGAAACCAATGCAAGGCTCAAGGATCTTTAAAGATACGACATCCTTCCTTACATGTGTATCGTCAAAACCAAAACCAACAAGAAAAAAAAAATAACACACAACTTAGGAAATATCTTCTTGAAAGCTAAAAGAATAATCCGAGAAATATTTTGAGGGCAAGGCAATTTGGCTGCTTTTTGTACGTGTAGTATGTAGTTTAGTATAAAAGTTTTGCTAAAGGAATAAAAGTAAAAAGGATGATGCGGGAATATGTGTGGTGTGGTGAGAGAAGAGGACAATAACGATGAGAAAAAAAAAACCGAGCTTACAAAGGATGTCAAGGGAATATCCTGGTTGGATAGAATAAATACCCTGTGCTAGTTTATCCAACAGATAAATATTTTATACGTCAATTGGCAGTGTTTCAGGAAAAGTGTCTTCTTACCTATATACATATATTTATATGTGTGTTTATTTTATTTTATGTTTTTTTTTTCTTGTTACTTTTTGCGAAATATTATAAATCATTTTCATGAGACTTTTCGACGTCCGGTATGTGCTAATGGAGTTCGAAGGCAGTTTTGTTATAGTTTTATTTTTTGTTGTTGATTATTTTTTGGCTTCAAAAAGTTTTCTCTCTAAATGAAAGCCTAACAAAAAAGGGAGTTCGTATACAAAGTTGCTAATTGGCAAAATTTGTTGTTAGGAATTTATAAAAGTATATTGAGTTAAGGATTTTTTTTTTAAATAACCTTGCATCTTTGGAAATATTGCCAAATTATTTGTAACAAAAACAAATGTTAAAAATTCTCTGGGAAAATATAAGAAATATTTTTGATGATGGATTAGAAATAACTCCAATGCACGACATTGTTTTCTCAAGGTTGCTAGGAAAAAAAGGGATTATTCTCAACAAATACGCCGATTAAATCTTTTTATATAAGCTTACATAAATTGGGCTGATATTTTTAGAGGGATTCATTCCAATAGTATTATTCCAGTTTTATTGTTAAAATAAGTTTAAGGAAATGAAATTGGGAACACTCTTAAAGTGGATAGGACTTTTAGATACAAACATGCGTGATCTTATGTAATTCATAACTCAAGTTAATTTTAATAAATGTTGACATTTTGAACTTAACACTTTGGGTACATTTTGTGTATTATTAATTTTTTAAATATTTAAAAAAAATATTATTTTTATTTATTTAAAAAAAATGAAACCATTAAAATTCGTATGTAATCTTCAATTATTTAATTAAACCGCAGGCATGTTTCTTTATGTCCAAGTGAGTAAGCTGGACGAAATAACAATTTGTAAGACTAAAGGCCTTTTAAAGCTGTTTTTTAATCAATAATTCAACAAGTTAAATCCTTAATGATGCTAAGTCTTGTCCTTGGCTGTTTTATTTCAGTAAAAGAATTTGAATTATAAAAAAATCCTCTTATAGAAAAGGTTTACTTCTAAATTTCTTTTTCAAAACTGAGCTCCATCCATAGGGTGGAATGGGGTTAAAAAAATCAAAAAGCAATCCGATTTTAAAAATAGTTTTTGTGTTTGCAAAGTTAT
This sequence comes from Dasysyrphus albostriatus, assembly GCA_946251815.1. Classification (NCBI taxonomy): domain Eukaryota; kingdom Metazoa; phylum Arthropoda; class Insecta; order Diptera; family Syrphidae; genus Dasysyrphus; species Dasysyrphus albostriatus. The sequence continues at coordinate 142,877,247 of OX276336.1, forward strand.
AATTAAATGATGCATACCTAAATTAACAAAGAGGATACACTTAGAGAATTAGTTAAAAGCAAGACATGTTTCAAGATTTTATTTCATATTTAAAGGGTAAAATGGGGTAAAGGCTTCATATCTGTAGGGTGAAATGGGGTTAAAACAAAAAACATCCGAATTAAATTTCTTTTGGTGTTGCCAAGTTATATTTATTTAATAGGCTCACTACTAAATATTTCCCAAAATTAAGCTCCATCCTTAGGGTGAAATAGTGTAAAAACAAAAAAATCTGTTCTAAAGTTATACTACGAGGAGATGGCGTTATTGCAAGATATTCTAGTTAACTGGCCTTATAAATTACAGACCTTACAGACAATAAGAACTAAAATAGAAGAAAGAAGACAAAAAATATAAAAATATTTTTAAAACAAACAATTAAATAGTCCTTTTAATTGTATAAACAAGTAGTAAAATAGCCTAGAGATCAAAAACAAGTAAGCCATTTCTTTACTTAAAGAAATAAGAATACGGTCGAACTTCCATAACTCGAACTTCTTTATTGAGGACTTTGGCTTTTCAACTTTATTTTCATGAATTTTGCCCTCCATAATTCAAACTTCTGTAACTCGAATTTTTCTATTTTTCGTATTTTTTAAATTGCGTTTAATGGCGAAAAGTCTCCTTTACTCGAATTTTTTCTCTTATTTAATTTTTTTTTAAATCACTAAGTTACTATGATAATTTTGGACTTTTGTTGGGTAGATACTCTTAACCCTTTGCTCTTAATCGGGAAAGCCCATTTTGTTTCAATTTTTTGAAAAGTACTTAAAAGCCTACCGTATAAATTTAGAAAGTTTTTTTTGAGGAAGAGGGATGGCTGAGCTCAGAGCTTGTATGTTTTTGATTTGAACTTTGGTTTTGGACGAGTTTTAAGTTTGTCCCTAGTTTGTTGGAAAAAAAGGAATTTATGAAGAAAATTAAAATATTTGACATTCGAACAAAATATGAAAATCATCAATTAAGTTGGGAGTGGTGTTAATAAAAATTTGACCATAAAATTTGGTTAACCTTAGAGTCCACTTCCCATACTGAAGAACAAAGACAGTACAGCAAAAACAAATTCTAAACTTTCACGAAACAAAAAATAAGAAAAGAACCTTAAATATGAAAATATTCACAAAGCTGTCTCCAAATGGCCAGGAGTGAAAACCTCCAAGTTTCAGGGACAGCTTAAAAAAAAAAAAGCTAAAAGAACTGCAATCGGATTGGAAGAAACTGACTTGCTGCAAGTACACTTATTTTTTAAATTTCTAAATACAAAAAAAAAGTAAAACTAAAAATTTTGTCTCATTTTAAAACTAAAAATTGTGTCTTATTTCTTTAAATCGAAGTTTCTTTAACTTGATTTTTTTTCTTTCATTTTTAGAGTTCGACTTATGGAAGTTCCACTATATATGCAAAACAAAAAACATTTAAAATCGTTGGAGCGCTTTTCTTTAAAATTAATTTCTTATATATAAAAATTAAGTTACATTTTTGAAAAGAAATGTTGGTATGCCAATTTTGAGTATTTATGAATATACATCTATTAACTTAGTTTCAAAAAAATTCATCAACCCGTTTTAGAAATATTAAATTTTCAAAAAAAAAATCTTATAAGCTTTTTTAAAAATCCAAAATTTATATTTTCAAAATTTTGATATACAATATTATTAACATTTAAAAGGAGCATTTGCATAAATATTCTGAATGTATTCGGTTGAACCTTTAATGAGAAAATCAAAAACCAAAAAAAAACCTTATATGGCAGGTACCGTTAATAATGGATTTAGGTAAATAAAATTTGTACCAAAAAGTACACCATATGTACAATAACACACTGATTTTTGTATCAAAATCGTTTGAGCCCTTTTTGGAGATAAATAAGATTTTCGTTAATGGTTGTATGGCAAGTACCGTTATAATTTGAGCTAAAATTATTTCAATTTTTGCTCTGAAGAATCGCCTTAAGTTCAAAATTTGAATACAAATAGGTAGGCAGACAGACAAAGTTTTACCACCCACTTTTTTGATGTTCTCTATCATCGTAATGTCACGTTAAATTGTTATCTCGATTTTTCTCTGCACGAATCTTAAACTTGCCCTATACTTAGTACCTATATATATATCGAGGGTAAAAAAAGGCAGTCAGATTAACCCCTACAGTGGCTATAGGGGATGAAAATAAAAATCTGAAAACATTTAGGAAATTCTCGTTCCTTCATTTGCTGGTTATTAGGGCCCATTTAAATATAAAACTCTTACAAAAACATGTAACGATCACCCAAAGTACTGTTATAGTTTATAATGTTAAGTTCGCAAAACAGCTCTTTTGTTTATTGTAAATCGTTTCAGATATGAAGATCGTTCTAGTATAGTACAGTGTTATCAGTGGCGTAGCTACGGGGAGGGAGAGGGGGCATTAGCTCCTCTCCATATGATGTAAAATAATTAAACAATTCGAGGGTGCTGAATCCGAATTTGTAATTAAAATTTCGTGAAGCAACACGGAACAAAATGCGAAAAATTATTTTAAAAGCCATTAGGCATTTTTGAATAATTTTTTTGTATTTTTTCAACAGTGCTCAAGTGCTAAAGATGAAAATTGGCCTATCTTTACTGTTTCTGAAAAACCCTACTTGCTACTTTAAGGTGAAGCTTAACAACAAAATAATGATTTCTGGAAGATGAATGAAGGTATTTAAAAGATTAAAGAGAGAAAATCCTAGTTACGCCACTGTATTTCAAAAAGTGCGTAAATTGAATTCGGAAGTGAGCAGTAACAGACGTAAGAAACGGTTTTATATCATTATTGGAAAGAAACCAGTCGGATCAATTGAAATTTATCACAAAATGTTTTTAAAAAATACGGGAATTTATGTTTATTTATCTGTAGGCTACAAATCTGTTTCCTTTTCATCTGCTAAGCGTATTTATTCTCTGTTTACTTTTTTAAATTTCAAAAAAAATAATAACTATTTCAATTCATTAAGTCGTCAAGAATGTATAAATATTTGTTGCTAAAAATAAATAAATGATAATTTAAAGTTCAAAGTTAAAAAACCCATCAACTGTTTTTCCTTTAAAATAATAATAAACAAAAAAACATTCACAAAGGATTCAAGGTGCACACTGCACAAGTTGCAAGAGTGTTCCTTTTTTTTTTTGTTATACAAACTTCTTCACGTGTAGTAATATTAATGTGTGTACACAATGTTCATTTTCTCTGGTGATTGCTTCGTTTATTTACCTTAACTCAAATCGTTTTTTCCTTCTTTAATATGGGCTCCTTTGATTCTCTTTTTTAACATTGGTGGTAAGAGTAAAATAACACTCAACTAGTTCTTCAACCATCCACATCCACCTCGCTCGCTTGCCGTTCACAAATGTTTGATTACACATAGTGCTAATAATTATTATGTGTGCTCTACGCTCATGCTTTTACTGGCATACTCGTGGTCGTAGTCCTGCATGTTCAGAAATCCAGCATGAAATCAAAAGCAACCTCGGTCCTTTTTTTACTCTTTGGAGGTGAGCCTCCTTTGAATAGCACCTTTTTGTATCTTTTTTTTCTTCCACTGTGTATCTGTTCTATCCGTGCATTGTCTTTTATTTTTTTAAATTTATTTTTTTATCACCAGAAAACAACAAGGAGGTGGAGAATACACCTTTTTAAAAAAGACAAAAATAAGAAGAAAAACTCTCAGCAAAGGTGAGATACTTTATTAAGTATTCAACCATAGGTTCGAAAGAAGAAATTTTCTCCTCAATCGCAGCGTTCAGACACGGACTCTCGGATCCCGAAGCATAGGATTTATCCTATATCAGATGCTAATTTAAGATCCATCCGTGTAGGTATGGGTGAACAAAACGAAGAGTTCATTCGGTGTCGAACTAAAAAAGGAGAACTATTGTGGTTGCAGAGGAAGACTTGGATGCTATACAACCAAATGACACTCAACGCCAAAAAAAAAAAAAAAACAAAAAAAAAATGCCGAAAAGAAACCTGGCCTTGTTGTTGTTGTGGTTGTTGTTTGGTCTTGAAAACAAGTTAAAACTCGAATTTGAAATTGATGAAGAAGAAAACATCTGAAACCAAGGGGCCGAGATGATGCGAGGAAGAGGCTACAAGGATGGTCATATGATGGAGCGGAAAATGAAGTGGAAGAAACATTGCTCTGCAACCGAGTGTGGAATTCCGAAAGGGAAGCGATATTTTATTTTTGAAGCCGGTCGGGTCGGTTGGTCGTCGCGTCGTCGATATGGCCAGCCGATCGTCATATGATCGTATGTAGAATATTGGATCAGTCAGAAGGACCAGGTGAGATCATAAAGCAGATAAGAAGATCCCCTCCATAGATGAGTATAGATATATGTACTTATGTAGATAGGTATACTATGGGACATTCCACCATTGGATACCATCATCAGCTAAGGTACCTACTAGCTATATTGTCGAAGGGCAATGTGACGAAGAATTCTATACACATTGAAGAGGATTCTGTTTCTTCAGATGATGACGATGATGATGATGGTGGTGCTCTTGCTCTTGCAGTTTGTCCTTGTGCAATTGCTGATGCTCTGAGGTTCTACTGTGCTGGCTGATTGTGTGACTTCAAAAAGAAGAAGAACATTATGTATAAGTATTTTCAAAGCAATTCCTTTTTAAGCATTTTAAGCCTGGTTTTTTGGTTTTTTGTTTGTTTTATATTTTGTCGCTTTGGCTTGACTTAACTTGCAGTTTTGTGTGGTTAAATATAAGAATTCAGTTCGTAACTTGAATTTCATACAACGATCTTTGTTTCAATTTTTTTTTTGTGAGTCTCTTCTATATTCAGGTGATACATTTGGAGTGCAATGATCTTTAAAAAAATGTCATTTTTTGTGTATCTATATGGTTACCATGTTTTAATTTTTTTTTTTCTTAAAACATATGGAAATTTGATATTTTAAGGAATTCGACTTGTGTTAAGTAAATTTAAGACCAAATTATACGTGCTGGCTAATGTTTATAGATGATTTTTGAGTGAAGCAAGGTTATTTACCTTGACGAATTTAATTACAAGGGACATTGTCCTGATTTGAAAATAACATGTGGCTTTTCAGAAACAACGGTCAATGGAATCGGAGAACTTCTGGTCGATGGCCCAAAAACTCTAAACCTTATAGACTTTCATTAAAGAATTTTTTTTTTATGTAAGAATTAAAAAAAAAAAACTTTTACAAGTACAAGGCTTAGGAAATCAGCTTTTGTTTTAAACTAATTATTACAAACAAAAGAGCTGTTGCACGAACCTTCTTCTTTATAAAACCATTAAAAGATCAAACAATAATTGGTTTCATTTTGGTTTTTTTTTTTTTGAGTTTTTTTTTTAACTTTTGATATTCACTTTTTATTGCAATGACTTTTAATGATCTAAATTTACGAGGCTATATTAATTAGTTATACACATGTATGAATATACGCTAGCACAATAATGTTTGGAAGAAGTGAAAATTCGCAACAATGCGAAAATGAGGAAAAAATAAAGTCATCAGTAAAACAATTATTTTAAGCCAACTCAACCGTGTATTTTTGATTAAGTTTAAAACATGACCACTTTTTGTAAAAATTGTGTGTTTCTAATAGAATTAAAATAAAACCACTTCATAGCTAAATGTTTTTAAGTTAAGGGCGTATGTCAATTGGATTAATGTATTTCAAAAATTTGTTCTCTAGATTAAATTTCGTGTCTGATGCACCTTATTAACATTAAAATAATAACTTGGAATGAAATTTAACGTGATTTCAATCCAATAGGGATGTTAAGGAAATTATCATTGTCAAAATGACAGCTAAGACTTTGGCTCACGAACAGCAAAAAAGAGAGGTCTCAATTAGATTTTTAAATTTGGTTTTAAATAATTTATTTTTGCACAATTTTGCATCCGATGCGGTAAGGTTTGATTATGGTAGTGCCTTTCCCACTGACTTCTTTTCACTCAGGTGCGTTAGTAACTTGGATGTTGAATTAGCAATTCGCTCGGTTAAATCCAACACGATTGGACTTGATGACATCTCACCCAAATTTATTAAATCCATTCTTCCTTTACTTCTTCCTTATTTAGTACATATTTTTAACTATGCCAAAATCAATCGAATTCATTCAAAACTAAAACCTACAAATCCTTCGCAGTTAAGACCCATCTGTTTGTTAACATTCCAGTCAAAACTTTTTGAAAAAATATTAGCTCAACAGATTCAAGAGGACTTATAAATAAATAAATTTGGTGGCACAACAGCTCGTGAAGAACCAAGGCCTAGTGACTTACAACTCTCAACCATTCCTGTGTGCGTATTTTTGGCAGGAATGGAGGGGACCTACAATTTTTTGCCGAGTCCGAACGGCTAATGAGAAGCACTTATTCATGACAAGTATACTCTTGGAGGATTTGTCAGTTCCTCGCAAGAGGCAGTACCTCGCGAAAAAAACATTTCTGTTTTTAGGTGGCAGCGGCTGGGAATCGAACCCAGACCTTTGGCATGACAGTCCTACGCACTAACCATCAAGCCACGAGGTACTACTTCAAGAGGACTTAGACAGATTTAATAAACTTTCAAAGTGCCAATCAGGGTTCCGAAGAAGGTTTTAAAGGTAACTAACGATATAAGGATCGAGATGAAACCAGTATAATTGTGATGCTTGATTTTTCAAAATCATTTCATTGCATTGATCATTCCATATTAATAAACAAACACAAAAATAGTTTTCAGTTTTCTCATTCCGCCCTCAAACTGACTATAAGTTATCTAAGAAACCGGCTTCAAGCCCCTATCTTGTTAATACTAGGTGTCCCACAAGGATCGGTTCTGGGACCCTTTCTATTTTTCGTATTTGTAAATTATCTTCCTGATATTATTGTTAAAAGTAATGTTCATATTTACGCAGATGATGTGACTATTTATTTGTCTTGGAGACCTGGGCTGTTAGAAAACTGCGTGGCTAAAATAAATGAAGATCTGGTTCACATTCAGAATTGGTCAGATACAAACAAAATATGTCTGAATCCTCTTAAATCTGTTGGCATGGTGCTCTCAAGAAATAAAATTTCCCTGTATCCCCACTAGATCTCAATGATACATTTTTACCCTTCGAGAACAGGGAAATTTAGTTGTTTTGATGGTACCTCTGATACCATCAGAAAAGTCTATGGTGGATTGCGGAGTCTAAGATCATCTTCAAGTATTTTGAGTCTGAAAATGAAATCACATTTAGTTAAGACGCTTTTGCTGCCATTCTTTTCATAAAATTGTATAGTTTATCCTTGTTTGGATTTTGAATATAAGCGACAAATCAATGATGACTGCATGCGGTACATTAAGGTGATCACATTAAACAGGAGAGAATATGTTAAGTATTTAGCCGTCACATATTGTTCTTGAGTTACGAGCCAAATTTGAACTAATTGGGTTAATCAATCTCACGAAATTAAACTTTTTGTAATTTTTTCCCAGTTCTACTTTTTGTTGCTCCTTTATTTTAAAAACTAACTTTTATAAAAATTCTATCAACAGAAAAGTAATCTCATAAACAAGGTGTGAATTTTTTATTGGTAACAAAAATGACGCAGCATCTTAAAAATGTAACCGCCAAACCATATAGACGTAAGAATTTTATACATATTTCCAACAAAAAAAAACAAAAAGAAGATATACATACTCGTAAGTCATATTGTAGTATAGAAATCTAATGAAATGTGGTTCTAAACTGCATTCCTCAAACCACTTCCAGACACTCTTTTAGTCCAATCAAATTATCTTGCGGTTATATCATTCTCTCAAGATATTTCTGCATGCATTCATATATACTCGTACCTACATTTATTCAAAAGAATACAAAAAAAAAACACCCTCCGAACTTTTCAATTCCATCTTTCATCCTCTCACCTTTAACAGACTTTAAAACGTAGAGGTACATATAAGCATCAGACCACAATAAATGCTTGTTACAGTCGAGCAAAGAATCGCGACTTTGATTTTAAAGTTACCCACCATCATGGTTAAGGTTTTTAAGGTTGAACAAAAAAAAGTACTCGAACATTGATCATTTACGAATATTCAATAACGAAACGATTCTAACCAAAACAGAATGCAAGAACAAAACAAATAAAGCAAAACTAGAATTTATGTTTCGACAGAATTATTCTTTCAATTTTATAATTTTGATAGGTGCTGTTTGCAGTTGAACTTTGTTTTTGAAGGGATACGGAAAAATTTATTTAAGCTTGTCTCTTAATTTCTTCCATAAACATAGAAGTAAGAAAGTTCTAAATAAATGGCATTTTGTCAATCGTGTGAATCGGTTAACCAGATTGGGATAACTTTTACCATTTTCTAAAATATTAAGATAATAGGCGTCCTCAAGATTTTTTCCAGGTGTGAGCTTATCTTCCAGGGGGGAGGGGGGTGTTGATCAAATCAAATCAAATTAAAATTACTGAATCACTCCACGGATCGAAATTTTTAGGGGTTTTTAGAGGAGGAGAGGAGAACTTTAACGTTCAATTGTTTAAAATTGATTGAAGTTGAATTGCGATTCAAGAAAACGACCTTCCACTATCGACATAGAGATGGCACTACTATGAACATCACCCCATTCAAAGGGACGCACTTCAGTTTCAGATTTTTTTATGTGTATCTGTTCAGTTAGTCTACTGCTAACTCGGGATCAAAATTGGTGAAAACCCGGACTTAACCCCAAAAACTAGGATGAAGAAAAACTGAATCTTATGCCGTTTTGGATTGGATTTTGAAATTGTTCCCTTCCTATCGAATATGGAAATCCCAGAATCCAATCGAAAACGACAATACTAAGCCAAGAATATTGATTTTTGTACACAAAACAAAAAAAACAAAAATTTTACACGAAATTCATCATACCCTATGCATCATAGTATGCTATACAGTATGAAGGATGAAGTGAAACGATTGTGGTAAATAAAAAAAATGCCTGCAGTTGTAGCCCTGTCTCTGGCACCATCATGTAGTCACTTAAACATAATGGAAATGCCGACACCAAGGGACCAAGAGGCAAAAATTATACAAAAACAAAATCCCAGGAAGAACTTCCAGAAAGCGCGCAGCAGCAGTAGACTGTTTCACTGTGCAACAAGAAAACCTTCACGTCTGCTGAACACTGATGGCGAAATGGTATTCTCTGCTTGCTGTTTGACCGTAATCGACGACGGCACGTTGTGATTCAGCTATATGGAGTCGTTGTCGAAGTAGCCCCAACACCAACCAACAACAGCAACAAAATCTAACCGCGAGCGCTAGGACTTTGAGCCTTCGAGGATCAGTTAACAACGAAAGCAACAGTTATAATGGTATGGTGGAGTTTAGTCTTGGATATGCTTCATTGCTTGGCCATGGCCAGTCTTCGGTTTACAAAAAAATGTTGGTTGGTCCACCGCATATATTTGGACCCATTTTCATTCTTCTTTCATTTTATTTTTGTTGTATTCTTATTCTGTCACTCTTTTTTGAATGTGTTGTTGTTATTGGGTTCTTGTGTGTAGATCTCACTTCTTCGTCGTTGTCCTTTGTGTGTTCGTGATTTTTTGAAGAAATTAAATTTCTGTTTTGAGAATTTATTGTGTATTTAGGTGTGCGCCGTAAAGTATCCAATAACACCTGAATCTGAATCCGTATCCAAGTCTAGAGAAGAATATAACGTCATGTATAAATAGAAGGGAGTAAATAATGTAATACAATAAACCAGAGAGGTACAAATAAGACATAAAAAATCCATGCAAAGATGATGAATCATCAGCAGCATAGCACATTCCTTTGGACTTGGTCTAAGTTGGAACAAGTTTGAGTGGAAATCTGGGCATTTACTCATTCCCACAGTATTTTCGATTGGAATTCCTTTGGCCAAGGCAAAGAGGAACCCTACTACATTTTACCTGAATTTGAACCTGAACCTGCTTTTGGTTTAATTTTTTTTGGTTCTTTTGTGTGTCCATCCCATTGTTGAACGGGACCATTCGAGAATCATATAATTGGCATTTTATAATTTTGCGTTTGGAAGTGTTTGATTTTCATGATACCTATCTACTTAATAAAATGTTGACAAAAGGAGTTAATTAAAAGAAATAAAAATAATGAGGAAAAGTTATCATTTTTGTATTTTAATTAATCTGCAAAGAACACAGAGTGACACTACGTAATACCTTAAGGATTTAGTTGTCAAAAGAACTGTTAAGTGGAAAAAAGATTTTAAGTTTAATCATGAATTTTGATGGCTGGCAAAGTCACTAGGTATATTTTTTTCCTTTTTGTACCAATAACTTCCTGAGCGGAATGCAATATGGAGATGGAATTGATGTCAAAAATTCTGCAACTGCAACTGCATGAGTAGAACAATTTCTAACTTTTACCGCAGCATTTTTGAAGTCTATTCCAGCTCCGTTAGCTATTCTGTCCGGACAGTTATTTGTCATAAGTTTTGACTACCTATATGGTAATGAGACTTGGCTAACAAGTTGTCATATTTCTTCTGTTTTTTAACATTTATGACATCAACTATGACAAAAAAAAATGGAAGATTCTATAACCGATTTTATAATTAGAAAGACTGAAAAGTGCAAATGATATTTAACTTCGCAACTTTCTGTCAAAACCTATAGGATTTTTTGACAGTTTTTGAACAGCAGCAAATTAGCAACACAGAATAATTTGGACGTCATGAAAGTAGGTATTGTGCTGATATCTTTTTGAAATGATGACAGAAGCAACAAGAAGTAAAAGACACAAGAATTAATGAAATTAGTTACTCTTTGTCTGGGACATTACATATCTATGATTTAGGAGTGCCTTTAGGTTTGTTCGTCGAGCCCTGAGGTTCTGGGGTCACCTCAAAGTGTTTTTTGAAAACCCTTAACTCACCCTGGCCAACAAATTCTGTGTTTTCTGAGATCTAGGGTTGTCCTGAAATTGCTATGAAGTAGCACTAAGTTTTTTGCTAGGACGAGTTGAGATAAAGAATAAACTGGCAAAGTGAAGCATTTTTTGTTGTGGGCTTACGTGCTTCAAGTAATTCTTTGGTTTTTGAAATAGAAATTAGGCCAAAACAAAAATTTACTCTAATAATAACAAAAAGAAATAGAAAATGGAAACTGAGGCTTGTTTTTTTTTATTTTTAAAACAAATTATATTTCTTGCTTATCTCAACAACATGATTGATGGAATGTTGGTGTTTTTTTGAGAATTGAAAAACCAAGCTTTTTTTACAAATGTTGTCAAGAAAGCCTGGGTCATAACCCAGTCTAAGCTTTAACGAACGAGCCTTTTATTTGAGTTCGTGTAAATGCACATTATGTCATAAGAGTGCGCCTACCTACCTTTGTTGAATATGGCCCATTTACACGAAGAAACAAGTTGCTGGAGATAAATAAATGAACCTTAAATTTTTGAACGCCAAAAAAACGTATGGAATTTTTCGTTGTGTGTATCTGTCAAAAAGACGAAAGACAAAATGAACAAAAAACAAATCAGACTCAAATTCTGATAAACCAACAGTTGTTGTCAAATCTGACAATACTAGGTCTGTTCGTTTACTATTCAGAACTCTGCTTTCTCAATTATAGTTCAATTTTATGTCTGTTTGTTTACATCCGAAAACTGCGATTTTCTACAAATTTTATTTTTTTTTGTCCGGACAGTGTCAGGTGAACAGACACTTTAGAATAATTGTAAGAGTTTACATTACACTCACTCCTCCGACTTTTTTAACATCTCTGTACCCACTTTGCCCATCAAATTCAATTATTTTAATGTGATCAAGTTGAAATAATTTTCTAATTCCAGAACCAGATTTTTCACCCACAAAATTCTTTGCCTATCTTAATCCTACTTCATAGTGAGAAAGAAAGGCCTGACTTGGCCATTTCTCTTGCATGTGGCATTTTATTAATATTTTAACTTCCCATTTAGTTTTGAATAAAAAATAAGAATTTCAGCAATGACTTGCGTTAAGAACAAGAAAAGATTTCAAGCAACACAAAAGTAAAGCTACTCCCCAATGTACAATACATTTGATTCGCCTTGCATCTCTTTCTCTCCATAATAAGTCCTGTTTTAATAAAGAAAAAGAAAATAAATCAGTAATTACAGAATTTAAGTCCAATATCCCTAAAGTCCAAATAACAAACGTTCATAAATAATTCCAATAACATCAACAAACACATCCGCTGCTCCTACGCTGGTGTTTGCAAAGTGTGTCAGTCAAAAATAAATAGCCCTACAAAATAACTTTGTACATCTAACACAGCCAAGACGACATCACAGTAATTTTGCGTTCAATAAAATACAGAAAAAGAAGAGAAAAACAAAAAGTCGAAGAAAACTAACAAACTGACCTCTAACTTCTAATTATCCCATATACAATCGAGGTGTCGTCATTATATCACGAGATACGATCTGGGGGTTGCCGCAAAATCACTTTCGGCTCGAGATAAAAACGCAAACGGCTACAAAACTGGCGATGAACCGATGACGATATAACGACAACATCCATTCCCACGTAATACAATAGCTTTAATTAGTCGACGGGGAACAGTTATAGTCCCAGGCCCCGGTCGGTAGTTATACGACGGGTAACATGAAGGTATCACTTTGGTTTGGATCCTCTCTGGCGTCGCCATAGAGTATACATTTTGTAATCGTTGTCGTGACATGTCTATAAATATCATGAATGCTAAAATTACCTGCTTCCTCTTCAACAACCTTCAGGAATGAGTAAAATTGACAGTGCACCGCTTCATGTTGATAGTGACATAGAAAAGAGACTTCCAAGATTAAATGGAGTGAAGCTTTTTCTACTTCACTTGAAATCAGCCACGGAGTTAAACAGTGTGGAGTGGGGTGATGTTCCAGTGTGGGACGACGAAGAGGTATACGCATAACCTGTTGCTTTGCTGGGGAGATTCATCCATGTAGGTATACACATCTAAATGAACATAAAGGAGTTGAGACTGTGATGCTTGTGTATTTGAATTAGACACAGCCTTTTTCTAGGAAAGACCTTTTGAAGTTTTCCCTATCCCCGTTTTTTTTTTTCTACTATAATGTCCATTCTTTAGGGAATGGAAAGATGTTATTCAAACTGTGGAACCAACAGGCATTTCAAGGCTGGACGTAGATAAAAAGGGAAAACCATAAAATCTGATGTCACATCGCAACCATCTGTAGAATGTCTCAAAAAAGTCTAGGTGTTTGTGAGACTATCCCGATTATATGCGTTAGTGCTTTCGCATAGAACTCTTTGGCACCTGCTTCTTGTTTATTGTAATCTATCTTTTTTAGATCCAAAAATAGTATTTTAAATGTGTATGTATGGTGGGCTTCGCGAGGATTACCTAGTCTAGCCTTATTACTTGTAACCTTTTCTTTGTAACACTTAACGTTACTCTAGTATATATGAATATTATTTTGACTAGTATCTAAGAATGTTCAGGCAACGCCAACGCCCTAAACTATTAAGGTTTCACACAGCGTTGTATACCTACTATTCGTCGTAGTAAAATTATTAAAAAATTCTTGCGTAAATGGTGTAGTAGATCAACCAGCAGTTTCAATCATGGGTCATACCCTGAATACAAAAAATTTTTCAACGTTTACCATATTTATTTACGACGTTAACAACACAAATTAAGGGTATTCATACAACGTCAAGTTAACAAAGTTAACTACTTCGTAAACGAATTTGCAAAATTTGTATGAGAAATCTATTCTAACACTACCCCGACTCCACAGAACATACAGATGCCCAACATCACATCCACAATCCAATCAACAAACAGCAAATTTGTTCTCGCTGGGCAAATTATGTCATGTCGTTTCATTTCTTTTTCACCACAACAATATTCAACTCAAATTATAGGAACAAAGGTCATTTACGTGACCATAACAACATAACAACTTTTGCAGAAATATTTACTTCTAGATGTATATACAATGGACCGGCAATTGCCAACTATGGCCATATAGATTTAGCTATGTTCAGATAATTAAGTAGATTTAACTTTTGTCCCGATAAAACGGTATTGCCAAACTACAATTCCCGTTGTGTTATCGATAATTTCTGTAGAAATGTCAAATGTTTATGGGTAAGACGGTTCAATACAAAATGGCAGACCATGTTGAAATGTTCCGATGTTGTTTTTTCGACAAAGTCCATATGTAGACATGCAAAAAAAAACGCAGTGAATTTGCTGCACAGAATAGGTCGAAAATTGTTTTGAAAATTGTATTTTTTTTTCATTGGAACTGACAACGTTAAACAACAACAAACAATAAAATTAAGTGAAAGTAAACTGTTAGTTACTTGGTGGCAAACACATAATAAAACAAGATTTTTTTCGAATAAAATGTTGTATTGTAGTAGAAAATGAGTCGTTTCAATATTTTCAATCAAAATTAATTAACAAAAACACCATTAACAGTATAAGATCATCGAATTTTATTATTAAAACATCATATTAAAATGAACACCAAATTAATGAATTGAATAAACTGACTAAGTGCAGTCCAGGCCAATTGATTTTTTGTTTGCATTAAGAAAATTGTTGATTTATAACATTCTTAGTTCAATAGTTATTCAACTGAAAGAATTAAAAAAGAAACTGAAAAAAATCTGCACTATTTAATTTTGTTTGTGATTTGTTTTTTTCTTTTTGATAAACTGTCGCAAAGTCATTATAGTGAATTTTTCTTGTGACAGTAATGAATTTTCGGTGAATCAATTCAACCCTAATACTAAATAGTATTATATTTGCCGAACCATTCGAATTTAAGCGAATGTTTGATTCATGAACCGTTATAATTATATAGGCTGAATTTCTGATTTTTTTGTTTCAGTTTTGATTTTAAATTTAGTTGTATGTCTGTCGTGTACTTCCCAAAACTAAGATTTTCTTCGAATTAAAGTACAATTTTATTTTTTACATACACTTTGACAGATTTTTGGGCTTAATTTGTAGAAAAGTGTATCAAATTACCTTCTGATTTAGCCAGTTTATATTTCTGAGATCTCAGAGGACTCAGAGTGCTCAAAAATATAAACAGGATTCCTCTCAAAAATTCCTCACTTTTCCCCTTAAAAAATGAGACTGAAATTTTTTGGATTCGCTTCCTCAATTATTTTTTGTCGCAGTAAATTTCATAAGAAGAAAAGAAAAGGAGAGTTGTTTTGACTTCTATGTGAGGAATATTGTTTATATTTTATTCTCCTGCTCTGCCAAAAAGTTGAGGAAAAATACTGAGCGCTCAAGAAATATAAACTGGCCAATTGTGTGAACAACTATTACTTTCGTTATAACAGTTTTAAGCTATGGTTTGTGTCCTTACTTTAACCAATTTCATATTTGGAGGCAGCGCCAAGAACTGTCACCATTTATTTCCTACAACCCTGAACGAAAATCACAGTTTGTGACAACTGTCAATGCTGTCAAAAGTACGAAAATAGTTTTCATTCGTAATTTTTGTATACATAAATCAAATGAAATTCAATTTAATTTTATGAAACATAACACAAAATAATCAATACAAATAAAATGCCCCAGCGATGACGCTTAGAGAAGAATTTCGTTCCTGCTGGTTAATCGCCTCCATTGGTTGTATTCTCTTTTGTGCTGGGATATCAATCCTTTTCTGGAATGAGGTAATATCTTTTCATTTAAACCTCAAGCATTTCATTTATCTCATTCTTTGAAGGGTCGAGCAGCGCATATGATTGTCTCTTTGGATGAAGCACTTGATGCTGCAATAACAATCAATGCTGGCGATGAAGTTGAAAACAACTACGAAGGCCGCATCGTTCATATCGCTGGTCCAATCGTCATCGGAGAACCACTAACTGAACCTGACTATGATATACAAATTTTGGCTGTGAAGTTAAGGAGACGTGTCCAGATGTACCAATGGGTTGAGGAGACAATGTAAGTATGTTGTATAGTTGTAACTGTATTTAAATACAGCTAAGTTTTTCCAATAGGGAGCAAAATTATGGTGATTCCTTGGCTACTGTGCAAACCGAAAGCAAAACCTACTATTATACTATGCAATGGCGAGACAAACTCATCGATTCTAGGAGCTTTTACATCCAAACTGGCCACCATAATCCAAGGAAGTTTCCAATTGAGAGCCAAACACAAGTAGCTGAGACTGTCTTCCTTGGTCGCTACGAGCTGGGCAATGAAATAAAAAACAGGTTTGATAAGTTTGTCGAGCTGACATCTGACACAAGACCAGAAGATCCCTCAATTAAGCTGCACTTGGGACTATACTACCACAGCGATGATGTTTTCAATCCACAAGTTGGCGACTTCCGTTTGTTGTTTTCTTTTGCTGGAATGGAAGGAGAATTGGTGAGTTTCAGAATTAATTCAAAATAAAGATAACTTTGATCCCATCCTTCTCAGTACACAATTGTTGGACAATTGCAAAACGGAAAGGTTGTTCCTTATGTGACTTCGAGAAATGCTAAAGTTCTTCTGGTCTACCCAGGAGAGTTGAGTTTAGCTCAGGTCTTCAAAATGGAACACCATGCTCAACGGTTAACCACCTGGGGTTTCAGATTCATGGGTTGGGTGTGTTTGTTTTTTGGAGCCACATGCACCGCCTCACTCTTACATATCATTTGTGAGTCTTGAAAAATTTCGATTTTGTAGACCGTAATGAGAATTTCTTTTATTTTTTTGTTTTCAGTGTCACAGGTATACTACCTCTCATCACTTGCACCAGATCCCCGGTATCCGGTCGGGACAAATCTAATGCTTTCGCTTTCATTGGCTTTAGTTATTACATCGGTTGCTTGGGCTTTGCACAGACCATGGGTGGGTGCGGGCTTGTTACTTGCAGCGGCATCGCCGTTCTTATATTGCGCCCGCACAGTAACACAATATCAGGACTTGAATTAGGAGAAGAGGAAGTATGATGCTATCCAGATACCTGCTGATTAATTTATTATTTGTATTGAATTGATGTTCCTTAAAATTATTAATTCGTAGTTAAATGTGTGAGAATACAATAGAAGTTTGAGAAATATACCAAAGTGAAACATTCACAAAAAAAAAACAATGAAAAATTGCATAAACTGTGTATCGTTTACATTGGATTTTCAAAATGTTTCAATTTTTCTTAAATTAAAAAGGTAACTTTGAATTTCTTGTAAATTTTCGGAATTTGATTACAAAATCCATTAAAAAAAAATATAACAAATTGGTGAAACTTGCAAAAAATTGGAAAAAAATGGTTTCCATTTAATGGATAAATGGTTTCCTCAAAAAATGTATCATTTTTACTGGTAACCTGATTAAAAAGACCTGCTATAACCCTATATTATTTGAAGCTGATGAATTTTATTTCACATTTTTTTTTGTACATGATACCATGATTGATGAATGTATATTCCTTTAGTGAAAACAAAAAACAACAGATTTTCTTACACATAACAACAAAACTTGGAATTCCAAAATATTCGTGTATACAGTTGAAATGAAACTTATATTTTACTAGCCTGGCCACTAATGTGTCAAAATTCGACAAACCTTACGATGCTCAGAAAATTAGAGTCTACTAAAAAAATTCTGGAGAGCTAGCTATTAAATACCTATTTCAAATTTGATGCAAATTTTAAATTCAATTATAAAAACTCGATTCGCTGCGAATCGCTCCGCAATCGCCTTGGTTTGGGAGAAACTTAATTCTTGATACCTCCGCGACTATTAATCTAACCATATAAAATTTTTCTAATTCGGTTGACTACTTTTTAGGAAAATGGTAAAACACATTTTTTGTAGGTTATTTATGTACATTAGTCATAAAGTATATTCATAATTTTTAATTGTAGTTGTTAAGCACGGCCTTAGAAACAACTTTTGGTACCTATAAACTAAACAGTTTAGCGGTCACTCCGCTCTTTAGAAGATTCCATTGCTAGATGCGAGTTAGTGGGACGAGTGGATTGCATTGCTATGGAGCAATAAATTGAATTGTGGTTCATATAGAGAATAAATCGGATGAAAAAATGTATATGAAAACAAATGGGGCTTATTTTTAAATAAGCGAGGGTTTTTTTTTAGAAAAGGAACTTCTTTAATTAGGGTAGCATAAGAAGCTTCATATTACCATACATAATTTATCTTGGAATGGAAATAATGTTTTAAATTTCTCACATCTGGGGTCGAATGTCGCATACAGCGTGTAACTCATCAACTATACACTTTATACGTTCACGAATTCAGCTCTACGAATTATGATTCGATTAGTTTGAGGCATTCATATCTGCAACGAAACTGCTACCAAAAATAACCGAATGAAATTTCGTGAACGGATATGCGGTGATTCAACCCCTGATTACCAATGAGCTACGGAGCTGGAATAGATGTCAAAATTGCTGCAAAATATGTCAAAAACGCTGCAGTAAAAGTTAAAAATTGTTCAACTTCGGGTACAGCATTTTTGACATCTATTCCAGCTCCACTTTGCATTCTTTTCAGCTTTACTGACACGCCAAAGTGTCGCTTCAAAAACCATGATATTATTTTATTGGAGTTTAAGTAAAACGGCTACAATTGCTTGAAAAGGCAAACAAAAAGCAAATTCACAGAAATAAAAATAATATAACCCAGCTTTATTTTAGGATCCTTTTGAAATTATTGGTTTATTGTTATTTTCCAACCTTCCAATTTCTATTAATTTCAATTTAAATTTTTATATGAACTTTGAACAAAAATAAGTACTCAACTTTTGGAATTAGAGCTATACAAAGATATATCGATTAACAAAAGAACGTTTGCAACCCTTTTACTATCAACAATTCACTATAGGAAACCATTTTTACAACTGGGTTCTTAATTCAAATTAGAATTCATCCCGAATTTCAAAGTCTGGATAAACAATTTGTTTTTATTTTAACTTTTCCATAAATAAAGAAATATAGATCATGTGAATAAAAAGCAACTAATTTTATACATACTTGCCCAAATTTCAAAATGAAAAGTAAAAGTTATTTTTAGTCTTTGAACACATCCCTTGAATTTCATCTTCGAACACACTTTTTCGCCGCATTGATCACCGGAACACTGCCCTTCAACGACAACCATCGCACATGATCGTCCAGTGCAGGCCGTTGGAATTTCAATTGAACGCACACAGTCGGTTGTTCACTGCTTCGCGGCTTCGTTTCTGTCTGCCTGTTTGTCAATTCAATTTGTCTTCTGAAAGCAAAAAAAAAGAAAGAATTTTATAATTTTCACAATTTTCTGTTTAATTTAATTTTGTTAATCTAATTTGTGTTGAAAAAACGGTCGTGACTGAAAATTCCTAAATAAACTGAAAACCTGTATACAAGAATACTCTACTTATTAAGTGAAATCAACATTTTAAAGTGATACTTCATAGAAAAGAAATTTTCCTGTCTGCAGAGAAGAATTCCCGAGGACACTCAAAGAAAAAATAGAAAAAAAAAACGATAGAAGGTCTCCTTCTACATATATTTTTTTTTCGGTTCAGTAAATGAGCAGGAAATATTCCCTGCATACCTAGAAGCTAGAAGTTAGGAACGCTCGAGTTATGCACTTCCTGCGAAATTCATCTGACCAAACATAATTCGTTTGATTTTCTGTAGTTTTAAAAAGTATTTTGCGTGCGAGTGCAATGTGTTTCGGTTTTATGAGGAAGAATTCAATGATTTTCAGCGTGTTGATCGAAAAGTCAGTTTGAAAATACAAAATCTTGCAAACTCACACTTTTTTTTTTCTTCTGCGGATTAACCATCAGAAGAAGCAGCAATGGAAACTATCGAAGAACAATCTTCAGCTAAAAGTGACGGTAAGTTTAGTAAGATACATTTTTTCTCTAAATTTTAATTGATGGGTGATGGGACGCGCACGAGAGCCGAGCAGGGTAGACGGACAAATAAGTAGGATTTCCTCGGGCTCGGAGTGTGTGGCCTGGGGTGTGGGTGAAAGGAAACATGGTCTTTGGGGGGAAGGAAGAAGCAGGAGGACGCTCTGCAGTTATTTTTATAAACAAAAAAAAAAGAAGTCTTCCACCGCGCCTCGCGACAAATGTTCTTGTCGTTCCTTTTTTTTGCGCTTCTATCGGTGAATCTTATGTAGTTCTTCACTCTATTGGTGGCGCGTTGTGGCCTCCCTCTCAATTTCTATGATTTATTTTTGTCCCCAGTTGATTCTTCGCCGCCAAATAATCTGCACATCTCGTAGTTCAATGTTCATGTTGGTCTTCGTCGTTTTTGTTTGTCGTTCATCTCCATATTTTATTTAAATTGAGGAGAATCAGAGATCTTAACAAGGAAATAGGTTAACAAATACAATTTTTTACGAAGCCGTAGCAGAAGCAGAGGAGTGTCATTGCCAATGAATGAGATAATGGATTCAAAAAAAAAAAAAAGATGCGCCAACTGCTTGCAGCTTCATCTGGCAAGTGGAATTTACTTGCATTGAGAGGCTGACAGACTTGCCATTGTCCGATGGATTCTATTTTTGTTAATTTATGCTCGCAAGTTTCAATTTTAGCACACATAAATTGCTTTCCATTGTTCCAATAAAAAACAAACGAAAAATAGGGGCAAACTAATTGAGGCTCATTTTTCATTCATAGGGGTGGAGAACAAACACATACTTTTGCGAGCAATACACAGTTGGGATACATGGCTGTATCTACACCGCGACCGACCTCTCGAACTAGTAAATTTATATTTAATGCAAATTTCAAATCGAGGTTGAGACTAGAAAACAAGTGCCTAACACAATTATTAAACTTGGACCGAGACAGGTACCTCTGTGATGATGCGTTGCCACATTGGCCTCTTCGTTTTTACTTTATTGTTTTTCACCTGCGGTTGAGTGCTGCAAGAGTGCAGCAAAGAAGTAAACAAACCATGCATGACTAATGTGTTTTGGGTTGATGACGAAGTGAGTGAATATATTATTCTTTCACTCAAAGTAAATTTTTAAATTAAGTACCTAGGTAGATATATTTTCCTAATATTTTCTTCGATAAAAACGAACTGAATTTTTCAATTCTAATTCTTCACTATGTACATAGGTAGGTATACCTCTTTGGAATTAAAACAAGAAACGTTGGTACAACTATTGTTAAATAAAATAATACAAAAAAAAAAAAAATTAGAAAATCTCATATTAAAAAAGAACAATAATTTTGTTCAATACTATCAAATAACAAAAGTATCGCCAAAATGTTGAAACGTGTCGGCAAGCACCTAAGAGCTGATAAAAAGTCTAATGCACGTTTTTTTTTGTTGTTCAAGTTTATTTTTAAAATAAAAAAATGTATGTAGGCTTTTGAAGTTTGTTTACATTTTGAATATATTTTTAAAATATTTAAATAATTTTTTTTATTATGATTTATCTCTTTTGCTTCACGAAATTCATTTTAAACCATTTTATTTTATTTTCGAAAAATGGTAATAAAAGAATCATTTGGGCTTCATCCATATCTTCATCTTAAAAGAGATCCATAACAAAATTTATTCCTGGCAAACAAAATAAAGTACCTACCAAGGTATACATGATTGGATTGTACGAACTTGCCCTTGTGGTTCAAGGCTGTTGTTTTAAGTTTAAAATTTTATAATTATAACATAGGTACATATCAAAAAATATTTAAATGTTGGTTGACTTTATCATCCTCGAAGTGTTCTATCCCGGTTATCTAGTGTTGATTTTGATGGATTGATGGTAGGGTTGGCATGTATTTGCGTAGGCTGACCCTGTTTCAGCATACAAAGAAACTACTCACTCGTTGTACATTCATATAAGCAGGGTTTCAATTACAAAATGTAACTTACATTACAGATACGAAGCTTAATCGAATCATAAAAGACATGTAATGCAAATAAAAAATTACTAGAAAAAGTACAAAGGTTAGCAATGAATGCATTACCGGAGCAACAAGAACTTCGCTACAGCAGCAACGGAAGTCTTCCTTCAGCTGGACCCACTGCACATGACCAATATGGTAGCCATTATGCAATGAGGAAACTGGATCGAGAAACATCATTGTTGTTGGAGAAAGAGAATCGATTTGCTATTTCATAGTAACATGCCTTCTTCAGACTCTAAAAGTATTTAAAGATAGCATGTATAAAAAGTATAACTTCGAAAGGAACTTTCAAACAGAGTTACGTAGCCATAGGAAGTGGGTTGACCAAATGTTTAACTATACTTCTAGAAGATATACTGAGGGATCAAGAACATTAGGATTAGTGCAGGAAGTTTTAGAATTGGACCCAACTTTCCTTTCAGATGGGACAGTCTATTAGGATTTTTCAAGCAAAAGTAAGTACCATAGAAATATGTACGGAACAAAATCTAAAAAAAAAACTACAAAAACTAAATATTATTATCCTGTTGGAGAGCTAGATAGCACTTAAAGTTCACTTAACTCATATGTCATAAGCTCTGTATGGGGGTGTGTGGATATACTAAACGAACTGTACACAAATAACAATGTCACGGTTCATTGGGTACCTGACCACGTCACGTTGGCTTATAAGGTTATGATGATGCAGATTATCTAGCAAATAAAGAAACAACAACACCCCTAATGAAGCCAGAGCCTATTGCAGAATAGGAGAAAAAGTACCTAATAAAAATAAAATCAAAACAAAAAATATCAAAAGATAAAAAATCTGGAATGAACATGCATCAGCGATATGAACAAACAAAATTAATAACGAGTCTCTTTACTGAAGGCTGGAAGCTAAGAAGACAGTAAAATATTAGCTAGTGTGCATATTCTGCAACACCCATGGGGAGACACCGGGGACACACTTATCAGCACTTGGACACCCAAGCATTCATTTACCATTAGGCATTAGAAGGCGGTATTTATACAGAGTTTTTGGTGAAAGACTTCAAGGCGTACATTATTCATAAAGTGCATCAGCTATTTTCTGCTGACCCTAAATATTGTTTAATTACAGACAAGCCATCATAAGCCGCTAAATAATATTCCATGACTAAGTATCATTCATTATACTGAGCGACACGACGCATTTCCACCTATGCAAACCAAGTTATCACAGTAGATGCCTAGTTAACTCTAAACGATTTCACACTAACAAAATTATCAATTAAAAACAAAATGATTGTTTTTGCTGATTTTATTTTACATATTTTAATTGCTTAGTTTCTATTATTTTTTCAATTTGACTACACACGGGATGTTCTTATATAAAAGTTCTAAGAAAATGTACTGCCAAATTAAGAATTAAGCTTTTATCATTAGCACATCCATACTTCTTAAATTGATTTACTTATGTATGTACATATGTGTGGTAACTTCTATGAAAATAAAATCTTCATCCAAAAATGTTAAGATAATCTCTTTTTTCTATAATTGTTTGTTTTTGCTAAAAATATCTCGCTTACCATGTTATTTTGATTAAAAAGATAAAAGACGCATTGTATTGTTACAGAAACAGATACAGCTTAATACGCAAAACAAATTAAATTTGTATGCAATAATCAAACTGCGCATTATAATCAATTTGAATTCCCCCCATTACAGTTCTATTGTCGAAGCCTTCATTCAATTGCCTCCTTAAATAAACTTCAATGAACTGTATCGCACTAAACAGCAAAAAAAATAAAAAAAAAATAATTCGGCACATGACTTAGGTATAATAATCATGGAAAAATTCTTTATTAGATTGAACAAAAAACCAATAAAAATAAAAAAAAATGTATTAGATGTCATTGAAATTCAAATTTGAAAACAAGATTAATCAAAAATTCGTGCAAAATAGTAGAAAAACATTTTTATAATTAATACAAAATTCTTTTTTAATGAAAATAACTAAAAAAAAAAAAAAAAAAAGCACTTTCCTCCTGACCCACATTACTAAACTTCAAGAGGCTATGATCTCCTGGTCTGGTCTATAAGTGTTAAAAAAACAACACTCACGGTCGAGTATAATGAGTGTTATGGTCCAGTGCAAATCAGCGGGCACTGAACTTGTTAATTTCAATGATAACAATTCTCAAGCGCTAGTGGATTTATTTTTTCTCTAAAGCAAATAGATCGCATTTGTTTTTTTTTCACTCTTGCGATTTTTTCAATCAATAAACACATCGCGATCAGGAAGATTCAAAGTTCATCAAAGAAAGAAGACAATTCACATGAGGAAACAGAGACGAAGACGTCTCGGGAGCTCATCTAGATCGATTTGCTGTCAGATTCTTGTCGTTGCCTACTGTGTTGCCGGAATGAATGTTAAATGAAGATGTGAGTGGCATTTGCTTTTAAGTAAAGATTGATTTATAAAAAAGCAAATGGAAATAATAATTAGAAATCAAAATGAAAAACTTCGTCGTGATCGTGGTTGTGAATCATGAAAACTAGACTTTTACTATAAGATCTAGATCTACAAATATATATACCTATTCTGGACTACTACAGGCAAACAAATCGAAAAGGACTTTTACAAAGCAAACATTCAAACTATCCAAACTGCAATACAAATTTCAGGTAAATACGAGGGCAAACAGCTAAACTGTACTTAATTATGATTTTTTTTTTTTTGAATTTTAACTGTTTGTCTAGTTGCAGGTCAGGCTTGGTAAAACAACCCTCAAAGTTATTTGGATTGCATCCACAGAAAAACGCCGTAGGCAGCAGTTATCCTTAATTCTACAAAAAATGCCCTCCTGCATTACACTGAACGTCGATAGAAAAATGCATTACACTGCATCCTGATTTCTATTGTTATCCCTATGCGCAATCGGCTTTGTGGAAATACCACTAGATACGAGTTCGGTGGAATTTGCATCCCTTTGTATCTTTTGTTTATTTATTTTCACCCTCGGATTTCAGTTTTTATTGAGGGTGCTAAAAACCAGCCAAAATATATGTATATTGTACTGTACAGACATTAGAATTTAGAAAATTTATGTTTAGAAAAGTAGTATAATAATAACCGAGGCTTATCTCGAGTGAAAAACTAGGCGCATACTGAAATAACTTTCGTCGCAGAGCCATAATTTCAATTGATTTGAGCCGAAGGCATTTATTGGATAGCCAGAGATCATATTGTTTTTGGTCTTCTTAATAAACGTGGAAAGTATTGCAAAAAGCTTGCATTTTACCGTCCATAAAGTTAAATTACATTTCCCTTATTCATTGATTTTTAAAAGCATTCATCTTAAAGAAATGAGAGCTGTACCCAAAATGGATACGAATTTCAATAATTAATTAGACAAAGGGATACATTGACTGAATACATAAAAGTAGCCGTATTTTCACTTCAGTTAATACTGTCTCTTCGGATTTGTAAATTGAGTAGTAAAGCTTTTTCTCGAAGTTCTAAGACCTATAAATTAAAATGATTAAAATGAGACGATAAAGTGCTTGGTCACTTAAAGAAAAAGATCCTAGATCGATTTTGTGTCCTCGATATCGGGATACTACGTAGAAAAGTAGATGTTAAAATGAGTTGGACCGGATCTACACTCGGAGCTCCTTTATTTCATTTCATCTTTAAACTTTTACTGTGATGATTCATTATTTAATAAAGACTACTTCCTTATTTTTTTCTCTTTATATCGAGTACCAAAATTATCTATCTGGATTTGTATTTTATTTTTTTTCTGAAAACTATGTTCTAAAAAAATTTGTGTTTATAATGTTTACAGTGTACAGAAATTTAAATCAAATTAAAAAACCTTGACAAACCTCAATGATTTTCTTTCGCGCGCGAAAGACGAATTTGCCTTCGTGTGGTAAGCAAAAGCTTGTACAATTCCTTCACACCTCAGCATCAGCATGGGCAATCACTCAAAATTCCACTTCCCTGCAGCTTTGTCGTTGTTTTTATCCACCACCATTGGATTCACGAAAACGTTTTGCATTTCATGTGGACAAAATTCAATTAGTTGTTGATACTACATTCTCTAGTGTTTGTATAGTTTGTCGTCGTTGTTTTTTTTTTTTTTTTTCTTTGGGGAATGAGGTTTAATTAGCTTGGCCCAGTGCCAGCTGTTAGCGTCCGCGCGCAGAACTAAGTTGTCAATTTGAACAATTAAAGCTACACAGACGAACAAAAATTTGTTACTCCAACACGAATAACCAATAAAACAATTTAAGCACGTCGAGTGCTAATGCATGCAGGTGATATTGGTTCCTTCTCTCTTTGGTAGATATAAGTACATACATATATATTTTTGTTTATTATTAGTAAAATCCTAACCTAAAAATGTAGCGCTCTTAGTCAGAATACTCATTATTGTCCCGATGAAACAAATCAAAACATATAAAAGAGCTATTCAAGGGTACTTCCGATGATGACAATTTTACGTTAGTCAGAAATGTTTTCAAATTTAGAGAATGGTACAAGAATATCCCGTTGTGTAGGCGAAATATATAAAAGATTAATCTTGGGATATTCTCAACAAGTTCTGACAAATGTTTTATGAATTCCATAAAAATCTTATTGCAAAATCCATGACACTTTTTTTATAACTTTATTTTTTTTTTATTCGGAAAAAGAATGCTAATTATTACATCTGTTTTTTATTATTAAAAATATTTTTTAAATATTTTTATGTATATATGTATGTACGTTATGTTATGTTTGTTTTTTTTTCGAATTTATTTTAAAATTAAGCAATATTCTCATTGAGTATTATTTAACGTTAAAGAATTGAAGTTAGTTAAGGGTTATAAATGAGTTTAATCAATCATAAATTTAGTATGTGTTTTTATTTATTAATAAAATTAAACATGTTGTTTTTGTAAAAGAATAACAAAAAGGGGAGACATTAATTCTGCTAAATATATCTTTTATCAAATAAATCTTTTATCAGTGGAATGTGCTATTAACAGGTTTTTTCTCTTGATATTTTTTGTTGTATATGATTTTTTGTGTTTAAATATTTAGAGGAAAATACCAAAAAAAATAAATATATTAATATAAATATGTAGTCGTTCGTGTTGGTGACATTTTTATTATCTTTCTCATAAATTTAAACCGGAGCTGAGCGACTGTCTGTTTCTTTTTTATTCGATCTTTCTTCTAGCGTTTAAATTAAAATAAATATTTTATATTATTTACAACATTTTTTGTCAATGTTCGTAAATATTTATATTATAATGTTTGTATGTATTAATGTATGTGCAATATCTCTTGTTTGTTTGTATGTTAGGTCTATAGTTCAAAAATTAAAACTTGACGTAGGACCTTGTTATAAATGTTTACGACTTGACTTGATACTATAAAATATAAAATCATGTTTCTTGAACATTCTGTAGGTAAAGCAATCTTTTTTTTTTATTAATTTTATTGCTAATTTTATAAAGCCTTTTAATTTCTTACGATATTTTTTTTGTCGTTAAATCTGTCATAGGTCAAAAAACAAGAAGGAATTATTTTTTTTTTATGATTTTTACAGCACCATTTACATTGTATCATTTGTATGAATATCGGAGCCTTTCGTTTAAAACCTTGTAAATCGAAAATGTAAATTTGTTCAGTAAACAACATTAAACTAATTTAAAAATTAATAAAATTGAATTCTTAGAACTTAAAAACATTTAATTGATACAGTCAAACTGATACTTTTACCTATACAGTTAAGAGTATTTCGAACTCAATGATTTTTTGATTTGAAGTAGGTACCTACATTGATTTGAATTACGAGGTTTTGACAGATAGATATTATTCATGCCGAATTATACAGAATTGGGGAATGCAGAGTGAATCATCATTGTTTACTTAAACAATTTACCTATTTCTGTGGTTTCACTAAATTGGCTTCAATTATAGAAAACAAATATCTATTTTTTTTAAATTTAAATTTGTATCTTTGCTTTTTACTTGCCTTGTTTTTTGTGTAATTTCCATGTAAATATTTCCTAAATGATCGGTAATTCTGATGGGATACACAAAATTGTCAGCTAAGTTTTTACTAGCAAGGGCTTTACGAACTGAAAATTTTCAAGGGTATTAACTTAAAAAAAAAAAATATCTCGAAAATCCAAGCTGTGAGCAGGAAATAGAAAACGGATTTGAGTTCAGTGCCCAAAAGGCTCCCAGTTGTGAATCTGTGATATCATTTTAAAAATCAGGTAGTATCTTTTCAACCACGGGAACTTAAATACAAAAAAATCTGAGGCCACACCGTTCCATCGCGGTAAACATAGAAGGAACAATTATTGCTGAATTCTATTTTCGCGCCTTCGACTATGTTTGGTTAAAGCCATGAACAAAACGATTACTAATTCTATGTATATATGTATGTACATATATCCCAAGTTTTTAAGTTTGTCATACAAAAATTAAAATAAAAAGAAATAATTTTTTTAATTGAAGATTATTAAAATCAAACTTTTTATAGTTTTGTTTTGTAAATATTTCTAGGACAAGCTTTTAATTCTGAGCTGTTGCAAAACCAGCTTTCGTTCGAATGCGAATTGCCTGAATACTTAACAGGACAATGATTGTTTAGGGCTTCAATTTGGATTGTCTCTCGTACATTCTGTCTACTTTGGGGCAACCAAAAAGTATGCGCGATAGAAGGTTGGCAATAAAGCATGGTTTGTCTTTTTTTTATTATTCTCTCTGTTCTTCTGTTTGGGGCAGAAGGCATATTTATGTTCTATGAGCCACTTAGAACTCGTGAGCCACTTATAAATTTAACAACTGTTGTGAATAACCTGATTGATTAAATGATTTGAGTGTGAGCCCCCTTAACATTCAGAGATTCATTAGTGCAAGCAAGATAATGATTTGAACTTTGTGTGATACATGTAATGAGCTTAAGTAAGAAATGAATACCATTCACATTTGTTTCATTTCTGTAAATGTGAGACTTTCAAGAGCTTGTTTTTTTGTGAATGATATACAACTGCAAATTAATGGATTCATGCAGCTACATATGTTTATTTATGAATAGCTTAATAAAATAAAACTGAGGGTTGCTTTACTTGTATACAAATTATTGAATTTTTAATAAAATAATTATTATGATTTATTTTATATATGTGTATATTCTTACCTCAGTTATAAAAATAGAAAACAATAAGTCTCAAATCACCCACGCGAAGAAGAATGTGTATTTATGATTCCGCAGTACTCATAGTCTATAATAACAAAAACAAATAAAAATCTATATTCAAGTTCGCAAACGCAAACAATTAATGTTTAATATATTTTACGCCTAATGACTCATGCAGGCATCAGTGAGGAAAAAACAGTGTTGCGAGTTTTGACCTATATGATATGGACATGAACTCAGTCAATAATAATTCACGATCCCTGACCAATATTTAGTTTAAACACAAGTGCGACCTTGAGAAGCTTCAGATTTATCTACTTTTACTCATTTATTGGTTAATAAATTAAGTAAAAATAAAATTTTTATGATAAGCTGTCAATATGGAGAATTGATGTTTCCTGTTACAAGTCCCCGAACATCAGTCTTCCATTGAGATGCAGGAACATTTTTGCAGTTTTTGTCTTCCTCATCCTGCAACCTGATTAAATACCTTAAAGATATGTACACTTATCTATCTTTGAATTTTATTCTATATAGCTCAATTTGTATTCACAATTCCGTGTGGGTTTCGAAACAATTAATTCAAATTTACTCAACCATTAATGCCAGCCATTTTACATTTTTTATTTTTTATATTTTTTATTTCTAAATTTTTCTTAAGCAGCTTTCGCAAACAAATCGTATCTTACTGTGTTCAACTGTTATAAAGCTATACTCGTATATCTAGAAATGTGAATGAAAAAATTAAGATCTTCTGCAACTTACATGATGATTATTTTCAAAAACAAACAAAACTCTCTATATAGAGTGATAAAATTATCTAAGAAAACAAATCAATTGAAAACACACATCTATCCCCTGGCAGTGGCCTGCCGACCAGCCAATGTATGTACATATAGTATATGCAATGTGCTGGTGATCTGCTCTAGTCCGCTTTTCTCTGACGCTGCCCGAATCGTGCCTGAAATGGTGATGGAGGGGCGGAGAAATGCAATCAAACTAATGTCTGGTTTTGTTACGTTTTTCAATAAATTTCATTACCAAGACTGGTCGGAGTGAATTAGTAGTCCGGCAGGACGAAGAAAACGGTGAATTCTCGAAAGCCACTCATTCAAGATTTTTATACTTACGAAAATAGTTTTTAGGTTTTAATTACATTTAGATGATTGCAATTGAATTGCACACATCGACAGCGTGGCTTTAAATATATATACACATATGTGAGGATAGATTTATAGACAAAGATATTTTATTTCCAGCAGAATAGCAACAACAACAACAAAAAAATTAAATAGTACATCAAAGAAAAATAAATCATTTGAAAGTGCATTGTTTAAGGAATGCATGACGTTGTAAAATTATAATTTATTTGAATATTTAGTATCGAAAATGACAGCGAAATATTATGAGGAAAATATATTTCACTTTATATGGATGGATGGAAGGGGGGGGGAGGGTGGTCTGTACATCTAATAATTACAGATACGGAACGAATTCGCGGTAATTTAGGGAATGGGGAAGTTATCAATTTCGGTAGTATAAAAGCTTGCAATTAATATTGTGTTCGGCATCTGGGAGAGAAAATTTGAAGATAAACTTTTGATTGTTCATATTTTGGGGCAGGAATTTTTGATTTATGGCTTTGTTACAATGAGAACAAAGCATGTTCAGTTTACATTGCTGGGATCACATGATCTTATTTTAGAATAGCAATGTAAGTTTTTGTTAATAATAGAAACATAACAATTTTCTGGATTCTGCGAGTTTTAGTTTTTTTCTACTCATTTCTATTCCGTAATATATGTAAGTAGGTATGTATATTTGGCAGTTTTATGTGGTAGTTTAGTTAAATTGATAAGGTATCACAATTTACCAACTTTATATTCTTATTGTATCAGCTTCCTGTTCGGCGCTTCATCAACCTAACCTAGTTCGTAGATAATTCAGGATTAAAATTACCTAAGCAAAAATGTTTGAGAAGTATGAATCCGACTTTGACCTTGAGAGTTGGATTACCTCACACTGAAAAATTTCCCTCAGCTTTGGGGGAAGTTTTAACCACCATACAACAGTATAACTGACTATTTTTATTTTAAGTTTTTAAAAATTTTGTCAAATAAAAACTTAAAACAAAATATATTCTTCCTAATAAAATAACTTTAAATACAAACTTCACTGATCAATAAATATATCACTGATAATTGAAATAGAAAAAAATTATTTTATGTTTAAGGTTAAATCATAAAAAGACTTAAGATGATTTGCAATGATAACTAAGATACCGAAATGCTGCCTAGAAGTGGTTAGAAAAAAGCTTTTATTGTTCCTAGGAGGATCATCATCAAGAGATATCAATTAAAACCTACGAATCAATCGAATGAAGAATTTATAACTTTTATTATAGCTCAGTAAAATGTTTATTCATGGGTAGACTCGCAATATATATTGTTAATAATCCTTGGGCCCATAGAATTTGTATTTGGTTCGAAGTTCATAAATTCATTATTTCAAATGAAATAAAAAACTCTAAAACTGACAATCTTGGTTATAGTCTAAACAGTTGGGACGCATTTTCTTCAAGATTGGTAAATAGGTACTTCCCTAGAGGACAAATTCAAATTTTTGATTTCTCTTATCAAGGCGGAGTTTGAGATTAATAGTTGAAAATCAAGAAATAATAGTAAGGGATTTAAGAAACTATTTACGAAGATTGATATTGAAAAGATTGAATGATAAATAACAGCTGTTTTTGGAATCCTATCCTATTTTTTTCTTTCTTGTAAAAAGGTGTAAAGTTATTTCTTAAGAACTTTGGGAACTATCTTCAAAATAATTTTGACGTTTAAATAATTGTGAAATAATTTATTTCGAAGCTTTTCGGTGCTATTTTGCAGTTTCAACCATTTCTGGCCAAACTTTAGTCCAGTTCTTCTTACTTTTGGTAGGTTTTTTGTCTCAAGTCAAACAATTAGACAGTTAGAAGTGAGTCTAACTTTTTGTTCTGCGATGAATGAATGTACAGTGGTTTGGGCTGCATGATGCATGAATCCATTCATTTGCAGTTGTGAATCATTCACCAAAAATACGAGCGGTATAAAGCCTCGCATTCACAGAAAAAAAAATGAATGTGAATCATATTAATTTCTTACAAAAGCTCATTGCGTGTACCAAAACAGAATTCTTGTCTCTTGTCTTTGCAAAAACGAATGTATTCGAATGAATACTGAATTCAGATTCGATTATAAAAAAGCAATACAAATGTGAAGTTTGAGTGTTTCTTCGGAATAAATGTGAGTGTGTTCGAATCCTTGTTAATGAAGACAGTTAATTTTTGTGAGTGGCTCATCAAACGAGCTTTGTACAATTGTTATTGCATTTCTTTGGTATAAAAGCAAAAAAAAAGTCGCTCCCTTTAAAAATCCATAACGGAATCTAGTCGTGGTAAAATACAATTAAGAAATAACGATCTTTAAATGTGAAGATTCTTTTTTTTTTTGTCAATCTAAGGGTTCATTTTTTTGTTTACAATAAAAATACGTATCCTCCAAATCCTAATATTTCAAAATTGCAATTTTTAACATTACGATATTCCTTAAGGAAATTGTGAACTTTATTTACTGGAATAAATAAATAATCCGTCACTCCTGCGTAGTTGCTATTTTGCAGTAAAAAATGTAACAACGATTTTCAAACGGATGTTGTTCTAAAAATCAAACTACAATTATTGTCAATAATTTCCTTTTATACGAAATATAAGATCGACTGCATATAAAAAAATCTTAAAACGAAA
Organism: Dasysyrphus albostriatus; assembly: GCA_946251815.1. Lineage (NCBI taxonomy): Eukaryota > Metazoa > Arthropoda > Insecta > Diptera > Syrphidae > Dasysyrphus > Dasysyrphus albostriatus. The sequence continues at coordinate 142,910,143 of OX276336.1, forward strand.
ACTTCACAAAGAAGATATTTTCAAACATTTATGGCAGTGCACCCACTGTGTGAGCGAAAAAAAAAATACATTCCTTTTTTTTTTAAGCATATTGGCCAAATGTTTACCATAATTTTTGATTTAAATATTCATTTGTTTATTGCTAATTTTGTTTTTTTCGTCTAAAGTAGCGTTACGTCAGGAAAATACTGTAAACTTTAATAAACGATATTTTCAACAAGTGTTAATAATATAAAGTGTGTATAGTTTTGTTGTAACTTAAAAAAAGAAAATTATCTCAGATTTATGTATACTCGTATTAGCTGTTATGTATGCAACTATATTATGCTCCTTCAATTTTTGTTAAAGTTTATGTTTTTTTATTCGGCAAAATCAAAATACCTAGGATGTATGTGTGTACTAATATTTAGTTTTATGATCGAATAGAAACAAATTTTAATTTCGTTTAACTTACGTACATTTAAGTATGTACAGTAAAACCCACTTACGGCCAGCCTGTTCACAGTGGATTAGATCTGTGATATATGACTTAGTTAATTGATACAATAAAAAATAAAACGATTGTGAAAGATTTAATTAAAAAAATGTTTTTAAATGTATTTAATTTTAATTATATCACATTTCTCTATTGACAGAAAATTCATATACATTTGGAAGTTAAGATCAGTAATTTTAACAAAATGGTTTTCTTAGTACAATAATACGCCTACAAGTTACCAATAAGTTAAAAATACTAAGTTTTAAAAAACAAAGTATCTGATGAAAGTGAACAAAAAGCGGTCTTATACAACAAAAAAGTTTGCAAATGACTACTTTTGCTCACTCCGGAACACTCTTAAGCTGGTTTTGCTGTATTTTCGAAATTTAAAGCTTTTTCTTTTTTATCATCGAAAAATTCCATAGAAATGATGCATAGTTGAATTTTTTTTTGTTGAATAAATGTAAGCAAACTTGACCTTCGTATATAATATTTACACGTCTGCAATGTTCAATATGAGGAACAACTTTAATTGTGTATCGGTTTTTCACATGGATACTACAGAAAAAAAAAACATCTTCATATTCAGATGATGAATCTCTAGACAATTGAATAATTATTCTTCTTCAATCTACAAACTGTTGATGTTTTAACGTCTTCTTTTGATGCTTTAAAATGCAAATCATCAAATCCCGCAGAGTTTGTTTGCATGGCTTACGCACGTTTCCAATGAACACTTTCCACCACTTTTGCCGTTTGTTGTTCTCATTGAAAGGTAAATTGTATATAATGTAAACATCAGTGATTTTATTTTTACCAGCCGTGATGCATAGCTTTTTTAGCAGCCTCTTTTAATTTGTTACATACTTTTTGTTTTTTCAAAAATATTTTTCATATACTATTTCAACTCTATTTTTTTTTTTTGATTTTCAAAGTTTGTTAATTACAAACAAATATTTATACATATCTACCTATTAAAAAAATATTTTTATAATTTTAACATTTGCGTTAGCATATAATTTCTAAATATTACTAATTTTAACTTGCGATTTTTTTATTGGAAAGCTTCTATAAAATGTTAGAGTATTTTTTTTTAAATTTTTTTAAAATATTGAAAAACTTTTTTTGAAAACTTAATTCAAATCTCGAAAGCGACATGGCCAATTTTGTTTTAAACTTGATAACCTAAGGATTTTCATTACTTTTTAGTTTATTAAAAAAAAAATACATTACTTTTTTTCGAAAGAGTGCGATCTCTCTTGTAAATATTTGAAGCAATCCATTACTAGTGCCTCCCATAAAACGGTTTTTGAATAAGAAATGTTTTTATTGTTATATACTAGTGAGGCCCTTGCTAGAAAAAACTTGGTGGATGAGTCTTTTTATCTCATCACAAAAACCCTAATAAAAAAAATGTATGCCCATCATACGATAGTAAAAAAAATTTAAGTAGGTACATATAGTTTTTCATTTTCAGCATTTCACAAATGTATTGCAAAATACTCGTACCACAGTAGCTAGAGTGTTGGACTGATAATCAGAAAATCCTAGAATCGAATCCCAGTTGACATAACTTTTTTTTTTGGTTACTTGACGGGCAAGGCCCTAGAGGAAATCGATAGTTACCCTAGCTAGATCCTTGTAAGCTTCAATGTTAAAGTTTTTAGAGCCTTGTTTAAAACTAGATTATTTGTATAGGTTGGTTGTTTTTAAGAAAAATTGATACCTTCTCAAAAACTGGTTAACAATTTTTTTAATTTTATTTTTATATGCACATATACCTTAAAAATCTTTACAAACAAAATTTTTAAAAGGCTCGTAAAAATTTTACAAAGAGGATCGTACCGAAATAAGTCACAAAAAATTTACCTGGATTATATAAAATAAAATTTTAAAAACATCAATTTATTTTTTTCAAATATCTGGATACCTCTCATAACCGGGCAAATTTCTCGGTACCGTCGTGTGTCCGGTTATGAGAAGTTCTGTATATTCATATTTGATTCAGATTTCTGGTGGCATTCTTTTTTCATCTTAAACTACTTAGTATTTTAATTTTTGACAAGCCTATTTAGCTTATTTCAATAAAACTAGTTTACAGCGAAAGTACATTTGATGCGACTATTTTTTTTTTATTTAAATTTTGACCTTCTGAGCTCGGATTTTTTTAATTCTTCGTAATTTCTGCAAAACACTCAAAAACTTTTTGGATATATTAAAAAAAAACATTGATTTACAATAATTTAATTTAAAAAAAATTATCGTTAAATAATTCTGCTTGAATACATATATTGATGTCATTTTGACTGTATCAAAAGTGCCAAGCCAATCAATGGTTGATTTACCCTATACGATTGCTTGAATTTATAAATTCACTATAAAAGTAATTATTTTCATATTACATATTTCTTTGAATCAATAAACACAAACATCATTAGGAGGTGAAGCAAATCTAAACGTCTATATTCGAGACTTTCTCAGCTCTGATGTTTAGAATATCTTTAGCTGTGTGCTCTGATGTCTCGAACTAATGTCTTGATGATTTGCAATAAATTCACACCACAAAACCTGTCAAAAAGTCATTTCCTATGAGTAATCCTTGGGCTATAATTATATTCTTTTTCTTCTTGGTCTATCCGACGGACGACGATAAAAACAATCGATTTTCAGTTTGGCATCATTTCGTCTATAACATGATAATAATCTCTTAGCCAAGTTGTCATATACAAAGTGCCATTTGCTACTTATTTAGAAAAAGTATGTTTATTTTAACAAAAAAAAAAAAAAATAATCTAACCAAAATGTCTCATGTTCTACGTGCGTCGGGCGTTAGACGTCAGCAAGATTTTTAAAAATATCAATTGTCAATCAATTGACGCGAAAAGTCCTTAGAATTGTGTGTGTTGGTGATGGTGTGTGTCATGTTTGACTTTAGAAGATTTACCCAGTTTTTATTTTTAAAGGAGATTGTTTTTGTAATTATTTTAAAAGTAAATTTGTTTCGCTTCTGTGTGTTTATTTCACACATTTTATTAAAAATTACTTAAACAAATTACAAAGAACTAATTAAAACTACCCACCTGTGAAAATTATCTAGTTTTTAATGAAGCCATTTAAAATTTTAACATTGATGCTAGCAAGGGTCTAGCAAGGGTAACTATCGATTTTCTCTAGGGCCTTGCCCGTAAGGTAACCATTTGCCTAGAGAGAACAACAAAACAAAAAAAGTTGTCTCAACTGGTATTAGATCCTGCGATCTTCTGATTACCAGTCCAACACTCTAGCTACTTAGCTATTTCGCAATACAGTTGTGAAATGTTGAAAATGAAAAACTATATATGTACCTACTTTAATTTTTCTTACTATTGTATGATGGGCATAAAATATTTTTTTTATTTTTGTCTCATCCACGAAGTTTTTTCTAGCAAGGGCCTTACTAGTATTTGACAAGTTTTCCTTGTCTAGATTGCCCCTACCGAAGCCTTTTCAGGGCCTTGACTAAACTTGACAAAAACTTGCCATTTTTCCAGGCGGGTACTAGAATGCAGTATGTACCAGGTTTTTGATGAACCATCCCTGCGTTCGTTCTATTATAATCCCCCTTAAATCAGTAGTTTAATGTTGTGTATGATTTTTGATCTTAAAAATAGAAAAAAAAAAACAAATTTGTGTTGATTTTGAAAAACGTGACAAACAAAATAAAATAACTACCAATTTGTCTCTATTGTAACTAATTAAACAAAAAAAAAAAACAATATTAATAATTATATTATTTGTATAAATGAAACAGTTACTATAAATACAAACAAAACGAGAAAATGCCGGAAGTAATTTCACTTCCATCTGTTTTTTTTTCGCCGACAAACATAATTTTAAGTACCTAAAAAATTCTAAGGTTTCTTTTGGCAAAAATAATTACGAATGAGCAAACAAAAACAAAAAAATAAAATTTAAATGTAAACAAAACAAAACAAAACACTAATAATGACTAAATCAATTCCATAATGGCTTTTTGGAAACGTTTTATTAATTTGAAGGCGCCATTATTTTTATTGTGACCACTACTGTATTTTCAGCTTATTGTTTTTATTTCATTTTAATTGCTTTTGATGGGTGTTCTATCTTAATTTTTGTTTACAATTATATACATACAGGAATATTTTTGTTGTTTGTTTATTTTTAGAAATAATACCTAGTACACCTCATGTCAATTGAATATGGTAATATTTGTCTTCTATAGTTTTTACTTTCGATATGGAGGTACTACCTATATCACTATAATGGCAAGTTATGCATTCGTTAAAAAAATCAAACTCGAGATTTTGTTCAAACTCGTTAAGTTACTACGATGATATTGACACAAAAACTGAATCTCACAAATCTGTCTGTCTACCTCTCCGTTGAGCTACAGCCTACACGACTTGATCGGGTTTCCCTAAATTTGGTACAGAGCGTTTATTGGACATTCTTTCACAGGTTTTTGTTTTTTTTTTTTAGCAATTTTGCTAAATCTTATTTTTATAAAAAATGTCTCCATACACGGAGAATAAAAAGGCTACTTCAAAATGGAACAACAAATCGTTTGGTACTAATAAAACCTCCCAAAGGACATTTTGTTTTAATTATTGGGTTGTTAAAAACGATGTAACTGATTTCAATAATTTTGTTTTTAACGGAAACTTCTTAAAAAATATAATTGTGTACATATATATTTTCAAACACATTTTTTTCTGAAAACTTAAAAAAAATGTTTGTCTTTATCGTCTAAACGGATTTATATTAATTTGTAGCTGTAAAATCTAAAAAGATATTGCCTATCAAAATTTTCAAAAAGAAAAACATTTAATAATTTTGTTTTTTTTTGGAAAGTCGATATTTATATTCAAATTTAAAATACTTAAGATTTGCATAACAATTTTTTCCCTAAAAATGCTTTAAGAAGAAATAAAATTTTCATATAAAATAAATTTTTTTTTTTTAAAAAGCCGCTCAAACGAATTTTAAAATTTATTTTTCGCTTCAAAATTTAAAGGAGTTGTGTTAATGGAATTTGTCGCAAAATTTCCATGTCTTTTGAACATAAGAGCAAGTACGTGCGATCCAGTCGTGCATTTTATTTTTTTTTTTTGATTATGAAGGGTGAATTTGTACTAATTTTTAATCATTTTTTTAATCTTTGTGACGAATTGAAAAATTTAGGGCCAGTTTGAATACTCACGTATAGAGTCTCGAATAGCCTACCCGGAACCTGTTCGCCAGATAAACTTCAACTTTTGGTTTCTAACGTCTTGAATAGTCATATCCGACAGATAAAGCCCAAGATAGCCTATATTTCGATTCAAGTGGCATTAATCCAGGAGATGCCTAACTGCTATCATAATACTTTTATTTCTCTTTGAATCGATATGTCGTGGTTCATACTGAATTTAAATATTGGCATATTAAAAATTTTTGGTTTTGACAACAAACATTTAATTTTCAGTATGTTTTTGAAAAAAGTGTTTTTAAATTATTCAAAATAATTTCTTTTATTTATGGTTTTGATGTTTAATGTTGTTCTCAAACTGTTAATATAGCCATCGGTTAGTTTATCCGAGACTTTGATGATGAAACAGAAAATTAAAGCTACTTTTATCTGCTGGATTAAAAAAATCTCATCATCTTATATAGATAGATGCAAAATTGCATGCTACGATGAACGTACTATGCGTACTGCATAGCAAGAAACGGAGTGAAAAATGTTTACACAAATATTTAGTTATTGTTTTTGGCTAATCATCAATATTTTTTGTTTTAAACACTTTCAGGCTCATTGAATTTCTTAACAAGGCGAGAAGTACTAAAAATAATTTTATTGCTGATACTATGTACATAAATCTTATAAGTTGTTGTTACTTATTTGAATTAGCTATCTGCACATTATTGAAAATTAAATAAAAACAATACAATCTATATTTTCTTTGTTATAAATAAATTTTGAAAGTTTAATTTGATTTTTTTTTTTTTTAAATCAAATTGTTGTAAAATTTTAGAATGTGGTATTATTTGTATAACACATTTAGAATTTGGTACATTTGTGCAAAATTGGAACAAAACTTTTTTTAAGCATCAACGAAATATACAGGAGTAATACAAAAATATTTGTTTTTTTGTTTGATTTTTTTTTGTTATTTTTGTCTATTAATTTTTTGTTTTTTTTGTTTTTTTCTCATACAAAGCATTTTAACAAAAAAAGCAACAAAAAACAAAACAAGTGAAAATGTCACTTTCTGTTACCCGCCTGGAAATCGGCAAGTTTTTGTCGGAAGGGGCAATCTAGACAAGGAAAACTTGTCAAATACTAGTGAGGCCCTCGCTTCAAAAAACTTGGTGAATGTGTCTTTTTTCCCCATCACAAATACCCTATACATATATGTATAACAAAAACAAAAAAAATATTGTATGCCCATTATAAAGGGTCTTTCAAACGGGACGCTACAAAAGTAGAGCGACAGAGACAGCAAACGACGCCATATTTCTTGCCGCTCTTTTGACATTTCTCTTCAGTAAGGTTTACCAATTCTTAATAGAAAGATATACGAGCCAACAACGAGTCGAAATTATTAAAATTTACTACCGAAATTCGGAGTCAGTGGCCTAAACGTTAAGAGCGCTACGTCCAATTTATGGTCGTCATAATCGTTCTAGCAGATCAAAAATTGACCGTCTAGTGGAAAAATTTGAATCCACAAGCACAGTACGAAATGTTCCCGTGCCAGTGCCATGAAAATACATTTTAATAAAACAGAAATAATTTCAATTTTTATTTAAATTATACTAACAAAAATATTTATTCCCGATATCTTTGCAGAAATGTCAATATCACCTTCACCGGAAAACCTAAGAATATGCCTTCTAGGCTGTGTTGTCGATGACAATTCCATTGTAGATGCTGCCCGAACATTTGGTGTGCCCGTTCTAACATCGGAAACAGGTCTGGAAATCTTAACCGATAATGAATGGACAACATACTTTGTGATGAAAGAGTTCGATGGTCCCATTTACGAAGCGATACACAAGAGTAAACACAGGTGAGCATAATAACACAATCATGAGTAAAATAAAAAAAATATAATACAATGCGAGCATGCGCACCGTTTTCTATTAATCTCCACACATGTAGTTTCTCTCTTTCTTTGATGTCGATGTGCTGATAGCGAAAACACCGATGGCATAGTGCAATATATGCTTTTCTTCTTTACCATCAGCTAAACAAACGAACATTACACTCATGTATTTGTTTTGAAATACAAACACAATTAATTGGCCCTTTTTGCAGTTATTCGATCATCAATGTTAAGGTTAAAGGAATTGAACTTAGCGTCCGCCGCCGTCGTCGTCCAACTTCTATTTCGCTGTGTCGTTTTGGATAATCGTTGTTATGTCACTTTATACTGCCTCCCCCTGAATTTATGTAGTTCCAATGGAAAGATTCACGCCAGAGATATAGATTCTGCTGTTAATTATAGGTCTCCTCCTCTGAAAATCATTTAAATGATTTTGATTCCATAGTTAAGCTATCTATCTGCTCTAGCCAAGCCAACACAATACACCACCACCATCGCCATCCAGTGTGTAATTTGCATAACAATCAACCGGTCACACCATCCGTAGAGGCAAGACGGCGGTAGATGGCGGTGGTGGCGGCGGCGGTACTTGCATGGAATAATGAAGCAATAAATGAAAACGAATGCAGTGCATTAGAATGGCGTCGTCGTCGAACGTCGACCGTCGCCGTAGTCGTCTTGTCGAATGCATGTAGATTGTAGAAGCACTTGTATACAATTTGTTTTCATGACAGGCCTTTCTTTTTGTGTATTCATTGTGCGAATTTAAAAACCCCGGTCCCTCGAGCGATGCGATGCGCGGTCGTTCACGCAAATGTTGTGTACTTGAACAAAATACCATTTTGAATGATCTTCTTCAACGTACTTTATTTCTTATTTTTTTAATTTTTAGTTTTTATTTTTAATTTTTTTTTATCATGAACATCATCATCAGTGTGCATTGACCGTAAAACTCTTTAGATTGTCTTCTCTCCATCATTATTATCATCATCATCTTGGTCGTGTGTAGTATTATTCTTCAGAAGCACTGATGTTTGCCCAATGAATGGCTTTGTAAGCGCAATACTTCTTCATGGTTTGATGAGAGTTGAATGATGTTTTGAGGAGGATTCACTAGATAGTTGTACGAAGAGTTGAGTATAATAATTGTGATGTGTTATTGATCCAATTAAGGAACGGCAAGGGCATTTATTGTTCCGGAATTAGAGGCTATTTACAACACTTTTGGATCTTGTAATGGTGAATACATAATTTTTTATAATTTTTTTTTGTTGGTTACTGTTGCATTGTTGATTTATAGTTTTCGCAATAAAGAAACTTCATTGGGGAACCACTTAGACTGGGGTTGGTTAATTTTTCAACAACCTGCTGGTAATATAATAAGAAAGATATTCTATTTTCTTGTTGCTGGTAGTGCTTTGATGATTTCTAAAAAAGGACTTGATTTCTCAACTCAATTCGTAAATAGGTACTTGAAAGTTCGCTATTAAGAAATGAAAAAGCATTGAGAAAGAAAACTACATTAGTTTAATATGGTTATGTTGAAACTTGCTATGCATAGTACTAGGAACTGCTTAGATATTTATCCATTTGGTTAATGTTTAGTGCGAGCTAAAAGTGAGAGTTGTTGACTATCCTTTGAGGGTCAAATGTATGTATGTATGTTAAAAAAAGTAGTAAATATCAACAAACAATGCAATTTTTGTTTGTTGTTGTTAGAGTTTGTCACATCAGTACCCGACGTAACGAAACAAATAAATTATAAGAAGTTTTTCAAAACTTAAAACGAAATTTCTTTTTGATAAAGCAGAGTCAATAATTTTAAAGTGTGGTGAGTTTTGGAAAAGGGTAATTTTTTTAAATTCAAATATTTAAAAAACATACACACCTCTTCAAATCAAAATCAAAACACAAAATTTCAAAAAAAAAAAATCTAGGGGGGGTGTTTAAAGTCGGTTTTCGCGAATACTGTGGTCAAAAAAGTTAAGGGTTGGTCAAAAATGGTCATCTTTTACAACAACATACAAATTATAAACTCGCGGAAATGACGACGTGTTTTGACCCCAGTACGCCGCAATCGACTAAACCGTGTAATATAAAAATAAAACCTCTTCCTGTGATATAGAAATAAGTTATGTATTTGCTGATTTTTTTCCAACGAACTTATAATACGTGCAATCCGGAATACTGTGATAGTTCTATACGGAATCGGTTTAACTGTGATATGCCTAATTTAAGACTGACTGAAGCGGAAGTAATATATTGACGGCTTAAAAAGTACTTGTTTGTCTGATCCTGACAATATTCCATCTATATTCGTCAGAAATTGTAAGTCTTATATATATGTTCTGCAATAACCTACGAGTATTTATTCAATTGTTCGCTGTCATTTGGAGTTTTTCCTGAATTGTGGAAGTCTTCATTTATTTCACCTATTCATAAGTGTGAAAATAGAAACAAAGCTGAAAATTATCGAGGTATTGCAAAACTTTCATGTATACCAAAGCTTTTTGAAAATATAATCTAAAAACACTTTCAGTTTTATTTTCAATCACTAATTGTACCTGAGCAACATGGATTTTGCCTCAAAAAGTCTACGCAACGAATCTCCTCGAATTTACTTATCAAGTAAACATTAATATGCAAAACGGACTTCAAACAGATGTATTTTATGCTGACTTAAGTAAAGCCTTCGATCGGGTTAGCCACTCTATTCTTTTATTAAAATTGGAGAGAAATGGATTTCCAGAGTGGATACTCGCTTGGATCCAGTCGTATTTAAAAAAGTCGTATGCTCAATTTGTCAAATACAAAAACTGTATATCGAATTTAATAAATGTTACATCCGGAGTTCCTCAAGGTAGTCATATTGGGCCACTGCTATTTATATTATTTTTTCATTATATTTCTTCGAAGCATAATACAATTGCTTAATTGTATAAGAATTTTAACAACTTAGACATCAATCTGCAGTTGATATAAATAAATAAATAAATCCTTCATAACTAACCATCGCTCAAATGTAGCCATATCTATTGATCTATTCGGGAAATTAATTGAAAATTAAACCTTTCGAATCCGTACAACAGCACGCATTTCACACAGATCGAAAACGCCATAAGTTAAATGGTTATTAAGTGACCATTTTTAAATATCTCGACGATTAGCAACATTTTAATGATCTTTTAACATTAAATAATAAAACCCCTTGAACCCAATTACTTCCTTCTAACTATGGTGTTTGGTATAAACATGATAATTCCATTAAATAATTTATGTCCTTACGTCCACTTTACAAGGAGCTAGAGCCTTAACAGGTGAACCTATTTTCTTCAAATTTTGAACAACATTTTTCAAAAAACACATTCGTATTGAAGGAGTTTCCATTGAACAAAGAAGATTTATAATGTATTTCTTTAACATTCGGTAATATGTTAAATTGAAAACATATTTTGACTTTACAAACATTTTATAACAAAAGCTTAAACAATATCTATGAATATGTCCCATTTTGTTTATCTTACACTTCCAAAAATAACTTATTAATTTTAAATGATTCTTTATTTCTCTTGAATTATTGTTTACAACAAATATAATGGATTTCGTCTCATATTACAAATAAATTGAAGTTCTAAGAATTTGTGTTTTTTTTTGTTTTAATTTGAATGCGACTTGATCGTTGATTTTGCCAGACTTAGTGTCGAAACTCACATGTATATCAATCATTCATTGATACATTTGCATAGCTTTACAAACAACGTGCTCAAACATTAGGGTATTTGCCTTAAGATTAAACAATATTTTATGAAAACAAAAAGCACACTTACGCAGGTAAATTGAAATTTTAAATGGATTAAAGTTAAATAATAATAGAAGCTCTGGGCAACTTGAGTATATAAAGTAAATATAAACCATGAAAAAAAGAAGCTGTTTAAATATTTCACACAAGTATAGGAAAAGTACCCTTTCTATATTCACAATTATAAGTGAAAAAGTAGGTGTTCTAAGATAAAAGAAAAAAAAATGTGTTAAACCAGACAAAGTTTTTCCCCAAAACAACCTTGATTTGTTTTTAATTTTTATAAGCAGGGTATACAAATAGCAACAGAATGCCATGACATACAAAAATCAATAAGTTCTAATTTCAAAGATAGAACAATAATATTTGGAAGCTCACTGAAGCAATAGTATCATAAATAAAATAAAAAGAGCTTTCAAAAGAAAAGAGAAGCTACCCAAAATACAGTTAGATTTAAAGAAATAAATTTGGTGGCAGGACAGCTCGTAGAGAATCAACGCCTTATGACTAACACCGCTCAACCTTTCCTCATGGACCTACAATTTTCTACCAAGTCCGAACGGCTAAGATCATACTCTGAACGATTTTTCCTATTTCTCCAAATGTCAGTTTCACTAAAGTATGAGTTGCGCACGACGAGTAGTTCAAAAATTTGTATATTATACAAAAACAAAGTTTTGAATTCAAAAGATCTCCGTCAAGATGTAAACTTTAAATCGTGGCACTTCAAAAGTGAAATTGAATTTGTTGACACTTCTGATTTCAATCACTTACCTCCTTTCAGAGTAACAATGCTTTTATTTTAATTTAATTGTTTCATGATCTTTTTTTTCTTAAAAAAGTCAATAAGGTTAAAATAAAAAAATGCTGGTTCAGCAGCCTTTCAATGGTTTTTACTTTCCTAGAGACAAGTCATTCAACTCTTTTTTTAAAAGGGCACACAAGCCCATAAGCAACAACCTTAAAAATTGAGAAAAAAAAACTACGACCTTCGTCAACAATATAATTACACTTTCGAATAATATTTTATTAACAACAATCTCTAAGTGCAAAACAATTCTACACAAACATTCGACTAGCAATTTTATTTAATTTCATTTCACTATTTCACTCAACTCAAAACATTTTGGAAATTTTTCAAAAACAAACAGAAACAGAAACAAAATTATTATTATTAAATTGAAATCTCAACCCTGCCCCTGCTTCGCAGAATAAAATGGCTAATACTACCTGCATTTGGGAGGACGGACGGCGGACTTCAGAGTTCCACTTTAGCCCCCAATGTCAGAAACGCTTTTATTTTCCAGGCAAGCATTAAATAATATTATTATGACAACATCTTGAGATAAATAATTTAACGTTAAATATCTGGCGCCGAAAGACACATGGATGGATGAGATGGTTGGATGGAAAGTAATGGAATGATACTCCTGCGTTTCGCAACGGGGCTTCTTAATTTATAGTACGTATAACACGTCAAGTGGTTGAGCACGCATTCCTCGAAAAACCTCGTCTACATTCAGAAACGAAACCATCAGCCCCACCACCATCACCACTACCATCTCCACCACCACCATCAACTACAACGACAATATTCAAAAACGAAAATTCAACTTTGACAACGTTTTTCGTTGCGTTCATGGAAGTTCTAGCATTGTAAAATCTCGTTTGTTTCTATATTTTATTTTTGATATTTTAATTTGCTGAAAGATTAAATCAATGAATGAATATGTGGGGTGGTCCATCCGTGCCATTCCCTCGTGTCCAAAAATAAGCTGTCACCATGAAATGACATGTGGGGAATTGTGTTGTTATTTTTATTTAGAAAAATAAAATGAAATTTAAATGAAAATAATTTATTTGCGTGATACTACGACGGCGACCGACAGGCAGTGCCGACCTCTGTCTACCCCCTTTTCGATTTTCGACATTTAAATGCAAAATATTTTTCATTTTCTCGAATTTGTGTGAATCAACAAATTTTCATCGATAAAATATTCTTCTTCTAACTCATGAAGATATGAGCTCTCTAGGTGATCCGTCAAATCCATCCTCGTACGCAGATAAATATCGCAAAAAAAAAAAGAAAACTAGATTAGAACTTAAAAGAAACACTTCAGGAATTTGTTTTATTAGGTGTTTTTAATGCAAAAGATAAAAACAACCAATCCTCATTGTTATTTTCTTGTGATCATGCATTGGGAAATTCCAACTTCTGTATTTCTTCCAGCACAAAACAGCAGAAAGGAATGCCTAAGAATACACACAGATACACATACATACGGACAGACAAATATTTTATCTTTTATTTTATTATTATTAGCTCGTTTTTATATTTACCTTTTAATAATTGACAACATTTGTTTATAAGAGAGCTTTCAAAACCAAGTGTGTTGTTCGTTCTCTTCTCCGACTATCTGTCTATCTGTTAAGAAATTTTATTTGATTTTTTCAAATTTAGATAGAAAAGGTTTCTAGGCGTGAAAAGATGCAAATTCAAAAAATAGTCTTGTGTTAAATACGGCCGATGGTAGACGAATTTAATATTTGTTTAATATTTTCTATTTGTGTTTTAAGTACGGATTTTGATTAATGTATTAAATTGAAACGGTGTACCGGCCAAATTATGGGAGCCGTTGACGGAAAGCGCTTGAAGCAGCTTGAATTTACTTCAAAAAATGTCTACTATGTCAGGTAAGGGGGTTTTTGTTTTTTTTTATTCGATTTATATGTGGCAATGGGTACCTGTGATAAGTTCAGAGACATGCTAGTATTTGCTTAAGATTTTTGTTATCATTTTTTTGTGGGGGTAAATATCTCGTATCAAAAGAATTTCAAGGAAGGAATTTTTATGGCTTTTTAATCTGTGTGTATATGTAAGTCATTTGTTAAGAATTTAGATGTGTTTATTGTTAATGTGTTCAAAAATATATTGCTGAGAAATCAGCATCACCATTTGTCTTTCTGCTGCCTTGAAAATATATTTTGTTATGTTTTTAGTTTCATAGTTATTATGTATGTACATATGTAATTGTCTGTATAATATATGTATGTTAATATATAAGAAAATTATAAATTGTGAAATATTTAAATTCCGATTTACAAACATTTTGTCTACCCCCAGTTTAACAGTGGGAGTATAAACTCCACTTTTGGTTTAAACTACATTTCAACAAAACAAATGAGTTCAGTTCAAGGTTTAATCGAGACTGTGAAACTGGGGGGTAAGTAAATTAAAACCCTCAGTCATCTCAGAGTTACCTCAACAATTTTGACGAACTAACTCTAACTGAGACAGAAATCGTAGAAGTTAATTTCATTTTATTTCGTTCAATGTTTAAAAGACTTAATTCCCGTTGAGACATTCGCAAAGACGGTCCGTAGACTTTCAATTGACTCAAAGTCACACGGGGCCTCTTCATAAACGAAGGTATCAATTTTCAATTTCTAGAATCTAGACAATGTCTACGAACCTTGTGACAGTCGCCTTATGGCCTTCTCATACATAGCTTCGATTTTAAGCTATAGCGATGAGAATAGACGTTGATGGTTACTCCTTCTTCATTTTCGCTCAAGGAGGAACCAGTTACACACAATATTTTTCTGTTAATGTATTCATAGAATGAAAAATTTTGCTCAATTTTCACCCATTCAGCTATTGTAAAACGACCCATACTGTGATACTACAAACATGGATTTAAACATTTACAGTTTCGGGTGACAGTTTGGTTTAACGACCACGAATTGGATGACCCTTTAATAGTGTACAATGCAACAACTACAATAAGCTGCAGCTGAATATGCCTTCAAATAGACAGTTCATGCAAAATATTAGGTGCGGTGGCCGATCTACCCCACACACGACACGATTAAAAAAAATCCTGTCAGTTCAATTTACGCTTCCCTTCATCACACCCTAAAATTTCGGGCATATTCATGCCAGGAACTATGTTAAAAAGTGGACTCTTTCTTAGACACATATAGGTAACTTAAAATAATTATTTTAATATTTTTATTTAAGTTATCTCAACAAAGTGCAAAGAAATGACAAATATTCTCTGGCATATCCTACAAGTAAAACTTGGCCAAGTTGTTTTTGGGTAAAATACAGGGTTTCATGACGAAATGAAATCATAAATAAAAATTCAAAACCCCAAAACATGAATATGACAAACTTCCGTTGATCACTCCTTTAATTTCTATTTCATATTTCGGAGACATCATTTACTTAAAACCCAAACAAACATTAATATCCACCGGCAAAAATCCCCTCCAAAAAAATTAATCTAACATCATAATTATTCTACGAAACAAGCCACAACAAAATAAAATCACAAACACGCGAACTTTTGTTCTTCTAAAAATCTAAATTCTTCTTGTTTGTACTGACATAGTAAATAGTAAATGCAAAAAAAGTTTAACTTCGTTATTGGTCACACTAGTTTTTAGTTTAGGTGAACTTTGTACGTACCTGATTTGGGTAGATTTTGACTTTCACATACTAAACGTATATTTCCAAGTTGACTCAGCTTTGTATTTTACGGTTTGGGGTTTTCTTTTCGGATAACATGTCATTCGAACACACCACTAAAATTTCCCGTTTAAATCAAGGAAATAATAATTGCTCGTTTGTTTAAAGTAGATTAATATAGTTAACAGTATTCATTTACTTTATTATTTTAATTTTGAAAGCTGTTTGGGTTACGTTCCTCAACATAAAACTAGCTTTTCAAGCATCATTACGAAGTACGAGTATATTAACAGTCGTTATTTTTTCACCTATTTACACGCTTCTTCAAATTTTTCACAAACTGCATTTTCACAAAACCAGAGCATCATGTGATCTTAATATCAACCCTCCAATAAAACAAAAACAAAGACGAAAAAAAAAACATAATAAACTAAATTAAACCTGTTAAAACAATCATAATATAAAATAAATACCCAAATTAACCCAAATGTTTACAGTTGCTGCCGAAATTTAAGGTTATTCTTATTTTAAATTAAATTAACAACGCAAAACTCCTTAGTTACTATGCATTATACATACATACATAGCTAAAATACTAATTTTGAATTAGAAACAGATCTAAAGTGCAATAACATTTTGGCAATAAAACAGTTCTCTTTGGTTAAAAAAAGAATGCAAATGTGAGATGTGCTTTGATGGTATCAAGGTTTTTGTTTTAAATCAATGAAATTGAATTAAATTAATAAACTTTCTGATTTAAATACCAATTTTTTTTAGTTGATTGTTGTGTTTTTATTCGATCGATTCTCGCACTAATTTCAATCCGAATAACTTATATTCATTGATATTACGAGTAACTAACTAATAGAAAAAAATCAATTTGATTTTCATACGTCATTTTTAACGTGTTTCATCTCAAGTGTAAATGTGAAGCACTTTAAAAAAATAGAAAAAATTTTGCTTATCCAAATCTTCTATAGCCACCACAGACAGCTAAGGAAAAATAAATTAATGTAATGGAAGCAACTTCCTCTTTAATGTTCAAATATTTACATTTATATTATGTACATTATCTTCCTACTTTCCATCTGCTAAAAAGGCAAAGAAACAAAAGATGTGTGTTTCAAAATTTGCTCATTAAGAAGAGTACCTATGTAAACAAAAATAACAAAAATCTTTTTGTTTATCATTTCAGAATAATGGGACCACCTGCTCTGGTTTACGCAGCAAAAATGAAAGATGGTTTAGTTCATAATGCAAGACCAATATATAACTACTCCATGAAGGGAGTAATCACATGTTTTACAGGGATACGAAAAAAAGACGAGTTGGTAAGTAAAATTTAATTTTTAAAAATCTTTTTGCTAATTCTATATTTTAACATTTTCTAGACAAAACTTGTCAAATTAATTCATTCAATGGGCGGTGGAATACGCAAAGATATGAACTCCAAAGTAACTCATTTAATTAGTAACGTCAGTGGGGGAGAAAAATATCAGTAAGTGACTGACAGTGAATTTTACTGTATTTTTTTTTTAATATTATTAAATTTTGTCATTTTAGATATGCAAAAACATTCCGTCTAACAGTGTTGCGGTCGCAATGGGTACATGATGCTTGGGACAAACGTGATGAACCACAGTTTCTAGCCACAGCTGAGGATTTCACCCGGGACCACAAACTGAAAGCTTTTGAAGGGCAGAAAATCTGTTTTTTTGGTTTTCCGCCAGATGAGCATCAGCATATGCTGGACGTACTTCGAAGTAATGGGGGAGTGCCAGCTGAATTAGACGATCCAGATTGCTCGCATGTTGTGAGTTTAAGAAGCCATCAGAATGCTACTTAACTTTTTGTGTTTTGCTAATCTCATTGTCGTTTTTGTTGTTATATACATATATCATTGTTTGCTTTTTTGGTGACGTTTCAGGTAATGGCTAACACTGGTGGTTATTTCCCAGAAAATCTATCCTCCTCTCCAACAACCACCACAACCAACAAAACTAAATCCTCTTCCTCCCCCTCAAGTAGTAATTCCTTAAATAACAATAACAATACAGAACTACAGGTAGAAAGTTCAGATGAAGCAATGGATGTCGATGTCGATGTTGATAACTCTTCCTCACCGAAAACTCCAGAAAAAGTTCAGAAACCAGATGGCATTGTCCTTACACTTAATGAAGAAAATGAATTCCAAAATACAACCAATATCTCTCCCATTTTGGTTGCATCCAGACCTCCAGAGAAACTTTTCTCAATTATTGAAAACAACATAAGTCCAATTGATAATGATGATGATGATTTAGACATCGATGAAACCGAATCGTCCGACCCGAATAAAGACTTAAAACGAAAACGCGAAAGCCTAGATAGTATGTCTATTATCTCGGTCGATTCATTTGCTCTGCCTATGAGTGTCCAAAGTGCAAAGAAACCAAAACTAACTCGAACTGGTTCGATTACACGAAGCATTAAGCGCAGTATGAGTTTTGTGGCTGTTAGAACGCCAATTGCAAAAATGCTACGCCAGAGACGTAGTTCAGTCGATCCAGATGCTTCAATTAGTTCAATTACCTCACTAGAGAGCACATTTAACGAGTCAATTAAGAAGCCAGTCAAAGAAAAGTTACGAGGTCTACGTGATCGCCTTACAAGGAGTTCTTCAACTATCTCGTCCATTACATCGAATAAGAAAGCACAAAAGTCTCTGTGTGGAAAATTCACAAATAAGAACAAATTTGAATATGATACTCCTGAGAAAAATGACAATTCCGTTCCATCGGATACTATTGATTTCAAAACACCTAAAGCTCCTAAATCAATTTCGAAAAATTCAACACAATTCCCACAGACACATCCTTACTACCATCACAACCACCACCAATCTAGCACATCGGAACAAAATCCCTCTGAATGTCCTGGTGTTGGTCCAAATACTAATAATTCTTTAGCTAGTACTAACTCTTTAACTTCTTCTGCTGCTACTTATCTATGTAACCAACAAGAACCATTGTCATCACATCAATCCTTGCTTGTTCAACCACCAGTAAGCATTTCGTGCACTGTTGATAGAATATTACCTACTGGTAGTGTGGGTGCTGCTGCTGCAAGCACAACAACTAGAAATGATAATGAGTGTGATATTTCTACTTTGTGTGCAATTGATCGGGGACGTTTAACGGTACTTTAAAAATTCTATTGTTTTTTTTTTTTTTTTTAATTCAATTTCTTGTAACTTTTGCTTGGAAAATATTTTTTCAGTATAGAAATTCATAATGAGATTCAAATGATATTATTTACTTCTGATTATTCGTTTTACTTTTGTCACCATAATTAATGAGTAGGGAGGTCACATGTAGTATGTAAATAAACTGTGAACAAACTTATAGTGATTATTGATTATTTTGTATTATTATTGTTAAGTCAGGATGTTTAAGTTTGTTGTGAGACTCGCATTCAAATTATCAAATTATTCAAAAAAAAAAAAAAATCAAATGATTCCATAAAAAAAGAAATATTCAAGTTATGTTCATTGTTAATTCTTCAATGTAGCATGAAGATTAATCTTCCAAGCTTTAATATTTACTCTGTTTTTTTTTCATTTAAATGTTAAGTACTACAAAGGTATTTCTTTTTTAACATCCGGTCTCGCTGTTCAACCAGCAGTGAACACACAAGACACGAAAAGGCTGAGTTTAATAGGCAAATAAAATGTTTGAAATATTTCTCCTATTCTGAAGTTGAATCTAATCAATACAGAAATAAGTAATCGATTACACTCAATCAAAATTGTAGTTTAACCAATAGCGGGGAATTCTTCTTTTTTCACGTGGTTTCACTTTTTCCAACCTGAACCAATGGATGCATAAATTATATATCTTTTGGGCACAGTTTCGGACATACTGTTAAGTACAGATTCTTTTTTTTTAGTCAAACCACACGAATGTTGCATGCTTAACCTCTTTTTTTCTCTTCTATTTTGATATTCATAACTTCAAATCTAATGTGCATCGGTATCTCCTTTTATATCCTTATTTTTAATTTTTTGGGCCCAGTTTCGGACATACTTTCAAGTACTCGCACTGTGATCGATCATGTTAAGGGTAGTCAAAATTATTGCGCGCATAGTTGAAAAACAAATGTTTTTTAGGGAACTGCGACCTTTAGGTCCATCTAGAGTTGGATGGGATTGCTGCTTCTACAGCTCATTCTCCAAATTGAGTTCTTTGAGTAACTTAAGTATTTTTACTATTTATAGAGAGGGTAATCGGTTATTTTCTATCAAGTGATTTGCCAGATGCATATGTTTCTGTTTAAATTACACAAGTGCATACAATTAATCAAATATGTGCAGTGTACCCTCTAACCGTTGCGGAATATTAACGTGACACTGGATGCCAAGAATTTCGAAGTGTCTTCTTAGCTTATAGGTTGCCAGCTGGTGCATAAAAGGAAACGTTCTTTCTCGTAGCTACCAAGCATAAGTTTAACCTGCCTTGCTTAAGGAGTAAATTCTATATCTTTAATATTTCGGCCTTCTCTTCTATTCTCTCTATTCCGCAAACGGTTCTAGACTTTATCAAAAAATCTCACAAACTATACAAAAATAATACCATTTGAATCCATCAATGCATATCAAACAACATAGTCAGGTTAGGTAAAAACTTTTGCAATTTGCGACGCATTTAAAAAATTTCAACACAACTGGAAATATAACACTCATTTTATGTTATTTTAAAAATTTTAAATTGTAAAAATAATTAAAACTTGTATCACTTACTTTATTTTAACACAAGTCTGTAATATTTTAAACACTTAGTTAAACAAAATCATAAAACAGCACTGTAAATGAATTCCAAAATTTATGTAGAGCGTTTCGCAAATTGCATTTCCTTAACTTAAAATTTTATAAATATGTTTAATTACTGAAAAAATATTTAAATTTAAAAATGCGTTTTTTATTGTATTTATTTAAAATTAAAAATTAAATTTATTGAATGGCTGATTTCGAAATAATAATGTTTTTATATAAAAACGCTTGGATTTGAAATTAATTTACTGTGCTGTTTATCCAGTATTTTATTGGCTTTCTAATGGCATATGAATTTTTAACGATTTGTGTTTAGTGGTGTTTTTTGTGATATGTTTTTTGTTTTTGTATGACATTCTCAGTCAGCCATTTGGTAATGTTTTAAAATTTGTATTTTTGGAAGATTATTTTCTTTTATTGCAATGAAATTGGTTTGTTTGTCAGTATGAAGCGCGTGTTGGGTGGGTTAGTGGTTTTTATTAAATGCTTCCGTATTTTATATTTATGAGTTTATAATAATATGCAGCTGTTTTTTAAACCTGAAAAGTGTTTTTTCTTATCTTAAAATTCAAATTGTATCACTTCTAGAAAAACGTTTGTCAAAGTAACTATTAGACACCTTAGCTTCTATTCATTTATAATCATTTTCAAATCAATATGCACTTCATACGCCAAAGAATCATTGTACTAAAAAAATATACTTCCTTTTGCACTTGATTGAAGTAGTAAAATATTTTTTGTTTTTTATTTAAAAAAATAGGTTGTTGATGAACATTTTGCTCAAGCCAAACCAGAGCCGAAAAACAGTCGGACGCATATACTTAAATCAGATTGGTTTTGGTATACGATACAAAATGGATATGCGGATGAAATGGATTATCTGTTTGGCGATGTAAGATTTGTTGACGTTAGTTTTACACAAAATATAAACGATTCATATTTTTTATTTAGTATTTGGATAGTATAGCGAATACTCCCAACACAGATCGTCGTGATTCGTTACCTATCAGTTTTAATAAGAGAAAAAGGAAACGTTTTTCACAACGTATTCAATTAGAGGGAACACCGATTGGTTCGGGTAAGCGACGTTCATCTGTGTCTGATGCTGGGCTTCTATCCGTATCTGGAAGTTTTTTCGATAGTACAGCAAGTCCGGATAAAATAGAAAGTGCTGGAAAACTCATATCAGAACCAGAATCAGCCACTGAACAAACTCCGAAAAATAAATCTATGCGATTCAATCATTTCACGGATTTCTATAGTACCGAATCCAATTACGTTGGCATATTGGATACCATTGTACATGTAAGTTAATACAAAAAAAAAATATATCGGAAAATTCAATTATTTGTTTGATTCGTTTGACAGCTCTTTAAGAATCCCCTCGAAGAAAAAGCTGAAAATTCTGATGCTCTGCTCAATAAGTCAGAAATTAGAGCAATATTTGGGAATTTCATACCCATCCATGAAGTACATCAACGTATGCTTGAATGTTTACGTGATATACACACAAAATGGCGTGAGGATTGTTCAATTGGTGAAATAATCTTACGCCATCGTGACGAATTAATAAAAGCCTATCCGCCCTATGTGAATTTCTTTGAACAAATGAAGGAGTGCCTTATACATTGTGATACGCAAAATCCTAGATTTCATGCATTTTTGAAAATTAATCAAGCCAAGCCGGAATGCGGACGGCAAACATTGCAAGACTTGATGATACGTCCTGTACAGCGACTGCCTAGTATAAGTTTATTGTTAAATGGTAAGTTATTGGAGTAAGAAAAAAAAAAGAGGGCGAAAGATTAATCTACTTGTTTTACTTCTCTCAGATATTCTTAAGCACACAAATAAAAACAATCCAGATTATTCAAAGTTAGAGGAAGCTTTGAAAGCAATCAAAGAAGTGATGGCACACATCAATGAGGATAAGCGAAAGACAGAGGGTCGAATGGCCATATTCGACATTTTCAATGATATTGAAGGGTGTCCCGTAAGTCACTACTTTATTGAATGATATCCATCAAAACTCTGAATTAATTTGCTCTTTTTTACAAACCGTATAGGCCCATTTAGTCTCTTCAAATCGCAGCTTCATATCAAAATGTGAAGTCACCGAGCTCTCAGACAATTTAAGTGGCCGTGGAGACAGTCTCATGCTCTATCTTTTCTCCGATACAATAGAAGTGTGTAAGAAACGATCGCGAGGATTCAACAGTGCCAAATCTCCAAGCACAACCAAATGCTTCAAACATATCAAACTGATGTCTTTGAATGCGATACGTTTTGTTATTGACATCACCGATAGTCCACGAGCATTTGCAATACTTTGTCGACAGGATAAGGACAAATTACATTCTTTCACCATTGCCGATGAGGAGATTGATAAAGTTGTCTATCTGAAAACCCTTTGTAAGCAAATGGCTGAGAATGCTTGTCGAACCGATACGGTAAGCTCAAATATTCGCTTTTCAAAGATATTTTTTTTGATCCATTTCATTTGTTGTTTTAGGATAAATCGCTCCTTTTTAGGACATCGCAAGAGCTTGAAGTTGATATTAGTGATGTAAATTTGAGCACACTCTCAAAGGCATTTAAACTTGCTGCCAGAACGAGATTAAAGGTTCGTTCTTACAGAAAAATAATAAAATTATGATTGTAATCCAAATTGTACAAATTTGCAGGTCGGAAGAGCATTTTCCTTTAACAAAACCCCATCGAAATTGAAAAGAGCTGTCTCTACAATGATGACTTCACCATTTGGGAGTACAAACTCCCTAACACCCGCATCACAGCTGGCGCAGATGAGGCTTGCCAGCTGTACGAATATTAATGTAAGTTTCTAGATACGGTTTTTTAAGCTTCATTTCTTAACAATTTTTTTTTTTTATAAATTAGGAAGTAGTTGGTGAAGAAGATAGTCGCTGTGGCTCACCTACATCACAATCTGAGGTGCTTGTCGCCCCATTATCCATTCAGCCAACGAGAAAAGCCAAATCATCAACTATGTCAATGTCTGGATTAAGACGTATCTGATATTGAATTCACGGTCTCCTCTAAAAGAAGACATAATTTTAAAAGTATTACAATCCAAGAATGGGCATTATTATTTTGTACATTATTTGAATTTGTCTGCGTTGGCGGTCTCTTTTAAACAGAGAAACCGCCTAACGGAAGTCGTGTATTGTATAAGTCCTGTAAATCTGTGTTTAGCGCCGTCTAGAGTTTGTTTCTAGACAGATTTTTAAGCAATTGACGATGTATTGTGTATCTTTGTAGTGATCCCAGGGTGCATTTTAGATCAGAGTTAGCTGGAACTATTTATTTGCTCTGATTTCGTCATCCAATCACACCAAGAAAAAAATAACTTTTAGTATACAGCATGAACATTTTAGAATGAAAACAAAACGGCATCAATGGCGTTAAGCGCGTTCGTTTAACGACAATAATTATGTGAACATAAATATTTTGTTTGTATATTTAATTTAGGAAATTTCAATTTTTATTGTAATTTAAAAAAAAAAAAGAACTAAAAAATCTCCATTTTAATGTCAGCGATGATTAGATACAAAACATAGCGAAAATAATCTCTGGAACAACATAAAATACTCTCTTTCGCAAAAGCATTTTCGCTTTAATATCATCGCTAATTAATAAACAATTTCCATGATCGTATGAATGAAAATATAACAAAGCAAATAAATATGTAAAATTACATACATTTTTTATTAATTATAAATGTTTTTAAGAAAATTTATGTATTCAATGCGAGAGTGTGTTTAATTTAACTATAATTATTGTGTATTATTATTTTAATTTTATTTGTAATGAAATGTTTATGTTTCTTTATTATTTTTCTTTTGTTTAAGTTATTGTAAAAAGGTAGTGATAATTCTGAAAACATATTTTACATATATATTTTAATTATTTATGTATTAAGAAAATTTATAAATATTCGATTATACGTATCCTATAAATTTAATGGTAAAATAAATAAATGTATTTTATTAAGAACTATTTAAACGAAATAATTTGGGTTTTATTTTGAATTCATTGTTTTTAAATTTGTGTTTGCGAAGAGGAAATTGGGGACGTTTTTTTCTACGTTTAAGCTGAGATTGCTGTATATGCCGTATATTGGTTTATGTTTGCGATATGATCAAGGATAATTTTAAGTGTCTAAAACACAGCTTTAATATCTGTTGACTTATTGACACGATACGACTGGACTAGATTGTTGTTGAGCATACTTTTGGGCGATGCACTCAAATAAATCATGCGTTACCTTTTATCTACCATAAGCTCGGGTTTTCAAGATAATAGAAAACTACAAATTGCTCTTTTTGAGTTTATGTAGCGTAAAGGTTTTTTTTTTTCAACTAAATACTAAATTGTATCTTCAAAAATCAATTTAAATCTCTCCAATATCTTTATTACTCTCCTTCAGCAAACGACATAAAAAGTCAAGTCATTATGTCCTATCAATAGCCTTTGAAGTGTTGAACCAATAACTGTTTGTCTGCCTACCTAATCACGTGTCGAAGAGGTGTAAAATTTGTTATCTGTAATACATTTTTCAAAATCTAAATATTTTCATCAAACAAAAACGAATTGATTTATACATAATTCAATCATTTGTTTAAGGCTGTGTTAGCTTTCGGGCATTGTGCGAGTAAATTTGGTTCGAGTTGATTTTCCCAGTCAGAATCTTTCCAGTACGAATTTTTGGGGTCACTTAACCAAACACAGGACAGACAACGCCAGAAAGGCATTTCTTTTTAAATTAAAATCAAAACGTTAAAATTGTTGCTGTAATTTCTATTCTGATTTTGCTGCAGTCTCTAAATTAAAACATTTGCTTTGGAGAATATCGTCCACCCAAATAAAAGAAGTTCAATTTCTTATTTCCTACAAAATATTTTATTCGTAGTAAAAATTATTATGCATATTTTATATTTTTGAATTTAAATTTCTTTAAAGAAAATGCATAAACTCTTTCTTATAATAACAATACTCTCTTGATTTTTCTTAACGAGTTTTCTTACGCATATTATCATTATTATTAAAAAAAAAACTTTGAAAAGGCATTCATTTCTTTCAAAACAAAGATTAGACATACATTTGAAAAGAAATGTAACTATTATTATTTAATTCTAATCATTGGATGCATTTTTATGCACAAGTCTCAAGCTAAAACATCTTATTCCAAATAAACATAATTTTTATACTGAACAACTGTTAATTCACTCACACCACTGAGACATGTGCTTTTTATTAATTTGTTTACAACAAAATATTTATTAATATCTTAATTTATTAAATCTTAAATAAATATTTAAATACATATATTATTTTCTTTTTAAAATAAAAAATAAAATGCTTCTCAAAGAATTTCATGGGTTTATTATATATTTTTTTAAATTAAACCCACAAGACGGTGGATGAATCCTCATTGGAGAGTGTAGAAAACCTCTGGAATTTATTCTTTCGATAGGTTTTCGAATCCCATCGATTGGCATCGTGGCTAAGAGGCAAACCAACATTATTAGCAAGCATTGACGCTGTATGAACTCCAGCCTTTAGGGTGGAATTCTTACTATCTAAATTTAAATCACTCTGATCGATACTATCGTCTAGGTGGGACGTATTCGTTGAGCTTGATATCATGGTAGAACTCAGTGGAACTCCAATTTCTTGAAATGAGCTTATCGAACTAAATCCACTTTCATCTTCTGTTGTCGAGCACAAATTGACACATTGTTTGCTAAGCAACGGTGGTGAATAGTTTTCCTCGTCGGTTTCGATCTTTGACGAGGACGATGTTGAATGAACTGAACTGTCAGTGCTGCTTCGTAGTGATAGGCGGGAATCTCGCATGTTCATAGTGCGCAGGAATAGCATTTCGGCGGTAAGATTGGCTTTCTGGTGGGCTGCTGCATCTGGTGGCATATTTTCATTTAGCATTGGCTTAACCCTTGAGCTAAGTGATTGCCTGTGCTGTGTCAAATCTGGCTGTTGAGTGTGTAGCAAATTATGAATTGTTCTCGAGAGTCTAAATGCTTCTTTGTTAAGTTTCTCCTCTGCTTCGTCGTTGAACTTCAACTCGGCTCGTTTCTTTGGAGATCGACGCCTATAAGAAATATTGTGTATAGAAAACTGAGTTTTTAAGATTTTTCATTTCATTATACTTACCATGTGAAATCCTTAAAATTGCTATAAGTATTGATGGGAGAGGCCAAATCATAGGGATCTTCTTCACCACTCTTGGTACTATCGCCACCACATGAACTGGGTGACATTCGTTTTAAATCAATCAAATTCGTACTGCTTCTGGCTCTGGGATAAACTGAAGAATTTCCAGAATCTGAACCTTTATCGTGATCACTGTAAACATGATACATGCTCTTTGATCGCGATATCTGTTCACTTCTGCTACAGGCAGAATTTTTCTGAAAACGTTCTAGGAATCGGGCAACTTCTTCCATTACGGCGCGGTACATGCCACAGCTTGTTTCGGCCTGGTAATAAGAAAACAAGAATGGAAAATTAGATTAATCGAAAGCTTGAAACTATTTTTGTAAAAAATAATAAATAAAAATAACAGCAAAATTTTATATTATTAGCTTTTTTTATTGTACAATTTTAAAATAGCTACTGGCGCTGGGTGTAAAGTACTAGGCCGGTATGCATACATTTTTCTACAAATATATCGCTCAGAAACAGAAGAGTTAAAACCTTTTCTATTAAGAATTTTATAAGATTTCTTTTTCAGTTACACATTCTTCAAAAAAAAAATGATGGTTTTCAAAATCATAACTTGGCTTTTCACCCTGCAAAATCAAAATCAGAAGAAGTGGTTAAAATTTAGTGACTATTTTATGCTTCCGTCGTCAATCCGTTACAATTAGTAAGATTTTTTTGAAGTCAATTTTAAATTTACAATTTCATTAATGCATGTGACTAAGGAAATTGTTTTTATTACTCTGCTCTAGGTGGAATATGTGGTATGTATTAGCGCTGAATTTTTATGTTGGATGTGGTTTGAGTGTTGTCTTGAACATGGCCCACAAAATATTCGTATAATTCTGTGCCTTGTGGTTGTTTACAAGAATTACACAATTCATACTATTATTTTTACTTTTTTATTTCAAATCCCTCTTCCCACAGACCACCATAAATTTATTAATTATTGTGTCCATTGGCAACTTTAACATGGCCTTCCATGTCAATTTCAGTGAGCAGTAGCCAAAGTCTCGGGGCTTGAAAACCATGTTAGACGTAAATGACATTCCAGAAATGCAGTGACCCAGACGCCACTACATATCAGCTTCGATCATAGCTGAAAGCTTGTGTCCCGATGTAGTTAAGTGGAAACAATAAACTATAACACCCAGCTGTTCGCGTATAAATCTTTTATTATATTTTTTCCCTCAGACAAATGTATTTACGTATTAATGATTAGTAGTTGCAGTGCAGTTCCATTAACATTGCCTTTTTCTATCTGGCCGTAGGTATAGTTTTTTTGTAAATTTATTATTTATTAGATCAGCCGCTTTTGTTATTACTCAATTATGCTTAAACAAGGCATATGTATATAAGTATAATGAAGAAAGTTATCTGTTGCAGTGAATTTTGAATTATGTACGTTTGACTATTATTGTTAGATATATTTTGTATTGAAGAGTCACGCGATGTGTTCTCGAGCATAAAGCACTGAAATAGTCTTTGACATTATTCCATAAATGAAGGAGAAATTACTTCCTATTACATGGTTTCGAAAAGGGTTTTGATAGGCCGATAGGAGGAGGTGTATCTGTTAAATGGGTGGATTTAATGACAGTATTTAATCAAAAACATGGCATTTTCAATATAACAATGAAAACAAAACAAAAAAAAAAAATAATGAAGAAGATGAGCCATGGCCGACCAGTCGTAAAATATAATCGATGTCATGGCCAAGTTGTAGGTAGGTATAGGTACAGGTAGATTTAACTATTGTTAACGATGGGAAAGTAAAATGCAATATTTAATTACACTTGATCTGTGTTGTTTATGTTCACCTATATATTTTAACTGAAAATAAAAAAACAATTTGTTGGCTTTGATGTTATCAGGTTTCAAAAATGTATTGCTAGCTGCTAATCAAAATTCTGTCTGCCGGTATGTGCACATAATGTCTGCAGTAATAACTAGTTGAGTTTTTTTTTTTTTGATATTATCCAAATAAAACAAAATGAATTTCGTATTTGCTTAAACAATTAGGTTATCTGCAAAAATTTGTGCCGAAGTGTCATGTATTGTCCATTTGTGTTGTACAACGGAAGATTGAATATGTACACACACACAATAAATATTTTCTTGTATAAAATGTTTTTAACATTTAAAAGAAACATTTGAGAGATAGGTATGCCAAATTTGAGTATTTACATTCCACAAAACTTATCATCCCATCTTTCCAATATTGAATTTAAAAAAAATGAAAACTGTTATATGGCACGTACGCGGTAGTAACAGTTTTTGACATTTTTTGTATACAAAAAGTTACACTATTCTTATACAATATATCACAGATTTTTTATTTTAATCAAAATAGTTACAAGCCGTTTTCGAGATGAATAAGCTTTTTGGAAGTAAAAGAAAATTCAACATCTTTGGTGATATCAAAACTCATTTTTTTTAAATACATATTACTCGGTAAAACCAGTCCGGTAAAAGCCTTCCGAGAACTCAAATTATTCTCTTTTAAAAACAGGGGTCAAAATGGCTGCTTTTATATTGAACAAACCTTAATTTGGTTGTTTTTAGCTGTTTCTAATTTAAGTAAATCATTCTTGTAGTTACCTTACAGATTGAATCCAAAATCCCGAAAAGATCTAATAATAAAAATAGTGTAAAATGAAGCCATAAGTTCTCAAGAACAGTTATGTACCTATGTAAACACCAACATATTTTTGGTTATGTAAAAGGAGAATGTTCAAAACATCATAAAAAAATAAATGTTCATATTCTAAAAGCCAGTTTACAGTTCTCATGCGGAAAAAAATCTATGCAAATATTTTCGCATGTCAAAAATAACTGAGGTGAAATCTAAAAAAAGTTTTTTGCATGATTGGGTTTTTGCTTTTTTCTGCATGTGAATTATAGATTATGCTTAAAGCAGAGCTTACGGTTGCCATGCGTAAGTTAAAGTTTTCAATACAATTTTCCATCTATTGTATGTACCACATTGTATAACATTCAAAGCGAAAAACGCTTGGCTTGGCCTAAGCAAAACATTGAGTAATTAATTTCCGTTAATTTATAAGCTATAGGTCTTAAATGGAAAACTATTTTAAGCCTATTTGACAGTTCCCGTGCGCGAAAAATCTATGCAAATATTCTCGCATGCCAAAATTAATTGAGGTGAATTGTAAAATTAATTATTTGCATGATTGGTTTATAGTTTCATGCAAAAGAAGAACATTGCTGTCATAAAATGTCATGCAAAATAATGGATCGGCAATTGTTTTGTATGCGAAAAAAGTATGGTGGGTTACATTTTTTTTTATGGTCGGTTTATACTTAAAACAAAATAAAAATATTCACCTCAAGGCATTATTTGCTTGCAAATGCTTTTTGCACCCAAAAATAATTATTTCCTATTTTAAGGCCCATAGTTTATTAACTAAGGGTAAACTAATGACTCAATGGGTGGTTTAGACCAAGGCAAACATTTTTTGCAAGAAATTGTAAAATTATTTATATTTACCCCAAAAATATAAATTTAATAAGAAATCTTGTATCAACTACTTGCGATTTCACCTCATTAAAATTGTATGATGAAAGTTACAAGATCCAATACTTGTTTATTCATTAAAAATTCGATTAAAATACAAATTAATTAAAATCAAAAGTTAAACAATGATCTACTGCATTTTGGACCCCCGCTGACCATAACGGATAAAATTCAAACACCTTATTTTTGTTTCTGTTTAACTTATTAAAAAAACTTTCCTGTGAATACAAAAACTTATAAGACAGTTGAATACTAAGCATGCTCTCCCATTATAATAAAAAAAATACATTGTTATAAATACAAAGATTCCCTCGAGCTTTTTTTATCGCTACCTAGTTAATTTGTGTCAGTGCAATCAATCAAACTTATGAAAGTCATTCAAGCGCTAAAAATAAAATTAATTTTCATTTTTCGATCCTACTTTCCCACTGCTCTATTTAATTGGCCTTGAAAAATGTCTAGCAGAATATAGTAGAAGATGTACATTTATGCAAGGCTATATCCTACAAATCACCTTTCTCCTATAGCTTTATTCCAGATAAGTTTTTTCCTAGATCGAACCAAGTCTTGATCTTGGTCTTTTTGATTCTCCCTGATGTTGTGCGGCTCGTCAATCTACTTTTTCTTTATTCTAATGATGATAATAATATTTGCAGGCCAACGATTTCGCTTTTCAAGCCCACTTCCTTTACACATTGTTGCTTCCCCTAAGGCAATGTCTAGATATGACTAGGCATCATCTGCATATAATATGAAGTGCTTCTGGCATGGCGAAGCGATGGCATGATTGCAAAAGTGATCTCACCGCAACATCGGATCTACAAGTGGTGCACCGTGCACCATGCTATGAGAGAGTCTTCTCCAATGATGATCATGCTGTTGAAATGATGGCCATCATTGCAATCACTATTGAATGCATTTAATAAGTATTCATCATCTTCAACCTCATGTAGCTATGTAGCCGATGATGGAAGTGTCTGTTGGCTGATGGTGATGGTTAAGAAAAGATGTAGCTCGAGATACTTTCTGACCGACTTCCATTAACCTAATTGTTGTTGTGCAAAAATATGCACGCATTCCGCTTATCTGTAGCGCAATACAATTGTTTACAATTACTGCTCTCCTGAGCGTAGACACAACGCAATGGCGATGATGTTAACACTTCGTTTTCGGATGGTCTCATGGTGCGGTGGTGTGGGGGTTCCTCCGAAGGAATGTCTAATCAAAAACTTACAACAAGTTGTAAGTAATTATTAGTGGTCTCACACTTTGTTTGAATTTTGTTTGTGATCAAGAGTCGTTAGTTGCGCTTCAAGTAGGTACAATTAAATGACAAGTAACTTTTAACTATTATCAAGGTATTTTTTTTTTTTCTTATTTTTTACTAAGTCACTTTCACTTTTTAGCAATTTTTCAAAATGTTGCCTTTTATTTGGCATTTTTCATGGTATCCAAGATATACCTACTATAATACCATGTGGATGTGATTTTAGTTTTTGGTCTTGTTGGGGAGTTTCTAGTTTCTGTCCATTCAGCCACCAGCCCAGCCTCCCACCGAAGCCTCTCTACTCTATGTGGTGTAACATGTTTGTTTACCTAAGATTTTTTTTCTTTATTCATTTTCGTGCAGAAATTGCTCATTGAATAGATCCTGATACTAAGATAGCAAAAGCCATGCCTAATGTCTGATGTCACGATCTTATGAGCTGCACATTTATTAGGAGTGTTTTGTACGTATCCAAGCAGGTGGTAGAGGCAATAAGCTTACCTACTGCTGTGGATAATCTATCGAGCAATTGCTGTTGCTGCTGCTGCTGTTGTTGCCGTAAGTCGCCGCCGCAATTGTGCCTTCACCGATGGAATGTGTGATGCAATATAAGATTTTTGGGCGGAAGCTGTAATACCTCTGCACGAGGAAAGAAGGACTGTGCTTCGATAATGTGTAATTAATGCGTGAAGTAGTTGAAAACAAATTATGGACCAGGTTTATATGTATATGTCTGATGATGGGAGGTGGGAATATTTGTAAGATAGAAAATCACTATATATGTCATATGAAAGGGCCGTAAATAATGCTTCCGTAATTAAACAAGTTTTAATGAGAAATTGCAAATGTGTGTTAAAGTATTAATATAACTTAGGGCTTCTGACACATTGCAGCAAAATATTTGAGCAGAGGTAAGTTTTAAATATCTAACTATTTGTTAGTCTTTAATTCGTTTTATGTACTTTAATTTTCCTACTCTGATGTCGCTTTCCATTGGACATCCAGAAGGCTTCCGAAGCGTCCGGAAGTCTTCTACAACCATTCCATTGGCGAAAAAATTATCTTCTGCTTCTTGTAGATTTGTACATGGTGGCGTATACTTACTTTTTATAACACACACCGATTCGAATTTTGGCGATTTTTGGTTGTTCATTGATTATCAGGATTAGAGTGAACGTATGGGTGATAATTGTGTTGTGCTTAGCAATCCTAAGCAGACAACCCGTAATCAGACGCAATTATGGAAATAATTAATAACAACATTTATAAAGCTTACTTACTTGCTAAGACTTTAGTGATGAACAAAATATCTTCGGCTTAGAGGAAAAACGGCTAACTCCACATTTTTTGATCATTATAGACCACTTCAAAAATTGCCAAAAAATGCTAAAGTCTATAAAATTTGCTTAATTTTTCGCTGGATTTAGCAATAATGAGTTGGTTATACTCAAGTTATGAGAACATTTTTTTTTCAAATATATTTTTTGTAAAAAATGCAAAATAGGAGTTAGGTGCTAATCACTATAAGCTGATATTGGAGAATGTTGAAGACTAACATACAAATAGTTGATACTTTTTTCTGAAGGGATGTAGTGGCACAGCAGACTTTTACTACTCTAAACAACTCCTGTGTGTGTGTTGTTATCAGGAACGGTAGGGATTTATAATTTTTTCGCTTTTTGCAGTAGAAAACACGATTAACAAGTGCAAACGGCTAGATGAGAAGCACTCATTCATGAGAAAACAGATACTTTTGGAGGATTTGTCAGTTCCTTGCAAGAAGTATGACCCTCCAAAAATTCTTTGTTTTTAGGTGGTAGCATCTGGGAATCGAACCTAAACCTTTTCGACATGACAGTTCAACACACAACGCACTAAACACTATGCCACTAGGTTCTACTTGCTGCAGGGATATATGTACAATTTAAGACTTGCATGGTCGTACAAATGGGAACATATTAGAGGAGGTGTAGTTTTTAATATAGAACTCTATTCAAAGTGAATAACAGTTACAGGCTTAGAATAGAAGACAAAATATTACTAAGAGGACGCATAATATCGCAGAACGTCAAATCTAGAATTTATTTTACGCATGTATTTTATAACACTCTAAAATAATATTCATGCATTTAAGGTTGTCACGAGTTGAGAAGTTTTGTACATGGTTTTTTGGATTTTATTTCAGTTGATCCTGATAAGGTGTAGTAGCGTTTTTACTTTTGGAAGCAAACTGCACTCACAGCTTTCTTGGTGGCATAATGCTTCAACTGGATCGAACGTGAAGCGTTTAGGATGAGAACCAACTTTGACTTTAAATTTCAAACATTTTATATACCAGATGATGGATGTTATGCAGCTCGTTAGCTAGAATCTAAGCTTGATTTAAATAAATCCAGACAGAATGAAATGAATCCATGACAGAAAAAATTCATGCCAAGAAAAAGTCATGACAGAAAAAGTCATGACATAAAAAAGTCAAGCCGGAAAAGTGTAATGACAAAAAAGTATCATGATAGAAAAATTTACTGACAGAAAAGTGTTACAACTAAAAAAAGTCACGACAGAAAAATTTCTTGTGGTTTTTTTCGCTTTAAAAATAACTTTTAACTTTTTATTCAATATTGTTACTAATTTTATCAATTAATAACTATAAACTATTGTATAGAAAAAATTACCTTGAAACCAATAACATAGCATTATTCTTTGTTGAGATATTTGAGATTAAAGAAATTTAACAGCGTGTTTTATTATTGGTATAATAAAAAAAGCTTATTGAATGAACTAAAAAAAGCGAGGGAACGTACAAAAGAGAAAGGCCCAAATACTGTTTATGTTGTTGCATCTTGCTATAGATCGTTCTTTTCTCTAATTATATTCTAGGCAGTTAATTGCCGGTTTTAACGGGTCAAGGTAACTAGGGTTACCAGTCACCCCCTTTACTTCGATGCCTAGTTTTTAGACAAAAATGTTTTCGGATAAAAAATTTAAAATTACTTCCAAACTAGTTTTCAAATAATCATTTAAAGCTTGTTGGCACTTCAACTTCCAGAACCCCATATGATGCTTCGAGCGACCTCAAATTTCCTATGGAATTAGGGATCACTTTACGGGGTGTTCTTAAAACCAAAAGTAGCGATTAGGTCAGAATGCCTAAAATGTCAATTACTAGCATGCCCTTAAAACCGCAAAAATATTTGCGTAGAGTGCATATACTGTAAAAAATTATGTGGTGGGGTGATGAACAACCCCAGTTGCTATTCACGTAGGAAAAAAAGAGCCTTGCCTTTGGAAGGTTTTAAAAATGTCTAAACAAGATATTGTTGGTTGTATACTATTTTATGTTAATTTTGATTCAAAATGAAACTTGCTTAATTCATTTTATTTAAGTACCTACCTGTTTCAATTGCCACTGAAGTGTATCAACTTGATTTTGTAAAATAACTGCTTCAACATTTGAAGAAGGATCAACAATTTCAAATCGATTCTCTGAATATTCTCCATTTATTTTCAAATCATGTTCCGTTTCGTCAAGCAGTTGTGATTCCTGAAACAATAAAAAAAAAAAATAAAATATTATTACAAAATTCACACAACATTATCTTATCTACAAGTACATGAACTTACTCTTTTAATTTTCTATTTAGTAACCTTACTTCAAATCATAAGACCGACCGTGGGATGTCTTTTCTTTGACCATGATGATGTTTTAAGAAATTCAGAGAAAAAAACTTTTAATTTGCCTCAAGTAACTCGACAGTCATCTAAGCTAATAACACAAAGGTGGTGTGTAGTAAATGATGAACATTAAAGTTCCTGAGGCTAAGCAACATTTTTATCTTTTTTTTTTTGCAAACAATGGGAAGCAAAAGTGGGATTTTGTTTATGAAATGTTAACAGTTTATGTTTTTCTCTTTTTTTTCAAATATTAATTTAACTAAAATGAAATTAAGTACCGACAATACAATTGTAGAAGAAGTAAATACAAACAAAAAACATTTGCTCACATATGACACCTTAAAGAAAAAATTATCATGGAAAGGTAGACTGGTTTTCAGGTAATTGATGTGATAAACACTGTAAAATGACACAACGAACCTCAAGATCATTGACTTCTTCATATGGAGCTAGATTAACAGTTGGCACACATGTAATTATAGAAACATATTTAATCAATCAATTTCTCAGTCAAATTAATTGAGAGAAATTGAAATTGTGGAAAAGTTGGGAAAACTATGACAACTAATTTATATAAATACAAATGATATGCAACAATTCCCTTTGCATCAGTGCTGTCTTCGCATCATGGTGAAAATATTAGTTATAAAAACATAAGTTAGTATGGAATAATAATTATTATAAGCGTGAAGTTATCATACTAGACAAATGCAAATAACAAATAATTTGGGTTGAGAAACAAATTAAAAACCTTGAGTGGCTTAGATAAAAATGTCATCTTCACTTAAACAGAGATTTTGTTGATTTAGAGTTCAAAACAGGTTGTCAATTCTTTTTTAAACTCAAAACTAACAAAATCTCTGTTTATTAATAATGATAGTTGATGAAATTAATAATTTTGTTCATTACTTCTTAAAATTAAAACTCAAACTTGGAAAGGTTGTTTTTTGATATTACGTATATATGAAATGCACACTTTTTGGAAAAATACAAAATATTACTATACTTGCATTTTACGACAGCATTGTTTCCAGCGAACCAGCATCTTAGTATTCATGATGAAATCACAATGTCTTAATCTTAAATCATTCAGATAAAAAGTCAATTACCACCATGAAGTGTTGATAATGATTTTTTTCTGCTACCGGATTGGTTTGACTTGAGATGAAACCAATAAAAAAAATACCTTTAAGGCTTCTTTGAATACCTTATTCCAGGTTTATTGTATTATACAAAAGGTTTAATGTTATTATTTACCTATTAGCTATAGTGGTTTCTTGCAAGTAAAATGTGCAATGTAATATATTGGTTCAGCTTAATTTATTACGGTAAAGTGCTTACGCAATAGTTGGATTTAACCAAGATTTGCTTTTGTTAGATGGTTGATAGATGGCTTTAGGTACTACTTTATTGTTAGGATGATAAAATTAATATGATGGCATTTAAAATTTTAATATCGCAATACTGTTTGTGTGACTTTGAAGCAAAGAGAATTAGTACCTTATATTTATTGAAATACACCAATCAAGCTGTTAATGTTTTTATAATATTTAGATTAGTAACAGTCATATTATTCACTCCAGGTGTAAGTAAGGTTTAAGTGAATTTTAAACCTGTCTTATAAATCCGCATTTTTTAAACTTTTCAAATTTTTTAAACTGGACTATAAACTAAAACTTGAGCTTGGCTTGGGTTGAAGTTTTGAGACTTAACTCACTTTGAACCAAGATGCAAATGTAAAACCGGATTAATTGAGTGAATAATAAGAGTTCAACTTGTTTTTAGCCGCAAGGAATTATATTTAGATATTTGCCATTCAGTCCACTTAGTAACATTGTGTTTTTGTATGCAAGTTGTGGGGTGGTTTTGATTTTTTCCCTTTACTAAATGTTTTCCAGATGTGCTGAATCTGATAGTTGCGACTAAAATGTTGTGACGCATTATGGAAAAAAATGTTAAATGTTATGCAGAAATGCATTTTTTGGGAGTTTTCTACTTGAAATTCGTATTCATGAAATTTGTAATGAAGCAACCTCAATGACGAGGTTAGCTACCCGAAATTTTTTCGCCTCAAAGCTTTGGGCTAATCTACGTGAAATTGGCATTGAAAAACGCCAAATCTCAAAATGTGAACTAAGTGCTAGTGTACTTAACACAGTTCACAGCTAACACCCAAATCCCGAGTAGTTTTAGCCCAAAAAGTAAGTTGATATATGAACATGTTGATACTTTTGATTTCGAGGTTGTCCCCGAGGATGAAGTCATTAGCATTTTTAAAACCCTTAAGTTTGAAGCTATTAGTGAAGACGGGATTCCTCTTCCTCTTGCTTGCCAAAGGTCTTGGAGAAGATTATAGCAAATAACAGAACATCATAACACAATGGGTTCAGAGCAAGATGATATTCAGATCTATCTTTCAAGGAGAATTGGCCTAATTGATTACCTTATTTTTCGCATCATCGAGAACCTTTTAGCCATCCATAAGAGGCTAAAAAATGGTGAAAATGGTGCAACACTTAACCTTAAAAAAAATCCAGGCTTTGTTGGTATCACAGAAGCAGTACAATACGGAACAGCTCCCTACGATATCCTTATGACCCCTTTTACACGATGATTCTTTGCACCTGACTCTTTTCAAAATTCAATGGGTGCGCAGGTGAAATCAGATGTTTTTTCTCCTTCGCACTCATGACAATTCAAAAAGAGTTGAGACGTAAAGAATCACCGTGTATTTATTTTTGTTCTACAAACATTATTTTTTTAAGAAGCTAAAAACCTTAAATCGCTTTTTTGAAAAACACTAGACTTTAAGATAAGCCACTTTGATTTTGAGATTAAGAAATTGTTTTTTTTTTAATGATAAATGAAAAACCTCGGGGACAATTTTTCTTAGTTTTCAGTCTTAGCCACATTATTGCAAAAGCAAATTCATAAGATCCATCGGTCGTGCAATTAGTTTTAAGCCGAAGTCTTAAATTAGTTTTGAGCCGAAGTCTTAAATTCCAAAAATTCCCTTTCTAATTATCATGGGGGCAGTAGAAGTTCTATCACAAATAATTAATTAAAAATTTTATGTAAATTCCTCCATTAGGAGTTCTTAAAACTTAGTTCTTAAAACTTAATAACCATTGAGTAATAATTTATTGAATAAAAGGTTATTGTACGCTTAACTAATTCGTTCTACTTGTTCTTTAGACAAAAAACAAAAATGGGAAAAAAAAACAAAATCATTGGCAACACTAATGGTGTTTTTTTGTTCTAAAATGGTTTGAATTTTAATTACTTAATTAAGCTTCAAAAAAAGTAGTTTGCATGAAAACCAAATTTTGTTTGTTTTTTAACACTTCATTATCTATGACGAGTTTTTACAGTCAGTCTGGATCTAAAACAAAAAAAAAAAATTGACTAAACCTTTTAAAAAGCAAACAAACTACTTAAAGTACCATAGAACTTCTGTTAAATTCAAATTGGGTCATAGTCATAGCATATTCATCACAGATTGAAATGAGTTCTAAGTCCAAATTTGAAGTGACCTGAAATAATGAAGAATAATGACATTTCAACTGGCCTATATACATAAATAAAAACAAAAAAATAATCACTCCAATTACGAAAGAGTCGAATATTACTTAAATGTCTGTGCTTGTCTCAAGAGTCATTTTTTAAGGTACTTAGTTAGTATAGTATAGGAGTAAATGCGACAAAACGACATAGCAAATTTAAGTAAAACGAATTTTATAATTAGGGTGAATATTTGTTGCAATATGAAGAACTAGGTTGAAATGATCGCTTATTTATTTTAAAAACATTTGGCATTGTTATGGAACCAAACAATTATCTAATTCAGACGCCAAAGATTCAGTTGTAATAAATTATGAAATCAAAATATGCACACATCGGCGCCTACAATTTGTTGATTTCAAAATGCTTCAACTTGTCTTTGTAATTAATGACAACTTTTTTTTCTTACAGTAAAACAGAAACAGCATTATTGCTTAAAAGGTTTAATTGGTGTAAAAATTAGAAATAACGGAAAACTCATTCATTGAAAAATTTCCATTGTAAGAAAAGTTTATAAATTTTGTTAATTTATTAAAAGAAAAGCAATGGTTTTTAGTAGGTGCTCCTTATTTAAATTGTTTAATTTTCTAAAATTTTAAGCTTTAACTTAACATTAAACAAAAATCAATAACACTTTAGATTGGCAGAATTTAGTACAATTATATAAAATTTATTCTTATTGATCTTTGGTCTGGTACAACAAATTTAAACTATTCTTTTATGTCCATTTCAGAGTATTGGTATACTACACATGCCTTAACTGCACACAACGCTATACATGGATTCACCAGCTGTGAAGTGGAACCAGTGATATCCGTTTGTTACGCGACAGTTAATCTCTTCATATGCAACAGTCAAAGAAAAATACAGAAAAAAAAACCAAACATCTATGTTGTTTGTTGGTTGGTTGCAAGTGAGTCAGACTTTTGCATATTTTGCTTTTCGAGGCTGGGATTCTAGGAGGGACTTTTGTTTCACATTTTAAATGTTAGTACCTTACAATTTTTTTTTAATGGTTTGGAAGGGTTAAATAAAAGCTTAATATCGGGCGAGAAAAAAGCAGGCACATGGAGGATAACCACATAAATAAAATGCACGACTAAGGCACACGTACGGAAGGCGCTGAGAGTTTGAGATGTAAAAAAGAACGCTATTTTAATTCTTTATTGAATATGATTGTATGAAAAAAAAAAAAAAAAAATAAATCGTTGGAGAGTCTTTCTTAAAAATAAATTTTTATATATAAAATTCTTAAAACATTTTTAAGGAAAACTTTTGGTATGCAAATCATAAGTTTTTAATTATAGGCATATAAAAATAAAATTTGAAAAAAAATTCACTCGTTTTTTTTTCTTAAACATTTTAGAGAGTACTTTAAAACTCTTAAAGTATCAAGTTTCAAAAATTTCGATTATATCATTTTCAAAATATTTGATTTTGAAAAATTATTTTTTTTTAAATCTTAATAGTTTTTTTTTTTTTTTAAATTTAAGTACTCAAAAAAGTTAATAGTTTTTGGAAGCCTCTTTAAAAAAAAAAAATAATGAAATCAGTCATACCGTTTTAAAAAAACCGAAAATAAGAAAAATTGTACTCTGGGAAGTACCGTTGATAATCATTTTTTGAAAAATGGTTTTCCACCAAAAGGAAGCCTTTATTAAAAGTAATTTATTGATTTTTTTTAAGAAAAGTTGCCGAGACACGTTTTTGAGAAAAATACGATTATATAAAATTTCTTGAAAAAACTTAGATGACACAGGTAACATTATTTTTGGTAGAATTGTGCCACCCATATTTTTGGCGTTCCCTATCATCGTAATTTCATGTTTGATTGTTATCTCAAAATTTTTTTTTGCACGAATCCAAAACTTGCCTTATAGTACCGATGTATGTATATCGTTAGTAAAAATGCACTTACTTGAATATTAATTTTTTGATGGCCCTTGTGAATAAAAATATATCTACGCAACTACGAAAAATAAATAATATATTTTACCTTCTAGGTGTACCTGAAGGAAGGCATTTAGGTCCTCTACTTTTTTAATTTTAAATAAAATGAATTAACTTGGATCTGCCGCAATTTTGGTGCAAATTTGAATCGTCAAAAGTTATATAGAATGCGGATTGGTTGAGTATTTACTAGTCTTGAATTTGTAAACTATGCTATCTATATTTCATCAGTTTTCAGAAGAGAATTTTCTAGTAGTTAATTTTCGAAAATTCGGTCGGATGCAATCCGCTGCCTTTCCAAGGGATATTGTAATCGGGGTGATTATCTATCTGGTTAAACATCTACCTCAACCATGCTTAAAATTTATGGCACATTAGTTTTCGCAACTGACAAGAAGGAAAGATTAAATTTGAATTTTAAAGTACCTACACCTACTACACAGTTATTAATATAAAATTAAATATAGAAATAGAACTCTTTTACGAAATAAAGTTTTGGAGAAAAACAAAACATAACAAAAGACTTCATATGTCAAATAATGAATACTTGCGAAGCATTGCAAAATACATTTCGCTTGTTTAAAAATAAAATTTATATGATTTTCCATTCTTTTTAAGAAATAAAGAAACTAGTTTTTAGTTACATTTTTAAATTGTTTAAAAATAATTGATAATAGAAAAATTTGAAAAAAAAGTTTTTCGTTTTGAGTTTCTATTTCTGTTTGCAGTATTTTTATTTTTTTGCGAAATTTTCCGGTGCGAGATATAAATGCAAGATTTTTAGTTTGTAAAATTTGTTGATCAAGATTAAAAAAAAAGGAAGCGAGATTTAGTCGATATTGTCCGCCTCCCAAGGATAACCGGTATTTGTAAACCTTTTTAGTTTTGGGAAAATACTTTTTCCCAATCCATATTCGCAATTTATCTTTGAATTCCAAAACTTCAATATTGAATTTTACTTTTGTTTGTTTATTTTCAGATTTATTTTGTATCAAAAATGTCAAAATAATTTGCCAACCAGGATACCTTCATCTTTAGCGGTAGTTAAACATAGCTTTTACTTAAGGAACTATATGGTATGTGACATGTGCTAACACCTAGTAAAAAATTAGCTTCGTCAAATATCATTATTTGATAGCGCAATATAAATATTTACAGAAAACATTTCGGATACGCTAGTCCCAAAATCTCTTGAAACTGTCACTCGTTGTAGAAGTAGTTTCAGAATAATTGTGTGTACAAAAATGTGAAACACAATATTTTCACCATTTTTTAATGTCGTTTTCGATTGGATGTTCAGACTGTTCTACTCCCTTTTTAATTCCAATCGAATATGAAAACATCGTGTTGTGAAATTTACACACAAACTACGGAATGACCCCATTTTACAAAATGGCTTCTTTAAGCATTTATCACTTTTGACAAGTAGTCCAACAAAAACTGTATATGTATGCGTGTGTTCCAAATCTACTCCTTCTTCAAATCGAAAACAGAAAAAGAGTTCGAAAATAGTACTCCGAACAGCCAATTGAAGGCTTTTGGAGTGGTTGGAGTGAAAATGTAGTTCTCCAAAGTCCACTCGAAAACAACATAAGTGAATTTCACTATTTTAACAAGTTGTGCGAGGGTGGAAGCC
Organism: Dasysyrphus albostriatus; assembly: GCA_946251815.1. Lineage (NCBI taxonomy): Eukaryota > Metazoa > Arthropoda > Insecta > Diptera > Syrphidae > Dasysyrphus > Dasysyrphus albostriatus. The sequence continues at coordinate 142,952,668 of OX276336.1, forward strand.
GATCCATAAGCCAACAACCACCTGGTACTTACTTATTAAAAGCCTTTTCAATACCATTTAACTTTTAAAATTTACAAAGTGATTCGAAGTTCTAAAAAGGAAACCTCTGGTTGGAAGACCTTTTACAATAAATAAAAATATTTGTCCGTGATTATATGAGAAAAATCTTCTTTTCAATAATTGAGGTAGTTTAAAAACATTTACCTATACTTATTTATCTTTTTACCAATCATCTTTTTGGCACTAAATATTAAACAATTACAATCTAGTAGACCAACAAATAAAGTAGATTGTCAACAGAATTGCCACACAATAAATCGAGATAACCCTATAAACTCAATTCTAAATGCAAATATTTTTTTAGAATTATTTCTGTCTCCACAATCTTACAACTTTGCAGCACATTTGAGTTCTCAAAGCTAAGCCAACATTCTTGTTTTTTTTTTTGTATTCAAATAAAATCTGGCTTAATCCTCAAAACAACAGATTGCCAAGACAGGTACAAATAAAAACCATGATCCACCTGTTGTTGTTGGTGCTCTGTGTCTGTATGTATGTAAGAACTCCCGGTCTCGACTCATGAATGATAATAAACTTAAACAAAAAATGCGTAAATAACATTTTATAGGTGATCCACTGGCTGCAATATTTCAACACTATTTCCATATATGAGTACATGGCCATACATACATTTCCTGTTTCGTGTGCTATAGTTGTTACCCCTTTATCTGGGTCTTTGTTTTTCTATCCTGCTCTTTCTTGTGTTCGCAAAACATTAAAATATTTTTAGTGCAGTTTTTGTTACTGTAATTTGTGCTCTGACTCCCCCGCATTCTAGGAATCCACATTTATAGTGCTCCAATTTGGAATCTACATTGTGTGTCGACCCCGAGGGTATGATGGGAATATATGAAGCCCTTCTGCTTCGTCGTTTTAATTTGTAAAACACCTGTACATAGTGAACAGGAGAGATGACGATGGTTATAGTTGCTCCCCCTCGTCACCTGAAGCTATCCGAGCGTCACAAGAATGCATTTGTTTGGTTATATTATATTGTTATCTGTCAGATACTCGCACGGTGTGGAGGGAGTATCTCTCTTCACCACTACCCTCATTCCACATATCATATATGCTTGCTGTGTGAATGAGATTTCTACTTCTGCCGTTTTGCTGTTCTGGCGATGCGATGGCTTGAAGAAGACTCTCATGAATGTGGGTGATGTCGCTGCCTTCAATCTGTAGAAAGATACACACTTCACACCGGACCTAGAGTGGATTTTTTTCTTATATGTTAAGAACAAGAACAATGCAACTGTTAATAAGTGATTTTTTTTTTAAATAAATTCTTGCTATAATTTCCACTTCTTAAAAGATGTATGAATCTATTGTTTTTGCTTAAGACATCTTTAAGATGCTTATAGTGTAAGACATGAGTGATGGTAGTAGGGAGAAAAGAAGGGAGCATAAAATATGCGTCTTAAGTCCATTTTCTCATAGATGCATGAACACATCTACGTTTATTGTGAAAGAAGGTATTGTTCGTAAAATTAACGAATCTTTTGCAGTCTTAAAAGCGTCAACCTTAATAAAGAGAGGCGTGAAGAAGAACGAATAAATAATAATGTATCTTTTATAGGTTGATTTTAATGAGTCTTTTTTTGAATGTTTTTTTTTTGTCATAGAAATTTTACAAAAAAAAAAAGTTAAGAAATTCGCAGATTTATAACAATTAACTATGAACTTCAGTTTCACATTCCATTTAACAATTGTTTGTAACGATTTAAAATAATTTCAAGCTATCGTAACAAGACCAGTTATACTTTCTATAGAGTTTAGTGTGACTAGATTATGATGATTATAACAGTATTTTAATATGGCAAAGGTCTTGATCTTGTGTCGGACGGTAATTTGGTTTACGGTAACATGCTTTAAAGTATAATAAAAAGAAATGTGTGAAAATATTTAACAACAAAATTATACATATACATATACAAACATATATGTCCCAAATTGCAAACATGTTAAGTGGTTGAGAAAATGTCAAGCCAAAGAATGATAATTGGTTTGTGTTTTTGTTTGTTTGCAATTTTTTTTTAAGCATTATTATTTTCAGCAAATTAATGTTGTTACCTTTAGTTCTTAATGTAAGCATGCAACTATACATATATGTTGATATTTGAAGGTAAGCCATTGTCATGACAAAATGGTTTAGAAACAATAACAATTCTTTTAATGAAAATAAAAAAAATAAAAATTACATTTGATTTGAAAAAAAAAATACAACAGGGCGAAAATTCAAAAGCTAAATACAAGTCCAAAGTTATTTGTGTATATTATTAGACCAATATCCCCAGGTCTGCCATACGTCATTTTACCATGGCTGAATTTTTTTCTGTGAACGCCCACTGAGGTAAATATGAACGAATGGATGATACGAATCTTGAAACTGGGTGCGTTTCGGAGAAATAAGGGTGCATTACGTTATTATATTGTCCCCTGATTCTAAGAACTAGGTAACTCAATCTTAAAAATCTTGGAGATAGCAATGTTCATAGATACTAAGCTACTAGAGAAAGACTGAATGTTTAATTTTAATGTTTCAATGACAAAAATTGGACGAAAAGTCTTCAAAATTGCATAAAATAATATAAAAAGGCTATGAAAAACTTATTTTGAAACTCAAAAAAAAAAAACTTGTTGAAATTTGTTACGTTTTCAAGAAAATCATAAAAGTGGTTCTTTGAGATGTACAATTAATAACACTGGTCTTCAACAAAAACCACCCTTAAACAAAACCATACTTTCCTTAAGAATTTTGGCATGCTGAATCCAAATTCCAAGCCAAAATTGCTCTAACACGTAACGTTATATGAAATATTAAAATATTTTTTCAATAAACATATCTAAAAAAAATGTTTTTTGGGTACATTTGACGTTGAATTATTTCACGACAAAGTATTTTTTTTACAAAAATACTAATAGGATCTGAAAGAACTGTATTTCAGCTCCCTAAATCCTTTTAATTTTTGTCAAAACACTTTTTCTTAACAAATAACGAATTTTCCAAAACTCATTTTGGTAAAAAAAGGTAAAAACTATGTTCTAAGCCAATGGAAAGTTGGGGAAGTCATAATGGTTTTGAAACCTGGCAAACCATCTCATGAAAAGAAGTCTTAGAAGTTTTTGAAAGAATACTACTCCTGCACCTGCAGCCGATTACAGAAGAAAAACAATTAATATCTGAACATCAGTTCGGATTTAGAAGCAAGCATTCGACAATTGATCAAGGACACAGAATTACTGATGTAATCGAAAAAACTCTTGAAGAGAAAATTTTTTTCGACGGTCATTTTGGATGTGTCACAAGGGTTTGACAAGGTGGGTCACGAAGGCCTCAAATTAAAATTAAGACAAGTTTAGCTTGAAGGCTAATAATGGCTGGGGTACCATAGAGAAGTCTATTAGGTCCTGTTCTGCACTTTTTATTTACACACGATATACCTCAAACTGAGCCACGTTTGCTGATGATACTGCAATGCTAGCAGTAGGCAAAACGATTAGCGAAGCTACAATTAAATTACAAAATGCTCTTAATAATGTCAACGAGTGGACAAGTATATGGCGAAAAGCACTCAATGAACAAAAGTCAGTCCACGTGGACTTTACGTATACAAAAAAAATAGATTATCCGTCGAAATGAAGATCTTCACAAGGATCTCGGGATTCATACTGTTCAGAACGAAATAAAAAGTTTCGCGCGAAAACATAGAAATCGACTATTAGTAAACATAGTAATTCAACGATAATTGACATTCTTGGCGAGTCAAATTTAGTACGCCGTCTGCAGAGAACAAAACCTTCCGACTTGGTACGGTGAACAGAAAACCGCTTTAAAATCGCGGAATAAGAAGGAACTTTCACCGGAAAGTAACCTACAACACAACTTAACTTCGTTAAAAATAAATAGATAAAATAGATAAGTTTCAAGATTTAGTTGCAATTGGGAAGTGGAGGTGGTTTTAGTGAAGTAAGAATCTCACACACCTATGAGCATGCGTTTTTCGGTCCTAACAGAGCCTTATACAGGTTTTGCAACTACCCACGGGAAAATAAAACTGTATTTGATAGAGTTTTTCTGAAAGCAAATTTAGATTAAATAAAATCAAATCTATCATAATTTTAAAAAATTATTTGAAGGCGAAAAAAATATTAATTTTTGCAGACCAGAATCGTAATTCATGAAATATTTTTAAGAAAAGTTGTAGAGCTGTTTTTGAGAAAAATAAGATATTGTTAAATTGGTAAAAAAAAACATGTATTTATGGTTTATAAAATGCGGTTTTAAAAAAGTTAGGGAGTTTTATTGACGAGACAAAAAGTATGATAGAAGGTTGTGCAGTGATCATAAATTGTTTGATTTTAATTGCCAACAATGCTTCTAGTATTTTTAAATTTATTAAATATTCACAGTTATAAATTTTTATAAAAATAAGGAAATTAGTTTAAAATGGTTTGCAATTATTTTACAATACAGGCAGTCAAGAAAGCCGGGTTATAAATACCTACGTGTTGAAATAGAAGTCAACGAAACTTCAGAAAAGCAAGAAGGAATCCATGTTTTATTTCTGTTTCTATTATGTAACCACTAAAATAATCTTAAAATATAAGTTAGAAATTAAAATTGTATTCCTTAGGTATATAATATACACAAAACTGTTATTGATGGTCTCATGCTGGGCTTGGATTAAACAGACATATTATTCTTCTAAAATCAATAGTGACTTGAAATTTTGTATTGCTTTTTGCATATAATTTAAACTTTTCTTACATTTGATAGAATAATAGAAATTGAAATTTTATGTTCATGTTTATATATATGCAAATAAATACATGAACCAATCTATTTACATTGACAGTTTGCCTAAGGAGATAGAAGAAAGTGATTAAAAAATGAATATTTACCTTCTAATGATGATATAACAAAGAAATTGTATTAATAACTTAATTTAGCTTGCAGGCATAATAGAGCCACGATGTTTTTTTTAATTGTTAATACCAATAATATTTCGTGGATCTTTTATTTTTTCAAAGAACATTCCAAAAAAATTAAATTTGATGTAGTGTCCATTTTTATTGAAAAGCTTTATTAGGTAAACGATAAATTTTAATTTGTTATAATTTGTTGACTTTATATTCTATTTTTAGTTGATTGATTTAAATTTATTGGAATGCAAACGAATGTTTAAAATGTCCATCAATTTTAATTTTGTTTACTTAAAGAAAAAAAAAATAACTCAATTTGCGCTACAAAATGAAAGCACAGTCAATTTACTAAGCGAAACAAAAATAATCAAGATTGAAATTCGTGATTTTATTTTTAATTCCATAAAAATAAATATTATATTTCAGAAGATACATTCTTTTGGAAGCTTCTTTGCAAACGTTTCGGTTTTTTTTTTTCAATATTTTTTTAATATGATTGTGAAAAGATACGAGTACCTATATACATGATCTTGAGTTTGATTTTCAAGGTAAAGTAGATTTTTTTTTATAATGACATGCTCCTCAAAATGTAATAGCTGAAGGTTAAGAAACTCGTACAACTAGTAGTTGGTATTCACATATACCTAAAAATTTCTTTAATAAAATAAATCAATTTTGATGTATCTAACATTATCCGTCCATACTCAAGCTAAATTAAATAGACAACTTTTATCTCATCTTTCTTTCATTGTGTAAAAATTGCTTGTGGCTGGATATTTAAAAAGTGCCTACTGTCAGTGATACACTCATGTTTGTTTGATTAAGTTCATCTTTTTTTTTAGGTAAGTACTTCAATATGAAAAAACACTTGGGTCACCTAGGTAGGCGATAACAAACAATGAGCACACATTAAGAAATATAATGAAAACAAAAACCGTATTTAAAATCAAACATTCTTGGAATAAATGAACATTAAGGCCCAATTTCTTCATAGCGACTTAAATTTTTAGTGAAAATTAGTTCTGACCAACTAAAATCGTCTATGATTAACAGTTCATACTATGTTTTCAGTTATAAAAAAGTTTGGTTCACAAGTCCATTTGATGATACACCAATTACAATGATCATTGATTAAATATTATTACATCTGAACAAACTGGCCCTTAGGCACTTAAAAACAATTAGATTTGGCAAAAGTAAATACTTGGAAAGTGGTTTAAATGTTAGAAAATAATCAACCACAAACTCGCTTATAAAGAAAATGGCAAACCTATTCAAACGAAGAAGAGTGTAATTCAACAAAAAATAAAACCTACAACATCACTATAATAATAATTAGTTCAAAGTCATAAAAACTTTTACAACCAAGGCACTTCAGTGGAATTGTATTTGGTTTCATATATGTACTTATACATATTGTTGGAACTTTTTGGGTGAGCTGTGAAATTTTGGAATGATTGAGGTGTGAAGCTAAGGATGGCTAGAGGCACAACAAAAGAATTAACCTGAAACTTTTTTTTAAATATATTTAAGGCTATTATTAAAAAAAAGTTCTCTTTAAAGTACGTATTACAACTTTGCAGCCAAATTAAAAGTATACAAAATGATTTGGGGGATTTCATAGAATCAAAAAAAATCTTAATTAGGGTACATGTGTATGTACAAATTTGGCAAAGTACCTTCATGTGAGGTCATTGATTTTTTTTATATTGTCTGCCTTGTTTAAAACGTTAGAGATGTTTTAAGATTGAAGATAATCAGAAGTTCTCAGTAGATTTTATTTGTTAGTGTTGTATTCTGAAATTGCCTTTGAACAAATTATTAAAAATACTGTATTTTTCCCAGTTGACGGATATGGGCTTGAATGTTTCTACGTGCTACACTTCCAAGTTTTTGTTGTTGACATTTCATCCCCCAAATTGTTTCAAGTTTGTCAGCAAGAAGGATGTCAGAAAAAAAAAATAATCAATTAAAAAATTGTCATCTTTGAAGAACTTAAAGGTTCAACACAAGAAGGATAAAATTTAAGTTTTTGCCTCATGAATTTTAAACTATCAAGAAATATGTGTGTTTGAAGTCTATTTTTCTATCAGACACATTTGTATGACTTGTGATGGCAAGGCTGTGCTTGAGGAATAATATTCCCCTCCTAACAAATGAAAATGTGTTTGAAGATATTGAGAGTGATAAATTAATTTACATTTATTTTTTTTGGTTTTACTTCGTATGTGAAGTGCTTCTTTTCGTATTATTTTGTCTAGGTTGACTTCTCTGAAGTTAAAAGGGTCCTTTACTAACAAAATTATTTATTTAACGGGCTTCCGATTCATAGAGGGTCTCATTCTGAGACAGGACAGCTTCCCATCCTCACCTGTCATCATGACCTGTCATACTGGGTACAGCCGTCCATTTGCTTTGAATTAGGACAGCCATTTTTGATTTTCGAAAAAAAGTCCCGTGTTGTGTCCAAATTTAAGAAAGAAATTTTTCAATTTCGTAAAAATGAATATTGAAAAACACACATTTGCACCTTTTACGGGCAAAAAACTTTTTTGCGAAGCATGAAGTTAGCACCGCCATTTTCGATTTAAAAAAAGCTGTATTGTCACCAATTTGTGCTGCCTTGTGCCTAAAAGATACGCAAATTTTGCAAAAATGTATGAACATTTGTTGAAAGTTAGCAATTTCGTAAGTAAACTAAAAATTAAAGTTGTGCTATTTTTTGCCCAGTTTGTCTGCCATATCCTGAACAGATTAAAAAAAATTGCATATATGTATGTACCTATGCTTACAAACTTGCAAGGCGTAAAATTAGCACCACCATTTCAATTTCGATGGTGTTGTATTGTGCCATAAATATTTAAACAAAATTAAAAAAATTTCTAATTGATGAGTTTTGATTTTTTTTTGAAAATCTCCAAAAACGAAGGTTGTACCCATTGTTTTGTGTTCAATTTGTGCTGCCAAATGCAGAAAAGATACAAAATCATAAGTAACTATTTGCAACTTTTACGGCCAAAAAAATAAGCGAAGACTAAAAAGCAAGTACCACCATTTTCAATTTTCAGAAAAAAAGTTGTGCTGTATTGTGCTCAACCTTTTATACAGCACAAGTTTTTTTGTATATCAAAAATGACGGTGCTATATTTTTGCTTTCTGAAATTGGGTTTTAGTCGTAAAAGCAACAAATATGCAATTTTTGTATATCTTTTTGGCACATGGCAACACAACCTGAGCACAATATAGGATACATTTAATTTTTAAGAAATATCAAAATTGAATTTTTTTAATATTCACGGCAAAATAGTGGTGTTGACTTCATACTAAAAACCATACCTTTTTAGTACGATTTTTTAAACAAGGTGCATGGCAGCACATGTCCGGCACATTACAGCGCAATATTTTAGTCCGAAGATCGAAAATGGTGGTGTCAACTTCAAGCACATCAATTGTTCTAGCATCAGCGATTGCTTGGCCTGTTAACCAGAGATTCGGTCTTCCTTGTCATTTCAAACCTGGAAGCTGGCATTGTCGTCAATATAAGCTTGTTTTGTATATAGAAAAAATGTACATATTTGGGAAAAATCCAGTACCATTTTTCCTTTATTGAATATTGTTCAATACTCGGTGCTTTAAATGAGGTATCAAGATTTTCTAGAATCTATAGCATTTCGTCTTGCGGAAGGTGTTTTTAACAAATTTCTTTTGCCAGACCGAATAAACAGCGGCTACCTAAGATATTTCTTCGCCTTTGATGTCCTTAGATTCCCTCAGTGTAAATAAAATTCTTCCGAAAGCTAAATGGTTGTAGGGTGATTACCAGTGTCATCCTGCGATCGTATAGCTATGGGTTTTCACAGCAATAGTTACCTTCTACTGCTTCAAAGTTTTTCCTATATGGCATATGCACCTCTTTATACGCACCGCGTATAAAAAGGTGCGTATGCCAAATATAACAAGTCATTAAAAACATTTCAAAAGAATACATTTTTATAATTGCAAGACAAAATACAAGAAAAAATTAAAACAAAAAATTATATCCGCTTTAAACTATCAAGATTAATAAATTATTTTTGTTAAAAAAAAAAACAGCCCAAAAACCCATTAAGAAAATATCAACATAAAACTAATTAAAAATGTTTCAAATCTCAATCCATCAAGATTCCTTCAAGACAACCTAATCTCATCGTTCAAAATTATTTAACAGCACAGCTTAAGTTTTCTGCACGATCATTAAGCAATTAACATCTACATATTTGGTGCAATACATATAGATAAAAACTTTAATTTAAGCTTTCAAGCCTGCTACGACACGAAAACGACCGCATCTCACTCACTTCACGCCCAATGGCTAAATGGATTTCCTAATGAATTCACTTACACTTTCCATATACAAACATGCGTCTTAAAGCTAAAACGTCATCTTTATTATCGTATCGTTAATCTATTTATTCACGCAGCATGCAGCTGAATATGTTGTTAAAAATAAGAAGAAAAAAAATAACTAAATTTGAATTTTAAATTTGTATACGCATCAAGATTTCTAAAACCCAACTTAAGACTTTTCTTTGTCTTTTCCACAACCATTTCATGTTTCTTGATTTGATTCGTTTCGTGTTTGCAAGATATTTTGACTGATCAATGATTTATCACAAAAATGACCTAAAATTAATGCAATAAATAAACACGACTTCAGTAATGTGATGAAAACTTGAGGCGGCACAAACAAGTTTACCAAACCAACCGACCGACCCAGCCCAGGTAGACAGCTCTCCGAAGAGCTTTTATATACCTGCATAGTGAATATTTTTTTTTTAAATGCAATCAATCAAAAAACATTCAGACTCAACAGACGAACCGCACCATGACTACCTTAGGAAATCTAAGCAAGGAAACATACGAAACTTTGGCTTGAATCTTAATGCGCGGTTTGAATCAAAAAAAGCACAGGAAGTGTCGTCGCTGCCACCACCGCCTGCAAGTGCATCCGGTTTAACCTCCGGTTCATACCTCCTTCTTGAACAGCGAAATGCACAAAACAATACTATATGGACAGGAAATCATTTCAATCAGCGACATTAAAATATCTCTCTGTCTCAATGTTTAGAAATAAATTAATCCACCAAATCCATATGACAGATTCAGGCCGTGTTAGAAATAAAAATGTATCTCTGTTATTGCAGTGAATAAGAGTATAATGCAAAAAAAAAAAAAAACTGTATCTATGACAATATGAAAGATACAGGTCAGCACAAATCCGTATTTCTATCTATTCATAGTGAACTGAAGGGAGGGCGTTTTCTGTTTTGTGCCACGCAGAAAAAATAAATGCAAAAATCTACAATAAGTATCTATTAAAGTTTCAAATTCATACCACAGACTGATATATTCTTTATATACAGGTCGTGAAGCGTGTCGCTTTCACAACACACAATACAATCGTTTAGCTCAGAAATTAAATGTTCATATCATAGCACGGTAGCGCCAATGGATTCATCTGAATGTGGTTGCGGCTGGCAGCCACCCGCCAAACTCTTTTTCTAAACTGTTTAGAACTTGACCTATTTATTGATATAATTTTTTTTGGAAAAATTATTCGGTGAAACGATAAATATATAAAAAAAAAAGTAGCAAAATCAGAAAGAAGATTTACACTGAGAGAAAAACTTGTAAAAAACTTTGAAAATTTACCAGATATTGAAGTTACTTGACTAAAGCTTAAGGATAATGTTGATAATGTTGAAAACCAATTTTTTCGAGTTTTTATTGGGTTTTATATCAAGAAGTACTTGAATTAAATAAGGACCTCATTAGCATTACACTTACTAACAATTATTTAACTTTGATGCAGTTCTCTAACTTTTCCTGAATTATAAACATTTGAGAGTTAGATTCGCGTTAAGACCATTTTCTTAATAAATTAAAGTTGAACTCGCCTAAATTTGTAAAATTTCGTGCATATGTAGGTGTAGTAGCTAGGGTTACACAACATGATTAAAATAAGACTTTGGTGATTTTAACTTTAACCTAATGAAAGTGTTTAAACAAAAAGTGGGCTTGAGCTTGATATCGTCTTTATTTAAAAAAAACACATTTACACCTGTTGCACTAAAAATTTTTCCATGTTGAAGTAATTTTACTATAATTTTGCGTCAATATTTTTAGGAAAAGTGTTAATATTTTTATTTTAATCTAATAGGGTTTTTGTACCAAACCCCGAAACCGGTTTTCGGTGAAAACTTTTCAAAAACCTGAAAACCATTCACACCGACAATTACACGTTTTCGTTTGACATTAGAGTCACAATTTTCTTTTCTTTTTGTTGTTTTCTTTCATTTTATGAAATTAAAGTGGTGATTATTTATACAAATTTAGTCAATATGAATAATTTTAATTACCATAGGCAAAATATTATTAATTTCAAATAAATTTAATAATTTTGAGGTGGGAATTTTATATTCGATGTGACAGAACTTCGTCAGCTGTTTTCATTTTTTTTAAAGCATTCGATCAGTTTCTTTTATGACATTTTAATTGACACTGAATTTTTTAACAAGGAACGTTTGTTTCGTTCATTTCTTTATTCCAACAAGTTTTCGATTGGTTTTATATAAAACTTGTGTTATGTGTTATACGTAAACCAGTACAAAAAAATGTATGAGAAAACTTCTGTTTTAGATTTGGTTTTTCTCCAAAACCGATATTTTCGGGAAAACCGCATTTTGGGTTCAGTGTGTAAAGGCTTAAGGAATGAGCTCTGGGGTAAACAACGAGAAACGTTTAAAAACTATTAAAAATAGCTACTGATATTTTAACTTGCGATATAAAGTTTAAAAAAAATCACCCTAGAGATGTTTTTCAAACTTGTTATTACAATGAAAGCTAGTCAGTCCGTTAAGCTAGAGCCTATACACGGCTAAATCGATTTCCTTCAAAATTTGTAGACCACATTTTTTTGTAATTTTGCTACGTTTTTTTCATGTTTCTATAGAACCGAAAATATCGTATTTTTTAAAAATGACTCCAAAACTTTTCTTAAAAAAACCAATAAATTGTGTTTAGTGAAAGTTTTTTTTCTATTTTCGATTTTCTTGAATACGGTATTTACATAATATATTTTTTTATTTAGAAAATTCTAAAAAAATTGAGCAGTATTAAGTACCAACATTTAAAAAAAATATTATATGGATTTTTTAAAAATATTAAAACAAAAAAAATTGATTTGGAGAGTTCATGTATGTATTTCGAAAAATAAATGTTTGATTTTTTAAAACTCTGTACTTAGGTGTTTTTTTTTTAAACTCCTTCGAATTTAATTTTATTTTTCGTTCTGCAGTACGCTGTTCGATGAGCGAAATTTATTATAGTAGCAGATCATTTGGTGAAGTGTAGAGTATTTTTTCAATTAAAATACCCAAACTATTGATTGTGTGCGAAAAAATTACATTATTTTGTGTTTTTTCGTGTAAATTTTCATTGTTTCTTTCATTACAGCATACATTTTGTTGCCTTTTTAAAGAAGAACTAAATATTTTGTTTCACATCAGCAGCGTAGTAGGGTTAAATTCGAAAATGCTACTTAATTGATCCAAGCATTTCTTAGACACCTGCCTCTTTTCAATATATGTCTGGTAAAAATTGGAAACAAAGCTGAATTTTACAATTTTACTCTCAAAAATAGTCGTTGAAAATTAAATTTTCTATCGAAATCTATATGGATATGGTTCAAAAAATTTATAAGAGAATTTAAGTACAAAAAGAAAAAAAAAAAGAAACATCCAAGATTTAGCAGAGGCTGAAATCTTTAATTTGACATGTTCAAAAAGTAGTTTTTATACAACACTGACAGAGATACATAGTTTGTTCAGTTTTTTACCAGAAACCCATGACTCAACAACCCATGAATTCAACAATCCTTTCACCTAGTACAAAGTTTTATATTAATCAGCTAAGCCGTTTGGTTTGAGTCTGGAAGCCAAACAAAATAATAACAGCCAGAAAATAAAGATTTAAATATGCCAAATAATTTTATCAATAAATATGGAGTTCGAATATTTTAACAAAATGAGATATTTGCCATGTTGAATGTTTTAAGCCAATTTTTTCCCAACAAAATTAAAGAACAAACATTTTTCTTGGTTGGTTTCTGATATTTTGCAGGGTAATATTTTTTAAATAATTTTTTTAAATAGAAGCAAGTTACTTTGATTTTGAATAGAATCTTTTAAGGGTTAAATTGTCAAATTTGGCTTAGTTTTTGAGTTAAACCGAACATATTGAAGAGTGGCCAGTGTGACCATTCTCTCTGAAACACATGGGTCAATTTAGAAGCATTTTCAGTTTTAATCATGCTTATAAGTCAAACAAATATATTCAATAATAAAAACTATTATTGCACGTACTTGTTCCTTTATACCCCTAAATGTCCGGTCTATTCAATAGCCTATGTAGGGTATAAATTACTGTGCCAAGAGGACATCTGAAAATACTGGAACTCAAAGTGCTTCAGTTAAAAACTAGCTTGATCAGTCAAAACCCTCAGCGTTCACAGAAATTGAAAAATTATATATTCTCGTATAAGAGAGTACGTATACGTCACGGTATACATATCAGTCCTAGATGCCTTAAATTTAAATTTAATTTTTGTTTTTATATTGTAATTTGCTTTCATAATTTTTCTTTATTTTTTTGGGCTGTATTCAGGGGGGCTTCGATTAGGCCAACACATGGGTCATCAGTACATCAGTTCAAAATGAGTCAACGCCCAGTCGATTCAATGCCCTTACCGTTCACAGAAACTTGGAATCTCTTCGTTTCATATTATTCTCGTTACAAAACGTTTGTAGAATACTTTCTCGGGCTATATTTTCCCCTTCAACTTTTATATTAAAAACTGATTCATAAAATAGTACGCATACGTCACAGTGTACCCTTCAATTCGTAACGCTTTAAATTTGAATTTAAATTATGTACCTACACAGTTCATTAATAGAAGGTATTATATTCCGGGGGTTGAATTGAAACTGTCAGAAATAAAAATGGCTGTGAACATGAGGAAAAATTACACGTTAACACAACAAAAAATATTGATTGTACAAAAGTCAACATTTTAATGATATTACCTGTAATGTGTACCGTGAATTATGTATATCTCTGTTCGTTTACTTCACTACGAATTTCTATGAATTTATTTTTTTTATATGAGCTTTGACAGAACTTTGGGCTGTGTTTGTAGGAATTTGTAGCTGCCAGAAGTTAACAAACAGATATAATATAATAATTAGCTTTCAAAATGTATATTTTCAGGGAAGTTGTGAACATAGAAAAAACTAGTTTAAATACAAATTTTGTTAAGACTTTGAACCTTTTTGTTAATGGCTTAAAAGATTTCGATAATAATTTTTGTGAGTAGCATCATTATTTTTTTTTTTTTTTTAATTTTATGAAAACCGAGTTTGTAAGCAAATTGTTATATAACTTGGCATAAAACATTTTCTTCTTTAAAAAGTTTACAATTTGTGTGTGAATATAGGTAGACCTTTAAAGTATCGAAAGATATCGACACCATAAATATCAACAGGTTTATCGTTTATTTCATTTGAATCAATTTTTCCTTTCAGTGTAGATAGTTAAAGAGAATAACTTTATTTGACTCAAAACATAAATTGACTCGTGTAAGACATTGGTTCATGTTAGTTCATGTTATGACCAGCACTTGTTGGCCCCCTAAATGTCAACGGAAACAACAACAAGATAGGAAGTACATGTTGTGCGCGACTGCATCAGACAATAAATAAATACGCGTACATATTTTTCGATGGTCAATCGATTAAATTCGTGATCATCGTATCGTGTTCAAAAAGATAACTGTATACGAGTATTTACTGATAATAAAAAAAAACTATTTAACCATTAGATACATTTCATGATAATTTTATCAGCAGTTAATAGTAAAACCAGAAAAAAACTCTATATTCAATAAGATTTACAGCTCGATGACATTTTGACAATCCAAATAAGAACATGAATTGAATTTCAATTGATAATAGAGCGGTCGATGACTTAAAAATGGCGATATGGTAGTTGCGTTACGCAACAAACAAAAATTAAAATTCCCATATTTTTGTAAGAAAACAAAAAAATAAAACAAAAAATTGATAGACATAAGAAGTAACGTTGAAGAAGAAATGGATTAGAATATATCTTAGAGCTGAAACAAAATGTATGCAGAGCAGGCAACAACAATTCAAGATTTATAGCAAAATTGTTTGAATATATTCAACTCGCGTTATACTTTTTAGTATAATTTTATTTGCATACATACATATGTTGGGAATAACATTTGGAATAAGAAAAAATGGAAGATGCCGGAAAAAATAACATTTAACGGTTATTTTGCACGACGCATGCTTGGTGAAGGTATAAGCTATGTACATAATTTTCTGTCTTAGATTTATATAACTGATAGATCCACTGAATTATTAATTTTAGAAAGGTAAATTAATTCTTAAATTTAAGCAGAACCATTTATCAAGTTAGTTAATTAATAATCAGAATTGATTTTAATCTCTTTATGTTGCGTCATTATAAGTCTTTAGGCAAAAATACAGTTAGAAATTATTATATAATTTTAATAAAGTTTTAAATTGATTTATGATGAGAACTTTGAATTTTTCGTTTTAAAATTAGAAAACAAAAAGATTTTAGTTCTTAGCCTTAACTCAAAAAAATATAATTTAACATTAATGATTTTGAATCAGTTTATAAGTTGCTTTAATATTGCCATTGAACTCATTTATAGAAAACAAGTTTTAAAATAGCAATGAGCTCTTTGAAAATTTTTAAATGAAACAATAAATTATAGTGTAAGATCGCAGAACTGACGTCAATTTATCAAAGCCAGGTTTTTTTAAGGAGTGTTGTACTCGTGTGAAAAAATGTATAAATAGCGCGAAGATTTAGTTAAATAGAAGACACTAGAACGAATGCCAATGAACAAAAAGAATTAAAGGTATTTAAAACTAATTTGAATGCCGACAGCAAAATGAATCAATGTAAAAAATTATTATTTATTGGTTTGCTTTAAGACATATTTTCCAAGGAACCAAGACCAAGACCAAGAATATTCTCAAGCCATCAGAGACAAGTTCAAACAAGAAACAACAAAAATGGCATAGTCAGAATTTTTTTTCCAAAAAATCAATTACCAATTCAACAAAATACGCAAAACGTGATATTAATTTAAATTCAAAAGAATTTATCATTAAAACTTATTACGAACCAATATCACTCGATTATAATATTTTAATCTTCACATAGATTGTTTGTATCCCTTGAAAGTCTCAAATAAGAACGATCGATTGTTGTATGTAGTAGTGTGCTAAAAATATAAACAACAAGGACTACATTTCAAGGACAAGAGATACTATACTATATATACTATATATGAATACAAAATAAGAAATAATTAAAACAATTCGTTTTTATCGTCTCCATCAATCAGAACAGTGTGACGTGCCAAATAGTTTCTGGAATTTATTCCAAAGAAGGCACACAAAATATCTGTTTCGCAAATGCGTTGAAATTGCGATACGATAAAACGACAAGAATAAATTGTATCCAATTTTATAAGCTGGAAAATCAAATGAATTTTACCTACCAACAAAAATAAGAAGATGGCATAGTCTATGATTTGGGATAAGTGCTGATGGCTGACAGACAAAAAAAAAAAAAAAAAAAAAAAAATTGCGAAACATTTTCTTAGATGTGATTTATCTAAAACTACTGCAGAGAAAAACTAAAATGAAAAAAAAAAATAAACTTTCTTCATTCTTTAAACGTTATTTTGGAGACTGGAGCCAATCATGGGTACGGGTATAAAGTATAGTGTGTGATGCTTTAATCAAGTATAGTGTGTGATGCTTTAATCAAAAGATTGTTTGGAATTTTATTCTTTTAAGTTTATGTTTGTCTGAAATTGAAAATAGTTAAGTGAAATGAAGAACTTGAACTAATTTAAAGATAAATTTAGGTTTATTTTATTTAAATTGCTTAACTTTATTATTTGAGTTTTTAAATAATCAGTATTTTCAGGAATTTCATCGTACATTTTTGGAATCTCTTACGAGTTCCATAAAAAACTATCACTTAATCCGCTCATAATATCAAACATTCTGTGATTGTTTTTTTCAGGATTCATTACAAGTTTTCAATTACGATAGAATGTGTGATAGGATTGATTGAAATTAGGAGACAAATTGACATTTGGTGAAACGAGAGTAAAAAGAAGAATCACATGATTCTTCACACTAGAAACACTAGGTATGTTTTTTTTTTCTTTTGACGAGTTATTTTTTCCAAGTTTCAAAAATACTCGACTGGAATTTTTTTCAAAACATTTAATAAGACTTATTTTTTTTAATTGAATAAAAATACTTTTTATTTTGGTACAGATTAATTACTATCTATTCTTCTATTACAAAAATAATTCACATCGTTTTCAAGAAAATTGAAATTCAAAAAAATGATTATTTGGGAGGAATTTATCCTCGAATTTCTGTCAAAAACCATTGTAAGTCCAAATTAAAAAAAAATCGATTATTAGACGGAAAAAATCGCTTCAAAAAATATTCTTTGTTACATGATACTAAAAGATAAATAAACTGGTCAGTAGATTAAAAAAAAAAACTATGAAACAAATACGAGGCATTGATTTATTAATTTAGGAATATTTTTTCAGCTTAAACATTCTTAAGTAAGGGTGTTTTTTTTAGACGAGTGGTTTTCAATCTGGTTATACTTTTTTTACTTTGGTCTTTTTGACAGCTGTCACTTGATTTATGCTCCGTTTGGTTTGCTATTTCGTAATGAATTTGCAAATCGTGCATATTTACTACAAAAATATTGGTTCAGTTCACGTGACGCCTCAGAAAACAATCAATTTATTGGAGGAAACTTTTGGTAGGGAGCCGAATATTTTCTTCCAAGGCGTCAATCGTTCGGGGCTATCTACATAGACAAGCCACTTCACATAACCGCACAAAAATAGTCCAGCGGTGTTAAATCGCACGATCTTGGAGGCCACACCACAGGTCCACGACGCGAAATAATGCGATCAAATTAATTTTTTTGCGATGCGTCGCGCGAACCGAACCATTATTTTGGTAATAAATTGCACGATTTGCAAACGTTTTTCATGACAGCCCTGAATCTACGCTTTTTTGAACCAGGGTAAAAACTTGGTGCCCTTCCAGTTTTTGAGACGAATAAAAAAGGCATACTGGGTTGAATTTTTTTTTAACTGAGAAAATAAAATTTTGAAATGAATTTTCACTCGATATTACCTATTTATTAACTGCTTATTAACCTTACATGATAGTTAAAAGACAATCCTTAGGTTAGCTCCGTCAATCGTTCTAGATTTTCTAAGAAGAACAAAAACTCCTCTCTTAAAATCTTGGAGCCGAAAATTTACCTTAACAATATATTATAAAAACTTCTAAAATTTAACTTGGAATTTGAGTCCAAAATTCCATTGCCACATCTCTTTTCATGTCATTTAATTTAATTTCATTTGTGTGTACATGGATTTGGCACCCTTGGGAGCTACTGCCAGGGATACAGGCACCGGTGTGCCCACCCCTCTCCATAGGTCCAGCTGAAAAATGAAAAATGGTTATCTACTTAATACTACCTTTTTTAATTAGAGCCAAAATGAGGTAGTTTCACAAATCACAGAAAAATTGTTTTCATTTATAATTTGGTGATTTCGTTTGACAGCTCAATTTCATTTTTGAATTTCAACTGGCTGTTAATTGCTTTTTGTTGTTGTTTTTTTCCTTCTACTTCCATTCAACCTTGACATTTTCATCCAAAACCTTTTCAGAGGTTATCAAACTGTGGCCTATGGGACGTGTTGAATAGGTTTTTACTTAATTTCAAACCTAATTTCGTTCAAAATTTGGTTGAAATATCTTATTTTGAAATGTGAATTTGTATGGGAAACGAAATGATTTAGTATCGTATCGAATTTGGAAATTTTCAACGAAATCACCTCATTGGTCTAATAAAAACATAGTATAAAAGTAGCTTTGACTAAAAGTGATTTAATAATTGTATTGAATGGAAGAACTAGTTTAATGCTTCGTTATATTTTTCTAAAACTAAATATTTACATATTTTTGAAAAGTTCTAAAGTTTTTAAATATATATTAGAAAAAAACCAGGCTTCATTCTGTCCATCTCATTGTACCGCAAAGCAAAACCTAAGCGAAAAAATTCGGATTCACGCATTTTGATTCCTGAATATTTTTCTTTAAATTCGCAAAACCAAAACGAAAACAGTACTGTAAAACATTCAAGTTGAATCTAAAACAGACGCGACGCATTTCAAATAAATTGTATAAACATTAAAAATTAAATAAACAAACAACGAAAAGTATTAGCAAACGAAAGGATTTTATATTCGAATAAAATTCAGAACAGATTTTCTATTTTCTCAATAAATAAACTTCCAAATTCATCTGGTATTTCTCAACAACACTTTTCGAGATAATTTATTTAGAAGTTATTTCGAAAAAAATAATTCCCACAATCCTTTTACATAAGCACCTGTTCAATGTGCCAAAACGTCAATTAAAAACGTCAATTCTTTGTGAGGCAACACCAAAACTTCAATCACATTCTTATAACCCCACTAAGAACAGCAAAAAAAAAAACAAAAACAAAAACAAACAAATCCGACACAGACATATTATGTCTGTTGCATGTCCAACGGAAAACCGGCAGACGGATATGGAATCCATAACGCCATTTGCATACTAATCAATTGCTCATTGATCGAAGAAATTTTTTCCCTAGAGAAGAAAAAAGAAATTTGCATTGAGTAAAAATGAAGAAAAAAAAAAAAAAACAATTCACTTAAAGTGAGTGATATTAATTAATATTTCGTCACGAAAATGAAATCAAAACTTGAAGATAGTCATAGGCATAGCTAAGCTATCCACATTTGTGACAAATATTTGTCTAACAAAACAATAGAATGTTGCTCATTAAAAACTATATCTAAACAATGTACCCATCATCCATCAGGATTTCACATCATCGCCTTACCGTCGGTCGCCATTATCCCAAGCTATTTATGATTACCTCAGAAACTAGAGCAATTGTAACGGAAAGTATGAAAGGAGATTCCATTACAAAAAACACATACATACAAACTACTATTTTCCTGAAGTGACAGATAGACTTTTCCACACTACAACATGCATACATATTACTCCCCCTTCTCCTCGTATCTAGATAAATTATCTTTTGCAGAATGAATTGTAAGACGGATAGTAGATGGCGGTGTGGTAGTGTTCCCAAACTAAGCTACACAAAGATACATATTTTATTTTGATGGGAAAGAAAGTTTCCTTTTATTTCACAGAGATTTAAATTTACGTGAATAGGATAGGTCATTAATCCACAAAAAACAACGCCAAACTGGGAGCCCAACGACATGCATATGTGGAGATACATTTAACAAGACAGAAAAGCCAAACGGGTCTTCTATGAGGATTGAGGAAGATGTGTTATACTCGCATAGAAAATGTATCCAACAGATGCATTCCATAGATCGCACTATAGCTCTCACAATGACGGAATTTCATCGACGATATGTGGGAAGCTAGAGTTTCACATCTGACTGAATTTTTGCAAAATATTTAGATGACGCATGGAGCAAGAGACGTTGTTGAGAGGCAGAGAGAAAGAGAGAAGAAATAGCTAAAATCTTAAATCTTAAATATAGAACTCTGACACTAATATTTTTTGAAATTCTTTTCTAACGTTGTTGATTCCAATATTGTGTACACTCCATATTATTGCCAGAGTTGTGGGCTTTGGGCTATCTAGCTTAGCTAAGGGAGATGTATGTTTTTGTTTTTTGTCAAATTTCTATTTAAAGATCAATGAACGACGAGGCTAAACTGCTGGCGCGGTGGCAGTGGTGGTATTTCGCTTGATTAACGCAACTCACCTCTTGGGCCAGTTTTGTTTTTGGACGTTCCATTCGTTTTGTATCTACTTCGAGAATTCCCTTACTACAATTTTAATCTTTTTTGCAGATGGATCAAGTCTATTCAACTGTAGGGAAAAATAAACAAATTGTATGCAAATAGATTTGCCAAGTGGGTCGAAAGTATCCGCTCATTATGAAAAATTATGAGAGATTATGATGTTTGAATTATGGCTATGTGTTGGTTTGTATTTGAATCATATGTTGCTTTGACACTGACTGCTTTTATGTACTCAAAATATTGATAGATGCCTAATATTATATTTCCGCTATACGAAAAATATCAATATACGCTTCAGCTGGATTTCAGTATATTGGACCAACAGCAGTTGCTGTACGAAAATTTGTGAAAAAAACTCGTGAGACTCTCTGCTTTAGTAAGGTTTTAGAGCAACTCGTAATTGACAAACATTTTGGTCAAAAGGCAGGCTATTTAAATCAGGACGCCTTCTTAAACAAGCGTACATTTCCATATTTTGGCCTTGGAAAATCTGCACGTATCGGATAGTCATAGAAGAGTCACTGCTTTTTGAAAGTATGACTGTGATTTTTTTTAAGTAGCCGCATTATTAAAAAATGTTTCGGTTTTCAGACTTTTGTACCTCGTACGTACAGTACCTCGGGAAAAGAATTTCTGTTTTTAGGTGTCATTTGCTGGGAATCGAACCCAGGCCTTCGGCATGACAGTCCAACGCACTAACCATCATGCCACGAGGTACTACTTTTTTTTGGGAAATTCCAATAACATTGCATATCAACAGTTTGGAAAAATTAATTTTGAATTTTCTTTCAAATACATACATAATATATTTTTTTAAATCAATATTTTCAAAAATAGGTTAAAAGTTTTTTTTTCAAATTTGATTTTTAAAGAATATTAAAATACTCAAAACTTGCATACTATTTTTTTTTTTAAATATGTTTTATATTCATATTTTTTAATATTATGTATGTAGGTATACTTGTTGACTTGACGTGTTCCTTACAATTTTCTATAATTACTTGCATATTTTAAAAAGTTCCCATGTTCCAAGAAACTAGATCTATCACAGCAATTTTGTGTGACCCAGTCGTGTATTTTATTTGTTAACATATTCGAAGTTTTTTTATGAATATTTGAAATAAAAACAAAAATTTAATTTCAAAATTCATTATAAGCGGGTTTGACTGTTAGACTGTTTTGGTAATTTTTTTAAATCCCACTTCAATAAAAAGAGATAAACTAAAAAAAATTAAAACTCAAACACGCTTCAATTTTAGTGGGTACCCGGTGTGCATTTATCCCTCTTTTAAAAATTACTGGACTGATTTTAACCAAATTCTTTAGAAACAGTTAAGGGTAGACACCAAGCATTACCAGGAAATTTGAGCTTAGTCCATAAAAAGGCCAGATTTTCAGTTCGAGATTAACTCTGAGTTAAATTAGAGTAAGCTAATCCTGAAAACAAATTAACCCTGAGTTAGCTAGGAAACAGTTTTTCAGCTGAAGATTAATTTTATATTTCAGTTGTCAAAGATCTAAGGCCATCAATGTGCGACACTACGGATTTGAATAGAGATGAGTTGTGTAGACAATTTTTCACTTTCACTTTCACTTTCGAAATCGAGATGGCACAACTGAAAAGACACTCAATTTGTTCCCTGAATTAACTCACCAAAAAAGGTGAGATATAGTTCGAAGTTGACTTAAACTGAAAAACTCGTTTCTGGAGTTAACTCAGGTTTAACCCCGAGACTTTAAATGATCTCGCACTGAAAAACTGGCCCTAAGTGTTTTCGAAATCAATAGCATAAATACATTGCTCTGGTTCTTAGATATTTCAGTTATACAATTTTTAATCTTCAAAACATTCTTAGCCAGTTGTTAGTCTTCACCGGGGCGAACGTAGGATTGTTATTAGGGGAGGGGGGGGTGCATTCATTGAAAATAGTTTTGGTACAGAAATTAAGCCTTAATAAACTTTCAAAATAACACAAATTCCCAAATGTGTGAAACACCTGTCTCTATATTTTTTATTAAGAAGGCTTGAATGTTCTTTAATTTTAACAAAATAACTTGCCGTACCCAAAAGTTATCAAATATTTGAGGGGTATAGTTTCAACTCCTCTATTCCACTTTTTTCAAAAATGAGTTAAGTATGAGGAAGTGTTCTTTAAAAGTTTCTTCATTAACGTAATTAGCTAAAATTAAATAAAATTTATAATTTTTTCAAAATTACACTATTCCACTCAATATGGAATATTTTTTGTATAAATTGTTATTTTTTTGTTGATTTTGTTTTTTTTAACGAAAGCATATCAGTGGTCAGAATAAATTGCAATAACTTCATCAAAAATAGTTGAGTGGTTCAGATTTTATAAACAGTGAGACACATTAACTAACAGACACACAAGCTCACGAAAATCTATAACTGTTTGGACTTCTTTTAAAAATTTTATGATGCTATTTTAACGACAAACATTTTTATAAATCCAATATCAGTCCCTGCAGTATAGACCAACTCAACTACAGACATCGTAAAAACGAAATCATCCAAAAATTGAATATGTAAATTTTTTTCTACACAAAATTATTCATCAGCAATAAAAGCTGCTGGCTCCATCTTAAGATAAAAAAGAAGATATTTAATATTTATATGGAATAAATTTAGCAGTCCATTAAATTCGGTTTATTATTGAATGCGGGCATTCAACGCATGTTTATTTAAATTTCAGGTAACACCTATTTAAAATCAACAAAAAAAAAAAACAAAAGAATTTAGTTCACACACCTACATAATGTACGTATAATTTTGTGTGTATTCGAAACAAAAACTACATCTTAATTTAATTATTTAAATTTTTTAAAGTGGTAATTGTTGAAAAAAATTGCTATAAACTTGTTTTAATGAGTTTTATTTTTCGCAAATAACTTTATTAAAGTTTTTGAACTAATTAAAAGGCAAATTAATGGTTTCCCCTTTTTACGAGAATAGAAAGTCAAGCTGATGATGGCTTATTGGCCAGACTTTCTGATTTTCTTGTTATTTGTTTTTTTTTTGTTAATCAGAATTCAGTGAAAGTAAATCTTTGAAGTTTTTTTTTAAAGAATTTGGAGATGATTTTTAGCTTTAAGTTCATAAATTTTGGAGATTATCTGAATGAGATGAATAATTTTAATATTTTATTATAGGTAGTGGGTGTGAGAGTCAGTTAGGTTCGAAAACCAAATCAATGATTAGAAATCGGTTAAACCTCAAGTAGGCCTAGAAGAAGAAGTAAAAGTAGGCTTTCCTTTTCAGATTTTATAAGATTTTTATTAATTAAAATATAAGAAATTATTGATTTCAAAAGATTTTTAAAATATTGGTTGAATTATCCAAGAAACTTAATGCTTTTCTGTGGGTGATTGAGACACACACCGACAGTTGGAGACACGTCAGCAAATAAATTTCGTTCGTGGTTTTTACAATACACATTTGGTTTGGGCAGCAAAGCCAACAAGTAACAGTGCCAAATTAATCGAAAATCAGATTCTTCTCACCACCGTGTTATATAGTACCAAATCAAGTGTACAAAGTAAGGAACCATTTCAAACCTATTAATGTAAGACTAATAACAAAGCTCACTGCTAGATATCAAGACCAGTTAGAACTCCCTGCAGTTTTCCCCCTCCTTAATCATTAGGTAAGAGAAGACTATGGACTCTATCCCAACCTTCGCTGTTTTAACCTCATAAGTCATAACCTCCTCCAAAAGCCTAAAATTGGAGACTCTATCCCAATCTTCGCTGTCTTAGCCGACATAGGTAAGACTAGGGTCTTTATTCCAACATTCGCTGTTTTAACCTTCTACCACTTCCAAGAAGCAAAGACTTTGGGACTCCATCCTAACCTTCGCTGTCTTTAGCCATTGCAGGGTGAATATAGGTAGAGTACCTATACTATCTAGAGAACCAACTCGTACTCCTCTTGTATTCATGAAATACTTCCATGTAACAATAATCTCTGTTACCCGTATTATTTATAAGATTAGGTAAGGTGCCCTTTTTTGGCTAGAATTTAATTCACCTTAAAAAAAACCGGCTACATTTTATGTTACATTAAACTAGATAACATGGCTTGACTCCATGTCAATAACCTTCACAGTCAAATGCCCAAAGAAGACTTCAAGGATTTACCTACACGGAAAAAAAAAAAAAAAACAAATTCGCTTTGTTCAAATGATTAAGTCAAATCGATGTAAATTAAAAATTCACTTGTTTTCGAGGTTTCCAAGAAAGAACCATTGCTTTGAACATATCAGTCTGTGATATGAAAGAAAATCAGCAGAGCTTGAAATTCAAAAAAACCAAAACAACCCCATTGAACCTGGGTTAATGTTGTTGGAGTCATATGATGGTATGTTGTTCCTCTTCAGTTAACACAGACAGTAAGTAAAAGACGATTCCCTTATAATAATAACAGTGCGTGACGCATCTTTCAGGGAATAAAGGATTTTTTTGTCTGTTCTTGAATCTTTCGTTAGTTCCCATGAATGATGGTGGGCAATTTGAATTTATTCAACCTGTTGCTGGAATAAGTTATCTAAGGTTTTTTTGTTTAGACATAATGACAGCACACATGAAATAACTTATGGAACAACGAAATATACCTACTATCAGGTCTTTAAAGCACACAAAGAAAATGGGGGCTAAGCTTAAATACGTTCTGACTTTATAACTTTTTTTATTATTATTATTTTCGTCGATGGTAAATGTTTGAAAGTAGTTTAAGTATTAAAGAATTTAAAAGTTGTTTGCTACCCGCTTTGCTTATTATGGCAATGGAAATCCTATGGGGGCACTTAATCTAACTACTGGATTCGTATACGACCGGCCGGCTCATTGTAGATAAAACAAAAAATTGATGGGTGAGTGTCATGATACAATCAAATGGTAAATTGGTTTCATTCCCACGTCTCACGAATAAGTTCCCCTTTTTGTTTTGTATAGATTAAAAGTTGACTTCCTCTTCTTAAATAGTTAATGGTTTGAAAATAAAAAAAAAATAATATCAAAGACAAAGAGCAGACTAAGCTACAACATTTATGTCAGATAAGATGTTTTGGGTAACTATACATAAGCTAAAGAGTTTTAAATTACTTGAGATTTATTAAATAACTAACAACTAATTTAATACTTTTATAACGATCCTATAACTTATATAATAGTTCCCTATCACATTTTTAAGATTATAGCCAATTTGGTAGGTCATTTAAATGTAGTTTGGTTATTTTTTTAAACAACTCGTGCTATTATGTTTTTTAAGTTATTTGTCAGTGGTTAATTTTAAGAAAAGTGTTATATAATTATATTTAATACTTTAAATTGCCAATTGGCACTTGAAAAATGTATATCTTAACTGACTATCAAACATTTTTTTTTTGGAAAGGGCTTTAGGTGACAATAGTGTTTAATTATTTTTTAAGACTTTGAAACTGGTATCTGGAAAATAAACAATGAACAATTTTAGAAGTTACAAAATACTTTTTTACCAAATTTTGTCGCAAACCCTTCTTAACAAATTTTTCAGAAGTCTGATAAAACTTATTGAAGTAGAAAAGGTGGTAGGAACACATTATTTTGAATTTAAATTATTGCATAAAGAAAATAGGAAAAGAATGTCAGCATGGTTTAATTAACAGGTCAATAAATTAAAATCTTAAAACCAAATTGACGGCTTAGAGTGAAAAACAACTAACTCCTATTTTGCATTTTTTACAAAAGAAATATTTAAAATTACATGAAATATTTCTCATTATTGCTCAATTCAGTGAAATTAAAAAAATTCTATGATTTTTTAATTTTTTAGCAATTTTTCAAGTAGTCAAAAATATGTGGAGCTAGCCCATTTTCACTCTAAGCCGACGAACTACATATTTTAGGGTCTTAAAATGAAGGTTAAATATCACACTACATTTAGGTATGACAATTATTAGCAGGCATCAAAAAATCTTTGTACTAGATGCATTTTTTCAGTAAATTCTTTTTTGGAATTCAAAATTAAAAGTTATTTAATAATTATTTAAGAATTTTGAAATACAAAGTACCTACTTCGTACACATTACACATTCACTGGGTTAAGCAACTTTTGATATAATATAAAGATATAATGCTTCAGGGTAAACTAGATATTTCGCGAAAAATTAGCTAGTACAGTCAACTCCCTCTATGTCAAATTTCTCTCTAACTCGAATCTTTTCTTCATATTTTTGTATTCCCCTCAAATTTCCAAGATTTCTCCGAGTAAGTATATTTCTTTATTACTCAAATTTTTGAAAAACTCTTTTTTAGTCGCTCTTATCTTGATATACAGTGAAATTCGACTAAGAGAGAGATGACTGTATTTGAGAAAATATATATTTCTTAAATTTTTTTTTACATCTTCTGCGTAAAATTTTTAGTACATTTTTTAAAATCATTTTTAAACAAATTTAACTAGGTACTTTTTTGAATAATTATAAAATACTTGTAGATTTTTAACTAAAGCTAATAAAGATTTATGTTTGGAAAGTAAACAATATTATTTCGACCTTCCTCCTAATAAAATGCATTCAATTGTTTCAAAAAAAAAAAAAACAAATATAATGAACCCACAATATAGTCACATTAACACTCACCACAAATCCAGATCATCGAACCCCCCACAGCATATAATGTACACAGTCATTTGTTGTTGCTTATTATAGTATCAAATTACCTCTTTACTTTGCCACAATAAAATAAGTGTAATTTATTTTAAATTAATACCTCATAACAAGACGGATACCGCAAAGAGTCATTGTTTTGTCTCAGGTTGATTATTTTATTATAATTTATAAAATAAATAAGATGAAGATATGAACGTATAGAGATGTTGAGGGAGAATGGGGAGTAGGTAAACCTAATGTGTGGAATCTTGGTAGATAATTTTTCAGAAATGCGAGACCTAGAGCAAATCATGCAACGCCCATCACAAACCAATGAGAGTGTGATCTCGTCTCAACCTCAAAAATTGGTTGAGTGCACGATTTCACTGAACCGCAGTGGGGGAGGGCGGGTTAAATTTTCTCAAACTCAATTCAACTCAAACTATAGCAATATCTAAGTTTGTATATTCTATTTCTATGGTTTATGATCCGGCCTCCACACCGACCGGTGCCCCACAAAAATGTTTTTTTGCCAATCTAATAACAAGCTTCACAACGACCACAAAATAACAATAATGATAAATTAATCTTTATGTACCAACTTGAGCAATAATCAGTCGGGTCGTTTCTGCGAAAGATCATTAGCATAGATCATTCAAGCTGGTGCGAATTGCTTTTTAAATTGTATTACCTAACTAACCTATTACCATTTACCACCCACTATAGAAAAGTTGAGGGTCTTTGTATGGAATCAGTGCTGGATTTGGACAAAGGCTCCATCTTTCTAGACTTCTCACTTTTTCTTATTGAAAAAACAGATAGGTTATGGACCTTACCTAATACAATCGATGTTATCAATTTTTTTAATTAGGTACAAAATTAATAAGTTCTTGAAAAAAAAAATCCAATGCATACATTATGTACGTGGGTACGTCTACGTATATTAAAGAAAAAAAAATTTTTTTACAATTTTAATCATTTAAATTTTGGAAATTCCTTTTTTTGGGAATATAATATTAAATTTCGTTACGTTACGTTATGCTACGATACCACATGTTACGTAACGTTACGTTACTTATGTTCATTAAAATGCAAAAAACTGTTCTTCACTATTTAAAAAAAACTTCTTCCATCCTCCTATGCCATTCTCGATAGGTGGTTTGGGGTGACTTAATATTTTTGTTTGTGTCGTTGAAAAAAAAAATAAAAGTTGAATAATTTTTTTATTGGGAATGGACATGGACAAAAGATTTAATAATGGTACCACATGCAAATACAGGGAGAAAATGAAGGTGGCTCGCCACAGTAAACTTAACTAAACAAATTATTGATTTGGAAAATTGCTATAAATTGATAATTTTGAGTATTTTCTGATTTGGATGTAAAATCATATTAGAGGACGAAGGCAGTTTACAAGATTTTGATTTGAAAAGTTGCTATAAAAAATTGATTATTTATTAACTGAAAGAAGACCCCGTCTTTTCTGTTGGATAGAAATGAAAATACGATAAAACAATGAACGCAACCTGACACATCACATAAAAATCTCGTTAGGGAACGATGATATTTAACGAAATTTTTAATTTAAACAATTGCTATAAAAAAAGTATTTTGTAATTTTTTCAAAAAAGAATGGCTAAATTATTTTTTTTTTAATAGATTTACACTCTCTCATGTGTTCATTTGGCGATGTTTGACTACTTTTTGTAGTTGCTATAAAAAATAAAAATTGATTATTTCTTAAACTGAGTATGAGTAAGCAATTTTCTGTTAGACAGATAAAGAAAAACGGTGGAAATGTTTTCATGGACGATTTTGTTTTTTATATAAAAATATGCTATAAAAAGAAATCTTGAATATTTTTTATATTTTTCTTTATTGTTACACTTGGGCGAATAAACTTGGTTGGTGAATAAACAAATTCAATTGACTACACACATTTTTAAGTCTTCACCAAGAATTATGTATTTCTTTCAAAGTTGCTATAATAAAGGAAATTTAAATATTTTTTGAGCTGAGAATACTTTTTTATTGATGAACAGACATGGAAAACCCAAAGAAACTCGCTATATCAACTTAAATTTTATAAATAGTCTCTGGCAATTCAGAAAAGTTTTAATTTGAAAAGTTGCTATAAAACGAAAATTTGGATATTTTTTTCTATTTGAAAAATATGGAAAAATAGTGGAAAAACGGAAGCGACTTGTATCAGCGAACTAAAAAATAATTTGGGCGCGGTGATCTGGAGAAAATATTTGATTTGGAAAGTTGCTATAAAAACCAATGATTAATATTTGAATTTTATTTTAGTTTAATGATGCACTTGGACAGTTGGTGAACAAATAAATCCAATTTATCCATTTAAGGCTAGGAACGCACTTGCGATTTTCTGTCGTACGATTATCCAGTCACAAAAAAATAGAACATATGAGATTAAATGTGATTAACCGCACATGACAGCAAAAATTAATACTAAGCTGTGACAGAAAATCACAAGTGCTTTCCTTACCTCAAGGCTTAAATTATGGAGAAAGCATATCAGGTTAATTAATCGGTAATATGTCTTAGATCATCCAACTAATAAAATTTTGTATCCATCATCAGTTAAGAAATATATTCAACATTTAATTTTATAGCAACTATTAAATAACAAAAAATGTCATGTCCAACATCCAAATAGGATAGGCAAATGAAACTCTGTAATACGAGTCATCATGTCTGTCTAACTAAATAAACTGTCTGCCACATTCAGTAAACAAAATTTTGAATTTTATAGTAAAAATTAAATAAAAAGTCGTCCAAATGAAGGACTAGGCTCGGAATGCACTTTTGATTTTTTGTCATAGCGACTTAAAAAATTGATTGCAATCACATTTAAACACATGTGTTCTATTTTTTACGACTAAATTTTGAAAGCGCGTCCCTAGCCTTAGAGTTTTCATTTTTTTTGTTCCAAAATAGCCGCATAAATAAAGTGATAAACGTTTTGGTTTTATTTTCAAATATTAGCATTTACCACACAACTGATATTTTATCTTAAGATGGGACACTCACTGCTTGGTATTTTTCCTAAATGCATTATGTAAGAATCATCGCTCAAAAGAATCTGCACTAATTTTATTTCTGATACGTGATCTTGATGCAATCGTAGGAGATATAATATAACAGGTAGCCAACTTATTTCGTAAATCCGCCTCTGGATATTGAGCTTGGAATTTGCACAGTTCGCCGTCGCACTGCTTTGAAACTGTGCACGTCCACAAGCTGGCGCCGTAGATTAGAATTATAGTATAGCCGCCTACTTAACTAAGATTGTTTCACAGAAAAAAATAAAATAAAAATAAACTGCATTAGCTGCCATTGTTGTTTGCTGAGTGTTTATTGACAGTTAAGTGCAATATAACAGCGTCGTGCTCCACGATGAGAGAACCAAGAGAGAAGACAGATATAGTTTACTTGTCCACTAACCGCTAACATGCATGCAAATTAACTATTTAACTTGGCCTGGTTGACTGGGGGAATTTTAAAATGTCAAATATGTAATGGTCGATTGGTGGTAGCGGGGTGGTAGTGGAAGCAGTGGGATTGGCAGCCGTTGGTGCACACTCCTTTACTCTTATGAATATAATGCAGTTATTATAATTTTGTACAAGTAGCAGCCTTTCCCACGGTTGGTAATAAATATTAAATTTTATTTCAGATTGTAGGAGAGATAAACAAAAAAAAAACTATTTAGCTACCAAAGATTGATATTATCCGGTTGCGTATAAAATGGTATTTTGAAAGGTTTTGGGAATCAAAAGAGATCATGAAGATTGACTTTCAATTTCATTTCACAGAGCCACAGTACAAAAAAAAAAAAAAACTAGAGCTATGTATCATTGAAGGAAGATCTTAAAGATAGATTTAATTATTAACTTGGGAAAAATCAAATTTTAATTTAAGAAAACTTTGAAGAATGGTAACTTTATCCTTGTCAAGAGGATGATAGATCACTTTGATCAAAAAAAAGTTTTAAAGCTTAAATGAAGTTTTAAATCTATTAGAATATTCTTGGAAACTTATAAATATTATAAACATTTTAGGATTAGGTTTTTTGTGTTGTCAGGTTCAAAACAAAAAGAAAACAATCTGAAACCAAAAATAACCCTTTGTTTTTATTACCTGTCGAATTTTTGCAGGGTCGCAGATGAGTGTATATGCTTAATTGACTTCCACTGCCAGTCCTTTTAAATTGGTTTTTTGTTATTAAAATATAAGAATTAGTTTCGTTGAATTACCTCTTTTATGTGCATGTTATGAATTATGGACACTAATTAACTAATAAGGGCCACACACTTTCCATTTATTATTTTATTGCTTTTTTGACAGTTTATAAAATAAAACGAGAATTACCTATTTTTAAAAAGTCATAAATATGGAAAGATGTTGAAATAAATAATGATAAATAAAATAATAAAATAGATTTAAAATTTAATAAAAATAATTTACGATGCAAACAGTTAAAATAAAAGAAGATTATTTTAAATAGTATGAATATTTTGAAATAAATAGAGTGTACGATATGCACATTTATGTATCTATACTGAACCAAAAATTGAATATCATTTTATTTTTAATAAATGTTAAATTGCATATCATTTAATTTTATCAAAAAATTATGCAGAAAATGTTTTACTTATAACAATAAAAATATCACAATAGCTAATATGCATTTTTTTTAAATATAAAATTTCAAATTATATTTGATATATTGTAATATCTATTTATCATAATAAAAAAAAAAAAGTTGACATTGAACTATATTTCCATACTTTTAATATAAAATTAACATTTTTATCATCGGTATTTTAAATAATGGACGACTTTTATCACCAGAAAGACATAATTTAAAAGTTGTTTTAACAATTTCCCCTTTTGTGCAGAGTAGTTAGAGTGTGAGGATTCAATTAGAATTTATAATATGCGAAATGATATAAATAAATTGAATAAAATATCTTATACACGAATAAAATATTGTTTTATTGAATCAATTAAAAACTTCAGTTTTATAGTTACACAACAAATTAATTTTTATTTTACTATGCGTATTAGTGACAGGGTGGTGAAACTAATAATAATAAGCCTTACATTCTCAATACGCTACCAAAAAATATCCAAAAATATGTTTTTTCATTGACAAAATTTTCTCGGTTGAGGAAAAGTAGGTAAAACAAATAAAATGACAAAAGTAAATAAGTGGGATACAAACCATTGAAGTACCCAAAGCTCAATTTTTGCCAACAGGAGGTCATCACATTAGCTTAACAGAATCAAGAAGATATTGTGGAAAAACTAAACAAGTGGAGCTCTTAACTGAAGGCCTATTTTCAAAAAAGCGCTAGGTAATTCAAACAGATTGGGCTCCAGCACACAAAGCAAATACTTCAGAGACTTGAGTTAATTGGGGCTCAAAACTGGTTTGAGGAGCATTATCCTGATTTCATCAGAGCTGACAAATGGCACTGAAACTATTAAGATTTCGTATATTTTCATTACTAAAAAAAATTCTTCTCAGTCCCCTGATGTGTCCCCTGCTCGTTTTCGAAAGGAAAAATTCTTACAGTTCCAAAACCAAAGTTAACATTCAATTATTGAAGCTAGATATTGTGTGTTTTTATGATATAATTTGATATTGAGTATTATTATATTTAATTGCAAAAACAATTCATTGAACTTTGCCCCTCGGACCTCTTATCAGTCCCCTGACAGATCGAAACAGTCAAAAATATCCGCAACTTTAAAAACTATCAAAGTTTCAGAATTCAGATAAAGCAGCGCGAAGCATTTAATCTGGTATTTTCGTATCTTACGTCCGTTTGCTATTTCATTTGTTTACGAAGGCATTTGTGCGCTGAGGTCATAGATTGTCCACTCAGTTTCTCAGTCCCCTGATGAGTCTTTACATAAAGTAGACATTTATTTAAGCACTTTAAAATAGGATTAGTAAAACCTTAATTATATATTTAAAAAAAAAAAAAAATTCCAACAATCTGTACGATCAAATACATGTTTAAGTGAAAAAATTATGAAAATTCTCAGCTCCCTGAACTTTAATTACTGATTTTATTTCTTGAGGCTTCAAAAATGCTCATTAAGTGCTGCTTTTCTTCAAAAATACTTGCAAAATAAAAAGCACGACTCAGTCGCACGAACTTACTCTTATTTTCAAGTGGTTAAGACATTTAAGGAAAATTTACACATATCGTCTTGCACAAATTGTATAAAAGCGATAGGGGACACAGGTTCGTTCGAAACAAGAAAAAAAAAAAATTGATTGAGACGGGGTATATGTCTCCCTATTCAGGTGAGGGCGAAGATTTTCTAAAAATTGACTAAGATTAAAAAAGTTAAGAAATATTCAGTTCTCTGGAACACCAGCTTTCAAAAAAGACCACAAAATCGTTGTTTTTAATATTTTTAAACGGCCGTTTTCAATCATGGAAACGGACGTTCTAAAATTCATGTGTAGTTAGTTTTATGACTATTTTCTTTAAAAAATGTTATGTCGAAATTGTCATAATTCTATTCCATTTTTTGTAGAATCACTTACATATATGATTTTTCTTTCATTTAGCTATTGTTAATAATATAAACAAAGTTTTGCTCTTATCAAAGTCTTGCTCGTGTCAAAATTTGGGGAATCCAACAGGGTTTGGGAAGACAAATTTTCGAAAGCTAAATTTATGAAGGATAAAGCTTCAAGAACCAAATTTTCATTAGGACAAAAGTTTCAAAAAAATGAAGTTTCAAAAGACAAACTTTCGAAAAATGAAGTTACGAAAGGAACAAATTTCAAAAAGTCCAAGTTTTGCAAGCTAAAGTGTTGAAGGACAAAAAAAGTTCAGAAATTCTTGCAACTTTATTATTGTTCCTTAAGATATTTCAACAAAAATAACACAGATGATAGCTGAAAAAGATTTCATTAAAAAAAAAATTATTTCAAAAGGGTGTTCCGAAAAAATATCAACTTCATTGCTCCTTGAGAGCTTTCAATGAAATTGAGAAAAAATTAAAAAGAGAAAAAAAAGTATTCTTCTAGACAGGGTGTTTCAGAAAATGCCACTTTCATTGGTAAGCTTGCTTGGTAGTCAAAGTTCGAACATTCCACCCTACACAAAAGGTTTTTCGAAACTTTATCCTTCGAAATATGGTATTTTGAAACCCTGTAACTGTAACCCAAATTCACCTTTCACACCTCTCAGAAAATAAAAGCAAACTATAAAATATTATTAAAAAATTTAGTAAAAGACAATTTTTTATAATTTAATTTTATCTCTATTCTTTTTGTTTTGTTGATGAATGTGTTTTTGTCATGTCTACAAGTAAATTAGTTTTGTTCTCAGATTCAGATTCAAAAAGTTTTGTTTTGGCCTTCAATACTTAAGGTTTTTTAGGGTGGCCCAAATTTTGTTTTCAGATTATTTTTCAGATCTACAATTGCTCTTAATGCAGTAACTTTTTTTTTCTTAAAAAAGTGGTAGTAAGTAAAGACTTTGAATTTATTCGATTAGCAAGTGTTGAAAAGTTCAGAGTAGGATATTAGATATATGCAATACAAAAATATTGAAGTGAAACAACTTCGTTAAATGCTAATCCAGCGTACAGAGAGTTAGTACTTCTCAATCAATTCGTTTGGTTAAGCAAAATACGAGTAAGCTGTTTGATATAAACTTGGTCATGAAAAGCTGTTTTTTTCGTTTTAAATGAATATTCAATTTTATCTCAAATTTTGAAATGGTATAAGAGTGTGAAATAATACTTAACTTTACATATTGTATCTATTGTTTGTTTAATTTGTAAGTAATCTATTACAATTCTAAATCAAGTTTGTCATAATATCAATGAAAAATAATTATTCATTCAAACAATATATTCAAATTGAATAGTTGTTAATTAGTAAGTGAAATGAAATGCCTGATTTTTACCTGAAATCGAGCCAAGGGCACATCTTTGTAAGATGTTAAAGTACCTACCAAAGAAAAGTTGATATTTTGTAAATAAAACCTTCAATAGAAGTTGAATTCCAAGACCTTGTTTTTATAATTAATATGCATTACAACACACGTTATTTTTTTCTTGAAAATATTTTAATCAAAACACAGGTTTACAATTTAATTTCTCAATAATAGATAATAGTTCCATCAATTGTTTTCCAATCATTTTCGATTATTAGAAGAATATTTTGTTCTTCTTATTTTTCTTCCTGAATATTTTTCACGTTGTTCGATTGCAAGTCAATTTATTATTTTATTGCATATCAATCTCTTTTTTCTTCTATACGCACAACTTTACAGCCGGAAAAATCCAGCCGCACAACAATCTCAATTTCAAGTGCAACTAAGTTATGCAGAAAAAAATTGCAAATAGAAAAAAGATACAAAAAAAAAAAAACTAGCTACGAGAGAGAGTATCTAAGAGATATGCAGTTAGCATTCTTTCTATAGGATAGGTATAAAATACAGTTGAAATAATTCACATGCTTCAGCAAATAAACAGCACGGTATAGAAGATACTTTTCGAATACCGCGAGTTGTTGTGCTATTGTAGAGACAACTTCTTGGACATGGACGCGGACATACCGATTACCGATATATTGCGTGTTATGCATGATTTATCATTCAACTAACAACACATAAAGATATGCAAAAAGCGTCTTCAATTTATTTCATACGTAACGTATCTATTACGCATCATCGTTACTCTAGTAGACCGTTTTTTTCATTTTCATGAACAAATTGTAACAAACATGCTGAATTAATAATTAATTGCTTTTAAATTTTAAAATCTTCATTAAAGTCTTTTACTTGCATTTTATCGGAATAGTCTGCGGGGGTAGAGTTTGAGTTTTGCCTAGTAAAATATTTCGTCCCAAATCCTTGTTTGTTTTTTTAAATCAGTTACTTCTTTAATCAAAAATGTATGTTTCTAAAAAAAGTTTTTTGATTGCAAAAAATCTATATTTACAATTCCAACGGTTCATCTCAGACTATAGATAGGCTATAGACTTTTTTATTAGATCTTCTTGAAAGTTAACAATTTTTAAAGCATTTGACTTCCGGACAAGGTAAAGTGTTTATCACTCACTGATGTCCATAAAGATACACCTACTTTGATGGTTACTACTTGCATCTGTATGGTTACAATACGATCCTAGTACATATATCTTAATGCTTGGTAATATTATGAATCCGGTAATTTAACTGTGCAGCAGGAACTTTAGAAATGAAAAGATGCAATTACGGCGAATGTTGTGAGCTGATGTATAGCTTAGCTGTTGTTAAAAGTCTCAATTGAGCATGAATTTACGAGTGGCACTAGGATGGATGAAGATGATGAATGCTGAAATGCAGAATTACAGAGTCATCATACGGGAAATCCACCGTAAAATAAGGAAAAGATGTAATTTTGATTTGAGTTTAAGTTCAGAGTTAAGAGTTTTTTTTTTTCTTTATTTTGTATACCTAAGCACTTAATGTGATTTAACAACTGTATAGAGTAATAGAGGTTAGGTGCTTACGATAATTTTTTAATAAGTAGAGTTATTGTGGCTTTAATTTTGAAATTAGCAATTAAAAGAGGAGATTATGCTGCAAGTGGGTTGTCAGAGAATTATTACGATACTTATAATTGCAGTATTCATATGATATTACCTACTAAAGCAAGACACACACAGCATGAAATTATACAAAAAAAAAAAATTTAAAAACCTGATTATCTTCAGAAAATAGAAACACCTTCGAAGGCAAAAGAACTCATACCTAGTTAAAAGTGAAAATCAATTTCCGTTTCTCTAGTATTTTAAATAAACAACTTATAAGATTAAAAATTCGGCCTTAAGATCTACCGTCTATGCTGTTTACTATTGAAAAGAGAAAAACAATGGCTATTCAATCTTGCATCCATAAAACTGATAAACAAAATGACTGTCAACTTTCATAAATAAGCCTAAAAGGAAATTAATAAATGTTGTTTTTATGAATCACGATCACAAAAAGGTCTTTTCTTTAACTATTTGTTTTACGGCTGTTGTTGTTGTGTCGGTTGTTGCGGTGCGTCGCGTCAGATGTCGGCGCCAAACATTGATTATTATTTAACGCTTTTATGATTTTATAAAATTTACATAAATTCAATGCTAATAGATATATGAAATCAATGAAAATGAAAGCTTTGATTTTGTTAATAATTTAAATATATTCACTTATTCATTATAATTTATCAGATCAAAATCGATTTATTTTCATTGATTTCTATTTCAATTGTTTTTTCTTTGAATATTCAGAAATTAAACAAAGATGTAGATATTTTGGTAGAAAAATAGAAAATGTAATTTTTACATCGAAAAATCAAGTTGGTGGATTATGAAAACACAATATTTTATTCAAATGATAATAATTACATTATACGAATGGGTTTTTTGGCCTTCACTTAATTTTTACTTGTGATGTACTATAGGAATACACACCTTTTTTATTTCTTTATTGGAAGATGGAAGTTATTGATTTTGATCAAACCTGACATCACAATGATAGGGAAGGACGAAGAAAGTGTTAGTCCCAATTCATTTTGTCTTTGACTATAGCCTGAACGATTGATTTTACGTTTTGAACCAAAAATAATGGTACCTGTAATAATTTTTTTGTAAAGCTTATTCACAAAAAAAAATTATAATATTATTTTAAATTTGTTAATAAATAAATGCAGGACTGGGTCGCACGCACTTGCTCTTATATTCAAGGTGCGGAGGGTTTAAGAAAATTATATGTAAAGACATGGAAATTATGAGAGAAAATGTTTAAAAAATGTTAAATGACAAAATAACATTTAAATCGTTGGATAGTTTTCTTAGAAATAATTAAAAAAACAGGGAAAACTTTTGATATGCAAATCTTATGTCTTTATTTATGCGCATATAAAAATAAAATTTGAAAAAAAATTGTCAACCCATATTTGAATAATCGAATTTTTAACAAAAAAAAAAAAACTTAAACGTAACTTTTTTTTTAAAAATTCGAAAACTTTTTTTTTGAAAATATCAAAAATCAAAATTTGTTTGGCTGAAATTCAAAATTAAAGATTCAGAAAATTCAAAATTAAAGAAATCAGAAGTACTATTAAAAGTTGCTATTTGTAATTTGTTATATTTTATGGTAGTAGATCAAACTAATTTTAGTATACAAAAATGTTTTATAAAAATCGTAGGAGCCGTTTTTAAGAAAAAATATTTTCCTAAACGGTTTTTTTAATATTTGTATGGAAGGTATAATTATTTTTTCATAAAAGAATGGTTCTTTTGTTAAAAAACCTTTAAATACAAGGTTGTATAAAAATCGATTATATAGTTTTCAAAACATTTAAAAATTCAAGAAATTTTAATTCAAAATTTTGGTAAGAAAAACTTTTAATATGGCTTTGAAGCTTCTGTATAAAAAAAAACAATTGAAATCTTAAGTATCGTTATGAAGAAAATCGAAAGTAAAAAATGGTTTTTTAATAACCATTTTTTGAAAAATGGTTTCCTGTTTAAAGATAGCTTTTACCAAAAAAAAATTGATTAGATTTTTTTTAGGAAAGGTGTGAAGCCGTTTTTGAGAGAAATAAGATTTTGTAAAATTGCGAATAAATAAAAATGGTATGCCGTTATTTTTTGTTCTGTAAGAAAATGAGTCGTGTGAGCAGAATCACTAAAAACCACTTTGTACCAAGTTTTAAGAAAATCAATCCAGCTGTTTAGGCTTTAGCAGAACAGACAGACAGAAATGCGAGACCCACTTTTTTCGTCTTCCCTATCATAGTAATGACAACTCTGATCGAAATCTCGTGTTCAATATTTTTTATAAATGCATAACTTGCCACATGGTACCTATGTATAGCAAGTAAAAAATTAATCGAAATCCGTTCAGCCGATAATGAGAAAATTCGAAATAAAAAAGTTTAATGTGGGTGTTAAAACCTTCAAATTTATTTTTTAAAAGTGTTGAACCGTTATTGTAGTCGAGGTTTTCAACAAAAAAATTTAAACATTTTTTCTTTACTGACAACAAAAAATCAAAAAAAAACACGAAAATTAATTTTTTAAATCTACTATTACTACTACTATACTAATAATGTAAATTTTTATAGATAATTTTGGTAGTGCATCGCATTAAATTTAGCGAAAATGTTTAAAATGTTTCCTTAAAGATTTTTTAACCTTTGAAAAATATTTCTTAAAATATCCTAAAACCTTGTACTAGGTTCAAAAAAATCAATCATTGCGTTTTCAAAATATTGGATTTTCAAAAAAAAAAAATAATATTTTGTTTAAGGTAATTGTGGCCTTGACTCCAGTGTATCCGCTTCGCCCAAACATGGTAGTGGGCTAATCAGTTAGATGAATTCAACTATTAATCTTTGTAACTTGCGATAGATGTAGGTACGAGTACTATAGGGCAAATTTTAGATTCGTGCAGAAAAAAATTGAGATAGCAATCAAACATTACAATATAATGGTGGAGAACACCAAAAAAGTGGCTGGCAAAATTCTGTCTGTCTGTCTATCAGTTTGTATCTGGATCTTCCAGCTAAACGCTAAACCAATGATGCAATCTTCTTTAAATTTTGAATTTAAGACTATTTGGCGATTCTAAAGGGGGGAGCTTGCAATTTGTTTACTTCAAAAAATAACGGTACTTGCCATACAATTGTTAAGGAAATTCTTTTGTATCTTAAAAACGGCTCCAACGATTTTGATTTAAGAAAATCAGTGTACTCGTATTATTGAACGTATGGTGTACTTTCTGGTTAAAAAAAAAAACAAAAACCGCTATAAACGGTACCTGCCATAGTTTTTTTTTTAATTTTAGATTTTTTCATTGAGGGCTCAACTGATTGCAATCAAAATTTGTATGCATAAGTTGCTTTTAAATGACGATAGAATTGCATACCAAAATTTAAAAAAAAATTAATTTTTGGATTTTAGAAATTTTTGTTTGAAATGATGAATTTTATATAAACTAGGTTTTTTATTAAATACAGAAAATTGGCGTGCCAAAATTTGCTTTAAAAAAATGTAACCAAAATTTCATTATACTTACATATAAGAAATTTGTTTTAAATAAACTGCTCCAACGATTTTAATTTTTTTTTCATATATCGATATTTTTATCAAGTAAAAAAATGGCATATTTGTTTTTGAACTCAAAGTATCTTTCGACTTGCTTATACAATTAAAAGGATGGCTTAAATACTTTTTTTTGTCAATTTTTCTTTTTTTCTGGAACTACTTTCATAATTATTGAGTTCGAAGCAAGTTTTATTTCTTAACGGTTTATTTAAAATAATTCCTTTTAATTTTTTTTTCAAGTCCAAAAAATAATGTTTTTGGGAAATTTGGAAACACTTTTATATTTTTGAGAAACTTTTGTATACAAAAATTGTTGAAATCAGAAAATCGAAAATAAAAAAATGATCCTTGCGAGATACCATTATAAAGATTTTTTGAAAAATAACTTCCCACTCAATGGCAGCCTGCTCCAATCCAAAAAGAACTAATTTAATTCTTTAAACTAACCTTTGGAGCCATTTTTGAGTAAAATACGATTGCCTACGTAAAATTATTGTGAATACATGTTATTTTTGGTTCTTAAAAAAAAAAATTAAAAATGTTTGAGGGAAAAAACGCTATAAACCAAGTTTGAAAAAAGTCGATTTGGCTGTAGCTCAACGGACAGATAGAAAAACTTTTTTCTTCATCCCTTTCATCGTTTTTTGTGCATGAAGTGAAAATTGGGTTTTCAATATATTAGTACTATAGAAGGTATTTATTTATTAATATTCATTAAGAAAAAAAAAATAATAAATAATAAATACTTAAAAATAAAATTAAATCGAAACTTTTAATACATAATAGTATTTTTAAGAAATCCCAAAATTTCTTCGTTTTTTTCAAATTTTGATATTCGATATTTTAACATTTCTACAAAGCCACAATAAGTTTTTTATAATAAAAAATCTATATACTCCTGAAATAAATCGGCCTAGTAGAAGTCTTAACATTAAGGATTTCCAGGACTAAAGGCCATAAAAAGCTATTTTGAATCAATAATTCAACAAATCCAATCCTTAATGCTAAGTCTTTTACATGGCTGATTTATTTCAGTAGTATATAGAATTTGTATTATAAAAAAAACTTCTTATAGAAACTATGCCTGGCCCCGAGCAAAAAAATTTTCAGCTTAAATGATTAGAAATTCAAATCTAGTTAGATATAGATTCCAGTGGATTTTTTGTAATCAATTTTTAAGAAGCTTAAAAATACAAATTTTGTTAGAAATCGGTTAAACCTTTAATTTGGCAACCAAATTTACTGCGAGTGTAAAAAACGTAATCGACATATTTCTTCCAGGAAATCAGAAAACTTTTAACATAGGTATTTTCGAAGGATCGAAGTTGGAACGTTGAAATTCAATAGAAAAACTTGTAATGAATGTTTTTTATTCAGTTTATTTCTTTTATTGTTTTTTTTTATCAAAATTCACGAAAAAGCAATTGTTACTACAACCTTTTTCTTTCAAATAAATTCCAAAATAGTTCTTTTCGCAAAATTACACAAACTCTTTTAATATCTCCTAATCTGAAGAGGAATGTGTAAACTAGAGCATATTTCATCAATCTATCAACTATGTGCATAAAGATGAAAATCAGTCAACTAAAATTCAACCTTGTACCAGAAGAAATAAGTAAACAACATTTCCAAAACAAAAAATAAAAAAACAGACAAAATTATGTGAATGCTTATCTATTTTAATTGTTTATAAAATTGGAATTTCTGCAATAAAAATAACCTAGGTTTATTGATTTATCAAATCAAAACACTTTCATTTTTTATTTGAATAAATTATGTATGTATTTATAACAACAACTCTAAAAAGGTCTTCTTCTTTTTAAAGGCGATGCTCACAAAATTCAATTAAGCAACTTTGAATTGATTCATTGTCGATGGGAAATTTACGATTTTTTTTTTACTAGGACAAGACATATACATACATACATATAGTAGAAAAAAGAAGGTATCTCTACTAGATTTTTTTTTTCATAATATTCAATGTTAAACTAGGGTAGGTACCTAAAAATGTCATTTGAAATAATGGCGTCTTTTCATGAATAATTTCTTGCCATGCGACGTAGCATTGTTATAAATGAAGTGAAGGTTTTAGGAGATCTATGAAAGTTCCAACTAGTTTTTACTAGTTTTTATAAAGTTTATTAAATATAAAAATTGTATTTCTTTTATAAATGTTTATATCAAAGACAATTAAAAAAAGATCTAAGAGATCTCACATAGGTTTTCAACTTTCGTCCTGCATTGATTCTCTTAAAATTTATTTTTTATTATTCCAGTATATAAAACATTAAATCCCATACAGTTTTCTTCAATTAAATTAACCACTGAACAATTAACATCGATAATGAACACATTTTGCAGTTTCGCATAAAAAGCGTTAAACCTATTAAAATTGTACACATTTTTAATGACATTATTGGCATTTACCTTGTATTTCCTTTTATATTCTTTTTACACGTCTCTCCAATGTCCAAGGGTATTTATCCAAAAATGGTAAATATCCATCATCACTTGCCTTAACCTCGCCATGTTGAACATACAACAAATTAATGTAAGCAGTTTTCAGTCCCATAACACAATTTTAACATAACTTATTTGCAACTTTAAACAAAAAAAATTTAAAAAAAAAAAAAAAAACATGTTGCCGTCACATCGATCGATGTGCATGGTGCAAACTATATGCGACTGCCAATTTAAGGCATTTTAACTACTACACTTTATCCAATTACGGAAAACTATTAAAATTGAAAATTCAAATGAAAGTGCACTGATGTGCGATGTGTGATGCGAGATGTGACCAAGTATCCCAGTGGAACATACATATTCATCGTGCTTCATGTCGTGAATATATGAGCTATCATCGTCATTGCAACTTTGCAAGGAAACCTTCGAGGCAAGTATTGGTTGATGATGGTTATCCACTTCAACTTTGCTGCTGACTACCTCAATTTGCTACAAATCTCATTGCAATTTGCCTGCAAAACTCTAAATACACGACGCGCCATATACCCGTTTGTTGGGGCCAAATATGGGAAGTACATGTTATCCTTGTGCGTGCGAGGCGGCGTTAAAATCTCGCCGATATATGGAATTAGTGTTGTTGGCTTTTAAAGGAGAAACTAAAAACAAGTTATTCCTTCATTTTTCAACACCAACACTTGCTGTGTTTGATTTTTTTTTGGAATGCCTAGTTTAAGTTTAATCGTCGCC
Source organism: Dasysyrphus albostriatus (assembly GCA_946251815.1). Taxonomy (NCBI): domain Eukaryota; kingdom Metazoa; phylum Arthropoda; class Insecta; order Diptera; family Syrphidae; genus Dasysyrphus; species Dasysyrphus albostriatus. The sequence continues at coordinate 142,996,713 of OX276336.1, forward strand.
CCAGTAGCTGCCGCATAGATACCTACTATATGCCTTTGCATCCTTAAGATAGTTAACGCACATTTAATATACTTTAACCACTTCGCAGTGCCTGACCATCATCCTTCCTTATTAGTGACAACATCACATTAAGATTTATCGTTATTATTCATAGGAGAGAGGGGACTTGTTGAATACAAATTGGCGAAAGGAAAAAAATCAGGCCAATCCTATAAAAAGGAATAACTGGTCTGGTTCTGGTATACATAGGTAGATGGGTAGGTATATCTATGAGATGATATTTTATAATAGCAAAATCTATAGATATCATCGACTATTGCTGCTGCTGCTGATTAAGGGGTGCAGCAATGCGTTTTTCATGTCACAAGCATCTTTTCAAAACTTTATTTGAAAATAAATTTAATAAATATGTGAAAATGTACATACATATGTATTCGTGAACAAAAGGAATAGACTTGCGAACGGATATAAAAATAAAGAAGGAACAATATAAGAAAGAATATATATATATATAGAGCAGAGACTAAGCTAGGCAAAAAAGATTCCATGAGAGGTATTGAGTTTCAGAGATGAAAACCCATAATTTAAGTTGACATACAAGTAAATTATAGGAGTTGCTCGAGTAACGGATAAATTAAATCAAAAGTGTAAATATGTATTCAAAATAAATTCTTGAAAAAAGCGTAAAACCAGAGTTTTAAGGTACAGAAAAAGTACTCGAATATCTGTGAGTCTACTCGAATAACAAGTAAAAGTAAAGTCGTAAATTACTTGTGCAGTTTCGAATTTGCCCTGCTATGTTTTCTTTTTTTTTTTAAGTGGTCAAAACTGCTATATTTTAATATTTAAGTGCTGTTCAATTTCCCATTAATAAGCCGCTAATAAGTAGTGAAAAAGTAAATTTGTCGTGTGATGTTTTATTTTTGTTTTTGGGTTATTTTAATTTCCATAAGTCTTAAGCTAGCAAAGCAGCTTTAATGAATCAAACAATGGATAGGTGAATAATTTGCCATTAATTAGTGTTTAATTAGCAGCGGCAATCTCGAGTTTTTCGTTCAATTTTGTCCATTTTTCTTGGGTACTTTGCTAATTTGATATCAAGTTTGCGAAGCAACTCTGTTAAGCGCATAATTAACTGTTTATTATTATAATTGTAACAATTTTGAATTTTCCATTCTATGTTTTCTGTGTTTTTTAAGTTCTGTATAATTTGCCATTAATTAGTAGTAAAAGAAAATCAATTTGTCGATTTGCATGAGTTTTAACCTAGCAAAGCAATTTTGATGAATCGAAAAATGGGTAGGTGGATAGTTTTCTATAAATTAGTCTTTAATTAGTTAAGAAAATCTCGCATTTTTCCTTCATTTTTTTCTTTGTTTTTTTGGGTACTTTGCTAATTTGATATCAAGCTTGCGAAGCAGTTCATAATTTGTTGTTAGTTAATTGTAACAATTTTGAATTTTCAAATCTGTTTTCTATGTTTTTTTTTGAAAATTAGTATATAAGTGCTGTATAATTTGCCGTTAATTTCTAGTGAAAAAATCAATTGTTTGTGCGATGTTTTATTTTTGTTTTTGAGTTATTTGATTTCTATGAGTTTAACGCCCTCACTATGAATAGCAAATCGAAACGTTTGCTTAAAAGCGAATGATTTAGAAAATTCCCATAAATAGCGAGCTTCCACATTCACTTCAGAAATCAATGCTGCTAAAAATTTTGTGAAAATAACTTATTAACACATTTTAAAAACGGGTATACATAATTTTTCGTTGATTAGTCGTTAATTAGTTGAGACAATTTCAAATTTGTCGCCCAATATTTTCTATATATTTTTTGGGTTCCTATTTAACTTAATATTACTCGAAAAGCGGCTAAAACTTCTTGCACCTAATGTAATATTTAATGGCTTTGCCGTTAGTTAGTCTTTAATTAGTTTTGACTAATTGAATTAATCATGCAATATTTTCTATGTGTTTTGGATCATTTAGTCCTTAGAAAAACGCTTCCCCATAAAGGGGTAAAAACTGTTTATACCGAATGGTTTATGACTTAAAAATTTGTCGTTAACTAGTCTTTAATAAGTTCACACAATTTCGAATTAGTGGTACGTTCTTTGGGTTCCTTGCAAGCTTTAAATCAAGAAAACATAGCACTATCTCAAAAGGAGGTCATAATTGCTTTAACTACATAAATGGTTTGTGGTTATATAATTCATAGCTAATTAGTCGTTAGTAATTTCAAATTTGTCATTTGATGTTTTCTATGTTTTTGCGAAAAGTGGAAAAACTTCAAGTTTTACTGTATATTGCTTAGTAATTTGCCGTTAATTTGTGGTGGAAAATTCAATTTTTTTGTGCTCTGTGAGTATACAACCCTGCTAAATTTTATCAATAGGTTTTAGCATTATTAACTCAGAAGATTCTTATCCATTTAAGACTACTTTTTCGCAATTCGAAAAAGATTGAGGTACGATACTAAATTAACTAAACTATCGTGCATTTAGCTTAGCTGTGAATATCAAACCTGTTGTAAGAACTGACAAATCTTCTATCTGAATTTTTTGTGCATGCGATACCCCAAAAAAGCTCTATCAGCATTATTGCTAACTTGCTGGTGAATTGTCCACCTCCTGCGTAAACATTTCTTAAAATAGTAAAAAAAAAAAGTAGACGAACCTGTTCTCCAGAGGACAGCAGCCCCGATGATGAAGATGACGATACCGACGATGATGGAGGCCAGCAAACGTTTCTCCTCACGAAGTTGCTGTTGCCATTGCCACCATTATTGGCTACGTGAGGCAAACGGCCAGTTGCACTGATCATACTTGCATTCCCAGTGCCGGCGGTTACGCGATTGCTGCTGCTGTTGTTACTGCCACAAGCGTTCCTTAAAAGGTGCGACGAACCATTGACGACACTTGCTGTGGGAATTATGGCAGATGTTTCTATGATCTGCCTTCTAGCCGGGATCGGAGGAACCGCGATCTCTGGCAATATTTCTGAATTCCTTCTACTGGCCTCATTGGCGTGAACGTCAGTGGAGCACTTTCGATTGACCACTGGCGGTGGTGCCACGGCAGTAGCTTGGAATCCGCCATTCTTGTTCGTCATGCCAATGTAATCCATTGACTTGGATTGATTGGCGGTGACAGAGGCTCCAGAATTCAATGACAACGACCGGGCAAATGAACTCTTAAAATATCGACATGGTAGGTTGAAGTCAAAGTCTGGTGGCGACAAATCTGGATCTGCTGCAGGGGGCTTTCCCTGATGCCCTATTGTCGTTGGTTGGCCTGTTTGATTAGGTTTGTTATTGTTGTTGCTCGTGGCGGTCGTGAATGTTGACAGCTGCGGTTGGGACTGCTTTGTATTATTGATCGCAATCATCACGTTTGTCACGGGTCCGTTGGTTGGCTTTGATATTGTTCTTTTGTTTGGTCGTGGAAGATTCAATTATTATTGAACCAATCTATTGACATGATCACAATTTTAGAAGGCAGACTTTCTAAATAAAATTAGTAAATTTTCATAGGTACCTAAACAACACACGATCACTTTCAAGTTTCACGTTCTTTTTGTTTTATTTTCTTTTATATTTGTTGATTCACAATCACACACGATAGATTGATTTTCTTTTGAATAAATTTTCTTTTTATGATTTTCACGCTTCACTAATTTTATCTGCTGTTTTTTTTTTTTTAAATTTTTTGTTTGGCACAGTATCTAATTTTTTGGAAATATTTTTTTTTTATTATTTCATAGTTTCTCCACGAAACCGGAAAAATCTAGGTGAACCCGATAGAAAATACGAAAAGAATCATAAATACACGCAAGAATACAAGCAGAACAAGAACAAATGGCCAGTACGTAACGGAACTGAGAAAAACTAATTTTAAATTTGAACGAAAAAATATACCGATCCAACATCTACGGACTTTAAACACAGACTGTGCGGAGCACGATGAAATTTTCCAAAAGACTCGCCAAACACAGTGACTGTTGCAGGCAAACGGCAAACCACATCGGCATGGAAGGCAGCGTGTGAAAAATGATACAAATACAACAACAAAGCAATATGTGACAAAAAGTGCCGCCGAAGCGGAACACACAAAAGCAAAAGGTAACAAAGTGATCCTCTCTCTCCAGAAGACATAAAAAGTGTTGTCGATGGTAAGTTATTTGAATCGAGTAACAGGTGGTTTTATGATATGTGATTTAAATTATTTCTTCTGAAATGGTGATTTCGTACTATTTTCTTAAAGTGTTTTTTCTAAAAAGTAATACTCGTATTAAAGAAAATTAAATAAATACTTTCTGCCAGAACAGAATGGGAGAAGGAGCTGGAATAGATGTCAAAAATGCTGCAGCTGCTGCTGCAAGAGCTGAACAAATTTTAACTTTCATTGCAGCATTTTTGGCAAGGGATCTTGTTATAGTGAGGCACTGAGAAACTTAGCTGAAAGACTTTTCTGATTTGAATTTTAATGTAATTTCTTTGGGAGAATTTGGAGTTTTTATATGTTCTTTTTATAGAACAAGTACTCTGGAAAATGGTTGCCTTTTTTTTTTTAAATGTACTCAAATTATAACAATTATAACCCCGATTTAGATGTGATTTTAATCTTGAATCCATCTCCAGCTAACGTGAAATCCTACGTTTTAAAGCCTGAACATTTTCTGATGATAAATTTCAACTAACCAAATAATGAGTTTCTTCAGTTAATTATTATACACTCATAATACATTTGTTTTAAGAGACATTCATAATTTTTATTTGTAGGTATACACATAAGTTTTTGTTAAGCTTGGTCTAGAACATTATAAAAATAATCTGTTCGCGTAACTCCCAAGCTACGAATTCCTACGAACTTGACCCTTAGTTCTGTCAAAATTCATTGCCTGAACAGAAAAGAGACGGAGCTGCAACTGAAATAGCTGTGAAAATGTTGAATTGACACAAAATCAATGATAAGAACAGAACATGTCGCAGCTGCAGGCGCAGCTGGACAAATTAGCCAATTTTTAACTTTTGCATGCAGTTTTTTTGACGTGAGCGCAACCAAGTGTTTATATAGGGGTTGAAGAGAGTTTCGAACTCTTTTTTAATTTCTCATAAAGACGTTAAGTAATTTCAGCTTCCATTTCATTATTTTCCATTTTTATTTTTGTTTTACTTTTGTGTTGAGTAAAATTTGCACAGCTGACTTCGAATAACAAAAATGTCAGAGAGCTGTATAGCACATCAAGGGCGAGTAAAAAATAACGTTCGACACTTTTTTTGACATCTATTCCAGATGTAGCTGTAGTTCTAGATGCAGCAGTAGCACTCTATTCTGAACAGGCAGTAATATAAAGACGTAAAATTTGTAGTTTTCGGAAATACACGAACAGACATAATATTTTAAAATGATTTCCACTACAAAAAGTCGAGATACATAAGTTCAAATAATACTTCAAACAGGTTTTCAAACATTTCTGATATTTACGTATACATAGGTACTTGACATTTTAAATTCAAGCTTTGCATTTCTATCTAAAAATAACAGTGAAGCCTTCAATGGATTTTGAAATAGGTTTCAATATTTTTTTTAACTAATAAAATAAAATATTATTTCAAATAACTTAAAAACACTTAACTTAATGCATTTCGGAAGATATTCTTCCATATAAATACAATTTACAAATAATTCAATACAAACAAAAACAAACTACATAAACAAATTCAAAGTCAGTTTAGGATCTATTATAATTTCTTTTTTGAAAATTATATCTTTTGTTGGTCCATCACCACAATTCATTAAATTATTTTTTATTTAAAAAAATTTAGAGATTCGTAAAAACATCTAATTCAAAAGAATTATTTACATAAAAATAAATTTCAAATGAAGTATACTAAAATTATGGTTATTATCCAATCCAGCATATGTTGTGCAACATTCGGCTTTTCAATTCCGGTTTGCACTCTGTGACAAGGTTTTTCTAACATGAATAACTTAAACTAGGTTGGATTGCTTATTGAATTAAGACTATAATTACCCAGTAATATGGGTACCCAGCACGTCATGCTTCAAAGTTAAGACGTCATAACTATTTCATGGCAATAGATAAAGCTGGTTTGTAGCAATGTAAAAAGTTGCAAACGGTATGTTTTAGAAAATTTCGCTTGTTATTTGCATATTAAGTGAGTGAAATTTTTTGAAAAGTAGCTTTGTTTTGAAAATCGTTATTAAAAAAAAAATTAGTTTTGGCGCAGTGTCAAAAAATATACTTTTCTATAGTGAACTCTGAACTCGAATTGTGTCTCAAAGTTGCTCTAGCACGTCAAGTTTGATATTACCCATTCTAAAATATCTCTAAACGCTTAGAAAATACTTTCTCTTTTTTTAATTGTGAATCTAGGTTATGTAACTTCCAACTAGATCTAAAAATTAAAACTTCTTTCATAAAATTTAGTTGGATTTTTATCAATATTTTGTATTACTCTTTTCAAAATTATCAATTGAAATTTATTAGTTTAGCATATTCTTGGAGTAAGGTTTAAGGTAGTTTAAGGTGAAGGCTGACAGGTAATTAATGATTTCGCCAAGTTGGTTAAGATACTTCCGATTGACGATGAAAAATAGTTCAAAAAATGATAGGTCTGTTCCTTTATTTTTTTCTGTACATTCTCTGTTATATATACAACAATTTTTGAAATAAGTTTGGATTAAAAATCACAGAAATTTTAAGTAAAGGAACCCACATAATATAACTTTAAATTTTCCTAAAAACGTATATTTTCAAATTTTGGATTCGAATATCTTTAAAACATGATATGCTTGAGCAATTTTGCAATCAGATTCAAATTGAGTGCATCAAAAACTATCAGAAAAGTATATCAACAAAAATTAAAATTTTGTCATATTTTGTTTTTGTTTTTGTCTTTTGAGCCACTTATCTCACTACATTGGATCAATTTGATGTTTTGTTTATTAAAAAGTTGTTTTAATTTTGATGTAATTTCTGATTCTGATTAAGTTTAAAGTTGTATAATTGTTTAAGTTTTGTATTCTTCTATTTGCAATTGTCAGATCATATATTAATTCTTCTGTATATCCATTTATCTTAGCTATTTCTATTTTTTTCATGAAGCTGTGTATAATTCATACATAAATCTTTTTGAATAAAACAAAAATACGCTTTAAGATAATTTTAAGACAAACCCCAATCTGTGATTTGTTTTAATTTATACCAATCCAACATCATCATTATCTTTAATATAAAACTCTACTTATCTGACAAATTCACACAGAATTATATCTCAGAATGTGTATTAAATATCTTAAAATATCAAATCTAGATTAAAATCGAAAAGCATAAAAGTCGCCCTACCATCCCAACCTAGGTAATTCCATTCAATAAATGAATAACTCTAAAAGTGTACTTGAAAATACTAAAACATACTCCTTCGTAAACACTGGAGCAGTTTATTCTCCATCTCTATAATAAATTTTCACAAACACACACCAATTAATGCACAGCTGATTTAATATCCTAAGAATGAAATGGAAACAAAACACGTAAATAATATAAGTTTGAAAATGTTTCCCGCTGTCTCACTATTACTATGATAAGCAATCTCATTTTTCATTCGGTTGTTGCCTCACCGCTATCTTCATAGATCATCTATCTATAATAGTTGTGTGAGTATGTATAGGTAAGGCAGAGGTACATGTAGAATTGATTTTCTTTCCCGCTTCTTTTATGATTCCACAGATAATTTTTTTTTGCTATTGCAAAATTGTAACCAACAGATGTTTTTCGTTTTTTGTTTTCTTATTGATCTTTCTTTTCTTCATAGGTTCAAACCTCTTCATTTATTTTAATTCACACGATCAGCATTCTCTTATACGTTTGACCTATATATGCACTCCTCAGCCCTAAATCATATTTTTAAATATATAAATGATCGAGTTAAATTCAAATACGAGTAGGAAAATAAAAAAAATTATCTCGAAAATGATTGCCATTTGAAACAATACATTATCAAAGATTTTTCAGATGATTTATAAATTACTTAAGTCCCAAAAAGAAAAAAAAAGTAATATACACAATATTGACGAACTTAACGAAACAATAATCATTCTCACTTCCTATCTTTCGTTGTAAATTCGAATTGCAACCAACTAAGATGGTTTTTTAAAATTGAACTCCTAAAAATATAGTAGTGTTTTTAACTCAACTTGATCATCATACTCATCTACCATACTATTTGACGAATTCTAACAGTATAACCTAAGGCAAACAAGAACAATTTCTGGGACAATGTTTGCATAAAGTTTTATGTTTACAAAGAACAAATAATATTCAAACGCAAAAGCGAGGTATCAAAAATTTAAATTTCATTAGATTTTCAAAAAAAAAAGAAAGAATCGCAAGTCATAATTAATTAACTCAGGAAACGTAAGTTTTGGTATCACAAACCAATAATTGTTAAATAATGTTGATCATACCTAAATAAATGCCGTAAATGTATACTATTAGTTGTTCGCACTTTGAATAAATGAAGCTACACAGTTGTCATACAAGTGGAGTTCTATCAAAATAAAATACATTTCACCTGGCCAATTTATAATTGTAAGACATAATCAAGAAGAGTCTCAAGATTTTTAAAAAATCTTACCTACGTTTTTTTCCTCATTGGTGTACATTTATTGGTTTACATTTAAATTTACCAAGCTTATTTATAAACGTATTTTAGAGGCTGCATAAATAACTCTGAACGGGGAAATGTTATTCATAAAACGTTGAATAGCGCCATTTTAGTCTAAACGTGTTCATTAGGGTTACCAGATTAAATAATGCTAAAAGTGGTTACATCCGGAGTTTTCTAGGAGGAAAAGTGTTCAAAAAGAGGGACGAAATATGTTTTTAAAAATATAGCACCTATAAACGAATGCTCTTACAAGCCGCTTAGACGGCTTTTTTCCACCCGATGAATAGGCTAATCCGGGATAAAGCGGCGGTTCCGCTTATCTACCATGTCGGCCGTAGAATTGTAGATAGCCGGCTCCTTTATAGTCAAGACGTCCTCACACAAAACTGAGCGAGCACCTCCGGTTCAGTAGGACTGTGTCCGATCGGGACCTTAGAGATTGGGTAAAGCTGGAGAATCAGTTTTGGTGGGTGAAACATGAAAATAAAGTTCCATAAGACATATAAAAGATGACTTACATAGGTTTAGTAGGTAGTTAGTTTTGAGAGCAAGGATAGTGAGGGTGGCACCAAAAAATAAAAATTATAAAAACTCGGAAATGATTGCTGTAGCTGTTCTAGTTCATAAGAAGTTTTAAGTAGTTTTAATAAGCTTTAATTTATTTATGTAGTTTGTAAGTTTTATATTAAACCAAAAAATAAAAGATAAAGATACCGAGTTTTTTTTTGTAAATTCATCTCAGTGAAAAATAAACACTGACGTGAATTTTAGTATGAAGATAGTTATTAGGCCGAAAGGCATTAGTTTTAAGTTAATATAGTTTAACTTAGAGCGCCCGATTGGGACCAGTAAGTTAGTTATTAAATATTGATAAGTTGGCTTGTTGTTACTAATCTTTGTCTAGCCTTAAGATAGTTTTAAGAAAATGGAAAAATTAAAATTGAATAAAGAAAACAAAAATATTTTTATGAATAACGATTTACTCATTTGTGTGGTTTTCAATCTGGCAATACTTTTTTCGGTGTTGGTCTTTTTGACAGCTGTCACATGATTTATGCTCAGTTTGGTTTGTCATTTCATAATGAATAGACTTATTCCTGAACAACGTTTGCAAATCATGCAAATTTGTTACCAAAATAAATAGTTCGGTTCACGCGACGCATTGCAAAACAATCAATATACTAAAGGAAACTTTTTGTTGAGGCGCCGATTATTTTCTTCTAAGGCGTCAATCGTCTCGGGCTTGGATTTCTTTTAACCCCACAAAATATAATCCCACGACCCCAAAAATTTTAAAGAATTCCTTTATATACTTATATTCTTATTTGTAACAGTTACAAATGAAGAGATATTTATATTAGGATGATCCTTAAATGTGACTTAGTCTTGTATTGAATAGCAACCACTTGGCCGAACAATTTCTCTAATTTTTTCAGCCGAGAAAAAAATTGTATCAGAAGGGTAGTCTATTTTCACCGTTGAGGCAGGAGAAGAAATTGTCTAAAAATTTGACTCAAAACAGAAAAAAATTATTTAAAAAATAACATGAACGCTTATAATGCCAAGCTATAGGATTTTTTGAAGCAACAAATACATTCCATTAAATCCTTTCTAAATTACGTTTTATTGTAAATAAATTTTGAAAAAAAAAAATATTAAACTTAAGAAATTTTTATTTTTTCAATTTTAAGCTTAAAAATTAGTTTTTCAAAAACTATTTACAATAAAAACTTTATTTAAGCATATTATAGATTGAATTTTCGACTTTAAAAGAAGCATAGCATGGTTTTATGTATGTGTGTTCCTGTTTTTAAAAATATTTTTTATCTGTTTTGAGTAAAATTCTCAGAAAATTACCCGTCCCGCAAGAACGGGAGGATAAAGACCCCCTCCAATACAATTTTTTTTTCTTGTCTGAATCTAGTCCATGCGCTCTGTTTTTTTTTTCACGTGTTATAAGAATCACTTTCGCCCCATAATTAGTACCCTAAAGTGAAAAGGGTAACTCCAAGGGGGTGAAAAAAAATCTGAAAAAAAAAAAAAATAGGATTTTACTTAGGACCAATTGATGCCTTTCTAGCTCGGAAATAAAAAAAAAATAAAAAACAGTAAAATATACCTATATAATTGTGAAATGTACGAAATGGCAATGTCTACGCCACTGCACTTACATGTATTGACATTTAAACGACTTTGTGTCTTCGTTAGTAAGTATTCTGTTTTATCAGTAACAATTAATTAATTTTCTTCATTGCGAGTAATGCATGGTCACTTATCTACGAACTCGATTAGGCATTTAATAGAAAATTTACTAATTTCTGCTGGTATTAAAAAATTCAATCTAAAGATTTTATATTTTGTGATCATTATCAAATCAAAAAAATTACGGCTATAGACTATCCATTTAGCAATATTTAATTTTTTGTATTGATAGTTTTGTAAAAAATATTTCTTATTTGTTTTGACTTATGTACTTACATACATACATTACATACATATGTTTATTTTTGTATTACCTAAAATAACATTATATATCCAGCAACAAACAATATACATTTTTAACATAGGTATACAATATTTGCAATAAAATGCATGACCTGGGGCCCTAGGCGCACATATAAATCTAATAAAAAAGATCAAGTGGTTTGAAATGTGAAAGATTTAATTATGAAAACATTTATATTCAAACTTTACTTGATCAAAATCCATAAAGCTGTTAGTCTACCAATTTATTATAATATTTTGATTTCTTAGAGCCAGTTTTTTAGTGAAATGTATTCAGTTAATTTGATTTCCGAGTTAGCTCATCTAATTTGCCGCACCTCAATTTCAATTGCTTTTCGACAACTACTGACAGAGTAAAATCTAATAAATCTTTCACTCCAAAACAGTGAAACTGGCTCCAAAGTTGCCATTTCTTTTGCAGTCAAAACTTGACAATAAATCTTAACAAAAAATAATTTTCACTTTCAGTAGTATTTTGATTCAATTTTTCTATTTTTTGTCAAATTTTGGCTTCCAAATTTGAACTTATTTTTTTCTAAAGGTTTCTGAAGTTATATAAAAAACACAGATTTAAAAAAAGCTTTACTGCAAAATTTCTAAGTATGTCTCCGGCCTAAGGATTTTTCTTAGAATGCTAAATAAACTACATATTTAGAGTCTTATGTCTTAAGTTTCGAGCTAGCTGCGTTTGTGAGCAAAAAGGCTGTCATGCAAGCTTCACAGTGAAACTATCAGAACAGTATTAAAAAAAAAATTGTATAACGTAATGACTTCAAAATTTTGGGTAATCCTTTTCATGAAATGCAAATAAAACTGCAAAAGACCCTTATTTTTATTACCATTTAATTTCATTTCATATTCAAAGTTTACCTGGTTGCTGGGAAAAGAACATGTCATGCTAAATTCACAGAGAAGTTAAAAGTTTACTGGGTTTAACCCATTATTTGATGAACTACAAAATCCAAAAAAGAATGCAAACAAAATGCAAAAAACTGCAAAAGCCTCTCGTGGTCTCATCAGTCTAGCTGAAAATAGTTATGCTAATTTCAATAATTTTTTTGAAATCTTAAACATTTTTTTTTGGGTAAGGAAAAATACCTTCTATAATATTTAATGAAGAACTTTTAAATAAAAATTGATTAAAAAATTGATGGAATAGATGGAAAGTATCATTTAAATCGAAAAATTTTACCATCGTCATATTGTGGTTAATTTTGGTTTAGTTTTTTTTTGAAGTAATATCGACTAAGAGTTTGAATCAAGAAGTTGTAAAATATTTAGGTACATTTCACAAACCAAAATATATATTTTCTATTTTGAATTTTTTCGGTCGATCCTAGAGAAACTTTCGGTAAATATCCGTCCAAAAAATATGATCTGTATCTGGTCTCCACATGCTTTGAAGTCGATATTGTCGTAAACTTCTCGGAGACGCAACAAGTCTCGTGACCAGATCAGCCTTAATTTTATTTTTATCTAGAATAATAGAAAAGTATAATCAATGAATTGAAACAAAATTGATGAATATCTCTATTAATAAATACCTAAAAAATGTATACACTTTTAACTATTAAAGTACATTGATGTGTGACCATGAAGTCGATTTTGATAATCTTTCAAAAATTTACGCAGAATTTTTGATTGTATCTTCAGTCTATACAATAAGTCATCTAATCAGTAAGATAAGGAATATTTAACCAATATCCGCTATGATTGCATGTACCTACCTATTATCAAATAATAATACTTTAGTTTGTTGGAAATAAAAAAAAAAAAATTAGAACAAAAGAGGCTTGACCATGGATAAGTTTTTATAAAATTATTATTACTACTGGTATTTGCAGGAACATTGTAAATCCAAACAAGAATTTTAAGTCCACTTGATAAAGTTTTTGATAAGAAAAATATTGAATTATAGAAAATGGATATCTTTATGTATATTTACCGAATTATGAATTCTTGCAAAATTACTTATCTTATTCAATTATATTTAAGAAGCACCTGCACATAATATTCGTATACAGCTTATTAAAATATGTATGTACCCAAATTTGTTAAATAAATCTTTATATTTGCTTTTTTCTTATCTGTTGCTCATTGACTTTTGAAAATAAAATCAATACAAAATTTTTATTCAGTAGATTAGTCGTATGTTCTAGTTGAGCCTATCAATGAATAGGAAAGCTAAGTCATGTGACATCAATATACTACATTTGTTAACATGAGACCAGAAAAATAACCTTGAGTTAGTAATGTTTTTTAATTAAGAAAACATAGATACATACATACATAATACATATTTGTGTATAAGCGATGAAAGTTCAAATCTTGGGTGGGCAGAACTTACATTCAAAATAAGTGAGAATGATTAGTAAATTTATAGACAATTGTTAAACTGAAGTAAGCAAAACAGCAAATCTTTGTTGTTCAGAGAAAAACTATTTAAGTTGTTTTTTTTTCGAGAAGTCTCATTCAAACCGTCTATGAAGTTAGCAGGGCAACTTTCATCCAAGTAAATAAGACCTTGACAGGAATTTGCAGTTTTTTGCATGTTTCTTGCGATTCTATTCCTGATTTTGCAGTTCGGCAAATAAGGGTGTAATCGAGTGATTCTCTTACTTCACAGTGAAGTTAGCAGGTCACATAGTGTATCTCAGGAACCAAGCAAGCTAGAAACTTTTAGTAAGGCTCCAAATTAGCAGTTTTATAGGTTCAAAATTTGAAGTCCTTTTTTTTGGAAAAAAAATTTCATACTGACCTGCTCAGTGTACCTCAGGAACCAAGCATAGTAGGAAATTTCAAGTAAGGGTCCAAATAAGCAGTTTCTTTGCATTTCAAGAGTAGGCTACTTCAAATTTTTTTTTTTTTTTTAAATTATCAGGTCAGTATGAAACCCCTTCAAGTTCCTAGCATACTTGGTTCCTGAGATACACTCACTGCACTGTGAAGTTAGCATATTTATATTTATTTGGCGAACTGCAAAATCGGGAATAGAAATGCAAACAAAAATGCAAAACAAACTGCCTGTCAAGGTCCCATTTGTGTGCGTGAAAGTTGCCCTGCTAACTTCACAAACGATTTTTTTTTATCCAAAAATACCTTTATGTTCTTCAGGAATATAAAAAATGGCAATACACCTTGTAATATCAGACAAATTCCCCACAAAAATTGAGCCGAGACATTCATGTTTGTTGCTTTTAACATTTTCATAGGAAAAGTTGGAAGAATTATATATTTCTGAGAATAAAATATTTGGGAATAAATGTTAAGTGCTTTCATTATGAATAAGACTATTCATAAAGTAGAAATATTTTATTATTTTTGAATAAAAAATGTCCCTGATGTCATTCTGAAAACATTGAAAAAACTAATTTTTCTCCTGTCAATAACCAAATTATAATTCAATACTCCTCGATTTTATTACATCTTAAAGAAATATAAAAGCTTAACACAAATATAAAAAAAAAATACGAAACATTTTTATTCTCAACCTGTTAATTGATAAATATACAAAATGTACCTAGGTATGTCTATGAGGGTATATACATAGTATGTGTGATGTACTTACTTTATGTTCATAAAATAAAAACACAAAACGTACAAACCGCATATTTTATTCTAATTGATAAATGCGGTTAACCCCCTTTGCTGGGTGTGATTCTCAATTCGATAAGTCCAAAGACCAATCCAATCAGTCTCGTCGTAAGAAAAAAAAATAAATATAATTCGTTAGCCCGTCATCAAAGCAAATAAGAAAAAATATACCTATGTAGTTCTTCTAAGGAATCAACGTTTTGGTGACAGCTTTTTGTAGGTACACCAGACTATACACGATGAAAACAATTTTTTAAGACTTTTTTTTTTCATGTACCTATCTACCTGCCTCTGTTTGAGATAGACAACTTGTTTTTTTCCCACTTATTCTATAAGCTTGGTTTAATAGTTAATTGGAATAGATAGACCCAAGACACTATACTACTTATTCTAACGAAGCTTCATATTAAAAAACAAACAAACAATAGCAGTTGTAATGGTAATGAATAGCGACTTTGATGTTATCGAGTGTTACATCAGATTAACAATTAAAATAAAAAATAAAATTGTGCAATAATAAGTGTTGTCAAGTTCCTTAATGATTGAGACACAAAACATTTTATGCTTATCTTTGCATTCATATAAGAGGGTTTGCTTATCACAATATATTCGAATTGATTACGTTTTAAGAATTAACTTATTATTACATCTACTAAGGTATTTACTATTCACAATCGATTTACACTCCATGTTTCAAGATTGAGTTCACATAATTTAAACCAAACTTTTAATTAAAAGTTTTAAGGCAGATAGTTGTTCATTGCAAAATCACAAGAGCTTTTGGGTCAAACGCCAGATGACATGAATTTTCCAGACAATTTTGGATATCAAGTAAACTTAGAGTTAAGACTAGATTTTTCATCTTTAATCAATTCTTATTATGACTGATAAATCGACAAATGTTGTTGCTAACCAAAATTTCAGTCATTGAATCCCTAGTTTAAGTTGTATACCCACGAAATCGCTTCTCAATTAATTTTGGTTGATAAGACCCATTAACCAGAGTATCTAAAAAACTTACTACAGTTTTAATCCAATGTGAACAAATTGACCCTTAATCTTCAAAATTAAGGGAGCAATCAGAAGTGTAAATTGATTTTCATTTGCTGTTGTCATATTAATTGTTCTGATTTTCATTGTTAGGAGTCATAAGGATTTAAAATTGCTATAGATATATTCGTTGGGCGCCATTTTTATGTTGAGTACATTTTATTTTATTTTATTTTGTTTAGATAACTCTATCACCTTAAATGAGTTCAGCGAGAGTTGTTAAAAATAAAATTTCTTTCAATTTTTATCATAACAAATTTTTGTATATGGCTGATATGTTTAAATTTAATTCACAAAATTGTATTTTCATCTCACTGACTTGTCTTTTAAGATGTTGAGCTCATTCCAAATATATTCAACCGATTTCAATGAAATTTCCTAAATTTGTTCTCACTGCAACTGGTGCACAGTGGTTCGTTTATTGAATTTTGGTGACAAAAATCATTTCACACGTCAAATCTTGATGTAAATCAATAAAATTTTGTATACTTTATAATTTGGAGATGATTTTTTCAGTGGTTTTGCTTATGTTTTTTTTTCCTATTTAGATCAAAACATCTTCCAAAATTTATAAAAAAAAAACATTGTCAAAGTTGGGAACTGAGTCAAGTTAATTTTGAATGTTTACTTTCATATAAAATTGACTTAAATAAAGATATCTACCAAATTTAAAAAAACAATTTAAAAATATTTAGCAATGTTCACAATAATTTTAGTTGCCGCTTTTTTGAATTCGAGATTGTTTAGATTACTAAAAACTATGAAATTTCTAAAAATTTTTTTCTTATGTCCTTGACAAGTAAAAATGTTCGTAAATGCGGGAAATAATGTTTGCCATAATTTTGAATGAACAAAGAGTAAAGAGTGGAGTTATAGCTACTTCACGAGTGCTACCTCGATCATCAGACTCATTTTGTGGTACTGGTTATGATTGTATTAATTGAGAAATTCCTCTGAATCGGCCTCCGAATACTAAGGTTCGCTCCTAGATGCTGGCAAAGAGCTTTCAATTATTATTTGAGCAAAACTAGGCTAAACAGACATACCGCCACTAGGTTAGTCTTTTTCTTTTGAACACTCGATGCGTACAGAAATATCGTTGTAAATTGTCGTCAAAAAATAATAAGTTTCACAGTAAAAAAAAAACATAAAATATATTCACTCTCAATCAAGGAACACAGAGTGTTTTACTTTCTGATAAACACGTGAATATGCATGAAAATAGGGTTGCCTAGCAAATTCATCTAACATTCGGTGTAGAAACTCTTTACAAAATTGATTTTCATGAGAAAGACCGCATACAGCTTTCGTGATTAGTGGTTACATAGTTTGTGGCTTGTGGGTGAGAGTCTCGAGACAAGATGTTCTTTGAAATTATCTTCAGCATAAGGCAAGTGCGTGATAATAAATAATATCAAAGAAAATGCAAGTGCATAAAAGAACACTCTTTTCGAAGGCTTTAAAAAGCCTCGATAAAATATATTTTATTTTACATACATAGTTATACATACATTATGTACCTATCTATGGGATTGCAAATAATATTTTGATGAACACTAGGTTAGTGCGTGGCTACTAAAATGATGGTGGGTATGAAGAACAATTTTAAAATTTATTAATTTGGGTCAATTTTGCTCTATAGTGAATGGTATAAAGCTCAAAGAAGAATAACGAAGCAGTTGATAGGAAATTTTACTGACAAGAAATTCTGTGTAGGTATGAATTTCTTACTAACTTAATAAAGAGATTTACAAATTAGAGGCATGTGGAATTTTCAAAGACAATCAAACTTATTGAGGCTATTCCACAAAATAGCATCACTTAATTCATTACAGAGGAATAAGGAGCTCTTGAAATAGACTTAAGAATCCAAATAATTTGCAAAGAAATAAGGACCCCTATTGTAAAAGTTAAATCTTATATGCAACTATACGAGAACTGGGAGATAAATCAATTTTTTGATGCTTTAATAACTACAATAATAATTTTATCACATATTTTAGACACTTAAAATGCTTTAGCACCGAACATTTCCCTAAATTTTTAATCAATAAATTTACCCAGTAGAGTAGGGAAAGAGACGAATCAAATGGCACTTACAAACAGAAACAAAAGGCAACCAACTTTCTTTGTAAAACTGCAGTCCGCTTTCTGCTAGGGTCCGAGCTTGCGTGAAGAAGCTTGTTGTTTAAGGCCCACACCAAGTGATACCTTATGAATGAAGTTTGAAAAGTATTGCAAATGTAGAGAACACCTTGTAGCCACTAGAACTACAAGTGAGTTTCTAACGTACATAACTATATCAGTGATAGGTATTCATAAAACAATTAACCATTAAACATTACACAATTAAATTAATATCTTCTTTACGAACTTCATTTTACAAAATAAAAATAACAACAAAGCGCAGTATTCTTATATCTGATTTTTCAATGACGTGGAAAAATTTCAACCAACTGGTAAATCTTTCAATAAAAATATTATAATAAATCTTCCCTACCGCCCACTAAAAACACACAAAATAAAACAGCCCTCCAACATGTCTATGTCAAATTAAAAAAAAAAAAAGAAACAACATTTTATTTTTGTCAAGTTCCCCAATAATTTAATTTATTTTTATTCATTCATACATCGCCATCCAATTTTGATATTTTTGTTGTTAATTCGATTTTAAATAGACCAAAAAATTCTTGGCTGATTCTTCCCTCCAAATGTGTAGAAAATTATTTAAGCTCTTAAAGTTCAGTTCGTTGCAATATTTAAAATTTGACAGTTGCCCTAAAATGACATATTATACTTACTGGCTCCAACGTCTATCCACTTTTTTTTGTTTAGTTTTGTTTGTTTTAAAAAGCTTAATCACACAAAATATCCCATAAAACAAATAAAAGCTTGTCGTTTCTAACATTTATCGTCGTGGGTGCTGACAAAACGACCTCCTGCCCCAATCTGCTACAGATTAAACCCCACACATACCTTCAAGCAGAGTTCTATAGTAGGTAAACTTATGGTGGTGCAACGGCAATTTGCCATTATTGCGCCGCACGTACTATCGCTCTATTATATTATGTTATGCCAAAAGTCCAAACTCATGCTGCTGGTGTATAAATAGCGCACTGCATGTGCATGTGTTAATGTTACACCATCACATCACACAATCATATGCAAGTGCTGAGTTCTCAATCTCAAAGTTCTGCGGATGCCAGCAGCCAGGCAGCCAGCGTTTGCCTCCTCTTTCTTTCCTATCTAACAAATAGCTCCACTAACGAACGGGTAATTCACGAATACACCAACAATGTAAAGTTCACTTTCAGCCCCCCACAACCTAACAACTTTTGAAAAAAACCCCCACCATCACCTTCAACGACCATCGGCCGCTCTCTATATATATTCAAACTCACAATACAATCTTAAATGACATTTCGCGCTAATGTTAGCTTTTCATTTATAAAAAAAGCTTACACTTTTACTTTGGTTTTTGACACTTCACCGACACTCGGTATCTGCCTCTGTGTGAAGTTAGGAAAATGGTGGGGACAACCAAGACCGACCACGTGGTTGTCTGTCAGTCACTCGCATTTGAAACTTGTGCGGCTTTTTCCGCGTAAATCCAGAATCTCAAATTGCACCACGTCTCCTGCATGCGTCCAATATTATTATGTCCATAGGATACCACGGCAATGTCCTTTTCTGTAAAGATGATGAAGCCTACGGGATGACATCTAACTGACAGATTAATGCAATATGTCATCTGACATGCTGGACAATGTGGTCCAGAAGATAATAGATATGTGATGTTGGTTTTCGTTTTACGTTTTACGTTTGTTTGTTTGACTCGTTTTTGTTTTTTTTTTTTGTTTGTTTGTTCTTTTCAATTTCATATTAACTTTATTATAGCCTTGAGGTTTTCTGTTATTGTAGGCATGTTGATGAAGATGATGATGATGTTAAATGCGCATATACATATTTCGTATATGGCTGAGTGGATGAGTCGAATTCACGTGACTTTTAAATATTTAAGCTGCACAAAACCAGCTTAAACAAACTTCCATAGATAAAAATTATTTATTGTTGGTTTTGAGTCTGGAGTAATTTCATAATAATTTGGCTGGATGTTATCTTTATTGAGGGAAAAAGTGTTGCCAGAGTTTGTGAATTACAAATGGAAAAGTCAAAGTTGTTTAATTATGGAGCGTAAGCCTTTAAATATTAAATAAAATATAGTTTTGAATAATTTAAGCAGAAATGAAAACATTTAGGAATTTTATAAAAAATTGTGAAATTGTGAAATTTATAAAAATTTGTTGTTCAGTTTTCAAAAATCATGTGGCCTAAGGGATAGGGAAACTCTATTTACTAATTAAGATAATAGGGAAGGTAAGTATTTGAAACAAGGCTCCAATTTTTTGCGCAGAATCAGGTGATTGCCCAGGGCAATAATTGTATCGATCTTTTCAAAAATCACATGAGTCACATTTTTTGGATTTTTGGCTGTAAATGCTCCCTAAGCTTTCCTATACCCACACGCATTGATCTGATAAGATTTGTATCCATTTGAGAGTACCTTCACTACAAAACTATCGGCAGTGGCTCTTGGATAGCTGTTTACCCATCCGTGAGTTGATTTCATGAATGAGTCCAACTGCGACTTTTACTCTCGAGAGCTGCTTAAGAGTTGCTCGCAGTATTTTTACTCTCAAATAAATACGCACCTTTAGACCGTGAAATTACTTTTTTATATACATTTTAATAACGCTGCAGTGAAATAAGATTTTTAAAAGCTTCGTGGTTCATTTCGACCTCTAATTAACTGTGGTCTTTTGTTTTGGTAGAGTCATTTATGGGGTTTTTGAAAAAACCGATTCAATCGTTATTTGTGTACTTAATGTTATTTAAAATTATCATAGAACCGAATTTGCTTTAAATAAAATTATTTAGAGCCAGCTAAATATAATTTTTTAAGTCGACTTTCATTTTAAAAATCCCTTAAAGTTGGTTTTGCTGAAACTAGATCATAATATCAACAGAAGTATAATTTCGAATTTTTCCAATACACAGCACAATTTCGTATGTACATAAATATATAGTTGGAAAAAGCATAGATTATTCAACAACTGATTATTTCAACTTTTAATTGTTTATTTTATTTATGTTAAAAACAATAAAAGCGATTGTTAAGCATAGTACGTATTGATACATAGGTAGTTGCATTATTGCGTTATTCACACTTGACCTTAGAATAACTGGGTGCATAATTAAAAACATGTTTTTTTAGTTGTTTAATCTTACGTAATTTGATCGCATAATAATTCTTGATGCATATAATAGCTATGTAGGTATACAGACTACCAGACATATGTTTGATCATGGTAATTTATTTGATTTTTTATGGATACCATTTGCACCTGTGCGGTTCATACACATACATACATACATAGTTAGAAAATTTAATAACTCACAATAAATTTATATCAATAAAATGAGTAATAATTAAATTTCAATTAGAAAGGGGTACCTCTTTTTATACATAAATCTAATATAACTGTTTTTTTTTTACTTAGAATTGTTTTACATTTCTCAAAAACAACTTTAACGATTTTAATAACATACATAAGCTTCGTACATGGAATTTCCAAGGTGATTGAAAAAAAGCGTTTCACGTTTTTGTATTGAAATGAAAATTATGGTTGGTATTGACTTTATTTCATTTGAATGACCATATTTTTGAAAATAATGAATTACTTAGGTACGTGTATTTCTCCTTTTTGTCATGTTTCTCGTTAATAGTTTAACGGATTTCGTTTAAAATTTTATAAGTTTTGTTTGTTAATTTTTTTTTTCACACTCTCTTCCTAATTATATCATTATATATGTACGTATAAATTAACTAATATATCTTATATTCAGTCATGGATTAGATTTATTTGTATTTGTGTTAATGTTTAAAGAGCCATAGGTACCACGGACTCTACACGAAAAGAATTATTGGATTAGATCACGGAAAATGAGATGCAAATTACGAAAAATAAATCCCGATTTAAACCTTGGCTTGGAATTTCGTAATTTACGACTATTTGTTTGCAATTTGAGAAACTGAGCAAAATGAAGATATTGGTACTCAAAATCGTAAATCAACACTCTTAAGTATCAATTATTCTATCGAGAGAAAACAAAAATTTCGAACAACAAATCACAATTTGATCCAAATATTCCTCAATCGCACAATTTGTAAATTTGCAAAAAAAAATTATGATCACCACTTTTGTATCGTGATATTGCCACTTTGAAAGACCAATCTTGTTCAACTCTTTATTTTGTAGGCATACGCATTTAATTTTATTTATTTGAAATAAATACTTTATGCTTGACTCTACTTGGATTTTATCTCGTTGCGGAGATCGTTGGTGTCACACATAAACGATTAGATACATTCCATGTTGTTGTGCTTTATCTCATCGAGAAGTAAATTGCGACAAAAAAGTCGTAATTTATGTTTTTTTTTGTTGATGATTTGCAACTATTCTCATTGAGTTGCAAATGCTGCTTCTGAAATTATTCTTTTGGAGAGTAAATTACGCCAAAAAAGTTTTTTTTTGCTATGAAAAGTACAAGCTTAAATCATGAATTTTAGTTGCAAATGACGAAAAAAAAAACAAATTTTGTAATTTGCTATGTTTTGAATATTAAATTACCAGTTTTTGTATTAATTTGAGATCAAAATGCCTAGATTTACGAATAAAACATGATTCGTAAATTGCAACTGCAAATTTTTCAATTGGAGATTTTTTAATTCTTTCCGTGTATAATTCGATCGAGCAGAGCAAAATAATACATTCTTGTGAAATGGTATTTATATATATCTGCATACGTACTTTTATGATGAGAACAACAATACCATGTTTATCACTCAACAGTCGTTCAATGAACCGCATGAAGGTGTTCACATTGGACTGTCTGTTCCAACTTAATTTGATTTTAACCCAGACAAATTCATTTAAACAATATTTACCCCGGTAAAAATAACAACAAATGCACAAAAACAAGGATACCTACTTGTTATCCCATCTGGTAAGCATTGTTATTTTAATTTTTTTTAAAAGCTTTTAACATTTACGAAAAAAGGTGTTGTGTTGTGTCCGACCAATTTTATAAAAATTGTAATTTTTTGTTACATTTTTTTTTATTTTTTCGGACATAGGTAGTAAGCTTTTCAATGTAAAAAAAGTTAATTTTTTGAAAAATGCCCGGAAACTACTCAACAGCCAAAAAAGGTTTGTTTTGTGACTGGTAAACCCACGAATGTGCTCATTAACCACACTTTTAGTAAGTGAATACATAGTTCGTTTTGTTAATAATAATAATAATACAAAAAAACAACTCAACTAGCTTTGGACGATATTGTTAAATTAAAAAAAATATGTAATGAAGAAGTATTTTATTTAAATGAGTGGTAATTGTGTTATATAAGGACATTTATTTTTAGAACAACTTTCACTTAATTTAATTGTTCTCAGATAAAAAAATATTTCCATAGAATTGAAGCTCTTACCTAGTTTTTCAGCCACTGTTAGAATTAGTATATAAATAAAAACAAAATTATATTTGATATATCAAGAACGAGTTAACGATTGGTATTAAATTCTACTTTAATGTACTTCATGCACTACAGTGGTCGTTAAAAAAAGATCATCGTGAATGGGCCTAAATCTGCTCCAAATGAAGAAAATAAAAAATTGCCCAAGTTTTTTAGATTTTTGTTTTCATCCCCTGAATCTAAAGGGCTTAACTGACTTGTATAGTTTATATTTAAATAAAATTCTTTTTATGAATAATAATTTCATCAAAAAATGGGTTCAAACTAAAAATTAAAAAAAAAAATGAATTTTCCATAAAAATATTGAGTTTAAAATAAGTGTTTGCCAAAAGTGTTAATAAAAAACAACTTAATTTGAAAAGAAACCATAAGAATGGGCTCTAGCTTTCTAAAAAGCTAAAAGACAATACTGTTAGTGTTGCCGTTGCTTTTTTTAATCTATTTTTGTCTGTATTTTGTATTTTTTCTTAATTGCCCCTCCCGTACAAGCGGGGGATAGTATTGCCTGTCAACTTATGTTCACACTCTGAGTGTTTTAGCTGATTTTATGAAAATGTATGCAAGAAAAATAGGAAGTTTAATTTACCCCTACGCAGCGACTATAGGTTATAAAATAAAAAAGTGAAATAATAGAGAATTTGTTTTCTTCATCTGGAGCTGATTTAGGCCATTCCAAAGATAAAAAAAAAAACACATAATGACCTCCCTAATAAACACATAAATAAATACTAAAAAAAACTATTAACAATTTGCATACTTAAATTTGTATTAAAAATGTTTTTGGAGTTTTATAAATAATTAAACACTCCAACGGTTTTGATGGTTTATTTGATAAATAATTTAGACGTTGTTTTATCGAATTCAAATATTTCATACTTGTAAACATTTTTCTTTCATATTTTCTATATTTATATAATATTTTTAAAACTATTAGCCTCTTGAATATAAGAACAAGTACATATGTGCGATCCAGTTGTGCATTTTGTTTTCAAATGCTTTGTGAAACTTAATATTTTTTAATTTTAAATACAGCTAGGTACCATTTTCAAACTATAATAATCAGCCCCGCCTAAAGAATTACAAAGATCCAAGGACGGATTTGTTTCAACTTCCCATATATTGTATAGGCACAATTCACATCCTTTGTATACCTTGAATACTTATAACAAATAAATTTGCATGTCCCAATTCTTCAATAATTTATAGCTTTTATTTTCTCATTATTTTTCCCTTCTGGCAACACTTCCCGACATTCTTATCAATTGTATACTCTCTATCAAAAATCCCTCTTCCCCACCCCATCCCACATTATTCAGCACTAAAAAAAAAGAAATATCAACTTGGCGAACCATGCAATATCTTGGTTTTCCTTACACGAAAAAAATTTCCTCCCCACATCACATGCAAAAAAGATTCACAGACATTTTCCACCGAAAAAAAAAAACTTCATAGTCAAGCAAGATACAACCCAAGATGAGTGATAAAATAGAACAGACAGAGAGTTTTGTGTAGTAACAAAGTTACCTACCTATACGAGAAGGTATAGCTAAATGCACTTTCAAATAATGCTCCTCGATATACAATAGAATTTTGTGATTTTATTTAACTTGGCGTTATAGACATTTGGCTGGTTCTTATCTGTCCTCCCTCATCTTCTATATTTACAATTACTCCCTATGAAGGTGCATGCTCTTTTGTATTTAAAAAAAAATATATATAAATATAAATTACTTCTTGTTCACTACAATTGAAAAATATAAAAAAAAAATGAGGACAAAAAACTATCTTCATCTACTTTTGACATTCAAAGATATACAAAGGTGGTGTAGGGACACCTCTCTCATAGGGACACATGAACTAAACAAAAGTAAACCCCCCAAAAACCATACCAAAAACACTCCACCAGATCTCTGAGGCCGAGAGTGAATAGAAATGAAGTGGAAAAAAGTTCTAATTTAAAAATACCCACGAGAAAGAACATCTAATATGAATTTCGTGCCCAAACATTAGAATGCGAGAATGGAAAAATAGTATCTACGTATCTCTAGTTTGCTACGCGTTCTACACGAACACGCTGCCTTATACTTTAGGATTAGAACTTAGAAGCTCTGGCTCATACTATCGCCATCGCGCAAACACGCTGCCACGCTCGCGTCTAAACGACCAAACGACTGACGACACTACAGGCTACATTGTTATTATTTTATTCTGTCATTTTGTTGTTGTATCTCAAAGATACTCTGCATGTGTGAATTTGTTTTTAGAGATACAACTATAATACGAAAAAAAAAACAACAATATTCCATCCGCACATGTATTTAATATTGTTTCTTAGTGTCTGTGTCTAAATAAAGCTGTGTGTGCCGTGAATAATATTTTTTATACTTCGATTCTTGTTATATTTCGTACCGAATTTATGTAGTATAGGTACTATTTGTATCTTTTTAAGTAGGTATTCATTTAAATTTTTTTTTTTTTTTAAATTGTATTTCACTTGAACTTTTGGCTGACAGAAAAAAGAGCGAAGCACGAGTTCTGTCTAAGTAGGTACCTAACAGGCATAGTTGGTTCGTCATCGTCGGATAAGAAGAGCGGGTTTGTGCTTTTTTGTAGCTTAGCGGGCGCGCACGCTGTTGTGTTGAAAATTGTAATATTTCTTTTTCTAATCAAATAAATTTGTTTTAATGGCATTAAAAAATTTAATCGAAAAAATCAATCTATCTGGATTATAAATAAATGCTAAAATAATTAAAAAAAAAAAAAAAATCAAAACAACTTGTGCATCACACAAACAAAAATTAATATGTAAATCGAACTCAAAAATATCTTAAATAAAATATTAACCAAAATATAAGATGAAATGTCACATCACAATTGAAAGTCTCAAACAAAAATAAAGGATAACTCCGATTTAAAGCTTTTTCGTTTCAAAAAAAACTCATTGTAAATTATTTTTTTTCCTAATCACATGTTAAGCGGGTAAATGTTGAGTATGTGGTACAACTAACACATACCAACTTAACACAAAAAAAATAATAAAATCATATAAAAAGTGCAAAGTTAAAATTAAAATAACTTCAACTCTGCAAAAAAGGACTTCATATTTTACGACAGACAAACGAAACCAAAAATAAAAAATATCTCGATTCGTGCTTTTTTGCCAGGAGGAAGGATTGTATCTTTTAAGTAATTTCCTCCCTATTTTTCAATCTATTTTTTTTTTCTTTTTTATTTTCTTCGAAAGTGATCTAAAGTAGTGCAAACGATATCCTGGTGCAGAATTTTTTACCCCCTTCTGTGGCCGCCCCAACAAAACCACTTTGGCCCCCAAAATAAATATACCTATATAAAAAAAAAAAAACAGATCACACAGGAGAGAAACATTGTAAGTGTCGAAAAATTCCAGATAAAAGTTCTCTTCTCCTACACAAACTACTAACTACGCACACTCCCTCACAATCGCTACTATCAACATCGTCATCATTTTTCTCCATGGAATTCTCTTGTTATTCAGCCTTATAATCATCAAATGATTCGTCGTCGGAAGGGTGGTGAACGTCGTTTCGATATTTTGTCGTATTTTGATTTTTAATTTTCGGATAAATATTCTTAAAAATAAATAAACATAAATTAAAAGTTATTTCAAAATAAAAAATTTAACAAGCAGAAGAAAAAAAAACAAAACTACTTAAGGAGTTCTCAATTTCGCCACCCCACACCCTTAATTTTCTGGCCTCAAAACAATAGACACATCCTGTTTCGAAGAACAACAAAAAATTGATTTTCTTTCAAATTAACCACACTATTTCGTCCTGTGTGCAATATTTATATAAAAAAAAAAAAAATTCAGGAACAGTGAAAAGGACGAACACAAAAAAAAATCCACATCCACCTCCACACATTTTAAGTTGAAAAAGGATAGCAACGGTGTATATTGCCTACTCTAGCTACACATAGCCAGGACTTCTTGTTCGAAATTACATTGCTCATCGTTGTCGTTCTTGTCCTCCATCGTCAGGATACAAAATAAAAAAATGTATTCACCTATCTTTTCTTAAAATAAGAAAACTAAAGAAATGTTTTAACAATAAATAAAATTTTAAAAAATCCAAAGAAGCATCTAGTTGAAGTTTGCAAAATTGTATATAATAAAATCTTAAAAGAAAAATAAGGATAATTTGTCAGTGATATATTTTTTTTTTGTTTCAAAAGCCCCAGTTTTGATGTTGTACTTCCTTGAAAAAAAAAATCAACATAAAAATTTAAAGAAAAAAAATATCCCTTAGAATAAAGTAAAATAAATTCGCAGTGGTGCTGTTAAATATATATACTAAAAATATATATGAATTAAGTAATTAAGTAAAAATTAAATCTTAGTGCTAGTGCTGTTATTGTTGACAAATACATTTTTTCCCCAAAAAAATTCTTGCTTTGGTTAAGTTTAAATATTTATTGTTATAATTGATAATGAAAAAGAGCAAAGCTCTATGTGTGCTGTGTTGTTAATTAAAAAAAAAATAAATAAATAGTTAAAATTATACTTTAAGTTGTAAATACAAAAAAAAAAACACCCTAAACCTTAACCATACAAAATAAATAATTTTAAAAAATATTCTCAAAGAGCAGTAAAATAGTATTAAATTTGCGGTGCCTTTATTTATAGCAAGAAAAAAAAAGTCATAAATATATTTATATATATACATATAAATAAAATTAAACAAAACAAAAAATCTACAACGCTTAAATTATATTCAAAATAAAACAAAAATCAAACAATCGTTATTAATAAATTGTTAAAGTTACAAGAATAAAAAATTAATAGAAAAAATTAAAAATACAAATTAATTTGTATTTTTAAGTTTAACAACAACAAATAAATTAAATACAAATTATAATTTTTGTGATAATAAAGTTTTAACATAAATTGTTTATGAAAAAATGAGTGACAGGGAGCGATCGTCCCCAACTCTGATCGAATCCGGATTAAAAAATTTAATTGGCGGACGGGATAGTAATTATCCATTAATAAGCGGCATTAATGGTAAGTAATTAATTTTATTAGCAAAGAAAAATTAATGTAGTAAGTTAAAAATTGCACAAAGTAAATTTATTATTTTATTTATATGTATGCACCTCATTATCATATTATATATATTGAATATTAACTTATATGTATATATATATATTTAGGTATACAAAACAATACACATAGGAATTAAATATGGAATATTTACTAAGATGATTATTTATCTATTCTCATAAGGAAGTGACGACACAGATGGGGAATAGGTTAAAAGGGGGAAGGGAAAATTCCTAGAACGCATGCCTTGAACTGTGTATTCGATGTCGAAAATTCGAAGTTCCTACCATTGCGCAGGTTTCTTTTTGTTGATGGGCAAAAATTAATGTGTAGGTTCTTATATTCTCTTTGGGTTTTATTTAACCTTTTTTTTACATTTTTCCGGGGATTTGCAATTTTTTTTTCTTCATTCTACAGCATAAGTATATTGTGGTGATCAAAACATTAGACTTTTGAAAAGCTGGATATCTCTTATTGAAATAGGTTCACACCCCAAATATTAAATTCAATTTCATTGTAACTTCATTTGATTTGATTAAATTTTATAAAATTAGCTTTATCTGCATATTTTTGTTTCAATCCAAAATGTTTCCATCAATAAACGATGAGAAATGTTTTTTTTTTCTAGATACAGATAATATACAAATAATACTGTTACTGCTATAATGCTATCAAGACCATGTGGATGAGTGACGATGGTGTTTATATTCGTAGTAACATGACACAGATAGAATCTCGAACGATTGTGATTATCTTTTAATATATTGTTTGTTTTTAGTTTTTTTTTTTGTTGTGGCATTGCCTTATTTTTTTTAGATCTAATAAAAATAATATGGTTGGACTAAATTTGAATTAATTTTTATGGAACATTTGGCAAATTAGAACTGCTAGAACTGCTATAATTTACATTCATGAATCATGAGTATTTTTCAACATTGATTCCCGCAGTTTTACAGGGATTGTTTATTTTGAATGTACATTTACGTCATCTGTAGCTTGACCTTAACGTGAGTTTAAATTATAGTTTAAGCTCGTTGGATTGTCCGATGTAAACTGAATTAAATGTTAATTAAATCGAATAAAAGAAGACAAAACAAATTAAAATAAAAAAAATTTTAGTTTTTACGAGCAAATATGTATAATAATTTTAATGCCGCGTGATTTATTTCACCATACTGCTTCATAACTGGTTGATAAAGTAAAAGTTAACTTATTGTTTGGCTCACAACATTAATATTTAAATTCATTGTTTTAAATATGCAAATTAAACATTTAACAAATAAAATATAACACTTTTAAATATAAACTTTTGCTATTGTGAATTTATCAATTAAAGTAATAGCTTTTTCACACCGAACCGAAATCTCGATTTTGAGCTACAATATTTTAAAATCTACTTGAATCGTTCACACCACACAAAATCTAGATTCTGTCTTACAATTCAAAAGAATTTAAGAAGAATTTTGGCACCACATAGGTTTAAACCTAACTGAACTTCAACTCTATTTTTATGTCCCCTTATTTACTGGCTTATTTATTGACACTTTTGGAATTGTTGTTGTTTGCCAAGGGAAATTTTACTGTGCTAGCTATAACTTTTTCAATAAAATATGTCTCTTCTCTCTTTTATGGGCAAACTGTTATAGGGGAGAGCAAAATGAGTAATTAAATGTGATTGTGAATAGGCCAATTAGATTTGAGGAAGATTTGGTGGAAATCTACTTGATCACGGAATCTTGAAATATATGGGAAATCACGTTGATTTTGATGAAATTTTGGGCTCGAAATCTAGATTTTCATTCGGTGTGAAAAGGCTATAACGAATAGTAGCCCAATATGCCACTTCTTGTCAATATGCAATCAATTATCATGCAAAGTCATCTTTTTAACCTTAAAAAATGTATAAGGTTAATCATTCTTTCGAGAAATTTCCAACGTTACGCTCCTTTTATTAAAACGTAAAAGTTGAGTTTTATTTTATAAATACATAAATTTTAAATCTATTCACGCGTTTTGCATTTAGAAATCCATCACTGAGCTTAAATCATCATAAGTCATCGAATGATGGATTCCCAAATTCAAGATGTGTTTGTTGAAAATTAAAAAATGTGTAGTAAACAATTTTGTATGAAAAAGTTTTTAAGAAATAAATTGTCTCTCACTTTTCTGAAGAACATAACTTTTATTTTTATCAAATTTGAAAATTATACGAGATTTGTATCCGTAGTTGGTGAAAATTTACTATGATGATACTTTATATTGGAAATAGAATCAAATTCAATACCGAAACAGCGTACAAGTAGAATATCTTTGTGTCACAAGTCATGCTTTTATATTTTTATTATTATTTGCATTTTGAAAATCTCATAATAAGAATTAAATATATTTTAATAATATGCTGTTGCAGCAGAAAGAGAACATTTTTATTTTGAATGAAGTAATATTTCTGCTTTTAGTGTGCCTACTAATTTTCAATTTATCAAAACTCAAGAACATTATCAAATTCAAATTGATGAAGCTAATGATAGCTATGTATATCATTAAAAAATTAAATTTTTAATTTGAGACATAAAAGAAAATTCATTATTTATTTGGCACGAAATTAAAGATAAGATAAAGATAAAAATAAAAATATTTTATATTTTCATCAATTTTGTCAAACTCCATGCCATTTCGCTCAATATTGTGGCAGAATGCAGTTTATTTTAAGATAATAAGCTATCTTACTCAAAAAAGAACTTAAAACTTAAAATAATCACTGGTCTTGGTTTTTGAAGATATTGAAAATAATATGCTTTTTTTTTATGATATACTCGTACATAGCTATTATAGACCCAAAGAATTTTTTGTAGCAACAAATTCTTCAAAAAACACAACAGCGTTTGTGTATCTTAGACTTTATCAGTCGTATTTTTTAAATTTCTTTCTAAAACACTGTTAGAGTATTCGAGTATTCATTTTGTATTCATTTAATATTTCTTCCATGGATTTATTGAATGAAGAGTGAGAAATGAAATTGGTTACATGTTTGCAAAGTTGCACGATAAAATGCAGCAGAAGAACATGCCGTTAACTGACAAGTTCCTCCACAGAATGGCTGCGATAGTGATGGGTCAAAAAATCCTCTAGTTTTTCAAGTAACCTTTCTTTGCAGTTACATATTACAGTTTTCTGTAAGATGTAACTCTTAAATAACTTTCCATTGATACAGTAGATATTTGTCGGTATTCTTTGATAACTTGTAAATTGCACCCAAAATTCCTTACCTTTTTCTAAAGCAAAAAAATATTTATTCACTCCACTTAAACAGAAGAATACTGTTCTCTAATTTTCTATAAATTCAAAATAATAGCAAAAAAAAAAATAAATCAAAATGTTTAAATTTTTCAGAGGTTTTTTAATCCATTGTTATCGTCACCATCTTAGGGTGGAGTTTGACAGTAAATGGCTTGCCAGATGAGTGAGAATCTATTATTTTACGTATTTATAGTATTTCATTCCAAATTGTTCCTAAAAGCCTAGGGATTTACTACTATTTGGATCGAAAAATAAATGTCAAAATGTTCATATTTTTGCAGAGGTTTTCAAATCTCTACACATTGTGGCCATCCTTGGGTGGAACTCTATAGCTTATGACTTTTCAGATAGGTTAGAAATTATATTTTGTGATGTTGATAGTGTTTTGTTTCAATTTGTATCCAAATGTTTTTTTTTTTTAATTTATTGCAGTTTGACAGTTCATGACTTGTCTGATAAAAGACAAACAATATTTTGACATGCTTATAATATTTGGTTTCAATCTACCCAAAGCCCCTAGAAACGGATACCTGTTATTTAAAATATTTGAAGTTGTGGGAGCTGTTCTCTTAAAAAATTGTTTTTATATATCAAATTCTTGAAATTTCGAAGGAACATTTTGGTATGCAAATCGTAAGTATTAGTTTATGTGGGTATAAAAAAAAATTCAAAAAAATTGTCAATCCATTTTTGACATATCGAATTTTCAAAAAAAAGTTATATTTTTTCAATTCAAAACACTTAGTTTTGCGAAAATTTTGATAGGCAGTATTTCTTAATCTTACTAGAACTTTGTTTCTTAGAAATAAATCTCAATCCCTTCAGCCGATAATGAGAAAATTGAAATTAAAAAAAATGTTCAATAAAAAGTACTATTAATACTCGTATTTGCTATTTCTACATTTTTATAATTTTTGTTAGTATATCGCACTAATTTAAGCATAAATAAAAAGTTTTTGAAAAATCGTTGGAAACGTTTTTAAGAAAAATAAATATTTTCCTTAATGATTTTTTTAAAATTTGTTTGGAAGGTACCGTCATTTAAAAAAAAAAATCTTAAACAGAGTTTAAAAAAACACTTGAATACCGAGATTTATAAAAATTGCCCATTTAGTTTTCATTATATTTGATTTTCAAAAAAATATGTTTGAACATTTTTAAAAAATCCAAAAAAATTTTTTTGAAAATTTTGCTAAAAAACTATTTGCATTATTGAGAAGCTTCTGTATAAAAAAATTATTTAAATCAAAATAAACGTTTTGAAAAAAATTGAGAAAATTGAAGAAATCGTTCCTTGAGGAAGTACCATTAATAACAATTTCTTAAAAAATGGTTTCCCATCCAAAATTGTAGCTTTTACCAAAATAAATTTATTGAATTTTTTTTAAAGAAAAGTTGTGGTGGATTCATTTCTGATAAAAATATTTTTTTTTTTTAAATTCAAAGAATAAATTTTATTGCAGGTACCTTTTTTTCATTTCTAAAAAAAATTAAAAATTTGTGGGCAGAATCACCAACAACCACTATGAATGAAGTTTTAAGAAAATCGATCCAGCCCTTTAGGCTGTAGTTGAACAGACAGGCTGACAGACATTCAAAATTTTGCCACTCACTTTTTTGGTGTTTTCAGTCATCGTAATGTCAAGTTTGATTCTTAACTCGAATTTTTTTTTGCACAAATTCAAAACTTGCCTTATAGTACCTACATATATCGTTAGTAAAAATGAATGGAGCTCCATAATTTATGGCTTTTTAAAGAGATAACAAACTGTTTATTGATACGAACAATGTATTGATGAAAAATGACAAACTATGCTTTGATGTAAAAATTAATTATTTCTAATTTATTTGTTTGTGTTTATAATTGTTTATTTCTCAATCTTAATTCTCTCGTTGCAATATTTTTGAGTTAACAAACAATTTGTGAGCAGTTATATATTATCCAAATAACTTCAACATTTTCACGAAATACTCGTAGTTAAAACATCTCATTCATACTCATTGAATTTCGAAAAAAAGTCATAAGTCAAGAGTCGTCGTGTAAAAGGCCACTATCCACTATTACACCCCTGATTTGGTGAACATTTACAAAACGTGTTCAAATGTGCCACATTTTCTATCCCTTCTTTATTTTATCAAATAATAATTTTTTTTTAAATAAAATATACAAAATATAAAATTAAAACTGATTTTTAGTGATGTATAGATATTTTCCCATGGAATGGAATGTGGGTGTAGTATAAGTAGTGCCTAAGAATTTTTCAAGAAGCCATAAATACTTAAATACTAAGCACTGGCTGATGTATCTTCTTCTCCCTTTACCTTCATATATGTATATGTTATGTAGGTAAGTAAAATACATAAAACAAACAACAAATAAAATAATAAATTTAAAGAATTATACAAATTGCGGAAGTGCAAAAAGCAGAAAACACAAATAATTCCACCTAGTCTCGAAAATCCATTGCCTACAGTTATACCTTTTTTTTTAATAACTGAATGCCAGTTTGGAAGCTTTATGCAGCTATTAATTTTTTATCTACATACAATGTAAGTTAATTTAATTTTTTTTTTTTTACATAATAAACAATTGTATTGAACACATCTGAAAACGAGTGAAATATTTTAGATTAGTGTTGTTGAAGGAGTAGCTCAAAACTATTTACTGGATAAAATATGAAATAATAGTATAAGAAGAAAAGATATAAATATCCAACTAATTATTTAAACTTTCCAATAAAATTTGATTATTAATTTAATTGATAAATAAGTTGTTTATAGAGCATTAACTAACAAAAATATTGTTTCCTCTTACTAATGTCTTGAATGTCTGTATTTAAAATTGAAAAAAAAGATTAAAAAATAAAAATTTAATGATTAAATACTTAATTCTATCACAAAACTAAGTTTTTTTTTTTAATTAATACAAGCAGACAGCCTTGAAACATTTTATCAGTGAATTCAATATGTTGTACTATCAATCTAAATCATTTGTATAGTTTGAATAACCAACTTCAAACAATAGTAAATTCGCAAAAAAAAAACTTTATCTGACGTTTGCAAAAACATAAAAACAGTTTTTTTGCTTGAAAAGATTACAAGTAAAGTTCTGATTGTCCAGTTTTTTTTTTTCTAAAAAAGATATAAGAGTAAAGTTCTGATTGTCCTGATTGTCTATAAAATAATTTAACTCAAACATTTATTTATAGAATATGAAAACAAAAAACTTTTACTTGTTGAAGTGATTTGAAATAATATATATGTATTATCACAATCCAAGACTTCAAAAAGGTTATTTTGGTATTTTACATGGACTAATAATGGAAAATTAATTTATTTTCTTTATTTCTATCGAGTTGGTAATGGAATTATTTGAGCACTCTCACTAATAACTATTTGCGTTAGCTGACACTAAAATAGAGAACTTCCCCATTTGATAATAACGTATCTATATTATTATCAATAAACATATTTTTGTTTTATGATATTTTTCCAGTTTTGTCACTGAAAGCACGGAAGCACTTCATTAAATTATGGAAACATTTTAATACAGGTGTCACACCCATACACTGATTTATGGCATTAAAAGCCAGTTAGTTCGCAGCTAATCATCTTCAATCAATGATTATTGTGACTGGTAAATCCACGAATGTGCTTGTTGGCCACAATTTAGTCATTGAATCCTTTGATTTTTGAAATCATTAACTAAGCCAATACAAGTTGATTAGATATTTATCCTAATGTGAGGAAGCTGGCCCTTTTGCTTGCAAAATAAATCAATTGTATTAAAAATTGTAAGCGAATAAGAGTTCTTTTTTTGTGACTATTGGACTAAGCTGCAGAAGCAGAAACTTCAAATATTCACCTCAATTCCAACTTTATTCAGGTTAAAAATGTCCATCGAAGTTGGTGAGAATTTCCAAGAATTTTTGCTTCTTAGGTTTAATTTTTGAATTGTTATCAATTACTGTATTAAGAACTACCTTACAAAAGTAATGATACTTAAGGTCTTGACACTTGAGTCAAACTAATGCAAACACTTATTTATTGATGATAATTGGGCACTAAGATCGGTCAAAATCTCTCATAGTAGAAGTAATTCATATATTTTAATTAAATTGTTTACAATTTTTCCTTCCTGTTTTTTTTTCAGACCACTGAAAACTTTCATATTATAATTTAATTTATTTAAATTATATTTATGCTTCACAAATTTTAAATAAAATAATGTGACCATAATAACATTTGCCCTAATTTTAAACTCAATTTATTCCACTCGCATAATTCAACCAAATTTAATGAACTGTTAATTATCTTAGTACCTACACATGTGCATATACATTTTATACTTATGTGTGCAGAGTTTGTATCCATAAAATCATTATAACTAACTACCGCTGATTCATCATTTTTGTAAATGAGACTCTATCATCTCTTATCACCATCATTCATTCATTCATTTTATTAATTTTTCATCAGATTTTTCCTTTTTGCATAAGGTATGAGTATGTACTAATTCGGTAAATTTTTTTAGTAACTAACATATTTACATAGCTACCTACATAGAGTGGGTGGTATAGGTATTTGGTGAGAAGGGGTTATAGCGGTAGGTGTTGTATATGTACCTTCGAAGTAAGCAAATTTTTTTTTTAGGTTAATGTAAAAGCCGGATTTTCGAAGAAGAAAAAAGAAAAAAACTCTATACCGACGACGGGGACAAAAACAAAAGCGAAAAAATCGAACTCCACTCGGGTCCTCAATTCGAACAAAGAGGTGCATCAATTATGGCGCATGCCCATCACGGAATAGCAAAATTGCACCCCCATCTCACTCTCAACTTAAAATTGGGGGAGCAAAAAGAAAAGCTCTTTCGAAATGTACAACCTTCAGCGTAGTTGATGATGCCGGTAAATTAGCCATAAAATTAAAAAAAAAAAAATCCCCCTTCCTCGACTCTCTCGGAACCTCGTGTGCATATTAAAATACACATAAATGTCAAAATGATGCTTCAATGATTAGCCTGACACACAATAGAGTAAATTAATAATAAAAACACATGGAACTCTATGGCAGTCGGAAAAATTCACATAAGAAAAAGTCCACACAAATGATGGCATTTTGAACTAACTACTGACCCGCTGCCGACGATGACAATGACGACGCCCTGCGTTCGATGTGTGTTAAACAACATCCACATCACATGGCAATAAAAACCAATGGTGTGGCAACGTACTGTGTGAATTTCGCAAAACTGCCCCTTGTATCTGTAGCCCCCAATTCCATCTGTCAATTGTCAAATGGAATGTACCTATGTATGACTGTTGTGCGATATGAACGTGTTAAGTAAGGCTGAAAATATAATTGAAGTTGAAGCATGTGATCAATTCAATGACGAAATAACCCAGCGGAATAGTAGCTACAGCAAATACAAATCCAATATTTATACACAATTACTGTTATACAGTTAAATTTGTATTTAAAATTGACAGGTATACCTATATTGTATGTCATTTTCAAAGGCATGTAGTAGGTACTTTAGAACACGTAAACATAAATATTTATCACAGAAAACATCATTTTGTATAAGTTTTGTAGTTTTGTGTATCATAAATTGTGTTCTCTTTCTTGACGACATAAATGGCCTTTTGGGTGAATAAGGGGGTTGTCTTTGTCTCGTTTCCTTCAAAACTAAACACAAAAAAAGATTATTTTGTCTGTGCCAGCGCCAGTATTTTATCTTGTTCGTGTCATGACTGTATTTGGCAAGTACTGTAAAATGTGTGATATTATAAAAAAAAATAGAACTACCAGTGACGTTTGTTGGGATGGGAATCATTTTTATCTTCATTTTGTTAGTTCATTATTATTGTGTAGCACATTACAATTCAATGGTACCGAGTGCAAAAATATGTGTTGCTTTTAGTTAGTTTGGGGTTTTCAATTGTCAAAAGTATAGATATTTATGCATTCAGAGGAACAAATAGATTTGTTTATTAGTTTTGCATTGAAATATTAAACAATGTCATCGAGTAGGTATAGAAACTTTATATGTAGTTTATAAACACACTTTGTAATTAGATTACAAAGAATTTGCTATTTTGTATGAGAAATAAAGTTCTTGGGAATTTTATATGGACAAAAAATTTAATAACACATTGTGTTTATTTCACGAAAAAAAAGTAACTTAATGACCTTGTAATTTTTAATTTATTATCTTTAGTAAGAAATTTCATTTTCAATTTATCATCTTCAATTTGAAATTTATATTAATTCCATTCTAAAGAAAATAAAACCACTTCGAATACAGGTTTTTTTTTTTTTTGTAGACAGAATTTTTAACGATGATTGTTTTGTTATTATTACTAACTAAGACTATTAAACCTCCCTCTGCCAAAATATCAGATTGTTTGATAAAGGATAAAAAAAAATTGTTTTAAGAGTCGTTTTCTAAAAAAATCAAAATTTGAACCAAAATATAACAAATTGCAAAGTAAAATTTTGTTAACATAAATAAAGACTTAGGTACTTGCTAAGAGCTTGATTTTCACTGAGTTACTGATTTATTTGTGGAAAACTTTATATTATGTGTTCTTAAAGCTACCAGGTGGGTTTTTTCCGTCTAATTTTCATTTAAAATTTTTGGTTTAAATTTTACTAAATTTAGAGCAATAAATACCATGGGAGTTAAAAATATGCTTAAACTTATGAATACTCTGACCAAATTATGTAATTTAGTTCACTTTTATTTTAACTTGGAACATATGTAGGTATTATATGGCAAGTTATGCATTCGTAAAAAAGATTGAATTCCAGATTTTAGTCAGACTTGTCACTACGATGTTTGACTACAGCCTAAACGCCTGGATCGATTTTCTTAAAACTTGGTGCATAGTGGTTTTTTGTGATTCACACACATTTGTTTTTAGAAATTTTGCAAGATCTTATTTTTTTTCAAAAACGGCAACACCACTTAAAAAAAAACAATAAATTTCTTTCCGTAAAGGCTCTTTTTGACTGTGAAACCATTTTTCAAAAAAGTTATTAATGGTACCTCCCAAAGAACCATTATTTTATTTTCAATTTTCTTCAAAACGGTTATTCTGATATCAATAATTTTTACATGCAAAAGCACCTAAGCAATACAAAAAGTATTTCTTATATCTTCAAAACAATTTTTTTTTTGATTTTTAAATAATGTTAAACTTTTTTTTTGAAAATCAAATACTTTTTTTTAAACTACGAGTACCTACATGGTAATTTTTTTAATAAAACTTTTTTTTTATATATTTTAAGAAAAAAATTTACTTCCATTAAAAAATTACGGTACCTTCCATACAAATGTTAAAAAAACATTTAGTGAAAATATTTTTTTTCTTAAAAACGGCTTCTACGATTTTTATAAAACTTTTTCTATATGCTAAAAATTATAAAAATTCACAAATTGAAACTATTAAGTTTTTTTTTTTTTTAATTTTGAATTTTCTCATTGTCGCCTCAAGGGGTTTAGATATATTCTTATATATGTATGTACAAATTTTAAATAAGAATAAAAATATTGCATACAAAAATTTTCCAAAAAAATTGTTTTTGACTTTAAAAAAAGTTTTATTTTTTTTTTGAAAATTCTTTAGCTCAAAAACGGGCTTAGAATTTTTTTTTAAATTGCATTTTGAATGCGCATGAGCATATACTTAAGATTTGTAAACCAAAAGTTTTCATTAAAAGTGTTTTAAGAATTTCATTATATAAAAAAAATAGTTTTTAAGAAAACCGCTACAATGGTTTTAATTTTTTTTGAATACAATCATATTTAATCAAGAATTGACATGGCGTTTTCATCTCAAACTCCCAAAGAAGTTTGTTTTAGAAAATTTAATTATCGTATTTCATGCTCTGAAACATTTTCCTCTCTTAATGTCCATGACTTTAAATACAATTTTGTTAAGCCCTCAGTGATTTGTACATGCAACCCAGTCGTGCATTTAATTTTTCGTTTGAAAAGGTCATACTGGTAAATTTTTCATACAATATTTCTAATACTTATATACACATAAATTGAAAACTGAACCATATTTAAAGATTTGAGGTTGGTAATTTTTTGAAGAATATGAAATTCCATTAATCAGTAAATATAAACAAACCAGCTTGTTTTTTTTTTTATTAACAAAATCAGTAATTTTTACACAATAAAATGGGCATAAACTGAAAAAACTGAGAAGTTTTAAATAACAGTTAAAAGTGGGCCATGTAATTTTGTCTGCCTATATAAAAAATAGAGCCTGAAATGTGGCGTATTCAAAAAGAATTTAAAATTTCAATTGATACAAATAGGACCATTCAAAAATTTATCATTTCTTATAATTTTTTGACGTCCTTATCCGAAACCCCGTTTTTAGTATAACATTGTCAATTATATATACTAACTATATATAATACATTTTGACGATTGAGACAGTTGCCATAAAGTACCAAAAATTATAAGCCTTCGGACCAAAACTGCGAAAAACTACAATAAATGGTATAATTTCAATGGGTACATATCCTTCAATTTTCAATAAAAATTACTTTTTTAACACAGCATATTTAGGCCTTGAGCTTCTATAAGCATGCTTTGAGCCTATTCTAGCTCCAAAAAATGTTGCGAAATTTATCAAAAAAAAAAAAAAGAATTAGAAATCTTAAATTTTTCGATTTTTTTTTTTTTTTTTTGATTAAGCTCAAAGGAAATAAGATTTTGATGTTTTCTCAATAACTTGTCTTATTTTTGGATAATATCAATATATTTCATTAATGGCTCAGCAAATTTTATTCCAATTAGGCACACATATGCCCATTCTCTTGTCAGTTTATAGTTAATTTTTCGCGTAGTATTTGGCGCGCTGTTCAGCCCATTTTCACTAATTGCAAGTAAGGGCATAGATCATCAATTTATATTACGTATACGGCGTGTATACCCTTTATTCCCATTAATGTTCCCTTGTAACTTAAGCAAATAAAGAGTGTGCATTTGTTTTGTTATATCAATTAAAATGCAGGGTTAACACATTTTGATTGTATGTATATACAAATACATACATACATACATACATGCATACAAAGTATGTGCTATTAAATAGAAATTTTAAATGTTTGATCTTCTTTGCTAGACTTATCTGCCCCAAATTTGTTTAAAACATAAATTTAACCATAACTCCCTCATAAAACAAAATGGACACGGTTGTTATACATTATATTGAAATATGTCCATATTTGCTAAAATATTGGAATATATTGTTTTTTGAGGTTTTAATAAATAGTTTGCAATTTTTTCTATGAAAATCGTTAGATCCGCTTTTTTTTAAATTTTTATTTTTAGTTTTATACATAATATGTATAAGAAAGTCATTTCTTGATGTTTCTTATAATGTATAGATTTTTAATATAACTAAATATGTACATATGTAAAACATTTTTAATACCAGCTTAAAACTTTTCTAAGAAATAGTTCGTCCCTATTAATATAGTAAACTACAAAAATATCACAAAAATTGTAATAATTTTATAAAACTATCTACTTTTATGATCTGTTATGACTATTTTGTGGCCTTTCATATGGAATACATATTATTATTTCAAATCACTTCAAATGAAGTAGGTGTGCTTAAGTTCTATAATAGCTTTGAAATTCGTTATTTTAATACTCTTGTGGCAATTATTTTATAGCTAAACAATTAGAAAAACTAATTGATTTTTATATGACCTTTTATATAGTTCAGGAGCTTGCAAAGTAATTTGTGGTAATTTTAAATAATTCATATTTATCGTTAGTATATACAAAATTATTGTTGGATATTGCGAAAACGTATAGAAAAACTCATTTATAACCGACTCAAATGTATGTAGAGTGAAATAGTTATCGACATTAATTGACTAAAATTAAATGTGTCTTTTTGAATTCCAAAATTTTAAAATTGAAGAGTTCACTGTATAATATCTAGCAACTTCTTAAAAATTCAAATTCAAATAGGTACCTACAATATTTTCACAAGCATAAGAAACACAATCACGACAAGACTAATATTGACGTGATTTTGTTGTTACTCTCACATCTTGTCACGTCTAGTTAACCCCTATTTTTCACCTACAATAATATTTTTTTATAAAAAAATTAATAGTTTTTAAAATAAAATGTGCTAAAAACCAAAAACTCTATCGGATTGGGAACAGAAATTTGTTTGAAGATAAGTAAAACTACTTTCTTACATTGCTCATGTCTGATTCATGAGTTTTCTAGATACATGAATTAATTCTTTGTCGGAAATACACTACACAAAAGTACATAAGCTCTTGGAGCCAGCATCTGCTCCATCTCAGCTTATTGCAAATGAGAAGATATCTAGGAACATAAATATGTATGTATATCCCATATAAGTTCTTTTAGTTATTTAAATATTTTACCTTTTTTCCACCCCAACAAAATATCACGAGAGCGTAGTGGTAGCCTTAGACAATTGGACGTCAAACTTCTGGTCCATATCCAATATTTTCTATATGACTGCACCATTTAGTTATATTGTTTCAAAATGTTCTTCTTCTTCTTGGTGTGAGAGTTTAAATCATGTGTTTTATATTAAAAATAATTAAAATTTTTCAACTTTTAGAATAAATTTGATTTTTTTTTTCTTGTTGATGTTTGATGTTCTTGGCAACGTGTGATAATAATATTTGCTCAATTACCGAAAAAATGTTTTCATTTTCGATGCAAACGAATGAACTGATGGGGTTTGGATACAAAAATAAAATCTGCAAAATTTCTTCTTTTTTTTTTTGTTGTTGCAAAAATGACGAACACCGCAAATGATGACTCTTTTGTGACAACATGTGACAGAAATTTTTAAATTACGTCAATATTTTCGTCAATCTAGCGGATATGTGATGAATGATCCTATGTGACTTTTGACGACACAACAATTTGACTGTCTCGACAATATGTCGAGTGAAATTTGTTTACATATCACCTTTTAATTGAACGTATCCAATTAAAATTTTTTTTAATAATAATTACCACTCTAGGAAAACACACTGAGCAAACAAGCATGTGCTGAATGCTGAAGTGGTACTTGAAGTTAATTTCTAATAACAAAAAAAAAAAAAGAAGAAAAAGCCTCGTGGTAAATTTTCGAGTTGGCTCTGCTTTTTTGTGCCCACTTGCATCCAATATGAATAAGAGTTACCAGTTGTATGTTTTCTTTTGATAAACTCGTTTTAGGTACTCAAAAAAATGTTTTGTCGAATGTTTTTCAATTAAAATTATAAATACTATTCGATAACAGAAGAATTTAAGATTTTCTTATTTTATGCTTTGAAAAATTTGAATTGTTCTTACAAGAATATTTCCTTGTTTATAAATCACTTATTTACAAATTTCAAATAATAATTAAAACTTTTTATTGGTAATCCTATTAACAACTTACAGAAGCCACAAGGGCATTAATAAGGGGTATAAAAAAAGATACATCGGGTTCGAGGTAAATTCATGCTGGTTGCACTTTCATAGTGCTGTGTGAAAAATGAGACCTAATTTGCTGTCATTGGCTTGGCTCTCGGCAAACGACAGCGAGTGTCATACACGCATTAGAAAAATTCAAATCGTTAGATGTATGTGAGGGATGATTATTTTTTATATAGCTGCGAATTTTGTATCACATAGAGTGCTGGTATAGAGTGGGCTGAGCTAAAGCTGTATCAGGATAGTGTATATTTGTATTATTGTAAAACGCTGTGCTTTAATTAAAAAGATTTTTTTTAATATACAAATTGGCGCCAAAATTCAGAAATTCATATTAGCAGAGATTTTAGTTATTGTTTTTTATTGGGAACGAATGCGTGTTAGGCAGAGTGAATACATTTTTTTCGGGGATTTGATGTGCACTGTGTGTAACGTTATGGAGCTTATTTTTGGTAATCAAGGCTGATATTAATGGTTATAAATGATTTATTGACTTCCTAAAAGATCTCTTTCGGAATATACATATGTTTGTATGCACATAGGAGCAAGAGACTCTAAAATGTGATATGAGGGGTTCTTGCTTAGGATTTTAATATTTAACGTACATACTAGGTTCAATATTACCACGAATTCACAGTTTTTAGTAACAAGACCTTTCTCTAAGTGCTAAATACTTTGGTATATGCACTTATCACAAGGTTTTGACACTTTATGCCAACTTTACTTAAAAGAACTGCTAGTAACCTAACTTTATTTTGAACATTTCAGATACATCCTTCGGCATATGTTAGCAATTTTAATAAAACAGTTTAAGTCATTTCTGATGAAATAAAAGAACAAATAATTTAAAAAATTTTTCGTTTTACTTATTGCTATCTAAGACTAATAGTATATTTTTGTGATATTTATTTTGGGAGGCACTACTTCCCTTACTTTTTAAAAGTAACTACTTGCTTGCAAAATTTAAACAAAATTGGTCAAAAATTGACAGGATTATATTCATTACATAGTTTTAAACAGAAAATAAGGCACTATTAGAGAAAGGAAAGAACTTTTTATTGAAAAGGGCCTGGAAATGTTTGTATTGAGTTTCTTTTGGAAGTTGCTTCACATACTCACGAGGGGTATAGTTACAAAATCAAAACATTTGATTTCTACACCGGTGACGGTAGCACACAGTGTTTCAACTTGTATGGAGAGATGGTCTTAAATCTATAAAACCGATTTAGACATCATCTAACTGTCGCAAAGAAATGTAAATTAGCAGTGTGTTCCTTGCAAAAGTTGTAGACAATATAATTTTCAATAATTTTTTTCTACAAAACATTTTTCTACACCCATTTTTGGGGGCATTTTTGAAAAAATTAAGTTTTTTGAAATTTTATGAAAACGAAATGAACAAAGTATGATGAATAATGTTTGCTCTGGCCACTTTTGAAGGCATTTTTGACAACATTTTT
The DNA here is from genome assembly GCA_946251815.1 of Dasysyrphus albostriatus. Taxonomy (NCBI): domain Eukaryota; kingdom Metazoa; phylum Arthropoda; class Insecta; order Diptera; family Syrphidae; genus Dasysyrphus; species Dasysyrphus albostriatus. The sequence goes on from OX276336.1 coordinate 143,041,475, forward strand.
CTTATCGCGTCGTAAAAAATAGATATATATTTTTTAAAACATAAAAAGCACCTGGAATCAAAGGTGTAGAAAATTCAATTTTTAATAATTAATTAGCTTAAATAAAGTTATTTACCACGCCCACCTTCTAGAGGTGTATTGGAGGGAATTTAATATGTACTTACTTAAGCTAGCAAAATTAAACAGTCTAATTCGTAAACGTATAATGCTCGATTAGGGCGTTCAGAAAATCATAAATTGGATATTTTATGGACCCTGAAAATTTATCTTAAGAAAATGGATGGTACTAATGAAAAGATCGAGCTCCAAACATAACATCCATATTATTTTTTTTTATATAATTTAGGGCAAGGACCTGAAATCCCATAAGAAAACTTTTTTCAAGAATTTTTTTTATTTTCGAGGATCTAAAGTCATAAACTAAGTGAGAAATAAGTAGCAATTGGAAGGTTTTATTTTTCTGTTCAATACATGATGGTTTATTGTAAAATATATACGATGTCCGGTTGGGGGAGACTTCTTCTTAGTAGAATTTTGAAATTGACTTAAAAAAGATCTAATTTTTAAAATTCGAGCAATACAAATTTTCCCTCTATCCAATATATTTTTTTTTCTAAAATTTTATTTGTGTTTATATGTCCAATAGAGAAAAAATAATAAAAAGAAAGTCAAAAGAATCATAATAACAAAAAATAATAGTCTTTGAAGAACATGTTTTAATGTTTTGCTTCAAAATCACTGAAATTCCATTTATTAACCTTAGAGTCCCAAATTTTATATATAGAAACTGATTTAATAAAAAAATCATGATTCTAATTTCTCAATATTAATTGATAAAACTGCAATATCAAAAATGTGAATATTTGCAACCCATTGTTGTTATATAACTAATATTAAATTTTAGGGTTTTGAAACTCAGTTTGATAAATTTTTAGATGCGCCAAGTTTTTTTTATAAAATCAGTTTCCAAATGTAAAATTTTGGATCCTAAAGTTAATAAAAATATCTTCAGTGATTTTGATGAACAATTAGAGCATAGTTTAATAACAATTTGCTTAAAAAAATCTTTTGAATTGTCTTCTTATTTTTCGTCATAAAAATAATTTTGGGCAAAATTAAGATAATGATGGCTGGTCAAACTTTCATAAACGAAATTTAAAAATTAGTAAATTTTGTTGATCAAGTTAAAAGTACAACTAAAAATAGTCAATGTTCCCTGGATCTTTCTGGTCGGACTTATAGTACTAGTACTTATAAAACTTACAGTGAGCGATTAGTATCGAATACAAAAATTTGCTGCTTGTAGCCCAAAACCTCCAAAACACCGAGTTTTTATGTGTTTAGGCTCCAAAAATTAAATTTGCCAAGTGCAATAAAGTCTCAAAAGCACAGAGATCATTGTGGGGAAAACAATAGTAAAATACATTCAGCCTTATCACAGGATTTGGGACATTTTCAAGAATTTAATTTTGAGACCTCGAGGCCATTTGCAGTGGTCAGAAAAAACATTAAAATTTGCGTCGATATGTGGGTACAATCACTTATTATGTTTTATTTTGGATTTTTTTTTTACTTATTTGTATTGACTGAATATTTGTATTGACTGAATGAGTATGCTGTATAATATTGTTTGTCCAATTCAAGCATTGTATTAAGAAAAATAATCAAAAACAGTTAGAAAATCTATAGAGTTTTTGGGGGCTTTCATGAAGATTCAATGAAAAAGTTATTTTACTACATTTTCAGGAGCAGTTTTTATTCTATTTTCTTAGTAACAGATTACAAAAGCAAAACAAATCATTTAAGTAACTGTGACCACATATTGATGCAGATTAAAATGTTTTTTTAATCACTTTTTTGAATTGTGTTTTTACCTAAAACACTCCATTTCTTCTTTCTTGACCCTTTAAGCCTGTATAATAATGACTTTTAGTTCTTTATTCTTAGCTTCTTTACGACGCGACGTAAGATAAAAACTTATGTTGTAAAATAACATAATCTAGGCATCCAAATTGACCGGTTACGATTACTGTTAACTGAATTATTTTGCCAATAGTACTATGGCATAACGAGTTTCGAGGCAAGTAAACTTATTATGTCGGAACCAATGTCACTAATATCTTCGATTTCAGGCAGCAGTTTGTCAGTCATTGTAATGCAATAACTAATTTGATTTAACTTTTAAATTTTTGTCGGTGTAATTTTTGAATATTTGTATGGACCAATGCTTTCACCATTGTTTTGTCTGAATATATAGTAATGGTATATCTTCCCTACCAAAGACGGCATTTCAACGAAGCCTAAAATGAGCCTCATCTGAAAAATATTGTCTCTTAAAGGGTGGTTTTTTTAAAGCTTTTCAAGACCCCAAAAAACATTTTATTAATAAGTCCCCATCACATAAATTTAATTTCCATGTGAAACTCTGTCCCTTTAAATGACATCTATCTAATAATTAATATTTAAAAAATCATTCTTCAAAATATCACTTAAAATCCATCCAACGATGAACAAACTCTTTTAACGTAAAAAATGCCGCCATATTACATATTTCTCTGAATTTAAAAGTATACTTAAAAGTATAATTAAAAAAGTTTAAAAATGAATTAAATGTCAATCAAATTCAAAATTGATGTATAGGTGAAACCATACATATGCCTAATGAACATACCTCCTTAACTTGTAATGAGTAAAGTAAAGCCTACTAATTCAATTAGATATACTTTCATAATTTATTTTAAACATAAAATTTAAAATTTAATTAATTTCCAACCAAATTAGAAATTAGCCAACAACCCACAACTTTGGTGAAACGAAAATAAAACCAAACTAAATATTTACTTCCAAAAATCTAATCAACACTATCAATTAATTCAAATAGGTATAATTCAATCCAAAAGTGGATGGATACACATTGCACATAGTTTGCATTATAATTACCTATATTCTCACATTAGAAATTTTTTGGTATACACTTAAAAAAAAAAAAAAACTCATGACATATGGCAGTTTTAAGCACATGACTTTTAATTGAAATTCATCTCACTCTGGCTCGTGAAATTTTTCGATAAAATTAAATCTTTTTGTTTAGTTTAATTCATCCAATTGTTACCACTGTATCAAATCAATTAAATTGCATAGATACACAATGCATTCCGACGTAGATTCTGCATTTTCACCATTAGATTGAAATAGCAAAAAAAATAAATAAATAAAAATAAAAACAAAAACAAAGCAATGGCTACATCTGTATAGTCTTGTCAGATATACTTAAACTACATAGCTATACATCCAATGATAGAAATAAAAATATACCATAAACAACACACTCATCTCTCTGATACTACAAACATCCCTCTCTCTGTTGGGCATCCCCCGAGCCCACAGTTTCGAACCACACTCTCTCTCATCATCTAAAACTAAAACAAAAGGGTTGAGGTTAATCGAATGGCAATAGAATAAATCTGTTTTTATTCGAACAATTGTCATAGATACCGGCAATGTGTGGTGTAGCACTTAAATGTAACTGTATTGTGCGTAAAAGTATCTTATGGATACTTCAAGAAGACTACAGAGTGAGAGAGAGGGAGAGAGTAAAGTAAGAAAGACCAAGACAAAGGAATACTGATTTGGAACTGGGTGAAGTAGGAGTAGGTGAAAACCATATTAGGTTCTACATGAAGCGAACTGTAGATTCGGGTCCAATTAGTTCAGAGATGTGAAAAATTGAATCTTAAAGATACATTTTACCTCCCTCCTTCTTATATGGGAGATGTGCAAATCGAGGAAGCCAAGCAACAAATTGGATCACAAAAGTAGACACCCAACGTGATTTGTCGTCTCGGTGATGCTAGCTGATGCTGTTGCTCTTGCTACTTCTGGTGTTTAGGTGATAGTGACGCTGGCTGGCTGGTTGTTTAGTTGGGCTAGGATGCTCAAATGGTGTTAATTAAACGAGCCAAGGTGTTTGTCTAAGGCCAACATACTGCACGTTTTCTATGTGTATCTAAATTTATACCTTATTTTAACAAAATGCACTCGTAATGTATGTGGTTATGATGAAATTCTTTTTTACGATCGTGACATTTAAATTAGACCAACTCACCGAACGATTTAAAAAAAAAAACACAAACAAAAAATACGTAGTATATAAATTTTGTATCTTTGCACACATCAGCAACAGCAATACAAATGCCAAAGCGAGCAGCATTTTTGATTTATTCATTATTTTCTCAACACAAAATAAAAAAAAAAATTATATTCTGCGCCTCCAAATCTGATGGTTGGATTTTATCAAGATTTCTAGCGGGAAAGGGTACAAAATTGTATTTGAACAGACAGACAGACGGTTTGTGTGTGTTTTTTTTTAAATATTCTATAATGGAATTATGTCTACCTGCAGTTTCAAAAATTATTGATATTGCCTGGTTGGTAGAGGCGGCTGTTTTGTGCTTCCGAGATAAATAAGAATTTTTCGAAAATAGTTCCAAATTGGCGTCAATCCAATTAGAATTTTTGAAAATACGCGAATTTTTCAATGAGATATGAATTTATTTGAGAATAATTTTTTTTTTTGCAGTTAATGCATCGGTGATAGGTCACAAGACTCTTGAAATGTTTTACTTTATACGATTAAATGTGTCCAGATGGTTTGGTGATGAAGATTTTTCTTTTAAATATCTTGAGAAGGTTTTTATATTAACTAAATAATTTTTTTTTTTTAAACACCTCAACGTTTTGAAAATACATCATGCATATTTGTTTTATTTCAATAATGCTTAATTATTCGTGAAGGAATTTGCAGAGTAGGCAGATAGAAGCAGTGAGAATGGTCATAAATGATTGTGAAAAAACTCTGTGAAAGACATAAAATGAATGTTGTTTGATGGTCTAAAATAGTTCAATGAGTCTTATGGTTAGGTGCGCTTTCGATACAGACAACTAAAACAAGCTATTATCATTTGATATGGTTTGAAAAATTAGGACGATTTCCGTGAAATTAAAACAATTAGTAGGAGGAAACAACATGCATTTGATGAACCTTTGTACCCATAAAGACTGCCAAGAAACCAGACGAAAAACATCGCGATAGCCAATGGATTGCAGCCGGTACACAGTGGTTCAATTTGTATAAAGAGAAGGTCTTAAATCTTTAAGATCTGAAGCCGTTAACCAATTTAGATGAAAATTTTAGGCATGATTAAGGATATCATTAGACATCATCATACATTAAAAAAGTCATCTAATCGTTGAAACTCGATTCGTGTGTTCTTTGGAAAAGTAGAAAAGATTTTGAAGAAAATTTTGTTTTTGACTTTATTTCTATGAAAATAAAACGAAATGCCCTAAAGCTAAGAACAAAAGCTGGTTCAAAATGCCCCGCTCACTTTTCAGGACGTTTTTGACCAAATTATTTTTTCTTAATCATTCCATAAAATGTGCAGAAAATGACTTTTTAAAAAATTTGGTTGTACAAATTTCATACCACGCCTACTTTTTAGAGGTTCATTGGAGACAATAAATACCTATTTTTACTTAAAAAAAAAACTAAACAATATTTTATAAACGATATTCTAGAGCGTAAAGGCGTTAATAGCGAAGTTATCCGTTTCTGTGGGTCCAAGCTTTCAATATTGTTTCCATAAAAATTGCCTATGTTTCATTAAGCCTCTCCCAAGCCAACGCGAATGCGGAGCGATTCGCAGTGAATTATTCACAATAGTACAAAATATGACAAATACATAACGCTTAACAACAACAAAAATTCGTCGTCGCTCCACACTCGCGTTGGTTTGGGAGAGGCTTTAATCTTGTCAGAGCTGCAATCTATCTTTCCTTGATCACTTTACTTGAACTACCAAAAAAGAGGAGAAAATTGGTTTATGTCAGATCAAAATTTCAGCAAGCTTACACAAAAAAAAATCATACACACTACTGGCTATTTGAATAGGTTCAGTCATTTTGGTTTTAAAAGAACAGTGTTCCTTTTCCTTAATATTTATTGGACTAAGCCCAATTTGTTTTACTTATGTTGGAGGGCTTTTTGCTACACTCAGTTTGAGATATAAAACCAACTTGGAAAATGCACAGAGTTATTTAGATATGCTTATTTGATTATATTTACCTAGAAAATTATCCAATTTTTTGGCGTCACTTGAATAGGTTCACTGCTAAAAAATTTAGTTTATGTCAAAGTGAGTTGGCTAATCACCCTTTATTTTTTTGCCAATCGATTGTTGGAATTATTTCTAACAATTAATTTTTAAAATGGGTTGTGGAAAGCCCTTAATTGAGGAAGAAAAATGATTATTCACAGCGTGAAGTGAATTGTTTCTAAAACATCGGGATATCGCAGGGAAAATATGGAAGAAGCCAACAAATTGTAAGCAAAAATTTGCTTAATGAGTCAAGTTATGCGGAAATAATGAAAAAAATTATAGGGTGATTAAAAAATCGGGTAGATGAACCAATATCAGAACTGCGCCAAACTCTCAAACATTTTGTTTCAAAAACAATAAAAAAATGGTGGTAACTGGAACTAGGTTCCAGCAAAGTGTGTTATTCGAAGTGTCAATTATCTACGTCTGTGAAGTAAGAAGGGAAACTTTCACCCGCTCAAATGGGACCTTGACTGGAATAAACAAATTTTTGCATTTTTTGTATTTCTATTCCTGAATGAGGGTCTAATCGAGTGGACTGCTAACTTCACAGTGAAGGACTTCGAAATTTTGACCTGGCCTTTTCTTGAAGTGCAAAAAAAAACTGCAAATTTGGTGTTTAATTGCAAGTTCTTAGCATGCTTGGCTCCTGAAATACACGATATGATCTGTTTTCTTCACTGTGAAGTTAGCAGTTCACTTCACCCTTCTTTGGCGAACTGCAAAATTGGGAATAGAAATGCAAAAAACTGCAAAAACCTGTCAAGGTCCCATTTTCATGAGTGAAAATTACCTTTGCCTACTTAACAGACGTCAAATACTTAATCTATAAAGTATAATAAAAAAAATCTAAAAAGAAACTACTGCTCAATATCACTCACAAAGAAATGCGCTTTCAATTCTATAGAAATAACTTGTAGTGAAAAAATCTTATGGTAACGATTCGTTTTGCCAGATAGAAAATAAGTGTTTTTGGACTCAAACAGGCAGGTGGGTATTACTCCTATGCGAAAAGAAGAAATTATATTCCCCTGTCCCGTCTGATTTCAAAAACACTTGTTCTTTAACTTACAAAACAAAAAGCTGCAATTCGAATGAGGAATGATGAAAAATCGAATGTTAAAACTCACTATGGTCATTCATTAGGCGTTTTTCTTTTTTTGTTTCAGGATAGAACTCTGAAAAAACTCCGAGCATGTCAAGCTTGTCCTGAACAAGCGTGCTCCGAGCGCTCTGAATTATTTTTGAATCACCTTTTAACACTAGTTGTCAAAATGCTTGTGTTCAGCATTTAACTCTGCCTGCTCAGTTATTTTATTCTGAGTTCATAGAACACGCTCTGAACAAAAAAAGAAACACAAATGCTTAGGACCGAGAGTTTTGAGCTAAGAAAGAAACACAATTTTTTGTTTTACTGTTCAGGTTCTGCTCTGAACCTAAAAAAAAGAACGCCTATAATGAACTATGACGCATCGGTCGTTACAAGTGACTTTGACTGTAGATATAAACCAACCTTCCTATACTTCACCTTTAAAATCCCTATTTTGCCATCCTTGAATGGTGTCGGACTCACATGTCAAATAACTCCATATCTAAAAGATTTATCCTTGAATAAACTCAAATAATGATATCCTTTAAAGATTCCATAAAACATCCATCAACAACCACCCTCACATGTATAACATACATATGTACTCGTATGTAGGTATGCACCTAATGGTCAATTGGAAATTGACTTCACCATCAAACTACTATACAATTTCCCAGCACGAAAACTATTGAAATACAAATCGTTGAATACACACACAAAAGAGTATACATATAGGAACGCCCTCACAATATTCCCCCAACATCTGCATAGATGGCACTTTCTTCTGATTTCATTGCTTTACAAAAGCAATACCTATGCCACACAAATATACAATGTGCAATATACTGTTAGTTCTACTCAATAAACGGCCAATAGAACCTCCACTTAAAAAGATTCACAAGAAACGAAGAACTTACAGAAAAAAGGACAGAAAACAAACACGAACACAGAATATAAGAATAATAGTTTTGTAGAGCATTTTTGGTTATATGCCAATTTTTTTTTGAACAACCGCAAGCAAGCCAAGCCGCCAACAACTAAACCAACCCTCCCACCATTGCAGCCCCCTTTGGCGTCACAAGTCATTTGTAAATTTTGTGAGAAAAGACGTCTTAAAATAAAAATTTATAAAAAAAAAAAAAACAACAAAATGAGAAGTGCAAGGAGGACATTAGGGCGCAAGTGTCACGTTAAATTGGTTATTTTTTTTTTTGTATTATTTTCTTTTACAGCCACTGTTAGAGATAAAATATAAAAGTTTATTTTTGATTTTTTTTTTGTTGATGAGCAATATACATATTTTTAAAAACATGAACAGAAAAAAAAAATTTTTAGGAATTATTTACTAAAGACAAATATTCATAAATCAAAAATAAATAGATATTTTATTTAAATTTTAGTGTAAGAAAATTTAAGCAAATTAAGATTAAAAAAACATTGTTTAAGATGTGTTGTTGCTTGGATCTTGAAATAGATAAACTAATATTCTTACTTATCTCGTGTCAATTTGAAGAAGTAAGAAAAACTTTTTTTTCGAAAGAATTGTTTTTTTTTGCTAATATCGTTCAGTATTTAGTGAATCATTAATTAAAATTTAAAAAGAAAATTTATGTTTATGGTGGGGCAATGAAAATTTGTGTGTCGATGTAAATTATTTTCCAATTAGTATAGTTGAATAGCTTATATTTTGTTTTTGTTCATAATTACAGAGTTGTACTTTAATGTTTACTCAATTCATTCATTAAAAAAAATAAAAATAAAAATAAAAAAATGAGGTTATTATCTAAAAAAATTATTTTTAATAGTCTAATTCCAATATGAGTGGTTTTTCAGTTCCTAAGAAATTCTTTAGCAGAGACATTTTCAAAAGAAAAACAAATGGAAAACAATCAATAACATTTAAATTATAAAATATGATCTTAAAAGCTTTGTTTTGAAGCAATAAATTAGTTTTCAATTTCTTTTGTTAATTTATGATTATTCTTACTTTTTTTAATTCATTCATCTTTTAGTTTAAAGGCGTATAACAGCTGCTAGAACAAAGATTTAACGTTTGTAAAGGAAGTGTACTTTATTGAGAATCAACAAGAACGAAGTGAAAATATTCGAGAAACAAGAATTTCGTTTTAAGTAATCAATTTATAATCAAATCAAAAAATTTTGAATGCTGGAAACTAGAAATAAAATTCGTATTTGTTAATGCTTACTTTCTTAAGGGATCCCTTAAAATTTATTAAAATTATTCTTACAATAAATATAATCCAGTTGAATATTTTCAATTTTATCTAAGTTCCTTAAAGATTTCCGTTCTATTAAATTAACATTAATTTTATTTTTACATCAGTCACTTGGCATTCTAGTTTTTTTTTTAATAAAACATTTTTATTAAAAGATATAAAGAGAAAACATAAATCAAAAATAAAACCCCACGCCTTCAAAACCTATTTTCGTATCATTAATCAAAGTCGCACGCAATACTCAAATTCTTTATACTCATGTATAATATTTAAAGCTATATGATATTAAGCTAAACTAGAACTAAGGATTCCTATCTTAATAAGCTTATATTCTTGAACGATTTGTGTCTCGGAACTTTGGTATTATTTAAATGAATAAAGTAATTTTTGATAACAATCGAGTTCAGGAAGTCTCATAAAACCACTCAGTTTTTTCTTTCCCCCACTCAGAGAAGTTGATTTGTATTCCAAGTCATTGTTCTAAATTATATCGAGTTGAATCCATGAAAAACTGTATTTCATCCTCCCCTTCCAAAAAAAAAAAAAAAAACAATACCTACCAAACAAAAGAAATCCATGAATATTGCATGTTATTTGGCCTTTTGTGTCTTAGAAAATTTACGATCCTCTGACATTTTATTACACTTTTCGTTGATAGATATGAAATTCAGCATGAAATTCACGTTTTTCGTCACAGGAGGTGAAATACAAAAATAAGAAAACCCTCACCACCCTCTCTATTCTAAACTAAACCCTTGAATAAGCATTCGAAAATGGCACAGCAAGCAACCGACACAAAAATTACACAAAGTAAAAAAAAAAACAACAAAACAAACGAAACAGAAGGAAAAACTGCACTAAATGCATTTACAGTTGTAGGTATCCATGGTTTTCCACCGCCCGCCGAATGGCCGAATGGAGGCTTTAAGTAAACATTTTTTCTTTTTTAGTTTATTTTTTCTTTAAATTTATCTTTTTTTTTCGTTATAATGTCTAATATCTTAAGCGCTTTTCTAAATTCAATTAGGTTTAGTCGCATGGTTTTTGCGGAAATGTCTATTCCCATCGGCATAAATTTGGGGAGAGGGGAGGGGGTATAGAGTGCAGAAGGAACTATTTCATAAGTCAGTATAGTCTTGAAAACCGTGCCAGAGCGCAACTATATAGTGCTTTGCTCTGATGATGTGCAAAAGGTCTGGTCTGGTGGGATTTTTTTTTTCTTCTTAGGTTTTTATTTTCCTGATTTTCTCTCTTTTTAATAAAAATTTATCTTGAAATTATTTTTAGGATAAACTAATAGAAAATAAATTTAAATTTACAAATGCATGTGATTTTGAATATTGAATTAGATATTCATCATCTCGAATGTGAGAAATTAGTTTCGAATGCAGGGAGTGCTGCATGTTTCCCCGCATTTGATTGATCTAATTAAAACAGTGTTGATATTTGTACTTTAAACAGTCTTGACGAGGTGTGTTGAAAATTTTAATGTTTGTAATGATCTTGTTTTTCTTTTCCTGATAGTGTTTACACAGACGAATGAAGGCCAACTATATAGTGAAAGCCCCAAGGAGATGCTATACTTTGTGGCACTATTTTCAAATGAGCAATATTTGCATTTATAGGTATCTACAGAAATCACGGCATATTTTTCTAAAGGTTTTTTGTGTGGTAAACTGGAATCAGAAGTCAGAAATCACATCACGTTTTTGAGATGTTCTCGATTGAAAATCAATTATGATCTTTTCCTGTGTATTTTGCCCCTAACCATTATCATTCTTTTCCAAATTATTCCATGTTTCGAGTCATTTTTAAAAGACCTACAAGGTGCCATCATAATCTCATTTTTGACAGAAATTGACTTTGATTGTTCTTTTCGGTGGTTCTTCATATTGAAGGACTATTTTTGTAATAACTTAGTTCAAAAAATTAAAACAATCTCAGGAAATGCACTTCTATTTTGATTTGTTAATTTTGCATATATGTTTAAGATAATTTGCGTTAGCTAATCGTGCTGTTTTGATTGCCAATTGATAGTTGTAATTATTTTCACATAGTCGGTTTTCAAAATGGGTTTCGGAAAGCCCTCGACAGAAGAAAAATACAAGAAAAAAGAGTTGATTCAAAGCGTGCTGTGAAACAGGTTGAAAGCATCACAATTTCGCAAGAGATCTTGTAAAAGCTAACATATTGTAGGCAAGTATTTGCGAAATAAGAAGCCCGATTTATTTCGCATATAACTGCTTTGCTTTGAAAAATACGAAAACAGAAAGTTACATCTTACACGATGATTCCTGCGTCTGACTTTTTACGAAATATCATTAGTGCGAAGGAGAGAAAACATCTGATTTCACTTTCACAGCACTGAATTCTGAAAAGAGTCAGACGCAAAGAATTATCGATTATCGTGTAATATCGGACATAGCGACTACAAAAGTGCCGAAAAAAAGGAAGCAACAGAAATGCACCCAACTCTCACGACTCTATTTCGAAAACAATGAAACAAAAAACAGACAATGTTTGCTTAGGTAAAGTGTGTAAATCGAGGTGCTGTAAAGAAAGGCATCTACAGTTTTCTGTTTAATTAATTTGTCGTGAAAAATCTAATTGCAACGTTTCGTTTTGACGGATACAAACTAAGGGTTTCACACTTGAAATGAACAAGTGGGAAAGATATAACTGCTATGAAAAAATGACACATTATATCTCCTGACTATCCACTTTGGTTCGAAGCAAGAAGTACTTAACTTTCGAATTCAATACTAAAAATTTAGCTTAAATTATGGAACACCCTTTTGAATTGTGGCAGCTAAACTTGTTTTTGGAATATTGTTCAACATTGAAAACCCGCTATTCTGTCACGTAATGTTTCAATTTAATTAACTCTGTCGAAACTATCAACTGTCAAATAGCTTTTTTTAAAGTTGCCAATTCTTAAATGTGCAGAAAATTTAAATATTGCATTAATTTTGGGATGCAATTTATAATGTGAATCACCCTGTATATTTGTTCACTTAAAAAAAAAAACCATTTTAGTAAAAAATAGGGTGTACACGATTTTCTGTGTACACAGAAAAAACTCACTCTTGCGGTATTTGGCCCCTGGTCTCAGAATTGCTTTAGCATATCAAGTTTTAAAATAACTCATTCAAAAATATCCTTAAAAGCTTAGAATAAACGTTATTTTATACCACAAGATAATTTTTTTGCACAAGACTAGTAACTACATTATGGAGGTCTAAAAAATTTTAACTTCTTCCATTAAATGTGGTTGTATTTCTATCAAATAGCATTACTCTCTTCTCAATTAGTTTAAGAAGAAGGTTGACAGCTTATTAATGATTTCTCCAAGATGAATGAAGGAATTTGAAAGAAAAAAATTTTAAATATGAATATTTATACATACTTTCAATTGACGATACAAATTTGTATTAAAGTTTTTTTGAGAAATAAAAAACTTGCCTAAAAATACAATTTTGAATCTGAATATCTCAAGAACGGCTAGATCAATTTGAGACCAGATTCGAATTTAGTTTATCAAAAACTATCAGAAAAGTATATTTTTGGTTCAATTACAAACAAAAACTAAAATTGGTTATTGTTTTCACTTGCAAAAGGCTGTAACGCATTGGATGCCATTTTGTATAAGGATAATACTTTTTCTACCTAGTGTATGGTAGATAGATTTCAAGTATTAAATTAAACATACCATTTGGAGTTGTGAAGAGCCATTTACTGTTAATATTTTTTAGTGAATCCAATCGTATTGGTGCAATAGCTAAACCTAATGCAAAATATCCTGAAAGATCTGACCCTCCTATAATAAATCCCGAACAATTTATCTGTTTTGTAGACCCAGACGAGACATAGTCAGGGTCGTTGCAACCTGTTCTGGACAATCTCGAGTAGGGGAGCATGCAGTGAGACTGAGTATTCCTTACAATACTCAATGCCATAGCTGGAACGACCGTCAAGAAAAGAAAACAGCTTTTCATTTTCTTTGTAAATATCCTGCTCTGGGTCAAGTGACATTTTTGACAACTTTAACGAACTTCCTGAAAGGAAAATCAAAAATTTGATTTTCTTTCTTAACGCAACGAAGTTGATCTCAGACAAATCAATTGATTCTGTATCATGTCCCCCTCCGGCCCCTTTGCTGGGTTTAATGATGCTCAATGACAACGATGATCAGTTGGATCGTTCGCGCTTCAGAGCCGTTCTGCTATCTGCCGTGCTCGGCACATCATAGCTGGCTGTGGACGAGATGCAATCCAATTGAGTGAGTGTCTTATGTCCCGCATCTTGACGTTGGTGCTGACTCACAATACACTGCAACCATACCCCAAATCCGTTCTAATTCAAATCAGGGAACTATGGTATCATGGTGGATGCAGATCCTTACAGGAAAAATCCCGTCATACCGAGTGGGCAGCCGGAGATCCTGGAAAAAAAATCTCGCATCCAATCATGTACCTGTTAGACCCCCGGAGGAGTCATTTTGATTTGTACAAACTAACTAACTGCCGGTCCCTTTGCTTTCAACTTCCACGAACTGAAGATGATCCTCAGAGGCTGTCAACAAATCCTCTATTAAATTCCTTTGTGTCAACATTTCTACCTACCTGCCTACTAAATTTATGTGGTCAAAAATCAAATCTTTAAAACTTCATATTTCAACAACAGAAAAATTCTTTCTATCCAAATGGGTAATGGCTTATGATCCCCCTTTTTTTTATAAAAATTTAAAATGAATAGACATCCGTTCCTGTTTTTCAATATCAATTGAATTTATTTTTTACTGTTTTCAAAAATATTAAATTCTTGCATACTAGGAAATCCGCGTAAGATTCATAGCATGTTGAGGTTGGAAGTAGATTAGAAAGAATTAAATTTAGCTGGGATCAAATTTGACCAAAATTTTTACGCAATTAAATCGACACAAGGCCTTCATCTCAAAATAAACTATAAAAATACACTTCTGGCTTTTCAAAAAGCAACAAAACAATACTGTAAGTGTTGCCGTTGTTTTTTGATTTTTTTCCTCTTTTTTGTAATCTCTTCATTAAATTTTCCCTCTCGACTTTGTGAGGGGAAATGTTGCCCCCTCCCGTAGGATTTTTTCTTGTCTACTTTAAGCCTTCATGTTCTGAATGTTTTGGCAGATTTTACGTGAATACCCTAGAATGCAAAAAACGAAATGGGCAATTAAATTTACTCCTGCAGGAACTATAATTAATGAAAAATAAAGCCTGACCAAATTTAGAAGGCTGCACCTAAATACTAATTTATAAACTCAAAAAAAAAAGCAATGACCTGCCTTCTATATTTGCAAAATGCTCATATGACTTTTCAAGAGCTATAAAATGTCGTCAGTTGGCATATACCTACGTCAGTAAAATAAGAAAACTATTTCCAATACCTACGTCAGCAAATACACATATTAACATGAACATTTATATTTTTCTTCGAAGAAAAAATTATCTTCAGCTCTATCTAAACACAGACATTCTTTTCTAAAATTGAAAAAAAAAAAAAAATCATAACGTCACTAAACTTAAATCGGATCTTTAACCTAACCAATAGGAATCCCATTGAGGAATATTATAATTGTTATACGTCAGTGTAGTATTTTAAATTAAATTAAATTTTTGGAATCAAAAAATTAAGATACATGCATAGATTTTTATAGTCAATAGAATCGCAAAAGCTAAATACACACATTTTTTGTGTTTTTATTTCGAATGGGAATAGTCTATTAATTTATTGGAATGTTGTTCAATATTTTATGGGAGTAAACATTTGTATATTTTATTTTACTTATTCATATTATATTTAAAAAAAATCTCTATATTTACTGCGTCTGTATGACAAACGTGGGATAGAATTGATTCGCACATGATTTGAAATGCGTAAATTGTATATTTTTAAAGAAAATAGTGTAAGCACGCAAGGACGTTTATTGACAGGGTGGTAGAAGCAGTGGAAGTTGTTGTAAAAATAATAGTGTAATCAATTATAGACTCAAAAGATTGTAGAAATATTCTTATCAAATGTTATATTGATTGATTTAGTTTTTTTAATCACAGCGTGTTTTTAGATTTACTGATGCAAAATACTCGCTTAGACCCGTTTGTTTATATGAATCATAAGTATATTTTAACTTAATGGTCCATCCCACACTGGTGAAATTCAACTTGGGGAACACGAAATTCCTAGACGATAGAATTTAAATGAGCGAAAAATAATGTTCCTACTGTTTGGAGTCCAGCAATAAAGTTAAAAAATAATACAAAAATTTATTTATTTCAAGGTAAAAAAAAAATAAAATACTACAATTTAAATCGGTTCTTCCAGTGTTGATTATATTATGTGCATTTGAAACAACATTTACTCGTTTTTTGTTCACCAATTATAACCATCTTAAATATAAAACAAAGAACAAAAAGACATACATAATTCTAATTATACATAATTTAAGCATTATGAAAATTAAAGCAAACCTAAACCTATTTGCTCAGGCCTTGAATTCCCCAACAATAATTAATTTCCAAATGAACTAAATAAAACAAAAAAGACAGGAGCATTCATTTCGATTTTTTCAAATTTATTTTTCCGGCAGATTGAAATGATTTTTTTTTGTATTTAAATACACGAACAAATTAATATATAAACATATTTATATGTATGTTTGTATGTTTGTATGAACACATAAATAAATAAATATATATTTTTGAAGAAGAAAAAGCACTTTAGAAAATGAAATGTGTTAATGCTTTTACCACAAAAATGAAATGTTAAATACATAATTATATCTGAGAGAAAAGGTTATATTATTTTTGTTGATTTAAGATTTAAAATATAATATTTCCGAGATATGATTGAAAGTTAAACAAACAGTTTATATATTTACAAGTTTGACATATGTTTAAAATCAACACAATATTTTTGACTAATTTTTTTTTTATTAAATGATTTTTAAACTGTTTTTTTCTCGTTTAATATTTATTTTTGCTTTTAATGTTTTTTTTGTTTTTAATTTAATATTTCTTTTAATTATTTTTATGAATCCCTGAACTCTTTAAAATATAAAAACTATAAAAATCTTATATTTCCGTTCTAGAAAATTTAAATATTTTTATGGTACCTATATTACAAGAAGCCAAACATAAAATTGAAAATAAAATTTCACATTTTTGTGTGTTCTTCTAATAAACGAATTTGTAAATGACCAACATTAAAAGGAATTACCTGTCTGTTTTGAAATATTATATGCTGCCACTAGAAAGCCAGAAGAATTTTTAATAATTTCTAAGATCCCCAAGTAGTTAAGAATTTCAGTTAAGAAATAAAATATGTTATTAAGTTTTTTTTACTGCGCATATATAAAATAAAAAATATAAGTAAGGACATTCCAATCGAAGGCTTATGCAACGTTATTTATTAATTTATAGACAACAAAAGCATAGAATGTAGGATTTAAGAAAATATATATTTCTTAAAACTATTTTCATCATAAGAGAACTAAACAAAAACACTAAAACGGTTGTCTTTAAATTAATTAATATTTTGTTCTGTGGTCATTTTTATTACTATAATAAAACTCATTTAGACATTTAAAATAGAAGCAATTACTGAGGTGTCAAACTGTGCAAGAAGGTACATTTATTTATACTTAACTTTAGGTAGATCATATAATTATAATGGATTGAATATTATGGGGGCCTAACAACAGAACATTCCGTCTATTTCGAGAGTTGATGAGAAGCAAACAAAGAGGTGTAGAGAAGTGTCGCATGTAAGATTGCTTATTATTTATTACACTTTTAGCTGTCACCACAGGGAAGCAATGCTTTTTTTTGAAATATTGGTGGCTCATTTTCACCTTTTTGTCTTTATTTATTTATGGAATGAACCTTCCATGGATACAAGATGACAATAAAACATAAATTCTTCAAAAACTCCTTTGCATATTCGTCGACAATGCCGGACTAAAACATTTATTTTGTGCAAATTTAGTAAGTATTGAATTCGATCTTGGCAACATGACAATTTCAAGCTTAAATTTCCAGCACTCTTTCATACACATTTCATTTACTGAAGTTTTTCAAAGTTTCTCCAATATGATTCCGTTGAGGGTATAGGACAATAGAGTGATTGCAGCTCATCGGCAAATACCTATAATTACGTCACCACCTCAAGTAAAAACCATAGGTACCGTCAAATAGTTCATGCAAAATAACTTTTGGAGCACACAGTGGTCCGTTTGTTGAATTTTTAGGAAAAAAATTATTTCTCACGCCAATTCTTAATAAAAATTAATGACACACTTGATGATTTGGGGATGCTGAGCTCAGTGGTACTGGCTTATTTTTGTCTACTTCAAACAGGGGCTGCACAATTTCGGTCAATGAAGTATTGTCGAAGTCAGGAACCGAGTGAAGTTTTTTTAAGTGTCCTAAAATATGTGCTTGAGTGTATAATTTCATATAAAAATGACTCCAATATTGATTTGTACCAAAACTAAAGAAGATGGTCCAAAATCTTCAGAAAAGTTCCCAAGGAATAAAATCTAATTTAAGTGCTTATTTTATAAAAAAAAAAATATTTGTATTGGAAATTATTTTAGACCTAACCTGATTGAATCTGAACAAAATTTGACAAATTTTACGGCTTGAAGTAGCGAATCATTTTGATTTTTTCCAGTTTTTTTGAGCAGATGACCTAAAATTTGACAAGCTACTTCTAGCCTTCAAATTTGTCAAATTTTTCATATTCATCAGATTAGGTCTAAAAATAATTTCGAATACAAACATTTTTAAAAATTAATTCTAATCCCTTGTGAACATTTTGGACCATCTTCTCTTAATTTGGTACAAATCAGAGAACATCCAAAGCACGATGTAACAAGAAAAGCTTGGCAATTTATCATTGATATCAATTAGAAATCGAAGAGCACGGCAAATAAATCTGTGAAAAGTAATAATTGGTGAGTTCACTTCAATCAAGTTCCGACAAAAAATAAACATTCAAAAGTCATATCTATGAACTTTTTCTAACTTAAGACAGTTACCTAATTTCAAAGAATTTTAATAAACATTGTTCATTAAAGTTGTCCTAAAGTTGTCTAACTTTCTGAAATTTGTCTAAATTGACGTTTTATATAATTGAATAAGGCATATTTTCAACTACTAAGGACATTTAAAAAACTGTCTTACTAGTCAACCGCCTAATAAATCTAATAAATAAGGCAGTAAGTATTTAATTATATTTATTTTTGTAAGTACGAAATAATTTTATAAAAAAAACAACATTTTTTGTTTGAATTGGTTTATCAAACATAAACGCAGTAATTGAGGAATAGGGTCCCATATTTGGTATTGCTCCGGGGCCCCATGAACTCAAGCTATAGCCTTGAGCAGATCTGAACCGGTAAATTTGGATTTTACCAACTAAACTCACTGAAATTCTTACAGCCCTTTATTAAGAATTTGTAAAACTAGAAACCAGAAACTAGTTTTAGGTCAAATTAGTTTTGTTTTGAGTTCTATAAAAATAAATCAAAACTAGTTTTAAAAAAAACGTTATTTTTCATTCTTGGAGATAAAACTAGTTTAGGTTTTGAAACGTGTTTTTAGTTTCGACTGTATAAAACTAGTTTTACCGAAGTATCTGAATTTATTTTGATGGTTTTGGGTAATGTGCACCAAATCTTATGGCAGCCAAAGACACCCTGCCAAATTTTTAGAATGCAGAGCAGACGAAAATCTAAATCTATGTTGAAGAATCACTTTCACAAATTCAATCGCCTTACACTGAAAGCGAAGCAATAAGTCCACGTGCACTTACCCACGCGATTCCATTTCAAACATCTTTTCAAAGGCGTCCAAAAAACTAAAGACTTCGTCAGCCATTGCAGGGAGTTCGTCCGAAAAACTCAACAGCAACATCCTCCGAAAAGAAAAAATACCCATAAGGGATCGACGAGAGAAAGAGAAACATGCTGCCAAAATGCATTTTGAGAATAAATGCGCCAAATTGCTTCTGATCAACAGGCCGAGAGCGAACTACCTGCGATAAAATCCTTTAAGTTATAAGTCGGTCAACAACACGTTAAAAAGTGCTCTTTATCATTCTGAAGTACTGATGAAACGCCAAAGAGTCCAACTCTTCCACTCCTGAATATTTAGGCAATGTGTATGGGCTCTTTCTCTCTCTCTCTATTATTTTTCACTATCAGAAAAATCGTCAAAAAACCAATCTTCTTCTTCCTCCAAAAAGTTCTTGACAACCAATTCGCGAAATATACTTTTTCGCGCCATCGTTAAAAGTATTAAATATGCCGAATTATTTTGTGACGTTTCGTAAATTATTTATGTATTTTTGTTGACTTCCGATTTCAATTTATGATGAATAATTTAAATAGGCTTCAAAACTAGTTTTGAAATCCTTAAAACAAGATATTTCTGGTTTAATGACTTTCTAGTTTTATCAAAAACTGTTTTTGTGGTTTCGAGTTTTAGATATCAATTTTGTTTGAATAATACTGATTTGTTCAAAGCATGAAGCACGAAGCCCCTATAGAACTAGTTTTACGTGAAAGTTGTTTTGAATTGTGTCAATAATAAGGCTGTTAGGGAAGTTTTCAAAAAACATTCTTAAAAACAAAAACCAAAAACTAGGCAAGATATCCAAGTTTTTTTTTTTTTTTTTTAAATAAGTTTAAACATTTCTTGAATTTTCTTTCGTAAAAGAAGCAAGTTCTTTGAAGAAAAATTGGTTCAACGCATTCAAAAATATGGCCTTATTTCGATGTCCTATTAGCTTAATCTACTGTGTACCTACTAATTATTATTACAACCATAGCCATAATAGACACATGTAGATACCCTCGGTCACATGTTTGCATAAAATTTGAAATAAAACACATGCACATGTTTTTTGTGTTTCATGCTGCTGGCTACCGCTGTTCGAAATCAATTAACGTGAAAATGCAGACTAATGCCTCGTGATTGTTGTTAGATTAACGCATGGTTAGTCCTATGTGATGTGTGTGGTGTGGTTCCTATTTTATTAGACATTTTATTTTGCTAAGAATTGTTTTTATTTAACAAAAGTCGTCAACGTTGTCGGGCAAAAAAAAACAAACAAAACATCTAAATCTAGATCTAAAAGATACTTTTAACAATGCAGTGTTGATTGAGATTTTTTCAACATATTCAGCATCCCTTAATTGTTTACCCATCTAACAAATCTGACAATTTAAAATATATTCACGTATATACTCGTACACTATAAGAAGATAAATTTAAATTCAATTGTTTTTAGTTTGGATTTAGTGTATCTCTTGCAAGCAATATATAGGTGCTCGGGGATACCAAACACGTGTGTTTATTCTTTTTTATTTTTAATTAGTCTTCACTTAGAAATGTTGTTGATTCTATATAAACTAACAATAATGTGCACACAAATGTACATACATATGTATGAATGAAATCCATCAATATTCAATTTACTTTTATGTACAAATATTTTACTGAATTTAATTAAATGTGAGGAAATGTTTCTTTGAACATCTTTAACGTGTATTTCAGAATAACAAAAAAAAAAAATACAAGTATCTAAGAAATAGGAAGTCTCTCAGTCTGACAGATATGTATGTACGTACCGGATAAATCTTGTTGGCAATATTATATAGCATTTAACTCAGGCAGATGCCGAGCGATTAACATTAAACGGCGGATGGAAATTATTAAAAAGCTTTGAATATTTTCTCGCTTTGGGGTAGCTCAAGCTCAGATATATGTACCTACGTTAGTCGTAAGCAATTTTCTAGATATGTACTTGTAATACAGCGTGATAGCTTGACTACAAAGCTAATGTCTAATGGATTTATTATTTGTCTTGCCTGCAGTCGCATGCTGAGCATTGTCCTAGATATATTTATTTTTTGAATCTGATAGGTAAAAGTATATAAACCAAATGCTTAGGTAGGTACATAGATAACAAAAGAAAAACAGAAGGGAAAAGTGTTGTTTTCTTTTTTATTTTTAAGAAACATTATTTAGGGATGACAATGAAAAGACGGTATGGCCTTTGAAATGCAAGTTTATTTCAGAGTGTGTTTGTAAAATTAGGAAGAAAGAAAATTGTTTTAATACTTTTTTTTCGTCAAATAAATATTTGTATTGTTTTGTTCTTGGCACTTGTTGTTTATTAGCTCGTGATGTTTGAATTATTCAGCATAATGACGAATAAACTATTTTAAGTTCAAAGTAGAATATTATTAATTATGTGTGTAATGATAGTTATTAATTTTTTACGATTTTTTAAGAAGTTTTGTTTAAAAATAAATTAATTAAATTTGGTGGCGAAACAGTTCGTGGATAACCAGGGAATAGTGACTTACAACTCTCAACCATTCCTCTGTGCGTGTTGTTGGCAGGAATGGAGGGGGACCTTCAATTTTTTGCCCAGTCTGAACGGCTAGATGAGAAGCACTTATTCATGACAAGTATACTCTTGAAGGATTTGTCAGTTCCTCGCAAGAAGCAGTACCTCGGGAAAAACATTTCTGTTTTCAGGTGGCAGCGGCTGGGAATCGAACCTAGACCTTCGACATGACAGTCCAACGCACTTACCATGCCACGAAGTGCCTAGTTTTGTTTAGTTTGGGATATATTTTCGAGTGATTATAAGAATTTATCTTAACGAAAATATTTGTACACGAAAAACTTAAAAAAATATTTTTTACTAAGGAATTATCTTTTTCATTGAAAATTATTTTTTTTTGAATTCTTAATAAGTTCAAACACATTTATTTTCCCAATTTTTACCTACTACCAAAAAATTAAGGTTGAAATTTGATTTTAACCATTTTCTACAAGAAAGCTTTCTTATTAGAATTTTTATGATTTTTTTGTTCAACTCAACGAAACCATTATTTTCAATCGATTGGTAAATCAACCAATTATTATTATATAAGTGTTTTACTTTCGTAAACTTACATTAGTTCAGATGTCTGATTTTTATTACAACTACCGCAGTAACCCGCTTTTTTCAAACTACTACCAACTACAAAAAAACACATTTTCGTTTGTCACATCATATATATTATTTTCAATTCTCTTAGCAGGTTTCCATATTTTCTTGTAATGAAAATATGTATGTCTATGTATATATGTCTTTTTCATTTCTACATATATGTATTTATGTGTAATGGAAAAAACATTATGTTTATACCGCAAATCCTTTGATTTCTCTAAATGAACTCCAAACTTTTTACCATCATTTTATTGTCATAATGGCGCACAACATGAATACAAACAAAGAATAAGAAAAAAAAAAAAAACAAATTTGAAATTGCTTTACGGCAATAAAATTTTGGATTTTAATGCGACGTTCTTGGATAATTTAACCTTTAACTGCCGATTTTTTTATTGATTTTGCAATAAATGGATGACATACGGTTAACCACAGTAGAGTATGGAGTCAGCACTTATGCAAATAAAAAAAAATAAAACAAAAAAGAAATAGTTCCTTCCGACTGCCGCTGAACGACAATTCAATTGAGAAAATGGAAAAAAATCCTTTATGGCTTGTAGGTAAGTTAGTATCTATGTATGTGATATATAGTTGTTATAACCTCTGTTGGTTTTGGGAATGGAATATAATTCAGAAATGAAGACAATTCAGGAAATAAATATGTCTTTTGAATTTCTAGCCCTCAAGTTCTTATTTATTTAGCTCGAACAAAAATCGAGTTCTTAAAGCGCTTTTTTCAATACTAGTTTTATATAATTCAGATGTGCATGTGAAGTGCACATCTTTCAAGTGGAAAGTATTGAAAGAATTATGTAGATCCAAGTTGACACTCTTGGCAAATGCTCTTTTAAGTATACTGAGACCATTAAAAATGTATTTTGAATCATAGAATACAAATTTTTTACAAAATTTTGCTGCGAATATTTCCCAAAAACTCCCTCTTAAAATACGTTTATACATTTTGTGTAGGGAAATCTAAATTATTTTAAGTTCGTTGTATTTCGACAACAATTTTTTAAGAAAGTCAAAAAAAGTGAAAGCGTTGCATTGAGGGACATTTTGCTCAACCAAATTTTTGCAAACAAAAAACTTGGCTACAATTATTATTGAAAATTGTTATAGGTATGCTTAATTACAAACATACCTATTGGGCTCTCGCAACATGATGAATTACTATCCAAAGCACAATGGCTTTTCAGCTACTACGATCTCTAGCAATCTGTTTCCAATCCGTGAGTGTTCTGTCATCCAAGATGGCTTAGTCTTTCTTGTTGCCTCAGAGCAGCTAAATTGAAAAACGCCATAGTGGCTTAAGCGTTACACTGGTTGTATAGCCAATCCAAAGTAGTCAACGTGTTTTGAATTACCTACTGGACTAAATTCACTGCTCATAGATTTTTTTCTTCTCTACTTGCCATACTCGCCCTCATGAAAAAATATCAGTCGAAATTTGTTTACTTGCAAGAACCCAGTATTTGTTCTCCATATCTGCCTTTCGTCCCATACAAGGATCCGTGAAACAAGAGTGGCTGTATAAGAGTTCTCTGGAGCTTGTATTTCGCGTGAGGAATTTTGAACTCATTTGTTTCGCCAATTCCCACGGAAATAAAATGCTCAACTTGGTCGAATTTAAAAAAAAAAAAACTTTTTTAAAAAGTTCAAAAATGTCCGTTTTAAACATTTTTATGTCTGTTCGCGTACCTCCCAAAACTACGAATTCAGCCCAAAGTTCTGTCAAAGCTCATATGAAAAAAATAAAATTCGTAGAAATTCATAGTTATGGGAACTACACGAACAGACCTTTTAATATACAATATTGTTTAATCTTATTTGAAGTTTACATAAAGAAAATGTATGTATCTTAATCCGTTCGAGTTTGAAAAAATCAATTGTTACATTTTTTAAATATTAGATTTTCAAAAAGAAAATTTGAAACATTTTTAATGGTTTGGTTTGGATCCAAAATATATTTCTTTTTTGGAAAATGTTGGTAGGTATATTTTTTAGAAGCGTTTGTATAAAAAAAACATTGAAATCAGTCACACCGCTTTAAGGAAAATTGAAAATAAAAATGGTTCTTTGGGGAAGCACCATTAATTATCATTTTTTTTAAATGGTTTCCCACTCAAACGTTGCCTTTACTAACAGTAAATATTGAATTTCTTAAGAAAATTCTTATGGATCCAATAAATTTATTGTTTCGCGGTGCGTCACACGAACCGAACCATTATTATTGTAAAAAAAATTGTACGAGTTGCAAACCTTGTTCAGGAGTACCTAAGTCCATTCATTATCTAATTGCAAACCAAACTGAGTATAAAAGTGACAGCTGTCAAAAAAACAGCTCCGAAAAAAAGAATTGCCAGATTGAAAACCACACGTCTAAGAAAATTCTTTATGTTCTTGATCTTCTAGTTGAACTCACTTGGTTCAACAACAGTAAAACAAAGCTGTTAAAAAATCATTGGAGAATATATATTTGGATATAAGAAAAAAAATATGAGAGGCAGTTGGTAGATTTCATTAAAGTCACTTCCTACAGCTAAAAGTACCAAGTCTGAAAATGTCATCTAAATTATTGGTTTCAGAGAAACAAAGCGAAAGAAAAATGGGCGCGGAAGTGGGTGAGTCTAATTGCCTAAACTTTCTCTTAGAACCGTTAGAGCCGTTTCCGAGAATCCAATTTGGTTGCCGATACCGATACCAAACGATACCGAGGGCATCAAGACTTTGGTATCGTGGAAAGCCCTATTCTTAGATTGTAAAAAGTGTTAAAACTTGTTGATAGAACCAAAGGAACCATGACAGAGACATTGATACTCAAATTCAGTGATTTATTTTGTTCTGAAATTACATTAAAATAGCGTTTATGAGGTTTTGACAGAAAGCCTACGATATTATGTTTGAACCATCAGATGTTGTTCACATCCATATAAGCAATACATTATTAAAGCAGTCAGTGGCGTCGGTTCGCCCTTATACAATTTTGCTGGTAGCTTTCTCCTTTGATGACAAATGCTGTGATGTAGATTGACATCGTCCCAAATCCAACAATTTTTCTTGCTTACATCCTTTTCATCGAAATATTAGACTCGTCGATGAAGGATCTATTTTCTGGATGGAAATGACACTATCCATTTGCCTTATGATTTAGAATATATACATTATGTATGTACCTATCTGAAAAATAAAAAAATAGAAAAAATTATAACAAATTTAAAAACATGGCCGCCATGAACTGTCAAAATCTATCTTACCCTTCAGTACTGAAAAATCATTCAGCATACACATCAGTCTTCAGACAAACTTTGAAATAAGTTTTCATTATAAATTCTTGAAATATTTATGTACATTAAAATAATTACGGTTATAAATGTATTAAATATCTTATGTGATTGGACCCCAATTTAGTGTTCTTATTTATTAAAGCAAATTCATTTCAAAAATTCGCGTTACAAGGTTGCAAATAATCATTTTTAATTTCAATAATTTTATTTAATCTTATTTTTATATACAAATATACCTTCTTATATATATATAATACATACGTTTATGTATTTTTAAAAATTATTTCATTTTCTAGCCTTCATTTTTGTGATATATACAAAAATAATAAGCTAACAATCTCCCTGTCATTCTTTGCATAATCTTCTTTAAATCGTTATTTCAAAACAAAGTGAACAATTTCAAGCTTAAATATTTATAAAATTGTCACGATTTCTAAGTTAAAAAAAAGGAAAATTAATTTACTTCCTGGGATTATGTTTCACTCTATTTAAAAAAAAAAAACTCTTTTAATCTACATATTAACACTCAAGGATTCATTATTCCCAATTTCACAAGAAAATTATTATAAATGATTTCCGAAAAAAAAAATTCTTGACAGACACAATGTCCAATGTCCCAATGTAGTATTGATCTTTATTTTTAAACCAAAAAAAAAAAACATCGAGAATTGATGTAAACTGTCTTCTATGCCTTTGATCATTTCAACAAAACTGATATTTATAAATGTCAAAAAGATGTCTTCCTATGCGTACAGGCAACGCACAGAATATGTACTATGTATGTTGCTATGGCCCACCTCCACCCTATCCTTAAATCACAAGTAGATACGTTTATTTTTGAGGTAAAATGATGAGACGAGCTACCCCTCAAGATATTTTTTTCTACTCCTTCTTCTTTGATTGACTTGGTTTTCAAAGTGCCTGATGTTTATCAAATATAATTGATTTTACATTACATTGTTCCTAATGGGCTAGGCATGAAATAAACTTTGTCAGCCAAAGCAAATGTTACCTCGAAAATGTTTTTGTTGTTGTTTTTTTTGTATTTGTTTATAAATAGAAGAAGATTGTTATTTTTGAGGAGCAGGTTTTTCTTTTCCTTCTTCTAATTAGAGACATTTTGAATGTGCGTGTATTCACACAATGAATATAGAAATAACTTAAGCTCATTGAGAACGACAACAACGAAGAGAAGAAAAGTGTCAAAAGCATTTTGTTTTTTTTTTTTTCAGAGCAATACTACAGGGCAAGTATTGGTTTCGTTTAAAAAAAATTAACTTAAATTTGGGTTAGTTCCCAAGATATTTTAACCGATTTTTTTTTTCAATCTGAAAAAAGTACTTTTGATAACTTTAAAAAATAGTCTTGTTATTAAAAGTGTTTTTATCTTTGCTTAAAAAACATGATCATGTTAAACATAACAATAAAAGAGAAGGTGTTGTATTTTACATAGGAATCAACAAAAATACACTGCTAATATTAAAATGTTAAAAAACTTTCACTTTTCCTAAATAAACCCCTAATTTTTTTGGCTGAGCATACATTTTACATTTTTCCCGATTCCCTGTTAACAACGCCCTAATATTGACTAGGCATTACTTAACATCTTCAAGACTAAGTGGCTTTGCATCACAAGAAATACTTCTTGCGACTTAGTTGAGAGCTTTATTTTGCATATGGAAAAATACCAACTCTTAGAATTGCAAGTCAGTGTTGTCTTCTTGCTGTCGATTGTTTATTTTTTTCATACAAATCGATCGTACTAACAAGTCATCAAATGTTTGTGTTGATGAAGTGATTTTCTTAAATTCAAATGTGGATACAAAATGCACAAAAAGATTTGGTTACTTTAAACATTGCTTAAAATTTCATTGAAAACTACGATAAAAACCATAATTTATATTTCCTTAAAAACATGAATGTATAGTTATTTTTATCGTTAAAAAAAAACTCAATACTTAACATGTCCGATGTAGTAAATCCTTCTTTTTCGGTTTTTTTTTCGGCTAGTTAATTGTTCAAATTTATGTCAGAAGTATTAATAAAAATGTGTAATAAAAATTAATAAAAAAAAAAACAAAAAGTTAAGTTTTCGTATAAATTTTTTAAGATAACAAAATCAATTCCTAGAAGTGATGGCAGACAGCACTGATTTAATACATTTTTCAGCTAGTATTTTTCCATCTCTCGAAATGACCTTTATCAATTAAACCTTTTTTGGGAACGGCCATGATTGTGGGCAATTCATTTTTTTTTTATCCTTCAACTACTTCGAAATTTCAAATCGTTTTTAACTTAGAAAATGGTTGGAGTTCTAAAGACACACCATTTATTTCAATTCTTATTTATGATGACATTGTGGAAATATTAGAAGAAACAAAAACAAAATAAGATAAAAAAAAAAAAATAGATATTTCTGGCACTTTTACAAAAATTCCTTGTTTTTATGATGGTCCCTAGAGATGTTTTAGACATACTCGTAGAGAAGAAAATTTTTATTTGTAATCAGAACTCTGAAACGAACTTGCATGCAAATTTTATAAGAAAATTGTTTTTGTTTTTATTGTATTTTGTGTTTTTTTCTCAAGTGTTGTTCATTCATAGAAAAAGATATAAATTTTAATGAAAGCAACATCAATGTGCCTTTGGAATGCGTTGGTTGATGGATGGATGAGTTCTTTTGGTTTGGCGCATAAACATTTCAATTGAATGTATGTAGGTGATGGAACAGGTGGAAAAGATTTGTTTTGTTTAGAATCATTTAACTTCCTTAAATTAAATTGGCGAGTATTTTTTAGTAAAACAAAACAAATTTGATTTTAATTTATTTTAGACTAAAATGTATCTTTATAAGAATGTTTTTGAATTATCTTGCTTGTTTTAAAAATATGTATATGTTTTTTTATCTTTTCTTATGATGCATTTATATTAATTTTTTTATTGAATTTGAAAGTGCTTTTGATATTTGAATTGAAATACATTTTATGCGTTTGTTATACTTTTTCCAAAATATTTGTATTTGATAGGACTCAAAAAATTGAAGTAGGTTTTACAGTCAATAACACATGGTTAAGATGGAAATTTTCACAAATAGTTAGGTACATGATTATTGAAACGATAAGCTATATATATATTTTGAAAATAATTCCACGGGTAAGTCAACCCAATGTATGTACATAGATACTTATACAAAGGTTTGATTTTTGTTTGAGTGAATATTAATCAGTAAAATTTTGTCTAAATTTATATTTATACATACTTTTTTCTAATTTAATAAAAAAATTGAAAAATAAACTTTTATACATATGTACATAATATACAATAATTGTTAATGAATAGTTATATACATTCATGTTATAACTTAGATTTTACATTCAATAAATAGTAGTTTTAACTTATTTGGTTTCAATACTCGTAGTAGGCTCTGTATAATGTGCTATTCAGTTTAAGAATAATAAATAAATACAAATTCGTTTAGAAAATGTTTTCAAAATTAATAACTGATATTGTTGTTGTTGGTAAGTTTCTTTTTTGAAATAATAGACAGATGATCATCTTAACCTAAGCCGAAATAAAGCTTCAGTGACGTAGTGTAGTCATAAGTGATCGAATGAACCAGTAACAACTATTAATTGCTCTAGACGTGAGCTGTAGTGCCAAACTACCATAATTCAGTCTCGTACTCGTTTTATTTGAAAACTTATGCGGTATTTCTGCTCCTTTCGTCTTGTGTTTCCATAACTTTTTCACTTGAAAGTTCTTATTTTGCTGTTCGTCGGAGCAAAAGGAATAATTTTATATTTTAAAATAAAATCAAATGCGAATTACAAAGGTATTGTATTCATAGAAAATGATTCAAAACATAAACCAAACGGAAAAGAGCAGGGCAATGCATCAGTTCAATTAGCCAGTCGAAAGCAGAAAAAGTTAAAAAAAAGGCTTATGACCAAAACAAACGCGTGCAGTGTTTTTATGGGAGACCAGGTTCAGTGAAAAAAAGCCCAGTTATGCACAGATAGCCCTCAAGTTGATTGATTGGGAAGCTTACAACTCCTATTTTGATTGTCCAATCTTTAAAGTTTAATGAAAAGAATTAATGTCATTTTTCTATAATTTTTTTTTTTTTTGATAAAAGTCAAATTATTTTAAACTAGAAAGCAGGTTGAGTCCCGCTTCGGTTTAATTTTCAGTTTTCAAAATGCAAGTGTAAAGTGAACTTTTCACAATTGTGAAAAATTATATTTAAAAAGCAATTGTCTCAACCCTCCTCAACAAATATGTACCTAAGTAGTATTTTATATAGTTAAATGCAACGGGAGAGGCACAAGGAGAACTTATCTAAGTTTTGATAAAAAAATTACAAAAACTTTGAAAAAACATCGGTTTCTTACTTAAAAAAATTATAACTTAGTTTCTAATGCTCGGAATTACAAGATTCAGATATGTATTTGAATAAAGTTAAAAAACAAATATGGAAATAATTAAAAATACCTAGTTTAGGTTAGGTTAGGTTAGAAATGATTGAAAAATACCTAATATATGATAAATACTTAAGAGTAAGCGATGCGTGCAAATGTGCTACCCATCTTTTTAAGGCATTAGAGTAAACAAAAGAAAATTATATTAAGGTTGTGAAATTTTATTAACATTATGTAAGTGATTATTCCCAATCAAATTCATTTTTTTTTTTAAAGGCAGCACTTCTATTGCGTTTTATCCCGTGCAGTTTTTAGAGCTCTTCTCAACTAATTGCACTAATTTCTCTTCAAAAATTTGAAGCCACGCCCACATATTTTAACATTTTTTAGGATCCCATCTAAGTTTATGCCTAGGGTATTCATGCAATAAAGCTACAATAATATTTCCTTCTAGGTGACAAAATTTTATTCTTTAATAGAAAAACATAAAATGACATAATTGTTGCAAAAGAGCTTCATTGGTCCTATCAGAATTGTAAAAACCGAAACATTGCGTATGCACATTCATATAAAGACTTGTTTGATTTTAGTATTTCTAGAATTAAAATCTAGTTTTAGCGTTCTTTCATTCTCTAAGGTTTGTTTTTTGGTTTTAGCGATTGAAATACTCAAGATCTATCAAAATGACAAGAATATAGCCTAGCCTAATATAGCATTCAAGTGACTCTACGACTATTGAATCCCTCCGAAAAGGTATTAAATTTGAAAGATGTATACAATATACAAACCGTTCACCTTAGACTTCAGGTGCCTTTAGTAGAAGAATTAAACAAAAATTAAGTTTAACGTTTGTCAAAAAAAAAATTAGAAAGCAAACATGAATTCCTTCATTAAAAATTAAACATATTTT
Source organism: Dasysyrphus albostriatus (assembly GCA_946251815.1). NCBI lineage: Eukaryota > Metazoa > Arthropoda > Insecta > Diptera > Syrphidae > Dasysyrphus > Dasysyrphus albostriatus. The sequence goes on from OX276336.1 coordinate 143,072,616, forward strand.
TAGGCATTCAATGAAATTTTGTACGACTTTTGTAAGTAAGTCACATATAAATTTGGTCTCTTCGTTTTACCAGGCTAGTTATTACATGAAATAAAATTTGTATATTTTTTGAAGTACGTTATTTCAAAACTATTTTTTTTTTACATTTGGATTAAATTCGGGGATTTATTGGTAAAACATTTCTTACATTAACTGCGATCAGAAAACAGAAACCAAAGGGCTTTTTGGGGGCACATTTTTTCAAAATTGGAATTCATTGCATATACACTAAGCTTGAAAGTCTTTCTTAAGAAAATGGCGCCCAATCTGAATCAAATGATAAAATAAACTTAAAAACAACGTTAGTTACTTGAAAAATGTCCATGGTCAAAAGAATGGAAGATTAGTTTTGAGTAGACGCACCTTTGGATAAAATGTCAGTGTTGCCACTTTTTTGTATGTCAGATGGTGGGGACTCCACTCTTTTGGTAATTTTTAATTCTTGCAACTTATTTTTCTAACATTCGTTTGGCATCCGCAATTTTTTTCGTTTTTAAAATATAAACAAAATTACCAAAAAAAAGTGAAGATCCCAGCCTTCATTATGTCAACAATAAGTGGCAACACTGAAATTTAAATAGACGACGGTGCGTCATCTCAACACTAGGAGGCATTTTTGCAACTTTTTTCATGTTTAAAGAATTAAAAATTAACAAAAAGAAAATGGAGTTCCTACCTCTGAAATTCAAAATGAAATATGTTCCCGAAGAGTTGCAAGACTGAGTTGGGCAACATTTTTTATTTTTCATGCTTAGCATGTCAAAAATAAAATTCAAAAAATCAAAAACTAAAGTCCTTTGGTGTATATTTCAGTATCCATCACCTTTTATTGAAAATTTCAAAAAATCAAGACAAATTCGACGGAAGGAAAAAAGTTCTCACATTTTTGCACATAACAAATAATTAAGTTATTCTTAAAAATAAAATCATGGAATTTTGTATGTTGTGATACCATCAAAACTATCTTTTGTCCTAGCTTTAATAACTTAAATTCTTTAATCAATAATATGCTAATATAACATATCTGCATCTGCATCTGCATCATCCAGAAACCAGAAATTTTAATCATTCCCGCCTCATTAATTGGCAATTTTCATTATTTTTAATTTATATAAATGTGTGTATGTATGTATGTATGTGCGGACATTACCATAAAATCTTATGCCAATTGTGGTTGGCCAGAATTATTTGGGATTATTAAATATGTAGTTTGTTATGGTTAATTCAATGCTGCAGTATTTACCCTCATAACGATGTGGTTCAAACTGAAAAGACATTTTCTAGAACATTTAATGTTTTTATTATTATGAACAAAATCGAATAATTATTATACGCTTCTTATTGTGTTTTGCAAACATCAAAAGCGAAATAACTTTTGATGATCATAATTTCTTATGAAGTCACTCATAAGTTACCTTGAAACTTTTCTTACTGGCAAAGATTTTTTGTTTAGAAATGTTCTCTCTGCGTACTCGCGTCTTACATTGTTAAGAATTTTGGTTTATTGAATTCGAAATTCAATTAAAAATTTCAGCGACCTTTACTTCTGAAATGTGATTCGAACAGATACAGCATTTAAGTGACAAACTCACAGAGCAAAACGTACTTTGGAGTTGAGGTCGCTTGAACTTTTAATTGAATTATTACTAATTTTTCCCCACCTAACAAGAGTTGACAGGAAATTTTGAGACTGGATGTGAATGTAAGCTATATAACTAAAAAATGAATATGAGAGCATACGAGTTATATGCGTCTTGATATTTAATAAAAAAAAAGTCTACCAAGTTCTTCTCTCAGACATTGATAGGAGTAATAGTATTCACTTAAATTCACATTTAACAAATAGAAAATAATCATTTTGTCACTAAGTCTAAAGGCTTTGAACTTAGCGATTCGATTTATAGAAATCATGATATAATCTTATCGGGGTTTTTTAGATTTATGTTTGCTGATTTTTAGGTTCTTATAAGGTTTTAAATTTCCAATTTCTGTAAGTAAATTTAATTATTTTGCAAATATACTACAAGCATTTTCTAAGTGTCTGTATTACTACAATCTAATTTTTCAACTAAACGTTTGTGTATACCTAAGATTAATAAAATACTGTAAATACGTATATTAAAACTTAAATTAATGATGAAATTTTGCAACAAATTTGCTAAAAGCTAACAATTACTTTTCATTGTTTTTGTATTCGATAAGCCTTCTGATATTTTTTTTTTTTCATTCTTAAACTACATACCTACTTAGAATTTACACGAGGAACTAATTTATTTGTCTACCTTATAATTAAAGCAACAAAAAAACAACAACAAAAATCAATGTCATTATATTTACTGTCTTTGTTAAGGTGGTCCAAAAAAAAAAACAACGTCATAATTCTGCATGTGTCAAAGTGCGGAATACAAAATTCTGTTTTCCAAAATTCTGCATTTAAAAATTCTGTAAATCCAAAATTCTGTATTCCCAAATTCTGTAAATGATAAAAGAAAAATTGTTTTAATAATTAAAAAAATTTCGTTCTTTTCCTAGTATTTAGACACAATGTTAAAAAACTAAAAAATACTTTCTTTATCAAAATAAAAATTTATCAACTTTGAGTCGCTCTACAAAGAAAAATATTCATCCAAATGAAATAATTTCTTCGATTACTTGAGTTCCAAACATTTTTTAATTCACTTTTGAATAAATGGTCCACTGGCCGATGGACATGCGCATCTTAGCAAAGTTTTTTTTTCGAGGGGCTTTTATTCAAGGAATTGAAAGATCCTTCAAGAGCCATGAAAAGTACATATCATCATTGGCCTTTGGGACTCAGCACTTGTAGCATATGTTAGTCACTTCGATTCATAGAATTTTAGGTTTACAGAAGAATACAGAATTTTGGAAACAGAATATTGGATTTACAGAATTTTGATATATAGAATTCTGGATCAACAGAAATCAAGAATACAGAATAACGAAAAAGCAGAATAATTGAATACAGAGTTATGTTCATACACAATTTTTGATCCTTATACAGAATTTTGGTCATACAGAATTTTGGAATACAGAATAACTACCCATTCCCAATTTAATGCACTACAATAATTGGTAGGGTGGCTCATTTTAAACCACTGTGTGAAAAAAGTAATTCGCTTATTATTACCCACGTCGTTTGTTTATTCTTTACAAAAAATCACCAAAACATAACTTTTTCCATGCATTTATTTTAAGTTATGTTCAGAAAATGTCCTTTCAACGATATACATCTTATGTGTATTTGTTTGACCAGTTTTCGTAGATTTTTCCCATACTGAAATGCAAAAACACAAAACTTTGGTGAGCGAATAACTATTTTCACACAGTGATTTGAAATAAGCTGCCATAGTGACTATTGTAGCACAAGCAAATACATAGGTCCCGTTGCTATTGGTGTCTAGATCATCTTCTATACATTTTTGCCAATTGTCCTTTGGGCGATGATTTCTGGTTTCAATCCAAGAACAAAATTTTATGACTGGAAATTTCTATCTCCCTCCTTTTGAGGCATGGGGACCAATTTTTAAAAAAATTATTTTAAATCAACGAAAGCACATTCAATTTTTAATATCATAACTTATTTTTGAAGCCAATAACCCATTTCTTATTTTGAAGACACTAGATAAGCTCCTTGGATCACATATCATGAAATCCGAGCTTATTTGCATTTGTAATTTAAAGTTCGCGACTAAAATTTCGTGACGCAACATCGATCAAAATGCAAAAAATGACTAATATTTATTCAAAAAAAAAATATATCTCGACAAAAAATATGACCCCAAATTTGCATGAAAACGCATTTTTTATATCTTAAGATTCGAATATCTCAAAAAATTGACATACTAGAGCAATTTCAAGGCCAGACAAAAATTTGTTTCTTTTGTGTAACAGTGAAAAATTCAAATTTTTCACTTAAAATAATTACTTAGTGCTTTCAAGTGGATTTTCGAAAACAGTATAAATACGTCATTTTTCAACTAGCCCTTGAGTCCAAATGGGTTGTTGCAGAAAAACACATTAAAAAGGAATTTATTGGTGGCAACTGTGTATGCTTTCAATAGTACTTTGATGTACCTAATTTTCAAATAATGGACATAATTTCGTTTTTGGAATAAAAACAGAAATCATCCCCAAATTATCATTCACGAATTTGGGGGATACCCTGTATTCACCAACATTTATAGAGAATTTCTAGCACAACTTAAGAAAAGAGGGTCGCTTGAGCATCGCCACCCATTATACCAAGGAAGTAGAAAATTTAAGCCGATAACATAATTGATCTAGGTAACAGTCGTAAAATAAAAAAAATGTTTTTTTGAATCACCCTAATATTCATTCATATAAGGTACACATACTTAAGTATACTACAACTTTTCTTATCAACGTCTACAATAGATTTGTTAACTCACGATATAGTACAACACTTCATATGAAAACGATTATCTGTTTACAAAATAAAAATCTAATTCAAGAAAAAAGCACAGACACTCATTGAGTTGTGTACTTATTCAAAGTTCAAATAAAAATGAAGTAATAATAACATTAAGAATGTTGTTTCCACACTTGGAAACAATATTTTGTATTTATTTTAATTTTTATTATGCATTCACTTCAACTTTATTATAAGATTTGTTAAACTGAGTCATTTCGGTTATACCCAGGCTTTTAAATTATTGTTATTTCGTCAGTTTCGTCAGCTACCATTGGCTCTGAAGATAATGCTTATTTGCCATGCAATCGTATATGTATGCATAATGTAAATAGGTTTTAAAATAGAGCCAATTATTTTTCAAGAAGAAATTTTGGATAAAATGTAAGAATTTTCAAAACTGCTACAATTTTTTAAGTTAAATCTGTTATATGGGATTCTTTTTTCCAAACTTTTTTAAAAAAAATTTTAGTGTATAATTATTAATTTTTTTTTTAGAAACAACTATGTAGCTATGCATGTGCGTAGACAATTAAGAATGAAAAACCGTTTTAGCTTAGTATATGCTAGTTGAATTCCATATAAGAGCAAGTTCATGCGACCCAGCAATAATTTTATTTTTTTTTACTTGATAGATAATCTCTTTGTTTTTTTTAACTTAATTTTTTATTTAGCTTAAGCATTGTGATAAGTTCGGCGTTAGCTTAATGAAATGTCCTTGCGTTAATGATTTTAATTCTAATTTAATTACTCTTTTATTTTCTATCAACAACAACAAACAATATCAGAAACTTTCAAACCAGCACTATAATAACAATCTTAAAACTATAAGAAAAGCTAGATGAAAGCTTTCTTACTGCCATCTGTTATCGAATGACCAAAATAAACTGCAAAGATTTAGTTCTAAGTTAAAGCTTTCTCAATTTAAAAATAAAAACAATAACAAACTTACAAAAATGCTAGTATTTTACGTCCTCCTTATGTGCTACTATTTCCTAAACACAAACGTCATGAATATTTCGCTAAACTTCTAAGTGCATTCAACATTTCATTTCGTTTTCTCTCTCTCTCTCCATCATTTTCTCTCCCTTTAATTAAAAATGTATGTATTTGTTAGCAAATACATACATAAAAATAAAAAGAGTTAAAACACGTGCTCAAGAGATTAAGCTTTTACTGACACTGTCGCATATTATATATTTATATATTTAGATAGGGTAGATTAAGATTGATTCATTGGTTAGTTAGCACAAAAGGGTATTTTGTGGCATAAATTTGTTGAACGAGGAGACATTTATCATGTATTTAATCTCTTTGGAAACAGTTTGAATGAACGTGTGAATTCAAGAAAAAGAATCAATAGGTATACCTAATAATATACATTGTTAAAATCTAAACATACAATGCAAAGTTGGATGGATTTGCTTTATAGCTTGTACCTAAGGTTAGGCAGTTTTTATTAAATGATAAAATTTTCAAAAAGCTTACTGAAATAAAACTGAAGGTATATTTTTATATTTATTTAATCTTTGAGATATTTTTTTTCAATTTTTGTTAGCCATGAACTTGGACTTAATGTACATATTTTTAAATATAAATGAGTTTTCACCAAAAATTTGATTTGTTGTTGTTGTTTTTTTGGTAAAATTAAATCTTAAAAAAAAAATAACAAAAATTGACTTCAAAATATTAAATAAGGAAATATTTAATTTTTCATGGAACCAATTAAAATATTTCGACTTCTTACGTTTTTATTAAAAGAAGTCGAAGAGTTATTATCAATAAAGTTAAAAGCTGTTGTTTGCTAAATTTAATTCTTCAAATTTAATTCAATGAGTAAGCTTAATCCGATGCAGACTTAAGACTTTATGCTTACGCAAATTTATGACTTACCTTAAATATATTGTTTCAACTGTTATTATGTCTAATTTGGTTATTTTTTACTGATAAGAAACTAGACCTTATACTCAATCATAAAGATAATGAATTTTACTAAAAGTAGTCTGTTATAATGTCTTTAAAACAAATTTATTGTAAGATGGTAATTGAACAGCATTTTCGAAAGTTAAGTGTGGAAAATCACATCAGTCAAGTGGTGTCCTTTTTTGGTTATACATTGCTAAAGGCACGAATTCCTTCTAACATCGCTCTGTGAACGTGGGTGACTTCCACGCGAATAGCTTCCTTAAAACCTTACAGTGTTTGGAGCTTATGTTCGTATACACATGCCACAGATAGCTAAATCTGAAGACTGAAGAGGACAATGAACATACCAAACCTGGAAATAAGATCAAGGAAGAGAGGGCACATAACGTTAATCGTTGGCCTGACTGTGTGGGTGGTTGCCCCATCTTGTTATCTCCATAGTTTCAGACCTCACGAATCAAACGGCATTCTTCCAACATCTGTCAGCCTAACAGACAGACTGTTAATTTGAACAAGCCCTTTCAAAAACGTCTATCTTTAATGTCATACCCTGTATAACAATATGATTTTAATGTTTTCTCTTACCTTTTAAGTACACCATACATTAAAGATAGATTCTTAATTTGAAATAAAAGCTAATCATTTGTTAAACTATACAGTAGTTGTTTTATCATATTTTTTCACAAAAACGAGTTTTTCAATTGCATATTTACCTCAAAACTACAAAATTTTGAGTTGGTGATCTTTAAGCGTTATGTACTACACTTCAAGTCAATTTTTTTTTCACAGTTCTAGATTTCGTTATTCGTTTATAAGAAATTTTTTACAGATGAAGCAACTAAAGCAACTTTTGTCGTTTTCAAAATAATTATTTAAGGGTCTTACAGCCCTATTATTGAGAATTTGTAAAACTAGAAACAAAACTAGTTTTAGGTAAAACTAGTTTTGTTTCGAGTTCTATAAAAATTTGTCAAAACTAGTTCAAAAAAAAATTCGGTATTTTTCATTTCTGGAGATAAAACTAGTTTAGGTTTTGAAACGAGTTTCTCGTTTTGAATGTATAAAACTAGTTTTATCGAAGTAGCTGTATTTATTTTGATGGTTTGGCTGGTTTTGGGTCAGGTATACCAAATTTGTTGACGGCTAAGGACACCCTACCAAATTTTTGGACTGGAGACAGACAAAAATCCAACAAATTAATCCACCGCATTGAATCTCTCAACCAAGTTGAAGAATTTCTTTCACAAGTTGAATCGCCTGGCACCGAAACCGAAGCAATAAGTCCAAATACTGTGCGTTGTCCAAGACTCTGTTCTCTGGTCAGATGCAGTTTTTCCTACATATATTCTCAAAGGCGTACAAAAACGAAAGGCTTCGTCAGCCAATACAGGGAATTCCTACGAAATTCTCACCAGCTGTAAGGGATCGAAGCGCGAAAGAAAATAAACATTCTGCCGAGATGCATTTCGAACATAGAAATACGCCAAATTGCTTCTGATCGACAGGCCGAGAGCGAATGTCATTCCGAACTATATACGATGGAAGCTCTTTTTAATCAACGCAAGTTGTAAATCATCGTTTGGCCATTCGGTATCGGTGTTAGAAACCCAGATTGCATCAAAGTTCAGTTTTCTAAGAAAAGCTGATACATATAGGTTCATTTTAATTTACATTATGTGTATTGAACTATACATATATAGATACATATAATATTACGCAAATATTATATAATGTATATTTTCCGTTGCATAATAAAAAAATAAAAGTGCAAACTCTTTGTTTAGTTCATTTATTTAATTCCAACAACCTTTAATTGTGTATATATATAGTTAGAAGGCATACTAATGCGTTGATTTTGTACCGCTTCAATACGGAATGTGCTGCACCCCAAGATAAAAATAGCGAGATCTGTAATAAAATAACAGTATATATGTACGTAGTTCATAGTGCACTCTTATCTTTGTAGGGTTGGCACATTGGGTTTCACCAAATCAACAACACGTTGAAATGTGCGCTTTGTCATCTTGAAGTCCTGATGAAACGCCAAATAGTCCAACTCTTCCAATTCAGAATATTTCCGCAATGTGTTTGGGCGTCTGCAAGAAATTAATCGTTTTCTTCTTCCGAAAAATTCTTCAAACTTATTCGCGAAATATTCTTTTACGCACCATCGTTTAAGATATTAAATATGCCGAAATAGTTTTTGACGTTTCGTAATTAATTTATTTTTGTTGACTTTTCCGATTTTATTTTGTGATGAATAATATAAAAAAGCTTCAATACTAGTTTTGAAGTCCTTAAAACTAGATATTTCTGGTCTTATGAATTTCTAGTTTTATCCAAAACTAGTTTTATGATTTCGAGTTTTAGATGTCAATTTTTGTTTGAATAATACCCATTTGTTCAAAACTTGATACTCGAAACCCCTATAGAACTAGTTTTGCGTTTAAACTAGTTTTGAATCGTGTCAATAATAGGGCTGTTAAAGTTATCCCCTCAAAAATTGCAATATGGTGAATTATGAACTTAACTGAATTGAATTTCATTAATTTAATAAAGTTCACCTTTCATAATTCAACTATATGAGATGTTCTCAAAATTGAAGGAACAAAATTGAGGAACATTCGAAAAAAGTTGTTAAAATATAGATTTTTCAATAATTTGAAGAGTGTTTAATGACTTTTGAGAAGTTAAAGTTCCAAGTTCGGATTAGTGAAAACTATCTTTATTTGAAATTCAATTTTCTTACGTTGTTTATTGTCAAGCTTCAAACATTTTTACAGTGGTCTTAGCACTTTAAGTACATCAATTTCATTTGTTTACATTTTTCTCATCAGTGCTTGAAGAATTGAAACAAGTAGGTGCGACCAAGTTGTGCATTTATTACTTAAAATAAAATATTTGTTCATTATTTTTATTTCCAGCTTTGTTATCAAGTAGGCACCTCATAAACTTGTGTGTCTTAGATTTTTATTTTTATAAAAGAAAATTATATTACTCGTATTTCAGAGTTTTTAAAAATATGTACATAGCTACTCACAACAAAATTTATTTAATTTTCTTTTTTTCGTATATTTGTTTTTATTAAAAAGATGTCATACTCTATTTTCAATGGAAATCTGTTTATCACTGTTTGCATTGCAATCCAAAAATCTATTTTTAAATTTTTTCTTGAATATGATAGAAAACTGATAATTATCAAAATGGTGCATTATTAATATTAAGATGTGTACAGCTTCTAAATTTTGTATTCCACAAGGTCTTGTTGAGAGCAATCCATAAATCGAAGACAAACATTGATAAATAAAATATAGACTATGCCTTAATTTCACCATGTTAAGAAATATTGCTAGGTTGGTATGCATCTTAAACTTGTTTATTATTTTGTTGTTTAGTCGAAGCAAAAGAACCTCCTCATCTGATTTGCTGTATTAACGCGTATTCCAACTTATCATCTCAATAAAATGTATAATATGCCTTTTGCCACTGGAATTTTATTGTTGAAACTTTTTATTTATGACAAAACTTTCCATTCCCATCTCATCAGCCAAGCATGAACATTGCCAATCTAAGCTTACAAATTCAAATATAAACAAAAATACGAAACGTCTAAAAAAGTTTCTTAGTTCATCTATTTGCCACTAGGATCATCTCTTTAAGCCCCCACAAAGCTTTTACACTCACTCTCTTACTCTAAACAATAATTCTCTTTAACTTTTCATTTTTCACTGTGCATTTACGAGTATTAATAAAATACAATAAACACATCCAGACAAGTGGTTGTATCAGTATTTGTATACATTTTCCATCCCGTCTCCTTCAGTAATCACACTCTCAGCTGGCGCACGTGGTACGAAAACGTGATATCAAAATGACATCAAAACAAACCAACGTGTATCTATACATAGCATTAAGAGTGTGTATGATTGTATGTACCCTGTACAACGTGTTTTGTTGGTGTATCTCATTTATTTTCATTTTTCTTTGGGCAAATTTATACTTCAGAGGCAAATTGATTGCTTTAATCGAATAAGATGAATCCGGGATATTTTTTTTTTCGAATCAACTAGTTGTTGTTTTCTTTTTTAATTGTATGGAGATGTATTGATGTTGGATGTTTAGGATGGTGGATACCTTAAGCATCTTCAACCCACAATTCTGGCTTAGTATTTAACGGATCCCATGTCATTTTTCTATTTCTTTGTGTAGGGATTTGTTTGAATCGAGATGTAACCAAATCTCAACTGAACCCTGCAAGGGTGAATTATGATTTGATCCGCATTCACAAACAAATTCTTTTAATTAGAAAGATAACAGCGAAACAAAAAAAAATATATAAAAGATACAAAAGTATCTATCAATCTAGTGTGAGTGGGGTTGCATAGATTAACACGATGATTTTGCACCACAGCAGCAGCTTTATGACAGAGAGAAAGAGATGACTCCACGAGAATCGAGAATAGGAGGAGGTTTAAGTATAGCACTATGTAAGGCGCACATTGTGTGGCTATCCACGTGTTTAGAACGTTACTAGACAGTAGGTTTCAGGTCATACTGAGATCCGCGTGACTTATAAAAAAGCCCAGTGCAAGTTTTCCACAGTATGCATTTCACATTCTATACGGTTGAGTTGGATTTGTGTATAGGTAGGTAGGTATAGCTCAATGATATACTTTTACCTTCCTACAGTATAAATGATTTTGTATGTGGGGTTTTTCTGTAGAGAGAACCACAACAACACAATCTACCAACTGTGTTCTAAGAGAGTGAGAGAGCATGGGGCTAACGGGCGGCAATCGGCAAAGCCATCTATAGGGAATGTGTACTTTTGGTTTTGTAGATTTGGAAAACTCCACCCCGTTTAGAAAAAGACTTGTTGTGTACATTTTCAAATTCAAACCAATCTGTCTATACAAATTGCCACTTTGACACCGTCATACACCGAGTTCGGTCTTCTTAAGCTTGCCAATATTAAATACTTGCATATAATAAAATTATTATAAAGCTACTTACATCTTATACTATTTTAGCTTTGTTGAGATAATCGCGATAGCTCTGAAAGTTTTTTCTAAGCTTAAACAAAAAATTCAAAATAGATAATAATAATTAAAAGGAAAATCAAATTATATACCTATTGCATTGTTTTTATTTTGTGATTGGACTTGAACGACCACACCATATATCCGTCGTTACCCGTCTCACCTTATTTCGCGTTGTTTTGTATACCCTTGCAAAGGGTTCTCTCACCTCCCTCAACCACCGCCTCATCAGAAGCGACATTTTGCTTCGTACAAACTTACATATATATGTAGATATAGCTGAACGTGTAAATTCTACTTAGTGGCTCGTGTGGCTCTCTTTTCTACTAGTTCTCTGTGCAATTTAGAAATATAGATTTGATTCCAGTTCGTATTGTATCTTCTCAACTTGAAGATCCATAATAATAACCGTTTTATTTGAGTGAAGAGCGCGCATTTGGTACAATTTTTGAAGTGTTTTTTTTTTTCTTTCATTTCAAAATACAAATATTTGTATACAAAATTAGTTTTTTCTTTAATACAAAACAAAAAAGTGCATTATAAAATACACAGTGAGACTTAACAAGTGAACAAGTGAAATTAATTAAATAATTATTTTTGTTTTTCATAAGAAAAATAAAAGTTATACAAGAAAATTTAAATCAAAATTTCTCATCGCTAAAAGCAAAAAAAAAAAAATCTCTATCAAATGGGTTTCTTATTAAAGTTATGGTTTTGTGTTTAAAGTTTTTAAAATTTTTTTTTAATTTAAAATAAAATTCAACGATATCTCTTCAAAAATACCTTACACAAAATATTTTATTTGTTTTTTATCAAAACTAAATAATTTACCTGATTAAAGGTATTTATTGCGACCAAACAAAACCTATTGACACAAGAATATAATGTATTTGAAATTATTAAGTGAATTAAAATTTAATTTTATTTAAGTTTAACTTATTAAAAATATAACGAAGTGTTTTGTGCCACACATTAAAATGAAAATGTGTTCAAAATGTTAAAACAAAATTATTAAAAAAAAATTGATATTTATTTAAGATTTCCATAAAATTGTTTTGTTAATTTTGTTTGGTCGCATTTATATCAATTTTCAAAAGAAAAAGTTACAATCGAATAAATTGAATTGGTGCTTGCAAATAAGTATTAAATTATATATGTTTCAGTTATTTATTTTCATTAAAAAAATAAATATTTAAAGAAATTATTAGTCTGATTTTCTAATTATTACTTATTTTGCCAAGGAAATTCCAATGCTTAGAACATTTTGTGTATTCATTTTAACAAAAAATTTCAAATTTTTAAATTTTTGTTTCAAACTTTTTTCAATCCTTATAGATTTAAAAAAATCGATATGTAAGATCCACACACCAGCGAGTAATTATGAGTTAAATACAATAAAAAATGAGTAAATATTTTTAAAAAAGATTCAACAAAAGGTTAAAATCGTCAATAAAAAGAGACAAAACTTCAATTTGTATCATTGAGAAAAAGACGCATTATGCTTCCAAGCCCACGTAGTTCCAATGTTGATTGAATTGTTTTCTTTGTACTCTATTGTGACGGTCATCAATTCACTGATTTTGTAAGATTTCAATTTTTGAACGTGATTCGTGACTTTTATTTTCTTTACTTTAAAATTGCTCATTTATTGTTTCACCGAATTGATTATACAAAAAAAAAACCTTCTTCCCAAGAACTTAAACTCAGAACATAAATATAGAATAAATAAATAAATTTGGTGGCACAACAGCTCATGGAGAACCAAGGCTAGTGACTTACAACTCTCAACAATTCCTCTGTGCGTATTTTTGGCATGGATGGAGGGGACAAACAATTTTTTGCCGAGTCCGAACGGCTAGATGAGAACACTTATTCATCACAAGTATACTCTTGGAGAATTTGTCAGTTCCTTGCAAGAGGCAGTACCTCGGAAAAAAACATTTCCGGTTTTAGGTTGCAGCGGCTGGGAATCGAACCCAGACCTTTGGCATGACAGTCCTACGCACTAACCATCATTCTACTCAGAACATGTGTAGAATATAAAAGAAAACTCGAACTTTCAAATGTGCCTTACGTAATTTACTTTTATAAGTAAGGGTTCTCCAATCATACCTGAGCTGATTTAAAAAAAGATCGCTAGACAATTTTATTGGCTTTGAATATTCAGGAATCACAGTACTCCTGAATACTATATTTGCCTTCCAATGAAAATTTTTGAAACTAACAAATTTTGAAAATCACGTGTCAGCTTGCCTATTAGCAAGTGATACACATAAACATTTATCATAATTCCATAAGATCATGTTTTCTAATAAAGTACCTCTGATTACTTAGCTTTTCGACAAGCTAAGTAATAACAAAAATAACAATTTTTGTTTTGCACCTGACTGAAAAATTAAAAAAAAAAATACTTATACAAATCTAAAAATCAACCAAATAAAAAAAACAGGCATTCAAGTTTTCTTAAAATATTTGAATAACTCAAATCATCAAAAAAAAAATATTCCACATACGCCCTAGTGAACTTTTTTATAATATTTATAAATTATTAATATTCTTCATACGCCCCAGTGAACGTTCACGCTATTGAATTAAAATGAACATAAAAAAATACTTTTTAGTTCTATATTTAAATAAGCAAAATGCACTGACTCATTCAATTATAATCTTACACATATTGAATACCATATAAGCCCCATTTCTTTTTTTTTTTTAAATTGCAAGCATCAATCAATTCAGATTCTTTTTAAACATTTTAAGTTACTAATCTCATACAGTTTATCTGGCTTTTTAAGCTTGATATTCGGTCTTGAGATGAGAATAACCCATTTATATTCTTCAGAAAAACCTAAAATCCAGTTTGATCAAACAATTTTCAAAAAAATTTAAGAAAAAAACAAAAAAAAAACATACAAAAGTGAGAAGAATCTAAAAAGAATTTATTTTATTGGTTAAAATAATTTAACGATGTAATCTTATCAAGTTTTCGAGTAAATTATCTTCAGAAAAACAACATTTTTAAAAGAATATCAACTAAAATTTATTTAAAAAACAAAAGCATGGCTGCCGAGACAGGTTCATGCAATGGATTCTTCAACGATCATGGGAATTCAGCTTTAAGTAATTATTTCCAACAGCTATCGTCACCATCAGGTGGAAGTACTGGTGGAAGCAGTGCAAGCTCTGCAGCTGGGAATGCAAATAATAATGGTGACGTTGGAAATACGAATGAAAATTCTCAAACTCACTCGAGTGGGAGTAGTACAAGCTCGGTGAGTTCCACTAATTCCCGTGTGCATAACTCCAATTCAAATGGATCTGGAAACACATCGGGGAATCAATGGAATGAGATTTCTTCAAATCAATCACAGCACCAACAGCATCAACACCAACAACAACAATTATCCCAGCATCAGCACCAACAGCAGCAGCAGCAGCAACAGCAACAACAACAACAGTCGCATCCAGGGACACCACTGTCAGTGACACCAGTAGCGTCACACCATCACCACCACCCGCACCATTTGTCAGCGATTAGTCACACGCTGACGCAAAACTTACCCGCAGCCGCAAATACACACTCAATATTCGGAACGGGCAACTTCCACTACAAAACAAACAATTCATGGACGATTCCCAGCTTGTCTTGCTATCAACGAATCTACAACGATTCGCAGCACTATCAGCGAAGTTTTCATCCCACAGATGCATCTTGCAATCCGCACAGCAACACAGCAGCAGCAGCGGCAGCGCCCCCTGTAAACGAAAATCTATTAAATAATCATCATCACCAGCAACCGCATCATCATCACCATCCCCATCATGGCGGTGGAGCCAGTGCAAAAAGGTTTCAACCACCACTTAATTCAGGTTAGTAGACAAAAAAAAACAAACAAACAATCTTTTCAAACCATCACGGCGTAGATTGATAATCATCAACCCTTTTGATTGATCGATCGTAGTGCGTCAATATATGCCTGAATATGCATTTGTAATTAATAGCTTTGTAAACTAATCGTATAGATACGAATAGAAGCTCTCTATGAGTGAGATCAGGTTGACTACAACAAGTGTAAGCTTTAATTATATTCCAAATACTTTGGATTCTGATCAGTTATTTGTTTTACAAAAAAAAAATCAACAACAAAAAATTTGAGCATGCACTTTTGACGTCATGGCAAATTTATACCTTAGTTAACAAACTTTGTAGTAGGTTATTTTTTCAAAATGTTCTAGTAAATTCATGAAATGTCATATAAAACTTGAGTTATCATAGGTCATTGAAGTGGTTTTTGAGAGACCGAAATGAGAGACAAAGAATGAGAGAGGCAAAGGGAGAGATAAGGGCTTTGGCACGTGTTACAATACCTATAAATAGTGGGAAGTCACCTTTGAGGTATTATCTTAAGGGGTATTAAAAACAAAAACTATCACGAAGAGGGGACATGAAATTTACATTAGGTTGGCAACATCTTCAACAGGGCTTTAAAAATTATTTTTTGTTTTTATTTGTACGTTCCTTTCAAGATACTAGGGTTATCTTAATTACAAGTAAATGGAAACAATAAAGTTTGAAAAAAAAAGGAAACAAAAAAAGGTTTAGGCCAACATTTTAAATTGATTTATAACCTACACATGACAAATAATGCACTCGTTAAGTGCGGTTGTAGTTTTTGAAGTGACGTTATTGGATCTTTTGTTTTATTTTTTAAGCTATTCAGTGCACGGTTGTTTTTCGTGTTTAAAATACTTTGGAAAATCTAGAATTTTAATCAGTTGATAGGTTGGTTATTTTATTTTTTCTTTTGTGCTTCAACTATAAGTTTGTTCAATAAAACACTTGTTGTTGACATCATTTTAATAAACTATAATCGGTGCAGTGTGAATAGAAAATGGCGCCCCCAACTACTTGAAATTTTTGTTAGAGGCTCTGTTGTTGAGGTATTGAAAGTTTGATGGCGCGTGGCATGCTTTGAGCTTTTGATTTGTTGAAAGGAGAGGTGTTGTTAACTTATATTTAAAAAAAAATAAATATTTATAGGCTAAGTTTAACTTTTCGTACTTAATATTCGAACAAAATGTTGAGGTAGAATTTTTTTTTGTTTAAATTTTGTCAATCAATCTCATTTTGAATATATTCTTGCAATTAAACTTAAGACCTGAAACATTTTTTTTCTTAAAAATTTTATTTCCAAGCAAACTTTCAGTTTAGGCAATTAGAGCAATCTATCACTCTAGTTGTGTAGCTTATCCCTTGAAAAGAGCTCTTTCGGTTGAATTGTATTTTTCAATCAATTTTTGTAAAACTTTGCTTCTGATTTTTAGTTTTATTTAAGATCTCTTGTTGCCAAATTTTTTCTGAATTCATATCTATTACCTGATCCACTATATGTGCAATCATCCTCAATACCGAATTTCACTAAAATCTTCTCATCTATTCAAGCATTATTTAGTGAAAAACATCCAAACAAGCACTTCTTCGTATTAATTACTACAGCCGAAGGGTACTACAATTGCAAGTGTATTGTGATAGTTTATTTCTATTTCCGATAGTATCACAAATGAATCCTAGACTTAAAAATGGTTGAATAGATTCAACACCTTGCAAATAGCAAATCATAGGATTCTGTTGACAGTCTATTTGAACTCAAACAAGCAATAAATACACATTTCGAATATAGTACAGGTCTCAAAACTGAACCCTGAAGAACTCTCAAACTAAAAGGTTTAACATTGTTTCTGATGTTATCATTAAAAAGGTATTCTTTGTGACATCTTAGGAGTAAGTTCACAACAATGAATTTTTAATTAAACCTAAATATCTTATAATATTTAACACTTTCAAAAGTGTACGTGTTATGACTAAAAGAGTATGTAAACATTCGAATATGGAACATAGTGCAAATGAATTTGGGCTAAATTTTGCAATCAGTTAAACCTAGGTAAGATCAAACTACACAAACTTCATGATATATTTGAAAAAATGTAGTGAACCATTACGCAAGCAGTTGGTACTACAAATACTAAGCTGAAACCCATATCTGAAATATCAATGAGAATACAAATTTTGATTGAGTTTAGTAAGAGGGAAGAGCCTATTTCTGTCGTAGTACTCGATACTGGTACTCGATAGTATCTTACAGACAAGTTGATTCAACGTGACTACTATAGTACTTCTTGAACTAAGTTAAGTCGCAGTATTTTCGAGTGCTTACAGAGCTCTCAAAACAAACCTTAAGTATACTTATCAATCTTTTTCATGTTGACATGAATTTGAAGAAAAAATTTTAACGCCACTTTCTTTGGGTAGATTCGAATTTCTTAAAACTAAATTAAACAAAACAAAGCAAATGTTTGTATTTTAATAAGAACTTTTTCAAAATTATTAATGGAAGGCTTGTCTAAAAAAACAAATACTGGCCCATATTTTTAGAAATCAAGAAATCAAAACAACAACAGCTTCGATATTATGTTAAACCATATTGAAATTCAAATATTTCGAAATTTCCAACCAACCAAATATTTTTAGGAATTTGGGTTCTAATTTTAGTACTAGACTTAAGACTTAGCAAAACTTTTTTCTGCAAGAATGCATCAGAAAAGATAACTTTTTAAAATAAATAAGTATTTTGGGTTTTCAAATACAAACTGTAAGCTCAGTAATTTTAAATTGCGAACGAAATGAATACATTTGAGTATTCCTTAAAAGTGTTTGCTGCGAAGAAATTATATCTGGGACCTATAACACAATACATAAACTGCTTGTTGAACAAGTGAAATTCAACAACTTTTTAAATTTTGTGTATGTTACACGGAACAACAAGTCTAGGAGACCTTAAACAATTGTTTCGGCTTCTTTCAACAAGTGGGAAATTTAATAAATCTACCATTTTTGTAACTGAAAACAGCAAGAGTTCAAGGAATAGAGCATAAACTTGTTAAATAGTTTATAAATTTCAACTGACGGTTGCGGACTTGTTCAAAGTCAACAAATAAGAAACAAACGCATGCAGAAGTGTTTATCAAGTGATGCAATCTGGAAGATTGCTTAGTATTTATTAAGTGGTATGGAATTTGGTTTTTAAAGTGTTTAAATTTTTATTCTAAATCGAACAGTGATTGTGAGAAAGCCGTAGAGCCACTTTTTTGTCCGTGTGCTGTCTACAAAATGTTCATTATCTTACTGAAAGTCTTTCCTACATATTACGTTCGTCTACTAAGAAAAGAAAAACGCTGATTTAAGATTAAATCTTTTTTTCGGAGATTTTACGACTAATCGTGTAAGAAATACTTGTTGAACTGGTTAAACAATTCTAGGAATTTTTTTCAGTTGACAATTGTTTCGCTTTTTATAGAGTTCCAGAAATAATTTTCACTTTTTGAACAAACATAGTTGAACAAGTTATTGTTGACTAGCTGACTTTTTGTTCTGTGTTATAGGCCCCTGTTCGTTTAAATGCCCATTTTAACAAATTTTTATTTGAATTTTTTTGTCAAAGTTCATGCAAAAAAAGAATAAAAATGAAAAAATTGACCTGAATTTGGATTTTTATTTAATTAATTTTAAGATAAATACAATGGAGGCATATTCATAGAATGTTGCTCAAGCTATTGCTAGGCAAATCTGGGGTTTATTATATTGAAGCTTCATCAATTTTCTCAAGCAACAGCTTAATCAACATCTATAGCTATGTCCCAATACGTACACATTACATAACAGCAACGTTTGACCTACAGAATTACTAATAAAATAGAAAGTTTAGAAATTTTTCTGTACGAAATGATCAATGATAAGCATTCATCTACATATTATTAAACCAGCCTTTTGATGTAAGTTTCGATAATTTTTAGCACTAAGCAAAACCAAATCAACCAACCCTAATCAACATCATTATTTTGTTGCTGTAAATAGAATTTGTCATAAAAAAAATACACTCTATTTATGTAGATAGATATGTATATACATATATGTCGATACATATAAGATTATAAAAATAGGTATCTATCCTATATTGACCACAGAACTTGCACACACAAGCTTAAACAAGTGACAAGTGAACACCAAACAAACACAACAATCCATCGCTTCTAGTTTAATTTGCTTGAATGAACAAAAAGTTTTGTTGTTGTGTTTTTTTTTATTTATGTTTGTTCCTTTAAATTCTAAAAAAAAAAAGTTGCCATTAACTATATGCAATCATATAAACCAACCAACCAAACAACCCCCTATATGCGCCTAACACATTATCACATTTTTCTTCTGTTTTTTTTTTTTGTTTCCCATTCACTTTTTTCGGTGTACATAGAAAGCTTTCGCACGTGTTTGGAAATTGCACATTTTTTCGCCCAAGTCTCGTTGATCAAAAAATGTGCTCACACACATTTTAACCTTTCAAATAAAATATCAATTCTGATGAAAAATCATATCAATGACGACCAACAGAATAATATTTAAATATTATTTTGATATTACCTAAAGGAGTTCCAGTTCCAGTAAAAAAGAGCACGTTTATAAAAGCAAGAAGAACAATAATTATTAATTTTTTTTACTCTTTGTGAATATTTGTATTGAGAAAAGTAACAATAATTCAGAACAGATCTTTGAGTTTATCTGCACTTACAATATAAAAGCTAAATAAAAAATGTTCAACGGAAAAATGTAAAAAGCGAATAAAGATAATATTCACCACTATATTCGCCATGATGCCGCATTTGTATCGTTGCCACCACTACACCGTCTGTCAATTGAATTAGAAATAATTTATTGCATATGTGCATATCAAACAAAGCAAATAGACGTAGTTTAAATTTTTAGTTTGTCATTTTGTTATTTCTTCTCTTTTGTGTTTAAGGGCTGTTTGTAACTAAACGCTAAACCTTACCTACTATACACAATACTTTTTTTTATTATTTTGTTTAACATTCTGATTCTCACTTCTCATTTTGTTTCTCTTTAGTGTTTTGTTTAGGTTAACTCTGGATAAATTGACAGGTCCGTATTTCGAATTAATTTCCTGGGTTGCCAGGGAGCAAAAATAGTTTTCCATTTTATAACTAAATTATATTTGAAACTTTTTTTTGAGAATTGCAATTTTGATCATATCAAAAAAAATTAAGTTTGATTAATTCCCTGAAAAAGTGGACATTTAGACTTTTTACTACTTTTAAAATTAGAATTGCAAAATATCCTACAAGTAACAAATATGGCTGAAAATAGAATAAAATTATAAAAGGCTTAAGATTTAACTTTAAATTTTTTATAACGTGAGTTACCATGTATTTTATTAAATGAAATGAACAAAACCAAACCATTTAATTTATTCAAAAAATTATTCAATCCATCACTTCAAAACTGAACCAAATAATCACAAAATATGTATGCAGATAAGATTTCAGAGCCAAGTTATTTTAAGTTTCAGTTAAGGGTCAAATGGAGGACATACATTAAGTTCCTTTTCAGGCATTTTTGTAACAAAATTACATAAAATGTTGAGCTGTAGATGTAATTTTTGAATTTTTGAAGGTTGTGATACAACTTTTGAAACAATTGATTATTATTTTTGTTTGTAGATATTATTATATAATATATAATCATCATATAATCATATTATATATTATTATATTATTATATGACTTCGCAATTCATACTGAAATTTGTTTGGTTTTTATTTTTATACCAAAAACCACTCTAAATATTTAACACAAGAGTACATGCGCCCCTTGGACTTTTATGGTAGTCCATTTTGAAATGTTAATAATTTTTTTTGTCAACTTATACCTACTTATACCTACATTGATCACACTTATAACCCTCCAGCAATTTTATCTAGATATTGACCTGAAAGTCGATAAATGGTGGAGTGACTTTATAAGGAATCCGTGCATCTGGTTTTAATGACGTTGAAGTGGCTTTAATTTTTAATTATTCGATGCGCAATTAAATCAAATAATTTATTAAAAAAAAAAAAACTTTTAATAACTTTGATGTAGAGGTGATGTGATGAAATTAAAACATGACCACTGTTAATAATAAACGACTTATTCCAAGCCTCAAAAAGTAAGAAGAAGACTAAATGCATTGTTGTTTTTGTTAAATTACATATGTATTTATCTTTTTTTTTTGCTGGCTTAAGGTACATTTAAATGTTGGTTTTTGTTTGGACATTCAGAGTATCTACTAATTTTGCACTTTCTATTTGCTTTTGATATATCAAGCAAGAGCCTTCGTTTGACGATTTTTAGTAATGTTTTTAGAGTTTTGGTCTGTTTTTCGATTTGAAGAAGAAGCTGACATAAAACACTCATATCCTTTATATGGTTTTGTATTAGATGGCTTCTCGAAAGTGATAATGATCGAAGAATTCATTTAGTTAAAAATGGTGATATTCGTTGATTCGTGTGTAGATTTGGGAAGATAATGTTTTCCATATTCGATTTGATTAAGAGTAGATTAGTCAAAAAAAACTTATCGAAAACGAAAACAATTATTTTCGAAAGTTTCTCAGCTTTTTTTATTTCAATTTATATAAAAATATTTAAATGACAGTAGTTGAAGTTTCCATCCATCATTCCCTTCAACGACAGCAAACTTGGCAGCACTTTTTTGGGGAAATACTGGCCAGGCATGCGTATTTCAATTCATCAATGAAAACCAATTCAATAACGTCAGTGCTTTGATATGGCATACTAATAAATAAAAGGCCTATGTTTCCTGCATGTTGTTATTGCTCCAATTTACATTGCATTGCCTTTTTTTAACTAAACTTTTCATAATTATAATAATTTAGGTAGACATAGACAATGGATAAGTATAGGTGAAGCGCGTGAAGTTTGGTGAAAATCCCAGGATACCAAACAGGCATAATACTAATTGTAGTAGATTTTCTAAAGCGATTTTTGGTAACTGTCAGTTCATTATTCCCCCCGAGTGTACTTATTGGGAAATTTGAATCCATAGTTTAACCTTTTCGTTGTAAAGGTGAAATTAGCATTTTTTGTGGATAGCGAAGATAGAGGTTTTAACAACCAGTTAATTTTAAATGACAATTTGTACTTAGCTTAAGACTCAAGGCGTCATTTTCCATTTTAAAAAACCACGTAGTTTTCAACCATTTTGTAAGAGAATCTAGAAATGTAGAGATGTATGAATGTATGCAAAAACTCAATGCTCAATACATTATATTTAGGTTATTAAGAATATTTGGGGTATTAAATGAAGGTTTATCAATGAATAAGTGACATACAAATTTAAATTATTATTATAATCATGCATTACATAACATCAGACGTGCAGTGAAAGCTTTCTTTTAGAATTATATTTTGATTTGACCTTAAATATCTACCAACATTTATCAAAAACATAAATGTACATACAACTTGCTTCTGCAAACCTAAAAAAAAAATTACAAAAAAAAATCATGCAGTTGTCCAAAAACAATTTTTAAGTCATAGCTATTCAAAATCAATGCAATTGCAAACCATATGTGCTTATTTATGCAGCCACAATTCCATAGAACCTTTAAAAAATCAAAAAAAAAAAGTTGCTATATTCTCTCGTACTTATACTTGGCTTAAGCTTATAAACACAACATCTCATTAGCATTATGAATATGCATGTGCTTCGTCATACACTGGATTTTGCTGTGGACTATCCAAGACTATTCATGATCTATCCATCATTTCTATTCACATTCTTTACAATTTGAACTCAAAATGCAAACAAAAAAAACACAACTTTTACTAAAAATTCAATGCAGAAGGCCTAAACACCAACCTGCCAACAAACCAACCAACCACCATTCACCTTACAACTCATAATACGCGAATATCTATAGTAATGAGATACTCACATTGAATAGTTTTTGGGTTCACGTATGCCAATCAATTACTAAATTCATGTTAGAATAGAATTGCAAAAAAAAAAAATTGATCCAACTACTACCTACTACTACTACTACTGATGATAGATACAAACAAAAACAAATTTCTAACAAAAAACATTTCTCATTTCTAGATGGAATCTGTTTTGTGAATTCACTTGCATACGCACGTACGTACTGATGATGTAAAATTTAAATTAAAAAAAAAAACTTTAAAATAATAATAAAATTGTGTTTTGTTTTTTTTGTTGCTATATTTAAAATTAGCGATTTTTTAATTTAAAAAAAAAATTAAAAGAAATAATTTTATAAAGTCATGCAGACTGATTAAACAAAATTTACAAGTACAAAATTAGTAATAGAATATTTGATTTTTTGTTTTACTTTTATTTTATAACAGTGGCGTTGTCGTCTGTCTGCGGTGCACAAACAGCTTATTTATAATATAACAGCGATTTAATTAAATTTGTAGAACTTAAAAACAATGTGTAAGCTATGAATCTGCAGTAAGATTCCGCTTCAATTTAGATACACTTTATTTTTATTTAATTTAGAACATGTGTGATTTCGTAGTAATTTTTGAAACAAATGATACAAAATTTTAGTATTTTATTAGAAAATGGATGCTTGAAAGTTTACTAAAAAATTGCAAAAACATTTTTCTATTACAATCTTGGAAACATTTGTTCGTTTTAAGTTGAAAGCAAATATTTCTTTCAATTGAACAAACAGGCCTAAATTAACTTGCTGTTTTCTATTAAGAAAATATAGTTGTCAAAAAACTTGTTGCTATTCATCGTCTGAAATTAACGATTTTTAAAACATGTTGTTTATGATTAAAAAAAATATTATCAAACCTTTTTTATTCTATCCATGATAGAATTGAGTATTGTGTACACTGTACAGTATTAAAAAGTAACCTAAATTCCAATTACCAACCCCACTGTAGTAAAATAATTGATTTTGAATTTTTTTTTTGTGATAATTGTTAATGCTTTTGCTAGTCTTAATCGATTTCTGCAAACAGACATGTACAAATACAAATAATTTGAGTGAAGAATTGAGTAATGAAAGTTTATAGCCTATAGCCTATATATTATACCTATTTTTTTTAGTGTTAGTATTTTTAAAAGCTAGAAAGGATGTTTGATAATTATATGTGTTTTTTTTTGCTGAGAAAATATTTCTATAAAAAAAAATTAATATATCTTTATAGTGAACCAAAAATGATTTAAAAAAGAGGTTGAATTTATATTAGAGGTGATGCTAAGTGGCTGCTTATATGTATATCATTTTGTCAGCTTAAAACAAAAAGTGCCAAATCTTGCTCTTTGAAATATGCTAGTTTTGTTTAAGCTTTAAATTGATCGTTCGACTAGAATCTTACCTACTTTTCTCTGAGTTTCAATAACTATCATCATTTAAGGTTATTGCATAATCCTGGAGTTGGGCTTAAGATCCCGAATGCCAAAGTCCCGAAAATGTTAAAATCCCAAATGAAAAAATGAACGCAATTCCGACTCAACAAAATTCCGACCAAACAAAATCCTGAATACTAGAACAAAATTTCTCTGTTAGGTTACATTTTTGAGAACTTGTTTGATGGTAGTTCTGCTTTGGTACAATACCTTAACTCTTAATTTGATTGCGTCAATAATTGGCTGGGTAAGTTTTGTATTAAAAGTAAAAAATTCTTCTAATGAATATTTAGTGAATAATGATAATTTCACCAAAAATTGTTTATCGACTATATAAGCAGCAGCTTGGGTATTATTCAAGGCCATTGCTAATAGTTCCTCGGTAAAAGAAGAATCAATAACTATAAGCAAATGCTAGTGGATCTTCTAACAAATTCCAGTAAAATAGGTATCAAACCATCATTAAAAATAAATTTTCTTTATTTGCATGTGTATAAGGCTAATGTCAAGCCTACCAAGTTTAATCAATCTTCTATCTCTGAAACCAGTTTCTACATTCTGTACGAGCTCTCGCATCGAAAAAATTGACCTAGAAACGATGAAAATTGAAAAAAATAAGTTACATATATGAGTTTTGTTTTTGATTTTTGCGAAATTTACAGAGATATTCTTTTGTAAATATAGGAAGCCCCTTGTTTGCTCAATTTAAGGGAATTTTCTTGAATTATTTTTTTTTCAAAAATTTTTTGTGTGTTTTAAGATAAAAAATAGACAATTTTAGTTCAATTCTTGGGGAAGAACTAGCAAAAACTTGTGTGATTTGTTGTTGAATTTTAACAAATTTTAACAAATATTTTTCTTTGGCTTAAATGTAACCTAATCATAAGCGGGGCTGTCAGATTGGAGCATTTATTATAAATTGGGCTATTTTCCCAAATTTACGACCATAGAGTACCTATACTATCTAGAGAAGCGACTCGTACCCCTCTTGCCTTAAATACCCCCAAATTTTTGTTGAGCACATTAAGAGAAAACTCTCTTAAATTCTCTATCCATGAATACGTGTAAATTGTGGATAGCTCTAAATGTGACGTTTTCAATTTTGTCGATTCAATTTTTAGTTGTTTTCAGTCTAATGAGCCAAAATCCATTAAACTATCATTGTTTTGTTGTGGTTCCATTTAAAATGCATTCGGCAGCTACCATATGCTCAGCCATGTGGAGGAAATCCTCTCAGTGCAGTTTGTTGGGTGAAAGAGAAAAATCCCTGAAGTTTGTTCTCTATGTTTGCGACAAGAACTTGAAAAATGTAACCCAATTTGATATTACTTGTTATAAGTTTTAAGAGAATTTGTCACATATGTTCAGTAATATATTTTAATTTTTCCAGATTTTAAGGATTTGCTTAAAGATATTATTCCAAAAAAACAAAATAACGGGAAATATATGAGAAATTTTAGTTTGAAATGAGATTGTGCTAGTTCTTGGGCTACATTTAGGGCAGTGATTTTGGGCTACAAGAATTCTGAAATTGGGCTACACAAGTGCTTCTTGACTTGGCAACCCATTCAAGAAAGCTGTCTGTCGTATTTCTTTAAAAGAGAACATGTTCTCTCTTTTAATTCGGTCTTTTTTATACTCTCTTTTTCTTAAAGGATCTTTTTTGTTCTCTTTTGCCTATGAAAGTCAATTTTTTTTATTTCTAAAGAATTTTATTTAGTTCTTCGTTTTTAATAAATATACTTCAAATAAAAAAATTGCTTCAGTCGATATTAAAAGTCATTAAATATATTGAAAAAGAACCTTAAGTTCGAAGATAGGAAGTCGAAAATCGATGATCGTTTGTTGTTAATAAAGATTTTTCAAAGTATCAAATTTTCTGAGCAAGCAATTACTCACATAATTTCAATAGTTTATCTCTTAGTTACGATGAGTTTTGATAACAAATTCTCAACAATCACACCTGAAAAAAATACAGTTAGTCTACCTACCTTACCTACATTTTTATTAATATCGTACAAGAAACCAAGTGGGTAAATGTCAACTTTCTTTATTTTATGCATTTTTTATTTTTTTTTTTATTTTTATTTCTGGTGGTGTTTCCTTTAAACTTGTAAAAGGTTAAGTTAGCTACAAACAAAACAAAACAAAAATAACTTTAGACTAAAGAAAGAAAATAAAAAGACTCAAATGAAATGCATAAATACTTACCTATACATCGTTGTCGTGTCGTGATTTATCTTCAAGTCCACTCTGGTCTGTCTGTCTGTCTCTGCATCTTTTGCTTGTCCCCACCAAAACGGAAGTAAATCTCCCGAATATGATAAAACACAAAAATTGTATCTCAATTCACTCCCTCTGTGTCCGGATTGAGAAAATAAAAAATAGAATTAAAAGAAAAACTGTTAAGCGTGTGTATTTGTTGTTAATTTTGTATTTTGAGTTGGTCTCCTCGGGCCTGTTTTCTATTGCATTGTACTTTTTTTTTCTAACCAGAAATATACACACGATTCAGATACAATACCTGTAGTAACTATAAACTGCAAGTCCATTTTGACAGTCCAATAAAAAAGAGTAAGAAAAAAAAATCCCTTTACCTACATTAATGAAAGTAAAATGTTTCTTGTCCAACGGGTTTATAATTTATCAATTTTTTTTTTAATTTTTTTTTTTTAATATAAAATAAAATTTCAATTTCGTTCATCGCCATCATCTTTGTTCGACGAACGACTACGACAACAACTTTGGTCGATCGTGAGAAGAGAGCGTCTCAAATCTCAATGTCTGAGCTGAGGTCTAAGCTCAGATCCAACCAGCCAGCAGCGAATTGTTCCGCATACACCTTTA
The DNA here is from genome assembly GCA_946251815.1 of Dasysyrphus albostriatus. Taxonomy (NCBI): domain Eukaryota; kingdom Metazoa; phylum Arthropoda; class Insecta; order Diptera; family Syrphidae; genus Dasysyrphus; species Dasysyrphus albostriatus. The sequence continues at coordinate 143,100,214 of OX276336.1, forward strand.
AATTGTAAATATCTATATGTACATCTACATGTATAAGAAAAAAATTATTTTCTTCAAGAGTCTTTAGTGTATAGCATATTCGATGTACCGCCAGCTACCACCAGCCAACCGGCAACAGCTAAGAAGAAGATTGGTAGAAAAGAGATTCGATAACATAAGGAAGTAAAGTTAGTAAATGAAATGGCAAAGACCAAGTCACAGCAGAGAAATGCTTTCGATTTCGTTTCGATGTTAAGAGTCTTGAGTATGGCTTGAATAACTGGTAGGTAAAGGTAATTGGTGAACATGGTAGGGAAGAGTGGTATTAATGATAATAGCTCGATAATTAAAGAATCAGAAGACAACAAATTATACTCTAAACTGTTTTATTTTTTTAATAATGGTAGCCATGGACTGGTCTAATTTTGTTCTTTGGCTTTGAATTATTTGTATCGATTTTTTTTTCTTTGGCATAGGTTTGAAGTTGAATTTAAAGTAAACAAAAAATGTCCAACTTGGTGGCACCTACTTGCTCCTATAGTTCAGGATTTAAAAGTAGCTAGAAACTGAAGAAATGTGTATTTAAAAGGTTCAAAACTGCTTACAAATGTCTATCAAAAATATTCGATTCATTTACGAGAAATATAGAAATAAAATAAAACTCTTTTTCTACAAAACAACAGAAGCAAAGTACATATGTTCCAAATCCGAACAGAAATTTGTGAGTAAAATTTGAAAGCAAGACAAATCAAAAGAATCCCATTTGTAAATGTTTTATATGGCTCCTCCATCTTTACACTAGCAGTACTCTAGAAGCTATAAATAGTCCTCTCCAATGAGGCCCCGTGGTATAATGTTTATTTGGACTGTCATGCTAAGGGTCTAGTGACTGTTTTTTCAGCCTCTGACACGTTATACAAAAATGATTTTCCGGGATAATTACCTCCTGAAATCTCTAAGCCCTATCTCCATTCTCCACGGAATATCATGTACCAAATTTATTTAATAATAGAATATGAAGAAAATTTGGAGCGACTGAATATAATTCAAGTTAAAAGCCAAAATGCACGTATCTGGGCGAAAGGCAATAAGCAATTAAGCTCTTTTGAACTTTTAACAAAACTAATTTAATTTTTTCCCATAAGTTTTCTATAAGTTTTTGGCATTTTCTTAGTACAATACAAAGTTATTTGTTTTTAATAGAAAGATTCAAAAACTTGACCTTAAAGTTCATCCAAAAATTAGATTTAATATTTCTTAGGACGATACACCACAATCTCTTGTTTTTTTGGTTCCAACTTTCTTCAATACCCTCGTAAATGAAAAAGTGTTATTTTTTTAACACTTAATATTATTTTTAGAAAACTGGTTTGATCCCCTTTCACAAAAATGATTTTTTATTTATTATGAAGTCTCTTCAGATTCTTTTCAAAGAGTCTACAAATATAAAAGCTTTAATTTGAACTTATTCTCCAATCTATCTGATAAATTATAAGAGCTTCTAAACTCTTTTCAACATAAAATATATCATGACTATGTGGGTACAACAATTTTTAACAATAACTCAAATTTCATAATAGAAAAATTATTAATAATTTTCACTAATCAAAGAAAATTCATTTTTATGAAAATATTATTTTCTTTTCCTTCATTTTCATATTAAGCTTATCTCAAAATGTTGAATACCTACCTAATTCAAATATATTTCGCAACTTTCATTTTGGTTTCTATTTTTTATATTCAAATTTTTAATTTATAATTTATAGAAATTTAATCAAGCATAATTTACACAAAAATGAAGCTCCAAAATAAGAAAAATCAAAATTCGTATAGTTAAACATTAAATTTATTCAAATTAAAAACTCTATCATATTAAGTGCAAATATAAATCAAGCCAAGCTCAAAAAAAAAATAACTTTCCAATGCATTGAAGATTCTTCCAATCCAGCTTAGCTTTCAAGCTTTACAAATTTCGTCTATTTCATTATATTTAACTCAACCTCTGACTATACTCGCACAATCTTTACCATCCATGATGGCATAAAAAAGCCTATTAGTCAAACCAAATAGACCCATCAAACCCCATCCAACCAAACCCATCAAACACACTCTCTTTCTCTCTCCGCCAAAGTTCCAAGCGAAATTCCAAACGAAACTTTACACTTTGCTTCCGCAAACCGGCAAAGCAAAGGAGGAAAACATAGTCAATGATAAAACACAAGAATAAAAGTAAAAATGAAAATTCAACACAATAATAATAAAAAAAAAAATAATAATAATATGCCAAGCCAACCTAAGCCCAGAGACGAGCTTTTTTGTATCTTTTATCGTTGTCGGGTTTGGTAGTTTGGTTGGGTTGCAGCAATTTTGTCTGTGTCTTTTTTTGAGATTTTATTTCTCTCCATTATTTTTGTTTTAGTTTCTTTTTTTGTTTTTTTTTTTTTGGTTTGGTGAGTTAAGTTTTTAATGTGAAAGAAAGAAAAATGGGATTCCCAATCGCAAACTATCCACTAGTTGTATTTTGACTCTCACTCTTCATTCGTATTTCGGTGGCTAAGGTTCGATTTCGGATACCTCTTCATTACCTTATAATTATATTCATATCCATTTTCTGTCAAAACATTTAAGACTTCCATCACCTTTTTGAACCAAAGTGAATACTAATTTAAAATTGAAAACATACTTTAAACCAATCGATCGTTAATTTGTGATTTTCGACAAATACTCCATTAAATTCTCATTAAATTTCAAATACCTATCAAATGTGTTTTTAAAAATTGACTATCTTCGTCAATTCATTCAGTCAACGAAGCCAACTGCATCTAGACTTTTGAAATATTTACGAGTCGAAACAATTATTATTATTACAAAAAAAAAAATGCTGTGATATGCTTTGATATTTTTTTGTGTTGACTCTCCCCTTCCAATAACTAAAACAATCCCCAGACAGATAGTGTATCCTAATAACATTCAAATATATCTAACTGCTGGTTAAATGTTTATTATTTACTCAATTAAATCTATACAAACAGGTGTTTCTTCCAACAGGGAGCTCTATGCAATAAAAAACTACTCAAGAATCATCTTTTAAATACAAAAATATCTATACAACTAAAACTAAGTTTCAATTTATTTGCACTAGCGTGAGAGTAAAAGATACAAAACTATCCACATATGTGTATCTGTCTACAAGAATTTATGTGTTGTTTTATTATTATTTTTATTTGTTCCAAACAACTTGCATTAGAATTCTTGTGATGATCGTGAAACGCGTGGAATAAAACGTTCAAGGTCAAACTTTTTTCCAAACCAACCCCACATTGTGCTTCTATTCTATTCTATTTCTATTGTCATTTTTATTTGAGAAAAAAAAATATTTGAGTGTGTGTTAGGGTTCTTAAAAGTGCTTGTGAAACTATATTATTATTTGCTATTTCAAAGCTTTTTTTCTATATACCCGTCAAGCTCTACCTTACGCCGTGTGTTTTGTTCGTTTTGTATTTCACGCGATAGCATCAAATAGCGTCGTCGTCGTCTGAAGTGGTTTTAATTAGTATCTATCTACTTACTTATATTTTTTTTTTTTCCTTTTTTTTCGCAAGACTTAAGTCAAGTGGTTCGAGATTCTCTAATACCAGTTTTTGAAAGCTTTTCTATAAAAATTGATATTCAAGATGTTCATCTATTGAGTGGCACTTAAAACTGTGTTTGTGTTTTTCTAAACAATTATTTTTGCTTATAAACAAAAAGAAAAAATTCTATGAATGAAGTCCCTACCAATGAGGATGGATTACCAATTGCCTCCACCGCCACCGCAGACCTTACAAATTGGTCCATCGCAGGTGCAAGTACAGCAAACGCATTTACAAATTCTTCAAAATGTCCATCAGCAACATCAACAGCAGCAGCAGCAACAACAGCAACAACAACAGCAACTCCAGCAGCAACAAATTGTTGGATCTATGCAACCACCAGCAACATTGCCACCCTTAAGTTCACTACCCTTACAAGTTGTTCATAATTTGCCGCATTTACTTGGTAATACCAATGTTGCTAATACTACTATTGGTGTTGTCAATACCAATCCACCTACCAACAATAACAATGCTTCTTTACGAAACAATGGCAATACTCTGCAACCATTGAATGGTTTGGGTAGTTTACCACCAAGTAGTCAACTTTTGCATCATCATTTGCAACATTTAGCAAATGCAAATAGTAACAACAATAATAATAATCCAAATACTCCAAATAATAATACAACAACAAATAATAATAATCTCATTGCAAATAATAACAATAATAATAACAACAATAACAATGGTGGCAATGTTGCTGATGAAAATAGTCGCTGGACACAATTTCAAGTGCAACAATTATGGAAACATCATGCATCCTATTTGAATGGTAATGGTATATTGTATTTTGGGGCAGTTCTTTCCTCTGCGTAAGGTAAAGAATGGTAAAATGGTAAGGGATTACATTTGCTTTAAGGTATAAAAGAAAGAAGTTTTGAATGTGTTTGTCAATTTTGTACATCCGGTTATAAGAAATATATCAACATAATTAAATTTTATTGTCATCCTTTTTATATTTACATACCCACATAGGTATATGAAAAGTTGAATGAATCTAAAAGTTATCATGAATAGTTAAAGGCGATTTCATTCAAATTGAGTTAGGACAAAAAATGTTCTGAGTAAAATAACCTGAAATGATGTTACAAGCTCCAAGGGAACTTATTTCTATAAACACCCACTCATTGATTTGCAATTTTATTGTTATTATGCTTAAGCAAATCTTCTGGTGGTAAAATCAAAGCAGATTGGTAACTGAACATGTGGATTTTGTTAAGTTTTTATCAAATGCTGAATTAATTAAGTTTCAATAAATATTTTAAGTTTCTTTTTTATTGAAAAAGCTCACGAAGAAAGGGAGTCATAAGCACTCTCAGTAAATTTCTTTCGTGCAAGCGTATGTAGGATATTTTTGAGCAAGCATTTTAAGTGATTGAACTTGAATCATACAAGTTTGTACAAGCTTTGTTTGAAGAAGTACCAAATTGGGGCAGGTTTTTCTGAAAAGCAAATAGGGTGGTTTCAATACAAAACGATTTTCGCTTTTATTTGCTGTTGTATTTAAAGTTTACATAATTACAAAACACAAAATCTTCCATGTTTCGAAAATTTATCCAAAAATTAAAAATAAAAGAGATTTTTCAACTTGCTTAACATCTTCTCCTGTTGAATTTATTTGCAGACAACCACTCACAAATTATTAGAAAAGTGTTAGGCCAGAAGTTTATATCATAACATTGTTATTATTGATACATAAATTCTGTAATTCTACCGGAAACTCAATTCAATTTAATTTTCTCCTTCCAAAAATTGGTATACAAAAATGAATGTTTACATTTTAACTTTCCTTAAAAACCTTAATATTGAAGACGGAACAATTAGAACCAAAATTATTTCCCATTGCACTTGCACAGGCACAGGGGTGATTTAATAACTTAAGGCCCGATTTTTCAATCACCATTCAGTTAATTTTCAGAGGAGATGAATAAATGGGAACAAAAGCAAATTTGATGTTTAACTCTGGTGTTTAACTAAATATTGAAAAAAGGTCCTTAATTCACTTTCATCATCTAATTTCAAATCGTTGGAAATTTCAGTCACAAAATTTGCTTTGCTCGCGCAAGTGAAAATATATGTAGGTACCCAAACATCAACATACAGAGAAAATGTGTATTTCAATAATGAAGCACATTAAACGAATTGAAGTGAGTAGTGAGTGCTTAGAATGTGAGCTGCGAATTGCGAATGGTTGTTAATTTTGGCATTTCTCTCACATTAGTGATGCACACTGTTTATAAAAAAAATAAAAAAGGAGCTAAAAATTGTGACGTTAAATTTTTTTCATTCGCTGATGCTTTTTTGTGGAATGTATTCTGTTGTTGTGGATTGCCAATTTTAATTTGCAAAAAATATCTTGGTGATTGCCTAGAAAAAAAAAAAATGTATTCTCAAGTTGCAGCTCACCTGGAAGGCACCTCAAAATCGCTTTAACCGAAACTATATCCTAAGTTTCACAAATTTATCAATTGTCCTTCGTCCACTTCAAGATTTTAGAGAAAAATACTTAAGCTGAGATTTAAAAAAAAACTCTCCATATTTCCTCATCACTTTAATTTTTTTTAACTTCACTATAATTTTGCAGTAATGCTATTATCCATGTTGGATTAAATGAAGTGAATAGCTTTCAATTCCTAATATGTGCCACAGCGCGGTCACAGTGTGTGGAATTATAACAAATTCGATTTCGCCAAAAACATTGCGAAGTGCTTTGGTTTTTTCAAGGATGCAAGAAACTTATTCCCTTTTGATCTGGCTGTAATCAATAAAATATTTATGCAAAACTTGAAGATGGTCATCATATTATTGACTTTCTTTCAAAAGCTCGTAAGTCCGTAAATGACACTTAAATGGATTTCAAATCAATAAAAAATTACTGAATTCAAATATCAATATCTCGAAACTTCGCCATGGTTCCTTCCAACTCTTTCAACAACCAGTTTAATGATCTTCCAAAATCTAAGAATTTTATTTTATTATCTTTAAGATTGTTTTTTTTGTTTTCCTAACAATTTCTCCAATTCAACTTATGATGTTTTGACAGAAAGCCGACGATATATAGAAGATGTTGCTATAAGTTTCTTGTATAAAATTTAAAATAATTTATTCAAAAGTGATGGGTGATTGAATTAGAAGATTAAAATTTCTTGAACACCGCTGCCTCTCCGTATTTTATAGGAATAGCCAATTCCATTTCTGCCTCAGTAGTTCTCAAATACTCCAGGGTTGCCAGGTCAAGAAGCACTTATGTAGCTTGTTAATCACTGCCCAAAATGTAGCCCAAAAACGAGCTCAATCTCATTCAAAAACCTTAAATTTCTTATGCATTCTACGTTGTTCTCGTTTTTTGGAGTAATTTCTAAGGGTAAATTAAAATCTGAAAGAATTTAAATATATTGTTGGACTTTTTCAAAAAATGTTCTTTAAAATAATAAGAAAGTAATACCTAATATTAAACTGGACTACTTTTTTTCAAATTATTTTCGCAAATTAAAGAATATTTTCTTTTTAGCCCAATCCGACAACCCTGCAACACTCCAAATTCAATGAAAAGCAAATCAGTTTACTTTTTCCTTCTTTCCCTCGACTTTAAATTACTTCTGGCACGCAGAAGGAAATAACATAACTCTTTTTATTTCCTTTTCCGTTTATTTCACGTTACTATGTCACTGATGAGTCCAAGTGAGTAAGCTAGACTAAGCACCAATTTGTAGGACTTAAAGGCCATTAAAAGCTATTTTGACTTTTTTAACATATGAATTCTAATAAAAATTCTTGAAAAATTTGGTTGAAATTACATCTCATTTTGAAATGTTATTTCGAATGAGAAATGACAAAATTGAAATTTTTACGATATTATAACATCTTTCCTCAAGAAAAATATTACTAAATATTAAACGAGAATAGAAAAAAATGACCAAGACCAATACCGACCATAAAAAGCTATTGCTTGTTTAATAATATTTCTTTCTGGCGAAGCGATTTATTTTAAAGCACAATTTAGCTTATTTAAAGATATTGTTTAAGCTGTTGCTAATCAAAACACGAGAGAATATCTTATTAAAATATCAGGTAAACTTCAGTTTTGTATGGCAAAAACTTAAACAATATCTATGAATATACCACCATGATTTAAAATATAGTATTGTACATTAAAGATTAAACTTCCTTTCCAATAACATTTGTCTCGCCGTTATTGGTTCCTAAATTTTGACGATTATCCCTTTAAATAATATCCCGCTTTAGATTAAAAATTAATTATGAACCTATTAATGTCATATTTCTTAACAGCTATGTTATCTTTGATCTGAAAAATTTAAAACAATTTGTTTCTGTTAAATTGTAAACTTAGTTTGCAATGATCAATTTCCTTGTACCCTATTTAAGAATAAATTACCTAACAATCTGCAACATTGTATTGCTTAATCAATTTCATGTTAGTAAGCCCAGAATAATATTTTGTTCGACTAATTTTTAACATTCTACAAGAAACTGTTAATGACTTAAATATTATTATTCAATTCCTTTAGTTAATAAATAATCAATTAAATTTGTCAACATTTAGCAAGTTGCTTGTAACATACCTACTAGAAATTTATCGAGAATTTATAATTGTATATTTATTGTATGAAAAGTGACTGTAAAACATTGACATTAATCTGACAACAGACAAGAGTTATCTTGTATAGATGGTAATCGTAATTGAAGTGGTCTGTGAGACTCAAAATTGAAAATCACTATGTGCGAATTTGAAATAATTATTAAAAGTTCATGAATCCAAGCGAAGGGAGGTTTTCAAATAAAAATTAATTTTTCCCAGGCGCGAAAAATAAAATCTAATTCAAAAGCGTAATCGATTGATCTTTTATACTGATTTAGATTCCACTTCACATTGATGAGTAAACAAGGCTTTACCCTTAGTAAGACTTTTTAAAAAATATAATTTCACTGCGAGTTCGATTTTGTTTAAAGTCTCATGCCTGTGGCTTATTGAAAAATTACTTTCAAACCGATTCCAAAGTTTCATTCAAAATGTTAAAAACTGATGTTAAACCCCTTAATTAGATATGTAGCTTATAGAGCCAACAAATCGAAATGTAAATTGTTCATGATTGGTTTCAAAATCTATGTAGAGGTATGTACGTAAAATTCAAACTTTTTATATTGACATTAAAAGGTGGCGTTTAACAAAAAAGTCCTCAAGTAAAATTTGCGTATGTCGCACCGTTTCAATGATGTTCCAACCCGTGGCTCTTAAGCTATACTTTTCGCATACTTGTATGGATATTTTACACTTTTTACGTTATATTTTTTTCACTTCAAACTACAATTGCTCTTGTAAATGTTATCATTGATTTTTATTTTATAACAATTCTTTTAAAACCCCTTTAGAAAAAAATACTCACGAAAATTCCATATTAAATATTTGTCATGGATGATTTTAGATCATTTTTCGGACCTACAAAAAAGTATAAAACGTAAAAAGTGGAAGACTGAAGTATGACCAAAGGCCATGTTCCTTTGGCGGAATATAATCAAAACGGTGTGATATGAATAAATTTAATTATTTACTTTTAATTTAATTATTAAATTTTTTAAATTTTTTAATTAAAATACTTTTTTATAGAACGTAAAACCATGAACGAAACCATGCTTATATTTCATAAACTATCTATTCCATTGAAATATAACTATGTTAATTCGATAGAAAATTTTACGTACTACAAAAATGTACTAAATTTACTCATTCACACTGGAAGACATATATTTTAAGACCCTCTCCCGAAATTTTGAAACCAATTATGAAAAACAAACATTTCACTTTTGTTGGCATGGTCTAAAGTAGATATACTCGTAACTGTCTTGAATTGATACTTAATTTAATAAAAAAAACATTTGTTCAGTGTACTTGTAGCTAGGAAAATTCTACCATATAATAGTCAGTTTTTCAGATGAGGCTTGCCAACTGGAATATAGTTCAAACTGAAATTTTTGAAGCTATTGCGTCTTAGTGTGCAAAAAACTCAATACCTACATATTCTGTAATGTTTGGTAGAAACATGATAGCTCCATAAAATTATTTACGTATTTATGTCCACTTAACATCGAGCTACACCTTTAATCCGTGGACCAATTATCCAAATTTTTGGAAAATCAGTCAACCCGTTTAGGCTCTAGCTTGATTTAAAGTAGACTTAAAGAAGCAAATTTTTGTATAGAATAATCATGTTTCTATCAAACACCACCAGAATATACATTTTAACACGAAATTTTCTAAAACAAAATAAAGATGTTTGCACTATCGCAACTGAGTTCTGATTTCTGAAGAAGATTAGTACTTTTTTTCAGAAATCAACACAACACTTATTGAAAAAATGACACTACACAAAATAAATTTAAAAAATATAACTGTTGTTTTTTTTAGACGTGGGGTTTTCAATCTGGCAATACTTTTTTCGGAGTTGGTTTTTTTGATAGCTGTCACTTGATTTATGCTCTGTTTTGATTGCCATTTTATAATGAATAGACTTACTCCTCAACAACGTTGATGTTGACGACCTTTGGTTTCAACAAGAGGGCGCTACATGCAAAAATTGGTCGAGAATTAGGCCTCTCGGCTGGAATGTATTCGAGCCAACCGCGGCGGCCACTTGCCCGTAATCATTTTTAAATTATAATGGCAAACCCTTATCTTTATAATGAAGCTAAATTCTTAGCCATAACATTGAATTCTATGCGATTTATTTCATCTTGAAAACCACACGTCTAAAAAACACCCTGTATAAATTTTGTCACAAAATAAAATTTGTAAAACCAAAGAGTTGTACTTTTAACTCTGACTTGTTGTTAATGCTTGCTTTAAGTTCTTAGAATGAAATAAGACTTTAAGTCTACTAGTCTAGTTTCTGAGTGGCTTATGAAGATGGCGTTATTAACAAGTTTTCAAGTCCTCAAGCGCTAAACGCAAAATTATTGAAACTCACCTTGGACGATTTGGACGATTATACTCGTAATTATTCTCCACTTTTTCAAATTTACTAAATTTTGTTTTAATTTGACCCCAAAACAGTACCTGTAGAGTTTTTAGCTTTAAAAGTCTTCTCTGTGTATTTTGTGTCCAATCTCCAATAATACAGCGGCATATTTAATAAAACTATTTAATTTTTCTTCTGGAATACCTTTAATTTACTGTACACTGAACACTCTTACCCCGTGAACAGAATGAAATTAGCTTCTGCTTGTAGCAAAAGTTGAATTTTACAATACTTTTCTGGCTAAATTTACTGCTTCACATTGTGGCAATGTATGCTATTTTTGAATCATTCCCATTTGACAGTGCTACACCCCACAACTACAGCTACACCATTCTGTTTGGCCAGTTAAATCGCAAGAAAATTCTTTCAGTAAGTCTTCATTCTACAACCACATTAAAATTTATGTTAACATGTCATGAAATTAACATTCTAAACTAATTAAAATCCCTTTTTTAAAATGGGAACTTTAAGCCACTTGAAATTTTATTGATTTATCGACAGCTATACTAGGCCTATTCGTGCATATTAAGCGAAATTGTGTTCTCGAACCTGACCTAGAACTGCCAAGCCTATACGCCATATACCCTCCTTAGCTCATGAATATATTTACCTGTTGTCTGCCTGCTTACTTTTCAGCTTTTAAGAAAGAAGGTGTCACTTGACTGATTTTATTTGGTTCCGAGTTGTTTACCTCCTCTAATCCCAAAGAACAGAAAAAAAAAAAGAAAACAGAGGGAAGTCTTTGAAATTTTCGCTTCATAAATTAAATTCCCTTGTTTTAGTGCGTTACAAAAATATCTCATACTTTTGTATCTTTCTATTCTCATCTCTCTGAGAATCCGGATTTATTTAAAATACCTCTGTTTTCTGCTTCTGACCTGCCCAACAAACTTGATGTTGCTGCCCAAAATGTTCATGATTTTTCTGTTCAAAATTCAGGCCTATAAGTTTCTGATGGTGTTGTTTACAAATGTGTGTGTGATGTGAATTTTTTTTGTTTTGTTGTTTATATAGATGCTCCATTAAAGGGACAGAAATATAGAAGGTACTGATGGTGCTTAAACTTTCCATTTTCATTCTTATATTTTTACTTTTTGTTTCGTTTAAATATTGTATCTTTTATATGTTTGTTTGTATTTGTCTTCGTGGTTTGAGTTGTATTTTTGTCTTATTATTTATACATTTATTTAATTCCGAAGCTTTTTTTTTTAATTTAATTTTTTTTTCGGCAGTAGTGGCTTGGAACCTTCTTTTGCCGAATTAACATGGTCCGTGTGTTCGCGCGCATTCAGTATGCCTTTTTAATATGATATGATTAAAGTGTGTGTGTAGGTATTTTTGGTTGGTTGGGTCTTCGAATTTACTTTCATTAAGTTGTAAACTTTCACTTTTTCGGCAGTTTGATTTATATTTCGGGCTTATATTTACTAAAAAAAAAAATTATATCAAGGTATATGTAGGTAAGGTACACATTCGTGCATAGCTATTTTTGGAAGTATATTTTTTTTTTTTAATTCGAAAGTTAAAATTTAGTTTTTTTTTAATGGCCCAGCACATGAAATATACGAAGATTATAATTAAGTTGCATTTTAGGTGATTATCTCTTATTATTATTTTTTTGTTGTTGAGATTTTTTAAAAGGGTTTCTTTTTTTGTAAACCATGCGGGGGATTAAAAAAGTTGTGGTTGGAAAGAGTTTTCTTTTTCAAAGAGCTTTTCTTTGTAATTTTTTAAATTGCGCTTCGTTTTTAGACTTTTAGAATTTTTTTGTTGAGCTCTCCCCAGAGATATTTTGTTATAATTGTTTTTGACATTTTGAAGGTTATCTTGGTACAGTGAAGCCTCCTATAACGAAAAGCTCCCTTAAGAGGATAAATCTCTTAAGGGGACAAATTCACGTAACCGTAGATCTACGATTTAAATTTCAATTTAATGTTCCTTTAAAAAACAAACACTTTCCTGATCACATGCGGACAAAAATATCAGTCGAAATTTCTATCAATCGAATTTTTGTCTGTTCTTGTTCATATATTTCCCGTTTGTTAATGAATTTATGAGCACCATTTCTTAAATTCCTTATTGAAATGAATATGGGAAATTAACGCCCATTTTATTCACTCATTTTATCCAGATTAAAACTTAAATCCAGATTAAAGGTAATTTAAATCGAATTCTATATTATTCACTTGTTTAATTCACACTTAGATCCAATTTTTTAAATCCAATCCCGATGAATCCAATTGGATTTAAACTGCCCTCCGGAGGTCAGTTTAAGTTGTTAAATTCAGATTAAAACTGAATTTTATACTATTCACTTTTTCTTGATATTTTAAACCGATAATGTTTCAAACCTAGTTGAAGCAAAAATTTGCGATACGTTTCATGTGTTTTTTTTTCAAATCTAGTTGGCTAACTCGGTTTGAAATTAAAACGATGGCGACGACGACTCACTGTCTTGGTGTAATCTTGCTGATCTCTCGCCGCGCTGTGGTCGTTCGAACGTACTTTTCAGTACCATATGGTCACTAAGCTCGTCTTGCTGTGGTCATGGTTTTCTCGCTATGGCTTCGCTTTGGTCTCGCCGTGACATTTACACGTAGTTTTTAGCACTGCGCATTTTATGCCATTGTCTCGCTTTGGTCTTGCTATAGTCTCGGCAAACTTTTTTTTTACAAAATTAATATTTTTAAAATGGTTAAAAAGTAAATTTAAAAATTTCTAATTTTTAAGATTTTTCCATTTTTTTTTTTCTCTTTGACGGAAAACTCCCTTAGATGGACAAAAATTTCGTGATCGTGTCATTATTTGCCTAAAAGACTTTTAATTGTAATAAAACAATTAGCATTCTTCGGTTTGATTGAATTCCGTTATTTTGTAAAAATGTGCATCTACCCAAAAAAAATGTTTAAGTTGCATAAAAACAAATGAAAAATTTTCATTCATTTATTCTTTCAAAATCAAAAAATACTTTTGAGATGAATAAGAAAATTTTTAATTTTGTTTGGCTTCATTATTTAAGTTCTTGAAATATTCGTAATTCTTATAACCCAACACCACACAATTTAAAGCTTTTATTAGATGTCTTGTTAGGCCCATTCAGTTGGTAAAAAACCAAAAACGGCATACTTTCTGCTCTAAAAACTGTCCTTTAACCAATTTGCTGTCTTATTCCCACAACAAAAATTTATATTGAATTGCTAAACCTTTATTTAATGTTAATATAATGCCTAAATCATAAAAATCCCCCTTAAATAAAATGAATACTTACACTTACAAATCGTGCCACTTAATTAAAAAAAAAATGACGTTATTGACTTAAATTACTTTGCATGTGCTCTCAAAAGTCTACATATTTTTTTCCTGCACTATATTTCAATGATTTGTTTTAACACCTATTTTGTGTAGTCTAAGATGGTTTTGCGGTTTTATTTTTTTTTTTATTATTATTATTTTACCTGCCAATATGTGTGCCGCGGGATTAATTTATATGCGGAACAAGTCGCTCAAGCCATCCATTGCAATTATATATGTCTAGTACATAATTTGAAGTTTATATTTTTGTATCTGTGTATACACTTATTTGCTATTATAACACTAACTCATCCAGACTGTATGACTCGTCTTGACTTTAAATCGCTCGACAAGTAGCATAGCATGCAATTGCGTAATTTTTAAGTAGCATAGTCATAGCTTGGAGAATTACCCAGCAGCTATTTATGTACATACATCACCGTTGGCGTTGTTTTAAACGTAACGTGTGCCGCCTCTGGTATTATTATTTTTTTTTTTGTAAGTATAAAAAGATTTTAATCAAAATCAGTGAAAGTGTAATTTTCGCACACCTATTCCAAATTTGGATTCTATTTTTTCTTTTTTTTGTCATTGCTTCCACTCTTTCGTTTGGTGGTTTAGATTAGTTAAGTCAAGTATTTTTTTAACATAATTTTTTGTCAAGATCGAGATACAATATCTAAGTTTACCTTTTTTTTTATTTGTTCTCTGCTGTTTCAAGCTTAAGCTTGTTTGTTGATTATATTTTTAGGAGAATCTCTGTCTATCGAACGGATATGCTCACTTTGTTCTAGTTAAACCGCAAAATGTAGGTATATACTATTGGCGTTAAATCTAAAACCGGAACGAGTTTTTTTTTTTTTTAGTATTTTATTGTAGAAACTTGTATATTTGCTTAAATTAATTTAGAAGACTATAACAAAAGGTTAGAATTTTATTTGCCTTTTTTTTGCATACCAAACTTTAATTAAAATATAGAATCAAGCTATAAATAGTCATTTTAATGATGATTGTAAATCGTTGACAATTGTTTGAGTTGTTTTTGTTTTTTTTTTTGGTCTTCAATTTATTTGACATTAGAAAAATAGAAAAAGAAATTCACTTAGAAAGTGGGTTTGGTTTTTTTTAATTTTTTTTTAATTAAGTATGGTGATGGGTGATGTTGATTTATGCATGCATTTAAATATTTTAAAATGTTTTTTTTTTAGAAGAGAAATTGGCAAAATAAATTCTAATTAACTTTAATTAAAATCCACTTATGAAAGTATACAAATTTGTTTGAATGCAGAAAATTACTGTAACCTGAAACGTGTATCGACCAAATTTATTAACTTAAATTTTGAAATCCTAAAATAATTTAACAGTTGTGTTATATTTGGCATAAGGATGCCAATAAGTTAACCCTTCACCTCAATTTTGGTTGTATGTAGTGCCAATGCAAGTAATTACAGAAATTCTTTTTAACCACATTTCACAAATCTGGAACGCATTGCGTTGCTCTTTATTTCCCTCTCTTTATGATGCATATTTTTAAATTCAGCAATATTGTGCATCCGTATCTCTTTCTAAATTTTTGTATTGACACTCACACTGTGATACGTAGAATGTAAAACAGGGAAATCATTTACACTTGTGGAATAATTTGTGGAATTGAACCCCAGATTTAATGTTTTTTAAGAACAAAATCTTTTTCAACCTTCTTTTTAGAGTTTCAAAAGAATGTAAATTTTGAACTTAATTCCATACCAAATTTGTCTAATAGAATGAACTAGAATTTATAACCATTTGAATTTATGAATTTATGTACATTTGTGACATACTTAATTTGGAATTTAGTGCTGCTCAAATCCCCAAGCACACAAATGAAAATTAACAAAGTTATAACCTCCCTTAGCCTTACCAGTATTTTTCAATAGTAATGTCAATTGAATAGAAACCTTTATTTGATACAAGCAAAGTTTATAATTCTAAGCTAATATTTTCGCTTCTCAACAGTTCTTGTTTGCAACTAAATTAGGTATCGAAATAATCAATTTTTTTAACGAGAATATGAGGAAAAAGCGCATTTTTGATGGAAATAAAATCCAAAGCACACCATGTTGTAAACTTTTGGAATGTCACATAATGTTTATATTTTTTTGTCAGATTTTGAAGTACTTGGTTCTCTTTTCAAATTCAAAATTCATCAATTTATGATTAGGTTGAATTTTCAATGCTCTTATGGATCATAAATTTCTCAAGCACTTCACATTGCTTGGTGGAAAGGCTTTCTCAATGGGCCAAGACCAGACAATAGTTGATAAAACCAAATACTCGTGGTAGGCCATTTGTTGGCTTAATACTGTTTAATACTTTTCAACAATTTTTGCTTAATTGAAAAGAATATAGTTTAAATGAAATATTTTTTCATTAAAATTTCTGCCTCGGCTTGTGTGGCAATTTCCTGTCATTCCAAATTGTCGAAATATTTTCTATGGTTAAGACCAATAACTTGACCAATATTGTTCTGAAGTACCTAAATTGCTTGTCAATTACTTTTTACACAGTATCGATCAAAATTCTGACATAAAATCACAACTCCATGCTGGCCAAGTAACCTCATCAAATTCCTCCTGATTATCTACATAATTATTGAGCTAAGTATACAATTATTCAATTTATATATCTGAAACCATGACTTACTTAAGTCCAAATCTTCATCTACTAGTGCTATAAAATCAGTCATAATGCCTTGGTAGTTATCTATATGACAAATGAAGCAATTATTTGATCATCGTCATCTTCTCAGACTATGGCGCACACTTTCGTCAGCAGCTGTGACATTTTCTGTTGAGCAGGAATATGTTCTATTACCAACTGGCAAAACAGTTTCATGAACTTTTTTCATAGATAGAATGATTATTTCACCAAAATTTCAATTTTCGAATTCAAAATTTGCATTGTTTTAGCAATACGAGTATATTTGAAATATTTTCCAAGATTTTTCAAACCGAAATTGATTAATTTTATACTGTGCGGAAAAATAATATTGAACTTGTTTCAAATTTTTTAAATTCGTAAAAATAGAATTCGAGATTTTGATCAAACTCGACACTAGGTCTCATTTTTTTCTGCTCGAGTAGATTTCCTTTAAAGTTAGAATCTACATAGTTTCTTAAGGTGCCCTACTATTTTAGAGCACTTTTACTACAAAACTCTCAAAAATTACTCTCGTATAGCTGTCTACATTTCTGTGAGTTAATTTCATGACTGTGTTCACTTGTAAGTTTTACTCTTGAGAGCACCTTGAGAGTTAATCGCAGTCTTTACTACAAAACACCCGAAAATGACTCGCGTATAGACTCTCTGTGAGCTGATTTCATGACTGGTGTTCACTTATGAGTTTTACTCTTGAGAGTTACTCGCAGTCTTTTTACGCATAAATGGATACTCACCTTTAGAAATTCATCCAACTTAGAATTACAAAAAATTAATATAAGGACCACCCTTATGTAAATCATATTGTGTACACCTATACCAAAATAACAAAATAAAATAAAATTAAAAATATAAATTTTTTATCGAATACTCCTCAATGTTTTTAGTTTTTTGTTTAAATTAAATTTTTCGAAACACATAATCCCTACTGTTTTAAATGCTTTAGGCTAACATAACAGTTCCTAACAAGCAACTGTTAAAAACCCTCTTAGGAAATAAATCTTTTTTTGAAAATGGCTGCAACAATTTTGATAAAATTTTGTTTGCATTTTTTTGTATGTTTATAAACAGTGAATTTTTAAGGAGGTAATAATAGATCAAGAGCCAACGACATTGTAAGTCATATCAATAATACTCTTTGAAGTGTTGATTGAACCAATTACAGTGTGTATGTGTACCAAGGCACGAGTCGAACAGGAATAAAATTTGACTTAATTTTTTAAATAGATTTATATCATTGCCTGTTGGTTGTAGGAAAAAGTGTGCATTTTTGTCAAAAACCAAGCCATCTGCAGTAGGTCCCTAAGAAGTCTCCTATTTCGCTAACTGAAATGGTTCAGGTCCCTTTAAACTTGATTGCACCACCTGATTTACAGTCTTCCTCTACTGTTCCATTCCTCCGGGATAGAATCAAAGATTTTCCGGGCCGTCACCTGGTGTCCATTCTTTTTAAAATGACCCATCCCCTTTTGTCATAGGATTTTTAACCTAGCTTCGTGCCACTAGACAGCTTAAATACCATCTCCTTCACTTAACAGGGAACACAAAACTCTTTTTGTCGTGCGCCCAGTTAAAAAACTCTTCTATATAGATGCAACCAAAAATCACCTACTAAATTTCCCTTTCAGAAAGTCTTATTCATGTCATTAATTTTTGGCACAGTCCATGCATCTCTGCGCACCATTAATCAAAACCTTTTTATCCACAAGTCTATTATAATGGAAAAATAAGTTAATACCTCTCTTTTCTTTTATTAAAACCATTAATACAAATTTTATTTCTAAGCTAAATACATACATAGCTCATGGATTAAGAAGAACCTAATGGGATTTTGATAAACACGTTTTCACTTTTCTTTTTAATCGAAAGTTAAAACCAAATTATACTAATTTCAATAATAATTACATTTAAAACTAATTTAAATTTAAAATCCATTAAAAATCTATTCAATTCCACTATTTATATAAGTAAAAAAAAAATAAATTCCAACTGGGAAAAAAAACACATCGATATTAAATTTGACTTCCTTCTATGACGACACAGTGAATCGAATAACTCTATTACCACTTCACACAACACAATCACATCCCACCAACCATAATTCAAAGAGACGACATGCAGACAGCCACTCACACTATAAACAAAACAACAACAAAACAAAACAAAACCCAACAGCAACAGACCGCATCCAACTGAACGGAAGAAAGTGAGAGTTTTCCACCAATCATGCCAAACTACCAGTTTGACTGCCTCAATATCTGACTCTGAAAAAAAAAAAAAAAAAAAATCACACACGTAAAAATGTCTTTTTTTTTTATTATACTACTACTACCTGTCTCAGGAATCAAGCCATCATCATCCATCGCACTACCGCGAACAAGCTGACTTAAAGAGAGACACCAAACCAACAGAACTGAAGCTTAGACGAAGCTAGTCAAAGAATAGGCCTACTGAACTGAGCCACTAAACAAACACACATTCCACGAAAAGTGTTCGCATTTGCCGCACCACTGCATCATGCAACTACTATGAGAAACTAGGTAGGCAGGTACACTCATGGGCTTCCTTCCATCACAGGCTGAACACTGCCGCTGCTTATGGTGGTTTTTTTCTTTGGCTAAGTGGTTTGTTTGGCTTGGGATATTTAATTTTTTTTTGTCGAGCTTAAGGTATGCGTGATCGCAATAGCAATAATGGCATGTGTGGCCAGAAATGCATTCTCAATTGCCACCGCCTTGCATTTTTATGGCAAGCCAAAAGTAAACCGAGATGTTTGCTGATCTGATCATCATCATCATCATGATAGAAATGCTTTTGCGCGAATTATGCAACTTATTGGGACTTTCCACTGTTTCACTGATTTTAAGAGAGGTTTTTCCACCTGATTCAAAATAAATGACACCATAACTTGTAAGAAAATTTTACTTACAACATTTAAAGAAATTGTCACCAGGAAGGTGATGAATGATAATATTTTTGTATAATATTTTTTTAATGAAATAAAAGAATTAATTGATTATGTGAGTAAATAGGGTAGTTACTCATATTTTGTAAAGCGTGGAAAGATTTTGAATAAAACTTTATTGTTGGCAAAAATTTAGGTTTTTGAATACAAATTTTGCAATTTAATAATATTATTTTGTGTTAACATACTTTATTGTTTTGAAAAGATTAAGCATGTTTGCTAAAATGAGATCAAGGGGAGATACAAGGGGACCAGGTAGGAGTACTTGCCCCTTTCCCAATCACAATCTATTTCATACATTAGGCAATTTATCTTCTTTTGAATGAGTTTGCTCCCCCTCCAAGTCAAAGTCCTGAATGAGTTTGCCCAACCTAACCGAAAATCTGCGTACGCCATTGAATAAGATATTAGAGAGTGCCATCAGGGGTAGAATGAGCAAATAACCACTTAAAATTAGATTGCTCGCAACGTGACCAGTAGAGCCAAATTCAGATAATTTAGTACAGTATTCCTCGAAAACTGTTGCTGCAATTTGGCCCCAATATTCCTGAGCAAAATTCTATTACTGTTTAAACTCAGTGAATATAGGGCACCGATTTATTTTTTTTTTTGTCTGAAAGAATACAGATGAAGAATAATGGTTGAAAAAAAACTTTACTGTTTCAAACGAAAAAATTAAATTTAAGCTATTTTTAGGCTAAAATTATTGGTCTCTGATACCGTTTCACAAAAAATTTATACAAGGTAACCTTGCAAATTCATGCGTTATTAATGGAGAAATATCATTGATTTGATAGTGGAGAAAAAGACTCGTGTTTATTAAAAGCTTGCAGCAGCATTAGTAAAAGCCCGAAGTGTTTAATTTTTCATAGTTAACTGCAAACTTATTTTTATCATTTTCCTTGACAACAGTACCTTTGGTGGTCTGCTTAGTGGGTTTCAAACTGTTTGTGATCCCTTTTTGAGTCTTCCTTCTATCAAAACTGCACTCTGCGTTCGAAACTTTTTGAGCAACTCTTGCAAGAAGTTTGAGTAAGAGAATGACTAGCAGAAATGATGCAGCTTGCAGGTCTTTGAATAGTGTTGGTTTCATTTTTGAGCATTTTTTACACGTTCGCTGTAGCTGCTTCAATACGGTTGATAATGATACTTTTTTAAAATGTGTCTAACACACCAAGATCACAGGGCCGTCAGGCATACATACGTCATTTTAGCATAGCTGATTTTTTTGTGTGGATGCACATTAGGGTAGGAACGAAAGAATGAATAATAGAAATCTTGAAACCGGGTGCGTTTTGGTGGTATTAAGTGCTAATGGTGCAATAAATTGATGCAAAGTTACGTTATTTTATCAGAGCTGATTTGCTTATATTCTTTGAGGAAAGTTATGAACAACTTATTTTGATACTTTCAAAATTTTTTGGGACCCTAAAAGGTATCTGGTTGACATTGGGTCCCACTGTAGGTATCTGGCAAGTATCAAAATAAGTTTTTCATAACTTTCCTCACAACATATTAAGAAATCAGCTTTGATAAAATAACGTAATTTTGCATCAATTAAATGCACCTTTAGCACTTTTACCTCCGAAATGCACCAGGTTTAAAGATTCGTCTTATCCATTCCTTTATACCTACCTTACTGTGCACTCACAGAAAAAAATTCAGCTATGATAAAATGACGTGATTAATACTTGAAGTGCTTGGCAGATGAAGGTGCTAAGTAACAATTTTTTAAAATATCGTTTTATCGTATGTATGAAGGTCCCATACTAAAACTTAAATTTCTGTCCTATGATTAACTGTATTTCGCATCTGGATTCAAATTTAGAAAATGTAATGATGTAATCATTCTAAATAAGATCAAAATAGCGGTATATACGAAGTTCATTTTTTACTTGCGATATATAGGTATATACATTGGTACTATATGGCAAGTACATACATTCGTAAAAAACTTAACTCGAAATTTTGATCAGACTTGTCATTACGATGGTTGGAAAGACAAAAAAACTTAGTTCATCATTCTGTCTGTCTGTCTATTTGGTACATAGTGATTATTCGTGATTTTGCCCACACGTTTTTTTTTAATTTTTTTAGAACTAAAAATAATATATAATAAATAATAAGTACATGCCACAAGTAAGACATCTACATCTCCACAATTTTTCTTAAGAAACATTCTATTAAATTCTTTTAGTGAAGACTACCTTTGGATGGGAAACCATTTTTCAAAAAATGCTTGTTAATTCTACCTCCAAAAAACACATTTTTCTTTTACGGTACCTCTGCAATACAAATGTTAAAAAACCGTTAAGGACAATATCTTATTCTTTTTCTTAAAAAAAGGCTCCAACGATTTTTATAAAACTTTTTCCGTAAACTAAAATTAGTGCGACACATTACCAATAAAAATAGAAACTACATATTAAAAGTACAGAACGTTTTTTTTATTTTTGAATTTTCTCACTATCGGCAGTTTTAAAAATTAAGCAGATTAAAACAGACTTGAATTATTTTTTGTCTTATATACAAATGTCAAATGAGATTAAAAAATATAACATATCAAAATTTTCAACCAAAAAAATGCTTTTGAATATTAAAAAAAAAGTGTCAGTTTTTTTTTAACTAAAACTTTATCTTAAACTTCCCACAATGCGATTTATAAATTAAGAAAGAAAAATCATCTGTCGATCTTTCATAGATTGGTCCTGATTCACCGGTGGTTTAAGTGCGGTAAGAGTCCCACACTACTCGGTACCGATTCTTACCGAGTGTCTTTTGAAGATTTCCATCGGATAATAAAAATAAAAGTTAATATTTTGAAAATTCGATATCTCAAAAACGGATGAACAATTTTTTTGAAATTTTATTTTTATATGCACATACATAAATATGTGCCACCAAAAAAAATTGCTCCAAAACATTTTAAAATGATTGTCCCTTAAATTATATTCAATTAAAAATTAAGATGGCGTTCTTTTTGTCATCTAAGTCTCTCAAAGAAGTTGTTTGAGCTATTTTAAATACCATATTTCATGCTTTTAAACATTTTCCTATCATAAATTCTATATATTAATATATAATATTCTTATACTTCTTGAACAGTCGTTCATCTTATGTACATTCAAATAAACATTTTCAAGCTTAGTTTAAAAATAAATTACACCCTGTAAATGTTTGCTCTAAATAATTGATTTCTCCTGAAATCATAAGAAAATTTACAATTTCGTTTTTTGTTTAGATAATCATATTTCATTTCTCATTGTTTTTGGATACATATGTGACAGCTACCGTTATGTCTAGATGAATGAATTACAAATTGACCTTAATAGTAGCAAGAGATGTTTCATTGGACAGAAGATTAAGTTTTAAAGGAAATTAAATGTCAGGTGCAATTACCCTTAGTAACTCTTGAAAGTCCAGTCGAGAGTGATATTTTGGAGTGTGAATTCACTTATTAGAACTTTGAGAGTTAATTGTGTGAATGAATTTAAAGATTTTATTTTCATAAAAGTTTATAATTCATATACTTTGTTCTTGAAAAAAAAGAAAACAAAGAAACAAATTCAGGATTTAACCAAGCGTAAACTGACATCACCAATTTGGTGATTCCACCACAGACCTCAAAATTACCAAAAAGTGCTCAACAATTCTGAATTCGCTCTTATTTAAATACCTTCCTTTGGCCCACTTTAAAAAAAAAAAGAAAAACCTAATGGAAAAACACTAAACAGCCATTTTTATCTAATGTAAATTTATAAACTTGGCACCTTAGTACTATAAAAGATAGTTATCTTATTGTAAATACAATTTTGTCAATCAAAAAAATTAATTTTCAGACATCAGATGAAAACTCAGTTCATGGGTTCCTGTTTCTCATTTGAAACCTAACTAAAAATGTGGTTTTGAATTTATGGTCTTAACTGGTTACTAACATTATATTATGGCAGTCTTGATTACCTTTTAAGCAATTTCCGTTTATATTTAATTTTGATTGATTCTATGGGAAAATTATTTATCAGTAGTTTTGTACTTAGTTCCAACAGACTCCGCTGTTTTGCCATGTTAATTTCCGACAGCTACTGTTAGATATCTGATAGTGAAGAAAACATGTTTCCACTTGCAAGTGACTATCGAAAAGTTTGAATGTCGAGAGCAAAAATATATAACTCTCGACGACTATGTCCATGTATACTTGTGAATTCTCGAGAGCTGCTTGAAGGCTGCTTATAGAATTTTAACAAATTTGTATAAATTTAATTTTTTTAGTTTTTGTAAGAAGCTTTAAAATTAAAAATCACAAAATATTGCAATCATTGAACGACGACGTGGTGTCTTATCAGCCTATCATCAACTTACACGATGAAAGTGCTACTATTGAAAAGACTCTTGCAGACTTCTGGCTTTTTTTCTGTTTTCAATAATATCACAAATTTTGGAAAATAATTCTTAAGTGCTCATCTTTTGTGGAATAAAAAATAAATACATCTTCTATTGGTCAAAATTTGATTTTTTTTTTGTAAATGGGGTAAAAAGGGCAATCAATGTAGATAAATTGTTTAGTTAACAACCAATTTTGCTTAAAAAGAAGAAGATAGTGAAATTTAAAGTAAAACTAAATATAAGCAGCCTTATATGAACTATTTATTTTTGCTGATGGAGTTTTAGAAAAAAGAAAATCAGCTCAAGAAAGCTAAACAAGGAAATAAATCAATTATTATTACAAAGGTTAGTTTTTGTCCCTTGCTCAATTAAAATGAAATTTTCATTTTGCTGTCATTTTTCAACCCATCATGATGTCACGATCATTTCAGCTGTTTGAAAAAACCATTGACTATTTTTTCATTGTATGTTGGAGCAAGAGACGCCAGTAAAATAATAAGAAAATTTACTTAGAAACCAAACTATACATATGTACGTTGCAAGTTAAATTATTTCAACTTTCGTTTTTATTTGAACAGACGGTAAAGCTCCAGAAATATTACATTGGACCATTACCCATACAAAGATAGTAATAATATAAATTATTTTCTATAAACATTTAAATAAATCAATCAAAAAAATAATTTATTTACTTTCGAATGAAAAAATAAATTAAAAATCTTTCTAAGGCAGGTATATACTAAATATTAATGCAGACGGCAAAAAACAAACGGTGCACCAAAACCAAAAATTATATGTTAATCCAATTAAACCAAATAAAGCTATCAAAACTCATTTTTTGGCAAAACACTTTCACTGCAAAATTACGAAATAAGCAGCAGTCAATAAAAAACAACAAAAAAAAACATGATGTGAATTTGATTAGACCTCTCTTGCATTTATATTAAGCTAATTTTTCTTCTTATTATGTTGTAACTTTGTTTTAAATTAATGACAAAACCCCATTAGTTAAAAAGTTTATCTTTTTTTTTTTTGGAGATTTAAATAAAACTCACTTTCTTTCAAAAATTGTATAGACAATACATACATATGTATACCTATATATGTATGTTTGTATTTGTGACATTGAATTTCTAATAGTTAGCTTAAACAAATATTGGAAAACATATCATTAATAATAAAATAAAATGCGTTCTGGTATAATTACAATTTTGTTTTTTTTGTATAATTTATCCAAAAGTCAGAGGGCTTATATAGAAAGGTACTATGTATGATAGTGAAAGTTTAATTCCGCATTGCCATGGTCCAGTAAGATACTCACGATGATGACGAGACTCTTTCATCAGTCATCATCATAGAGCGCGGAAATATTTTCACTTTACCGGAATGGTCCAATGCTTCTAATGAAAGTGAAAAATAAAATTTATATTCTTGTTTGAATCTCCAAAAATTTAATAATTCATTAAGAAAAAAAAACTGGTTATTACGCAACAATATAATAATGTCACAATTTTGTTTTAATCTTTTTCATCATCAGTAAAGTACTTAAAATTGTCGATCGAGATAATAATACTCTTATAAATTGGATTCCTACTTACTCGTACTTTAATATTCGAAAAAAAAATAAAACCAAAAAAAAATGATGTTCACTCAACTTCTTTTTGGATTGTGGTCATATCTTTGCGGTCTTTTTGGTGATGAGATGAGTAGGTTTGTACCTACATAAATTGAGGTGAAAAAAAAGTTCAATAAGTGGGGCGCCATAAAAAAAAAGTATGTTAAATTTTTTTTGGGAATTTCTGAAGAAGTGAAAGTGGAAAAAAAGTAAAAGTAATAAAAAGATATATGTATGCATGTGATTATTTTTTTTTTTTTTTTTTTTGTTGTTGTTGTTTGACTCACGGATATCATTACAAGTTTTATATTTTTGGGCATTCTTTGCGGATTTTAGTGCGCTTTTTATTTTTTTTTTTATTCTTTTTAACCATTCTCTTAAGATTTTTATTTTAGATCCGTAATGGACCAAAGATTTTTTTTTTTTAATCTTTTTATGTTTTTTTTGCGAACAGGAGATATAATTCCAAAAAAACAAGAATTTCACATTTACTTTTTTTTTTGTGGAAAAGATATTGTATGGCATAGTTACATATATAGGGATTTTTTTGTCTGAGGTCATTGCGGTGACTGTTTAAATAAAGGTTGCGAAAATTGGGACAGATTTAAAAAAAAGAGATAGATGTAGTCACTTTGTTTGTTAGCATATAATATTAAAATTTTATTTGAGGTTCTTAATACCTAGCCCTACAAATCTCTTTAATAGAGCTAGAGAAAAATATGTTTTATCCATTTAGCTTCTTTGAAACTAAAAGTAATATTTTTTTCAATTTTTACTTGAATTCATCATTATTATTGAAGACTTGTTTCTAAACTTTGAGATTTTCTGTGGCAAATTCTAAATAAAAGAAATTCAAATTTTTAAAAAATCTGTAAAAATGTATGCTTATAGCATTTATCTGATGAGCCCAACTGTTGTACCCAGGAGAAACGCAATATATGGAGTAGAGCTCAGTCCCTCAACTAACTTTATGCTCATAATTTGCCCTAGCAAGAAGTGAGAACCTAAACGTAGTTTGTCGCTGAAGGTTTTTCAAGTCGAAGAAGAAAGGAAAGAAATCTCTCTCAAAATACCAAAAATACGACTTTCAGCAGATATTTCGCTTTTTGTAATAGCAAGAGAAGCCTTCAAATACGCCATGTAAGAAATAACTGGCGTTGTGAACTGGCCTAAGAAGTTCCAAAAAAAAAGTTGATCATTCAAATCAAACTTTGAACTACGACTTAAAATATACAATAAAAACATAATGATATTTTGGAAAAAAAATCTTAATCAAAAATCAAAAATTTTTTCTTAAGACAACCATAATTATAATGCATCATTTATTTAACAGATTAAATATTTCAAAAGCGTTTGATAGAGTTTGGCATCAAGTTTTTTTTATCAGAAATGCATGTATGTATGTCGTCTTGGATGATTTCAAGTTTAATATTCATACAAAAAATGCTGGTGTGCCTCAGGGCTCCGTTTTGTCTCCGATTCTATTCCTTATTTTTGTAAATGATCTTCTGTCTGAAACTTCTAGTCCATTAAATTGTTTTGCAGGTGACAGTACCTTCAGCTTTTCATATTCGTTTCAAAATTCACTTCCTCGTTAAGGAAACCAACAGCTTTTAGTTCTGGGTATTTGCACCACAAACCACCTTCTGTGGAACGATCTCATATTCGACGAAATACTGCGTAATGTTTGGGTTTTTCCAAGATGCAAGAAATTTGTCTCTCCTTCTGATCTGGGCGTAATCTGTAAATAATTTTATCCGCCCAATGCTCAAGTACAACTCCCATATGTGCTTCTAAAAGCTATTTATATGGAATACTTTACGTGGTCCTGTATTTCCCTATCGTTTTGGTATTCAGAACTACAAAACCAATGTGCATCGGTATCTCCTCCTGAATTCTTTCCCAATTTTTCTTACACTCGCCCTATTTTAAATCATCATCATTTTTTTGACAGTAGAAATAACTGAATACTAAGGCTTTCGGTAGGTATACAAATTTATAAAATTAGTAGTTTCAACTATGGCTGTCAAAAAACAGAAACAAATCGATGTTTAATAATATTTTGAATAATATTTATCCTCAAAATATTTTTTTTACTATTTGAGTGAAATCAGCTTGTTTTTTTTTTTACAAATAGCTAGTACCTACAATCAAATTTATAAAACAATATTTTATGTATATTTTAGTTTGACCATACTGCCTACTTTTAAAACTGATTTAAGCTTTGCAACTAAATTAACACTGGTAACCTAATTTGTCTTTAATATTCCGTGAGTGGAAGTAATTAATGCATCGTATAAAAGCTTGTCACCTATTTCCCTAAATCTAATTTTTTTTTCTAAACATGCCTTCGTTTTAACATTTTTATAGTGTTCAAACTCATTTAGTATCAAAATCACTTTTTTTATTTCTAACTAACTAACTAAATGGGTAATACCTCATCCAGTGAACGTGAATTTCCGCAAAACGCGTACAAAACAAAACACTCCAAACATCCAAACTATATGAAAATGAAAGTGAGAGTGAATAGGATAGCGGAAAACAAAATGCACCATCACACTTTGTTGGTTAGTGCTAGCTGCTGCTGCTGGTGCTATGGTGCTGCACACAAGAGTGTTGTGATACAAAATGAAGAAGAAAAAAAAAGAGAAATAGAAAAAAAAAAACAAAAAATCTATCAAAGTTGGAATTGACAGAAAAGTGTGATAAAAGACGCTAATACTCCATTCCCTATACCCCCTTTTTCTAAAATTTTACTAGACTAGACCTCCTCGATCACATGGTTAAACAAATAAGAAAAACAAACGAACAACACTCTTAAGAAACAAAATGCACAAAAAAACAACAAACAACACATCCAATCGATTGCAAAAGAAGAAGTTTCACTTTCGCTTTTAGATTTCGTTGAATTTGTTGTTTTTCCTTCTTCTTCTTTTTCTTTTTCTTCTTCTTTTTGTTTTATTTTTACGAGATCTTTTTTACACTCATACTTTACATAGCAATTCGCGATGAATCCAACAGATAATAAAGTTGCAGTATCCATGGCTTCTACCATGATCTTCGATGGTTACTTTCTTTCTTCTTCTTCGATACCACTCTTCGTCTGCAAGACGACATCATTGGTGTGTTTTTTTTTTCTTTCGATGTGTTTGTGTTAACATAACTGTTTCCAGTTTGTTGGACGCGGAAGCAGTTTTGTTTAAATTTACTCTGAGCACATAGTTGTATATACTATAACATGTACGTGTGCTCTGAAAAAAAGCCGCCCGTTTAGGGCATTTTAGTAATTTTTCTTCTTCTTTGGATTAACCACTCTTTTTTTTTCTTTAAGTTGAGCCTCAAGTGTGTTTGGTTTGTTGCTTTATTTTTTTGTTATTTTTTGTATTTTTAAATAATTTTTTTGCGGCTTTCTGGCACGAAATCAGGTCACAAGGGAAAAATAAAAAATAAAATTCAAGTCAACGAAAGCGAAATGAAGTGGGCTTCTGGCTGGCTGGCTGTGTTGCTGCCCGCCGCCGCACGTACAAAAAGATGACATCTTCCTTCTTTCGTTTTCGTTTAAGGTATTATTTTTTTTTTCTCTCCGTATATTTTAGTGATCTGCTTCTTCCGTGTACGTTTTGTTTTCTTCTTCTAGTTCCGCTTTTTTGACTGGTTACGTATACGCCCCAGTGAAGCATGATCATTTGCATGCACCATTAAAGAAAATAGAAGAAAAAATAATATCTATGCTACATTTCACTTTCGATTGGATTTGATAATGATGGGAAAGGTTTTTTTTTTTTAACTGGAGATATGATGGAGGGAAATGGAGAGTGTAGCCATTGTAGGTATTAAGAGATTAAAAAAGTTTAATCTAGTAATTGAAGACGTGATGAAATACCTAGAGGTACCTACTTGATAGAGAAAAGTTAACTTTGAACTAATAAGACTGACCCTTGTTTCTTTGCTTAGACTATTGTTTGAGATCTAAATGCGTGATAGATGGTGAGAATAGGCTAATATCTAGAAGGAACACTTTGAAATGTTCGATTGAAAATCGTCTAGGGACATTTAAGGGTTAAATATTCTATTACCTGTATTTAATTCCTAAGGAAAACTAAATTAAAAACTAAGTTTCTTACACAAAACATTCAAAAGTTAACATTTTAATGTAAAATAATTTACTAACAAATGAAAAAAAAATAATAATAATAATTTATTTTTTATATACACAAAACAATAATTCGCACTAATTCATTTCGCATCAATTATGCGATCCAAGTACTATTTACTATAATTAAAAGTAAAGTTTGTTTATATTCAGGAAAATCAGGGAACAGCAAGGAGATATGCGGTGACGACAAATTCAAAGAAGATGGTGATCCATGGAATGTTGAAGCACAGGCCGCCTTCCTAGGGCCAAATTTATGGGATAAAACATTGCCATACGATGCTGACCTCAAGGTAACACAAGTTAGTATTCTGGTTAGACGCCATTTTATTCATTATTATGTGTAAATAAAAAAAAAAAAGAAATCATAAAACCTAAAAAAAATCTCACGCTTATGCATTGGTTTCTTAAAAGCAAGTGTGTGTGTGTTTTTTTTAAGTAAATAATACACGAAAAAAAATTAAAAGGAAAATGAACTGCATTTAATGCTTGCATGTTTTGAGCTAAAACTTGTAAATTTCGAACACTACTCTAATCTTTACTTGATAAGCTTATCATTATTGTTGATAAGAATATACACAAACAAAATATTCCGTTTTGCTTCTTGAATACAGAAAAAAATGTATACACATGTACATTACAGCTCTTGACAGTCATCAACAAGTTTTAGCTTGAATTTGTTTAGCCTTAATGCGTGTGTTGTTTTTTGTGCTTTTTTAGTATTGAAGATTTGTTCTTTTGTGTTTAATGTTTAAATTTGTATATTTTTATCCCATGAAGTATGCCGATCTAGATGAATTCCTATCAGAAAATAATATTCCCGATGGATTGCCGGGAACACATTTGGGACATAGTACTGGATTGGGACATCGATCGGACTCATTGGGACACTCTACTGGGTTATCGCTAGGCCTCGGACACATAACAACAAAACGTGAGCGATCGCCATCACCGTCAGATTGTATTAGTCCGGATACTCTCAATCCACCATCACCAGCTGAATCAAGTGAGTAATAAATTAATAATAGCTTACTTTCAGATTATTTTGATCAAAGAGTAAAATATTCTTATTTTAGTCATTGTCTGTTTATATTTCTGAAAATCTTTGTTCCTCGAGATTTTACAGAAAAATTGCGAAGCATTTTGCTGAGGAATCAAGAAATGCAGCACAATCTTTGTTATTTCAGAAATATAAACTGACTAAAATGAAGTATTTAATAAAACGCTTGAATTCAAAAAGTTCTTTTTGGAGATTAATTTACTAAAAAAAAGCAAAAGGGCGAAAAAAGAGATGTTGTAAAACATGTACCAACAAAAAAAGAAAATTTGTTTAAAAAAAAAGCCATCCCGAAATTAAGAGCTTTCTTATATTTTTCAAAATCATATTTCTATTTTCTCCAAAACAAGAATGCTGTTATAACGGGTAGGCCCTGCCACAGGCCCACGACGCGAGATAATACGCTTTGCCAAAATTTTCCTTAAATAAATTGATTGTTTCGCGATGCGTCGAGCGAACAAAACCATTATTTTGGTAATAAATTTGCATGACTTGCAAACGTTGCTCAGGAGTTAGTTTATTCATTATAAAATGACAAATCAAAATGAGCATAAATCAAGTGACAGCTGTCAAAACCATTAACTCCAAAAAAAAGCATTGCCAGATTGAAAACCGTACGTTAAAAAAAAAATACACTTTACTACAATAATTGGAGTTAATTTTTAGGAAATTTAAGAAAAAAACCTTTTTGTTGGAGAGAAAGCCTACAGTCTTTTCATAAAAAGAGCAATTATTGTAAAACATTTTGTCTATAGTCCAGAAATTTGCTTTTTAATACTAACCGGCTAACTGACAAGCTTCTTTTTAGACTTACCTACGATCGTTTTTATAAGCTTTATCTATTTTATACAATGGTCCAACCGCAAAAAGTTATAAATAAAATTTGTTTGCTGTTGTTCTAAATTTAACCTTACTTGTGCATAAGATTTGTTCAACTTGGCATTTTATTTAATTAAATAGGGTTATTTGGGTACTTATTATTCAAAACTCAAATCAAAGTCCGCTCTAGCATTTATTGGTTCGAAAAAATTTGCTAAGGAAATTTTAAATTGTTCTAAACTTCTATTTTTGATTTAAATTCTAATAAAAGAGTTTTGACAAAAAAAAATAGCTAATGACCTTCACATTAAAAACGGAATTTTATAAAATCAATTTCAAGTAAATGAATTAAAATTTTTCTTTTAAATAACCTGGAAATAGACTTCATCTTTAGACGATAGAAATAAAGTAATACATTTTCTATTTGTATAACAAAGGAAGAACATTTTTATTTTACATTTCTGCATACATGAATTGTACCTATTGAGTTTGATCAAAAATCTGATTTCTTCGTTTTGTTTAAGCAATATCTTAGGGTGAGTTTTTCAGTGCTTAAATTAGAGTTAAATCATTAACTATTTGCATCAGTGAATTTAACCCGAGTTAAGTTCTTTGGAGGGTGAACTTAAACTTTTTGTGTTATCAATCCATTAAAATTGAAGTGTGGTGCTTTGGACATCACCCTTCTTCTATCTTGAAATCGAGCTCTTCCTTAAAGTTTTAATACTATTCAACTCAAAAAAATTGATTCTAAACCCTATTAATCCTGTTTAAAGAGCTAACTCAGGTTTAACTTTGAAACTTTTATGATCTTTTACTGAAAGACTGGGCCAAAATAATTAACGATTTCGTACCAATTGATTTTAGTAAATTGATGATACTGAAATATAAATTGAGTAAATAAATCTAAACTCCATTGACCAAAAGAAATTAAGACTTATTTTAAAGTTGGTACATGTTGAGCAAATCTCTCTGCAATAATTTCCTTAATTAACATTTATAA
Source organism: Dasysyrphus albostriatus (assembly GCA_946251815.1). Lineage (NCBI taxonomy): Eukaryota > Metazoa > Arthropoda > Insecta > Diptera > Syrphidae > Dasysyrphus > Dasysyrphus albostriatus. The sequence continues at coordinate 143,132,845 of OX276336.1, forward strand.
TTACATATTTTTACAATAATTCTCACGCAAATGCAATGGAAACACTTTTTTCACTCAAACATACACAAATTTTACAATTCACACTACATCTCTTTCTCAAAATATTAAAAATTTATAAAATGCTGCCAGTGTTGCCATTGAATATTTTTTGTCCTTTATATGTATTTAAATATTAAAAAAAAAAAGTTATTAAAATTTTGTTCGTTAAATTGTTTCAGCTAATTTAGTTATAAGTTTAAATAAATAAAATTTTTATACAAATAAAATAAACATAAAATGTTCAATGGTGATGTGGTTGATGATGATATTATCAAATGCTAAATGTTATAATATTTCTAATATTGTTGAAAAACACAAAGCAAAAATCCAAAACTGAAAATGTTCCAATTCAAAAAAAAAAAAAATCACATAAATTAAATGTGTTTCCCATTTGCGTTTTTTTCTTTCTTTTTCTTTTTTTTTTATTTTTTATTAATTAATTTTCCCCACCACGCCCCCATTCATTTTTTTATTTATTTTTTTACAATGGACAGTTTGTGAAACATTGTTAACATTTAGTATTTGATATTTCAGCGTTTTCATTTGCATCGTCGGGACGGGATTTCGATCCACGTACCAGAGCGTTCTCAGATGAAGAACTTAAACCCCAACCAATGATAAAAAAATCAAGAAAACAATTTGTTCCAGATGAACTTAAAGACGACAAGTATTGGGCCAGACGCCGAAAGAATAATATCGCTGCGAAAAGGTCACGAGACGCACGCCGACAGAAAGAAAATCAAATCGCCATGAGGGCTAGATATTTAGAAAAGGAGGTGAGTTTTATTAACTCAAAAATTGGAAGAATTATAAAAAAAAATACAATGTTTTTCTCTTTTTTTTAAATTTAAATTTAGAACTCAACTTTACATCAAGAAGTTGAACAATTGAAACAAGAGAACATGGACTTGCGAGCACGTCTATCCAAATTCCAAGATGTGTAATGTCGGCCCCATTCTTATACTACTTATTTAAATAATATAAATAAATCAAAATTATTAAATGAAAAAATTCAGAATATTTTTAAAGTGAATAAAAACAAAAAACAAAAAAAAAACTATAAATAATGCAGCTAAATTAATGAAAAATAAATAAATTAAAATGTAGCTTAAGTTATATTGTTATTATATTATTATGATTGAGAGCAATTATATACATACATACATATACACAAACCAGAAAATGTTTAAACAAAACTAACATTCATAAAAAAAAACAAAAACAGTACGGGATTGCAAATAATTAAAAAAAAAAACAACAACAGAAAAATCATTAACGAATAAATTTTAAACAAAAAATATCAATTAGTAAATAAAATGCAAAGTTAAATTATAAAGTTGGTACATTTGTAAATTTAAAAATAAGGAATAAACAAAATCAACTACATACTGAAGTAGAGAATATTCTATAGTTATTCTTGCTGACGCTTACTAAAAATAATAAACAAACAAAAAAATATGTTAAAAAATCCTAAGGCAAAATAAAACACAAAAGAAATATTAAAAACTTAAAACTTGTACCTTAACAAAAAAATTTTAAATTCTTTTTTTTATTATATCACTTTCTTATTTTTGGCGCAAACGTATATTATTCATTTCTACTGTTTTTTTTCTTCTTAAACTAATTTAGTTTGTATAAAAATCTTTTCCTTAGTTGGGATACATCGCAATTTTTCATATTTAAAATTTGTTTTATTTTTGATTAAAAATAAAAATAATAAACTAATTCATAAGTATATTTTCCTTTATTTATGTTCTTAAATGTAAAATAATTCTTTTAATATTTATTTTTTACTTTCTTTGCAAAATAATAGAAACAAAAAGCAAAACATTAAATGAGTCAATTGATTAAACCTGGTTTTAAACTATGTTGTTTTTATTATAATTATTATTATACATATATAAATATTTTTATTTTTATCGAGATCTGTTTTATTTTTTATTTATAGAGTTTACTTACTCTTAAAATAGAGATTTAATTAGTAAAAACAAAAGCTGTTTACCTAGATTAAACACAAAAACAAAACACTTAATATTGAACACATGCTTTAAGGAAAAAAAAAAGAAAGAAAACTAAGACAGCAAAGTTAAGAAATGAAATGAAGTTGTTCATTTTTACAGAAAAGTAGGATGTTGATTTTAAATTTATTTATTTTTTACATTAATTTTAAATGAAATATTAAAAAAATCGATAAAACTGTAGGGACATTGTTATAAAAGCTTGCAAAAGTTATATATTATTTAAATGATTTTTTTTTGTTTTCAGCAACTGAAGCTATATAATTATTCATAAGTAATATATATATTTTTGTTTTTTTTTTCTTTTTGGAATAAAATTATACAAATGATTCAAACAAAATCTTTTTGATCTATTTTTTGGTTTTTTATTTAAAATGCATTTAAAGCGAAGCTTAACTCGAATGCATTAAAAATCAATGATTCTGTTTCTGGAAATAAGATTTTTTTTGTTACAATTATTGGAGTATGTAGCTATTTTTTGTATCGCTCAAATGGAACACAGCATACATTGGGCAGTAAGGAAATATTTTACAGATAAACGCACCATCTTTCAAATATGAGTTGCAGCCAGGTGTTGAAAGAAATTTTTTTTCGCAAATTAATGAATGTGAGTCAAATATATTCGAATCGTTGAAGACATAATTTTAAAAAAAGATAACAACAATTCATTTAAGCCCAAATATTGTGTATTTTTATGATTTATTCCTACCAATTTTTCACAAATTTAACATAATTTCAAATATTTTATTCATTTTCATTTGTTAAGAGTTAAATTTTATATTAAATTATTGTTTTAAGAAATGTTTCTTCCTTAAAGTAGAATAACAATAAAAATCAAAATTAAGTGTGGATAAATTTAACAACAAATGTAGTAAGGGGAAACGTTTTAGTTACAAAATCTTTTAATAGAAAATGGAATTAAATAAAGGTTTTATTTTATTATACCTAAACATTTATAGTCTGCCAAAAATTTAATTTGAATCTATTACTATTCATAAATTTGTTTAATTTTTTTTCTTAATAAAATTGCAAAATTTAAGAGTTAAAAATGTCTTTTTATTGTAAAATAATTTATTGACAAAATTCATATTAATTAAAAAAATGCTTGATATTTTGTAAAAATATTTTCAATAGAAAACTCATTTTATTGATAAAAATAATAAATGTTCTTTGAAAAAAAATATAAACTAAAGAAAAACTTGAATTATTTTAAAAATTCTTTAAATTCTTTTTTTTTGTTTTTAAAGCATCAGCCAAATCTAGTTTAGTTAGGATATTTTCAAGAATGTTGTGCAATTTCGATGTGATGAAAGTTGATTTATCAAAAAGTTGAGCACGTTCTAAATTTCACTTTACATTTTAAATGATAGACAAGTGCCTGAGATGTTTTTAAAATCTTACAAACACTTTTTCAATGGTTTATATATGTATAGGTTTGTATTTTATTTCATTAACTTTCCACAAAATATTCCTTCAAAACAAACAAATAAAATTTGATTTTACATTTTTCCAAGTATTGAACTCCTACAAAATTAAAACTTATAATATGTCCGAATTGTACTTTGCAACCATATTAATGCATGAACTAATTTATTTTAGAATCTATGGAACTTTATACTTAACGAAAAAAAAATAAACTTTTTCAAAGATCATTTATTTAATTTATAAGCTTTTGACACAAATGAAATTATTGAGGTTTGATATTTTGTTAGTTAATAATTTTTGGTTCAAAAATATAAAATGATTATCTTTAGAATTTTAAACTTGCTGACAATATTTCACTTTCACTTGGACTCTGACTCTGATTTGCTTGGCTTAAAGTTTAAGAAATTAGCACTTTCAATAATTTTAATGCTAAGTTTTGAATTTTACAATCGGTGGCTGAAAGAATAATCGCTGAAAAAGGAACAAAAAGTAAAAAATCAGTTTTGTTATTTTCGAAAACATATCTTCATATGTAATTGTAAATTTAAGGCGGCTATCAAAATTCCATTCGTTGTTGTTGCTTTAGGTTCCAACGAAAAGTTTTTCTTTAAAATAAAAATAAAATAAACACGATCCACACACGGCTGTTCGGATATTCGATCGACTTGAATCCGTATTGAAATCGGAAAACAAAAAGAAATCCCAACTAAAAACGTTCTTCCGTTCGTTTTCCGATCGTCTATGAATCAGAGATGTTTGGGAAAACGATTGGGTCTACAATCCACTATTATTTCTTGAAATTTTCAATTCTTTTTCAGTTCGTACGGATTCAATTCGACCAAATATCAGAACAGCCATCATAGTCTTTTAAACTGCAACCTGAATACATGGCACTAGTAAAAGCAATAGTAGATAGAAAAGGATTTGTTTGACACACAAAAGATTGAGAATATATTGGTCTTCATCCCAAAATCCCACGTGTAGTCTCTAGGTTGATGCTATAACTCTTAAAGTCTTTGCTATAATTCCAATGTTTCTGTTTTGAATGAATGAGTCCTCCTCAGAAGACAAATCTTACAGCGTATTTTCTATATTTCGAGGGTTATAGAGGTGAATTGCCTTTATTATATGCAAATCAGTAAAAAGAAACCCTTTAGTTGTAGAATAGCTAGTGCAATGTCAAAATTTAAGGAATAAAGTTATTTTATATTTTCTATTGAAGTTTTCTTACAACATATTTTTTTCATTTAAAACAACAGAATGAACATTTTTTAGATTCCATTGAAAGATAAAGTAAACCTCGTCCAAATTTGAAAACAAAAGTCTTATTTTTTTCCGTAGTTATGAAAAAATTCTGCAGATCCCTTAACAAACTAACACTTCTGAAAATGTTGAAAAAAACTTCAGAATCGTATAATTTTATATACATATGTGATGTTCCAATTTACGTCTTTTCAAAGCTGCTATTTATTTGCATAAAATCTCAACTTTGTAGACAAGCGTTTGCAACAAACCAAGCCACTATAAACTTATTTTAAGAAAGTTGAAACTGGAAATCATAAAAAAATCTCGACAAAAAATTTAAACATTTATAAAAATAAATAAATATTAAAAAATCACAGCAAAATTTTATTCTTAAAAGTCCCTGCAGTTAATGCATATATTTTTATCATAAATAGTGGAATATATAACGAAAAAAAAAGAAAAAACAAGCATACAAATTTAGCTTAAAGTAAAAAAAAAAAAGAAAAAAACATAAACAACACTGCCAAAATTTATTTTATTGCAGTGCTTCAAGTCTTCCTTAATTTTCGTACTAATCGAAATGATAGTGCCTTTATTTCTTCTGAAACTAAAAAATAAAAATTAAACAAAAAAAAAATCAACCAAAAAAAATACAATGATGATTTGAGAATATTTCCATCTACATATTTAAATTGCTTCTCAAAAGATAAAACTTAATTTAGTTGCAAAATTCAATCCCACTATTTATGAAAATAAAAAAACCAATAAAACAAACAAAAACAAACTTGCGAAAGTGTAAGAATATTTTTTGTAATTTTAAACAAAAAATCAACATCCACTTGAGTAAATAAAAAAAAACATAGGTTTTAACACAAATTAGCCAACTAGAGCACGATATCCTAAATTAGTTATCGTTTATTTTTAAAATTGAATTTCCCCATGGGTAAAACAATTAAATAAAAAAGAATATGTAAAATAAAATGAATATACCTAAAGATAATTAAATAAAAAAAAATCTTTGTAATTATGAGCGATCTCACAGGATTAAATTAAAAGCAACATTAAAAGTGAAACAAAAAAAAAAACACAAACACACAAAACAAAATTTCATTAAAATAAATATAAAATAATAATAAAACCCTAACGACAAATTTATTTTAATCGCTTTATATGGAATTCTACAAGAATTTATTATTTACAATTTTTACATTGTAGTATAAATATTTTACATGAATGTGAACAAATTACAATTTGATAAACTAAAAAAAAAATAAAAACAAATCAATTTTGTTGAAATACAAAATTTTAAATTTTGGTTCAACACTCAAACTAAATGTTTAAAGAAAATATTGTAGTACCGCCCCAAAACGAAATACTACGAATTTACAACAAAATATAATAAATTACTTCAGTTAAAATGCTAAATCATCCCAGATAAGATATGTCATGTCCTTTAGGCTGAAAATTATGTTCAATAGAATTAAAGTACTCATTGAAAAAGATGCTTTCATAATATTATTTGAAGACAAAAAATGGTTTGTTTATATAAGTTTAGTGTTTGTGATAAAAAGTTAAAAATTTCATTTTTGAATATTGTTCCCGTCCTTGAATAAATTTACTTATATTTAAATATTTCAATCAGAATCTGTAAACAGGGAACGTTTTTTTTTCATTTCAGTTAAGAAGATAAAAAAAAACAACAACTTGAGAATTAAGAAAATGTTTCTTTTAATTTATACAAAAATGAAAGGAAATTAAAATACTGTACAAGAATCAGGTACATTTTAAAATAAAAATTTAAATTAAAAAAAAAAATATATTGTAGATATTTTAATCTTCTAATATTTAGAAATGAAAAAAAAGAAAATACAAAATAAAACAAATTAATTTCGTTGAATTTAAACATGAAAGTTAAAAAAACAAAAAAAAAAAACAATGATGTTACTTATACATGCAAGTAATTAATATTATGTAGCTGTCAACATTTAACAGAAAACAATATGAAGTGAAAAATGAAAAAAAAAAAACAAAAATAAGAAACCAACTTATATATATACATAAAACAAAAAATGTACACTAGTAAATAATAATATCTGTAGACATATAGCAGAAAAAGAATATAAAAAGAAATATTTTTGGTAAATAACATTTATTGCATATAATTTGATTTTTGTTTATTATTTAAAACATCATGAACAAAATTGTTGTAATATTTAAATATTTTAATATTTAAAACTATGTTAAAATCAATTTGATTGTTTTTAAGAATGTTATATTATTTTTATTATTATATTGTACTAATAAACGATTCCTACTGTTATTGAAACATGAGTGGTATTTTTATTTTTATTTATTTTTGATTATTTTTTTTTTTCAAATTTTTGTTTGTAGGTAGAACTAGATCTAAGCAATTATTGTAGTTATTAGTGATTTGTTGGGCAAATAAAGAAAAAAAACTATCATAAATACATTTTTTCATTTATGTATGACCTTTCTATTTTTTTTTTTTTAAGTTTCGTTCAAACTCTTACACATTAATTTTGCCTATTATTGGACTTGTTTTGATCGTGAATGTGCTTGGGTACTTGTTTAAAATGGGTAATTCACACTGCCTTAAAATGCATTTATTTTTTAAAAACTATTTCTTGAAAAACAAAAATTATTGATTTATGATCTTAAGCTTGCAAAACTATTGAAATGATTGCCAGGATTACCTTTTGGTTATGCCAATTTCATATCTATTAAATAAGCATCACGAATCTAATCGTTAGATATATTTATGTAATGATGACTAGCTAGCTATTTAGCCGAATGATAAAGCGAAGCCATTTTACTCGACTCCCAATCCAGGCCTAAAAGTAGGCTACAATAAAAACATAAGCGTTTTTCCTTGGAGTACATACATGGGTACTCCTTTGTCATTGCCCTTACTCCAAAACCCCTTCGATTGCATACTCTCAAGTAATTTTGTATAAGACACTTCGAAGAAATTGTCTTATACTACATTTTGATTAGGCAAAATGAGGTAATTTCGTTGAATATTTCCAAATTCGATACGAAACCATCTCATTTTTCATACTAATTCACATTTCAAAATGTCATAATTTCATCAAATTAACATGAAATTAGGTTGGAAATTAAATCAAAACCTAATGAACACATCCAATGGCCACTGTTTGAAGAGCTCTACAAAGGTTTCGTATGAATGTGTCAAGGCTCATTAAAAGAAAAAAAAAACCGATTAACAGCTAGTTGAAATTCAAAAATGAAATGAGCTGCAAAATGAAATTACTAAATTGCGGATTTTTTTCAAAGATAAAGTAATTTATATCAAATTAAAAAAAAAAAAACTATAAATAAAATATTCATTCTAAATTAACTTAAAAAAGACAGCAATTCCATCAAGGACAACCCTGTATTTCATTTAATCTCTCTTCTTTCTAAGTAAAGGAATGCATAGAAAGTAAGAAATATCCGCAAATAAAAGAAGCATCTTTTTGCTTAATTAACTACAAAAGCAAGGTGTTTATTGTCAAAAATATGCATTAAAAAGTTTTCTTTTAAAAAACTGCTTAAATTATTTTATAGCAGCAGTTTGAATAAAGTTCTTACTCTAAATCTGGAATAGTGTACTATCACTACAGGCTAAATATTTAACGCCATTGCCTCTCAAACGTAGGAATTGTTTCATTTGAAATAGTGTAACATTGAATTACATCGGTGCGTAAAAATATCCAGCGGACTGCCAGATACCATTAAACATAGTCGAAGTCCGGATAGAAAACAATTCTAATAATTTAAACGCAATTAATTCATTGGGAGCTATAATATTATCGAGACTTTGGGCCAAAAATTTGCAAGCATAAGTTGCCTCTGTAAAAATAAATAAGTGAGTGCTGTCATGTGCGTTGAAAATGCATTAGCAGAATGTTTGTAATCGCAATCTGCAAAAGTCTTCTGTGCGAAAACGCATTTACATTTTTTAGATCATTAGCTTTATATTCAACAATGCAGTTTTATGCTAAAGTCACATGTAAATGCAAATCCAAATTCGTGTTGAAATAAATTGACTGACGTTTATCAAACCAATTTTGTGCATGCAGGACAATTCCATATTGAACTATAGAAAAATCTGCGTCAAAAATGAAGATCATCTAGCAACACAATTGTTTTGAAGTTGACGTTTTCGGAAATGAACATAAACATAACATAACATAACACCAAGCTCATGACTCTTTTCAACTCGTGTTTTTGAACTTATAACAGATTCACACGTATTTAAAAATGCAATGCGGAATAAATTAAATGAAATTCCAAAGTGTGACGAAAAGGGAGATCTTTTTTTAAATTTTAGTTTATTGCACTCATACACAAATTAATTATGTTGCTTTTCACCCGGCACTTTGTGCAGAAAGTTGGTCCAAATTTTTGTTGAGGTACTTTCGGGAATGAAATAGAATTTATGAAACATTTCTAAATAACGGAGAACTCGTTATCTTTTTAATAAATTTCTTATTTCGATAGAAGGCATATTTATGGTAAAATGATATAATTTAAGAGCCAATAATATACCAGCTAATAACCCTTCACAATAAAAGGCCATGAGAGGCAAAACTTTTCTGCCCAACTGAACACGTGACCACGTAAGATCTGACACAATTGGAGGAAATAGAGTATTTTGCAGAGTGTTGGTTGGTACTTTAAACCTAAATACTCGTAGGTAGATACATATAGCTGATTTATCACAAATGTTGACGTTACCAAAGAGATAGTAGGTACAATAAAAAGTTCAACAAATGGAAATGTATTCGAATGCTATTAAATTCAGGATACTCTCACAAGTGTCAATGAAAAGACTGACGGAAATTTGTTCACAAAAAATAAGCCAGATTTTTTGGATGTATTAAAAAAACCGACAAATCTCAGTTATAGTTGAACTTTTCGAAAACATAAAAACATAAAAGTGCTATTTTTCTTTCAAGATAAATTTTATGTATCTGCTTATAAGTAGTTTTACAATTTTATTAAAAAATAAAAATTAAAGACACCCAATGAGGCACTTTTATTTAAAACAGACTTCGAAAAAAAACACGAAAATCAGATTCGAATTCCACACTTTTTCTCAAAAAAAAAAAAAAACAAATTGGTAATAGTTCTAGTCCAAAATTGGTATTACTTATTTCGTCATACATACAAGTAAGAAGAAATAAGAAATACTGATTTAACTCTGTGAAGAAATCGGTTATTAGATGAATTATGCCAGCCACTTTGATAAAACCTGATTTAACTGAAAAAAAAACTGTAACATCAACACTGACATATACACTATTAAGATTGGAAAGATTGAGACCGGTCTCATGGTTGTTTTTGCACAAGAAAAAGTCGGGGGTCAGGGATGTCATGAGGCATAATCAAAATATAAACACCTGACTCATGAGACTCATTTGTTTATTGTTTCAATGTGCAAAGCATTGAAGTTTTTGTTGTTTTTCTGTCTTTTTAGGCGCCTCAAATTTTCGAATGAAGACACGATGCGACTCAAGAGTCCAGACTCAATTTTTCCTATCTAAGCAGGCTAATCATCAAACAAAATGATGAGGCAAAAAATAGAATTTCTTGACAAAAATCAAAAATGTATGTCAGCCGCAGAAAGATATCCCTGACATCCAGTCAAGAGATGGAACAGAGTGACTCCATTAGATGGTGTTCATACCAGCTTCACGTGAGGTGACTCATTTTGACGTCTCTCTTTTTCATCTCATTTCTTCTTCTTGAAAACAAAGAGATGATGAGATTAGATAGAAATTTTCCAAAAATTTAAAATATTCTGCTTAACTGCTTCTTTTCAAGAGATGAGAGTGAGATACAAATAAGAGACGTCAAAATGAGTCGATTCACGTGAAGCTCGTTTGAACACCGTCTTAGATATTTTATGTCAACATGAGCATTTTGAGAGAAATTATCTTATGTAGAGGAAGGGGTGTCACATTACATCATCACATAAATTATCTCCTGTGGAGGAGGGGGTGTCACACAGCACAGACAAATTCTGTTGTTTTCAATTTTATTCAAACTTTTATTCAAGTAATTTGGATTTAATTACTTGAAAGCCATGACCTTTGGTACTCATACTGCACCCATAGACACCAGTGGACTATTTTGTGTATTTGTATTTCTTTTTTGTTAAAAAAATTGGATTTGTGTCACAAATTAAACTGGTTATTAGCGTTTTGTGGTTGTTTTTTTTTTTTTTGTTCCTACTTTGACATTTTCATACAGAATTTTTTCAGAACTTTTCAAACTGTATTCGATTGGATTTGTTCGTTAGGTTTTGACTTAATTGGGTACCTAATTTATGCCAAAAGTTGAAATTGTCTCATTTCGAAATCTAAATGTGTATGGAAAATGAGATGTTCAAATCGTATCGAATTTGAAAATTTTCAACGAAATTACATTATCATTGGGTCTAATTAAAACGTAGTATTAATCGACTTGTACTAAGTCTGTTTTTGTTTTGTTTAAGTGGCATCACCGTGTAGTAATTCAAAATCACTGCATATTTTTGGAGTTCTGTGAAAATATCTATGTGACTATGCTCAAAAGTATGCAATATTATTTTACTTTTTTTAAAGCCAAACTGTCACTCTCACTCAGGTGTTTATCGGGGAGATATGATTTCGTTAGTTATTAATTTATTTATTAATGCAAAGGATAAGAGCAAACAGCAGCAAAGGCTTTCGGATCTTGTTAAATTTGAATTACTTGTCTAAAGCTTCATTATTAAAAACTTATTTTTCATCGATATAAATTTTCTATACCTACCTAGTTTTAAAGAAATGTTAGCTAATTTTAAGGCAAGTATTTTCTATCCTTAAGAAACAAATTAGCCTTGGGGTCTAGTTTTTTTAATAAAAATAAAATGTATAGATAATAAATATAAAATAACAATGAGAATACAATGCAATAAATGCGATTTTTCGCTAAACGAACAATGAAAATTTAATACTTTAAATAATAATTGAAAATACTTAAAATACCAACAAAATCAGTATTGTTTGTAGGGCTCACTTCTAACCACGTATTGTTTTAGCAACCAATACTAGTGATATTAAAGGTTCTTTGTTTTGGAGTAGTTACTTTTTCAAGTTTGCTTTTAAGTAAATAGAAAATACAGGCAGTTGAAATTTAGAACATGATTTAAGAAATTAGAAAAATTATGCTTTTCTTCATACATAGATAACTGTAAATTACTAAAAAGAGTTTATATCTTCTTTCCATACATTTTATTTTATTTTTAATGCTCACTTTTTCCACATCTTGTGTTATTTACAAAATTGTATCCAAGCACATCGCTTTTCCTATATATACACAAGCACATGTGTAGTGTATATACAAGTAATAAATCCTTATAACAATATACATATGTTAAAAATTTTATGCGAAACAATGCAACGATACTGAAATATTTTGTTTTATTTTAATTATATTAAACAAAATAAAACAAAGAGAAAAGATAAAATGTACCAGAGTGTTTTATTTTTAAACTAAATTTTAATTTTAATTTTTAAATCTTGCATTTGCATACATAGTTATCTTATAGCATTCCCATTTATGAGTTACAATAAGTTGAATAAATATATAGATGGTTAAAAAAATAGCTTAGAAATCCCATTCAAATAAAACAAAAAATTAATTGCATGAAAAATTTGTTTAAGAGTTGTTATAAATATTATTATAATAATACCTACTAGAAAAAGAAAATAAAACAAGAAAAAAAAAGTTATGTAAAAACAAAAATCATAAGTTCTGTTACTTGTTGAACTTCATAAATTGAAAAATGAAATTATATAAAACAAATGAAAATATATTATATACACATAAAGTATTAAAAACAAAGCAGTTATATAATTAGCATATAAACAACTACTATATTAAATATACTACTATATAAATTAAAATACTCTAGTTATAAAAATTAAACAAGGAAAATTAAAAAAAAATCATAACCATGCACTGCATACCAAAGCATCTCAAATAAATAAAAATCATAAATATAAATTTAAAAGAAAAAAAACCTAAAATAAATAAGAGCCTTTATTTACATTGATTTACATTTTGAAATTTTTGCATGAAGGTGAAAAGATGAAACTGAATATAATAATATTTTATATATACATGTAAGAAATGAATAAAATTACAAAAAAAAAAAAATGTTATTAATAAATTAAAATAAATATTAAATGAGAGTAAATAAGAAAACGTATACACACAGACATGTTGATATACACCGATATGTACCTATTCGCTATACAATTTAGAACGTTTGTATTTTGGTGTGCATAGGCTTAAAGACCAAGACGAATTTTTAATTTTTTTGTTTTCGTTTTCTTAACAGTAAAAAGGTACCTTCATTTTCAACTGTTTTGATATAAATTAGTTAACTATGCGTTGATTAAGTATAAGCATAGTTAAAGTAGAGCTAAAAAAAACAAGTATAACATAATAAGAATAGACAACTTTTATTCGCAATGATTGATATTATTTTAAAAAAATATTTTGTTTGTATAAAATGGATACAAAGATTTTGTTTTGTTGTTATAAAAGCTGAAAGTAAAAAAAAAATGTCGGAAACAATAAAAGTTTAGATACAAATTTTGAAAATACAAATTTGAGTTTTATTTATTGGAAAATTGTGAAGAGTTTGAATTTTTATATGCCTACATACAAGGCTTTTTTTTTAATATGTTAACAAAATTTCCTAGATTTAAAATTTTTCTGTTACAATTTATATTCCAAGAGCCAGAGCAAAAAAAAATAGGTTCCTTATTCAATTAATTACTTAACTGATTTCCTTGAAGGAATATATTCCAGGAGTGTCCGCTGAATGTAAATCCGAATCGGTGCTCGACCATTGCATGTACCCTATTTATATAAGTTGCCTTTACTTGCTGCTATACTTACCTGAAATGTGCATTTTCTACCCATCGCCACCACCTAAGGCTTGTCCAGTTTACATCCGGGGGACGCATCCCCCTGAATAATGGTCCATTAAGAAAATCAGCTCAGTAAATATTTACCGATAAAAAAAACCCAGCTCTTTGCCTATAAAATATATCATTATTTTGAATTTAGTTACTTTGAACACCTTAAAAAAATATCTTTTACTAACCAATAACTACAAGTGGATGATGACTATTGTTACTAGGTGTAAGTGAAATTTGTAAGACACATATTTATAGTACAGATTAAATAGGTAACATAATAAAGGTGAGATTGTCTGGTGTACCACAGGATGAAGAAGTTCTTGTTGAACAAGTTCAACAAGACATCTTCGAAGGGTGTTTTTTTCATGGACAGAGTGGACAAATCTATTAGATTAAAAGATACCGAAAGCCAAAACTATGAGAACATTCTAAAACAAATTTTAGTCTATTTTTTGTTAGCATAACTTAATTTCTTAAAGTTATTAAAGCATGTTACTGTCCAACAAGATAAAAATGCACTAAAAAAAACAGGGCTAATGTTTATGTTCCAAAACAAAACTTTTGAAGAAGAGGGGGAAAGGGTAGTAAAGAATTATTACCAGAAAGCATATTCCAAAAATGAATCCTTAATGAAAATTGATAAAATTATTTCAAATATCATGAAAAATAAAACTCACGACTGGGTCACACGTACCTGGTCGTATGGTAAAATTTGTATGCATTTCAAAACTGTATATATAAAAACATAGATATATAAACCGTATAAACCGTTTTTAAAATAAATAAATAAATAAATTTGGTGGCGCAACAGTTTGTGGAGAACCAAGGCCTAGTGACAACTCTCAACCCTTTCTAGCCGAGTCCGAACGGCTAGATGAGAAGCACTTATTCATGACAAGTATATTCTTGGAGGATTTGTCAGTCTTACAGTTGTCTAGAGGCAGTACCTCGGGAAAAACATTTCTGTTTTTAAGTGGCAGCGGCTGGGGGTCAAACCCAGACCTATGGCATGACAGTCCAATGCACCTACTTTTTAAAATATTGAGTTACAAAAAAATAGGATTTTGTAAAACTGCTAAAAAAAAGGTTTAATGGCAGTACAGAAAATTATGTGGATTGAATGACCAAAAGCCACAATGTTACTAGTTTGGAAAAAAAATCAATTCTAGCTCTACGATAGAATGACCGACAGAAAAATTGTGGGACCCACTTTTTTGTCTTCCCTATCATAATTATGACAAGTTTAATCAAAATCAAGAGTATTATTTGATGAAAATGTGCAAAGTTTGCCAAATAGTACCTATCAAGTACTCTTAACAAACAATTTCAAATTGATTTCCTAGTTGCAAGTATGAAAGAACTAAACAACCTTATATGCATGGATAGGATTATGCTAACTCTTTGGATTTTTTTTTTGTGCCATACCGTTGTAAGCATTGAGCTTATACACATAAGTTTCATGTCCTTCTAATTCCAAAAATATATATTCTATTTTTGATTTTTGTTTTCTTTTTTTACCCGTTAGTGCCTTTTCTTGCCTTTTTGCTCTTTTTGCTCTTTTCACGTATTTTGCCTTTTTTTGGTTGTTTTTTTCTCAAAATTCATATATTTTTACGCTCAAACAAAAATCCTTAAATTATAAAAAGGTATTTTGAGTTTAACTTCACTGATCTAAAACTAGTTTTTTCCAAACATTGACTAAAACGGTCATTTCCGTTATTTTGGGAAGAAGAGAGTGCTTATAATAAAGAATGAAATGTTTCCCCTTTTTGAGAAATTATGCCCAAGAAATCTGAAATCTGTTGGTCTTTTAAATGCCAGGTCAGATATCAAACAGAAGAAAAAAAATTCTTGCTAAAAACTACCAAAACTCGTTTTACACTTTTTCGGCTGATTTGCTTCTTTCATTTCATCAGAATTTGACGGACAGACAATTTTTTCTCATAAATCACTGGAGCCAAGCTTTTATTTTCATTAAGGAATATCAAATTACAAGTGTTCTCATACAAATTTGGTAAACAATATTGGTTTTAAATGTAAATATGGGACTCAAAACTGTTGAGCAAATACATCAATTCCAAACTTTACCGGTGGCTTCGCTTGCCCTAACTAAAAATTACAATATCTTTTGTATTTGAAGATAAAAAAATACGTAAGAAGTGTAAAATAAATTACCTTAGTAGTATTCGGTGGCGTATCATTTGAAGTCCAACTGTTTTCTTTGACAACAGTTCCTTTGGTTGCCCGTTCCTTACAGTCCTCGGCATACCGCTCTTGCAAGTTCTTTTCTCTGTTTAGAATAATCCAGTCTTCGAGCAGATCTATTTGGACAGTACAGACCCACATGGAAGTTCACATTTGAACTTTTTAAGCGACCGAGCTAAAAAGCTAAATAGCCCCGTGTCGATCCAAAATTGATGTGTGAAGGGTGGATCAGCAGCCAATCCATGCATTTTCAGCCAATCTGAAATCCAAACGATCCAAATCAAATGGTTGAACAATAAATCCTGTTACTATCTCGCAGATTTAAAAAAAAAATCTCTCCCTTTGGAGTCTCAAAACTCTATGAGTAAATGTATTGGTTGGGACTAAAACTTAAGATAGTGGTACCAAGTGCATTCAAAAAGGATATCTCTTTTTTAACAATTTCTTGGAATAGGAATTCAATTGAAACCCAAAATTTATTCATTAGAATTGTGGCACTCATTACAAATTTTTGGAAAAAATTTAACAATGAAGTAGACACTTTTTTCAAACATCGTGTTCCTTTCTTTGAAAAACAGTTTAAAAACGCTTTTTATAATTTAAATCTCACAAAATTGCAGATTTTTTAACAAAACAATTTTTCGTCTACGTTTTTTTTGGCTAATTGTTTTTATTTAAACTGAAATCACTCTTCGCTTCAATATTTATTTCATTAATTTCTAATATACTCGTATAATTAGTTTGTCTACAATCAAATATTGTTATCAAAATAAAATAACAACAAAAAAATATACCTACACCAACGAAAAAAATCCCCTAATTAAGTATCGCATGTGTTCAAAATGTGCCAACCAGTATATCAATGGCAAATTTGTTTACTTTAAAGTGAATTGCACCTGTAATAATTAATAATCAGCGCAACAAAATTGCAAATTATTTATTTTTACATAACCCAGAAAAAGGTTGAATATTTTCCAAACGAACTATTAGGTATATCGACTGAAAAAATAAACTGCAACAATGTATCATTTATACGAGTAATATCAGTTCTTATGAAACACCCTTAACTTTAAGAAAATAATAAATAAATAAAACACATTTTCAATTGGTTTTTTGTGCACACACAAAAAAAATCAAAATATAAAATGAACTCTGAGTGACTTTGTTTCTAATACACAATGTAAAAAAATAAAAAAAAAACCTATAACCACTTACTCAATTGCGATTACGAGCACACAAAGCAAAGCCATCATCATCGTTCAAAGTTTCGCCTGTTGTAATAGCTACACTCGTCGTCGTTTTAGATTTTCTTGTTGCCAAAGTGCCTATAGTTGAAACCGAAATTCGTCTATACATGTTTCAAAAGGCACACTAAACCTACAACTACTGCTTGCTGCACTTGCACAACTCCGTTAAGTAATACTATATCCACCCCGCTCCTCCGCTTCTTTCCACCATCTTGCTGCCTTCATCGTCATAGTAGTCTTGCGTAATTATGGATTCGATCTGCAGTCCCTTAAGCCTGCCACGAAAAATGAAAAAAAATTAAAAATAAAAGTAAAACTATCATGACAAGGATTAGTCACTCGGGCGTATACGTAACAAAAAAATCAAAATAGGAAAAAATTAACACACAAAAAAAAAAAACAAAGATTGCGCGACAATTTTAAAGCTATAAGGAGTATGTTTGGTCGTGGTTGTGAAGTACTTCCCGTTATCGCTTCCATTTGATCACAAAAAAAAACGGATATTCCACTATTTCCACTTTAAGGGAGCCAACAATTTGTCAAACAAGGAAAATAATGCCGCTGATGATATAGATCTCTACCAACGAATGCCACAGGTAAAGATACAAAAGAAATCTCTGATAGCTGGTTGCTGGTGTGACTTGAGACAGGAAAGAAAATATATGAACATACATATATATATTTACCATCGTGAACTTGAGCTTGAAATCACTCTCTGCACAACGAGTTAGTGATGGCTACAAGCAGCTACCATGCTGCCATTACAAGCCACAGCTACATAAGCTATAACATAATGTGTGCAAGCATACATGATTTGCCATAATGTAGTTTTTTTTTTCATGTTGCTTAAGTTGATTTTCTTCTGCAACTATAACACATTTTTACTTTCTTTCATCATCATAATTCGCATTTGTTTTTATTTCATTAGATAACAATAAAGCAATCTCTCAAAATGTTATAGAGGTATCTCACACAAGGTTTTGTATATTTTTTCACATTGACATTTTGTTGTTTTAAGAGATTCTCTCAGTCTCGGTAGAAATACATTTTTGTTTTGGGCTCACAAAAGAGCATTAGCAAAAGCTTTCAATTTAACTTATCATCAGATACTTTAAGGGAGGAAAAGTATATTCTACAAAGAAAATCCAACTGGAGGTAGAAATTTCGTTCAATTTCGGTTTGCCACTCATTCGCTGGCGAACAACAGCGCTTGTTTGAGATATATTTTCTATTATTTCGCTTCAATCGCGTGTGCGTCGCATAGAGAACTACAAGATACAAAAATAATATAAAAAAAAAAAAAAAAATTTAAAGTGAATGTACTCTTGGCGGCAGAAGAAGAAGAATTTAATTCCTTTTCACCCCCCAGAGCAGTGTTTCTTTATTTTTCTTCTTCTTTTTGTGGGGAAATACGCCCATTTATGCTATGGAATCGGTTTGTGTCGTAAACTAAATAGAGTGCGGGAATTTATTAATTAAAAAAAAAAATTATAATAATAATTTATATCCATAGAGTTTATAGAAAATAGAAGAAAAAAATTAAATTCGGTGTCGTCGTCGGTTCGTGTGTACTGTGCATGTTATTACGACATCACAGCAAGTAAAGGCGAAAAACACGTTTTTCCCCCGAGAGGCTCTCGTAATCGTCGCAGCCGTCTTTTTTTGTGCTTATTCGTGGCTTAAAAAACAAGGTTTGTGTGTGCAAATTTTTGCAAATCACAATTTTTTTATTTTATTTTATGAAAATCTATCTAAAGCGGTTGTGAGATATGATTCGAGTGTATCTGGAAGTTCTTGGTCTGTTTTTTTTTTTTTAATTTTGTATCACTATGTTGCTACTGCCTTGGATTGAAACGGCAGCAAGGCACATTCACATAATGCGCGACTGTTACATAAGTGCGTTATGACAACAGCAGCTATCAAGCGGTTACTTAACACTCTACACACCACCGATATGTGTGGAAGATACACCCTGGTTTAGTTTTGTTTTTTTTTTTTTAGATGATCAGAATATTTATCTTTCTATTTGTTGTTGTTGTTTTGGAAGAGTGAATTAAATTAAACTGTATCTGAAAGATTGATTATAAAACCAAGCAGTCGAGAAGTTCTAGTGGCATCTGGTTTGACTCAGATTTTTTTATATTTTTTTCGTACAAACATCTCACAAATCATCAACCATATGTGGTGCAATCTCATGCACAAGAATTTGTATCTTAAATTGTCTACGTGGTTCTTAACACATAGTACGCGATTCCAAAAAAAAAATAACAATCTAAAAAAAAGCTTTCCTATGTGCAATTTGATTACGTATGCAATAGATGCAGTTTTTTTTCTCCACAAATTTACACTAATTTTTTTCTGAGCAAAAAGACACTTTTCGACTTTTTTTCAACCTGAATCTGGATTGTTATTCTTTCATTTTGTTGTTACCTAATTCAAAAGAATTTGTATCTGTCTGGCCTGCCCGGCCTCTGACTTGGGTAGCTCTATACATTGTAGTATCTAAATATTTGTGTGCTTTGTTGTTTTTTTTTACCTAATCATGACTACAATATAGTGTTACGTATTCCTTCCGTTTATATAATTTCTGAGAAAAAAAATAAAATCTATACGAATTATAGAATCATCTAGATACCAAGTTGATTCATTTTCTAATTATTATTATCGGTGAGAGAGATATATTTTATTAGTTTTACCCTCTTTGAGTTGTGTTTGTTTGTGTTTTTTTAAATATTTCTTTCGTTTCTCAATAATTGCGCCTCATCATAGAGTGAGTTTTATTGAGAAATATACACAAATTACAGCACCTTACCGCTTTTACACGCGATAGGGTACAACTAAATGTTAAGTAACACCATAGGAGATGAAAAAATAATTGATTATAGAAGGACGCACTCTTTTTTTTGCTGTCATTTTTGACAGCGTTTTATATTTTTCTCGCTCTTGGTTTTGGTCTCAATGTTTATCGTCTTTGGAAAAGATACACAAATTTCTCTTAAAACAATTTATACAGCTTTTTTAGTGGTCTCTCATTCTCATTTGATGCATTTTTATGCCATAAAATTTATTCACTCTGGATATTTTACCTCTCTCACTCTATATCTTTGCTTCTCTCTCTCTCTATCTCTGCAATTTTGTGTCCTATAAATGTGAGATATATATCGGAATATGTGTCTTATCCAAAATATTACGTACAACAGCCTTTTTTATTTAGTTTTTTTTTTTTTTGTTTTTTGTTGTTCGTTTTCAAATTGTACTTATAAAATCAAAGCTGTTACGTAAAATCTAACATTTTCAAAGATTTAAGATGTTTTTTTTATGCTGCTTTTTTATTAAGAGCTTAGAGATCAAAGATTAATAAAAATAATAGTTATAGGTCTTAGAGATGTTGGCCTTTGGATCAAAGAAGAAAAAGGAGGCTATTTATGATTGTTATTGTGTTCTTAAGGAGAATGTTTTTTTAATTAGCTTGAGATTATAATTAAGTATTTAATGTTAATACCTAACTGAGTGCTGGCAATTATCGATAAAAAAAATAAAGTGGCATACCTAGTTATAAAAATAATATAGGTAGCTTACTACATACCTATGCATATGATATGATTTTTACTAAGCAATTTTCTATTTATTCAATTTTTTTTTTATAGAAATTTAAATATGGTCTTTATTTTGGTTTTATTTTTATGGGTCATTGTTCAAGGTTGCTTCTCCAGAATTTTGTTTTGTTCTTTTTCATTTTGTTTCATTTTATTTTTATTTTTTTGGCTTGTTCTTTTGTTCCGAATTTGTAGGTAGGTATTGTTTTTCGCAGATGTGATAACACAAATTAATATCTGGATTTATTTATATTTATTTTGATTTTTTTTCTTGAGGCTAAAGTTCTTGGACAAAAGAAATTAAAGAATCACCTTGAATAAAGAGAAGATTATAAAATGTTGTTCATTGTTAGGTAACAACCAGTAAACAAAAATATATACAAAAATATTAAATGTGGGATCAATAAACGATAAATTTATTTTGGATTCCCGTTTGAAACAACTTTTTGATAATAAAAATGAACAAGCTTGCTATCGCATTAGCCTTGAAAATTTTAATTGAAAAGTTATAGAAGAGTGTGTTTGAGAACGAAATTAAGCTTTGCTGTTGGGTTGAATTGAAACTTTTGCAAAAAGTCTTAAGGTTTAAATTTGCGAAAGATGGTTTTTTGGATCTTCTTCAATTTATAATATGTAGTTCTTGTTAATTTTTATATAATTTCCTTGTACCTACCTAGTTATTTGATTTTGTAAGCCTTAGTGACAGCACTGTGGTTGTAAATAATCGCATAACTTAAAATATCTTATATATTTTTAAATTATGTTTTTAATGAAAACTCTTAGGAAAATAAATGTCTAAGAGTGTCGTTCTTCACGACTGCCAGCCACTTCAAGCTAACCTAACCTAAGTGGCTTTATGTTTTTGTAGAAGATGAAATCGTCTACCACCAAAGCATAGATAACATGGGAAAATTGTATAAATAGTTTTTAAAGAACTGTGTTATGTAAAGGAAAGAGCAAAAAACAAAAACATCCGATACTTTGACTTTTTGGCAATTCTCTTAGGATGCTGTTGTGTTTGGTAGAAACATGATAACTCCAATCAGAATCTGAGTCTTTACATGATCTTTACATAAAGCTACAACCTTAACAGGTGAACCGATTTTCTTTAAGTTTGAAACATAGCTGTGTAAATGTTTGCCTTAAAAGGAAAAATTTGTCTTGTCCAAAATTTGACCCTAGGTTCTTAAACTTTCTAGTCCAATACGCTACTATAATTTTTTTATGCTTACTACGGGACTTATTTTTAAATAGAGTTGGACAATGTTAAAAACTAGTAAATGTCAATATTTTTTTTTAAATTATTTTCTATGGGAAATACAAACATCACAAAAAATTTTTACTGCCAAGGGCCTCACGAGTAATTGACGGCGGATACCAAAATGAATGAATGTTAACCAAAAGAACAGTTAAACAAATATATTAATATGTAATATTATTTATTGAAATATTTTATAACCTGTCGTTACGGAAAATTATTGGGAATGTTATTTCATTCTTATACAAAATATAGAATTATTTATTTAAACACTATTAACAAAACTGCTTGAGAATAGGCACAATTATATTCAAAATCAATACATTCTTAAAACTTAATCTTAAAAAATTATTAATACATATTTTACTATACCAGACTTATCGTACCACTCATAAAATTTACCCGGAACCTTCATAATAACATGCTTAAGAAAACCACCCACTTTTAAGTTTCTCAAGTTCAAAGACAAGAATTCGAATCAAATTTGAGAAAAAATATATATATTTACATTATGAAACTCTGTCTTTGGACTACTTATATTTTGCATACAAAATTCAATTGAAATCTTAATTTATTCATTTCTTTTGAATGAGATAGATTTTTAAGTTCACTGAACTTTATTTTAATTTTTTTTTTTTTAATATTTCTTTGCCAAATTAAGAATTTCTCATCAAGATTTCATAAACAACTTTGTACGTTTTCTTTTCACACATTTGTTATATCGCCACCTAAGAAACCCTAATAAAGTGCTAATTTTGTTTATCAATTAAGATGAATATGATAAAAAGGCGTTATAGTTTATGAACAACTTTAATACAAATTTCACACATCAAAATAAAGGCGTCAAGTGCTTGAGTGTAATTGTAATAAAAAAGAATAAATTTTTATATAATACAGATATGTATTTTAAGTTTTATTAAGCTTTCAATTAATATTAAGTGAAAGCAAAAAATTTAAAGTGGAATAAGTTTTTGTTTCACTTTGTCATCATCTTCTTCCTTAAATAAGTAAATTTAGTGGTGCAACAGCTCGTGGAAAACCAGGGCCTTGTGCTTTACAACTCTCAACAATTCATGTGTGCATGTTGTAAGTAGAAATGGATGGGACCTACAATTTTTACCAAGTCTGAACTGCTAGATGAAAACTACTTTTTCCAGACAAATAGATTCTTGGAGGATTTGTCAATTCCTCTTCTTTTTTAATGAAGCCTATATTATGTATCTCTTTTTTTATTTTTACATTGAAATTGATACAGTGTTTTTTAAATTACCAAAAAAAAAATCATACCTACTATTTTTTTCCTTCAAGAATTCAACTCTCCACTTAACCACGTCAAAACGTATCTGAAATTATTATTACAAATCATCTTTGTCATAAAGCAAACTCTGTAACAAGTAGTTCACTTAATATTTTATCCGTTTCGACTTACATTAATCTTAAACTGAAACCACTATATAACCAAGTCAAATAAACATTTGTTCATACAAATGGCATTCTGTTACAAAACGTACTTCGCCGAAATATACATATATAAAAACATTGTTAGTTGAGAGCTAAGCCAATAAGTAACAAAAGGCCAAAAAGATACAACATAAAGATACATACATAAATATATATGCCATATAGTCTCGTACACTCGTATAACATCACAAAAAGGTGAAACCCAGTTAGCAAAGCAAGCAAACAGAATTCCAACACAATGGAAGGAAACACATTGTGGTTTTGGTTTTGGGGCTTTTGCAAAATCTCAGGGTCTCACTCAGGTCAATGGCAAAAAGTGTTTCCACCCATTTTCAACATCGAAGTTAACTGTTGCTGCATCAATGCTGCTGCTCAGCTACTTCTCTTCAAAGACGATGAACTTTTCCTTTTTTTTATTATTTTCCTTGCACAACTCTTTCTCTTATTGTAGGTATACAAATATTGAGTACTTAGTAGGTTTATATATTCACTTATCTACTTCTATTTTCAAAAAAACATACATACATAGATGTGCACAATATATCGTGGTTTAAGGTCTTATTTTTCTTTCATAGTTATCCTTTTTGGTTTTGTTGGCAAAGGTAAAGATTTCTGCGGGTGGGAGTAAGGCAAAAAAAAAAAAGGACGGAGTGGAAATTTTACGTTCAACAGTCTTTCATGCGTGTAAGGCTAATGGTTTTTACCCACGCAAGGTGCACATAAATATAAAAAGAAGAACTTTTCCGCTAAAGTTGTTATCTTTTCAAATTGGGGGGAATCCTGATGGCAATATTGTGGATTATGAAATGAGTAATGAATGACTGTTTAGAGCTATAACAATGATAAGATAGTTAAAGTGGACATAGCAATGAATGTTCATTTGCATGAGATTGTTTCTTTTTGTATTGCTAGCAATAAGTCATTTAAGCAATGGTTTTTCTGGGGTTCACTAATTTCCCTTATTGCAAGCTTTGGAGAATAATTAAGAAATGTTTCAAGATTGATATATGATGTCAAACACAGTGAGAAGTCTTTTTTGCATACAAATTTGAGTCACATAAAAAAGTGAGAATCAACAAGAACGAACATTTTACTTATTTTGGTATTTTCTTAATGAAAATTAAATTTAAGCAAATTATTTACTAACACATAATTTCTACTGTCAATTTTGTACTAAATTATTTTATTTTTTATATTTTCAGTGAAATAAACGAAAAAAAAATCTTTAAGAATTTTTATGGACTATGAAAAAGAAATAATAAAAATTGTTCTTTGTGTAAAATACAAAAACTGAAACAAACCAAACAAAAGAAGAATATATAAAAATTCTTAAAAAAAAAGTAAAAGAAAAACTTTCAATTATGTCAAAGAACGCGGAAGATGCGTTCAAAAAACTTCACAAAACCGCCTATGAGCCAATAACTGAAGACATTGTTGACTGGTGCATACGCAGTGATGCGTACAGAGAACCAACTTCTCTGCCATCACCACAATCTCCATCATCACATCATCAACAAATGAAGAGGCGACGAAAAAAGAAGAACACTCTATCGCCAGCAGTATATGCGGCCATAACACAAGACTCACAATCATCACCAACATTGCCACTACAGTCTCCACAGCCCCTCCTATCAACAACGTTCAACAATCATCTGCAGCATTTGTACCCACTGAATATTCCAGACATTGCCACCGAAAGGAAGGCCGCCAGATCCTCCCAGTTTTACGAGCACAACAATTCCAATTATGGCAACAGCAACAGTTTAAACCTTTACTACCTGTACGGGGACTCATTGGCTCGCTGCGGCCAGTTGCGTGAGGCCTTTGATATTTATGCATTTATAGCGAGCAATTATCTAGACGGGTGTATTCCGCTAGCGCGATTAAAAGTTCTCTCGTCCACATTGATCGATTACATAAGCAGTACCTCGGCAACACCAGCTTCGAAAACAATTCCCCCTCCCACAGTTGCCCCTGCAGTGCAAAGAGTAGCTAGTAGTAGTCTAGCTATGGAAGCTAATTCTACGATCAGTGGCAGCGGTGCAATGGCAGCCTCCACCGTACCGTTGCTGAGTACAAACACCAGCAGTTGCGAAAGAGTGAGATATTCTAAAAATAAACGCATTCAGCGATACTGGAAAGATGGCGGTGGTGGTAGTGGTGGTGGCGCTAGTAGTGGTGGTGGGCGATTCAGTGATGTGACGGGGCTATGTGACGAGAGTCATGTAGACTTTTGTGACGCTATGCCGAACGACGCCACCACTGGTCAGAAGCAACAGAGTTCTCTGACAGCTGAGGTCGAATTAGACCCATTAATGTGTCCTCAATGTCGAGACATCCTTCGGTGTCCAGTGACGGCAAATTGCGGGCATAGTTTTTGTCGGGAATGCTGTGAAGCAGCAACCATGTGTCCTGTGTGTCGCCTCAAATTTCCAACGTCAGTTACTCCCGTAGCAGCTGCAGCGGTGGTTAAGTCACCCGAATTCCCTTCGTCAGACCAAATGATGGCATCATTATACAATTCCTATACAAGTGCGTCACAATACATGAACTTCAATTCCGATAGAGGAGGGCCAACATCGGGCAGGGCTATCACCAACACAGCTGCTCTATTGCATAATACCACAAGCAGTGGCAGCGTTGGAAATTATCATCCGCATGCCAACGGCAATAATAATATTTCAATGAAATTTATGCCGGATGTGCTCGTCAGGCGTCTGGTGGATAAATGGTGGGGTGCCGATTTGCAGGCCAAAACAATCAACGAAAGGGCAGCAAGTTTCTTGAGCTTGAATCTTCTCGATGACGCCCTGAAGTTCTGCAATGTCAGTTTGGAAAAGTGTGAGTAAAAATTCGGAGTTTTTGATTTTATTTTTCATATTCTCTTTTACTAATAATATTCCTTGTGACTGCATTTAATGTCATTTATATGAGATATTTTCTGGGTCAAGGACCTTTTGGCTTTGTAATTTTACTGCTCTGCTGTTATATATAGGTTCATGCGTCGTCGCTATTCCGATGACGTAGACAATATTACCGAGACCGACCGACCCCTACAGATTTAAGTGTATCCAAGCATTAAACGAGTAGAATAAGCGGGCTGGCGGGGGGTCTCTTTCGTGCTTTGGTGAACATATTGTACATATAATACCAATGAGAAAAGCTCGTCCTTTGTCACAACCATACACGCGCTTACTCATATGCCCTTTATGTATGATGGTTCACAAAGAGAGGCAGAATATGTGATTTTCTAGTCAAACATGATACATATTATGGAATATTCTTATGGGGGTTGTTACGGTGTGTCCTATGACATCGAGATATGTTAATATTTGTATTCGACTATTTTCTTTTATTTTATTTTTACTATAACAACTGTTATTTAAATTTTCTCTTTGTTTCATGGTATTTTCCTCTTTTTTTTGTCAATTTTGATAAATTGCTTGATTCATTGTAATTTTCCTTAATGCGAGCTTTGTTGGAAATAACCAAGAGCAATAAGAATGGGAGGAATTTTTTGAATTATTTATTTGAGTAAGTTTAATTTAAACAGAAAAATTGAATTATATAAATTGAAAGGTCAAAAAGTTTTTATCACCACGAATATGTGTATTTTGGGTTTGAATTGCATAATTTCATAGAAAACTCTCTTAATGAAAAATGTTTTTGTTTTATTAAGAAGAAAACTCAAAAATAAATTAATTTATTCGGAGAATTGACTTAATTAGTGTTCTTTAAGTTATGGATGCTGTTGCTCTTTTTCATTATTAAATATTCCAATTGAAAAATTTGAAAAATTTTTAAGGTTAAGTTGAAACAGTTTTTAAATAATTTAACTATTTAATTCAGTCAAACTAGGATTTAAGCAACATTTTCAGTAGTGCCAGGCCAGTCATTAGACTACTTTAGTGGTGCCTTTGAATCGAAAAACTTTTGCTCAGTCACAATAATTTTTATTATTATTGATTAAAGCTGTGAACAAAACTGGCCCTGAAAAATAATCTTTTCTTCTGACAAACAATATCATAAATCAGTGTTTTCTTTAAAAATAAAAAAATTGTCATTCTTCTTATAAAAGGTATGTACATACTTACTTTTGACAGCAATCTTCTTAAGAACATTGTTTGCATTGTGTTTCTATTTATTTTTTTTATTTTTTTTTTTTTGATAAGACACTGGTGATATGAAGATTAATGACACGGACTTAACATTTATTTTTAACTTAAAAGCTTTTGAATTATGCAACAAATTAGATTAATTGGCAAAAGATTTCAATGCAGAGCAAATTTTCAAAATATGAATGAGTCATTTGTTTTCTATTTAAGTGTAATTTTAGGAAACAGTTTTGAAAACTTGCATTAGAGTCATTTTAAGAATTTTTCTTACACAGAATTTGGAAATGGCATTAAACACAAAAAGAGAAAAGACCGGTCAAAACTGGAGTGAGCCTAGTGACAACATATTTCAACTATTTCTGTGTGTGTATTGTTTTGAAGGGAATAGAGAGGACCTACAATATTTTTTTTTGACGCGTCCAAACAGCTAGATAAGCACTTATTTATGACAAGAATATTCTTGGAGGATTTGTCAGTTTCTTGTAAGAGGCAGTACCTCGGAGATAAACATTTCTGTTTTTAAGCGGCAGCGGCTGGGAATCAAAACCATGATGGCATGACATTCCAACGCACTAACCATTACGCTACGAGTAATTATGGTATTGTAAGATGTATTATAAAAGTAAATACAACAGGAGAAGTAGTAGAAAAAGGTGGCACTTAAATGCATTTTTAAACAAAAAAATCAATATTTTATTACAAAAATCAGATTAAAAAAAGTCTAATATCTACCTCAAATGGTTTATAACTTTGAGTTCTTAAAACCACATTTTCACAGTAACGATATTTTAATAAATCAATACAAAAATATATAAATAAGTAAATAAAAAAATGAATAAATAAATACACAAATAACTAAGAATCTTCTCTCTAAAAACAGCGAAACACTTAATTACATTGGCAGAGTTACAGGATTAGTTCTATTTTGTTTCTTATTCCTAACGTCATATCCTAGTTCAAAGAAATCTTGTTAAGGGCTTCAATTATGCTCACATTGTGAAGCACCTATAAATTGATTAATTTACTTCTAGGTACATACTGCAATCTTAAATCTTATCAATAAAATATTATTTTCTTAAGTATATTTGCATGTCTTCTGATTATTCAATTACAACTAATAATAATCAATTCTAAACAACCACATTCTCAAAAAAAAAAAAAAAAAACAAAAAAACATTTTAATTCTTCCCTCTTCAGAACTAAAGTGGCTGTAAAATTCATGTCATGTTTGTCTCTCAATCACAAAAGCTTGAAAGACCGGAAATGGTCACTCGTCATTTTATTGTCCTTTTCCATGAACACACGGAACAATCACAAAAGAAAAAAAAATAAATCTTCAAAAGAATATGATAACGAATGTGTGTTTCCACTTTCATTGTATTCTCGTGTTGTTTGTTTGTTTTCTTTGTTACTCAGGGGTGCGCAGATATAAACTTCAATAATATTTTCATTCTCTTTCCCCCCGCTACCCCCTCACACCCCTTATAAAATGCATGTCTGTCCAGTTTTTTTTTTTATTATTTGTTTAATTAGATTCACATACTAGGTATACAATATAACCTCCGTCTGGACGTGCGACTTTGTTGAGTACTCATTACAATAAATGCGACAAACAAATACATTTTTTTTATTAACAAATATCGTTCTTGAACAAAATAAAATACTAAGAAAAAAATATAAAAAAAAAAATAACTGAGACGCGTTATATCATCAACATAACAACGTGCATTGCATAACAAAAATTTTTCAACGTCACACTCACTGTCATATGAACCACCCCGGCCCAATAGAGCTTGAATAAATATGTATAAAAAGTGCTTGAAAATTAAATAAACAAAACATTCACAACGTGTGATTAATGATTTCTGTTTTTGACAATTCCAAGCGATTTATATTGCTATCATTAAAATTCGATCAATATTTTTTTTTTTAATTGCAGAAGCTCTTATCATTGCAATTGATTACATGAAACCGATTATATGAATCATTTATGTAAAAATAACCAGAGCAAGGTTTTAATCAAAACAAACAAATTATTATAGTCTGTCATTTTTTTTTGTGTTTCGTGGGTTAATAATAACGTTGTGTTATATAATAACTAACAAACCATCATAGAACTGTCATTCAACAGTATTCAAGATGGCGAGAAAGATAAAAGTTTTGTGTTATGCACAGGAATTATTGTAAATATTTGTTTTTCTATACATGGACTCCTATTATGAATTTATCAGTAATATCGACTGTATGCTTATACATACATAAATATATACAAGTACATACACTTGTATGTATATTTTTGTTCCTTCTGAGCATTAAAAACAACTGTTTATTATGTCGTGTGTCTTGCGTCACTTTATGTTACGCAACAGTGTGATAAATTTTTTATTTAAAACTTCTTTTGAACTGGGTAAGCAATAGCTTACACACAGGCTGTTGTATATGGTAGAATATGTATTATATTTGGCAAAAAGTTGACTTGACTATACTAGGGTGAAATTCTGGTTTAAAAAAAAAAAAATATTTGATAGACATACTAGGCAGCTTGGTACGCATACAAATTGAAAAGTTATCACAATCAGTATAGACTTGCTGTCGGTTTATTTGTTAGAAAGTTAGAACCTATATAATGAATTTTGATAGTCAACCTTGATTACCTAAGGAATGTTACTTTATTTGAAAATAAATAAATACTCAAGGTAACAGAATTTTGTTTAAAAATATTGTTTTATTTTTGGTAGAACCTTATTTTACTCAATAATAACTGTCAGTAATAAC
Source organism: Dasysyrphus albostriatus (assembly GCA_946251815.1). Classification (NCBI taxonomy): domain Eukaryota; kingdom Metazoa; phylum Arthropoda; class Insecta; order Diptera; family Syrphidae; genus Dasysyrphus; species Dasysyrphus albostriatus. The sequence goes on from OX276336.1 coordinate 143,163,213, forward strand.
TATTTACCCTATGATTTAAGAAGTACATAATGATTCGGGTAAATATGTTTATGGATAGATGAGGATATTTATCTTATTTAATTATTATTATTTACTTACTTCTAACATTTCTGCTATATGATTTAAGAGGAAGACTCAGAAATTAAATTTATTGAAAGTTCTTATAAACTGAGAATCAACAAGAACGAAAACGAGTTTTCAAAGACTTTTTGTTGAAACTTTACGGTTTTTGCACTTTCATACTCATTTTTGGTACTAATATACGATTTTTGATACTTCTTAAAATGAAATTTATCGCAAAATAATGCAATATTACTAGAAAAGTATACTAGAATAGTAATATTTACTAGGGTAAGTTAAGAGATTATAGCGATTATTGATAAACTTGAATTGAAACAATTAAATCGTTTCGACGCGACACCTTGGTTTAGTATTTCGTTTGAGCTTCAGTAGAGCACGAAATAACCCTCTATCATGATTTTTGGTTTTAAAAACAAATTATAATTTCATTTAATTGTCTGATCTTCAAGGTTAAGGTCTTTATTAAATGCTTAAATCTCATGCTACTTTTGTGTGCAAAAAAATTGTGAAGAAGTAAAATATTTTAAGCCTTTTCACATCGAATCAATATCTAGATTTCGAGTCAAAAGCCCTAAATCTCATCATAGTGAACTAAAACTCCCATACATTTTAAGATTTTGTGATCTATTAGATAACCACAAAATTTTCTCAAAATCTAATTGACCCATTCACAATTACACTTACTTACTTATTTTTTCTCTTCGGTATAACAGTTTCCCCATAGAAGAGAAAAGATAGAAAAGAGATTTTGTATTCATGTCATTAGTACAGTGCATGTATTCAAGATGTTTTTATGTTTTATTTAAAGAAAAAGAGAGAAGAAGTGAAATATTTGCAACAGTTTCTTGTGTCCTTAGCTGATTGCAATTTTTCTACAAATTTTCTCAAAATCTAATTGACCCATTCACAATTACACTTACTTACTTATTTTTTCTCTTCGGTATAACAGTTTGCCCATAGAAGAGAAAAGAAAGAAAAAAGAGATTTTATATTCATGAGTACAGTGTGGTTCTGGTCCTTTTTAAGTTTTATTTAAAGAAAAAGTTAAATATGTGTAATTATTCCCTGAGACTTTGAGTGATTGCAATGGATCTTTTCCAATGAACACTTAAATTCTTTTAAAATGTCAAACAAAAATGTTGCTCGAAATCGAGATTTCAGTTCGATTTGAAAAGCTAAAAGAGCTATTGAGTTCAATTTCAATTTAATTTATTATTTACAAAATACAGAACTTGATAAGAAACATCAGATTTTGAAAAATTATTTTTAAAAATTAATTTCCTTAACCGTTTTATACAAATGTGTGAGAATGGTAACATGCTTATAACTTCAACAGGTCATACTGTAGTCTTAACAATTTATAAAAGAATTAAGTGCATGGTTTTGTATGCTCATTTTTAATTGAAAATCTATTTGTCCTCAACAAGGTGTGAGCTTTATTCGAAACACTTCAGAGGTAAATGTCCCACGAAATTCGCTAACGAAACCAGATGATCTACTTCATTCCAATTCTGGTTTTATCGCTTATCAATATTGCACCACTGGGAAAGTAGTATTTCAATAAGCGCACACAAACGTTATAAAATCATTGATTACCATCAAAACTTTATTGTCTTTTAACCTTGGTCACTTCAAAACACTACGGAGCATTAAAACACTTAAGTTTTTGTTTTAACCTAGGAGGTATAGCAAGTCCAAAAATAGAAGTCCATTAACTTTTATTGAAGTTATTGTAATGAAACTATTTTTGAGTTTTTATCTTTCACCATTCTACGTCAATATTCTCTACAATCTTAGCTTAGTTGTGAAAAACTAGTTTCCCTCGAAACCCCGACCCCCCCCCCCCCTCCTCCTCTGCATAAGATTTCACTCGTTGCCTTCAAAGTTACTGGTTGTTTTACAATCATCCCACACATACCTCTCTGACTCTGGCACAAACTTTTTACTCCACAGACAATGATGACGCACATCCTTGTTTACCTTGTCCTGAATCGCTGGTTTTTGGTACACATGGAAAAAGCATCTCGCAACATCCCAGCCCTAAGCTGCCCCCTTAAAAGTAGGTTGTTAATTTTCTTCCACTCTCTCACCCTTTTATCTCTCTCTCTGTCTCTTTCTTTCTACCCAACCAAATCCAAACAATTTCTTGATTGTACATTTTGTATTATATGTATGTACATACCCATATGTATTTAAAATAGTGCACTAAAACGTTCATTTAAATTTCAAACAATACACTTTAGAGAAAAAAAGGAACAGCGCAAAAAACTTCAATTGCTAAAACAGTTCAGAGGAGATGAGAATAACAAATCATTTTTTGTTGTTGTTGTTGTTGTTGTTTTATATTAAAATCTAATGAGGCCAGACACACGAGCAAATTATAACGTGTACGCAATCACATTAACCTTCTGTCATGCAGACATAGTAAATAAAACAACAAAAATCTTCTCAAGCCCACTCACAATAATAGCAAAACGCACATCATCAGATCAGACAAAGAAGATTCCGGCGTCGCGTTGCGTTGTCGTTGTAGTTGTCGCTCGTTGTTGTCATACTGTCGATTTGAGCGTCATGCATTGCGACAAGACAGCGGAAGGTAGATAGGTAGGTATACAAAAAATAAAAACTAGACGTGCGACGACTGTCACGTACGGACTTTAAATTTCAACTATTTTTTTTTATTCTTTTCTATGCGACTTTGGCATTCATATTGCTTTTCTTAGCTTCCGTTTTTTTTTTTTGCAAAAACATAAAAATGATTCATTTATTTATGATTTTGCTTCGTGTGGCGGTGTGCTATTTTAAATCATAATCCTCATCCAACCGGAACGAACAAAAAAAAAATGGCAATAATATAATATAAAATCAGGACTGACATTTTTTGTTGTTTTTGGCATCGGTTTCCAAGGATGTGAAAGGTCAAATTTACTGTCATTGGATTGTGATAAGGACACTCTTATACAAGAATTTTACTTTGGATACAAATTACTTTAGAAAGCAAATTTAATCCTATTTTTATTATAATTTTGTTCAAGAACATTGTTATTGAGATTATTTTTTCTATTTTAAGGAAAGGGACCGTTTTTGACCTTATAGTTGATCATCTTCGGAACTTCCAATTTAGAAATAAAATACTAAATTTTAAGAATTATGCAAACATTTTAATTAGAAATTGTCCAAAAAATGACAGCTTAATGTTACGGATGTGACAAGGATTTACATTTATTAAAAGAACATAAAAATGGATTTAAAGATAAATTGTTGTGTTTATGTATGAATTCAAGCAAAGTGAGAACAAATATATACTTTATGAAATGACAATATTTCACGGGTATGACAATTAATTTGAATCTATAAATTAAGACTTACTTTAATTTAAAAAAATGTAGTTTTCAATAATATTCTGCATTTTTCAAATTATAACAAATGTGTTACAAATCACACATAACGGGTGTGACAAGAAATTAAATGTAAAAAGAGAAGACAAAAATGAAATTTCAATGAGAAATTATTGTCTTATGTATGAATTCCTCCGAAATAGGAAAGTATCCCTCCTATGAAATGACAATCTGTTACGAGTATGACACAATATTTGAAATTTGAATAAATTTGAAGTCGTTATCATTTTAAAACTGAAAAAAGTTTTGCAATTTTCTTCTTACTTCTCCAAATTATCACATTCATTATACTCATTATCCAAATTACACAATTTTTGAATGTATGTAATGAAAAATAGGTTATGATCCTCAAATAAACACACAACATACATTTTCAAAAACAGTGTTTATATCTTATGTTAAGATAAGGTGACCTGTCGAGCACTGAACTGACAAAATGTAAAAAATGCAAGAAAAAACCAAATTGAATACAGGGCATAAAAGTATATTACTTCTTGCTTTAAAATGAAGCAGTTAAGCTTTTTTAACAAATACACTTTGTATTTTTAAGTTGTGTGTCATATTTTGTGGTTTACTAGTTAAAAGCTGGTTTAAATGTAAACATATGATTCCATTTAATTTTTCGTTATTTTAAGAGCTTTTGCATCAAAATTTGTACCTAAATATCAATAAAAATTACTCAGAAAAAATGTGTATATTTCAGTTGACTAAACAAGAAATTGTTTGTTAAAAATAAATATAGAAAAGAAAATATTTATAACAAAATAAAATATGTGTTTATTCTTTTGCTATACTCGTACATTATTTGCGTGCAAAAAATTGATAAATTAAAATTGCTTTGTTTATTTAACAACAAAGATGAGATCTATTTTTGATCATTAATACATATATAAATATTAAAATGGATTTTTTTACGTCATTGGTAGAAAGAATTATGACCATCAAATGTCATTCTCACATTCTTCAGTTCAGTGGCTTCCGATAATTTGTATTTAAAAAACAAACTGAAAACTACGGACCTTATCGACCGAACCGAAGTGGTAGACTATTGTTTTTGTATTTGATTGCCCCAAATCTCCTCAGGGCTAAAATTCCAATACATTATATGTCACTAGATATCTGATTTTACCTAAGGCTACCAAAACGGATTAACTAACATCACAAGGATACTTAGAGAAAGATTAATGGCAACCAAATACCTTCAACAGTCTTCCACTCCAGCTAATTCGATTAGGTCTTTTTTGTTTATATAGACGTAACGTAGCGAATGAAAGGGGGGGTACGAATGACGTTTTGTAAATATTTGATAATCCCAACTCCGATGAGACCGAAAATTTTGTAGCAGGTCAGTGTCAAAAATCGTATTGTATTGAATTAAGTCTTTCAAATTTTAGCAATCCAAAATTCATATGTAATCGTTTTTTACAAAATTCGTAGTAAGAAATTTACCATTTATTTGAATAGAATTTTAGTCGATATTTCTAAAAAATTATACATGTTTTCACCTCCTCCCATAATTTTTTGCCGAAAATTTCCTGAATCCAAAAAACCTATTAAAATGTTTGCTCAGTTTTAAATTATTGTAATTTTCAACTTCAAAAATAAAAGTGTCAACCCTGATTTGAGTTACTGTCAGTAAATTATTTTGGCATAATTTTAAATGATATACTCTTTTTACCCCTTTTCAGTCAGTCACTCACAAACTATATTCCCCTATTTATGGCAACATTTTGTTATTTTGTCTCCCATAAAATCTGAACGCATTCCTGTTGAATACTGAATTATATATTTTTGGGGGTGCCTCAGCGCCAGCCAGCATTTACCTTACCACACCCCTTCTCCAAACAAAGGGCAACTGTTTTTGGGTGTTTTGAAGGTTTTTTTTTATAATGTTTCCATAACAATCTACACTTTTATATCATATCCTTGTCCTGCCGACACGACTAACTGACAAAGTGTTTGGGTTTATTTGTCCAAAGTTTTTTTTTTTAATTTTTTTTATTTATTTTTTCTATAAAGCAAAGGAAAAAAGTTTTTTTTTAAATGAGGTCACTCGCACACAAACACACTCTGAATAAAGTGGCTATATGCAAGTGAGAGAGCACACTTAGGCATGCAATTAAGTGAAATATTTGGCGTTTAGCTCATTTTCCATTGTTCTAATGTAATGAGTTTTCATTTTGTTTTGGCATGCCATCCCTTTTACCCACCATCTACCCTTTGGTAGTTGTCGTATAGTCATTGCAATCATCATACTCATCGTTCGTTCGTTCTTTGTTGGTAGTCGTGGTGGTGGGGTGGCCTTTTTTTAAGTCATTTTAATTTTTGGCATTTTGACTTTTGTTGATTTGTTTCAGATTTATGGGATTTATGGTTAATGGAAGCGGTTTTTTTCTTGAGCAACGTGTAGACGTTCCTCCTTTGCATGTAATAAAAACCATGAAAAAACTAACCATTAGGTATAGTTGGTTTTTGAAAATTTAATCACTGGTGATGGTGGTGGTTCATTGCAAGGGTATAGAAGTTACCTCTATTTTTCATGGCAAATAGAAAATGGGCCCAAAAAAAAACTTCTTTTTTAGCTTTGAGGCTTCTAATTAAAAAAAAATACACACAGAACTGTCGAAACAACCATGGCAGCTTTTTTTTGTAAATTTTTTTGTTCGCGTTTGAAAGGAAGCGGCATCATTCAACCCAATGAATGAATATTTAATGCTATGTTGGAAGGATTTTAGGTTGTGGTCTCTGTATTCTGATGGTACGAGTATACCTACTATATACTTCTTGTTAGACTTTTCTTTCATTTATATAAAAAAAAAAAAACATCCCTCTTGGAGAGAAAAATTCAATTTTCCATCCTAGTTAACTCTTTTTTAACATTTTCTGCCATCCTGCTGGGCATTTATAAAATTCAAAGAACAGAAGACTGAAAATTTACAGAGGAACATACAAACAAAGTGAGTTTGTTATTTACTACTGATGTTTTTAATTTGTCCATTGACAGTAGTTACGAGAGAAGTTGTTTTCTTTTTGTGAAGTGATTAATACCTTGGCAATGGATTGCTTTTTTTTCAGTTTTATTAAATTAAAGGTTCCTTTTATTGCTTTTATTTAATGTTTTACTATCAATTGTTTTGATCGTTTTATGTAATCAAGTTGGTTTTAAATAGAAGAATTATTTTTAGAGAAAAAAGAATGGTCTTTTTTTATTGAAACTTGTAAATGGATTTTAAAAATATTTTGCAAGGGTAGAAGAGCATTTTAGTTGAATAGTAGAATTATTAGTTTTAATGGTGGATAACCTTAATTAATTTTTTTTTTTTGAAAATGGATAGTGGTGTAGAACCAATCCAATTTTTAAAAAAAGTAGTCAATTTTATTTTAAAAAACTAATCAACTTCGATCACTTGAAACACTTTTTATGAGGCTTTGTTCAAATTTAAGAGAAACGAAAATGCCTCTTCCCTCCAATAAAATATAATTTTCTTTTGACTCTCGTCGACAAATTTTAAATTTATACGCAAAAGGATGAAGTCTGTTGATCTAGACACACTATATTTTTCTTTTTGTATGATTACTGGCAAATACTGTACTATTACACTAGAGCTCCGAGTTTGGATTCAGTCGATTTTGCTAAAAATGTTTTTTTGTTTCTCAAAATCTTCCAAGAGAATCTCTTGTCATGATAAAGTGCCTCTTAACTTAGCTGTTAGGATAAGACAAATAAGTTAGGTATCCTCTCTTTCCACAAACTAAGAACATGCTCATAAAAATAGATAAGAGTGTAAGTCACTAAGCTGTCACTTTCCATGGACAGCAGCAATATTATTTATTTATTTTGGTAGTTTATCAAAACATGATCCTTCTCATGACTCTAAGTGAGATCAAAAGGACAAAACGCCAGTTTCTCTGGAATAAATGCCATAAAAAGCCATTTTTAATCAAAACACAAAACTGTAGAGATTTACTCCTTTAATGTTCAATATCTCATTTTTTTCACCAATAACTAGCACACTCCGTTTTGCAAATATATATTTATGTAGGAAATTTTAACAAATGAACGTTTGTTTAGCATTATTTACAGAATAAAAATCTAAATTTTCTCGTCAGTTAAAATCAACGAGATTTCCCATATATTCCAAGATTTCATAATCTAGCAGATAACCACAAAATCTTCTCAAAATCTTATTGGCCCATTCACAATCGCACTTAGTTATTCATATGTTCTCTTTCGTATAACACTTTTCTCATAGACGAAAGAAGATAGAAAAAAGAGATTTTATTTTCATGAGTACAGTGTATTCAGGTTGTGGTCCTTTTTATGTTTTGTTAAAAAAAAAAGTGGCAATTGTGCCCTGGGACTTTCATTGATTCCAATGGATGTTTCTTATAGTTTCTTTGAGCTCTTAAATTCATTTGAAATGTCAAACACGATCTAGATTATTTTTAGCCTGAATGATTCAAGTAGATTTTGATAGCTTGTTGCTCGAAATCAATATTTCGGTTCGGTGTGAAAAGGCTATTACAACACGGGAATAAAACTGAAGCGTTATTCACAATTAACCCTGATTTAGGCCGGAATCATAATGCGATGTGGAAACGAGACGTTAAGGTGACAAAAACAAATTTAAAATATGCATGATAAAGCATTTCTTGTCGTCAGATTGCATTTTTTCTTTTCAATTTTTTGAATTTATGACATAATGAGAGACAATGAGAGGACGATTAAACCATTGTTTAAAATTAATTTTCAAAAGAGAACAACTTCAAGGAGATCGGCGCACTCTTACTTGACTTTTCCCGTTTGCTCTCTTTATTAGATTCTCTTTATTTTAACAAAAAATCGAATTTTTGTACCAACATTTTCACCTACGCAAATGGATTGATTGTTGATTCATTATATCTTAGCTAAGTTTAAAATACTGTTTTTAAAATATCCCTTAAAAATGGTTCTATCATGCACTTTCTAATAGAAAAAATACTGTGGGAAATCCCTAAGCTAAGCGAAAAAAAACTCCCATGAACTTACGCAACAAGCCTCAGATTGTAAATTAATTATCAATGTATTTTCTAGCTCTATGTGAAAACAGAAATTCCGGTTTACATTTGATTTGGACTTTTCAGACTTTCTGGTCAAATTCAAATATGTAAGTAAGTTGTGCCGAACAGTAAATACAAATGAATTGAACTATAAAAAAAAAACAATTTTTTCATCCATATCTTTTCAAATTCTTGTTTATGTTTATCGAGTAGGTAAACAGATCACAAATATAAAATCTTATTTTGTTGTATTCTAAGAGCTTGTGAAAAATCACTTTCAACTACTGCTATTAGGTAACAAAACTTGAGAATCTAAAAAAGCTCAAAACAGAAACGTTATAGCATTTTATTTGTTTTCTTGTGAATCCAAGCTATTGCTCATCATCTTTCTACCTATAATAGAACAAATTATAAAAAAGCTTTTTTTTGTTAAGTTTCAATTATTATTATTTGTTGTTCCAATTATACTATTGCTGATTCAATGAATTTCTTTATAAACAAAAAACAAAATGATGACGAACTGCTTTGCACTCTATCACCAACAATAAAAATAGTCAATGACAATATTATTCTCTTACGAAACCAAGAAAAATGTAAACAACACAAACTCAAGTATATTACGGTTTACCTGTACTTTGTACCTGTTGTTCAATCAACCCGCACAATGTAATTCATTGCAAGGTAATAATTGACAGGTTAAGCACGAGTACTTCTAAAAGCGAAGAACGTGTGCGCAACAAATTAAGATTTATTTTTCTTTTCGTTTTTCAATGAATCCGATGAACTTTCGATTGCTCCTTTAAATTAATTTATCAAGAATTAAACACAAAAAAATGCAAGCTATTCCTTGGCAACCAATAAGCAAGAAAAAACACCGACCGACACCAATCGAAAGGGGATGAATGTGGTGTGTTAATTTTCCAAGATCATCACAGCATCATCATCAAAAAAAAAAAAGAAAAGAGAAAAAATCATTCGCCCGATGATATCGTTCAAAAAATTTGATCAGATGAATATTAAAAGATAAATTGGTAACATACGTGAAATGTGTTATTTTTAGTTATGCAGTAAAGGACTATTATGATGTGATGGGGTTGGGTAACCCTCTTCAATGTGCCCGTCCTCATTTAATCCGATTAAAATAATAAAAAAAAATTCTTCAAATGGAATTGTGCCAAATTAGAAAGATGTCTACGTTTTTAAGGTGATTCGAGTTGATTTTGAGTTGACAGTTCTTATAGAATTTCATATGAGTCTAGAGATGGATTTTCCTCGTCTACATCAATTTACATACATATATACAAAAGCATCACCGTCGTCTTTATTTTCATTCTTCAGCCATAGCTTTGATGATTTGAAAATATCTTACTGTTCGTATCGTATGATTTCATTTTAATATTTAGCTACTTTTGTTATGTAATATGTTTTGTTTTATTTTATTTGTTAAACGATTCGATGAGGTGCCAGACAAATTTGATTTCATTGCATTATTTCAATGAAAAAAAAAATAAAATGTTTGCAATTTGTTTTCTTTTTGTAGAATGAGAAGGTACATTTGTTACATTTGATAGATATCTGTATTTTGTGTTGTTAGATAAGGGAGAAGAAATGAGCAAGGGGTGTGTCATTCAGATTACTTAATTAAAACTTTCTGTTAGAAAATAAAAATTAATTCCTTGCTTTTGTAAATTATTCATTCGTTTCAACAATTTTACGGCAGCTTTATATCAGTGAGTGGTTTTCGAGGTTAATTTTTATATAAATTATAAACTTTTCCGCATTCTTTGAAAATATATATATAAATCACATTCTTGATAGATGCTATTCATCTTTTGCTTAGATTTGTTTTATTTTGTAGGTATTTTATGATTCATGGTATGATTTTGGTTATCTTTTTTCTTTTTCTAGCTCAAGAAATTTATTTCGATTGGATGTGATGTGTGACAGAATTTTTTAGAACCATCACAAACTATTTTAAACTTCTTCAATGGGTCCCCAAATTGTGATAAAGGATCTCTTCCTAAGACATAGAAGATTTTCCTTCTCTATATACTAACGAGATGTTCACCTTATTTGAATTTTTCTATGGAAACTCCCAGATCAGATCTTTTCTTAGCTGATCATTAGCTGGTCGTGGCAGTAAAGAGTTTTGTAGAGCGTAAACTTTAAATAAGGATTTTTTTTCTAAACCGAAAAAAACATCTATTAATTCTTCGTCCAATTTTTTTGAAGTGTATAATTTCAAAACTAACCATTTCACTCCTATATTCATCTAAAGATGATTTTCGTTTTAAATTAGTCCACTCATAAAAGCATTGGATAATTTTCTATTGAGGAAAAAAGTTGACTTTTTTTACTCCTATTACACTTTAATGCAGTTTATTATAAGATTATAAAAGATATTCTCGTAAAACAAAAAAAAACTTATACTGCTGTAGGTGTAAATCAGGGTATTAAATCCTTTTGAACCAATACACTTGCTGCGGATCATTTTTATCTTGCATTGTTTTCAATTAGACAATGATTTATAAGAACAAAATTTGTGCAAGAATACAATAATAAGAAACATATGCTTGCATGCCCAATCGACAAATTATAAAATGGTCTAATATTTAGCTAAGCCTCACTAAATTCACTAATACAAGCAATATAGAAGCGAAGTTACACAGTCTTACATAAAGGTTGTATAACAATTTTACAGGATGATTATTGAAGTAAAAGCTCCTTGATTGTCATTTCATAGGAGCAATATAGAGAGATTAAGAAAACAACTGTATATCACTTCTTTTAAGCTGATATAATGTACTCCAGAAAATATCAATCAATCAGTTAACTTCTATAACGTATTTACGTATAATGAATTCCCGTCAGAAGCAGAAAATAACATTTAAATATTTAAAAAACGAAGTAATTTTGTGGAAAAACAGGGCATAGTCACTTACAATTCTTAAGCATGCCTGCGTGCGTGTTGTTGATAGAAATGGAAGGAGTCCAAATGGCTTAAATGAGAAGCACTTTTTCATGACAAGTATACTCTTGGAGGATTTGTCATTTCCTCGCAAGACACAGTAGCTCGAAAAAAATCATTTCTGTGTTTTAGGTGGAATAGGCTGGGAATCAAACCCACAACTTTAAACTACAAGGTACTAGGTAGATTAACCCCTGAAAATTTTAAACTTGCTGTTATTAATAGAGGTTTTTTGCTTAGTTGGTACACAAGTGTTCAATTATTCTTATCTTCGTTTACTTCAAAACATACAAGTTGTGACTGTTCTTAAAGTTTCATGAAAGACTCTTTTATATTATAATATCGATAATATCCACATAGCCTAGAAGTTGAAAACAATACGTTTCATGTAAATGTATTACTGTGTACAAAGTGAGATTGGAAAAGCTACATGATAGCGCCTTCCTTAAAACCTGTACTGGTTTGGAACAGTTTGAAAAAACAGCTGAATCAGTTTAACCAGGATCTTTAGTTCATATTTCACATTAAACAGCTCCCAATGATGAATGTTATAATATTTAGCTTTGCAACCGATGAAGAAATTAAGGGGCTTGACTTGGTCTTTTAACCGTACGTGCTAGCTTAAAAAAATAATATCACTTAAATTATAAAACTGTCTGGAGTTCCCTAAGGTAGGCTTATTGGACCACTGTTAGTTTTTCTATTGTTATCGATGCTTTATACTCTGGAGTCTTTTTTTTCACTAATGTGTCAGATTTTTTGAAGCTTTACAAATCCAAGTTGGTTTTTGCAAAGCATCTGTATAGTGTATTTTTACTAAAGTTGAACTCAACAATTGATTGTCACAGATAAAATAATCTTAGCGACAGTATTTACTACATAAACCACCTTTTTTGAAATGAACGGAAACTAAAAAAGAAATAATTGTTTGTACTTTAGATTTTTTTAAAATTTCACCAAAATAATGGTACTGTGGTAATTACATAATTTAAATCCTTTAAATAAAATTTTGGTTTTATATTTCCTTTAAAGGATTTAAGTTATGTATCTGTTTCAAAATATAATCTATCTCTTTGAATTTTCTTAAACCATAAAGTAGGTATATAATCCATGCGAGCAAGCAAATAATAAATAAATCGTATATTTTATTATGAAAGTGTGCATAAATTGAAAATGCATCCTTGCAGAAGAAATTACATAACCAAATAATAATAACTTTATTCAGATTTTAAATAGACTCTTTCATGCATATTTGATTCATGCATATGTACATATACATATGCTAAATTAGTCTCTATAAGTAGATTCTTTATATAATAAGCGAAGGCATATCTGCAACAAATGTATGTATGTATCTCTACACTTTAATATCTACCATTATCTATATCAAGATATCAACTTAATTGCTTCCAAAACAACTTTATTCATATCGCACTTTAAAAGACTAATTAACTACCCAAGAAGAAGTATTTTTTAGTGCTTAATCATCACTAGTCAAACATTTTAATTGTCTCTCATCAAATATAATTTTCCTTCCTTTTACAACGAAAGTGAGTGATAATAAGAGTGTCCTTCAAGCTTTAAAATTGCTTCATTTTAAAAATAATATTTAAAACAAAAAATGAACAAGGAGATAGAATAAGGAGACAAGCTCGCACGTTAAAGATCTAAAATTAAAATTCATTCTCATTTTTTGTTGTATTTTTATCTGTCTTTGAATAAATAAAATGCTGCTAAAAGCTTTGTATATTTCAAAAACCATCCAGAGGCTTTAAAATAAAAACGCTTAAGGCGTATACTGCCATGTCAATCCTGCTACATGGAAGCAGGCAAACAAGCAACTACTATAACTTACCACCCGCTATGCCAAACAGATAATTTCCATACCAATTATGTAATGTTAAAAGAAAAAAAAAAACAACTCAAACACAAAAGACCTACAGCAAATAACAAACACTTAAGAAAAATAAATATCTTTACATCACTTTATCTCTGTATAAGTGTAAAGACTAAATTTGGAGCAAAAATATCTTACAAATGGCACACGATGCTGACGACTACTTATGTACGAGTCTGACAACGCTACGTGTAGAACCCAACCAGCGCAAAGTTAACTTACTCTAAAGCAGCAACCAGCATCTAAAGCAACCAGTGTATCCATCTACATTATAGCTCAGCAGCTTAGAGCGCATTGCGGCGAAACATCTTTTCTCAAGTCGAAGTTCTCTTTTTTTGTGTCTCTCCCTCTCTCCAGCTCCATGCAAAGAGCAACCTAAATGGCTTAAATCTCTGTTGTCTGCCCGTATATAGCTTATAGCGCCCCAGTAGCTCCAGCAACTTAAAGGTGGCAAAAAAGCGGCACAAAGCTTCAACAAATGAGAGTATATGACAAGAGTTATGCTGTTTTGGCCATGTTGTCTGTGTATGTTGTTGTTGTTGTTTTTTTGCTTTTTTTCGTTTCTTACCTTTCATTGTGCTGTTCGAAAAGTATGTCAAAGTCAACCGCCGGGTATTGCATGTAGGTCTGTTACATAAAAATGAGAAAAAAAGTGTTTAAATGCCTAAATGTGCAATAAAAACTGACAAAAGACGTCTCTCCGTATAAAGGGGGCCTGGTTTGTGGATTGGATTAATTCGAGCCAAATTCGATGAAGTGTGATGAAAATGGTAACAGAGCCAGATAGCAGTTGTTGCAAAATGGAGATATGAGTTGAGTTATGAGCATAACAAACTAAATCGACGACAACGCGCAGACAGTGTGAGGTAATCTCAAGAGCGTGGTAACGTTTTTGACTTAATTAGGTTCACACAGAAATAATATAGAAAGATACTCTACTCTGCGAGATCTACGAGATGCCGTCGGTTTGCTATTTTATTTTTTACTCCCGCTTCATTCTTCTCCTTGTGAATGCATAATTTGTATGGCATTATTATTGTCATTGTTATTGTTGTTGTTTTTTTTTGGGGGCGGAGGGATGATGCAGAATTGGTTGGAAAAATGTTATTCACTTCTCACAAGAACCACTCAAATTGAAGGAGAATACTTCAAGTCAATAGAACGAATAAAAACAGGGAATTAAAATTGTTTGCACAGTGATTTATTATGCAATTGATGACAATTATTTATAAAGAAAAAAATAAAAGAGTAACAGTTTTAGGAGGTAATTGTAATTTACTCATATGATTTTTATTTTTTGTTCATTTTGTTGTAACAAGAGTGATTTAATCAATCATTGTAAATGTATAGCTTGTTGCAGCACACTTGCGTAGCACTGAGTACGATATGTGTAAATATTGCAGTTTGCTGTGTATTCAGCTGTCATGAGGTGCCATATTAGAATTTGTTGCCGAGCTATCACGTTCATACAAGTCGAGTTGAGTATGCGGCTAATCATTGCGTAATAAAGCAGTTTTTTTTTGTAATTCAGGTATAAAATATGTGAGTCTATCTTGGGTATGGTGTACTTTCATGATGTTTTTTTGTTCGGCGTCATTAGATTCTGACAGTTGTGCGATGGGTTTTGACATTTCATCTAATCAAATCAAATGTTTTTACAATACACTGATGATGATTTGTCAAATTGCTTACATAATCAAAGTTGTTTAGAGGATTTTAAAATATTCATGATAAATATTTCAAAAATCCTATAAATGTTTTCTGACATTTGGTTAGATTATAATATCATGACATACATGTAGGTATTTCATATGTCAAATCAATTGAAATTATTCAATTTGAATAAGTTTGTGCACATTGAAACGTATAGACAATTATGAATAACCTTAACTATTGCAAAATAAAAATACATACGTTGATACACAATAGACGAATGCAATGTAAAGTAAGGTTAGATACGAGTACATTGCTTTTTTATGGTAATAGAATTGTGTTTTGTAACAAAAATTAAAATGTACTTAATTTATTAGGTAAACAAAAAATATAAATTGTGTGATTGTGTAGCTATATATACATATATGTATGTAGCTTTAAATAAATGATTCGTTTGACCTTATAGAACACCGTTACATGGGTTATTGATTTTAAATTGAATTACAAGGTTTTTTATTAATATTTTATTTTAGCCTTGTTTTTAAATATGCATAAGTAAACATATATTTAGAAAGTGTTGCTGAACTAGATTTCTGTTTTGCAATATTTGCAAGGAAATTATCACAAATTGTTAAATTTAAGGGACTTGGGATAAAACTCTATTAGACATTTTGAAATTGCTAAGAATTTCGGAGACTAAGATTGACATAAAATCACAGTTTTTTTTAATATTTGGCATATGGAATACTGAAATTTAAATGACATATTTTGGAGAGTTGGGATCAAAATTTTTCAAAAGTACGGGAATCCATTTCAAAAAAATTCACAACTCTACAATCTATAAATGTTTTTTTTTGTACTTGCTTTGAGCAACTATTGATTTCCTGTCAAAAAAATTCAAAACTGGGTTTCGTCATATCATCATGCATCGTTCTACGCATATGAACATCTCTTTTCCTACTGATTTTTAAGCTAGATTCTGAAAGGTTGAACTTGGTACAAAACATTTTCATAAAATTCTCTAGATAGAAATTGTGTTTTAAATCATTTACATAGCTGTCATACATAATTTTTTTTTTAGTTTCTGAAAGGAGGTTTTAATTAAAATTTGATCCTGTAATACTCATGATTCATTTCGAGCAACTATTGATGCTGTCTCAAAAAAAAATAAAAATTGCTTTCGTTATATAATCCATTGGTCTCTGCATTTTTTCATCTATATGATTACTGTTTTTTTGACACTATCAACCAGTTTTAAATCTTTTTACGGTCCGAGAATTCCATTTGTAAGCCTTATTTATCCGTTTTTTGTGTCTTCTAAGCAACTCTTCAAATTTGACTTACGAGGTTTTGACAGGAGGTCGATGGTAACTGTATTTCTTTGTTGTAAATCATCTTAAACTGGCAGCTGACATACAACAATTTTTTTTTTTTTTTTCAAAATTCCTCGAAACGGATTTTCATTTTATTACTTCAAAATTCTAAGCATCTTGAAAAAAGATATCCGTTTATTTTCTTCACCAATGGTTTGTTCAAACATATTTTTTTTAAAATATCATGCTTAGATAATTTCTTAAGTAAAATATTATGTTGTTCCCATTGGTAAGAAAGTTTTACTCAAGCATAAGATTCAGGAACACCCTGTTTGGGTTAGCGATTTCAAATTGAATGCAAACAGAAAGACCAACTTTCAACCTATCAAGCAGCGGGAATCGTATATTGGTAACTACATACTTTGTAATTAAATAAATTTATTTTATAATGAAAAGAAATTGCATAGTTTCTACGAAGAAGCTTTAAAAATTGCACTTCTAAACGGCTTATATACATTTCTTCTTTTTGATCCAATATATGTTTGCCCTTGATTCAACGCTTAAATATCAAAGATCACGATTCCTGACTTTTATCCAAAAAGAAGTAATTTAGAAAAAATTTTCAGATGACCTAAAAACAACGAAAACTTTCATTAATACAAAAACCAAAGCCCACTTGTATGCGTTATTTGTTCTCATAGGAAATTAAAAAAAAAAAAAAACTAAAAAGATAGTGAACACGTTTTATATTGAGGTTGTTGTTCTTTGTGCTAGATGTTATTGACAGGTGTTGAAAAATATCTTTTTTATCTTTACCTTCTGTTGCTTTTATATAGGCAAACAACAAAAATATTCAACTGGTATATTCAAAGATAGCATGATAAATAAAATAAAATTAAAAAATGTATCTGAATTTTCGTATCTATTTATGGCACATAAAAGGTCGCCATGATAATTTAAATGTTTTATTTTCTATTCTAAAAAAAAAAGTATTAAGCTAACAAATATAGCACAATAAATGTTTAATATCTAACAAAAATTCTTACATAATACAAATCAGAACAACAAATTTAACATAGTTAGTAAAATATTACTGTAATAAAAAAACAAAACAATCTTATCTAAAAGATGCGCAAATAAAATAAAAACTGGTTATGAACTTCAGCAGCTGGCTTAACCTTTTTTTTCATAAGAAAATAAACAACAAAAGAAAATCATAACGAGTATTCATTGACCTTTCTTATGAATCATTCTAATTCAAATTCATTTATTTATGTTTCCTTTGTGTTAATTGACTTGAGATTTCAATGAACTTAATTTAATTTTTTTCTTAGAAAATTTAAATAGCTATAAGTACCCTTTCAAAACTGAAAAAAAATTAGTTTATCATAAATTATTAATTATTTCAGAAACAAAAGTTTCTTAAATTAGTACTCATTTAGAAAAAGTAAGTTTACAGTTGTAAATAATTTTTGTTTTAATTGTTTAAGAAAAATTAATTATTTGTTTCATTACTATACTAGGTGACAACCTTACTGGTGTTTCCATTTCTATTTAAAGTGGTATAGAGTGTTAAGGCTTATCAATTTTCTATCTTTTTCCAAGTAATTAAATTTCTTTCTATGCCTTTTGACTTGAAAGCAGAGGAAACTATGGAATTTAATTATTTAATTTTAAATGACACGAACTTCGTGATAAGTGTACATTCTTTTTAGACTATGATAAAGTTCTGTGAAAGTAAAATGGGGTGAACATCAATTTAATTTCATACATTCTCTCATTTATGTACATTATTATGGCCCAGACCATATTTTTTTTTTGCCTTTAAGAAAATATGTTTGTCCTTATCTAATTTGAGTAAAATATTTGTAATGTGTTCTTAAATGTTCTTTTTTGTTGAATTATTATGGTTTTATTGTACCCGGTTTGGAATTATTTCACAGCAATAAGTAGAACGTTTTTAGGTAGGTACAACCATAATACAAAAATAATAAAATGAAGCTAAAAAGGTTACCCATACGCCAGAGTGTACTTAGTATTTTTTTTTTTTCAATTTAATTTTAATTCTTACTTGCTTATTTTACACTATTTCTCATTTATCGCTATTCGGTTTTGTATTTCTTAATTCATTTAAGACCTTTGACTTAAAATTACCATATAAAATCGTAAAATAGTTATTGAAGGAATATTATTGTGAAAACAGGTGAAATGTTTCTCAGTTCCTGATAAGATTACGACACCAAAATTTAAATTTGATTATACACTTCTGTGGAAATATTTATCTTTGAACATTTTACTATCTTATGTCACCTTCTAAGGCACAAACTAAATGTCAAAGGAAAATAGAGACAAATAAATAAACAGGACTATTTTGAGCAGCCATAGAAATGAACAATGTGATATGTACTACAGATACACCAGTGCCTAATTTTTAGAGTGCTTCATAAAATAACAAGGGTTTCATTCAAAAGATGTGTGTAAAACTTAAATATATAAAGGACACGTAGCAAAAACTTTCCCAAGCACAACTATAAATTACATATGTATGTATGTAGCTTTTAGCTTCCAATTCAACAGGGTGAAAATAACTAACATTTTGAAAACAAAGAAATAACATTAAACACATTTTAACCCTGCCTAAAACTCCCATTTGAAAACAACTGTAATCAAGAGTAATTTCTTTTTTGTACAGTTATTATAATTCCAAATAAGGGAGCGGTTTAATATTTCTTGAATGTTTGTGAAATGAAAAGGAACTCTCTCTCTCAACTCTAATCGATATCCGCAACATAGCATAATTATAATAGTATTGTTGTAACTTACCCCTTATTTTAACCCAGTTCAACTGAGTTCATATAACAAAACAACAACTGGGATGGGACATTAAGGTGTAACAGGAAATTAGAGTGCCATGTAAGAGTAAGTACACAAGAAATGGACAGACATATGGAAATTGAAACTTTAACAAGAGTATACATGAGTGAAGTATGATTGAAAAACTTGCTTGAATTTTTATGAAGGTACATACTTATGTAAAGTTACATAAATATAAGCTTAAACTTAATAAAATACATGAGTGAATCATAACTATGGGTTTCATATGCCTTAAAGGCATAACGTCAGCTTAGAATGTAAAGCAGCTAGCTCCTATTTTGCATTTTTTCATAAAAATATTTTTTTAAAAAAAGTGTTTGCGTTACTTGAATAAAAGCAAAACTACATTTATTATTTTTCAACACTTATTATTACTAAATTCAGATAAATTGAAAAGATTCGATAGATTTTTGTATTTTTACCAATTTTTGAAGTGGTCTGTAATGGTAAAAAAAAATAAGGAGCTAGTCGCTTTTTATCTGACGATAATTTGATTTGCAATTGAAAATTTTAATTCAAACTTAAAAAAGTCGAAAACAACTTAAACAATTTTGTTCTTCTTTTTCTTACAATAAATAAACTACTAAGGGCCAGTTTTTTTTGCCCTTTCCATAGAATTGCATATCAATTGTAAATTATTTTTGGTATGCACTCCTTTAAGTCAGAGTTAACTTACCAAATTAGGTGAATTCACTTCAGCTAAACTCAGGTTTAAAATTCTTAAAGACATAAGACATGAATGTAAAGAAAATTTGTATCAAAAGATTAAAAAAAGAAAGATTTGATTTAGTATTAATATCCAAAATAGGTATTTTAAATAATTCTGATTTCAATGAAAGTACAGTCCAGATTTTGACACCTCAAAAAATTGGTTACAGGTTAAACCTTTCATACTATTGTTCCTCAAAGTCTTAATCTGGAAAGTCTAAAAAATGGTGTGAACAAGAACATTAAGCTTATAATTTAAACAATTGTTATCATGATTCCAAATCTCTGTAGTTTGTCCCTAGAATTTAGAAAGCGGCATAAAATTCTAAAATCAATTCATATATTTTTTAACCGGAGAAGTTTTGAGAGGAAATGAATTTCCGAAAAATTTTGTATTATTTAGGAAGATGAAACACTTTCAGTTCTTTCAGATTAAATAAGTAGTTTTTCAAAAAAAAAACATTTAATGGTGAAGAAATTGACGTCACATGTACCCAAAAAATGGTTTTTGAACTGTGTATGTTGAAATATCTGAAAACGTGACATGCTGGAGCAATTTCGACTTCAGAGTGGGAATAAACAAGTCAGAATCCTTTAGAAAAATAATAAATTAATACTATTTCCATGGAGTATTTAACATATTGAAAAATAAAACAAAATCAAATAGGTGCACTCTGGCGTACGAGTGATTTTTAACTGATTTTTTGTTCATGTTATTACAAATTGAAAACTTTATGTTTTCAAGTGTTTTTTGGACAAATAGTGAACCATTTGACAGTTTATTGCTCAAGAAGTAATTTTTTGTTAGCAAAATGGGGAAACTAGAAAATACTAATAATTTTATTGTTTGTCAATTCTAGGCATGTTTAATATAAAATAGCAAGAAACTAGAGATCATATGTGATTTTTATTACAGCAATTAAAAAATTTCCACTGATGTGAAAATTTAAGGAAACAAGAAAACAACAATTGTGAGCTACTATTAGACAAATTTAGCATTTAATTTTAAAACTTAACTGATCCCGAAATTAAATTTTAAAGAGGTTGTGTCACAACAGTAACAAGTAAATTTAAAACTTAAATATAAATTGGTTTCATTATCTTAAATATTTTTTTTTTAACTTAAATTTTGTCACAATTGAAAACATAAATTTGAGATAGTGTTTGCTTTGTTTTTCTTATTTCTAAACTGAGACTGGAAGGACACACTTTCGATAAAGGTATGAGAGATAAAATCTTCAAACAATATGTTACTTAAAGTAAACCATTCACAAATTAATGGTTGTTCGTCATAAATTATATGTCAATATATATGTACTTGTTTATTTTAGAAACATCATATGTTCTATATGTAATATTCAATTTTGATTTAACTATGTAGCTAAGAATATTGCGTGAATTATTTACAAGAAGAATATCAGTGTCACAATGTAAACACCCATTATTACCTAATTTAATACAAAAAATATTCCTTCTGAATCTCGACTCAGTTATATATCTTAAAACAAAAAATATTAAGTGCCTTTCATAACTTCTAAACCTCTGTGCACTAAATGATTGACATGAACCATCATCAAAAATATGGCTTTTTCTATTAAAATGTCATTATGATAATGTCAAAAAAGCACATAAGTTTCTTGCTGCTTAATAGAAAATTGACAACTAAATCCATTACCGGCATTTACCAAAGACCAACTATGTATAAAGCACCAAAGATGAAAAAAAAATCTTTTTCCAAATTGGAAAACCTCAGAAAAGTCACAAGATTTTTCCTACTTCTATGTATACACTGATTTCAAGTTTATTTCATAATCCTAAAATCTCTCATGTCAAGACAAGGAAAAAAATAATAAAGAAGATGAACAAAAATAAAAACGAAAAATAAAAAAAAAATAATAAGAAATATGAAATAAAAAACAGATTTTCAAAGCAATCTCCTTAAGGCCTATTCAATTTGTTTATGGCACTTGCCAAAGATGATATGTCCTTGAGTTGTTTTTTTTTTCTCTCTTCGCATTTCCATCCAAAAATGATATTGTATCTTTTACATATACGTAAATGTTTATATATTCTCTTAACTCACAATATATTTATTTATAAAAATATATCCCACTTTTTATAAATGGTGGAAAATTATATAACAGCACATTTGTGTTTTTTTTTTTCTTTTTCATCAAAAATATCATAAAACATAAATACAATATCACGACACGACCTACATTATTTGCAATCTTGTTATATTCCCCAGACCATACCAAAGGCTCTATCTCTCTCTCTACTGCTTCGTTCTCAAAAAAAAAAAGTCATAAAAATTTGCTATTCAATCATCAAAACCCGGCAATTCCTTTGAGGTACCTTCTCGAGAAGAAAAAAAAAATGAAAAAGAATAAGATACAAACCAGAACACATCACCATCATCATCGCACAAAACGATAGGAAGGTAAGCTTTTCTAGGCCGCTAAAAGCGCGAATGAAATACTATAGCTATCTCGAAAAGTACTTGAGATTTAAATTTAATTTGATGCCTTTTTGCCTTAGCTAGATATATTGTGTATAAATTGAGTCCCACATCTAACTGACTGCGAGTAAAAATCCGGATAATTAGAGCGAATTATTGTGGGATTGTTTTCAAACTTAAGATACACAAAGCCTAAAGAAAAGAAAAAAAAATAACAAAAAATAAAAATAAAAACAAAGATAGGTATATAAATATAATTTATATGATTGAAGGTCGAGATAAGCATTATTATGTATTCAGATACTTGTTTTCCCTTGTTCAGATACATTTAATTGCACCAAAGACTACAACAAAAAAAATTATAAATTGTAATACGAACTACAACTAGATGTACAATAACATCAAGAAAATAACAAGAAAATATAATATATCCGTACATAACATTGCATACATATAATACGTATATCTAGATACATATGTTTGCTTTATTATGTTCGGAAACCACTTAGGTTGTATAGCGGTAATGATGAAGATTGGCCTCGAGTGTACTTTAGGTTTGTGCGGTTTTGAGCCGTTGCGTTGCATGTTGTAATGCTATTTATGGGGCAGTTATCGCTGCCGCACTCGAGTGTGGTGGAATCAATTTTCGCGGCAGTTGTAATAATATACGAGAGCCTAATGTCATTTTGATGTCATAATCAGTAATTCACAAATGCATTTATTAGATGTTTGTTATATGTTTTTTCTTTACTACATACCTACATATTTAAATACTGCTATCGACAGTGAGATAATTCTGTTTGAGCTTTTGTCTTGTTTTGTATTTTTATTTTTTTGTTTTTTGATATTTTTATGCAATGTGAGTATACGGAAAGAAATTCTTACATAATAATGAGGGAGAATAGAATTTATTTATTCTTGTTGTTTGTTTTTTTTTTTTGTCATTCGATATAATAAAAGAGGACAGATTTATGGGAAAAAATCTGCAATCACAAAAACTGATTGCATAAGATTTTTCACAGATATAAATGTATGTATTTTTATTTTGGCAGTTATACTGTTTTATGAATACATATTTATACAACTTGTTTAAGAGGCAAGTTAAAAAATAAAAAACATTGTTAACCTTTTAATATTTCTTTTTTTGATTAAATCGATATGTCACTCATAACCCCAGAGTTTGTGGGTGTGAAAATGTGTTGAGTTTATTTTGGAATAAGTTTTTAGTCAGAATCAGGCGTACATATGTCTGAAAAACCATACTGGAAAATATTTTTGCTTTAGATGTTGAGTTGGGGAACATCTTGAATTTTGTTAAAAACCTTAAACTTTAAACTTTAAAATACAACTACATAAAACAAATGGAACTCATTTAGAACAATCTTTATGAAACATATTTGATGAATCATTTTACTTGAAATAAAAAATATATTGCAATTTGTCATGACAAAAAATTTTAAGAACCTTAAACTCATACTGCCCTTTTAGAAGCTATTGAATATTACTTTTGAAAAAGAACGATTACGTGCAAGGGTTTTTATTATTGATTATTTTACTTATGCCCATAAGCATAGTTAAAACCGAAAATGCTACCATCAAGTCACCCTCCGCCCATGTGTTTCTGAGAGAATGGTCACACTGGTCACTTAATAATTTATCAGTATTTTTGATATAACTCAGAAACTAAGTCAAATTTGACAATCTTACACTAATAACTTTGTGTTCAAAATTAAATTTTATATCGAAATGGATAGTTTTCAAATTTAAAAAAAAAATTGTAAAAGTTTACAAAACCCGAAACGAAAAATCAAATATTTTAATTTTCTGTTCTAATTCGCACATAACTTTTTTTGGAGATATATTCAATGCATAGTTAAAAAGAAAAAAAAAAGCGAAATCTTCAAAATGACATACTCAAAAACTTGTTTTTATTTAAAATTGTTAGATGTAGCCATTTCCATATTCTTTGGAAGTTTTTGCCCGAAACCCTGTTTCTTTATACCCACATGTTAAATTGTAAAATCCTTGCACAGGATACAAAGTCTTATATTAACGGGACCAGCCACTCAGTTAGTAGGCCTAGAAACATTTAAAAACAGCAAGAAAATAAAAATTCCGGTTTACCTACTTTTTTAATATTCTAAAAATCATTTTTCATAAAAACTTCGAACTCGAAATTCAACATGTCATACAAAAAACCAGGTATTCGAGGCCAAACTGCGAATAATCTTAAGAAACCCTAATGTTTTAATAGCTCTGTCAATTTTAAACAAAAATGGTTTTCCTAACATGCCATTTTAAGGCGTCGAGCTTCTACTTTATTTTGTCTGAGCATGTTTTAAGCCTCTTCTTGTTCCAAAAAAGTTATGCGAAATTTATTAAAAAATTTAGAAATCTGACATGACATTACAATGATAGAGAGCACCAGAAAAGTGGGTGACAAAATTCTGTCTGTTTATCTCTACGGCTACAGCGTAAACAGCTGGATCGATTTTCTTAAGACTTGGTACAAAGAGGTTTTTGGTGATTCTGCCAAAACGATTTTTTCATTGTTTTTTAGAACTAAAAATAACGGTACATGCCATACAATTTTACTAGAAATCTTACATAACTTATTTTTTCTCATAAACGGCCCCACAACTTTTCTTAACAAAAATCAATAAATTTCTTTTGTTAAAAGCTGCCTTTGGACGGGAAACTATTTTTCTCCTACTTTATTGAAATTATTAAAAATTACAAATAGCAACTATTTATAGTACCTATGTACTTCTCATAGAACGTTTTTAAAATTTTCTCACTATTGGCTGATTTTTGTATAAGCAAATTAAAAATAAGATTAAAAATTTTGCAAATCAAAATTTTCAAAAAAAAACATGTTTTTAAAAACAGGCTTGACAATTTTTTTTTTTAATTATATTTAAATATGAATATAAATAGATTTTCCTTAAAAATGTTTTTAATAATTTAATATATAAAAATTATTTTTAAGGAAAACCTCAGAGAAGTTATTTTAACTGATTTAACTATCGTATTTCATTCCATTTCATATTTCATAAACATTTTTCTCTCATAATTTCCGCATGTCTTTACATATAATGTTTTTAAGCCCTCAGCGTCTTGAACATAAGAGCAAATACAATAACAGTTTTATGGCAAGTAGGTACCGTTATCTTTGGAGTTAAGAAAATTTCAATTTCTCTTCTCGAGGATCACAAGAAAACCTAAAGTTGAAAATTTGAAGAAGATCGCTTCAGAGGATTTAGGTTGAAGTGCAGACATATTGACAGACAAAATCGTGCCACCCCGTTTTGAGTGTTCTCTATCATCGTTATGTCAAGTTTGATTATTATCTCGACATTTCCAAAACTTGCTCTAAAGTACATAGCAAGTAAATTTCCGGAAAATGAAAAAAAATGTGTTTCCGACTTTTCCTCTTAGGAAGGCAGTTATTATAGGTAAAAGCCATAATGTCAAAGTCTCTTAAAAATATATATTTTCAATTGAAAATCGGATGTTTTCACAAAAGTTCCAAATTAGGTTACTTTTAAAAAATTTAAATATTTTTGCTTTCAAATGTGCTTGAGAACGACCTCCTTCTGCAACTTAAGATATCATTTAATGTGAGTACTTTTTGCTTCATAAAACACTTAAAAATCATGACTCCTGTTAAATAACCGATAAAACAGCATCCACATATTTTATGAAATCAACCCTAGGTTAACAACCCACAATTTGTTAGTTCACAGAACTTCTCCAATAAACCCATAAAATGTGCTCCAAATGAAGAAAAATAAAGAACCAAAAATTCTCACCCTAAATAAGATGAAAAAAATCACTAACCATATGGATGGAATACACAAATTTACACCCCAAGTGGGCTTTCTCGCATCATCGTTGTCGTCGTTCGTCGATTAAATGTCTTTTAAGTTGGGTTTTCAAATATTCAGCAATTTCGCGGCACCCATCATAAACAAAATGGTAAGGATATACGTGTTTTATATCACAAGCATCATCATCACGTCTCTTTGGTTGTGATGTGATATGAAGTCTTCCAAAATGGCCTCCCTCGAATTTATTCAATCTGTTCTCTCCCTTTTTTTTTTCATTATAAATGAACTTATATACATATTTTTATAAAGCACATCACATAGATTTTTTTATTTCGTCTTCGTTAAAATACAAGCCAGCAGAGCACATATGTTTCATTATTTACTGGCAATAAATTTTAATGTAAGTGACAATGTGCGCGTGTATTCCCTTGACCCAAATCACTCCTCGGCTCGGATGACTCAGTAAGAATAATGTTGGTTCCTGAAGTTTGGTTTGCTTGCTTATGAAACAAGAAACAAGGATATTTTCAAGGAAAAGCTACGACATCAAATTAATTTATAGGGTTTTTTTTTTTTCTTTGTTGTCTTCTTTGACTCTTTGACTTTGTTATTTCATTTCGTTTTACTTTCTATATTGCTTTTTCATTTTCTATGCAAATAAAATAATAACTTTATTAAATAAAACTTCCAAATTGGCTGAATAAAATTTTCTTCTCTTTTAAGGACTTTGAGTGGGTTTTATTTTTGTGTTTATTAAGGCATAAGACTCATGGGGAAGGGTTGTTCCTTTCTCAACGGATGGCAAGGCATGAATATTTAAAAATTATAAAGAATATTTAATTTCCCATAAGGATTCACACGCACATGTACACACTAAGTATTATTAAATACAATATTTTATCCTGAATCCAAAAGAGATTATTTTTAAACAACAAGATTGTTTGTGAATTCCAGAAAAAGCAATAACTTTAAGGACATTCTTTGTGCTCAATGAAGTGGTTTCGACAGCAACAACTTGAAATTCTTGAGGAGTATACTTTTCATCTAAATTCTCAGACAAAATGCTTAAGAAACAGTGTGCGGGCATGGTGGATGAAAAATACCCAAGAAAAAGGAGAAATTAAATCCTTTTTCCACGATGTTATTAGAGGTATTTTTTCGAAGCAATGAAATAAAAATTATAGAATTCAAACAAGTGGAATTCTGAAAAAGACATTCACGATTGACCCTGAAGATTATGGTAACGGTGGGGGAAGTTCTGTGTATGAATATAAAAAGGTATTGTGACGAAAAGGAAAAGAAGGAAAATTTATTTTTATTACTTAAATATGTTTCCAACTGCGTGAAATCCTGTAACTCCTTTGAAAACCACAGGATGTGAATTGTAATCAATAATTTTATATTTAGTTATATTATGGTTAGATAAGAAAATAAACGATATAAATGTCATTGATGACGCACAATACCACAGGGGGTAGATCTTCAGTTATATATAATTTTATCTTGCATAATATCTGTCTTAACAGAAAGATGTACTTTTTTCGATTTCCATTTGGCTCTTTTATAATTTTTATAATTTATTGGCTGTTTGAGTTAATAACACAAGTTATGTGAGATTTTTCTGAATATGAACAAAATATCAAAACTCTCAGCAAAAGAATATTTCAAGTTTATTTTATTTTTAGAATTTTGTTTTTTGAATAAAAAGAATATTTCCCGTAGATTTTTCCAACGATTGATATTTCTAAAATACATAAAAAAGGATCACATCAATATTATCTAAATGCACCTTTGCACCTTTTATGCCCAAGAAGAAGAGTTCGTTCATCTTAAGTATTTATTCTATTCTTATATATTGTAAATTATTTTTGGCTTGAATCAATTAATGTGCTTTTAGGTGACAGTTCTGAGATTTCAAGCATCATATTTCAAAATATGTAGCTACGATTTAAAAGAAACTCTAAAAACTTAAACATTATTTCATTTTTTATTGGGAAAAGGTTATTTGGGAGATTGACGCTGACATTTGAAAAACGAAGGGTAAATAACCGTCTTTCAAGCTATGAAATGTCAAATTTTGTTGAAGCATATCAACAAATGTCAATAGACGTTGTTCTTTGAGCAACGAGCAGAGCTCGAGCTATTGAAGTTACGTAGCTCCGAGCATAGCTCTCCGATATAATTTTAAAACACATCTACAAGCACTTGACTGTCATATAATTGCGATGTGTTAACGCATCAAAATTAAGTAGTGACTTTTAATTTTATCTGACAAACTTGAACTGTAATTATTAATATGTTGAATGCACTCATTTGAAATAAGTGAAAAAAAGAGTGAAGTTGGCTGCGGCGCTCAGCTTTATGCTCCATCTGTTCGGTCTTCTTATTCTGAGCTCAAGGAGTGAACTCTCAACTAGCTCATATTTTAAGTAGATACAAACAAACAATAGAAAAACAAATTTTTTTTTGACAGCTCAGTGATATGCTCGAAGCAAAAAAATAAAAACGCCTTATGAAGGTGGTCATCAGACCGGCCGTATATGAGTCAACTCCATTTGACATCTCACGTTTTTTTTTGTTACACTTCTAATTCTTTGAAAATTAAGAGATGGCGAGGTGGAGCAGGAAATTTAAAAATATATTAAAACTTTTGCCTTACTTGGCCATATCTTTTTTTTTAAGTGAAATAAAAATGAGAAACGTCAAAATGAGTCACCTCACATGAAGCTTGTCTAAACGTCAATATATTTTTAGTCATATTTCCAATTTTAGAGAATGGAGTAGCGAAGGAAAAAAATGGCGCCGTGTGCAATTGATTTGACAATCAAATTTACTGTGAGGTAAAATATAAGCTGTCAACATTTAAAACTTCACACTGACTTTTAATTTTCACTTGATCTAAATGAGAGTGTTTACACTGGACTGAAAAAACTGGTTTTAATGTGAAAAATGTCATTTCATTTTTATAAATAAATTGAAAACTAATTCATGCTTTCTTTTTGTAAAATTTTAATAAAAGTATTTTTGAAAGAAAATTTCCATTTTTTCACTTAAGCTCTAGTTTCACTTCACTTGAATTGAATAAACCTTAATTTTGATCTTTCGTGAACCTAAATTAAAATGTGTGTCACATCTATCCAATGTTGAAGTACCATCTTGTTTGAAATGCAATGCATGAACAATACAGAAAGAAATTCTTGCGAAAGTTTAAAAAAATGAGTATTTATTTCGAAACAAAAGTTGTGGCATTTAAAACTGTAGTTTTTTGTTGACACCAGATAGAAAAAAGCAAACAAATTAAATTGTCCAGTTCATATTTCTGAGGGCCTAGAGAATTTCCCCAGTTTTGATGTCAAAAACTAAGGACAAAAATTTTTGCTCCTCACTGAACGCGCTTGATATGAATATAAACTGAAGAAATGTCTACAAAATTGATCGTGAAACTAAGATAGAAAGAAACAAAAAATTAAACTGTCCAGTTCATAATTCTGAGAGCTCAGAGAATCTCCCCAGTTTTGCTGTAAGAAACTATGGACAAAACTTTTAGCTCCTCACTGCACGCTCCTGCTATGCATATAAGCTGAAGAAATGTCTACAACTAAACTAAACTAAAAATTTGAAAATGAAAACTATTATGAAATTATATTAGTTCCTATAATTGCCAACATTTTAGTTAGTGATCCCTAAAATCTCAATGCAGAATGACAAATCAAATGCAATTCAAAAGTATTCGTAAAATCCATCAGTCTTCACTGCCCCTAAATAAAGTGAGCGTGGTAGCTACTCCAAAAAAAAGAAAAAAAAAAACATTATTACCAACCAACCTGATTTGTGTTGATGTATTATGCAACCAATCTGGCTTTGCCTTTCATGAATTATATCAAGGTTAATGGATTTTACGGAAAGTGACGTTACTTGTGTTTACCCATATGCTGCCATATTGTGCGCATTAAAAAATAAAAATATCTACTTTTGCTTGAGTATATTCTCTGCTATTGACCTGCAATGTTTAAATGCGCCTTAAATTTAATAATTATTTTGTGATATCAGTTTTTTTGTGTGTATCAAAATACAAACTGGTATTTATCACAACACTGTCTACAGTTTGAACATTAAATCTGTATAAATTTTAGTATTAAGCTACAGGCGATATACAAATATTTTCATACAAAAACTGATTAATATAATTTATGGCAAATAAAACCAAAATGATTCCCCTCTTATATGGTTGACCACTAATATTGCCATTGAGTCAGAGTGTTATTTTGTCATCCCCATTTTACTTAGACTCAACATTCACACTTAACCATCAGAGCTCCATCATTAAATGCTTCGTTTGGCATAGCCTTGAGAAGTATTCATAGGTCGTTGGCGTTTGTTCGCATTAATGGATCATTTGTCGCCGTCACCCAGCTCTTCACATCTGCACACCAAAGATATAGCAGCTAGTCTTTTTTCATAAAACCGAAAAGAGAAAAACATTCTTTCAAAATGAAACTTAATTTAAGGATTATGTCCTGTGTTGTAGCTGAATATATGGCCTACATACGTAGACACACAAATGTTGACACATTCAAAACCAAATGTTGAGATGTTCGATTATAGATGCGAGTCCTTCTATCATTGTCTAGCTTAAGTGTTAAGTGTGTTTAATTTCACATTCACAATTTTGTAGCAATTTTTCACAAACAAAAAAACCGATGTGTCATTCACACCACTCCTCCCACCCAACAATTTACTTACTACAAAGGATGAAGAAATAAAAAAAAAAGAAACAACCAATCGATATTCCTTTGGATAAATAATTTTTATAGTTTGTAATGCATCGTGTAAACAATATAGTTACCAGGCCACTGCCATAGAGTGTCATGCATTTAAAGTTTACACCACAATTTGTGGGTGGTGTTGCTATGAAAATATGTGTTTTAGGGCGTGAGAATAATAGACTAAGTTTTGCCATACGTATAAAGAGATATAATTTTTTTTATTTCTATCCATAAATATAATGGACATATGGAGTTAGGTTAATGGAATTTATGAGTACCAGTTTTCACCAAATAAGGCATATTGTATAGACATAACTATGGATGTAGTACGTTTTACGTATATGCTAATAATATTTCTATTGCAAAATATAAACTTTTACCTATATGTTTATGAAAATGTGTGGTTTGAACTCTTTTTTTTTATTCTAATAACAAAGTTTTGCATAATTATTATGATGATGCTTTGAGGAATTTTCTTTTTTAGATAAAGAGATAGGTATAGGTAGAGATAGGGAGGGAAAATATTTAGGTATAAGAGAAATGAACTTTTTAATCATGTTCTTTGTACATATATAGCTTGGGATTGGAATATGGATTGTTTCCAGAAATATTTATTCACATACAATATTTTAAACGTTTACCCTCAAGAACTAAACTTTGGCGTTGAAAAAACATAAGCTGGATTATTGGCAAAAACTATTTTGATTTATTGAAGTTTAGAAAATGAGTTTCCTTCAAGGGTGAATAAAATTATAAAATTTTCTTTCCATTTTAGGACAAAAGTATATTCAGTATTCATTTTTTGGCTTGAGGGAACGTTTGCATACATATCTGATTTTTAAAGGCCTCTTATGCCCCAGAATTGTAAAATGCTATCTTTTATGACATAAGTTAAAAGATTGCATTCATTTACCTCGCTTTGAGACTGCGACTTCAATTTCTGCAATCGCCATTAATTTGAAATCGAAATGATTGCAATCATTTTTCAACCATTTATTTTTAAAACAATCGATTGAATGCAATCTTGAGGGAATTTATGCATTCTTTTCGCATTTGCATTGTTTGCATTCCTTACATTTATTTGCGTTTGTTGTAGTCACTTGCATTTTTTACATATATTTGCATTCTTTTTAATTTATTTAGTTCTTTTGGATTTTTCAGAAACATTTTTATTCACATACATTTTTTTTTCCTAGTTCGTTTATTTTTCTTTAAGATATTCATTATTGAGAGTTGAAAAATAAGAGTTTATCAATACAAAATATTAAGGCATACTTTATCAATTAAGTTAACGAAAAAAATTTATGTGATTCAAAAGATTTCCATTCTAAATCATGTACGAGAATTCAAAAGAACTCAATAGAATGAAAATGAATGCAAAGAATGAAAATCAGTGCAAAGAATTCAAATATAAATGAGTGCATAAATTCCCTTAAGATTGCATTCAATTAATTACTATAAAATGAATCGTAGAAAAATGTATTCTAATCATATCAATGTCTAATGAGTATGCAGAATTCTATGTATCAAAGTGAAGTCAATGAATGCAATCATTTTTACTGAATAAAATGAATGATTTTTAATGATTGATGCATTTACAAAAGACTGTATTCTTTTTCAACTTTCATATGGGAAAATAATCCAGGATGGATCTTTGAAACTTTACGTACTTCATTCTCAGAAACAAATTAAGATTTATTCCTTTTTTGTTCAAAACTTTCAAAACCAATACTAGCTGCGACGAAATTTAATTGGTAATTTTGAGAATTTTACACGAAATATTGGAATTGAAAGTAAGTCCACACAAATCCATATCTCAAATCAAAACTTATTGAATTTCTAGCCTACTTTAAATGTCTCAAAAAACGCTTTTCCTTAGGATGTCATTGTATGAAATTGGTTGTAGTTAGTTGATTAAACAAGTTCCTCTTGGCTATGCCCTTGACTAAAAATATGTAGATAATCTGCAAAGTTAAATTTCAAGGCAAAGATTTGTAATCAACAAGAACAAATTTGTCTCACTTCACTTTAATCTAAGTTTATAAACTAGGTTTTAGGAAAAAAAAAACTTTATTATGTATCTTGGTATTTCCTTAAAAATGTACATTTTGTCGTTTTCATTAGAAAAGCAATAAGGGGTGGATATCCTCTAAGTCAAATGCGTAAGCATAAAAAAACAGGTACACGCTTTTATAAAAATACATTTTTTTTATTTAAATTTGAGTTGAGGAAATTTGTTAATTTAAACACGCAATCAACCTAGAAAATAACCCAATTTTATAACTTTTAGACGGTAGGTAATCTTCAAATTGATCTCCTCCTCCAATCAAAAGATTTCCCCCCTTTTAAAAAACAATTTTCTATTTGAAATCTCTAAGCATTTTCTTCAATTTCAATAATAATTGTCTTCTATTATTTAGACTACATCTGCATAAACCTAAACACAAAATGAAAACACCCCCAAAGTTGCTACAATAATATACCCAAAAGCAATAAACAAAGCCCCTGTGTTTTACCTCTTATAGGTATATGTATCTACTTATACTCACAATGCTATAATTTGTTTTCGTGACCACAATAGTGTTGATGATGGTGGTGGCGTAAATTAAGCAAAAACAATAAAAACACTCGAAACGTAATCAACAAGCTGAGCAACTTGAAACAAACTAACTCACATTAATGAATAGCACAAAATAATATTTGTTTTGAAACGACATCTCTTTTATTTTTAGTTTTTATTTGAAATAAAAAGCCAATAGATAAAAAATATATACATTTAAACAAACATGTGTTGTTTATCTATGGATATAATTAAAATTACAAATATAGTTTATTGTTGGCAAGTAAACAACAGCAAAAAAAAAAAAAGAATTAAATAGTGAAATCAAAATCCACGCATTAAAAAATTCAATAAGCATATGAATACAAAAACAAAAAAACAATAATAAAATAAAATGAAGTGAGGAATAGTCTTTTATAATCTTTTATTTTAAACAAAAAGGAATGTTTTTATAGTTCTTCTCTCCAGAATCACTGACAGTCCGTAGAATATCGCTCCAACACTCCATTCCATCAACAGCTACAAAAAATGTATCTCATTTACTAAATATACACATGCACACGATTTGTAGAATCATTATCACAACACCATGTTCCTCAGTCTTTCCACAATATTATTCTGTTCGTCCAGAGTTTTGCGCTTCCTCACAAACAAATACACATTGCCCTTATGTGCTGCACCCTCAACATTGCCACCCATCAATGTCCCCCTGCTCGGATATGGGTGCTTTCTGTGTTGGTACTACTGTACATCAAGCAGGTCATCCACCCCACTTGTACGTCCAAACCAAAAAAAAAAAAAAAACAAGATACACTCGTACTCGTGCAATAAAATACAAACTGTTCTCGTCTCTTTGACTCCCTCTCTCAATGGCTGGCTCTACAGCGAGTGGCCTTCCTTGCTCTCTCTTCTCTGTCTGTGTGGGGCCGCTGTAGGGCGGCAGAGGTGGGTGGTTTGGAATTATAAAGCGTTGAGTCGTTGCCTTCACGAAACAAAGCGTTGCCGAGTCAAACAAAACAAAGAGCAAAAAACAAAACAAAAAAAACAACCAACCCCCCTAGATGTTGATTTTTAAATTTTTTTTGTTGACTAGCCACAGTCAGCCACACACAAAAAACTCTTATCAAAGGGGGGTAACCTACCCACCATCTATATCCATTCATTAGCTTACCCTGCACAATGTTAACAAAACTCCCCACGCAGACAGACGACAAAGAGAATGGGGGTGCATAAAGCAAAGAAGGTTTTCCCTACAACTGGTGGAAAAACATCGCGCGAATTATAGAAGAAGAAAAGACAGAATTTTAATCTAAATGACGTAACACCAAGTTTTAGTGTTTTCTGTGGCCTTAGCGTATCTCGTGTTAATGCTTTATGTTTATACTATTTCCCACACTGGATAATGTCAGTGTATCTGTGTTCTTGTAAAGAGAGAGAGTCGGTTTGGTTAATACCTATATTATTTTTTGTTTCAACCCTTGTTCGTTGATGATTACACAACAAATCGCGACCCTAATTAAGAAGGTCAAAAGACTTGCAACTTTTGTTTGCAGGGGTTGTATAGTTTGTAGATCAACATCAAATGAACCTTCAAAAACTGCGCTCTCAAGTGTTTTACATTCTTCCGAACAAAAACCTCCAATATTGCATATAGAGCTGTTATATCATCACTCTGCTGAGAGCAAAAAAAAATGTTTCGGATGGCGTGAGGCGTGACATATAAAAAGAAGAAAAGCTTTTTTTTCTGGAAATGCTTTCCATGGATCCGATTAAAAAAAAAACGTATATTCTTTGGTATTCTTAGAACAAAAACAAGCATTTTTGTTGCTGCTATATTTGTCTCCTATTTTTCTCTGCACCTTGATTTGTTTTCTCTTAAATGCTTACACATGTTTTAAAAACTTAAGTGAGTTCAATTGAAACTCAGCAAGAGCTAGCTGTATGGTATTTTGTTGGAGATAATGCCAAGTTGATTCCTTCCCGATTTCGATGCATGCCGGCTTGATTGTGCTTTTTTGTGTTTTTGTATAGGTACCTATATAATTTTATCATGGTATTTTTTTTTTGTATTTGGCTGAGTATTTTAAATTCTCTTAATTTAATAGTTGACTCTTTGATTCAGCAAAATAAAGCTTTTCGTTTCGATAAAATTTTGATTTGACAAAAGAGTTACGTTAACTAATTGTCTTTTGCGCAATATCAAACGAAAGAGTATTATTTTTGTTATAATATTTTTTTTTTACTTTTGTTAGTGAATTAGTTGAGTAACCTAAATATAATAGTTCTCCCTGAGCATATAACCTCGTATTTTGTGGTGTAAACAAAAAAATGTTATTCAACAAGCTGCAAGTAATAGTGATGCCACTGTGTGATTAATTACATTTTGGAACAACAATTAATCGACAGTAAACAAATATATATTCTAAACACAAATAAATTGTATGTCTTCTATAATTTTTGATGTTAAAAAAAAAAACATGAACATTGAATAATGAACTTACAATTTTATATTTTATTTTTTAGAAGTCTAAACATATTTCTGACAGCTTTAATTTGTCTAAGCAATAGATCACAACTGCCAAATAAAAAATACAGTGCTTTGGGCGCCATTTATGAAATTTTCAAAGTTCATCAAAATAAAAATCACAGTGATTTTGCAATAGAAAAGAAATAAACTCATTCAGGGCAAGAAATTGCATGTTTGAAATAACAAAATAAAGCAATCTGTGGTGTTTGGTAGAAACCTGATAGCTCCATTCGATAATTTGCGACTGAATGATAACCTTACATCGAGCTGGAGCCCTAACGGGTTGACCATTTTCCTTCAAATTTTTCCTTCAATATTCCATAATAATACTTTAATAATTGTAACATCACAGAACTACATATATTTATACCTAAGCAATGACCAAGCTATTTACAAGTGATTTTCTCTTATTACCTCATGTAAGCTCCTAAAATCAAAATACAAATTCTAATCAATAAAGGTAAAAATGTATGATCACGTTGGGCGCCATTTTTACATTTTCAATTTGTCTCATTTTTTTAATACACTGTCAACAAATTTCATTTAATCTTTAAAAACTAAAAATGAAAGTTTTTTTATTCGTTAGACCAATATTTTTATTTCTTCATTTTTGTGTCTATTACAAAATAAAAACTGATGATCTTGAACAAAACAATTTTCTAGCAATACTTTAATTAGAAAAAAATCAATGTCTTAAAAAATACGCCTGCTTGCAATAATAATAAAACAAATCATTCCAACCAAATCACTGACATCGCTACTAACCTGTTGTGTTCTTTTATCATCGAATGCCAAGTCTTAAGATTACAATACTCTTCTGATATATTTTTGAACCAAAAACAGTAAAATTGTATGGACATGTTGGGCGCCATTTCAATATTTTCAATTTGTTTTCTTGATTTAACACTATCAACAAATTTCTATGCATTTTTCGAAATTGAAAGTTTGAAATACCATTTTGCCATTCATTAGAACCCAAGAATCTTCGGTGTTTATGTTGGGCCTCATTTGTTTGTATATGTTTTCAAAATCTTTGTCTTTTCCCTAATTATAGCATAAACGATAATTTTCTATGAATCAATTCTGTTAAGCGATACTTTTCTCAGAGGAAAATAAGTTTTTTCTTAAAAAAAATTGCACGTTTAAATTAAAATTAAAAAAATAATTCACGCCAAAGCAATGACCACGCTATTTACCTGTGATTTTCTCTTATGACCTAATGTAAACTCTTAAAATCACTCTTTATACAAAACATTTTGCATTTTTATTTTATCGAGTCATGCTCATGTATTAATATTTTTAGTTCACTCAGATTGTGTGTTCATTGGGGAGGAAATTTCATCATCATCATTACCTACGTATCCATTTATCTATTTCATCATATTGACCTGTCGTAACATTTTAAGTTGACGTATACAACCTAACCAATTGAATTACAGTTTTCCACTCAAACTACGTCACTTAAACAATATGTAATTTCGCAGTTGAACAATGAATCAAAATTATTCATTTCCATGTTGAACAACGTAAACGTAACCGTAAATAATATAACATACCAAAAAAACAACCCACATACATAGTCTTATTGTCATCATAGGGTGTGTGGTACATTCAACTTTAAAAGCTGTCAAATTTGTGTGTGGGCTCATTAAGAAGCTCTATGACACACTGTATGATATAAACTCACAGTCGATTAATCTTTAGAGTACGTTTTTGTAGATGCATTTATTGTGAATCAATAACAATCAGAATCGCATCCGTTCAAAAACTCATTTGTCAAAAAAACGAATTCTTTTGCTTTTGGCAAACATTTCACCCAACCCTCCCCAATATTGCCAACCACCAACCCACCCACACACATATGTGATGAACCTTGGTTGCGATTTTGGAAATTGAAAAATCACTTTGCTCGTGAGTCTTCATCGTCGTCGTTGTACGAGTATAGCCGTGTCGTCCTCGCAGAGTCGTCCGTGTTTCTGATGATTTGGGAAACTTTGCCATGAATGGGTGATGTGCTCCAGTTCCGACGATGATGCACGGCCAGAGTATCTTGTGTATCTAGTTGGTTTGTGAATTTAATGTCGACTGCAGTTGAAGTGGATATGGTTTTCTTTTAATGTGACCTACATTTGGGAGTTTTTTCTTTTTTATTTTTTGGTTGAAGGTCCATTTTCGACGAAAAAAAACCCCAGAAACTAAATTGTTTTTGAAGTTTCAGCTCTCACACTGTACTATGGTTGGATTTTATCTGCTGTAGGATGTTGTGTAGTTGTTCTTATTTTAGATTTTTAGAGTGGTGATATAAAAGCTACACCACATATTCCACCTGAGTATATCTATTGAATTAGTAACTCAGATGAAACAAGGTGAGATGTCTTCTTCGAATGCCTAATTCGATTTTGAATATAAAAAATCTCTTTAATGTTTTTTTTTTCAGTCATTGACCAAGTTTAAGTATATTCAATGTAGGTAGATATATTATTTAGGTCAAAATCGAAATTCAATTTGATTTGAACATTGGACTCAAAAGAGAAGCACAAATAAATTTTGTTTGGCCAAAAGAATATACATTTTATTTGTGCCTAACCTCTACGATCTACTTTACCATTTCCTCCAGAGAAAATTTATAAGTTATAAAAATAGAATGCAAATAACCCAGCAAAAAAAAACCGGTGGTGCAACATTATTTTCCACACAGTGAGGTTAATTGCAAATAGTCTTTACACGTAAGACATGTTTTCCAAACAGAATAAAGCATTCAAAAAATATGCAAGCACGTTTCTATTTCTTTTTGTTACATCATAATATTCATTTATTATAAGTGAGATCTTGTAACAACATTTTGCAATTTCATTATTTTATGCAATAGTTAGAATATTCTCATACTTAATTTGTCTATGTGTTTAATTTCACAACTATACCTACCAAGTGCTCATGTATCAATTCTCAATAATTCTATTGTATAGATGCAATAGGAGTTATCAAATTTGTATTGAATTATATGGGTGGTGGTTAAAAAGATAAACCTAAAACTTGTCAGGAAGATTGTTTTAAAGTTAAGCACCATTTCAAAAAATTGTTTGCCATGGTAAAAACTTGTCAGAGTGAATTTTTCTAATGCGCATATAGGCAACGATATAATTGCAGGAAGGTTCAATTTCGTTAAATATTTTCGTAACAATTTATTTCTTACTAACTCATTTTTGAGGTAGGTATTTCCAATAACTTACTGATTCACGCTTACTGATTCGTAATCTTTTGAACGTTTATGAGATGACCAATTGGAAGACTTTAATTTACTTTTGAATTTTTTTTATTTCACAAATAATATACACATTTTTATAGAAACTTTTCAATTTAAATTTTTTTAACTTTGTTGCAAGCAAAAATGAACGTTGATTTAATTTTTATTATCAGAATAATGAAATTATATGTGATTTATAGTAAGTATCTGAAACACGTGTTGAATTTTCTTGCAGCTGGTGTATGATTGATGACTAAGAAGATACAATTGGTTCACTATTATTTTCACTTCAAGAAATCTCGAGGAAAAATTGAATCGTTTTTATTTGCGATACAGGTACTATAGGGCAAGTTTTGAATTTGTCTGTTGCTTGGCCTTCAGCTTAAGCCACTCATTGTAGCGGCTTTTGTTTTTCAAATTTTGAACTTTAGACCTAGAGGTGAAATTTAAATTCTTTTGAGCTACAAAAATAACGGCATAACTACTTTCCATACAACCGTAAAGGAAAAGCTTATTTATCTCAAAATGGATCTTATGATTTTGATTTAAAAAAAAATCAGTGTATTTGAAGGAACTTTTTAGTAAAAAAAGAAAATCTGTTGATAACATAAGCTGCCATATGACGATATTTTTAATTTTTAAGAGAAACGTTCCAACGAATCAAAGTCAATTTCTGTTGAAAATGAGATTATGATGCTATCTTCTAGATCTCAGAACAAAATCAAAAATTTAACGATTTGGAAAATAATAACAGTTAGGGTCAAAATATAGAGAGAAAGATCATAATTGAAGTGGGTTTTTTGATTTTCTAACGGGAATATTTCTGTCTTCAGATTTGAGTTCAGCAAATGTTTTCTATAATTACTAGGTGAACTCGGTTTTGGTTATTTTCTAAATGGAGGAAGGTAGATAGATGTTTTTTTGTATTTATATATAGAAAAATCGGAAAAATAAAAAAATTGAGATAAGAACGTTTAAAAGTCAAAAACGGGGAAGTTGATGCCTAAGAAATACATAGTTTACAATAAATCAGGATGATACTTCTTGTTAAAATTTTTATATTTTTGGAAAGGTAAGAAAAAATTATCTCACCCGTGTTTCCGGAATTTTCGATTAATGTGTTAGTTTTTGGCACAAATTTTTTTGAAAATCGCAATTTTTCGAGATCAATTTTTTCAAGTACCTTTGAATAAAAATAAGAAAAATGGAAAGACACAATTTTGCTTGCAATATTTTAAGTGTGATGCTACGTTTGGAAGCCTTTCATGTGCCACAGTTAGTAAGCAACTGTTTGGAATAAAAAAACTATTAAGATCAAAAATTTTAGCTTACGATTTTTAAAGAATTTTAGGGAGAATATTTTTAAGATGCACAAACAAAAAATGAATAAAAAATTGTGCTTTATTTTTTGGTTATAGCTCTTTAAATACACAAAACATGAATAAATACCACAACAAAAATTTGTAGAATTTATTGTTTTTGTCAGGAATGCATTTTTTTTTTTTTGATAAAATTAAAAATATGGATTTTATTTGTAAAATAAAATGTGTTCTCCATTTCCATGTTGAAAAAAACTAACTTATGATGAAGTGGAAATAATTTTCAGGCAAAACACTTGTGAAGCAATCACTTATAAACAAGAATGTTAAGGATAAAAGTGTAGGATAAACTTTTGGAAGAAATTTTCGCGAATAACTGAAAGAAAAAAAAATTAACAGAGAAAGTGTGAACTACATTTTTTGCTTATTATAAGTGGTTATAACTTGTTAAATACACAAAACTAAAAAAATACCCTATATTCAAATTTGTTGGACTTACTCTTCTTGTTAGGAATGGAATTTTTTCAGTTTTAAAACGAGTTCACTCCTTGAACCAATATAGCGGCAACCCCGCAAGGAGTAGAAGTTCGAAAATTTTAACTTTAGCTTTCTGTATGGTACTTTAACGAAATCAAGAAAAAATTGCTTTACCAATGTTATATTAAAAAAAAAGTCTAAATTAGCTGGACTATTGTACATTTTAATAAATTGACTATTTATATATGTATATGTAAATTGCAATTAATTGTTCATCAAAATTAATTTCTTTTCTGATTAATATCTTAATATCTATTATGTCTTAATTTTTGATTAGAATCAGCTTATTGAGATAACGATAACTTACCCAACAACCATTTTTCAAAGACTCTTTTTATAAAAAAAATTAAATAATTCCTTGCAATCAAGACACCGGAGTAAGAATATAATTAATACTAGGTACAGCTCCCACTCTAGACAATATTCCTCTTATACACATAATACACCTCTATATGTAATATGTTAGTGAAAGGTAAACGTATGATAAGCATCCGAAAATCTTAATTTATATCACATCCTTTAAATCTGTATTCTAAACATAACCTCTTTTTTGCACCCACGCATCACATAATTTCTGATTACAAATCATAAAACTTACGCACATATAACCCCCATATATACACATAAACAAACAAATAAATCACTTCCACTCGTAGACGTAGGTAAAGTCGGTTATAGGTGAAATCCTTTTGCCCTTTTGAAATTTAACGCTTTATTAAATACCCAATCAACCGAATATTTAAATCACCCCACAATAATGTGTCGTCTTTACTTTCCAACAAAAAACACACAATGACGCTGCTATGCGTTTTATTATGATTATATGAATCCTACTATAATCAAGGTGTACCCCACAATGTATATCAAAAAGTTTGTTTTATAACAAAAACAAAAAAAAAACATCACTACTCGTACCTACCCACACACAACAGCAAGTACGTATGCACAACATTGTTTCATTTTCATCCAACTTATAACAACATGGTCATAATACCATGCCTAACATAACGAAACGTAATGTAATGAATGTCATCAGTCATCAAAACAAATGGACGCTGACATCCGTTGTCTTTTTTTCATTTCATTTCATTTTTTTTTTTTTTTCAAAATATGATTCATGTGAATCAATAAAAGAAAAATCATCAGAAGTAAAGTGAAATTATTAAGAATTTATCTATTTTCAACGACTGCTATTTTTTTGTAAGCCTTATTGTTGACATACAACAAATTTTTAATAAGAATTCTCATTATGGAACCGAGCCAAGTTAAGACAAAGAGTAAAACTATTGGGAATGCCCCTGACTGATCTGAGGAGGTGGCAAGGTCACTTCCTAGTTGTCCATATTTTCTTTGTTGTTCTATTACGCATACTGAAAGGTAGATACTAATTGCTTAGACTCGTAAGTTATGGAAAGCCTCGTATGCATTGTGTTAAGTTAACGTAATGTATCTACATAATAGCCCCATAAAACTCACACGCTCATGTAACAATCTGGGCATAGGTAGGTTCATATTTATTTAGGTCTCAATAAATGCTCTGTCATTGTGTCATTTTAGTGATGAAGACTGAGAGTTGATATCAACACAATTCTTTAACAAAGTGTCAAAGAAACTACCCATGTAGTTAGTTTATATGGAACTTAATTCAACCTATTTCATGCTTGAAGTATCATTTTAAACAACTCAACTTTTAGCCGAGTCTACATTATGTTAGATTGCGTAGATCAACATCGTTGATCAACAGTGTTGAGTAGGTGTAGACGTATTAATCGGCAATGCCAATCAACATTTTGCTGACCCGAATGCAACTTGATTCAAATGGATAGCACTCAACAAAGTTGATATATGTATAGACTCTTTATACAGAACAACGTTTATAAAAATAGTTTAACACAACTACAGTCAACAACAAGATGTACACACTAGGACCAGCGTGTTGATCGACAATGTTAACCAACAACGAGAAAATGATGCTCTAATAAAAGTTTTTCCATCACACATTAAAACTCAAACATAACAAATAAATATCAAAGAACGCCATCTCTCGGATAATATGCCCATCTCTGTAACTCGTAATTTGCAATGTAACACCAAGCACAATCCATTTAAATGAAAATGATTAACGAAATCATGTTGCACAAACGTCTATGTATCGCATTCATAGCAACTGTTGGTAACACTATGACGCCATCGAATAAACTTTACAATTTAGCAACAAAAGGCATTTAAATGTTACACAAAACGTAATATACCTGACGGGCGGGCGGCCACCGCGTGCGCCACCGCTACAAGAGTTTTGTTGGTAAGATAAACCTAGCCACGAACAAAATCCTATACTCTCTGGCACACATTTCCGATGTACAAACTATATACTACAAAGCGAAGGAGTAAGAGATACAGCCAACCAAACCACACTATAATATGGCTGTATGGCATGTCATAAGTGCGCCTAATGACACTTAAAAACTAACCATCGCAGCGCAACGGTATAAACGGGTGAATGTATTCCATTTTGAAAGACCGAGTGAGGTGATTATGTCACTTTAGCCCACAGAGAAGTTTTAGTACATTAGATGGTAATTATCTCATTTTCTTATTCAAATATCATTTGTGATGACATTAACCACACTTTGTGTGTGTATATAATATCGTCTCTAGATAGAGTGATGCCACCACATCATATTGCCGCAGTCACAGTCAGTTGTCGGACATCTGATTTATGTTGGCAGTTGACAGTTTGTTGCGTGTGAGTGGGACATAAACAAATTGGGCTAGTAGCCAAAACTTGTTAAAAACTCATGTAGTTTCTTTTATGTGTTATATTATTTTAGAAAATATCAAAACAATAGTTTTTTACAAACAGAAAAAAAAAGATTTATGTTCAGAACGTTTTAAAATTAAAAATAAATTAAAATTTTTTAATAGATACTTTAGTTCCTTAAAAAATATGTTTTTGCGGTTTTCACTTACTTTTCATCACAAAATAAGTGGACAAAAAAATTGCCTTGTCACATTTTATTATTTTAAAGATTTGTGAAGAAAACAAATTTCTAAATATATTTTTCAATTGATTTTTGTCACACCCCTTTTTATTCGTTCTTTCAAAATAACAAAATCACTCGAAAACTTTCGCTGGGGCATTTTATAGTGGTGGTCAGTGGGTCATTTTAGTATGTTGACACGCATAATAGTTGTTTGAAAAAAAAAATTATGGATAGATGAGTTTTTGATTTGTTTTTAACACTTGGAATAAGCAAAAGATT
Organism: Dasysyrphus albostriatus; assembly: GCA_946251815.1. NCBI lineage: Eukaryota > Metazoa > Arthropoda > Insecta > Diptera > Syrphidae > Dasysyrphus > Dasysyrphus albostriatus. The sequence goes on from OX276336.1 coordinate 143,207,649, forward strand.
TAAAAGAAATTCAATTTATAACCTTGCTTTTAAATATTAAAAGATTGTATTTATATTAGGGGTGTCGGAATTTTTTTTATTTTTTATATTCAAAATGGGTATCGTGGATCTTGTTAAGGATTTAGAAAGAAGTAATTTAAGTCTTGGGATATTTTCCAAAATTGAATTTTAACAACCCGCGGCCGGTTTCAGGTAAAAACCAAAGTTCGAAAAAATGGTCAGAAAAAACACTTAAATTTGCACCGAAATGTGGTCACAGTTACTTACAGTGATTTGTTTTTGCTTTTGTAACCTGCTGCTAATAAAATAGAATAAGAAACTGCTCCTTAAAATGTCACAAAATAGCTTTTTACATTAAATATTCATGAAAGCCCCTAAAAATCAATCGATCAATTAAATTGATATACAGTCAAATGTGTTAAGAAATCGAAAATAAAACATAATAAGTAATTGTGCGGTGAAATACAAAATTGTTTTTTTTTCATGATTGATATACAGTTTGATGCAAAAACAAACCATTGCTGTCATTAAATGTCATGCAAAACTAAATTTTGATTTTTAGCGCATGGGAACTGTAAATTAAGCTTCAAAAACAACTTTTGCTGAAAAGGTGATTAAAGGGATAGCGGGTAATATATAGATCGAATTACACTTTTTTCGTCAAATATAGTTGATCTCCTATCTGTCAAGCTATCAACTGTCAAGCGATCAACTATAAAACTTCATTGACTGCACACATTGGAATATCAACTTACAGTTTTTTTTAAATAAAAAAAAACTGGTGAAAATTGTCGAAAAAAGATTTTCTACTCTAATATCTTAGGATATTGGCGTCGGGGAAATTTTATTCTATACACTAGTTTATAATAAAAAATTGATGAAATTTGTAAAAATATTCAAAGAACAATTTTTCTAAAAGCGAAAAAACTACACGAAGTTTTACAAAAAACAAGCTATGCAAGAAATTTTTTGTTCTGTTAAAACTGAATTAAAAAGCTCTTCATCAACTTTTACTTCCTAAGGAAACAAACACCACTCAATTATTGAATTTTACTTTTTGTTTGAATCAATTTAATAACTTTAAACTGGTCCTCTTTTCTAAATACGTTATTTATAGTTTTCTTATATTTTATCATTGCAGGTCCAAATAATTTTAATAGTCTTTTGTTGCGGGCCGAAGTCCTTAGAAGACTTAATCATTACCAAAGTTCTTTAGCAGACATTGACCATGCACTGCGAAGAAAATCCTCATCGGCCAAGGTAATTTTATTTCTTTTTAATTATAAAAATTTGTTTTCTCTAAACACATAAAACACGATTTATTTCAAAATTAAAAATAAGCTCCCATTTATTTTTGGCTCTTTTCCTAAATTAAAAAAAAAAAAAAAAACACAACTTATTTGGTCAAATCAATTAAAGCATTATCATGACACTTCTATTTATTTTTTTCTTATTTTAGGCCCATTATCATCGTTCACTAGCACTTTGTGGATTAGGCCGTTTAGATGAAGCACTTGTTGACCATTGTCTGGCAGTCAGCTTGGATGGTAAAAATCCTCAGCTCTCTTCAACCGAACTCTTTCAACATGATCTCGCCAAGGTAAGGCCTAACCACATCATTATACCACATAATCCCCAAACTAATCTCTCCTTTTTTCAATTATACTTAACCAAAAAAATAGCTCCTGCAAAAACTTTTGGCACAATCTCCAAAGAAAATCCATTTCAACTCGTTGTCGTCGACATCATCATCGTCCAATTCAGCGCCCTATGAAATTGTCCTCGAAAGTCGACAAAGAAGGAAGCAGATTGGATTACAGGGTGGCAACTATAAGGGGGATGAATGCATTCTGAGTGCTGATGCAACCACAGACTGTGACCTTCTGCGGCAAGGCTCACGTAAACATTGTCGCAGAAAATCCTACAGTATAAGTCGTAGACAGCAACAAAAACAAACGCAAGCAGTAGCAAAAACAACACAGTTGGTGAACTTTTTCGGAAGCGCACGGTTCGATAGTATTTTGGAAAGAACTCAGCAAGAAGTACAAAGAATCAAAGGTAAGTGTGGGATCAATTTCTATAATGCCTACGAAATGATTTAACCATCTTTTTTTTGTATGTGTCCTTAGAATCAGAATCAAATTTAAGTCAGGAACAGCGACACTTCCTCCCGGTTAATCCTAATCTTATCGATGCATCAGATTTCGATTGTGTACTGTGCTGTCGGACTTTTTGGAAGCCCGTGGTGACGCCCTGTGGTCACACCTACTGTTGGGTATGCTTGGACCGATGCATGGATTACTCACCCTCGTGTCCATTGTGTATGTCACCACTTGTTGAACAGCATGTGAATGTATTGCAAGGCTCATCCTCACCAGTTCCTTTCATTCTTGCCAAGAGGCCAGTAACTAAATTCCTTGAAGCAGCCATGAAACGATTCATTCCAGAGTGCTATGAGAAGCGTTTCCAACAGGAAATGGACCTGGAGCCATCGGTTCCGGTTTTTATTTGCACCACAGCATTTCCACATGTCCCCTGCCCGTTATTTGTCTACGAGCCAAGATACCGACTTATGGTCCGACGAGCCGTAGAGTCAGGCGAAAAGCAGTTCGGCATTGTCCAGCCACACAGTGGCAAGTCACGATATTTTGATGTGGGTACAATTCTGGACATACGGGATTGTGTGCTGTTGGGTGATGGTTGCTCGATATTAAGTACTGTCGGATGTAAGAGATTCAGGATACTTGCCAGAAATGAAAAGGATGGCTATGAGACAGCTAAAGTTGAATATATTTACGATGAGATTATAACAGAGGATACAATTCCATTTATTAGTAGTATGCATGCGTCAGTGCTGAGCAAGGCAATTGAATGGTATGAGAGTTTGGGAACAGAAATAAAAGAGGAGATTTTAAGAAGCTTTGGTGGGATGCCAGCAGTTGAAGATAATTGGGAGAGTGTTGCCGATGGACCAGCGTGGGCATGGTGGATAATTGCACTTTTACCACTCAATCAGCAATTGAAGGTAATTTGATCTTCATTTTAAATAACAACCACACAAATTAAGTACATACATAGAAAGGAAGTTTGAGTTGATAGTCTTGATAATTTTTGCAAGACAAGATAGTGTAGTCGTTTTAGCAGAGTTTTTTTTTTTTTGTTTGAGACCTGGGGCCAAATTACCACTTCAGTTATCGACCAATACGTGACTGAATTATGGAAATCTGGCACTACGGCTCACGTTTCAAGCAATAAGTAGATATTTCCAAATTTAAAGTGGTTATTTTGTTCATTCGATCACTGATGACACTCACTTACTCCACACTTCAGCCCCTGAATTTCTTGAATAAACTAAAACGCTATTTTGAAGTAAGCCATACATAAATTGGAGTAACTTTTTATTGATTTACTTATCATAAGACTACCCTTTCTTTTAATCTACATTGGGCGCCATTTATAAAATATTTGACATTTACGTGTTTGAGAAAGTAGCTTATACTATCTTTGGATGAAAACACAAACAAAATAGATTGGTTGGTTATGCTTAACTCTATTACATTTGACATTTGAATTTATATCAGTTAATTTTCATATTTCGTTGGGCGCCATTTTTTAACTGATTTTAACATTTAGAAAAGCTTAAAAAGATACGGAATGAAAGTGAAAAGCTTTTTATTCAAGCAGAAATTGAGTTCTTTTAGATCAGTCAGGGACAGGGGGGCAATTCGATGTTTAATAAGGGCAATTTGACATTCGGACACATCACAACCGTTTTAGATTACAAGACCAAGTCAGTATAAAAGAGAAAAAAATTCACTGTTAACGGTTGATATCTCAAAAAAAAAAACCATGCATTTAAAAAGCACATTCAAGAAAAAAAGAACTCTTGTCGAAGCTAAAACGAAGATATTTGGTTTCGCTACCTGTATTGATATGTCACACATATATTTACAACACAAATTTGTACATGTTCTATATTGGCTCTAAAGGTGTGAAGTCACTGATGCTGCTATTGATGTAATTGTTGAAAAAAATAACATTTAGTTTGCAAAACTTAGTATTTTAGATGGTTAACTTCCATCTTCATTGAATTTTTAATTGTTTTTAGAAACAGTATTTTCGTAATTAAAGTATAAACTACATATGTCTAGGGCTGATGTTTTTATAATCGATGCAATTGAGCCCACATTGGGCGCCATTTTCAATTCAAATCAAATTAAATACAAATAAATGAACCAAATAAATTTATACACGTAAGAAAAATATTTGCGCCATTTTTTGAATAATAAATAATGAATGCAAAAAGCTACGTACAGAAACTCTTATATAAATTTAATTTGATATGTTGAGTTCATTAACTCAATGAGGTGGAGGAAGACCGTTAAAATTGTTTATTAGACTTGAATTATTTACTTAGATGTGATATAATTTAACTATGCTGGCATTTGAATCATATTTCCCATATTTCCCATATTCATATTGATTTTCAAATATGTACTTTATTTAACACATTTGTATTTCTTTTTTCAGGTGGATATTCTTGCTACAACCAGCTTAGAAAAACGACTTCGTGCCATTGAAAAAACTCTCGATTGCATGTCTGGAACATTCAAACGCTCTCAACAAAGTTGTGTTGTTGTCCATCGTGAATGCATTCAGCCATGTCAAGCTGTCGAATGCTGTCAACGTTCCTCATCTGAATTGTCCAGCAGCAGTGATTCACACACACCAAGTGAACATTCTCACTTAATGCTTTAGTTCCTGGCTCTTTATGAAGTTTAAAATTACCAACAACAGCTAATTAACTACTAATCGACCATTACACTACACATTTAATTAGTTTTTTCCTTATTTTTTAACAACATAAAAAAAGAAACAAATACACTTTTATTTTTAATTTTAAGTAAATAAGTGTTGTAATAGTGAAGTAAAACTAATTTTAAAAAAATTAAATTTAAACAAAAAAATCAACCAACTTTATAGCTTTAGGGATGTTTTAGCCCGCGCGTCTGAGCCGTTGTCATCCTAATCATAATTAAAATATTATTAAATACATATATTCGATGTATAATCCAAAACTCGTATTCGTAATGCGTATTCTTCTCATCTTTTTAGTATTCTTTTCTTTTATAGTAAATTTTCTTCTCGTCAAACGTAGGAACACATCTTGGGGGCCAAAATAAAAAATATTATTAAACAAAAATTCGTATAACCAAATTGTTTCCAAAAAAAAAAACAAACATAAATAGAAAAAGAAATTAAAAAAAATATAATTATAACTTACAAACAATCAAACTTTTAGAGGGAATTATATATAGATAAATAAAATTATATATATATACATTTATATTTATATATAAACAAAATATTTATGCAAATTTTAGCTAGATCTTTCTCTTACTATTACAAAATTTGTTATCCATATTATATACTTATATCAACAACAACAAAAAAAACATAACAAAAAATAGATATTTTTACTAAAACAAAACTAACAAACAATTTAATAAAATAGATGTTAATAATAGCAAAATGTTTAATTGGTTCAACTTATTCCACAGTACAGAATTTATACATTCCGATAAAAAGAAAATTAATTAAAAACAAATATATATATAAAACATATAACCATTATCTATAATCTAGGGAATATACTTGTATCTTATAGATGGTTTAGTAAATAAATGTATGTGTATATTTCTAAAATAAAAACAAAATAAAATTATATTCTATATTGTACAGTAAATATATATATATATATTTTGTATATGTCAATAGTCTCGTTTAGCCAATGAACTACACGGTTTCCAAATGTGTAACATTATAACAATTTTATTATCCATTAAATGTTCTCAGAATGATTTAGGTGAAACAAAATTTTAAATAGAATACATTTTTCCAAAACTACAAAACACACAAATAAAATTAAATAAAAAATAAAAATAAAAACTTAAAAATTATCGACGGCAACTGAATGACAATCTCGTGTTAAAGCGCCATCGCGTTCGTTTCTACTTGTGTTGTATAGCGCGCGCAGATGCGTAGTAAACATTTCTTAATTCAAACAAAAAAAAAGAAGTAATATTATAAAAATGCAAAATGACTCACAGATAAACCAGAAAATAAATTCACTTTTACTATGCATAGGTTTTAAAATTAAACAAAATAACACCAAATAAAAACAAAAACAAAAAATTGCTAAATGAAAGTTTAAATCAAACAAAAAACCTTTTTTGTCTTTTTGTCCTCCTCCAATATTCATTCCCAAGAGAGTTTCTTCTGTATCCGATTTTGATATAACCTCTATGCATACAAAGTCTCTTAAAATTTATTTCATAAATATTAAAAATAATAACTTAGTTTTTTAACTCTTAGATAATAAATAAAATTACAAACAAAATTATATTACTTTATATTATAGAAAAAAATGAAATAAAAAATTAACCTCGAACAACTCACAATTTTATTTATTAACTTTAGTTATTTAATATTAAAAAAAAAAAATACAAATAAAACAAAACTGAAACAAACAATTTTTTAAGCTGTGAATATATATATATATTTTTTATTAAAATTATTATTTTTCTGTATATTATATTTGTAATTATTTTCTCAATTCAAAATGAAACAAAACAAACTGACAATGAAATTTTTGTATTTCGACCATAAAATAATATGTTAATATTTTGTGTTTAATTTGTTCTTATTTTTTTTGTTTCTGCTTAGTTGTTTGTCATTTTATTTTTATAAGTATTTTTTATACCATATTATATAATAATTTTTTAGATATTTAGGTAAAGTATTTATCTAACAATCAAAATATCCTGTATTTTTTATATGTATACTATGTGAAAGATATAATGAGATAAAAACAAAAATCATTTAAATGTAATTGTTGTAGTGTTTTATTAGTTTTCTTTGTCTTATAAAATAATAAAATTTTATTTAAAATACACTTAATAAAATGTGAAGAAAGAAAATCAAAATTTAAAATGAGTATATTTTGTTGTTGTTCCTGTTGTCTTACAGTTTGCCATTTTAAACTTTAGAAATTTTGCTTTTTGGGATAGATACGAATATGGAATTTTTAGTTGGTGTTTTTTCAAGGATAAAATTCTTTCAATAAGCTTTTTTTATAATTGAGCTCTTTTCATAAATGTTGGAGAAAATGGGACGAAGGGGCCGTTTTTTGGGTAAGGCAACGCGTGTGTCTAATTTACAAAACAATTATTTTGTAGATTAAGAAAATCTAATAAATTTCTTAATTGGTCACAATATTCAAACAATATGTTTTACTATTGGAGAAGGTAAAAAAAGTGGTTTCCTTCATACCATCCGTTGGTCATTCTGTAAGTTTGTTAGTCAATCAGTTTGTGCATATGTACCTTCACTGTATATGGAGCTAAGGCCTTAAGCGTTAATGATTTAATGATTGTTGAGATGATTAAACATCAATAATATTTTATCGATGTGCTAAAAATACCTTTTTTCTATATTCAAGAGTAATAATTTTATAAGAACTGCAGGGAGAACAAAACTATTAAAAAAAAAACTTGTTAGCAGTAATTCTTTGTTTCTGATACTCCAGCGTTCCTTGAGAGTCTTTTCGGTTATAAATCTGAATTGGTGCAAAGAGGAAAATAGGAGTGAAATCGGCTAAGGTGATAATGGATGTTTGATCATCAAAATAAATGTTTTTGCTCCACGTAAGGTGATTATCAAATTGACTATCACTTTTTTCCTATGGTTTTTGGGTGACAGCTATTAAGGTGTCACTTTCATGCATTTTTGTATAATTTTTTTGTGAAAGATAAGTTGTGCAGCTCCACTTTAAACTGAGGGTTGTATGGAAAAAAGAAAATTTATCAAAGTTAAAATAAAAAATAAGTAAATAGCAATATATATTTTTATGCAAATTTTTTCTGTGGCGAAGAAATTAAAAAAATTACTACAAAAAACATAAATAATTGCTCACAATCAACTTAAGCAATAAATCAAATATTTTGGGACTCAATACATACATGATATTCCTTTTATTGAATTTGTACTCTTTATATAACCTCTCTGAAATCAAATATACTCTATTTTCAAAGTTCTTATTGATTTACGTGAGATTTGTTTCTATAATTCGAGTTGAATATATTTAAAGTGGGCTGTATAGGTCAACTATGTCTTTCGTGATTTTTATTCATTCTAGACTTGTGCGCGTTTAAAACTTAAGCATTCGAGATTTTTATTTTTTCAATTCGACATTTTTTGCATTCGAGGTTTTTCTCATTCGAGATAACGTCATAATCCCAAACTAAACAAATAGCTACTATATACAGCATACATGGTTTGACATAAATGTGAATGATTTATACAGAGATGTCCAATCTGGATCACGAATAGGATGACTCTTTACAATAACAAGAAGATAGCGTAAACAAAAAAAAAAAATTAACAAAATAGGATAAGGCATTAGACAATTTTCTTAAAAAACGTCTTACCACTATTTTCGATTTATTTATTTTTGAACAAAACCATAGCCATAACCAAATAGTATTTTGTTTAAATTGTTATTATTCCATGAAAGTAAATAAATCAAAAATTGTTAAGGCCATTTCCAAGATTTCGGTGCAGTGGATGCGTTGAATGCCGTGAATGACGGTTTAGCGAAAAAAGAACTTTTTTATCTCTCCACCTTCGACGCACTTTTAATTTTTTTACCAATACTTACACTAGCCCTAGCATTGGTTTTGTGTCAAGAAAAAAGTGTGATTCTATCTTCTTGCCAAATTTAGGTCTCACTGAAAGTGGTTTTCATTAGTTTAAACTTGCGTCCAGGTGTGGGTATCCTTACATTAAAATGTTTGAATTTATTATTTTTTTTTGTTTCTTGACATAACCTTGTTTTTTGTACAACCTAGTTAACATATGCCGCACTGAGCATAAAATGTACGCTCTTCGGTACAAAATAATAATGGTGCAGGTGCTTAGAAAAAGGTTGAACGTGAAGTTCTATAATTCTTTACTCAAAGCATTATTTGTTCTCGTATCTATAACACTCAAACTAGAGGGTTACTAATATTCATCTTAGTTTAATTAAATTTTATTATTGTTTGTCATATCCTCTCATCAACAAAAAAAAAAACCGAAAGCCCTGAGAAGGCATATTTTTTCATATATTAACCGTTTGAATTTTCTTTTATTTTTCCTGGTATATGTAGGTACATAAATATATCAAAAAACAGGAGTTCTGAACTATTCTGTATTTCCGTAATTTGTATTTTAATTTTTGGACATGCTATTCTCTCGTATCTCGCATCCCAGACTATTGCATACACATTTTGAAAAACGGTATATTTTACAATATCTTATTGATTATTCTCTGAATCATTCATTTGCTTGTTTACTATACATACTATTCTTGCAAAACCCTGGAGATATAGCAACTATATAGCCCCGTCGTTTCGTCAGACATAACACAGTTTTTCATACCTTCATTTGAATACCTGATATAATGCAATCAAAGCTCTTACCGATGTTGTAATACCCCTTACTAGCAGCTTATAGTTCGAATGCAGCAATCAAGAATCATACTTAAACGATAACAACAGAGAAGCAAAACCCTCTGAACAACCCCTGGGACAGAGATAAAGCAACTATAGCTCTCAGAGATACAGCTATACTAAGCTATCTAGATTCTAGAGCTTTCACTAGAAGCTAGTGGTATATTTGATAAACTGGCAGTTCTCCCTGAGCTTGAACGGGTTTACATATTGTGAATGTCAGCATTGGAAACTTTTACATTTCACTGATGCGAGTTATATTGAATAGAGCTGCGTTAAAGAGCAAGTGCATGCTGCGCGCTGTTCTTGTTCTTAGAGCACGACCCACCCAGTAGTAGCTCTGACAAGCTTTGGAGGTTTCTCATAACTGTGTGCTGGAATTGATGCAATTTTCACACACCATGATATCAACGGCAATATTGGTGTTTGTAAACTTGTTGTATTTTTCAAAAGTTTGTTGTCTTTTTGTGACAGCAAAGCTTAGAATGCAGCACAGCATGCACTTAGTTCGGTTTAAGGAAGGCTCGGATTGCCCGCGGAGCTTCGATTTATCTACCGGACTTCAGACGTTAGATTTTTTTTAAATCATTGTTTTTTTTTCAATAACGGTTTTGATTAATTTAAATAGTGAAAAAACCTCAAGATCTGTTTATAAATATTAAAAAATTTAATTATTTTGATGGCTTTTTAAGCTTGACCAACGCAATTTAGAACGAAAGCAAGAGTTCAAGTTCGATCCCCCGACTTGCATAGGCATATAATCGTTTACAACAAAAGTACATATATACATATAGACTTATTTAATTTCATTAAGCTCTCGAGGGAAATACGAAATAATTTTACTTTTGAAATTGAGCTTCAGCGTTCTTCTTGTGTTTTAAAATTAAAAAGTTTCTTTATTTTTGTTTCGAAAAAAAAAACAAATATTACTATTCCAGACGTTGTTTCTAATTATCTAATAGAAATAGTAAAGTAAATATAAGCTATTTGATAATAATGAATTTGTGTGAGTTGGTGTGTGTCTGCTGTGCGAGGTGCATTGGAATAGTACACATATACTTGTGGCTTTTTATTTTAATTTATGCAATTAATCATTGCAAATTAAACTATAAATAAAAGTGGAAATAGAAAACAAACAGCAATAAAAAAAAATCTAATCAAAAGAAAATTCAAGTTGTTAAACAAGTAGCTGGTACTGGCTTCAGTATTTGTATATGTTAGTGTGTGTTCACATGACCTTTGACACATCATCAGTTATAAGTGATATATGTAGCTAGCTATACACTGCAATATATTGCTGATTTAAGTTGAAGAAGATTTCTGAGTTTAGCATTGGATCAATATATTTGTTTATTTTTTATAAACGTGGCATTTTCGGAATGGAATCCATTATCCATCATTTGTAATATTTTTACTTGCTCCATCGGACAAATATTGGTTTCGTGGGAAAGTATTTGTCCAGTTTTTTAGCAAAATTTAACACAGTAATGATTGGAAATTACTTATTAAAATAAGTTGATTTTCATCCCTGGCTTTATTTAAAGTAATTTTTTTTAATTGCCCCCCTAAGCGTTTGAAATGTCCTCTATTGCAAAACACCTTGTATATGTCTGCACAGTGCCCACCTGTGTCTCCATTTGTTTATCGCTGGAGATTAGGATACAATTTCAATGCATGTAAGTTGTTCTGCATATTTGCATAGTTGTTTTTTTTTTCTATTGTCTCTAAAATGATTTAACAATTTCTACTAATAAAATTAGATTTCAGGTTTTTGGATAAAAAAGTTTCGTTAAAATGCTTCCGTTTTTTTTTAGAAAAAAATGGCCTTATCGTCGGTTTTTTTTTTTGTGTTAACCTAGTTAATCCTTAAATTATAAGTACATACATTTTTAATTCATTCAGATAAATAGGTTACGGAATTTAATTATAATTATTATTATATTTAGCTCCATTCGACTAGTTCAACAAGTTTCAAAAGTTAGTAAGTTCTACAAAAAAAATACGAGTATAATTATATTATTTTAATTTGCGATAATATACACATTACTTAAAAAAGTCGAACTCGAGATTTTGATCAAACCTGACTTCACGATGATAGGAAAGACAAAAAAGTGTGTCACGCAATTCTGCAATCTGTTCGAATATAGACTAAATAACTGAATCAGTTTTCAAGTTTTGTACCTAGCGTTTATTTGCTCCCACAAGTTTTTTTCATTTTTGTTAAGATCCATAAATTACATAAAATTCAAACTTTTTTTTTCAATTTTCCAAAATACTATTTTTTTTAAAAACGACTAGAAAAACTTTTCTTAGAAAAATCAATAAACTACTTTTAGTAAAGACTACTTAAGGTTGAAAAACAATCTTCAAAAAGCAGAAAAAGAACCATTTTGTTGGTTCTCGGTTTTCTAGAAAAATATATGCATGATACGAGTATCTTCAATTTGTTTGTATGCAGAAACTTCCCAAAAATATAAAATATAAATAATGTGTACAAATAATTTTTCAAACAATCTATTTCGGATAGCAAAACAAAATTTGAACACAGTTTTGAAACTTTGTACCTACGGTTATTTGATAGTTTCAAGATTTTGCTGACTTTTATAAAAAAAATAAAATAAAGGTACCTTCCATACAAAATGTTGAAAAACTGTAAAGCCAACCTTTTGTTTTAAATGAGATATCTCAAAAACGGGTTGGCAAATTTTATTCTTTTAAATATTAAAGGAATTGTATAATACCTACATATAAGAAAATATATTTCTAAAAAACCACTTCAACGAATTTTTTAAGTTTTTTTCATGCATTCATAATTGATCAAGTAATTATATAGCAATATTTTTGCATCTCAAACTTTCAAAGGTGATGTTTCAATGAATTTAATTATCTTTCATATTTCATTGTCTTAAACATTCTTGTTTGCTCTTAATTTTAAAGCCTCTTGAACCTGAATAAGAACGACGTAGGTGCCCTATTACACAATGCTTTTTTGAGTGTTATTCATGAGTGCGAAGAAGAAAAAACATCTGTTTTCACCTCAAAGAATCATCGTGAAATTGGGGTCTTATTTTGTTTTAAAGCTTAATTCGCAATGCAAATTTAAAATAAGCAAACATAAACATAATAAAGCATTTCTCGTCGTCGCGTTACGTCCCTTTTTTCAATTATTCGAAGATTTGACGGGACGAGACGACAAAAAATGCTTTATTATGCAATATTTACTTATTTTAAATTCGTTTTTAAGAGAGAACAACTGCAAAGAGATCTCGTCACGTCGTCGTCGACGTCTAGTTTCCTCATCACATTGTGAATCAGGCTTCAAAACCATAACTGAAAATTTTGAGACATCTTACAAGTCAAATTAGTTATTATTTTTATGCCAAAGAAAATCCCTTGGCTTAATTTAGTTGAAAAAACTAGTTTGGGCCTAATTGTTGAATATTTCATGGATTGAACAATGTACCTCACTAATGATCATTAAAATATTCAAAGTAATTTATTTGAGCAAAACTGGGCCAAAATGACAATTTTGTTTGACTAGAAATAACAATTAAGACAGGAGCTTTTAAGACAGCAGGTTTGCTGTCTCCCGAACATTTTTTCATATTCGACTTCCACCATTTTGGCAGCAAGATGACGATATTTGTCGTTATTCTCATAGTTTTATATATTGTTAATGGCTTAGCTGACCACATTTTACGTCATTAATAGTAATGGAAAACTACCCGGTATATACCATTTAAGAGTATAAGGCCTTCTGTATATTTTAAAACCTTAATATTAAAGATCAATGCAATACCTACTTTTTTAAGAATAATTGAACTATGCAAGAAATCATTACAAAAAATTCTAACACTCTCTCTCATTTAGGCTTGATGATAAAACATTGCGTAACATAGTTTAAGGAGGGAGTAAGAGATAAAATATGTTCTTATTTTTTCAATATTGTGATATTTTTCATCAATTTTTGAATGTAGAATGCCACAAATAGAAATAAAGAGGGTTTTTTAATTAACTTTTCTGCCCTTCCCCAATGATTTTTTTTCTTACACAATGTAGCATGTCATGTTTTTACTTGAAGATACGATGAATAGAACGGAAGCTATGATTTTTTAAAACAAACACACTGATCCCTTAAAAAGATGATCTTAAAAACCACCACAAACGCATTCCAAAAAATTTTAAGAATCCAATATTTCCGGTTAATTGTATTTAAAAAATCCTATATTCACACTCAGCATCAAAATCTAATAACCCCAGCTGATATTAAATCGATTCACATTTTTCTTTAACTCTCCTTTGAACTCAAGTTTAACGAAACACATTATTTACATTGCATTAAGTTCTAAAATAATACCTGCCTATGGCGACCGACACAATGTCGTAAATGACTTATCAGTTTCCAAAAACATTTAAAAGATATGCAAAATGAAAAAAAAAAACCTAGGTATGCGCTTGTTATACAATTCACCAAAACCAACGAAGTGTCGCATGTTTTCATTTACGGAAACCCAATCCCACCGCATCTCTTAAATTTTTTTGCGGTCAAAGAACGACTTACCGCTGAAAATAATACCCGCTTTCCATCAACGGTTCGGCGCGCAGCGCGATCAACTTCTTACCTTCACAGCGCACATTAGCACCCGTTGTCGTTGGCAGTCCGCCAAGCCGCGCCGGCATCACTTGGGGTAAAGGTAAGCCAAGTTTATGCAAACGGGTTGTAATGGGGTTGAAGAAAAGCTTCAAGGTGACTACAATTTATAATATTATTTAATTTACATCTCTTCTCCCGCTTTCCACCCTCGCCGACCAGTAAAAAGCATGTTCTCTCACTGACTTCTACGTGAATAATAACCCCCTTCTAAGTCCCGTGCGCGGAACTATTCTGTGTATATGTAAACAATACATGCATGCAGTAGACACACAAAGAAAGATTCTACGCAAGCCACACTGCAAATATTATGCAATTCGCTACAAAGTTGTCGTTTATATTATTACTTCAGATAATGCAATTAAGTTTTCCGTCTGTGTATAGCGGAGTGTATAAATATGTGTGCCTTCAAGTCAAGTTCAATGGCAAAAAAAATATTAGTAACGGCAACCATGCTTTACCCATACCATTTACATATAATGTGCACCACACAAACTATTAGAGAAAAATAGAGTCTTCTAACGTATTGGTCTATCGGCGTTTTTTAGTCTGTATGTGCAGAGCTTTTGTTGATTAGCGCCGTTGTCAACATTATATTTCACATCCAGCAATGAGTTTACAGATTGATTCTATACCAATTTAATTACATTGTAATGATTTATAGATACATTTTGAAAATGAATGTAGGTAGTTAAGGTAGATTTATTGGAAATAATTGGATAATATTTACGAATAGGGATCATGAGAATAAACCTTTTGCTGTATCACAGATTCACAGAGGACACCATTCAGCTCTAAAATAAATGTCAACAAATCCGTATTCTTCCTTTGTAGATTTTCTGCTGTTTTGAATTTTAATTAGAGATTGCGAGTCTCTGTGATGATGGTTTCCCAGCGATGATGGTTTAATCTGAATCCTTTCTCTATATTCTTGGTATATGTACGTACATATATTGTATTTATATGAGTGGGCAGTGCTGGACACCTCCTTTGGTTAAATTTAGCAGAATATACCTCTGGGAAATTATAAGCTTGTTAAAATTGGTTAAGCTCAGCAGGTGTACAACACACAGATACGAGAGAGGAGGAGTGGTAGGGAAATGAAACAGATACTGATACCAGGTAGTCGGTAATCGGTTTATTTTGTATTTGATTAATAAGCGAATGCATTTAATGGTCAACACAAATAAAAAAATATTTTTATTTTGTTTGCCTTTAAACACATTAATTAAATGGCAATTAAAAGTACATCTCTCACTAATTGGGCATTGTCAAAGAAGATTATTGATGACAGAGTGAGTGAGTACCTACTCCAGTAAATTTAATCGATCTAAAAAAAGGCAGCTTATCATTCTCTCAACGTATTTTATATTTATTTATACAAATAAATAGGTACATATATAGAACGCATATCTATATCTACATAACTATTAAGGTGCATGTACCCCTTTCAATTTAATCTACCATTTCAAAATTAAAAAGGTAGGTAGGTAAGTAAAGAATGCGGTGATTATAATTTAATAACTATGTCACTTAATACTTAATGTTTGTTTTCAAATATTTTCTTAATCAATTACTTAAATCACAGTTCAGAAATATATCAGCGCATTGATTTTCATAAATCAGATCATTTATTTCCGCTTCATTTTAGAGTAAACATTTTATTCGAGTTAGGCAAGGTTTGGTGTGCAACCACCCACAATTCAAAAATAAGTTCAGAGTTTTTGTCTCATGGTAGGGAAAGAAGTGGTCTAGCTGCCATACAAACTCACTTGTGGAATTTAAATTTGGCACAATCCAGATTGTATTTAAGATTACCTTTGGTTTAACAGGCACAAACAAAAGAAAACTACTACTGGTGGATATTTGTTTGTTTGAGACAAGTTTGTTCCTCCTTTTTTTGACAAGGCCCTCACTACGTCACTGATGAGTCCAAGTGAGTAAGCCGGACGAAACGCCAATTTCTAGGACTAAAGGCCAAAAAAAAGCTTTTTTTGAATCTATAAATATTATATACAGATGATTGAAAAAAAATTTGAACTCCAAATTTTGGCCAAACTAGACATTTCAATGATAGGTAAGATGAACAAAATTGGCCATAGCCCCCCGAATATTTACTATTTTTTTAGACCTGCCACAAGAAATTTCGTTATCATTCAGGAAAAATTAAATTCCAAGAAAAACATTGTCAACCTGTTTGTTCGATATCGAATTTTCAAATAAAAATATCTTTTTCAAAAATGTTGATATTTATTGCGGTTTGAAATTAATATATTAAAAAATGATTTAATTTATGCGTTCAGCTGATAAGGAGAAAATTTAAAAATGAAGTTGTGTAAGTTCTTACAATATTTAGTTTTGTAGTGCATCGCACTAAATTTAACATCGTGATAATTTTGTATCAAAATCATAGCAGTTATTATTAAATACGAAATAAGGTTTTCCTTAACGGTCTTCAAACATTTGTATGGCAGGTTCTATTTTTTCGTTATTTAAGTAATGTTTTCTTACAAATCCTAAAAAAAAAACACTTAAATCCGAGCCATTTGTCTCGGTTGAATTTCAGATTGGCTGGAAATCCAAATCCAAGAACTAGTAGAACTAGATCAGTGGGGAGCCTTAAAAAAAAGCTTAAAACATGTGAGAATTCTTTTCTATTTTTTTTTTTTTTTTTTTTAGTACACAATACCTTTTATATTTTCTAAAAGCTTATACTTAATGAAATTATTAAAATCAGTCATATTGTCTTCAAGAAAATCAAGAATCTAAGAAGTGATTCCTTTGGAGGTGTTGCATTAATAACCATTTTTTCTCAAAGGTAGTTTTTACTAAAAATGATTTATTGATTTATAATAAAAAAAAAATTCTGGAGCCGTTTTTGAGGAAAATACGATAAAGAATGTAAAATTTCTAGAAAAGATTGTATGGCAGGTACAACTATTTTTGACCAAAAGAAACCTTGTATCGAGCTGGAAGAAAATCGATCGATCGATTGTATTGCCGCTCAACGGACAGATAGACAGACAGAAAGCCAAGTCCATTCTTATATTTTGTTTTTAAAAGTACAAAAATGTTTTAGACATAGAATATGAATTTCAGTATTTTAATAAATGTTTAGAGTTAATTTAAAAATAGCTAAAAAAAACAATAATTTCTATTTATTTTCATTTTAAAGTTTAAAAATATTTTTTTCAAAAACTATTTAAAGAAATAACTTTATTCAAAAATTTAATTAGATAATAAATAATTTGCTTTTAAAAGAAGATTTTTAATAAAATATAAACATATTAGTTCTGTTAAAGGTCTCTAAATCTTATGTTGGTCTATAAGAGAAACATTTCTCTAGATCAAACAGATGTTTCAAAATAAAATGAAATGGAGTTAGGGATTTTTCATTGAATGACGACGATATAGTGGGTTATTGTAAGTGTTGCCATTGTTTTTAAATATTTTATTTCTATTTTCCGTCAGTATTTTTTTTTTTTAAATTGCCCTTTCTGTTTTAACGGTGGGAAATAGACTCCCGATCTTATACGATTTTCTTCTGTCTCGGCTCAACTTACACACTCTAGATTTGTATTACACCTTTTGAAAAAGACCTTGTAGTTGATATTCTCAACGCGGAATCCACCTTAAAAATTAACCATAAATTCAAGATTGACCTTTAATAACTTTGGAAGAAGTATAGTATATTAATTGGAAAAGGAGTACGGTTTTCTTAAGACTCTTCCTTGATCATTTCTATATGATTACCCATTTTAAAGTTATAAAATAAAGGATGAAATAAAACAAAGTTCTCATACGATTTGTATGAAAAATAGAAAGTGGCAATGACCGAACTCTTAATCTGAAATCTTACCACACTTATTCTTTCACAAAACTCTAACTAAAAAGCTAATGGCATTGAAAATCGAAGATATTTTAATTTGTGTGTATCAGTCGAGTAAGTACTCTTATCTGTGGTATCTTCATCCACTGTGCATCAAGCTTGAGTCAAAAGGGTAGATGCAATTTTGGGTTACTATCTTCAAATACGTTGCAAAATAGCTCTCACGATTTTTATTAAATTTCGTACGTGTGATTTTCTATGTGATAACTGAAGTAAAACTGCATTTTTGGTAATGGTGAAAATATCATACAACGGAAATATGTTTATTTTTGAGGAGCGGGTTGAAGGGTTTTCATTTTTGAACGGACCTTTGCTGGTCTGTATTTTATATTAATTGTCAATTTTTAATTAAAACAAAATAAAAAAATTATTGATAATATGTTTTTATAATACAAAAAAAAAGATATCAGCACTTTTCTAAAATTAGCGAAAATTCAACATTATTAATTCAGATGCAGTATTTAATGTGTAGCTTGGTAAAGACCAATAATTTAGTCCCTTTTGCCACAGCCAAGCACATGGGTGACAATATGTTGATTTGGACCTTATTTTCTGCCTGGCCTGGTTTCATCCTATAAATTTGAAGAAATAATGAACCACTTCAAATATAAAGATAAATTCTGTAAGCGTAGTTGATGCCATATGTCATGTGGGAAATGCCCATTTAATGCATATTCAACCTGACAAGGACCAGAAACATGCATCGAAGTTGATACATTACCAATCACATAAAACAGTTTTCAAATTCTTTATTGACCGGCCGAATCACCCTACTAGATTCCCTAGATTCCAATTGAGGATCTATTTGGAAAACTCAAGAATGGAGTCCTTGGGCAACGGATCCGAAATAAAATGGAGTATCTGAATACCTTACGGTAAAAAAAGAAAAACATTTCACACCAGCAATGTGGTTCAGTTACTAGAAGTACTGAAAGTAAGGAAGTCACTTAAAGTAAGGAATATAAAGAAGTTGCTTAAGCTTTGGACAGTCATATTTTATGAATTTTAAGTTATATTTTTTTACAAATTTGAAGAATTATTATTTTTAGAAAAGGAAGAAAAAAATTAATGTGAAATGTTAATACGAAATAGTTGGCACAATACTATACATAAATATATTTGTTAAAATTATATTCTTTCACAGTAAAATCCTGTTTAACAAAATTCCTCAAGTGAAGAAAAGTTTCGAATATTTATACAAATTCGCGTTTATCAAATTTTCAATTTTCAGTTTTATTATTTTTTGAACATTGTGAAAACAGAATTTTAAAAAAGCAGAACAGTTAACCGTTCAAATGAGGCCATTTTTGAGAAAAAAATTTTGAGAAAAAATGTCAAATTTAACTAAATCAGACCAGCAACTAACAAAATTCACAGTTATCCCAAAAATAATGCAAATTTAACTTTAAAAAATCTTAGTTTCCGTTTTGTGAAATTTCAGACAAAAAACTGAAACTAGGTTTCTTTGTTATAGTTTTGCAATAAAATGTACAAAGTTTATTCAAATTTGTTAGAGTTTTTTCGTTTTGTCCTACAATCATCATCATGGCCTTTGAAAAAAACGAGATAGAACAAGTTTTTTATGGTTTCTTGGTTAGAAAATTCACTTTTAATGTTGAATTTTCGTCTATGTTTATACCAATCTTATAAGGGACTTCTTAAAATAGGGTATCAAATGAAAGCTAAAATTTCTCTTGTTTATATAATACCGATGTTCGGAAAAACTTTTGTTAGTTATTGCCACTAGTCTGGAAAGTTTTATAAATAACGTCCTTTTTTCATTGCATTTTATATTGGAGAAAATTATGTCAAAAATCTTAAAAAGCGCCATTTACCACTTTCATTTTTATTTTAGCTACTTTTTAACAGTTAAAAGATCATGTATGTATGAAAAAACACCTTTTTTTGGTCGATTTAATTATATAAGTTATAGCCTTACCTTTCATTTGATACCCCATATAAGATAGGTATAGCTTTAGCCGAAGAAAGTGCATCCTGAAGTGGACTTTTTAACTAAAGTATCCACAGAAACCTAGTTTCAAATGCTGAATCAAATGACATCACAAATCGAGTCAATGTAGCCTTCGTGAAATGTATTGTCATTTGTATATAGGGATGACAATATTATGAGAATAAAAACGAAATATTAACGAAAAGCAATAGAAAACTTATCTTCAGATTTTTGTCACTTTTTTGATTCTTCATTCTCATGATATATGAAACGCTCTTATCAAGTTTCATTGTGAGACAAATTTGTTTGTTTAATTTATCTTATTTTTCCTGTAGGTAATATTTGGCAAAATTATAAATATCCAATGTATGTTTAATAAATACAAAAAATAAACAATCTCCCTTAAAGTAAAAATGCACATTTTTTATAAGTTTCTGAAAGTATTTTAAATATTTGTCAACCCTTTAATGATTGAATGATTGTTATGTTTTCTACCAAGCTAACATTATTTGTAAGTATGAATCGAAAATGGAAACCAACAAAATGCATCATTATTTCAAAGGCTTTTATACAAGTTTCTACAAACTTCGAAGACGTTGCTTTCTTTTCGAGTAAAAACTCAAATAAAGCATGTTCCTTCTTCCCTCAAAGGTACATTATTACGAAAAGACTTCAATGACTTCCTTAGAACAATCAAGAAATCCAAAGCCCACTTCTCGTGTAGCTTTGACAAAAAAAGCAACTTAGAAATTCCTTCGGTAACTTGCTTTGCTATGCTCTGTTCTGTGTTTCCTTTAGACTTTATTGTTCTAGTTCTACCCCTTGTTTTTAGCATCAGGTTAAATTTTAAGAAGCACTCTGTGGTGACTAAAATTATTAAGGAAGCCGCAAAACCAAACACTTTACTTGCAATCAAAAATACTTCACCTTCCTACGTTCCATGACACTTGTAGTTATTTGATATTATTCTGGAAACTGGTTTGTTTGCAACCAAAATACCTGAATCCATTGTAATTTTGTAAAAGCCATTTAATTTTTGATAGGCTGATAGCTCAAAATGGCATTAAACAATATACACAAACGTGAATTCTTTTTGCACTATTTTAAAAGCATCCCGTATATAGGTTTGTGTATATGGTATGGTTTTGAGCGTAGGGGTGGTACCGAATATGAGGAAGGCACTCCATCTGCTGATATGGAAAGCCTGGGCTTCGTATAAGATCCTGCGCATCACCAAATATCCGTTACGTAATTGGTTGAATACAAAATAAATAGCAAAATCCTTGTTCACCGAGAGTGAAGCAAACAGGAAACATGCCACAGGTAGTAGATTTCTTTTGTTGCACATTCATGTGTCTATTTCGAGACTCGAAGTCGTTCAGTCTATGATTTTGTATTCCATCGAGAGTGCACTTGTTGCTTTTTTGAAAGCACAATCTCCGCCATATACCAATACACACTCATCATCCTATCAAGGATTTCACATTCAATCGGAAGGATATACATTCATTTGAAGACGGTACTTATGAAATCAATCCAAATAGACATTCGGCATTTGGATTTCGGTGTGTTATAACGGCGCGGAGTTGGGATACGTTCTCGAAGTGTCATTTTAAAAAATAAAATCGGATACAAAATATTATTAAAAAAATATATATAAATATTAGTGTGAATAATTTCAGGTGCAGAATGTGTGTCAAAAATTACTGTATATTGTTTAATGTTGATGCAACCTGAATTGTTTGAATATAAAAAAAAAAGAAATAAAAGAAAGTTTTAAAAATTTTATTTTATAAAAAAGTGAAAACAAAATCCAATACCCATTTGCAAAAAATTTAAATAAATCTTTCTCAAAATTGGAAGTAATAAAAGCTGTTATCAAGTATGGAAGAAGAAAACGACGACAAGGATGACACTAAAAGGTAAGTCTTGAACAAATATTCTCAAATTATAAAGATTCACCATCAGACTTCTTTTGCTTGAAATGGACTTTGATTAAAGAACATACTGGATATAATTGATTAATTTTGTCTGTGGCGTTGCTTGTGTCTTTCTATTTTATCTTTCCGTATTATATTTCGTCTACCAGTTGTTTCAATTAACTTTGTTGTTTTGCTTTATAATTATTTATTACCTACCTTACGGGATTCAGTGGATGATATTGTTGAGAATAGCCCAAGGTGAATTTTTTGTTTTAATTAATAAACAATGATTTGATATAATCAAACACCTTATATCAGTTAATTTTTCTCAAGAAAATCTTATTAAAAATCATTGAAGCACAAGCAACCAGAATCAAATTTTACGAAAATTGGTATAAAATCTTAGCTCTACTTTATTTAAAAGGTGAACAAAACGAAGAATAAACTGTAAAAAAAAGATGCGTGGCAGCATGATTTGCTTTTGAATTTAAGTCTTTGTCTTTCGATAAGAATAACACAGATCATGCAGAGAGTTTTCCATGTTTTTAACACGCTATAAAGCTTTCAGGTTAGAATACAATTTTAAAAAGATCGTATATGAGGGGGTATATTTCAATAATTTTTTTACGCTTTGGGCTTTTAGGAATAACGAAATCCAAAATCCAAAAAAAAAAATAGTAGTTTGAAGTTTGTTTTAGTTCTTTCAGATGCACTGTTTAGAGCACAAAAAATTAGCTTCTGAAATTACGGTATATCTACTTCACCTACAGAAAAACCGTCTTTTCTTAGCTTAAATATTTCGTATTGATGAACCAGTTAACACTGCAAAGAAAGATAGGGAAGGAACCCCGCTCCTTCAGAAGTGAGGCGATCATCAGGGTTAGGTATCAATCGCATAATTGATACTCTTACAATTAGACCATAAGTTGTTCAACATGAATCTAGGAAACCCTTTTCCCTACTCAGTAAACCAGAAACTACCCATGTCTATGATTAAAAAATCACTATAGGAAAGTTAAAATATAGAAAACGCATGAGAAAATATAATCTAGTCCACGTTAGTGCTACAGCGTCTGACCTGTTATGAAGCTGATGTCCAGTCTACTCAGAGATATCAGGTACTTAGATAACTTTAAATCCATTCGTGTCCAAATTTGTTTTGCTGCCAAACAAGTGATGATGTTGTTCCGCCCAAGGTTTGTTCTTTCTAAAGCAGTGATTTTCAACTCCAGATAAGTTCACGGATCCCTAAGAGAAATTCGAAATGGCTGCTGATCCAAAACTATTTCCTGATATCAAAATTTGTACTTAGAGTATTTTTTGTGTAAGCTTTATGTTGATGTCGATTTTTGAGCATGCATTGATTTTACAAGGTCTTCAAATGAGTTCAATGCGAGTCATTTTGTAACAGTCCAAACGAATTTTTGTTTGATTTGTCCAGTTTATATTTCTGAGCGCTCAGAGAATTTCCCCAGTTTAGCTGTCAAAAGCTTAGGAAAAAAATCTTTGCTCCGTCAGCTGAGTGAGCGCTCCTGAAATATAAACTAAACAATTTTTATCAGCAACATGTCCAAAAACCCTTATTTACATATGACGTTTTTCATTTTTGGATCTGAGCAAAGCTCTGAGCAGAGGCTGAGCGATCAAAGCAGAGCTCTGGGCATATTATGATCAGAGTCCTCTGATTAAATTATGAAAACAGCACTGAACTGTCATATCGAAGGTGTGTTTAGTAACGTGAAATTTTTACAATTTGTTGTCGAAAAACACATAAGAAAACAAAAACAGGTTTGGTAAAAATAAAGTAAAGAAATAACTGAAGTTGGATTTGCTCAGCTTTTCGCTCAATTGGCTCAGTCATTTTATTCTGAGCCAATTGAGCAAGCTTTGAGCTAACTCCCATGAAAAAAAGGAAAAACTCTTTTTATGCTCTGATGTGTCTGAGCTAAAAAAAACAACATAGAATTGTTTTTGACAGTTTATGATCTGCACTGAGTTAAAAAAAAAATGCCAATAGATATTATGTAAAAAACATAACGAGATATTTTATTGCATTTATAACGTGAATTCTTCAAGGCTCATACCGGACTCCAAAAATTCTTTGCAGTCTCGATCATTTTGAAGTTCGATAATCTCCTGAGTAACATAACCTTCACAATTGAAGGGTCTCTAATTATTTGGCGAATATTGCTTGGCTGATTTCCAAAAAATCCAGTTTTGGAAATTCTAATGCACTCAAAGCATTGAGATAACCAACAATGTGTTGAACGCTTGGTGATTTTTTTTTTTTTGTATTGTGCAAAATTTTCGAGTGTTGGAAAACATTGATGTACATACGAGTATGTTTAATTTTTTGTTGTCTTTAAATTCTTAACACCAGATCCTTGTAATTGCAAGTTGAAGTTCTAATGTATATGTATAGCTACTGGAATACAAGGGCTATCTTAAAATTTTGAAAAATGAGTCGATGGTTTCAGTTTTGGAAACATAAATTAAAATTCGTCGAAAAATTTATATTTTGGAAGTGAATCGTTTTTTTTTAATTTTTTTTTTTTTTTTTTTTTTGAGATGCAATTTTGTATTTAAGATAGAAATGTCCGAAGAGCACCTATGACAGCTTCGCTGGCACCTAGGGATCCGTAGACGACCAGTTTGGTACCGCTGCCTGAAGCATCTTGCTTCAAAATAACTTTACTTGTAGCGATATACTTGTATCTGTCTTACTAGGTGTACAAAATGTAGTGTTGTGCCCCTTTAAAGCGAGTTCATCGGCCTTGCAGTTTCCTGGAATACCCCTATGCCCTGGCACCCAACATAGGAGAATGTTAAACTGCTATGCTATCTCCAGAAAAGATAAGCAGCAATTAAGAGCTGCTAAAGAGTTGCTTGCTTCACTATCTGAGTAGATTCTGATATGTGTGGTTGATATCACGTTTTCTTTCAGCCAAGACAAGTCTCCTTTGTTCGACTAAAGTTCTGCCTTAAACGCGCTTCAACGATTAGAAGGATGGAAATAAAGACTTGATCATCAGACTTGGCTAATATTTTTGAGTAGTGGCCTAGCAAATTTTTCATTGACTGCATTTAAATGAAGCGATTTCTATTTTTTCTTCTTCTCTTGGTTTTCATTCTATTGCAAAAGCACAAAGCAAATGCCATAGTTTCAGAACTTTTTGTGCCTAGACTTACAATACAAATATTTTAAAGCATGCGGGGCAAGAGTGGTTTATCAGTTATATCAGTATTTTGAAGGATCATGGATACATAATTAAAAACATACCTTTGTATCGCCAAAATAAAATCAAAAGTATGTTTCTTTATTTTAAATCTACAAGTGTTTGATAATACCTGTTTCTTAACTTGTAACTTGTAACCTGTTTTTTGTTCGACTGAAAATTGCGAAAAAGTAACTTAGGCCTCTCTACTTCTCACAGCCTCATATGATAATGAACTTGACTATTCCAAAACTACTACATATGAAAGAAAGTAACCAGATATTTTACATTTAAAGTAAACTAGATTATTGAAAAATCACAGTGGCTTATAATACGAAAATTATTTATTCTTAAAAAAATATTGATCACAATCAGAAAAAAAAATCAATTTTCTTTAATTCATATACATATGTATGGATGTAACATCCTGACGTTAAGAAAATATTTTTTCTGTTGATAAACAAAATTTCCAAACTTAACCTAGAATCACCACAGGAGATTTCTATTTCTGTTTTTCCAATATTGTAGACGCACAGTGACACTTCCTTTTTTTGTATTTGAATGATTTCCAACTAAAAAGTTTATGTGAAACGGAAACGGTAAGCATCTTGCTCGATTAACATGTGTTTGAATGACGTCAGTAAGACATTGAAAACGTGATTTTTATTGATTATTTTTATCAATTAAGTAATTTTTAAATGGTAATGCAACCTTTTTCAAAAGCTTAGAAAAAAGAATTCAAAATGGTTTTTTTTATCACCGACATAATGTATTTCCCCAAAAAAGATCAAATTGTTGGTTCAATATGGTAAAATTTTCTAATTTTAACAAAATGCACCTTTAAAGAAAATTAAATTAAAATGTTATATGTATTTTTAACAAAAATTTTACGTTTTAAAGATATTGAAACATAAAGAGTGGGTATAACGGTCATATTTGAATCAACATCTGGCAAAATGTGACTTTTTAGATTCAAAATGAATATTTAATTTAATTTTTTTCAACATTTTTCTTAAATATTTTTAGTGCGTTTTACCTTTGGACCAACGTAATAAAAGACAAACTTTCCAGAATAATTTGGTTGGCCTATCCGGGAAACATTTTTTTTTTAGAATTCCTTAGAAAAACTGAAAGAATTACAATTACAATTTAAGATCCGAAGCTAAAAAAAATCGATAAAGCTGTTTTCAAAAAAATTTAAAGAAAAATAATTAAATTTTATATTCGAGGTTCCTTTTTAATTTTTTTCTCTCTTAGGAATTTCATTCTCTTCGTATTAAACTTGAGAATAAATCTCTTAGTTTCCTTAAGAATAAGGTTCTGGCACGATAAAAACAAGACAGCGTGTTATATGTATTGGAAAACGGACAAATAAGGAATTTTTTTTGTTATTTGCTTCATAATCTGATCTAAGCTGTTTTTTTTTTGTGTATGCAAATTTTCTTTCCGAAATAACTACGAAAAGTATCTCCTATCTCCTTCTTGTGGGTTGGGTGGAATAACCAACCAAAGAAATTTCAAGTCAATAATTTAATAAAAGTGGGATATGAGACTTTTTTCACAAAAGCGAAATTCTTCACAATCAATTTTTTGTAGCAGGTAGCAGCTTATTATTAATTATTAGTTATTAATTAAGGGTATTCATGCAACCTCGTAAGGTTTTCGTAAACGTATTAATGTTGTAAATTACCTAAATCTGTAAATTTTTCTATATAAATAGTGGCAGAATAATGAAGGTTAAAACTTTACAACGTTTACGACGGCTTTAAGCTGTTGTATTAATACCCTATCATTTTTTATTTTACAACGTTCAAATAAAAGCAATATAGAACGACGCGACGTACTCAAATAAAACCATTCCAAATTCAAAAAAATACACCTTAAAGGATTACTTTCTACAATGAAGTCTTAAAACCAGAACTGCAATAAACAGAATTGCTAAAATCTTCAAAATATTTATATATCTATTTGTAAAATAGAACTTTCGAAGAAAAAAGCTTCTTACTTGAACAGTGAGAAATATTTTGTAAAAGAGTAACTTATGACGATAATACGCACACAAGAAAAATTAAAGTTAATTGAGCTGTGTATCTTTGAACTCATTTTATGACAAAATACCATTTCCGATAAAATAAATAATCACCTTCTAATCTATTTAGGGCAAACTTTACAAAACTATACTTCTTGATTTTACTTTTAAGAGAATTAACTTTTGGTCAACTTCTTATCACAAATACTCCAATGTTCTTCTGTCTTAATTAGAGCCTTAAGGGATGGACAGATTTAATTCAAATTTGGTACATGGTATTTGAAAGAGATTCTCTTTAAGAGAGATTCAAATTTTTGTTTTGGGCCGTTGTCATGTAAACAACGATTTTATTTTTTGAATTTTTCTCAAAAATATTTTGATACGATTTTGATGAAAGTTTATAGATATGTATTTACATATATTGCTAAAAGAAGTTTTTATAAAACATATTTATTAAATATAAGATTATTTTAATTCTTTCATAAGTAAAAGTTATTTAACGTTTTTTTTCCAACTGTCGTCTATCAGAATTCTTAGCCTGAAGTGATATTTAAATACAATACAAATATTATTAAAACTATTAATTGTTGATTTCGAGCTTTTGGGTAGCTGACCTAAAGTTTGATTTTTAACTTTCAACTGTCAAAATTGTCAAAATTTTCTATCAGATTCGATCATGTTAGGTCTAAAAACAATTTTTAATAACAAAAATAATAAATTAGTACCAAAGTATACCCTTGGGAATTTTGCTCAACATTTTTACCATTGCGGCAATTAAAATACAATGGAAGTCGGATGTAAAAAAACTAAAAAAGAAGTGTATGCACTGTACACACTTTTGTGTATAGTGCATCTCAGAGTTAATTTTGAGCAGAGTATGATCAAAGCTCTCCGATATAATTTTGAAACACATCTGAGCACTTAACTGCCATAAGACTGCGATGCGTTCATCGCACCATAATTTAGTACTGATTTTTAATTTTCATCTAATGCTGCCAAATCGACAAATTAAAAAATTTGTGAACTGAAATTGAATTGTTGAACGTGTCCATTTGAAACGTGTGAACAAAACTGTAAAGTTGGCTTTGTTCAACTATTTACTTACTTTACTCGGTCTTTCTATTCTCAGCTCATAGAGCGTATTCCGAACTAGCTCCGATTCAAAAAGGAAACACATGTTGAGAGCTCTTGGAGCTCTTTTTTAAACAGCTCAGTACTCAGTACTCTGAGCTAAAAAGAAAAACGCCAAATGCTATCACCCCACACGTCCATATAATATCTATTATTCATGTGACCATAAGTCAACATAACGCTTCCTTTTAGCCTTGTACAGTTCCCGTTTATAAAAAAACTAGTAAGTAAAATCACTTAAAACCAATCTAATCTAATCAGTTCCCGTACTAAAAAAAAAAATCTATCCAAATATTTTTGCATGTCAAAAATTATTGAGGTAAAATATAAAATAATTTTTTTGCATGCTTGTTTTAGTTCAATGCAAAAATATAAAACGTTGCTGTCATGGAATGTCATGCAAAACAAAAATAGGCCGGCAATTGTTTGGCATGCGAAAAAAAGTATGGTGAGTAAAATATATATTTTTGGATGGTGGTTTACACTTTGCAAAAAAAATATATTCACCTCAAGGCACTATTTGAATGCAAATGGTTTTTGTATCTAAACATATTTGTTTATCCATTTTTAGGCCCATAATTTATTAATTAAGGGCAAATTTATAAATCAATGGTTGGCTTAGGCCAAGGCAAACATCTATCGCCTAGAATATTTTTCAATATGGTGCACAAAATAGGTGCAAAATTGATTTGAAAATTTTTGATTTTTTTCCTCATGGCAACTGTAAACTATGCTTTAACCGAACGAAAATGAGTTATACCGTGATATTAAAATGTATCAATTAATTTTTTTGTGGTGTTGTATCCGTTTTGTGCGAATTTATGGAAATGAAAATAAAAAAATTATAATAATAATAATTTATTAATCAATGTTTGTATTTATTAATAAACACAAGATTAATATTTTATTAAAAATCGGATATCAAATCCATCTTCATCTTCTTGCCTTTATAAAGGTTGTTCAAATTTATCAAATCAGAAACGTCTCTCTTGCTTAACTTCATATTATGGACTATGTAGGTGCTGTGTAATTTAAAAGTAAGTTTAATCAAAATCAGGAAATCTATTTTTGATCAAATTAGACAAAAGTATCAATATTTTATGAAGCTGAAGATCCCTGCATTGAAAGGAAATAATATTTTTAGGAAAAGATTTTGTATTGTATTTTGTATTGTATTTTTTATTCATTCATTTAAACTTAAAACTATATAACAATATATCAATAAGAAGGTGAATAATAGTGTTCATTCCTTAACTGGGAAGTTAGTGGTGAATGACACATCAATAGAAAATCCATTGGTATCTGATGTGGGGTGACAATCAGTGTAAATTGAAATACAAGAAAATGAAAATTTAAATTACAAGAAAATGAAGAAAAAGCTTGCTAGCAACTGTATAAAAAAAAATATTATGAGATACTTAACAATTCATTAATAAAATACATCTTATAGTTATTTTATTTTACATCAATTTTATAGGTGCTGCCGAAAAATACTAAATAAGTGATTCGATACAATTAAAATTCAAAGTAAATAACCAGTCTTTAACCTTTTTATTAAAACTTGAAAAACGGAGGGTTTCTCTTATAGATAAGGGCAATTTATTGAATATATTTGGAGCTGCGTATGTATAAAAATGAGAGAAATGTGTTCTATAAGCAAAAGGTACATTAACTAAGCTCATATTATTTACACGTAAGTTGTACATTTGAAAATTCCTACTAGGAATATTTCCGCTTTGTTTAAAAAACTCTCTTAGTACTTTAAAAACATATAAGTGCCTCATTGGTAGAATAAGCAATTCCTTAAATAAAGGCCAACTTTCAGCCAAGCGATTTTTATTTAGAATAATCCGTATTAAATGCTTCTGTGCAATCAATAAAGGTCGAAAAGTATTTTCATACGAACCGCCCCAGCTTGTTATGCCGTATTGCAATTTTGAGTTTGCAAGTCCATAATATATAATTTTTAAAACTTTTTGAGAACAAAAAGGCTTAATTAGATACATTTTCCGTGTGACCAACAACATATATGTTTTGATCATTTGAATATGATCTTTCCAATTTAGATTAAAATCAATTAATACTCCTAAGTACTTAAACTGTTGAACAGTTTCAATTTTAAAGCAATTATCTGTGCAGTGTAAATTGGTTATAAAATTACTTCTACCACAATTATGAATAGGTAAAGAAAACTGTTTACAATCGTGACCATGAAACCGTAAATTAAAGTCATAAAGGCTATTACCAGATACCTTAAAACACATCAATTTAGTTTTTTCGCTGATAATCAATTTATGATAAGTAAACCACAACCTTAATTTTTCAAGATCTTCTTCAATATTTAAAATACTTTCAAAGATAGTCTCAGATGAATATGTAAAAACTATGTCGTCAGCAAAAGCAGTAGAAGTACCATTTAATTTGAGTTCGAAAATTGAATTAATGTAAATCAAGAAAAACAAAGGGCCAAGTACTGATCCCTGTGGAACACCGTTCTTTAACAGTCTTGGTTCACTAAAGATTCCATTATTATTAACCCGTTGTTTTCTATTTTTTAAATAAGAATGTAGCAAATTGAAAAAACTACCGCGAAAACCTGCATTATAAAGTTTAGTTAACAAAAGATCGTGGTTCACAAGATCGAAAGCTTTAGTCATATCAATATATCAAATATAGATCTGAACGTATTGTGAAGTGATTTTTCAAAAATTTAAAAAGAATTGTGTTTGGCATGAATTTTTCTAGACGTGGTTTCTTTTTTTATTGTGGTGTTTAATATTTTTTTTATCAAAAATCGTTAAATGTACATGTACATGTACGATTAGAAGAATTCATGCCCAACACCATCCCTTTTTAAATTTTTAAAAAATCACTTAGCAGCACGTCCAGATTGTCTCCCAAAAATATTTTTTTTTTTTTTGGGGGCAGCGATCTTGAGCTTGAATGTTTTTATATCATTAATTTGTGAATAAATTTGTATTTAAGTATATTTTATGTACGTATGTACCTTCGTGATTACACATAACCAACCAAAAAAGTCCATTCGTTTTTCTGACGTACACAAAATATGAGGTTAAGTTATTGGAAAGTTAACAGTAATATTAATTAAAAATATTTTTAAATCACTTCTTATTTCAAATTCATATCTATTTAATAAAAAAAAAAACAATCTTAAAGCTCATTATTTAAAGTTTATAAGTATCCCCCGCCTCTACTCATTTGTAAAATCATAAACGTCAAAGTTCAACCAGAAAAATCTTAAAATTTTCATACGTGCTTTTGTTTTTTCACTCCCCCTTCATTTCTACATTCCGCACCCAATGTGTCAAAGAGACGAAACACGAAACGTCCAAAAAAACTAATCGTGTAATCAGGCTCAAATTTGATTATTGAAACTTATTTCTATATTTTTTACTATACGGACCTCATGTGCAAAACATTACTGCCATATATCCACAAAAGCAAGAACAAATTTTTGGATCATGTGGAAAATGCCTTAAATGCGTCTAACATTACCAACAATACTTCTGAGCAAGCATCACACTAACCCTAGAAATTAACCTACCCAGCCTAAAATTAAGTTTTGGTTGAAATGAGAAACTAAAAAAATCGTGGTAAATGGCCTTAAGATTATCAATCGATAAGTTCCCCAAACAAAATTGTCGATTAATTCAGAAGAAAGTTAGAATGTTTAATTAAATGTAATACTCAATCTTTCTTTCCAAGTATTTACATAGGACAACCAATTTTTCATTTCGCTTGATTAATGAACCTGATGGTGGAAATTGTTTAAATGATTTAATATAAAATAAACAAGTTTATGACTTAAGAGCTCAGTCACAATTTTCACAAATGTACTATCATAAACGCTGCTATTACATGATAAGTTTGTATCATATCAAGTCTTTAATTTTTAAATGCATTAAATATTTACCTACAGTTCCAAAAAAAATTTGCTTGTACGACAATAGCAACTCTTGCCAGTAAGCCCTTCTATCGAAAATTAATCCTTGAATCCTTCGACAAAGACCATTATTGAAATTTTATTTGAAACGTATTTGTAAAATATATTTTTAGCTCAAAATCTATATCCTCGATAGCAATTTTTTTGTTTAATAACCATATGTAACTCTTACCACATAGAAAATATATATATTTTTAAAACTAAGCGTCTGCCATCTTAAGCTTCTCTGTGACAAAAACGTTTCCTTAAAAAACACGTTTCCTATTACATGACCTTTGTATGTTTAAAAATACAATTGCACTCAGAATAAGTTTTCTTCGGAAACCTTTCAGATCAACTCAACTTTAAAAATATATATATTAAATATCTACCCACGCACCAACTTAACACCCATACACAATCAAATAAAGGATTTTTTTAAGTTCCTTGAAGTAAAATGTATGTACTACAGTTTTCGAATATAATGAAGAAACGTAGGTCGTGACGGTGGTGGTGGTGGTGGTTGTGGGAATGTTCAGAAAACCGTACAAATTATAGAAGTTTGAATATTTTATAAAGGTAAATAAAATAGATAAATACAACATGTGCTGTCAAATATAGTATTCCACGCCAGACTGAACTCTAATATCTGTAAATAGTCCATAGACGTCTTACTCAGAGGAATTCTTCTTTGCAAAAATCTGCTAATGACAGTTTCAAATAAAATACATACTAGACTCATGCCAAAGGATGAAAGAAGATTTGCTGCCGGTTAAGGTTCAGTGGAAAAAACTCCAGGTATCAGAGGGTTGAAATGTGACAAGGACTCTTTTAGCAGTTGCTAGTTGCGAATATAATGCAATAATTAAAAAGTGAAACTCTAACCAACCTATCATCATCACTGTACAGTACAATGTTGAATCAGAATCAGTTGTTGTGTTATACTATAGTCCTTTAGAAGGATAAATCGCACAACAATAGATGCTCGGATGAGTTCAGACTTCTGGATTTAGTATTCTTACAATGAGGCGGGGACATTTCATATAAAGAGGTACTTATTTGTATTAGAAAGGTCGACCGGTAAAAATAAACTAATTGTGATGATGTCCTTTCCAATTTATCAACATCTGAGCGGAATTTTGTGCACCTGAGATTCAGAGTGTGATTCCTATTTCAACAATAATAATTGGATAACGATTGAGGAATTTTCTGAGAAATTTATATAGTTTTTTGGGGGTTGTTGAATCATTTTGAATCATAGCTACAGGTGGAGCAGTATAAGGATGTTCTGGATTTTGCAACAATTGAAACCCTTTCTTTAAAATATTTTAAATTAGTTAGAAATAGTTATGTATTGCTTTTAAAATTCTTAAATTCATAAAACCTATAATTTGTTTAAGAAAACTCAACCAAAATGAATTAGTAATTAAAATTAAGACACTTACAATGTTAGCCGTTGGTTTATTTGTTGGGCTATGTAATACTTTTTTTTTATAAGCTATAAACACTAAATGTTCAAGTTTCTTGTATGCTCCATTAAAGACTGTTAATATTTATGAAGAGATATTAAAGTTTAACCTACTTAATTAATTAATTAATTATTTTTTTTTAATAAATAAAACAATTAATTGATAAAGTTTCTTTTTTTATTTTAAAGCAAATTGTTTTTTAATAAGAAATCTGATTTTATTTACATTTACATAGTCAAGAAAACGCAATCTGAAAAATATTCGGAAAAATTTAGCAAAAAGAAACTAGGGTGCGTTTGACTCCTGTCATGCTTTGTAGAGTTTAACCTGGTTCAGTGGTTCTCTGATCACAGGAAATATTTTCTGGCAACACTGCCTTGAAGTTTGATTAACTTTGAAATCTAAGTCCGATGAGATTATTAGCTGCGAAACGTATTGTTAAAGTATTTTGTGCTCGCATTTCTTTTTTCTTTTAAATTGTGGGGGACAAATATCGTAAGGAACTAATAAAACAAGATTGTTTGCTATGGCCTTTAACCGAGAATCGAACTTACAAATTAGTTTGAATTCTGTTTTCGGTTGGAATTTTTTATTTTATTTTTTTTTTTCCTTTATTTTAAAATGGAAAAAAATACAGAGGAGGAGCCAGAAAAAATTGCCATAACCAAATAAAATAGTTTTATAACTTTTTAACAGGACTTTCAATATAATTTTCCTTTAAACCATAACAAAAAGATTAAAAAATCAATGATTCGATACAAACAATTATTGATAAGCATACTCTGATATTTAAGTTATTTGACAATTTATTTTATTAATGGAGAGTTTTTCTAACTTGGATTTGGGGAGTTTTGGTAAGTAAATATTCTTTAAATCGATGAAATTTCGCAAGAAATTTATGATTTTTTTCCTTCGAAAAACCATCGAAATTTCTTAAGATCTTTTCTATAAAAATCCGGCATAGTTTCCAAGAATCTTAATCTCGTAACTTGATATTATTTTTCTGACGAATATATCGTCATCTTCTCAATGCTTTTGTTTACAATGTATTTTGTTATAAGTAGGTACCAAGAAATAAAACTGAAGATTTTATTTTAACTTTACGTCACAAAAATTAGAAAATCAAAAAGGGGCTTCCGATTCTTTTGTCTGTCAGTTTGGCTAAAACCTAAACCGCTGGATCGCTTTCCTTTTGCTTAGTTCTTACTACAAATTAATGAAATTTGGTACACTTAATGATGTGGGGATGCTTATTTCAGTGGTACTGCCTATATTTTTTTACTTCACACAGGGATTTAATAATTAAGGTCATAATTTCAAAATTAAAGGAAAAGCTTTGTCAAAATCAGGAAATGAGTAATTATTAAAATCTGGCGTAAGGCTAAGAATTCTTAGATTTGAAGATTTGACAGTTGGGAAAACCCTTGAACTAACGTAGCTTATAAAGCAACTTAAATAGTCTTTTGTTAAAAAATAATAGTAACTCAACTGGCTTTTCAACAGTCAATAAAACAATCTATTAGAATTCTTATCTTGATATCAAATTTAAATAATGCGATCAGAAAAATATAAACATTTTTGAAACTATAACTTAAGATTATTTTTGATTATTTTGAGTTTTTTCATAGCTGACTTTTTGTTAGAACTTCCAATGTCAAAATTGTCAAATTTCTTTCAGAATTGATCGCATTAGGTCTTAAAATAATTTCTAAAACAGAAAAATGTAAAACTTCCACTACAATAAGTTCTAATCCCATGGGAATAATGCTCAACATTTTTGGCTATCTTTTTAAATTTTGTTTACAAATCTACATATATTGAAGCTATTTTTTATGGGAGTATGCAGGCATTCAAGCTTATATTTTAGAAAATTTCAAACATAAACTTAACTCAGGTCCTGACTCTGAAAATCCTTGTTTTTAATTTTGAAATTGTGGGCGTGTTCTGACTTAGCCAGCTTCCAAAGTTTTCGAGTGGAGTTTTCTAAAGTCGCAAGTCTATTCCATAAGATGTAATCGACCATATAATCCCGGCCATCGCTTGTTGTTTAAAAACTTATTGTTATGTTTGTGTACCTACCCGCATTTTGAAATATCCGGGTGAAAGAGGCACCAATTTTTGTTCAATGTATTTTTAACATTATGGGGCATGTTCATAGATGTTGTCTAAGCGTTGCTACATAAATCTGGAGTTTACCTGATGAAGTTTCCATATGATAAACTCCAGATTTGCTAGCAATAGCTTTAACAACATCTACATATGAAAACACCCCTATAAGACTAGCCATAACGCAGACGACAGACCATAGTCAAAGTTCATTGTACATATATGATAACCTAACTGTTTAATAGTTCATTTTTCAAAACCATATTTTATTTCAGAATGGTTATATTAATTTCAGAACTTTATCATTATTTCTAGAAAGTCCAGAAATCTCAGCGAAAAAAAACGTCGTGATCAGTTTAACATGCTGGTGAACGACTTAAGTGGCTTGATATCTTCAACATCTAGGAAAATGGATAAATCAACAGTACTCAAGTCGACCATTGCATTTCTTAAACATCACAACGGTAAGAAGCTGAAATCTTCACTTTAGAGTTTTAACGTTATGGTAAAAGTCCTTAAGCTATTACTCAAATCGGTATGTCTCATTTTTTCATGCGCACAGTTGTGAATGAATCAGAGATATCGATTTTAGTAGGTTATACAAAGCTTGGGACTAAAACCGGTACCAACGTGAGGAATTTCTGTAGAAGAAATTTGTTAGGTGTTCAAACATTCAACCACATATTAATATTCCTGCAATTGCAGAGGTAACTGATAAATCAAAAATTCATGAAATACCTCAAGACTGGAAGCCCTCATTTCTTACCAACGACGAATTTTCTCACCTCATGCTCGAAGCTCTCGATGGATTTATAATTATATTTTCCAGCAACGGTTCAATACATCATGTATCGGAAAATGTAACATCTCTCTTAGGATACTTACCGGTAAGCTAAGAAAATAAGATTAAGTGTATGTATGTACCATATGTTTTCCGCTATTTGTCCCATATTTCTAAGCGCCTTTTAACTTTCGAACTATACTCTATCTTGCCTTTTGATAAAATTTAATTTAAATCAGCCATTATTGAATCAGAGCGATGAACTAAATTTCAGAGCGATCTATTGAATATGACAATCTTTGATTTAGCATATGAAGTTGATCATGAGAAACTATACAACATCTTTCTGAATCCAGCGTTATTGCCCGATCCGCCAAAAATCGAAGCATCTGCCGAAAATCAGATAAATGTTTTTGTTCATCTAAAACGTGGGGCATTGGACAAAGTGGACACTACTGCGTATGAGCTGGTGAAGCTTGTTGGATGTATAAGTAAGAGGAAAATTTTTTTATTAATTCCTAAATTGAATTTCACCCTCTTTTCCTTTGTAGAAAAATATACAAAAGATGAAAGTTCAACGTCAAATACTCATTCTCTGTCGTTTTCGACAGATAGCTGTGATAAAGGTCTTACATTTGTCGGAACGGGACGTGTACAAATGCCTCAATTAATACGAGAAATGTCCGCAATAGATCCGTCCAAAGATGAATTCACGTCGAAACATAGTATGGAATGGAAATTTATATTCCTTGATCAACGAGCCCCGCCAATTATTGGGTATATGCCATTTGAAGTACTAGGAACCTCCGGTTATGATTACTACCATTTTGATGATTTGGACAACATTATAAGTTGTCATGAAGAATGTAAGCTAAAGTTTGGCAGTTAATTCAAATATTTCAGACTAAATGCTTAAAAATTTCAGTAATGCAAAAAGGTGAAGGTAAATCTTGTTACTATCGTTTTCTAACCAAGGGTCAACAATGGATTTGGTTGCAAAGTGACTTCTACATATCGTATCACAATGTGAGCTCAAAGCCTGATTATGTTGTTTGTACGCACAAGGTGGTTAGCTATGTTGATGTGATAAAACAAAATAAACTCAATAGCAGCAATAGCAATAAAACCGTGGCCAAATCAACTTCAGCAACAGTAACCCTTAGAGATCTCGAAAGTGCAGCAGTAGGTGGTGAAAGTGGGAGCATAAGTGGTGTGACAGCAATCGAAAAAATGCCTGCAACAACAACAACCAAGTCACCAGAAATTGACTCAAGTATAGTTTGGCCACAAAGAGCAGCGAAGCTAGCAAACTATGGCAGTATAACATCTGCAGCGGGTTTATCTAGCAGTGCTAAGAGAAAACGATTTTCACATACCAGAGGCAATGAGTCAGATTATACCTCCGATTCATCGTCGAGCAGGCACTCTTTAATGACACATCTAAGCTCGGTAAGTATTAAAAACCTAGAATTATTAAAATTATTATTTTTTTCAAACTAATGCCTAAATTTTTTTAGCAAGCAAGAACGAGGCATAACATATCATCTCAGTTACATCAAGCCCAGCAGCAGCAGCAGCAGCAGCAGCAGCAGCAGCAACAGCAACAGCAACAGCAGCAACATCATTATAATATGTCAAACCACCAACAGCAACCCCACCTTCCAAACCAAATTCAACAACAGCAAATGCAATCTCTTCCCCATAATAAGCTTTCAAAGATGTCACAACAGACAATAGGTCTTCAGGTAGTTTCAAGCCCACCTACTCAATTTACCCAGCCTTCCTATCCTATCCGGAATACTCAGATAATGGGACACACCTTTCTCGAGCCACAACAGTATCTAGCAGCAATACCCGTGCAGCCGGTGATAGCACCGTTTCCTATGACACCAGTGCTGCCGTCAATGAATGTGAGTATTGTAGGGCTTTTTATCTGAAAAACTGTGAATCCTAGATCATTGCTTGCTTTTAGAATTCTTCCGACATTCTTCCTAGCGTTATGATGACACCAACTCAAACGCAGATCCAAGATCAGCTTCAGCGTAAGCACGATGAGCTGCAGAAGATGATATTCCAGCAACAAGATGAGCTTCGACGAGTATCTGAGCAGCTTTTAATGGCTCGCTACACTATCATCCCAACATATAATAATCCCAATCAGAATAGACATTTTCAATTGGGCTCCAATTCCATTGACCATCAGCAACAACAGCCGCAATTTGTGAACTACAACTATGGTATGAATGATCAAATGCAAAGCACTCACCACGATGTTCCAATGCACCAACAGAACCAGCAACAAACACATCCACAG
Organism: Dasysyrphus albostriatus; assembly: GCA_946251815.1. Lineage (NCBI taxonomy): Eukaryota > Metazoa > Arthropoda > Insecta > Diptera > Syrphidae > Dasysyrphus > Dasysyrphus albostriatus. Next base: position 143,246,601 of record OX276336.1, read on the forward strand.
CTGCAGCCGCAACAGCAATCAACTCAATCTCTACAGCAACAAATGCTTCCGAGAAATCCACCTGTACCTGATTTGGAGCAATTTGGCCATGAGGATATTGATGCCTTCCTCAATGCCGAAGCACTTCAACCAACGCTCGTCCTGCCATCACCATCTCCAACGACAATGAACCCTCAACAGCAATTGCAACCACATCAACAGCCACCTGCGATGTCCATGAATCCGCAAAGCCTCGGTGTGCAGCAAGATGATGGTTTATTGTCTTACATGCAAATGCAAACAGAGCCAACGGTGACATCAAACCTGCAATTTCAAATGGGCATTAGTGAAGATGGTTCTGAAAGCCGAGGTGAAGATGTGGTTGGTGGACAGAATCCCTTCAACCCCTACCAAACGCAAAGCAATCAATTGCCAAATGATTTGGAGATTCTGCCATATCAGATGTCATCACAGGAAACATCCCAGATTCTCTTCAATTCACCTCACACGCCTGGACAAACTCAATAGGGTTGGCATTAGTCAGATTGCGTCCACCCTTCGTAATCTGATAGCCCAAACACGTTGTCAGTGCTAAGGTATTATGTATTAATTATAAATATTATAAATAATTTAATTATAAAACTTGATTATACTTGATTAAGATTGTAAATATGTAGTGTTAGGTAAATGTGGAGAATGTTAACTTAACGAATTGTAAGTGTTGATTTGTGTATGTATAGTTTAGTTTTAATTATAATAATCAAAAATGTATACACATAAATAATATTAGAAATATTTTTTTATATTGAAAATAAAATTAAACAAAAATGTACAATAAATAATTGTAGAACCGATTTTAATGAGTTCAAAAATTATTAAATTATGGAAGTTTTTTTAATGAGTATTTTGTGTTTTTTTTTTAACAAAAGCTATACAAAGTGGTAAGTGTTTTATATTAAAAGATGTATTTATTTACATTTTAGTATTCAAAATATTCCTATATGTTTTTATTTGCTTCATTTATTATATTTAGTGGGAAGATGTAGAGTTAGGGGGAGAGGGAGCATTGAGCGTAAGTTAGAAAATTTAACTTCTATAGGGAACAATTGCGTTCAAGGGTTTTTATTGTTCAATGTGTTTGTTTGAAGCATAACCATATACGTTGTCGCGAAGAAAAAAGGAGTGAGAGAGCCTTTTCGAAATTTTTTTCTTCCTTTAGAAATTAAACTACAATTCATTATGTATAATATTTTTATTTTTTGCTTCTTTTTAACTTAAAATGAATAACGCCGTATCTATATCTTAATTCGTTTGCAAAATCTAGTTTAGGAATAAAACTACCACAATTAGGTACTCAAGTTGCCCTTCAAACAATCTTTAAGACTCATTAACAAGCGAATAAATTCTACGTAACCTATAAATCTAAATAGATTATCCGTTTATTTGTTCAGAGACAAAAGTACCGGCTCCGCAGATGCACTACTGTGTGTAAAATAATAGCAGAAGAAGCAATATTTTAAAATTACTGAGCCCACTATTTAACAGAGTCAATATCACTGAATTCTTCTGAACAGTTTTGTCGCTTTTCAGCCATTATATTTGAGGGGCAACTGAATAAGTTCTGAAATTTTACTAACAGAGTTGTTAATTAAATAGAAATCAGTCTAAAGTTATTGCTTTTTGACTCAAATGGCTATGGTTTATATTAAATATTGTACAATCTTGTAATTATAATTAACAATAAGGGTATTCATGCAGCTTTGGAAAACCCTAAATGAGTTTACAAATTGGTAAATTTATCTTTCATGGGAAATAATTACACAATTTGGTTAAAGTTATCCAAGGAAAACTAACCAAACTGGCTAAACTTGTCCAAACGTCATTTTGATTTAATTACATAAATGTGATTTAATTACAATTTAACTCCAGACTTCCTATACAAAATTAAATTAGGAATTTCGAAATGGAAAGTTAAAAAAATTGTATACAAAAATTAAAGCAAGAGACGTTAACAAAAACCCAAGAAATAAAATCAGGAGAAAGGAAACACAATACGTATTTAAAAAGTATTTTTAATGCTAAATTCACAGATGTACCCAATTATACTTTACCATTTTTTAAGGCTTGTTAAAGTTTTTGCCCGAAAGCCTCGTTTTTATTTGCGATAACCACATTGTGATACTAAATGACAAGTTTAACATTAGTAAAGATATTAAAATTATGTACAGAGATATTGTTGACGTTTTATTTAGGACCAAAAATAACGGTACCTGTGAAATAAATGTTAAAGGAAAACCAATTTCTTAAAATTGGTTATCTAGTTTTCGATAATAATAAATAAATTTTTAATTCACAGGCTTGGAGATCAGTAGTTTCCGAATGCAAATAAAATTATTTGATTCCTTCTCTACGTTTCGTTGGTTTTTTCCAACTTTTTCAAGAGATGAAATTATTATTTTTCTTTTTAAACAATTTCGTTTACATTTACATTGATGTTAATAATTTATATTCAAACATCACTTTTACGTTGAACATTAAAAATGCACATCGACAAAAATAAAAACCAGTTTTTATCCTTGATGTCTCTTCGTTTTATTTAAAAAAAAAATCTGTGTATATTCGGTAGATAAGGTCAACCTATCCAAAAAGTAACGATACTAACATTTTTAGTGAAATGTACACATTTCAATGATTATCTCAATAAAATTACTATCAACACAAAATTTCTTCCTATGTAGGCATTAATGGCCGTTTCGATTGGAAATCTGAAACACCGATGTGATACGGTTTCAGAACAAGAACTGTCATTCTATCATATTCGAGTTTCATTATTAATGGAGATGTAAAGCTTCTCATGCTACCCTAATTAAACAAGTTGATTTTTCAAAAATTATACTTAATAATCCCCATTTGTTTCCATATACACTTTGGCATCGTATATTTTTTCTCAATATTTCAATTTTTTGCTCTGATGGGGTTTTTTTGATTTATGATTTAAAGTAAATTTTATCAAGATAATAAGCATTTTGAAATTCCGTTAGAAAATGCTAACTTTTAAAACAGAATAGTCTTCATATATTACTTAAGTTTGAAATTAAGGTTTTTTGCCTGTCCCGCACGTAAAGCTAAAAATACAATTTTTGAACTTCTTTTAAAAAAAAAAGTTTCACAAATAAAAGATACATATATTGTTAAACACGGTTTATCTACTGTAATCTAAATCCGAAGAAAAATCAAATTTTCATTGAATAGATTTTGTGGAATCCAATTACAAAAGTTGTACCACACGTAACGCTTGCAAAGCTTGAATCATAAAAAGGTCTCGATTTCTCTATCTCAGGTTATTTTTACGCTCAAAATGTGTAAAAGGGCACATTTTGTAGTGTTCAAATACCTATTTAGACAAGAACATATAGATCGCTTGGGGGAAAACACTTTAATTAATAAAAAATTAATTTTATAAAAAAAAAAAAATTACAATAATTAATTTTTGCCCCAAAATTGGAATACATACATTTGTTTTGATTCAAACACAAAAAAATTTGAATTTAGGTTGGAATAAAGACACAGTACACAAAAAGAATATATTCCGGATGTTGTCAAAGTTGGAATCGTCGGAAATTTAAAAATGGCTGTGACCGTGAGAACGAAAACACACGTTAACACAACAACAAATTGAAATTGAATTTTGTCAGAAATTAAAAATGGCTGTGAACGTGAGGAAAAAATACACGTTAACACAACAACAAAAATTGATTGAACAATAGTCAAAATTTTATTGATATTAGCTTTAATTTGTGTACTGTGGAATAAAGCTACTTTGATTCTTAAGTGAAATAAAGTTGTTTTATTCAAAAGAGTCTAAGGAATACGTTGGTTTTGATTTTTACCCTTATGTATATTCAAATCAAAATACCTCTGGGATAAGATGACTTTTGAAACTTTCGAAAACGGCCAAAGATAGTAGATTTTTAAAAAATTAGTTAAACTGCATCGTTATTTATTTTTTTTTTTTAAGTGGAATACGTTGCTTTTAATTCTAATAGACACAAATATTTTGATGTTAAACCTAATTGCTACATATTCTTTCATATTTTAATGAAAAAAATTACTGTAAGAAAAATATGGCCCAAATAATTGCATTTAGAGCTACCTAAAAACAAAGCCTGAAAATTTCTATACATAGCTACAATAAATTTAAGTTCTTATTAAACGGGCTACAACTACTCCTTAGTCATAATGAAATGTTATAATTAATATAAGTTTTATCGAATTTTTAGCTTTAAAGAAAAGTTTTTAAAATTCGTACGTGTCCTACACGTAACAAATTTATCCCGCATGTAACGAATACTTAATTGATTTAAAATATTATTTATCTCCAAGTTATTTAATTTGGTCATAATTCTCAGAATTTTTTAAGCAAATAATCCGCTTTCTTAAATTAATTTCCAATTTCAGGTTTTGCTGAACTTTTGCGTTACCAACACAAATTTAAAACAGTGGTAGTATTGATGTCCCACACGTAACCCGTAGCAAAATTGAGATTGCGCCAAGATACCTGCCAATATTTCCAAAAATATTTTTCTATAGCGTAAACATTATGTGGATGTATCGTTTCCAGCAAACAGTTAACAGTGATTGGTTTTTCGTACGAATGTCCCACAGGTAACAATGGAATGAAATGTTTAGATATCAAATATAAATACTCGCGTTTGGATATCGAAATCTTTCCAGTTGTCTTATATACAAATGTGTATAGAGCGCAAACAGGGCCCGAATTGCGTAAGACTGAAACGATCAAATAAGTAATTGTAGTTTTAACGACTGCTCTCTCTATATTTTTTTTTAAAGATATGATAGATATTGTCACCTTAGCCGATTCCGCCCCAGTATTAGGAAACAACTTTTTTCGTCTAGAATTCGGCTCAGTTTTTTTTTTTGGTCATACCAGCAGACGGTTCTGTATAAGTGGTACATACTTAAGTCGCAAACAAAATTTAACAAAAAAAAACATTTTCTTTGAATTTTTGTATATCGTTTTTCTTTTATTTTGTATAACCTAGTTATTCATTTTCTTACATTATACTTTTGCATTAATTCCACAACATATCATTTATTTCATAGTTTGCTGTATAGTCTGTACAAATTTTAATGAAACTCTAGATGGAAAAGAACAAAATCAAATGAATTGGGAATTGAAAACAGAAAGGATTATTCAAAAACTCTTAACTAGGACTTAATATGGTAATTCTTAACTACGAGCTACGACCAATATATATAATGTATGTAGTTATATCTGAAAATCGATGCAATCTAAAACATTTCATACCATAATTATACTTTAGTACAAAGCTGCAATTTAATATTATGCAATATTTTTTAAATCTTAAATCAATTATAACATAAAATTTTTATTTGAAAATTAATTTTTTTATAAAGTGCTGCCAATTGAATTGCTAACGAAACAAAAACTAATGAAATGTATTTCACAGCGCATGAAAATCATACTCGTAGAAAACTCGAGTTTAAACGAAGCAGAAAATTCTTTTTATTTTAGTTTAAATACAACGAAACTTTACCAATGAGTATAATGATAAACACAAAATATATCGAAATTAAATATCCTCCTGTATCTCACAAGTAACCAGAAATTAAAGGGAAAAACTTAATAAAATAAAATATTTCTATTAAATATAAATATATTTTTTTAAAAGATCAATATTCTTTGCGCAGCAAATATTTACAATAAAAGTAAATCGATGTAAAACTTGTCTCTTGAATAAAGCGTGAGAGTATAAGGGAAGGAAAGAAGGGCGGTTTTTTTTAATGTACGTACATTCAGGTTTCCGAAGCATGCTAATCAAGTAACTATAAGATAGAGACTAATACAAACTAAACACTTAAATTAAAAAGAGATAGAAACTAACAATAAAGGCGTTAACGATTAGCTCAGATCAGTAGTAGGGATCAATTTCATCAACATGCATTGGCTACCCTTCAAGAGTCGCCCCCTGGTTTACACAATGTTTTATAACCAATTGGGCTGTTTCTTTGATTTTATCATACGGACTGGGATGTAGTATCAAATCAGTCAAAATATGTAGGCCATTTTCTTGTTCAACAAGTCTGCAATACTTTTCAGGATACACCTTCAAAATCAAATTAATTATTTTATTTCTGTACTTAATTTTATACGCACATATCAGTACTTACACATGTCAAATTGGCTAATGCCCAAACAGCCCAATGCTGACACTGGGGAGTATCATAGCATCGCACCAAGCCCAAAATCGGCTCGAAGCTACGATAGTTAATATTTCTTTGACTCTTAATGTCCCAACGATCGATTGCTTTAACCATGCGCATCAATACATCGTCGCGGGTCGGCAACTGAATGGTCCATGCCTCGGGGCCATCGGAAGCTATGTGAGCCAATACACCGGCTGCATTGTAACTTACCTAGAAGCAAATTGAATTTTTGTAAATACATATTTTAATAAAATTATTTATGTGATTTACTTCAATTCCATCACTATCGGAGTCAAGGAGTGTAGCAAACACTTCAATAAATTCAGCTGTCATCAGATTGGGTCTTAGCCACTTAACTTCAGCAACATTACCCAATAGACCCATCATATTTCTGAGGAGTTCTTCGCGATCAGGAAATGTCTAAAACCAACAATCATCAGTTTCACATAGCATATTTCTGTATGATAAAACTTACATTTAAACATTTCAGGAAGTATTCCATTCCTTTTCCGTCTAAAAATCGCTTACAATTAATTGCAGTCTCATCGGTTACGTTCCACATCGTGGACCACGCTACTTCCATAACATCGTCAAATACAGAGCGTGTTAAACGGTCCTTGATTAGGCCTAACATCGTCTGTAAAACAAATCGCAACCCATTCAAACGCCACACCTAAAGATTATACCTCAAACAAATACTCACGCTAACAACACCCATGTCTCCTAAAAATAATTTCTGTCTACCGTCAACTTGACACGCTAAGGTGTTTAGCAAGTAAATAGCTATTCTTTGAACAAATCCTTCTTGTTCAGTCTTGGAAACACCATGCAGCAAAACTTTGATAAGACGTTCATATTCGAAAAGCTGTTAACAAAATGGGATGGATAAATTTCAAAGATCGTGATTTTTATAAAAAAAAAGGTATACCACATCGTTTGGCATGGAAAACTGAGTGAGTGTTAGGTAGCCATTACGAAGCATTGTGTCGTCAGTTATGTGCATTTCCATTCCATTGAGAAGAGTGCGAATTATGTGATTTTTAAGGGGTGTTCCGAACTTCGATCGATCACGTCCTTTCACTATGTAAAACAGAGTGGCACTGGAAGAAAAGTCGTCAAATTTAGAAAGCCAAGTAAAAAATTTAATTCCTTTTTTTAAATTTCAGATTGAATTACCTTCCGGATATCTGCATGTGTTTGAATTTTAAATGACGGTCCATTGCCGTGAGAACAACATCAAGAGCAGTGTGGATCTCTTTGCAACACTCAAAGCGAAAAATGTGATACAAATCATTTAGTACCTGAACATGAATAAATTTAATTTGAAATTCCAAACAGTAAATTAACAAATACAAAATACCCTTGTCAGAACAGCAGGTCTATCGTAATAGTAAAGCGCTGCAGTCAAAATTTGTTCCTCATTCGCATCTCCAGCAATCTAAAATAATTTTAAAAACTTAACTTGACCCACGAACAAAATAATAATATATTCTTACCTCAATAGCAGGAATATCATGTCTTTTACAGGCCCAATGTGGTGTATGATAAAGGCCAAGGTACTGAAGTGGCCGCTCAGTTCTTCCCGCTAGACCAGGAATGTCTGAATTCATTTGTGGTCGAGATTCCAGAGAGCTAAGGCTATCTTTTTTCTCGCACACTCCTTTCTGTGCAACTCCATTGCCTGCTAAATTTGTTCCCGAAATATCCAAGTGTGAAAGTTCAGGTAGATTTTCAACAAGCATCTCAAGGGTCTAAACAAGAATTATTTTATCTTTCTTAACATCACTGAGATTTTAAATAAAATTTCCTACCTGATCAGGAAGGTCGTATGTCCCGTGACCATTTACCGATCCACTTATCGATATATCAAGTGTTCGTAATTTTTTCATTCTACAAATAGCATGCAATTGATTTGCTATGGGCCACACATTGAATAAAATTAACGTATGCAAGTTGGGTAGGCTACAAAGTGCTTCCAAACTAAAATTGGCCAAAATGCATGATGTTAAATCTAAATAGTTCAAGTCTTGCAAATGAGCAAATTGTAGGCGATGATGCATAACCACACCATTTAAGACAAGTCGACGCAGGTGAGGACAGTTTAATTGGAAGTCTACAGGTTCTTTTTCATTTGGTTCGGGCTGCTGTAGAAGGTGTGCACTTAAACCTAATTCCAGCGAACGAAGACTTTCTCCGTATCTCGCTAAAAGATGATGTGATTGGACTGTTATTTTGTCGCAATACCATATTGACAGAGCATACAAGTTATGTCGCAGTAAAATTTCTAGACCTAAAGAATATATTTATATTTATTAGATATATTGGATACAATTTTTTAAGTGAATATTTTTTGGTTCTTTTAGTTCTAAAAAAAAAAGTTTTTATTTTTTGAAATAATGTAATAAAAGAAAATGCCACCCACACAAGTTAGTTAGTAATTTTATAGCTAATAGCTGCTTTATATTGATTTAGTCTTCGTTTTGGCCCAGATGTTATGTGTTTGTGAAAAAAAGTCATAAGGGGAGACATATATTTTTTTTATTTACTTATAGACTAAGAGCCGACAGCAGATTTTGGGTGTGAATGATAGAAAAAGAAGAATAGGCGTCAAAAGCTTCTTGAAAAGCTATTCAAAAATCGAAGTTTTGCAGTCCACAACTGGGGCTTTTGTGATCAACGAACTGGCAGGGAAACAAGTTTAACTGTGAGCATAACTTTTTGCGTCTTTCATATTTGTGATAACAGTTTGTTCAAAATCTCGAGTTCAAATTTTTCGACAAGATTTATATTTTTATTTTTCAATGCTATTTTTTTCTAGATTTAATAAATAATAAAGTGATTAAAGGAGCAAAAATCTTTCTTGGCTTCTGAGAGAATCAAGAAAAACGAAAGGTCTGTTCTCCAGGTTTTCTTAATTTTCAGTTTTGTAAAAAATCTCTAACTGTGTTTTCTGTGGGTTGGGTACCCTAGCCCCAAATTCAAAAGCCCCAAACCAAAATCCAAAAAAAACTAAAATCCACAAAAACAGAATCCTTAAAACCAAAATCCACAAATCCAAAATTCACGTGGATTCATGTGGATTTTAGATTTGAAGAATTTGGATTTGTGGATTTTAGATTTTTGGATTTTCGATCGGGGATTTTGGTTCTTGGATTTTGTGACTGGAGTTTTAAATTTGTGGATTTTCAAAAGTATGGGGATTTTGGATTCGTGGATTTTGTTTTTGGAGATCGCATTTGTTGAAAATAAAAAAAAATCTTTAAGCTAACTTAAGAAATAGTAATAACTTGAATGTGCAATTGTTCAGAAATTCAAGGACTCAAAACATGTTATTTTACAAAGGAATACAAATTTTCAATGAATTGCCTAATAATGTGAAAACTGAAACTAACTTAGTAAAATTTAAAAGAGAGGTATTATTTTTTGTAAAAAATAATTATTAAATTTAAGAAATTTAAAAATAAGAAAAATATGTAATTGTAAAAAGTAGCTAATTTGCTAAATAAACTTTATCTAATCTAATCTAATCTAATCTAAAGCTCGAACTTAACTCTGCTCTATAGTCAGTCAAAAGAACTAACACAAGCTACTCGAATCTCATTGAAATGTACATATGTCATCACAGGTTCTTTACTCTTAACTTTTAAGAGCAAAATGTATACCGAATCAGACCAAACTACATTTGCTCTCACTCAGTATACATTCTCTACATTTGAATGAGCATAATGTTGTACATATGTTGCAGAGAGCGATGTCTATGCTGATATACGAATTGGCAATACGCTTCCAGATAGCGTGCATGATGCAAGAAAGCTGAGAAACTGGCAAAAATTACATTTTTATTTCTTACAACCTTCAAGATGACTAACTTTTTATTTTTGTTTTGTCTGATAGAATCATTTTGTGAATTTCTTCTTTTTTTTATTTCTAACAATTATTGCCAATGTGTCAATGTTGATACAATCTAAGTTTCCCTTTACAACATTGCAAAATACAAATTCAAATGCAAAGTTCTTTTTTAAATTGGTGAAACACTTTTACTTTTCACTTTTCAAAAATAGTCTGATAAATTGAAGTCTTTTCACTTTGCAAATTTAAGTCTGAAATCCTGAAAATTTTTAAAATTTTGACTTAAGAATAGTTCTGCATTGCAATGGTGAATTTTTGTTTTAATAGGTACGGCTTAAAAAATAGAAAGCGGCAAAATTAAAAAAAAAAGAAGAAAAGTGAAGAAATTCGACGTCAATTGTACTTAAAAAACGGTTTTTTGTCATGTTTATGTTGGAATATCTCGTAAGAGCAATTTTGACTCCAGATTCGGATTCAGCATCCTTCCGAAATCCTTAGGAATAGTATGGTTTGGTTTAAAGGCGTATTTTTGTTGCACACCATCAGTGTTATTTATTTAAGCAAAATAGATCGAGAGCTCTTTTGACCTCTTGCGTCAAAATCTTGTTTCAGATTCTGTTCTGTTTTCCTTCTAAGTAGACCTCCTGAACATGGACTGGCTTAAAAGTTAACCCAAATTCGTTTGCTGACTTTGCACAAATTAAAAATTGCAAAGAAATATAAAAATAGCATTCATGATTCATACATAAACGATTATTGTCTATCACTATGCTCCGCACAAAATCAATTAAGGACGTATTAGAGATAAATCATAGGCGATTACTAATCCCATTTAAAATAGCCGAAATGAAAAAGAAAACAAAATACATATGTACATTTGATATTTCGAAACTCACCATCACCAGTCAATGTACTGTTTCTTAAATGTACAATCTTAATCGAGGTCTTTTCTGTGTCCCGGAATAGGTTAACAACTTTGTCGTCCAGATGCTTTTGGAAACGCTGGTAGCACTCTACGAAACGATCGCAAATGTCATTTGGCAAAACAATACCATCGTCGAGAATGCGATATCCTCGTTCGTCGCAACAACTTATGACCTCCAAATTATTCGACAGATACTGAAACGAGATGTCTTTCAATGTTGGTGGATCCTCGTCGAGGACCCCATTGGCCTTTAATCGAACTTTTCCGCTCATTATGTTCGATTCTCTGTTGTTTCTGTTGTTCGATTAGTTTGATGTTTTTTTTTTTTCTGAAGCGAATCGTAAAGTTTATTTATTTCCGAAAACAGAAGGTATATATTATATAAAAATATATAACAACAAAAGGAAATTGTCCTTTCGTTGGGTGAAGTTGCAAAACAGTTTTTCTGCAGCCTTATCGATGCACAATCTTTCTAAAAATACAAATAAAATATATTTTTGACAATTTTCATTTTTATTTTCTTCTTCTTCCTTTGAAATTACGTAGGATTCGTTGCGAAGTGCATTACATTTAAGTCCACAAAGGGTGGGGGAGGGGTGAAAAGAATAAATTCGTTTGTCGTGGAAAAAAGTTTTTTTGCCCGAGGATACTATAGCTCAAAAAATTACTTTACTGACTCAAGTTAATCGTGAAAAACTTCATTTTATGTACAAGCACTCATTTCGTGAAACATTCTTTGTGGTTTTCTGCAGTAAATATTTCATTTTTAGTGCATTTATACACTGATGGCACAGGGCACACCAACAAGAACAACAGTGAACAGCCCAAGTAGACGACTTTTTTGTAAAGAAAACTTCTCGATCGTTGTCGATGTCGTTAAATGTGCCTTAAATTCGCGTGTCAATTTATAGAGAATGTCCTTGAGAATACTACTTTTTTACTCTCAAATGGTTGAATAGAGAATTTAATTATTTTCAATTTTTATTTTCGAAAGTTAGCATGATAATCTGCAAATAAAATTCACTTTTTCTGTGTCGTTGCAAGCAGCTCACAAAAAAACTACGATTTGGACTTTTCTTTCACTTTTTCTGACGTTTCTTTTGCTCATTGCTGTCCTTCTTTGTGGAAAAGACATAGAAGAAGAAGATGACAAAATAACAACAACAATACAAATTACACCACAATCTGCATCGCTTTTTTCCCTTTTTGATTTTTGACGTCGACGACTGGGCACAGTTTTTCACCTTTTTTTCGCTCAGCGTGGAAAAAGATGTGTTTGATTTGGAAGTTTGTAACAAAAGCCAACTTAAAGACAATTAAAAAATCGTTTTTAAATTTTTTTCTAAATTGCACAAAACTTGTTTAAGCAAAGATTAGGTAAGGACGTGGATGAACAAAATAAAGTAGACTCTAAAGCCCTTACTACATAAGCCAAAAAAGTGTAAAAGTACAAAAGTGAAAATTTTCAAACTCATTTTGCAATAGTGTTTCTCAATGAAAATCTTATAAAAATGATGCATAAAGCTTAAATTTTGATTAAGGAAAACATTTCTATATTCGTTTTCACAAAATAACTACACTAGTGGGAAAAAAATATTTTTATTTTTGTAGTTTTGCAAAAAGTGGTGAATGTACGTAAGGCTTAACACATTTGTTCACTAGCACATACAAACCCAAGCAACTTTCTCATCAACTGGCATGGAATTAATGAAGCCAGTAGTGAAGCAAGTTGAATAGCAAGTAGGGAGAAAAGCAAGTGGAATGCAAATGGGAAGCAAGTAGAAGGCAAGTGGAATGCAAATTACGTATTTGACGGGCAGTGCATGTAGCCAATTTGCTTGCCAGTACTTGCGAAATACTGGCAAGCAAGTACGAAGAAACAAGTTGCTGGAGATTTTTTTGACGTTTTCTTTTGATTTCCTTAAAAATCTCTTGTACCTTTCACACGAGGAAACAAAATCTAGGCAATTTTGAGATTTCCCGCAATTCAATTGGTTGAACGCACCTTGACCGTAGATGTGAAAGGAAATGTCAAAAAAATCTCTTCAAATCCTCGATGGTGGAGATTTTGTTCACCTCTCTTTCCTCCTCACAAATGAACTGAAAGTTGCTAGCAACTCAGTTTCCTCGTGTAAAAGGGGACTTAGCAGATGTACGCACAAACTCCAATCAACCTTAAAAGCTCTCATTGCCCAAAAATTTTTCGCCCAATAACAAACGTCATCTCTGAAAAAACATCTGTTAAAATTTTTCTAAAACATTTTGGGACCGAAAAAATACTTGAAGTTGAATAACACACTACACAAAATAATAAGAAATAGAAATGTTATCCACTAAGGTTCGAATTGTATTGAACAGCAAAAATGCAGCCTTCATGTGCTTACAGTTAAAAGTAAGTATTATGAAATTCAAAAACCTATTAAAGCCGCCTAACCTAAAATCTTTGGTTCTGTTGCAGGCGAATCGGTCAGTGCTTAGCCCACTATCCTCCATTAGCAATAGGGATCTGCACATTGGGCACTGCAGACAGCCGATAAGCACAATCGATCCGGCAATTGCCTCAAAATTGACTCCTCTTATGGGACTCGCTAGTGTTCGTTATTCAAGCGAAGATGCAACAGGGAAAAATATCGTCGACCTTACACAAATTCCAGATGCACCACCTATTCCAGAACCTTTGTCGGTAACTGATGCTGCTGTAGAGATTCTCAATGCAGCTGGAGAGCCAACATTCGCCTCCATGGGCTTAGGCGGCTGGAGTCCCGTGGGCATGGTTCAAAACTGCATGGAGTACCTGCACATTGGTTTGGATATGCCTTGGTGGGCGGCAATTGCCATTGGCACGGCTGTGGTGCGGACACTCATCTTTCCCTTGGTCATAGTTTCACAGCGGAACGCAGCAAAGATGAACAACCATATGCCCCAGCTACAAGTTCTGCAACTTAAGATGACCGAAGCCCGCCAAACGGGCGATGCAATTGAAAGCGCCCGCTACGCTCAGGAAATGATGCTCTTTATGAAGGAAAAAGACTTAAATCCGCTTAAGAACATGGTTGTGCCCCTGGCGCAAGCTCCACTTTTCATTTCCTTCTTCATGGGCCTGCGAGCGATGGCAAACACACCCGTGGAGTCCCTGCGCGATGGTGGTCTGTGGTGGTTCACAGATCTGACCATTGCGGACCCCTATTTCCTTCTGCCAGCCATTACGAGCGCCACGCTTTATCTTACCATCGAAATCGGAACAGACAGTGCACGTCTCTCGGCGCAGAACATGCACGTAATGAAGTACGTGCTGCGTGCCCTCCCCATTGCCATCTTTCCATTTACAATGAACTTCCCAGCAGCCATTTTATGTTACTGGACCTGCAGCAACTTCATTTCACTGGGACAAGTTGCAATTTTGAAGATACCTGCCGTGCGAGAATACTTCAAGATCGACAAAATGGTCACGCATAACCCAGAGAATCTGCCGATGAAGAAGAAAAAGAAGGGATTCGTTTCGGGGATTAAGGAATGTAAGTTGCAGTTGATAACTTATTATGTTTCCCAACTTATTGTGTAATTCTAGCTTGGAGTAACATGAAAATCACCCGACAGATCGAAGAACGACAGCAAATCGACCAAATACGCTTTGCAAAGGCGGGTAGGGGCCCGCTCGTGAAGACATTCAAGTTCGACCCCACTAAAGCTCCTCCCGGCCCAGCGGTGGAAGCAAAAAGAAAGGATTAATAGAGATTCCTTATGTGGAATTTAATTAGATTTAAGGAATTAAATAACGATCTTGTATATGTACAGAAAATAAACACTGTTGCGCTTGCTTTTTGTTAGGAAATCGGCTTAACTTTTAGTTGCAATGCACTGATTTATGACCTCAGCTAGGTGTTTGTTTTCCAGCGCAGCAGCAACTCTTTCTTTATCGGCTAACTGCTTGTTGACAGCCAATTCAGAGGCGTGGGTGCCAGGGGTTATTTCAACAGTGACCTTGAATCTTGGAGGTAGCGAACGTAGAAGCTTCACCCGAATCGAGAGTCCAATGAGAGTCGCCATGCTGCAGTGCGGTATTGTTGGTGTGAAGTGGATGTAGACTTCATTTGATTCGTCATTGACTTTTATTAGGTCTTCCTGTACAACATGCAGTTCTTCGAGAGACAGAGGATGTTCTGGGTCATTGATACCACGGATAAGATCTGATTTCGGAAGAAATTGAGTCTGTGAAAATTGTCTGGAAATAAATTAACTTACCGAAAATTTCACGAGAATCAAATGGATCAGGGATGCCCTCGTTTTCTTCGTCAATTGTTGTTTCCCTTTCCTTACATTTACCGTAGACACTTGGATTGATGTTTTCTATTTCTGTTGGCATTTTTAACTAATTTCTTTGAAAAATAAAATTAAAAACAAGTTTTTGATGTGAAAAATGTTTTGCGTATTTTCGAATTATATTTTTGACAACTGAAATGACTCCGTTCAGTGGCCAAATTCAATCAAAATCTGAAAATTGACCGCGTTCTAGTTTCAATGTATAGTCCTCTGTTACACTATGATTCCTTAGTCCCCTATTACACGGTGATTTTTGCGCCTGACTCTTTTTTCGAATTTCTCTTTGAAAATAAAATCATTTTGAGCAGCGACGACGAATTTTTGTTGTTGTTTAGCGTTGTGTATTTGTCATATTTTTTTCTATTGTGAATGATTAGCTGCGAATCGCTCCGCATTCGCGTTGGTTTGGGAGAACCTTAAGGCACTCCCAAACCAACGCGAATGCGGAGCGATTCGCAGCGAATCATTCACAATAGTACAAATATGACAAATACACTCCGCATTCACAGCGAATCATTCACAATAGTACAAAATATGACAAATACACAACGCTAAACAACAACAAAAAATCGTCGTCGCTCCGCATTCGCGTTGGTTTGGGAGAACCTTTACTCGAGAAATATCGCTCGTAGAGAAAAAATATAATAACCAAAGTTTTAGATAATTAAATTTTGAAATACTTTTGTTATAAGAATTTTTAGTTTAAAGTAGAAAATAGGCAAGTAAGGCCTAGTTTAGTTTCCGTGCGCAAAAAAAGTCCATGCAAGTATTCTCGCATGTCAAAAATAAGGTGAAATGCAATATTAATGATTGGTTTATAGTTTCATGCAAAAAAGCAGCGTAAAGCCGTCGTAAACAAAGTTTTGAACTTCGTAATTATGTCACAATTTGTATGGAAAATTTGACAGATTTTCGCAGTTTACAACTTTATAACGACTTTACGCTGTTGCTTATTATAAAAATTACAAAAAGTTCGTTAAAGGTTCTATGTTGAACATAGAACCTTATAGCAATTAGTATTTGTGAAGCTTCATCTCCTGTAGCATTAAAAAAAATGTTTTGATTCTATCTGAAAGGCGCTAAATTACAAACATTTTGGTATATAAAACTCATTTTAGGTAGTTTCTATAACACACCCATTAAGTATTCATCCAGCGAATTTTTTTGAATGCAAAACACATAAGCTTGCTGAATAAAATATCTTTTTTTGGATGGTTGGTTTACACTTAAGGTAAATTATTGAATCAATGGGTGGTTTAGGCCAAGGCAAAACATTTTTTGCCTTGAATATTATACAATTTGATACAGAGGTGGAAAATTGTTTACAAAATTTTGATTTTGTTCGTATGTAACGTATTTGTTAAATAAAGCCTGTAAACTAGGCTTTTTTTTAACAAAAATTCCTTTTTTTAATCCAAGATGGCGGCCAACGCAATAGGGATAGGATGTGGAGAACTTTTTTTAGGTAACCCCCAAACAAAATAAATCAACATTACTCCTATCCTTTTTTTTGCAGGGCTAAATGTGAACAAGTTGGCCCTCAATAATTGTTTGTAATAAATAATTGGAAATAGTCATTAAATTTTGTTTTAAAGAACATTAAAGATAGGAAATAAACAAAAAACGAAAACAGCAATGAGCAGGTAAAAGCTTTATATTAATCTGATGTTATAATACGGCAAGCTTCATCATCTCTATTAGATCTCCGTTTATCCATTGCGTTCCCGAGGGTATGGGTAGGTATGTACATAGGTTCGAAGAGGGGAATGGAGGAACCTGAACCATCCTGAGTTCCGAATGAATCTGAGGATGTTCTTTGTGGCAAGGCAGAGATGTGCCCAGTTTATTGAAAAAGCTTTTCGTATTCTGGCCAGCCTGATACAAATTCTGTTCATGTGGGTTTCCATTGAGTTGTGGTCCGTTATGACTTTAACTTGTAGTATTCAGTTTCTTCCTAATGTGAAATGTTTTGCCATAGATTCCCAATGAAGTAATCAGCGCATACAGCGATAACCTAAATAATCTGGTAAGAAGTATTGCTATAAAACTATCACTCTTAAAGATATAAATTGAAATAAATATGCTCCAAGTCGCGTATTATCTTATTTATTGCACAGACAAAAAGTTATACATAATTTTTGTTTCAAAAAATTCCATGGTCATTCATTTGAAGTCAATCAAAATGCTATAAAGTTCTCGGGTCGGTTTGGTTGTCATTTCGTTTAATGTTTGGATTTATTATTGAACAATTTTTCTTCGTTTTTTTTTTCAGTGGGATAAAATAGATAAAATGTCTGGATGTAGGTATTTGTAAAAAATATTAGGTGGCATTGAAATATCAAGTTTTCAAATTCTTAGGATATTATGTATGTGTTCTTCATCAAATTATGTTAACAATTAGCAGTTTGTGTAAAACCATTACTTTTATTGAAGTCGCGTCTGGGTCACTCGGTCGATTGGGTCTTGTTCTTCATCAGTCGTTTTCAGTTGTTGTTCTTTTCCGTTTTTCGGTGTTCTTGTTATTTGACGTCAAACTAAACACTTGTATTCTGTCGTCGTTTGTTTCAGATAATACTGTCTGTGGAAAATAATAAAAAAAAATACGAATAAAATTACAACGTCATAACATACATACTAGGTAGATAAGAATCAAAACCGAAAGTCAAAATCAGTAGTTTCGTAGCGTCATGCGTATCGCGTGTACTTTCTCACTCATACTTACCACCAGGCTTTTTCAGTAAGTAGCTGTTTTCCAACAAAGAAAGAGCAAACAGGAATATTTTTCAAACGAAATCACTTACCTTAATTTAAAGCCGGCGAACTCGTTTGCGATTGCTTTCGCTAGGTTCTTCAGCATCCATTACCTTGAATAATAAATTGTTATCAAAACTACCTTTTATAATTATTTGAAAGACTTTACCTTAATTTTGGAGCCACAAATTTCAGCTTCATTTAATGTATCAATGGCATTTTGAGCACTTTCTTCTCGGGCGTATTTGACGTAACCGCAGTTACGATTTGGAAGTAAATACACATCAATGAGACTGCCAAAAGTGGAGAACACGTTCTTCAAAATAGCTTGCGGAATACTCTGGTAGTAGAATCGTATTTAAAACTATGCTAAAATTAAAAAAAAATTAATTCTTACCGATGAGAGTACAATAAAAAGTCTGCGAGCAACATGTGCATCTGGCGAAGCCATGGGTGCTGCAGGTGGTAAGCTAACGCTGCACACTGAGTTTTGGTTACGTCCCAAAGAAACGGGTACTTAAAAGAGAAAGATTTTTAAGTTATTTTTTGTTGAATGCTTTCAGAATACCAACCATCCATCATGGAATTGTCCGAGCGTGGATTTATAACCGAGAATTTCACAATCATTCTCTCACCAACTGGGTACTCTAGACCATGGATTTTTTCCCTAACATGAAATAAAATAGGTAGAAATAAGCAGTGAAAATTATAATGATTTTTTTTTTAATAATTATGAGTCTGGCTAAGCTCCGAAACGTAGTATCGCAGTGCATAATAGATTTTAAGATAAGTCATTTTCTGATATAAATTAATATAAAAAGTGCGCATTCTTTTTATTGTGGTGCTTTTTTAATGCATTGAATAGCGTTGAATTTTAGTAAGAAAGTAAAAATATAAAAAGTTTAAAAAATCATGATGCGCTGCAGTACTGCGTCTTGGAACTCAGCCTCTATTGCAAAAAAAAAACTTAAAGTAACCGTTACATTCGGGTTACCTTTTTGTTTTATTTGTTTAAACAAAACAAACAATTTTAAGTTTAATTTTTTACTATGCGGCATCGCATATTGGACCGAAGATGTTCGAAAAATAAAAAAACTGTACACAGTGAACAAATATAGAATAAACCTTCTCAAATAAGAAATTTTCAATTTATCATCTACCATAAAAATAAAATGATTTTCAAGGTATGGCGAAATATCAAAAAAAGTTTTTAATAAAGGATTATTCTTGTTGCGGAATGAAACAAAATTAGAAAGTAATTAAGTTAAGGCGCCATCATTTAAGGGCCTTATTACGGTTCGGGAATCGAAAGTTCGCTAGAAGTCAAACGGTTTGGTGAATTTTTTTTTTACGTTCGTATTAGGGTTGACGAATGAATGATTTTTTTTGTTGCGACAAATGATTAAAAAATACATCTCAATGTCCGGAAATTTTGCTGTTTTATTTATTTTTATTCTAAATTATATTATAAAAATGATCACTACACGATTTTACTGTAATAAATTACCCAACCAGGCAACGCTTTTAAATTTGTTCAAATTGGTGAAGATTTTGGTTGCCGTTTAAATTTTAAAACCTTATTATTCAATGGTTTTTATGTTGTGAATGTTTTTTTTGTTAATTGTGTTTGATTCAAATATTAATTGAAATTTTAATAAACATAAAAAATATTTTATCCTAAGAAGTTCGTGTTTTATTTGTTGTTCGCCGGCCAGTCACTACAATATTTCATTCGCTTAATTTTAATGTTTTGGGTGAGTCATCTGGCAAATTTTCGCCTATTGTAATACCAAATTGATTCATTCGCCTTCTTCTTCCTTTCATTTGGAAACGGTAACAGGGCCCTTAAATTTAAATTATGACTTTAAAAACATGTCTATTGTCTTAATTGCTGTTTCAGGCAAAAAACAAAACCACTTTTTAAATGAATTTTATTATTTCAATGATCATCATTGAAATTCAGACATTTTGTGTGAAAGGCCTGGGCTATTTAGATAGCTATATAAATAGCCTTAAATATATTTTGTGGTAACATTTTCTTAATTTTGGATAAATTTTAAATGGTTGGAAAGTCATATCCACGGAGGGTGTGCGCATCACAAAATTAAAGACTGTGGGTCTATTTTAGTCAAGTTCTATTTTATATTGAAGATCATTGTGCACATTGAATTCAATTTAAAAAATAAAAAGATTGTTTTTAGCTTCAAATTTTCAAATTTTTTATAGTTAGCTTTCATTTTCCGAGTTGTGTCGAATTTCGACACTGGAGGGGGGGAAGCTAGTATTTATTAAAAGTAATACAAAGAAGAAAATTGATGGTTAAGTCCACAGTACACAAATAATATGTATACTGTGGGTTAAGTCCAGTCCCAGAATCGCTTACTTGTGCCAAATGAATCGAAAAAGTGAAAGCAATGCTCGGCAGCGAATATGAAAACTATTTATTCGATTCACTTTTTCAAGGAACCAGAATAGGCCCCCAGAATGCGTAACATCGCTCCATTATAAAAATACCTATCTAATAAAGTCATAACACTCGTTGTTATAACTTCTAAACGAAGAGAAAACGAGAAAATTGCCTCTAAAGTTTTTCGACTAAAAATTACTTCAGGAACCTAGGTTTATTTCTGCGGTGGTGACTATGGAGCACCCTATATGCGTAAACCTTCTTTTATTTTTAAAGGTGCATAATAGTCAAATGCTCTGGCAGAATTTAATTCTTATTTTATGTTGCCGTTAAGACATTTATCGTCAGGTCGGATTTTCGACCACTGGGCGATACTCTTTTTTTTTTTTATTACTAGCCCTTACCGGCAAACTTCGTCCGCAAAAAATGCAAAAACTTTAGTTTAGTTGTAATAGTCTAAGAGCCAACGACATAAAAAGTGAAGTCATTTGCGTAGTGACGACGAAACCACAAATAAACATTAATTTGCATAACATTGTATTTCATATCAATAATAGCATTTGAGTGATTGAATCAATAGCCGTTTTTCTGACTACCCTAACACTTTTTGTATACATTCATTTCAACACCTATGGTCGATTGGAAAAAGTGTTGACAATTGTAATAAGTTAAACTCTCCATAGTTATTCCCTAAGAAGATCGAGAGCAATGAAGTTTCCAAAAACAACTTATGTTTTTGTGTTTGCATATTAAAGTACAGTACTTATTTTTTTCTATTTTTCCGACAGACACTTCAATTTTATGCAAAGATGTATAGATTGCTATGTACAGACAATTTAAGAAATTCAGAGTAAAGGAACTACCGATGTGGCTTAATTATTTAGTTTGTTTGTTAAGAGGTTTTAAGACTTGAACTTACTTTGCATAGATAGCAGCTTCTGGGGTGTTGTAAGCGACTGTAACTTCGTTTGTTCTAGGGCCGTCTAAATGAAAATAGAGCATTTTAATAAATCTTGGAACCCAATTCAATCTTTTTACCCTCTCTTATTATTTGACAATAATCTAAGCCTGGCACAATGTCAAACAAACGCCATAGCTGATCCTGGTTGATATTGTTGCTGCAAATTACATCCAGAATAGTAGTTGCTTGGTCCATAGAGTTTTGCATCTTTAAAAATGAAGTCATTTCACTGCTTGGATTGTTAATTTTGCTATTATTTTTGCCATTGCCCCAATCGTTGTATCGGTTGAAGGACTCATCACGATTTCCATCACGTCCATCTCGACCGCCGTCTCGATTTCGAGCAAGTTTTGGCTCGGCGAATACTGCTTTGTATTTGGCTGGGCAGTTCTCAAAAGCAAGGGCGGCGTGGTAGAAACTAGATCGAAATCTTCAATTTTCAAACAATCGCTCGAAAAATAAATCTTACCTGTCATATCTGACGTAAGCAAAACCTTTGGAAGCTCCCGTTTGGCGATCATGAATTAAAGAAACGGAAGCCACATCCCCGTATTTTTCGAATTCCTCTTGAACTTCTTCCTCTGTGGCATTTTTCGGAACAACTATAAACAAGCGCACGTATCTGTCGGGTTCATTGTCTGTGCGGCCTTGATTTTTACTACAAATAACGTAAATTAATTCCTTCTTTCTACGTTTTTGATTACAACTTACTTTGCTGCAACAATAACCTTCACAGGTCGCTCGAATTTACCAATACGCTTTCCATTCATCTCTTCCTGTGCATGTGCGGCTTCTGAAGTTTTCGCAAACTTCACATAGGCGATGCCTTTATTTTCACCAGACTTTTTATCCTTCACAACCCAGACATCTTCGATCTCGCCGAATTTGCTGAATACTTCGCGCAAATCATCTTCGGTGTTTTCCTTGTTGCCGATGATAAAAAGTCGAGACATTGGAGGCTCGTCTATTTTATTTGACCGACTGTTTTGGTCGTCTCTGTAACTTGAGCGGAAATCGGACATTTCTATTGAATTTATTGGAGTTTAAGAAGAATTATTAATTATTTCAGATTAGATTCGTTGGTTTCTATTTTAATTTTAATTTTAGCGTCTACTACCGTTCTACGTGTTGTGAATACACTAATTGAAAAATGAAAAATCGATTATAAAGCTGTGGATCGTGTATCGGAAAAAAAACACAAAATGGAGTCAAATCGAGAGGTTTGAAAAAATCTGTGCGTTCAAGGATCCAGAAATCTGATTTTTTGTAGGTGTGTTCCACAACTAGTTTCAAACCGCCATATTTAGTGCAAACCCGTTCCACAATTGAAATTTAGGTGTTGTTTTTGCTAGCCCAGGGGAATCGGACCAAAAGAACGACATCGGGGCTTAGCGATGCCATGACAGGAAAAAAATTGAGTTTTCATACAAATTATCGATAACAATTATGAAAATTTCGCCGGTAAAACACTTTTTATCTAGGCTAAAGACCACTTTACGCGATAACAGAAGTCATATGACCTGTCATTATATTTTCTGTTTGATTTCTCATTTGAGCTGTCATTTCAAGTCAAGTCATACGGTTATAGTTTTTTATGTTTACACGCCTTTAATTCGCATTTGATTTTCTCTATGGTTATCTGTCAAAACCAAAATAAAAGAAAAAAAAGTCATAAACAAATAAATTTTTGTAGAGCAAAACTACTTTTTAAGAATTATCAATTGTCGTTTTCATTCAAAATAAAATTTTTTTGTAGAAATATTTTTATTTTCAATACTCTGAATTCACTATTTTCCATGAAAATAAAAATTCCCGTTTGACTACTCAAATGGAATTAGGTGCAGTTCTAATGTCACTCATATATCTCATATGATTGCTTTTGAGGAATCATA
Source organism: Dasysyrphus albostriatus (assembly GCA_946251815.1). Taxonomy (NCBI): domain Eukaryota; kingdom Metazoa; phylum Arthropoda; class Insecta; order Diptera; family Syrphidae; genus Dasysyrphus; species Dasysyrphus albostriatus. Next base: position 143,269,934 of record OX276336.1, read on the forward strand.
TGAGATATATGAGTGTGTTCAGACGATATGGTATACATTTTTTGACAGGTCATACGAGAAGTCATATGACATCTATAATCGTGTAAAGCGGCTTTTAGTCCCGAAAATTCTCTGGGCTTGTAATAAAATAATAATTATAAAAATCCACTTAAATATCTGGACATAGCTAGCTCTATATGGACTTAGGTGTTGTTGTATTTGACATGAAAATTGCTTTTTTTGTTATCGTTTTTTTTCGGACGATATTATTATGAGTTGCAAAAAAACACAGCTATAATCCAAATAAAAACAACGAATAAGCTTTTTCCAGTTAATTTACATATAACTTCATCCTCAGTCACTTATTTTTGACTAAAATATAATTTTTAATTTCCGACAAAAAAAGTTCTTCCTTATATTCACTTTCAGTAAAATCAGCAAGCAAACACAAGATTTTGGCAGAAAAAAATGGTTACGTTTTTTCTGAATTTTTAGATGTGTTGGCGGTCTTTTGTCAGACACAAACTAATGTGAACACAAGACTCCCTTTGACGTTGAGAAGTCGTTGAAAGAAAACGCAAATCTGAGCTCATTGAAGGATTAACTATAATTTTATTTTATTTCCACAACTTAAATTTATTTTTTTTTTAAATATTTTCAAATTATATAAAATTGAATTTTGTAGTATTTGTTTGTCAAGGAAAAAAGTACAAAGAGAGAAAGCAGTTGTCACAAAAGAAAACATCAAAAAAATCTATACATTTTTGAAAAAAAAACCTGCCTGACTCTGTCATTTCTTTTCCACCATGAAGTGAAAGTGAGAAAAAGTATAAATACGACCAAAAAGTCGGAGGAATCAGTCCAATGTGAACACCATCAATTCTGGTCGGAACCATAGAGTACCTATATTATATATACTTTTTGTTCGTAAAGAGTTAAAAATCAAATTGTATTGAAAAAACAAAAAATATTTTCAATTTTTGAATTCAACGGATTAATATTTTAAATATCTGAGCGCGGTAGTCCACAAAATTTGCGCACTGAGCACTGTAGCAACATTTCTTTTATTGTGTTGGTGCGGTCCCCATTTAAAATGCACGGAACAACCAATACATGCTAGGAAATTTGGACAAAGTGCTCTCAACTCAGCTTGTAGGATGAAAGAGAACCAACCCCCTGAGTCGGGACTCTAGATAATATAGGTACTCTATGGGAAGGGCACTGAAGCTAGTGTCAAAAACTAACGAAAAGTGGCTTTCCGCATCGTCAAAAGGGGAACGCACCTATACTGTACTTATCATCCATCTCTTTTTGGCATGCATAGTGCTTGATTACACGATTCGTGTTTTCGTTCGTTTAGTTCTTAATGATGAAAATTTATATGCAGTTAAAGAATATTTCTTTGCTCAAGTTTAATTATTTTTATACGTGTACGTTTCTTTTTTCTTAACATTCAATTACTTGTACATTGATTTTAAATAAATGATTGCCCTACGGCAGCTCTAGGCAAATATTTCTTTTTACGTGGTGCAAATTAGTGCTCAAACCGTTACCGACAATTTGACAAATTTTCTTCTCTCTGAGGATTTCATCCCACATGTCACAATTTGACATTTAGTCGAAAATAGTTGGCCAGTTTATATTTCTTGAGCGCTCAGTATTTTTCCTCAATTTTTTGACAGAGCAGGAGAGTAAAATATAAACAACATTCCTCACACAGAAGTCAAAACAAATCCCTTTTTCTTTTCTTCTTATGTAATTTACTGCGGCAAAAAATAATTGAGCAAGCGAATCCAAAAAATTTCAGTCTCAGTTTTTAAGGGGAAAAATGAGGAATTTTTGAGAGGAATCCTGTTTATATTTCTGAGCGCTCTGAGTCCTCTGAGATCTCAGAAATGGTTCAATTCACAGTTTCCAAGTTTTTCCCGAGATACTGCCTCTTACGAAGAACTGACAAATCCTCCAAGAGTAGACTTGTCATGAATTAGTGCTTCTCATTAAGTCGTTCAGATTTGGCAAAAAATTGTAGGTCCCCTCCATTCCTGCCAACAACACGCACACAGGAATAGATGAGAGTTGTAAGTCACTAGGCCCTGGTTCTCCACGAGCTGTTGTGCCACAAAATGTATTTATTTATTTTTATACATATATAGAGCTTATGTATGGAGAAAACATACGACTAGCGGTCCAAATATATAATATGTCAATGCCCACATATAAGGTGTGTCACTGTGTTTCTTAAATTCTTCGCACTATTTCGGACTAAATGTAAGATGGTGTTAACATTGGATTGAAAAACTGTTTTTTTTTTTGACTTTTCAGTATTCACATCTCGCTCCCACTTCTCCAGTAAAGGAAGATGTAAATACTGAAACGTCAAAACAAATCCAGTTTTGCAGTCCAATGTGAACACCGTCTAAAATTGTGACGTTCTCCAGAGATTAAAAACTGTCAAAATATCGGGAGCTGTTTGGGCACTAATTTGCACCACGTCAAATATAATATTTGACTAGAATTGCCGTAGGGCAATCATAAGTCAATCAATTTTCTTATAAAATCAATGTACAAGAAATATAATGTTAAGAAAAATGAAACTTACACGTAAAAAAATAATAAAACTTAAGCAAAGAAATATTCATCCAAATGGACACTTTTTTTTTCAAATCTGACATACGAACAGCTGGCATTTTGACATCTGGCAAGGGGGGGGGGGGGGTTAGTATTTTACTCTCATGAGCGCTCTTTTTGGTCGGAAACAGTACAATTTTTTTACTACGGGTTCGCACTAAAAATGGTGGTTTCAAACTGCTTGAAACTCGGTGTGGAACACACTTACAACCATTGACCTACTATAGTAAATGGACTGCCAGGAGCCAACTTCAGTCTATTACTATACGCGACTAGCGCTGATGTCGAATAGGCGGCAGACATGGTGCAACTTGTGACAAATAAATTGAGTGTTTCTTTTGTTTTTAATTTTATTTTGAAAGACAATAACAGCAAACAAATGAATTAAGTTTTTGAAAAAGTGTTGAATGCCATTTATTAAAACATTAATCGACTGAAGTACCTACATATTTGATTTTTAATTTTTTTTTTTAGAAATTCGCCTTTTCTTTGGCGAAAAAAAAAAAAAACCAAAGAAGAGCTTCCCTTATCCGCGAAAATTTGTTTTTTTTTTTTTATTAGTTTTGCTAGTCAGTCGCCACCTCTCTGAGTTCTGAGGAAGAACAAGATAGTTTCAAGGGCTTTTTATTTATCTATCACTTGATTTTTGAGTTCGTTTTTGACTTACCATTTTGCAATTCCTTGTATCATGTTGATATTAGTAGGAAGGGTAAATACCTATCCTGTAAGTTCGAACTGCTCCATGATTGTTTTTAAGTAAATTTTTAAATTAAATTAAACGACTGACTTTTTCAATAAAAATAATAATAAATTTTGACTTTGATTGACAAGTATGAAAGAGTGATCGACATACAGAGACGCATTGACTTATTATATATGGACTGCTAGTCTTATGTTTTTTCTATACAAAAGCTCAATAGAAAAGGGTTCAGCTTCTCCTTAGCAACATAAGAGCTTTCGTCGAACATGCGGCGAACAAAATAACTATCCTAACGTATCTGTATGTCGACCACTCTATCATACTTGTCAATCAAAGTCAAAATTTATTATTATTTTAATTAAAAAAGTCGTTGTTATTTTATTTAATTGAAAAAAAAAATAACTTAAAAACAATTATGGAGCATTGCGAACTTATGTTATAGGTATTTAACCTTCCTACTAATATCAATCACCAATCTTCAAAATGATACAAGGGATTGCAAAATGGTAAGTCAAAAACGAACTCAAGAATCAAGTGATATATAAATAAGTCCTTCGAACTACCTTGTTCTTCTTCAGAATTCTGAGGAGTGGCGACTGACTGGCAAATCCAATAAAAAAGAAACAAATTTTCGTTGATAAAGGAAGCTCTTCCTTAGTTTTTTGTTTTTTGAAAGGTGAATTTCTAAAAAAAACTATCCAAGTGTCAAGTCACTGAAGTTGCAATAAATCATGATTCATAGAAGAAAAAAGAAAAATCAAATATGTACTTAATTCGATTAATGTTCTTATAAATGGTTTTCAATACTTTTTTAAAGGCTTAATTCATTTGTTTGTTGTTATTGTTTTTCTAAATAAAATATAAAAACAAAAGAAATACTCCATTCATTTGTCAAAAGTTACACCACATCTGCCGCCTTTTCGACGGCAGCGCTAGTGGCGTATAGTAATAGACTGAACAGGAGTGAAGTTGGCTCCTGGCAGTCCATATATAGTAGGTCAATGCAGAGACGTTAGGATAGTTGTTTTGTTCACCGCATGTTCGAAGCAAGCTCTTGTGTTGCTTAGGAGAAGCTGAACCCTTATCTATTGATCTTTTGTATGGAAAAAACATACGACTAGCATGTCCATGTATAATAAGTCAATGCTTACAGCAGTATTAATTAAAAACTGGTATCCACTCCCTAACACACGTGTTAACTGGCACACGGATAGGCATTAGACAAATTGTCCGTTTGATATGAAGGGTCACCATATTTGTTCTCAAATGACGTCATATCGATTGTCCCACAGCACAACTTAAAAAACTAATGATTTATTGTTTTACTTTTTATTTCAAAACATGAATAATTTATTGTTTTACTTTGATTTTTAACAGAGAAGATCTTCAAAACATAAATAATGTATTGTTTACTTTTTGTTCCATCTGGCAAATAATTAAGATCGTTCATCCGCCATGACGTCACCCTGAACTCTCAAGCAAACCTTGTTATTCTTATACCATGAGGCACATGCATTTACTGCCTTACGAAGTGTGTACTGGTAGAAGTAAACGGTTCTATCACACGTGTGCGTGTATGTTAATAAGTTATCCGTTCATTATACGCGGAATTTGGCGAGTTTTCCGTACGTTAATACTCGGCAGAGACTATTACACATTTGTTAATAAGAATTACAAGTTAACAAATGTATAAACGCTAGCACGTTGTTGTCTCTACCTTTTATTAAAATAGGGATTTGACTATAAATAATTTTTCTATTTAATTCTTAAAAACACTTCTACTTAAATAAGATAACCTATTATCTAAAGAGAAAATGCGTTAAAAAAGTTATTGTTAATTTGTACACCAAAAACCACAGTTTTTCGCAACATTTCCAACAGTTTTTTCACAATTGCGTTTTCTAAAGCTTCTTTTTTGAAGTTATTTTTTTTAACTTTATCGTGAAATTCGCCTAGTTAATAGGACTTCAATGTTTATAGGAATAACACATGCATTATTCTGCGTTCATAGAATTTGAAAAGCAGAGAAATTACACAGATGATAAGCATTTTTTCAATAAGTGTTCGGCAAATGGGAGTGTTCGAAATAGGCGACTCTGTCCTGTCGAGATTAATATAAAATTATTTTGTTTGGACAAGTCTTTTTTTAAGTCATAAACTTTTGATTTAGGGGATGTTTGCCCTTAAAAAAATATTTGGCAAAATAACGGATTACGGATACCCTAATATAATACAACATGCACAGGTCTTAAAGATTAAAACAGTAATAATATAATAATAAAAGACCACTAACACAAATAAATACCAAGGCAATTCTTAAGTCAATTTTTGTTTGCTATTTTGATTCAAACTGCAATTTTTGACAGAACACAGGTGAAGATTATTGCCCATACAAATGGCCTGGGTAGGAATTCGAAGATATGGAGGAAGACAAAACTTTTTCCCTCTAGCGATTTCTCTGCCGAAAACTACACGATTTGTGAAGTGCAAAATTTGAGATATCGCGACCAGCCGCACTTTCTGGAGTAGACGACTAACAGCGCTTAATACACCAATGATGATCCCTGTTAAAGATATGAATATGAAATGAATATGCTAAGTCGGGTATTTGGTGTTTCCCTATTTATTGCATAGATCAAAAGTAATACATATGTAATTTTTTTTCTTTCAAACAATCCCTCGGTCATTCATTTGAAGTCGGTTCGGGTTGGTTGTCATTTCGTTGAAAGTTACGATTTAGTTTTTCTTCGTTTTTTTGAGGGGGTAAAAAGAGATAAAATGTCTATATGTACATACATATTTGTAAAAAAAAACCTATTTAGGTGACATTGAAATATCAAGTTTTCAAATTTAAAACAAATGTATGATTGTGTTCTTCATCAAATTATGTTTTTTGTTTTTGTTTTTAACAATTGCAGTTTGTGTAAAACAATCATTTTCATTGAAGTCGCGTCTGGGTCACTCGGTCGATTGGGTCTTGGTATTCATCAGTCGTTTTCAGTTGTTGTTCGTTTTCCGTTTTTCGGTCTTCTGTTATTTGAGGTAAAACTTGTATTCTATCGTCGTTTGTTTCAGGTTATTCTGTCTGTGGAAAATAATAAAGAAATATGCATCAAATTTCAACGTCATAAAATGTGTAGATAAGATTCAAAACCGAAGTTAACGACGGTAGCTACTATTTATAACTTTTATTTGATATTCCATCGTCGCCATGCGTATTACGTGTGCTTTGTTACTCATACTTACTACTACTCATATACTCATACATACGTACCATCCTTTTAGTTTGTTGCTTTTTTTGAACAAGGAGAGAAAAGGCAGAAATATTTTCTAAATGAAATTACTTACGTTTGTTTAAACCCGGCGCACTCGTTTGCGATTGTTTTCACCAGGTTCTTCAGCATCCATTACCTTCAATTATAAACTATTTTTAAGAACTACTTTCTGTTATTATTTGAGAAAGTTTACCTTAATCTTGGAACTACAAATTTCAACTCCGTTCAATGTGTCAATAGCATTTTGAGCACTCTCTTCTCGGGCGTATTTAACATAACCGCAGTTACGATTTGGAAGCAAATACACGTCAATTAGACTGCCAAAACTGGAGAACACGTTCTTCAAAATAGCTTGCGGAATACTCTGGTAGTAGAATTATATAAAACGTTAAAATAAAAAAAACTGATAACGATGTTACCTACCGATGTGAGTACAATAAAAAGCCTGCGAGCAACTTGTGCATCCGGCGAAGCCATAGGGGCTGCAGGTGGCAAATCAACGCTGCACACTGGGTTTTGGTTTCGTTCTAAAGAAACAGATACTTGGAAAAGAAATATTTTTTTTAATATTTTCAGAATACTTACCATCCCTCATGGAGTTGTCCAAACGGGGATTTATAACCGAGAACTTTACAATCATTCTTTCACCAATTGGATACTCTAGACCGTGGATTTTTTCTCTAAAATATAGATTGGAATTATTTGATAAACTTATACCTAAATAAAAGAAATTATTTTGAATAACTTAAAACCATTTTTTTTTTTTTTTAATTATTTATTTACTTAAATGCATTTCGTAAGTTTTAGCTTCGCATATCGGCTTCATTAATTTTTGTTAAATGTACAAAATGTTAAGCTTTCTATGATTGTTTTTGCAATTTTATTATTCAATTAATTATTTAAAGAAAAGGAATAATCATTATCCATAAAAAAATAATACAAATTAGAAAGAAATTCAGACTTTTATCTGTTTGAAACTAGCCGTATTTTTTGTACTGGGAAGATGCCACTGCGAAATTAATTCCAGAGTTTCACACTCTTGAGAAGGTCTTTAGAAAATTGGCGTACACCTTCTTACCGCTCTACACACCTGGTCAAACTAATGACAAATATAACTTGTTCAAAACAGACTTCTAGCTTTTAAACGAGCTATAAAACATTGCTGTAAGCTTTTCCGTTGTTTTAACAACTTAGTTTGCAATTTAAGTGCTTTTTTATAAAAGTGCCCCTCATCCCTAAACGATAAGAGATTGACTTCCCTTTTTGAGTAATAAAACACTTGTTTGGTATACCTGTACAAGAATCCGTTATTTAGTTGCAGCACGGTACGAATAGTAAAATCCCCTAAGGAATTATTTGTTGTATGTTGGCAACTTTGTTTGCCTGTATTTGAGAAATTTCTTGTTTCACTTAAATCGAAATATACAAAAAGGTAGGAAGTCAGGGGTCGAATTACCGCTTCAGTGAACGAGTGAGTGAGTGCCATCAGTGATTGAAAGTGATTTTTTTATAACTTTACTTTCTCACGTCCATCGGTGTAAAACAAGTTGAATTTGACTTTATCACTGTAAAGCACTTTTTTTTAATTATTTTTTGCTTATTCAAACCTGGGTAAAAGAGTTTATTTTTTCGAAAAACCCTTATGGTTTAGCTTTTTCTACTGTGCTTGACAGTTAAAAAATTCAATTTTTATGATGGTTGGGGTTTTTTTCAGCTGCAAAAGCGACGGAATAATGGACCGTTTTCAATTAAGACATATTTTAATCATTAAACCCGATCGTGGGCTATTCTAGAAAGGTGTGTTGGGAAGAGAACGCACACGTCGACAAGTAGATATTTTTGCAGCTTTGAAGGATGAGCGAGAGTATTTCTGCTGCAATTTTTGACAGTTCGATTACAATAATATCTCGTAGGTGTCAAGCGGTTAGAAAAATAACGGTTACTCGACAAAATATTAATGATATTAATGGAATGTTGTAGGTTTAAAAACTGTGTAAAATGATAAGTTTACGCAAAAGTTTGCATGAATGACCTTTTTTATACATTTGATTAAATACTATGTTTACATTTGATTAAATTCAATTAGAGTAAGAGCCACGATGACGTTTGGATAAGCTCAATCAGTTTGGTAATTTTTTCCGCAGCAAAAAACAAAATCCATGGATAAGTTTAACCAAATTGTGTCATTCACGTACAAAATGTCACAGTTCATTAACCAATTTTTAAATGTTTAAGGGTTTTACGAAGTTGCATGAATACCTTTAATAACTTTAAATACTTAAAAAATCCAGTTAATTTCGAACAGGTAAAATTATGAATTTCTTTCTAATTTTGATTTTTTTTTCTTTTTTGATGTACATATAATATTTTTTTCCGTTAAATATTTCATTGAATAATGAATCGTAAGAAAACATAATTTATAATTTTTAACAGTTTACAAACAAACAGCATTGAATGAAGTGGAACAAAATGTTTTTGCCAGCGCTGTACATATATAATTACCAAAATGTCTGCCATAAATGAGAATAAAAACGTGAATAAATGCACTCACTGAACGCGCCTTTAATTCCACATTTCAAATGGAATATAGTAAATCCATTCCAAATGTTTCGGAATAAATACAGAAACGACAAAATGGTTTATCTGGCATATTCCGTTCAAGTGGTAAAGATAAGTTATTTTTAAGAATTTTTTGAACTTACTTTGCGTAGATAGCAGCTTCTGGTGTGTTGTAAGCGACTGTAGCTTCATTTGTTCTAGGTCCATCTAACAGAAAATAAAACTTTTCATACAATCTTAAAAATCCAAATCGATTGTTTTACCCTCTCTTGTAATTTGACAATAATCTAGGCCTGGAACAATGTCAAATAAACGCCATAGCTGATCCTGGTTGACGTTGTTGCTGCAAATAACATCCAGAATAGTAGTTGCCTGGTCCATGGAGTTTTGCATTTTTAAAAATGAAGCCATTTCACTGCTGGCGCTTTGGCTATTGCTTTTGCCATTACCCCATTCGTTGAATCGGTTGAAGGACTCATCGCGATTCCCATCACGACCATCGCGGGCATCCTTATTTCGAGCAAGTTTTGGCTCTGCAAATACAGCTTTGTATTTAGCTGGGCAGTTCTCAAAAGCAATGGCGGCATGGTAGAAACTAGATACGAAATCTTCAATTTTCAATCATTCACTCGGAAGAATATAAATATCGTACCTATCGTATCTCACGTAAGCAAAACCTTTGGGAGCTCCTGTTTGGCGATCATGCATTAATGAAACGGATTCCACATCTCCATATTTTTCGAATTCTTCTAGCACTTCTTCCTCTGTGGCATTTTTAGGAACAACTATAAACAGGCGAACGTACCTGTCGGGTTCGTTGTCTGTGCGGCCTTGGCTTTTACTAAAAACAAACATAATTAATGACTTAAGGAGCAAGATATTCTTGATTATAGCTTACTTTGCTGCAACAATAACCTTCACAGGTCGTTCGTATTTACCAATACGCTTTCCATTCATCTCTTCTTGTGCATGTGCAGCTTCTGAAGTTTTCGCGAATTTCACATAGGCGATTCCTTTGTTCTCACCAGACATTTTATCCTTCACAACATAGGCATCTTCAATTTCCCCGAATTTGCTGAATGCTTCACGGAGATCATCTTCGGTGTTTTCCTTGTTGCCTATGATAAAAAGTCGAGACATTGGAGGCTCGTCGCTTTTATTCGACCGACTGTTTTGGTCGTCTCTGTCTCTGTAACTTGAGCGGAATTCGGACATTTTAATTGAATTTTACAAAATAGGAAATTGTGAATTATTGTCGGTAAGCTTCGTTATTTTATGTTTTTACTATATTTTTCTCAAACGCATCTACGTGAACGTGATTTGTTGGAGGACAGACTATCTTTAATCGATAAATTGAAGTAAGGATGTGAAGTAAAATAAAATGGAGTTAAAGCGAGAGGTTTGAAAAAATGAAGCAGGAAGTTGGTGCATTTTATGAGTAAGTATGTTCAGCAAATATTGTGAAAATAAGTGTGTTCCACACCGAGTTTTAAACAGTTTGAAACCGCCAGGGTTACACAAGTACTACTTGTTTTTGTTTTGTTTTTGGTAGATGTGCATAATTTATTAATTTATTTATCTTTTTATCAATCAAGTGATTTTCTAAAAATGCAATAAAATATAAAAAAAAACTACAATAAACAAAAAGTACAGATTTTTTTTGCATTCAACGAAATACATTCCGTGCGTTCAAGGATCCAGAAATCTGAATTTTTTGGCCTTCTGATTGGTAAGCTGTCATAAAAATTCTGAAAACTCAGATGACTTTTCTTAACCTTTGCTTATGTTTTTCAGATAAAATTTTCATCTAAAAATTCAGATGACAGCAAGAAGAACAAAAAGAATCTACACAAAGAAGTTGAAGAGTGGATGCAGCTATTTTCGTGCTCTGCTGTCGGCTTGGTACGACGTTTTTTAAGTTTTGTTTTCTTGTAAGTGAATAAATAAAAAATAAAAGCAGTAGTAGAAAATTAGTTTTTTCCATGGCATTTAGGCATTAGTTTTTCCTTAACAAAAAGTGAAAATTTTCCGTATTTTGTATTTATAATAATTAAATTTGGTGAAAAAACGCGATGAAGACGTGCATTTGGGAGTAATAACTGCTAAAATTTTTTGGTTGCAAGTGAAAAGTGTGGCTTCAACTATTTTCGAAAGTATTATAATCCAAATAAGAAGAACGAACAAGCTTTTTCCAGTCTACTTACATATAATTTCATTCTCAGACTCATTTAGTTTTGATTATAATTTAATTTTAATTTTTAATTTCCGACAAAAAAAGTTATATTCACTTTCAGTAAAATCAGCACGGAAACACAAGATTGTGGCAGAAAAAAATATATGACATTTGGCTGATATTTCAGATTTCTGCCGATGAACGCACCCATTTTTGAATTTTCAATCTGAATTTTCAGATTTGTGAATGGGAGCATTCAAGGTTTCAGATATCTTACTTTCTAGAGCTTCTGATGTATTAGTGAATATGGTGACGCCAAGCTATACTCGGCCATTTTATAATTTATGTTCAATTTAGCACCTGAGCACATATATTTCTTATTTTTTCAATGTTTAAGGTTGGTATTAATTAATGAAATAATTATTCACATATACCTGTCTCCATTTATTTAATTAAAAATATGTGTTTGTTATACCCATACTAATCTATTATTTTATATTTCTCTTGAATAAAGTTTTTTCTTATTAATGCAAGCTTCTTGTTTCATACGAGACAATTCTAGATATAAGTGATTCCAGTTTAATGCATTGAACTGTATTTATGAGATTGGTGGAGCGGTTAGCGAGTAAGACAATTAGTTCAGAGGGACACGGGCTCGATTCCTGGTTCGAGCAACAAGTTTTTTTAATTTAATTCAATGTGAACTTCCTTAAGACTATTATAATCAACTCCATAAAGGTACAATAAATGTGAAAAAAGGTCGCTTTTTTCACTCTATGGAGTTTTATGCAATGCTTTGCATAGGTTGAATGAAAACGAAAAGCATCAATGGAGGAAAATAGAAACGAAATTGTTAGTTGGGTATGATGTAAGTAGGTAGAGTTTTCCATATTTTTGCTGTACCTAAAGTTTAAAAATTAGTGGTTTCCTTTAGTAAATTGAATTGTACAATAAATTGTTTCGTTGATATATTTTTCTATCAAAATGCCAAGATGTGAATAAAAAAAAATAAATAAGAGAATTTGTGGACACGAAAATAAAAGAAAGCACCACAATGCAAAATGGAGTCATGGTTTATTTCTTTTGGATTAACAATGCCTAGATGGTACATTTAGTTGCTTTTCTTTCTCTTTTATAAATACATGCGCTCGTTTTCAGTTTGGATTTGTTTGCAAGCTGTCAAAAAACAACTGAAATGTACTTGTATTTGTGATTTTCCTCACGTTACGTTACATTACAATCGTTAAGTTAAGTAGCAATAGAAAATTGATTATAGATGAGAATTTTAACGTAACTTAAAAGCAACTGGCCAGTCTATATTTCTTGAGCACCCAGTATTTTTCCTCATTTTTTCGGACAGAGCAGGAGAATTAAATATAAACAGTATTCCTCACATAGAAGTCAAAACAACTCCCTTTTTCTTTTGTTCTTATGTAGGTTAGGTTAGGTTAAGGTGGCTGTCAGGAAAACTGCTGACACACTTAGGCCAGAATAGGCCCATTGTGATACCACATAAAGAATGCGAGGTAATCCTCATTAATTAAACCAGTTGGAGCTTTTAATAAAGCGATGGAGTCTCTGAATGTCGATTTTATTTAAGTCACTGGGATCACTGAAGAAAAAATTTCCTAAGTGTGTTTTGCGTCTTTGAGAAAGAGCAGGGCATGAGCAAAGAAGGTGTAGGATAGTTTCTTCCTTCTCCTCGTCGATGCAGCTTCTGCAGAAATCATTTGAAAAGACACCAAGTCTATTGGCGTGTTTACCTATGAGGCAGTGTCCAGTAATGACACCAATTGTAGAGCTAATATGCAATCTGCTCAGAGATAACAAACATCTCGATCGCTTCGGATCCAGTGTTGGCCAGATCTGTTTTGTCGCCAGACAAGTAGTGATACCTGTCCATCTGCTGTTTGTCATCATCATAGAATCTTGCTTAAGCATAAGTTTACATGTAGCGATCGGTATTCCAATATTCATCTTGCAAGGTGATATTGGTATACTAGTTCCTATCCTGGCGAGTTCATCGGCTTTACAGTTTCCTGGAATATCTCTGTGTCCCGGCACCCAGAAAAGGTGAATGTTGAACTGTTCTGCCATCTCCATTAGAGACGATCGACAGTTTCGGGCAGTTACGGAGTTTGTAGAAACAGATCCTAATGATTTAAGGGCAGCTTGGCTATCTGAGAAGATACGGATAATCAAAGTAGATATTACGTTTTCTTTGAGCCAAGATAAAACTTCTTTTATCGCCAGGATTTCCGCTTGGAACACGCTACAATGATCGGGGAGACGGAAGGAGAGACTAATGTTTAGTCGTTCTGAGTACACGCCACCACCTACCCCCTCTTCGGTTTTTGAGCCGTCCGTGTAGAAGTGAATTGCTTCATCTCTCAAGAATTCATTATCTTCCCAAGTGGACCTTGTTGGAATTGTAATTTGAAAATTTTTGCCAAAAACCGGCTGAGGGATGGTGTAGTCGGAGTGTTTAGGGATTGATTCGAATTTGTTCAGAATGATAGTGTGTCCAATAGAGTTATTGGACCATTGAGAAATGGCTCTGAGACGAATAGCTGTGTTCGCCGCCACTTGTTTAGTGTATATATCGAGGGGTGTGATGTTAAGCAGTATGTCTAACGCAGCGGAAGGTGTCGAACGGAGAGCTCCGCTGATACACAAGCAAGCCGATCTCTGTACTTTGCTTAGCTTATCACGATAAGTTATTTTATCTAAAGCAGTCCACCATACTGCCACCCCATAAGTGAGTATCGGTCTGATGACCGCTGTGTATAGCCAGTGGGTGATATGTGGCGACAAGCCCCATTTGTTTCCAATAGCTTTTTTACAGGAGAAAAGTGCCACTGTGGCTTTTCTAATTCTTTCTTGTATGTTTGGTTTCCAGCTCAACTTTTTGTCTAAGATCAGACCCAGATATTTAGCTTGATCTGAGAAGTTAAGTGGAATACCATTTATTGATGGAGGGTCTATGTTCGGAATTTTATATTTCCTTGTAAAGAGGACAAGTTCAGTTTTGTGGGGGTTTACACCTAGTCCACATTTGTCTGTCCATTCAAGTAGTTTGTTGAGAGCGGTTTGCATTAATTCTGTTATGATTTGAAGATGCTTTCCCGATATTGCAATGGCAACGTCATCAGCATATGCAATAACTTTGAAGCCATCCGCTTCTAGATTGACTAGTAGGTCATTAATTACGATGTTCCATAAGATTGGCGATAGGACTCCACCTTGCGGTGTTCCTCTGCTAACAGATCTTCTAACAGAACATTCACCTAATGTTGAGTTAATTATTCTGCTTCTTAGCATTAGGCTAATTAACTCCCTAAGTGAGCTATCTACATTCAAGCTCTTAAGCACGGTTGTTATTGCCATATTGCTGACGTTGTTGAAAGCACCTTGTTCTTATGTAATTTACTGCGAAAAAAAAATAATTGAGCAAGTGAATCCAAAAAATTTCAGTCTCTGATTTTAAGGGAAAAAGTGAGGAATTTTTGAGAGGAATCCTTTTTATCTTTCTGAGTGCTCTGATTCCTCTGAGATCTCAGAAATATAAACTGGCTATATTTAAATATTTAAGCAAACTTAACTAAGTGACCTATAAGAGGCATTTTAAGAAAATCTAATAAATTCGGCTGATATAATTGTTGTTGTATTTGCCAAAATGGTGGCCAAGCTCCACTTTTGAAGGTGATGTTGGCTATCTAATTATATATTAAGCCTCTCCTAAACCAACGCGAATGCGGAGCGACGACGAATTTTTGTTGTTGTTTAGCGTTGTGTATTTGTCATATTTTGTACTATTGTCAATGATTCGCTGCGAATGCGGAGCGATTCGCACACTTTACCTTCCACTTGCTTGTCTCCCAACTTGCTTCTCAACTTGCTTCACTACTGCCTTCAAAAATTCTTTGCTAGTTGATGAGCAAGTTGCTTGGGCTTGTATGTGTTAGTGAACATAAGTGTATGTGTTGCAACTTGCTTGCCAGTACTTGCCCGTGTGGTGTCGGGGTTTCAAATAACTTCGCGTGTGTGCAAATGTTAAGAATCACTCATCATGAATTTTCAATTTTCAAATAATATAAAAGTTTTAATTTAACTATTTTCGATGTGAAAACCAAAAGTGAATGCAGTAATTTGACAGAACTAGGACAGCTGCCTTTCGAAAATTCAGGTTTTTTTTGCATTTGAACGAAAAAAATTCCGAATTGTCATATATTTGGTTTGTATGCGGTAAGTTTCGGAATTTTCATATCTGAATTTTCAGATTTCGGGTGAATGCGGCCATTGTTGTACTTGCGTTACGTTATATAACGTTATATGACACTTCAAACTGTATAGCTTATACGTCTAATTTGACTTACCCACGATTCAAAATTAAATTCAAAAAATACCTTTATCTGTTTTAATTAAATATTTCAAAGATTAAATTGTGATTTATAATAAAATAATGGGAATCAAAGAACTCTGGACAGTCCTAACACCATATTGTGAACGAAAACCTTTCTATGAACTCCATGGAAAAACGGTAGCAATCGATTTAGCCGGATGGGTGTGCGAGAGTCTCAATGTTGTTGACTACTTTGTCCATCCACGACAACATCTTAAGTTGGCGATAAATTGTTTGAAGTATTCGCATTTTTAACATTTTTTATACTTAGGAATCTTTTCTTTCGCACATGCTACCTTATTTGGGAGAATGTCATCCCAGTCTTCGTCCTAGAGGGAGCTGCGCCTAAACTTAAAGCAGTTGTAATGGCAAAGAGGAATGAAATCCAATTCCGAGGAGTCAAACCCAAGGAGGCACCTCAAATACAACCTGAGGGGGTGGCGCCTATTGCGAAGCAAGTAAATAAAGAAAAAACTCGAACAAGGTTTAACCATGTGCTTAAGCAGTGCGAAAACTTGCTGCTGGCCATGGGAATTACCTGTGTTCAAGCACCAGGAGAGGCTGAGGCATATTGTGCATTTCTCAACAAAAAAGGCGTAAGTCTTTATAAGAAGGCCCAGTCTTAAAGCGGAGCTTTTGAATTTTTGCCTTTGTAGTTAGTTGATGGGGTCATTAGTCAGGACTCTGACTGTTTTGCGTACGGAGCTCTGAAAGTCTACAGAAACTTCTCTGTTTCCACTCAGGGCACCTCGTCTGCTTCTGGTGGGGCTGTAGATGTTTATGACATGACCAAGATATGTCAACAAATGGGTGGGTAGGTAATGCATACACTTTAAATGCGTGACTAATCTAATCTCCTAGATTTTGGTCAGAACAAAATAATTGTGATGGGTCTGCTTTGCGGCTGTGATTACTGCCCAGATGGTGTTGGTGGAGTAGGACGTGACGGGGTGTTGAAACTATTTCAGAGATACTCCAATGATGTAATCATAGCAAGGTCAGTGAGATCACATAACCGAGTAGACTTGTTCCTCTTTTGATTTTCCTTTTCAGAATTAAGTCTTGGAAGCAAGATAGTGACAAATACTCTGCTCTAGAAATGAAAGTTGATGACAAGAGTGTCTGTTCAAACTGTGGCCACCTGGGAAGGACGGTAAACCATACGAAAAATGGCTGTGGGCCATGTGGAACACACCGAGGATGTGACTCCAGTCGCTGGAAGTAATATACTAGCTCCCCTAGCCTGATTATATTTAATTTTCATGCTTGCATTTTTAAGGGAAGAACGCCTTTCACTGAAATCAGAACTAGCCTTACGAAATAAAGCCATGATGGATCCAAGCTTTCCATCACAAGAAATAATCGATGAGTTTCTAAGAGAACCTGATTCGATTCCTAAGCTTGATCTTAGTTGGAAGCAGCCAAACATTGTCAAGTTTATTAAACAGATTGCTAAGTTGCTGCAATGGCAGGAAGTTTACTGCTTTCAAAAGTTTTTTCCACTTCTTACTCGATGGCAAGTGCGGTTCATCAAAAAACAGCCTCTTAATTCCGTAGCGTATTTAGTTCCTGAAGAGATTGTAAAAAAACGAACTGTCAAAAGCGTTCCCAGTCTAGAAGTTCGATGGAAGGACCACAGAGGTTTCTTCGATGGACTAATTCCTCATAATCAATTAGAAATATTTGCTTCTAATGATCCCAAGGGTATACAAAATCTCTGGACGAGCGTAGAACCCTTGAATCTTATGGAAGAAGCTTATCCGGAGATTGTTCAGGAGTTTATTGCATCTAAAGAGAAACCAAAAAAAGTAAAAAAGCCCCGAAAAGCTAAAACCCAAGACGTTTTGAGGGAGAAAACCGATTCGTTGAATAATTTGAATGATCTGTTGGAAGCAACAAACGAAGTAGCCAGAACTTTAAAGCCTAAAAAAGCTCCTTTGAAATCCAAAGCGAAAAAAGGCCTTCAAATGATCGATAAATTTTTTGTTGCCAAAAAACCATCTAGCACCAAGCAATCATCGTTTAATCCAAGTGGACAATGCTCAACCCCAAAGAACAAGTGTTTACCATCGGATATGGAAAGTGATGGTGAGGATGACTTCGATATGTCCGGTATTATTAATGGAATCATTAAAACCACTCGACTTCCTTTAGCCAAGTACAACGGAAAATGTCTTCATTATGAGCCTTTGAAGTTAGACAGGAGTGTTGATGATTTAGATCTGATTGTCGAGTCAAAGAAGCGAAATATTTCTTGGTCAATTTTGGATAAATCTTCGAAGCGATTCTCCCTGGATGATAGTGTTGATATCTTGATGGGTAGAAATGAAAATACCCACCACATTGAACAATCTCCCTTCACACATGTTGACAGATTTTTGAACAAAAACTATTCTGTTAGCAGAAGGAACTCTTTGGTTAAGCAAGAACATCCCGATTGTAATACAAGCTACTTTTTTGGTCCGAATTGCATTGACGGTGGCGAGGATGAGTTCGAAAGATCAATGGATATAAGTTTTTCTAAAAAATCAATGCAAAGCAAGGCTATATTAATAAGTAGTGATACTGGCTCCGATTGATAAGTTTAAAATAGTTTGTGAGAATAAAAAAAAAAAATAAAACAGTTTGGAATGAAAACGGGTTGGCTTTTTTAATTTAAGAACAACAAAATTAAATCAGAAATAAGTTGAGAGCCGACAGCAAATGCTGGAATTGGATGTCTAACAAAAATCTAAGTAGAGGGTCTATAGTTTGATGCATCGCTATATCAAAAACTTAAGCCTAATAGTTTTTTCAGCCTGGAAATGGTGGGGGTCAGAAAGCTTGATTTCCCATTGTAGTGTCGGGGGATTATAACCACAATAATTCATTTAAAAAATTAAGAAGATGCTCTGCCATTTTGCCTAAGCAAAAACACTTCAATCTTGATGGAATAGAACTTAAGTACGAGTAGTTAATTGTTTATGTGACCTTATCAGCCTTATTGAGGTAATCGTACGGGACAACTTTCTCCGATCTATTTGAAATCGGAGAATTTTCAATCCAGGTAACCGTTCCGTTCGGAAAGATCTTCCGAAAAAAATATACGTTATGTATATTTTTTTTTTCGATTTTCTCATTAATGGCTTAACCGATTTCAATAAAAATTCTTATGAAAAGGCTGGGGAAAGTACCCTTACTTAACAAAAATTGAAAACGGGTTTTTGTAGAGGGGTCAAAAATAACCATTTTTTTACTAAGGAAGGGCGTCTATCTCGCTCCGTTTAGGTGGTAGGGGCAGTTTTAAAAGAAAACGACTTTAAATGAAAAAAGTATTAAAGAGCAATGGCAACACTTACAATAAAGTCCTGGACCTTTTTTGAAAGCCAACAATCTGTTTTTTAATGCTTAATGTAAATAAATTTATTTATGTCAATAGTCTTCGAAAAATTCGCATGCAAACTCAAAATTTTGATTAAATTGTTTAGACCAATTTTTTTTTTCAAAATTATGAAATTAAGTACTAAATTCGCTTTTTGTAGTCAATGCTTTTCTAAGCAATATTTAAACCCTCAAAAATAACAGTAAATATTGTTGTTTTAGTATGTTTTTAAACGTTTAGCGATTTCTAAAGTTAACTGATTTTAAATTTTACACAGATTTTTTTTAATAACCTTGACTATTTTAAGGAGTGGAAAACGAAAGAAATAAAAAAGCGCCACCCTAATATGCCGGTATGTATATATTTGTATATGTTTGTGTGTAGCTATTAAATTATATATTTACTGTGCTCAGAAGTTACTGACTCTGTTAACGTGGAAAAATATTTTGAACATAAATTATTTAATTTCACTCGAAACTTTTACTCGTTAATTTAATAACATTAATTTGATTTGTTATTTTAATTCGTTTCCTTAATTCTTAACTTAAATTTGACTCTTCAATTCGTCAACTCGTTTCTTTAATTCTTTTCTTCGATACGTGACTTTTATTCTGTATTGATTCCTTACTTTAATTTTCTAATTAAATTCGTTTTAAACCGTTACCTTAATTCGTTACTTTACTTCGTTTCTTTAATTCATTACTTTAAGGCTATGCGGGTAATTTACAAACCCAACCAAAAATACAGACTCTATTCTCTGACTTTTTTATATTTTTGTTTTCAACTAGATTATTGTAGGTATTGCGAACTTGCGACCCAAATGATGATATCGTACATATGGCTAGCAACATATCACATATATCACTTGATGCCACCACTATGACAGAAATAGAAAACAAACAAAATTCCACACATTTGCATTTACAATTTACAGAAAATTAATCTGTGCAGTAAATGCAAAAAAAAAAATTTGAAATAAAAACATAAAATTCGATTCCTAGAGACTAAAAGGCCTTTTTGTAAAAAAAAATATCGATACCAAAGTTGTAATTCGCATCGATAACATAGCTCGAGTAAAGTCACCAAAATTCTCTGCTTTAGCCAAGCAAGTTGAGGATTAGATGTTGCATTTAAAATTTAGACTGCTTAGCTCCGTGCAATTCGCCTTCAGCTTTGGAAAGATACACACACGACATGGAATTTAAATCTAGACTCTTCTAGCAGGGAAAATAAACAAAAAGGTGATCGAATCAGTATATCTAAAACTCCTATTTCCTTCCCTAAATTCTTTGCTTTTGTGGTTATTCTAATCTAACGACAAAAAACAGTGCCTTAAATTTGTTCTCAAAGGCTTCGTTATAATTTATAAAAGTCCGCTTTGAAAGAAATATAACTTTTGCAAATACAAATGTTCAAAAACTAAATGTCACACAGTTAAAGGTTACGTTAAATTCAAAAAGATCACGAAGAATCATTAAAGAAATGTTAAAGGTAAAGTAAACAAAATTTAACAAGAGTTCTTTGTGAGCTCTTTTTTAATCTTACGATAGCAAAATACTTACAAAATTTCGACTTTTCGAGTAGGTATTTTTTCTGTACAAAAACCGATGCATATAGAGCTATGCTTACATACATATATCTAGATGTAAATACTGTAGGGTATGAACCTTTGGGGCAATTACTGCATCTCCCGACATAATCGCGCGACTCAAAATTACGATGCACAAAGCCAAACACAGGATTTAGAGTGGGTACAACTATATTTCATACTTTTATCACAAAAAAGGTCATCAAACATAATTTGTCTGAATTTCATAATTCACGCCACATGAGCCATGTGAATTTTCATTCATATATGTAGGTAACATGAATTGGCAATTGCATCGCACAGCACATGAGCCGCGAACTCCATGTCCTTCCTTATTTCGGGGTAAAATGGTACCATATGGATTTTCACCTTTTATTTAGAAATTTGAAACTGCTTCTTGGGAAAAAGTATCATTGTTTTGGCACATTACTGGGAGTTCCATACAAATCGGCACCATTAAGAGTCTAATCCTTGCCACAAAAGCACACAATAGTCGCATCCAGTGTATAATCATCATAAGCAGCATCATAAGCATAGTCATCATCCAGTGTGTGTCGTCGTCGTCGTCTTTCTGGTCGTCGTGAAACGTGCATCTTTTCAAACGATAAACCCCAGTGTCGCTTGTCACGTAGTGGCCTAACTCAGAATTTTGTGTGAATTGGAGGATGCTATGCAGACACCATCATCAGCCTCATCATCATCATCATCTTCTTCTTCATCCACCTGACTGCAGTCGCGATCATGATGTCTTCACTATTCACGCGGCCAAAGATCAAATTGCTATGGCATCCGCCTTAAAATGATTTGTGCCATTATACTAATGGTCTGATTACAATGTTGCCTCAAGATATCTTGTTGTTTTGTGTCTCCCGCGCCTCAGAATAGTAAGCCGAGAGGTGCATGTCACCGAGAAACAATAATCATGTCCAGACATCAATCATATCACCCAGGTGGCTGAATGGCTGTGTCTCCTGATGGCTCATTGGCTTAAAAAACACACAGATTTGTGGAGGCTGTGCTCTGAAGCTAGATGCAGCCACCACGCAACAGCAGCAAACCAACAAGGGCCGACATACAGCAACAGCCGGCTGCAACTTGATCGGACAAGCGGGCATTAATGTGGGCAATAAATTTGGTGCCTATACCTATAGCCGTCCTGGACAGCACAAACAGTACAACAAGTCACTCCGATTGGCAACAAATGGCACTGGATCGAGAATCGGAATTGGTTTTCGGAATTGGAATTTCCAGCACCAGCGCGCAGCGTGTGGGTTGCGGTTAAATTCAATTGGGACATACATAAGTCCTGCGATCGGTGGTTGATTTAGTCACAGAAAAATGGTCAATTAGAGCAACAGTTGTGCCAAGAAGCACCCGCCAAGAAAGAACTTCACCCATATGCCTTCGGTTCTTGGCGGTGGGCATTCTTTTTGCCATCACAACTGTATTATGAGCACCCAGATATTTGCTGGGCTCGTTAATAACATGTCTTGGCGTTGAAAAGTTTGTGCCAAACCATAAATAAAGTCTGAAGCATTTAATTTGCATTCTAAATTGTACATTTAAGTAAATTGAACTATTTAAATCAATGCATTTGCAAAAAATAAAACCGGAACGGAATCCAATTTGACATTAGAAGTTGCGAGCAGAAAGAATAATTGTACAGCGCTTGACCACAATCAGGAGCAGCGCGCAAATGTATGCAAAATGTGCGCACATATACTTATATGAGAAGGTTGTCTGAATATAATTCAGCTGGTTGTCTAATGAGGACGGAGGCCGGTGTCTAGGTATCCCAAAAATGTGAATTCAGAATTCATGGCTGAGCTTTACTTCAGTTGAACCATAATAAATTGTCCAACGTGCACCTGGTGTCCTTAGAAGGCGTAAGTTTTTATTTTTTTTTGTTTTGTTCAAGGGGTGGGAATAACGTTGGAATTTCAACTGACCTTGCAGACAGTTTAATACAAATATGCATTGACAATGTTTCCCATGACAGCAATAGATTCATAGGTCAAAGGAATTTGGAGCAAATGTGGCTAACGGGGATTAAAATGTTTGATATTTAACTTGTGGTTCAACCGTGGCACTTTCACCATTTATGTTATGGATATTTTGACTTGTGTTCATTTCAGGTTACTGAAAAAAAAAAATTGTATATTACATCGTTATAAACACAACCAAACAAAAGAGCTGATAGCCAAACCTTAAAATAAAAAAAAATCAATAATTTATATTCAGTTCATAAAGGGCGTCTCCATTTTCTTGATTCATGTTTGAAATTTTGTCTTGTCATGCTTTTCAGTTAATTTTCGCTTTCCTTGGCCCAAAAGAGGTATCTGAAGAAATGCACTTTTCAAGCTTCAATCTTTTCTGGTTGTTGCCACGAGTCCGACCAGCAGCACCAATTTTGACTACTACTACTCAGTTTTCCTTTATGTTAAACGCAATGTTAAAAAAAAACTTATAATAAAATGGTCAGGCTCGTCACAACAGCCATACAAAAGTCTGTCCGACCATTGGAATTGTTCAAAGGACAGTCTTAGTTTTTATTCATAGAAGTTGCTTATATCATAGGTACACTTAGCCAAAAATGCAATTTGAAAAGTGCATTTTCTTACCATTGCCAACAGATTAAGCTTATCCGACCAGTAATTTTGTAAATATTTTAACTAAAACTATCGGTTGGCATCCTCTTTTTGCATGAACCTAATAAGATAGATAATCATACGGCCATACCCAGACTATTAATATTACAATCTTACAAAAAAACACGGAATCAGCTAAGGTGATAGTCGTTTTAATAGTCATTTTGACAATAGCCATCTCTAGATAAAGAGCAATCGTCAAAACGACAGTCAATTATTTTACCAATCGTTTTAGTCTTACGCGATTCAGGTCCTGATTTATTTAACAGTGAAATTCTAGTAAGTTCTAGTAAAAATTTTAAATTTTGTATGGGGCTTAAGCGTTTTGCTATATAGAACTATATTTCTAATCGTTTCATAAGCTAAAACGAAAGTCACTTTTGAACTCCGTCAAAATAATACCCGTAAAACTGGATCGTTCTTTTGAAACATAAATTTTATACTAAAGATTGAACCATAAATATCTCATCAGCACTGTTCAATCCTGTAACTTTGACGCAACTTACACCTCTTTGTATTGTTTTTTTTTTAAGTTAAAACACCTGTATACTGGATGTAACCTGAACTTTGTTAACATCATCCGTATAATCCTGAATTCGATTCCTGTTCTTCTATTCTGAGCCTTGTCCGCCTCCTTTTTGAGCCTGTCATTTAAAGGGTGATCATAAAAATGCTAAAACTATATCCATGAAGAGAGTAGCCGAAGCGACGACTAGAACGAAGACGACGAACAACTATGAAAATAAAAACGTTCCTTCATTTGGCACTTGAGCTAAATGGCTATACCAGTTCCAGAATTGGCTGGCAAATGACGACAAAACAACATCCTAGGTTCGTTCAAGTAGATTAAAATAGAGGTATAAGCAAAGAAGTCCATCCGCTAGCGAATTTAATATGCGCTATTTGCATGCGCAAAGCATGGAGTACTTCGGTGGGAATTGCCCATGAAAAAGCCTAACTAACCAGGCAACTACATAGCTCTACAGTTTTAGCTCAACGTTGAGAGAGCTCCAAATGACTTCACCGGCATTTGCCAATAATCGTAAATCAATTTTCCTACAGGATAGCGCATGATAGCAGTGTGGTAGTGGAGGTGGTTGCGGTCGCGGCTGATTGTACGCAAATGGTGTGGTGGAGTGTGATTTTCCTCACGTTCCGGTTTGTTATTCTAAGATTCGAAGTCATCCTGGGCAAATGAAGTGAAGGAAGACGGAACAGAGAGGAGCATTGCCGCGTACAATCAAGCAATTCTGTGCAAGTGGTGTTTTCCGCTTGTTCAAACACACCAGTCAGACGGGATGCTACGGGAGATTATTCCATCGGGATGTGGTGTACCTATTCCTTGTAGTTTGGCTTTAAGTTTTTGTAAGATTTGCCTACTGCTAGCTAGAGTGACACGTTCAGAGTTCTTCCTATATGTTTTTTTTTTTCTCTAGATGTGCTGGCTGAGGAGGTGGACACACGGGACATGTTGGAGAATTAAAAGTTCTGCCCAATGTTTGGCTTGTAGTTGAGTTGTGTTCTTTCACCCGTACATGTCGGGAAAGGCGGACGAAGCGACAGGCGTTTAATACTATCGCAGGCAGGTTTTATTTGTTTTGGTATTCTTCTACTCTCTCATGATGCCCGTGCCAAAGACAGGCTATTAAGGAATCGTATTTAATGATACGTCTACAAGTTGACAGTGTTTTTAAAAGCGAAACAGTTTAATGTGCTCTAGGAAAGCAGCAGGAAGGATTGTTTACGTTTATGTTTGGTTTCTTGTGTGTTAAAGGAAAGCTGATACAGCATTTATTGCCACATAAAAAGTGATACTTACTCAATTTAAAAATGAGACGTCATTTGAGAGGAGAAGGAATAATAATAATCTTTGATTTTGGATCTAAAAATTTATTGAACATTTTTATACGAATTTTCTTATTTCGAAATGTCGTTGTTCAAGTTCAATGGTTTG
Source organism: Dasysyrphus albostriatus (assembly GCA_946251815.1). Classification (NCBI taxonomy): domain Eukaryota; kingdom Metazoa; phylum Arthropoda; class Insecta; order Diptera; family Syrphidae; genus Dasysyrphus; species Dasysyrphus albostriatus. Next base: position 143,295,201 of record OX276336.1, read on the forward strand.
CATTCTTTGAGTACATACATATATAGAATGCTTGTGTCGTTAAAAGTACATTTAACAACTATAATAATCTTAGCAGGTATTGAAAGATATTAAATTTTCTGTCGAAAATGTGAAATTAAAAATCTACTTACCAGGGATTATAGAGAATTATTAAGTTAAAGTTATAGCCTTGAATGAAATAAAAATCAAGATATTTTTGCATCCATACCACATGTTAACACAATATTCAACATTCTATTAATGACAGCTGACAAATGGTTAAGTTTACGGTACAGGCATATTTATTGATTACACGCGAGAACCTAATTTCTTTCTTAGATGAGATTTGAAAGGAGGGCGTTTTGTACGATAACCTTATTGAAGCATACTGCCGTCATAAGGAAAAAGAGCGTATCTTCATTTTGGTAACTTTGAGATAGATGCATTTAAATGATTTTGCTTTATTCACTTTCAAATAGTTTTTTTTTGTTAATTAGTTGTGACAGTTTAAGTTTTGTCATTTAGTGTTTTCAAAAAAAAATAGAAAACAGTAAATGACAATTCGATATTGGTACAACTAATTAAGGCAACATATCCAACTTACTACCTTCCGATTGGAAAGTATTGATTCTCTATAGCTTGACATTCATAGTTGCCTTGTTAGATTAAGAATGGATAAATAAAAGCAAACATTTTCGTAGAACCTATAATTTGAATTGTTTTTGTATTGCTCAAATTTTGTCTTCAATACTCGAAATGTATTTTTGCTTGCTCTCTTTAAGGGCAAATAAAACAATAAAACTGTAAGTAGTTTCTTATGACCTCTTCAATTTAACTTCAATCCAATCACCATTGAAATCATTAGTTTAGACGATCTCTTTGCTGCTGTGCAACATTGTTGCTAACTACTCATTAAATCCAAACCAAAGACTTAAAAAAACTGTTATTTCCAAGCGAAAACTTTCCTTAAAACAATTAAACAAATCCTATACCATGGATGGTGCATTCATTTCAATCTCATCAATTTGTGTCGCTCCATTTTCAAGAATGACATCTAAGATCCTTCCAATTCCACTATATAGCTGCTTCATGCATCTTGCAATGACAAACAATCTAAACGATAACTCTCTATGACTGTCATAAACATCCTTTCACTTTGACGCCATACTCTTTTGAAGATCTCTGTTTGTTATCTTTTACGACCTGTTGCCTACTGTTGCACGATGCGTTCTCCTTTCATTCCCCATTTGATGGAGTCGTTTGAGTTCTCTTTCTGTTGTGCGGCGGCCGCTGCCGCTCAGCGACCCTGGCAATTTGTTTAAACCTTTTGTGCTTTCAAATGTCATCAAAAGATATAGCGACAAAGTCAGCAACTGGAATCGATGACGATTGTCAATGAATCAGTCAATCAAGTCAGCAATAGATGGCGTCAGGGTTTTAGCTATCTTATTGACGTCACAGTACTCGTACATCAATGCTAGACACCATCACGCCAATAATGTTTACTTGTATAATAATGTCTTAGCAATTTTCGTACTAATTGGCTTTGAAACTGTTGACAATAATTAAAAATAAATAAATAACTATGACTCCTGATCGATGCACGGTAGTTGGTCACAACTACTGCACCATGCGCTTGCAGCGCCACTTCGTATTGTTGTTTGTATTTCTATCACACAATAACACTTCAAAGTGTGCTCTGCGTCAGCTTCGCGCGGCGCGCGCGTGTTGCGCAAGAAGTGATCGTAGCTTGTAGCATCCGAAATGAGACTCTCATGAGTCATAATAGTGTTCTCTCACGCTACTCGTAAGTGTGCTAAATCGAAATCGAATGGAAAGTGAAGGCAATGTGAATGTTTGCGCTTGCGCGCATTTCTAAACCACAAATATTGCCTTCCTCGCGCAATTATTGTGGTGACTTTATATGTGATTCGAATTCAATTCTGCTGTTGTCATGCTTTTGTAATTCATCCTTCAAAAAAAAAAGGAAACAAAAACGTAAACGTAAATTGAGAAGGAGATTGTATTTGTGGTTATTTTGTTTATTGGCTCAATGAAGTGCACTACACTGCCACCTACACGTTAAGTTGGATAATGCATTTGTCGTATGTATACGAAATGCGTAGGTGGCGTTTGCCATTCTCTTTACAATCAAAAAATTGTAATTTTATTGTTTCGGAGTCTGTTTCTTTTTGTATTTTTATTTCCACACTAACAGTTTAGAAGGTATTTTGAATGAAATTTGTATTTTTTTAAATATTGAAAAAAGTAGTGATAAAAGGCACTACCTTTACTTACGAAAATTATAAAAATACTGATTCGATTTTAAAAATATTTTTGTAAAATGAGAGTCATTCGAATTCCTGAAAATTTTAAGTTCACAAACCGGAATATAACACTAGAAAAAACGGCCCCAATAAAAGAAAAATAAAATTTTTGTACGGCAAATAAAAAAAAATGTTAAGGCGGCAGTTATAGCTGTCATTGAAACACATTATTAAAAATTTAAATGATTGATTTTGAGGCACTAAGAGAGCAAAATTATTTATCATTTTGATGGACAAATAAAACTCAAGACTTAATTAATATTTCTTGTAAAAAAAATCAACTTTCCACATAAAATGACTTTTTGGATTTCAATAATGGTAGTTCCATCATTGAAGAAATAAAGTTTTTTTATGTGGAAAGTTGGTCTTATTCAATTTTTGTTTGGCTAGAAATATCAATTAAGTCTCAAGCTTTATTTGTACAGAGAAAAGAAAGGTTTTACTTGCTTAATGCCTCAAAATCAATTATCAAAAATTTCAATGATATGTGTCAATGGTAGCTATGAATGAAATGAAAATTTCAATGATATGTGTCAATGGTAGCTATGAATGACACCTATGTAAGTCAGTGACTGGTTGAGTCAAAGTAAAAGTTAAAGCATTATTATCTTCATTCCAACTACTATAGCTTGGAAGAACTCTTTCTGAAGGCGTTCTTGAGAAACATTAGTTGTGGAGTGAGCAGTGATAGTTCTTACGTTTTTTTCGCTGCTATTTATCGATCTGATAAACTGATAAATGTAAATGTCATTAAACTTCAATATAAGCCTACATTTGTATAATACATATTTGTATAATACATAAATGTTCAGCGCGAATAATGGTTCTGTAGCTGTAGCTCGAATTTCCGTAATTGCTAAATTGAACTTACCATAAAATAATCGATAACAGTAAGATCGATTGTCATTGAAAACCAAACTGCCACTTTAAAGCTCTCCATTTGAAAAAAAAATACCTTTTGTTAATAACAGAAACAATTTGAATAGCACTCATACGCTGAAAAAATTAAATTATTACTTTCTTACTTATTTGGATTTCATTTTACGAAGAAATTCTCTATTAAAAAGTAAAAGAACTACAAATTACTCGGCAAACATTATCTAAAAAAAATAATGGTAATACGAGATATCTAAAGAATTATCATACCACCGTCAACACATTTGACGTATAGGTGACCTTAAAGATACAAAAACCAACAGAAATTATTTGAAACTAGAGTTTATTAAATAATTTTATTTTCTACAAAGTTTTAAAATAAAAAATAAATTTTTGGAAACTCGAGTCTTTTCCTCAACGGTTTTTTTACATTTTGTATGGAAGGTATCGTTATTTTTTTATAAAAGTTAATTTGTTTCTTAAATTACTTTACAAAATTTAAAAAAGACCTTTAAAAACAGAGTTTTAAGAAAATCGATCATATAGGGTGATATGAATAAAACAGAGCACCTGCTCAAAACTCAACTTTTCGAAGCAGGTGCTTCATTAGGTATGAATAAAATAATAGAGAAGGTGCTCAACTATTGAGCATCTTCATGTTTGATGAGAACCTTCTCAGGGTAAACACCTGCTCAATTGTTAGGTATGAATAAACCAAAGCACGTGCTCTATCGAAAGGAGCACCTGCTCCTCAATTGTAAGCTAGCTCGGTTGGTTGCTAAACGTTGAAGTAAATAACGTTTAGTACCATTTTCTTCATAAATGGTGGAATTAATACCAATTTTAAATGGCAAGGTTAAATTCTATGAGAGAAAAAGAAAAGAATTAAATTAAATATAGCATTTTGTATTAATTCAGCACAGAAAATTTTAATTTCTCAAGAACACATTTCCTTTGTAATAATTAAGGATGGGTGGGTGTTGGTGGTGACCGAAAAAATTAAAAAAAAATGTGGATTTTTTTCGTTAAATACCTGCATAGGTAAGAGATTCAGGTTTTCAAAAGTGGAGATGGGTAAGACATTGGAGTACATCATTTCACGGTATTTTTTTAACTTTTTCTTTTCAAATTACGGCAGTAGCTCAAAAACCAAATAGTTGGATTAAATTCCTTACAACAACTAAAGAACTGCAGAATGGCAAGAAAAATACCTTTTTTATGCAGCAATATAACTTATAATACATCCATTGAACTTAGTACACTTTTATGCATAGGCATCAGTTTTTCATGGAGATGAGTACATCAACAAAAAAGGATTCGAATTTTACAGCATTAATATTAAGGCGAAATGCAATGCTAGAAAAGAATTAATTCAATTGCCCTTTCCTGGCCAGACTAGGATCGGTGTAGTATTCAAAAACCTGGGGAAATGTTCATATAAATGATTCAAATCATGAAATGGAATAAAAAGTAACATATGCACTTATGTTGCAAAGTTATACTTACTCCAAGTCAAAATTCCGTAGGGTACACATGAAAAAATTCATTCGATATGTATTTTACTCGAGAAGACTATAATTTTTTATTATTGAACGATGTTTTGGACAAGTCGAACAATATTTTCCCATGTTTTACAAACAAACGCGGGTCAAAACAGAAGAATACTCATCTTTTAATTTGTTATTTTTACAATAAATCATCGAAATTTATTATAAATGTCTAAAACAATATAATTTGGTTTGAGGTATGAAGAGGTGCTCTCGATCTTGTTTATAATTTTATTCATACGAAACAGGAGCAGGTACTTTTTTAATGAGAACCTCCTCTGATTCGCATGGAGCACCTGCTCTGAGTACGTGCTCCATTTTATTCATATCACCCATAGTTTTCAAGTTATTTGATTTTCAAAAATATTTTTTTTGGAAAATTTTGGTAAAAAAAAACTATTGAAATCTGAAGTACCGATTAGAAGAAAATCGAAAATTAAAGAAATGGTTCCTTGGGAGGTACAATTAATAACCATTTTTTGAAAAAAATTCAAAGATAGCTTTTACCAAAAGAAATTTATTGAATTTTATAAAATTGCAAAAATAAAAACTGTATAGCAGCTGCCGTTATTTTAAGCTCTTAGAAAAAATGAAAAAAAAAAAAAACATATGGGTAGAATCACCAAGTTTTAAGAAAATCGATCCAGCTGTTTAGGCTGTAGCCCAACAGACAGACAGATAGACATAATTGCGAGACCCACTTTTTGGTCTTTCCTATCATCGTCATGACAACTCTGATCAAAATCTCGAGTTTAATTTTTTTTAAGGAGTGCATAACTTGACATATAGAACCTATATGTATATCGCAAGTAAAAAATAGGTAGAACAAAACTGGATTCAGCATCCCCAAATCATTAAAAGCCTTATTTATTAGATTTGAGTAATACTCGTTTCAACTTTGTAGTATTTAAACCGAGTCGAAGCACTTACTCCGTCTTTACGCCACATCATACTAATCTTTATTTATAAAAAGTTTCCGAGCCATTTTCGTAACGCCCACCTTATGTCAAAAAAACGACAAATCTAAAACTCTGGTTATTGAAAACATAAACCAACCCTAACTGATTCCCACAATTATTGATTTCAATAAATTATTTGTGGTTGAATTTAAATTTAAACATAAACCAGAAAACAATGCTCTGCTTGAAATGTGATTATGCACAAACTTATGATTCATAAATTGCTGTTTAACTTTGTAACAGGAACTTATCTTATTTGAAAAGTCGATGAAATTTATTTCTATTTGTGATCAGTCGAAATTTCCTTGTGTCAAGATTATAAAAACTCCTGGAGTTGATATTTTGAAAGTCGGCACATCGTACCCAACCCAATTTATATCACGATCCCTAAGCTACGAGTAGTTTGAGATATTGTAATTTTTATCTAATATTTATAACTACCGAAAATTGGAGTACCTACCAAAGTGTTTGCTTTAAAATACTTTCAAATCGTTATGTTACTTCGAGTAAAGTAGATTTAATTCTTTTAAATGATGTAATAAAAAATTGCATTCAATTAAAAAAATGTTTGTGTTGTCCAATAAATTTTCAATCTTTCCATTTATTCAGTTGAAAAAAGTAATACACTGCGTTCTTTAAATAAAATTAAGATGCCACTAATTTAAACAGCGGTATATTCTTTTTGTTCCAATTAGTAATATATCAAAACTCTCTTCACCTTCATAATCAGAAGCCCTTTGAAGGAATATTCAATAACAAGAATTTCACAAAACACCACACATTTTTTTCGAAAATTTATTTGATTTCTACACTACAATGTAGCAAACTTGAACAAAATTTTAATTAGTTGTCTGTCTAAGGATGCTCCTGCAGCCGCAGGGGACGTAATTTTCGTGAATTTATTTTTATAGACCTCGGATGCACCCGAATTCTGCAATAAAAGTGTCAAAATTTAGTTGAAATAAATGTTTATAGAGACAAAAAAAAAAAACTACTGAAAACCAAGAGCACAAGAAGTACCTTATTCATCTACATACTACGCACATATACACGTATATACATACGATCTTAAGAATTACTCAATTTACGGTAATGATTGCCTCTTAAACTTTAAGGATATATTGTAAAGACCAATCATTGAGACTAATTGAGACAGGTCTTGTAAATTGCTTTCCAAATGAACTTTTAAAAATGACACCTTTTCGCTGGTAAATTGAGATTGCCAATTTATGTGCTCGGAAAAGGTTGGCCATTAATACCAACATGCGGCCCATGTAACAATAAATGATATTTTAAATGAAATTTATCTGGCAGATGGCGATGCGAACGAAATAGATCATTAATTTTTGACTGTCAAGCGTACGCGAATTGATATAGTCTACCATTTTTTAGTAGGTCCCATATTAAGGGACAAAGCTTTTCGGCCAAAAGTCAAAACATTTTTTGGATTTTAAATGTCAAATACAATTTTCAATTTTACTCAAATCTATCATCATATAGTTTAGTCTAACTTATGTAGTATCTTTTGTTGCTGTATAGTCTTAGTCTAAACGAACAACACCATGACTTGTAGTCATGGCATTCCAAAATCAAAACGTCGATCGATAATCACCTTCAATCTTTATACAGACCTGTAGATGCCGATCTCTAAAATCTTTGCAGATTGCACACTGCTATTTAGGGAAATGAAAAGCTATTGATTTTCCTTTGGTTGTTTGCTGTTACGTCTTACGTGCGCAGTGCCATGTTTACAACGGATTAATTTCGTAACAGGACATTAATTAGGTTCAGCAGCGAGGTTGATGGTATAGGACTGCTTATAGCTATCCAGTTAGTAAGATTCGCGTGCATCCAAAAACGGTCTACATGAATCTCACATAATGAACTTTGTAGGTACATATATTTAGCTTGAGTCTTTTTTGGCTTTTGGGGTTTTGTTTTTGGGAGCTGAGAATGCAAACTGTGTCAAGATAAGACTGGCAAATACGTACGGGTGTTTGTAGCGTGTTGGTGCATCGATCGTGCGCTGGAATGCCGTGGGAAATTATTTATTTTTGGGCTGGAGCTGACGAGGCTTATTTATAGAGCTAAGCAAGTCGAGGTGGAGTACAGATATTTGTAAGTTGTAGATGCCTTGGCATACAATGCATTTGAAATGGATAGAAAATTTAAATTAATAAAATTGTAAGGTAAATTAAGCAAAGGCATTTTAATGATGAACGATAAGTCGACAAGGTTTTAATTGGAAGAATTTTAATAAACAGAAGATTACTTGTTCACTTTACTTTTATAATCGTATTCAATTAGGATGGTGGCTTTTGAAAAAAGCAAGATTTTATTTTTTTCGGATATCTAGAAAGCGACTCATTAACTGTTTTGATTAAGAAGCTCTGGCACTTAATGCAGCTAGTGCAAAAATATTAACAAAGTATACTGATTTGCATTTTATGGGATTTCCAATGGAGAAACTTAGATGTTGAAATTCAATGAAATAAGTTTTTGTTTGTTTGAGTATAATAATCCAATCCATATCTTGAGTTCTATTAATTGGATCGTAAAAACTAAACTCTGTGGACTTAAAGAAAATTTCAGAGCACTAGTTCCCATTTAAAACAATGAAGTGAAGTGCCTATGGCTCTAACAAAAAAGTCTTAAACCCGCTATTTTCAACACGTCGTCCTTACCACGGGTGCAAAAAAAAATCCTGCCAGACTTTTGAATTTTATGTAAAGATGCACCTACGGACCCTCATACTCATTTTTTGGTTATGTGTTCAACCCAAAAATATGCTGCCAGCTCTTAGTCTATTGGTTCATGAAATTATATTTCAAGAATTTTTCTTGCAAGGTAATAAGCTGAGGTAATGTGCTTTAGTTTTGCAGTTTGATATTGCTTATGTAGACGGGTAGAATGAATAGTTGTAGTTAGTACACAGACAATTTCTATTAAAAATGTAATGAGTGTTTTTTTAAGACGTATGGTTTTCAATCTGGCAATACTTTTTCGGAGTTGCTCTTTTTGACAGCTGTCACTTTATTTATGCTCAGTTTGGTTTGCCATTTCATGAATAGACTTACTTCTGAACAACGTTTGCAAATCGTACAAATTTATTACCAAAATAATGGTTTGGTTCGCGGCAGCCAACGAAACAATCAATTTATTTAAGGAGTCTTTTAGTGAGCACACTATCTCGTGTCGTGGGTCTGTGGCATGACCTCCAAGATCGTGGGATTTAACAGCGCTGGGCTATTATTTGTGGGGTTATGTAAAGTTGCTTGTCTAAGCAGATAAACCCGAGACGTTTGACGCCTTGAAAGAGAATATTCGGCGCGTTATTGCTGACATACGGCCCCATTTGCTCCAAAAAGTGGTTGAAAATTGGACCTCTCAGCTGGAATTTACTGGAGCCAGCCGCGGTGGCCACTTGCCCGAAATCATTTTTAAAACCTAATGGCAAACCCATATAATTATAATAAAGCTAAACTCTTGGCCATAACATTAAATCATATGCGTTTTATTTCTTCTTAGAAACCTCATGTCTAAAAAAACATCCTTTATTTGCTCATAACTTTAATAAATTTAATCCTGTGTTTAAATTATTTTAGTTTAAAATTAATCAAATTACTTAATAAGTTAAAATCATCAATTAAATAAAATAAATTTTTTTTTGTATCGAACTAAGTCCATATAACATTTTGACATTTATAAAATGTAAAAATGTGGGTTTAAATAGTTTTTTAATACGAAATGTCACTATTTGAGGTGTTTTGAGCTACAGTCAGTCTAAAATAAAGTATTAGCACAGAACTAATTAAACAGTTGTCTAAAATTTAGAAAAAAAAGTTAACTTTTAAGATAAGCAAATCGTAGTTAGTATGATGCCTAAACTTACTTTAACATAAGACCATTTGATCTAAAGTCTGAAATTTTATGTTTTTTGTTTATCTGCTAAATGCTATTTCGACTATTTTCTTTTTTTTTGTGTAAGCCACGATGAACTTTAAGATAATTTCAAAAGGTTTCTTAACCATGATGAAGTTAATTCTTTTATTAAGACTTAATAAAAATTCAACTTAATTGGTTCTTTTAAATCATGCCATAACAATTGGCATACGCCTATATTATAAATCTTTGTCGACAAAGCTCCCCAATTAGTTTCACGAAAATGTACATACTCCTTTAACCTCTCAACGTTAATCACTGATCACCAATCCCCAAACTATCAAAAACCTATATCGTTTACTTAGCATGACTCATTCCAATAATACAGACAATTTAGTTTCCGAAAAAAAGCAAGCAAAAGAATGATCAAAGTCTCTATATAATACTCGTACCTAGACAATCTCCTTAAAGAATCCAAGTGGCAACTAAATACGTGTAAACAAGCAAACAGCATATGTGCAAAAAGCAATTTAGTTTTGTCGTTTATCTTTATTTTTTGGTTTTTGTTTACCTACTTTTTTTATTCCTGTGTTGTTTTGTCGAAGCTTGTACAAGCGAAAAAAAAACATCTAAAAGACAAAGAACCAAACATTATAAACAACAACTAAACCAACACGATACATTCTATATAGACAATTTAGCTAAAAGACACCAGAGACACACCATGCAAAAAGGAGCAAATCTGTCGGAAATCATGCCACAGAGATATATCCACAATTTTACGGGATAATTGCCACTGATCACGACATGCCAGGCGAAAGTCACCATGATAGAATAAACTCAGCTTAGCGCAGGTTAGCTGCAGCGACCAAATGGACAGAGAACGTCAGAAAGACAGATCGCGACTCAAGTCAAAAAGATACACAAACTCACAGATGGATGGCTGAATGCTGCTGATGCTGATGCTGAAGCTGCTGCCTTCCAAAGCAATTTCCACCATCAGCTTCAGCAGCAACAGCTCAGACCTTCAATCAACAGAGGGACACACACTCCAGCCGCTCACGAATATACACAACCCACAACGATTGCTCGCGCAAATTGTTTGCGCCACACCAATTGAATTCTAATTTCGTCGTTACATCTATCAATCCCGGTCCAATCCAGCACCAGCACCAGCAACAGCGTCAGTACAACCATGCAGCAGCAGGCAATTCCAGAGCAGAGAATTCCTTTAATCGGTGATAGTGTTGGCCTTCATTGGTCTCATATTCTTTTTGGAACTCCTAGACCACAGCATGAGGTGCTCGATTTGGTGAAATTACAGTGAGCGCCTGGCACAAAGCACCAGTAAACAAAAAACCATAGTGTAACTCAAGGTGCTTCAGAGAAGGCGGGCGCTGGCGCTGATTCCGTTTTTCTAGAGCACGTGCCACACGAACTAAATTGATTTCGCCAGTAGGTGGAATTATAGCACTCGCGCTCCGGTGCTTAGATGGATGGATTGGTAGCAGTCCGCATGCTCTTCGATCGTCGCCATCATCATCGTCGTCAACATCGTTACGGCTAGCAACAGCAGCAATTCAGCAATTCATCCAGCTGGCGAGTGTGTAATTTGCAGATTTCGATTATGGTCCATTGGAACTAAAACTCTATACTTATTCTGCCAGGATCGTTGGCGGAGCCCTTTAATTTAAGAATTGCGCAAAGTTAAATGAATCATTAAAATCTGGTCTGCCCGGGAATGACAAATGTGTATCCATTTGTTGTATCACGGTATCACGTATTGAGCCTAATAGCGCCAGCAACAATAGATTCACTTGGAGCTGCAAACGCTCTTTAAGACTCCATCACCATCAGAGAGATTAGAAACTCTCTCTTTCGAAGTTATCGACTTCCTGGATAGATGGTTTTTGTTGCCGTTTACTTATATCAGGGATTAATTTCGTTCTTGCATCCAGTTGTTGTGTTATTTGGAGGCAAAAAATTCTCAAGAGTTTTTGCACATCACATGTGAACCCTTGTGAAGACCTCTGGCATTCTGACCCTCTCAAAGATGTGTTTGCGGCGCGCTCAGCTTCGGGGAAAATCTCTGCAATGCGGATGGGAATATGGTCATTGAGTTTGAGTTTGGTTTGCTTTAACGAACGTCGTCGGTACAAAGCGACCGAGACCAAGTCTTACACATTGGGTTGACTCTCGCTAAAATACATTGTGATGGAATCTCTTGGCATGCAACTGGATCGGTTCGACTTGGCATTTTAATAATGCTGTTTTTATATTGTTGTGGCTAAAGTAATTTGAACCTCGGGGTTAGAGATTGGCCACATACTTGTAATGAATTTAATTAGTTCAGGTTGCATATGGGTCGTCTAATAAGTGGAACTGGAATGCTGTCCTGGGCTAAGCTGGTGCTCTCTGTTGCAGCAATTTGATCATTGCCAAACGTAAACAAAACGTGCAATATTTCAAAGGTTGTGGAAAGTTCATGGTTTGTGACCAAAAAAAAAAAAAAAACGAAACATTGTAACAAATTATTTTCGCGAACGGTATCTGGAGGTTGTTTTGTTTTGAATAAGAAAAACAGGTACCTTGTAACACAGTTGTTTTGTTTATAAAAGAAGAAAAAAAATCATAAAAAGAAAATGGACGGAAGAATGTCATACTTTCAAATTATTTCATGCATTGCAAAATTAACTGCCTTGATGATTTGTTTAGGTAAGGGAAGAAAGTCCTTATAGACTTGCATAGATTTGTATGTGAATTTCATTTTAAGGACAGGTATAAATAAAATAGTATTTAGGTACATTTATGTGATTCGAATCCCGTTTACTTGAAGGAACTCTTAGATAGCTGCTGAGCTGCAAATTACAGGTATAAACAAGCTCAAGCAAAACATTCCTGATGAATGGACCTTTAGAATAGCACTGCGGGCAGCAAATTTTGACTTCGTAACAGTATTGCTCATGCAAAATAACTTTTCTTATGGTTTTTGATAGGTTTAATTTGAAAACTAGCGTTTAAAAAATCTAAATACTTCAGGTTTTTGAAAAATTATTTATTTAGTTGTTTTTTTACAAACGCTTTTCAAATTTATTTTTGGCAATATTTTTGAATATGAGAAGAAAAGTTGTGTAGGAGCTATGGCCAGTGGTTTATCCAGGTGGGCTATAGGGGCTGGAATCCCCCCACAGCCAATTTGATAAATAAATTTAATAGAAAATTGAAATACATTATTATTTAAGATCGGGGCTAAAAAAAATTTGGTTAGTTGTGTTTTTCCAAGCCTTTAGGAACTTGTACTATTAATACAAGGTTATGGCTGACAAATTTTAATGAAAGTATTTTTTTTTAAGTCCCGAGGAATTTCGATGATAAAAGATTAAAAAAAGAATAAAGCAAATGAAATGTGGGCAGGCCCTAAAAGAAAAGCGAAAAATAAAAGTTTTGACTTAGCAAGTTATGCATAAAAAAAATAGTTTTCAAACCTCAAGGGAATTGGATACTAAAATGAGAATGGAGCTTAGCAAATTAATATGTTGACTGCTTTTTTCCCAAGGTTTAATGACATTCAACCAGATTGGGGCTTATCAATTTTACATGTAACCTGATATTTTCCGAAGCTTCAAGAAAACTGAACAAGAAAACGGTGTTGAGGCTTTACAACTTACTGCCCGAATAGAATGCAAGACGGAGCTGGAATAGATGTCAAAGATTCTGCAGCTGAATGTGCAAGGGTTGAACAATTTCTAACTTTTACTGCAGCATTTTTGACATCTATTCCAGCTCCGTCACCCATTCTGTTGTTCAGGCTGCTACATTTTCATGTAAAATATGTTTATTCAAGACCCTAGGCTCTAGGGAATTGAATGAAAAAATAAGAATTAGGTGAAACAAACGATGTTATTTTAGCAAATTTACAGGTTGAATAGAAATGATAATGATAACATCTGATATTTTCATTTTAAATTTTTGTCAGTAATTGAAAAACCGGAATTTCAGATAAAATTTTTGAATAAAAGGTTCGTTCCTTTAAGTTTACCCAGGGTTCACCCAGGTTTTCTTGACAACCCCAAGAATTATCAAAAATAACTGGGTTTTTTGGTTTTCAAAAAACATCAAAGGTTTCCCAATTGTGCTATTGGGATAGGCAAGAAACAAAATTTGATTAAAAGAGTTATCTACAGCACAAGAATCCACAGCAAAAAATGTTTCAGAGCTCCTGCCACTTTGACATTTTATTATTTCACCTCAACTCGCCCCAGCTAAAAACCTAGTTTTACTTCAGGGCGAGTTCGGGGCGACCCCAGGTTTTAAAAACACAAAACAAAAAACGCTTTAGGGTGACACCAGGGTGACTTCAGGGTTTAACGAACAAACCTTAGGTTTGTTATTGTGTTTAGCTGAACCCTTAATGAAGTAACAAATTCTATCGATAACTAAGGATATCGATAGAATTAATCATAAAAGAACCTGTTGAATCTGACCACAAGAGTAAATAGGTCTGTTGGTGTACTTTCCAAAACTGCTTCTACCCATTTAAGTCGAAAGTTCTGTCAAAGTCCATATAAAAAAAATTAAACTGACAGAACTGTACTGAATGAGCAGTTTTTTCTTTAGCTCATCTGAGTGATACGCAACTCCAGAAAAAGAATTTAATTTTCATTTCTTAGTGTACATCACTTACATATATGGCCGTATTATTCTCGAGCGTATTTGTAACAACTTATTTTTAGGTAAAATGAAAATCAAAATCAAGAAATATTAAACAAAAAAACAATTTATCAAAGCCAAAGGGGAAAACCTATTTTGCTTTAAAAGATTCACTTGATATATCAAAAACAAATTCCTTAAAATAGTTGAGTAAAATTTGTATTTAGAGAAGAGCAACTGTTTTATTTGATATTTTTGTCTACAAATCTTATGTTTAAATATAGCAAGCATCTTAGTTAATGTTTGTAAAATAATGTGAGAACTAAAATTCAGCATGTTCTGCGCAGTGTTTAGATGAATAAATCCTACAAAAAACATTAAAAATAAAAAGAAATATATTTGAGCCCTTAAAAATATTCTTTCAACTTTTTTGTACAGTGTGTCGATATAGACAATACGAATATGTAGGTTCAAGTGCGTTTTTCATATAGCATACCAGTTACAGCTGCTCCCTACAAAGTCATAATTTTTTTAATAATCTTTATAAAAAGTTTGTTTGAGTCTTACCATTGGCCTACAATAATAAAATGAGGATTGAGAGAAAATACATTTGTTTTTTTCTGATTTAGGATTATTTTTTGGAAAATTGAACAGTGGGGAGATCCACCGTCCTTCCGATACGATTTTTTGCCCTGGTATTTAGAAGCATCTTATGCAAATTTTGCAAATTAACGTGTTAGTTGTAGGAACATGTAACTAACGGTTTAATCTCGAAAGCCTGAGCTTAGAAATAAGACTTGACAGCATTACTATCTTTTTTATTTTTGGGATATCCATGGACTGTCATTGTTCAAGAAAGAAAGGGGTAGAAAAACGGCCCAACTGGATGGACGTTACCCACGGAACAGGCTGCTACAAAGTGCAATATCTTGTTTTGGCATCACTATGAAACTAGTGCATTTGAGCAGGAAAACGGAAAAAAAATAAACGCTGCGACACATAAAATAAATTTAAATAATTGAATAAATTTGGCGGCGCAAAGCTCGTGGAGAACCAAGGCCTAGTGACTTACAATACAACTCTCATTTTGTGTGATGTTATTTTTTCAGAGGAACTGCTCTTTAAGAATATCTCTTGTCATGAAAAAGTGCCTCTCATCTCAGCCATTCCGATTCAGTAGGAAATTGTAGGAGTGGTACAATTTTCTGGGAGCACTTATACCGCTTGAGAAAATTGTTAACAAAATGTTTTGGGAGGTCGCCCACTTATAGTTTACAAGATTTTATTTGCAAGGTTTATT
Source organism: Dasysyrphus albostriatus (assembly GCA_946251815.1). Lineage (NCBI taxonomy): Eukaryota > Metazoa > Arthropoda > Insecta > Diptera > Syrphidae > Dasysyrphus > Dasysyrphus albostriatus. The sequence continues at coordinate 143,310,721 of OX276336.1, forward strand.
ATATTTACTTATGTCTTTTTATAGTTAAATCAGTTCAAACTTCAAAGCATCAGAGCAGTCGATTTATTAAAAGAAATATGATAGATAGGAATATTTCCACCTTCAAAGAGGTGTACCTATCTATAGGGACTTTATTTCAAATTGATATATTTTCAATCTCGAACCAAAAACGTCCAAAGGAGTATACACAAAATAAGCATACAAAAACAAAATATAAAATTCTTTAAATTTTACGTTTTTAATAAGATCCCCATAAGTAAGTTGATCTGATAGCTGGATTTGTCATTTGTGCTGCTTCATTAAAAATATCTTCGAATATTCGAAAATTCACATCCTTACAACGTCTGAAGATTTGACTTGATAAAGTTCCATTTTTACCGCATCAACCTGTTTAAGTCAAGAAACACCATTTACACCAGACATTCCTTTTATTTCTACTCATCGATCTGTAGGTAATGAATTTCCAGATTCCTAAAAAAAAAATTGAAAGAAGAAAAACAAACAACTTCCACCTCTGCATTCCGTTCATATTTTAACCCGAAAACTTCGACATACCAAAAGTATCACATCGATATGAAGGCTAAATTTTTCTTTAGATCCACATGCATTACATTGGCTTGAAAAGCATTGATGCATAATAAATTCAACTTTTAATGCATCCCCCCAAAGGAATCGCACCTGGAAATCAATTCATATACGGAGGCGCGCATCACAGCAGCAGTAACATTGGCGACATGCATCTAGAGGCGCTGCGCGGAATGTTTATAAGAACCCATATCTCGCACCATCTAAATGTGTAACTGAGTCTTGCGAATATATTATTTTGCCTGAGGTTCCTGCGCACTATCTGAATAAATTAAAGCCAAGATCAGACGCGTCCAATTGCCACCATCATTGCTGGTCGTTGTTGTTGTGGTTATTGGCCATCATTGCTTCAATATTGTGAAAGCTTTACTTCCCCATGACGAAGACAACATACGCGACGCCACTGCTGTGGAGCCTCTCTTATCCAGAATCAAAATCTCTAAGACCTCGAATTCGAATTCCCTCTGATTGAATGGTATTTTCGTGAACGTACCGCTGCACGCTGCCTCAATCTTCAATACATAGGTACGCGCACCAGCGCACTTTGACAATAAATTTGTGACCGTCATCATCAGTGAGCTACACCGCACCGGTACACCACCAATCGTTATAGGTGTGCTCTTCTCCCATCAGGCATCCATATACACAAGAAGGGGAAGATTGAGTTGATTTTGATGCAATCATGATGGAATCATAGAAAACGTGAGGTGACTCTCTGGCTGCATGGTAGCAATTTGAATCCCAAGTGCGGGTGGCATTAAGAAATAACACTCTCTGTGAAGTAATCCGCCAGTGGCGGTGGTAGGTGGCGGCATTGGCAGTTCTAGCACAGACCCAAAAGTAGCGGCCATCCCTCGGGGACCATAAAGAAGCTATAAGTAGCCCACCTTTGCATATGCGCGAAAGTCGTGACAGTTTTTAAATATTGCATTCGATTGGAAGATTGACGTGCGCGCATGCGGGCCTGCGCTGACTCGCTTTACTTCCACCTCCACACTATCAGCGCAGCGGTTCGAGAGCTGATGGCAGTGATGAAACTGAGCATTCCTACGACTCAACACCAATATGGGAATATTCAAATGAATCGCACGATGGCTTATGAACCCATTTTTGGGGGCTCGGACCTATGGAGTGAGAGTGAGGTTAAGTACATGTGCACGTACTCGCATGAGACAAACTAAAAAAGAATGACGCGACGCGCGAGTTGTTTATGTCACGTAGTCCCTGCTCATAGGTGATTTACTCACCCGAGGGTATCAGCGAGGTTTGCGCTATTGTTTTGGCCATAATGACCCCCTTTGGTGTTGTGATCGGGCGCAGATATTATGTTCTTTTTATGGTCATTGAAGCACTCTGATGTTGGCCAATATGGGTGCAGTTTCTACAAATCGCTCGAAATGTATAAGGATTTGGTTTGGCGTTTGTTGCTTGCAACTCGAAATGGGGTCACTAAGATTCTAAAAGGTATATTCGTAGGTACCTTTAACGTTTGGGATTGTTTCAGTTATCGAAAAGGAAAAGAGATTAATAAATACATGCATATATGTATGTATGTAGGTACACAAAGTTTTTGAGGGATACTTTGTGCTGCTAAGTGGATTATTGTTGAGTGATTGGAGCCAAAGTAAGATTGTTATGTCGCTTGGATAAGTTGTTTTATGTACCTACCAAAACAAGCGCACAATTTAATGGCTTGGGTTGGGTTTTGGGTTTATTTTTGAGAAGGTAACAAATGTCAATCCCATACTGAAAACGGCCATGAAAATATAACGTTATACGTTATTCCATTAAAGAAACATGTCCGGCTGATGGTGGTATATGTGTAGATGAAATGTGCTACTTCGTTAGGGAATAATAAAACTGCAAATAAGATTTTTTTGTTTGAGATAGATTTGTCATTTTAAAAAGCTTAATATATTGCAGCAGCTTAAGAGTCCTTAATCGCTATAGTAATTTATAGTTATTTTTGTTTCTGTTCCATTGGATATTAAGAAAGACAGGAATGCTTGTTAAGTGTCAAGAGCTTATTGCTTAAGTGGTAAGTACATAGAGCAGAGTGCGTAAGCTGTACTGTGGGAGTGGCACTCCACCTTTAAAGTGATTATGCAAGTACTCTAGTGAAGAAAATTGATTTGATTGAGGTGGGAATCGTTTCGAGCTAAAGGCTTAAAAAAATTTTGTTTTTGTACAGGAATATTACTTTTTAAATATAAAAAATTTGGTGGCGCAACAGCTCGTGGAGAACCAGGACCTAGTGATTTACAACTCTCAACCATACATGTGTGCATGTTGTTTGGCAGTACTGGAGGGGAGCTACAATTTTTTGCCGAACCCGAATGGCAAGATGAGAAGCACTTATTCATGACAAGTATACTCTTGGAAGATATTCAGTTCCTTGAAAGAGGCAGTACCTTGGAAAAAAAATGATTTATGTTTTTAGGTTGCAGCGGCCGGGAACTGAACACAGACCTTCGGCATGACAGTCCAACCCACTAACCATTATGCCAGGAGGTACTTATAATATTTTTTTTTGCTAGTGGAAATAGAACCGAAATGATAAGGTCTTGGAGGTCTGCAACTTTAAAACCTCTTTAGCTCCAAGAAAAAACCATAGGAAAAATTAATTCTGCAAAATGATATTAAAACTTATAGAAAAAGCTTAGGTGTAAAATTTGACGTAAAATATTAATATCAATTTACATCAATGCTTATTAATCAAAGGGAAAAAGTCTACCAACATGAAAATATTCAGCTTGCAATTTTAAAAATTTTCTGTCATAGGTCCAACTTTCTGCAGTTAGGCCTTAAGAAGATGGAGAGCAGCGAAATTTCAAAATACTTCTTATTAACCTGAATTGTTTTTTTTTTTTTCTTAGCGACTAACTACAGAGAGTTGGACCTACATAAGACAACAATTGTTCAAAATTGCAAGAAATAAATTGATGTCAAAATTTTACGTCAAATTTAACTCGTGTTTGACACTTGTTTATAATTTGGATTTTTGGGTGCAACCAGATGTACCTGCTGCAAACTTCACTGTGAAGTTAAGATAACAGTCCTTTTCTCAACAGAGCTAGCTGGAATTTTGCAGAAAGGCTCTAAATTTGTAGTTTGATATGCATTTCAAGAAAAAATTAAGGTCCAAATTTTGAAGTGCTTATTTGAAAAAAATGGAATAAATTCATTTTTCAGTGTGAAAATTATGACGGTGCTTTTTTCAAAACTGCACCAGCTAGGAAATTGCAGAACAGGAGTCCTTAATTTCGGTTTTCAAATTTTTAAGTCCAAATGTGACAAAATAATCAAAAAATTCGATTTTTTACAAATAAGGGCCTACAAATATGGACCTTAATTTTTGTTAAAATCCAAATTAAATTGCAAATTTGTAGCTAGTTCAGTTGTAGAACCAAAATTTTTAGAGGAGATTTCATAAAAAAGCAATAAAATTTAAGTCTATTTAAAAAAAATCACTTCTTAAATAAATTGTACGATGATAGAGAACACCAAAAATGCGGGAGGCGAAATTCTGTCCGTGTGTCTGTTCAGTTTTCTCAAAATTGGCCTCACAACTTTAAAAAAAAATTCAATAAATTTCTTTTGGTAAAAGCTACCTTTGGATTGGAAACTATTTTTCAAAAAAATTTTGTTAATGGTACCTCACAAAGAACAATTATAAATTTTGTATTTTCTTTGAAACGGTTATTTTCTTTCTATAAATTATTTGGCTTCTAAATAATAAAAATTGTTTTTCTTACTAAAATTTTCCAAAAATATATTTTCTGGATTTTTAAGAAATGTTCAATTTTTTTTTTTGGAAAATCAAATTCGATTTTCATATTTTTTTAAACTCGCTATTTAAGGGTTTTTACACATTGTAAAGTAATTAAAAAAAATTACTTTTATGAAAAAGGACGGAACCTTCCAAACAAATGTTAAAAAACCGTTAGGGAAAATATTTTTTTCTTAAAAATGGCTCATACGATTTTTATTAAATTTTTTCTGTCTGCTAAAATTAGTGCGATATACTGAAAAAAAAACTAGAAAAATATACATACATACATTCGGTGGTTCAACAGCTCGTGGAGAACCAGGGTCTAGTGACATACACTCTCAACCATTCCAGTGTGCGTGTTGTTCGCAGAAAGGGAGAATTGAATAAAAATTTGCAAATAGCAACTAAAAGTACTTCTCATAGAACGTTTTTTTAATAATTTTGAATTTTCTCATTATCGGCTGAGCAGATTTAGATAATTTTTTTTAAATACAAATGTCATATAAGATTTAAAAGTAGTGCATACCAACATTAAAAAACAATTTTTGGATTTTTAAAAAAAACGTTTTGAATTTTTTTAAATATATATTTATATAATTATGTATCTCAGAAACGGATTTACAGTTGTTTTTGACATTTTTTATATGCACATTAATAAATACTTGAAATTTCCATACCAAAAATTTTCCTTAAAAATGTTTCAAGATATATAAGAAATTATTTTTTAAGAAAACATACAATCATATTTAATCAAGAATTAAGATGGCATTCTTTTTCATTAAGAACTCTCAAAGAAGTTATTTTAGCTAATTTAAATATCGTATTTCATGTTTTTAGACATTTTTCACTCATAATTTCCATGTCTTTACATATAATGTTCTTAAGCCTTCAGAGTATCAACATAAGAGCAAGTACATGTGACTCAGTCGTGCATTTTATTTTGTTTACCCACAAAAGCTCACGGCTCTGAGTTGTTTTTGTTTAAAAACGGAGTGCTTATTATTATTACTTTGACGATTCGAAAGGTTTAACTACTAGAATTCACAAAAAAAAAACATATACTGGAGCAATACAGAGCCCTGCGGCACACCAGAATTTTTGTGTGAGTTCCAGACTTGAAACCTTCACAACGACTTGTATTGACTGGCTTAAGAGGTAATATCTAATTAAAAAAAAAAGAGATTCATTGCAAAATTTTGGAAAGAGAGCTTGATGCCCAAACTCTTGAACTTTGAAATATCTATTTATACATTTATTCCAACTGTATACTGATATCTAAGTCACGTGCAATAATCTTAATTTTCTTTAAAATTATATAAATATTGGTTCTGGGTAAATTCAGAAGATTGAGCTCTCTTAAAAAGGATAAGATTTTTACTTTTTGTTTGAAATCCAACTGTTGAGAAACAATTTAAAAAGACTCCATTCATAAAAATAATACAAAAAATAACAATTTTAAATTAATTATTCGTTCTTTCTCAAATATTCCAACGCAGAAGCTGATGTTTGTGTGCCTTCAAGAGGATTTCAATTAAAGCGCGAAAGGTCATCACATCATGGCATCGATCGTTTTAAGAGACACACCTTAAAATTTGTTAAGTTAACTCTGCAGAGTTCAAAAATATCCAATGACCCGTATAGCCAGACATAATAAACATTAATAAAATACTAAAGTCAGCATGACCAAAATGAACAAAACGTTAATTCAAGTAAATTTTCGATCGAAAAATTTCACAGAGCTTACGGTTTCAAACGAAAGATTCATTTTTCTTTCTGTCAATGATTCATGATAAGTTATTACTTGTTAACGACCATCAAACATTAATCAATTTTATTTTTCCATTAACTTTATAGGACAAAACGCAAATGTTTTCTGACGCCTTTTGTTTGTGAGTATTTCATCGGTTGCGACTTGCGAGGAAAAATTTTGTGTTATTGCCAGCAGGCAGCAGTATCGGACACGATTAATATGGTTTGAATCAAACGCTTACAGCCATATCAGCAGTATTCTCTGTTGTTGCAGTGTGTTTAGTTCTGATGTTGGAACAGGAACAGCAAACTATGTCTTGGGCAATTGCTTTGTAAAGCTTCCGCGCTCCCAGAATACCAATTTGAATTGTAAATTAAATTTTCTTTTAAGGAATACGTGCCTAGACCCTAGACCAAATGGACCGCCCCACAGCGCGAATTGCCGACCGGAATACGAAATAATCAAACCCATTTAAATGCAATGCCCCCTAGCGTCAGACACACAGCTTAAGCATGTTTTTTTGCTGTGAGAGCAAGCTGTCTACTATCAGTTGATGTGTTTTTTCTTGTCAATTTTTTCTTCATTCCTATCTTTCAGCCCAGCTGCGGTCAATGGGATGGCCGGCGCGGCGAAACAAAATAACCACAACTCTTAATTCGCTCCTCTTTGGGAACCACCAGCGCAGTCAGTGGCAGAGTCAGTGGCCATCACAGATAAATAGTGTTATCGGTGGACGATGTATCCTACAACTTTCAGATTCATGTGCCTCTGGATACATGAGCGGGGAATGTGAATATTTCGATTCCGACAGCAAATTTGAATTGAGATTCTGTACGGTGCACTTGCGCGTCAGGCTATAAGAATTAGCGGGCTAGTGCGATGGTAGTGCCGTCTAATTTGCCGTCAAACACGTGATTCTCCCATTTGTTAGGTGAACGCCAGAAGTTAAGAAATAATTTCTTTTTATAAAAAAAGCTGTGACGATCAGTTATAACATGCAAGATATATGGCTATTATAGAGCACTGCAAAAAACTCAGGCTTAGGTTTTACCAACGGCAACGCTTAAGGCTAACTATTTGATAGCACAATAAATATGCACATATCTTAAAAGTAACAAAATGTAAATGTTTTAATTAATCAAATGTGACCATCTACATACGATGATTGAACCACAAAATAGACTTAATTAGCCAAGATCTTAATTCAGTTAAGAGTATTAAATAATTTAAACCCTGTTTATCCTGAACTTCGAAAATCTCCAACATCTTAATAATTGTTTGAAGATAATGCAGTATCAGAGTTAAAGCTCTGGAAAATCGGCAACTCGTTTATGGTAAACAGGGAACTCGGGTTTCGGGGTTTTGGAATCTAGGATTATTTAAAAGTTTTCAAATTTTGGATTACGCTGTACTCCTTAAAACTTCAATATTAATCATATATGTAGTAATTGCAACAAATTTTCGAATTTCGAAACAATTTTGGCATTCAAGTTTTTGGAGTTTAAACGCATTCAGGTTCGGGAATATAGGCCGTTCTTCTTTGTCATTGACCCTAGCCATTGAAGCCAATTTTCGAAGTTCATGAAGAAACAAAAAAAAAATATACATTTGTCAAAAAATGTTTGCACAGCACTATACATACTATACTATATGAGTGTATTTATGGTAGTTTAATTTATTTTACAGATTATTTTATTTTATTTTTTTAAAGCCGCTGTAAATAGTTTTGCGTCGTGAAGAGTTTTTTCCCCGCATAACCAACAAAATTCCCTTGAAATTCATTTCAGTTAAAAAAAACATAATAGTCACGTATATGTAATGTACCTTACTTACCAGTTCTTTTAAGGAAATTAAAAAAGAATATTTTGTCTTATGTTCCATTTATTGCAGGTGCGAGATGCATAGGTGCCATCATATTGCATCAGTCATCATTCCTCTTTTTTTCATAGGTGGTCTTCTTATTTATTTCTCATTGCTTCGTTCGCACTTCTTTACGCGGAATGCTGAAAGTCTTTAAAATTTCCTAAGGTGTTTGCAATGTTTTAAACGGAAAATTAAAAAGCTTACATCTAACCATAACCGATATGTGCGTGGTGTGGTTAACTGTGCTACAAAAGAATAAGGAGTAGATAGCTACACTTAACGCTACTCCAGTCATTTTTCAAAGCATAATGATGAGATGAAAGAGTCCAAGTCCAAATTAGGTAACTGTCAGTGTATCTATCACCTAGGAAGCAATTGAATACAAAGTAATAGTGGACAAGACACTTACCAGCCACCATCAGTTATTGCAGTCATTGATGGGTTCTTTTTCCATTGATTTGGTTTCCTGGTAAGTTCTGAGCAAAATTGCCTCTTGCCCAACCTATCATCTACCATACACATATCATTGAGATGCAATTGCAACAATGTTGCAATATAATATACGCTCTACCGCAGTGAGAATGAAATCTTCAAGGAAGGAAGGTAGGAATTCGGCGAGCGGTTTCACATGTCAAATAAGGGCAATGAGAAAAATGTCTGGAATGTAAAACAGTTCCTAATGGACAAAGAAGTGGCAAAATGAAGTTTTGTTTTTTTTAAGTGCAGCTTGCACAATTATTATCAATTATTTTTTCAATAAGGCAATTAGTTTTTTGTTGATGGCTGTAAAGATCTGATGGCCAGGCGGGAATTGAAAATTATTCTTTTGTATTTATTAATTCCTATGGAAATTCTTTTCCCTCATTTTCCAATACTTATTTTTCTTTCATCAGAATTATACATTCCATCTCTTAGTGTGGCACTGGGAAATACCAAGCTACCAACACATTTTATCATTTTTGAAATGGACTTCCAACAAATACTGGTGATTTTTTTGTCTTGTTCAGCGACTTTATAAAATCAAGCAATCTTGAATAACGTATAGTTCATATTTTTGAAACTATAGAATCATTGGTATTGAAAATGGAAAAAATTAGCAGAATATTGTTTGTGGATAGCATGATCGCTAGTAGAAAGATCATTTTCAATTTATTCGTGTTTTTCCAAAACCAGCAGGAACTTGGTTAAAAAAACAATGTCGGAGCTAAACAGTTTACATGTTAAATACAACATCAACTAAGCGCAAAAAATTCTCAGAACTTAGGTTATTTAAGCCCAAAGAAAAACTGTGTTGCCGGTACGATTTTAATACTTGTTATTGGTAGTTTGTATGCAAACTTATTTTTTTTCTTTAATGGATGACAGTTCTAAGTCCCAATGTTGTTTTTAAATCCTCTTTACCTACCCAATCTTTGATTTAATTTTAGGTAACATTTTTTGTTAAATATAATACACCGCTTTCAACATTTTCAGGATATTTTGATACCAATATTGTCTCTTTCTGCGCTGCCAAATTTTTTTGCAAAAGTTCTACAAACATTTCCATGACAGACAAACAACGTGAGTAGAGATTCCAAACCAAACGATACTTGTGTATGTGTTGGTATCGTATTGGTATCGCCAAAATTGAAAAATTTTAGTATAGTTACGATATCGGTCTCAGTCTCGTCTCGGTTTCGTATAACAAAGTCTCGTTTTGGTATCGTTTCGGTATCGGTATCTGTGGTATAGGTCTCGAATTTTTTTTACAAAAATCCTTGGAACCGTTTCCAAAAAACTAAGATATGAGATAAAATAAGAGTTGCAGTCGGTGGATTTTACTTAAGTCACTTCCTTCAACTCTTTTTAGTCTAAACATTTCATCAAAATTGTTTGTTTCAGAGAAACCAAGCAACACAAATGGGCGTGGCAGTGGGTGGTCCTAATTGCCTTAGCCTCTGCTAAAGAAAAAAATCTGTGAAAATGTAATCCAAATCGTTAAAGCCGTTTCCGAGCGACCTATTACCATCAGAATAATTTGTTTGTAAAAATTAAATAATAATATTCAAAAATCTGCCAATACCATACGATACCACCAACAGTATTGGTTGAGATCGGTGCAGAAAGTACGGTATCAATACCAATCCGGTACCAAACAATTACGAGGCTTTTCTAATATCGTGGGCAGCCCTTAACGTGAGCTAATATAGGGAGAGCAAACCAGTATAAATATAATCATACTTATGTATAGGTAAACCTCTATATAAAACTCACTGACACAATAATCTGTTCATAACAAAATTAATTTCTTTCAAAGCCCCATCAGGCCATCTGTCATCACACCAGAATGACGAAACTTTAAAACCACACACCAAATTGGCAGGTCTTTTTAAAAAACGTTTCTAGCACTCCCTGAATATATATGAATATATACATTCATATAATATTATATACATATAGCTTCCAATCCCCAATATCAGGATGTGTCAGGTGAGATTAATCATTTTGGCAAATTGAACGAGACACTATGTGCTCGACGTAAAGTGCACAAACGAAGTTTTTGTTTTTAGAAAAATACTTAAGAATATCCACACACCCCCTTTCCCCTCATGCATGTGACTTTTTAATGCTGGCAACCCTATTAGAGTATAATAAAATCACACCAATGTAAATATAATACATACAATATTGGTATATTTAGCAGATGGCCATGTCTTGCGTTATTAATCTTTGCCTGTTCATTTGCGATATAATTGCATTCGCTGAAAGATCACCAAGGACCCCATCTTTTCACAACACTCGCGCATATAGGGGAGCAATTTGCTGATGCTCACCAATGCATCTAATAGTATCTACATCAGGGGCAAGGCAAAAGGGGGCCGACTGCAGTACCCTAGTTGAGGCGTTCAGTATTAGCTGCACAACGATCAACCGACGTAGCATGCCACATTCCGTTCAGTAAATCATCAAAGCGAACTATGCGTGCCGTAGTGTCGGACAAATTCGCTAAATTTATAGTCGAAAACATTAACAAATTGCGACACGTCTTTTAGGACTAGAATCTATCGCCTATTGCCAGACTAACTGAACCAACCACCTCTTCGGTCCTTAGCCTCAACATCATCCACCAACAACAACCAAAACGATCTGTACCAAAATTGTAAACATTTTGATTCTAAGGCAGGAATATATGTACTTAGGTAGAGAGTGTTCTTCTTCGTGCGCACACAGAGCCTACGGATACGGGCGTCGGTCGTTGCGCGTAGTATATCTTTTGCATAAATTTAGCGTTTGTGTTCAATGTCACAATGAATTTATCGCATAATTAAATGCCATTAATATCCGTCTAAAAAGAGACTTGTCCACAGATTCATAGATTCTCGACTTATTTTTTTTTTATAGCTCCAATATATGCTTTTGGTGACTAGATCGTACTACTAACTAGGTGCAATGAGGTTAGATGAAAAAGACGCATGAGCAGTGTGAAAAATAGTTGCATCGGTTTGTTTTCGTGAAACTAAAGTGCAAAATATAAAGGCCAGTAGCTGAAGAGACACTGAGACTATGATAAATGTTTTTGAATTCGAGTATTTTTGGATCTTCAAATAACTTTGTGCGCACAGACATGCAACAATCATAAGAAGTCTGATGATGAAAAAACAACAGTTTCTTCTTTCTTTTTTGTTTGACAATATAATTAGGCATATATTCCAGGTGAAAAAATACTTCTAGATAGTCTTACTATGAAGCTGTTCAAGTATGAAAAGGTATTTTTGTTAAAAAAAGTTAGCGAACATAAAAACTTAATACCTTTATAAGGATGTGACACCTTGTCAATTTAAACAAACAAAATTCACTGAAAAGATTCATCGACCTTTTGATTTTTAAAAATGTCCATTATAAAAAGTAAGTATTCGCCACAGTACACATGCACACAGATGTACAAACGTGATAAATTGATTCTACTCAAAGTTTTTATTAAAAATTCAAAACTTTATCTTCCATAATATTTTCGAAATTAAAAAAAAATATCCAAGGGAATCACAACTTATTTGGAATAAAATTCAAATAAACTAGGGTTTTAAAAGCTTAGACCTATCGACGACAGTAGCACCAAGTTGCAGATGAGTATATCTCATAAGTAAAATTTGAAATAATCGCAAACAATTTCATAATACATATTTGCAATTGCATTCACGTCAACTATAAATCGTTTTTTTCTGTTATTAAAAATTCCAACTGCATTTCTTCCACACACCAGATTTAGAGCAATAGTTGTGAGAAGAATTTTAAAATAAAAGAAAAAAAAAATTAAACTCGAACCTCGAAGTTGTTGTTTTTTATTTGTAGGTATACGATATAGGGAAAAAATGGAGTACGTGCAGCATTTCAGGTGCATTATTATAATTGAAAAAAAGAAGGAAAATAGTGCATTCGAATTGCTTCATAAGTTGGTTACATACACAAAACTGCCTCTTTTTGATATTTAGAGCATAGTTTATTTTTTTTTTAAATTGGCATGACGTTATGTTGAACTTCATAGTATAGTGTTTATACATATAAATTTATTTTCGATGAAATAAGGTGGGTAGGAGAAACACCATTGGTCAACACATTGTTTTTTTTTTTTTTTAAATGAAGAGCAATTCTAATAGACTTAGGTCCGATTTGTTCACGGTGCGGTGGTGGGTTATAGTCTTAGCCTGACTTTTTCAAGTTCTGATTAAATATTGAGCCAAGAGCCAAGCTCCGCTACTTAGCAATTTCAATTATTAACAAATGAAACTTTGAATTCATTTATAAAATTTTTTTTGAGTTACCAGTTGCAGTAATCATTGATTAAAGTAGTCCGATCCGGAAACCGAATCCCGTGCATTTTTCGAGGAGAACTTTTTTGTATTATTTGAGTTTATTTCTTAGGATGAAATGTGGCCTGGGTGGTATTGTTTTAATTCTGTAACTATTTTGAAAAATGGCATCCAACCTTGGCCAAATGTTTAAAAAACTCTTCAATTACTTGGAGCACTTCTATGATTAAAATAACGGTTGACACCTTAAAGAAATAGGTATTGAGTAGAAGCACGTTCGGTTAAAATAATAGTGCTGCCACTTTTTTATGTGAAAGAATGGGACCTCCACTTTTTTGGACTTATTAATATGTTGAACATGAGAAAACTTATTTCTAAGCACGTGTTTTGCGTTTCCGCAACTTTTTTCATACTCAAAATATTAAAAATTACCAAAAAAAGTGGAGGTCTCAGCCATTTACATAAGGAAGTATGATACCAAAAAGTGGCACGACTGAATTTTACCCGAAAATGTATTAATATTTTTAAGATATCAACCGTTAGTTTAACCATGGAAATTTTCTAAGTAATTTCCGAGTTTTTCCATTTTAATATTTGGCCCAGCTTGCTCGCCATTTTACAAAATTCCTTCGAAGAATCGAAGAGACAGAGAGTCAACTATTGCTCCCAAGCTAAATTTCATTCTTGGAATGTCAAAAATAAACTACGGGTATAAAAATAAGGCCCCCACAAAAAGCGTAGATATTTCGGTTTCCTGATTATAGACTATAATCTTGGGCACCATTGATTATAGTCTGCAAAAAATTATTTTAAATAAGCTGGTAAAGTTTATAAATGGGTAAATTTCTGTCAATTTCAAATAAAGACCAATTTCATAGCATGTCGTATTCACTCAAGCCTTAAGCCCAAAGGGCGTACGCAGGATTTGGTTAGGGGGGTAGCACAAACTCATTCAGGATTTCTGTTAGAGGGGCAACCTTATTCAAAAAATAGTTTTGGTACAAAAGAACTGCTTTAAAATGCTTTCAAAAGAAGATAAATTGCCTAATGTATGAAATATATTATGATTAGGATGGACAAGCGCCCCTACATGCCCAACTTCAGTACGCCCTTGCCTTAGCCTCTCCTTCGTTCATTTAGGCAAGCCTTGAGCTTATATTTGCTCTGAAAAAAGTTACTCGCAATTTAGTAACAAATTTATAGAGACCTTTGAATTTTTCAATTGGTTTTCATTTATTTCTTTTTCCTAAAGTTTTGCATATATGTACATATATTTTTTTAAATTAATCACTTTGATAGATAATTTAATTTTCTACAAAAAGTTTTAAGTGTTTAGTTGTAAATTCTTGAATACAGGCGTGTTGTATTTTTAAATATACCTATTTGTAGTTCCTACATACATAAAAATTCGATGCAATGCGCTACAATCAAAATAAGTTATTGATTTTCTTCCATGTTCTTCAATTATTTATTCCAACTGTTAAAGACCAATAAAAGATAATGAATTGTATCTACAAAATGTTTGTTGCATTTTAATGTGAATATTCTAAAAGGTAGGTATATAAGTTAGGTGGATATATTTTTTGTAGATACTTTCTTGATTTAAAAACAATTTTTTTGTTCCAAACAGTTCAGTAGGTACCTGTCTACTAAACAAGAAATCAAAATGTTTAAATCCCAACTACCTTACCGTAAACATTTAACAAGCTAAGCAATCAAATTACTATGAAGAACCTTCTTCTATATAGTTGTTGCGCGTATATAGTTTCAACATTATAACATTCGAATGAGATGCATACCAAACGCTTTTTTATTTGCTATCTTCTCTCGACCATAAACAACAACTCTCTGGCCATCGTATTATTCGTATGTACTGTAGTACGTCCAGTTTAACTCTCGAAGAATACTTCACCTGTTGGCTTTTCTCAACCATGCCGGAGAGGGCATCTATCTTCTTCCTCATTTTCCTAACCATATAGAAATAAAAAAAAAGAAGAAGAAAAGATGCATAAATAGAAGCCTGTTTATTTAGCTCGAAAGGCAGCCAATGTTGCGCTTAGCCACCGTCGCTTAACGTCCCTTGGGTCTTTGCCAACTCAACTCTTGTGCGATCTTAGACAAAACGCGTGACGTCTTGACCCCCAATATGTTGGAGCCATATTGCGCATACGCGCACGCCTTAGGAATCGTCGGTCGTCGTCTTCGTCCTATATGTTATGTTCATGTATGCCTGAAAAGTGCCTGCCTACTTAGAAGTGTCCATCACGCGAATGCGGATGCAGATGCGTTCATGCGATGTGTCCCGCAAAAATTAACGGGCTATAAGCAAGTGAAAGACTGACCAACCAATGCGATTCCACAAGTGGGATGGAATGCTCGGCCGTCTTTCTATCCATTCGCGTGAAACTATTCCGAAAGATGCCTTAATTGGTATTAGCCTGCCTGGATGGTGGCTGAAGTTAAAGCTGAAGCACTTTAGCTCAGTATCGTGCTCTTTAGAGATAATCATCGGAAGGGGATAAATAATGTTAATAAATTGTCAAGATTATGCATTCCCCCAACAAAGTTGGCATACCTCCCTGGAGGATATTTGCTTTGGTCATTTGTTTAACCTGAATGGAGAGTCTTCTTCCAGAAATGAAGAAGTTCCTTTCGTTTATATGTACATAAATGAATGATGTGATGTTGCTTGTTTATTCGCACTGCTAAATAAGGTTCTCACATCACATTATGCCAATCATCGGTTTTGCAAAGTGTAAACAAACACTTTTAACCCACATCCAGTGTTATTATATTTGGGATTACAGTTAATTCAATCAAGATGGCTGATGTTCCTTTCACTTTTTCACACGCAAACTGCCATTTTCTGACTTTTTAAGGATCTAAATTAAGTGTCATGTCGGTCGTTGAATTGACGTTGATGCCGTTTAAATCTGATTTCGATTTTTTTTTTGGATTGGATCTAAAACATTGTCATATCATAAATTGACGGGCCACTCTATACCGACTATAACAAGTGTTGATGAAAATGATGGTGATGATTGTAAACTGTGTAGTGCAGTGAACAGTACAGTGTGCACTTCTGCAGCTTTGATTGTTTTTCCAGGTCCCATGGATTTCTTAAATGGAAAACGATAAATTTTGGTTTTTGATTAATTTTACACATTTTGCCTGATGATTATTGTGGGTGCCAAAAGGTGTTGAAATTTGTTTAGCAATTTATTAACCATTCACTTTTTATGAGCTTGTAAAAGAGATTGTGAGTTTTTTTTTGAATTGTTGTTTCCAACGCAGGGGAAATTACTTGCTCTCTCATTGCGCTCTCTCGATGCAACTTTTTTGAGGTAGCAAACAGGAATATGTGACAATTCGTAAGAATTTGTAAAAGTTTGGGAAAATGTGCAAGAGATTTCAAGTTAACAAACACAGCTATGCAAAAAGTAAAAAAGATTTTTAAGGAAATTAAAAGAAAACGTCAAAAAAATATCCAGTAACTTGTTTCTTTGTGTGAAATTGTACCCTTTCAAATTCGACATAAGTTAAAAATTAAACAGAAAAAAAGTTCTGGGCTAACCTGTTGAATGAGTAGGTGTGTTCAGACAGTTGTTAAAAATAAGTCCCCTTTCACACGATGAAACAAGTTAATGTAGATTTGTCTGACGTTTTCTTATAATTTTCTCAAAAAATCTCTTGTACCTTTCACAAGAGTAAACAAAATCTCCAACCGATTTTTCGAAATATTCAGCAGATCATGCAATTCGAGTTTTGGTTGATTACAGACCAAATTAATCGGCTACAATTTGGCCACCAAACGTTAAATGGTTGCCAGGGAAGGAAGACCATGTAATCGGTCAAAGGGATGGGCATCGATGCCACCAGAGAACTCTTATTTTTATAATACAGTTTTATGAATTGCACGTGTTGTTCAATCATCGTTTGATTTGGTATCAATGACGCAATAATTTACAACATGGCCGGCACCGTCAAAATTGACCCGTTTCTACTGAGAACCAAAACCCCTTTACATCAGAGTGGAATTCCAAAATTGAGTAAGTTAAAACTTCGCTACTGATATGGAAAATTAATACAAAATAATGAACACACCTATTGTCAAAAATCATATGATAGAAAATTGAATAACAAAATGGCTTGTGTTCAACCAATTTCTTACAAGTCAGTGGTTGTAATTTAAGTCTTGCATCTTTGTGTATTACACCATTTTTTCAGATATTATGTGTTCGCAATTGGAATGATTATTTAATGCAATGAGTTCCAAAGTAATGTATGAAACTTAATGAACAATATCGATGAACATCTAATTAGATTCTAGAAATTCCATAAACTCATTTTACAACATTGGTTCGCCACCAATTTTCTTTTTTGATTTGCAAAGATAAAAATCAGTAATTAACAACTCTCTGTCAACTATTAGCATGACAAACAACATGTCTTTATGGCAATAAATATTTGGATGGCTGAAGCTGCACCTTCACTACTATACACATATCTATATAACTCCCATGTTATGCACGCCGCCGCTTAAAATCAAATATTGGACATTCGAAACACCTGTAAGCTTGCACGCGAAGTAACCAATTCGCGCAATCCACACATAAAGATTAATAAATTTTGATTGAAATTCACAAATCGAATGCCGAATTGAGTTCGCCCATAAGCCTGCCAAGACTGTCAGAGCGGGTGCAGGTGATTTGCATTTCATACATGCGCTTTGTCACTGCGCCAAGATTTTTCAGATAGGTAGACGCGAATCTTGAAATCTCTTCTCGTTAGTTGATTGAGCTGTTGGTATGCTGAGTGTGTCTTTGTCGTTTGACGTTGTTGGCCCACTCTGCAGCAGTATTTCTGAGATTTTTGTTTGTATTTTTATTGTCGATTGCGATTTGCGAACTTTTGGGCAATTTGTCATGCTTACGTATTTCTACGTTTTCTTTTGAATTCGAGTTGATTGCTGCTGCTGCAACTGTCAAAAAAAGCCAACTTGATGGAGGTGGAAGAGAGGGAGGTTTTAACCAATTGTCACGAAGCTATTTATTATAACACCTGAGGCTGATTAACCTGCCATGAAAAGTACATGCGCGCGACCCCATGAGCATTCTTATGCAAATCTTTCAGGTGGTCGTCTTATACTCTCAGCCTCAGTCATCATCATCATCGTCTTTTAGTCTTCGTAGTTGTTGTTATTTGTGTGTTTTTTTGACAAATGCCATTGCATTATACCAAATGATGTCGGCGATAAATTGTCTCATGTCGCGTGAGGACGAGGAGAGCAGTCGATTTTCACAAACAAATTAAAATTTAAAAAAATAATAAAAATAAATATCTATTTGGCACACCAGGCAACAGGAGCGCAAGCGCAACGTGGTAATTGCTTGTAAAGCTTTCAAGGCAGACATTCCTTGTAGAAGGTAACATGTCGGCGGTTAATATTGTTGGCACTCAGTTATTTTTTTAAAACACCTGCGCGCATTATCTACAAATTTACTGCTGCAACTTGTGCAACTCCTACATTATGGTAGGATACCTTTAAAGCTAGTTTGCCATAACTGAAAATGATTAAGGATTTTCTCGCGCATGCCGACTGTAATGGCGACGATCGACGACGACGCCACTCCACTTTGGGGGGAATACACGAGTAGGTACTTCATCTTGGTGCAAAAAGGAAAAACACTATTTACTTGGGTTATACTAATTTTTCATAATGACATTTTGAACATGTCACCTGTTTGTTCTCTTGTGACAGTTATGTATTTTTGTGGCCATATCCATATGATGGGTGGGTATAGGAAAGTATGTTTTAATAGGGGCACCTGCATATTTTTAGAGTAGATACTAAAGGAATGCAAAGTTTTCAGCGGTCTATAAAACAAAACAAGGGCTTAAGAATGTTCAGAATAGTATTTTCTCTAAGGGTTTAAATGAAATTAATAAGGACTATTACAACATAAAAGTCAATCAATTACAGCAAAAAAATAAATTTTATTGAATTTTGAAAACAGAAGGTCAAAAAAGCATACAGTTACCACAAATAATTAATTAGACTTTAGAAAAGGTTATCAACATTTATTTTATCAGTGAAAACCTTAGCTCAAAGAACACATGTTAAAGGTATCATTAGTTTCGATGTTTTTCAATTCTGCGCATATCAAAATTGGTGTCAAATGCCAATATTTGTTGTTGTGTTTACGTGTTTTTTACTTCCTCATTTTCACATCCATTTTTATTTCTGACAATAATTTAATTTGTTGCTATTTTTACTTGTATTTAAATCCTCACGTTTAAGGCCATTTTTTATTCCCGACACTGTGCCCCTAATTCAGGAACTAAGAATCACCTTCTCACACTACAGAAGATCTTGGGAAAACTTCTTGGGAACTACGAATCGAAACCAATGACATTTCCATCACATCTTGTCCTATTCACTAATACGCAGATTAAATCTTTTCAATTCACAGGCCTGACTTCTGAAATTAAAATTAGATTTGGAAAACCCTGAAAGCTGGTACTCCCCTGGCTAATCAGGAAATTCCACCACACTGACCTAATATTCACACTATAATAGGTCAAGAATTAGAAAGCATGGACAGCTGGCTTAGAGCCTGTTTAGATTGATGAAATCCAATGTGGACTCCTGATGAGTCGTTTGAGATATTGAAACAACAACTTTGATATTTTGCACATTAAAACAACAACAAATGAATCTCAGGAGTCTGGTATTTATGTTTTCTTCATGCTTCACGACATCCCTGTCCCCCCACTTCTAATGCTAACAATTTGCCGTGATGCCGAACTCAATATTCCCAATTGAAACAGAGTCTAAGAATTTACAAGATAAGTTAATAATATTCTATCGCAATATGAAAACCCATTTTCAAAATATAGAAACAAGCTTTAGCAATATTTATATCGTCAAAAAATCACATTCCCACGACTTCTCTTTTAAAGAAGCAACAAGCAACTGTCTATATGTATATTTAAGGCAACAACAAATAATAATGCTGATCTTCCAAAAGAGTCTCAATCAATTTTCTATTACCATAACTTTTTATTTGACTTCTTTATCGCTACTACCTTTTATTTTTTTTGTTAATCCGGCCATCCTACCATCTAGTCTAAGTCTGCCGTCACACAATTTAATAGGTCAAAATCGATCAACAAAAAAAAAAGAGGTTAACTTCTCCAGTCAACCTATTGTCATTTCACAAAATGTTTTACAACAAAATCTAAGTCCTACCCTCGACCTTTTGGCAAATCACATCGAACGTTTTATCGTGACTCCGATCAAAAGTGCAGCGCCACCATCACCCAAAAGAGGAGGTTGAATTTTTTTTTATACTCCAGCATAAGCCACCCGTCAATTTCGAGCTTCTTATACAAAAAAGTGGTGTAGAAGGTGGATGTTGAACGTGCTGCATGTGCTTTTGGTTTTGTTGTTCTTATATACCAATGTTGTGGTAAGTTACTAGTACACTTATTCGTTACCTTGTCGTTACAACTAAAAAGAAACGAGGACGAAAGATTTGTGAAGATCATTTCGTGCCACAGCAGCTGGCTCTTAGAAACGCCAACAATATCGATATCGCGTTGCAAGATCGAAAGATATCGAGCACACACATAACAAGAATCGCCGCACCGCGCTGCCACCGCTCAGACCGTCCATGCCGCACAATCATACGTCCTAGAAGTATGCTTTAACCATAAAGAGAGGCTTAGGTTTTTATTTTTTCTGTTTACTTTCTGTTACTCGCCTACCGCCCGCCCATTCCATAGACCGTCATTATGGATATGATATACAAAATGCAATCGTGTAAGCGATAATCGTAACAACGATCGATAGTTCGGGCTCAAAGCACCATTATATCTACTCATACTCACGGCTAAGAACGGCATTGGCATATCAGCCTGCATCAAAAAAAAGTCCCATTACTAAGAAATAATAATCATCTGGAGCAGTGCTGTCGTTTTCACCAATGACTTTTGACAGTTCTTAATTTAAAAACTTCTTTATAGGATTGAAAAGTATACATTGTGCAAAGATTGACTTTGATTTTATGAATGATATAATGTCAAAGTCGTCACAGCTAGTACATAGAATTTAAGACCTATTCACATGATAGCAACAAACGACAGACGCATGCATAAATAAACAAATGGGATTTAAACATTTTTACAAACCTAAATTCTTTCGACGAAATAGTAGAAAATTATTAAAATTGGCAGTTTAATTGGTCAAACAAGAGACATTTAAGGTAACAAATAAGCTATCACGAACTGCAATCTGATTGCAACGCACAACTGCCAAATTCGCGTTCCACATACAATCCACTGTTCCAATATAAAAGTGTAATCGGGGCACAATTAACATTTTATAGTGCCTTTCACATGAGATGCGAATTGGAAATTGGGAATGGTCGTGAATTTTGCCTAAGAATTATATTTTTAACTCCATAATCTTTAAAGTTAAACTAGGGGATGTGGTAAAACTCTTTTTTTACCCATTTAAAAAATGACAGAAAAAAAAATCAAAAACTAATGATATCAAGTCGCATACACATACCACATATTGCTCTTAAAATTCCTTACGAAGACAGCACCGATCTACAGTTAAAACAAACAGTAATACACTGCCATAGATAGATCTGTGTTGGGATTAAGTGGTATACATAACCTTAGCCAGGTTAGTTTTGTTGTCTTCTTGTCTGGGATTTTGTAGAACCAGCTGCTGGCTGCTGTTAGGTTAGGTATGTTGCTCGATCGTTACTTTTACTTTCATAAATCACACGCCAAATGGGAAAAACAAACAGAGAACAGCTCAGGCTCTCCGGCCCCGTTCCGATGCCAGTTGATGTAGAAGACTAACCAGCGATGTAACACAACGTGTCAAAGTAAATTGGACATACATAGGGAACGATCGGTAATCACTTGACCCACTCACCATCATCGCACTCCATCGACGTCGCTCGTCACTCGTTGCTCGTCGATGTGTCGTAGTTTTTCCAGAAAAGTGCGAATCAACTTTAAATCGTTGCAATTCAGCTGATTTAGGTGATTAAGCTTGTTCGGTCTAGTCTAACAAGACACCATCAGCCAACATGCCACATGCTTGATGATGATGGGAATCGTCATTGTTGTTTTGCTGTCATCTCATCAGCTCTGAAAGGGGTTCAAATTTAACTCCATCCGAGCATAATTTATTCGCCCATCTTTCACCAACCATTCGCAATTTCTTTTCTCAGCTAAAATGCCCGAAGGCAAAGGGGTCGATCAATTGCGTTTTTAAGTTTCAAAACATGATGATGGGTATCAGAGATTGTGTACGGATCGATGTTGATGGTGATGTTGGATGATGGCTGGTCGCTGCGATGCAATTGGAAAACAACGAATGCCAAATGATGAATCGCCTTTCACTAAATCAATCGTTGGAACTCATTTGTTCCACTTGAACTTTGACAGCACGAGTGCTAGACTGTGCTGAAAGATGATCAAGAGGCCGAAACTAAAAAGTGGAAACGATAGTAATCGGAATTAGCTATTGCTTTGCAAATTATAACTATATCTCATAATGCAGCATGACAAATTAGAATTTTCTTGGAATAATCAAATTTTCTTCATGACATATTTGATATTTAAGCAACACGTTGATCACATAAGAGAAAAAGATCAAGAAACGTTTAAATGATTGACCTTTTGTTATTTTTTTCTAGCCTTGCACACTACAACAAGTGAATTGAGGATGCTTGCAAATTTTTTACATTGCCTTGAAGTAAATTGTTATTAAATATAAAATATTAGAATGGATCTTTTTTAAAAAAAAAAAGTCAATAAATGTAGCCTCTGTTTTCAATAAATGTTTATTCTTTTGAGACTGCTATTAAATGTCAAAGTGACTGACAGCTTAGAATTTGACACACTGACAGATGAAATAGCAAAGCAAAAAACGGTGGTCTGATAAGATAAATAAAGATCAATATAAAATTTTGTATGAAAATTTAATTTACAGTCAAAATGAGTATGTACTGACTTGGGAGTGCTGATGAATTTAAAATATAGCAATTTATGTTAGATTGAAGAAACATTCAAATTCAAAAACCTTAGAATTTTCTAACAAAAATAAATAACTACCTACTTTTCAGCATTTGCTTTTTTGAAGGGAACTCGTTTAATACAAGTGAAACATAAATTTGATGATGATTAGATAATTAACCGTTTTAACAAGCCATTACACCGAGACTCTCAACTAGTTTGTCTGATTAAAAAAACATCTATAATGCAAATTTGATCACCGAACCGTTATTAAGGCAGAAAATTCATTCAATTAACCTGAAGCTATTTAACATGCAGAAAAACTATGGAGAGCCGCAGGGTTCCCATCTCTGTGTCATTATATTTAATTTAACGAAAATTCTCTCAAAACAACTTGTTGGGTTATTTTATTAAATTAGCAAAATATATAATAGCTAGATTGATCATTGATGTTCATCACATTATGTAGATGTACATACATATGTATGTAACTGTAAGATGCTAAATCACTCAAGCGTGTCAGCCAACACGAATAATAATCTTTTTAGCTTATCGTCATCCAATAAAATTCCAACGATGACTAATTGGCCACAATATTTTCAAGTGTCAGGACCATTTGCATAATTGCTCAAAAGCCCCAATTATGACAGCAATCTCTGGTGATGGAATGTGTGTCGAACCCCATTAAGCCACGCTAGTAAGTTCGTTATTATTTTTTTTGTATGTGTCTATGTTGAGTTCCCATGCTCGACGGAGATTTGTTCGTCCATTGCGCGTCATGTTTCTGTAATAAATTGCCATGTTACGTGGGGGTCTTCAAAGACTCCATTCCAACCAAGGTACTACTATATGCACTCAATGCCGGAAGAGTGTGCCAGAATGAAGTCGTAGACTTGTTAACAAGGAAAGATACACCCTTCGATGTTGCTAAGAGCGCTAGAAGTTGTCAACGCACGCTTTAGATCGTGTCCAAGTGGGCACAGCCTTTGGCTGATGTTTTGTTCCTTTAAAAGTCTATATTTTAGTTGTGAGAGAACGAATGAGGCGACGCGACGATGACGATGCGACGCACGATACAACGCCACGCCATCGCCACGACACAATGAAAGTTTTCCATGTTCGCCAAATTGAAACTAAAATCCTTTCTATGTCAACCATAAATTTTGGCCTATCCTAGTGTAGGCATCGATTGTGTACAAATTGGTCCAGAGACCAGGTGTAGTGTAGGTATGCGTGTATTAAGCGTAATTCCTGATGTGCTGGATCAAAGACATGTTTTCCCTATATAAATGCTCCGAGAGCAGTGTGTGGGCAAAAATAATTGTGAAAATGTTGATCCCGTTCGCCGCGTTCATTCGGGAATAGAACTACAACTGATGTGGAGCTGGATCAGCATCATGGCATGGCGTAGTAATAATATGGTGCATAATTGGATACGTGTTATGATGCCTACGTGAAGTCTATAAAAATAAAGGGGCCTCCTAGACTTGGTACTGTGAGGTATTAATTTGCAAATCTCAGGTCAGTACATGCTGATTTATTTAAGTAGCAGGGTTGGGTGAGTAGATTTGCGCGCAAACCATCGATTCGATATACTAGGCATAGTAATACTGTTATGCATATGCGTGTTCGAGTTAAGCTGATTTTAACTCTTCTAGAAGCTGATCGAGCGGAAAACACCTGGCTCATTGGTGATGATTGATGCATTTAGCATGAAGTGTATAACAAGAAGTTCTTCACCGAGACAAAATTATAGATGGAAATGGAACTACTTGTAAACGGAAATGAAAAACGAATATGTTAATCCAGGAGGAGTAGGTAATTGGAGCAATGCTATGTTAATGCTTCAAATTGTTATATCGGTTATAAAGCTCAAGTGATAAATGAGAATGAAAAATCAGGAATGTGGACTAGAAACAATTCTTCTGAAAAAGATTGGTTAGAAGTGAATTCATAGGGGGTTTATGAAAAAAATTGTTAAATAAATGAACAAACTTTGCAAAAGAATGTTTCATAAGTTTTATGGTCCTCAAATGAGAAGCCTTATAGTTTTTGGAGGAATTTATAAATTCATTAATCATAAAGAAGAAGTTGATATTCGACAATATTCGATAAATTCCAAGAGTGACTTAAACGGAATTTAAACGAATTTGTAAAAAGTTGTTTCCAAACTTCATCAATCAAAAACTTAACTCTTGCTTTTTGGTCATAGGAGCAAAAAGTTAGCTACACAAACTGTAAACATGTTAACATATTTATGACTTCATATTATTTAATAAAATCCACCTGTAACTATCTTATTTAGGATTAAAATTAATATTGGAAGTTTTATAGAGCATTTAACTTCCTTTAAGCTTAAAATTTCACCTCAAATATAGCCTGGAGTTTAAATAGTAAAATTTATTTTTCAAAGTGAATGATAAAGCTTTTTAAAACTTCTCTTTACCTTTAATGTAGAAAATAAATTAATACCCATTAAATATTATATGTATTTACCAACTTAAACAAAGCTATAACTGATATTCGAATTCCAAAAGAAAACCTACATTTTGTTCTTCCATGCATCCTCATTTGGGCAAGATGATTCACTAAACAAAGCTCTGGGATGGGTGTCAGGAACTTCTATAATGTTATCATTCAAGCATTTCAACTTCAGGTTCTTACCATTCATTAATGATCATTAGGGATAAAACTTCAATGTATGTCTATGTGGAATTATTCTGTCAATCTTTTGACAAACAGAAAAGTACTGGTGAGTTATAGCAATTTCGTATATTTTTTTAACTTCAAATAAATCAATGTTCTATTCTATATTTGTTACTGAATAGACCTATTCTTCATCAAATCAAAAAACTCAGCCAGGTCCTTATGAAGCTATACATACATAAACAAATCAAGAAATTCAAGGAAAACATAACTCAGCGATCGAATAGAATAACTCTAAAACCCTCTACTTTTGAAATAACAGATAAAGGAAATCTTTGATAGCTACGAAAAGACAACACAACACAATGCACCACTTTGAAAATTCCACAAAGTAAATAAATCCTCACTACCAAAGCTCTATGGATCACACTATATTGCCAACAGAACTCTCAAATACAAGGCATAAGCCTCTGGTGAGCAATTTCAGGTGATTCCTCTGTCTATGGTATACAATTTCATAAAACCTCCCATATACGTGTCCGCACTCCATATCCAAAGTGGTTAAACAAACATTCACCTTGTGCAAACATCTTGCAGACTTCCTTGACAAACAACCCAACAAAAAAGCGATTCATATCCCACCCAACTGGAACTCCAAGTCGGGTGGCGTCGTCGTCGGCATCGTTGTCGTCGTTCGTTTGCTTGTCGGTCGTCGTTGTCGAAGTCTTTCCCAATGGCCATAACTAATGAGGTGCCTGTTGCATTGCGTTTCACAAATCGATCGCGATTCGCTCACAGCTTAACCTCAACAGATAACTGATGGATAAATTATTACGTTCCTAGCTTCTAGCCTGGTGTGCTTGGCATTTTCAGCAACGACGACGACTATGACGATGGCCCCAGAAACAATCATCATGATCGGCGAGCAGATAAATTGTGCGGATTTAACCAATCACCCTGAGGGCATCCGTATTGCTTTATCATTCAACTATAGCCATAGAGAGGCTCTGATGGTGGCTCTCTTATTCCTGTGAATTCCATTTCTCTCGTTTATTTTGCCGCCCAGTTAAATGCGGAACAGATGAGAAGATCGAATCTCGGTTAGGCATGCGATTCGATCCGTTTCGACCATCACCCAAACAACACAACCCGCACCATCACCCTTTGGAAACTAACAATTTTCGCATCACAATTTACAGCTAATTCCAGAGATTACAGGCGGATTATAACTCGGAGCGGATTCCGGTGCCATGTCGAAGAAGAGAGAATTCCCTTGTGTCGCAAACAGTTCCATATTGTGTTGTGGAGCTTTCTCTTGACTAAGTGGATTGCACTTGGACGGTGCACAGGGACTAACCAAGCACCATTAAACAGGTCCATCTTGAGCGAGCAGAGTAGATTTATGAAGCAGCATTAGAGGTGCCATTTGACAGCGTTTGACCCCAGTCACCTGAGATGTTCCTCCACCTTGGGAGGATGCTGAATGGTGTCCAATTCACAACGCACCGTTCTGGTCTGCGTTTTGATAGGATTTATGCCAGTGATCGGCAGATAAGCACTTCTTGGACACACAATGAATTATGCCATAAAACACCCCGAGGAGGAACTTTTGTGGGTGGACGATGGCGATGTTGTCCTATACTCCTCTTGTCCAAGAGGGTTTCATAAACAACTGTGTTTTTTTTTTGTTCATCGAGCAGGAGAGTGGAAAATTAATCTTAAACGGGGTGCATCGAGTTGATAGTAAGTTTGATTTTGGTATTGCTTATAATTCCACAGGTCACCGAAGCGTCTCTTTCGGTCTTGTGAGAAACTTCACAGCACAAAAGGGGAAAGTCTCAACTGTTTGGGTGGTGACTTTGTTCCCACCAAAGAAGCCAGGCTCGATTGGAAAATTGGAATTCTCTGAGGAGGAATGCTTGTCTTAGGCAATCTCCTGTCGAAGACTATCGCAAGTCAAGTCATGTTCAATGATTTCGATACTGTTCGAGATTGGCAAGCAAGAATTTTAATCAAGGCTCACCTATTTCCTTGGTATCTACACGTAACGTATAGATAAAAATGAGACTTTAGTAATTGAACTTTTTGGGATGAGATGATGGCAATATGGCTGGGGGCGACCTCATTTTTTTTGTTGCAAATGTCAAGAGGCTAATACGTGAAGTGGCTTCCTTTGACTATCCAGAGTTGTTTTTACTTTTTATTTGTTTGTGGGAAATTAATAGCTTTTCGCAAGCAGGAGGTATATTGGCATCAAGACACGTGTGCGGGGGCAGCATACGTATATTTGAAGTTTTTTCAATATTGTTTCTGATCAGCCACATTTTGTGACCTCATTGAGACCTTTTTAATGCGCGCGATCAGGCGGCGGATCGGTTGTAGCAAAACACGCGGACACACCTCCAAGATGCACATCAGTGTGTATTATGTGTGTATGTGTGTGTACGCTATGCTTGGCATATTTAGTTTGCCAATATATGCAACGCGTTGCACATTGTGCAATGTGTGTTAAATTAATGGATGCACATGCTGGGAATATTGATTGTGATTGGGAGTTAAGTGATTTGTCTTGAATGGGAAATTGCTTGTGTTGCACAAGAGATCGAGATGAGAGATCCTTAGTATATTTTGCACATGAATATTCACAGTTAAATTAATCGTCACGAAGAATTGGCAAACTCAAATGACAGCAGTCAGTATGTCGGAGGGAGTGGCATAAATACAAATTGGGGCCAAAATAATCGAGCTCTGACTTTAAGAGTGGTTGTTTTATTTGTTTGCAATTGAAATTGAAAAAGAAGCTTCAAAGGAATCTATTCATAATTATAAAAAAAAGTAACTGTGTTTATTGATTTCAGATAGAAAGTAACACTGAATGCCAATCCTTAAATATTAAATGCTTATTTTGGCTGATTTCCAATGACGCGTTCACGTTCGCGATGCGTATGTTACATTCAACAAGCGTTACGTGCGCGTCGAGATAAATTGGGAACAAAATTCAAACTTTTTTTCAACACAAGATGGCCACATGCCTAAATTGAAAATCAAAATGTCAAAACGCAAGCAAAAGCTGAATAATTTCTACTTTTGCGTTGCAGCCGCTTACGTTACGTTGGTTTGTGTACTTACTAATGGATGAAAAATTGTAACATAATGCTTAACACGTCATTGTAAATACTAAATAGAAATTCCTATGTCTGAACTTTTGAGTTGACAGACAAACCTTTCAACGCAACGCCCAACGCGGCATTGTAATATCTGAATTCCAATGACGCGTTCGCGTTTGCGATGCGTATGTTATATTCAACAAGCGTTACGGGCACGTTGAGATAGGTCATAATTCAAACGTTTTTTCAACGTTTTTTCAACACCATATGGTCTTATGCCTAAATTTAAAATCGAAATGTCAAAACGCACGCAAAAGTTGAATAATTTCTACTTTTTCGTTGCAGCCGATTAGGTTACGTTGGTTTGTGTACTTACTAATGGATGAAAAATTGTAACATAACGCTCAATGCGTTATTGTAAACACTAAACAGAAATTTGAATACCTGAACTTTTGCGGTGACAGACAAATCTTTCAACGCAACGCCCAACGCGGCGTTGTAAATCAGGCATAAATCAGTCATTTTTTATTTTACCATAATTTTTAATTAAAAAAACAAAAGTACATAGGAAATTTAAAGATTTTTAGAACTAAAAAGATGAAGATGGAATGAAAGATGAGGAGGAGAAAGAAAGAGAGACATGATGAGATTTCGATATAGAGAGTTGGAGAGCGAGCAAGTTTTATCTGAATAGTTCGACCAATTTTATCTTATCATATTCCTCACCTCGTTATTCACTTCAAAATTTGCTGATCAAAAGGCGAAAAGGTGGATAATCTGCTGTTAGTTAGTTGTTCATTAGTTCTGACTCAAATTTGTGGCTCAATTTTTTCTATGCATTTGTTTGACACTTTTCTAAATTGATCTCAATTTAGGTCAACTATCTTAATTAATTATTGATTATTATCATTTTCAATTACTAGTCGTAGATTAATTGTTTTCACTGTTTTCTATTGTGCTATTGGGGGCTGATTTACTAACTTGATAACCTAAGCAGCAAAGCAAAAACAAAGAAAAATGACAAAACTGAAATTTTCAGATTCCTTACTGCTCCCGAAAAAGGTGGTTTAAAGCCCTTTTGTTGACATTTTGATCGATATAAAGTTTTTTATCAAAATATAGTTCGTTCCCCATCTAACAAGCTGAAAATTGTCAAACTCCATAAAAAGATGGCAACGAAAAAATATGGATAAAAAAAATTCTGTAAAAATTGAAATTTTTGGAAAAAAAATTACTGGTGATTTTTGATTAAAATAGACCTTTTCTGTCAAAATGTGTATACTGTGTTTCCTTTGTGTCAAGCCATCAACCGTCAAATTCCAGTGAAGAATACTTCCAATGTCGATGGGTTAAAAAATCTGAAAGTTATGAAGATAAAAATAGTCGTAGTCCGTCAATCTGGGCTCTATGTAGCTCATTGTTCTTAATTCAGCTGACCGATGCACTGGATGCCAAAAAGCAAAAACGTCTTTTTGAATTTCTTCATCATCGTAATGTAAGATTTACATATGTAGTTATAATAGCTGCAAATTTTGTCCGAATTGTTTCATAAGCAAAACGCAAATAATGCGAGGAATTATTTGGACTTCTAAACAACTTCTACTAAAACATTTTTAGAGAACAAAAAACTGATGTATTTCAGAGACCAGTCACTTCCGGTCAGATGTTTATCACAAACTCATTTCAAGAAATCAAAAAAACAACCCACAAAAAGTAAGTAGAAAAACAATTTTAATTATGAATTGAGTTCGAAGAACAGTTACACAACCTTCCTGTGTTCCATTTTCCTTTTTTTTTTCTCAATTGTTTATCTTTCAATATACCGCTGAATCTATCGATACTCGTAAAACGTAAACTGTAGCTCAAGTAGGTATATACGATCTGCACTTTCATCAAAACAATTTTTTTCTGATTAATATTGAATCACTGTTGCCTGCAAGGCTATTTTCAGATATCAATCTCCTTCTCTCTTCGTATCGATATCTCCATCTCTGTTTTTCCTCTATTTTTACTTTTTGTTTTTTTTTTTTTAATTTTATATTTATCAATCTCACTGCGTTTGGCTCTATTGCTTTTGGTTTGCGTTCAATATAAAAGTACGATCACTTGATTCTTCGATGATAAAAATCCAAGCACGTTGCAAATTTAAACCAAATAAATTCGATTGATACTTGGTATCCAGGAGACGTAGTCTCTCCACGACAGCATAATGCGCTCTCCATCCGCCAGTTGGCCCGCGATTTGTATGCAGCGCGGCAACAAGTGAATTACAGTCACTTGCCAAGCAAACAACAACAGCCAGCAGCAGTAGCAGCTAAACAATATATAGAAGCAGCTGTGGCAGCAGCTCACCAAAGTCTGCGCACATTTTCCCGCATTTTCAATGCCAGCCACAATCGCTGGGCAATTCATTAGGACTGCGCTAAACCACGTCTACTCTAGCATACTAGATGCGTACCACCGCCGTGCCGACGCCGCGTTCCAAACAGCACCAGCACCACCACCGCCATCTTGCTATCGCCATCGTGCGCACCGGTCACCGTTCAATATCGATGACAAATCCCCGCAAAACTCCAATTGACAGGTACATGAGTTCGCTGATTGCTTTCAATCCGTTAAATATTGAATTTCAAATCCGAAATGGAATACCTACTCTGCAGTCTACGGAGACGGACATGGGGCTGAACACCAGCACCAGTATTAGCGCTGTGCAGAACAGTACGCAGTAGCAGCATCAGCATCAGCAGCTGCAGCTTACCGCACTATAATGTGCCATCTTGGCCGCGTGCATTTAATTGCACGGCGCGCAGCTTTATGGGCATCTTAACGTCATGCTCGTTAGCAATAAAAATCAGTTTTTTGTATTGAACGCGATGACTGCCGAGCTGTCATCTGCGATGAGCTTGAAAGGCGGTGGTCTGGTCTCTGGGCTCTGGTCTATGATGGTATAGCCTTCGAAGAATTCCTTAACGAAAATCTCGCGCTCATATTGCCGATTAATTGGAATGGAAATTCTGGCCAAAAGGTGTGTGCGCGTAAGCACTGTGAAGCTGCTTAGAGCTGAATGAATTATGACCGGGGCTTGGCCACCTTCATTTTGTATGAGATGCGAGATCGGGCAGATCAGTAATTAGTCTGGAAGGCACATGTTTCAAAGTTTATTGATTTGTAGCCAGCGCCAGTCTTTACTGCAAGCTCTGCTGACACAATGACATTCGCGTGGTCTCGTGTTTCTATGTTTTATTTTTTTCTGCAAATTTATTTAATTTAAAAAAAATCAAACCACACAACACTACAGCCTAGCTGGCCAACATACATTTTATATAGGTTATTGTAGCTAGTCAATGTGTGGATGTATGTGTATATTTGCAATCATGCTGATTGGTTTAATTAAATTCATTGCCTCCGGACGTTTTAGACGGATTAAGTGTGGAGTGAGTGTCTTAATCGGTGGAGACTATAAATGTTGCTGGGCTCAAACTTCTGAGCCCAATAAAAACTGAAATTGAATTCGAAATATTTACAGTAATAATTGTCTGGCAGAGTAATTGATAGTCGAATTGATTGATAAAGATCGATAGGAATAAGGGTAAGGACATGGCGTAAGGGGCTGCTAGGTAGAAGAAGTTTTTCTGTAGACTTTTTGCCAACAATTTTTCTTCAATGAAAATAAATATTAAAATTAAATTTAAGTCAAAATCAGAATAAGGAAATAAAAAATATAAACGTAAACGAGAAAGGGAGAAAATAAATGAAAAACAAATTTGAGCATTAAATAATCGAATACAAGAAGAAGGTGATATTACATTGTTAGAAAAAATTAAATACCAATAAAGTGAAGAATTTAATTGTGGAAAAAGAAAACATACAGAAGCAATAATATCAAGAGATGTAGGAACCAAAAAACTAAAAATAAGAAAGCATTTTATTATGAGAGGGAGGGAAAAGAGGAACAATTATGAATGGGATGCCTACATTTAACATTCTGTAACATTTGGAACTTTAAGTTTTTTTAAAAAATTTTTGTAAAAATCCGCAGTGGAAAGCCTATATGAAAGCATACTCGTACATTGAAGAAAACAAATAAATACTTCAAGCCCCCGAAGCTCGAGTGCTAATTACATTATTGTCTTATTGACAAACTTTAATAACCATGCTATATATTGGAAGAACCATGGTTTATATTAGTTGTGTTTTATTGCAACTCAAAATAATACTATCTGGAAAAAACGACAGCAAAACAAAGCAATTTACTTGTCAAATTCAACAACAACTATGTCCGTATAGAGTTAGCTATGTCCAGATAATCAAATGGATTTAACTTTTGTCCCGTTAAAATGGCATTGCCAAACTGCCATTGTCGATGTGTTATCTATAATTTATAAGGAAATGTGAAATGTTTACTGGTAAGATAGTTTAATGCAAAATGGCAGACCTAGGCAAATGTTGAAACGTCCTGATGTTGTTCTTTTCACCAAAGTCCATATTGACACTCAAAAAAATGCTGCTATTGATTAAAAATTGAGGTTTCCATACAAATTATCGATAATAAGTTATTCGATTCGGTTACATCATTCGCCCTTCATTGTGTATTTACTCATCAAAAAATTTAAGATATTAAAACTGATTGCAAGTGCAAGCGCACCATCTCCCTATGTATTCCAACATTAAGTACAAAAACCACTAAAATAAACCCATTGTTTAAAAGCAGTCTTTTG
Organism: Dasysyrphus albostriatus; assembly: GCA_946251815.1. Lineage (NCBI taxonomy): Eukaryota > Metazoa > Arthropoda > Insecta > Diptera > Syrphidae > Dasysyrphus > Dasysyrphus albostriatus. The sequence goes on from OX276336.1 coordinate 143,343,990, forward strand.
GGTGGAGAAAAACTGAGCTACTTATTATTATACTTTTATTTAACATTATATTCTACATCACTGAATGTTGCCATCGGACATTCCAATAGTCTTTCCAGTCAGTACTGGAAAAATGGTCGACTGGTGGGTAGCAAAAATTGAAACGTCACATTTAGGTTACAACAAATAAAAACAAATAAATACTCAGTCTCACTCGCACTTAGTATACAATTTTCTTTTATTGGTTTTTAGTTTTTGTGGTGCAATCATTTAATAAATTTATATATTCTGAACTTCTGTTTAAAAAAACCCTGACAACGATATATGTATAATTGATACACCTTCGGTTTTAGTAGACCGCGTAAATACTACCACAAAATACAACAATGCATTTGACTGAATTTCAAACCTAGGCTGTCCTTTTTTTATTTGCATTAAATTTGGTACTATTCTCTGATCTAAATTTTGAAGCCCTCATTTTGAACAGGAAAAAATTGACAGTTCCACTCGATTTGAAGTTCCATATCTATGGGCTTACAAAGATTCATAAATCTTTGTCAGATATTTTGACGGAAAATAATTTGTGTCAACAAAATTCAACAAAAGGCAACACTCTTTGGTTTATCCCTAGCGAGCAACTTTAAGTCAATAGTTTTGAAACAAGGAAGAAAATTTTCTGACCAAACAAGCATATTCGCAACTTTATGAGTACTGTCAATTGAATTTTGAATTATATATGTACATTTTTCTAAAACACATGGTTAGGAACTAAATTTATCGCAGAAGTTGTTGTCCCCATTTTTTTTTTGGCAAAGTCAATTAGAAAGCTAATGTTCTTATTAAAATTTGGGTAATCAACCAGAATATATATATAACATGTTAGCCAACAAGTTTTAATATACACTAATTTAATTGTATTGACCTTCTTTATCGACAATAATTTAACTAATTAAGTTCCAAACAAAATCCACCTACAGAACTTGATTGCTTCACATTTAACATCATCATCGGGCCTCCTACGACACATAATTAATGCCTCATTATTTAAAGAGTCAATCAAACCATTGATTTGCCATTCAAGCTCCAACGCAGTTTTTAAACGCAACAATCAAACTTACATAATGCTCTGAGGATGTTGAAACACCGCAACGCGACAAAATACCAAACGATACCGCCTTGAAACTCCCCATCAATTGCAAAAGGTTATACTAGTTCCCTTCCTACTTCTGCGAGACTGCGGCGGCATGGTAGTTGGCCTCCGTCTATAAACAACGTGCCAATTATCTATCTTTTGGGTGGAATATAATTACTCGCCTCACCGCAAAAAACCTGTCATTAAAAAAGACAAAGAATTCCACAGCACAGCTCAGCGAGCGGCTGGCCCCTCCAACTCCAACACAATATACTTAAAAAGTGGTAGGTAAACAAAAGCGAAATGCCACTTCCAGTCAGCCAGAACCAGCACTGCCACATCCCACTCTCTTGTGCCCGCCTAATTAATGCACCCATTCTTCCTCTCCTTTCCGTTCCATTCCGATCGTATTGGATTTGATTCTATGCAAATCCCAGAGGGAAAATAATAATTTATCATCAATCGATTGACACCCCCGTAAAGTACACGATCGGTCGTCAGCGTCACAGCTGCGATCGAAGTTCCATTATTGGGATTGAAACTAAAACTGGAACTGAGCCACTTGGTGCATTCCGAAGGCGCAATCTTTTTAAATTTGCTTACGTAACGCGCACGCTCTCTATACTCTCCAAAGTTAAACTGATCGCTTTCAGATCGTGGCACTGATCGTGTGGCTGGAGCTCGTGTGAATTTTAATCGTTTTGTTAAGTTCGTCTTAGGAATGTGCACAAAGGTTGAATTGATAATGAGAAGGAGGAGGTTGCATAGCTTTTATCTCGTTGGACAACACCACAACCGATCACTAATCGCCACAGAACACATGTTAACGATCAGTTTGAGTGGGTTGGCTTTCAATATCCCTTCCTTGCTTCGAGACCAAACGACAAGATTTGACCTAGTTTGTTTTGTTTGGTTTGCAATTGGACAACAAAAATAAAAACTCACCCTATTAACTTTGACAACGTTGCTGTCAGAGATCGAGTGTCACTCTGCTGGTTTGATCGCTTGACTAGCGAAGGAAACACCTGCGGTGATCCGACAAAAGTTGAAACCTTTTCGAATTCAAATGCAAAAGTGGTCAACAGGTAATAACCGTCATTACAAATCGTTGCACTTTAAAACAACAGAGAAGGAGGAAAAAATCAAAAGCGAACGAAGGAGACAGATCGGTGATGAAAAACCGTGCGATCGTGAGATATCCACTTCACACTGGCGGCCATTAAAAGCTAATAACATTTCACGCGCACCACTACCGGCCATCGCCGTCACTGCCGTCGCTGCCACCACTGTGGTCGCTGACTTCACTTACTTCTTACTTGTTGTTGCTGGTTATGGATATTGTCAAAAGAAACCCGATGCAGTGCCAAAGCAACTCATGTTTGAGATAGCTTATCAAGAAAATGGCTGCCGTAAATCTTGGTTATTTATGAGCGGTTAAAGTAGGTGAAAGATACATGACGATCATCAAATAGTGTGCAGAGTTGTGGCCTCTGGAAGTCATATTGGGGCCAAAAACATGAAAGGAATACACAAAACTGTATAGATTTAGTATAGGGTTATATCTTTGCAAGAAAACAGGATGGAGCTGGGCATTTTGGAAACACTTGAATGGATTCTGCTTGATATTTATGTTGCTAAAGGGGAATATTCTGACCAATTAACAGGAGGTATCAGGTATCTCTCGATTAGTTTGCTTACACCCTTTTGGCAATGGCGTTCATTAAATGTTTTCAATAAAATCACGATTTTGTAGTTTTGTTTTTGCAAACATTCTGATGCTCAGTTGAATAATAGGCAGTCTAGTGACCTGTATCTATCATTAGGAGTTGCTTATCTATGTAGTCACTGGAGGTTGGGAAGTCTCATAAATTAAAGTCATTAAGTTTATTCTGATAATTGATAATCTTTATAACGAAATCAATACCAATCAGCGCTCATGTATGTGCGTAATCGACGAAGTGGCCAAAAATCTCTACTCTGTCTTCAGTGATTGATAAATGCCGCCTGATACTAGGAAAAATTCCCTATTTTTTATTTAAGCTTTTAATACTTCGATACTTAAGAACGTTTTCCACTTAAAAACAAATACTCAATCTTATACTATAAGCACTTCCATTTATGGCTCTAACAACTTGATCACTCAATTTAAACCTTTCCAAAGAAGTCCTATAACGAATTTACCTTCTCCAAATTGCTATCCCAGATAACAAAGCAATAAATTCCACACGTGTATTGTCTTGTGTTTGTCGTGCATTGTATTTCGTTTTGAAACTCACTTTACAGCTCTGTACCGCATTGCATCGAACTGCATTGCACTGCACTGATTGGATTTAGGTAAACCGCCCGCCTAGTCGATTTGAACAGTAGCAACATATTTGTTAGAACCACTGTAACATATTTCTTGTCACCCTAATTGAAAGAAAAACTCTAAAGGAAATCCACAAATGCTCGCGCATGCTTGAACATTTTAATAAAAATGTTGCCAGGTTGGAGATTTTTCAATTAAAAAAACTCAACAGTCTAACATTTAAGGAAGGTAATTTAAACTATTCATTTTTGAATAGCAGTGGATACGTTGAGAATTTCTGACCGGATGCTGGCTTTCAGTTCTTGAAGAGTTCTTTGACGGATGACTTAAGCACGAAACTTAAAAAAAAAACTAAACCTAAAAATACGAAACCTAAAAAAAAACTTACAAAAATCATAAGGAGCCAAATGCGTAAAGCGGACTGGTCTTTCCAAAATTGCCCTTATTTGAATATAAGACGCTCTTGAAGTGTAACCCAGCCTTTTCCTTCTGTTGGCACCAAGTGTCTTCTTAGTCTAATTCATGAAGTTGTTGAAAAAAGTCTGAAGACAGAAGTAGGCTTGCGCACAGAAAGTTGCTCCGTGGAGATTGCAAGATTGGAGCTCTCACTTCCTCAATCCTTTCAGTTAACTAGAAATTAAAACTCACAGATTTTTTGTCTTTTCAAAATGGAAAGAAAAGCACACTTTTGTTATTAATAAGACTTGTTGCAAGTTTGAAGCAAGTTTTGTGGGTGCATAAGCATATACTTAGCAAAACGCAGCAGGTCAATTTTTCAAAGTATTCGACAAAATGACTTTAAATTGTTCATTAGGAAAATTGTTCTTTAAATAATTTGAAAAAAGACCTACTGCCTCTTGCGAGGAACTGACAAATCCTCCAAGAGTATACTTGTCATGGAAAAGTGCTTCTCATCTAGCTGTTCGGGCGGCAAAAAATTGAAGGTCCCCTCCATTTCTACCAACAACACACACACAGGAATGGTTGAGAGTTGTAAGTCACTAGGCCCTGGTTCTCCACAAACTGTGTCGCCACCAAATGAATAAATTAATTAAAATAAGTTTAGCTCAAAACTTTTCAAAAGAAATATTATAAAGATTATTTATTAATTTTTTTTTTGCAGATGGAATAAAAGCCACCCGATCTGGCAACCATGTCCCTATTGTAACATACTCTATTGTGGCTATAAGGCAATTAATGTAACCAGTAATGGAGTTCTAGGGAAAAAAGGAATCAAAAAATCGTGGGCAGCTCTCGCGCACTAGTCAAAAGAAGTAGGTAAGTCCGTCTGGACTAGAGCATAAATAAGCCACAAACACGACCTTAACGCGACAATGTTGACAGCCAGCAATGAGCAGCTGCTGGTTTTTGGTGTTTCCTTTCAAGTACCAGCAAATGACGACAACCTCGTCGTTGTCCGTCCGATGCGACGCTATAAGCACATCCATGAGGAGGAAGACTATTAAGTACTCGTATATAGAGACGTGAATTCTGTTTGTAACTTAAATCCTTAACGAGAGATTCAGATTTAAAGACGAAAGAAGGCAAACCATCAATCAGCGCCTCCAGTGGGGTGCTAAACAAACCTCTTTACCTTGCTTAGCTCATACAGACGTTATACCAAAAGGTTTTGCTTGCTTTTACTTTTCGGTGTTACAGTTCGTGCGCAGCAACGATTGCGCGTTAACGGTGGCAATTAAATGTGATCGTTGAAAAAATCAGAGCAACAAAAAAACAATAAAAACAAAACATGCCTAGCACTAGATCTAGATTTGGTGCTCTTTTATATAGAAACAGTCTATATAGTTAAGATGGCCACAGATGGTTGCGCAGTGCCAGAGATTTTAACAACTTCATTGGGAAGCTGCAATTTAGGATGACGATGACGCCATGACTATAGAAACGACATTGAGATTTAATTATTTCCATATAAAGTCTGACTGTTTTTTTTGTTTTATTTTTTGGATTGTCTTGGATAAGATCGTGCGTGCTACCGACTGCGCGTTAGCTGTATAGGAGCTTGCGGTGATAGCAAAAAAAAACCCACGCAAACACATTTGGAAAACGTTTAAGGTAAAAACCTATCGTTATTTTAAGTAAGAGGAAACACTTAAAAGTCTTGCAGTGATAGATTGACTTATATTAAATTAAGTGTGTTTATAGCTTCTAATGGAAGTAACGTAATTATTATGACTGGCACAACTGAAATAGCCTCATATTTGGTACACATCACGGTCCTGGGGACAATTTATTCGAGCCAACAAGCTTTTTTTTTACTTTTAAAATATTTTGACTTACCAATTTGGTAATGATGACTTGTTGTTAATGAGTTGACATTTTGTTTTTAAGTGTAGAATTCTTTCTAAAACCTTGGAAAGCTTAATTAACAGCTAACTAATGAAGAGAACAGAAATTAAACTGATAGTTCTGAGAATTTTATTTATTTTAACTCCTTAATAATTGTTTAGTTAATAATTTATTTTAATAAAATACAAAAAATTTTAATCATGTTCTTGCATTTTTTAAATAAAAATTATTCTAGTACAATTTTCAATAACAATAAATCAAAGTTCTTAAAAAAAATAAATAACTTAATTGGGAAAGCATTGCTCAGCCCATTAGATATGCTCATGGCAACAAGTATTGCCAATGATTCCTTGTCTTCATTATTGGTAATACATAATACACTATTAAAATTCTTCGGCAGGTCCTAGAAATCGATGGAGTATTCTGCAATTTATATGATTCGATCATCAGCGTGCGCTCACATTCTATGCAGCCAATCAACCAACAGCACAAATACCTTGCAAAGGCTTCCAGCTCTATCATTACAATAGCTAATTTCAGGTAGCAATAGCCTATTTGGCGGACTTCTGTGAACGACTACGACGCACGGTGGCGATGCGACGACGTCGTCAATTGGAAATAGCTTCCTATATTGGATGAAATGCACGCGGTTCATAGGCTCCAGCATCATCGACGACGACGACGGACGGTGGCAGCGTGGTGGCACGGCACAGCTTCCCGCATCAAGATAGTATGGTGTGCATTGGACAACGCGCTAGACGCACAGGGTTTAATGACATAGCATTAGCCAATATTTCAGCGCGCTTCATCTGTCCATTAATCTTGGCAGGCCATACGGGAGCAGAGTTTGTTATTCGCTAGGTGCAGTAGCTGGCTCCTGGCTATATAGATTCGCACTTTCATCAGTGCAGTGCAGCACATAGAACCGGGGACAGGAGGAAACAAAAATAATCGTCGGGTAGCAAGAAATTATGAGAGTATAAGGAATGCTCTTTACTTTGGGGGTTAGGAATCATCATCCAATTTAAAGAGTTGCTGCCTCTTTGGGCACAGACGACGAATACCTAAGGCTATATACAATATAGAAGAGGAAGGATTTATTGCAGTACGGCACACCACAAAGCGTGTGAAGCTATACGACGCGATGGGCGTTGGTTGGTTTGACTTTGAAGCATATATATAAGAGAAGGGGTATTCGAACTCGGGAATGCTTTAATGGCCCATAAGTCATCGTAATTACCGCTCATAAAAATTTCGTTATAGCACTGGATGGGGGATAGGGGAGTGCCCCTTGTCCCGGACAGTAGATATGTTCCATCGTCATCGTTGTCAATGTGTACAACTTTGTTCCGATTTATTGCTTCTTGATCCTCATGTGGGACAATTGCAGACCAGAACTACTTAATGCTCTCTTCCAACATTGTCTACTAAATCGTTGCGTTATGTCTCCGTCTCGCCCCATCGCGACGTCCGTCGTCGTCGGTCGTTCGAGCAAAACCCGATGATGATGGTTTTTTGAAATATGGCTGTCTCCCAAAGATCAAGCATTTTTTATCGCCCCAAGAAAGTGAGGCTGTAAATCTCTTTGAATCTTGACGTGGTGAGAATTTCCTTGGGCTTGGTGGTGGTCATATAATAAAGCAAAAGAAGGAGGCTAGGGAAATGAGGTCGTCTATACATACATCGTCATCGTAGTTTGTTTGTTGGTCAATTGGATGCCTATTACAAGGACCTAACTAGGTGGCAGTTGGGACGTTGACCATTAATCACGAAATCGTTTTGTATGGTCATCAACCAAATATGGCGGATGTAAGAGATACCGCAATTGAATGATGATGATGATTTAGATAGAGAAAAAGAAAGAGAGAACGAGAACGAAGAGTTGTTTATACTTATTTTGGTGAGCTAGCTATTGCTGATGATGGTCGATGCTAGATGGTGAGTCAATCAATTTGTTAGATTATAGTTTAATGTAGGTACATAATCAGGGATCAGGGTATAATATAAGTAAGGATGATGGCAATGGATGCTTCCATGTAGGAGAAAATGAAATTTCTTTGGATGGCGGGACATAATTTGTTGGTTGCTACAAAAGGAAGTACTTTTTTTTGCAATAACATAGCAGCACGGACAGCCAGCAGCTGCCAAACGACATGAATGGTGGACAAAATTCTTCGTCATGGGAAATTTAATGAAAAAGGAAATGCAACCCTTACTGATATGGTTTTGTTATTTATGCAGTGCTCAGAAGATGGCGTGAGTTATGTTGGATGATTATAAACAGAATAATGTTTTTGTGTTGAAAAAGGGTTTTTTTAAAGGTTAAGTGCAGAAACGACATTTTGAAAAAAAAGCTGATATCAAGCAGAATTCTCTCGGTGTTAAATTAATAGATAGTTGAAGGTTAGATTTCCAACGATCGTTGTTGTTATTTTGAATTGTGGTGCAAAACTTCGTCAGTGAATGAATTTTTGGAATATTTTAATCATGCAATGGATAAGCTGTTTAATATTTGTTCAAACGAGTAAAAGTATGAAAACGTAATTTAAAGTGATATATCCACAGTTTAATTTTAGGACCATGTACCTTAAAGTGTTTTATAGAAATCATCAAAAAAAAATTGTATAAAATTTATAACAAAATGAGTTGGTTTTCCCTTTGCTGTTTTTCCATGATTCTTCAGCACTGCATTGGACTTAATTACCCTGAAACAACCTCAAATTTTCAAAAAACCGGCATTAAACGTTGCTTTAAAAAAATATTTTAAAAATGTTAGCCTCCCAAGAATTGACAAGTGATATAGAATGAATTTTTAAGAAAGTAATTATCAGTCCATTATATTGCAACTGACCTGACTTAACAGTTAAATATAAGGTTTAATATCAAAATTTCAGCTTTCTAGGGACGTTAAATAACAACATATAAGTGAAATAAAAGAAAGTAGGCGTGGCATAAGGAGAACTTCCATAAAATTATTTAAGTCATACTTTTGGAATACGAAAAGCTTGATTGTAAAATTTCTAGAGTTTGGAATCCCTAGGAAAAACTTAAGAACAAAAACATACTGTCATGCCCTGTGTTTAAGAGAGCTGAGTTACAAAAGTAGTAAGTGAGCGTTACAATAGGTGGACTCACTTTATAATCCTTTTTGGCACTTATACGATCAAACTTTGAGGTTGCTGTATTTCAGCAAAATTGATTCTTTGAATTTGTTTGTTTTTGAATTTGAGGAAAAATTCAATCTTTACTAAATAGATATTGGGTTGCAATAAGTAGGTATAGACGAAAAGTTCATCAAACTGCGGCGAAATCCCGAAATGAAAAAAAAATCTTAAATGCCAAAATCCCGAATTGACAAAATAACGATTGGACAAATTCTGCCTGCAAGTATTAATACCAAAAACAGTACTTAGCCCTTGGCAGCTCTAGCCTGTCAAATTGAACTTTTTCGTGCTTATCAGTAGCTATGTAGATACATAGATACTTGTTGATTTCGATATTCGAAATGAGTTCAGAATTTTTGTTTTGGAACTTAAAGTTCTAGATTTTAGTTTATTTGAAATATTTGCATTCGAGATTTTTGTCATTTTAATCCCAAAATTGAACATAAGTCAAGCCAAAAATTGCTGTTCTGTTTCTTTTAAGGTACTGAAATAGTACTAAAAAATTATTAACATTCGGGGTTTTATCTCAAATGCATTCGGGATTTTGCCCATTTGAGATTTTGGCATTCGGGATTTCGTTCATTCGGTACTTTGTCCATTCGGGATTTTGGCATTCGGGTTTTGGGATTTCGTTATTATGGCCTTCTGGATTTTTTAAATTGGGGTTTTTTCATTCGGGATTTTGTACCCTTCCCGTTTCTTATTCCAAAAACATTGAAATAAGAAATTATGCTATCAACCAATTTCATTACAACATTAAACTCACTATACCTGCTTGACAGGCAATCAAAATTTATGCCAAGTCAATTTTCAAAGAAAAAAAAAAATCAAATTAGAAATATGAAGTTAATTTGCCCCTTCAGTTTAAGACTAATGACCGACAAGCTTTTAGCCACAAACTAAGAAACAAAAATTTAACACACACATGAAACTCCTAGTCATTCTATTTAGCCACCTTTGCACCCAAGAGAAATACCTTTCAACCATTTCTATCCCACTAACCGATTTAATAGCTCGAATACATCACCTCCTAATTGCCATTAATGACGCTCCAGTGTGCTTAGCTCAGCCTTCAGCTAACTCACCACCACCAACCAGAACCAACAAACCAACCAAAGCAACCATATGAACACCAGCCGGAGAGGAATTATATTGCACAACTCTCCATAGCAAGGCAATTAACCTTTTGGACGTTGCATAATGTTCATGGTGACCTTGCCCAAGTGACTGCTCCATCGATGATGTCCGACAGAACTCTATAGAGGACTTCCATATCCATTTGTATGTACCTATACTGACTGTTTTACGGCATGCTGTCTGTTTTGGTGCACACCGTGCTTAATGATCATCTTGGTTCGCTGAAACGATAAACGTATATCTATACCTATACCTACGCTAGCTGGAAAAGAAAAAGATATTTGCTGATCATGCACTAAAAATCGATCAGAAATATCTGATGCTGGTGCATGATCTTTGAAGTATTCGTTTTCGTTTTGTCCGTAGGCTGTGTGGACAGCTAGACAATGGTTTTTTAAGAGATTTTATGAGCTCCATAAAGATGCTTGTTTCGTGTTATGTTCCCGCAGATAGGAACCATTAAAATTGAAATGCCAACCAAGTGATGGTTGAATGGATTTTTAATCGACAATATCGTTGCATCAAATTGGGGTCTGCCTGCCTGCATCTGCATATTAAATTAAAATGAGCTTGACGGCATTTTATATATTTGCTCGCATCAAGTAAATTGCTTTTAAAAAAAGATATAGGTTGTCTATAAATTGATAATAAGACGAATATATAATCTGTTGAGGTGCTATACGTTGTTAAATATGTATAATAGAAAAAAACATACGTAGGTGTATGAAGGAAATGTGGGATGTTGTTAAGGAAAAATGCGATGTTTCTTGTTCTTGTTGCTCTAATATTTTTCTAAATATGTATGTAATTCTTTCATTTGGTCTCGTTCAATGATATGAAACATGAGATTTAAGTTCGAGTTAAACGCCTTTTACCTCAGCGTTAACTGTCAAATCATTGCTCAAATTGAGGTTAAATATTCAAGTTTCCGCTTAGGCCCGTTAGCTCAAACAAAATTTAAACATTTAAGTCCCACATAAGCCAATATGTGACATTGTTGATATTATATCATTTGTGATACATTCCAATATCTAAAAATAAGTAGAATGTCCAGTGCGTGGTATGATTTTTAGGTGTCATGTGTGATCACTCTCGTTCTAACTCAAATTTTCTATTTTTCGCCAATGAATAATAGTACGACAGAAAATCACAAGTGCGTTCCAAGCCTAAGATAAAATTTATTTGGGACCGGTTTCACCAGACAATTTTCAATTTTCACTTTGCAAAAAATAAAATCCTGCGAAGTGTTTCACAAAAATAGCAAAGTGAATAGAATTTTCACTTTTTATTTGAAAAGTGTAAAATAGAAGTGTTTCACCAATTTAAAAAAGAACTTTGTATTTGAGTTCCTATTTTTCAAAGTCGTAAAGTGAAACTATATCAATTTAAATTTATTATCAATTGAAGAAGAATCACTGACACTTTGACAGTAATTGAAGTTGTAAACTTAAAATTTTTTGAACAAATAATGCAAAATGATTCGATTAGACAAAAACAAAAAAAAGTATGCTGTTTTGGAGGTTGTTATAAATAAAAAGGTAATTTTTGACAATTCCTCAACATTCTTGCATTATGCACGCTACTTGGGCAATTTATGTTAGCATAGAAAGATAGATTTGGCAACAAACTATAATAAAAACATGGTTTCCATTCCTGTAAACGATATATATTCTTCAATTAGGTGAATCAAAATCGATATTAATAGTGTGGGAGGCTACAATAGGATTAGACATCTCATCATTGAGTCCTTGTACAAAAATAAAAGAGGATACCAACTGATAGCTTTAGCCCAATTATTTACAAAACCACTATTCGGACAAGCTATAATTTGGACATAGTTATAGCTTTTATTTGAAACCACATTTATAGAACGGTTGTTTGATGAAACGAAAAAAAGTAATCAACAATAAAACAAATGAACAAACTAACAAAATTTCTCACTTTGCAGGAAAAAAAAAAACTTTTCACTTTTCAAATTTTGCGTTTGGTGAAATGTATTTTTGTAAAAAGGAAAACCTGTCAACTTTTCATTTCAATAATTTCTTCTTTCCATATTTTCGTTCGATGAAACAGAATTTGCCAATTAAAAGTGAAAAGTTGCAAAGTGAAAAGTGCTTGGTGAAACAGGGCTAAGGTTTCTACACTTCAGCATTGGTCAATCATGGAAAAATTTTCCGAGTTTATATTTTCATTTAAGGTTGCCTTCTACAGCAGAATTTACATTTATAAGAGTATCTTGAAGCGGTAAAAGAGTATGGTGTGTAAAACTTCGATTTAGATAAAGTTTTGACACAAATCTGTCGGAAATATCTGTTCAGTTAGTCCAGAAATAACTCACGAGTTTTTTAATTTGAATCAGAGTTAATTTAAGGACTCAATTGACTGTAAAAGAGAATTTTGCTTAAGCTCGACCACGAAAGTTGGATGATTTACACTAAAATATTGGGCTTCTATAGCTTTCAACTTCAACTCACCAAAATACTGGACCTTTTAGATATAAAAAATAAAGCGAAGAGCGAAGAACCTTATTTTCGCTTTTTAAGATAAATCTAAGGTTGGATTTGGATTTGAAACTTCAAAGACTTCCAAAAATAGCACTTAGATTTCTGGGAGATAAGTTTTTTTTTTTTAAATTTGTCCAAGTGAACCTATTGTTCAAGGCATGTCAATGTACTTTGAATAGTCCACACACATAGAAATCTATTTTAGAGTCTTTCAGCTCCATGAAAACCTATCATTACATTATTTTCTTAGCTTTTCAAAATAGTATCGAGACAGTAATCTACATAATAACATAGTTGAAACAACATGTCAAACATGTTTCGCACAGTGGTGCTGCTCAAGCTACCTAAACATCTATTAAGTGGTCTGATGTGCTCTGGAGGAATCTTTATCTACCAAGTATAGTGTCATAATTCCATCTTTTTTTTTATAGTGTCTCGCCAAACGAAGTATAGGTACTCTAGCCACGCTCATTTGTGTCTTCCATGGGAGAGAAGTAGAACCTTTAACTTGACTACACGCCAATTCATCATCGAAGAAATTAATGGATCCCTCCAATCAACATTTCATTGATGCCATGATGGTGACTCCCTGTGTGTTGTTTCCTATAAACATAACATACACATACATACATACATTTATTTATATGTAAATGTTATAGTGATTTTATGTACCAACATCACGCATCAAGGACGTTGAACCAGTCAGATCCAGAGCGCAATGAGGACAAGTTCTTCCCTTTCTCTTGTGTCGCAAATGTGCCCGGCAATGATCTTAAATCAAATTAATAATCATTCAAGAGATCGCGCGATAGTAACATGATCTCGATCTTGTAGAGAAGATTGTCCAATAGGACACAAGGGAACAACAGCCGAGAAGGATAAACGCGTGCACCTCTATACGTAAAGAGAAAATGTCCTTCTTGCCGCGCGAAACCACCGTCAATGACGACGACGATGATGATGATGATGATGATGGTGCCGGTGGACACACCTCGAATGCAGATTACCTTTTGGGATGTTCATTGCGCTGCAATTCATCAAAGCGTGATAGCCCTGAAGCATTTGAAGTCTGGAGGGCAGCACCTCAAGATTAGTGCGACTATAATATACCCTGCCTGGAGGCAAGGATATAGACACACCGAATGGGCCAATGCTCCCAGCAGGTGTTCGATGCCCATCGCGATGTCGATCGACGCCGTTGTCGTTTTTGTCGTTTGTGGTTCTCGGATGGTGGCGGTGCTATGGTGTGCCGGCCTCTGCATGACACAGAAGTGACCATTGGGATGTTGTATGCATCTTTCTTGCCCCAAGGCGGAAAGATTTGTGAATGAAGATTAGGTTCATTACACGACAACTAGATAATGGATTATTGGTGGCGCGTATTATCGACCCAAGATGTATTCTGGTGGAGAGATAAATGCCCTGTGATTAACGGTTACATTGATAGACTTTACATGATATAATGCAGTATATGCTAATATTCGCGCAAATTAACTTAACCCAGGATAGCTTTGTGTATAAGGTGGAGATTGACTGATTCTGCCACTGTTATTATGGTGTTTAATAAGCTGTAACTAACATAAATGTACATTGAACGATTTTAATTGGAAAATGGCTAGATATAGAATGTAGATGCATAAAGAACCTTCATATTTCAAGGTCTATATAAGATGTTTTTCAAGTTTTAAAATACTAATAAATTCCTATCTAATTCTTGAAAAAAAAAATTAAAAAATACAAGACTGATTTGCACGCTCTTGTGTCAAACATTGAGTATACAGAAAATTGATTCATTAATATAGGGCAATCCATAGGGTGGCCATAATTGTTTTCTCTCAAAGTGGGGCGGTTGTAAATTAAACTATAAAAATCTTTTTTGAATTTCATTAATTGAAATTTATTGTAGTTTTGGCACTTGGAACCGTTTTGGAGACTTTTTGTATGTTCAAAATATTAAAAATTATAAATATGTGGGGATATCATAGAAAGGTTTTGTTCCTGAAAAGTGGCAATACTGTTTTTTTTTTTTTTCGGAAGGTGCCTTTGTCAATACCTACATATTTTTTAGGACTTGTAACGTTATTTTAACCATCGAAATTATCCTATTGATTAACGAGTTTTTATTTTGCAATTACAATTGGGTTCCATTTTTTGAAAATGGTGAACAAACATCAACATTACAACAATGATTCCCAAGTTAAAAATAAATTAAGAATTTAAAAATAAGGTCACCCCCCCCCCCCCAAAAGGCAAAGAGATTTCGGTTTCTTACTACAATAGTAGAAAGTAGTAGAATTATTTCAACTTTTAAGTTTGAGATTAATGCTCTTAGGCACATCATTTTCCTTCACAAAATCCTTTATCGCAACTAAAAAGAAATAATTTTCACGAATTCATTCCTAAGACTTCGGTATCAGGTATCATTCAAACAAAACAGGTCAGATTTAACATTTTATTTATTTTGTTGACTTAACACTGCGTATAAAAACCTCCCAGAGGTATATTTGGATCCAGACATTTACTGTAGTAAAATTTTTCCTCATTTTAGCCGAAGGGCTTTGCCAAACAAGAAAGAAAACAAATGCTTGACTGCATTCGTTGAAAAGAAATGGATGGTTGGTCGCTTAGTGGAGAATCCTTAAGAAAATATTTAAACTTTCTAGAAGAGTTAACAAAATCATCAAACTTAAGGATCAAAAGAATTTGAATTGATGTTTCTTGTTAAACAAAAAGTAACTGCAGCTAAAAAAAAAAAACTAGGAACAACAATTTTAATATTTAACAAAATATTTCTTTTTATACCTACGGCTTTTAAAAGAATCGTCAGAACACCAATCACAGATTTGCGAAGAGGGGGTGTTTGATGGCAAATATCAAGTTTCAGTAGAATTTTTTTCTCCAGCACCCTTAAATGTGTTCCACACATGTGTTTCTTTTTTTTTGACGAATGGGAAGAAACTGCGAAGAGGGTGACTTCATATATAAAACCTAATGCAAACCTATATGAAGCCACACATGAATCCTTCACCCACATTATACGTTATCCCCTTTTATATTGAAAATTCTTTTGGAAAAATATATATAAGCCCACAAAATATAATGATGACTATTTTCCTACCCCACATGAAAATCGCGACAAATTAGAACAAAAATTGCCATTTATATCGCAACCAAGCCACAGGAGTTATTCTGCCTACATATAGCTAGTTGCTTTTCCTTTAAAAAAAAAATTAAATTGGATGAACCTTAAGACTGAACGGTAGACATATAGGTACATAGGAGTCATACAAGTCAAGTCAAGAGTAAATGTCTACGAATAAAAATCAAATAAACTTCAATCTGAATACCGAAGACGATGTCTTGAGAATCAAAGATTTGATGCTGATGAGTTTAGTGAACTGAATGAATTATTTCAAAGAAAAAAAATAAATCTATTTGACTTATAGCCATGTATTATGGATGGTGAATAAATTCGATATGAAAAAAATTGATGTAAGCACAAATAATGCTACAATTGATTGAATAATTGTGAATTATTAATAAGAAGTTTGGTATCCTTATTATAATCGAGTTAGAAATGAAGATTGTTAATGAAGAACAAAATCAGTACCCAATCTATCTCTTTTACTTTTATCACATTCAACAAATTTATGAAATCTAGTTGTCAAATGTATTTTTTTCGAAGACTTCACGAATTTTGTTATAAGTTTTAAGACTTGATTGCTTCTTCGTTTTGCAGTGCCATACCCAATTGAACATTTCTCAGATGTTTTTCTAAAGGCTATTCTAGTAAGTGTCGATTATTATTCGTGCTTTGGCCTCAAAGAATACTTAGTTTTGAAATGTCAACATTTTTGGGGAGTTAAATATGACAAAAACTCAGATTTAAAAAGTCAGAATCCCCAAATAAATACAATTGTCATACTTTCAATTTCACTACAATTTTGACCTTCAAAAAAAAGAAAACCCATTTTAATGAAATCAATGACCTTAACATTTCTGCAAAATCGGTTCAATAATTTAGTCTTCTATCTACAATTTATTCACATCTATTACGATTGTCAATTATCAAATTGATAGCTGGTAAACTTTCAAATTTGAGTTTTTAAATTAAATTTCTTAAAAACTTGAGGTGGAATTGACTAAGGTGATTAGTGATAGTTGACAGTCACAAAAATCAAATTCGGTCTGCATAAGATGATTGTCAAATGTGACAGTCATATTTATGTGACTTTTTCTTGTGACAGCTAATTTGTTGTCATTTTCATTTAAAATACAAATTATATTTTGATTTTTTAAGGTTTTAAACTGAAAAAAACTAATAAATTTGTGCCTGTGGAATTAATTTTATCAAACCAAAATTTGGACAATGAAAAACATTTGGGAGCAATAGAAATGTGCGACTCGTGAAAAACCCCAGAAACGAACCAGTGGACATAATTTTGTCCTTACACTTTAAATATTTATAAGTTCTAAATTATTTATAAATAATAGATAGTTTACGAATGTAATCTTCTGTTTCACTCGAAGGCAATAATGCGAACTGAAACGAAGCATTAGGCGCATTCGGTTATATGAAATCGATTTTCGAGTTTCGACTCTTCACATACAAAAAATTCCTTTTTCTAAAAAAAATAAACAAAATGTATAATTCTTTTTCTAACCTAAGGAAGCACCACCCACCGCCGGGTATCCACTAGTTAAATAGTTTGCTAAAGTCGGCCGAGTGAAGCCCTAACTGCATAAGCCAAAAAAGTGTAAATTTTTAAATTCATTTTGGGATATTGTTTCTCCCTGGGAAACTTATAAAAATGATGTAGAAAGCTTAAATTTGGGCTTAGGAGAAAACTTGTATATTCTTTTTCAAAAAAACAACTGCTCTAGCGGGAAAAAAATGTTTTTACTTTTGTAATTTTGCAAAAAGTGGTGAATGTAGTTAAGGCTTCTTCAAGTTACAAAATCAAATAAATACATTTTTGACATTCACCTGTAAGTACTTGTCTCTCAAAGTGATGCCAATTTTTTAATAATTTTTGGTGATCACCTTATACAGATGAAAAATAAAATGTGATCACATTTGATTATCATAAATGAGACAATCACCAATCCCCGATTCCAACCCAGAGCAACTATTATTTTATAATTTTTAGCTTGTTTACGTTTCGCAAATGATCAAAAATGTATTTATTGGGTTTTTAAGCATTGATTTTACTTTACCAATTACCAATTTGATATTTGACAATCGTTATAGTGGTGATTCTTTTATATAAAACAATAAACAATGAAAAATAGCAAAACGTTCATAAATATAATATTATTCTTACCAAAATGAACACGAAAATGAAAACAGTCAAAAATAAAAAGATTAAATAATAATCAATCTTAGATCTTGAAAAGATGCAATCAAAATTAATGCATCTCTGCCAGCAAGACTGATGCCCCTTCGAAATATCTTCATTCTATTTGAAGCCACTTAGTTAGGTGAGGTATGCCAAAGTTTGCCAAAATTTAATGAATACCTTATTCTGCTTAACATTTTTGGTCGACTTTAAATTTCTCTTTCTTGAAAAGTCAATTCTTTCGTATATAATCTCAGTATCTGAAACTTTTTCACCCGAAAACTACAACGACAGAATGATTATATTTGTGTCACTAACAGCGTGGAACTTTGATCTTTGACTCGAAGACATTTAAATTAATTAATAAAGTAGTACCTGGATAATTTTATTTTATTCCGACCATCAGTGCCAAATCTCTTGGACTTAAAAGGATCTCAGCGAAAAAGAAAAAAAATATATTCAAATAAGTACACTCAAAGCCTCATGTGCCTTTTGTGTCACACATTGCTGCAGCGTCGTATATTTTTTCAGTTTAATTGCAAATCCTTTCCCTCGAGAGGCGTGATACTTTGCTACTGGTTAATAGCGCTTTATAGTATTCGTTAGTCCAGGGATAAAACAAAAGATTTCCCTCTAGCGGAATTATGAAAAAGGGTGTAGTAGTGTGGTAAACGGCGGAAGGATATTATTTTTTCTCATTTTTGTATTTTTTTATGTAAAAAAAAAAAAAACTAACCAACTGAAAGAGTGAGATTTTTCATCCATGCAACTCATTACTTGGGCTATTATCCTTGTGAATTTTCGTGTGTATTCCACTTGAGACGTTCTTTTGTTTTCACTGCAATCATTTGTTTATACCTAAATTTTTTTTCAGTTTTTTTTTTCTGTTGTTTATCGTGGTCCTTTAACATTTACCGCTCAATGTTTTTATTTTTACACTTTTTTACTGAGGATCCATCTTTTAAGAGGGGTTTTCATACTCACAAACATTAAATACACTGGATTCTAAGATTACCATTTTATATTTGGCTGGAACCGGCAAAGAATGAAAGAGTGTCTTTTTGTACTTTTTACATTCGAAAAAGCTCTAAGTATCTGATATTGTGTGTTTCTGTATGTTCATTGTACAGATGTGGAGAAATTTGAGTTTATTCTCTCAAGCTCCTGGACTAAGGATTAAAATTTTATACTTTAGAAATTTTGTGAACAGATTTAGAGAGATTTTTGTATTTTATGTAAGTAGGTACTTTGCGATGGTTTTTATAAGGATCAAGTTTACTGTACCTAGTTTGCCTTTCATTTAAAAATGTTCATGCTCTGTATATAACCTTCTCAAAATTTTATTTCGAATAAATTTTGAAACTATTTAAAAACTGCCATGTGAATTTTTTTTTGTAAAATGCTTTGATTTGTGTATTTTTGCCTAAGATTTATTTTGCAATTGCCATAATGCACCTGCAAAATATTATTCTAGCAAATAAATACCCTCCACTCCTTGGATTTTATCAAGCCAGGACTGTTGCATAACATATTACTGCAATTAACATTTGAAATTATTAACAATAACTCATTACTCCTGTGTTGGTTGGTGCGACTCGGTGCACAGTGAGCCATGCAAACAGAGCCAAGATTTACTAATTCCACTCATTACTATATTTTATTCTTGTCGCCTTACAAACGATAAACCCACCACAATGAATAATAATTAATTAAATATAAGCTATTTGTTGTTCTTACCATGATCGAAGTACTGGTTTAATATTTTTTTTTTGTATATTCCATTGTTGTTAACAGCTGAGAAAAAATATGTAGGTACATACAAAAAAATATCTACTCATTTTGGTATACGTGCTGTGAACAAGAATAATATAAATTTTCTTACAAAAATTGAAATCAAAACAGTGGAACAGGAAAGTTTCTTCAGAATTTTTTTTTTATTAAAGGAAATACATACATTTTTGTTAAAAATACCAAACAAAATACTGCTTTTGAAGTTTTTGTTTCAATTTCTGAATATTGTAATAAACGTTTCCAAATGAAAACTAATCCAAGTTTTTCAAAATAATATGCCTGGGCTGAGTCTACAAACTACTCTAGCAATTAATATGAAATTTTGCTTAGAAATATTTTACTCTAAAAATAAATCAAGTTCTGTTGATAGGGAGAAGCAAAATAGTATGTTGTTACGATAATTAGCTAGCAATAGTTAGGGTACAAACATTAAATATTAAACTACCAGATTGAAAGGCCAATTGAGGATTTAAGAGCAAAAAAGGTGCAGCAATTTTTGTTTACATTTATGCATTTATAGCCATTTAAGTCACTATTCTAAGTTCTTTAGTATTTAAATTTTTTTAAAAATTGACTTATCCTCCTTAAATATCAAATAGTCTTTAAGGTCGATTAAAGATGGAAAATATGCTCCAAAAAGTGGGTTACACCACTTTTCCACTCACAGCCATAAATAGAATGTTTCATCGATCTTCAATATATTTATAATCAGAACAGTAAAATACGTATGTACATAATAAATATAACATTTAACAATAACAAACGTAGAAAAAAAAACATAAGACAGATAATACATACGACGAAACAAAAGTATGTATACGTCAGAGTGTACCATGCCTTTCACCTTCTATTTAATTAATCATTTTGATCGATATACATTGTTTTTTTTTTTTTAATTTATTCCCCCGTGGGTAGGTTTAAATCTGCATAAGGCTCTATGAGGACCGAAAAACGCGTGCTCATAGGTGTGTGAGATTCTAACTACACTAAAACCACCAAATCTAGCAATTTATTTTTAACGAAGTTTAGCAACCTGTTGCAGGTTACTTTCCGGTATAAAAGTTAGTGCTTATTTCGCAATTTTAAAGCAGTTTTGTGTTCACAACATCAAGTCGGAAGGTTTTTTTCTTCTCAGACGGCCGGCGTGGCGTGCTAAATTCGACTCGTCTAGAATGTCAATAATCGTTGAATTAGTGTGTTATAGCCGATTTCTATGCTTTCACGCGAAACTTTTTTTAATAATAAGCTTTGAATATTTACCGCGTAGCCAGTTCATATTTCTTAATTTACTTTTTAGTTCTTCGCATTCTTTTTTTTTGGTGATCGGTATATTAATATGAAAACATTTGTTTTATAATCAATAAGAACTGGTCCATCTCTGACAGCAGGCACCTTTTTAAAAAAGGAAAATTCAAAAGACTTGAAGAAATGCTCGGTGGAAGAAATTTTTTTAACATGGGCCCCTTATTTGAAAATGGAAGTCTTAACAGTTGTTTCAGATTGTTCAAGTTAATCTACAAACTATTTTAGTAATTAAAAAATAAATAAATAAATTTAGTGGCGCAACAGCTCATGAAGAACCAGGGCCTAGTGACTAACAACTCTCAACCATTCCTGTGTGCTTGTTGTGGGGACCTACAATTTTTTGCTGAGTCCGAACGGCTAGATGAGAAGCACTTATTCATGACAAGTATACTCTTGGAGGATTTGTCAGTCCCTCGTAAGAGGCAGTACCTCTGAAAAAAACATTTGTTTTTAGGTGGCAGTGGCCGGGAATCGAAGCAAGACCTTTGGCATGACAGTCCTACGCACTCCATTATGCCACGAGGTACTACACTATTTTAGTAATTATTTAATTAAAACTTCAAATAATTTTATGAAAATACGAACAATTTGTTTTTTCAGTTTTCCTTTTTATTGTCATGTTTAAAAAAGTCTTCTAGAAAATTTTAATTTGCATAGAAACAAATTCGCAATTTTGAAAATCTTACAAAATATTTTTGTTCGATATTTTTTAAAAATAAAAACTTTGCTATTTTGTACTTAGTTTATGCAGCGAGGATTAAGAGATAAATAAATAGCATAGTTGCAACTTTAACAGCTAAATGAGCCAAATTGTCTTCAATTTGTGCAACCTTGTGCCATTAATATTACCAAATATATTTCGCAAATTTGCAGTTCTTACAACTGAAATTTCTTACAACTGAAAAATGTGCTGTGTTTTGAAAAGTTTGTGCTTTTATGCCCCGAAAAGATACAAAAATCGCATAATTGCCGATTTTACGACCAACAAAAATGTTGCTGGCTCTATTTGTGATGCCGTGTCTTGTAAATATTTAAAAAAAATTCACAACTTTGTAAATTTTACAAATGAAAATTTATGAAATTTTGACACTTCTTATACAACTAACTGACGAAGGAAGTGTAGCTTTTGAAATATATTTAAGTAAATAAATACAAAAAAGCCTTTTTAAATTATTCAAAATGATTTCTTTCATTTAAGAAAGTTATGTTTTTTTGTGCTCAATTTGTGTTGCCAAGTGCCAATTTAATTAAAAAAAAACCCATTTGCTACTTTTACGGTAAAAAATAAACTTTGCGAATAGCTGTAGCGTGAAGTTCGCACCACTGTTTTCGATTAAAAAACATTGAGCTGTATTGTGCCCTGTTATTTTTGTCTTGTGCCATAAATATTTGACAAATTTCTAATTTGCTGCAAAAACAGAGCTCTAACAGCACAACATGTTTGATTTTTAAGAAATTTCAAATTTTTAAAAGTTTATTCATAGAATTAGATAATTTTGCGATTTGTTTTCATACTAATGGCACAAGTCGGCACAACTTGAGGATAAAACTGTATTTTTTTATTTACAGTAAAAGACAGCACAAGCTGAGAATAACACCAAACATTTTTTTTAAATCGAAAATGACAGTGTTTGCCTCACGAGTTTTGAGGGGTTTATGTTCACACTGTCAATTTTTCAATACTTTTGATATAACTCCAAAACTAAGTAGAATTTGAAAATTTTAAACTTAAAATTTTTGTTTAAAATTAAATTTTCTATCGAAATGGATAATTAAAAGTTTTTATGAAAACATTTTAAGCAGGAAAAGTTATCAAAAACCAACCTAAAAAAATCGAAAATTCAAAAAAAAAATTATTTTTTTTTCTAAGCTACGAATAACTTTTTTCGGAGCAGAGAAATGTTGAAACATATTTAAACAAAATAAAGTAAGAAAAAGCCATATTAGTTGAAAACTCTTACGAGTTGCAACCATTCAAATATTACCATTTCTAAAAATGTTTCATGGTTTTTCCCGAAAGCCTATTATTTCCAAAAATTATAAGAAATAATGAAGTTTGGATGCAAATATCCTTGCAAATTGATATTCTTTGATTTTTCATTTTTTTTAATGTTGTTTTTCATTAACTTTTCCTGTTTAATTTATGTTATACAATTTTTTAAACCATCCATTGCGATAGGCAATTGTATTTTAAACAAAAAGTTATGAGTGTTAAATTGGCAAATTTGGCTTAGTTTCGGAGTTATACAGTTATATATATAAAATATTGAAAAGTGGCCAGTCTTTTTAATAGACAATAATCCAATCATGTCAAATCCAAAATGCATATTTCCTTAAATATTTCAATAATTTACTTGCAAGAAAATTCACAAACATGTAGCATTTTATTTTTTGCATGTGAAGCGTTAGCGAGGCTTAAGTATCTCGTTAGTTTTTGTGCTTTAAACAAAACATTTAAATTTACGGAGACAACTTTTTCCTATCATCCATAAACTTATTTTGATTTATGCTTTTTTGTCTTAAGATAATCCAAGTATTTATTATAATTTTTTTCTTTCTAGTAATTATAATCTTAAGTATTTTTTTTTTAACAGATACCCACACCTTCTTACATATATAGACAACTTAAGCTCTTCAATTTTACTTCGCATAAAGTTGATGCTTTTGAATTATAAATTCAGTAATTACACGTTTCTTTTTGATTAAGAAGCCCACTTTTAAGCACAACAACGACAAAGTTTGTCCCCGTCGTCGTTATGCATCCATGGTTCCACCTGAATAGCGTGTCTATCTTAGCCACATACTCAAATGAATCCTTTTCATTTGAAATTAATGATTTACCACATCATCATCCTGAGGACAAATGATGATGACGGTGACGTGACGGATGAATACGAAGTTACTAAGGACTCAGTCCGTCATTAGATTCGCTAAGCATTACTCTCCTAACAAGGTACTTTGTGTATCGTATTTACCCAATGTAATGAGATCCAAGTGTCAACATAATCACAGCTCGCCTTTCATCGCTTAGCCATTCAAATAAGGCACTGCCCTAGTATATGTGTGTGCAGCAGTATAATATAGTGACTTGCACTCATTCAAAAACAAAACAAAAACTCACAAAATCCTTTCACCCTTAAGTGCATCTGCATAACTTTCGTTTGGGAGATCCTTTTCTTTTGCACTTCTTTTCAATTAATTCAAAATCTCTTCCATCTTTTCTAAATAAATATATGTAGGCACACACATTCTCGCCCATTACCTGAATGACTTTCAAAAAACACTGCATTCAAACAAATTCATATAAGCCCCCTAAACCAACCCATTTTTTTTTTCGTTGAGGCAAGAAAAATTCAAATTGTTTCCTTCACTTCATGTACTAACAAAAAAAAAAAAAAATATTTGAGAATGCTCTATAGGAATAGGTACCATGCTGGTACATGAAAGGATTGTATATTCGCTCCTCGACACAGGATGCTTTTGTTTTAATGAACATTTTCTCGTTTTGAATATTTTTTTTAAATTTTTATTTTTGTTTTTTATTTTGCAATTTTATCCCATCCACACCCCACACGGTGATGTTGAAATGAATTTAGAACAAAGCCGCGAAATATAACAGCGAATCCATTCAAATGTAAAAAAATATCCTTGAAAAGTGCAGAACTAAAAACAGTAGAAAAGTGAAGAAAAATAACATAAAAAAAACAAAAACAGAAAAGCATGCAATAGCCCCGCCGCATTAAGAAATGGAAGGAATAGGTAAGGTAGGGTCCTTTTTGTGTACCTACAAGTATAGCGTTTCAAAGCAAATGCACTTACTATGTACACGCGCCCAGAGATGAAAGATTAAGGGTGTGAATAAAGGTGCACACTGGTTTTTGCATTAAGGATTTCAATTTAAGGCTATAGAGTTGTTTTTTTTTTGTTTATCTTTTTTTTTGTAAGTTGCCAGTGTGATAACGTTGACGTAGGGGATAAAGCAACTGCTGAATTTAACGGTTTTTTTTTGTGTTAAATAATTATGATGTTAATTTGGTGTGAAAATATTCATTACCGTCAAGCATGATGCTTAAAAGTTAATTGTTTTGAACATAATACGCTAAAAAAAAAACAAAAGTTTACTTGATAATTAAGCGTTGTACCTTTGCAAAAAGAGTTTTAATATTTTGATCAGAGTCTTGAAAATTTCCAAGTTATTAAATTCTGTTACCCATATATGTATAATAGAATACCTTCAGAAGTTTCTGTTAAGCAGGACTTTTGATAACAGGGAAATAAAGATACTTATATGAAATTTTGTTCTTTGGGGGGCATCAGCAATATTGTTCGTTCTTTTTGATTCTCATTATTTTAAGCGTTGAGTTTTGATGTTTGATTTTCGAATTTCTTTCATATTTTCTTTTGATTTAACAAAGGAAGAAGAATACAATTTTGAATTGAGTGATAACTCACTCAACAAAAAATACATATGTGCTCAAACTTCATAAGGCACAACTCAATTCTCCATATAAAGATTTGAAAAATATCTTAGGTAAATTCTACTTCTATAAAGGTGCTTATTTATTTGAGAGTAAAAAGGAACAAATTTCGATTAGGAATAATTTTGATGTCATGGTAAAACAATATTGGAAGAGAAACTTGTCTTCTTTATTATAGTATGGCAAATCGAAATAATTTCAAAATAAATTCAAGTGAATATGATGAAGCTTCGAGAAACGTATACCTACCTACTCTTGCCAAAAGCAAGTAAGCCCAATGACTTCTACCCCAAAGCAATTTCAAATCAGCTGAGCTGTGCAAAAAAAAATGTTTTCGTTTTACATTCTCAATGTATGAATCATTTATTTGAAGGGATCTCCCTGGCAATCCTCGAGTATTCAAAGCAATAAAGTGGAATATTATATTTCGTATACAGCCATTGTACTTGTAAGCTTCTGTACCTATATCACAACCATCCCAAAACCTATACGTCTCCTTTCCATCCAAAAGAACCAAGAACAACTGCAAAAAAAAACTTTTACTTCTTCAATATGTACATATATTTTTTCATCATCGTATATTCTTAGGCAAAAAAAATAGATTTTTTATTTCTTCAACGATTTCTGTTGTTATGAAGTGGTCCTCGGTCTTTGTGTCGTCACTTTCATCACTTTCCATGTGCATCACGCCAAGACTTTTCTATACAAGAAACAATTTCCTTCTGAACATGCACACAGCAACTGTATACACTGTGGCTCCCTTCATCAGACCACCTAGTCATCCATCTCAGGACTTTCGACTTGTGCGCGCCAACGAAGGACTTGTTTTTCACTTAGCTACACAAGAAAAATGAAATTCACCTCAAGCCACTTTCCAGGCCCCAATTGTCTTGATTTTCAGATTTTTTTTATTTCAAGTAAAATAAGGACGAAAAATCATGCTCAGATGTGCTTCGATGCTTTAGTTCAAGAGAATTGATACTCTTACTGCCACCTCTACTTGTACCCCAAACTTTCAATATCATACCTAAAGGGAGGATGACGCTGCTTTTATCATGGTTAAGCTGACTTGTTTTCGCGCCATATTCTTAAGAGGTTTCAAAAGGGAACCAGAAGGACCCTTTAACGAAAAAAATCAGGAGAAAAATAGCATGTGGAGAAATATTCTCTCCACATAGCCTTGAAAAGAAATATTTCTAATTGCACTCACACATTCAATTCCCACAAACACTCATGTTGATGGAAGAATTTACATGTGTGGATCAATTCAGAGTGATTTTTTTTTTGTATAACAGGAAAAAGGAAGAGGAGAATTCTCCACCAAGTCTCTTGTTTTAGTCCAATCTCTCTGGATATATGGAATGTACCAAGTCTGTGCACTTTATAAGAATGAAATGCAAATATACACACCTTATAAATGCAGCTTCATCATTATCCTTTTTCTCAGACTTAAAATAAAAATGTATGTGTCATGTTTGTATGTATATTTGCATGAAAAAGTATAAAAAAATGTTGTCCTTCAAAATATTTTAAATGTATATATGCAGCTAGCTACATATGTATACAAAGAATCGGTGTGAGGGGACGCTTTAAAAGATGCACTTAAAATGTCATCTCCTTGGCTTGATGGTAGCGTCGTCCTCGTCGTCATGCGTGTGTCGTCGCCTAGATGGGTGTTAAACTTGAAATTTGTTGTACCTACCTTCCCGAAAGACGAAAAGCTAAAGGACAATTAAAATATGTCGTCGCTAAAAATATTTTGTACAGTTTACTGCAAAATATGGTTTTAGTTAGTTATGAAAGCGTCATCGTCATCGTCATCCTGGCATGCGTCGGGTTTCGGATTATGGTTAATGCAACTACCTGGAATTGTAAATACAAAAAACATTTTTATGAAGCAAACGTATTGACTTCAATGCAAAGTTTTTTTTTTAATAAGGAACTCTCAAATCATACCCCGAATCAAGGATATAAAATCACAGATCTGTTTTGTCTCAGATGGAATGAAATTACAATGATAAAACTCCAAATAAAAAAAAAGATATGTATGTTGTGTTGCTAAGAACGCCTTCAAAATGCAACTTTCCGTAATCGATGAAATCTAGAGCTATGCTATCCACTCATGGGAAGACAGCTGAAGAATTGTTGTAAACAGAGTATGCATATTCTGTTTTTGTAAGCCGAAAGCCGGCGAATACCTTATTTTAAAAATTGACAGAGATATAACGGTTCAAACTCGACCATTGCTTACCATTTTTGCTGCTTTTAACCTGAACCGTGGTGTTTGGTACAATATGACAAAAATAACCAGTCCTTGCACCTATTACCAAGTCTTGTAGTAATCGGCCTAGCCATTTAGTTTTTATATCTGGAAGCATTTAAAACAAAATTAAATATTCTTAAAAAAATATAATATAAGAAGAAAAATATAAAATAGGAATATAAATATTCTCAATAATCGTAGTGTCATAATAGGCGTTTTTCTTTTTAGTTCAGAGTAGAGCCTGAACTGTCAAATACAATATTGTGTTTCTTTTTTAGCTCTGAGCGTTCAAAGCCAAAAATTCGTGTTTCTTTTTTGGTCTGAGTGTATTTTGAGTTTGTTCAGACTGTGCAGAGAGATTTAATGCTGAGCACAAGCATTTGACAGCTATTGTTCTGTTCAGGTGTGTTTCCAAAATAATTCACAGCGTTCAGAGAGCACGCTTGGTTCAGACCAGAGGATGTTCAGAATATGCTCGACATGCTCGGACTCTGTTGATAGCTCTATTCTCAATTAAAAAAGAAAAAACGCCTAATATAAGTAGGAGCATTAGTGCACGATATGGGGGCATAACTATCATTTTGAACTGACGGGGTGAGCTCTTGTATACTAATAGTTCATGTCCTAAATTTACTTTAAAGAAGTTTATAAGTTTATATGTATATACTAAAGCTCAACCCGTCAGGTCAAAATGACAGGTTGGGGTCTCTAACAGCCCCACTATATAAGTAAATCATCAACATTTTAGTTTCTAATATTTTTTTTAAATGTGAAATTTGCCATGTAGTACGGAAAAAGAGGCTTTTGGGTCAAAACTGCTAAATATTATAAGAAATTTTAAAGTTTGAATGGGTAGGGTATATAGCTACATGATTTTCTTGACACCATGAAAAGTTGTTAGCTTGGTATTCAATAAAAATTCTCTAACAAATGAGCTCAAAATTTTAAAGTTTAGACTTTAGAGGTACCTCATCGCCATTTTTCTTTTTAATACAAATTGCTTGACAAAATGTAAGGAGAAACCTTGGAATTCTATAACTTTCTAACCGCTGAACCTGGATAGAAATCGGTTTTTGAATAGACAACTGAATG
Organism: Dasysyrphus albostriatus; assembly: GCA_946251815.1. Classification (NCBI taxonomy): domain Eukaryota; kingdom Metazoa; phylum Arthropoda; class Insecta; order Diptera; family Syrphidae; genus Dasysyrphus; species Dasysyrphus albostriatus. The sequence goes on from OX276336.1 coordinate 143,372,789, forward strand.
TTCTAAAAAAATCAAAAATTAGAAAGGAGTTACCGTTTAGATGATATTTAGTGCTAAATACAAAGTTTTTTAAATGAGCTGACTGAACATTTGAATTTTAGGTTATAACACCGTTAATCAAAACATGATACTTTATAGAATTAAGGTGTTTTGAACTTTTGAAAATATTCCATCAAATTCCGTTTTTGAGACAATCAGAAATACCAATTTTTGTAGTTTTTTAGGTTATGTCAAATAATAGCCTAAGAGCCAGTTGTGGTCGACAGACTTACGGCGTTTCAGTACAATTCATATAAAGTGGAGGTATTCCATTAAACTTGCTGAACATGCAATGGACATTCCAAATACAAATTTTTAGTACCTCTGGGAGAACCAGGGTTAAAAAGTTAAAAAAATCGACCCCGAAAACGTTACTACTACGTCCGTCTTTTCGATATGTTTGAAGTAAGACTATATGGTTTTTGCTATTCAAATATAGTAGAAGTGGACATAGGGTGAGTACTTTTACGAGTAACGGAATTTAAAAAAAAGGTTAGAAAGGCAGTTTTTCTCAAGTAGAACACCAGGTGCCTACTATAATTTTTTTTTAATAAAGTAGAAAATAGAAATATAAATATATGTAAGAGAGGCAGAGTCTGAAAATAATTTTATTGGCTAGATTGATTATTTTTATTAAAATGTTAATGATCCGAGCGTAACGTACTCCAAGAAAAAGTGAATTTTTTTACTGGAGAAAAATAGAATTTGTCTGGTTACTCCGTAGAGGTCCTCACCCTATATCCGCCTCTTCTATTGTTGAATTGCAAAGAAAACAATATTTTTGATTTTCTAACGGGAATATCTCAAAAACGTGATCCGATAGAATATTTCTGAATAAATATTACTTATTTAACATGCTATATTTTAAGGCCTTGCGCGCCAACTTTATCTTATCTCATTATGTTTTGGGTCATTTGCTCTAGAAAAAATTGTGTGTAATTTATAAAAAAATTCAGAAATCTTAATTTGTTTGTTTTTTTTTTTTGTAATTTTCGTCTGCTAATCTTTTTTTAATAAAATTTTTAAGCCATCCATTTCGATAAGAAATTCAATTTTGAACGAAAAATTTTTATTGGTCAAATCAAATAGTTTCAAAGTTATAGCAAACCTATTGAAAATTGGCCAGTGTGACTCAGAAACGCAAAGGGTTAATTTAATAGCATTGTAGTAGAAGCAAAAACAATAATATCCAATGAAGAGCGTGCAGTTTATATTTTTGCTCAAGCATTCAATGTTTTTTAAGGGAGCAGTGGTACAAAATACCACCACAAAACAATAATCGCGCAATCCGTTGAATAATTTTGAAAAGTAAAATTTCACAAATTAAAAATCCTGCTTGTCATAATCTCTCAATTTCAAAATCTTGCCTATAACTCAATTTTAATTTACGTCAACCCAAAATATCTCAACTGGTAGTTTAAAATCTTGCGTTGAAAAATCTTTGCAAATTAAAGCTTCGCAGTTAAAAATTAAAATCCTGCAAACCAAATATAGAAAAAACGAAAAACTTTTTCTTTGGCTTTTGTTGTTTTTCAAAACGTGTTTTAACAATATTTTTTTATTATATCCAAAAACTACCAATGAATATACAAATTCTATGATTTATTTCTTGTTCTATTTTTAATAAAAATAAGGTCTAAAAGTAGGTAGGCACTAGATTTTTTATTCCGAAGTTAGAAATCTAGCAAAATTTAATTGCATTGTTACAAATAATTTTTGAGAGATTTTATTTTGCGAGTTTTTAGTTTGCTGGATTTTGAATTTGCGAGATTGTTTAAAGCCGGATTTTGTTACTGCGACATTATGAAAAGAAAGATTTTGAACTAGCAAGATTTTGTAGTGCAAGCTTTAGAATGCGAGATTTTAACTTGCGAGATCTCGGAACCAACCAATTTTTGAATGAAATAAATAGATCTCAGCTTGATAAATCTTTACAATTAAGTTTCTTACTAAATTATGAAAGGCATAATCTAACAAACCTCTTCTTCAAAAGTCTATTTAGGTTAGCAATTGCACCAACAATTGTGAATAAGCCAAACTAAGATATTAACAGGGCGCAATTTAACTGTGAACAGGCCCTGGTATTAAATATATCCTTTCATGAACAATATTCTCAAGCAAATTTGTTAAATCTCTGTATGAGTATGATATTTATTTAAATTTTTGACAGGCATTGTATTAGTTTCATTTACATTTACTACAAAAAGGCGATTGAATAGTTAATAAGACCAATTATCAATTATAATTATAAAGTTCAGTTTTAAAATGTTAATCTAATCTCTCTTTACTATTCATAACTAATTGAAAAAAGTACCATATTTCAAGCTTCTCACTTACCTTGACTTAACTACTGCCATTTTAAATTATGATGTTCTTTCTCTAAGACAACAACTGTTAACCACCATCTCGCATCACAAAAAAAAAAAAAATATAAACAATTAACAGCTCCCATCCCATTTAATAACGATGGTAATATCTGAAACGACTTATCAATGTGTGGCTATCTAATGATGAATTATTTTCAAGGAGGAGAGGCGACTACATCTTAAGCAACTTTTATCCAGAGGCGTTTACCGATGGATCAATTGATTGAACTTATCTCGGTACTTAGTTGAATTCACATATCTGTATATTCTCGTATACTATATTAAGAGCCTGTGGGCGATTTAATCGGTATATCTAGCTACATGATTAAAATCTTATTAATTGATGTTAAATGTAGAAAAGTTTAAAAATATCTCACCGACACTATATGGAGAGCTACCGCAACGCGCATTATCAGTAAGCATTAATCTCCATATTTTGGTCTCCTTGAAATGCTATAACACAAAAGAGTATTTTTAAACCCAGCCCACCGTGAATATGAAAATATGATATCAGGAAAGACAGAAAAAAAAACACAGCCCACTCATAGATACACCCGGAGGTTAGTTTTTCATGAAGTGTATGTTAAGGCCCCACAAATTATTGAACAAAATAAAATTAAAATGTACCGCAGCGTTGTATTTACTTGTTTGGACTTACAAGGAATATCAGGTTAAACTTCTTGAAGATTAACATAAATGATTTTGAGAACCTGAAACATTGGCATGCGTATAATACCCTGAATTCCTAAGGACTTTTAAATTTGTCAAGGATGGGCTGAGACGTTAAAGGTATAGCCAAGCAGAATTGATAAATTTTTTAATGATGGTTTTTTTTACGATTCCAAACCTTGTCTTAAGGTTTCATAGTGCAATCTATGAGTACCACAAAAGAAATAATATTTAACCCGTTTTTATCGAGGGCTGTTATCGAAGGCGTCAAAAATAATGCCACACAAAATTGAACGCCAAACCATAGTATGGTGAATTAGTTTGTGATATTGACAATTACTGTAAAACTCTCTCATAAGTGATTTGAATCAAAAAATAAAAACGAATTACTGCATCACCGCCGCTGCTGCTGCCATCGCCACCGTGAATGGGTCGTAACTCAACAGTGGTAAGTGGAAAATTTAATAAAGATTTTTGTCGATAGAAATCATTATTTAAGTCTTATGGTAGTTATAATATTTGCACCTGGAAAAGCGGGTCAGGTGTTATTTTTTCGTTTGTACTCGTAATACATGGACCAGTTATTATATGGACTCTGAATAAATTGCATCAATATATGCTTTTAGCTAAGCTATTGAGTGTAATTCCATTTTCTATGTACACACACATATATTTGTGTGAATTGATTGACTTTATTAATGAAAAGATCAAATACCTGATGGGATGCATATTTATGTGTGCTATTATTTAGTTTTTTTTCTTTTTTGGTAAGGCAGTGTCCACACCTAAGGAAAATGTAACTTTGATTATGATTTGAAACTTGTTTTTGTATCTTTTTAGTCGTTCTTTCGGATACATAAATGAAATTGCTTATATCTCCTTTAATCAATAGTTGTGTTTTTTTTAAGTATATCCAGAATTAAGATGATTTATTTTTGTACATAAGAAGTGTCCATAATTCTTATTTGGTGCCCAGAGAAAAGTTATATGGTGGAAATATAAACAAATGTATACCTACTATGAACGTTGACAAAATGAATGAATGATAACGCGTCACCCTGCTTTCATTCGACATTTCCCAACCTCAAAGGGTTTGGTGGTGTTTTTGTGCCAAATATGACGGAGCACTAAGATTTCACCACCGTTTTTATTTTCTTGACAAAATATTACTAATGGCAACGCCAAGGGAACCATTTTAAAAATGTTTGACTTTCTCGTAAATCTTATGTTCCCGTTGTAGGATGTTAAAACTTTCAGAAGGCTCTACGAAGACCGAAAAACACGCATGAATCTTATAAGAGTTCGATATTGTCATTGCAATAAAATCACTTCCTTCCCTGGATTGCAACTAAGTTTAAACCCATATTTTTTGAGAATCTACATAAGTTACTTGTTGCAGATAATATTTCGGTGAAAGTTCCAGCTTATTCCGTGGGGTTTCATTTACCTTCACCGCACCAAGTCGGACGGTTTTGTTCTTCGTAGACAGCGCACAGTCGCCCGTTAAATTTTGACAACAAAAAGCATTTTCCACGCCAATTCTAAATACAAATTATTGAGATTTGGCACACATAATGATCTAGGTATGCTTAATTTTAGTGATTATGTTTATTTTTTCCTACTTCAAACTGGAGGTTCATAATTTAGGTTAGAATATGGTCCCAAATTTTAAAATTTTAAATAAAATATTTTCAAAGTTATGAGCTAAGTCAAGTTTATATTTGCTCTTAAATATGTGCCTGAATGAATATTTTATTATAAAAATGAGTCCAATACTGATTTGTATTAAATTTAAGGAAGATGGTCCAAAATGTTGAAAAATGTTCTTAAGGGATTAAATCTAATTTAAGTGCTAATTATTAACCCTTCGGCCACACGAGCCACTACTGGCTAGCCAGTTGGCTACACACATTGACTGTCAAATTCCTATTCGTGTATTTGCTGTGACGTAGGTGGCATGCCTACTTGATTCTATACTGGCAAGTGTTCGGATGTTACTCTAAATGAAGTAAATCTACTCCAAATTTAAGGAAAGAAATACAACTTCTGTGATATTCAGCTTTTTCAAGATTTAATGAACTAAAAACACTCTGACGCCATGCGACAAAACTAGTAAAAAAAAAGAACACTGCGAATGTTTTGCGTTAGTTCTGGAGAGCCTTTATTACTTATTTCTGTAAAAACTCTTCCAAATCAACGCGAAGCATTCAGAAAGAAAACGAACATTTTACATGTCAGAATTAGTTTACATGGCGTTAAATGAGAGCAACTACGCTGACGCGATGTGAATTCACTAGAATATTTATTCACGACATTGAAAATCACGTTTGGACTTTTTAACCATGGTTTGAACTTATTTTAACCCTTTTAAAAATTTTGATTTGGAAAAAAAAACTTTGGTGAGACTATGACGAGACCAAAGCGAGATGATGGCAAAATATGCTCAATGCCAAAAACCACGTTTAAATTTCATGGCGAGACCAAACCGAGATTATAGCAAGTCAACCATGACATAGATTCCCGTGTAAATGGGCATGATGGCAAGACCACAGCGAGACGAATGACACACATGAAAATTATAATAAATTTTTGTTAAACTCGGTTGAAAAACTTTTGCTTTGATAGCACTACTTGAAATTGAAGTGTCCAGGAAAAAGTGAATAATATGAAATTCAGTCTTAATCTGGATTTGACAACTTAAACTGAAGTCCGGGATGCAGCTTAAATTCAATTGGATTAGTTGGACTGCACATATGGACTTCCCGATTCTTATTTTATTAATATTTTGTGAAATAAAATTTGAGTCAATTTTAGTTTTGGACCTAATTTTTCAAATCTACTCCAAAAAAGTACTGCCCAGCCCTGTTACTGGCTGCTTTACTGGCTTCCAAACTGCCTACGAAAAAAGCAAGCCAGTTGACGAGCCAGTTGCTCCAACTTATATGTGTTAGTAAAAAAATGTGAGTGTATTGCGAGTGGCTAGGCAGTGCTGGCTCATGTGGCCTTGGGTTAAAATTTTTTGTATTGCGAATTATTTTTAGACCTAATCTGATCAAATTTGAAAGAAATTTGACGACTTGAAGTTGAGAATCAAATGCTAGGTCAACTATACACAAAAACTCGAACAAAAGAAAAAACGTAGTCTAAATTAATAAATATTTTTCCTGAACACCGCGGATACCTCGTGATAACTTGCGAATAGATACTTGCGAATTATTATTTAGTCTATGATACAATCTAAATATTCACAAATGTAGGAAGTTACGTGTACTACCAATAAATATTCACAAATGTAGGAAGTAACGTGTGCTACAAAAAACTACATATTTGTTATTTTTCGCTTAGTAGAACAAGGGGCGAGATCAAGTCTAAAAATTATTTTTTTCTCAAAAATTTTGACAGTTTTTCGACACTAACTTTTCCTGTGAAAAAGATGTCAAAATATTTTCAGGTAAAAGTTCTATAAAATATTCTTACCTTAAAAGTCAAACAACAAATATTGCCCTACGTTTAATAGGAGTCGAGAAAATCTCATTTACATAGGTCTATGAAATCTTTTTTTCAAAATGATTCACAACGCATTTACTTTTTTTCAAACTTTGTGCATTAATAGCCTTTTCACAACGCGGTTTTCGTGAAAATATCGGTTTTGGAGAAAAACCTTATCGAAAACACAAGTTTTCCCATACGTCAGGTTTTCGTTAAACACAAGTTTTATACATATAAAACTAGTCGAAAACATATTGGAATTCAGGGATGAACGAAACAAACGTACCTTTTAAAAAGTTCAGTGCCTAATAAAATGTTAAAAAAGAAACCGATTGAATGCTTTCAAATAAAATTGAAAACATCTGACGAAATTCTGTCATATCAAATATAAAATTCCATTCGTAAAATTATTAAATTTATTCAAAACAGATAATATTTTGCCTGCGGTAATTAAAATTGTTCATATGTATCAAATTTACACCATTTTACTTTCATAAAATGGAGGAAAACAACAAAAAAAAAAGAAGAAAATTGTGAGTGGTTGGTTAATGAATAATTGTAATGTCAAACGAGAACGCGTAATGTCTGGTGTGAATGGTTTTCGAGTTTTTGAAAAGTTTTCGCCGAAAACCGCTTTTGGGGTTTGGTGTAAAAACCCTATAAGATTCTCCAAGAGGTACTTTTAAAGAAACATAAACGAAATTTATCGCAGTATTTTTTGTATAGATATTTCGAATTATTAAATATTATTTTACTGGACGATTGATAGAGCCGAATGAAATCATAACACGGTAAGGAGACAATGATATGTAAATTCAGTGATTCATTTTGATCTGAAATATACTAAAAGATTATTTAAAGACTTTAATGGTTTTGACAGAAGCCCGACAATATTTCCTGAAACTCAATTATTTACATATGTAGATGAGGTTTCAAAAGTTCTAACAAACAACCATTGAAAGAAAATTTGATGTATTTCGTCTCTAACGTCTATGGTCACCTTTACCGATTGTTCTAAATTCAGATAAAACTTTAATCACTGGTCAAATTAAAATATCATTGGACCTTATTAATAATATTAATAACTTAAAAGACATTTCGTTTCTAATAACAAGGCTGTATGTAAAAGTTGTTTTAATTAAAAATTTTATTTGACAAATCGATTAAATTTAATAAAATTCTAAAACAAATTAGATTTATTTCAAATATATAATAATAAATTATTTAATCTTGTTTAATAATTAAGAAAAATATATTAAACCATTATTTATCTTATATGACCTCCGATAAGACTCCTTGGTTTCAATTTGTTTGAGGCCACACATAAACTTAAATCAAATCACTATCACATTCACATTCACTGAAGTTTAACTGGCTACTAATTGGTAATTTGCTTAAGGAAACTATTATGACTAAATATAATATTAAAAAGTGTAGTTTATATTTTATGCTAGGGGCATTTTAAAATATTTTACGATCAAGTTAATACAAAAAAAAACTTCCTGGCGCCTGGTTAATTGGGTAAATTAATGTAAATTTATAACAATTTTATCAGAAAATTGAACTGAAGACAATCATAATTTTTTAATATATATATGTATCAACATGTGAACTAATTATTCATCGTCATTAATATTGTAACTGGTTGCGTGTAATTTACAGCTCATAAAGTCACTATGCTCTGATAGAGATCACAATAATGGTTTCTGATTTCAGCAACGCGCCCTGAACATTATTGGATGGAAGCGTGCCACGCTACTTGGCCTTTTGTCTTTTTTTGGTGAACTTAAACACAAAAGGTCTTGACTCTCGAAAAAGCTTATAGCTTATGATGGTAGCTGGTGATGATGGGTGAGTTGTAATTGGAGTCCATTTAAGTTTTATGATGGAATTATGGATCTTTCCCATAACGTTTTTATTTCAATGAAGTTCTCTTATCTTGGTCATCTGTAGGTATAACAAATTTTATGAGCAAGTAATTTGTTAAACAAAAATACAAAACCAGTTGCCTTGACGTGGGATGAATAAAATGATGATGATGATCGGATCAGTTGAGGTTGAAGTTGTTTAAGTGATTTAACAATTTAAGACTTAAAATAGTCGTTAGATGTTATGGAATATAGATGATCGTTAATTACTTCCTTCAACTTGAGTGTTTTTTTTTGGAGAATCAAACCATAAATACTTATTTTTGTTTTGCAACTAGGTAAGGTACGTCTGTTGTGTTCTAAAAAATGAAACTAATTCCTCTAGTAGAGAAATTCTAATGACATTATAAGAAAAAACCCATACAAAATCAATTTGAGTGCACTGAAAATTAATGTTAAAACTCCACAGACTATTCATAGCCGAACTGTTCTTGTCACAAACATTAAAGGATGTACACAAACTCAATACAGTCATAAATATTTGTTTTCTTTTTTTGTATAAAATTGAAGAAATAATAGTAAAAGAAAGTAAAACCGTTATATAGATGTCAAAAAATTCCTTCTCGAAAAGCAATTTTCTTCAATACATTTTTATTTTATGGTAAAGAACATAAAAGCATCATCATAGCAGTTAAATTCAAGAGTTGGACTTTGTGATTTTTCGAGGGTCCATAGTACAACACTCATATATTTCTTGCCCCAAGTTTCTTTTTGGTGCTATGGGACATGATATTGTTCCCTCCATTTTCTTATTTTTTTATTTTTCTTTAACCACACACAGAAATAATAATCAAACTCCCTTACAAAGTAATAAGGAAGAAATAGGTAAAAAAAATATAAATAAAATGTAGCGGAAACGCCTTTCCTTATTTCGAAGGCAAAAGATAAGTGCAATAATGGTTTGGTAATGTGAGCTCCCTTCTTTTTCCAAGGATACACAACATACATTTGGTATCATGACGAGGAAAACCCCACAAACAAGAGGAAAAAGAGTAAAATTTTCTGACTGACGCAATTTTGCTAAGTTTTGTATTTTCCTTTATACATTTTGCAAGGGCTTAGTATAGGTTTTGAAGCTTTTTTTTTTTAGTTTTTACTAAAAGTTATCTTTGATAGGAAGTGAAAATGAAGCTTTTGTTTTATTATAATTTTCTCATGTTGTATCATTGCCGCCTAAAGGTTTGACTGACTATAGAATACACTTCATAAATTTAATTAATAGAGGCGTAAATGAAACGTCGTAAATTTTACAATCTGTTCCATAATTTGAATCTACCACTACAATTTATTTAATTAAGTTTCCGAAATATTATTTAAAATTTTGTATACAAACATAAGCAGTCAAGCAGATTTTACGCCGCACGTCGTAATTTTTACCACGCAACATTGAAATGGGAATATGCAAAGGCTTGTTTATCCCAAGCACTTTAGAACTTTCAATTTGGGATTTAAGTTAAAATTTCGCCAAAATTATTTCTTTAAATTTGGAAATTTTTCGTAAATTTTACGACGTTACGTTAAAATGTGAATAATCAAAGGCTTGTCAAATGTGTTTTTCTTATGCACTCTAGAACTTTCAATTTCAGATTTAAGTGGAAAAATTACCAAGTTATTTCTTTAAATTTTGAAATTCCTTTAACTACCGGGTACAACACATGGAGCACATTTAGAATATTTCGCAGACAACACATAGCAACAAAAATAAATTGTTGTATACTCAAAGAAATGGCGATTGGATTGAGACGTCTGCTAAAAAGAACCAACCCGAAATATTCATGTAAGAAAATCAACCATACACACATGTGGAAACAGGCTCCAAAAAAGGATGAAGTAATGGTTTTTCTCTTATAGGCTGTCTCTGTGATGTGAATCGTTTGAAGCATTTTTGTTTTGTTGGTTAATATTAAATTTCTGAAAAAATCGCATGCGCTTGGAAGGAATACATTATTTGGCTATTTGTACCTACATACATACACTGATATTCAAAAAAATTAAAATGCCTTCGATTTTCAATGCCACTAGGTATTTTGTTGGAGCTTAGTTAAATAATAAGCCTTTTTTAATTTCAGCTTTTTAGATTTATATTTAGAAAGCGAGTTTTGAATGTCATCAATACACAAAAATAAACTAAAAACTAAATAACTAGTTCAAAAAAAAGAGGAATTGATCTCAGACAAATGTTTTTTCACAACTTTTGCTTGGGTTCTTATTGTATTGCTTAAATATAAGTGTTTTTTATTACATAATAACTTTTAATTTTTTTTTCTGAAAAATTATTATACTGTAATTTATGTTTCGTCTGAGACTTTCTAATTAAGATTTTAAGAAAATTGAATAATAAATGCCCAAGTATTTTAGCATTTTTTTTCAATTAAATCCATTTCAATTACTAAAATACTCGTGCGCTCTTTAAAGACCTCAAAGTGAATTAACAAAAAAATCATTCATAAGTTTTAGGGAAAATTAACAATCAAATAAAAGGTCAGGCAATAATTGTGAATGGTGTTTGCTATCGTGCGTATCGTGCTAACGAACTTTTTATAGCCCGAATTGTAAGAAACGGATGTGGACGATATGTGGTTTCAACAGGACGGTACCACTTGTCACACAGCTAACGAAACAATGGCTCTTTTACGCGATAAATTCAATGGCCGTGTTATCTCACGTGGTGGCGATGTCAATTGGCCGCCATGATCATGTGATTTGACACCGTTGGACTTCTTTCTTTCAAGAGCTAAAGGATAAGATAATTTGGCACATTAACGGCATAGAACCATAATTACGCCTCATCGGATGGAGGTGTGCCGCCGAGGTCGTGGCGGCCATTTTAATAAAAAGAAATAAAAGAAATGACAATAATTTCCGAAATAATTTGTGTTTTATTCAAAATCAACATCGGCCCTTAAAATTTCACCACCCTTTATCTGACATACCTATGACATTTACCTATGTTAACCTGCTATTTGACACACCAAAAGAATATCTGCTCAAACAAAGTTCCTGGGCAGTATTTGGGAGCAAGGAAGTTTTTGGAAAAATATTATACTTTTTTTGACTCATTACCATAGATATTTTTATTCGAAAACTATTATAGGGTTCAGAGCTCTTGTGGTATATTTCCCATCTTAGTGGTCAAAAAACGTCAATTAAATCTGAATTAGAAAATTTTAAGTTCGTGTTTAAAGACTTTAAAGGTTACACAAGTTCAAACACATTTTTTTATGTTAAATTTTACAGGAAAACAATAATGACTTTGAACAAAAACTTAAAAAAATGTATTAAGAAAAATCTGTGATGAACATCGATTTGAATTGAGTTTATTTTCTAAAAAATTGTAATGATTTCTAAAAGAGCCAGTTTCTTTTTTTTAAATCTGTTTAAATCTTTCCAACCTCTCTTTATTTTTCGAGAAATACCCAGTAAGTTGTAAGCCTTTTATTCATGATATAAATATGAATCTATAAAATGTAAATTTATGATAAAAAAATTACAACCGAATCAACTTTAGCTTAAGTAAATGGAATTCCAAGGAAAAAAAAGTGTTCTTTTGGGAAAAGGTACAAATAATTCTCTTAACGTTGTTATTTTTTGATTTTCTAACGGGAATGTCTCAAAAACGTAATACAATGGACTATTACCAACTCCAGATTCGAGTTCAACAAACTAAAAACCTATGAGAAAGTATGTTTAATAAAATGATACATATTATTTGAAAATCTAGTAGGTTTTAGAAATAAATGTCACGCTTGATAAACTTTGAATCATTTTATTTTATTTATTTTATTTTATTTTATTTTATTTTATTTTATTTTATTTTATTTTATTTTATTTTATTTTATTTTATTTTATTTTATTTTATTTTATTTTATTTTATTTTATTTTATTTATTTTATTTTATTTTAGTTTGTTTGACTTTATTTTATTTTATTTTATTTTATTTTATTTTATTTTATTTTATGTATTTATGCCCTATTTCTCGAAAGGCTTTTAATTTTTTAAAAAGTCATTAAGCTTTTAAGTTTAAGAAGATTTTAAATGTCCTTGTACACAAAAAGATCGTTTTTGTTTCATTAAATTTTAAAAGCCTTTTTTGTTCAGCCATTCCCGTCAACAACAGCTGATATTTTGTTGTCAGAATAATTATTGTCTCCTCATCCATTACGCTCTTTCACTTTTTCTCATGCACTTCGCATGTGCGAGTGAAACAATCTCTTCTTTTATATTCACGGATATGAAGGAAACTCAGTTTCATTAAATATCTCTACAATATCCCTTTTCTATATTGGTGAAACTAAAATTTTTTAAATATCCAATAGAATTTAGAAGGAGTTCTCAATTTTTATTTATTTCAAGGGGATATTTATGAGCTTTATGTATGGACACCTCTTTCTATAGAATTTTATTGGAAATCGCATCGTTAAATTAAGAAAATTTGTCATAAAATGTTTTAATGAAAACTCAATACTTATATTGAAACTTTTCTGAAGTTCTCTTTTCTTAACCTTAAACAATTTCTGATAACCTAGCAAACAACCAGCATTTTAAAGTATAAGTAAAATATTGAATGTAATCTTCCATGCAAACATTGTATAGTTATGCAATAAATCCGTATCCTTGTTATCTCAGCTCCTTGCATTGACATGGATTCTGGACTGACAAAATGAGAAAGAACTTGCTCGGATCCCAACCTACCAAACTTGTCCAACACAATCGATAGACATAACGATTCTGTATACATAGTTTCTTTGCACAACCCTCCGAAATAATCCGCCTGCTTATCTTGTCCAATATTCCAATGAACTTTATCATCAGAGTCAGAGATTTTCTTTCGTTCTTCTTAGCTGTGCAGCTATACAGCTTTACTCTTAAACTTCATTTATTAACGTTACGCATTAATTCAACCACTAAGGAATTTGTTTGAATTGAATATTTAAGGACGCATTCTACCCCAAAAACCCACCACAGACAACACCCAGCCCAGCCACCCAACCAAAGCCCATTTTGTGTCGCTCCATCAACACGTTGATCCTAACGAGATGTGATTTTACTTCCGTGTTCAATTTTCTAACTTTGAAGTTCAAACACGCGTCACCTTTCTGCCATTGGAATAGACGGATGTTCTGCCAACGAGGATTGCACAAATCAGTATAGAGCTGCTGAAGATGGTGGGATAATATTAATAAGGCCAAAGACGAACGAACAAGAAAATTTTCTTATTCCTCCAGGGGATTTTCAATATAAATTGAAAGACTGAGAGAGAGAGAGAGGTAGTGTCTTTTTTTATTATTTGTTGCTCTTCGTTATGTGTCTATAGTTTTTTCTTTTTGCATTTTATTTAATTTAAGTCTTATTCGTCTTGCGAACGACCCGACGACCCAAGGATAAATGAAATTGAAATTCATTGAAGAAATTCCATTCACATCCTGCAACAGGATCAAGATGAAAAAGACTTTAAGGCGTTCAATAAACACTAGGGATGATGAGAAGGAGTTCAAAAACCAACAACATTGAAGAAAACTGTGCGGCGAGCGGCCAGAACTTGGAAGGAAGGTCCTTGTGCCTTGTCGATTAATAAAACTTTCATTTTCTTTCCATCGGAGCGAGGTGGCTCGACCACGAACATGAATTTGCTCCTCATCGCCATCGTCGTTGTTGCCGTCTTTAATGAAATTAATTCCAGAATAGAATAAGAAAAAAAAGGTCCTTGCAAACTCACTGTGTCGGGTCGGGATTTCATATTTTTTTTTGCTTTTATTTTAATTTTATTTAAAGTCGCGATAATTCTTAGAGGTTTTTTCTTTTCGTGATTCTCGGGCTCTTTGTCTGTGTTGTCCTGCCATCATCATCCTTGGAAGATAGAAATCTTTCCAATGAACTTGTGCCGGACCATGAATGAAATGAGCGACGTCTGTCTGGGTTAGTTAGTCTATCTGTCTGTCTGTCTTTATCTGTCCTCTTTATTAGTTAAGGAAGGTCAGTAAATTTTTTTTTTTTTAACATTTTTTTCATTCTCATTGTTTTGCTTTAGTTTTTTTTTTTTTACATTTGTTTGTTTGGGATTTTTGCCTTTTCTGTGTCAACGTCGTCGTCGTCGTCTTCGTCTATCTCTGTATTTATTTGGATCATTATCTGGGTGTCCTTGCTTGAAAAATGACGTAATAATTGTGGAGAAAAGAAAATCAATATCCAAGAAGCGGTAGTAGTGGTCAGTAAATTAGGGTGATTTAAATAATTATTGCACTGGGAGTATAGTTGTACTGTAGGTGTGTTTTTTTTTTTATTCATCCTTAACGACGTTAGGTATAATTGGTTGAATTTCTACAATGTTATTGAAAGAGAACGGAACATTGTGCAAATTATGTGTTTTGTTGGGATGTTGTGGATATATAATTACAATAAACTCCCTCCCCAGATTGAGGTCAGAAAGGGCTCGTTATACTACATATTTGGTTTAAACATTTAGTGTCGTGATAATTTTTAAAACCCATAATTGTAGTAATTTGTAGAAAATTTTAATTATTTGGTTTAAACATTAAGTGTCGTGATAATTTTTAAAACCCATAATTGTAGTAAATTGTGGAAAATTCTAATAATGTCAATTGCTTATTTATTTAAAATAGCTTAGTACCAAAGGTTAGGATTGATTTTGTTATTGGATGCTATGAAAGTTTGTGGCTCTGATGGGATCTTGGAACCACGTATATGGGAAATTCGCGTAGATGTATGCCATCTAACTCAGTAATTGGTCAAAAAAGGTCAACTAGTCCTAGAAATTAGTCAGCTCTTGAAATCTTGTAATCAAAAGTTCCCATGCAACAAAATCCACCTTTTCTGTGCACCATATTGTTTAATATTCAAAGCGAAAAATGCCAACCAGCAAGTCATTAATTAAATAAACTATAGGCCTAAAAATGTAAAACAATTATTTTTGAATGCAAAAACATTTGCATGCAAATAATGCCTTGATGTGAATTAAGTTTTTTTTTTTAAAGTGTAAGCCGAGCATCAAAAAAAAAAAAATATTTATCTTATTCACGACACTTTTTTCGCATACAGCAATGGTTTTTTTCTGCATGAAACTCTAAACCAATCTGGCAAAAAATAATTTCTCATTTCATCTTAGTAATTTTTGACGTGCGAAAATATTTGAACCAGAACTTTAAGCTAGGCTTAACACTCCATTTCTTTAAACAGTAAGGCCCGGTTCACATTAATGCACATGGCAGTATAAATTTAAAAGGCAAACGTACAAACTTCATGTGAAAAATTTAAGAATTTTTAATGTATACGCCCCTGCCCATTTACATAGATTTATGCTGCGAAAAAACGTGCGGTGCATTGCCGTGTGAACTAACTGTAACTTGTCAGCTGTCAAATTGTTTTTTGTTTGAAGCGTTGCCAGCACTTTATTACAGAATTGGTGGAAAATTTAAATATTATATTTATTTTGATACATAAATTGTGTGTATACTTTTCTCATAGAAAATTAAAACATTAAGGACACGACACTTTTTTTTCGACAAAATAAGAAAAAAAGGGCGTAGGATTGTAATGCCAAAGGTCTAGATTCGATTCCCGGCCACTGCCACCTAAAAACAAATGGTTTTTTCTGAGGTACTGCCTCTTGCGAGGGGCTGAAGAATTCTCCACGAGTATACTTGTCATGAATAAGTGCTTCTCGTCTAGCCGTTCGAACTCGGCAAAAAATTGTAGGTCCCTATTCCTGCCAACAGCAAGCACACAGGAATGGTTGAGAGTTGTTAGTCACTAGGCCCTGGTTCTCCATGAGCTGTTGCGCCACTAAATTTATTTATTTTTTTTTTTACACCCACTTATGCACACTTACGTAAAAGTATAAGGTACTTATTCTTTTCAATAAGGTATCACAAAAGAAAAGTGCTTTATAACTTATTTTTTTTTGTTGTTTGGTTGTAAACTTTCCCATAAGAACGCTTAAAAATCCTTTCATATACACAAAAACTTTTGCCGACAAAAAGAAAATCTCTTATTCTATTAAAAAATGTTTTTCTTTTGCTCATGCAAGCACATACGGTTTATTGGCCTGCTTTTCCGAAAATTTGCCTCCTTAAGTGGTCTTTTTTATTCGTTGACTTCCTTCGTTTCGAATATACGAAAGCAATATTCGCAGAGGAATTCTTTTGTGAAGTCTCGTTCAACAAAAAAAAAATTCCGATATTTGGAAAGTTTTTAAATTCTCTTATTTCCTTTTACTCGAAAGTTTTTTTTGTTGTTTATTTTTTAACCCGGATTGCGTGTTAGCCTCCCTTGTTTTCTATTGCCATCTTATTTCTTTGGCTCCGCGAGCTGGCATGTTAAAACATCTTGACAGGTTCTTCGCCTAAACTCTGCTCATACGTATACCCCCACCGCATCAGCCAAGAGGTGGAGAGTCTGACGGGTTTTCCTCATTTTATTTTATTCCTGCGGATAAACCCAGAGTCTTGTGTTACCTCTACATCCCCATCAAAGTTATACTGCACCTTACTAAACTCGGATAAGCGCAAATGTATTTACGGCTCGGACAAATGATTCCCGACACGAAAGGGACCACGGCATGGTCTTCTATTAATGTAATAAATTTTCTCCCCTTATTTAGAATACTCCTAGTAAAGCAAAGTAAAGATATACCCACATTGACCGGTTGGCGATGGTGATGGCTGGCGGTTTGGTTGGTATATTGTGAGTTGGTTAGCTGAATTAGCACCACCAACCGGACGCTAAGGTATTTTTCCTCCGACACCGGGGGTGTGGGTTGGCGAATATTTTTGCGATTAATTCAATTAAGGAGTTATGAATTATTTCTTGATTATGACTAATTGGAGGAGGACTTTGTTCCTCGAAGAGTGCTGTATAAGTACACATGCACACAATGACGAACTTTAACACAGTAACAGTACCTGCATATACTGCTTTTATAAAAAGTTAAGTTTAAGCGGTCGTGTGTCCAAAGAGGAGGCAATAAATTTCAAGGTGAACACTTAACAGCAATTAATTAGGGGCTGGCGTGTTGTAATCAGTCGTTGATCCTTAGATTGGAACCAGTTGTTATTAAGGGATTTGTGAGGATTCGTATTAAAGGTATAGAGTTTGTGGGTATATATCTACATAATGAAGAATCGCTTTATGCCATGAGATCATGTTTCCGTATATTTTCTTTCGATGTGCGAGAATTTTATTTTTCTTTTATTCTCTTTTAAAAGAATAATGTCTAAGGCAACTTAATGGCATTTGAACATTCCAATTTGTCTTTAATTTATTTTTTGTATTTGTTTGGCTTGAATTTATTCACATCATAGGATAATAGCTTAGAGGTCATCCCATCTTGAAGTGAGTTACTATGAAACCATAGTTTTCGACAGCTGAATTGTATGCAATTTTAATTCCAATACTGGTATATCGTCTGTAAAACTTACTAACTAAAATAGAATTTGATAATACGTTCCGTAAAATTTTTAAATAAAATTCCTGGGCATAAACCTTTTATTTTTATAAAAATCATGCAAAATGAGATTTTTGGACTAACAATGTCCAGGAGGCAGGATACCCGGCAGTTCTTTTTTATTGCATCGTATAAGATTTTGACTAAAAAATTTATCTGTTTGCAATGCAATTACATTTTGTGAGATTTTAGTTTGCGGGACTTCATCATTGCAGGATTATGATATGTGGGATCTTATTATTGCCAGATTATGAAAAGTGGTATTGCAAAATTTGGCTTAACAAGATTTTTAATGCGAAATATTAATTTACGAGATTTTATATCCAATCCAAAATAAGAGCATTACTGAAATCTTAATTCTCGCATATTGAAATCTATCATATTTCCAAAAATCTCGAATAAATCTCTCGCAAATAAAAAATCTTGTTTTTTATAAACTGGCAATTACAAAATCTCACTTTTAACAACCTCGCATTAACATCCCACACCAAAACATCTCGCAAATTTCAAAGTTCAAAAAATCTCAAATCAAGTTTTTACGAATCGTTCTAGATTTCACACTAAAAAATATATTTAAAAGTAAGTAAAACAAACAGTGTATGGCAAGGTAAGTGTAAATAAGATCTTGAAAAAACAATCACTTTTGAGGTTATACTTTTCACCAAGAGGAGTCATTGGGGCACACTTGCTTTGCCTTACATAAAAACTGTGGTAGACATAGTATTACGACGAGGTAAGGTAACCCCCTGCTTGGGCTCACTTTAAGATTTGGGCTTGGTACGAGGTATTAAAAGAACTTGAAGCACAGCACCTTCATAAATATTTCTTAAAACATTGCGTATTCATTGAAACAAAGTTTGGAAATATCAGCCAAAATTGTGGAAATATGTTCTTAATTCTCCAAAACAATTTACATGCTAAATATTTTGGCAATATTTCCATTTTAATATTTGGCCACAAAGTAGTTTTGGGCAATATTTCTAATTTCTTCTTTACTTTTGGGTGATACAAAATTTTTTGGGAAGTATCAATCTGGACACTTTTTCCTTGGGCACTATTTCCTAACGCCCCTATTACACTTTGATTCTTTGCGTCGGACTCTTTCAGAATTTTCGTGAGTGCGAACTATGAAAGAGAAAAACGATCTGATTTTTCGTTCACAAAACATATTCTTAAAAATAAAGCTTTTATTAAAAATAAGAGAATAATCTTTAAATTGAATCAACGCCATCAATTTATATGACATTTTTGAAACTTGTGCTGCCATGTGCCGTTTTTTAAGAAATATCGTACTAAAGGTTTGTTTTTTAGAGGGTACCCATTTTTCAAGCGTGAACTTAGCATCGTCATTTTTGATTTTGGACAAAAAAAATAGTTGTGTTGTTTTGTGCTCAACTTCTGCTGGCTTGTGCCGTAAATATTTTTGAATAATTCACAAAATTGCAAATTTTATAAATGAAATTTTTGTGAGATTGTTTACTTTGAGCAAGGTCTGATAAGGTTGGGTTAAGTTGGGAGGGCACAAGAGACAGCACAGAGGACGTTGTGTACACGGGGGCCTATTGGTTCATTGTATTCCCCTTACGAAATAAAGCAGAGATGCTCCTAAGCTAATGATTCAAATAGACTGGTTCATTTGCAAACCAACCTGTGCTTTGTATGAATTTCTTCATGTTTGTCATTGAGACCTGCGCCAGATCGTCCAGTTCTCCAACACACCTGTTTTCAAAGAAACGGAGGCGATTTATTTGGACGTTTGGACAGTCGCAGAGCAGGTTTCTATTTCTTTTACGCCCTGACAGCACCTACAGGAATAGGAGGCAAATACAACCATTCTGGTGACCATTGTGACAATGTTCACCTATCAAGATTCTTTTACTCAGCGATAGAATAGTTTCCTTCCTTAGTTGACCTCCGACGGGCTCAGTTTTTTCTTGTGTACCATTCCTGCCACTTTTTCAATAACGTACATTTCAGACTGAATGATACGAGTACTATACACTCATCTGGGAATTTAAATGATTGTCTAATATTAAGAGCTTCACCGAATACTTCAGCTTCTGTTCCTACTTCCATTTTAGACCCGTCGGTTCACTAATTAATGAGTTGGGTTCCCATCCATGTCTCTTGGGTATTGAAATAAGGAAATGTTTGTTAAAATCATGCCAGGCCACTTTGTCACCTTTGCAGAGGACTTTATTATTTATGCGTCGAATTTTTCTAGGTTGAACTCCTTCTAATTCAGTGTTTCCCAACCTTTTTTGTGCTATGCCCCACCAAGAAATTTTCAAAATGTTTATGTCCTCCCAACACAGTGTTTATTATTAACATTCAAAATTTTGAAATGTTCACTAAAAACTTGAATTAATGAGAATTAGGAAGAAATTAACAGAACCAGAAAATTATGTTTGCAGATCCAGCGATAAATATTTCAGATGGTAAACAATCACATCTATAGTGGTTTCAGTCACTTCACATTTTCGAAAACATTGAAACCAGTCAAAATTTGAGTTGTAAATGATTGTCTGAAATATCAATAAGGGTAGCGAAGCCAAAGATCTTTGTTTTTGCTTCCGGATGAGTTATTTTTTTTTCCTTGAAGTAGGGTGTCTGTCTGGTTGAGTTTGGTTTTTTCGAAAATATCGACTAAGACTTAAAAATACTTTATAATCGACAGTTTGTAAATTTTCGTTTCTAGTTTATTGCTTGAGAGAATCAAAAAGTTCCAAAAATTATTTAAAACACTTAAAGTCCCTCATGTTCACATTTTGTTCTTTACAGAATACCTAAAAAAAGCGTTATGAATTTGGCACAAGTAAAAGTTTGAACAAGCCAAGATTAAATCCGGACTCTTTTCGAAAAAAAATTAGTGTGAAAGTGAGATTTTGTTTCCTTGGCACTCTTAAAATATTGAAATCTTAAATAGATGTGAAGCATCAGAATATATAATTGCCCTCCTGAAACATTGAATTGCCCCCCTGTGGGGTGTGGGCCCCACGTTAGGAAACATTTCCAACTCAATTTTTGTTTGCCATTTTTTGTACTTCCCTCAAATTCTCATACTGTATTTATTTCTCTTTAGTCTCTATTTTCGATTTTTGCAAAACACCCTCTTACTAGATCTAATTTGTGTATCCCGTGAAAATTTGAGTTAAAGGGTTGTGACTCTTTTAAAATCAGTTGATGCTACTGCAAGGATAGAGGATTTATTTTATTTTATATTATTTCCTTCTTTTCATCATTATAAATGACAACTCATTGATGACCTTCTTTGTTTCTTGTATCTGCAATAACATATCACACCTCTAATTGGTGTACGTGCCGGGAATGACTATTTTTGTTTTGTTCAAGCTTCATGGCATGGTAACACCTTCGCCTCAATATCTGTCAAACAAACTACTTGTACTTATCAAAAAGTAAATCCTTTTGCAGCAACAAGGTGACACTGTGTGTTACCATAAAAAAAAATGTGCTGCACCTTAAAGTAACTCCCCATTCCGCCTATTACCAATACGAGAGCAACACGACAGCTAACAAATAATGTTATGCCCCTAAGGACAACACGATCGCTAACTAACAATCGTGATCAAATTGTCCAACTACATCTCCATGTGCAGCAGATCACTTTCCAATAGAATGACTCCAACACCATAATAATACCAAACATTAAAGAAATCTCTGTCAGAGTGTATATTGAATAGATTGACTCTTTCTCTCTATTCCTGTAAGATGTGTCAAATAAATGAAACAGTCCCAAACTATTATTGTCAATTGTGTCAATGGGGAATTAATTCCAAGTGGTGTAATGCGTTAATTAGTATAGTACAGGTAAGGTTTAGGTACTTTTAGTTGTTGGGTGATCGAAATATGGTTTGATGTTCGTGACCATGACAATCAAACAAGGCTGAGAAAAATATCACAAAATTGTTTTTGAAAAAGAAATGTCAATAGGAAATGGATTTTTGCTGATAATTTCTTGTGACATAACATCAGAGTTTGTTTTTGTTAAGGTTTATGTACGAAAAATTTGTATAAAATTCTTTTGAAGCTTGACGATAAGATTTGATCTTAAATAAAGAATGTTTCTTATAAAAGGTAAGTCAAAACTAAATCGTCTCAGGTTGTGATCATTTGTAAGAAGACAAAGAAAAATGAAAGCATT
Organism: Dasysyrphus albostriatus; assembly: GCA_946251815.1. Taxonomy (NCBI): domain Eukaryota; kingdom Metazoa; phylum Arthropoda; class Insecta; order Diptera; family Syrphidae; genus Dasysyrphus; species Dasysyrphus albostriatus. Next base: position 143,394,902 of record OX276336.1, read on the forward strand.
CAATTCAGAAAGAACAAAAAACTATCGCACTACTTGACCACAAAGCCTTTTGCTTTCTAAAATCAATGTTGAAAGTTTTTTTCCAGGACTCTCTAATAAAAATACGCGGAAATACAAGTTTGTAATTTCAGTTGCCATCTTCCAGGTATATACTTTCAAGTGTGGTGCTGATGACTGTATTGAAATTCCAAGAATTTTTGTTTTAACTTTCACCTAACAGGATACATTTTTATTCTCCCCCGGACAATAAAAAAAGCCTATGTCGCGACTAGAATCAATAAAATCTTAGAGACAAAAAATGCAGTGTCTATGTCCTTATAATGGAATTACACGTGAACTACCTACCTTTTCACTTTCATTTGACGAAAAAAATTATTCGGTCGTTGATCTGAATCCGAGTGTGTTGTAAGGCGTCTTGTGATATGAAGAACAAAATGTTTTGAATCAGACTACTTACTACTACATAATATATGTATGGATTCGCTATTGCTTTGTTAACGTTAGGGTGTCAATTGTCAAAGGACACACACACACATCCTGGTTCAAAGAAGAAGACAACTTTCCATTTTGGGATGTGTGAGACTTTTTTTTTTATACATATACTCGTATGAACTGACTTCTGATTTGTTATGTTAACTTTTATTGAAGTTTGACATGGCCTACCTTTGAAGTAGGATATCTTCTTTTTGCACGAATCACAAAATTGCAAACAGGATATCTATGGTACGTACACATGTGTATGTTTGCTTAGTTTTATGGACATATTTATACAATACCTACTCTGCATGAACATTTTTTGGAGAAAAATAAAGGGAGGAGTTAGGAAGAGTTTATAACTTTGTGGTGGATGATTTGAGAATGTTATTTTTATTGGTCTAGAAATTCTTTGGGTCTAGACAAGGTAAGAGTTCATATAGGAAAAGAGCTGATTATATTTATCCACGTGATGGTTTTTAGTATAGACTGCTCAGTGCTGACTCACGAACGCTTCATTGATGTTAAAATTTATAGCTGCTCAAGAAATCGAGGCTCACAAAAACAGAATATTCGAGCTCAAAAGAAGAATAAGAAGAAGGAGTTTGCTTCAACCTCAAAAGTAGCGTGAAATGCCTGGGGATTCACTTTATCATCTGCACCCAATAATACAAAAAATCTGGACTAGGTCAATAGACAAAGATTCTGTATTTAAACGAAATTCTATGAAGGTACCTATGAGTGAGGCCAGAATCAAAAGTCAAAATATCTCGGATGGGGAGGGGTTCTATAAAGACGTTAGTGTGTTCCTTATTAAAATCGGTCGTCAACCACTCTAGTGCAATATGGCAACCTTTGGTGACAAGATAATCGCAATTAGGGCTGGCAACGATACCAAACCAAATGATACTTTTGTAAGTAGGTCTCAGTCTTGGTCTCGGTCTCGTATAACTCAGTCTCGTTTAGTTTCGCATAACAAAGCCTCGGTATCGGTATCGGTCTTGTCTGGTTTCAATCTAGTCTGACTCACAAGCCAGAAGAAGAAGATTTAAGAAAAAAATAATTATTATGAAAGACAATTTTTTTAACCGAAGTTTACTATGTTGACTTAACAATTTTTTAAACGCTTGTTTTACAATGTTCAAGTAAAGTTCCGATTAAGAATTCGACACAAGAATCACTAAAGAGAACCAAGTCTGAAACTGTCATCCAAATTGTGGGCTTCAGCATAAGTTAGATGGGCGATGCAGTGAGTTTTAATTAAAATTATTGCCGAAACCTTCTTCCTCCTAAGAGCAAAGCCGATACCAAACAAAACTACCGAGAGCATCGGAAAATTTTGTTCCAAAAAATGTGGTATCATTTGATATCGTCTCGGTATCGTTTCGGTTTTCAATACCGATACCAAACGATATCGAGACTTTTCTGGCATCGTGGCCGGTGCTAATCGCAATAGATAACAAGGAACCTGTTTTTTCGCACGGTGATTCAGTGTCAACTTATCACCGCTAAATACCACTAAGACCATCCGAAACTCCACCAAAATCATCACTTAAGACCAGAACTGAACAATTTAAGGATGAAAAAAATAAACCAGCTTTAAAAAATTAAGCTTCACAATCTTTTGATCTCTTAATTGACTCTTTTTGTTGACAAGATTAAGCATCCTTTGAAATGTATAGCTCCAAACAAACACCCTGTTGCGCATCATTATGGGCAGTTCAAATATCATAGAAAAATAAATAAATTAAATCTCTGAATTCCACAGTTCATTTACAAATTAAATCAAATTGTATCACACCTCTGGCAAACTCCCAAATTGGCATAGTCAAAACAAAAAATTCTCATCGCATTGAAATCAAACTGAATTAACCAACCGTTTCAATTAATAATATTTCCACGTTATTCAATTAAAAAAAAAAAACATTTATTTATTAAAGCCACTAAGTGATAGTTATACAGGGTGTAATATCATTGCCGCAACATGCAGATTACACTCATCATTGATTGCACGGCCAGTCGGCGCGGCACGGTTGGACTGGGTAATGTTGCCTCTCATTTATAATCAGTTTTTGCAAAAATAACTCAATATTGGCCACAATAAGTACACAAAACTCAGCCGCAACAACATAATGTGACCACCCATAATGACCACACAATCTGATCCCAGTCCCCACCCAACTCGAAATTGCCCCTTTCCCCTCCCAGCCATCATCATCATCATCCCTCACCGGATAAATAAACATTTAATTACAATCTGCATGCATAATTTTCAAAGCCAATATTGTTGAAATGAATTTAAATCACGTCGTCATCGACCGACGACGACGCCAACTTCGTAGTTGTAGTCGTAGCTTGTACTATAGTCACACGTTGATTTGGTTTCATTCAGTTTCGGACAGGAATGTGCGGACTGCGGAGGGACAGGACCGTCAGCGAAACATAATCTCATATTCAGCATTTAGCAAATAAAATTAACTCTTCGCAACCCCCAGAGCTCTGGACTACCATAACACTGCACTGGATCTACTCCAACCCCACCTTTAGGGGTCGTCGGTCGTGTCGGTAACGGTGCCACAGAAATAACCAACAAGCGTTCCATTAAAATATTAAACCAAGCTAAGTGCAACACGTTGTTTGGATGCACATCACTAACTCGCCATATCGCCATTTATAGCACAGAGAATCAAAATCCAGGGGTGACTGCGCGCAGGGAAGAGGTGTGGGTCTTGTTAAAATGGATAGCCAGGCCAGGATATAGAGTGAAACGCAATTAACCCCCAAATTGGTGGTTATTAAATCTTTTCAAACTCAAAATAACTGGTGCGAATTTCACTAACAGAGTGTAGGTAGGTAGATAGCTTATAGAAAAACTTGGTAATGAAGTTAAAACTCTCGCTTGGGTCCGGGTCCGAAATCCAAAACCGGTGTGTTAAGTGTGGAGCTCCACAAAAGTTGATTTTAAATATTTACACACAAAAACATTTGCAAAATGTCGTGGCTCGTCGCGCTCGTGGGTAAAACGAGGGCCGAATATAAAGTTGGAGGGAACACCGAATGTGGATTGTTCCCAAAGGAGCACATACACATATATAGGATACCTGAACTACTACTTTCTATTTCCTGGATGTCCACACATTAACTGGTTGTTGATGCCCATATCCCTGACCCTGACAAACTGTATGATGGTACCCGGTGGACAAACACACATAGGTAAAAGTTCGAAACTTTTTGAAAATAATTCCCTAAGTTGAAAATGTTCAACTGGCTAAAGGTTGGTCGTTGAGGCGAGGTTTGCGGTGGCAATGGTGGCGACTTCCATATATACGAGTAGAATAGAGAGTATAGTGCGAATAACGGTGTGCCAGCCATGCTGGCTGACTACGACGACTGTTAAAATGAAGTTTGAAGGATATCTTTCTATAGTGGTGCTGTTTAAAGGTGTGAAAGTTGAGAGCATGATTTTATCAGAATTTTGATTGTCCATGTGGTGAATTAGAATGTGGTTAAAGGGTTGACCTCAATTTGCAAAGAGCCCGCATTATATCAACTATTCTGGGATGAAAATTAGATAATAATAAAGCGGTCACAAGCAGGTTAAATAAAATGGTTGGAGCCAGGAGCAAGGATAATCACTGTTTTTGTTGATTTTATTTGAATAAATGTTATAATATGTGATTAGGGAATTAAAACTTGGCTGTTTATTTTATTATTTGCGGTTGATAACTTTTAAAGTATGAAATCAATACTTTTTATTGCATATGAATGGGGGAGATTTTAGCATAAATATGTTTTAAGAAATATCCTTGACCCAATGAATGGAATGGAGCTAAATATTTATCTTCATTCCTTGCCAGCCTACCAGTTCAATAAACTTTTTGACTTGGAATTTTCAATTATCGCTATCTCTTCTGGAATAGATATTTGTATACATTGAGTCACTTCTTACTAGTTCAGCAGAAGGGTTGAGTTTGAAGTTTCTTTCAAAATAAGGAGCGAAAGGTTCAAATTTCTACTGTTTTGATATTAGAATGTATACAATGTTGCTAATGACTCTTTCAGGAGTTTGTAGTTTTATTCTAAGATATCAGATTCTGGTTTAACAGCTTTTAATCTAATCTGAAACAGAATGTTGCAGTAGTGCTGGGTGGAATTCCAAAACAAAATAGTAACATAATTGTCATTCAGTCTGATAATTGCTAGGTTGGTTGTGTTAAGATATCATTATTGGAGTTGTGTATAAGCGCAATTATTTTTGCACCATAACATCAGACATCAGACAACCCTATTCCTTGCCATCATAAATAAATTATAAATTAAATTTAGTGGCGCAACAGCTAGTGGAGAACCAGGGCCTAGTGACTAACAACTCTCAACCATTCCTGTGTTCGTGTTATTAGCAGGAATGGAAGGGACCTACTATTTTTACCGAGTCCGAACGGCTAGGTGAGAAGCACTTATTGATGAAAAGTATACTCTTAAAGGATTTGTCAGTTCCACAGAAGAGGCGATACTTCGGGAAAAACATTTCTGTTTTAGGTGGCAGCGGCTAAGAATCGAACCCAGACCTTTGGCATGACAGTCCAAAGCACTAACCATCATGCCACGAGGTACTACTCCGTGCCATCATAGTTGCCTCAAATTCACTGTCCATCATTTTCAGAAATATTTAGCGCTGCATTTTCTTTCACTTAAGAATAAGAAACAAGAATTCTTTAAAAAATTAGAATTATAAAAACAAAGAAACAAGTAATTAAGTATAAAACTATTGGGTCGCAAGTACCTACCTGTTCTGAAAGATTACGATCTTTGCGAATGCATTCTTTAACAATCTCTCATTGAATACAATAAAAAGAATAAAGCAATTTAAAGAATGCAAACAACTTCCAAAAACATCAAAAGAATTTAAAAAATCTGAGAATTCAAAAGACTTCTATAGAATGAAAAGAATGGAAAAATGGAAATGAATGCAATCTTTTAATTTGCATTCGCAAAAGATTTTGAAATCATTTACAATTTTTTTCTTTGTTCAAAAGGCATTTAAATTATGAGAGAAAATTGTTTTAAAGCGTTCAAAAAAAAAAAAATGGTTTCTCCTTTTTTTAATTTCAAAAATTGTTTTTTTTCGAAATGTTGATATTCTTAATATTTTTTCATGCATAATGGCTGCCACCTAAAGACAGAAATGGAACTGACAGACAAATCCTCTAAGAGTATAATTGTCATGAATAAGTGCTTCTCATCTAGCCGTTTGGACTTTTGCAAAACTTGGAGGTCTCCTCCATTTCTGCCAACAACACGCACACAGAAAGGTAGAGAGTTGGCAATAGAGCTCGGGCTTACACGAGCTCTTGAGCCACCAAATTTATTTAATTTAATATTTTTTTAACATATTTGAAATTGATTTATGTATAAAACAAATAATTTAAAACTCTCTTAGCTAATAATAAAAAAAATTCTATATCAGTAAAATTCTTCCATAGGAGTTACTGAAAACAAAACTCAACAAAATAAAAAAATGTTTTTGTGCCTGAGTTTATTTTATGATTTTTGTATTAGTCAATACCTACATCCCCCCAAAAGTTTGTTTTTTATAGAATTGGTAATTGATTTACAGTTACCATAATTTTCATATAAATAATAAATATTTCTTCTAAATTTTAATTCTCAAAGGAGAGAGGTAATTGTTGTGTCCATTTGCTATCTCTAGACTAGAGTTTACTTGTGTCACAAGCTACACATTTTTTTTTTAATTTAAGAATAATAAAATATTAGTATGAATGTGTTAAAGTGATCCTAATAAATGCATTCTATGTGTGGTTACTTTATCAAAATTTACTTTATTATTACTTATAAAAATATGTTAAGAAACTTGTTCATTTCGAAATAAATTGCACAACTGAATCCCACGTACTTACTCTTTATGTTCAAGTTACTGGAAACTAAGAACTTTTGAAATATGAAAGAAATAATGGAAAAAAAGCTTTAAAATCGTTCTTTTAACTGCAGAAACAACTTTTCATAAACAAGTGTGCCATTTGATTACTTGAAAAAATATTTATATGATATAAACAAAAAAATTTAGATCGTTGGTAACATCTAAAAAAAAGGATTTGGTATGCCAATTTTGAGTATATATTGACACACATTTATGATCCTAGTTTGAAAAAAAAATTCATTGACCCATTTTAGAAATATTTAGTTCACAAAAAAAATCCAAAATTTATTTTTTTTTCAAGATTTTCATATTTTTTTAAATATTTTAAAGGAGCTTTTGTATACCAATTTTGACTGAAATCGTTTGAAATCGGTTAATGAGGAAATCGAAAATAATAACACCGTTATATCGCAGGCACCTTAAATAATAGTTTTTGGTAAAAACAATATCAGTTTTTCTTATCAAAATCGGTGGAACCGTTTTTTATCGCAAGTAAAAAATCAAAAACATAATTGGAGGCATACTCAAAAGAACAAGGATAATGGTTTAGCTAGGAATTTAGGGACTTCGAGAGCTGGCAGCTGGGGTCATTATCAATGACAATATAGTAAAAAAATGGTGGGGGATAATAATTGAGGTTTGATTTAAGAATAGTACACTCTTAAACCAATGCGTTTATTAATACAAAATTCCGTTTTGAAGTAGGTACTACTAAAAATTGAAAAAAAGCTAAGAAAAAAGGAGTTTTTTAATTTTCAATTTTTGCAAACATTTAAACTTATACAAACATCTGAAAATTAGACTTTGAATTTGTGAAAGCATTGAAAATTAAAAACAAAAGTCTAACTTTTTCACGTAAAATTAAGAAAATTTTAATAAAAAAATTAAAGTTTTTTCAAAATTCTGAGTTTAAAAATTTATAAAAAAAAATTATTCATATTAATGACTTAATTTGAAAATTAAATTAAATAAATTAAGGAATGGGGTCCTAACTTAAAAAAAATTCTACTGTGATCTTTTTGTTGTTGCCGTTGTTTTTAATATTTTTTTCTAATTCAAGTAGTTTTTAAAAGAGAATTACCCCAACTGCCTTAACAGGGGAACATAGACACCCCCTATTTTACATTTTTCTTTTGAACCAGCTTACAAGCTCTAGCATTTTTGTGAATTTAGTCTAATATCTTGAAATATCCACATTTTTACGAATTTTCAAATAATGTGCTCCTGACCACATCACACAATCAAACTTTTTCATCCCAAATAATATATTAATATTTGTATCTGTAAAAAATAAGAAAATCATGCACAAAATTTGTGATGACCAGTTTAATAGATGCTGAGTTTAAATTTTGTAGATCACATTCATTTTAGGAGCAAATTTTTAAAAACAAGATTTTGCTTACCTTAGTGTTTTTTTAATATTTGTATGCAAGGTATCGTTACTTTTCATTGAAGTAAAATATTTTTTAAAAATTTCGTTAAAAACTAAATTTTTCAAACAAAATTTTTGGAATTTTTGCTTTTTAAATTTTGGAACAGAATATTAGGTAATTTATTGTTTTTAGAAGCTCCTGCATAAAAACTGTTGAATTTTTTCAAAATTTTGTGAAATTAAGTGCAAATATTTTTTTAATACGGTTTCTTATAATACAAATTCTATATACTATTGAAATAAATCAGCCAAGTAGAAAATTTAGTATTTAAGCTGGCCATACACCAAAGAGCCAAATGGCCCCGTGCCAATCCAAAATCGATTGTGTATGAGGTAGGTCTGAAATCCAACCGAGCCAAATAGATCGGATGGCTTGGTCGTGTATTAAGGATTGGACATGTTGAATACCAAAAACAAGATGTAAAAATTAATTTTTTTTCCCAAATAAACCCGTTGTTTGTTTTGTTTCCTTTGTAGTACCTTAATTGTATTTAACTGTTTTCTGTATAAAATTTGACAAACTAAGTTTTAAATTTTCGATGAGCTTGTTTGACAAAAAGGAAGAACGGTTGTTTAAATGTTTGGGTAGGTTCTCTGGAATTTTCGTGCCAGAAAAAGTATTAAAAAACGATTTGGGTTACTTTTTGATCAAACGAGTGAGTAAAGAAAAAGATACTTGGGCTAATAAAAAATTTTACTAAGGAACCTATATCAGTTCAATTCTTCTTTTCTTCTAGAATGTACACAATTTTGGTGTAAAAGAGATAGAAGTCCATTTGTTTCGCACTTTATCCTTAGCAACCCTTTTCAAGCCTTGGACAAGCTTGCCATCATAGGTAGTAATGAGACCGAAACTTCCCCAAATTTTATGCTGAAGTCAAAAAAGACCCAGAAAAAATTAACATTGATCAAGTCAAGTTCGGTTTTTCGTGAGTATTCACGTAAAAGCATCACAATTTCTAAAAATAAATCAATTTTACCCGATCGGTACCATTTCGTACGGTATTCTGTATTAAACGGGACATAGTTTACCAATATAATAAATCATCTTTGTATCAAAGATTCATATTTTTTAATATCAATAATTAAATTGTATTAAGTTAACCTTAAAAAATAAATTTGGTTCACTTGAGAAAATCAAAAAGGTCTTTAAACAATCAAATATATGCCTAGAAAGGGGATATATTCTATTTGTAATTCTATAATCGTGCTCACTCCCTTTTAAGTTACAAAAATACACTTCTCTGTGTCACTCATCAGACATGCTTATTTGTCTTCAATCCTTGAATCCTTCAATCCTCAGCATCGTTATATCCATGCATAAGCATCAATTTCAATGAAAACAAAAATTTATTAATCTGGAAAGAGAATATGTCAATATTGATTTAGCTCATTGCCGTTGAACTAACACTTGAAAGCCTAAGTAATCGCAATATCCTGTCCCATCGGGAATGAAATCGTGTCTCGACGTAATTCCCGCGCAATATCATAATTATTAAGACAACGTCAACACCATCATGACGACGATGCGACGCGACGATGAGGACGATGTTAAAATCCGTGGTGTGAGCACGCGTGTTATCCTACCTGGCTATACGCGTTGTATCATCAACCAACTCTGGTGTTTTTCTCAATTTATTATTATTTAAATAAATACCAAGTGTGATCCTTGGAAAGAAGCGAGGACGAAAAAATGGTGGTAAACCACCCACACCAATACTAAAAACCATCCACGACGACGATGATGTCTAAGGGTTAAAAGGCGAGAGTTATGTTAGGGTAAAAGAAAGCCTCAATCCAGTATAGGAGTCGGGGAGTACTTACCTTTTGCACCTCGTTAATTAACAGAAAAACGTGACATTATAAGGGTCCTTGCGGAGAGTGGTGCGCGAACACATTGAACATGTCCCGTTCTCAGTTGGCTGGATTTATAAAATCCTTTAGCCTCCTCGGTGAGGTTAGGCTTGGAATTAATGAAAAACTTGCGATGTTGTCTTAACGAGACGACCATGTTTATAATATAGCAGAGTGAGTAATCCCCAAAAGAAACCCAAGAGTTGGAGAGCGATTGTTGGAACATGACAAAATAAGGACAACAAACAACAACATCAACAATAAACAAACAAAAAAAAAAAAACGTCAAGAAAAATCTTTGTAAATGGCGCGGGGGAATACCTAAAGCGCGTTATATGAAGCCTTTTTCATGTGTGGGGAATGCAAGTGATAGGTATACGTGGTTCATCCATCAGCTACACATCACACAAATGTCACATACAGACATTGGCGACAGACAGGATGAAGGATATCGTTATTATAATAATAATTCTCCATCATGTTTGCTGCTGTGATGAGATGCTTTTTTTCTATGTTTTATTTTTGTTGTTGTTGTTGTGTTGCAACCAGGACATTGTGATGAATCCGGCTGTCGACAACGTTTTGGGAGCAAGATGATGCAGCAGCGGGAGCAATTTTTCTCAGTTTATTTTTTTTTCTATATCCCTACATCTCGCTCCATAAAAATTGCGAAAAAATATTATAATAATGTGTGCACTCCTTTGGAAATTTGCAACTTCACACAAAGGACCCTTCGTAGACTCTATATATGTGTGTTGTCATCATTGTGTTTTGTTGAAGGATTCTATCCTTTTTTACTTTTTTATTATTTGTATTTTGTGCAATATATAAGGATTCGTGTGGTGGCATCACATCTACTTCTACATGTGTTCAACATCATTTGGGGTTTAGTTGGGTCTGGCGTGCATAATTTTTCTTGTGCTTATGTATCCTTACAAAGTGAATATTTTTTGTATAATTTCTTCTTTTTTTTTTTTGTCAACCAAGGACTGATCCTGTGATGTGAGATATTAAAATGGATGTAAAAATACGATTTATTTCATAGGGGCAGGAGGCAAGGAGGTGGATATGGATAGATAAGGATGACGTATAAGTGAATGGGTATGTGTGCTGGTTTTTAGTTGCAGAAAAACCTTGTCGCGACAGCTATACTCCTGTTGCTGAGCTTAATTTTTGTTGGGTTTTGACAGAGATACAAACATACCTAATGATAAGAAATACAATTTTAGTGTCTGAAAATGAAGACACAAAATATTTTGATACATTTTAAATGTAATTTAACTAAATATTTAAGACTTTGGTTTGAAAGTTGTTTTTAAAATACATAGTTCATTAGAAGAGACATTTTTTAAGAAGTACAATAAAATAACGGTAACATTATGCAGATCTTTTTGAATATACATACGTTGTGACTTCTCAGGTAAAAATTGTTTCCAATCAAAAAACAACACTTCTCTAAAGATCAGGTTCGTGTGTCAACTCTTTTGTTTTCATTCCTTTTCATTTTTATGTCAGTAAAGATTAAGTTTTAAACAAAATTTCAAATGCTAAATGAATAAGTTAAAAGTTTCGAAGATAATGAAGAAGAAATGGATTAAATTCCATTGATTTGATATGTTTTCTGTATTTCCTCGAAAAATAGAAAAAGTTTTAGTTTCCCATGTCATTCATTTGTGCAATACTCAAATCTATTGTTTTTTTTTTCTTCTAGCAGGTGTCAAGTAGAGGAAAATATGGGAAAATATAAATATAGCCAACGAGTCTCAATATAATTTTTCAACTTCAATTTTTTATTGAAACCATTAAAATCCTGTTGAAACCGATTTTCAGTGCAATGGAAATAAAAAAAGCTAAACTCCACTAGACATATCCGGTAAGCTAAGACAAAAAAAAAAAATATGAGTCAAAAAATTGGTCACGTAAACCACGAGAGATACTTACATTCAAATGCGTTCAAGGAATTTCACATTTTCATAGACATTTTTCTATAAAACTGAGTCCAGTTGGCTCGCAATGGCCAAACTGTATACGAATATTTTGTGAATATTCTCACCACGGGTTATTTTCAGCTGGTGTAGTGTGCGGTGCTATAGTATAGTGGTGTCGATGGTGGTGACTTTGGCTGCCAAACTAGAGTGCCATTACCTTGGTTGTAAGAAATTATCTAAAATCAAATTGACATCTAACCACAGGAATTGTGATGGTAGCCAGACCCGTATTGTCGTTGATGTAGTCGTCGGCGCTAGACGATAATTTAATTACATGGAGTTTTTTTTTTTTTTTTTAACTTCGAACTTAATTAATGCCGAAGTATTTTTGGATACAGTTTTATGATTTTTTTGCCGAACTAAATTTATCTTTTTCTCTATACGTTACTATTTTTTGTTGTTGTGTATATCTATAGATTGAAATAGTTGTGCGTGATCGCAAACACTTAAAATCTATGCTTACAATTCCAGTTTCTGGGGCATATTTAAGCTTTTTCTTTGATCTGAATTTTAGTTCAGTTAGAGTATACAACAAGGCATACCGCATACTCCATACATAGAAGTGGATTTTGCAGAAAACATTCGCCAGCCGACCTTGGTTGACCGTAACATTATGCTTATGGTAATGACAGACAACATAAACTCGATATGTTTTTTTGTAACCAAGTACACATTGGATGCAAAGATGAAGTTGTGCATTTTTGCTATACAGGTACCTACAAGAAAAAAAAACATCAAAAGAATAAAAGATTGTCCTTTCACTTGGAAACAAGTTTGATAAATTCATTTTTGATTTTGTTCTAGGTCAAAACTAGAAAAACAACAACAACAAAAACTTAATAATGTAATTTTCTGAATGGAAAATTACTTGAAGCTTTAGGATACAAAACTTAATTGCCCTAGATTTGGACTTTGACAAACAATCTTTTTTTGTGTTAAATAAAATAACGCACATAAGTCTTGATACATGGAACTTCAGTGCTGAAGACGTGTGAGAAAATAACGATTTACAGAGCATAATGAAAATATATGTTCACTCGTTCTTAAGACGATATAGTTGTTAGGGTTTTGCTCACGTTTCAAAACATAATAACAGTATGACATCGATGTATTTTCAATTTGTTCTCTATACAAAATTATAAAAAATACCAAGTTTCTTACGAAAATTTAATATTTAAGCAACGTTTTTTATAGAAGTTCAGTTTTTAAATCAGCCACACTGTTTTTAGTGACAAAAATGAGATAAATCAGAATTTATTTCACAATATCACTTATTTAAGCCATCAGAACAACACTCCATAATAACATAGGTTTACAAAAATCAGTTAAATTTTTGACACGATAATTGAAGCATGTTTCTAGGTATACTTTTGGGCGCTGAGTTTAATGACAAAAATATTTTTTCTCGTCATTTCATTATTGCGGTTATGTAATTATCAATGATAAAGGCTCTAACCTTTTTCTTCAAAATTTAGTTTGAATCTTTTAAGGACTGACTGTTGGTCTTGTTACATTTAGATCAATGAGGATCCCTTGTGATACCCTAGGAAACTGAATTCCACTTAATGTAAGAACCTATGTGTTTTGTTAGCATTCAAGCCATTTAGAGGCGTTGATGAAGCTCAGAAGGCTATTGGTCAAACCTCTAGAAAGTTCCTCAAAGTCCTCAAGGAAATGATTTCCAGGTGTTTCTTTCTTAAATGACAGAGTGCTGGGTAGTGGCAAGGGGAGTGTAAGGTATCCTCATGAGCTTCATCGTCGCTGCACCCTCTGCAAAGATCGTCAGCACTGAGCCTCATTTTATTTTTGTTGTATCCTAGTAGGTTGTGTCCGGTGATTATGCTGACAAGGGAACGGAGATGTTTTTTGTTCATTTGCATTATATTGTCTGTCGTCTGCTTATTGAAATTTGGCCATTACTTTTTAGTTGTGCTCAATATTTCAAAAAGATTCCATCTCTCATTGGTTTTTCTAATATTTTGCTACAGATATCATGTTTGATACTACTGTGATATGTTGTTCAGCTTGACTTGAATCAAGTGACAAACCCGATTTCGCCAGCTCATTAGTTCTTTCGTTTCCCTGTACATTACTGTGACCAGGAACCCAGCAGAGTCTTATGTTATGCTGCATACCAAGAACCCTAAGCTCTTCACGACAGCAAGTTACAAGCTTTAAATGTATCTCGGTGGCAGAAATTGCTTTTATTTCTGCTTGGCTATCAATAAAGAAGGTGATATCAGCTCGTAGTATCGCCATAATTGATATTTGCATAGCTGATTTTGTCACTCCAAGACCTCGGTTAAGAAGACGATGCAAAAGTCCCGAAGTCCCGGAAGTCTGATGGAGCTAGATAGTACAAGAGCTTCCAATAAAACTCCTGCACCAACTCCAATGTTCATCTTGTAGACTGTTATCGTAGATTTGTTACTAATAAATTGGTTATTTTCCAATTCCTCTCTATTAGGAAAAGAGTGAAGGGTCTGTTGAAGTTTAAATGGGGTGTTGTGTAGTCTGTACAAACAATATACCACATATCTCTGCAGAATCTGAGTATGGCCTGTTGTGTTATGTTTCCAGCATTTAGTCTGGCTTAGTCACAGGACACTGTATGCTGCTGATTCTTGCACGAATAGATCTAAGGACCTCAAGCTGAGTATCACTTCCAGTCCCACTGTTCGAATGGTTTTCAACGCCCCCGTAATACCTTTGCACTTTTGTCAAGGTTTTCAGGTTTGTCGCTTTCTCAGTCACGTTCCACCAAACTAAATTACCGTATGTTAGTATCGGTCTACCTTTTGCCGTGAACATCCACAACATAATTTTTGGATTGGGCCCCTAGGACTTTCCAAAAATCCAGTTGCAGGAAAGACTAACAACTTACTCGAAGACTTTAAAACCAGATACTGGAAAGGTATTAAACTAAAATATGAGTATGAGTACTTTCAGGAGACATTGTAGTTTTTCTTAAAAAAAAAATTGCAGCCGGTTGGATAAGCAACTTCAAAATAATGAAAAACAATGTTTTTTTTAAATATTTTAGCAGTTATATCTCAAAACCTAAAATAACCTTGAGAACGAGTTTTATCTTCCCACCATGTAAGCCTATGTAATTGTAGTTGCCAATTTGTGGTGAAAAATTGACACCAGAGTTTGCAAGTAATGAATACTTTTTGAAATCTATTTCAACTTTCATTTCGATTACAAGTAGTTAGTAATTGAACTTTTTCCATTACATTCACACATAATTATAATTCAAAAAAACATGTCCTTTTATTACTTATAATTGTAATTGAAAAATTCACTTACAAATTCCATTTAATTCAAAATAGATATATTTGGTTGAAGGTTTGCACTGTGTCTGGGTTTAATTATTTGTAATTATGTCTCGGTTTAATTATTTGTAATTGATAAGGATGGATTGTAATTAATTATTGAAATTATTTACATTTGTATGTAAAGATAAGGCACTGAAAAAGGAATCATTACTGTTTTTTCGATCATTAGTTTTGTTTTCAATTTCTTAACCTAATTGAATTGCAATTGACTCTTTTGAATGATATGTAATTAGTAATTGAGTTTTATCAATAACCTTAGAAAGACATTGAAAAAGTGTTTGCAGATTTCAATTACAAGTAATTAATTGTAATAGAATTTTTGTTATCATTAATTTCCAATTCTATTTGACATCCAGTTTTAAGTACAATTGAGTCATGCTGAAGTCCAAAATTATTTTTAAAAGCCTTATTGCTGAGATTCATCTTATCAAAAAGTTCAACACCATGGAAAAGGTATAACATCCATTTTGGATGGTTTTCGGCACAACTGTCTAGACACGAGCAAGCTTGCTTGCATTTTGAAAAAAAAAGTTTATGGACTTTAAATTTACTTTTGAACGGTGATTCATTGACAATATAAAAAGTGTGTAAAATAAAGTGTCCACCAAGATAAGGGACGTCAAAATATACGGTCGGCTTAGAGTGAAAAGCGACGAACTCAACAATTTTTTGATCATTATAGACCATTCAAAAAATTTACATATATCTATCAAATCTTTAAACCACCACCGACAACTTTAAAAATCTATCAAATCTTATCAATTTCACTAAATGTAGCATTAACGATTATAGAAAAAAGTTAGTGTTATTTTGGTTTTATCCAAATAATGCAAACACTTTTTTTTTTAAATATTTTTTTTTGTAAAAAATGCTTAATTTCCATTAATAAACTAACTTTTGATTTAAATAAATAAACATTGAATCCTTTCAATTCCTTTTTTTTCAATGAAACATAGTTCCTAGTTATGCACCGTGTTAGGTTGTTTTCTGTAGATTAATCATTCTACAAACCATCCCAGCTAGATTTCTACAAACACATGTATTTCCTATTCCTTTTCTCCTTCTAAAAAAAAGATTATCCCTACTGCTGAAACATATGGACATCCTTTTACAATGACTATCTGTTCAATCAGGTGCCAGGTTGTGAGGTCATGCACCTAAATCATTTTGTTTCAAATCAAAAGAATAACACAATTTTGATTTTTTTTTCAATTTTTTTTTGTATTCCTTCCACAGAAATATCTCATCAACTATCGAACATAGGGCCGATGAATAGCTAGTGGAACATGAATAAAAAAAAAAACACACATCCGGAGAGCTCTGTGCAACAATGCATTCAAATGATGATGATGAGTCCTTATTGCATATACACTATAGAAGAGGGTCATTGCGCCGGCAACACCATTTCATCCTCTCGTGAATATATATCCACATCATAGCAGGAGATTTCATTAGACGATATCTTCTATTCCTGTGTATGTATACCCTGCGATATGGTGGCTATGATGCGGCAATGTGTGGAGGTGAAGCGTGAAGATAGGTGGTTAGGTACACGAAGGAAAGACCTGGTGGTGCTCTTCCCATTCCCTGCACACTGATTATGGTCAAGTCAGGCGCGACTATCAATGTTAGTAAATTGATCACGTATAGGACACCGCCCGGGAGACGATGGCTGACTATCCTTTCAATCAATTCTTACTGTTTAGGATGTTTTACCACCACACTGGTACTACCAACATGACCATCAGGAGGATCGACTACAGAATATATATATGTGCTGGCTACTTCGACCCGATGACGACGACCGACAACGACGACGATGCGCTCTGGGATGGGATTTGAATTGCTTAGCATTTGAAAACAAAGTCCCTGCGTGAATTTTCCATCCGTTTTGGATTTGAGTTTAGTGTTTTATTTGTTTATTTTTTTGGTATATTTTTGTGTAATTTAATTCCCATGCATTTTTTGCTGTTGTACCTAATCAGGTGCATCTTAGGACGTAAGGACTGATGGAGCGCTTACAAATGCGCAACAGCAGTAAATTTAGTGAGTTATCTTGTGGCCAAATGCTTTCAATTATCAGTCATATAACTATGGAATATTGATTGTTGACTATAAATAAATGAATATGGTGACAACTATGAATAAGTTAGTTTCGGATCGAGAGTATTTTAACAAGAAAATTGTATTTTTTAAAGAATATTTACTGATTTTATAATTTTATTAGCCACAGTTCATTGTTAAAAAAACTAACATTAAATATATTAACAATACATATAAAAAAATTGGGTAAGTTTGGACTTACTTATCTCGTATTAAGGTGACATAGATTTACAAAAAGAAGATCAGGTTTGTAGGTCAACTCTTTTGTTTAGATAAAAGCATTTACGATGAATATCACAACTTTTATTGAATCTGGGATCTGCTTCAGACTACTCAAGAACTCAGTTATGCATGTCTTATTAGGAAGGGCAACCATGCAACCGTCAAATAATGCGCAACAGGTGTCACAAATACACGTACCTATTGCTCGTTTTTCTAAGTTTACATTGCGATTTGGCTTAAAATCATGATTGTAGAACTCTTGCGTGTGTAAGTCCATTAATTATGTTGGTTTTCTTTCAAAATAGAACGATCATTTCCTATTTAAGTTAAATTTCCAACTAGTAGAGTCAAATTCAGTCTAAACTTACGTTTTTTCATGCTATGCGCTTATTGATTTTTGAAACTTTGCCGCTCTCTACTTTTTGAAATTTACAAACTGCGTACATATTTGTCTCCCTGAAAAGAAAAAAATTGTTATAAAGTGATTAAAAAAAAGGGGGAAAATGAGGAATTACGCTGAGAGAAGAAATACACCAAATTTTTGTTTATTCCTTGGACAAGGTCCAAGTCCAACCAGAAGGTACCTGGTTGGAGACATCAGGATTCTTAAAGCCCGTATTTGATTTCAAATAATTTTTCAGTCATCCAAACTAGTTAACCTATGGTATAGTCTCTAACTGAGAGTATAGAGGTATGTTGAAATTCCTGAACCTTTATATTTATTCATCGGATAAAGTAACTTTCATTCTTCTCATCATATCAAATCTCATCTGCATACATACCTACATACACATTTTCAACTCCATCAGCAAGGTTTTATTTTTATTCTTTTTTTTTGCTTCCAAAATAAACTTCGACTGACTTTAAATCGCCCTGAAGGATACTCCACAAATATTTAATCTGTAATCATTAGTTTTCCACTTCCAAGCAGCTATATACCAGCCACAACCGATTAACTTTCTCTCAAATGAAGAAGACGTATAATACGACTGCAGGGGCTGGCCCATAAGACTGTTTCAAGTACATCAACGACTTTTCAATGCACAAAGTTGACATATCAATCAAGTGCACTTGTACACTTCCTGCCTTTCTTAGAGTCCTCATTCAATCGATAACCATCTGCCCATCGGGGGCATTTTAAATATTAAAATCCAAACTCTAAGAAGTAAAAAAAAGTAAAAAAAAAAAAATATCTGAGAAATCGCATACTGACGCACTATACGTCTGCACACACAATTTATTTCCATTCACCAAATAAAGTGGTTATCCGCAGCGATAAGTTTCAGGGCAGATTATTATATAGGTTAGCCAGAGTCAGAGTCAGTGTTGCCTGGCCTGGGAACTCGGAATTGTGAACCCAAACGTAATCTTCTTTCAACAGACCGATTAGTTGCTCACAGGTGTAATTGGTACATCGGAGTCGTGCGATAGCCCACGGTGTCCACCACCAACCAACACATCAAAGCCAAAGATACAAATGGCCGATAAAAGGTGTGCAGAAGATACAAAGGCTCCGTCTTTGAACGAAGACCCACGCACCCCGACGACTCACTTAATCCGCATGTACTTTTGTTCCCACACATCAT
The DNA here is from genome assembly GCA_946251815.1 of Dasysyrphus albostriatus. Lineage (NCBI taxonomy): Eukaryota > Metazoa > Arthropoda > Insecta > Diptera > Syrphidae > Dasysyrphus > Dasysyrphus albostriatus. The sequence goes on from OX276336.1 coordinate 143,413,837, forward strand.
CGCAATGGCTCTGCATTCGTTGGGTTCCGTTCCCTTAAACCTCTGGCCTAACCGTTTAACTGATATAAAGAAAGTAACAATCACTTAAGGTGTGTCATTTACACACAGAGAGAACTGCACCGAGCAGGTGGAAATCATCATTGTGTCTCCTGAAGGACACATCATCGATGCACGGGGCAGCTGAGCTCAGAGCCAACCACACTGGAAAATGTGCCAATCCCAAGTGCCACTTAATAACGTCCCCCGAAGAACTGATGGAGAAACGAAAACAAGCTGGGTCCTTTTGTTGTCGCAGTGAATTAGTGCAACTCCTACTACTCCTCGTGGTGCGGTGGTGTCTCCAGTGTGGCTGCCATTTATAATTAAGATTCCCGCGCATTGTGCATCGCTTATCCCCACAGCGAGCGAGTGCATATTCAGAGTCTCCGACATAAGCAAAACCGAGAGACAAAGAAACGCCACTTATGGTCATACCAGGGTATATACATATAGGGAGAGCGCACTCTGGTGCCACACTGAACAAAAGTGAAAGGCTCGATATCTGGAGGAGATCTGCTCTGATCTGTGTGTGTGTGTGTGTATTGTCCCGACTTTGCTATGCGCATATGCACTGTGCACTGTGCAGTGGCGCTGTGCGCACAGAAAATCGCATTAAAATTGATTTATCGTCGGCGATATTTGAATTCGAGAAACGATTAATGCCAAGTGCCGGAACATAACGACTCAATCGTTTCCGCTTGTTTTGAAATTTTTTATGTTTTAGATCGAAAAACGCTGATTAGCTATATACATATATATTGCAGTGGCCGGGTTAAGTTTTGTTTCAGTAGTTTCATTCCGATACCTATTCTGGGTCATTGGAGATCAGACGTGAGTTAAGATCATACGATATTATATGGAGAGAGGTGAATTAATGTTCTTTATGGACTATGGAGGGTCAAGAAATTACAATAATGCGGAAAAGGCTATCTGTATGATTTGATCCCGACTAATGTTCTTTCTAATAGATACTTCAATTAAGCTTTTTAATCGAAGTTTTAGATCTTGAGGGATTGCATGATTCAAAAAGGTGTGGTTTTGGTGGAATAAAAAATAAAAAAATTATCAACGCTAATGTTTTGAGCTGTTGCATTTTAGATATATTGAGTAAGGATACTTAAAAGAATCACTAAAAAAAGCTTATTTAGTAATTTACTCAGACATATTAATAAAATCTTCTGATAAAATTTGGATTGCATATGATCTTATAGAAATTTGCAGTGATTGGGTGAATCAACAAACATAAGTATGCATTTGTTTCTAGTTATTTTTTTTCCTATTTTTTGCACCATTTTAAATATATTGGATAGCCTTTATTAATGGTTATTTCCATGTTTACGGATGTGACAGCCAGACTCATCTCGAAAAAAAAGTTTTTCTCACTGAAGAGATTTCTCACTCTCAATGATATTTTTTCCAAAATTCACTTAGGGCCGCTTAAATTGTCATGTTAAGTAGCTTTTCTCAAAATTATTATAGTCGCCAAACAAATGGATCCCCATTTCAGAGAATGAAGTGTTATTTGTTGCTCCTGTTACACCTCTGATAAGAAGTAAAAACGTTAATGGGGTTTAACTGATTCCTTAAATATTTTCAAGTGCATATTTTATCAGCGTGATAGAAGCGATGCACCAATTGTTTCTTTAATTTCTCCATATTGCTCTTATGAAATTACCAAGAGGATTTCACTTCAATAGCCATCCTATAAAATTCTTATACAATCTTTATGTAAGTTTTTTTTACTTCTTTTCTAAATATTGCTTGTGTGAAGTGCGAGTGAATATGGTGAGGCTTAAAACTATAACTATTCATTTTATAATTTATATTTAGTTTGGTATCCAAGCACATATTTTTTATTATTGTCGGCCAATATTTTAGGTTCGTATTTTCTTAATTTTCTTTTATACCTAGGATCTGTTTATTTATTAAACTTTTCTACTATTATTCTTGAGCAATCATATTTTTATTAATAGTTTTTTGCCTCATTAGTGGAAATTGAAGACAATGGTGGTTCTGAATTAGAGGCGGAGCGGAAAGCAACTAAGACTATTGGTGCTAAGAGACCCAGTTTCGATTCCTAGATCTACCTCCATTCAAGTTTCATTGATTTTTGTTTACTTTATGGAAACCTTTTTTATACCTCTATAACTAACTCTATTAAGTGCAAAAGGAGTGAAAATAGGTCAACGTTTTTACTCTTTGGAGTATTATGCAATGCTTTTATGAGTTGAAGAAAAGCATCTATGAGTAAATATAGGAGTATAACTGTTAGTTTGGGTTGCGAAAAGGTCAAAATCCCGCCCATCAATTTTGTTTTTAACTTTCTATGACTATTTTTGGCAAGGGAGATTCCACATGTGGATCTTGAACTGGACAAAGGAACAAGTTTTTCTTTTAAACCTTCTCACACTGTTTTAAATTAATAATGAAAAAAATTAATGAAAAGTCATGGGTCTGATGTAAAAATAGAAAAACTAATTTTCTTAAATATCTTAAAAATCTATGAAAGTAGATTATTTTTGGAAGTGTATCCAATGGAAAAGTATCTAGTGGAGAAACAGGTTTCTAGCTGGGGTTAAGAACAAGTTTTTTTTTTTTAAATAACCTTTTCCTAGGTCATTGATGGGTCTGATGGTGTAGGATCTGACGGAAGAGGTTCCGCAAGTGGATCTGGAGCTAGATAAAGAAACGAAAATTTTTGGTTTTAATATAACTTTCATTGATTATTTTCGGTGGTTGGTCCGATGAAGTAGTGTCTGGCGGAGGAAATTATGGAGGTGTGTCTGAAACTAGGGCAAAGGAATAAGTTTTTTTTTTAGATAACTTTTTTCTAGATTAAGTGGAGTTTTGTGTGTAAATGGAAATCCACACAAGTACAAACAAAAAGAACTGAAATCCTGATAACCCACAGAACGGGTCACCCAAATAAGTAATGCTCAAAAAAACTGTTTTTTATTAGAACCTATTAAATCTTCATTTTTATTTTGTCAAACAAAGTTTATTGAAATTAAGTTTTTTTCTAAAGTGTAGGTCAAATAAAAATCATGGAAAAAAATTTGATTTTATAAAATTTTCAAAGAAAATTTTTCCTTTGTCCGAGTTCAACACCTACTACAAGAACCTTCTCACAGACCTATCACCAAAAATAAATCTATGAAAAGTTATTAAAAAAAAAAAATCGGTTATATTTAGAAGCTCTAAAAAAACATTTTCATGCAAGGAGTTTCTCTTATTCTTACCTCAAGGAACTTTGAGGTCCAAAACTAGTTCATAATTATTTACAATTAAAAGACTACTCATACCTAAACATTCAAGCAATCATAGAACCATAAAGCTAGCACTACTAAGTATTTGAGACTCGTTTTACTCCATTTACACGAACACTCAAGATTTTTGACTTCTTCCGAACTTCCAAACGAACCACGAACTTCGATCGACTCAGTCAAAACTGAATAGTTGTCTGATTTGTCTTCTTTTTTGCACTCATTGAATATCGAAAAGAATCAAAAGCCTAAATAGGCACTGTCAAATAGTTGAAAAAGCTTCAAGAGGCATAATTTTTTTGAAGTATCTATAACGATTGCGTGAGATTGGTTCCAATACGAACTCATTTAATTTCGAAAAGATTCATGTCTCTTGAGGCTTCGTGTACCTATAATATAAGACCAACTAAAGAACCTTTATTTTTCCAAATCTAAAAAACTTTTAACATAATCACAATTTAGTTTCAGAATTTCAAAAGTTTTTTTGCCTTTCATATCGCACCAGCTGCAAGAGTCACAAAATATTCTCACAAGAGTAACAATAATAACCCTCCTTTGGTATGATCGTTCTACTTGAAACGATCGAAAGTTTGATTCTTATCCGCCCTTCCCCAAACCACCGCACCATGTGCGCCACCACCACCACGTTCTATAGAAAAAATATGGCATGACCTTCTCGTACCTAATTCGCTCAATTGAGCCATAGACAGCCTTCCGCCCACTCGACCAAACCAAATGCAATTCCAATTTTGATGGCAATAAATGTTGTCTTGGCCTCCAATTGCTGCACGTTAATTCCCATGATTCGAACACGGGTGTTAAATCACGTCAGTTCCATATCTCGATTAAGGTCCCTTTCTTATCTGTGGAAAATTAACTCGCCACCACACAGTTGCAACTCTTGCAACGGCAGCTATGGCTGCGGGCAGGCAGACCAGCCAGCCAGCCGGCCCGACCCAGCCCAAAATAGTCGTCCGAAAAGCAATTAAACCAAAAATCAACGGTAAATATTGTCTCCATGCTCTCTGTCAACGGTGTATCTATATAACACTGCAGATAATCACTCAGCGGCTCCATAAATCTCATCGTAAAGGCCCGTGGAATTCCTATGAGCGGGCGAAATGACATGTGGGCTGGTTGCCTTTTGCTAACCCCTCCCGATTTGAAGGTTCCACTGCATTGCCTTTGCCAGCCAGCTGAGCATATAGAACCGATTAATGCTGAAGCTGATCCAACAATTTAATTCGTTCGCTCATTTGCAGCCAAGAGCTCACCACCACAGTTCACTGGCTTACGGGATTATTATATCTGACATTAGCATCTGGTGGCATTCAAATAAATCTGTGGCAAGAAAAGTTGACGGGAACGCGTCTTCTTCGTGAGTGGTGTGCCTTGTGTGCGACTTTGGAGTCGAGAATGTCAAATTGGTCTCAACAGTCATCATTAGTGTGGCGGAGATGTCATTGGGAGTGATTGCCAAAGACTCTGAGAGATGGCGCACATCGCATCGCCAGCGGGCATCTAAGATCAGTACTACTCATTGTCAGAAGTGTACCTCCATAATATACTCTATGCGCGTTTGATGTGCGGTGATGGTACAATAAATTGGATTGTAATTGCTGGTGTGCGACGGAACGCTTTTGGGTGGGCTGCGCCTTCTCTTTTATGGTCTGACAGTGATATTTCTGCATCCGATTCCAATTATATTGTGAGTTTGCTCATCGCCCATTATAGCAGCTGTCGGTGAACGGTGCACTATGCGATGCACGCTGATGGAGTTGAAGTGTGTTTGTGTTCTTGTTGGCAGATCACACGCTTGTCAAACGAGGTAAATTGTTCGTCCGCCTTGTTGTCGGAATGTATGAAGGGGGGTTGGACGCGCCTGGCTTATGAATGTTTTGAAATTTATGATTTTCTGATCATGACATCAAGAAAACAACTTAAATAAATTATTTGTTTGAAGCCGAAGAGAGGAGTGGCTGTCAAAAAGAAGGTTAGTTTATGAATTCAAAAGTGCTTCTCAGGTGAATGTTAACAGATTGACCTTGTCAAAATATTTTAAATTATAATTGAAGAGTGGATGTTATGTGGAACTATTTATTTAATAGTGAGAATGTACATTCTGCATGGATGGGAGAATGTTTATTTTGATTTAACACGATTCCCTTTTTTTAAGTAAAATATTTTTTGTGTCCAAAAGAACGTTACCAACATTTTGTATATAAAAATTTTGTTTTTAGGGAAACCGTTCGAAAGATTTTAATTTTTGCTTGCATACAGGTAGAGTAGATGACCGATTTGGTAAACCTCAAAGTAGTGAACTATCCACAATAGTCTATTCATTTTATAAAAAAAATTATTTTTTTTTTACTAAACTGTCTCGCAAGTATTTAACATTGATTGAGCACACTGAGGTATTTTTTAAATTTTTTTAAACCGGATTGAAAGCTTATACATGTAAAAAAATTATATCGAACCAAATGTGCATTTTGGATCAAATTCATTTTAAGAAAATCTTTTAAAACTCCCGCTCAAAAGAGTGAACAATCTCAAAAGAGTGAAACAGGCCTGGTTTATATTATCTAGTGTCTACTGTATTCATATTTTTCCAGGTAGGTAATCACATGGCGTACTTTTTTCAAAGTTATTTAATGGGTTGTCTATGTAACTAAAAGAACGATTTGAATGTATTTTTTTTGCTTTTCCTATAATTAGTTGCATATTTCAAAAGTTCTTAATTCCCAAGCAACTTAAACATAAGAGAAAGTACTTGCGATCCAATCGTGCATTTTATTTTAATTATATAAGTGACTACCAAAGTTATAATAATTCAACGTTGTATTGAATATTTTACAGTGAACATTTAAGCAAGTTTAGTTTAGTAAAGGGTGTTTTTTTTATTGTTATCTAAATTTTGTTTGCACGAATCCAAAATTTGCCTTATAGTACCTATGTATATCACAAGTAAAAGACGCGTGATAAGAATCACCAAGAACTGTTATTTTTAGACGTGTGGTTTTCAATCTGGCAATACTTTTTTCGGAGTTAATCTTTTGGACAGCTGTCACTTAATTTATGCTCAGTTTGGTTTCATAATGAATAGAATTCCTGAACAGCGTTTGCAAATCGTGCAAATTTATTACCAAAATAATGGTTCCATTCACCTGACGCATAGCAAAACAATCAATCTGCATGTCTTTTCGTCAACAGTCTTAACGGCCCAATCGATCTTCTTCAAACTTGGTGTATAGTGGCATTTGGTGGGTGATTATGCACACTCGTTTTTTTTTCACTTTTTTGTAGAACCAAAAATGGCAGGTACTCATGCTTTTTTTTCAGCAATTTAACATAATCGTATTTTTCTCAAAAATGGCTGAATAAATTTTCTTAAGAAAATCAACGAAAAGAAGGCTCCCTTTGGGTGGAAGATATTTTTCAAAAAATGGTTACTAATGATACCTCCCAAAGAACCATCTTTTTAATTTTGATTTTCTTCAAAACGATATGACTGATTTCAATAGTTTTTTTCCTAAAAAATTACTTCTACGATTTTGATTAAACTTTTTCTATATTCTAGTATTTAAACGATCTACTACGAAAAATTATACAATTTTGCACTTATTAACTATTAAAAGAACCTGTCATAGAAAGTTTTTATTTATTTTGAATTTTCTCATTATCAGCTGGATTGATTTAGATACATTTTTGTATAAGAAACTTTCAGATAAAATTAAATATTATTGCATATCAAAATTTTCAAAGAATAAGTTTTTGAATTTTTAAAAAAAGTTTCAAAATTTTTGAAAATTCGATATTTCATAAATGGGTTGTCAAACTTTGTTCAAATTTTATTTTTGTATGCAAATAAATAAATTCCCAAGATTTGCATACCAAAAGTATTCCTTAAAAATGTTTTTAGAATTCATTTATATATTTTTTTTTTATAAATCTTACAAAATCATATTTTTAACAAGAACTGCTCCTCAACTTTTCTAAAAAAAAATTAATACATTAGTAAAGCCTACCATTGGATAGAAACCCATTTTTAAAAAAAATGGTTATTAATGGTACATCTTAAAGATTCAGTTTTCTTATCGATTTTCTTCAATGCGGTATATCTGACTTCAATAATTAGTTTTTTTTTACCAAAACTTACAAAAATAATTTTTTAGTTTTAAAAAAATATTTTTTTTTGAAAATCAATTTTTAAAACTCAGTAAGAGTGAGTTTTTAAACACTCTCCAGAATATTTAAAGAAATACATTTACTTTTATGAAGAAAGTAACAGTACCCACCTACCACTCCTCCAAAATGTTGAAAACCGCTAAGGTAAATATTTTTTTTAAATTGCTCCTTACATAAAAATCTTTTCTGTATGCTAATACTAGAATGATCTACTAACAAAAATTATAAAAATTTACCTTCAGCAATAATCTCATAAACCGTTTTTTTTTTACTTTAAATTTTCTCGTTATCACTTGAACGGATTTAGATTAATTTTTATAAATACAAATTTCAAAGATTATACAAGGACTTTTTTTAGCTTATTCAAATATTGGATTTCATATTTTCAAACATATTTCTCTTATAATTTCGACGTTTTTATGTATTTTTTTTTTTAATCTACGCCTTTTGAATGTAGGAGCAAGTACGTTAGACCGAGTTGAACGATTCCTTAAAGTATACAAGTTGCTTCTTTTTAAACCTTTTCAATATATTCTATACTTCACCTCTTTTTTAGCTCTTTTGAGGTTAGGTAACGAATTTAAAAATATCAATATAAGCGATTTTAAAAACTTCCTATAACTTGTCGAGAAATTAATTGTTATAATTACGTGTTTCAATATATACCTTATTTAGGGTGTTTTTTTTTTTAAATTATGTGGGATCCGACGAAAACTTTTCTCGGATATTAAAAGAGATGTCAAAAAGGTTTGACCTAAATTTTGAAGAAGAAAGTTATTATTTACTTTTTAGGAAGTATTACAAATTCTGTTGACAGTAAATGAATCACCAATTTCAAAAAAGGCTCATCTTAAATATTTTTAGAAATGCGTTTTCTTCAAACCAATTTTATCTTAATGATTCCCTGCTCCAATTATGCTAAAGAAAAGTACATCTTTTAGTATTTCTACTGTTATTGTCATGTTGTAACTGAAAAGTAATTTTTTTTTAATTTTAATCTATGCTTTAGAAAATAATAAGTTCTTTTCATTATCTTTAAAATTGTCAAAGATGTGACCTTTTCGAATTTGGCTATCCAAATTTTATATAACCTCAAAAATAGAAAGAAAAAAAAACGATTTATGATGGCAGAAAACGGATGACGGATTTAAATTCTGGACCAACAATTACCTTGAATATGCCTTCTACTTCTTCGTATCCAAAGTCGTGCAAACCTAGAGGAAAAATATCCCTTTCATCTGAATAGATGAGTCTTTTTAAAGGAATAAATAACAAGTGCCTTTATCCGCTATAAAGCTAAAAATCAAATTTTGGAAGAGTATGCATAAGAAAATATATCTCGCAGGTTTTTTTTCTCCACAGCCTGATAAATAAAATATATGTTTTGAGACATCTTAAACCATCTGGCTTATTACTTTAGATGACAATCTTTAAAATATTCTTCTTTAATGTCTACAAAAAATTTCAAATCTCTAATCTTCAAAATCTTAAAACATTAATCTCTTCCTTCTCTCATATTCAATTATTGTTTTCCTTTTTTTTTATTTCTAAATATTATGTGAGATCATACCATTTTAATTGAAAGATTAAGTATATTAACAAACAAAGACTCTTTCCATATTTAGAAATATTTTGAATTTATTAATAGTTAGGTACATAAATATTTTTTCTCTTATAATATTTTATTAGCTTTGGTTGCATATAAATCATACAAAAATTTCCATAAAGTGTCCATTTCCACTACTTTTATTCGAAGAAATATATATTTTTCAAAATGAGCACAATTCTAAAGATGGTTTTACGATAAAAAAAAATAATGATTTTGATGAACCACGTTAACTAACAATAAAAATACAATTTTTTTTTTAATTTTATGAATAACAATAAAAATCAAAACCAACAGTCCAGCGCATAAATATCACCACTAATACCATTGTCGAGCGTATAGCCGCCATTATACCCATGGGGAATAATTATAAATTATTTTAGAAACAATAATAAAAACTCTAGCTAACACGCATTTAAGGTTATAGCTCATTTAATCTGACATTTGAATTGTTTAAACAAAAAAAACTTTTTTTTCGTGAATTTAAAGACGATACCCATTGGAAAAGATTTATAAGTAAAATCTATGAAAGTGAATAAGCTTGGCTCTTCATTAAGTTACAAGTGGTGTTATTCAAATCTACTGACCATTTGCCATTCAATTTGTCCACTTTCTTTATGACAAGCTATTAAAACTTCGATTTACGACTTAAAAAAACAATTTTATTTTCAATTTGAAGCGACAGAAAAGACATAAAAATTGAGTAAGAACAAACTATGATGTAAAAGTTGTAAGTCGTAGCTACACATACATCAAATAAAGCAATGAAAACTTATAAATTGAAATGCTATATGTGAAACGAATGTATTTCAATAAAATATGAGGTTAAACTCACAAGTGTCGAAATTAAAGTATTTTCGCAGGTAACTATAAAAAAGCACATAAATATTTTATGGCTTGCGCCATGTTGTAGAATTGTATGTTTTCGAATTATTACTTTGAGCCAAACAGTGTGATAGTTAGGAAATATAAAATTGCATCCCTAATGAGCCAACCGCTTGCTTCTTTTGCATACAATTCCTTGTTATCTGCATGACATTTAAGATGTCCCTTTGCCTCGAGAAATGTCCTTCATTAGAAACTCTCTTTGATAAGTAAGCGTGGGTCGGGTGCGGTATGGTATAACCTATACTATATAGCTGATGCATTTAAAATGCATTTGTGCATACATTGCCGATTGTTGAAGCAGCAAATTTCCACTTCCCATTTGAAAGCCATTCTCTTTTAGCCATCATCTTTCTCAAACCCTCCATTATGTGCCCCCATGCAATAATGACACGGAACGTAATACAGGTCCCTTCATTCAAATATAAGCACTCATCATCATCATCCTCTTGAGCTTCAACAACGTCATATGCTTCCCTTCAAGCATCAGGTACGCTGTTTTTTTTTTGTTGTACGGATGAAACCATACCAACTTCACTTCTATATATGATAGGCGTAATTTCGACGTCTAAGTGGATTCCGCCATCGACACATCATAGCAATGAGTTATATGACTAGGCTGATGCTGATGCATCTTGCCCATCATGCACCGCATCACTCAGGGATATATGTACATAATACTTGGTTATATGTTAGAAAGCAAGAGAGATGCCTCTTTTGTGTCACATTTCACATTCCACATGCGGAGCAACACCAGCACCATTAGTAATGAGAATTCAATAACTCTCCTTCCTTTCACAATAACTATATGTATGGCATCCCAATTTGTGATGTTGGTACCTACCTACCTACACATGCTGTGGAACAACGTGCCATCATCCGTCACTATGCACTGATGATGCCCTGGCAGGAACATAGAGTATAGTGCTGCATCGGCAGCTTTAGAGAAGGTATTCCAAAATTTTGCAATATCCACTCGAGGTTTTTTTGGGTAACTTAAGGGTTATCTATACTCGGAGTATAGTGTCCTAACTCAAACTCTTCATTCGGATACTCGAAGGATCACTAGAGATAAACCTACACACATCTAGGAAGGGGTTTATTGTTGGATGGCAATGGTTTTCCGCTCCAGTTTATTTGGAGCTTGATGTTAATCGAAAATCCACAGAATTATAGGAGCTCCACATAGAATCACCTTTTTCAATAGCTTACCAGATAAGATGAAGAAGGTTAAAAAAAATCTCTCACAAAAGCACTCAAGAGATGCTCATTATGAATGAATGAGTGCTGGATTAATCATTAGGCAAATACTTATGGCATGGGCCCACTACTAGCATCTTGGGGCCCATGGCTCTTGAGAAAAATATGTCAAAGTAGCTTCAGGTGGAACTTGGAATGAAAATGGATCAGAGACTTAAAATGACTTATAGAAAACGGATCAAAGATAAAGATAAACATTGAATCGAAGACGAAACGATGACGGATCAAAAATGGAACAGAAACGAACCTAAGAACGGATCGATATTGGATCGAAAACCAACCGAAGGTTGATCGAAGAATGATAGTAAACTGATTGAAGATGGAAGATGGATCGAGATCAATTAGTGGATAGATTATGGATTAAAACAGATACAGAACAGATCGAAGATTGATGAAAGGTGGACTGAAAGCGAACCTAAAATGGATTAAAAATGGATTAAAGACAATTCGAAGACAGTATGAAATAAGTTTCTCGAGAGCACCTTACCGCGAGGGCCTTAATCTTCTGGCGAGACTTATCTCACCTGACGGAGTTGATTATGTCAGTTTCGTTATTCTCTGTCCCAATAAGTGTTAGAGTAGCTAGTCCTATCCTTCAAGAAGTATATCCGTATAACAAATTTTTCTGACTGATCATCACTTGATAAAATGTGTTCTTCACTTTAAGTCTTTCGATCCTGCAGTAAAATGGGGACGAAACCCCTGATTTTTAAAAACTTCCAGGGTAGGAATTTTAAGTTTTCAGCTAACCAAACCCAAACGGCGCACAAGTTTCATAAGGAGAAGATGCAAGTAGGAGTCTCTGGTGGATAGTTATAATCTCAGTCAGTTCGTAGCGATCTTGGTAATTACCTCATTGACATCCAGCAAGAACTAATCTTCACTCCACCGATGTATTGCCCAGGTGCAACCTCTCGGAGGTACACAGTTCGGCAACTTTTGGTTCACGTTTGATAATCAGACTGCATCTAAATTCAGCACATACGGTTCAAAGACAGAAAGGTTTTGGATCTGAAACGTACTAAAAACGTTTCGAAGACTGGCCGGAGATGGATCAAAACTTGATAGAATGAAGATCATAAGCCGATCATAGATAAAACGAGAAAGGCATGAAGATGATCCAAAAATGGATCGATGATGTATCGTAAACCGACGGAAATTTGTCTAAGAAGGATCGAAGGCAGATTTAAGACAAACCGAAGACAAGACGAGATAAATGGACGGATGCCAAACGGATTAAGAATTGAAGGTGGATTTAAGATATAAATAAAACGGATCGAAGATAGACCAAATTCAGATCAAAGACGACTTGATGACAGATCAGAAACGTATCAAGATTGATAGAAATGGATTAAAGATGTGCAGAATGAAAATCATAAGTGGATGGACTGAAGACGGACCGATGACAAACTGAAGACAGATTGAAGAAAATGGTTCAGGTAATGATCAAAACCTGCGAACAGATCGACGATAAACCGAAGATGGATCGATGACGGATTCGAAAAGTAACTGAACTGACCCGAGATGGATCAAAGATGGATAGAATGTAGATTGCATACGAATCACAGATGCACCGAAAATCGATCGATGACAAACTGAAGACAAATCAAAGACAGATCAAAAATGTCAGAAATGACAGCTCGAAGACAAACCAAAAGCGGAGGGATGACGGATCAAAGACAGAAACAAACACGTATCGAAGAAAGATTGAGAATTGAAAAATCAACCGAAGGTGGATTAAAGCCGGACTAAGGATTCAATAAAGAAAAATCGAGGACGTATTAAAGAAAAATCATAGATGGGTGAAAGATGTTTTGATGATGGATCAAAGATAGGTCGAAGATTGATGAAAAATGGATCAAAGAAGTGTAAGACTTACCTAACTTAGGAGAGACTTTGAGGTCTACTTTTCCAGGGGCATCAACAAGACTAAATTCAACTAAAGATTGATCAAAGATTGATTGGAGCTAGATTGAGGAAATGCTTGATTATCTTTTAGGAAGAAGATAAGCCTTTGCTTACATTGCCTAGGATCATAGCTTTACCCGGTCCTGTTGTGAGTAATCTACACTTCTTATACAAATTTGGAGAGTTTTTCAAGAATTATGTCAGGTATGATCTGTAAGATTTTGACGATGCTTTAATCTCTAGCTTCCCACTTAACAGGAGGACAAAAGTGTTATACTGTAAGTTTTGCTGGACCTCTGTACGTTCGGCAAGGCATCCAAGTTTTTTTTTTAAAGACAAGATCAAATGAATCATGGTCTTTTAGAACCTGTTTTTATATGTATTTTCTCTCTTTAGTTAGAAATGTTATACGGGGTATCATTTTTTATGGGTTTCTAAGGATATCTTCGCCAAGTGACCTTAAATTATAATCAAAATATGGTAGTAAAAAGGGACATTTTTCTTCATCTTGCTGTAACCAATGTTTTGAGGGCTAAGAACAAAAACTTTTTAAATATTACTCATTCAATTTACACTGTAAAACAATCAGAACAAAAAAATATAATTAAACATATTTAAAAAGTAACAAATCTTGATTTTTTATCAAAATTTGAAAAGCTGATATGGAGAAGGACGAGCAACTATCCTCAATGACGATTGCGATGAAAGTCCCACTTTCTATATCTCCAATTTTATTTACAATTAGAATAAAACTTATTCACAAAATATGTTAAGAATTGGCTTCTCTCAGTGAGTTAATCATTGAGTCTGGAAAAGATAGGTACATATTTTCCATGCATGTCATGCCATATGATATGACTCCTCCAACATTCAACAAAAGAATCAACCAGAAACTCAAAGACGACGACGATGATGATGACGACTAAGGCTCAAGTTGGTCCGCTGACGCTGCTGCTGTTGCTGCCGCGAGAAATAAAGAGTGTTCGCGAAGCAGAAACATTAATCGCTTTACGTGTCAGCTTAAGTCAAAGAGTATAACGGGCGGTAATAACTATGACGACGACGACGACGAACGGGCGGGCGCAGAGAATGTCGTAGAATCTAAGCCCCAAAGATTATACGTTCTTGGAGTATGCCAACGAAGCGGATTTGCTGCCTTTGTGTTGAGTCAAACCATCCGATATATAGGTGCCAAGGTGCGGAAACAATCTTAAGCTACGATAATTGATAACACATTGTGGTGCAGCAGATAATGTGGGTAACCGTTTTGATGCGATTAATTGCAATTGAGCTTGAATTGGGTTAGTTAGTGGAGCACTCGGATTTGGGGCTAGGTGCTATAGAAGACCTCTATGGGACATTAATGCTTACAGTGCTATTTTAATCTGCTGCGACTGATTTGGTAAACAGACATTGTATTTAGTTCATAATAGCGAGTCTAATGTAAATATATTGTAGGCGGCAAGCGTCTATATATACTATCAGTGGTCCAAGTACCTCCACTTCACTTTCGTGAGTTGTTTGAACAAAAATGATTTTCTAATTGAAAATCCATTCATTCAGCTGTTACACATACCTACTTATTGCAATATCTTTATTATGGAGCCAGAAAATGTGAAAAAATAAAATACATTTCTAAAGGAATTAACGTTAAACTTAAATAAGACTTCTTAGGAGGTTGCTTGAAACTAGTGTCACACTGACTTAAACAACAAACTCCACTATTAAAATTAGAAAAAAAAACGAAACGAGAATCGTTTCAAAAGAAAAAAAAAAGCTTGAGTATATAAACTAAGGTATCTACAATCGACTCTTTGCTTATTGACTTAAAATTCTATTCCTTGTCCTTCCCAATAATTAAGTGCGTTCACGCTTAACAAAACAATAAATATTCTTTTTCAATGAATATATCAAATTTCATCCCTAAGAAATAACATTGTTGCAACAACAAGATTTTTCCATGTTTTACATTCCTAAATATCGCTCAAGAAATGGAAGCAACGCAATTTGAAATGTATACATGTTCGTATTCTATTCTACAGAAAAAGGAATCATCGATCTTTGTACTCGTAGCAGTGCTGTCGTTTTACAAATTTAACTAAAATTTAGAGTACCAAAATTTATTTTGTTTTTATATTTCAAACTAATAATTTATAAGAAAAAATATAATTATTAACTTGATCTCATTTTTGATTTGATTTTTAGATTTTTTAAAAGAAAATGAAACAAATTGAATAAACATGAAAATTGTGGAAGAAGCTACCTTTTCGGAGAGTAGTTTCTTATGCTATGGAAGCGGTTCCACATGGAAAACACTCTCAATTCTTCTTCAAACAAAATAATAAAATGTAGTCGGGAGTGCTAATTTTCATTTTTTCAACATTTTAACATTATTTCAAGTGACCAGCAAAAAATAAACATTTGTTCAAAAGAAAATTTTAAAAAATGCTTTCATGGAAAAAGATTACTATACAGTAATACCTTTGACAGCATTGCTGTGCAGAAAATTGGCAACACTCACTGGAAATAAAGATAAAGGGTGTGTTTTTTCTTTAAAGAAGTGAAATTCCAAATTAGCAACAAATTTTCTAGTGATATTAGATTTATGACAGTGCATTTGACAGTTGACAGATGATTTGTATTTAGTATATTTCGGTTTTTATTTATGAAAAGATCCAACCCAGAACTAAATTTCGACTCCATTTTTTTGATAAAGTGGTGAAAAATTGGACTTACAGTATAGTCGCGTAAAATTACGGCCATCCATATTCCTGAAATACACACAGTTTCTATAGTGACCTTAAGTCTGATATTAAATCAAATATTTTTCTTCCATTTTGAAGGTGTGTAGTTCTTAAAGAAACACTCTTTAGTTCTGTACGAGACAGAAGCAAAAATTCAGTCCTGCAATACTAAAGTAATTATAGGTGGGCTTTTCTGAACAGTTTTCACAGAACCTAAAGCGAACCAACCAAAGCGTATAATCAGAAGCAGTATATGCAGTGGACATCCCATATACCTACCTTAAGCAAAAATGACACACTGTGATTTTTTTATTTCTTTGAACTTGGATTACATTTCAGTAATGTCTGGCGCGAAATATGAGACTTTTAAATTTTTGTCCTGAGTTTTAATATAAAAATTAATAACTTAAATCATGTTATGGTGTTTCTTGTTTTTTTTTTTTTATTTTTGCTGATGAATAAATTAAGAAGATCTCGTATAGGTATATGTTAATCTCTGTTTCTAAAGAAAGCAAACTTGTTTTTTTTTATTGAGCATAATGGCGCCACACTCATTGGGTACTAAATCTACATATGTATGTATATAAGTTTGGAAGCAAGATCTTGATGGTAATCTATTTGGACATTTGTTTTGATTTTTAAAACTAAAATAAATGTGAGATGCAGTTTTTTTTATTGAAGTGCCTTTTATAAAAAATTGACTAAGGATTCTGCTTTATTGACTGCTGAAACTAACACGGCGATGTTGTTAAGGAGATTTTGATAAATACATCAGCAAAATGAAGCAGAGTATACCAACAATTAAATTTGAAAACCTTAGGTGAAACAACAGTTTAAGCTAAGCTGGACATTGTATGGGCTTAAATTCTAGTCACAATTCGAGCTTAAAGGTTCAAATGTGTGGTTCAGACAAGAATATAGTTTTCTTTTGGTCACTACAAGCACTCATTTTTCACTTTTCTTGAACTTCCAAAAATAATCTTTCACTGATTGGTTTGATGGGAGTTTCCGGGAGTTATTTTAACTCCCACTCTTAACAAAAATATAGGATTTTTTGTAGGAATACTTTCGAAAGTATTGTTTTGATGTGATATTTTAATTGCGATGCAAGGTATTATGTGTGTGAACTTGGCAAGATGAGTTTTCTAACTCGTTTGGAATAAAAATGAGTAAAAACATTCACAAAGCTAATGAAAAGTGGGGATGCGATCTGACAGTCAAAACAGTCAACAGAAGGAACTAAAAATTTATTAAATTCCAAGATTAAAGGTAGAACTATAATTGTCGGAAGGGCACTGAAGCTAATGAAAAGTAGCTTTCTGTATCGTTAAAAGGAGAACACACATATACGGTACTTATCATCTATCCCTTTTTGGCAGTACTATTTCACCAATTGTCAATTTTACTTGAGTAAGGTGTGCTCCGAAGTATGTGCGTGAAGTTAACACCACCATTTTGGATTTTCAAAAAAAGTTTGTGCGTTAATGTGCCCAACTTGTGCTGCCAAGTGCCGTATTAAAAAAAACGTACTAAGGATTTGGTTTTTAGAGGGTATCCATTTTTTTTAGCGTGAAGTTAGCACCGCCATTTTGGATTTTCAAAAAAAAAGCTGTGCTGCATTGTGATCAATTGGTGCCGTAAATATTTTTAAAAAATTATCAAATTTGCTAATTTTACGGACGAACATTTTTCAATTTTTGCAAATTTGTAAAAAATTAAAACTTAATTGTTTTTTGGCCATAAAAGTTACAAACATGCGAATTTTGTTTTTATCTTTTCGGAATATGGCAGCACAAATTGATCACAAAACAGCACAACTATCACTTTTTAGTAATAACTATATTCAAAAAAAAAAAAAATAATTCGTAAAATTTATAAATTTCGCGAATTTCCTAAATAATTTACGGCACAAGGCGGTGTAAGTTGAGCAAAATGCAGCACAACCTTTTTTATTGAAAATCTAAAATGGCGGTGCTAATAATTTTGCTACAGCCCTGCGCAAAGTTTTATTTTGGCCATAAATGTTGCAATTATACGATTGGTTTTATTTTTCTCTTTGATTCTTAGTAGCATTTGTTGACCACAAAGCAGCACAACTCGTTTTTTTACGAAATTCTGAAATTTGCAAAATTTCATTCGTAAAATTTGCAAATTTGCGAATTTTTCAAAAATGGTTACGGCACAAACCAGCGCAAGTTGAGCACGATACAGCACAACCTTTTTTTTTGGAAAATTGAAAATGGCGATGCTAACTTCACGCTAAAAAAATTGTTACCCTATAAAAACCAAACCCTAAGTACGATTTTTTTTTAAATACGGCACATGGCAGCACAAGTTGGCCACATAAGAACACAACTTTTTTTTTGGAAAATTCAAAATGGTCGTGCTAACTTCACGCATATCCCCGAAGCGGATAGCGAAAGTTGAACAAAAGTTGACTGAAGAGCCCCTCCGAGGATTATAGTTCTAGGTTTTTTCCCGAAAGTAATCCGTATTTTTAGGCATTCGGATTTTGTTCAATCGGGATTTTGTCATTCAAGATTTCGTCCATTCCAGATTCTGACAAACGAGATTTTTGGAATTTGGGATTATGGCATACAGGATTTTATACACAAATAGGTATAGTTTTAAATAACGTTGAGAGTGATGAAAAGTTTTTGAAGAACAAAGATTATAAGTGGGTTACCTCGAAGTAAGGAAAGACAGAAGTAAAGTGTATTACACGAATGCAAACCCTTTCATCAGATTCTTTTTTGTGGTGCGTAGACCATGCACCCATATATGACAGATGTGATCGTTAACTCCTATAAGACAGAAATTCTGGTTGATATTATCCACTCTTTTGAAAGCATAATATACTCTCCATCCTGCTCTTATCCATATATGATCCATCTCCGTCTCCGATCTGTCCCTCATCCGTGTCCAATCTGTCCTCAATCCATATTTCCGATCCGTTTTGGATCAATTATGGGTCAGTCTCCAATCTGTCTCAGATCTATCACCAGTCCATTTCCAATCCATTTCCAATCTGGCTCCGAATATTCTTTTATCCATCCCTGATTTGTCTCTAATCCGTCTTGGATATTCAGTCTTAGAATATTCTAAACACTTTAAGGTCGCCATAAGCTATAAGAGCAGAAAGATGAAGTATTAAATCTTAAATATCCCTCGTTTCCAGTCTTGCTACCACCTTTGACTACGAAATTACACGAAACAAAAAGAAGGAAGGCTTAGACAAGTTTGGACCCTTAATAAAATTAAATGTGTTATTGTGACCAATTGAAACATTTTGGTTTCAATAGGACTAAACCTTAAAACCCTAATAATGTATATGATTTGGCCTTATACCAATCAGAAAAGGTGACATTCTCGATACTCTTTCTTCAGTTCTGCCTTTTCGGACATCCTCTCGAAAGATTGCACCGTGAAAATAATGAACCTTAAATCATTAGGATCTGTTTCTACAAACTCCGTAACTGCCCGAAACTGTCGATCGTCTCTAATGGAGATGGCAGAACAGTTCAACATTCACCTTTTCTGGGTGCCGGGCCACAGAGATATTCCAGGAAACTGTAAAGCCGATGAACTCGCCAGGATAGGAACTAGTACACCAATATCACCTTGCAAGATGAATATTGGAATACCGATCGCTACATGTAAATTTATGCTTAAGCAAGATTCTATGATGATGACAAACAGCAGATGGACAGGTATCACTACTTGTCTGGCGACAAAACAGATCTGGCCAACACTGGATCCGAAGCGATCGAGATGTTTGTTATCTCTGAGCAGATTGCATATTAGCTCTACAATTGGTGTCATTACTGGACACTGCCTCATAGGTAAACACGCCAATAGACTTGGTGTCTTTTCAAATGATTTCTGCAGAAGCTGCATCGACGAGGAGGAGGAAGAAACTATCCTACACCTTCTTTGCTCATGCCCTGCTCTTTCTCAAAGACGCAAAACACACTTAGGAAATTTTTTCTTCAGTGATCCCAGTGACTTAAATAAAATCGACATTCAGAGTCTCCATCGCTTTATTAAAAGCTCCAACTGGTTTAATTAACGAGGATTACCTCGCATTCTTTATGTGGTATCACAATGGGCCTATTCTGGCCTAAGTGTGTCAGCAGTTTTCCTGACAGCCACCTTAACCTAACCTAACCTAACCTTCATTATAATCAACTTATTTTTTTGCCACTGCATTGTGTCGTCCGTGAAGTTGTTGACATTCAAACAAAAAGATGCCAAACGTAAGGGCGTATAAATTGCGTTGCACTGCCCTTCAAAAAGGAACATTTGAATCGCCTATGCCTTCTCTTGATGGAAACGGAGGAACCATGGTCGTTATTGCAATAATTTTAAACAGTAGCCCTGTTTTTTAGTGCATTTTTATCTCCGCTTACAAAATTGCATTTTAAATAGAAGAACAACACAGAAACCAAATTTCATGTTGTATTTCACATGGTACTTGTTTTTAAGTGAAGATAAGAATTCAATAAAATACATGGCTATTTTCACTTAACAATCCGTGCTACACACTGTAATGACGACAGACCCAAAAGAAGTCGTTTGACCATCAGAAGCATCGGAAGCAATCCAAATATGAGGAAAATAATATTTGATATATATTGGAAATGAAGTAGGTGCGCCACAGTCAAATCGTGGAAATTTGAGGCAGTTTTTCGAGGTGCATACATCGTCACAAAGATCATACCAAACGATCGGTTCATGTTTGAAGACATTCCCGGAATGCAACATTATCACCGAAGGTTCTGTACAGTGTACAATGATGTGTTTGGAAAGAATGAAGTGCTTGTTTGTGTTCCTTGAAGACCCATTTGAGAAATCCGAAGACGACGACGACGACGAAAATAATGAAGACTCCTGGTTCTGCAGTTGATTCTAATGACATAATTGAAGACATGGTGAATGAACTGTAGAACTGTGATTGGAGTTTGACCAAGAATCTACGGCATTTTTTCCTTAACTTTACAAGGAAATATCCAGTAAAACAATAAAATCAAAACAACATTGTATTCATTTTTTTTTTTTTTTTTACAAAATATTGCAAATTGAAAGCTGCCAAGAAATTTATTTTTCGTTATAAATTATTATTAGCGATGCAGAATATCTTAGGATTTGATGTGTTAACCGGAATTTCTATCGCATGTACTTAAGTTTATTCATCATCATCAATCATCTACTCATCGTTCATCAATCTAATCGATAGCTGCCAATTATCTATCTGTATATAGATTTGGACATACATACATATATGTAAAGCATCAGGTATAAACACAAACATACATACAAAACCAGTTAAATGCATTTTCAATATAAATTTACCATATCAAGCCATCCACTTATCCATTGCATAGGATTTGAGCCTCGGCGTGTCATTTCTGACTTAAAGCCTTTAGTCAAGTGTCTATATTCAAGATTTGTTCCGTCGTTAAAATTAATGGATTTTGTGCAGAAGAAAAATGTTTGATTACATATTTTACATTTTTTTTGACGACTTCCATAATTAATTCACCATACCTCTACCCGTATATACCCATATCCACTGTGATTTGTAATAAATGGAGTTAATTCTGAATTATTTCCACAGATTTTACTAATCCTTTGCAAAATGGTGGCGGCATGGTGGCTGGCGTCGCGTCGTTGCCATCCGTCGGTGAATTTTCAACAATATAAAACTCAAATAAACATTAATCAGATTATTTGTCTAAGGTCGTGTCTGCCTGTTGTTATTACAGTAATCAAACACAGGAGAATCCCTTTTTTAAAGGCTTTATCATCGCGAATTAATCAACAGGGAGACGAAGTGAAGCAGTCAGCTAAAAAAAAGTCTTCTCCAAAACCGCAGACGAAGGCGATTGACGTAGTTCTCTTCTCACTCCTCTTGTAGAACCATAAAGAGTGCCCTGCCCATATATATAGCTCTATATCCTATCTCCACAAGTTAACATGCAAATATTGTTTGTGCCACCAGGACAAGTCGAAAATAAAACCGGTTCAACCTAATCCGCAAAATCCACCAAAAAAAAGGACACAAAAACTGACACAAAAATCCTTTAGCTCCTCCACAACCACACAAGATTCACTGCCAGAAAAAAGGTTAAAATTCTTTTGGCTTATCAGAGAAAGGGCATCTCAGCAGTTCCTGTTGTTGTGTTTCTTCCTTCTTCCAGAGGTCTTCAGTGGGGTTTAATCCTTTTTTTTTCTTTAACTTGGTCTTCTTCAACTACTATTAGCCCTGAATATATAGAATTGGACATATGTGGTGTTTTGAGATTTCATGTCAGTTAGAAGTTTCTAATCGAAAGCCCCTCGAACCCCCACTATTAGCAAAAAAGAAGGTTAGGTAAGACGGTTTTTGTGCCGAAAACTGTCTAGAAGACCATCAGAGAGCGGCAAATCGCCAAAATTTAAACGGCTCGGTGGCTGTGGCTTGTGGAAAAGTTTAGCCACGGACTGTGCCGCAGGAACTCGCTATATGGCAAGGTCTAGTCACATAAATCACCCGGAAACTAGCGAATAAACTATATATGCAAGGAAGAGAGTGTTGAAAGGATGAGGAGGTGTGGCAGGGCGCGAGTGTGTGCTTTCATGCTCAGAATAAAGCCAATTCACATATCACATATTACATATCTATAACAAGAAACCAATTTTGAGCTCACTGTTCTTCGTTCATTTTTATTTAAATATTTTTGTTTGACTTTTTTTGTAGTCTGCAAAGTTTCAAGGGGTTTCCTTTTGCTAAATGAGATATGTGGCATTAAATGGGTCTGATTACGTGTTGCGTGTTTATGTTTATTTCTGGGCAATGAATACGACTGAAACTGAAATGACACAGAATGTTATGCCCGCATTATACTTATTGTGAGAATATGAAGGGATTCCTTTTTTTTTTATAAAATATGTACGATGCATGTAAGTATAACTAAATGTATTTGTATAGAAATGCAGTTTGGCTTTAAGTCAAAACAGACATGACATTATCCGCTTTCGATGGTAACAAGATCAATATAATCGTTTCAAAGTTTGTCTGTTAACATCTGGTGATGTGAAGAGTTGAAGAGGATTGAAATGACAAGTTGGACCACCATTGGAGATTGTAATTGCTTTTTTTTGTTAAGGTGTGGGAAATGGGAATTTAAGAGAGAAAATGGCCTAAGTCCATTTGAGTTCATTTCGAAAAAAAAATTGAAATTGCAACCTTCTTACACTAAAAATGCTTATGAAAGTGAACAATTATTTTGTCTAACAAAAAGTACTTAAACATACAAGCATGTATTGATTTAACTTTTTTAGACCTTCGAAAATTGAAATGAAAAATTCGAATGTATTCTTTACAAAGAACGGAACATGATAATTTAAAACGCTGTTTGCTTTACATTAATAAATCTTACCATTTGTTATTTTTATTGGGAGTTTCAAAGGTCCTTTGTGGTGAAAGCTATATACTACACCAGGGCCGTTTCATAAAACTGAATTCTCTCAATGCACTTGTCATCCATTTGCTAAATAAATTTCGATCACTGCACATATGTGAAGTGGCTCCGCTGTCGATACACCAGCTGGAAGGGGAAAGTACATGCGAGTCTGTAGCAGAAAGAAGAGAATATGAAAATGATTGATTTTGTTGTTTTTTCGGTGCTTTGCATTTTGAAGCTAAATGACCTCTATTGCCACAGTTATAGCACTTGCCAAAATTTTTTCTATTTCTCTTCGCGTTGTTATTCTTACTTTCGTTGAACTCTTTGGTATTTGCTCGCGCTATAAATGCTTGCTGACTACCTGATGCAGCCTCGTTCAAATGATTATCCCGCTGACCCCTCCGGTTGGCCTCTTCTACAATTTTTATTTTGAGACTACTCATGGAAGGCAATGTGTCTCGAGTCTCCATCGCAACCACAAAACTTTCAAATGATTTTGGCAAACTAGATAAAAGAATAATTACCAACAGTTCCTCATTTATACAAACGGTTATCTCCGACAACTTTTCCACGATGCTGGAAAAAGAATTTATGTGTTGTGGTGCATTGTCACTGTCAGACATACTGAGCTGCAACAATTGTTTGAAGAGTGATACCTTTCTTGCAGGTCCAGATGGTTGATAGACTTGTCGTAAGTTTGTCCAGGCGTCTTTGGCTGTCTTTGAATGCTTTATATGAATTATTTGAGATGGCTTTACACACAGCATTATTGAAGCCAATGGCTTCTCATTTTGCATGTCCCATTTCAGTCCATCCTCCGCCGACATTGTCTCAGTCTTAATAATTTTTCCGCTCACTATTGGCCATTGTTCCGAATGTATAAGAACGCTCTGCATTTGGACACACCAGGAATCGTAATTGCTGTTGTCCAGCTTTTCTATTTGATATAGAGACGAACTCATTTTAAATAGATTAATAAATTATACCTTCTGATTTCAAAATGGGTTCTGGGCCCATAACCTGTTGCGAGGTAAAAAGTGAAGATCCCAATAGTTTGAAATAAAGAAAGCAGAATGCAGAAGTCTTTACAGTATGAGAGTTTATTAGCAAGTGACTAAGCAAAAAAGTAATACATATTATAAAGTTAAATAGTTAAATATTTATGTTGAATTTAACGAAGGAACTTTATGTGTTAGTTTAACTTTTCAACAAGTACAAATTAATACTCTTAGTCTGTGGTGAAATTGCGTTTCATAATCAGGCAGCAGAAAAAACTTATATACTTTTTAGTTATTTAATACCACTAAAAGGGTATAGTATGTTTCGACAGAATTTTTTGGCAAATTGACGTTCTGCGGAGGTTCATTTTGACATTTTTTGTATCGAATTTTCTTTATTTAGCATTCCGTTGTTCCACATTTAACGTTTGGTAAACAACGTTTTGTTTTTCTAAATGATTTGACCAATCATCACTCTGCATTTTTCATTTCGCAATTTTCACGAAGTAAGTACTTTATTTGATTAGTGTTATGAAGATTGGCAAATGCTTTCTTTGGCACTTTGTTGTTTTGACTTTTTATTATCAGCATTTTTTTGTTTCGCTATTTCTTGTTTGGTATTTTGTCCTTTGCTTTTTTTATTTGGCATTTAATTGTTTGGCAAGTTTTTCATTTTCATTAAACTACATGCCTTAAAATTTTGCGCGAAATTTTAAAACATGTACTTTAATGGAAGTCAACGCTTCAGAAAAAAGAAGTGAGTAAATCTAACCAATCACACGATAATGAAGGGTCAAGCAATCGATAATGCCTTGGCGATATTTCACGAAATAATAAAATGGCGAATCGTAATTTCCCGAGAAAAACTCTTGACCAAATAAAAAACAAATAAACAAAAAAAAAAGCTGAACATTAAACTGAGAAATGAATTTTGTGAAATGATTGAAAATTATTTTCAAACAAAAGCGAAAGATAAAAACGCTAAATGTAGACTGCAAAATGATTGAAAAGTACAATGAATAATGTAGAAAACATAAATTGCCAATCAAAAATTTTGAATTAATAAAAGTATTTAATGACTAACTCGAAACATGAAAATACCAACTGCATTTTGCAAAACAATTGTAGCCCCACTAATATAGTATTAGGAAGTCCGTTCTCATTATGAAAAAGAATCTAATAGTGGTTGATCTTGTGCAGTTTTTTAAGTATGTACTTTCAACTAATAGTATTTACTCTATTATCATAAAAAAGGGCCCACATAGTAACCATAAATAGAGGCTGGGTGCGACCCAGTTGTTGAAAGTTGATATGTTTTAATATTTTTACCAATTCTTTATAACGTCAATATGCGTAGAATAAAATTAATCTGAAGTCAATAACATTATTCGTTCTGGAGATATTTGAGATTAACGAAATTTAACAAAGTATTTTTTTTAAATTGCTTTTGTAAAAAAAATTATCATTGAATTATTTTTTAAAGTCCTTTCTGATCGTATTGGAACTACTATATACAAAATTAAATTCATCCGAAGTCAATACCTTCATTCGTTCTTGAGATTGATGAACCGAAAGAAAAAGATGGAACGTACGAACGTATGAACATACGAACGTACGTTCAAGCGTACGTTCAAACCCAGAAACACAGACATCTCGCCAAAAATGATGGATTCCGATTCTATAGAGCTTTAAAAGAAAATATAAGTCAAAATTTTCTATTCGACAAATCGGACCATTTACAATAGCTTCCAATGGGAAGTTATAAATCTACAAGTTGACTGTCATCATAAGTAAATTTTTTTATAAGTCGACTTTAGCCGTTTTTTTTTTGCTGGGTGCTTCATTTCATATGTTTTTTTTTTATTTATGCAGTGTCTTTTCTTCATTTTAAATTTTACATCATTTTGGAATTGTAATATAACATTAAACAAGGTATGTTCGTTGGGGCCATATGCCTTGGGTTCGCTCTGAAGACACTCTAAAGTAGGTACATTGATCCGAGTTTTTTTCTGTGGTGGAATGAGATAACGAACAATCTGTCAAAGTATCAATTTTATTTATTAATAATAAAAAGAAATTGGAACCTGTCAAAAGTTGTGGATTTTAAAAAATTAATTTTTAAACTTATTTAAAACATTGAACTTAAATTTCTTGCATTTTAAATTTCAACACAACTCTTCATGCCCCAAGGTATTTGTTGAGATCCAAAAGACGTTTGTTTTTTTGACAACTCTTGGTTTTGTCAAGAAAACTTTGATTAAACCTGGGTGAATTTGAAATCACACAATCTAGACTGCAATTTGAAGTCTCCATTTTGAGATATTATTCGTCCATCAGAAAATTTGGCATTTGATGGTGACCAAAAGCAGTATGTATTAACTCTGGGTTTCTGGGAATAGTTTTCACTATTTTTATTTACATTTTTGCTATTTTTTTATTTTTTTGCATTTTCACTTTTTCAACAAGTATTCGAGTGTGTATGTAGATATGAACTTAAAGCCAATAACCGCAAAGATTTTATTATTTAAAAGTGTTCACAATGACAGTAGCTCTGTTCGTTGAAACGAAAATAAACAAATTGACCTTTGGGTTCCTTCCTATTGAAAAAAATTTATGATTAAATGATAAAAATATGATTTTGTAAAATTGCGAAAAAATTGTTATTTTTGGTTCTAAGAAAAATATTCATAAGAAGTTTTGAAGCGACTCGAAAAATATTAAGAGCTGAAATTTCATACCCTTCAATCTTCTGTGGTACCAAAGTTAAACTTCTTCCCAATGTTATCAGGCACCAATTTCGTCAACATAACCAAATCTACGGGTACTTCAATTTCTCAATTCTGAGAAAGAAGCAATATTATTTTATTTTATATTTTATAAGAAGAAAAAAACAAAAATAAAATTATTGCTAATTTTGTTTATGTTTTGATTCAAAAAAGTACCTTCATTATAAAGCTGTAGATATGTGTACGTATCTACGAATCCAAATAAATATTATCAAAGCAAATATTCATTTTTCTTCTTCAATGTTAAGCAAATGAAAATTCATGTTATAAACATGTATAATAAACATTCATTTATCCCCCTGTTATGACTTTTACTATAAATACCTTGCTACAAGAAACTCACCACCTTTCGCTTATTTTTAAATTTTGTTTGAAATACCTTATTGTTTTGAACAATGCCAAGACATATTTGTGTGACGAATCATCAGAAGTGAGTAATTGTGACTCAGAACTAAAAAAAAAATCTAACCAAAGGTTCCAAGCCAACCACCCGTTGACTATGACTGAAAGGTTTCACTTCTGACAGCTTGCAACCGCACCGCGCGCCACTCTAAATATACACAAAGCATTGTTACGGCGCACGAAACAAAACAATAAACTTCACTAAACAAAAACAAAAACAAAAAAAAAAACCATATTAAATTCATTAAACAAATACAAAAAAAACATGCACTGCACTAGAGATACCTTCAAACAAAGCGAAAACCCATTTAGCCAGGCACAAAGAACCTATTTATCTGGATCGAGCCACAGAGGGGTGGTGGGTGCTAGGAGGAGGACGTGTTCCAGCAATTTAGAGTTCTCTAGCTGCTGGTGCTCTCTATAGCCAAAGCTAGAGCTACCACCGCCGGCCAGCCACTCTTTCGAAATTCGACTTCGTGTCTTTAAATTTATATGTCAGCGTCATAGTCAGTTGGAATCAGCATGAATCAGCTCGCAAATCAGTCCGCTGATTGGAATCCGAATCATCATCATCTGTCAGCGCCAGCCACCACCGTCAATGCTGACGAGAGTGTGTTGTTGTCAAAGTGAAGGCTTGCGATTCAATATGGCACGCGTTTGCAGTTCGTTTCAGGTGCGGAGTGCACCGAGAGCAGTTGCTGCGCGTGCTTTATTGCAATGGATCTTTGACGTCATTTTGGCTCCAGATGTCTGACTTGGATCGTGTTAATGATTTTTTTTTTACTGCCGCATAGGACTCAACGTCGAATTTCTTCAGAATCACTATTGGAAGTTACACCCAGACGCTTTCATGTCAGACAACTCCCTGGACATACCGATACCAGTCGAGGAACATGAACAGCACATTTCATACAGCTGCGGATTTGTCTTCCTGGATACGTGAACACTATGAGCAATAGGTGCCCCTGTGCATACTAAGGAAGGGCTTTAGCTTGAAAAATGGATCATGCTCTGTTGTGGAATTGTGTTGTTGGCGCCAATGATCCACTCCCTGAAGTACCTATCTATGTTTATACATAACTGTTGAAAGATAGCAAAGCGTGTATAGAGGCAAGAGTATGTAAGTAAGTGAATGTGGCGCTGCATCTTAAACGCCATAAGGGTGCATCCAGTAAGTACCTACAGTAAAAAAAACATAATTTAAATGCCTGTTGGTTGTTTCTTTAGATGTTCAAACTTCAAAGTTAGTTCATTAATACAAAATACACATCCAATGGCGCCATATTAGCCATATTAAATGACTTAATCAAGTGATGAAGCGTCATCCATACAGATGGTGTACGATTTTATGTCAAATATGCGTGTAAGAGTTGTCGATCATTAAAATTCTGTTGAAATGTATAGTTTATCTTGTTACATGTTGAGGCTAGACACTCATGAGTTGCTCCAACTCATCAATAAAGCTGTCAAATTTGCGAAGTTATCCTTCCATATAAATAAAACTTTGCATAGTCAACTGTGCCAAAAAGTCCTGTAAGTATACTTTATTAGGAATTTAAAAAGCAAAGATGATGGTTTCTTAAGGCATTTTCGTTATGAAGTATGTAGAATAAACAGTCTTCTGGAATACTGCATTTATGCGACTGGCAAACTGTCAGATTTTTTGTCAAAGAAGTCCATTCTTACTGACGTTCACACGAATTTAAATAGTTGCCTTATGAAGGAATTGATGGTAATGTGCCGGAAAGGAATGAGCCAATTCATTCGTTTTTATTAGTTTAGCAATGAAAAATAGTATGAGCACTAGGGGTGTCGGAATTTTCTTTTATTTTTTAAATTCAAAATGGGTATCGTTTATCTTGAAAAAGATTAAGAAAGAAGTAATTTTTGTTCTGGGATATTTTCAAAAATTGAGTTTTGAGACCCCGCGGCCGGTTTTAGGTAAAAAATTACAATTCGAAAAAGTGGTCAGAATAACCATTTCAATATGCATCGATATGTGGTCACAGTTACTTAAAGTGATTTTTTTTGCTTTTGTAACATGCTGCTAAGAAAATAGACTAAAAACTGCTCCTTTAAATGTCATAAAAACTTTTTACCTTAAACCTTAAGGAAAGCCCCCAAAAAAATCTATCGATTGTCTAGCCGTTTTAAGATTATTTTTTTTTTTAATGGAATGCTCGAATTGGCCCGACAACTTTATACAGCGTACTTAAATTGATAATCGGTGAATACAATTGAGTAAAGTAATCCAAAATAAAACATTATAAGCAATTGTGACGACATATCGACGCAAATTTAAATAGTTTGTCTGACCACTTTTTCGAATTAAAGTTTCTTACCTTAAAATGGTCGCGGGGCCTCAAAATTCAATTTTGGAAAATTTCCAAGAACAAAAATTATTTCTTTCTAAATCCTGAACAAGATCCACGATACCCATTTTGAATATAAGAAATAAAAAAAGAAAATGAAGATAATTTTGAGAACCTGTCAGTCTTGTAAGTCTGGTATAAGACATTAAAGTTTTTCACGTCCATAAGATGCTGTCCACAGAATGAGACCCAGTTCAGAAGAGACTTTTGCAATTTTGAAAACAAAACAAACAGACAATTTTCTTTAATAAACCTGTTTTAAGTCTAAAATTGCTTAGCGCATACTACAAAAATCTCTTCAAACTAAACATATCTTACCGGAAGAATGTATTAAGTGATTCGAACAGGAAAAAATTCTGTCTATCTGCTTGTTTCTCGACATACAGCACAAGCCACTGAAACAATTTTCTCGAACTTTTTAGGTACAAATAGAACGGTACTTGCTATACCGTTAAAGAAAAACTTACTTGTCTCATAAACGGCTCTTACGATTTTAATAAAAAAAAAATAAATTGATTTTTCGTAAACATCACCATGGTGCTATTTTAAGTGAAAATATTTTTTTTAAAAACTTTTGTTAACGTATCTGCGATCAATAATTTTTTGGCTTTTGAGTTTTAACTTTAAGGAACCTTTAAAATGTTAGTAATGTTGCAAATAAAAATTTTCAAAAAAGAAATTTTCTTTATTTTTTTTTTAAATACTTTCTTAAGGTACCTACCCAATTATTTTTTTTTGAAAATTCTATAATTGAAAAATTGAGTTTATGATTTTTTTATAAGACGTTTTTTATAGTACAAATTCTATAGATATGGTTGATTCTTTTTTTCGAAAAAATTATAAAAATTTGTGTTTTTTTTTTATTTAGACATCAATAAAGTCAATAATCTGTAAGAGCATTTTCATTAAACTTTTAAAGGACAAAAAATATGATGAAGTGTATTTTTAACTGAACGAAACTTCTTTTCATTCTTTTAGTTTAAATTTGTTTTCTCCCTTTTTGACCATATTTTTGTTGAGATTTTTGATTGCCTCTTATGTTTTGAACAATTTACACTTCTGCTTCCCTTTCTTCTTAAAGTATTCCTTTTAAGTTTTTGTAGTCTGTTTTTCTGAATGGCAACCCTTTTTATTAGGCTGGGTCATAACTTAGTTTCTTATTGGTAGAGATTGGCATAGTTATTGTTCAATAAAAAAAGAAGATAATTTAATTTTCTTAAAAATGACATATTAAGAAAATTTTTTGGATACAAATCGACCGAGAAACGTTCGCTCAAACTAAGCTGATTTTTAGATTTAAAAGTAATATATGTTTTTGAAAAATATATGGCATTTATGGCTATTTTGAGAAACTTGTTACATGAAACGCTCAAACTGGCTGTACGATTCATTCTTGATTATTAAAGTAAGACATTTTAAGAAATTTACTTTTTAATTTTATTTTTTTTCAAAATTAATAGTAATTTCCGTAATTAACAAACCTTACAAACCCGGTTCTCAATATGTCATTTTTAATAAAATAAAATCATCTTTCTTTTATTTTACTGAGCAATGTCTGCACCTGTCTCTGCAGGCAAAAAAGCTATAGGCAAATAAGTAAAAAAAAAACAAAAATATGATTTTCACATTTTTTTGCAATGTTTTTTTCTATTTTTTTAAATTTATGTTACCACCCATTTTTAAAATTTTTTGTGGAATTATTCATTTCGATGGCAAATTTTACTGTCTAAAGAAAAGGCTTTCAAGAATTTTGATTCGTTTTCCAGTTATATGTTAAAATTTTAAAAGGGGGCTTCTGCACCCCCTTCCAAAAAGCAACCTCTAATTTGATAACACTACGCGGTTTTCCCATCTTCACTGACCCATTTATTGGTTTTTACAATAAAAACCTTTGAACATCTTAGTTAGTTAGCGAGGACATAATCAATAGCCTATAACAGGTTTAATCGAAAAAAAGAACGGACCTGTCAGGATACTGACATTTTCACGACACTTTTCCAAGCCATGTGGAGTAAGTTGCAAATTTAACAATGATATCAAGCGTAGATTATAGTAAATTGCCATTTATCCAAATCTAACCAGAAAGTTATAAGATTTTTTTCTATTAAATAATAAAAAAAAAAATCATAAGACAAAGGAAATTTGCATATAGAATTTCTTAAAAGTTCTTAGGTTCCAAGCAGCTTGAACATAAGAGCAAGGACGTGCGATCTAGTCGTGTATTTTGTTTTGAAAAATTTGTGAATTTTGTTGTATAGTAGGTAACCCAGGAAAATTTGATGTTTACTTCGAAAAAATTCCGACAAAGCTGAATTTTGGTGGAGAGCTTTATTTTTATGTCTTAAGCATTTCTTCAAAAAAAAAACCTTTAATTTAGGACCGGGCAAAATATTTGAGGGCAGTAACATTCAGCTTTTTGAATTTTTTTTAAGAAATATGATCGCAAAAATTGCAGCTCAATCGTGATTCTTTCAAAAAAAAAAAAAAAAATACATTCAATAGATTAAAAGAAAATGTGCATGAGCTTCATGGTTTAGCAAACTGCAAAATTAATGAAAAGTTTTATTAAAATTGCATGAATCGATGGGCAATATTTGTCTAGCCCTTTCATCCACCAAAAATTTTTTACCCAGGCTCAAATTTAGGGTACTTTTTTGAAAACGCTGAAGACGTCAGATAAACCCTTTGCCAAAAATTCAGCTTTGTCGTAATTTTGATATTTTTTGTCTTATTTTTATTGCAAGTTGTATCCCTACGTCTCTGATTTTTACCTTAAAAGTTTAAAAGAAATTTAAAAATATTTTTAGCAAAATTAACAACATAGAAGCTTATAGGTATCCCCTTATTGAAAACAGTAGAATTCCATTGTTAAAGTTCTAATATATTTTATGCTCCTTTAAAATTCAAATATGGCAATATATCACCCACAAAAATAAGTCTAATTTTGACAGAGATATTAAAACCTAAACAGCACACCCTTAATCACTTTAATCCCTTATTTCATTTCTCAAATAGAATTCCAAACCAATTGAGTAATTTACCTAAAGATATAATAATTTTGTACAAAACCAAACAAAAACCTATAAGCAAACAATAAACACAAGAAAAAAAAAACATTATAATCGCTAACAAAAGTATTAAACTTTCTTCACTCTGCATACACATACTTCTTTCACTCCGCATAGGTTCAAGAAAAGGACTTAAGGACTTAAAACTCCTTCTCCCTTTTGTTGAAATAAAAATGCAAAAAAAAACACACGCACGTATTATTGTGCATTGTGTATCCGCGACTTTCTATTTTACCATTTGCGAAATTATACCTGCCACATGAACGACTGTAACTTCCGTCACTACCGCAATTGCAATTTTCAATAATTTCACTCCTATTATATAAGTGAGGGTTGTCGTTCTTAAAAAAAACCCCACTACCCCGGTGGCCACCCTAAACTCCATCTCAACCACCATCTCTTGCAAAGGCAAAGGATACATGCTTGCGCGAGTAAGTCCATCATCGATAACTTATGACAACATAATGCACGCAATAATAGCTTCGTAAACAAACATGGATTCAAATCAGCCAGAGGTATAGTAAAAGTAGAAGTATTGCTATTCCTTGAGGATTCAGTCAGAATCAGGAACAGGATCGGCGGTATTGCAAATTATACTAAAATACCTACTCGCGAAAAATCACCCACATTTTTCAACCTCAACAAGAAAAAAAAGTACTCCTTGGATTGAAATAAAAAAAAAGAAAGGCATGGGTAGGGTATCGCAGGAGGAATATTTGAATACAATCGGAATTAAATTGTGCTGTTCATTGTTGGTCGTGTATCGTATTATAGGGGATGATGGTATGCAAATAATATTATACACCATTAGTCGAATTGACGAAGAACAAATATAGAGTATGTGGAAGGGCATACCACAAGGATGATGACGCGACGCAAGAAAATTCCTCGTTTCGTAGCATGTATGAATGTACATAGAATCATCGTCAGGAGATTTTCTATTACAATAATGGGGCACGCTTGCGAACATTTAGCACATCATTAAAATTATGTTAACAAATAATAATTATTACGTACATTTGCATTGATGTGTTAGTTTTAAGAGGATTGTACTAGATATAAAGTGATTTTAGATTTTTTGGCAAATATTATATTGATGCTTTATTTGCTCGTCAATTCAAACTAGTCAACTCGTCATTTCAAACTGGAGGAGTCTTGAGGTCGAAATCAACAGGTGACATAAAATCTGATAATAATTTTAGAGAAAACTGTCCGAACATAATGATGAAGAAAGACACCTATGAACATAAAGCCTAGTTTACAGTTCCCATCCGAAAAAAAATCTATGCAAATATTCTCGCATGTCAAAAATAATTGAGGTGAAATGCTAAATGATTGGCTTACAGTTTCATGCAAAAAAAAAACTATAGCTGTCATGAAATGTCATGCAAAACTATGGACCGGCGATTGTTTTGCATGCGAAAAAAAGGTGTGGTGAATAAATTTTCTTTTATGGTCGATTTACACTTAAAAAAAATATATATATACACCTCAAGGCATTATTTGCATGCAAATGGTTTTTGCATCCAAAAATAATTATTTTCCATTTTTAGGCCTATTTTTTGTTTATTTAGGGTAAATTAATGACCCGGTTTTCGGCTTGAATATTTTCAATATGGTGCCCAAAACAGATGAAAAATCGTTTTTTTTTAAATTTTTTTTTCGCGTGAGAAATGTAAACTATGCTTAAGGGACGAAAAAAGTGGGTCTCACAATTGGAGCATTCGGTGCAAAAACCAGGGGCCAAATAAAAACATAAACAACTTATTGAATAAAATAAAAAAAATATAAAAATGTAATTTTTTAATTAAAACAAAATATTTTTTTTGAGTAGTCTGGTTTGTGTTCCGTTTTTTGGGTGAAAATAAGCGGTGCAGGATTTTTTGTTTGCTATTTCTGCAACAAAAAACATATTTCGTAAGAAATTTTTTGACCTGGATGCTTCAATTTTGTATGTCCATTGAGCTTTAGCCTAAAAAAACTGTGTTAATTTCTTGGTTATTCCCCAACAAATAATTTTTTTTAGAACCTGCTATACAATTAATTTTAAGGCTCCGTGAAATAACTCCCCAATGAAATAACTCCCCAAACTGAAAATGAATAAACTCCATAAAATTTGTATGGAGCAGAGAGGTTTTTTTAAAAACTCCCCAATCTTAGGAGCTATTTCATTTTCAGTTTGGGAAGTTATTTAATTGGAGAGTTATTTCATGGAGAATAATCTTAAGCCGAATCACAGTGCGTTGAAGGTATGGAGATGGTGGACAAAAAATATCAATTTTCCAAAAATAACTTTACTTTGCAAAAACAATTGTTGTAAATGTAGTAAAAAGAAATTTAGCAAAATATAACAACATTTTAACGGCCACTTTTGAATATGATCTATATCTTGAAAACGGCTTGCACGATTTGAATAAATTTAAAGGTATTTCAATTTCTAAGTGAGTTTAAAATGACAGAAAACTGTCGACCCCATCCGTCAACTACCACGCCGTTTTTTTAATTGTTTACTTTTTATATAACGCTAGCAAGATTTGAATAAAATTTCAGGAACTTGAATTAGTTAGAGAGTTGAAAACCCATAAAACATTGCAATTGCTATTCGCCCCCTGCCACGCCTCCTTCAAACCGCTTTATATTCGTGAAAATTCTTCTCAAATACAATATTTAAGTAAGGATTCTAAAATCTTGGTTTTTTCGTCTTTTTTGAACCTTATAATAATGGCATTTGGGGTCTTCCGTTCTAGGTCCAAGTTCAACTAGAAGAAACGCATTTTGCAGATAAGTTGAAATATTACCTGCCGGTGAAGGACTACTTTTAAACCAAGCCTCATGGCGCTTCTTGTACATTGATTCCATCGTCCTCTAAGGTTTGAGCCAAAAAACTTAATTTTGGATTTTAAATCATTTTTAATTATCAAGGGACACTTATTATTGGTCACTTCATTCAGGGTCAATGTTGAGATATGTTCATTTCGTGATTTTTATCAAAAGGAATCCATTTTTCATAAATTTTTTAATTTTTAAAGATTTGAAATTGACCTACAAAAAGTTCAATATTTTGAAGGTTAGCAAAAAGTAGCAGAAAAACTTTGGATTTCTGCAAAGTAATGACATTAAAAATTTTACTACACTTTGTTAAACTTTTTTTTAAAAGTTTTACTAAAGTGAATTTTTTTTTTCAATAATTTGCCAAGCTTACAAATTATTTCAAAAACCAAATAAAAATAGTCACACCAGCTCCAAATTAATCCAATACTACGGTCAACGCACTTTGCGACGCAGGTCTACTCAGGATGTACAGGGTGTTTTAGAATGTCTGTCTTATAAGCGGGGTCTTACGCTGATATTTATCTTGAAAACGTTTTAAGAAAAAAATATTTTTTGAATGATCTTAAATCTTTGTTTTTATACTGTAAATATAAAAATATTTGATCAGGAACTCAGAAGGCAATCCTTTTTTGACCTCAAACTTTTAAAAGAGAGGAAAAAATATCGAATCTCATTCTTTGAAATATTTTTCTCCTATGATTTCCATCATGTCTTGTATGTTTTTAAAATTCTTAGCACGAGCTTTTCAGTCATCCTCAGGTAGGGCTTAAATCAGAGTTAACTACTGAATTGTATTTTTGAGTCAATTTATATCCTAAGTCAATGTGGGCAATCGTGTATAAAATTTCCCAATAAAATTCCCATAACTTTTAAAATTGAATATGCCAACAATTTTCCACTTTTTCTTGTAGGCTTGAAGTTGGTCAATAAAAATGACAACCCAGTTGCCATGGAGTATTCATGTTCGATGCCAGTAAATTCTGAGAGAAACTGAGACCATAATGCACGTTCCCAATGGTAGGGAAAAATTCCGATAGCCCCCATTGGCATTGGCAGGAACCAATTTGAGGGCATTTCCCGTTGTTTCGCTATCTCGATTTTATTAATAAAAGTTCAGAAATTTCCATTGTGGCACCATCTCTGTTTCGATAATGAAAGGCGTAAGATGGTGATTTTCATAGTGTCGCAAAAAGATTTCAATAAATTTTTGACAGTGAAAAAGTGCTCCATATTTAACTCGGCGTCAATTTATTTCTAAGATTATCTTACTCTAATTTAACTAAGAGTTAACCCTGTACTGAAAAACTGGCCCTAAGTCTCTTGAAGATAAGAGGAGCGTTCAAGTCCAACTCAGTCGGGAATTTTAATTTGAATCCAAGAAAGTAAGGTAGGTTGGTACATTTAGTTTTTAGAGTGAAATCTTATTTTCCTCAAAAATTGCAGGCTCGATTAAGACAATTCCCCACAAAATTCACTCGGTATTCTACTTGGCCACTGTAAGTTCAACTCCCTGTAATTTTTGCCACCAAATTAAGAAGTCACATCATATATACAAATACAACAAGATTCTAAATCAACCTTTTTCTGGTTCTTGAATTGCAAATTTTCTATATTTTGAGTTATTGCCTTGCTCCTCATCATTGTCATCTTACACAATGGTTATCTCCTTCAACCGCAGCTCTGTATTGTACCATCACATGCTGCTGTTGCTGCAAAATAAGAAAACTAGCGAGAAAACAACAGACATCGAATTGTTTTCCATGAGGAATTTTGCAATTTATCTGATTTATTATTGCAATTTCTCATGTCAATTCGCTTGCAATGCTGTACCAGCAGCAGCAACAGCAGCGGCCCACTAGTACCACCATTATCGCAACCACAGCCACCACCCACCGCCTTCACCTCCATCATTGCCATTCAAAGATTTTCCAATTTCTCAGCCATCGAGGCTGTTGCTCATATACATAGTTAAACCAGCACTTGCCACACCAACCTATAGCGCTCCAACCTGCCTCTTATAATTTCCATGGCAGCAGGAAAAGATGCCATGCAATAACCAGCGAACCAGCATATCAAGA
Source organism: Dasysyrphus albostriatus (assembly GCA_946251815.1). NCBI lineage: Eukaryota > Metazoa > Arthropoda > Insecta > Diptera > Syrphidae > Dasysyrphus > Dasysyrphus albostriatus. Next base: position 143,451,711 of record OX276336.1, read on the forward strand.
TACTACGAGTATATCTGTTGTTATTCCAAATGGTGTGCCGCTGCTGCTCCACCTTAGCAACGGAATACAAAAGCGGGAATTAGCTCTTCAAGGAGCCCAGGTGCTCTATGGTTCGTTTCTCAAGGCGATCCAGCCACGTCCGGGTGGTGATCATCTTTGGAACTGTTAAGACATCGTCTCATGGTCACTTCAGCTATTGTATTCCACTCCCAGCAGAGCGGTGGCAAATTTCCCCTCGCTCCTCCCAACACTACGATGATGATGATGATGATGATGTAGTGTGTGGATTCAATTGAGTGTGTTATCGTAGAATTTGTCGCCCACCCTGGACAATGTGCTGGACAATATATCTCATTTACCTACCGCAACTACCATTCACCATCATATAGCCCGACCAAGACCGGGGCCAGCCAACATTTGTCAGAGAAGATGTTTTCATCTTATATTTTTTCTGCTGCGGATGGCAGATGGAATGGAACACACATAGTGCATCATGGAACGCGGAAAGTGCCTTAACCAGTTAAACAATCACTGGAACACATATTGACACCCTGAAGCTGGATGATGGGATACGAACGTTGCAGCTCGATGCAATTTCATCATCATAACGATGCGATGACGACGAGATGCCACCACACTAGTTGCTGCCGTTTTGCTTGCGGGATTGGTGCGGCCTCGGTGAGGTATTAGCAAGCAGCACAGAACTGCTCCATTGATTGGCAGAAAACCCATTATGCAGATTACCACGACACAACATCAGTAACAGCAGCCACAGCAGCAGCAGCAGCAGCAGTTAGCTGATCTTGCAATGGCAGTGGCTTCAATGGAGCTGGCCTTCAGCGAGCAATTTGCCTCACGTTTATGGACGAATCGTGAATATCGGACTCATTTCGCGTTATGAAATGCATGTAATTGATGTCCATTAGAGATGGAATTAGTGGCAGTGACGGTCTAACCAAAAGGTGGTCGATGATTTTGTTGGGCTTTCTGGGTGGATATATTCAAGGGATTATGTAGTTATATATTTTCTTTTTGCTTTGGCCATTGTATTGGCCAAAAAGTTCCTTGCTAGCAGAAGCGAGAAGAGAGATATCCTTTTGAATTTTGATGAAATCGATTCGTGATATATTTATTTACAAGAGTATCATTTATGTATGTGCTTATTGTACATTTGATGGTCTTCGGTTATAATTATGTGTGTGATGCATGCTGATGGATGTATAATTTGGGAAATACATACATAATGGATATAATATTCTGATTTCACTTTGTATTTGATAAATCCATTGAAATTAAATTCAGTTAGAACGGGTTTTTTTTAAAGAGTTTTTGAACGGTTTCTGGTGCCTTAGTTATGTTTTTAAGGGTGAGTTAGGATTGAAAGTAAAAAGTCGATTAGGAATAACGTTTCAAAACCTACAATACCAAGAGTTTTTTACTTTTTATTTTTTCGGTTTCTTTGAGAACTGTTCAAGGAGAGAGCTATTTGAAGGACACTGTGAAAAAATTGGATCCTTTGCAATATAATACGGGAATAACGTTTTTAAAAAAAGCTTAAATTTGGGAATTCTTCGTAATGAAACTATGTCGAAGTGAAACAGGGGCCCATCAAAATACAAAACAAAAATTGACAAAAATAAATAAAATAAATACTTGAATTGTATTCATTACCTGAGCATTAAATGCGTTATATCATAGGATTTGTGGCTAGAAAATGTTCTGTTGCCTTTTAAGCATTTAAAAATTTTACTGACTGCAATTGAATTTTGAACCATCAAGCCTAGTTTATACGAAGTGAAATCAAATTTGAAATGAAAAATCAATAATTTATGCACCAAAGATTTTCAAAAAATTGTTTTCATCATAAAATTTGGTTTCAAAAAGCCCATTGAGTTGCATTTGTTTCGAGATAAATTTGTTCCTCTTTGCCGTCAAAATAATTGCATTTAATTTTTGACAGCTTATCACGCTAAGACAAAAATGTATTTAGTATATGAAAACCACACTTCGCATTTAGTTTTTAAAACAGTAATATTTTTACTTGAGCGCCAAAATGGTGCCGAATCTGTAGTCCTGTCAGATAGCCAATATCTCTGCGGTTTGAATGGGGTAGGGGGACCTTATTTGGGTATCTTAAATTTATTTTTGACAAACAAGGGATGAAATTCAGCTTGGGAATCATAATTGTAATCTTATCTCTTGGCCACCATTTTCAAAAATGGCGCTCATCTGTAAATAATGGTAAAATTAAAATAAACTTTTAATACTTGGAAAATTTCCATGTTTAAAACAGCGATTGATTTTTTAAATGGTAGGCATTGGGTTAAATCCTTCTGGCAAAATGTCAGTGTTGCCACTTTTCGAGAACATACTTTTTGTATGTAAAAAGGTGGAATTTCACACTTTTTTGGTAAATATTGATATTTTGAAATGAAAAAAAACTTGCAACTTATTTTTCCAATATTGTTCGTGTCCAAAATATAAATATATACCAAAAAATGAAGTTCCCAACTCTTGACATAAAAAAGGTTTGTGCCCAAAGGAGGACAACACTGAATTGATTGAAGGTGGGCCAACTCAACACCTATCTTTTAACACACCAACCGTTATTTCCCCAATACGCGTTTGGTTTCTGTAGGTGTTTCCATAACTTTTTTCATGTTTAAAAAATATTAAAAATTTGAAATACAACAACTATGTTCCCGAAAAACAGCAACACTGAACCTGAACCCGAAGATGTAACTACTTAACATCTATCTTTTAAGGTATTAGTCGTTATTGTAGTCATGGAAATTTAAATTTTTAAAAATTATTTTCCAACGATTGGGCACCATTTTTGAAAAAAAAAATTAACAATGATCCTCGAACTGAATTTGATCACAAGCATGTCAGAATAAAATTAGAAATGCAAAAATAAGATCGCTCCACAAAAAAGCACAAGGATATCAGTGTTCAGAGTGGGTCACTGAATGGCGTTCAAGCGCCAGAACTATAAAAATGACTACTAAGCGAAATTTAATGCTTAGTATTTAAGAAATGAACTCTAATCATACAAAAGGATCCCCTCAAAAAAATGTTTGCATTCGCTTTCCTGGCCAGACTATATGAAATGGTTAGTCAACAGGCATGTTCATACCTCGAGCTTTGTAAAAATTATAAAAATGGTTCTATCAATATCTTGCCAATTTTATACTTAGAAGGATTTCTTATTAAAATAATAATAATGAAAATATTTTTGATGTTCAAATAAGCTGTAAAAAGTCTTTTTCTTTCTTTCTTTTTCTCTACTCGTACATCCAAGAACCTAAACCTAAAACTAATCTTATTTCGACCTATGAATACGGCTTTTCTTTTTCCATATTATGATCGTTAAACTCGCTATTAGTACCTACGAGTATATAGTCGCTTTTGTACCAATTTGTACCAAACGGTTCTTAGCTCTAAAAAGGAGTGTCATTACACCTCACAAAGGCGCAAAAGTACTCAGACAAAAAGTGGCTATTTTAGCTTCAGCTTGGCATACAACCTGCCACAGTGCCATCATCACCATCATCACTTCTTCATCTTGTTAATTAATTCTCAACCGGTAACTCTCTCACATTTATAACCATTTAACATTGTCATGCTAATCGCAAATGCAAATCTTAGCACCTTATCGGAACAAGTTAATGACAACCATGCTCAGAGAATAATGCCAACCACCATATACCCATTCGAATGGCTATCGATCAATCAATCAAATTTCAAATGAAAAAAAAAAACAGAAAAAAATCAACGAATCCAAACTGAAACACTTGCAGTGGCTCCATCACCTTTGCGTCCAAAGTTTCCAGTTCCAAGTTCCAATCCAACACAATAGGTATTAATCGGCTAATGCATCCATTCGCACATATGGATTGGCCATACCTATAACGACAACAACGACGACGACGACGCGACAACTATAAGACGACGACAACCGCGATCACATCTATGGTCACGGCCATCACTTTGTAATGCGGTGCGTGTTGTGCAAAGTACATTGTCCCATTAGTGATGTGCAAATTGCGACCGTCACTAATCTCTAAATAAAGATTTAAATTCAAGGAACTCAACAAAACTAAGGACTACCGATACCTAACTATTGCTGTTGCTCTTGCTGTAGTTCTCTTTGGCATTATGTTGCTTCCATATTGTATAGGGGATCGCTTAGTTCGCTCGTGCGATCAGGCGCACTGTTCATCATCGATCGATTCGAATGTGTACGTCTTTGTTCTTTTGTGGACTTCAGTTGGCGAAAACCCGTTACTTGGGCTGACATTATCGTGGCATCTGAATCGCCTAAGTACGGTCTTTATGTGCAAGGTATTCCATAAATCGCGTCTGCTCTTTCGATTTGGTGTAGTCGCTGCACTAGAATTGAACAACGAAGAAAAGATGGCATTGTGCAAATTTATACTGCAACTACTGCACAGTGATGAGATAATACTACAGTCCCTTTGAAAAGATCCATGTGATATGAGTTTTGATAATTTCGCATTTAGATCACTTTGTCTGTTCGTGTACTTCCCAAACCTACGAATTTTTTTTTATATGACCTTGGACAGAACTTTAGGCAACATTCGCAGAAAATCGTAGTTTTTTAGGGTACGCGGGCAGACATTATAAAAAAAAAAAAAATAGGTAGAAATTCGTAGTTTTTGAAAGTAAACGAACAGACATATTAAATTGGACTACATATATTTTCACAACTTTTTTGACACAACTAAACAAAATTGATTAAGGGGCTGTTTCACGACCTCTAATGTATGGTCTGACATATAAATTTTGGTGTATGATCAATAGTTCACAAAGTAAAAGTAAGTTTGACTAACGACTACCATTTTCGTTTTTAAACATGCAACAGTGTGCTGGCTCTTAGGGCCCATCAAAAGGTGAGTGAGATAATTTTACGAATTAATTTTAACTCTCTGCCACACCAATCAGCCAGTTTTACTTTGTGACGATTAGGGATATAGCGGTCCGGTGCTGTAGCGCGTATAGCTGAAAAAAATCCCTGAACCTAACCACAAGTTCTTCTTTCGACCGTCCAAACAACCCGGTTTTCCTTCCAGCATTCCCTTGTCAAAATGTCTCTTAGTTTCACTGGGTTAAAATTTTGGAAACAACTTGTCAACATTTTTTTAACTTCCAAATATTTCAATACAAGTAGGATTCAACTTAAAAAATGATAAAGAAAAGTGCCTTACCTATTTCTAGTGCTAGAGCTCTTGGATATGTTCAAAAGATTGCAATAGTACAATTTAGAGTGTCAAAAAGAATGTTAACTGCCTGACCAGAATAGAGTGCTGCAACTGTAATAGCTGTCAAAAAATGCTGTACGTGATTTTTTTACTCGCCCACAATGTGCTGTACAGCTTTCTGACATTTTTGGCATTTCAAATCAGCTGTGCGAACTTAATTCAACACAAAAATAAAAATTTAAACAAAAATAAACATGGATAATGATAAAATGGAATCTAAAATTACTTTACGTCCTTATCAGAGATTAAAAAGTGTTTGAAACTCTCTTCAAATCCAATGTAAACACTCGGTTGCACTCACAATTTTGAAACGTCAAGAAAGTTGCACGCAAAAGTTAAAAGTTGGCCGACTTGTCCAGCTGCGTCCCGTTCTGTTCGTATCATTTTGACAGCTATTCCAGTTGCAGTTCCAGTTGCAGTTCCGTCTCCATTCTGTTCAGGCAGTAATACTTTTAAACGATTTTCTGCATGCAGTGATGTATACATGTTTGTTCTTAACAGCTCAGCTTTACTTCAATAAAAAAAACTGTACTTATGAACTTAACTTGAAAATTTTTCAATTTACAAATAAAGAATAAACTTAAAAATAAATAATAAGTAGGTACTTTTAGCCAAGTTTTCCACAGCAATTTGATGAAGGGTTTCAAAAAGAATATAAATGTTTTTAAACTATTTCCTGCCTGTATGCATGATGCATGCATTTCTGTTGAAAATTGGTTTAATATAAATCAAGTCGTAACAATTTATCTCCATTAAAAAAAACTGTACTTATAGACTAAACTTGCAATTCGTCAAATTGGCAGCAAGTAATAAATTTTAAAGATAATAAATGGAAATCAGTTTCTTCAGAGCAAGAGCTCTCAAATATGTTCAAAAGAGCATACAAATGTAATGCAGAAAGTCAAAAAGGATGTTAAGGCTTTCAAACAATTTCCTGCATGCAGTGATGCATGCATTTTTGTTACATATTGGTTTAATACTGATCAAATCTTAACAATTCACCTACATTTAAAAAAGAAAACTGTACTTATAAATAAAACTTGCAATTCGTCAGCTAAGCAGCAAAGAATAAGCTTTAAAGATGAAAAATAGAAGTACCAAAGCAGTTGTGGAAAGAGTCAAAACTCCCCTGGGAGTTGTGAAGGGCAATTTACTGTCAATATTCCTTAGTGAATCCAATCGTAGGTGGAATAGCTTGACCGAATGCAAAATATCCAGAAAGATCTGGCCCGCCTACAATAAGTCCCGAACAATTGATCTGTTATGTAGACCCAGGCGAGACATAGCTAGGTCGTTGCCATCTCTAGGGTTAAATGGAGCGAGACTGGGTATTCCTTACAATACTCACTGCCATAGCTGCAATGATCAGCAAGAAAAGGAAACAGTCCTTCACTTTCTTTGTAAATGTCCTGCTTTGGCTAGAATGAGAGCATATTCGTTTGGAATGGAATTTTTTTACGACCTCTACGAACTTTCTGAAATGAAAATCAAAAACTAGATTTCCTTTCTTAACACGACGAAATGGATCTAAGACAAAATCGGTTGATTCTGTATCATGTTGCCCCCAGACCCCAAGACCGTGAGCAATCGCAATACAGGCCTCTGCTGGGTTTCATGATGTTCTCACTTCGCACTCCAGTCGTTCTGCTATCTGCTGAGCTCAGCATATCGCAGCTGGCTTTGGGTGGGATGCGATCCAATCGACTAAGTATCTTAAGTCTCTTGACGTTGGTGCTAGCCCAAAATATACTAAAACCATATTCCAAATCCGTTCAAATTCAAATCAAGGAACTATGGGCTCTTGGTGGATGCTGATCTCCACTGCCCTTCCACTGCGGAGGCCTAGGTGGAAATCTCGCATTCAGTCATGTATCTGTAAGACCCCCGAAGGAATCAAGTCAAACGAGTTATGGTATCAAAACGGCGCAGTTCAGCGCTAATTGGGTAATGGGCGAGTGTTACGCCCGTGCCACCATTTCTACCTACCTACCTACCAAAGCAGTTTCTTAGAGCGAGAGCTCTCAGATATGTTCAAAATAGCATATCAATGTAACGTAGAAAGTCAAAAAGCATGAAAATGCTTTCAAACAATTTCCTGCATGCAGTGATGCATGCATTTTGGTTGCAAATTAACACACACACCTTTACACTCCAACTTTTATTAATACCAAAAACTTTACTTCTAAATTACACTTGCAATTCATGAATTCACAAGTAAATCCTCCCTTTTTTGACACCTCATTTATGTATACAGAGATAGAATATACCTAATATATTTTAAATTCATAAATTTTCATCCTTAAAATTTTGCATTCGTTTTGTTTAAAATTTCGTGCACGCCCTCCTCACACCTATTAATAAAGTTCAGCATAGCACTTCTAACGAGATTCTCCATTTCCAGCATGATGAAATCCTAAACACACATCATTTCAGGATCATTAGCTAATAGACAGCAAACACTTAAAGGACTTCGTCACATGCGAAACACACGCTGTTATTTGTGTAAACACACATATATGTGTATAAGTCCTTCAGAGTCGCATAAAGAAGGAGAGAGAGTTTTATATGGTCAAAATATCACTTGGTAAACACTTCTTCAGATTTATAGCGTCCCAGCAAGAGTGTAAACAAACATGAGTCTCACACTAAAAACAGGACACCCTTGGCGAAGATTTTGTTTGCTCTCCCAAAATACATGTAGGTAGAGGCAAAAAAAAAGGACACTTATCGCCTGCAAGGACCCACCTCTCTGGAAAAATAGGATAATAACAATAATTCTTCTTTTATTCACCTTTGGTCGTCATCGTATAGCCCAAAAAGAAAACGAAAAAAAAACTCTCAGCTTTTATATTTGTTGGCCACTTTTGCATGAATCCGCCACTTGAATTTTCGTGCACTCGCCCAGATTCTTGAGGCTTGTCCCTTTTTTAGAATCTCGATTTTTTTTTTCTGTGCCGTTTTTAAGTGGCTCGACAACAATTTCTCCGCAAGCACTTGCGGAGGAACATTTTTGTCGTCCTGCAGCCAGCTCAATCAGTCCTGCCAGCCTTGCTTGAGATGGAAGCGTAATTCTCAAGAGCCATTGTTGTTATGCATACAAGCTGAAGAGGCGACCATCTGGGTAGAGCGAGAGGTGGAAAGAATGATAGCCCTATCGCATGGCAGGGATAAACTGCAAGGACTCTCGTTGACATCTCTCATCTTTTGGGCTTGATGGTTGATGGCTGATGGCATGCCATGCTGACAAAAAAAATGTTTCCTTGGCATTTCTAAGAGCTGATGGGGGCTGCTCAATGCTCCTGCTCCTATGGCCCTATACCACCCCCGACCACGGCATCATATACATCCACATATATGTATGCAAACTTAAGTAATGGATGCCATGCACTTGTCATCATTGTGTGCACGCCAAGTGGGCTCTTGACGAATACATGCGGTGCTCTGGAAAGAATGACTATAGGATAAGAGGATGTACGTGCTCAATGGGATGGATAATGTCTAGGCTTTCAATCCTGGGCTCTGAAGCATTGTGTGATTGTTATTCATCGTGATGTTACCAACAACTGCGACATGGTGATGAGATGGTGTATTTTAAAAGAGTGGTGTGTGTTACTCAATCGAGATGACATGTAGTTGTAGGTGGTAGCGGTAGCGGTGGTGGTGGGTTGCGCTTATTTTTCTTTTCCTTCTTGCTAGGGCTACTTAGCGCAGATACACATCCTGAGGCTCTCCATAAGGAAGGAGATGGCTTTCTTTTCTTTTCAATTCTATTCGCTAGTGGTGTTACTTTTCTTCTGTTGTGTATAGGGTTATTGTGCTGCTGGCGGATTGATTTCCAACCAAGGGTATTTTCTACATAATACATGATGTAAGTATACCTACATGCATTTATTACGTTCCTTACATGGCGGAACTGATGTATAAAACGCCTTTAATCTTGGTAGGCTTTTGTTAGAATTTTTCTATACAATTTTTATTTAATTTTTTTTTTTCGTTTGAATTGAATGGATTTATATTTTGTATCGAAGCAAAAATAGAAAAGAGATCTAGATTATTTTTAATGCAACAAGTCATTAAGGATAAGTATCATTATATTACTTCCGTTTTCTTGTGTTTTTCAAGAAAAGTTTTCAATCAACGATTTTATTGAAAATATTTAAATACATGTCTGAATGTTGACTTCGACGATGAAATGAGAGACTTAAATTATTTGGAACTTCTTTGATTTACATCTAGGAGTGATATTTTATGACGGGTTTATGTCTATGAGTTGACCATATATGCATGTAAAAATGTTGTTTGCCTTGTTACTAGATGAATTTCTTTCCAGTCAGCCAATTTTGAATTCACTAGGTTGATTTGCAAGACCAGCCACGATTATAATTATTAATCACAAATTACAAATTAATCGTACAATTTAAAGTATAGACAATTTTGAAAAAAGTTGCTCAAGGCTTTCCTCTCCAACAATTCATTCCTATTTCTCTCCAAGTAATCCTTATTTGAAATTTAGGAATCTAGCATCATACAATAAAACGGCAACCACGAACTTTGTGATATAATTTACGCGGTCTACAAAAGCCCAAGGCATATAAATTGTATATCGTTGGAACGGTTTTTTTTTGCAAAGAAGTCTAGAATGCAAACATTTATTAAATAACTAGAATAAGAGAGACTACAAAAACAATAAAATAAAATGCGTAATAAGTGCGATCAAGAGCGAGAGCGAGACCAAACAATTAATGTGACGTTTCGATTTTTCTTACCCACCAACCAAGCAATTTTCCAGCGTTGACTAGAAATATAACTGGAATGTCTGATGGCTGCGTTCAGTGCTGCAGAAAATAATAAAAAAAAGCTCATTCCACGTTTACACAGCGGATCAAAGGATCGGATTCAATCAGGATCGAAATTCCGACCCTGATTTATGACAACAAGCTGAATTGGATTGAGTAATCCGGATTCAATCTGATCAAGGTCGACATGAACCTAAATTCTGATTCAATTCGGATAGAATTCTCCATGTATACAAGTATCAGTTAGAAAAAAAAATCTTAAACAAAAAATTTTTGTTCGATAGAATTTACGATAGTTTTCGATGCATTAAATTTCCTTTTCATCACTTTTAAAAACTTTTTTATATAGCAGTGATTTTCTAAGGTAATTCCTTGTCGGATGACTATACTCAAAAGATCAAGGGTAGCTTAGTTCTTTAACTATACGTTAAAGTTAAGGTGCGGTACGGTGTAAAGTCCAAGAGCTAGAACAAACTTTACTACCGAACCTATTTTTTTGTTTGAAAATGTACGGTGGGGCGCCTCCCGAATTTAAAAATAATAGCCTGTTTGAAAGCTTATATTCCATTCCGGCGCCGCCTATGATGACAAGAAGACTGGACAAAATTTCAGTCTAGTTTTTATTCCAGTTCCAAACCATCCCAGATAAGATTATATTTTTTTTCCAGAAATCTATTGATAATACCTTGATCCGTGGTCTGAATTGGTCTTGTATGGTTTCAACAAAAAACCCTCGATTGAAAGACGTTATTGCCTTAAGCCAACAGTTCTTGTGATTGGATTAAGTTTTAAAAGTTCATTCGTTTAAGGCGGAGTAGAAGTAGTAGTAGAAGGAAGTGGTTCTAGTAAAATCCGTCCACTATCATTCACAATTTTTTTCTTACAACGTGTTGTATTGGAAACGTCTCAAACCATTTAGATGGAATTTACAAGTCAAACGACTTCTTATTTATGTTAACTTTTTACTGAACGCAATTTCAAATGGTTGCTATTACAGCTGAACTCAACTGGCCCTAGCGTTAATAAAACATCGATTGTTGAAGTTTCCGATAATATAATAAAAAACAATCGATTAATCAATAAACAATCCATAGTGTTATTAATATCATATCAATAATAAATAAATATGAGCCTTACGAAAAGAAAATTTACATTTTGAAAAAAAAAAACAATTTCTGATAAAAAACGAGACTTAGATTGTTGTTATTGAAGGCAGCATTTAGTTGACTTCTCATTTCTAGACATTTTTTTTCTCAATATCAAAATTATATCAACTGGACGAATATCGATATTTTTTTTTTAAACTTTTACCTCTAGAAAATTTTTTTTTGAATATTGTGAAAAACTGACTATCTTTAAAAATTTTACATTTACTCAAAAGTTTTTCAGAATGGTCATCTTACAAAATTCGAAAATTAAAAAATGAAATGGAATAATGTCAAAATTCGAAAAAAACTAAAGAGTTTTCGATGATGTTCAAAAAAGACCAATTGAAATATTATTCAAATTTGAAAAAAAAATATTTTTTGAGGGGCAACGTTTTTTAATAGCCCCATCATTTTTAAAATTGAGTTTCTTGGAAAAATTTGGGTTTTAAAATAAGTTGAGAGGTGGTCAAAAATATAATCATTTAAAGGGTTATTCTTTGCAAAAACAAAGACTTGGACACTTTTGGGGTCCAAGTGAACACAGCTTCTTCTCAATAATTAGCTACTTGAGAAGAAAAATGCCAAAGTTACCCGAATTTTATTTCCAATTCTGGAAGAGATTATATCTTATGCACTATTTGAATTGCTGAATTAAAACTAAAATGTCAGAAAATTTTTTCTTGCACACGTGTTTTTTCCACAACATAATACATTTGATACAAAGTTCATATTTCAATTTGCAAATCCTTATTTGCTGAGAAAACGATTGACCTTTTTTGAATGCATTTTAAAAATATATTTCTATACCTATTGATTGAGAATGCTTCTTCCCCCCCTAATTAACATTATTCGGATGCCCTTGGTTTCGATGGCGGAATTCAATTTCAGTGATACCTATTTTATGAATGTACATAACTCCTTAAACACTATTTCAGTCAATGTTTCTCGACATAAATAATTTAAGTAAAAATACTGTCCCCTTAATCCGCAAATGTTGAAAGTAAATTGCAACTTTTTTTGAAATTTAATTGGAAAATTCCGTGCAAAATATTTCCCTACACTACATCCATCCGTAGTTATTTCATAAAGCACCGATCAATAGTAAAAAATCTTGAAAACAATCTTATTTCAAAAATAATTAACAAGGTATCAATCAGACCAATTAAATCCTAAAGTCTGCCTTTCAAATTTTGTTCAAAGCTAGATTACTGCCTTAGTTTCACAAAAAAAAAAAACAGAACAAAGTTGGTATTTGTCAGGAATTGCCATGAAACCCTTCGCTAATTGATGCTGGTATTAAAGAATTTTTGGAAAGCACGCTAACATCGCGGAGAGACAGGGTATTATTTTGATTGGTATCAACCTATTAGGTTAATTATAAATAAGTGCATTATTGCATTCCATTCACCACTTTTATGTCTTGGATATTTTTTTTTTTAACTTTAAGATCAATTATTTTTTAACTTAGCACACAAGCATCAAGCAACAAGTATCAGCAGTATCGAGTAGGTACCTAACCTATTTTCAAAGGCTTTTATGAACTTATTATAACACTCTATAAGCAGAACACTTAAGATAAATCTTCGAACGTCATCATCAAATACCATTCCCACGTTTAATTGGCTCGAATCCTTTCACTTCTTTCCAAGTGGCATACAATAACAACAAACAAAAAAAAAATCGCGCACAGTAAACATTTTTGTGTCAATTACACATTTTTGCAAGATAAATAAGTTCCCGTTGCTGCAAGTTGCATAACATCACACATCCGGCGCAGCGCGGCTATGCATTGCTATACAACAATCGCTTCGTCCGTCGTTGTTGACGCGACGGACGTTGGTTGTTGTGGTTAGAAGCTGCTACAAGCAGCCGGAACTATCTCCTCTCTCTGGAAACCAAATACATAGTATTGGATTTGCTAAAACGACGCGGCTTAAACGCTGCTGATGTTGTTGTTATTCCAGCTGGCTGGCCAGCTATATCCAACACAATGGTCCAACCACATTTGGATTCCTGACGGTCACAGGTAATTGCAATCAATTTATCAATATTACAGGGATAACCTCTAGGAATCATAATTGCAAGCTCATAGGTTTAATAATTGCGACAGTGCCGTTTTGCTATCTTTTCTCAATTTTTTTGTCCACTTTTTCGTGTTTGCTGAAATTTTTCATTTTTCATGAAGATATCGTCATGGAAGTCGTTATAGGAACAAAAAAAGAGTAGATACGACTTTAAAAAACCTATTCTATATGGGGAACTTCAAAGTGCTGGATCATTTTGTCGACTCTGGTCGGTCGGTCCAAGGAAATGGCCAGAGAAACAACAACCGACGACGACTACGATCACGATGACGACGGTTTTCAATGTTTTGTAGAGTTGACAAAAAAAATCATTTGCAGGTGCTGCTTCGATATGTGCACGCGCACACCACACCGGACGCATGCTACCGGCTATAGCTAAGCTGTAAGCGCGGTTGCTATAGCTATCCGATCTGCAGTGAAGACCTCTTGCGGCAATGGTGGGATTAATTTTCTATGGGAAACGTCAGCTAAAATAATTGAGCAGATGTGAATGAAGACATGAAGGCTTTGTTTTTGTTTCTTGTCCGGCTTATACGCGTTGGGCTAATTTTGCAATATGGCAGAGCTTATCTTTGGAGAGGTTTAAGCAAGAAAAATGATTGGTGCAAGTCGACACTGTTAAGTAATAGGTACGAGTATAACTGTTGCCGATTTGACATGCACTTTTTAACACATTGCGATAAGAAGTATTAATCAAAATCGTTTTAAAACAGTTAAACTGCTGAAAAAGATTAAAAATTAATTAATTATGTAGCCATGCATAAGTAATTCCAAATTAAATAAATCAATTAAAAGATTTACTGTATTTCTTTCGTGCCACCTTCCCCCAAACTAGAATTCAAAAGGAAGTTGTTTCAAATTCTTATTCTTCATAACGGAGGTATTACTCAAGCCTGATATCATTGAAAACTTTTAACTTAGTTCAGACGAGCATTTTATTTAAGACTTGTTTAAAGTGAATCTTAATTATTTTCTTAAAATACACCTGTACCATTGTTGTTTTTTTCTTTGATAATTAATTTAATTGAAGCCTCAAGCACCACTTACAGAGTGCAGATTAATTTTTCATTCTCACTTTTTCTAATTTACTGCTCCTACGTCAATGGAAACCACAGGTAGATGACTTAACTATAGGTATCACCTTAACAAACAGACGAATGATCCATTAATGGCCTAATAAATTAAACATTTTAATTAACAGAACTTCACCAGTCAATTGTGACTAATTGCACCAGTCTACCTAGAACAAGATACTCAAAAAAAAAAATTAAAAAAAAAAATTAACAAACAAAGAATCATAAAGAATTTATTTTTTTTTTAAATAAATACTTTTGTTTTATTTTTTACAAAGAACAATGATATGTAAATTAACGCAAATAAGCGGATCGTAATTTGTAATGACAAAGCCAACAGTCTGACAGCTAATATAATATTGCAAGGTAGATGGAGGGTATGAATATATGGTGGCGGACTAGGGGAACTTAAACAAAAAATATTTATTTCTATTTTCTTAAATTTTTTTTTTTTGGAAAATCATTGTTCATAGTGTTTAATTAATCACCACATTCGTTCCAACCATCAGTCAGATACGAAGCCAAGCAACCATCATCGCACCACCACCTCACCGCCATCGCCAGCTAATTAAACAATGAGTCTGAGTCGTTTGGCTTTGGGTCTCAGCCTGTCACACTGCTTTCATTTATCATAAAATAATTACTATTGTTAATTATTTGTTTTTGTTAAATAAAAAAAAAAAATATCATAATGATGAGTAACCTGGAATTTCTTCGCTCTCAGACTCATCACTTTTATGTGGTAACCAGACTCTAGTTGCTAGGAATTCCCTAAAATATGTTAATATTTTAATGCAAAGAGAATATTCTGGACGTTTGTTTAATATAAATAAAATGATTAGTTCTTATTTGCGACATAGGAAAGGCAAGTTTTGGATTTGTGCAAGAAATGGCTTAATGGCTGGATCGATTTTCTTAAATCTTAGTACATAGTTGTTTTTGGTGTGTTTGTCCACACTTTTTTTTTATTTTTTTAGAACTAAAAATAACGGTTCCTGCCATACAATTATTCTTTCATTTTTTCTCTTTTTTTTTAAATTTTTACCATTTTACTTATACGCAGGCTTCTAAGCAATGTTAAAAGTTTTTTTTAATAAAATTTTCAAAAAAAATATTTTTTTGATTTAAAATTTTTTTTGTATTTATTTTCCCGTAGGTAGGTGCAAAACCTGCATAAGGCTCTATGGGGACCGAAAAGCTCATGGAAGTGTGTGATATTCTTACTACACTAAAACCACCTCCACTTCCCGATTGCAACTAAGTTGAAACTTATCTTATTTTTAACGAATTTAGTTGTAATTGTAATTTGGTTGTAGCTTCGTTCATCGTTTTGCCTAATGGTAGTATTGCAGTATCATCAGCAAACGTGGCTACAATAGTGTCTTCTGTATATCGCGTGTAAATGAAAGGTACAGAACTGGACCTAATACACTTCCTTGTGGTACCCCAGCTACTATTTCTTTGAAATTAGAATAGTCATTTTCGTGTCTTACACGAAAAAGTCTGTTATCTAGATATCCGTTTAGAATGTTATAAAGTCCTTCAGGCAGAACTTGTCATAATTTTAATTTGACGCCTTCGTGCCACACCTTGTCAAACGCCTGCGACACGTCCAAAAAGACAGTCGAACAGATTTTCTTTTCTTTAAGAGCTCTCTCAATTACGTCAATAATTCTATGCACTTGATCAAATGTCGAATGCTTGCTTCTAAATCCGAACTGATGTTCAGGTATTAGTTGTTTCTCTTCTATTATCGGTTGGAGGCGCAGGAGTAGTATTCTTTCAAAAACTTTTGATATAATAGGAAGAAGCGAAATCGGTCTGTAAGACTTCTTTTCGTGAGATGGTTTGCTAGGTTTCAATATAATTATGACTTCCGCAACTTTCCATTGGCTCGGAACATATTCTAACCTTAGAGTGGCATTGTAAAGGAGGTTAATAAATCCTTTACGAGGGAGCATTTTTAAAATTTCTGCCGTTCTTAAGTCATATCCTGGAGCTTTATTCGACTTGAGCTTCTTTATTTCTCTTTTTAATTCGGCAAGGGTAGTATTTCTTGTTATGTAGCTTTCATTTAAGGTAAAATTCCTATTAATATTTTCGTTGAGTTCTTGCCCATCGAACGGTTTAAATGTTTCCTCTAAGGAATCGGCGAACCATCGCTTTTTCTTTGTCACTTTTAGCCCATTCATTTTGGCTTTTCTTAACAGGGGCACTGGAAGCTTTGGTTTTTTCGTTGTTTTTATAGTTTCCAAAGTGAGTAGTTGGATTCTTTCTCCGCTGTCAAGCCATCAAGATAATTTTTAACTTCAAGGTTTTTGAAATCTAATATCGCCGTTTTTAGCAACAAAACTATCATAATAGAAAAAACTATCATGAAAGGAAAAACTTACATGACAGAAAAAAACTATCATGATAGAAATAAATATCATGATAGAAAAAATATTATAGAAAAATATTAAATCGAGTTGAATAAATCCACAAAGCTATAGTGAAAATGTCTTTTGTTTTTTTGAAAATGAAACAAGGGTCTTATGTCTTATTGCGTCTATTCAAAATAGACTAACTTGTCAAATAGACTTAGAATTAGTAATAGTTTTCTATTTAAATGTCATGCATTTTACCATTTTAAAGAAATTTCAAATCTATCAAGAATTTCTGATCGATTTTAATTTATTCGAATTAAAAAAAAAAAAATAAATAGAAAAGGGAATGAAATAAATAAAAAAAAAAAAAAGTTAATAACTATACACGTAGAAAATGAAAAAGTCAATAATAGAAGACCAGCGGTAGAAAATATGGGTCAGTAAAATGACAAAAGGGAAACTTAACTTTCCTACTATTTTTTTCTAAGGCTGTCTATAGACAACAGAGCCAAAGAGCCAAATGACCCCATGCCGATCCAAAATCGGCCATGTGTATGGGGTGGATCGGCCGCCGATCCATTTGGATTTTCAGGCAATCTGAAATCCAACCGAGCCAAATGGATCAGATGGCTCGGTCGTGTATGGACAGCTTTAAACACTCACTTAAGCCCCATTTAATTCTCATGTAGAATAGATTTTCATAAAATTGTATCCGTACAATATGAATTCCATATCTAAAAGTAAAAAAAATTGAAAATAAGCTGAAAAACAGAAAGAATATAAATTTGAAATGCCGAACTCTGTTACGGGTATGAAATTGACTTAAAATTTTTAATACTTCAAGCATTAGTTTTAAATTCTTGAGATTTTATCTGAATGTTGATTAAAATATTCTACTTTTTCTCAGAATGTTTAGTTTCATACAAAATTTCGTTCTTTTAGTAATGAAACATTGAATATTTTTGTTACGGACGTGGCTCTAACCACTTTAAGAATCAACTGTCCAAAAATGGAGTTTGTATTTACTATTGAATAACCAAATGTCACAAAAGCATGCTCAGAGTAGTTTTAAGTCTCATGACTTATTGAATAAGACAATATTGTTGAGAAATAACACTTAAATTTACGTGAAACCATTCAAGTTATCAGACTGTTAATATATCTTGGCATGGTAAATTATTTAAGGCTACAATGCTGAATTTTTTACTTTGCCATCTTTTCCTAGCCTCAAAGTGTTGACAATTTGCCTTAAGAGTTTCTGGTCGTTGAAAATCGATAGAATTTTTTCAAAGTCGACTATTTCTAAGACTTGTTTAAAGAAAAAAAGCCTCCAAAAACAACTTTGTTATTGTTGAATTAGAACAAACTAGAGTTCGATAATGATTATTGACTAAAATCCTTGGTTTTTTCAGTGAAAATAAAGCACAAATAGCACGAATTAATGTTTCAAAATCAGTACACATCCATATGGTTGGATATGCTTGGCACTGACTGGCTAAAAAAAAGATTACAAAACTTATAATACAATACAAGAAACTGTCTTATAGCACGATCTGGTATATTTATTCAACTAGTAATCTCTGAACCCACATGCAATAGAGCACACACACCGAGTGCTAATCAAGCCCTCTACATATATGGTCATGCCTGCCATCTGGCTGTCATAGCTAAATGCCAAGCGAAACAGACGAATCACAGATTCTTGCATTTAGTATGGATATAGATATAGATTCCAACTTATTGCCAGAACAACAACTACTAACTGCTGCCATTCATTACCTTGTGAGTGGGGCTCCAAATTGGGAAATGTCAGTTCTTAATATCTTGACCGTGTATATCACTCATTTCTGGGAAGGCACAACATTATTCCAAACGTCCGCAATATGGAAGTCTGTATATAGGTATACCTACCTACTTTAGCTGAAGATACCGATACTGCCATAACTATCATCTGCAACAGCCATTTTCCAGACTCGAAACAACAACAAAAAAATAAACAGAAACAAACTATTGCGGGCGATTTAGTGACGATTATGGTCTAAGAGGCGAATCGACTAGATGATTTCAGAGATTCGTTTTCCCAGAAATTGCGGTGCCACTGTGCGAGCTGGGATTAGCCCCAGTAGTATATGCCCAAGAACTAACAAAAAACCGAAGTTGGACTCCAAACCACAAATGGATACAGGAAAACCAACCACCAAACCAGCCACTCGTCGCGTCGGGCGCGTCGTCAGGTTCATCTGGCCACTACTATATTATATTCTTCGTTCAGCATCAGGCTTTATGCTGGCCTTCATCTTCTTCATCATCTTCATCTTTAAGCAGCCAGAAGTCTGACTCGAATCTCGAGCCCATAATGGTCGGCGCGTTGTTTCCTTTTAACGTTAATTAAATCAATGGAAGGCATCTTGACAAATAGATACAAATGGTCTGGGGGTTTTGATATAAATTTCTCGCTGTGGGCATGTTGTCCGGATGACATTCCGCGTTATGGAAAATTCATTAGCGTTTCACAAAGCACTGGAGCGCTGTTCGGAATTCGCAAACAGATGGCGACACACAAAGACACACACACACCGACTCGATTCGACTTGGCTTAGCTTAGAGCATTTATTTTTCATGCAGGTGCGGTTGGTTTTGGTTCTTGTGGTTGAAGTTAAAGTTAGAGAGAGGTTTTGACTTCAAATCGGAGGCGAGGCGAGTAGTCTCCTCCATCATCATCGCAAAGATGGAAATGGATATTCATCCAACTGGATGCGAGATGCGTTGACGACGATCATAAATCAAAAATCCCTTGTTGGACATCAAGCATAATGGCATGGCGGCTTACATAGTTTATATAATATACGCAACCGCCACCGCTTGCGCCGGTCGGCTGGATGGCGGCCGTTGGCGATAATTATGACGTACGCTGGGCGACAGCAGGGAGATTTATTAGGTTTTGATGTTGGCTGGAATTTGGTCTGTTAAACAAAAAAAAAATTGTAAAACATTGCCTTGAGGTGTAGCAAAATCTAGGTTTTAGAAAAATAAATTCCAACTGAAATATATTTGCACGTCTCAAGATTACAAAATTGATTTTAATTCTTTTCCAATTCCAAGAAAATATAAGGCATTGCGTGTGTAAGTTTGACATTGATAGAAGTCTTTTAATGAAACTCTCTTTTTTTTTAGTTCTCAATCCCGTATCTAGTTACTTAAACATCGATAGATTTGTCGAGAAACAAAAAAGAGAAAAAATTTAAACTAAAAACGATTCGAGTTTTGTTCCATTTTTCAACTTACGAATATCGAGGAACCATGATTTTGTTAAAAATCTACACAATTTAAGCTTTCCCACTTGGCAACACAATAAAATTTAAATTGTGGTTTTTGAAATCGGGTTGAATACGAAATCTTGCAAATTGATATCTCGCATTCGAAATTTAGCTTTTCTTAATCTAGGAATTTCAAAATCCCGCATTTCGCAATCTCTCAATTACAAAATCTCGCGAAATCAAAATCTCTCAATTTACATTTTCAAATTACACAATAAAAATGCTCAAATTAAAATCTCGCAAAATTCACTTGCATTCCAAATTAGTAAATCATTAGTAGCCTAGTACGTTGCGAAATTGGAATTAAAAAAATCTCGGGTGATATTTTACCTTGCAAGATTTTGATACAAGGCACTACGCGTTGCAATGCAATTAAATCATTACTCTTGCAAAATAATTTTAAGGAAATCAATTGCGAGACTTTAATTTGCGAGATTGCTAAATAAATTGAGTACTTGTTTACTCAATAAATCGAGTACTTGTCTACTCCCAGGCCATTTTGCTTTTAATAAATCGTTATTACTTATATTTAAATTAGTATTAAGAGAACATGGAAATATTGTATATCCGGTTGTAATGTTGGATAAATTTTGGAATTAATGGAAACAAGTTTTGGAAAACAATAAAAGACAAAAAAAAATTTTCGAGTTTCTTCCTTTGTTTCGCAGGATTTTTGTTTTTCAGTTTAAAACTAAGAGCAACATGTCAATGTGCAAGATCTGAATTTGCGAATGTTTTGATTTGCGAGATTGGATATGCGAGATTTTAAATTGGTATTTGCGAAATTTATTTCAGCGAGATGTATAGGTATGCGAGATTGTAAAAAGCGAGATTTTTTTAATTGTGAGACTATGAAAAAGGTGATTGTTAGTTTACGAGATTTCACTGCACTTGCCATAATATTTTGCAACAAAATACGCAAAATATCAGACAAAAAATACAACAGCACTAAGCTTCTTTGCCCTTTCCTTAGAACTGGTACAAAACGAATGTGGGGAAGTTTAATGAACCCGACAACAATTTACTATATCATATTTTATTGGTGGGTTCTGGTAAACTACTTTGGTGTCCTGGAAAATGAGGGCAGCTAAAATGAGAACATTAAAAAGCAGACTGGAAATTTCTGTGCCAAAAACCAAGATGAAAGTTGAATAGGAAGCCAAAATATCCTTAATCTAGAAAGAACTCTTGATTAAGAGGCATACCTTAACAGCATAACAAAGAACTATACACACATGGAGGCTGTTGAGATTGAGAAGATTGAGCCCGGCAGTTTGTGTACAAGAAAAGTGAGGGTCAGGGATGTCGTGAGGAATGAAGAAAATATAAACGCCGGACTAATCATGAGATTTATTTGCTGTTGTTGTTGTTGTTTGTATTTGTTCAATATGGAAAACGTTAAAGCTGTTGTTGTTTCAAAGTGTTTTGAGGCATCTCAAATTTTTTAATCAATCTTCCCATTCTAAACAGGGTCATGCTGAATCAGCCCAAACAGAAATAATAGGTGCCCAAACTCTGGTATTTAGTGCCTGAAGAAGTAGAGAATGGTAAAATTGCAAGCACAGTTTTTTCTTAGACCTACTCTAGCCTATTAACTTTGTGGTAGCTAAATCAAATTTTGGTTATTAAATTCAAACCCTTAAGAATTACAGATGCATATTTTGACTTTAAAAATCTGTCAAAAATAACTCAGTACCTCTTAAAAATTAAATTTATTAAATATTTCCAGTTCCTATCAATTATAAATAAATTTGAAAAGTGAAAAATTTTTGAAATATTAAAAGCTCTCAGAAGTTTCTTGACAAAAATATGTCCATCTCTTAAAATTCAATTCACAACAACAGCAAAATAAACAAAAAAAAAAAAACTGGTTTCCTTTCGAAATATTTTTATAAATTCTTTTCAAGCTTAGTATGCAAGTTGTATGTCGCTCTCGCTATATACAGATAGAGAGAGAGAAATACTAGTAGGTACATTTCAATGCACCATCTTTGCGTAATGAAAAATCATCGATGGATGGACGAACGATCACATGCGGATGCGTTCAAGTTCGTATCGCATACCAAAACTGCATTTTAATTACCAGACAAATTGCTTTTATTAATTTACACCATGTTCCAATAGATGTCACGATCGTGCTGCTGTTGCTTTTCGTATAGGCAGGCAGAGATATAGAGGTATACCTACACATAGTTAGTTTGTGGTACGTGCGCAAGCCGTCAGGGAAATGCCACTCAAAGGAACGTCAACAATCCTTCCTCTTTATATTGCTCGCGCGCCATCTTGGACAACTGACAACAACGACGCAGCGGCGACCGACGACGACGACGGTAACGGCGACCCACTGCGCAAATATTTTCAGCCATCGCAGAAAATATGTCAACTTGGCAGCTTGGCACGAGTGCAACAAGTGTACCGTTCTCGGTACGCAGAGTGTTGCTCATTTTGGCCACACACATCACTTAGCGAAACACCAAAATTGGCCAAACCGACAATGGCCATCATCAGAACACCACACCACATGGACGGAGGACGGAGCAATTTTTCATGGAATCGCTGGATCCTTCTTCCGTGCGGCCGGCCGAAGCGGTGCGGCGTGGTGGTCGATTGCCCCTCAGTCAGTTCAATTCAGCTCAATTCCACATCAACATGAATTCCTCGGAGAATATCTAGAAATACCTCCTCTGTTTATCGGTGGATGGCAATGGTGTGGAGGCCGCCATTAGTGGAAATATTCAGCTTCATTCATCACGGTTTGGATGTGATGGAAGATTCTTCTCAGAATCAATTGTTCAGCAATTCCAAATGGACAGAGTCGAAGATGCTGCGATGCGGATGTGTGTACACTGTGTATACTGGCCGCTGCGCTTCGCTGGGAGCAAAGGCTGCAGAAGCAACAGCAGCAGCATCAGCCTCAATTGATCGATTCAATCGACCGGACCCGGAGGTGGGTCGAACAGCTTGGGGCTAGTAATTTTCTCACTTTGGATTCGAGCCACGATTGTATCTGCCGATTCTTTGGCGGACTCCTGCGCACCTGTGTCGAGCTTTTAAAAGTAAACTATGACTCGTTTGTTTTTGGCGAGCAGAGGAGTGGTGGACGATGCTCATCTGTGGGCGCAGATCAGCAAAGGGACCAATTATACCATAAATCAAATGCATCTGTACAAAGGGATAATTTAACACGTCGTAAAGGCTTAGATCCTGGCTCCTCTTATTCTCATACTCATTGCCGTTCTCTCTCTTTTTCTCCAAGCTCTATAGGTACTTCAACTTGATAGGTGTTCCAAAGGATACTACACATACAATCTGCAGAAATATATATTTGCCATTTATTTGTTCTGGATAGTTGGGGTTGCCGAGGCCTTTTTTCCAATTAAATTCGATTGCTTAGAGTGTAGAGGTATGTATGGTTGATGATATGGTCTTCGGGTAATAAACTTTCCATCTGAAAAGGAGGAAAGCATATTCGGAGGGGGTGATGGTGAGGTATTATAAGTATGGCCACTGTGTGTGCAATGTGATAGAGTGCCTTTTTGTGGGCACTGAGGTGTGAAAAATCTAATAAACACTTTTTGGTTGAGGTTAAACCGAGAGAAAGGTGCGATTTTCGGGTCAATTGAGTGCACATCAGACAGCTATCTCTGCAAGAGATATGTTTTTATAGATTGTGGGTTTTTGCCTTAGGGTTATAACTTGACTTGGAGCTTGGATGATGGGGTTTTGGGTTCGTTTAGAAGGTTAGACAATGTTAGGTGATTTATTTTTGTAAATAGAACGTTGAACCTACAAAAAAACTTGCAGAGATTCATACGAGAACTCGTGTACCTTTTATTGATTTAAATGTTCAAACGGAGGAAGGTTACTATGAAGCCTAAGTTTGATGAGGAGAAAAATAAATATTTTTCAGAGGAATTATATAGAAGAAGAATAAAAATCTAGCCCAATAAACTGGCAGCGAGGGTTTTGACTACTAGTTTTTGAGGAATATTATATTTTATTTAAAAAAAAACTAAAATAAATAAATGTTTTCAAGGGAAGAAGCTAGAAATTTGTATTATTTCTTTCACGATTGTCCAGTGTATAATTAGTTAGGGTCTGACTCAGACAACTATTAAGGGAACTTACTGTCACAGGGAA
The DNA here is from genome assembly GCA_946251815.1 of Dasysyrphus albostriatus. Taxonomy (NCBI): domain Eukaryota; kingdom Metazoa; phylum Arthropoda; class Insecta; order Diptera; family Syrphidae; genus Dasysyrphus; species Dasysyrphus albostriatus. Next base: position 143,475,917 of record OX276336.1, read on the forward strand.
GACATTCTAGACTGCATAAATCAAAATATATTAATAATATACGGGCTACTACGAACTACGACATATTCGAACATCTGGCCCAAAAGAAGCGGTTAATCCGACTCCATGGCTGGGATTTTTGCTATCGGGTTGACTTCCCGGGCACAAAGCAACAACAAGCCTTGGATATGGACGGATTTGCTGTTGACGAACTTAGCAATTGAAATAAGGATCATGAACTTCGGATCAGTAAGTGGAATGTTTTGTCTCTGTATATACCACGTCCAGCTGAACATTTAGCGGAGACCCAGACTGCTGCAAAGCAGACGCCATCGCCATCCAAGAAGGGTGTTGGGATGGGCTGGGCAAAAAAAAATTCCCATCAAGGCTAATATCGTCAAAATAAACCTTATAAGCGCACATGCCCCCAAAGAGGAGAAAGCTGATTTTACCAAGGATGAATTCTACGAACTCCTGGACAAGACATAATATGAGCAATGTCCTAGCTATGACATTGGAATTCTCTTGGGTGATTTAAATGTAAAACTAGGAGGAGAAGTCGTCTTTGGTGGAACAATCGGAACATATAGCCTGCACGACATTTTTACTTTCGATTTTCTCATTAAAAAAGCTCCTTTAATATGTCAATAATATTCATTTCAAAATTTTTAAAAATATTTTTTTTTTAATTCAATATTTCAAAAAAGTATAAATAAATGTATGTATGTACTAAAATAAAAAAAGGAACGCCATCTTAGTTCTTAATTGAATATTGTACGGACAGCAGAATTTTAAATAATTGGAGCGGTTTTTTAAAAAAATAATTTTTATACATTTATACATTTTTAAGGAAAACTTTTGGTATGCAAATCTTAAGTGTTTATTTATGTGCACATAAAAATTAATTTTGAACAAAATTTGCCAACCCATTTTAAAATATCGAACTTTCGAAGAAAAATTATGAAACGTTTTTATTAAAAATTTTCGAAAATTTTGATATGCAATATTTTCATTCTTGTAAGAAATTTGTATATGAAAAAATTAATCAAAATCTGTTCAGCCAATATTCAGAAAAGTAAAAATTAAAGAAAACGGTCTATGAGAGGTACTTTTTTAATGTTTGCTTTTTGTAATTTTTTTTTGTTTTATGGTAGATAGTAGATGAAACTAATTTTCGCCTACAGAAAAAGTTTTATAAGAATCGTAGACACCATTTTTAAGAAAAGTAATAATATCTTAAATGGTTTTTTAACATTTGTATGGAAGGCATAATTATTTTTTGTCATATAAGTGAAAACAATTCTTAAAATACTTTAGAAAATGTAAGAAACCTTTAAATACAGAGCTTTAAAAAATCGATCATGCAGTTCTCAAAATACTCGTATTTGATTTTCAAAAAAAAAAAAATCGAAACATTTCTTAAAGTTTCAAAAAATATTTTTTTTATTTTAAGTATTCAAAAATATTTATAGTTTTTGAAAGCCTCTGCATAAAAAATATTTTTGAAATCAGAAATATGGTTCTTTGGGAGGTACCATTAATAACCATTTTTTGAAAAATTGTTTTCCACCCACAGGAAGCCTTAACTAAAACTAATTTATTGATTTTCTGTATGAAAAGTTGTCGAACTGTTTTCGAGCAAAATAGGACTATGTAAAATTTCTAAAAAAAAAAAAATTGTGGCAGGCACCGTTATTTTTGGTTCTAAGAAAAAAATAAAAAAACGAGTGGGCATAATCATCAAAAAGCACTATGTACCTGGTTTGAAGAAAATCGATCGGAACGTTTAGGCTGAATACGAATAGACATACAGAATTGTGCCACCCACTTTTTTGGGGTTCTCTATCATCGAAATATCATGTTTGATTGTTATGGTTATCTCAATATATTTTTTCGCAAGAAACCAAATCTTGCCATACATGTAGTACCTAGCTTACCGCAAGAAAAAAATGTTACTATAATTTTTATATAAAAATTAGTTTTTAAGAAAACCGCTCAACGATTTTTTAATTTTTTTGCTAGTGTTCATATTTTTTTAGATAATGAAATGGAATACTTTTTTCTAACCTCGAAGTTTTGAATTTTTTCCAAGAACCAAAAGCACCGTTACCTCCCATAGGTACAATTTTTTTTAGCGAATTTTCCTAATTTTCTTTTAGAACCGAAAATAACGGTGTCTACCATTAATTTTTTTTTAGCAAATTTACAAAAAATTATGTGTCTCAAAATCAGCTCGAAGATTTAACAAAAACAATACATTTTTTTTTTAAGTGTAAGTTACCTTTGGAAAGGAAACCATTTTTTAAAAGTGGTAATTAAAGATGTACTTCCCAAAGAACCATTTTTTAGTTTCCATTTTCTTCAAAACAGTATTTCTAATTTCAATATTATTTTATTCAGAAGCTTCTCAAAAATATAAATATTTTCTTCCAAAATTAATTTATTTTTGATTCAATTTTTTTTTTTTTTTGAAAGCAAATATTTTCTTGATATTTCTATAAGCCACTCCACCGATTTAAACCGAAAATTCAGATATTATTCTATTTTTGTAGCCTTAAACTCTTAAAGGAGTTGTTTTAGTAAATTGAAAATTTAAATATCGTATTTCTTGCCTTGAGACATTTTTCTTTTATAATTTTCATGTCTGTATGTATATACAATTTTTTTGTATGGACTTACCACGGAAAATTAAAAAAAAACCATGTCATGCTATATATTTTTTTAAGTTAAAAATTCATTCTATTATTTACTACTTAATTGAAAAAACAAACTTTAAATTAGAAGTATATTTTTTTTAAAACTAATTTTATTCAAATTTTTATTTTATTAAGTAAAATTTTCGTTCGAAGTACCAATTAATTCTTAGTCAAACACTAACCCCCAGTTTCACATAGAATGTTTAAGCTCGACTTTTGGTTTAAAGCTTAGTTCAGTTCAATTGAACTTAGTTCAAAATTTAAACGAGACTGTAAAACTGGGGGTAAAGTCGTATGCTTATAGAAAATCAAAAATATAACAATTAACTACTACTTTACGACATTATAAAGGGGAAATTGAGTGTTTGGAAGAATTAAGACTAATTGAGGTCCCTCCTTGTCATTCTTAACTACAACCCAGGAATTCAAAATTATTTCCTCTTTGGCAAAGCTTAAAAAGTTAAAATTAAAAAAAAAACTTGATGTTTAAATTTTTTTCTTACAGAAATTTTCTGTATTGAAGTTTGTTTCACAACAAAAATAAACATTACTAGGTCCTTAACAATATGTTGCTTCAAAATTATTACTGTTTTTTTTTTCAAACATTCTCTGCTGCAATTAAGAACATCTGGTAAACTGACTTTTGAAAAATCTTATATTAGTGCTTATTATTTCTTTCTACTCAAACAATGCATCCAGTAGCATCTGATTTCAATATTCAATGATCTGTAACAATTAAATTTGCATATAGAAATTTATATTTTAAATAATGCTTACCCAGCACCTCATTCAAAAATATAAAAAAGCTATCAATGCGAACACTTCTTTCAAATACAACAAAGTATAAATATTCAAGTATTTGAATGCATGCAGAAAATCATATCCAACCCTCAAATCCAACAAATGAAAGAATAACCGTTTGAAGAAATCCTTGCACTCCTCTCAATATGTACTTAAAATCATCCACTTGAAAGAAATAAGGATACCCACTCAGATTACTGTTGAAGGTTTCAATATACTCGTATAAGTTCTTCTTTATATGGAATATATGGAATTTAATTGAAAATAACAACGGCTATTGCATTTCGGCTGTTGTTTTGATCCTATTGACAGATTTATACATATATAGGGATCTATTTCCATTTTGATATCATAACTTAGGTCAACAAAATAACAAAAGAACCAAAAAGTTCCAAAGTCTTTCGTTAGTAATTTTTTTTATGAAAACACAAACTTTTGACAGAAAATTGGTTATGAAATTATATTCAGTGACAAAAGCCTTATACGATTTCTAGAACTAAAAGTTCTGGTGAAAATACATGAATCTTTATGAAAGGTCAGCTAGTTTCAGTAATTTGTTAGCTATAGATTTTTTAAATAAATTTCTTAATATTAAGAAAGAATCTATAGCCGACCAATTACTAAAACTAGCTGACCTTTTATATAAATCTTGAGATCTTTCAGATGGTATACATTTCTTGTAAATTTTCCAAAAATTGAGTGTGGCCTTGAGTGACCTTGAAAAACCTTATGCCTTTATTACAAGTTATCTAGGACTGACCAAGTTCTAGGACTACTTAACCTTTTCTGACCACTCAATGACCAATTATATGAAATTTTTTTCTTCAAATTTCCAAAATTATGAGGTTCCAAAGGTCCAGATCCGTTTAAGGCCTGGAAATCAAGATCCACACCACGAACTACAGGAACGAAACTAGCTTTCAATAAAATGCAAAACGAAATCCCTTTGTTTGGTTGAGACAGACAAAGTGACAAGCTAAGTCAGTAAATTGACAAAATTGAAAAACTAAAGGGTAGTTAGATATTGAAGATATGCGAATGATAAAAATGAGATTTAAGAACCTTTAGGACCAATTTGAGTTTTAATAATTTCTTCACAAAACTTGCAAGCATGGCTTGAGGATTAAAGAGAAGACTACCCTCCCTTTAAACAGCATGAATTTGATTCTATGATACATTTTAATTATGTCATTCCATCTTCATGACTTTATTCATTGATTGATCCAAAAGTCAGAATCTCTTGAAGTCTTTTTAACTAGTTGTCTTGTGGGTCTAAAAACTAGGTTTCATTAATTTCTAGACCAAATTTTAGGTTGATAGTGTACAAAATTTAATACACAGAAACAACCTGACAGTCATTATAAATGTGAAAAAGTTTTAAGATGATGACTTCAAGAAAACTCATAGATCACTTTTTCCGAATCCCAGATCACTTCTTATCTGTCTATAGGTACCTTTATAATTTTTCAAAGTCTTCTGCAGATCCATAATATACCATTCTGATTCTGTTTGTAGTTGTTCAATCGTCCAACACGTAATTCGCTTTTCAATAATTTTGAAAATGGTATCGCCTTACATTGGAATCATGCAATAGTAATAAAGACTGTGACAATGTATCTAAGTCACGATTTTCCATGCAAATCTCAAAACTCAAACGAACAGGAAAAGTCACAACCACGTCAAAAAAATGCCAAAACTTTTTTTTCAATTGACATCAACTATAAAGAGTTCCCCACCCTGCTGTTGATGATGATGGCAATGGCATAGCCCAAAGACCGAATCATCGCCAATCATCACATTTCGCTATGGAGCGGAGCGAAGTCCTCGCTGTATAGCGATTGTTTATAGGCAAACTTTGCAACAAGCTCTGACGTAAAGACCGTCATTGTCTCCGTCAGCTTTTTCATTTGAATTCCATGTGCCAATCGAGCCGGTCCCGGTAGCGCAACAGAGGCATACAAGAGTAGACAACCAGTATACTCGCTTACGAATTAAGGTGAAGCGATTGTTCTTAGACCAAGAGTAGCGGAAGAAGTTGGTATAGCGGTGGCGGGCGTGCGACGGGAGCGCCAAGTGGCACAAAATATCAGGTACCGCGACTTGGACAACTGACAACTGAATTCCATTGCACACGCACAATTGCTGGTATTGGGACAGTATTGTATAAGCCGTAACCGTCTCTGCGCCAGACTGTCCCGACCCGACAGAAACCATGCAGTCAGAGTCACGACGAGCCCGTTCTTTCGTCCAGCTCCATCTCCATACCCCGCTATAGACCGCAATATCAAACCAAACCTACCAAATAGTTTCTACTGCGGCTGCCAGCGCAGCGCTGGCTGGCTGGCTGGCTTAGCCATAGAAATGTTTCAACGCTTTTGATTGACGCTCATAGCTAACTAATTAGCATACAATGACATTTCGCCAATTGACTCGATGCGGTATTGATGGACACAGCCACTTAGCCTCTTGCACTCGGCCCATGTTCTGGCTTTGTGTTCTTGGAGAGATCGTGTTCCTCGTGAGTTGCATATCCAATTGAATCGTAAACGTTTTCTTTTTTTCTCATTTTTCTTTCTTTGATTTTTCCTCATTTTCTCTTGTTTTTTTTGTATTTGTTTTTGTTGTCGTTATTGTTGGTGGCGGCGGTGTTGTTGTTGTTGCTATTGTTTTGCCTCCTGACAAACTACAGTTGGGTAAGAGAAAAAAATACTTAATTTCCCAATTGACTGATCTCCAGTGATCCTGTCAAAATGTGATTATCCGCACACTCCTAAACACACTCAACCTAATTCGTTCTCGTTCGATCGACGACAACGCGGGGATGATAATCATGCGGCTGAGAAAAACTGACGTGAATCTTGTTTAGCTTTTATCCGATGACGCTTTCCATTGCTGCTTATGCTAGCGCAGATGCTTGCTCAGCAGAAGATGAGATGCTTCAGCGAAAGAAAGAGCCCCTGGAATGATGCCAATGAAGACTCGTATTTCAAAAAAGATGTCAGAAAATTGCTCGAACATTTTAATTTATTGTCGTCGAGCTAATTTATTGAGATTGCACATCAGGCACACCAGCTAGCTGCAGCTAGTCTATGATGTAGGTATAGATTGTTGTGGTTCTGATGGTATAGGTATACCATTCAGGGCGGTTTGATCTAAGGGACGGAATAAGATAAACACTGTCGGAGTTAAAGGTGCTGCAAATCAGATAGAGTGATAGTTTTCGTGGCCGATTAAATTTAGAGGTTTTTTTTTTTGAGATTACATAGCGAGAGAAAGAGAGTGGCAACTTCAAACAGATTGGATTTAAATTATGAACGCCCTTTAACTTCCGCAAGCAAGGTCTTGCAATTTTAGACTAAAAAAAAAGCTGATGGAATTAGTTCCCTTTGATATTGGAAAAGAACTATATTGATTGGAATTAAGCAATATAAAGGTAAAGTAAGGCAAAATATGGGACAAATGTTCAGGCACTGGCAGATTAAGATTAATTAGAACATATAGAGGAAGCATGTAGGTACATTTTCAACAGGAGCCAAATTTAGTTTAAGAAAAGTGTTACCAATTTTGGAAAATAGTTTGAAATAAATTGCAATATCTTTTGGATTTTTGTTATTGATTACTTGAAAAGGTACCTGTTTGTACCAGATTTTAAAGAAATTGCAAAAACAAAGTCAAGTGGGTGCCACCCTGTCTACATGAGCTAAGACTTCAACTCGAATTTCAACTCTAAGCCAAATGTATTCACTCCCCGTTAAATTTAAAGCAGTCGATTAAAATTCACAATTTTTGTATAAAATTTGTATATATATCCCAAAGGCGTACGCAAGGGGGAGGCAGGTAGGGATGCTTGCTCCCCTTAATCACAATATAATTCAACCATAAGGTAATTTATTTCCTTTTGAAAGCATTTTAAAGCAAGATTTATGTGCCAAAAACTGTTTTTTTAATTGAGTTGCCTCTAACCGAAATCCTGAATGAGTTTGGCCCCCTAACTGAAATCCTGTATACGCCCTTTTTATATTCTATTAACAACAGAGACGCTCCTTTTTTCTACCTATTTTCGAGGTTACCACTTAAATTTACCTATTTTAAAAGCAGATAAACTATCGCATAACTTTTGATTGATGCCTTACATCTTAAGATAGCTTGAAGTCATTGCTTTGATGTGGCGAAACTATCATAAGTCAAAGTTCAAAAATTTTCTAACTAACTTTAAGCAGAGTGTTTTATGTCACTTGCCCCACAGTAAAACAATCAAGGTTTTTAGCTTAATTTATTCTTAGTTTGTGTTGGCTATGTTTTGAATAAGTGGAACAAAAAATTTAATGACTAAAAATATACTGAACGAAAATAAATTTTTGAAAATAAAAAGTTATTCTGAATTTGTGCATAACAAATTCTGTCACGTACACGTACCAAACACTTTTGTCACGTGTTAAAAAATGTTAATAAATAAAATAAAGAATAATTATTTTGACTAATTAAAATTAATTAAATTTGGTGGCACAACAGCTCGTGGAGAACCAGGGCCTAGTGACTTTCAACTCCCAACCATTCCTGTGTGCGTATTGTTGACAGGAAAGGAGGAGACCTACAATTCTTTGCCGAGTTCGAATGGCTTGATGAGAAGCATTAATACATGACAAGTATAAGGAGGATTGCAGGATTTTCAGCTCCTCCCAAGAGGAAAAACGTTAAAGTTTTAAGGTGGCAGCGGCTGGGAATCAAACCCAGACCTTCGACATGATAGTCCAACACACTAACCATTATGCCACGAGGTACAACATTTCCATCACATTGCTGCACATAAATTGGGAAGTGCTTGCAATAACACTGGCTTTTCCAATGGCGTTTTGGTATTAATACCTTTGCATTGAGACATAGTTTTTTAAATCACGGTCTAGCCATACAATTATTTTAGAACCCAATTTTCTTCAAGTTCTGATAAAATTTATGTTAGTATCAAGAAGGGTATTCCATTTTTCATTTAACGCATGAGCGAGATCCTATCATAAATGCTCATTTAGCTTTGTAGCTTATTTTTGTATAGATTTAACCTGATAAATTAATTGATCTTACGGTTCTCACCTCGACAACTACGTTTTTCTTATTAAAAGTGTTTACAGTTTAAAAATTACTTGAAATGACACCTGCTTTTGGGTGACCCTGTTCAACTTGGTAGATCAAGCCTTAATTTCTTACTGCTTTTTAATTTGTACAGTTTACTGCCTGAACAGAATGGGAGACTGAGCTGCAATAGATGTCAAAAATGCTGCAATGAAAGTTAAAATTTGTTTAACTCTTGCAGCTAGAGCTGCAGCACTTTTAACATCTATTCCAGTTCCGTCTCCCATACTATTCAGGCAGTTAAGATCCTTCGTCGTTATTTCTTAAGTAAAGTAATCTGGAGGTCTGGGGATTGAGCCTCTACTTACCTAAAACCAAAAATGTTTTTTCTCAGAAGTATACTGCAACTTGCGGGAAGTGACAGATCTTCCAGGAGTATCTCTTATCAGGAGAATGTGTCCTTTATTTGATTCGTTCGGATTCTGCAGAAAACTGAAGGCCCTTTCATTCTTGTTCCAACTTGTTGTATACAAATACAGGAATGGTCATGGGGTTTCAGTTACCATGCCTTGGTTTTCCACGAGCAGTATTGCCACCAAATGTCCCTTCTTTTCCAGTAGTATAGATTCATAACTTTGAAGCTAAGTCCCAAGGTTTAACAAGGTTTAACAACTACTTTAGATTTGAAATTGAGTTAAATCTCATCAACCATATAAAACTCCTGTCTGCTTGTAACAATAACAACAAGAAACCTTTTAATATATTCCCATGGGAAAATTTATTTGGAAATTCCCCCCAAAAACGAATTGCTTCCTTGTAAACCTGGATGATTGTTATTCAACTTTCAGTAATGTTCCCATTGCCATCCAGTGCATTGCTGATGGCTGCTGCTAGTTTCGGTTTGTTGTCGTTCGGTCAATGATCACTGATCAGTGGCATCATCTCATATCCGATATAGTGCCATGCTCGTATCGTTCGTATCTCATTTTGAATTCAGTTTGGCATAGCAATTTGATGCTGCTCCAAAACTGAACAAATCAGCAAAACAAACAAAATCAAGATCCATCAATGATGCATGAATGTATGAGATGTCGATCGGTCGTCGATCGGTCTCTTTCTCCAATATTGCAATCCCTCTGTGTGTCGTGTGTGCTGCCAGGAAGCAGACAACATTCGATCCATTATGCATGGCGAAAAAAGGTTGAATGGCATTAGATGCATCCGATGTTGGTCTCTCTTGCATTTGCGATTGATGATGTCTCCGCTGTTGCCTCATCTCCTGCGGGACAAACTGCTCAATGTCTGCCACAGCCAACACCGGAGATGGACATCGATCGATCTGTTTTCTCTCAACCACGATCCGTATCCACAGTGCACAGGTATATACCTACAATGATGGTCGTATCACAAAACAATATCTAACCCGGGCTTTGACAGAAGTCACTTGGCTCGGATACATGGTGGATCCGATAAATATAGCTGGCTTGCAGCAGCAGATCGCCGCCACTGACGTTTGCAGACAGGAAACGATCAACCGATCGACAGAAGCCATTGCCAGACCACAATCAGGCGATTGGTAGATCATTGAATGCTAATCACAGAGAAGCCTCTCTTTCTCGATGGATGAAGTCCATGAATTTCAAATTGAGCACACGCATGTCCTGAAGAAATGACTACACGCCCATAGTCTCTGAGTTGGACTATGTTGGCGATATACATCTATAGGATACTCGCTCTGCTCTTTGGTTTTTGTTCTACTATGGAACACCACACACTTGAGAGATTCCGGTTCGTTTTCGCCGCTGGCTTGACACATTACCATGCGCTAATTTCAGCCTGTTCCCGCATCATGTCCACTGTATTGCGGATGGCAGCATTAGATTTACGGCACATTCCAGTGTAGGCTAATTTCATGCTGGGCATCAGGTCTCTGGAAGAAAAATTAGGAATGCAAATCCAAATAAATCAAAATTTGATAGGCTGGCAAATTGATGCTCTGATGCATCGACGCGACGACGACAACGACGACGATGGATCGATAACTACTATTCACAACCACCACCGCCGCAAGGTGCTCTTTTCTGAATATTGGAGCATTAGAGGATATTTTTCAATATGCAATTAGTTGACACTAGACAGGAAGTAAAATTAATTGCTTTTGCAATGAAAGTTTGTTTAACTTTGTATAAGTTTGTTCTTAAGGAAAACTATGGTCAGTTTCAGTTGAGTCTTAATAACCCAAATATTTTTGCTATAAATTTAAATTCAAGATGGCGCTTTTAGGAGAGGATTGAATTAGCCTCAAATTGTTCAAAAATAGATTCTTTCTATTTTTCCCTTCCTACGATTGCAATGAACTTTTGAAATTTTTGTCGTGACAAGTTAAAAAAAAATGAAAAACTTCCAGCATGTTCAAATCAGATAAGAAAGTTGACACATTTCTGCCATATATTTTGACATTTGTCTCAAAATCTATTCAAATTATGGGGGTCCTAGACCTCTTATATTTATTCAGTGCACGAATTTACATACATTTTTTCTGTCAGGTAGCTATGATGGTTGAACCCTTAATTTTTCTTCCTCACCCTAATCAAATGTCCAATTTGAACAAACACAAGATGTGGGGAAAACTTAATAAATTTCCATTTCCGTTATTTTATATAATCAGCCCGGGAATCATTTCCACGTAATTTTTCTATTTCCATTGTGCGTGTTAACTTAGCATACGCAACGTATTTCAGTTACTTACTTATATTTTGCTTGTTTATTGTTATATAGGGTTTGAAAAACGGTTGGTATAGCTTTTTAGTAGGCGTCGCAGCTAACCCCAACACCATCTTTAAAATTAGCAACAAGCTGTGCTCTATATTTGGCGAATTTCACCAAACAAGTCTTTTAAATACGTGCAGGGAAAAGGATATCTATCATCATCCATTAGACTCCTATGTAGTACCTCGTGGCATAATGGTTAGTGCGTTGGAGAGTCATATGCCAAAGGTCTGCGTTTGATTCCCATCTGCTTCTAAGAAAAAAATGTTTTTCCCGAGGCACTGCCACTTGCGAGGGACTGACAAATCCTCCAAGAGTATACTTGTCATGAAAAAGCGCTTCTCATCTAGCCGTTGCGAAATTCGGACTCCTCAAATTCAGGTCCAGGTCCCCTCCAGTCCCGATAAAAACAAGCACACAGGAATGGTTGAGAGTTGTAAGTCACTAGGTCCTGGTTCTCTATACGAGCTGTTATGCCACCTAATTTATTTATTTTTATTAGACTTCTATCCCTCTCTTCGACATCTTCAATAAATCAAATAAAAATAAAGTAACTATATGCGGTGATAAAATGTAGCCCTGAGGAACTCCACGTTGAAATTCCATAGTTTCTAAAACGATTATTCAGTAAACGAATAAATAGAGGAGGGAAGCAATGAGACCCTAGTTAAGCCTCGTCCTACATTTTTATTTGGCCGGCCTCATTGGGAGGAATATGTCATATTGTTGATGTTTTAGATATTTATTAACAATAAACTCCAAGATCCAGTATGTTAGAAAATATTTGTGATCTCAAACGCTAGTTTGGCTGGACACTTAAATTTCAAAACTATTTGCAACTTGCGGCCACTTCAAATGGAAGAAATATTGTTTTTAAATATGAATGATTGGCAGCACTGGTGTGAGAAAACTAGAGATTTTTTTAAAATCTTGCAGTGGTCAAAAGGTGGACAAGCTTGTTTAAAAGCTACTTATTTTAAAGTTACACCATAATTGAAGGTTTACATAGAGATTAGTATTTATGGGGCAATTTCAACAAGCACCTTTAAGTACTAAAATAACAAAAACATTGCTGGTGAAATCTACTTGGATAACACCTTTTCAAGCAGCTTAAAGAATAACAGATAAGTGGCACCTGAAGGAGTCGTCACATTTTACTGCTACTGTTGGTCAATAAATTACCATAACGCAACAGAACGTGAATAGTGTGCTGGAGGTCTCTCATCTGGGAGGATCTGATATCACGTCAACGGCTCTATATGATGAAACACAGAGTAGTTACAGTACTAAAGTGTTATAGAGAGACTCATTTACGCATATTGCAGTCCCTGACTAGGAAACACCATGTGTAACACCATAGCTAAGCTTATAACAGTGCCTTCGTAGATGACAAGGAGAGAAGAAAAGGAAGGTATGGTATACAAAGGTATATCCGTAGATAGACCCATGGCTAGATTCTAATCTTGGACAGACCAAGCGGCCAAGTGACGGGAGCAACTATATACTACACTCTAGCGCACGATAAAGTCATAAAATATAAATCCTGCTAATTATACGAATTTCAGTATTGCAACATTAGGTATAGGCTCAACGTTTGTTCGTCGTCGTTGTCGTTGGCGTGGATGCGAAACGTGTGTATAGGTTTCTCTGGAAGGCGACCGTAGCTGTAATAACCATAGAATTGTGCAACTAATTAGAGCCTCTACGCTCTACGGTGAGAGGGTTTTTTTTTTCCTTCTTCTGATACTTGGTGCGGTGGGGTTGGCAACTGGTAACAATCTCCTCTCACTGTATTTGCTGATTTGATGGGATGATAGTAATTACACCACAACGGCAAGCCGCCCAACTTACTTATACCCAACTAACCAAACCTACCAATAACCAGGATTACAAAAGTGAGTTATACTCGCATACGTATATATCGACCTGTGGCTTCCGGAATGCAATGTGGTGGGTTGAATATGTATTTTTTTATGAAACTTTGTTAAATCAACAAAAAGTTCTCATTTTACCATAAACTTTTTAACATAGGTAATGAGAATTTGCGATGTGTGTGTGTGTGTTTGTGACAGGAAAGTGTGATTATAGAGAATATAATAAGCCGTTATCATGCGTTGGAGGTACGTGTAAAACGCGCCCTTTCATATTTATTTTGCGTGAGGCATTAACCATGCAAGACTGCAGAAAAGGGGACCTTATTGGACATTGTTTGTTTTCAAACCTACTCTAGTCCAGTTACATCCGAGCCGGGAGAATACAGCATAATTTAAGGTAGAGGCTTAGGAGAACCATACTTCACAGCGGACTGTGGTTTACCTTAGACGTTATAGTGTTTATCTATTTTAAAAGTTATGCAAACATTTTAGTTTAACGTGCACCATTCACAGCTTACGAAACTATTCTCCGCGAAACAGACTTGATTTTGGATTTTATTGCTCCTCGAACAATTTATTAATAGGAACTTAATTATTTCGATTTCTATAAGATCATCTATTGTCTTGTCTTGAAGATGTGTAATGTTTTCTTCCACTTTGGCAAAACCACTGCGAAAGCTTTTTTCCTTTCTCGGTCACTTTTCTTCTAGATGAAAAAAAGCATAAAAAGCATTTGTTCAAGCAATTGCTAAAAATGCGATTTATTTTCATTCTACAATTACTGACCTATTTCTCTGTCCATTCTTTCCAAAGTTCTAGACTCTGAACATTCCCTAGTTGCGGCAAGGCCTTAAGCTCGACTGTTAAATGAAAAGAAACTACGAATCGCCCTAAAGGAGAAATTCGACTTTGGTCACTAAAGCATACCTGGAGCCCCCAGAATATACAGTGAACATCTGAGCGAGAAAATCTCCGTTGTGTATTCACATGCCACATACGCTAACGACTAGAGGTCTCAGTATCGCGATGTCATCAAAGATTCAGCCGAAACCACAATCGGCTACCAACAGATCCCAAAAAAGAAAACTTATTTAAATGATGAATGCGTACAGCTGAAAACGGTGATAGAAGCTGCATATAAGAAAATTCTCGAACAATCTTACAATCAAAACAACACCCGGACATTTTATAAATAATTAAGCGACGAGCGGTAAGCTTTAAAACCGGAACGCAGGCTCTTCAAAACATCGGCAAAGGCAACCTAGTCACCGAAACACAGGGAATAACAGATGCAAGTATGCTAGACTATATTGTAAAACTTTTAATAAGTAATTAACAGTGTGGTTTCCAACCAAGAAAATCGACTAAAGACCAAATTTTCACAAAGGCAAATCCGGTAAAAGACCAAAGAATTTCAAGTGAAGAAAAATTCTTTGACGGATATTAATGGAGGAGAATATTCAAGTGGGAATTCAATAAGCTGGTATCAAGATGTTGATGTAGTCCAGAAAATAAAAAAACTTCGATAACATTCGTTCGGTTAAATCGAGCAAATGGTCAATAATGCTACAACAAAGAGGTCTTTGAATCTCAGCCCTCAAGTTCGAGAGAAGGGAGAAGACCAAACCTCTGGTTTGAAGACCAAGCCATCGTGGATGCCAGAAACATGGTCTAGGGGACTGGAAGCAGCGTCCTTAGAATCGTAAAAGATGAAAGACTGTCGTGTCTCAGGCTTGGTAACAAGTACGTCGAATGTCTTTATTTTTTTATTTGTTTATATTCGCGTGTCGCATGCAGGAAACTTTCTATTTTTCTATAGCTAAAAATACTGCAAATAAGTGCCTAGATTTTCTAAGACTTTGTTAACCCTTCTGGTTTGGCAATTATCCGAAGGTATACACCCAAAGCCCTAAGTCTTGAGCGCATCCAAAGCAACACTGAACCTACTGGATAGAATCCAAAATACTGCCATAGAGGACAGATCTATTTCACAAACATTTGGTTCATTGGAACATCGTTGAAATCTCCTCTGCTTATCAATGTCTTATTGTAACTTTTTCAAGGATTGCTCTTTTGCATCAGTAGCCTGTTTTCTTCTCTCTAAATAATTTCAGGAATGCTCATCGGTATCATCATACTTTATGGTTAACTTCAGTCGTACTTTCAAATAAAGGGATTTTTTTCCTTAGCCGTGCTAAACGAATCTGGAATTACTTACCAAACTCTGTTTCTCCTTTACATATCAATATCCAGATAGTTAAGACTAGTGTAGGTACATCATTGTCCCTACTCAATTCTGCCTCTATTTTCTAAATACTCATACTATGTCAAAACATTTAAGGCTTAAGGGTAGTCATAACCCCTTTAGTAAGCGTCTATAAAAAAATAGCTGGCTCGAAAATCTGAGTATCAGCAAAAGCACCCAAAAAATAGAGGGCAGCATTTTCTGAATATCTTTTCATGCTAAGAGGACCTTCACAAAACTGAAAAACTATGGTGATAAACTGCTGCTTCAGTTAAGCAGAACTAACTGCATTATAGTAAGTCCAGTGATGCCAGATGAAATTTTTAATAAACTCAAAATTGCCTCTGCACACTCTTGGCTCTTCGGCTTAAAAGTATATCATCAAATTTGTTTGAAAAGATCAAGTTGTCCCAAAATTTGGTAAGCCTTAGAAAACTATTACACTATACAAAATTCGTTATGCAATTTTTGGCACCATATTTGTGTGGTCAATAGTTGATCGATTGATTTTTTAAAGAGCCGCAGGATAGTTATAGTCTTGTTTTGACGATTTTTTAAAGTTTTGGTGTTTTTCAAGGTCACGAAGGCAGGTACAGTGAGGTCCGACTACAGTTTAATTTTTCCCAAAAAAAAAAAACACTATCGAAATATTTTCCAACCATTAGTCCCACTATGAATATTTTCCCTCCATATATACCCAACAAAGGGAATTTTTTCAATCATTTTGGTTGGCTCTTCCGATTTTAATAGAATTTCTAAATACATACTTTTCAGAAGCTTCATTTTCTACTCAAGTGAGTGTGTGACCTTTGACACATAAAAAACAGTTTCAAAATTTACTATTAAATCTCCAAACTTAAAAATCAAAATTTTTAAGTGCTTGCTGTAATAAAAATTATAAAATTTTATGTCATTTTTATTTATCGCCATTGATTTAAATGCTGTCTTTTTCAAAATGAATTAAACTTACTTACATCTGGTCTTGCGGAACGACATTGTGGGTTTATAGTTAAATCTTCACATCGTTAAAATGATAAAATAGAATCTTTGTTTCAGACTATCTATTTTTTTATAGCCACTGTATACATTTAATTCACTTTATTCCCAATTCATTGGCTATAAATTAAACTTTTAATTATTATTACGATGTCGCTGCTATATACACAAATAGTTGATGCATTGCGTAGGCGACTTAAAGTCGTCACATCAAGCAATAACACCACTATCATTTTTATTTTATTTACTTAAACATCAAACAAAAAATAATCGTTAAGTGCTTTAAATTTGTCTCTATGACTACATATGACTCCCGTTATGCGCCAGCAGAACCACAAAAACACATCCATAAAACAAAGAAAATTACTCAACTCATATGATTAACGTTAAGTTCCTAGGGGCACATAATAGTACTAAAGCACTTTACCGTTAAGAAGCCGAAAAACTGGAACAAATTAATATAAATGTGATTTAGGCGACAGTGTTCTCTCTGATGCCCACCACATTTAGTTTGCTCCACTGTTTAATTTGTATGACCTCACATTTGAAGCTGGGCGTAGGTCCATCTTTAAATTCCTCGAAACATTATAAATTGAGAGAAAAGTCCATCACCAACCAAAAATGTCACCTAGTCTTGGCAATCGTAAACAAATAATACGTGACGTTGAATGGGAAACTCTACTTGGTCTCACCGAGCGACTGGTTAAGTCAGGTAAGATGCCCCACCCGTTGTCCCATGCCCCGCACAAGCTTTTAATATAGCCAAGAGTCACCCATCGGACTTATCACAGCCACAAAAGTGGACGCATCGCATCAGAGACAAGCATTATACCGCATGAGGTGGAGCTGTGGTTGGTAGGTGTAGGTATAGCTTCTACTACGTGGGAAATGTGAACGAACTCGATGTAAACAATTTTTCCAGTTCCAATGGAAACCGATGCGTTGCCCTATGGAGGAGAAGGTTCTCCCGTGTGCCCACTATGCCATACCACTGCACTGACAGCTTCAGCGGCAGCAGGCACAGGCTCAGGCACACATGATGCATCGCAAAGATATAGGTTTTGTAGAAAAGATACTTTTGAAGGTAGGTAGGTTAGGTACCTAACTATATATAGTATCGCGACAAAGACCATGATACACCATGATGGCTGATGCAGCCTGCATTCTCGATGTCGTGTTTGCGATACGAACATGAATACAATAAAAACAGTTTGAAAAAGAAGAAGGGTATTTATATACCTACTTCGATAGGACCGGTCCTCAGGTTGTTTTTTTGAGCTTTGAGTAAAAGGTTATTTGCCATTAAAAAAGGGTTAATCGACCGAGTTCGGCTGCGAGATGTCAATGTACTCATTTTGGCAGCATTAAGACCATTAGTATAAATGGTGGGTGGAAGTATTCATGTATCGCATTTAGCCTTGGAACCTTGGATGTTGTAGAAAAAAAAAGGTTCGGGAGCTCAGATAGTGGCCAGGTAGGGTGCCGGATCAAACAAACAATTTTTAAGAAATTATAAACAGTCTCTGAGAAGTGAATGTACGGCAGCAAACAAGTCTGATGTGTGATGATCTGCTTTGGTGATGTCTCAACAAAACTAGCTTCGCCAAAGGCTTTTTCTTCTAGATTTTATTCAAATAGATACACCCTCCACTCCCCTCTAAGACAACATCATGTGTTGATCCCGTAAGCAGCAATAATTGCCTGGGAAATCTAGCTTGTGTCTACGTCTTTGAAAACCTATTTCTTACTCCCAAAACTTATAATCCTCATTTTCTAAGTCAATGAACTTTAAAACCCGCCGGAGATATTTTTAAGAGAGTACCTGAACTGAAAATCACAATAATTTTATAACCTCGGAGGCAAAGATCAAGTTCTAGTATAGTTAAACGCCTTTTTCAAGTAACACCTTCCTTTTATTTGACTGATTCCAAGAAAATTCTACGATTGACTTCACCTTATCCCAATCCAAAATATCAGTTGAGAAAACTGATACTAAAAAGATCACGTGACTACAAGAATTAAAAGCTGATCAATTCGAAGATTCGATAACCCTACTATACCACCAATGTTTTTTTGTTTTAACGAACTTCACATTTTGTTCGTCTTCCGAGGCTAGTCCTTCTCTAAATTATCTTCGATCTTCCATTTGACAGCATGTTTCTGATATTTACTGTACTAAACATTGTCCTTCTAGGAAAGGAATTGCCTTATTGCTCCCTAGTTGATGATCGCACCTGTATTTCTAAGAGATCCCGGCAAAAGAAGAAGAAACCTACTTTCGTCAGGCTTTCCATCCGTGGGAACAATGAGGCCAACGATTTGTAGATTTATTTGTACGCTTACTAAAAACAGTGACAATAACAACAAATATAGGCAAAAAGACCTTAGGTAGTCAGCAGCTAACTGCTGACGTGCGACGTGCGTGGCTATATATGTGTGATGTGATGTGTAGGTAGGTAGGTATACCTAGTTTTGCAACATTGTTGCAACATTTTGCTAATCGCGTGAGGTGGATTTGTCCACTTAGCTGTCAAAGTTGACAGATAGATTTATGATTTCCCTATATAGGGTATGCTGATCGAGGTTGGGCTGATTGTCTGATTAAAAAAAAAATTTAAATAATAATAATAAAAGATTTACTGCCGACTTCTTGGTGGTAGGTATATAAAATGTCAATAATAAAATAAAAGAGAGTTAAAAGGCGTTCAAAGTCGGGACTTGTCCTCGGCGGGAAATGAATAGCCTTATAATATTTGTAATGCACATGAAATCTCATACACGAAACACGACATTATTTGACAAATGAGTTCAGATTAATTGATAAGTACCTATGAAATGCTGTAAGTAAGGTTTAAAACGTGCGAAAAATAAACCTAAATAGGTTTTTTTTACTTAGTCACATCTAATATATGTATACGTCTTTTGCATGACTACTCAGTAACTTTAGACAAACTTAAATATTATAGTATTGATAATATCTTAGGTGATTTTGAAAGACAAGCGGTCAATTCCTAAGACAAGGTATCCAAATGAGATAAAATGGCGGACTGTGTTGCACGTAATTGCTCTTATGTTCAAGAAATTTTGAACTTTAAACATTTTATGGAATTTGTTTTTTTAAATTGCTAAGATAAACTGCTTTAGTAGTTTGCGGTGAATGATAACTATAACACCTGAATTTTTGAACAAATTTGAATTTATGCAAACTAAATTACAAATATTCGTTTTTGCAAATTTATACCCAACAAAAAATTATATTTAAAACAGTATTTTTTTTGTATTCGTAATTTTCTATAAAATTTTCTAATTTATTTCTGGTATGAATGATCAACAGTCGAGGTCGTGACAAATTTTCACATTTCTTGAAAAATAGTAGTCAAAATGTCAGTTGAATTTTAATCCAAATTTTTGTTTCTCTAATGAAATATGTTGTTCTTAAAAAAGTGTGGTTACAATACTTGTTTGACAAAATTTGGAAAAACTTAAGTCAAAGTATTATGTTGGTACTTCTTGCTTGGTAAAATGATCATGGAGGATCGTTGTCCGAGGAATTTGTTTTTGTATTGAATTCAAAAGATTGTCAATTAATTTAAGACGTTTGTATGGTGGTATTCTAAAGGAGAAACTATTTATTAATAGTCAGAAACAGTTATTTTATTTTTGTACGTCGTTCGTGGTTGATCTTTTATAAAGATATGTTTTAATTCGAAGAATGTGTATCACAAATTTATTTGTCAGTATAAATCGAATTTTTTCTTAGCATTTTTTTACATGTTTTTGGTTGAGTATCAGAATTTTTTATTCTTAAAGTTAAAATTTTCTTGGAATTTATTTTTTCACCTTAGTATTGAAAATTGAGGTTTTATAAACAGTTTTTATTTCAATACCGTGGTTGTCATTACCAAAGGCATTTAAATCTTTACTGAACTTAAATTAAATAATTTCTTGTGATAATATTTTTTATCTGCTAATTTCCTTCATAGTTATGGTAGAGATACCTCGGATGACACCGAAACAAAAATTATTCCGCGGAGTAAGAACTAAGAACTAACCCTGCGCAATGAAAATGGATGCCACCCAGAAAAGAGACTACAAAAATTAGGGTTTTTTGTGATTCACCTGAGCAGAAATTGAAATTTTTTAGCTTCAAAATCAGGGCTGGCCAAGATACCTGAAAAGTCTCGGTATCGTTTGGTACCGGTATCGGAAACCGAAGCGATACTTTGACGATACCAGCTCTAAAGCATCTAAAACGATACCGAGACCAAACCGTTCTTTTTGGAACTGAAATTTACCGATACTTTCGGTAGTATTGTTTCGTATCGGCAGAAAAAAATTGATTTTTTGAATTTTATAATTTTTAATTTATTACAAATAAAAAGTTCTCGTAATTGGTTTCTCGGAAACAGTTCTAACGGTTTGATTGAGATTTTCACAGTTTTATCCCTTTACCGAGGAAAAACTTTTGGCAACTATTAAAATTAGAACCACCCACTTCACGCCCATTTTTGTTTCGATTTATTTCTCTAAAACCAATCATTTGGATGATATTTTCATTTCTTTTCTTTTGTTTCCCTGACATTTTCAGACTTGGTTCTTTTTAGCTGGAGGAAGTGACTTTCATGAAATCCACCATTTACCTCTTGTATTTTTTAGTATACCTTGGTTCCTCCAACTCCAATGATTTTGAAACAGCATTGTTTTTCTGCTATGAAATTTTCACGCTGAATTTATGTTTTGGATAACTAATCGGCCCTTTAAATTAAAAATACCAAGTGAGTTCAACTTCAAGATCAAAAACATGTAACCAAGTCGTGCTTTTTTTTTGTTTGTGACTGAGACTAGACTAAAACCAGACGAGACTGATATTGATACTGATTTCGATACCGATACTTAGGCGAGATCAAACGAGACTGAGTTATACTTGACCGATACAGATACCGAGGCGATACTAAATTTTTTTAATTTTGACGAGATGATGCTTACAAAAGTATAGATTGGTTTGGTATCATGGCAGCCCTATTCAAAATTTACGATACTTGCCATACTACCATTAAGGGCTTATTTATCTCAAAAACAGCTCTAACCATTTTAATAAGCAAAAATCAGTGTATTACATTTTTTTTTACAGTGATACGTTTTTTTTTTTATTTTCGATTTTTTCATTTACAGTGCAGACGATTTAAATCAAAATTTGTATGCAATAGATAGCTCCTTAAATATGTCAATAAAATTGCATATAAAATTTTGAGATTTAAAATAAAATTAATTTTTTGGAAAAATCAATATTTTAAAAACGGGTTGATGAATTTTTTGAAACTTACCTAGTTCAAATTCACATTAATAAATTCTAAAAATCTGTATACCATTTTTTTTATGTTACTAAATTTGTATACGTGTATTAAAAATTAATTTTTAAGAAAACCGCTTCAACAATTTTTAATTTTTTTTCTGCATATATTCATATTTTTTCGAGTTATCAAAACATGGCATACTTGGTTTTGAGCTTTAAGTTATTCAGCGGGTTAAAGGACGATTAAAATAATTTTAAATACTTTTTCTATAATTATACTTTTCTTATGTTCCAGTCGTGCATTTTGTTTAGTTCACACTGTATCAGTTGAGATCTTACATAACGGGTGATTTTTTAGCTGGTTTGGTTTTGGCAACACTGGTTTTGACAGTTGACGTGTGTTTAGTACCTTGTGTCACTGTCAAACAGCTTCAGTTTGGTTTGCAATTTAACCATGAATCGTCTTACAAATGAACAACGCTTGCAAATTATTGAATTTTACTATCAAAATTCGTGCTCGGTTCGAAATGTTCATCGCGCGCTGCTTCCATTTTATGATCGGCATTCTCGACCTTCTGAGCAGTCTATTCGGAAGATTGTGACCAAATTTTGCACCAAATTTACTTTGTTGGACATTGAACCACCAACACGTTTACGTACTGTGCGTAGTGAAGAAAATATTGCGGCCGTATTAGCTAGTGTGACAGAAGACCGCGAAATGTCGATTCGGCGCCGTTCCCAGCAGTTAGGCCTTGGTTACAGCACTACGTGGAAAATTTTGCGGAAGGATTTGGGCGTAAAGCCTTTTAAGATACAGCTGGTGCAAGAACTAAAGCCAGCCGACCTACCACAACGCCGAATTTTTGGTGAATGTGCTCTTGGAAAGCTGGCCGAGGATCCGCTTTCTTATCGAAAAATTGTGTTCAGCGATGAGGCTCATTTTTGGTTGAATGGGTACGTAAATAAGCATAATTGCCGCATTTGGAGTGAAGATCAGCCAGAAGCATTGCAACAGCTACCAATGCATCCCGAAAAAGCCACTGTTTGGTGCGGTTTATGGGCCGGCGGCATTATTGGGCCATATTTCTTCAAAGATGATGCGAATCGCAGCGTTACTGTCAATGGTGAACGCTACCGAGCGATGATAACAAACTTTTTTTTGCCCGAAATGGAAGTTCTTGACTTGCATGATATGTGGTTTCAAAAAAGACGGTGCCACATGCCACATAGCACGCGAAACAATGGCGCAATTGCGAGGCGAGTTTGGTGAACAGTTAATTTCACGTTTCGGGCCGGTCAATTGGCCGCCTAGATCGTGCGATTTGACACCATTTGATTATTTTTTGTGGGGGTATGTCAAGGCTAATGTCTATAGGGACAAGCCCGCTTCGATTGACGCACTGGAAGCCAACATCCATGCATTCATTCGTGAGATACCGGCCGATATGTGTGAAAGAGTATGCCAAAATTGGACTCAGCGGATGGGCTACCTGAGACGCAGCCGCGGTCAACATTTGCACAAAATTATCTTTAAACATTAAATTGCAAGGTTCAAACTATCGATTCAAATAAATATTTCATTCATTTTTTCGAATTTTTTGTGTTTTTTTTTTTTTTTTAAAGTTCTAAGCCTCTTAAAAAATCACCCGTTAAAATTAAATTTTGAAAATTCGGTGTTTTTTTGTTGTAAATTCGATCTGGTCAAAATTTTTTGTGGCAGAAATTATGTATTACAAAATTCTATTTTCCCAAAAAAAGGCAGTAGTGGCAGCTGCTATATAATGGTTTGTTTGATTTATATCCATTTTTTCAAAATTTCAAAAAAATGTATAGAAGCATATTGAATGTATAGAAGCATACTTAAAAAAACCGCTCTAATGATGAAACATTTTTGTTTTGGATATATCAATATTTTATGAGTTTGTGAGAGAACGCAAATTTAAAAAAAAATTGGTTCCAAGCAGTAGGAACTATAAGAGCAAGTACTTAAGTACTAGCCAAAAAACGATTTTAACATTACTAAAATTAATTGATCTTTTCTAACTATTTACTGACCTGGCAGATTATGTGTTTTGAATCCTACAAATAATGTGGTGTTTATTTTAAAAATTATGTATTTCAACTAAATTACCTCAAAATCATTCAATCGTGTCGTCGTCGATAATTGTAGTTTAATGGTTCGCCCGCCTCTAGAATATTTAAGAACTCCAGATTAAGTGTCATCATCATCACTGGCACAAAATTCTCTAATTTCATAATATTTTTATTTTTTATTTGAGATGACTCATCTCTTTCATTACATATAGGCATGTAGGTATAAACTGATTCATAAACTACAAACAAATAATAAACTCGGCTTCTGTTTCCACCGCCCAAACATTTGCACCCGATCACGATTTCCAAGAAATCGAAGAAATTTCCCATATTAGATCCCGACAAAGCTTCGATGCAAAAAGTACTCTTACAATACAGAAGGTATACCTACATTTAATTACGCCTTAAATAATGTGAAACAATGAGCATTACTAAAACTCTTGTTATACTATGGGCTGGATTCCATTGTTTTAACATCAAACGCATTTGCCGCCCAATTCTATTCGGGTCGGTTGGTGTTCGGTGTTCAGTGTACAGTATGAGTGCAATTCAAATTCACGCTTGCAATTGTATTTCAAAACTGAAAACTGTCAGTATATGTATGACTAGCTGACTGACTGACTGTTTTACTGACTAACTGACACTGCATTCAGTAGCGCAAATAAAATGTGAATTGTGCATCTGTGGGTTTTTATTTGGAAAAAAAAGCTAATTGGAACACAAAACAATCCCAAATGAATCGCTCCATTCGCAAATGCGAACTCTGTGATTATTTTAATTAATTAATTATATCCCGATCGCAGTGTTTTTGATGCTATGAACAAAGCATCATCGAAAGGAGTGTTCGGGGGCAACGCGGATACCATTAGAGATAATGCATATAAAATACATGGCCAGCGGGTTGACCGCAAGATAGATTGTGACGTTTCGATGATATGCAACCGATTCTAATGAAAAAGTGCAATCAATGGTTTGCCATGACGTGTGTGAGTTGCCGTTGACTGTTGACACACAAAGTAAGTCACAAAGAGCTTCCAGAAAATGGCTCGCATTTACAGTGTACTGATGCCCATTGCCCTTATTTGTATCTATGTACCTACCTCTAACTTGTAGTTAGATGTTTCGTTTGAAAATTGTGTATGGGGGCTCTCCACATGACGTTCACCCAATATGCCATCATCATCATCAGCATCCAGCACCATCATCATCATACATATGCAATCAAGATGACTCTGTGATTTTGGTTGTGACAGCACACCATTGGGGGTGTTTTGATTCGATTTGCAATTAAATTCAGAAGCAGCAGCTGCAGTGCGATACTTGTTGTGACAAATCCATTATTGTTTTTTTGAATTTTACAAAGTTTTAAATCATTCTACTTAAAAAGGAAATTAGTCACTAGTCAATTCATAGAAATTGGAAAGGGTGCATTTTCGTCGAATGGGAAATTACAACAAGTCATCTAAGAGGATTTAGCTTCTATTTGGGGTTGGGTAGGAGAGAAGGTTGAAAAAATGTAATAAACATTCAATTTCCCTTGCAAGAATTTTAAATGTCAACATAATTTTCAGCAATTTGATACAAAACTTCTTTCTTACTTTAAGACGATTTGCCTAGATTATTGCAGCGGAGGAATTAATTAACCTAATTTTCTAAATCATGGTAAGAAAAGCAACAGAAAATTATTGTTTTATAGACCCATGCGACCAGAATGCATCATGATTCCCTTAAAGTTTACCCTCAAGACTCGTTGGCAGATTGGATTTAAATTAAGCTTGCTTATATCTCTGCAACCACCAGCTAAAATCCTAGCTAAATTTTGGCATTCGATTTCGATGGAGAATATAGCTTGAAAAACAGCTGTTTTCCGAAAAGAAATGTTATACTCAACACAATTCGCTTTTCAATATTTCAAGTGAATCGAATGAAAAAGAATCGAATTAGCTACATTTGAGCTAAATTTTGGCGGATAATGTTGTAATGTGTTAACAGTTTGCATGCGAAAAAAAATCTAATTTTTCAAAACAATTTGCCTGAGCCACCCATTAAGTCATTAATTAAGAACAAAGAAGCACGAGACCAGTCAATGACGATCCAGTCCCAGCGTCCAGTACTGAAGAGATTATGAAAGTCATCCACAAGCTTAAGAACAACAAATCCGCCGGCCCAGATGACCTGCCTGCGGAACTCTTCAAGTATGGAGAAGATGTCTTCCGATGACTGGTCAATTAGCTCCATATGCCCAATCTACAAAAATGGCGATCCTATATGTCCTGCAAAAACTACAGAAGTGTATCCCTGCTTAATGTTGCATACAAGATCCTATCCAAAGTACTATGTGAGCGTCTTAAACCTTTCTGCAACAGTATTATTGGTATGTACCCGTGTGGCTTCAGACCAGGCAGATCAACGATAGACCAAATCTTCACATTGAGCTACCTGGAAAAAACTAACGAATTTCATGTCGAGACCCACCATCTTTTCATCGACTTCAAAGCCGAATATGATAGCATAAGTCACCAAGAGCTTCTATTGGCGATGTTGGAACTCGGGATCCCGAAAAAAAACTGATCCAGCTATGCCGCATGACGTTACAAAGACGCGGTGCAACGTGCAAATGGGTCTGTTACCCATTAGGTATTCCAGACATGTACAGGGTTCAGACAAGGAGATGTCCTTTTCATGTGACTTCTTCAACCTAGTCCTGGAGCAGATAGTTCGCAAGAGTGGTGTTAACCTGGAAGTCACTGTCTTCAACAGGTCTTCGCAACTACTTGGCTATGCGGACGATATCGACATCATCGACCGCTCCAAGCGAGCTGTACTAGAACTATTCACAGCTATTGATGAACAATCGAAACGCGTTGGTCTTGAAGTGAATGAGGATAAAACAAAGTATATGCTATCAACAAACAAAGCTTCATCTGTTCATTGCCCAGGACAAAATGTAACTGTTGGTAGTAGCAATTTCGAGGTAGTCGAGTTCACCTACTTTGGAACAAACATCAACCCCACGAATGACACCTTAGTGGCAGTCCGACGAAGAATTACACTAGCGAACCGCTGCTACTTCGGTTTGGCCAAACAAATGGGTTCAAAACTTCTTTCCCGAAAGACAAAGTGCACGCTTTACAAAACGCTAATTTTACTAGTTCGGCGCCGAGTGCAGGGACCAAGCGGTTTTAGACGCAAGAACGCTTGGCCTCGATAACTGGAGGGAACTTGCGGGGGACCGCAACCGACGGAAGACCGCAATATCTCAGGCAGAGACCCTCCATGGATTGGGAGCCGGATAAGTAAGTAGTAGGTAGGAATAAACTTTAAGCCTACAAATGGAAACCTATTATTTTTGGATGCAAAAACAATTTGCATGCAAATTTGCGCAAGGGAATTGTAAACTTGGCTTGAGGAACGAAAATTCATCAAGCTCAAACTGCGTACTTCTTTGCTTAAATGTTTTGTTTAATCTTAGCTTGGCCTAACTTTAATGATAGTTTTATATGGGAGACAAATTTAAGCTTGATTTTCGTACTAGCCTTCATGATCTAAGTAATTCGTCCATTCCCGCACTGCTTACAATAGAGGTTTTTTCTTTTTAGTTTTGAATATTTGTAGCTTAGAGCATCATCAGTCGTCAGCATATTCTGAATATTCTATGTGAACCAAGACTTTTCAGAGTACTCTGAATTTGTTATTGCTGGAACACACCTGAATACTTAGCTGTCACAATTGACATTTCATCTTTCAAATACATGTTTTAGACGGTGTTCACATTGGACTGAAAAACTGGATTTTTTTTGACGTTTCAGTATTTACATCTTCCATTACTGAAGAAGTGGGAGTGAGATGTGAATACTGAAACGTCAAAAAAAATCCAGTTTTTCAGTCCAATGTGAACACCGTCTTAACCATTTGACTCCTTCTACTCATTTATTTTATTCTGAGCTAGCATTATATACGATTAGTTTTTTTCGGTCCTTTCGTGTTTTGTATTTTTGACATATTGGATGTGGAGTGCGAAAATGTAGGGGGAATGAACGAAAACACATTTGAAAATTTAAAGACTCTTTCCGGTTAAACTTTGACGGTTATAAAGCTTATAAACTATATAATGTGCTTGATAATTGTTTTTCATAATTGTAGGTACAAAATTAGAATAAGATGTGATTAAATTTTTAGTTATTAGGTCTGTTCTTTTACTCTGAATTTATGTGATTTTCTGTGCATTTGTGTGATTTATAGTCCAAAGCCGTTCCCGTACTCAAAAAATTAAAAGTTTTTCACAAAAGAGAACTCCCGTGAGAGGGTAAAATATTTCCCCTATCTGTGATTTTCTGTCGAAGAAATTTGTTTGGACTGAAACTCACCAGCTCAGCTAGCTCCCTGAACAGAATGGAAACGGAGCTGCAACTGGAATAACTGTAAAAATATTGAAAACATACTGCAGACGCAGCTGGACTGAGCTAAAAAAGAATTATATATTTTGATTGAAATTCCAAACAATTTTATCAAAGCCCAACTTTTGACAGATAGGAAAAATGCTTTGACAGGTATAGTTTTTCAGTGCAAGGTTATCCTACCTCAGGATTAGGATTGAACCTGAGCTAACTCTAGAGACGTGTTAACTCGGAGGTAGCAACGTACTTTGGTGAGTTAACTCAGAGACCAAATTAAGAACCTTTTCAGCTGAGGTGCCTCCTTGATTTCGATACCTACTGAAAGTTATTGCCAGTGCAGTTTCGCTGTTGCGCCATCTCGCTTTGACAGGTACAGATGTCTTATTTTCATCAATTAACAGTTGATATCGAATAGATCTCATTTCATGATTTTTTCACCAACTTCTTTTTATTATTAAAATTATTGTCACAGCGATTAAAAAATTAATTACTCACAAGTCACAACGAAAATTAATTGCCTGAACCCAATCAATCCATCCATCACACCTTAAAATGTCAAAATCGTAATAAACTTCTATCATCACTGTGTTAAAGTGTATGTCGCCCCCTGTCGGCTGTCATCGTTAAACAGCAACGATTGTAAGCTTATCTGACCTTATGTCCATAGTTAATTTGCAACGATCATTTTTAAAATGCCTGTAATTGCGTAAATCACCTATTAAAACAGCCCACGAAGTCAGAAAGGTTATATTCTATGATTCTGATTTTATAAAACTCAGAAGACCAATTCCCAGCCACCACCCCTGGATGAACGCCAAAGAATCATAAGACGGGGACGTGGACACTCCGCATTTTTTTTTTATTAAAGAGCTAAACGAACACCGCCAACACACAGTTCTGCCAAGATCTATAGTGGAGTTGTTAGTTTAGACACATTTATTAGAATTACTACATCGGCTTTTGAGTTATCACCATGAGTGGTTCTTTATTGTCGTTGTTGTTTTTGTTGAATAAGTTTATTTTTTTTTGTTGAAACTTTATTATTATTTTGATTTGATTTGCCATAGATGAAGCCCACCTGGATATTCTGAGTGTTCTGGAAAATATACATTTTTTTTTTGTTGGTTTCGTTTAATTTGTATTTATTGAACCGTTGTGTCGCACTCTGGTTCATTGGAGGTGAACCGTTTATTTCTATCGTCTCGCGGGTTCGGTTGTATAGTATAGTGGGTGGGTGTGTACATTAATCAATTTTCCCACCCAAAGAAATTAATAAACGTCATGTAGACTTGCGTGGATGATGGAAAATTATGATTTGTTTTTGTTTTTTTTTTTATATATTTTTGTTTCATTCTTAAGTCAGATTTTGGTTTTGGGTGCGTTGGTAACAGCTGTTAAGTCAAGTCTCACTTTTAAAGGAGTTATAATGCCTTGAGGCATGAAATGTTATTCTATTAACCGGGTTAATTGGAAAATGTTTTATGTCTCTGTCGACAGTTTTTAGGTTTATATTATTTTTGTTTATTTTCATTTAAAATGTGAGAACAAAATCTCAAATGAAGTTTCAAAATCAGGTCATAAAAAATGTGTTTTTTGGATTTATTTGTTCACATGGTACATTGCGAAAAAAAATTTAATAAACGCACTTAAAAATGGGAATAACAAATATGTTAGTTTAAAGAGAAGACAAATTACGTCAAGAAAAGTATAGGTAGGTAGAAATCACGGCTTGGTTTTTTTATTTAAGAAAAAGAGTAACAAGCTGAAGAGATTTCCTTCATCTGTTCTTTATCCACTAGTTTTTCGTGAAGTTATTCTTTTGATTTAACAATTACTATCTCTTGGAACTTGAAGTATCAAAGAAGAGTTTGAAAAGCGATCTGGACAAAAAGTCTCTTCCTTTGACTTGAACATTTAACTGTCACTATTTTATTCTTTATAAAACTAAAATTGACTTCCTTACCAGTTTTCACGGCTTCTGCCTTATCCTTAATTCCTGAAATTCTTAATATCTCTAAAAATATTCTTCAATATTCAAAACACACTGTTCCGTTTCTTAACAGTGTGAAGCATCGATTTTAAAAACAATTTTGAATAAATGAACTATTGAATGTTTTCAGTTCAATAAATTAATCCAATGTCTTGTTGTTTTGTTTTTTTTTTTTTTAATCACAACAACATTCAGTTATATCGGGTTTTTCAATAAGAGCGCTACAAAAGTTTTTTTAAATTAAACAAAAATGGTTTTGGATATCAATGAAATTCTTTATTTTTGTGAAAGTACGTTCGATGCCATTATGTATGAAACTCAATTTCTTTTGCATGGCCACCACGGGCACGCTTGCATAAGTCCAGACGCTGAACCCAATTTTCGACGGTTTTCAAGCATAGATCGGCCGATACTGCTGCAATTTCACGTTCGAAGTTCATCAATCGTTGCTGGCTTGTTAGCATAGACCATAGACTTGACGAAGCCCCACAGGAAATAGTCTAACGGCGTCAAATAGCACGACCAAGGCGGCCAAGCGATTGGACCGTTTCGTGAGATAACACGTTCTCCAAACTTGGTTTCCAATAAATTGATTGTGACATTCGCTGTGTGGCTTGTGGCACCGTCCTGTAGGAACCACATGTCCTCTAAGTCCATATCATCCAATTGGGGCCAAAAATATTCGGTTATCATTGAACGGTAGCGATCCCCATTCACAGTAACGTGCGGGTCTTGATCATCACGCAAGAAGTACGGCCCAATGACGCCACCGGCCCATAAACCACACCAAACCGTAATTTTGTCGGGATGCAATGATGGAGTACGTGTGGATTGTTGCCTCACCAATACCGCATATTTTGTTAATTGACGAAGCCATTCAGTCAGAAATGAGCCTTATCGCTCGGCTTCAGTTCTTGCGTCAATTTAATCTTGCAAGGATGTAGGCCAAGATCATTTCGCAAAGTTCGCCACAACGACGTCACAGAGATGCCCAACGCTTTTTTTTTTTTTTTTTTTTTGTCTCACTGGCACGGGAACATTTTGTACTGTGCCTGTGGATTCAAATTTTTCCACTAGACGCTCAATTGTTGATCTTCTAGGACGATTATGACGACCATAAATTGGACGTAGCGCTCTTAACGTTGAGGCCACTTACTCCGAATTTCGGTAGTAAATTTTAATAATTTCGACTCGTTGTTGGCTCGTATATCTCTCCATCATGAAATGACAAACCTTACTGAAGAGAAATGTCAAAAGAGCGGCAAGAAATATGGCGTCGTTTGCTGTCCCTGTCGCTCTACTTTTGTAGCGTCCCTGTTGAAAAACCCTTTACATCTATCATACGAGTATACCCACTTTATGTGCAGCAAAACATCACTATTTTCTTTATAAAAGGCTTATATTCTAAAGAGTCAATAGACTCTTCTGTATTTTATACAATTCGATCATTCTTTTTGTATCTTATCTATTACTTAAAAATTGTTTTGAAATTAGCGGTGCAGCAGAGCGTCGCAATGGTCGTCAATACGTGATTCTCCTAACAAAAATATCAACAAACCTTTCAGAGTTAATTGCAGCCGATGCTCGCCTAATGGCTTTCGAGCATAAATTAATTGATAAGAACATGATTTAGGACACAAGCTATTAATAACGGGTTGTCTAGTTAATTGAGTCTGTGAGTTCTTCCTTTTTTTTTCCAATTTTTTTTGTGCTTAGAAGATAAGGCATACATACATACAGTATGTTGCATCAGAATCTAACTCGACAAGTTGCAGCACAGGAATTGGTTTAATATTATTTGACGTGCAACACGAAGTATCTAAATAAACATCTTTATCGCTAGATTTAATCTTAAAAATCTTAAGTAAAATAAAAATGAAAGAAACACATTTTAGTTAATTTAATTGAACGAAATGCATTGGTAGGTATACAGAAGAAAGCTAATAAAACTAATTAAAAATTAATTCTTAAAGTGGTTATGAGCCTGAGGAATAAAATACAGTCGGGAATGATAATTTTATGCAAAGATAAGTAGAAGTAGGAAAAGAGAAGTGCAAAACTATTAATTACGAGTTTATTGTGTATCAGGTCTCTAATAAGCGGAATTTTTTTTTATGGTCTTAGGTAATTGCAAACACCTTTATTTATTTGATTAAATAAATAAAGTCCTATAAACATTCTTTATAAAGGGAAAATTTACATCGATAAATATTTTTGACACTTCTTGTTTATCAGTTTGTAGAAATGAAGTATTTATGTGTACTTCATGAACTATAGATTATATACTGCTTCAGCACTCAGCTATAAGTGTGCTCAACCTCAATGACATTTTGTCACACATTCACTCTGCAATTACTGAACCTTCGAAATTGATAAGTTTTGTGCAGATGATAGTGTTTATTCAGAAAAATTCAAAAGGACTTTTGTTTTGCCCAGTCGTTAAGGGGAGGGGTGCCATTAAGAGTCTTGGGTTTTGTGACAACTTGAATTTTAGGTGAACTTATTTTATATAAAAAAAACGGTAATTTTAAACTAAAGACCATTTATGCGTGAAGCAAAAATTGCTCTAACGATAGTATTACTATTTTACTTTGCCTACCTATCGACTTTAAAGAAACACGTTTTATGTCCCTCTGATTCCCAAATATGTATTCTATTTTGTCCTTGTTTGCTTTTTCTACCCCTTATTTTTTTTGTTGCCTTTTTTGGGTAATAAGATCTTTATTTACCTTTTTCTCATCAAAGTTCGTATTTTTTCAAAATGATCAAAAGTCTAAAGAGTGTGTTTCGGAGTGAAATGCTTATTTCAAGCATCATTGAAAAAAAAATAAATAATTTTGTGCTTTATTGTTTAATAAAAGCCTTTAAGAAATCGAAAATATGGTGAAAATGGCTATTTTTTAAATTTAAATGTAAATTTACTACACTATAGCATTTTTTGCAAAAAAAAAAATTTTTTAAAAGTTACAATTCGATATTTTTGTTAGGACACAATTGAAGAATTTTTTTTATTTTTTACCTGGTAAAATTTTTATTCATACAAAATAAAAATGCTTGGAACTTTTTGACAAAAAATGCATTTGAATTTGGAAGTAAAAACCAGTTACTTTTGCAACATATTTTTTTTAGTTATAATATAATACAATAACCCCTACAATTCACCAATTAGGAAAAACACAAAGTTTTATGAAACATAAAACAAAGATGAAAGTGAAATAAACTGGTCATGCATACAAAAATGTTAGCATAAGTGACTGGTTTTGTTCACTCCGGAACACTCTTAGGGCCAGTTTTTCAGTGCGAAGTTATCCTATTCTCTGGATTGAACCTCAGCTAACTCGAAAAACGTGTTTTTAAGTGTAAGTTAACTCGGATTTAGCGTTGGTACGCCATCTCTATTCTCATGCGTGAATGGCGTAAAAGGGTTCTAAATTTTTCACAACTGAATGGTAAAATTAACCCTCAACTAAAAAACGGTAATTGAGTTAATTAGGGGCTAATTTATTTTCAGGATTACTAACTATGATTTAACTCAGAGTAAACCCTGAAATGAAAATCAGGCCAGTTTTTTAGTATGAGATCAACCTAATCTCGGGGTAAAACTTGGCTAGCTCCAGAAACGTGTTTTTCAATTTAAGTTAACTCCATTATTTGGTGAGTTAATTCAGGGTACAAATTGAGTGCAATGCAGTGAAATTTCCTTATGGCGCCATCTCTATTCTCATGCGTAAATGGCATAGGTGGATAGTATCCATAGTGTCACACATTGATGGCCTTAGATTATTGACATCTAAAAGATAAAGTTAATCCTCAACTGAAAAACTGTTTCTGAGTTAACTCAAGGTTAATCTATTTTCAGTTGAGGATTAACTGTATCTTTCAGTTGTCAAATATCTTAGACTTTCGATGTGCGACACTATGGATACTACCCTTCTACGCATTTTACGCATTGGAAAAGAGATGGTGCCTCAACGGAATTGAACTGATAATGACTTTTACTATCGAAATCGAGATGAAGCCGCAACTGAAAAGGAACTCAATTTTCCCGGAGTTAACTCACCAAAGTAGGTGAATTTACTAAGGATTTCTATTGGCTGAACAACTCGTTTCTGGAGTTTAACCTCGACACTAGGATGGATTTCAATTGAAAAACTGGCCTTTAAAATAACAAAACAGGAAGTTTAGAGTGTCTGTACAAGAAAGTACAGTAGACTCGCGGTAGCTTGAACTATTAAAAACCGAGAGTGTTCACGTTTGCGAAGTTATTCATATTAAGGAAGGTGTAATTTTTTACCAAATATATTAGAAATGCATTGTGTTTTAACTAAAATTCGTTTATTTATTATCTTGTGTTTCTCTTTTGTACATATGTACCTAATTCATAGTTGTAAAGAAAAAATTTTCATATCTACGAAAAAAGAATAACAAATTTTCAAATCAAGCTTCCAAATACTCTAGTGTAGTTATCATATCAAAAATCGTTTGCATTGGCCTAAACCATCTACTAAATCATTCATTTGACTTTAATAAAGAAACCAGAAGCTGAAAATTGGAAAACAATAGCAAACATTTTTCTGCGTCCAAAAATAGTTTGTTTTGAAAAAATTTAGACTTTTTTTTACATGGAACTGTAAATGCTTTGCAATTGAACAGCGTTTTGGCCGAAAAGTAAGTACCTACGGTGAATAATGTTGGAACTTATTGTGACATTTCTTACAAGGTAAATCAGCAGATCGCACTTAATCTAATAAAATGGCAGGAATAACGAGCAATCATTTACGGGATTTACCCGTTTTATAAAAATTATTCTGATAACAGACAAACCTAGAAAGAAAAAACATTTTCTATGTTGAATACAATTTAAATTTGTTCACGTTATAGGGCCTTCTCGCCGTGTTCACGCTACAGAGTAGTCAATATTAAAAAATTATGTTCACGTTAACTGGTGGTCACGTAATTCGGTGTTTTTGTTAGCGTGATTCTACTGTACTTAAATTTTAAATGAAATTAGATTTAATCCAGACGTAGGCGTGGGCATATTAAGCCCTAAAGTTTATCTGTCCATCAAAATATTAATGATTTTAATTTCTATGCCTCAAAATTGAAAATGAACATTTTCAATGATAGCTACAACTGGGGCCTTACTGCAGTCACTGCTGAAGAAGAGATTGATGGAACATCTTCAGTTTAGGGTAGTTTTCTTTTTTCGTTTTTGAAAACGTCTAGTTAACGCCAACTTAGTTGTCAAACGATCGACATTTTTTGGCGTGAATATTGCCATCAATAATTATGCAATCGTTCTGTTTGCAAATAATTTTTTTGATCATCGTCCGTGAATTTTATTGCAAATGCATTTGTCTTTGGCTTTTCATTATTTTTGTTGTCAACTCGATTTGTTTTCACTGTATCATTGAACTGCTGATGTTGTTTTCCAACATTTTACTTTAGCAAACACAATGCTATATTGCAGTAAAATTATGTGTTTGCGTTATCGAACAGACGACTTTTGGAGTTTGCGTTTGAAAACATTCTGCAAATGTATTTTTGACGCAGATAATTTAGCAAGGGCATGACCCCATTACCGCTGGCAAGGCTACTTGGAAATTGTCTCCCCAAGCCCAACAAGCCCAACTTAATTCAACCAAGCACAAGCTAATATTTTTCCGTTCTTTGAAAGAACCTTGATTCAGCCACCAAACAGCAGGCCTAAGCAAGAACTATTAGTGTGTTACCTGTAAGAAGCGAACTAAACACATTTAAGTTCGATTGTTTAAAAAGGGCTATGAATTTTTTTTGGTACCCGATCAAATTTAAAAAAAAGTCTTTATTAAAAATACAAAATAAAAAGCCATAAAATATTAAATATTAGCTCTTTTATTATACCCATGTCTTACAGCCGTTTCCTCCAAAAATTAAAAAAAAAAATTAAAATATTTTTGATAGTAGGTATCCATCTAATTCATCCCTCACTTTTTTAGAGTCCAACAACTGTAAAGAAATTAAAAAAGTAGATAGCCAAGCGTATAGAAAACTACATACCTGTATGAAATAACATATGAGTCCCGGTAAAAGAAAAACCTATTTAAACAAATCATCATAATTCTTGACTAGTTTAAATGCGGCATCTTTTAATCAAGCTATAAAAAAGGATATTTTTACGACCCTATCTATTACGCTGTATAAATTCGACAATAAACACTCGCAGCAGTGCACAAAAGACGGAAGTCGCTTTTTATAGATCTTAAAATAAAAACGAACACCATAGAAGCAGCAACAGCTAAAACAGCAGGAGCAGCGGTGACCAAGGCGACCAACGACGACGATGACGACGACGACGCGCCGGCTGACTACGACATAACACAACGCTTACAAATCACCAAGCCAGGCCAAGAAAAGGTGAGGTTGAAGATCCATTTCCTTCTTTGTTTCGTTTTTATTGACTTTAAATAATTGTTGACGTTTTGTGCTTACAGACGTTATGTTGGTTCGTTCTTAAAGCCAGCCAAGATGAACCTCATTTCCGGATGAGAATCTGATGGAGAGGTGTTTTTTATGTGTCATTCGTTTCAGTTTACGACCACTCGAAGAAGTCACATCGCACAAATCTTCTCTGCACGCCAAGGATGTTGATTTCGTTTTAATAGCTGCAATTATCGGTTGCACACACATCACATAGTCCATGGGAGGCTTGATGAAGCCAAAGATACTTATATAAACAACGAACACAGGTTCTCAGGACAGTCCATTTCAGGCTATATATGGAATGGATTCATATCGCGGGAATTTTGTCCCCAAAAAAAAAAGGCAAGTCTTATAGAGAAAAATATAGATTATTGCAAAAATTGATCATCCGAATAGAGATCCTTGAAAATAAACGAAATTCCACCTGGGATTCTAGAATTCTTCCATCAGGATTCACTCATATGGATTTCCTTGGAAAAACGATTAAATCCAATTATAACTACATATAGGATACATTATGATGGACAGTTCAGTAGTTGTTGTTGTATTTGTTTGAGTAACTCTTTACTGCGACATAAATGCAGTGGGAATTTATTAGATTGCCATAATGGAGGTCTCGTCTCTCTCGTCTTTGTGCAATACTGATGATTCCATAATGTATTTGTATTAAAAGACCAAACTATGAAGAAGAAATAAATTCAAAGTACATCAGCAAGATCTCTTCGACTGGACCGATCTTCCCTGTAGGTAGCGCTTAGGTCTTAATGATCGTGGAATATGATTTTTTTGTATCACTTCTTTTTTGCACACACATTATATGAAGCAATGTTGTGTACCTATAGCTAATGAGAAAGAGATTTATGTATTAAACGTCGTTAGTTAACACCACTTGGGAGGTTCTACTTTTTTTTTTAGGTTGGCCAAGGTTGGGAAGTTAAATTTTTTGCTTCAAGTTTTGAACGATTTTTTTGTTTTTTTGTAATTTTATATGATTTCATTGTGTAAATTTTCCAATTTGTGATAGTCCTAAGGTCATAGAGATCAACTTCTCGGAAGATTTTTTGAAATTTTTTCTAATAAACAAAAATAAAAGCGCATGTGGAATTACCATATTTTACCATATTTGATCTCACAATTTAAAATCTGGCAAATTTAAATGTCGTGTAACAAAGGCTCGCAACAACAAAATCCCGCTTTTAATAATCTCGCAATAACAAAATCTCGCAAATCAAAATTCCGCAAAATATGATTGCATTGCAACAGATGTGCCTACCTTCTATTAGACCAGCGGTTCCCAAACATTTTTAGATGTGGAACCCTAAACATGATCAAAATATATTTTGGAACGCAGTACCCAGTTGTCGACTTAGATCCAAAAGAAGCTCACTCTTATTTAGCATATTTTACAAAAAAATATTTAAGGAAAACATTTTTGCATTCTTTGAATAGAACCAAAATAACAATTTTTATACACTCGTCGTTGTTGAGTTGAGTGAATAATGTGGAGTTGGCCGCTTTTCACTCTAAGTCGACGATATTTGTAAATTGCATTAATCGTATTTGGCCTAAAACTAAAAAATATTTTTAGTTCCAAAGTTTTGGAAAATATTGTTAACAACAGACTTTACATGTCCAAAATTGAAAATAAGTACTTTTCGAAGTATTGCTTAATACATTTCACTTTTCCATGGAAATCTTCAAAAGTAAAATGTATTTATCTAACCAAAAATAAGAAATTAATCTGGATTTATTTTCTAAAAACACAATTTTATCTTGTATTTTTTTAGAAAAAAGAAGAAAGATTTTGGTTTAATTTTTTTTTTTAATTGCTAAAAATAATTGTTTGTAGTTTTCATATTTGCATACTTCTCATTTTTAAGTTCGGAATCCTGGGCGATACCCGATAAGATCCTGTGATTTGCGAGATTTTTTGGCACGAGATGTAAATGCGAGATTTTTAGAAACGATATTTTGGTATTGCGAGATTATGAAATACAAGATTTTAATTTGAGAGATTGAGAGATTAATTGAGGGAATTAATTGAGGAAAATAATTTTCAAAAAAAAAAACATTATTATTTTGTTTGTCAAAATAACAATACGAATAATATTTTGTCGTTTTACGTTCTCTGAACCTTGGCTTTTTTCCTTTCAATCGTAAGAGAAGATAATAAAAGAGTTAAAGTAGCTTTTTAAATGGAAAATTAGTGTACAACCCAAACATTTTTAATAATACTAATAATAGTTTTAAGATTAATTTTTGCGCAAAAAATTATATAGCATTCAAAAAAAGATAGATTTGTTTTTTTTTACATTTTAAAATAAGACATTATTTTAGTTTGAATATAAAACTAAGCCAAGCTAACTACAAAACTGCAGTTTGGTGATTGATCAAGTTCTAAGAAGCTTTAAATTCTGATCAACAAAACTTTAGATTCCCCCGTTTATAAGATTTTAGAAGAATGATTTTGAGCTTAATTTAGACTTGAAAATCAAAATTTCATGCATTTACAAAACTTGAATTTTCGGGTTTCTGCCCGCTAAATTCATTAGTCTTTTATGAGCGAAAATTTAATATTTGATAATAATCCAAGTTATCAGTTACCTTAAATATAATTAACAAAGTGCTTTCCTTTAATTACTTCCAAGTACCCAGTTCTATTTTCAATTTTTTCAATTACAATAACAAGTTATGGAAATGTATGATTTTTCAATTACAATTATGCATATTTGTAATTGAAAAAAAAATTCAATTACTAATTACCTACATGCAATTGAAATGGAAGTTGAAATAAATTACAAAAAGTAATCATTATTTCCCAACTCTGCTTTAAAATAAATGCTTTTA
Organism: Dasysyrphus albostriatus; assembly: GCA_946251815.1. Taxonomy (NCBI): domain Eukaryota; kingdom Metazoa; phylum Arthropoda; class Insecta; order Diptera; family Syrphidae; genus Dasysyrphus; species Dasysyrphus albostriatus. Next base: position 143,515,427 of record OX276336.1, read on the forward strand.
CTTAACTTATTATTTTTGAATCTCAAAAGATGACCTTTTGACAAACTTTTTTTGATTCATTAGAGAAATTTTAAAGGGTGGTAATTTAAGATACCTATTCTAATTTTTCACAATTGTCATCTTTCAAGATTCAAAAATTTAAAAAAAATTTAAGAAAAAAACAACATCAAAAATCGAAATAAAAAACTTCAAAAAACAAAATATTTTAAGTGGTTGTCAAAAAACGTTAAAGGATGGTCTTGATGTTCAGAAAAAGACCAGTTGAGTGCATTGAATAAATTTGGAAAAAAACGATTTTTAATGGACAGCGTTCTAGGCAAAGCGCTTATTCTTTCAATAAAAAACAATTATATTAATTTTTGAGAAATATTAAAAAAACAAACGAAGTTTATTTTGAATTTCAGTGATTTCTTTAGTCTAATTTTATTCCAAAGTACTTTCAAAGTACTACGAAAACCAATTTTTTAAACTTCACCATCATCGTTTTTGAATATATTTGATTAAATCCAGAGTTTTTTTTTCGACTAGGTATAACTTGCCTACGGACGTAGAGTAAGAGAAAGTGTCAAAGATCCTACGGAGAAGTTCAAAAAAACTACTTTTCGTTATATCTTTCGCTGGCCAATGGTCTGTCCGAACTAAAGTAGACATGTTAAAAACTTTTTCTTTGAAAAAACGTTGTCTCTCTGATAGTTTCTGATTACGTCAATGAAATATACAGAAACCCATTCAATTGGAAGTTTTCAAAACCACTTTATAAGATACTGCTTGTCGGCTGATCACAAGGACGATCTATCCATTCGGTATCAACTTTAAAGAGACCAAAACCGACTTCAAGATGCTTCATTAAGAAAATTAATATTAAATTTCATCGAAACATTTTTGACAACAAAACATCGATTATGTATTGTAAGGCCTGTCATTTGATAAGAAACCCAAAACCAAAATGCATTTTCTCAAAATGCAGCACAAAATGCAATATGCATGCACTTAACCACACTCGTTCCTGTGCGTCACCATCCTGAATTCAGGAACTATATCTCCAGTGTCCCATTCTTCCATGTGCACACATACACACATCCAGTGCAGTGTTAATATAAAGATAAAAAGGGTTGGGTCATTGGTCCCTGATGTGAATGGCCTGGTCTGCCAGGCACTTCACTAGGTAGATATAGCTACTGCAAAGGAAATCCACTCTTACGTTGGGAGCAATTAATTCAGAATGTTATTTCCTTTCATTAAAATTCCATAACTCGCTTTCGGGCGATAAACTAAACGGCCGTCGACAGCGTTTGACAGTTCCCTACCGCTGCCAGGCGGTAGCAGTAGCTGGACAGACGACGGCTATGGCGGCGACGACATTTAGCCCATCGGAATGCTGCCGGTGTTGCATTCTGTCCCAATACAGTACCGCACTTACGCCCAAAGATATTGGGTTACACGCAACCTGGGCAATAACAAGTCCAAAATAGTTTAGGCCTGCGCTGAGCTGAGCTGCGATCCGTGGGCTGTCGCTGTCGCTGCAGTGTAGGTATATTTGGGGACCGAAAAAAATAATATGGACAAAAGGTTAACATGACATTTGTATAAGGCTCCATGGATAGGATATATGGTGCAGCTGTGACTACTAGGAATGTAAGTACCCTATATAAGGCATCTCTCTGCACTGCGGTCCGTTTGATTTTAGGTTCATTAGAATGGGCCTGAGTTAACTTAACTTATTTCATTCGTCCCTCTTTCCCGTGTTCGAAACTATTAATAAATTTAAACACCTTTTGGTGTAAGCGCCAATTATCCACACCCGTTCGGTCGCAACACCACATCAGGATGAGTAATGACAAAAATAAGGACGAAATAAATTCTCAAAAAAAAAGGGTTAGGTTTGGTATACCTACTTCACTCTGCCGAAGCAACCGTCATAATCGTCGTCCTTAAAAAAAGTGCATTATTATTTCATTCCTTCCAATCCTTTTTCTCAAAAAAAAAAAAAACAAAAAAAAAATAAAAATGTCATTGGAGTCCTTTTGTTCGCGGTTGCGCCTCGGCTGGTGTTCACATTTCAATTAATTTGAATTACAGGACGTAATTTTAAATAAAAGTATTAAAAAAAAAAGAACTCATAATATACGAAATGCATTTTTTACGTGTGCACTTCAATTTAATGATATGACGCGACGCGACATATGCGTTAGATTGTGATGCAATTGGAAAGGACGACAGTCGAGAACCAACACCAATTTGAAGAATAAAATTATAAAAATTCAAACGAAACGAAAAAAAAAAACAAGAAAAATACGGATTTCATGTAAAACAAGAAAAACTCTTATTTGGGATGTGTGTGTTTTTTTTGTTATTAATTTAAGAACCACCATCGAGTGAGGGAAAAAAGAATCCTTTGTTAGAATTTATTGCGTTTTTTTTTTAAAGGATCTCTTCTGCTGCCCAAAATTGAACAAGATTTCATGATTTCAGTTTTATTCTTTCTTTTTTTTTTAAATTCAAATTTAACCCTTGCGCATATCATTGTGTTTGATGGTTAGCTGATGTGAATGCGTTCGCGTTGTGATATCCTGATATAGGCAGGAGGGTAAGTTTATTTTTTTTTTTTTTGTAAAAAGAGGGATAAGTGCACGAACGATTCATATTTTTTTCTTAAGGTTTTTTTTTCTCTAGAACATCATTGTCCTGGATTTGCTTTTATACAAAAAAAAACAAACCTTACTTGAGAGGGATTTTTTGCTAAGATATAATTTTTTTAAGTTTGGCCCGTATTTTTGATGTCACGATGAACCATTTGGCAGGACTCAATTGCGCGTGTGCGCATTTACATATTGTTTTAAAAGGTTTTTTTTATCAGATTTATCCCGTCCAAAGAGAGACGCGTAGATTTTTAGAGAGAGATTTATACGAGTATAAGTACGAGTATAATGAAAAATTACTCACGACAGCCGGAACCAATTTTTTAAAAATTAAAACAAAATATGGTAACGAGTTTTTTGTCCAGTTTTTTTTCTCCTCAACGTAGAAAACCTTATTTTAAGTAAAAAAAAAAGAAACACCGATAAGCCGGCTCTTAAAATTAAAGGACATTTTTGTTTGGCATCATGGTGTTAACCTTTTTTTTAAAAACTTAAAAACTTATACCTGGGTAATGATGCTGAAATAATCCAATCTGTCACTTTTGTGCATTTTTTGTACACATATGGTTTCCAACAACGAAGTTAATATTATTTAATTTAGATGAAGAGGAGATTAATTTTTCATATGTGAAAACTGAATATTAGAAAACCAACAAATTTGAATTGATAATATTCCACAAAGAAGGTATTGGCTCTTAATATTTATTTAAGTTAATTGAAATTTTAAGTTAATACCTGGGCGAAACTCATTTGGACTAAATAAAGGTCACATAAAACTTTTATTTGAAATTGATACCTAATCTGCATACTAGTACTACGCTGGAATTCAAAATTATAGTTAAGTAGCTTCCGACAAAAAGAATTAAAATTTTTAAATTTTTTAAGCTATTTCTCCCATAAGAAGTATTTATTTGTTTATTGGATTTCTTACAAGAAAGCATTATTTTTCAAGAGTTCGTTAAAATAAATTCCATGGAAGTAGTTATCCCCTTTCAAAAAGATTATGAATGGACCACACGAACGTGCATGTCATCGTCGCATCTTAAAGATGTTTTACTCTTCAATAAAATTTGTATAAGAGGCTTACCTAACCTACTGATATTAGAGGTAATAAAGTCTTCTATACATAAAAATCTTTCAACTGCATGCTCTTACGACCCTATATAATTCCTATATTATTTTTGTTTAATTTTTGTCGGCAGCAGTATTCTTATAACTTTTAAGCCCTGTTTTATGACGTCACAATTTAATGTTTCTGTTCCAAAAAATTAGGTGTCCCACAGCCAATATTATTGTTTGGTGTCAAGATATTCGGATGAAAAGAAATTTTCAAAGAATTTAGGTAAAGTTTCTTGAAGTTTTTTTTTAATTAAAAAAAATATTTTATGAAATTATAATCCGGTTTTTAGAATTAAATTTTCCCTAAGCAAATAGTTTTTTTTTTTTTTTTTTTTTTTTTTTTTTTTTTTTTTAGCATTAGTTAGACTTTATTGAACGGAAATAGATATTTACAATTTGTTCTTAATTCTATTTTATATAATTATTATATTGATACTTTAATTTGTTTTGGCACATTAGGGGCCTAATTTTATACATTGTTTTTATTTTTATACAAAATTATTTAAAAGATTGTGATTGATGGTTATATTTTATACTATGTAGATGATTCATCTCGGGTTGTTCAAATCCGGTTGTCTTTTTGGGAGGATGTGGGGTGGCTTCTAGCCACGGTGGTAGTTCGACGCTGCATCTTCGTAAAACTGAATTGCCTCGTCTTCATTGATAGGAATGATTCCTTCGTCCAGTAGTGCTGTTACATCAAGGTATCGTGGATCGGTGTGTCTCTCTTCACTTGTGATGGTTCTCACTAGAGGGTTTGGGTGATTGCTAAGGTTGCCCGTCAGTATTTTGGCAGCACTGATCATGTATTTGTCAAGGGGTGTTATTCCGGATGCCTCATAGAGTCGCGTGTTGCTGAAATGTTTTCGTCGCCGTTGGTCAAAAAGGAGTCCCGTGCAGATCCGCAAGATCTTCCTCTCGAACAATCCCAGTTTTTTCATGCTGGTTTTGGAAATAGTAAACCAGACAGGAAAGCAGTATGTGATGATCGGTCTGAGAAGTTGCTTATAAAGAAGCAACTTCGTCCTTTGGCTGAGTCCATTCCTTTTCCGCATTAGGGGGTGGATGCGGTGGAAAGCGTAGTTTGCTTTCTTCAGAGTAGCTGCTACATGCGGATTGAAGCGTAACCTCTCCTCAAAGTTGACACCCAGATATTTCACCGATGGTTTGGTTTTCAGTTGTGATCCGTCAGGCAGATTGATAATAATGCTGCGGCAGCTTTTAGCTGAGGGTGTACTTCGCTGTCCCGCCGGTCTTCTGAAACAAGCCAATTCAGATTTGGCTGAGTTGACTTTGATGCCCCATGTTGTGTAGAACTCCCACAGCCGTCTCACGTGTTCTTCAACTCTTTGGGCTGCAATGACTGGTGAAATAGATTTGGCGTATGTTAGTGAATCGTTTGCATAGGACAAATTTATAGCGTTGTTGGGTTGAGGTTGGTCTGATGTGAAGATGTTGTAGAGGAACGGTCCCAGCTTTGATCCTTGAGCAACTCCTGCTCTGATGTTTTTGGTTGTTGACTGGCTGTTTTCAATCTGGACGAAAAACGATCTGGAATTGAGGAAACTGAAAATTATTTTTATTAATGTACCTGGAAAATTAAAGGTGGTTAGCTTATAAATTAGCCATAGTATTGTCTGTTCTTAAGATAATCGAGACGAAAAAAATATAACAACTATTTTTTTTTAAATTTTTTTATTATCCAAAGGAAATCTTCAAAAGACACTCGGTAAGAATCGGTACTGAGTAGTGTGGGACTCTTACCGCACTTAAACCACCGGTGAATCAGGACCAATCTATGAAAGATCGACAAATGATTTTTCTTACTTAATTTATAAATCGCATTTTGGGCAGTTTAAGTTATAACACTTTCCCATAGCTTTTAGACCATCAGCTCATGAGGCTTGGTTCTTCTTAATCTCCGAACATTGTCTCGTACATTTAAGACAGTCTCCATCTCGGAGTTGGTATGACTTTGCAGTCGCTGATTGTGTGATACAGCTTGTTTTTTAACCACTTATGTAACCATTTCAATTTGAAGGTCACGATGTAGATCGCTATTTCTTATCTACTTACCAAGGGGCATTTATTATTCCGCGAAGAACCTTGTTTTGGAGTTTTCGGATGGGTTCAGCATTTGTTTTCTTTTTACAGCCCCATAGTTGGACAACATATGTTCAACCGGTTTTCAATACTTGCTTATATAACATTAGTTTGTTCTGGATAGATAGGTCAGAGTTCTTTCCTAGTAACCAGTACATTTTTCTGTACTTCAAGTTTAGTTCTTCTCTTTTCTTATTGATGTGCTCTTTCCATTTAAGCTTTGCATCCAAAGTCATTCCAAGGTATTTGGCAGTATTGTAGTAAGGTACTGCTGTACTGTTTATAAGAATTGGAACATTGTTTATTTTTTTGTTTGTAAAGTTTATATGCGTCAATTTTGTTTCGCTTAGTTTGATTCGCCATTTTTGCGTCCAATCACTAATTTTATCGACTGCATTTTGCAGTTTTTGTGTAGCCTTCCACTGGAATATTCCTTGTATATAACAGATACAGGGTTGGTCCTAGGACACTCCCTTGTGGTATACCGGCTTCAATTTTCTTTAGTTCCGAGTAATTTTGAACGTACCGTACTCTTAAGAGTCGGTTTGTAACGTAGGATTTCAGTATTTCGTAGTACTGTCTGGGAAGATCCCTATGCAGTTTGTACTCAAGTCCCAAGTGCCAAACCTTGTCAAAGGCTTGAGCAACATCTTAGAATATAGCTGAGCATACTTGTTTTTCTTCAAGTGCCTTTTCCAGAACATCCGTAATCCGATGCACTTGGTCTATTCTGGAATGTTTATTTCTAAATCCAAACTGATGGCTCGGAATTAGTCTTCTTTCTTTTATTATTTTGCTTGGTCTTAGTCAACTATTTTTGATAAAGTTTTTTGTAGCTCACATAGTGGTATCTAAGGAACCAAGTATGCAAGAAATTTGTAGTAAGGCTTCAAATTTCCAGTTTTTTGCATTTCAACGATAGGTCTGAAGTGAGTCTTTTGTGTGCGTCGAGTCCCAACTCATATTTGATGATGCAAAACATAGATTTTAAGGAAGAAATCATTTCCCGCGACAAGATTTTCTATTTTTGCTCACCGATTTTCTTCTGATTTGAGCCTACACGGTTTTCATGGCACTAAAGAGTCTTTGCAGTGCGTGAATGGCTGGATTTTTGGTAGTCATGCGCGCTCCATAAGTATCGAAGAACTTCAACTGGATTTAACAAACAAATTTGAGTGAAACAAACTTTTCAAAGCTGAGAATTCACGCTCTGCAAATTATTGAAAAGATAGGATTCAACAGAAAATTGAATTTGAAATATAGTTTAAGGCATTTTGTAATTGGGAGAATGTACTGTGCCTTCCACATTGATTCAACAACATTTCATCTTTTCATATCAATTTAATATACATTTACTCACCATCGGTACCTTTATAATAATCTTTGAATCCCTGATGGCGTTTCAGAAAGCACACAAATTACACCTTTAACTTTAACAAATGAAGTGTCCAGTACAAATGACCATATACATTAAACCATGTACTAATGGCCCATCTGTAACTTAGTTTTACTAAAACTGCGGTACAATTGACTCATATTAAAAAAAAAGTACATTATCATGATTACCCTAACTCATACGAGAGATCTTATTACATTTCTTGAATTGTTTTAACACGCCACGCATGGCATAGTCTAGCCTCGAATTAAGGCTCAATCAGCTAAATGACACCATGATGTTGCGTGGTATGAAATTCACTGTCATGATACTAATTCGCCTGACGCAAGCAAGAACAGCGAACACGAATCGCGATCATTTAACGACCCAAACACTCTTTGTAACATCAGTAATTCCCGTCCGGATCCATCCCTTAAGCGGCAGCGGCTGGTAGAAGATTGTATAAATATGGCTCATCGTCATCATCATCATCATTATATCGCAAGAGAAGTGACTGGAATCGAATTTAATAACTTTGCAGAATAAATTCATCTGCCACTCAGTCTGACCTTAAAAATCCATAACCTTGTTCAGCTTCGCAGAGCCATGGCTATTGGTCACCCTTATGACCACGCCGACCGTTGCGTGGTGGTACTGTCCCAAGAGTGACTCCCTGATGTGACTTCTTGATTTACATCCATGTAAGAAAAATTCAGCACTGCAATTGTATCATCTCCAGAATCGTGGTAGGTACATCCATTTTCTTGGCATCTGGTCACTGGTCATTGGAAAAAATATAAAAGGGGACCTTCTATCATTAATTTCATTTAATTTTTTCAAATTGAGGAAAGTTTTGTTTCTTGTTTTTTTTTTTTATTTTGTTTGCTGTCAGTTCATCAATTTCTGGATCTTGGGGTTCCGCATTTGGTTCATTTGGGTTGCACTTTACGCTTCGCTTTCGTAATCTTTCACATGACGCGAAGCTACATCACGCACTTTTGTCTTTGACTTCGACTTCGACTCCGACTCGTCCGTCGCATTCGTCTGTCGTATATCGTCTCAGTTTCGGTTCTCGGTTCTCGCGCTGGTATCATAAATTTTCGTAATGACCCTTGATAATGAAGCGCAGACGATTAATTGGGGACACTGTGCGCAGTCTGGATGTAGTGGCTTCCTCGCTAACTCCTTCATCAAGATGATGCAGAACTTGAAGTAAGTGGCGTCTATACATGTGAGTATATAGAGCAATGCTCTGATGGCATCCAAATATCCAAACGAAAAAAAAACCAATAGGATGTCGTTTTTCGGGCGAAATGAGGAGCAGATTCCTTTCCACATTGCGCAGTAAGCGTTCCGTGTTGTTGAGTAATGTTTGTTTTTTTTCCTGTTCGTTTTCTTTTTGAATTCGACATTTTTCGATGTTAAGTATGGAGAGAGATCTTTTGAGTAATGCGGTTGTTAATTAGGTTCTGGGTTTAAATAGGGTGCAAGAAAAAATTCTGCAGCTTTTGACGAAGTTGATTGATAATTTTCGACAAACATTGCTTGACATGTGTGTGGTTATATGCGGTATATGTTTGAAGGAAACAAGCTGCTCTCATTATATACGAAATAAGATAAATTCATTTGAAGGTTTTTTGTTTTGCTAAAAGACCGATACTTTAATTAATCAAAATTGCATTAACACTTTGATCAGAAGCTAGGATTTTAAAAGGAAAAGACAGGCAGCTGCTTGCAGCGAGAGAAGCTATAAGATATTTATTAAAGAGAAATCTATATAGGAGTGGGTATATAGGTATATGTATATGCTTATGTTCAGTTACGACGAATTCTTATTAACAGTTCTCTCTAAAGAATTTGCCTCTGATAGTTATCAGAATGCTAAGAATTTCCTATGTTTGACTTGAATAACTGGAGTACCTACCTGCTGGAGAGAAAATATAATTAATGATTAAAAGACTGTAAAAAAAAACAGAAGTGTGATCAGGGACTTAATTATCTTCAACTATGAAAATATTTTCAAGATAATGAAGTAGGTATCTCAAGCTTTCTGTATTTATTATAAAGTGAGTGTACCCCTTTTCCATCATTTAAGTTTTTTTAGGGCAAGTAAGGGCTATAAATATAAAAACTTAACAAGATTAGATATCATGATTCTACTCTTCTGGTTTCAGAGTTGGAAAATAATAATGAAAAAGAAAATAATTGAAAATAATTTTAATTGAAAACTCAGAACACCTTTTCAATTACTTTTAAATGTAGTTGATTAAAATCAATTACTTATTTTACATGTAATTCAAAAATGTGAACTACTTGCAGTTCAACTAGGTGAATGTAATTGAAAATAAAAGTATCCATCAAAAAAGCAGAAATGTTTTTTTTTTAGAAATCATTCGTTTTTCAATTGCAATTTTTGTAATTTTTATCTGCGATAAATTTACTTAGCTACTATAGGGCAAGTTTTGGATTCGTACAAAAAAAAATCGAGATAACAATCAAACATGATATTACTCGTACTATGATAGAGAACACCGAAAAAGTGGGTGACGAAACTCTGTCTGTCTGTTTGTTCTTGGATCTACAAATCTGCAAGCCAAATGATGCGATCTTCTTCAAATTTTGAACTTAAGACTTTTTGGTGATTCTCCAGAGGGGAAATTGAAATTTTGTCTTTGCTCAAAAAATAACGGTACTTCCCATAAAACCTTAAGAATCTTATCGTAGGAAAATCTGATTTTTTGATTTTTTTAAAAAACACTAATTTATTTTTGAAAATTCAATATTTTGAAAATGGGTTGATGAATTTTTTTGAAACAAGATTTATAAATCTATATTAATAAATACTCAAAATTGGCGAACCGAAAAACCATACAATTTTTTTTGCATATATTCAGGCTTATTATGAGTTTCACGTGAAAAAAATTTCACCCAAAAAATTTGTGTTCCCGCGGAATTTGAAAAGTTATTATTAATTAATTATTATTATTATTATTATTATTGAGTTTTGCCTGAGCTTCTCTTGGCCTAAAATAAAAAAAAGCTTGTGCAAAGGCTCCAGTCAGTCCTTTTTTTCTTTCGTTTGCTGTTAAAAAATAAGTGACTTTTTAAGCTCTTAATTACAAATAATTACGAAATGAGTAGCTACACACAAAAAAGGGAAATTTTCCTTTTTCAGCTGAAACTCACAATAAGTGAAAAGTGAAATGTCAATTTCTCCCGTTTAATGTTGTTCACGTGAAACTCACAATAATGCTGATTCATATTTTTCAAGTAATCAAATGGCATGGTTGTTTTTGAGCTCTAAATATCTTACGAGTTGTTTTTACCGTAAAAAGGGTTTGAACGTTTTTCTACTATTTTCATTTTTTTTTTTGTAATTACACTCACCAAAATCGTCCATACGCCCTAGGATCTCAAACACGCTGATTCCAGTGACCAAGACCTTGGCTTGGTATTTAAACTGGAGGTCTTCGTTATCTCGAACGTGGAACGTGGGGATTGATAGGATTCGAGGAATCCTGGAATTTTTATGTCCATTAGTTTAATGTGGTCGAGCTAATGTAGCCAACGTATTTTGATTTTTGGACTTCATACACTTCCTGCGTGATACAGCTCTTTGAGTTCGTGGAATTCGTGGGGTTCGTTGAAGAATTATTTTTCTTTCAAAAAAGCCCAGAATCAGATTTCCCTTTCAACCGCCTACTCAACATTTCAGCTTTGTTTTGGCCTTACTGAATGTCTATCTAGTTTCTATAAGACATTAAACGATTTCTTTTAGCATACAAATAAAACATAAAAATTCTAAAGTAAGTCTTTGAGGTCTTAAAGAAGTTTAAACGAGACTATTCTTTTTGTCTGATAACTTCAAAAAGATTTCTAGTTAAGAACACAAGTATAATAGAGTTATGAGTTTTAATAGATAGGTTGTATAATATCTATTAGAAGCGGCTATGAAAACTCTTACAGAGGTTTTTGTTTCTCGCCTAAAATTTTTTACTTATTAATGTAAACTTTGTGTTTTTTTGCATTTTTTATAGAAATAGGACTTTTGTTAGAGCGTTAACAACAAGAGATTTTCAAAAGCAAAAGACATTAATGCAACAAAAAAATGTACGCCATACATAATAATCGTTTTTAAAAAGCTTCTTTAAAATGACTTTTACAAGTTTGTGCCTCTGTAATATAAATTTACAGTTTTTTATAGTTCGTATCCAAGATTTCACAAGTATAAGAGAAAACTTTTTTTAAAATTGTTCTTTCATTGTAGTTGCTGTCAGTCAATCTAACTGACAGCAAAAACAGTAAAATAACTTTATAGAGGATTTATACAGCCGTAGTTTCATATATTTTCTTAAATTAAATAACAGAGGCCTATCAAAAAACAGATGCTACTCTCGTTTAGTTCAATATTTCAATATTTCTAAGCTAAAGAAACTGAAATTTTAGTCGGGTAGTTTGGTCTGTTCTTGCCACTGCCACTAAAAACTCTGATGGCCCGTTGGGAGTGGTTGATAATGTCATTATATTATCGGCATACCCTAAAAGTTGGACATGTCTGCGACCCCTGCTCTGAACACTATTTGCTCCAGAACGAGATAGAACATTGAAGTAATCACATAATCCTTGCTAAAAGCATTTGCATATTTGGAATGGAATTTGAAGTAGTTTTTCCCTCATTGCTAATTTGTATAGCATATTTTCCAATGTCATGTGAAAAATATAACTAGATCAGTTTTCTCCGGATACTAATTTCGGCTATCTTCATTTAGAGTTCCTGACAGTGAATCCTATCATATGCGAATTTGAAGTCAATGAATAAATCCGGAGCCTCGACTTGAAATTCATCTGTCTTTTCCAGGATTTAACTGAGAGTGAAGATTTGATCTAGAATCGATCTGTCTAGCCTAAAATCGTACTGGCTACTAAGTTGCAGAACGGCGCAAGATACTCTTACAGTTATATTGAATAGGTTCCACAAAATCAATTGGTGCCATGACATAAGGCCAAGTGACATAAAGCCAAATTTTTAAGAGTTTGGCTTTATGTCACTTGTAACTGTCATATTTGGGCAAAAGAAAGTATTCGAAGGTTTTTCCGAAAGAAAAATATTAATTTTTCTGAAAAAAACATTGTACTTTTGGCCTTAAGTCACAAACAAATTTGGCCCTATGGCACTTTGTAAATCGACAAAAGCTCAACTATTAAAATTTGGCCTTACGTCGCTTTTGGAAAGTGACCATAATGACAAACCTTAAGATTTGGCCTTATGTCACTTGGCCATATGTCACGGCACTAATCCATTGCCTTAAATGCCCTTCAAATACTTGCTAAAATCGCTTTACTATTTTCAATTACATGTAGTTTGTATGTTTTTATTTTCAAATACAATACTTATGTGTCCGCTTTTGAGAGAACTCACTGTACAATTATTTTAAACAATAAATTTCTAAGTCTTCTTTTCTATTTTCCTAGAAGTCATCAAATTACAACACCATCATAATAGTCAAAAAGAATTATGTATTTTGTTTTCTTATTTTACACAGCTATTCCTAAAGAATTTCGCACACGTTGGGTAAACATCACCGACACATAAAATGTGCCTTAAGTCCAACACATTAAAACACCCTTAATCCCCAACAATTAACCCCCATATATATGCAACTAGACTAAGTATTAACAAAAAAAAAAAAAAAAATAAAACAAAATAAAAATTGTTATCGTATTCTCTTACTCGAGGAAAATTATAGGGGGTGGTAAGTAACAGTTATTGAATTAGGAATTAATAGAAGTAAGTGGGTACATAAAGTCGAGTTTTTGTTTATTTTTGACTGTTTGACAACTATAGAAGATTGATGCCATAATGCATAAGAATTTCTTCAATTTTCGGGAAGAAGTTGTTTTACATTTCGTGGGACAATTTTTTGTTTTTGACAAGTGAACGCACTAAACCACCAACGTCTAACTGTTCTTTTTATAAAATGTGCTCTTAAATTAATAACTTTGATGAATTAGAAATTTTGAGACAAAGAATTGACAATGTTTGTTTTCATCTTTTGTATTATTTGCTTCTTCATTATGCTTCCCAATAATCTCTGAACCCAAAATTTGATATTAAAACTGTCCAAAATTAAGAAGCAAGTTTTTTTTATAGAAAAAGCCACGAAATGTCATTAAATTCTTCGTCAAGGTGTCAAATCACACGAAAAAAGAATCTTTCAGTTCTCACCTAAAAGGAAAGCTGAGATTCAAAATTCAAGCTTCTGGTGTTTAGCAAAAGATCAAACCTATATCGTATTTCTAATTTGTTTTACACTTCGTGTGGTTGGAATTTGTATCGGGTCCCAACAAACACATCACATCGCGTCTACCAAATTCTAAAGAATTTTCCTAATCTCACTTTCATCTGGTCGAGATTCCCTCAGCTATGAAAGGGGCGGTGCATGTGTGTTCTCATCCAGCCATCATCATTATATCGATTTGGAGTAGTATGGAACCTAACAAACAGAATAAGAAGGAAACGCATCCATCGGAACGTTCGTTGATGTAGGAGAAGCCATTATATCACGCAAATGCTGTGTCTTCAAACCTACTACTTTACACTCTCTTGTGTCAGACACTATCCATCGCCTTCGCCACAAAGCTGACAATAAAGTACCTACCAGGAGACCTTGAATGCTTGAATTGAATTTCATGTGGTTTACAGAACAGCGAACACGGGTGGCACGGAAGGAGGTAGTAACAGCGTGGCATAGGGTTCGTCGTTATTCAACATTATTTTAGTTCTGCTCATGTTTTTCATTGTTTGTCAGATTTTTTTTTTTTTAATTTTTATTTGCTTCTTTATAGATGGCAGTAGTTTTTGTGGTTCGTAAAAAAAAATATGATATACGTGTAGTCACAAAATATTTAGCAGGAAAAGAAGAAGCTCCTGCTCTTTTGCCCCACCTCCTGGGTATAATGTACTGATGGTTGAATACTCTTCCAACATAGACCAGCATGATGACATTTCCAAGAATTTGTAATACCACAAACATAACAGAAATTAGTGTACAGGTAGGTACGTATACCAGTATTGCTCTTTAAGGACAAAAATATTTTGATGAAATGAAATCTGATGGAGAAGCACTGGTAGCGTGTTGATATCCTTGATGCTGTGACGCTCTGAGGACATCAGTTGATGTTTTATTGGCCCGCTTATTAATGTAAAGAACAAAAACTATGTTTGTTTATTATACCCACTTTGCATCGTTGCGGTGGATATTTTTTTCGGATATTTTAATTTTGACAGATTTAATTTGATGACGTGTAATTGGAGACACATTTTTGGACTTGTTATAAGTTTTGTTGTTCGGTATCTACCACAGGTCTTTCCCTAGATGTTTTTTAGAATCACTGACAAATCACAATGTAAAGTGATGTAAGTACCTTAGGGCCAATTGAACAAATATTTAACTCGTGGCTCAGCAATTTTAACTCACCGCCTTCGGCTAAGATGGTTCTGGTATTTAATTGGCTACTAAATATAACATACTTCTACCTTGAACCATCGTTCGACATAAGTAGTTCCGGAGAAATCAGCTATTAAACATTTTTGAACCCACGGATCAAAATTTGAATTACATTTGTGCAATCTGTCCTTAGAGGCCATAAAGTTTGGTTTTTTCTCTGCTGATTAAAAAACAAAATTAGTGTATTTTTTTTCCAACTCTAAGGTCCGAATTTTTGTTAGTATGCTAATATTTTAAATTGTTACTAGGGAGCCATTTTAAAAATATTTTAGGCACAGTAAAAAACAAAAAAAGAGCATGAAATGTCTTGTGATCAGTTTTTGAAACGTTTTTTTTTCAGGATTTCCTTAATCTTGTAAACTTTTAGTTGGGTTCCGGACTAGTGTGAGTTGCTATATTTGTATCAAATAATTATATGTGTTGAGTTTTTGGTATCTCCGTAAAATAAATTGCTACTTTGCTGTACTCCTCGTAATTTTCATATAGTACCGTCAGTTGACCAATTTTCAACCGAAGACTCATCACTTTGGAACTCGGGTACCCTGTCATTTTTTTACCCGGGTAACCGGGTATTATCCGAGAAAAATTAAGAGCCCTAATTTAAAGGGTATTTTGCAACGTTTTTGTTTTGCTTTGTATTTAATAGAGAAATTTTAATAATTTTTTTTTTTTTATTTATTTTCAAAACAGCAAGTCTTTGAAAAATTTACAACATTGTGTTCATTGATTTTATTTCCTTCACTATAAAGAAGGGCGTTTTACTGGGTGGGAGAGCTAAGTGTCCTAGGCAAAAATTAGGCATAAATGTAGAAAATTTGGTAGATTTCAGAAAAGTGTGTGGCAAGTTTAAAAATATTTTGGGTATTGGTCTTTAAACCTTTCTTGCACAATTTAAAGTTCCTAGCTTTAAAGGCTGATTTGATAATGCGATTTTGAAGTCTATAAAATGATGGTGAGTCTTGAGTCGAAATTTGTAGGTCTTTTTCAGAAATTTATTTGGGCCGGGAGGCGCAAGTGGTCTGTTTGCAATTTTAACTTTTGCTAAACGAATAAGACACTCACATATGACGTTGGCTAGAAGAACATGAAGTTTGGAAGAGAAATAGCTCGATAGTTCTTGTAGGTGCCTTTATTTTGTAGAAAGATTTGTATTGCTTTTTTCAACCACTTCTTTACTCTGGGTATTGAAATTGGTTCTTCATTGAATAAAAATTGGTTATTTTCTTGTTCTATTATGGATTTTGTATTACAAAGAAAAAACTTCTTATAATAGTGCACCTTTACTTTTTTTTTAAAGACCCTGAATTTCCTTTCTTATTTTCTTGATTGCTTGCACTGTGTCTCAAAATTTTGTATGGTTTTAAAACCCCTTTAGTGCGAGCTAATTTAAAAAAATCCGGTCTAAGAGCCAGCACCCAATTCATATCCTAACATCTACAACTCCTCCTGAACGCAATGGGGATGAGCGGGAGGTTATTTCCCCCTGTTTAGGGAGGGAAAGTTTTCTAAAAACAATTGACCTAAAAGAGAAAACAAATTATTAAAAACAACAACCCAGCAATACATTAATTTAAGATTTAAAAAAAGTTTGGCTTCGTAAATATTTTTTTAAAAAGCTTATATGTACTACGTTATGAAGTACAATTGAGGTTAAGTACTGTAGCTGTATTAGCTGTCTACCCCTCTGTGAACTAATCCATTAACTATGTTCACTTGTGACTTTTACTCTCGAGAGCTGAGTTGCTCATAGTCTTTTAACTTTAGAATGGATATATCTACAATGCACCTTTAAGATATTAATTGACTGAAATACACGTTTCAGGCGCTAAAATCTGGCCCTTGGTCAGGAATTCAGTGAAGATTGTGTCTAAAAAGTCTTAAAATAATTTTATGTGACTTTGAAACCTAAGTGGGTTTTGAGGTCGAAATTCTGTAGTTTCTGCTTTCAAAATGCTGCATGACCGAAATTTTATTTTTCAAAACTCTGTTTTCCAAAATTCTGTTTGTTCAAAATTCTGTATTTTAAAATTCTATTTTCAAAATTCTGTATTTAAAAATTCTGTAAATATGTTGTAAAGGAGGAATCGTTTTGATGATTTAAAAAGTGCGGATAGAATTTACAAAAAAAAAAAAAATTTTGACCAAACACAATTTTGAAAACCAGAATTCCAACCCGCTCCCTACCTACATATGTAAAGAAATTCAGTTAACAAATTCAGAAAACTAAGTCCAAAATATTGCAGAATATCCCGTAGTACTATTTTATAATTCTTGTGATATTTTTTTTTATATTTTTCTTATAAAAATTTTGTTCATCATTCTTAGAGGTGAACAACTTTAAATAGCAATAAAATATGTACATAACAGTGTCCGTTATTTCCCAAAATTGTTTTTAAACACACCCTAAATCAAAAATGAATGCCTTACAATAATATATTTGAAAAAAAAAAAAATTGTCCGAGGTCATTTACACGTGGCTCTAAGCCCATAATTTTCCAAAACAAAATGTATGGGATTTCGCTCTTTTCCCGTTTTAATTGTAAATTTTTTTTGTTATTGATTTTTGTTATTTTATCATCCTTTTAAAAGGCCATATTCAAAAATTTATTTTAAACAAATTTGGCTCGAAATATTATCCAGGGAATTCCCATATTTAAACGTAATAAAATAAAATGCCAATAAATTTAATAAAAAATGTTTGTTAATATTTTTTTTTGAATAAGGTCATCTAATGGGAGTATTAAGGAGCTAAAATAAAAAAAAAAAAATAAAATAGCTGCAGTCATTAGACAAACAAAATAAAACGTGAAAAGAGCGAAAATTCTAAGTAAATTTCTATGGGAAAAGTGTGTATTTAGAGCCACGTCTAAATGCCCTTGGACAAATTTTTTTTCCCTAATGTATACAATTTTGATGTAGGGGGGATGTAAAAACAATTTTGGGAAATAACGTACATCTTTATGTATACATATATTTCATTGCTATTAAAATTTGTTCACCTCTAAGAAACACCCTTTCCGATGAAAAATATCGCCCCAGCTAAGAACATAGTTGGGTAAGGGCAGTGTGACCCAAGATTTCAAAAAATAAGGGTGACCCCACAGGGTGACTGCAGGATTCAACGAAGAAACCTACGATAGAAATAGTAAAACTTCTACAATAAAACGCCTTTAATTTTCCTTGAAGAGTGAAAATAGTTAGTTTTCTTTTTATAGATCTAAGAAAGTCTCCAATTTTTCTTATAACTTCGCATTATTATTGAATTCTGAATATTTCTTAAAGTTTCCTACCTACATTTGTCTTTTACATCGAATAAAATTAGTTCACATTTAAATACAATACACCTACAAATAACGAACACATTTTTTGGTTATACAACTATTTTTTTATTTTTTCTTATAACAAAAAAAAATTAACATAAATTAAAGTTTTCATCACTTCCGTTTCAGGTAATTAGCCACACCTATTAAGGTATATAGCTAGTGAAGATATAAAATTGAAATTTTCTCTCCTCGTCTAATTTATTGGCATAATGACTTTATTAGGTATAAATATTTATAAAGTGTTAAAGGGTTTTGCTGATGAGAGAAATAGATTTTAATTTTATTGCTTGTTATAAAAACTAGAGATAGAGCTGTGTGTAGGTAGGTAGGTCTAGGTAGGTACCTTAATTTTTGTTTGTTTAAATACCTATAAGGGAAAGAAAAATTTTGACAGTTAAAAATTTATTATAATTCGTTCAACAATATTATGATATGCGCCTACTAATTAGTGACCGCAGTGAGAAAAATTTATTTGAGGGCCATTTGAATTTGAATTTAAATAAAGTCCTAATTTTGTTTGCTTTTTGTGAGTTTATTCTATTCTATTAACATATTTACATATCAAGTTGTAATAATTGTAGTTTATTTTCTTTTTACAAAATTTTGTTCACACAAAAAATTTTGTAAAGAAATTTGACATATTTTCACTTAATACGAAGAAAATCTGTTAAGAAAGTTCATTTGAGCTTTTAATTTATTTATTATTTTCCCACAATCTTCAACCAAGTCGTAAATATTTGAAGAGTTCAATATATAGCTTTGATATATTTATTCGATATTCGATCCGAGTCAATGACATTGTTCGATCTAAAAAAACAAAAAACATGGTACTTTTATCGGATTGACAAACTCGTTGAACTTGTCAGAATTCAACATAAAGGTTCGTTCACCAATTCGTAATCTAAGGGAAGGTAGGTAGCTATACATAGATACCTTTGTATATACATAAATATACAGTAAAGTGCAGTATATTTTTATTGCAAACGAATTACTTCCGCAAACGGAGCACTCTGAGTAAAGTTACAGCTCAACCGCACCATATAAAACAAACCCAAAAGGAATCGTTAAATCATTAAAACATTATACCAGCAATACGAACATTCAATTACGGTTCCAATTCGAATGCATCGTCTCCGGTTTGACTTTTCCATATAAGTACACCGAGTATTTGTACACACACCTATATACAGCAGGCAGTCGACACGCATATTGCACAGTCCGGGCTCATCACGAGTCACAGGGGGGTGGACAAGCGGCTATAGGAGTGGTAGGTGGTTTACCTAGCTTCTGTTTCTGATGGTCACCATAACCCCATCACATTGTATAGCTCCCATCATGTCTGCCTTTTGGGATTACACAAATAGTTGCAAGTGGTACACACACATATCTATAGCGCATTTAACAATGTAAACTTAATTCCCAACCCCCAAGCCACGCCAAGCCATTCCAAGCCAAACCGAACCGAACCGAACCGAACCAAACCATAGCTAAGGCAAGGCTCGGGTGTCTGCATATTTACAATACCTTGCAGCGGTAATCCAAATATGTACTTAACAAGATAATGAAAAGTCTGACATTGCAAAGTCAATAAATAATATAGCACTGTACCGTTGTATGAACAACATGGCACCGGCCATCATCAGGGTGCCTCCACATAGAAAATCATCCCTTGTTGCAATTGCACCGGGTCGGATTCGGATTGGGATTCGGATTTGGCAGCAATGGGTGTGGGTTGGGCAGCGTATGCGAATGGCTAAAGAAAGTTGGGAAAAAAATTGATTTCACCTGTCAGTCATTGCGAGTCGGTGAGTTGGACAATTTGCTCCTCTTCTCTAAGCCGGGGGCCGCTAGGTAGGTATGTTTGGTTGGGCTACACACATATATCAGCACAGACATTGGCCCCATGTGTGCAATTGACTTTTGGGCTTCCGCTTTTAATTCGATCAGAAGTTAATTAATTTCAACGCTTCTCCGCAACAAACCCAGAGAACTCAGGTGAGTTGTCAGTTATAAGTCGTGAGTGTATGTGAAGCCACATAAGGAGCGTCGACGTTGGCTCTACGACTATACCTGAACCCGAACTCGAAGCAATTTATCTCCTTGCTGGCCGCTTTGGATTACCATTTCCAGAGGCTATCCGAGTGCTTCCCTATCTAAAGGGATACACCACTATGGCAAATAAAGAAAAGTGGAACCGTGGAACGAAAAATATAAAAACTTCACTCACAAAAAATGAGAAAAAAAACAACAACAAAAATCCTCAATCGAAAAGCGAGAAATTAAAAATTCAAATTGTTTACCCGATGTCTGTCTGTCATGTGAGCGTTGAGCGACGAATGTTATACTACCAAACCCACCGCCACCAGAACCAAGGAACGAAGAGGACTTTGTTTATCCCTGTTTTTATTTTTTACCTATTCTGGCTCTGGCATGGCTTGGCTATGTGGTCCGAGAGAGAGCAATCTGTTTGGCCGACAGATTGCTGCCTATTGAACTGGACTGATAGGCAAATGGAGACAGATTTTCATGCAAATTTAATGCGTAAACATGGTCAAATAGGAAATTGCATCTTCTTCTGGAATCCACATTCACATCCACATCATGAGGACAACTTTGGAAAGGAAACAAGATCTGACCCGACCATGGCCATGATATGATAGATGATGGCTTTAGTAGCGCGATGCGCGGTCTGGAGCTAGTTAGATATCGAACATGTATGTATTGTTATAGTGTTGGTACATTATTCTGGTTTGGACATTACTTTTGATCCTAGATGATGATGTTGATGAGACTGACTAGGTATGTATGAGTAGTCCTAGACCAATTCAATCAATTATTCTCTTTTCTTGGAAGGACATATAGCCAACATCTGATAACTACTGTTTAACATGTAGGTAAGGTCCCTTAATGATTGAGTCTTTGAGACACTTAAAGGGAATATGTCAGGTGCTCACAAATAGTAAACAAGTTTTTTTTCACTCATGCATAAAAATGAGACAAATGTTTCATCATAAAGGCTTTGAAAATGATGCTTATACTGTGATAGTGAAATGTCTGCATATTAATTAAATATCTCACTTTTTTACTTCATCTTTTATAAGGCAAGAATATTGGTTAAGTGTAGACTAATTTTGAGATTTTCATCAAATCAAAAATACCTACTTAACCATGGTGAAGACCGAAAACAAATTTTCGTCATACTCGTTGATCTATGTGCGTGTGAGGATGTGGTATAAATTTGGTTGATACCATTTCTATGTGATTCCATAAGAAATTTATTCAGAATTTTGTTAGGTGAATAAAGCTAAACCAGAACCAGACTTCGGGGTTTTTTAAAAATATTCTCAAAAACTACTCCAATGATTTTGATTAAACTGCGTTAAAGTGTACAAAATTCTACTTAGAAAAGATAAAATTAATAGTCTTTTGCAAATCAAATTTTTAGAAAGTTAAAATGGGGTTTTTCCTAAATAAAACCAACAAACTAAAATTTAAACGGAAAGTACTAGAGTTTTAATTTCTTTTGATAGATATTTTAAATTTTAGAAAGTCGTACAAAATTAGCACAGTCACTACTTTTAAACGATAGTTTACTAGGCGACACAATGGGTTCAAACTAACTGATTTTTATGAACGAAATAGTTCAGCGGCGTATCAGCCTCACTTCGTGCGGGGGTCATATCAAACAAAAATTACCCAAATCAGAACTAATAGATTTTTTTAATTAAATGATTTGTCCACGATTTCATTCTTTTTTGCCTTGGAGTTTTCTTGAAGTAAAGGTCTGCTGGACCCACAAATATTACAAATTTTTTTTTAGAACTTTAAGAGTTGGGTCAAAATTTTTGGCAACGTTAAAATTTTGTTTTGAAGAAGTTTATTTTCGAAATTCTGCTTCTCAAAACTCTAATTTTCTAGAGTTAAAAGGTATTTATTGTGGGAGCTGGGTAAAATTCTGGTTTCAAAATTCTGGTTTCAAAATTCTGGTTTTCAAAATTCTGCTTTTTTAATTTTTTGTGATACCGAATTTTGAAAAAAAAAGAATCTTGGAATGCAGAATTTTGACAGACAGAATTTTGAAAGCAGAAATTATGAAAGCCGAGAAAAAGAATTTTGACCCTGCCAGAATTTCGACCCCAACTCATCTAAAGGTCCAATTTTAAAAAGCAAAATTTTTATAGAAAGAATTGAAAAAATCAAAATACTTTCGGCGAAAAAAAAAAAATTGAAAATCTCTATTTTGAAGCCAGAATTTTGATCCAAAAAAATAATATTGATTAAGAGGAGGTAATTGTGTTTTTAATCGCTCAAAAATTGTGGTAGTAAGAATTAGTTAAGGATTTGTTTTTTTTTTTTGCAATGAAATATGGAATTTAAACAATACTGACAGTAGATCAAAAAAATTGAATGCAGAGAGAAATCAGTCTTTGAAAATGTGGAAAATACATGTATATATGCAATTAAGATAACTTTCTTCATGGTTTTTAAGTGCGTACAAAATAGATATTTTTTAAAAGGGGCAAAGTTTTTTTTAAATCCATACAAATTAAAAAATGAGCCAAAAAATAAATTATTTGAAATTCAATGAGTAATAATTAATTTAAAAATCAATATTATTGATGGCCTTTATTTCTTAAACTATAATTTTTTTCTTTCTGACTTATTTTTGAACAAACTCATAAATCAATATCAATTTTTTTCTGATTAATTATGAAAAATTAAACTTTTATCATGATAATTTTAAAATAAATTTAATTCTGAAAAATCGGTACCAATTATTTATATTTTTTTTAAATAAAATTGATGTATTGATTGAAATTTTTTAGAAATATTAAATTTTGGTAAATAATGGTACCCTAATATTCTAAAATTGGTTATTTTAATATAGAAATTTTTATAACCAAACATGATGTCTAGAAAAAGCATTTTAGTCATACGTTAAGTGGGTGAACCCATCTGAAACATACGTAGTATAGGCAACACAATGCTCTTTGATAATAATATTCAATTCATTCACAGCTAGAAAAGTGACTAGACCAGAGGATAACCGTCTTAAATGACACGTGAGGACAAACGAACCTTGGTTAGGAAAGATCCATTAAACCTAATTCGAACCGAACTCAAACCAAGCTCGAACTGAACTCGAAGCAAACTCAAACGAAACTAAAACCGATTTTAAATAAAACTCAAACGATTTCAAACAGTTTTCAAACCAATTTCTAACTGAAGTCAGACCAAACTCAAACCAGACTCAAACCGAGCTCAAATCGATCTCAAACTTATCTTAAATCGAGCTCAAAACGATTTCAAATCAAAGTCAAACCCATTTAAAACCGAACTCAAACCTTTATCACACCGAACTTAAACCAAATTCAATCATATCTGAAACCGATCATAAACTAGACTCAAATTGATCTCAAACTGGTTTAAAACCAATCACAAACCAAGCCCAAACCAAACTCAAACCAATTTCAAACGGAACTCAAAAGATCTCAAACGTATCTCAAATCAATTTAAAACTGAAGTCAAACTGAGTTAAATTGAACTCAAACCAGACACATACCGAGCTCAAACCGATGTCAAACCAATCGTAAACTGATCTCAAACCGGTGTTACTTTGATTCGCTATAACTTCAAGATAAATTAACCTACAGAGTTTATTAACAGCTCATTTTTTAGATAATTTTAGTGTCTAAATGTTATTGTTTCATAATTTTGTTGCAAAAGAAAATTGCATCGAGTTGTGGAACACAAACAGAATAACTTTCTTTTCAAGATGTCAGTCTTCCCCTTACTCCGGGCATCCCAAAAACTTAGTTTTATAAAGAGAATATTCAAAACGTATAAAATATTTTGCCCGTCAATTAATGAAATTTAAAATTTTTTTTTTTTTTAAAGTTTCTCCACTGTGAAGTGTTTGCATGATTTTCTCAGAATCTATTGCTTGTATGAAAAAAAGTTTGTAGTTGCTTTTTGTGTAGAATAACTATAGCTACAATTTGTACTTTCCCTTTAAAAAAAAAAAAAATATAGTTTTCGAGTAATTAAGAAAAAACTTAATTTTACCCCTTTTAACTCCCCTTTAAAAGTTAAGTCCCGTCCCAAATTTACGGAACTTTTCAGGAAATGCTTGAGACGTCAAAAAAAAGCTCTGCACCAAAATTCAGCTATATTTCTGCTAAAAAAGAAAAAAAATCCCAGATAACATTTAGATTTTCATTAAACAAATAGTTTTAGCTACATGATCACGTTCTAACCACACCTCTTCTTGTTTCGAAAAGAATCATAACAAGCCTATGATCGTTATAAAAGTAAAAAAAAAAAACACCAAAAACACAAAACCAACAACATGGCATCCATTAAACATCTACACGCATGTATAACATATATCTCTTTCAGGCTTAATCTTAATAGTTTGGTCCGTTAGAGCTATTAAAGTTATTACAATCTTCGCTATTCAGAGTATAGTATTATTAACATGTTTATAAAAAAACATAATATACAATCCCAACGAATATACACCAAGTCGAGCAGTTTAAGTCATCTCCTCATTACCACAATACCACCATATCATTAGATTAAGGTTAACATGTTTACATAGGTCTTGGTGGCACTGGTTCGTTGCAGGGTCAATAGCCATATTATCTTGGCTTATCTCTGCCTTTCTTTAGTAATAACAATAAAAAACCAAACAAACTGCATGAAAGAAAGTTAAAAATATAAAAAAAAACAGAAAAATAATAAGTAAAAGATACAGAAACAACAACAAAAAGCCTACTTATTTAGGTTGTTTATTTTGGGTTGGCATGTGTGTATAGCTTGTTATCACTCGCAAATCATCGCTGAAATAAGCCAACAAATTCAAGTGCTACATTTGCGGGAAGGGTTGGCCTCCATTGCGGATGCTCATCGGTGTAAGTTTTTGAGAAATGTTCATTCGCCCTTTCGCCGCAAAAACCGATGATGATCTTCCATGTAAATTAGGTGAACCGATCATTGATCGCACCTTTCTTGTTAAAAGGAAAGCAAAAAAAAAAACATAAGAAAACCAAACAAAATAAGGGTGCATGTCGAGTGCAGTGAGTAAAAATTTGGCGAAAAGTGCAGTTTACCGTTGACTTTCACCCTTTTATTAAGTTATTTTTTAATTTCTCACATATTTATCGCAACTGGGCATCAGGGCGTGTAGTTAGTAGAGAACGTACATACATACACCGGACCCCTTTCTTTTTCGATTTTTTTTATTTGGGCAAGTCCAACACCAAAATTTGTTAGTTGTTGGTTTTTCATTTTTCATTTTTCATTTTAGCAAAAGGGTCAAGTATAAAGGAAGCAAGTGCAGAAAGTAATTGCGCGATGCAATTATGGCATTTCGATTATTTACTGTTAGTTAATCGGTCAAGCGGGATTTTGTGTGTGAGCAATGATCGATCGGAATCAAGATGAACACGCGTGAGTCGGTAAGGTAAAGTTATGTTGGTATAAACCTCATGCGGGATGATTGACCTCTTCATTAGGTATTGTGTTGGATGTAGATGAGGAGGGTTTATCAATATGGGAGCACGCTTGATTGGTCCTTGTTATGACCAAATGGCGTGGCAAAGTTGATTGATATGTGAGTAGTTGAGTGTAAGGAGAGTGGCGCCCAACAAACGGGACAGTGTCAAGCTGTTGCAGAAAGTTAATAAAAGGTGCGGAAAAATTACATGTGCATTTGGTGCATTGCTGCATTTTGAGGGCAATGACCTTTTGGAGAGATTTTTGTTTGCATTTTAATTTTTATTGGTGAATTTAATATTCAAATATTCATTAGAAGAAAGGTGGTTGATAGTTATTTAAAAAATAAGAACCACCTCAGAGACTTACCCACATCAGTTATGTCTGGGAATTTCCCATCTTTAAATATTTGGTACATTTAATTTCTTAAACCATGCGATTTGTTCATTACATCCACGAATCACAGCTCCAGTTTTCTTACACTTTTCTCTGGAAACAATCAAAATCCAAAGAAGACACTCACCTGTCTTTTTTTGTTACAAAGTCGTTGTGGTGACTCGTTGGCAGAACACTGCACCCAACTTTGGAGCTAAATTTAGCTACAGCTTACCTAAGTTAAACCCTGTCACACGCACTCGCACTAAAATGTAGGATAGGGGAGCGGGGTGGGTTGTTTCACAGTGATGCAGTCAAGCCCTAAAGAAGCGCATAATGCTGTTATAATGACGCAAAGCAAATACATCGATCCAGCTCCAAGCGACCGAACAACGGACATATGAACGGAGGAAGACGATGCAGTAAACATGTTTTCCTAAGGTTTGTTATATTTGTTTTTGGGCCCCAGCGAAATTAGCATGAGAATTACACCTTTCCACAGAGTGCACTGTCGACTTTGATTGACAAATGAATGGATCATCGTCGTCGTGGCATGGTTTTCGCTTAAAAAGCAGACGAGTATTGCGATGGCAATTCACTAAACATATATTTCGTATGTACATATGTGTGGTGTGTGTAAAAGTAGAGGTAAATTTTGTTGATGGTGTGTTGACGCTTAGCGTTTTGGGGCCCTTTTCCATAATTGGCAGGCTAACATATCACCATCATCAGCAGCAACAGCTAAGAACACAAGATCTTTGGTCGGTGCTCAGTGAAATCCTGACACTGCAATGGTTGCCAACTCTTTTTTTCGTTTTGTACACAAATTCTCTAGATTAAATTAATACTGGAAAATTTCAGATTTACAGCATAAAACACTCAAAATATTTAATCTTGTCAATTTTCGTTAAAAAAGTTTTTATTTTTTTTAAAATATTTTAGTTTTTTGATGAAAAATCAATAGTATTTCGAAAATAAAATAAAAATATGTTTACAACTGGTGTATGA
Source organism: Dasysyrphus albostriatus (assembly GCA_946251815.1). Taxonomy (NCBI): domain Eukaryota; kingdom Metazoa; phylum Arthropoda; class Insecta; order Diptera; family Syrphidae; genus Dasysyrphus; species Dasysyrphus albostriatus. The sequence goes on from OX276336.1 coordinate 143,542,374, forward strand.
TATTTTTATATTTCTTAGAATTATTAAAATAGAAAAAGTTTTTATTCAAAAAAGTGCGATTTCTGAAAAATTGGCTTAAAATCAAAAACAAGATAAAAAATCAACGAAATCAAGAAAAATACTAAGGTGTGATTTGATATTAATTATAATTTAAATTATAGAAAATTATTATTCTTATTCTAAAAACAACGATACATTAAATGATTGACAATTATGGATTATCGATTAAAAAACAAGTTCCTCTCAATAGACTAAAATACCGCCAAATGTTTTAATTTTCAAATAAATAACTCAAATAAATGTATTTACATTTTAAATAAGAAGGTATCTAATCCTAATTTTTTATTAAAAATTCCTAGCCTCAATATTTTTTTTCTAAAAAAATAATAAATTTAAAATTTCACTAGGTAAATTTAATATTATTTTTAAAAATTAATCATTTAACTATTATTAGTAAAATTTGTAGTCTGAATTTAACCAAATTCCACTAGATAATATATTTTACAGTGCATTTATGCTGTTTAATTATTACGTGTGGGTAACAATCGACTAGAATTATGTGTCTTAGAAAGGTACAACAACATTTAACTGATGAGCCCATTTGTTGTAGCTGGGTGAAACGCATTTGGATTAAAGGTCACACAAATTTTAAGTTGAATTTATATTCAAAAGTCCACAAAAATAAAAACTAAAATAATAAATTTTCTATTAATTACGTTTTCATTTTAAAAATTTATTTTTCAAATTGTATAACTGCAACTTTTGGCACAAATTTAGTCAATATTATGTGTGGTGTGTGTAAAATTAGAGCTAAATATAATAATATTTCTATTTCTAAATTTCTTTAATTAATAATATTAACTATTGCAAGTATTAATTTTATATATTTATTTTTAAAATAAATATAAACTCACACAAAAATTTACATATAATATAAATTAATAATAAATTTTGTAAGCTAAAAAAAAATTTTGTAAAATAATTAATTTTCATTATATAAATGTACTATAAATAAATTATATATATAAATATACGTAATTTATCATTGTATAAAAATAAAAAGAGAAATTTTTATTATGAAAACAAAAATTTGTATTCTATTAAAATTTATTTAATAAATTAATTATAATTATTAATAAATTATTTGGTAAATAAAAATAGTTAGTATACATCTAAAATTAATCAAAAATAATAATCATATTTTTATACTTTACTAAATAACTAAATAACTAATTTTAGTAATTCCTCCCATAAAAAAATTAATCAATACATTTCACGTATGCTTATGTGCTTTTTAAAGCAATAATTCCGTTCTTTAATATTTTTTTCTAAATCAAGTTGCTTAAGTGAATAATTTTTTGGCGAAATTTTGTTTCAAAACTAACATTTTGAAGAAAAAATTGGCGTATTTTTAAGTTAATTTTTTTTTTCAAAAACTTCGAAGGTGTTCAATTCTTCTAGTCAAAAACTTAAAATCAGATACTAAAATCTTTCTTAGTTTTTGAAAACTTTTTGTTTTTTTTTATTTCTAAAAAACTAAGGAAATGAAAACATACCTCAAAATATCCCACACGAATTAGAGGATACCGTGTTTATCGAAATTTTCAAAAACTAATTTCTTATATCTTCAAAATATTTTTTTTTTGTAAATTATGTTTTGGTAAAAGATGAGATTATATTTTATTTTTAAATATAATATTGGTCGGCAAGTTTATAAAAATTTCCAATTAAAACTACTTTCTTTCATAATAGTCTTGTTTTTCTACACAGGACTTTTAAAATTCTATAAGCCTCCTAAACATATTTATAGAAGAAAATATCTTCTTCTACAATCATTTGTTTGGATAAATTGCTTCATGCAAATCTATCTCCCTGTCTCTTAATACCTTAGACCCAAATATATATTGTGTGTATTGTAATATTAAAAAAGTAAAGTTGGCAATATTATCACTTAGCCAAACATAAAAACACATTCGTCATCCGCACACAGAAAACAGAATATTCCCGCATCTTTTTCTCCTAGAAGAACAACAAACTATGTAGGTATATTATGTTTGTTAGAAAGCTATTCAAATTCTAGCAAATCAAAGCGCTTATAAGCATACTGCCTCGAACTCAGGCAATAAAGTATAAACGCTTGTCAATCTGTCAAACAATACAATTGTGAGACGCAAAACATGGTCGGCAATTCTTTTCATCTTGTTATTGTTGTTGTTGTTTCTTACGTATGCTTTTCTCGTAGTTTTCTTTTTCATTTCCAAAAAAAAAACGAAAGAAAATAATAAAAGAAAACAATTTTCGATAATAGGTCGCAGAAAAACCGCCACAAAACTTTTTCTTTTGAATAAGAAAAACAAAAAAAAAATTGAGTGAAATGACATTTTGGACACTTTGTGTGCAAGGAATGGATTGATCTATGGAACTCTGATGACAAAAAACGCATAAACGCTCCTCAAAAAGAAAATATCAACGCAGTGCCGGCCGTGGCCGGGGCGAAAAAGCAGTGCATTATGAATATTTTAACGAAACAAATTAGGAAAGGTGAAGCGAAAGATGATAAATGTGTTGTGTTTGTGCGGTTGCGTTGCGGCATGCAGCAGTGCAGCTTGCATGCTCGAATTTTGTGTGAGGTAGCTGATGGTTGATGGGAGAGTTCCGGGTTCGCACAAGATCGAGAAAACATTGTCCTAATCCCACACACATATACCCACAGAGCTCTTAACTTTATAGTAGGGCATTGCGTGAGATGTGTGCATTAAAAGGTTATAACTGCACACTGCAATATAACTGCAACTCCAACCCCAGGTATTTTTATTATATTTGAGTTATTTCCATTTAAGGTGGAAATTAAATGATTTAATTCATTTTTAATTAAAATTTATTTTAATTTCACCTTTGCCTAGTCAGCATATTCAAAAAATATGTTTATATTTTTCTTAATTGATTTGGTGACAAAAAAAGCAATAATAAATGTCAACTGGGTGGTTTGAATTGTGATTTATTTACACGAGTAAAGTCATTCGTTTAACAAAGTGTCGAAAATGAATTATGATGACGACGACGACGTGAACGCGGAGGCTGATGACGATGCGTCGTCAACACGAAGGTGATGAGGCATTATTGACACGTTGGATTTTCTAAGGAATTATTGACAAAAATAATGTTGATTTACTTGCATTTCTTTGTAAGAAAATTAAGTAAAAACGATTAAATTTTAATTTTATTTCTTTGAAACAATCTTAAGTGTCTAATTGCTTTTAGTGTTTTAAGGGTCACTCATTATCATAAAAAAATTTAGAGAGATGATGGTAACTGTGTGATTGAGAGAAAGACAGGAGAGCCCAGTAGCTATGAGTTATTTCAGATAATGATTTGGGTAATAAAAGAAAACTAATAAAATCTTTATCTTTTATTATTCGAGTGGAAAATTTATATGAGAACTTAAAACTTATATTGTTTTTTTTTCAGAGATATTTATGTAAAAGCGTGTGTTTCACAGTCCTATAAGGCGAAGAATAGACTTCGTAATATTTCTGAAATACTTTTGAACATTCATCTTCATCTCAATACAGAGTGTTCCGAGTTACACATATTTAAATACTTTGCGGGAATCGGAAAATGAGTTTTGGAAATGTTAAGGAAAACATAATAATTTTACAGTTCCTTAGCGTCTATACAAATTTTGATGATATTACTATAGGTGATTCTAGTAAATTTGGTGTACTCTAACCCTGACCAATGTTAAGGCGATATCTCCATTAATTATTTATATTCCCTAAGTATTTGTCATAAGATCCATTTTCTGCATTCCTCTTAATCAATTTTGTTTTCATTACAAGAAATGTGTATTTTTAGAGGTATAGAACTTTAAGTTGGTAACACTTTTTTAACTGACAGCCATGTTGTCTGCTGTCAAGTGATTTATTTTTAGTTTGGTTTGGTATAACATGAACAAACTGACGCCTGAACAATGCTTCGAAATAACGTACATTTATTTTGAAAATCATTGTTCTGATTGAAATACGTATTGCACGAATTTTGAAGCTCACTTTTGGTGGAATGGATACGTCAATAAACAAAACTGCCGTATTTGAAGTGATGATAATCCTTAAGTGTATGTTGAGACACCGTCACATCCACAAAAACTGACTGTTTGGTGTGCTTTATGGGTTGGTAGAATAATAGGTCCGTACTCCTTTGAAAACGATGTTGGCCAGAATGTTACAGTAAATGGTGACAACTATAGACCCATGATTACTGACTTTTTTGTTCATCAGTTGAACGACCATGATATGCAAGAGCTGTGGTTTCACCAAGACGGCTCAACACGCGTCACACATAGTTTCACGTTACGGACCCATGAATTGGCCTCCAAGATCGTGCGATTTAACGCTGGTTGACTGTTTTCTGTGGGGAATATGTGAAGTCACTAGTCTTCGCTGATAAGCTTGAAACGATTGACCATTTAGAGAACAACATTTGCCTCGTTATTACTGATATACGGCCACAAAAAAAGTCATCAAAAATTGGACCTCCAGATTAGACTACGACCGTGCAAGCCGTTGGGGTTCATAAGCCCGAAATCATATTAAAATTAAAATGGCAGAAGATTATCTTTCCAATAAATAAATTTCATATCAATTTTAAAAAATCATCTTTGTTTTATTCGATTTCAAAGTTCTATACCTAAAAAACACCCTTTACTATGTGAAAATTAAAAATAGGAAAATGAATCAACTACATAGTGTATTTAAAGGCTTTTTTTGAACAGTGATTTAATTTAGTCAGATTCAGTTTAGTTAAATTGAATTTAATTCAATTCAATTCTATTCAATTTGATTCAATTCGATTCTAATCAATTCAATTAAATTAAATTAAATTCAATTCAATTCCATGCAATTCAATTCAATTCATATAAATTCAATTCATTTCCATTCAATTCAATGCTTTTATAAATGCGTAAGTAGGCTGGCTGACTATGTGTCAGTGTAGAAAGAAACTCTGCTTCCTTGTATGTCTATGGTGATATTGTTGGGTCCAGGGATTTTATCATACTGAGGACCCTCGGTGCGGGTTTTCGTTGCTCGGTGTCCATCCTTCTCATTAACTGATTTAATTGACAGTTAATATTCTCTACTAGCTTTTTTGAAGAAAACAGTAGGTACTAGGTAGAGATGTTCGAACTTGTAGTGTTCCCGTCACTACTGGTGCTGGAGTGCGGCCGAAGTGTAGCCCGGTGCAAATTCTAAGCATTTCCTTCATGGCTGTCTTGGAAATCGATAACCAGACTGGGAAACCATAGCAAATGATTCGCCGCTGAGTTTGCTTGTACCTCAGAATTTTCATCTGCTGACTTATTCCGTTTTTTTTCTCATAAGGGTTATTAACGGTGGAAGGCCGAGCTAATTCTTTTGAACACTTTTTGAGTGCGGGAAGTTGATTCCCAGGTACTTTACGTTCTGTGTGGCAGCTTTGGAAGGAATGGGCAGTAGATCCATCAGAGAATTTCCCAATAATGTTTCTGCACTTTACTGCAGTGTGACTTCTTCTGTCTGCTGAGGGTGAGGGTGAAGGCCAGAGGCAGACAAGTACCGATTGAGTAGTATTGTTCCAAATGCGATATTTCTTGCAAAATTCAAAATCTTTTGATGTGAGCATCTACTTTCCGGATGGCAAGTCGCAAGTAACGGTGAGTCAGAAATCTTTCTGAAAAATTCATTTCTCATTTCTGAGATCCATGAGAAGTCAGTTTTCTAAATTGGCTCCTTGTTTTGTTGATGGTTGTTCTTCAATCTAACGTTAGATGAAGAATTCCGACTGCTGAAAATTCCTTTCACAATTTGAGGTATACAATTTGGCAACAGTCAACAGTAAAAGTGCTTTGCTCGAGAAATGTGCTAATCATTGCGTGATTTTTTGGAAAAAATTCATTTTTAGCAATGAGGTTTATTATTATTTATTTATTTTATTTTCCAAATAAAAGAAAAAATTGAGAGCTTCGTACATGAACTGAACCTATAAGCTATAAGTTGCTTAAGGTAGGCACTTTTTTCGCACTTTAACGATGGTTTAAGACAAAAAAAAAACTAAAAGAAAAATTCTTCTCCCATATAGGCGCCATCGGCCATCGTCATAGAACAAACCACACGCGTTCACACCTATTTGTTGTTTTTTTTTTTTTTACCTAATATTTGTTGAATAACACTCTTTTATGCTTACTTTGGAAAATAGCAAAACTGACAGACGGAAAAGGCACACCTTTAATTAGATAACAAGAGGTGCAATTCGCAACAAGACCACACCGACTCCAACTCCAACTCCGATTCCAACTTATAGACAATAATATACCGACACCGACACATAACATAATATCGATATTCTTGTCGAAGTCTGATGAATATAATATGCATATGGCACACAAAAGGTGCAAAGTAGGTGTCAAATAAAAATTAGTGTAAACATAGCGAAATGCTAATAATAATTTATAGCAAATTGACGGATTAATGTAGGTTTTTCTTTTTGAACATTTTTTATTGTTTTATTATAATCTCCACGTGTCACCAACTTCACGGTACATCGATTTGCAATAACAAGCTAAGAAAAAAGTTACACCTATAATCCCAGACACAAACCGCCTCCGAACTTCAACCCAACACTCCAACCAACCAAAACGCCAACGCCCGATGTATGAAATAGAGACACGCATCAAATTCCTTTCTTGCCATGTTGCATTGTGTGGATGACTTAAAGTTAAATGCTAAATACAAATATGCATAATTCTGTTGTTAAGGTATGATGTGTATATGAATGTTAAATGTAATTGGTAAGCATATTTAAAAAGAAAGAAAGAAAGAAACAAATATTATTTGGAATGGCCATACATAGCACGGGGAGGTAAAGCAATATGGAGGTAATTCCAATCCAACAAAAGACTGAATGTCGATGATGGTACGCTGGTGATGGTGCTGGCGATGTGATGATGAGGATGAAGATGACGACGTCGACGACGTTATGTCTACCTTGATGGCAGGAACCCCCACAAAGCGGTGCTGTGCGGAATTAGCAGCAAACAACACTCCATGTTCGTTGGTGATAGTTGATATGGGCAATGGGTATCTGTCACCCGCTTACCTGCCACATGATGTTTTTGTTGGCGTTGTAGGGGTGGACGGGCGCAACGGTGGTGGTGTGGAGACCATATGATAGGAAGTGGATTTAGCTTATATTGTTTTTGTTGTTATTCTATGTTGTTGTTGGGCGAGTCGATTTAATCTTTATTTTTTTCGTAAACATCTTTGACATTGTTGTCGCGGTTTTGTTGTCGGTTCAGTTCGGGAAGCCAAACTGTGCATCCATGGGGATTAGCTTTCAATTGTTCTATAGGAAATTTAAATAAGCAAATACATAAAGTATATACATACATATATCTGTTCTGAGTAGATATGTAGATACATACCTTGATGTGAAAAAAAAACAAAAAAAGGAAAGAAAATGTCAACGTGCCCCCAGAAGAATTCATTAAATACTATAAAATGCTAAACGGTGACATTTAAAAGTTTTCGGATAGCTTTATTATTTATTTGTTATTGAAGCAAAACAGTTTTATTCAAAGAGCAAAGATAAATTTTGACAATACGTTATACACGTATTTCATTTCTATTATTACTTTTTAAAGGCCACTTTAGACAAACCTCCATACAAAGTGACTAGTTACAGTCCGCCAGGAAACAAAAGGTCCAAAAAACTTCTTGATAATTTTATAACGCAATGCTTGCATTCATCACATTGGGAGAAAAAAGATAAAGGGAATTTTGTTGAAATTTTTATTAGTACCAAGAATTTTTCGGACACAGACTACGAAAATGGTAAATATTGAAAAGGGATACAATACAAATCTCTAGCAGTTTTAAGGACAAATACATTTTTCAGCAAACCATACTGAAGCCTTAGAACCACTTCTTTATTTTGTTCGAGCATGTCTGGAGTTTTTATCTTTATGCGCAACTTAGTAGACAAACTAAAAATTTTTGATTTTCGATTCGAAACAAAATTTATTTTTGAAAAAAAAATTAAGAGTAAAATTATAAAATTCGACTTAGTTTCCAATGCATGGGACATACTTTGTCAAAACGGTCTACAAAAAGTTTAAAATAATAGTTATTTGTTCATTATAACCTTCTGATGACCTTGAACTTCGTTTTTATGTAATTTTTATGCTGTCTGACTTCATTAGATAGTGGTATAAATTGGATAGGTGTATGAAACCTTAAACAGTGAGCTTATATTATTAGTTTTTTAAAGTCAAATACACGTCAAAATGAAATTCAATAAAAAAACACATTATATGCTATTACTTAAGGAATGAATTCCCAAAAAAATAAAGAAATATTTCTGTGTCTTACCTTAGACAAAGAATGTCCCATTAAAAAAATAGCCAGTGTGACTACTTACATAATTTTTGTCTTTCGATAGTTTTTGATAGTCTATGTTCTTGAACACATATAAATTTTCGCGCAAGAAACTGGAAATTCTTTTGTGCAGTTTTTAAAAACATATTTTTGTAAAAATTAAATTTTCCAAACATTTTTAAGAGCAAAAATTGGATGGAAAATTTCCCGTTTTTATTAATATACAGGTAGAAATATATTTTTGCAAAAAAAAATTTATGAAACTTATCTTAAAATATATGTAATGAATTAAAAAAAAACACAATTTTAAAACTATGTATTTATAAAAATCCATAAAATGCAGCATTATTTATATTTTTTTTAAAAATTTTTGTAAACAAAAATCACCAAATAACGAAAACAATCAAAGTCAAAAATAGCGTTCTAGGGATGGTACCTTCAAATAAAACTTTTATGCCTATTGATCTCAAAATTGGAGAACTTATACATCACATAGTTTTCACATAATCAGGTTTATCTTTTTTCTTCAATGTTTAGTATTTACTTAAACCATTGTTTTTAAAATAAATAGAAGAAACTTCGAAATTTCATAGTTTTTGTGGTTAACACTGTAAAAACATCTTACTTGGGAGGTAGTGGAACTTTTCTTCCATATTCATAATGTCAAGTATGTAGAGAAGATTTTGATCAGAAAAAAAAACATTTTAAGCGTTGAAAAAAAAAATGTTTTTCTATTACCTACTTTATTTCACTGATATTACAGTCAAACCAGGTTTTGACATCACAAAAATTCGCTACAGTTTGGACTTTTCATAATCTTACTCATAAAAGTTTAAATTTTAATTCCCAACGCTTTCCAACCCATTTAACCAGCTCTATTTTTTTAAATTGATTAATTTGAATACCTATTGGTCGGGGAGAAAAATTTAGATCTCATTAATAGTCATGCAAATATATATATTTACAGATGAAGAAATTCGACTTCAAATTTACCCCCAAAACAGGTTTTTTTACATCTTTATGTTGAAATATCTCAAAAACGTGACGTACCAGAGCCATTTTGACTTCGCATTCGGATTCAGCATACCAAAATTCATAACAAAAATATAGTTTGGTTTGAAGACAATTTTCGTTGCATTTCATAGTGTAATTGCGCTTAATGTACAATTGTAAGAGTACACAAAAAACAATGCCTTGGAATCGTTTACGAGAAAAATAAAAATAAATATTTGTTTGAAAGGTAACGTTTGTATTTTGGAAACGTAACATATTTTTGATTATTTAGTATTAAAAAATGATAAATTCCGAGTTAAAAAAAATTAATCGTGTCGTTCAAAAGAAAAAAAGAAAAAGACATTTTTTTAAAAATTCAATTTTGGTGCTCTAGACTTTTCAAACTTTTTAGGAACGCATACAAAAATGATTAAAATAATATTTTTTGAAAAAAAAGTTTTTAGGTAGCCCTCCCAAGTAATTTATTGAATCTTTGAAAAGAAAATTTCCGGAGCTATTTTTCAGAAAAATAAGACTTAGTAATATTGCTAAAAAAAATTGTAAATATGGTTGGTGTAGGTACTGTTATTTTTGGCTCTAAAAAAAAACATTGGGTGGGTAATGGTAATGATCAAAAAACGCTTTGTAATAAGTTCGAAGAAAATCAATACAGCCGTAGTGGCCCTAGCTCAATGGATATATATTCAGAATTGTAAAACTGACTTTCTTTATTTTCTCTTACAACATAAATCATGTATGATCAAAATCTTGAGTTCCTTTTTTTCTGAATGTATATTTTCCCATTTATCAAAATAAAAAATCCATAACAAAGAGTAATTTCTTAAAAGAAAAATTAACAGACTTAGGAAGTTTACTTTTTTCTCAGAATATATTTCTTTGCCTTACTGTAACTGCCAAATATGTAACTTAAACCTAGCCTATATTATACTTATTACCTAAATAAATTGTTATCTGAATTACGGCTAGTTTTTGTAACAGTACAAAGTTATCCGCCTTTTATTAAAAATTGGGCATCCTGGCGTATACGTGCTCTATTTATCAAACTATAATTTCTGCAAATAGAAGAGCTATAGCCAAATTATTGTTAAAGTGGTTAGATTTGGTTTCAGATCGGTGAAGAATCATGTATACCTGAATTTTAAAAAATGGGAATGGGTTAGCCAACTTTTTTACTTACAGCCTTCACTAAATTTTTAAAACGTAATTTCAAAAATAGCTTAGAATCTTGCTTTCTATCTGCATCTATTTCAATGATCCAAAAATTAGTTTTCAATCTGGCGGCAGGGAGGCAACTTACTATTGTGAATGGGTCTCAGTAGTACAAAGGAAAGAGGCAACAGATACATGAAAAAATAAACAGACATAGGGCAAAAAGAGACGGGTTATAATACTGCTGTTGCTTAAATCCTGTCTGTTTTATTTTTCATGATCTGGATCCAGATCAGATAGGTGGATAAAAAAATGCGGCTAAAGCCATTGTTATGCCTTTAAAATACATAAAAAACATCTTGAATATATCACAAAATGCATGCTTTATTCAATTTTATCATTTACACCTGTCCTTTTTGAAAAACAGTTAAAAAATTAAAAAAAAAAAATTCTTATCTTTGACAAGCTCAAAACACTTTTGAACTCCACTGTGCTAACACAGTATGTGTATTAATGTATCTACCTGTCGCACAAACTTACAACAACAAAAAAGTAAAAAAAAAAAACAAGAAAAATATTATTAAGTGTCGCTGCACTCGATAAACTGGTCTGATAAAAGAGATGACAACCAAATAAGTTGTTGGAGTTTATTTTAATCCTTGTTTCTTTTTTTCATTTTGCATTTGGCAACTTGATTTCCGCATGAAATTCACATTCCCTGTCATTGGATGGAGTAAAGGTCCATAAATTGTTTATTTCATATATTATCTTATAGTTTATATTTAATACACAGAAAGAACGAGACCTGGTAGAAAAAAAGGGGTAGCATCATCAGTGATGGGGAAGGGAGTAGTTGATTTTGAAAGATCAAGGAATATGCTGATGATGACATTCCTTTAGCATGGAAATCTTTTTTGACTTGAAATCTCCATTAGTTTTTGCTTCTGACTTAAGCTAAAAATGTTCATACAGAGATATGACAGGGAACACGTTTAAAGACAAGGCATATGCATAGGACCTATAGAAGAGGCACTTAAGTATCCTATTCTATAGTACTTAGAATCTTATTTTTCAAAAATAATTGACTTTGAGTGGCTTGGTCTCGGTTGGTGGTGGACAGTTTTGGTTTAATAATTATGTTGGTTTGGAATTTTAAGTACCTACTTATAGGCATACCTGTATGTACACCGCAAGTGGAATGCGCTTAATAACAACACGTCATTTATATCATTTAATGAGATTGCGGGATATAACTTAAAGTAAGATAAATAAATGCCAATTATGCGCCAATGCTTTATAAATCAAAGAAGGTTTAAGGCTTTTTTTTTCGGAAGCACAACACACGTTCCTTTCTTCTTTTTTGCCTAGATTCTCTTTTGATCTTTGGAAAAGCTCAAATCTATGTATGTAGGTTTTTTAACGCATATTCTATATTGGAAACTGAAGTTGATGTCGTAGAATTTCAAAGCTTAGCCCAAAATAAATGAAAGGATATAATTTACTTTAAGATTTCGAAATGTTTGAGGTTAAATTTTGAGAACTGAAACATTTGAGAGCTCTCTGTAGGAACTTAAATTTGAGTTCTTGAAAATTCTTCATAGGAGTAACTTCCTTACCATATTTTTCCAAAGGCCTTCTATTATTTTCGAAGTGTGAATACCTACCAGCCTTTAAAAAGTCACATACGCAAAACTATACTTTTTACTTACGAACCATCTGAGCATGACTTTTCCTATACAAATATATTTTATAACTTCGAAAATAAAGTAACGGTTCATTGAACGATGTCCAACACTATCCAACAGTTATTAAAAATTGGCTTTAAAGAAAAAAAAATTAGTTATCCATCCGATTTATTAAAAGCAATTATAACAGAACAATAATTGTACGTGCGTTGCGTAATTAACCAATTGCTCAGCAGGTGGTGTTGCCAAGTTAACGTAAATGTTCGTTTAAGCCCAGAGTAGGTATCTCTACCTCCACCTATATATGTACATAGTTATCAAACAGCAACCGTATAAAATTGAAAAAAAAAAAAAAATAATAAGAGAGGAGGCATGTTGTTTTTTTAAAACGTAATGTGCCAAGATCAGCGAATCCACCACTTTATGTGCGATAATCTTTTTTATTAGTGGATTAAAAAAGTCCACAAAAGGTTGTTGGGAATGGAAAGAAGCGGGTGCTTGAAGTTGATTAAGTGCTTAACTAGCACAATATAATTTTATAGGTAGGTACCTATACTCCTCATTACATTACAAATTTAATTTCCGGTTCGAATTGTTACATAATTTCGTATATAGAAACTGTGAATTTATTTTTTGTTTTATGCTTTTTTGTTGTTGTCGACATAAATTCGATCGAACTCGAAGTCCGAAATCGAATACGTCTGAGGCCTGAAGTGTGCCCATATTGTTGATGGGCTTGATTTGTTAATGGGTGTTGTACAGCCTGTTTGAGTTTTTTTTTTATTGGTTTTTATTTTTTCTATTATTATTATTGAGAGATAGTCTATTATTGAGAGATACGAAGATTGACACGACACAACGCACATGACAGGTTTATCTTTTAGAAGATAATTTGAATTCGGCCATAAAAGAAAGCCACAGAAGAAGAAGAAGAAGACAAGAGATAACACAGAATAATGAGGATGATGGGTCGTTTTTAATTTTTATTATAATGGTCTCTGGGGGGAACCAGTGTGATTAAATTGTTAGGAATATTTATTGAGCTGAGATAAAAACTATCTGACTTTTAAGCAATCAGTTTCACTGAGCCCCCACAGGTCAGATACTGCAGACAATTTATGAGGCTGGAGTGCACGAGTGTAACCCAAATTTGTGCACTTGCGTTATATAGGTATTGTACCTATTATTTGGCAAGTTTTGTTTTTTTTTTTAATCGATGTTGGAGGGTTAAAATTTCAGCATTCATATTAGTTTATAGATTAACATTTTATCCTTATCAACATTTTATAGGCGTATTGAATTTTAATCTCGACAGTATTGTCTCTTGGGGAATCAAAATTTGCGTGGAAGCTATTGCTTCAAAAATTCAATGCTCTCTTCTGGGTCTGGTCATTAAAGTGGAAACAAGAAACAACACCTAGGTCACTATCCATAAATTTGACTTGTATCCGAAAAAAGTGAAAAACTTTCATGATGATCACATCTTTAACTTTTAGGGTTTCGTGACTCAAGAAATATTTCACCCTATGAGCGAACACAGGATTTTTTGAAATAAGGAATAACTTAAAGGAAATCTTTCTTTAAATACTTACTCATTGCTTCTAACAATCTCAAAATGTAAGTTCAACGTGCACTAGTTTACACGTAGGGCTGACCTTGAAACCAAACCAAACGATACTTTTGTACTTATCGTCTCGGTATGGTCAAAACCGAAAAAATGCAGTATCGTCTGCGTATCGGTATTAGGGCTGGCCACGATACCAGAAAAGTTTCGGTTTCGTTTGGTATCGGTATCGAAAATCGAAGCGATACCAAAACGATAATAGCGTTGAAACGATACCGCGACGATACCAAACGATACCGTATTTTCTGGACCAAAATTTCTTTATTATAAAAAAAAAAAAAAAAAATGTAATTGGTTTATCAAAAAAGGCTCTCATGATTTAGAAGATATTTTCAGAGCTTTTCTCTTTAGCAGGGAGAAAGTTTTGGCAGTAATTTTTATTATAACTGCCAGTCGACTGCCACGCCCATTTAGCTTATGCTAAAACCAACGATTTGGATGAAATTTTCAGACTTGGTTCTCTTTTGTGAGAAAGTTAGTTAAATCCATAAAATATTTGTGTTCATTGTTTTCCTGTGAACTTATGACCCCGCGTCAAAATTTTTATGTCGAATTCCTAATTAGAACTTTACCTGGACATTGTGGAACAAGCCTTTAAGAAATTGTTAAGTCAACAAAAAAAAAAACTACAACTACCAAATTGCCTTATAATAATTATTTATGTCTTTAATCTTAAAAATACCAAGCGAGTTCATCTACTAGATCAAGAACATGAAACCAAGTCGTGCATTTCATTTTGCGACTCAGACCAGACCGAAACCAGACGAGACCGATACGGAAACTAGACTTTGTTAAACGAGACCAAACGAGACTGAGTTATACGAGACCGATACCGAGACGATACCGAGACGATACTTACAAAAGTAAAGTTTGGTTTGGTATCGTGGCCAGCCCTAATCGATCGTATAATAAAGTCTCGACTCGGTATCGGTCTCGTCTGATTTTGGTCTAGCTTCAGTCACAAACAAAAATAAAATAAACGACTTGGTCACATGATCTTGGTCTGGCTTGGTATTTTTAAGATTTAATAAAAATAAAATCATTACCTAAAAAGTCCATAGTAAATGGAAGATTATCTTTTGCAATAACTTTGTTTTATTGTTTTAATAATTTTAAAGAGCTTGTTTCACAATGTCTAATGCCTCAATTAGTTATCCAAAACATAAATTTTGTATCAAAATATCATAGCAGAAAAACAATGCTATTACAAAATTATTGGAGTCGTTTCCGAGAAACCAAAATAAAATAAAAATGTGTGGGGCAGTTGGTGGATTTCACTAAAGTCACTTCCTCCACCTAAAAAGAACCGAATCTGAAAATTTCATCCAAATGATTGGTTTCAAAAAAATAAAGAGGAAGAAAAATGGGCACTGTATCGGCCTCGTATAACTGAGTCTCGGTTGATCCCGTAATACACAGTCTCGTCTTGGTATCGTTTCGGATGCCTTGGAGTTGGTATTATTTTGGTTTCCGATATCGATACCAAACCATACCAAAACTTTATTGGTATCGTGACCAGCCCTATTAACAAGGGTCGTGTCAATTAATTTAACAAGAAGCTCTAACTCATATAAAGTTATACAAATTTAACTGATTTTTATAACCTTATATTCAGTGTTTAATCAACCTGGTGATCTTTCTTACCATATTTAATTTGGTTTAAGAAGATTCCTAATATTTTCATATTTAATTCTTGTTAATACAATATTTTAACAATTTTAAAAAAATTTAACAGTGGCTGTGTGTTTTTTTTAACACTGTATTTCTGGTTATACTAACGTTTAATATTATTTATTTGTTGAGTATAATTTGGTCTCCTCCCAACTAACATTTTAGTTTTTATTAGCTTAGAAATATTGATATGCTGCAAGTCTGGAAATGTATAAGGCTTCTATACAGCTTTCATCAAAAATTAATTTCTAATAGAAGTCATAATTTCAATATTCCTTAATATTTTTTGAAAGCTAGATATAGAAATTTAAACGAGACTAGCGTCTGTTTTCGGATAGACCTCTTTAAACAAATTAATAGAAGGGACATGAAGCTATGGCTCTTAAAAGATTCTATAAAGTTATTTTATTGAAGTTGCTATCAGTCCGTCTTCAAAAAGTTTCTGTAACTAATTTTGAAGTTGTATCGAAAACTTCACTTTGACTTTTAGAATCTTAGACAAGAAACATAAAAGAAAATGACAATTTATATTACAGAAGCTCAAACTTGTAAAAGTCGTTTTAAAGAAGGAAGTTTGTATTTTTTTCCTTGGTTTTTTACAACTAAGAATTTATTGTTTTGAATCAATTTTATAAAAAAAAATGCTTTAATTTGTTTCCCCTACGAGAATTTTTTGGTGCCAAAAATATAGTACCATCAGTGCCCTATTTCTGACAAATATTGCCGATTTGGGCTGGAAATTTCGTCACATGATTTATTAAAAAAGTTTTCATCGTCCCTGAAAATTTCGTAGAAATCGGTATTATATGGTTCAAATCTTATAAGCCTATGACCGCCTGTCCATACAACTGGAACCACTGTGGAATGGTTAGAAAAATACTCGTGTCTTATAATTTTGTTTAATACATTAATTAACAAATAATCGTATGCAAAACACAGTTTCAGGTTGCAAATATATTAACTGCAGCAAAAACCACTTTAAGGAAATTGAAATTTTTTTTTCCTTTTTTTTGTAGCTTTCTGTAAAAGTTGTATTATCAACTTCTAGTAGATATTATACAACCTATCCATATGAACTGATAACTCTATTATACTTGTGTAATTTTCTGTGTAGAAACCTTTCTGAAGCTATCTGTCAAAACCTAAGCTTCAGTAATAAATATTTCGAATAGCGAATCACTTAAACTTCTTATAGGCCGCCAAGGACTCACTTTAGAACTTCTATAATGTTCTTCTTTTATGTTTAAGGAAATCTTACAAAAGTCTTACAGAAACAAGAAAGCCTATTTAGTTAGGCCAAATCGAAGCTGAAATGTTAGCTGGGCTGTTAAAGAAGCACTTTTCCAGTTCATTTAAATGCTATTCATTGATTTTTAACAACAGTTTCTTGTGAAGCAAATTGACTAAGTGAATCCGTGTGTGGAAGGTTTAAATATTCAAAACTAAGAAAGTATCACAAAATATTTTAAAAATAAAATAATTATAACAAATTTCTAAATATATTGGTAGCAAGGTATTATTCTTCTTCTTTTCTAAATCCTCCCTCTTCTTTCTAATAGAGATATATAAATCGTTCATTTCAAATGATTGAATCGTTCATAAATCGATCACAAAAATGATTCGATCATTTTATTCAATTTATCATTTCATCATTTTTAATTCACTCAATTAATTACTCAAGAAATATTATTTTGATTCAATTTCGATGAAATCCGATCCCTTTGAAATTAATAAATTCAATTCTATACTGTACCGTTGTTTGAACCTAAATTTTAACAAATTTACAAAAAAATAAAATTCGATTGGATTAAAAAGAAAAACTATAAAGAAAATCTGAAATTTTTACATTTCTTTTACTGCTCCGGTAAAATGTGATTTTTGGTTGATTGGGTGACATTAAGATTAAAATAAACTTTTTTCCACAAAATATAGTTTGTCCCCTATCTTTCCAGCAATCAACTGTGAAACTTTATTAAGGGATAGCTACGATGTCAATGGATTAAAAAACCTCTAAAAATCAGAAATTTTTGAAGACTGCTCCGGAAAAAAGTGATTTAAGGGCAATTGATGGACATTTGGATCAAAATACACTTTTTCTGTCAAAACATAGTTTGTCTCCATCTTTCAAGCTATCAACTGTCAAATTCCATTGAAGAATGCCAAGAATTAAAATATCAGACTTTTTTGAATAATTTTTACTGCGGTGGTGTGATTGAGGTGTGAATTTAGTTCAATTGGGTGACATTTGGATTGAAATACAAATTTTCTGTCTGATTGTAGCTTACCTCCTATCTGTCAAGCTATCAACTGTCAAATTCTATTAAAGGATGGCTATGAGGTCGATGGATTAAAAAACCTCTTAAAACTCAGACATTTTTGAAAAGATTGATACCAAAAATGAAAAATCGACATTTTTTTTTACACAAATTGAGATTTGATAGAAAATTGAGAATCATCAAAATGTGAATTCAATCATTGATATTTTTCGATGATCGGATCAAAAAATTCGAATCGTTCTTGATTGACACAGCCCTACTTTCTAAGCGCCACCATTGTGTTAAAACATAAAATCTATGCTCAAATTGTTTGATTTCATATTATATTTTTTGTACCAAGCTAGCAAAACTACAAAAAAGACATAAATATCAATAAACAGCATATTTGGAACTGTCACCATCTATTTAAAAACTAATAAATGGCAACTCTGCCTGAGTTAATTTATATTATTTATGCTTCCTGTGTGGCAGTAAAATTTTACTCAATTAAATTAAAAAAAAAAAAAAAAATATTAAACTTGTACATAAATTTGAGTTCTAAAAAAACAATTGTTGGTTTCCCATATTTTCAAACTACAAGTAGCACCTTAATATTAAATTTATTAGTCTTCACATGAATTTGTTTCCACAAGTTTAAAATAATGACAGTAATATGTTAGTTTTTCTATCTTATTTATTAAGATGATGCAATTCCCAATGAACATCTTACAAAATGTCCAATAAATCTACCCAAATACCTACAATGTTCTACACTTTTGATTTTATTATTTTAATTTTAACAATATTTTTGAGTAAGGCCAATAAAAGTGTCAACAAGGAATTATCTTATAATCCCACTTCAACCACGTGTCTGATTGTCCGAATCACTAGAAAAATTCATTAAAAAAAAGGTGGGGCTCTTTAGCATGCCAATTTCTTTTTATTTTTTAACATGTGATTATGAGCTAAATCCATCGTGGCAAAATATATAAAAACAACAACAAAAAATAAGCCAACGAAAATAACAACAAATTTAAATTTCAATCCATGAATTTTTTTCTTAAAGGCAATCTTCAAGCCTAAAATCCAAACCAAGCGCTCTTCTAAAAAAAATTGGCGCGAAATAAAAATAAGAAAACAAAAAACAAATACAATGATTGTATGCTGGTATCTATGTAAGCATACCTAGGTCTATTAACATTAGAAAGCTGCACCGCGTAACGTCATAATAACAATTCATAGCATAAGCTAAACAAACTCATATACTCATTCTACATTAGAAAGAATGATGGAGCTCTATAGAGGTATACATCAGGGTTGGGCATTGTGGTTAGAGAATAAAAAAAAAAAATATACAAATAAATAGAGAAAAAACTGTCAGAGATAGGGAAAATAACGCGCGCGTCTATAAATGTCGTGTCGGTATGCTTGTCCAGATTAGGATCTTCTTCTCTCTTATAATATATGATAATGGAAATTTACAATAAATTTACACTCACTCATGTGTTTTTTTTTTTTGTGACTTCACAGTGCTCGAGTAAGATTTATAAAAATAGATATGTTTTAATGGTTTATGAATAAAATGCAAAATTAAAATTTATTTCTCTTTTTTTTTGCTGTTGTGCTGCTTTGCTTATAACCTAAAAAGATCAAATAAGTATAATTGTACATAGCTTGTTTAATGGTTTTAGGTATAAACATTATATGAAAAACTTTGGAACTTAATTTTATTTTAGCTTTGTCACATTCGGGATATTCGGGTGAAAAACTATGACGTCTTGCATGTTTTTACTTGTGATACTATTTGGAAGTAATGCATTCATTAAAATATTTTTTAAAAAACGGCTCCACAACTTTTCTTTAAAAAAAAACTAATACTTACTTTAAAGCTTTTAATAATATCTTCCAAGAACAATTTGTTTGTATTTATGACTTATTTGGTGGTTTTTGAAGTCCGGGAGCTTTTAAATATATAAGTAGGTAGTAGAATCGATCATTTCAAAAACCACACAAGTCATATTTTTTGTTTCAAATATTCTTCTTTTGCTATAAACGCTTTCTTAAAGATAGGGGAAGATGCGTTGCATATTCTGGTGGGTATAAATTACGTAAATATTACATTCCTTTCTATTCAAATAATAACTTGTTAGTGGGGTTCCTTGTATCAACAACATAAGTTAAGCAATTTTAGTGGTCTTTGCATACAATACTAGATAAAAGAAGTAGTTTTATTTTATTTTAAAGTTTTTAAATAGAAATTGATTTAAATGTCAATATTCAAATCTTCAATTTGATAGTTAATGTCATTTGGAAAGCTGGCAGCTGTTCTCAACTAAGTACAACAATTTTTTTTACTTGCAAATATTTTTTCTACCCAAGTTTTTCATTTTTAAATAAAACAAAAATTATAATAATTCAATTTTGAAAATAAACTTAAATCTTGTCCTTTTTACGAGACTAATATGTGTCCAACTCGCTTGCCAGTACTCAACTCACTCGTGTGACCAGGGCCGGACAAGTTATATGTGCAAGCGGTGCAAGTGCATAGGGCGCTGAACCCAATGGGCGCATTGAGCAAGCATTTAAAAAGCCACAACCTCGAATCCAATACTACCTCCTTTTTTTTAATTTTCATTTTGTTTAATAACTTACACCAAAATTGATTTCCATTATGTAACTACCAGCTTACTCTGAGTTAAAAAACAGATATATACATTTTAAGGTGTCTTCTATTCCAAAAATAAGCCTACCTTCCTATTCACACCCCACAGTAAGAAAACTGCATCATAAATCTTATGGCTTTATTTCCTAAACCAATCCTTCAAAATTGATGCGGTTTTCAGTGCTGAGTAGGAAATTAGTCCGGCTTTTCAAAAATGCCAGAACAAATTTTTTTCAAGGTCTATATGGTAAAATACTCACATCCAAAGTGACTTTACCTGATTTTATCGATTTTCTGCCTCCAACTACCTAAGTTAATGTCTTTGGATGGCGATTTTTTCGAAACAAAGCCTCGAAAAAAATTGAAATAAAAAATATGTCAATGAAATTTTGTAGGACTATCCAATACTGAAAATGAAAACCTTCTATGAAATATCGTTTTTGAAATATAGGCATCCAAAGGGATTTTCGATTATTTGCATTTAGTCTGAAAATGCCTTTGGATAGATGTATTTTCACTGCCAAGCCATGCAATTGGTTTCGGTTTTAAAATTTTACCTTAACTTTCTAAAAGCTATCTGTTTCTGAAAACCAAAAGCTCTGCAATGTCTAGTTCATTAGATATTTGCATCCAACGTAATCTTACTGAACTTTTACGCAATCCGTTAAATGCGAATATCTAAAAAACCGAGCTTTCAAAATTGATGCGGCTTTCAGTTATGAATGGGAAATTAATACACCTTTCCAAAAATGTAAAAATTTAGTCACACAAATTTTTCATGGATTTCGGAAAAAACCATGGACTAACCCCCTGTCATTTTTTCAAAAAAAAACAATTTTTTTCAAAGTTAATGAAATAAATCGTGCCATACGTTAATGGAAAGGTCTGTTCAAACCCAATTGACATATGGAAACCAAATATTTTTGTATCCTATGGTTAGGGAAAAATTCGCTCCAAAGTGATTTTACTGATTTTCTCCCTCCAAATACTTACCTTAATGTGTTTGGATTACGATATTTCCAAAACCAAGCCCTGTAGAAAATAGAAAGACACCAAAAACCGATAGAAATTTTCCAAAACTTTACAAAACTGAAAACTAAAACCATCTACGATGTCTGGTTCTCGAAATATACGCATCCAAAGTTACTTGCGTAAACTTGCGTAGTGTTCCTAAGAACCGCGTAATTCTACGCGAAAATCGATCATAATAAAATTTATTTATGCATATGTTGGTGATCATAATTACTATGAACAAACTTTTTCGTTTTGACTCATTAATGAATTTTTTTTTTTAAAACTGTGAGCGAAACATATATAGAAGAATTCATGTACACAACGGACCCATCGGACATATAGGGTAAAGACGGAAAATATGGCACCCATTTTTAGTTTTTTTTTTTTAACTCAAAAAGTAAAGATGGTTTTTATTTCAAACTTTGATATACGTCTTCTGTAATTAATTTTTAAACACAAAAAATAGGTTGGTTTTGAAAGCTTACATAAAAAAATATATTTTTAAAAAAAATTAAAATACCTTAAAAAAAGACGTTCAAAAAATGGCGGGTGATATGGCACCTGCAAGAGGGTGATACGGAACTCTACTTTTTGTATGGATTTTGGCCACACTTAATGCAGTATTATAAAAAATGCAATGAAAAAAGTCAAATAATACACTTGTTCGACTCGAGTGTTAAAGAAAATTAACCCAATGCAATAGCGGGTGAAATGGCACCCTTGAAATACAAACTAAGTTTAAGGGGGGGATGGGATAACTCTATTTTGATATTACCACTGTTTATTCAAATTACTAAAACAAAACAAGTACGCTTAGTTATAGTAGTAATAAATACAAAAAATTAAACACGCATCACTCTTCTTTTTTTTTTTATAGTGAATTCCTGGTGCCAAATACTTGCTGTTAAGTTATGCACAAAAAAAAAATTACAAAAATTTAGCCACTATTTTTTATTTTTGGTTGTAGTTTAAGAGTTAAAGATGCTATTTCAGTTTAAACTGTATCAATTTAGAGCTTACTTTAAATTCACTGATATTTTGATTTTTTGTTTGAAAAAATTAGTAATTAAGTAAGAAATATTTAAAGGGTGCCATATCTCCCGTGGTGCCATATGACCCGACGTTACCCTATCGGACATATATTGGACTTGGTTTTTGTATGTGCTCGATATAAAATGGACGTGACGACGGAAATTAATTTTTGAAAAGGTTTTGATTTGTATCAAATAATAAACTTACTTATTTTCTTAAATACTTGGGTATACTTACCTACATCAATTTTATTTTTAAATGTTTCCAATATAATTTAATTATTAATTATTAAAACCCTCCTTTATTTATGTTTTTAAAGTTTTTATTTTTTTTTTTACAAATTTTTCATTTTTAAAAGTTCCAATCGCCCCACATGCCTGTATTTTCTAAGTAAGGCCGATCAGGGTTTATGTAGATTAATTTGTTGCTTTTGTTACAATGCAATTAGCTTCCCCATAGGTTCGTCAAAGGCATGACCAGATCAGGACCAGCGAAAAGTTGTTGTCAACCTTCACCGCTTCTCTATAAGTAAATTCAAGAAAGAAACAAATATTTGTTTAAATTTTATAATTATAACATTTGAAAGCAGAGTTGGATTTACTTTTTGCATATTTCATTCATTGGCGATTCCTTATAACTTACATAGAGGTGATACAAATCATGTAGCCATCTTGGCATTTTAATGTTTTATATCAATTTATTGCTAAATTTGATGAATATTATAATTTTTACTTATAATAGTGTTTTAAGCAAAGCTTTGGTTTCGGCTCTAAGAAACTTCTCCAGAAATTGTTTTGGAAACGAATTTGAAAAAAAATTATATTTCCTTAAAATCTTATAGAAACAAAAATTATCGGAAATACTCCGAGATGACCTTGAAAAAATGCTTATAAGGACTTCTAGTTAAGTTAGGAATAACAAATAAAAACAAAAATAAAAATACAAAAATTAAAACTAATACCTGCTCTTGTAGTTGAAGAATCTAAAAAACCTAAGGGTACCTATAGTTAAATTTAGATTTTTGATAGTATTGCATTCTTACGTGTTACTTACAAAAACTTAAAATCTATCGAAATTAAAATACAACACAATGAAAATTGTTGCCCTTTCCATTAGTGCCTCACTTTGATTTTTTTTCCATTTTGCAATATTTCGTCTTATCGTAAGCAGATTCAACCTGTTCATTATTTATACAAATTGAAAACCTTTTATTGACCAACTATAAACCAACAAAACAGCATCAAAGTAATTAAATCTCAACAACTAAACAAAATTTGTAAACTTGAATTTCTATTATATATTCAAGTACTCTTACATCAATATTCATTAAAAAGACTGCTTTTTAAACTTCGATTGAGTCATTAAAAATGCCCAGTAGTCATGATTGATATAAAAACAAACAAAAATAATAAAATCATTTACATTCAAAAGATAACGCCATATATAGTGCTTTTAAATTTGTAGATATTTTTTTTTTTTAATTTTAGTAGCACGTTTATTTTATGTCTTAAAACAATTAATTCTCATCTATATTTTATCAACAAAACCAATATAATATGTACATAATTTTTATATTTAAGGTTCGAAAGTAAAGTGTGTAATAAAAACAGATTTTTTTTTTAATTTAATGTTTTTAATTTATAAGTATAGTTACCTACATGTGTATACTTAAAAAGAACGATTCAAAATGTTACCTATTAAAAACAAAAAATAATAAAAATAAAAATTGATATTTAAATCAATAAAATGCAAAATTACAATATGTACATATATTTATTCCCACTTTATTTTTATGAATCAAATTTATTAGTTTTTTTTTTTAGTGTTTAGGAACAACAGTGATAAAAAATATTCTCACAAAAGTCAAACTTTTCTAATTTCGTTTTATTGTTTATTAATTACTTTGGTTGTTTGTTTGATTTCCTGAACAGAAAATTAAAAAAAAAAAAATTCGAGCAAGCTTAGATCATAAAAATATTTTATTGAATAAACGTGTTATTTTGTTGTATACACATTTATTTTATATTCTTAAGCCCCTCATTAGTGATATAGTAAAAATATACTTTTATAAATATACATTATTTACCTACAATATACAAATAAAATTTATAAGTACTAATCCAGTGAGTGGATACACTTATGTGTTTAGGTTTTAATTTTGCAATTCTTGTAGTTAGACAAATTTTGCGACAAACCGATTTATTATTTATTTTAAGAAATTCGAGATTTTTTTGGAGAGATTTTGGGTTGCGGTCTAAGGTACTTCTTCGAATTTCTATGAATTTTTGAAAATAATTTTTTGGCTGCCAACTTTAATAAATAATTGATGCAAAACAAATATTTCAATAATTTTGACAGGTGAGTATTTTTGAAGAAAATATTTTATTTTGTACAAGAGAACTTTAAACTTGGATTTTTTGGAAAAAAAAAAATGCATAATTACAACTGGCAACTCAATGTAGATATCAGACCACCAGATAATACTTTTTTGAAGGTTTTTGATACCAAATTTTTACTTTCAGATTTTACCTTTTAGAATATCTCGAAAATCTGTAATATTTGAAAAACTTCGAGCTCGGATTGGTTTAATAACACATCAAAAACCAAACATCACTTTAGTGAATAAAACTATACACACGGTTTTATGCATGTCCAATGATAATTGATGTATGCTTCGCATTCAGTTGGTACTGCATTTGTATGGTTTTCTTTTGTATGCAAAATATTCTTTTTTGACTAAACACTAAAAAGTCTTATGTTAAGGGCTTAGCATTAGACTAACTAACAATTTCCTAAGTATTTAGTCATTTACTAGTTCTTCCAAATTTTTAAACCTTTGTTTTTCTTACTAGGTTAGGTTAGAAGTGGTGATACATTTCTTGAAACCCGACAAGTGTCAATTGATGACCATCTGACTTCTAATGCTCCAAGGAAGTTCTGCAAGTATCGAGGATTTGAACTAGCTCGGATCAAGAGATGATCCGTTTTTGGCCAATTCATCTGCTACTTCGTTATACCAAAAATGTCACTATGTCCTAGGACCCATTTAAAGGTAACACAATTCGACAACGTTCTACCAGTTTGGACTTTATAGTGATTGAGGAAATCTAGCTGTCTATGAAGATGTCAATATTACTATTGACTACTTCATGACAGGTAAGATGTTTTGCGGCTTCGCTTCTCCGCTTGGAATACACTGCAAAAGTTTGAAAGCTTTATTAATCTATTGACAGGTGTGTTTTCCGAATAGATTATCTGACCGGAACCCATGTGGTTTCGAACCGTCAGTAAACACCGCAATATGATTTGCATTTATGACCCTGTTTTTATTCCAGAACTCCCTTGTTGGGATATTTGTCATAGCCATTGACTGAAAATCTTTGTGCGGGTGATTTAGTGTGTTTCACCCTTTTTCAATTATTGGACTGTTTGAGTCTTAAAGCACTTTTGGCCGCCATCTCTCTTTCGTAAACAGATCGAGGGGGGCTAGTGAAAGCAAGGGCTGCCGTTGTAGTAGTTCTCATAGCACTTAGTTCTGATAGCACTGGTTGTGCCGATACTCGCTGTTATTGTCATGGCCTTAAGATAGGATTCCTTATCTAAGGTTGGCTACCAGACCATGCATGCTTACATAAAAATCAGCTTAGGGCTTATCGAATTGCACTGTTGTAAATATTATTAAAGACCCCGTCTATGTCGAGGAATGCTACCAGGGCGAATTCCTTGAAGAGTGGGAATTGATTTTTTGACTGAACCCACCGCTTCATGAAGTGCGGTCTCAACAAATTTGCCCTTCATGTGTATGCATGTAAGTTTCAATTAGTCTTTCTAAGGTCTTTAGAAGAAGAGAGGAGAGGCTAATAGTCATGAAGTCTTTCCGTTCAGTATGAGTGGGCTTGCTAGCTTCCGAAATGAAGATGACGTTGACTTCACTCCAACTATAAAGAATGTAGGTGATGTTTAGACAACCCCTTAATATGTCCACTAGGCTAGAATTGGAACAATTACGTCTTTAAAGCATTGGAGCATAATTTGAAGTATTCCATCAGGCGAAATAGACTTGTATGCTGAGAAGAAGTCAATGGACCAAGCCACCTTTCTACTATCTACTATTTGGGTACATATGTAAGGGATTTCACATATGTTGGGGCCTCTGTCCACAGATGATATATTGATTGTTGATCTTGGGAAGTGAGTGATCAAAAGTGACTCTAAGGTTTCGGAGCAGGAGTCCGTCCAAGTCTCATCCGGATTTTTTAAGAAGCCCGGAGGAACATGAACCTTAGACATGACTTTTCTGAGCATGGCAGTGTTATTTGTTGACTCAATGTCGGTGCAAATTTTTGCCAGGCAGCTCTTTTTCCATAGGTTGTTCGGTTTATGTACATGTTTTACTAACTAAATAGTATCATACTTATTCCATTTTGGTAAAAACCTTTGTAGGGTTCTAATTTCATGAACATTGGTTTAGTACGTTAATAATTATTTAATATTTGATGAACAAGCCAATATTTGTTGTAAATAAGTTAGGACTCTCACAATTCGAACCCTGAATCTTGCAGTTCGATCCTGACGCATCGATCAGAAAACTTTTTTTTTAGTTATTTAAAACTAAAACCAATCGATTTTGATATTAAAAACAATATCAGCTTAACATAATGAGAGCCCTAGACAAAATTTCGGATCTTCGTAGCGATTAATAATTTTGGAATCTTCGTTTATTAAAACTGTATTAATAGATTAGAATTCTTCCATTTAACTTATACAATTTAACTCAATTCGAGTCTGAAATAAAATTGCAAAGAATTTTTTTTAGAAGAAAAGACAGGCATCATGATAAGATGCTAAAATCATTTGAAATTAACAAAATGCTCCTTTTAACCTAGTATTATGTTAAAACTGTCTTAGCATCGTACTTAATCGTTTAAAATTTTGAGCTTTTACTTTCTCAAAAACGTAAACCAATTTGATTTTCATTTTCGTTCTCCTGAGAAAAGTTACCTTGCTTCAAAGTCAAAATTTGTTTAACTTTCAGTTAAGCTGAGTCAACTCTATTGAAATCATTATTCTATTTTTTCAAAGTAAAATAATTTGCATGGTCTTGAATTTCATTTTTGTCGGTTTTAAATTGAGCTTATCTTCCATAACTGAGCCAAAACATACATCTTTCATAGCCTCAAATTTTACCATTATCAATTCTAAATTATTAACCTTTCTATATTAGTTTTTTTTATCATCAGTTTGCTTAAGGTGGTTGAGTTAAAGTAGATAGATGAAGTGTATCAAGAATCTATATAATATTCAAGAAAAATTAAATCAAATTGTGTGGGTGGGGAATATTTAACCATATTAAATTTATTTTTTTCGGTTTTTAGGAAGATAATCAAAAAATTTAACCCCTGTGGTGACTATGGTATGGACGATAGCAAAAACCATAAAACACCAATACTCGAAATACTTGAAGACATTGAATGCATAATTTTTATATTTTTTTGAAAAATACGCAAAAATTATAACTCACTCTGTGAGTTCTCTCGGATGTCATCAACTTAGCAGTGCATATTAGTGAGTGAGTGAGTTTTTTTTTTTTGCATATTCACTGAATTTTAAAATAAATTAATCTAACAACTGATGTGCCCACCATCACACATGGGCTAAACGCAAAAAATGGACTTTAGACCAAAAAACCTAATCATGGAATTTTATTTAAGAAAAAAAAAATAAACTAATTAACAGAAATATGCTTTTAATAGTCTCTGAATTCTTATCATTTTTTCTTAATTTTTTTCTTTAATTTCTTTCAAACTAGTTTTTTGAAAAACCAATAGTTACCTGGTAACAAAACCCCAAAAACAATCTTTCTTATCGAAAAAAAATTTTAAATGTATCATTTTTCAAAATATTAAAAATCACACAAACATTTTATGATTTAAAAGTCTGATTATTTAAAATGACAAAAAATATAGAAAAACAGCGTCAACATATTTTTTTTTTTTATTATTTTATAAATTCTCAAAATGGAAACATGACTGTGTCATTTTGTTGTTATGTTTTTGGATGAATTTTTTTTACGATCTTATGATCTTTAGCACTTAATTATATTCACTAACAAGCAATAAAGTATTTTTTTTTTTGGATTAAAATGATTAAATGCTTCTATTTGAAATTAATGGAGTAGTGTGTTTCGTTTTTATTTTTTATTACATAGACTTTGGTTATAGGAATTATACATGCATATTGTATTAAAAGGTTATGTATATAGTTGTCCCTGTATCCGGTTGAGAATAAAAAGTTATAAATAAATCAAAATGATTTTGGACGTGAAAGTTCTATAATCGTAAAAGGTGTTTCCGTTTCTTATGTGAGACATTAACAATCAAGTTCGAATTAATTATTTGGTCAATTTACATGGAAGTGAGAACATTAATATTTTTATAACTCAGGTGGAACACTAATTAAGCTGGGATGTCAAGGATATAAGTAGGCTAGGCATACCTTTTTTAATGGATATTTTCTTGGGGGTTTAACTAAATTATATTTTAAGGAGTTTTGCTGGCCAGATGAGTTATTGAAAAACTCTCGCTACGTTAGGAAATTTCTTTTATTTTTAATTTTTTTTTAAATTTTGAAACAATCACGTTAAATACTTTCAGAAAATAGTGCCCTTTTAAATTTCGAATCATTTTTAGTTTTTACTGTCACCTTGTAACTTTTATTGGAATAATATTGAATAACTAATAAGGTAGTAAATTAATATTTACAGGTTTTACATTTTTTTTTTCATGTTTCTTTTTCTTTAAATGATATACCCTTTATTGTGTGGTGAACAAAATTAAATAAAAAAAATAAAAAGTGAAATATATAAGAAAAAGAATACAAAAAATTCAGTTTTTGTATCGGAGAACCAATATTCACTGCAGATAAATGCGCTGAACTACGACTTACTGAAAGTTTCGGTTAGTTGTAGCAAAAAATTGTCATGTGGCATTTTTTTCACAATCTCATATTAAAAATTCCTCGAAGCCACAAACAGATTTATATAAAGCAATATATGAATGTACAAACGTACACATATGTACATAAGTTTAGAGATAAGCGGTCAGTGAGACAATTTACTTATAATTTTATAATCATTTGCTCTGCAGTTAATTTATTGTTTGTGACTAAGGTAAAGTGCTCAAACATCTATTATCAATTGCATGCACCCCACGTTTTTGGGTTTTGAATCGTCTGCAAATATTTGTGTAGCTATTTCAAAAGTATATTCATTACTATATCTGTATGGAGTGAAGAAACTGTAGTATTTAAAATTGTATTTTAAAATTCTTTCTTGTCCGATTAGAACCTTAACGGCTGGATCGATTTACAACAAACTTGGTGCACAATTCGGAATATCCATCAGACGTCAGAATAAAATGAGCAAAGAAGAACCAAAGAAAAAAATTCTAAACTGGGCAAAAAGGTAAACAAATTCTTTTGGAGCTGTGAATTGTGAATACAATAATTATGTATATCGTGACTGTTTTCCGACAAAAACTTTTCAAATTATTATTTTATTATGCTTATTTAACCATTTATCACTTAAAGTCCTTTATTTCTATCAAAAACACACAAAATAATTAAAAATCTTTTTTGTTTGTGGCGCAGCTGTAAATTCTGTCTTCTTTTCTTTTTTCTTTGTGAACTGTCAAAATTAGAAAGAGAAAAGACAAAGATAGTTTCGGGAAAAGCCCAATGGGTTTTGGTCATTTCTCTGACATGTTTTTATTTTCAACCAGAAATAACGATACCAGCCATACCTACATTTTATGCGCGATAGGGTACTATCGTACTATAGGGCATATTTTGGATTCCTGAAAAAAAAAAATCGAGATGGCAATCAAACATGACATTACGATGATGACGATAACAGCCTTAGCCACTGAAGGGATTTTCTTCAAATTGTGAACTAAAGGTTTTTTTGTAACTCTCAAGAGGGAATTTTCTTTTAATTTAAAAATAGCGGTATTTGCCATGCAACCATTTAGGAAAAGCTGATTTATCTCAAAAATGGCTCCAATGACTTTGAGAAAAAAAAAACTTTACAAAGCATATTAAATCGACAAATTTAAAAAGGTCTAAAGAAACAGCAGGGTCTCTTCGATCTTGCGAAAAGTATGCCCTAAGTAGTCTCTTAACATCTCAAGGTCCTTTCGTTTGCCAGATTTTGGTAGCGTGTTTTAAGCTGAATTACTTGCAATTAAGGAGGCATGCCAGGATACTAAAACTAGATCCACTAAATTCACTGGAAACCTCCCGTCATGCCGAGTGGACAGATGGAGGCCCAGGGAGAATATCGCATCCAATCATGTACCTGGAAGACCCCCGGATGAATCATGTTTGTTGATATGTACAAACCGGTGACGTGAAATAAGGCCCAAGGAAATAAGACTAAATCTCAATTTTGTCCTAATTTCAGTTTGAAAATGGAAATAAGGCCAAATTGGCTTTCAATATTTGAAAATATGGAAAATTAATTTTTTTTCCAAATTCAGCTTATAATACTCTTCAATATATGTAGGTATTCTTTGAGAAATCCCTTGTATTCGTAAAATGTATGTTTTTACAATTTTACCCTTTTTATTTTCAATTAAATGTTACAGGGACAGGTGTGGCAAATATTAACAACTTACTAAAGATTTTTTAAAAACTTAAACAAATATTGGAAAGATTTAAATTGAATTCTGAAAAAGAAGATTAGTAATCTCAGTAATCAGTTGGATCAAGTTTAAAAAATGTACAGCTCATTGGTTATGTATCCTTAAAAACAACAAAAACGTGTTTTATTA
Organism: Dasysyrphus albostriatus; assembly: GCA_946251815.1. NCBI lineage: Eukaryota > Metazoa > Arthropoda > Insecta > Diptera > Syrphidae > Dasysyrphus > Dasysyrphus albostriatus. The sequence continues at coordinate 143,573,716 of OX276336.1, forward strand.
AATTTTAAATTTCTTCACTTTTCAACAATGTTTAAAATTGTGGCACCCCACAAATACCTCATTAAATACTGCAACGGCATATTGCGTACAAATCAAAGAAGCACTGTAATTTAGAAAAGGGCAAATTAGAAACCTCTTATTTTTTTTCTGTCTTGGTGTTATCTTTTGCTTTAAGAAACTAACAAAGAAAACGTATGCAGTTTGCAGTGCATACGTAAGTCCATATGTTAATTGTAATAATATAAGCTCGCGAAAAAACCAATAATCTTATCGGTTATACCAGAATTACACATGTAAGTAATTCGTTTAAATATATGTTTCGTCTAAAAAATTAGTTTCAACTGAATGAAGTGAGCTTTTAGGTTGAAAGAAAATTGAAATGGAATTCTTACATGGGTATAAGTAGTTATGGGCTAGCAGGCTGGTGGTGAAAAAATCATTCTATCATCATCACCAGTCATCATATTATCAATACTTACTTGAAGTACGTTCAAATAAAGAAATTAAATTACATCTTTTGATGGCTAACAATTATTGTTTCATGCTATACCTATTTACTTATTCGATTCGATACTTATTTTATGATAAACTGATGCTTTAAGATAAAGTGATAATTTGAACTTTATAATCCTGGTGAGACCAACAAAATTAAATTAAAGCATCTACTCCAAGAACCGGATAACTTCCACTTTTATCTGGATGCGGATTTTTTCACAGAAAAAAAATCACATAAATGGAACAAAAATTGAATCACAAAAACTTGCCCTAAAGCTGTGACTTTGCGATATATTCAAAATGCATCGTATAATGGATCAGTAATGTATTAACATTGCTCACAAGTAACTGAGAAGGAAGTCAAAAGTAATCAAGGATTTTATGAAAAAAGTTTCAATAAAAAAAAATAATTCCAATATTTCGAAGTACTAGATTTCAGATTTCTTGGGAGTTATATCACCATTCTAAAATCATTAAATTAGTTTTCGAGAAAATTTGAAAGAAAAAAATTCGTTATAGACAACTATTCGTTCTATCCTATGAAAGTTTTGGGTTAAAAGGAAAATATAAATTTATCCTTTAGGCTTTATGGAATCACATTAAAATGTGTCTACAAATCACTCTTCCATTTTATTATGCTCTAGCTTGATGTACCCACCTAAATGTACAGATTTAAAGAGCAACGACATGGATGGTTTAACGAAAACCACTTCTTACACTGATTCATTATCCTAACGTTAAATTTTATTTTTTTATGAAAAAAATAGAAAATTTTCTAATTTCTTACAGAAATCTAAGAATTGGCTTTAAGAGAAAGGTAATAATACTAGAATACCAAGCCTACTCTCATATTCTTTGACTGCACAAAAAACTTACACATCAATAACTGGACATTACAAGACTTTATATTGTTTTAAAATGAAGAAGTTGGTGTAAAAAATTTCTATTGGGCTTTTCGATACGTGTGAGCACTCTTAACTAAAATCTTTTCTTTCCAGAAGAAGAACTTTTATTCGCTGACCAATGGGTAACGCCACAAATTTATGATAATGAGAAAAAACCACATTTTTTTTTTAATAAAAAAAAAAAACCTGAGTAGGTCGAAAAACATAAAAGAATTAACTTCTTAAGTGAGGAATCGCGTTAAGCTAAAAAAAATGGTCATCAGCAAATTGTTTATGTCTTGAACAAGTTCGATAGCAATTTAGAAAATTTTGTAGCCCAAAATCGGAGCTGAAAAGTAGCCCAAATAGTAGCCCAAAACAATAAAAAAGTTTTCTTATAACTTTAATCACAATTAATTTTTATTTTAAAAAACAACTGAAATGAAATGATTTTTTTGCTCAAAAAGCAGAAAATTACAGTCCCATGCGTAGCAAAATTAAAAAAAAACAATTTTCCACTTGTTATGTGCCTAACATTATATAATATTCAAGACACAAAATGTTTTCTTTTTCCGTTAAGTCAATAATTTATCCTTGATTAATAAACTCTAATGAAAAACAATTATTTTTGCAAAAAAAAAAAATGGGGACTATTCAGTGAATAAAAAGTGGTGCCAAATTGTTGAATGCTTAAAGAGTATTTTTAAGGGGTGAAAAGTGTTTTATTTATTATTTATTTATACAAAAAAAAAATATCGTTCAAGATAAGATTTGGGCTATTAGTAGTCCAAATATGATTTTGCTGTCATACTGAAATTGTTGTCGGCAATTTCGGAAAAAGAGCAAAATTTCTTATAAATAACCCAATCCGATCTGCAATATAATCACATTTATTATCTGCGCTCAGCTAAAACCAATTTTTTCTTCGCAAAGGTGAAACTACTTTCGAATTAATATTGAATCGAAAACACTTTTTAAAATAGACATTTAAGGCCTTTCAGTCCCAAACAATGTGAAACATTCGCCACCGACAATTTTGTGTTGTTGTTAAGCGTTGTGTATTAAAAATAATTTTATATTGCTGTGAATGATTCGCTATGATTTTGCGTTGGTTTTGGAGGGCTTTTATGAATATTTAAATTTTATTTTCACATTTCTTGTAATTTTCTCCGGTTGTTTCTAAAAAAGAATTTTTTTAACACTTTATGGTCAAGAGATTACTAGGTTCTTAGAATGGGTAAAAATTTGATTTATAATTTTGTAGGACTCCGCCATTATTTTCGCGGTAACCGCGAGAAGTTTAGGTACTTTTTTTTTTCAAAATTAAATATCTGTAAAACGTATGAACCTCTATAAGAAAATATTGATATCATTACAAAAATTCTTAAAATGTTTTCATTCTATGTATTTGTAGACTGACTAACTACTTGTACTCGTACTTGGTAACAAGCTAAAGACAAATTATGGATCAAAAAATTATGAAGTTCTTAACTTTAAAATTTTGAAATTTTCTTTATCAAACCTAAAAGTGTTAGGCAAGTGTATTCTATAAACAAAACAATGAAAAATAATTTGATTAGTAGGTTTCCGATTTTAGTTGAAGAGATTAACAATAATTGTCTTACTGAAGAACTTATTTAAATTATTTGAACTGCTAACAATCCAACAGTTCCTTTTTAAAGTTTCAAAGCAACTGCAAGACCGTTTAAAAAAATTCAAAATTCAAAGTGAAAAACGGTTTTTTAAACAGTCTGGTAGGGTGAATTATATTCACAAATGGTCTCGGATTCTGTGATATGTGATCCGAGGAGCTTATTTAAAGAGAAGTGAAACCCAATTTTGGCTGACACGATTATCCTCAAAGTTGTATTAAATTTTTTATTTTTTTTTTATCACTGTTTAATCACAAAATTCGATTTTTTTAATAGATTTTAATGAAGCTTTCGACTCCTATACTTCTTTTTTTTGTTATCATTCACACCCAAAATCTCATGTCGGCTCTCTTAGTCTATATTTTATAAAACTTTAACAATATTTTGGCATACAAATAGGTTGGAATTTTAAAGTGTTTCCTTGTATAGGTGTATCAATGTAAAACTCATAAAGAAGGTACTTTAAGTAGAATTGAAGATTGAAACACAGATTTTGATACAAGTAATGATTTCTTCGAGCTCCCTAAGCACGAAAAGTTATTCGCATTTTTGAAGATATAAACGAAGATATTTTAAGAAAATTTACTCTTAGTCTCTATGTTTCAATAACCGAAATACGTAAATTATAAGTTTTAAAAAGATTGTCAAATGGCGCCCAACGAAAGTTGTTTAAATGATTTTACGGCAAATCAAAATGAAACTATTCAAAATTATATTGTTTTTAATTTATTTAAAAGAAAAAAATATTAAAATAATTATTTCCGAAAAAAATTTTGTTTTTAGGATTAACATTTTTAATGTTTTTCATCAAACACACATTAATTATAAGTTTTTAATGCATAAATTAAACCTCTTAAAACTTGACTAAATAAAATGTATGCTTATGACACTTTGCTTCTAATGCGATATAGATTTAAGGATGTTTTAAATGAAATACCTACCTACTTACGAGATAGGTACGTAGGTGTGTAATTTATCATTAATATTATTTTATATATTTATTTTTTAATATTAAAATTAAAAACACTAGAAACCATAAAAAAGTAGGTATTTTAATTTATTATACCTACCCACTTTTAATTTAAGAAAAAAATGTATTTCATTTTATAATATTTTTGTTTTTAATGTTTTATTTAAATTCAATTTTAATAATCTCCTTAGGAACCACTTAAATATATGCCACGTGTCTTTCTTACGCATAACACAGAATCATTTAGAAAAAAAGGCGCGTAACTTGTTGTTTAAAATGTTCACATTCTATAGAACCGCAAAAGTGATGACGTAAACTTAAAAAAAAAAAAAAAAAAACACCACCATAAGTCCACTTGATTTAGGGCAGATCATAGGCGTAGCTTCTTCGTTTTTTTTTTATATTTTTTATTGGTCTTCAATTTGTACATTTTTCAGTCGGATTATGTAGGCATCATTAACAAACCGGTATAGTTTTGAATTTATTAATTTTATATTTAGGTAGGTATAGGGTATTTTTCAATATTATTCATATTCATATAAGTTTTTTTTTTTTTTTTTAATTTTATGTTGGGTATCGGCTCTCCAAGAGCACGGTATGAAGTTCCTACAATTTAAATAATTTCACGTAGGAACTCTATACCTCGCTTATGGCAAAAAGCAGACATTTTTGTTTGAATTCATTAAAATATAATTCACATTCAATTAGGTAATTATGTTGTATTTGTTATTTTTATTTTTTTTTACATTAATATTAAAATATAATTTTGTTTTATTACTTTCTTTTCAATCGAACAACGAACGGAAAACACTTGCTTGCTATCCACTGAGTGAACACAAAGTAGGCTTTATATCCATTATCCAGTTAGAAAACGCATGCGTGGTACTTTATACGACCCGCGATCTATGGCCGATCAGTCACCGAGGTTAACTGACTGAATGAAATAACATTCCGTTACGCTAAGTTCCCAACAATCGACTAAAATGCACGACCACTCGAATTCACGCTAATTCCGTTTTATCCGTTCGTTCGTCGGAAAAGTTGTTTTTCTTACAACACAGAGACAGAAAACAAAAAAAAAAAAAACTAAACGGTTTTTTACAGAGAACAAATTTCCAATTAGGGAGACGTAGTGGAGTGGAGTTTTTGAAAATCAAACTGGAAGGCGCAAACGAAAGAGACTAAGAAAGAGACGATCGTATTCCAATGAAGAAGCCAAGAGCCGACGAACACGACAGCGAAAAATCACCAATGAAGCGGAGCAACATTCACCAACAACGGTCCAAGTTAAACTGTGTGTCAGCACAGTTATTGGAACTCGGAAAACCACCAGCACCACCGAACGAAACGACACAACTACAACGGGGAAACAACAAACGACGACTGTCGAAGTGTCGACAGTGACTGTTGGTTGAGTGTGGCGGCGGCGGCCACTGACACTGACTCGACTGTTGAATATTAAACCGTTGTTGATAGCCGCCACACATCCACAAAGCACATACTACATTTAAGGGAGCGTAAAAGAGACCGATAGAGAATGTAGACGATAACTGCACACGCACACCCCTATTTAACTTTATTCCCCTTGCATTCGGTGTGCATGCACGAGCACACAATCACGTTAATTTACAGTTTCTCGCGCGCGCGACTCCATCAGCTAGTAACACACCCTCTGTCTCAGTCTATCCGAATGATTACGTTGTCGCTTTGAAAAATTGTAGCTTTGTAGTTTGTAGCACACAAAACTCCCCACCCCTTCCCATTTAAAAAACTGCCGTTGATAGAACTCAAGTTAGTATAAATTTCTGGGTTCGTTTTTCCCCTTTTTCGTGCTTTTACATACGCATTGATATTTTGGTCGAAATTATAACGTTTTTCGGTTGATTTCTTCTTTTTGTTGTTATTTGTTTGCTGGCATGTAGCGTCATACCCGTCCGTCGTATTGCCTCTTTTTGTTTGGTCTATGAGAGGCCTACATTTGGTTATTTGGCCTCACTGCACACGTATCTATATGATGTTCCAAGCACCAAAAACGGGATAAATGCTACTGGATAAAAAAGAGACAAAAACAATAAAGAAAGATCGAGATGAGAAGAAAAATTTGCACACAGTGTTGTTGTTGTTGTTGTAGAAAAGAAAAAAAAATACACAAAAAGCTTTCACGCTGTAAAAGTTCGATGATCGCTTGTTTACGCGTCGGGGTATCAGGCATGATATTTTATTGCTTTTTATTTTTTTTTAGGCCAAAATTGACTTAATTCGCTTATACCTACTTATTTACACTTTTAGGTTATTTTTACTGTTGTTTTTTTCTTGTCTTTATTTTATTTTGACATTGATGAAAGTAGGTAAGATATTTTATGTTGTTTTTTTTGTGTTTTGTTTGTTATTGTGTACCGACCGATACCTATTTACCTACTTATTGTGTGTTTTTTTACGCGTTGAGACATTTTTTTTATTGTTTTTTAGTTTAAGTGCGTGATTTTTTAGGTTTTATTATTATTAACATCTGTTGGATGATAATTAAGCTTTTCACGTGCTATTGCTAATGGGATTTTTTTATAAAGCTATGGTGGTCTAGGAAAATAGAATTATATATTGGTTGTGGTTTTTAATAAGAGAAGTTTTTTTTTCGAAGTGATTTTTGTTGACTTTGGAGAAGCAGAAAACAAAATAACTGACATAGTTGAGTGGTTGTTCGTTTGTGATATGTTTTCTTAAAGTTTAAACGTACTTTTTCCTATTTTTATAGTCAATCAAAAAACTCAAAAGCACATCTTTGAATGCACTTATTACATAGAGAAAAAGAATTTGCTTAAATGAATGTTTGTTTTGGTTGAATGCATAGACCATTTTGTCAAATGGCGCCCAACGAAAGCTGTTTAAGAAGATATCTTATATTAAATAGGAAGAAAAACAATGCATTTGTGCATAAATAATATTTTTAAAGTGGTAAGGTATTTGAAATATAGAATAATGAATAATTAATACAGATGAATAGCACCCACTTGGTGTTTTTTTTATAAAAATTTGAAGAAAAGTGAATAGGCCAATTTTTTTAATAAATATAGTGTTCTAGCTGTTAGTCTTTTTAATTATACTATCCACCCCAGAAAGATAAATGAATGGAATGATTGCCTCAAATTTCTTAACTGGCGCCCAATGTAAGATTCTTTATCCTGAATTCCATAAAAACAAAACAAAAATTTGCAAACATTTTAAGTGGTCAGTTATCAATATTAGCATGCCTAATAAAACAGAGAAAATAGTCTGAATAAATAAAAAAGTCACCAATATAAAAGCAATTAATTAAAAATGGCGCCCAACAAAGGTACATAAAATAAACATTAGTAACAATTTAGTAGTTTTTTGAGGACTGAATATGTGGCTGTTTTACTTTAATCTAGGGCTCGTCAGCGAGAAAAAACTTCTAGATTTGATTTACGTATGCTACGTTACGTGTATATGACTACGTCAATGTGAGAATCAATCTTTTACAATTAATCAAATATTTACTTCATTCACCTTGGCTAATTTAATATTTTTGTACTGAGACAGCAATTAAAGTTTATCTCCAAGATTTTCTGTGATTTTAAAACATTAATACAAATTCTCAGAAGTGCTAAATTAGATCATCTCATTGCAATAAATTATATTTAAACATTTAAATGCATCACTGTCAATCATCCGCCAGCATTGAGTTTATTCTTTAAAAGCTGAATCATCATTTTTGAGAGTAAATACAATAATGTGGGTAATTTTATTACTATAAATCACCGATAAATTATTTCATTATTACTCCTGCAAGCTGATTAAATAAAAATAATGCAGTTGCTGAAGTACACTCAAGATCAAATATAATCGACCGCTTATAGTTTTTTATTGAGGACTTAGACTAAACAATGGAATGTTTGTGTAGAAAATGAAAACAAAATAAAAGAACAATCTCAGTGACTTTAATGAAAATCTTTGTTTTCCTTAGTAAAAAGATATTCCAGTCAATAAAGTAGAAATATTTTTTTTAGCATCGACTGTTGTAGATAGAAACTGACTCTATTCACATGAATAAAAATTCTGACTAATGTTGGCGATTTTATATTGTGATTAAAACGTGAATTAAGTCACGTAATATTTTAATTGATTATAAATTATTGCATGTACTACTTATTCATACAAAACTTACTATTTTTTTTTTTTAATTTACGCCCATGTGAATACAATAAAAAAAAAACGAACGATGACATTTGATGCAACTTAAGATAATGCAAGTTTTCATTTATTTTTTGACATTGATCATCAATGCTAAGTGACATTAACACATTTAGAAAAGCGATAATCATGATGAAACAAAATGTGTCACTTTACAAAGTTGTAGTGTACTGGTATCTACGCAAATCAATTTTTTTGTTTTAAACAAAGAAAATTGTGTGGTAAAGTGAGAAGATTGTGATAGCAAAAAGTTTTCTTATGAGGTCATCTGACAGGCCCTCTTAGTAATTAAAATACTACCGGGAAACTATATTTTTAACCTAGGAGCACTATTTTTTACCATTTTACGTTACTTGCAACACACCTGGAAGGCATTTGTAATATTTTTCGGTAGTAAATAAAATAAAACATCAAAGTTGTAGAATAAAAATGGTTTCATCAGTCAATGTTAAATGGCGCCCAACAGTGATACCTTGAGCAAATATGTTGAGTTAACAAAAAAAAAAAAACTATGTGCGACAAATTAAGCAACCCATATTTATACTACAGTCAACAAAATACTAGAACTAAACACATGTACACATGCATATCTGGCAGTGAAGCAGTATAAGGTACCTAAATGGCGCCCAACAAAATAAAAAAAATTAAATTTTAAATCCGTAAATGCCTGCAATAAAGGTAAATAATTTTAGGGAGGGCTTCAGAAACTTCTCATTTTAGGTTTTATTAAAAATTCTTCACTGATTTGACCACAACTAAAAACTATATTCGGCTATGTTTTTTGTTTTTTTTTTTCACAAATTCCAAAAGTAACCCTAGTGTGTTTGAATTCATTTAACGATATCTATATGTAGACATAGGCAGATATCATTTGTTGAGCATTCAGAGTATCAATATCGTTGACATAGACGTATGGAACGGGTTTAAAATCATTAAAATAGATCCAAATCAGCGCCATCATAGGTAGGTTTATCAAAGTTTTTGCTTTTTTGGAAAAATTTATATTATTTTCTGTCTGATTGCAAAAAAAAAAAAAAAAAAAAATGCATACACTATCAATAAAAAAAAATCCAAATGCATCTATAGATATAAAAAAAAAAATAATAATAAAATTCATCAGGGTTCTAGGTCGTTAATATAAATATGTTCCCTCTCACTCAGCATTCGTGGTGCTGGAATAAAAGTCGGAGAGAGTCATTGAACGTAGAGGATTGCATTCAACGCTGTGGCATGAGGGATTTTTTATATCCAAAAATTTTAATATATTTTTGTATCTTTTCTCTTTATTAAATTCGCTTCATTTTAAAAATAAATTTTTGTTTGGTTCTTTTTGGAGATATATCCAATTGTTACGAAAAATATGCAGTTTTTTTTTTGTACACCTCAACCGCACATAAAATTCACGAATCGATACCTACTTCATATGAATGTGGTGTCGAAATGAAATGCACGATGCATTTGTTCAAAAATGATTGCCGGGCCTTAGAGTCTATATTGGCGCAAGTATACCTCTTTGCTCCTCAGCTTCTGCGTGTGGCTATATATGCAATTTGGAAATCAATTTTGTATCTTTTTTTTTATGGATTTCTCTCGTCAATTGATATTGTAGAGATAATTTTTATTTTTTGTATTTTTTTGAGATTCTTCTCATCAGCAATTGATGCCGTACACGTGCATACAAAAAAAAAATTCAGTTGATTGTGGTCAGAAAAAGAGAGAAATCTTTGTGTATATTCCACAAAAGGGTTCTTGGTGTGCGCGGCTACAATAAATTGCAACTTTGTATAAATTTTACGATGGGAACTTTAAATTGATGATTATTGCTGTTCGTGGTGGGATTATTGGATATCTTTTGAGTAGAAAGCTTTAATTAAGGATTCCCTCTGCTTGGTAATTTGTGTTGAGGGTATTTTTTTTTTTTTTTGTATAATAGGTATACAACTTCTGGGTAAATATTGTGATACCGTGTGGAAATCACATGAATTAAGTTGCCCTCCGATGATAAAATAGGTCATATCTTGTTTGTTTGGATAAGGAAAATTACTTCTAATGATTATTATAGTACTGTGAGTAGGGTCGTTTGGTTTATTCCTGGATTGTTTGTGTTGGCTCGAAGTAACAGCGAAACATCGGATTATAATGGCGGCAATAACGCCCCCTAACTAAGTATACCAACAGAGCACGTGAAAAACTGTCCCAAATCGATTAGAATTCGTCCTTCCCCATTCGAGGACATTCCACATAGACATCGAACACTATATGACTAAGTATAGAATCCAAATATGGTGGCAAATGCATGTCATGCGTGTGTACAAGTGCAACTCACATATGAGGGTGTAACCCTCATATGAGGTATAGTCACAAGCCCATATGAAGGATATATGGATGTCCCGCCCCAAAAATTTCATGCGTAACACACTCTAGGCTTATGTTATGTACCCTAACAGGAATTGTGAATAAAAAAAAAACGGATGTTGATTTCCTCTACCGTGAATGACAGGAAACGAGCCCTTAAATTGGATTTTTTTTTTGTATTTTCATGATATTCCTCGACTATACTAGTACGTATTATCGATTTACCCATACCCCACGCACAAGAATAAACTAACGGGTGTATAAAGGGGATTGCAATCTACGCATGTTGAAACAATGAATTGCCACAGCATGTGCGTGTTTCTCTTTGAAACAATCATAATTCATAACAAGAAAATGAAATAGAAAAAAAAAACAACTAAGTAAAATAAAAAAACTTTGTTATGACATAACAACCCTTAAAGCTGGTTTAATATAACCTTCTCACTCTCCTTTTATACGCGCGGGCTTCGGATAATATGGGGCACTTGAAAGTTAACACAGAAGCGTCCCCACGCGCACCATTACCTCTCTTGTGTCAGGTTGCTTTATGAAAAATTGGTAATAAAATTTATTACTTTCACTTCTTTATGCAGACCTTCCCAACCACCACCTCTCGACCCCCTTTTTTTTCCTTGTTAAGAGGATGGGCGACCATATTTATGCAAATCAAATGATTTTTTTTTCGTCATGTAGTAGGTATAAGAAATTCGTGTTGTTAAAGTGCGTGAGTATGCTTTTGAGAGAGCCAGAGGGAGGGGTGTGTGTGTGTATTCCTTGAAGGGATTAAATCGTTGGTTTTGTTGGCGGTCGCTTTAGGTATAAAGTTTTTGGTGGAAATTTATTAAGGGATTTGTAAAAGAGCCATTTAAAAAGAATTATGATGGGATTCTTAAGAAAGGTGGAAAAATAGACAAAAAAATTGATTCTTTTCTTTAAAATGGGAAAAGATTTGGAAAATACTTAAGATTTTTATTTTAAAAAGAAAGGTTTTTTATGACAATAGCGATGAATTATATTTGTGTAAATGGATTCATGAATGAAGTTTTTTTTATAAAAAACTCAATGCGTTTGTAAAGTTTACAAACGCATTTATTTTGAGGATTTAAATTGGTTTTTGTATAGATTTTTTTGATGTTCAAGAGTCTTATAGCAATTTTGTAACTATTTATCTATTTATTCGATTCTAAAGCTTTCATTTTGGCCTAGCGTCTTGTAATATTATTTCCGTTAGGAAGCTCAAAATAGAAAAGCCAATAAGGGTCCAATTTTATGGTATGTGTTCTCAGATAGAATGAAATTCTGGCAACTAAGTTTAACGACTAAGTTGGACAGCCAAATTGAAGAACCAAGTTGAATCATCTTAATACACATTACAGTTTTATTCTTAAATCATGCCTTACTTCTGTAATAAAAAATAAAACTTCTTTAAACCACTGTCATAATTCTGTCGTCTGGAAACACAATCATAAAAGTCATTTCCAAGAACAGTTCTTACATATAATACAATATTAGTCCTAACCCACTCTTAACTGTTAGGTACATACAATTTGACATAAAACATAATTCCACCGACACTCATGAAATATACAAAAATCATCAAAAATAAAACCAAAAAAAAAAAAAAAACTAAACTAAATTGTACTTCGTCATATTATTTTCTCTGATGCTATCCCAACATACAGACACATATTTTATGTGGGTTGCTCTCTGATGCTGGATGATGCTCTGTATTGCAGTAATTTTACACTCTTACTTGTTCATTTTGACATTTTGTCATGGCAATTTGCAAAATTAGACATTTGTCTAAAATTAGCCTTAACATTCCCCAGATGTTTGTTATATGAACAATATATACTTATATTCTACATATATATATATTTATGAAATACCTTCACACACATTTATACATATAGAATACTCTCCTACACACACATATATATTTATATGTACAAAAAAAAAATAGCGTGCTTAACAGAAAATTCTTGTCATATCTACAGAGACAAATTATAACAAGCTGAATGTCTACTTTATACAACGCAACGATATAAGTTGAGTATTTCAAACATCCTTGTGTATCTCCTCTCTCTATGTTTAGTGTTCTTTATTTTGTATATATAAATGCACGATGATGATGCCCAGCGTCAATGAACTCGCTCATCGCGGAAGAATGCAATATTTCATAAGAAATTTATTGTTTGTTTGACATAAAATTCACAATACCCTATTATTTTTTTTTTTTTTGCAAAGGGATGTAGACTAAAGGCAAAGCAGCGGGACATGTTCACATTTTAAGATTTGGAAAGCTTTTTTTTACTTTTTGTTCTTCAATTATACCTACTTCCTGTGAACATAGATCAAAAGCTTTTCCTATTGGCCTCTACTGATTAATTTTTTTCAAGCTACTTTGAAAAAAAGCTTTAAGGATATATATGGAGCTTTTGCATATCATACGACAGTATCAAATCTGTTTTTTAAACATTCATTGTAAATTTTTCTATTTTCTCTGGTTTTATTACTTCAAGGTTTTAAGAAAATATATTTTATAAAACAAGCTTTTATGAGCTTTTGTCAATTTTTAAAATATTGTTGATATTTTTTTACAATTTGATACTATATTGAACCTTTACGATTAATATTTTTTACATAAGTTTGAGCACTTTTGAACCGGTGGCTTTTAGGGCCTAAGAAGTTAGAAACGATATTTTTTTCTTAAAGATCGATAAAAAGCTTCTTTAATTTCTCATGACATATTAAAGCCTTTTCAAGTCCTGAATAATTCCCAGGAAGATGGAGGCATTAGTTTTAAATGATATCACCCACAAAATCATCGTTACGGTGGCATGATAGTGAAAAGCAGACATTTTCATGTAAAAAAGCTTTTGCAGCTTTACCACGAAAGCTTTATCAGAAAGTTTTAAAGTTTCACTACAAAAGCTTTTTAAAAGAATTCAGAACATGATTTTGGAATTATTTTTGAAACATATATTAGAAAATTAAGCATAGTCTATATTGAATAAATTCAGAAATACAGAAAACTGGAAACTACCCAACACCTCAATAAACAAAAGCTCATAAAAAAAACTCGAGAAAAAAAACAAAACAAACTGAAATATTTTGGTTCACTAGGTGCTCAAAAGTTTCCTCCAATAAAGCACTTACCCTATACAAAAATGGATAAAGAAAACAAAAAATTAAACAGTTAATGTTCTGCTGTTGCTGCCATCATAAGCAACACGCTAAGTGTATCTTTTTCCATCTGAATCTGCTACGTGCGGCACTCATTCATTTTGTGCAAAAAAAAATACATTCAACCAAAAAAAAAAAACTACATAAAAAGGTCGAACTCACAATTGAAATTCCGCAATTTCGAATTGTTACGCAAAAGTAAAGCAAGAAAAAAATAAATAGTACCATACCACCACAAAAAAAAAAAAAAAAAAAAAATTGACAATAACGAACCAAAAATTACGCGGGACACGTTGAGCTCTAATTTAAATACAAACAAAGTGTTTATTTTATTTTTAGATACTTTACCCATTTTTGATTTCGGTCTTGCGTTTTTTTTTCTGAATGTGAGGAGGTTACTCGTTTGCACTCATCATAATAATATATTTTATATATGACTTCAATATAGGTATATAGTATAAATGTATAATTTTTATCTAGATAAGAGAAACCCACATAATTGCACAGATACACGACATCCAACTATGTAAACTATACACATTCACTCAGGGTATACAGAAGATACTTATATAGCACTCCTAGAAGCCAATTTAAATAATTCACATAAAAAAAAAATAATATTAGCTTCATCATTCCCAAGAGGTGACATCAGATGTTTTTGTTGTTGGATGGATGGCATTTTGTTGTTGCTTAAGTGAATGGCGGAATGGTAATTGTGTTATAGTGTAAAGTTGGCTTTACCGCGTATCTATTTTGATGTCGTATAAAGTACGTAGTCTGAGTGTCTCTGAGTGATTTGTTTTGATTTGGCAAATTGCGACGATTTTTTTTTTGTTCTGTTGTTAAAAATGTTCTATCAAAATTTCTGCAATGGAAACTCTTTACTTTTGTTGGAATAAGGATAGTAAATAATGGTTCTGAATATATACACAAATAAACTAAGGAAACTAGTGTTTATATGTTGAAAAATTTGTATAAATCGAATACCAAATCTGTTCATGGCGGCCAACACACCACTTTAAAATATTTGCCTTATTAAAATCACTTTAAATTTTTTCTTAATAGATATCTAAGTATAATCGCTATTAAAGAAAAAAAAATCATAAGTGGCGCCCAACTGAAGGTAGGAGCTGTTCTGCACCAGTGAGAAGTTTTGTTGAAATTTGTGTCAGCTAATAAGATTTGAAAAATTATACAATATGTGAGAATGCCTTCATGATTAAAGGATTCAGTAATTATTAAAGAAACACGTCCGTAAGAATTAACTTTTCTTCAACGATCCAAATGTCCAGCTATGAATCTATAGCCATAAACACTATGGTTGCTTATGCAAAACTTTGTTTTATAGCCATACATATTTTGTTTTACATACCGCACTACAAACAAAATTTCTTAAGTGGCGCCCAACGGGTGGAAGGATTTGTAAATACTTTCATTTCATCAATGCTTGCTTATTTAGAATTATGTTTTAAGGCCAATATGTCAGGTCACCACAATTAACTGAACTTGTTGTCCCATTTCGTCATTGATAAAAACTTTGAAGTGGCGCCCAATAGAATAAGGGAGTATTAATGCTTTCAATTCTAAAGGACCAAATAAGTTAATCTTTCTCCTGATTCAAGCATTTGATAGATATTCTCTAGATCAAGGTTAATATAAGTGTTTTATTGCTAAAGTTTTTCATTCTTAAAGATTTTTCTTCGAAAATATTTACCTGTTCATTCCATTAATTCCTCAAAGACGTTTATGGACCTTCTACTAAACTTCAAGTTTTCATAAACTATTTTTTTCAAGGTTGAACAAGACTATCAAATATATTAAGAATAAAAAAAGAAATTTATCGGTGTTAGGTGGTGCCTAAAAGACAGTATGTATCCTTGTTTTTATTAAATTTAAATTAATTATAGCTTCGAAAAATAATTAGCATTAGACTAACTAAGTTTATCCACAATTTAAGATTTATTTCACCTGACAATTGACAAATCATTGTTAAGAGGCACCCAACTTATGAGTATGTTTTCATTACGTTGACAATCGTGATGGAAACATACCAAATTTGTAATTGATAAATTAACAATTCGATGTTTGAAACCCCAAAAATCAAAATTTTTCATCGTTGAGAATAATGTAGACCATTGCGAACCACAACAAAATTATAAGTATAGTTAATCAGTTTTTAATTAATTGAATTTTAAAACCCAAATCAGTTTGTAATAGTAATAGGGATGACATACTGGCTGACTGCTTCTTCAAGGCTTGATATGACTGAAAAAAACCCTCAGTGCTAAGTGGCGCCCAGGAGATAGTTGTTGTCTTTTTATTCAATAGAACACACTAATGGCTAAACTAAGATATCGTTGGATATATTTGACTGACTAAATTCATACTGTATTAAAGAAAAACTTTCACTGACAAATCACTGTTAAATGGCGCCCAACAGAAAAGTTCTTCTGTTTTTATTTTTTAATAATTTTGGCTTAAATATATTTTTAATTTTTTTTCTCAATGACAATGATTGAAAATAAAAATTAAATATTGAATGGTGATTATGGTGGTGACTAACTGAATATCCATATCCATATCCATAACAAGAAAAGAAAATTGAAACTAATTCTGTATTCTAAAAATAATTAAAAAAATAATAAGCCACTCAATACACTACAGGAAAAACCCAAAAATAAAAAAAAAAAAATTCTCAAAAAGACAAAAATATTTTTGTACTTTATTATAAATAATTCTATTGTGCATTCGCAACATCTGTCTGGCGTAGAAACAATAGATCAACACTATTCCATTCCAACACACAAACACACATCACATGTCCCACACGTACGGATGTTCTTAGCTCGAATAGCCTTGCCTTGTTAGAAATCTCTTTGCCACTGTTTTAAGAATGAGTTATTACCTCTGTGGGGACAAAAAAGTTCGTTAACTGTTAGTTAAACAACTATGTTTGACGTGTTAAGGATTAATGGCTCCGATGACGTTGTTTTTTAAATTATTAAATTTATTTCGAAAGAAAAAATATAAATTGCTAAAAAAGAGGTGTTTCTAAAAAAATGAAGAAATATATAAAAATTATGCATTGTACACGTTCGGAATTAAGAGATTAATATATTATATTGAAAAAAAATTGACGTCAGTGATAAAGCATTTGAGGTAGTTTTAAATAGCAGAATTACATTAAGGAAAACGTATTAGAATAAATAATACCCACTTAATAATCTTTTCTTTTCTAGTCAAATTGATGGTTTACATGAAGTGTTTGCATAATATTATAAAATTTATATATTTATTTCAACAAATGGTTGGAGGTGTCCCTGAAATTCTCCAAAAATACTGAAAGTCTCCACTCTAGAGTGCATCATAATAGATTCACTTTAAGAAATAGCAATTTATCTATTAATTTTTTTGTCTGGTTTTAAGATACGTTCTTTTGCATGATGGAAGCTCTTTTGCAAATCATCATTGAAAGACAACAACATAGAAAGCAAAAACAACACCAACACACGAAGATTTCACAGCAAAACAAATAATGGCAATGTGCATTTAAAATTCGTTGCATATTGCATCCGTTTCTATTTTAATTCACTAAATCACGATGTGGGTGAGAAGGAGGATGGCGACGATGATGATGATGATGGCAAGAACTCGAGTCCAATCTCGATAAGCAAAAAAATAGAAAATAAAAAAAAGAACAACTAAATCTTTACCCTCTTGAACACTCGGATACTCTTCTTATTGTGTTATTGCCTATGGCTTGGCTCTATGAATGCAAAATTTCATTCTCAAGGCGATATGCTGCAATTGTGCTGCTGTTATTTTTGCTTTTGTGTGTAAATTGCAATTCAATTATGACAGCTGACGTTTTTTTTAGAATCCAAGAAGAACAACGATGAAGACGACCGACGACGACGATGGAGACGACGACGACGCCGATATGTTCGACGACGTGACGCCCGCCGCGCTGCCGACGGCATAGAAATCCCGTCGGACAACACATCTTATCCGATAGAGAACCTCAACCTCAAAGGGTAGGTTTTCTACGAGTGTAAGCAGAAAATTCTTTTCATTCCTTAAGTGATTCGTTAAATGCAAATCAATTGACATTTCCTTCAATCCTTCCCCGTATCATCCATCACAAGATCGCTTCAACGATGAACCAAAGTGAACAATTTTCACACTAAACTATAAACACCCGGTACCTATATGCCTATGGATAGATAGATATACGCCAAACCAAAGCCAAGCCAGGCAGTGGCTTTGAGCGTAACCGTAGTGTAGAAACTCTATAATAGTATAGTATGAGCGAGCATTATTGAAATGCAAATGAATTATGACATATCTGACAGATTCTCTTCTAGGGTATGTCATATTTCAAGTGGTGACGTGAGTGTATAGTGCTGCGATGCGATGAGGAATTTTTCACTGCACTGCACAGATCTATCTCTTGATTGGCTTGCATATATCTACGGCGAGTACGAGTAGGTAGTTGAAGTTTATGATTGCGTAATCGATCATGGTTTTTCTATTATTTTATTCGTTTTTCTTGTTTGTTTTATTTTTTTTTTAATTATTTGATTTCAGTATTTTTTTTTTTTTGTTCTCAAATAATGATTGCTCTTTGTGCTTTACTCTGTCAGTTCTAAATACCTTCATATATATTATTAGATGAAGCAATTTGTTCTTTTTTTTTGTTCTGGAATAAATCCAACTTGTTGAGAATCTAGAAAGAAATAAGAAGAAAAAATCTACTTGATTAAGACATTCGTTTTGGTTTTGATTTAGTTTTAAGGATGAGTGATGGAAAAATGATTGAGATGTGACATAAAAAAAAACAAAGGAAAGGAAAACAAAAAAATAAGTAATGTAAATAAATGCAATTTACGCACGAACTAGATATTATTTATAGAAGTGCAGAATTGACAGATGGTCAAGTATAATAGTCAAGTAGTTGACGTCAAGTAAAAGTAATTGTGATGTCAAGAATTATTATTATAAATATATAGGTAGTTTATTTATAATGTTTTAAAGATGCCATATTATGTATATTCCTTGCGGGGTTATGCTGAATTTAAAAGTCTGACCAATTTTAATAATTTCTTCCATTGCTTTCTCTTGTAGAGTTGCCATAAATAAAATTACAAGTGTCATCGTCTAAGCCATTCTTTTTAAGGAACACTGACTTGATATACATATTTTTTTCAGAGGAACGTTTTTAGTTTTTGAAAGAATAAAATGAGGTGATAGTAAGGAAATGCAAAAAAACACGGATCAGTTACTTTAAACTTTACTTTTCAAAGCAGGTGCTACATTTGGTATGAATACATTTTTTGATCACTTGCAATCTTGCATTTTCACGACCATAACGTATGGTAAGTTCCCAGACCAAAAATCAATCCGCGGAATGTCATATCACAAAACTGGATACTTCATTAATGACATTTTTTATATGCATTTGGATTTTCTAATGCACTTTGCAATTTGACACTATCCAAACAATAACTATCGTCACTCTTGAAATTGATAAATTCAAAAAGTAGCAGTAATTTCCTAGAAAACAATGAACAATCAACAATACTTAATGATGTTTAGTCTATTACCAATTCGTGGTAAGAAGATAAAGACTATTACCAATATGTTGTTTTTGGAAAAAAAATACAATTCGTATACAAAAGGCACTTTGGCAACCCAGAGACAAAAATTAATTTTCTAAAATGTATAGAGCCAAAGAACCCTTGAAAATCCTTATACCAGGAAAAAATTCTTTAAAATTTGACTACAGTATTCCCCGCTTAGTTGCTCCTAGCTTAATTTATTTTCCTGTTAAATTGATCTCTAAAAACTCGCAAGCTTAGATTTGACAGCCTAAAGTGGTAATCAATCAGACAAAATGGTGTTCGTAATTAAGCGGGGAACGTTTAAATTTACACTTATATAAGGAAATCCGAAGACAAATTTTACAAAATTTGATTTACAAAAATCGTGAAAGATAAAACTTTAATATAAGGTTGCCGGTAAATTGCAGGTACCTACTTGACACTGACAGCCCCATTTAAACAAAACAAGTCAAAAACCCGTTTTATAACTTTTCAGGCTGATAAATAGAACACAATTCTTGAAAATCTTTAAAAATTCAATATTGAAGCAAATCATTATTTATAGCAAGCTTTTTTGGTTGCAAGTTTAATTCAGTTTTTAATGGAATCTTCTGATCTTGTAGTATCTCATAGCATGATGGTTAGTACGTTGGACTGTCATGTGGAAAGTCTGAGTTCGATTCCCAGCCGCTGCGGTTAGGTACTGCCTCTTCCGAGGAACTGTCAAATTAAGTACCTCTCATCCAGCCGTTCGGACTTCGCAAAACATTGTAGGTCCAGTCCATTCCTGCCAACAACACGCACACAGGAATGGTTGAGAGTTGTAAGCCACTAGTCCCTGGTTCTCCATGAGCTGTTGCGCCACCAAATTTTTTTTTTACTTGTGAGGCTTCAAGCTAGATCAATGCGTCCAAATTAATGGTCAGGCAATGTCTTAGTTGAAGAATACAGATTCATTTCTTAAAACCCCTGGCAACCATTCTTTTATGCAATAATATACCAACCGAACTTTTTGAGCCTAATTGCACATATTAGGGTTTATATTAAGTCCAAAGATAGATTTAACTGAATCATTCGGGATTTTGTCATTCGAAATTTAAACATTGGTGGCTTTTATTTCGGAGTTTTGGCATTCGGAATCCGTATGTCTACCCCACCCAAAAAAAGTTATGGATTTGGCATTTCTGAATTTTATTTTTGCTTTTTCGATCGTTTGTTTTTTAATTTTTATTTGATTTTTTTCAGAATTGAGTTTTCATTTATATCACACAAGGATTTGTATTTCATTTGAATAACTAGAATCTATAAACCGGTACCAAAGGTGTATTTTTCCAAGCCCCAAAAAAAAAAAACAGAATATAGCTCACAACTTTTGAAGTTGAATGCAAGAACAACTAATACTTTTTGGGGTAAGTTAAGTTCTGAGCATTTTCGAGACAATAGTCTTTTAGATGAAATAAAAAAAAGAATATCCCCTCAAAAGGAGTTATTTTGGAAACCCAAAGCTCGTGGCTAAGTAGATTGAGATAACGTTGGTAAAAACCTGTTACCTGCTTCTTAGTCTGAAATATCTTAAATAAGCTCGTGCTCATTTTTTCAAAAGAAATACAAAAAAAAAATCCTTTCTAAAGCTTAAAGATTAATCTCAAAGCAATGAACACAATGTTTTCTAAAGATAACATCGAATAACCAATACACAACTTTACTTTTCATACCTCATTATAGATTTCTAAAGAAAAAAAGTAATAAATGGTGTTTGATTTATCAATTCACTTCGCGTGTTAACAATACTAAATCTGTCACTCAAAAATGTAAATTGGTCCTTCGAGCTAGAAAACAAAGCAAAAAAAAAATGAGAATTATTATTAATACAAAATTCTAATCACATCACGAGCCACATTGATTGCATCTCGTCACACATTATTGCCTTGCATCACACATCACAATTAATAAATCCCGCTGATTTTGTATCAAAATCAAATTCAAACACTTTTTATAGATTCAATTTCTTGCAACAATATTATTTCAACAAATCAATAATTCGAATTTGTATCACGTTTTCTTAAATCTACGTTCAGATCGATGGGTATTTTTTTTTTTTTTTTATTATTATTTTCTCCTTTTCTGCATTTTTAATTTTGCAAAATTATACAAAACAAGAAAATTTTCCGAATGCCAGAAATAAATAGAAAATATAAAAGAAACTAAAATGGTGGTAAACTATACCCATATTTTACTTTTTCTGCCATTCGAATATTATAGAAGACGAAAAAAAAAAATATTTCCACTGCCACGAATAAGAATTGTATTTTTATAATTAATTTTAATTTATATTACGTGACCGTCAATTGCATATAAGGTATAGATAGATAGACACTCATAAATAATTATTCTTTGTTGCAAAGTATCATTTTTCTTAAATGATTTCTTTTACTCTTTGGCACCTTTAGGTAGGAATAGTTGGTATAACTTGAGTCTGCAAAATCGACAAGACAACACACATTAATTAAATAAACTACACATTGCCACTCTTGTTTAATTAGTTTTGATGCCATACAAGGAATATCTATCTTTGCTCCTGAATTAGTATTAGTATTTGAGATACATCGTGTGTATATCGCGGTCGGTCGGATAGATTTATTTGAAATTCAAAAATCTATCCAAACAAAGAAAAACCAAGATACAAGAGACGAAAGCCATTTTAAGCTGTAAATCTAGATTTTTTTTATCATTAAAACTTCTCAAGTCACAGCACTCGCTATAGAGACCTCAGCTATATAGTTCCATAGATATCTATATTTATAGTGAGAAGCTCAATTTAATTACCATAAAAGGAAACAATGTGTGGCGTATCTCTCACTCTCTTGGGAAGAGCATCCATACCACATCACACACACACTGCTGGATGACTGCACGATAAGATACAATTTTAATGAATTTGCAAAATTACCATTAACAAGGAATCATCTTAAAAGGGGTGGCTTCCTTCGACTTTTTTTAGTTTTTTTTTTTTTTAGTTCGTCCAATATTTCAATGATTTTTATTATTATTAGATTTATAAACTAAACTATCGAGTATTTAATAATTGCGATTAAAAAAAAAATTAAATATTATAACAAGCCCGCACTTCACTCACACACTGCACACGGATTTCGATCGTTTGTTGACTCTTCGTCACCTATTTTAAATTTATAATAAATTTCGAACTCGTTCATATTGTTGTGATAATAAAATTGCTAAAAATAAGTTTTAATTTTAAACTTGCGATTTTATCATCCAACTGCGCGGAAATTTTAAATTATTTATAAAATATGCGATTGCTTTATAGAGAAGAGTATAAAGTTAAGGTATATTGGAGAATTATTTATTTTATTGAAAGCAGAAGGTTCATTTTTTTTTCGATTTTTTGAACCAAGAATATAACAGTGCCTTGTTTTTTTTTTTTGTTTTTAAATTTTGATAACAATTAACTTTTGCTGTTATACAAATGTACGATATTTAAAAAAAAAAAAATGAACAATAATCAATTTTATCAATAAGTTGTGCTTTCAGCAATTGCAGCCACTTGTTCTTTGTGTATGAAGTGTTGATATATTGTTTGTGGAAAGATATGTTTTTTATGATAAACAAAAGAAAAGGAGGACACAATCTGCAATCGATAAATAATGACAGGTTGGGAATTTTGTATTATATCAAAAGAGAGGTAAACAAAGACAAAAATATGATATCTGATGCGCATATGATTTTAACAGGTAAACAGATTGCAATGAAATTGTGATAATGAAAGATTTTGACTGCCTTTTGTTCTGATTTTATTTTTGAATGCGAGTCTTATGATAGAACCAGGTGGATTTAAATTTGAGCAGAGTGGCATGTAGCGCTTCATCCTTCCATGCAAAAAATGAAGTATAGCTTATTTCCTCTGCGTGTGATATCAATGGAACTAAATAAACTATCCGTGACATTTCTCTGCTGACGCCAATCGAAAAATCCTTACAAAATTGACCAAACCTACATCATAAATGCAATATTTTGTTCTAACTGGTGATTTTTTAGCTGGTTTGGTTTTGGAAACACTGGTTTTGACAGCTGACGTGTGTTTAGTACCTTGTGTCACTGTCAAACAGCTTCAGTTTGGTTTGCAATTTAACCATGGATCGTCTTACAAATGAACAACGCTTGCAAATTATTGAATTTTACTATCAAAATTCGTGCTCGGTTCGAAAAGTTCAAAATGTTGGAAATTGTGTTCAGCGATGAGGCTCATTTTTGGTTGAATGGGTACGTAAATAAGCATAATTGCCGCATTTGGAGTGAAGATCAGCCAGAAGCATTGCAACAGCTACCAATGCATCCCGAAAAAGCCACTGTTTGGTGCGGTTTATGGGCCGGCGGCATTATTGGGCCATATTTCTTCAAAGATGATGCGAATCGCAGCGTTACTGTCAATGGTGAACGCTACCGAGCGATGATAACAAACTTTTTTTTGCCCGAAATGGAAGTTCTTGACTTGCATGATATGTGGTTTCAACAAGACGGTGCCACATGCCACACAGCACGTGAAACAATGGCGCAATTGCGAGGCGAGTTTGGTGAACAGTTAATTTCACGTTTCTGGCCGGTCAATTGGCCGCCTAGATCGTGCGATTTGACACCATTAGATTATTTTTTGTGGGGGTATGTCAAGGCTAATGTCTATAGGGACAAGCCCGCTTCGATTGACGCACTGGAAGCCAACATCCATGCATTCATATGTGAGATACCGGCCGATATGTGTGAAAGAGTATGCCAAAATTGGACTCAGCGGATGGGCTACCTGAGACGCAGCAGCGGTCAACATTTGCATGAAATTATCTTTAAACATTAAATTGCAAGGTTCAAACTATCGATTCAAATAAATATTTCATTCATTTTTTCGAATTTTTTGTGTGTTTTTTTTTTTAAGTTCTAATCCTCTTAAAAAATCACCCGTTATATTTCGTTCTTCATTAAGTAGATATTGTTTAAGGAGTGAAAATAATTACTGTAGCAGATTATTTTGGGAAGTCTCCAATCATGTTTTTGCAAATAATCAATACGTTTAATTCTGTGTGCCTAGTAGAAAATGGCATTTAAGTATTTTTCGTATGTTAATATGTGATACTTTTTCAGTAGGACATCGAAATATATTTAAAAAATACATCGGAGAAATATTATTGGAAAGATTGATGTTTTTCAAAGCCAAATCATAAATATTTTTTTTTCAGATTTTGTGTTGGAAATAACCAACAAATATATAATCAATTTTTGTTAAGATTCTCAGATCGAGCTAAAATTTCGCTCCTATACAAAATTCTCTCCAAAAATAAGCCGAGCTAAAATTCACTCAAGCATTTAAGCTGAGAGGTACGCAACTCCAGCTTAAAAATCAAATTTTTGTTTCTTGCAGTACGAGACCTATCTGTCAAAATTTAGCGCGTAAAAAAATTGTGCGGCACATTAATTCTCGAGCTAAATTGTGGCAGGTTTTTATATTTGTGAGATTAACGTGAACTTTACTTTGTGAAAATGAAGATTAAGAACGAGAAATATTCAAGGACAAATGATTTATAATTGCCGAAGAGAAAAATTTATTTTAGTTGATTATATTCACTTGAAATATAAAAATAAAATTCTTTGAAATTGTTGAATACATTTTTGTATTTCAGAGAACAACTGTTTTTTGTGATGTATTCCCCACAAAAATTGTACGTCAAAATTTAGCTAGGATTTTAGCTGGTGTTTGGATAGAAAAGTAGGAGCGGAATTTTAGCTCGATCTGCGTACTGGGCTTAAACAATGAATTCATTTCTTTTCTCGCGCAAAAAAGTGCCCTTAAAATACGATGCTGCTGCGAGACAAAAAATCCCATAACTACAAAATGTCAAAACGAAACGAAATAAATTAATAAACGAAATATTAAATTTTACTTTTTGTTCTGAAGATCACTGTTCAACGAGCGAAAATAATAAAAGTAGTTGTTTATTTGGAGAAGTCTACACTCTTTTTGTACTCAATTAATTACCCAGACTATTTATATTGATTGCAGAAAATGACATTTGGGTTTTTTCGTTTTTTTTTTTGTTGTTTCTTTATTAACAACATACCTACCTGGGATTATATTTTCTTTTTTAATTTGGTTTAATTTGTGCAATTATCAATGAATGTACATATTTCCACTTTGTTTTCGTAAGGATTAAGACAACTTTCGTTTCATATCCACAGTGTACTAGGCTTTGCGCTGGCACTGTTTAATGAGCGAAAAGGATTATGGTATGTATTAGATTATTTTAAAAAGTCTCCACTTGTATTTGTGATCATGATTAACAATCAGAATCTTAAATCTGTAACAAAAAACTGCTGCTTTCTATATTTTTTTTTGAGTTGGTGAAATTTTCCACCAAGATTTGAAATTTTAAGCCTGACTAAATATCTACTTATAGTTATTATTATTATTATTATTATTATTTTTTGGAGAGTTTTTTTGTTGATTGTTTGTTTTTTTTAACCTCCTCGAAAAAGTTAATATTGTTCGTCTTAAAAGTAACATTTTCAGCTCTATTAATAATATCGTTAAAATTAAAATGTAACTGGCCACTTAGATAAAAAATAACAGAGAATTTTTTTCCACAAAAACTAGAAAATCAGCTATTTATAATCCCTCACCTCCATTGGCATACAAAAAAAAACCTGCAATACTTTTATGTTTACAATCTAATTTTATAAAAATTTTATGTAAATCTCTGGTTTTAATCTACTACCAAAAATTACCTTGGCTCCAACACTATTACATTGTTATAAAGGTATTTACATATTTACTAAAACGATGATCAAAATTCAATTCACGAATTAAAATTTATTACTTAAAAAAATAAACTGCATATGTATAATTTAGTACCTAATCTTTAAGAAAATCTACTACAATCAAGCATTTTGTTTTCTTAAAGTAGTAAAAATAAGACTGCACAAATGTACCTACTAAAAAACTTTTTTATTATATCAAACGTTTTGAAATTTTCATATTTTATTTGTTTTCTTTAATTTCTAGTTTTTGGTGAAAATAACAAAGATATTTTTAACTTAGTTACTCATTAATTTACCTTATTAAAAATTGAATTAAATACCGAAATCAGATTTTGCACTTAATTCGTTTATTAAAGAAAGTTCATGTTTGATTAGTTTTACTAATATGAATGTTTAACTGTTGTTTATTATTGAAATTGGATTTAAAGACAATAACTTTTAAGATTTAACCTAAAAAAATTAAGTTTCAAGTATCGAACTGAAACTTTATCGATTTGTTTTCCAAGTTTAAAAGTACGTTTTATTGAAATCGTTAAAATTTGAGACAAAACTTTAACAACAAATATTTATAGGAAGCGCTACTCACTCACTTGATTTGATGAACAACCCCTGTCTTCATTATCACTCATTGAATATTCCATCAACTATTCGTTGTGTGGTTATTATAATCATATACCTAGCCTTTCAAATAGGTATTGACACAAAAAAAACACCAAAATTCCCAGTACAAAAAGTAGTCCCAAGAAATAGAAATCATCAAACTAGCCTTTCCATAAAAATTAATTTTTATGAAACTCATTCTATTTAAAAACTTACCATGAAATTACTTCCAACTTCCTTTAACCCTTTTACTTTTTTTTTTAATTCAATTTTTACACCTTCCAATTCATAAAATATATTCAGCCAAGTTTGACTAATGAATCGAATGTGAATGTCACAAAAAAAAAAGATACAAAAGTACCACCACCTACCTATACACACATTATTTATATGAACGTGCACTAATATGTTATCCTTTTCATTAATTTTCATTTATTTGTCATTATATATTTTTGAAAACCATAAAAGTGCTTTAGGTTTGTGCCTTTTGTGGTGTCTGGCTGGGACTTGGACACAGGGACATTCACTATAAAAGTCAGACATTCATCATCATGACCAAAAGTCGAAATGTAATTTCATTAAGTGTGTTAAATACATAATCATTTACATCGACATGCATGGCCAATCAAAAGTATCTTACTAAACAACAGAGAGACTTAATTTATAACATTAAAAGCAAACAAATTAAAAAAAAAAAAAAAAAATAAAATAAAAACATGTCAAAAAGAAATATGATAGACTTCCTAATTTGGCACCACTGACTACTGCTGCCAATGTCAATGCTGGGTAACATACAATTTTCACTTAAGATAAAAATCGCCACATAATTACGCGCAATGTTTAAAAATACACGAAACCCACAGGAACTAACAGGACATGCAAACATTACCAATATATTCCCCTGACTCTTTTTAACTTCATCATTCTGTCTCTCTCTCTCTCTAACTTTCTTGTCAGTGCTCACAGCAGGGAAGTGATAGAAGTTTAAATTTCACAAATTCACACAACCAGTCCCCATGTTTGCTTGATTTATTTCCTGTTTCCTTCTGTTCTGTCATTTAAAATGGATTTTCTTTATGCAAAATCAAGAATTGGCTTTTAATATTCTCAAAAAAGTCGATACACTAATCCAAAAAAAAGAAGAAAACAAGAAAACGCAAAACCAAATGAATCCAATAAAAACGGGAATGTGATCCTCGAAAGGAGATATACACACGAGGGTTAGATAGATAAGCTTAGCGCTCCTTCGTGGAATCAAGTAATGTAGGTATAGTAGTTACGAAATAGCTATACCTATCCTACCTTCTGGTGATGTTTTGAAATTAAGATAAGCGATGTCAGTGTTTTATGTTTATTAATTAATAAAATATTTCCCCATTGACATTATGACCAACCATCTGGTGGAAAAATAGAGAACCAGCGAGTAGAATACTAGAATTTGTGTGTTTCGTGCAATTAAAGGTTTATTGACTTTCGAGATATTAGGCTAGGCCAGGTATGCTGAAAGATATTTATGGTTTATTTAATAGTAGACTATGTAGTTTGGTAATTAACTGTTATGCTCACTCGATTTTCCTACCACCTGACCATTCGTGCTAGAATGGGTAAATTTTTAATTAAATTTACCTCGTGTAGTTTAATTTTAATGACTGTTTGTCACTGAATGAATATTTGTATAAAATAAAAACTTTATTAGGTATTAGCATATGTGAATATTTTGTACGGTTAATAATCCAGCCATATCCCTAAGCCGAAAAATCAGCCAAATGATGGAAAAAATGGCGGAAAGCTGAATTTTGGCTCATATAGCATCCCCTTGGCATTCTTAAGAAATTAAAAAAAGTCTCCATCAATATGAAAGCCGCTAACGATTTTACGGGGGGGGGGGGGGGTTTAAAGGCCCCTCTAAACGGGTTTTAAGGACGAGTTTTTGTTTTACAGAAAAATATCAAGTACTAGGTTGAAGCGTAGGTAGAAAATTTCTTACAAATAATTTTAAGAATTTTTTTTTTCATAAGAGTAACCGTTTTCGAGATATCGGGTTTAAGGGGAGGAAGGCAACTGGCTATTTCGCTAGAACACTGTTTATAAAAATAGCGATACAATAAAGCGAGGCATGAAAAATTACGTCGATGTATCATTTTTAAAGCTCTTTTTTGGATACAATGCAAGAGATTTAAATGGATTTTGGGAGTACCAGCCCAAATGTGAGAATTGTATTCAAGCTTTGGGCAAATGGAGGCTTTGTAGATAATCAGCCAGATCAGAAGGGGAAGAAAATTTTTGTATCTTCGAAGAAAACCTAAGCACTTTGCAGCGTTTTTTGGCAACGGCGACGTTGAATATGTGTTCATTCGAAAGAAGGTGATCTGTGACGCACATACCCAGAACTGAAAGCTGTTCAGTTTCCTCGATGCTAGTACCATGGATAGCGGCATAGGGGGTGGGTTTTGCTTTAATGACAATAGACAGCATTGGGTTTTTGAAGCAGTAAATTCTACATGGTTTTTAGTTTCCCACTGGACAATGTTGTCATGATCAGGTTCAAGTTCCACATCCGATGTGAATCTAGAAACGAATATGAAAAGCTGAGAGGGCTATCATCAGCAAAACAATTTAATGGATTAGTAGCATTTTGAGGGAACAATTTTTGAACAGCTCACTTTCAAAAAATTTGACAAAAAAAAAAAATATATTTTAACTAATTTTTTTTTTTCAAAATTTTATGAAATTAAGTACAAATACTGTTTTGAAATTTCAATGTTTTCCATTTTAGACAATAGATTAATAAGAACATTGAATTTAGAAAACAAAAATAATAATAAATTAAGTAAAAATATAATTTAAAATTTTTTTTAATTCTTTTTTAACATTTTGAGTTTGATAATTAGTTTTTCAAAAAATGGTTCACTCAAACAATTTTATTTAAAATTAAAATGAAAGAAGAGATTTTTAATGTTTTAAGAAAACCTAAAATTTTCTTTCGAAATGGATGGTTTAAGAAATTGTATAAAATATTTAAGCATCAGGAAAATTTAACAAAAACTAAGAAACAAAAATTAAAGATTTTTAATTTTTTTTCTAATTTGCACATAACTTTTTTTGAAGAAAAGATTGGCTCAAGACATGTGTGGACAAAATAAAATACAGACTAAAAGCTTAAATAAGGCATGATCAAAAAAAATGTTGGCAGTTTTGGCCCGAATGTCTCTTTTTTCGTACAATGTGACAAATTTCACATTCGTTTAAATATTCGAGCTCAAGATTTTGGTGAAATATGGTATTACGATTATAAAGAATATTTAAAAAGTAGGTAATTTCGCAATTTTGTTTTCTGGCTCATTTAGAATGCTTCTGGACCTACAGACTAGGCAGCTGGTCCGATTTCTATAAAACTAGAGCAAAAACTGCGAAAAAATATTATAGAAATACTAGAGTTTGAATGGCTGTAACTCTGACAGTTATTAAATAATATTGCATTTTTAACATCACTTATAAAGGCCTTAAGACTCTACTTTGTTTTAACTGAGCATGTCTTGAACATATCTTTGCTCTGAAAAAAAAATATACCCAGTTTTGAGAAATTATTTTGATTTCTCGATTTTTCTTAGTTGGGTTTTTATAACTTTTCCTGCTTAAATTTTTTCTATAATTTTAAGAAAAAAAATCATAAAAATACATTTCAATAGAAAATTTAATTTTAAGCAAAAAGTTTTATGTGTCAAATGTGTGAAATTCGGCTTTGTTTCCGAGTTATCCTAAAAATTTTGAAAAGTGTTCAGTGTGAATTTAGGAGCATTTTCGGTTTTAGGCATGCTTATGAGCCAAACAAACAAATTTAATAATAGAAACCCTTGCACGTAGGTGATTGTTCTTTTTTAAAAGGTCTAGTCAAAAGCCTTATTACATATATTTATGAATTTATTTGTAAAACATGAACATTTACATTTCTATTGTTTTGTCTGTTCTACATCTTTGGAAAACAAAGATTCACAAAATAAGGCATGTTTTTAGAAGCGCTGTTTTGTGACTAAAAGATCATTTCGCAGACTCTGCTAGTTGATGCTATAGATATTAAGTAAATTTTGTAATTTACTTACATGTTAAAAAAAATTAAGTTATAAAATAATAATAATAATCAATTATTAATCTTTTTGTCTGTTTTAAGCTGTAAGCAACAGAAACAAGTTCTCTTTGTTTTTTTTTTTTGGAATTGGAATGCGTTTAACCAATTCTCACAAATATTTTTCTATTTTAAGAGCAAGATTGGTTTTTTTTTGAAAATCGTGGTCGAAACGTTTAACATCATTCTTGGTTTCCCTATGTTCTATTCTCATTTCCACATATATTTAACAAATCCACATGAGTTCCCATCTTCCCATAAATAAACCTCAATATAACTTTCTTCGCTCAACTGTATAATTTTCAATTCAAATAAAAAAAAAAAACAAAACTTTTGTAACAACTCAAGTGAAAGCAGTTTTCCACAAAGTTTTTTTATTTTTTTATTTTTATGTTGAAAGGTCTCTTTTATGAAATTTAAAGTGTGGTATATTTTGGAAGGTTCATATATGACAGCAGGAATAACTTAAAACCAATTCAAAAATTTCAAACCCGCAACAACATTCACAAAACAACTGACATTCAATTCAATTTAAAATAAAAAAAAAAAAACTTAGCATGTCTGCTACTTAATATCCCTCCTTTATTGAAACAGGAGATACCTATACTTATGTACTTATACAATATTTTCGAATAATTCGTTTTGTATATCTTCAATTGAAAGCCTGTGATTAAAAAAACATGAAAACACAGCAAAACAAAAAAATGAATATAAACGAATCGAGTATGTTTCGTTTTTTTTTTTTTGTTTTTTGATTCACCCCAGGCCCAAAGGCACGTTGTTCGGTTTGGATAGTCTTCTTCTCATTCAATGCGATGATGATGATTGCTGTGGTTCTTCATGAGAGAAGCATGATGATGATGATGATGATCCATCTACACAATTCTACATGACAATTTTACTGCTCCGGTGCTTGCTGTTCAATGTTCGTGTTTGTTTCATCATTTTCATGGTCGGAAATGTAGTCCTCGTCAAGTTGTCAAAAATTATGACAACCATTATACAACACACACAGGGCAAAAGCAACATAACAAAAAAAAAAAACCTTAAAGAACGAGAAAAAAGTGAGTTTCGTGTTTGCAGCTCACACCCCCTCTAGTGGCCGTTGTCGTCATCATCATTATCATCGGGCAAGTTTATATCTTTCTACAGTGGAATTGTTGCAGACAAAACCGAAAATTAATTGTAATTGTTTGTCAACAGTCATTTAGGAGTCCATCTCTGACAATGCAACATATACTGACGACGACGACTATACGATGACGACGCCAACAGTTCGGGGAAACTCAACAATGACGACGACGACGAAACTGACGACGACGACGACAACGATGTCTATCTGGAGGAGGAATGAAAACCAAATACAACACATCCCATAATAACAATGGAACCACCTATTATCGGGAATCAAGCTCTCTCACATGCAATCCCAATCCCGATCCACATCAAAACCCGAATGCAATGTGTGAGAGATGTTTAACAGGTTTTTTTCTTTACTTTTCGTATTTTACTGTTACGTTTTGCGGTCAAATATGACGAGTGAAATTGTTTCATTTTCGAGTGAAGTAATTGTTTAAAAAAAAAAACTAACTTTACTTCAGGAAAGCAAAGCGGGGGACGTCAACGACGAGACGACGACTGATGGCACATAGGTATGCGTGACAGTTGTATTTTTGTCTGTAATTGATGTTAAATGTTGTCGAAAAAAAAAAAAATTAAAAAAAAAACGCTATCATAATTAGCGACACAATCGTGCGTTCAGTCATGCATGGAAAGATCTGGACAAAAATAAATTCCATCCCATCAGTAAAGGAACAAAACTAGAAAGGTGGAATTTTTGTGAAGATTGAAAAAATTTCAAAAAAAAATTTGCCAATATAAGCAGGACATTTTTTTTCAGTGTATCCAACCGATAGGATGAATAGGGAACGTTCTGTAAGAAACCTATAAGCACAAAATTTTTATTTAAATGCTTCACTTTTTTCAATGAGAATTACAAATTTCAAACATATGGGTGGTTTCCCAACTTACATACTTTCTAGAGTTAAGCTCCCGACATCCTGAAATCTTCTCTCATAGGACTCTTTTAAAACCAATAGCTAAACTTAATTATTAACATTTGATTGTGAAAGTAAAATTACTCTCATGGTATTTCTATAAAGACTAAAGCTCTTTTCAGATTCAGATTCTTAAGTCCTATTATGGGATCAATTTTTTCTTTTAGTAGGAGTTTATAGACTTTAGGTCTTATAAGAATCTTGTTATGTAATTTTAACTCTGTTAACAATATCGTAATGAATTCCATAAGAATACCCTTCACTAAAATGCTTTTATAAGATCTGTTATAAGTGTAAAAGTTCTTACCTATAACAAGAAGCTAATAGGAATTACAATAAAAACAAAAGCACAATTAATTAAATTCTTTAAATCTTATAATAAGATAATCACAGTTAAGAAATTGTTATTAAAAAAAATATTTTTCTAGTTCGAAAACTATAAAATATAACTTGATTGTTTCAAAACCGAACACTTATTTAGTAAGTTGGTTAATAATTATTTGACAATTTACGAGGTGAACTCTAGAAAACATATTTTATTAACAAAAGTTGGAATAAGTTGGATAAAGTCAAAATTAATGGGAATTTTAAATAACACTTTTAAGTTTAAACTGGTTTTAGTTAAAAAGACCTGACCTAACCTTACTTATGTGGCTAATTTTTTCAGGTAATGAGATGGTAAAATAAGAAAAAAATAAACCGAGGCTCAAGGGTTCCTTTTGGAACTCCATCAGAAAAGTCGAAAATAAAAATTTTATTTAAAATTCAGAAAAAAATCCAAAAATGTATATTTCGCTTCCAAAAAAATTACTGTGTTTCAAACAAGGAGTAATTTTTTTCACCAAATTTCATCCAACAAACAACATATTTGTTTTGTTTACGATAAAAAAAAGTATTATCACAAACAAACGGTTTTGCACCCCCAACCCACTTCCAGTTATTTTTTGCAAGGAAATATATTTAAGACCAAATTATAATTTTTCCAACTTAATGCTTTTGAAAACTGGTTTCACTCTAGTCTAAACATCTATGTACAGCCAAACCCGCTTAATTTAAAGACATTTAACATTTAAGAGTTTCAACCAAGACGTGTTTTCACCCTAGCTGGATAACTAAAACTGAGCATCAGTAAAGTGGATCACTCTTAGGTGAACCAAATTTCAGTAGACAAATCCCAGAGTAAGACGAAAAAGTTGGGAGTTGAGGACACAAAATAATATCTTAAGTACAAAATATAAAAAACACTGGAAAGGGCATAAATTAACAGAAATTTTGGCGTGCTAGCTCGTAGAAAACCAAAGGCTATTATAGCCCAGTAAGAATAAACATTTTTAAGGTAAAAATTTGTAACAGGCTGTTTTTGGTATTGAGATTACTTATAATTTGAGAAAAGTGCTCAACTATCCAAAGATCACTAGGTCCGTTATTAGAAATCAAAGGTCATAAAAATGGATTTTTGAAAAAAGTTAGTTTAAGAAAAAAAAATTGCTTCACAAACAGGTAGCTGAGGTAATTTTCCATAAAAAACGTTCCTTGAATTTTCAAGTCAACTTTTACGCTAGAAGATTTGTCATTTTCTCACAAAATTTAGTAGTCCTGGGAAATACATTTTTGTATTTTAGGCAAATAGGCCAAGGTTCAGTCCCAAAACTTTGGATCCGGCGTGTCAGTATAACGTACTTACTATTATGTCAAGGGGTACTTCACGGAGGTATGTAAAGTTGTAAGTGAGGTCTTCAGCTTAGCAGGTTTTACTCAAGTGGATTTGAATACTGTTTCAACTATTTCAGAATTCAAATAACGGGTGTTTTTTTAGACGTGTGGTTTTCAAAAAAAAAATAAAACGTATATAATTTAATTTTATGGCCAAGATTAAACCTTTATTAGAAAAGGGTTTGCCATTATGTTTTAAAAATGATTTCTGACAAGTGGCCACCGCGGCTGGCTGAAATAAATTCTAGCAGAGAGGCCAAATTTTTCAACCACTTTTTGCAGAAAATAGGGCAGCAATAACGCACTGAATATTCTCTTCCAATCTCCAATCTCCAATCTCCTCGGGCTTATCGTCTTAGACTAGCGACTTCGCATAACCCCACAAAAAATAGTCCAGTGGTGTTAAATCACATGATCTTGGAGGCCACGCCACAGGCCCACGATGCGATATAATGCGCTCACCAAATGCTTTCTTCAATAAATTAATTGTTTCACGATGCGCCACGCGAACCGAACCAAAATTTTGGTAATAAATTTGCACGATTTGCAAACGTTGTTCAGGAGGAAGTCTATTCATTATGAAATGGGAAACTAAACTGAGCATGAATCAAGTAACAGCTGTCAAAAAGACCAACTTCGAAAAAATGCCAGATTGAAAACCACACGTCTAAAATAAACACCCTTTTTAACGTAGTTCAATCTATGTTAGAAGAGCAATCTGCAATTCTCAAGAATTCAGAGTTAGTACTTTTAAACATCAGTGCTGTCATTTAAGAAATGACCAGAGCAGTATATTAGAAAAACGTTGAATAGTTTTGGGCAAAATGAAATACACCTATTGACACTTGACACTGAAAAACTTGATATTTTCGTTTGTGTGTACCAAATGAGGGTTTCGGTTGCTAAAATTTAAGTTTTTGAAAGCCTATAGGTAAATGCCTCCACAATCACAATTTTTATTCAGCATAAAGGAAAATTTCAAGATTATAAATGCGGTAAATTTGAAAAATAAAATGGTGTTCCCACAGGGTGTATCTCACAATAAGATTTTACAAAAAAATAGGATTGACTGAAAGAGGACCTAAAGCTAAAGTCATAGTGGTTACTTAATACCTAGTTAGCGAAATAAATAGCATGTAATTATAGTTAAGCACAAACGGGACAGAGTATGCAATAAAAAACAAAGGAAGGCTGTTTGGAAGTACGCATTGCTTGAAAGGAGAACAAGTATTACTTTTGAAGTACTTACGAATGACAGCACTAGTATTAAGATCCGCAAGGTCAAATTATTTCTCTCTTCGTTGTCTTTGACCATAATTTAATAAAAACTGAATATTCCTGCTTTCCTGTCATCGAACTCTCATTCCATATTCACTGACTTTTGATGGTTACCAAAATAAAATTGAAATCATATAAAATTACTTTTATTTTCATTTCCTTTTGTAAAAGATAATAAAATCAACCACAAACTTAAATAATTTTATGATCCTTTTGCTTGGTTCCACCCATCAAAAACCATCACTTTAAATATATATTAAAAAAGATTGTTAAAAATCCTTTAATAAAAAATATAAAAATAAATAAAAACCATCAAAGACTTTCTTGTAATTTTGTATTAATTTAAAATGCAAAAACCAAAAGAGGCGGACTGGATTGGAGTGGCTGCATAAAATTTACAAGTAATTTTTTTTTTGAATATAATAAAAGTAAATGTATCTCTTTATCTCTTGAGAAATTATAGCTTTTTACCATTTATAGTTCTGCTAAAACACTTAAGATATTATCTGGTAGTAAAAAAGAGGATTTTTCAATACCACAGAGTCTGTCAACTCACTTCACATGTGGGAGTAAGTGCAAATTAGTTTTTCTCTTCATTTTTGTTTTCTTATTCAGACTAAGAAACAATAATAATATTATATAGAGAGACCTAATGAATTATAAATGGGAATTGGTCATATTTCGTGCTTCATTAGTGATCGAATGGAAATATATTTTTTTTATAAATTGAAAAAAAGAGAAAAAAAAAACTGAAAAACCTATAAATGGAAAAATCATGATGCTGTTTATGGTAAATTATATTCATTGGAGGCGCGCACACTGTCCATTTTTGAGACTTATAGGGAGATTTAAATAGAAATTTTATGAGTATTTTTTTTTGCTTTTCCAAACCCAGCTTAGAAGCTATTAAATTAATTTTAAATGTTTAACTGTGATATGCCATACTTTTTTCCCAAAGATTTTTTTCAAGGAGTTATAGGTACAAACTGAAAACAGAAATACACATACCTCATTGTGTTAGCATATTATCATAAAAGTTATTTATTATACATGCATGCAAGCAGAAAGTCTTGTGTTGTTTTGATTTAAAGCTTTCATTATTATTGGGAATTATGATTTATGCATTGTTGAAAAAAAAAAACAAAATGTCATAAAATCACAATAGCTCCGTTAATATAGTGAATATTAAAAATTATTATGAAGATGATGATGATTGTTTTTTTTTGGGTTTGAAATATGTGGCCTTATTGTGAAAGAGAAGATTTAACATAAAGAAGGTAGGTTGAATGGATATAAATGTATCTACATAATCTAAATGAGATCATCATTTTTTGGGATATTTTTTCATATTAAACTGGATTCAAAAGTAAAATTTTGAACTAAAAAATTAAAATAAAATTCAAATTGCCCATAAATCAAATTATTAAAACTCTGGAGGCCTAGTTTTTTAGTTAAGAAACAATAGTGGGCTTACCTACGGCCTATAAATTTATTATTAATTTATTTAGTGCTTACTAGGCATATCGTCAGCTATTAGAGTGCAAATTAGCTAACACTGATTTTGGATATTTGTTACTATCAAGAATTTAACAAAAAAGGGTTAGTGAAATATGAATACATTGAAAATTATTGAAAGCTATTCTTTTTGTTAATAAATTCAGAAAACTTAAATAGATTGAATAATTTTGTGTATTATTTTTTATGAATTTTTGAAATAATCTATATCACAAATAAACGACAGTGGAACGCGACTGAGAAAGCAACAAACCTTAAAACCTTGACAAATGTTCAAATATTGCGATGCGAAGGTATTATGTGGGCATTGAAAACAACTCTCATAGCGGGACTGTAAGTGATATTCAACTTGAAACCCCTAGATCAATCCATCCAAGAATCAGCAGAATTCAGTGACTTTCGGCTAAGCCAGACCAACGGACCGTACTCGGATTCTTCAAAGAAATGTGGGAATCAACAGACCTTTCACTACCACTTTTCCTAATAGAGAGGAGTAGGAGTGGGGAAAACAATCAAGCTCTCAGTAATGAGTTAATGATACCTAACCATCTTCACTGATGGTTCTAAGATGGACACTGGAGTTGGTGCAGTAATTTTCTCGGAAACTTTGAGACTAGCTAGCTTCAAACTTCCAGACCTTTGCAAAGTCTTCCAAGCTGAGGTCTTGGCAGTGGCCAAAGCAGATACGCAAATATCAATGATGGCAACACCGTGAACTGATATCACCCTCTTTACTAATAGCCAAGCAGCAATAAAAGCAAATTGTTCCACCGAGCTTCTAAGAGCTTAGGTGTCTTTGCATGCAGCATAACATAAGACTCTGCTGGGT
Source organism: Dasysyrphus albostriatus (assembly GCA_946251815.1). Lineage (NCBI taxonomy): Eukaryota > Metazoa > Arthropoda > Insecta > Diptera > Syrphidae > Dasysyrphus > Dasysyrphus albostriatus. Next base: position 143,612,004 of record OX276336.1, read on the forward strand.
TCCTGGTCACGGTCACAGTGATGTACAAGGACACGAAAGAGGTGATGAAATAGTGAAATCGGATTTCTTTTGGCAGGTGCTTGGGTTGTATCTTTAGCAATTTATCTTTCATATTCATAACAATCCGATGGTGGTGTTAGTGTGATGGTAGTGGCAATGGCGGTGTGACTTAACGGATATCGTTTAGTCACCAATAGCTCATTAGACCTGACAAACAAAAACGCTATCTACTACAGAAAGTATCATCCATAAGCTATAAAAGATAGTGTATCTTAATATCGAGTATGATTGAAAGTGAGACATTTTCAAAGGAATAAGAAGATATTGTTTTGTATAGTGACAGAGGAGATACTTATTTATGTTAGTAGGTAGAGGGACCTTCGCCGATCGACATATTAAAGTACCAACCTAAGTACCATCAAACAGGATATTGGTAAGAAATTATTAGAAAAAAACAGTGAAACTTGCTCGAAACATGCGGCACAACTAAAAAATTATGAAAAAACTTCAATAAGCAGATGGCAGACAGAACTATGCAAATAAATTAGAAACATCATTGTTCCCCTTTTCAGCACCGGCAAAACCTACTGGGATTCCACAAGAAGAAAATGCGACTAAGTACTGACGAAATTTGCAGATTTCTTAAAGAACAAATAGGTTTTTTAAGATTGAGTGGGGATACAATTTCCTAAGGTATCATTCCATAAGGTAGGTAGGTAGGTAGAAACAGTGGCTACAAGTATTATATCGTCCACAGATTGCAAGAACTAGGTAAATCAATTTTAAAAATTTTGGAGATAGCAAGGTTCATAGATACCTAGCTACCAGAGAAAGACTGAAAGTTTAATTTTGATGTTTCACACGCTTCATAAATACATATCTTATATGTTTCTATGGTAGAAAAAAATTGAAAATTGCACAAAATAATACCGTTTTTGACGGGATATTGTAAAAAATTAAAATCAACGATAATCACTCAATAACCCAATTAGTGCTGAAGTGCGCTGGCGCTGTTTCCATAATATAAAGCACCTTTTACATAAGCTGTGAACTGCGAATGCGAATAAATTTGTTTAGGAAATTTCAAGCGCAAATATTAACAAAATCTCATTTAACTTTTTGACAATCTGAATAAGTGTTCCTATTTGCATTAAAAAAATAGCATTTTTATATTTCCTAGCGACCAACGAGACATTTTCTGTAAGCCGCCAATCAATTTGCAATCTTCATCATCAGGACGAGCGAACTTTTCAGGACGAATAAAAATTCGCTCAAATATAACCCCAATTTTACTGGTTTATTTTTCTTAACAATTCGCATGTGAACTCATGTGAAAAAAAATGTCAAAACAAAACTCGCAACCATTCGCAATTCGTGGTTCGCTATTTGCAGCTCATTTGAAAGGCACTTAACTCGTTTGAAATGTGGATGGAAGTGGATTAGAGTAGGGTTTTGTGTGTTGCTATAGCACTTCTGTTACTCCTCAGACGGGAATTAAAGACGTTATAGGAGTATAACTCACTCCTTTGATATTTACTGGAGCAAATAATATCAGCGTTATAGGAGTCATATACAAGTACTTCCTTATCTCACTATGTTGTAGTTATAAAATGACCAAGAAGCTTTTGCTTCAATAATCATCCAGAAAATTGTTATACAATTGTTTTACAATCTTTATGTAAGTGCTTGTTACTTAATTTCTATATTACTTGTATAAGTGAAGGCTCAAAGCTATAGAATAAGAAATGTCAAGATGCCACAAGTGTTGTTTCTTTTAACTCTGTTTTTTTTTTTATATCCTAAGCACGGATAAAAGAATTAAGTTGTACCCAATATATCTATACCTGTATAGTTAAAAGAAAAAAATTTCTAGGAAATGAGATTTATTATAAGAATAAAAATTTTATTTTTCTAGCAAAAATGACGCTTCACTTACTCGTTGAATTTTGTATAGAAATATGTCTGCTTTTGATAGTTAGAGATAAATCTTAGAAACTTCAAAATGTGTTACGGGGGCTCTTGAAGATAAGATATCCCAATAAAGTTATTAATTACTTTGTTTGCATTTTGAAGAACAATTTCGCATAACAGCTTCTATAGAGTAGGAAACAAAAAGTGCTCATATGAGTTATATGTATTAGTTCACATTAGAAGCCTGTGTGCAACTTGATTTTGAATAGAGCTCAATATTTTGTTATAATTTTAAAGTTTTAAAGACTTTCAAAAACAAGAACATCAATTAGGTGCAGAATGCATAATAAATCTTATGCTTGTATAGGAATTTTTTATGGTAAACCTCAAATAGTTCATCACATTTATTTCAAAAAAATTCAAACGATCTTAGCTCTTTTTATTGATTTTTTTTATTCAAAATACAAGTCATAATGTCATTTTATATAGAAATTCCACATGTGCCACTTGCAATAAAATCTGTCGAAACTAGTGAAAAACTCTGCACAGATGGTTAACATTTTTTTTTTCGAATATAATCAATTCTGTTTCAAATGAATAGCCGAACATCACATCTTCAGATTACCGCTATAAATTAAAACCAACACATTTTCCCCAATGGGGCGGACGAAATTGCTCGTTGACTTCTAATAGATATTAAAAAATAAAGTGATAAAACTACCGAAATGCCATCTAATTTGTGTCCCTTAAACAACTCTGTTATCTAATACTCTCTAATTTGAACAAAAATTCCTCCCACATATATGTAGAGCGACATAAAACAACTTGCACTTGTCCTATAATAAACCTGCCAGCTTTAATCTTCTCTCTGCCGATCCCGACTCGGCTTAAATACTCTGAACTATTTTTTTTTTTTTCCAAATGGGTAAAACTTAATGGTAGCCATTAAGTTTAAGTTTGAAAAAAAAAAACGTAATAAAAAAGTCAACTTCAATAACAAGAAGCCGCAACACTATTCACATACATACAATAGCTATACAATCGAAATGTTGATAGACATTCATACACCGAATTACTGCTGCATCCATAATGCTTGATCTTTGTGTCACAAAAGAAAAAAAAGAAGAAGAGGAAGAACATACGATCACAGCACAATCAAGTCTTAAATTTATTTAATGATTTCTAATAAAAAAAAAAAATATTTAACAAAATGAATAAGAAAAATCTCTATTATGGCATTTTGACATACTTTCCCGGTTTTATTTTCGACACAAGATACTTTTTCAAATTTGAATCAAAGCAGAAGAAGTATCTTTTTTGTTTAATATCTCAACTATGTATATTATTGTATGCGCGATTCATCGGAATCCTTAGATGCAGATTTATAATACACTCTGTCATTAACACCATCCTCTATTCTATGTAAGGTGGAGGAACACCGCCACATCGCCGTCGCGTCACCCCATTCAGAGACGACGAAGAAAGGGGCACGCACAGAACTCACGCTCTCTAAAATTTTATTTGTGTTTTCCTTCGACAGAAATATGTTTAATATTTTTAGAAAATATCTTTTGGCAGGTGCTTGGGTTGTATCTTTAGCAATTTATCTTTCATATTCATAACAATCCGATGGTGGTGTTAGTGTGATGGTAGTGGCAATGGCGGTGTGACTTAACGGATATCGTTTAGTCACCAATAGCTCATTAGACCTGACAAACAAAAACGCTATCTACTACAGAAAGTATCATCCATAAGCTATAAAAGATAGTGTATCTTAATATCGAGTATGATTGAAAGTGAGACATTTTCAAAGGAATAAGAAGATATTGTTTTGTATAGTGACAGAGGAGATACTTATTTATGTTAGTAGGTAGAGGTACCAGAAATAAATTTTATTTTCTCTGTTGTTGTTTTTGTTGCTTATTTTTTCTGAATCATAATAATTTTCGTGCAAACTATAAATAGCTACTTGCACGAAGAATCCACGGTACGATGAATTTTTATACGCATTTTGAAGCTTTGTCATGGTTGTTGCACTTCACGCATGTTACGGATACAATGTGCGTATCTGACAGTGCATCAGATCTTGTCAGAAGAATCGGAATATATTAAATTCATAAAAAACTTGCACACTTGGAAAATGTCATTTTTTTTTTTAAATACACCTCATTACCTGTCTTATAGATATTTTACTCTCAATTCTTATTTATGTTTCTTTTTCTGTATTATTCAGTGTGATAATTGCGGTTAAAATTTGGTTTGACACAGATATTTTTTTTTTCATTCTGTGGTAATGTTTGTTCATCTTGTTTCACAGAAAATATGTGTTGTTGCTGTTTGTGCATTATACACAGATTGGATTTGGAATTGTTGTTGAAGTCGCTGATGGTAAACGATGATGGGAGAATATTTGCCATTGCCACGCCTTGAACAACTATATAATTGCTGATCTACTAATATTGACTGACCTTAACAACTATTGATTCTTGTACTTAGGTATGTAATTGTGTTACTTTTGTGTTGTGTCAAAGGGGTTTCGAGTCAAGCTAGGGAAGATTTCGTGTAAATTGACATTTAGAAGGGAATTTTTGTATATGTCACATCTGACATGGAATATGGGAGAACTGTTTTCGTTCAGAAAACTGCAATGTGATTTTTTTTAGTGATCTTACCATTTGTGACTTTGAAGAAAGAGCGTGCTGGTTCTGTAAGAAAAGAAAGATGTAGGTACGTTAGTAAAAAGAAATTTATTTATCAAGATTAATATGTTTAATTTAAGAAGTTTAGAAGAATCTAAATAATATTTGTCTTAAGGTTCCAGAAATATCGCTTGGATACAGCTGTGGACTTGGCAGGATCCAATACATATTGGCTGGTTAAGTTTATAGTGAAGTTAACTGTTTCTAAATAGCTTTTTATGGCCTTCAGTCCTACAAACTGTCATTTCGTCCGGCTTACTCACTTGGACTTTTCAGTGACGTAGTGAGGGCCTTGTCATACGCAATTTGAATTAAGTTCAGATCAAATTACATGAATTCTTTTACAAAAATCCACTGTAAACTATATTCAACAAATTAGAATTCCTAATCATTAAGCTGGGAATTTTTTTGCCTGGGGGCCAATGATTTAAAAGACTAAGGCCCATCTTCTGAAATGAAACTTAAATATTCAAGTTCAACCGAAGAACTTATAATGACAGTTAACGACGAGGAAAAAGTAATGAATGAATGAATGAAATATTGGGGACGTTGTTGCACTGTGACCTTAAGATCTATTGTGTCCCCACCTAAGACCGGATGAGGTTGCTCATTCTACAATTCTTCCTCAAATTTTATTTCCCTAAGAAATTTGAGTATTTGGAGGACTTTTAGAGAGGCAAGATTACTCTATTCTACCTGGTAGTTTCCCAGGTGTTTTTTCCTTTGATGCAGAACTGCATCGCATCTCCCTAGTATATGGTCTGGGCTTTTTCTCATGTGTGCAGCAAAATCTGCATGTTGGACTGCTAACTACACCGATGATATTCAGTTGCCTCTTAAGCTTACAGTGCCCAGTTAGCAGACCAGATATTTTCCTAAGGTTGTTTCTAGTAAGGTAAAAGTAGAGTTTAAACCATGCTCGGTTGTAATTACCAAGCAATAGTTTCGCCTGCCTTTGCTTGGGGAGTTTTTTTCCAGTTATTGGATTTTTTGGCCTCTTCAATTTCTTTAGTTTTGTGTTTTATCACATTACCTATTAAGGGAGTCATTGCCCCTATTTTCGCTAAGGAATGTGCTTCTACATTTCCCTGGAAACCAACCTGACCAGGTACGCAATGAAGTGTGACACTGTTGTTCTTGCCTAGGACATTTAGCTTGTTCACACACTCCCAAACTACCTTAAAGATGATTGCGTACGAGCTCAGTGCTATGAGTGCAGCTGGACTGTCTGACATAATGGCAATGTTTTAGTTTCGGTAATTCCCTTCGAGATTATGTTCTGCGCATTTTGCTATGGCATGAACTTCCGCCTGAAAGATAGTAATAGACTGTCCCATCGGTATGGAAAATTTTGTTCTAGACCCAAAGATATCAGCCTTAGTCCCTTCAGTTGTTCTCGATCCATCCGTGACCACTTGGTTTGAGAGTATAGTTTACTGTTTCGCCTACCCACTCCTTTTTATTACTTAGCTTTATTTGAAAGTTCTTCTAGAAGTTGTATTTCTTAATTATGCCATCTCTTGGAATGTGAATAAAGTTTGTTACCGCTGACTTTTGAATGCAGTCCTTAACCCTAAGATTAATGGAAAAAGTAGAACATATTTAAGTTGAAAAAACATTAATATTAGAGTTTTTCTTCCATAGTAAACGAGTCTCAGATGAACTGCCAACCTTTACAAAAAATAACGTATTACAAATGTTGTTTCTCTTTTTTAATTCAGAATAGAACTCTGAACAAATTCCGAGCATATCGAGCATGTTCTGAACATCCTCTGAACTAAGCACCTCTGAGCGCTCTGAACTATTTTTGAAATACCTCTGAACACTAGCTTTCAAAATTCTTGTGTTCAGAATTTGACTCTCTCTGCTCAGTTGTTTTATTCTGAGCTCATAGAGCACGTTCTGAACAAACTCAGAACACGCTCAAAACGAAAAAAGAAACACAAATTGTTAGCTTTAAACGCTATGAACTAAAAAAGAAACACAATTTTTTATTTGACAGTTCAGGCTTAGCCTTGAACTAGAGAAAAACGCCCATAGTCAACTGATAACTTTTAGCGACATCAAGGGGATATAGTGACAGTTTATTCTCTGAATTGAAGGTGTTAAAAGCTATTTTGAATCAATAATTTGACAAGTCCTATTAAATAGAGCTAAAACTTTAACGTGGCTTATTTATTTCTGCAGTAAAGGGTGAGATATCTGTGGGTTTCTTCTTGAATCATATTTTAATTCGTACTGATAGCTTTTTTCGCTTAAAATTTTAACAGAAACTCTAAAATATTTTTCAGTCAAGTTACAATTTTTTATTGCTCACTTACGGCTGCAGTTATTATCAGCTAATTTGAGAAACTATCTCAATCAATGAAATTTTGTGTAGTTTGCAATGGTCCATTTTTTTCAGATTTGTAGCACTGGTTAAATAAAGGTTATTTATTAATTTTAATTTAACACCCCTAGGGCTCGCCACGATACCAGAATAGTCTTGGTCACGTTTGGTATCAGAATTGTAAGCCCAAATGATGCCGAGATGATACCAGTTAAAAGCATCCAAAATGATAGCGAGAAACTACCAAGTCAATACCGTATTTTCTTGACCGAGATTTATCGAGACTTTGAGTAATTTATCATTTGGCATCGACAGAAAGAAATTATTTTTGAATATTATTAATACAAGCAAAGACTTCTTGTAATTGGAGAAAATTTCGAAATTATGGTTTTAGTTAAACCCATCCTCTGCCTTCACCATTTTTTTATGCTTGGATCCTCGAAAACGCTTCTTATCATTTGATGACATTTCAGACTTGGTTCTCTTAAGTTATTAGTGAAATTCACCCACTGCTACGCCTTCTTTTTCCAATCAACCAGGTTAAGATTTTAACTGTGATTTTTTAAGTTTTAATTTAACAAAAAATCATGAAACTTATTGAATTTTGTCTCCAAACGCACTTATTGAGTATGACTTTACAACCGACAATACTGAAGTTTTTCTATTCTAAAAGTAGTAAACAAAATAAACCTTGCACCTACCTATCTGAATTGAAGAAAGACATTGTGGAAGAAAAAATATTATTTTTTTTTAATAATTTACAATGGGGACTTGAGTTTAAATAATACAGAAAAACTTAAGTAAAGTATACTTTAACCTATGTTTAAAAATATTCTTAAGCCAAGTCCTTACCAAATTCATCGCGTTTTTTTTTTTTCATTTTACAAATAATAATGACTATCAGCACTGAACTCTAGAAATCATGCGATATTCAAGTAACGCAGTGCTGAAATTCTTCGGTCAAGTCCCTAAACAATACCGAGAGTCTACTTAGATTTGTTAGAAAAGAATCAATTTGAAATGAACCTGATATTCATGAGCTCCTTGTGCATAACAAAAATGAAAATAAAAAAACTGCTCCATTATATTAAATTCCAAATTTGGTACGCAAAGATGATGCCTGAAAAATACAAATTAGATATAGGAACACAAAAAAAAAAAAAATATATAAAGTTAAATAAAAAAACACTCCTCCTATGCTATAACCATCACCATAAATTTTGTATTTTTATATTTTTTTATTTCTTCCTGGAGAACATCGGAGATATTCTATGCAAAGTGACGACGACAAAACTATACAAACCTAAAGGTAAGCAAATACCTCCCGTGAACCTTATAGCTGTGCGCATATTAATGATATTCCGGTCAGTGTGGTGCTGGGTTGGTCTGGTGGTGGTGCTGAAGAGAATATTGTAGAAATGCCTAAGACATGGCATCAACAACCACAACAATATCCCCGAGATCTAAAGTTAGAGGATATATGTATTTTTTTTTTGTTGTACATATTGTTGTTGTTGTTGTCGTCGTCTGTGGAAAGGAATTAGATACCTACACTCAATCTTGTCTACTTATTTCGGGATTTGCTTCCAACCAGTTCCTTTTGAGTTAAACTATCAGGTTGCTCTTCGACAACAAAACTAACAACAAAAAACCTTCCATAACACACGTATTTTTGGATTTTTTTCTTTTTTTTTTAAAAAAACTTGTCTTTCTATTGAAAATAAAATTAAGCTTTGAAAAAAATATTTCGCGCGTAGGATTTCTTATAGACGAGAGATTGACTTTTGCCTGGGTGTGAACTCTTTCGTTCAAAATGTTGTCTGCTGATTTTTTCCTCTGATGGTCTCAGTTTACATTTTTATTAAAAATAAAAATATTAAATGGGCTGCCCCTTCCAAAAAAAAAATAAAATTTAATAGATTAACCACAAAAACACGTTGTTGCCTTCCTTACATTTTTTTGTTCATTTGTTATACCTACGCCTATCCTATATAGTAGGTATATACCTACTATCTACTCTCTACCTTCGTCTGCACCTATGTCGTTCCCGAATTAATTTTCTAATCAAAATTCGAACCCAACTCCATAGGCATATGTATATATAATTGGAGGTATGTGGGGACATACATAGACCTATGCCTATATGCTATATGTTAATCATTCCAGAATGTCGTCTCGACTTCCTTCAAGGTTATTCAACTCTGATTTGCCTTTTAAGTCAAAAATCAAACGCATTTAAATATTTTTTTTTCTTTTTCAAACAATTCATTTTTTCTGAACATTTTTGACGGTGTTATAAAATTTCTCATAATCGATTGTTTCTTTGAAACGAATTATCATAAAAAGCAGGAAATGTTATTAGTTTTAAGAATTTTTTTTTATATGTAGGTATGTATTTTGGTAGCGGCTCTGTATTTTAAGAAATATTTTTAAAGCCTTCATACATATGTTTGTGTACTTGATAATGTAGTTGGTTTGTTTTTTGTTTAAAAATGGAGAAATATGATCGTTAAGGATGTAAGCTTCGACTATTAGGTATTGGAGAGAATTTAGGGAAGTTTTCAGAATTCTTCGGAAATATTTTTTTTGGCAAAAATTTAACATATTCCAAATACTTTATGCTTTTCCAAAAATGGATTTGAGAAGAATAATAAAAAAAATGGTAAAATTCAGCAACTTTTTTTTGTAAAAAATTTAATACTAGAATTACGAGTGTGTTATAGATTTGGTCCAAAACATTTCGACACTTCTTTTCATATGATTTTTTTTGTATGATGGGAGATACTATTTCATTTTGGTTTTGAATATCTGTATATTGCATAAGAAGTAGAAGCCAGGTAAAAACGTTTCCAAAACTTTCGTTAAAAAAAAAAAATTGTACTTTTATTAAAGCTATTTGGGTGTAAAAAACATTTTTCGAAAAATGATTACGAGTATTAATGGTCGGGACCTTCTTAAAAACGGTATGAATGAAGGAATGTTTTAAGAAACTTTGTTACTTTTATAAAAAAAAAACGGTACCTCTATATATTGTCAATGAAAAGTTTATTCTTCTCAAAAATGGTTTTTACGATTTTGATTAAAAAATTTCACTATGCTTAAATTAATGCGATCTGCTACTTAACATTTACCCTAAGCAACTTTTAATAGTTCCTAACATAGAACGGATTTTTTCATTTTGAATTATCTCATTACCACCAAAACGGATTTAAATAATTTTTTATTTACAAATTTGGAATAAGTTCGAATAATATTATATCAACATTTTCGAATTTTTACTTGGGATATACATAGGTACTATAGGGCAAGTCATGGATTGGTGCAGATAAAATCTTCGAGATAACAATCAAACATGACATTACGATGATAGAGAACACCAAATAAGTGGGTAGGAAAATTCTGGAGCCGGACCTCGACCTACAATAAACCACTTAAGAGATTTTCTTCAAATTATGAACTTATAATTTTTTGTAACTTTCTCAAGGAAAAGTAATTTTTTAGCTCCAAAAACAACTGTACTTGTCATTCTACCGTTAAGGAAATGCTTATATGTATACCTTAAAAATAGCCTTAGCGGCTGCTAAGTATAATACATTTTTTGGTTAAAAAAAATTACCAAAAACCGTTATTACCTCCCTAATCATGCCTGATATATAACAGTTTTCTTGATTTTTGACTTTCTTATTGACGGCTCACACGATTTCAATCAAATTTTTATGCAAAAGCTCCTTTGTAATGTCAATAATATTGCATATCAAAATTTTGAAAAGAAATAAATTTTGGATTTTCAATAAAATATATACATATTTTTTTTTTGAAATTTCAGTAATGGGGTGATGAATATTTCTGAAATAAAGTTTATAAGTGTGTTTTAATGCATACTCAAAATTGGCATATACCAAAACTTTAAAAAAAAAAAGTTACCAACATTTTATGTAGTAGGTATGAATAAAAATTGTTTTTAAGAAAACTGCTCCAACTATTTTAATTTTCTTACTTACAAAGTATAGAAATGGCATACTTGTTTTTGAGCTCTAAGTGGATTTAATAGTTAAAAGAACGATTTAAATGGTTTTTGATATTTTTTTTCTATAATTAATTTCATATTTTTAAAGTTCTTGATTCCAAGCATTTTAAACATAAGAGCAACTACGTGCGATTCAGTCATGCATCTTATTTATTTGAATTTTTAAAAACAGTAAATTTTTTTTTTTTTTTTTTTTTTTTTGAAAAATCGGTATCATACATTTTTTTTGAAGTTTTAATTAATAATAATAACATACTCAATATTCCTATGTTAAAATTTTTCCTCACAAATGTGTTAGGAATTTTAAAGATAGATAATTAATTTAAAAAAAAGCTCTAACGATTTAAAATATTTTTTTTTCCATATACAGTAGATGAGTAGACGCTCGATATAGTGAAGTAATAAAAATGAGGCCAGTTCACTCTTTCGAAATTGTTGATTTTTTTGAGTGGGATTTTTAAAAGGCTTTTTTAAGATGAATTTGATTTAAATACACATTTTGTCCAAGGTGAATGTTTTTACATTAATTCAATATTTAAAAAAGCTTTCCATCAGGCTTGAACAAAAAGAATGGAAAAAAAATCTCCAGATTGTCCTCAAGCAATGTTTAGTTCTTGTGAGACATTTTTATAAAAAAAAAATTTATAATATTTTGTGTGTTACAATATTATGAATAATTCACCATTTCGATATTTATTAAATCGAGCGTTTACTGTATCTATACTTGATCAAGAATTCAAATGGCATTGTTTTTCCCACCTTAAAGTTAAAGGAGTTGTTTTAGCGAATTTTACCATCGAATTTCATGATTTTTAACATTTTTCTCTAATAATTTCCATGTCTTTATTTTATAAACCCTAAGCCTCTTCAACATAAGATACTTGCGATTGCGATTTAGTCGTGCATTTTATTTTTACAGACCCTAAATTTAGTTTCATCTCAATAAACAACAAGCTTTGATAAAAAAGCAAAAAGTTTAAAATAGGCAAAAATGTATAAAACGAAATGCACAAATAGTTAAAATGGGTAAAATAAAAACAAAGCTTTGGAATCAGGAGGATATGAAACGTCATTGTATAAAGCCGATACTTTTTTACGATTATTTACAAAAAAAAAGCAAAGTTTTTGCAAAATATTTTCTTTATTATAGAACTTTAAGAATCTAAAACAAAAAATCAAACTTTTAGAATCAAGAATAAAAACACGATTTTCCCCTATTTACCCTATCACAAAAAGATTTTATTTTAATGGGAAAGCCGAAATGTCGCGGTCATTGCTAATTCCTTTTTTTTATTGAATTCCTTATTTATAACGTTGCATGAAGTGCAAAATAAATAAAGATTTAGGTAGGTAACAAGAAAGAAGGTTATAACTTCCGTCAAATATGCACTCACAATTGATACTATTATCTCAAATCCCATGTCATTAAACCATCACACCAGCTGATATAGCTAAAATCAGTTTTTATCCTAAATTCCTTAATCTCTCGAAATTTTTATTTTATAGAAACATATGCATATCTTTTTGTATGTCCCTTCCTGACCATTTGAGCTCCTGTCACTTTTCGTCTGACCCTTTTTAATTCTTCAAAAAAAAGGGATGTTTCATGCCAACAACGCGAAGGTTATTTTGTTTTTTGTTTTCATTTATAATTTATTCGATTCAAAGGTAATAATTAACCAGACCTAAAAATTGAAATTAGGATATTAGGGACTTGAATTTTGTTGTCCTATTCAAGTCCTGGATTATATACTTATATTCTTTTTACACATTTTCACGATTACGAACAAAGGTAACTTCGTGTTTGTTGTATTTATGTAGATATGTAGCCAAAAAAAACTTGTCCCCGTTTACATTAGATAATTAGTGTCATCATTATCAAATGTGAATTATTAATGAAGGTATCTATCTAAAGAAAAAAAAAACTGGTGTGCCTTTTTTTTAAATTTTCTTATCGGAACATATACATCTGTTAATGCGAAGGCCATTTCATTAAATTTGGTTCCTGCAGTGAAATCTATTAATTAACGTTAAATTACCAACGCTGATTGTAACTCCGTTATATTCTCTTAAGAGGGTGATTGTTTTTTTTTTTTTTTGTCAAACCTCCAACTGTTTTTTCTATATTTTTGTGGGGTAAATGGTTATAATGCACGCAATGTAAATACAAACATTAGATTAAGATAAAGTTATATAGGTACTAATATTGTATATCTATTCCTTCTAAAATAATATGGGTTTGGCCAGACTTTTAATGCAATCAGTAGCTTTTCATCATTTGTCATCTTAATGTGACACAAAAATTATACAAATATTTGGCCTTAGGGTAATAGACGATTTCGCTTTTTTTTGGAATGTACGAGTATTCATGTGTGGTAGAAATATCAGAAAAAACTACTTAGTTTTTTGTTCATCCTAAAGCCTAGTGAGTTATTGCGAGTTTCACCCTGGAAATATTTCACCTGCCGTATTTTTGCTAGCCCGGAATTTTAAAAGCTACAACACCCGAACTTTTATTGGCTAAAATGAACAAAAAACTTAGGCAAAGGGCACCAGAACCCCTTTTGTCTCTTTTGTTCACAGACAAAATATACGCCTGATACTCACAATAAGGCTGAATATGAAATATTTAAAGAAAACCCTTAGTTAACATTAACAACTTTATGGTCTTTATACAAAAATTCGAAAAAAATTGCCTTTGTGGATACCAGCTTTGAGGTGGAAATTATTTCCTGACAAATAATTCGGACCCCATTTGAGCTGCTACACTAGAGAAAGGATTTACTTGGTTTAAGAACTGACTCATCAACAAAAAACTAGCAATGACATATTTGTTTCCACACACTGATTAGGTAAATATCTTCACAACGTTGCTCAACCTACTCTCCAACTCCAAGTCACTGAAAATATTGGAATTAAATACCAATGCCATTATTTTAATTCATTTAAATCCAGCAAACTCAATTTTTCACATCAAAATCTTCTAATCGCAAATTCTTTATACATAAATCTGCTTGATAAATCCACTCTTCATAAATTCACTGAATTTACACACATAGAGATTAAAAGTTAAAACAAAATAAATTAAAATAAGTATAGCTAGTATGGCACCTCTTTAAAAATAAAAACCCCTTCGCACATGGGGTAACACGTGAAATTCCATATCCCATCATCCACACCTGTTTTGGATTCAGTGAGGCATCTCGCGCACTCGCACCATTTAAGTGAAGTTATACACCACCTCTTGCAAATCCAATGTATTTGTATAGAGAGAGACCCATTGTGACTTTTAATCATTATTTATAGCCGTCAAACTCTCCCATATGCAAATGTTGCTGCACATCAACAGAGACTGTACGGCTGCACCTTAAAAATCTGTAGGTACTTTTTGTTTCGTGTATCTTTAGAGTGACACTCAATTTGACATACAAATGCAAGCTGCGTGGCCTACGAGCACATGACACTAATCTAGCAAATTTCAAATATGTAAAATTCCACCAAGTTTTGTGTGTACCTATTTTTTTTTTTATTTTGTTGACATTCGAAACCAAAAAAATGTATTTAGTTAGACTTCCCTATTGATCTAGTCTGTGGCTATCTCTCTCTTAACATACCAAAAGTTAGACCACGATCGACGAAATTCCTTCAAATACACGAATAGTTAAATAAACATACAAAAATAGAGACACATCCTTAAGATACATTTTGTGTACATTCCGATGAAAACGAATGAGTATGTACGACTATAAGCAATGTTGCATTGTTCGACTCTGTGGAAAAAGTCAAGTTTCGCAATAAGTTTAAATTGATGGAGAGGCACCTGGGTGGAACGTATAAAATGCACATCACATATGGCTTAAGTGGGAAATCTTTGAGATTCATTGGGATTCTCTTGAATCTTTTGAATTAAAAGAATGTGATAGTAATGTACAAATTTGTCAAAATGTCAGTGGGATAGTAGGTGGAGTATTTTGTCAAAGAAAATTTATAGAAAAAAAAAATGCAGGGCCGAATAATTATAAAAGTTGTTGTTGTTTTTTTTTTGACATGACAACTTTGTGGAGTTAAGAAAATTGACAAAAATTCAGTACCTTATATTCTTTTTAAGTATAAAATAGATCAACTTGTGCATAAACAATGTTAGTAAATATTGAAAATTTAATAACTAAGTGAATGATTTGTTGCGGAAATAGTGTCAATTTTGAATAGAAAATTTGACTGAAATGATGAACCAACTGCAGTTGCTGGGTCCAAATTTGAGATGAAACTGGTTTGCTGATTGTTAACTGAACATACTGTGTCATAAATTTGCTCAACGGAGAAAATCAAACCTGATGAATGTGTTTGGCACTCGGGTACCAAGGATCTTAGAAAGTGAATATCAGCCACACCAAACCGAGGAGAGTTTTGCAAATAAATATCTTAAATATTAGCTTAAAGATCACAACAATTAAAGCAAATAACCACAAATATTATTCATATATGGCTTTTACGGGTTTGGGGTCTAAATTCTGGCAGGGTGAACATTTTTTTTTGCAAAATTCTGCTTTAAAATTCTATTTTTCAGCTTGTCAAAATTTTTCAAACCTTCTTTTAGTATCGTAAATTTATTTTTCTATACTTGCCTTTTAAAATTTTCCAAACCATCTTTTTATTATTGACAGAATTTCGAAAGTCAATTTTCTTATATATCTAGTTGCCCAAGCATAAATTATAGGATAAAAATCTTTCATTTTGTGAAAAAGTGGTGAAGATGATTTTTTTTTTAGATTCTCCCACCTTCTTTTTCTACATTCATTTGTTAAAATCTTTCTTAGATACCATTGTAAATTCTTAAATATCTGCATAAGTTTTTCAAATATATTACCTACTTGAATTTCAAATAATTTTGCTATGTTCCCACTGAAAAAAAATTCCACATCTGATATTTTTAATTGATGGACTAAGCTTTCATGAAAATTTAATCAAAATATCAATAAAAACTTCAGATTTTAAAAAAATCTTAATGAAGTCTTGGTGCACCAATTTGAAATCTCAAAAAAAAAAAAAAAAATTTGTATGAAAAACTCAGATATCGGTTTAGTGTAAACAAAGTATTATAAAACATCGATTTAGTTTACAATTTTGTAAAAAAAAAAAAGTAGGTTACACTATTTACCTATGCACATAAAGTTACAGCCTCAATAACACTTGCCAACAAGGTTTTTGATATAGAAACCATATACTACTTTTCTGTAGGTTTTTGGTGTGCTGACTGCTGAGCTCGAATCTGAAGTCAGAAAAATTCCATCGGGCTACATTTTGAGATATTCCCGTTATAAAATCAAAAAACAAGTTTTTTTGCTATTTTCAAAGTTGTATTGTGAGGTAAATTGTTTCAAGAAAATTTGTATTGGTTTCTAAAAGAATTTACTTTCTTCTTTTAAAATCTGTTTAAATCTTTCCGATATCTCTTTTCGTCTCTGAGTAATTCTCAGTTGATAATTTATGATATAAATACAATGCAAGGGAGAATTGGCAAGAATTTGTGGGAACTGGTCCATTTCTCAATACGAATGTGTCATATATCATTGAAAAGGTTATTGTGAGTATATCATTCCATTATGTAGCCATTATGCTCTAAGCCATGGGGTTCACGAGATATTCAAAAATCTCTTTTAACTTGAACAATAGTGCTGCGATCAGTTGTCTAACAATAAAGTTGAAAAAGTACTTAATCTCTTTATTTTTGATAATAATACAAGTTATTTGAGAAAAGTGCAGAATAGACAGAATTTTATTGTTAAATATGTTATGTAACTGAATTTTGGGAAAAAAAAATTGTGGAAAACTGAAATTTGAAACCACAATTTCGACCCGCCCCGCTTTTCCGTTTAGAACTTTATGCAGCATGAAGTTGACCAACAAAATATTTTTAAATCGTTGGAGCGCTGTTTTTTTTAAAACTTAGATAAAATATTAGTACCTATGCAAATTTTGATTTTTCTGCTGTGCAGAAAATTAATAGTTGCTTTGTGTAAATTTTTCTATTTCTGGTAGAAGAAAGCAATAATTTCAGCATGCAGAAGAAGTTGTATAAAAATCGTAGAAGCCGTTATTATGAAAATAAATATTTGTCTTTTTGATTTTTTAACATTAGTATGGAATAATAATGTTATTTTTTCAATATTCTAGAGATTGTTAAAAAAACCCAAAAATACTAAGTTTCAAAAAAATTTACATTTCTTTAAACACCAAAATATAATTTTTTTTTTTTAATTTTGGTAAATATAACCATCTAGCTATATTTTGTAGAAGCTTTTCAATAAATTATTGTAATCAGAAATACCGTGGAAGAAAATCGAAAGTAAAAATAATGGTTCTTTGGGAGTTACCTACCATTAATAACAGTTTTTGGAAAATGGCTTTCTGTCCAAAAGTAACCCTTAGCTACTAAAAGTAATTTATTAATTTGAAAAAAAGTTTTGTGAGGCAGTTTTTGGGAAAATTAAGATTTTGTAGATTTATGGTACAAAAAATTGTGTAGCAGGTACCGATATTTTTGGTTCTACAAAAAATGAAAAAAAAGTGTGAAAAGAATCAACAAAAGCGACTATGTTTTAAGAAAATCGATCTAGCCGGAAGGCTGCAGCCGACCAAACAGACAGGCAGACAGATAGAATTGCGAGACTCCTTTTTTTCGTCTTTGCTTCCATAATATTGTCTTATTGATGAAGTTCGCAAGTGCTTTTTTGGGTGATTCTGTTAGTAGTTAACAGTTTATGTAGTTGCGTTTTCTCTCAAAGGTAAACTGCACACAATATTTTTCTCAAAAAAATCTTGGAAGCCATTTTGGAGAAAAATGAAGTTTCCTTAAATGGATCTTAGCAATTGTATGGCAAAGTATCTACCATTATTTTTAAGCCTTAAGATGAGTTTTTTTTTTATCTTTTTTTTGAATGTAGTGCAGTCGACACCTTTAAGTCAAATTTTCTTTTAACTCGAATTTTTCGCTATATTTTATGTAAGTATTCTCATCAAATTTTAATAAGAAAATAAACTGAAAGTTTAAAAGTTCCTATATTAAAATTTTTTTGTTATCAGAATAGTTTTATTTTGCCATAAAATATTGTTCAATACTTTCTCTTTTAATGGCCACTAAATGCTATTAATGAATCAGACTTACTTTTGAAAAATTCATGATCACTGAATATGTGAATCAGCAAGCCATCCACACTGTCAAGAAATATTTTTCATTACTAAAAGTCTTGTGGACCGAATAAAATACATCAGTTTGGTATAAAAGAACGCAATTGTCCTTGAACAAACCTAAAAAAGTCCAGGAGTAAATTCCTAAAGATTCCAAAAAAACAAATTCCAACCATCAAACCACCAGAAAAAAAACCTTCGGCATTATGGAAATATCCATTTTGTCAATTATTGCTTAAAAACAGAACCTTTTTAAGTGCAAAATAGAAAATTTCATCAAGCAAACAATAATTATTTAAAGGTAAACATCGAAAACTTACCCAAAAAGAAAGAAATCTAGTTTCTTCTCCCTTAGTAACAAACTAGTTTGTGATATAGTTTCACATAAATGGTGAAGAAGAATAACAAAAAATTTCCACTTGAATAAATACAAAACAAAAATAATAATTCATCAGCTTGTTATGCATATGCATAAATCCACAATATTCTTATTTTTTTCAATTTTTTTATTAAACTCTCATCAACAAGGATGACATCATCTTTATACTAAAGTGAATTTGCATCGTCATCGACCTAATTTTTGTTATACGAATAATACGAGTCGAGAGTATTATGCCAAACAGAGTTCTCATAACGTTTTGACCAACTTTTTTTTTTGAATGCGCGCGATATGACAGCAAAGATTAATTAGGTTATTAAGCTGAAACAAAGTCTTATTGATTGGTTAGCCCAACAATTACATCATCACGATGATAGTCTTCGTACACAAACTCTGGCTTTGTGTGTGCACTCAGCTTGTCATCAATGTTCTCCGTACACCCCCTCCCAATTTCCCTGTCGTTCACTTCAATGAGAGCCAGCACAAAAAAGTGTCAGAAAAATATCTTAAAATTGATTATCATCCATTAATTATGATTATGAGTCTTGCAGGCATTATTAGATAGATAGTTCCTACTTGCTGATAGTAAAAACTCAATTTAAATATTAAGGAGTGTGTGAACTATGATATGTGACTGTGAGTTTTTCTGTATATAGCTGTTGGGCGTGTTATACTGCAGCTTCCTCACTTAACTTTCAATCTTTGACCTTTTGCTTTTTTTTTTTATTTATGTACAAAATTTAAATATACCCTGAAGAAACTTTTATGTTGTTTGTTCGCCTTCCTAACAAAATTAAGGCCCATTCATAATTTCCTTACTTCCAAGAAGCGCGAAATTGTGAATTATAGCCCGAGGTGTTACCAGGAATAAAAACCAAAATATTCCAAGTCATACAAAATATTTA
Source organism: Dasysyrphus albostriatus (assembly GCA_946251815.1). Taxonomy (NCBI): domain Eukaryota; kingdom Metazoa; phylum Arthropoda; class Insecta; order Diptera; family Syrphidae; genus Dasysyrphus; species Dasysyrphus albostriatus. Next base: position 143,631,442 of record OX276336.1, read on the forward strand.
GACTTTAATTGATTGAGAGTACAACAATGATTACAATGCCCCTGCCCTGTCTTGTTGTTGCCACTTCATTTTACCCTCGAGCATAAACAGATTAATTTGCGTACCTAAAAATGTTGTTTTTTTTCTTTTTTGCCGGCGTATGATGTTTTCATTATAAGAGATTTTGCGAGAGAATTCCAAAACAAATCAAAATCTAAATAAGGGGTGAGGTTGACAGCTCTGACTGGTCAGGCTTGTGCTAAATGCGCGCAAGGGAAACCAAAAAGCCAAAAACCCAAATGCCAAATAGTTTTGTGGTTTAATATATCACGGGTGTAATTAAAATTCTCCATCAATCAGTATTAATGTTAAGCATAGAGATGGCTATATGGTGCGCCACAAGGCTCCCACCTTAGGGACGTGGGGTTTTTCTTTCTTCATTTAAATGCTGGGACTGGGGTGTATTTTGTGTTTTATATGCGATGTGAAGATATCAACAGCAAAATTTGATTTTAATTATGTATTACCTTAAGGCCCCATCCCATCATACATATTTTTTTAATTTTTATTTTTATGTTTATGACCGAAGTGGGCAAAGGCAGAAGAGTAATGAATGGATGGGCGGCAAGAATAAATAAAAATGACTTGCCAGTATTCGGCAGAAGATGAAAGACTCTTTTTTCGTGTCAATAAATTTTAGATTTTCCGACTTTTTTTTGTTGTTGCTGTTTTTAAGACTCGCTTTTGGTATTGGTTTATGAATAAATCAAAGACTTCACTCGACCGACACGATGCGATGTATGGATATATTGCTTAACAAATTTCGGATTTGTTTTGGTATTGTATAGTCAGTGGAGTCAGTCATCGATTATTAAGTGCATTACAGACAGAATGTAAAGGTGCAAAGTATCTTTCAAGCTGTTAGAGTCAGTCTTTTGTGCCTATTTGAGAGGTGCTAATGAAGTCTCACCAATTTTGATGTATTGATTTTAAATGACCGGTTAACATTTAGGAAATTTTGTTAAACAGTCTTTGTATGGTATGTTGTTGATTTTGGTAAAGACATGTCATTTTAATATGTTTTTTTTTTTATTAATATTTGGATGAAAGACCATTTACTTAAGTTAGAAAAACCATAATTTTTATTTTCAATTTATTCTTAGAGTTCAAATATTAAGTTAGTGGGACGGGGGGTTTGTAGGGGTTTTTCCTATTTTCCCAAAAAACTGTTTTAGTTTCTTGAACAAAAAATTGCAAAGCTAAAGTCCTAGCGCTTGAAACTCTATGAAAAAGGAGTTCTTCAAAGAGTTTTATAAGCTACAATCACATAAGATGAAAACGTGCGCAAATACATTCGGTTCTTTACTCCAGCGACTTTTAGCGTTAGAGTAGAAAAGATTTTATCAACAAAGAAAAATACCATTGAATCAAAGCCTTTATTGGATTAGTCAATGATCGTTCATATAATATGCTCACAAAGCTGTTAATTAAATAACATTTGTTCTTTAAGTAAATGAATTTTTTTCATTAATCAAGGAATTTTCGATAATTTAATAAAATAAATTAATTGATTCAATGAAAGTTTTATTATTAAATAAACACATACATGTATATATCTGACAGTTCACTGCCCGAACAAAAACCATCATGGAATGAGTTTTAATTATCGTAAGGGTTTAACGTCTGTGTAATTTTTTCTCGATTGTATACGAAAAAATAAATTTTTTTTTTGTAAAATTACGTTAGACCAACAATTTTATCTTGGTGACTTCTACTTGAAAAATCCTTGTGACTAAGTAGACTAAGGCAGCCGTTATTGCTTCATAAGGATTTTCAAATGGTTCAATGAAAAATGAACAGGTTTTTTAATTCATGTGGTATCAGAATGGACCAATTTATGGTCTAAGGGCCAGTTTCTCAGTACTGAACTTTAACTCTGAATTAAATAAAATAAAAAAAAAAACTTTTTCAGTCGTCAAAAATGTATTAAAATCGAAAACTGACACTATGGATATCCCCTTTTTCGTCTTTTATTATTGAAATTGAAAACGAAAAACGAAAACTGCAATTTCCAATTTCACCACCTGCTGAAAAAAATTAAATCTTCTGCATCTTAAGCAATAGAAACACCCAGCATATTTGAATAAAGCAGCGCCTGTCTCATAATCATTGGGTTCATAACTGACATGCCATCATCAGTGAACCCAACTGCACCTGCTTCCTTTAAAAGTGCCATTTCAGTCAACTTTTCTTTGGAAGTGGTGATTTTAGCGTAAAGTTCTGATAAATTGATCTGTACAGTTTAGTCTTGAGTTAACTCACCTTATAAAATGAATTAACTAAGAATTTGAAATGACAGAAGTTAAGTCAGGTTTAACCCAGAGATTAGGATCTAGCACTGTAAAACCGGCCCTAAGGACTTGTTGTATAATCCTGGTTCAAATTTTGATCCGTTGTTAAGCAATTTTAATTCAACGATTCTGACGAATTACCTGAAATTTAAACCATCGTTGAACTGCAGTTGATTCGCTGAAATCAATGAGTTAAAAATGTTAAACCACGGATCAAAATTTGACCCACATTCATTCAATTGGCCCTAAGTGTACCAGTTCTTGGACTGACAGCCACTTCAACTTAGCCAAAACTACATGATATACAATTTTTACTTTAACATTTTTCCACAAATAAAAGTTTAAATTTTTCTTGAAATATATAAAAAAAAAATTTTCGGTCCCCTTAAAAATTTAGCAAACTTTCGAATTAAGGGTTCTTTTTGTGCAATGTTTTACATAAAACTTAGTACTTGGATTAATCAGCTGAGTCAGCATTTTTGATAATCTGGCCATTTTGTGTCTTATTTAATCCTGGATTTAATGTAGAACCAGTAGTCTATGCACATTTTCAAATAATGTATAGCCTAAAATTTTTGAATCAAATGGAAAATTAAAGAAAACTGATTGAGATTCATTCACGAACCAGACAAAATTTTCGGCTTTAAAAGTGGTTTTTGGCGATGAGCCGCCATCCTAAAAATTGGCGCGAACTGATCATTCTTTGATTTGTTTCTCAAATCAATTTGTTTAAGTGAAATGTATTCGAGAAATCAAATTTAAAAGTAAAAATTTTTGAAAAAAATTAAGAAAGATTTTTACACAGCATTTGACTAAAAATTGACGAGAGTATTGAATATTCAAAAGAATTTTGTGGTTGTGAATTTAGTGGTGCTATTTTGCAAAATTTTGAAAAAAATAAACTTGAAAAAAAAAAAAAAATCATAACTTGTTTAAAATTGACTTTAAAATTAAATTTCTCAAAATTTTCTACTAAAACAACTTGATTTGAAAAATAAATAAAAGAATGATTTATAAGCTTCTTAAAGAAGTGTTATTTTTGTTACTCGATGCACGCTCCCCGAGAAATTTAATAAAACGCTTTTTCCAAAATGGTTGCTAACACTCACGCTACCCTCCCACCTACTTAGGTTTATATTTGAAAGACACCCCTAAACTCTTGAAAAATATATTATGATTTCTGAACCTAATTTTGTCGCTGGCTCTTGGACTAACTGGCGTGTATTTTCTTGCTGTTTGGTAAGTAAACTTTGTTCAACACAGATAAAACAGAAAAATTGGCAAAGGTACTAATAGCCTTGTAATAAAGCCTCTCGGGAATTAAATAAATATGCTCCAGAATCTTACAAAAACCTACATATCCCATTTCTGAATGTGTAACATAAAGGCTAAAAGCTAAAAAAAAAACAATGTGAAGTTTGCATTTTTCGATTTATAAATTTATTTTAAGATTTAATTAGTTATTTGATATAAAATAATACCTAATTACTGCTTACCTTTAAATTGGATTTTAAGTCTATCCACGAAATGATCTGAAAAAGAAGAAGAACAAATTTATTAAAAGTTCGTAATTTTTCATTTGATTATTGAAAAAATATTAGTAATGTTAATGTAATATGTATCTTAGAAAAAGATATGAAAAGGGCCTGAAAATTTTGCACAAAAAAGTTGTACTAAACAATAGTTGGTTCGTTCAAGTGCTATATGAGAATTAGATTTAAATTAAAAAAAGGATATAAGCCATCTTTGATTTTTACCTAACTCGGTACAAAAAAATTATATTTTTTTTTACTGGGAATAAACATAAACAACCACCTGCCCTCTTTTCTAGAAAAAAAAGCATTTTCATTGCTGGCAAGAGTCTTAATTTTTTAAATTATGTTCCTGACCTTTGTTGTCAGCAGTTGAGTATAAAAATGTTACGGTCTTTTTTCTTAAAATTTTAATTAAACTCTATTTAATCATTAAAACATAAAGTACTTAAATAACATAAACTTCAATCTAGGTTATAGAAAAGCCATAATTAGAGCTTCTCAAAGAATTATTTATTTGGCCTTTTAAATATTCTAAAATATTCAATACTACTCAAACAAACTTATCAATAAGTACTTTACCTAAAAATCTCACAACTTAAATTCAAGGTTAAGAAACAAAATGCTAATTGATTTGATAAACCTAATATTTCATATTCAACTACACACAACCCTCCTTTTTTTAGAGAAAAGAAATCTTGGAAACATCTGCCTTATAGAAATTTGCATATGAGTGTGGATTTCCTTATAAAAAGTATTCCATCCTTCTTCACTCAGCATGATGATGGTGAGTTTAGTGGTTCAACAGAAAAAAAAGATGATATCCGTGGATTGGAATAATTTCTCAGTAGTTTATTTTTGTTCTTTTACATTCACGATTGCTTTAAGGACATATATTATTGTTTGATATTCAAATGCATTGCTTATTCATATATGAAGAAATCTCAAATCACCTGAAAGCCAAACCGTGAGAAATGTCAATTCAAACAGCATTTGTCAAAATCATGTTAAATTGTCAAATTGTATTCTCCCGGATGAGGTAGTTTTTAATCCTTTTTTAACTATTTTTTGTTTAAATATATGAAGAGTGCCGAGAATGGGATATTTGTATGAATAAATTTAAATACTATAACTGGTTTTCCTTTTTGGATATTTGCTTTTCAACTTTATCTATTCAAAATACAATGAAATAAAGAAGGAAATGTTTAGAGATGCACAGTATTTTTTGTTGAAGTGTCCTAATTTACATAATTTGATGCGTTTTAGGAAAAGGAATTGGTTTGAAGGTTGGAAAATCTTACCATTAAGGACTTTTGTTTGATAGGCTAGTTAATATACCTGCATATATTAATAAGGAAAAACTACGTTCAAGGGTTTTTATTGTTGAATATGTTTGCTTGGGACTTGAGCAAGCTTGAAACTGAAAATTCTACTGAGCTTACACTTGTGTTTCTTGGAAAATAGTTACACTGTCCAGTTTTCAATATGTTTGGAATAACTCGGAAACTAAGCAGAAGTTGACGATTTTACATTTCAAACTTTTTGTAGAAAATTCAATTTCTTGTCGAATTGGATGGTTTAAAAAATAATATGCCTGACTGAGTCATACACTTTTGCTCTTATGTTCAAGACGTTGAGAATTTAAGGCACATAATATGTAAGGACATGGAAATTATACGAGAAGATTGTTTAAAAGCTGAAATACGACTTTCTTGAGAGTTTAAGATGAAAAAACAGAATGCCATCTTAATTCTTGATTGAATATGATTTTTTGAAAAGAAATATTTAAAATCGTTGAAGCGGTTTTCTTAAAAAAATAATTTCTTATAACATTTTTAAGGAAAATAAATGTTTGGTATTCAAATCGTTAGTATTAATTTACGAGCATATAAAAATAAAATTTCAAAAAAATTTGTCTATCAGTTTTTGAGATACATGTATCAAACTTTTAAAAAATTAGTTTTTTTTTAAAACTAATTTTTTTTTGAAAATTTTGATATGCACTATTTATTTACTTTATTAAAATTTGTTTATAGAAAAAATAAGCTGATATTGAGAAAATTAAATTTTACAAAAACCTATTAGTTTAGCTATTAGTAAATTTTTATAATTTTTGGTAGTATACTGCAACAAATTAATCATACAGAAAAAATGAAATTAAAATTTAAGGGGCCATTTTTAATAAAAAAAATATTTTCCTCATTGGTTTTTTAACATTCGAAAGGAAGGCTTTGTAATTTTTATAAAAGTAAAATGTTTCTTAAAAAATTTACAGGGTCTAAAAATTATATTTAAGGAGTCTTAAATATTGAGTATTATAAAAATCGACTATTTAGTTTCCACAAAAAAAAATTTAAATCCAAAATACATTTGTTTGAAAGTAACGGTAAGAAAAACTTTTTGCATTTTTTAGGAGCTTCTGAATAAAAAACTATTAAAATCAAAATAACCGTTTTGAAGAAAATCGAAAATAAAAAAATGGTTTTTTGGGAAGGTAACCTTAATATCCATTTTTTGGAAAATGGTTTTACATCCAAAGGTTGTTTTTACCAAACGAAATTTATTGAATTTTTTTAAGAAAATTTTTGGCACCGTTTTTGATAAATTAAAATTTTGTAAAATTGCTAAAAATAGTATATGTTAGGTAGGTACTGCTATTTTTAGTTCTAAAAAAAAACGAAAAAAAATAGTGGACGGAATCACCAAAAACCACTACATTTAACAAGTTTTAAGAAAATTTGTGGAACCGTTTTTGAAAAAATTAAATTTTATAAAATTGCGTAAAAAAATTGTATGGCAGGTTTAGTTATTTTTAGTTCTAAAAAAAACGAAAACAAACGTGTGGGCAGCATCACCGAAAGTCACTATTTATCAAGTTCTAAATAAATCGATCCAGCAGTCAATCAAACATAATATTACGATAGCAGATAACACTAAAAAAGTGAGTTGCAAAATTCTGTCGGTCTGATTGTCTGTTCTAAACGGCAGGATCGATTTTCTTAAAACTTGGTAGATAGCGTTTTTTTAATTTTTCTTAGAACTAAAAATAACGGTACCTGCTATAAAATTTTTTTGTGATTTTTTTTTAAACCATTTAATTTTCTATAAAAAGTTTGAAAGGAAAAATTTTCAAATTCAGCTTAGTTTCTAAGTTATTCCAAACTTATTGAAAAGTGGCCAGTGTTACCATTTTCAAAGTAACACAAGGGTGAATTTAGTACCATTTTAGCTCTACGAAAATGCATTTTTGGTTTTAGGCATGCTTATACCCCAAGCAAGCATATTCAATAATGAAATCCCTTGAACGAAATTGTTCCTTATTAAAAGGTTTATTACTTGCCTCATAAATCACAAAACATTGTCAATTTTAAGTAGGTAGGTATATAAAATCATTTTCTTGCTGCTGTGATCAATGAAATAATGATTCAGAAATGTCATCAAACACCATAAAGCTTTCATGATCAATTAATGTATAATATTAAAAAAAATTGAAAATTGCAATTTTCACAAGTAGTGCGTAACAACAACAACTAGAAGCTGACAAAGTTTTTAAAATTATCTACATACTTGTTTATTCCAAAGAAAGAAAGATGATCGATCACCGATCTCGAGCTTAATATTGATATAACTAAATAGATCTTTTAGTACGTAAAGTATTATATATAGGTAATGATAGTAATCAAAAAAACACAAAAACTTTAATTAAATCCCATTTATATGACTTTCAAAAGATTAAGATCGATCGATCGATCGATGAGATGTCCTCACGGATATGAACTTTATAATGATCTCTAGAGATTAAATTTTATACAAAAAAAAAAAAGAAACCCAAACTGATAACATAACTAATCTAACGCTATTAGTTCTCATTAGTTGTGATAATGATCTTTAAGTTGAGTTTTTTTTTTCTTAATTTTTTATATTTATATGCAAATTGACCTCATTAATCGTAATATAAATTTGGGTCTATAAACCATAAGCAAATGACAATCTCTTGAATCTCGATCGATTAAACATAATCAAAGATTTACATGTCACTAAATTGGAAAATTAAGTAAAATAATCGATCATAATACCCTAATGATATCAATACAAGTTAAACAGCTTGAAATTGAGTTCATAAACGTTAGATCAGAGTATAAAGTTTCAAATATGCTAATATAAGATTTGGTAGAAGCTATATTGATAGATTACACTTGTTCGATGACTATTTTTTTTGTTTAAAGGTTAATACCAATAAAATGATGTATAGGCAGATTAAGATCAATTTGAAGCATATAAAATGTTTTATATGAGAAATCCAGAGATGAAAAAATGAAAACAATAATAATAGAGAGGATCTATAAATGTTCTGAAACAAATTGATTATTTTTGCATTCAGGTTATTTAAGACTTTGATTTCAAAATTAGATAAATAGTAACCTAGTTTGAGAATTAATTGATTTTTTTTTTGTTTGTTATTTAGTTATTTTAAGAAACTGTATGAATCTAAAATAGAACAGTTTTTATTGTAAAGTCTAGATTTGGAGACAATTCAAAAAAAGGTTCACAGCATATAATAACTCTAATTATTGTTGGTACCTTTAAAGAAATTGTGAATTTAAAGTACTACAACTTTTCAATATAAATGGTGAGGTTAATTTCTTGCTCAATGGATAAGGTATATGTTAATGAGCAAGTGTTTTGACTGACGAATTATAAGAAGAAGATTAATGAATCTACTACTAAGATGTGGTTAATGGGCTGTTGAAATAGTTGTTTCATATATTTATAAAAATTAGAATGGCCATAAAATAAACTTCAATGGCACCCACTATCGTACCATGCAAAATGGACTTCATGCACTACTTCTAGCCAAACAGTGCGTGAAAAAATGGAAAAGTTGAGTAATAATTTGCGCGAATCACTGAATCAACTATTAAGCAAATAACTTTGGAGTTTTGGTAACCTTATTTCATTAAAATTATTTTAAAAAAACAACGACTTTATTATGAACAAAGAAAAACAAATTAGTAACAATAATTAATAAAAATACTCGATTGTAATTTTATTTTTCAATTTACCACAGTTCCAACTGGTTAAGAATCACAGTTAACACAATCTAAGGTATTATACTGCACAAGTTTCCAAAAGTGAAAATGTCAAAAATAAAAAAAAAAAATGGCCGCTTGTGTGAAGATGTAAACACAACCACAAATAGTTACATTCGGCACCTATTTAGATAGATGTGCAGAACTGAACAAAAATTGAATCTCTAATGATTAAAACTTTAATAACTGTACTGTGGTTCATAGGGTGATATGGATAAAACGGAAGTGCTTGCTAGAAGTAAAAGGTTACGGTAATTACTATAGCTTCTAGTAAGAGGTTAAAGTTGAAGAATTTACTGAATTTCGTATGAATAATACTTTAGATCATCGGAAATAAATAGTTAATACTTATATTCCATTAAAATTGTCAAGTAAAATAGCTGATTGTTGAATTTCGGCTAGTTTTGTTCTTTTTACTATAAAATGAGAAAGTAAGGCTACCGAGATAAATTTAAATTCGTAAAAAAGCAACACAGCTAAGTAATGGAAGATTCTTTTCACTTAAGTACTATCGCTTATATGTGCCCCTTTCCTGTGACGATACGGGAAGGCTTTTTTCTTTGGATTATGACATTAAACATTTGCCAAAGTGATGAGTGGGCCTCCGAATATTAATTTAACCTTAAGCTTTGAGACTATTTATGAGTTAGTTAAGACTTAAAGCTGGGATTGAACTTAACAAAAATCATGAAATCAGGATAAAAAGAGGCAAAAGAGACGACAGAGAGGTAATTTTCCTTTTGAGCCAGGTATCAATTGGGTTAATATTTCATTAAAATTTGATCTCTGGTCTAAACTAAAACATTTCTTATTAAACTTTATATCAAATTGAACCCAATTTCGATTTAAGTGACACAAGGCCCTAAAACGATAAAATGATTTAAAATAAGACTCTGAATATGACCTTCTATCTTTAAAATAAAAATAAATTTATAGGCGCAACAGCCCATGGAGAACCAGGGCCTAGTGACTAACAACTCTCAACCATTCCTGTGTGCGTGTTGTTAGTAGGAATGGGGGGGGAGGACCTTTCCTTTCTTTTTAAAAGTAATTTTTAATGCAATTTTAGCAAATTCTTGCAGTTTTACTATTGGGTACCATGGTTAGCTTTTTTTAATGGGGAGGGGTCATTCAAAAAATTCTGTGTTGTTCTCTAAGTAACTAAAGGAAAAAATAGAGGGAACTTTGATAATATCAAATTGCCTGATGTTCATGAATTAACTCTAACAAATTGAAACTTGGTTGGCTATGCTTAGGGGTCTAAGTTTCAGGAATTTTTCCTTAAAATATCCTTAATCTGAATTATATGCTTTCTTAACTTTCTCTACGATGAAAAACAACTCACAAGAACTCGAAGTACAAAATTTATATGTAGGTACTTATTATTCTGGTTATTCAATTGTTGTGTTCTCTCTGGTACCCCTAAATGCGTAACCGTCATGAGCTGCAGATTTATTTTTTTTTTTTCAATTCACTATATCCACCCCTTTTTCTTATGAAAAAAAAACTATCTTTTTTACCTTACCACAAACAAAAAAAAAAACAAAATTATATGCAATAGTATCTATGTTGTGCAAATTTAATATTTTATTTAAATCCTAATAAATGGTTGTTTGCCATTAATGAGATTTGAATGATATTAAATCATTGAAACGATGCAATGTCCCTTTTGATTTCCATCTTTCCATATCATTATAAATACCAGTCGAGTATTTGTATCTTTTTTTTCTGTTGTTGTTGTTGCTGTTTGTTGTATGTACCTATCTATTGAGTATGATTTTCTCTTTATAATAAAAAATATTGTTCTTGTTGTATTGAGAGCCGCGCATTAAATATGCAAATAACATGTCAATGTGCATATTGTTTGTAAATTACCCTGACAATGGGCTGGTTATAGTGTGTGTGTTTATGAAATTATTGTGCAAAAAAAAAAAACAAAACAAATAACCATTTCAATGATGGTGGGGACATTATAAACACAAAGGGGATAATTATATATACGAACAAGGATATTGTGAGTAGGTACATTTCTACATCAACATTTTAACAAAAATCCCTTATTGCTACCTTATAAGCAGACCCCAGCAAATTGTATAGGTAATGAGATGATGATGTGCAAAAATTAAATAAGTAAGGTACTTTCCCTTATGGCAATTTATGTAATATCAACTGGTTGTTTTTATTTCCGAAAACAATTTAAGGGGATTAGAAAAAAGGATGCAGGAAAATACTGTAGGTATATTTATCTCTACCTATATCGATTGATTGATTGCTTTGACAAATTAATTTAAACACAATAACAATGAAGAGCACATTGCCTTTATTTAATTAAAATGTGCAAAGAATTTTAAATAAAAGGACAAACAAAAAACAAACATATAGATATCTAAATATATAAGGCTGGTGCTGGTAGGTAGGTTAATGATGTATAATCCTTTGACACCTGACTTAATGGCATATAAATTCACACCTTTTGGCACAGAGGATTCACAGGATGGCAGAAGGAGTCAAAAAGGGTTCTTATTTGCATAATAAATGCATTAGATGTATTTTTATAATGACTGGAAGTTACATTTTTCTTGTCGTGTCTTAAAAGGTAGACATGCAATATATTGTGTTTAATTTTTTTTTTTAATTTTAATTCGATAATAATCAGAAGCTGGGTATAAAAAGGAACGACGGACGGCGGTATTTTTGAAGTTTTTCAATTGGTTTACTCCAACATATATGACGGTCTTTGAAACTCCAAAACACTATTGAAAACAAGAAAAGATAAAAGTTCTATACTTAATTTTCTTATTCTCTAAATGGGAATAAAAAAAAATGCACGACTGGGTCACACGTATACTTGCTCTCGTGCCGAGGGTTAAAAAAAATTGCACATATAAAAACATGGAAGCTAAAAAAGAAAATGTTTAAAAGCATGAAATACAATATTTGAATTTGCTAAGATATCTTCTTTGGGAGTTCTAAATGAACAAAAGAACGCCATCTTAATTCTTGATTGACTATATTTAAAATCATGGGAGCGGTTTTTCTTAAGAAATAATTTTTTATATAGAAAATTTTACAAGGAATATTTTTGGTATGCAAATCATAAGCGTTTACTTATGTGCATATGAAAATAAAATTCAAAAATTGTCAACCTGATTTTGAGATATCAAATTTTCCAAAAAAAAATTTTTCTTAAAAACTTTTTTTTTAAATTTTGGTATGCAATATTTTTAACCTTATTTGAAATTTGAACATACAAAAATTAATGTTAATCTGCTAAGCTGATAATTAATGAGAATATTCAAAATAAAAAAAACCTTCTATGAGAAGTACTTTTTAAAGTTGCTATTTACAATTTTTATATTTATTTTAGTATATCATACTTGTTAAAGCATACAGAAAAAACTTTATAAGAATCGTGGAAGCTGTTTTTAAGAAAAAGGTATTTTCATCAACGGTTTTTTAATATTTGTATTGAGGGAACCTTTATTTTATGAAAACAGAAAAAAAATTTCTTAAGATACTTTAGAGAGTGTTAAAAAAACCCTTAAATTCCGAGTTTTTTTATAAAATCCTAATATTTGATTTTCATTAAATTTCGAATATTTTTTAAAATCCAAAAAAATATTTGTTTGAAATAAAAAAAAAACTTATATTAATTTTAGTAAGAAGAACTATTTGCATTGCTTTGAAGCTTTTGTATAAAAAAATTTATTGAAATCAAAATAAACGTTTTCAAGAAAGTCGAAAATAAAAAAAGATCTTTGAGGATAACCATTTTTTTTTGTAAAATATTTTTGCATCCGAAGAAAGCTTTTACCGAACGAAATGTATTAATTTTTTTTTTTAGAAAAGTTGTAGAGCAATTTTTCAGAAAAATAAGACTGTAAAATTGCCAACAAAAATTATTGAATTTTACTATCAAAATTCGTGCTCGGTTCGAAATGTTCATCGCGCGCTGCTTCCATTTTATGGTCGGCATTCTCGACCTTCTGAGCAGTCTATTCGGAAGATTGTGACCAAATTTCGCACCAAATTTACTTTGTTGGACATTAAACCACCAACACGTTTACGTACTGTGCGTAGTGAAGAAAATATTGCGGCCGTATCAGCTAGTGTGACAGAAGACCGCGAAATGTCGATTCGGCGCCGTTCCCAGCAGTTAGGCCTTTGTTACAGCACTACGTGGAAAATTTTGCGGAAGGATTTGGGCGTAAAGCCTTTTAAGATACAGCTGGTGCAAGAACTAAAGCCAGCCGACCTACCACAACGCCGAATTTTTGGTGAATGGGCTCTTGGAAAGCTGGCCGAGGATCCGCTTTTTTATCGAAAAATTGTGTTCAGCGATGAGGCTCATTTTTGGTTGAATGGGTACGTAAATAAGCATAATTGCCGCATTTGGAGTGAAGATCAGCCAGAAGCATTGCAACAGCTACCAATGCATCCCGAAAAAGCCACTGTTTGGTGCGGTTTATGGGCCGGCGGCATTATTGGGCCATATTCCTTCAAAGATGATGCGAATCGCAGCGTTACTGTCAATGGTGAACGCTACCGAGCGATGATAACAAACTTTTTTTTGCCCGAAATGGAAGTTCTTGACTTGCATGATATGTGGTTTCAACAAGACGGTGCCACATGCCACACAGCACGCGAAACAATGGCGCAATTGCGAGGCGAGTTTGGTGAACAGTTAATTTCACGTTTCGGGCCGGTCAATTGGCCGCCTAGATCGTGCGATTTGACACCATTCGACTATTTTTTGTGGGGGTATGTCAAGGCTAATGTCTATAGGGACAAGCCCGCTTCGATTGACGCACTGGAAGCCAACATCCATGCATTCATTCGTGAGATACCGGCCGATATGTGTGAAAGAGTATGCCAAAATTGGACTCAGCGGATGGGCTACCTGAGACGCAGCCGCGGTCAACATTTGCATGAAATTATCTTTAAACATTAAATTGCAAAATTCAAACTATCGATTCAAATAAATATTTCATTCATTTTTTCGAATTTTTTGTGTTTTTTTTTTTTAAAGTTCTAAACCTCTTAAAAAATCACCCGTTACTTCAAATTCGTTCTTTACTTGACTCAAACAATAAATATTTAGAGAGATCCTTAAAAATTTATACATGTGTACGTCATCTCTCAATTTGAATCTTTCTTTTTAGACACACTATGTTTTTCCATACTAAATATTAATTGTTCATTAGCCAAAAAGCCCTCTTCAAACTTTATAAATGTTCAATTTTGACACCATAACACGCGCATCTATGCTAAATATACCAATTTCCGTATCGTTGTTGTATCCTCACAACTAAATTCCCTAAATTGCCCGACTTAGCCCATGCTCCGTTCACACTTTATGTCCAGCCATTTTTAACCCACCTGACACATCTGCTTGTGATGGTGGAAGGCTCCCTTCCCAAAAGGTGCACACACACGCTAGGCAATAACATGACGAAATGAAAAAAAAAAGAATTAAATAAAATTAAAAAAGAAAAATATTTTCATAGCCACCAGGAAGGAGTGCGCTGAGTCAGTCTGTCTATCCTTTTACTCGAGTCATATAAATTTACATAATTACATACACATACATCACAATCTCGAATGTAAAAATTGAAAGAAAAAAAGAAAATATATGACTCTCCTTTGACTCCTTGTCTGGTTTCTCTATCAACTCTCAATCGGTTTATGATTACATTTTATTGCATTTTTGATCGAGTGAAATAAAAAAAAATCGTAAAACTCATAATTTTCAGCACAGTGCACTCTCTCGATGGTCTTGGAAAAGAGAACTCTCATTGCCGACGGCATTTTGCCAATATTTTTTTTGGATTGCTCCGCAAAAAAAGGACTGCAGAAAATTAAGACACAAAATGGTATTTCAAAGCTGGTTTTCGTTTGGGGGGTAACCATCAGGTCAAAACCTATCCCTTTCGATATTCACCAAAAAAATACGCCAAATCTGTTCTTGCGATCGCGCATTACTCACGATTCTAATCGATCAATTTTGTTTTTATTTATTATTATATTTCGGGCTGAAAATCCAAAAGAATATTGAATTTGAAAACCTTCAAACGTGAATTTGCTTAACATTCCAATTTATTTTATTTTTTTTTCGGTCAGCAATCGAAGCATAATAATTACGATGTTATACGGTGATGGTTGCATATTGAAAAGGAAGACTTTGGGGAGCTCAAAATTATGCGTATCTGATGGAAAAAATATCGTGCCGACGACTGATCGGTGGCCTTTACGATGTGCGAAAATCCATGTGAGATTGAATTGAATGGGGCTATTGTTGTTGTTGTTGTTGTTATGGAATCCCTTTAATTTTAGGGATGGGCCGGCCAACCAACATTGCGAACATCATGCGAACGTGGATAATTGAAGGGAGGCTCTCATATTCATGCCTGCGGGACAATCGACGCGACGGCACTGAATTAAATGATAAATTATGGGAATGGCAAAATAATAAAAAATAAAGTGAAAGCACGTTTTATAACCATTAAACTTATTAAGTAAGACAAAAAAAAAAAAAAATACGTTAAAAAATGGAGATTCAACCATATACCAAAGTGAATGGATGTATGTGGATACAAAATGACAGACGAAGATTTTACCTACATACATACAAATATATATGAATATGTAGATAAACATAAAAAATTTCTTATTCAATGATTGATGTTTTATTGATAGAATAAATGATGGCAAACAAAAATTATGTTAATTTTATTTTTTCTTTGTTTTTGCTTTTAGTTGCTTTTGTTTGACATTATGGAAAGTTTAACAAAATTAAATATTGACATGAGTTAACATTTAAAACTCATTAATAAATTAATTTATTTCTAACAAAAGATTTAGATTTCCTTTAAAAGAAGAATTTTTGTTTTTTTAATTGACAGGGATATTTTTCTTTTTTGAAGATACAATCCTACCCAACACGTTTTAACAAAACTAATAATTAAATAATTTTTATTAAAATTTTTTTTTGGTAAATATAAACATTTAAAAATTGTATTTTTTTTCTTGTTTAAAAAAGAGAAACGAAATTTTATACCTGCTTATTCATTTTTCGACAAAGCGAAATTTGTTAGATCTCATTTTCCTGAATTGTCAAAATTTCTATTAAATGTTCGGATCATACGCTCCTATTCGATAGCCCTGTAGCCACACGAGCCAGTAATGGCTAGACAGTGGGCTACATACATTGAGTGTTAACTTCCTATTCGTGTATTTGCTGTATTGCTGGATTTGCTGGATTTGCGGCCATACCGTTTCTGCAAAAGTTGTTTGAAAGGATGCCAAGTCGCTAGGCGTGCCTGTCTATTAAACAGTGTCCACCCTTGACACCTTCAACTGATCCGATGATGTGCAGTCTGTTTAGAGATATATTAGACACGTGGAGCGCTTTAAATCAAGGTTTGGCCATACTAGTTTTGTCGCAAAACAAGTGGTGAAGTTGTTCCCACTTAAACACCCTTCAGTGATTAGGAAGACGAAAGAAGAGGCTTAAATTTAGTCTTTCTGAGTTCACACCTCCATCTACCCCATCTCTTTTTCGATCTGTCATCGCTGTAGAAGTGAATCGATTCATCTTTTAAGAATTTCATATTTTCCCAGGTAGACCTGGAAGGTATGGTAACTTCAAAGTTTTTATCGAAGTTTAATGGTGCGATTGTGTAGTCAGTGTTACTGGGAAGTGATCTGAATGAGTTCTGAATAGCGGAGTGTCCAATTTCATTTAAGGTCTACCGTTAAGAGGCTTTAAGGCGAACGGCCATGCTTGCGGCCATTTGTTCGCTAAAAATATCGACAGATGTCAGATGCTTTTCTTTGGACTTTGCTAAGTTTATAATGATGTATCGCTTTATTGTAGTACCTCGTCGCATGATGGTAAGTGTGTTGGACTGTCATGCCCAAGACAGGGTTCAATCCCCAGCCGCTGCCACCAAAACACAGAAATGTTTTTCCCGAGGTAATGCCTCTTGCGAGGAACTGACAAATCCTCCAAGAGTATACTTGTCATGAATAAATGCTTCTCATCTAGCCGTTCGGACTCGGCCAAAAATTGTAGGTCCCCTCCATTCCTGCCAACAACACGCACAAAGGAATAGTTGAGAGTTGTAAGTCACTAGGCCCTAGCTCTCCACGAGCTGTTGCGCCTCCAAATTTATTTTTTTATCGCTTTATCTCATGCAGTCCACCATACTACCACGCTGGCCGTAAGTAAGAATTGGTCTAATTACCGAAAAGTATAGCCAGTAAATGATTCGAAGTCGGAGGTCCCATTCCCTACCAACGGCTTTTTTGGCAAGAGAAAAGTGCCACTGTGGATTTCTTTACTCTTTCTTGTATGTTAGGTTTCCAACTTTAACTCTTGTCTAAAATGAGTATTAAACTTTGTCTGAGAATGTTAGTAAAACACTTTTTAATAAAGGGTTTTTTTTTAGACGTTTTGGTTTTCAATCTGGCAATACTTTTTTTGAAGTTGGTCTTTTAGACAGCTGTCACTTGATTTATGTTCAGTTTCAGGCCTACTCCTGAACAAAGTTTGTAAATCGTGCAAATTTATTACAAAAATAATGGTTCCGTTCGCGTGACGCAAACGAAAACCAACGAAACAATCAATTTATTGAAGAAAGCTTTTGGTGAGCGCATTATCTCACCTTGGCCGTGGGCCTGTGGAATGCCCTCCAAGATCATGCGATTTAACACCGCTGGACTATTTTTTGTGGAGTAATGTGAAGTCGCTTGTCTATGCAGATAGGCCCAAGATGATTAAAAGAGTATAGTCGGTGCGTTATTGCTGGCATACGGCCCAAATTACTCCAAAAAGTGGTCGACAATTGGGCCTCTCGGCTGGAATTTACTCGAGCCAGCCGCGGTTCGGCCATCACTTGCCAAAAATTATTTTTAAAGCATAAAGGCAAACCCGAACCTTTCTAATAGAGCTAAATTCTTGACCATAACATTAAATTATTGAAATTTATTTCTTTTTGAAAACCACGCATCTAAGAAACACCCGTTATATGGAGGGTCTATTTGCTGAATTTTGTATTTCCTGGAGGAAAATATAAGATCTATTTTTTAGGGGTTAACTCCAAGTGATCTCACTTTTGCATTCATTTAATTTCGAAAAAAAGTCGTGAGTCAAAAGTCATCTTGATAGCAGACTAATGCGATTTGCAACTTTTGATTGGCAATGTGGAATTGTGAACAACTCATCTTAATCGAGTGGACAGAATATTTGAATATATTTTAAGAGAATTCTTTTTCATATCAATGAATAATAATTGAAGCCGAGGAAATATTTAAAAAATCTTGGTTGATATAAAATGGTGTTTCCTTAAACCTTCGAATTATTTATAATTGACACAATTGAAAAAGTATTCATTATAAAAATTCTTGACACTATAATAACGCCCAAAAAAATTATTATTCCAGGAGATACATATATCAAACTAAATCACGTCGAAGCAATCTAAAGTTGCTTCTCAGATATTTTATCTCACATTTATTAAAAAAAAAAAAATAATAAGAAAGCCACATTTTATTTATTGTAAGATAAAACGCGTGGCATCCTACTTTAAATTCAATAATTTCAAATAAATCAAGTTCTTTTTTTTTATAACAAACATAATTATCAATATACTAAATCTCAATAGCATTGAGTTGAAATTTAATTGAACAATATTAATCACTCAGTTCATATATATGACAAACCTCCTACGTATCCCTACCCATAATAGGCAAATTTAAAGGAGGTGTTAAATTGAACGAAGCACAATGGAATAATAAGAGAAAATCAACAGAAAAAAAAAAATAGATAAAAATCATTAATAATTTTATTTTCTATATGCATATATCAAGTGACAATTTATTATCGAAATGTCAACCGCCTTATAGTTTTTTTCTTTCTACAACTGATTTGAATTTTTAATTTTTTTGTTGTGGTTTTTAGTTTAATTTTTTTGTTGTTGTTTTTTTTATTGTTTTGACTTTGATTTTCTATAAATCTTAAATAAATGACTATAAATATTTTGAATATTTATTATTTTTATCTTAATAGATCTAAACATATTTTAATAGCTTTAAGCGCTCTTAATTGAGAACACGTATATCTAAGATAAAATATTTAAATATATACATTTATCATATTAATATGTATGTCTACTCGAAACAAAAGTATAAAATTAAAAAACAAACAAGAATTTTAAGTAATCTCATTTATTATAAATGTACCAATTCTGAGTTAATTAAATACAAAAAGAAATTAACCAAAAACAAAGCAGTCACCATTCACCAGCTTGTTGTTGAAAAAATAAGAAAAAAACACAAACATTTATATTCATTTAACGAACTTAAGTCTTATATGCAAAATTTCACTCCTATAACAATTATATAGCATTTAGTTATAAGTTTTTATATAATTATTATAGGAACTAAAATTCAACCATAGTTATTATAATCAAATCAAGAGTATTTTAAATTTCCTTACTTTATGTTGTTAAATTTAATTTATTTTTTGTTTTCAACATAAAATTCATTATTATTATTATTGAATTTATTTTATTAAGTGAATGGAATTTTGTATATTTCTATATACTAGCTTTACAGAGTGCTTGTACCAACTTTTCGAATATGATAGATGACAATGTATTACTTTTAAAGTTTAATACCAAATTTGGAAACTTGTTTCATAAATAACAAGACATCGAAAGAATGTTTCCGACGACAAGCTTAAAGTCTGCGGTTGTAGGGTTGCAAACAAAAATTTTAAATAGTGATGTTTGCCTAGTAAGCAAATTGAAAACCAATTAGGAAAGTTATGAATGGACTTATGTACCAACTGATAAGATTCAAAGATGTGAACCAAGCTTATTTTTTTACATTTTTTTTTTTAATTTTTAAATTAATTTTTAAACATTAATTTTTTTAAGAATTTTTAAAAATGCAAAAAATAGGAACAAATTGCTTTTCAAAATTTGGGGTGGAAATGGTTAAACAAGACTTTTTAATCATTTACCAAATTGCAACACTTTTTCCCAGACTATAAGCCCAAGCTGATTTTTTTTTTAAATCTTTACCATTGGTATGATCGGTTGTTTTCCTCCCGCACTGTGCGAAACATCGAACGGCAGAAATACAACCATCGCACACTGAACATTATTGACTATAAAGAGAGAACTATTTTCGTAAAACTTGTTGCATTAATTTAAAAACAAAAATAAAAAAAAAAATTGTATAAAAATGTGGATAGGTAGATACACAACATATACATATTTAAAATATTATTTTATCCATACCACCTACATGAGAAAAGATACTCAGATATCGTTTTAGGATACCAACAGAGTTGCAATATTGATGTTAGGCATTCTAAAGCTATTTGGTTGTGATTTTTTTTTCTGTTGCAGTGCGTTCAACCAGTAGCAGCTAGCAAGCAGCTGAAAGTATATTTCAGTAGCTATATAAGTTTAGTATAGTTTAAGACTTGAGGTCCTCGGGGGCAACATGAACGAACATAGTATATTTATCTACAGGTAAGTAGAAGTTTATAAACGAAATATTGTATCTATGATGGGTGCGATTTTCGTATAGTCCATAATATCTAAAGATAGGCATTATACGATCATGGTTGGTAGCCAACTCTATACAATTCAATGTATATATACTTTTTCATACTAGATTGGCGCCTAAATAGTAATTTTAACATTTAGCTGCAGATGGACGAATGTATGTGTGGCAGAAAATAACCTAATATAACAAACAGCCAAGTTAACACAGTTTATGGCTTTTAAGTTGTCGCTCTTGAAGTTTTTTACAGTTGTTAGTGTTGTTTTTGGTAGCAGAATATTATAGTTTTTTTGGTTTTATCTAGTTTTTTTTGCAAAAATAGAATAAAATCAAAATACAAAATGACAACAACAGCTGTGCGAATGTATGGCAGTGGTAAAATAGAGTTTGGGTATTTTGCACGTGTTTACGTATCCATCCATCTAGTTAAAGTGGTGTTGTGTAATTATTGTGAATTGGTAAAATTTTGTGTAAAATTGTTTTTAGGATTGGGTAATTTATCAAAAGTGATTACAAATAATATAAATTAGTGATAATACGACTTTAATAGGATTATTGTGGATATTTAATTTGTCCGAGAACTGAGAGACCCGCAATAACTATAAGAGAAACTCAATCAATTAATGAACATAACTATACAATTGCTGGAGGACAGTGTCGTGCTTTTGATTTGTGCAGAATGTGTACTGCACAGGATCGGATTATGATTGCATTTCTTAAGGGCCAGGGACAACTGTGAAGCATGGAATGCTGGAAATGTCATTCGATAAAGCAATTGTGTGACCACTTATTGGTTTTAGGGCACTTTCATTAAAAGTGTAATCCAGTTTCAAGATTTATTGGGCTCAAACGAGATTAAGGATATAAATCTAACCAACGTAATTGACTATTGAGCCTATTTAACTTTGCTCTGGTTCACACTGCAATGCACCGCACTTTTTTTCGTGGTATGAATCCGCGCGAATGGACAGTGGTGTATACATTCCACAAACAACTTTTCACACGACGTTTATATGTTTGCGGTTTGGTTTTATACTGTCATTTAAATTTATACTGCAGCAAAACGTGAGGTTCATTGCCGTGTGAACCATGGATTAGTGTTGCTTCTGCCGCAATACGGCTCCTCCAAAGTGAAGTCAAGGAAACTCTTTCATAGAAGCAATCGAAATATTCATCAGATAATAAATAATTTAATAAAGTTTTTTATTGAACCAGCCAACTTTTTGCTGAGTTAATAAAAAAACGGGTAATATAAAAAATTTTATGACTTTGTTTAGAAAATGTCAAATAAAAAAATAAAATTTTAATTAAATTAATTAAAAAATTAAAATTTAATTAAAAAAAAAAATTGAATGTTTTAGATGCAGTTTCTCATTGATCAAACAAATTTTTTTCGCTGATTTTAATAAGTCAATTCATAAAAGGATTTTTATGATCTTACGCTGAAAATGTCTTTTATTGCAGATTTCTTCACAAGAGTACATTCATCATGTTATTGATAATTGTAATGCAACTACTTACTTATTGATGGAACAATGTTTTCGCTGAGTTAGCATAAGATCAAGTTATATAAGGATTCTCATGACCTTACATGGAAAATGATTTTTTTTTTGGTCTTCTCACATGGAAATATTATTTAAATATTATAAATATTATAAGTGATGTATTTCAACAACATTTTCGCTTAGTCTGCTAAAAAACAGTAGGTAAATGTTAGCATAATCTTATGACTTTATTCATTAAAATGTATTTTGGTGACCTCATCACAATAAAGCCTTCATTTGTTAATACAAAATTTGATTTGGTTTTTAATTCGTCTACTTTAATTTATTTTCGCTGAGTCTACAAAAAAAAGACAGTTTAAATAAGGATTTTTTTACTTTATTTAGAATACGTTTTTTCGATAAAGAACTTCTTTCAATATAGCCTTCATCAAAAAATAAATACTTTAAAATGCAATTTTTCAATGGTCCAAAGAATTTTTCGCTCAGTATATGCAAAATTAATGAATTTAGAGAGTTGCGTGACTTTTACAAAAAAAAACATCTTTTACTGGAAAACTCATCAAAGTACAATCGTTATCAAATAATAAATATATTTTCCATTCAGGCTACGATGTTTTCACTCAGTTAATGTTTAAAATAGCATGATTTAGAGTTAAAAATGTCTTTAAGTATAGAATTCCTTAGAATGAATTTTGCATCAAATATAAAATATTTTAAATGAAGATTTACCTTGATGAAACGTTTTCGTTAAGTTAACGAAAAATTATGAATTTCACAATTTTATGCAATTGGAACAGTTAATAATGAAATTTTTATCAAATAATGAATATTTTGGAGAAAAAAAAATTAATTGATTCAAAGAAGTTTTCGCTTAGTTAATGATAAATTTATCAAAATTTGTTTAAATCAAACTAAATTGCTAAACTGTGCATATTTATTGATAAATCCCGTCGAATCAATTTTGCCTTCTCCCCTCCTCTCGTTTTATTCATTTTATAGTTGATTATAATACAATTATTTTCCTTTTTGTATTTTTTTCTAGGAAACAAATTAAAAATCAGCACACACTCATGTAGGAGAACCACAACAGAGAAGTAACAAAAAAAAAAAAATACTAAACCTGATTGCATTAATTCAAATTCCCTTCACTTTAATTCATAAACAAAAAACCATCATTTATTAAAAAAAAAAAAATAGAATTCTGCAAAACAAGATCACAAGAGCATCATCAACAGCAGAAAAGCCTCACATATAGAATTCATCGAATAAAGGCATAACAGAGCAAAACACACAACCGCACATCCCCATCCGAGACCAACAACATGTCGTTGCATATAAAAATATCTTTTCGTTGTCCACTTAAATACACAGGAACAACAAAAATTATACAAAAAAAAATATTAAAAAAAAAAAATTAAATAAAACAACAAGAAAAAAAATATATCTAGAACACAACGAGGAGTGCGAACAAGTACCTACTAGATGTTTGTGTGTTCCTAAGTGCGATGCTAACTAATTTTAAGCTTGTCTTGTTTTTCTGGCTTGGTGGGATTTTTTTTATCAACTTAGTTACTTCAGCTTCTTCCTTGAAACCCCCTCATCAGACCTCCTCTCTGGACCCACAAGTCCTCTCTATTTATTATTTTCATTATTATTATTCCAAAGCAACAGGCAGTAGCAGCAGCAGCAGCAGCAGCAATAGCTCTACACGGATACCAACAACATCCAACAGCACAACACACCGACACCGACACCAATCAATTTTTATATTATAGTGCAGAGTTGATTTTATTTTTAATTTATCTTGACACAGGTAGCAGGAAAATGTATCTATAGAAACACACAGTCCATCAGATACACAGGGTTAAGTACAGATACAAATTGTATCGCGCTACCTACCTACATACGCAAGCCCAAGCCCAAGCCGAAGCCGATAGTTGTACCTACTATTAATTTGCAGATACTTTTTTTCTTCTCTCTTCAAAATGTCAGTTTTGTGCCCCCTTTCTGCCGCGCCTCTGCCATAAAAGGATGTTGAAAAACCTTCTTTTTTTTGTTGGTCCCTCAAGTGCTGGATTGTGGTTTAATGATTATTAAATGAATATTGAAGTATTTCTCGAAGATAAAGTCAAAACATTTGAAATGAGATGAAGTTCAAAGATACGTCATATGAATTATGAACACTCATTAATATCGAATTGAAATTATGTACTTGCAAAATTTTGAAGTCATATTTATTTTTTTATTTTTGAAATATAATCCGCGCGCACTACGCCCCAAGCCCATAATATAATCCTAATTCCAAAGCACAGAACGAGTGAGCTATAATATTGTGTAGATTGTATCTCTCGGATAGAATTTCATATATGAATGCTTAGTGACAAGCAGTGGTCAGTATTTGCATCTAGATAGTCAATATCTCTTGTGCCTGAGGATACAATCAATAATTTTTGAACATACTCGTATATTCCAATTCCAATTTTCAAAGCCCGACTTGATCTCGCCAGTCTTTTAATATAGAAAAACTGGATGGGTGTACCTATATATCTTTCGCTTGAGACACAGACAAAAAAAATTGCAAGTTAATTGCAGATACAATTTGAAGCTTATTGCCTATCTCCTCCTAGATGTGGGTATATTATGACTCCTATAGGAATTTAATTTATGATGTCATTTTCAATTTAAACATATTTATAGTGTCAAACTTATAACTTCGCCTTTGTTTGGAAAATTTCGTATCTGATAGATAAACTTACAATTTTGTTTTTTTTTTTTGCGTTGGCTTTATTATGATTTTTTAAAGTAAACCGACAAGCGATTTTGGGGGTGGACAATACGGACAAACAGTCATAGCCAGCCAGACAGACTTCATAGCAGCTGTAATTACAGAAGCTTTGGTCGCTCTGTATCTAAAGGTAAAGATACTTTACCTATATCAAGTAACTCTGACACAGAACACAAATATCATGTATCTTGATTTTTTTTTATAGATTTAAGTAGTTATTATGTTCGGACAATTTATTTTTACAAAATATATCGGTACGCCTTTGTGGTGCAAATCAAGCCGGCAAAATACTGTGGGTGGATATTGTCTAACGCTGAATAATACGAGGCTTAAGATGACATTAAGTCTCGCATAAGATAGAATTACATTCACTTTTTTTATTGTTGTTGTTGTTGTTTTGGTTTCCTGCTGTTACTGTTGTTGTTCTTGTTATTGTTGAAAATGTGATTGTTGTAATACAATAATAATCATAAACTTGAATTTGAAGTGGAATGTGAACTCTTGTATAAGAGCGCTTAGGTATAGAAGTTTGATTTCATTATTATTATTTTTCTTTTAATAGATAGTTATTGGAGTTTAATTATATTTTTTTTTCTTTTGTTGTTGTTGTTTTAATTGCAAAGATCCAGGTAGGTATATAATTTTGTTGAAATAACTATTCTTGCAATAAAATTAATTGCCTTTTAATAACATAAATTGTTTTAAAATGCATGTAGTTAAAAAACTTATTTAAGGGCATGTCCTTCAGCTAGCTTATACTAGTTTTCATCAACATCTTTTGAAAGCTGTTGCTTAGCGACTAGGAAGTTTAATTGAATTTTTTTAAAATAGGTTTCAATTCTTATGGAAGGCCACCATGTCAGTATTTGAAACTATGTTTTGTGTAAAATAGGTCCATTAATTTATATTTTAGCAAACAAATGGTAAATTAATCATGAGAAACACGTCACGTTCAATTGCTCCTAGAAATGAGCTTCTAGGAAAATAAGTATCTATTAAGATAGGACACTCTCCAAAGAAGGGTAATACACAGGTAAATACAGTCACTTTTCTTAACATTTACCTGCTTAAAAAACTTTAAATTCAGATAAATGTATTACCATCTCTATGTGGTCTTAAAGTAGATGGGAAAACAACTCAAATATTATTTTTCATAAACCAATGGCTTGTGCTGAGTATGACTACGCCACCAGAAAACCGGAAAACTGCTTGGTGAGTTTAATATTTTTTGGATAAAAAGTTTTCCTAGAAAACTGAAATCATACCAGGATGTCTAATGATCTTAAGAACAGTTTATTTAAAAGAATTTCAAATAAAGCAATGTTTTTCTCTGAATTGTATCCGAGAGTACTGTGGACTCCCACTTGCTTTCATGAAATTTCAGGTCCTAGCTGAGTTATAGAGGACCATCCAAGAATGGCTTGTAGTCCACACAATTAAATATATATTATGAGATCTTCCCGAGAGTACAACAGTAATTAACTATTTTACTCTCGAGAAAATCTTACAATTAATATTTAATTGTTATTGCTACAAGTCTCAACTCTTAAGAGGTCTTTTGTAACTCAACTAATACCGGAGATTTTATGGGAGCTGATGGGAGTCCACAGTACTCTCAGATACAATTTAAAGAAAAACCTTTGTTTAACAGATATTCTTTTAAATAAATTGTTGGCGATATAGCTTGAGGAGAACTATTGTATGTAGTGAAAGCTCGTAGAGAACAAGGGCCTAGAAAATAGAAGTATAGCGGGAAGTCTAATAATGTTGGGACCAACTGTACTCTAGATGAGGTTTCACAATAAATATTTAACTATCGAAGTTACAAACCATTTTTAGGTGGCTCTTAATAACTCAAATCTGAAATTTCATGAGAGCTGATGGGAGTCCACAGCACTCTCAGATACAGTTCAAAGAAAACCTTCGTTTATCCTTTTTTTTTAATAAATTGTAGGCTCATAAACTCATAGAGAACTATTGTCAGGAAAACCACTCACAATCCTTGACAGGTAGTGAGACACTTTGTGTTGACAATAAATATTCTGAAAACATCTGCCCCTCCCTCGAAAGAAGCAGAAATCTTGTTAAATGTACATATAGGTGGAGGCAACTGGGCTTGGATATAAACCTAGACCTCCCGCTTGATGATATAGTCCTGACAGTAACTACTTCACCAAGAGGTGCTGCTATTGCTAGAACTATGTTTTTTTGGTTAAAACTTTATTGAACAAACCAAAATTATGAATTACGATATCTCGCATCTGCTGCATCTAACTTTTAACAATCGCGAAATTAAAAAAAAAAAAATCTAACAAATATCAACCAAAACCTCAAAATTTAAAGTTTTGAAAATTTTACAAATTCAAATCTCAGTTACATTGCTTTAAGTTTGTACTAAAATATAAAAATTTTGCGAGCCAATTGAATAAAAGTTTTTTTAACCATTAGAAAAAAATTACTCAACCTTACAACAAGATATACATACAGTTTCTATGTTATCTCTTAAATATAAACAATAAAAATTATGAATCACAGTACTGTCACTCGTGATTTCAATTTGAGAAATTTTGACTTAAAAAAAATATATTTGTTGGAATGCAATGAAATTTGCATTGAAGTTTTTAGTTTGCGAGATTTTGTAATTACGAGGTTTTAACAACAACATTTTGTAATAAGAGATTGTGAAAAGTGAGATTTTGTTATTTCGAGTTTTCGTAAGCCGAGGATTCAAAAGCGAGACTTCAATTTCATAGATTTTGTACCCAGTCTACGAATCTAATTTACAAAAATGGCTTGAAATAATCATTTGAGATATTTTCATACACAACATTTAGCTTAAAATTTAAAAAAATTTCTAAAGTATTGATAGTACATATCTCCTTCATTTTAATTTCCAACCTTTTCAGTTTCTTATAAGTCCTCCAATATAACACAATTCATGCCAGAAAAGCTTAAGTACTGTCATTCTAAAAATCTCTCATCAGATCTCTCATTAAGAACATACATTTATATATATATATACTTTAAAACTGAAGATGAATTACTTTTGTATTTTAGATTCAACAATCAACCTCTTACATGCATTACTAGAAAAAAATTATCTGTTCATGTTCAGGCAAAAGTCATTTCTTCACAAATTATGACAAAAATAAATTCTTAAAAGCTATACATTGCATTTAAGTAATAAATCACACTAACATTGACATATTGATATCAAATGAAAACATGAAAAATACAACATGTAACTGTATGAATATACAAACCAGACACTACATAAAACTCGTTTGTTTAGAAATCAGGGGGCATTACAATATATCTTTAGTTTATGTCAAGAAAGTGACAATTTATTATCAAAAATGTTCACCCAGTCGATTTTCTTTTATTTATATTTTATATATTGTCATTTGAATTTCTAATTTATTTTCTCTTTATTTAGTCATAAATCTATAAGGCAACTTGACCACAGCAACCACTTCTAATTTAAAATAATTCAATGAGGCATATCTAATGATTAAAATAGTAGACTGCATATATGCCCTTGTTATTGTTAAAACGTGCTGTCTCTGGGTAAAGTAAAAATGAATCTAATCGGATAAGAACTCATATGAATTTATTATGTATTCTCTTAAGATAGAGAAAAAGTTATCTTAAGATGAATAATAATTAATTTAAAACCCATCGAAGGCTTATGTTAATTTATTCTTATTTCCATATTAACTCTACACAAGTTTGTTTTTCATGATTTTTAATTATCAATTTTTCATACAAAAAATTATAAATTTTTTTAAAAAGGTATGCTTTTTTCGAATGTCTAGGATTTAATTTGTTTTGGTTTATGAATCAATTTATTCACACTTTAATTTCCAGTCTTATATCCCATAGCTAGTTATTTTTAGAAACATATAAAGGTGCTTAAATTCAAGAGGGTAACAGATAAACATAATCAAATACAATTCAAATAAAATTGAAAACTAAATATTTAAAATTAGACAAAATGCATAAATTTGCTTATGAAATATTAAATTATGCTAAGGCTAATTGGTATTAAAAAAAAAAAAAAAAACTAAATCGATATTACTTTTACATTAAATTTTATCTATTGGGTCATCGGACGAATTATTAGATTTTTTTTTACTAACAAATGCCTTAAGCATTACTAATTTAATCAAACATTCGAATTCAATTTGATTGGTATATAAAGTCTAAAGTAAAACCTTGAGCCTAAAGCTGTGTTCTTTGTTGTTTTTTTTTTTATTCAAGCGTGATGAAGGTGGCCATATTTTATTCAAATAAGTTAATAACAATTAATTTTATAGTAAAATATCTCATAGGTATACACAAAGACATGAATTTAGAACAAGATTAAGGTAGAAATTTATGCTGCGTGTAATACAACCATAAAGCTCTAATATATTAGATAGTACTTAGCAGTGACGTAGGGTGGTCCTTAAAAATGGCAATTGCTTTATTTTATTTTTAATGATGGACCATTGTGATTTCTTCCAAAAATCATAAAAATAATCGCCCCAAGACGAAGAAATTTTATTTAGAAAAACACATACAAAATTTTCAATGAAACTCTGAATTTTTATAACTTTGGTAATAACTACAATTTGAAAGAAAAAATTAAAATTTTGTAAAAATTTAAACAGTTTTACCTTCAACCTACGTTTGTTTTATTAAAATTAAAATTTTGAAAAGATGTTGTCAATAATAATATTTATGAAATCCCGTACTAGATAAAAATTTAAGACCCGTATCTCCGTGTGTACTTAAAGGCAAAGAAATAATTTGACTTTTTTTTAAATTTTCTGCTATTGGTTCAAAAATGAGTAAATATTAGGTATCAATTTAAAAATAACTTTTGTATTAAATTTGTGTACTAAAATCTAAATTTTACAATTAGTTATGTATTACCAATTATTACTTATACACAATATATTTGACTTTAGTCTAAAATATTTTTCATACCTACTTTCAAGGCCCAGGAAAATAAGACGACAAATGTCTAAATTTCGAAAAACCTTCTACAAAGATAAATTTTGGCAGGAGTATATTGTTTTGATACCTCAAGAACTTTAATAAATTTTGATCTAAATTTAATACACCATGAAGTTTGTGCACGTTTTTTTCTTAATAAAAATTAATAATACCAGCCACAATTTATACCTTTCGGTTTTTTTGAAGAACATACAAATTCTTTGAAAAATTAAGAGAAACTGAATCAAAACAAAATCATAAATGTAAAAAAAAAGTTCTTATATGTACACAAAATTTGTGCATGAAAAGTCAGTCATAAAGAGTAATGAGATTAAAAAAATATATATATCAGGTGCAAAATTCATGAAGTTTAAACACAGAAAAATAATTTAAGGCCGAGTGCGTTTTATAGTGGGCTAAAAAATAATGTGTTAAAAATAACATAGTCTGGGCTAAGAACTACATAGTGCATTTAGTTAAAATTAACAAAGTCACCTTGTGAAATTATTTAAAATAAACTACAAAGAAGATTAAATTAAACGAAGGACTAATACTAACCGATAAACTCGTTTAAGATTCCGAATTTGAAAGATTATTTATTTTAAACTAGTAGCTAATTCATTTAATTATAATATTTACATAAAGTCAATTTGACACACCCCTGGCTTAACAGTAAACAATCATCTTGTTTAAATAAAACAATCTTGTTGTTTTAATTAAACTAATGGATATCTTGTTTAATTTAAACCAGTATTGAGGTTTAAACAATCAACAAAAATTGTTTAATCTACAAAACAAAAATTGTCTAACTAATCAAATGGACTAATATACGAGTATTGAATTTTAAATAATCTATTCGCTTGATCCAACTGAATGGGGTTTGTCAAAATAACACAATTAATGGCTTATTTTAGATTTACACTTTACTTTACAGTTTAAGCATAATAAATTCAATTATTTTTTTTAATCTTGTTGACTCGGGTAATATTAACAGGTTGTAAATATTAGCAACATCACTAATTTAATTTTACATGAGAACTACGTAGTTTTTACCAATTATTATGCAGTGTGAATATCAAACATTTCAAATATTATATCCAAAAAACTTAAATAATGACAGACATTTTTGTAATTAATGATAACTGATTGTAATTTGATGGGTTCACTGGTCAAGTTCTTATACATTTTAAAATTGTGAATAAAAAAGTTATTAAACGAACACTTTCCAAGTTAACCCACCAAATTAAAATCAGTCACTAGTCATTAAATATCAAATTTCTGTCATAATTTGGTATTGTTTCGATATAACTCTACTATAGATATTTGTTATTGTAGTGACTCTCCCATTTGTACTATAACGACTCTCAAATGAAGAAGCGCCATCTTGTGGCTTATACCTGAAACAAACCAACATACGGAGAGCTTTAGTGAGCTTTAGAACTTTTAGTACTAAATGTCAGAATGAAGGCTTTGGAAAGGGAAATTCATGGGAAATTTCCCCTATTGATAGCTCTGGAAGCAAATACTAGAACCTTCGAGCTAATTTGGGAACCTGTGTGATGGATATAAAAAGACATATGTTTGAACGGCAGTGGACAAAGTTTAATTTTAATTGTGAATGAATAAAGTTGGTCAGGTAAAATAAAATTGAAAAGTAAAGTTGGTTATTTAATTTCGGTATAGCTGTGTAATGAATAATGAATTCTTTTGTAGAAAGAAAGTTAAGTGTTTTGAATTGCGAAATAAATAAGTGGAAGTTTAAATAAAGTAAGTAAGTTTTACTAACGAACCTGAGAAAAAATTAGAATTTTGTAAGCTTCATTAACAAGGCATGTGTCTTTTCTTTGATTTTATTACATTTTATGACTGACTTTTGTACGCACTTTTATACATAAAATAAATAGGTCATTTAAGTAACACTTACGTTTTTATTGTGATTTCACTCCTTTTGTCAGAGATTTTATTTATCAAAATAAAACCCGTTTACTGTCGCATTGTGAATCGGGCTTCAGTTTTGTAATTTTTGATGTCTTTTATCTCAGGAATTACTAACTGTAAAGTAATTTAGTGTGTCGACTTTGTTTGATTAGCTCAGCAAACACTTCGAATTTGAAGTTTCTGACTTTTTAGTACTGAATATAAATGAGACTCAAAAATTGTCAGAGTATAGTGAGTTTTCTCCTGTAGAAAGGGTGTAGGGCTGGGAACTTAGCTGGGAACTACTGTGCCCCCTTCCTGAAATATGTTGGCCCTATCCAAAATCAAAGGTAGTTTTAAGGAAATGCTAACGATGCAAAAACAAAGTTTTCTGCCGGAAATTTGTTGAAAGTTAAATCAAATTGTATTATCGGTTATTTTTTATGAATAAATAAAATAATTTATTAATGCAATTTCGATCTATGTTTTTTAAGAGAATACTATAATAACTATATGAAAAATAGTTGTCAACATAAATTGACATCTAAACCTTTCGTTTTTGCAGTAAAACAAAAAAAACTATTCGGCTTTAAAATGGTACACTTTGGCGTATACGTAATATTACTTCAATTCTATAAAATATACAGATGAGAGAATAAGAGATCAAAAAACAATTTGCATGTAAGATGCTCGTATTAATGTTTAAAATGGTTGAATACATTCGTCAAAATATACCTCTAAGACGGAAAAATAAAAGAATCTACTTTTTTTTAATAAAGATTACAAAAATGTTTGCTCTCAAAGCCTTGAATATATAGGAGCACTCGATTATTCTTTTTTAACTGTGTGTGTAGCAGTGGCATGTACGTTGGAAAAAAAGATGAGAAAAAATACTCAAACTTGAGAGGACTACAAAAATTGATAGTTTTATAAATTGATTAAATGTCTTAACATTTTGATTTATTAACTCCCGTCTTTATTTATTTTTAATTTATGTTATTTTCTGTGCATTTGCGTAATTTTCAGTCCAAAACCATACACGTTCTTACATTCAGTTTTTCATAAAAGAAAATACTTGCGAAAGAGTTTGAAATCTCCCTATCTATGATTGTCTGTCCAAAAAATGTCCTTGGACCGAAATTCACAGTTTCAGCTAAATGTGAGCATGAGGGTAAAATATGCCGTACGTCATTTTTAAATCAGTTAATAAACACGAAATTCTGCATGCTTGTGTGAATTTACGTTCCTGTTGTTTTGGGTAATTTGGAAATTATTGAGAGAATTTCATCTTTAATCTTCCAAATTTGACGGTTTTTGAGTTTCTGTGCAAAAACAAAGGATTAGACCTTGTGACTGATAAGAAAAGCAGGCATTGTGGTTGGCGAATTTTTTTGAAATTCTTTTTTAACCTTCCTCGGGGTAATCGAAACAAAAACTGTACATTTCATTAACAATTTGTTTTCCAATTTTTAGAGCATAAACCAAACGTATTTTAATTCTGATACTAAAGTTTATTTTTTTTTGTCTGGCAAAGTAATATCTATCGTAAGGTTTCAACTTATGCCATATAACCAAACTTTATCCTTATTTCATATTTTGTTTCATTTTGTGATTTAAAGAAATTTTTTTCTGCATCAAATTTAAAGAATAAAGCAAGTTGGTATAATAAAACAGCTTCAATATGATATGTCATAAAAATAAAATGACAATTTTTTATCATTGCTCATACTCATTGAATTTTTGGAAATTCCCTATTTCAGCAAATAATAAACAAAATCGTATTTTTTTTAAAACAACAAATAAAAAAAGCTGAAACAACAAAAACAATGTCAATGATCTTCAACTAAACAATACATAACCCCATACTCTTCACAATAAATTCATATATAGACAAAATAAATGTTTATTTGTTTAATTATTATAAATTACACACTTAAAAAGCCACAGATATCTACCTACTCGCTACTCCCTTTTTGTTGTTGTCAAATAAGGCCAACTGTGTATGTTTAATAGTCTGCTTACTCAAACACTATTATATTATTATATCTCTAATATGAGTCCTCCACAGAGATGCACTATCGCACAATAACTACAAGTACAAATTAATTTTTCAAGTGTATTACAAGTTGAATTAACCATTATCGATTTCATTTGTTTATCTATTTAAGATTACTATGTTTTTTTCATTATTCAATCCACCAGTCTTATTTGTGTGATATTTTCAAGAAAAGTCTATAGGTAAGGAATAAAAAACATAAGAAAAAAAAAATGAGATAGGTAGTTTATCTCAAAGATACACACGACCCAATATGAAGCTACCAACTTAACTTGTTGTTTTTTTTTTTTTTCTTATATTGTTTGCTCTCACTTATTTAGAAATTGTTTATCAAGCAAAGATAAATTTATAATTATTGTTGATTTCACCAAAAGATTACAATTTCGAGGGTTTACACATAATATAGAGGTAGAGTCAGTCAAGACTCTTGTAGTCCTAATGTGTCTGGTTTAGTTAGTTGTTTTTGCTACCTAAGAAGCCAAAACTGGGAAAAATCAAATATGTACAGAAAAACAATTTTTTTTTTCAAATCATGTACAAAAAACCAGTCGGTGCGTAACAAAACTGAAATTTGTATCTTAAGTTCGCATGTGAAAGTGACATTTTTTTCACAAGGAAAACTACAGTCATCATAAGCATGGAAATGTAAGTAAACTTATCTATATCAAAGCAAACATCACTTTATACAGCAAACAGATAAATATTTGTGGAACGTAAGACGGTTGTTGGAGAGTACATTATTTTCTGTTACTCGTATACTGACTGCAATAGCCTAAAGCCTTAACTATAGGTAGATAAGGTGGTGTTCATTATTTTTTAAAGAAAATATTTCAATTTACAGCAAACATTGGATTGATAATGAATTGACTTTTTTTTGTACCTAATTCAAGTTTTTTAGAAGAAAAAAAGTATATTTTGCCTAAGGAATACAAGGTGTGTACAAGTTTCTTTCTGACCTCTTCTAACACAACTTTTAGTGAACCAAAACCATTCCAAAACTCCTTTCATTTATTCATAAGGCTAGTTTACCCAAAATTTAAATGATATTCAAATAACACGTGGAACAACTACTGTCTGTTGCATTTCTGGCATTTACACCAATACTTTTCAAAAACAAGGTTTTTAATCAATGACTTTTAAAACATCTTCTAACACAAGTTTTTGTAGGGCTAGACACCCTAAATTTTTAAAATATATAGAGACTATTTATTAAGCTTATTTATCAAAATTGAAGAGTCTAACATTGAAAGTTTTTGAGCTCAAGAGCTCGAAAAATGCAAAAATTTTAGTCGAAGTAACTCATCAAATGGTCTTAATATGGTTTTTACTTTGTCTTGAATGACTCAAATCAACAGTTAATAGTTAAAAATTGGTCTTCAATACTTTGGGGCATGGTTGAAAAATCTTTCTGAGTCTAGCTCACAAATAAAAAGGTTCAGAGCGATACGCTAAGGAGCTCAGACCTCAGAATTAAAAACCAAAAAATAACATCTCTTATCAGACATTACGAGTATAACTTAACGTATGACTAAAGCTGATTTTCTATTTTTAGGTGCAGGTGCATCAAAAAACAGACATAAAACATTTTGTTTTTATCAATTTCAAAAACAAAATAAAACAAAATTATTAAATGCATCTGTGTTGTGCTGGCTGGGGCAAATAATTGTAATCTTCTTATCCATTAAAAGTCATCAACCCTCAACTAATGATGATGATGAGCTCAATTTATGAGCATTTAAGTCATCAGAACTTATCAGCTCACTAAAACAAAACAAAAAAAAAATATTTTTTTTTATAATTTTTATTGTGATTATAATTCGACGCAAAGAGACACAGAAGAAAACTTGATGGGCAATAAGCATTAAAGTGTGATATCGTGTATTTGTACGAATAATTGTTTTTGGTTTGATTTGGTTTGTTTTGTTTTATTTTTTTTTTGTGCCACCACTGCCACTGTGTCTATATGATAAATTATATTTTCATTATAGAAAACCATCCCCAAACAATAAAAAAATAATAAAAACAAATAACAAATAAAAAAAAACAACAACTTCATAATAAAAAAAAATCGAAATTTAATTGTTTTACTTGATTAACATTTTATTGCGGTCTTCATTTTTATGGGGCACAGAATATTATTTTATTGCGAGCAACGACAACGACGAGGAGGGCTTATCATCATTCGCGTGAAACAATTTGAATGCACTTGTTGAGATTCAAAACAGAGAAAAGTATATAAAATGTACTATTGCTTTGTTTTCTTTTTTTTTTTTTGCTTTAATGCAAATTAATTTTATTATTTTTTTGTTTAACTTTAACGAACATGTGTGTAAGGTTTTTTATTTAATTTTTTTTTTTTATCTTTTTGAAGCAGTATAAATTGTGAAGGAGGTTATGACCGCATCTGATACACGTTTATCAGTTAAATAAATCCATCTGAACTATAAAGATTTTAATTTTAATTTTTTAATAAACATTTTCTTTTTGTTGAATTTTATGCCTCTTTTGTGGGATTGGTTGTGTTAATGGCGTTGCACTTATTTAAACTTTAATATGATTATGCAAATATTTTAGTATTTTCTATATGAGTGTTTCTTGTTTTTCAATCTTTCAGTTTTATTGTTGGTCGGTGTATTTGAACTTTTAGCTGATGATGAACTGACAATGAGATATGAAATGAAAGTAGATACTCTAATGAAGACAGAAGGAGATAGAGTTTGTTCACTGTTCTGAGAAGAGCAAAAAAGTGGGGTACAGTTTCTTGCTAAGGTTTTTATTTCAAGAAAATTTCATTAGAACCACTTACAATTTTTAAAATAATTTTTTTATTTAAATTTGTATCTGAATAATATTTTATGATAATTTGGTAATGCGATGTTATGGAACCTTATTGAGAGTCAAACCTATCAGTTGATAGTTGACAAATCATATTGAAATTCGATACTTTGATATAATTGAAAATGCTGCAAATTGTTGTGAATTACAAGAAAACTTTCATTTTCAATATTTAGTTTTCTTTTTATTAAATTGAGTTTTAAAATACGAATTTTCAATATTTATCAATTATTAAAAATTGATTGTCATAACTCACAAAAAAACTGATGTACCTTAGGCTATTTGTGTTACATCTTTCATGTATAACAACAAATTTGACATGATCGTTAAAGTCGTTTTCAAAAACGTGGAAAATTATTTTATTTTTAAAGTGAATTTTTAAGAAATTTTTAAGAATTTTTCCAAAATGACTTAATTTTTGCAAATTTGCAAAAAAAATACTTATTTCCAGACAACGTTTGACTATAGAACTAACGAGTTTTTATCGTTGTGGCTTTGCCAAATGGAATGAAAATGGTCTGGAGGTGTTTTGAAAAATATGCATAATATTTTTTTTCAAGCCATTGGAGACATTTTGAGTATAACGGCTATATCTATATAATATATCCGGAAAAATGCAAAGTCTCATATGACGTGTTTGCAAGCAATTGTGTTCAAGGAACAAAATCAGACTGGATCAGTTGAAAGCAGTATATTTTTGCATTTGATTTAGCCATTAGATCAACCTCCTTTTAAAAAAGTGTAAGAAAATGAATCTGTCAAAAATACGATGAGCTTATTTTGATTCAACATTTCTTTAAGATTTCCTGTCTTAAAATCTGTTTTTATAAATTGTGTTTTAAAAACAAATTTATAAAAATTATTCACCAAGGTTTCTTGTCAATAATGTACATAATAATAACCATGGAATCGGGTTAAGCAGACCTTAAGATTTTTCAGAAAAACATGAACAAATATTGCTTAAGATTTATGAATTTTTAGATTTTATAACTACTTTACTCAAATACAGGAAGACTCACCACAAATGAATAATTCTGATTTGTTTTAATATTCTAGAATAACGTAAGGGCAAGTTTTGGATTCGTGCAAACAACAAATTCTGAGACAACAATCAGACCATACATTACGATGTCTGTCTGTCTGTCCGTCTGTCTGTTCGGCTTAAGCCTAAACGATTGGATCAATTTTTTAAAACTTTGTACAAAGTGGTTTTTGGTGATTCTGCCCACACGTTTATTTTTAATTTTTTTCATAGAACAAAACCTTATTTTTCTCAAAAACGGCTCCACAACTTTTCTTTAAAAAACTTCAATAAAATTCGATTGGTAAAATCTACTTTTGGGTGAAAAACCATTCTTCAATAAACGATTATTAATGGTACCTCCCCCATATAACCATTTTTTTATTTTCGATTTTCTTCAAAATGGTTATTTTAATTTCAATAATTTTTATATAGAGATTTCTAGGCAATGCAAATAGTTTTTCTAACTAAAATTAAAAAAAAAAAAAAATATTTTTTGGATGTGCATAATATTTACATTTTTTTTTTTTGAAAATCGAATATTATGAAAACTAAACATCCGATTCTTATAAAACTCAGTGTTTAAGGATTTTTTACACTCTGTAAAATATTTAAAGAAAAAAGTAACTTTAATGAAAAAATAACGGTACCTTCCATACAATTGTTAATAAACTGGGAAAATTTTTTTGTCTTAAAAATGGCTCCTACGATTTTTATTAAACTTTTTCTGTAAGCCTAAAAAAGAGTGCGATAAACTACCAAAAATTATAAAAAATTACAAAAAGCAACTATTAACAGAACTTTTCATAAACGTTTTTTTTTTTAATTATCTCACTACCGGTGAACAGATTTAGGTTATCTACAAATTTCTAATTATTCATTTTTTTTTTTAAGTTTCAAATTTTTATTGAAAATTCGATATCTCAAAAATAGGTTGAAAATTTTTTGAAATATTATTTTTATATGGAAAAATATATATGTAGGTATACTAACGATTCGCATACCAAAAATGTTTGTTTTAAAAATTTGATTGAAGAATATAAAATTATTTTTTGAGAAAAGCTCTCATATGATTTGAAATATTTTTTTCCCTAAAATCATATTTAATCAAGAACTAAGATGGCACTTTTTTCACCTCATACCCTCAAGGAAGTTGTTTAAGCTATTTTAAATATCGTATTTGGTGCTTTAAAACATTTTTCGCTCATTATTTCTATGTCTTTACATATAATGTTTTTTAACCTTCCACATCTTGAACATAATAGCAAGTACATGTAACCCAGTTGTGCATTATATTTTGCTAGGTATAATTTTTTTAAGATAATTGAATGAATTACTCAAAAAATAGGAGTTTTTAATTTAAAAAAAAAATGAGAAAAATAATATCGGATGACTGTTAACTTTTTTTTGTGGATTTAAAATTAATAGAGTTAAATATTTAATTTTTTTGCTTCAAAGTAAAGAAAATTCTTGGGTAATCTAAAAAAAAATGTATGTAGATATTTATATTCTTGTTATCAAAGATCAAAAATAAAACAATGCTGACCTTGCCCATGGAGACTTTTTTTTTTAAAAAACGTTCTCTTGGTCTTTGAAAGTTCCAAACTAATTCCTGACTTTACTTTTGTTTATAATTTTTTTTTCATATAAATTTATGAGTATTAAGAAAAATTGTTATATTAATACAAAATTAGCATTAGTTCTAAGTCATGTTTTTAGCAGCTGTTATTAAGCAATAAATACAGCAGTTTTGCTTACCTTTTTATTTATTGAAATCCGATTTTTTTATAATTTCATCCTGTAAACATCCTGAAAGAAAAAATATGAAAATTTAGTCCTTGAATATACGTTTTAATGAAATATTTATATTTTGAAAAATAATCACAGTAACAATAGAATAGAGATTAAAAAGTGTCAGAAATCGATTCCAATATTCAATTTCAATAATAAGAAAACTTAAATATTTTCGGAAAATTTAAAAAAACTTTTAAACCACAAACCCCAATCTCAGTAATCTTAGAAATTTGAAAGTAACTTTTGGTTCAGCTGAGACTGAATTCTTTGGATGTTTTTTTTTTTACAATTTTAGATCTGTTCGTGTACTTCCCATAACTACGGATTTCTACAAATTTTATTTTTTTATATGAGCTTTGACAGAACTTTGGACTAAATTTGTAGAAATTCGTAGTTTTGGGTGGTACGCGAACAGCATATAGTTTGTTTGTTAATAGATTTGAAAAAAAATAGGAAAGTGATTTTTGGATTTCTTGTAGTTTTTTGCCAGGTCCGAACATCAAAAATGGGGCGCACTTTATCTTGTCAATAAATTCGCTTTGAGGATTTGATATTTTTTTCGCAAATGGTAATACCCCGAAAAAAATAATTTATTTTTTTAATAAAGCAAAGCGGAAATAAACCATTCCGCTTAGAGTTAATATAGTAATTTTAAAACGAGGTTTTTTATTCAAGAACTGTGGATGTGGTCCTCAGAGACCTGGGCCTTGAGACACGCATAATTTCTGTTTTAATGTAGCATATTCTTCTTTTATTTAATAAAAGTCTATAAAATCATGTTCAACCCAAACATAAACATCACCTATTCAAAAAAAAAAAAAAAACACTTTCTTATAACGATAACATCACTTTGGGTTCTTCCAAAAAAATTCTATAAGATCTTCGTTTTTGATAAATATGTAAAAAAAAAAACTAAAATCAACCTATAAACTTTCTGGCCTCTTGAGTGTATTTTTATCATTTATTGGTTTCATTACAACTACACGATTGGATTTTTGTATAACTATTGGTTTTCTTTTTGTTGTAAAATTTTACGATCAGCAACAACAAACTCTGTCAAGCTGCTTACATGTAAATGAGATAGTTTTGGGAATACAAAAAAAAAAACATCGTAATGTTTCATTTTATTGCGTGTAATTTACGTTGAAAAGCAATTTAAATGTTATAAAAATTTTAAAACTCTCAGAAATGTCTGTGATACGGTTTTTTTTATCTTTATTTTTTTTTTTTACTTTTGTGACTCGTCTATAAACCAGGAAGAGAGGTGTTTTTTTTTGTTAAATTTAATCGAAGCAATAACACGCCTACATATTTGTATATGTGATATATTTATCATCATTTTAATGAAGGTATAAGGTAGATAATGCCTACATTTTTTGGAGTTTTGAGTCTACTGCAACTAAGTGATAGGTATTATCACAGAATAAATTTATAATACAAAATTTTACTTCGATGATCTGTTGAATATCAATACCTTAACTGTTTGTAGGCTGAAAGTCACTTAAAAGCTAATTTAATAACGCCTATGAAAATTTACTAATTTGACCTTGGTAGACTCTGAGATTTAATCAGTTGAAACAATCACAATTACTACTCCTTGTAGGGTATGTTATAGCAGATACGTTAATATTCAGTTCAGTTCTGCTATTTTGACTTAAAAAGGCAAAGATAAAGAATTCTGTTGCAACTTGATCCTCGATGACATTATGCTTGTGATATTGAGGTTGCTGAAGACACTTTTAGGAAGTAAGGTCAAGACCTGATTCTAGTTGTAGAGCATATGCAAATGTTTGGTTGGATCTTATATGAATAATTGTATAATCATAATTAATAACTTAATAGGATTGCCTTAATTATTTCAAAAAATATTCCAATACACGAGTGTACATAGTTAACGACACTTCATTTTCCCTTTTATCTATCGTTAAAAATGTCACCGCACCTATTAATAATTTTCTATTTATTTGTTCATCAAACAACTCTTTTCATACAATCAGATGTCTCTTGCACATCCTTGTTAATACATTTTAATTAAAAAAAAGCTTCTATATTCACCCATAACTCTGTCTCCTCTTTTTTCAAAAAATCAATTATACCTATTTTTAGCCAATTTAAGTTGAAAAATCACCTGCACATGTGGCGCCACAGTATAAAGACGTCTTAAAAAAAAAAAAAAATCCACCAAGATAGGTAGGGACGATCAATATTTTTGTTCTGTTTTTTTTTTTATTCTTTTCCTTCATTTTATTAGAAAAGAACTGACATCTAAAACTACACCTTGCACTCTTCCAGTGCAATTTATGATCACAACTTTACAACTTTATCACCATTCTCTCTACAAAAGATACATTAGAGAAAAATAAAAAAAAAAAAACAAAAAAAAAAAAACATGACTGTGAAAAGGAAAGATTATGTGAATGTAGGTATAGAAGGACCGGCCGGCGGCGACGGTGATGTAGTGACTTGATGCCTAATGCAATAGAGAAGAAGTTACAAAAATAAATAAATACAAAAAAAAAAAAACCGAGAAGGAAACATAGGTACAGGTGTGTTGTAGGTAGGTAGGTATCCTCTTCGCTCATAGATAAAGATTCCTTTC
The DNA here is from genome assembly GCA_946251815.1 of Dasysyrphus albostriatus. Taxonomy (NCBI): domain Eukaryota; kingdom Metazoa; phylum Arthropoda; class Insecta; order Diptera; family Syrphidae; genus Dasysyrphus; species Dasysyrphus albostriatus. The sequence continues at coordinate 143,673,463 of OX276336.1, forward strand.
ACCTTTTCGTGCTTATGATATCACCTCCCTCACTCACTTTATAGTCAGCGTCAGTAGAAGAAGTTCAAGAACTACCTATAAGGTGACCAAGAGTACCATCGATCAAAATGCTTATCTCGACACTAACGATCTTCTTTCAATTACACCACAGAAGTGAAGTATTTTTTTGTTCTTCTTCTCATAGTATAAGTATCTCATAGATACAGATATGTTTGTATCTTTTTTTATTATGATTTGTGAAGTAAAAAAGTACCAAGTGAGTCGTTTTTATACTATTCATATGAGAATCAGAATAGTTTACTTTTACCATCCTTTCGATGATAGAGGTTAGGGTTGTACCTACAACTTTTCTTCATCATCATCATTATTATTATCTTTTGTGTGTTTTTCAGTTGAGAGAAGGAGAGAAAAAAGTCAAAAACAACAACAACAGAAAATAAAGAATAAAATAAGTGACGTGATGACGCTTTATATCGCTGAAGAATTATGTTTCCTTTCGATGTTGTATCTTTTCTTTTCGTCGACTTAGATGTCATTATCTAATGAGTTGTGACGCAGTGTGCAGAGATGGTTAAATCGAAATAAAATATTTATCTTTTTCATATAATTTACAATCGGAAAAATTTTCAACGAGGAACGCATAACAAAAATTGTGAAAAATAATACCAACACCCAGCGGGATGTTGGACGGATGGACAGCTCGAATAATACGCATGCATCTTATGCTCCTTTAAATGAAACCCCATTACAGAAGATTAAAAAATATTATGGAAATAGATATCAGATATTTTTTTTTTCTACAAAAAAACAAAAGTATCTTTTCCTCACATATACCTACATAGAGATAGGTACGCATCTATCCACACATTCATTCCATTGGATAAAGGATAAAAAATCGTTTGCACCTGTTTCTTGTGAGTCAAAGATTAGGCGATTACCGGGTCCGTCCGTTCGTTCGTATAGTCATCCTCAACATCATTGGATCGGTGCTATGGATGCACACATGCACCTATCTTCTATAGATGCAACATTATTCCAGTATCTTTTTTCCTATTAAACGCACCGCACTGTCTTCGTTACTGGGAGGCCTTTAGAGAGTTGTTGTTATTTTTTTTTTAATATAATTTTCTCATCATGATCATGGTGTACGATAATTTAGTTGGAATTTATATTTTTTTCATTTCTATCTCCTTCTGTTTGTTTATTTACTTTTAATTTCGAAAAAAATACAAGTGTGTGTGTGTGTAGATATTTTTGCAAAATATATATTTTTTTTGTTAGTTAAAAATAATTTATATATAGAGAGCTGTCGATTTAAAGTTAATTAAACTATCATTAGGTTCAGCTGATGATGTCGGCTTCATTGTAATCAACACGAAGTCCATACAATAACGCGGCTCACGGCACTATAGATCGAGACAAAACGAAATGACAACGTGTAACTACAATAATAAAATTGAAGCGCGGTATTTCTGGCTTTGAAGTTTCAATTTAACAAAAAAAAAAAAAAAAAAATGATAAAGTTAATTTTATTTTTCACGATGATTATTTTAAGAACCATAAATTTTATTTATATATTCAATATGATAAGAACTTCTGGTTATACTTTGCTAATTAAAAACATAAAAAAAATACTTCAAAGCATAGAAATACATATACAGCATAGCGGAACAAATCTTTGATTTTATTCGTGCAGTAAAAAAAAAAACGAAATTAGGTGATAAAAAGGACTTTAGATTGCAATATTATGTTGATTTAATGGAAACAAATTTATTGAACTTGACCTGTTGGTGGCATGTACTGAGGAAAAAACATTTTTTTTTATATTTGAATACATTTCGGTTTAGACATCCGGGTGGAGGAAAAAGTAGAATTTGATGAATTTCCCAAGAAAAAAGTTAGTAATAAAAAAGCCACAGAGGGTATAGTTATATGATTTCATAACTTTAAGCCCTCAAAAAAACACCAAATTAAGGCTCTCATATCATTTCAACTTATAACATAATAATGGGAATCTGAGTTTTAAAAAATTCCCACACAACTTAAAAACTGTTAAAATCATTATAAGTCATGAACCAGAATAACTATAGCAAATGATGTCATAATATTAAACATTAAAGACTGATATTGCTCATACTAATTGTTGCAATAGTATTTGAAAAATTGTGTCTGAAATAATAAGATGATTTAATAGAAGAAGCCACATCTCGAATTATCACAATTGTTTTGCGGAAAAAAATATCTCTTTAAAGAAAGAGAGGAATGAATTTAGTCCAGCGATGAATAAATTCTCAGTTGTTGCTCTAAATTCTTTGACAATATTTGGAAAAAGGACAAAAGAGTGTTTGCGAAGTACTTAAATCCTATACGTATTTGCGGTTGACTTTTTCAAGTTCAATATAATAATTATTGAAAATATTTCAAAAAGCAATTAAGTATTCCACAAGGTTGTGTCTAAGGGCCAATTCTGTTTTATTGTATCAAGTTCTTCAATAAGAGCGCTACAAAAGTTTTTTAAATAAAACAAAAACGGTTTTGGATATCAATGAAATTCTTTATTCCTGTGAAAGTACGTTCGATGCCATTATGGAACTTGATTTCTTTTGCATGGCCACCATGGGCACGCTTGCAGAAGTCCAGACGCTGAACCCAATTTTCGACGGTTTTCAAGCATACATCGGCCGATACTGCTGCAATTTCATGTTCGATATTCGTACGAAGTTCATCAATCGTCACTGGCTTGTTGGCATAGACCATAGACTTGACGTAGCCCCACAGGAAATAGTCTAACGGCGTCAAATCGCACGACAGAGGCGGCCAAGCGACTGGACCATTTCATGAGATAACACGTTCTCCAAACTTGGTTTCCAATAAATTGATTGTGACATTCGCTGTGTGGCTTGTGGCGCCGTCCTGTTAGAACCACATGTCCTCCAAGTGCATATCATCCAATTGGGGCCAAAAATATTCGGTTATCATTGAACGGTAGCGATCCCCATTCACAGTAACGTGTCGGTCTTGATCATCACGGAAGAAGTACGGCCTAATGACGCCACCGGCCCATAAACCACACCTTTGGGATGCAATGATGACTCATGGAGTATGTGTGGATTGCTGCCTGACCAATACCGCATATTTTGTTTATTGACGAAGTAATTCAGCCAGAAATGAGCCTCATCGCTGAAGATGATTTTTCGATGAAAATCCGAATCATTTTTAAGATGTTGCTCAGCCCAATTCACGAACATACGACGCTTCTGATGGTTAAGCGGCTTCAATTCTTGCGTCAATTTAATCTTGTAAGGAAGTAGGCAGAGATCTTTTCGCAAAATTTACCACAACGACGTCAAAGAGATGCCCAACGCCTGAGAACGACGTGCGAGAGACACATTTGGGCTTTTTGCAACTGAAGCCGCAGCGGCAGCAATATTCTCGACACTACGGGCACTTCTTTGTCTCACTGGCACGGGAACATTTTGTACTGTGCCTGTGGATTCAATTTTTTCCACTAGACGCTCAATTGTTGATCTGCTAGGACGATTATGACGACCATAAATTGGAAGTAGCGCTCTTAACGTTGAGGCCACTGACTCCGAATTTTGGTAGTAAAATTTTCATAATTCCGACTCGTTGTTGGCTCGTATATCTTTCCATCATGAAATGACAAACCTTACTGAAGAGAAATGTCAAAAGAGCGGCAAGAAATATGGCATCGTTTGCTGTCGCTGTCGCTCTACTTTTGTAGCGTCTCTGCTGAAAAACCCTTGGGTTTTGTTGGGAAACCCTTGGACGCCAAGGTAAAACACACCTTTGACCAAAAACATCTTTTGACTAAAACCGATCAATTTCCGCAATTTTTTTTTTAATTTTTCGTGAAAATAAAAATTCCTTATCCTATTAAATTAATCGTGATTAATTTTCTCAAACATACCTAAGAATACCACTGACGGTGTACGGTGGCGTATGTGGAACTTTTTTCATACTATTGATGGGGACGTATTTTTTATATAATTTAACTTTTCGTTAATTATTATGCAAGATCTAGAAATAGCTACAAATTATATTTGCTGAATATTACCGCAAACTGCTTTAGATTATAATTTAAATTTAATACATTATTTGTGTGCAAGAATAAAAACGGCACTAGGTAGTTTAACTTCAATCTTAATGAAGGGTTAGTTATTTCACACAAGTGATATTAAATAGAGAGGGACTAGGGTGAAATTCGCAACTTTTTGTTCCTTTGTTTGAATATCCTGATGTTTCAAATTTCTAGCAATTGTTCTTATAAGCTTGGGGAAAGATAAAGAAGTAGTGCTAGGAAAATCCACATCTTGCCATACCAACTTTTCTTACAAACAGCTTTAATGATTTAGATAATTTCTTGAAAATTTTAAAAGCAAAACATTTTGTAATTTTTCTGATTAAAATGTCAAATTCCACTTATTTAAATTTAATTTCATCAAACTAAAAACGGTAGAGCTGCACTAAAACCTTCCTAAATTACTGAAATATGAATTAAAGCAACCAAAAATCAGAGGCTGTTTTGTATTCATATGTCCAGTAGGGTGGAAGAATATTTTAGTAGAACCAGGCATCTGGGACAATTCTTGTTAAATCAGCTTCATATGAGGAGGTATAGGGGTCGTATCGTATTATTCTCTCTCAACCTTTTTTATGATATCGATACATAAATTTTTTGATTTTAGGATTGACTGGTCTCAAATGCATTTTGCAATAAAATTCCCAAAAGGTTTTTCTTCAATTGTTTTAAACTCTTAAACCGAGTTTTACAAATCTTCATATTGCAAGAAAGTTATAATAATGTTCTTTTTTTTAATCATTAGAAAAAAAAAACTTATTTAAAATAATGAAAGAGGCTCAAAAATCCATTAAGTATAAATTTGCCTTAATCTCGTTTAGATCTAAGATTTAATTTCACCTGAATTTAAAAACATTATAAATGTATCATCAACAAACAAAAATTATTTTCTATATCTAAGTAATCCTCAAATTTTGCATATCTTCTATTACCACTCAATCAACAACAATTCTCAGGTTAATTTCTTTAAAATATAATATTTTTTGAAAAGTATAATTTCTGTCACATAATTTTCAATCCAAATGTTATTTTAATTCAAATTAAAAAAATATTAAAAAAAAAGGATTAAACGCCACCACTTGCTCTAAATCAAATAAACTAACCAATATATATATCGTTTTGTCCCGCTCTTAAAAAAGATATTATTAATTATTTATCTCACTTCAACGGTAAAAAAAAATTTTTTCCACCCATTCTAGCCATATCGTCCTGACCTTTTTAAGTAAAAAATAATAAACATAAGAGGTCTCTTAAAAAAACAAAAAATAATAATTCAAAATACAATTAAGCAAAAAAGCTCTCAATAACCACAAAAATAAAATACAAATTCTCTTCCAAAATTGGTAATGCTGTTCTGCTGCTGCTGCTGCTATTGCCTTTCATCAACAAAAATGCCATTTGAATAAATAAAAATTTATATAAATATCCACAAATAATATTTAAAAAAGAAAAAAAAATCCAGTTAAAAAAACGCAAACAAAAAAAATTTAATAAATAAATAACAAAACATAAAATAAGTATTTAAACGGTGACTTTTATTAAGTTGCAGATACAAATTTGTATCTGGTTTCGGTGTTCTTGTTTGCTGTCACCGTTTGTTGCCATTTATATTTAATTCTATGTCACATTAAGTGAGTTCTGAGTGTGTCGCTTGATTAAAATATAAAGTCCCCAAACAAAATGGTCAGACGATATAATTCCCGTTCACTTTGTATCATTATTTTTTTTTTGCCAACTTTTTTTTTCTTTTTTTTTTTCTGCTTTTCAATTTTGCAGAGTGTTGTTGTTGTATTATAGCTTGTTGGTGGTTAAGCTTTGTTTTTTTAATAAAGCCAAGTGCGGACACAAGCATATTGTATCTATAGAGAGTATATATATGCATATAGATAAAACTACATCGTGTATAGATTAAATTGCATTCACACATTTGAAAAAAAAATAAATAAATATCGGTAGTAAATATGATGAAGAAAGGGTATCCGGGGGATGCAGAAATATCTGTGTATCGCGAGAATATTGGGTCGCAAGGCAATCGCAACAACAACAAAAAACTTCACTTTTCAACCAACATACATTGCTAAAGAGAGAAAAATCATAAAAAAAAAATATATAAATGAACGCGATTGTAAAAGTCAGGCCGCGCAAAAATATATAAAATGCCATGCATTTTATTTATTTGCTCGAAAAGGGGGATTGTTTGTGTTATTATTTGATTTTTTTCCTTGCCCTGTTCTCAGAGACCCTTCTATATAGCTTTATAGATGCATTGGAGCTTCTGCAGATACGAAGTGTATCGCTCTTTGAATTGTTACTTCTGCTCTGTTTGATGATGATGATGATGATGATGGAGCAAAAGCGTTCCGTAGAGCAGCGAAACAGTTGCAAACTACTATAGGTATAACTACTGTTGGCATTTAATATAAAAATCTCTTCCAACAACAAACGTTAATATAGACAATTCACTGTTATTGCTTTCGGTTGCGAATGCCGTCTTTTTTTGTTTGTAGAGTTTTGGGCAAAAAAAAAAGGTTCAACTCGAGCTGAGATGAGTTCGCCTAGGTATATGTTGCGGAACGGAGTAAATTGCATAGTCAACATAAAAATACATTGTGCAGACTCAAAAAAATTGCAAAATGAAAAAAAAAAGAAAACAAAATTATATCTACAATATGTATCTGAACAATGCATTTAGATACAGCAGCAGAGTATAGTAGCAACAGCAGCAGTAGCAGCAGGCAACACACATCCCCCATCAGCTCCAGCATATACCTTGCATATTAATCACAATTGTGAAACTTGCTTGAATAGATTGATAATAAAATTGCTAGTTTTGCATTTGAGTTTGCTTTTGTGTGTTTCACTTTGCAATTTTAGTTTTATATTCTGTTTGCTTGCCATAGTTTTTTTTTTGTTTTTTAATAATAATACAAAGTTGGTAGGTAGTTATGTACTTGTTGACTTTCGCATTTTCTCTCTTGTTTTTTTTTTTTTTTTCTATAATCTTATAGCAAAATGTATTTCGCGTTTTTATTGGATTCTTTAAGTATGTAGGTATCTTTTAATAGAAAAGTTGCTATGTGAACGGATGCTTTGTTATGATTAATCCCACTTTACCTAACCTAAAAATATGTATTCAAACCCACTGCACTCTTAATCTCTCTCTCTTTGTATCTATGCACTTTTATCTTCCTTAACTCATTTAAAAGATTTAAGTATTTTATTGAGTATTCATCATTCCATCGAATGACTCAATCAAAATGTTTCTATTGAGATACATGTTGTAGGTAAAACAATACAACAAAATCTATTCCCGCAATTAAACTTGAGGGGGGTGTGAGAGGAGTGGGTATTTAGAGGGCTCTCTACGACCTCTTCTGAATGACTATTTGGCTTAATGACAGCATTTAAAACCTTGACAGATACATTTATGGAAGGTAGTTCTGTGTTTCTCTGTATAACTGATTTGGAAAGTGTTTTTTTGTTTTTGTTTCTATTTCATTTTGTCCATCGTTCTATAACTGGCATATTCACTTAGATACTTTTTGTGGTGTTAAAAGATACACAAATACCTACTAAAGTTTTTTTTTTTGATGACTATTTGATGCATGAACGAATTTAAAAGTTGAATACACTAAGGTGTGTGAGTGAGTTTTTTTTTTAATTTTTATTTATTTCTCTATTTAATTTTTTAATCATTTTTTTGTTAAGAACTTTTGGGATAATTGTATCCATTGTGCATTTTAAATGTCATCAATCAAGATAGAGAGATATAGTGAACTGGAAATATCCAGATTTGATGACGATTTAAGTATTAGTATTTGGATTTAATATTGTATAGGTAGGTTTATAGCTGTCTGTCAGTGTGTTGTGTGTGAATGCATTTTGTTTTTATTTCTTAAAGATACTTAATTGGTCATTTATTTATTTTAATTTTTTTTTTTTGTATAAAAGTCAATAATAATTTGTTGTTCTGAATTTTGATTTTATTATTATTTTTTGTTTTGATAATGATAAATAAATTAGGATAATACTGATGATTTGTGAATTTTAATAGTTTTAATCGATTTTTCAACTTTGGCAGTGCTAACAGAAAACAAGAAAAAATTCACTTCAAACTTTTGTTTTTGGAGTTTAAACTTGAAGAAGCAGAAGAGAAGCATTTTAAATGCCTTTACTTTCTTAAATAGTGACTTAATGAATAAAGAGGGTGATAAAGATGATCAACGTTCATCGTTTGTTAACATAAAACATCACTAATGGTAAAAAATAAAAAAATTGACGAAGGGTACGTATCTCAGTAGTATTGAAAACAGTTCAAAAACATCAAACTTAAAACATTACAAATACACAAGAAGTCGATTTAATAACAAAAAAAAAAAAAAAGACTAAGTAAGAGAGTACATGCTCTCACCAAACATCGCATCGCATCGCCTCGCAAAAAATATCATCACTCTATTTTCTGAGTTGGAAAACAATGATTACTTTTTGTAATTTATTTCAGCTTTCAATTAAATTATACAAGTAATTAATAATTTAACTTTCTTCAATTACAATTATACATAATGTGATTGATAAAACATTCAATTACTTGTAATTGTAATTGAAAAAAATTACTTACGGTAGTTGATTATTTGAATTGTAATTTATTAAATATTTTTATTAATTAAACATAATAATAATAATAGTAATAATAATAATAATAATAATAATAATAATAATAATAATAATAATAATAATAATAATAATAATAATAATAATAATAGTAATAATAATAATAAGCAGCCCATTTTAATTTATAATTAATTTTAAGAAAAGATTATTTAAAGGGTAACACTAAACTAAAAATCTGATAAAAGTGAATAAAATACATGTTGATTAAGAAAACACTATAGGGAACCATTTGTGCAATATCACGGAAAATGCAACTGAAATCAACAATTAATTAGTTATATTTTGTGTAATGATTACTTAAAAAAGTAATCATTACAGATTTTTTGATGATTACTTTTTCTTTTAATTACATTAAGTAACTTAATTGAATTACAAGTAGCTGAAATATTTAATTAGTAATTGAATTTCTTCAATTACATTTAAAAGTTATTAAAGAAATGTTCGGTGATTTCAATTACAAGTATCTAAAATTGAACTTTTTTCTCATCATCCGACTTCTGACTTTATTTGGTAGCTCAATTTTTGACTGCATTAGGTCAAATATTTAGGGATTCTTATGCTTATATTGCCGAATCATTAACATTATTATGCAATGCTTTAGGATCCCAGTTATAGCTATCAGGAAAACGAAATAGGGAACATTTTAAAATGTGTGACAAATTTTTCATGTGTATTAAAATTTTGCAAGAGGGCAAAACTAACTTACATAATTTTTCTGGAGTTTCTTTAGATGGCTGACACCAAGCTCTATTTTTCCCTTCAATTTTGATACTCAGAACTTAAAAATAATAACACGAACACGAAAATAATAAATTTTATTTGGGGCAATCTTCAATACCACTCAATATTAAATTAATTACGTTACTGGAATACCTGGGGAAATTTTTTTAGGTCTTCTTAATGGGAATTATCCATGAATTCCGAGGCACCGAGGTATACAGATACCTTTGTGTTTCATGGAAATTGAACTTTTTTTATGAACAATCGATAGTTTCTTATCGTTTTTAATGAACTTTATAATCATGAACAATTTAGAACCCCCCCCCCCCTTTGTACCATTCCTGCATACAGGCTTGATCTTCACATTGTGTTAATTCATTTTTAGGGAAGTCAGAACTCTTTATGGCCAGTCTTTCAGTGACGATTTAACTCTGATTTAAATCAGAGTTAGCTAGTTCTGAATATCAATTAACCCCAAGTTAACTCAGAAACAGTTTTTCAGTTGAGGATAGATTTTATGTCTCAGTTGCCAAAATACTCTACTGTTACCATTTACACTTTTCACTAACGAAATCAGGATAACTCTATTGCAAAAATTGGACTTTTCAAACTTTTACTATTGAAATTAAGCTAGAGCACTATGGATAAAGGTCTTCAGTTTCATCCTTTTGTCTATTTATCAAATTTTGTGAGATAGCCCGGAATTAATTTACGATGTAAATTCATTGCAAAGTGCATTAAAGAAGTAAGCTCAGAAATGGAATGACATCGCACTGAAAACCCGGCCCTTAAAAATTAAAAAATCTACTAATGACACCATGTTGTAGAGAATACAAATTTATTAGATTTATCCTTTCGAAACTTTGCACGGATAAGAAGAGACGAATCATTTTTTTGTCAATTTCTGTTTCCAAAAACTTTTAAAAAAATCTCAAAGGAAGAGATTTGTGATTTTAATATTAATCGGTAACTATCGGAAAAGAATAATTTCATCATCAATAAAATGATCTTAATAGTCTTCATTACACAAAAAATAAAAACAAAACAAAAGATTGACTCAAAATAAAATTAAATTTAAATATTCTTCTTCAAATACTTTCAATAAATAACCATACTAATTCTGTCATTTTAATTCTGTCATTTTCGTATCTATATAAAATTATTATACGATCTGAATGAAAAACTGCATTCAAGAAAAAAAAAATTTGATATATCATCTAAAATATCCCCATTTCCTGCACACGATCACACAGACTCGTATGCCCAAGGACATTGAATTCGGTCATAAATATTCCATTATGCAAGTCATATAGTACAAGTACTCGCATGCAAGTACAAGTACATAAATGCAAAAGTCACAATCATAATTCTTTATTCATTTCGTTAAGTCTCTTGAATATAAGATCTCTCTTTTCCTTTTCATACGATAAATTATCATATTCCTGTCATCGCTTTACGCAATTTTCAAAACTAATTTCCCACCAGATTTAATTTAACGCTAAATTTTAATATATGTTTGTATCTATTTGTGTAAGTATGTATGTAAATGCACAAATGTGTAAAATGAATGTATAGTTTATAATTAAAAATAATTTTCCATTGCCAATATATGCACAGATAAAAAAAAAATTAAATACTCGTACATTTAACATCATGAATGCATATGGCATTGCATTATAATGCCACTGCACTTTCAAATTTTGAAAGATTAATAATATAAATTTATTTTAGTGTGACATTAATATTAGAATATTTATTTTAAGTTTCAATTCTGTCATTTTGGGACACACAAAAACAAAATATCAAAATCATGAGTAGGTTTATATTGCAATAATATGTAGGATTGTATTTAAAAGAAAGAACAAAATAAAAATAAAATTGTAATTTTGACACGTGCTATTATTTTATTATGAAACATACAAAAATATTTAATATATATGTAACAAATCTTTTATGACAAAAAAAAAAACAACTTAATCTTTAAATTTTTCCAATTTAAAAGCAAAAAATATAAAAAAACTATATGTTCTCAGTTTTATTACTTTTTAATATTTCTTCCATTTTATACATTTATATAACATTTTTTTCTGTATATTATTAATTTTTTTATGACATTTTAATTTTATATCTTATCATCTTTAATTTTGTAACATAGAAACAAAATGCTAATTTAATTGTGACAAAAAAAAACTTTGATATTTCTAGAATAAATTATGATTTGTATCAATTTGTTATTCAAAAAAAAATATGAATTTATTATTAAAAAAATTTTATCAAAGTAGATAAAAATCTTAATTTGTTCTTTCTTTAATTCGAATGACACACCTTTTGAAGAAAAGAAAAGAATATCGTAGATAGTAAATAAATATTCTCGAATTTCGTTTGATCTCTCTTGCATATAACTTTTTGAAGAAATGTTATTTATAAAATCTTGAATTTTTTATTTCTAAAGACAATCACTAAACAAATTTGATTTATTTAAATTTGAAAGCATTTTTTGTGGAAGCAAAAATTGTAGAGTCTCAAATAAACAAGAAATTATTAGTTAAAAAAAAAATCATAAATACTGGTAGCTAACAAGAAGCTATTATTTTATTTTTATTCATAATTAATAATAACAAACAAATGTTTGAAATTAATTTTTTTTTTCAATTAATTAATGTATTATGTGTATAAAACTGTTAGTGCTGCGGTTTTATTGTTTTTTTGTATACTTTTGAAATATCAAAAGAATTAATATTTTTTAAAGATAATTATCTACTTGTGAGCTTATGACTATGAGCTATGAGACAACGGATTTAAATAAATAAAATTATAATAAATTCGTTTAAATTTACAATATGCCAGGCTTACAAAAATTAAGTACTATTAGAAATCATTGCAATATGTAATAAACAAAAATTAAAACGTTGAGTTTTAATATTACCCAGCATTCAAAATAGCAAAAACGTTTTTTTTTTTCTTATTTTCCAACTAAGGCTCTGTAGTTTCATTAGAAGGAGACCCGGAAGTTCTGATTTTCTGCTGAATTGTTTGTGATATTGGCTCAATAAGAAATTCAAGTGTTCAACCTCCAGCACCAAACGCAAAATGATAAAAAATTAAAAAAACAAAACGCAAAATTTTCGCGCTTTGTTTAGTAATTTGCTATTTTAAATCTGAACTAGTTTCTGAATGAAACATTGCTCCAAGATTTGAAATTAGTTATGTTTATATCATTTTGAGCCAAAAATCGTCTCTGTAGAATCAAGATTTTTCCAAAGACAGCCTTTCGAAATTAATCTAAGGCATAATTATTTTTATTAGGTCCTTCGAGTTGGATTTGCACCAGTGACTTATGAATCCGGCTTGAAGGACCAAATTCTGACACTTAAGTTTCTTTATTCAAAAGAAAGAAGTAAAAAAATTATAATTTTAGAATTTAAAATAAAAATGCAACCACTTAAAAAGAAATATCATTGTGTGTTCTTTGTTACAAAAAAATCCTCATTTTTTCTAATTTCTTACAATAAAGATTCTAGAAGTTTATAGTATGGCACATTTTTCCTGATTGTCCTTTGCAGGAAAATGTATTTAAATTTATTCAGCCATAAACGCGGAAATTCAAATCAGGAAAACCGTACAAATAATAGATAAGTGTAAATTTTTGATTTGGTATTAAATCGCACTATAATAGAATAGCCATTTTTTTAAGAAAGTTACAATTTTTTTAACAGCTTTTTAATGTTTTTAGGGCAAGGTACCTTTGTTTTTTTATGTAAAAGTAAAAATATTTGTTCAATATTATTAAGAGTATTAAAAATTCATTTATGGTACCAACTTTAACAAAAATCCAGTGCAAACATTAAGAATACGTTAGTACATTTTGGTCTACAATAACTACTATTAACATTTTTTTTCCGTTTTTACAAAAATTGAAAATCAAGAAAATAGTTTTTAGACATGTATCATTCATAACATAACCATTTTTTTTTTTGACATTTACTGATTTTTTCAAGAAAATGTGTTAAGCCGTTTTTAATAAATTAAATTTGTTAACAAAAAATTGTACGGCAGTTACCGTTAATTTTTGATCTCTAAGAAATTGATGGTGTGGGGGGATTAACAAATTAAGGCTTCATTTATCAAATTTAATGAAAATCGGACGAGCCATTCATGCTGCAGCCGAACGAAAGACAGAGACAAATGGTAGAACCACTTTTCTGCCTTTCAAAGTGAAAGGGTTGTAACTTCTTTTGATAAGTTAGTGAGCTCCCTGATATTATACACATAATTTAGATTTTGTTCGACATATTAAAAAAAAATTAAGTGCTCAAAGGAACTCTTAAAAAAATCAGTCAAAGTCCCAGGACAAAATTGCACATATTTCACTTTTTCTTTAAATAAATTATAAAAAGAACCACATTAAATTTCTTTTTTCCATCTTCTCTCTTCTATAGACAAACTATTATTCAGAAGAGATAAAATGAGTAATTAAGCGTGATTGTGAATAAGCCAATTAGATTATGGGAAGATTTAGTGACAATCTACTGGACACTAGAGTACGAAATCTATTTATTTATTTATTTATTTTTATTTATTTATTTCATTTATTTCATCAAACAAAGTTATAATACTCTAGTGATTACTTGATACATTTTAATATAAAACATTATACATAAGCAAAAATATTTAAAATTAACGAAAGATTTCTTTTAAATAGATATCTACTAAGATTGAAGTCAATCATATCAAAAACAGTATTTGTTTCTCTTAAACACCTAGATATAGGTTCATTGGCGGCATAAACAGTTCTGTGGTATGGAACATTAAAAAACAACCGGTTTCTAAGCATTCTCGAAGGAACATTGATCCCAATTAAAGCTAAAATATGAGAACAATCAATATGGTCTGTTAATATATCTCGAATGAACATAATCGCTGTAAACTTCCTTCGAACGCTTAGAGGAAAAATACCGAGTAATTTACACCTCGTTTCATAAGAAGGCATATCAATGTACCAGTGCAGCCTTTTCACGACAACTCGCGTAAATCGTTTTTGGATTTTTTCGATTCTAAATGAATGAACTTCATACGAAGGATTCCAGATAACATTGCAGTACTCAAGGTTTGACCTTACAAAGGCAAAAAAAAACACTTCAAAGTATGTGGATCGGTGAACTGTTTAGAGTTACGCAATATGAAACCTAACATTGAATTGCCTTTGGAGACCAAAAAATCTATATGTCTTATAAAGTCAAGTTTACTGTCAAAAATCACACCAAGATCTTTTTTAAAGTTTATGATGGACAGCGCATTGAGATTTATTTTATAGGTGAAATTAATTGGTGAGCGGTTGCGACAAAACGTCAAGCTTTGGCATTTAGAAATGTTTAGATTTAGGGAGTTAACTAAGTACCAATTCGAAAGCTTATTAAGATCGTCCTGCAAAAGAAAGCAATCCTGTTCAGATTTAATGCAACGGAAGACTTTTAAATCATCCGCATACATTAAACACTTCGAATTTAAAAATATGTCAGGAATATCGTTTATAAAAAGCAAAAAGAGAAGGGGGCCGGGATGGCTACCCTGTGGGATGCCTGATGTAACACGCACTGGTGAGGAAAGGATATTGTTGATACGAACGTACTGAATACGATCGTTTAAGTATGAACTTATCCAATTTAAGAAATTTGAGTGAAAACCTAACTTATTTATTTTCTTTAGTAGAACATTGTGATTGACTCTGTCAAATGCTTTTGCAAAGTCCGTGTACACAACGTCGTACTGAAAGCCTTCCTCAAGTCCATTCAAAACTAAGTGGCAAACAATTGTAAGATTTGTGGTAGTAGATCTACCAGATACGAAACCGTGTTGGTAAGGAGAAATTATATTTTTAAGAGATGGAGTTAATCTATCATAGATCAACTCTTCAAAAATTTCTTAAAATGTATTAGAAATTTCGTTGATTTTGATGAGATTTTGGGCTTTTGGTTCGAAATCTAGATTTTGATTCGATGTGAAAAAGGCTTTTATTTGTTTGTTTGGTTGAAATCTCGATTTTTTTTTTCGAGTGTATTGTTGCCAGAAAGTAGAAGTTTGACAAAAGTAAATGAGAATAAGTAATATAGAATGAGAAAATGAGAGATACTACATGAAAGTTCCATTTACCACTTATGTAAGTTTTACAGAAGAAACTTACAAGAGGCTTTACATTATAGGCATAGATTAACTCACACTAAGAAATGCTTTCGCAAGTTTGAAAATTTATCATTGAAGTTTAAGTAAGCTGTGAGAGTTCCATAAGTTGGTAAAATCGCATTTTTACTTGTAAGTCTTTCCCTCAATTGACAGCTTACGTTAATTGATTAATTTACTATTTAAGTCACTAACAGAACTATTTACCAAAATCATTTTTAAAACATTATGGCAAACCCTTTTTCTTAAGGGTTTGATTGATGCTAAATTCTTGGCCAACAATAAATTATATGCCTTTTATTTCTTGTTGAAAACCACACGTCTTAAAAAAAAGCCGTTATAAAAGAACTTTCTAACTCAGTTCCTTCGATTTTACCTAGCGCAGCAGATTTGTGTTCAAATTTGAAAGATACAAAGTATCTATCCTTAAAAATGGAGGCTCACAAGAACACAAATATTTCTGGTGTCATACTACATACACATACACATATTTCCAACTAGTTTTCACTAAAATTGGCTATCATAACTTTAAAAAAAAAAAAAATGGTCGTAACCACTCATTAGTCTAACGAACGCTTTTATTGACTAGTTTTATGAGCCTCATAATATCATAACTTTATTATGGCGCTCGATAATTACCACCCTTCAAATCGGTATATTTTTATGTAAATTGATAATTTCATATCTGTATACGTTTTTATAGTTTCCAAATTAAGTACCTAAAGTTGTTGGCTCTTATAAGTTTATAGTTGAGCAAATTAATTTTAATATATTTTTTTAAGAACAGTGATGTTGTTCAACAATACTTTTTTTTTTGGAATATTCAGTACTTTTTTTTGGAATATGCATAACGTATAAGCTAACATGAATGGACTAGAGTCAAATTGGAAACAGATAATTTTTAAAATTATTAGTGTATACAAGTTTTAGAACAACAAAATCTTATAGGTAATTATTTCTTTTCTTTTTTTATTCCAGTGCGTATCTACTTACAAGGCATGCATTATATTTTTCAAAAGCTATAGCTGATGCCCATTTTACAGAAATTTTGTGACTTCTGTGGATTTTCTGCACCAGAAATATTATTCATAGATGTTGAAGAATATAAAAAAAAAACAATGTTTTCAATTTTTTCTCTAAAAAAAAAATAAGTTTTAAAGTTGTTTAAGATCAAAACACCCACTTAAGGCTTAAGTTGAGATTAATCAGAATTACAATGAACGGCACAGTCAAACTTTTCTTCAAGTAAAATATCTTACTTTGAGTAAGAGATATGGATCTCTCCAAAAAAAATAATTTAAATCCGTATATCTGGGTTTCGTCCACGTGTTATTTAGATTTAAAAGTTTGACCATGAACAGTTAAATTATAAGACTTTTCTGCGCAGAAGCATAGCAATGCAACAAATCCTTTTAATTAACGTAAGTATTAAACATGTGAAACCTTAAAGCCAATGAATACCAAATAAATTTCTTTAGGTTTAGATTCATATAAAATCCTTAAAATCATCATTGTTGATAGTTTTTAAATTTCAAGATGTGGTTAGTTTTAAATTTAAACTAAGGAAAATAGGTTCCTATGATCTTATTTAAATATTTAAGTTATTTAAAAAACCGTGTTCATAAAAAAATATATTAAAAATGTAAAATCATGATGATTATAAAATATTCTATGAAGTATGTTTTAATTAAAAAATAGATAATAAATACAAAATTTAAAAGAACAAAGTTTCTTACAGTCAATTAAAGGTACTTAGGTATTCTTTTATACATATTTGTAGAACATGAGAATATTTAATCCTTTGATTCTATTTAACATTCTTTTGTCTTCATTTCATTTTAAAACCCTAAAAGTTATTTTTTAATTATGAAAATATCAAAATCAATTTTATCACTTAATCCTTTTCGTGTTTGTCTTTAATTCTCCACTCACGATATCCCCAAAAAAAAAATCAACTTAAAAAATCATTAAAAGCACATGCTATGACCGTTTAACTGCCGCCTCTTAACTCTTTCTAATTCTCAATCTAACAGCAATTTGTCTCCAAAGAAATATAAAAAAAGTAAGTCGACACAAAAAAAAAAACTATTGCATGGTAACACAACATTTTAATTTAAACTCTCTTATCGGGAAGTGTACTACCTACATACAGAAAGGTATAGGTATTTTTGTTCTTGTATTTTATTTTAAAACGAATACCCAACAGCAAAATGAAATACAAAAAAAAAAAAAAACTAAAGAAAATTACACTAAATTGGCTTCAATTATTGTATTAAATTTTTGGGTTGGTTGTATGTAGTTTCGACATTTTTACTTTTTTTTTTTGGTTTTGAAATTTAACTTTCAGGGTAGGACTATAAGCGCCATTTCGTGTCTGTGTGCGCCTTTTTCTTTTATCCTATTAACGCCCTCTTAGCTTCAATTATTTGAAGAAAAAAAAAATAAAATAAGGATTAGAATGAAACAGGAAATTTAAAAGGATCGAACATGGGTAGTCTTTCGTAAGAAGTGTAGAGTTATGTAGAGCTAAAGTGGGATTGTATCTATCACGATCTTTTTTACAAAAAAAAATATAAAAATAGAGATTTTAAAATTTGAAAATTTTTACACATAAATAAAATTGAAAAAGAAAAAAATAAATAAAAATCATTACCTATAGGTTCTTTGTTTTTTATTTGTCTTTTCGCGGGTTGATTTTTGTTTTATCCTATTTTTGTGTTGCATATTTTTAGGAACAAAAATATCATTCAGTATTTTTTCACTGTCACTATGTCAATTTTATTTTTACGCACACTTTTCTGTATATACATTTTTAATTTTTATTACATAAACTTAAAAATTAGAATTATTTTTCATTTTATTCTTACAGTCCACAGAGGTATCACATGAGTTCTCTCATTTTTTTTTCTTAAAAAAAAATAGACTAAAAATAATAATTATATTAATAAAAAGTTTTTTTTTGTCATTTTGTAAATTTATATCGCGGTACTTATACTTTTTGTGTTTTAATTTTGCGAAAGATATATTTTGATGAAAAATCCCGCCGCACAGAACGAGCATTTAAAAGCGAATGTGATCTTAACTAAAATTACTCCTTAGACAGAGCTCCAGCTTAATCTTATAAGCACTTCTGAATCAAATTAAAAAAAAAAAATCACTTTTTTTGTTTAAAGTTTTTTTTTTATTAGTTTTATTTTGCTGTACAGAGAGTATTCAAAGTGGAAAATACACCACCACACCACACTTTAACTCGCACACTGGTTATATTACTACACCGCATGCAAAAAAATAGTATCGCAAAATTATGGTACAAAAAAATTACAACAAAAAAAAAATAATACACCAGCAGCAGCACAGTCTATAAGATACGAAGGAAGTATAGGAACAACAAACAAAAAAAAAAAAGATATAAATTGAAATTTTCGTATCGTTCAGATACACTTTTACACTGAGTGAGTACTATTTTCTTGGACGTTGTTGCTTGCTGCTCGTACATAAGTAAAGTAGGTACTATTGCTGCTGTTTGTAGTTGTTGCTGCTGCCGCGACGGCAGTTGCGATTCTGGCTTTAGATGAAATTTTGCACGAACCGTGAACCCAAAATGAGGTTGTTTCAGACCAAAAACCATACACAAAAAAAAGTGGCAGCAACAGCAGCAAATATACCTTTTTGCATGGATCCACATCCACTTTGTACAAAGTTAATATTACACTCTCCGTCTCCATGTACCTACTACACTCTCCCGGTGGATATCTAGAAGGAGATGATGATGCGACGGTGGTGGTGCTGGTGGTGGTGGATGGATGGTTGTTGGTGGTTCGTGGTGATGTGGTGTGGTTGGCTTGGGGTAGATATTTCCACCAAAAACAACAACAAAAAGTTAACAATTCAGCGCGATTTCCTTCACACAACCGTCATCCACGTCACTGTGCGGTGTATTGAAACTTTGATGGCAAGTTGATGGACATTGAAGTATCTTTTGCATGTTTTTTTTTTTTTCTACCTTATCCACTTTTTTTTGTGAGGCTTAAACTGTGTCTCGTGATCCTTCTCCTCCCATATTTATTTAACCTTATGTGGTAAGCCAGTTGTTTGATGGAACATGAAGAAGAACGAGAAACACTAAACAACAAAACAGTAGAACAGCAGACAAAAAATGCAACGCCCCGCCGCCGGCCGCAAAAGGCAAAATTATTATATTCACCACTCGTTGAAAATGTATCTGCGCTTTGAAAGAGCGATGTATCTATGTGTGCAAATATAGCTCCCCTTTGTATGCAGTGGGGGCCAATTTGTACTTTTTACCACTTGCACAGTGTTTGGGGAAAATATATTGCACACACAAATACGGACAAAGCGGTTCAACAAAGCGGAACACAGTTTTTGTTCAGTGCAACTCGACGTGAGTTAAGTTTGGAAAGAATCATCCGAGCGGAATTATTAATGCATTTTCCCCACTTAAAATAAAAGGGGTAAAGAACGAAACTCACCATTACACGTCAACTGTGTGAAATTTTGTTGAAAAGGGTTGAATAACCACCAACAACCCTTCTAGCACACCTTCAAACAAAAATTATTATTAATTACAGCAAATAACTGCATTCAAGTGAATGGAAAACCGGTTTTTGTAAATTTTTCAAAGGGGTAGCTAAGTAGAGGTGAGAGTGCACCACGACTCACCTGTATTCGAAGAAAGGGGATTTACACAAAAATTTGTCTGCGCAAATGCCACCACAATCTTTTGTGGTGAGTTTTGTAATTATATATTTTTCACCATCATCGCACTCTTTGAAGCCCTTTACTTCGCCCAACAACCCCCTAGAGATATTTAATACTGTTCTAGACGGCAATGGCATACCTACCTAACTATTAAATGGAAAAATGATTTTCATGTTCTCATGTCGCTCCTCTGTAAATCTATCTGTACAATAGAACAAGAGGAAAAAGAAAAGGAAAGAGAAGACAAAAAAAAAAGAAAAGAAAAATATTGTGGGTGTTACATGTATGGGCTATTAATAACACATGACTTAAACACTTGATATGGTTCATTGGGGTGGAGTAGTACCCCGAACCCATGGTTGCTATTGGAGGGAATTTTCGCACCAATTAGTTCGTTGTAATGGAAAATAGAATTATTTAATTTTTATTTTACTTAAATTTCATTACATTAACAACATCTCAAATTAGAAATGACATTGTATCTTTCCATCCATATCGGTCCTGAGAATATGTTTGGTCATTTGATTATTTGAAGGTCAGGGCTAATTTTAAAAACATTGTATAACTGTGGGGTTTTTATAGAAGATGGGAGAGAGAAAGAGAGAGAGAGAGAGAGCCTTATGAAAAACCCCAAGGCTATAGGTATATGTAGGTATAGTGTCAGTAAGAGTCAGTTGGCAATCTCAGTGAAGGGAGGACAAGTGAGTGTTGTTATCTTTTGTGATGTTGAAAATTGAAATATATTCATCCCTTCTTGATTCTCTAATATGTTTATGATATAAAATGATTTATGTTACGAGTATTTTGAAAACTTTTGCCCATAAAAGGAGAAAGAGATGATGCGACTTTCTATACAAAATTAAATAATTGTACAAGCCCAAAGTGCTATGGTTATTGGTATGGGTTTGGATTTTGGGTATTCTCGTGTATTGTTCGTTTTTAGGGTTTTTGTGGTTTAAATATTGGGGATGCGGTTGGTTTTAAGATCATGATGTTAAAGTGGACGAAGTTGATAAAACTGAAAATACTTGGTTTATAGAAATTTACATATATCCCTACAGACATATACAAACATATAATATCCAAATGTGGTAGGATGAATGAATGAATGAATGGATGGATGGTTAGAACATGGATGTGGTTTTTGAAAATTTGATATGGTCAACCTTATGTGTGTTATCTATAGTTTTTTTTTTATTTTTTTGTACTGACGTATATACAAGAATAAATGTGTTAGGAAAGTTTTATATTTGATTTCAGACAAGATGAGAGGAAGATTTTAATTTTATTTAGTATAGACCATTTCGCTTGTTGCTTCAACAGAGACAAAGAGAAGTAGGTAGGTATTAAAATCATGAATATATTTTCAGTTTAGCAGACTATTTGTAAATGTGTTGGTAAGTATACATACGACCCTTATAAAACCTTAACATGTTATATGTTATTGGAAGAAAGAGATTAAAGGGCTTTTGAACTATTAGCTTGGTGGTAACGTTATAGGGTACAACTTGATGGTGATGCAAAAAAAGGCTTTTTACCATCAAAAAAACATTCTCAATGGAGTAATAATATCAATGAAACTTAATTACTATGTTTTAAGACTGCCATGCAAATTGTTAAGTGCTCCACTAGGTACAAAGGAAGTTAGTGATTTCAAGTTTGATTTGTTTCATTCAAATCCGTCAATATATAGGTATGTATAAGTGTTACTTAGGTATCGTCTCTATGATTTGTATACTCATTATAAATGTGATAGAAGATACGTAAATTTCGGTGTTTTTGGATCATGGTTCTATGACTAAAGGCTGATTCTATAGTAAAATTCAGCTATTAAGACGACTATGTTTCGAAATAGGGCGCCTAAGAACTTATTTTTGAGGTAAAGGGGCCCACCAAGGCAAATTTAATGCAGATTTAATGATGCATATCGTTTTATGTTTCTCAGAAAGTTTTTCTGAAGTCTAAATTATTTTATATAATTTTTAAACTAACAAAATGAAACATTTTCCAATTACTCTGCTCAGTGTTCGAATGTCTTCCTTTAATAATTAGCACCGCTAACTACTTAAATCAAAATTTAGTAAAATATGAAACCTTAGGCATTTATTACTGATACAAAACTAAATTAAATTTTTGTAGATTTTTAAAATTCTTTTAAATATCAGGATGTCTTCTTTATGTGGGAACTATGCTTTATTTCATTTCATTTTATGTTTTTTATTCTATTCTTTTTTAATTTTTAGTTTATATATTTTTATTTTATTTTTTTTTATTTAGATTTAATTTTCACTGGACATCCAGTAAAATGAAAAAAATACATATTTTTCCTTGAGTGCCCAGTTATGGAATCGATCCTAATGCGATCTTTTGTTTACCAGTCGAATATGCTTACTACAGGACTTATTCGCAATACAGTTAAGCAATTTTGAAAATTAATAATTTTCTGCTATTTGCGAGTTCTTATGAGCAAGGGCCTCACGAGTATTTGACAAGTTTTCTTCTTTTAGATTTCTCTTATGGAGAACTTCAGAAGACCTTGAATTAACTTGATAACTTTCCATTCTTCTGGATGGAAATTTATAGAAGGTAAATTTTCTTTTAAAAATCAAAAAAAAAAAAAATCTAAACTACAATTATAATTTCAATTTTATTTCAAAATTTGCACTAAGAAATGTTCATAACTTTTTATTTGCCTACAAATTCAAATAAAATATTTTTGAACTCGCTAAATGGTGACAAAGAAAAAGGTGATGTCCCGTCAGAAGAAAAAAAAGAAGCTTTTAACGAGACTCTTGAAAGTTTTTGTTGATTTAAACAAAGGCATCTTTCAAAATTCTCAAGAGTTTCAACCTGCAATGTTGAAAATTAAAAGCTATATACCTGATTTAGTTTTTCATACTATAGTTTGATGGGGAGGTACTAAGATTTTGGTTTTATTATAAACAGCGGGCAGCAAAACTTATCCAACAAGTTTTGGTTAACAAGGGTCTTATGAGTATTTGCCAAGTTTTTTCTAGGTAGATTTTATTGTGGGAAAACTTTCCAGGGTCTTTATTTAAGTCGGCATAAGCTCGCCATTTTTCACAGGGTATGTATAAAAAATTAGAATAATTTGGACATTTTAAAAATCCAATATTTTCTTAAATAAATTCTATATGTAAGTATGATATTTTTTGAAAACAATTTTTAAAACTTTTTTAAAGTCATATTTTGGTAGACTTCATCCTTAAGCTGATTTAAACATCCCCCTAATGTGAAAAAGAAATTGAATTTCAAAAAAACAATATCAACAAATATAGAATATTCACGACATTTATTATTACCTATTTTTTTTTTAAATCCTTAACATCTATTTTGGAAGATTTGTGTGTGCTATTTTAATTTTTTTGTATTAAATTTAATTCTTTTTATTTTATCTTATTTAGCTTAATTTAATTTATTTAATTTAATTTAATTTAATTTAATTTAATTTAATTTAATTTAATTTAATTTAATTTAATTTAATTTAATTTAATTTTATTTTATTTTATTTTATTTTATTTTATTTCATTTCATTTTATTTTATTTTATTTTATTTTATTTTATTTTATTTTATAGTAAAAATATATTTCTAAAATCCTTAAAGGCAATCATTAGAAAGTCGAAAATATAAAAAGTAAGGAGATGTAGGTTTATTTCACATACAAAATATTTCCTTATAAAAGACCATAGGTACCAATTCTGTTATGAATAGCAGCAATTTTTTGTTTTTTTATTTGTAAGAGCAGAGCAGATATAATAGGATACCAATATTTATGTTTAAAAGAACTTTTTTTTCTTAGGGCAATTTTTTAAATAGTCCGTTAAACATCAGATAGAACTTATTCTTTATAGAAAAGAGCACAAAGTTCCTCGGACAACTAACTGAAATGATTGCTTATTGGTTAAAAAGTGGACACTAAATCTTTAAGATTCTACAAAGTGTAAGAAAAAAATTAATTTTACTTTTTAAATTAATCGATTAAGTCGTTTAGAAAATTGAAGTTTTTCAAAAAAAAAAAAAGAATCAAAATCTTTCTAGGAAAAAATTAAAAAACTCATTTACTGAAATTTTTGAGAAATCGAAAAAATAAAAAGAAATACTTGTATTTGCGGTATCTAGTCATGTTGACAAAGAATTATATCTTATATCTCTATCAATAATTTTTTTTTTGTTACACAGGTACTTTTTTATCTTAGAAAAAATATAAAACCATGTTAGAAGAGTGATGAAAAAATACTATATTTAGTTTAGCAAGGTTCCAAATTTGAGAAAAAAATTTTGCGACCCTGAGGCTGTTGTCAAACAAATCGACCGATCAATCAGGATTATGTCGAGTTTGATTCAAATTTTTAGTTTAAATTAATATTAGTTATTTCATTTTATAAAAAACATTCAATATCTTCTCATCGTGGTAGTACAATTATTTGTTTCAATCTATTTGATCCCATTGCGTATAGATCTTTTTAATTTCTTTGAACTTATCTTACATGTGCTTTTGAAAATTGTTGTTCTAGTTAATTGTAATTGTAAATTATTTAAACTCAAAAAGAATTTAATGCTAAGATGTAGATTAAAGCCATTAAAAATGTCATATTAATAAAATATCTAATTTTGTTTAATTATTACAAAAATATGCTTGTGAAAAATTAGAACTGTGTAAAACCAATGACTACGACTACGAGTTTTCACAAAAACTAGTTTAACAAGCTTAAAAGTCTCAACAAATTAAAATTTTATTTCCTTTTTTCGCTGTGTTTTTTTTTTTTCATTTCAAATTAAAAGTTTAATGTAAATGGTAAACAAGGAGCTATAGTCTATCCTACAACCAAACTTTAAAATAGTACTTATTCTATTTTTGTTAATAAAATATGCATGTCTTACAACTTTTATTCGAAACTACAATTTAAATTTATTCTTTACGCATTAATTCTAAACAAAATTTATTGGTATCATTTCTTTTTTTTTTTGTATTTCTATTTTTGTTTCTATCTTGATTTAGTTAAATAATGTTGGTAATTTGTTACACACATAAAATTAATTAAACAGCATTCGAAGTAGGTTCCTATGCCTTCATATAAGACTAAATTTGTGTTCGATGTTTTCTACCTCATATATAGGTACATGTTATCTAAATTAAGTCATGAGTTAAAAAATCATGCTAGCTACATGAATATAAAAATAATAAATTAATTAATAGAACTAACTTATATTTAAATTGCTAAATCCATAGAAGCGAGATAGGACATTGAACTATTGAAATATATAATTTTATTTTTTACGAATTTTCAAATGGTTGCGCGTCATAGAAAATTAGAATTGGAACAAGTTAAAATAATGATATATCCCCAACAGGTTAAGGCTTTTTGAATGTCCATAACATGCATACATAAGTATCTTAGTTATTTTATCGGCAATCTACCGGCAGGGGTTTTGAGGCCGTATCTATGCTTGCTTTAATAGAGCTGCTGGAACCTTTCATAGTAGGTAAACATTTTTCACTCAGCAGGATATACATAATTTTAATTGAAAGATTATTCTGTTTTTTTTTTTAAATTTATTTTTCTCAAATGGTTTTACTTATTTTGAGGAGGTAATAAAATGAAAATGAAAGTTAAGAGTTTTAAGAAAAGTCAAAATTTTATCAAGGTTTTGTAATGACGTTAGATGCCATTAGTATTTAATGGAGGTTTTCCAGGGTTTTAAACATCGATAAGCACTCTGGTTTATCAAATTAATGCATGGCATAGTGAATTCAAGTTGTTGTTGTTTATCAAAACTTTCAAAGAATATTTTAAATGGAAAACGTTAAACCATTAAGAAATCGATTTTATATTTTAATGTGAATTAGTTGACTTTGCCTTTAATGATTATTGAAATTGAATTTAATGATTATTATTCAAAATCAGATCAGACTTAGTAGTCTAATAATGAATGATAAACGATTTCATTCAAATAAATTGAAAGTAAAAAGAGAAAGAGCATCCTTAAACAATCAAAATTACAATAATCTCCAATTAGAAGTTAAAAATCTATCATAAACTGTAAAGTTGAATAGGAATGTGTTTGGTAATGAAGCTGAATAAAAATATTTTATTCGATAAACATTTCCCTTTACTAAAATAACTATCAAAAACCCCAAAACCATCATCAATTCCTCGTAAAACCACGATATGCAATAAAATCAAAAATACCAGAACGTGTAGAGATTGGTTTTTTTTTTTGCAAAACAAATTCGGTAGCCAAAATTCGTTGACGAGTACCAGTACCTAAAAGAAATATGTAAAAAAAATTAAAAAAAAAACCTCTAACCAAAAAGTCTATCTATATAAAATGTATCTTTTTATACTTTTGTACATCATCTCTACCTACCTATATAGAAACCTTAACCTCACACAAAGTGACAGACCACTTTTGAGACGGACGCCAGTTCTTGTATAGGATGTCGATGTTGATGTCGCTTCTTGCTCTTGGCGCACTATTATATAGCAATGCAACATTGTATTTTATAGGTTTTTTGCGGATAAGCTCCATCAGCATGAGCTCAATGAAAAAAAAGGAACCCACTTTTATAGTTTGGGTTACATAAAAACGCAAAACCATCACTATACAAAAACAAGCCTTCCCGGGGACCTGAGGACTTCAAGACCTGAGGACACTCAACTTGCGAGAGGTTCTCTTTTTGTATAGCTATGGTCAGTTGTTGTTTGGTTTTTAAATTTTTATTTAAGTCTTTGTTCGTTGTTTTTTTTTTGTCGGTTTTTGTCGTCTTGTGGTCTTTTAGGTAGATATGCGGTAGTTATTGGTGGCAGAGTAGCACACAATCTTGTTTATGTCCACCTTTTTTTGGGTTGCCATATAGGTTTCCACATTCGAGTAGGTATAATGGCATCCAGAGACGAAATTCTTTTCAGACTTTTTTTTTTTAATTTTCGACGAACGGAATAAAATACCAAATCTTTTTTTTGTTGTTGTGCTCCTTCTTAAAATAAATGACCAACTCGTTTGTTCTGGCTATTTCGTCACACATCGTCCAAAGTTATAAAATGTTTTACAACCATCATTGGAGATGCATCGTTGAATCTACTCAACAAACAAAAAAAAAATAACAAAAGCCCCAAATAAAAAAAAAGCGTTTTGTTGTTTTGGTTTCACAAAAAGAAGTCCTTCAGTGTTAAGATACCACAAAATCCTTCAACGCAAACAAACAAAAAAAAAAGAAATAAAAATCGTTCGACATAAAGCCCCCAAAGAACAAACGGGTTTCTCACAATTTTGTTTTTATTCTCGCTTCCTCGCGAAAAGATTTCTCGCGATTTACCTGTTTACTTCTTGGGATTGGGAGCACATCACGGACGCAGAGCACAAAACCATCTTGATGCTCCAGAAACCAAAGTAAGAAAAAATACAAAAAAAGCAAGAAATAAATAAAAAAAGAATTAAATCAAAGACGTAGAAAAAATATATATTTAAAAAAAAAACGGTATAAGTGCTCGGGGAAATCAGAGATAGCCTTTACTGCTTCACTATATTCCTGCATCAGACCTACCTGGTCTCTTCTGTTGGTCATCATAAGGACTCGCAGCAGAGTTACAGCAGCAAAAATAATCGCACAGTAATAATCAACCCAAAAAAGGGGGCAGGAATCGCAGGCATTATAAGTCGCAACCTTTTTATGCTGTTGCTGATGCTGATGGTTATATTGTTGTTGTTGTTGTTTTTGGTTATTTGAGGCTTCTCTGGAAATTGGGCCACTTGGGAAGCAATGAGTTTGTCAACAACAATTACTTCTTTTTGCCGGAAAGAGAAAGTTTTAAGCGTTGTGTTTCCTTTATTTGTTAGGGGGACTACTCTGGTTGCCGTTTCTTTCCTGCTGCTGCTGATGATGATGATGATGATGGACTGGCGCAACTGACCCTTTAATGGTTTTGGTGGGTATTTTTGTGTTATTTTTTTTTTTTGTTTCTGCTGCGTTCTATTGGAATTCTTTTGCGTAGGCTCTGCTGTAAAAGGAACCAGGCAATTATGTGTAATTCAGGGCTCTGAATAATGGTCTTTTTTTTAAATTTCTGTTTTTTTCGTTTTTTTTTTGTCTTAATTCAGAAATGATTTAGTTTACGTAAATTACGGGATTTAATAGGGTCACTTGGGAGATGGGAGTTTTTTTCTTTGCAGGAAAAATTGCAGTGCTTGATAACTGATGATTATTTTTTTTTTTGGTATTGAATTTCTTGTTTTGTTGTAAAAACAAGATTGCATTCAGAAATGGCTAGTAATTTTCATTATAAGGCGATAACAAATGATTTAATTTGTTTTTATTTCTGTTTTCAGAAGTTTGAAGGCATTAAGTTTTAGGAACTTAAAAAACCGTAAAATTTTGCTAACAAAAATGTCTACGACTTGATCGATGTTGTATTTGTCTTTGATTTATATTTTTATTCATTTGATTCCCAAACCGAAAGGAAATATTGGCTGACAGACTGTTGAACACTAACATTAAAAATAATCATTTAACTTTTGACTGCCTCTTGACAAATCCTCTAAGAGTATACTTGTCATGAATAAGTGCTTCTCATCTAGCCGTTCGGACTTGGCAAAAAACTGTAGGTCCCCTCCTTCCTGCCAAAAATACGCACACAGGAATGGTTGAGAGTTGTAAGTCACTAGGCCTTGGTTCTTCACGAGCTGTTGTGCCACCAAATTTATTTATTTATTTTTTTTATTTAACTTTTGTCAATGAAACGTTTATCAACCAAGGAATTTATTGAAAGAAAATGGATCTAATTCAATGTGCAACAAGATTTAGTTAAGGGTTATTTAAAATACTTTATTTTTCATTCTTTTCAATTTTTCTTTTTCTACTTCTCAGCTGCTTGATTTTAAATAAAAAAGAAAAAAAAAACAAAAATACTAAAAATATTTATTACATTATTTGGTGACTAAACTAGGAGTTAGCTTGGCGTCTAAGGCTAGGACCACACTTGGGATTTTCTGTTTTTTTGCTACTAACAAAATTGATTGCAACCCGGTATGATTTCTTGATATCATGTGCATTCATTCTCATTTAATCTCATGTGTTCTATTTTTTGCGACTACTTGATCACGCGAAAGAAAATCGAAAGTTTGTTCCTAGCCTTAATTGACTAAGAAAACATATAATTAAAAAAAAGTAAAGTTGGGTAACAATTCGACAAAAGAAAATTTTGAAAAACTTAGTCTTAGAAATGTTTTAAGAGAATCAAATGAATATAGCTATTTATGTTGCACCGCTATTGTTGGAAAAGGATTTCCCCTCAAAGGTGAATAATAATTCTATTAAACATTATACCAAGCCCTGATAACTTTAAAGTCTTAAAACTCCTTTCTATTTGCTTCTAATAATAATTTCTCAAATTTCAAAAATACTCATTAAATATTATTTTGTTGTTATCATTGTTGTTTTATTTTTCAACATAAAATTATTCCAACTAATTAATCAACTTATTGTATAAGGAAGGAGGAATTTATTTAGCTATTATATTATAATATATTTTCCCAAAAACTAAGTTTTGTTTAAAGCCTACCAAAATTAGTTAAATTGAACGTGAAACTTTAAAGCTTTTGTAGAGCTTTCAGATGAAAGCCGTTGAAAAACATCTTCGAAAAGGCTTGTTTATGAAAGCAATGCATGTGGTTGTCACTGATGTTATAAAAAATATAAATAAAAGGACATTTTATTTGCTTACACCAACCTTATGTAGATAGTCTTCTATAAAAAATTGTCTTTCTAAAAAATATTAATAATAAACTTATCGAAGCAATTGCCCTCTTTGATGAGGTTATAACTTCATTTGGAGAGCCTTTAATTTGGTTTTAGTTTTTTTTTTTTAAATTTATGCCGATAGACTATGACATAAGTAGATTATATAACTTCAGAATGATTTGTCAGAAAATAACTTTTACTGAAACTTCTTAAAATTAGTTGTAGTCGGTTCTACTGCTGAATAAATGTATGCGTTTAATTTTATTGATTATTTTTTTTTTTTTGAAAAGTTTCTCAACAACACGAGATAAGAAGCTTAGTTTGAGACTATACTAAATTTCAAATAAAATAAGTTTCTGTAAGGAAGCTTTTGCTTCTTTAAGTTTTTTTTTTTAACTTCTTTATCCGAAGTTTTGCTTTACATTCACATGTATATCTTAAATCAAATAAATATATAAGGGGTATAACTATCAAGTTGTTAAAAATGAAGTAGTATTGTTTCAATAACTTAAAGGTAGAATGTAAATATTTGTGTAATGAATTAGATATGGTATATTCACTATTTAAGAACTTAACGTGGATGTGGATAGAAATATTCTTAAGATTGTAATCCCTTTCAAGAGCTGACATTGAAATTTCGAAATGGAAGCTCTACAGAAATAGATACTTCACTTTGTGAATAAATTCCAGTAGACTACACCTTATAGAAATTTTAGCTTTCAAAGAAACTGTTTTGTTTGGATAGAAAAATTTTAAAATTTTGAGAGCTTAAATTGGATTTTCGAAATGGAAACTCTACCGACACCGTTACTTCATTATGTTTTTGTAAATATGAGCAAACTAACCCTGAACACAAATTTAAATCTTTTGAAGAAAGAAAGTAAGTAAAATCTTGAAAGAAAACTGTTGAAAATTAGAATAGAAGCTTTAACGAAATAATTACTTCACTTTGTAAGAAATATAAATTCCAACATTTTGGAATTTTTTCAAATTTCTACTATTTATCACTCAAGAAAGTTTGTGGAACAAGTTTCAATACAAAGGCCTAAAAAGTTCAGAAAGTAAAAATTTTCTACACTCAGTTTTAAAAATAGAAAATTGAAAACTTTAATAATAGGTAAGCCTTTCTCGGTAACCAAATTAAGTTTTACGTTTTTCAAGTATAGCTAGGTAAATAAATAACATTAGGGAATAAAATATGTTTTTGATTAGGTTATGTGTCGGTAGGTATTTAAGGTTATAAAATATGAAAACAAAAATATTTTACGCTTAATTGTATGTCCATGGCATTTATCATACATACTGGGTTATATATTTTTCTTTTGAAACCAAACCTACCTAACATAAAACCAGAATTTGTATAGTAATTGAGCTCATACAAACCTACCTACCTACTTGAATTCAAATTCATCCAAATGCTTGAAATAGTTTTTTATTTAAAAAAGCTATCTTAAAGATTTCTTTGTTCTTAAATTTTGTCTATCCTTTCCTACCGAACCTTTCGCATTCGTATACCTATCAACCAAAGCAAGGCATTCCAATAAAAGTATTGTAACCTGCTCTGTATACCTACCTAACTTTTGATGGAATAATATTATTATCTTCCCCTTTTTTATATCTGACCTGGTAAAACATGAAATCACGATCGAGATCGCTGAGAATCTTTATGTAGGGATCAACATCACGTTAAATAGGTCACCAAAGGAACGAACAAAAATTGTTTGTTTTCTTTTCCTTCGAAGTCTTTTTGAATTCTTTTATTATGTCGATTGAGAAAAAAAACACGTTTCTTCTTCCAGTTAATATAAAAATAAAATCTGTTATGAATTGAATTTGGAACTTACATTTTTTTGCAATTATTTTTGTTTTCTCTTGGGCGCCATTTAAGGATATTGAAAATAGTGTTTCACTGTCACTTTTAATTTTGAACAACATGTTTGAATGCACTTGTTCACTGTGTGTGTATCCATTGGCTGTCTTCACTCATTTAGTATTAACAAATTTGAATTTGGTGTTTTTTTTTTGTAATTATATTTTTTCATACGCGCACTCCAACCGAATTGTTCTGCAAGCCAAACGGATGTGACTCGAAAAATTTGAGCCCATTACCATTAGGGTCATCCACTGATGTTAACTTTCGCTCTTTTCTCTCATAAATCCGTCAAAAATGAGATGAAAAGCTAAACAAAAAAAATATATATAAAAATAAGGAATATCCTTAATCCTCTTTAACCGTTACTTATTTACTCTTTTATTTCTCTTTGAATTTTTGCGAGGATATTGATACCAAAATAAATACAATTGGCGGGCAATATTCAGAGAAACTAATTAAAATGTTCGTGTATCAAAATACGCGGCGGTTTGCAAATTAAAAAAAAAAAAAATAATTAAATGTGAATTATCCTTGGACAGTTTTATATCTTATTAACAAATCCTAACTGTCATTCACCTGTTTGTACATTTTTTTCTTTCTTGTGTCACACAATTTAATTGTGTGACCAATTTTCTATGAATTATGGTGTAACGGAGGAAAAACTACTGCGTAGACCGGCTGTCGACTAGAAACTGGCTGAGACTTGACAACAGGATAACCGAAGGAGTCTCTTGCACTGATAAATCATATGAAGTCAAGCAACACAAGCACGCACACTACACTATAAATACAATACCATCAACAACGCATAGTATAAGCACACAAAACCCCATCATTATCATTATCGAGAACCACCTTCACTCCGCATTGAAGGCCATCTCCGGTGGGCCAACAAACCTACTCTTTCTTCGTACCTTCGGTGCAAATAATGCATGCACGAGTACAACTTGTTAGGTAAGGTACGTGGAGGGGTGTGTAAAATGCACCCCATGCCGAGCCAAGGATACTTGCCGACGAAGGAGCAACAGAGATGGTAGGTATGTTTTGCAGACATTTAATTTCCACCCTCATTCCACTTGTAAGTCTAAATAAAAATCGAACAAGAAAAAAAAACAAACCCTCAAACCCCCATCCCATCTTCATCGTCCTCTCCGAGCACACTTCATCCTGCTTAAGCTAGCATGCTTGCCGCGATGTATTTTCTTGCGAGGGTTGTGGAAATCGTCCAATATGGCCTGAGTTAAGGGATAACGGCGGCCAGAAAAAAGAATCGGTTTAGGTACCTATACCTACTTACTTTTTTTCCGAGGAAAAAAAACTTAAAAAAAACTCCGCCTCTTGGAGGCGCTTGCGTACCTTGTGTCGTCGACCATGCCATTTCTTCCCACCCCACAGCAACAAAATATAAAAACTGTGCAAAAATGCACCCCCTCTCCGTGGTGCTGTGGATGGTGCCATTTTTATTTTACAGAAAAAAATTTGTATACGATTTCCCTTCTGCCCACTTATCATCACTTCAAAACACTCTCACACACACACACTTACACAAGCTTCGTTTTAGAATCATTTCGTTTTGATGTTATATTTTATATTTACTCTCCACATTCCACTTTCCACGAGTTTACCACAAAAAAACTGTTTCCTATTCCTAGCCGCGTAGTGTTGTCGTGCAAAAAAAGTTTAACATCGCGTAAGAGTCACTCACACCTTGCCATACCACTCAGCACACTCGCTTAACCGAGACTCCCCTGTTTTTAATGCAAAAATTCACAAAAAAAGCCGCCCCCTACTCACTCGCGAATGGATCCCGCCACACCACCACCAATGTTCACGGAGAAACTCTTGCATTGAAAATCCCCATTAACCGTTGTAAATCACACTGTGGTGAGTGAGGTACACTGTTGAGACGACATCACATCAACTCAGAGTGAAATTCTCAAGGAAACTGAGTTCGTCGACTATGAGAATGTTTCCTCTTTGCCCCTTTAGAATTGAACAGTATATTCTATGTGCATGACGGAGATGGAATTATCTCTCTTAATTTCCGGATGCGCAAAATCCACTTAGGGGTAGGAAAATGTCGCATATTTTTATAGAAAAAAAAATGGAAGCAAGAGGGATGAGAAATTGTCACCGCCCGTTGTGATGGGTGAAAAGCAGTTTTTTTCTTAAGGTGCTAATGTTGCGATGTTTTGCGATGTTACTCATTATTCGAAAAGAGCTCCGCCTCTTTTTTGTTTTGTTTGTAAGGGGAGATGTTACATAGAATATGGTGGCATCTACCGTCGGATAGTGGAAACATACAAACTGTTCTTAACAAAATATAGTATTTGTTGATTGAGTTTGTACTAACTATTAACATAGAATGAGTGGAATTGGGTTTGTTCGAATAATTATGATAGTGAAGTTTTAGGAAGGAGAAAAGAGGAGAGTTTTTATGGGAACAGATTGTTGGAGTATACATTTTGAGTGAGTTGAGTGAAAAACTGACGATGTTTTGCTTGCAGATTCAGATTGAATTCTATTATTTTGCATATCAATATTAAGTTAAGGCAATCACAAATCTAGTGGGTCTAATAAATAATATTTTGTTAGTAGGAACATCTTATTTATAGTTTCAAAATAAATTAACTAGATATACCTAAATATAGCAAAAATATGAATACTAAGCTTGAATGTAATCCATTTAATTGCTCTTGTTTTCAATGAAATTAAAATCGAATACCTACAACCGAAGACAAGAACCAAATTTAAAATACCGCAAGATGTTTTTGCAAGATATTTGTTTTAATACTGAAAAGATGGTTGAATTTTTATTCATCTCTAACATTACTCAAAAAAAAATAAAAGTTTAAACTTTTTTATTGTTTGAAAGCAAACAAAAATTTAATTTTTCATGGAACAAATCGTTTGTTTCTTTTAAGTTTTAAGTTGATTTGATTAAAAAAAAATTATTTTCAGATACCTGGTCCATAAACTAGAATTATAAGAGAATTTCAGAAAAATGCCACTAAAAAACTTATATGTTGGTATAACAATTCAACTTTATTCTCTGAGAAAAATAGGTTCTTCCGTTTAAGAAATATGGTTGCCCTCATAAAGTTAAAGCTTAATGGTTCATTTTATTGATTTTTTTTTTGTATTTATTTTCCCGTGGGTAGGTGCAAAACCTGCATAAGGCTCTATGAGGACCGAAAAATGCGTGCTCATAGGTGTGTGAAATTCTTACTAAACTAAAACCACCTCCACTTCCCGATTTTATTGATTTGATAGTGGAGACTTACAAAGTGTAACCTTTGTATATATAAATCATAGTACTATCATGGACGCACTAGAAGAGGGTGACATCTGCAGGCAGTATGGGGAACCCTGTAGCGGAGAGATGCAATTTTGGGTGGAGACTTGCGAATGCTTCAGAATTTGAGAATTGAGATTATGATTTGAACGGGAAAGACGTATTTAAAATTTACCAGGGTGAGACTGAATCAGGTAGAGAGCATTTTTGAAAAGAATATACATACAAATCTTTGAGTATAAGATGAATATGAAGAAAATAGTCAATTTTGCTTTGGTTTAGTTTTGTTTACATTTTTGTATTCTTTATGATGAGATAAGATGAAAACAATTCAAAAGTGTGTCAAATAAAAAATATTTTGGGTATTCTTTCTGTTTGATGGGTTTTTTGTGGATAAAGGGGGAAGGGGTTTATATTTGGAGTTTTGCAAAGCATTTGGAAAACGTTATTTTTTTTAATTTCTTATGTTTTCATGCACACAGCTGATGCCAATGCTTTTGAGCGGTGGCGCGGCGCGCACGGCTCAAAGGATAGAAGGGATGATTGGTTTTTATTTGGTAGGTATCCCATATTTTTTCTTATGGCTGTTTGGATGTGAGCGAGATATGAAAAATATAGAGTATAGGTTTAGTACGTAGGTATGTACATATTGTTCATTATGAAAATCTATAGTTAGGAATGCGCATATGTACCTATGTATAGTTATTGTATTACTGTGCAATTTAATACGTATTTTAATTTGCAATCTTAAGTAATTTGTCTGTTCATTCGATATAAATGTAGGTAGGTAGGTAAGGTACCTACATAGGTATATTAATGATGTAGGTAGCACAAATGCAAGAAAATATAAAATAGGTAGGTATGTAGGTAAGTTGGAAGGTACATTTACGACTATAAGAGAGTGCTCAAGTAGCTTACTTTTCTTAAGTTGTTTTTATAAAATTCAACTTTCATTAAAATCAAAGAACACTTTTTTTAAAGAAAATATTTTACTATGAACAAAATGCAGCAACAAATTGAAAAAAAATAAATAAAAACTTAAATAATTTGAAAAAATGATACAAAAAATGTCATATTATTGATGGATAGTTTTAAAGGTACCAAATTTTTTCAGAATTTAAAGTTGTTAAGTACCTACTAGTTTGATATTCAGTATTAAATGCTCTTAGACCCGTTTGCTAAAATGAAACTTAAATATTTAAGTGCAACAAAGCGATTATATGACAGTTTATGCAGAAAAAAAAGTAGCCCATGCCAAGCTTAAATAAAACATAAATGTTTAATTTTTGTATCAGTAAACGGCACTTAATAATTTTTTGTTAAATTCTTAAAACTATAATGGTTTTGTTTTTTGTCTTTAACAAAAATTAAAATTACGAAAAATGCTAAATAAATATTTCGAAATTTCAATAGGTGTGTTCTTATACCAAAAAGGGGTTGTTGATTTGTAATTTAATATTAAATGTTTATAAATAAATGCTCAAATTGGAATACCTACTTAATTTTATTTTAAATCTTACAAACATTTTATATATATGTGTAGGTATACATATTTCACAGTCATATGTATACTATGGTAGTCGTCAAATGCTTTTTTTAGTTTTATATAGATTTTATATAGATGCCCAAATTTTTATATTTTTTTTATCACCCATAGTAGGTATTCCTTATGTGATTCGCGTTGAATGTATAAAGAAAAAATCCTGTAGGAGGGGGTATATCTCCTCCGCTTGGACAGTAAGCGCAATTTTATAAAAAAAACAAAAATATTGAAAAACAACGGCAGCACTTACAGTTGATTTTTGAAAAGCCAGAAATGGCTTTGTTCAAACTTAATATTTTGAAAAAAATAATAATTTTCTCAAAAACCTGGAAACATAAAACCATAGGTTCTAACAATCGAATAAAAATTAGTAAGTTATTAAGAACAATTGAATTTTCTTATTACCTATCTCTGACAAATGGATTTATATAAAATTTTATATACAAAAACTACAAAAAGTTCAAATAACAATAAATTTACCAAAACTTAAAAAAAAAAATTAATGAAAAGCTTTTAAAAAATCCGCTATTTTTATACTACAGTAATTTAAAAAAAATTCACTATAAATGTTTTAATTACCAATTAGAAAAGTAAATTATTCATACCCATTGCAAATGCGTTTCGCAGATAACTAAAAGTTCTAAATTATGTGTGACAAATGTGATAGGTAATTAAATTACGTAAAACACACAGTAATGGGTAGTTTGTAATCGGAGAATTATATATTACACAACGCTGGTTATAAAATAAAACCTGTGATGTGAAATGCATAGAAAATTAGGGTGTTCGAATATAGGAAACTCCAAAAACCTCATACATCATATGTATCTTCGAACACCAGGACCACCTTTTTGAAAATACCCGTTCGAAAACATTTTCATTTTCAAATCATCATCATTTTCAAAGAGGCAGTTGCCTATGTACAAACATAGGTATAGCAAACTCGATAAAAATTAGTTTCCAAGTTCCAAGTTACTTTTATCTTTTTATTGGAATTTTTGTTGCAATTATAAACTGATATACTAATATGATAAACCTACAAGACATTATTTGCAAGTTAATCAATCAATATTTAAAAAAAAAAAAATAATTTTTCCCGAGACGTTCATTGAAGTTTTTTGTTATAATCTCTCTGTGCATTTCTGCACATTTTAGTCCAAAGTTCTGTCAAAATTCATTTGACACAAGTCTGGACAAAAAATCACAGAAATTTAAAGTAAAGGAACAAACATAATAAATTTTTTGGACACACACAGTGGCTGTATGTGTAAGAAAAGTTATAAAATTTGAGAGGAAATGTGTCAAAATATGTTTGAAAAAAAAATTCCATACACCCTAATAAAAATTACTTTTTGGACTAAAATCTGAATTTACCAGAGGACTTTGAACTTGTCTTAGAATAAATAAAAAATGTTTAAAAGAAATAAAGAGAAAATATTAGTTTTTGGCTTTAAAAAAACTTTCGCATGAAAGTGTAAGTATAGGTATTAACTTTGTTGTATCAAATTTAAGCCAATTTCCTACATAAATGTAGGTAGGTATACATATCTCAATGCATTGGCACTCCCACTTACGTACAGATATTGAAGAAATAAAAACATTTGACGAAATTGTTTCTGCTACTTTCTATTTTTTTTTAATTAATAAGTAGGTACCTCCCTACCCTAGAATTTAGCAAAACAAACTTTAAACTAATAAATGAAATATTTGTGTACCTAGGTACCTATGCAAAAACCCACCCCCATATTCAACAAAAATATCTTAATAGGTATCTTTACCTAAGCCTAACTCTGAATTTTGCATAAGAATACCTAAACTACATATTTTATTTAAATACCTACTAAAAAACATATCTTCGAAACAACTAATAATACAAAAATTATTTATACCTAATTGAAATAGAAACTAGTCCACTACCAAAGTAAATACCTACCTATACATACATACCCTCGCAAAATACAAATTACAATCAAAATTATTAAAATATTCACTAAAAGTTATCGGTATCCTGACATCGAAATCATATAAACAAATTTATAGGTATCTAAATAACTATGAAAAGATTTCCTCGAAAATTTTAAATCAGCCTCAGAACAAAAACTACCCTCAATAATAATAATTATGAGAAAATATACATACCTATAGTCATACCTACGTTTCTCATTCACATCGTCTACAACAAAATCTGTGCAGAAAGGTTTTTCTGCTGGTTGTTACTACCTACGACACCGACGAGGCGACGACGCAAGCAGCTCACTCAGGTGTCTCTTTTATCCCCTTGTTAAATTTTTCTTGGCTACTCTGGCTACATACGAAATATATTTCAAAAATAAAAACAAACAATTAATGTTGAATTCAAAGAGGATACGAGAAACATTTTCTCATTTCCTTCACCTTTTTCCAGTTTGTGTTATTTCACAATCAGCTGGTTTGCTAAGCTCACTTACTCCTTTTATTTCTTACCAGAATGGAAATAATT
Organism: Dasysyrphus albostriatus; assembly: GCA_946251815.1. Taxonomy (NCBI): domain Eukaryota; kingdom Metazoa; phylum Arthropoda; class Insecta; order Diptera; family Syrphidae; genus Dasysyrphus; species Dasysyrphus albostriatus. Next base: position 143,712,803 of record OX276336.1, read on the forward strand.
AAACCTCTTGCTCTAACCACTTATCTTTGATTCTTTAATTGTTGTCTCCACACATGTCTCCACCACAATATTGGCGGTAGAATGTAGCGCCCCCGCTGGCAGTATGTAATCCTAAAAGAAATCTTCCATGATAGTACTATGATTTATATATACAAAGGTGTAACCAATTCCAAAACGTCACAACAGGATGAAATAGAATTTGAATTATCAATTGACCGGAAGCCCACAGAAATACAAACATGGTTTTCCTTTCGAGTTGACTTTATAAGTCTCAGTTAAAAACTGTCCGGGAAATACTTGACGAACATTTTGGAAAAAATAACAAGAGATAAGGAAGAGCTTGAGTAGACCTTGTGAAACAACTTAAATTAGATTTTTAAATGCAAGAAATATTTGCTAAGTTTTCTTTAAAACCTGATATTTTCTCGAAAACCGTGAGTTGTGTTCGGTGTTAAAATGCTATTAGTAAAGGCTACCTTTAATTGTAAAATAATTGTCAAACTAAAATTGTTATTAGTGTTGGATATTTACCCAAGAACCATCTTTTTGATTTTCATTTTTTCCATTTTATTAAAAACTGTTGAAAGCTTCTAGGAAATTTTAACAGTATTTATATAATGTTTACCAAAATTTTCAAGAAAGTTTTTTTTAGATTTTTTAAAATCTTCCACGATTTGTTTTGAAAATTTAATATTTCGAAAATAACATTTTTGATTTTTTTAATTTCCTTACCCAAAAGATTTTTTAAGACTCTTAAGAATATTTCGTTAAAAAAACATTTTATTTAATGAAAAGTAGGATACCTACAGTCCATAAAAATTAAATTTGGTGACGCAACTGCTCGTGGAAAACCAAGGCTGACTTACAACTCTCAACCATTCCTGTGTGCATGTTGTTGGCAGGAATGGAGGAGGGTATCTACAATTTTTTGATGACTCCGAACGATTAGATGAGAAGCACTTTTTCATGCCAAGTATACTCTTAGAGGATTTGTCAGTTTCTTGCAAGAGACAGTGCCTCGAGAAAAATATTTCAGTTTTTAGATGGCAGTGGCTGGGAATGGATCCCAGACCTTTGGCATGACAGTCCAACGTACTAACCTACCGTTCATACAAATGTTAAAAACACATTAAATTAGTGCGATCTTCTATTAAATTTTTACAAAAATTGATTTAGCAACAATAAATAGTAATTTCCATAGTAAATAGTAACTCCCATAATAAATAGTAAATCCCATTATAATTGTTTCTTTGATTTAAAATTTTTTCGTTTTTAATTAAATGGATTTGAAATAATTTTCATATGTATATTTGAAAAAGTTGAAACAATGTTGCTTACCATAATCTTCAAAAAAAATTAATTTTTAAAAAAAGTTTCCGAAGTTTTTTTTTTAAGATTCAATCGGTTGACATTTATTTTCTGAAATTAAATTTTTATAGAAACATTAATAAATACTTTGCAGTTCAAATGAGCTCAACTCCATGATGCGTTTGGCAAAGGTACTCCAATTCTGTGATTTTTATAGAAGTCGGTAAACATTTTATAAAAATTTGCTTATGAGAAGAGTATGTTATTTTAAACATATTAAATTTGCACTAAAATATTTTTTTTTTTTAAATCAGTAGACCCTTTAATAACCAATTAAAAAAATATTACTGGAAAGTACATCCTCAGACCTGGTTCACCCGGCAATGTATCGCATGTTTTTTTGCAGTATAAATCCAAACGGCAAACGTACAAACGGCGTGATTGGTCCTATGTAGAGAATAAATACGCTACTGACTCATTCGCACTGAATTATACTGTGAAAAAACGTGCGGTGCATTGCCGTGTGAGTGTGAACTAAGGCTAACAATTATTTATTGAATTTTCTTAGATCAAAATCGGCAGAGCTCTTTTTGAGATAAATAAGTTTTTCCTTTATGGTTGCATGGCAAAAACCTAAAAAAAATCAATTTCCCCTTTAGGGAATTACACAAAAAACCTTAAGTTCAAAATTTGAAAAAAAAAACTCGTTTCAGGTGTTTGTACTGCAGGTTGAGATGCAAATAGTTAGAAAAACAGACAAAAAAACCTGTGATCTAGTAATCAAATTATCATAATTTATTTTTGTTAAAGTAAAGTGCTTCCCGTTCTCGTATAAAGACAGGGTGGGTATTAAATAAAAGATCTTATTTTCTTTTCAATTCATTATTTTTTTGCACTCTACCTGCGCCTAAGGCTGATGTGTATTCCTATTTTCTGAGCCCGTACGTGTATATAATTACTTTGTTTGATTTCTTTTCAAAAGCTGACTTTATTAAGAATAAAGAAATATTTGATCACACAAGGGGCTTGAATTAGCATTGCCGCCCCGGGCCACTAACAAGCTTAGTCCGCCACTGCACTTTAGTTTCCTTTTAAATGAGATCAGATAAAAAAATAAAATTAGTGAAAGTGATAAGTGAAAGTTAAATCACTTATCTTAAATCATCTTTAATCATTAAATCGAAATTGGTTAATCATCTTTTATACCTAAATAAAATAAATAAATTTGGTTGCACAACAGCTCGTGAAGAACAAAGGCCTAGTGACTTACAACTCTCAACCATTCCTGTGTGCGTATTTTTGGCAGGAATGAAGGGGACCTACAATTTTTTGCCGAGTCCGAACGGCTAGATGAGAAGCACTTATTCATGACAAGTATACTCTTGGAGGATTTGTCAGTTCCTCGCAAGAGGATTTTGTCTGTACCTCGCGAAAAAAACATTTCTGTTTATAGGTGGCAGCGGCTGGGAATCGAACCCAGACCTTTGGTATGACAGTCCTACGCACTAACCATCATGCCACGAGGTACCACAACTTTTATACCTAGAATGTTTATTTATTTTAAATATTTGTTTTATATTTTTTTTCATTCACTTTTATTTTCTTTTAATTTTCAAAGACTCCAAAAAAATATTTCTAAGACTTTTAATTAGAATTAAGCTGCTTATACATACTCGTAGTATCCAAATAAGAATCCTTCAATTATAAAGCTGAAAAAATGAGTTGCACAAATAAATACTCTTACTTCATATCTTTAAATTTTAAATCAAAGTAAAAATACCTTTGCGTATAGTTCTATTTATTTTAAATAATTATTATAATAAAATACACATTTAAGTAAATAAATAATTAAAATAAGTCTTTTTGAGTTATTGGAAATAATTTCTTTTATTTATTTCATGAAAAACTCCCTTTAAAATCTCAATTATCAAATAAATTCAAACATGCACAGTTCAATAATAGGCTCTTGAATATTTGAAGAATGTAATTAACTAAAAAACCTATTACATAATTGCGAAACAAATAATAAATTAGAAAAGACATTCTCCCACCGTTTTACAGATTGTGATAGCATTATTTAAGAATAGATATAAAATTCTTTTTGCTCACAAAAATATTTCTTACAAATCAAATCAAATCAGCCCTTAAATAAAAAAAAAAAAAAAACTAAATACTCTGACGTATCAAAAATCCAAACAAAGCACTGTAACGACTTTACGCCACTAAAACGATTACCTCATGATGTAAAAATTTAGCAAAGTCATTCATTAAATTCTAATTTCACTGTGTAAACACGATGATGTCAACATCGATATCGTCAACGACGAAGAATTGACAGCTAATGATTCTTATCCGTGTAATCTTATTGCAAAGGGTGCATAATTATTGCTCCATCAGCGGAATATCTTCTCGTTCAGAGGGCAAGAGACTATAAAATCAATGCAAAATTTCAAATAATGCACCGCAGGTGGCATTCACGAAGAGAAATTGACTTTAAGATTGGTATAGGTATTATAGGTATGGATTGGATTGGTATTAAATTGGAAATATAATTATTTCGACATGCGGAATTTAAATTGAATGGAATTTTAGACAGCACCAATTTAATAAATCGCTTAGAAGTTATCAATTTTAATTTAACATAAATTAGCAGTTAAATTAAATTATAATTATATTTTGTATAATTGGATGATGAATTTTCAAAAAAAAAAAAAAAAAACTATTAGTAAACGGTGGTTAAGTTAACTATAGAACAATGATTTCCAAAGAATTGTTTTAATGGGAAAATTCTACGAAATTCAATTCACTTATTTTAAAAAGTGGAATTTGCTGGGAAAGCCAGGGCTCCGTTAAATTTACCTTCTACTACGAATTAGAATCTTTCCTCTATGCAGAGGAATTTTCAATCTATTAACCACACAAACAAGAAGGTTATTTTCGAATGTTAACTAACGCCCAATGTCGCCATTAGTCAAAGCGAAATATAGCAGAAAGCCTAGTTTGGAAAATTTTCATCTCGGGAAACAAAGCCGAGCTCCAAAGCTCGGTGTTATTTCCACGATGCACTAAAATTTTAAAAGGAATTTCACAGTTCAGACATTTAATTCCGCTTACTGGTGTAGTTGTTTAAGATCCTTAATTTGTAATAAAATAATTGTAATATGGGATGCCAAAAGTTAAAAATTGTGGTCAAAACAAAAGCTAATTTTTGGTTTTATTCAATTTACTATCCGAGCTTTAAGTAAAAATTTTAAAATTTACTTAATCCTAGAATTTTTGAAATCAGTAAGGAAAAGTTCGGATACAAAAATAGGCTATCTTTTCTTTAGGGACTTGAATGCAATTTGCAAATAACAATATAAGTTTACAAAATCGATACACTTTTCCTCTCCTCCATTTAAAATACAACCTTCGACAGAAGATTTTTTTATGGAATCCTTTTGATTTTCATGGTAATTTCAATCTTATTCATCAATGGAATCATTAATTTTTGTGTGTATCCTGTACCCATGAAATACTAAAATCTTTATTGGCAAGCGACAAATACCAACCAACTACAATCTAATAAGAATTTTTCCTCAGACAAAATAGATTGAAAAATTCCCGCAACTCCTTCAAACCCTAGAAAAAGGACTCTTTATTTTTATCTAGGACACATTTTTAAAACTACGTTACCGACATTAGTTTTTGTTTTCTATTTCTTAATGGGCCACCTGGCGGGATAAAATGGTATCGTTGTTTATTTAAAATGGTTCTGGGATAAAACAGGGTAAGTTTAAAATTATGGTGAAATTTTAAAAATTGTCGTTGAGAAAGTGAAATGTTGAAAAGAAAATTTTGGCAACTAAAGCCTAGTTTTCGGTTTCTGTGCGACAAAAAAATGTTTTACAATATTCTCGCATGTGTAAGATAATTGAGATGAAATGCAAAATAAATTGTTTGCATGATTGGTTAACAGTTTCATGCAAAAAAAAAAACCAATGCTGTCATGAAATTTAAAGCAAGAAAATTGATATTTTACATGCGGAAAAATGTTTGTTGAATAAAGTATTTTTTTTTTTTTTGAAAATTGGATACACGTAAAAAAAAAAATATATTCACCTCAAGAATAATGGCTTATTTAAACAGAAGCATGTTTAACTATATATTCAAATAAGTTCAAACAGAATTCGATGAAAATCTTACTCTCATATATTCAGATACAAAAATATTATTATTTTGGGTTAAATCGGCTTAAATCAAACACATTAATGTTTAATTATTACATTGGAACCTACACGCAATTTTGTACGTGAATTCAAGTGAATAAAGTATTTTATTCACTTACAAATTTTTCACATAAAATTAACATGCATGAGTTTGTTTCAAATATAAATGCACTTAAAATATAAATATAATAAAGAAATTGAACAGAAATGTTAAAAAACTCGAATCAATTTGAATTGAACTCAAAGTAGTAAACAGAAAACATCTTCGACCCAAACACGGAAATATTTTAAAAGATAAACATGATTCTGTTTAAAACTATATCAAATGAGGTTGATTGAAACAAACAGAAATATGTTTATGTTAAATAGAATATAGAATAGAGTTTTATTTTAACTTTCTTGACTCAGTGTGGGTTATTTTCTTATGTTTTTTATTTGAAATGAAAGCAAAAACTGCTAAAGGCTGACTGAAAGCACCTATTTGACTGAGAATTTTTAGAAACATGGATTTGGCGCCCCTGGAGGCTGCCGCCTGGGGAACAAATCCCGGTTGCCTCCACATAGATCCGGGGCTGTAACTGATTGGCAAGTACTTGGCCTATATTCAAGAGATATTGGGTTAAGAGATATGGAGATTATGACAGATAAATGCCTAAATGCATGAAATACAATATTTAATAGATTGAAGAAAAAAGCCATATGAATTCTTGACCAAATATTGTATACTTAAAAGAATTAAAGTCTTTATCGATACTTTCGTTATAAAATGGAAATTGTTATCCCGAACAAAAAGCCGAAAACGGATTGAACTATTTTTACTTCTGGTCGCGTTAAATTAAATATAAAGAAGAAATGAATCTTAGTGGCCACAAAAAATTTAAAAAAGTTAAAAAGAAAAAGCGAAATAAAAAAAAAACGTTTTTAATTTAAAATTATCATTTAACTTTTTATTTAAAATGAATGCACTTCGAGTCTGATATGACTTATCTTCAGAAATACACTAATTAGCATTGGAAATTACAAAAAAATTACATTAGACAAATAGAATCCAAAAAAAAGGGTGTAAGCAAAATAGTTTTTTACAAAATTAACAAATCAAGGAAAGTTAAAGAGTGAGAGAATTAGTTTAAGAAAAATTGAAATTCTTTTTTTTCAATTTAAAATTATTTTTTGTTTATAATTTTGATATGCAATATTTTTGTAATCTTATTGGAAATTTGAATATAAAATAAATTAATCTAAATCCATTCAGCCCATAGTGAGAAAATTGAAAATTAAAAAACGACGTTTTATGAGAAGTAGGTACTTTTAATAGTTGCTATATGCTTAATATTTATAATTCTTAGTATACAGAAAAAGTCCTTTAAAAAATCGTTGAAGCCATTTTTAAGAAAAAAATATTTTCCTTAGCGGTTTTTTAATATTTGTATGGAAGGTACTGTTATTTTCCAATAAAAGCAGATTTTTTCTTAAAATATTTTTAAAAGTGTAAATTAAATACTGAGTTTAACAAAAATCGATCATATTGTTTTTAAAATACATATTTGATTTGAAAAAAAATCAACATTTCTTAATGAAAATAAAATGCACGACTTGATCGCACGTACTTGCTCTTATGTTCAAATTGCTTGGAATTAAAAACTTTTAAAATATGAATATAATTATAAGAAAATATAAAAATAATGGAAAAGCATTTAAATCGTTCTTTTAATTTTGTAAACAACTAATTAAAAAACTTAGAGCCCAAAAAAAGGATGCCATTTGATTACATAAAAAAAATGAATGCATGCAAAAAAAAATTAAAATCGTTGGAGCGGTTTTCTTAAAAATTAATTTTTTATATATAAAAATGTAATAACATATTTAAATTAAGTTTTGGAATGCCAATTTTGAGCACGTATTAAAATACATCTTTACGCCTAGTTTCAAAAAAATTTATTAACTCATTTTTGAAATATTGAATTTTCAAAACAAATTTTTTAATATTTTTTAAAAAATCCAAAATTAATTTTTTTCATAATTTTGATATGCAATATTACTAACATTTAAAAAAAGCTTTTGCATACAAATTTTTATTGAAATTGCTTAAGCCGTTAATGAGAAAATCTAAAATTAAAAAAACTATTATATGACAAGTACCGTTAATAACGGTTTTCAGTAAATTTTTTTCTTATCAAAAAGAACACCATACCTACAGTAATACACTGATTTTTTTTAAATAAAACCGTTAGAGTGGTTTTTGAGATAAACGGTTGTATGGCGTACCGTTATTGTTGGTGCTAAAAAAATTCAATTTCCCTTCTGGAGAGTAACAAAAAAAATTTAAGTTCAAAAACTATAGTACCTACATATATCGCAAGTAAAAATATTATTAAAATCAAAATTCCCGCTTTGAAGAAAATCGGAAATAAAAATAGGTTCTTCGGTTCGTAAATAGCCATTTTGGGAAAAAGTTTATCGTCAAAAGGTAGGAAAACTGAAATAAATTTATGAAATTTGTTAAGGAAAGTTGTGGAACTGTTTTTGAAAAAATAAAATTTCGCAAAGTAGCATTATTTTTAGTTTAAAAAAAAAAAAATTAAAATATATATATGGGCAAAATCCCCTAAACCCACATTTTACCAAGTGTTAAGAAAAAAAGTTTAGGCTGTAGCCGAACGTATAGACAGATGAACAGAATTGTTAGACCAACTAATTTCGTCTTCCCTTTCATCGTAACGACAAGTCAGATCACAGTCTGAAGAAGAATTTGTTAATTTTTTTGAAAGGCATTCTGCACTGATTGTAGATATTTTTTTTTTAGATGATTTAGTTATACCAAACAATTAAAGCAATAGGGATTATTATGCAGAATAATTCCCTTTCAAATAGATAAATGTATTACATCCTTTTCTATTCTGAGAAGTCCTTCTCAATATGAAATTTTTTCAAAACCTCTTAGGCTATCATGTATTGTTTGATGTGTTCCAAAAATCAAATCCTCTTACTTAAAATCTATAGTCCTTGATTAATTGAAGGATAATATCTTACGGGTCATCGATCACCCTTGCTCTCTTTATAGAGAGGTGAACAAAATTGAACCTACGTAACGTCTTCGTCGAACAAGGGCCATTAATTTGAATGAGAAACCTCTTTAACTTTCTTTTGATGTTTGTTCATCGGAGATTTTTCGCAAGCTAAAATCTTTTCGGTTAAACCGCAATACATCTTTGTTTCTCATGAAGATAGTTTTTCAGATATCCCGGCGGAAAACTGAAAAGGTGCAACGACCTTTTGCATTTATCTATACCTATCAGAGATACAGGGGAAGTCCTATACAGGAACAGACAAGGATTGCCTATATGGCAATAAATTTCAATAAAAAAAAGGGTTAAGACACCCATTTGCATCAATGATCCTGCATAGAAGAGTTGCAAAATTGAAAAATAATGAAAAATCGTCCTTCGGTTGATTGCATGTGCAAATTTTCCGGCCGATATTAAAATTGATGCCACAGAGTTCTTTCTTTTAATATTTATCTGCCTTTTGCATGGATGTTATTTATAAAGTGCGTGTATGGATGGGGAGAGTATTGTTTCGGATTTGCAATGATCCTTATTGGAAATCTCAATTCATCCGTAAAGTTATGAATAATAAAACAAATCCTATGCCTTTTGTTTTCTCTTATAGAACAGACATGTGTAGTTATATGTACTCGTATAGTGTGGTGTTTGCAGTACATCCTTGTGGCCGGGGGTAAAAAAAGGAATAATGTATGTAATTTTTTTGTTTGATAGCATATGTATGTTCAATTAGCTAAATGGTTACAGGAGCACGGAAAAAGATGTTTTCCTTTTTTTTATTTTTGTATATTTTTGTTGGCTTTCCTTGGCGATGTCGTCCTCGCCACGATGTCGCCTCTTGTGAAGTGGATTGGAGCATAATCGAATATTCTTAAGAGAAAAATCAGAAATGGAAAAGCTTTTTAAGTTTAGTTTTTTTTCTTCCATTTTTTTTTCTCACCTCAATCTAATTTGTTCGTTTTTTTTTTTCTTCCTTTCCCGACTGGTTGGTTATTCTGTGTTGCAAAGGGAAAGTAAAAAAGCAAAGTGGTAATTCGTATAGAAGGATATGAGCAATTTCATTTGGTAAGAATTTTTCTTTCTTTGACTGCAGAAGTAACCTCTACCTATGTACATATATACAAAAAGGACGTGATGGGACATAATTAAGTTAGAGTGGTATATTATCTATGTGTGTGCTTTGTTTTGATTGAAGAAGACAACTCCTTGTAACTGTTTGTCAATTTCTGTCAATTCTATTTTGAATTTTCTTTTTTGTACGCATCGCATATATAAAATTGAATTGTGATTTGTGAGATTTTTTTTTCTCTTTAGATCATGAAATGGTATAGACTTCACCCTTATACCCCCCCACCCCTTAGCTGCCTGCTGCCTTACTGGTAGGAATCTATTTATTCGTAAATGTTCTGAAACAAATTAAGCAAATCAAAATACTCAAATCTTGTTTAATGCAAACAAAATATATCAGCCAAACCGAATTTTCTGTAACTCAAAATTTTAAAGTATTTCGTATAGAAAAATAATCAAAACTATCATAGGTTTTTCCTATTTGTTTTATGATTTTTTAAAGAGAGATTATTTCGTGCTTTTGTTTTGTCTGACACTGTCAAAGCAAGTTATGCATTCGTTAAATAAATTGAACTCGAGATTTTGATCACACATGTCATAACGATAAGGAAGCCGAAAAAAGTGGGCCTGCCTATCGCAGTGGCGTAACTAGGGGGAAGCAAATTATTTTTTAGCGACCAAATTATTTCTTAGCGACTGAAACTCTGTGATGCAACATTTAGAAAAAAAAATCTAAAATTATTTTTTGGGATGTTTAAACTTATGGCTCTAAAGCTATCAATTATTCGTTAAATTGCCAAAAACCAATAGAAAGTACAACTGCTGGTTGAAAATTTACGAACTTTTACTGTTCCCGAATCCACTCGAAAACATACATTTATTTCATTGTGTCACAACATTCCAACATGAACACGAAAATCGAATCTGGCCTCAGAATTGCTCTAGCACTTCACGTTGTTGAGGTGTTCAAAACAATAATTTTGAAAAATGTATTTTTGGGCAAATTTTGGGTTTACATTATTTCTAAGTAATGTCTGTCGAGTAAATTTTTTCTTCGAAATTCATTTTCATTCTTTCAAATACCTTCATTCATCTTCGAGAAATCATTATCTAGTCGTTAGCTTTCGTCTTAAATTATGTAATGGGGTTTTGCGAAATTAGCAAAAATACGCCAATATTCAAGTAGCAATTTAGCCACAATGAGCATTTTTGCATAATATTTTGCATTTTTGTTCATGTTGCATCACGAAATTTAAGTCAAAAAACATCAGATGCGGATTCAGCACCTCGAAAACATAAGGCAGGAGAAAATTCAAAACTACCCTCTACTAGCAAATTTAAAAATATTTATAATATGACTGAACTATTGTAAAGGGTATTTTTTTAAAACGTGTGGTTTTCAATCTGGCAATACTTTTTTGGAGTTGCTCTTTTTGACAGCTGTCACTTGATTTATGCTTACTCCTGAACATTGTTTGTAAATCGTGCAAATTTAATACCAAAATAATGCTTCGGTTCACGTGAAACATTGCAAAACAATCAATTTATTGAAGGAAAGTTTTGGTGAGTCTCCGAATATTCTCTTCCAAGGCATCAATCGCCTTTGGATTATCTGCGTAGACAAACGACTTCATATAACCCCACAAAATATATCCCTACGACGCGAGATATTACGCTCACCTATTGTTCTGTCTATCTGACAGTCTGTTCAGCTACAGAATAAACCACTGGATTGGTTTTTTTAAAACTTGGTACATTGACTTTTTTGTGATTCTTTTCCCATACGATTGATTGGTTTTTTATTAAAGCCAATAATGACGGTACTTCTGGATTTTCAAAGCAATTTAAAAAAATTTTATTTATCTCAAAAACGGCCTAACGGCTTAACAAAAAAAGAAATAAATGCACGTAATTGCTTTTATGTTCAAAGCAGTCAGGATTTAAGAAGATTATAATTTAAAGACACGGAAATTATGATAGAAAAATGTTTAAAAGCAAGAAATAAGATATTTAGAAGAAAATTAAAGAATATTTTTTTAATTTGAAATGCAATATTTTTTAATCTTATTTGTAATTTTTAGTTATATAAAAATGTTATTTAAATATATTCAACCGATGATGTGAAAATTAAAAATTAAAATCAAAAACAAAAAATGTTTTATGAGATGTTGCGATTTTTTTAAATTTGTATAATTTTTGGTGGCACATCCCACTAATTTGAGCTTACAGAAAGAGTTTATAAAAATCATAGGAGGTGTTTTTAAAAAACACGATTTTCTTATTAGTGTTTTTTTTTACATTTGTATGAAAGGAACTGTTATTTTTTCATAAAAGTAATTTTTCTTAAAATATTTTAAACATGGTTAAAAAAACCTTAAATAACGATTCATACAAAAATTGACAATATAGTTTTAAAATTATTTGATTTTCTATTAAAATTATTTGAATTTTTTTTTAATTTAAAAAATGTAATTTTTTTGAAATTGTTGGTAAGAAAAACTATTTATATTGCTTAAAAGCTTCTGTATGGAAAAATTATTGAAATTAAAATTACACTCTTAAAGAAACTCGAAAAAATTGCTCTCTGAGAGTTATCATTTAACTTTAAAAAAAAAACAAATTTAAAATTGTTTCCCATGTTACTGAAAGAAATTTATTGAATTTTTATTTAGGAGCCATTTTTGAGAAAAATAAGATTTTGTAAAACTCTCAATTGAATGGCAAGTACTATTATTTTGAATTAAAAAAAATAAAAATCGTGTGGCAGAATCACAAGAAACTACTATTGACCAAGTTTTAAGAAAATGGATCCAGCCATTTATTTAGGCCTAAGCGGAACAGGCAGACAGACAAAATTGTGAGAGCCACTTTTTTAATCCTAACTATCATCGTAAAGCATAACTGACCATAGTAAAAAGTGTTTAGATAAATTATTGTATAAAAATTTCAAATAATATTAAATAATATTGTGTATGAAAATTTGATATAGATAAATTTTCATTTTTATAAAAAGTTTTAATTTTTTTTTTTTTTGAAAACTGTCAACACAAATAAACATAAATAAATTCTTCAAATTTGCATACCAAAATTTTTCCCAAAAAAAAGAATTTGATAAATAAAAATTATTACAACTTAAATTTTTTATACAGAATTCAGAATATTTAAAGAGTTTATTGTTTAAATTAATTTAAATGTCGTATTTCATGCTTTAAAACATTTTTCTTTTCAGCCTTATGAACATTAGAGCGAGTGCGTGCCACTCTGTCGAGCATTTTGTTATTTTTTTTAAAGATGGTTGTTTCATGTTATTCTCAAGACGACACTTTTTAAGATATGGCTAACAAAAGTCAATTTATTTTTTGCACGTATGATTGTAATTTATTTTCGTAGTAAAATTTGTATAAAGCGGTATTTATTTCATAGAAATACCGTTTTATAAAAATTTACTCTCTTTTAAACCAAAAACCTTTACAAGATTTTTGATAAAAAAAATTGCAGTTGGCAGAGAATCACACACAAGAATTTTCAAAACAAAAACAAATATTTTCCTAATTACACTTTTAAGAAAATTTATATGAAAACACAAACATAATTAATTTAACCGTTGTATCAAGTGCCGGAAAAAATTAAATTAAAACTACAAAAACTGGATTTTTTCCGAAGCAATTATTAAATACAAATTTGGATTTTTCATGGGATTTTTTAATCAAATTAACTCAAAATTTTACCAAATATAATATGAGAGATGTTTTGTTTCCATAAGCGTTATGAAACCATGCCCATCAACTTTTTTACTAGGACTCTCCAGCACAAATCAAAGAAACTATCAAATTTTTACTTTTTGTTGAATAGAAGTTATTACCTGCATGAAATACAATTTTTAATGCTACAAAAAATAATTTTAAGAAAAAACTCTAATAATTTTTGAAGTTATGCTTTGATTCACATTTGTTCAGAAAATGAGGCAGCATGAGCTTAAACTTTATCAGGAGCTGTATAAGCAATTTTGTGTTGTACCTCGTGGCATGATCGTTTGTGCGTAGGACTGTCATGCCAAAGGTCTGGGTTCGATTCCCAGCCGCTGCCACTTAAAAACAGAAATGTTTTTTTCCGAGGTACTCCCTCTTGCAAAAAACTGACAAATCCTCCAAGAGTATACTTGTCATGAATAAGTGCTTCTCATCTAGCCATTCGGACTCGGCAAAAAATTGTAGGTCCCCTCCATTCCTGCAAATAACACGCACACAGGAATAGTTGAGAGTTGTAAGTCACTAGGCCTTGGTTCTCCACGAGCTGTTGTGCCACCAAATTTATTTTTTGTTTAAGCAATTTTAGGTATGAATTTCATATCATAATCCTTTATTTTTATTAATTTTTATATATGTGGTCTTTAATAGCTAAATAAATCTTAAAACTTGAAATAATTAATCAAATCTTAAAACTTCAAACTACTTGAACATACAAATTAAGAGCATGCGATCCAGGCCAACAGAATATTTTTATTTAAATTCTATAATAGATATTTTTGATTTTCACTTATTTAATTTTGTTTGTTATTGATGAACATCAGCCCTCCAAGAGCACGGTATTAAGTTCCTACAATTTCTTATTGACACGTAGGAACTCTATACCTCGCTAATGGCAAAAAGGCGATTTAATGTTGGTAGTAACACTCTTCACTATATTCACTTTCAATTTTTTTTTTAATTATTAATAAATATTTGATCATTATTTTTTTTTTTTTTAATTTTATATAAAAAAATAAATTTAACTCACCTTTTGAAATTCTGCAGTAAATTTTGTCCAATAAAAAAAGATAATCCGCCATCGAAAAAATTATCCGGCCATAAAACAGACCATTACAACAGTAATGCGTGCTTCCATGTATGTATGAATGAATGCATCTACCGTAATATAATCTGGTATTACCAAGAACCATCAATGTACATAAGTAAGAGTATCCTTTCTCCTTTCGATACAGGATTTATATTTTTTTGTCTGTCAACTTAACATAAAAATGGTTTCTTGTAGTAATAAAAAAAAAATTCAACAACATAAGTTTAAAATTCAAATGCAACCCGGAACCTCATTCAAATTAAATAGCCTCTCAATTTTAATATCCTTATTTTATTAACGAATAATCATAAAAATGTACCGAAGCAAATATTCCATCGCACATCAGAACCGCATTCCGCGATACCTATACCGAAGTAAACCTACACGTTTGCATCTTCTTTTCTTTTTTAACGATATGGCCATAAGACTTTTAGCCAACATTAAACCAGCCCCAAAGTCTATTTGCATACGTGTCTATCAAGGACCAAAAATGAGGAAATACTTAAAAAAAGAATAAAAAAACGAATAATGGCCGAGACAAGCAGCAAACTGTAGAAGTAATAAAAATCAAGTATGTTTAGACGAAATGTGTGAAAGTAAGGATTCTTTTCACAGAGAAAAAAAATTATGTGTGGCTAACGGATTACGTGAGTTTTTCTTTTTTTCAACTGTTTTGTATGCATAAAAATAACTCCGTTTAAGTTGGACGCTAATACTGAACTTATAAGCTTATCGCATCTAAATAGAAGGATCACGTTTAGTCTTTTAATTGAAAATGCTAATAATAATTATTACTAAATATACCTACGTAACTTTGCTTGCGGTAGTTCTCTTTTTTTTTATTGAAGAACAAGAATATTAAAAATCTGCAACTCTGTTGGAAGTCGAAACTCTTATGGTTATTGTTTATAATGGCAAAAGAAAGAGCGATGGTCAGCAGTAGATAGGAGAAGGTAAATATATGCAAACATTCAAACTTGCATCAGTTGGATTTTCCATTTAACTAACTATTGGCACTCAAATAGATTAAACTGTTTAATATAAAGTTTGTGAAATTGCAACCTCGAGTGTTTTAGATTTTCCAGTTCCATAATATACAAAGGTACCTATTTGATGCATTCACTTTACGAGGTACGAGGTTGAATGAAATTAAATTTGATGACATTAATTAAATCATGATAAGGATAGTTGACTCCGATGCCAAATTTGATTATGACATATTTTATGACTATTTAGTTGCTAAAAACGATTAATTTTTAATAGTTTAACACTAAAAATTGCAACATTGTTGAAGACCGAATGAAAAAGTAAAAGTTTTATGAGTAGGCTGCACCCTGGTATGGAAATGTATTCATTTATTTTTACTAGTACGTCCAGCCCTCAAAACTCGAGAGCTAATTATTTTTCAATAAATGCTGTCTTTAACATAGAGAAAAATTGATATCCCGTTTACTTGGCGAATTGAATCTGAATTCAATCAGAATATAGGTCCATTTAGACCTATAGCTCTGTGAGCTGGATCGAATCGAAAATAGAATGCATATACCTAGATCGAAGGATTGAAGAATAGAGATTTCAGATGCTTGTTGGGGTGCGTGCGTAGTTGTGTTCTTATTTCTAGACTCTAGATTTTTCAAAAAATATGTAATGGGTACCACAAGGAAGTCTATTTGGTCCTGTTCCTTTTATTTACATGCAGTTTATCCAAACAGAAGACACTATCGTAGCCACGTTTGCTGATGATACTACAATATAAGCAGTAGGTAAAGCTTTTAGTGTAGTTAGAGTCTCACACACCTATGAGAACGCGTTTTTCGGTTCTCATAGAGGCTTATGTAGGTTTTTAAACATTTATCAAATTAATAAGGTCAAACACAATATTGCAAAAAAAAACAAAAATCTGATAGCTAGTTAAAAAAACTGTCACCATCTAAATCCACTATACTCGCCTTACCGTGAATGTAATAATCCCAACGAAAAGACAAAAGATATTGAGCTCTGAAAATATTATTGCCAGCTCTCAATGATATACCTACCTAGCGATCCTATAACTTCTTCATAAGAAACAGCATAATACAATTCACTAATACGAAATTTTTATATAATCTACAAGTTCCTTACAAATTTTACTCACGAAAATTCACTCATAAAATATCAACAACTACCTAGGTGTACCTACCTCACAACTAACAAGCCTCCGTTTAGTTTTATAGTAGCATTTCTGAACGCATATAAATTTTCTCATAACAATTGAATTACCATTTGCCAATATACATAATTAATTCAACCCCATTCCATACTGCTAACAATTATTCAATTTTAAAAAAGAGTCATTATTGGTTGCTTTATAATACAAAGTCTCCAAACTACAAGAGTCCTTAGATATACGAGTACAATCTAATGACAATAACTTCCAACAGAAGTTATTTTGAATTCACGTAATAGCCGCCTACTCTCTCAGTGTAAATCGTCACAAAATCTAGCAAACAATCTATAACTGAGAAGAACAAGATGTAGCCACTTATTGTGTGCACAAACCACCAAAGACCAAACCCATTTTCTTATAATAATGTACAAAGTTTGGAATTTTCCGTGTCTATATTATATTGTGTGTTGAGAGAAAAGAGATGCTTATGGTTAAATTGAAGTTGCATGATGGTGATGGCGATGGAGACCCCCAGTACAAGTACTACTCCATCATTCAACTCAAATGCTGACTGATGATTGTTGATTGCACCTTTTGATCGCACCAGCGGTGGTGTGCTGGTCTGTCTATAGATGCAGTGTATACTCGCATGTGATTATGCTAATTGTATTAAGAAATAGCAAAGCCATCTTAATGCTATAAAAGTATTTCCATGGGTATGTACTGTACATGAGAAAACGCATTCAACTGATTTACACGCAAATGTTGAGACTTCAAGATGAATTGGTTACAAAACTTCTTGAGCATGCAAATTACTATATACGTAAGGCAATAATAAGGCACACCCAAAAATTGGTTAAGGTGCAGCGTTCTTTTAGATGGCTTCTGTGTCGTGCATCGTTGTGAATCTTTTTTTCTTATATTCCAATTGCTTTGGCATTGAAATTTTAATTTTATGTTATGTATTTTATTTTAAAGTGTAAGCAATGGGAAATGAAAAGTAACTTTTAAATTCGAATTATTTAGTATGCTTTTCTATTTGTTGGGCAATAGATATACAAAGGCAGAGACATTAAAAATGTACTAACTTAGCTTGTTGCTCAATAATAGAGTTCAAAGCTGTAGAATTTAATTTTTAATTTAGTTGTTTTTTCTGCAGAAATTATTATGCAACACAAAATTTCGGAATGTTATATTAAAATTTATTAAAATTAAAATAAAACTAGTTTCAAGTTCGAAGCTCAACTCTTTCGTTTACATGGCTTTTGTGACTTATTTATTTATTTTTTCAATTTATTTCCAGTTTTTTTAATAAAAATAATATTGTTTTCCAATGAAAAAAAAGTTAAAAATATGACAATTTAAAATAGACAGTTTTTTCGTCTTCAAAAATTTTGATAATTGTCCTACAATCTTGGCAAAAAGTATTTAGACACCCCTAAAAAGGTGTCTTAGTTTTAAAAGGAAAGAAGCCATGTTTGCAGTTCCGTTAGAAATATGTAGGTTTATTTTAATCAAATGAAATTAGTATTTAGTGTTGCCACTTTTTTTTAAGGTTGCTGCTTTCCTTTTAAGCATAGATTGATGTATCAGCTTTAGCTTAGACCACTGAACCGACAAATATTTTTTTTTTCTATTCTTGATTTAAAATATTTTTTAGCATCTCTTTTAATGTTTGAAAACTGTTCAAGTTATGTAAGTAGGTCTGTTCTATTTTCCACAAATCTTTGCATTAAAAGAGTGGACTAGTGACAGAGTGTATGTTTAAGGTACCAAAAATATGCCTTAAAATCAGCATCAGCATCTTTTTTATCACTTTCTTGAATCCATACGACCATCACAAAAACTTAAATTATATTTATTTGTTATTGGAAGGTACAATTATTTTTGCATACAAATAAATTTTTTTATATGTTTAACACAATGGTAGATCAAAATTTCAAAAAAATCACCGACTGGTTTATATTTATTAGAAATATTGAGTTTAAAAATATAAATTGAAATGTTTCTTTTAAAAATCCAAAAAATACTATTTCTTCACTTCACTTGAAAATATTTTTTGAATAATTTTAAGAAATGTTGTGGAGCCATCCATTTTTGAGAAAAATAAGATTTAGGAAAAAATGCAAAAAATCTTATGACTGATATTGTAATTTTTGGTTTAAAAAAAGATTAGAAAAATATGTTGGGATAGTGACAAAGTACCAATGACTATATGCCATATTTGGTGAAAATCATTTCGGATGAAGCCCAACAGACAGAAAAGAAAAGTTGTGAGACCTTCTTTTTCGATCAAAATCTCGAGTTAATTGACGAATTTATAATTTTCAATATATCGCAAGGAATGAAAGTGATCCTAGAATGAATTTAACTCAAAGAAGAGAGATACTAGGTGGCGCTCACAGTTTTTGACAAAAAATATTGTGTGGTCAATCATTTATTTTGGAACTGTTTTGTTAGTATATTTTGTACATGTTTTGCAATTCCAAAATTTACTTTCATTCATCATCATATTTTATTTAAAGATTCTCAAAAAAAAAAATGTTATTTGCCACCCTTCCCATTTCTAAATATGTCATTGCAGTTGTAATTAAGTGTGTCACCACTGAACTGGCAATAGTCCTTTTTCTATCACTAATCGTCATCACTAAAACTCAGAAACAACAACAACGAGGCACAAAGGGTCAATCCCCCTATATAAATACATTTATGTATATCCACAAAATACACTTATTTTTAGCACAAAAAGATACATTATCTCATTAAGTTATTGGTGTATGAGTATATAGAAAGAAAGAATGTGTTTTCTCTGAAAAAAAGGCAAAGGGTCGATCTTTTAAATACAAAATGATTTGCGTTCAAGTACCTACTCGAAAAGCAACATATCCTTCTCGTGAAGCTGATTGCAATTTGATTGGTTTGCAGCAACATCCGTATATCAGTCGTGTCCTTTTTCTGCTAAGCATTGTCCATTACTCAAAATGGTGGGTGTGATTTTACACTTCTAAGTCTGAGTATCTGTATGAGGAATATGTATATGTAAGCATATAAATGGCAACCATTAGCATGAGTTATTCCACTCTTTTATTGAGTGCAAATGATAACGTTCGAAATCAGACGATCCTCTCCATCAAATCTCTTATTGCACACAGCAGGTGTGAGTATTGTAATTACAGTCCTTTTTCAATATGGCACTCTCTGCCTTTCACATATAGTAGGTACCGAACAGAATGAAAATCATAATACTAATATCCAACAAAGGAAATCGACATCACAAACATTTTATTGCACTTTGATTGGAATGCAAAATTGCATATCGCTAACATCACTAACAGCAGCACAGTGAATGTAACAGCATCAGCATGGAACCTGCTACTGACTGACCAAGACCAACCAACCAACCAATCGTTTTTCGTTCGTTATTATTAAGACCAGCAAACAAAACACTCTTTTATCATATAAAGACCCCAGCTGGCCATCAATCATTTTGTTGCAGCATATTGTGCCACAATTGGTAAAGTGGAGGACTATGAACAAGTCAAACATTCCAATTGGGTTGAGGGGGCCTAGGTCTGGGCCTGGGACAAACGTATGAACATCTAGAGAAAAATTCAACCATCATTTTCCAGCTAGAACGATTATGTAATATACATATGTTTATGTGTATGGTTTATAATAGTGTCGAGGTGTTAAATTCCAATAAGCAAAGCTGCAAAAGCAATGGATGTACTCGAGTTGTTGCAAAAGATAAAATTTCAAAACAAAAGAATTCGACCAAGGAAGGTTGATTGAGGGCAACAATTGCTGGTTATATACGGAACTCTATTTGCAGAGTAAAAAATATATAATAATCGATGACCTTGAAGAAATTGCAACTTTGTAAGATCAGCTATAATGGAGCGTGAAATGGTTTCTTAAGATTTGTAAAACTATATGATTTGCAGGCAATACATTGTAACACATTGAGTTAAATTATTCAGACATGTGATTGTGATTGTTATCTAAAGCATCAGAAGGTATTTTCTTCCTTGACATTGGAGTGAACTTGTGCATTATTTGAATGGAAAAACAGATTTAAATAGAGTAAAGGTATGTTCATGATCAGTTAAGGAACCAACTTCTTTTTTAAAGGCGGATTTTTATTCGTGATTTTATTTCATTGAAATTTTATGCATTTCTAGCTTCTACTGAGGTTCTTACTTTTATTTTTAAAAATTTAAATTGGGTTCATAGCTAGTTAGTGGACTTTCTAGAATAGGTGACCTTGTTTTGATTAAATTTTATTTGGTGGATTGTTTTTGGGCTTTCATGTCAGTAAATAAAACAGTGTTAGTGGAGTTTACTTAGTAGAAATAGAGTAATCACTCGAAATAGTGAAGTACTAAAAACGAGGCCTGTTTTCTCTTTCGAGATTGTTCACTTATTCGAGCGGGAGTTTCAAAAAGGCTTTCTTAAGAAAAATTTGTGCACAATTTTTTTTGATGTGAATGTTCTTATATTTATTTAAGCGTAAAACAAAGCTTTCAATCAGGTACAAAAAATTGAAATAATTCCTCAGTGTCCTCAAGGAATGATTAAAGCTTGCGAGACATTTATATAGAATAAAATGGAGAACTGGATCGCACGGACTTGCTCTTATATTCAAGTTATTTGGAATAAAGAACTTTTAAAATTCAAAATTAACTAGAAAAAAATATAAAAATATAAAAATGCATTTAAATCTTTCTTTTAATTAAGTTAAAAAACTTAGAGCTCAAAAACAAGTATGCCGTTTGATTACTTGAAAAATATGAATATGTGCAAAAAAAATCATTGGAGTGGTTTTCTTAAAAATTAGTTTTTTATATATAAAATTTTAATAACATTTTTTTTTTAATGTTTTGGTATACCGATTTTGAGTATGTATTAAAATAAATTTTTAAATCTAGTTTGAAAAAAAAAAAATGTTTAAATATTGAGTTTCCAAAAAAAATTAAATATTTTTTCTTAAAGTCCAAAATTTATTTTTTTAAAAAATTTTTATATGCAACATTATTAAAATTAAAAAAAAAAAAATCATTAAAATTTTGACTGAAATCGTTTAAGCCGTTAATGTGAAAATCAAAAATTAAAAAAAAACGTTTTATGGCAGGTACCGTTAATAACGATTTTCGGTAAATTTCACTATTTCGAGTTTCACTATTTTGAGTTTCACTTAATCGAGTGTCTACTGTATATACAATGTATTTAACAGAACTTGAGGAACTTGATGACATTAACATATATAGATTTTCTTATTAGGAGTGTTTACCTACCATAAATTCACCATGCTGTATTTGGTGCTGTATATAGGTCCAAAGTTTTAGGGTACACAACCATAGTTGGTACAAAACAGAGATGGGAAGTAATGATAAAAAAAAGTTCAATTTCAATTATTTGGAATTGAAATTACGAACCCTTTTTCGATTGCTTTTAAATGTAATTGAAGAAATTTAATTACTAATTACATGTAATTGAAAAGTGTCAATTACTTGTAATTCAATTACCATAATGTAATTAAAAACAAAAATAATGATGAAAAAATATGTTATGATTCCTTTTTTCAGTAATCATTACACAAAATGAAATTAATTATGGTTTTTGTCAATTACATTTTTTGTGATGTTGCACAAATAGTTTCCAGCAGTGTTACATCTCTGAGCGTGTGTCGTTTTAAATTTAATTAATAAAATAAATAAATAATTTAAATTTATTATTTATTTATTATTTATTAAATTTCATCAGGTTTTTCAATTTACTGTCTTTACTGTATTAAATAAATTAATAATAATAAAATGAGAAAATTTCTCGGTGCATTTTTGTCTATTTGATAAGTTTAGCAGTTAGAATATCTTTTTTACTTTTTTTATTATTATTTAAATATTTAAATATTTAAGACTGATTAATGTTTACATAGTAAAAACAAGTAATTAATTACAATTCAAGTAATCAACTACCTAAAATGTAATTAACACAGAGCTTCCTTCAATTACTTTCAAAAACCAACTACTTTTTTCAATTACATGTAATTTCTAAGTACATTTTTTCAATTACCATTACAATTACAAGTAATGAAAATGTATTTTTTTTAATTGCAATTATTTGTAGTTGCAATTGAAAAAAAAATCTTATACTAATTATATGTAATTGAAATGGAAGTTAAACTAAATTACAAAAAGTAATCATTATTTCCCAAAACTGCTATCTAATCACGTCTTATGATTATACTTTTGGGATGGGTGTAGAAAATTATAATGATTGATAGGCTTAGCAGAGGAACCTACTAGGTACTAGGGTTTCGTTTGTACTTTATTTCAAATATAAGAACTTTATTTCTTATCGACAAAATTTATTCAGAAAATTTTAATTTTGCATGGAGTCAAACTTATACAAAAAAATTTGTTTTATTTTATTAAATTTAATGCGATTTTTTTTTGGTTTTTGTATCAAATACCAATCAACTCCCATACCTAGGTTTGGGAATTGGGAATTATATATGTATATGAAAAATCAGGAAAAAAAAGCGTCGTAGGTATTTGAAAACGACTCACAAAAGTGATTGCTTTTATTTTTTTATTTTTCAGTTGTAGCTTATTTTTGTCGTGTGTTATTGTAAGAAAATTGAAACAAAAAAGTGTAAAAAGACGAAAGCAATTTTATTCTATCGAAAAATAAAATGTGTATATGCAAATTTGCATACACGAGTAAATATGAAGATTCGTTTTTTTTTGGGAAAAAGTTTATTTGAAATTTTTAACAGCGTATACATGAATTCAAAAGGGCCCCTTTTTTTTCTTCGCACACCCTTCCATTTGGCTTGCGATTTTATTATTATTTTTTGTTTTAAGACAAAATATGAATATGTTGTGTTATAGATGAGAAATATCTATTTGTACATATTCTTTTCAATTTTTCATGGACTTAGCTTTACCTTCCTGTCAATGTTTTTTTTTTTATTTAGTGGAAAAATATGTATAATTCATCATTTTTTAACCTGGCTTCAAATACATACATGAAGGGTAAGCTTAAGACTTAAAATGGCGGAAAATACTGCTGGAGTGAAATATAAAATTGTTCTTGAGTCTCGTTTCTTATCATCATTCTAAACCTCAACCTATTTGTTATAATCACAAATTATAAATTTTTTTAATTAAAGTAAATTATTTCCTAAAGTGTTCACTTATTTTAAACATTTTTTTGAAGTGAATTCAATGAACACATATATAAGCTTAGAAAATACCAATATCTCCGCATATATAGCAATATTAAATATTGAATAGCTCTTCTACAGTTTATATGAAGTTTGTGCCCTTTCAACAGAAGGACTGTTCTTCAACATAACTATACCATACCACCACATCACCATTAGGAAGAAGAGACAAACATGAATGTAATATTTTTTGTCAGCTTTCCAGGATGATTTGTTTTGCATTTTCCTACCCCGCACTATAAATGTCTTTTGGATACAAATAGAAAAATGCACATACACAGTACCCATACCTGAAGGATGTTTAATATTTTTTGTCGAAACCCCATATACTCCTTGAGGCTCTATCTTCAATTTAAATGCAAAAACCGAACATAAAAAAGGATAATAATAAAAAGTAAAAATATATACCTACACACATACGTATATATTTCCATATAGAAGTTTAAGCAGTTGTAGGTATGTTTATACGCGCAAAAATAAGTAGAACAAAATTTGGCAGATATATAGGATGCCAGATGCGTTGGCATGGCAGAGCTACCTCTTGGTTTATATAGCAAGAGCTGTAATATAATATATGTACATAGAATGAGGGAGGCATGGCAAACATAAGATGAACGAATTTATTTTTTATTTTTTTTTTTTACTTTTTCACAAATGGATGTCGCATTTCCTTTTTTGTCACTTACTGTTTGATATTAAGCCCCCTTTTCTTTATTACCCTTCGGGTCTTACTCTTTATCTCAATGCTTTGGGAACATCGTCATCATGTATACAACACCAATACAGTACAACCCCATATTCATACATGATCCATCTTCATCCCTTTGAATGTTATAGGATCACACGCCACATGTCCCCATATCATACCAACATTCGACTTTTGGTGTGAGTTTTAAAATTGTATTTTTATGTACCGAAAATATGTAACTTTGAGTTGGAAAAAAAAGGCGTATGAAGCTCAGCCACCCCCCGTTGTGATGAATGATTATGTGGGATAGCATCACAGTGCATTATATTTAATTTACTCACGACACGCTTTATGGAGAAACTAACTTAATTTAAATATTCAATCCTTGTCGAATTTCTGGTTTTGAAGTGTGCTTTAGAAAAAAAATAAATTTATTCTTTTAGAGAAAAGTCAAAATTTAAATTTTGCCTAAATTGTCTAGTGAAGAAAAAAGTCAAAATTTTACCTGTATATAAGTTTTTTTTTTTTTTTTTATAAATTCATTTTTATTTTTCAATTTTCTTAAAACTATCTTAAAGCTAGACAAAAATTCATAAAAACTAGCCTACTTATCGATATCTTGATACTAACTTACTGGCCCCAGTCGGGCGCTCTAAGTTAAACTATAATAACTTAATGCTTATGCCTTTCGGCCTAAGAACTATGTTAATACTAAATCCAGGTCGGTTTTATTTTTTACCGAGAAGAATTTACAAAAAACTCGGTATCTATGTCTTTATTTTTTTTGGTTTTAAGTCATATACCCGAAATGGACCAATTTAGAGGAAAACCAAAATTCTACGTTTATATCAAAATTATCTAGTTTATTGAAAAGTCAAAATTCTATTTTCAAAATTTTGCATTCAAAATTAAAATTGTATACATAAAATTTGACCAATTCAGATAAAATTCAAAAATGTGTCTGAGTCAAAATTGTATTTCAACCTTAAATTGACCAATTTACAGAAAAGTCCAAATTCTAACTGTGTCAAAATTAGGCACCCAAATTATAAAGTTTTGCAGAGAATCTGTTTCAAAATTTTTTACCCAAAATTGGAAAGTTAGAAGAAAGTCAAAATTCTATGATTGAAGGTACAGTTTTCAATCATAGAATTTTGACTTTTTTTCCCTTCCTTTTCTGAGTACAAAATATTGACAGGTAAAATATATAGATATCAAAAATTTTAATACTGAAAGAACTCAACATCCTATTTGTGTTAAAAATTTACAACTAAAACTAATTTAGGAAAAAGTCAAAATTTATACTTAAAATAAGCCAGTTAAAGGAAAATAAAAAAAAACTTGTCACAAAATTCGCCAGTTTAGATAAAATCAAAATTTTAACTCAAAACTATACAGCTCGCAACGAAAACCAAAATCTTCCTTTGTCGGAATTGCATGATTAGAATTCCATTTTAGATCAATGTAAGAATTCTACGTGTTTCAAAATTGTGTACCCAAAATTTAACATTTTTAAAAATAGTCAAAATTCTATCTTATTAGAGATGTACACTAAAACTGCTCACTTAACAGAAAAGTCAAAATTCTACCAATGAGCATATTCAGATTGTATACTCCAAAAATTCCAAATTTGAGAAAAATCATAAATCTGCTATTTTTCAAGATTTGATACCCAAATTTTGTCAATTAAAAGAAAATAAGAAAATTTTAATTGTGTAAAAATTTTGCACTCATAATTGCATCCATAAAGAAGAAAGTCGAAAATTTACTTCAGTCAAAACAGTATGTACTTACCCAAAATTGGCCAGTTTAAAGTAAGGTCAAAATTCTACCACTGCGTAGAAAAAGAAAAATTAGATCTTAAATGAGCAGAATGGAGAAATTTAACAGTTTCAATTCAATCGTTCTACTAATCTAGTTATGTGCTTGACTTATGCTTTTCTATAAGGTTTTGGGGTAGAAGCTGAATCTAACTGGCAAGTCTTTAAATAAATATAACCTAATCCTAAATAGCTGGATCTTATATTGAAAGGCAAATAGTCCAAGAACACTTCATACATTAATACCCAAAAAATTAAGGACGAGGATGAATCGAGAAAGCAGAGTAAGAAAATTTGACGCAGACAACTAAGAGGGTATACTGGCTTCAGGCATCTATATTTAAAGGTAAATCAGGAATTTGAAAGTAATGTCACTTACGTGTGGGAGTTCGTAGTACTCTCATTTCACTAGAACTAAGTTCCATGCGTAAAAAAGTAGTAAAAGCGTTATACTCCAACTATCTTACCAAAAATGACATAACAGTGCCATGATTCATAAGGTTCATCAAATAATTATTGACCCAAAATCAATTATTTAACTAGTAAACATCATTTTTTTCTGCCGAAAACAACAAAAATAAACTATGCAATCCTCTAAAGTCTAGTTTTATTCCCCTAGAAATAATTCTCTCGTGCAATCCACACACACGCCAGCCGGCCAACACTTTGTATCAAGAAATCAGGTCATTTCGATCACATAACTCCCGCAGACTTATGTAACAATATTTACCAGCAGAAAATAGAAAGAAAGAAAAAAACACCGACCTCATGAGTAAACTCTAGGCCCCCATTAAGGATGTGAACATCCGTTCATGAAAACAAATGTTTACCCATTGGTCTAGCTTTGCTGCATCACGACTAATCAACTCCGCAGAGATATCGTGGCTGGAAGTCCAGCCGAGCGACCCAGACCAACATGAGATTCAGCTCAATAGTTCAAGAGACTCACGTTGGTTATGGTCGTAAACGATTTGCTGCCACATCAGCACACTGAACTGACTCTATAGAGGTATAGACTGTGTTCCACAGCAAAACTCCACTAGACCACGAGAGGTGAGTAATGCAACGGTGCTGGTCGTAAATAAGAATACACAGGAGGCACTTTGCATATAATTACGTCCAGATGGTGGCCACAATCAGCGCACAGATGAGGTCCAATGGTCCATTCATCTTTTCGAACCAATATATTCTTCTCATCTTCGCTTCTTTTTCTCCTTCTCTTTCGCTCGCTCTCTCTCAAATGCACTATTTCTGGAGCATGGATGGTGGATATCGTGAACTGTGGGGGTAATAATCCGGAGACGGAATCTCAAGCTTGTAAAGTGGACTTGCAACCAGCATCATCGAATCGGTGTTTCATGCCTCACGAAAAGCGATCAGTAAAACGGATTTATGGATATTTCATGAGGTCCGACAGAAAGACGATCGTGTAATAACTCTCGTGCACTGGCATACAGAAGTGTTCATTTGGCAGGTTGTAAGATGGATGCTTGAGCCGCACCACCACCTCCATTCGGCCTGCATTTCAACCTTTCTATATTTATACTGTTGGATCTCAACTATGCTCGCTGGCTGCTAAGCTGAATTGGATGGAACTTTTCGGATGAAGCTGATGATGATGGCTTAGAAGGCTTCAGCCAAGTGAACCTCTTCACGTTGTCGTTGGAGTCTCTTTTCTTATACATGAGTGATCCCAATCAGTGTTGTTGTTTATGCTGGTAATTGCTCGATGGTGAGTACCTAGAGCTTCTGCTGTTGTTTCCATCAGCCATTAAAGCCAGTGCAAAAGCGATCGCTTAAATTATTGCACAATTATATTGAAGTTGATAATCGCACGCTTTGTGCCGACTTTAGTCGCATCATATTGTATAGTCGTCGTCGTTGTCGTCGTCGTCATCAGCATCGGCATCGGCATTACTCCGCGTGTTCAACTTGGTGGCCTTTTGCTGTTGAAAAGTGAAATAATTTTGAAATAATTGACGGCACACAAAGCCAATAGATATTATGTGCTCCCCTCCTCATGGACAATGGTGGTGGCGTTTTTGAGAGTTTTAATTGTCAATTTGGGAGATTTTCAACTCTGCAAGCAAACGTGATGTTTATTTTTTGTCCCTCGATCTATTTGGATAGACATGTGACTTAATGATCTGGACATAGTTGAATATAGGATTGATCCAATCGGACATGGAGTACAACATGCAAAAGGCGAGTTCAATTGTTTTTTTTTTTCTTGAATTAGAGAAATACAAAGATTTTTTAATGGTTTGAATGTTTGATTGTTAAAATTGGATTTCCTAGATATTTTTTAACCTTTCATATAAATTATAAAAACTATTGTGTTGTGACTTCGGCAACCTTCAGTGAGGAAGTATGTACAAAAATGCCATTAAGGTGGTTGATTGTAATTGTACAACAGTTGAATATATTGATTTTCTCAGAAATGTCTTCAATAGATGCATTTAAACGGACAAATATCAGAAAAATAGCACTGTTTTTAGCACGTTGAATTTTTGAAATATGTCGAACTTTGAAATTGAAGACTATTTCAAACGCACCTTTTTGAAAACCGTTGGTGTGGTGGGAAATTGGTTCTGAAACTTTAATCAATCTGTCACAAAGAAGAAACAGTACCTGGATTTCCAAAGAAACTTGGGCTAGGATCAAAAATTAAAAACAGCACAAAGCTTGAATGTTAGCTTCTTCAGCAGCAGAGATAAATGAGCTAGAAACTGCGTAACACATTAAGATGAGAGAAGTTCTCTGTGGCGTGTGACGTGATAAACGGAACTATATCAACGCATGGCTGGCTGGATAAAGAAGTAGAATAGGTGCAAGTAAGTGTGACAGTAGGGCCGTCTAGAGAATTACCAATAAGCTTACACGTGTTCGAAGTTCTAGGCAATACTTGGTAAAAGACACGGACGTATCTCTGCTAGTTTCAGATGAGGATCAGCACCAGAAAATGGGTGGAGTACTTCTCTGCGGTTGTGAACTGTTTTTGCCCGTGAAGTGAACCAAATACCAAATAATCTATCCGTAAATTTCCGAATATAAGCATTGTATTCCCCAGTAACAAAGAAATCTTAACGCCAATCAGAAAACTGAAGAACAACAAAGTAGTTGGAGTTGATAGTACTCCCGTAGAGCTCTTATATGAACAGCGCCAACAATCACATTGAGCTGACTGACAAACAAAGAGTTTTCTTGTAGAATGGAAAATTGTATTGATTTTCAAGGTCCTCAAAAAAGGAGACCATCAGCAGTTCAAGAACTGCAGAAAAATATAGTCTGCTTTAGTCAAGAGCAAATAGAAAGCACTGGATCTTCCTGATTTGAACCCCATCATCAACTTGCGGATCATCAACAAGCAGTGCATTGAATATCGATCACTGCTTCATCTGCTGTTCATAGACTTTGAAAATGCGTTTGACAGTGTCAAAATAGGGAAAAATTATCTGGCTTGTTTTGAGCAGGAAGGACTTCCCAGATAAATTGATTGCTATTGTTAAGGCTATACAATAATGGATTCAAAAGTTACGTTCTGCATAAAGGAAGGTTGTCAGAGGAGTTTACAATCCAAAATGGAGCTGGACAAGGTTCTATACTATTACCAATACTGTTTCTGTTGGTGATAAGTGATTTCGATGTGCTGCAGCAGCTTTGTCAATTACAAATGAATTAATTCAATGGAATCTACAATCACATCTGGACTATTTTGACGAAGTATCTCTCATAGAGTAATGAATCTCCATAAAAAATGACAACAAGAGAGAAGAGAAAAGCTGATAACGTTGATCAATATGGAAAAGACATAAAGGATCTGCGTTGGAACTTCCCCATCTATCCAAGTGAAGATATTTCAGGACAAACAAAAGTGATTGTACAGAGTTTTCTGAACTAAATATAATCAGCTAAATCAGGAAAGCAACTGATACGTTCGAAATGCTGTCCAAATATGGAGAAATAACTCTATAAGTCTTAAGACCAATCTAAGTCTGTTCCTCTCCAATGTAGAATCCGTGCTTCTTGGAAAGCAACAACTTCCACAGAGCTTCCACAAGAAAGCTGCAACAGTTCGTGAATTGATGTCTGTGAAATATTTTGAGGATTTTCTGGTCTAGCCGTATCTTCAATGATTAATTTCATGAACTTGTCCTCATAGGTTAGGAAATCATCGACTCTGTCATACAAAAACATAAGTAACTGTGGATAGGACATATGCTTCGAAAAAGCCATAGGCGTATTGTGAGTCAAGCGATATAATGGAACTCTCTCACGCAGCGAGTCAGATAAGTGGACCGATCTTGAAGTACTTGGTGAAGAACGGTGGAAGAGGAATCAGCACAACTGAAGAAGAGTTGAAGAAAGCTGAGGAACATCTCTAGAATCCGTACACGATGGCACGTAGCAGTAGTGAAGGTCATAAACCTCACAAGGGGCCTTTCCTATACATAAATAAATTAAGAATTGAATATGAAGAAAATTTAATTTGAACTTTTAACTTAAATTATAAACAAATTAAGTACCGCAACAGCTCATGGAAAACCAGACCTTTAAGCCATTCCTGTGTTTGGCTGGTATAGAGCCCAACTAATATTTCAGTTTCTTTAAGCTTAGAAATATTGATATGCTGCTAGTTTGGATATGTATAAGGCTTCTATACAACTTTCATCAAAAATAAATGTCTTATAGAAGTCATGATTTCAATAACTGCTTCTTTAAAATAGTTTGAAAGCTGGATATAGAAAATTAAACGAGGCTAGTATCTTTTTTCGGATAGACCTCTGTAAATTAGTTTAAAGAAGGAACATGAAGTTATGCCTCTATAAAGATTATTAAAAGTTATTTTAATGCAGTTGCTGTCAGTCAGTCTTCAAAAGGTTTCTGTTACAGTTTCCAAGAAGTTTTATCGAATACTTCGAATACACTTTGACATGTGAAATCTTTGACACGAACCATAAAAAATATCGGATTTATGTAACAGAGGCTCAAACTTCTAAAAGTCATTTTAAAGAAGCTTTTCAAAAATAATTATTAAATATTGCGATAATCTACTAAAAAACTATCTAGTTGCGTTAATGTCTTGATCTATTTAAAATCTCTTGTCGAAAGACTGTATGTCTGTATACACCAATACCAATCCTATTGCTATACCGAATGAAAAAAAAAATAGAATTTACAATAGTTTAATTACAATCAAGTATGAAAATATCGATCTCATAACAAGAAAAACATTTTTGGTGAGAAACAAAAATGGGCGAAAAGTATGTTTTAGCTCTGAGAAACTTGAACTAAATTCAATGTTGCCATTTTTAAAGGAAATACAAAAATTATTTTATATTATAAATCTACGGCACAAATGGTTTAAATAGTAAAAAAACACTTCAAAGAAATTTAAAATAACTACAACTTTTTTTTTATTTTGATTTATTTTGACCTCTTTAGGAGTTGTATTATCCTTTTCTATTAGATATTATACAAGCTATACATAAAAGCTCATAATTCTATTAAAGTTGTGCTCTTTTCCTTATAGAAACATTTCTGAAGCTATGTATCTGTCAAAACCAAAGCTTCATTAGTATTTCGAATAGCGCTCGTTTAAACTTCTTTAAGACCGCCAAGAATTGACTTTATAACTTCGATAATGTTCTCCTTTTTATGTTTAAAGAAATTTTTCACATGATTTCCAGGTATAAGAAAGCCTATTCAGTTAGGCCGAAACGAAGTTCAAATGTTAGTTGGGGGGGCACCTAAAAATTTTTTCCGAGTCCAAAATGCTAGAAGAAGAACATTTTTGCATGACAAGTATACTCTTGGAGGTTTTGTCAGTTCCTCGCAAGAGGCAGTATCTCAAAAAAAACATATCTGTTTTTAAATAGCAGTAGCTGACCAATTTCTGGTCCTTTCAGATGGCATACTTTTTCACACAAGTCACTTTATATCGTTTTTGGAAAAGGAGCTAAAAAAAACGAAAAATCGTTCAAGATTAACCCCCAGTCGAACCTATATCGTAAATAAGAATTCACTTACAAACTAATTAATACTTAATTCGAAACTATCTTTAAGATAAGCTTAAATCTTGTTTTTATCACCAAAAAATTAGGCTTAATCTGAAACCAACATCACTGGCAAGATCTTACATTACAATTCATTAAATTAAGCCACCATATCCGAAAGCAAGTGGTCAGATTAAAAAGGATATAAAATACAAATTGCAACACACCACCTGCCGAAAAAAATTTTATATTTTAACCATAAACGCTGTAACTGTGTATCTCTTCTGAATCATTCACCTTGTATTGCCATATGTACAGCACATATACTTTTAGTTGGACATTACTTTCAGATCTTCATATAAGTCCTGACATGTTAACAGCAATTTTATCACACATTTCAACGTCGTGTATAGTGATTTGTGGTGATGCTGATTTACTCATAAAACCAACAACAACAAAAAACTTACAAAAAATAAAACCAATCGAAGACGACGACGGTGAATTTGTATAGTACCTACCTAAATACCTATCTGTATCTGCAAGCTGGCTCTTATGTACACTGCTATGCATGGGAGGGACATTTGATTTTACTATACGTTTGTATTCCTACACGAATTTTGGCTTCAAGCCACCCATATTGCAAAAAAAAATTGTATCTTTCAATTATGTAGGTACATGGCATTCCGAGGCGAAATAGTTTTTATTGTCTGCTGCTGCAGCTCCAGCGCTGATGGAGCAACTTCAGCTGCGAGCTTGCCCCCCATTGCCCGTTTGCCTCTCGCAGATCGAAGCTCTCTCACACGTCTCGTTGTTGAACGTTGTCGCTGTTGTCCAAAATGCTTGTCGCTCCCTGCATACCTGTCGAGACATAAATACAAGTACAAAATGCCAGAAAGAAAAACCCACCGCAAAAAAAATGCAAAGTGCACCAGGTTCCCAGGAAGTGAATACCCTTGCTCCAAGGACATTCTGATGCATTCATTTAATGTGTGTGTTTCATGGTGCAACATTGGTTTGTTGTTGTTGGGTGATTCAGTTGTATAGAACAATTTCGCCCATAGACACATCACATACAGCAGGAGATACCAAGAGCATTAGGTTTATTGAAAAATTATAGAAAAATTTCATTTGAGTTATTGTTAGGCTGATCGAATCTGACGGATTCTTTGAATCCGTGAGATTAATTTCCATGCAATCAATCATCGTACTGTATTCACTGTATCTAACTGACAAACCTTTGTAAGTAAAATGTAGTCGTCGTCATCGTCGTCGTCGTATAGTCATAGTCGTCTCGTCCAATATTCGGATCAGATGGAGCACAGCGCGCGCGGTAGGAGTTTCCGTTTGGATTTATTATTGTGGAATCGAAATTGAACGACGAATGTTGGGCTTTATAGTTGGGTGTTTTTTTTTTTTGGTTTTCGTTTGCAATAAATTGGAATGCTGTCGCATTTCCTTATAGTTAGTTATATCTGCCATGAGGAGGGAATATATACTAGTTAGGAAGAGTATATAGGTGTAATTTTGTGGCAAGCAGCATAAGCTATAATATGGAAGCCGTGACAAGTTAAACGAGCTACTGGGTTATGTGTATCGATTTATCTGATTGCTTTTAATGTCAATTGCTCTGTGGATTTGATAAATGTAAGGAGGCTTTATGGGAAACTGTGAAGAAATCTATTTATTAAATAAAACACAACAAAAAAAGCAAGTATAATGACTTATCTAACTGGAGGCTTGTAATGGGGTTATGTTATGACATATAGTTCGAAAAACATTCAACGTATTTAAGGCTAATGATAATTTACCTTTCAATATGGAATAATTACGTTGAAGGGTTTTTATTATTGAATAATTTTTGTTTGGAATATAAGACTGCTTAGAATCAAAAACTCTACTAAATTAAGCGTTGCTTGAAAACTCATTTCTGAGGGAATGGTCACACTGACCATTATTCAATTTGTCTGGTATAGCTGGGAAACTAAGCCAAATTGGACAATTTCACACTTTAAATATTGTATTCAAAATAAAATTTCAATGGATGGCTTAGAAGATTTCATACACAATTTTTGCAGGAAAAGTTAACAAGGTAACCAAAAAAATCTTAAATCAAAGTTTCAAAAAATTATAATAAATTGCATATAACTTTCATTGGAGCAAAGATAGGCTAAAGGTGTATGCTAAAATGAAATAAAGAAGAGGTTCAACACTCAGCGAAAAAAGCAGGTATAACTAACCAATTTCTGGTTTGTTATACCGGATATTCAGGTTGTTATATTTTCACTCGGTAGATCAGGTTAACTGCTCAACCGGATACCTGATTTTAATGTCATGTTAAATCAACGTAGGATGCAGGTAATATCTGCACGACATCATGTAAATTTAACACTGCCTTAAAAAAGTAAAACGGTAAATTTTACCTGAAAACTCAGCTTTTAAAACCTTCTGGTCCAAATTGACTGAACAGCTGGGCCGATTTATATAAGTCTTGGTACAAATTGCAAGAAATGTTAAAAAATTTGTGTGCATAATTTAGTTAAAATCTAGAAAAATCGTTGATTTCTCGATTTTTTTGTTGATTTTTGTAAAAGTTTCTTGCTAAATTTTTCGCATACAAATTTAAAATTCATCCATTTCGATGGGTTGGGTATAAACCTCGCAAATTAAAATATCACAAAACAAAATTTTTAAAATAACAAAATCCCACTTTTCATAATTTCTTCGAAATATTTTTTAATCAAAATATCGCAAATCTAAATTTAGCACGAGATTGATTGAAAAAGTGTATTTTTTGCAAATTAGTTAAATTTAGCGAGATATCCTACTTCTGCAAAATAAATATATTCAGTGCCTACTTTCTTTTAGCCCACACCATTATTTATTAATTGTTATTGTTTATTTTTCAATTGTTGGAAACAAAAGATTGTTGTAATGTGTCTACGGCTGGCCACAATACCAAACCAATCTGCACTTTGGAAAGAATCGTCTCAGTATCGTCAAAATTGAAAATTTTCAGTATCATCTCGGTAAAAGTATCGTTCTCATATTACTCAGTCTCGTTTGGTCTCGAATAACAAAGTCTCGTCTCGGTATCGGTATCGTCTGCTTTCTGTACGGATCTCAGTCACAAGAAAAAAATGCACGACTTGGTAACATATTCTTGATCTTGTAATTGCACTCGCTTGGTATTTTTAAAATTTAATTAGAAATCATTATAAACGAGTGATAAATAAAATTTTATTAACGTTTTTCTAATTTTTCTGAGACATAAATTCTACGTCAAAATATCATAATAGGAAAACAATCCTTTTTCAAAATCATTGGACCCGTTTCTGAGAAACCAAGAACTGTTAAAATGTCATTTAAATCGATAGAGCCGTTACCGAGAAACCAATGAAAAGAATTATTTATTTTTAATAAATTAATTATACTATTCAAAAATCTAGTTTCTTTGCCGATACCAAACAACACTACCGAAAGTATCGGTAAAATTCGGTCCCAAAAGTACAGTCTTGTATAACTCAGTCTAGTTTGGTGTCGTATAGCAAAATCTTGGCTCAGTATCGTCTCTGCATCGTTTCGGATACTTTGGAGCTGGTATTGTCTCGGTATCACTTCGGTTTCTGATATTGATACCAAACGATTCCGAGAAATTTTTTTTTTGTTATCATGTCCAGCCCTAAATGTGTCATGTGTATTTATTAAAAAAAAAAATATTTTTAAAGTTTTGGAAATATTTTTAACAATAATCTGCACAATTATGTCGAAAATTGATTACTTGCCAAGCACACATTTCGCTAACTTAAAGATTTAATTTATTTAATTTACCAAAAATAAGATATAAATCTTTTTTTTCTACAATCTTGTTTATATTTTGGTTTTTAATTTCTAAGAAATATAGAAGATTGTTTAAGCTTATTTTTTAACTGTTAGAAACGATTGTTAAATTTAACAGTTGAAAAAAAGATTTTACAATAGGGAGTTTTTATTTTGACGATTGCAAGATTTTTCTGTTTCAATGCGAAGCCCCAGACTGATACGAGATTTTTGTTTTAATTTCCAAGATTTTCCAGTGCGAGATGTGAATGCAGTTATTAAAAGCATTTTGAGGTTATAAAAACTTTATTTAAAATTCGTTCTTCGAGATTTAAAAATAAAGCGAGGTTTCGTAATTCAAGATTTTGGTTCTTGGGATATCGTAACACTATCCATTTCGATAGGAAATTTAATTTTGAAGTGTTAAATTTAGCTAAGTTTCCGAATTGCGACTTATACTTAATTTATTAAAAAGTTTCCAGTATGACCATTGTTTCAGAAATGCAATAACGCAATAAGTACATAGTAGCATTCTTAGTTTTAGGCATGCTAAACAGAGCTAGCTAAATTTGCATTTCCATTTTTAAGTTCTTACATACAAAACAATTTATACTTTGTACTGCTAACTTCACTTTTTTAAGTTAATAACTTGCAGTTAGGCTGCAAATTTGAAATTCAATTTGAATTTTTAGAACAATTTAAGTCCAATATTTGAACACAAAATCGAAAAAATTAATTTTTCAAATTTTATTTTCACTGTGAAGTTAACATGATATCCATTTTCTCAGAAATAGAACAAGCTTCAAATGTGCAAATTGCGAAATTTCTAACTTAAAACTAACAATAAAATTGAAAAATTAATTTTTTTTTGTTTTTTTTTCGAAAAACTGCAAATTAAGAACCTAGCAAATGGGAAAAATGGGCTAGCACCCTAAATTTACAGTGAAATGTTTGTAGTATTCACTTGGTTACACCCCAAATTCCAACCAAAAAATGTGAAGGTGCAAATTGTACTCGTAGCTTATGTCATTCTACACAAAAAAGATTAACATACTTTTTTTCATAGATTCTGAGAAAATTATGCACGAACTTCACGGTGCACTAAATTTTGTCGAAAAATTTACTAAATTTTCCATAATCGATTGGCTAAAGTTTTTGTATGGTTTGAGTTTGGCAACATCTTTTCTTAAAAAAACTAGGTTTTTGGGGTGCCCGTTGTTAGGGGAAGACCACCATCTTGAAATAGAGAGTGATTTGGTTTTTGTTCAACAACTCGATGAAATATCTTTTCACAGCAAAATAATGAAAAAATAACATTTAGAGAATAAAATTATCTAAAAAATGAGCTATTAACAAACTCTTTGGGCTTATTGATCTTGAAGTTATAGCGTATCAAAGTAACACTTTTTTATTATACTCTAATTGGACAAAAAACGGTTTTTGTTAATATCTCAGCCGATATATTTTTTTTTTTCAAAAACTAATGAGTTTATAAATTTTAAATTTTGAACAGCAAATATTATAACACTTTTATTCGTAGGAGCATTTGTGTAGCTTAAAATTATGATGCTAACTTCAAGAAGCATAAAATAAATCTAAAAGAAACCTGCCCTCTCAATAGGTAATTGATTCACTGAGCGAGGTGGCTATTGCTGGTTGCTATTTCTTCAAATGTACCTCCCTAACTTCTTGGGTTCATTTGTTGTATTTAAAATAATTCACGAGAATATTTTCAAGTTCTGTTACAATATCTCAGAATATCTTTAACATTTTTAACCCTGTCCTCATTAAAATGCCCTTCCATCCTTAACCGTGAAGAATCTTTTGATTTTCCATTTCTATAAAATTTCGTTGGTATTTCATCAACTGACGATTTCATTTTGTA
Source organism: Dasysyrphus albostriatus (assembly GCA_946251815.1). Lineage (NCBI taxonomy): Eukaryota > Metazoa > Arthropoda > Insecta > Diptera > Syrphidae > Dasysyrphus > Dasysyrphus albostriatus. The sequence continues at coordinate 143,750,864 of OX276336.1, forward strand.
TAACTATTCAATTTTTCCTGTTGATTCTATTCCATTTCTTTCTTATTATAATATAAAAGAAATAAGACCACTTTGTCTTTAAAAATGTTTCACTTAATATTTACAATAGTAATTTGTATCCTTTTCATTCGCATATTAAATAAGAACCCTTAAAACCAATAAGAAAATGGTTTCGAAAAAAAAACAAAAATGAAAAATCTTAAGAAAGTCTATGAGATGACCATATAAACCCTTTGTCGAATTAATGTCTTTTATCTTCTTAAAATCTTATTATTGAGTTCATTTATATAAAAAAAAAAGTCAAGAAGGGTGAAAAACCCTTAAAAAGAGATCAAAAGGGCATGTATGTTTATCTAAATTTCAAATAATTGATTATTTTCCTCAAATAAAAGGAAGAATAAAGTCTGAAGAGGGAAAAAGAAGGATACTATAATATATTCTTGATATATTATAAAAGATCTCCTTTGACCATTTTATTTTAGAAAAAGAAAAGAGCAATTCCATTCTTTTCATTTCATTCCTGCATGTAAGTACTACCTTACCCCATTTACAACTTGTAATGTCTTCTTATTTTATATCTTTGGACTATAAGGACTTTATAATGTCAAAGGGTGTAATATGGTTTGAACTAATAGTCTTTGCTCTGAACTTTGACCAGCTTCAGCAACTTATCAAACATTAAGGAGATACGGTCAGAAATAAATGTTAACCACCATTAAAAGGACATCTTCAAAACCCTAGGTATTACACGCGTAACTAACTTGACACAATTTCCTCGATTCACCCTTACAGCGGGAGAGATCTTAGAATTACTTTGTCTTCATTTGCAACTGACTTAAGTCCGAACAAGATGAACTACTAACCTACGTACCAAAATGTGTATCACACTCGTAAGTACTTCTCTACATATATTCAAAATCTACCTAACCTTGTCCAAGTTCAATGAAGTCATCCTCCTCCTGAACATCATATTTAATTAAATATGAACTGACAAAAAGAAAGCAGTAGAAAGTTGGACAAGGTCATGTTGCTATGACGTATAACAAAAAAAAAAAAATACCAAAGACCCCATCATCATTATAACCTACCTACATCTTTGGGGGAATCCTTGTTGTACAAAAAAAAAATAAAAATAAAGCATTGCTAGACGCTTCGGTAGACAAAATCATCTGCTCTTCATTGCTATACTTCTAATTATGTATGTATGTATATGAATAATCATAAAATATACATATAAGTACACCGTTATTTAAGAACCCAGATATGGAAGAGAGACATTTCTGCAGAAGAAGAAAATGAAGGATACGATACGAAAGTAAGATGAACACGAAAAATCGCCCCCAAAAAGAAGAATAACAAAAATTAGTTCAAGCGCCACCAACACAATTACAAAAAAAAATAATGAAAAAAAAAATTCAACCCCCTCTTCTGTGATGGGAAAAACAAAACAGAAAAGAGAAGAAAACTTCATCAAGCATCGACGAAGTGGAAGAGGAAGAGCCCCAGTCCCATATACCTTTTCGGAAGAGCGCGAGCTTATTAGCAAAGATTGTGAGAACGGTACACAAAAACAAAACAGAAATGATGATTGCGGCACGTCGTCGTCGTCGTCGTCATCTTGTCTCCATCTTCATTTTCAGCTTGGCGCCATTAAAATCAACCTTTTACTTGGGAAGAAAAATACTATGGCAATGAAGGTAATCCCCTTCGAAAGGGGAGAATAAATCATTAGCAAGAAAAAGGGGAAAGAATATAATGTAGGGTAAATAATTGCCGATGGCGCTTATGGGTGGTAGGTGGTGGGTGGTGGTGCAAAGGAAAGGTTATGAATGAAAATAACTATTCAAAAAAGCAACAAGTGATCAAGATACATATACATAGTTGTATAATTGCAAAAAGGAAAAGATACCTCCTCAACCTTCTAGGAAGAAAAACTATACCTAGCTATAGCCAACAACAATAATGAATAAGTTCACGAAAGCTTTTCCAGCCCATTACCATTTCGGCTATATATACTCATCAACCGTTGCATAGTGTTAAAAGCTTTCTCTATGCACAACACTAATGAGAAAATTCCAAATGAGACCAATGTAATCATCCCATTCCCACCCCCCACGCACACACCAACACACATTCGCAGCTCATTCACAAGGACAATGATGAAGACTATACGTTCATTCACCGGAATTTGTCTACCGGAAGTTTCGTCGTCTTCCGTTTTACTTCTTTTTTTTAATCATTTTGTTTCATGTCTGACACCCCCATATCCCCAAACAGACGACGACAATCCTCAGCAAGGAATGGAGCAGGAGACTGAAACTGAGTACAAAAAAGAGGATAATGAATATCTAATTTGCATTTGTGGGTGTGTCTGAGGAATGCTGGAATGAAAATGAAATTAAAAACAAAAAATAAAAGAATAGGTCGAGCCGGCACAAAACTTTGTCCTTGTAGAAGAGAAGAGTCTTTCATTTGCTGCTGCTACTGCTGCTGCTGCTGTTGCTGTTGCAGGATACCAGAGTGCTTACTAGCTTTACCGCCAGCACCGCCGTCGATGTCTCGCACATAGAACTCAGAGTTTTGGTGAAGTATATACGCTCCGACTCCCCGGCTTTGGTGTGTCCTACTTTTGTGCACACAGAGACTAATTTCTCCCTCGTTTATTCTCTAGATGGTGTAATGGCAGGATTTTAATTTTTCATTTTATTTCCTTTTATAGGTTTTCTCTTTGTTTATTTTATTTTCATTGCCATCATTTTTTTTTCTTCATTTTTATCTAGGTCAGGAACTTGAGATTATTTTAATTTTGTTAGCTGAATGCTTCTTCTTGGAAAGTGAGAGTTTTTGTTTTTTTTTTAACTGGCTTTTGGTTTGTTTACGGAGAAAAATGATTTATGATCATGAATCTAGATTGTTTAATTATGTATCGTTTTTTTTTTTTTTTTTGAATTCATAGTAGTTTGAGAAAAAAAACTTGTTGTTAGAGTAAGATGATGGTATGTTAATTCTGAGATCTACACAAACAAGTTCTTAAATGGCATGCTTTTACTTCAAGACGAATAAACCAACAGAACTAGTTAATAATATTTTCTAAATTTTACTGTTTCATGATTTTGTTGTAAATGGAAATTCGATGGAGTTAATAAATAAAAACCAAATCACTTACTTTTTGAAGATGGGGGTCTTCCCCTTACCCCCGGCACCGCAAAACTTGATTTTATTATGAAGTGATGTAGCCAAACAAAAATCGTATACAAAATTTTTCACATCGATTAATAAAATTTTAAACAAATTTTGGCAAAATTTTCTTCAACGTAAAGTTCTTACATGATTTGCTCAGAATATATTAATTGTGAGAAAAAAAAGCATTACAAAAGCTAATATTTTTAACTTCACATTTCTTCAAAAAAAAACTATCTGGTTTTCAAGAAATTAAGAAAAAACTGAATTGTACCCCCTTTAACCCCACTAAAAAAATCTTGCCCCTGCATGTCAGAACAAAGTTCTCCACTAAAATTGAGCTTTGTCGGAGTTTTTTCGAAGGGAAAGTCTAATTTTTCTAAGCTAATAACAAAAAAATTAAAACCTGGCCAATAATTATTTTTGCAAATTTTTTTTTCGCATTCGGAAATGTATCCATAGCATGCTTTTTGAAGTGATTTCTTTGAAAATTTAACTCTAAAGTAAAAATAATAAACTTTTGACTTCCAATTAATTTTTCAAGTTTCTGGGTTGTTTTTTAGCAAGGAATTGAGTCAAGTTTTTGTTTTAAAAATCCTTAAATACAGCTGTGTTCACTTGGCCGCAAGAGCGTCCAAATTTGACTTTTTTTTGGAAAATATGACCACATGGTCTTTAGACCACTTTTGCCCACCCTTAAACTTTTTTTAACCACACCTATAAGTATTTTTTTTTTATTCTTGAAATTTTTAACTTCGTTTTTTTTTTTAAATAAATTTTCATAAATTTTTTAATTTTCGAATTTTGAAAAAAAATTGTTAAAAACTCTAAATTAAATTACTCTAACTTATCCAAACAATTTTTTTTTTTAATTTTGAAAGGTGACCATTGTGGAAACTCAATAAATGAAAATAAAAATTTTCAAAATAAAAAAAAAAATATTTTGGATAAGTCAGAGTAATTTTAAAAGGTGTTCATTTTAGATAATTGAGTTTTTCACAAAGCTCATCTTTCAAAATTTGAGAATTAAAAAATTCAATGAAAATTTATAAAAACCAAAATTCGAAGTAAAAATTTCAAAAATCAAAAAAATATTTCTGGGGGTTGTTAAAAAAAAGTTTAAGGGTGGTCATTATAGTGTTTAAAAAACATCTATCGAAGTCATAAATCACATTTTGTGAAAATCGATTTTTGAGGTGCAGCGTTCATTTGGTCCATCATTTTTCATCGATTTCTCAAAAACTGTGGTTGGTCAAAAAAAGTTAAATGGTGGGCAAAAGTGGTCATTTAAATGGTCATTTTTTCAAAAACAATAAAATATTGGACACTTTTGTGGCCCAGCTCTAAAACATATTTGTGCTATAATAGCTGCATTTTACTATCCCCAAGATCTGATTCAGATAAGATTATCGTAATAAAACAAACAGGATTCAAGTATGATAAGAGTGTTATACACCTATTTCCCTTTATCCTTTTGTTAATATATTTCGTCTTAACGCTATTTTCTATTTTCTCCCTATTTTCAATACAAAAACCATCTTCCCATCAAAGAAAAAACTATTTCTTGCAAGAAATTGTTAAAGGTTTGTGCTCAAAATGGATTTGTGAATCAAAATCAAAGTTGGATTTCTTGTTGTTTTTGTAATATTTACATGTATTTTCATATGCAAATCCAATTCAGAATAAATCTAGGTAAAAATAAAATACAGCTAATGTATACTTTTATATTGTAAAAATGACTCTAAAACAAATTTGTACAAAATTTGGAGAAGATAGTCCAAAGTGTTGAGAAATATAACCAAGGGACTAGAAGTAACTTCCGTGTTTATATTTAAAATTTGATGCATTCAAAACTATTTTCAGGCCTAATTTGATCGAATTTGAAAGAAATTTGACAATTTTGACGGTTGCAGGTTGCCAATGAAATTTTTGTTCAATTATTCAAAAGCTTGTACAAATCAAAAATAACCTAAAGTTAATAATTTTAATAATGTTAATATTTTTTTCTGGTTGCATTATTTAAATCTGATTTCAGGCTAAGAATTAACAATTTATTATAAAGCAATTAAAAATTTTTAATACTTAAAAAAAATGCAATAACAGCTTTTTCGAGTATAAGAAATCTAAGCCTGATGTCAGATTGAAATAATGCCACCAAAAAATATCAACTTTATTAAAATTATAGCTTAAGATTAATATTTGACTTTTTGAGATTTTAAGTAGCTGGCTTATAATTTGATTGGCAACTTCAAACGGTTGAAATTGTTAAATTTCTTTTAAAATCGATAAGATAAAGTCTTAAAATAGTTTCTATAGTTTCTAGTGTACAACATTAGAAAAAAAAACATTAAAATTACCTACTTCTTACTCGTTGGTAACATTTCTCAGCAATTTGGACAGTTCTTTAAATTTTGTGCAAATATCAACACTCAAGTGACTCAAGTGGGGGCATTTCAAACATATTCCTGTCTTCGACAGTCTATATTTTTTTTTTTATTTTGGACCATGTTCTGACCTTTATTGTGAAGCCCCTGTATGAAGTTGAAAAAAAAAGAACCTACACTACTGAGTTCAACATCCTTTAATTATTCAGTGTACCAAATTACATTAACCAAGAATTGGTGTGTGAAATGATTTTTGTTACAAATATTGAACAAACGGACAACTAGGTGCCGTACGAATCATACCCCTAAAAAATCTATTTCTGTATATTAACTACTTTGCTGATCTTTAATTTACACGTTTTTTGTTTCACATTCAAATATGTATACCAAATTATAGGATTTGAAATGTTCTACAAGCTCTCGTACTATAGGTAACTCCAAATGCAACTTTACCCTACTTTTTTAACCTATGCTATACTTATTATATTTATGTAATAATTATCAACTATTTTATTTGATTTGAATTACCGTAATTTTTTTCTATAAAAAAAGCGATTTAACTATTATTAACTTGATACATTGTGGCGTATACGTACTATTTATCAAAAGGGAATTTTCTCAAATTTCCAATTGATCAAAAACATAAATTAAATGAGAGACATTTTTGCAATATTTTGAAAATATGGGTTACATAACCCTTGGACTCACAGCCTCGAATAAGAGCATTATGATCATTAAACCCTTCCTAATGTGGCCTGCTGGTAATGATATGGTGTTCCCAATTTTCATAATTATTATTAAAAAAAATATTAAATAAGGAGAACAATGTGATAATATTATAAATATTTTTAAAACTTAAAATTTTGATTCGAGTTAAAAATTCAAACGAACTCAATTTTAACTTAAATTAGTTTCGGTCGCTCCATTTAAACTCCTTTGGTGGAGAGAATACGCCAATTGGGAGATTGTTTTGTCCAGTTAAAATTAATAAAGTTATCGCTTATCACTCTCGTACAGTTAGATCTTGCCAGGGTCTCGTCTTAATCTCCTTCCAGTGGTCAATAATGACTTAGAGTTTGAATTCATGAGTTCTACATTTTTGACAGTGAAGAATTGAATATATCATATTAATTTGGTGTTCTTTTGATTCTCTTTTGTTACAACAGCTGATACTCTAGAATCTAGATAAATAAAATTCAAAATTATATGATTTTATTTCAAGTCTTGCGTCAGGATATAAGTTTGTTCCTACAAAAATCAAGATTTATGTCAATTTAATATTGAAAAAGTTTCTTAAACTCCCAGTAAACCTACTTACATTTTCTACAAAACTCATTATGTTAACAAAAAATTACATACCTTATCTAAGCCATCATCCACGTCGTGCCTCTTGTCTTCCTATTTTACCCAATCATTTTACAAAATAAAAAAAAATAAAATAAAATAATAATTTATTCGAAATAAAATTCCATTTACTCTCGCATTATGTTATAGTGCTTTCAAAATATTACTCTTTTATCCTTCTGACAACAATTCTCCAAAGATCATCTCTCATTCCCATGTCATATGATGTTGTTATCCACCACATCCTCCGCAAACAACTCTGCATAATCTTCATCGATGCTGACAACAAAAATATTAGTCACACAACAACAAAAAAAAAAGGATATTGTAGATATATATATTTTTTCTCAATTTTTGTTCTTGTTGTTGTTTACCAATGAATATAAAATAAAATACAGCACAAAAAAAATAAAAAAAATAACCAAACAACATGGGAAAACGAAATGCCTGTCATTTCACTGTTGCGAATTATCCTAATGCTCTGTTTCCAATGTCTACTAATATCTCTCTGTATTTTTATACAAATCTACTTGAAATGTAAAAAAAAGAAGCAACAAAAAAAAAACAGAGAAACATAAACGAATTTGATTGAAAACCTTTTTGAAGAAGGATGTCCTTTCGTTTCTTAAAAGCACATATATAATGTTTTTATATAAATGTATCTCTAAATATATGAAGGATTGTAGGTATATAAAAATAAATAAATAAACAAATACATTGAGCTTTTATCGTAATAACATTTTGTACTTTGGGAATTGGAAATATACTCGCCGCGCCGTAGGTATACATTATAGAAACATCATATCCTTTAAGAGCAAAAGAAAAACTGAAGCAGCAATGACATCAGCGTGCCAGAATATTGGATTTGACATTAGCATAATTTACTTCGATACGTGTCAATTTGGCCCTGTGACGATGACGATGGATGATGAAGATGCTACATCCTTTCACTCAGACTTCTTAAAAGAAATCGCACATCCCAGTGATGTGGGATATGAGTTCTCGAATTTCACGAGTAGCTATATGTGTGCTTATTTGGATTTGTATAAATTTTACAAATGACAAATCCATATCGAATTGTTTAAATTTAAATTGACAATGAAACACCACATCAAAAAGGACCATCAAGTTGATATCAGTAACGTGAATAAGATCCCAAGTGTCCCTTTGAAAGTTTTTCTTCTTCACGAATATAAAGGAAAGCCGCACCCATTCTACACAAATACTCTTCTCCATCAACATATAGGAATACATGCAAAGAAGAATATCGTTAAATTATGCCATTTTATCGTACGGAAGAAAGATTCAATCCAATTCTTACTTATTTTTTTTTTCTTTTCTGACGAGATGAAATAGGTACTATAAAAATGTATCCTTTTCAACATAAAAGCGCACAAAAAAAAAAAGAAAATCTCAAGTACGATAGGTGGTACCTATACGTGTATATGTAAAATCTTGAAATGGTGCACCATTAAAAGAAAGCCAACTATACTATAAGAATGTGAAGGGCTTTCCCTTTTTTCTCTCCTTATTTTTGGTACAACAAGAAGCCATAACCTGGGTTAGCATGCAGAGGTATACCCCACTTATATGAAAGAAACGATGTGTCGAATTATCGTGAAATGGTTTTGATATCTGGCATCCGTAATTTTCTCGAGCCATCCAGGATCCAGGATAAAAGATAAACATATACTTTGTTTATGTGAGTGTTTTTTAAATGCGTCAAAAATCATCACAGAATGTAATGATGATGATGACACTTTGTGTCGACATTATACGCGAGTAGAGTATATAGCTAACTTGTTATATCGTTTTCTTTTTGGATACGAGAGTATTATTAAAAACCTACATCCCTACATACAAAAAAAAAAATAAAACACAAGTATCGTCCTGGTAGCTGTATGGAATCTCAATGAGCTCAAAAAGTATTGGTAAATGTGTTGTGTTTATCCTAAAATGGTTTCAAGATTTTAATGTGTTTCTTAGACAAACTCTAAGTATATCCTTATACATTTTGAGCTACGTATAATGCATAATTATTTATCTATACTAAGTGAGATTTCAATTGAATTTACTTGCTTATATTGTCAGTCGTATCTTTTATGGTGAAACAGGGCCAAAAACACATTCTTAAAAAAACCTTATCGAACGCAAATTGTTCCAAATAATGTATTTGTTTTAACTAAAAAAATATAAATCAAACTTCTTGTTTTCAAAATTTTGTTTAATTTTCAAAAATAATAAACTTTGAAGAAAAAAACACGAAAAAAGCGATTTAAGCAAAAAAGGCAAATAAGGCAAATAAAATATGGATTCTTGGAATCAGGAGGACATGAAATGCATTTGTATAAGGTCAATACTTTCATACGATATCGCACAAAAGAAAGCAAAGTTGGGATAGTCCTATTCCTGCTTATGTCAAATTCAATATAAAAATAACAGTTCTAGAATTGAAATGAAAAATTAAGAAAAAGAAAATTTAATAGTTAAGTATGAGGGGGCAATACATGTACTAGCTTATTATTATAAATTCGAAACAAATTTCGTAATAGTAAATTATGAAAAATAGTTTAACAAAAATATATTTTTTTACGTAATTTTAATAACATGTAGTTTAAATGTTTTTAAGTTTCTTAAAAATATTTTTAAGAGTTCGAAAGCTTATATTTTTGTTGTTTTTCAAAATAAAACACTAAAGTAGGTAATTAGCTGTTTAGAATTTTTCCCATTAAAATCTTACTTTCGGAATCTCGCACTACAAAATTTTTCAATTACAAAATCTTACTTTTTATTAATTTGATTCAAAACATTGAAAAAAAAATCTCCCAAATTTTTTCAGATTTTTATTTCACCCCCCTGATCTCCCTATTTTCACTTTAAGGTACTAATAATGGGTAAAGGATTATTCTTATTAAACGCGAAAATAAATTAGAATGTGTAGTTTAGATTCAGATGAGAAAAAAAATAGTTTTGGAGGGGGGGTCTATTTCCCCCGTTCAAGCGGGAGGAGCAATTTTCTAGAAATTTGGCCAAAAACAGAAAAAAATTCTTCAAAAAAAAACGGGAACACGTACAATGCACTTAGCTACGATTCCATTCTATAATATGCTTTCTTAGCAAAGTTTTTATTTTAAATAGTTTTTGAAAAAATAATATTAATCTTAAAAAATTCTTATTTTTATTTTTTTATTTTTTAGTGTGAAAATCAATTTTTTCAAAAACTATTCAAAATAAAAACTTTATTTAGGAAGCATATTATAAAATGGAATTGTGGCTTTAAAAAAGCTAAAATGTGGCATTGTAAGTGTTCCCGTTTTTTTTAAATAATTTTTTCCTGTTTTGATCGAAATTTTCAGAATATTACCCCTCCCGCCTATACGGGGGAGAATAGACTCCGCTTTCGAGAATCTTTTTTATTTCTTGCTTAGATGTCATCTATGACCAGATTGTTTTTTTTTTGCGTTCTATAAGAATCACCCTAACCCCATAGTTAGAACCTTAATCCAAGTACTCAGTTCTAGTGAAAATGAAATTTCCATGCATACCGGTTAATTCACAGCGATGAAACTCGCATCGAGAGGTGAGTACCCAAATTCGAGAGTGAAATATGAACCGGTTTTATATAAATATTTCACAAAATAATTTCATTTCCCAATGCAAAACCACTAGGAAGAAATAAGGAGATGTGGAAAAGTCTGACATTTGTCAAATAATTTATTTGTATTGCTACCGAAAATACAAAAATAACACCAGATACGAAAATATAACAAAATACGAAATAAAAATAAATATTCTTCCAAAAATATTTTAAGATTCAGTCAAATAAATTTCATAAGAATCTATTTATTTTTTCCACACAAAGTGAGTATTAAAAATTCCAAACTGAGTATCAAAAATTCACGTGAAAAAGCAAGCATATTTTCATAATGATAATTCACGTGTAGTTTGAACCGGTTTAAAATTTTCATTTCACAAGACATGAATTCTAGGCTTTAAAGTGAAAATAGAAAAACCAGGGGGGTGAAATAAAAATCGGAACAAATTTTAATTTTTTTCTATGTAGAACCATTTTATGCCTATCGATCTCAGAATTTCAAAAAAAAAAACTGTATAAGAACCACCCTAATGTATGTGCTTTGCAAAAAATAAAAAATGCGTTTAATCAAAAGATTTTCGTTTCATAGTTTCAATTTTGGTTTGCTGGATTTTTTCATAGTGAGAGAAATTCGAAAAATTGTGAGCTATGAATTCACGAACTTTTCACTTGCGAGATTTTGATATGCAAGTTTTGGTGATATTTGCAAGTTTATTTGGTGCCATGATATGAAAGTGGGAAATTCTTAAAAGTGAGCTTATGTAATTGTGTGATTAAAAGGTTACTATAGGGAGGGTTAGGCATTAGTAAGAAAATTGAACACGAGCTTTTGATCAGGCTTATTTTGATAGGGAAGACAAAGAATGTAACTCTCACAATTCTGTACCTTTGTCTGGCCTTTATACCTGGAAACGGCAACTTATTTCATTCATTTATTTATTAATTTGTTTAAACAATTTATACAACTATTTAAATACGTTTTATAATTTGTATTTATTTCTTTTTTTCAAGTTCCTAATAACTTGAACATAATTTGAGCAAGTACATGCGATTCAGTCTTGCATATTATTTTTAACAATTTTAAAAAATCTTATTTTCTCAAAAACGACTCCACAACATAAAAAAATATCATTTCTTGAAATGATACCTTAGAAAAATTAATTTTTTTTCGAATTTCTTCAAAACAGTTTTTCTGGTTTCAGTAATTTTCTTAACACTAGCTTCCAAAAAATTATAAACATTTTTCTAACAAATTTTTTTATTATAAGTACAAAATATTGGTCAGTATTGTTTTTTGAAAATAAAGTATTTTGATAACTACACATGGTTGATTTTTTTGCAACTCGGTATTTAAGTTTTTGTATCGATGTTAAAAACCGTTAGTGGACTGGACAAATTTTTTTTTATAAAAATAGCTCCTATAAATTTACAAAACTTTCTTGTGTGTTAAAACTAGTGCGATCTAATAACTAAAATTACAAAAATATACACATTGCAGCAACTATCGATCTCATAGATTTTTTATTTAAGAAAATTACTGGGCGAATGAATTATGAATGATTTTTTTCTATAAATTTTAAATAAAATTCAAAAAATATTGCATATCAAAATTTTCAAACTATTTTCTTTTTAATTTTTAAAAAAGGTTTTAAAATTTTTGTTTGTTTTTTTTTTTTTGTGAGAATTTGATTTCTTAAAAAGGGTTGACATTTTTTTTTGAAATTTTATTTTAATATACAAAAAAATATTTATTTTAGATTTGCATATACCAAAATTTGTGTTTAAAAATATTATAAAAATTTGATGTCTAAAAAATTAAGTCTTAAAAAATCGCTTCAACACGATATAATTTTTTCATACAATCACATTCAATTAAGAATTAAGACGGTGTTCTTTTTTTCAATAAAATCTTTGCAAGGAGTTGTTTTAGTTAATTCAAGTATTTCATTCAACTAAGCATTTTTATCTCATAATTTCTTTGTGTTTATATATTACACTTTTTTTTGAAAACATTCTAAATACACGAGATTAACATTAAATTTACTGGCCCGAGAAGTTTGTATCTCAAGCCGAGTAAGCGAACAATAATAAACAATTTTTGTCTAAAAATTTGCAAAAAAAAAAATACATAAGAATTTCAAAAACTTATAAAAATTGTAGAAAACTGTATCTTGAATAAGAAAGTAAAATGTACGATGAACATATGTTGATCATTAACCATTTTTCAAAACTATACCAGGAATTTTTGTTATTTTTTTTTTAATATTCATATATCTTGAGATTTGTAACATTTGGGGTAGGTCTATGACCTTTTGAAATTCAAGTGATCAAAATAAATCCTGTCAATTTTGTTTCATCATAAATGACTGAGTTCAGCTTTTTCTCGAAAAACGCATAACTTTGATTACAAAAAAGTCAAAAAATAGAGTAAAGCTCTTTTTCAAAATATTAACGTCTATTGAAGACAAGTGTAAGCACGAGTATTCGGATTCTTATCTCTCTGAGATCTTCGCCCTCCAGATGTAGGATATTTTCAAAGAAAGTATAATAAATCTGCAGGGCAACTAAATAAATTAAAAATTCATTATTTTCACATTTTTAAGCAGTTGTTTCGCGTTTTGGTTAGATGAAAACAAAGAGTTTTCTTTTTGAAAAACAACACATTACCTACACCTACGTCCAAAGGCTCTTAAAGTTTTTTATTTAGAACATGATCCATATTTTTATTAGGAACATCTTATACTTCCACTGCATCATGAAAATAAAATTCTATTTCCATTTGCCAAAAGGTCCCCTTTTCAATTCAAATTTTTCAATTCTCTTCAAGCTTTTCGGAAACATTTTTATTCTTTCCTATGTATGTATACATTGAACCTCGAGAACAGACATTTTTTGGCAGATTTACTGCATATTGGTTCGGTGTCAAGTGCACGCGCGATAACCCAACGACCTGAAACTAAGACCCTGATGCTTTGCCTTACCCACAAATGGAGAAAAAGGGAAAAGAACACAATGATTGCTTACCATCACAAAATTCCAGGATACGTACGGGAGTATACACATAGAGCACTGAACTATACTCAACCATCAGCCAGCAGAAGAAAAGGCCAATTCCGTGGCCAAAAAAAAAAAAAAAAAAAAAATTGAAGATTTATTTCGTCATTTGTTTCTTCTGCTGTTCTGAATTCAGAATATATCCTCTCTTAAGTTTCAGTTAGCAAAAAGGATTTTCCATGCGAATATTTTGTAAATTTAAATATAAGAAAAATTTGAAATAAATTTCTCATAAAAAATGCAAAAGGATTTTCTATATTTTTTCTACATCTACTTAAAGATTTTCGCAGGATATTTTTCAGTTTTTTTTTGTTTAACCCTCATCTTGTGAAGGACGAGAATTTGACAGCATTGTCATTTAAATTTATCCAGTTTTTTTTTCTCTCCCTCTTGCTTACATCTTCTTATGTTTGCAAGGATGTAACAACCGAAAATGACTTTTGTATCCTGCCAAGGGGGATAAGCTATAAAATCTATACTCGGTAACGAGCTCAATCCTGAAGCCAAAAGCAAAAATGCCAAAACTGCTAGTTAATTTGCATACGTTGCGCAAAAAGAATACCATTTTTGCAATAACAGCAAAAACTAACCCGCATACGAGATCGAGTCAGGATCGCAGAGGGGTGAAATTCTATCTGGCTAACTATGTAGAAGAAAAAATCCACATCATGACAAATTAATCATATACTCGGGTCTTGGGTGATTTGCATAAGCTGCAATATAACTAATTTCTGCATGTGTGTACTTATGTATTTTTGAGGTCCTTAGAAATGTTTTTTTTTTTGGAACGATTATTGTCCTTGGAGATCGCACTGCTCCACATGCAAATATTTTTTTTTTTTTTCAAAACGAATAAGGAATCCATTTTCTTAAACCCTTTCAATACAAATCAATCCACCAACCCATTTGATTGTGTATGCGGTACATATAGCCAAATATAGTCAATAGCTATACTTTTCAATATCTTGTTATTCGTCAATGATGGCGCTTGAACTAATACAAATTTCAATTCGGAACCACGCACCACAAAACCCACCCCTACCTACCAGTACTCGTATATTCCTATACCATTTAATTGGCTTGCAAAAATTACAGAAAAAAAAATGTACTTATGTAGGTACACATATCCTTCGATTTATTCTATATGATTTGGATGAAGAGCCAGGATTCAGGACATCACTCCACTACCCCGCGCCACGCCATCCACCGTTCTCTTGTATGGCAATTTCTGCGACACAATTTTCCCAAGTTAAAAGGATTTTCCTTGCAATATTCAACTACTATTCCTGGGATTGATTGAGTGTGTGTTATTTTCGATTTTTGAATTGGGACTCTTCTTATGTACGTATGTGAATATATATTCCTCATTCCAGAATTATTGTTCGTACGTAAGTATGTATAACTAGATTTTAGATTTACTCCTTTTGAAATATCCTTCACATCAAGGAAAGGAAAGTATAAGTATGAGGCGATTTTTGAACCAGCACAGACATTTTGAATTTGATTTTCTCAGTTTTTCTTCTTTTTTTTCGTTTTTGTTTGAAGAAACAAGGACTCTCGGGATTGGCTTTTTGGATTATTCGCAGAGGTTTATTCTTTGGTGAACCAACCTCTATATCGTATACATAGGTAACCTCACCATTTGCAAATATTTCTTTTAAGGTTTTGACTCTTTGGAGGAGACAGAAAGACATTAAATTAGGTAGGTACCTATACGAACATGCACATAATAAGTTATTGCATAGGTAAACCTATCGGATATCTGTACTTTGAATGGAGTGTGTCCTTTTATTTCCAAAAATAGGAAAGGGATATTTTATTTTTGGCAAATTTATTTATTTATTTTTCAAGTGATTTATTTAGAAATAAAATCCAGGATAATTCAAGAGGTTAGGTATTAAGTAAGATTAAAACTTATTTTTATCAGCTTATTAAATCTCAGCATCGAAACAAGTGTTTGTTGTCATGGAAAAAGTACCTACTAGTGCCAGTGGGCAGAAAGAAGGTATATTTTTGGATTTCAAGGAGCATTAAAGGAAGCGTATTAAAAGAAGATTGGTAGGTTATAGCAATATAAGTAAGAACAAAAAGAATAATTCTCTAATTATTTGTGATTTTTTTTCTTCTTCTTCGGATATAGAATAGGTATATATCTTCAATTCTGAGACCTTGAATTATTATTGGTTTACCTAAAAAAATGTTTTTTTAACAAAAAAAAATGCTTCAAAAATAGACATAAGAACAGTTTTATGTATTAACTGAGTGTAAAATAATCGAAATGACTTAGCGTGTGTAGTGTAGGCTGGGTACCATTTTTATAGTCATTTTCATGTTTGAAAAGTTATTTTTTTTTTTAACTTTGATATTTAATTGAAATAACACCATGAAAGACAAAAACACTACCATTTTAACTTTTATAAATGGACAAGAAATTTTTTAAAACGTCTTTTTCAAGAGTATGTATTTGAATAAATTAACATATCAGAGCTATATTTTAGAACGGTTTTATTTGTTTAAGTTGGTACCGTAATTTATTATTTTAGATTTCGATATCCAATTTATTCATGTTATTCATGTAATCATGTGTTTTTGATTTGAGTTTTTTTCATAAATAAGAAAAAGAAATAAATCACACCCAAAATCCCAGAAGCAAATTTCCTCCATGAAAAAAGGCATGAATTGATATATTCCCAAAACATACATTTTAGTACGTAAAATATTTTGCTTTATATTTTCTTTTCAACAATATAAAATTCATGAGCATTGTAGAAATTTGAATTTTGTTAACTTCCCAATTTTGACTGCCTTTATCAATTTTGAACATTTGAAATTTTATTTCACATTCACATAAACAAACAATAAAAAAATAAAAAGCAACAATTTAATGGACGTTTTTTAAAAGAACGTTAAATAAGCTGAGATTTTTTCCTGAAGAATTATTCTGAGATAAAACAATTCTTTTTTCAATTAAATTTAAGAAGCACATACTAAAAACAAAAATGCTTAAGCGCAAAATTTGAGAAACGAATCAAGTTATTTCTAATTTTGAGTTGAAAATAAGTTTCTAAAAATTATTGACTTGAACAATTTGATTTCAAAACAAAATTTAACAAAAGATTTCTGGCTTTGAAAAAGCTCAGCAAGAATTTTGTAGGTATTGCCACTGTTTTTTTAATATTTTCTTATTTTATATTTTAAATATTTTTGTTTACTAACCAGAATCCTTAAACCTAAACCCCATTCCCATATAATTTTTTCCTTCAATCAGTCCAACCTGATGGCCAGTTGTGCTGGTTCTGTGAAAAAGTGAATCAAAAAACTTTTTATTCTTTCACACTAATTCCGATTCGCATTCTGTGCAAATGTGAAATCATAAAAAACTTTCATATAAATAAATTTTTCTCACGCCGTCATTTAGGAGTGAATATCCAAAATGAAAACGTAAATACAAACAAACAATGGCAAATTCGATCATATCTCTTTCACTGTCAAATCCATAAGGAAAAAAGTGTTTCTATCTCATGCATTTCTCTATTCTCTTCAAAAACCCAAGAAAATTGAGAGCGTCGTGCAGTTTTCAGGAGAAATTGTAAGGTCGTTCGAGCATCGATGATATAGTCTTAATTCACAAAATCAGAATCGCCAAATGAATCGAAAAAGTGAAAGTTTATTGGCATTGGCGGATACAAGGGGGTCATGACCCCCCCCCCTGAGGCTTTTCCCAGCTATAAAATATTAGACACATGAATTCAATCATAAACGAAAAATTTCACTGCTCAAAGGATATAATCTGCCTTCAAATTTATTTTAATTAAACGTGCGTATTTAAAGAGTTAAAACACAAAAATCAAAGTAAAAAATACATATCGTCGGCTTTCTGTCAAAACAAATTTCAAATTTGAAAAATAGCTTAGAAGATACAAAACACCGATTTAGAAGGTAATAAAATAGAATTCTAAGATAATGAAAGGTTTTAAAACTGGTTGATAGAGCCAAAAGAAACCATGACACAGTTACTAGACATTGATATTCGAATTCAGTAATTCTTGTTGAACAAAAGTACATTAAAATGTCATTTAAGGACTTGCTAGGTTTTGACAGAAAGCCGACGATATGTATATCGTTCGTGAAAAGTTGAAAAAATTATTCTTCTGCCAAAAAAACAATAAAAGTTTTCATTTCAAGAATAATACAGAATTCTACTTTTTGTTTACTATAGTTCTACCGTAAAAATAATTTGAAATTGATTTGATGATTTTGTGAACATTTCTGACACCGTACACCGAATCACATTACAAATTCCATGGCATCCAGTATGTGTACTCTTCGAAAGGTTACTGGTCATTAAAGGCAAGGTAGTAACAGTAGATCATGTTTCGGGCATAAAATTTTCAAAAAGTAGTACTGAACCATGAAAAAATTTTGAAAATTCATTTTAAAAAATGTATGTCACCAATGAATCTAGGAGACCTTTAATTACAAATTAGTGACCTTTGATATGAAATATTTGTTTTTTAAGATAACTTTAATAAGGTACCTAAAAATTTTCTTCAGTGACCTGGAATGACTTAAAAAAAAACTTTAAAATCCCATTAAAACAAATCCGCAACCAATTAATGTAGCTAGATGACCTTTTATCAGCAGTCTTTTGATTTGGGCACAAATTACAAAACCGTGCAAATGAAAAACTCGCATTCGAGATCTTGCAAATAAAAGTAATACTAAATATGTGACCAACTCAGTTTTGAGTAGGTATTCGAGATTTCAATTTTCGAGATTTTGGTTGACATTGGCAAGATTGTAAGGTGAGAATGCAATGTTTTTTCTTTACTTAGTGTAAGTTCTCATTTTTCAAGATCTATAAATAATGCAGTTTCGATATTTTAGATTTAGGTATCTTGCAATTTCTCACAGTGAAGTGCGAAAAATTGGAAGGTACTTGGAAAAACTCTTACAGCTGATTCAAAATTTTTTAAGTCCAACTCAACAAATTTATAAAACTAAACTTTTTGGACTTTTTACTGATCACATACATTCTATGCAAATATCCTTAATGACATATCGCTTGCTTAATCTCAAAATCAAGGTCTAGCAACCATTAGGCAACTAAGTTGTAAATT
The DNA here is from genome assembly GCA_946251815.1 of Dasysyrphus albostriatus. Taxonomy (NCBI): domain Eukaryota; kingdom Metazoa; phylum Arthropoda; class Insecta; order Diptera; family Syrphidae; genus Dasysyrphus; species Dasysyrphus albostriatus. The sequence continues at coordinate 143,769,541 of OX276336.1, forward strand.
GCGATCAATTTTTAGTTTCTAGCACTATGAAGTAACTTTAAGCATTGAGCAACTCGGAGACATGAGTGGTAGCAAGCCTTTTTTTTATGGAAAAACTACCTCATTTTACTTCGTTTTCCCAAGAAAGTAATTGCTTACGCTTTTTCACTAACTTGGGTGCACCATTTTGGGAATACAAAGATTTTTGTTTTGTAATTTTGACGTTTCATGAATTTGTTTTGTTCGGGGATGTCATTAAGGAAATTGGTACGTATAACAAAAGTAGCTTCTAGTCGCCAGGCAAAAGATCAAAATAGATATTGAAGAGTAAATACGATCTTATTGTAAAGAGTTAAGATTGTAGGGCCAAAAATAAACTTTTCCTAGACAATATTTTTAGTATCTGGTGGCATGATGGTTCTGGCTTCAATTCCTTAATTAATTAATTTATTTTTCAAAAAATATTTGCAATGGAAATAAAATGTACGACTGTATTGCAGCTACTTGCTCTGATGTTCAAGTTGCCTGTAATTAAGAACTTTTAAAATATGCCAGTAATTACATATATAAAAAATATAAAAATATATAAAATGAGGGCATTTAAATTGTTCTTTTAATTGTTTAACAACTTTTCAAATAGTTTAAGGCTTGAAACCAATTTGATAACTTGAAGAAATATGAATATAAGCACAAAAACCTCGTAGCGATTTTCTTAAAAAGCTATTTTTTATATTAAATTAAATAATAATTAATTTTACAATGCATTTATAAACTAGTTTCAAAACAATTCACCAACGCGTTCTTGAAATATTGAATTAAAAAAAAAAAAATCTTCTTAAAATGGCAACATTTATTTTTTATTTTGATATGCAATTTTGTTGAGATTTTTATGGACCCTTTGCATGCAAATTTTGATTGAAATTCTTTGAACAAATCGAAGTTCAAAAAGCCTTAAATGGCAGGTACCGTTATTTACAGTTTTTCGGATTTTTTTCCGGAATGTTCACCATACCTACAGTAATCCACTGGTTTTATTAAATTCGTTGAAGCTGTTTTTCAGATAAGTAAGCTTTTTCTTAATGGTATTTTCTTGGTATAATTTTAGAAGGTAAAAAATATCCCCTCCGAAGAATTGAAAAAAATAATTTCAAAATTTGAAGAAAATCGCTTCAGTGGCTTAGGCTGTAGCTGTAGGCCAAGGAATAGACAGACAGGCAACCAGACAGAATTGTTCCACCCACTTTGCTCGAATACAAAACTTGCCTTATATCGTAAGTAAAATTTGTTTTTGGGTGCAATACTTTACTGAAGTTTTAAGAAACGTGACCCCCCCCTGGGGCAAAGTCTGGATCCGCCCTTGTTTATTGGATTCACTTTCTCACAGAACCAGAATCAGCCCCTACGATATAGTGGCTGTGTTTTATTATCTTCTATCTGGATCTGGATCTGTACCTGGATTAAATTTTAGAACGTGTTACAAAAACAATTTTGAAAATTTCCCCTTAGACTTGGCAATAGGAAATTTCACAAAAATTGTTTTGGTAAAAATTGCCAAAAAAGAAGGAAATTGCGCGAAACTTTTCAAAAAGAGCAAAAACTTTTAATTACAAAAAAAAAAAACGCCCAAAAAATTAATTTTTTCTTCTAGTATTCAAATTTATTTTGAAAGTAAGACAAAAAGCTTCTTCTGGCCTCTATTTTAATATGAATTTTAAAATTTTGTGAGCTTACACGAAAATTTTTGGGCTTCTCAAATGAGCTGTCAAAAAAATCATACCAAAGCGTCTAATAACACTCATAGTTCTCATTTGACTTCTCAAAAGCAAAAAGCATATGACTTTTTTGACATTAGAACTGCAGCTAATTCCATTTGAGAAGTCAAACAGGAATTGTTGTTTTCATGGAAATTAGTGAATTCAGAGTATAAATATTTCTACAAAAATTTAGAATTTTGAATGAAAACAACAATGGATAATTCCATAAAAATTAATTTTGCTTTACAAAAATGTGAGTTTTCTTTTGTATTTTGGTTTTGACAGATAACCATACAGAAAATCAAATGCGAAGTAAAGAGGTGTAAACGTAAAAAAAATGATAACCGTATGACTTGACTTCAAATGACAGCTCATATGATAAATCATACAGAAAAAATAATGACATGTCATATGACTTCTATTATGGTCTAAAGTTGCCTTAAGCTAACTCTGAGTTAAATCTTCTGACTGACTGGTGAGATAACTCTGAGATTAAACTGAGCACAATTTTTTAACAGATGCTTGTCAGATGCCATTGAAATTTTTTTGTAAAGGGCACAATATCCGTTGTAACTCCATCTCAATTTGGATACTGAAACACGTGAAATAGTGATTTTTGACAACTAAAAAACAAAATTAATCCTTCTCTGAAAAACAGTTGACTTTGATTTAATTTATCAGCAGGATTACCTAACTCTAATTTATCTCACTGAAAACCTGGACTTGAGTGTTTCATAGTTTTGTACTTCTCTTCGGCATTACATATAAGTGCCAGTTTTTAAATGCGAAATCATCGAACTCTTGGGATTAAGCCTGAGTTAAATAAAGAAAAGTGTTTTAGAGTCAGTTGAATTCCTAAGTAATTTGATGAATAAGCTAAGGGACTAAATAGATCCCCTTCTTCGTTGTTGCGCTATTTCAATTTAGAAAGCGAAAGTTATTGATAGGAGGTTGACACTCGTATCCATATACCATCGCACATCGATTACAATACAATTTTTGACAACTGAAAGATAAATTTAATTCTTTACTGAAAAAAACTGTTCCTCAGTTAACTTGGGGTTTAATTCATTTTTAGGATAAGATAACCCTAATTTGACTCAGAGATAGCCCTGCACTGAAAAACAGCCCATGAATGGACAAGTTGAGTGAGACAGAAACACATTTATCTTTTGTTTGATGCATTTTTATAACTATATATTTTATTTGAAAAAAAATTTAGATAGGTTGTCTAGTTAAAAATTAAAAATAAACAAAAAAATAATCAAATTAATTTCAGTTAAAATATTTAATAAAAAGATTATTATTTTATAGTAAAAAAAGAAAAAAAAGGTAACCACTTAAGGGTTAGACTGTAAAGTTTGACAATATTTGAATTTTTTCTATCTCGGTATAATTGCAGCACAAAATTTCACAACTTGTAGTTTTTTTTAAGAAATATGCAGCATATTTTCGATTCTTATTAAAGTATTTTCAGGAAAATTTAAGAACAACCATTTAAATAAAAGAAAATCTAAAATGGCCGTGCTATACCAGCATGCCAATATAATTATAAACCACCTTTTTTCCTGTTAAAACTTGTTTATATACGATTCTAATTTCAAGTTGCATTTTTAATACCTTGGAAACCTTAAAGAACTCCTAACGTGTTTTTAAGGGAACTTGCTTATAAAGGAATTCTTAAATGTTTATTTAAATGAACAAATTCCCCGTTGAACAGAAAATTTATACAGGAATGCTTGTATCCAGAAATAATGGATACATTCTTTATTTTTCTAAAAAGATTATTAAAACAAATAAAATGTCTATCTTGTTTTAAACATGCAATTTTGAAATTTTCATTAAAAAAATTAAACCGATAAAAGTTTTTTAATTTGAATAAAACAAAAAAATATTTTTTCATTTTGTATCAAATCAAGGACTAAATTTATGGTCTGGAAACATAACTTTTAAAACATTTAAATCACAACAAACAATTTTTCTAACGAACTGACTTACCAAATATTCCGAGAAATATTTCACAAATATTTGTGATTATAAAAACGTAACAAGAAACTCTACAGTTTAAAAATATTTCAAGAAATTAATTCTTGGAATCGTTAGAAATCTAAAAAGATACAGCTTAAAAACTTTTCTTAAAATAGTTCGATGACTTTGCTTTTGTTTTTATACTGGTGCAAAATTTTAAACAGCTTGATGTTAAAGGCATACAAGGAATAATTTGTTTAGTTAGAAGAAGTTTACTAATTTTTGTTTATATACTAAACACTTTTCATGTAGTATCGTCAGGCTAGTACGCTGCTGAAGTGTAACGAAAATTTTCCCTGGTCTCCAACTCGAGAACAAAATAAGTAATATGTAGTTTTATCAGAATTATGTCAAAATAAATTTTTAAAAAAGCAGTTCAAAATCTTAAGTAAATATCTTTTTCTCATTTGGTTTGAATTTTTATTTTTTGTTGTCATATCGTCCTGTGTGGTGTTAACGGTTCAAAATAGTTGTGTGGCCATTGTTCTTCAGTTTTTTTTTCTTCGAATTTTAATTTTTTTTAAATTCAACAGCAAAATAAAACAAACTGTCAAATTTTCGTCTGAAATAATGTTATGGTCAGTTAATTCTGTACGAAAAATAAGTGGAGATTTGGATCCAGTAATCTACTACGATTTTCTTTTGTGTTGACATTTAACTATCGAGCTGCAATCACAACGAAATTTTTCGTTTCTGGTTTCGTAGTGTCAATTTATCTATGAAATTTTTCGTTTCGCTTCAGCTGCTGTACTGAACAAATATTCTCTCTTCTTCATTATTATTATATGAATTATATATTTACATCAAATATTAAATTTAATATATTGAAGAAAGAAGATAACAGAAAAAATGTGCGGTAGGGCAGTATATTTTGTATTTTTACTATATCCATAAGGCTTCAGGAAGATCTTACCAAATGTAATTTATAAATATACATACATAAATAATAATATGTTTTGTTAATTAAAATAAAATTATTCTCTAGTTTCATATATATTATCAGAATTAAATAATCAAGTTCAACATTTAAAAATAAAACCATTATTTAAACTTTTTGAAAATGCGTTATAAATTATAGTCCTTAGTAAATATTTATAATATAAAACAATTAAAAATTTTCTAATGAATAATAATAAATACAATTTTCAATACGTTAGTTGAAAATTTTAGATGTAATGTGAATTTATCAAATAATATTTTGTAATATTAATTTTTTAAATTATTTTCTTAAGAAAATTTTAAAAAAATTTATCTTAAAAATCAAAAAGATACACAAAAACTACAAGACATTTTTAGAATACAAATTATACAGCAGATACCTAAGTGTCGAAAACGGAAATTTAAAAATATACCTACGTAAATATTACGTTAATCAAAAAATAGGTAGTTTTTTTGGAATGGCTCACACCAGCCAATAAATACTGGTTATTGTAATCAAAAAACTATTTTGCTTTAAGCTGATATCTTAGGAGCTAGGAAAAAATAACATTTAATCTTTTATATATAATTATATCTACCAAACGTCAACACCATTAAAAAATGTACATATTTTAAATCAAATTGAAATAAATTGCGTAGTAAATTTGTATTTGTAAGAACCTAAAAACTAACTATAAAATAAAAAAAAAAAACATAACAAAAATCTAAGGTAAAAATTTTGTAAAAACCTCTGTGCACATAATATCACACAAATGAATTTAAATTATGAATTATATCTAGATAAAAGTATAATTTCTTATTTAAAAATAAATATTTTAATTTAAAATTTTCTCATGAGGAACCTGTGTATTTGTATTTCAATTATTTTCTATCACTGTAGGTGGTCCTCCGAGGAAGGAATTTTAAGAAAATCATGACAAATATTTTTATGCGGCACATATCTATTTTTCTAACAAAAACAAAGTTTTTTGAAAAAAGACGAAAGAAAAGAAGCATCATATAAAATGGATATGGATGCTTGAATTAATGATTTTAGGTTATATTGCGACCCTTTAGCTGGAGTTTAACAACTTCTAGGCACAATAACAAGATCCGTTTGGTCGAATGATTATTTTATTTTTCTCTTATTAGTTGAATACATAGTAAATAATGAAAGCCAAAAAACATGAAATTAAAAAAAATTAATTTTTCGAAAATTCATCTATGTATGTGAAGTTTTTTAGTTTTTAAGAATGACTAGGGAGCACACCTAACTTTATATTAAATAAAATAAATTTTTCGTTGTGAATTTGATGTCGCTGTGAAGAGTGTTTCCAAAGAAGTGAAAATCAAATTCCCGAACCCGTTTAATTTTTTTTTTAAAACTTAGTTTGCTTTGGAAAGCCTCATTGATTTTTTTAAACGCCATAAGATTCTCCCTCAAACCCGTTTCAAAATTCCAAACCCACAAAATATCTTTGTACCTACATAACTGATTACTTTCTAGGTAGGTACATATAGGTACATGCAAAAGTTCGAAAAAAAAAATAACTGCAAATAAGCCCTTAACAAGATCCTTAACAAGCTCTTAAATCACGCAACGAACCATGCGAATATATATATCAAACTACGTATACACACACTCATAGCCACTTAGTTCTGAAAATTTGCAAATGCTTGCCAAAAACTAATTTGAATAACAAAAAAATAACAAAATCCTTAATAACTTTTCCAGCACTCTAAAGTAGAGTTGCATCCTGTCAACCCATTAAGCAAAAAAAAAAATACCAATAAGTAATCGCACAAACATTAAAAGCAGATGAGCAAACATAGGTACGCACGGAGAAATATCCTTTCCTATCGCATACCTAATCCTAAAATATGCAAATTATCAACCTCGAAAACGAGTACCTCTACCAAGTTAAAAAACTACTGATGGTAAGCCAAAAATTTAAATAAATTTCACGACAGCTATATTATACCAAAGGTAGGTAACTACAAACTATTGTTCAACACTGCACACCTTTTACCATTTTTATATTTTTTTTCGAAAGTTTAAATTTGCATAAATCACAGGGACTCTCTCTCTCGTATCATATTATAGGGTTATTCTCATTAACATACCAACGAACAAAAAAAATTGTTATCCTAGAACTCGTTGAGCATCTGCTTTTTTGGCAAACGAACAAAATTATTTTTTTACCCTTTACCCTCGAGAGCCTGGAATTTTAATATGTTAATGAGTTAATTCTTATGAATGGCAGGGAAATACTATGTCACGGCCAAGGACACGACTCTCTACACACAGATATACACGCACACACTACGATGATGAATCCCAATGAATTCTAATTAAAAGAAAAGGAATGTTCGAAGCGAAAATGAGTCCATGCTCAGTGTTCAATTAGCCCGCTTAACGAAGAGAACGAATCGGTTGAAAAGTAATTTCTTTTTTTGTCAACTAAAGGACGAGATTTTTTTTTAAATCACTCACCTGCAAAAAAGTTGATTTTTTTCCAAAAAAAAAATTGAAAAAGCACTAAAATCACTAAAATATATTTTATATCTTTTGGAAAATAAAGTTTTTTTTTGATTAAATTTAAAGTCCTTTTTGAATTTTTGAAATGCAACCGAATAAAATCACAAAGTTCTGTCCAATCCGTAACGCGTCAACTTAAGGAATGACGAGTATCCTTAATCGCTCAAAGATATTCCTGTGAATTTCTGTACTTTGCCAATAAATTTTGTTCCCAAAAAAAAAAAAAAAAAAAAATAGAAGAAAGGGACTCCAAGGATAATACACGACTGCGTATCACTCACGAAAAACCAAAACCGAAAATTCAATAGACACCCGAATTTGCTTAAATTCTTCTATATCTATCTACGTATTATGCTCGTTCGCAAAGTTCGATGATTTTCTTCTCGCAACAGAATTATGAACCAAGGAAAACGCAACTTTCTTGGCCTTATTCGTATTAGCTATTCGAGAAATGGATATTGGACCGAAAGCTTGCAAGTCAAGCAATCAAATGCTACTGCCACAAGGAAAATCGGTCGTCGTTAGTCCTTGTCGTTTGCAGTGCCACCCGCCGGAATGGTGGCGTTTTCTGATGGTGTAGTAGAATACAAATGTGTCATATCGCGTGCCAGGATGAGGGCGAGGAGACATCGTTGTCGTTGTTCTTGTGCGCGTACTCAGTGGCGTCAAACAAGAAACACGCAAAAGTACGAAGAAGGCAAAGTAAAAAAAAAAAAAATCGAGAAAATAAATGGAAAAACACTTGAAAGCATGACAAAAGTCATTCCCAAACGAAATTCGTCCTTTTCCAACCATCATCCCCCACTCCACACACCCCAATCGCTGGTATAGAGCAAGGAGCTGACGTCTTCCCGCGCTTACCGAAGGATATTCCAATACAACCGCAACAACAAGGAGAGCAATCGCAACCTCTCTTCGTACCACCACACCGTCACCGTCACCCCACTTAGCAGCACAGAAGCTCGATCCGATGTGGCAGCAACAGCAGCAAGGACATCAAAGTAAGTATAAAGAGGCAAAAACGCGTAAAAGGGGATAGTTTTCACCCACACCTTGAATTGTCCTTCCAGGAGTTTGATGAGGGTGGATTTTTTCCCGTTTTCATCATATTCATTCCTCCCCGCTTTATTCGGTTCGCTGACAAATATTGTTACTGTTCCATTTATACATATTGAGAATTTATAGTCCTGCGCTTTTTTTCGTCGTTTTTTTTCTGTTATTCTCTACAAATACATCGATGGATTTTTTTTTCTGAAGGAGAAAACTGTAGAAAGAATACAAAAAGAACGACAAAAAGGGGAACCAAAATCAAACTTTACCCCTCTGAGTTGATTTTGAAATTCTTTTTCGGCGGTTTGTTGATTTTTTTTTCGGTGTCAGCCTTTTCGTCCTTTTTCTCCTCGCTATATTCTGTGGAAGGGATCCAAAGTGTTTATCGAGCCGACAGAGAGAGGGAAGAGGGAAATGAAAACGAAGTAAAGTTTTGAGTTATGCGTGCGATATGCGAACATTTTAAACGATGGCGCTTTTTTATGGGTTGTTTAGGGGGTGGAAAGTTAGGCTATAAGGTGTGGGGTGCTAAATCTACTGTGGGGTGGTTTGGGAACCCTTTTTTTTATTTTGGTTGTTGGTGTGGCCTTATCACTAGTTCACATTCGCTTTTTTTCGCTAACGTCATTTACTTTTGGCTTTGTTGTTGGTGTTGTACTATTTGATTACTTATGCTTTTGGATGAAAGATACATGAAGTGAGGGAAGTGGTGGTACATCTATATCTATAAGTATACCAAAAAGGAAAGGCGTATAAACGCTAAAATGACTGATGGATAAGAAGACTGTTTTGTGTGTGTTTTTTTTTTATTTTTGTTGTGCAAATCCGTAGGGTTGGGGCTTAGGGTGCTATGTGTAGCACACGTATCGAACCGATTTTTTTTTTATCCAAAATCCATATCCGGAACTAATTTGCGTGGAACAGTGGTGGAAGATTGTTGGTATCCACAGTTTGGCTGTGTTGATGGGGTGGTGTTCGATTTTTATACTCTAGGTATCCTGGGGATGACATTTTTCCTTGTGGAGTTAATTTGCAATGACATTTTACTTGCTTGTTTTTTTTTCCATCTTCTTCTAGGTTTTCTTATTTTTAAGACGAAGAAATGGAAAACGATTTTAAATGATGTGGGTTGATTCTTAAAGGGACAGGACAGATTGATAATGATATGGTTTGTTTAAATATTCCTCTATAATGACATGTTTAATGGATGTAATGCATTAACCTATAGCTTGGGTTGATAAAGGATTAGTAAGGCAATTTGTAGTTTTTGGTAATTTAAAAAAAAAAAACTTGTCAATGTCTGGGGTTGAGCTAATTGGGAAGAAATTGAATTACTTCTTTTTTTTTTTGGCGTACATTTCACATTTTAAGCAATTTTCAAAGAAATTAAAGGTCAGTCCTTGCTCTATAGAAAAGGTGATTTAAACGTTTTTGGCGTTCTTTGAAGCCTTGGTATAATTTTTGGTGGAAATCTATCTATCTAGAAGTAAGTAATTTGCAATAAACTTCATATTTGTTGGTAAGAAAACTGTCTTTCAAATCAAGAAATTCAGAAACCATTAATTCAAGACAATTTTTTAAAACAAAAAGTCTTGCGTTTGTAATGTTCACAAATTGATACAATGTTGATTTCAATAACAGGGTTCATATGAAAATACATTTTTGATTCTTTATTTTACGAGCAACGTGCAATATATAAGATATGATCCCATTTATTGTAAAAGAAAAAGTTATTATTGTTTTCATTATCTCAATATCAAAATGAGAATAAAATATTGATCCGGGTAAAATAGCGTTGCTGGAAATTTCTTTTAATATTGCCATTGCCAACAACATAAGGTGCCATTTTTGGCCAGTGGATGCCACCAACCAATTTTTGAAAAAAACAAAGGCGTATCAATTATGCCCATATTATTCTCTCTGGATCTAAGTTAATCACCCAATACCTTTGGTTATTTACTTAATGAATTTCAGAAGCTTTGCATTTAAGTAGAATTATAAATAAAATAAATGTTTTTAAATTATTTAAAATAATATCTTTTATAAGAAAGTTTTTTATACCTAATATACCTATTACACTGAAATTAATTAGCCAAGTAGAAGACTAGTATTAGGGACTGGACTTGTTAAATTATTAATTCATTCATGGCCTTTAGTTCAACAAATTGGCATTTCGTCCGGCCTACTCACTTGGACTCATCAGTGACATAGTGAGGACCTTTGTCATACGCAAATTGTATTAAGTTCAGTTTAAGTTACATGAATTCTTTGACAAAAATCCACTGTAAACTATAATATCTTTTATTTATTTCATGAAAAAATACGTTTAAAATCTTCATTATCAAATCAATATAAAAAATTATGAGTGCATCACAAGTGTTGGTTTATTGACATTTTAAGAAATATTTATTGCTTAAATATTAACATTAACATCAAAAAGGCATATGAAATCTTTCAATAATAAATTTAAATAAAAAATCACTCGTTATTTTCATGAATTTGAATAAAATAGCAGTTTCTCAAAATTCACTGTTGTTCAGTAAATAATAGAAATTTATTTAAAAAGAGAATGAATACATTTTAACATTTTGTTTTTCTTTCATGCTACTGCTTCACAAAGAAAAATGGCCGCATTAAAAGCAAGATATAGTGGCACACTAGAAACTTCTAAAATTTCCAGAAGTAGTAAGAAGTATTTATTGAAAATATTCAGTCTATAATAAGGAGCCAAATTTTGTTGATGAGTTCAGTGTAGAAATTAAATCTTCTAATAAATAACCCAAAAAATGTATTGAAAAAAGTCTAATCAGCGGAATAAATCCAAGTGAATATTTTTAAATACAATTATTTTTATTTTGGTATTTAAGAGTAAAACAAAATAAACTTTTTTTGTTTGGTTTAAAACGAAATTAAAAAAAAAATTGATAGGCACAGTTAATGTTTAGTACAAAAAGTTGCTGTTTAAAAAAAAAAATCTTATTTTCTTCGTCAGTTTTTCTTTTTATCAGATGTCAAAATACATATGTAAATTTAAAAAAGAAAACAGTTCAAAATCTTAAGTCACTTTTTTTTCGTTTGATGTGAATTTTAATTTTTTTTTTTTTTAAATCGTCTGGTGTTATATAAAAGGCTCAAAATAATTGAGTGGTCAATGTTCTTCAGTTCTTTTTCTTTAATTTTCATTTTTATCCAACAGCAAAATAAAACAAACAGTCAAATTTTCGTTAGAAATAAATGTGTCATTAAATTATGTACGAAAAATAAGTGGAGACTTGAATCTAGTAATCTACTACGATTTTCTGTTTTATTGACATTTCACTATCGAGCTGCGTTTCTGGTTTCGTTTTATCAATTTTTGTATGAAATTTTTCGTTTTGCTTCAGCTGTGTACTATGCCTTAAGTGTTAAAAGTAAAAATTGAACTATCTGGTCCATCAAGATTACATTTTTTTTTTCATCAAAAAAGATAATCCACTTCCATTTTTCCTTCGCTAAGAGCTAAGACTCTACCAAAGTCTCGATCGATTAATTTGTAGGAGTTTAAAAAATTCAAATGTACTCTGGTAGTCTACTTTCAGATTCGATAAATATGAAACCAAAGCGTCCTAGTTACTACAGGTAATTTTTTAATATCGGAGCAAAACAAAAAGATTTTATATAAGATGGTAGGTTTGCTAAACTCTTTGCTAGGAGTGCGTCTCTTCCATCAATCAGAGATTCTAAAAAGAGACAAAATTATTAATTTTCACAACAATATGTAACTAATTAAGTACTTATGGTAATGGAATCTAAAAGAGAGTCTTATAGGAGTGAATTTGTAAATTTTGGGAGCTTAATTTTGGGAAGTATATTTACTGGAGATCCCTGGTGAGATTCACGTGGAGTTAACTGCAATGTTGCCGTAGAACATGTTTTTTTATTCTCAATGTTATAACTTGAATTAATTATTCTGAAAACTATTGCAACTTTGGCTGATACCTCAATTTTGTTTACCTTATTTAGCGGTGCATTTCCATTTGAGAATTAACTTTCACTAATTTGAAAAATTTCAATGAGTTTTCAAAGTTAGCTCTTCTTTCTTACATTGAAAAATACAATAATGGAAACTACCTGTTCACAGATACTACATAAATACTTTCAAGAAAAGTATGTCAACTGGCCTAACAAATGACGCATAGTGTAGATATACTACTTAAATGACACCTTCCACTAAAAATATGTTTGCAGCAGCCACACTCTCACAGACTTGTAAGTTTTTATGTACAAGTACTGGTCAAATACCCAGTATCTTGTACTTGTATTTGTACTTGAAAAACAAGTACAGTATGCTTGGTATTAGAAAAACAACAAGCACAAGTACTTTTTCAAGTACTTTGTTTTAGGTACATGTACTTGGCCCATTACATTTTCAAGTACAAGCCCATTTCAAGTACAAGTCACTTTCAAGTACTTTTCAAGTACAAGTTGTTAAGTAGTCTTGTTGAGCAATCGAATAATGACTATTTAAACTCAAAAAAACAGATCACGATGGCTTATCGATCGATCGCCTTATTGTCCAGCGTCATCTCACTAAAGTCTCGCCATGGTCGTCATTATTCGTAAGCTAAAACAGACTACTCAATGAATTGTATTTGGAAAATGAACTGTATTTGGAAAGTACTTGAAATTGACTTGTTTTTGAAATTGAATTGTACTTGAAAATGTACTGGGCAGTATTACAGAACCAAGTACATGTACTTGATAAAAAAATACTTGAAAAAGTACCTGTACTTGGTGTTTTTCAAGAACCAAGTATTTTGTAATTGTGTTTTTCAAGCACAAGTTCAACATACAGGGTACTTACAAAGTACTTAAGTACAAACGTAATTAAGTACTTTATAACACCAAAACGGACTCCAAAACGTCCAAAATATTATCTATTACATTTTTTTTACAGCTGCGTTGCGTTATTTTTACCATTTTTGTACTGCATTTTTGTATTGTGCATCGATACATAGATAAAACCTTCGAGTTACCTTTTACTTTTTTAAGGCTCTCCCAAACCAACGCGAATGCGGAGCGATTCGCAGCGAATCATTCACAATAGAAAAAAATATGACAAATACACAACGCTAAACAACAACAAAAATTCGTCGTCGCTGTGGATTCGCGTTGGTTTGGGAGAGCCTTTAAAGTTTGAAATAAATTAAATTTAATTACTGATAACCAACTCATTCAATTCTGTTATATGCAATGCTGTCGATAGGAAATAGATCCATTTGGCAACAGAAATTTAAGTCAAGTCGAGTATTTAGGCAAAATCAATTTTTTAAATTTTAGGTAATCTTCTGTGAATGTTTCCACACTGAAATCTATCGAGTTTTTAAAGTACCTATCTAAGTAGGTACCCATGTAGCAAATAGGTACACATGTACCTACTCAAGTTTCAAGTCTCAGAAATATTCCTTAATTTTTTTTTTTGTTCATCAATTTTATTTAAATCTTTAATAAATCATATTATCTCCTTTCGACACTTTATGCATAGAAATAAAATGTCGAATAAAAAAGAAATACAAAGCAAATTCAACACCCCCTTCTTGCCCACCTCCTGCGGGTCCTGATCGAACTCCCTAAATCGAAAACTCATTCAAAAACTGAAGGCTGTGCGGATTAAACTCCCGGAAAATAAAATTTGATTTGAGTTGAGTTGAAGGGTATCTTATTATGCGCAACGAAATTCAATATATGCATATATCCAAGCTTTGCGTATATCTTATTATTGATGAGGGGGAGACGAATAAAAATTTATATAGGTATAGGTACATAACATATAATATTTAGATACTTCTACCTATTGTGTATGTAGAGTGTGTACATACACGAAATACGAGAGACAGTTGCCACTAGCGGTTTATTTTTTTTTTTTAAGTTATCACAGGATCCATATATGTACTGAACACATATGATGGAATATCTTTCATGATAAATCCTTTTTTTCTCGTATTAGATTTGTTTTGTGCCAATAGCTTCGTCCTTTATGTGCTAAGTTGAAGCCGATGTGGCATATTCGTCGTCTTCAGTTTGATTTGGTGACAGAACATTCCAATGTACCTCCATTTCAATTTCAAATTCAATACTGATCACATTGCTTCACATTATATCTATCCCAGTTCGTCGAATTCGTCGTCGTCGTCGGAGTCGTCATCGACATCATCATCGACATCCTCTTGCTCGTTATATTGGCAAAAGGATATCATATCTCTATATCCCAACAACATCACCAGCACAGCATCAGATACACGTATCACGCAAGATAAAAAAATTCAAATCCTTCTGAAGTATGGATTCCATTTTCTTTTGCTTGGGAAAATCCAAGTTTTGTATACGATTTTTCACAATATTGCTTGTTAGTTTGATGATGATGAGGATGATGATATCCTTTGACTGATAATGCGGGACATTCCAAACGACATGAGTGAGTGAAAAAGGAACAAATTATTTCGGGCAGGACATTGATAGAAAAAAAAAAGAAAAAAAAAACAAAGAAAAGAAAAACTCTGAGATTATTTTTATCATCTTCACGGACAGGCAAGCAGATATACGAGTACATAAATGAACATAACGGCAATAGAGACATATATTCATATGCTGCCAATGGACATCCGCTGAAGCGCTCCATAAAACATCGTCCATCATCATCGTGTCCTCGTTGATGACGACATTGTTGTTGTTGTTTTTGATTTTGTTGTTTTTATTTTTGTTTTTGTTGTTGGAATTGCACTATTTGCCCGTCTAACCAAATTTCCAATTTGCGAAAAATACAAGCACAATAATATTTTCTTTTTCTATTTTCGTTCTTGTCGTTATATTGTTGTTGTTATTTTGTAGGTATGGAACTGCTGCGATGCCTTGGTTTGGTGGTATTCTTACCAATTTTTTTTTTACCATCAGCCATATCTACCATCCTCTGGCAAAGAATAATATAGGTAGGTACAGAATATACATACAAAAAAAATATCCATAGACTCGCAAAGTATTCCTTTTTATCCTGGTTTAGTGCTTGGTGCTCCTACAGCTCTGGCTGATTCTATACTCCGAGCATAAAGTAGAAAATATTTCATTTTTATCCTGAAAGGATACTTCCCTTTTTGAGAGATTTGTACAAACTGAAGGAAAGAATTGGTAATGAGGGACATGAGGCAAAAGAGGGAGGGTGGGGTGAGGGGCTCGGAGGACGAAGAAAAAAGATTGAAACTATTTTGAAAGGAATTTCCTTCTTTTTGTTGGTTATTTTTTTTTTATTATTATTTTTATATTATTAGAAATATTATTAAATTAGCCCGGTTTTGCCGTATGCGGTGGGTGCGGGTGAAAATGTATATTATATAGGCATGAAGGAAAGGGAGCTTGATATAGATATTCGTTACTTCTTGTGGAAGAATAAAATAAAATAAAGTACACAAAAAACCTGGATTGGTTTCCCTTCAAGCTTCAACTTATATGACAAGGGAAGCTTATGCGTAATTACGATACGAGAGTGAATACACAAAAGGAATGTGCTCCATTTTATGGTATAATGGATTTGTTGAATTAAGGTTCTTGATCCCATGTTCTGAATTTTTTTTTTTTTTGCATTTTTGTTTGTAGCTGGCTACCTACATATTATTTTGGTATATTTTGCTTGCATTTGAAAATCGTATTGTTATATACATTAGTAGAACGTCAAACATACAAAAAGTTACAAGCAAAAAAAAATATAAGTATACTTTAAAAATGAATAGATAACTAGTTGGTATAGGTATGACGAATTTCAAATTAATTTAATATATTTTCAGGTTGTGAGTGTAGGAATTTTGGGTGAACTTCTCAGTCCTCTATTTCAGAAAACATTTACGAAGATCGAAGAAAAATATGTAACTGTCACAAATTTTGATAAATCAAAGGATATGTACGATGCACGTATAATTTAAAAAAAATTAATTAACCTATTTAAATAAAACTACAAACGTCAGTGTCATGTTTTATGAGAGATATCCATTACAAGGCTTTTATTTAAAAAATTGAAGAATAAAAAAAAGAATAGGTCTAATATGACAACTTGGTGGTACTCCATATAATATTTATGAGCAATATATTTATGAAGCCAAAAGTATTTTATGTGAGAAAAATATCACGCGAAAAATATTTCTTGTGAAAAAAATATTATATTATCGGATTTTTGAAAACCAAAAATATCTGCAATTCTAGTCCATGAGATATTTGCATCCAATGTTATTTTACTGAATATTTTTTGCAGTCCGTTAAATGCGAATATCTAATGAATCAAGCTTTTAAAATTCTTCCAATTTTCTGTTCTGAATGAAATTTACGCATCCTTCTAAAAATGTACAAATTTTGTTTTCATAAATTCCGGAAAAAAGCATGGATAAACAAACTATTTTTAAAGTAAGTGAAATGAGTCGTACTGTACGTCAATGGAAAAGTCTATTCAAACCCTATTGACACATAGAAGCAACATTTTTTTCATGGTATAGTTGAAGAAATATTCACCCAAATGATTTCACATATTTTCCGCCTCCAAATACCTACCTTGCTGTCTTTGGATCACGATATTTCCAAAACCAAGCTTTGTAGAAGTTAAAAATGATAAGAATTTAGAAAAATTTTCAAAAGCTTTCCAAAAGATGAAAACTAGCGTCGGGTATTTCAAATGTCATACAAGGAATACATCTCATTACTTACTTACTTACTTTAGATGGCACTCACAGTCCAGGATGGAGTACAGCCCCAACCAACAAGCCTTTCCAGCCAGCTTGGTCCCTAGCTAATTGCCTCCAGTTACGCACTCCAAGTTGGTTGAGGTCAACTTCCACTTGTGTGCGCCACCTTAAGTGGGGTCTTCCCACTTGCTGCTGCGCAGACCATCAGGGGTGGATTCTAAGACTTGTTGGGCTGGTGCGTAGGTGTCCATACGCTCCACGTGACCAAGCCATCACAGCCGTTGTATTTTCAGCATTTTGACCAGATTTACTTCGCTGTATAAAGCCCGAACAGCTCGTTATTAAATCTTCTCTTCTCCTCCATACTTCATCGATACAGACTGGAACGAAGATCACCCGAAGAATTTTTCTTTCAAAGCACCCAAGCAGTTTCTTATCAGTTTCAGACAGAATCCACGCTTCTGCCGCATTCAGCAAGACCGGGATGATTAGGGTCTTATAAAAGGTCTCCTTGGTTCTTTGAGAGAGGGCTTTACTACTCAAATGCCTTTTTAACCCGAAAAAACAGCGGTTGGCAAGAGTAATTCATCGTTTGATATCTGCACTGATATCATTTTGAGACGTAATAGTGGAGCCTAGGTAGGCAAAGTCCTTGACGACTTCGATGTTGAGATTCCCCTCTCAACGATAGCATAAACTTCGTCTTGTCCTCATTAACAACCAAATCCATATTCGCCACCTCCGAGTCAATACTTGCAAATGCGCCGGCAACAGCTCACTTAGTTCTGACCATGATGTCAATATCATCAGCATAAGCAAGTAATTATTTGAATAGGGGCCGATCAGATCGTTTACAAATGGTATAAGCGATCACACAGCACAGATGACAGGATTTACCTACGTATGCGACGTTTAGGAGACTTATACCTCTGTAGTTAGAACAATTCAGAGCATCTCCTTTCTTGTAGATGGGGCACACTATACCGAGGATCCATTTTATCGGGTCTTTTAACCCTGGATAGATTACCTCACTCTTCGGTAGAACTTTCGATAATCATATATCACATTAAGTAATGCAAATATTGTGGGGGGAATCCAGAATAAATCATGCACGAAAAATATACTGTGTTACAAATATCATGCGAAAAAAAGTATCATATGAATGAAATACCATGGGATAAAAATAGTGCAAGGAAAAAATTATGTGTATTACATTATACAAGAAAAATATCACGCAAGCAGAATATACAAGGAAAGCATATAGTATCACGTAGTAAAACTATCATAAGAGAAGACAGACATGTATAATACGAAAAAAATATCATTTGATAAAAATATAATATGAAAAAAATATCATGTGAAGCAAATATCAATCGAAAAAGGTCATGTGAGAAATATCATGTGAGAAGTATAAATAATGTGATAAAAATATCATATAAGGAATATATCACAAATCACACTATGAAAATATAATACAAGGAATCTTGCGATAAAATAAGTCATCTTTTGATGAAAATATCACATGGGAAAAATTTCATGTACCTACATTACATATCATAATATTTTTCTCACATGTTTTTTTCTGTAAAGTTTGAATTATCAAGATAGGGAGGGTGGACCTTGCCCCCCAAAATTATTGGCATAGAGGGATGTTGTTACTCCAGTAGTCTATTGATCTAACCTTAGAGAGGTAAGGTCAAACACATCTTTTTCTGTTTAGTTATTATCAGAAAAAAATAATATTTTAATATTGTCCAGTTCTAAAACTATCAAGGTTTTCCTACTGAGTGTACCTTCTTAGATATACTTGTAGTAAAAAAAAACCCTAAAGTTGGCTAACAACGAAAACTCTTGTAAAACAAAAATAAAACATTAAAACCTCAATATTAGGTATAGACAGGGACACCATATATATATATAAAAAACCACTTTTATCATATACCAACCAACAGTATTGCGCGAAATCCATCGCGGAAACACCATCAGCTAAACTTTTTTGTGGCGGAAGTCAACCCTTTTAGTTTTGTGAGCATCAACCAAGACTTTGCCATCACAATATCACACACGTCACAAACGACATCAGAAAAATCACAATACTCTTCACAAGCTCAGGGGCCAGCAGCACATCAGCAACCATCAGAGGGAATGAGGAATAGGGAAAACTTCTTGGTGCTTGTTTTTGCTTCCAGCATCCTGCTTGATACCCATAGCAAGGTTTCTTGAGCTGTGTTTGGTGTTTTATATATTTTTTTTTTCATATCAATTTTTGCCCAGGGTAGATACGTTGTACTCGAACATGTCGAAAAAGTCCTCGCATCCTGCATAAGGATTCTGTTGTTTCTTTTTTTTTGGTGCTATATTTGTTTTGCACGTTCTTTTATTATGAATTTGAATTTTTTTTTTTTTCTTTGAATTTGAATAATTTCGGCAGACCGACGACGTGGAAGGATTCAATAGAATAACACATTCACTCATACCTTAGTTGTTAAGATCTTGTGTGTGTGTGTGTGCGTATATGTTCAGATATCTTCGTTTTATTTTTCTTCTTCTTTTGAAAAAAAATAAGAAAGCAAGAAAACAAGGATGAACATCAGAATATAAAAGAAAACGAATCCTTTTATCCCTTTAGGCCGCACCCACCCTGCTTATACTTGTGTTGCCACTACAAATGTTTGCTAGGACACATATTTGCTTTAGAGACGTGTATAGTCTCACATTGTTGCCTCTCCAGTTGCTGATGCCTTTGCGAGTAGGTATAGTGCTCCTCATTCTTTATGCAACGCACACACCAACATTCAACAAGGAGCCCGCTATAAAATGATAAAGAATTTCATTTTCCATTTCTCCGATTTGGCTTAGAACCGGATTTCATATATATGTATCTATGTACGTACATTATATTGTACACACTTACATCATGCATGCATGTGTGTTATTTTCTTTTTCAACCCTAAAAATTCTATTTTGACTCTTCTTTTACGGCTTTATGGGGTCGCATACGCAGCAAGGACTCACGATATGAAGGGATGTTTGTTGGGCTGGTTACTTGTGATCATAATAGCACACATGAAAAATTATGCGTATACGTGATTGATTGGTACCTATGTTATACGCTCTTTTTTTGTTGTATACATATATCGAATATCCTATAGGCGAGTTTTTATTTTTTTGTCGGAGTTATTGGTCGATAAGGGATGATATTGGAAAATAATAAATTCGGAGTGAAATCAATCCAAGGGTGGGGATAATAAATACCTAATGTACCTATGTTTCTTCAAACTATCAATAGTTGTATAGAGAAATGTTGGTGTTATTTTAGTTTTGTGGAACTCATGTGGGAAGTCTTGTTCACTGGTGTCGGTAGGGTAGTTCAAAATCAGTTTATGGATCAGAAGCTTGAAATATTAGAGTATATATAAGAAGATAAGTGCGATCAATGAAAAATAAAGGAATAAAAAGTTTTCTAAGTGATTTCGAGTCTACCAGCTATTTGGCGGTCCTATAAAAAGGATTCAAACGCACGCAAAAGCTCAAAAACTGAATAATTAGTGCTTATTTGAAACTTTTGAACATTCAGCGTCTTATTATTGTGTGGAGCTTATGTCTTTATGTATTTCCAACTTCAAATGGCTTAAAATCACACAAGAAAGTTCCAAGCAAGTTGCTTATGTGCAAATATGCTTAGCTTAAGATGATTTTTGAAATTTGTATTTTTAATTTTTTAATTTTTAAGACTTGACCAATTAGATATCTAAAATAAGAACCTTTTAAAATTGTTCTACTCAAAATTCGACAGAAAATACCTTTTGATAAGTAAGTCTAAAAGGGTTCTCATTTTACATAATTTTGTAATTGATTTAAAAAAAATCGAGGTATATAAATTTCTAAAATCAAAAATTAATATTCCAAAGAGTAAAAGGGATGTCAAAAAAAATTTAAGGGTGGTTAGTAACGTTCAGAAAGAAACTTATTGAAAGCATTACCTAATCAAATTTGAAAATCGATTTTAAGGGGAGCATTCTTCTTCGAAATACGTGATTTTGGGTGAAATTTTTGAGATTTAAAATTGGTGGTGCAGAATTTTGTCAAGATATCACTAAAATCTAAAATTTTCACTAAGATTTCATTGTTATTTCCATGAAATCATATTCCATTAGTTTAAAAAATCAAAAGACAACATTTGTACCCTATGTTTCCAAGCTGTATTTTTCGAAAACTACAGGTGTTTAAAAACGGTGATCAGAATTGGCCATTCAAATGATATCATAATAAAAAAATAAAATCAGTTTTACCAGCAAAGTTTGCACAGCTTCTAATATTATCATTTCGATTGGAGTGAAATGACAAGTGGATGATACATCGTTTTTTATTATGCCACCTACCACAAATCACACCCTGCTGAAAAACTTGAGATATTTGTATTCCACTTTAAGTTCTGGAGTTGAGATTTCGTCACTATGTCATTTTTTGGTCTCAAAAACATCTTATTTGATAGTTTTGAATCGAGGCTTGAAGAAGTAGGAATATAAAGATCTGGTATTCCCCAGGGTAGTCTTTTGGGTCCTCATCTATTAAATATTTTTATCAGCCAGGAAGGGCTGGCCACGATAACAGAAAAGTCTCGGTATTGTTTGTTATTGATATTAGAAACCGAAACGATACCGAGACGATACCAGCTCCAAAGCATCTGAACGATACCGAGACGTTATGAAGAAGAGACTTCATTCAACGAGACCAAACGAGACTGAGTTATACAAGACCGTTACCGATACCGAGACGATACCAACATTTTTCGATTTTGATGATACTGAGACGATACTTACAAATGTATCGTTTGGTTTGGAATCTATAGTGGACGGCCCTAGATATTATTAATATACATATATATCTCTCCAAGTGAGGATTTAAAATTATTTCAGCTGTAATTTTTTGTTTTCGGGAGTGGTTGTGTATGTGTAAGTTTTATATGCATTATTCCCTGTGAAATCTCTCAAATTAAAAGTGTCGCAATTATAAATCTTGTTTTTAACACCTTCGCATATACATCTCGCAACGAAAAATCTCACATTTCAACAGAAATCTAGCAACGTATCGCAAATACAAATCCTGCAAATGGAAAATAAAAGTTTGAAATCTTTCTTTTTCAACTTTTTTTTGTTAAAAATTAAAAACTTAGCTAAAACCTGTTTCTTTAATTTCTTAAAAAAAAAAACAAAATATAAACCCAATTTATTATATTTCGTAAGATTATAATGCATCGCAAAGTATTTAATTTTTGAAAATTAAATTTTTTTTTCAAAAAATATTTTCCAAAACTTTATTCAACAAAACTTAATTGCATCTAATACATTTTATTTTTTTGCAATACCTTAAAATTTTGAGTGATTTTGATTTGCGAGATTTAAGTTTCAACATTATAAAAAACAGGATTTTGTTATTGTTAGATTATGAAGAGCAAGATTTTTTTAATTTGCGAGATCGTTATGCGACTTTTCGAATGCAAGATCTTAGTTTGCGATTTCGATCTCCTTATGGAACAGTCGAAAATTGAGAAGTAGATTTTTTTTAAAGTAGAATATATATTATTTTATTTCCTATTAGGTTTTTATCGGGACACATAAATACCACTATCACTGCAATACAAAAATAGAACCTTTAAGGGCTCAAAAGCACTTACCTTCTTATTAACAATAAAAAAAGATTAAGTGACAATAATAGAAATATTTACTTAATAGAAAAAATAGAAAAAAACAATGGACATTGGAAAAAGTGTAAATTTTTATCGTAGGAAGGATTAATTAAATCTTTTTATTGTAATGAATTTTATTTTAATCATCTTGCCTGGGTGTAATAGCTTAAAAGCACGCATTTGTGCAAAATCAAAAGTGCAACTTTGACACGCAACTTAAAAACTAATTGCTAATAGGTTATTATTGTTTGGATAATTTTATTGTCTTATTTTTATTCTTTCGTGATTTTGTTGAAAGAGGAAATTCAATCGAGTTGTTGAATAAAAACCTAATCACTTTCTTTTTCAAGATGGCGGTCTTCCCAATACCCCGACCACCCCAAAAACTTGGTTATATAAGAGATGTAGCCAAGCATTAGTCATATAATAAATTTGGCCATTGATAAATGAAATTTTAATAGATTTGTTCAGAAAATTTGTTCCACTCTGAAGTCCTTGAATGATTTTTCTCTCAATCTACCTATTGATTTTTTTAGGTCTACAAAATTTAACTTCTACTCTCTCTTTCGGATGCAACGATATTTTTCCCAATATTTTTGAAGCTCTAAACTCTAGGCCCGACCTGATAAGAAAAATCCGTTTACACGAAATCAAAATATTTCTAACGTTTGACCCTTAACAACCTTTAACGCAAACAAGATACGTCTGTAGACTTTTGCATAAGTATTCCTAGTAGAAAAATAAAGATATTTGCGTCTAAAAATTTTAACTTCGATTTTTCCACAAGTGGAAATGCATTTTTTCGAACCATGTTGGACGCGGAAACAAAAGCATTTGCAAAAACTGATAGTTTTTGAAGTCTCAATATCTATTTATTAGGGCCTCGTATCAAAAAATGCTCATAAAAGTTCTTATAGAAAATATTATTTCCCACAAAATGATTACAAATAATTTTTCAAAAACTTTGCCATTTAAGAGAAACACGCAGTCCAGTTTATTTTAAAAATAATATCTTTTTATTACCGCCTAACAAAATTCTATGTTACCTTTTAAAAAATTAAATAACATTTAAACTGTGTTAAAATAAAATTTGTAACATTTACATTTTAGAAGAAGTAAACGAAAAATCTTTATTTTCGATACTTTACCCTTTTTTAAGTAACAATACCTTATTACCGGTCATTTTTATTGAAAAAAAGTGTATTGATATTTTTTTAAATAACATTGTGCATATAAATTGACCATAAATTACACTGGTCAACAAGGTTTTTGTTACAGAAACCAAAAAATACTTCTTTGTAGTTTTTTGGTGTGCAGAACTCGAATCTGAAGTCGGAAAAAAACAATTGGGCTACGTTTTTGAGATATTTCCGTTATAAAATCAAAAAACACAATTTTTAGCTGTTTTCAATGTTGTATTGTCCGAGAATTACTCAGAGATGAAAAGAGATATCGGGAATATAAAAACAGATTTAAAAAAAATAGTTCTCTTAGAAACCATTACAAAAAAATGTTGTTTGTGTTTTTTGATTTTATAACGAGAATATCTCAAATACGTAGCCTGATGGATTTTTTTTTTACTTCCGATTCTTGTTCAACACATCCAAAACCTACAGAAAAGTATTACTTGGTTTCTGTTACAAAAAAAAAAAAACTTTTGTTGACCAGTGTTTTTTAATGACAACTTCTTTATTTAAGAGTTAAAAGAAAAAATTTGAAATTTTGGGTTTTTTTGACGAAATTTTTCAAAGTATTATATATTTTAAATTATCACTCTTAGAAAAATTTTTTTTTTATAGAGGGTAGTACTCGTTTAATGCACAAACTGTGTGTAATAATGTTTTTGATTTACTACATTAAAAAATCTTCACTTGGAACTTTTCCGCAGTGCAAGTATATTTCTTTCTGGGCTATAACAATCATAGCTTCATTACAGCAAGTTTTTGAGATACATTCGTAAAGGACAGTGTGAAAACAACTTTTTTTTGCTTTTTTGAAATTATGTAACTTAACGAAACAATTTCTTTTTCCTTCAAAAGCCATTATGGATTCTGTGAGAAATCGTTGTTTAGTTGTTACCTTCTCTTAACACTTCTAGGTTACTAAAAACAATATTTTTGGAAAACTCATTGAATTTGAAGAAATGGTTTTCTCCAACATGGACCTCGGATTGTTATTGTAAACATTTTTTTTGCGATACCCCCATTAATCAAATCCAAATAGGTTAGATCTGGATATCTCGTTGGGTGGCAAGACGTCTCTAAATCGGCTGATCAGTTTCCCAAAATATGTGTACGTACACATAGCAAACTCTTAATGGTTCTAGCAGGCGGAGTAGCACACATTTTAAACAATGTAAAAGTCGTTGATGTTTTCGAAGAATCCAGTTGGGATAGTTCTGCTTATTGACATGTCCATTGCGATGAAAGTAGTCTTCGTCATTAGGTAATTCGCAAAAGTTTTTTCGAAACTTAAAGTCATTTTTCTCTTAACGGTGCAAGAACCGTTTGAAAGTTTAAAGGTTGGAATTATTTTCTTCTTTCTATAAAATCTTACGAGCTGTAGTTTTTGGAAAGCGGAAGTTCTTTTCTTAGTGGAAGCTGTCGGCTTTTCGCACAAGTTTTGTTCAACGTTTTTGATGGTCCTCAACGTTCTCTTGGGCCCTGATGGATGTGACTCATTAAAAGCTGAAAGAACGCTTAAGCCCACGAATGAATTAAATTACTACTCGGTGTCATAACTCATAGTTGGCAAATATTTTTGCTTGAACAAACCGGCACGCAATAACTTAAAAACTGCCATTCTTAAGGCCAGTGCTCTCCTGACAACGTGTTGACTTATATTTTTTTTTTTTTAATAATTTTTGGTTTCAATACCACATTTCATGCAATGATGCAGAATCCAGAAAATGTATTAAAACTCATATTTTATAAGCAGATTATTTTTGTTTTAAGTTAGACAAAGTTAAAATATGTAGATGGGTATTATCTTCCATCCTATTGAAAATTAAAGCCTTAAGGATTTAAAGAAAATGTATAATATTCTATTATACATACATTTCCTTCCGACATTATGTACTACGTATATTACTTGTAACCTCCGTTTAAGAAAAGTCTCGTAAAGTAATTTCTTCAATTGTAAATATTTATGCATATAAAAAATGTACTGTGCTTACATCATGTATTCATTTTTGCACGAATGTTTTTTTTGGAAGAACGAAAAAATCGCAATCGCTAAACAAATTCAAATTTATCCCAGAACGTTTAACATTTAAATAAAAATAAAGTATTCGAACAACACACATCATTAACATATCTAATATACAATAAATATGTATAGAAAAGGGGCGGGAGCTGCTACAGCTACAGCATTATACCACAACCGAAGTGGAAACGTTTTCGAACAAAATTCCATATCGGCGAACAATAAAGCAAAATTACGTATTACGCGCAACTCGCTCCCTCTACACAACATGCAATAATAACGATATCCAAATTATTCGCTTCAATTCAAATTAATTCAAAATCGTATTGTTGTGCTGCTTGTGGATAATATTATACCGGTTCAAGGATATCACTCTGGTTTATAAGAATAAATATAGTTCCTCCTTCTTACCAAGGTTTGTATGTATATGGAGCCATCAGTAGAAGATGGTGACGGAATCGGTTTCGGTATATGAACGCACGATGCTGCCCATAAAGACCACAGTGATGTTAAAGAATACGATACGAGGACGACGAACAACGACATATCCCACTTATCGTATACATTCCGCAAACACTCGTCATATCCCCATATCAAAAGGATTCAATAGCACAAAAGGAATTATTGCAAAAAAAAATAATCATAATAAATGTATGGAACGAAAAAAAAAAAACAACAAACACACTCAACCCCAACAACAACAACAACAATAACAAAAACAACAATAAGAAGAATGAGAAGAAAATAATCATAAAAATAATAAGCATACACAAACAGGATGTGTATAAGGAACAAGTGGGAGACTTCATTTATTGTTTTGCATTGAGGTCCTGAAATTGAAAGTACATCTTCTGGGTGATTATGTGACAATGGCGTGACATTTCCTCTGATGCTTGCTCTGAGTTCTGGAATGATGATGGAGGTGTGTGCCTATATGCCTGTGTACCTTTACCGCTACCCACGTAACGTCTATGGTTAGTCCTTTCTTCATGTTGAGTGAGAGTGTTGTGATTGTGATGTATGACATGGGGAACGTGTCGTTAGGATACCTTGCCAGAGGGAACCCGTTGAGTGTTTTTGTCGTTTTTTATATTTTTGTCATCATCCTTGAATCCTTTCATATATATTGTTCCCGTATTTTGTTAAATTTTTTTTCTTTTATTTTTTTTTTTATAAATGTTGCTATGCCTTGTTTGTTTGTTATGTTAATTTAAAATTTCTGTGTACGAGTAGGTTTATGCATATACAAGAAAAGGGTAGGTAAAATTCTTTAGAAAATCTCAAGGATTTCATATACCCATAACCTACGCAGCTCAAGGATATTTGCTTTTATTTAATGTGAACATACAAAATAGCTGTATGACATGTGGCGGTTCGAGTATTTGCAAGTAATTATGAAATGTGTTGAGCACCAGGTGTCAAGAATCCTCGCCTGGGTAACACAATAGGACTGATGCATCATGAAGAGAAAAAAATTATACAAAATGAAAGCATACAATTATATCCTTGCATTTTTGTTGCATTTGATTTTTATCCAAAACTCTTGAGATCAGAAATGAGATGCATGTGCTTGTAGCTTGTGCATAAATTAGCTCCATTAAAATGTTTTTCATTAATGACGAGGTGCCTGATGCCTAAGACTTTGAAGTTTCATTTTTTAAGTGGGTTGGTTAAATTTTTTTTTAATTAATCTCGTTCCATTAGCCAGAAATTAATTTCTCGTAATGATGATGAAAGGCTGATGTTATTCATAAAGCAAGTACAGAATTGAAGAGTGTTTTTATGAAAAAGTAAGTGCAAAAGTACTTAAACACAATTGAGGTAGTATTAAGACATCTATTATAATATGACTCTTGTAAGCTTATAAGGAAGGAGGCATATTATAATTCCATAGCGAGTGAGATTAATTCGAAAAGTGTCTAAGGAGCCATCAAACTAAAATTCACATGATTAAACATAGATTAAGTTCTGAAATTCGGTACCATGTCAAATCACACAAAACCTAGTCAGAATCACCTAATTTGATTATAAAAACAAACGCATACTACGTTTTCAAAAAAAAAATATAAATTTGGTTTTATATTGGCTCATGGAAAATACCAGGGCCGATTTTCCCTGTACCCACAAAAATTTCGGCAGAAGTGGAATAGACTTACAACTTGGTACTGAAGTTCAAACAGTGAAGATAAGATGAAAAAAAAGATTTTGTTGAAGGATTTGTCACTTTCTCGAGTGTATAGGTAAGTAGAAACCAGAGTTGGGAAATAATGATTGCCTACTTTTTGGAATTTATTTCAACTTTCATTTCAATTACATGTAATTAGTAATTGAATTTTTTAAATTACAATAACACAACATTCCAATAAAAAAAAAACGATCATATCCATTAATTGTAGTTGTAATTGAAAAAAAATACTTCCAAATTACATGTAATTGAAAATAGTAATGTGTTTTTTCTTAAATTAATTAATGTAAAGTCACTATGCGTCAATTACATTAAGGTAACTGATTACTTGGTTTGTAATTCATTACATGTTTTTATTATTTAAATATTAAAATAATAATAATAATTAAAGTAGAAAAAAGTATGCAAACTACTAAATTTATACAAGTAGAAAAAAATGCAACGAGATTTTATTATTATTAAATTAATTATTTCAAAAAAGGAGATTATTTGAATCGCGATAATAAATTAAAAACTGTATGAAAGTTCATAAAATATATGTTAATTAGTTTAAAACAACACACTTACAGAAATTTAACACTACAGACAATTATTATTTGTGAAATATCACGGAAAGTGTAATTGACAAAAAATTAATTAATAACATTTTTTATAATGATAACTGAAAAAAGTAATCATTAGAAATTTATTGATTATTACTTTTGTTTTCAATTGTTTCAATGTAATTGAGTTACAAATTATTGACACTTTTAATTACATGTAATTAAGTATTGAATTTCTTTAATTACATTTAAAAGTAATCGAAAAAGTGAACGGAGATTTCAGTTACAAGTAATTGAAATTGAACTTTTTTTGTATCATTACCTCTCAACTCTGGAAGAATTTTGTAACTTAATATCAAGTGAGCAAAGTACCCTGTCTAGTTTATCAAGTTAGCGAAACAGCTCTCACGGAACGAAAAATAGGTAGGTGGATAATTTATCGTTAATTAGTTTTGATATCAGTTTTTAATTTGTCATTCTATGTTTTTTTCGAAAAGGGGAACAACCATCCAAAACTTAATATTTTGTGTCTTAATAATGTTTAATTAGTTGTAAAATAGTAAATTTTGTCATGCGATATTTTCTATATGTATTTGTAGGTGACGTGTTTTCCATGGCCGTTAATTAACCAAATCAACTTTAACGAATCGAAAAATGTTGTTAAGAAAGTCGTTAATAAGTTGTGACGATTTCGAATTTGTCGTTCAGTGTAACATTCCAGTATAAGAAGTTTTTACCGATTTTTGAATTGTGTCAAGTTAGTAAAGCAGCCAAAAACATAAAAAACGTTGACAAATTAACTGTAAACTATCCATCTACCCTTTTTTCAATTCGATTAAGTTGCTTTGCTAACTTGAAACTCATCTTACTCGGTGGTGCTCTTCACATATGAAGGGTTTATCTGTTAATAAAGTGCATGACTTTAACTATCAACCAAGTATGTATAAAAAGTGGACGAAGGCATGTTTAAGGCCATAAGATGGGAGGGTCAGTTTTCTAAAAAAAACTCAACGGTAACACATAATTTCATGATATACTATTTTATAAAGCCATAGATTCCTTCTTTAATTTTATTTATATTTTTAATTAAATAACAGTTTTTACAAATGCACATTCAAATTTTCATTTTCAATTTCAAAATTAAATAAAATAAATGAAGAGGTTTTTTGCTTTACAAAAAAATAAAACATGTTGTTGTTAGTTCTGTTTTAAGACAATTTCTTAGAAAATTACCCCCCTGTCTGGAGTATAGATAATGAAGGGTGGGTATTCAATAGATCTTCCCAACTATAGATATGAGGTGATGATAACTGAAACTAGCCATATCCTTATTCCTTATACATGTCAGAAAAAAACCCCATAACCAAATTAAATTGTTTAATAACTTTTAAATGCTACCATTCATCGCCACATACTCAAAAAGCACACTAGTGTATAATTTGGTTTATATGTTCATGAATTCTGGTGTCAAATTGAGAAAATTTTAAAATTTTGGTGTAGGTATTTATCGAAAATACCTGTATAAAAATTAGATCATTGTTTTTTCGGTGCAAAATTTCAGCATTTCTTTTGAAATTCGGTGTACAAAATTAACTCGTTTTCATTTTTTTATAATATACCATTAATGGTGCAAAAACTAAACCAACTTTAAGCTAGTTTTTATAATAAACCACTAATGGTATAAAAAATAAACCAATTTTCAGTAGTTTTTTATATTCCATTAATGGTGCATAAAATAATTCGATTCTAAAACCAACCGACAAGACATATTTTGCAGAAAAACTTCACAATTTAAAATGGTAGGTAAAAATGAATTTCAGCTGGCCGCCATATTTAGAACTAAGACAACTTTTGCTAATTTCAACTCGTTTTTAACAATACGTCTCTTAAAAAATTTAAGAATAACCAAACAAAATTATAAATTTTGAAAAATTAATTTTCACCAATCAACTTAAAAATATTCAATTCACAAAATTTTTCGAGGCGCTTGATTTCTAGACAGGGTAGGACCGAAATTCAATAGACAAAAGGTGGTTTGTTTTTAGGTTGAGTATGCACTCATATTTATATTTATTCACGATTTTCTTGCGTCGATATTACTATGGTAAATACTTACAATCATTGGCAGATTTCAAAATACATTTTCGATCAGAATATACACAATTCAGAAAAAAATATAAATAACTCATTTTATTTTTAATAATTGAATATGAAAAAAGTTTGAAAAGAAAATTCTTCTGTTCCAGTGGAGCGACTGAATTTATAATTCCAGCTAAAAATTCAAATGAGCTCAACTCCATTGCGTTTCGATTCTGAAAAAAGTTTTTACTTTGGCGTTAGATGGGTCCCACAACATCAACTATATCAGCTATATCAACTTTATCAGTCTAAAGCTCATTTAATAGGTAATTAAAATAACTACAAATACTTCTGAGATCATTTTCCAAAAAAGTCAAAGGAAAGCGAGATATACAAGAAACGTCATACCACCCCCAACACATGACTCATATGTGAACTTTAACCTATTATAACATAAAGACGGAACAACTTACAGGAGTCAATAATAGCTTATTTTGTAGACAATTTTATCCTCTATAAGATTTAAGTCGAACATTTTGTTGTAAAATGAAATATCAAAGAGTTTTTAAATAGAAACGAAACCAATCTCTTTTTCAAAATGATGGCTCTTTCCTAAGTCCGAAAATCCCAAAAACCACTCGTTTTTATAATTAGGAGGCGTATACACAAATAGATTCCATAAAAAAAATTTTGCCCATCGAAAAATGCGATTAAAATTCCTAATTTTACTGGGCTAAACAGTGTCAATAAAAATCAGTTCCGACTGAAAAATGAACTTCGGTGTAAATTTTGGTATATTTTTCGGTAAAATTTGTATACAGTCAGTGTTAATTATAAACAAGAATAGGGTATTATAAACACTGAACCGAAGTTATATGTCCAAAAATTGCACTGAAAAGTGGTATATTTTTTATATTCAAAATGTATATCAAATAAGTGCAAGAAATGCCCCAAATATTATGGTAAATTTTGGATTTTGGTGCTACTTGAGTAACATATATGGGAGGATATCGAAATCATCGGCTACTCTTAACGTGCTGAAATAGAGTATACATTGTGGTGAAATGTAAAATCCGTCAAAAGGCTCTAAAGGAACAAAAAAAGGAATGTGCAATTCTCATTTCACATAAATCATCTAATGATCCCGATTGCAAATATAAAGTTTAAACTTATCTAGCAATTCATATCTAATGAAATCAAGTTACCTATTGCAGGTATTTTACTGCTAACAGTTTTACTTATTCTTCGATTAAAAAGTGGTTTCACATTGACCGCTTTATATTTGACTTATAAAATTCATTACGCAAATATATTTCAACAATCGTTTGTTTTTTTACTTTGTTCTTGAGCGAAATCGTCAATACTTATCCTTTAAAGTGGACATCTTAAATTCAAGTTAAAATCACTTAACACATATAATTTCTAAAACATCCTTTTCAATTTTATTTTCCCAGTGTCATTAACATTATGTAAACGGCAACCAAAAAAGCAATACAAAAAAAAAAACCAAAGACTTTTATTTCATTTTCATTCACGACACTTACCTACCTACATATAACCTTGCCCTAATTTTCCCAAATTAATTAAATTAGCCCAACAAAAAAAAATATGATTGCCGCGCTCAAACGTGAAAATATAGAACAAGGACACGACACACAACCGTCAACCATCATTTATACCTACCTACCCAGCTTATGTCTACCCCACACCCATAAAGTCAAAAGCCAACTCAAAATGAAGACTTCCCTCGTTAACATTCCTTATTAGCAGCTTGCGTCCTCTCTACATAAGACACAGACAATATGGTACACAAAAAGTTCAATAACTCCGTCTGCTCTTAAAAACATATACAGTATACTCGCACATACCTTTATACGTCCTTTATAAGTAGATACATCAGTATAACAAATTAATTTGCTCTCCTCCCCCACATCCTAAGTTGCAATGAAAAATGAGAATAAAATAAGAAGAAAAAAACAGAAAGAAAAACCCAAACGCCAGACATAACACTGACACGGATTTCTATCCCTAACCAACCCTAACAAAATTTTAATTAATTGCAAATAAACGAACCACGAACATCCCAAAACATTTTATACCACCCCAATCCCCACCTTCCTCACTTTAACTCACACCCCCGGCAGCAAACTCATCTCACCAAAAAAAAAAAATAAAAATAAAATGAGAAACAAAAACAAGATGAACAAAAAAAAATAACGGTTTACTTTCATTTTCTCTTCCTCATCGTCGTCGTCATCGTCGTCGACGTAGTCGTCGTGTCGGTCGTGTAGTTTTTGTTGGCCCGGTTTTTGAATTACTCTATCCCGGGTTTCCTGCCTCCCTAAACACCCACCGCACCGCAACCCCTTGCGATGGCACTCATTATAACATTTACTTTGGCAACGTTCGTTTGTTGGATGCGGGGCCGGGGCGTGCGGGTTCTACAAACGAAGATGGGAAGGCAATTTTATGAATGAAATTTGTATTTAATGAAAACGATTGTACGACGGCAGCGGCACGAAGACCAAGGAACGAGCGGGAGTTGGCAGAGGACATTTTTGCAAAGAAAATGAAATGGAAAATTAAATTTCCTCTCCTTTCGTATTACAACCGACACGACATGGTGAGGTGACAGCGAGAAGGGAAGAGGATTTGTCCGTAATGAAAATGAAAAGTGAAAGTGTTGCCGATGTGAGGAGGGAGAGAGATCGGAGAGGAGAGTGGAGCAGTAAAAAGAACCCAAAACATTTTTTTTTTTTGCTCTTGTTCTTAATTTCCTGATGATGACATAAAAAAGAGGGAATACGATCGTTAAGATTTGAGGGATTCCCAATCCCAGGCATCATCGACTTGATGGTATCCCAAATGATGGTGATGGGCTTGGGCTCCATGTAGCCTTCTGTATGTATATAAATATATGTAGGTGGCATGATGGCGCACGTGATTGTATCAACATCCTTTCAATTCCGAATAAGAAGCCCAAGATGATGAGGTTCGTTCTGGATCTTTGGTTTGATGGTAATTTAACGCAAATAAGCATACACAAGAGCTTGGAAGCAAGAAGGAGGGGATAGGGCTAAATGTATTGAGTAAAGATGTCCTTGCTTGCATGCGGAACCCATCAAGAGTTTGCTATCTTACCATATACTGCACAGAGGCATGTAGCACGAATATAATACTTTATAAGATGCTTGGCATCACTGCGCCGTTGGCGGGAAGATGGTGGCATTAGCAACAACAGCATAGAAGCAGAAGCAGAGAAGCTATTGAGTTAAGGAAATTGATGTTCCAGCTTAAGGAAGTCGATAGATTGATGATAATAAACTTAATTTGAGCTAATCCTTCGGTATTAAGTCACGTCAAAAGCGGTTGTAGGTAAAATACCTATAAGTGACTTGAGCGTTTTGGGATTTTCTTCGTCTTGAAATGCTGAAGACAGGGAGGAGCGGATAGTGATGCAGTGTATTATTATTGAAGAAATTTGATGTGCGAACAAATGAAATGATGCTCGTGATGAAAAACGATTTCATTCGATGATGTGTGCAGGATTTTTTTTTCACAAAAAATAAGTTTTGAAAAGAAGAAAAAGAAAATTAAAAATTGAAAGAGGCAAGGAGTGGAATATGGATTACTGATTGTGGAAAGGTTGGTTGGATTGATCAAAGATCAAATTGAAAAGGGATTGTTATACTAAGTGAGGTGAGGCACAGGCAAAGCTTAAAAGAAGTATTTTCACAACTATAGAGACTGAAAAAATTTATAGAAAAGCTATAGGCAGGGTAGGGCAATGGGGTGAATTCCCCAGGTACCTTGCTGTTGAGGGCACCGTGCCATACCGCAAATGGCTCACCACGTTCCATGAAAGGCGCCACCATGTCGTGAAGGCTGACGCGAGGCGAGCTTACGTAGGAAAAAATTGAAAAATTATTATTGCTTAATTGGCCAATAACTGAATTGGATTTGGGTAGGATGTGTCGGTAAGGTCGATTCTTATAATCTAGTCAGCAAACATTTCTGGTGGTTTCAAGACCGACTCAACAAGAAATAGACAGAATTTTACCAAAATTTGTATTGTGAATTGAGATTTCAAAGTCGATATTTTGAAAGTCGTGGGACTTGTGTGAATATTTTTAAACCCAAACTGCAAAAGCCTTCTGTTCGAAAACCCAAATACACATTTTATAATCATCATCTACGGTGCAACTAGAGTGGTACAAAAATCGAGTTGACGAATATTTGAAAATCCAAAGAGCGTTTTTGTAACGGTCAAATTCATTTGCAAGTTAATTGACTGACGTTGATCAAACAAATTTCCTGCAAAAAGGGCGGTACCTGATACTGCTTGTCATGACAAAATTATTATTTGACGTTTTCGAAAACGGTCGATATTGTGATCAGTTCAAAGTTAAGGGAATGATGCTTAAAAGCCCGCTCAACTTGCTTTGGAATGTCATAAATCAAATTAGGCGATCGCAAGAAAATGTATTTTGAACATAATCTCAAATTTTCCCTAGCATAAAATAACTGTTAAATTTGGGCTTTGGACCTTTGGCACTTCAGATATGGGAAATTTGGTATTTGAGAATGCCATATCTAATTGGTCAGTAATTGGTCAGAAAAGGCCAACTAGTCACTAGGTCACGCGTGATTTCTGGCACCATTTAAGGGAAATTTACAAAGAAAATACACCACCCAAAAGATCTCTAGATCTTGATAAAAGGTCAACTATATTTACAGTATTAATTTTCAAAAGTCGTTTAACAAAAAAAAACTGTTGGCACCTCATTTGGGTCATTCCAAAAAATTAAGTATTTCATTTGAAAGACCACTGCATGGTCATAAAAGTTCAGCCTTTTTCAGTAATGGTCAACCATACATATTTTTTTTAATGAATTTTTAATGAAGTTAAAAAAAAAATCAAGGTCATTGCAATTTTTGGCACCTCATTTATGGGAAATTTGCCAGCCATAGATTGTTTTTTTAGTGAATTCTTAAGAGTTCTAAAGTTCATTTAAAAATTTGTATGGTTGACCAATTAGGTACTGAAAAAAACTGAACTTTTATGACCATGAAGTGCCCTTTCAAATGACATACTTAATTTTTTGGAATGACCCAAATGAGGTGCCAAAAGTTTGGTTTTTTTTAAACAAGTTTTGAAAATTCATAGAAAAAAATATGGCTGACCAATTACTGTAAATAGTTGACCTTTTATCATAATCTAGAGTTCTTTCAGTAATTTCCCTTAAATGAGGTGCCAAGGGTCCAGAGCCTTAAATTCGTATTAAAAAAATTGGAAGAATGTATGATAAGAGTTTTTGCCGATTCCGTGCCAAGATCGAAAACAGAGCGTTGTATTTAAAGTAGAGTTGGAATGAACAAAAGACAGAATGTCGAATTCTTAAAATCTCGATAGGTTAAATAGTCGATTTATATCGCCATTCGTACAAAACCTATACTGAAATATATGTTGGTACTGGTTTTGAGTCGGTATAAGGACCGGTGGAAGTAACATGATTTTGAGCTTGGCCCGAGATTCTTAGCGGTAGGAACGGCCCTGGCTATATGGGTAAAGACTGAAATATAATTTTCATAGCGACAAAGGAAATTTCAAAATTTAATCTTGAAAATATCGAAATCATCAGATTCAATTGTCAAATAGAAATCATTTTTGGATCCACTTTTAAAATGTAACTTACTGAGAAATGTACTAAAATTCTACTTTTACCGAAAAACCGCTCCAAATGCCCTTTTTTAAGTAAATTATGTTGCTCTCATTTAAGTAGGTAAGTATCTGATGGAAAACAAATATTTTAAAACCTATGATATCCAACAGATTTGAAACTTATGATAATGAAAAATAATACCAAAAGCACTTAAAGGATGCCTATACATATTACGAACATAAACAATCGCTGTTTGCTTTTAAATATTAAAAACACACATATTTTGATTTATCCTTGAACGAGTAGTTTATTTTTAATGCACAAAGTGATCTTGATCATGTGTCAGGATAATAATTTATGCGCAAATTCATAAGCCCAGCAAAGCGTATAGAAATTGTGTGTTATTTGATTTGAAAAAAAGGGTTACTCGACTTGTTGTTTGCATATTGGCATACCCAAAAAAAATACATCACCACTCGACTTTTGAAGCATAAAACCCATGTTATTGGAAGTGCACGATAGTTGTCAAAAAAAAAAAAAACAACAACACGACAACGATTGCGCCGATGATGCCTTGAAAAAACAATCGATTTGAGTAATTTATGTCCTACTTTCGATTATTATCCTGCGACATGCATAAAATTTTTGAAAAATATGCATTAAATCGAGAGTAGGTACCTTTACCTATACAACATTATACCCTTTCACGCTTCTGTATATCTTTTGTTTGAGTTTTTTTTTTTTTTTTGATTTTATTTGATTTGATTGTGTCGAGGATGAATGCATCCTTTGGTTTATTCAGGTATCTCTTTCACATACAGGACATTCACGGTGAATAGTGCCTATAGATACCCGTTTATAGTGAAGTGGTGTATATGATGACTATTTATTGTGGTTTGGATTTGTTTTATGTGTGAGTGCTATTCTTGTTGTTGTGAGATGAAAACAGCCAGAAGTGATGATCCTGTTCGACCCTTTTATATATTCAAATAGAAAAAGGATTCGGTTCTATTTTAATGGGCCTAGTTTTTTTTTGTATTTTTGTTGTATGCAGCATATTCAAATGTTCACATTTGGTGTTTTTGTCAAATTAAATTTATATGCAAAATAATTTCCGGTCGATTTATTTTGATTTTGAAATTTGATGTGGAGCATTAGGCATTTATGTGGGTTTGGCTTAGAAAAGAATTCTAGCATTTCATTCATATGTTTGAAGTTAAATGTTGCGCATGAAACTTGATTTGAAATATTGAGAAAAATATTTTTTGTTTGCTTTAAATAGAATTATCTCATGACGATTAAGAGTTTACAAAATTAATATTTTCGGTGTTTGTTTTTTAATATACTCGTAATTGGTCCTTCGAGCGAGATTTGTATTGGTTAATTTTATTTTAAGTTTAGTATTTAGCCATACAAAATTTATTTTTTTTTTAAACCAAATTCACATTTTTCTTAAGAAAATAAATAAATAATTACTTTAAAAAATTACTTTAAGTTCAACTTTTAAATGAAGAACTATTTTCCAAAAGTTTCGGTTGAATGGATTGAATATTCTAAAACCTTAAGATTTTCATACTACACATTTTTTTCCTTAGAATGTTTTAAGAATTTAATCATTTATGTTTTAGGTAATTTTATGTTTTCGTTGATTCTTAATATTTTTTTTTATTTTTAAGTAATTTTTTTTTGAAGGATTTTTCCCTAACACACTTTTTTTCTTAGAATGATCCAAGAAATGATAAAAGAATGATTTTTTTGTTTAATATTTGTTAACATATAAAATTTTTTAAATATTTTTAAGGAAAATTTTTAGTATGCAAATCTTAAGCATATATTTATTTAATTGAATATAAATATAAAATTATGAAAAATTGTCAACAAGTTGTTGACATTCAAATTTTCCAACAAAAAAAATTGATATTTTTTTTTAATTCTGAAAAAAATGTATATATAATTTTATTATTGTTTATGTATATACACATAAATACGTTAGAATAATAGGAAAATAAAAAAAACCGTTGGAGGTACCTACTTTTAATATAATATTACCTGTGTCTTCCTTCGTGAAATAAAGGTTATATTTAATCAATAAATGAGTTCAAAGTATACAGAATTATATTAACACACCTTTAATAGTTCCAATTTGTAAAATTTTACTATTTTTGGTAGTATATCACACTAATTTTGGCTTACAGAAGAAAATAATTCAAAATCGTGTTAGTCGTTTTCAAGAAAAAAATATTTTCCCCTACGGTTTTTAAACATTTGTATGGAAGGAACCGTTATTTTTTCATTAAAGTAAATTTTTTTTTCTTAAAATACAAGAGTGTAAAAAACCTTCAATACCAAGTCTAGTAAAAATGGATCATATAGTTTTCAAAATATTTGGTTTTTAAACAAAAAATATGACCATTTTTTTTTATCAAAAAAATATTTGTGTGATAATTTTGGTAAGCAAAACTATTTGTATTGCTTGAAGCTTCTGTAAAAAAAATTATTGCAAAGTACAGTTTCGAAGAAAATCGAAAATAAAATAAAAGTTCTTTGGGAGGTACCATTTAAAACCATTTTTTGAAAAGTAGTTTCAAACCCAAAATTTCTGAAAGAAATTTATCTAATTTTTTTAAAGAAAAGTTGTGGTCTTTTTTTTGAAAAATTAGATTTTGCAAAATTGCTTAAAAAAAATGTATGGCAGGTACCGTTATTTTAAGTTCTAAAAAAATGAAAAAACATGTGGGCAAAATCACCAAAAAGTAATATGTGCCAAGTTTTAAGAAAATTGATCCAGCAGCCTATAGGTAGGCTGTATCCGAACGGACACACAGACAGAATTCTCGGACCCACTTTCTTCGTCTTCCTTATATTTTTTTTACGAATGCATTTAATTTTGCATATAGTAGCTTTATATACATATAACGCAAATAAACGTAATCAACCAGTTTTTGAAAACATTGCATTTTCAAAAAAAAAATTTTAATCAAAATTTTCATTTTTTAAAATTTTGATATTCAATATCTATATTATTGAAATTCTAAATAATGAAATTAAAAATGAAAAAAAATTGTTATATGGCAGGTACCATTAAAAATAGTTTTTGGTAAATTTTGTTAACCTCTATAGGTACTTACAAAAATACACTGATTTTTACTTTCAAAATCTTAAGAATTATTTTTGAGATATATAAGCTTTTTTCTTATTTTTGGAGTTAAGAAAAGTTCAATTTGAAAAAAATTGCTTCAGTTGAGCTTACAGTTATAACTCTGGCCTATTAATTAACACACACATGTTGTTGCTGTTAAAAATTATTCAATATAAAACTTTAAATTATTGTTTGTGTTTTTCTTCGTCTTCTTCATAAAACTTCATGTAAAATTCGTTCGTGTGGATCTACATTATATACACACAAAACTCTACGTAAAGCAATAGGTCCTGTATAGCACTCCGGCTCTGACTCCTTTATAAATAACAAGTTTCTGGAAGTAGAAACGTTTTTAGGGTGTTTTTATTGCAATTCGTGAACATTTTAAGCTAATCTTAAATTTAAGTCTACCTATTTTTGAAAAGGAATCAAAGAATTTGGGTCTTTTCATATGCCACGTTATTTTAAGAAATGGATCCTTATTTCTGATTACAGACTTTTTTGGGTTTGTTCGTTTGTTAAAAACATAAAAGGAGCGATCATAAATGTCACATCTTATTTGATTTTCAATAATTTTTTTTGGATTTGATTCAAAAAGATTGAAGTTTAAGTTACTCGTACTTTCAAATTAATTCCATTTAGCAGAAAGCTTGTGAATAAAACAAAATTATTCAAACACTTTTTGAGCTTATGTTTCACTGTAACACATTATGAAATGAACAAAAAATTTGTTGGTACTTTTTAAAATAAATTTAGCTAGCTATTTGTCAAAAAAAATATTTAATAAATGTGGCCACTGTTGTTCACATCCACATACCAACCTCATTTTCATTAATACGCTCATCAATTTATATTTCCTTTAAAAGACTTCTTGGTTAAACTCATTAACAAAATATTGTTTCTTTCCATTTTGAGTAAATGTCACACCTCTATTTTAAATTCTATAAATTTAGTTTTAATCCAATAATTTGACACTCCATCAATTTCAATATTCCGCCCATTTTTCTTTTTTGCACAGCCTCATCAGCATCATAGGTTTTGAGTCCTATCTACAGTTTCAAATGCAAATACCTACCGTTACCACCTCCAAAAATAAGCGAATACAAAATAAAATTCATATACCGCATGTGGCGCAGCACATACGCAAATCAGTCTTCGACATTTACATCCTTATCCTTTTACTCCTTTCAATTTGACTACTGTTCACCTCCCAGGTCAAACAACAACAACAAAAGAATAAAAAAAAATGTTTTGTTTATTGAATTTTGATTATTTTTCTTCTTTAGGAAATTTTAAAACTATAGCTCAAGGGATAAAGGATATCATTACACTTTTATCATCACAAACGGGGATACTCGATATTACTCATGTGTAGTGGCAAACAAAAGGATTCTCAATTTTCGTTTTTTTTTGTTTTTAATTTATGCGCCCGGAAGAAGCTGCCTATTTATTATTATTTAGATTTTTTTTCTAAAACAGACAGACGGTTGCTATATAGTTACTACCTGTGCGCAGAAAATAGCACCCTTTTCATAGTACGCGCGCATCCTTTTTTTATGGATTCAGGAAGTGATCGGTAAGGATTATTATTCACTTCCACTTTCAATGTTTCATGGATGATGTGAATATACATTATGGAGAAGGGATCAATGCCTGAATGATCTTTTACAAGAGGCGAATCGTAATTTTTCACTTCGCATTATGTTATTTAATTTTGAATTCTGATTGAGAGAGGGTAACGTGGTAGAACATTTTCTCGAGAAAAAAAAAAAACAGATGTAAGCTAAGGTGCTGTGGTTGAAAGTGCAAATACAAAAATACGATCTTAAGTCAATATTTCTGTACTTTTGATTAAAATTTTAGTCAAAGATTGCCTACATTTAATTAAATTGTTGTGTTATTTATGGAAGAGACCAAAGTGCAAAGATGTATAGTGAAATCGGATTGACATGGATACTCACGCGATATAATTGTGTCATTACAGTGGTCTATCTCCACCAATATGAAATTGATATTTCTTAAAAAAAAAAATGTGTGTAAATTTTTTTAACTTAGTCAGAAAGTACGAGTAAAACAAAATTCATTTGTTGTTATATTGGGCTGGATACGGAATCTCGCAAATTCGATTCTCTCTTTCAAAATCTCGCTATTACAAAATCGTGCTTTTTATCTATAATCTTGCAATTACAAAATCCAGTTTTGAACAACCTCGCAAATTGCAATAACGAAATCCTCTCGAAACTAACAACTAGAAAATCCTGCAAAAAGTTAGTGTTGTTAATTAAAATCTCGCAAATTCATATCTCGCACACTTGCGAGATTTTGTTTAAAAACATTTTATTTGTTGCAATGCAATTAATTTTTGGGAGATTTCCTGACGCCTGCCAAATAAAACAAGTGCCTTGTCCACCTTCTTTAAGACCTTATTGGTTGTTTATATTTCAATTGTTGTTAAAAACAACAAAGAGAACAAAGAAATTGTGAATTCACAAATGTAATATAAGTTTTTTCTTTTAGGGTTTCTTTTTTAGTTCACAGGATTTAAATTTTTCAGTGCGAAACTAAGATCGATTTGTAACTGTAAGATTTGCTTTTGGGAAGTTTTGGTTTGCAATATGTTGGTGTGAGAGATTTCAAATTGCGGCGAGATTATGGTTGATGTTTGCAAGATATTTTGATGTGAGTTGTAAATGCGAGCTTGTTGAAAGTGAGATTTTGTAATTGCGAGATTTTTAAAAATCTGAATTATTGATTTGCGAGATTTATTTCTCAGTATTTTAACAAATGTGCGAGGTTTCGTTTTCAAAATGTTGTTTTGCTGTGTTTGGACTTGATAACTGTGAGATTTGAATTTAGGA
The DNA here is from genome assembly GCA_946251815.1 of Dasysyrphus albostriatus. NCBI lineage: Eukaryota > Metazoa > Arthropoda > Insecta > Diptera > Syrphidae > Dasysyrphus > Dasysyrphus albostriatus. The sequence continues at coordinate 143,811,867 of OX276336.1, forward strand.
AAATATTGATTTGTGATATTTTGATATGCGATATTTGAGACTGTGAGATTTTGTCAAATGAATGTGAAATTTTTCGGTACGAGAAATAAATTCGAGATTATTAAAACCAAAAATTTGTAATTGCGAAAATATGAAATGTGAGATTTTGTTTTTCAAGATTTAAAAAAAAAAGTGCGACATTGCGTTATTCGAGGCTTTGGTTTGCAGTGCTTCGCACTACTCGACTCTCTTGGTTCTGATATCATTATTCAATTTTTGCTAAATTTCAGTAACCATTTGCGAGATTTGTTGTAACTGAATTAGGAAAAATATTAATGTTTAATATTTTGTTATGCAAAATTTAAAATTGTGAGATTTTGGCAGATATATGTGATTTTTTTTTGGTGCGAGATGTATACAAATGCGAGATTGTTAAAAGCAAAATTTTGTAACTGCACAGATATAAAAGCAGGATAATTGATTTGCGAGATTTTGTTTTTCAAGATTAAAAAAAAGTGTGCCAGATTTCATTATTCGAGATTTTGGTTTGCGGTGTTTCGCACTACTCGGCTCTCTTGGTTCTTATTTCGTTATTAAATCTTTGCTAAATGGCGAGATTTTGGTAGACATTTGTGAAACTTTGTGTAACTGTGAGATTTGAGTTTGGGAAAATTTAGATTTGTGGAATGCAAAGTTTAAAATTGTAAGATTTTGGCAAATGAAGGTGAAATTTCTTGGGCGAGATGTGAATGCGAGATTGGAAAAAGCATGATTTTGTAATTGCAAAAATATGAAATGCTGGATTATTGATTTGCGAAATTTTTTTTTAGATTTAAAAAAAAAATGTGCGAGATTTCGTTATTTGGGATTTTGGTTTGCGGTGTTTCGCACTACTCAGCTCTATTGGTTCTGATGTTATTATTCAATCATTGCTAAATTGCGAGATTTCAGTAGTCTTTTGCAAGATTTTTTGAAAAAGTGAGATTAAGTTTGGGAAAATATTGATTTGCAATATCTTGATATGCGAAATTTAAAATATTGTCAAATTTTGGCAGATATATGTGAAATTTGTTGGTGCGAGATATAGATAAATGCGAGATTGTTAAAAGCAAGATTTTTTTATTGCGAAATTATGAAATGTAAGATTTTTAGTACGATAATTCATTTTTCGAGATATGTCATTGTTATTTCGAGATTGTTTTGCGAGATTTCGTACCGCTTCTGCTAAATTTGGTCATGAGATCATAATAGTCAACTTTTTCATCTTAAATATCAAATGATAGTATATTTTTATGCGTACCTACCTACAGTAAGTAAATTTTTCTAGTAAAATATTAAAAGAATTTATTCTTCTTATGTTTTCTGAAGCCAACAACTCCACTATATATTTTCAGCTAATGCCTTTGCAATCACTTCCAGTAGCATTCGTTAATTACATTTCTTATAACGAATTCAGATTCCTATACCTGTTTGAATTTACATAATTTACTTCATGCCGTCCCAGTTGCTAAACTAGAAGAACTTTCTTGACTTCCTACTTACATCGAAAGTCCTCCCAATTAACCCCTTTGACACAACATAATTCAAATAAATGCTCCTTAAGAGGCATTTCTTTAAATGCTATCCACTAATAACCACAACAGAACACAAACGACTTCCATTATTTTGTCAACGCAAATTGTTAACAAATTAATTCAGCCATAGCCTTATAAAAAAGACTTTGCAACATATTAACGTTATAAGGCCAATTACAATTAGCCTCTCTTAAGATAATCGCTTCTCGTATGAAACATAATATTATATCAGATTAAGGATATTGCTGTAGGTACGATCATTTAATTAAACGAAACGTCCTCCCATTTAATAAATAGATGCAATTAAGTATTTTAATTTGAAGTAATCTTTTTTTTAAATTTCGGTTCGAACTTACTTTGCCTTTGCTGTATGCGGTTGAATTGTCGGAGTCTGAAAAAAAGAACGTTGCATTGGGACTTTTGTTATATTGTTTGCGAACACCCAAACACATACACTCTTGGAACACGTTTGTTTTTTTCCTTTGATCATTTTTTTGTATTCTTATTGAAAAAAAACTTGAAATAAACTGTATCTAGCCACTTTGGGGTGGAGTGCGGCGTATAGCGGTACACATGTGATAAAAGAAAGTCTTCAAGAAGCTGTTCCACCAACTGAACAGCAAAAGTTTTGGCCCGGCTTATTCGCGAACAATGGAAAAGTTTTCAAAATTGAACTCTCCCATTCACAATGTCGTTCGTCCTTTGTGTGTTTTGGTTATAAGAGAGCTAGCTCACCTTTACACAATATATTGAAAGGAAGCAGCGAAAAAGTTGAGGACTATTCGTCAGGAGAGTCTATGTTCTTATGTAAGAAAATGTGGGTACAAGCTGACGCCAAAGTATCTGTTTTTCGGGAACCCAAAGTCTATACGAATGATTTTGACATCATTTGGAGTTCCTTCAGTTTCTTTTTTTTTTTCTAAAGGAAATCCCATTACTCCCTTTTTCTCCTTTCGAATGGAGCCAACAACATCACAGCGCAAAAAAGGAACCTCTAAAGTTTTCCTTCATAACAAGAAATAAAGAGCTTTTGCTGCGTGATGGCGTTGCTGATGGTTGGTGCGAGGGGTTTCCTCTTCCCATCGTCTGTATTGGCAGCAGCGTAGAAGGAGCAAAGCAAAAAAAGGATTGAATCCTTTCCTCGCTCCTATCTTACCCGATTTTTTTTTTGTCTGTATTCAGTCTTCACTGCAAAATTCACAAAAGAGGAGCGTAAAGAAAATCGGAAATTCCATAGCAACAACAACGACATCAGCTCTAACTCTATACCTACCTAGTTGTATTATATAGAAAGCAGAGCAGAGCAGCACATTGAGAAAGGATAATAAACTTTACGAAGAAAATTGGACGAAATCTCATTCAAGTGCTGACTCGTGCACATCCATCCAGAAGCACATAGATAGACACTTATGTGCACATAGGAGTGAAGGAAATAAATTTAGTTTTTCGTATTATTTATTTGGATGAGTACACACAAAGAGAAATGGGAATTGTAAGGACGATGCGATGGTAAGAAAAACCTATACCTACAACGAGCTTAGAATAGGTAGGTATAAGGATAGGTTGGCTTTAATGGGCCGCAAGACGTCCGAGCGGCGGAACCTTATAGAATGAAGAATTTTCCAATTTTGAAGGACGAGACAGGGCACCAATCCAAAAACCCAACCAAACTGAAGTAGTTTTTCTTTATATTGTTTTTTTTTTTTTTTTTTTAAAGTTTTATAACAATGTGATATGATGGCGATGGGCTATATTGCTCTTTCTCTCAGCTGATGGTTATGGCAGGATTCCAATTCACTGAAATGTTCCGTCTGGCTATAATATCGGGTATTTTAGAATTTATTTTAAAACTACAAAGTGAAGGATATTTTATAGATAGGCTCATGTAAGGCAGGTTTTAGAATTTTATATATTTCTTTATTGGATTTAAATATAGTGTTTTGACTCCTTTCACTAACTATTAAAATTGTTTTTTATTTGGAAATGGAATACAATGTAGGTACCTATCTCACTTCATTTTGGATATGGCAATGATAAATTACTATTAGGGAATAGATTTGTATAGGGATATACTAAGAACATTGGCATAAGCAAATACAAAACTGTATTCTTTTAACTCACATATTTATACCCTGGACGACAACAATATATGTGAAGTTCAGATTGGATTCATCTGGCACTAAATAAATAAGTGTTAGAGCATTATTTGTTCATCCTTAATACCCAATCATTAGATATTCCTAAAATTTTGTTACATTTTTTCACAAAAAAAAAAAATAATATTTAAAGTTATTGGTACAAAAACCAAAACTAAAAAATAAAATGAAATTCAAGAAAAGTTCAATTTTTAAATAAAATAAATAGTTAAACTCTTTAAAACAAAGTTGAAAGAAAGCAAAAATTATACTCAATAATAAGATTTTTGTTGTGTTTTTTTTTAATCAATTGATATCAAAACAAATAAAAATAAAACATTTAAAAAAAATTGTGTTTGGTAAAAAATTCCCCACAAAACCGTCAACCGCATCACAAGAACAAATTGTAGATCAGGTTGAAAATTCTCATTTCAATAGTTTTTTTTTTTAAATAGAGCCAGTTCAAGGAAACATCAAAAATAAAGCCAAAAACGAGAAAATCTGAATTTTTAATATGCACACTCCGAATCAATTTTACCTCGGAAAATTTGTTTGTTTAAACATCCTTTTGGGAACATTTTAAAATATCATAGCTATTATAATATTTCTTTTAGTGCTCTGGCACAATTTATAGTAATCTTGAGCAATGGGCATATGTACATGTTGTCAGATAATTAACTCTTAAAAAAAATATCTCGTGAAAAAATTTTTAAATCCCGTGTTATCGTTCTAGTATGTGTAAGTTAGGTATAGTTCTTTGAATATTAGATTTTGCCCAAGCAAAACATTTTTTGGTCTTCACTTTTTGTAAATTTGTTGGTAGGTACGAGTCACTTTTCTGAATTTTCTTTCAATTAAAAAATCCCAAAATATATGCAAGGACAAATGCTTTGAATGCAAAACCTCGTTACAACTGTCTGTATAAGTTTCTTATGAGCAACAGGGTCAGAACTAAATTTTATCAATTTTTTTGCAAAATTGGGATCCGAAATAGAGAACATAGCAAGCATTAAATTTTAAAATTTAATTTGTTACAACTAATTAATGGCAAATTTAGGCAGTGAAATATCTAACGGGTGATTTTTTAGCTGGTTTGGTTTTGGCAACACTGGTTTTGACAGCTGACGTGTGTTTAGTACCTTGTGTCACTGTCAAACAGCTTCAGTTTGGTTTGCAATTTAACCATGGATCGTCTTACAAATGAACAACGCTTGCAAATTATTGAATTTTACTATCAAAATTCGTGCTCGGTTCGAAATGTTCATCGCGCGAAAAATTGTGTTCAGCGATGAGGCTCATTTTTGGTTGAATGGGTACGTAAATAAGCATAATTGCCGCATTTGGAGTGAAGATCAGCCAGAAGCATTGCAACAGCTACTAATGCATCCCGAAAAAGCCACTGTTTGGTGCGGTTTATGGGCCGGCGGCATTATTGGGCCATATTTCTTCAAAGATGATGCGAATCGCAGCGTTACTGTCAATGGTGAACGCTACCGAGCGATGATAACAAACTTTTTTTTGCCCGAAATGGAAGTTCTTGACTTGCATGATATGTGGTTTCAACAAGTCGGTGCCACATGCCACACAGCACGCGAAACAATGGCGCAATTACGAGGCGAGTTTGGTGAACAGTTAATTTCACGTTTCGGGCCGGTCAATTGGCCGCCTAGATCGTGCGATTTGACACCATTAGATTATTTTTTGTGGGGGTATGTCAAGGATAATGTCTATAGGGACAAGCCCGCTTCGATTGACGCACTGGAAGCCAACATCCATGCATTCATTCGTGAGATACCGGCCGATATGTGTGAAAGAGTATGCCAAAATTGGACTCAGCGGATGGGCTACCTGAGACGCAGCCGCGGTCAACATTTGCATGAAATTATCTTTAAACATTAAATTGCAAGGTTCAAACTATCGATTCAAATAAATATTTCATTAATTTTTTCGAATTTTTTGTGTTTTTTTTTTTTAAAGTTCTAAACCTCTTAAAAAATCACCCGTTATTTTAAGAAGTTTTTACCGCTTTTTGAATATAACATAGAAAACATAGAATGAAAAATTTTAAACAGTCGCAACTAATTAAAGACAAGCTAACAGCAAATTATTAAGCTTAAAACTCTTTGGTATTAGAAATTCTTACCCCTTTTTGAGGTTCTGCTTCAAATTTTATATCAAGCTGAAGAAAAACTAATAAAAACATGGAAAAAAATTTACTATTGAATTTAATCTCCCACAACTCACGACTAATTAAAGTCAAATTATTAAGCTTTAAAACATTAAGTGTGAGAACTTTTTACCGCTTTTTGATTTGTGTTAAGCTTACAAAGCACCCAAAAAACAGACACGGAAAGAATTGAAAAATCACCAATTGAAAAATTTGCAGTTGCAATTTACGAATTTATTCGTAAATCAAGGCACTTCGATCCCAAATTAATACAAATTCTGGTTATTTTACATTCAAAACGTAGCAAATTACAAAATTTGTTTTTCGTTATTTGCAATTAGAATTCATGATTCAATGTTGTACTTTTAATAGCAAAATACAACTTTTATGGCGTAATTTATTCTCCAAAAGAATAATTTCAAAAACAGGATTTAAAAATATTGATTTGCTGTAAATATTTTGTAGTTTACATTGCATAATCACTGATTTTCGATTTTTTTAGCAATTTGCAACTCCATGAGAATAGTTTCAAATCACCAAAAAAGAAATCGTAAATTACGACTTTTTTGTCGCAATTAACTTCTCGATGAGATAAAGCATCACAACATAGAATGCATCTAATCATTAATGTGTGACACCAATGATCTATATTGCACATTGGCATAGTGGTTGCATGCTCACTCCGCAACTGGAGAGTTGCGAGTTCAAATCCAAGTAGAGTCAAGCGCAAAGTATTTACTTCAAATAAATAAAAATTAAAGCGTATAACTGGAACATAAAGAGGAGTTGAGCCAAATTGATCTTTCAAAGTGGTTATCACGAAAAAAAAGTGGTCATCACAAATTTTTTTTGAAAATATACAAATTGTGCAATTGAGGAATGTTTGGATCAAATTGCGATTTGTTGTTCGCAATTTTTGTTTTCTCTCGATAGAATAATTGATACCTACGATTTTTTAGGTATCAATATCTTCATTTTGCCCAGTTTCGCAAATTGCAAGTAGTCATAAAATTACGAACAAGCCAAGGTGTAAATCGGGATTAATTTTTCGTAATTTGCAGCTCATTTTTCCTCATCTGATGTAAGAATTCTTTCCGTGTGGAAAACATTGAATGACAAATTAAAAATTTTCAGAACAAGTTAACGACCAATTAATGGCAAATGCTCTCCACACATTTTTTGAGTCGTGAAAGTTGTTTTCCTAACCAGACACTCGTAGAAAACAAATCACACAAGATAAATACAAAAGATCCAGTGACAAAATTGTAACTATGTAAGGACAAATTACTAAGCATTGAGTTTTAAAAGTTTTTACCACTTAAAAAACAAAATATAGAAAACATAGGACGACCAATTTAGAATTGCCACAACATATCAGAGTAAAATTATCCACTTACCTACTTTTCTTTCAAAAGTTGCTTTCCTGATTTGATATCAAGATAGAAAAGCACACAAAAAACATAGAAAACACTGCACGATCAAACTAAATTTGTCATAACCATTAACCATTAAGTAAGAAGTTTTTTTTCCAATTTTTTGACAGGGATACCAAGTTAGCAAAGCAAAAAAACATCAGTATCTAACGAAAAATTTTAAATTATCGCAACTAATTACGGACAAATCATGTACCTACTCATTTGATTTCAATTTGTGAAATTTGTCTTACTAGCTATATAGTCATTGAACAGATTCAACTTTAGTTGTCTTTAACATTGTTTTCTAGCCTTTTTTTAAAATCTAAATCAAAAAATGTTTCAACCATATTTTTTAAAATTAAAGTTGGGCAATGTGAGTTTTAAATGTCTTCAAAATCAATTTTCATAAAACTTAGCTTAAGCTAATGAAACAAAGTTAAATCTTGCACATAACGATAATTGCGACTTCACATACATATTTTGATGGTTATTAATCAATATTGGTTGGTAAGGTGATGGCGAAAATACAAAATATCCAATTTTTGAGTTATTTTTCTTTTAACCTGAATTCGTTTTAATCTCTTCTCTGATGATGCTCCCCTGATCACAGATTAGTAGGTTCAATTAAGAATAGAATTTTTCAAACTTTGTTTTTTTATGCGTAAGCGTAAGAATGTATCAACTTTTTACAAACGTGCTTCCTTATTCCAAAAATATGTTCTTATTTTGCCATTTTAAACCCGTTGCTGCATTTTTATATTTTCGTATTTTGAATTTTTTATCAAAGCTTTGCATTGTGAATTTCATTGTGCAGACATTTTTTGGTTCGTCAAATAAATGTTAGATGTAAAAGTTAGACACAAAATTACTACCCTTCCACACTTTTTTGACAATTTTCTAAATTTCTCAGAGAGAATTTTATTAAATTTTAACAGAATTCTTATTTTTCTCTAAAAATCCCCGGATCAAAGCCATAATTTTCTTCAAGGAATATTGATTGGGCAAGTAGGATTGGGCCCCTGGATTAAAAAAAAATATCTGCAAAAAAGCAAAGCCTTCCGATTTCAAATTAAGTGTTGTAGAAGTTCACTGCTATTTTAAATGAAAAAACGGGAATTAAAACAGCTGAGCAACAAAATTAATGGCAACGTCAATTCCAATGATGTAGGTTCATACAATTTTAAATGCGTTCCACTTGTTTTAGCCTTTGTCATTTAGCTCCTTTAAGGTCCTTTCAAGAGAAAATCATAGAGAGATATTGCCTGTGAACTTAAGAAAACGTTTAACCGTTTCTCTTTACTTAAATATCCCCTTTCTGATTATTTTTACATTTCTTAGAATTTTATTTTGCTGTTTCTAAGTTCTTTAGGTTAATTGAAGTCCTTATCCATGACTTTATTATTATTTGCTATGCAATAGTTTAAAGTTTACATCACAGCAAATGTTTAATTTGTCTTCACAACTATCAAAAAGATTCCACCATACAAAAGATGCCAGGGCTTCAATTTTCAAATAATCTCAATTTAATGGTAATACCTTAGCTTATTTATATTTGTGTCCTGCTAAAGAATATAAATGAAAAACATGAAAATTAAACAATTTCTGTTAAGACATGTTCCCCAACAATTTATCTCAGAATCGAAAAGTTTTAAACTTTTATCTTCTATCTTTAAAAAATGATTGCCTTTTCTTTGCAAATTTTCAATCGCTTTTTTGTGTTTCGATAAAGAAATCCATCATTTTGTTACACATTTTTTTTGTTCTTTGTCTATCCTTTCCACTTCATGTAATTCGTTCATCCCTTTGCTAAAAATGAAAGAAAAAAAATGCGTAATATATTCCTAAACCCTTCAACATCAGTCAACATTTGTGATAAGAATCTGCAATTTATTGCCCTCGTTTTTATCATGCTGCGTGCAATAGCTATTTATTTATTTTTTGTGTGTGTTCTTTTTGATTCTTAAGCTTTTGAGTTAAGATGAAGAAGATGAAAAAAAAAACAGTTTCCATCAAATTTGCTATTCGATTCTCATTCTGTATAGTATGTTCATATACAAAAAAAAAGCAAAAGGACGTGATCTGACTTTTGGGTTCGTATGTCATCCATGATGTTTTCTTTCTCTCATTCCTTTTTTTTTTTGCATAACTTCTACCTTTTGGGTTGTTTTTTTTAGCCGCAGGTATGGTTACCACTTGAAGAAAAAAATTAATTCTAGTTACACAAACTTACATCTATTAGAAGTTCTACCTTCTTAACCAGATTCAAAATTTTAATTTTCCTTTTAAACAAATATGTTATTTCTATCTCATGAGATATACAAAATTTCCCCTTCTTCTTGGTTCCACATTCATATTTAGATCCGTGAAAAATATCAAACAAATAAAGGCTATATGTACGAACAATTAGTGGGAATGCGGTTTGAACTTTGGAGTTCCTCAATCTTTCAGTTAATTCATTTGAATTCTTACTAAGAATGACAACCCCTTATTTAGGTATTAGAAATTTTTTTTTTTTTAATATGAGGCATTGAAAAGTTCCAAGGATCGACCCAGGTTACGTTAAAAGTTGAAAACCAAAGAGTCGATCCCCCAATTCCAACCTAAGTAGATTTCATTGGTAAAAATATCGGAAATGGTTTTCTGTAATCTGTCTTTGAAAATTTTATAACAATCAGTTCAGTTATTATCAAACTTTAAGTAAAACTTCCAAAATTGAAAGAATCCTTAAATGATTTTCGAAAATTTTACTCAAGTGGTAACAATGTACAAAGTAAAGGTATATCTACTTATCCCTTCCTAGAATTTGTTTGTCGTTGTCAGCATTGCGGGATAAATGTGTGTTCTTGTTTTGTTGCTAGGTTCATATATCCACCAACAACCCATCCATCTCAGCCCCCATTGCGCAAACAAAAATAAAAAAAAAACAACCTTCTGTGACACCAACTGTGTGGCGAATATCGTTTTTATGAAAAATGTCAGTCAAAAGCGAAACAATTTCCTCTAAGAATCCGTCTTACACCCGTCGTCGTCTTGTTACCACCAACTCACCCACTCGCCACTGCCATCACCGCAGCCGCCGACGCTCTTTTGTACACCTACCTACTTACCTATACCTGCTACATACACCTATATCTAAACCTATTTGTGTATGTAGCATATGACATGGAAAATTCAAAGAGTTTTTTTTTTTGTTCACGGAAATGGAAATGGTATACATCAGCGAAGGAGTGTGAGTATTCTTAACCCAGCATCACACAAAGTATACGACACCCCATCTACTCTATATCCAACTCCGACCACACTTAGTTTGTGTTGCTGTCACTTTGGGGGTGTGAGAGGCTGCCAAAGACAGGGAGCAGCAATCTTGCAAAAGTGTATGGAATGGAAAAATTGCAAACGTGCGTATGTCACTTCAACCATTTTGAAACGAAATTTGACATATGGTGGCATCAGCATCATGTGTGTGCATCAATCATCCCCATTCTACTCTCTATACACCCGCATATATTCTCACACAATCTCACACATTAACTGCTCCTCCTTTTAAATTTCTATCTCGTTGTAACTTTTCATCGCACATCTGACGAAGGAAGAACGAAAAAAAAAAAACACAAATCGATTAAAAAATCCATCTATTCATCCAGACATTAACCTCAACAATAATAATAATAATTAATCCGTTGGCTTTTATCTTCTGCTTTCTCATTTTCTTTTCAGAGATGGAAGCGGGAGGCATGCGGGAATGGAAGACACGAAGTCAAGAAGCCAGACATAGACTTATTGCGGCGCTTTCACCTTGACCTTGAAACCCACATTTATCGTTAGCGCCATTATCTCATCATCATCAACGTCATTATCATTATATCCTTGCCATCGTCATCAGCAGGCGGCAGGAGTAACCCAGCAGCAGCAGAGGCAGCATCAGCAGCAAGTGAAAGTGGGGTCGAAGTATAAAGTAATGAAAATGAGCAAAGAGAAAAAAAATTCGTATAGATATAAAAGAAAGAAATACACCAAGGAGCGAAGCTCGTTGCTTAATCCTTATTTAAACATTCAACAGACAAAATGAAGCAGCAGCAGTAGCATCAGCATCCTGCATAAGGATATTCTCAAGTCACATTTTTGTTTTCCTCGTTTTTATTTTTTGCCATTTTTTTTTTGTTGTTCTCATTTTGTCTTTATTCAAGGAATAGAGAGGTACTCGTATATTAATGTGAAGGGAGATTGCGGGTGAGGTGAAAAGATATCTACAATCTTCTGATGACTACTATCAGCTAAGCACGTGGAAAATGAACTTTCGCCTCCTTGAAATGAGGGCACTGATGAGATAAGTTTAAGACGTTATATACCGGAAGTTTTTGGCGGTAATGCGTGTATGAAAAGGATATTGGATAGTGTATACGTAAAAGAAAAAATTATTAAAAACTGTCTTTTTTAACAGTTGCAATATGTATTCTTTCATGCTTATAAATATTTCTTATTATTGATGAAAAATTCAATTTTGATGTCTTTTGACAGAAAATAGACCTATGAACCATTTGTAGCGAAATCATCTAGGACTTATTTGAATAAACGAATAAAGCTTAAAACTTAATTGATTATTGCTTACCAAATATTTTTTTTTTTTTCAAATAAAATGGCTTTCTATAATTCAATGATCATTATAGTAAGGTAGTTATATCCTCAAAGTAAGTATAAACTCAATTTAAAGTTAAGGGCTGGATCAAAATATTTTGTTTGCCAAAGAAAAAATTCGTCAATCTTCATAACGCCAATCAAGCAAAATATTTAGTGAAAATTGCGAAGTGATCGTTTGTCTAATCATTAAGGAAACACAACGTTGTTTTTTAAACATAAAATGCGGAGCAGCGAAATGCTTAATAAAAAAAAAATGTCGAAATGAACCTGCGCAAAACGGCAATTTGCTAAAATATTCTGGCTAAACACACCATTCCCGTTTTAAATATTTCAATTTTAAGGTTATGATGCAGGTATAGGTAATTGAAATTTTCATCCACAGAAAAAAAATTTCCCAAAGTTAAAAACGTACATAAAAAAAGATGTTACGGATTTTTAATTTAATTTGAAGATTTTAAGATTGTAAATCAAAATAAAAGCTGACAAAGAGAGTAAGTAAAGGTGAGATTGAAATGAAATTAATTGAAATGAAGAAAAAGATGGTATGCAGTATAGTATCAAGAGGCTGGGATTATCAAATCAAGACTATTTAGAATATTAGGTTCTACATTTACATTAGACACAAATTTAAATGGTTTTTCTGGCCACTTTTTCTAAATGTGGTTTTTTGCCTAAAAACGGCCGCGGGTCTCAAAATTCAATTTTGGAAGATTTCCCTGAACAAAACTTACTTCTTTTTTAATCCTTAACAAGATCCACTATTCCCATTTTGAATATAACAAAATTCCAACACCCCTTATGTACTGTTGTACAATGTACATACTAATTATTATAAAATAAAAATAACACTTTAAAAAATTGATCACACTGTTAGTCGGTTTCAATTAATTAATTTTAATTTAAGAAAATTACACATCAGCACAAATCAAAATTAAAAAAACGAATTGAAAGCTTAATTGGATGCATTTCGAGACGACCAGCATCATCTACATTCACGACTGCTGTAAATACATACTTTAAAATGAAAGGAAAATACTTGTATCTGATAGAAGAGTGCTCTAAATTTAAGTTTTTTTTAATTATGTAAGTCAAGTAAATACTCGTAAACATTTTTATTATTATTTTCTATTTTATTGAATCTTTATGAATATCTAATGTTGTTTTATCACTACAACTAGTTGGTTCAAGCACTGAACAAAGCCTCAAATTTTCGTGAATTTCAAAAAAACATGGCTCGCAATGACCGAAACTTCAAGCTTTCTTAAAAACGGCGTTTATACACGGAAAGAATTCTTGAATCTGATCACGAAAAATGAATCGCAAATTACGAAAAATGAATCCCGGTTTATACCTTGGCTTAGGATTTTGTAATTTACGCCTATTTATTTGCAATTTGCAAAACTGAGCAAAATGATGATATTGATAAAAATCGTTAATCAACACTCTTGAGTATCAGTTATTCTAAGGAGAGAGAACAAAAATTGCGAACAACAAATCGCAATTTGATCCAAACCTTTCTCAATTGCACAATTTGTAAATATACAAAAAAGATTGATGATCACCACTTTTATTCCGTGATATCGCTACTTTGAAAGATCAATCTTGCCCAACTCTTGAATTTGCAGGTATACACGTATTTAATTTTATTTATATTTATTTATTTGAAATAAATACTTTGCGCTTGACTCTACTGGGATTTGAACTCGCAACCCTCCAGTTGCGGAGCGAGCATACAACCTTTATGCCAATTTGATTTGCAACTTTTTTCATGGAGTTGCAAATTGCGAAAAGAAAATCGTTAGTCAGTGATTGTGCAATGTAAATTACAAAATATTTATCGCAAATCAATATTTTTAAATGCTGTTTGTGAAATTATTTTTATGAAGAGTAAATTACGCCAAAAAAGTTGTATTTTGCAATTAAAAGTACAAGCTTGAATCATGAATTCTAATTGCAAATCACGATAAAACAAATTTTATAATTTGCTACATTTTGAATGTAAAATAACCAGTTTTTGTATTAATTTAGGATCAAAATGCCTTGATTTACGAATAAAACATGATTCGTAAATCGCAACTGCAAATTTTTCAATTTTACAGCACACATTATTATAGGTAATATAACTACAATTTTGAATTTTGATCAGTAAATATTTTGTGTTGTATTTACGTGTATATAAACCAGTAAACCATTTTGTTTTGTTGAAATTTAAGGAAATTTGCAAAGTACCTACTGTCACAAAACCCGTATTGGAAAATGGTTACGTATGTAACCAACATATTTTAGTACTTAAAGCCTAGTACGCTGCCTATGCGAAACGAAATATTGAATTGGTCTCGAAAACACGAAAAAAACATATGTCATTTTTTCGCAAACAACAAATCGTCTGGGTAGTTAATTGTGCATTGTGCGCAAAAAAAGAGTGTAGACTTCTCCAAATAACTCTTGGTTGCAAAAATAACTTTTTTCACCTTCAAATAATTTAAATCTGATTTCAGAAAAATTCTATCACGTCCAGGGGGGTCGTTCCGTATTTCGATTATCGCCAGACGATATCGTTTATACGATGGTCTTGCTTCATGAATACTGAAAATGAATATCGTTTTGATGATTAAATACTTGATTTAAGGAAGTCAATAATCACCAAAAGGCTATCGTCAAAACGATAGAGCTTAGACGATAACTAAAGAGGTATTATCTTGTATTAATTTGAGTGCTTTAAGAGCGGTAAATGCTTTTTCGTTGATTTTTACCACTGTTTTTAATACTAATAACGACATTTATATTGGTTCATAGTTTGAGCTTTCAGAAAATATCCTACAAACCAATTAAACCTACCCAATAATCAAATAATGAAAACGTATATTTTTGCTATAAGCCCGAACCATGATTAAGGGCATTGTCTTGCTGCAATATCATACCTCAAGCTATGCCTATATATGTATGTACATATATTTGATCAGATATTTTGTAGGGTCTTCATATTCGTATTCAACACTCGGCCACTTGTACCCCGAAGAAATTGTATTTTAAAATGGGCACTCTGATTGAGCAGCGACTTTTTGAACAAGTTCCGTACCGTAAATAAAAAATGTATGCAGGTATTTACACTTTAACTGATGATATTGCAATAAAATTTTTAAAATGACTTGACATTTCAAATAAAAAGACAAGGATTCTTAGTTTTGACAACAAAATTCATTTTCGAAATTCATTTAAAAAAAAGCAATAGACGAAGTAAATTATAGACGATAACGTTAAAGGCAATCGTTTAAACGATTATTGTTTTGTAAATTATGCAATGACCCCCCTGTTTTTTAAAAGATTTTTGAAAAATATTAATGATTTGAAGAATTAATCTCTCTAAGATATGGTGGGCCTAGTTAAAAATTATAACTATTGTGCCTTTTCATGTCATGAGGACTTATTTCACATACTAAATGTTTTGACATGAAACGAGATTAGTCTTTATTTTTCAATGAATACTCGCATTAAACCGTTGTTTAAAAGAAGAAACAGAAGAAACTTAAAAATTTCGTAGTTTCTGTGGTCTACACTGTAAAAATATCTTATTTAAGAGATAATGGAACTTCTATCAGATGTTCATAAAGTCAAGTATCTATCAGAGAATTTTTAATCCGAAAAGGTTTTTCCATGACAATATTTCACTAATAATACATTTAAACCAGGTTTTGACATCACAAAAATTTGTTACAAGTTGGACAACCCATTTCACCAACTGGGTTCTTAAAATTGATTTATCTCAATACCTACAATTGTATTAGTCGTAAGAAGATGTGTATCAAAAAATAAATAAGCTTTAGATTTGTCCTTTTTACGAGTAAAATATGTATGTATGTACAAATTCATTAATCAAGGGTAGTTTATTGACTAAATCTCTTATCATCTTAGAACATTCTTTTTCTAACTTTGTTCTCAGATCAAACTGAGTATTATGTTCGAAGTCTTAGGAAACGACAAACTGTTATTGTTTTCAAATGATAAAATATTTATAAAAGGGAAAACTGGTTGAAAAATATAGGCAAACTGGATGTTCAATATAAAAAAACAACATTTCAGTCGATCTTTGCGAGCAATTTACTAACCAAAATTGAGAAAATTCATTCGATAAGTGAACTTGATGAACTTCTTGTCTTTGAAGCTTTCAGCTCAACAGCTGAAGGAACCTATTCCTATCAAATTTGAACAAATGTATTGTCCTAAAGAGAACTTACGATAATTTTTTATAAATATAGTAAGGTCACGAAGAAAGGAAATATTTATACAAATTATCAAAGGTCTTCTACGGGACAAGATCGGTTATCGGACTTATCAATGTTTTCCATATAGAAGTCGAAAATATGAATTTACCTCATGTTTAGCAATGGAAGACTCAATTAGTGAAATTGTTTGAAAAAAACAGGAAAAATCTAAATATAAGATGATTTGACACAAAATAATTGTTTTTAAGTTTTAATACAATTTCGTTTGCATTTATTATTAAAACTAAAATTTTAATGCAATGTGAAAATAATTTGCATTACAAAAAAGTTTATGCAAACTCGAAAATTTGTTGCGTTAAAAAAAATGTTGGTACGGAACAAAAATGTTTTGCATTAAAATTATATTTAATACAGTAACTATGTATATAAGAAAATTTTCGTTAAAAGAAAAAATATTAATGCAGGCCAGAAAATGTTTGCATTAAAAAAATTTAATTCATACTCGAAAATGTGTTGCGTTAAAAACAAAATGTTTATGTGAGTCAAAAATTTTCTGCATACAAAAAATTTCAATAGAATTTCCAAAAATTTATAAAAATCCTTTGCATTAAATCTTAAACGAATATAGACATATTTTGCATTGAAAAAATGTTTGAAAATTTTTGTTAAAATCAAATAACTACCATAAGGTGTCCGGCAATTGGTTAATAATATCATAGGGCAATATTTTTTGGGTAATAAGAAAAAAATATTATGGGAAAAACGCTATCTCACCCAGGAGGAACAATTTCTGAAAAATTGTCTTTAAATTATAGAAATTAAATTTCTAAGTATGAATATTTGGAAGAAAATTTCAGTTTTTTTGTCGAGTTGATAGTTTTTAATTTCAATTTTTGTGTTCAAAATTCAATGGCCCTGTGAATTCTTATAGTCAATTACCGAAAAGAAAAAGTAAAAATCTTTCTTAGAGAAATTAAAAAAAATTGAAAGTACCTACTTTAAGCAAAAAAAAAAAAAATTTTTAATTATGAGTTTTAATTTTTGTGTCATAAACAAAACAATACAAACTGTGTTAGGGAAAAAGTATTTATTTATTGTATTCTGGTAATATCAATAATTGCATATTTGCAACCTATGAAATTTTTTTTTAATTTTCAACAATTTTCGTTTGTTTTTTTTTTTGAGGAGCAACAAAAATATTGTAACTATTGCTTATTTTAAGCTTTAAACTCTTAAGACAACTAAATGAAAATCCAATGCGTTAAAAAAAAAAAAAAAAAATAGTGACGTTTCTTGTGTTTTCGAATAAGGTAGATATTTTTAATATTTGAAGGATCTAGGGGAAATCGTCTTAAGTCCACTTAGGTTAGTTCCAAAAAATTAAATTTTAAGTTTAATTCAAAGGAAAATTAATAACAGTAACAAATTAGTTTACCAAGGAAAAAGTAAGTATACCTATTTAATAATGCAAACATAACATTTATTGATTATTAATTCTTGATTTTTTGTCTGATAAGCTGATATGATTCAAAAGGACCTTTGACGTTGGAGCCTAAATGTCGAACGAATTAGATGAAAATTTCTTTTGAATGAGGCACAAAAAACGCTTCAAAAAAATGTTCCCCTAGTCTTTCATTTCTTTATTTCATATTTTTGGGCTTTTTTCTAAAACAAGGACGTTAACACAAAAAACTTCTTAGAATCTTTCTCATAGGAAGATAGTAACTTATGTCCTCGTTTCCTATTTTTTTCTTACAGTTTTGTCCTTAAAATTTCATAACGGTAGCTAATTTTGGAACAAAAACAGTTAAATTCACAAAATTATGGGAAAACATTTGTGCTTATTTTACTGTCTGATTCGATATAATATATTCTAAACCAAAAAACTCTCCAATAATCGTTGTCAGCTCTCCAAAGAAGAAAATTCCAATATTGATCCCGTCAAGGATATACCTATCACAACAGATATTTTTTTTTTAAGTTTCAAAAAGCTAATCTAGTGCTCTAATGACTCGTTTTTCAGTGCTCTGAGTTGACTCTGATTTCTGAGATTCATGGGAGTAGAAAATAGGTTTACAGTGAAGAAATAGGTTATCGTTAACTTGTAGTCACCAATTCTTATTGAAATTATAGTGCGCCCCTTCAATAGTGGCGCACATTCACAATCTGTGGAGTTAATTTAAATCTTAATTCACTGAAAACATGCTTCCTATAGGTTCAAAAAATCGATCCATGTAGCATCATACATACCAACGCACAATGTAGATTTGCCAAACATTGATTAAATCACAATTAATTGAAATTATAACACTTTCCAATTAATATAATTAAAAACTAAAAAAAGTTCATCAAAATTAGCCACGACTGTGAAAAAAGCTTATTAAAAATCATTCGAATAACTCACCCAACCTATTCTCATACACTATGAAATCCTTTTCACCAAGGAACACAAATACTAATACAAAAAAAGACTGCTCGTATAGCCAAAACACAAAATGAATCACAACTCACAATACACTTGAACAACAACAAAAAAAAAAAATGAAAAGAACACTCGCGAAATTATTCGAATAATTTCAATATGTGAAACAAAAGGCAATGGAATCTTGTTATCCTTCCATACCCATCCATATTCATTCTCCCTCTTCTCTTGTATTTCACAATTCAGCCATTACAGTACTTTTTATCATCAAAATCGTCCTTGCACACAGCACATGCCATGCTACAAACAACATACGATGCTGGGGAAAAATGCTAATATCTCTGCGCAGGTCCTGTTCTAACACGCTATCCTTGTTCCACCCGCAAGGATACGATATGATCAAAAATATTTTCAAAGGATACATGCAAAAAACACAAAATATAAAATGAGTGAGAGAGAGGGGTTGGCGGCAGGCATGCACACAACACAAATGAATGAAAATCCTCATCAGCGTAAACTTTGAAAACAACAACAACAAAATTGTAGGGCAAATTTCTTTTTTTGTTCCATGGAGGATTTTTTTTTTTTTTTGTTGCTTTCGTCCTTCGTTATGTAGTGTTAATTGCAGTGATTCTCTCTGCTAAATACCAACATCCTGGTAATTTTGTTCCACAGGCAGGAGAAGAACCCAGAGTTGATTTTCATTTTCATTCATTTGCAATTTGCTTTTGGTGCGAGTGGCGGTAAATTCTTCAATAGTTTTTTGTTCAATCAGCAAAGTTGAACTTTGGGTGTGCTAAGAACATAGTGCAATTTAATTATAACCATCATGAGATTTATTTATACTAAAAAGGATATTTTTTTCTATAAGGACAAAGTGAATATAAAAAAGTGATGTAATCTTTTGTGCTCTTAACGGAATTTCTTCGACTTGAAGAAACTACCTAGGTATACCTAAATTACATACATATTGGATTATACTCGTACACAAAAAAAAAAACAAGGACATAAAGGATAAAGCTGCCATTTTGTGTACTTCGTTTGTGAAAATAGAATTTTCCCATATAGGCAATAAGAAATGGAAAAGAAACACAAAGAAATAGAAGTAATAAGGAAGCATCCATCAATTTGATGGATAAATATATGCAAATTATAATGTGTATCCTTGCTTGTTCCATCACATCCATACATATATACAACAACAAAAAAAACGTCTCTGTCCTGTGTCGTCCTCGTGCGCGTTGTCGTTTTGTCGTGTATGCAAATCCCTTTACACAGTGAGTACCCAAATCCAATATTGTATGGGTTTTGTGTGTATATATTTGATGTGGTGGAGGAATTGAGAACTACCTACATATAAATATATGTATGTTTATGGAATGTCGTAGAACGCAAGAAGGAGCACCTCTCTATACCTATCTAAACTTGCTGGTACAACAAGACAACCAAAAGGATATTTTGCGACAAGTTTTTTCTTTCTTGTTTTTTAATAAATTTTCCTTCCCAGATTCCAAGGATTTTTCATTTTTCCTTTTGGGATGAAGAGAAAAAAAAAATAGAAGAAAATAACATCCCGAATATCCCACGCTTTTTTTTCAGCCCCAAGCCCCCACCCCAATTCTTGTATATTTCTTCAAATATTCGGTTGTTCCCAGGCGAATAATAAAACACAAACACCATACCACACAGGCACACTCATACAGATTTTCAATTTTTATATTTCTTTCGACATTTTTGTTTGCAAAAAATAATAACAATAAAACCGAAAATAAATAAATGAAAAATGAGAGCAGCAGGCGACAACAAGGACAACAAACACGAAGAGTCCCCCATCCTCGTCGGTTTATTGGGGTTCGATTCCCCCAACTCTACCTACTCTATGTCCCAGATCCACACCCTCGTACCACATCAATTTCGATCGATATTGAATGATTGATGGATTTGAAGAAGGATTCCGAGCAGGAGTTGGAGGTGTTGGTTATGCTGAAGAAGAAGAAGAACAAGGGAACACAGCATTTGAACATTTCGCTAAAGAAATTTATATTCAAATGAAAATTGAAAGACAATATATTATATTGCGGATGAAGGCAGCACCATCAGAACCAGCAGCAGCAGTCGAAGCATGCACTGAGACACTCAAACCCATGGATGAGCTGTTTCCATTCAAGACACTCCCGGCTTGGCTTGGCCTAACTGCGCCTCTGCAAAGACATCGACATCAACCGACAACAGAGAAGATGACGACGAACGAAGAAGGATTGTGTATCAATGTAATTTGATAAAAAATATGAAATTGAAATTTTCTATCTCACAGATAGCATAGCGAGTTTGGATACAATTTTTCTACTCTGCCTTCTGCCATATAAAGTTACTTATATGTAGGTATAGGCTATAGGGTGCTGTGTGTTTGTATGCTATTTGATAAACGAGAACCGATAGAAGAGGTGTCATGCTATAGATATAGGAGCCGAGTGCGACAGATGGGATGTGCAAAGTGGGTTAAGGTATTGGCGAATATAGAATTTATTAGGAGAGCTCCTTTAGTTCTCAAGTAAGTGCGAATTACTTATTCAAAGAGGCTCTTCCAACGCAGCTCCACCGCCAGCAGCAGCAGAGATAAAGAAGTGAACGAACGTGTAACCTTTATGTGAATTTGATGGATGCTCTAAGTTCTGTATCTAGTTTTTTTTTTTGTGTGGTAGAGTGGATACCCATAACAACCTTTCGAGCGGGCGAGAAGTAATTGTCACTCGATTGTTAGAAGACACTGTTTTATGATAATAGCATTTCTTTATTAGAAATCATCACGACCAGTAGGTTCCCTCTTTACAAAGAATTAAAGAGGGTAACAAGATTGATTGTTGTAGGATGTCATTTAAACAGTCAATCAGTATGAAAGGTGTAAATTAAACAAATGCAAATGGGCAATAATTTTCAAGTATTAAGGTGTGTTGCTGGTCAGAATAGTAAAATATATTTCTAGATTGATTTGTGCTTGAAGACAAAGGTTGTTGAACTTGTTTACTTTCCCCGTCCTGATCTGAAGCTCAAAATTACCTATTTTGAATAACTTTATGAATCAGGTTCATCGGAATAAATAGTTTTCCACAGTATGAGTCCAAAATTTTCTGTTCTTTAAATTATTCGTTTCTCAAAATGATTGAGGCTACCGGAGTTTCCAAGAAAATATTTTACATTTTCTTCAAGGGCTGGGTTGGTACTATTAAAGATTTCTTAAAATTTAAAGAAATGTTTGTATTCGTGAGCTGAACAGATTTTTTGATTTTTCAATAAGGCTTCATTGATCTTCAACTTCGAAAAACTGTACCCGCAGTCTCTTAAAAACTTCAGATTTATGAGTGGCAAGTCAATTTACGATCAAGTAAGTTTTCATACATTAGCAAAATATTTTAAACAAAATATTCTAATTGGAAAATAGGGTAGAGTTGGCATCCTCTGACAGCGGGGCACCAGCCGGCACCCCAGGCTAATTTTGGAAAACACTTTTAAAAATTCTGAAAAAATAGCTCTTATATAATGCCATACCCACTAAATTATATTAGCTTTCAGCTTCTAGTCCGTGTCAAAAAGAAAAATAAAAACAATTTCGAGTGCCATTGACTATAATTTTTTGGGCAAGTTTGTGCCATCTTCAAACTCCGCCAGTACGAGTACGTTAATGAAATCATTAATTTGGAATCGAGTTTTTAAAATTTTGAATAAATAAAGAAATTATACTTTCGCCTATTTTCTCATAAGGCGTCAGAGGGTGCTCATACTCCACTATTATTATAAATAAACTAAACTAAGCTAAACTAAACAACAATTATGAAAATCAGTTAGGACATACAAGGATTAAGTATTGCAATAGTTACAGGTGTGACACAAATATTGTTGGTTAACTATCAAATTTTACCAGTTATGAGCTTCAAATTCCAAATTGTCTTATCTGACGGAAACCTTAGATTAAAGTTTTCATACTTCCCACTCAGTCTGTCAGATCAGTCTGTTACAAAAATAGTTTTGAAGCATGAAAAGATATAACTTTTGGTCGAACAGAATTGAAAGAACATAACCTCCTCCTCGCAGTGGAACGATCAGTGCAAGTTTCCAGTCATGGGAATATTTTGTTGTTTAGGTAATAATATTATTTTTTGGTGATGTCCTTAAATCTGTCTTCTTTTTCTTGTTTAAACACAACAGCTCTTTGGAATCACTAGCTCAGCCTCGTACTATTTTTTTCAACAATTAAAATGCGAAATTAGACATAACTTTGTTTTGATTCAATATTTAAGGAAATTTAAAATCAAATTTTGTAGGTCTTTAAATAATTTATTTAAATTAAAAAAACAATACAATTCAATATAAAAACATCCATATTTAGAACCATGTTCTAAAAAATAATAAATTTGAGCTTTCAGTAGGTTTTAAATATTTTAAATATAAATAAATTAGTCGTTGGAATGTTTTATCGGCCCACCACATAATTTTGTTGCCTAAATCAATAATTGTGTTATCAGCACAAAATTTCAATCTCTTAGGTATAATGGAAGGTGGTGCTCAAGCAACTCACTTTTCTTAAGTTTTTCTAGAAAATCCCTTAAATGTACTAAGATTCCCCGAATTCGTGGTTGATATTTTGGGGTATGATTTATGGTTTTATTCTATGAAAGGGAAACATTCTTTCTCTCCTCCCTGCGGCCAGGGCAGGACATAAACTGAAAAAAAGTTATTTCAAATCAACGATTTCACATACAGAAACATGTTATGTTTTTTTTTTTCTAAGCCAATAATTTATTCTTTTATTTATTATTCATATCAAGTTGTTTCAAATAAAAGGTTTTGAGAAATTAAATTTTAAAAAGAATGTTTTTGGAAAGAATTGTGATTTTTTATTTAAAAATTAATTTTTTTTATTTTGCATTACTAAGCGCAGTTATTTTATTTTAAATTTCAATGCTCTTTTTAAATTTTAGCCAATTTTTGAAAACGAAATGCAAAAAAACAAGAGATACTTTTTCCCGTTGCTTATTTGGTTGGTTGTGTTTATGACGTCAAAAATTTACCATTCCTTATTAAACCTCCTTTTCGGGTTTTTTTTCGGGAAATTACTAAAAAACTAGGACTGTTTTGACTAAAAATTGATAAGAACGAAAAAAAGAAACACCATTTAAACAAAAAAAAAACAGAATTTTTTCAAAAGTATTCTTTTTAAAACTTAATTTCTCAAAAACTATTCTTTAAATAATAACCATAACTCATTATTGCATGTGATTTCGTTGATTTGAAATTATTTTTTTTTCCGTTTAATGTCAATTTTTCAAAAATTGCCCCCTTTGCCTCAAGGAGGGAAGATAGAATTTTTCCCTTTCATAGAATAAAATCAGAAATCATTCCCCAAAATATATAACCACGAATTTGGGGAAACTTAGTATACGCCATTATTAAGCGAATTTTCTAACAAAATTTTATTTTAGGCTAGGTAGAAATGGCTGTCAGTAAATTAAAAAAGTAAGTAGCTGGAGTACCGCCCTCCATTATACTCGTACCTAGGAGGTTGAAATTTTTTAGTTACAAAATTCTGTGGTGCTCCAGTCTTAAAACAACAAAACTGTTTTTTGAACCACCCTACTAAACATACAACAATTTTTAGTTGCGGGTTCTGGCCTCGTTTAGCTAAGTTTATATTTGGTTACTCAAATGATCAAGCGAAGACAGTGACAGTTTTGTTTTTCTTACTACAACTTAGTTTCGTTCCACTAACCTTGTGAAATTATGTGATTTTCTATGAATTTCCAATACCGTTTTCCACAGAATAGTGCATTCCAGAGGAAATTGAATATTACTCCAATCTGTACGTTTTTGACCAATAAATTTCCTTGGATGGAAATTTTCAGCTCAGCAAAATTTTAGTAAGTAAATATTAGCAAAGAAAAATGAAAACTTATTATTCATGCAAAGTTATCCGAAAGAGATACTGGGAATGTGACTTTTCGCACCATATATCTAATTTTTAAAAGAAATTTGAAAACCCAGATGGGTTATCAATTGGTGGTTTCAATGGTTTCTTTTTCTTACAACAATTTGTGTAATAGATTTTGGATAGCTAGAAATTGGTAACTCCGAGCTGACCTAAGACTCACTCATATATAATTCTAAATCAAGGAAAAACAAATCCGTACTCAGTACCCTTTTTGCGAAAACTACTACTCGTCAGGAATCATTCAATTTTTTCCATATCTATAAAATCAGAGAAAATCAATACCTGGCAGTTTCATATTATGAGGGCTTCTTTTTAAATAGTTTTTTCTTACTGTCAGCTGAGGATATTTACCACATCTAAGGCCTAGTACATACATACATTTATGTGAAGTACAGTTTTCATATAAAACTGTCAAAAACTAAGTCCAATTATTTAGGCAACAAGGATTAACAAATTTGCCTCGAAGTAAATGCAATTCAACCGGCTTTTCCAAACAAAAATGTGCATTAATATTGAATTTTCATTTTAAGTATGATCTAACTTCACTTTGAAGTATAAACTTGGCTTAAGTGGATAATTTATCAAAACGTGAACTTTAAAATGGATACCAACAAGCTGTATTGTAATTTTAAGTAATTTCAATATTATAACTTCAAGACTCAGAATTTAAAACGATCTCCGTTAAACTTAAAAATATGTTTTCAAACGAGGCTAAAACAACTTGTAGATACCTTTTAATTTTTCAGATAAATATGTGAATTGCGGAATTCTATAAACGATTTGGAATTAAAAATGAATAGATATTTAAAAATTGTTATCTAATTAGTATCTACCAGCAGTTATTTCATTCATTCTGAAACATCTATGTTTAGCGAAGGACTCTTTACCTATACATATTATACAATATCTTAAATAAAAGAGAAATATTTTATTGATAGGCAGGTATGCATTTACCGATTTGTGTCATTAAAGTTTATTCGCAACTTAAGTGCCTCTTATCGATAGTTGAACTTCACTAAACGAATAAAGATCAAACCAACCGCTGCGCAGTGCTGCTGCAAGACACATTGGCAGCATGGTCACTTAAAGGCCATCAGCACCTGTCGCAACTTCAATGACAAATATCACAATAACTCCAGAACATAACTTCCTTGGCAGCAAAATGGCCATCAGGGCCACCACACCACACCAACCACATCACCAGCCAGACAGACAGACAGAAAAGATATACTCGTATATTCTGCACATAGGTACCTACACCAGCAGCTGTATGAGAAAAACCATTTAATGTTTGTACTGACAAAGCTGGCAGTTATGGTATACATTTGTCTTAATAGCCCGATGCCAGCCTATCTATAAACTTGGATGAGCCAACTTCCTTGGTCATATTTGCAGTGTAAGCTGCGTATATCCAATATAAACTCCTTCTTTTGCTATTCCCGTACCCGTGGTCATTTAATTAATTTCCTTTTAATACTTCAGCGATAACAATAAATAGTTGAGTACCTATCTCCTTTGGACCATCCGTCCAATGTCCTCCTTTTGGACAAACACAAAAATAAGAAAAGCAAATCCAGCAGGAGAGTCTAGTCTTTTTTCATACGAGTATATTTTTTTTTTGTTTCAAACCATACCATCAACATCATCGCGTGGAATTTCAATTAGACAGGAGCACTGATTGTATCCTGGACATGGACAGTGGACAGTGAAGATTTTCCTCCGCAAACACTACAACCACAGAGCGCCAATCTCTGGATTTATGATCAATTAGTTAGCCGTTGTTGGTTGCTATATGGCCAGGCCAACTACATACAGATTCCCGCTGTGTTCGTTCTGCAGTCAAATTCATATGTTAATTGCTACATTGGGGCGTTTTAATTGATTCTGCGCTGGAGCGAGCACGATATATTTCATCTTTACGATAGTGTTTTTGTTAATTTTGTTGCTTTTTTTTTGCGGAGTGAAATTCATTTCGATTGGTGTAATTATCGCCAGTTATACTCGTATTACAGATATGACGTGGATTAAGGACAATCGCAATTAAATGAGGTTCTTGTGTAAAAAATATTGTTATGATGATGTTTAATGTAAGGAGAGAAAAAGAAACATTCAAAAGCAGATGTAAAATAGCAATTATATTGTCGTTTTATCAAAATTTATATTTTATTAATAAAATTTTATTGTAAAATTAATATAACAAGAGACATCTTTTATTTTTTTAATGCTCTTACGCAATAGCGAAGGAGGCAAATAGAGGTAAGTTGATTTAAAAACTGAATAAGGCACTTCAAAATATTAAAATAGGCGTCTTTTTTTAAATCAATTTTAATATGTTGAACAAATAATAAATTAAAAAAAAAAGAACAGCAACTGGAGCATTCCACGAAGAATGGTAATCAGATGAGAAATTTAAAACTTTGTTTCCGAAATTAATTTTGTATGGAAATGTGATGTTTCTCATGCTACGTTTGTAAAACAAGTTGAATTTTTGAAAAATAACAGTTAGTTACTTAATAAGCCCACGTTCCATATACATTTTTGCATCAGATATGGAAAATAATTCAAATAATTGCTCTGATTTGTTTTTTTTTTAAATTTATAATTTGGAGTTAATTTTATCAAAGCTAGAGGTATTTTAAAATTCTGTTAGAAAATAAAAACTTTTAAAACAGAACAATCTTTATTATTTATTATTTTAAGGTTGAAATAAAAGTAGTTTGCCTGTCTTGCACGTAACGCTAAAAATACATTTTTGTAGCTTACTCCCATTTTAAGAAAGTTTCAGAAATATAATATATTTTGATAAACAGAGCTTATTTACTGGTATTTTAAACCAAAGGAAATTTAAATTTATATTGAATAAATTTTGTGAAACCCAACTTCAAAAGTCGTCGCACACGTTACGCTTTAGTAACCTTAAATCATAAAAAAGCCTTGCATTTCTTTTCTTCAATTATTTTTAAGTTATTTTTAGCTTAAAAATAATATCTTAGTGAATTTACCTTACACCAGGGCCGGGCAAGCTATACGTGCAAGCGTTGCAAATGTACAGGGTGCTGAACCCAATGGGCGCCTGGCAAGTATTAAAAAATTCACTTAATTATTTATTTTTATGTTATTCAGCCTTATTGTGAATTTCAAATGCAAAATTTTTCACCCGAAAAATGTGTGATCTTGCGGAATCTTAAAACTATTGTGAGTTTTGGTTGAACGACTCTTGGCCTAAAATAAACAAAAAAAAAGCTTGCAGAAAGGTCAAATCTTTAGCTCATAACGAAAAATATCAGAAATAAGCTATCACAAAAAAGAAAAATTTTCGTTTTTCGGTTGAACTAACAATAGGCGAAAAGTTTAATGTCATTGGAATGTTGCGCACGTGAAACTCACAATAAGCCTGATTAAAATTTTCAATTATTTTTTAGATACCTTTTACTTTAAAACTTTTTTTTCAGTTCATATATTTTTGTGATACTCGTATGTTTTTTGAGTTAAGCTTATAACTATTTTTATAATCTTTAGCTACTATTATTTTTGTGATATAATAGGTCTGTTCCATTACATTGAATTCCTGTGATCTTCTGTGCATTTCTACACATTTTATTCTAAAGTTCTATCAAAATGCATGTAAAAAAATGTTTTGACACATGTTTGGACTAAAAATTGCAGATATTTAATGTAAAGGAACACGCATAATCAGCCTTATTATGAGTTCCACATGGAAAATATTTCACGAGAAAATTATTTGTTCCTCGGAATTTTTTTTCGCTTGGTATCTGTCAACAAGTCTATTGCAGATAATTTTTTTTAATAATTTCCAATCAAACCAGACGAATAAAAATAACTTGTGCCTAATCAACATGTAGGCATTCTGACTATTTAAAGTACAAGAATATTCAAAATCGGGAAATTCATTTTTCAAAAATCGCATTAAAACATTTTTAAAACCTTTTCAAAAGCAGACCTTTTTAGCTTTGTAAATTAAAAATGTATTCTTCCTTCAACATACATAAATAAAATGCTGCCTTAATTAAAAAAAAAATGAAGACTTAAGAAGATTCAGATTTTTGTATTTTAAAAATAAACAGTTAATTGAAGGTATAAACTTTAATGTTTATTTAGGTTGTGTTGCTCCATTTTTTGACTTTTATTTGGTGCCCTTTATGCCTTAGCCTAATGGGATTTATGGGGCTGCAAAGCTGCCGGTTGAAAATTTACCTAAGTGAGTTTAGAAAATGTTTAAAATTTTTAAAATTCTGGAAGTTCATTTAAAATGAAGATTTCAATGATGTGAAAAGTTTTTTCAAGTGCATCTTGTTTCCAAAGTGATTAAGACCATAGCATCCCTTTTTAAGACGTCTTTTGCATTTCTTCTTTGAATGTAGAATCAGTTAATCAAATAGTGGGTGTTATCGAGTTTGTTTATGTTCAAAAACCAACTTATTGCAAAATTAAATTTGTACTAGTATCAGAGAATGGAGGTTTTATAATTTGAAGATTTATGCAAGAATATTACATAGGTAATAATATTCTTAAACTTTTTATGATCAAAAACTTCCACAACATATTACATATCTACATTCTACAATATACACCTTGCTTGTATGGTATTTTTCTTATACCAATGAATGTTCGTGTTTCCAACTATTTTTTTTATTTCTACTGTACAATATTTATGAATGTTATTTAATGGTTTGAAAATTTAAAAACAAGAAGCTATTACCAAAGATATTACGTGTTCTAGTTAAACTAACAGAAAATGTTCTATTTTACCCAACATTAGCAGTTACTCTGCGGAACATCATACCAAGATGCCATAAGTCCACAGGAGATGATGTTAAACTTATAATCAAGTCAGCTGGAATGATTCCATACATCTTGTATGCTGTTATTTTTATTTTGCATTCGTGATGTTCTCATTGCAGGTTGCATCGGAAAGCATGATCCATCATCTCGAAATTCTAAGGATGAGTATTATGGAACTACAGGCTTATGCAATGTTATGTTAACAGGAAAAAAAAAATCATGTAGACATCTTTAATTTTTTTTTAAACAGATAAAAATTATGTTAAAATACGGTAGGATATGAAACCTGTCATATATTGAAAACTTTTTTAAATAACTATGAAAAGTTTGTTTTATTATTGAGAATAGTGGTTTTTATTTTGTTCATCTTTATTGTTGGATCACTGCGCGTAATCGCGTGACAAAACTCAGTCAAAGAAGTAAGTTTTCTTTTTAAAGATGTAAAAGTTTTTTTGTATTAAAAATAAAAATATTGAACCCGTATTTATAGTTCATTGTAATATTACAGGTTGTGCTCTTTGAGTTCAATTAATTGAATGTGTTTCTATTTAAGGAAAAGTCTGGCAAATTGATAAATAAGGAAACAAAAACTAGTTTAATAAAAAATGCCTTGCATACTAATACTGTCTAAAATTTTAAATAAAATAAAATTAAATGAAATAACTGAGTTTTATGCCAGCAAAATGTGTTAAACAAACGAATTCCATGAAGAAGAAGAAGTACCGCTCCCGTGAGAAATTTCATCGATCTTCAATTACGACATTCTTCCAATTTGCTTGCTTTACCCTTGAACCCTTAATATCCTTGCATTTTCACTTGAAAATGTAATGAAAGATGAGCCTGAGCTACCCTTTCTTCATTTATTACATCTTTCTTGAAGATCTACTGATTGAATAAAAGGATTTCTTAACCCGTAACCTCTAATTGTGTAACAAAAGGAAGCGTATATGCAAAAACCAATCCTTCCCCTATACATAAGCATCAATAAGGATCTGATGGAATCTGGAGTCAACGAACTATACAACAATGACAGTGAAATATTTCCTTCCATTGTAACGAATTTCTTTTCACATTGATTCAAAAGGATCTTGCAATATGTAAATTAGTAATCCTTTCACTATTTTGCGTATTTGTCGAACATGCAAATATATTTTAACGGTATCCTTTTGTTATTCGAGAAAAAGCAAATGACATTTTGCAATGATTTATGGGAAAAGGTTTGTTTTTTTTATTTTCGAACGAAAATCAATAGAAATGACGATCAAATGTCGGATGACATTTCGCACTGTGATCAATATGCAGATGTATTAAGAGAATCCAAAGGTAAGGTGGTGCCCATGGCCATATGAAACAGTATGCTCTTGATTTGAACTGTGAAAATTAACATTTTCATTCAAATGACTTCAGGTATGGAATTAACCCTCCAGGTAATGTCAGATTTGCCCTCGATTTAATAATTTTATATTTTTTTTTTTATTAATTGAATTATGCAAATTTGGGTGAAAGGCTTGTTGCCTCTCGTCATGTTACGCATTTCTTGCAAACATTAAATGTGACTATGGGAAATGATTTATGTGCGCACCTTTTTAATGTTCTTGGTGCAATCAAATAAAAGGTATTTGCATTTTTGTAATCATATTGCTGATGCAAATGCAATGCGTTTCATATATAGGAGCAGGTGGGCGAGAACACACAGCCAAATGATATATAAATTTTATATCTAGATTCCCTGCGCACCTGTCATTTACAAAGACAACAATGTGGCTTTTTTATTGAGTTTGGAATGCTTTTATGCATTGCTTGGGTTATAAAATTAGTAAACCACATTCTAGTAAATTTTTTAAGTATAAATAAATAAGTTATGGCAATCACAAAAATATAACTGGTTACAAAGGCATTTGTCAATTCAGGGTTTATTAATATTTATTTCAATGAAATTAACTTAGATTTTCGCTCTTAGCGGTAATTTCAAGGAATTTTTCATAACCTTAAGAAACATTTCATGACACCGTCGTTTTTAAATTAGTTTCTTCAATGCCAATTTGGAATATTTATCAACGAGTATTTAAAAACCTTATTTTAAAAAAATCATCAACCCGTTTTTTAGCTGAGGAAAATTAGACTTTCCAAAAAAAAAATTAGATCTTTTTTTTTGGGAGGAAGAACAGATTAAAAAAAAACGCTTAGTTCCTACACTTGACGTGATGTAAGAAAGATTTCATTACAGAAAAAAATGTTTCGTTTTTTGTTTTTTTTTCCGTAAAATTTTGTGAGCTATTCAAATTCCGCAAAAATATTAGCCAGAGCCCCAGCTTAGAGTTTCTTTTAGGAAATGCTGAAATTGTCGAAAAAAAGGAATTTCACCACTTTTTCGTCTAATTTTCCTGGGCAAGTATAAAAATCGGAAGTTTGCAAATTTTACCAATGAATTTTTTTTTTAATTTTTCAATTGTGAACATGACAAATATGCAGTTTTTACTCTGTTTGGCTGCAATTTTCCGAAGAAATAAAAAATTTCGCATATTTGCAACTTTTACGACCAAAAATAATTTTGCAAAGCGTGAAGTTAAGGCTGGCATTGTCTTTTCGATCAAAAAACAATTTTGCAAGGTGTGAAGTTAGCACTGCCGTATTTAAATTTTCAAAAAGAAGTTGTCCAATTTTGTAAAAATAAAAATGAGCTGTTTTGTACAGTTTGGTTGCCATTTTTCAAGGAAATGAAAAACAAATAAACGTACTTGCAACTTTTACGGCCAACACCAATGTTGCGAAGCATGAAGTTAGCACCGGCATTTTCCTTACGGTCAAAAAAATAACGCGAAGCATGAATATGTTAGCACCACCATTTTCAGCTTTCAAAAAAAAGGTGCGCAGTTTTCGATTTTCAATAAAATAAGCTTGTTCTCTTATATTCTCAACTTGTCATAAATGTGTCATAAATAAAAAATTGCAAATTAGCAAAAGAAGAAATTTTACTGCTATGTGCTCTATTTCTTCTGGCATATATGACAAAGAGGGGTCATACTTGTTTCCCATTTTCATGTTTCGCCTAAGCCGTCAAATATTTCTTCTAATTCGCAATCCTTGATTGGCAGGTTACGTTTTCTTTTCAATTCATTATACTTTCCAATCATTTTCCAGTCCACATTTTTTTTTTCGCTTTTGTTTGAAATTATTTTCAATCGTTTCGCAAAATTTATTCGGCAGTTAATTTGTTTAATTGTTTTTTATTAGGTCAAGAGTTTTCCCTGCGAAATAACGTTTCACCGTTTTATTATTTTGCGAAATATTGCTAAGCCGTTTCATTTTTTCGTTGATTATGGTTTCACTGTTTGATTGATTGAACCTTCATTTTCATTGTCTTGGTTAGATTTGCTTACTTTTTTTTCTGAAGCGTTGCTCAACTAATTGCGTTAATATAATTTAAACTTGTTGACTATTCTTGCTGCTATCACTTTATTTGGTTTTTTTGCTCAGTTTTGATAACGGAATATTTTGAAAACTTATGACCCTTTTTATTGAATCCGAATATTAACAAAGATATAATGATTATCGATGGTTATTTTTTCGAATTTAAAATACAAAATCTAGATATTTATGGAAAATTCAGCATTTTGTTTAGTTGTTTTTATTTGGCATTCAATTGTTTTGCGAGTTTTTGACTTCCATTAAATTAAGTGCCTTAAATTTTTTTGCGAAATTGCTGGCCAAATAAAAAAAAAGCTTAAAACCAAATTCTTATTAAGAAAAAGCGAATCAGCGAAATCCTTAGTGAAAATTGCGAAATGAAATATGCGAAGCGATGTTTTGTCAAATCATTTAGAAAACAAAACGTTGTTTGCTAAACGTAAGAAGTGGAACAACGAAATGCTTAATAAAAAAAAATCGAAAAAAAAATATTGAAATGAACCCCCGCAAAACGTCAATTAATAATTCTTGCGAAACATGCCATATTTGCCAAAAAGATATAAAATAATTCGCATATTTGCAACTTTTAAGACAAAAAACTTATTTATATCTTTATTTGTATCTCTTTGGTACTTAGCAGTATTATCTGAGAACAAACAAATTCACTTTTTTTAAAGAAATGTCGAAATATCAAAAGAATATTTATTCGTAAAATTTGCAAATTAGTGAATTTGCACAACGTTTGTTTGTTTTTAATCAAAACTAGCGTTGCTAACTTCAAGCTTCGCAAAAATTGCTTTTATTTTAAATGAGGATGGCAGTACAATTTGGGCATAATTGCAGCACGACTTTTTTTTTTGAAAATTGAAATTCTAGGTTGGCTCGGTAGGTTCAGTCCCGGATTAGGTGATTCATGCTAGTTGTGAATGGCATGTTAGAAATATTAAGTTACTTTAACGAAAATTTAGGAAACAATTCAAATTTGGCTGTTAATGTGTTTTTGAAAAATCTATTCCACAGCAAAATTAATATTGAGTTCCTAAAAATCCTTAAAAACACCCAATTTGAGTGCCTGAGAAAACATGTCCAAAATAAAGTTCGTAGGGCTTAACTGTGCGTGAATAATTAGGTTAATGGACATACATGTCTAGAAGAACGAACTATAGTTGAGGCTGTATTTGCCTCCTCTGGCTTTGGAAAATACCATCATGTTACTAACATATTTTTAATATTTTTTGGTATAGATTTTTGACAAAAATGATAGCCTCGAATTGAATGACCAAAACCCCTAGGCTTTGTGGAATGTTGAACAACAAACTTGCGCCCTTAACCTGTGTCTTTTTCTCCCATATCATTTTAAAAATCTAGCTACTTACTATTTCTTAATAATTCCGTTCCCTTATGAAATAAATGCAAATTTAAATCAAATACAAAATCAACCGACCCTATTAATTTAATTAAATACAAAATTAATTCAATAACATAACTTTTACCTTGCTACCTATTGAATTTCTTCTAACACAAATCGAATTAATTTTTCAATGCAGTAAAATCTGCTCCTTCATCTGTGATGATGAATGGCACTTCAAGCAACGCCATCTGCTGCCAGATAGGCAGACTTATCAGAATTCAAAGAAAAAGGACCAAAACAAGACTAAGTCGGTAGTGCAGTTGATGCAAAAACGAACAAATATTAAAAGCGGGAAATTCAAATTGTAAATATCGAATTTCCCCACATACAAAAAAAAAAATGATTTATCCAATTGGAATATAATTTATTTAATTCCAATTGGATTTTGACACATTTATCTGATAACAATCCAACCAGGACAAGAATCTTATTCGAATAGTTATTCCAACAATTTCAAGTAGGTACGAGTATGTTTTTTTTTTCTAACCGTTGACAGTGTAGTTATTTATTTGGCCGTAATAAATTTTCGCAATTAATATGCAAATTTACATGTGTGCGCGCATTCAATTGGCGCGATAGCCTGGCAAGAGAGCATGTGTGATTGTGAATTAATTGACAATGAGTGCTGTGGCCACAGTAACTAAATTTTTTTTGTTGTTGTTGTATGTACATACTTATGTATCTGTAATTTCAATTGAACATGATGTATTGCTGGTAGATTTTCAATTTCAGAGCAGAACAGTTAATGAATGGTGTCGGCCATAAATTATAGCATATAGGACCAGTTCGTATGTATAAATCGAGTGAAAAGAGAGAACAACTCATAAAACGCCTTCGGTGTATCTGTCGAATGGATATACCTACCTACCTGCATTTACTTCTGGACTTCAATTTTCACTTTGCGTTGTCACAATATTTTGGCATCTGGATGCAGTTAAAGTTGTACATCGTCAAGTTGTAATATTGTAGTTGCAGATGCAACAAAATTTATCCTAGTAACAAGCTTCTGCTAAAAAAAGAAAATAAAAACAGAAAAGAAGTTGTCATAACTCAGAAAGAATTGTAATATGTAATAAAATTTGATAAGGAATCCTTGGAATGATTAACACTCGAAAGTGCTAATAAAACTTGTAACCTTCAAGCGTTTAAAAGGATTTCGCTGTTGAATAAAACTCAGGTTGTTCATGGTAAACACGAGAGGAAACGAATGGCAGCCATATCAACTTGCGAAACTTGAGACATCAAGCTAGTTATAATTTAATTGGTTACTTTTACTCATGAAAATTGATTAAATACATCCTTATTTGAATGAATCTTACCCATGAATATTATTGTTCTAGTTATTTGTTTGAGTACTTTCATTAACTCCTCTATCCAAAATTGTTCTGTCAAAGGTCTTGGTTCGATTCCCAACCGCTGCCACTTAAAACAGAAATGTTTTTCCGAGGTAGTGCCTCTTGTGAGGAGCTAACAAAATATCTAGGAGTATACTTGTCATGAAAAAGTGCTTCTAATTTGGACTCGGTAAAAAATTGTAGGTCCCCTCCATCCCTGCCAACAACAAGCACATAGAAATAGTTGAGAGTCGTAAGTCACTAGGCCCTGGTTCTGCACGAGCTGTTGCACCATCAAATTTATTTATTTATTCATTGCCAAAATGTCCACTCACCTATGTACGAATACATTTTTTTCAAACTTCGGTTAAAGAGCGAAATCCAGTAAGACGAGTGAGAATACCTTAGGGTCAGAAGGTGGCATTCTGACTTTCTCATTTTTTTTTTCAGAAATTGAGAAAAACAAAATTAAGGCATGC
Organism: Dasysyrphus albostriatus; assembly: GCA_946251815.1. NCBI lineage: Eukaryota > Metazoa > Arthropoda > Insecta > Diptera > Syrphidae > Dasysyrphus > Dasysyrphus albostriatus. The sequence continues at coordinate 143,847,838 of OX276336.1, forward strand.
TTTCCAATTTTTAAATTTTTTTTTTCCTTTTGTGCGTCACTTTAGCAAACTTTTTTTGCTGTATTTATAAGCTTTCCAGTATATATTATATTAGAATAAAGCTAATATTTAATAAAATGTTTTGAACATGTCACCTTTTGTTTCAAAACCAAAATATTGCAAGTAGAAATGTCACCTTTTGATCCAACACGAAGTAAATAGTTTACATTATTAATTAATTACAAAAGAAAAACTGTCATTTGATTTATTCTCATTGGCAATCGAAAGAAGTAAGCATTCTCTACCCGAATCAAAAAAAAATTCCAAAAGTGGAAATGTAAACTTTTGTTCCTAAGCTATTCAGTTAAGATTTGAATCAATTTTCTTAGTGACATTTTAAGATGTTTTTATTAAATTTAAATATAAAAAATAAATGTCGTTGGATCACCTATAAAAATATCTTGTAGTTTTATTTGCTGAGCGATGAGCAAATTGTATTAAGCAGACTGTTTCTATTAACATCATCTAAAATATGACTCCTCTTTTAAAGCATGAGAGTCTAGGTGGTGATTTAATTCATAGTGACGATAATCGATAGTAGGTACGTATTCCAAATGAGTTTTACAAAACTAAATTTATTTATAACGATAAATTATTCATATATGGGGACCCGGGATGTCAATTTCTTATAAAACAAAAGAGCTGACTTCAAAACTTGAATATAATTGATTTACTGCTTTTATCTTGCAGTATTGATTGTTTTTGATTTAAAATTAAATAAAATTTAAAATTTAAAGATTCTTTTATCTGCACTAGATCAATACAAGTTAAACTAGAGATAAGTAAGAAATGAGATAAACCTTCTATTGAAAGCAACAATTTAATTGCACTGTAATTTATATAAATTGTTTTTCAAGCGCAAATTTCCATTATGACATTGCTAAGTGGTACGGATCAAATAGTTTTAATTTTCAATGACTGTTGACATACATATATCCAGTTGATTTTGAGTAAATGCTGGTTTTATTTTACATCAATATTATCCAATTTGGGCAAAAAAAATGTATTTTATCGATCGGTAGTTGACTTGGAAGGACGTTTATGTAATCTAACAATTAAGTGTGACTCATTATTAGAATAGCCTGGGAGCAGAAAACCGTTTTCAATGACCAAAATTAGAAGAGCATATATGAAAGAAAAGCACGATGTTAAATGTGAACCACACCTAAACATCAAGTTTTTGGTCAGCATTTCATTCAGTTTGGTGTGGTTTGTTGGATGTCGGCATCATCGGGCCGTATTTTTTCCAAAATGATTCCAGTCAGGCTGTTACTGTGAATGGTGTTTGCTATCGTGAGATGATAACGAACTTTTTATGGCTCGAATTGGAAGATATGGATGTGGATAATATGTGGTTTTAACAGAACGCTGCCACTTGCCACACAGCTAACCAAACAATGGCTCTTTTGTGTCAATAATTGGATGCCAAGATCATGTGATTTAACACGTTTGGACTTCTTTCTTTGGGGTTATTTGAAAGAAAACCTGTACGTCGAAAAGTCAGCAACAGTTCAAGAGCTAAAGGATGAGAATGAGATAATTCGACACATTAACGGCATAGAACCTCAATTATGCCTCAGAGTCATCAAATATTTGGACCATAGGATGAAGGAATGCCGCCAAGCTCGCGGCGGCCATTTGACCGATGTTTTGTTTTATACATATTTGAAACATATCAATATTATCATAATAAAAAGAAATGACCATAATTTCCTAATTAATTTGTGTATTATTAAAAATCAACATCGGCCCTTAAAATGTAACCATACCCTTTATTTGTAGCCTTTGTCTATTTTGTATCACTGTTAACAGAATCGGCGATATTCGAGCGCACTAGTGGTGGTTGCGTCTAAGGCAGCAACCCAAACTTTTAAAAAATCATTGAAAACAAAAATATTTTCAGAAAATTTGAGCTCTTGGGACACGTTTATGACATAGATAAACGAAAATCACATGTAGCTGGGCTTTTCGTGTAAACATTGCAAAAATTGCGGAAAAAACAGATTATTACATAATTTACAATCACATTTATTTTTATTTTATACAAGTCCAATTTCAGCAAAGTGCACTGACACAGTATATACCAACATAAACAGGTAAAGAAAAAAATATTCCCATGAACTTCCAGCTTTGAAAAAGCCGTGAACGGGTCAAGAAGGGTCAGTTGACTTAAAGGTTCACGAGGTGGCATATTTCTGGTGGCAAATGAATTTCTTCTTTCTAGTCTTATAATACAAATTCAATTTTATCATCTGATAACTTTTTATAGTTCAACTATGAATGATTGCATATTAATCACACTTTCAATAAAAAGGAAACCAACTATAGCCTTGCACTCTATTCTACTTGTAAAAGTTACAAGCAAAAAAAAAACATGTTTCATATGAATAAAGTTGTTTTATGAGTTGTTTAATTAGTTTTTATGCATATTTTTATTGGCAAAGTGAATTTTTGAACTAAGTCCCCTATTTTTTATTTTGAAAATAATAAACATAAAAAAATATTGTTTGCAGAATTTTGAGTTTCATTTTCAAAGTTTCAAAAGCCCTCACTGATGTTTTAACATTGGTTTTAATTCATCTACAATCATAATTGCATTAATGAAGAATTGACAGCAGAAAAGTTATCGTTCTTAATAAATTTGCTTAAACTATATTTAAAGGTTTTTTCCACGAGTTTTTCTTATCTAATTATAAATAATTTTTCTTTCTTTGTATTCCCTATTCTGAATTCAAATTTCTCTCTCTTAGGTACTTGAAGCAATTATTAATATCATTATCATTAACATCACACTACAATTTGTTATTGTCTTCAGAATAATAAAAATATTCATAAGATATCCTCACAACAAAGATGTTACAACTGAAAATTACCTTTTAATAGCTGGCCTAGGCACTTCAAAATTTCCATCTTTTTTATCTGCATACACGCACTTGATGTTAAGGTGAACATTATTTTCCTAAGGCCCTGATAGTTGGACATATACATATCATCTATAGATACATCTGGCTATAGCTGAGTAGTACCAACTTAAAATAATGGCTGCAACTGAGTTATTTTAGCCAATAAACATACCAAACTATCATCTTCACCGTTTATATGCGAAATTCTCTACAGAGGGTGTCCCTGTCGAGTGTTCATGTCCACAGCGTTTGGTCAACAATGAAAAACCAGTTCCTTCTGCCCAGAAACACACTATCACACAGTCTCTATATAGCCTCAGGGAAGTTATAACCCACTCAAGCTCGCACTCAGCTTAACAATTTATGTTATGGATCTTTTTGAATATTATTTGTTCCTGCACTGTGGCGTAGTGGTGCTTCTATGCCAATTTGCATTTGGCAATCAACTACGCACTAAGTGCATGCACTTACTTTAGCAATTAACAGCAGTTCTTTGTGCCTGTGTGTCTGGATGTCTGGACTCTGCATCAAAGCGAGGCTTCCCGAGTAGGTATGCTTGGAGGTTCCTACATCGCGTCGTCATTGTCGTATTCTTTTTCTCGTATCACATCACAATTCCATGTCATTAAAACTGCATCAAGGTGTTTATTAACAGATCATTTTCGGTTGGGGATCATATGCATACATAGGGGCCAAACTGGGAATTAGGATGCATCCTCTCTCTCTGATACTTCTTGAATGGAAGCGCGCTTGATTCAAGGCACGTAATGGGGCCTACCCACATGTAAATTAAGAAGTAAAATAATTGACCCACTATGGCAGTCAGAGAAGAGTCTGCAGAAGTCAGAGAGTGAACAGACTATGTTCTGAGCTGATGTAGCTGGACTTTATTTCTTAGCCCTTTCGCTGTTGAAACACCTTCCTCATTGCGTAAATTATATGGTGGATCCGTTTCAGAAAATAAAAGGGACGTTGTATATATGCATGCGCTGCACCTATATACATTTACTGCACAAAATTCTTTGTTGTTTTATTTCAAAAGTTAAAGGGGGCCGAGTGGCACTTTCGTTTTGAAGTTCGATGAATTAAAGAAGCACACGTTAGCCGGGGAACATCAATTTTTCGAAGTAATTGTGGATTGTGTTTTGCTGTAGGTAAATCGAACAAAAACACTAATTCAGTCAATTAAAATGTCAGAGGCCTTTACAGAAAGGAAATTTATTGGCTTCAAATAAGCCAGAAGATATACGTACATTTGTATATATAACAATGTGACCTTAATTTTTATTGCGGTCAAATGATTCATTTAAAAAGAATTTTAGAAATGGGATTTCTTTAAGTTTATATTAAAATTGTATAATAAGTCATGCTCTGTAATTCGTTATATTCAGAATATTGTCGCTTTTTTACTGAGGATAAAAGTTGCTAGCAAAAAGCTTAAGCTAAAGAACTTAATGCAGTCTCACTACTAGTTTGGGACTAAGAAGAGCTTAAAAGACCCTCTTCAGCATTTCTTTTGTTTAAGAAAAAAAGAATTTAAAGACTAAGAAAATAAATATTGTTATGGAAAAAAAAGAAGAAAAGCAAAAAGAATGAGAACAATTGTGTTCAATACCTATACAAAAAAAAAGTTGTTACGAAAAGATCACATTATTTTACATGTTTTAACTTTATTTATTTAAATTAATCTTTAATCTAAAGACAATATTTAAAAAAAAAAAACTAAGTCTTACTGTGTTATCAAAAAAAAAATTGATTTAATTGAATTAACCTTCAAAAATTCCGCATAATCATTTCAATTCAAGTTTGGTGGTCAGCTCTTTTGTTTTATTTAAAATAATCTAAAAATATCCATAGATGAATGTTAATAATAAATCAAACAAACTTGTTTTGAGATTTTCAACTATTAAGCTAAATATAGCAATACTATCCATCTTCCCCATTACGCAAATGTCACCAACAATTACATACCTATACAAACCATACGCGACTCTTACGCTTCAATAACAACAGTCCAACATTTCATATCGTGTTAGTACAAATACTGTCAGCTTAAAATAAATGTATCATCGCTCAACAATTATAAAATTAACGATATTTTCTAGCAACACAGATCATTTATTTTCATCCACTCTTTACTAGATGTCGCTGATACTGTCATAATCTTATCAGAATTCAACTGGAAAGTAACACGGTAGCACCGTGCGTCGTTGTCGTTGCAGGGGCCACGAATCCAGTCATACAAAGCAGAAAACTCCTCCCATCATATATATAAATGTGAGCCTATAGGTATATTCCGTACTTTTGATGACATCTGCTTGCTGGGCCGTCATTATCCTGACAGCTAAGAAAAACATCTCTTTATTTATGCCTGTGTACATTACATACAAACCTATGTATATATGTATAATAATATCCCTAATTTACGTTTGAATAATTTTCTTTCGAATTCGTATGTCATACAGAGAGACACTTCACAACTTTGAAAACGCAAGATGCTTGGCGAAGACATACTCTGCGTGATGTCCTGGCCTGTCATCATACTGACAAACAATGTTGCAAAATCTGCATTATTTATTCAAAAATTATCGCTAAATATTCGATGCAAAAAACAAATATACGTAAGACGAAAGATATAGGCAAGCAAAGTACTTAACACATTTAAATAACATGTAGGTAGATTTGGACCGCACCACGTGATCCTTTGGCAGATGCGTACTAACTTTTATTCGCAGAATTTTTATATGTAAGTCTTTTCACTATCATCAATAAATGCTAATGAGTTTGTAACTCATGCTTAATTCACCATCCATAGTGACAATTGAATGACATTCTGTTGTCATTAAGATTTCCAAGGACGTATATATAGAATTGCTGTCATGTAAATTAAATAATATGAGTGTAGGAAGATGATTGAGGCTGATGATCGTATATGCTGGTAAAAGCATTAATGAATTCAGAAGATAGGTACATCTACATTTTCGTACACTATTCAGCCTTGATTCAGGGTCATGAATCCAAAATAACTTTTTGCGATTACATGAATTGCTTTTAGGAAAACGCAAAAACATTTGTTTATACTTAACTGCTTCGTGGAGGACTTCAATGGCAGAAGGTTTGTACGAAGATAATCCTCAATTAAATTTATTCCATCAGCTGAAAATATACTTTCAATAAATATTTAGAGCATTTTTATCTTCTGTTCAAAAAAAGTAGCATGTTAAATAAAACAATAGTTTGGCATAACTCCGTATTGTTGTTGTATGTATTTAACATGCTACTTTTTTTCAAGTGAAGATACAAATGCACTAAAAAACTGGTCTTATGTATGTGCTGAGTACATGGTTAAAGCACATAATATGTATGTAAATTTATTTCATTTGATATAAAAGTCTACTTCTTCGTACATATTTCCATTTGAACTTGAAGGCTTCCAGGCAATGAATTAGCATGCAGAAAATTTGTCAAAATTTACATCAACAAATATTGGTGCCAAACCAGAGTATTCAAGTAAGATATGTATTCAGTACATAGTTGAACAACGACTTTCTTCGAAATTCAATTCAAGAAAAAAACATCTTATCCCACCTTTGCACTCACTTAGTTTCGAAAAAAATCATGACTCAAAAGTATGTAAGTCGTCGTGTAAAAGGGCACATATTGCTTGTATTTATAACATAGTTTTCCTGTGATTGTGTAATGAATACATTTTTCTATTTTTATAGATTACAAATTTTGCTATAGCTGACATTATAAGTATGTAGGTACTCGTATTACATATTTTCTTCTATATTCACTACACACCTGGAAAGCTTGAATATATATTCTTTTTTTTTATTGTAAACGTGTTGCCAGGCTTCCTTAATTTGTTAAGACCTAGGACAAGATCCTTCGTAATAAAAAATTCGTATTTCACTATCATACAAAATTTTAAATTTGTTTTAAAGGAAAATTTATAACTTGATATTGGCTTAAGTTAATTTTAAAAGTTTTAAGGCGTACACAAAGTATAAAAATCGAAAATAAATCCTAAAAGCATAAAAATCAGATCAGTTGGATTTTTTTTTATTTTTATATTCAAAATGGGTGTCATGGATCTTGTAAAAGATTTAGAAAGAAGTAATTTTGTTCTGGGACTTTTTTCAAAATTGAATTTCGGGACCCTGCAGATGGTTTTAGGGACAAAATTACAATTCCAAAAATTGGTGAGAAAAACCATTTAAATTTGCGTCGATATGTGGTCACAGTTACCCAAAATGATTTTTTTTCGCTTTTTTTACCTGTTGCTAAAAAATAGAATAAAAAACTGCTCGTAAAATGCCAAAAAATAGCTTTTTACCTTAAATCCCCTAAAAATTTATCGATTTTCTAACCGTCTTCGATTATTTTTTCTTAATGGAATGCTCGAATTGTGCCGCCAACGTTATACAGCGTACTTTGATTGATATACAGTCAATACATATGAGTAAAGAAATCCAAAATAAAACATTATAAGCAATTTTGACCATATATCGACGCAAACTAAAATGGTTTTTCAGGCCACTTAATCGAATTGTAGTTTTTTTACCTTAAAATAGCCGTGGGGTATACAAAATTCGGTTTTGGAAAATGTCTGTCCCAGAACAAAAATTATTACTTTCTAAGGCCTTTACAAGATCCACGAGACCCATTTTGAATATAAAAAATAAAAAAAAAATCCGACACCCCTACTGTCTATCCCTTGCATTGATATAACGCATTTCCATCATTCAATTTTTCGTTTATTCCAATGGCCTTTTAGAAAGCATATTTTTGCACAAAATATAATCATTGACAAATCGATTATTCTGTCTTCAATCTATTGACAAAACACAACACCAACATCTATACTGCTTAAGTCTTACCTGCTTACTGTATTAAAAATCTTCCAACTAAATATGTGACATGACCTCAGTCCCGATCCTTGTGCTTAATCATGAAGCAACTGTTTATTTCTGTAGTGTTCAGCAGAAAACATGACTACCAGTGGTATAGCCTGGGCTTCTGCCGCCCGGGGGTAAGGCATATTTTATCGCACCCTATATTTTCAGCAAATAGTCAAATTCAAAAAGACTTCGAACTTCATAATTATAAAACAAAATCTACAAAGCTTTTCGACTACGCTTAATTTGTAATTCTCACATATTAGAAGACAAAAATAGAAGTAACCAGTACAAGTTACATTGACCAGGTTCCCTGGTTTCCCAGAGTTGTCGCACCACCAAATACATAATTTTCTTATTTTATGAGGGCTTTCAAGACTTTGACACTTTTACTGGTTGCTTTTACAAGTAACAATTATTTGAAACTTCTTATTGATTATTTGTATTGGTTACATTAATTGGTTATTTTGGAGTAGAAGCTTTAAAAGTCTTCATGAGTGCTGTGCAAGAAAGTTATATATTTCGTGACATGACAGCACGTGAGTAGCCAGGGCCTAGTGACTTATAACTCTCAACCATTTCTGTATGTGTGTTATTGGAAGAAATGTTGGGGATCTGCAATATTTTTCCAAGTCCAAACGATGAGAATTACTTATTCAAGACAAGTAAAATACTCTTGGAAGACATGACAGTTACTTGCTAGAGGCAGTACCTCGGAGATAAACGTTTCTGTTTTAAGCTTCTAGCGGCTTGGACTCAAACCCAGACCTTCGACATGACAGTTCAACGCACTTACCATTATGCCAAGAGGTACTACAACAAGAAATTCTAGACTTGCATAAATAAGCCTTATGCAAATTCTATGCTAGCTACAGCTTATTAAATTAAAAACTCGTGTTATATACTGACACATACATAAGGAGTAGTTGGCATTGTTATCAGCTCACTACATTGTCTGTCCATTGTTTTATTCTTATTTAAGCCAATTAAATTAAAATATATTCGTGAAATTGAGCCCTGAAAACAAATCCGACATAAACCTTAACAACATCCTGTAACGTGTTAAGCTGGATTTAATTCCCTTCAACCTCAAGTATATTTTTCCAGCTATAGGTTAAATGCCTCAACAGAGAAAAAAAATTAAAAATTTGTTACTAAAATTATAGATAATTTGTGTATTTTGTTGATTGCAGGTTATCGCCACTTCGAAACCACATTCAGGCTTGCTCTCTCTAAACTTGATCTGAACCAATAAGAATATAACTCTGACTACGTTGTCCGATGCCGCGCTGGTCGCCATCACCATACCACCGCACTGCACCGACGAGACGATTATAATGTTCAAAAGCAAACATCTGAAACGAGCCAAAACACAAGAAGTTAAAGTTAATCGATCGTTTGGATGGATTTTGGTGAACATGTTTAACCAGGCGAGGATAATCGATTGGTGAACGTATTTGTATCCATAATTCGGGCATTTGGATTTCACAGGTTGTGTGCCTGATGTGCTATCCTCGCGTTCGGTTTATCCGAATATATACCTTTGTATAGCTATGGATGTAGTGTTATGGCACACTTTTGCCTGCGCCCAACCGACCAGAGGATCAGGATGAATGGTTGATCGGGTGCTCATGTTCAGTTCAATCGCGAGACCTACTATTCATGGCTTCAATTAAAATACTTCATCCAGGTTGTTTCTTTCTGTTTTTTTTTGTAAAGTCATTCTATTTTCACGAAATACCTTCCATGATGTGATCATAAGGCATTCCGAACATGTGATTATATCGAAGTTTTTATGATCATCAAAAAAATAAAAACAGGAGGATTGCAGTTATTTTTCCTGTTTGAAAATGATACTCTGCGGGATCATACAAGAAATTCCAAAGTCAACTTGGAGACAAATTGGATGTACAAGTTTTGTTGTTGTTTTTGTTTTTTTTTCTCGTTTTTTTTTAAAGAGATATTTTTAAGTAATTACTTGAATATAAAAGTTAATAATTAGCTGCTACGCACTGATGGCCCCTATTTTTTTTTTATAGATTGAAGCATTCCGAGAACGCTATATACGCTACATATAGTTTTTTGTATTTAATAATTTACTTAAGTACACATCTGATGAGCAGGTGGCTCCAGGTCTAAAATGTGAAACTATATGTACATCATTTTATATGCTGTTATATATATGTACGTCTTGAACAAAAAATTTCCACAAATTGAAAAGCATTTTATCAATTTTAACAATTCCTTGTTTTTACATTTAAAGACAAAATTCATTCTATCTTCAAAGGCTTTCTTTCAAAGATACCGTAGATGGAAGATAAGATGGTATTAATTACAATAAGGACAAATATGCAACACTGAATGTCCAAGAAAAAACTTTGTGCAGATAATATTAATACAAAAAATGGATAATTGGAAAAATGGCCCAGCATCTTATAGACACTTCGAGATACAAAAAACGTGAGTAAAAAATGTTGCATAGTGATGGTTACGCCAAACAATGTCAAATAAAAAAATGGTCGAAACAAACGTGTGACATTTTTAGGCTATTCAATATACCTCTAATAAGGAATAATAATTACATTCAAGGGTTTTTATTATTGAACATCTGTGGTGTTTGGTATAAACATGATAACTTGATAAAATAATTCGGGTCTTTAAGTCCACTTTACATAAAAGCTAGAGCCTAAATGGGTTAACCGATTATCTTCAAATTTGCAAAATCATTTATCAAATAAAAATTATCATGAGTATTCTAAATTTAAAGAAAATTGGTTTACCCATTTAGGCTTCAGCTCGATTTAAAGTTGACATAAAAAATAAATTTGGTGGCACAACAGCTCGTTTAGAGCCAAGGCCTAGTGACTTACAACTCTCAACCATTCCTGTGTGCGTATTTTTTGGCAGGAATGGAGGGGACCTACAATTTTTTGCCGAGTCCGAACGGCTAGATGAGAAGCACTTATTCATGACAAGTATGCTCTTGGAGGATTTGTTAGTTCCTCGTAAGAGGCAGTACCTCGCGAAAAAAAAACATTTCTGTTTTTAGGTGGCAGCGGCTGGGAATCGAACCCAAACCTTTGGCATGACAGTCCTACGCACTAATTTTTTTTTTTTTTTTTTTTTTAATTCATTTTTATTTTTCAATTTTCTTAAAACTATCTTAAAGCTAGACAAAAATTCATAAAAACTAGCCTACTTATCAATATCTTAACACTAACTTACTGGCCCCAGTCGGGCGCTCTAAGTTAAACTAGAATAACTTAATGCTAATGCCTTTCGGCCTAAGAACTATCTTAATACTAAATCCAGGTCGGTTTTATTTTTTACCGAGAAGAATTTCACAAAAAAACTCGGTATTCCTACGCACTAACCATCATGCCACGAGGTACTACAAAGTCGACATAAAGATACAAATTATTTTATCGAGGTTTATGTTCCTGCCAAAAACCCACAGATATGTTTGTTTGAGGCACAAGCATGGTAAAACCAGGAAATAATATAAATTCACTCTTGCATTTCTGTGAGTGAATGGTCGCATTGCCCACTTTTCCATATGTATGGTACCTATAACTCAGAAACTAAGACGAATATAACAATATAACATTTAAATTTTTTTATTCTTAATTAATTTTCCGATAAAAATTAATGATTTAAAAAAAAATATAATGAAAAAATTTAAGAAGCAAAAGTTAACAAAATAAAACAAAAATTGGAGGAAAGATATGCTCAAGACATTCTTTTTGAAATAAAGCAAAAGTAATTTTTATTCAAAACCTGACAAAAATACCAATTAAAAATTTACCATTTCTTATCATTATTTCAGTTTTGGACCAACCGCCTCTTTTTTTTGTATAAAATGGCTGAAGATGAGAGAATTTTTGACCCGGAACTGTAGGTACTTTACAGTAAATTTGTACTATCGCTGCTTATATAATTTAACTGTACTCAAACTAGACAAAGATTTCAGAGCCTGAATAATGCGTTCGAAGTCTTAGAGCCAGAACCAGAACCACTAGAGATTCGAGTGGGTAAACAACTCACTGTAGGTAGATTTGATGGTATTTCTTCACAAATACTAATTATGTATTTGTAAAGAAGAAAAAATATTTTAAAAAATAATGTTCAACATAAAATCACCAATTTTATAAATAATATAAAATATTTTTAGTTACTCATACAATTGGAAACACTAAGGGCCATTGTTGTTCTAATCTAAGACCTAGTACCCAGGCGTTCATGGATATGTCTCTCAATTGCTCGTAGAAAAAAAACAAATGCCACAAAAATTAAAGAAATCTATGTTGTACTGAAAGAAACGAAAAATTAAATAAGAAAAAACTCAAATGAGTTTATAATGTGAATCAAGAAATCCCATACAAAATGGCAACGAAATCAAAAACGAATCTGTTGGTTCTTTAGTATATGCTGCTCGACTAGAGAAATTTTAACACTTGTCTTCAACGCAAACTGCCTTTAAATAGTTTCCTTAAGATTTTGGCGTCAAAATTACTCTAGTACATCACATTTTTGAGATATTTCAACATAAACATGTCGAAAACCCGTTTTTTGGGCTTTGACGTTGTATTTCATTACCACTTGATATTTTTTTTTCAAAACTACTAACAGGATTTGAGAGAATTGTATTCCATCTCCCTATATCAAAAAAAAAAAACAAAAATATATCCGAGAAGTGGAAATACTGACATTTTACCCGAAAATGCGTCTACTTAACATCTATCTTTTAAAACCACAACCGTTATTTTCCAAACATGCATTTGGCATCTTTAAGCCTTTCAGAAAATTTGTTTTCTGTTCAAAATAGTAATTATTACAAGAAAGGTGAAGGTCCCACTATTGACATCAAAAAAAGTATGTTCCCGAACTATGGCAAAGCACTTTAGTCAAAGGTGCTTCTAGTCAACACCAATCCTTTTAGGCATCGACCATTATTTTCCCAATACCCAATTTTCCCAATACCCAATTGGAACTTGCTGGAATATTATATGTACTAAAGAAACAAACAATTTACCAAAGAACTACAAAAAGTAGTTTCATAGTTCTTATTTTAAACTATTGGTGAAGGCTAAAACAAAAACAGACACAAATTGAACCATCCGTTGCAAAAACCAGATAACTCCATAATTTTGAATGTTGAGAAAAATACAAGAAAACTTTTTTGAAAATCAAAAAACATTTTCAAAAACTCAATTTTTCTTCGAAAGATAATAGAAAAATACATTGAATAAGTAAAAAAAAAAAAAAATTAAGTAAATTTTCATTAAAAACAAATTATGTAAATGTAAATAGTGAAAATAAATGGAAGCTTCGTTCTCTTCATCATACACGAACAAACCATATTGCACCAACTGTTGTGTTTCAGTTTAATCAAATATTTTGTAAGCTAAAGCACTTTTTGAGAATCAAATCTCCAAAGATTCGGTACCTCTAACAATATTTGCATTTTTCAAATTGTTCACTTGCAGTGCAAAAACAAGACAACTCCAGTACAAAATTGTGTTTTTCTAATTTTCTAATTAAAAGTCAAAAAATTTGAGTTTTAAGTACACAAAACACAGTGGGTTTTTTTTTTTTTTTGTTACTTCTGCATAGAAAAACATATTTCGTCAAAAAGAGGAATTATCTGGTTGTTCAACTGGATGCTTTAATTGTACAATAATGGAAAAATAATAAAAGCTGAACAAACAAGTTATCCGACCATTTTGTTTGCTGATTGACTCAAGAAAAAAAATGAATAAACAAAAAAGTAAAAAAAAAAACAACATACAATTTTTGTTATGTGTTATTTCTTGCAATTATGAAATTACGATACGCTAAAAAAATATTTGCAAAAAGAGCTAAAAACAAAAATTATGAAGCTGTTGAATGCTTTTTGTTTTAACTCATACGACAGCTCATCGCAAAGATACAACTATTAAAAAAATAAAAAATTAAAAAAAAAATTGGAAAATTCAAAATTCTACTTTTCAAAATTCTTTTTTTTCACAAAAATTCAATTCTTAAAAATTCTGTCTTTTTGCAGTTCTGCCATTAAAAATTCAGCTTTTCAAAATTCTTTTGTTTTCACAACAATTCTGTTTTTCAAAATTCAGTTTTTTTCAGCTCAGCCTGTCAAAATTCCGCTTTTCAAATTTCTTTTCACAAAAATTTTGTTTTTCAAAATTCTGTTTTTTTTTTTCAGTTCTGTCTATCAAAATTCTGTCATTTAAAAAATTTTACAATAAAATTAAAATTAAATTTTTTTTTCTCAAATAACTAATTAACGAAAATAAGCAAAAAAAAAAGTAATTTTTCAAGCTGGAAGAGATTTCGTTTTTGATACCTATAGTAATTTATTTATTTTTTTTGTTTGACTGCTGCACGTATTTTCGACTTTAATGGGTTTGTTGGTTGTCGTAAACCATTTGTCTAAGTTTTGGTTTGCGCATGCCCAATTATAGTTTTTACATCAACTTTTGTATTTTTTTAAAATGAAACAAATAACTTATTTTTTCCTTTAATTTATACTTTTACAGGCTATTCAGGTTGTACTTGAAGTGCCTGACCCATTTTTTTTATTTTTAACTAAATGGACCTTACAAAATACTATGTTCACACCAAACTGAGATTTCAACAAAAAAAAACTTTTGAGTCCTTAAAAAGATAGAGCAGGATTTTATTTAGTTTTGTATTTTGAATCATGCGTTTTCATGGAGATTTTGATGAAATTTTGATGAAATCTTCCATTAACTAAAATTTTAAGAAGTTTGATTAATTTACCTAAGTGGGAATATACCTATACCTCATTATTACTTAATTTGAAATTCCAGAAGTTCATATTATTGGAAAATTTAGACATTTAAAATGGTGCCTTGCTTATCTTAGATAGATTTTGACGAATAAATGTAAGGGTAAGACATCGATCGATTTTTCTGAAAAAAAGCGCTACAATACTTTTGCACTTATATCCTCAAAAGCTGTCTTTAGACCAAACAAATGAAATATTCCCTATAATTCAAGCTAAAACAAGAATTAGAAAATTGATTTATAAAATGTTTCCATTAATATTAGCAGAATATTGAAAATCAGAATTTTAAAACTCAGAAATATCAAAAACAGAATTTTGAAAGCAGAATTTTGCAAACAAAATTGTGACCCTACTAGAATTTCGACCCAAATCCAAAATTTTGTTCTGTCACATAGTTAAAGTGAAGGAAAATTCTTATGAATCTTACTCTTACAGGCCTGAAAACAAATTATACTTAATCTACTATATTTAAATTGTGATGCCGGCACTTACAGTAGTAGATAGTTGACATTAAGAGCGATTCTATTTTTTTAATTAATTTAATTTCATTTTTGTTTATTTACGAGTAGGTACATACATTTAGTTTACTGAAATAAAATAAAAATATATCTATCTTAATATGAATGCCTTTACTCAGTGCCTAAAGTTAAAATTATAAAATAATTTTCTCTTAGTTAAAAAAAAAAAATCTTTTTCAACAGATCCTTTAATAGCAATTATTTTCCCATACAATAGGTACTTTGAAAAAAAATCCTGTACATACCTGCTTGTGTTTTTATTTATACTACACAACTTTATAGTTAGTTAAAAGCCAAATTAATGTTCTGTTCATTTTGTTGAATCCACTTTACATATTCGAATAATATAATATTTAACTTTAGCAAACAGCTCTTGTGCCGTCATTCCACTTCATTTTTATTTCCTTTTATTTTTATTCACAAAATTTCATTCAGCCGTGAAAATATCGTTACCATTGGAAAACATAAATATACACTCAAGTATGCTACCATCCGTGTAGGTTTTAATCATCTACTTATGACGACGAGACTATACATATATTGTACGTTTGTATATGACTCCAATAACAACTTGTTTTTTTTTATGAATATAAGTATATCCTTTTTCCCGACCGAAAATTTATAAAAAGCCAGTTCAAATGCAGCACAGGCATGGCAAAGAAAAAAAGGACATACATATAACTGAATATCTGCATTAACTCACCTGCTCTTCAGCTTCATTCATATATTTTATTTTTTTAATTTAAGGACTTGATTTTTTTAACATTCATACAATTCGAATTAATCCAAAATGTCAAGGGAATAGAGATTTCGGTTAGAAAAAAATCATGAAAATCCTTATTACTTATGTTTTAAAATTAAAATTTTATTCAAAAAGATGGATTTTGTGGGCTGGCAGAAGAGGATTACTATTTTTTCGATTTAAGTCCTCTTTCGGTTGTGCCCCATTGTTCAATTACAGATTTATTCTTCTTAAGTAAATTTTGTTTCATGTTTTTTTTTTTTTCTCTTCTATGAAATATCCTTATTTCCGGATGCTGAGTTTCTTAAGAGAAGAAATATAAAACCAAAAATCACCGAGTCTTATTCTTAAGTAGAAAATACATCAGAAACAAAAAAACAAAATTCCACCCCGGAAGCCATTTTGCATTTTATAACAAACATATCATTCCTCAAGCGGCCATCACCCAGCCAGAGATATATGTTTTCGATAGAAACATGGCGCTGGTGGGTGGCGTAGGGTGTAGGTTGGTTGGTTGGTAAGTTATTGCGAATCTGGTCTGATCTTTTTGAATAATCAAACGACTCGACAACAAACGACATTGATGTGCACTCTGCCAAGCAAGCAGGAACAACCCACCATAAGAGACAAAAAATATAAAAAAAACAACGATAGAAAAATAAGTCCCTTGGACAAGGAATAATTGTTGTCAGTAGCCGAGGATGGGATGGGGAGCTCAATTGAAAGATGAGAATGGTACATTCGCTACAAAAATCATTCAAGGATAAAAGAAATTAATTTTGAAAATATTTACCCAATTATCTGTTTGTGGAATTGTGTGTAAGATGTACCTTTGGGCCCATGACGATGTGATGTGTATTATTTTTCTTTTTTCATCATGAAATTTAGTCTGTTTCCTTGTAAACATGTCCTTAAGGAAATCAAATGTCTATGACAGAATTAATTGTTTTATATTCATTTTTTTTTTTTGGGCAGATTCTCATTCGCAAAAAAACAAGTTGAATGTTGCCAAAGGCTGTTAGAAATGAGATTTTTAAAAACAAATCAGGAAAACACGCAGAACACGTGTGATGAGAAGTAATAAATTTCTTTTAAAAACCTACACTTTGAACAAACAGAAAACTTATTAATAAAAGTTTATTTTATATTCTATGAAATAGCCTTTTTCTGAAAAACTTTAATTCCACTCCATTTGGCTACCTCACTTTGATGATTCTGATTTAACAAAACAAAAAATCGTTTTTTATGATTCATGCGCCTCAACTGTCTTCCTTTCACAATCAATGTGATAAATCAACAGCCTCATTAAGGTTGTCAATAATCACGTCAATAGAAATTAAAAAAAAAAACAGACAGAAGTTTGTCCTGTTGTGATTACACTGTATTTTCGAAAAAAAAATATTTCACTATCACACAAAAGATTATTTCTGAAAGGACACTTTCCCCCACTTTTATTTATGGTGGTATAACAGTAGCGCTTGAATAAGTTACAATGATATAATATCCTTGCGGGTGGATAGTAGTGGTATTTTCAATAATCACCATCGTCATCATTATATCTATCAAATGTCATCGTGAACGTTTTCAACATCAGCTTTTGCTTTATACGGATCAAAAAATACAAACAAAAAATCAGAATCCTGTTGAAGTGAAATCCAATTTTAAAAAATATATAGATATCTCCTAGCCCAAGCCATCAGCGATCAGCCCATCACACGAAAATAATACGAACGACGATGTGACCGACACACAACGCGAGCTCAACAAAATTATTTGAGAAAAATTGAATAGGATTCGCTGATTTTTGAAGACTTCGAGCTCGTTATTCACGTCGCGTCGCCTTTGATTGCTACGATTGGGACAAACTGAATATAACTTAATTTATATTTTTTTAATATTTTTTTTTCTCATCGTCCGACGATGATGATTGAAGGGGATTTTACATTTCTCAATGACTGATTGGAATGTTTTCGTTGTTTTTTTATTTTTGTCTTCTACTTTTTCTTCACCAACAAAACAAATCAAAGTCATACTTGTTATGGGTAATTGGAGATGAATTGATGGTATTAATGTTACTTACCTGGATGGTACAATGACAATAAAAAAAAAGTATAATTTACTTGATTATTTGCCGTTTTGTTAAATTAAGAAGCAAACAAATCAATTGGTCAAATGAATCTTTAGTTTTTTTTATTTTCATTAAAATTATGTAATAATTTTTTACTCATAGTGAAACAAGGGTTGAATATGGTTGCAAGAAATTCGATCTTTGTTGAATGCAATCTTTGATGACTTTATGATGATACAAATGATTACATTCATTGACTTCAATCTGAGATTTTGACTTCTTAGACAAATTCTGCCAAAGCAATTTACATATATGACATTTGAAACGTTTGATAAATTTCAAAATTTTCCTCACCAAATTTTCAAATTCTTTCAATCCAATTTATGGAAAAAATTGTGCTGCTTTTAAAATTACGTAACTGGCATCTAAAATTAAAATAAATATATTAATTCCCGTTAACTCTATAGTCTTGCATTAGTTAGATACTTTTTTGACTTGAAATAAAAAGTATAAATTTTTCTTTACAAAAAAATAAGTTTTTTTTGTTTGATTTTCGTTGCATCTCAAGTCAGAAATGTATCCAACCAACGCAAAACTATGGAAAAAAATAGACGCGATTCGTTGTTCTTATTTTTTTTATTGCGACTATACTCAGAGAAATAAGCAGGAATAACCAACCAATTTCTTGTTTATTACACCTGATTTTCAGGTTGTTATTTTTCAACTTGGTAAATCAGGTTAACGGCTTAACCAGATACCGGATTTTAATGTCGTGTTAAATCAACGTTGGTTTCAGGTAAACTTAACTTAACACTGCCTTAAAAAAGTTAAACTGTAAGTTTTACCTGAGAATCTAGCTAATTTTACCTGTGAATCTAGTTAACTTTACATGAAAATCTAGTTCAAAAACATGAATAAAATTTATTTTATTTATTCTGAAAGTATAGATGTTTATTATTATGTAAATTATTTTATTTTAAAAATACTTTGTGTTACTTACTCAGTTTTGAACTGGAAGCCTCTCACATATGGAGATTGTACGCATCCCCTGGGCCACTTTGATGCATAAAAACCCTGTGCCAAACATCAATAAGTTGAAACTGACCTTATTTGGATGGCTTGTGTTTGTATGTGCTTTAACACTGGTGTCACGTTAAAATTAACTGGCAGAGTGTTTCTCTTAGATGAGGCCAGGTTAAATTCAACAGGTAAGCATTGTAAAAATAACCATAAAAAATGTTACTTCAACCTGATTTGCGATAAAACAGAAATTCATAACAAGCAGTGTTAAAAAAACCCTATCTCAAGTAAAATTGGCGCTAAATTCTGGTCCAAACTTCTTGTTTACCGAATTCAGTGTTTAAAAAACACTTAAATCAACTTGAGTATGGTAATTTTAGCCACTAGGATAATTTAACCTTAATATAAGGTTATTAAAATCAGGTAAGTTTCTGAAATTTCTGCAACTTTATATGGGATTATGCACCTTGTAAATTTAACAGGGCCCAGGTTAATTTTTTAGCTGACTTTTTTCTCTAAGTGTTGGAGATGGAACAGCATAATTTATTCCTTTAATTGTTTTGTAAAGCCTAGTACGCAGATCTAGTTAAAATTCCGCTCCCACTTTTCTCTCCAAACACCAGCTAAAATTCTAGCTAAACTTTGACATAAAATTGTTGTGGAGAATACATCACAAAAAACAGATGTTCTCTGAAAAGAAATTTTATTCAACAATTTCAAAGAATTATATTTTTATATTTCAAGTGAAAATAATCAAGTAGAATAGATTTTTCTCTTCGGCATTGATAAATCATTTGTCCATGAATATTTTTCGTTCTTAATTTTCATTTTCCAAATATAAAGCTTGCGTTAAATCTCCCAAATAAAAGAACCCGCCGCTATTTAGCTCAAGAATTAATGTGCCGCACAATTATTTCACGCGCTAAATTTTGACAGATAGGTCCCGTACAGTAAGAAACAAAAATTTTTTTAGCTGGAGCTGCGTACCTCTCGGCTAAAATGCTTGGCTGAATTTTAGCTCGGCTTAATTTTGGAGAGAATTTTGTATGGGAGCGAAATTTTAGCTCGATCTGCGTACTAGGCTTTAAAGTGTGTAGACCTATAAGTAATCGTTGAAGAAACTAGAAAAAAAATGAAAATAGAGATTTATGGAACGTTGAATACAAATTCTTAATATGGGCCAAAACACTGATTAACTTTTCACCCGTTGAGGTGTTTTAGTGAATTCTGTATCCTACCTATCAACGCGATGACAAGTTTGATCAAAATATTGAATAAGTTTTTTCTTACAAGTCCATGCCACCAGAGGCCTAAGTACATATGTATATGGAAGTATCTATATACTTATTTACAGGTACAATGTAGGTATCCAAAATTTTAAAGTAAAACTTTGGTTTACAGATCTGATGTCTTAAGTTTGAAAAAGATGTCGTTTAAAATATAAAAATACAAACGGCACTCATCCTTCCGTGAAAATGCACTGATTTTCCAAATCATCAGGACATAATCCTATTCCAAGAAAATCCCAGAAAAAAACTTTTTTTCTGTAGAATCTATATACCTATAGTACCTTGCCTTCTACATGCGTTTTGATTGAAATCAAATTGAAAAAAAAAATCCAAGAAAAATCTCTACAAGAAGAAAAGAAATAAAAAATGAAAAAGATAGAAAATTCGATTTACAACAGATTAAGATAGAATCTGCCACAAGCAGCAGCAGCAGCGGCAGCAGCATAGTAGAATAAAATGTTGATAAGAGCTAAAAATTCAACAAAAAATATATTTATACCTACCTATGTATCTATACAAAAGCTATATACTATATTCTCTTCGGACGAAAAAAAAAAATTGGAAATAAAGGACGAACGATTCCACTGCGTATATAGACACATAGAACAATTTTTTTTTTTGGTTTGTCCTTTGGAAAATAATAATAATCCCGAAATCAGTGATTTTGATTTTGAACGACGTCAACGTCATCAGGATAAAAAAAAATCCCAAGGAGGAAGCTTCAGTGCCATACTGCGCGGCATAACGTTTTGGCTCTATAAAAAGACAATTTACGGCTATCGTATATTTTATATATTCGTAGATCGTAGCTGTGTCTGTGTACCCATATACCTTATACTAGGTGGAAGGACATTCGTCATCTTCTGCTTCGTCTTCTTCTCGTTGAGGGAGTATTTTGTTTGCAGAATGGAAAGGACTGCTCAACTCTACGTCCACAGCAGATACACAGATGAGAAACCAAAATCGAATCACGGAAAATTGTAAGTTGATTTATTCAAATCATGCAGAACTCTGGAAATTTAGTTTCAATTTTCTTTCGTTTTTTTTTTACTTTTTCTTTTTCGACTTCTTATTCTTATTTTCATTTTGCTTTTTGTATTCTTTTTTTTTTATTATTCAACAATTTGCTGTTTTTTTCTGAATCAATTTTCCTCGACTTCCGTCAACGAGATTTTGCTTAGGTGTGCATTTATGTAGTTTTTTCTTTCAACATTTTGTTTGCGTTCAGCTGGCGGAAAAGAAATTGAAAGGTCCAAAATGATGTTTAATTAAGATTTGAAAACGTTTAACTAAGCTTCAAAGCTAAAGCTAAAGTCAGTTATAAGGTATTAAAAACTTCTGGATACACACAAACTTGGGGTTCGAAGAATAAAATCATTCTTAATTTTGTATAATATGTTCAAGATATCTTAATATTGGTAAAAATTGTCCTAAGGTCACTTGTAAGGTGTCACAGACCAGAACAATCATTTTTAAGAAATGAAAGCCTAGAAAAACTATTAAGAACGACCCGGAACAACTTAAAATGTGATTTCTAGATGGAAATAAAGGGCTAGGAGTAAAAAGGGCTACGAGTAAAAAGTCAAAATACACCAGTTTAGGAAGAAATTAGAAAGGCCCTTAATTTGAAGCTATTTAAAAAAAAAAAAAAAATATACGTTTGGCTTTGATTACCAATATCTCAGCAAATAATAACGTCATCAAAAATTAAAAACAGTTTTTTAAGTTTGAGTAAGATTTAAACAAGTTTTTTTTTAATTTTATAGAAACCATTTTTCTGACTCTTCACACTAAGTTTAAATACTCGTATATTAGTAAAAAACAACTAATTGTGATGGTCTTTCGATAGATCTTTTGTTTCTTTTTATATTTTGATTTTTATAGCATCAATATTGTTGTACATTTTCAAATTGATTTATCGAACCGTTTTTCTCCACCAAATTTTCAAAGTCTTTCAAACCAATTGAAGGAACAAATTGTGTTGTTCCTAGACGTTGCGTAATAGTTCATTGAAATTAACTAAAAACTATCTATCTATGCAAAATTTTCAATTTATTTTAATTTGTTTTGTTCTTTTTATGACATTTCAAGTTCAAGTCAAAAAAGTATCTAGCTAATGCGAAACACTAGAAAAAATTGTGTTCCTTTCATTTTTTGGACTAGTGTATAGGGTGTGTCACTGTGGTATGGCGAACAAAATGACTGTTTAGATTGAAAATATAATACCTGCTTAAAGTTGCATAGGGATCATAGGAATAAAAGTATGTGAAAAAAATATGAAAATCAATGGTTCTTTGGCTCGCTAAACAACTAAGCTAATTTTCGAAAACTGTGTTTTTAGTACTTTTTTCGTCTATTGCTTGGACCTGGTAAGAGTTAATCTGAGCTGATTGAACTAATTTAAATAATTTAACATAAAGTGTACAAACAATTAAATAACTATAAACAAATTCAAGGCAATACGAATTTGAATTAAGAAATCGAAATCACTCAAAATTGTATTCTACTACATTTATATGACTTTATTTGAAATTGCCTTCTTTCACTTATTATTTTATAACTTCTACATTATTCGGCGTCTGAATTCGCCAAACTTTGGCTCAAATTTTTGATAAAATGATTTTTATTCGCCTGAGCCCTTAAAATTATTTAAAATTATTTTTTGTCTACCCATATGCATTTTTCAAAAATACTCGTTTTTCAAACTTTGAGTGCCTGTAACTTATTTAATTTCTATCAAACTTACAAGATCAGTACTTTGTGGGAAGGAGACAAATCAGACAATTCAGAAAGTATTTATCTTATGTAGATTAGCTAAAACGTTGGAGAGATTTATGCCAGTATTTGAAAATATAACTGAGAAAACAATTTTTGTGCATATCTTGAAAACGGTTCTTTCGAAAAAAAAAATTATTTTTGTGTGCAGCGATTCAAAATTAGTCTAGAAAATGTATTTCTTAAGGACCCTACCATGGTTTAAAATTTTAAAAACTAGTGTAATTATATAGCAAAGAAAAGTTTTTCCGTTTTCTTTTCAAGCTTTTTTAGCGAGCGAAAATTAATAGCTTGGACAAAAATTCAAAATAGAAAATTTAGTTTTAACATATTATGCAACTTTTGGAAGGTATTAGATGTGAAAATTCCAGAGTTTAAATATACGACAAAATAAAACTAATGACCAGCACTAAACCAAAATCTGACTTTCAGCAAAATTTTTTGAAGATTTCAAATTGATGGACCAATGGATTAGGGTTGAAATTCCGGTAGAGTCAAAATAATTTTTGCAAAATTCTGCTATCAATATTCTGTTTTTCAAATTTCAGTTTAACAAAATTCTGCCAGTAATGAAAAGAGCATAAAAGAAGAGAATTTCCTTCCCAAGTAAAATCGTTGGAGATAATAGAAGCAAAACTGTTCAGCTTGTAAGCAGTGAAATCTGATACCATAGTTCTAAGACAGATTATTTCACAGCTCTCAACATTTATTTAAAAATTTTGTTCCATAATCGAGTTTCCAATACACATTAAGCTCCATTATTTTTATAACGTCCCAAGATTTAAAAATATGCCTTTAAATAACGTTCAACGTTCTTTAAACGTTTTAATATGAGCATATAAAGAAGCGTTATAGAGCTTCTTAAAACTCATATTTAAAATACTATTGCATGATTCTATAGAAATGTCAAAAAATAGCTACACAGAATGCGACTGTAGAGTTAAATTACTAATACATTCACACAAACGCATGCGCATTGGATATCTCTCTGAGCATTATTAAATTTCTCTGAGAATTGTGAAATTTGAAGGCTAAACAAAGCTACAACAAAACGACTTTAGAGCTTAATACTAAACCTCTCTCATATTAGTAGGGTGTTTCCCAATAAAATACAATAAAGATAATTTCACCGAGAAAAGTCAAACCAAAACTAGAAAATAAATAAGTTCCTTTATATTTCTGAGCAATACCAAGTATGCACCGTAATTGTCGAATTAGAGATCCGAAATTTCTAAAAAAAATTTATTAAAATCAATTGAACAGTTTAATAAAGTGTTTTAAAATAAAATTAAATCAACGGTTGAGTCGCACAAGTGTTTGCTTGCTGAGAAACCATAATGCACTTCAATTGTTAATAAATAAATATGAAATTTTTCCCACGATTTAAAATTATTCAAAACCTTCAATTTTCGAAACACCCTTCGTTTTTAGCCTTGAACACAAAACTCTCATTTTGTGGGAACTAGCTCTACAATATCCGTAATTGCAACTCTATTGAAGACAAACTATTTTCACGATAAAAATATGGTGACAGAAAAAAAACATTGAAACAATTTTCCTTATTTTATTTGAAACGAATAAAAAACCTTTATTTTCAATATAAAACATACTAAATATTGCAAATATTGCAATGAAAACAAAAATATTTTATTTCAGATATTTAAAATAATTTTTGTAACAGATTTCTGTGTTGCTTAAGTTAATTTTTTAAACATTTCACTGCGTAATATAAAGAATTTCGAAGGCACGTTGTAATTTTGCGAAGTACATTTAGTACATGTTTGATAAATCTAAGCGCGCACTAAAAATTCACTAAGATGGAACAGTTAAATAATTAATTTCATTTCTCACTTATATTTTCTATAGGAATATTTTACTAATTTGCGACATCACAACACATAAAGTTCTCAAATGTTACTATCACACATATAATACATCGTTCCAATATTATTTTACTTTGTAATTTGTATTACACAAACCCAAACTAATACAAACAAAGTGCTGTCAAAAATGTTGCTTTAAAGATTTCTAAATAATATACCTAAGAGCTACAAGGCCTTACAAGCCACTGATAAGAGCTGGTTTCGAGCAAATATTAGCTCTCAAACTCAATGAACTCGCTGTAGGCAAGCTCTGCAGTTGCTTTAGAAGTGTATCTAGAGCTTCTTTTGAAATCAACGAGCTCTAAGATTAGCTCTACAAACGCTTTTAGAGCAATTAAACAGCTAAAATTGTTTCTTGGGTTAAAGCTTCTTGCTCAAGCATGAATTATAGGAAAAATGTCTTTTATTTGGTGTAGCTGTTTTTTTAGATTCTCCTGTCTTTTTCTTACATTAATTTGCTAAAATGCCATTGTAAATTCTTAAATATCTAAGTTTTTCAAACATATACTGTTTTAACACAAAACCAAAATCTAACTTTTCAGCAAAATTTTTTTGAGATTTCAAATTGGTTGATCAGGATTTCATTAAGATTTCGTTGAAATCTGGAGTTTTCATTGAGATTTTGACGAAATTTTCATGGAATCTTATTCCATCAATTACAAATACTAAAAATCGAATTTTGCTTAGGTGGAAACAGCATAATATTTCTTGATTTGAAATTCAAATAGGTCATATTTCTGAAAAACTAAGATATTTAAGAATTCACCATGGTATCTTAAATAAATTGTGACGAATTAATGCAAAAGTAGAAGTCATGGGAATCCTAAAAAAAATAAGCTTCAACAATTTTTCACCAAATAGGTAAAAGAAATTTATCCTATGATTCATGGTAAGACTAGTATAAGAGAATTGATCTACGAAATTCTGCCAATAATAAAAAAACGGGTTTGAAAAATGTTAAAAAGTGCAAACTTTCTTTTTATTATTGGCAGAGTCTTGTAAAACAGAATTTTAATAATCAGAATTTTGATAATCAGAATTTTGAAAGGCAGAATTTTGAAAACAGAATTTTGCAATGCAGAATTTTTGCAAAAATAATTTTAGCCCTGCCAGAATTTCAACCCCAACCCCACTAAAAACCATCCTTGGTTAAATGTCATTTTTTGGTAACGGAGAAGACATGAAATGTTCAGTAATTTTTGCGCGGATGTCTTTTTCTCCAGTACTCCTATCAAGAAAACTGTCCTGAAATTAAGGAGTGTATTGAAAATATTTTTAAAAATCTCACTGAACGTCGCGGTGTTTATCACAATTCATAGAATTCAATTCAACTTGAATCAAATTTGATAATTTCTCTATTTACAACAACGACTAGAATCTGTTCTTGTATGTAAATTGTTTTCGTCGACCTTAATATATACATATTCTTAACATTGGCTTAGCTAAATATATATTTCTATATCAAAATCTCTTATAGTCAAAATCCTGAACGGATAAAATACCGAATTGCTAAAATTCCGGTTGACAGAATTTCGAATGTTAAAATTTTGAATTGGTTATACAAAAAACAGTAATTAGCTTTTGAAAGTCAAGTCTCTAAAATATTAGTTTTTATAATAAAGTTTTTGAGCGAATTGATGGATTACCTGTTGATTTTGATATTCAAAATGGGTCAACCAAGTTTTGTTTTCGGTATTAGCTTCTTTTTTCATGATTTTTGTACATTCTAAATTTTTGTGGGCTCCAAATTTTTACGTTCTAGCCGTGTTTATTTTTATTTTGGGAGTTTTTGCATT
This sequence comes from Dasysyrphus albostriatus, assembly GCA_946251815.1. Classification (NCBI taxonomy): domain Eukaryota; kingdom Metazoa; phylum Arthropoda; class Insecta; order Diptera; family Syrphidae; genus Dasysyrphus; species Dasysyrphus albostriatus. Next base: position 143,874,580 of record OX276336.1, read on the forward strand.
ATATAATAGCCGTGTTTAGGTGAAAATTATTAACACTTTCACTTTCACTTTCTTATAAATTTCAAAGTCGGTAGCCTACCCTTTTGGTTGGAATAGCCTACCTATTGGTTGGTATAGCCTACTTTTGGGGTAGGATAATTTAATCTGCAACCCATTTAAGCGCCCTCATTCATTTTACGATTACAACAATTTATATTTACACTTTGTTCACTCTGATTACTGACTAAAATTGGGACTTATTTAGAAAATATTCGAGATTTTTTGGTATTCGGAATTTTGCCCATTTTTGTTTTTGGCATTCGGGAATATAAAAAGCGTGATTCTCATTTTTCCTATTCGAAATCTTGGCATTCGGGATTTTGTACTCTTCCTACCATGATTCTCCCACATTATTAAAAATCAAAGGTGAAGATATGTTCATACTTACCCGAAATATAAATAGCGAAAGCGATTTGATAAATTATTGTAAATTGCATACAACACTTGTAATGGCTTCAGTCATAGCTAAAAGATGGTTCCTCATAACGTGTATAGAGTATCATTTATGAAAACATACTCTATACCCTACCCACTTATTATGACAAAAAAAATTTACAACGCAGGTTACCAACGTGCTGCGCGTTATTACTAATCCAATCGTGTGTACACAGAGCACACCCTTATTTTATCGAATATCCTCCTGCCCCATCACCCACATCCTTGCAAATAACATTTAGGTAGAGGTTCTAAAAAAAAAACAACAAAAACAACAACAAAGGCCAATGAATCCTCCTCCAATAACCGCATTCAAATGGAAATTTTTCTCAATATTTTAAAGTTTCTTCAAGCGAATCCATCAGTGGGGGTATGATGGGAAGGGTATAGGGAATACTACACACATAAAACCAAGGGTATTTATTCTGTATTCTATATTATGGTGTTGGTATATTATAAACACAAAACGAAAAATTATACTCCAAAGGACTTTCACGCGGAATAGGAGGATTGAATTTATATTCGATGGGCTACGTGTGGTATAGCTACAGCAACAGCAACAGCAGGCGAACGGCTAAGTTATATTTTTATATCCATTTCGAGGGTAGAGCGCGCTATCATGAGGGTGGCAAGCAAGGCATTGCCACCGCACACACACGCTCACTATAATACTCCGTCAGGGGCAGAAACTTTTTTTATTTAATTTTTTTTTCTCTCGTGGGGTGGCAAAGATGATGGTAATGGTGGCTTTATCGTCATAATACCTTTATAGATTTTACTTATTTTCATTTTGAACTGCCGAAATAGCGGCAGTAACAGTGTCAGGGGGTGGTGATGGGTGAGAATGGAAAAACAAATACACAACAACTAACAAAAAAAAAAAAAAAACAACATGGTATCCTGGAAGGGAAACATTAAGTAATGCTAAATCGCCTTCCCGTCCTCACGCTGCTACCACCCCTCAGTTTGCTGTCAGCTCTTTGCGGATTTTGTTAACGAAAAATGCTGTTATTTTGTTTGTTTGTGCGTCGTCCTCGCGTCCTCGTATACTCGTCAGTAAAATATGTGGTGAAAACAAAGATGGCTTCCTTGTGGATTTATGATACCTTCTACTTTCGGCGAGGATAAAATAAAATTTGATTGCACTGTTATCCTGCGCCATTCGCGTTTTGATCTCATAGGTTCCTACCTATAATATACCTACCCACGAAACTCTCTGTAGTATTCGCACGTGTTTTACCTTTCATTTCCACGTTAAGTTTAATGAAAAGACCTTGAATTTGGTACAAAGGAGTCCACAGCTTACACCCTAGATACCCTACATGATGTGATGGGGATGATGTTCAAGTAGGCATGTTATGAGGTTGCGCCTGTGGGTGGTTTTGGGAAAAAAAATCTGGATTATTATTAATAGATGCTTTTAATACGCAGTCTATCCATGTTTGCATTAATAAATTGCTTAATAAGTTACAGTTATTTATGAATTTGTGGGAAATTAACCAAGATGACTTTCATATATTTCAACACGTTTTCTGACGACTTCACAAATTTTGTACCTTTCTTAAAAAAATTCTCCTTTTTGGGTGCCTATATACAATGTCCATAGCTGATGTGATAGGGTTGGGTATGAAATCCCCAATTCCAAAATCGTGGAATGGAAAAAAATCCTGAATATCCAAATACCGAATGGACAACAAAAAATTGACTTTCCCTGGGGCCAAGTTATCACAGGCAAAGGGTATAAGATCCCAAATGGACAAATCCCAAATAGACAAAATCCCGAATGCCAAAATCCCGAATGACTCAGCACTGTTTTTGGTGTTAAAAATCGCGTTTCTTTGAAAATATTAGAATAGTACTAAAAAAGTAGCTATTAAAAGTCGGGGTTTTATCTCGAATGCATTTGGAATTTTTGACATTCTTTCAATTCGTGATTTTATCCATAGTTTTGGGTCAAGGTTACGCTACTGAATTTTGCTCGTTTCCCCTTGTACATATTTAGATAAAACAGTTATGATTATGTTTTTCTATCCAGTATCCACTATTCAAAAATAAAACTCCATTCAGAAATGTGTTTGATTAAAATCCATAACAGACATTATCCTAAATGGATAGTCATCAATCGTCCTTCTGGTAAGAATAAGACTTTATTTTTAGTAAAATTTTCAGAATATTAAATTAAAAAAAAAAATAATTGGAATAAATATAAAGAAAATAATAATAAAATAATATACCTACCCATGTATGTATGTATATACTTGAATGTCTTATCCTGTGTGTCCCCAACAGAATCCTGTTTTTCTACGAGTAGATAATATTTACCATATACTTTTTGGATATCATTTCTTCTTGATATTGTTGTTGCTTTATTTTGTATGTCTATGCAGTGTTGTTGTCACCAAGTAAAGCCATACAGAAGAAATTCTTTGAGGGCCATTTGAATGCTTTCACGAGTAAACAAGAAAATGCCATTTTAAAAAGTTCTGTAGGTATATCCTTAAGATGATTTCGAGTTATTGAGTTTTTTTTTGTATTCCTCGTTTTTTTATTTTCTTTTGTTTGTATAGCTAAATTTTTTGTATTTTACTCTGTGTGTGCTCTTTTATGTAAATTTTTTTCGATTTTCTTTTCTTCAGATAGATTTTTGTAGATGGGATAACGGGACAACAAGGAATTCTATTTTTTTTTTAATTTAAACGTATAAAGGTGGATTTGATTTACCTTATTTTTGTTTATTTAGTTTTTTTTCTCGTTCGTTGGGAGTATTTTTTTTTATTAAGGGGGGAGTAAACTTTTACCGCATTTATCATCCTCAAAGCATTCACAAAATACACAAAGGTTTTTTCAAATAAATAGGCAGGAGGTTTTATTAAAAATTATAGGAATAGCTTATACTGGATGTGGGATATTAGTGCGGTGCGTCTCGGTTAGATTTTGTTTATAATTTTGCCTTTCATATGTAAGTACCTATTGCTAATATTAAGAAACTGATATTTTTGGGATTAAGCAATTTTTATTTTTATTTAAATTTGGTTTTCCATGGTAAGTTTAAGCTGGCCATTCACGACAGAGCCAAAGAGTCAAATGGCCCCGTGCCATTGTGTGATTGATTTAGTAAACAATTCACAAAAATTCTCAACTTTCAACCTTTAGCGGAAAAATTTAAAAAAAATGTTTCCTATGTCTACTATTTGAAGATATTTGAATTTTTTTGAAAATATAATTTCTTACAGGATTCAATTGATTACATTTGTATTAAAATTTTACTCGTGTTTTGTTTTTAAAAAAATAAATTGAAATTCCAATTTTGAGAACTAATTAATATAGCTATGTACATTTTGAAACTTAGTTTAAAAAAAAAAAATCATTTACTTTTTACTTCTTTAAAACAAACAATATTGTGTTTTTCTGTCAAATTTTTGTTAAATAACCGTTCATAACAGGAACTCTAAGTTTTCAGTTTTTATAGTAAAAAATGTTTACTCAAATGTACAAAATGGTGGCGTTTCTGATATTCGGGCGGATTGAATCTATACGAATTGAAAACGGCCAAAAAATAGATATCAGAAAGAGAAAGGAAAACGTTTTCAGTTCCTACGTAATCAATTAGACCGAATATCGAAATAGCCGGTGTATGTCTACAGTAAAGCACTGAATGTTTTTTTTAACCAAAATGGTCACAGCCGCTTTTGAGATAAATAAGTTATTCCCTAAAAGTTGTATGACAAGTAAACAGGTTTTTAGGAGAAACGAAAATACTATTTCCAAAATCTAAAAAAAATAAGCTTGAAGTAGAATAATGTATTTTTAACCTCATAGATAAGCGGGGTCTAATCCGGTCGGATCAAATTTTTATTAAATTTTACTAAGCAAAACTATGTTCTTCTGCTAAACTGCATCACATACTAGTATAGCTAAATGGAAGCATTTTTTGAAAACGTTACCAAAAACTCAAAATATTCTTTTTTTTAAGTACAGTGGGGCTGATGTCTAATTTTTTAAATTTTTTTTTAAATTATTTCTTATTTAAATTAATCATTTTAAAACCAAAAAAATTTGAATTTAAGAATTAATTTCAATTAAAAATTGAATTCAAAATACAGAAAATTAAATTAATATAAAGTATACCCAATTTAAAATATTTTTCGATAAAATGAAACCATTATTTCCTTGGAGCCTTTAGGTATTTGTAAGCCAAAAGTTTTTATGTGTTTAAGGGGAGACAATTTTCAAAACATCAAAAAATTAAACAATGTTCAGATCATCTTAAAATATTAATATTTCCCATGACTGGCAATTTGTTCTCATAGTGTTCTCATTCTCATGTGATCTGGTAATTTTAGGCACACAGGGTGCCCCTTTATTCATGCTCGATATTTTGGGTAATGATTTCTGTACCTAATCATTCTATGAATGCGAGCAGGCCAATTTCTGAAAAATTGCATTGAAATTTAAACAAATTATTAAAAAACAATGAAAATCAATTACATAAAAACGATATTTAAAAAAGCCAAAACAACAACTTTGAGATGAAAAAAAGAACGCCATCTTAAGAATTAAATATTTATGATGAATATGATTTAATGGAAAAAAAATCTAAAATCGCTGGAACGGTTTTTTTTTTAAATTAATTTCTGATACATTAAATTCTTAAAACACTTTATGCAAATCTTAAGTATTTATGTATGTGCATACAAAAATAAAATTCTCAAAAAAACTGTTAACTCGTTTTTGAGATATCAAACTTTCAAAAAGAAAATGTTGTACCAAAAAAACTTAGTTTTAACATTGATATGCAACATTTTGTAATCTTATTTCACATTTGTATATAAAAATATTAATTTAAATGGGTTCAGCCTGTAATGAGAAAATTCAAAATAAAAAAAACTTTCTATGACTGGTACTATTAACAGTTGTTAAGTGCAAAATTGTATTATTTTTTGTAGTAGATTGTATTAATTTTAGTATATGGAAAAAATTTAATTAAAATCGTTGGAGTCGTTTTTGAAAAAAAAAATATTTTCTGTTCCGTCTTTAATTTCTTTTTAAATATTTTAGAGAGTACTAAAAAATTCTAAAGTATCGAATTTCAAATAAATCTATTATATTATTTTGGAAATTTGATTTTCAAACAAAATTTTAAAACATTTTTTAAAAATCCAAAAAAACTTTTTTAAATTTAATTAGTTACCTATACAAAAATATTTAAGGTTTTTACAAGCCTCTGTATAGCGAAATTATTGAAATCAGTTATACTGTTATGAAGAAAATCAAAAATAAAAAAAATTTCTTTGGGAGGTACCATACCATTTTTTGAAAAATGGTTTCTCACTAATTAAATGTTGTTTATAGAATTTTCTTAAAGAAAAGTTGTCGAGCCATTTTTGGGAAAAATACGATTAGGTATGTTAAATTTCGAAAAAAATTATATGGCAGGTACCGTCATTTTTGGTTCTAAGAAAAAATGATAAAAACCTGTGGGCAAAATCACCAAAAACTACTATGCACCAAGTTTAAACAAAATCGATCGGGCCATTTAGGCTGTAGACGAACAGACAGACAGAATTGTGCCACCCACTTTTTGGAGTTCTCAATCGCATCGTAATGTCATGTTTGATTGTTATCTCAAAATCTTTTTTTTTTGCACGAACCAAAAACTTGTCTTTGGGTACACATTATTTAAGGAGCTAATTTCCTTGATTTGGAATATTTTTTTTTATTTTGAGTAAATTATTCTGAAATTGTACAAATTTTATCTTAATTAACTAAAAAATATTTTCCAAATTTGAAAAAAATAGGTTTCCTCATTTTGGCTTAAGCTCGATGTTAAGGGCTTATAAAATGAAATGTTTATGATTGTAACAAATACCACTGATACAATAATATGTACTTTCACAAAAAAAAAATATTTCGATGTCAGAAAAAAGTTAACAAAGGAAGACGATATTTTCATTTAGGTAATTCTGAAAGTACTTTTTGTTATTCCTTGAATATTTCAAAATGTTTATCTATAACATATTAATTAATTCACCCCAGACTAAGATAGATATGTGCTGCTAACAAATGAAATGTCAAATTTCCATTACCATTGGATCAACCTCAATACTTTCGACCTTATATCAAATTTCCCGGTCTAATATCTCGACCAAGAGATTGCATTAATATAATGGAAAATCATTATTCAAGAAATCACATACATAAGGGTTTATGCCAAGTGATCTTCTCACGATGTCCCCTAATAAATTGGACTTATCTTGAAAAATATACCTATAGGTTGATATTGTCTTGATGCTATTGTCTATTGGCACGTAGAGATCTTAAATTTAAAATCATCAAACTATAATATGCATACGAGCATATACAGTCCAGACTTCTTCCAGAACTTCCACATGGACTTTATTTTTTTTTTTTTTTTTTTTTATATTGTTAAAGGGGTGTGTGATTCTCAAAAAGAGTTCTTTGAATACGTACCTTAAATTAAATCAAAATAACAAACATATGCGCGATGTCAAAAAGTTTCAATTTTGAGTTTGAATGCATAGGAAGCCAGGAAGTGGATTTTTGTTTTTGTCTCTTATGCAAATTAATTCAGTCGGAGGATTGTAAGAAGCCAGACATTGTTAAACGTATAAGAAGCCTTTCAATTTCATTGTGAATATTCTTAAGACCTAAAAAGGGGCGTTTGTCAGTGTCTAATAAGGAAGAAAATTATGTTCTTTTTATTTCTTGAATATGTTTTTAATTTGTTCTGATAAAGAAATTGATTTAAATTTGAAATGAGAGAATAATGTTTCCTTTCAAACTATTTCTTGTGAGAAATATATCCTTTAACTTTAAGAAAAAGAAGCTTCTTTGATTTTGCTCTTATTGCAAATGCATGAAAAACATACAAAATTTCAGAAACAAAATCTCGCAAATTAATATCTCAAATTTGATATCTTGCATTCGAAAATCTCGCAAATTCAAAATCTCGCTTTTCATAATCTCGCAATTTTAAAAATGCTGCTTTTGACAATGTTCAAAATCTGACAAACTAAAAACTCTGAATTGCAGTCTCGCAAAATTTTCGTGCATTGCATCCCACGTGAGATTTGAATTTGCTACATTTTGGTTATAAAAATTTATTTGGCGATGGAATACAATTTTGCGATATTTTTAATTTCTGCAAAGTAAATCGAGTGCCTACACAGTTTAAGACCATATTGTTATTCATAATTTTTTGTTGTTTATTTTTCAAATGTTATCGAAAGAAAATTGAAACATAGCAATTGTATATGACAGGCAAATTTTTAATTGTAAAAAATACAATTTGGAAAACATTGAAATCCAAAGAAAAAGTTTTTCGTTTCAGAGATTCTTATTTTTGTTCGCAGTTTTTTTATTTTTCAGTGTGAAACTGAGAGCTATATAATGTTACATTTGAATTTTCGAAACTTTATAATTTGTATGGTTTTAATATGCGATATTTTAAATTGTGAGATTTCGGTTGATATTAGCCAGATTTTTTGATGCGAGGTTTTGAAATTTTGAGATTATATGAAAAGCCATAATTATCACAAGATTTTGTGTTTCGAGATTAAGAAAAAATGCTAGATTTCATTATTGAAGATTTTGGTTTTCGAAATTTCGTACTGTTTCCATTTTAAACACATTAAAATAACATATTTCCAGAACTTAACAACAAATGATGTCCTAATTTCCAATGCATTTACACATTAAGCGAAATTGTTATTCAGAAACTTCCAAAATCTCTACGCATAAGACTCCGTTATACTCACTCCTTATTCTATTCTTATTGAAATTTAACATACCCTCTGTGAAAAGAATAGCAATTTCCAAAAATTATCAATTTAATTCAACACAAGAATTTCAAAATAGATCCTTTTTGTTTGTGCCCAAAATTGCGCCACTTCCTAAATTTCCAAAATATTGACACCAATCCTTCGGAGGTTGTATGTGCCGTGTTACTTATTTTTCACACTAATGTCCTTACTGTGTTAAAGCACGTGTCTCCCTCACCCCTCTAAATAATCTTATTATACACGATTGCTATATAATAACAATCATAATTGGCAAAAGACACGAACCAAAAGCAAGCAAATATCTATCAATAGCCGTAAACAATATCATTGTGCAAAAAAAAACACAAAACACAAAAAAAAAATAAAAGAAAACAAAATCCTAGACAAATAATAGCTCACTGAAATAAGTTGTCAATGGGATTCACAATGTCTAGGGGCTGTGTTATGGGCTTTTGTTGTTGAAACCAACAAGGACATCATCATCATCACAATTATACTCTCTGGTTTGCAAATAATTGACTTCAGCCAATACCCAATTATCGGGATTACCTATATCAATAAAATTAGGGGATGACGGAAGGATAGTATCACATCGGCATCGCTTCGGCAGCAGTAGCAACAGCGAACCCTTCAGAATTAATTTTTGCACTTCTTGTCTCCTTTATACTATTGCAAATCTATGATGATGCGATGCGATGCTGCCTGCATTCGAGGGAAAATGTTACCGCAGCACTGAATGCAGGATCCCATGCAATTCAATTGCAGTAATCATCGTCCTCGTCATCGTCCTCCTATCGTCTCATAGAGCCATCGAAGGACACAAAATCCATTGAATCGAAAATCGCATCGCATTATTAGCGTTTTATTGTGCAAATTCTTGACTGTGAGTTCGTTTCGTTCTGTATAGGTAGGTACTGTTGCAAATGCAAATCGATGGTATAGGTCCTTTGAACCTATACCTGCATTGCACACTGGCAGTGATATAGGAAAAATCAGCGTGTCCTTGTGCACAACACAGAGACTTGTTGATTTTACCGAGCGGAATTATTACCATTTTTTTTTTTTTTTTTTTGCTATGGCCAAGTGATGTTGCGGAAGTGTTTTTGGGCGCGCGCTTGTAATGCTAATTAATTTTGGTGTAGCATCGGATTGGCATTGATTGTTGTGGTGATGTCCTTTGTATTGAATTGCAATGATGATGAGGATGATGCGATGAAAACGATGAAGGATAATCATTTAATTAGTCAAAATGATATAACGAGTTTGATGAGAGTAAATAAGTGCAGGGCTTGAGTAGGTAGAGAATATTTTGTGTATACTCATCGGGATAACGAAACAAGGATCAGAGGTAGGTACGCGACAGCCAGCCTTTGTTCTGGTTCATGTTGCAATTTTAATTAGCCAGCGCAGCATTGCAGTGCTAAAAATGCGGATGTTGATTCTGGAGTTAATTAAGTTATTATTTAAAGTACATATTGTTGATACTATTATATTCAATTAATTATTTTCAATGATATTCTTTTTTTTATGATTTTAAAATGGTGAACACTTTAGTTTTTTAACCAGTTATATACATTTGTATGTATGTAGTTGCCATTCGGAGGTTTTTATACAAGTGTTGATTTATTTAAATGGATGCGTGAATAATTGAGGAGTATACATTTTTTATTTACTTAATTAACTTAATAGATTTTTTTTATTTTTTTGAACTTTAACAGGGGGTTTTTAAGTCATGCTTGGCTTAAGTGAGCACTTAAAGTGATGTGCGTGAAGTTAGTACCGCCATTTTCTAAGGTTGTGCTGTGATGTGAAGAAATTTAATATCGTAGTACAACCCCCAGTTTTGCAGTCTCGTTTAAACCTTGAACTGAGTTCAATGGTTCTACTGAAGTAAAATTTATTTAAACCAAACATGGAGTTTAAACTCCCACTGACTGTGAAACTGGGGCTAGCTAAGGGTATGGGTTTCAGAGAGTAGAGGAGAAGGGGGTAGTTTAGGATAGGAGCAGCATAGGACAACGGCCAAAAAAGTCCCAAAATAAATACTTTTTAATACTAAGCAACAAATACATGTCTGACAACATTTTGGACGATACCAAATTTTAAAAAATAAATGAGAATAAAAGTTTGGTTTAAGGTTCCCTTTGGATTTTTTGTCGATCTAAGACGTAAGCATTTTTAAACAGAACTAGCTAGGATCAACGCGGAGAAAATTCATAATTATTATATTTCATCATTTTGTGATGTTATGAAATAATATTTTAACTGTTTAATATTGCTTGAAAACAAATATTTAATTATTAATTCGTATGTCTACTTGGGGCACTTTCGGACAGTGGGCAAGGGCCACATTTGGACATGTCCTAACCAGGCTAAAATTGAATATAAAAACAACCATTGCGAAAAGTGGTTTGTGGATATAGTTTAAAGACATTCTGTTGCTCTGGTTTTTAAGATTTAACACCTCGGGAGAAGATATATGTTAGAAATTAATTTCTTAAAATCATTGAAAATGGATAATGGCCTGGCTTATTTTTAAGCAAGAAATCTGCCTATCAATACGCTTAAAGGCACTTAGAAAGGACAATCTCCTTCGACTAACTATTAAGGAAGAAATAAAACTTAATTAAATGCGTTTTCTAAGGCATGTCTAAAATTGTCGCAAGGATGTTCAAAACTACCCCCTTACAGCGTCAGATTTTGGCACAGAAAATAATAAAAAACTATAAAAACTAAGGTTTGAAAGGGCATCTATTTTTAAGGAAAAATGATTCAGAACAACGTCATTTAAAAACAAATTGGAGTTTTGCGATGTATGACTGTTCCAGGATAATTTATGTAAAAAAGTATCCTAGGATGTCCCCGTCTCCCCTTCGTATCCAACTAGCAAATTTTTCGATTGAAATTTCAATATTTCCTTAAAAATAATGTAGTCATGAAATTATGCTTCTAAGCGCCAAAGGGATTTAATCGTATATACAAAAATTGCAAAATTGTAAAAAATAAACTTTGCCTGTATTTTGAAGGTACATGGAAAGAATTCTTGGATAAGATCACGAAAAATGAGCTGCAAATTACGAAAAAATTAATCCCAATTTAAAACTTGGCTCGGGATTTTGTAATTTACGAAATTTGTTTGCAATTTGTAAAACTGAGCAAAATAAACATAAGAATAATTGATACTCAAAAATATTATACGAGTATCAATACTCTTAATTATCAATTATTCTATCGAGAGAAAACAAAAATTGCGAACAACAAATCGCAATTTGATACAAATATTCCTCAATTGCACAAATTTATAAATTTGCAAAACAGATTTTTGACCACCACTTTTATTACGTGATATTGCCACTTGAAAGATCAATCTTGCTCAACTCCAGTTGCGAAGCGAGCATGCAAAAAAACGTCAGTCAGTGATTGTGCAATGAAAATAGCTAAATATTTATCGCAAATCAATATTTTTAAATGCTATTTGTGAAATTATTTTTTTGGAGAGTTAATTACGCCAAAAAAGTTATTTCTTATGAAAAGAGCAAGTTTGAATCATAGATTTTAATTGCTTATCACGAAGAAACAAATTTTGTAAATTACTAAGTTTTAAATACTAAATTATCAGATTTTGTAATAATTTGGGACCAAAATGGTTTGATTTGCGAAAAGAAAACATTAGTTAATTTGCAACTGCAAAATTATCAATTCTTTCCATTCCACCATTTTCGATTAAAACATTTTATTTTTTAAGAAAGTTGTGATGTATTTTGCTTAACTTGTGCTTCCTTCGATATTCCTAATTTATGAACATTCTGCTGTTTCGTTTCAGATTATGATGCTACATTTATCACCGGTGCCATTTTTGATTTTCAAGAAAAAAAAACTCTGCTATATTCTGCTCATTATGTGTCTCGTTGGGCCATAAGTGCTTAAAAAAAATGACAATTTTACGGCACATGGCAGCGCAGGTTGACCAGTAGACTTCTTTCAATTTTAATAAATTGCGAAATCAAAAAAAAAAATATTCCTAATGTGTACCTACACATTTTTGTAGATATTTGCAAATTTGTTATTTTATTTTATTTAATTTTTATTTTTACTATCGAAGTGTGTAGGTCATTTAGGTCACTGTTTTTTTCTCTTCAACAGCTGCTGACTGTTTATCAAAGCTTCATCAGGATGCACCGTGAACTTACAGTTAAAGTTATACAATCTTCAATTCCTAAATACAAAAATATAAATTTCTATATTAAAATAAAATAACAGAATACGACCATTCCTCGAAAAGTATATTACGAAAAAATATATTTTATATCTTTTGCCCACACTGCCTTATATAGCTTACCTTAATATAAAAGAAGGCTCTTTGGTATGATGATGGGTTCCATGTCAAAAGCACTCTCATTCAATTACGAAAATAAATTTATATAGATACATTTGGTATTGATCCAATTCGTTCATCCGATGTTGTTGAAAATTTTGAGTTTTTGACGTTCACGCAAATCTTTTGGTACCATCATCAGATAGAATACCATCATTGTACCCCCATTCTACCATTAAATCCATACATGATTCTGAATCCTTTCAAATTTACCCGTGGAATTCAGATTAGATGGACCGACCTCTCTCTCAATACATCCTATATATCGGCCAGACATTCGATTTTCCTTTTTCGTAGAATGATAAAGAAAACAAACCATGAAACTCTCTGTAGATGTACACTTTCCGTTCGGCTTAAGTTTAGAACATTTAAATAATTTTTTTTTTTTTTTTTTGAAAAACGAGAGAGGACGAATGATGAGACTTTAGTAGAAACGTCCGCAGTATAAGGTACCTATAGTATACGAATCTCGATAAAGCTTATAGCTTCTCGATGAAAAGATTTCAATTCACTTAAAATGGGGAAAAGCAATCCACCATCATGCCATCAGCATTGTATTATACAATAGAAACCGTAGACGGCCAAAGGACGAATCCTGCGAAAGAAAAACAAGTTGGAAGTCTGACAAACCTTAGACATTCGTTTAGCCATTGTGTTTGGGAAAAGGATATTCGTGGTGAAAGTTCAACTAACCAATTGCCTAATGGATGTACTGGCCATGGCAAATAGTGTCTGTACCTATGGTATATGGGCTCCAGTTCCGGGAGTGGTTATAGTTTCCCTAAAACTATCCTAAAGAGAACGTCAAAAGTCTTAAAAATTAAACGATTTGTTTGGGAGAAAAACAGAAAATTTCCCTCTAATATCTAACGTTGCTCTCCATATATAGTCACCTAGCCATAGAATGGTGTTTTCAAACATATATGTTCAACATTTCACCCATCACCCATCTACAAAATAGGTTCATTCAAAATTGTTCCCATCACATATGCCACAACAAACAACTGATATCAAAAATACCAAAAAAAAAAATTAAAGAAAAAAATATGAAAGATGATATCAATTACAAACGGATGTTCCAGGAAGATTTTTATCAACAACCATTCACCCATTGTTAACCGGGGTCTCTTCACTATTGTTCCACTGATGGTTTCTTCTCCTAGACGACCAAACATATTTTGTAGATGATCAAAATTTACATAAAAAAAATCACTCTCTCATCGCTCAGGGATCAACAAAAAAAAAATAATAAAAAGGATATCCAAGAAGGGAAAGAAAACCCTTTCGACTCTTATGGCACAAACAAAATACAAAACACGACGACACATAAAAAATAACATAAATAGTTTTTTTTCTCTTTTTTAAGCAAAGTAAAAAAAATCAAATTCTCTCACAGAATTAATTGAGAAAAGAATTTGATTAATCAGGAGAAAAAAAAAAACAAATTTACATGCGGTAACGCAGGAGCCCAGGTCAAAGGACAAAAATATACGGGGATAAAAAAACATCATGGTGATCCTTTTTTTTTTGTTTTACAATTTCAGTTTCATTGTTTTTTTTTTTTCTATTTTTTTTTACTTTGAGTTTTAAACAAAACGACAGTAGTTGAATTTAGGAACAAAAAAGTGCGTGGATGGGTTAAGGATATTATATATTTGATGAAATGAAACTGAAATTATATGCAAATTAACATCCATGGAAGGCTTTGGTTTCAGTTTTGCTAGGTATACATATAAGCTGAAGGGGTTTTAGGTTGAACTCAAAGAGAATGTCCCTTTTTTTTTAATCACTTAGTGATGTGCGCTCTCACATTTCAAATTAAACGTTAATAGGGTGCATGATGGACGAATTTAGGAATTTATTCTCTTCTTTTTTGTATAATATATTTCTTGAAGCTGTCTTTGCTCTGAAAAAAAAATTATATGCAGTTAAATTAAAAACTAAGAAATCATTGATTTTTGACTTTTTTGGCTTACTCTCATTTGTTTAATTTTTTTATAAAATTTTTCTAACCATCTTTTTCGACAGGAAATTTAATTTTGAACAAAAAGTTTTAAGCGTAAAATTATCGAATTTAGCTTAATTTACAAGTTAAGTATACCTTTCACGATGCAAATTGGCCAGTGTGACCATGACCGCATTCTCTCTGAAACGGAAGGATAAATTTAGCATAATTTAGCAGCATTTCATTTTTTTTTAGCTCCAAACATAGCACTGCAGCTGTCAAAAATAGATCTCTGTTTCTTTTCTAACTCAAAGCACTCAGAACGTCAAACAGGTGTTTCTTTTTTGAATCAGAACTATAGCGCAACCAACTTCACTCTTTTTTCAATCATTTGAAATCGTTGCGTTCAACATATTTTTTTCAGCTAAGATTTTTTAATTTTTCAAGTTTTTGAATGGCCAGCAGCTGTCAGATGAAAATAATACCAAATATTGGTGCGTTTCTCTTATTTTAGGTCCGAGCATAGCACTAAGCTGTCAAAAGAGATTAGTGATTCTTTTTCATGAGCTCAGAAAATTAAAACAAAGTAATGGAGAAAAAAGCGGAGCACAGTCAACTTCACTTTTTTCGAATTGACAAAACATTTAAAATCAAAATCTGGCACCTCGTGTTTGGAAAATTAAAAAAAAAAAAAAAGAAAATGCATTCTAATTGGTTAGAAAATATCAAACAGTCCTAGAAATTGGTCAGCTCCAGGTAACTTGTAATCAACGCTTGAAATTTTTCAAGTTTTTTTTTTCAGATTTTTGGCACCTAATTTGTATGGGAAATTTACAAAATATTTTTAAAATTTCATAAATTTTGGGCATGCTAATCGTAAGTATATATTTATGTGCATGTAAAATTAAATTTAAAAAAAATTTTTTAACCCGTTTTTGAGTTATCGAATTTTCAAAAAAAAAATTTAACTTTTTTAAAAAAAATCAAAAACTTTTTTTCTGGAAAATTTCGATATGTACTATTTTTATCTTATTTGAAATTTGTGTATAAAAAATAAAAATAATCTAAATCTGCTAAGCTTATAATGAGAAAATTCAAAATTAAATAAAAACTTTCTCTGAGAAGTACTATTAATAGTTGCTATTTGTATAAATATTAACAATTTTTGGAAGAATGTCACACTAATTTTAGCAAACAGGAAAGTTTAATGAAAATCGTAGGAGAGGTTTTTAAGAAAAAAATTATTTTCCCTAATGGTTTTTTAACCTACTGTTATTTTCACATATGTAAAATTCTCTTTAAATACTTTAGAGAGTGTAAAAAAAATCCTTAAATACCAAGTTTAATGAAAATCGTTTTGATTATATATGATTTTCCAAAAAAAATTGAACATTTTTTAAAAATTCTAAATATTTTTGGTTGAAAATTAAAAAAAAAAACTATTTGTATTGTTTAAGAACTTCTGTATAAAAAAGTTATGGCAATCAAAATAACCGCTTTGAAGAAAATCGATAATAAAAAAAATGGTTCTTTGGGGAGGTACCAGTAATAACAATTTTTTGAAAAATGGTTTCCTGTCCAAAAGTAGCTTTTAAAAAACGAAATTTATTGATTTTTTTTTTCAGTTGTAGACCCGTTTTTTGTGAAAAAAAAAATTAAGAAACTTATAGGTGGCATAGTCTTCAAGAGCCACTATGTACCAAGTTTTAAGAAAATTGATCCACACGTTTAGGCTGTAGCCGAACGACAGATAGAGAGCCAATATTTGACCACCCACTTTGTTGGTGTTCTCTGTCATCGTAATGTCATGTTTGATTGTTACTCGTATCTCGAATTTTTTTTTTGCATGAATCAAACTTGTTTTTAGTACTATATCACAAACGAAAATTTGGTGGCGCATGGAGAACCAGGGTCTAGTGACTTACAACTCTCAAGCATTCCTGTGTGCGTTTTTTTTTTTGTCGAGTCCAAATGGCTAGATGAGAAGCACTTTTTCATGGCAAGTAAACTCTAGAAAGATTTGTCAATTCCTCGCAAGAGGCAGTACCTCGGAAAAACATTTGTTTTTTTTTTGGTGGCAGCTGGGAGTCAAACCACGACCTTTGGCATGATAGTCCAACCAGGGTCGGCCCGTGATAAATTAGCACCCTGAGCAAGCTTCATCATTAGCGCCCCCAAATTTCGGCTATTGGTTTGGAAGAAGTCATTTCCTCATTACCCAAGGGATAGACTTTGCAATGCGTTTTTTTTAAAGATAAATAAAAAATAAACAGATTTTTTACTAAGACTATGGAAATTGAATACTAAATTATATAAATAATAGAAAGTGCCCTATTACACGACGACTTCTGAGTCATGACTTTTTTTTAAATTCAATGAGTGCAAACGAGAAAAAAACATCTGATCGCACCTTTGTTTAATTTCAAAAAACGTCATAACCCAAAAGTCGTAGTGCAAAAAGGCACACAAAAAAGAATATAAAATAATTATTTTAAACTTTTAAAAGATATAGGAACTCCAATTTGTTTAAGTAAAAAGTATTTAAAAACTAATTCAAAAACATAACAATATAAAAATAAATAATTAAACTCTTTGATTAAGTGGCCCATTCGACTCGGCACCCTACGCATTTGCACCACTTGCACATATAGCTAGTCCGGCCCTGAATCCAACGTACTATCCATTATGGCACGAGTTACTACAGATTCTGTTCTTTGAATTTTTTAAAATTCGTTTTAAAATCACAAAAAAAACTTTTGGCACCTCATTTGGGTCATTTTAAAATAAGGAGTTTGTTAATTCAAAGGCCACTTTTCACTATAATAAAGGATCAAGTCTTGGTATCGTTTGGTAATTGATATCGGAAACCGAAACGATACCGAGACGATAGGCTCCAAAGTACCCGAAACGATACCGAGACGATGTCTTACTTTTTGCACCCATTTAAACCGAAACTGTTGGTAGTATCATACGGTTCGGCAGATTTTTGAATATTATTATTTAATTAATACAAAACAAATAATTCGGAAACGGCTCCAATGATTTGTATAGCAATTTAACCAAACTCATTCTTTAAATAACCAAACCCGGACCTTTTCTTAGATATTTTAAAATCACCGAAATAAAAATTTAGTTAAAAATATTGTCTTTCATTCATTAAGAATACTTTGTGTAGTTTTTTTTTAATTAAATCTTTTAAATACCCAGTGATTTCAACTAAAAGATCAAGATCCATGTAACCACGTCTAGCATTTTTTGTTTATTAGTGAGCCAATACCGAAACCAGACGAGATCGATACCGAGACAAGACTTTGTTATACGAGACCCAGACGATACTAACGATTTTGGCGATACCATCAAAAGTAATTGTTTGTTTTGGTATCGTGACTAGCCCCAGCCAAAATTGTCAAAATCTGCTATTTCAAAGATCTAAATCAAAAATAAACTAAATTTTGGAACGTTCCTCTACCGATTTAAAAGAGAATCGTATGACAGCTCAGAGATACTCTGCTCAGACCTAAAAAGAAAAACGCCTAATAAATACACCTTGAGTGTAACTTTTCCTTATTAAAAGGACCTTATTGAAAGGAATATTCACAAGCCTATTAAAAATTTTTCGATGACAAAATGATGTTTATTATGAAAACCATTTTTGAAATGATTTTTTTTCCAAATTCAATTCATCAAAAATATAAAGAAGTTCCATTCACCGGACTCGATATCATTTAAAACTAAAATTACTAACCCGCACTCTCAATTACTTAGCAACACCATCGGTCAATTAAAGTAATCCTTTTTGGCATATCCTTTCATAAGACTATTTTCCTCATCAATCATTTGCTAAACAAATATGTATGTTTTACTCCATCACACACTTTAACCGTAGAGATAACCATCCATTACTCCAGGATTATTATCCTGGGTAATATCAACAAAGACTGAATGTCTGGATTGAAAATAAACGAGTATCCATTTACGTATATATAAAGGTCCTTTATTTCTCTTATTCTTCATGAAAAGATCAATTTGCCAGATGACCAAAGTAAATTAATATGAACGAATCCATTCCAATTGAAATTAACAATCTGATAATCCTTCTATCTCTCTCCATACTCCTATTATTTTACACAGATATATAAATATATTTCCCAATTGAATGCCAGGACATGCAATCACAAAGTTTTCCCTTAATGGAGCTCAACATATGTTTAAACAAAGATTCTTCTTTACAAAGAAATAAAGAAAAAAAAAGTGAACGAAGTAAGAAATCCATTCAAGCTAATTTAACCTCCCAGATGGATATCAATTGATACTACTCAGAAAAGGATTCACTTTTTTTTTATTATCTGGGATAATATCCTTTTTTCCATATGCAAACATGGTACTTCCTCGCGGTCGAGGAAGTTGACATTAAAAATGACATAAAAAAACCTGAAATAGGATTTCTTTAGCCTGAAGTTTTTTCTCGTCGTATTATTCTATCCTGCCAGTGCACATGGTTCCTTTAATGAATCCTTCTTTTCACTTATTCACTTTTTTTCTCTCTCGCTTTCAGTGGATATGTTATTCATGGTTTTAATGATCCGTTTTACTACTGGCAGTGGCAGTGTGTAGATATATGTAAATCCTTTCCATTTTTGTTTGAATACGATGAACACTTAGATTGCTCCTGGGCATAGAAACAAGAGCATACTGCATACGTACGTCTGTATCCCAGAAACAGACAAGGATCCTAGACACGTATGTAAATATGTGATCAATGATATGCCTATTTAACGAGCATCCTGGAGTGTTGAAGAAAAAAAATTTCATTTTTACTTTTATGCTCTAATGATTTCTCAAGCTGCCAGCACTGCTGATGGCAAAACCCTTTTATATGCGCTGGAGAATAAAGTGTCCCTGTAGGATCAGGTGAGAATCATCATATCGCATATATAAGGACTATAAGGGCGTCTCTCGTTCTCGTATTCAAATTCGTTTTCTTTGGTTTCATCTCAGCCGGTGTTTTTGAATTTTAATAATTTTTTGTTTTGTATATTTTCGACTCGTTTTGATGAGTTTCAATGGTTTGAGCATGTGTTTGTGGGAGTATACCTATCCTGATGTGTGAATTAATATCACATATCCTTATGAATATGAGCATGATGATGATTTTACATACAAAATATGAGTCCGGAATGAGTGATTTTTAATGAATTTTATGTTTTTTTGTTTGTTTTGTGTTCTTTCACTGCGTGTGATGCAAGGAACCCTCTTAAAATTGAATGAAAAGAAGAAAAGAATCTTAAAACAACTTGTGAATGCTGCACGAAATGAAAAGTGATTTTGTTTTAATTTTTGTTTTTGGCTTTTATGTTCGATAATAAGGGTAGAAAAAAGTAGGGGCAGCAATTAGTTCAGATTTATTTTACGCTTTTTTCTTCTTCTTTTTTTACAGATCAAAGCATTTTTTATTTCAATAAGAATATATTATTAAGTTCTGAATTTGATATGTATACGTATATATAGTAGGATAATTGAGCAAGCTACATATATGCAATTCAATAAAATTCTTTTTGCTTAAGTCGTTTATCACTAAGTGGGTAGAGTTTTTTCGCAATCCATTGAATAATGAAATATCGATGAAGTTCAATTTTATATAGAGAGAAAACAAATATAATTTTGTATGTCTATAAGTTAAAAATTAAAAGTTAAAAACTAATTTATAAACATTTGCGATATAAATAAAACGGAGCACGTACTCAGAGCAGGTGCTCCATCAGAGTTAGAGGAGTTGCCCATTAAAAAAGTACCTGCTACCGTTTTATAAGAACAAAATCAAAAATAAAATTGAGAGCACCTCCTCATTCAAACGGAGTAGCTGCTCTCATACCTCAAACCAAATTGTATAATGTTTTTGACATTTAGAAATATTTTTGATGATATCTTTTTTGATACTCATATTTTTGTGAAAGTTGGAACATCTTTGTTTGACTTGTCTGAACCATCGTTCAATATTTGTCTGCTTTATTTCATAAGTCATAGTGAAAAACAATATGAGGAAATCCAGCTCAATACGGAACAGATAAATTTCAAATCTGAAATACATAGATCCAGACCAGGGCCATGTCCAGCCCTTAGAGTACCTGGAGCAAGCTCAGAGATGCCGCCTTTTTTGATACAAAATAATTTATACAGAATAAAATTTTGAGCATTAATTATCCATCAAAATTGTAAATGATTTTGCTTTCTTAATGCCACAAAATTAAAGAACAAAATCGTCAATGATGAGTTTTAATGATACTAACACTGGCACCTAATTCTGGACTCCACTCAGTATTTTACAGTAGGTTGCGTAGGAAAAACCGACAAAAAAACTACTTGAAATATCGACTTTCTTCCAAGTAAAAATACCTAGTTTTCTTACTATTTTACTAAGTATTGACCTTTTGCAATCTCGTCTTGACAAAAAATAAGCTGCGTTGAAAAAAGGTCGAGAAAAGGATCGGCTTTTATCAACTTGTCTCAATTTTTCCCAACACTTGACGGTGTTCCTACCAGCTTTACGCGAGGCAACTCATTTTGACGTCTCTCTTTTGTATCTCATTCCAATTTCTCAAAAAGAAAGAGATGGAGGCAGACATTTCCAAAAAAAATAAAATCTTTTGCCTCACTTGGCTATCCCTTTCTTTCCAAGAAATGAGATTGTGATAAAAATAAGGGACGTCAAAATGAGTCCCCTTACACTAAGCTGGTATTAACACCGTCCTTAGTAGGTACATACAAAAAGTCGATATAAAACAATATTTTAACCTGCCGATATTTTAACAATTCAACACTTTTTTGTCGTTCATTATTACGAAACTTAAAATAACATGCTCTGCCTAGAATGCTCTGCTCTACTTAAGGTGCCAGTTATAGCTATCATTGAAAATTTTAATGATGGATTTTGAGGCTTTTAAGAAGTAAAACCATTTATTTTTTTGGTGAACAAATAAAGCTCAAGACTTAATTAATATTTTTAGTCAAAAAAAAAACGTCAAATAGGCCCAACTTTCCACATAAAAAGACGTTTCTTTTTTCAATGATTGAACTACCTTACCTATGATCATTGGAATCTTTAAAGTCATTTTATTTGGAAAGTTGGGCCTATTTGAAATTTTTTTTTGACTAGAAATATCAATTAAGTTTGTGAGCTTTATTTGTCCATCAAAAAAATATTTGATTTTGCTCTCAATGATAGCTATAGTTGGCGCCTAAATCAGGCCAAGCTGAAATCATAAATTCTTGTCTGACATGTTATGGAAAACAAAAGTCAATGACCACTGTTTTTGACGCGGATTTAGCTTTCGTCAAGTTTGAAATCGTCCTGTTGATCAACGTCAGTCAATTTTCTTGGAAACGAATTTGATGTTAACAAATTGCATATCACAATTTTGAAAGTAATAAATATTGGATTTTTAAGAAAATATTAATTTTTTTTTGAAAATAACATATTTCAAAAAACTAGTTGATGAATTTTTATGAAACTAAGTAAATAAATGTATATTTATATATATACTCAAAATTGGCAAACCAGTTTTTTTTATATGAAACTCAATTAATTAATTAATAAATTATTTATAATTAATATCTTTTTTAGATCTTAAAATTTATTTTTAATTTTTATTTACTCTTTTCATTCTGCTGGATTATTTCTGAGCTTTTATTAGTTGCACTAAGTTTGTTTTGGTTTGTCCGAAGTACTGATATGTATTATTCTTAATAAGAAGTCAAAAGTAAATAGTAGAAATTTTAAATGAAGGTTAAAGAAGAATTTAAATATGTACCATAGTATTGACATCCACTGTAGGTACTAACATTTAGACGTAAAATATCATAAAATCACTTGAAACACACTACCACGGTAATGACAAAAATATTTGGAACATATTTTCCTCGAATGAAAATGTATCACTCTTAAAATATACCTTCAAAGGCTAACAACTTTATATTTGTTTCTCAAATGAATGAAAGAAGAATAAAAAAGAATTTTGAAAACAATATTCATGCTTAAGAATGACCATTAAAATTTTATTTGCAAAATCAAAATACCATTAGAAAATAAAAAATAATATCCGCTTATAAACATATTTTTTCATAATTTTTGATTCAAATACCTCAAAAAATAGTTATACGTTCTAGAGTTATGAGGCCAGATTCAATCTCAGCAAATCAAAGACCATGAGAAAAATTAATTTTTTGCTTAGACAAAAATTCAAATTGGGGATTTTCGGAAACTGTAAAAATAGGACAATTTTCAAAAAGCGCCAAGTCCAAAAATTTAGGCTCAGAGGAAAACCTAAAACAAATATTTGTTGAAAATTATGTATTATTATATTATACTTTGATTAGATTAACGAATAATTTATAGTTAGCGAGCCCCAAGAGAAAAACTTCTTAAAAAAGCATTTTTGCATCATTTTTACTTGCGATATAGGTACTATAAGGCAAGTTTTGGATTTGTGCAAACAAAATTTGAGATAACAATTAAACATGACATTCCGATGATAGAGAACATCAAGGAAATGGTGGCATAACTACGTGTTCTGTTCTGCAACAACCTAAACGGCTGGATTGATTTTCTTCAAAATTCGTACCGTGGTTTTTGGTGATGTTGCCCACACGTTTTCATATATTTTTTAAGAATCAAAAATAACGGTATCTGCCATGCAATTTTTTTAGCAATTTTCATATAATCGTATTTTTTTCATAAATACGACAACAACTTTTCTTAAGAAAAATTCAATTAATTACTTTTAGTAAAGGCTTGCTTTGGGTGTAAAACCATTTTTCAAAAAATGGTTATTAATGGTACTCATCTACAACAAAGTACCTCCCAAAGAACCATTTTTTTAATTTTCGATTTTCTTCAAAACGGTATGATTGATTTCAATAATTTTTTATACAGTGGCTTCCAGAATCTATAAATATTTTTGTGTACTTAAATTTAGAAAAAAAATATTTTTTGGATTATTAAAATTAGTTTTTGAAAATTAAATACATCGAAAACAATAATGATCGATTTTTTTGAAACTCGATACTTAAAAATTTTAAGTACCTACTCTCTAATATATTTAAATAAGAAATGTACTACATATATGAAAAATAACGGTACCTTCTATACAAAAAATAAAAAACCGGAAATAAAAATATTTTTTTTTTCAAAAACGACTCCTTCGATTACAAAAAATTATACAATTTTGCACACAGCAACTATTAATAGTATCTGTCATAACGTGTTTTTTTTATTTTGAATTTTCTTACTATCGGCTGAACGGACTTAGATACATTTTTTTACATACAACCTTCAGATAAGATTTCATCAATAATAATTACACATATCCACATAGATAAATACTTAAGATTTGCAAACCAAAAGTATTCCTTCAAAATGTTTTAAGAATTGTATTTATAAAAAATAGTTTTTTAAGAAATCAAGAGATAAGATGGCGTTTCATTTTTTGATTTCAAACTCTTAAAAAAGTTGTTTTATTATTCAAAATAAAGATTTTACCGGTGAACTGGTGTATAATATAACCGATAGACTTTGTCCGCTAGTATTGAAACTGACCCTAAGAATACGAGAAATAAATTAACTGTTCTAAACTATATATGAAAAGTGTCTCTTTCAGAATACAACTACACAAACTTCAGTAAACTAAAACAAAATGGCAATTCAGCGAAAAACCTGTTGAATTCAAAATAAAATTTTTTTTCCTCAGAAAAATTGGATAAATAACTTTTGATTCATAAATTAACTAAAACGTTGATGGGGAGTTAGTTCACGAATTAAAATTGTATATCAATAAAAATATAAACTGCTAATCGACGTTAAGTTCAAAATCTTAACGAAAATCTACTACAATCAACATGAACTCTGCTGTTACTAGCCGTTTTCCTTTGGAGGTGGCAAAGTACTTGTGAGTAGATGAAAACCCTAATATAGTACTATCAACTGCACATGTTTTCATGGCGAGTAGATACATTTTACATGGGAAAGCAGTTTGATGTGTCCCATTGAAAAAAGCTGGCAAAGTACTTGCAAGTACTTCGCCACCTCCAAAGGAAAACGCCTACTAGTGACTATTTTTTGAACTGCACATATAAATACCTTCTAAGAAAATGTGAACTTTTGCACATACACTCTCTCATTTGAAGTTGTAAGAAGCATGTGTGTCACTAGCATCTGCTTCCTTATATCTATAGTTTTTGGCAACAATGACAGAAGTATTTTTAACTTAATTACTCGTTTAATGTATGTACCTATTTTGGTGACTTAGTTTATTACCTTGAATTTTGATTTATTGTTAAGATTTGACACTTAACTTACTGACTAAAGATAATTCGTGTTTTATTTGCGTTTATAAATACCGGTGTTGATGTTTATTTAGTTTTGAAGTTGTCAGGCAAGGAACGCACTTGCGATCTGCCACAGCGACCAAAAAAAGTGATCGCTTAGTAGGATTTGTTGGTGTCATTTATTTTCATTTAAGCTTAAATGTTCTTAATTAGTGATGGAATAATTGTGCGACAAAAAATTGCAAGTGCGTCTAAATTTAGCTGATATTTGCGAAATTTGGTTGAAACAATAAATCACTCAATAGCCTAACATTTGTATTCAATGTTGTATTTACTAGAAGAAAGTAAATTTAAGTAATTGGAAAAACAAGAAATGGACATGCCACGGTACTGACATATCAACTACCCTTTTCTAAGCCATGGAAAATAAGTAGCAAATGTATCCATTGAATTACATATTTAACATTACATTATAAAAAATAAGAATACAAAGGAAAATGATGTTTTTCTCAATCTCCTTAGAAAGCGCCATATGTGGAAGTTTGAGCTAAAATGATTGTGTAATCCAGATAAAATGATTGAAACATGAGCTTTATTTCGACAGTTGGTTGACACCAAATTTATTACTAATTTTACTTTAAGAAGCATCTGAAAATTTTCAATGATGAACCATCAATAGAATAATTGTAAAGGGTGCCTCACTTGAACGAAGCCTAAACTCCTCCGGAGCCATACATTTTTTATTTTAAACTTGATTGTCTACATTTCATCGTGTCCATATAATTATTTTACCAAACACAATAAAAAGGTAAGCCCAAATTGATGCATTACAAGACAAGAAACAGATAAGGGTATACCTTTCTAATCGATTTTGACGCCTTCCACCTGCCTCTTAATACTAGCTCTATCTCCATATACGTATACGCAGAAATTTCCCAGCAAATTGTGGAGTTACATTCTGCATGCCAGTACCAGACCCAGTTACAATGCTTGTTGCGCCAATGTCATGTTTTACAATTGGCCAACAGTAACTTGTGCTGTACATCTACATCACCTGCCCTGATCTGGCCAGGCATCGGCATCCTTGTGGGTAAGATTTACACTCTTCTGTCTCAGCGGGGCCATCAGTTGTTCATGCAAGCCCTGCAATTAGTTCTTTTATTTAATCTGGCAGAATAATAAAAAAGGATAAAATTTAAATGAGCCAGCGCAGCAACAGAGTATACACACAACAAAGTCATCACACACAAATTAGCGTAATGACAATGTATCCGTTTATTTTATTGCGCATAATAAAGGACAACGCAAATCCTTTGTTGGGTAATTTTCGACTTCGGCTACTTTTTCCCGCAATTACCAAACCCAAAGCCCATTTCTTCAAATTACCCAGCAATGTTTTCCGTTCCAAGATTTCTTATACGTTTATCTTGAGTCCTTGGAAATCACTATCTTTAAGCGCGTATAGCGATGTGTTAATTCTTCATCAGCCCAAAAATTTAAGCAAAGGGGAATTTATATTTGCTCGATAAAATTTGCATATCAATCGATTGCGAACTCAAAAGAAAATCGACAAAAGGGTTGGGTCCAGTCAGAAAAATTAACACCGACTTGATGTATGTAGTTACTTCTGGCTAGAAGGAACCTTGAAAGGAATTTTCTTGCAGACGACACGGCTTCGATACTTACAGACTCAATGACAGTGGCGACCGGAGGCAGAGCTTCAACTGTAATTACACGCCATTCAATTACAATCGTCGTCGTCGTCGCGTCATCCATGACTCCATGAGAGTAAGCATCACACGCAGCAGCAAAGACCGGAATACCAAATTCCAGTTAAACATTCCTTTGACATCAATTTAATGTCGTCCCTATGCTCTGATATTTTCAAAAAAGTTTAATTTTATGTTTGTGTCCTTTTTTATTCCTTGATGTTGCTGTGTGTGGCTCGAGAGTAATAAAATTAAAAAATTTAACGCCTGTTTTTCATTACTGCAAGTTCATTAGGCGAATGGTGATGGGTGCGGTGGTTTTAGGATGATATTATGGCGCGGCGAAAATTTCATAATAAAGCCGCAGGATTTTGTCGTTCGGCGATTAAAATGACAAACGAATACACTAAAGCACATGAAATCCACATCATTAATCAAAAGCCACGCGAATATCTTTTTTATTTCATTTATATTGTCTCTTTTTTCATTAACTTATAAAATTTAATGAAGATAAAAAATAAAAAAACGCTAAAATCTGCTTCAGGATATAAATGTCCTTTAAATCCCTTTTTTAGTGATTAATTTTTTTTCTTACATACAATCTCCAATAAATGTAAAAGGCTATAAAGGATTTTTGGCAGAAGTTAAGATTTTTTGTTGATAATAATAATTCATCAGTGACGCGATGACAGTTGGTTTTTTATTTTATTTTTTGAAAAAATAGAATCCTTATTGTTTAATTTTATCATTTGGTATAAAAAATTGGTAATTCTTTTAGGAAAATTATCATTGGGATGATTCCTTGTTGTGTATGTGCTGACTGCTGAGTTGGCAGGGTTTTATTAATGTGTATATGGTTGATGTTTTGAGAGAAGAGTAAAATAGTTTGAGCTGTTTCAGGGATACTATCCCTTTTGGGAATTGTCCCTTATCGTTATAAGTAGCAAGCAAGCAAGCTTCAGGACACTCCCTAATGGATATTTGATTTAGAGTCTTGTCACTTTGTGTAAGAAAATAAGAGGGTGGCCATTTTTTGTATGCTGTATGTATAGATAAATGTTTTGCGTTGAAAATGCGGGAGTAAACAGATATATCTAACGATGACGGGGGTGATTTTGTTTATCTGTTTTCCAATATGGCGACTTTCTATGTTGAGTTTTTAAATTTTCTTTTTTTTTAAGCATATCAACATCAATACAAATGCAAAGTCATTTACAAGATTAAGTGACTGATAAAAAACATTATTAATGTTTTTCAAGTCCTAAATTTTTAGAACAGGCTGAAATGTACATTTATGTAAATATTATAAAAGATATTGGCGTTATGTGATGATAGTTAAATAAAAGCAAAGTTTAAAATGATACTTAAAATGAAAGTCTAATTTTAAATCTACTGAAAAACCAAATCTAAAAAGCAGACTTTACTGGTTTTGTAAAGCCCTTGTTAAAGCTAACACCTTTTGACAGAGTCAAATAACATTGAAGTCTGATTTCGCAACTAAATAAATATATTTTTTTTTCAGCTAACTTCGATTTACTGATTTAATTAAGTTTCTTCTGAAATACGATTAACTGAACAAGTGTTTCACCCATATGTCCCGTCTACTAACAAAAGACTGCAAGAATGGCGAACAAAATCTGAGAACAATAGGCTTTGAAATTTTGTTTTATTTGTTGCTTAAGCCCCACAGTCAAGTTACATATAGTCAGTCACGAAAGTTTTAATATAGATTTAAAAAGTGCTAAATGTTCATCCCTGGCTAAAATATATTTGCTAAATTAAATAAGATTTAAGTATTTTTTTTATAAGATAGTAACTAAAAATGAAGTTTAAAAAAAATACTTAGATCTTATTCAATGCAACAAATGCATTTCAACTAGGGATGCAAATATAGCACTTTTTAAAACTACATGCAGGCTTTCCTGACTGACGGTAGATACTAATTTAAGAGTAACCTTATGTGTTAAATCAAAAAAATTAGAGATTTTGATAAAATTGACATTAAAACGAAAAGAAAAAGGCAAAACTGCACTGGTTTGAAAAAACAACTTTCTTTCATTTTTAAATTCCAGAGGAAGGTCCCAAGCTTCGCAAAACAATCAATTATGTGGCACATGAATATGATGTAAAAAACCGAACAGAAAAATCTTAATTTTCTCTAAAATGGCTCCTATACGATTTGGATACAGTATTTTCCTTGTGAAAAATGTTCTAGATATACTTTGGGGTACTGATAGCCAGAGAGCCGGTGACATCAAAAGTCTCGTCATCTCGAAAATAGACAAAATGTATATCATTAGAAAGTTAATTTTATGCACTATCAGAAAAACTCGATATGACAGACCCTTGCCTGCCAAAAATACCTGTCATACCTGTCATTGTTCCTATGTACCTATGTATGCTATTGATTTCGAGACCAATAAACCAATTGAGCTCAAATTTTCAAAGAATGTTTTATATCTATCTAACTGGATCTTAAAAGTTAAGTTAAGATCAGCTTAAGTTAAAATCAGCTTTTTCCAGGAGGGACAGAAACACACGCTGAATACCCAACAAAAATACTGTGAAGTTAGCAGGTCAGTGTTAAAATTCAAAATTTTTAACATAGTCATACATAGGTTGAAATGGAAAAACACTGCCAGTTTGCAAGTCTTACAACAAGTTTCTAACATGCTCGATTTTTGAAATAAACTTTTTGTCTGTTCCTACTGTTAGCATCTGAAAATAAATTATGAAACAATTGTTCGAACCTAAAGTTCTTGGAAATGATACTTAAAATATTGAATTTAGTGTTTTATGATCACGATTCCCACAACAAGAATGCTTTGCAGTTGAAGTACGTTTCAATAAAATTGAAAAGTATTGCTCAAAAACTTACTTCACACTTCAAATACAGGGTGGCGCACGAATCGTGCTACAAAAATAAAACGTAATAACTTTTTTTCTGTGTGAGTAATCGGCTTATTTTTTTTTTTATTTTGTAGGTTACTATTTAGATTTATAAAAATGGATGCTTGGGATACGGAGAAAAGAATTTGGATAGTGCAACGGTACCATGCTTTGCAGTCCGTCATTTCCGTCCAAAGGGAATTTAGGCGGGAGTTTGGCAGTAGTCCCCCGAGTAGATGGACCATTATGAGGTTTGTAAACATGTTTGCCGAATCTGGAAGCATCGCACGAAGGCCGTACCATCGAGATGCCAATGTTCGGGTTCAGGATACAATCGCAGCAGTAGCATCTGCAATACAGGCCAATCCGAGCGTTTTGACCCGAAACTTATCGGGGCAAATTGGAGTTAGTAGACGGTCATTACAACGGATACTTAATGACGATTTAAACTTGTTTCCGTACAAAGTCCAAATTACTAGCAAGTTAAACCCTCAGGATTTGCCTGTTCGCCTGGAATTTTGCCAAAAAATGATATCAATGGCCGAAGAAGACAACACATTGATCAATTGTTTGTTCATGTCTGATGAGGCCCATTTTGATCTTAACGGCAATGTAAACAAGAGACGGAACTGCACCCAGAACGAGTCACTGTGTGGTGCGCAGTTTCATCAAGGTGTATTGTCGGGCCGTACTTCTTTGAAGAAAACGGTGTAACCGTTACTGTCAATGGGGACCGTTATTTAAAGATGTTGAAGGAGTTTTTTACCCAGAACTGCGCCGAAGACGTATATCATTCAACAGCGTTTGGTTTCAGCAAGATGGAGCAACTGCACATATAGCCAGACCAGTTATGGCGGAGTTAAACAAAAAATTCGCAAACAAATTAATTTCTAGGAACTCCATTCTTCGCTGGCCCCCAAGGTCACCTGACCTGACTGCACCAGACTTCTTTTTATGGGGTTATGTCAAACAAGAGGTGTATAAAACGAAGCCCAGGAATTTAACTGAATTAAAGCAGTCCATAACGACAATAATTGAGGCGATCCCAACTTCAACTCTTCAGGCCGCAATGAATAATTTTTTGATCTGGTGCCGCATTTGCGTGGGAGAGCGTGGAGGTCATTTGCGGTCTATAATCTTTAAAAACAACTAATTATTTAAAATAAAATTTAATTTTCTAACCAATAAAAAAAAAAAAAATGAAATACATTGATTAAAAAAAAATAATTTGAATTTCTTATTGTAGCACAATTGGTGCGCCACCCTGTAGTTGGATATTTGTAAACTCAGAGAAGAAAGCAGGAAATAACCAATTTCTAGTTTATTATACCTGATTTTTAGGTTGTTATTTTTCAACTCGGTAGAAGGTTGACGGCTCAACCAGATACCTGATTTTAATGTTGTGTTAAATCAACGTAGCTTGCAGGTAATATCTGCATGAGATCATGTAAATTTAACACTGTTAAATTAGTAAAACTGTAAATGTTGCCAGAAAACCTTGCTTATTTTAACTGTAAATCTGATTATCTTTGCAAGAAAATCTAATTTAAAAATATGAATAACATGTTCAATGTCCTGTAAATTTAACATGAAGATCTAGTTGATTTGATATGATTCAATGTTGAATCAACCCTTTATCCAGTAATTATTATGTCCAATACCAATTTTGAATATCTTTGGGAATATCTTAAAAACTTGATCTGGTAGAATTTTTGTGACTTCAGATTCGAGTTCAGCCCACCAAAAGCCTACAAAATAGTATATTTTCGTTTTTATAACAAAAACATTGTTGACCAGTGTAATTTGCTTCTTGGCCGGGTAGGTAGGTACTGCTTTAACTATATTCTGCTACATTTATACCTGCATAAACTTAATTTCCCTCAGATTTTTTTTTTAATATCTCAAGAAAAAATTAAAACGATTTATTTCCTCCAGCACCTCTCCTCGTTGTAGATTTTTTTTTAGTTGATTTTCAAATAAATCGAATTTCCTTAATTTTGTATTCCCTTTCCCTGTGAACAGCCGAACAATCGACGACGACGTTCTATATGCTATAGCTTAGCAACATCCAGCTATACCATCATAAGCTTTCTTTATATAAAAAAAAATAAATGGTGAGGGTGAGGGTGACCTTTCTCCCCATCTGGGGTGGATTTGAAAGTTTGAAGAACTTTTTTTGTTTTTCTTCACGTCTCACGTGTGCCTCTGCTTCTGAATAGGTATAGTGCTTTGCTTGCAGGAAGTATATGCTCTCCAGGAGTAATATAGGTAAGTACAATGAAAAATTGTTTTTCCTCTACGATTTTCATCTGCAAAGGAAGAAATATGGAAATATATTCAGCATCTCACCTTCACCATCACCCCCTCTCTTTCATCATCCTTAAATGGGAGCCAAAAGATAACCGAAGAAATACGACTTATTTACGATCTTGGTATAAACGTCTTTTGTGTATAGGTTTACCTATTCCACCTAAAAATTCTTCTTTGAAAACATTTTAACCCCCAAACCTTTTTCCATCCCGCACCCACATAATGGACAAACAATTCCTGGCGCTTTTCCTTACAAAATAAGAAAGTACAGGAGTAGGAGTAGATTGTAAGAAGGTAACTTTACGTCGAACCACCACACCGCGTTGCTATGGCATCAATCCGTGTGTTGTATTTCTTTCTATACAAACAAATTTAAATGCCACTCAGGCGAATCGCACAAAAAAATTTTAAAAAATTCTTTGAAGTCCTTCCCGCGTTACCTTCTTCAATAAGCAGAACAACGCCAAAGGACGACCAACGCACAAAACTCAAAAAAAAAAATGTCGGTACGCATTGGAGGGTGAACTTCCCGCAAAAAAAATTGCTTGAAAATAAAATAGATGATGGAAAAAACCGTAAAAGGTGTGGCCTAATATAATTCCCCGTACCCTGTTCTATCCATTTGAATGGTTTTCTAAAGTTCACCCCACAAATCGACTGTCAGAAACATTGCCAAAGGACGAATATCCTGAACACGCACATAATATACATGTATGTACACAAAATCAACAACGATATTCTCTGTCAGGCAGCCAGCGAAAAAAAAATCCTGGGATTATTCCTGGGATTGACAAAAAAAATCTACCCCTAAGACGCCGGCCATATCAACAGGGGTTGTTTTTTTTTTTTTGTTCTTCTCTCTTGAATCCAAACACCGAATCCCTTAAGGACCATTGCTCGGGACTTTCCAATGGTTGGCTTGGCGAGGAAGGGGAAATTTTGTGGAAATGCTTCTCCTATTTGACACCAGGTGATACAGTTCCAAAATGCCTTCCAATCGATGACGTCATTAATTGTCTAATTGGAATTCCATCAAAAGACATTCGAAGAAAACTCAGGGAAAATCGTGCTGCTTCTTATCAACCCCCTTAAGCGGTTTATAATTACTTTTATTTTCATTCTTTCACGGAAGGTGTGTGTGGTGCCGGGATTTCCCAGAAAATTAAAACACAACGAAGAAGCGGGAAGAATGAAAAAAAGTTGAATAGCCTCAAGGTAAACATTGCCCCATCCATTCACCACCCCCTACCCCATTTCGAATACGCACGCACAAGCACGTCAGCGAGGTTTTTCTGTCGTCGGTGGCGGCAAAATGAGAGGAAATTAATTAATATCGTTACGAAACGAGTATAGATTTTAAAACAGAACTCAACAATGGTTGTCTTGTAAGGACTCGAGTTGATGGCTATTAAGGACGATGAGCTTGTTGGGTGTTCTGTTCGTTCCGTGGATCGTCTCTAAATGAGGGAGCTCTTTGCCATCAGTAAGGGTGTAAATTGGGTGAGAGTTTTCTCGTGGTCGTTGCTCGTTGTCGGGGATAATTAGATGTAACGGATATTGTAATTGGTGTTAAGGCGAGAAAGTTAATTTAGTGGCTTTTCCTTTTGTTTGAATTTCTTGTTGTGTTTTTTTTTTTGTTTGAGTGTTTTTCTTACGAATTTCATTACACACATACACACGAACGCTCACAGCATCATTATCCTTATCATCACACTGTAAATTTGTTATTTAATTGAGGGATGATAATTAGAGGATGTTGATGTTGATGTGATGATATGGGGATAGGAATTCAGAGTAAGACTTGGTACATTTTATCCTGGAGCATATTTTGCAAACATATTTTTGTTTTCATTTAACATCCTTTGGGGTAGGTTTATAAATTCGTTTATTTTTGTTTTGTTTGTTTTGATTTGGTTGGGTTTTTGATGGAGATTTCACATTAAGTAGGTAATTACCTAAGGGTAATTGCTTAATGAATTTAAGGACGAAATGATTTTTTTAGGGAAGCTTAATTAGATACACGTAAATGGCAGATTAAGGTTTATTTTTTTATTGAAATATCTAACTAGATATTTGTTGGTGTATATTAGGGGTGTTGGATTTTTTTATATTTTTATATTCAAAATGGGTATCGTGGATCTTGTAAAACATTTAGAAAGCAGTAATTTTTATTCTGGGGCATTTTCCAAAATTCAATTTTGAGACCCCGCGGCTTATCTTAGGTAAAAAAACTACATTTCCAAAAAAGTGGTCAGAAAAACCATTTAAGTTTGCATCGATATGTGGGAAAAATTCCTTATTATGTTTTATTTCGGATTTATTTACTCATTTGTATTGACTGCATATCAATTCAAGTATGTTGTTTAATGTTGTTGGGCCAATTCGAGTTCTCCATTAAGAAAAAATAATCAGAAACAGCGAGAAAATCGATGAGTTTTCTTTTGGGGCTTTTCTTAGCAGCAGATTAAAAAAGCTACAACAAGTCACTTTTTCGGTTTTGTGGTT
This sequence comes from Dasysyrphus albostriatus, assembly GCA_946251815.1. Lineage (NCBI taxonomy): Eukaryota > Metazoa > Arthropoda > Insecta > Diptera > Syrphidae > Dasysyrphus > Dasysyrphus albostriatus. The sequence continues at coordinate 143,908,909 of OX276336.1, forward strand.
TTTTTGCCTAAAATCGGCCGCGGGTCTCAAAATTCAATTCTGGAAAATGTTCCAGAATAAAAATTACTTCTTTCTAAATCCTTTACAAGATCCACGATACCCATTTTGATACTACTACTAATTATACAATCTTTTTGTAAGTTTTTGTTAGTTCATATACATATTGCTTGTATTACTACACTGAACATGATGATACATGATGGAGCCTGCCTAAGGTAAGATTCAAATTAAGGGCATCAAAAACCTTCTGAAAATTACCTACTGTTTAGCTTTTGAGATCAAAACTAAATTAAAAATTTGAAGTTTATTATATTATTATATTATTTTCCATTATTAAAATTGATACCACTTTACCGGTTCCGCAAAAAAAATTTTTCTTCTAAATTGCCCGTATTCTTTCTCTTATGTTAAAGAGGCATTGCAATTATGAGAGAAAAATGTTTAAGACCTTGAAAAAAAAATACTGTCTGGATCAAATATTATTGTGTGAACAAAAAATAAAAATCGTTTGAGAATTTTTTAAAATATATTATTTTTATATAAGGTAAAAATTTTGGAAACATTCTGAATGTTAAATTAAAGTAAGCAAACTGATTTTTTAAAAAAATGAAGGCACAATCGATTTGTCACTACAAAATGTCGACAAATCATTTTTTATTTTTGTGTTTTTGTACGGTGATAAAAAAGTTATGATGACAAAAGTAAGAATCTTCTTTTCTTACTTTTTCATCAGTACTTTTTTATTACGGTAAATAAAAAAAAGGTATGTATCGAGATTTATAGCTGTGATAAATCGATAACCACTTCATTTTTACAAAATCGACGAATTTTTATGGCGCTGGGTGATAGTACAAACATTTTCAAAGTTTTTTTGTCGGTATATCCTACATAATTTTTTCATTATAATTTTTTTTTTTAATGCGGAAAATAAAAAGTAAATGCCGTAGTAAGATTTTGTCGTGATCGAAACATTTATACACCACTGGTGACGCTGTCCAAAAAATGATATTCAAATTGTCTACAAAGTTCAGGGTCATGATATCTATTAACACGTTGGTGATTATAAAAAATCTCTACTTATAATCTGAGAAAAGTCCTCAACTATGTATTATCGCTCGTTAAGTCCGTTATAAGGGGTCATAGGTTACAAAAATGGGTTTTTGCCAAATATCTCGAAAGAAGAAGAAGAAGAAAAAAATGTGTTCTACTTACAGGTAAGGTAATTTTCCACAAACAAATTCCCAAAATTTTGTTCGTAACATTAACCGTTAAGAAGCTACATCCACTTCAAAATTTTCCAAATTTATTCTCGAAAAGCATGCACTTTTTTCCACCCTAAATTAGATGTTGAATGCCAGGTACATTTTTTATTCGGGTTTGAAGTCTTAGCGTTTAATGTTACGAACATATTTATAAATGTTTTTTATGGAAAATTAACTCAACTACATTTTTGTAAAACAATTTTTTTTTTTATTTTTGGAACCTAAGGCCCCTTATATCGCACCGAGTACTTATAGTCATCGGATCTAAGGACTTTTAAGAGATTATAAGTTACCTCAATACCAACTTGTATACGAAAAATCGGCCTGTTACAAATTTTTTTCCTTAAAATATTCAATTCTTACTTTCCATTTTTTTTAATTGCAAATTTTGATTAAAATTTTTTTATTTGTACTTTTTTTAAATTGTTTTATAAGAAATTAGTTCAAATCAGCTCAGCCAATAGTGTTAAAATAAAAAATAAAAAATCTATTGACATATAGTTGCTAAGTGAATACTTAGTAGTAAATCGCACTAATTTCATATTGAAAAATTTCATCGCAATCGTAGGAACAATTTTGAAAAAAAAAGTTGCTTCATAATTTTTTTTTTTAATATTTGTTAATAGCTATCTTTATTTTTCATAAAATTTAAATACATATTTTCATAAAATATTGCAAAGAGTGTTAAGAAACTTTGCTTAGTTTCAAACAATACTCACCTACATATGTCATTTTCAAAATGACTCCCTGAAGTAATGCCATAGGAAACTAGGCCAAGAACATACAATTGGCATACAATTTTTGGAAAAAGCGCCCAAAAACTTGAAAATAACGCAAAACATTTGGAAAAATAGCCAAAAAACTAAAATAAAAAAACACCCAATAAATAAAAACATTTTGCTATAATTTCCAAATCAGTTTTAAAAATTAGGTCCGAAAACTATAAACACAGCTTTTTCTAGTCTAATTTACATAATGCATTGCTCCAGTCACCGACTGGACCTGTAATTTCATATTGCACTCAGAACAGACTCAGCAAACAAATAATAATTACAACTGATCATGTTATCACGTTTTAATATGCAAACAAAAAATATACATTTTGTGGGGTGGGCCTTAAATTGGACATAGTCTTGGATAGCTCTCATTCGATTAAAAACATTGAAAAACATTTTCGCAAATTTTTTTCAGATTCTATTTCACCCTCCTGGTCTCCCTTTTTCAGTTTTAGGTATTAATTTTGGGGTAAGGATTATTCTTTAAACATGTGAAACAAATCAGAATATATAGATCAGATCCAGACGAGAAAAAAAAATTGTGTCAAAGGGGGTCTTTTTCATCCCGTTCAGGCGGGAGTGGTAATTTCTTAGAAATTTGGCTTTAAACAGAAATTTTTTTTTTTAATGGGAATATTCACAATGCCATGCTATAATTTTCTTCGAGGCCACAATTCAATTTTATAATATTCCTCCCAAATATAGATTTTTAAATAGTTTTTGAAAAAATAATTTTCAAACTTAAATATTTATTTTAGATAAAAACTATTTTTTATTCAGGATTTTTTTCTATCTTGTTTGGAAAAAAATCCCAAAGCCAATTTTTGACGTTTTCTCTAATGCAACAAAAGACCAAGAAATTTTTAGAAAAAATAATCAAAAATTCCGGAACTCACCCAAACGTAATTTCAGGGAGCCTTTCAAAGTATGAATTAAGCTTTCAGATAAAAAAATTTAAATATTTTGTAAAAGTCCAAAAAACCATTGTTGAAAAATGTTGGTAAAATTTTAATTTTTTTAAAAACGTCTGGAACGATTTTGCTTAATTTGATTTTCTTGAATTTGTTTTTACCAACATCTATTTTTGATTAAGACAGACAGCATTTATATTTATCTAAAACTATTAAAACTTCTGCATACGAGAAAATACTAAAATCAGTCATATCGTTTTCAAGAAAATCAAAAGTATGGCCCCTTGATGGGAGATACCATTCATAACAATTGTATCCATCTAAAGGAAGCTTTTACTGAAAGTTAATTTTTAATTGATTTTTCTAAGTCTTCTTTGGGAAAAATAAGATTTTTCCAAAAATGCACATCCAAGCATAAATTCGATTAATCTCATTAAATTCAATAACCGCCCAAAACTTTTTCTTGGACTAAGGACTTTCAGCTTAAACTTAAAAAAAAAAAAACTTAAAATTGATCGCTATCCTCAAATAAGGAAACAAAATATGTACCTAAATCCTTTTTTATATAGAAATGACAATAGTGCTTAGAGAATACTCCAATTTTGTTTGACAACTTTAACATTGAAGAACTACAAATTAAATCCAAATGCCAATTTTTTTCAAATTTGTATGATGCATACCTACCTATCTTTCGTAATATTTGAAACACAACGTTAACACTTTTTAAGACAAAACCTTAAATCAGTCAACATTAAATTGCATTACCTCAGATAAAACTCTTATCGTTTTTATTTTAATGCACTCACCAAACTTCAAAAATCCCAACAAACTTTTGAGCCGATATTTTCCATTGTTTATTCAAAAAGTCAAACATACCTCCCATCTGCCTTTCTATACATAGGTACCTACGTGAAATAAAATAAAAATTTACATTTGAAAGTGAAAGTACGTACGTGTGAGGTGCAACCAACCACAGATCTCTCAAATCTGTCCGCAGCACCGACACCGAAAAAAGGTCAAAACTCACAAAAGCCTCAAAACTATTAACAGCAAATAATATTCCAAACAATATAAAACTGCAATAACAATGCAAATTTAACACCTCATATGAATAAATTCACAGGCAATACTACTTATAGTAAATTCCATTTGTAATGTATGTATGGGTGCACCCTTTATAATACTTTTTTACTCTTTATGGTTTTTGCACAACTACATTTGATAGGTAGGTAGTAGGTACAGGATAACCCCTGATGGGTAAATGATAATGATTTGAAAGTTACTTCCGTATATGTGATTATGCGGAATAGTGTGTAAGGTGCAAGTTATAATAGTCAACTGTTGCAAATGCGATTAGGATATAAAGGTATACTACTCTCTACCCTTGGCAATATGTGATTTTGCAAAATATTTTGCATAATTTAATCAAAATCCTTTTTTCACTATCCCTAAATTGTTTGGAGTTTTATTCAGAGTTAAGTACCTGGTAACAGAGGTAAACATATAATTTAGGCACTGTGGGAATTTTTGCATTCACAAAAGGTCCTTTAATGGTATATTGGTTTAGCAATGTTTTGTTATTTAATTTATTACTGTTTTTTGTTGTTGTTTGAATGCATATATGCAAATTGATATTTTCAAATACAATAGTAGACAAGGTAACTTCATGAGTAAGACAAAAAAAAAAACTATAACAACCTTCACAAGGACCTTGAAGTAATTTCTTTTTTTTTTAAGGAATATAAAAAATAAAAAAAAAACGAAATCTCTTCTCCACTTTATGATAACATCACAATACAAAACCATCTGGCTTTATGATGAAACATCCTGTTGTCATATACAATTTTGTTCCCACTCATTCTGGGTGTCCTTATACAAATTAATTGAATATCCTTTCTTTTTGTTGTAGATTTCCTAGGAAACATTCTGACATATCAAACAACACAACAAAATCAACAGAAAAAAACCAAATGAAATGAAACTCCAGAAAAGGGTTGACAAAAAGACAAACATCCTTTTTAAAGTGACGACAGATACAACATAAGCGACATATGTCCTTCTCATCTTTTTGACAGGACAAAATTAAATTTGTTTTTAATTTCCATCCAGAAACAGAGACAAAAAAAAAACACTACAACCGTGTACCCATTCGTAAACCTTCATACCTACATATGAAGTGAAAGGACAATCAAGTTGATGTCCTTTTTTTCTTTTGATACATCAGCATAAATAAATATGAATATATCTATGAAAATGTCCTGAATTCAACAAAAAAAAAACAACTGTAATTTTATGTCATTTCTGTCCTATTTCCTTGCAATTATTTATCGATTATTACACCCAAAATGCATTTTAAGGACATGCGTCCTGTTCTCTGTTTGTTGTGTGCATGTTTTCAATATATTGGGTATTGGACAATTAATTTAGGAAATTTATTTCCATACTTAACAATCATACCCTGTTGGTTGGGTTGAAACTTCACCTAAACAAAAAAAAACAAACAGGACACACATATTTTAAAGGGTCATGCATTCTGCCATAATAACCATAAAATGTTCAAGTGATTACCAATTAAGATTCACTTTCAAGTTAACGACTATCTCGGTATATTAAACATTTTAATTATACTTCACGATTCATTGGGTATATCGTATGTGCAGTTGGAGGGAAAGGATGTGTGACGTAATTGACTTTTAAAAATCATTAAATTTAAGAGCTTTTGGTCATTTAAAACATTTAAGTAATTTTTATTCAAAGAAAGAAATAATTTGAATTTTTTTTTTTTTGTTAAGAAGATTTAAAATTTTGAGACAGTTTACCACTTGAGATTTAATTTTTAATACAGTTATACTTTATGAAATATGCAAATTGAAAAAAAATTTTCATTTCGAGTTTAAGTTCCCACCAAAACCGGCCATTCAAACCCGTCTTTTTTGTGCCTATGAAGTTTTCGTTACTTAACTTACAATACATACCTCTACATTAATGCAAAAGGATATTCGTAGAGGTTATTTTATATGTTAAAAAGATTTTCTCTATGTAGATGCAGTATTCATTATTTTTGCACCTTTTGTTATAACGTGTCATGTTTATGTTTCATTTTCAAAAGGGATGTCTTTGTGATGCTGTGTGTAGTGTGTATCTCTGTATAGAGTCTATCCAGGAGCAATATAGAAGTCTTTTTGTCATTTTAATTAGATGCAAAGGTAATTTGGGATTTTTATTCAAGTATTCAATTGAGATTTCCGTTGTTGCTTATGGTGTTGTTGTTCATATGAACCTATGTGCGATTATTGCTTGTGTGAGTTAAGAGAGATCCTTTTGTTATGTTATTAGCTATAGGACTACATTGCGTAACCAGTTTCACAAGGAGACTGACTACCTACAGGTATTGTAAGATTTTAGATTATTTCTATACACAGTCGGTAAGGTAGAATGATATAGATTTATGGATAAAAGTTATCGTATAAGGGTAAATCGCAATTTGAAGATCAGTTGTGAAGTAGGATTTCAATTGAAATATAGTGTTTGCAGAAAATATGTAGCAAATTATATGATCAGTTTTTTATTTTCTGTTTGGTTAAAAATAAATTAAATACCTCTATAATATAGTTAAAGTGATGTGAAAAGTTTAAAGTTTTTATAAATATATAGAACATTTATAAAAAAAAAACAAAAATGAAAAGTGTAAAGAACATCGAGTTAAAATAAAGGACTTTTTATACAAAAAACAAAAATATTTATAAATGAAGCCCGGTCAATATTTTCTTAAATTTTATCTATTCCTGCTTTTTTTAATAAAATTATATAATTTTATCCAGAAGAAAGTACTAATCTTATGGTTGATTAAGTCTCAATGTGAAATTAAAACTTTTGGAAGTGCGTGCTTCAAGGTAAAATTTTTCAATGAAACAAATTCAAATCAAGGAGCAAAACAAATTATGGACTTGACATTTTTAAATTCAAGAACAAAACAATTTAAGTTTTATTTTGAACCAAAAAAGGAGAACATTATCAAAGTTTTATGAAGTGTAAACAAAACATTAAGTGAATATTAATTTTTAGCAGCTGCTTATAAGTTTTATTTATTTTTTTCAAATCTTAATAAAATATTATCAAAAATCCGTCCAAATACCTACACTTGAACAATTCAAAATTCAAACTATTTGAAATTATAAAAATTGATAACTTTATTTATATTAAAAATATTATATTTTGAAGCGCCACATCATAGAAAATACTTAATTTAAAATAACTTGATAATAATTAAAGAAAAGTTATTAAGTGATTTGATATTTTAAAGGAATTTTTTAAAATTTAGTACCAAATTTTCTATTTTAACTTACAATTAAAAGTTTAAATAAGCTCTACTCCTTCAAATTCATTACTAAATCAACGTTTTTAAATAGTTATGTTTTTTTACAATTTTAATTGATGAAATTATTCTTTTGACTTAAAAACCATCGGTAAAAAATAATTAGTAGACGATTTAATACAAAAATGAAAACATAAAAATATCTAATGTTGAGGCCCAATTATCTGAACTAATTTTAAAATAAACGTGTAAAAAAAATCTTCAAAATATACATTTACAATTGAAAACATATTTTCAACAATTAAGAGACATACTTTAAAATAAATTTTATTTCAATCTTTTCACATTATTTTATAGATTTTTATAAATATAGTTCAGTTGGTAATTTTGAAGCATTTGAATATTTCAGAATGCATTATTCCAAACGGATAAACTTACAAACAACAACAACAACAAAAAATAGTAGCAAATACAAAAACCCCGGGGATACAGATACGCTTATTTTCAAAATACTTTTTTTAACACCTCCAAAACTATAATTTTTAGTGAGTTTTCGAAATAGACGTTATTGAAATTCTCGTAAAATATTGCAAAAAATCTCATCATCATCAAAAGGACACTATATTATATATGTAATTTTATTTCACAATTCAATTTAAAAAAAAAAAAAAACATAAATGTACAAATTTCCCATAAACAAAGTACAAAGTGTTACTATATGTAATATTATAATATTTTTTCACAATTTAACTTCAGTATGTAGAAAAAATAGCTACAGAAATTTGTCTATAATTTTTACTCTCAAAGCCTATTTATAAAAGACGTTTTTCTTAATCAGAATGTTGAATATACAAGGAAAAAAGCTTTTCCTATAAAATAAGGAGCTACAGGAATATATAATTACAAAAATATTTAAACAATTTTATAATTAAAATTAAAGCCAAAAAAATAAACAAAATGACAAAACAGTCATTTTTAAAATTTCTTTTTACTATTTATGTAACAATTTTTACATTTTTTTTCTCAAATATGATTTCAACAACATTTTTAACAACTTATATTTTTAACATAGAAACCAGAAAACTTGATTTCTTAAGATTCTTACATACAATTTAATTTATTTCATATTTTAAACTTGGGTATATTTAAATAGTGTTCAAGAAATAATAAAATACAAATTTAATTCTTTTTCTTAACTAACAATTTCTTAACTTTATTATTTCTGTATATAAAATGGCTATTCAAAACAAAAAAAAAAACTACAAAAACTACATATTTTTAGGATAAACTAATTGGGCCATATTCATAGGCATCCACAACTTGTGTCATGTTTTTCTGCATGGATCAAAATTCTTCTATCAAAATTCTGTTTTTGACATTTCTGTTTTAGAAAATTTATCTTTTCGAATTATTACAATTTTCGTCGATGACTTCAACAGATCTTTAAGTGATCTTAAGCTTTTCATCACATTAACTTCTCTCAAGAATATTTGGTAGTATATTAAAAATCTATTTGAATATATTTTTTTTCTTTTTCAAATAGTTGAAAATGGTTGATTGAATATCCGAAATAAATGGTCAAACAGAATTAAAAAAAAAAATATTAATTTTTTTTAAATAAAATTACAGAATTTTCATAAAATTGAATTTTGAAACCAGAAATATGACTCAATATTATTACAAAAAAAAAGGACTTCGCAGTCTTATAGAGTTTTCAAAGTTCAAATGGAATTTTGAATTTGAAAATATCACATTATATATTTTCACAAAATAACATGCAACTTTTTAGTAAATTTAAACCATTTTCCTGGTAAATTGTTGCTAAAAAATAAAAATATGAAATATTTATATTAGCCACTGCTGTTGCCTTAAATTATGTTAAACATAAAATTTATTTTCTTAAGATATTCAAAAAAAAGAATATATTTTAAATTTTAATTCAGTATTTTTATATAGAAATAGTCGTTTATAGCTGAGAATAATTTTATATATTATCATAGCTCCAAAATTGATATTTATCTACTTCAAAAATAAAAAGGCAAAAGAGTTTAATATAATGACTATGAATACGCCCCAATGCATATTAAAATTTTAACTAGGGCAGTTAGTGTACATATTATAGATACAAAATAAATTCGACGAACATATCCTTTTTTTTAGGCAACATTCATGTTAGGATGGTCCATGCTTACATTCTTTTTCTTTATTTTTAATTTAAATTTTGATAATTTTTGTTAACAATGGTCTTGAACTGTTGACAAAAATGTTTCAAACTTACTCCGCAAAATTTACAATTTCTTTAAACTTAAAAAGCAAATTTTTAAATTTTTTATTTAATTATTATGTGACCATAAAGAAGGCACTATTTATACCATTTTATAACAAACGAAAATATTCTCCAAAAAGACTGATTTAAAATTGTAAAAAAAACATTTTTTTTAATTTAGGCAAATAGGTTATGTATTTTGTAATTTAATTCATACCTTAAAATATTTTAGAACAAAATCTGAACTTAAAATAAATATTTTCTCCTTTCTTTAAATAAGAAATGAGCTAAGAAATACTTTAAAATATATGTAATGGTGATTAATTAATCAAATTTTTTTTAATTTTAATCTTTAAACATCTAAATCAATATTCATTTTTCTTATGAAAAAAAAGTGTGTTCAAAATTACTTTACTCTCAAAAATATTTGTTTCGTCTTAGGGTTCTCAAATTTCTCACATTTTCCCTATTTTTTTTACGTACATTTTAAAATAAAACAAATTTGAAGAAAATCAATTTTTTATTAATATTTAATTTTAAACTTAAAAATTTAATTATAATTTAAAAAATCCAAGCACATTTTGGCATCTTATCACTTTAGAAACCAGGAGAACTTGATTTTAAGAGGATGTGTAACCGAACAAAAAATCATGGGCCATCTAAAACCACATAGATTTTTAAAAACGTTTAAAAACAATGTTAATTCAGTTAAAGTATACCTGCGTAAAAAGATAAAAAGCCATATTAAACTTTATTTAATGTTTTTCTTTTTAAATAACATCCAAACCTGAAAAAAATACTAACATGAATCTAAGAAACACATCTGCCATACTCAAAAACTCATCATGTAATTTTATCAATAACGCTATATTAAAATACCCATTTCAATATTTTTTTTTTTTTTAATAAGGTATTTTTTACTGCAAATCATAAAATAAATACACATATGTATTTATCATATTAATAGAAAAACAAATATTTAACATTTCCTTGCCTTATTACTAATATCAATTTTATAAATACTATATTAATGATTTTTTCTTTTCCATTTCAGCTTTTTCATAAAATTAACAAAAAAAAATAATTTTTAACAAAACTTTGCATTTTATTTATAGATTTTTTACTTAAAACATTTTCTCCCATTAATATGAAAATATATATTTTAAACAAGAAATATTACAGCCACGTTTGTAAATTATAAATTTTAAAATTAAAAAAAATCAGTTTTTGAAATAAGCTTAAAAATAAAACAAAAACTATAAAGTTTTTGAAACTTCGAACTAAAAATGATAAATTTGTACCTGAACCAAATTAGAAAAAAAAATCCTTAATTTTGTGTTTAACTGCTATAAGCAGCAATAGAGAAAAAATTATATTTACAAAAAACTGAACTGATCAAAAAATCTAAATTTAAAAATATTATGTAATTTTTTTTGTAATTCAAATTTAATTAAAATTTTATTTATGGTTGCAAAACTTATAACAATGAAATCTCAAAACAAGCTTTAACTAATTAAAACTTTTTATATTTTAGGGAGGGATGAGAGAACGAGTTCGCAAAGTTTTCAATTTTTTTAAAAATGACTTCAAATTTCTTTAGACAATGACATACAGATTTTTTCCCTAATTATATATCTTAGTTATTGTAATTGGGAATCAAAATAATCAACAAGAGTAAATATTGTCAGTTCTTAGATGGAAAAACAAGTAACCTTATTCTTACTTTTCTTACAAAGAAAATCAAATTATAATTCGCAATATTTGAACAGCTGAAGAAAAAACAAAATTGAAATAAGAAAATATTTACTATAATAGATTGCAAAATTCGCAAATTAAAATCTCATATTCGAAATCTCGCATTACGAAATCTTGCAGCCACAAAATCCCATTTTAAACAATTCTGCAATTACAAAATTGGCAAATGAAAATTTCTCGATCTCATACAAAATTCACAAATGAAAATCTTGCAAAATTTAATTGCAGAATATCGCAAATTAAAATCTCGCATTAGAAACCTCGCATTACAAAATCTCGCCATTTAAAATTCCGTTTTTCACAATTTAAAAATTCGCATATGAAAATCCCACAACATCTAATTGCAAAATCTCGCAAATTAAAATCTGGTATTTAAAATTAGACATTACGAAATCTCGCAATTTCAAAATCCCGTTTTAACAGTTCCGCACTTACAAAATTCGAAAATGAAAATTTCTCAAAATCTAATTACAAAATTCACAAATGACAATTTCTCAAAATCTAATTGCAAAATCTTGCAAGTTAAAATTAATCTTGGAATCTCAAAATCCCGTTTTTAACAATACTGTAATTAATCGCAAATGAAATAAAACTCACAAAATCTTATTGCAAAATTCACAATTGAAAATCTCACAAAATCTAATTTCAAAAAATCACAAATTAAAATCTAGTATTAGAAATCTCGCATTACAATATTTCGCAATTACAAAATTCCGTTTTAAACAATCTTGCAATTACAAAACTCGCAAATGAAGCATTCACAAAAGCTAATAACAAAATTCACAAATGAAAATCTCACAACATCTAATTGCAAAACTCACAAATTAAATTTTCGTATAAGGAATCTCGCACTACGAAATCTCATAATTTCAAAATCCCATTTTTAACAATTCTGCAATTATAAAAATTCGTAAATGAAAATCTCATAAAATCTAACTACAAAATTCAGAAATGAAAATCTTACAAAATCCAATGGCAAAATTTCGCAAATTAAGACGTCGTCTCGCATTACGAAATCTCGCAATTAAAAAATTCCTCTTAAAAATTCTGTAATTCCAAAATATGCAAATGAAAATCTTACAAAATCTTTAGTTGCTAAATCTTGAAATCTGGCATTCAAAATATCGCAATACGAAATCACTACAAAATTCCGTTTTTAACAATCCCGAAATTGAAAAAAAAACGCTAGACTTGGTTTTACGAGATTTTAAAATAATGCGAGATTTAGTTTTTCGAGATTTTGGTTTCTGGGATTTCGTACCGTACAACAACAACGACAAGAAAGCAAATTACTAAAGTAAAAATTCAGTTTTCGCTCTAAACTGACAGAATCTACGTTGGTTAATTTGTTTAAAAAAAGTATTCAATTTATTTAATAAAGCATAATATTTAAACAAAATGGCTTCCACTCCATTGCATTTTGCATTTAAAAAATTACATTACATTTTACCCTCACCTTAAACCATTTCAAGAAATAAAATATAACAACAACGGTCCAAAAACAAAAAGGATATGAACATAAATTTCAATACCTATACATTTGCTCAACTAGAAATGAAAAATTGCATATAATTTTTTGTTTTCTTGAATTTCGCATAAGACGCATATAATTCAAAACTGCCATCATATCCCCTTGATATAATCTAATACGAGTAAAGTATACATCACCCCCTCTCAACACAACCACCCATCCATCACTGCTGGCAATAGAATCATCCTCCAATTTTATATCCTTAAGGAGAATTTATAAGAAAATACACACTAAATGTGTATATTATTATAATAAGCGCCATGGGGTTAGGTAGAAAGGGGGTGGGGGTAGGAGGAGGAAAGTGTTCTTTTTTTCTACTTTTCTTATAAGTACCCATCACCTAGTGCTGTAGTAGTTAGAGTTCAGAAAAAAGAAAACATCCTTGGACGATTCGCTCAGCGGACTCACTCACCGTTACCACCTCCCCTCCCCCACTCCTACTCTCACATCCATTATGTGTATCGCATGATGAATAACACGAAGGGTGTTATCATGAGATACGTGCATAATCCTGGAACCATCACTGGGGGTTGTTTTAAGTGTGCAGACAGAGCGAAGGAACAAAATTTATGTGTGTATCCTTAAAACAGCATTTTCCATTTTTCCGAGAAGCGCGGACACAAAAATATGTACAAAAAAAATAGAAAGAAGAAAAATTGATCAGAACAGAGAGCTTCTTACGCTTTCTTGCGTCCTGAAACGTAATATCCGCGGAGAAGCACAACATAAGCATTATCCCATAACCCAGTTTTATGCTGCCACCGGAGCTCGTGTTCTTTTTTTTTTCTTTTGCTGTTGTTACCATTGCTTCTTGCGTCCGTCCATTGTGTGCACGTCGTCGTCATCCTGCCACATACACATCCTTAAACTGTTTTTTTTTTTGTCTCCATACTTCCTTCTTGGATTTTCCGATTTACTTTTATTTTCTGTTTGCTTGAAGCCGAAGGAATAAGAAAAGAAATCATTACGAGTAGAAATTGGGGGGTGGTGTTGTGGGAAGAGTAGGGTAGTTTTTTCTTATTTTTACTGAATCCATGGGATAAGAAAGTTTTCTTATATGTAGGTATACTGGGGATATTTTGCAAGAAAAGGACAGAAGGTTATGAACGCTTCGCTAAACGGAAAATTTATGGCTTTTCAGCAAAGCCCCGTTATATTCAAACGAGTCGCGGACCACTGGTTCACTTGCTGGGATAAAAGATATCCTTCGACAGGAGACAGTGAATATTTATTTTCTTTCGTTTTTATTTTTCTATCGTCCTTTATTTTTTTATTTTTTTTTTGCTGTTGTAATGTTGCATGAAAAGTCGGTGGTGCGGCATTGGCATATATGTGTATGGAAAAAAAAGTAAGAGGTGTGGCAGGTCCTTGGAGAAATGTTTTCCAGAAAAACGAAAGAAATTGTCTATTTTTCTCGACGAATTTATTGATAAAAGTTGCTTTTTTCTCCTTTTTTCATTTCGTATTTTTATATTTTTATCTCTAGGGCACATTTATGTGTAAACTTTGCAGATATTAATTTTGTTGTTTTTTTTTTTTTAACTTTACTTTAACTACTCTTCCTTCGATGGAGTAAAATACAACTTCCGCTGAAGATAGGGAGTCTATCATTACATTATAGTGTTTGAACAATTTGATTTATAGTGTTTACCAAGGGTATGGTTAGTATCAACGTAATTCGGAGAACCGTTTGGCCAAGACAAAGTCGACCTGGTGATTGATCATTATTTTTAGTCCAAAACACTTTCTCATCGCACAGCGATAAATGCGTCAATGATAACGACGCCTTTAGCTTTACATTTTCTTCCTATAACTAAAGTCTTTTTGAATATAAAACATCCCCCTTTGTTAGAAAATTTTATATAAACGTCTTTTGTATACCAATCTGAATGTTATATTCCAAAAAAATAAATACAGGTAGACAGACAAAATAGATGTCATTCTGAGAAATTAAATATCGTTCCCCTTATGCCAGAAAAATGAATGTGCAAAAATGAAAATGAAGCTTAAATCAACTTAAATCAACTAATGGCTTAACTTATATTCTAAAATATTATATTTTCTTCGATATATGCACAGTCCTGCAATCTATTTGAATTGCGATAAATTTATAAAACTAACTAAGGACCTCAAAAAAATTTAATTTGCACATTCATGTTTCTGGCATAAGGGGGACGATATGTCTTAAATTTCAAAAAATTGTTGCAAAATTATATTAATTTCCTACAATTATGTTTTCCAATTAAAAATACCTTCCTTGAGCTTACTTACACCAATCAACAATTTTAATTACTTTCAGATTAGGCATCAATTTATTCCTGACTACAAGATGCAAATCCCTCATTTATTTCCTTTCTCTTTCATTTTCTTCTTTTATTTTCTCTATAAAATAAGAAGTAAAACTTTGAAAAATTAAATTTCTTCCATTTTGTCCTTTTATTCTTCTTGTGAAATGAATGAAACGCCAGGCAATTAACCTTATAGTAAAAATGACCCTGAACTTGACCTACACCATTATTCCATCAGTCCTTATATTCCCTATAGCTAGCACGTCTATACTACAGCTTAAAATTTTTTAAAGGTCACCTATTTAAATTATTCAAACAAAAAACAACAACAATAACAAAAACAAAATCCAGCCAAAGTAGAAAGTTCGTTATGTATTTTAAATGTAAAAATATACCCAGGACACTAAGTAAGATGACCATCATCATCAGCTTATTTTCCTCTTGAGCTCAGGCAATAAATTTTCAACTAAGTACATATATATAAAATACCCAGAGTGGTTGATGTCCTTGCCGTTGGCTGGGATATAGTTTTTTTTTTCTTTTTTTTTCATCTTCTAAGTTTTAGTTTTTCATGGTAGAATTTATTAATGAAAGTGAAAATTCTGTTAGTATAAGTAGGTACGTAGTAATATATACTCGTATTTGTTGGTCATTTGCACTGTAAAGTTAACAGAAAATATTGGCCAGAGGAAAAGTTATGGTCGAAACTAGTGTTGTTTGGCAAAAAGTTTGTATATTGTGAATGAGAAAGTGTAATTTAGAAAATACAAAATAAATTCATAGTGAAAGTAAAACTATAATAAAATTTAGTATTCTTAAATGGGTCTCACAAACCAGCTCCTTTATGAATAATTCAATAAAAGCACTCTGACAAAATATGGCTTGTTAAAATTAAAAACTTTCAAATATTGGAAAATAGAAGGTTGTGTCAAATTTTCAATATTAAATTTTCTATACTCGTGCCAAAAAAAAAAATAACATTTATAAACTCGCGTACGGTCTCTGAGACCGAAACTCTAAAAGCAGTATTTTATTTCTCATTTCGAAAATATACGCTAAAATAATTTTAACTTGTTGAATAAAATGAGTTTAAGGAAAAAAAATCAATTTGTATCTGAAAATAAGACATTTTTTTAGATGGTTTTAAAAAACTAAGAAAAAATTTATATTGCTCTTTTGAAAACAAAAAACAAACTTTTCAGCGTAGAAGGTTGAAATGAAGATATAAAAAACAAAAAAACATGCCTCCAGATGGCGCTCTATAGATTGTTACACGTATACCCGCGTGGGTCTGACACACCGATTAATGCCTAGTACCCACACAAGCTCTCCCCGCACAAAGACTCAGATCACACTAAATTGAAAATTGAAACAAAGGAGCAAGTTATGTACAATGAAGCAGATGACAGCAGGATGAACCGTTATTTAAAAAACCATGAAAAATAGAATTCTCGGTCTGACAGACCAATGCGCAAGTAAACGAAGGTTAAATGAATAACAAACTAAATTCAAAAAAGTTATAAACTCCTTTTCGTTATGTTTTTGTAAAAAGAAACTTTTTCCAAGATTTAGTAACGCATTTTAAATAGAATTATTAGCAAATTTGGGAACAATTTCTGCAAAATTTACACCAGATTGATTGAGTAACTAGCACGAATTATTTCTAAAATATTTTCCATTTGAAAAGGTTTCAAATTATTCAAAAATGTATGTAAATTATATTTAAAAGATAAATTCACATACAAGAAGTTAAATAAATCAAAAAGAAGTGATTCCAATATATAATAGAAGAAATGTGTATTTAAAAGACTAAAATACTTTGAAAGTCCTTTAACCAGCTAATTTATATATTTTGAGCTACCAACAACTTAAAGTACGTACTTACAAAATTTGACTTAAATCGCTAGACGCTATAATCTAACAATACGAATACACACAAAATGTTGCCATTCAAACACCCGGTAATATATTATTGAACATTGTTCATTATGTGAATACAAATTTATTAAAAACACAAAATTCATTCCATTTTCCAAAATAGACTCAAATACGTACAAGCGCACTGACATATCAGCATAAGCAATCGGAAGAACGAATGAAAAATTGAAAAATTTGAGCATTTGAGCGATTTAAAAGTCAAATCTCTCTCTAAAAATTCCAATCTCGAAAATCTTCCCATTAGTTTTTTTTTTATTTCATAAATAAACAAAAAGTATTTAATTTGAAAAAAAAGTTAAAAATTGAGTCGTTATACCTTTCATCAGCTAAATGTATAAGAACACCTAAGTCCAAATTAATTTTTCTTACAAGAGAGTAACAAAACAATATTTACTAATATTTAGCCCCATATATTTTTTTTTTTAATATTTTGTGATAACTTCTTGACTTTCATTCTTTTTAGAAAATGACATAAAAACCCTTTTATTGCCAAACCTAGACTTATGTCTTTTGATTGGTTTGCCAATATTTTACGAAAATTGACGTAAATTGTTTTTATTAAGTTTTTTTTTTTTTTTAATTTCTTACAGTGCGAAATTTTACTATGGAATATGGTGAAATTTTTATAAAATGAGATTTTGATGAAACGAGACTTTCTTTACAGTGTACCCAACTCTCGATACTCATGCATTATAGATCAAGTAAATATTATTAATCGTCCAAAATATTAGTGCACATTTCTTGAAATAACAAATTACTTTTATTTTTATTTTTTGAACCATCATAGAATAGAATTTTAGTTTGCACTTTAAAAGTTGGTGTAAGACTCATGTAACGAAATTTTAGGCTTAGAGCAATCGCAGTAGGTAGCTATTAACTTCAATGTAGACCATTCAAGGGCGTCTAGAATCGTCCCCCAGGCAGTCGAGATTTGTTTCCCACTTTGTTTTTTTGTTGAAGAATAACAAAATTTAAATTTCCTAAATTATTCGTAAATATCGAACCTCTTATCACCAGTTTCTTTTTTTCGACAAAATATATGAAAATAAACAATTGTATCTTTTTTTAATGACGAATATTAGTGATTTTTAACTTACAAATTTATCTCAAAACTATGTAGATTTCCCTATCTCTATAAATACATGTTTCACTTTTATTTTTTTGCAAAAGCTGTTGAAATTTGATTCTAGCCATACCTACTCTTAAAAAAAACAAAATTTCCATTAAAATTTTAAAATTCTTTTAGCTCTTTTTGAAGAAATTAATAAGTCCTCTTAAATTAGAGTGTTCTTTTTTTACTAAATAGACTTAGTTCCTGGAAGGTTATTTCAATGCATTGTTTAACGAAATATTTTGTTCCTTTTGTTCGTTGCTTCTTAAATCACTTTTAATCCTTAAATAACTTTTTTAATATCGTAAAGTAAATGTGACATGTTTTTTAAGGAGAATATTACAATAATTTTGTATCTGAATATTATGAATACCTTACCTAGACGCACCTTTAGTTTTTTTTAATAAAAAATAAAATATAAATAACTTTAAATTAGTATAGAAATTTTAAATTAATATATTTTGAAGTTTTGTGTTAAAAATAAAATAAATAAAAGCATAAAAATGTCTTGTATGCACTATAAATAGTACAAAAATACACCATCTCGATTTTTCTCAGATCCTGGGTCCATTAGAGCAAATGATCTTAAAATTTAAAAATATCCAAAAATATGAAATTCAATAATTGTAGTTTTTTTTTAATGAGTCTGACAAAACCTCCACCCCCCTCCCTCCAACAATAAGCTCACAAGAATTAGCTGAGAATTCCAAGCGATAAGACCCTTGTTCTCCTTTAACTGTTGGGTTATTTTTATTTATTCATACGCACATAGCATCATCTTTAGACCAATTTTTCTTTTTGATAAAACACAAAACTAGAAGACTACTTTTAAGCTATAAGCAGTCATGTATATTAATTACATTTCAATCATAATGAAGATTCACTAACTTTGCTTTACAGTCTCTTTTGGGAATCTTTTGTCGATGATACAAAAGATGAGGAAGTGTCATCAATTTAGACACAATATTCTAAAATAAAAATATTAAAATTTATTCTAAAAATAGCCCTAATAGGCCGAGAACCAGCGACATAAAAAGTCAAGTCGTTTGCGTAAGGTTGTAAGTCATATTAAAAATAGCTTTTGAGGTGTTGAACCAATAAACGTCTGTCTGCCTACATAAACCAGTGTCGAGCAGGTAAGAAATCAGACGTAAGTTTTAAGATCGATTTATTTCAATGCCTATTTGTGGGAGGTAAAAATTGTCTAGCAAAAAAATGTTCAGCTAGTAATTTTAAACAATTGTTGTCATAGGTCAAACTTTCGGAAGTGAGTCCCTTAAAAGATAGAGATCTGTGAAGCTTCCAAAAATTACTTGTTTACCAGAGTGGTTTTTGGACAACTTGCTGTCTTATATCTTCTCATGGATTGACTATGGAAAATTGGACCTAAGACAACTATTGTTCAAAATTGCGAGTCAAATATTTCTTATATGAAAATTTTCTTCCTACGATTAATAACATTGAAATAAATTTGTGTAAAAATTTTACATCTCCTTGAAATGTGTTTAGGAAGGTAGACAAATGATAATTGGAACAACACCTCAAAGGCTATTGCTATAAAGCTACGTCATTGACTTGACTTTTGATGTCAGACCATAAGTAGCTATCGCTTTACATTTTTAACGTTTTGAGCTATTTATTTTAGCCTTGCTTGGTAAACTAAAATTTTAAAATTCAAATATATCACTAATTGACAAAATATTTTAAACTGATTGAATTCCAGACATTATTTTTAATTACTCTTTAAAATTATTTTCGTTAAAGAATTTAATTCGTGGCTAAATTAAGTCATATATAGACATAATCTTTTCATTTATTAGTTTAAGACATAAAAATCCCACTTACAAATTGTGAAGTTATTGAAAGTACTTCATAAATCTTCCATCAATTTAAATGGAGGCTTTTGAGATACGGTTTCTCCGAAACATTTCAAAATTGCCATTTTGTCTTTCTAATAAAAATTCTATATTCTAATTTACCAAAATTATTTCTTCCTCAAAAATGTAAAACTAATTAAAAAACTTCTTGGTAATAAATTCAAACCATCTTAAAAAAATACTGTTATTTATGAAAAAATAAGTCGAATACCTTTACCAATGAAAACACTGCATAAATGATCAAAATGTGAAAGCTTTATAGAATTATTGTAGAAGTCAAAACAGCAATTTTTTTTAATGAAACTGAAAATTCATAAATATTTATGAACTATAGTTATGATATTGATACTTCCAAGAAAACAAACAAACAAAATTTAGGATCCAAAAATATTAAAAGTTTTCGTTAAAATTTCAATTTTGGAAACCTTTTAAAAGGAGCAGGTTGATATTCTACACCGTAATATATTAACACATATTTTGTAAGTTACTTGAAAATTTTATATGCCTATCAATGTAGATAATACATGAATATTGTAAAATATAAACTGTACGTACGGTGTACAATTTAAATATATAATTAAAAAATATCAGAACCACTTTTTATAATTTTTATGGGAAAACTTACTTCCTTGTTTGAAAAACTTCATAAGGAACATGATGAGGAAATTTTTGTGTTTGCTTGAAAACCAGTTGTAGGAATGTGATTCAAATTTTGATCTGTGGGTCCAGCAATTTTAAATTACTGATTTCAATGATTCTAATTATGTTCAACGATGGTTATTTTGATTAACCTTAACCTTAAACTATCATTGAACCTCATATAACTCGTCAAAATCGGTGATGTAGAATTGCTGAACCATGGATCAAAATTTGAACCATTGGTCCTAAGATATCTATCTTAATACATATTTCGATAAAGGATTTTAAAGTTTATTATCCCATTTATTACTTTTTCAAAATAAAAAATCCTTATAGTAAAATTATAAATTTCAATATTTAATCAGTGGTACCAATAGAAAAATTAAAAAAAAATAATATGTAAGTACAGTGGGAATTAAAAGTTAAAATTTAAAACTTTTGTTTTGAGCACAAAATTATTATACCTTACAGAATTTTCGATTGACTTACAGAATTTCGGTAAAATGTGTGTATAACTTTGAAACACATAACACAGACTATCAACTTGTCCCCTTTTCAAATAATATCAAATCGTCGTTGCTCTATGAAAACTCCCTAAGTCCATTTTCTTTTTTAAACGAGAGACCTCTATAGTAAATACGACATATTTTGTAAAATATTAACATTTTAGTTTTGTAAAAGATCGTGAAATCATATGTTCGTCTATTTCTAAAGAAAAAATTCCCCCAAATCAATCATTTTCAAGTTCTGATCAGTTAAAATCCATAAAAAGTAAAGATGTCTCAAAATAAAACAAAATGGACTTAGGGAGTTTTCATCGAACAACGACGAAAGAACATAAGCTCTTACCATAATCATTTCATTTTACAATAAGTTTGGCCGTGTCGTCGTTGGTATGGAATATAGTTTTGACTTTTGAGATGTTTTGAGGAATGGCAAATGAAACTATGAAACTTTCTTTATATTCGCTATGTGCGTTAAGGCAGACTTTTCTATAACAAATAAGAACCAGCAGATAAATAAACAATAAGTACCTAAAACATAGTGCCCAGTCAGTTCTGTTAGAAAGGACAAAATTAATATATTTAAAAATGAAAAATTACGATATTTTTGCAAACGGCAACCCGGGTTGAATAGAATTTCATTAAAAATTCTAACAAAAATTGACATTACAAGACATTTTCTGTTTTTTCTGTTTTTTTTTTAAATACGAATTATACGTTCGAAAAGTACATATTCACAATAGACGCTTGATGCAGTGAAGTATTATCTAAAAACCTGGTCTATTCACTCTTTTGAGAAATTTCAATTTTTCAAGCTGGAGTTTTGAAAGGCTTTCTAAAAATGAATTTGATCCAAAATGTACATTTTGTTCGATGTGAATACAACAAATAGTAACATTTATTTAAGCTTCAAACAAGGCTTTTAATCTGGTAAAAAAAAAACAATTCCACAGTATCAGGCGGTGTTAAATGTTTGCGAGAGATTTTCATAAAAAAAAAATCCATTTTATAAAAAATAAATGGGTATTTATTACTATTGTGGATAGTTCTCTATTTCAAAATTCACTAAATCAAGCGTCTACGGTATTATTTAAAGTTGGTGAAATAAGCGAAACATTTTTATTTTTAGAAGAAGAATATGACAAAATTTTGTTTGAATGCTTAATTGATTTTAAATCAAAATAAAACAATCGAAGACCATAACTGTAGTTTTGAAAGTTTAAATTAACAAAAATTAGATTGTAGATTACGATGTTTGCCATGTTGATGACACTTGCTTGAAAAAAATAAAGTACTAGAATTTGAATAATATTCAGGTGTATTTAACTTGCTTGTGGGGGGTGGGTTAGGAAAAAATTTGTAACTTTTTAAAATTTTCAACCTTAACGCATTGCTATAAAAATTTAAATATTGTTTCAATTTGAAAAAAAAAAAAGAAAACAGTTTTTCGTAGTTTTTATTTCTTAAAATTAGCTTTTATTCAAATATTTTATTTTTAAACAAAAATGTATATATTTGTATATAAAGTACCTATACAGAAAATTATTTTAAATTACTTATTTCAAATACATATTACTATTATCTTAACATGAATCATAAACATCTTCGTCACAAAATTTATTTTGCCTTTTCCAATTCAATTCAAATTTGTATATAGATTTTTTGAAGAATCAAACGAATTCGAAGTAAAAAAAATATAATAAATGGTTGAATTCACGATCAATAAGTGACTTTCTCGCAGCCAATATTTAGGTAAATTCAAAATAAAATATTTCAGCCATTAATTCCAAATTATAACTTAATTAATTAAAATTTTTCTTATATGCATGAGACTTTAAGAGAATTTATAGTGTAGACCAATAAATTTTGTAATATTTTGTATTTATCAATGTGGACAGTAAGGGCATCAATGAATATCCTTTAAAATTTGATTCATGATTTTCAGTTAAAATCTTTGGATATCATAATTAAAAAAAAAAGTTAAAATATTTAAAAAATAAATAAATATGTTGAAATTTGAATTTAAAAAAAATGGCATTAAATTTAAGTCCAGCTTAAAATTTGTCTTTGCTTCACTTAGTGATAACTAAATCCCTAAGTTGATAAAGTCCCCTGTGACTTAATTTATTGCACTCTTTAATCAATTTCGGATGATCAGGACACAAAATTCTGTATTTTTTTAATATTTTAAACAAAAAATTATAGAATCACTAAATCCACTTTATTTCCTTGACAAGATAAAACAAATAATATTAATATTACTATGGGAATTATTTTGTATCCATTAAAGGCTAACTTTTTCATAAAAATATACATATACACATATACATTACTAAAAAAAAATGGCTGCCTCTCGTTACGGTTGTAAAAATGACACTATATACAGTTCAGAATTAAATTCTAAAAATGCTCAAAATTTTTGTTTTCTGTAGCTTTAAAAGCAGGCTACGAAAATATAATGTAAATCTCACAATCAATTTTACATTTTACTATTTTTTTTCCTGTTTTTGTGTTTTTTTGTGGGAAATACTAATACAATCTGAAAATATAGAAAATCTTCATGGAAACTAATAAGCTACCATTGACTTAACACAGAGGCATTATTTTTTCAGTATGTAGTAACATTTTCAATGGAATGACACGAAACTTTCTTTTATAGTAAAAATGTTCGTCTAAGCTTATTAACTAAATGAATTCTAAAATACAACTGTTTGGCCCTTTCTATGGAAATATTTAGGAGATTAATTAATAGAATCAAGTAATGAACACGATAGTCATCATCAAAACCATCAGCCTGAAATTGTCATATTTTTGAAACATTAATTTGTGTTTTCGTTGCAAACAAATTTTACCAGCTTTATACTCAATTTTTTATGAAATCTCAGATTTTGGCAAAAGGATAAAAAAACCAAAACAAATTATTTCATGTTTAACATGCTTAAAATCAGTATTGATAAATGCCAATAAAGCTTAAAAATCTCATGCTTTTTTAGGGATATATCCCTTTATTAAGAAAATATCCCCTTTTCAAACAAAAATATCCTTATATCTTTCTTCTTTTTTTGACAAATGGAATGAAATTCCATGTTTTGAATACAATAAATACAAAAAACTCTTTCTTATCTTCTTAAATGCTGATAGCTGATGCGGGAAACTTTTGTACTAAAAATAAATATGAGTTGTACTAAATTGAAAAATTTGGAGATTCAAATAGGCTTTGTCAATTTTATATTACAAGATACCTTAAAATGTATGGGGAACCTTGTTGATTTGGGTGCGATGTAGAACTTAATGCCACTCATATATGTATGTAGATTTTATTGGATGTGAAGTAGTTTGTACAGTGTCATGCATAATGAAGCCTTTAATTTTAGACCCTTAAGCTTTAAACAAAACACTATTTACTTGTGTTGATAAAACAAAGAGTGTATATATTTTTCGAAGTGTTTAAATACATTTCCATTTAAAATTTTAGTATCGATTTGTTTCTTTAAATCGTAATCAACTCTTAACTTAGTAATTTATGCACAAAAATGTAATTTATCACAAATTAAACTCGATTTAAAAAAACTATATTTATGCAAAAATATCTTAAACTTACAATACATCTTAAAAAAAATAATTCATCAACACAACTAAGTTTTAAAAGTTGCAAAAAAGTGGTTTTAAAATAAAATTAAAACTTTGTCAAAGTTCAAAAATTATTTTTGTATTAAAAAAATAGTAAAGAAAAAATATAAAGACTGTAAAATCCCGAAATGTATAAACTCTACATCTAGTCTACATAGAAAAAAAAAAAGTTGCCTATAGGAATTCAGTCAGACCAAATAACATATACCATTATGATTTTCAAAACAGCACTCAACACTGACACTGACCTCAGCATCACAAAATCGATTTACCCCTTTTCATTTAATCGTTGATATATTTTTTTTCTTGTGAAAATGTGTCTATTTGTTTAGTGATTTGGTTTGGTTTCCTCTTGATGATCCGAATAGGTATATCTACGAATAGGTATAGTTCGATATCTCTCCCTTCAGCCCAGATTCCAATTCAGTTGAATATTTAAATTAAACAAAAAAAAAATCCATTGCGAGACATAGTGGCATCAGCCGGGTGGTGCCAGAAGCAATATTGTTGGCTGGACGTGACCGGTTGTTAACCGTCCCATTCAGTTCGTCCTTATTCTAATTTTTTTTGATTTTTTATTCTCTCAGCCAGCGATTTATTTGAGTAAATTTTTTCACAACCCTTTTATGCCAAACAGAAACTGGATTTTCTCGCCAGACAGCCAGCAAATACAAACAAAAATCCTGTACACACTTGAGCGTATTTCTATATAGGTAAAGGGAAGGACGATACGAACAAAAATTAAAAAAAAAAAAGAAACAAGAATAAAACGGGTCACGCGGTACTTCCGCGAAAGGATTCCCGATAGTAATTTGCATACCGTCATATCCAGGAATTTGAAAATTGGAAGGGTTGCTCAGCCAGCAGGCAGCAGAGGGAAGAACAAAAATATGAAAAATTATAAAAAAAAATAAAAAAATATATAATTGTATATTTCATCTGGGATGCTGGGTGTATATATATGTAAATGTGTATATGTTTGTAATATGATGGAGGTACGTATACCTGCATGCATATAGAGGTTCATATTTTAACGGGGTTTTAGAAACATTTGCATATAAGCGCGTTAGTTATGTTTGACTGCAATTTGTGCTATGACAGTAATTTGCAGCTTACCTAGGATTTTTTTTGTGTTTTATATCGCATCTGTGGGTTCAGGTATTATCCCTAAATTTCTGCTTGTGTTAGTGTAACTAGTTTTTTGGTTTTAATAAAGAAAGGAGGTCTGGAACGAATTGGAATATGAAATTTTAAGAAAAAAAAAATATTACGAAACCTCTAACAGCTGAAAATTGATTTTTTAAAAATGATTTCGGGATTTGAAATTTCAAACATAGTTAACCGTAATTTTTGACAAAGAAATTCAAGATTTTTTTTTATAAAATTGGTATAGAAACCTAGTGGGTAGAAGTTTATTCATATATCAACAGCGTATTGCCGTCGGTAAATCTGAACACCAATGGTTTCTTTCATTAGTTAACCCAATCAGTATCTTCTATTTTGATCTGTCAAAAAGCAGTTTTGAAAATTAAAAAAATTATATTTACAAACAGCCTTATTGTGAGTTTCACATGGAAAATATTTCACCTGAAAAAATATTTTTTCCCTCAGTATTCTAAAAGCTATTATGATTTTCGGATGAACATCTCTTGGCCTCAAATAAAAAAAAAAAGCTAGAGCAGCTAGACACTAGTGCCGTCTTTTTTTTTAGTTTGCCTCAAAATTTAAGTAACAATTTAAGCTCTTATAGTTACGAAACTTTTCGCCCAAAAACGCACTCACAAAAAATGGGAATTTTTGTTTTTCGGATGAAACCCACAATAGAGGTAAAGTGAAATGTCAATTTTTCCACTTAGAATGAAGTTCACGTGAAACTCACAATAAGGCTGAATGTGTTTTGTTTTTTTTGTATGAAAAGTTAAGTTTATGTCGGAAGTAAAATATGAATGGTGTAAGAAAATGAAGATAAATAGTTTTGTATTGAAAATGGACGCAGTTTTAAAAGAATAGTCAACGTCAACCAAATTTTAAAAAGTAAAATAAACCTTTCTCTGGATATATACCTGCATAACTTTTTAACAGCTAACTTTACATCTACAAGCACCAAATTAGATTAAATAAAAAAAAACATATCTGAAATAACTAATAGAAGACACCGCATTGCAAAGCTTACCTATACTTGATAACAAAAATGGCACTGATGGATGATAAAAATCGATTGAAGGACCAAGAAAAAAAGGATTAGTAGATTTAGGATTAAGGATTTAGTAGATGATGGAAAAAATTCAAATTCTTAGAAAAAGCATTAATTCCAATTGTGGGTTTTAAATTATGAGCAAAAATCAAATTTGAACTCTCACATACATAACTGTATTAGGTATGAGTACATATTTTTGAATTTGCGAAATATTAAAATAACAAAAATCAAGCAATGTTATGATTCATTCATCTTTCTTCCTCACTGACCATAATTTGTTTAACTTACCTATACGATTAATTTTGATCGACTTTTGCCACACTATTCCATAAGGTAGTATTAAATTATTTT
Source organism: Dasysyrphus albostriatus (assembly GCA_946251815.1). Lineage (NCBI taxonomy): Eukaryota > Metazoa > Arthropoda > Insecta > Diptera > Syrphidae > Dasysyrphus > Dasysyrphus albostriatus. The sequence continues at coordinate 143,936,259 of OX276336.1, forward strand.
TTCTTCCTTCGGATCCTGCAGTGTCATTTAACTTTAAAAAATTTAAAATTGCAAAAAATGAATCCAGGAATTCAACACAAAAACTGTTTTTTATTGAAATCCTGATGGTCTTTAGCTTGAAACAATATATTTTTGTTTTTGTAGAATATCTTAAAACTCAGCTTTAATTAACTGTAGATTTTTATTTTCTTAAATGTTGTGTTGAGCTTTTAAAAAGATTTTAATATTTTTGGAGACAGACATTCTAGGTATTTTCTATAGATTTGAATGCCTTGCTTGCAAGCAAGAACTCGAGTATCACCAGGAGGGCTTTTCGGATCTTAAATTAAAGTGTTACTTACAATCAAAATTAAGTAATTAAAAATATATTAAATTAAATAAATATCTCGATTCAAAAATTTTGTTCTTGAATTTATAAAACCAAAAATATTTAATTAGAACAAAGTGTGAATAGTTGCAATTTAATTCAAAATTCACATAATGTAATTTATTTTAAAATCAAATTTCCAAAAACTTCTGTTTTTCGGGTTAAAATTTTGTATTTCCTACTTTCAAAAAAAAAAGAATTTTTTTCCAAAATTTAATTTCAAAATATTATGTATATATCTTTTGTATATATCTTTCTAAAATTATCTTTCAAGCATTATTTTGAATTCTTGTATTTTAAAAATATCATATCTTATTAAAAAAATGGATTTTGAAAATATCTGCTCTTGATGTTCATTTTTACCCTTTTCACTAAGATTTGCTTAAGAATTCAATTTCTAAATTTTAATTTCTAATTTTAAGAAATTTTCAATTTCTCAACTCAGTTTTTCAGAAAAATTTAATTTCAAAACCAAACTAACAAAAGTGCTTTTCTCGATCCATGAAACTTACCAATTCTATTTTTTGAATTCATGTTTCATAAAACAAAACTTTTTTGTCCTGTTTTTAGAAGCTTTCAATTTTTCAACTCAGGTTTTCGAAGACAAATAATTCCAAAATCAAATCTAAAAAATTGATCTCCTCGATTTTTAAAATTTATTGTTTCAAGTTTTTCATTTCAGGTTTCATAAAACATGCATAAAACATTTCTAATTTCAAAATATATTTGTTCTAATTTTTTCAAAAAAATTACTGATTATTTAGTTTCCAAAAATTCCTTCTTTTAAAAAAATTAATTCTTCTTTTTTTCATTCTTAAAATGCAATTATGTAAAATAATTTAATAAAAATACAAAAAAAAAATTAAAATGTCCAACATTTTTAACTTCAACAACAACAACAAGTTACTAAAAAAGTTATAATTATTCACAGATAGTTAATTTTTAAATAAAGTCTATGCTTTTTCCCATTCTTAAATGCAAAACTTAATTAGATCAACTTGCTCCTATTATTTCCAGTAAAGTAGAATTTTAAAGATGTTTTAGACATTTGATTAGAGAGAATGTTCAAAAACATATGCAATTGCTTAAACAAAAACTTCTAAAATAATTTTATTGAATTCAAAAAACAATGCCGTCAAACTCCCTGAATAAAATATGAACCTGCTCAAAAAAATTTCAAACATCCACTTGAGCAGTTTTGTCCAAAAATAGTTTTGTATAAACCGTTTTTGACACATTTTCTAAAAAAATATTTTGAATACAAATTTTAATATTTGACTTATATACTTCCAGAACAAAGCTTAATTGATCAATTTTATTTCTTAAATATAGAACTTTAAATACAATTATATCCAAAAACATGTTTATTTAAATTATTATTTATTAGTAGACAGAATTTCAGACATTTAAAAACCACCTCTTCCTCTGTTAAAAATGCAGATATATTGTGATGGTTGATACATTATTTGTAGATGTATGGACCGAAATTTGTCTGGGATCCCAAACATTTCAGTTGATAACTTAAATTCAGAAAAAAAAAGTAACTACCCCAATGTACCATTTTATATCTTATTTTTATATTCTTTATTATTTTTTTTTCTTAAACATTTTTCAGCACATTCCAACTAGAAAATATATAAAATAAAGTACATTTGGACTTTATAACAACGAAAGAAGAATAATTCGCATACCTACCATCTATTCGACTTGATCCTCTGCAACTGAAAGCTCATCTCAAGTCATACTATAGCAAACATTTTCAATTACTTTTTCTCTAAGGGCAGGCGTTGCTGGCTCCCAACTCCCCTGCAAGATTGTCCTCTATATCTCGATGTGGCACTCTATAAGCATCGCCTTATCGTTCGTAGTGTAGGTTCGGTGTATTTGTTTTTCTTTTTTTTGCCAGCATGCAGTCATCTGCAAATAATGATGTATCCTTGTATCCTTCTTTTCCGTTGCGCTCCTGCTTCTGGAATGGGATTCTTCCATTTTTGTTTTATATTTTTTGTCTGCCATTTGGAAAAGAAAAGTCGAAATGGTGTGGTGGGAGTGAAAGACGAATAACAGGAACATAGAGTTCGCCATAACCTATTTGCGAAATGATTGTATGCTACTCGTTTCATGTTTGCTTGGGGAGCTTCACTCACCCTCGGTTTTTTTTTATACACACTCACATCATACCATACCTATAGCCGGCTGGTCTGGTACAGTCATAGTCACAGTCAGTCCTCAATCCTCATTCCTCCTCCTATGGGTAAAGTGAATGTCCTTTGTTCATGGTACGTTTTCGTGCCCTTGCCAAGGTTCGCACATTTGACTTGTACACTCGTACTTGTACAACCGCGCAAAATGGTTGCGGATTTTTTTGTTTGTGTTTCATTCCTCCACGGGCTTTCGTTTTTCATTTTCCAAAGGCAAGTTCAAGCTCGCTGCTAGCTATTATGATCCCATAGTGATATGTGAGTTGTGTATATGTGTGCAAGTCTTTAGGAGGATGATACCTCTTGCCTCAAACTTCCTGGTCGATTTATTGGGGTGACATGTGGCACTGCCATTATGGACGATTGTAGCGCATATAGCAATATGACAACGACTACGATGACGACTATTTTTCAAATGAGACTACTATGGCGGGTGGCATTGCGTAGAGTCGTCGTCGTTGTCGTTGACTGCATCAGGAGTTCACTCTCGGTCTCATACGATAAGTTAACCCATAACCCCTGCCAGTGACACAAATAATTTTCAGTGGATGAGAAAGCAGTCGTAAGTGGGGGTGGTTTTGTGTTTCTTTATTTTTTCTATACGAGTCCCGCACAGAGATCCAGATAATAAAATCAATAAAAAGTTTCTTGATGAAATTAAGCTAGACAAAGAAGCTATTGGACCATTCGGAGGGTTAAATTCGACACAGAAGTTTCAAAGGCAAATAACTTAATTTCTTAAATCAAATAATAAATAGAAGGTAACTAAATTATGTCTTATATTTAATAAAATGTATTTTGTACCAATATAAGTTTTACATGCATTTTATCTTTGTTTCGATAAGGCAGTTTGCCCAAAAGTCACATGGTCGATTAGGATTAGTAACAGCACAGCTCAACAAAAAATCTAAGGAAATAATTTTTATACAAAATTGAATTTTTATTGATGTTTTCAAATATCTAACACAACAAAGCTCTAAATATTGAAAACAAATCCTGAGTGTACCTATTTTTTTTTTGCTAATCAAAATTTCAATTTTTACTCAAAGTTTTGTTGATTGTTCTTCCGAATCGACTATATTTAGTACTCTGCTGCGAATGTGTCAAAAGAACTTCCAAGAAATCGACGTAGCACAAAAAACACCCAAGCAAAAATATTTTGTATTTTAAAACTTAAAGCCAGCATCAAAAGCTGACAGATAAATTTACTTTTTATCGATGTTTTCGAAAATGGCCTTCATAATATTGAGTTCCTAAGCCTAAGTATTAAAAAACAAAAATCCTTTTATTGCTTACTAATTATTTCTCTTTTTTGACATATATTTTCAGATTGGACTTTGATGTCGAAAAATTAGATCTAAAATGGGAACAAAATCTAGCTGTTTTTATACTGGCTAAACAAACTTATTATACATCAGTTCTTACCTGACATCATGTTGTTCCTCAGATTAGAGTTTTCAGCTTCCACTCAAGACTCGAGTAATGTACCTACACCTGTACAAAACCTACATACCTTATGGTATGTTCATTTGTTTCTCAAAGCTCGCCATTTCTACCAATTTTAATCCAAAGTTCTGTCAAAGAAGATATACAAAATTTTAAACAAAATTGGTAGTTTTGGGAAGTATACTGTATTCGTTTACTGCTTTGGACTAAAATTGGTAGTTGTTAAAATGCGGTTGTTCAAGAAAATTTTATTTGATTGATGTAAATTTCATTAAATTTTAGACGAGTATAAATACTTTGGACTTTCAAAATTATATTCAAGCCATTTCCATTCTAAGGCTCCCAAACAGGTTTCAAAAATACAAAATCCATTTTTTTATTTTGAGCTCAATGAGTTTCAAGTTTACAATCATCCAAATTTGCTTCAATCAAAATGAAGAATGAACATATTATGACAATTTGAACCTTAAATAATATACTCGAACATTTTTGAAAAACAACATTTTGACCTGGAAATTTTCTATACTCCTCTATGAAACTCAGAACATTTTAATATTTCTTCAGGAACTTAACTTAATTTTAACTAGAACAAAAATAATAATTTACTCTTTTCTCTCTTCTTTTACTCTTTTTGTATATATTGTACTACCCATGTATTCATCTTAGACTCTTTTAATTTACTACCCACACCTACGATGATATGGTTTAAAGTGTAACTTTTTAGGTTGGGCACAGTTAGAATCATGACAAAACAGGTCTCCTATACCTGCTTTTCTAAGCTGAAATTTGGACTTTGTACCCCAAGCTTTACTTCTATTGATTCAAAAATAATATTCTTCCAAGAAGTTAATTAGTCCACTCTTACCAGGGTTGTAAGAGACTGCAATCTTTCCGAATGCAGTACTTTTAATTATCTCATAGAATTCAACAAAAGGATTGTAGTTTTTACATTATTTTTTAAGAATGTGACTTTAAAAAATCCAGTCCCCATTCTTTTTTGTTAAAAAATGGCAATCTTTTTTGTTTCCAATCTTTTGTTACCAACAAGTGATTGCAATCTTTTGAGATTCTTTGAATACTTTCTGCATTCTCTCTGAATTCGTTTAAGGTCTTTTGAATTTTTTTGCATCATTTAAATTTTTTGCATTCTTTTAAATTCTTTTGAATTCCTTTGATTTTTTTTTAATTCCTTGAATTCATTGCATTTCTTAGCATTTTGCCATCTAAATGCTAACATTAATATGCGCTCTTAGAAAAAAGCTACATTAAATTACGTAAATGCTTAAGACAAAATTGTTTGGGTGGAGCAAATATCCTAAACCAAGGGAAACTTTCGAAGATGACAACGAAACAAAAATAACAAAAAAAGAAGTCTGTAAAGATTGCATTCGCAAAAGATTGTAATTTTTTATGACCCTGACCTCTGACGAATTCACGATGACTTTTGAGCCATGACTTTTTTCAAGATGAAATGAACTCTGATCTCATCATCGCATTCATTTAATTTAAAAATTTTTAAACATCAAAGTTAATAAAAATCAAAAAAAAAAAATTACGTCGGCTAAAAAATTGATTTTTGACTTAGGGTCAAAATAATTTTTTAAAAACATTGCATGCTTAAATTCATTATTTTAAGATTCCAGTAGTAAGAAATTCTGTATGACCATTATTCTCAATTTTTAAAATTCAAATTTCATTTATTAAAAAAAGATGTTTCAAAATTCTATCTTAAAAGTTCTGCTTTTCAAAATGCTTAAGTTTGCTGTAAATGGAAAATCATTTTAGTAAAGTCGAAAAGTGCGCACTTTTTAAAATTATCAAAAGATTTTTGGTTTACAAAATATTTACAGCTTATTGATAAACAAATGGCACTTTTTTGCAGGAATTGTGTATTTTGTTTTCAATTAGTGAAAATTAAAAAAAAAATAATTCCAAAAAGCCATCAAACATCTGTCAATATTCTCATGTAATTTGCCATTGATAAATTCAAAGAGAGGAAAACAAAAAATGTTCATGTTGTTGTCAAAATTTCATATTTTTTTTTTCTAAAATATAAATTCAATCTAAATGGGAAAATATCATGTTTAAAACAAAGTTTTCGTGTTCATAATCAGAATTATGGAAGAAATATACCTGTGATTTCTACCCAAATTAAAATAAGAAATTAACCAAAAATTACTTTTCTTAAAATTTTCAGCATTTTTAGATAAATTTAGGAAAAATCTTTCTAGAATTTTTGCCATCAAATTGTGAAATGATATACTAGTTGGTGATTTTTGAATAAATCTTTAAGCAAAACTACATTTTTTCCAATCGAAAATCATGAAGTATAAAAATAAAAATTCAAAAATACAAATATGAATTCAAATCCTTCATACAGAATACGAAATAATATAGTATGCATGATTATAAACAATTTTAAAGAAGAATAAAAATAATTTTTCTTCATTTTCACATTAGAAATATTTAAAAATCTTACAACTTTAAGAATATTAAGAAACAAAGAAGTGGAAAATGAATCATCAAAATTTAAAGTTCTCAAAAATAGACTTCGTGGAAATTGCCTTTGTTTTCAAACTTAAACAATTCTTCGTTAAAGTGTTTAAATTAAAAAACAACTAGATGGAACAACTTGGAAAATAAATTTGATTTATTAATTGGCAAAAAATACTAGAAAATAAAACTATCACATTTATTGACTTCCAAAAGACCAAAAACAATCATCAATAATGATTCAATAATTTACTTTAAAATGTATCAGGAATTGATACTAATATATAAAAGCAAACAAGAGCAGCAATATTATTTTTCAAGATGGAAGCTGTGTCTAAAAAATCAAAAGACTAAAATTCTACTCTGAGCAGAATTTGAATTCAGCCAATAACAAGCTAATTCCAAAATTGCATCATATTCACACCTTCAACAGCATTTAACCACCTATTACAGTTGTGAGTTTTAAGCTACAATACGACTTCGTTAAAAGCAAATCTAATACAAAATCAGGCCAGATCATTAAATAAGGTTGTTGCAATAATTGAGTAAAATTCATTGATTTGCAAAGTGGAAAAAAACAAATAAATATTACTTAAGAAAAATATTAGAGTAAAATATTTTGTATTCCTTTATGGTTGAGCATGAGCTTGTTTATAATTCTAAGACCGATTTTGCCAATCCAGCTTAGTTTGATTTATTTAAAATTTGAGCTTGGTAAAAATTTAAGCGATCAAACACCAAAAAACAAAATTCCAAAAAAAAAAAGTCAATCAAAAACTAACAAGACTATATCCAGACCAATTTAAGAAAGAAAAAAATTTCAAACGAAAATAAAATTCTAAAAATAAAAGCTGCGGTTTGTATGTTGAATCACACATTTTTGAAAAAATTCACTTACAGAATTAAGAATGTTACCATTTTAGGGTTGCTTTTATCGAGTTCGCACTGTAGTTATTTTCAGTTAATAACTACTTTGTTACCAAAAAAAAAGTCAAAAACACCAAGCAGATCCAGTTACATACCTGTCAGAAATAGCAGCTACTGAAGTACGGTAAATATAGCAGTTGTAAGTCCATTCTACAGTCAAATCTACAGATTCCACACCGTGCCATGACGATCGAAGGAATTGGAAATGGGCAACATTTAGCTAAAATAGTCCAAAAGCCGAAGATAGCAGCGTTCACCGAAATCCAAACCTTTATAGAAACTGTAAAAATTGACATATTGATAAAATTTAAAGTGATTGAAGATTAAAACATTGTGATTCTCAGTTCAAACTTTGCTACATTATAATCTTGCTGCATCTCCAATAATAATCGGAACGATTTGCGAAAGTTCTTTTTCATTTTTACCGAATTAATTTGCATTTCAGAAATTTTGCCTGCCATCGTCAAACTTCCCTGGAATAAATTTCCCTGAAGTAAAAATCCTATGAAGTGTCAGCTAAATGCACTTAGAAAATATAATACCAGTACCCACTAATAAACTCTGATTGAACCTTTTGTTTCAAGAAATAATTTTATTTCTTTATTGAGTCTTAGCAGTTTTGGATGCATTTTATGGAGTCTACCGTCCACCGCCCACCATCAGCAACACGACTAAATAGAGTATACAATAAAATAAAAATCAACTTTACTGATTTTGGCAGCCATATTGTTTGATCTCTTGTAAATATTCCCGCTTTTCAAGTAACAGAGTTCAGCACCAACACGCTCGTTGGATCCGTTTAACGATTAACTTCCAACAATCTTCACCCTTTATCTTGAGCATTTACTTGTTTGCCTGAACAGAATTCACGACAGAGCTAGAATAGATGTAAAAAATGCTGCAGCCTGAGCTGAATGAGTTGAACAATTTTTAACTTTTACTGTTGTATTTCTGACATCTACTGCAAAATTTTTGACATCTACTCCAGCTCTTTCGCCCATTCTGTTTAGGCAATTACTTTCTTATTTTCCATTCTTATAAACGTTTAAGATTCTTAGATTTAGACTTTCTTCTCGTAACTTTCTTTCAAAAACTTGTTAGTCGAAAATGAAAAACAGTTCATGAAACAAAACAAAAAACGAATTTAAAAATTAACTTTGTGGAGCCCAAAAGGTTCCAATACAAGTTGACCGAACCAAAAAGGTAAATGATTCAAAAATAAGGTAATGATAATTAATTGAATTTAGTGATTGCTTCTAATTAAAAATACATTTAAATGTCAATTTTTGCAAAAATAAATATCACGCATCGTTTTGAAAATACTGCAAGCCTAAAATGGCCAAAGCTTTGAGCTAAAGTAGCTTTTTGTTCACACATAAAATAAGCTCCTGGAAGACTTCTTCAGAATATCTCGAAGTTTTTTAAAGACTGCCAAGAAAATAAGAATAATAAATATAAAAAAAAAACATCAGAAAGCAGTTTATGAAAGATTTTGTAAAGCTTAAGCAATATAAGATGCAAAACAATCAGAACAAAATTCAACTGAGTTACAGTTTAAACAAAACACAAGGCGGTTTAGTTAGGCACATTTCTTTAAATAAAATAATAATATTTTTTTTTTTTTTTTTTTTCTTGTTTCTTTCTTTCAGATTCCATATTGAAGAATGCCAGTGACCCATGTCTATCAATAATTTTAACCAATATATGCCTTTGCACCTGATGACTATCATTATAATTTGCTTTTAACATATATTGGTAGCAACGGATAGAGTGGCATATGAGTGCAAACCGATGCGGATCTTACATATTTTGAAGAAAAATATTTCAACATAACAAATTCCAGAAGGACTTCAAAACAAAAAAATTCAAATTTTTAAACACCTACAACATTCACTTAATAGTCTGAAAAGGAATACAAAATTTAGTATGGTATTAAATAGGGTGTCATAAAATCCTTTTTAATCATAATATTTAGTTTGACACAAACCTCTCACGTTTCCAAACAGCTTTTGAAAAATTTGGGTTTCATTTGAAATATTGGTGTTTTTACAAAATTCTGAGCGGAAACACAAATAAAAAGTTAATAAAGATCTTACATTAAAATGTTATACAGCAAATTCAAACCACATAAGGATCCCACCCTATACAATACTTTCCAAAATATTATTTTAATTATCGTTGTAGGTATATTTCGAAAACCTGATTTTTATTTAATTTTTTCATAATTTTCATAAATTAGGATTTTTTTTTTAAATTTTGTATTTTGCTTTCAAAATTTCACTTTCTTAATTTATATTGATTCAAATAATGTTTAATACCTTCGCCATATGGAAAAAGGTAAATGTTTTTGAGTTGTTAATCAAATTTGTGATACAAAGACAAAACTCAAACAAATCAAAATCGAAAATTCTTATTTTATTGATTTATAAGAATTTTTCAAAACTTTTCACCGTCAAAAGGAAAGAGGGCGTACCTCCATTTTAATAGTTTTGAGATAAATGAATTTTACAAATTTTGCTTAAAATTAAATAATTTTGAAAATTTTTGAGAACGATTTAGTGTTTTAAAATAAATTATATTATTTTACTATGCACATAAGTTATAGAAATTTTGGTGATGACTTGGAAAAATTGACGACCGGCTCTTAAGATTAGTATAGGCACATTAGATACTTGTTTGAAACCTGAAATAAAAATTGTGCTCGTGATTTTAAGCTATTGCCAGTTGGAAATATGAGTTTTAAAGTTTACACAAAAATGGTAAACTATATAAAATAGTAAAAAATGGTATTAAATCAATTTTGGCGTTTATGCCCTTTTTTCATATAGACCAACGTGACGGCAGAATTTCTGTTAATGTATTTAGATAATCGTTAATATGACAAAAGTTAGCCCAACTCCCACGTATTCTGTATTCACGTTATCTGTTATTTTTTTGATGATATAATTCAGTGCTAGAAAATCCCTTGCCATCTTCAAAAGAGAATTTCTGTTCTATAAATTTTAATACGAAAATAACCAAAATTAGTTAATTCAAAATAATTTTTGAAAAAAAGACAAAAAGAAACATTAGCATAACTGCTAAGAAAATTTGGAAAATCTTTTATAAAAGTGAACGTTTACTTTTGGGATAAAATTAATTTTTTTGTGATTTAAGCATGCCTACAAAAAATATTTCATAAAAAAATAATAACAAGGTTTCATTCTTATGGTGCATTAAATCACTCTCAATTAAATTTTAAATCTCCATTATTTTTAATGGAATGAAAAAAAAAACTTATAAAATTGTGAAATCATAGAATTTTTTAGATTATCGGTTTTAAAAGTGATTTTAAATTTAATAGAGCGTTAATACATCTGATTTATTTAAAATTTGAGTTTATTAAGAATTTTAGGGATAATTTACAAACACTATTGTAACTTTAAAGTAACCAAACACCAAAAAACATAATTAACAAAAAAAAAAAACAAATATAAGGAAGTCAATTAAAAACTAAAAAGGCTATATTCAGACTAATTTTAAAAAGAAAGAAATTTCAAACGAAAATAAAATTCTAAAATTAATAGCTGCAATTCTTATTAATTATTAATGAAATGGAAACCTTGTAGTTATTTTTTGAGAAATATTTTTTGTTGACATGTTAAAATCATTAAAAATTCATAAAATTATGAAATCATAGAATTTCGATTTTAAAAGTGACTTTAAATTTCATAGAGCGTGCCTAAATTAGGCGGTATATCCTTAACTTAAGGATTTTCATTTCGAATAAATTTAAAACATTAAAAGAAAAAAAAATTAACAAATTTTAAATTATTTCTTGATCTACAAACATGAAAAAAACAAAAAATTTTGATATATTAAATTTGATTTTGCTAACTTTTAACTTAAAAAAGTATACAAGTATGTACCTAATAACTACTAAAAAAAAAATTATTAACTAAAAATTTCAATTACTTTTCAACTAACATTTTAAGTTAATTTTTTTTTCTCGTGTGACTTTAAAAAAAAATTAATGATTTGTGGGAGACAAAAGGGAATTTTAGGACTGATTAAAGGTTTAGGGTTTATTTTGCATGTAATGAAATTACAAATAAAGATAAAAACTAGTTCAAAGACTCAGTTTTAGACTCAGTTTGATTAAGGTATATTTTTAAAACTTGTTTTGGTTGGTAATATATGTGTTACTAAGTTTACTTTAGATGGTGCTTACAGTCCCAGGATGAACTACAGTCTCAACCAACAAACACAAAATATGTGTTGCTTTATGAAAAACAAAAATTGTAGATAAAGGCCGACCTCTTTTGAAATTAAAATTACAAAAATTTATATTCCATGAACCAAATTCACTCATTTCAAAATCATTAAAATTACATATAGTTGGTTCGAAAGAAAATCGACAATTACAAAACAAAAAATTTGAAAAATTACAAGTAAGTTCTCCCTTGGAGAATCGCAAAGCTTTACTTTAATATTTGGAACTTATAAAGCTTTATTTACAGTCTTGACATTATCATAATTGAATACTAAATTCAAATTTTGAAACAATTTTCTTAGGCTTTTACCGAAAAACAAGATTTGCTGGAGTTGTGTTGTATTCCTTCTGAGCCGACGAAATGTCTCCATGCTTAAGTTAATCCTTAAACAGCTGATAAATATTTTTTTTTCATTTTTTATCAAATTAAATAATTTTAACCTAAAACATTTACTTGTCAAAATAATTATTATTTATATTTTGCCCACACAACTGTATTTGTACAATGGAAATATTAAATTTAAATGCAAAGGAATTTATTAAAAAAATTTTCTTTTTTGAAACAAGACAAAAGCTCATTTTAATTTATGATTAAAAATAAATTCCAAAAATCATGAAATCTTAAAACTATAAGGCCACAGTGAGCTTTTTATTTAATTTGTTCTTTTCTTTTCTTTTTTTTTTCCATTTTTGTATTTAATTTTTTCTTTTAAATTTATTTTATTTTGCTGTATGTCATCACTTGCCCAGAGCAAGCCATCATCCTTGAACAGTGTCATAAAACTCAAAATGCACTCGTTTTTGATCTTCTTTTTTTGTGATGTGTGTCTTTTTTAATTGAGTTAAGTAAATATTGTTGGTATAGTAACAAACACAAATAAGAAAAACAAAGCTAATTAATAAGCCTTGACACACGCAGGATGAATTTTGTTTCTCTTTTCTTGTCACTATTAATTTCAGATATGCAATTTACTTGAGTGCTAGCATGCGATACGCAGTTTTTTCCATCTGGCTTGATGATGAACGTAGCAATATTATTATTAAAAAAAAAATAAGAACATTGAACTCATTGTGAACATAAATACTCATCTACTGTATACCCACTAAATTTTTTCACAATAATCATTAAAAAAATCTAGAAGAAAAACAAACAAATGTGCGGTACTAAAAGTATTCATAATTCATAATATTCACCCCAACACCCGTTATTTTGGAAAACAAAATAAATTGTTCAACCCCCATTTTTGTCCGCCCCTCCCTCTAACTTTTTTATATTATCATGGGCTGCATGAGGCGAGAACAAACTTGAAGTCGGTGGTGGTGATGGTAGCGTTGTTTGGCGGGGGCCATTAGAAAAAATAATGACAGCAAGTAAAAGCGCACCGTTTCGCCATCTCATAAAATTGCCATCTTTGGCACTTGCAGATACAAAAATACAACAACAAAAATTCACAGCACCAAGTTCCTCATCGCCCTGGCTGCTGAACTGGGACGCTTTGGCTGTGGAAGATTACAAGGTACACACAGCAGACCAACGATATGATGGGCGATGACTGGGTACGTTCGTGATCAGCGTTCCACATGGTTACCTTGGCGTGGAATGGTCGGCCCCAATGATTCCGTCTCATCCCATCGTCCATGGTGTTAAGCGAAGGCGATATTTTTTAAGAAATTGAAAGCCCAGTCATATATAAAATATAAGTACACACACAAAACGATGAGCATTATCCTTCTCTATACAACAAGGAGCCCGACAGCGACGTCGAAGCGACTGGCCGGTGTGGCGCGCGTTGGATGCGATGGAGATGGCAATGGCAAATGGCTCCTGAGACGAGGGATGAATAGTGCAAAAACCGATTAGGGACAAAACGTGGAAGTCCCTTAAGCACAGCCATAGATTGCAGGCTTTTTCATTCTACTTTCTCTTATTTCTACATCAGCTGTATATGGATACAAAAATTACGTGGAAAAGTATTTTTCATCATTTTTGATTACACAGCAAGGATAATATATTGTCGGACCAGTAAATACCATTTTGTATATTTTTGTAAGCTTATATCTTTTTTTTTTTAAACAATATTGTTGATGATGATTTAAATTTTTTTTTCTTCTCCATAGGGAATAGGGATACAGATGCAGAAATGAGAAGAGAAGGAGCGACAAAAAATAGAAGAAATGAAGCGGAGCCAAGCAGATGAATTTACTCAACAATTTATCAAACGAATAAATTTAATATATATACCTATGTGTATATGATTTAACAATAAAGACAATAATAATGTTAAATTTTCCAATGAATGAATTTTTTACTGAATTTTGTCGATACTTTTGATTTGAAAAATAATTAAAAACAAAAGAAAAATCTTATCTTATTCAAAAATTTGTATATTAATTTGTCCAACAGTCTAATTTACAATAAATGCAAGCGTATCGAATTTAAACTTTTATTTTATTTTTTTTGCACACCAATAATTCACCAGTGAGGGATGGTTGAAAATAAATTTAAATATATTTTGTCTTTAATTTTGTATAGAGACGTTTAGTTTTGAAATTTTCTCAAATATTTTTGTATATTTCCTTAAATATTTCAGGAAACAAGTTTAGCTTTTAACTGTTGACTAAATTAAATTTTGATTTAAAATAGAAATCAATTTAAACGACAATAATTTCAATAAATTATTTGTAAAACGTTTGTAAAGTCTAACAAAGGGGCAACAATATTTTGTTTTTTGAAATTATTAAATTTTTATATATACAACAAATGTATTTTATTTAAAATACAATTACAAGATTGTAGAAGAGAAATCTTAACAAATGCAAATATTGTAAGAAAAAAAACCTATAGATCTCATTCCAGAAAAACTAGATTTTCTGCACAATTTTCTCAAAATTAAAACAACGGGCAAAATTTACTTTTAAATATAAGACATTTTATATTTTGAAATATTTTAAAATCATTTAACAAGGAGCAAAATTATTCGTGTCAGTACTAAATACTTACTAAAAATATTTTTGACTAAATTAAGTCTTCAAAAATGTTCACAATTAATTATATGTCAACTAAACATCTAAACTAAAGTTAAAAATAAAAAAAAATCTTAAATTTCTGTGTTTGAATTAAAACATTATTTTTTAAGGTAAGAGTTGGTTGCTGAGATATCTTAAACATCATACAATACAAAGATGGTTCAGTATTTAAAAATGTTTATATTTCGACACTTTTTCAGCATTAGAGACACTAGGTGGAATATCATCTATTAATTTAATAAAATAACTTTCCAATGGACTAGATTATTTTTTGAAATATTTTAACGAGAATTCAACAATATAGTTTTAAGTACAATCACGAAAAACTAGCATTTCAAATTTATTACACAGTCTAATTTCTAATATACATACATTATTTACCTATGTATAAGATCGAGTTGAAATTCACACAATTTATGTATGTCTTGTAAAGTAAGTGAAAAAAGTTTCAAAGTTCTGCAATAGATGACACTTAAACTTCAAACTAACTAAATTCAAATGAACTAAAAATATTCAATATATTTGTCTTAAAGTAAAAAAAGCACCTAAATGGAAAGTTTTCAGATTTTCTTGGTTTTTTTTATCCGATGGAAATCTTCAAAAGACACAAAGACACTCTGTAAGAATCGGCACTGAGTATAGTGTGGGACTCTTACCGCACGTAAACCAACGGTGAATCAGGACCAATTTCTGAAAGATCGACAAATGATTTTTCTTTCTTAATCCATAAATCACACTGTGGGAAGTTTAAAATTATAATACTTTTCCATAGCTTTTAGACCATCAGCTCATGAGGCTTGGTCCTTCTTAATCTCCGAACATTGTTTTGTATATTTAAGACGGTCTTCATTTCGGAGCTGGTATGACTTTGTAGTCGCTGACTGTATGATATGGGTCAGAGTTCTTTTCTAGTAACCAGTACTCTAAAGAGTCGGTTTGTAATGTAGGATTTCTAAGTTTTCTTGCTAAACGAAAAAAATTCTAAAAATTCAATTTAATCTAAAAAAGAACTAGCAGTTCACTACACAATATGTTTGACTTGCAGTGAGAAATGCAAATTGATCAAAAATTTTAAGGTTTTTGAAAGATTTTTATCAAAATTAGTTTAAAATTTAAAATATAAAATCCGATTTAGATTTAATATATTAAATATATTTGTTATGAACTGAAAAGTGCCCGTTAATCAGTTTTTCTAAAAGATTCGGTGTAAAAATTTTAAAAACTAAAAATTCTATTCAGCTGAAAACTACACATTTGAAGTACAAAATACATATATAAATCAAATGTTTAAAAGTTTTCTAAAAACCATTCTGAATACGTTTCCTTGATTAATATAATAAAAATTATTAATTAACTATTTATTTATTTTTTTAATATTTGATATTTTTCATTAAAAAAATCTGTTGTTTTTTTTATCAAAATTGATTTTCAGTGACTTGTGTTAACATAGCTTTGGTAGATTTTATGAAAAAATTCAAAGTTCAAGCTTTCAAGATTTTAGAACATTTTTCTCGGGATACATTTTGTGTGTGGACTAAATAACTGCAAATGCAATTTTTAAACCTTTATTAAACTTATTTTTAATAATAATTATTATTTTTAATAATAATACTTACTTGACGTTTTTGCAGTAGGAAACAATTTGGCTTTATTTAAGTAGCTGTTCACTGTGTCGTATGCGTACTATTACTCTAAACAATAAAACAGGTAAAACGCTGCACACAAAGCAATACCCATTTTTCATGTTTCGATTTGGGTTAAAAAAGATCAAAAAATACATATACATTTGTACACATTGTACACGTAGGTAAATTACTCACACAAACACAACACATCAAACAATCTCTTTTCGGTTAAGTACGAGGGTTTTTCTTTTTAAATTAACTAAATTAAAATTAATTAATTAAAAAGCCTAACAAGCAATTTGCTCGTGATGTGATGATAGGGTCGTATGCTGTCTAAAACGTGACTATATACTGTGTGTGCATAAATTGTTGATAAGACTAAATATTAAGAAATCTTAAACTATATCTAAAATACTGTGTATAAGAGCCAATGACATAAAAAGTCAAGTCATTTTTGGTCGGCCGGGAAAAAGTGCAATTTTGCAATTTTGAACTACTGTGTCGTAGGACAAACTGTGTAGTAAATCCCTAAAAAGATAGTAGGCAGTGAATTTTATTAAATTGTGTGTTTGCCTGTATGATTTTTGGAAAATTTACCGCTTTATATCTTCTAAACATTTTTGACTAAAAAAAATACTTTTCTATCAAAACAGTTTTTCTTGTTAAATTTTTTGAGCCTACGTTGATCTGGCTTTGGTACCATTAATCAACATTCTGTGGAACAATAAATATGTATATTAATATCTACTCAATATATACATTAAACTTTGTCATCTGTCAGTCTGACCAAGACGGTTCTTAACTAGGTCTTAAATGACTTGTAAGCAAATATTGTAAATATTCAATATTCAAAGTTCAAATTTTCGAAATTTTTCCGAACATTCAGAATACATTTCTTTTTGTGACTTTAAATGCAACTTCAATCTATACTTTATTCAACCATTTTTGAAAATATTAACATACCGTCAGCTTAGAGAGAAAAGCGCCTTACATCACATTTTTTTGACCATTATAGACTACTTCAAAATTAATAAATATAAAAATCTATCAAATCTTTTCAGTTTCAACGAATTTAGCAATAACGAGTGTAGAAAAATACTTAATGTAATTTTGGTTTTATTGGAACATTTCTTAGAATATTTTTTGTGAAACATTCAAAATAGGAGTTAGCTGCTTTTCCCTCTACAAAAAAAAGCGTAAATTTTTTTATTTCATAAAAAGTACCTCTTGGAGCATTTAAAAGCACAAAGTTCCAACAGAAAAGTAAATGCGATACGTTGTCCGCCATTTTGAAGGCTTTGAAATACCTTAATGAAATTTTCTTGGCTTCTCTTGAAAGTAGAACGACATTTTTTATTTGACAAACATTTTTGACGGTAAAAATATGTCAATGTTCTTAAAATATTTTATTTTGCTGATGTTTTTAAAATTTCAAATTTTTATAATCCTGATTTTCAAAATGTCGGCAGAAATCGATAATCGAGAATTTTCCATTCGACATTTTCAATATCGACATTCAGAACATTTTGATCAGATCATTATTAACTTGTTTTGCATTGTCAACAACCACCCTTCAAGTCCTTATAAAGTGATTATTTCAAATTAAATAAGTACTATTGTGTCTTAAAAAGAATCTAAAATGTTTCATAGCACCAATTAACTGTCAAAACTCCTGTAGCAAAGTTACGAACAAATTTATAATTCAGCATACATTTTAACCAGAGTGTTGTTCTTGGCATTTAAATGACCAACAGAAAAAATAATCCACTTAGCAGTTAAAATGTCCACTGGCTAAAATGTCGAATTATATCTCAAAATCTTTTTTTCAGGAAAAAATACGGATAAGTCGGTAAGAGTCAATTTTGTTCGACTTTTTTTTCAAGGCCACTTGGAGTTTGCAGACTTTCAAAATTCTAAGATTTATACTAGTTGTTCGAAATAAAGTCGGTATTTGAACTTTCAGTAATGTCGGCAAAGATCGATATTTTAACCAGTCGATATTTTTTTTTTCGTCAATCGTACCTACCCCTTTAAGCATGATAGTAGATGAATTTAGTTTATACTTTTCCTTAAATTTCTACCGGAAAAAGGAACAAATCTTGAAATTTGTTCATACAAATAAGTTTCTATGAAAACGAAGACAAATTATGTATTACATACTTAAAAAACAAATTATATTTTGACTGAACAACAAAATCATATCATATCATTGTTAATTGGAAATATTTGTTAAAGACATAAACTATAAATAATAGCCTTTGGAGCAAAAAAGGATAAAAAGATCCCAACATCAAGAAAAGTTGATCCTTTAAATCCATCTGTCCTTATGTGGGTTGCAACTTGCAAGGCATTTATTATACTCGTAATCGAAGCCTTTAGGGACTAATTTTAGAGCAGTTCTTAAATTTTTTCCGGCGACTTAAATTAAGTAGCGTTTCTTTAAGTTGCACATTTCATGGATTTTTATATTCATCAAGCATACAATTTTTTTTTCGATAATTTCCCATTGATTATTACCTTCATAACCAGCATCGTTAAAACAAAATGACTATTGAATTTCACTGCAAGTTCATCCTTCTTCTTAAACGTCATAGTCAAGCTTAAGTACCCACACAGCTACTTATCCCAGGGCAAATATCAACCATATCGATAACTCTGACCACGATTCACCTGCCAAAAGGAGTAATTGGAAAACAAAGTGTACGGGCTGCACTTGTAATCAATCATTTCGTCAAGTAGACACACAATGGACATTGGACATACATACGAAACGTAAATGCAAGACGACACTTCTAACTTGGGGGCATTGGTGTTGCTGTCGATTTTGATGATGCATTTCAATAAGAGACACCCGCGACAGCTGTCGAACTTGCACTATCACATTCCATCAATGCCCGCAGACACCTTCACCAATTGCGAGAACTCGAATCTTGAAACCTCAACGCAGCAACACCCTGCAGGACGACGATTTCTCCATTTCGCGTGTCATCACGATGTTGGTCATCATCATCATCACCACCAAATGTTCCCAGCAACTCACACTGACTTTAATTAACAATTAAGGTGGACCGAGTGCTGCAGTTGTTATATACCTAGTCAATCCTTCAAGGATCAATGCGACGCATTCATAATTATTATTTTGGTTTTCATGTAATGTATCGTGTGATCGTGAGCATTGAATGTGGTGGCGATGACGACAGCGGACTGGTGGTGGTGTGGTGGGGCAAGAACACGCACAACTCAATAACAAAACGTCGAACTTGTAGCGCGTACCTATCTGTCCGTCCCGTCTGTGTCGGCCCAATCCGCCGCTGTCACGTACTGTCTTGACAGGTGAGTTCGTCTTTGCTTAAATTTCTGTGTAAAAAGTGCGAAGCAAAAATAAGGCCTTTTTGACGTGTAATGTGTTGCTTTTTGTTTTTGTATTATTTTTGCCGTCGACAACATCATCGGATGATTTGTGTGGATGCGTGCGACAGCAGAAAAAAAAGCTGACGATAATCGCTTATTTTAAGCTGGCTTATCCTTGATGTTATGGCCTGCAGGTTGTCATAACCCAAAAGCGAATTAATTTTGTTTTAGTATCGGCTGATGGCTGCTGCCATGACGACCGACCAGACCATGGCGGCATGGCTTGAACTCATTTGCACGTCCTAATTTGTACGCGCCTTGCTAATAAGGTGGCAATGTGGTTGCCCGAATTATGTTTCCTCTTTTTCGTTCTTCTAAAATTACACATATCAATAAATTAGATGGTTTGACAAGTGACAATGGACTCTGTATTTTGGCAACATTAAATAAAGTTTTTACATGTAGTGTGAGGTACAAAAGACTATTGTTTGTTCACGTTATTATTATCATGACTTGTTTTGAAGTTCTGAACAAAATAATTGTCAAATAACTGTACGGTTTAAAGTGAAAGTAATTTTCAAGTATTTTTACTAGAGCTATGTGACACTTATCACTTTATGTATCAACTGAGCATCACTTACACATTTTATAAAGAGTTCAACAAGGACATAACAATAATTGGGTATTTCAATAATTTATGTATTTTAAATAAAATACAAAATAAATTAAATATCGGGCTCATGTATTACAGGCTTATATAGGGTGATTTTTTAGCTGGTTTGGTTTTGGCAACACTGGTTTTGACAGCTGACGTGTGTTTAGTACCTTGTGTCACTGTCAAACAGCTTCAGTTTGGTTTGCAATTTAACCATGGATCGTCTTACAAATGAACAACGCTTGCAAATTATTGAATTTTACTATCAAAATTCGTGCTCGGTTCGAAATGTTCATCGCGCGCTGCTTCCATTTTATGGTCGGCATTCTCGACCTTCTGAGCAGTCTATTCGGAAGATTGTGACCAAATTTCGCACCAAATTTACTTTGTTGGACATTAAACTACCAACACGTTTACGTACTGTGCGTAGTGAAGAAAATATTGCGGCCGTATCAGCTAGTGTGACAGAAGACCGCGAAATGTTAGGCCTTTGTTACAGCACTACGTGGAAAATTTTGCGGAAGGATTTGGGCGTAAAGCCTTTTAAGATACAGCTGGTGCAAGAACTAAAGCCAGCCGACCTACCACAACGCCGAATTTTTGGTGAATGGGCTCTTGGAAAGCTGGCCGAGGATCCGCTTTTTTATCGAAAAATTGTGTTCAGCGATGAGGCTCATTTTTGGTTGAATGGGTACGTAAATAAGCATAATTGCCGCATTTGGAGTGAAGATCAGCCAGAAACATTGCAACAGCTACCAATGCATCCCGAAAAAGCCACTGTTTGGTGCGGTTTATGGGCCGGCGGCATTATTGGGCCATATTTCTTCAAAGATGATACGAATCGCAGCGTTACTGTCAATGGTGAACGCTACCGAGCGATGATAACAAACTTTTTTTTGCCCGAAATGGAAGTTCTTGACTTGCATGATATGTGGTTTCAACAAGACGGTGCCACATGCCACACAGCACGCGAAAAAATGGCGCAATTGCGAGGCGAGTTTGGTGAACAGTTAATTTCATGTTTCGGGCCGGTCAATTGGCCGCCTAGATCGTGCGATTTGACACCATTAGATTATTTTTTGTGGGGGTATGTCAAGGCTAATGTCTATAGGGACAAGCCCGCTTCGATTGACGCACTGGAAGCCAACATCCATGCATTCATTCGTGAGATACCGGCCGATATGTGTGAAAGAGTATGCCAAAATTGGACTCAGCGGATGGGCTACCTGAGACGCAGCCGCGGTCAACATTTGCATGAAATTATCTTTAAACATCAAATTGCAAGGTTCAAACTATCGATTCAAATAAATTTTTCATTCATTTTTTAGAATTTTTTGTGTTTTTTTTTTTAAAGTTCTAAACCTCTTAAAAAATCACCCGTTATATACGAAGTCCACATGTTAAATGTACCTAAATGGAATTTAATGCCCTTCATATGGCAGCACGTTTGCAACTATCGATTCTTTTAAACCTATTTCGGACCAAATTATTATAATAACATTGGTAATATTTAATAAATTTCCAAACGTGATCACGGTCTTTATTTTATCCACGCTGAAGTTAACGAACGAGCAGTTTACTTCACCGTAGATGACTTAACTCACGCTTTGGCAATTATGGGTCATAAAATAAAATTTCATTAAAATTCAAAATTGTAATTTTACTCTTTAAAAACGCTTTATTTACTGAATATTCAAACTACTCACATCAAAACGTTAAGGTAATGAAAATTGAATGAAATTTGGATACCAATGATGAAGCATATGCGTGTTTGTGTGTACCTGTGTAGGATTTAATCTCTGGGAGTACTGAACCAATTCTAAATTTTTTTTTACTAGGTACGCTACTATGTCCCTGAGTAACATAGGCTTAATTTCATTTTTATGAAAACTATTTATATGATTAAAATTTAAATATTAAATATTTTCTTGGGCATTTATAAGAATTTTCTGATTTTAAAATTTTTTTGGATCTTGAAAATCTAACTCCTTTTGAAAAATTAGTTTTAAGAAAAATAAAGTTTTTAGGAAAATGTTCAGAACTCTTTGTTTGCTATCAGGAACTCTAATAAGAACTCCTTTTCTTATTTTTTTTGGATTTTGAAAATTTTTGGTTCTAACTCAACGGGCACCTAAAATTGCGAACAACTTTTGAAAAATAAGTTTTAGAAAAAAAAGTTATTAGGAAAATGTTCAGAATTCTTTGTTTGCTTAGATTTTTTTGGATTTAACCTTAATTTGCCCTAACTCTTCCAATTTTGCAGAACTTCTTCTAAGACCCATCAGGAACTCTAAAACTCTTGATTTGAAGAGTTTTCAGAAAAAAAGTCCTTGCTGCGTGAAGAAAGCCAAAAAACATTTTTTTTTTAATTTTAACAATTTATTCGTCAGAACTTTTTAAAAAAAGTATGAGGAATTCTAGAACTCTTTGTTTGCTACCGGGAACTCTCATTTTGTATTCAATTTTAAATAATTATTCTGCTAATTTCACAGGACTAAGACTTTAGAGTTAAAATATTGAAGTGGGATAAAAATTTGTTTTTGTGTGTTTGAAAGAGTTTACCAAGAGGATGGACTTGGATAAAGGATGAAACAATAAGCAAGTTTCTAGATTAAGCTTCATATCTATAGGGTGAAATGGGGTTAAAATAACAAAATATCCGATTTGAGTTTCTTTTGTTTCGTAATACGAGTATATTCAAAATTTATAAGAAATTTTCAAAATTAAGCTCCATTTCTTACGGCAAAATAGGGTTAAAACAAAAACAAAGAAACCCTGTTGTCAGTTTTCTATTCATATGCCATTTTAAAATATCATATTAAAACTTTTCTTTATTTTGTTTAAGCAAACAAGTTTTAATATCTACTTACTATTTTTTTATGGTGATTTTCGTTAACTTTAATTTTTTATTATTGTTTTAACTATCTACTTCGATAGAAAATTTAATTTTGAACAAAAAGTTTGAAGTCTAAAATTGTTTAATTAACGTCTGTGAAGTAAGGAGCACAATACTAGCAGTACATATACATTTTGAAGTCCAAATTTAAAAAAAATAATCAAAAATTCATTTTGCACTATTAACTTCACTATGAAGTTAGCAGCATTTTTTAGCAAACTAGTCAGCTAGGAAATTGCATTGTTGTGTCCCAAATTGGCAGTTTTTCACGGGCTTCAAGAAAAAACGCAGTTCAAATTTGTAAGTTCAAAATTGACAAGAAATCAAAAAATCAATTTTTTTTCAACATATCGGGTTTTTCAATAAGAGCGCTACAAAAGTTTTTTAAAATAAAACAAAACCGAAAACCACCACGGGCACGCTTGCAGAAGTCCAGACGCTGAACCCAATTTTCGACGGTTTTCAAGCATAAATCGGCCGATACTGCTGAAATTTCACGTTCGATATTCGTACAAATCGTCACTGGCTTGTTGGCATAGACCATAGACTTGACGTTGCCCCACAGGAAATAGTCTAACGGCGTCAAATAGCACGACCGAGGGGGCCAAGCGACTGGACCATTTCGTGAAATAACACGTTCTCCAAACTTGGTTTCCAATAAATTGATCGTGACATTCGCTGTGTGGTTTGTGGCACCGTCCTGTTGGAACCACATGTCCTCCATGTCCATATCAAACAATTGGGGCCAAAAATATTCGGTTATCATTGAACGGTAGCGATCCCCATTCACAGTAACGTGCCGGTCTTGATCATCACGGAAGAAGTACGGCCCAATGACGCCGCCGGCCCATAAACCACACCAAACCGTAATTTTTTCGGGATGCAATGATGACTCATGGAGTACGTGTGGATTGCTGCCTGACTATTACCGCATATTTTGTTTATTCACGAAGCCATTCAGCCAGAAATGAGCCTCATCGCTGAAGATGGTTTTTCGATGAAAATCCGAATCATTTTCAAGTTGTTGCTCAGCCCAATTCACGAACATACGACGCTTCTGGTGGTCAAGCGGCTTCAGTTCTTGCGTCAATTTAATCTTGTAAGGATGTGGGCCAAGATCTTTTAGCAAAATTCGCCACAACGACGTCACAGAGATGCCCAACGCTTGAGAACGACGTGTGAGAGACGCATTTGGGCTTTCTGCAACTAGAGGCCTCAGCGGCAGCAATTTTCTCGACACTACGGGCACTTCTTTGTCTCACTGGCACGGAAACATTTTGTTCTGTGCCTGTGGATTCAAATTTTCCCACTAGAGGCTCAATTGTTGATCTGCTAGGACGATTATGACGACCATAAATTGGACGTAGCGCTCTTAACGTTGAGGCCACTGACTCCGAATTTCGGTAGTAAATTTTAATAAGTTCGACTCGTTGTTGGCTCGTATATCTTTCCATCATGAAATGCCAACCCTTACTGAAGTGAAATGTCAAAAAAGCGGCAAGATATATGACGTCGTTTGCTGTCCCTCTCGCTCTACTTTTGTAGCGTCCCTGTTGAAAAACCCTTTATATGATTTTCAAAAAAAAAACTTTTGATAATTTTTTTAAAAATCCAAAATTTGAAAATTTTAGTAAAACTATTTGCAGTGCTTAGAAACTTAGAAAAATTATTGAAATCAAATTAGCTGCTTTGAAGGAAATGAAAATAAAATGAAAATAAAAGTTCTTTAGGGAGGTACCATTAATACTCTTTTTTTGGAGACTGACTTTCCATCCAAAGGTAATAAACGAAGTTTATTGAGTTTTTCTAAGAGAAGTTGTGGAGCCATTTTTGAGAAAATAAGATTTTGTAAAATTTCTTAAAAAAATTGTATGAGAAGTACCGATATTTTTAGCAAAAAAAAAAAATGTAAAAACGTGTGGGCAGAATCAACAAAAACCACTACGTACCAAGGCTTAAGAAAATCGATCCAGCTGTTAAGGATGTAGCCGAACAGATAGACAAAAAGACAGAATTTTGCCATCCACTTTTTTGGTGTTCTCTTCCATCGTTATGTCACGTTTGATTGTTATCTTGATGTTTTTTTTTGCACTAATACAAAAATGAGCGAAATCGAAGAGGATTGGTTCAAAAATTTGGTAATTTTGGCATGAAATGCCCCATATCTAAGTACATAGAAAACACATTTTCGAAAATAGGATATTTAAAAGCAAAGTTTTCAAAACCCTCAATTTTATTTAAAAATTGTAGAGACTGTAATAAGCTCTGTTTTCATATTTTAGGATCAATCTCGAAAGGCAATTTTTAGGAGCCCTTAAAAATATGAGAATCAAAAAGAACAAATATTTTATTTTATTTCACTTTCGTGTTTATTTATGGACGACATTTTTATCGATGGTATTTTCAGGTATTTTTATAATTAATTGAAAAATGTTCGCAGTGCCCGGAAAAAAATATTTGGAGATTAAGGATAAGCAATATGATTATGATCTCAACACTTGTTTCATCCTTGTTTAAGTATTTTAAGATCTCGACTGAGTGATCGCAACACTACTATGAACACTCCCCATAAGTGGTGTTCAATGAAAAAAAAAATTCGCCGAATTAAAAACTCCTCATACAAAAAAGAAAACATTGCTCAGCAGCGGATTAAATTGAAAATTATTATTATAAAAATATATTAACATGTCACATTAATATACGACAGCGATTTCCCTCGTACTTACACAGTTTGATGATTTTGGTGTAGGTATAGAAGGATAGCTGGCTTGAATTTTTTGTAGGTTGTGATGCTCGTTACTTCTTCAAGAGGACGACGCAACGCGACGCAACGCACAGACAAACAACGAAAAAAAAACCTCTAGCTACTCAAAAGATGATATCTGTGCCCCCTGGAATTAATTGGACGGCATAATTGCACAGTGTTGTGGACAGTAATTACAGGTTGCAAATAATTGAGTAAAAACATGTTGCCCCACTGTATGTACATTGTACAAACACAAATATATACGAAGATACGCATCATATGTACAATCAAGTATATATGCAGCAAAAACTCAGTCAGTAGCGCCTTCTCTTTCACTGGTTGGTAAGTTGCATCAGGCAGCAGATTTTATGTAAAAACTTTGCTGAACAGCGCTTCGAATTAATTACACATTTTGTGCATAAAATGATAATGCATTAAAAATGTGTTGGAATAAAATTAAATGTAATAAAAATGACTCCCGATGCGGAGAGCGCGGAGGAGATGCCAGAGCCATCATCTTCATGAAGTTATACCAACAGAGAGCCGCACGTTTATTGCCATACAAAACGAACAAAATTGTGGGTCATATTCATCAGTAGCGCAACGTGTCGGCGGCGGCGGTAGTTGTTGTTGTTTTGGTAACTTCTTTGGGGAACCATTCACAAATGCTTGATAATGATCTTTAATTATGCGCCTATTGCTTTTTCGTTGTTTTTTTTTTTTTTTTGTCTGACTCTCTGTTCACATGGTCTTGGGGTTTATAAAGAAGCTCTCCTCACGACGACGCGGCGACCGCGACCTGACAAAAAAGGGTTAGGATACCAAAAAATATGGCCGAGTTTGCAGCCAGTCAGGGTGGGACTTAACAACCGATTAGGGTATCTTGTGTATGGCCATTTAATGTCCGACTCTTGTCCACTTTCGGGGATGGACCATGTGGACAACTTGCTTCTGTTCTAAAAGTGCAAAATGAGCTGTTTGTCATTAAACGATGGACGCGTTTAGGCAGTGTGATGTTTTTATATTTATTCTCACTTCTGATGAGATGCTATGGGCAGTAATTAATGATAAACACTTGATGGGATTATTCACCTGTTTTGGCTTTTATATCTAAGAAATAAAGAGGTTGTCAATAAAAAAATATTAATTGTTGCCTTAATATGGGATAATTGCATTATTCCATTGAATTGGTCGTTCAGAAGGGCTTAAAAGGAGCGATAATATACATACATAATTAAATTATAAGATCTGTTTTTTTTTACAAGTTTTTTTTTAGAATTTTTTTTAAATAAAATGTCATTGGCGTTTAACGACGCTATAAAATTGATCAATTAGGATTTTAAAGAGTTCTTTATTGAACTCAGTTAAACCGCTAAAGTTTGACTTTTCAGTTAAGAAAGGGTCATAAGTCCACAAATCCAAAATTACATTGTGGATTTATTATTCATTGAGGTAAAGTAGATAAGACAATTATAAGTTTTTGACCTGTGGACTTATAACCCAATGGCAATATTTATGCTTTGGAAATGCTTGCTAAGACACTGAGAAACCGGCCCTTATCGTGTCTAAAGGTTTGTTTGAACTTGAAATTTTTTTTAGTAAACTAAGTCAAATATTGCGTGGTGGCTTGAAATTTAATGTTACTTTATTCACTTTTTTTAATCCAGTTTAGGCATCGATTTAATGGAAATTAAATTAAAAAAAAAAATACATAATTGTATCAACAATTATAGACTAACCACTCTTTAAAGTCATCCTTATTAGAATAAGAAACAAAATAAAACAATTTCCGAAATTTCAAGAGATTAAAAACAGAACACAAAACAAAACAATGAAACAAAAAAAAATATACAAAAAGGACGGAAATACAAAACTTTTCTTACAGTCAATTACATTTACAATCTTGTAATTGGCGTTAAAAAGAGGGTAATCATTATTTTATGAACGCACCGACACGCATCCCCTTCTCATACTTCCCTCTCAATCGCACTCTCATCTCCCAAGAGTTTGTCCATGTTGAAACAATCGTCGAAGCATGCTGCCCATTTCCTAGTGATTCCTTTGTCCCTCGCCGCGCCGCGCCACCCCCACCAAATCCGTTTCAAAACTAAAAGAAAAAAAAATAAGTCAACTTTGGTAGACAATAAATTGACAATAAAACGAATGACAAAACAAATATTGAAGTGGAAAGTCTAAGGCAAAAAAAAAAATAACAAAATGTCCTTAGACCACTCTAATTCTTTATTTAAGGGACAAAGTCGAAAAAAGGACCTTTCTCTTTGGGGTTGCAAAATTTCGCAGGTTTTTTTTTTTTATTTTTCCAAATTTAAGATTCAACCTTCTATGCGTGTTTTGTGTGGGGTAGGTGATTTTGTGTTTTACCATTGGGGATATTGAGTAAAAAATAATTCTGTTCATTTTGGTGTAGAAGTATGATTTTTAATTGAGCAATTTACAAGAACATCCCCTCATTAAGAGCAATGTTCTGTTCAAAATGAGCTAAGTGTGGATAGAGACGATTTAAAAAGCAGGGAGACTTGTTTTTCTTCTTTTTTTTTGTAAATTGAGGTATTAATTTTGTTTGGAGGCGAGATTAGGTGAGAATAAGAAGCTGTTTTAGACAATTACAAATGAGGGGCTGTATGCTAGAAGAGGATTTGTGTTTAATGTTAATTGGGCAATGAGAAAGTGTTTTTTTTTTTTGTCTTCTTTTTGGTAATGTTTTCGCATAGAGCTGCTACTGACAGTATGATAATGGTTTAGCAGGCAGTCATTTAGAAACTGTTAAGACTAGACCATAATTGGTTGGGATGTGGGTTGTTCTAAATAATTCGATTAAAGTTCTTTACAAAGTTAAATGAAAACTTTTTTGAGAAGTCTACAAACTTTATAATTTAATTAGCACTTCGAAATATTTGTAGATTGAACTATTTTAAACCACAAAGTTGATTATACATTTAGCTTTTCGGGATGGTTTATTATTTTATAACTCAATAGAATTGTCAAGATACTTTTGGATTTGGTTAATTGGATGATTTAGATATGATTAGAAACCGAAATAAAAACGACAATAATAGATATTTTTTTGTGGACTATTGAATATTATTCATAATAATGATTATACAAAATCTTTACTATGAATAATTAGAATATGTGTATAAATGTAGAACAAATTAAAAGCATATATTTTCTTAGCATAGTCAGGTCAGGAAACCAAATCCCGTGTGCTTTTTGGGAAGATTTTTTTTTACGATTTGAATTCTTTCCTTACACACTTATGATGAAATTTAGCTCAGGAGTTAATTTTCGAATCCTGTACTTGGGTTGCATTTTTAAAAATGGCAACCAATTTGTAGGTCTGTCAGTAGACCAAAATCCCTGCCCCTCCATTATTCATATTATTTTTGGAATGTAATTTAGCTTGAGAGTCATTTTTATAACATTTCCAATTGGAAACTATTTTCAAAAATGACGCCCAATCTGTGGAAAATGAAAAAAAGCTCGTGAATTACTTGAAAAAATTCCATGGTCAAAATAACTGTTGCTGCTTAACAAGATAGGTATTTAGTAGGTGCACCTTCATGTAAAATTTCAATGGTGCCACCTTTCGGAACCTTTGATGTGAACAAAGGGAACCCCCACTTTTTTGATCATTTTTATTTGTGATATAGGAACTTAAAGGCAAGCTTTGGATTCTGGCAAAAACAAAATATAACGGTATCTGTTATACATTTTTTTTAGCAATTTTACAAAATCTTATTTGCCTCAAAAACGGCTCCACAACTTTTCTTAGAAAAAATTCAATACATTTCTTTTGGTAAAAGCTACCTTTGGGTGGAAAACCTTTCTAAAAAAATGGTTATTAATGGCACCTCCCAAAAAACCAATTCTTTATTTTCGATTTTCTTCAAAAGAGATATATATTGATTTAAATAATTTATTTCATAAAGTAGGGGTCTACCAATGTTAAGAGTATTTTTACCAAAATTTTGTTATAAATATTTTTTGGATTTTTAAGAAATATTATTTTTTTTTTTTGAAAATCAAATATTATGAAAACTAAATGGTCGGTTTTTATAAAACTCGGTATTTAAAGGTTTTTTTTAAACTTTTTAAGGTATTTTAATAAAAATTTTACTTTTATATATAAAAACAACTGTACCTTCCATAAAAATGTCAAAAAACTATTAAGGAAAATATTTTTTTTTTTTTCTTAAAAACGGCTCTTACAATTTTAAGTAAACATTTTTTTATGCTCAAATAATTTTTATTAAAAATTGTAAAAATATACAAATATTTTTAATGAATATGAATAGTACCTACTTCTTATAGAACGTTTTTGGATTAAGATTTATTTTTTCATAAAAATCTTGTAAAACAAAAAAACAAAAAAAGATTAAAAAATATTGCATATCAAAATTTTAAAAAAAGAAAGTTTTTGAATTTTTAAAAAAGTTTAAATTTTTTTTAATCCAATATTCCAAAAATGGGTTGACAATTTTACTTACGATTGGCATACCAAAAATTTTCCTTAATTTCCAGAAACCGCAAAAATGCTCCAAAGATTTTAAATATTTTTTTTCATACTCATATTCAATCAAGATAGCGTTCTTTTTTTTTTAACTCTCAAAGAAGCTCTTTTAGGTTATTTAAATATCTATCGTATTTCATGTTTTTTAACATTTTTCTCTCATAATTTCTGTGTGTTTACATATAATGCTCTTAAGCCCTCAGGGTCTTAAACATTTAAGCAAGTACGTGCGACACAATTGTGTATTTTATTTATTTAAAGAACAAGAAAAATGTTGCAGAAACAGGTCCAGATGCCAAACGCATATAAGAAGAATAAATAACAGGTTTATTCGTGGTTAAAATACTAGATTTTACAAAAAAGTTTAAATCCTACTATTTGACATCAAAAAAGTATGTTCCCAAAAAGTGTCACCACTGAAATTTTGACAGAAGATGCGTTTCTACTCAAAACCTATTTCTTAAACTATCAACTGTTATTTTCCAACACGTCCAAAATAGTAAAAATTATCAATAGTGTGGAGGATCCACCTTTTGACATAAAAACAAAAAAATCACGAAAAGTGACAACACTGAAATCTTACCCAAATATAAAAATAAGGTCTTCCGCCCAAAAAAACGCAGGAATTTTAATTTAAGTTTTTTTTTTAAAGAAAGTAAATTTTAAAACTCAAATAGGACTCAAAAAATTTAAGGTGTCAGTTAGCATAAATTTAATTTTGACTTGGTCCCTTTTTTCCCAAATCATTTTCATTCATTAAATACAATTATTTAATACATCTAAAAGGACCTAGCAAAAATCAACAAAACACGAAAGGACTTTGACGAACGTAAATTAAAAAAGGTCTTAAAATATGCTTTCAACCGGTCATGGTAACTCCGTTTGCATTTTCCCTTTTCAATACACGCAGGACTTAGCGGTCATTCAGCCCGGTGACGGTAAAATGATGCAAATTTTGCAAGGGATTACACCAATAATTTAAGTGATTCAAATTAAAAGTTGAAATGGGGCCAGCTCAATTTGAATTTTAAGCTTGAATTATAATTCAGTCGCTCCACTTAAAGAAAAGAATTTTCTTTAAAATTTTCATCATATTCTATTACTAAAAATTTTAGTTGTAAGTTAGTTGTTTGTTTAACGAAATCTCGAATATCAATAACTGCCCAAAATTCCAAATCTAAATATCCCGAATTGAGAAAACTACTAATGGACAAAATCTCGAATGCATAACATTTCGATTGCCAAAAATTTCTGAATACATCGGTTAATACATCTCAAATTTTAATACATTTTTAGTACAATTTACTGGCAAGGAAATCAAATTGATTACCTAATATCTTACTTTGCCTTATTTCTGTTCGTTTTGAGATCTTGACATTCTTTCGCATGACAAAAAATTTAAATAAAAATAAGTATGGAATTATTGAAATTTCGAACATACAATCCTCAACCAATTTGGAATATTTAAATCAACAAGTATATGTACGAGTATCTTTCAATAAGCACAAAAACAAACAAAAACTTCATACAAAGATGGTCATTTTGGAGACTTGATTTTAAATATCTTCAAAAACAGTAAGTCTAGGTATGGAGGTTAGGTACTTAGCCAATCGGGATTTTTGAATTTGGAGTAATCTCATTTAGGATCTGCTATTCGAGATTTAAGCTATTCGGGATATCGTTCATTGGAGACTTTTTAATCCATTCAGGATTCTGGCAATTTGCATTTTTGTACTTTCGGGATTTTAAAATTCGGAATATCCTACCTATACCAATTTTTGTTGATTCAGATTTTTTTTAATATTGAGCACCTTCTAGATTCAAATTTGTGTTCAATAATTCAATTTTTTCCCTAAAGCTTAAAATGGCGCCCATTTCAAATGAACTAGAATAGTACAGCCGCTGTCTTAACGTGTGTTTTACTCAAATTTTTAAATATGGTAAATGAAAAGAGTTATTTTTAAGAAAGAACACCACATTTCTATTTATGTCATATTTCTCTGACTGCAAAAAGCTTAGATCGACTCCTTACAATAACTCATAATTCTGTTATAATTTAGCCAACTATCATTTAAAAATATTGACCCAAGTCTTTAATGTGATGAAAGTCAATCGAAACTTATAAAATTTAAAGTTTAAACCATCAGAAACGATTTCTCTTATCAATTAGATTAATCATTAATGAGATCGTTTCTTGAAGACATCCGCCAGCATTTCTTGTTTCAACAGTTTTTTTTAGGTTAATTGTAATTTTCAGACAAATTTGTCAGAGAAAAACCACAAAAATGTGATATGGTATTTTTCAGGGGCAGTAATCGATATACCTTCCTATCCCTCTATACACTTTGTCTCATTCCGCACAAATTCCTTTCTGAAATAACCACCATACAAGTTCAATGAAATCCTAACCATCCACACGCTCTTTTTTTTTGTTGTATTTTTGATGGTCAGATGAATCGCCTCAGAGAAACAGGTGCTGTTTTGTAATCCAAAATTTCAACCAGATTCCGCAATTGTGGAACAAAGATACCTGGGGCGGTGACGACAGTGAAACTTCATTGCTCCTTGAAATTTTCCGTGCGTCGCCATCGGTCGCCAGAGTTATAAAATCAAATTGGTGTGTGCCCACCTATGGCTGTACCATCAGCCATAAGACAATTAAGGGAGTATGCGCGAAAACATCAAGATGCCCTCCTTACCCCAAGACCATTCGTCTCCTTTATACAATTTGGCCCATGTAATCAAAATTCGTTAACTGGTTGCGAAGCACACCTGAGTTGGTTTAATTTTTTTTTTTTTTGTATAGGATTTTGGTTCAATAATTTGCATTTACCTACCTCGCCTATCACGAAAAATATAAAGAGATCGACTTTACACCCGTGCAATGACACGATGAGGTTGACGTTTCCAAGATAGCTTATTAGTTATTGGGTTCATGCATGCAAATTATTATCTTCGAGAAGGAATCTTTTTATAAGCCGATTTGCAGTC
Source organism: Dasysyrphus albostriatus (assembly GCA_946251815.1). NCBI lineage: Eukaryota > Metazoa > Arthropoda > Insecta > Diptera > Syrphidae > Dasysyrphus > Dasysyrphus albostriatus. The sequence continues at coordinate 143,969,767 of OX276336.1, forward strand.
ACCATTAATGAATTAATAATTAAAAAGATCTTATTCATACTTGAATATTTTATTCGTATATGAGCAACTAAACAGCTACTTGTAAATTAAAATGTATTATTGCAACATTGTTGCATTTATTGCTAAACCGCATGCAACGTGTTGGAAATAAATTTTGATAACTTACTGACAGAAGGGTGCGCAATGGAGTCGTGTCAGTGTCATTATATCGCTCATCTATGAGGCAATCTGTCAGAACAATGAGGAGAGCAACATAAATAAAACAGTTTGGGGTTATTTTTATTTTGTTAAATAAAACATGAAATTAATGTATTTTAAATTATTATTGTGGAAGAGAAAAAAATATACAAATAAAATGCTTGGTATAAGTGGGTTTAATCATTAGACCTGTCAGCGATGTGCGCTCAATCGCAAGATATTGTATGAAATTATGGACAAAGAATGTATGGAATAAAAATTTTAATCTATTATGAAGGTGTTTTGTGAATTTTTGTAATTAATTTTATTCAGAAAAATGCGTGTCTGTCGAAAATGATGATTTTTTTTATTAAATTAAGTCATTAAGCCCCATTTGCTGATAGGGAATTTAAATGTTTATGCTCTAGGTACTTAAAAGCTTATATGAAATTTTGTTTCCTCTGCTTAAACTGTTACATAAGCACCTATGTTGCACTTAAATATTTAAGTTTAGTTTCATCTAGAATGAGCCAAAGAGAGTAACAAGTGCATAGTATTGTTTTAAATTTATTTATCATGGGTTAAAGAACGAATGAAAAGTAACTCAATAGTTTTGAGGTAAATGCATTTTAATGATTTTCGCTCTTCTCGCCTTAACATTAAATAGTTTTGAAAAAATAACTTTTCTTACTATGTTATAATAACTTTGGTGATGATTTAGAAAAATTAGATGGGAACTTTTGAACTTAGTAGAGACAAATAAGCACCGTTCGGACTCAGTAAAAAACTGTATGCCCCCTCCATCCCTGCCAACAACACGCACACAAGGATAGTTGAGAGTTGTAAGTCACAAGGCCCTGGTTCTCCACGAGCTGTTGCGCCACACCAACAAAAAAAAATAAAAAGACACATAAGCAACTGGCTTGAAACCGGCAATAAAATTTACGTTTGTGATTTTCAACCATTTGCAGTTGAAAATATAAGTTACCTAATTAAGCTTTACACAAAAATAATAAATTATTCAACGGTGCCAATTATGGTTCTAACGCAACTTTTTTGACATTTACGTTCTTTTTTTAGGACTGCAGTATAGATAAATATGTTCTTAGTGTGAATGAAGAGAGTTGGGTACGAATTCTCGCAAATTACAATCTAGCATTACAAAATCTCGCAACTACAAAATCTCATTTAATATAATCTCGCAATTGAAAAATCGAACTTTTAACAACTGCGCAATAAGAAGATCCTGCAACCTAAAAATTCGCATAATAATATCATGCAAAATTGAATTGCATTGCATTGCAGCAAATACAGTTTTTGTGAAGGATTTTTTTCAGTGCAAAACTGATGGCAATTTGATTTGATTTGAAACTGTGGAATTTTGATTTGCAATATTTTAATATTTTAATATTGAATTTTAATTGCGAAATATCGGTTGATGTTTGCGAAATTTTTCACTGCACCATATGTTAATGCAAGATCGTTAAAAACGAGATTATGAAAAGCGAAAGTTGCAAGATTTTGTTATTCTATATTTAAAAAAATTGTAAAATTAAAAAAAAATTGCTTATTTTTGAGATTGTTTTAAAAGTTGGACACATTACAGTACAGTCTTTTTTTGAAAATCGAAAAAGGCGGTGCTAGTTTTACACACATTTTAATATGTCATATTCAAAAGTCGTTTTCATTAAAAAAAATATTAAAAAATATGCTTTCGAGGCTTTCGTAAAAATTCGTAAAAAAATTATACAGGATATTTTGATCAGACGTCATTACGATGATGGGAAGGATGAAAAAAAGGGTTCTTATAATTATGTCTGTTCGGCTACAGCCCAAACAGCTGGATCAATTTTCTTATAACTTTGTAAAAAGTAAGTTTTTTTTTCATTTAAAAACAACTTTTCTTAAGCAATTTAACAAAATTTTATTTTTCTTAAAAATGGCTGCACAACTTTTCTTAAAAAAAAAATTCTTTTAATTTGACTACCTTTGGATGACAATTTTTTTTCTCCAAATGCTTATATATGGTAACTCCATTTTGATTTTCGATTTTCTTCAAAACGATAATTCTGACCTCATTTTTTTTCCATACAGAAGCTTCATAGTTTTTCTAACCAATATTTCCAAAAATATTTTTTGGATTTTTAAAAATTTTCTGATTTTTTCTTTTGGAAAATCAAATATTTTGAAAACTACATGATCGATTTTTTTAAAACTCCTTATTTTTGTTTTTTTTTTATTTTTTTTAAAGTATTTTAAGAAAAAAATGTACATATATGAAAAAATAATGGTACTTTCTATACAAATGTTAAAAAACCGTAAGCAACATTTTTTTTTCTTTAAAACTGCTCCTCCGATTTTCGTAAAACTTCTCCTTTATAACTACCAAAAATTATAAGAATCTGCAAATAAAATTAGAAGAAAGAAGTTTTAAGAAGAAAAAACGTATCTGTATTTTTGGCATTTTGAGATACACGCGGTTTTTCTTCTTAACCCTGCAGAATAGTACCTCTTGTAGAACGTTTTTTTTTAATTTTTAATTTTCTGATGATCGGCTGAAAAGATTTAAATCAACTTTTTGTATACAAATTTCCAACAATTTCCGTTTTTCGGAAGTAAGTGTATTTATTATGAAATGACAAACCAAACTTAGTATAAATCAAGTGACAGCTGTCAAAAAGACCAACTACGAAAAAAGTGTTGCCAGATTGAAAACCACACGTCTAGAAAAACACCATTTATAATACCATCAGTAAAGATAAATTTGATCAAAAGCCGTAACAATTAAATATTACAAATAAGCTAAATTAACTTCATTTAAAACAAATACTTATTTCGAAGATGATTCCAAAAAGAAGCAGTTCTTCTTGTTGATTTATTGTCCCTTTGATAAAAGCAATCATGACATCGAGAACATAGTAGTGAACTCAGTGAAAGTTATAAAGTTAGACTGATTAACCCTTTTGTCAAAACTCAAAGAATTTCAAAACTCAATGAAAATTGTCTCCTTCTGATTAAGACAATGCTCATTCTTTCATTGAATAGTTGCATGCAGTAAATAACTTCTGGAAAGAACAATAATATTTACTTATTTGAATAACAGCCCTACATTCTTTCTAATACGTCATTTTATATGGATCTTTACTGTAACCCCACGCACAAGATTAAATGTCCTCCATTTAACTTTCAAAACAGAAAATATAAATCACCTTAATATCATATACCTAAGAAAATTGCAAGAAAAGAAAACTGAACATCAAAAAAGGTTATGTACCTATACTTCTCCATATAAGGATACACCTTCTTACAGTAGTAAGTATATCAGATTTACCAAGAAGTAGATATATTCTGACAATGTCTGATACCAAATAAATCCCGATTATTATTCCATTTGAATAAATTGAAATATTTTCCTTTAACGACCAACCCCCACCCATAATAGAACAAACTAGAAAGCATACATGTTGAATCCACCCCGGAAGATCCTGCCAAAGTATATACATACATCCATAGAACTTCTATATGTTTCTTTGGCAGGTTGCGTTGTAAAAAAAGGACATTAAGCAAAATTCTCCTAATAGGAAAACATGTTGAAAAGTTGAAAGCGGCATGAACCTTCCCAAACAACCCTCTAAGAAAGTTTGCAGATTTTTAACTCAACAAACATGGTTTTTATGTGCCTATACATGGAGATATAGTAAAAAGGCGAACACACATGTGAACCATTAGGTACATAGGTATGGTGTATAGAAAAAACATTTCTTAGATGTAGCAACCGCACAAGCACTTTTCCGGATGCGGCAGAGCTAAGCTATATCTAAGTTCGCGGCAGCGAAAAACAGTGTCCTATGGGGACTATTTTTACACTTGAAGAACAACGCAGTGACGACACGACAGGAATTGAGGTGACTGCAAGGAGTTTGCGCAGTTGCCCAAAAACAATCACACAACACATACACATAAGTACTTATAAAAGAAGCTCACGCACGCTATTCAAAATGGCTCAAAAAAACAGAGAATCCATGTGAAAGAAGAAAGGACACTCTCTAAGAAGCAGCAATGTGTACACAAAGAAACGAAGCTCGCAGGCAGTATCGTATCGATTACTAATAAACTCCAGGAAAATGTGGTTACTAAATGGAAGCAGAAGAGCCCAGGATAACATCCCCTTGATGTGTGTTGTATATCCCGTATGCGAAGAAGATTTACCCTGGAGAAGTTCCAACGCGTATGCAAGTTGAAAAGGGGCAAAATATGATAGTTGGGCCGCATCCCACCGAACACACCGCTGCTTGCGCTTCTGAGAATGAAAAACTTTTCTCCTTCTCTGTGAAAAGGATATGCAAGGAGAAAGCTTGGCTTGTGGTGAAGTCAAGCGTTCCTGGAACATATATCCTTTTGGATGAAAGAAAAAGGGATGATTGCTGCATATGCTTCGTCGGAAAATTTTGGGGGGCATCCGTTGTGTGTGTTCCTTAGTTTTATTCTTTTTGTTAGTCTGATTCTTGTGCTGGATCCACCACACTCTAGGTCTGGGTTTATTATTTTGGTAGAGGTGCAATTCGTGCTCAATTGTCTCGCAGTGAATTGAAAGATACAGTTTTTATCTACCCGTAGGCAGTTTACATGTTGTACAATGTATATATACCTCGTTCATGAGTTTTTCTTTTTATTTTTACGAAATATCCATGACTTTCAGGATGAATCTTATTATTTTACCCACGGATGGAGTTAATACAACGGGTCGAGCTATATAGGTAGATTTCGTTTATACTCGTCGTATACATACATATAGTGTCCCATGAATGGTATGAATAGCAGATGAGATGGGCCAGGACCAGGAGGGTGATGAGCTCGACTGGCTAGCTATTGATTTTTTTAGGTACATACATTTTTTTTTTTTTTTTTTTTAAATTTAACATTTTATCCACGTACTTCTTGGGGTTATAGATGTCAATAGAATTTCAAGTGATGGTGTTTTTTTGTTGCAAAACAAGAATTCATCGCATGACTAGAATATTATGCACCCAGTCATGTTGTTTTCGCTTCAATTTTTGATTTTTCACAAGACAACTACGTCTTTTTCCTCAACAAAAAAGTAATACAGTAACTGTTGAGTAAAGAGGTATTAGAACTCATCTCAATACGTTAGCATCTCAAAAAGATTCAATTACTGATATTAATTGATAAAATAAAGATAGGTAAAAATATTTTCGAACAAAATTCTCAGAGAGAACTTTAACACTTTGCAATCTCTCTGGTTTTTTGTTAGCAAAAATATTTCTCAGTTTCTTTTTTATTATATGTTTTCGAAAAACATTTGTGACTAACGGCCATCAGCTTCACAGTCTCGTTAAATCTTTTAACTGAGTTCAATTGTTCAGCTGAAGTAGAGTTTAACGCAAAATTGGAGTTCAAGCTTCTACCATGAAAATGGGGGTTTTAATAGTAAAATTTCAAAAAACCTTACAGCTCTTGAAAATATAAGAAACGTTTGGGGAAAAAAGAGAAATTGAATATGTATTTGGTGATTCTTCGTTATTGCCATGTGCGTGCAGTTAGCACCGCCATTTTCAATTTTTGTAAAAAAAAGTTGTGCTGCAATGTACACAACTTCTACTGCCCTGTGCAGTAAATATTTTGAAAAATAACATCATTTTCTAATTTTAAAAACAGTTTTTTGAAATTTTTTTATTTAAAAAAATGCTATTTTTTCTTTATTTGCAACTTTTAGAACCAGAATCAAACTTTGCGAAACGCTGTCGCCTGAAGCTAGCAACAACGATATCTTCGATTTTCAACGCTAAAGTTAGAGTAATTTTTAAATAACTGCACAGGCCAGCACAATCTTTGTTTTTGCGAAAATCGAAAACGGTGGTGCTGACTTCAAGCGCATGTAAGTGTCACTATTTTTCATTATCTTATTTTTTCATAATTTCGAAAATGGTGGTGCAGGTGCAGGGAAATAATTTCATGGGCATCTGCTACACATATGAGTTCAATTTTTCCAGAATAAGTTAATGAGGCAGTAAGTTAACTAAATGCCATTTTTTTACTATTGCTAAACTTGAGCAACAAAAACCCTCATTTTGACTTTAACTCAAAAGTTGAAATTTAATTTAAAATGTCTTTGTATTCACTAATTTTTTGCTCAGCTCCCGAACATTTAATTTTGAAAAAAAAAATTAATATTTAATTAAATTAAATTTAAAATTTTTTTATTTTTCAAAAACTATTCACTATCAAGACTTTATTTAAAATGCTAAAAAAGAGATTTCTGGATCATGGGACAGCATGACATTGTAAGTTTTACCGTTGTTTTTGAATATTTGTCTCTGTTTTAAGTAATTTGCTTAGAAAATTGCCCCTCCTGCCTAAACAGGGGCAAATGGACCTCCATTCAATACGATTTCTATCTTGTCTTAATCCAACCTACTTGTTCTAGTTTATTAGTGCACCTTACCTTACCAATCACCCTGTATATCCAACATCTACCTTCGGATTTAATCTAACACTTACACAGTCTCTCGTCACATTCCTTAATAAAATCTTGCAGCATAATTGTTGTTGGCTTTAAAAAATGATAGCCAAAAGCTAAGACAAGGTCATGGGTACCGGTACAATTTTTCCAGGAAGGAATTCAAAAAAAGGCAAGTTGCAAAAGTCCAAAAGTTTGCGTTGAAAACGTCAACTTTGAACAAATAAAAACCAAATTCAGAAGTAGAAAAAACCTCAAGCTATGTTCAGCTTTGACTCTAATCCTCAATATTTGTTTGGTATCAGTGGTGTCTCCAGAATTATAATTCTAATCAAACTAACAACGTATCAGGCCCGAAAAATCTTGTTCTTACCCGGAGTTCGAAGATAAAAGTGTGTTCCTGGGGTCTCAGGATGATCAAAATACCCCTATTGGTAGCCCTATTTCAATTTCAATTATGAGCGCAAAACAATATTTCGAATATGTATGCGATTTTTTTCATTTCTGCATAGGGAAGTCGAAGTTGTGCTTTAAACAGCACAACTGTTATTTAGAAAATCAAAAATTTCTTCAAAATTTATGTTTGGCCATACAAGTTGCTAAGATGCATTTTTCTGGTAATCTTTTCGGAATATATATGGCAGCACAAACTGAGCACAAAAATTACTTTTAAGAGAATTCATAATTTCGTTAAAAAAAATAATCCTCAAATTTGAACCAATTTTATAAAAATGCGATTTACAGCAACAAAATTGCGCTTAAAAAAGAAACATTTATTACAAACAAATTTCTACTAACAATTTTAAAAATTCAGTGCAAATAATCAATCTTGGCAAATGTAACTCAATTGAACATTTATAAAAATATCTTGGAAAAGCAAACTTCGCAAATTAATAATACCTGCTTTTCATAATCTTGCAATCCTGTTTTTAGCAATCTCGCATTTATGTACATATCGGAACAAAAATCTGGAATATATCAAATAAAATCTCCCTTTTTTAAGATCTCGCATTTTTTCACTGAAATTTTTCACTGATATTTTTTGTAATTTCAAGATTTCGTATCCAACCTATGCCTGCTTATAATGGGCTGCTCTGTTACAGAAACGATACCAAGAAGAAACCAGCTCCAAAGAAGCATTCGAAACGATACCGAGACTAGACTTTGTTATACGAGACCAAACGAGACTGAGCTAAACGAGGCCGATTTCCGATTTTGCCGATACCTACCAAGACGATACTTAAAAGCGTATCGTTTGGTTGGGTATCGTGGCCAGTCCTAGTTTAAACCAAACAATAGTAAAACTATTTTTTCTCGTGTAAATCTTAAAGTTATGGGATGTAACCTAGCCTCAAACACGTCTGACTTGTCTTAAAGGCTAATATTAATACTTTAAGAATAACTAAATTTTTTTTCTTGAAAAGAATTCATTCAATTCAACTATTTGAAATGCTTCTTTGGAAAATAAATAAGTGTCTCTTTGCTTAGCTTAGCACTCAAAATGAAAAACTAAATTTTAAATATAAAGTAAAGATTTAAAAAAATACAAAAACCTAGATCCTACATCAAGTAATGGTTCAACAAGTAACTTAGAAAATACAAATATTATAAATATCTACAAGATTCCTTTAATCATATTCCTAAAGCTGACACTTCTTCTCCATCATCAAAAGTATATAAGTATCTCCTTAAATGCTAACTTAAACTGTTCAATCTCCACGAAATTAATTCAAATTTAAAACCGGAATCTCATGTCCACTTAAACTTGACCTTGACACCAATTTTCTAATAACAAAAGAAAAGAAAAAAAAAACAAACCAAACAAAAAAAAACATCTGCTAATTAACCTTATTTTCGACATCGCCGGTCATCATTGTCGTTTGTCTGGCTGTAAAAGATCCTTTTCTCCTCTTAATTTCCCGAACCCTTATCCCTAAGGAAAATAAAAAAAAATCAAATAATAAAATAGTCCATTAACCCTGAAACAAACAAGACTGTTATAAGAGCAAAGCTAAATAGATGCTCGCTTTTCCGACTTTCTCATTTTCATTAACTTTTCTCAACCTGTCCTCGTTTGCCATTCAGGAAGTGCGAAGTACTCTGACGTTCATTTTGAATACTCAAACTCATTCCATCTAATTTTCATCATCATCATTATCATCATCACAATCATCATCACGATACAACGACAATAAGGGCAGAGGGAAAATCCTGAAAATTATAATATTGGTATACTTAGGTATTATATAATAATGTGTAAAACAAACGACGACATAAAAACTCATTTACATTTTAACATTGACCCCGATTTGGAAATTAAGGTTTCATGAACTTAACCTTAAAATTTTAATCTCCTCCTTCCTCCGCTGTACCATCACACTGACACCCGCATCCTGCTTCTTTTTGTTTGCTGAGTTCTATATAAGAGCAAAGTTAAACTTTTATACCAGCATCAGACTTAATTTCTGGAAAGGACTTTTTGGAGCAAGGACGTTCGTCGTCGTCTCACTATATAAATATGTAGAGGAAGGAGTCTGAAGGAACTCTTAAAACTATCCTTCTTGAGAAATGCTATGTACTTAATTCATTATCCTTCTTCTGCTTACATTAAACTTTTGCTTTCTATGGAGAACATTCAACAAGAAGAAGGACGATGCGAATGGCAACGATGGCATATCGTCTTCGTCCTTGTGTACTATATATATATCGTCTTTCGTAATTAACTTTCTCTAAAATTTACACTTTTTCCAAGGTTCTCTGCTCTCTTTCGTCTTTATTTTGCTTTGCCTTCGTCGGCGGAGTTATTGGAGTGAGTTTTAAAATTCCCGGTCCCCGGTATGTAAGGAAAGCAAAAGGCCATGCCAATTGATGCAGTCATTCTTCTCCTTAGCCAACTTACCACCCACCGACCTACCCTCTACTCACTCTATTCAACTTAAATATTTTAATGAATCCTCGAGGCAATGAATTAATGACCACCCGCAGGACAAAAATGAAAGTTATCTCAAGACCAAGGACCTAAACTGAAGGACTTCTTACTCTCAGAGTCTGCAACATCAAGTAGATTTTCTTTTTTTTTTTGCATTTCACTTTGCTTTTCTTCTAAAAGGTTAAGGACATTCATACATTTTAATGCGCTTGGCTTTTTGTTATACTTTTTGAGTTGTATTTTTGTTTAAATGGACAATGACGCTCTAAAGGTGATATTTATCTGCTTTAGCTCTTCTATGGTTGTCAGGATTTTCCGCCTGTTATAGTTTCTTCAAATCCAGGAAGAAAGAGATATTTTTTTATTTGCAAACTTTGTAAAGAAGAACAAGCAAATTCTTGTGGAAAGTTTTCTTAGACAAAACTTTTACTTTACCAACAGTAATAGTTATAAAATGAACCCCTTCCGTATCCTTTTTGTCGTTTATTTTTTCCTTTTTTTTTCTTGTCCTGTTAGTGATGCTATGGTGGCCTCGGGAAGCTGTGGCTGAGATAAAGTTTAAGCCACAAGTATAAAACTTTTCCTTCGATCTGTGTGTGTATGTGTAGATATTTTATTTTTTTTTAAGGAGCTTATTACGATTTAAGGGTTGGATTTGCTTCTGGAAATTCCTCGATGATGGTTTCTTTTCTTTTTTGTTTGTGTCTTCTATATGGGGGGGGGGGGTAGGGGGGATTACAGTATATTCATTCGTTGATTAAAATTAAATATTTTTTGTGGGCTTTTTAGCTCTTGTTTCGACGTTAAACTTTTCCCATTTTGGCTTTGATTGTTGTTTGTTGCGCGCACACCAGGCACTAGTGTTATATTTAATATATGTAGGAACGTAGTATAGGAGGGTAGAGTGAAAATTTTCATTTGGGTTTTTGAGATGATTTGTTTTTAAATATTTTTTATTGCAAACGATTTGTTTTGGTAAAAAGAAAGAAAGGACCACAAAATTTTTTAAATCATCTATGGTAGGTAGGTACATGTAGTTTTGAGATGGTTTGAAAAAACTGTCAAAATTTAAAGGAAAGGAGAGAAAATGTATAAAAGACCTAAGGATCAGATTTTTGTTACCTTTTCCAATTGCTGGTTTAGAAATAAATTCAGTTTTTGTAATGAACTGGAGTCTGGTGTTTTTGGAATTGAATCCCCTCTCATCCCACCAACAATCAATAAATATTTGCTTAGGGTTACAGCGAGTTTCTGGGTGACGAAGTGAGAAATCCTCTAAGAAAATCTCTTGACCTGATAAAGTGACTCTCCTTCAATTATTGGTTTATCAAAGCTAATTTTTAATTTTTCGTTTTGTGAAAAAATCTTCCTCTTTTTTTCATTATTCAATTTGTTTTGATTGTTTATTGATTTTAATAGAAAAAAATCAAAACAAAAATTATTTTAAAATATTGAAGCTAATTGGTCCAAATTCGAATCTCCGCTACTTGAAATTTCCCATTAAAATTTGCAATACAATCCATATTGATATTTTTAAACTACAAACAAAATGTCTCCCTTAACTACTTTAACATCCTCTCAATATATACATAGGTACCCCATTCAGATCATATCCCTTTTGTGTTAATATAATCAAAACAAACACCCATTAACATTTTTGCCAAACAACAAAATCGCGTGAGTTGCCAGAACTATAATATAATAGGATCCTTTAACACAAAAGGATTTATATAATAAAAATTTGCACAAAAATAAATAGACAATATTGATTGACTGACAATAATTTACAATTTATCATTGCCAGGATAATAAGGTAAAAAGGTGATGCCTGCTCAAAAAAAAAAAAAACAAATACAATTGACTTGGGTTAAACACTACCCAGACAAAGGGATGTGCACGACTCTTGGTTTTGGGATGAAAAGGTAAATCGCTGAGGCGTATCGAATTTCTCATAGAAAAATAAAAGGATACACCGAACGAAAGAGAAACCCGACGGGAAAAAGATTTCAAAAGTCCAATCTGTGATTCATTGAGCGCATCATCTTCTTCGGAAGATTTGCATAATTTTAACATTTTACTCATCACACATATGGCTCTGTGTGTGGTTCTGTGTGTATTGTATATATTTTTGCATGTGCATTGATTTAATATAAAAGGATAAGAAGGAAGCAACGAAAAAATAAATTCCCACAGTTGATCCATACCGGCATGATGGTCTATGAAGGAAATGAGGATATATTTTTATGGACCCTTTAAATTATTATTGTCTCTATGCAAATCAGGTGCGTTCAGGGGTGATTATGAGTTTATATGCATTTTGTCATTGACAACCCTTTTCTCTCCTTCTCTCTCTCTCTAGAACTACTGGTGTTTTTTTAGGAAGCAATGGAATTTTTCTTTTTAGTTCCGGGTTATCAGTGAAAATTCCCAGAGATTTTTATTTAACAATCTGATTTCTAAATAATTTGCATAAAAGAAAAGGTTAAATGTCGATGGGTGATTATTGTTATGTAAATTTTACGGAAAAGAAATTAAATTCTGTACCTATGATAGGAAATACTCTTGCCTTGCCAGATGCATCACAAGATCATCTTGGGAAAGAAAGAAAAAGTTAAGGGAATAAAATAATACTTCTGTTTTCTTAAAGGTTTTATCCAACAGTTGTGGTATGGCTCTTGAAGGGATTATAAGAAATCTCAAAAAAAAAAATTATTAAACTTTGTTGAATTTATGCTCATCAGGGCAGTTGGCGACAGAAAATGGAATCAGTAACATTTTATTTTAATGATTAGTTGCAATGGTACGATCCGAAGCAACATTCCCACCAACTGGCATGGAATTTTTGAAGCAAGTTGAGAAGCAAGTTGGGAGACAAGCAAATGGAACATTATATCATCAACTTAACGAAACCCTTGGCTGAGTTCAAATTCTGACAAAATATTGTATTTCCAATTAATCGTTAAGTTACGCTGAAGTCTTGCAAATCGACATACACATTAAAAACGAAACTTTTTAAAATGTTAAGACCAAGTTATGAATATTTGAAAATTAATTATTAAATTGCTCTTTATTTTCGCAACAAAATATGTGGTTTTTGATAAATTTACATCAACTTATTAAAACAATGTTCAAAAAAGAAGAACTAATAATTTTAACCAGATAGAAGATTGTGGCTACTGAATTACAACTTAGTTAGCTAAATGCAGGAAAAAATTACAAATTGTTTCATTAAGTTGACGTCAATTTAGAAAATGTTTTTTTTAGAGAAAGAAAATGCAAAATTTTACAAAGAATCCCATCAAAAGCTAATAATAATATAAGAAAAAAATGGTTGCAATCTATTAATAACAAATAAATGATAATTTTAATATGTATGATTTTGGAATTATAAGTCAAAGTGTTAAAAAGTTATCAATGAATGCAATTTTTCAATTACAGTCATTAAAGATTGCATTCACAAAAGAATGTACTCTTTTACAACCCTGGGAATTATGTATGGAAGCTTAAAATGTCCACTGGCAGCTTTGTTTGTTAACACGTTCTTTGGAGGTATCCCAGGCTCTGATGATTGTAGAGTTACGGTCCGCAAAAGTTTTGACCCCGACCGATCAGATACTGGGAAAACGTCTTCTGGCAAAATCATCTTAGACAGAAAACGATTAAACGTCTTGAAATAACAATCTGTACCGCGCGATTTTTAAAATAAAACACCTTGTGTTGACTCGAAAAGCGGAGTTATATAACGAGAATTTAAAATTGGGATATAGTTCACAATCAATAATAGGATGGATTCAAAGAGAGTTACTGTGCGGAATTTTTCACATTTCAACTGGCTTTACACACTTCAACGCTGCCCGACAATGCGCCTATGGTTCTTTTGCGCTGATGGTCCTTTTTTAATTACATTTTTTTCATCGTTTAAAGTTGAAGTTACTCTTCCTTTGCATGAATTGATTTTCGATTCAAAATACCTTTTTATAAGACCTTTGGTACTACATTTTGTTGTTTCCTCTGGCAAACTCACTTGGACTCATCAATTTCATAACTAGGGGTTAGGGTCTTTGTCATACGCAATTTTATTCAATGGGTTGAAACAGTATTTTCGAAATGGAGTTTTTAAACAGTTTGTTTCGTGATTTTAAAAAGCGGGATTTCGAAATATGGTCTTCCGTTACGCTCCCAAACTTGGATTGTCCACTCAAAGAAGCGAGTAAGTTATTAGAAAGTTAAAAGAAGCATTTATAACAAAAAAAAAGGCTTACGATCTTATAGTGTTGTTCTTATTTTTGACTTCTTTATTTTAAATCATAAACTCAATTTCCAAAACTAACATAGAACAAGAACTTTAAATTGTATTCATTGGTTTAGTTAAGGAATCCAAATGTTACCAAAAAAAATAACCAAGCGCTTTCTTGATGAATAATCAGGCAGAATATCAGATGATTTAAGACCCAAAATCGTTCTATTAAAATGATTGTATATTAAATAATATTTTAAGTACTCAATCGAAAAGATTTTAAAGCTTCTATCATCTGAGTAATACGTTCGTCTTAGTCTTAGAATCAGATAAACTGTTATCATTTTCAAACGAAAAAAAAGAAGCAGTAAAAGTGGTTATTAACAATTTTAAAAGAATATGTCTGCTAACATTGAGCAATTAATTTCTTTAAAAACATGTTTCGATATGAAGTTGAGAAAATTTGATTCAATAAGTAAACACGGGGGAGTTTTGCTCATTAAATTCAAATATCTTGCTTTATTTTTTCCTGAAGTTATCACTGTTATGCTGATGCTTCATTCTTTTTGATGAAAATAACTTTTTTTAAGCTAAGACTATTTAAGAACTTCTATGGCACACAATGTCTATCGGCACAGGCAAAGCCATTCCTAGACCTTAAAGCATCTGGGTTCAAGCTCAGAGAACCCACCTTTTTCGAAGCAAATATTTAAAAATGGAACAAAACTCAAATAGTCAGTTTGTGAACGCAGTGATTTGTCACTTCCACCGTATAAATACTGACTCAAAACCACTTTCTACGTGCGTACAAATGCTAAGCAACAAAATATGTTCTTGTTGAAAATCCGCTTCACAAAGAGTGGACTGCTTTGAAAACAAAAACTGAGAAATATTCTCTTTATTTGACATCTTGATAATTTTTCTAAATACTACAGACGTAAACAAATACAAGAAAGTCGATATAAAGTGACGTTTTGATCAATCGGTATTTTAGCAAAATCACATCTTTCAGTCAGTTTAAAACACATGTTCTTTTAAGTCTTTCAACAATTGCTTCACAATGAAAATTCAAAACGAGTTAGAAATGATCATATCAGAAAAATTGGAAGCGCAAGCTTGTAATCAACCCGTTTTCCACATTTTCCAAATTGAAATTTAAAAAAATCGGCATTTTAAAAAGTATATTCATTTTCCAGTCGATTTTTTTGTTAAAATCTTGCATATGGAATCAATATTTATAAAATCAACGTATCGTAATTTTCAATTGAATTTTTAATTTTTCTACTTGAATTCACAAGCTTGGTAGGCACGGTCGGGGAATGCCTTTTTTGAGACAGAAGTTGACAGAAAAATTTTTGACATAGGTAATTAGGCACTCGCTGATTTATGTACCTACTTTGGTGAGTTAGTTCACGTTCATCGTCCTGAACAAAATGATTTATTAATAAAATTTGACACTTAGCTCACTGCAAAAGGAAGATTCGTATTTCAATTGCGTTTATGAATACCGGTTTCTGTTAAATCTCTAAATAATATATTTTGAGTTTATAAAATAGAAAACAACTCTCAAATTGAAAAATGATAGATTTAAAAAATCAGGGTTTTCAACCTCTTCTATATGCTATCACTATTAGACTTCTGCTTGGGAAATAGTCTGCTAAATGACTCTGACTCTGACTGCTTAGTAATCACAAATAAAATGAATAGTATTTCCGCTTCGGAAAAGAAATATTGAAGACGTTTAATAATTACTCTTATTTTTATTTGGAAGCTGATTAGTATGAATAATAATCACCCCTTATGGTTCTTAAAATTTTTTAAACTTTTCACCTCAACCACACAGTAAAAGAACATCTCTTACACTAATTATATTTTGTACTATTTATTCAAATTAAACTTGACATTTCCATTTGTAAACATGAACCAGATATGATCATCAGATTAATTCAATAAACATAATATATCATATAGGTAAATATGTAGTGCTTCCGTCTATAGCATATCATGAAGATCTCTAAACTACTATTTGACATTCATATCTGACATTCACGATCTGGAAGAGCATCTCCTAAATCAACTGCCTAACTAGACACGCAGGTGTAACCTTCAAGAAGGCAATACCAAATGTCGTCTTATGACAGCGCATTAAACTAAAAATCATGTTTTAATGTCATAGTCACACGAAATGATAATCTTCCCCCGCCGCGCTGCTTTGGCAGGCAATGTTTTATTTTATTACAATTGGCTGCTCTTGTCCAACATGGTCTAAACTGGTCATCAGAATAAAAAAAAACAAAGCAAAAAACTACACCACCCAACCACAACCTACACTGACACGTATTTTAACTCAAAATAAACTCATTACAACCGGATGGATACTTTAGTTTTTGTTATGTCGTGCTGTGTGCAATGATGGGCATTGCCACAACACAACAACTAAAAGCCATCATTTAGGGGACTCCATATTCTCCATCACCACAACCGCCACCACCATCCACCACCCATCCGGGTGCATCTCGATGAGCTTGAGAGAAGACCATGTGCCTTTTAAATGGCTTTTTAATTGCCTTAGTCGACAAGTGTGCAGAGCGACCAGCAGTGCGGACGGGGTTGTCGAAGCTCTGAGTTCGCGAGTGCACTAGCACAACACATTGGCAACAAATTACTGAACAAATACTCTGAAGCTATATAGGTAGGTAAAATCAGGTGCTCCTGTTCTATTTTTTGTGCGGGCTTTGTTGAGAGCAATGAAAGAATGTAACCGCCTCTGCGTATATGTAGTTTGTAATTTATTTCGACCGAAGGAAGTCAGTGCTTCCAGAAACAATCTTCATACAATTCAATCAATTTGCGATCAAACGATAAGTTACTTCTTATTGTTGGATAAATATACCTATATCCGAAGAGTGTTCCTTTAAAGTTCGCTATTGGCGCCTAGACTCTATTCGAACTTCTGGTACAAGTTTGCAATCCCTTTGAAAGGGCTTTCTTTTTTTGATGCCGAGCCGGCCGGGCCGCAGCTCCTTAAGGTTCTTCCGGTTATTTATTTTTAATTTGAGTCCTTATAGACTTATTGCACTGCTTGGTGATTAATAACCATAGCTAACACAAATAAAAACGATGAACACATATAGATACCATCAGAATTAGACCGCAGGCTATTTGCAACTGCTACGGATTTTGTCGGAATAATGAATGCCTCCATCCTTCTTTTCCACAGAGTTGAACTTAATTGTAGTCTTGACTCTGGGTTATCATGAAGAATGTGGCGCCTTGAATGTTTGACTATAAGTCCTGAACTTCCATTTAGAAAAGTTTTAACTTTAAAGAAAAAACTTTTGCCAAAGTATTTTTCTTTTTTGAATGTTGAATGCTTTTAAAACATTAATATTTTTTTGTTGACAATATCTTTTGCTAAATGGTTTTCCTCGCAACTTTATGGCATCAAATGCAGAACTGCAAAAAAGACACATGCAAAGGTCCATAAATATCGGAAACGTCATATTATGAAAACGTCACCTGTATGTCAACAACTTATCAGGAATCATCCTTCAAAGATGGTGTTTGGACTGAAGAACTGGATTTTTTTGACTTTTCAGTATTTACACCTTCCTTTACTGAAGAAGTGGGAGCGAGATGTGAATACTGAAACGTCAAAAAAAATCCAGTTTTTAGATCCAATGTGAACACCGTCAAAGTCATAGATAAACTAATAAAGATGGCAATCCTCAGCTGTCAGTTTGATTTGCCTACAAGCTGAAGCGAACAGCTGTAATGATTATATTTGCAAAGTATTAGTGAAAAGCAGTACAAGCCGCACACATAGAATCAACTAGTCACTCACCACTAGTGACAGCCGCACACATAGAAGCAACTAGTCACTGACCACAGTCTGTATAGGAATGGTGAATTAATTTGTCGGTTATTTTTGAAAATCGTGGACATGTTCAAAAAGTATGAAAACCTGAAGAACGAAATTTAAAGTGCTTACTTAACCTTATATACGACTATCATCCAAATTAAAATTATGTGGAAGATTTGGAGCAAAAGGTGTAGGTTACTGATATAATACCCGTGGCAAATAAGTGGTACGGATATTATAGTGTGTCATGTTCATGTTATAAACTACGAGAGCAAAATGGTAAAAGCATGGTTTCAAGACTTGAGTTTTTCTTGTTTACACGAGCATTGATTTTTTCGGGAAAGTGCTTCTCACTGGGAAACTTATGAAAATGATGCAGGAAGCTTGAATTTTGATTTAAGAAAAAATTTGTGTATTCTTTTTCACAAAACAACTGCTCTAGCAGGATTTTTTTTTTACTTTTGTAATATTGCAAAAATAAAAATAAAAAAATAAAAATAAAATTTGGTTAAGAAAAAAATTTGTATATTCTTTTTCATAAAACAACTGCTCAAAGGGGAAATGTTTTTACTTTGGTAATTTTCAAAAATGTGCCACTGTAATGTCTGTTCACGTACTCCCAAAAATACAAATTTCCACGAACATGAACAGACTTGGATAGTTAAGGCTTAATACGCAATCTAATACCACGTTCCCACGAAACCGATCTAGAGTTTTTATTGAGATTTCATCGAAAAATTCATGAAATCTTGTTCCATATACTTGAAATATCAATAGTTTTTAACTACAAGCTCGAATTTCATTTTGGTGGGAACATATATTGACAAATTGTTTTTGTCTTTATTTTCATTGGTGTTTGGTGTTTACACGGGACTATTTCTGCTATTACACGATAATTTTTGAGTCATACCTTTTTTTGAAACTAAATTAGTGCAAACTGATAGATTAGATATTTGTCTCGTTCGTATTTATTTAAATTCACCGAGATCGCGCATTTCGAAATTTCAAAACTGTATGGGGAAATGTGAAGATTCGGACTGAAATGTCCGGTTCCACTCCTAAACCAAAGCGAACGCGGGGCGACGACGATTTTTTGTTGTTTTTTAGTATTGTGTATGTGTCATATTTTGAACTATTGTGAATGATTCAAATTGTAATTGGTTTGGGAGAGCCTTTAAAGGTTGTGTACTTGCCATATTTTGTATCTTTACGAATGATTCGCTATGATTTCATGTTGGTTTGGGGTTGCCTTTATTTATTAGTTAAATCCACACCTAAATCCGTTGTTCTTTTTTTTAATTCATGCTTTATGAGTGCAATTGAATTAAAAGCTCCTTCAAAACAACACCAAATCATAGCAAATTATTCGCAATGATACAAAATATAACAGATAAACAATGCTTAGCAAAAATAAAAAAACTTTCGTCAACTCTCTTCCATTTTGGAAATTAAAATTTATATTCATATTCAATTAATATACCTACTACCTACTCTTGTGCACTATTGAAGTAATAATTGAAAAGCCTACTACGCAAAAATGAAGCTACGAGTAGGACATGTGAAAATAGATTTAAATTTTCGTCACTTTGTTTTAAGCCTCACCCAAACCAACGCGAATGTGGAGCGATTCGCAGCGAATCATTCACAATAGTACAAAATATGACAATTACATAACGCTAAACAACAACAAAAATTCGTCGTCGCTCCACATTCGCGTTGGTTTGGGAGAGCCTTTACGCTGCTACACACTAGTTTACGCCAAATACGTACCAATGTGAACCGGGCCCTACTTTGGTTTCTATTTGTTGAACACGCTCCGTGGTCAGAATTATTCACCTCGGTCTGTCAATTAGATGTCAAAACAAAACCAAATACGGGGTGTCCCCTATTTCATGTAGGATAAATTATGAAATAATATTTTTAGAAAAACAAATTGTTTAAGAGGGGCCGATTATTTCTCCCCTTTTAGATAGGAAATAAAAAAAAATAACAATTAATCAAAATTAAATTAATTTTTTTTTTTGAATGAATGAAAATAACTTAAAAATACTACAATAGCTACGAGATCATGCTATAATTTCTTAAAAGCCATTCTCAAATCAATTTTTCAAATCAAGTTGTTTCGTAATGATTTTTTAAAAAATAATATTCAAACTTTAAAGTAAAAAAAAAGTTAATGTTTTTGTTAAAACTATTAAGTTTTTTAACATTATGAATTATAATTTCAGTAAAAAGTATTCAATACTCCTATATTCAACACTCAAAACCAAATGCTTAGATGTCGTGAAGTTTAAAAAAATCAAAAATAGCTGTTGTTGTTTTATTATATTCGATAGAGATGCGCATCTGGATTACCTTTTAACACGTGCAACAAAAACGATTTTGAAAATTCCTCAGTTATCTTTTTTGTACTTAAAGTTAATCCAGATCAATACCCGAAACCCGACAGAAGATAATAAAACCCACCTAATATCTACTTTAATGCTTCTAAAGTGGAAAATGAGAGTTTAGTGGAATTTAAACAACAAATTGAAGTTCTGGGTGTCAAATTGCAGAAAAACTTTTTTTTTATTTCGTACTTTCTTAACTATTTTTTTTCTTAGAATATATCCAACAATAATTTTAAAATTATTTTGGATGAAGAAAGGGCCACCCTGTATTATATGCAAGACGCATTGAAGATGAACGGAAATCTGAGTGATTGAAAACAATTTATAGATTAATTTTTTGTATTTTATTATAATTGTGGATGAATATTAACTATTAATTACAATTGTTTGTATACATTAAACAATTTAACAACGATATTTTTGTTTTTTTGCCGAAGAATTTTCAAAACTATTTTCCAATTTTCAAAAGAAAAAAAAAACTGAGCTGTCAAAACAAATAAATCTCACCGCGTTACATTGTTGTTGCAATTCACATCTATTCATCGTCACGAAGTGAAATTACAAATACAACAATGTAAACAAATGGGTTTTGGAGGGTGAAACGTACGAAAGATTGGCTTCTTGGTAATTGATATTCTCTGGTCAAAGTAGTGAGGTAGCTCAACTGTTTATATGTGCGTTCCAGAGCCAGTAGTGCGAAGTCGTTCCACAAGTGAAAGCTTGTACTTTTTCGGACCAAAGAGAGCGCACATGAGAGAGGAACAAATTGTCCCTACTTGCCAGGTCCGAGAAATTTTTCTGGTGGCTGTTTTGTACTGGATGTCAAATGCTAAGTATTCGTATGTCAGATTTGAAAAAATTTCAGTTTAAAGTTAAATAACCAAGAATACAAATAGCTAGGGCTACCCAAGTGTTGCTTTTTTTGTTTCGTTTTTGGTAGATGTTCATAATTTATTAATTTATTTATCTTTTTATTAACCAAATGATTTTATTAAAGTGCATGTGTCGTTAGGAAAATCTTTTTAAGAAGAAGAAGAAGAATATAAAATTATAAAATATAAAATTTCAAAGCAAAAGAAAAGCGAAATTTTAAACAGTGAAACCCGGTCCGCTAGATAATCTTAACTCCACTATGCGGATTTGGTGCTTTAAGAAATTACAAATTTTTAATGGAATTGGAAGTAGAAAATCTTAACACATTGGAATGCTGAATTGCAAAGCAATTTAATGCAAAATAATGAAATGTAAAGTACTGAATTGCGAAACAATGAAATGCGAAATAGTTAAATTCTAAATATAGAAATGCTTATAAGTGAAATACATAAATGTAAAATTTGCGAAATGGCAATTTTGCGAAAGAAAAACGTATAAAAAAAGCTTGCCAAACAAAAATTACCAAATAATTGATTACAAAATGATTAAAATTCAAGACAAAAGATGCGAAATGATTACATATTGCGAAATTATAAGAGCAAAACCCGTTCCATTAGAATATATCAATATAAACTGAATTTCAACACTATGGGGATTTGGCGCTAAAGATTTTCTTTGAACAATTATTCATTTTTGATCGCACTGGAAGTAAAATTACTTGTCATTGGAATGCAAAATGTTGAATTGCTAAGTAATTTTATGCAAAATAATAAAATTGAAAATAGTTAATTACAAAAAATGGAATGCAAAATAATTAAATCCAAAATAAAGAAATGCTTAAAAGTGAAATACTAGTTTATAAGTAATTTCATGTAAAATTTGCGAAGTCGCATTTTTGCGAAAAATAAAATAAAATATAAAATAAAAATTGCCAAACAAAAATTACCAAAGAATTGAAAATTTAATGTAAGATTATTAAATTCCAAACAAAGAAAATGAGAAATGATTAAACATCTTGCGAAGTATAAAACAAATTCAACACAATTTCCAGACTTAGACGCCAACGATTTTCTTTTCTATTTCTAGTTATTCATTTTAAATCGAATTGGAAGTAGAATTTTGACATGGTGAAATGCAAATTGCTAGTTGCGAAGTCATAAAATGCGAAGTAGTAAAATGCATAAGAAATCCAAAGAAAAAATGCTTCTAGGATGCGATGTAACTAAACAGGAGATATAAACTCCTATATAAAATTTGTAAAATGACAATTTTGCAAGAAGATAACATATGGATGAACAAATTACCAAACAACTTAATGCTAAATTATTTAATTCCGAGACAAAGCAGAAAATACGAATTGATGAAATTGTAAGCAAATAAAACTAATTTTTTAGACCATTGAGACTTGATGCCTACTGAAAAAGTATTCATTTTAGTCGAACTAGAAGAAAAATAACGTGAGAAATTGAAATGCGAAATGGTAAATGTGAAGCAATTACTTGTTAAATAATTTAATGCGATATAGCGAAAAACGTAATAATGAAATATGAAATAGGGAATTATGTAATCATTAGTGAAATATTATAAAACGAATTAAGTAAAAGGATGTGAAATAGTTTGATGAGAAAAAAAATTGTGTTTTCAAATTTGAAAAATTATCATATCATTTTGCGAAAAATAACATAAAATAAAATCTTGCCAAACAAAAATAACCAAACAATTGCATGCAAAATTATGAAATTCCAAAACAAAAGAAATTGTGAAATAATAAAATATTGTGAAATTAAAAACCGCCAAATAAATTCCACTAATTACTTAAACTCATTTTCCATAGACTATGGTTATTTTATAGGCTGAAAATTTTCTATGAATAATTCATTTTCAATCGAACTATATACACACTTAAGTCAACTTTAATTTTGTAAAATCCCTAAACCTTCAATTTCCTTGCTTGCCGTTTTTGTCTTATCATTATCTTTCACTCTTAAATATATTCCTCTTTTGTTCACTTTCTTGCTAAAATATTATCAGAAAAGCCACCTTAAGAATGATGAAATACCAAATAAGCGCAATAATTATACTTCTATCAGAATTTTCCACCCTCCAAACTGCTGCAGACCTCAATATAAAGACTTTGATGGTAAACAGAATAATTATACAAAAGCGAACAGTAAACTCTGCGTTGGAATTATAAAACAAACAAAAAATACGAAAATAATTAGCCGGTCATAAATCAAAATTCCATTGGTCGTTGTTAATGGCGGTTCGGGACTTCCTCCTTGATTCCAAACGCCCGCCATAAACCTCTGATGTTCCTCGCAAATCGCTATCGCTATATACAGAACAGTGGTCAACAAAACACGGATGCGAATGATACATGATGATGTAACCGCGACAACAACCACGAGGAGCGCGGAATTCCTCGCTGCCCCCAGCTAGTCACCGCAGAGCAAGAGATGGTGGCGATGGCGCGGCCGGCGCAGCAAGGATATCTGCTGATGATGGAATGATAAATCAGCACCTAAGTGGATGTGGTGGTACAGCGGTGATTTTTCTTCGGCTCCACGCAGCAATTGTGATTGGATTTGTGTAATGATTAATTGTAATTATTCACTGCCCTTAATTTCATTAACTACTTTAGGTTTTTTATTCGAGCAAAGGAGAAGGGCGGGAATATGATTTTGTATTCTCACTCACCAGAATACAACACCATCAAGCTGCAGATGAAGATTATTTATTAGATTGGGCGATTGAAGGTGATAAGGAGCATTAGAAAGGACTTAATTGTTAATTAAATTAAAACGACTTGATGATTTATTAAAATTAAATAAATGCTAAAGGATCAGTTTTTTTTTTTTGTTAAGAATTATTATATTTATGTAAATTTTGTTCAAGTTTTAATTTATTTTAGGTGTTCTCTCCACCAATGCAGGTCGCGTCATTTGCATATAATGCGAAGAAAAGTTAATGTCATCGTCAGGATAAATGGACAATTTTTTGGGGGCATTAAAATTTCACTTGATGGATGTTATTTAACATAATTGAAGAGTGGCTCTGCAAAATTTTTGTTTATATTTTCATTAACATTTTGGCATTGTTAATAAATTGGGTTGTTCTTGGAAGATTATTTCCTGCAGGGCTCGACATGTTGTAACTAAATTTAATTTTACCAGTAATTCAAAATGATTAATTTAAGAAATAAATTTGGTGGAATTTTTTGTCAACAAATAAAAGGAATATGATAAATGTGAACTCAATGAAGAGTTACGGTTTCTGATTATATTGCAATTTATTTGTTATGAGATGACATTAATTTAGTTTCGCAGAACAGGATTACAGAAATGTTGAAATTATTTTCGCAATTTGCTCTTGAACCTAATTTATACCAATTGAATAGGTGATTGCAAATTTTTTTTCATAGGTTTTCGTTCTTATGGAGTTCTATCAAATGTGTGAACGAACATTAAGGCTAAGATCACAATTGCGATTTAATAGCGCGACTATATAAAGTCTCCATAAATAGAACAAATGAATTAAAATGAGAATGAACGCATATACTTCCGGGAAATCACGACGATTAAAACCCGAAAATTTGTTCAATTGCACTTCCGATTTTTTGACGCATGACCATTTAGTTGCAAAAAGTTGAACATATGAGTTTATAAATGAGAATGATACCAAGAAATCATACTGAGTTGCGATCAAATTTTTTTGTCACAACACTAGCCTTAGGCTAGAACCGCAATTACGATTTTTAGTCTCAATGACTAGCCTTTGGCTAGAACCGCAATTTCGATTTTCTATCATTGCGACTAAAAATTTTGATCGCAACGAACATAATATTAAGAATTAATGCGATTAAAGTTCTTAGTAGGCCTAAGCTAGAGCCGCAATTTCGATTTTTTAGTCGCAACGGCTAGCATTTGGCTAGAACCGCAATTTGGATTTTCTGTCATTGCGACTAAAAAAAATTGATGGCAACGCACATAATACCAAAAATTAATACAACGTTACGATCGAAATTTTTAGTCACCTGAGGCTAGACACAATAGCGATTTTGTGTCGTTGAGACAAAAAAATTTGTTCGCAAACTAGTATTTATTCTTGGTACTATCGCATGTGTTCTATTTTTTGCGACTGAATGATCGCGCTACAAAAAATCTCAATTGCATTCCCAGCCTTAGGTGTTTGTGCTCACACTTGCGATTTAATTACAAAATCTTAGTCGTAACTAGAAAAAGTCAAAAGGACCATTATTTAACCGCAAGAAATGCGACACACTGTTTTTAACTCGAATTATTCAATAAAAACAAAATCAAAAGCCGCCAAATAAACAAATTATATTTCCAAACAAAATTTTTTTGCATCCTCGGCTAAGCGCACAAGTTTATAATTGAGCTATAAACAGTCCTGATGTGGTACAGTGAATTAATTTAGATCTTATGGATATATGTATAGTGAAGTTATACACCTTTATTTTGCAACCACAAAATAAGCCTGCCTCTCCGTCATGACTGCGCGACTCCATCAACTTGGTGCTTTTATGCCAGACTTTAATATTCAGCAATAATTTGCCATCATTACAGCAATTTCTACCACACCGCTGGCGCTTTCTCTTCTTAGCATCGAACAAAAGCTCGCCTTTGGATGGAATGGTATTTTTATATAAGACTCATACGGCAGGCGGCGGGCGGCGGCTGTCTTTTGTTTTTGTCCGATGAGCAGAACAGCACGGTAGCAGCAGTGGTGGCAATGGCAGTGGCGGCAGCGGCTATATTATACCAAACGGAACAGCCTCAGCCAACCAAATTTGAATGCAATCACATTTGCATATGGGAACGCGGGAACACGCGCGAAGTACTTAAAACAATGGCATCCGCAGTGCAATTTTATTTTTCCACCAAATTACTCATTGTGTTTCCTAGGGCGGCTGATGCCGCGTGCATTTCAAGGGAATAGGGCTCTGTGAGGAGAGTCCCCCGCGCCATCATCATACACACATCCCTGAAGTATGCAGCGAATGCCATTGAATTTTCAAAGCATCGTCGTCGTCGGTCGTGTCGTCTGGGAATTGGTAGGACGGGCAACGAAGATGAACAAGTGTCATTATACACAGACGAGTACACGTACCAGCCGAACCAGCAAACCAAACAGCAGCACTTATCATCCGCGAGGAGCTGCAAGTATCGAGCGCGGATTTTTTACGCCACTTCGTCTTTATGTGGCTGCATCAAGGCTCGGAGTTTCGCGGGGGGCAGATACCTCTATGCTCGGATATTGCACACTCGTATTAGGCCTCGGTGCAAGGCTACCCCTTCAGCCAACACTCGCTGTGGTTAATGCTAGCCATAGACGTCCTCCGACCGTGTATAGTTTAATAGGAAAAAAAAATGTTCCTATATTCGCACCGGATTCCGCGTATTCTGTAGCAGTGCTCTTCAGTGCAGCCAGTGATACCGGGGCTGCTAGAAGGGTGGGGTGGGGTGCATGTTGGGAACAACAGTACTCAAGGTTTCGCCTGCGGCTTTGCGTTGCATTTTTTATGAATTATTCACGAAAATATGACGCGAAATGAGGGAAAAACATTTTCAAGTGTTCGTGGTTGCCACCTCACCCCATTCCAAAAACGAACAGAAAAAAAAATAAGTGGAGTAAAAAATTAAACCAAACTCCATCATTCCTTCAACTTCATGTTTCACATTTTAATTTGAGCAGAAAAGTGAAATAAACAGGAAAAATGATAAAAAGAAAGAAGATGGGGTGAATTATACATTCAAAAAAAGAAATAATAAAAAGAAGCTTCGAGAGGAGTAGTCCCATATGGACTTCCTTTTTGCATGTACCTATAGGGCTTGTGGTGCGATGCATTTCGAAAAAATTATTCCCGAAACTCATTTGCGGCAGAGTAGAGAGCCCACTCACTCAGACTGAGACTCCAGCTTTATACGTATAGCAGAATGGGGAAAGAGAGTCCTTAATGTAGGCGGAAGTCTGGTGCATTTCCGTTTACAAACAGTTACTGCAAGACTGAACGACATCAAAAAAAGTTTGGTGGTGCACCCATAATAGCCACGACAGAGGGACAGACGAAAGCGAGCGCAGCGTGGTGGTACCGATATGGTGATGGTGAAGGCACAATATAGTGGCAGTAACCGAGCCGGCACTGAACGAGCGGGCAAAGTTTCGTCGTTCCAGGTTTTAAGTTTAATTACAGGGATCCACTCTACGATGTTGATGATGATGATGATTATAATTGCAGTTGCATAGGGCCTGTGGGCCGGTCTGTTGATTTGGGATTTTTGTTCTGTTTCAGTTTTTTTTTTTTCCTTTTTAATTTTTTTTTTTTTTTTTTTGGGGTTTGGTGTTCAGGGCTTTTGGGAACGAAATGACTTTGGTTCGATGGGTTCTTGTATAGTTTTTTTTTTTCTTTTCTATAAATTTTTCGTTGGTGTGGTTCTGAGTTCGTTTTTTTGTTCTTAAATGGGATTAATGAAGAGGAGGAATAATTTCACTTTGCCTTCTCTCTGTAGTGCAGAAAACGTAGGAAGAGATGGAGTGGTTTTAAAATTCAGTCAGTAAAATTGTTTGCGGTTTGAAGTGTGTGTGCTTTTAAAATACTTTGCACTTTGCTTCCGAATTGTTTTTTTTTTTCATTAATTTTTTTTATAGGGCAGGAGTTGGTGTCTGCATTGTGCAATAGGGAAAGTTGATTAAAATGCATTAGCGGTATGAAGAAGAGAATGAAATGAAAAAAAAATCTGTTAGCATCCATAGAACAGCAAAGGCATGTAATGATCTCGATTTAATGAGAGAGACCTTTTGTAAAAATGTATCCTTAGAGAGTCTATGATGATGGTTAAAAGTGTACCTATGAGTAAGTGAAAATTTAAAGACATAGGTAGCACAGACTTGTTTGAGGAGGACTTTAATTTATATACTTTTTTACTAAGATTCTTAGAATAAATAGTACCCGGGTATTTATAGGTACCTACTATAAACAATAAAATTGTCAACAAATTTCAAAGCAATTTGACAATATATACTTTGTACTCAGTACATAACTTTTGAGCAGATAAAGTGAAGCATGTAGGTAATAACTTCATAAATATGCTAAGCCCGCTGTCTAAACAGAAAAATGATTCTGTCACCAATATTCGCATATGTAGTAAGCATACATAAAAAATGAATACAATCCACAAGTACTCAATACATTAGAAATATTTAAAATTATGTAATGAATACAAGCTACAATGCTAAGTCAAGGTGTAGTGAATACATACAATATGTAGTCAATACATGAGGTGTTGCATCTTGTGAGGAAATAAAAAAATCCTCCAAGAGTATATTTGTCATGAATAAGTGCTTCTGAGTACTTGAGGCAAAAAATTGAAGGTCCCTCCATTCCTGCCAAAAACATGCTCACAGGAATGGTTGAGAGTTGTAAGTCATTAGGTTTTCCACGAGCTGTTGTGCCACCAAAATTATTTATTTAATCAATACATATAAATATTTTAAGCCCACCATATTTATAGATAGTTAACCAGCCACAATAAATCAATACACTAATATTTGAAACCCACCAGCCGTCAGAAAAATGTATTTATTGCAAGAACTAGTTATGTAATGAATACAAATAACGTATACTGAGTGAATATTTGTATGAAGACAATCAAGAACAAATGATCACGTCTAAGAGCTCACAGTTTATAAATTTCTAAAGCCTGCTGCCAAAAAAAAACAAAAATTATTCATCACAGCAAGCTATGTAATGAATACAAGTGACGCGTAAAATGAGTCAATCAAATTGTCTGCCTTAAGAACTTACACAGCTGTAACGAATACAAATAAAATGTAATCAAAATGTAAATATGTTGAAAACAAAATGTCAGAAAATAAATCCAATACAACAAGTAGTTATGTTATGAATACAAGTAACATGTACTGCACTGTGTCAATATTTTTACTTAGTCAGACTGAAAAAAGATCACGAGTAAGAAATATAGACCTCAAGTACACAGTTTATAGATATTTAAAGCATTCCTCCTAAAAAAATTATTGTTGCAGTAAGTCATGTAACGAATACAAGTGTGTTTAAAATGAGTCAATCAAATTGTACTTTGTACAAACTGATTTGGCTTAAGTCAACTTGTTGAAAGGAACTCATTTACTACTCTCACCAGTGCCAGTGGTCTGGTTCCTGTAAATTATACACTAAATATAAGAATCAGTACTCATTACTTACAGTTATGAGTATAGTATTTATGTTTTCAACTAATTTTTATTAAATGAGTTCATAGAACTCTTTAATGGCTACATAACACTGCTGATAAATTAATGTACTCACTACATATGTAAATTTAAACATGTAACCAGTAACTCAGTACATAATTAATGAGTGCTTAAATCTATGTAATAAGTACAAACACACTTATAGGCTAACTACATATACTGCTCCTTCAGTGAAGTGTTAAGTGCTTAAAATTTACGAAACAAACTACGTTCATATTCATATCATGTTCTTTGTGAGTCAAGACGCACCTTTGTTTTTTTCAGTACATTCGTTTTTCAATAATGAATTATACGCAGAGTTTTTCCACGAATCATAAGAATTCTAATCACCGTTTTTTGACACCAATTTTGTCCCCACAAAAGCATTAGCTATATGCAACCTCTACAACGACCTCAATTAGTATGAACTTTACATTGCACAGATGTCAATTATGAAGGAAAAATGTTGTTTTTCCAAACATACCCTGCATCTCATAGTCAATTTTTCGTACGTCAGAGTTATTTTCTTAAACTTAACTCTATTCATCTCTCCATCTATAGCCCGAGTAAAATATGAGAATAATTTATTCAACAGCGCCAACACATCAATTACGAATATCTCCACCTTGCAACCCCATTAGTTTAAGCCCACGCAAAAGCAGGCCTTTGGTTAATCGCTTCTTAGCCCCCTCAAAAAATATTACTACTAAATTCAATTATTTAGTTGTCAGCATTCCACAGACTAATCATCCGCATACACCCTTAACCCATAAAGCAATTCATTATCGGACAAAACTCGAATGAAGTACGAAGACCCGTTTGTCAGTTTCTATTGCACCATCACTAAAATTTAGCCTGCGAAAGCTATAATAGCATTCACTTATGGAGGACCCTCTTGTATAGCTCGAGCAACAAAATCTTTGACTCCATCAATTTCTCCAAAAGTCATAAACAATGAAGATGGTTTCTTAATGCAGATGTCGATCCTTCTTCTCACTGAAAAATCCACCCAAAAGCCGAACGAAAGCCCGCAATGATTTTGGTGAAAACTCAAAAAATTTCAATTACTACAAAGCATTCTCCAAGTCATCGTTCTCTCGGGACAATCGATGCAGTTGCATAGTAAGACAGATGATGGCGGATGGATCAGGAAGAGAACAACATCGTCTCCAAGATGCAACATGAAAAATACACCCCAGCCACCTCCTCCATTTCCACACTGCGATGCACATCTTCAAAACCGGGATCAAATTAAAAAGGAATATTTCATGTTGCATCGGACATCGGGCGCACTCGAGACAGCCGATTGTAATGGGCAATCTATTTGCCAATGTCTAGTCTGAGCCTGGCATGTGGACGACTGGACGTATAGAGTGTGTGCACTCTGGGTATCTTGCTGTGGACGCATCTGTGCATCTATGATGACACTAAATAAATTTCAGTCATCTCTGACATCGTTCCGTTGTTGGTGAATCTGAATACTACTTCAAGGTGCAATGGAACTTGTTCCACGATCGCTGCATCTACCTTGTCGCCGCTTCCGGAATGTGGCAGCACACGGACATTGGATATAGGTATACCGAATGCCGGGCTTGCACTATAGTGGATGGATACCGGGTGCCTGATGTCTGATGTCGGTGTCGAGGATTCATTCTCTGAATGTTGTGAATGCTGGATGACCAGGAGGCATATTATTTTATCATCTTCACCTTTGAACGGTGAAACGATGGTGATTATGGAATATGTGTGTGTCCATTCGTCGGCCGTCTCTGCGCTGCCTGGGGAGAGGACCACTTAATCGGAGCTCCTGGTTCATGGATGCACCATACACGTTACACTTTTATACAAGTTAATTGTGACTACGTGCACACTCTCAGGCTTCGTCGAATCGGTTAGTGACAGTCGTGGTAGTGGGATAAAATAGGAACCAATTATATGCGACTACGAGTCTGTGTCGTGCCTGGATGTACCTATCTCTAGTGAAAAGGCGATAAAACTCAAAATATGAAAGGCAAAAAAAAGGAATCTGGACAGATGACAGGTGCTAGCTTTAGCCAGAAGTAGTAGTAGCATCGATATCAGCATCAGCAAGAGTGTCGTGCATATGTATGTCGCCTTAATGGGACGCATGTTTGTGGCCACAACAATAATCCATGCTTTGCTAGATAATGAGCATAGGATTCTCTGTTTTCTTCCTTCGATGTGATGATGATGATGATGATGCGCAGATGGGTCTTCCAACTATATGGGGGATTCTTTTCCTATGATGATGATTGAAGGTATTCGTTGGATTGTAATTTAAACTTGAAAGTATCTATTAAGGCTTGGAATTGGTCTTTGGAGGACTTGAAACACTTGTGGCATTCAATTTGGCATTTAATGTTGTTGTTTTCGGAAGAAATTTTTTATTAATGGAAAAGTTGTGTTCAAAATATAATTGGTATCAGGTTTTATTTTTCAATTCAATTTGACTGCGTGTTTTAAGAGTATTTAATTGGGATGAGGGACGGACGAAGGAGAGGAAAGTATTTGTTGGTTCAGACAATTTGTTTTCTAACATGATTTGTTATGTAATATGTACATGAATAACAACAAAACAAATAAAAAAACACAGCAAACAAACTATCTGGAGAATTATTCATTTTCATTTACATATGGGCTAAAAAGATACCTAAATAATCCCAAAATCCATAATGCCCAAGCGAAAAATTCCCAAAATACCAAAATTATTAAATATACAATTGTTAATAATTGTTATTATGTTGTTATATGGAAAATTCACAAATTTGTTTAGTCCCCAGTACAAAATCCCAAATCCAAAATACCCAAATTTAAAATCCCTGCAATCCCCAAAATTCTAAACACTTATGCATTATCTCCAAAACCAACATAGGTACCCTTACCCGTAATACCTAAGTACACTTTCAAAAATTCACATATTTTCTTTTCAAAGCACAATGAGCAGATCCAAAATCCCCAAAACTATTATTCTCATCAACGAAATACCCAAATCTCAAATATCTACATTTTATAAATAAATGAGGCACTTAAATTCAATATCCCTAGCTCAAATCCACAAAACCAATATACCCTAATCCTCACTTTGAAAAATTCAAACAGCATATATTTACGAGATCCGAAATACCCAAAACCAAAATACACAAAATCTCTTCACGTAAAGAAATACAAACACCTTTTATCCCTAACAAACAATTTTTAAATATGACGAAAACAGCAAAAACTATGGATAAAATCCCAAATACATATCTTTTTTGTCAAAATCCCATATTCTCCAAAAATCCCCAACAATTTCTTTCAAATAGCGTAATCTATTTTCCCAATGAAATATTGATTCGCAATGTAGTTGGTTCTATTTCAATGGGTGCTTGCTCCTATAAAACTATAAAAAACATGCACTGTTATTCGTTTATTTATTTCATAAAATAAGAAAATGGACAAAAATATTTGAAATGGTCGATAGAAAATCCCAAAAATAAAATGTGTTTGTATTGAATCACTACTTGCACATCATATTTTTAAGATTTTCTCTTGGGAATATTACTGTCAAGAAATTTTTTCCTGGGAATTTTGTCATTTAAGATTTTTATTTATGGATTATGTGCATTTGGCAAACATTATAAACAAATTTATAACATTTCTAGCAAAAATTCTCAAAACCAAAACCCCTACAACTTAAATTTTCAACGGAGGAATACTCTAGTCAAAAATTCCAACACTAAGTCTCAAAATGTTAAGCACAAAAATTTAGATTCTTCAACACGAAAATAACTTAAATCAAAAACCACAAGCACATGTGCACAATGCAGAATCTCAAAGCCTTATTGCACATCACCAAACCAAAACACACAAATCTAAATAACTACACTTTGCAATTCCAAGCACCCAATTTCAATCTACAAAAATTTAATTTTCAAAACAAAAGTCCCAAATCTGAATTTCCAACATTTTAAAAATTAAAACATTCATACTGCACAAGTGCACAACACAAAGTTGTCAAATCCTAAATCCCGAATACCAAAATCCCTTCACTCAAAAACAATTATGACACTCTACACACAGTACAAAATTTCATAGAAAAAATCCTTAACATGAAAATACCTAATTATTAAATCCCTGCACTTTTTAAAATCCAGTATTAAATTTCAAATCCTAAAAACTCAAATCCTCAAATTAAATGCCAAAATCTTAAATACCTACACAATACCAAAATACCGCTTTAAAAAAAAAAAACCGCGTAAAATTTGGAAATCAAGAACTTCAAAATTGTAATGCCTGAGACCAACCCTTATCCAAAATACTCAAACTTTTAAAAGTTAAAAATAAAGGAATAAGAATTCTAAATGCCATAATCCCGAATACCCCAATATCCCCAAGGTCAAAAAGGGGTTGAGAATGAAATCCCAATTACTAAAATCCCGAAACGCAAAACGTGCCGAATTCCAAATCCCCAAATGGACAGAATTCCGAATGAAGAAAAATCCTGAATGCCACTTTCCCGAATGGACAAAATCCCGTAAGCACATAAAATTCCGAATACATTTGGAATTTCAGATCGAATCCGGAATTTTAATTTTGTTTCATTTTATTTCAATAAAAGTTCATTTTGAAAGCTCATAACTTGAATGGCTTAGTAATGTGTTAGTTTTAAAAATCTAACGCGTACCATTAGGCATTTTGGCATTTGGGAGATTTGCATAATGCATTCGGGATTTTGTCCATTTGAGGATTTGGTATTCGGGATGTTTTACGTTTCGTTATTTTCTTGGTCGAGATTTCAACCCCTTAAAAAATCCACATTTTATTTTATTTTCTCAAATACTAATTTGAAAATCCCCAACACCAATGTTTAAAATTTATATAGGCTGCTTCGTTATTATATTTAACGGATTTAATAAATAGACTTATTTAAACAAAGTACATTAAACAAAAATACGCAAATCTTAAATACAGCAGAAAATTTAGAGATCGAAAATCCCAAAAAAAAAACGAATATCTTCAGTAGGCTCTAAAATGATTTAATTTTAAATAATCCACAATTTCACGCTCTCCAGCATAAAAACAATAAGCCCAAAATTTTAAAAATTAAAATCCTCAAAACTAAGGAAAAACCCATACATTTATACTGCCCACAAAATGGCTAAATCCAAAATCACCAAAATAAAAATCCCAACACTAAAATCCAACCAAGGGTGTCCTTTATTCCTTCTTGATATGTTAGGGGATCATTTAAAAAGAATGCATAGTTGAAAAATTCTATCTTCCTCCTCTGTGGCACGAGGAGGTGGGGGATTTCTGAAGAATTGACTTTAAATTTAAAGAAAAATAGTTAATATTAAGGGAAGCTCATACAGTAATGTGCTTTAGTTTTTTTGAACACTGGTTTTGTTTTTAAATCAAATTGCTTAAGTGAAATGGTTTTTAAGAAAGCAAATTTCAAAGTCAAAATTTGGGAAAAGAATCAAAATCTTTTAATCCCAAAACTAAAATCCCTAAATTAAAATTCCCAAAAGCTTTGTATGAGTCTTATTTCAAAATTTGCTTGAAATTGAAAACATTTTAATGAATGCTTTGAGACAAAATTACTTTCATAAGTGGGCCCATACCCATTTAATTTCTACATACATGAACATTTTTATACATGTGTGATGTGGTACAACGTAGATATTGTGCCTACCAGCTACGATTTTATGAGAAAGGACTTTCTACATTTTTTTGAGCAACCCTCCAACTTCCATAGTAAAAGTGAATGAGCTGCGCACCAAAAATATAAAAATATCAAGTAGGTACATAACAACAAGCCCCATGCACGACTTGACTCAGAACATACCAAGTACCAAACCAAGGATAGTAGAAAGCATCCTCCATAAAGTGACTGCAGGAAACTTGACAGAAAAGCAATCTATCTATACTTACATATAGAAAAAAGTTGGGTTTACTTCGAAGACCATTTGTTGTTTGGCCCGAAAATTAAACAAAGGAACATCCAGAGAAAGAAAAACGGATTGGGGATTTTTGGAAGCACATCGACTTCACACAAACACACGGAGTTGGAGTCCTTTCTGTAAAAAGCTTTAAGGATATATTCAGCGAAGAAGAATATCCACTTCTCATGGTAATCCATCATCTCTCCTATACTCTTTGTGTGAAAGTAAATAAGTAGTCTGTGTGTGTCCTTGGTTTTTTTATTGTATACTTACTCTGGTCCAAGTGGAATGCATGATTAAATTTTAGCTCCATCTTACCTTTTCCTATGGATGAGTGGAAAGGAAAAATTTTGTAGAAGTTTTCCAGAGTAGATTTGCAAGAACAAACAAAGCAAGGTGGGTTGGAGTAGGGTTGTTTTTTTGGGGTAGAATACTAAGGTATATACGGGCTAACAAAATAGACGAAATCAGCTTTTTTTGGGATAAAAGAATAAAAGACAGGACATGGAGCTTCAAGAGAGGGTGGAGAATGAATTATTATTCCTTTAACGTATACTTAGGTTGTACTTGTTTTTTTTCATTTTATTTTTCTTATTTTGTTCCTTGAATATCCACCGACTTTTTCGTCGTCGTTGTTGTCGTCATCATCTACGTCGCGTCTTATACGATTTCTCTTTTTTTTTTCTTCTTTTTTATTTTTGTTATTATTCTCGTTAAAAAATAAATTCAAAAAATAAGCGCGGACGTAAGTAAAATTGAAGGATCAGGGATATGAACTGTCAAATGCAGAATTTTGCCGTAATTGATGAATTTTGGAAGAAAGTTTGGTGGGAAGATGCGCGAAAATATAAACTCATTGTTGCGTGATTGGCAATAGAAGGAAGGTGCAAGGAGAGAGTACTATACCTATAGAATTTTTTGCCAAGAACTTTCGTAGCTAAAAAAAAAAAAAGTTGACAATGTACTTTTTTATCGAAATTATTTTTTTTTTTTTTTTTTTTTTTGAAATTTTTGTCGTTATAAGCAAAAAAACTGTTTGTTGAGAATAAAGCTAAGAGTCTTTAAAATTTAAAAATAACCAGGTGTGGGAAACTGTTTGACACTGCTGAAAAAAGTTGTTATTTTGTGGAGTTAAGCTTTTCTAACAATGGTGAGTTATTATAAAAATCTAATTGTGGTAGGTTACATTTTCTTTCATTAAGGATCAATTCACTTCTTGACTAAATTTTGTTGTACTGATCCTTTTTTCCAGCAAATTTAAATTATTTAACAATTTTGAAATGTTATGGCCTTATAGCGATTAGTTGTAAACATTTTGTCGCGTCCCTACCAGACACACCTTCAAAGGAAAACGCCTTACATGATCATTCATACCTACACACATGAAAGCCACTTGAATGTCAGCAGGTATCTTCCCTTAAAATTCCATCAAGACTTACCAATTGTAGGTATTCTGAAATAGCACCTCCTTTTTCCTTTAATTAATCTCTCTATACGTACCAATTTACAGTTCAAAATGCAATTTCTTTTTCTTCCTTAATTAATATTCCGGGACCCAAGCAAGTCCTACCTACAAAACTCACTTTCCTTATCCTATATCCACACATCAAGACCACTTAAAAATATCCTTGAAAACTTGCTACTGTCTATATATGTAAGTAGATACAAAAAAGAATACACATATAGTTATAAAAAAGGTAAGAATATCTCTCTTTCTCACCAAGAAAACAAGAAAAAGACATAGGTAGGTAGGTAGGTATTTACAAACGACATAAACAGCCATTTTTAAGGGTTGGTATAAATACTTACCAGGGTCCTTTCGTCCTTTCTGTGTGGAGTTCTTCCATTTACTATACTTGGTTGGGTCGATTGTGGGGATAGGCAACTCTAAAGATATACCAGTTTACTGCATGCGTGTTTATGTTGACACAAAAAAAACTGCACACATCTGTATATACATACCTACTCCTTAAAGGAAGACATAACCGTGTTTTTATGTGTGCATTTCCAGAGCATGTATTGAAATTAATTGAACAGTAAAAAAAAAACATACAGAAATGACATTCGTTTATTAAGACGTGTCGACCATTTTGTATTAATTCAATTTAAACCAGTCCAGTCACCCGCGTACCTTTATTAATCCTAATTAACTTCATCATTAAACCTTCATTAACTTATCCTTTGGCCATCACTTTCACAGAGTAGGTATATGTCCGTTCATTATCTGCAACTGACCGAATCACATACAAAAAATCTGGACTTGTTATTGTTTTCATTAAATTAAGTTTTTTTTTTGTGTTCCAAATTCCTGCAGTCACTCAGATGGTTGAAACTGAAATAAATATTCATCAAATTTTATAACAAAAAAAACCTAAAGCGGATTATAAATAATTTATGTCCCCCGAGGATTGATAGCTGCCGACACTTAACACACTGTACTTGTTCCATGTTCATACCTAACCTAACCAGTAACAACAACAACAAAAAAAACAAAGATATCAGCCAACTTCCCAAACAAAGAGCAAACCAACAAGGTCCGACAACTTAAACTTATAAGACCTTTCCATGGTATTTAACACATTTGTGCTTGCGGGAAGTGGAAGTACCTACCTACCTAACCTACCTACCTATGCACGTAAGTAGTGCACCCCCTCCTCCCCCTCCCCCGGGACACTCTTTCAATTAAATTCAAGAAATTAAATAAAATACATTTTTCTTTAAAAAATAAAAGTTAAATAAAAATAATGATAAATATTCATTTATAATATGTCGGAACGAAAATTAATAGTTGGAATGCAGTTTTAATTAGTTGGTTTTGTTAATTTATGAACCGGGACGGGACGGCTGGCGAGGTATCGGTGGTTGAGAGGGGAGGAGAGGTGTATAAGAATAATACACTTATAGGTACCTACTTTACCATCAACTTAACAACAAAGGTACCTTGGACATAGGGTGCACTAAGAGTGGGTTGTCTTTTTCATACCCGTGGCTGGTGAATTGATAAAAATGCCACTGGGAAAGGATGACGGCTTATACAAGTTGGTTGGTGGAAACTGCTGTTTTTGTTTTTTTCTTGTTTGTCAAATGGCTTAAATAGTTTTTATGGACTGGTTTGCATTTGCAGGCGGGTTAATTATTACCACTCTTTGTCTATAACTTGGTAATTTTTAATTCAACGTACTTGAAACATGGATAATGTTCCAATGGAGGGCGTTGAGCGAATTTTAATAGAATTGACAACTTAACCCATAGGCAGCCCCAGCGCCAGCGGCAGCAGCGGTGCGAAGGCTCGTGTAGGATAAAATTAATTTAATTCCATTTAAATGCTCTCGGGGTTAATTGAAATTACAATTAACATAATTTCTTTGATTGAGATTAAGATAGTGAAATTTGAATTTCAGAAGCATACGAATACAATAATTAAGTTTAAGATAATGATAGTGATTTGGAAACCAAAACACTTGCGCAATAATACCAAAAAGAGGAAATAGCCATAGTATCGGGTGCTATACTCAAGTTATTTGTTTCTTAAAGTGATTTAGAAATGTTTTAGTATTGGTTTCAAATTTGTGATTACTGTTTTAAACTATTGTAATAGTAGTAATATTGCGTTGAACTGTCAAGCCGAAGGTCTGAGTTCGATTCCCAGCCGCTCCCACCTAAAAATAAAAAAAAAATGTTTTTCCCGAGGTACTGCCTCTTGCTAGGAACTGACAAATCCTCCAAGATTATACTTGTCATAAATAAGTGCTTCTCATCTAGCCGTTCGGACTCGGCAAAAAATTGTAGGTCCCCTCCATTTTTGCCAATATCACGCACACGGGAATGGTTGTGAGCTGTAAGTCACTAGGCCCTGGTTCTCCACGAGCTGTTGCGCCACCAAATTTAATTTAATTTTAAATAGAAAACTATAAAATATCTCGGAATATAATGGTGATGTGAAATAAGTCCCAACGAAATAAAGCCAAAAATACAAAATTTGGCTTTATTTCGTTTTCAATGTAGAAATAATACCGAATTTTTGATTTGGCTTTAGAAAACGAAATTACACCAATTTGTGTTTATTTCTGTTTTTCGAGATTTAATTTAGACTTCCTTGGCCTAACAAGCATTGTGAGGTATGCAACCAGCGGCGTATACAGCTTCACTTTTGGGAGGGTCATACCAACTAAAATTTTCTTGATAATAAGTCAGAGTTGCAAAATTTTACTTAAATAGAAGAATATCGTTTTCCAATTTTCTTCAAATTCAAAATTATATTTGTTTTATTTACTTTCGTAATATCACAATTTAGAAACACAGAAACTGGCAAATTTTTGTTGAAAAAAAGAAACAAATTAAGAACAGTTGAATTTTGACACCAGAATTTTGATCAACTCCCGGTTTTAAGTTTGACATTTTGTACAAAATAAATATTTTAAAAAAGGAACAACAACATTCTTCTTTTAATAATCGTACAAATTTTAAAATTGCTCAAAAAATAAATGAATTGAAATTCATTGATAATCATAAGAAAATCAATATTATTGAATTTTTCAAATTCAATTTCTCAAAAAACCAAAAAAGATTTTTGCATTTAGTTTTCAATATTTGACTTAAAATAAATAAGAACTTGAAGAATTAAGAAAATAGTGGTACTTGATTACCCAAAACTTTGTAAAAAAAATCAACTTTAACACAAAAACTCATTTCTATTCAAAAATATTCACTTTAAAATTTAATTTCCCAAAAACTATTCTCTTAAAAAACTTTATTTAAAAAAAAAAATAAGTAGAAGAAAGTATTAAAAACTTAAATCCGAATTTTCAACCATCAACCTTTGTTAGGGTTGCCGCTTTCTTAAATTAAAGAATGAATTTGTTTTTCTCAAATAAAATTCGTATTTGAAATTTAATTGAAAAATAAAAAATGAATGACAGAAGTGTAATTTATGCAAATTTGTTTATATTTTTTTTCATATTTTGTGTATTTAAAGAGCTATAAATTGTAAGCAAAAAATATATTCACATATTTTTTTGACACAAAAATTTGTTACCCAAAATTTATTAAAAATAATTTCATGATATTACGCATTGAAAAATTTATATTACTTAATTGTATTTTAATTCTTATCACTTACTTCAAACCTTTAACTTATTTTAGTGCAAACTTTTCGAACAACAAACAATTTTGGGTTTTTGCAAAACAATTACATTTTACTAACAAAATTGTTTCTACTAAAAATGCAAAAATGTTTTTTCTCCAACTGATCGTTAAGAAGATATTGGTGCATAGAAAAATAAATAACTGAACAACTTTTTATGGAAGCCAGATAAATCTGTAGACTTTTGCGTGAGTAATCCAAATAGAAAAATAGAAATAGTTGCGTTAAAAAATTTTAACCTCGTTTTGAAAAAGTCCTGATATGAATTGTTAGGAAATATTATTTTCTATAAAATGAGGATATATTATTTTTCAAACACTCACTATTTAAGAGAAACATACAAAAACCGTTATATTTAACTTATGTCTGTTTGACCATATTGACCGCTTAGTTAAAAAAAAATATATTTATTTTCCTGGTAGAAGGTTGAAT
Organism: Dasysyrphus albostriatus; assembly: GCA_946251815.1. Classification (NCBI taxonomy): domain Eukaryota; kingdom Metazoa; phylum Arthropoda; class Insecta; order Diptera; family Syrphidae; genus Dasysyrphus; species Dasysyrphus albostriatus. The sequence goes on from OX276336.1 coordinate 144,010,501, forward strand.
AAACTACAATATATGTTAAAATAAATTTTCTAACATTTACCGTTTAAAACAAAATTCTCGATACTTTACTTTTTTGAAGTAGCAATATCTCGTTACTGGTCACTCGTATGGAAAAAAGTGTATAAATTTTCTTGTAGATTATATTGCAATCTATAAACTGATCATAAATTATTTAACGATAACTTCGTCATTTAAGAGTTAAAGTCAAAAATCTAAAATTTTGGGTTTTTAACGAAATTTTTTATTTAAATATTAGTATATCTTGAAAATTAACACTTAAGAAAAGATAAATTAATTTTTTTTTTTGCAGAAGGTAACATAATACAAAAACTTTTCATAAAAATGTTTTCGATAACACTGATCATAAGTTATTCGCAAAAAAGGACAATTTTGTCGATTTATGTTTTTTGAAACATCGATATCTTCGAGAGAAAACATGTCGTAACATTTCTGGTCGGGAATCACATTATCTACAAGTTTTATAAATCTACATTACTTTTTAATAATTGCCATATACCGTTTCAAAATTATACGTAAAAAACAAGTATTTTCGACATTTTACATTGAATAACTTTTAAAGCAAGCCAGAATCGTGTGTAGAGATTCTGCATGCTAAAATAAAGATACTTATGTTCATAATTACATTTTTAAATTTTCACTTGAAGTTTTTCCGTAGATTGGCATTTTTTTTTTGTACATTTTCCTGGGCTATTTACATGCAGTAAATAAACTTTATATTAGCTACATATTCAGATGCCAGTTAAAGAATTAAAAATTGGATTCTTTAACTTCAGACAAATTTTAGCGCAAAATATAATAACAAAAAAGTAATTGAGTTATAAATTTAGGGTTGGCGAAAAAAATTCACCTTTTAGTCATTATAATTTCATCCCTACCGTTAAAAAGTTAAACTACATTTTCATTGCGCCAAATGAGGTAATTTCGTTGAAAATTTCCAAATTCGATAAAATCATATCTCGAAATTTGCACGAAAGTTGGTTGGAAATTAAGTCAAAACCGTTTGAACAAACTCAACTGGCCACAGTTTAAAAAGATCTGAAAAGGTTTTGTATGAAAATGTCAAAGCTCACTGGAAAAAGAAAGAAAAAAACAACAACAAAAAGTGTTAAAAAGCCAGTTTTTGTTAAAAAATGAAATGAGCTGTCAAACGAAATTACCAAATTACGTATGAAAACATTTTTGCTGTGATTTGCGAAATTACCTCAAGAAGCTGTCGGAAATTTTCGAAAAAGTACAATTTTGCTCAACTAACACTATACACATCACTTAAAAGAGAGTGAAACTCTTCCGGTGCTCTAAATTAGCTTCCACCCTCAGATATTTCAATTTGATATAACTTAAATTTGAAAAAATCACAGTTTTTGTTTTGATGTTGCGTCAGTTAGAAAATCTGTTTAATGTAGGTACTTACCTATAGATATAGCTCATCGACTGATTTATATGAATGCATAATGAGGTCCTATTTTGGTTTGCTTTCAAGTATTCTGATGAAAACTAGGCAGGCTAAGCAGGTCTTAATCGTTTTATAAAGAGTATAAAACATTTAACTATTCAAATAGGATACCTATTTATCTGACAAATAAATTATATTTCTTTCACAGTTCAGTACATTTCAATATGCAACTTCCTACTCACTTATGTATTACCTTTATGCTCTTATTACGACAAAAACCAGAAAAAAAAGTGTTTAACTACTTACTTATACCTTTGTTAGATATATCTATTTCAACAGAGCATAATATGCCTTGGGAATGAGACCTAGATAATTAATCCCCAAGCCTTGAAGGTATAGGTTGCACCTTCCTGTTTTATTTCATTTGTTATTTGTTTTTCTAGAATAAAATCGGACAGGTGAGCTGACACGTCTGGTTCCTTGGCTGATCGAAGGAATAGAAAAACAAACCACCCCACAGACACTTATACAGACCAGACCTAATACTTTAAATTCTGATACCTACAGTTATAGGTACCTATAAATGCAATAGTGTCTAGGACTAGGAAATTGCATTTTTTTGTTTTTGTTACTTCCAACCCTTTTATTGTGTCGAAAACTTCTTTGTTCGCAACAATAGCAAAAGCCGTAGCTAAATGCCAAAACGGCTGGTGGCTGGTGGATCATGGATATGTCGAGAGGGCAATTGCCTATTCTCATCCGTTGACTTGAACGACAAACGGAAGTGCTAAGTATTCAGATACCACGAAGCAGAGAAATACCTCTCGAGAATACAAATACAAAGTTACCCCACATGATAATATTAGGAATTGGGGAAGGGGGAGAGGGGGTCGATGGACAAACGGTCGGCGCATATCCCATATGCCGTGTCATGCCTCTGCATGCCATTGTCATTGTATAGTGTAGATAGGTACGTGCGCCCAAGGGAGGATTAAGGATTGCTCTTAGAAATGTAAAAGAGTAGGTCAGTTACCCTTGGACAATGGAGTGATGGTGGTCGCGTGTAACGATAGTGTGAATGATAAAATTTAAAAAATACCTTTACTTACCTTACTCAACGACATAAGGCGATGATGATGGGTGATGACTACTTACCCACTTTTCATTGCATGTTTTATTAGAAGAAACCATAATTTCCGAGACGGATATTCTAATATAAACAAAATGTGATATTTTTAATTTCTATGTGATGATAATACTCGTAAATAATCATAATTATTTTGAAAATAGAGCTCATGGTGACATCTACCGTCCAACTTACTTCCTGTCGTACGTAAAATAATGAAAGCACCATCTGGTATTCAATAGTAGTTTCAAAACATCGCGCATTTTTCAGTGTTCTCACTTTTAGTCGAGACACATTTTTAGTATTTTATTTGAGTGGTAATTTGTTTTCTCAGAAAACTGGAGAAAAGAGTGTTCGTATCGAGGGATAGAATAGAGAGGAGAAAACATAGATTTTAATCGTAAGGGGGAATTGAGTGTTCCTAGTTAATAACACTCAAAGGGGAGATTGTAACAAAACATAGAATAGAGTAGAATCTGTTAAGGTTTTTTTTGTTTTTTTATAAACAGATGTTGGTAGTAAGGTATGCATGTATATGTCATTTATGTATTAATCCGAAGTATTTTATAAGAGTTGCATTTTTGATTTTTATTAATTGGATGATTATCGCAAATAAATTTTTGTGGTGGTATATACTCGTACCTACCTGTAAAAGTTTTCTCAATATGAAACAAATAAATCTGCAAACTATCAAACAGTTTGTTTGAATTGTTTTTTAATGTTTAAGCTCAAAATTAAGTATGTATCTTCCTCTTTATTGCAAAATTCACCAAATAATTTATTTACACATTTTGTAGTTAAATAGGTTTATCCACTACGTACACCAACAAACATTACCTACCCGAAGTGTACCTTCTCTTGCATATAGTATGAAAAAAAGACGGAAATATTCTTATTTTCTATTAAAATACCTAAATACGTATATTTCTGATTTTATATGTAAGGTTTTTATTTATTACAAAAGCATTTTCTTGCATTAAACAAATTTAATCGTTTTTTTAGCTCTGAGCTGAGCACTGAGCATAGTCTAAGTGAATCGAATAAACTCTGAATAGTGTTTGATTGGAACTCTCCGACTTAATTATGAAACACACTTTACCACTGCTCTGTCATCTGATAATAGATTTGTAACCGATTACATAGTTATTTTATTTGTTATTTCTTAAATTATTTCACCTTCTAATACAAAGTCTCATCTAACTTCAATTGGTTTAATTTTTTTTTTTTCTTAATTTCCGCCTGTAAAATGTCAACTTAGTTTTGTTCAGCATTTTAGTTAGCCGGAGGCGGAGGGCAGATTTTTCCGAACCGGAGCGAAAACTTGAATTTAGCGCCCCTCAAGTTTTTGAGAACAATAAAATAAAAAGTCAAAAAAAAAACTTGGTTTAATTTTTGGAACCGGGAGATACAAAGTTTTTAATGATTTGCATTCTATACAATACAAAAACAAGACTGCAGCCAGAGGAGGAATTACAGGGTTTCATCTTCCACCTCAAAAATTTTTACAAATACATTTGTAAACCATATATTTCTGCGATGGTTACTAATTGTGTTCACAACTTTCAGAATTAACTCTTTACTCGCGTAGAGTATACAATTTTAATGAAATTAAATTCTAGAACCTCAGTTTTTTTTTGTTTTTTTTTTTGCAAAAATAAACAAAATTTTAACGAATAAAGAAATTACCAGTTAAACGTCTAAAAACATACCTAAGAAATTTTACCGTCGAAGAAAGACTAACCGGACTAGCACAAATGTTTATCAAAAATTGAAATAGCCTGGAAGAAGTTATCGATATATTGCTGCGGGCCAGAAGATCAAATGGTAAAACTTTTTTTTGAAAAATTTAATCATCCCCCACCCTAAAATTAAATTATGTCAGGCCACGGCCTTGTACACACACATGGCTGCAATCCAAAAATTTCTTCAATCTTCAAATCAAAGAAAGGAAAGCCCAATTCAAAAAATCAAAAAATTAACCAAAACTCAAGATGTTGCAAAAAAATTGGTATAAACAAAAATTATTTTTTTTTTAAATGAAAACGTGAACCTACTATTACTATGTCCTTTAATTTGTTTTATAAAATTAGCTTAAAAGGAGAAAATAAATAAAAAGAAATAATATTTTACAAACATTTAGTAAAAAACGGTACAAATGTTAGCGTACACCTTAAACTGACTTCTTCCAGGACTTTTGTATATCTGTTGTCCTTTGGAGAAACACCATAAGTCCATTTTCAAATTTTTACATCGAGGTTCATTGAGCTTAAATGGCTGAACCGAATTTCTTCAAATTTGAAAAATAACTTTCTATGATTTTGTTCATTCCTTTGAAGAAAATCGGTAAGCTCATTTAGGCTCTAGCTCAAAGTTAAGTGAACGTAAAGAGGCAAATTTTAAAATGGAGTTATCTTATTTCTCTAAACTCCAAAGATATTTATGTCGTTTCTGATTGGATGTTTGGAGTATTCTTTTTCTACTCCTGTTTCACTCCTACTACTCCAATTTTTCCATAAGCAATAGGAATGAAACAGAATACTAAACCAAGCGAAAACGACATTACATTCCTGACTGAGTGTTGGTTGTTTGAAATATTTTGTATTTTATTTAAAATAATAAAATGATAGAAAAACTGCTAAAGGCTGACTGAAAATGAAATTTGAAATTCCATTGCCGCATCTCATTCCATTTCATTAAGTGTCGGCAATTCTTAATTTTGTTTGGATTATTTGGCGCCCGTAGAGACTGCTGCCCGGACACAGGCCCCGGTTTGCCCGCCCATAGATCCGGGACTGCCGGAGGGTTGCTAAGGGCGCTTGAGTCCCGCCAAGCTAAATGTCACACTATATGCTAACGATTTCTTATAGTATCGAAAAATATTTTGTAGATATTATTTTTTATTAAAAATTCAGTTATGGTTAGTTTTTTAGGGCTGGCCACGATACCAAACCAAACGGTACTTTTGAAAGTATCGTCGAAATTGAATGATTTCAGAATCATCTCGGTATCGGTCTCGGTCTCGTTTAACTCAGTCTCGTTTGGTCTCGTTTATCAAAGTCTAGCCTCAGTATCGGTATCGGTCTTGTCTGGTTTCGGTCTGGTCTGAGTCGCACCCTAGAATAAAATGTACGACTTGGTTACAGGGTTGCCAGAACGGGCTCTATATCGCCAATTGGGCTACTCGATTTTTTCATTTGCTCCTTCAAATTGCAATTTGCGAGAAATCTCAATTTGGGCTATTTATAGTCTAAAAATTGGGCGATTTTAGTTTCCTTAAAAATTATGAATGAAAAATTATTTTATTTTTATTTTCCATTGACCTTTGTTAATGAGAACTTTAAACTTTAGAAAAATCATTTGTGAATGAGCCTACTTACATTTCATTATTTACTTATATCTACACTCTCAACTCTAAGCAGTTGATTAAGCCCGCTATTACTCTCGCATCTGTTAAATTTTGTTTCAACTTTCATCGTTTTAGGTAGCTGTAAAATTCTGTTAAAACTTGTTTCGTAAAAATATTTAGGAAAATTTGACTTCTAAAATGACAGAAGAATATTATCGTATGGAAGACATTTTGGAAGCAGTTTGCAAATTTTTATAAACTGTTAGGGCAATCCTTAAAATAGTCATGGATTTACTTGAGCAAAACTTATGTGAAATGTTCAGTAAAATTTTGAATTTTCATAACTTTGGTAATAATTGACAGAAAAATTTAATTTTAATACGAAAAATTTGTATATATTTACTAATTTTTGAGCATCAATTTTGAGTGAGGCTATTTTTGGCTCCAAGATTTTTGAAATTGGGCTTCACTCGTCTTAAAAAATCTGGCAACATTGCTTGGTTACATGTTCTTGATCAATTAGTTGAAAAAGTATTATAAAAAACAATATTTTTTAACTCGATTTTTTTTTTTTTTGTTGACTTAACAATTTTTTAAAGGCTTGTTTCATAATGTTTAAGTAAAGTTCCCATAAGGATTTCGACACAAAAATTTTGACGTGGGGTCATACGTTCAAAGGAAAACAATGCAGACAAATATTCTATGGATTTCACTAAAGTCACTTTCTTCCTTAAGAGAACCAAGTCTGAAAATGTCATCAAAATCGTAGCATTGGTTTCCGAGAAAGCCAGCATAAGTTAAATAGACGTGTCAGTGGGCACTAGTAGTAAAAATTATTGCCTAAACATTCTCCATGCAAAGGAAAAAGCTCTGAAAATGTCATCTTAATCCTTAGAGACTTTTTTGAGAAACCAAAACAAAAATAGTTTGTTTGTAATAAATTAATAATAATATTCAAAAATCTATATTTTCAAACTATATTTCCGAGAGTATAGGTAAGTTTCGGCCTGAGAAATACGGTATCGTCTCGGTATTGTTTCGGTTCCGATACCGATACCCAACGATACCGAGACTTTTCTGGTATCGTGGCCAGCCCTAAGGTTTTAAGCTTTTGAATAAATTATAAACTACACTAGTCCAAAAATTTAATGAAAAATCATTTACAATTATTACTCAACTATAAGTAATAAGAAGATTAAATATTCCTATTTTTTTTTAACTATTTTTACTGTTTAAAATAATTGATTGACTTTCAGATAAATGGATACCTATTCTCAATTTTCCTGTTAATTTAATTAAAAACTAATTCATTATACCGTTCTTCCAAACCAATTGATCAAAGTCTTGCAAGCCAATTGATGGAACAAATTGTGTTGTTCCTATACCTAAACATTGCGACATGAAGTTAATGATTAAATAGCATTGGTAAAATGGGGTTATAAAATATGCATTGTTTACAAAAAGTTGTTTTATTTTTTATATTAAGAATTTTTAGTTAGTAAAGTGTGGAAAGACGAAACTGATATTACTATACATACTAAAAACCGTTCTAGCTTTGCTTCCGTTTTGCAATCCTTTTTAACTAATTTAACTAATTTAAAAGACAATTGAAGATCTTTGTTTGCTATACCAGTGACATCTGCAGAGCCAGAACGTTCGTTTTTTGCTTTAGGAAGGGTTAACACATTTCTGGAGACCACAACCTATTTTCCTTTTATCGTTCTCTTATTGATGTTTTACTTCTTTCTTCTTAGACTTACATATTAGAGGGTTAATAGTAGGAATAGTTTTCATTTTTGTGATTTAATTTCAGAGATACCTTAAAATGTTTGTATATACCCCTCTCCAAATAATATCCGCCATACACTAATGTCCCTTAACTCTATTATTTTATTCTGAACTCACCAAAGGAGCTCTGAACATCAGCAGAGCTAAAAAACAAAACTTTTTTCTCTTTTCAGGCTCTACTCCGAACTAAAAAGAGAGACGCCTATTAAAGCCTTTCAATTGAAGAACAGTTGGTATAACCATGTCTCTCGACCGCTCACCGGTATAAGACCATCATCTTATTTGAAGAAATACCTATAAGTCAATGAATTCACTGGCGCAGAAATATATAAATGGTGTTTCCGCAATATCTTGTGTATTTACATTGCTCTGAAGTGCAGCAATTAAAATTTTCAAATAAAATTATGGATCAACAGCAATGCTTCCTTCGAACAATTCACCAAAATGAACGACACAAACAATGGTTGAACGGTTTCAATTTTTGTAATTGTCAAACTATTAAATCATCTGTCAAAGTAAACAGTGCTGCCAAATTAAAGATCTCCTCTCTTAAAAATAAAATACGCGACTGGATCGCACTTTGAAGGGCTTTTTTCATAAAAGTTTTGATTGAGAAAATCGAAGATCGAAAAAAACCGTTATATGGGAGGTTCCTACCGTTAATAACAGTTTTTGGTAAAAAATATTTTATCAAAATGTACAACATATCTACAGTAATATTAACACTGATTTTTTTAATTCAAAATCGTTGTAGTCGTTTTTGGGATAGATAAACTTTTCCTTATTTTTTCCCTATTATTTTTGGAGCTAAAAAAAAAAATTTCAATTTCCCCTATATTGCTCCTTTCTCCTAAGCCGCGTAAATAACATTCTTAACTGGCTGAACAGAATGGAGATGAAGCTAGAACTGGAACTGCAATTGGAATAGCTGTCAAAATGTTGAAACAAATCCAATGATACGAACACATCACAACGCAGCTGCAGACGGAGCTGCTGACGCAGCTGGACAAGTTGGCCAACTTTTAACTTATGCATGGATTTTTTTGTGACGTTTCAAAATTTTAAGCACATTTATGGCAAATAAATTGCGAAAAGACCAAGATTTAAAGATATTTCACTAAAGTAAAGTCCCAAAATAATTTCATAAATCAATCCAATCTCAAACCGATCTCAAACTGATCTCAAACCGTTCTCAAACTGATCCAACACCGAATCCGAACCAATCCCAAACCAATTTCTATCCGATATCAAACCGATCTCGAACCGATTTCAAACCGATCTCAAACCGATCTCAAACCGATCTCAAACCGATCTCAAACCGATTTCAAACCGATCTCAAACCGATCTCAAACCGATCTCAAACCGATCTCAAACCGATTGCAAACCGATCTCAACCCGATCTCAAACCGATCTCAAACCGATCTCAACCCGATCTCAAACCGATCTCAAACCGATTTCAAACCGATTTCAAACCGATCTCAAACCGATCTCAAACCAATCTCAAACTGATCTCAAACCGATCTCAAACTGATTTCAAACCGATTTCAAACCAATCTCAAACCGATCTCAAACCGATTTCAAACCGATCTCAAACCGATTTCAAACCGATCTCAAACCGATCTCAAACCGATCTCAAACCGATCTCAAACCGATTTCAAACCGATCTCAAACCGATCTCAAACCGATCACAAACCGATCTCAAACTGATTTCAAACCGATCTTAAACCGATCTCAAACCGATCTCAAACCGATCTCAAACCGATCTCAAACCGATCTCAAACCGATTTCAAACCGATCTCAACCCGATCTCAAACCGATTTCAAACCGATCTCAAACCGATCTCAAACCGATCTCAACCCGATCTCAAACCGATCTCAAACTGATTTCAAACCGATCTTAAACCGATCTCAAACCGATCTCAAACCGATCTCAAACCGATCTCAAACCGATCTCAAACCGATTTCAAACCGATCTCAACCCGATCTCAAACCGATTTCAATCCAATCTCAAACCGATCTCAAACTGATCTCAAACCGTTCTCAAACTGATCCAACACCGAATCCGAACCAATCCCAAACCAATTTCTATCCGATATCAAACCGATCTCGAACCGATTTCAAACCGATCTCAAACCGATCTCAAACCGATCTCAAACCGATCTCAAACCGATTTCAAACCGATCTCAAACCGATCTCAAACCGATCTCAAACCGATCTCAAACCGATTGCAAACCGATCTCAACCCGATCTCAAACCGATCTCAAACCGATCTCAACCCGATCTCAAACCGATCTCAAACCGATTTCAAACCGATTTCAAACCGATCTCAAACCGATCTCAAACCAATCTCAAACTGATCTCAAACCGATCTCAAACTGATTTCAAACCGATTTCAAACCAATCTCAAACCGATCTCAAACCGATTTCAAACCGATCTCAAACCGATTTCAAACCGATCTCAAACCGATCTCAAACCGATCTCAAACCGATCTCAAACCGATCTCAAACCGATCTCAAACCGATCTCAAACCGATCACAAACCGATCTCAAACTGATTTCAAACCGATCTTAAACCGATCTCAAACCGATCTCAAACCGATCTCAAACCGATCTCAAACCGATTTCAAACCGATCTCAACCCGATCTCAAACCGATTTCAAACCGATCTCAAACCGATCTCAAACCGATCTCAAACCGATCTCAAACCGATCTCAAACCGATCTCAAACCGATCTCAAACCGATCTCAAACCGATCTCAAACCGATCTCAAACCGATCTCAAACCGATCTCAAACCGATCTCAAACCGATCTCAAACCGATCTCAAACCGATCCCAAACCGCTTTCAAACCGATATCAAACCGATCTCAAACCGATCTCAATCCGATCTCAAACCGATCTCAAACCGATCTCAAACCGATCTCAAACCGAACTCAAACCGATCCCAAACCGATCTCAAACCGATTTCAAACCGATCTCAAACCGATCTCAAACCGATCTCAAACCGATCTCAAACCGATTTCAAACCGATCTCAAACCGATCTCAAACTGATCTCAACCCGATTTCAAACCGATCTCAAACCGATCTCAAACCGATCTCAAACCGATCTCAAACCGATCTCAAACCGATTTCAAACCGATCTCAAACCGATCTCAAACCGATCTCAAACCGATCTCAAACCGATTTCAAACCGATCTCAAACCGATCTCAAACCGATCTCAAACCGATCTCAAACCGATCTCAAACCGATCTCAAACCGATCTCAAACCCATCTCAACCCGATCTCAAACCGATCTCAAACCGATCTCAAACCGATCTCAAACCGATCTCAACCCGATCTCAAACCGATCTCAAACCGATTTCAAACCGATCTCAAACCGATCTCAAACCGATCTCAAACCGATTTCAAACCGATCTCAAACCGATCTCAACCCGATCTCAAACCGATCTCAAACCGATCTCAAACCGATCTCAAACCGATCTCAAACCGATCTAAAACCGATTTCAAACCGATTTCAAACCGATCTCAAACCGATCTCAAACCGATCTCAACTCGACCTCAAACCGATTTCAAACCGATCTCAAACCGATCTCAAACCGATTTCAAACCGATCTCAACCCGATCTCAAACCGATCTCAAACCGGTTTAAGATCGGTTTGAGATCGGTTTGAGATCGGTTTGAGATCGGTTTGAAATCGTTTTGAGATCGGTTTGAGATCGGGTTGAGATCGGTTTGAGATCGGTTTGAGATCGATTTGAGATCGGTTTGAAATCGGTTTGAGATCGGTTTGAGATCGGTTTGAGATCGGGTTGAGATCGGTTTGAAATCGGTTTGAGATCGGTTTGAGATCGGTTTGAGATCGGTTTGAGATCGGTTTGAAATCGGTTTGAAATCGGTTTGAGATCGGTTTGAGATCGGTTTGAAATCGGTTTGAGTTCGGTTTGAGATCGGTTTGAGATCGGTTTGAGATCGGTTTGAGATCGGTTTGAGATCGGATTGAGATCGGTTTGAGATCGGTTTGATATCGGTTTGAAAGCGGTTTGGGATCGGTTTGAGATCGGTTTGAAATCGGTTTGAGATCGGTTTGAGATCGGTCTGAGATCGGTTTGAAATCGATCTGAGATCGATTTGAGTTCGGTTTGAAATCGGTTTGAGATATGTTTGAGATCGGTTTGAAATCGGTGTGAAATCGGTTTGAGATCGGTTTGAGATCGGTTTGAGATCGGTTTGAAATCGGTTTAAGATCGGTTTGACATCGGTTTGAGATCGGCTTGACATCGGTTTGAGATCGGTTTGAGATCGGTTTGAGATCGGTTTGAGATCGGTTTGAGATCGGTTTGAGATCGGTTTGAGATCGGTTTGAGATCGGTTTGAGATCGGTTTGAGATCGGTTTGAGATCGGTTTGAGTTTGGTTTGAGATCGGTTTGAATTCGGTTTGAGATCGGTTTGAATTCGGTTTTAGATCGGTTTAAGATTGGTTTGGGATCGATTTGAACATCAAACAACGAACATTTGGCATCGAACATCGAACTTCGAACATTTAACGTTGGACATCGGACATCGAACAACGAACATCGAACATCGAACATCGAACATCGAACATCGAACATCGAACCGAACATCGAACATCAAACATCGAACATCGAACATCGAACATCGAACATCGAACATCGAACATCGAACATCGAACATCGAACATCGAACATCGAACATTGAACATCGAACATCGAACATCGAACATCGAACATCGAACATCGAACATTGAACATCGAACATCGAACATCGAACATCGAACATCGAACATCGAACATCGAACATCGAACATCGAACATCGAATATCGAACATTAAACATCGAACATCGAACATCGAACATTGAACATCGAACATTAAACGTTGGACATCGGACATCGAACAACGAACATCGAACATCGAACATCGAACATCGAACATCGAACATCGAACATCGAACATTGAACATCGAACATCGAACATCGTACATTGAACATCGAACATCGAACTTCGAACATCAAACATCGAACATCGAACATTAAACATCGAACATCGAACATCGAACATTGAACATCGATAATCGAACGTCGAACATCGAACATCGAACATTAAACATCGAACATCGAACATCGAACATCGAACATCGACCATCGAACATCGAACAGTAAACATCGAACATCGAATATCAAACATCGAACATTGAACATCGAACATCGAACATCGAACATCGAACATATAACATCGAGCTTCGAACATCGAACATCGAACATCGAAATTGAACATTGAAATTCGAACACCGAACATCGAACATTAGACACCGAACATCGTACATCAAACATCGAACATCGGTTTCAAATAGGTTTGAGATCAGTTTGAGATCGGTTTTTGATCGGTTTGAGATCGGTTCGAGATGGGTTTGAGTACGGTTTTAAAGCGGTTCGAGATGGGTTTGATTACGGTTTGAAATCGGTTTGAGATCGTTTTGAGATCGATTTGAGATCGGTTTGAAATCGGTTTGAAATCGGTTTGAGATCGGTTTGAGATCGGTTTGAAATTGGTTTGAGATCGGTTTGAGATTGGTTTGAGATCGGTTTGAAATCGGTTTGAGATCGGTTTGAGATCGGTTTGAGATCGGTTTGAGATCGGTTTGACATCGGTTTGAAATCGGTTTGAGATCGGTTTGAAATCGGTTTGAGATCGGTTTGAGATCGGTTTGAAATCGGTTTGAGATCGGTTTGAGATCGGTTTGAGATCGGTTTGAGATCGGTTTGACATCGGTTTGAGATCGGTTTGAAATCGGTTTGAGATCGGTTTGACATCGGTTTGAGATCGGTTTGAGATCGGTTTGAGATTGGATTGAGGTATGAAATTATTTTGGGACTTTACTGTAGTGAAATATCTTTAAATCTTGGTCTTTTCGCTATTTATTTGCCATAATGCTGAATGCTAAAGCAAAGTCATTGTTTTTATCAAAATTTTATGTTTGAAAAATTATTTTTTAAAACTTTCAATCAAAATTACGTTATTTTAAGAGAACAATGAAGAATGGATTTCTGACCTAAAAGGAGCTTAAGGATTTTTATTCAGATATTACCACTTTTCTTCAATATTTGTTATTTTATGTTTTTAGTCACTTTTTTGATAATTGCCCCTCCCACCTGAACTCAGAGATATGTACCCCTTTCAACTACTATTTTTTTCTTCTTTAAACCTCTTCAACACGCTCTAAAGCTTTGAAGCAACTTATGCTGTTTTTTTCATTAGTAATTGTTATAATTTAATATAATTTTCTTGGGTCTACACAGACGATGAAACGATTTCGGACCCAACTTGATGCAAGTTAATTGATTAATTTTAAATTATAGAACAATGTTTTCATCAAAAGCTAGTCCTTCAGGTATAAAGCAGTTAATGAAAAAAGAACGAAAATTTCGATATTTTTTTAATTTCATCACAAACAACTTCACATAAAACCAGAACTTTCAGATCTGACGATTAAACTATGAGTTTACTGCACAAGTAATTATGATAAAATATTTAAATTTTATTTGATATGTAGGTTAGGTATATATGTATCTACGTGGACCTAAGTAGTATTATCTTTACTGCCTGACCAGAATAGAGTTCTAGAACTGGAGCAGCGGCTGCATAAAAAATTCCGTAAGTACTTGATTTTTTGTACTCGTCCACAATGTGCTATACAGCTTTCTGACATTTTTGTCATTAGAAGCCAGCTGTGCGAACTTAATTCAACACAAAATAAATTAAAACAAGGGAGACACTCGCTACCTCCAAGAACCAATATCTCAATTGCAAGAAATCTCCAACAAAAAAAAAATGGAATCCAACTAGACGAAACTCCCATGGGGAATGGGGGCCTATGGACAAAATCCCTAATAAATATTTTCTTTCACAAAATCCCCCAAAATCTCAAAAAATCTCCAATAATCCCCAAAATTGTTTTGGCGAATAGCATATTCTTTGTGCCATTGTTGTATTTGCTGTAGAGCTGTTAGGTTTCTATGTTTCTGGTGGTGTTTATAGAAACATTATACAAGCCCATTTGTTACAAAACCTGCATAACTCAAAATTTGTTGATTGGAGATAAAAGCGATTCAAAATTTGACCTGTGAGGGAGATAAATGCATTTAAACATCGAAGCAGGCCCAAACGTACTCTTGTCCAACACCCAAGAAAATTAATATAATTGGCACTAAACTATTATATTAAGAGTATTCATGCAACGTCGTAAGTTTACAAATTGTGTAAAATGATAAGTTTATGCAAAGTTTGCATGAACGACTTTTTTGTATACATTTGAATAAATGCTAGGTAATTCACAATGACGATTGGATGAGTTTCACTAATTTTACTAATTTTAATTTGGAGTCATAACTCGAGTTTCGTGCTTTGATCGTTTCTGAAATAATGAGTAGCATTAAGTTGATTTTTATCAATGGCACTAATCGGGACTTGTTATCAATTTGTTGATCAAAGTTAGGTAAAACACACCATTAAACTTTTTTATTTCATTGAATAAGGGAATTCTGGAATCTCCAAAAATGTTTTTATACTGGTCAAATTTATTTGAACTAGCCGAAAGAGAAGAACTGATTCACTTCTTGCACATCTTGTTTTTGAGATTTTCTCTTGGGGATTTTTTTTCAAAAGATTTGGGGATTTTGGCTTTGAGGATATTTTTTTGGGGATTGCGGCTTTTGAGCTCACATCACTAAGCCTTTAAACAAAAATAAAAATTGATAGTGATGAAATGGAAGCTAAGATTACCTTACGTCCTTATTAGAGATTTGAAATTTTGAAATTTTCTTCAACCACCATGTAAACACTCGATTGTGCTCAAAATTTTGAAATGTCACAAAAAATCCATGCATAAGTTAAAGGTTGAAGGTTGGCCAACTTGTCCAGCTGCGTCAGCAGCTTTGTCTGCAGCTGCGTTGGAAACTTCTGGGTATGTACAAAGTGAGGAATCGCTTCTTCCTCATCCTCGACAATACAGCTTCTGCAAAAATCGTTTGAAAGTATGCCTATTAAATAGTGTCCTGTTATGACACTTACAGAGAGCTGATGTGCAGTGAGCTTACAGATATGAAGCACCTGGAGCGCTTCAAATCGAGTTTTGGCCATACTAGTTCTGTTGCCAACAAGTTGTGATGTTATTCCACCTAATGTTTGTTCTCTCCAAAGTATCCCGCTATAGCAAAAGTTTACATGTAGCAATGGCTGAAAAAATATTTTTCTTTTCAGATAAAAAGAGTAGAAATTTTCCACTTTCGCTCCGAATGAATTCAGAATAGCGGAGTGGCCAATCTCATTATTGATCCACTGTGAAAAGACTTTGAGGCTAATTAATACAAAGAAATACCTAAATAATAAAATTCAGAACAGAATTATCAAAGCTATTTTGTCGATTTTATATGCGCTGTTATACGAATAGAATGTTCGTTTCACTTATATATTTTTCTTTACAATTATTATGACCATCAATAAATAACGTCTTGTTAGATTCATTAATTACCCACTCCGGTATTGCAATCCCCACTGTTCCAAACTAGTTTTTTTTTCTCTCGGATTCCTAAGGTCGCTAATTTTTAAATTGGTTATTAAATTAAAATATTTAAATAAGCAGCATGTGATCAGAAATAAGGCACAAGGCATTTTCAACATCGATCTGCTCCTTTTATTCTCTCATTATAATTATTGTTTCGTCAAACGATTATTATTTTTTATTAAAATTATTTTCCCGCAACATTATTTTACCATGCGAAAGGTTCATAAGATATTTTCCTGTCCAACGGTTACAATGCTAACAATTGTAGAAGTGAGTGTAACAAAACTGAACTACTTTCAGAGATGACAATGCATTCACTTATAGGACTTATTCTAAAATTAAAGAAAAATAAAAACCTGTTTTGGTTATACCTTTATAGGAACCCAACCAAGGACATTCGTAAGGACACATTAAAAAGTAAAAGTGAAATAAAAAGAACCGAAACGAAACAAAACAAAAAAAAACCTTAACCGACAAATAAGTTGGTAATTTGCATTTGAATTACCTGGTCCAGAGAGCTATGTTCATAGAAGCTATAGAAGGACTAATTCAAATTCTTCGTTTAAAGAGGTGACAACCTTAACAGAAAAAGGATAATCATCCATCGTGAGAAAACTATTTAAGTTAGCTTATGTTTTTGTTTCCTTTCCCTGGGCTTTGTTTATGGGCTTCTGTTGTTGTTGTTTGGTTGTTGAAAGGACGACCAACGCAACGTAAGAAAAAAATTAAATAAATTGAAAAGGATAAGAGCTGGAAAAAGTTAAGTAACTTGTGTTTTTTTGTTTCACCCTTCCGGGATCAGCCAGCGTGCGTATCCGCGATCGTCTTTTTATTGTGACCTTTTCTTGTATTTTTTCTTTGAATAAAACAAAGTGTGCGAGCGTGAAAAATGCTTTGTCGAGGATGATATTTTTTTCTAGGCCTATTTTGCATATTTGGAAGAAATATTGGTTCCTTCTAAGGATACCTAAATATTTTTTTTCTTAATAGTGTAAATGTAAATGAGATAATGGGAGCAATATCATTTAATTGTTTTTTTTTCTAAATTTATTTCGAGATCTGGTTTTACAGATTTTTTTTAGAGATAAAGTTTTTTTTTCAGTTTTTCAATCTTTATGAATCTTAAATTTCTCAATTTTCTTCCCAGGTATTGAAGTTCTTGTTTTATGATTGACGTGGGACTAACAAAGAATGTCTTCTTCTCACATTGGAACCTTAATGCAACATCTTTAATTATGTTTTACTGTGAATTTGTATTTTTTTCTGTTAATTTCAATCAGGAAGTACTTGAGAGGGTTGACAATTTGTCAAGCTGAGAGATCGGAGCATATTTACACATACCTACCCATTTGCCATTCCATGGGAAATTATTTTCTATGAATTTTTAACAAAAAAAAAATGTTTGTTCATTTCTTAATGTAGTTTCCAAGTAGTATTGTATTCAAAGATTTGGAACTTTATATAAAACTCAAAATAAATCTTATAAAGATAATTTTTAAAGGTATTCATCCCAATTACAGAATCCGACAAATGAGCTACGGAGGGAGTCAGACTCTATTTTGAAAAAAAACAAAAGCAAAGCAAAAGTATTTTGAAAACTCTTGGTCCTCAATTAGCTGATTATAAAAATACTTTTTTTGATTTTTATAGCATGTTCAGGTAAACTAAGCATATTAAAATAAGCGCCCAATCCATTTACCTAAAAAATGTCTGAATTTTCGCTATTGTTGTCTTATTTTCATTTTTTGGGGCCAAATTTTTTTCTTTGAGACCTTATAGTGAGGAGCCTTATTTTTCGGAGACCGCGGATTTATAAGATTTCAACTCCCTTTTTAGGTCCACTCAAGCTACTTCGGTACTCCACTTAGGGCCAGTTTTTCAGTTCAGGGCTAACTCTGAGCTCTGAAAATAGACTAACCCTGAATTAACTAAGAAACAGTTTTTCAGTTGAGGATTAATTTTATCTTTCAGTTGTCAAAAATCTAAAGCCATCAATGTGTGACACTATGGATACCACCATTCTACGCCTTTCATGCATCGGATTAGAGATGGTGCCACAACAGAATTTTCACTATCGAAATTGACATGGTACCACAACTTAAAAGGCACTCAATTTAGTCCCTGAGTTAACTCACCAAAGTAAGTGAGTTAACTCCGAGTTAACTAAGGATTTCAATTGATTGAAAATTTCGTTTCTAGAGTTAACTCAGGTTAAAACCGAAGACTAGGATGATCTCGTACTGAAAATCTGGCCCTTGGTGTATATTCAATAACCAGGCGGGCACCTATTTACTGTAAAATTAACAGGGTATTCATAATTAAGACTACAAATGATGGTTATTAACGTTGAATTTTATATTTAATGTTATTTTTATTAGAAGAGTTTTATTTCAATTTTCATTTGGAATCAAAACTCACAAAGAAAAGCAACTAAAACCCACAACTTTTTTTGCCTATTCAAGAGTAAAAAGAACCCACGGTTGTATTTTAATTTATTTTGGGAAGAAAAATACCCATCGGCTTTACTATCGCGGGTCTTATTGCACTGCACCATAAAACCAATTTTTAAAAAGCCTTTTAACTGAACTTCTTAAAATATTGGTGAGAGAAAATATTTGTGATAGATAAATAAATATAGGTTCTATAAGGCAAGTTTTGAATTCGTGCACATAAAAATTTCGAGGTCACAATCAAACATGACATTGCGATGATAGGGAACACCAAAAAAGTGGGTGGCAAAATTGTCTCTATCTATCTATCTGTTCTGTTTGTCTACAACCTGAACGGCTGGATCGATTTTCTTAAAACTTTCTGCTTACATGTTTTTTTTTCATTTTTTTAGATCTAAAAATAACTTAATATCATATATTTATGTAAAAAAAATTTTTTAGCAATTTTATAATATCTCATTTTTCACAACCTTTTTTAAAATATTTTTTTACACATTCTTGATATTTAAAAAAAAATGCATTTATGGAAAAATAATGGTACCTTTTATACAAATGTTTAAAACCGTTAAGGAAAACATTTTTTTTATATGTATGGTTCCTTTCATTTATATTCAACTTCTCCTGTATGCTTAAAAAGTGTGATATACTACCAATTTTTAATTTTTAGTTTTCTCACTATTGACTGAACAGATTTAGATTATATTTTTATAAAAAAAAATCAAATAAGATTAAAAAATATTGTTTATCAAAATTTTCAACAAAAAAGTTTTTAAATTTTTAAAAAAAGCTTCAAGTTTTTAATCTGAAAATTTGATATCTCAAAAACGAGCTAAAATTTTGATTGAATTTTTTTTGTATCCACATAAATTAATACTTACGATTTGCGTACCAAAAATGTTTCCTCAAAATGTTTTAAAAATTTGATATGTATATAAAAAATTATTTTAAAGAAAAGAGCTCGAACTCTGTTCTTTTTTTCTTTAGAATTCTTAAAGAAGTTATTTTCTCTAATTTAAATATCGTATTTCACGCTTTTAAAAATGTTTCTCTTATAATTTCTATGTAGGATGTTCTTAAACAATCATCAGCGTCTTGTACATAAGAGCAAGTACGTGTGACCCAGTTGTGAATTTATTTGTACGGAATTAGATTCCCTTTCTTTTCTACTCTGGAAAAGAGAAATGGATGACAAATTGCACATACAGAAGGTCACCGAAACATTTTTAGGTTTCCAAGATTCCTGTTTAAGACTTTTTGATGACATGCTTATTAAAAAAACTTATTATTTTTTTTATTATTTATTATTTAATTTTGTAATTAAAAAAACAATTGCATAAATTTTGAACGCTCCTTTTGAATCATAAATATTCCTTCATCCTTCACCGCATACTCAAATATAAAATCCGCTTGAAAGTTGTATGAGGACTCAGCAAAATTGATAAATATATAAACCAATTGAGATTTGAATAAAAAAGGATTTTTAAAAACAGAAATTAACACTATTTTGAAATATTTAAAAAAGAAGCATTCAAGATTTTAAAGTATGATAAAACAATTTTCGAAGTTTGGAAAAATGTAAAAAAAAAATCATAATTATTTTAGACAAGTTCTTTGACATTTTCAATTTTGTGAAGTTAATATGAAAAATTTCAAAGTAATTTTTTTCTTTAAACAAAAAAAAGAAAACCAAAAATCTTCACATGAAAGTATTGAAAAAGAAATTTTACCCCCAAAAGAAGTTTTTCGGGGTGTATGGGAAATTTATTTTACACTATTTTACTTAGTTCTCCAAAACCTACAAAAATATTCTTAGTCTCGGGAAAAGTATACTCTATTTGATTTTGCATTCTGTTTCTTGCATTATATAAATCATTTTTGACTCTGCCTACTTGCATTTTTTCTAAGAAAATAAAATAAATACATATAGAAGTAGCGTTACTACTATGGACTTTTAGGCCCGTGCAACTAAACGGCGACTTTTTGATCAGGGCGACCTTTTTCTCAGTGCGACTGCTTTTTTTCATTCTGTAAACACAAAAATAGGTATCTCGAACTCAACAATTTGTATTGAAATAGAGAAAGAGAAAGAATATTTCAATCGAATTTTATTCTGCTCTACTTTTTTCCATTTTCTTTGAATCGCAGGGACTTGGCTGAAATTTGAAGTTGAAATGAAATGAGGACATTCGAAATTGGAAAATTATAATGCAGCCGCCAGTTGAGGAAAGGGCCAAACTATTAGTTTGAAATATTTTACTAAAATAATTACTTTCTCCAATAACAATTAAAACTAACTGTGACTGAAATAACAGTTATTTAAAAAAAAGCAATCGTTAAAATGTAGGAACAAAGATGACCGTTTAAAGCTTCATTTAACACTTTTCATTTGAAATATTATAAAGTACAATTTAATGTAAGTGACATTAATATTATGCCTGTGTTAATTCTAAATCTCCTTACAGCAGAAAAAGGCATAACTGTTTTATTACTGACTGTAATTTATTATTGACTGTTATTATTATTGACTTTAGAGCTACAATTGATCACTTAAATGAAATCAGTAAGAAAACTATTACAAATTTGAATAACTGCAGTAAAATTTCGAATTTACCCGTCAACATTAAAGGTTAGGAACGGACTTGTGGTTTTCTGTGGCTGCGACTAAAAAAAGTGATCGCAGTTTAATAGTATTTTGTGGTGACATGTACGTTTATTCACATTTAAACTCATGTCTTCCATTTTTTGCGACAGAAAATCCACCAAAACGTGCGTTCCTAGCCGAAAATAACTATTCAGCGGAATCACATCTGAGCAAAATCAGTAAGAAAACATGCTACGTCTTTTTGCTGAAAGCCTTTCTCAATTGTCTTTGCTGCAGGTGAAATGTGACTTTTTGCAAAAATTATATTGCATTAATGTCGTTTTCGATTGGGCTTTGGAATTCTTCCATTCCTATCGAATATGAAAAAATTTAAATAGAAAATTTTCCATATTTTAAAGTTCAATCGGCAACGACACAAATTAAAGTTCGAAACAAATCACGAAGGTCCCATATTAGAAAAATTTGAAAAAAGGATTCAATTACATTTTTGTATTACCTCGTTGAATAATGGTTTATGTGTTGGACTTTAATGCCGAAGGTCTCTAAGAACAGAAATGTTTTTTTCCAAGGTACTGTCTCTTGCGAGGAACTAACAAATCATCCAAGAGTATACTTGTCGTGAAAAAGTGCTTTTCATATAGCTGTTCGCACTCGGCGAAAAATTGTAGGTCCCCTGCATTTCTGCCAACAACACCCACAAAGGAATGGTTGAGAATTGTAATTCACTAGGACCTAGTTCTTTGCAAGCTGTTGCGCCACCAAATTAATATATTTTCACTTACATTTTACAGTGTTGGTATACACAAAGTAAATGTTCAACAATTTTAAAGCCGACAAACATTTATATTAATATTAAAAGGTAGAGTTGCCAGGTACCTACAAATGAGACTGACTTCGACAGAAAAATTATGAAAAATAATATTTAATTAAATTATTTCAGTTCTTTCAAATTCTAATCAATAAATAATAATTCCAAATCAAATATAATATTGCATCTGGCAGGCAAAAAACTGCTGCTTTTTAAGAATAATTTGTATACCAAGAGAGCCTAACTAACCTACATTCTAAATTTATTTTATAAAATATTTATTAATGATATATTTAAGGAGAATATATCGCGTTGATTCGGCTACAGTATTATATGTTACTTCACAAATTTTCAAGATAAAATGAGAGAGAAATGTTTAAAGTAATTGTTTCATAATTCCTTAAAAACGATATCCGTTCGCCATTTTTGTTCAGGTTACAAAATTGAAGAATTTCTATAAGATCGTGTTATTTTTTTTTTTTGAAGCAAAAAGTTAGTTTCTCCATCATCATATTGAGATGAGAATATATTTTTTTTTAGTTTTAGTCTTAATAAACAGCCGCTGCAATGCACAGAGCATCATCACAAACAGAATCAGAACAAAGTATATATATTGGACGGATGGACGGCCATTTGCACGTTCAACATTTTTTGCCTTTCTCTATTTTTTTTTTTTGTATTTTCTGGAATTCCGTCAACGGAGCTCCCTTAAGCATAACAACTTGGCCAATTAGCAAGAATATATTCTATTGAAATTTATATGGAGTGAGAATAAATACAATGATCACTCTGCGTCGTCCTCTCTTTCAATATGGCATGGAGGTGAGGTACTCGACTTGAATATATAGCTATGCAGATACCGATACGCGTTGAATAAAACTTTTCACTCATTTCCAATTCACCTGATGATGCCACAGTCTGACTCTGGCAGGACATTCCACATTCTTTTTATATATCTAGGTAGGTACTATAAAAGTTGAGATACCTACATCATGTGTATACCTTTCGTTATTCCCATTCGAATGCCATTCAATAAGTTTTTCTTTCCTTGAAGCTTGCAACATTCAACGAAGAAAAAAGATTTAAAAAAAAAAAAACGACGAACCAATGCTTTGAAAAGCAATCTTTCTTCTTATTTGACACGAAATTAGTCCCATTCATTAATCAGGGGGCAATTTTAATTTTCCCTCCTGCCCATTTAATGATATATGCCATTTCATTCAATTCTACAAGAAGACAAAAAAAAAACATTCAACTGGACCGGGATTGAAAGAAAGTTCGAAAAAGTTGCGCCACCCCCGCTGAGTCACAATTCATTTAGATGGAAAACTTTGAGCAGGGGGGGTGAATGCTTTTTTCCTTCTACCTATTCAATTTCTTGCTCCCTCTCGAAGGACCGACCGACTCGACCATCAGAAGAAAAGGCCAATGGACATAAAAAATATACGAACTGATGTCAGATGGCATGCCTCATTTGTGATGCACTGAGTCCTGGTCCTCTATATAGTCTTCAGGAGATGTGGGGATGGAGATTGGACTCCTGCGCGTGGCGTATGCTCGGGATGCACAATTTTAAAGGATCACATTCCCTCGCGTGCGGACGAGTTTTTCTTTCCCATCTCCATCCTGTCATCCTCATTGTCGTCGTCGTCGCCGTCGTCGTCGTTCTCTTCGTCGTCCTCTGAGGACAATGTAATTACAAATTGCCATAAAAGCCAAAGTCATTTGTTAAAATGTGTAACGCTAGCCACCTCACCGCCATCCACCCATCTGCCAACACTCCCAACCCGCTTCTGGTTCTGGGAAGCTGTCACGAGTCGTGGCCAAACTAGCGCCAATTAAATTCGTTTTACCATCATCCATGTTTGAAATAGGAAACCCAAAGGGCAAGGAAAAGATGTGGACATAGCAGTTCCGCAGATGGGGACACCTCTATAAGCCACCTCTATACTGCCCACCATATCGCCACCATAAAGTGAGGAAAACAAATGAAAAATGGAGTTTGGACTTTTGGGACTAATCTTGATGCTTGGTCTTGGGTTGGTGCTTAAATATGCAGAACTTGGTTCCTCCAGCTGGATCTCTCTCAATGATGGTGTGGCAACGATTATGATGTTTTTAGCATCCAGAAGTTTTAGATATGGAGGAACTTTTTTGTGTGAGCAAAATGAGGAGTTAATTTAATTGAATCAAAAAAATGCCAGCAAAGAAGATAGATTTTTTATATACATAAATGCTTCATGGCTGCTTGAAAATATTTTTATTTTTTAGATATTTTTTTTTTTTTTCTGAACACTATTATGGAATCTTTGACTGTCGTTGGCGTGATTCTCAATTTGTTCAACATGATTAATTAAAAACAGAGGTGGTTTTATGTACCTGCTATAAGGGCTAGGGAAGAATCCAAAGGATAGGTTGATGAAAGAAGGTTGAAAAGTTTTTGAAGAATAGGCTATAAATGATGTGATCAATTGTGTACATTAGGTGGTGTATCAATTTCAAATAGGATTTTATTTGAACAAGAATTAATGTTTAAAAATTTAACTATCATAATTCTGTATGTATAAAATTTGAATAAATACAAATAACATCATAAATATATGTTATATAAGAGTATTAATGTTCCCCTTCCAAATGAATTTTAAAAATTTTAAATTTAATTTTCTTTTCAAGAAAATAAATAAATTTTATTTTTTGTCTTGTTTGAAATCATGTTACTTCTATTTTGATCCTAAGAATTATGGAAAGCTGAATTTTTGCGTAATGCTTCTTATCCTTTTTTTTTACAAAAAGTACAAATGTTCTCATCAACTTAACGTAAGGCAGAGGCTCCCCAAAACTGTTTTTTCTTGAATAACTTCCTAATGGTTTCTTCTAGACAGAAAATCTAACCCAAAAACAAATTTTAGCCTGTTTATGTTTAAGCTAGTTGCTTAGCAAATTTGATGTTTATTATATTGAAACTTAATCAGGTAAACTCTAGTTTTGTCAAGCAATAGCTTAAACAACATCTACAGAAATGGCCCATTAAATATTTTTTCCAATATTCAGTTACGTAATCATAAAAAGTAGACAGCACTGCTGGTTTCAATCCAAAATCATAGAGTAGTACAAAAATAGCGCAAAATTTTCACTCCTATCTCTATAAATACCAGCTGAAATGCAGCAACTTTTGACAGCTGCACGAAATAAATAATTTAAATCGCTTGCGTAATATGCTAGAAACGGCGATTTCAGATTTCAAAAACCTTGAAGTTGAAAATTACCTTGAAGGCTTGACAGTCGGGAAAGAATCCAACTACTCACTTTGAAAAGCTATAAAAACAACGAAAAAACCAAAGCTTCCAGTGACCCCGATTAAGAAAAGCCAAAAGGAATGGGCTATAAGTGACAAACAAAGAGCGATGGTATTCACCGATTACTTAGAGGAAACATTTAAGTCAGTCGATGGGCAAGAACTCAACGAAAATATTAATAAGAATTTTACGTCAAATGATAGCTACGTAACAAGAAAGGCTACACTTGCCGAATTAAAAAGAGAAATAAAGAAGATAAAGTCAATTAAAGGTCCAGGATAAGACTTAATCACGGCAGAAATTCTAAAAATGCTTCCTCGTAAAGGATTCATTAACCTCCTTTACTTTATAAATGCCGCTCTAAGGTAAGAATATGTTCCGAGCCAATGGAAAGTTGCGGAAGTCATAATGTTTTTGAAAGCTGGCAAGCCATCACATGAAAAGAAGTCTTACAGGCTGATTTCGCTTCTTCCTATAGTATCAAAAGTTTTTGAAAGAATACTACCTGCTCCCGTGCAGCCGATAATGGAAGAGAAACAATTAATACCTGAACATCAGTTCGGATTTAGAAGCAAGCATTCGACAATTGATTAAGTGCATGGAATTACTGACGTAATTGAGAGAGCTCTTGAAGAAAAGAAAATCTAGTCGACAGTCTTTTTGGACGTGTCACAGGCGTTTGACAAGGTGTGGTACGAGGGCCTTAAATTTAAAATTAAGACAAGCTCTGCTTGAACGACTTTACAACATTCCAAACGGATATGTAGATAACAGACTTTCTTGTGTAAGACACGGAAATGATTATTCTAATTTCAAAGAAATAGCGGCTGGGGTAACGTTTGAAAATAAATTGTTTAGGTCATTTGTAAATGCTCCGTGGTATATACTCGTAACAAACGAAGATCTTCACAGGTATCTTGGGGTTCCTATGGTTTCAGACGAAATACAAAGTTTTATTAGAACACCGTAATTCTACGATTATTGACATTCTTGACGAGTCGAATTTTGTACGCCGTCTACGAAGAACAAAACCTTCCGACTTGGTGCGGTGAACCGAAAACCGTTTTATTAGAATCGCGGAATAAGCAGGAGCTTTCACCGGAAAGTAATCTGCTGCACGTTACTTAACCTCATTAAAAATAAATTGGTAGATAAGTTTCAACTTACTTGCAATCGGAGGTGGTTTTAGTGTAGTAAGAATCTCATCACCCACCTATTCTTAGAGCCTTATGCAGGTTTTGCACCTACCCACGGGAAAATAAATACAAAAAAAATTATATAATTGAGATGCAAATCACGAAAAATTAATTTCGGTTTTTACCTTGGCTTGGGATTTAACAATTTAAAACTTTTTGTTTACATTTTAAAAATCTCAGAGTCAAGACACTCAAAAATTATGAATCAACACTTTTAAATATAAATTATTTGATTGAGAGGAAAAAACATTGTGAAATAAATACTTAGGGCATTTCTCTACTTACTTGAATTTGAACTCGCATTACTCCAGCTAACCAATTGCCAATTCGCAATACCGAACTTTTCTAATGGAGATTCAAATTGCGACAAAAAAATTAAAATAAATATTTGGTGACTTACAAATCAGTAATTGTGCAATGTTAATCACCAAAAAGTGATTGAAAATTAATAATTCATTAGTTGTCAATTCAATATAAAAATTAAAAAAAAACCGAATGAAACCTACATATATTCATTTCGAGAAGACGTTTGGTGCTATTAGGTTTTTATTCTTGCCATTTTCATCGGTTCACACCAAAAATGAACCAAAAACAGACCGAACCGAATGTGAGTAAAACAAGCCTTAAGCAGCTTCTCCAAAGTTCTTTTTAGAAAAGATTTAGAAATCAATATTGTGAATGCGAGGAATTATTTGGCAAAATTACTTGAGCTTAATGATACATGAAATCCTGAGGGCATTTTGTACAGGGTGGGGCAGTGAACAACAAAAATATGAAATATCAAATTTTTGCCAAAAAAAGTAAACCTATTCAGTTCTTTGAGCCTTTACCCTCTTAAATTACATATATATCGAGAAATTTTTCTTACCATTATTTTCTTAATACGAGTACAAAAAGGGGGCTGTAGAACAAAATTCAAAACAATTTGTAGAAAATATTTTTGCTGTGATCCTATTGATTAAATTATTTCCAGAACAGTATTTTCTTAAGCAAATTGATTTATTAATTGTTTTACACTACAGCACTAACCACTTAGAAATATTAATAAAAAAATTAAAAAATTAAAATATAAAAAAAATGGTCTTTTCTTAACAATGCGTTTTAAGGAAAAACAGAGTTAAAACATATAAAATAGCTAGGAAAGTGGCCTTAACCTTTTCATTTCCATCATACACAAAATCAAAAACCCCAAAAGTGGTCAGACTCGTAGCAACTGCCAAAAAAGTCTGCCTGACCTTAAAAGTCCAAGCATCAACCTGAAAAAAAAGAATTTTCTAACCATTGGAACTAGATAAAGCTTGTGTGACCACTTTACCAGGAATTTTGTTAATGTTTGGACCGAAGCTATCAGTTGGCATCTAATTTTTGCGGGGACCTGGTAGGTAATTTAAGGGTCAGCTCCCGGACATTTAAGATTGAGTTTATAGAGAAATATGCCGTATTAAAATATTAAGAAAAAACAAATTTTCTCAATTTAAGAAAACTTTGTATTGGAAGACTAATCCAGAAAACAAATACACTTTTTTTATTTTAAATTGGTAGGTAGGTACTTACAGTCTTTCTTTCTAAGTAATCTAAAATGACAGGTCCTATTTATCCAAATTAAAAAATACATTTTTAAAAGACAAATCTCATTAAATTCCTACATGATTAGAAATCATAATTATTTTAACCATTTTTTTATATAAATTTGCCTACTTCACTCAAAATAAATTTAAATATTTTTAATTTAACATCATTAGGATATTTTTTTTTTGTTTGTTGCTGTGCCAAAGCTATTAAAACAATAAGCACGCACCATATTCTTGACAAGGAAGGACCTAAGAAAAAAAAGAGAAAAATTAACTAAAAAAACGCGACTTTCATACGAGTACACAAAATGTCCGCTTTTCAGCTTTTTTATGTTTTATTTTTGTATGTTGCCATTTGCCACAACCAACATAGTAACCACCCTTCGGGACATCGTTACGCGCATTATCCTTATAGCGAACATTTATATCAACTTCATGTCCTCGGATAATTATTTCTATGTGTAGGATGTAGATATACTATTTAGATATCGTGCATACATATAGTTAAGATGAAGAAAATTACTATGGCCGTTCGTGGTGGTGTCCCAAAAAAATATAAAACAGTCACCCTTCACCATATCTAAGCTCTTGAGAATTTTCCTATGAAATTAAGGGCCGAAAACACCCAACACCACCCTCTGACTGATGGTTTTCGCTGAGTTGAAAAGAAAAGCAAGCGCCATTTTTTTTTGCGCTCTGCTTCTATCTCATTTTCGTCTATTTAAAATAAATGAACTGCGGTGATATCTTCTTTCGGCGGATTATCATAATATTCAGTGGGGCTATCTTATACAGATAAAGATACAATTTATCTGACAGTTTAAGGCAAGGCAAGGACAAGCAAATTGAAATGCTAAGATATGCTTTTTCTTTGGCAATAGTTTTGAAGAACCAAAAAAAAAAAAATTAAATTCCTCATTTTTCTTAAAACATTTTTGAACATAATTTTTCTTTGGTGTTCATAGAAAGACAGACCCTTCTTGCCAACCAAGTTATTTCAGCCTGACAAAAAGATGGAAAAATGTTTCCCTTTTGCACATTTTAATAATTTATTTTCTATTTGATTCAACAGATTTTTATATTTCTTTTTTGTTTTGGTCTCTGATTTTTTTTTTTTTGTAAAGATTTGAAAAGATTCGCCTTATGTATGTACCCCGAGTTTTATAAGGATGCAGCATCTCCTTGGAAAATTTCTTTTCATGTTTCCTTTTTAATTTTTGTTGAAAGGACGAATAAGGCCTTGGCTCTTATGGGGTTGGCAGGAGGATATTTTATTTTTCTTTTCAAAATGACAAAAAAAGTTATATATTTTTAATGAGAGCTAGATTTTCACTCAAAAGAGTGTATATATATGTAGAAATAATTAAAGCCATGTAAGTACCTACCTATTCAATATATATATACCATGGCAGATGACTTAAAAATGTTTAGTCTTTCATCCCTGATGGGATATAATAATCAAGACAAACGACGCCGGCCGTGATGTCGCGGGAAACGCAATTGCATTGAAAACCGTTCGTCTAATCTTTGAACAAGCGTGTGCTAATAACACCCTTTTTTCAACCATTCAACCCTTTTATGGATCCTTTTTGCGTTTGATCTATATTTATTGAAATTTAACGAACGGGTTGGATTATGTTCTCAAACGGGACGTGTTTGGTCTTTGGTCTTCAAAAAGTCGACTATAATACATATACATTTTACATATTATTACAGGGATAACATAAATGCATGCATAGAAGCTGAAATGGGACATTGTACATAATTTACGTGCGATTGTATTTGTATTCATATATAAAAAGAATACAATGCGTTTATTGATCATTTACATTGGGAAAGGTAAAACGAAATATGTATATAAGAGTTTTACATAATATATTTCTAATAAAGAACCCAAACACTTTATAGACAACTTATTAGATACCAGCTTTGAAAAGCACATTGTTCTAGTACTGGCATTTTTCGTATTGGAAATACTACACAAGAAATCAACTTATTCAATCTTTTTCCTTCAATTTTGAATTGAATTAAATTAGGATTTTTAGATGCATTTTGTATTCGGATAAAGGAATTTATTTGGTTCTTAAATTGTAGAATTTAAGAAATTTGGGCAACATTTTCTCAAAAATGGCATCTCTCCTTATACACATACCTAAAATGCCACTGAAGCGGAAAAAATTCTTTTCAAAAATACTTGTAAAAAATTCAATGCAAACAAAATTTATTGAGCATAAGAAAAAGTGAATCGAAATATTTGTTGCATTGAAAAAATGAATGCAAAATAAAATTTTGTTTGCATTTAAAAATGATGTTTATGCAAAAAAAATTTCTTGCATTTAAATAAGTGTAACGGGCCAAAAATGTTTTTCAAATAAAAAAATATCAACGCAAGATATCTGGATTCAAAATAAAATGCAAGACTAGGTCCACGTACTTGCTGTTATGTTCAAGACGCAGAGGGTTTAAGTAAAGACATAGAAATTATGAGAGAAAAAATATATAAAACCATGAAATACGATATTCAAATAAGCAACACAACTTCTTTGAGTGGAGTTTGAGATGAAAAACAAGAATGCCATCTTAATTCTTGATTAAATATGATTAAAAAAAATATTTTAAAGCGTTGGAGCCGTTTTTTTTTTAATAATTTCTTATATATTTATCAAATTCTCCAAAACATTTTTAGGGAAAACTTTTGCTATGCCAATCTTAAATTGTTTATAGCATATAATAATAAAATTTAAAAAAATGTCAACCTGTTTTTGAGATATCGAATTAAAAAAAAAATAATTGTAAGTCTCTCATCAATGCACCACGGATTTAGCACCGCCATTAACTGTTTTCAAAAAGGTTGTACTGTATTGCGCTCAACTTGTAGTACTATTATAAAAAATTAAAGTTGTGCTGTTATGTGCTCACTTTGTGCGCTGCCATATTCCGAAAAGATAAGAAAAATCTTAAATTGCGGTGATTACTTCACGCTTCACAAAACTGTTTTTTGGCCGTAAAAGTTACGAATAAGCAAATTTTTTTATCTCTCATGGCAGCAGAACCTTAACTTTTTAGTAATAATAATATTTAAAAAATAAATCATTCGTAAAATTTGAGAATTTTTTGAAAATATTTACGGCACTAGTTGAGCACAATGCAGCACAACTTTTTTTTTTGAAAATCCAAATTGGAGGTTCTAACTTCACGCTACATCCCTTCGAAAAGTTTTGTTTTGGCTTTAAAAGTTGTAATTATGCGATTTGTTTTATTTTTCTTTTGGGTTCTTAGTAGCATTTGTTGAGCATAACTTTTTTTAAATAAATTTTGAAATTTTGCAAAAAATTACAAATTTTTGAATTTTTCAAAAATATTTACGGCAAAATCATTCGTAAAATTTGCGAATTTTTTGAAAATATTTACGGCACTAGTTGAGTACAATACAGCACTTTTTTTTCGAAAAACCAAAATGGCGGTGCTAACTTGATGCACATTAAAATACCACTTATAGAATTTGTTTGAAAGTCTATTCTCAACTTTTATCTATAAAACAAAAATTAAGTAGATATCTTCATTCGTTCTGGAGATATTGTGAATGAAAAAAAAACGAAGGAGCATAGGAGCATTAGAACGTTCGTACACAGACTCTAGATCAGTGTTTCCCAACGTGGGGCCACGCCCAATAGGGGGGCAATGAAATTTTTCAGGGGGGCAATTTTAAAAGAGAACATGGATTTCACTTTCGAAATTATTTATTATTTTTTTTTTTCAAAAGAGTCCGGAACCAATCTTGGATCGTTCAAACTTTCGCTTGTGTCAAATACATATTAAATACTTTTCCTGCCATTCTGTAAAGAACAAAATGTGAGCATGATCGACTTATACTTCATACTGAAGTAAAACGGCTCTTGAAACTGTTTAAAATATTAGTGGAACTTTTTGATTCTACTAAAGCCTAGTACTCACCTCTTGTGAAATGAAAATTTTAAACCGGTTCAAAATACACGTGAATTAATATTATGAAAATATCATAGTTTTTCACGCAAATTATTGATACTCAGTTTGAAATTTTTAATACTCACTTTGAGTGGAAAAAATAAATGCGTTTTTATGAAATTTATTTAACTATATATTTTTGGAGAATATTTATTTTAAGTTCGTATTTTGTTGTATTTTCGTGTTTTGTGTTATGTTTGTATTGTCGGTAGCAACAATAATTAATTAATTGACTAATGTCAGACTTTTCCTTATCAATTTATTTTATTCCTAGTGGTTGTACATTGGGAAATGAAAATCATTTCGTGAAATATATATCGAACTGGTTCATATTTCATTCTCTAATTTGGGTACTCACGCCTTGTTGTGAATTCCACCGGCATATTTGTATGGAAATTTCATTTTCACTCGAACTGAGTACTAGGCTTTAAGCAATAAACTGGAAATAAAAATTTGCAAATTGAGTTATTCAGTCAATATGTAAGCAAATTGAAGGATAAATTATAATCCTTCCGGAAACAAAAACGTAGATCTTTGATTTGGTAACCCTTATTTATATTTCAGACATACATTCACAACTCAAATTTTCACAGGTTCAAAAGGTGATTTTTTTCCTTGCCCAAATAGAATTGGACAAAAAAATACGTCGGGGCTAAGCACCTTATATGTTAAATGCAACAACAATTATGCCCCTTTGGCCTTAGCTAAGCCCAGAAAATTTTCGGGGCCCACATAAGACTGTGTTGCCGGCACGAATTTCATACACGTTAGCGATATTTTGTTTGGAAACTCCATTTTTTTTCTGTCATGGCATGCATTGCTAAAAACTAATGTCGTTTTTTCGTCCAATTCCCCTGGGCCTGCAAATACAAACACACCAAATGTTTTCGAAAATGTGAAGTGACTGATACCGCTATAGGGGACATAAACATTTTGGAAATGTTTTGGTGGGGCACAGCACACAGAAAGTTGGGAAACAACAATACTATAGAGCGTGTAGGTTGGGTCAAAAGAAGACAAAATAGTATAAAAAGGAGTTTCATATCTCCCCATTCAGATGAAAGGAGCAATTGTCTCTAAAAAAAAATAACTCAAAACAGAAAAAACAAATTTTGAAGTAGAGTGCGGTATTATCTGGAGAAAAATCGTTTAGCTCCTTTAAGGTCAAAAATATATTCTTCAATGCTCTTTTAAAGTAAAGTTATTTTGATTGATAGTTTTTGAAGCTATTGGGTCTAGAAAAACAATTTAAGGCTTAAACGGAAGCTAATTCAGTCGTTATACGCAATTGCAGTCTTTAATGAGTCCTTGAGGGACAATACTCAATAATTTATAAAAACGCTTTATGTTCTTTGACAATGTTACGTTCGGCATTCGGGTTGAAAGCTTGGAATTATTCATAAGGATCAAAGACTGACAACTACCAGATATGATGCAAGGTCTTCTATCCCTTGCCCAACACGGTTCTTGCACTCTAATAAGTGAAGTAGATTTGGTTATCTTTGTATTTCTCAAAAGCTGGAGGATTTTTTATATTCTAGTTTTAAGTCACTTTTTTGGATAATTGCCCCTCCCACCTGAACAGGGAGATATGCACCCCCTTTCCTATAGTACTTTTGTCTTCTTTCGGCCCAACCTACTTTCTGTAAGGCTTTGAAGCATTTTTAAGCCAAGCACGCTGTATTTTTCGTTATACTGTTAATTTTTATAGGTTAGGTACTACTTGTTGTTATACATTTATTATTGATACATTTTGAAAGGCTGTCTCTTGGAAATCTTTAAGTCTTCAGAGACGATTTTGGGCTCGAATTGATGCAAGTTTAATAAATTTGAGATCGTTGAGAATGTTTTCATAAGATAAACTATTCTTTTAAATATATATTGATAATATCTGAAAAAGTCACGAAAATTTCTTGGTTTTTTTAATTTCTTACAAGAATGCGTTCAGTGCTCGAGGTCGAAAACTTGGATTGTTTACTAGGCCAACATCACAAACAAATCAGTAAAAAATCAGAACTACCGGATCTGACGCAAGATCTGATGTAAAGATTACTGGGGTAGTAAGTACATAAATCAAAGCAAAATAAAAATGACGGATCGACATTTTGTCGTGACAAATTGATTGCTGTTTTATTTTTCAAAATGAAATCATTTTAACGACTGCCCAAAAAATTTGTCTTCATAGTCATTTGATTTGAAGTGACAAATGCATGTAAATCAAAACTTTTAAAATAACTGCTGAAATAGATGGTACTGAACACAACAAATTTTAATTTCATTGCGTTAAACTAAAGAATTAATCTTTAATATCATCCTTTAGCAATAAAAACAGCTATACTACTTTAGATGGAAAAGTACACTGTGGCGTATGCGTAACATTGCTCAACACAACAACAAAAATAAGTAGATCCCTGTGAGTGGAGGAGCAATACCTAAATCTTTTTCGATATGATGCTTAAGATTCTAAAACAATTTCGAAAATCGTCTACATGCCCAAATTCACAGACATTGCTAAAGTTGTATTTAGGTAAACCATTTTCACTTTGAACTTTGAATTTTTTTTAAACGGTCTGGCCGTGGGAACAATACACTAAAATGATCTTAGATTCCGTGATATGTGATCCGATGATTATTGCTATTTCATCAAAGAGAAAAAACTTTGCATGGAAGATTTTCAAAAAAATTAAGGGATTTTGGCAAGAAAAAATATTTATTTGGGATTTTGTTTGATTTGGGCCCCCTTCCTCATAGGAATTTTTTCTAGTTGGACTTAATTTTTTGGGGTATTTTATGCGATTGAGATTTTGTTTTTTGGGGAAAACAGGTTCCTACCTTCAAAAATAACCCACCTACAGATTCCAATCAAGAAATGTGACCAGGATAGCTTTGCAAGAAAAAAACATGTACCAACTGACCTGTCTCGTCCTTAAAACAATACTAAGCAATAATTTCTTTTAGATGTCCATGACAACAAATTGTTGCCTGTTCTTCGTCTTATTTCTAAAATTCATGTTGCATTATGTCACTACTGAAAAAATCGCCATTTTTAGTAGGTATACAATCTTCATTTATACTAAATCCGTTACCATACAATTTGAATGCAAGAAATGTGTGATTTTTTTAAAATTTGTATCTACACATTTATGATCTCAGATTTTCATTAATTCTGTTTTTTGTTTAAACCGCTTCAATGACTTTTTGAGTTCTATTTTTTGCAATATTATTTTTTCCTTTATTATTCATGAAATAAAAATTAAAACAGTGAATGGTTAGTACATATTTGACTACTTATGTATTACTTAAAAATAAATCAAATTAAATTAAAAACACAAGTTTCTTTAGAGAGCTCGACTTATAAAGCAAAAACTTATAAAACTGAAATCCAAATTACCAAAGACAAAAACCTTAAAATTTACCTCTCTATAGTTTATTCAAATTCAAAGCCAACTCACTCCTGTTCTTTTAATGCCCAATCTCTAGAGAAACAAAAAATAAATAACAGAATCCTTTTTGAGCTTTAAGTAATCCTTTTGATGGTAGTAAACATATCCACCTCCGCCATTAGTACCGGTACCGGATGGAGTAGTCATTGTGGCATGGCCTCAGGTATTTCTGATTCAAGATTTTCTTTTTTTGTTTGCTTTCATTTTATTCCGCGGTATTTTCAGTATTTTATTTTACAGTTTTTTTTAGAGATTTTTTTTGCGCTCGCGATGGAGGATAATAATAGTAATTAAAAAATATAAGAAGAAAAAAAAATTAAATTGCACAGTTCTTTTATTCTTCAAAGGGTCGTCGTCGTTGTGGTTGTTGGACAACGAGGACGACGTGGATGGGGCAAAGCGTGACGACGATGGAGGCACCATCAATGGGGTTCGTTTTGTATACCTACATATAGAGATGGAGCTGGATCGCTAAAGAGTAAGTTTGCAGAAAGACGGTATAGTCCTTCCCTGGTGGTGGTGCTACTTTGTCCCATGGTACAGTAAATTATGGAATAATAGTAATTATTTGCAGTTGGTTGCGGCAAGGTCGACGCCGTGCCGCGCCGCGTCAACCAACAAAACAAAAAGAGGTTGGCGAGATTTGTAAGGATTCTTTTAAAAATTCCACAATTGTGATGATTTTTTTTTTGTTATATCTTGTGTGCGCGCGAGAAAAACTCCCTGAAGGAGAGAAAAATTAATAAACGAAATGCTGCACTAATGAGAGTTTATGACACAGAAGATGAGAAATAATATAAAAGAGGCTTTTGCTAAATGGGAATGGAATGGTTGCATTCTCTGATTGGCGGGAATTATGCAGGACATTGTAAGAAAAAAAGAAACAAAAAAAATTTAAAAAAAAGAAACAAAAGAAAAATTTCAAGGAAATTCTTAATTTTGTAAATGAATTGGGAATGCTAAATAGTAGATAGGATTATTAAATTGTCTCTAGATGTAAAAAAAAACAACAAAGCAAATTAGTTATTCTCAAATAATTGCGTATTTCCTCCCAGAGGCTAAATATTTTCAAGTGCCCTGAGTCGCATTTACATCTAGACATTACTTTTTCTGGCAGACTCATTAGTTTTTTAATGAAACAAGCCAAAATTGGTTTTGTCCCTTGTGTCAATTTTAAAATTGTATGATTCCGGAAAAAGCAGGGACTCGCCAAAAAATAGTTTACCTCATTAATGAAATTGATTGACTCAATCAAAACATCACACGACCAAATAATCGATCAATAAACAATCGAAACAAAAGATCAATAAATCCTTGTTAGTTATGAATAGTATTGATCGTTTACAAAGGCAATCTAAAAGGATCGTTTTGTTTGATCCTTTTTTTGTTCAATTCTCTTTACGTACTTAAATTCCTCTTTGTACCAACAATTCAGGATGTGGAACTGGGTATATAGTTTTGGGTACCCTAACGAGGGTAGCGACTAGTGAGTGATGATGTTTTTTTTTTTTTTTTTTTTTTGTGCGTTACCTTCTCATCATGAGGGGTGAATCTGTGCTGGGATGATGTCAGGATTATGTGAAGAGCCTTTTTTTGTCTTCATTGTCCTATCCTTAGTCTTTTTTTTCATAAAGACCAATTTATTTGACAGTGAGACTTATTGATGTTTGATTGTTGCCTTTGCACTCATCCTTAAAAGTCATTTGGTGTCAATAGTTCATGAGAGGAGAGAGTTCATGAAGGTTTATGTGGTTTGCAAAAAAAAAAAATCTAACTAGAAAAAAAAACTGTGGGGTGAACTCAGTTTTAGTGAGATTGTTTTTTTTTTTTAATGAGCTTAGGGACTGTGACAAATAATGGAAAAATTATTTTTTTTTTTATTGAGATTAAGTGAGAATTTTTGTTCATGTTTTACATGTTTATTAACTTCTGATTAATTAGGTACATTAAAATGGTTTAGAGATTTGTTTCTATCATTTTGTTTTTTTGTTGTTTTTTTTTTTGTTTGCTTCTTAGACAAATAGGGTCTATGAATTGAAATATTGAAATTGCGGTTGTACTTAACTGGGTTTAAGCGACCGTGTAATGTTTTAATCACAATAAAAATGCCATTCAAAATCTTAATGGGTAGTTTTGAGTCAGTTAAATTATAAACTAGGTATGCATAATGGATTCATACATAACAGGGATTTAAAACAACTCTATGGGTAACTAGAGAATCATTGATATTAATAGCTTAAGGTTTCCCCATAATTAAATATGTTTACAAAAAAAAAATAAATATTTTGTTTTCAATATATCAATAACATTTAATATAATAATAAAAAGAGACATTTTAAGAATTTAAAGGGAAGGTATAATAACTGGGTCTCATAGGACAG
This sequence comes from Dasysyrphus albostriatus, assembly GCA_946251815.1. Lineage (NCBI taxonomy): Eukaryota > Metazoa > Arthropoda > Insecta > Diptera > Syrphidae > Dasysyrphus > Dasysyrphus albostriatus. Next base: position 144,048,486 of record OX276336.1, read on the forward strand.
TCTGTCGGTCAGCCTTTGTGGCTAGATTGATTTTCTTTAAGCTTGGTTCATCCAACTATTTTTTATTTTCTTTAACTAAAATTACTGTCATATGCACTTTTTTAGTAATTTGATAAAATCATACTTTCTTTATCAAAACTGGCAGCACATATTTTTCAGCAAAAGTTCAAGTAAAAATTGAGGTGAAAAATTAGAATAAAAATTTGAAAATTCATACATATTTAAAAAATGTGTACTATTTTTTTTTTTTATTAAATTTTTACCTATTTATTAATATTTTTTTTAATTTGTTTATTAAAATGATTAGGTACTTAAAAAAAAATTTCGAAATTTAACTTGCACAATATTTTATGGAATGATTTCCGGAGTGATTCTAAAAAAATATAGTATTTAGGGAAAATTCTATGTCTCAACCCAATTTCTAAAAAGTTGACTTAAAATGGAAAAAAAATATTAAAAACCAACAATATTGCATTACATGATGTGTTATAGCTTTTTTAAAAAGATTATATTCCATTCTTTTATTGGTTTCCAAATAAAATTATTTTAGTAAAAAATTTTGAAGAAATTAAATTTCAAAGACAAAATTTTTTAGTTTGTTTTCAAAAGTTTTCGTTAACTAATGTGCCATTGTTGATGGAAAAATACTTCTCAATTTTAAAGAAAAACAAGAAAAACAAAAACTGACAAATTTGGCCGCATTAATTTTGGTCAATTTTGACCCCAACCCTCTTCATACAGTTTTTTTTCAATTTTTTCTTACCAAAAGTAATGGTATTTGCCATTAAATTTTTAGCAATTTTAAAAAAATTTGTTTTCTGAAAAATGACAGACAACTACTTTTTTTTAAAAATGCACTACTGAGTCACACGTACTCGCTCTTAAGAAGTACTGATGGTTAAAGAAATTTTTTGAAACATAAAAAAAGAAATTAATATCAAATATTAAATTCTTAAAATATTTGTTAAGGATTTTATTTTAAATTGTCAACCCGTTTTTGAGATATCGAAAGTTAAGTTAATTTGAATGCGTTCAGCCAATATTAAGAAAATTTAAAATTAAAAAAAAAAAACATTTTATGGTAGGTACTAGATATCAATAGTTTCTAGGTGATAAGTTTTAATAATTTTTGGAAGTAGACCGTACTAATTTAAGTATATGGAGAAACCTTTCTCAGAATCAAATTGATACCAAAATATATTCATTAACGATTGTTTAGGTTTTATATCGAAGGCACAGTTATTTTTTCATTAAAGAAAATTTTTTTCTTCAAATATTTTAGAAAAAGTTAAATAATACTTACGTAAGTATCGAGTTTCAAAAAAAAAAACGATCATGTCATTTTCGAAATAGGTATTTGATTTTCAAAAAAAAACTGTAACATTTTTTAAAAATCAAAAAAAGAAAATTTCAATATTGGTACACAATTCTATTTATATTTTTAGAAGCTTCTTTAAAAAAATCATTGAAATCAGTCATAGTGTTTTGAAGAAAATGGAAAATAAGGAAAATGGTTCTTTATGAGGTATCATTTACAACTTTAATTTTGGAAAATGGTTCCTATCCAAAGTTACCTTTTTTATTGAATGTAATTTATGAAAAAAAAATTAAGAAAAGTTGTGAGGCTGTTTTAGAGAAAAAAAAACAATTATAAAAAATGTTTAAGCAAATTCTATGGCAGGTACTGTTATTTTTGGTTCTAAGAAAATATTAAAGAAACGTAATCAAAAAAACAGTATGCACAAAGTTTAAACAAAATGTATAGAGCCGTTTAGTCTGTAGCTTAACGGACAGATAGACAGAAAAACTTTTTTTGTCTTCTCTATCATTGTAATAACAAGTTTTAACAAAATCTCGAGTTCCTACGTATCGCAAGTAAAAATTTATAGAATTACTTTTAGTGAAGGCTAACTTAAGTAAGAAAGCCACTTTTAAAATAATGGCTATTAATAGTTCCTCTGAAAGAATCATTTTTTATTCAAATTTCTTAACAACGATGTGACTCATTTTCATAATGTTTTTAAATACTGAAAAAAATATTAAACTTTATGCAAAAATAACGGTACCTTCCTTACAAATGCTAAAAAACCGTTGAAGAAAATCTCATTTTTTTCGAAAACGATTTTGATCGTGGAATAATGTCTTGTGCGTTGTTGGACTGTTCATGGCAAAGTTCTGGGTTCGATTCCCAGGCGCTTCCACCTAAAATAGAAACGTCTTTTTCGAGGTACTTACTCTTGTGAGGAATTGACCAGTCCTCCTTGTTGTTATGTGTAGGTCCCCCCCTCCCATTCCTGCTAAAAAACCCGCACACAGGAATAGTTGAGAGTTGTAAGTCACTAGACATAATAATATTGCATACCAAAGTTTTCAAAATGATATAATGTAATTTTTTAAACATAAATTGAAAATATTTATTAGAAAATTTAGTTTTTGAAAATCGCTTTGATATTTTGTATTATTACATTCTTGTCTGTATATTAATAAAAACTAAAAATTTTCATTCTAAAATTTGTATCTAAAAATATTTTGAAGATTTTATATACAAAAATTTGCTTTTTATAATACAATTTCTAATTGAAATAAATCAGCCAAGTAGAAGACTTAGCATTAAGGATTAGACTTGTTGAATTCTTGATTCAAAATTACTTTTAAAGGCCTTTACTCCAACAAATTGGCGTTTCGTCCAGCTTATTCACTTGTACTCATCAATGAATACTAAGAGCCTTTGTTTTTTGTTTTATTAATTCATATTTATTCAAGAAATAATTTGGCATGACTAATAAAAGTGTATTCTTAGCATTTTAAAGAACGGATTCCGAGTTTTAAATTATTTAAAATATTTAAAATTAACAGAGAAAAAAAATCATTCAACACTAAATTGAAAACAAAAATTAAATTAAATTCAAGGCAAGAAAAGAGAGAAATTGAAGGCTTTTTTTCTAACCATGCCTGCCGTTTGCATTAAAATATTTTATTTTAAACAAGATTTAGATAAAAACAAAAATCCCATCCACATAAATTACAGGGTATATACTTTCAATGCGTAATATTTTTAATGAAAACATAAAAATAATTCGACATTAGTCAAGTAATTTACGCTAGAAAAATGTCTAATATTTCAAAAGAAATAAAAATAATTCTTATAGATAACATAACCTCATTATTTTTCTTCATTTAATTTTTCAAAGTAATAACTCAATTAAGTTTATGTTAGATGAAACATTCCCGACAAAAAAAAAAACAACCTTCGATTTAAAAATCATCTACGGGTAATTTCATGCTTCAAAAGGCAAACCCTTTCATCTATGTTTGTCCTTTATCGATTTCTTTCGGGTTTTTAATTCTCACTTTCCCAATTTTTTTTCCTTTTTTTTTTCTTTTTGCTTGCTCATCAGTGGTCTAGTTTGAGTTTTTTTTTCTGCCCCCTTTAATTTTCATACCAAAAGTGCTTCAGGGACAAGCTTACATTAAATACAAAAATCATCATTTCTCTTGAAACGATACATATGTACATATACGTATGTAGGTACATAACACCTACATACTAGTATAAGTAAGGAAAAAATGTCCTTCGGAAACTCCCAGAGAGTTAATGAAGATATTCTCACATGTTAAATCACCAAAAGGGATGGATGCTTTTTAAATTTTAAAGGTCCTGAAAACTTAATCTTTTGAAAAATTTACATCGAAACATTAGCTTATTTTAGTTCTTTCAAAACTACAATGCCTTTATATAAATGAGAAAAAAGTTTGATGAATTTCTAAGTTTTATGAATCTTTAAAAATTAAAAAAAAAATGAAGATTAAAATAGCTATTGTTTTAAAAATATTTTAAATAACTCGACAATGACGGCAAAGTTGAATCTCTAATTACTTTAACACGTGCAGTTGTTTTCGTATACAATCTTCTTTTGTATTCATTTTTAAATTCAAATTAAAGAAATTTTACAACTCACCATATGGTTGCTTGAAACTGTATCTGAATTAACTTTATCATGCATCGAAATCAGAAAAAAATACCAAAAAAAAACGAAACTGTAACGAAAATAATTTTTAACAATATAAATTTCGATAAAATACATAAATGCAAGAAGAAAAAGCGAAAAAAAACCGGAAAAATATAGCAAAAAAAAAGCCATCCCAGGGTGTTTTTTAACACAATAAGCGTAAAAGGATGTTACCACCCCTTGTTGCTCTGTCAGGAATCAGGATTCAATTTAACATCAAGAAATTAAAAAAAAAATGGTGTCGACGGGTCGTATTTTTTTTTTTTTTTTTGTTAAATGTAAGTTCTTTTTATTTGACGCGCTCTTAATTTCCGTGACGTTGTTATGTTTTTTTATAAGATTTTTTTTTCTCGGACCTATACAACTGGGAAAGGGTGTGCATTCGCGCACTCAATTTATTGTTGTTATAATAAATCGAGAACATTTTAATTTTTTTGTTGCTGAGTTTTTTTTTGCTGTTTTTTTAACGAGAAAAGTTTTTTTTTTAGTTTTTGACTGTAAGGATATCCCATTGTGCGTTTGTTACATTTTTGACATCTGAAAATTATCTACAGGATTTATGAGGAAAAAAGTGTAGCTTTTTTTTTAATTATTTCAGTGTGATATTATCATCATGATGATGATTTTTTTTTTTACATTTCTATTATTGCTTTTTTTTTATTTAAAAATGATGAAGAATTATGGTTGCAATATGGGAGTTTGGGATAAAAGAAATACAATTCAACTGTCGACTAAAGAGAGCATATTTTGCTTTAAAAGCATTTGAATGTCTCAAGTTCATATGCCAGTTAATTTTTTTTTATGATAAGTACGTACATAATGTAGGTAAAACGTATGTACATATATGTCGTTTTTGTTATATGAACGTAACACATTTTAGCTAGTTTCATAAAGGACAAGAGAAGGTAAATAGAAAATAATTCGAGTTGTCTTATAACAAATCATTTCATCTTGCAATACACTTACATTATTATTTACTTTAGGGCAGATTAGGGGTACAGAGTTTTGCAAATTAAAATTTCGGATCCAAATATCGAATTGAAAATCTCACAATGAGAAAATTCCATTATAAAAATCCCGCAATTACAAAATTTCGCAAAATTTAATTGAAACACATAATTTTCTTAACTAAAATTTCGCTGTTAAAATCTCGGCCGATTTTTTAATTGCGAGATTTTGAAAAGAGGGTTCATAAAATTCGGACTTTCGAGATTTAAAATAAATGCAGGATTTTTTATTTAAGATCGGTCTTACGGAAAGTTTTGCATCTGAAAAAAATAGAATTCAAGATTATGGTTTATCTTAAGGAAGACTGATAAAATAAAATCGCACGTACTTGCTTTTATGTTCAAGTAGCTTGGAACTTAATAACTTTAGAAATATTCAAGTGATTATAGAAAAACAAGTATAAAAAAACAAACATTTAAATCATTCTTTAAATTGTATAAACAACCCGTTAGAGCTCAAAAACAAGTATGCAATTAGATTACTTGGAAAAAAATTAAATATACACAATGTAAAAATTAAATTTAAAATCTTTGGAGCGGTTTCCTTGGAGACTAATTTTGTATATATAAAATATTTGTAACATTTAAAACAAAAAATTATTTTTTGAGTATTTATTAATATACATTTATAAATCTACTTTCAAAAGTTTGTGTTCATCATTTTCAAAAAAAAAATAATATTTTGTTAAATTATTTTTTTTTTATTGTGATATGACAATTTAAAAGAACTTTTTCATGCCAATTTTGATTGAAATCCGTTGAGGCGTTAATGCAAAAATTTAAAATAAAAAACCGTTATTAATTAAGAACCGTTAGTAACAGGCTTGCCAGATTGGGCCATTTATGGGAAATTGGGCTAACTTTTTTCAGAATTGCCGACAGTAGTTTCAGTATGACAGCCCAACATAATTGGGCTATAAATAGCCCAAATCTTATCTTGGGTGATAATTTGTTCATATAAATAAATCATATAACAACTACTTTTCTCGCGTTCCATAACTTGGCAATAATTTTTATTCACTTAATATATACTTATTGGTTTTGACATTTGAAATTAATCTTTACTTAAATAATATCATTCAGTTTATCCGTTGTTCCTAGAATTACCATTTTTATTTTAAAAATGTTTTGGTTTAGGCAACTATTTGGGCCACTTTTTCGGCTCCGGTCTTAGGCTACTCAATTTTTTTAAATTGGGCTATCGAACTAGTCCACGGCATGGCAACCCTAGTATCGTCTGGTTTCGCTCTAGTCTCAGTCATAAACGAAAATAAAAGGCACGACTTGGTAACATGTTCTTGATCTTTTATTTGAACTATTTTATTTTATTATAGATTATAAACTATTTTTAGATTTAATTAAAAAAAATCATAATATAAAATATGCATAGTAAATGAAAGACTTTCTTTTTGAATAAGGTTTTTTTAACTGTCTTAACAATTTTAAAGAGCTTTTTCCCAATGTAAGGTTCCGATTAGTTAGCCGAAACATACACTCTGTGTCAAAATATCATAGCCGGAAAACAATGCTGTTTCAAAATTATTAGAGCCTTTTCCAAGGAACCAAGATAAAGAAAAATATGCAATTAAGTTGTTGGATTTCACTAAAAGTCACTTCCTCCACCTAAAAAGAACCAAATCTGAAAATTTCAGCCAAATGTTTGGTTTCAGAAAAACAAAGAAAAAAAAAATTGGGCTCGGTATCGTACAACTCACAAAGTCTCGTCTAGGTATCACTTCGGATGCTTTGGAGCTGGTATCGTCTCGATATCGTTTTGGACTTCAATACCGAAACCTAACGAAACCGTGACTATTCGAGTATCGTGGTTCGAGGCCAGAGCTTATAACACGATGATTCTTTGCATCAAACTCTTTTAAATCGGTGCGAAGCTGAAATCAGATATGAAAATTGAAAATAGCCAGACGCCCTTGAGTCGTATAATAGGCAACTCATTTCAAATCAACCGCAACTAACTTCACTTTAAAGTAATTCGGTTTCACTGTTCTTCCCAGAACTTTCTTTTAAATTCTTCTTTCTTTTATGATTTCTATTTTCTATTTTTTCAGTCCCAATTTTGGGCTACTAACATTTCTAAATTGAGCTATCGAGCTTGTTCAAGACATCGAATCCTTAGTTAGTAATATTAAAGAAAAAATGTTTAAAAGTAAAGGGTATTTTTTAAACGTGTGGTTTTCAATCTGGCAATACTTTTTTCGGAGTTGGTCTTTTTGACAGCTGTCACTTGATTTATGCTCAGTTTAGTTTGTCATATCATAATAAATAGACTAACTCCTGAACAACGTTGACGTTCACAGCCTTTGGTTCCAACAAGACGGTGCTACATGCCAACGAAACAATCAATTTATTGGAGGAATCTTTTAGTGAGCACATTATCTCGCGTCGTATGGGCCTGTGGCGTAGCCTCCAAGATATGTGAAGTAGCTTGTCTACACAGATAAGTCCGAGGCGATTGACACCTTGGAAGAGAATATTCGGCACATTATTGCTGACATACGGCCCCAATTGCTGCAAAAAGTGTCGAAAATTGGGCCTCTCGAAATAATTTTTAAAACATAAAGGCAAACCTTTATCTTTATAATAAAGCTAAATTCTTGGCCATAACATTAAATAATATGCATTTAATTTCTTCTTGAAAACCACACGTCTAGGAAAAACGCCCTTTACAAAAGTACCAAAAGCTTTAGCTTTAGGTAATTTTGCCAGCCTTAACATTCTAAATACATTCGATTAGGTAAAGTATATGTACTTCCCTATACCAATTGGTTGTTGAACTTTGATCAAATTCTTAATTTTTCTAAATGGTGGTTCTCTTTGCAGGAAGCAAAGCACAAAAGTGAACTAATCAGTTCTAGGTATTAAAGTCTTACAAAACGCACCATTCATAGAAGTTAGCCTGCACTGCAATGCTTTAACACATTATTCCAACTAAAAACCTTTGGCCACAGCATGTTTGGTATGCTCATGGCTCGTCAATTGTGTACAACATAGGTACATGCATGCATATATCTTATATCCCTTTGTCTATGCTTGATATGCATCGGACCGTTGAACAGTGAATCATGAACATATCCACTCATGTTTCACATTCATGATACACAATTTCCTAGAATAACTCAAAAGCCACCATGACAGTCCCCCAGAAGCCAGAATGAGCCACCACCATCAGCACAAACACAAACACACAAACAACAAAGTAACACTTCCAGACTTGGTGGAGTCGTTTTAGTTGAAGAACCTTATACTAGCTGCAATATACCGCTCCCAAACCACCAGCACCCAGCACCATAAGCAATTCCCGCTGATTCAGAGTGTCAGTCAAATAAATAAAAATATAAAAATATTCTCCTCATCCCTATGCTAATGCGAATGCCGAACCACGAACCACCACCCTAGAGTTGCTTTGACAAGCTGTCATCTGACTCTGTTCTTCCCGGGTCAGTTCGGCATTCTGTTCGGTTGGCTGGCCGACTATACACAGCCACAGCCATGTCCGCGTCGTTGGTTATTCTGCGAAATACCACCGCACCGCTTTCCGTAACCGTTAGGTCTCATGTCCAATCGACGGGAAAATCTTCTTTGTTTTCTTGTTGACCAACAGCAGCTTGTACCCCATCTGCCTCCTGCTCCTGAGTCTACTAGAAGGCACAAAGCGATTATCCACCCGTTGAAAAGTGATTCATACACACTTTTTTTCGTATACACCCAGGCCTGAGCTCCCAAGGTGAGTTGATGGACAACACCACCGAGAAAATAAGAAAAACGAAGAAGCAGCACCACAAACAAAATAAAAGAATGAAAAATCCAGGTGGACAACGAATGATTTTCTTTTGTTTTCAAAATTTTTCCCGCCATATTATGAGTGACAAAGTTCTGTTTGTCTGTCCGAGACGAAGCGGTGCCGGCATGTCTTTGAGTCACAACTGCTGCGTCGCGTCACTCAGCAAAAGAAGCTTATTCCATAATTAATATGGCTTCGGCAATTTTTCTATGAAACAAAGGTTGAATGCTGAACCAACGGCATCAGGTGGTGTGTGCACAGGTGTACCTATACCGACATTCCCACAACACGCGTGCATGCCAACAGTTTGGGGACCATTCGTTTATTGTTTGGTTTACTCAAATGTCGTACAAGGTGACTTGAAGAGTAATAGAATATAGAAGCTTGTTTGATTTTTTTTCCGTTAATTTTTCCACATCCGGTTCTCAAGGCTCAAATTCACTATACACTATAGAAACTTCAATCGATGTTAATATGGAGTGCAACGAGAAACCTCAACAAACGGCAATTGATATAGCCGGACAGTCAAGAGTATCGGTTTCATTGTTGCATTATATGCTCTTTATGGAACTTATATAGGAAGCGGTGGCTATTGGGTCCTTTGATCGTTTTGAGAAATCAAAAAGAGCCGCCAAAGAACTGTTTACACGGTGGATTATAATTTGAACTAAAACCTATAAAGGGGAGCTTAATTTTTCTTTGTTGTTTTAATGTTTGATGTTTCCCATCACGACTTGTGATACCTTTATATGCTTGTTCAAGGAAAGTGAAGCTTATTGTTGTTGGTTAGAATTACTTGAAATAAAACAAAAAAGTTCTCTGTGTTTTGTTGCAGCAGGTTTTAGGTATAAAATAACAAAATGTGCCGACAAAAGGGGTTTGCTAATGAAGAAAATCGAATTAGGAAATTGTTTTGGGGTTGTTGTGTTTTTTTGACTTTTTTGATTCATAAGACTCGGAATATCTTGATAATCGAAGTTTTTGGACTGAAAAAAAAACTTTTTTACCAGGCACAAATATTTAGAAGGATCTCTTCTTTGAGAAATTGTAGACTACCATCCCGGACACACTACGTCCAACCATCAAGACTTAGTCTTCTGGCATCCACTTGGTCTTTAAACTATAGCAATAGTTTCCTTGGTTTTCTAGAAATCTGAAAATAAACTTTTTAACTACGTCCAAATTTCAGCAGCGATGTTTGGTCATAGCTGAGTTGACTGTTAATTGTTTCGCACTTGGTTATATCTCCATTTACTTCAACACTATCAAGCTTGGCTCCTTTTCCAACTGTCGAAATGAAGGACTCTATCACGAAACTTAAATATCAGCTTATCACATATCCTGGTAGTTGAACTGATTTATTGAAGATATTACATCTGTTCTTGCACTTATAAAATCTACCCAACTTAGTTCAAAGTTCGGTCAGTTTTATTTTATTTATACAGAAGATTTGAGAAGTAAACGAACGGACCTAGTGCCTCCCGTTTTGAAACCTGCTAAAGAGCGTGATTGAAGAAATTTATGAAAGCGCATTTCCTTAATGAAACCCTGAGTCGTAGGACTTGACTTGAAACTTGTTAGTCTTTTCTAGGATTTCCTACAGTATCTGATCTGGCCAAGAAAATCACTAGTTCTTGGTAAGTATTTCAAAGCTGCTTAAGAGGTTGAATAGGATCTTCAGAGCTATAAATCGACACTTCTTGCAGGACATATGATTGCCTTTTTTTGAAGGTGGAGCATGTGGAGCTAACACTTCTATCCTCAGGCATCAATCATCTCAGGTCATTGACCTACTATATAATAAGTCAATGCATCAGGTATTATTCAATTATGAGACTTATTGATCTTCCGTCATTCTTTTCAAGTTCTATCCCTGAAGTGTTAGGCAGTTTACTCTGGTTTCAGGTGGGATTAGCTTTCTCTTTAATGATAGTCAAATATCAAGGCCACAGTTTGTTGGCATCCGTGGTAGGTAAATGAATCAGTGGAGAGCATTTTACTCTGGTACTTGTTGCAGGTTTTGGCTACTCAAGATATGCTTAGGTGGTCTTACGTCTAATTTTTGTATTTATTTCCTTCTATATATATATATTTATATACATATTTATTTTCAAGTACCTGCCTAAATTAATTCAAAACAAAACAAACTTAATATATTATTTTAAGTTTGAAATAAAGGTATATTGCCTGTCCCACACGTTACACATTTTTCATATTTTAATTTAAAAAAAAGTGATTTATGGAAAAAATACTGTCCAAATAATTGCATTTAAAGTCAAATTTGCAGCTTTAAACGAAAGGTTGTAAGATATTGATTTTGTACGTGTCCAACACGTAACAAAGTACTTATTCGACTAACACTATTATTTATCCCGAAGTTTTTTTTTTTTTAATTCACAATTCACTTTATACGTCCATTTTTAATTTCAAGTTTAAGTGAACTTTTTCATTAACAACACAAATTCAAAACAAGGACAGTTTTTATGTCCCACACGTAACCCTCGGCAAACTTGACATTACGCCAAAATACTTGCAAATATTCAAAAAAAATATTATTATTCTATAGCGTAAGCATTATATTAATGTATCTGGTTAAGAAAAAAATATTTAAGCAAGTTTTAACAGTTTTAAATCCAGCTTACCGTTTGTCATCGGTTTCCTTTGCGATTGTTCCGCACGTAACAATGGAATGCTTCTTTAGGCAATGAATTTTGTCGCATTAAGGAAATGATAAGTGTTTAAGCTTGCCACTAGAAATGACATGCATCTTAGTCGATTTGGTTGATAGTCTAACCATCTGAAGAGCGCTTTGTTATTGTGTAGAACCTTGGCATTGGATACTTAGTGCAACTTATCACTGTTATTTGAGGTGCATCAAAGTCGAAAGAAATGAATTTAGGAAGCTTTGGCCATCGAACCTTCTTCTTTTTTGTTCCAAATGCGAAGCGTGGAGTGGGATTCTAGGATTATCTTCCCGCCTCAAGAACTTTCCTCTTAAAACAGACAACAGCGTTCTGATCCAACTAAGGTCCCTATAAAAAACATTAAGAAGTACTCCTTAGCGTTGTGTTGAGCTGAAAAATATTCATAATCCCGAAAACAAAAATCTCCAATGCAAAAAAAAAAATTCTGAATGTTCAAAATGCCGGATGTCAAAATTCCGAATAGACAGCATCCCGAATGGACAAAAACCCAAACGGACAAAATCCCAAATGGACAAAATCCCAAATGGACAAAATCCCAAATGGACAAAATCCCAAATGGACAAAACCCAAATGGACAAAATCCCAAATGGACAAGATTCCAAAATTACAAAATCCCAAATAGACAAAATCCCAAATAATAAAATTCCGAATGGACAGAATCCTGAATGCCAAACATAAAGATTGCGTTTGAAATTAAATCTAGAATTTTAATACTTTTTTTTATACTATTTCAGTACTTTGAAAGAATCCAAACTGCGTTGTTAGGCTTGGCTTCTGTTCATCTTGAATGACAAGAATCACCAATGCAAGTATTTCGAACGCACAAAAACCAAGAATGTACAATACCTTTCTCAACTCAACCACAAAAATTTATAATGAACTAGAAGCTAGAATTCGATTCTGGCATTCGGGATTTTGGTATTCTGAATTCAGGTACTCGGGATTAAAGTCATTTGGGATTTTTTAAATTCGGGATTTTGTTCATCCGGTATTTTGTCATTCGGGATTTTGTCTTTCGGAATTTTGTTTCTATGTCAAGATTTTGGCATTCACGATTTCGTGCCCAACTATTGAGCTTGGGCTATCAGGCAGAAGATCTAGCAAAGAAATTTTGAAAAAAAAGTTCTTTTAAAAATACATATCGTCGGCTTTCTGTAAAAATCTTAGTCTGTTTTGAAAAATTGCTTAGCAGAGACAAAAAATGCAGTAAAATATGGGATTCTTAGATCATTAAAGATTTTAAAACTAGTTTTTAGAATCAAAAGGACCCATGACACAGTTACGAGAAAATAATATTTGAGTTTAGTGATTTGTTTTGATCTGAAATACATGAAAATGGCATTACTTCCAAGGGTTTGACAGAAAGCCCACGATATGTAAATATTCTTTAAGAAACTAAACTCGGAACCAATTTTTGTTAAAATATTTCAATGAATATGCGTAGGAATAATGAAAGTCAACGAACTAAAAGCTTATGACAAAAGTGTTCAATGGTCCACAAAATAGTATTAGGTATAGACACAAAATGTCTTCATATAATCCCAAAATCTTAACAAAAACACTTTATTTTTGTCGTCTAAAATGCGGAAAATTTGTATATCCATACGACACAATTGCGATCCATTCATTCTGGGATTGTTATATATGTATTCCCAGAATCTAACACACCGAATAGTCATTACGAGAAAATGACACTCCTCCTTGAGCCTAATGGGGATGTCTGCAATAACACTTATCATCTCCTTTAAGTGCCACTTCAACGATCCACACAGCGATAAACGTACTGTGTCGAAAATACTCATTTAAGCCATGACCCCCACCTCCCCTGCTATCATTACCACCACCCCAAAACACCAGCTCAGCTGGCATCCTCTTTTCTGGTGGTCATGAGAGAAATCTAAAGAAAAACACCACATCCTTGGAACGACACAACGACATCAGCGACGATGATGATGACTCAAAAGGCCTATCGTGTTTTACCCGCACCAATACCAATGCTTAAAGCTAAAGGGACGATATTAATGCCATTCCAAGGAGAGATTCATAAATTTTTCATTTCCTGTTGACGTCCAGCGACAAACCCATAGCTCCTCCGACTCTACTCCAACTGATGCGGCTCCGGCCGACGACGAGAAGTAAATGGGCATGAAATTTATAATTCATTTTCAGTCTTGCAATTATAATTTAGTGGAATCCCCTACCCGAGTGGACATGGTGCTGGTGGTGGTAGAGGTAATGGTGTTGGCGTATCCTTTGGTGGAGTCGGGCAAATCAGGATCAGCAGATGCTAAATGGATGGTTTGGGCAATGTTTCTCTGCCCCTTCTTATCCATCATCAGTCAGAGTGGGTGTTTGCTGTGAGTGTGGTCTCTGTGCACATTTTAGTTTTTCCTTTAATTAAAAATAAATATATATCTTGTGGATGCCAATGTGAGTGTGTGTGGGTGGGTGTTTGTGTTTATAGGCTTCAGGACTCAGGAGGCAGGGAAAAGCCATTTCATGATGGATTCGAGCGGAAATTTTTGGAGTTGCAGCGGCCTTTTTTTAGCCTTTTTTTCGGGTCTGAAAATACATATTTTACCGTTGGAACGAAGAAATAATTACCTCATAGCTTTTTGTCTGTGACGGGGGTGTGAAGCAACATCAGGGCGGAGAAGTAGGTACAACTAGAATCAGGCGGCTAACGCTGGGGCTGTTGAATCAAAGTTATGATATTTTTTCCTGAAGCTCTCTTCCATCAGCAGCACGGATCGAGCTATATAACATCCAGTGCTGCTAGCTCCAACTGGAAGCAGCAACCTTGCAACACCACACTCGCGTGGCGTGGAAAATCCTTTTATACCTCATTACAATGAAAGCGAGTGAAAAAAGAACACACAAAAATTTTTATGAAAAAATTTCAAAAATACAAAAAACAAAAAAAAACATCAGCGGATGATGATGATGATGGCAAAAAATTGTAGAAAAAGCCGACGAAAGCCAAACTTTTGTGCGATTTTGTACGCTGAGAGGTTCCTTTCATTATTGCTCGACCAGAAATGTGGTTGAGGTGGAGTTTTTCCTCTTTTTTTTTGTATTTTTTTTTATTATTTGTTTTGTGCGATTTTTTGAGGAAAGAATGTATTTTTTTTTTTTTAGTTTTGGAACTAAAATAAATGAGCTTTCCGCCTAACATAACACTGAAGTGAAATTAAAATATGCTGATTGTATAGCCGAGGTATAGGTGAAGGTGATATGCGGTGCCATTGGTGCAGGAGCTTCTGATAGGAGGCTGATGGTTTCAAGAGGAAATTTCATTTTTTGGGGGTCGGTGCTTGAGAATAATCCAGATTAGGTATTTCATCATTGCAAGGGATTTACAAATGGTAGGATTCAGTTATAGAGCAGCGACTTTTTGTGTATATCTAAGTATATAAATTCTCAAGAAGACTTTTGGAAAATATAAGGAGGTTTCTATGTGCACATATATCTATAGACATATATCGATGCATAGAAGCTTTTTCAGTTTTTGTTATTTTTTTAATACCTGACAGGCAGGATTTCATGTTTTCAAATAACAAATATGGAGAATTGTTAAAAATTTATTTCGAATTTGTAGAGAAAAGTAGGTATACCAACAATAATCAAGAACTTTAGTTGTTTTTGATGTACTATCTTTTCAGGTCTGGTATTCTTGAGGTGAGAGGTCTTATTATCTAGGTATGTGGCTATATAGGCACATAGCCATTCCCTTAGAAATATTTTGGTTAGAGTGATCCAACTTCAGTTTTCCAAACTAAAAAAAAAATTTATGTTCCCCTTATTTTCTTTTGACACACAAAATAACCCGCATATTAAAGACTTGGGCCTTGAAAAATTGCAAATTCTACGAATGAATCATTTAACATAATTACCACTCTATAGAAGGCAGCACAATATCAAACAATAGGCAGGGCTGTCGATTTGGTCGTCTAATGATTGTCATTTTCTGACGCAGATATTGCGCCATGACAAGAAGTATGAAACCGTCCTGTTTGCTAAAAATTTGTTTGATCAACGCCAGTCAGTTTTCTTGCAAACGCATTTGACGTTTACAAACACGCTCTCTGGATTATCAATATTCGTCAACTCAGTTTTTTTTACCATATGCTCAATTGCACCGTAGAAGATGTATTCAAAGATGTGACCTGACTGAACTCAATGCTTACACTGTAAAATTTGTATTTGAGTCTTCGAACAGAAGACTTTTGCAGTTTGCGTTTAAGAATATTCTGCAAACACAT
This sequence comes from Dasysyrphus albostriatus, assembly GCA_946251815.1. Lineage (NCBI taxonomy): Eukaryota > Metazoa > Arthropoda > Insecta > Diptera > Syrphidae > Dasysyrphus > Dasysyrphus albostriatus. The sequence continues at coordinate 144,064,269 of OX276336.1, forward strand.
TTTTAAGGCAGACGACGTATTAGAAACCGTCCATGACTTTCAAAATATCGACTTTTGAGGTGTGCACAGCACGAAGGTCGTTGCATACACGGGGGCCTATTGGTCCATTTTAATTCCCATATGAAGCAAAAGCAGAGATGCTCCTGAAATACTGGTTCAGATAGACTCGTTCTTTTGCAAACCAGCCTATACTTTCTATGAATTTTCTCATGTTTGCCATTGAGTCAATTTTTTCGAGGTTTGGACAATCACAGAGCAGATATTTAATGGTTTCTTTTTCTTCGACATTCTGACAGCTCCTAGTTCGAATATACCCATTCTAGTGGCCATTGTGGCCAGTAGCGCAGTGACCTGTTATTACACCTATCAAGATTCTAATATTCTTTTTACTCAGCGATAAAATGTACTCAGTTTTCTTGTCATTACTTCTTGGCCATAAACATCTAGAAATAACGCAGTCGTTCCTGGTCGTCCAGGAGGCATTGATTTGTTCATTCGTCATTAGGTCTATTTTACTTTTAATCACGCCGATGGGGATGTCTGGTCCCTTATCTACTACTGTTTCTATTTATTTGATACTGACCCTTTCCTTGTCAGTTCATCTTCTATATCATTCCCTACTATATAGCTATGTCTAGGAACCCAGCAGAGTTTGACTTGGTTAGTGTTGCCAATATTATTCAAAATGCCTCGGCATTTTGCTACTGCCATGGATCTTATAGTTCACTGGCCATTGCTTTGATAGCAGCTTGGCTGTCCACGAAAAATGTGATCTCCTATGAGCTCAGTTTTTTTTTTTTGGGTATACCATTTCTGCCACTTTTCCAATAGCGTAATTCTCAGCCTTTAAGGTACATTCATCTGGAAGTTTAAAAAATCCTCTGATATTAAGAGCTTCACAGAATACCCCAGCTCGTGATCCTTCCATTTTTGACCCATCGGTGTAGAAGGGGATATGCTGTTCACTGATTAGTGAGTTGGGGTCCCATCCCTGCCTTTTATGCATTAAAATAGAGAAGTTTTTTGTAAAAATCTATTAGAAGTGGTAGGAGGTAGGTAGTCAGTTGTCACATCGAGTCCAGCAATTATGTCATATTTTTGCAGGATAGACCCATGACCAAAGGTGCTGTGTTTCTAAGAGCCCAGTTCTTTGAGTCGAAGTGTTTGGTTGCTGTGCATCTTGTGCTAGTCCCGGACTGGAAGGTTTAGATTAATTTCCAGCCCTGCTTGTGGCGTAGACCTCTGTGCCCCAGTTATTCCTATACAGGCTAATCTCTGTACCTTGTTCAGGTTTTTAAGATAGCTTACTTCATGTGGATTGTTGGACTGTGTACTTATGGCCTTGCGCTAAGAAGGGAGCGGTACGATATCCCGAAAAATAAAATCTCGAATACAAAAATCTCATGTTTTTAAAAAATACAGCTTTTAACGATCTCGGAATTACACCCAACATCAAAAAATCTCGCAAATATCAACCAAAATCTCGCAAATTAAAATTTAGCAATTTATAATCTCGCATATAAGAAGAAACAACAATGTTTCGCTTCGGATTTACACCGAAAGAAAAATTAAAATCCTTCAAATGGAAACTAAAAACTTGAAAATGGAAAAAAAAAAATTAATAATTGTTTCTTAATATTAAAGAATTTCGTATCAACAAAAAAATTTATTTTAAATTAAAATCTCGTGTGGGAAATCTCTTAGTGGCAATGCAATTAAATTTTGCAAGATTTTGATTTTTGAGATTTTAGTTTGGGGTATTTCGTTATTGGTATATTGTGAAAATTATGACATTTTGGTATTGCGAGATTATGAAAAAGCGGAATTTTGTTATTGTGAAATTTTGTTATCCGAGATTTATGATGTGAGATTCTGCCTGTATAAAATCAAGTTATTTTCAATATTAAGCTTTGAATATTTACCGATTAGCCAGTTCATTATCTCATAATTTACTACTTAATTCTTCGAATTTATTTTTTACGTGCAGCTTTCGTTTTTATTTCGCGTCTAGAGTCATTCCATTCATTTACAAATGGAACACGAGAGGTACTAAGAAAGACGGGTAATCTATTTATTTTTTATACATATAAAGTCCACGTGGACTGACTTTTGTTCATTGAGCGCTGTTCGCCATGCTTTTGTCCACTCGTTAACATAGTTAAGAGCATTTTGTAATTTAATTGTAGCTTCGCTAATCGTTTTGCCTACTGCTAGAATTGCAGTATCATCAGCAGCGTGGCTACAATAGTATCGTCAGTTTGAGGTATATCGCGTGTAAATAAAAGGTACAGAACTGGACCTAATACGCTTCCTTGTGGTACCCCAGCCACTATTGCTTTTAAATTAGAATATTTATTTCCGTGTTTCACATGAAAAGGTCTTTTATCTTAATCCATTTAAAATGTTATAAAGTCTTCTGGCAGAGTTTGTCTTAATTTAAGTTTGAGACTTTCGGGCCACACGCTTGCAACACATCCAAAAAGACTATCAAACAGATTTTCTTTTCTGCAAGAGCTCTCTTAAGATAACAGGACGAACATGACGGATAACTTTCCTCAAACATTGTGAAATAATTCCCTAGACAGTAACCTTCAGGTAACCTTAAGTTATTCTAGCTCAGAATCTAAGCTTTGATGAGCCTTTACTTGCAGACAACCTCAACTTTAGTCTTCACTCACTCTAATAACTCGGAAATGCTGCGTTTTTAATTCTTTTAAATTTAGCGGAAACTTCTTTTAAACAAACCTTACCAGTAGGGTCATGAACCAAAAATGAAATGATCTTAATTTTTCAACGTTTAGCTTGTGAAGCTTAAAACACCACAGGATCGTTTTTTTTTTTTTTGTAATCAAAAACGCCACTATGCAAGTGTATACCTACACTAAATGGATGAACTATGGCAATGCAAAAAAAATTCATTCCTAACCACCACCGCATATATTTTATGGCGTTGCATGTACAAAATTCGTAATTGAAAAGAATTTTCAAAGAAAACACTGGCAACAAAATAGGTATAGGTATCCTGAAGGATGTGGAGGAACACAAATTATTCAAAACCTTTACCCATCTGTCTCCATTCATTCATTCATTTTCATTCGTTTTAGCTCTTATACTTTTGTATATCTCGGTTCTTGGTTCTGGATTCAACTAATATTATATTGGGGATGCAGATTTTGCAACTCAAAGGACCTGCGGTTACATCCTGTCTACTTTTTTCCTCAATGTATTTTTCTTCTTTTCTAAAAAAAAAAAGTACAAAAAAAATATACCCTGTCTTTGGAAGACAAAATACATTTTTTGAAAAAAAAAATAGAAAAAAGAAAATTCAGGAAAATAAATCTCATTTTTTCGTATGCAATTTCACTTTTTAAAAGCTTCCTGCAGGTAGTCGCTAGGAATGGTATATCTATAAATGAAGGTATAAATAGGTATGTGTATGATTCACCAGCAGAATATGGTGCTGAACTGCTCTTAGATGTTTCGTCTTTCTTTACAATTCACATTTCTCGTCCTTTTTTTCCAACTTTTTTTCTTTTGGTAATACAAAAGCTTGGCATGTAATTATGTCCCGTAACGATAGCTCGTTAGTGACTGGATGCAAAATGAAGAGAAAATACTAGAAACAAAAAAAAAAGCATAGATTCTCAAACTCTTTGCTCTATTTTATAAAAGACACTGAGTGGCGCAACGTCCAGACATATACAGAGGCCTCGGCTTCGGCTTGCGGCAGCCATAGCCCTATGCCCTGATGTAAAGTTGATAATAAAAAAAAACAAGGACTATACTCTAAAGAAGTGAAACGAAAGAATCCTGTCAATTTCTTCTTCGTTGAATTGTTAATTTTTTTTTCTTCTATTTCTTCTAGGCCAGGCCCATTGTATTTGATTACTACATATGCCAAGTTTGGCTTTTGGTCGACTAGGATGCTATATAGACTCTCTATTTGCGTTGAACCGTCCAGAATAAGGATGGAACTGTTGTATAGATGGTGCAGATCGGTAGATGGATGATGAGGTTGGTAAAGTTGATGGTACAATGGGTTTTCTGCAGTTAGCCGCATTGAAGAGGTCCCATAATGACGACTGAGTCCACTTAGACTCAGACTTTGTTTGCCAGACGGAAACTTGAGTGGGCCTGTGGTGGGGAACATTGCTGCTTGCATCCATGATGTTTCCCTGTTTTTATACAAAAGGATATTATAGTGGCTGGTTTTTCCAGGCATAGAGTCGATGATTAGTATTCTTGGGAGAGAAAAATATATAGAAAAAGCTAGATTTGCCGCTTGGATTAGTTCATTAAGGCCATCAGTCAGTTTTTTTTTTTTGTTTTTTGTTTTATATAACCTTTCATCAGCGGTAAGGGTAATACGGGTTACAGCATCATTGGTTTTATTATTTTTTTTTTTCTATTTATTTTGTTGTTTTAGTTTTTTTTTGTTTTCATTCTGGAGTGGTAGGTATAATTGGAAAAGAGTGAACTGTTTTCAAGGATATCATGGATACACATCAACATGTCGACAATTATAATATTTAGAAGAAATATTCATGAATTACAAACAGATGCAATATTTTATGAACAATGGAACCGTATTTCACCGACGAGAAGAGAACCAGATTATCAGCAGCAACTCAACTACAGTAATATGATATGAAATATTATTTCTTCTATCGAATCGTTTAACGAATTTCCAAGTAGGATATCTTAACCAAACCTTTCCCTATTTGAATTAAATAAATTTTAATGGCATGAAAGCTCATTGTGAACCCAATTACTTACAAACTCTCAAACCTTTCTGTATGAGTTGTCAGCTTAAAGAAATAGAACCTATAAACCTAAAATTTTCTAGCAAGTCCGAACGGCTGAAATAACAAACAATTTATCATTGCAAAAGATACTCTTGGAAGACTTGTCAGTTCCTTACAAGAGGCAATCCCCCTGAAAATAAAATATTTGTTTTTAAAGGGCAGAAGATGGTAGGTGGCCACTTTTATAGACTTCAATAGAAAAACAAATACATAAGTATCTTTTACAAGAATGATTTGTAAAAATTCAAAATATGTTGAAAGCGTGGTGTTTTCTACAGCCAGGGGAGCAAATGCCTCTTCTGTGTCCTTCTTCCGGGTGCATATGACAACATTGAACTTGAGATTTTGATCAAAATGTCGGTCTCACAATTCTGTCTGTTCGGCTACAGCCTAAATGGCTGGATTGATTTTCTTATAGCTTGGTGCATAGTGGTTATGGTGATTTTGCCCACATATTTTTTTAAATTTTTTTTTTCATTTTTTATTTTGTAACTAAAAATAACGGTACCTGTCGTAAAATGTTTGCTAAGCAATTATACACAATCTTATTTTTCTCAAAAACAGCTACACAACTTTTCTTCAAACTAAATTTTAAAAAATTCCTTCATTAAAGTCTACCTTTGCATGGGAAACCACTTTTCAAAAACGGGCTATTAACTGTACATTTATTGTATTTTCGATTTTCTTCAAAACGGTAATTCTGATATCACTATTTTTTGCCTTCTCAACAATACAAATAGTTTTTATTACCAATATTTTCAGAAATATATTTTCTTGGATTTTTAAAAAATCTTCAAAGTTTTGTTTTTGGAAAATTTGGAAAATACGTGGTTGATTTTTATAAAACTCGGTAAATAAAATTTTTTTTTAGAAAAAAAATTTACTTTTATGAAAAAATAACGTAATCTTCCATAAAAATGTGAAAAAATCGTTAAGGAAAATAAAAAAAAAAATTTATAAAAATTGTAGGAACCGTTTTACTATCAAAAATTATAAAATTTTACAAATACCAATTATTAAAAGTACCTTTCTTAGAACGTTTTTTTTTTTAACTTAGAATTTTCTCGCTATCGGCTGAAGAGATATAAATCTATTTTTTAAATACAAATTACTAACAAGGATTAGGAACATCGCATATCAGAATTAAAAAAAAAAAAGTTTTAGAATTAAAAAGTTTAGAATTTCGCATTTTTTTTGTTGAAATTTTATTTTTATATGCCTATGAATAAAAACCTGTGATTTGCATACCAAGCGTTTTCCTTAAAAATGTTTTAAGAATTTGATATAAAAAATTATTTTTTAAGAAAACCGCTGCAACGATTTAAATTTGTATTTCCATGCAATCATATTCAATCAAGCATTAAGATGGCGTTTTTTTTCCATTTCAAACTCTCGAAAAAGTTAATATATCGGATTTAAATACCGTATTTCATGCTTTTAAACATTTTTCTCTCATAACTTTCGTGTCTTTAAGTTAATTTTCTAAAACCTCTGAGGATCTGGAACATAAAAGCAAGTACGTGCGACCTAGTTGTGCATTTCATTTTATCAAGGTTCATTTTTATTTAAAATTAGCTAGAAAATACACTCGCAGTCTCAATGAATGCTCGTGCATTTCCTTGGAGCCACACACACACAATCGCAAACATATGACATATACATATTTTGTGCACTGAAAACCTTTTCATGGATATACATTTGAACACGTTTTGCATAATGGGATAGAGTAGTATATATAAGAGAAAAAACAATACTACTATGAATACAGTTTTCTTGATGGCTTGATATGAAAAATAAGTCTCATTAATTCGAAGCACGCGTTTTAGCATAGACGGTAGTGTTCAAATCTAGGAGTTTTTTTTTTTTTTAATAATTGAGAAAAGTTAAAGTGCTTAAATGCCTAAAACAACTTGCAAAGAGGAAACAAAATTGAAACATTTTGTAATTTTTGCAATTTGGATCAGACTATTTTTCATCAGACGGAAAAGTTTTACTATACAAATTGTCTGGTGTGAAAGTGAACCATGAAAAAAATATTTTATTGGACAGTTTATTCTGATAACATAACACCATAAAGCTTTAACATAAGGCAAACACCAATATGTCAGAATTTAACGTCTTTCGTTGCTGGAACTTCAAAAAACGAATTTTTCTCCGATATGATGAAAATGTAACGTTATTCAAAGTCAATCTTCCAGAATTCAAGTCTTTTATGGAGAAATACACTCAATTGGTATTGCCAGGCGAGTCGACACTCAGAAAAAATTACGTCGAAGATTGCTACGTGGAAGTGCTCCAAAAAATCCAAGTTGAAGTAGGGGACGACAATATTTTTGTATCCATCGATGAAACGACAGATAAAGCTGGCCGGTGCGTAACAAACGTTACTGTCGGACCTTTTCGAGAAGATGGTCAAGGATATCTTTTAACGGCTAAAGTTCTTGAGAAAGTAAATTCAACAACCATTGCCCAACTCTTTGATGATTCAATACGGTTGTTGTGGCCAGATGAACCTAAGAGGGAAAAAGTTCTTTCGTTCGTAACAGACGCTGCTCCGTACATGAAAAAGAGTGGCAAATCGGTAAAAACCTTGTATCTGAAAATGATACATGTAACTTGCATTGCTCACGGTGTACATAGAGTCTGTGAAAATATACGCTACTCGAAAGTTGACGCTATCGTTTCAAACATGAAACAAAAATTTTAAAAAGCCCTTCCCGGATTGCAGTTTTTAAGAAGAAAGAAACTGAATTGCCGTTACCACCTCAATCCGTAAGTTTCTTTTTGAGAAATAAAAATCGAATTCAAATGTATGCATTTAAATTACAACACGCGTTAACTCGCTGGGGTACTTGGCTAGAGGCAGCTATCTATTTTGATTGCATCAAAAAAACTGTCAATGTTCTGGAAGACGGTGCAGGCTGTGTTGTGTTTACAAAGGAATTGATTGAAGATGAACGCTCCAAAAGAACATTAAGGAAAATTAAGAAACAATGAATTGGCCGATTGCAAAAGAAGTGTTGAAAAAGTTAAATGCTGTTTTTAATTAAAATGCGGGACTTAAGATTTTTGAGCAAATAAATGCAGTAATGGATGGCGACATCAATTCCAAACTTCGAGAAAACATTAACAATAATGTAGAGAGCTTTAAATGGTCTCCACTGGTTTATGCTTCTAAGAGACAATCGTAGAAGGTTGCTACCTGAGAACTTTATAAGAAGCTGTTGGTTGTTCAATGCTACTAGATTAGATTTAGATTAGATTAGATTAGATTTTTATTCAGTTTTAAGAATATCATTTTACATAAATTTAGATACAAAAAAATTTTATAAGCATGGCTTTGCCAACTGCCCGATTGACATATTTTCAAATAATTAATGGTATTTTAAAAGTTAAATAAAATATTATCTACAAAGCTGTTATTTAAAAGGCTTCATTTTGGATTTGGATTCGATAAGACATTGCTTTTCTGTAATAAAAGTAAAGTTTGGTTGTATCGCCTTCGCAGTTAAGGAGCGCCAGTACCTCTTCATCGCTCATTTCGTCGCTGCCAAGAAAGATTCTTCTCACTTCTTTCAGGATCGGACATTTTCCGATGAAATGTAAAATGTCTTCTCTCACCGACATGTTGCAAAGCGAGCATATATAATTAAACGTTTCTTATGTTAGAATCATCTTTATTTAATAAATGCCTTTTTAAGAATTTTAGTTTGACTTTTTTTAATTATTTTAGGTCAATAAAATCTTTTCACTGATTATGAAATTTCTTAAAAGTATATATAATAAACAATTGGCCAGTTTATATTTCTTGAGCGCTCAGTATTTTTCCTCAATTTTTTGACAGAGCAGGAGGATAAAATAACTATAAACAGTATTCCCCCATAGAAGTTAAAACAACTCTCTTTTTCTTTTCTTCTTATAGAATTTACTGTGACACAAAATAATTGAGCAAGCGAATCCAATAAATTTTAGTCTCAGTTTTTAAGGGGATTTTTTTAGAGGAATCCTGTTTATATTTCTGAGCGCTCTGAGTCCTCTGAGATCTCAGAAATATAAACTGGTTAAATAATTACTTCAAATTGTTCAAAATTTATTACTTTTTGCTGACTGACTGACTACGAAATTTCACAAATAAGCTGCTAAGACCATGGATCAGCAAATTAATCTAATGATTCCGCACAAGTATAAGCTAAGGTATCTGGAAAACTCATATTAATCGATGTATCGATGTATCAGCAATATTCAATTGACTTCCCTTTCTTACATTTTTATTTGAAATTATCCATTCACCACCACTACTGTCTGTCAATCAATAAAAACCACACGCGCTCAGCTTTATATTTTTTTTTTTTTTTTTGTATTCCTGCTGCTGTTCCTCCCAATAAAAGTATGTTCCTGTTTTGGAATATGTAATTGATACTCATGTCATCACTCATCATCATCATCATCGTCAGTGATCCTCTGATCAAAGACTAAAACTGGAAGCCAATCGATGTCATTAAAAACCGCAGAGATATACAGATATGTAAACAAAAAAATCGTATAATTTCCTCAAGAGCTTAGTATGTCTTTCTGAGAATTGTTGATAATTAAATGTCTCATTAAATAAGAAATGAACTGAACTACTTTAAGTACCTACTTTTTGTACTTAAAAACTGTCATCAAAGTTGTCAAAGAATTCTTGCTATGCATACCTAATTATTGAACATTTTCAATTGGCATTTTTCGCTATTGTGAATTAAACCTTTAAATAGGTAGTTCAAAGACAAGAATTCCTTGAATTTTAAAGCAATTTTAAATGATGTGTACTGGGGCTTCTAAATGCAGTGTTTAAAAACTTATTAGAACACAATTACATGCATGTACTGAACGTGTACATTAAGCATTAAGGCATTTTCATATTCATGAAAACAAAATCTTCTTATCATTGCATTTGTTTGTTAAGATTATGAAATGCTAAAAAGTCATATAACAACTTTCAAAAATTACAAAAATGAAAATGACACCTCAAAATCATAAATCAATTAGCTTACCACATACATATACGTTATGTTGTCTTCAATTAATACTTTCTTCCTTCCCATCTCCATGATGTGGTGGGCTGAACGCAATGGCACTTTATTTCAATTTACCTCACGCACTCATCAATAAAATAGAAAATAGGTAGATAATGAATAATTTAATATCTATTCTTCGTTATTAAGTAAACCTTTCTCTACGTACGGCACACATGAAACACTATATGTACGTAGCTCTCTTCTTCGATAAGAGAGTCCAAAAATAAACAAGCAGCAAATTGGATGAATTAGAAAAAAAAGTTAAAATTGCTAGCAGGAAACTTCCTGTGCCCCGTTCACATTTTTATTACCTGCCAATAAAAACAAAAATACCCAACCATAATATTTAGATTGCCATGCTGCGTAGCGTATTCGTCGTTTTGGTTGCTTCGCCATCGCTAGAACCTCTAATTAAGTCCAAAGTTATGGCTTCAGTTTCAGCAATATTGCGAGTGTCTTGAGTGCTGGTTTCAGTGAAAAGATGCCAATCAAAGTCATTCGGACACTAAAAGCCCCGTAAGCCTTTTACGGTGAGGTTCTGGTGGATTACGTATATGAAAAACTTATCGGCATTTCAAATCATGATATGGGAAATCTTTTTACCAACGGAAAATAACTTCGACTAAAAATCAAGTGCGTTCTCATCTATTTACGCCTTAACTTGGTAAAAGGATTTTTCTCTTTTTACGAGTATTTTTTTTTTTTTTTGTACTTCTCTCTAAATTCAGAGCTCCCTCTTGGCTCAATGGATGTTGATTAATTCCTAATGACTGTCTTGCGTCCAACTTGCATACGTAATTACAGGTTTGGCATTGATTTACTCGGAAGACCGAACGTGGGCTGGACTCGGGTACGCCTTATGGACTGGTTACATGTAACGCTCAACGAACGTGTGTGTTGACAGTCAATCAACGTGCTATAAGCTTTTTCGTTGCACTTGATGCTGACTCTGGCTGGACGTCCTGACAGGCAGCAGTACATTGGAGAATGAACGTGCAGAATGATCGATTATGTGCGATAAAAAATGCATAACTATTTGCTTTGAATTTGATTTCAAGTTGTTGTTTTCTTTTTTTGTGTCAATTTTTTTTGTTAAGACTGACAGTTCCAATATGTAAGACGGCAGCATGCAGTGGCGGCGAATTGAGTTTGAAATGAAATCCACAGGTGTTAAGTTGAAATTTATGTTTTTTAAACCTGTTAAGCTTGAATAAAACTAAATCAAAAAACAATATAATAATTTAAAACAAATGTAATCAAGCATGACTTTACATAAAGGTTTGTATCTGAATCTGAAAATTTAAAGAAAAGCTCTTTAGAAACACCTGACAAATAATATGTATACAAGTATTGCTGCTAACGGGAAAAGTTGGAAAATAACGATTACTTTTTCTAAATTATTTCAACATTCATAATTAGTAATTGTTTTTTTCCATTACACATCGAAATTGAAAGAATATACATTTCCATTACTTAAATTAATTCACTCACAAATTACATGTAATTAATAATTGTAGTTATGGTTGTTTGCAAAGTACTTGAAGGGAGGCACTGTGTGTTAATTTCATTTAAGGTGATTGATTTCTCTGATTGCAATCCATTACATATTTTTATTACTTGAAAATTACGTTAAATGTTATGATGACTGAGAAAAGGAATCAGTAGATACTCCGTTTTTAGTGATTACTTTTGTTTTCAATTAAATAAAACTCTTTGACTAGCAAGTAATTGAGAATTTTCATTAACTTTAAATTAATAATTGAATTTCTTTAATTACATTTAAAAGTAATTGAAAAGTGTTATGCAATTTCAATTATAAATTATTATTAGAGAATTCTTGTATCATTATTTCTCTGCTCCCAAAGTATATTCTTTTTAGCTTCACTTCAAAATTTGTTCTAGATCTAAATCCTATACATAGTCCATAAATCGAGGTTCAAATAACAGTTAGCTTTTACACCCCAATGACTCGTATTACTGATACTGGAGATTGCTGAGGTCTCATTTACTGAACAACCTATGTCCTATGTCTACTACGCTCTATGTCTGCCTTTGCCATTTTTAAAAAGCAAAAACTATGTAGTCTAACATGTCAACGAGGCAGAAGAACTGCTATCACGTTTTCGAGGTCGATTTTCTCGACCTTTGAGACCCCCGTGCTCCCAGAGGTTCTATGACTTTGGATTAGGAATGCCCATTCCATGCTCAGGAGGTCCAAGACAATGGCTCCACTTAATATGAATCGTACTGAAATACCGTAAGTCTGCCGACCACTGGCTCTTAGATTATATTGATAGTGTTGTAAAAAAAACGATAACAGTGATATTTCAAGTGAATTTATTCATCAAAAACCCCAAAACACAGTCATATGTCAGGTGAGAAATTTAATTTAAATTTCTAAACCATTTGACATTAAGATGGAAATCACATTGAACTGAAAAACTGGATTTTTTTTGTCGTTTCAGTATTCATTCAGTATTCAATCAAAAATATCGGTTTTTCAGTCCAATGTGAAAACCGTTAAGCTTGGCTTGTATGTCGATAGATTAAAAAAACTTCAGGCTTGCCAGATTGGGCTATCAATCAGAGATCGGGCTATTTTTTTCCAAAATTCCCTACAACAATTTTAGTATAATAGCCAAATTATAATTGGGTTATAAATAGCCCAAACCCAGTCCTGGGCGATATTTTTTCATATAAAAATCATAAAAAAATAACTTTTCTTCCCCTTATAAAATATCTTTAAAGCATTCCACAATTTGGCACCACTTTTTTCACTGAACACACTCATTGGTTTTGTTATTTCAAACTAACCGTAATAATCTCGGCTTTGATGAAATAATTCAGTTTATCTATTGTTCTCAGAGTTCCCATTTTTATAAGAAAAATTTATTGGTATTGGGCTACTATCTGGGCTACATTTTCTGCTCCGATTTTAGGCTGTATAATTTTCCAAATTGGACTATCGAACTATAGTTCAAGACATAGCAACCCTGTTAAAAATACGATAAAATGCACTTTAGTTCTTCAAAGGGTTTTTCATTCCCCTTTCTGTCAAGCCTCAAGATTGTACGTCTGCATGCAAGAGCCCAAAATGCCTCCCATTTTCGGTTCTTGCACGCAGACGCACAAATACCCTGTGACAACTCTGAAGATTAGCATACAAGCAAACGTACAAAGCATCTTTTTTGGGTATAGGTATTCCGTTTACCTAAGAGGATATGGAAACAAAACTTTAAATGTTGTACATGGGATAAGTTGTGACCGGTCATTTTGTGCTTTCTCTAAGGTTACAATATAAATCGCTAAACTTAAAAAAACAGCCACCTTGTCCGGGCCCCCTTTTCTCATCGAAACCATCTCCCACTACTCCATTACATCCGCCCCTAGTCACAGCAAATTCCAAATGTCACTATACCAATTTACAGTATCCATCGTTTCTTATTTTTCAAATACTCTTGAGAATATTATTTTTATTTTTTAATATAAACTGCTTCTGATTTGCATATTATTCCACCCTAAAATAAAAATCAACAAAAATAAATTAAAAATAAAAGAAAATCATCAGCATGAAAAAAAACTTTCTCCCATATTTCCAAGGAAGGACGTGTTTTCTTCTCATTTGCTTAGTTCAAGGAATTTACAAAAAAAAAGAAAAGAAATTTCCAAACAATCCTTGAGAACAAAAAGGAAATAAAACATTAAGAGATACAAAATGCAAAATCAGCCGCCATTATTTCTTTTTTTCATTCCAAAAAAAAAAATGTCTACACATTTATATAAAGGACACCCCCTTGGACTCAAGAAAAATCCAACAAACACCAACGGACACAGGCCCAGGCCCCCCACATCAAGGAAGAAACGAAGGAATTTGAAAAAAAAAATATATATTTTTATGTATGTAGGTATACTTATACATAAAAAGAGAAACCTTGTCAGGAGGTAAGCCAAAGCTATCGACCAACAAGCCAGCTACTAGAAACCAACATCTTGGTCCTTGCGATGATGCCATACCCTATAACATCATCATCACCATCACCATCATCTTCATCACAATTGACGAGTCCTTGTTTGTTGCAAATTATGGGATTTCGGTTGGCAACTCAGTTCCTTGCCACTCAATATTTTTATTTTTTTTTTTCATCTTCCTCTTCAAATAAAATTATCGATTTGGTTTCTTCATCTTCATGGATAGGGCGACTAAAATGTAAAATGTAAAAAAATTAATGTCAAGAAAATAGAAACATGAAGATATCCTTAAGAAAAGAAATACATATGTATGTAGGTATGTTCATAGAATAGAAATTGGAGTGGAATTATAGAGTGGATTGGGGGTTGGGGGCAATGCATCGTCTTTGACATCCAATCTACCACCCCATCTGGGCTAAGGAGTTTTACTTTATAAATTTCTTTCATTTCAATTGGGAGCACAATCTCCTTCTTATACCAAACGACCCTGGGTGATTGAATGAACACTGAAGACCGAATAGTATACACTGCACAGGGAATGATGTAAATCTCCATCTTGTTACCGAAGAGTGAAGGGCATTATTTTCCACCCTCGATTTGATTTTTAAGAAGATACAAGCAATTTGTATTTTATGGATAAGCAGGGGGTGAAGTTTTTTTTATCTTTTTTTTAGGTTTTCTCTAATTTTTGTATATAAAATTTTCTTTTTTTTTTGTACTTATTTTTGAGAAAAGTAAAGAAATAAGAAGGGAATTTCAAATATGGCCGCTGATTGAATGCTCCGAGGTGGGAGTGTTCTCGTGTTTTTTTTTTATTTTGTTTGGTGGCTTTCTCTTATAAGCAGCAAGGGAATCACTTTAATTTACAGCCAAGTAATTTAGATAAACATTTTGAGCATAAAGATAAGGCAAAGGTATACATTTGCATTACTATAAGCAAATACAATTATACATTTGGGGGCTTTCGAATGACTCAAGGGTCATTTTTTTTTTTTTTTTGTAGATTCCTATGGGTAATGGTAAGAAAGGTCGTAAATTGAGATATAAGTACAGAAATGAAACTAATGAGTTTTTGTTATATATTGAGGGCTCACAGCTGTACCGAACCAAGTCATAATTTTTTGCACATTTTTGTGAATATTTTTTAACGCAAATTTTTCGTTTTTTAATAGGAGAATATAATAATATTGATTTAATTTAGAGAATTCACTTAAGATTTGTCCTTGTTGCTAGTAAAATATTAATTAATTAATGGCAGATTACAGGCTTAACATCTTATTATAATCAAATTTTCTTTTTCTGACTTGGTTCGGTTCAGCTCTGAGCCCTCCATATATAGAAAACACTAATTTTTTCATAGGAAGACTCAAGTAAAATTAATTTATTAAAATAGTAAATTATTTATATCGGGTTTTTCAATAAGAGTGGTAGAAAAGTTTTTTTTTTTAAATAAAACAAAAACGGTTTTGGATATCAATGAAATTCTTTATTCCTGTGAAAGTACGTTTGATGCCATTATGTATGGAACTCGACTTTTTTGCATGGCCACCACGGGCACGCTTGCAGAAGTCCAGACGCTGAAACCCAATTTTCGACGGTTTTCAAGCATAAATCGGCCGATACTGCTGCAATTTCACGTTCGATATTCGTACAAAGTTCATCAATCATCGCTGGCTTATTGGCATAGACCATAGACTTGACGTAGCCCCACAGGAAATAGTCTAGTCTAACGGCGTCAAATCGCACGACGGAGATGGCCAAGCGACTGGACTATTTCGTGAGATAACACGTTCTCCAAACTTGGTTTCCAATAAATTGATTGTGACATTTGCTGTGTGGCTTGTGGCGCCGTCCTGTTGGAACCACGTGTCCTCCAAGTCCTTATCATCCAATTGGGGCCAAAAATATTCGGTTATCATTGAACGGTAGCGATCCCCACTCACAGTAACGTGCCCGTCTTGATCATCATGGAAGAAGTACGGCCCAATGACAACGCCGGCTCATTAACCACACCAAACCGTAATTTTTTCGGGATGCAATGATTACTTACTCATGGAGTACGTGTGGATTGCTGCCTGACCAATACCGCATATTTTGTTTATTGACGAAGCCATTCAGCCAGAAATGAGCCTCATCGCTGAAGATGATTTTTCGATGAAAATCCGAGTTATTTTCCAGTTGTTGCCTAGCCCAATTCACGAACATACGACGCTTCTGGTGGTCAACCAGCTTCAGTTCTTGCGTCAATTTAATCTTGTAAGGATGTAGGCCAAGATCTATTCACAAAATTCGCCACAACGCAGTCACAGAGATGCCCAACGCTTGAGAACGACGTGTGAGAGACACATTTGGGCTTTCTGCAACTGAAGCCTCAGCGGCAGCAATATTCCCGACACTACGCTCACTTCTTTGTCTCACTGGCACGGGAACATTTTGTACTGTGCCTGTGGACTCAAATATGACGTGGTTTGCTGTCCCTGTCACTCTACTTTTGTAGCGTCCCTGTTGAAAAACCCTTTACATCCGAACTACACCAATATCAACTTTATATTCCAGGTAAGACAAGAAAGTCTTACCATCGAAAAAGTTTTCACATCGTTTCACTGTATTAGGTTCGTACGACAGCTCTTTTGTTTAGCATGTCTATAAGCTCTTAGTCCCTCCAGTTAAAGTATTCCCTGATTTCTTTTAAAGAAAATTGTTTGTAAGGTCTTATCAATATTGCCTCAATATTTTTGAAGATAATTCCAGTCAAAGGCATGTAGAAAGACAGATACAAATTTAAAAATTAGTACATGCTAAATTCAGTTAAACTTCCTGTTATTATATAATTTAAAATATAGTCACTAGCAGCACAATTTCTGTGTCAACAATGGTTATTTTAATAAAATCTTAATAGCATAACAACACTATAATACAACAACCGCCCTCAATATAACACCTTATAATATAAAGCACTCAACACACCATGTGCACAATAACCATCGTCATCTAGTCATTAAATCACCAATAACCAATAAACCGCCACTATAACTTAACCACATTAATTATTACCTATGTTAACCTATGTGCACATACCGATTTAAAATCTATCTCTTTTGGTATCTTAACCGTTTGGCAAATATCATAAATAACTTCCATGCCAACAACTAATATTATTTTAAAAAAAAAAACAATTTTAAAAAATACTTAAATCACCTGAACATTGGTATTTATGTTTTGCTGCCTCCGCAGTCTCGCAAAAACGATGGAACGAATAGAGCAAAACAACATTGGGGAATTTGGCACGTTCCTTTCACAAGTAAAACTAAAAAAAAAAAATTAACAGATATTTTAGCCAAGTTGGCTACCACCTCCAAATACGGCTAGATCCGCTGTCATGTTGCACTGCCAGCCAGCGCCAATCTTAAAATACCACCGCACACCGGCGGCGGGAGACATTCTACACCGGCCTAAATGGTGAACAAGTAATATCCTGTCAATTGGCATTACACCAACCTTGTAACCGTAGAGTATTGATGACGTGGATTTGGCGTTTTGTGTTTCGTCAAGAAGTTGCTTTTAGGCAGAGTTGTTAAACGATTTTTCTTGAATTTAATTTACTTATAGTATTCCTATTGGAATTTTAAGGAATTCAAATATTTATGACATTTGACAGTTGTCAAAATAAAATCAAGTCTTAATTGTTGTTAAAGTGTTGTCTTACTAAAAGACACATAAATCAGCCACCTAAACCTGACTAAAGTGGAATATATTTGTCACGGAATGAATAAGGGGTGTTTAGCTCTTCTTAGACAATGCACCCCCTAAAAAGTCTCTAAGGAGATCTAATAAATTCTCAAATCTTTTGTACTCGGAACTGAATCAAATGAATCCAATATTTTTGAAATGGTTTTTTGACTTTCTCTCTATGATAACTTTTTTGAAAATATAACAACACTGCATGGAACATTTTCTATTTGTGGTTTTCTCCAGGCTGTCTTCAACTGCCATAATGGTGGGTGGTGGGGCGTTACATTATCTCAAACTGCACTCAGCACAGTAAAAATTCACTATCGAGGGAGCTTGCAATTGCATTATATTGCCTTTTGGGACGTTTTTGATTTAAATTTTATTTTCATTTAAAAATTATTAATTAACGCCAGGGAACTGTAAAGTCAAATACATTTGTAAATAATGATCCTGCAATGAGAAAAAATAGAAAAGGAAAAAGTTTCATATTCCGCTGCTACTGCTGCTGCTGCGCTAGAGGCAGGCGTGCATCAGGTTCTGTGGCAATGATTTTGTGAAATTAAATTCAAATGCAGCAAACCGCTGCGCTGCAATGAACCATGTGCGCGTCCGTTGTATTGTCACTTTGTCTATAATGGGGCGGGTATTAAAATATTGATTGTCTTGATTGGTGGTGGATTGAAATGAGTATCTCGCGACAGTAAGCACTGCAATTTGAAGCTATTAGCCATTCGCAGATACACCATTTCACAAAATTATAGATACTGTATCTGTTAGACATAAAATAATTACTATGGCGGTATTTGACCACCATATATTCTTGGGTACGTGCCACATATTATAATTGATACGTAGGCAGAAAATTTTCCATTAATTATGTGAATCGATTGTTTCGAATCGTTTTTTGTTTATTTGAAAACATTTTGATTTTTTTAATATTTTTCGATGCAATATAAATTTTTTGCTTATGCATTTATATTGCATAAGTTTAAGTCTTACAAAGACATTTCAAGGAAGCCAAGTTTGAGGGAAATAGTGGGGCTAAAAATCTAATTCACATTCATTTGAAACTGCATGATGTGGAGGAGGTAAATAAAATTAAATGATTGTGCACCATTTATGTAATGGTATTTATCTTTATGTTTTTTTGTATAATATAAGGTCAGTTGACATTTTGTTATTTAATGTTAGTGGTGCTTAGTATTGATGTCAAATTAAAGTAAACAATTGTGTTATGGAGCAAATAATTATGTTGGTTTTATTTTAAAATGGCAAAAAGTTATATCAACAATTTGCCTGTTTCGAAATTGAACATGGATCTTCTTCGAGTACTCCAAGAAGTTTCAAATACAATTCTAAGGCATATTGAGACATTAGTTGAGAATTTTGTAGTTGTATGGGCTCTATCGCTTATGTCGAGGTGAATTTTATTTCAACCGATATTTTTTCTCCTAACGTAAATTTCCTCCAAATTAGAAATCCAATCTAAATCCGAATACTTTGGTAATGGGATTAATGAAGAACTTTGTATTTTACTTAATAGTTAAAAAATCTATCGAATATGCAGGTGTGGTATAAAATGCATGCTTATGTCCATCAGTTTGAAGCAGCAGTCAAAAGTATGCACTGGGCAGACAGAAAAATGCCTACAACAAGAGAGACAGGTAAGCCCTAAGCGAACTTTCCCCAACATAATAAAGGGTGATTTTTGTAAAGGTATAGAACTTTAAGTTGGCAACACTATTTTAACTAGCGGCCATTTTGTCAGCTGTCACAAGATTTATTTTTAGTTTAGTTTGGCATTTCAACATGCAAAGACTTGCGCCTGAACAACGCTTCCAAATTGAGCAAATTTATTTTGAAAATTATGGTTCTATTCGAAATACGTATCGCGCGAATTTTTGTTTAGCGATGAAGCTCACTTTTGATTGAATGGATAGCTATAAGCAAAAATTCCATATTTGGAGTGATGATGATCCTCAAGGGCATATAAAGCACACCAAACAGTCAGTTTTTGTGGATGTAACGGTGTATACATCCACAAAAACTGACTGTTTGGTGTGCTTTATGGGCTGGTGAAATAATTGGTCCGTACTTCTTTTAAAACGATGCTGGCCAGAACATTACAGTCAATGGTGACTGCTATAGAGCCATGATTACTGAATTTCTCGTTCACCAATTGAACAACCATGATGTGTACAAGCTGTGGTTGCAAAAAGATGGCGCAACATGTCACACAGCTCGTGCTACAATTGAGTAATTGAAGGAAACGTTTCGGACCCGTGAATTGGCCTTTTAGATCGTGCGATTTAACGCATATTGACTATTTTCTGGTGGGGTATGTGAAGTCACTAGCCTACGCTGATAAGCCCGAAGCGACTAATTATACGTCGATGAATTTTTCTTCTGAAAGAGAAAAAGAGAACAGAATCAGTATCATCCACCAACACTCGGTGTCACAAAAGCAGGGCTGACAATTTAGGGTTTTGAACCCAGCTATTGCGCCAAAACGAAGTACATAGTATTCATGTTCTGGGGTAATTTTTCGTCGGATCTCGACTAAGATATACTCTGTGAGATAAATGTTTACTTCGAGTAAAAAGAACTCCTAAACTACTTCCAAGTTGTTGATATCAGCAATGATGTTTTGTCTTGGCTGGTAGTCACATCCTTCATTGTATTTGGTCTTGTTCTCGCTTACTTAAAGACCAACAAGTTTCTACTCGTATAACAACCTACCTGTTGCGAGCAGAGAAAGATGTTGACATTATCGGCATAGGAACCCTAGAAGTTTTAACTATTGAAAATAGTGGCGCATATTTGAAATGTTTCGGAAGAGCTTTTAGCTGCCTCACACAGCTGGATCAGTTTTCCCGGGATCTCAAGTTCGACCATCCGAATATAGAGCTCCTGATGAGCTGAAATTAAATGAATGCTATCATATATGTGGTTTTGAAGTCAATGAATAGATAGATGGTGAGCCTTAACCTCAAATCTGTTGGTCTTTTTCCAAAATTTGTCTTATAGTGAATATTTGGCCTATGGCTGATCTGCTGATTCGATTGTTTTTGCAAAACATAGGATCGAGTTTTTTGTAGGTAAATCATATGAAAGAGACGAGCTCTGCTGGTAAACCTTCAGATCAGGTTGCCTTGTTGTTCTTGAGCTTCTTTATAGCTAATTCTACGTAGTTCTTCAATGACTGGAGTACGGCTGGCTGATGCTCATTCAGCAAGTGCTGAAAATGCTGCTTTCTATTGCATTCTATTTTACTATTTTTCGGTGATTAGGTTACATTCGCTGTTTCGAAGAGCCTTCGATCTCCTTGAGCTAGGAGGCTGCGTTTGATTTATTTTTTCTGGGCAGGGTCTTCTTCTTATCTATTCTCCTAACCCAATACCCATTTCTCACTGCTCTTGCTTCCACTGGTTGTTGGGGTCTATGTGACAGATGAATGCATAACGGAAAGCTCCTGACTCAGATGCTCAGATGTAGGTTCAATGGACTCCAGGTGTACTAAGGCGATCAACGTCGGATTTTTTCTTTAGTTTCTTTTCATTTGAAAGTCGAACTCTAAACCTTGCCGCAGCAAGGGAATTGTTTGAGTTGATGTTTTCTCATCAAAAATTACGTCTAAGATGTAAGAGGCTTGTCTTCTGCCGATTAGCACATGGTCGTTTTGGTTGGTGTATTGTTCATTTGAAGAGCACCAAGGTGCATTGTGAATTCTTTGCAGTGGAAGCAAAAGTATTACAAGCTACAGCAAATTCTACATTAGTTGGAGGCCATTATCATTTGTCTCTCCGAGGAGAAGGTGCAAAAATAAGTAGTAAATTTGGTGGTGCGACAGCACGTAAAGAACCAAGGCCTAGTGACTTATAACTCTCAACCATTTCTGTGTGCATGTGTTGGCAGGAATAGAGGGTCTTACAGTTTTTTGCCTAGAAGCACTTATTAATGACAACAGACAATTTCTTCCTGGATAATTTACCGATTCCTCATGAAAGGCAGTATGTACCTGTGAAAAAATATTTAGTTTTTAGGTGGAAGTGCCTGAGAATCGAACCCAGAGAAAGTATCTTCCTTTCCAATTTGAGAATTGAGGTCCCCGAGTAAAATTTTAAAATAATATTCCGGGCAGGCTCTATAAGTTCTTTCCAGAGGTGGTCAGTAAAACTATCGTTACAGAGCTTTCAACTCCATCGTGAAAGGTGTGTGTACATTTTAAGCTTATGTTTTGGAAAGTCTTTTGATAAAACTACAACTATTCAAATTGTCGGAATTAAGAATAGGTACCTAACCGTTTAGTAACTAAATTCTTAAATATCCTAAACCATTCAATATGGGTCAATAAGGGATTATAATGGAGTCAATAAGGATTATAATCAAACAAAGAAATCAGCTCTAGAGTGCCTCAAGAATTAAGACTTAGACCTTTACTTATCAACATCTACACTGCCAATCAGCCAGACAAAGTAGCAGAAACATACATTGACATAGAAACTACATAAGTCTAAGCAGACGATTCCATCACAATACAAAGAGCATTGGAAATACTCTAAACATTGTATAGGTATATATTAAGGAAGGTGTGCCATTTTAAATTTATATTTTAAATCACCCCGTGAAAGTACGTTAACTCTTCATCTTCAAGAAGAGAACAATATTTTGAACCTACATGAAATGACAGTTTTTTTCCAAAATATTTGCTCTACAATAATTTCAAAGTAACAAAATGCCAAATCTCTTGACCTTCATATTGAATTCCATTGAATTTACAAAATATATTTTGACCTTGATGAATTCTGACCACGTCATGCATATGCATACAATATTATACCCACAGTAAGGATATAATGTCCGCTTTTGTTGAAATTCGATGCATGTTCTCTTGCAAATGCAGCAGTAGAATCAACATCAGCAGCAGCCTCTCTTGTTTAATCGCTTGTTTTTTTTTCAACAAAAAAAAGGGGTATTAAATTACTTGTGAGCCCGCATTAGCCGATCCAATATTCAAGTAGAATGGCCAAAGGGGGAAGCACAGTACACACAACAACATCAATAACAAAAAAAAAACAGAAAAACGAAAAAATGACAACGACAACGCGCTACGTTGACGGTCGCGTCATATTGTCCTTATTACAAAACCGCACATTTAAAAACCCCAATGAAGGCAATAATCCGTCCTGTCCTGTCCTGTCCCGTGTCCCGGCGTCCCATCTCATTCCATCTTATATACCACTTCGTTCGTTTTGTCATCCCTTTTCCCGTGTGTGTCCTGTTGTAAGCGGCAGAATTTTTAATTGAAACCGACAGCATCCTTTCAATGTGATGCTTTGTCCACAATGAACAGAAAAAAAAAGGATTCAAATTGTTTGTGCTCATTTCTATGCCTGTCAATGTGTGTGTCTGGTTATGTATTAGTTCAGGTTGCGCCGCATCCATCGTGCTATACCAGGATCATTGCCTTGTGCAAATATATATTCAGAGGAACTCCGTTTCGGACCGACACAACGCGACCGACTGACATCGGCCCTCATAGCCAATTGTCCATATTTTCAATTTCTTATTCATAACTAATTCAGGAATTCCTCTCGAACCCTTTTTTTCAAAAAAAAAAAAAACATGAACGAGGGAAGCTGTCCGCCAAATGCTGGTCCTTATGAGTAGCTTATCCCCAGATATATGAGAAACGCGGTGAGTGATATCAGGCGGAAAATGGGAATATAGGAAAGGCCGGAACAGGCATCAGGCAAGCGGACATGAAATAAAAACAAAAATACCTTCAATGAGAGGAAAGTGGCGGGACCGGTGTCCATGCGAAGTGCATAGGTAATAAGGACATGTGATGGGATTGAAAAAAAAATAAAAAACGAAAGGGTTGAAACGCGAATATTGTCCCCTTTTGTAATATCGCCACAATCACGGGCAAAAATATTGATTAAAGAAACACACATGCAAAACACAATACCAAACAAAAAAAAATCAAATAAGACAAATAAACGGTCCACGGGACTGTCCCGTCCAGCTTCCTAGTTCATTGTACTGCCACATGTTCAGTTCAGCTTCAGGTCCCCTGCAATATGTGTGTTGGATGCTGGATGTTACAGCAATGACCTGATGTTTTTTTCTATACGAGAAAAGGTCTAGGGAAGTTTATAAGCCTTTTATATACTAAGAGGGTACACAACACATATAGTATAGATGTACCTCTTATATACGAATGCTTGGGTCTACGAATGTGATAACAACAAAAACACCATCAACAAACATTTTTTAATTATACCTTATACGACTGCGAATTATTGTTGACAATCTGTGTCCTGGTCCGGGATGTGGTTCCATTACGAAAAGGATTATGAAAAATATGCATATACAAATAAGGACATAAGCCTACATTATATACTATATACCTACACACATATATGCAATAAGGTGTCCGGTTATAGGCCATAAACCAACGATAAAAGGCTTCAGCTTAACATGTTTAATTTGTAGGTATATTCAGAACCTTTTCGTGCGATATTCTTTTGTTTTCTCCTGGTTCAAAATGATTTTCTCAAGACTGCCCATTATGTGTAAGGTCTTTGGACCCTGATCCTTTAAGTTTGGGCTTACTTTTTAGCAATTAATACAGTGCGTAGTGCATAGGTTTCTGAAGATCGTCGGTTTTTTCGATTGAAATGAAGATAATAAGAGAAACTGATGAACAGCTTAGCACTCGTGAAAAAATTAACCTCAGTCTAGCCTAGCAAAACTTCAGTCCAAATATGTATAATTATGTTTTTGGCAGAACATTTTTTGATAGCTTCTATTCCTGCTGACTAACACCACTAACACATCAAAAATGGCTACGACTTTGACAGCCGTGAATTCATAAGATTACGCTAAGAGATTCTTGACGGATAAATAATTACGCAGTGTAACTATACGCAGCTGTTCAGCGTTGCGTAAATCCTTATTCATCAAACATTCTCCACTTGAGTTACAATGCCCTTGCGTCAAATAAAGTACCAACAAGAGAAATCTATTACGTTCAGATATAGAAACTATTCAACCTAAAAATGTATTTAGCCTAAAATGTCTATTATTCAACGTCATCTATCTTTTATGAATAACATTTCCGCGCTTAAGCCTAGTACATACTTCCGCTTGAAGTGAACAATCGCCAGTATAGAAAGTGATTTTTGACATTTCTCACTGGTAAAGACTTGCGAATATGTGGTTGACATTTGACGTTTAAAACTAACATTACTCAAATTATCAGTAATCGAAGTGTCAACTATTCACCAAGAGTTCCAGTACATTTTGCACGGGAATTGTTCGTGAACGAAATCTCTCCACAGAGTTTCACGAGCACGTTCATGTGTCAAAAAAAATGTAAATTTTATGTATGTAGATTCACGGCATGATTCACAAGTATCTACTAGGCTTTAAGCCGAGTACGCTGCTGACGCGAAATGTCTCCAACAAGACATCGAAATGCCAACGAAATCACAGTGTAAAAATATCACAAAAAAGGTTGGGAAGCACTGCTATAAATGTTCTGGGTAGTTAAATTTGTGAGAAAAAAGAATTAGACTTCTTCAAATAATCTACTACAATTATTAATTTCGCTCGTCGAGCAGCGTACTGCACAACGAAAAGTAGGACTAAATTTTTCGTTTATGATTTTGTTGTGTCATATTTGTAGGTATAAAATTTTTCGTTTCGCATCAGCACCGTACTAGACTTTAGAGGCAATAGCTGCAATTTATTATCCACCTGTTCTAATCCGGATCAATTTTAACACAGAATTACAATAACGAAATGGGATCCTGTTTCTGATTTTTATTGCCTGAATAGAATAGAGTGCTGCAACTGGAGCTGCTGCTGGAACAGCTGTTAAAAAATGTCGTACGTGATTTTTTTACTCGTCCACAATGTGCTGTACAGCTTTCTGTCATTTTAGTCATTTGAAGTCATCTGTGCAAATTGAATTCAGCACAAAATTTAAATTTGACAAAATTAAAATGGATAGTGATTAAACGGAAGCTAAAATTATTACTCGTCTTTATCACAGATTAAAAAGAGCTTGAAACTCTCTTCAATCCCCATGTAAACACTTGGTTGAATTGAATATGTTAGTATCCAACATTTTGACAGCTATTCCAGCTGCAGCTCCATTTGCAGTTCCGTCTCCATTCTGTTGAGGCAGTTATATGGATTCAAAAAATTGTTTTCACTCCGAAACAGCTTAGACTTAGAGGCTATTTACTATTGTGAATTATCTCAGTAGTGGAAAGAAAAGAGGCAACAGGCACATACAAAATAAACAAACGTAAAGCAAAAATATTTGAGACGAGTGATCTGATCTCTGAAATTATGTGGATATTAAAATGTGATTAATGTAACTTTACGCCAGTCATCTCTGAGTTTATAAATAAGACTGTTGTGAGTACAACAATTATTTTTAAAAGCCATTTATTCTTTAAATGATAATTTCTGGTTCACCAAATGCTATTAAATTTAAGAAAATTTTAAATAAAATCTCTTTTTTGTCTCATTAAATTTAAAAGTCTTATTTGTTCAGCCATTCCAGTCAGCAACAGCTGATATTTTGCTGTCAGAACAATTGTCCCCTCATCCATAGTAAGATTTGTTCGTTGAGCCTTTGAAACCAGGGGGTCGCGTCGCCCTCGACTCGCCCTGAAGTAGAACTATGTAGGTTTTTTGCTGGGGCAAGTTGAGGTTAAAAATAAAATGTCAAAGTGGCAGGAGGCATCAGAAGCATTTTTACTGTTGTAGATTCACGTTCTGCAAGTAATTCTTTGGTTTTTGAAATGGAAATCCAAGGAATACACAAGGTTCCTTTTTTTCATTTTTAAATCAAATTTTGTTTCTAGCTTATCTCAAAAACACAATTAAGAACCGTTTGGTGTTTTTCCAGAGCCGAAAACCCAGTTATTTTTGACAATTCTTGAGGTTGTCAAGAAAACCTGGGTCAACCCTGGGTAAACTTCATTGAACAAACCGAATGCTTTTTTTCACTTTTTCTCATACACTTCGCATGTGCGAGTGAAACAACCTCTTTTTTATGTCGAGGGATATGAGGCAAACTCAGTTTTAATAAAATGATTCTAAAATATATCTTTTCTACAGAAACTGAAAAATTTTAAATGTCTGATAAAATGTAGGAGTTAAGATAAAAGCAATTTTAGAGTTTTTTGGCCTTAAGTCTCTATAGGTCCTAGTTCTCAGTGAGGTATCGCACCACTGATTTAAGTTGTTTTAAGTGCTTCTTTGCTCTCATGGAAAAAAAAGTAAAGTTCAGATTTTTGTTTTGCTGATTAATATAAGTTACAATGAGTGTCAGCACTGATGGCCAATAATTATGAGGATAATGTTTCTATAAATTCAGTCCTTAGCAAGCAAATATTAATCGCTAACTTATATAGGTACCAACAAATACTATACGTGTTAGCTTATCTCTTTGCTTACCACATAATTAAATCCATCGAAGCAGGAGCCGTTTAAACATTTTTTATTCATCGATCAGTTTTTACTCGTAGTTTTTTTTTCTCATTTTATCTGCAGGCGCATTGCATACAAAATTCCAAATCATAAACATTCAGATGCGAATCATTAAAAAAATAAATAAAACGAGATAAACAAGATGTCGTACTTTCTACTCAAACGAACACCATCCAACCAGGTAGGCATGATGATCGTAAACATTTTTAACCCTTTTGACCCGTGGCCGGTAACACACATCTGCTTGTATCTACCATTGCGTCATCGAACTGTGCAAATCTGGCATCATCAGTGAAACCGCAGTTAGTTTTTGTTGAAATTCTACTAAGAGACCTAACGCAAAAGGTATGAGATTGGTATCACGGAGATTTCAATAGAATAGAAGAGGATCACCTTTTATTCATGAAAAAAGACAACAACAACAACAAGAGAAATCCGATGGACAAGCAAAGATACCAACCTAAATTGAATGGCATTCTTTTGTGTGTTTCAAGTGGATGTTGTTGTATGTTTTATGGAACAAAAATGCAACGCAAAAATATCTTGATCAGTTTTTTTTTTTGTTTTCTCAATGGAAGTGTGCAAATAGAAAACCAAACATTCGTTGAAAATTTTAAGTTTGATAGTGGTTGCACTTGGAGGACCATTGAATAACACGTCCATCGTTTGTTTATTTTAAATGGCCTTGGCTAGAAGATGACACGGAACCACCGCACATTTAAAAAGAAAGGGTGAAATCGGTGATATTTATGATAAGTGATCACATCACACATGGAATGTGTTTAGTGGAAGGAGTGACAGTATTATTTAAAGTATATTTTTTTACCTACACCAAGTTGGATAAGATTGCTTTTCAATAATTGGAGCTCCATCATATGTGGAATTTTAATTTATTGCTTTGTGGATACATATCGGAAATAGAAAAATACTATACATTAAAACTATGTCGCGTCGATTGCTGCTTCACTTTGCACTTCAGACTATAAAAAAAACTGTGATTATCTCGAAGTGCATCATCATCACGCACCTTCACGCATCAACACACATTATCACGCTTAATCAAACATGCAAAAAATCTATACGCATACCGTTACAGACCTTATTAATTTATTGATTTTGCAGGCTTAAAATCATTTTTTTCTAAATTGAAGCTCCTATAAGTCAAAAACCAGTAAACTCCATTCTTTATCAATTGAACTTAATAAATGCTGGTTTTTGTCCTCTTTCCAAGAAAAAAAAAAAACAAAATATCATATTGGTAATATCCGCATGATATCCTCATTTTTTCCACATGAATGGTTCAAGCATGGTGTTCCCGTGGTATCCCCATGGCATCCCTATGGCATCCGCATGGTATTAGCATGATATCCGCATGGTATTCACATGGTATACGCATGGTATCCGCATGATATCCGTATAGTGTCCTTATGGTATCCTCACGTTATCCACATGGTATCCGCATCGTATCCGCATGGTATCCGCATGGTATCCACATAGTATACGCATGGTACCCGTATATGATATTCGCATGGCATCCACATGGTATCCACAGAGTATCCGCATGGTATTCACGTGCTAAACGCATTGCATCCACATGGTATTCGCATGGTAAACGCATGGTATCCGTATGGCATTCACATGGTATCCACATGGTACGCATGGTACCCGTATGATATTCGCATGGAATCCACATGGATCCACATAGTTTCCGCATCATATATTTTCTGGTTCATTTATTTTCAACAATTTGAATAAAAATCCCTGAAATATTTACTGGCACACATTAAAAAACTCATTTTGTAGAAAGAGAATATTTGTTTCTTAAGTCAAAAATGTGAAAAATCTAAAAATGTCTTGGAATTTTTAGGTGAGCTATCGTCTTTTCGAGTTTTAGTACATTTCGTTCTTTAAAAGTCATAGCTAAATGATTTACTCTGACTAAATAAAGCCGCAAAAACATAGTAAAAATTATTTCCAATGAGTTTCAATTTTTTAATTTGTATACTAAAAAAAATCACCCATTTTATATCGGCAATAACAATTGACAAGTGTTCTTCTGGGCTAAATCTATTGGCGATGAAATTTGCAAAATACTGAGCACAAATCAATACAAAACTTACCGTCACTTGAAACACTGTTGCTAATTCATAAACCAAATCCATTACAAAAGACATCACCCTTCTAAATATGGATTCAAATAATAATTCAAATAGAAATTAGCCTGCATTGATGACGTTTTTGAATAAATAAAATGGAAGAATCTCCTTAACTTTACATAACTTGTTCATAAAATCCATTCAACCACCCTTCCTAAAAAAAATTCACTTTCAAACTTCCTAGCTTGAATAATGGTGTGTATAGGCTCTTACTATTTAAATGCATTTGTATTTGCATAATATCAAGACTAATATGTATGAGTGTGTGGGCGAAAAGCCGCATTTCACCATGCCAACATTTTGGCACAATGACCCATCGAACTTCACCACATTCCTAACTCCCCTGCCAGAAACTCATTGCACAAAAAAATTCATGTCGACGACGATGGGTTGTTTTCCCCTTTTTGAATGTCCTAATTTGTGCATTCTACCCTCTAACTCCCCCCAATAAAATCGATGATGACTCTTCTACTACGACGCGACAGTAAAAAAAAAACACAAACAAGGACAACAACGAAACGCACAAAAAAATGAAGAAAAAAAAACCAAATCAAACCATGACCAGCCCGACGGTAAAACGTCAACCCCCATGCACCATGGAATGCACACTGCACATTGCACAGGTGTTATTCTGTTGCTGACCAATGCTGCTAGCCGGCTGGCTATTTGGCAGCCTGGGAACCAAAATTCAAGCCAGTTAACTAAGCCGCGTACATAATGCAATTCAATCTGGACTGGACACAGAGCAGAACGTCCACTGGTGCAAGGACACGTCGGCGTCGGTCGTTGTAATCCCATCGAAAACAAGGACGAGTGCAGAGTTAATGAATGCAATGGTGGATGCGGCTGAAACCCTTGATTTGGTTGCAACCACCATTGACTTTGATTG
The DNA here is from genome assembly GCA_946251815.1 of Dasysyrphus albostriatus. Lineage (NCBI taxonomy): Eukaryota > Metazoa > Arthropoda > Insecta > Diptera > Syrphidae > Dasysyrphus > Dasysyrphus albostriatus. Next base: position 144,094,390 of record OX276336.1, read on the forward strand.
TTGACAGCGCAATATACACAGAACAAGCAGTATGCAGCAGGAAGCGAGCAAAAACAAAGCATCAGAGTCATGTAGGAGTGTGTGCGTGGTGTAACTGACCATCCGCATTTTGGTGCATCCGGATGAGCTCTTCCTCCTTCCACACATGACAGCGAACATATGCAGCACAGAACTGGATTCACAGATTTGGTCGCCGACAACGCAGCAACAAAAAAATCCGATACCCTCGACTGAACGGTGGAGCCAACGCGACGCATGAATCAATGCATTTCTGTTCCCTTATGGTCATCGTCCTGGTGCATGAAGTGGAGTATGAGGTGGGGGTAACGATGACAGTTGGAAAGTGCAAATTGCATAGGAAGTGCAAGCCAGCAACTGGTCCAAACGATAGCGAGAGTTTCACACGATTTTGCTAGTGCATTCTACGAGTATCTCTACATTATATAGAAGTACATGGATGGAAAGGGATGTGCATGAGCAACAAGTCAAAAAAGCCTCACAACAGCATCCTCAATAGAGAAGGCGGAGGAGGTCAGTAGTTGGTTGCACTTGGACATGTTTATAGGTCAGCGATGATTCAATTGCATCTGGTTTCGCGAGAACAGAAAAGCAAGAGTAAAACAAACAAAAAAAAAAGAAAACAACATCCATGGTCATCAGAAGATTAATATAGGAACAGACCAGGTGCATTTTGGGTCACATATTAACCACGGATAACCCTGGCTGTTTGAGTCAGTGTCGGTGGAATTGGCGATTAAATGCCATTTGACTCTAATAAATCAGCCAAAGGGTTGAATTCTGTTTTTTTTGTTTGTATTCGTTTTTGTTAAACATTGAAATGGAGCGCGTTAGAAGACCACGGTCAAGTTCCTTGGAGATGTTTAGACTCGATGGAACGCGACAAGGTTTTTATTTTGTACGAAAAATAGGTAGGTTTTGTTTTGAAACAGCTGTCCCTATTTAGTGACAGTTTAGACAGACAAGTATTTTTGGTGTTTGGATTATGGTCAGACACGATAAAGGGACACATGTTTTCGCGTCCGCATTCGCATAAGAAAGTTTCGCTTTCAAAATCAACCAACCAAACTCGCCGACAATCGTGCGCGGTTCTTCGGACAGACAGAACAGGACCACCATAGACAGACACAATGATAAAAAATGCTTAATAGGATTTTTATGCGATTAAATTAAGATGGATGACGACAAGTTGTGGAAATAATTTTTGACAAAATTTTCGCTGAAGGTCATTTTTTTATTTGGTTGAGTTTATGTTGGTACTTTTATTGGAATAACATGCGCGTGCAGTGGAGATACGGTTAAGTGAAATTTCTGGGAATTAGATAATGGAGGTGACACTTGGACAAGCAAGCAGAATGTCAAATGTGTCTGGGAAATTTAAATATTAATGTTGATTTGGATAAGAATTTTTTTTTTAATTCCAGGCAAAAGGGTGTGTTTCACTTAACCTTGAAAAACTGTTTGTAACCTTGAAAACAATTTGTACATTCTTTTATTAGTCTACTAAAATGTTTAAATTTATATTTTGTTTGAATCTGAAAATAATGTTATTAAATATTAGTACAAAAAACTATCCAAATAAAGAATCACAGATAGTAGGACGCTAAACCTTATTCAAAGCTACCAAATCAACTTTTTAGCTTAGTATTTTACATAAGCTTTGAGTGAAACGACTACGAATTTTGCGTCAGTGCTTTAAATGCTTAAGAAATGGTTTGTCCACTAGTGTTCCCATTTCTAATACTTTTGTTTTATCTTTATTCAGAACAATTTGTTAATCTATCTTAGAAACCTGGAAATTTGTTACTAAGATCTCTTAAGCCCAAGAGACCAATGTAGCTTTTTCACTAAATTACATGCCCCCTTAAAGTCAAAAATATCAATTGGGCATGTATAATTATTTATTTGATCAAAGTTGTAGAAAATAAAAAGAACTTTAGTGATAAGTTTTGTAGTTTTAAGTCTAGTGCGCTACTGATGCAAAACAAAATTTTGAGTGGATAAGTCTCCAAAAAGACAGCACAACAAAATGCTTACGAAATCACAATAGAAAAATATTCATTTAAAGTTTCTGCCATTCAAAAAGTTTAAACAAATACAAATACAAGAAAAACACAAGCAGACATATTATAATGAAAGAACCATAAGTACGAAAAAAAACGCAAATATCATTTTCTGCATACAATAAATGCTTTGTGCGAAAAAAAAGAGTGTAGACTTCTTCAAGTAATCTTGTCATTTTACCAATTTCTCTCGTCCAATAGTGTAATGTGTAGGCACTGCAGAACAAAAAGTAGAACACGTTTTTCGTCGTTCGTCTCGCATCAGTAGTGTATCAATCTTTAATTTGAAAAACAATTAAGTTATTTAATAAAAATCAATCTGTGGATATACAATTAGAAATGGCGCCCAACGAAAATGAACAAGTAGCTAGAATTCCGAAATGTAAAATTAGGACTAGCATTTTATACGCTGCAAATGGACAAATCACTGTTTATAGTGACTCTTTTATTTAATTATTTTATTATTAACAAACTTTCGTCTTCTATGCCTTTGCTGTGCAACACATGGCCTTTCATTTCAGAAGCAAGAACGTGCAGTCGTGTATATTTTTTTTTTTAGTTAAGCTTTTATGTTTTGATATAATGTATTGTACTACTACTGCTTTATTTTTTCCAGTTCTTACGGAGCCAGGAAGAACGGGCCCTTAATTGAACTCTTAAGGACTTGGAAAATTAGATCTGGTTGCTAAGTTAGCTAAGTTCATCCAAAACGAATTCAGCTTGGTTTGAGTTTCACGTGAACAAAATTCTACCCGGAAAATTCACATTTCACTTTCGCCTATCGTGACTTTCCACCGAAAAATAAAATTTTCCCTCTTATTTGAGTACTCACTTCGGAAGAAATTTACCTATCCATACAAAGAGCTTAAGGCCCTAATTAGGAAAAGCGAATCGAACGCTCGCTTAAAAGCGAATGATTTAGCGAATTCACTATATTATCGATAGCGATAGCGAGCTTCCAATTTCGCTTAAAAAGTCAATGCTGCTAAAATATAACAAAAATAACTCGTTAACATTTGTTAAACGCTTTTAAGCGAACGTTCCATATGCTAATTAAGAATAGGTCCTAAATTTTCACTTATTTTTTGACGGCCAACCAAAGAAAACTATTGGTGCTGATGCCCTTGGTGCAAAAAAAACTCATAACAGGATTTACAATTCCGGGGGAATAAATATTTTTCGCCTGAAATATTACGTTGCGGGTGAAATTAACAAATTTGCTGATTGATCTCATTCAAAAAATTATCTGACATTTTAAGATTTTACACATTTTTAAATTGAGATACAAAACAAAATATTCAAAATTAAATTAGTAATGTGCAACTACTTCATTCGTAGAAGGTTATGGAAAGAGATCCATTGGGTTGAATCATTGAGAATAATTGGTTTTTTCTGATACTTTTATTTAAATCATTGGTAATAATTTCTTAACGAGCATATAAACAGATTTATGAATGGATGAATTAAGTATATCTCCAAATGTTGAATGCAGCAAAAGAGAACTAGAATGCTGCTGAATGTATTCCAGCCCTAAGGGTACAGACAATAAAAAGTTCGTAGTTTCAACAATGAATGAACGGAATTCCTCCAAAAAATAACAGCAATAGAATAAAACTTCAAATGTTTTTTCCTCTTAAATAATTGTTGATATATGGCTGATTAACAATGCCGCGTTGGGCGTTGCCTTGAAGGATTTGTCTGTCAACGCAAAAGTTCAGGCATAGAAATTTCTGTTTAGTGTTTACAATGACGCGTTGAACATTATGTTAAAATTTTGCAATCATTAGTAAATACACAAACCAACGTAACGTTATCGGCTGCAACGCAAAAGTAGAAATTATTCAGCTTTTGCGTGCGTTTTGACATTTCACTATTTTAGTAGTGAACTTTTACAAAAGTCTTTAATTTATTGCATCAGACACAATTGGAAATAATCACCTTTGTTCTTGCACTCGCTACCAAAAGTCATAGAAATTACTTGGAGGGTAATCATGGGATCTAAGCCATCTTTTCAATATTTTCCACAAATTTTTGATTGGCTTCAGGGCCGGGATATGTGTTGTCTACTTCATAATTAGAAATACCTGTCCCTAAAGCCTATTTGGAACGAATCGTTCAGTGTTCAGTAGGATAACGGCATCCGCCCACTCATGATAGCAATTTGGTTTGTGGAATACATAGGTATTGCTCTTTTATCATTATCCTTTCGATCTTGATCAGTGGACCAACGTTCTTCTAGGTAAAACACCTCCTACACCACCCATGCCCTATGGTTTCTTGGTCGATCCCAATAACATTCCTTGCTATCCGGCGGAAATTTATATATTTTTTTCCTCCTTACGTGAGTACGATTTGAATGACCAACTGGCTCCAGAATATATTTTTGTTCAAACATTCCACTTCTATCCTTCGAATAAGTTTCAAAATATCAATTATCCGTAGGTACTTGGTTAAAAACAAATAATTTAAACAATCTTTTTTAGAAAAACTGGAACTGACTCATTTTTTTTTCAGGAATTAACTAAAGAGAGTTCGATCTATCTACGACAAAACAAGTTTAAAAAGACAATTTTATATCCAGGAAACGATGAGCCAATAACTTTATGAAAAAATTATTTATTTTTCCACAACTTTTATAGCTCAGTGCTCAGCATCGCTGGTTTTTAATATTGTAAAAAAAATTCATTTACCAAGAATTTACCAATACCGACGGCAAACTTAGATCCTTATTTTTTGAAAACGCTAAATCTTACCTCATTTAGAACATATCAATAGATATCTACCAATCTACCTATGCTACTTCCACCTTCATAGGTATGAAGGATTCATTAAAATCCTCAATAAATATATGCCATTCCTTATTTTTGATTCTAATTTCCTCTAAGAGGCGTGAAATAACAAAAAATTATAAAATAAAATCGAAAAAAAAAGAAATTTTAAAAGTTCTTGAATCCAACCCTTCTCTTGGACAGCAGCCGGCCTATCTAGAACCTTCGAGCAATCAGGATATGCACTCACCATAAGAAAAAAGGTAAGAAAAAAACATTGCTCACACATTTTGCCTAACTTTTAACCCAAAACGAGATAAACCGACAAAGACGAAATTTTTAATTAAAATCCTTGTGTCAGCAGGAGACAGTATTGCGGCTGTGTTGTCGCCGGCCGCCGCGCCGCCACTAAGGATATTCTTAGAGCCCCGTCGTCATCGTTGCTGTCGTCGACGTGTTGGTTCTTTTGGGTAAGTTCGTCTGTGAGTCACAAATTAAAAAAAAAAATCATCTCTTAAATAGGCATAGCCAAACGAAAAACATTCTAATATTATTAAAAAAAAAAAATAAAAATATATAATTATTGTTATCGCGGCTATGCGATTGTCATGATTAAAGGATACCCCCTTCAAATGCCATGCCATCACCACAATCATCTACATCTCGAGATGTGAGAAAGAAGAAATTCTTCGTCGTTGCTAACAAGGATGAGAAATATTTGCATATGAATATTTATATGTAGTAGGTACCTTTATACCTTTTTATATTTTGTTCATAATTTCATCTTAAAGGATATTATTGTCACATAGAAAGGGTACTCCAGAAAAAAAGGACGACGAAAAACCCGTTTCTAATGCAATTAAATAAAAAAGGGTTGAAAGAGGACTGTTTTTTGATTTAACTGTAAAAATGCTATAAAGAATAGATGAATTTTACATTTTGGAAGAGGAAAAAAAGTGTAACGCTGCGGAGGGACCCTTTGTGACACTTTCATATACGCGAATGGGACCATCACGACCATTTCTAACCTACAACATTTGCTTCGAAATACGAACAATGTTTGAGCCACGTATATCTATGCAAATGATGAGAGTTGACGAGGATTTGTCGACAAAAAATGACACAAAAAGTGTTATTCTAGTTTTATCGCTCTATTTCTCTTCTGGATCTGTTTCTCATATTGTTTTTTTTTTTTTGAAAATATACATCCTTTAAGATTTTTTGTCCTATTTGTCCCTGACTTGCATTGCCAGATATCACAGAGACTCCCCGTCATCAGTGGTGAAGACGATTATGAATATTTTCCGCGCTTGTTTTTTTTTTTTGTTGAAATTTTTGCAGCAGCTTTCCTGTCCCGTTTCAGGGTTTTTTGTTTTTGTATCAAAAGGACGTTGGCAAAGTCTGCTATCTAGTGCCAGTGCCAGTGCCATATCCCATATCCAATGCAGGACGCGCGAGTTCATATATCTGACACATCCAGACTCAAACACACTCCACTCATCCCGGAGAAAGAGAAAGGAGTTCTTGTTCGAAAAATGGTTTAACTATAGCAACAATGAATAATTTTGACAGTTTGCTCTGTGTGTGCGAAATATGCATTGAGAATAAGAGTTACATTTAGATACGAGTATGTATATTTGGTTTCGTTTCATTTTTTCATTGTTTCACCCTTTTATCCATCAGGATTTCACGGCAGGGAAAGTGGTCCTCTTTTTTTCTTCAACATCCCGAGAGAAGGATTTAGATAATGCATCGAGATGTAGTTTTTTTTTTTATTTTTATTTTATTTTTGGGTGGAAAAAGTTTATTAATTCCTTTTTTGGCGGGTAAAATTCTCTGTAGGAATAGGTATATGAAATGACTTTGTTGATTTAGAAGAGTGGATTTGATTTGAATAAATAGACGTGAATGTTAAAAACCAGTTTTAATGATTACCTACCTACATACGTAACGTTGACGGATGATGGTGTCCTGGTTGAGATGGGTTTTGTTTCGTCTGTCTATTTGAATAAATATCACCAAAAATTTGATTTGGGTTCAGTGGAGATTTTGTTTTGTTGAAAAATTTTTAAGCCATTTATTTTTTGTTTTTTTTTTTAATAAAGACATACCTACAGTTATTTTTGAAATGGCAACTTAATTAGCTTAGGTAGCTATACTGAGATTCTCAGGCTTATTAAAATTGAAAAAAAGTTTTACTTTTGGTTTTTAATTTTTCGTAGATACTCGTATATCTACATATGTGCTTACGTTATTTACCTACCTATACAACTTGCGATCTTAAGAAGAAGGTTACGAACCGGAATAGTGACACAAAGCACATTGTATTTTGTGTTTGCAATAGCTTACCTAGACATGCCAATCCTTCCAAAAGTGATTTTTTTTATTCCGTATTTTATATCAAAGAACACGGTAGTTCCCACTCAAGATCTGGCCTAACACCCTTTTTCTATCAATTAATTCAGGCAGTTTCAGCCTCCTGTAACTTATAAATACTCGTAATAAGCAATCAAGTCAGAAACTTCAAGTTCAGAGTATTTGTTAAATTGAATCCAGTTGCTTAGCCAAATTTCAGTTTACAACTTACCTGTTCCTGAGATATTGGATTTCAAAAACCGTAACTCACTCTCTCGCACTTGATCAGATTATCAAAATTGTGGACACCTTCCTCAATAGAATCTTGTCATTTCTTGCAATGCTAGATCTTTTAGTGTATTAGGTTTGTTTGGCATCTTTTTCAAAAAAAATGTGAACAATCTACCAAATTTTGAAAATTCTATCAGAGTTGGGGAAGTTTGAAAAAGTAAACAAACGCATTGAGCCATGAACTGCATCAATTCTTACAAGAAACGTCATTCTTGTGTATAAACGAGATCTAACGCACTTTTTTCGTAAAACAAATCAACAGCTTTCAAGTCGAGGTCTACTGCACTTTTTTTCCGGAAAAGAAAATTATCATTCATCAAAATGCAGTCCACTAATTTTTCAATTCTGTTCTTTTGGCTTCCGGCTATTGGCCTGCTTTGATAACAATCGTGACAACATAATTAATTATAATACACTATTTTTGATTTCTTTTGTTCTTCTATTTTCAAAAAAAAATACAAATTGAAATATGTAGATCTTCTGTAGGAAAATTTAAAATACTAAATTTTTGTTTTAAAAACCTATTCCAGGAAATTTTCCGATTAGATAGGCATCGCTGTGAAAGAAACTTACTACCACGGTTTTTGACAGTATTTGTAGTACTTCGTGTGTATAGAAATTTGTGTAGAAGGAACTCGCAAGTTTTCCGACGGATGCGAAATTATTTGCTCTCTCATTGCGCTCTCTCGATGCAGCTTTTTTAAGTTAAAAAACAGGAATTTGTGACAATTTGTGAAAATTTGCAAGAAATTTCACGTTAACAAACACAGTTATTATGTACATCGTTGGCTTTCTTCAAAACCTCGTAAGTCTTAAAATGCCATATAAATATATTGTAGATCAAAACAAAACACTGCATTCAAATATTAATGTCTCGTAACTGCGTCATTGTTCTTTTTGGTTCATTCAACCAGTTTAAAACCGTTTACCTACGATCTAAATATTCCATTTTACTACTTTTCAAAAAAAAAACTGACGAGGTTTTGATAGAAAGCCGACGTAGATTATTCAAATAAAAAAAGTTTAAAATAATAAATTTTCATGATTTACGTTTTTATTCCTCATTTTTGTGTAGATTATGTTACGGCTATAAATCCCGAAATATTATAATTCAAAAATTTGCCGGTAAAACTCTGAATTTTTCAATAGTATTTGTAAGAGTCGGAAATGTTTTCATAATTTATGTGAACTTTGGTAACTAACGGGTGATTTTTTAGCTGGTTTGGTTTTGGCAACACTGGTTTTGACAGCTGACGTGTGTTTAGTACCTTGTGTCACTGTCAAGCAGCTTCAGTTTGGTTTGCAATTTAACCATGGATCGTCTTACAAATGAACAACGCTTGCAAATTATTGAATATTACTATCAAAATTCGTGCTCGGTTCGAAATGTTCATCGCGCGCTACTTCCATTTTATGGTCGGCATTCTCGACCTTCTGAGCAGTCTATTCGGAAGATTGTGACCAAATTTCGCACCAAATTTACTTTGTTGGACATTAAACCACCAACACGTTTACGTACTGTGCGTAGTGAAGAAAATATTGCGGCCGTATCAGCTAGTGTGACAGAAGACCGCGAAATGTCGATTCGGCGCCGTTCCCAGCAGTTAGGCCTTTGTTACAGCACTACGTGGAAAATTTTGCGGAAGGATTTGGGCGTAAAGCCTTTTAAGATACAGCTGGTGCAAGAACTAAAGCCAGCCGACCTACCACAACGCCGAATTTTTGGTGAATGGGCTCTTGGAAAGCTGGCCGAGGATCCGCTTTTTTATCGAAAAATTGTGTTCAGCGATGAGGCTCATTTTTGGTTGAATGGGTACGTAAATAAGCATAATTGCCGCATTTGGAGTGAAGATCAGCCAGAAGCATTGCAACAGCTACCAATGCATCCCGAAAAAGCCACTGTTTGGTGCGGTTTATGGGCCGGCGGCATTATTGGGCCATAGTTCTTCAAAGATGATGCGAATCGCAGCGTTACTGTCAATGGTGAACGCTACCGAGCGATGATAACAAACTTTTTTTTGCCCGAAATGGAAGTTCTTGACTTGCATGATATGTGGTTTCAACAAGACGGTGCCACATGCCACACAGCACGCTAAACAATGGCGCAATTGCGAGGCGAGTTTGGTGAACAGTTAATTTCACGTTTCGGGCTGGTCAATTGGCCGCCTAGATCGTGCGATTTGACACCATTAGATTATTTTTTGTGGGGGTATGTCAAGGCTAATGTCTATAGGGACAAGCCCGCTTCGATTGACGCACTGAAAGCCAACATCCATGCATTCATTCGTGAGATACCGGCCGATATGTGTGAAAGAGTATGCCAAAATTGGACTCAGCGGATGGGCTACCTGAGACGCAGCCGCGGTCAAAATGTGCATGAAATTATCTTTAAACATTAAATTGCAAGGTTCAAACTATCGATTCAAATAAATATTTCATTCATTTTTTTGAATTTTTTGTGTTTTTTTTTTTTTTTTAAGTTCTAAACCTCTTAAAAAATCACCCGTTACTTATTCGATTAGCAGTGCTGACAACACTCGAGATAGGGCTTGGTTGTCCAAAAACTGGAACCCACGAAGCAGTCCACATAAGGTACTGTTGTCCAAGAAAGCTGTTGGAAAAAGTTTGTTATGAATTATGAAAATAAAACGTTCCGGACTTTTACCAATTTTAATGTTTTAGTAGTAAATTCTATAATTGCAAGCTTTCACAGTCTTGGGCTAGGGCCGCACTTGCGATTTCAATCGCACGACTGTTCAGTCGCCATAAATAAAACACATGAATTTTAATAAGAATGACGCACATGGTACCAAGAAATCGCGACGAAGTCGAATTTTTTTTCCATTTTTCGGGGCGACGCGATTGTCGAAAGTCAAACATAGGCAATTAGATGTTTGTGCTCACACTTGCGATTTAGAATAGGGCGACTATAAGAAATTTTAGCCACAACTAGAGAAAAAGTAAAAAAGTGACCGTAGCATGATAGATAATCGCAAGTGAGTGAACGGTCATAATTTCTGGTGATACCGATTTTTCAATCGCAACGACTGAAAATCATTGCCATGCACTAACTTTCGATTATCTATCGTGCGATTCTTCAATCGCTTAAAATACAACATACAGATTTTAATCTGAATGCACGCACATGCGATCTATTAGATTTTGCATGATTTTTTCTAGTTGTAACTACGATTTTTTAGTCGCACTATTTTAAATCGCAAGTGTGAACACAGACATCTAATTGCCCATGTTTCATTGTAACTTTCGACAATCGCATCTCCTGGAAAATGGAACAAATTTTTGACTTTTAATCGTTGCGATTTCTCGGTAGCATGTGCATTCACTCTCATTTAAATTCATGTGTTCTATTTTTGGCGACTGAATAGTCACACGATTGCAATCGCAAGGGCGGTCCTAGCCTTACATTACAAGTTTATTTGATTTTCAATGCTTTAAGATAAAAGAAAATCATTCACACTCCACATCCAATGCAAAACTCTTTTATTTTCTTAATACTGAAAAATGGCGCCCAAGTAGAGTGAATTTAAATGATATCACTTAGTTTATGTTATATTATTATAATTAGTAAAATATATATGTAGGTTATACAAAATAATTTGTAGATATTACAAAAACAAAAATATGGTTGTTAAATGGTGCCCGGGTAGATAACACTTTTTTTAGGAACAAAAGTGAACATTTGCGAAAAGTTTCTGAAACACAAAAAAATTAAATAAAGTTCGTCTGCAAAAATTTGTGATTATGATTTACATTTCTTGAAAATAAAAGAAAATCATTTTCACTACAACTAGTGCAAGATCTTTTCTTTTCTAAATTCCGAAAAGTCTATACCTCAATGGCGCCCGGGAAGAGTTTCAATAAGTTTTAGTTTTTATAATTACATATTATTAATTGGTAAAAAAGTGTTAAAAATAAATAAAATAAATTAAGTGGCGCAACAGCTCATGGAGAACCAGGGCCTAGTGACTAACAACTCTCAACCATTCCTGTGTGCGTGTTTGTTGGCAAGAATGGAGGGGACCTACAATTTTTTACCTAGTTCGAACGGCTAAATGAGAAGCACTTTTTCATGACAAATATACTCAGTCCCTCACAAAAAAATTTGTCAGTCCCCCGGAAAAAATATTTCTGTTTTTAGGTGGCAGTGGCTGGGAATCGAACCCAGACATGACATTGGCATGACAGTCCTACGCACTAACCATTATGCCACGAGGTACTACAAACAAAATTTAAAAAAATTAGGTAGTACAAATTATTTGTAGACATTGTAAAAACAAATACATATTGCTAAATGGCGCCCGGGTGAAAATCAAAGAATTAAAGTTTTATAAAAACTGTTAACAGTCACCTACAAATGAATAGTAGAAATGTAATACAGTTTCTTGCACTTTTGTCGAAGAACTGAGATTAATAAAATTTTTGGAATCGCTCTGTTTCCGTGTGCCATACTGCAATCAAATTTATGAAAAAGAGGTAAATAGAGAGTTGCTCTGATTTCTTGCGGAAAAGTTGTATTCAAGTTCTTCCTGCTGCATCTTTAAATAACGGATGAAAAATTCAACTGTTTATCTTACTAAAAATTTGAAAGATCGAGCTAACAGTTCAATAGAAATTTAATTAATTTTTTTTAGAGAGTTAGTCACAGCGCAATTTTCCAAGTATCAATGGAAGCTGTTTTTCGCATTCCTCCAAAAACATAAAGAATTTTCTAAAAATGGAGTATGTTCTAGGAAAGTTAAGTTGTCCGTAACATTACTGAAGTTAATATTATACAAGCATATCAACATTTAATACATGTTATTCAAGAATAATAAACTATTAATGTAATTAAAAAAAAGTCTGGATCCAGTCCCACTACATATATGAATTTAAAAGCAGTTGGAAAAGTCTGAAGGACTACAAGCAACATTTTCAACGTTTGAAGTTCAATCGAACATCATCTCATTAAATAAGAGAAAACCTATTGATTCGTGCACTTCGTTATTTTATCAAGCATGAAATGTAAACTACCTATACACCGGAAAAAATGTGAGCCTTTTCAAAAATATATTCCATGTTGACTCTAGAGGCAAACTTTTTTGTATTTTTTTTTTTTTTTTAAGACGCAGTCTATCGTAATAAACCTCTGTAATTCGTAATTCAGTCAAACATTATCCAGCTAAAGCCCACTTAAGGTTTTCCGGTCTAGCCCCGTCCTTATACAACATATACGATATACCACAACCGCAGTTCCAACTATTGGCGTCGTGGCTTGATTGCTGCTGTAAACATCCATCATCTACATACCAGAACTCTACATTATTAACTCATTTTTTATTGCCTGTAAAGTAATATGCAATTATTTGTTACACGGTACTCTTCGTTGTTGGCATTCAAGAGCAAAAGTCAAATCGGGTGAGTATGTAGGTAGAACAATCCGCCTTCACTGTATGCCGCACCGCGCCGGCCGCATCGTCACACCACAGCTAGTGGTAGCAGCTTGGTGGCGTCGTCGTCGTCGTTCTCATCATCATCGTCCTGGTCGGTCGTCTCCCCATCATAATGTTACATATATCCTTGGGAAAGAGGTAAATGCTCCCTGCAATCTCATCATCCAACTTTTTGTATGGAAAAAGTTCTTAGCAAATATTTGCAAAATACTTGTATCCGTTTTGTTAACTTTACTTAACATCCTGTTGTTGCATAAGTGTACCTATGCGCGGATATATATCTACGCGTGCATACGAAAATCGCAGGATGTGCCATTGTAACAAGAAGAATAAAATACAGTCTCAGATGTTGAAGAGGATTGCTTTATAATGACGAAGGCACTTAGAATCATGATGCATGTGCGGAGGACGATTATGATGATGCCGATGAAAGGATGTATATTTGCAAGGCATACATCACAGTACATCAATGCATAAACAGTGCATATACTACAAATATATGATGTGAATAAAGGATGCGGGTGGAAAATGATTGCCCTTGCACTGATTTCGTTTCATTTTTTTTCTTCTTTTTTTTTGCATTCTTTTAGCAACGAACTACAAGAGCTTGTGAATGGAGAAAAGGTTTTTTTTCTCGGTGATGTCTACATAGTGTATAGGCTTTCATTTATGCTAAAGAGGATCTCATTTGTGTAAAGAAACAAAAAAAAAACGAACGAACTCATTCCATATGACGACAATTTGCCCCAAGAACGATGCCGACGCGCCATGTTAAAGTTGAAACATATACGCTTTGCTGCCACCACCAGCACCATGATTCGATGTAAGGTAGGCGCATAATGCAATATGCAGCAAATAAAATTTTCTATTATCCTTTTGGATCCTGTTACCAACATCCTTATTAAAATGAAAAGGAACAGGAAGTGGTCTGAGGTGTGGGTGTGCGATGAGGTGAAAATCGGCTTTAAAGGGAGTGAATTTTATACGGTGCAGCGAGTCTTTTCTATTTGTTGCATTACTGACATTTATATAGCTCCTTCTTCTACGCACTTAACAAATCCGTAATAAATAGTGTTTTTTTCAACTAATGCATTGAAATCGCTTTGTTATTTATTATTTGACTAAACAAGTATTGATTAAATATAATCAGCAGAAAGGAATAAAATGGCGCCCAACTGAAAACTTTTCTCTTGAAAAACTAAGCCTGTATCGAGAATTTCTTTTTTAAATTTGTATACTAATTGAGACTAGAGACAGAATTCCTCCTCAGTACTACAGAGAGTATCTCCTTCGGAAACGTAAGTCATGCTTTTGTTTAAACAAAAAAATATTATTCTTTTCTTGAATGACGATTTTATATATTTTCGGATAAATATTTCGAATTAAGCTTCTGGCTTAAGTTATTTTTCAAAAGAAACAATCAACAGATCTTTCAGTAACTTCTTGCACTTGCAAATATTTAACTGGCGCCCAACGCAGTTGCGTTGTCAGGTAAGAGAATCTATCAACTTTTTTTAAATCACGGTTAGTTTTGTTTATATTTTGATACTACGAGTATCATTTAACATTCTACTAGGTAAAACATTAAATGGCGCCCGGTTAGGGAACATTCTTATTTTTTAGTAGGTGGGTAAATGTAATAACTTTTCATAATTATTTTAAGGCACACATATTTCTGTTAAAAATATATGTTCAATAACAGCTTTTAAGCCGAGTTATTATTCATTACTGAATTAAAACTCGAACATTATCCCGAAACTCGGATGATCCGCCATTAACCAACTAGGATTTCAATCCATACCCATTTATTACCAATTTATGTAAAATGTATTGAAAAGTATTTGCAAACACTATTCAATCTTCTATTACAAACGATATGGTGTTACATATTTAAGAAACTAGTTTAAACATCAAAAATTGAGAAGTAAAAATCCATATCAACTAAGATCAAAGAGAAATCCAAAAAAGTGTAGGATTAAAAATGCATTTTTCAGTTCACCGTTTAAAACTAAAGAAAAGCCTATTATAACTGTTTACATACCCTCGGATATAATCTTGAATACATTCGCCAACATTAACAACATCGTTCCTCCAAACATTGCTTTCTCTTTCTCTTGGCAACAAAACAAAAAATCTTCCTACTACATTGCGTAGGTATCCCCAACATTACCATTCGAGAAATAAAAAATCTCAAACCCTTAAATAGACTGCGACTCCGCATCATCCATCCACAGCATCACAGCACATTGCTTTCCTGGCATTTTTTGTATCCTTTTTCTTTCCGTTCGCACTCCATTTTTTTTTTCTGCGTCGTATACATATATTTTTGCGATTCTTTTTCCATATCAACCTTGTTTTCAGTTCTATATTTCTTTGGCTTTGCATTTTTTCACTTTTTGAGAAGAGAGAACTTAAGGGAAAAAATTCTATAATAGGACGGCTACTACAACTGGGATAGAGTATAGATGCTATAACTTTACACATAAGATACATAAGAAAAGAATGCTTCTATTAATTTGTACCTCTATAATGTATACCTATGTGCAGCCAGCAGGGCAGGAATAGCAACAGCAGTACCAGGACCAGCACATCATTCATATTGGATTCCCTTCTTCTTTGACAGGATACTATTGGATTTTTTTGTTGTTCAAGACTCCCTCATAATTAAAAATCTACAGTTTACCATTATCGTGTCACTTACACATTCAAATAAGCGGTTGTCCCGCGCCAGTAGGATATACTACCACTAAGGCTAAAGCCACTACCATTGCTATTGCACTGTTGTGGGTGACTCAGTTGAGTTTATTTTTTGTCATGGCCGGTTCTTTTATATTTCAAATCAAATATAGGCCTTTATCTGGGGTTGGGAGCGCTTTACTATCTTTCAAAATCTCGTTTCGAATATCTCATTTTAATAAAATCTTAAAACTACAAAATTTTACATTTTAAAATCTCGCAATATATGAGTGAGTTCTTGCAAAAAAATTTTAATGCTTGCAATTAAGTAATTGAAGGATATTTTGCAAAATGTATATAATTTGTCCTCAACGCTATTAAGCCCAAATTTAAAAAGATATTCACCCCGATTACAGAATCCAGCGAATGAGCTGAGGAGGGAATCAGACTTAATTTTGACATTTTTACTATGAGCCAAATGTCAAAATTGATTCTGATTCCCTCCGCAGGTTATTTGTTGGATTCGGTATTCTAGAGATTGTTCTCAAACTATAAAATAGTGAAATTGAAATTTGCAAATTGCAAAAGTTCGTAAGCAAATTAAATTTAAGGTATTCGAAGCACGAAAAAAGAGGAGAAAATTGCAAAATAAGAAAAGGCTTAATATAATAGCATTTCTGTGCGATCTCAAATGTGAAATGATATTTTTGCAAAACGATAAAAGAATTTACAAAAAAAAATCCGAACCACTAAATGCGAAATAAAATATTATACACAACTTGCAGGGTCTTAAACAAAGTATAAATTTAGTTGAGATATTGGCTGCAAAAGTGTCCTTATAAAATTTGCAAAGCAAATACAACCCTGGCATCAGAAGGCTTTAAATATAGATGAAATAAAAAATCTATACTGTCCCATACAAGCTTACGCACCAACCAACAACAACTACCACCACCATCCCCTTATGATGATGATGGTGGGTGATGGCTATTCTATTTTATATAGTTTGCATATCATTATGGATGCCAAAGGAGAAACAAATATATACACAAGCGAAGCAATTTTGCGAAAAGGACACAAAACACAACTCTCAAGGCAGCCATTTTCAATCCATCTCTTTCGTTCGCGGCTTAACAAACAATGCGAACAAAAAATGGTGCCAATGATGAGGGTGATGGTTGAGGGTGGTTGTGCAAACACAGTGAAAAAATTCACCCTCATCTGGGTGATGAGGGTGAACCATCTGAGGGTGGTTTGAAAACATTAAGCAAAAAAAAATCACCCCTCTCATTGCGTTATTTTTTTTTTTTTTTGTATTTTTCTACAGGAAACCGCCATTTTTTTCTTTGAGGCCACATAGTGATGTGGGGTGGATTTCTGTTGGGTAGGTGGATAAAGTGATGAGGGTGGCTGAGTGGTAAATTGGAAACTTCCGCGCGCATCATAGAACGTCACAACGAGAGCCATGGCTTAACAGTTACTAACGGACTACATATTGTTGTTGTTATCTTTGTTTTTTTGATGCAGACATTTGTAGCGCTACTCAGTACGAAATAGAAGTACATTGGTTATGATTTGTGTGTGTGGGGTTAGCCCTGAATTTGAAAATTTACAGGGAGTAGGATGAGTAGATTGTTTCCATTCGTCTGTAGCCGAAATAGAAGAAATTCACAAAATTGACAGACAAAGTAAAGTGATAGGTATTGGGTCAGCCTTCTCGTTTCATATCGCCATAATTGAGAGACGATAGAAAAATTGAAACATTGAAAGATTTTTTTTTTTTTTGGGGGGGGGGGGGTTACTATTTGATATGAGCTGTTTCTCAGGGACCATAATTGGAGAAATGATATTGTATAGGAAAATGGAAGAAGGAACACAAAAACAACTGATTGGTTAATAATCTTTTTGACTTTAATGTTTTTCGAACAATAAGGATGATTATTCACCACCATAATTAAATATCCCAGTTATTATTTCACTTATTCATTGATCCATTCACATACAACACTTCGCTTAGTTAAGACTGACATTTTTTGACATGATTATAATTGATGGATATTGGTATTTCAAATTGTTTTACGATTGGCATCAAGATTTTTGTGATAAAAATAACCTACACTTTGAACATCAGAATTAGACACAACAGCCCTATAATTAAAACAACGCTCATCCCACCTTTACTCCCTAAATTTACAAAATTAAGAGTTAAGGCATAGATAAAAATTCCAAATTAATAGAAAAACGTTCGTAAAATAGTTAAAAACGTTTACGAAAAATTCCTTAAGAAAATCTACTGCAGTAAGAATATTGTGTTTGGTAACTTGAAATGTTTACCAATTTTTGCAAGCTTGGTTTTTTGTATGGGGTAGGTTTCAAATTTTTAACATAAAAAAAAAAAACTCACGTCACAAAACACACCCTAATAAAACACACCATCAAATTCTCAAATCTTCACTCATATTTTTATAGTTTCAGAACAAATTTGACACATCTCGTTCTTATTCTTTTGTTAAACCACCTTTTTCGGTGGTTAAACTTCATAAACGGAATACAAACAAAAAATAACATTTGATCAATTATGAAGTTGTTCAGTACCTTGTGTGGCGTCATTTTACTTTGGAAACATTTTTTTCACAAAAACAAATGTTTTTTTCTGAGGTACTGCCTCTTGCGAGGGACTGACTTATTCTACTTGTCATGAATAAGTGCTTCTCATCTAGCCGTTCGGACTCGGCAAAAAATTGTAGGTTCCCTCCATTCCTGCCAACAACGCGCACACAGGAATGGTTGAGAGTTGTTAGTCACTAGGCCCTGGTTCTCCATGAGCTGTTGCGCAACTAAATTTATTTATTTATTTTTAATATTTTTTCACTTCTTGGCACAGATTCTATCAATCTTTTCCACTGATTTGATACTATGCATATACTTTGCGAAACTGTTTGAAGGTTGAGTCAAAATGGTGAAAAGTCTGGATTTTCTACGAGTAAATCGGTAATGGAACTTTTAATCTCAACCCAATGATGTTGGATTGGACTTAAGTCAGGATATTTTGTGGTTGTCATAATCAAGTTTTTTTAATAAGTTACTTTCCATCCACGCTTTGGCTACTTTATCGGTAAATTTCGAAACATAATAACTTGCTGGAAGTGTCCCATAAGTTTTTGGTCAACTTTCAGGGCTTCTAAGGGATACTTTTTCCCGGGTCATGTATTTAGCGTCACATTAATGTGTATTGAACCAAACCGAAGCAATTTTGTATGCATTGGATATTTCCCTTTTCCAATGATTTTTAGTTTGCGCGATCAATTCTGTGCTATATAAAAGAGAGAAAAAGACTTTCCCAAATAATCATCAACTACAACTTTCAATTTTCTCATCCTACAGCCAGCGTACTGCATTAAGAAGTAGAAAGAAATTAAACATTTGTATTGTCTTTGTCATTTTTGTATTGGATTTTTCGTTTCGCATTGACTGCCAGAAAAGAATGGGAGACAGAGTTGCAATAGATGTCAAAAATGCTGTCGTGAAAGTAAAGATTTGTTTCACTCTTGCCACTGCAGCAATTTTGACATCCATTCCAGCTCCGTCTTCCATTCTGTTCAGGCAGTAAACCGGTTTATATCGGGTTGTTCAATAAGAGCGCTACAAAAGTTTTTTTAAATAAAACAAAAATGGTTTTGGATATCAATGAAATTCTTTATTTCTGTGAAAGTACGTTCAATGCCATTATGTATGGAACTCGATTTCATGGCATGGCTACCATGGACACGCTTGCAGAAGTCCAGACGCTGAACCTAATTTTCGACGGTTTTCAAGCATAAATCGGCCGATACTGCTGCAATTTCACGTTCGATATTCGTACGAAGTTCATCAATCGTCGCTGGCTTGTTGGCATAGACCATAGACTTGACGTAGCCCCACAGGAAATAGTCTAACGGCGTCAAATCATACGACAGAGGCGGCCAAGCGACTGGACCATTTCGTGAGATAACACGTTCTCCAAACTTGGTTTCCAATGAATTGATTGTGACAATCGCTGTGTGGCTTGTGGCGCCGTCCTGTTGGAGCCACATGTCCTCCAAGTCCATATCTTCCAATTGGGGCCAAAAATATTCGGGATGCAATGATGACTCATGGAGTGAGTGTGGATCTGTGTGGACTGCCTGATCAATACCGCATATTTTGTTTATTGACGAAGCCATTCAACCAGAAATGAGCCTCTTCGCTGAAGATGATTTTTCGATGAAAATCCGAATCATTTTCAAGTTGTTGCTCAGCCCAATTCACGAACATACGACGCTTCTGGTGGTCAAGCGGCTTTAGTTCTTGCGTCAATTTAATCTTGTAAGGATGTAGGCCAAGATCTTTTCGCAAAATTCGCCACAACGACGTCACAGAGATGCCCAACGCTTGAGAACGACGTGTGAGATACACATTTGGGCTTTCTGCAACTGAAGCCTCAGCGGCAGCAATATTCCCGACACTACGGTCACTTCTTTGTCTCACTGGCACGGGAACATTTTGTACTGTGCCTGTAGATTCAAATTTTTCCACTAGACGCTCAATTGTTGATCTGCTAGGACGATTATGATGACCATAAATTAGACGTAGCGCTCTTAACGTTGAGGCCACTGACTCCGAATTTCGGTAATAAATTTTAATAATTTCGACTCGTTGTTGGCGCGTATATCTTTCCATCATGAAATGGCAAACCTTTCTGAAGAGAAATGTCAAAAGCGTGGCAAGAAATATGGCGTTGTTTGCTGTCCCTGTCGCTCTACTTTTGTAGCATCCCGTTTGAAAACCCCTTTATTTGTTCCACTGCTCGGTGAGATATACAATCAGATCACCAGTGCACCTATTGCTACGAAAACCATATACCGCCGTCATTAAGAAGCTTTTATTCTTCGAGATATTTCTAAATGTGATTATTAATTAGCAATTGCATGACCTTGGTAAGAAGGGGCGTAAGTCCAATTGGACGATAGTTAGAGGAAGAAGAATATTCGCCTTTTTTATGGACAAGCTGGACAAATCCATCCACTTCGAAAGAAACCAGTAGACTAAGACAGATAGAAAAGCAGTGCCTTTACCAGCGGTGAAGAACACCTCTTTAGAACAATGGGAGGGATTCTATCCGGATCAGTGGATTGGTCTATATCAAGATCTCCTAGAACTCTTGTCACTGCACAATTGCGTTAAAAGATTCTTACCATGAAATCTTTAGCACTCTCAATTGAACCCCAAAGCGGTTGTTTATTATTTTTAATCTATTTTTTGACAGGTAACATTACACTGTGCAAAAATTCTTACAAAATATGCATAAAGGTACTTAAACGAGATGCATCTATTTCTATATACCTGTATATAAGTGATATATTAATTATTCCATGGTATAAACATGCTTGATGACAGATTTTATAAGTGTATTTCAGTGTCGCTAAAAGAATTCACTGTCCAGCAAAAACCTTTTACCCCAAATTTATGGGACAATTTTCATTAGTTAAACAATTTTCCGCAACACCTTACTTTTTAATCACAAAATTCCCTCAAAACTTGACCAAAAGTATGTGTAAAGTCCCAGCCAAAGTCCATTATAATATAGCATTCTCTCGACTATTACAATTCACTGTAAAATCTAAAACTTATGCCAAAAGTTTTGGTTTTCGAAAAATTCCGCCAAATTAAATTAAACACCTCATACCCACCGCATTTACATACATGTAAGGTTCATTATATGGAACCCATGATGTTATGATGATACTCAAACAAAGAGCATATATCAGAGCGTATCCTCTGCAGCCCAAGCAGAGATACATCACATTTTCAAGGAATTGTTGAGATTCTTTTTTGTCGTGTTAAATGAATTAAAATATGTTCACACGACAACGATGGTGACGAAGACGACACGGACGCCTCACAGGATTACTGCTGTTGCTGGGGTATAGAGTGGAGCTTACTTAACCTAACCTATCCTAACTTAACTTCCACCATTTGCTTCTCTTTGTCTGTAAACAGTCTCCATCTCCCCAAAGCTCCACTTCAGCATCCTGTTGATTGTGAATTGTGAGTGAGTATGTTTTCCTTCTCTATTTCTCTTCTGATGCTGCTGCTGCTGCAGGTTTGGTACTCCAAAGCTGCATACGTTAACAACAAAATTAAAAACTTCTTAATTATATCAAAGATACATTTTTTTCTCTTAATTTACAAATTACATTAAGTAAATGGAAAAATAAGTGAAGTGATGTTATATCACTACTGCATACATTATTTCTCATCTTAAGTCGGTTTTTTTTTTCGTTGGTTTGTCTGTTGAATTTGTGTATATCCTTGCCAGGACGAGAGGATGAGACAAAAAATTTAAAATACTGCAAGAGCAGACTTTGGAAAATGCACTTCTTGAGTGCTGTGGTGTCTCTGCGATGCTGACGTTTGCGGGCTCATCTGGGACTGATGGGAGGCAAAAATGGAGTGGCCAACTTTTTTTACACTTTGCTCCTTGCTGTCGTTAATTCACTAATTCCAGAATATTTTACTTTTTCTTTTATTTTAATGTTGGTCGTTCGAAACAAGTTGATGATTTCGTTATATTTCGTTATACATATATCTTGGTACCCAGTAGACGTCATGTCGGTGAAGTGGATTAATTACTCAGCTCAAGTGGGCGTGTATTTCTCTGTGCACGATGATCCTTTCAGACTGAGGTTTTTCGTATAATTTAATGATTTGGTTTATTTTTATCATCTTTTCAGTTGTTGACTTTTTTCTTTTTTTCTTTTTTTTTTGTTAGTGAAAATGTTTTGAGGAAAATGCTTGGGTTTGCAAAAATATTATTTTCAAGTGTTTCATATTTTCAATAGCTCTTCTTTTCTGTGAAAGCTACCTTTACCTCAAATATAAGAAATTTCAAATCAAGCTTAGGAAAACCATAAAATTTTTCTTTTATATATCAACTGAATAGAGTTTTTGGCAAAGAAAGATTTGGTTAAGTAATATTTTAATCAAGCGTGAAATACCAAACACACAAGAACATGTTATTAATTTGGGATTAAGGATATTTAGCATGTGCTTTTTCTGGTGGACCAACTTGAAAATTGGGAGACTGATTTATTTTTTTTTAAGAACATTGGATATTTTCTATGAATTTTTTTTAAGTTTCTCAATTTCTATAATATATGTACCTTGGATTTGGTCTGTTGGACTTCATAGGTATGGAAATCGATTCCCCTCTGCCGCAAATCCTCTACTAGTATCTTCACTCCTTAATAATAAAAAGACTTTGGATCTAATTCTATTTGGACTCATTAGAAAATATGCTGTCGACTTTTCAACGAGCTATAACTTTAGATTGGATGGCATCGTTTTCAAAATACACCAAAATATTGAAAATGTTCTGCTATACCAACAATGTGTAGAAATGCTAGAAAATATGTACGTAAGCTCCGAAAAGTATCAGGTTAATGGGAAAAAGTAAAATAATAATTAAAATGATATAGACTCGAAAATATAGTCAACTCAGAAATAAAAAGATACAATTTTATCTTGAGCTAAGCTATCATTTAACATTAATTCTTTAAGCATTATCTTTGAAGGCACTGACCTTCTACAAATATGTCTTATGTCCTCCTGATTCCAAAACTATAAATTTTATTTTGCCGTTGTTAGCCTTGTTGACCCGTTAATACCTTTTTGTCCTTGTTTTTCAAGGTATACAAATCTTAAAATACATAAAAAGGTAATTTTTACAGTCTGTGTACTTACTTTTTTTATCAAATAACTACTAACATTACGTCGGCTTAGAGTGTAAAGCGGCTAACTCCACATTAATTTTTGTTTGCCCATTATAGACCACATCAAAAATTGCTACAAAATACAAAATCTATCAAATCTTTTCAATTTCACTGAATTAAGTAGTAACGAATGTTAAAAATTACTAATTGTAAATTTTGTTTTATTTAAGTAATGCAAACACTTTTTTTAAAAATATTTGTATGCCAACAATGCAAAATAGGAGTTAGTACTTTACACTCTAAGCCGACGATTAGCTTTGTTCCAAACAAACATTGACCGAAACGGTCAATCTTACTATTTGTCACCAATATTTGTTCAAATTCTGTTCCACACTTCAAAAATTGGTTTGAATTCTCTTGTCCGAGAAATTTCTTGGGCAGAAATTCTTTGGTCTGTCAAATGCCAGGTTTGACATAAGTTAGCTGTCATCACTGACATACAAAAAAAGATCAAAAACTCATCAAAGTTTGAAACATTTTTTGCCCAAAAATCTCTTGAACAAAGCTTCAATTTTCATCAATAAGGGACATCAATTAGGCAAGTATTCACTATTAAAAAAATATCAACAAAAATTTGGTAAAAGCAAAATAATTGGAAATGAAGTTTAGAAAAAGTTCACTGCCATTTTAAATGCAAATACGGGGTTTAAAACTGTTGAACAAAAAAATGTTGTAATGGCAACGTCAATTTCACACTCTTCAAAAACATTGAAATGAATAAATTGATGGAATTTTAAAAAATTCTACTTGTTTCTGCTCAAGGAAAAGGCCCCTTTAGGTTGTTCAGAGCGCTTTTAAGAGACAACTGTAGAAATCTGTTAAATGTTCATTGCTACTATTTTAATTGAACGCTTCTTTCATTATTCTGTTCATTCAATAAATGCCTGTTTTTGCCTCTCCAAGGATTTTATTTAGCCTTTTTAAAGTTTTTTAAGTCAAAAAAATGCTTTCCATGGTAATAACTTTCATACTCCAAAAAATGGAGCTCACATAATTATTTTTTATTTAATTTCCTAATTTTCTCGTCTTTAATCAATATCAAGGCTCAGTTTTAAATTATACCTCCCAAAAAATGTTAAAATTTTTTTTTTTTAAATCTAATTTTATGAACACTACATGGTCGATTTTTATAAACCCGGTATTTAAAGTTTTGTTTACACTTTTTAAAGTATTATTTTAAGAAAAAAAATTTACTTTTATGAAAAAATAACAGTACCTTCCGTATAACTGTTTAAAAACCGTAAGGGAAAATATTTTTTGATTTAAAAACGGCTCCTATGATTTTTATAAAACTTTTTCTGTTTGCTTAAATTAGTGCGATATATTAACGAAAATAACAAAAATTTACATTAAAGCAACTATTAATATTACTTTGAACGTTTTTTTTAATTTCTAACTTTTTCATCATCGGCTGAACAGATTTAGATTAATTTTTTATATACATTTTTTATATATATTTTATTTTTATATGTACATTAATAAATACTTACGATTTGCATACACATTTTTCTTATAAATGTTTTTAGAATTTGATACATAAAACAATATTTTTTTTGAGAAAACCGCGATTTTAAATATTTTCTTTTTTCATACAGCCATATCCAATCAGGAATTAAGATGGCGTTCTTTTTTTCATTTCAAACTCTCAAAAAAGTTATTTTATCCTATTTAAATATGGCACAATAGACCATTTATTTACAAAAAAAAATATATTTCATAAACTGAATAATAAACTGATTTGAAATGCTTTGAAAGTCTTAAAAACATGAGTAATTTCTAAAAAATTTTCAAAAAAAATTGACAAATATTTAAGAAAATGCTAAATTGAATTATAATCAAAATAAATTAATATTTTTTTAGAAAGTTAATATTTAATTTCAACGGTAAAAAACAATAGTTTTTTAGTTATTTTTTTAACTTTTGATAAAATTTTATCCAACTTTAAGGTACTGTTTACAAACAAAATCATTGTTCTTATACTTAATTAAACTATGCGTCATTTGAAGTATTTCATAAGTTTTTTGATTTATTATTAAATTTTTTTTTTTGTAAAAAATTACGAAAATTCAATACAAATTTTCATCTCTTCAACGCTTTTCAATAATTTTAACAATTAAAGGGCATTCATTTATTAAGTTTCAGCTGTACTGTTTTTTTTTAATTTCATTATATTTGTATTTGTTTGTATTTCATTATGGATTTAATTGAAACTATGCTAGATATATCCGCAAAAAAAAAATCAAAAATATTTCAAACAATGCAAAATTAAACAGGCAGGGAACTTTTTGATCTCAAAAACTAGTTACAAATTTTAAGTTTTTGTAAAAAAAATATTTCTTTTTGTAGAATTTCATACGCAATAATAGGTGCGTTTTATTGGTATTTATAGGTAGCGCAGCAATGCAAGCCCCAATAAAACGCTATACCTACTTACTTTTATATTCAACCCAATTCAGGCGCCACATAATTTTAAACTTAACGAAACTTTTTCTCAGCTCTTATATCCACTTTTTTAATGACTTATTTGTCGAGACTTTTGGGTTTGTTGTTGTTTGCCAAGGGAAATTTTACTGAGCAAGCTATATCTTCTTCCAATAAATCACGCCTAATATTAACTGTTTTTTTTTCAAAAAAGCTACCGGTTTTCGAGATGTTTACAAAAACATAAATTTCTTCCTTTTGCACTATACAAAATCAAAAGGCAACTTTGGCAAACTATAACGTCAAGACTTGTTAACTTACAAAGGTCGCTCCCCTTAGTTAATGGTAAAATGCTTTAGACGTTAAAACAAATTCATTCCACCAAAATTCAGCTTTGTCGGAATTTTCTATAAATAAATTTATAAGCCTCTTAAAAATATCTAAGAGAAATAGATATGTGTAATCCATTGCATTTTATTTACATTATCTCTTAATAAACTCTTTTAGAAAGAAAGGTATGTACAATTTTCTAATCAATTTCCCTACATCTTACTTATCTAGGTATTCTAAATTGTCGGCCTATGTTACAACTCACCCCATAGAGGGGGAAACAAATAATAAAATCTATTGATTCTATAGGTATCTATTTACTAACTTAAGTAACCATACAAATTTAATCTTGGGTGCATAAATATATTACTTCAAAAAGATGCCTAACTAACTCTTAACTGCAAAAACGATAGTTAGATATTCAAAACCAACCTGCTATATACCTACCAACCAAACTTTTTCCAAAACGAATCCATTCAACCGTGATTCTCCGAATAAGAAACAAAAAAAATATTCTCCATCCTTTATCCAATAGATAGGTACCAAACTAACCTATCTAGGTATGGTTTAAAATCCATCAAACGTCAGATTTTCTAAGGTAACAAGGTTTTTTAACAGAGAGTCCATTTTTACTAACACCACGCAACATTCACTTCCTGTGTGAAGTATGCATGAGTATACTTCCAAAAAGAAAAACCTAGTAGAAACCTCGAGAAAACGAAGAAGAACTTTATAGTAGCATACCCATACCTAGTCATCTAACAAAAAAAATTATGGAGTAGAAAGCAAATTAACGACAAAAAAAACGTCCTCTTCAAACCCCCACCATACAACATAACTAAACCTATACCCACCTACTCACAAACACCAATCGTTTCGTCTCATTTCAGCAAGTTATGAACATTTTTTCGCAACCCTCTATTTTTCAATACACTACCCCGCTTTTTCTATTTTATTTTTTTTTTTCTAAAAACTTACCTACCACTACCACCCCCAATGAGATGAGGTAGAGTGAATAGAGCAAGAATAAAAAAACTCACCTCCCCGAACAGGGGTAGCTACGCGAAATAAAAAAAAAGAAAAAAATGAAACCTCAGCGAGTTCAAGTATAAGTGCAAACTCCTCTCTAACCTCTCGGATAAATCGAGGCGAACAGCGAAAGCGAACAACAGCAAAATATATCCGCAAAAAAAACTGAAACAAGGACAAAGGCATTATTCTTTCACATAAGAGCAGCAGCAGTACTAGCAAGAGGAACACACATAGGTATAATATAACAAACTAAGCAGAGCAACCCTCCCCCTCCTGTCCCGTCAGCTGATCCTGATTGTTATTAGAAATCCTACTGTATACGCGCGAGTCCTTGTTCACATCCCGCGCGTTGCACCCCGACTAGCTTCTGATTTGAAAACTAAAATTGCGAACGCAAATAGAAAATCATCCCTTGAGTACACAACACACAAACACGACACATAAAGCCGCACAAAAAAAGTACACCCTATACGAGCTATGACTACCAGAAATCCATCATCGTGCCCTCAACGACGACGATGTCGGCCCTGTCGATGTTTTTCTTTTTTTTTTCAAAATTCTCCTTCTACAATTCGTCCTGTTTACAAATCCAATCATGAGTGCAAAGGATTGGTTGGGCAGGAGGGTGGTTTCCTTCCACCGATAAATAGAAATAAAAAAAATTCCATCCTAGTATTTCATTATGCCACCGTTCGTAGTCTCCTCTCTAATGTATCGACGAGTATTGAATATTTTTTCGTTGCGCCTGAAGGGGTGTGTGTTATAATGCTATACCTATACCTCCATTTATATAAAGGCCATGTAGGTAAGTACAATCCAGGGTACATCTAAGCACCCCCTGTCATAGTTCATATCATCAGTCGATTCCTCTCTCTATTGATAGATTTTCGATTTATGTACATTGGGTTGTTCTATTGGGGTATCTAGGTACCTATGCCAATTATATTGGCAGAGGGGTAGTTATTTCTGCTACCCCATCATCAATTTATACATAAAAAAAATTTGTTCGATACTTTGAATTCCATTAAATAGCTGTTTCTATTGAAGTAGCCATCATCATAGGGAAAACTGTAGGTAGATGTATAAGAAATCAAAAAAAAAATTACAAATTACAAAGAACACGTCCTCGATAATTAGTTATCCTTGATGTCATCCTATGTCCTAGTGCGGTGGGTGTTTGAATAGAGAGAGATGCTGTGCTGTTCCTTTTTAGCTTCTTTTCATGCCTTATTTGTGCTCTGATGTTTTTTCTTCTGTTGTAAAAATCTACTTTGTCATTAAATTTAATGACTAAATGAAGACAAAAAAGGACGAAGGACGTATAGGACGAGGGTATCATCGAGAAACGCGAAAACTTTAATGGGAATATTGAAAAAGATGAGAAAAGTTTTTTTTACTAATGACATCGAAAAGAGAGGGTAGTGTTTGGAAGTTTGTCGGAAACACTTAAGGACATTTTCATATATATTTATAATAGCGTGTTGATGCGATGAATATTATTTGTAATTAATATTATTTGGTTTACCTATACCTTTTCAACCTTTTAATGCGAGAGCGAATCTAAAGATGTCACATCTTGTTTTCGTGCTTTTTTTTGCGTTCTTTGAATATTAAAAGGTAATTTAAAAGTAATAACATTTTGATCCCTCAAATGGCTGATGAAATTAAAATTAATAGAGCTAAGAGCAATTAGGTGTTAAATGAAGGCAATATTTTTTGTTAGGTATAACATAGATTATGCATTATTGTTGTTCAATAGAAAATTAAATAAATTCTTCTTGTTCAAGACTATTAAGTAAGAGGTTGCCATTTGTCATTATTTAAGTATATGAGGTTTGTGGTTAGAGTCATTTTTGGGCCATAATTTAGTTTGTTTTCAAAAAAACTTCTTTTTATATTTTAATTTGCTACTAGCGGTGAATGTTTTGAAATTAAAGATATAGCCCCGGATCTATGGGGCGGCAAACCAGGGCCTGTGCCCCGGGCGACAGCATCCAGGCGCGCAAAATACATGTGTCAAACTAAATTGAGAATTGCGGACACTTAATGAAATGGAATGAGATGCGGTAATGGAATTTCAAATTGCATTTTTAGTCAGCCTTTAGCAGTTTTTTTCTATCATCTTATCATTTAAAATACAAAATATTTCAAACAAACCAACACTCAGTCACGAATGTAATGCGGTTTTCGCTTGGTTTTGTGATCTGTTTCATTCATATAGCTTATGGAAAAATTGGATTAGTAAGAGTGAAAAGGGAGTAGAAAAGGAATACTCCAAAAATCCAATCCAAAACGACATACTTTGAAGTTTGGAGAAACATGATAACTCCATTTTAAAATTTGCGTCTTTACGTTCACTTTACATTAAGCTAGAGCCTAAGCGAGTTTACCGATTTTCTTCAAAATCAAATCGACAAAATCATCAAAATTGAAGAAATTCGGTTCTTCCATTTAAACTCTATGAAGCTTGATGTAAAAACTTGAAAATGGACTTATCATGATTCTCGAAAAGACCACAGTACAAAGGTCCTAGGAGAAGTCAGTTTAAAGTGTGAGTTACGCTAGCATTTGTACAGCTTTTTAAAAAATTTTACAAAATATTATTTTTTTTTTTATTTATATCTACTTTTTTTTATGCAACATCTTAAATTTGGTTTATTTTCTGATATTTTAAATTGGGATTTCCTTCCTTTTAACAAATCTGGAAAGATTGAAGAAACTTTTGCATTGCAGGCATGTATGTATGTACAAAGCCGTAGCCAGACATTACTTTGTCTTATGGTGGGGGAATTATTAAATTTTTCAAAAAAAAATTTAACTATTTGATCTTCTGGCCCGCAGAAAATATATTGATAGATATATCGATAACTTCCTCTAAGTTAATTTCAATTTTTCGATGAACTGACATTTACGCTAATCCTGTTAGTCTTTCTTCGACGAAAAAAGTTTCTTAGGTTTGTTTTTAGACGTTTCACTGGTGAAAACCGATCTTCCTGGTTTGCATGTTAGAATAAAATTTGCCTTCTTGAGCATGAATTTAGACTTTAAAATATGAATTGTTACATTCCAAATTTGTTTGTATCAAATTTTTTGTATTCGTTAAAGTTTTGTTTATTTTTGCCAAGTCAAACTGAGGAAATCAAAATTCACAAGGAAGAAAGTTGGACTTATGGTTCTCGAATATCATTTTGAGCTGACTAAATAAATCATCATAGAGGTTCCCTACTATATTCATTAATAATTGTATACTTCATGAGCTTAGTAGTAAATTCCAAAAGTTTCAAACACAATTTGTAACTTTTTTAAAAAGGTAATCGCGGACTTTACTCGAAAATGCGTTTCATAAACTCCAAAAAATTATGAAATAAATTGTTTTATTTTGTATAGTATAAATAATTTTTCCAATTATTTGTTTAAACAAAAATTTCTACTTAATCACAATAAGTAACTAGTAACTAGTAATTAGGTACTGAACCGGAAATATATGATTTACAAATGTATTTTTAAAAATGTTCGAGGTGGGAGATTAGACCCTGTAATCCACCTCTGGCTACGGCCTTGTGTTTGTATTGTATAGAGTGCACATCATTAAAAGCTTTTTATTTCCCGTTAACAAAAAATTCAACCAAGTATCTACATACATGTTATTTTTTTTTTTATTAATCTCAAAAACTGTCGGGGCATGAAATTCAAGTTTTTGTCCCGGTTCGGAAAAGTCGTAGATCCGGGGCTGTAAAGATTATCCATATGAAAGCTACTTAATTTTTTTGTTGTACAAAAAAAATCATTTATGTAAAAGGCTTCAAAAGACAAACAAATACTTTAGAATTCTTGATTTTTCATTTTGTTCTCTTACTTTCAGAGGAAAACAGCTGTTTCAACATTTTAACTTAAAAGAAGAATGATCTAAGTAACGAGATTAATTTTAAGCAAGAAACAATGTTGGACACCAAAAAAACTATGATGCATCCCTTTTCGTTTGATAACTTTAGACTTATGTATTTCAACGGAAAATTAAATAAAAATAATTGATCTCAGCAAAAAAAATCAAAGATTTGAAAAATTTCATAACAATAGTTTACAAAATTTTGGGTCATAGACCCTACCATGACAAAAAAAATTATTTTTCTAGTCTAATTTTGGGTCGCTGAGCACGGAAATGAAAATTATGAAAAAATGACACAACGAAATTATAAAAGAAAAATTTAGTCTTAAGCTAGAAGTACAATGCTCGGAGGGGCACTTTAGTGGTTGGAAGAAAAAAAGCGAATACACGAAAAACATATGACTCACCTATAATTGCGAAGTGGAGGGTTTCGTCAAGTTTCGTTCAACCTGCCTTACGGAAGTAAGGTGCGCTCTGGAGCATTTAGGAATAAGGAGCTTCCGTACCTATTATTACAATTATTAAACTGTAAAGAGAACAAATCCGATGAGTTAAACCAGGAAACGACTACATCAATAACTGCCGAAGAGAAGAAGAAAAACTTCTAAACCTAAGAATTGTTGTTTTTGGCCATTTTCGAAAACGTCAAGTCAACGACACTTGGACGCAAATATTTATATCGTCATGTTCATATATGTATATGTGCAATCGTTCCGTTTGCCCAAAATTTATTTTAATATTAATATTTTTTTATATTCTCTGGCTTCTTAATATTTACCATTACATTGGGGATTTAAATCCAAGTTCCAATACTTTCTTAGAACTTTTTTAGTATTTTCAACTAAACTGATTTGTATGGATTTTGACTTGTGCTCGCTTTGGCACCATGATAATTATTGTCCAAGAAATTTGGAAATAAACAATCACCTTTATTACGATTGTCAATCATCAATTAAACAATTTAAAATCATTGAAATATGGTATGTATTTCAAAAGTAAATTGTTCCATGAATTGAAAATTAATAATGTTAACTGCATGCATCATTTGCAATGACCAAAATATTTATGAATTTGAGATTTTGGCATTCGGGACTTTAGTCATTCTGGATTTTTTGCTTCTTTTTAAGGATCTCGTAACCAACCATGCTGAAACTGTTCGCACTACAAGTCTTCATTTTTTACGCCAGATTCGCTACAAGGCTAGAATGGTATGAAAATTGCTCATGCAGCAATTTAACCTATGCAACAATATGCTAGTTTATATTTCAGAAATCTTCCTGGCCTTAAAAACTGAAATTTTTGGATTCGCTCGGTCAATTATGTATTTTCTTTTTTTCTGTCTCAGTAAATCATTTAAGAAGAAAACAAAATCAAAAAATATGTTGTTTGAAATTGTATGTAAGAGATTCTGTATTTTTGCTCTTCAAAAACAGGATTTTCAACCGGAAATACACAAAACAGATTGGTTCCCACCCAAATAACGTTATTATGAATCTTTTTAAAAATAATACAAACCAACTGCCGCTCGACGCCACCTATCCAATGATAGCCTAACTTTCTTCAAACCGAATACAACTTCACTCGTTAAAACGTCATCCATGCGAAAAAATTCAACGTCATATTTGACACTTCTCAGCTGTTTTTGTTCCCACCTCTTCATCTGTCAACGAAAAAAAAATTAAATCCCTCTGTCATCACACACCAACATTATTTTTTCCTTATTTTAAGGAGTGTAACCTTTTTCAACACGAAATTAAACTAAAATCTTTTAATTTCTATCTTCTTATTTTATCCTCAAATTATTGTATTCAATCTAAGCAAATGCATCTGCATTGAATTTGGGTAGAAATCTTAAGCTTTCTTTTAGATGCTTAGTTTTTTGGTAAGAAGAGGAGAAAAATATAAGAAGTACCTACACTTCGGGGGAAATTTGATGTGCGTGTGTGTAATTTCATTGTGTAAATAGAGCGCTCCAATAATTATAGTTTTATTTTAATAATAAAAGCAAAATTAAAAGAAGAATAGGATAATGTCTATTGATGCTACCGCTCTGCCATCAGAGCTTCTTGTAGCACCACAACCACTTATTGGGTTTTGTGGCCTTGATGTACTGAAGAACTCAGTGCATAAGT
Organism: Dasysyrphus albostriatus; assembly: GCA_946251815.1. Taxonomy (NCBI): domain Eukaryota; kingdom Metazoa; phylum Arthropoda; class Insecta; order Diptera; family Syrphidae; genus Dasysyrphus; species Dasysyrphus albostriatus. Next base: position 144,127,602 of record OX276336.1, read on the forward strand.
CAATATGGGATGCTTTCAATAGCAATCGTAAACCTGATAGGTAAGTTTTTTCTCGCTATCTTGCAAAGTGGAGTAAGTTGGTATGAATTCTCCTGCAGACCTGCTGTGCAGTTTAAGCTTCTGTCCCCAAATTATGAGTTTCCAGTGGCAAAGCCAAAGCGTGCTTCCTATGAATGGTATCATCCGAAGGGGATACTTAAACGTAACTGGATGTTGAAGCATCTGCATGTTCTGCCATCAGTAGTGGTTTTATTCCAGGATATGGAGTGGAATGATCCACTCTGGACTGACAAGCAGCTACAATGTGCCTCAACCATTCAAAGTCTCAAAAATAGCTTGCAAGTAAGTTTCATCTTTAGTTCATAAATAAACGTTTTCTTTTAAACAAATATTATTATGTGCTAGGAACGCAATACTCGCCTAGCACTTGTCCTATTGCAAAAAGCTGCTCCATTACCTCCTGGCGAGGATATGTTAGCATCGGAACGTGCTGCTAGTTTGACTAATGCTTGTGGTATCAGCAGCAAAATGCTTTTCATCCTTCCCCACACTGATCATCTTGTTGGGTATACTTCACGCCTCGAATCCGCTCTTCTGGAAATGGCTCAAGGGTACTATACTCTTATGTCCAAACGAATTCGTACGCATCGTGATCAACTGACATCCTCACATCATGTGCTAAAGATTCGTCATCAGTTCAAGCTGGGATTTGTCTCAGAAATGAGACAGGATTACAGTACTGCTCTTAAGTAAGTTTTGAGTTGTTTGATATACCTACATATATAATTTATATGTGGTAAATAAATATTTTATTTTAACTCCTTACAGACATTACTCACAAGCATTTGCTAATTTGGAAGAAATTCGTGTTGTGGACACAAATTGCTTGGAAATCAAAACTATTGCTGGCTTCCTGAACTACAAAATTTGCCGATTAATGTTCAAATTAAAAGTGCCACGTGACTCAATAAATCACTTTATAAGTCATATAGAAAAGTACAAGAATCGAATTGGATTCAAAGATCTCTTATTTGAACATTATGCATGGCTTAGTACTCAGTGAGATTGAACAATGAAAGCCATTTTCTTAACTTGAAAAGTAAAATTATATTTTACAGGCACAGTGCATTTGCTGATCTGTTTTGTGAAGCAATAAAAAATGGTCTTCCAGCACTGCAGACGCAACATCCTGGAATGTATTATTACAAAGCAGCTTGTAATATTGTTAAGAGAAAAGAAGCATTTCTCCAATGTTGTGGTAAGAATTTTTATTTTTGAAATACACACAGCTGCGTTTATAGAAATTTGTTTGCCAACTACTTATATGCAGTTTAGTCGTAAATTTTTGTCCGATACAAATCACAGAGCTTTGAAGCTCATTAATTTAAAAAAAAAAAAAACTTTCGACTGATACGATTCCAAATGCATATGGTCGGCTTAGAGTGTAAAGCGGCTAACTCCACATATTTTTTTACCATTATAGACCACTTCAAAAATTGCTAAAAAATACAAAAGTCAATCAAATCTTTTCAATTTTACTGAATTCGGCAATAAAGAGTGTTGAAAAATATTTTATTTAATTTTGGTTTTATTCAAGTAATGCGAACAATTTGTTTAAAGTACTTGTTTGCAAAATAGGAGTAAGCTGCTTTACACTCTAAGCCGAAGATATATAGTATTCATTTTATTAATAATAAAAGTATCAATTTAAAAATAAAAATACAAATTCACAGCACTGTCTCTGAGTCCTACAGAACCTACCACACCAACTACTCTGCAAAATATCTCATCAATGGCATTATTTAGTGAATACTTTGGCATTCGTACGATCAAAACCGGTGAACCGGTATCAGAACAACAAGTAATAATGCTAGTACAAGAAAATGAAAAGAACTACAACCATTCAGTAAGTTTAGTTTAATTGAGTTTATATGTATTTTAAATCCACTGGTCAATTTCTTTTCTTCACCTTTAACAGAGTGCAATCATTCAACTGTTGGGTCAAGCAATGGCTCAATTTAAAGTTTACAAAGGTCTCAGGTTTCGAAAAAAACTCGCAGTTGATATGGCCGAAGAGTATTTTAAGTGTGGTGATCATGCTAAGGCCTTAACGTGAGTTTCTGTACATTCATCGATGAATTCGTATTAATTATCCTATGTACCTATAGATTATACTCCCTAATGTTACCGGATTATCGTCAAGATAAATGGAGTTTACTATTCTCAGATGTACTTCTTAAAACTTTACGCAGTGCATTTCTGTCTGCTTCAGTTGCCGATTATGTGGCATGCAGCTTTGAAGCTTTGTCGCTTAAAATTCGATGTGATCAAAAAGAGCGTATAACAGTGCTAGAAAATCTCTGGAAAGTCTTTCAGGTAAGCTAAAGCTAAAAGAAAAAACATTTTCAATGTAAACATTTCTTTAAATAATTTTTAGAACGTTCCTCCTGTGTCTCAAAGTCAAATTGCTCCCGAACTACGAACGTTATGGGAAAATTCGTTGGCTAATTTTAAATCTCCTGCTATTATAGATTTAGATAAAATAACTGAACTTCTCGAGTGCAATGTAAGTTTTGAAAAACCTGAACTAAAAAATGATGAAATGATAAATATCCGGTTGGTTGCCAGGTAAGAGTTTCTTGAATTCATACTTTATCTACAAAAAATTCATATTGTCTTATTTATTTACTTATTATCAGGCTTCTTACCGATGTTCCATTAAAGATACATAGCTTCACAGCAGTACTCATTGATAACCAAAGTCAACAATACAAGCTGAAAGCAATGAAATACACAATCTTTCAAGATTTATCCGAACTAAGGGATAGAGAGAGTGCAACAAATGAACTAAGATCATTTGATGGTGATCTTAAGTTGGAACCAGAAAAGTATTACGAAATATTATTCTGCACAGAGGCACAGCAATATTTGGAAAATACTCAATTGCAAGTTTCATGTATTGAAACATTGATTGGTACGGATAAAATCGCAGCGGTTCTGGTAAAAAACGCTACACTGACAAAACGAAATTTCAAGCACCATAACCGATATCGAGATTTAATTGATAATGTAACAACAAATCCAACTTGTTATATTGTACCAACGTAAGTTCATTAAAAAAATAACATTTCAATTTTGTTCACACGATAACATTTCAGATTCCATTTGATCACACAAACAACACAACCGGTACAACCGATGTTAGTTAATGAGTTCTTTTGCATTGTTTGTGTGGTTAATAATCCGTTTAATTTGTTTTTGCAAAACGTTGGATTGAGTATCAGTGTCCCGAATAATCTTCGAAATAAAGGTACGTTTTAGTCAGTTAGAAAACTTTTCCATAATATATTTAACAAGTTACGTATATAAATCTAACATGACCTAAAACACAGCTTAATTCAATAATATTCAGGTTTAAAAAACAGTTATTTTTACCCTCTTGACATAAACCACCAAAATGAGAAGCAACCCCATGACATTCAGCCACTTAAAAGCATACATTCAAAGTTATACTTCACAATTTAAGATTTGAAGTCTATGTTGGCAGTAACAGTATGAATAAAACCATTATTTTTATTGGAAATATTGTGTAAAATAAAATCAAATTTGCCAACGTAAGGCTTTTCCGAGGAACAATGTTATTCTATGTTATGTTGCCAGTCACAGGATAATAAAAATGCCAATGAAATGCAAACTTTTGACCTAAAAAAGTTGGAAGTAAAACAAAAAATCAAGTTCCGTTTTTAGCTTTAAGAAAGCTATAGGCAAAAATGTACAAAAAATAACTATTCGAAACTAATGGAATGCTTAACGAAACATTGTGAAAATAATGGAATACGAAATTATTTTTATCCGCATTTAAAAAATTCTTTGTCATGAGACCATGTTTTAAGGGAATCAGAGACCGATGTACTTACTAAACCTCGCGCTTACAAAGTTTTATGATCAGTTCAATCCAAATGTGAATTTTGTTATTTACAAAAGATACAAAAGATTGATTTTGTTCAGTTGGTTTCTTTCTTTTTCCAGTACCCCGCATAAATTAAACTTTCTTAATTATGTTTTTGTAATCAAATAAATTAGGGTGTTGGTGTGTATGCTTTAGAAAATTGTACCTTAGTTCTGTGTTGAGTCATCTTAAAATAATAATGATATTTAACATTCAAAATGAAGCCAGACTTCCACGTGTATTTGCTGTTCAAAATGAAAACAAACACTAATAAATTCTATTATCAATTTTTTTTTTTTAGAAATTGCACTAATGTCTAATAATATTGGGAACTATTTTAGTGCGTGCCATTTTTGTTTAATTTAAATTTTTGGTAGGTAATGAATTATTTGCTTACAATGCAAACAATTTATTTGCCTACAATGCAAACAGTTTATCTGCACAACTGTTTTTTTATTTATTTATTATTTCAAATTTTGGAAAATTTCTCGGGTATAAATTAGTATATAAGTGGTTTGAAATCTCTCATTTGAAGGTCCCTACTCAACCCGTGCAATCACAATGTTTCGCCAAGTGTTGTTAGTTTTAGTGTTTGTCTGCATTGCGCATGCACAAATGAGAATTATTGGAGGAACTCCAACAACCATTAACGATACACCTTATCAAGTCATCTTAGCATACAAAGGGCAACATATTTGTGGTGGATCACTTATAAGAGATAAATGTGTTTTAACTGCAGCACATTGTCTCGCCGTAACATCTAAATATGAGATATCAATTCGAGCTGGTATGTCTCGATTATCAGATAAGAGTGTAAACCAAAAAATCTCTCAAATCTACACACACAAACAATTTAATATTAATAATATGAACAACGATATAGCAATTCTTCGATTGAGTGGACCGCTTAGAGGAACAAATATAAAACCCATTCGGTTAACAAATAGCACCATTCAAGTTGGGCAGAAAGTTAAAGTAACCGGATTTGGTCATACAGATGAAAATATTCCTGAAAATTCCGATGTTATAAGACAAGTTGAAGTCAACGTTATGAGCAAAGAAGAATGCCAAAAAGATTATGAAGGGAAAAATATAATAACCAAATCTATGTTCTGTGCGGCAGCGAAAGGAGCCAAAAAAGATGCTTGCCAAGGAGATTCTGGTGGTCCAGTTTTGTCTAAAAATGAGCTAGTGGGCGTCGTGTCATGGGGTATTGGGTGTGCTAATCCTGATTATCCGGGAGTATATACTGATGTAAAATCCCTACGACCATGGATAGACGACATTGTCAAGAAATACTGTTAAAATATGAAAAAAGATAAATATGTATAAATCAATGATAATATAAATTGATATATGTATGTAACTTATGTTTATTTTGTCTGTTTGTTTTTGAATTTCATTTCAGTCTTTTTAACCACCGATATTTCTTCTAACCGCCAAAAATTACACTCACAAATTCAAATCGATATTGGGGAACTTTCAATGCTTAACTCAACATCAGTCTCATACTATGTATTTAGTTTAGTCGAAGCCAATATTGAGTTGCAACAAAAGATTTGGTATAGTCTTGATTCGATAAGGCCTAAGCCACCTCCGCCTGTGGAGACTCCCTCGACTACAGACAATTCTCCCATTAATTCACGCGTTATAGTGGCAGATTTTAGTGCTTTAGCATTAAGCTCACTGATTCGTATTGATTATATCGATGATAGTCGACTCAGGAAAGCTCGAGATGAAGTCATTAGTATTTCATGCGAAAGTGAGTTCAAATTTTGTGGAAGATTTTACACCCTTAATAGACAACCATTGACGAAGATTTATCGTGGTGAGAATTTTTTGTTTCGAGCAAATATAGAAGTGCATGCAAAATGTGATCTGGACATCCTGGAAACGTATTTTATATGTGTAAGTTGTACATATCGATTTCCTAGTGCGCAAAAATGTTAAGATATAAGTAGTTTAAAAGAGCTGCGTTCAAAATGTCAACTTACCTACATGCATACATATGTATATGATGAGGAACATTTAATAAACTTAAATTTAAGCTTATACATACACATAACTGAAAGCAGAAGAAAGATTTTCTTCCAACAAAAGAATATTGCTAAGTTATAAATTATACATCTTTGTAAATCTAGGAATAAAAAGTTAAGTATACCGAGTTTTGTGTTATTAGATTTTTAGATACTAGTCTCGTTCCACCCCCCTGTGTCGAAATTTGACACCTCTGAGCAGCTAAGCTATAAAATATTTAAAAATTGACGTACAAAACTATTTTTTTTTAATTTAATATTTTTAAATGTGCAAGGGGACGGCAGTATAAAATGGTACTTAACTAAACTTTTGAGATTCGCACACTCCCCGTGATCATGACTTTATGACCATATAAAATTCATCCGAATCCGTCGAAAACTTTTTTAAGAAATGGTACCACAAATTTTATTTAAGAAATTTATTGTAGATAACTACTGAGAACTATTATTAAGTAAAACTATTCTAGCATTAGCTTTTAATAGGTAAAAATACTACACAATCTCATTTCGCAGCTTTTTATAAATAAACTAATAGAGTACTGTATTCCTTTTAGAGATGCGAGCTAGGAATCTAAAAAAAACTTATGCTTTCGTTTGCTTATTGAAGAAACAATAAATCTAAGATTCCTAGAAATCTCTACATAATAAACACTCATTTGCTAATGACCCCATTTTTTATATACCTTTAGGACCATAATCTAGTTCAGTCCACGTACAGTTTTAAGCGTAAAAAATATAGCAACTGCTATCGCAGTAACGATACTCTTGAAGATGTTATTGTCCTAAGAACTAACTCAACCAACTGTGACTGGATTACGGCAAAGCAATTCGAGCATACCGAAAACGAACCTGCAGAACTATTTCAACGCTCTCGGACTCTGCGTGGACTTCAGCTAACGGCCAGTGGTAAGCTTGACAGCAATATTGTGCCTTCTTCAGCAATGAATAAAAATCTCTTGTCGAAAATTCCCAATAACATGACAATAATTGGTAATTGCGCTTTGCTTGCTAGCCAAAGTTCAATTCTGAGCTCATCGACTATCTCCGACGACGGCAAATTAAAAATAGACTCAGATTCGTCCAAAGAAGATCAAACGCAACCCATTAAACCAAGCTCACGAATGGTATTTAGTAAGGCTATTGAAGCCATTACTCCAACAGGGCCATTTCGCGGTTTTATAAAAGGTGTAGTCACTACAAATGATGCTAATTCTGCAACAACAGCACCAATATTTGGAGTTTATTGCATTAAATGGCGACGAAATGGCTGTAAAGATGAAAATGAGTCAAAGTTTGTAGTATCAGGACTGGAAATCGATGAACCGCCTTTAAATATTTATTGCTCGATTGAAGAGAAAATGTTTGTCAAAGTTCCAATGACTCTGAAGGTTGTCCTTAAAAACCCCACTGCAAAAGTTGTGCATTTGATTTCTACACTTAGTGTGAGTAACTCAGATAATTTCATGTGTTCTGGTCATAAGCAGGTGAGTTGGATAAAGAATTTCTATTGACATTGATTATATTTATGTTTTTCTTCTTCTTAGCTTGACATTTCGATATTTGCGTATTCAGAAAAGGAACTGGTGTTCAATTTATACCCACTTAAAGTTGGTTGGCAAAATCTTCCTGAACTTAACTTAGAATATAATACGATCACAGATCCAAGCAGAGACGAGTCACAAAACCAGCTTCTCAGTCACTTAGTACAGCGGTCGATGCCCAAGAAGGTTTTTGTTTTGGTAAATAAAAGAACATCTAAACAAAAATACTTTAAATGCAAAATGATAATAATTCTCTTCTACAGCCCCCGTACAAACAACACAGCAACGGCGTCAAGTAGTATAGACAGCCTCCTGGAATAAAATTTCCATATTCTATATATTATTTTCTAATTTAACGATTAAACAGTTTAAATAAAACAAAATCAGCAACTCTCGTAGGTAATGATAATATTGTTAAATAGACATGTGAATAAAAATCCTTTGGGTAACTAAAAGTTTAACAATACAAAAAAAAATAGAAGAAAATATTATACTTTATTATGTTTCTAGTTTGTAAAAGAAAATGATAGATAACATAACTGTGTTGATTTTTAAAATTTAAACAAAAGATTTAATTGCAATTATTATAGAATCCAATTAAAAAATAAACAAAACAAAAAAAATAAACAGTCTAATAGGGAAATATTTAATTAAACGAAGATTTGTTAAATATACTTTTATTTAGTCTTATTTGTGAGAAATCAGGTTTGCTTTGAAAGTCTATTGTTAAAGCAAGAATAAAAATTACTTACAAATTCTTCAACGGTTCCGTGGAAATTTCTTCAATAAGTTAAACATATGAAAAAACATGTCGATGATATCATAAAATATTTTAATGATGGCATTTGCAGTATGTTAGAACTTTGCTCGTGACATTGAAATTTTCGATGTTTTGAGGATATATATATTGGTTCGAAAAGAGATCCCATGGAAGTTATATAGTTTTATTAGTTTCAAAGCTACAATGATTGGTAAGAAAAAAAAAATTTTGAAAGCTTCGGTCTGATTAAGCTTTATCAACAATCCGAATCGCGTACATTCTTTGAAATGAAAACAAGAACCCCTTTATTCGGATGCCTCTGTCAAGAAAAAGAAAGAGGGACAATGATGTACCATTTATTGTTAAAGATGTCTTAATAAAGAAATTATTATAAAAAAATAAATAAAAAAATAGAAAAAAACGTCTTTTCATGTCTGAGACCTCTGACTTGGGAAAAGACGATGTGGTGGACTTTGACTGCATTCAACCACAGACGAATCACTTCGCATGATATCATCTTCAAAATGTTCAAAACAATCATTTGATAAAATATTCTCGATAGTATTTTTTAGAGTAGCATATTCTACGTTAAGTGCCGTTGCTAGGCGTCTGACGTGATTCTCTTTTAAGTTATAAACCACTTCGTCACCAGTGAAAACATCTTTTAATTTATCCGTGCCAAAAGCTTTTTTAAATCTCTCCTTCAATGATGGTGTTAACGAAGTCCCACTTTCGTTCATATCAGACGCACTCAACTCCAAGAATTCGTCAAGTAAAAAGTCCGGTGAAACATTGCAAAAGTCTTCTGATTGTATATTGCGTGGAGTTATCCGTGGGAGGTCGGTATCTCGGCTTATTATAGTCTCTGTATTTCGAAAAGGTTTATGTCTAAAATGTTCATTGGATTGAGGTCCGATGAGAGGAGAATTTGATTTTTTAATGTATTTAGGTTTTTTGGGACAGCTAGTCGTTGAGGGTTTTTGGATTGCGTTTGAAGTACTCATGGTCATAGTGGTTGTGGGTTGGTCTTTATACAACTTTACAATGCTATCTTTCAATGATTTTGAATTTTTTCTCGAAGCTATGGTAGAAGTCGTTACTGTAGATTGTTTCTCCGGGAATGTTGGCCTTTGTTGAGTTGGAAGAAACTGAAGCCACTTGGACACATGAACTGGACTTTTTGGCTTAGTACTTCTACCTTGCATTACAGGGGCTTTATTTTCTTGATTTGTTTCAATTGCATTTTCCTCAGTTAAATCAATCATTGAATCTTTAGAAATACAAAGAGTAGTCGATAGTCTTACTTGGTCTTCTGTAGGATCTGTTATTTTGGCCAGTTGTTGTTTTTGTCTCTGTGAAATACCTTGAGATAAAACTTTATCATGTGCACCTTTAACCTTTCCATTTCTATTTGTCAGATCGAGTGGGTTTTTTTGTGTAAGCGTAATGCTAGGCTCAGAGTGTTTTACAGTATCTATAATTTCGGGTAAATTCTCTGGTTGATAAGGTGGAATTTCCGTTAAAACTTCTGTCATCATTCCAGCTAAAATGTTAGGAGATTGAACTTGTTCATCATTCTTATGGGGTTGGTTAATTGCTGCTAACTCGTTTGGACAAATGGGACTTGGTGTTTGAAGATTTTTGTTTATTTTCTATAAAAATCATATTAATGAACACAAGTATCCATACGAGTAGTTTTGGAAAAATTATATTCTTACCTTTAATATAAAAGATATTCTTCCTTTTTGTTTACCTTTTAACGACTTCTGAATCAATTCCACTTCAAATTTTAAACATTGCCAGTCACCATTCATCCACTTTGAACTAAACTCGCCACATTTGAGCATTTGATAGATTTCATACAAGCGTTGAATCGGATTCTCGTTTGACCGGAAGCTAGAGAGTATATTCCGTTGTGATAAGCGCTTTGACCGGCGTATTTGACATCGATCTTGTGAAGAAAGAAAAGTGAAATTATCTGAATGTAAATTCTTTTTCGTTTGTAGCAATTTTACTTTTAACTAAATAGCTGTCTTTTTCAACATCAGAACAAAAAGTTCCATCGCTATCAGTGTTGAGAGCCATTTTTGTTTTATTTTATACACATAAGTTAACTGTACATTACACCCCGACTCCACAGGAGATAATTTCTATCAGAATGCTTATCTTGACATGAAATATCCAATGGAGTCACTCCGTTTCATCTCTTGTTGGGATATCAGAGATATCTCTCCGCGATTATATCTTGACAGAGATCTCCGACATGAATTTTGACAGATGGAGATATTTTTGCTTTGTGACTAGAAAATTCTTTTTTGTCTCATTATCTTGTTTCCTTATACCAGTGTTGATGTTAATCTCTGCATTTGTGTGTGGCAATTAAGTTTTTGTTTGTTATTTAGTGTAATTTTCGGGTTCGTGATTTGAAATAGCATAACATGATTTGCCCAGCGCAGACAGAAGACAATGTTAGATATAAATATCTGATATTTAGTTGGAGAGAAATTATCTCCTGTGGAGTCGGGGTGTTAAGGTTGTGTCTTATGTCACATTTGAATATAGTGACGTCATATGCAATTCAAATATGCATGCGTTTAGAGGAACGTATGTAGATAACTTTTCTATGGGAAATTTGTTTGACAAGTTTTGTATTGGTTTGTATTTTGCATAGATAAGGTAACAGCTCGTGCAGAACCAAGGCCTAGTGTCTATAACTCGTGTGCGTGTTGTTGGCCTACCACCCCGACTCCACAGGAGATAATTTCTCTCCAACTAAATATCAGATATTTATATCTTACATTGTTTTCTGTCTGCGCTGGGCAAATCATGTTATGCTATTTCAAATCACGAAACCGAAAATTACACTAAATGACAAATAAAAACTTAATTGCCACACACAAATGTTGAGATTAATATCAACACTGGTATAAGGAAACAAGATAATGAGACAAAAAAAGAAATTTCTAGTCACGAAGCAAAAATATCTCCATCTGTCAAAATTCATGTCGGAGATCTCTGTCAAGATATAATCGCGGAGAGATATCTCTGACATCCCAACAAGAGATGAAACGGAGTGACTCCATTGGATATTTCATGTCAAGATAAGCATTCTGATAGAAATTATCTCCTGTGGAGTCGGGGTGTACAATTTTTTGCCGATTGCTAACACCCCGACTCCACAGGAGATAATTTCTATCAGAATGCTTATCTTGACATGAAATATCCAATGGAGTCACTCCGTTTCATCTCTTGTTGGGTTGTCAGAGATATCTCTCCGCGATTATATCTTGACAGAGATCTCCGACATGAATTTTGACAGATGGAGATATTTTTGCTTTGTGACTAGAAATTTCTTTTTTTGTCTCATTATCTTGTTTCCCTTTACCAATGTTGATGTTAATCTCTGCATTTGTGTGTGGCAATTAAGTTTTTGTTTGTTATTTGGTGTAATTTTCGGTTTCGTGATTTGAAATAGCATAATATGATTTGCCCAACGCAGAAAGAAGACAATGTTAGATATAAATATCTGATATTTAGTTGGAGAGAAACTATCTCCTGTGGAGTCGGGGTGTAACGTCTGTCTAATTGTCTAAATGAGAAGCACTTTTTCACATCAAAAAATTTTGTGAGCAGCAGGTTGTAAGTGTCAACCCATCATTACACCCCGACTCCACAGGAGATAATTTCTATCAGAATGCTTATCTTGACATGAAATATCCAATGGAGTCACTCCGTTTCATCTCTTGATGGGATGTCAGAGATATCTCTCCACGATTATATCTTGACAGAGATCTCCGACATGAATTTTGACAGATGGAGATATTTTTGCTTTGTGACTAGAAATTTCTTTTTCTTTCTCATTATCTTGTTTCCTTATACCAGTGTTGATATTAATCTATAAATGTTGATGTTAATCTCTGCATTTGTGTCTGGCAATTAAGTTTTTGTTTGTTATTTAGTGTAATTTTCGGTTTCGTGATTTGAAATCGCATAACATGATTTGCCCAGCGCAGTAAGAAGACAATGTTAGATATAAATATCTGATATTAAGTTGGAGAGAAATTATCTCCTGTGGAGTCGGGGTGTTAAGAGTGTACACATGCCCAATTCTGTTTGATATCCAACACGCCTGACACTCAGGTACCACGCTTAATGTGTACCATGCTTTATGTGAAAAGAAGAGCAGTGATGAAATCGAAATAAAGATTGACTCTAGTACTTTTACTACTCCTGCCTCTACTTTTAGTAAAATGATACCGGAGTAGATCGACGATTCTTATGTTGTTTTCCATTGGACATCCAGAAGGCTTCCGAAGCGTCCGGAAGTCTTCTAAAACCATTCGATTGGCGAAAAAATCCTCTTCTGCTTCTTTTTGAGAAGAGAAATTGTCTTCTTGATTTCAAAGCAGAATCCACTCGAGAAGCACTAATACATTCAAACTTAAACGTCAAAACAAACTGTGGTACAAAGTTATATTATTTTTAAAAGTCCATTTCATTAATTGTATACTCGAAAACAAAGAAATAAATACAATTTAATAAACAAATTAATAAAAACAAAAACAAAAATTATTATTTGTAAGTTAGCGGTAGATACACTATTGTTTAATTTCACTTTTTATGTGTCAACAAATAGTTTCTATTTAATGATTCACCAATATAGATACAAAACTCTAGAATTGGGAAGAAGTAACAAGCACTGTTCCATTGGATTCAGAATGAGTGTCTTCTTGAATTAAACTGGAAAACGACATTAATTACTATTATTATTTTTGGTATTTTATATGAAGGGTATTCATGCAACAGCATAAAGCCATCGTAAGCGTTGTAAGGATTTAAACTTCGTAATTCTGTCACATTTTGTATGGAAAATTTGACAGATTTACGCAGTTTACAACTTTACTACGTTTACGATGAATTCACGCTTTTGCATGAATACCCTTATTATATATAGGTATAATTTTTATTTTTGAATTTTAAATTAATTTCAATTATTTTTATTTTAATTTTATTTTTCTTCTTATATTGATTTACATTTTCCTCTACAAATTTTTATTGTAATTCTTCTTGCTGTTATTTTTGCCTTTATTTGTTATAGGTTATTTTTTTGCTTTTTGTTCAAATTATTGGTTTTGCTATGTCTACCGGTTCGGTTCATTCTGGTGGTATATCTGCTAAGCCAGTCTTAAAAAACGTGGTTCAAATTTTGATCCGTGGTTCAAAAATTTTTACTGGCTGATTTCAGCAGAATTACTCAGGTTCAACGATGGTTCAATGTTAAAGTATGTTATAGCAGCCAATTTAATGAATAATCTATCCATAGACATAGTAGATATGGACTACTAGTTGTTTGCTCAAGTTGGTTTCAAATTTAATTATGAGCACCACTAGCGCTTTTGGCGTAAGGCGGAAAATATGGGATAACTTTTGACACTTTGGTTTGACGCTTGTTTTTATTTTATTTTTTTCACAAAAATTTCAAGAAATGTCGTCCTTTGAGCGAAAAGTTCTTCGGGAATTCAAAGTTTTAAAAAATCCTGCTCTAGTTTTAGTTTCTGGGTCCCAAATAATCCTTTTGAATTCACTTTAAATTATAATTTTTAAATTCGGGATTCATAAAATGACGAAATAATTATTTATGATAAATTATAAATTACACCCCTATGTCAGACGTAGAAAAAAAAATATTTTATTATGGCAAATGGCTCTGTTTTTTATAAAATATAATTATAGATGTCCTTGGATTCTATGGCAAAAAAATCCTTGTTCAGACTAAGTGCGAAGAGATGGCCTCGAGAATATTTATTTTTGTTTGCCACTTTACACCAAAAGCGCTTATATCGCTACTAAAAAAGGAACTGCTTCCATTGAAACTTTTTATATGAAAATGAGTATTAACTAGCAGTCCATATCTAGTATGTCTATGAATCTATCTATCTAACCACAGTAAAAACTGTTTGCATTGGCCTAAGCCCTATATCGAGTCATTAATTTACCCTAAATTAATAAACTATAGGACGTAAAATGGAAAATAATTATTTTTGGATGCGAAAGCCATTTGCATGCAAATTATAGCTGTATTTTATTATCCCTCTAATCTGATCCGGATTAGATTATCATAATAAAATAAACAGGATCCCAGTGTGACAAGGGTGTTATATACCTATCTCCCTTTATTCTTTTGCTTCTGGTTTTTCTATCTACTCTATTATCTATTTTCGACTCCAAAAAAGCCATCAACAGAAAAAACTATTTTTAGCAAGAAAGTGCTAAAGGTGTGTGTTCAGAATAGATTTGTAATACCATGTTCCCACCAAAGTGAAATCTGAGATTTCAGCTGAAAGCTTTCGAGATTTCAAATTGGTGTTCACACTGATGCCAAAACAAGATTACGTCTCATATGAACACACACAACTACCATTGTGTGCATATGTATTTGTGTTTCTTTGAGCTCAAACGTCAAATACAATATCATGCTCTCTCTTTTTGAATGCTTAGCGTTGGAGTGAAAGATCATAATTTTTATCTAAAACCTTATTTTCACCTTTCTATAGTGAAAGCTGAAAATGGGTCTGTTCATAAAGAAGACTTTCGCATCGTTTAAGATTTCATTGAGATTTCAACAAAATTTCACATTTCGAAATCTCAAAACTCTATGGGGAAATGTGAAGGACTGAAATCTCTGAAATCTGAGATTTCACTCCGGTGGGAACATAGTATAAGTCCAAATCCAAAAGCAAAGTTGGATTTTGTGCTGTTTTTTGTAATACATTACGTATTTTCGTATGCAAATCCAATCCAGGGGCCTAATCCGTGTACACATTCCGTTCACGCTCAAAAAAAGTGTGAATAAATTTGACTGATTGTGCAAAGGATATTTGTCAAAAAATTAAAACTCCCTCTTGCGGAATCGCAAAAATTGACGTGTACACGATTTTCTGTGTACACAGAAAAAACTCTCCTGGGGCCCAGGTCAGATCTGCGGAAAAATAAATACAGCTTATGTTTTGAGCTGAATACACTTTTTTAATTGTAGGCCGACCATAAAAGAAAAACACACTTTTTTCGCATGTAAAACAATGTCCCTGCCATTGTTTTGCATGACATTTCATGACAGCAGTTGTTTTTTCGGCATGAAACTGTAAACCAATCATGCAAACAATTAATTTTGCATTTCAACTCAATTATTTTTGACATGCAAGAATATAAACTTGGCCTTACACCTCAATAATTTTTCACATACGAAAATATTTGCATCGATTTTTTTTGCGCACGGTAACTGTAAACTAGGCCTTAAGGATGAGACGGCTCTGTACTTTCAAAGGAAGGAATCGATATTTTTTGACATCGGTCTTTTTGTTTTTTTTTCGCTGAGGTTGAGTGACATTTCTCATTAATTTCGTGTTTACGTACATAAGTTACCAACGCTTTGGAAATAATTGTTTTTATAAAACCAAATACATTTCAAAAAATTCTATGAAGCAAAAACCACCACAAACAGAAAAAATGACCGAACATAATGGAAGCATGGTTAAAGACCCCAAGTTGGCTCTTAATCGTGTTTTTATTGGTAATATTCCGCAATGTACAAAAGACGACCTCGAAAGCATCTTTATACCATACGGCAAAGTTATTGACTCGTTGGTCCAGAAAAACTATGGATTTATTCAGTTTGAGTCCGAAGAAATCGCTAACAAAGCTGCAAAGGCTCTTAACAAATCTCTTTTCAAGGGAAATCAAATATCTGTTCGAAATGCTGGACATAAAAAGCGCGTAAACCCAAATGCGGCCGGTGGAAACGCTGGCGGTCCCGGTATTAAACCATTTCCACCCCAATTACAAGCTTTTAATCATTCGGTAAGAAATAACCCGGATTATAATGACTGCGAGATCATCGTTGTGGATAGACAAAATACGTGAGTATCTTATTACATATTTCCACTGTCTCTTATGCTTTGTCCACTTGCAGTGCATATGCCGAGTTTATAGAAAAGCGCTTAAAAAGTCTCAACCTTCAGGTAGATGTGCTCTTTCCTAACGAAGAGGTTTCGTTAGGAAAAGTACTAGCCAACATATCTTCTCGAGGATGCATGTACGCTATTCTGGTGACGCCACAAAACGAAGATTTACGTAGCATCACAGTTAACATCCTCTACGGTATACCAGCTGAACATCGCAATATGCCAGTCGATGATGCAATCACTCTCATCGCCGAAGATTTTCGTCTTAGAGTCGGTCCGCTACACCAAAGCAATAATCTACCCAAAGCCGTTCAAGTTATTACTCCGTCAAACGTTGCTGCTCCACCATTGAAGGAAAGACATCCAGATGCAGTGCAATCACTCCTCAATTTACTTGCTGATAACATGACACTCACAGTCCTACAATACGATTGTATTATCAAGTATCTCCAGGAGAGAAGGGAACTCCAATTAAAACTCGAACTGGGTGATGCTGCAATTAGTGCTGGAGCTCAACCCGATCCAGAAATCGAACTACAAAAGAAAATCCTCAATATTCTTAATAAGCCATCTGTTGCGGAAACACATTATGATTTGCTATATCCCAGTTTGGAATCTGTCAAAGAAGATTATCGTGCAATGGACTTATTGAAGGATGTTCGTGTCCAAAATGCTATTGATTCGATTTTAACTTCTAATCTTATGGCTACAATTGAAAAGCACATGAAATTTTAACTTTTGTCTTTTATTGTTTAGTAAATACAAAATTGGCTCACAACACGTTGTTATTTTTTTAAGTCCTCGATTTGAAGATTTTTGGAGGCGTAAGAGCTGTAAAATTCAAAATAATGGACAAAAACATAGGGTGATCAAAATGAGTAGTTGCAAAATTCTCAAATTTATTTAGAGCTTGTAGATAGATTTTTGAAGTGCCATGACATGCTGGCTTACAGGACATCAAAGTAGTTTTTGAGCAAAACCATAATTCTTCTGAGCACACTATATAGTTTCTGTGTAATATTATTTACCATTTCAATACGTCAAGCCTTACTCAGCCTGCAACAAGCAGTTAATTCAATTAGTGTTGGAGGACGGGATTATGCAATACAGAATGAAATGATCTTCAACGCCGAGCCGAACACAACATTATCAAAATTCGAACAGACAAATTCGTTCAGAAAATGTTTAATAGAATTGATATATTGAAAATACATAATCAAATAGAAAAATATTTCCTTATAGAAAATCGTAATACCTATACTGCCGTCATGAAGAAAAAGGGCGTATATCTCCATTTTAGTAGTTTTCCTCGCTTTGAAAAATTTTTGAGAACGATCTCTTACTAAAAAAACATTCTTTTTTTACTATGCGCATAAGTTAAAAAAAATTTTGGTGATAACTTAGAAACATGAATTTGCGACTTTTAAGGATAGAATAGGCATACAAGCAACTTGCCATTTGCAGTTGCAAATATGAGTTTAAGCTTTGCTCAAATATAATAAAATAGTCAACGGTTCCAATTATGGTTCTAGCTCAGTTTTTGAATTTTGGCGTTCACGCCCTTTTTTCTTAGGACGGCAGTAAAATCGCCTTTTAGTCTATTCCATTAATAAAATTTTTTGAAAACATTCAGAGTAAAGCCAGTTCAGTTTTTTTGTCCAGCGACTAGATTCCGATTGTAATAACGCCGTTAGATTTCAAAATACAACCTTTTATTATTTTTTGTTTTTTCCGAATTCAAAGATGAAGTAAAATCACCGTAGACGTCGGAATACAATGCAAATTTTTGTTACATTATAACCCTGAACAAATTGATGTTATTTGGGGATTTGACAATAATTTGAAAAGGAAGATGTTAGAATGCCGGTTAAAGTAAATAAGAAGAGGCTAACTAAGGATGGCTTAAATGCTTCCGTTTTGGTGGTTATTAGATTATGTTTTCTAGTCATCCCAAATTTTTTTTTTTTACAAGGGAACAAAAACCTATTCCGATTCAGTAGAAAATCTTATAAGGCACCAACCGTCGACCAAATTCATTTTATAAATATTTTGAAAAGCTACTACACATTTTAGTGAATTGGGTTGAAATAATAATTCGAAGTTACATATAATCGAAAACTTGTCCTTCAGGTTTTAATCTAAAAAAAAGTGTATAAAGACAGAAAATGTCTTCTTTTTCTAATGTAAAATTCAAAATAAATTTGGTGGCGCGATTGTTCATGGAGAACCAGAGCTTAGTGATTTTGAGAGCTCTGTCGTAGTGTAATTCAGCTAACTCATATTTCTCCTGCTTGGAATATATGGTACCTATGCCAAACCATGCATTTTAGTATCGTGGATCTTTGAGCACTGCAGTTCGGAAGAGTTTCCAAGCTTTGTCTAGATCTTCTGTGAGAAACAGCTCATGGCCAAGCAGAGTGTAGCTATACACAAAATCAGGATCCACTTGCACTGCCCGTTTTTCTAAATCATTAATGTGTGTGTGTTGTCATGTTACCGCTTTTTACGCCAAATTGGTTCCTTTTGAAATTGTGAGCTTTATGTCCTTACTTATGTTTACACTAAAAAACTAAATTTTTGTTTGAAATCCTAAATCAGAAAAGTTATTTCGTAATTAATAAAATTAATTCATTTTGCATTTTAATGATAGTTTAATTTAGAAAACAAAACTATCGATGTACAACTCGATTTTAAAGAAGCATGCAAAAACCATTCCAATTTTTAAGATACATTTTGCTTGTTCAGTATGTATTCAAACAAAAATATACATCATGAGATATGAGATACAGCATACATATTTTTGTAATTATTTGTTTTATTTTTATTTTCATTCAATTTCTTCTTTTTAGAAATTTCTAGTTATCATTTCATTTTCCTTACATATTCGTCGGTCATTCATTACGTTTTGGCTACTTATTTCATTTTCGCTTAAATAACTTCAGGACTATAATTTTCCCGAGAAAATACATTACTTTTTTCTTCAAATTTAATATTTAATTATAATTTAACTCTGTTTTTGTTTTTTTAAATGAATGTTTTTCTTTCTCTAAATTTGAACATGTATGTAAGTTTTTGTAATTAATTGTACATTATTCAAATAAAAAAAAATAGCTATCTACAATCTTATGTTAAAAAATTAAAATATTTTTATATAACACATGAAAAAAAAAATACTAAGTATTATCATAAGCTGAAAAGCAAGAAAGTAAGTAGAACATTAAATGAGGGGGATGTACCATCCCACAGAAAAATAATATACACAGGACAAATATAGTAATGAGAAGGGTGGACTCATCGTCGACTTGATTTGAAACATTAAGTTCATCTTTTTTGTTTTTTTTTTAAATATTTGTTATTATATATTTTTTCTTTTCATCCTTCATTTTTTGTTTGTATAATCAAATTCCAATCAATTCTAATTTCAATACCAGAATTTGTTTTCTCTTTTCTCTCTAATAACTATCACTATCATAATTAACATCCTGCTGCGCCTGCGTTGAGTCATCACTTCGTTCAGATATCGGCTCCAAGTCTGGATCGAGGTTAAGATCGTTCATAGGCGGGCAACAGGATGGATGACTCATTGAATCAAACGCGTCTTTGATTTGGTTATTGGCACCCTTTGGATCGAGATCGGTCGCCCAACTGAAATGCATCAGTGCCGAGTCGACATTACCTAGTGCCTTGTGTATCTTGCCTATAAGGTAGAACACCACTGACTCCTTTGGCACTATCTCCTTAAGTTCTTCCAGCTCGCGGAGGGCTTCTTGATGTTTTCCAAGTGAAAAATAGATTGAACCTCTATGAAATCTAGCCAGCGGATTCTTTGGGTCTATCGCTGCCGCTCTATTCAAGGTTTGCAGCGCTTGCTCCTTCTTTTGCATGAAATATTGCATGGCACCGATGTGCACCAGAATTACTGAGTTTTTCGGATTTATTTTTAGAGCTCTGTCGTAGTGCAATTCAGCTAACTCATATTTCTCCTGCTTGGAATATATGGTACCTATGCCAAACCATGCATTGTAGTGTCGTGGATCTTTGAGCACTGCAGTTCGGAAGAAATTCAAAGCTTTGTCTAGCTCTTCTGTGAGAACCAGCTCATGGCCGAGCAGAGTGTAGCTATACACAAAATCAGGATCCACTTGCACTGCCCGTTTAAAGAACTTAATTGCTGTTTCATGCTCTTTATGCAGCGAGAAACAATTGCCCGACACGCACCAAGTTATTGGAGAAGTTTTGTCCTGCGACATTAGATCCTGTGCCAGTGCAGAAAGGTCGACCTCTTTCTGCAAATGCCACAAAGACGAACTGTAGGTCTCCATAGAGTCCAGACGATGGGGATCGCTTTCGTGTATTTTACGGAATATTGACACGGAGTTCTCGTATTCCCGTAGCTCGTAGTGGGAACGCCCGATTTGGCTCTGCACCCAACTAGAAGTCAGGTGGTGCTTTGGAATTGTTTCGAAGCTCTTGATTGCCTCTTGGCAGTTGTACCGTGTCAGGTAATAGTAGCCCTGGCCGAGATCGCGCAGCAGTGCCATTAGACCCTCTGCACTTTGCCGTTTCAAATTTAACAAATGGTGGGCCATTGTTTGGGCACTGTTCAGACTATTATTTAGCAAAACTTTGCTGTCATTGGAGGTTATCGTTTCAATTTTCTCTTTTTTTTCTTTTTCGTTCATTTCGATGTTACTAAGGGAGATTTTAGGAATACGCTGTTTGGTCTTTCGTGGTGGTGAACGTGGCTGCACAAATTTGCTTATATTAGGACTCTTATTGTTCTCCTTTACAGAATAGTTGCTATTGCTAAACAATCTCGAGCTCCGACGGACATTCTGAGCTCCAAGACCACCACCGGTGGTGCAGGTGTTCGGCGTACGTGGGGTTATATTGCCTGTTTGTGTGAAGACTGTTGGTTTCGCAATGGTTTCCTTGCGATTTATCAAACTGCCTACATGTGTTTTTAGTTTTTTTCCAATCACTTTTTGCTCTTGATTTGCCTCCACTAAAGTTTGTGGCGACGGTGTGTGCATAGTGGTATTAAGGGTAATGTAGGACGTATCTCCTGGACTTATCGGTAGTATGCCAAAACTAGGTGTTGACGGACTCATTGCCGAGAGATATTTAAACTGCCTACGGAATGGTGTACCACCATCAAAATTACTTGTTTCCATATAAGCTATGCCTCCACCACTACTGCTAATGTTGCTATTGTTATTGTTCGCGAAAACTGTCGGCGTATCTTCGATTGTTGTGTTAAGGTTGTTTGAAATGGGTGGTGGTGCACCACCAATACCTATATTGCCACCCCGGAGAATGGTCATTGAACTATTTAGATTGTTATTGTTGGGTGTCATCAAGTTGACGGTGTTTGACTGGTCAACAGGCGTTGAAAGGATATAATTAGAGCTATTATTAAGATTATTGACTAAATCCCCTCCCAGGGTGGTCTGCTGCTGCAATATGCTCCCATTATTTCCAGACATCGTTTGAGTACCATCACAACAGCCTGGAAAACCATCTCCACTGCCGAAGAGAACCATCGAGTTTGTGTTCGTGTTGCCTTGGCTTGTGTTAAAAATATCCGTGCTAGTTACTTGAAATATCTCTTTTGGATCGATATCAACACCGAGATTGCAAAGCTCAGCAAATGCCGTCCACAAAAACGGATTAAGCTTCAAAGCCCTGCGGTATGCATCGACGGCTATGGAGTCACGCTCTGTTTTCACACATATCTGAGCGATTAGCTGCAGCACAAAGCAAGCTATTTCACCAAAGTCTTTCGCTATTTCATCGAAATTCTTTAATTCACCTAAGTAGACACTCGACAGAGCACATTCGGCTTCAGAGTATTTCTTCAGATGGAATGCACATTTGGCAAGAAGGTAGCGGCATTCAGGTGAACGACGGGATTTCTCTTTTAGCAGCCAATACGCTTGATGAATCATATTCGAGCGGTAATAACTGGTGGCTAGAATAAATATTGTTTCATCCGATTCCACTAGAAATTGAGATAAAAAATACAAATTAGTCAACATTTTACAATTATCAGCGAAATAAATGTTAATTTTATTTGTGAATCATAAGACTGTCGTATCAATGATGATAGTTAAAGAAAAATAAATGAAATAATTTTTTTTATCCCATAATATTATTTAGCAACAAACACGTGCACGTTTTATATTAAATTAAATAAAAATGTAAAAATCTCTTAGTATTTTTTTATATTCTTTTCTGTCTTTATTCAATATTTTCGAAAGTACCACTCAATATTTTTCTGAAAACAAAAATTATAATAATTAACATAAGCCCAAAAGTCTTTTACTGTAATTTGTATTTATTTATTATTTATTCATCAACGATTATACATCTACAGATTTTGCTATTCTTAAACTTAACTATACATAACACAAACGAATTAAAAAAGCTTTAAAGCTATTTTTAGTTCTGATTTGAAAACTTCACGAGACATACATGGTTAATTCGAAATTTTCATCATATATAACGTTAAATAATTTACTACAACTTGATATTGGAAAACGTTTTCTGAAGATGAGGTTTTTTATTCAACGCAGTAACTCAGACTTATGTTATAATCACCCAGATTACGATTGTCAATAATTATCAAATTGATAGTTGAAAAAACTTCAAACTTGGATTTAAAACTAAATTTATTAAAAAAATCTTTTATAATTTTTTATTTTTTTGTGTTTCGCAATGGTCGGCATTATTTTCAACGATCAAAACTTTCATTAATTTGGGTTTTTAAGCATTGAACTTCTTACCAATTATCAATTTGATATTTGACAACCGTAATAGGGTTCAATGTCTTTTGGTTGTTGAACTAAAAATTACCTAATAAGTAAGGGCTTTATACTGATGAATTTTGTTTAACTTATATTTACCGCTAGAAAAATTTATAATAAAAGAAGTCAGAAACTTAGGAGAGAAATGTTTTAAAAATGTTGACTTTCGCCAGCATACTTAAGAGTGTTCTGAACTGAACAAAACCACTAATTTGCTAACTAATTTGCTAACTGCATATATAAGACCTGTTTATTCACTTTCATCAGATACATACTTTGTTTTATAAAAATTTTTATTTTTACTAATTGGTCACTTGTAGGCGTATTACTGTACTAAAAAAAACATTTTGTAAAAGTGACTGATTTTAACTTCCAAAATTCCATTAATTTTCTGTCAAAAAGTGCCTTTTAAGAAAATTAAAAATTTCAATATCAAATGATACAATTATGATTATATAATTAATAAATTGTATTTACATATATCCACTAAAAAAAATGTTAAAAAATACCGTTAGGTATACAAAAAATGCTGTTGTAATCCCTTGCTAAAAATGCTAATGTCAGCTGATGCAAAAAAAACTCGAGGTTTCTGAAAATATTTTGAATTATGGATAGCCTTGCTGCCTAGCGGATAGATGCCCGACCGCGAGGACTGGTACTATATTTTTCAGATGTGAGAATACATCAAACATTATCGAAACTGACAGAGTACATTTGTCTTGGTAACTACATGCGTTACAACGACAATCTTTTTGCTGTGAGTTCGTACGAAGCTCGTCAGTGTATTCATTTTTTTTCTAACCGTCCAATGCCCAAAAACTTCATTGTACCTAATAGGATTATGAACGATCATCGGGCGTTTATATTTCAAACTTCTTTTTCTAGTCAGTCTTGTTTTGAAATAAGCGAAAATCATTAGCTTAATTTGTCGCACAACCACCTTAAAAAAAACGCAACGCCACTGGCATATATATAAATTTAGGTATATCGTCGGCTCTTATTATGCATTTTTTACAAACAAAAATATTTAAAAAAGGGTTCCCATTACTTGAATGAAACTAAAATTACCTCGTTATTGCTAAATTCAGTGAAATTGAAAATATTTGATAGATTTTTGTATTTTATACCAATTTTTGAAGTTGTCTATAATGGTAAAAAAAAATGTTAGCTGCTTTTCGCTCTAAGCGCAGATGCAACTGCTACTGCAACAAAATAGTTTAGTCACAAGTTGACTACTGAGCGCGCACATAAGCAACTCCGCAAGCAATCGAAACGAATCTAACCAACACACCGGCAATGATTATTCAGTTTTTCATTCAAAGAAAAATACTATCGCCTCCGTCCTATTTTTTTGCTCAGCACAGAGAACAAAATTCAACGAGGTGGTTAAATATCCGCAATTATTTGGTTGAATGTCCGCGCAGATACATATTATTCCATATGACACGAACTGAAAAAATGATTTCGGGCAATCGTCCAGTTTGTGCCAAAACACAAACTAAAAAGTTGCTCGAATCGACGACGGAATAGTTTCTGCATTGGCGTGGAGTCTCATCCAAGTCCATAGGACTCAATTCTGCAACCAAACAGTTTCTAAACTGAAAATTAGATGTGCGCGACGAGCCTAAGGCGTCGATACGTATGTTAGTCAGATTTAAAAAAAAATTAAATGACTTCGCCTTTCATAAGCAATATCTCTCAAGTTAGAATATAGTAAAATAATAAGCCTGGGTTTGATTCTGGTTCTGTGAAAAATTGAACCGAAAAACTTTTCACACTAATTCCGGTTTCCATTGTGTTGACAAATGAACTAATTTTTTTTTTACATTTTCGTTTCGAATCCCAAATAGTATCGAATTTTGGTACCTTTTATGTCGCCGAATTCTGATTAATTTCCATTGTTCACTTCAAAGTTGATTTTCTTAATCTTTTTATTTTTTTAAGGAATATAATCATCCTCTTAAATGTGGTTACTCATTTTATAGTTTCATTTTTCTTCATTTTGTACAACAAAATCGGCCGAATTTTCAAGATCAAATTCAATTTGCATTTGTATAGCTGTTAAATTAGTGTTATTCATTGGCCACGTTCCGCCGGCTATCGAATAGGTTATCCAAGATAACTGAGTAGTCGATACTTTTGTGAACGACCAGAACCAGATAGGTTAGCCGACAAAAGCTGACAAAGAAATTGCATTAAACAAATTTTTTATTTGCTCAAAAGTATTAACTTTTTCATCAAAGGTTTATTCTATTTATATTTACGTATTTATTTATATTTAAGTATTGCGTACAGTCCAAAGTGATGCAAATAACCATTTTCTAGTTGTATCTAACTTATTAATTTTCTTTTGAAAAAACCCGAACTGCAAAACTCAACATGAACAGTTCAAACTTTTTTTCACATATCAGCTATTTTAAAATTTCTTTTCGTATTTTTGAGTATCCTAGTATTTTTGGGATAACTTCAGATTTGTTTGTTGGTCACAGATGATTTGTCATCAGCTGTTTTTTAACAAGGGATTACAACAACACAAAGCTATCCGGATAACCGAGAATTAACATCGGAACGCGGCAATTTTTCGCGTTCGGCTGGGAAAGTGATAGAGTATTCATAATCCAAAAAAATTTTCAGAAACGTTGAGTTGTTTTTGCACCAGTTGTTTTTTAAAAAGGGATTACAACAACACACACAAATCCGGATTGCTAAAGATAGCCGAATGCGCCCCATAGTACACAAATAGATATATATATCAATATCAATATGTGTACTGTGAATGCGCCCATTGTCAAAGAATTCAAACACGTTGCAAAAAACTTTTTTGTCAGTTCAAGACGGTGTTTATACGAGCTTCACGTGAGGCGACTCATTTTGACGTCTCTTATTTGTATCTCACTCTCATCTCTTGAAAATAAAGTGAGGCAGAAGTTTTTAAATTTTTTGAAAATTTCTCCCTCACCGCGCCATCTCTTTCTTTTCAAGAAGTAGAAATGAGATGAAAACGAGAGACGTCAAAATGAGTTGCCTCATGTGAAGCTGGTATAAATGCCGTTAAAGACAGTGACTTTTGTGACGTGAGCGTCGATTGAGTTATTTCTGAGCTCAATGTCAAGTTGACGGAGGCGGAATGCTTTGGTTGGGCAATATTGTCCGTTGAATTGTATACAAAACATGTGTTTTAAATCTCCTTCTGAAATTCTGGAAGCTAAATTTCAAGTTTGCTTAAAATATTTAAGCACAAAACTTTATGAAATTAATGAAAAATTATACCAAATACAATTTATTTTCAGTTTAGTTTTATCAATATTCCACCTTTATTTTGAATTTTTATCGATTATAGAGTTTGCACATCAGCAAGAAATTGCAATTTGGCTGTCAAATGAACAGCTGTCTTAGCAGAGAAAAAACATTGAGAAATGAATCCAAAAAATTTTCGTCTCAGTAATCTCCTTGTAATATCTGCGCTCAGGTGAGATTTTGTATCCCACATAAAAAATCTCTGAGCGCTCAGAGATTTTATTTGGTGAGACGCGCCTATTGACAAACAATAGGTTCGTTCGTTGAAGTTTAGCCAGGGTTGACCCAGGTTTTCTTGACAACCCCAAGAATTGCAAAAAAAAAAACCTGGGTTTTTCGTTTCCCAAAAAACACTCAATTGTGTTGTTGAGATAAGCAAGGAACAACGTTTGATTTAAAAATGGAAAAAAAGAAACCATAGTTTCCATTTTCTATTCTTATTTGTTATTATTTAAGTAAATTTGTATATTACTTGAATTTTCATTTAAAAAACAAAAGAATAACCTGCAACATGTGAATCCACAGTAAGAAAATTCTTCAGAGCTATTGCCAATTCGACATTTTATTCTTTACCTCAACTCGTCCCAGCAAAAAACCTAGTTCTACTTCAGGGCGACCCCAGGTTTCAAAATACACAAAATTGGCTCGTCAGGGTTGGTTCAGGTTTTTCGAAAAACCTTTTGGGGCAGCCCCAGGATGACTTCAGGGCTCAACAAACAAATCTAGCATAATAATTATAAGATATTTTTATCTAACATTATCTTCTATCTGCGCTGGGCAAATCAAGTTATTACATTTCAAATCACGAAACCGAAAATTGTAATAAATAACATACAACAACTTAATTGCCACCCGCAAATGCAGAGATTAACATCAGCAATTACATAAGGATACAATAAGGCCAGATCTGCACTATTGTGCCGATACCGACACACTCTCGCTACGATAAAATATTTCGAGTATATCAACGTGACTGATCAGGAATCCCGGGAGTGAAGAAGATGGAAACCTTTCGTGCTTCACATACCTATACTACAAATGAAAAGTTTGCCCTCTTAATTGATGTCGAAATCTTATGTAAGGAGGTATAATTGACTAAAAAGTTACTTAAAATAAAGGTTTAACTTGGTTTACTAATTAAAATAAGATACATTATACATACATGCATACATTAGGTCTGTTTCTTTACTTTTGGGATAAAGTTTGGGAAAAAGTTCGGGAAAAAGTTTGGGCAAGAGCTTTTTGATGTTGTTATTGTAATGTTTAACCAGAAATGAAAAGTAAAGAAACGTATTTGGGATGTTTCAGGTTTGTTGCGGTGTAAATTACCCATTCGACTTTATTGCTTGTAGACTCAATGCATACAAAATTATGCAATTTCAATTCTATTAATATTTGCACTTATCATTTTGGGCTCTATTAAAAGATACCAGAAGAAATATTTTAATTTATATTTGACTCCATTGTATCATTTTCATTTAATTTATTTAAATTAAACCATTTTATATACGCTACTTGACAAATTTAATTTCAAATTTTTTGATCAGCTGATTTCTTGTTTGACAAGCAAGAAAGTGCCGGAACTAAAATGTTCGGGTAGATTCTTGCTGGAGGGGAAATGAAAAAAAGTCAAAAGCTCTGGCATTTTTGTGTCAGAAAATGGTAAAGAAACACGTTTTGGGTAGATTTGGGTTACTTTGGGAACCCGCGGGCGAGTAAAGAAACAGACCTATTATAGGACCACTTTTTCAATCTACTCTTTTAGTGTTTGCAATAATCTATGTTAGAAATGCTTAGGCAATGATTTAAACTTGCAATTTTTTGTAAATCATATCGAAGCAATGAGAAACAGTCGCAACATAAAACTGGGTTTCCCAATAGTTCAATGTCACTGAGGTTAGATATAGTCAATAACAAAGGTCATGTCTCTAATTTTAAACTTAAACGCAATTCTTCCTAATCATCAAACAAAAAATAGGAATTAAGAAAATAAAGAAGATTGAATTGTATTACCTTCGGAACAGAGACGCTCAGCGAGAAAAACTGCATCCTTGCTGTCGTAGTGGTTCAAGCAGTGCCAAATGGCAGCCTTAATTCATCATCATAATAATAGTGTGTTAATTCATAGAAGACGAGGACGAGTTATTGTATAAGCGACGGTCACGGCAGCAGAGCACAAACATAGAATAGAAAAAAAAATATAAATTTATTTAATTTTATCTAGCTGCACACATTGCATAAATAACAACAAAATGTAACTGCACTCTTGAAGAAAAAAATCAATAAATTGAATTCCCCCCCGCACTATTTTGAGATTTCAGCTGAAAAGGGGTTGGTTGGCCCAATTCTTTTTAAATTTGGGTGCTCATTTGCCACACAAGTTCTTCTTACCTGAACAGGCTCCTGGACAATCATTTCCGTAAATTTGTGTTGTTTTCTTTTCGAAAAGATGCAATTTAACAACACTTTTTCTCTTTATTAGAAGCGCCTGTATTCAGTTTCAGCCGTCCGTCTGACAATTGGATTCGATTCACGCACGCATAAAAATACTCTTGAAACTTCTACAGAAATATAAAACTATCGCAGATATAGTTTTTATATTTCCATATTATATTAATTATTTTCCGCCATTAGAATCTCAGTATTTAATTTTATTTAATGTAGAAGTAGTTTTTTCTATTTGATTCGAAAGACGAGAATCTAGAATAAAAATTCACTTGACACACACGCCGTACTAAATGGAAAGTGTAATTCGAAATTCTCTTGAAGGTGGTAGTAAGTGGAATGAATGCGTATTTTTATATTTTATTTTTTTGGTACAAATATCACTTGCAGTTTTGAAAATTTGGAGTTTTTGTTTGTTAATTCATTTGAAAAATTAACTTTTAAACATGTGAAGAGGTTTTAATAATTTTTTTTTGTAAAAAATGTAAAATCTGGTGTGTGAAAATTTTTTCCTTGCTCAGTTTCTTTTTTTCTTTTCTACACCACACTCACACATAGAAGGGAAATGCCATTTTTAGAACGTTGATGGATCTATGAAGATTTTGTTTACGGCTTTATAACGTAGGCAGTTACATCTAGTGGTAGATAGCTAAACGAACCATTTATGAGTTGCCAATGAGCAATGTTTTTATTATAAAAATATGTTGAATTCCTTTCAACAAAAAAATCGATTCTGTTTACAAAAAAATCGATTTGCTAAGAAGAAAAGATCAGTTTTTCTAGATAAATCAAATAATTCGTTTTTAGCAAGATTTACACAAACTTGCACACACACTAAGAACATTTGACATTTCTCTGCATTTGAAAGTTTTTTTTCACGGTTCTTAACAAATCGAAAAGTGTTTGTCCTTCGCTTAAATAGATGTAAAACAAATATATCTACAAAAACTTTTTTCATTCATTAATAAGTACAGTGAACAATTATTTAGAAGTGATAAAAACATCAATGAACTTCGATTCCATGTGCCCAAAGTCGATTGAACATAATGAAGCTCACGCTCGCCGATGTGTTCCTCGATTGATATGTTTCTTGGTCGATTTTGGATTGTATTTTTTTAAATGAACACAACTAATTTAGTTTATTCTTGCAACTTTTGTAGGAAATATATTCGTTCTCAATCGCATAAAACGATGCGAAAAATTAAATGCACTTTTCAATATTTGTTATGAATTTGTGCGCGCAACAATTTGTTTCAATTTGGCTTTAAAACTTCTGTCAAATGACACACACATGAGCATATACAAAAATCAATTTCTTAACAGATTCCTTGCAACCAAAAATAGGAATCGATCCCCAAAGGTTGAAAGGAATTCGACATTCGCCCACTGGGCAACTTTTAGTTGCTCAAAATCACCGGCAACTCCAAGCAACTAAAGTTTGCTTGCCACCGCCCAATAGGCAACTTCCGAGCAACCTTTTGGAATTTTACGTTTGCGTTTTTTGTTGACTTTTGTCACTTATTTGTTTTTTGTCCGATCCCTAATTTGACGTTGGTAAAATATAAACACAAAGTAAAATTAATTGAAAGGTATAACTTGTAAATTTAAGATATGTTGAAAATTAATATATAATATTTTATTGTTGAACACGGCCATCTTCGATATATAAAGTTGCCGGCAACATTGTATATATAGAATCCATAGTATTATTATGATGGCAATCGATAGCGGCGACATCTGTTACACATTAAGACAACTAAGAAATTAGATTAGAAACATGAGTGAAGTCGCCGCAGCGCCACAGCAGATATCAAGACTACTACGAAAAGTCTTTTCATAATAGTACTATAGATTTTATATACAAAGCCGGCAACTAAAGTTACCCAGTGGGTGAGAGAGAGAAACTTAAAGTTTCTGGCAAAAAGTTAGCCCAATGTAATTGAATCGGGAGCAACAAAAAGTTGCCAAGTGGGCGCCATATCTACCAGTATTGACTATATACTACGTTTACAAGCTCGAGTTGAAATAGGGTTGAATATACGACCCAGGTTTTTCGTCACTTGGGTTGAGTGCTCCATTTTGGGTTGAGTTGAAACGGTATTGAGATTCTAGAAAAATGAATAGCATTAGTGTATTTATTTCAAAAACAAATTCAATTGAATTAACACAATCACTTACAACACTTATATGTTAAAACGAAGCTATATTTGTACACAAACAGACCGTATTGCATGATTTGTCAAACCAACTCGACCCAGGATTTTCATCCCAAATTTTTCGACCTCCGCTCCTCGAGTGCAGTCGAGTCGAATCAAACTCATTTAAACTCGACCCAGGTTTACAAGGAGTTGAAGCGAGCTTCAAGTTCGCTTCAACACCACATAACCATAACCATAACCTCAAACCCCGAAGTGGGATAGAAAGTGTGATTGTTTTACAACCGTTTCTAGATATTTTCATGTATTAACATATGTCAAATCGTGTCGGACGCGCTGTCAAGTTGTGTGTGATGAAATTTCATGTTTTGCTTCCACACTATTATACATGATTTTACTCACACTTTTTTGACATGTGTTAATACTCAATGGGATAGTGTGGAATAGCTATTACCAACAAACATTTGATATTTCTATATAAATTATCGATAACTTTTAGTTTGGCAATACCATTTTTATCGGGACAAAGTTAAATACACTTAATTATCTGGACTTAGCTAACTTTATATGGACATAGTTGTTGTTGTTGGACTTGCAAAAAAACATAACTAATAGGTATATTTTTA
The DNA here is from genome assembly GCA_946251815.1 of Dasysyrphus albostriatus. NCBI lineage: Eukaryota > Metazoa > Arthropoda > Insecta > Diptera > Syrphidae > Dasysyrphus > Dasysyrphus albostriatus. The sequence continues at coordinate 144,159,179 of OX276336.1, forward strand.
TCATGGGGATTAACTTTTACACGTAAAACAAAAACAAAATAATGGGAATTTTTCTAAATTGTTTTTGTATTACTTAATAAAAGTTAATCCAGATCCCGATGAAGAAAAAACACGCTTAATAAAACATGGCTAAAAATAAACTAAAAAAAACCAGTGAAAAAAAATAAAATCCATGTGAGACTCATTTTTTTAAGGATCGAAGAAGTACCGATAAAATGGATCAATCCCTGCGTTCAAGGATCCAGAAATCTGAATTTTTGAGGCTTCTGATTGGTCAGCTGTCAAAAAAAATCTGAAAATTCAGATGACTTTTCGTTACGTTTGCTTACGTTTTTCAGATAAAAATTTTCATCTGAAAATTCAGATGACAGCTAAAAAACAAGACAAAAAATAAGAATCTGCACATAGAAGCTGAACTTAATAGTAGATGCAGCTATTTTGTGTTCTGTTTTCGGTTTGGTACGACTTGTTGGTTTTTTTAAGTTTTGTTTTCTTGTAAGTGAATAAATAAAAATAAGATTGAGAAGTAGTTTTTTCCATGGCATTTTGGCTTTTTTTTTTTTTACAAAAAGTGAAAGTTTTACCCATTTTTATTTATAATAATTACATTTGGTGGAAAAACGTGCATAAGACGTGTATTTGGGAGTAATAACTGTTAAAGTTGAAAGTAACTTCTGATTTCTGTATAAAGCTTTCTGAAAGATTTTTTAGTTGCAAGTGAAAAGTGTGGCTTCAACTATTTTCTTAGGTATTATAATCCAAGTAAAAACAACGAACAAGCTTTTTCCAGTCAATTTACATAGTAACTTCCTCGTCAGAGTCACTTATTATGCGGCAAAAAAAGTTCTTCCTTTTATTACTTTCAGTAAAATCAGCAGGTAAACACAAGATTTTGGCAGAAAAAAAATATATGACATTTGGCTGAAATTTCAGATTTTTTGTGCGTTCAACGTTCCGTTTCAGTACTGAATTTTCAGATTTCTGCCGATGAACGCACCCAATGAATTTGCTTGAAGGGGCTAAATTGATAAACGTCATCTAACAAGAAAAAAAAAAAACAACACTGAAAAATTGCAACATGAAAATTGTTTTCCTTTAATTTAAAATTAATGAAAAGCAGATTAAACATTATTATCTATTGAGATGGTTAAAAAATAAATTAATCTATAAACATCATTATGTTATTCAAGATTCTAATATGCGTTTTGCTATTCCTAGTGTTTTTTTATTGGTAAGGAAAATCATTGCTCCAATTGCTATTTGTCCATTCCAAATCGACGTAACAATACCAATTTATGAATAATTTCGGATAATGGACATCTTTTTCTTATACATTTTATAATCAGGTTTGTGCCAGCAAGTATAAGTTGGTATCTTGTAAGAAAACTTAAAGCCAAGGTGCGTATTGGACGCATTAGCATTCGTATATTAGCTTTGAAAAATGTTAACATTAGCAAGAGTGGATTTTCAGTGGTAAGCTGCATAGCTGTTTTTTTTTTTAATTTTAATTGATTTTTTTATAACGCAGTCATTAATTATTCTTATTTAATTGAAGCAAATTGAAGAGATATGCTTGCGAAGTAGTTTTTTCAATACCGAAGTCTCAAAGCTGCTATCTATCTACATTCGTGACATCAGAATTAATAAAGATATTGATACAAAACAGAGCGATGGCTCCCCTGTTGATATCTTCAAAGAATTAGAAAGTATTCAAAATAGGCAGCAAAATGAAAGAAAAGGAATGCCCGATTTTCGACAGGCAAAAGTGCCTCCGAGTATCATCACTTTTGCTCAGGTAAGGAAGTACATATTTTTATTTTTATATTCGGAAATTTACAGGTGGAAATTGAGTTCTTTTTGAAGGAATATTACTTATAAAAGATGTTTGTTTTCTGGACTCGCATTTACGATTAAAAATAAAACGTACAGAAAACGCCATCGCGTTTAAAAGCCTTAACTTTGAAGATAAACCCTTAAAACTCATGTTTTCAGCTCCTTACTAAAAACTGGAACCATTTCAATTTGCTAAGGCTTGGGAAGAAGTTTTTCGATGGTTAAAAGAGAAAATTGTGAAAACTTCTGCAATTATTTTACTGATGGCAGCGGGAATTGATAATATTAGATGTTTAATAGTTTTATATCTATACGGATCAAAGTTGATAGTAAAAAGCGGTTATGTTCCGATGATTCAATTCAATTCACGAAGCTTTTTTCAATTAAAATTAAATTTCAACGAGCCCCCGCACGCTACAGACTTTCTATGGACTGATAGTTTGTTCATGTTGGGTTGCCGATACTTAAGTTTGAAGAGAATCATCATCATCAGCCGTAGAAAAATCATTATTGTAGTGTATTCATAAACTTTCATACTGATTAAGGGTTCGTCCAAACTATCGGCCGATATTATATATTCATATATGTAGGTAATGTAGTGACTATTGAACAATGGTTTTATTTAATTTTGAAGCACTCGATGCTCCCTACCTTTCTTAAAAAAAAATTAAAATACTTACATATAAACGCACATCTTGTTGACAAAATTGAAAAAAGAAAACAATGTTAAATCTTTTGAAATTGGATTTCAGTTCATGGCCGTTCATGTAAACAACATTTCCGTAGTTCTTATGAACAATGACTTTGAACCAGGCTGGTTCCTTCACGCAACTGCCAAGGAACTTCATTTAGATGGAAGTATTGTTCACAATGAAAGAACTTTGCTCGTAAATGCAATTCTAAATGAGGCTCAGGTAACTATTCTATTTAATAATTTCTTCAAAAATTCGTTTTAAATTTCGTATATTTCAGGCCAAAATTCTTCGACACTGTCCGTCTAGACGACAATCTTTGGAGAATTTGAATAAAATAAGACCTTGCTTGGCAGAACTAAGTTTTGATATAGCCCTAGATGGAATACTTTTTGCACATGGACCCCTGTCTGTCGATGTGAGAATATTATATTTCAATGTTAAAGTAAATTTTGTGATTATAGTGTGTGTTTTTTTTAAAGAAACTATCATTATCTATGAACAATGCTAAATCCACTATTCATGGTGGTCTCTATGATTTTTTGCGTGAAGCGAAGCAACGTAAGAAACCAGCAGAAACCAAAGTTCTCCAACCAGTGGTTTCTAAAAAGCCATACAATAATGAAGCATATCAAAAAATTGCTCCAATTATTCCAAAGAATTTCAGTTTCATAATCAAAGCTGCAACATTTTCGGCTGTTAAGGAGAATTCACAGAACGATTTTAGTGCTAAAATGCAACTTTTTACCGTAAGTAAATGTAGGAATTTATATTAAAACAATGACATATTTTTTATATTTTTGGCTTTAGATTACAGGAAAATTTAATTCAAAATCACTTAATGAAAATGTCCATTTACCAACTTTATACACAAAAATATCTCTTCAACATCTTGACATTGATACAAAATTCGAAAAGCTCCTATTTATCGAACAGTTCACCATTGATTCTGTGGTAAGTGGGTTTTAAATAATTACCTTTCCTAATTTAAAATTTTGTATTTCAGCTGGAAAATGACATGGTGAATTTATATCTTAAGCTCAAAACCTTTCAGCTCATTTACAATCACAGTGAAATTTACAACTGGGTTAATAATAACTTTTTATCACGAAAAAAATCTCAACCCTTATTGCTATCACATCTAACTGAAGATTGTGCAGCCAAACCATTGTCAAACAATAATAGTTTCATGGAATGGATACTCAAGCGAGTTGTCATAAAAGGATGTGCAGAATTATGGAATGTATCTACACTTGTGAAACTTGACGAGCAAAACGCAGCTGTAAGTGTAAGTCATACAAGATTGCTTCTCGAGCAGTTCGATGAAAAACGTAGCAATAGGTACAAAACGGAAATACTTAATCTTTTATTGGACCAACGTCACTGGAGCACGGAATTGATGATAGAATCATTATGGTGGTCATTGGGGAATTCAATCAATGATACCAATAATCTTAAAAAATCTCATTCGCCCGGTAGTCCATTCTTTCTGGGTGTGAGTCTTGTCAAACTAAGTAGCTATGGAAATGTAACAAAATTAGAAATATCTGTACATACACTTCGCACTGAGTACAGCCCTGCTCTGGCTGAGTTTGTTGTAAAATCAACCCAATGTGTCAAGCAATATGGTCGAATGGATTTGAAAAAGAAACCACATGACGTTCTTGATTCTTCTTCAACAGATTCCAATGCTGGTTTGTTGGTGTCAATGAAAATTAAAGATATAAGTGCTTTCTTTATTAATCATCATGATGCTTGGTTGCTAATAAGTTTAACAGACATTACGCTTACACACTCACATCAAGTTTCCAACTTTCGATTGGAAGAGTTTCAAATGGCCATAATGAGATCTATGAGGTCTTCGTCACTATCACTTAATGATTTCACGGATATATTCGCAAATGTCAAAATTATTCGAATGGAATATGAAAAATTTGAAAATTCAAGACCCAAAATTTCTGTCTATATTCCGGGTAATAGTGAAGCTACATGGAATTCGAATTTACATATGCACGTGGTGACACTTCTACGTGATATGGGAGAACTCAGAACTGAACTAAATCTATCACGACCATCGACACCATCTGAAAATTTGGCATCTCCACCACCAGATCCGAAAAATAAATTAATATTAGAGATTTCAGCAGAGAGGAGTACACTTTTCGAGATCAAAATATCTGAGCGACACACAATGCAGTGGTTTCTGGAAAATCTGTTTGTAAGTCGCAAAGAAGGAAATTTCATATCGGCGGAGAATATATTCATTAAAATCGATGATCAGCACATATTCACGGTAAAAGATGTGGATATACATTCGCTGCCAAAGCTAGAAATGCTTACACACGAAAGAGCTAATTGTGAGGGATTTGTTTTACCCACAAATAAAGTATGGGTCACAACTATTGGAGTATTCAAGGTTTGCTATGGGAATATTTTTTATGAATGAAATTTAAATAAATAACATTTTTCACAGGCTATTTTCCCATACGATCACGACTTTTATGATGCAGTTCAACACGAATTCATATCGCTTTTCAAGTGGTTGAAGTTGGTGCATAGTTTGAAAAAGAAACCATTTACGGTTACTTCACCATTACCAAGTGATTTGGTTATACAGGTTAAGTAAAGCATCTTTATGAACTTTTTGCATTTTTGGTAAATTAATGTTGATTGTGTGTCTTTGTGTAGATCAAAGAGTTCCTAGTCGAAATAAGTGATGATCCTTTCGAGGTCAAACTTCGTGATAATTATGTTCTACTGGTTGATGAGTATTTGGAGAGTTTAAAGCGTAAGAAATTGTTTGAACAGAAGATTGCTGAGAGATGTTCGGAGCGTCTTCTTGTTCCAGCCGGAACCATAGAGAGCCTTTATGCAAATCTTGTTAAGAAAAACTCGGAAATCTATATACAAAGATCGAAAAAGATAAGTGTCAGTGGACCAGTTCGTACGCGTCTGCTTGCTTGGATAATGACGGATGTTGAAATAATGGCTATGGCTGATACTTCTATTCATGGCACGGAAAATGTAACTCGGATTATGAGAGAAATCGATATAGAGAGCCCATGGCCCGAAGAGGGCTTGGAATTTACTACACTTTGGTGTCGAAATGTCAATGTAAGCTGCACCGAGTGGAAATTTATGTTGAGGTGAGTCACAAAACGATTCCTTTCTTGAGTAACTAAGCTGGGAAAACAAAATATTTAATAACATTTATTTTTCAAACAAAAAATTTTGAGTCATGTAACAAATGGGCTATACGTTAACATCAGCTTCAACTAGAACATGGTATTACTTTCATACTTACTTAGATGGCCGTTCAGGTCGGGTGAACTAGATCCACGCTAATTTCTCAGATAATAACGATTTACTTTTCAATCCACTGTTCGTACGTTCCTTCGCTTAACGAAATAGTATTGGCTTCGGGTTAGTTAAGTTCTTAATTGATAAGTTTTGTAAAATACCAAATACCAAAAATTGTTGAAACAAAATTTTTCTTCCCAAATATCTTTATTCTACTCAATAATTAAAAAATATTTTGGTGTCTGTCTGGTCTTCACTTGATTGCATATTAAACACCTGAAAACGTTTTCGAAGAACTTGATAGCCATTTTTTGATAATACAATAACACCGGTCCTCTAGCTTTCGAGGGCAGCAATGGCAGTGGATCGCGACGAGCCTCTTTTTTTTTAATTTTGCAAAATATGTTCTGATAATTACTCACATTTCAGAGATTTCCCTCAGCCGATGTTCTACGTGAAGGCTATGCGTCTCTTTGGGACTTTATGTGGAGCAGAACAACTTGCTCCAAAGCGAGCAAAGCGGGATGTTATAATTGAAGTGGGACAGCCATTTGGGAATGATATGATTCAAAGAGGCATGACAGCATTAAAATTCTATCATGATTTTGATTGTGAACTAGATTTCTGTAGCTATGCTTTCGGTCCATGTTGGGAACCTGTAATGGCTCAATGTAATTTGAGCTTTGAAAAAATATCAGCTCCTTCAAAAGATCCCAGTCCGGTTCTGCCATTCTGGGATAAACTGCGACTTTTGCTGCACGGCAGATTGACTATGATTGTAAAACAATTTACCGTCTTGTTGCATGCATCTTTGGATCCCTACAACACAACTGAGGAAATGGAACTCACTTGGAATAATTGTGGAATTGTGTGGACTAATGCAAGGATAATATTCAAGGGGGAATTGAATGTAAGAGAAGTCTCAGTTTTCGGAAACTAAAAGTGATTTTAACAATTTTAATTTACAGATCACTGTTCGGACGGCATCACGCTACGACGATTGTCGACTTCTTCATTTTCCAAACCTAAAACTGACACTAAAACTAAAATGGATTTGTCTCGCCAATCCTAATGACCATCATGCGGTGATACCATGTGCTCCGGACAAACTGCCAGAATACTCAAGCAATCAAGTCCATGATTCTTTTCGTGCATTTCGATCTCAGAATGTTAATATTTGGATCTCATTTGAAACAAAACCGATTCCGGGTGAAGACCCTGAGACAGATATACCTAGTCTTGTGCTTTATGGCAGCACTTTGCGTTGGTTTGAGAGTTTGAAGTTGATATTGTCAGGAGTGACACGACCAACGCGGAGGGGGCATGTTTTCAATAATGTTCGACCAAGAAAAAAGCAGCTGAGTCGACATTACAAAAGAGCCAATCTTCAGATGAGCCTTCACAAATTTCAAGTTCTCTATTGGATGTCGCATGCTTTGCATAAAGGCTTCCAGCTTAATGGTGGCCGAGTTTCCTTCAGTTCGGAGCATTGTCTGAGCCTGAGTTCTATTAAAGACGGATTGATCCATCGACCGAGGGCGGATTGGTCAACTGTGTACATGAATTGTGAGCTGAATGATGCTGAAATCTGGCTAAAGAGTATTTTAACAGAAAAACTTGAGAGTAGTTCGGAAAATATCACCAATTCAGATGCCTTTAAAATTGTGCGTTTTTACTTTTTAAGTGTGGACAAAGTGTCTTATGGACGAGAAGCACTCATCCCAAATGAAGAGGATTCCAAGGGTAAAACCTCAACACCTGCACACAAGTTGGTTGTGTACGATTTGAAGGGCGCCTGGACTAAGAACAATCGGGATGTTGCCTTCGCATTGTTCGACTCTTTTATGAAGTCACAAAAGTTAAAAAATAATCTTTCAACCGAAGCTGTTAAAGGGTTCCGTAAAGAAGCAAACTCGCACATTGTTAAAAATCATCGCAATGAAAGTGGAACAGCAACCCCAGAAGTTTTGCCAATCGGAAGTGATAACGCTTCGACGGCTATCAAGAAACCACAGCAAACTAGTCACGCTACTGCTATGCTCCAGCAACTGATCGCTGAGGCAGATCACAAATTTAACGTTTACAGCGATGATCAAAGTACTCAGACAAGAGAGTTACTTTTGCAGGGTCTACAGGCGTGTAATTCGCAAGATATTACGCATGAAAATTGGTCTATATCTCTGGTGAACTCCCAGGTTTTACTTAAAGGATGTGAAACATCGGGTTATGTTATTATAAGTGCAGCCAAGGCTGAAATCCTACAAAGAGTACATGATCCTGTATGGAGGGATAGATCATGGGTCACAAAAACGACATGGAAAGGTTTATTAGAATGCATGCAGTACTATGCCACTGTAAGTGCTGGAGAACATGATTCTCTCCTTGAAAAAGAGATCATGTGGTTGACAGTGGACAATATACAGGAAAAAGATAAAGATGCTACTGTGATCAATGATTTGCCAGATATTCCACATCTTGTTGGAAGTGGTCGTAGTGTGGGAGGGGTTGTTTCTGAGACAGTTGGAGCTTCTGCGGTTTCAGATGCTGGAGAAGCCCAGCCTCTCCAACTTCAACGCATAGTATCTCGGTGTAAGTGTGAATTCTTTTATGTGAGCTATGGCGATCCAATAGATCCGAACACTATCTATGATAAACCGCTTCCATCAGAGGAAACACTCAGCCCTTGGGAAAAACAAGATGATCCCGCCGATGCGTTCACGCTTATGCATCACGATTTGGATGTTTGTACGAACTCTCTGCAGTATGCAATGATTTTGGACATTGTAAACAATCTTCTACTGTTTGTGGAGCCCCAAAGAAAACAGGCTCTTGAAAAGCTAGCTCGTATGCGGTTTAAACTGCAGTTATACTCAAGTGAAGACCAGAAAAGACCTATTCAACATCTACAAACTCAGATTCGTAGTCTTTTGATGAAGATTCGTTCCCTTGAAAAAGACATTCACTTGATTGGCAAAGCACGTGCAGAGGAAGGAGATTCTAGAGAACTACGTATTGATTTCGAGCAAGTTCAAAAGTCCATACGGGAAAGTAAAGAGGAATTGAATAATCTCAGTGAAGAGTTGGATATGATGTTACTCTGCTACAAAGAAACCCAGCTATCTACGGTGAGCAAAATAACAAACGTGCGAGCAAATAAGTCTGTATCTATTGTCCGAGCAAATGAAATATGCTTTAAGCGAGCCCAATGGCGCCTCACAGAAACCGATGGACAGATCGGTATTGCTGATCTGGTGCTCAGTGGATTTTTATACACAAAAAAATCTAAAAGCGATGATTCGGTAGAACATCTTTTGGAACTTGGTAACATCCGTATGAATAATTTAATTCCACGGGAAATCTACAAAGAGGTCCTTTGTCCCACTGAGATCCAAAAAGATATGCCAGTTGACACGCACAAGCGAGTTTTACGTGTTTTCTGCCGTGAAAAACCGCCAGTAGGTGGAATTTCAGTAAAGGAACACTTTGAAATTAACGTTGCACCTATCACGATTGCTATAACTAAGAAATTCTACAGCACAATGTTAAAGTTCTGTTTTCCCGACCGTGATGCATCCGAAACTGAAGCTGTCGATGATATTGAAGAGAACTCTTCGGGCAGTTCATCTTCATCGCAAAAATCTTCGAAAAAAGCATCAAAATCGAAGAAAAGCTCCAAAGACTCTGAGTTTTATGTGAAGATTGAGAAGGATGATGTTGAAAAGATGAAAGAGCGAGCGGAGAAGAATAAACTTTTCATCTACATCAAGATTCCCGAAGTGCCAGTCCGTGTTAGCTATAAGGGAAATAAAGAAAAAAATCTTGAAGATATAACAGATTTTTCACTGGTCATTCCTACACTAGAGTATCACAATGTTACGTGGACTTGGTTGGATTTGCTTTTGGCTATGAAATCAGTTAGCCGACGTGTTATTTTGTCTCAGGCTATCAAGCAAAAATTGCAAATTCATAGAAGACAACCTCTTACTTCTGCCGGTGAGAGGGCATCACCCCAGGAGGAAGATAAAGCTAAGATGCTTTTTGGAAATCGTTTAGCGGTAAGTAAAAGATTATTTATATATAATTCTTTAATTTTATATTTTATTCTATTAAGAATGAAAATCGCAGCCAAAGAAGGGGTGTCTTCAAATTTACAGCAAATAATCCAAAGTAGTAAAGGAAAAGTTAAAATTTATTAATTATGTTGTCATCTACATTTTACCAATCCAGTGATATTAAAACTAATAAAATAAATATATAAATAGTCAAGGATAGATTTGTTTCTATCCAATTATCGTTTTCTTTCCGTTAAAAAAGTATTAATAGTAAATTTTGTTAAAATAAAAACAAATATGTGTGTCTGTCATTCTATTGCTGTATACAAAAATACTTAACAATAAAATATATAATTTATTTTCAATACAAATCTTGTTGTGAAAAATATAATTTTGTTTTTTTTTGAGTTTCCAATTATATTTACATAGTGGCATATCTTATTGGATATATGTAGGCATAACATTAATTTATTGGTGTGGCAGCTCGTAGACATAGTGACTAGAACTATTCTCACCATTCCCGTGTGTTTGTGTTGTAAGTCCCCAGAAATGGAGAGGCTTAAATTTTCTGCCAAATTTAAACGGATAAGATGAGAGCCACTTTTCATGTAAAGATCCTGCAGGATTTTTCACTTCCTCGAAAGAGACAGTTCTCAACGTAGCACTACGCAGTACTAAATAACTATAACTAAGTAGATATAATTGTAAAATAAGAACAATTTTTTAAAATTGTAACTAATACATACATATAAGTATGCAAAGGAAACAAATTATGACTTTTTAATCGTGAGATGTTAGTTGATTCAGGTCTACTTCTTCTACTTACGTGGGCCACTCTTGATGCAGTCTTCCTCTACTGCCTTGTCCCTCAAAGATTTCAAGATTTTACATTAATAAACTTTATTTTCTATAAACATTATCATTTCAAAAACATCAACAAAGATTCTTTTAAGGGAAAGAACGCTTGGCAATATGACCGGGATATTTCTCACGATACTTAATACCAGTGACAAGAGTTGAACTTTTAGGAAACGCTGTTTGTCCATTGAATTTGGTATCTGTCTCTGGATTAAATCGCAAGTATTCATACTGGATGTGGAGATTAGGTGGTAAGTCGGCTTTTTTAAGTGCATCATACGGTACGGTTGTATCAACTGAGGATTTATAGAATTCAATGACGTCAGCTGAGAGAAAATAAAATCACAATCAATATACCTATTTTACTCCAAAATGAATGATGTAGATAACTTACCAACAGTGTTTATCTCATGCACCTGCGAATTCGGTACTGAGTGTTTGAAATCCTTAAAGCATGCTTCCAGAATCTTAAATTTCTCTTCTAGGTTTGAAAGTTTGTAATCTTTTTTGGGAGATATGTTAAGGCTAGTACAAATGGCATTTATTTTGTCAGCTGCATCGTTGGGTGGTTCGTACGATTTAAAGGGACGAAGAAAACTGGAAAATGAAAGCAAATCTTAATTTGGTTCGATAGGTAGGTACATAGGTAGTTGCCTTTCCTTACTAAATTCGTAGATTATTGCTCAAATCTTGTTATGTATTATATTTATACACCTACATAGGTAGATATTTAAAGTTTGCATACCGTTTTATGTGATTATGTGTTACCTATATACTTTAAGGTGGTCCTTTAAAGGTCATTGTTTAATTTAAGTTTCTTCCAAGTACCTACCTGCCTAGCTCATTATTTTACCGATAAACCGGCCTCCAAAACGAAAGTTGTTTTATATGGTGAAATGATCAATAAAAAGGTTGAAATTTTATAAGTTAAAACATGTATTAACGTTAATCTTCATACCATAATTCACAGTTTTCAACAACACTTCCAACATTTTTTTTTACAATAAACTTGAAATAACTGGATTTCCTAAAATATCTTTTTAAAAATTAATCATGAAATAACTCAAAGTTTCAACGCATTATTCTGCGTTTATAGAAGTTGAAAATGAGACAAATTAAACAGATTATAAAGCTTATTTCAAAGTGTTCGACTACTGGGACTGTTCGTAATTTGGCGGCTATACCTACCCTAGTTTTTTATGACTACCTAAGATTTGGTACAAAACTCATACAAATCGAAACCGATTATTTCCTAAATATGTAGATGCAAATTGAAAAATGTCGAATTTTCCCTAAGTCTATAAGTAAGGAAATAACTGCAGGGAAACTTGAAACTACCTACATTATGCCCATTTGTTACAAGATCGTCATAACTCAAAAATTGTTAGATATTATGGAAAAACGACTAGTGTAACAAATAATGCGTTTTATTTGAAATCAATTAGGTATCTAAGATGAACAGCTAAAAAATTGTCAATTTCTGAGTTATACCTACCTTTACCTATTCTTGTAGCAAATAAGCGATGTACATAGATAGGTATGTAGATAACCTAATTTACCTAGTATTTATAGGTAGGTAGGTACCACCAGATTTCTTATTGATTTTAAATCGCTAGAGGTATAGGTAGATTACTAACTAGGTACTTAACTTACCTATCCTAGGAAGGTAGGTAGGTACCAACTCAACTTAGAACTCACAAAACTTTTCTTGCTGAAAAGGTAAGTAGGTAGGTACACACATATATCGCGAATGTTTATTAATTACTCGGCTTTATTTAGGTATGCATTCAAAAAAAAAATTAAATGACGCAAACAAATATATTCCTTTAAATCATGTAAACAAAAACAAAATTTAATTTTCAGTTATAACAAAAAATAAAAATAAAATAATAATCAACATCATATTGTTGTACCTACATATATACGTAGGCATACTTATTTACCTACCTACTTACTTGGTTGGATGGTCTCATGATCTGATCAGCATAAGCGATCTTTTTAGTTTTACAAGCTGTACAAAAAAAAAACTATTTGGAGCAATTGAGCTTTTTTAATAAAGGGAATTTTTCCCCAAGCTAAATAAGAATTATTTCTCCTGTTACACTGGCATCGCACACAATTAAGATTTTGGGCATACCTATGTATGTGTTTCCCCTTCTATTATTTATCGCTCATTTTACATTTTTATACGAAGCAGCTAAACACACATGCAAAAATGTACCACCATCTTTCAGTTTTGTTTCACTATCCAAAAAATTTAAAAAAATTACCCCCTTTTTTATGTATACACACCCTTTAGAGGCCAATGATTTTCCCACCGAATCAATACGAGCACTTACTGCAGGGCCACCCTTTTTATTATTTTTGGATGAGTAAAACGCAGTTGATTGCAGGAAAACCTGAAAGTTAAAAAAAATAAATGTAGAAACATTTCCGGTACCGAGTTTTCATAAAAGAGCAAAAATCTGTTGATAAGTTTTAACTTTTATTACACCACTACACTGTCAAACTAGCACCAGCTGTCAAATTTTTTTCTCACCCTCACGGCATAAAAAGTCGTGGTGAATATTGATATTTACTAAGTTGGTACCTATTATGAACTACGATTTACATTTGATGAGATAAAGATCAGAAAAAAATCATTTATTACTTTGTTATCACAAATTCACTTCTTTTCGTTTAGTGAAAAACGCTAGTCGGAGGGGTTTTTATGTAATTCATTTCGTATAAACTTACGTATCGTGCGAAAATGTGTTGACCCGTTTTACGTAAACTCACTTGCCCAAGCCCCGCCATCGTGAACGTGAAAGAGACACTGGTGGGCTAATGCGAGTGTGTGAAAATTTAAAGACGATTTCTTGTTCTTTTTTCATTTTTACTGTAATAACTCTTTGTTAGAAGGGGACAGGAGCTAGTTTCTGTATTCTATCGAGCCCGAGCGAAAAATGTGTGTATAGGTAGAAAAGTGTAATTGTGTTTGAAATCTGGCAAAATCATTTTTTAAATTGGAAATAAAGCTGCGTTTACATACGGTAGTAGGTATTTGAATTTTTTTAAGGAAGTTCATGTTTTATTTTGTATCGCTTAAACTTTACTTATTAACTATGACCTTTAATTTTCCAGTGTAATCATCATTGCGTTATCTCATCAAGAGGCTAAAGCCCTTATAAAACGCTTAAACCTTATAAACTGTAAAGCTGTAGGTATATACGGTAAATTGAATTGAAATCAACGGGACATATATTGCGTCAGCTATCGTAGAAATTGAAACAAGTTTACGGCATTGCATGAATATACTTGTGATGTTTTCTCACAAACTTTAGGTTGAATTTAGGCTGAAAAGAGCAAGTGAAACATTGCCAAAAAACCAGTTATTACTATAGTATAATAATAATAAACTAGAATTTACCTCAATATTGTTGTTAAAGTAATAAGCAAATAAATTATGAGGATTCACTTGTTCAGCACAAGTGTGAATACAACCTCAAAGTTAAAACCGATTGACTTTAGGACTTTTATTTCAATTTAGGTTTTTGAAATGTGTTTCCATTAAAGTCATGTTTTATTGGTTGATGCATAGCTAGCACAGTAAAATTTCCCTTGTGAAAAATAAAGCCAACAGTTTTCCTCTTTATAACTGCTTTAGTTATTGACTCTCTTGGCTTTCGTTTTGCTTACCGAGAAAAATTTTACTGCACTAGTAATACCTACTTTAAAAAAAAATCAGACTTTAGTAAGCAGTTGCTACTGACAATAAAACAATTTTTGGTTGGTAGTATATTCGGTAGCTTAAAAAACATAACTACTAAAATGTCAACCAAAGAAATCAGTTAGAGATTAACGTACAGAATACAGCTTAGCATATTATATACCTATTTGTTGCAAAGATAAATCAAAATTCAATTTATAAATCTTTATTTAGCATAGGTCGGTAGGTATTTTGTTTTAAGTGAATCATTTTTAAACGGACACTCACAGAACTAAACAAGTAAAATTCCAATCAACCAATTCGTCTTCGTATTCGTAGTGTAACCACAGGCACAGAGAAATAATGCCTTTTCCAATGTTCGTTGGAAAAGGAAGCTCTAGTGCTAGAGAGAGAGAGAGCTATAATTTTATCCCACCGAACCGACACATCCACACTTATTTCGAATCAATCGAATAACAGTTTTGGGTTCATCGCGGCTAATCCCGTCAAAGCGAAATAGTCTTTAATAAAAGATTTCTCCAAATAATGCGAAATATATTTGCCAGAACCAAAATTATAATATTATAAACTTTAAAATATAAAGTTTAGTGTTAAAAAACAACAAATATATTAAGAAAGCTGTTTAACAAAATAAAAACAGTTTTAAATTTTTAGTTCAGTGTTTTTTTCTTTTGTGGGTATATTGGAATCAATTTGTGTGTTAAGAGCGTGTGTGAATCGAAATTAACATTACCGAGAAAACAAACAAAAATAGGTACCCAAGGATAACATGATAATATTGTATTAAAATTTGCAAAATCATTAAATATTTTTGATAATGGAAAAAAAATTGAATAAACTTTCTAATGAACTTTTTTCTGAATAAAAAAGCATATAAAAGTTATAAAAACCCCATCTATCCAAGAGAATATTGAACACAAATTTCACTCTCTTCTCCTTCACAGTGCAATAAAGAAGGCATCTGAAATTGTGTACGTCCAAAAGAGACGGCATTAAAATCGTGGGGAGATACTTTTGAATACAAGTTTAAACTCGCTGTGTAAACACGGCTAGTGACAGTGAAATAAATAAAAGTATATTGCCAACACTCCTGCAGTCAAATAATAAATATTCCCTTGTATACTATATTTATGTATACACAGGAAGGAATGAATGTGTGTGTGTTTGAAAGAAAAATCTTCAATTGTCGCCATTTTCATCACCACAGTCGCTCGCAAACGTCGTCGTGTCGATGTTAATCGTCGGACTACACTACTCTTATACTAACTATTTAATTCGGATTGAAATTTCTTTCAACAGAAATTGACTCAATTTTGAACGCACATTATAAAACAAAAAATTCAGTCTTGTGTGGTTTTTTTACTATCTGTGGTGAAAACTAATAATAATTGCACAACCAAGGCAGAAGCTTATTATTTATTTAAATAAAAAACGCATCTTTGAGCAAATAATAAATACATATTAAAGAAAAATTCAATTCAGACGGAGCAACCCACATAATTTTTCTTTTGCGTTATTTTTCATCTTTCTTTTTTGTGTAAAAAAAAGTATATTGTGTATGTGTATGTGTGTACAAAGAAACGGGGAGAAGTGTAAGGTGAAATAGCAAAGGAAAAAACAAGCCAGTTTTTTTCCTTCGGCAAAGTAAGAAAAAGTGAGAAGGTATCACAGATCGAAGAATTATAAGAATACAAAAAAAAATTTCTTTTTTCGGAATTAAAAAGTGAATGCAAAAAAATAACTACAAGTATACACCCAAACCCAAGTCGCCCCTATCATATACACTAAACCAGATAGAAACTTATAATAAAACTTATTGCAGTAGAGTGGTGAGTTGTGTATGAAGTGTGGTGAAAAAGCTTTGCTTAGATTTTTGACATCTAAGCTAATTGAAAGATAATTGTACAAATTTGTTCACCACCAAGAAAACGGATGATTTTAATTGAATTTATGGATATTTATTGAAATTCGACAAAGCCAGTGAAAAAATACATTACTATTCCCAGTGCAAGTGTGTGAAAACTAATGCCAACACATTCAAAAATAATGAAATACATAATTATGGATATCGATATACGTTTCGTCACCGTCGTCGCCTGAAAACAAAAAGAGTGCGTGTGCACTAGTTGTTTCTTCGCCTTCTCCCTCTGTTCCCCTTGCGAAGAGTCAAAGAGGGGAAATTAAGTGTTCATAATTTTTCTCCTTTTGAATCCGAGTCCCCTTTTGTCTAGTGTGAGTGTGTGCCGTCAAACTCACTTGCTGCTTTTTTATGCATATAGCTAGATAATAAAAAAAAAATAATCTTATATTTTACTCGTGTCGTTCATTGTCGTCGGCGGTATAATAATACAATACAAAAGAGAAGTGTACAAAGGAAGAATCGAAAGAAAAAGGGAAAATATTCGGTACGGGACGGGATACGAAAGGAAAATAAAGAAGAAGAATCCTCTGCAAGGGGTGTTGTTTGTGTGTTTTTTCAATACTTTTTGCCTACTAAAGTAAATTGATGAAAATTGTGTCTCTTAAAGTGTGGTGAATATTTAATTTCATCTGAATATGAAGTGTGTTATTTAGCAGCTTTATATTTGTGTGTGTTTTCTTACCCGCAATATGATGATGTCTTAAAAGAAATTGTATTAAAATTAATTTATATTTATACCTACCTACTAAAAAAAATAAATCAAATATCTTTAACCGGGTGCAAATGAATTTAAAATAATAGAATTCACTCGAAAATGAAAATGAGGTGTGAAATATACCAACTATGACGCATCAAAATCACCAGACTAACGGCGCAAGTTTGGAGGATTGCCATACAAACTTCTTTGCCTTGGTAAATATATAGAAATAATTTTTTGTATCCCCCATTTCTCGGTATCGTCGTCGTTCGCTACCATATTTTGCACTAACACCACTATATACAAAAAAACACTACTCACTCAGAAGATATAAACCTCTCGCATACATTTTTAATTTTTATATCTATCATATCGTAACCTGAAAATCTATACACCTCGTCTCCACAGAGCACAAATTTCATTTTGGATTATACCTACATTACATTAACATAACATGAGTTGTTCATGGAATAGTAATGTCCTAACTAAATGTCAGGCATTTTTAGCTAATTTTTAAGCCTGTTCCTTTACTTTGAATTTCTGTGATTTTTAGTCCGAACCTTTGTCAATTCATTTTTTTTTATATGTACTCTTACAGTTGCCTATTTGCCTTGGACTTAAATTCAACCAAATTTGCAGATATCACAAAAATTCAAAGTAAAGGAACAGGCATTAGGTTTCATATTAGGGTGCAAGCTTAATCGATGTAGGTAGGTACCTTATAGGTATTCGAAATGTCTAATTTTAAAGATATCTCACTTTTAATTTATTTACGTAGGTACCTACCTACATACCTACATATCTAAATAATGCTGGTTTTCATTGAGTAGAAAGATTGATAGTTTTAAAGAAAAGATTTTGCGTTTCACCTTATCTATGTATGTAGGTACCTAGATCAATTTTTAAAAAACTTCAATTTGAAGTAGGTAAGCACATACGCGCACGTACCAAAACATTAGGTTTTTTTGTATTTCAAATTGAATTGTGTGCTAGGTAGGTAGGTACCTAGGCAGTTTATTTTATTGTAAAAGAAACGTTTCTGAAGATGCATTTTGTTTAGTCTCCAAGTTATGATTTTTTAAATTATAAAAAAAAACAAATAGGTAAAACACAAATATTTTGTGAAATTGAGTTTTTCGACCGAAAATGGAAGTACACTCCGAAACGCGTCGCTTAAGTCATATTAACTGGCTGAACAGAATGGAGGCGGAGCTGCAACTGGAGCTGCAACTGAATAGCTGTCAAAATATTGAATACACACAAATCCAATGAAACGAAAAGAACACGACGCAGCTGGACAAGTTGGCCAACTTTTAACTTTTGCATGCAGCATTTTTGACGTTTCAAAATTGTGAGCACAACCAAGTGTTTCAATGGGGGCTGAAGAAAGTTTCAAACTCTTTTAAATATCTGTTAAAGATGAGAAATTTATCTTAGCTTCCATTTCATCATCATCCACTTTTATTTTTGTTTTACCTGACCTCGAATGCCAAAAATGTCAGAAAGCTGTACAGCACATTGTGGGCGAGTAAAAAAATCACGCACAGCATTTTTTGACAGCGATTCCAGTTGCAGCTGCAGCTCCAGTTGCAGCACTCTATTCTGGTCAGGCAGTAATACAAAAGTTATAAAAATTATTTGTCAATTAAAATTAAAACAAACATTAAAAAAAAGGTACCCCTACCTTATTTGTGTTTTATTTGTTTATTTATAATTTTTTTGAAGAATTGAACATATCTGTGAAGGTTCAAACGTACCTAGGTAGATATTTGATTTAAATCTGAAGTCACGACACTTCTAAATTTTAAAATACTCAATAGGTAGGTAGGTAATTACAAGTTTATGTGATAAATATGTATGTACCTACATTAATTTGAGATATGGCGAAAACAAAAATTTAGTGCAAGTTTTGTTTAGTATTTTTGATCAAAATATGCTCAATTCCCAAAGTCTAACTTAAACTTACTGAACAAAAAATAGCTAAAATCTTTCCACAATTTAATTAATAAGGTTTTTAAAATCCATATTCAAATCCACCTACCTTCCTACGACTTTACTAAATTTTTGTAAAGAATCATGCATCCGAAAATCTAATAGTAAAAGAAAAAATTGATAAAAGACAAAATAAAAAATATGTTCTTCTTTTTTGTCGGTAATATAGGTACGTACCTAATTAAAATAAATAATTATTATGACATTCCTAACACAGTTGATCGAAATAAAAACGAGCAGATTAAATTGAAATAAAAATAGGCAACTAGGTATGTATAGCTTATAAGTAAACCAAACATTTTTCATTCACATACCTACGACGACCTTGAACTAAAAATTGGTTTAAATTTCTACATACGACCTTGATTTTCTGCTATAATTTAAATGCTGACATACCTATATATTTACTATACAAAACGATTTTTACGCGATATTTGAACCATTTTGCATCAAAACCTCGATTTTGAACTTTTTCGAGACTTCGATCTTCGATCTTGTTACTCTCACATGACGAAACTTTTTCACAGGTCCAGTTCAAATTGAAAAACGTTTTATTTGTTAAGTTGTAACTTTGAAGTTTGAATGGTTTTTTCAATGTGATGTGATGAAACGGCAGCTACCCTATTTGGAAAAATACCTATACCGAAACATTCAAGAAAATTAAGAAGAAAATAAAAAAGGGAAATTAGGTATAGGTTGTGAAGTTGCAGAAGGAGTGAAAGGAGGTGGGGAAAGTATTAAAAAATAAAAATGCCTGTTTGGTAACTTGAAACTTTAACGTAGTCTCGCTTTTTTTTTTCTTATGTTTTTTTTTCTTATGGATTTTGACAGTAAATTGAATAAAGTAATGTACCTACTTACATTTGTATGTACCTACCTACCAAAGCAACTAAAATTGGAAAAAAATTTAAAGCATAGGTATTTTGCCCAATTTGGTAGAAATATTACCCAGTTTGTTAATTACCTACTTACCTACCACCTACTCGTAATATAATTTTAATAAGTTCATTATAATAAATTTTACTATTGGATGGTTGGTAGGTATACGCACAAACGAGTAAATTTAATTAAAAGCCATATCGGTTTTACTAGGCTGATGTAGACAGGTAGATAAGTACGTCCCATTTTGTTGAATATCATTGTCGAGGTAACCTACCGTAAAAGTAATGAAAGCGGAAACACTTTAGAAGCTTTGTTTTGTGTGTTTTACCGAAATACTTGCATATCTACATATCTATCTAAGGGAGTTTACATATACATGTAATTAAGGCACTGTTCTTGAAAAAGAGGTTCATGCTTATATGTTTGTCATATATGTAGGTACCTACCTAGGTACCTATATTTTATCATAAGAGATTATAGGTGGTTTCCAGCGATAAATAGTCGGCATTTATATTGTTTTTCCAATGACGATATTTTTGTTGTTGTTGAAATACATTGCTTGCCCCTTAATTTTCACAACAAAAAAGAAAAAAATAAACTAGAAAAATCGCGCAATGTAAATACATTATGTTCAAGTTAGCTAGTTCAAGTTTTCTTTAGATAACTGAGATGTGAAAAAATGATTGCTTTAAACGGGTGTTTCGAGCTTAAACAGCTGAAGTGGATATAGGTACCTATGTACACCTACTAGCTTTTTTACCTATATTCATGTTTTTTTTTTAAGTAATCAAATGGCATATATGTATGTACTTGTTTTTGAGCTCTAAGTAACTTACGAGTTGTTTGTACCATTAAAAGGGAGATTTAAATGCTTTTTTTATATTTTGTATTTTTCCCTGTAATTGCTTGCCAGGCAACTTGAACAAAAGAACAAGTTCGTGCGATTCAGTCGTGCATTTTATTTAAAAAAAAATAAAATGCACCTAAAGGAAAATTTAAATCCAGGACAAGAAAACTTTGATTTTTAGAGTATATGTACCTAGATAAGCTTGCTTAAAACCTAAAATGCTACTAAATTCACTTATGTGCTTCCGAGAGAATGGTCACACTGGGCTTTTTTTTTGGAAAAAAGGCGTTTCAAGTGAGATAAAAACTTTA
The DNA here is from genome assembly GCA_946251815.1 of Dasysyrphus albostriatus. Lineage (NCBI taxonomy): Eukaryota > Metazoa > Arthropoda > Insecta > Diptera > Syrphidae > Dasysyrphus > Dasysyrphus albostriatus. Next base: position 144,180,273 of record OX276336.1, read on the forward strand.
ATTATTAGTTTTGTAAAACTTGTTTATGCCTCAAGAATGTTATAATGTTTATTTTTTGTATTCATTTAAAAAAAGCAAAAGCGTTCAACTCTGATTAAGTAGGTAGGTACCTACTACCTACTTAATCAGAGTTGAACGCTTTTGCTTTTTTGCTGTTATTTCAAAAGGAAAACAAAATAACTCTATGGGGAAACGAAGCAACTTAAATTGTCATAAACAAGCAATTGTTCAACTCAACACACATCTTACTACTTTGGTAACACCATTTATTATTATGTAGGTATTAATAATTGTATTTATTATTAATGTTATCACCAGTGCTGCCAATGCCTTCTCTTTCAGTGATGTAGGCAGAATCGAATCGAATATGTGAAATAGGTTGTAAGTATGTATGTAGTATACCTACATACATTTATGCATTCTACATAGCAAATAATATTGATTCACACTATGAGAGATTTGCGTTATGTGTACTCTGATGATGTCGTCATTGTTGGTGTTAGAGTAACGTATCCATCTGCTTGGTATTTCTGTGCGCGAACTTAGATTGTTATGAGAAAATTTCAAAGAAAAACAAAACAAAAATGCCTTCAACATCGTCGATTCGTTGTCGTGTCGTTGGTGTAGTTTCGTTGACGTTGCGTCGCCGCACGGCCTACCCAGACAAGATAACACCGATGAATTCATTATGTCCGAAATGTATGGAAAGTTCCTGTTATTCACCTTACTACCTACCTACCTACCTTAAGTATCTGTTTCTTGTTTTTGTTTTTTTTTTTGTTCGAGTAAAGAATTGACGTGTTTCATCAAATCTACATTCTTTTTTGTTTTGTTATTGCTAGGTGTGGGGGCTTTAAATTCACTCAGTTACATCATAATTTAAATTACCTCTCTATAGCCACCACCTGTCAAAAAAAAATAATAATATTTGGTCAATGACGTTGCAAAGTGGGTCAGAAAAATAAAAGTTTTGTTTTGTTGAAACTCTTCTTAGACAATTTGCTTTTATTTCCGTTTTCGTGGCATCAAATAAAGACACTTGGTTTATGGAAAATAGATTGAAATTTAGGTTAACATTAAAGTAGGTAGGTACTTATACATAGTAACATTTTTACTTTACAATGAAGCTTATGTTTTAATTTTTGTTATTATTTTTTTTTTATAAATTATTGACCGATGTACCTACCTAGGAGTTGGTGCGGGCAAAATTATCTACTTTGTTATTTGGGTATCAAAATTATAGTTAGTTAGGTAGGTACCTACCTAGGTACTTACAGTATTTAGCTTTTATTGCGTTATTAATTTTATTTTACATACCTATGTACATACCTATTTGTAGGTAGGTATGCATATAAATGTATGTAGGTAAGGTACCTAAGGTATAACATTATTTTTTTTTATTCTAGGTATACCTAGGTAGAGGTATAGCAGAGAGAAGATTCAAGACTCATCAACCGGTTGGTCTGGCGCGTTAGCTTTCTTTTTAGTTTATAGTTATACAATGCGGAAGAAGTTTTTAAGTTTTATTTAATTTTTCATTAGGAACAAAAAAAAAAAAAGAAGAAAAAAGTAAGCCAATGGTTTTGTTGCTAAAGTTTTTATTAAAGCAGTAGGTACTATAACAAAAGGTTAATTCGGGTTGAGACAAGACAATCCATTGCTCTAGCAGTCCTATTTAGTTCCTACAAACAAATCCCATTCGGTTGAAACTGTGCTGGCTGTGTTTAAAAAACTCATGCGGCAGATCAAATTAAGAACTTCTATATCTTAACACAAGCTGATTTTACTAGGTCTTCAGATTATACGTAGATTTCCCAACGATTAATTGTTTAAGTGCATTGCAAACTGTTTTTTCTAATGCATTTTAAATGTTATCTTCAGTTTACAGCGTTTAACTGAGATGTAAACAAAAAATACCATAATTACCCAACCTTAATTTTGATCCTGTCCGTTTTGTACTATTTACAAAAGCGTATAGGTAGATAAGTACAAACACGTACACGGGAGAAAATGGTTCTTCCAATTTTCGATTTTAAATACCTAGGTGTAAAATGTTTCTAAGCTTTTCAAACAAAATGAAAAGTTTAAATAAGGACGTGAATTCAAGTTGTTTAACCTTTTTTTGACAAAATTGATACTTTTGTCTCTTATTTTTATATTTGTATGCATCAAAAACTATTTTGGCCACCATTCTAAGTTCTTAAATATTCAACATCTAACTCTTAAATAGTACCTAGCTATTTTTTGTCACAACAATTAAATTAAGCTATCATCCGAGCCTCAATATTATTCTCAATCCAGCAAAAGTTCTTTCCTATTTGCTATTCCTTCTTGACTTCTTGCAGATTCATTTATTATTATAGCGTCCTGATTGAAGCTGGTACATGAAAGATGCCGTATCCCTTAATCGGATCTTACAAAAACTAATGGCAACCATTGTTCTGGAGTGGATAAATAATAAAATCAAGGCGTTGGATGATGTATTGACGGCCAGTGTTTGTCGAGTGGTAGAATAAATAGCAAAAATAATGCTGACAACCCTTTTCACTTATCAGCGTTTTATTTTACAAAAGACGCCAGTTAAAGTAGTCAATCAGTTAAACTACCTTGGCAATATTGTTTCGGCAAATAGTGGTACGGATCTGGTCGTCAGAAGTAGAATTAATAAAGCTAGTGCTACCGTCGGTACTCTGTCCCAGATATGGAAATCCAGTAAAATTTCCTAACGCAATTAGTTGTGATTCTTCGAATCCAATGTCAAATCTATTAATTGCTTGCGACACCTGGAAAATCACGGCTACCATCTAAACAAAATAACAGGCTTTTGTAAATAGTTGTCTATACCACAACCTAAAGATCTGCTGGTCAAAAATTATATCCTAATCAGGAATTATAGCGCAGAACTATTCAAAACCGGCTAGACATGGACATAAGAATAAGAAAAATGGCGATGGTTCGGTCAGGGATGAAACCAAACGGTGATATTGCGAAGCAATCCTTTGAAATCCTAGAGCCTAGAGCCTTGCTCGTTAGGTAACCTTTTGCCAAAAAAAAATATCTAATTGTCTCGACTGGGATTCCATCCTGCAATCTTCAAATTACCTGTACAACACTCTAGCTACCGAGCTATTTCGTTGTGTAATGTTCAAAATGTAAAACTATATGACGGGTGATTTTTTAGCTGGTTTGGTTTTGGCAACACTGGTTTTGACAGCTGACGTGTGTTTAGTACCTTGTGTCACTGTCAAACAGCTTCAGTTTGGTTTGCAATTTAACCATGGATCGTCTTACAAATGAACAACGCTTGCAAATTATTGAATTTTACTATCAAAATTCGTGCTCGGTTCGAAATGTTCATCGCGCGCTGCTTCCATTTTATGGTCGGCATTCTCGACCTTCTGAGCAGTCTATTCGGAAGATTGTGACCAAATTTCGCACCAAATTTACTTTGTTGGACATTAAACCACCAACACGTTTACGTACTGTGCGTAGTGAAGAAAATATTGCGGCCGTATCAGCTAGTGTGACAGAAGACCGCGAAATGTCGATTCGGCGCCGTTCCCAGCAGTTAGGCCTTTGTTACAGCACTACGTGGAAAATTTTGCGGAAGGATTTGGGCGTAAAGCCTTTTAAGATACAGCTGGTGCAAGAACTAAAGCCAGCCGACCTACCACAACGCCGAATTTTTGGTGAATGGGCTCTTGGAAAGCTGGCCGAGGATCCGCTTTTTTATCGAAAAATTGTGTTCAGCGATGAGGCTCATTTTTGGTTGAATGGGTACGTAAATAAGCATAATTGCCGCATTTGGAGTGAAGATCAGCCAGAAGCATTGCAACAGCTACCAATGCATCCCGAAAAAGCCACTGTTTGGTGCGGTTTATGGGCCAGCGGCATTATTGGGCCATATTTCTTCAAAGATGATGCGAATCGCAGCGTTTCTGTCAATGGTGAACGCTACCGAGCGATGATAACAAACTTTTTTTTGCCCGAAATGGAAGTTCTTGACTTGCATGATATGTGGTTTCAACAAGACGGTGCCACATGCCACACAGCACGCGAAACAATGGCGCAATTGCGAGGCGAGTTTGGTGAACAGTTAATTTCACGTTTCGGGCCGGTCAATTGGCCGCCTAGATCGTGCGATTTGACACCATTAGGTTATTTTTTGTGGGGGTATGTCAAGGCTAATGTCTATAGGGACAAGTCCGCTTCGATTGACGCACTGGAAGCCAACATCCATGCATTCATTCGTGAGATACCGGCCGATATGTGTGAAAGAGTATGCCAAAATTGGACTCAGCGGATGGGCTACCTGAGACGCAGCCGCGGTCAACATTTGCATGAAATTATCCTTAAACATTAAATTGCAAGGTTCAAACTATCGATTCAAATAAATATTTCATTCATTTTTTCGAATTTTTTGTGTTTTTTTTTTAAAAAAGTTCTAAGCCTCTTAAAAAAATCACCCGTTATATACCTACATATGTACATATATGTATGTATGTACCTACTTTTATTTTTCTTATCATTGTGTGATGAGCATTAAAAATTTTTTCGTTATATAAAGAGTATCTGTGATGTTAGAAAACGATTGATCCAACAAGTTTTTTCTAGCGAGGGCCTCACTAGTATTCGACAAGTTTTCCTTGTCTAGATTGTCCCTGACAAAGCCTTTTCAGGCCTTGACTAAACTTGACTAAAACTTGCCATTTTTCCAGGCGGCAAATGTAACGTAACTACATGTAAGAATGCGCCTAATTAGAGGTTAAAATATGAACGTAATTTTCCTCAAAAACAAAAACAATACCAAAACAAATAAACGTCAAACTGTTCTGAGCCATTTGTGCACTTCAAGAACCTATTCGTCATGGATGAATAGATTATTCCACCATAAAATATTTCCCTTTCACTTTTAGAAAATCCCCGCAATGTGTAAATACCTACTTACCGTCATCTACAAAAAATTATTTAAGTAGGTACCTACCTACCAAATTTTTGCTAAAGGTACCTACCTATCTATGTATCTGTATTTAACATAGAGATTCCTAACTTAAATCCATTATCAAAAAGACTGACCTACGGAATTAAATTATTAATTTGAGAAACAAAAATAAATATAAATATGGACAACTGTACATACATACATATGTATATGTAGGTATCTACTGATAAGGTTATCTTCAATTAATAAAACATTAAAACTATATGTGTGTGTGTTTGTGTATTAGGTAGGTATTGAGACTTTATAGAGTCATCATTATTATTCACAGACTCACACTCGCACCCATGCACCCTCATCGATGTATAGTCAACACACTCAAATCATAATGGAGGAATGAGTTAACATTACAGTTAGTGTTGCCAATGTCAATAACTTGTGTGACGTTTGATTCAATGAAAACGTCATTTTAACACGGAAAACTGTTATCTAAAATTTGAATGATTTAAGTTCATATTATGTTGTTTTGTTGTTAAAACACAAAACCTAGGTAGGTATACGAGCATGGGAAGATCTTAATACTTATGTAGGTATTAGGTTAGTAGGTAGGTATAATAACAAAATAAGCTAATAATACATAGGTAATTTAGCTAATTTAATGAGTTTGTTCCCTTTTACTTGTGTAAGAAGAGTACAAACGTATGTAGGTAGGTTCGTACAAATGTACATTACTATATGTTTTGACATTGTAATTCTCTGGCGGAAAGTCCCCAAAGCAAGCAAGGTTGACTTGCTACCTATAAAGTGGTGATATACTTACGAGTATTTTCACTGCTTGTGCGCTTTGTGTACCTAACAACTCTTAGTTTTGAAGAAAACAAAACAACAGAAGGAACAAATAAAAAATATTCTTGCACAAAAATATGTATGTAGGTGCCTACCTAAGTAGGTACATTGTATAGGTAGTTATTAGGTGGGTATAGGTATACTATCTACTAAATACCGGTCTTTATAAAAACAAAACTAATTGAAAAATAATCGAAGAGGAAGTGTTAGAAATGTTTCGATTTATAAGGATGATACGTAGCTATCGAAGTTGAAATGAAACTGCAAATTTGAAATTGCTCTCATTGTATTTGTAAAAATGTATTTACCTAAATTTATTTGCATATATAGATATTAAAATATAACTAAATATGTATGAAGATGTGCCTAGACTTACCCACCCTGAGAACTAAAGTTAAGGATATTCTGGAAAAATTATGGCTCAATCGTCTTCATCATCATTACAAACAAACTAAGGGTGCACTGATGATATGTTTAGATATGTTTATGCATATCTACCTACCTACATATTCAGCTGTAGGTATATCGTAAGGTGGGTTTTCGTTTTCATTTTACTCTTCTTTTGCATTTTTCTCATTTTTATAACACACCAACTACGGAGGTGATGTTGATGTCCCTACAATGAACAAATATTATTTCTATTTATGTCTCTCTACATGCTACGTTTTTAGCATATTATTCTTTCTATACCTATTTTTGTATTTTTCATTTTTTTTTTTTATTTAATTCGCTGTTGAATACTTTTATGTAGGTCTTTCTTGTGCTTTGTTGTAGGTATGAAGCGAGATATAGAACATAATAATGTACGTTTACATCAACATACATAGATACATATAAAAGCATAGGTCAATTATTTGTTTTTAGAAATGCGACCGGGAGAAATGTCATTTCTCTCTTTTGACATTAAGAATATATGTACATAGGTATACGTATAAAAATGTTAATGTCAAGCAAAAAGTTCGAGGAACTGAAGGGGATAAAATATCATTTACAATTAGGTAATGAAATTCTAATAAAGATTTACCATTTTAAGGGTCTTACCATTTATTGCCATTTTACTACCTAACTATAGGTACCTACCTATTTGATTTGTAATTTTTCATTAACAAAGATAGGAATCTAAATTTTGGTGGTCGGAACAAATTAAGCGAATACACGGAAATGCTTTAGACGAAGCAAAATTGCAGATTGGAACGTTTCGTTAAGTATTGTTCAACTTTCCTTAGAAGTGAGGTGAGCTCCCGATCATTAGACATTATATCTATTCAGTGCCCTTCTGACAATTTTAGTTCTACCTTTATGATCTGATCCCCAAATTGAATGGAAAGCCGCATTGGTTTCGTTCACTTAAGCAAACTGAAGTTTATGTTAGAAACCAACGAAAAGTATCGTTAAAAAAAGGGAGACATTCATATCTAATCATCGGAATTTTTTTTTCTTTTAAGTATTTATCAAAAAGATAACTAGGTAGGTTTTCATTAGAATCTTAAGCCTACTAGTAAAGGATAATTATCTTTTTTGTACCTAAGTTCTTACCAATTTCATTCTTTTTTTTGTTTGATTCCGAGTGTTTTGACGAAATGTCAGTTTTACTTCAGTTAATTAGATGCACTTAGAAACGCACCTTACTTCCAAAGCAAATGAGAACAAAACTTGACTTACAATCCACAAATAAAGCCTCATCGCAATTGGGCCTTAAGTTTTCAATTTATATCGTATGTAAGTAGTGTGTTCAGAGTACACTCCTTAATGAAATTGAAAAAGAAAGAATTCCCCAAAAAATCATTCGGAAGGGTCTTTTGGATTGGGAGTATTAAAAGAGCGAAACAGGAGCGCTAAGAGTAACCGAAAGAAAACTGCACTTGTTTTATTAGCTGCATTTTTTTGTAAGTCCATATAGATTTTGGCGAAAAAACGACATCGAGACATTTCAACATTTGCCTTGTTCTGCCATTTTGTATTGAATAATTTTACCCACAAACATTTGACATTTCTATATAAATTATCGATGACACAACGACAATGGTAGTCTGGCAATGCCTTTTTTATCGGAACAAAAGTTAAATCCACTTAACTATTTGGACATAGCTAACTCTATATGAACATAGATAGTTGTTGTTGTGTTTGACATGTAAATTGCTTTGTTTTGTTGTCTTTTTTTCAGACAGTATTATTTTGAGTTGCAAAAAACATATGTGTAGGTAATTTAATTTTAATTTTCACTAAAGTCTTTTTTCGTTCCGTTTAAAATGAAATATGTACCTACATTAAAAAAACAATCTAGTTTTTAACAGGGCCCTTTAAAGTCTTACATTGATCCTAACATGCGTCTAGCGAGGGTTACCATCGATTTTCTCAAGGGCCTCTCCCGTTTAGTAACCTTTTGCCTCGAGAAACAAAACAAGTAAATAAAAAGTCGTCTTAGTCGGGAATGGATCCAGCGCTCTTCTGATTACCAGTCCAATATGCTAACTACTGACTTATTTCGCAACACAGTTATGCTATGTTGAAAATGAAAAACTTGACAATTTTTCCACCCGGGAAATGTAATAAAAATGTCAGAATTGAGTCTGATTGGTGAATGTTAATTTTGTTAATTTTTCCCACCCGGAAAAATATTCTAGTTTTTAACGAGGCTCTAAAAATTTTAACATTAATGGTAGCAAGGGTAACTATCGTTTTTCTCTAGGGCCTTGTCCGTTAGGTAACCTTTTGCCTAGAGAGAATAACAAAGCAAAAAAAAGTTGTCTCAACTGGGATTCGATCCTGCAATCTTCTGTTTACCAATCCAACACTCTAGCTCCTGAGCTATTTCGCAATACAGTTATGTAATGTTGAAAGTGAAAAAGTATATACCTACGTTAATTTTTCTTACTATTGTATGATGGGTATAAAATACTTTTTTTGTTTTTGTTATATGTATATAGGGTATTTGTGATGGGATAAAAAGACTCATCCAACAAGTTTTTTCTAGCGAGGGCCTCACTAGTATTTGACAAATTTTCCTTGTCAAGATTGCCCCTACCGAAGCCTTTTCAGGGATTTGACTAAACTTGACAAAAACTTGCCATTTTTCCAGTCGGGTAGTTAAAAAAAAATGATATTGGGCAAATGCGCGTCGTGACTTGCTCAATCTGAGAGTTCAATTTTCGACCCATAACATTTGTCGTGTCAAATTCATTGTCATTCGAAATAGTGTTACTAGTTTAAACAAAAAGCTTGAATTTAAAAATTCTTGTTTTAAAGAAAAATTATGAGAAATGCGCACTAGCTTGGGTTCGATACAAAACCCGATTCATATTCAAATTTCTGAATTTTCAATTTTGTCACAGCACTAAACCAGGCAAATTAAGAAACCGCAAATCTTAGCCAATGCTAAAGATCAATGCGTAGAATTTCAATCTTCTTTGATATTATTTACATTTTATTTTTTCAAAAAATTACCTATATTTACAAGGTCCTTACGAGTCCTAGCAAATGAAAAGCCGCATCTTTTGGTCTGGACTAAGACAGTTGGAAGGTTTTTGAATCAATAATTCAACAAGTGCAATTAGTGCTTTGTTTTCTCTTTGGCTGATTTAGATATTTCATTAGAAGGTTAGGTATGTGGGTAGGTAGGTATATATGATTTTTGTATTAGGTATAAAACATTCTTTTCGTCGTCAATAAAAATTCATATATTTATGTATGTATGTACCTATGTACATACATAGGTATAAGTACAAAATCAAAACCAAACTAAATCATACTTATTCATAGCAAGATAATAAAATATATGAAATATTTTCCCCTCACATACACCTACCTAGCTGTTCATCTTTTAAAGTTTGCTGACTTGCACTACAGATTCGACACAATAATCCACCTGAGAAAATATAGCGAACAAGTGCTTTGCTTTATTTTCCTCATCATACTTTCCTACTTACATATCTATACATATCATACGGTATACATACATAATGCATTTATATATTTTTAATATTTTTTCCTCTATCATATTCACATCAAGTATTGTATCTACATTATTTCGCTTGCCACTTGTTTCTTATATTATTATTTTTTTTTGTTGCTCTACACATTCGTGAACTGACGACGCATGGCAGAAGTTGAAAAGCCTAACCATAACAGGAGGGCGATGAATGTGTTTTTCATACATCATACATCATATAGGAAGGTATACATTTGTGTGTATATACAATATAGATATATAGATATAATTATTATGATGATTATGAGATGAGGTCGTTGTCATTAGGTTTCCGTTTTCTTTGCTTGCATCTCTCTCTCTTAATTTAAAATTTTTTCCTTGTTTCTCTAGGTTCATAAAATATTTTTTAACAAATTTGCGGAATTTTGTTCCGAGTAAACAAGAAGAAAGGAAACACGTAAATAACGAAATAAACACCTCACTGCCGACCAAAACAAAGAAAATCGTTCTCCGTCTATACACTCTCATATCTGTAGGTGCTCTTCTAGCTCAAGCTCTTGGTAAGGTACGCAAACGTAGATAAAAAAAATAAAGGAAGCGCGAGGTAGAGAGGAAACGAAAGAAGCTCCCATCACTACCAAAATAAGAATAGCAAAAATAAAAAAAAAATGAGCTGCAATGCATAGGAAAGAAATCAAAGTAAACGAAGTGGAAATTTGTTCTCTTCTCTCATCGTTGCATTTCAAGTTTCAATGCAATATCGTGCTCTTGCAATTTGCAAAAGCGCTTCGGTTCGTTCGAACAATAGCAAGCAACCAAAGGAGAAACTCACCAAGCTGCCTTCACAATATGTAATGTTGTTTTTTTTTTTTGTTATTCTTTATTTTCATTTTGTGTTGATGATGCTCTTTGCAATGGCCAACTTGGCGAAGTTGCATTAAATCTTCTGTTTTTTTTTTGTTCTTCATGTTCATATTAAGAAGACGTCACAAAATTTTCATATCATCGATGGTGGCTTTGGTTTTTTGTTTTCGATTGGGTAATGAAAATATCGCTTTTGTTGCTAATAAATATATGTAAACTGTAAAGATAGCTATCTTCTGTCTCACGTTTACAATGCGTTTTAAATCAAGTGTAATTGAAATTATTTTCGCTCTAAGTACGTACCTATATGAGGCGATTAGTAATGCTATTGCGTGCTTAAATTTACAAAACATTACATTGCATTGTAAATTTGGAAATTGTGTTGTTTAATATAATGATGACATTTCAGAGAATAGGTAGGATAAATGTCAAGTTTATGTTCATGAAGTTATGATTACATTTCGTTTCCGCAAGGGAGCAGTTATTTTCAGAAATGTGTGATCTAATGAAAATTAAAAGCAATGTCCCCACGCATTTTGGGGAAATTTTTTTTATTTATCTACACATTTCTCCGTGGAAAAATATGTTTTGACTAAGGTGAAGACTAATTGGAATCGAAGTGATTTTTTTTAAGAGAAAATAGGGTAAAAGTGCTATATTGAGGTATGGTTTGAGAAAATAGGCCAATTTGTTTGTATGTTTTAGACTAAAGCTTGTTGCTAATTTATGTCATGTGTCCACCGCATTATTCACTTTTCGACCGCATATCAAGTATGGATGAACAAAACTATTCCATTTTAAATGTCTATAATAAAATAAATATAATAAAATGCACGGTTCAAGGCTAAAGCGTGGTCAAGCATTGAAGAATATAAGATAAACGAACAAATCAAAACAACTAAAAATCCATATGGACTCAGCTATTTCAAGAAAATTGTGTTGACTAAAGCTTAGTATACACGATTGGAAGATCTTTCAATATTGGCGGACCTGTCAGAAGTCTTTCAATTGTTTCCAATGAGCTTCCAATTAGAAAATTTTCTATTAAGTGAAATTTTTCTGTTCACACGGTTCACGGAATATCTAATTAGGTGGTCAATCTGTCAAGGAGAAAAATTGTGTGTTTACACATGTTCACACAATTGCAAGCTTTCGGCCAATTTTTTGTTAAAACACTGGCAGATAATTGACTGAGCAATTTTTTTCTATCAATTTTGGCAGATTAAATTGAATGTTTACACGGTTTATAGAAAATTGGTTGAATTTTTTTGCGAAAAATGTATCAATACTAGAAGATTTTCCAATCGTGTATACTTAGCTTAAGCTTGAATACCAAGAAAAACTGTATTACCGTCACGGATTATCCCTGTTTAATATCGACAATTTATGGAAAAGTCAAAATATATAGTCATCAAATCAAACAATCTATTTGTGATAGTGATGGGCTATTTGTGTTGTGATTTTGCTAGTCTATTTCTAGCCGTGTTTGTTTGCAAGCTAAAAAATATTGGTCGCAAACAAATAAAAACAATAACAAGGGTTAGCAATGCCATCGCAGATAAGTTTTCATAAAAACTATCGTTAACAGGAATGTAAAATAGTAGTAAAACATTTGCACTGTAAGTTCGGTCGTTGTTTTTATTCGTGCAATTCTTGTGGTTGAAAAAAGGCTAATGGGACACACAAAAAATATTTTTTTAGCTATACAATTTTTTCCGAGTCCGAACGGCTAGATGAGAAACACTTTTACATATCAAGTACCTATAGTATTGGAAGATTTGTCAGTTCCTCTCAGGAGGCAGTATACCTCGGAAGTCGTAGTGGTTGGAAATCGAACCCGGACTTTCTGCATGACAGTTCAACGCACCAACCATTATGCCACGAGGTACTACATTGCATTGAAATAGCGTGTCTAAGAGCTAATAAAAATCGATATTAATAATATGTAAAATAAATTGTCTTTTAAACTTATTCTTACCGACTCTTCTTTTTTTTAAGAAAGCATGGTTGATAAAATGTCTCTTCATTATCTCACAAAGTACTAACACATGATAACATACAAAATAAAGTGGGAAAGGATTTCGTACGACTGCCAAATTTGTGTGCTGAAAATGGTTTTCATATTTCCGCAATTGTATCCAAACAAATTAGTTTCACCAAGGTTTTAGAACCATTCTTAAATTTTTGTATATGTTAATATATGTCAAATCGTGTCAGATGCGCTGTCAAGTTGTGTGTGATGAAATTTTATATTTTGCTTCCAATTAATGATTTTCTTCACACTTTTTTGACATGTGTTAATACTCAATGGGATAGTGTGGAACAGCTATTAGGGGTCATTTCACTTAGGATGGAAAGCGAGTTCAATAATCTTATTTGACCACTTATAATGAAGATAATACAAAATTCTCGCAGCATTTAATACATTTTGGAAGTGCGACATAAGTTTAAATAATACGAAAGAATAATTTCGATGCTTTGTCAAAAATACTGTATAACGTTCAATTCTAGAATTCTATTCGAAATTAATTCATGCTTCTTTTAAAATGTTACTTTCGGTGTCAATCGATAAAGTCAACCGTTTTAAGTTTTTCGATCCACTACAATTTTGTGGCAGTTATTTACTAAACAAGCTAAATCAATATGAACTTCTTAGCCATTAGAATGAATAAAATGTAAACATAGACTATTTAATGAGTTTCTAATCTCTATATACCTAGGTAGCTTAATTACCAGATACCTTCATATACATATTTTCCAACCAATAAAAATAAAATTCACAAGAACAATAATAAAAAAGAAGAAGTAGGTACCTACCTATGATAGGTACCTAATTCAATGCTACCTATTTCATCCCCATTCATTGACAAAAAAAAAACATCCAAGGTCAATAATCTCTAAGTGTATATGTGTATACATAAATGTAGGTACATAAGTAGGCACCAATAACAAAATAGAATAAAATATGCAACAAAATTCATTTGGATGTGATTCACACTCAAAAACGACCTTTTCTAAAAAAACTGCATTAAATTTATTTAGAAAGAAAAACAAAAAACTTAAAATGCAAACAACGAAATATAGCAGCATGACCTTAAATCCAAGTAGAACATTGGCGGTCAACCAGCCGCAACAATAATTACTTTATTTTTATGTTGCTTTTTTTCTGTTATTATTTAAACAGCGAATATAGTATCTACCACGATCCACAACCTATGTAGTCTGGTCTGGTCTGGTCTGGTCTTCCGCCACAAAAATTAAAAGCAAAAAATAATATCGTAGGTATAGACACCTCTTCCCTACTCTACCCTACCTTATCTACGTAAATAACGTATAGGTATATAACCCAGAATTATTATCTGTCAAGTCACACAATACGCGAGCCACAGACACATTCATGGTCAACCATTTTACCAGAATGTAGGTATATTCTCTCGAAAACACTCGGATGAGGTTAATTTCCGATTTCAAATCGTGCCTTATCTGGAAAAGAAATAGAGAAACAAATAAACACAACGACGACGACGACGACAACAGCAACGAACACGAAGAAAAAAGACGCGCCGTGCTGTTCTTGAAGTAAATAGAACAAAATAAAAATAAAAGAAAATCCCGGCGAACACATGGCAGGCGAGTCGATTGTGGTCGAGAGTCGCGAAACCAAAAGCGAGAACACCTCGTTCGCTTGGCGTTTGGTTGAAAGCGCAAATAAAAAATACACAAAATTGCACACAAGACACAATTGAATATGAACAAGCACAACTAAACTTGAATCCACCATAGTACGTAGTCGTAACATAAAACAGAACACATACAGGTGTTAAGAAGTGTTTAATTCAGATACGAAATATATGTTCCATGATGATTTGGTGGTATTTGTCCATTTGTGTATAGATTCTGCAAAATTCAGACTGAATTTGTGAATTGCCAACAGGATGATTAAGGGTTGAGGTGATTTTTTTTTATTTTCAAGGAATACATTGACCTTGGTGACCCTTGAAAATTTTAATTTTTGCTTAGTATGTTGTTGGTACATAAGCTGTTGTGTTCTGGTAAAATTTTGTTTTCATGTTGAATTCAAGAGCACCACAGCTTTAACATTCATGAGGCTCTATGTAATGACTTCAAAAGGAATACTATCATTATTTCCAGCAGTTGCTACCTTGCATGCAAATAGGTTTGCATTCAAAAATAATTATTTTCCATTTTAAGGCATGTCATATAATTAAATGGCAAACTACAGAGGTGCGAAATATAAAAATTTATTAAATAACTGCACCGCAAAAACTAAACAACATTAAAATAAAATTGCGAGGGCGAGACCGAACAATTATTTGTTATTTGTCGTAACCTAAATGTGACGTTTCGATTTTTTCTACCCACTAATCAACCAGTTTTCCAGCACTGACTGGAAAGATTACTGGAATGTCTGATGGCAGCGTACAGTGCTGCAGAAAGTATTAATAAGAAGCTAAGACCACTTTTACATGAGCGGATCGAAGAGGATCGGATTCAGTCCGGATCGAAATTTCGACCCAGGTTTATGACAATTCCAGATCGAAAGATTGAATTCAAATGGAATTCAAGTGAAAGTCTTGCTTTCATTGTGTGGGTGCGACGTATAAATAAATTTCGACCACAAATAACAAACAACCAAAATAAGCATGTCCGTCAAGTTAGCATTACCACTTCAAAATTTTTACAATCCAATAATTGGATAATTTGTGACAAATTTACGACAAATTCACACATGCTCCTTTTTTCTTTTTGAGTTCATTTTACCCTATTTTCAGGGGTGGTAGTGCTAACTTGACTGTCAAGTTAGCATTACCAGGGGTTAATTTTAAAAAAACAAGCGAGAGAAATTTTTTTCTTTCACGACAAATTTACGACAAATTATCCAATTATTGGATTGTAAAAATTTTGAAGTGGTAATGCTAACTTGACGGACATAAAATAAGCCAAAGATACAACATACATTAGTCTGAAAACAAAATATACAACTACGCACGCACACCAACAAGCATCTGAAATATCGATTCCACAATCCTCCGGTCTAGGTATATACATTCTATTTTCGATTTGATCCAGCTCGCCGAGCCACAGATCTACATGAATTCCTGATTAAATTCGGATTCAATTCGCCACGTAAAGGAGATATCAGTTTTTCTCTACGCTAATAACTATCTTTCTCAATTTTATGTAAATTTTATTTTAAATACTTAATCGCTTCAAAAAACTTAAAAACGAGTCACCCTTTAATCAAACCTTTTATTTGGCAATTAATTTTTCAAATCTTATTTCGAACAAGAATTTTCATTGCTGGCAACGTCTCGTGTTTCCTTTTATTTCTTTTTCATCGAGTCATAAAAAATTAAAACCGCAACTTAATAGGTGGAAGAACAAATAAGAACAACTTGTAAACAAACGGTGACCACAAGACCACAGTTGGAACTTATAACTTTTAATATTATTTTGTATGTCAAAATAAAATCAACCTTGTGCATATGTATTTTACTTTTTCAAGGTTAGATTTTATATTAAGGCCAAAGAATTTTTCCCTCTTCTCAAAATATTGAATTAAATAATCATGACACAAAAATGGCGCCCAACGTTTGATTGAAAACTCAACTTACTTGTCGATTGTATGTAGGTATTACCAGTTGTTTGTTTTTTGTTCTCCTTGTGCATTGTGAAAGTTGGCTTTAAGTTAATATTTTTTTTTAAGTGTCTTCTATCGCATACGTGATCGTTTGAAGAACTAACATGAGATTTTAAGTCGAAGTTTACGTTGAGATTTGGTTATCATGAACTTGTCATGTAGGTATTATGATTTATTATTCTTTTATTATTTAAAAACATAAATATGTAGGTGTGCTAAAAAGGCTCTATCTACATCATTAACGATCATTATTGAATTTTGAGATGCATCAAGTTATCTTTTTGGATGAATATACAGTAAATTGTGCCTACATTCAAATAGTATAGCATTCAACTTCAGTTCCTCCAATTAATAGTGTTATACGTAGAACTTCTTTGAATATTTTTTAATGTAGGCGTGCCTACAAAAAAGGGAGAACAAAATTAAGTGGCGCCCAACGTTAGATAATTATTTTATAACGGATTTCTTCCTAGGTATGTATAATTAATGGATACATATTGAGATATAATTGACACTTTAACCTCTTAGTCCAGAGTGAAAGTCTAAGAATTGTACCTACCTTTCATCAGAATGCTCGATTACAACCATCGAAAATGTATGCTAGGTACATAATGCTTACTGCACTTTATTCTGGTCTGTTTTTTTCAAGTTCAACTACCTAACTCATGACTCGCTCTTTTTTTAATTGATTGCAAAAAAAAATACATAAAATTCCTAAACCTCTGTGCTATAAACCTTCAAGCATTTATTATTATTTGTCAACTCTAGCGAATTTTCATCAAAGTCTGTATGTGTATGAGAGGATATTCGTTGCTAGTAATTCCTACTCTTCCAAAAGTAATTCAATACTTTCAGACACTTAGGGCACTATGTTTTATATGAATATTATAATTCATATACGAATATTCATATACATGTAGGTATTGTTTCTTTTACTGAAAACATATGTTCAATGTGCTGTGAAATTTAAGCACATTCACCAATATGTTTGTAAAGAAATACATATAACAGATAGAGAGAGCAACAAAGTACCGTACCACGGGGAATTCACAAAAAAAAACAAGATAAAATGAAAAAGGAAAACAACAACACAGAGTCTATCTGTCTGATACACTCTATCACATTTCACAATATTCAACTGTTTTCACCACACCGTATAGTTGCTCCGGTTGTCCGTGTCCGGACGTTGCCGCATTTTTCCTCTCTGTTGCCGGTTCTCCCATTTTAGTTATACAAACACATACTTTTGCAGAAAAACAACAAAACTGGTGGACCAACGCTTTGGCGTTGTTTTCTTTTTGTTCAAAATCTAAAAAAAAAGAAGAAGAAATTAAATAAATAGGGAAATACCTACCTAATAGCTTAGAGCTTTTTGTAATAATAGAGAGGGTGGTAAATGAAACTGTTGGAGGGCTTTGAATATTTCACCCCATCTATAAAATTCAATGCATGCAAACATATTTCTACGGATTAAATTGTTTAAATTCAAAAAGCTACGAGTAATATGCATAGTATACATTTTAAAGATACCTCTAGCTAGGTAGGTATTTTTTTATTGAGAAACCTGAAAGACAAGCTAAGAAAAACCTGCACTTCATGGTTTTTTTGTTCACCCTCTTCTTCCGCACGTATTCGTAGGTACCTATACGTGTGTTTGTAATGACGTGCGCTGCCTGCCGGCTGAATGCTTGAGGTAAATTCGAATTGAAATCGAAATTATCGTCATATCAGATGGGATTGGATATTATTTGCGGTTAGGTAGGTCACTAACCGATTCAGGGGCAGTTAACCCATACCTACCTAGGAAGTAATAATAATAATGTTTGTGTTATTTTTTTTTTATTTCCGTAAAATTATAATTAGTCAGGAGCAATTGCAAAGTAATGTCATTAACATTTCATTGGGTAGAAGGATTGATAAAATTGCAAATTATGGCTTAACTGCACCAAAGGGAGTTAGCATTTAGAGTGGATATGACACTGAACGAATTAATATATTGTCGTAAATAAAAAAATATCATTTACATAACTTGTATTACTACTATACTAATATTATTATATACCTACCCACCTATCCGTATGCTTCGGTATATTGTGTATAAATTGTTTTTAAATATTTGCTTTATTTTTTATTATTTTTACAGACTGATTTGTGCGGCATTAAATGGCGCAAATTTGTAAATGGTGAGCGACACAATGCATCGGCCGATCCACTCGACGATCCAATATTGCGCTCGTATTCGCGATGCATGCAAGCGGATATGTTATGCGTATGGCGTCGGGTTCAGTCAACCAAACAAGATCAACCCGACCCGAATAATGCGATGTCATATGATATTTGCACATCAAAAATACATCCACCATTGTCGTTTGCCGCTTCAAAAGAATTATGGATATTTTGGTATGGAGAAGAACCAGACTTAAATGGTTTAGTTGATACGGAATTGTTAAGAGTTTCTGGTAAGTTGTATACCTTTGTTATTGATTATTATTTATTCCTTAGTTATTAAAGAAAGAAAGAAATCTTTGCTATAAGTAGATATTAGGAGAAGAAATTAAAAAAAAAAGTGGCGCCCAACGCTTTTGGATTGGCTTGTGGATTCATTACATGGTGGTTGTGCGAATAAGAACTAAACACGTTATTGGTATCAGAAGCAATTATGTCGTTCAAATGGAAATATTGCAGAATTATATTTGCAAACATTTGGTAACGCTACCCTGGCTCTAACATATCATCAGTAAAATTTCCAAACCAAACAGTTTAAATAATTAAAAAAAGTTGCCACTAGCCAAATACCAAACCACCTGCTTTTGTTGGTCAGACTTAAAGAAGCAACTTATATCATGAGTAGAAACATCCTTTTAAACCTATCCAGAGTTGAAGCCAGCTTGAAATACATTAAGACTCCTTGTACCTACTATGTCGCGTTAGAAGGGTTTCGTTAAGGAATATGTAAATATGTATGTACCTAACTATTATTAAAAATGAAAAAAAGAGAAAATGGAGAGAAAAGAAAATTAAAAACAAAAACGCAAAAAAGAGAACAAATATTTTTCTCGTCTGGACAAGTTTGACAGATAAACCTCTCATCTGACCTTTTTGTTGCAAAATTTCGCAAGTTTTGAGTTTGATGTCCGTCAAGTTAGCATTACCACTTCCAAATTTCTACTTGGATTAATTCTCGTAAATTTGTCGTGAAAGAAAAAAATTTGTCGCGCTTGTTTTTTTTTTAATTAACCCCTGGTAATGCTAACTTGACGGACATTTAAGTTTGGACTTCATGACTAAAACGACGAAAGGGATGCAGTTATTTGGAGATTTTATTTAGTTGGATTTATCATTTTTACATTATGATAGCTTTAAATAAAAACAAAAAATGGCGCCCAACGTCAAAAATAATAACTATTGTCCAAACTTTAAATAACACACACAGGTGGCTCTCGAGTAGAGTCTTACTGCTAAGCAAAATTTTGGAGATTACCAAATGTGAATAAGGTTGAAAGGATCAGATAAGTTGGCCTGAAGTTCTGTCCGTCTGGTGTACTCTAACTTTTTCGAAGCTACATTCTTAAATCTTGAATTGATTTTACTATGCCTAAGTTATGTTGGAAATGTACAAGAGAGTTCTTTTTTTAAATAACGCTACCTTCCCACTGCCTCCCATACAGCCGCTAAGAAAAAGCTTTTTTTATCTTACACCTCCTACGATTTTGACCTGCGACTCAATGATGCATTTTGTTTATTTTAAGTCGCTACAAAATTTCCTTTAATGAAACTCCAACGCTTTTTAGTTAGCTTTCCCACGTTTCTGAAGCCGAAGCTACTTATCACAACATTTTGTGTGCTATAAGGTGGCTTTTATATTGCCCTCCACGACATTACTTCAATGTATTATTTCTTGTGGATAACGAATGGATAATCCTCTATGAAAACATAATAAAAAACGACTTAGGTACTTCATTTGAAATAAATAATAAAAGAAACAATTCATTTTTTTTTAATAAAAAACAAGGACATCAGTTATGTTCACACATAAAACCAAAAATTTTGTACATTATGTGTTAGATGTCTATCGAATAATATACATATGTAGGTACCCTTAATTAGGATCTACAAAAAAAATTATTAGCTTTGCAATTGAGTTTTCTTTTACACTCGTAGCAGGAAATATTGATTTTTATCTTTATTCTTCGAACAGAGAAGCAGCTCCCATTTACACAGGACTGTTTTTTTTTTTTTGTTTAGCAGCTATCCCAATGTACCCGGCAACAGTAAAGGCAATTCAATAGAAAAATTTCCACATTCGGTATGTGTTTCTCTATACTTCCCTTATTCGCAATGTTTCTACTGCTTTTATTTTGTTCACCGAATATTCCAAAATGGGACAGTCAATAACATTTCACTTTAAATTCGTGTTTCGTCGTGCGCTAAGCCAAACCGAATTCATCCCTATGATGTGTCGGGGGATGGATAAAAAAGAAACAGCAATGGGAGGATAATATTGTGAGGGCAGCCCTAGCGAAGAAGTGTACTGTAAATATAATCGATTCAGAATTTGTTTTTGAACCCTCGCAATATTTCGTGCTTTTTTTCGTTTGTCGTTGCCTTTTGTAAGGTTTTTTTTGTTTTAACTTTATTTGTATGCCGAGTATGTGTGTACATTTATTTCGTTTAGGCCTCTGCAAACAACCACTATAGACCAATACTATGCAACGTTTTAAAATCACCGCTAGTGCCTACTGCTGCGCCTGATGGTGATGATAAATAAAGAAAGAAGGGGGGGGGGGTGGTGGGTAGTTAGTGCAAGATTTAAAATTGTGATGTTGCCTTGAACGCCTACACAGTACTTTACACATACTCTGTGCGGACTTTCACGTCGTTGTCTTCTTCGTCCTTTTTGGCAAGAAAGCAACAGCACGTGTATTATGTACAGTAAATGTGTGGTGCCTACACCTACACAATGTAATATGCTCTTGGTAGGTACTTTATGTATATTTCTCTTTCTCAGGGACTTTTCGATTTTGCGCACTAACCATAATAGTTCAACGCGCCACTCAGTTTCAGTTTTTTGTAGGTGATTTGGCGGTCCAAATTATAGAAAAAAAGGGGAAAATATTTTCAGAAAACTGAACTTTTCACAGTAAATTCTGAAATTCTTGGGGGTGTTACTCTGTATATGTATGTGTTTGAGGACTTAAACATAGGATGTGCGTAGTTCAAGCACTTATTCCTTTTAATTCTGCAACAGGGAAATGATTGTCGTGTAGGTATAGAAAAAAACCCTTTCAGAAGTGGGCAGTTTGCTTCCATCATGCGACGTCTTTAATGTCTCTGTTTGGCGTCAGGTACTATCTATACTAGCTTCTTCAATCATTGACTAATTAAAATTATTACTTAGATACATCTATGTGTAAATACGGCTTAACTATGACGGAAGAAATGATTAGTACAAATAATTCTCTTCTACCTATTTATACATAATGATCGAATGTATACCAACATTGATTCCATATAAAACTTGCCGAAATGATTCGAGAAGATTTTAATTTCCTTTGCTTCGATTTCTGATTTCGTCATTGATTCCTGATAGTAAAATTTGACACGAACAGCTTTCAATTTCGTATCCAATTTAAGAGTTGCTTCGATCTGTTCATCCAAATTTGAGCAAATGCTTCCAATATTTGAGGCAGCAACATCGATGTCGAAGAGGTCATACGAAGGTGTGAAATTGATGACATTAAGTTGGAAAAATGATATCGGTCAAATGACGCATTCTGTTTTCAATATTGTTGCTCGCAAAACAGCTGGCCCCAATTTGGTGATTATTTCTTCAAGTAAGGCGCCATGTCAATTGGGTGACATACATCACTTTAAATTATCCCATGTTCAATTTTTGATGGAAATGTGGTAGTTTCATAAAAATCTAGAACTGTTCATGGAAACGTCAAAATTTAATCTAGCGATAAAATTTAATCGAAATATTAATCCAATTAACACACGCCCTAAATCTCACCATTAAAAATGTCAAAACACAATGAAATTTGACGTCATTCGTTTAAATTATGACACATTCACTTAATGACATTGGTTACTTTGACATTTGACGCCATTTGTAAAACTTTATGGCTCATTTACACTAAGACATTAGGTACTTTTGCCCCACCTTGGAAACCTAAAATACACGACTTGGTTGCACGATATGATAAGAATAAGCATAAAAGGTGGAAGATATTAACGAATTGAGGAACTTTGGGATGCGTTTAGGAACTCCATAGCTACTTTATCAATTTTTGTTTCGTTTAACCATAAGTAACATATAATATAGAACTGAGCCTATACTGAGAACAATAATTTAATTTGACAATTCGTCATTTGACAACTCATACAAATGTTTACTTAAAAATAATGTCAAAATTTCTTCATGAGCAACGCATTCCACATTTAAGCAAATCAAAAATGTATTCCAGTTTATCTAAACTACTCATTTTTTACTTTCATTTCTGCCGATGAAAAAACAAAAAGAGCAACCAATCGTTAGTTCATAAGAAAGGAAATTTCAACCACTTTAGCTAATTTCGAAAATTAATGCATCTATTGAGTCTAAAAACGTCTGAAAAACATAAATATACAAAGGTTCAAGCCGCACTAAAAATTATGAACATAATTTTGTTATTAGTTTTTTATTAAACAAAAAAAAAAAAAAACTACCTACGTTTTTATATTTTTGTTTACTCTCCATGAATATATGTATGTATGTATGACTGCAAAAGAATATTTGAAAAACAAAATCAAAATATATGTACATACAATTACATACATACATACACATATACTTATAGCCAATCCCACAATTTCGGAGTATGATTTCATCGATTTCATCTGGAATGATAATGACGAAACGTTGTTTGGATAAAAATTATAGCATTCACATTATGTTGACCAAGTTTATTTGTTAAGTGGTCATAAGCTTTAATTGACCAATAAAATCAACAAGTGGTTTTTATGTTTATTAAACGTCCATAACGATAGAATAAAGACGTTCGGGTAATAATGATGGAAGAGGTTTTTTTTTTTTGAATGACAGTAGTTGAGAATTTGTCACATGTGTCAGGTATTATATTGTGTCACAGACGAAAAACAAAGATAAATTAATGTTGGTATGACTTAAAATAAAACGTAATTTTAAACTTAATACATATACCTACCTACATAAATATGTATCAATGTAGGTAAGTACCTACCTACCTTTCGCGTTTTTTTTTTTTTAAATTTTTTACTTACCTAGTTTGCTTAAACAAGTTTCAAATACGGCATAAACTAATTATTCTTTATAACGCAGTTAAATTGCAAATAAATTGGTTGATGGTCAGTGGCAAAAACAAATAAAAATACAGCTTTTTTTGCTTATTGAAGCAAAATACAACGTTCACATACACACAAAAAAAGCTATTAACATGTGTGGAGATTAGATAAACCCAACCACATAGTATAAAAGCTATAAAAGCACACCATACCTACAAAAAGTCTTTTTTAGCTTGTTTGTTTGGTGCATTAATGTCTTCCCCTCTTCTTTGGTTATTTGACGACTTACGCTACGCATGTCGATGGTTGGTTTTCTCATTTATGATGTGGTGAATTGGATGAGAGTAACTCTTGTTGTTTAACCATAGTTTATACTTCTAATTATTAAAAAAAAAAACAAAAAACAAAAGAAACATGAGCTTTCTACGTTTTTCCAGAATAAATAATTTCAAACTTAAATGTTAATTTGTGTATTGTTCGTTCTTGAAAGAGTACCTCAAACCTGCGTTGTTACTCAAACGTCAATGAGGTCAACGAAAGTCGATATAATTTCAAAGACAGAAGTTTGCGGATGTAACTGAAAAGCACAAACCACAACCGGCTGTAGGAAAAAAAAGTGGGTCGATTTAGCATTTGTAGCTTCTCTAGGTAGGTACCTACTTTTGCATGCGCTTATGTATTATTTCATAGTCTTCAGAAATGGTGTAACTGGTAGGTATAGGTAGGTACCTACCCAAATATTTAAGGTTTTGCCGAGCTTGACAAACATATTCTTTAGTTCTGGCTGGTGTAGTTGATGTCTCCAACAAAATAGTAACATTGTCCTATTTAAGCGCTTAACCATATCGTCGCCGTCGGTCTGAGAGAAAAAATCAAGGCATCAAATGCGATTTTAAAAAAGTTTATTTTTCGTACAAAAAGAATAACCTATTCGCTGAAAAAATAAATAGGTACCTAGGTAGGTATACCTCTTGTACAATAATTCTTGGTTCATATGTACATGTGTACATATTAATACGTTCCTTACAAAATTGCTTAATAGTAATGAGGTGTTTTTGGTAGTAATTTGCTGTCAAAAGCTTTATTAAAACGCTGTTTGACGAAATTTGGTAAAAATTTGCAAGTTACTAAACAGATCTAGGTATTCCTAGCCAAATTTAAGGATAGATTTCACTGTTTCAAAAATTAGGTACCCAGGGTTCCTTTTTTTCTAGTCAAAGTCGGTGTGTATCTACTACATATTTCCGTACGTTCCTATTGTAGTAGTTACTATAAAATTCAGTAATTACAAAGAAACAGAATTTTAAAATAAAAAAATCAAATTACTGGCAACGTTGTGAAGTTGGCATTCCTTAGCAGATAAAGGCAGAATGCACTAACTTATTTGGAGACACAATAAAATGTAGACATGCGATAAGAAGCCAAAACAAACTCTAGGTATGGGTGTGTACACCTAGCGAAAGCAAATCAAGCCAATATGAAGTAAAAATGTAAACAGGGATGGATAATAACATCCAGTCTGGTTCACGTTAATATTATCGCTTATAGGTAGGTATTTTATTTTTTAAAAGTATGAGAGAGTAAGTATGTTTGTGTAGATATGTAAATTTCTCATCATCCACCAAACACAAAGATAAATGCATCACGAAACGGATGAGACGATGAGAGGTAACAGACAGATCGGAATCGGATACAAAAGATACAATCTCTGCTCGATGACATCTGGTGTTGGTGTGGTGAATTTATGCTGATATGTTGGTAGTGGTGGTAATGGGTAAATATTATTGAATATAAATACATATCCATAAATATAGTGTATGTATGTAAGTATTTTCTTGTGATTGTATTTTTTTTTAAGATATACCTACCTATAGCATCGTTAATGCTAATTTGTAAAGAAGTGTGCGTCTCTGTCATGATTATTGAATCGATGCGTTGCGGAATGTAATTTTTACAATGACCTTGAAGATATATTTTCATAATTTCGTTTATATGGTTCTGTTTGATTTTTTCACCACATCTATTGCAATGAGATGAGAATGCAAGAATGATAAGAACATAATTATTGGATAGGCAGGCACCTATTAACTATTCTGATAGGTAAATTTATTAAAAACTTACAAATAAATTATCCTTGCCAGTAGTATACCTACCTACCTACCTACTATTTTTGAAAAAATAAATGCCAACTTATACCTATCTATGTACCTAGTACGAAGTCTCAACTAAGCTACAAGAAAATCCCAAACAAATTACCTACAATTATTGAAGTAAATACGGTAAAAGTAAAAATTCGATGATAGGACATTAACACCACTTTAAAAATAATACGGATATGATACTTTTATATATACAAAGCTTATGTAAATAACGTAGGTATAGGGGATCTTTGTTTATTTATTTTAAAAGCGGAACCATTTACCTAATGTCAAAAAGTCGTTGCCGTTAGGTGATATCTATCTACTACATGTACGTTCAAACCACTAGAATGGTGACTTTTTCAGAGTTGCCGTTTCAAATTTATTTTCCCTTTTGTCAAGTCAAATGAGTGGTAGGTAGGTATGGATTATGAATATTATTGCTGTTGATGTTGTTTGTTTCTGTACTTTTATTTTACTTTGTTTCTTGCTGGATCTCGCCGCTCGATTTTGTTTTTGTATTCTTTTTGTGTGAGGAAAGAAAAATAAAGATTTGATTGCACTCGGATTATTGTTTTGGAAAAGGCAGATGAATAGACAGGGGATGTAAAATATAAAGTGGGTGCGATGTGTGTATATTTTGTGTTGATTTGTTTGTAATATGAATGAATACCTAGATAGGTTTATGTACGTACATACATAGCTGTAAGTAATATTAGGTATATTTACCAAAACTATACATATACCTACATAATAGTAAATAAGTTGTTGGTACTAACGGAAATTTAAATTTAAAGAGCTGTTTGATGGGATCTTAACATAATAACGGTAGGTAAGGTAGGTAGGCCTACCTAAACAATACAAATCCCAAGTGGCCAGTGATTTTCTTCTACCTTTACCTAGGTATTCAACCGTATAAAAGCTCGTTTCACACTCATTCAGTTCCGTTCGCCATGTTGGTTTTATGTACAAGACCGGAGTTCCTAACATTTTGAAGGTTCGTTCGGTGCTACGCGGTGTTTATCAGGTTCTTACACGCGTGGTTCTCACCGGTTCACACTTAACGAACACAACCAGATACGAACCCAAAAGGGTGGCATACAAAATAAAAGGTGTCCAATAGGATTCCGACAAAAAAATTGGTCCCGCATAAAAAAATGACACAATGAAGAAAATAAACAGAAACGGTATAGGCATATACAAGGTACAGGAGCAAAACATGGCCCTATTCAAATAATTAATACATAATTGTATTTTAATAACTAAATACTCATGGTACCTAGGTACAGAAATAACAACGTAGGTACCTTAATAATTTTTGACAATTCAGTGAGATTGTGTCGAGAGTGAAAGTTATAAATGAAAATAATACAACGATGTAAACAAATAGAGCAAGAAACGTATCTAAAAAAGGTTTAACATCTCAATTTGATAATCTCTAACTACAAAAATGAAATGAGTATCACTAGCAATGACGTCACACGAAAGCCGCCATATTGCTTTCGTGTGACGCATTTAATATATGTACATCAGATTAATAGTATAAGAATAACAAAATGCTTGACAGTTCAGAGAAACTGATCGTAACTTCTTTGCGAGTGAATGATCTCAATTGTTTGCCAGATGGAACTAAAAGTAAGCAATAAATTAATAATGTTTTGAAGCTATTTTTTGCTAATATTCAAAGTTAAACAATAAATGCGCCACATAAAGTTTAAACTTAACGAAACTATCTCAACTTTTATATCCACTTTTTTACTGACTTATTTATCGACACTTTTGGATTTGTTGTTGTTTCCAAGGGAAATTTTACTGTGCTAGCAATAATATTTTCAATAAAACATGCCTAAAGTTAGAGTTTTGGAACACTTGTTATGACGTCACATGGAAACAAATTTGACGATTCTTCATCTCAAATATGTACAACATACCTTGTATTCTTATGCAATGCAGCATACATACCTTGTTATTCTTGTACCATGGAAAATATCTACTGTTGTATTGTTGTCCCTTTCTAATGTCAGTTTGCGTTTGGGTGCATTTATTGAGGTAAAACCACAGAGTTCAGTTCGAAACTTAGTGAAATTTAAAGTTGGAGTAACAAGTAACAACGCAAATAAGGGGAGAGAAACACCTAGACGCTTTTGCCGTTTTTAGTTCAATTGCGTTGAGTTTTTTGATAGAGAAAATATCAAATGTCAATGTTTTTCTGAAAACCATTTCTTATCTTTACGGGTTAGCTACAAATCCGAAGTTCATTGCAAATTATCATTTCTTCACTTGAATTGTCCAGCGAATCCACAGAAAATAGGTATTAGGCAATAAATTGCTAATTTCATTTAATTGTTTTGGAATTATTCAATAATATGCTGCGCTGATTGTAGCAATGGCAGTATTTTCTGATTAAAGGAACAGGCACAAATGTTATGCCTTACTTGTCACTTATAATAAATATTTACTAATTTTCGCTATTTCCCTTTAAGTTATGACAGTTTTTTATGAAAATCTACAAAAATTTCAAGTTACCAAGCACATTGAATATTAAGGCACAGCTTTCAAGTATAAAACACACCCTTTAATGTGTAAAATACTAAAATGTGTTTTTTCAGTCAATTTAGACCTAGTTCACATCCGTGCGGATGAGCAGTTACGTAGTAATTCTCCATAGAACCTTTCACACGTCGTTTGTACTTCAAAAAAGGCAAACGAACAAACGTGTAAAAGGTTCTATGTAGAATGTATACGCGAATGCTCATACGCAAAAATGTTTACTGTGAAAAAACGTGCAGTGCATTGTCGTGTGAATTAGGCCTTAGATCCCGAGTTAACTCTGAACAAACTGATATTTCTGACGGATGCATGTCAAAAAACATTTTAATTCAAATAGTGATATTATGAATAGAGCCATTTCCATCCTAGTAGAGCTTCCTCTCCTTCCTCAATTTCATAAGGTTTTTGACAGCTGAATTAACGGACTGTACATTTCGATTTTTAATGTACAACACCTCTATACGTAAATTTTCTTGCGTTCCTCGTTCCTATGCTGTCTCTTACCCATCCATGTTGCCTCCCTTCCTTCACTCTTTCGAGTCTTACTTCTTCTTTGCCTACTACCGCAGGCCTACTTTCAGACAGCGTTAGAAATAAGTATGTATGTAACTTCATAAACCTATTATAAATTTTAACATACCTATTATTTACCCTTGGTTTTGCGTTTACTAAACAAAACAAAAATTATTGCAGTTTAATCTATGGTAATTACATTTTTTTTTTCAAATTTGATGACTTGAACTAAAAACATCTCTTTATTTATTCAAAAAGTTGAACTAGGTATTTTATTATATTTTTTTTTATTATTTAAGAATCCTACAATCTATGCATGAGTAAATTCACAAACAAGTTTCGCCGAAATTGTGTCAAGCTTTTGAAAGTGAATTTCTTTCCCGCGGCAGTGACGCTGTCAAAACTGAAGCAGACGTGTGAATACGATTTAAACCAATATTTACGTAGCTAGTCATATGTACGTATGTACATTATGTAGGTGCCTATACATCTATTGATAATGTTTTGATAGCAGTGGATGGGTGTTTGAAGACGAGTAGGTTAAGCAAAACGTGCTTCTGTATTAGTTTTTTTTTTTCGTTTTGTTATTATTGCTCTTCAGATGGGAAAGAGTGACGGAAAAAATCTTAACTTTAGAAGGAATGTGAGATCTATAAGTGAGAATTGATTGCAAAAATGCTTCTTTGGTATTTCTAATGATCAAATACAAATGGACAGAAGAATATGAAATCAATAAGAATACCACGAATTGGAGCTCGCAAAAATACACAGTATATATTTGTCTGGTGTTTGTATGTCTTCTATGCATATTTTGTAGGTAGGTATGTCGTTTTGTTACTTTTTTTATAACGACGACAACCACACTGATACCCCATTCACTAAACAACAATTTACCCGCTCCCGCACCGCCTAATAAATGGTGATGGTAAACCGAATGGCCGTGGTGACTGGTGAGCGACTGAGCGTGCTGTTCGCCACAGAGGCAGGTTCCCAGTTCCCAGAGAGGCGAATGATGATGGTTTCCACCGCGGTCATCTACCTCCTCCTCTTTCTTTTTGTCTTTCGCGTACGTAGCTGGTTGATTGTTATATTGCTGCTTACTGTTTTGCTGTTATTTTTGTTTTACTTGTGCTTGACTTCTATTTTTACATCGTGGAATCTACTTTACGTATTACGTACACTTATGTCTTGTATTGCAAAGGTTTGTTTCTTTTTTAATTTTATACCTATTCGGAGATACAATTTTTTTGTCTGTGCATTTATCGAGTTGATTTTTCGTTTCTCGATCGAATATACATATAGTTGTATTACTGTATTTTGTCTCTTCTTGTTACCTAGGTTTTGTGTATAGAGACAGAAACTAAATCTCGTACAGCGCATAAGTTGCATTTTTTTACGTCTTATTTCAAAGCAGAAACACAATTATTATTATTTTGTGCTGCTATAGCGTGTGTATCTAGGTGTATATTATTATGGTAAAAATGGCTTTGAATGGATTTGTGAATTGATTTCTATATCTGCTGGTACCAGAAATTACATTATCTTAAAATCCACTCATTTTGTGTTTCCTCTATATTTTAATCAGTACCTACCTACTTCTCTTAGTGTTGTTTTGCAATCGTCTTTTTTCTTCTTCTTTATCTTCTTCTTCTTCTGCTGGTTATGTATCAAGCAGGAGTTATTTTCTAATAAATTGTGAATAATCTGGAAAATACATTTTTGCAATCAATTTCAAATCAATTCCAGAGGAGATTAGTTTTAAAATCGAATGTTTGTACATAAATATACTTGCATAATTTCATGTGAAATAAGTGTCGTTTTGAAAAAAAAAAAAGAAACCGAATGAATACTTTTGTGGCCTAATCGGTCTAATGCGATTGATAGGTTCAGGGAATTGAGATATCAGAATATGATCACATTCGATTTATTTCCTCTCTTTTTAAAAAGATTTACCAATTACCTAAGGAGTTATAGTTTACTTTTTGCATAGAAACTAGAAAACTAAACAAATTTTGCCGATTCGACAGATTCACAGTACTTTGTTCTAACCAAATGTTAAGGAAACGCACGACTGTATTAAGCTTTCATTCTTTTATTCATGCTGTCATTTAGCTGGGGTGTGAAATTCAATGCGAAGAATTTTGCTGGGAAGAAAATCAGAAAAAGGGGTGTTCTCGTTTGTGAAAAAACTGTGAATTTTTTGCACAGAAAATAACTCAAATTCAGAGTAAAGGAACGTATTGTTTTTTTTTTTTTTTTGTCAAATTTCAAGAGAGCTTAGTGTGTTTGGTAGATACCATTCTATTTGTTGCTTCTGTTCATCAACAAAAATTGACTGCGGGTTTTGACAGGAAGTTGTGTGACGTCGAACAAATTCATACGAAGTAGCAACTTACTAAACACACTAATTTGTTTGGCAATTGTAGTTCTATACTGTAAAATTGAAAAGAAACCTATTGAATCCCAACAAAAGTAAGGAATAAAATCAGCTGTCAGTTTGTGAAGGGATTTGACAGCTGAGCCTGCTGCTGAAATGAATTTACCCCATATTCCTTGTTTGCTCTTATTAACATAAATACGATTCCATAACAAACTTTCAAACAAAACTAAATCTGATGAAAAAAGCTCACTGAGAAACCAAACGAACATAGGTAATTGCGTTTACCGTGTTATGACAGCACTATTTTAACTTTGTATCAGAGCTCTTGTTCTTATTTATAACATCTGATCTCAGTTAAACGTAATTTTCCAATCATTACAAACAATTTGTTTTTCGAAAATATGCATTTTGCATCTAATGTATCATATGACGTTTCATTCAGATTCAAAAATATCAGTTTTCGATAACAGCTGTCATAAAATTGAACGTTAGTTCTTATATTTGGTGTTATTGCGTGAAATTTCTTGTAAAATTCACAAATTATCACAATTTTCTGTCGCCATAGGAGAAAAAAAACAAGGAAACTTGGTTGCGCATGGCTGCCCGCGTCTTTTTGCATTTGTTTTAATTGTATGATTTTGAGCAACTTTCAATGAATATTTTCTGCTGCGTTTTCGTAAGCACTTCGTTGTCTTGTTAGATACCAACTAAAAATTTCGATTCGCATCAGCATCAGCGGCGTAATAGGCTTCAGCTCAGAACCTTGAATTTGTTTTCCCTTTTCGTTCAAAAAATAGTAACTATTAGTCTAAAAACAGCTCTCACAAACATGGAACTCACATTATCGACTGTTGATTATATTTTTAAAGCCTAATTTTTGTAAGTCAACTTCAAAAGCCCAAAATGAAAACAGTTATGTACCTATCCATGCGGAAATGCTGAAGCAAACATAAGCATCCATCAAAATTAGAATATTTTTCCATTTTCCATTCAAGCATTCATTCACCTGCGAAATAAATGAGAATGTGACCTGCTCCTGCTCCTACCGGCCTACCTCGCATGCTCGATTATGCTCTTTTTCTCTTTATTTTCGTTTTTATGTCATTTTCCCTAATGTAGGTATGTAGGTGTAGGTGTGTACATACATACCTACCTAGGGAATTTTTTTGTTGAATGTCGCTCATGATCTCAAACGAGGTGAATAACATGTGTCATCTGCTATCCGGTCTATATCGCTGTAGGTATCAACAAAATCTTATCATAATCGTACTCATCAGCATCACAAAAACATCAGGACTTAAACAGAAAGTGCGAAAGGGGAAAACCTATAACACAGAAACAGAACTAGCAATAGCAACAAATTTAAAGAACATCGATACAATTGTTCTCGTTGGAATCCCTTAAATATGTTCGTGTGCTCCTATCTGGGTACGTACCTATTATAAACCCCGATTTATTATGTTTACATGTACGGCAACCAGAAGCGATGAAAAACTCTGTGGACGTGAAGTAAGCACTTTTAAATAACACCACATCATACCTAGGTGGTTCCAACAAGAATTTTTTTTAGATCAAAGCGTCTGCACATATGTACATACCTATCTACCTTAATATACATAATGTACCTTCCTGCCTAAATACATACACTTACGTATAGGTTTTGTTTTCAATAAACAGTTGCCCTGAAGGAAAAAGCCTAGAAAACCCGACAAAGATTTGAATATTATCGGAAGTCGGAAGGAATAAGGACAATCTGCGCATGGCAATAAGCAAATACCGAACATACCAGAAAGGTGAATTTGTATGTACCTACCTAGTGTGAGAAAGGAAATTGGGAAAGTGTCTTTCACTCTACATATTTGTCTACACTTGGGAATATCTCGACAATGTAGGTACCTACCAACATACACCCACATTTGTACGAGAGAGCTTTAAAATTGATTTAAAGAGAAAATTGCAAAAACTTAAACGCAAAAGACTAATGTAAGTAGGTAGGATATGTAATTAAAAAAAAACCCCTAATCATATCGTTGAATTTTTGGAGAATATATGCCTATTCACCAATCATAATAATGATTCTTTATTTATCGATATTGAATCATCCAGCTCGTACGAAAATGTGATAACCTGATTTCCTAGATGGTTGTCGATGAAATCTGGCACCGCCGCATAAATTCACTTACAATAATTAGACCAGACGTCATTACCCTTTGTTGGTGTTTAGTCGAGAGCACAACCCACACATCGAAACAAAAACTTGCTCTGTGTGTGGTATGAAGAAAAAAAAAAAAAACATTGAAAAACAGCAACTGACATTAGGTGTATGCGTGACGGGGACGGATTCCCCTCTTTTTGAACACATAAACATACACATCTCTGTAAAAATACCTTTCTTTGAATTCGTACTTTTTATCGGCTGTGGTGTGGCTCAATACTGTTGCTTTACTTCTTCATATACTGCTGATAAAGTTATTTCATTCAACAGAGGCGCAGGTTCAGATTTAGCTTTGTCTTTCTTTTCCTTATTTTTTTCACCGTTAAAATAATTTTTACGACGGCGGTGGTGGCAGCGAAGAGAATGACAACGGTTTTGTAAGATTTTGCGGCGAATTAAATTGCGCAAATAGGGATGATATGGATATCTCTGCCTATACCTGCCTATCTATACCTATTTCTTTTTTTTTTTTGATTTTTGACTGTACAGGGAATGTATGTACATAAACGATTCGATTACGATCAATATCAACAAAACAAGATACAAACAAACACTGAAAGATGCATTATCTGTTGGATTTGGCAAAACGACCTCGATTTTGTAGAGAATTTGAAATTTCCGTGCGCCGTAATTTGCCTACGATGTTTTGCGATCGATATTGATTTTTGTTTTGTTCTTTTTCTTGTTGCTTGTGATTTGAATTTCATGTCAAATGGCTGAATACAATCAGGTTGATGAAATAGGTACCTAGGTATAGGTTCAACTTACCCAGAGAGAGCCATATGAGTTTTTTTTTTCTTACAAACAAAAAAGAAATTGGGATTATCCACCTACTTTTTATACCTACTTCACAGTTGGATGCTCTGTTTAACCGGTTTTTGTTTTTGATGAAGAATGAAAGAGTTTAAGGCACTGCCAGATTGCTTCAGTTTGTTCAATAAAAATAATTAAATAAAAAGGTAGGCACCTATACCGCGTGGATTGTTTTTCAACGAAAACAACAGTAGGTAGGTACCTACCTACCTCTAACTATAGTAATGTAATAAGCCTCTTGATAAATGAAAAATTAATATTAATATGTGCATATAGGAAATTTTAAAATTGTTTTTGTAGCACGTGTAAAAAGTTAATCCAGATCCATATAGAAGAAAATAGACTACCAAAATAACTTCCACTAAATATTATAGAAGTTGTTTTACAACATGGCCGCTATAACTTTAAAAATTTCAAGCGTCCCAAGCCCTTTTTAATTCATACATACATAAATACCCATATTAAGTACATTTACTTTAATTAAAAGATGATGTGGGTTGAGTTTCAAAATTGTGAGGTTAAATACATGTTTATGTGTGTTAATCAAACTAGTTCTGTAAAAAATTAAAAATAGGTCAAGAACGAGTTGAAAAATGTTTTAAAAATTAAAAGTCACAGAAGAATAAAAAAAATATTTACAGAATTAAATTTTCACAAGCCCAATAACCTTATTTATCCAATCCAATTCAGATGAGCCTTAATATAATGATAATTTGTGTTTAAAACATGTAATAATTTAAAAGATTGATAGGTGGTACATGACTTCCTATCCTTGATATCGGCAAAACCTACTATATGTATGTAGGTATGTACATAAAATCTTCGATAAAAACTAAGTTATCTTTACATTTATAACATAAACTTCATGTCCACTTACCTTAAAGATAAGTATAATAGATAGGTACATACATCTACCTACTTAAGCAACTATTACATTATCTACCTCAATTGGCAATAATTACAATGATATAGGTAGGTATGTGTCAGTCTGGTAGGTACCTTCGTTCTAGTGTGGCACGTGTCTTCGTATAATTTCCATGACAAAACTAATGTAAACGTAAACGTATGTATGTTACATATCTATGTAGGTATGTCTATCTACTTTAATTTAGCAAACGATAGTCTCGATTTTGTATGTATGTATGTGCCTACATATCAGCAAAAATAACAAACTGCCTGCTGCTATAGGTACCTACCTATTATCATTCGTTAACAACCCTGACTTTGATATCGAAGTGAAGGTTCGTTTAATTTATACCTACCTACCTACTTTTTAGTACTACAACAAAAATTCAGTATTGAGGAAAGATTAAGTTTTAGCAATAAGGTAACATAAATTTGTTGATATATACCTAGCAATACCAAACTATGCATCTATAAAAACAATAATTTTCTACCTAGCTATCTAAGAAATCTGACAACAACGCTTATCCTTTAATTCAAATGCATTATTTGTTCGGTGGGGAAGTACCTACCTACCTACCAAAGTATAATTGTTCTCAAGCAGACAACAATGTTGATTTGAAATGGAGAGTTATGCTAATTTGCACCTTATTAAGAGTGTCCCCCTCTCAATTATAATTTTATGACTTGCTGCTTATTTACAAAAATACTAAATAATGCAACACCCCCCTTACCAAATCGAGACTTCTTTTTGACAGTTCTTTGCAAGTCAACAATAAAAAAAAGTGATACCAAATTTGTCCATGCAAACAGAATTAACTACACAAACCCATGCAACTGAAAGTCAGATAAAAATACCAATTAAAATATATATGTCACAACTACTTATGTCACATTTCAAGCCACACGCACACACACTACCAACCAATTTGACCTCGTCAAGATTGACACATGTGTTGGAGATTTGCCGAATCTTACTAGTATGGGTTTGTTAGTCCATCGCTATGAAGAAGGGAAATTTCCTCGTCTTTCAATTCCCCTTGCTGTATATCAAATTTGTATGTAGCAACATGTGCACGACTACACGTGCTCCTGAAGTTTTTATTTTCGTGTTTGTTTTTTTTTTTTTTTTTTTTTTGCAAAAGTTTATTGTAATCACACAATCGAAGGCGAGGGAAAGAAATAAAATACAAACAAGCCCAAATGAGGAGAAAGAAATTATACATACACTAATCATGTTGGTATTGATGCATTAAATCACGATAGTTGTGTGCGATTGTTTGGGGGGATTAAATTGTTTGGGGAACTGCAAAAGGATCTTTAATAAAACAAAGAAAAATAAATAATGGAAAAGTGCACATCACATTCACATATAAAAAAGGCTAGTAGAAACGAAACAATGTAGGGGGGAAGTGAGTAGGTACTCGTATTTTGATAATGCTGATGAAGATGAAAATAAGAAATATGAAGGGGACGCCCGTGTTTTTTCATCATAATTATCGAACAATGCAGCTACATTATTATTATTTTTGTATTTTTACATGCATAGGCGGGTAGGTTCTTAAAAAATAAATGGATAAACTTAGATACGACAATAGATACGGGGTAGGTTGTGTAAGTACCGCCTAGTTAGGTTAAAAAGAATTAGGTATAAGGTACCAACTAGATATCTACCTAGGTGCTGTTACATTTATACCTAGTTCCTAGTCTTGTTTTTAAAGGTGCAATATGGGAATGATAAAACAAATATCTAACGTTTTTTCGTCCAACGTATAGGTACCTACCTTACCTATAAGTACCTACGTATTTACATACTTTTCAAGTTATTAGCCGTTTTCCTTGGCCATTTTCAATGGAACTCGCCACAAAATTTGCTTAGCTAGCAGCAATTTATTCCAATTTTAAGTTATTGCCATAGACTGAGAGCCAGCGACATAAAAAGTCATGTCATTTGCGTAACATTATAAGTTATATTAATAATGATGTGTTGAATCAATAACAGTTTGTCTGCCTACCTAAGCACCTGTCGAACATGTGTAAAATTTGACGTAAAATGTCTACCTATATCAATTTATTTCAATGCCTATTGGACGGAGTGAAAAATTGTGGATATAAGAAATATTCAGCTTGCAATTTTGAACAATTGTTGTCTTAGGTAAAACCTTCTGTAGTTAGTCCCCTTAGAAGATAGAGAGGGGCAAAGTTTTCAGACAAAACTTCTTTACCTGAGTGATTTTTGGAAAATTTGCCGCTTCTTGCTACAGAGTTGGACCTGAGGCCAAATTTGTTCAAAATTGCAAGCTGAATATTTCGTGTGTCCACACTTTTTCCCTCCAAGACGTGAAATTAGGAACTCATTAGATACACTTAATCGCCATCTTGATGTTTTTGTGACGTATGTACCAATCATCTATTGCCATCTTTTATTATTTTCTTTTTTGAGTGAAACTATAACTAAGAATTAAAAATCAAACGAGTTGTTTTTGAGGTATAAAAGGCTTTAAATATAGAAAAACTATTAAAAACAATCAAATGAATTATTTTTTTTTACTGTTCTCGGAACGTAAGCAGATGATTGTGACGTCACACACCTAATGAGCATACCTACCTACTTCGTTTCTATTTGTCGTGTTACGAGCTCGTATGATGATGACGTCCAACAACTTAATGTCAAAACGAATATAAATTTTTGACAGTTTGTGAACAGAAGCAATAAATAGCAAACCATATCTTAAATAGGTTAGATATCGAGTTGTTTTTATTGAGAAAGAGATTGCTAGGGAAGTCATTTTATAAGAATTTATGAGGTAACGGGCCCATTTGTAAAAATAGCCAGAAATAAAGTTTTGCTGAACACAGAAGCTGAGATGGGCACCCAATGCCAATGAGGTAAGTAGGTACCATGTACACATATTAGGTGTGCTCCAGAACGAGTTTCAAACAGCCAGATTTAGTGCAAAACCGTTCCACAAGTGAAGTTTTGTATTGGCCCGCTGTTTGAAAAAATTTAGGACAGGGTTATTATGTCGTGGCTTCCTGCTCAAAGCTATGTACATATTATATAAATGGTACATAGGTACCTATTAATCAACATTATGAAGAATATCGGTGGTAAAGTTGTTACCTATCTATGTACCTATTTCTAGCTAGCAAACATAGGTACCTATACCTACATTGCATGCAAAGGTACCCTATGTAGGTAGGTATCCAACCATAGGTATTTACTACAAGATTTCATTATCTCTAATTATATTCTTCTCTGACGTCAAGCTATGAGCAATAAAATTCTAATTTTACTAGGCCAGTGTCGTCCAACAGTTAGTCACCGAAAAGAAAATACCAAACCAAATAATAAAAAAAAAAAAATAGCTAGGTACGTACTTACATACCTAGCTATCTACCTCACCCCAACGCCAGCAGCCAACATACCACGAAAGAACTGAACAACAAAAAAGAAAATGTTTTTCTACGTAGCTAAAAGATTTTTGCCCCTTCTTCGATTTTCTTTTATTGCTTGCTTCCTACAACAACATAATAAACATTCATCGATAAAGAAGCCACACAAATGTATGTATGTTTTTAGTATTTTCCATATCGGAATGTTGTCTTCCTTGGTAGCATATCGATGTAGAGGAGCAGAAGCGAACTCGAAAAGTGTGTTTCGTTCTCCAACCCAACAACAATGAAAACAAGTCCACCATACCCAGTCCATCCACTAAACCAGCCGCCCAACACTACAAAATGATTCTTCTTTTTTCTACCATTCACAAATGTGCACATACAAATTTAACCGAAACAACAATCTCACACTTTGATAATAATTTTTGCCAAAAAGAGACAAACAAGGATTGGAATGCAACAACATTGCATTATTTATTATTTGTTTCATTTCAACATTGGTGAGCGCGCATCTAATAATATCGCTATCGTCATTTTTGTGTGTGTTTGTTGGGAAAAGTTGAGTTTTGAGGTTTGTTTACGTGCTGTTTACCTTTACGTAACGTGTTTATCGGTGTGTCTCTTTTAGGTGAGTTTGTTTTGTTGCTGCCGTTTTGTTACACTTTCGCCTAGATTTGGTAATGTTTACGTTGAGTTGTTGGCCCTGGGTACTTATGTTTTTTTTTGTATTCATATTTTTGTTTTATAAATCGGCTTCTTGTAAATTGGCAGCGATTTGATTACGTTTTTTGTCGGTTTTGTATTTTTGTATGCAGGTGGGTTAAATTGTAGGGTAGACGAAAGAGGTTAGCAGTCACAGTCCTAATTTGTGCATAATACCATTGTAGGTAGCTAGGTAGGTACGTTCATTGTTCATTCCCAATGTGTTTGATTCATAGTCAGAAGCTATTTTTATGAAAATTAAATCTATAAATAGGTTTTGTTTGAATCTCTACATTTATTGTTTTCGAAAATAGTCGCTAATTGTTCTAAAAATATAAATAAACGAATGCCCTACATTCAGAATATAGGTAGGAAGGTGAGTAGGTAGGTGCATTTCTAGGTACATAATTGCTAGGTGATAAGAATAAAAGTAAGGAAATAACAAATCAGGTACCTAGGTACCTACCTACCTAGATCTAGGAATATGAGAATGAGCTTTTCTAATCATAGCTGCACTTTTAAAAGGTACCTACCCTAATTAATTGTTTGTATTTGAATGAAAGTGCAGAAAAAAGTAGTGTTGATTAATTTCTAATTTACCGAAATAGATTGGTTGGGATGTTTGAAAATTTAAGAAAAAGTAGTTAATACCTAAATCGAATTGAAGATCAATTGAGTGGTTGGTGGAAATGTAGTAGGTACATATGTCCATACATGTGCTTACCTCTCAATTTAATAGGCAGGTACCTATTTAAGCTAGAACTATAATGCTCGGAGGGGCACTTCAGTGGTCGGAAGAAACAAGCATACACTAAAAGCATATGGCGTGGAAATAATTGCATAGTTGAGCTTTTCGTCAAGTTTCGTTCAACTTTTCTTATAGAAGTGAGGTGCACTCCGGAGCATTTTTGACATCTATTGAAGCTCCATCTCCCATTCTGTTCAGGCAGTTCACCGGAAGCTGTTATTTGTTTTGAAACTTTTTAAGACAACAGAAAAGAATGCTTAATAATTTGTGAATGATGCAGTAAAGTTGCCTTCGCCTAGGAATATTAAAAGAAAAGATAAAACTCATTTCAACTTTGTTCATCGTTTACCTGTAGTAAAACTAAGAAGATGTTTTATATGTTATACAAGTGATGATATCTCCAGCCTTAGCAAGGATTTCCTTCTTAATAAGTCTATATCTAGAAACAATATGTGTAATTTTAATTTTTCTATTCTAGCAAACCAATTAAATTGGAATGGAACGTGGGAGAATGGGCTTACCTACGAATGTCGATCATTGCTTTTTAAAGCTCTGCACAATCTTATGGAAAGGTATGTGATTGAAACAAAAAACTATAACTCTATTCTCAATCACACAATATATTATTTTCTTTTAGATTTGTTTTAACTAAAGATATTGTTCGATTTGGAAAATGGTTTGTTCAACCTTGCACAACAAATGACCGAATTTTCGGAAAAAGGTATGTTCTTTCTTGGAAGGTTTAAATAAATACTTATTTTTTAAATTTAAAATGGAATTGAGTCATATTTATGATCAAAATGTATCATAGAGTTTTTCGTCGATTCCAAGATTAAACTTACAGGATCTCTGTGATCAGTTATCAAGATATATAACTGATCATCGTTCTCCATGTTACAAAGTGTCCCACTTTTTCTGATGGCATAGTACCTATGTATTTGAATGTCAATAAATAAAAAATTTTTTTTTTGGTTTTCTGTTTTAGTTCCCAGCATCTTTCATTCTCTTTCACATTCTTCGTGCATGGAGATACGGTGTGTGCTTCAATTGATCTTCGCGAACATCCTGCTGTTCGACAGCTAACTGCTGAGCACTTGGCTGATGCAGCAGCAGTTTCAGCCGCCGCACAGTCCGGCCAGCAAGATATACGGCAGCGTAGTGTTATACTAGCGCCATTCGGGATGGCAGCAACACTCACTGGAAACAGTTATAAGACTACAGATCCCCTGGCCGAGAAGATACTCGAAGACTGGGCATCATTTTTTCCACTGTGCAATAAGGAGAATTCAGATCTTCCACCTGTGGTTGAAGTTGTGTCTGGTAAGAAATATATCTATTTTGCTATGTGCTGTGACTAAGAAACTTAATTATATCATCTGCAGGTGGCCACAAAATGTATCATCCCTCGATGTACGTACTAGTCACGGATCTAGACGAAATGGAAAATGTGCTAGATGAAACATCAACCGATCAATCACAGGGTATACTAGCTGGTATTGGATTGGGATTATCTACATCGGCAACAGCCTCATCTTTAGTCAATCCGAGCGCAACACCAATAAATCACATCTCTCCTCCGACACCCTCGGTGTGTGGCTTGATTCCCGTTTCCAAGACAACACCAACTGCTGGTGTTACATCTACACTACCATCACCCTCGCCTGGAGGTGGTGTAGCTACAACAGGTGTCCCACACCAAAACGAAGGCGATAAATCAAGCTTGAAAAAGTTCGAAACCAAATCGCAACCATTCTACGCGACTTCCAGAAACAATACTCACGCACCGCCACAGGCTTCCACCGAAATGCCCGAAAGGGTGTGGCAAGACTGCATCACGAATCCCATTTCCAGTCTGAGTTTGAATTCAAATTCATGTGATGGCATTAAGATGGAAGTGCCCGATGTTGGTGGTGATGTTTCTATGAACAACAATAATAACGCATCATCGGACTCAAAGCCGATGTGGAATTTTGTTGATCCATCACAAAAAGCGCAATGTACTTGCACAAGGTAAGAAAGATTCCTATAGTTTTGTTCTAAGTTGTAGTCATTCTTTTTGCATTTATTTGTTTATTAAACTTATAAAAAAAAACAAGAATATTTTATTTTTCCCAAAAAAAAAAAAAAACAGTTTCTTAGTTACTGTATTAGAGAACAAAAATGGCATGTGTATGCATTTGTATCGTAAATATTTTAATATTTCTTATATTTTTCTATTGAACTTAATTTTAATTCAACAAAATTGAAGTTTGTAAATTTATTAAAAAAAAAAAAAAAAAATACTTCATTCTTCATTACAAACTTTAAATGGTGAGCTTGCAAATCTTTAAATAACTAAAAAAAAAAAAAATAATTAAATGTACTTTGCATTGCAACTAGTAGGAACATTATTTTTTTTATTTTCACTTGTTGTGCCTTTGTTGCTTCATATAGAATTAAGCCTTGTGGGATCTTTTTTATTTGATTGGCTTTTAAAAAAAATCTTAGTGTCGAATTAAAGACTAATTCGACCTAACAACCATTTGGAAACTTTATATTCTAGAAAAACTAATTAAATAAAGCAATGCTCATTCTATGAAGCATTATTTTTGTTGTAATTGCATCTAAAACCTCTATTTCTTCAACAAAAGTATCCGTAGTAATTTCTTATTTTGTTTTCATTTAAATAAATGAGGTCGAATTGAATATTTATTCATGTAAGACATCTTTCCACTTCTGCTAATGTGCTGTTGAATATAGAAACAAAAATAAAAAACAGATCGAAATTGATTTAGACTCATACATATGCCTCAGACCTTCAGATTTTATTCATCAAATTTTTTAATTTTATTTTCCATACATTTAAAGTCATCCCATAAATATTAAATTATTTGTCATTTCGTAATAATTTGTATTTAATTGACAAATAAAACAGCATTGACAACAGATTTTCTTAAACTTATTCAAATGGTATTTACCTTAGATTCTAATAACTATTGTTATTTATTTTACTATTTAAAACTACAGGCGGTCACTTAAAATGAGAAAATTATGCTGCTTCTGTGTCTGCTTATCCCCCAATTAGGGCTGTCAAATATTTTTCAAACAATCGTAAAAATGTACTTAATTTATAATTTGCAAGCCACCATCCCGCGAATAATAAATAATAAAGCAATACACACATGGGCACATTTTTAATTAGTTTTAAAATTTACAACACTATAATTTGTGTGCCATCTATTAAACTGTCATAATCTAAAATATAGGATAATATTGAATTAACTTTATCAACAATATATGTATGGTCAAATGCAATAAAAAACAAAAAATAGTATTTAAAAAAAAATTACTTCGAATATAACCAAACAAAAAAAATCAAAACACGTTTTATACAGGTGTAAAAAAACGACTAGTGGAAGTCGTTCAACTTGTTCGTCGTCATCAAGCTTATCTTCGGCCGCAGCTAATAAACTGACTGGCAGTGGTGGCAGCAGCAGTGCTCGTCCCGATAAATCGACACGTTTCACTCGTATACCGTTTCATAAAAGGCACACCACCGATTCTGGTTATGGTTCAACAACAACTGTCCTCACAGCTGTTGGTACTTCTTCTAATTCTTTATTTACCACCTCCTCCTCAGTGGCGGGTGGTAGAAAACCAAAGAATCTTAGCATTGAACAGTGTGAAGTGGATCTGTTTAAAAGCGACGTCGACACCATACCAAATCAAAGGTTTGTGTCATCACTTGCACTTAATGCTATAAAATTTAAAAAAAAAGAGTCGAATAGAAAAAATTAAACAAATTGGTGGCACAATTCACTCACACTTTCTACTTCTTCATCCCACTATCTCGAGTTTTTTTTTTATGAATGGAGAGAGGCTAAAAGAATTTTTAACTAAATAAAAAATAAATCACCTAACTCTCCCGCTTATTTTTAAAGTTTTTTTTTTTTTGTTAATCAATAATAATTTTGTGTATATTTTTTTAATTGAGGTTTATGATTTTTAAAAGCCCTATTATTTTTGTTTTGAACATTTTGTTTGCGCATTTGTAAATATATTTTTATATGGTTTGGATTTTTTTTTTGTTGGAGTGACATGCAGTGTAAAGAGTGTTCTTGAGTTAAGGGCATAAAACATCAGTGTAAGGAAAAACCATACATACATATTACGGTCACCGTTCATGTAATATTAGAAACAGGGATCGAATCGACTCATACGATTCTTAACTTAATGTTCATAACACGTTTATTGGGTGTTCATGGATCTATCACTAACATACTTACGGGCAAGGTAATGGAAAATGGCCATCATTAATGGAAATCAAATTAAAAATTTGTATGCTCATTATTGAAACGATACAAAATTTATAAAAACCAAAAAATTGCATATGGTAAAAATCGTAAGAAATGATTTTGGTTTCAAGGTGAAGTTTTTCAGTACTGAGTTTAACCCCAGCTAACTAATAACGAGTTGTTAATTTATATTATGAAATATAAATTGCTGTCTCAGCAAAAATGTAAAAAACACTCGAGTTTATCTAGAGTTAACGCAGCAAATTTGGTGG
Organism: Dasysyrphus albostriatus; assembly: GCA_946251815.1. Classification (NCBI taxonomy): domain Eukaryota; kingdom Metazoa; phylum Arthropoda; class Insecta; order Diptera; family Syrphidae; genus Dasysyrphus; species Dasysyrphus albostriatus. The sequence continues at coordinate 144,224,721 of OX276336.1, forward strand.
GTTAACTCGAGATATTAATAAACTGAGGAACAGCAATGGGATCATCTTGCACTGAAAAACGAGGCCTAAGGAACAAATAAAAAAGGAATCATATCTTTAAAGAAGACACTTTTGGGCTACGTTATTACTTTAAAATTAATGTAGCTCAAATATTTATACACAATTTCTAATTTTTGAATAGTTTAGGGCTTCATAAATTATTATGGTGCAACACAAGAACTCATTTCTCTAATTTTTTGTTGGTTTATTGTTTGTTCATATGATCCGGTTCGACTGATCCGGTATGTTTTAAGCCTTAAAGCTATCATCGCAAAATAGCATTGAAATTTGAGAAGTTCCAAAATACACAAGAAAATTTAATTTAAATTTAAATTAATATTCCATTCAACTAAATTAAATTCCGGTGCAACCGTTATCATTAAATCACTTCTAATATTTCATTATTCAGACAGAAAGATCACTTGTCACTGCAATAATACAAGTACATAATAGGAAATTTTTTTAGATAAAAAAAAAAATTTGATTAAAACAAAACCAAAAAATTAAATTTTAAACAGCCTTATTTTAAGGTATGAGCAATGTAATACTTAACAATCAGCTAATTTTAAAGTCGTTTGGTAATATTTTCTTAGTTTTAGATAATTCTTAACTAGTATGGTATTTTTATTAGTAAACTGACAGTTCGTGCTGAAAAATAATCAAAACCACTTTAAGCATTTATAAATGTGAAAGTATCATAACGGGTGTTAACGATGTAAAATCCGACTAAAATTAGAAAAATCGCGTTTTTAACAAAGTGTTTTAATAAAATGGTTGGATTTTCGATCGTCCCAATTCAAAGTTTGGATGATGCTTTTTCAATAAAAGCTATAACTGACTTAATAAAGCAAGTATTTGTTGCTGCTGCAACAGTTATGGTAGATAGCTAATAATCATTTCCGAAATTTATAAAATATCATCTTGTCAGCATTGATTTTTTCCTTCGCAAAACCACCTAATAAGTTCCACGTAAACAAAAACAAACCCCGAAGTAAAATTAATTCGAACTTTAAGGGATTCCCATAGATAAAGTATTTGAATATACCTTAAATTTTTGACGGATCTGAAAAATATTGAAATGAGTAGCATCATGCAATGTGCTGTGTTCACATTCATATTTAATAACCTAGTACTAAATTGCTTCAAGAAATTTCGGAGAATACATAGATTGGTGATTTTAAAAACATAGTTTTATTATTTATTAATTTTTTTGGTGCAATGGTTTTAGTTTTTAATTTAAAACATAAACAAAGTATTATTTTGATGAGCATGCAGCTTGATTTTTTTTTTTTAATTTGGTTTGGTTTTGCAGTATATTTTGTAAAAATACAAAATGAAATTTAAATAAGCTGGATTTAAGTTTTGCTTTCAGTCTAATAAATGGCAAAGGGTTTTTGCATTCATAAACTATACACTTTGGGTGGTTTTTCTTAAACATAATATAGTCCTACACACAACATATAAAATGTGAAAAAATATTAATGTATTTCTTGTTGTTTTCTTTACTTAGATCAAATACAACTCCAGGCACTCCGCATGGTGGAGGGTCTTCCTATTCCCGAAACTCAATTGGGGATTCTATGCCCGTTCCTTCAGTAGGATCACCAGGCAGTGCAGCTCCATCGCCTCATCCAAATTCCGCACTATCGCAGCCAACTTCTGTTCCGCCTTCGGATCAGGTAATTTCATCAAAAATATTGTCATTATATATAGTTTTTTTTTAAATTATTATTATTTCAGTTAATGTCTGTTATATCTCCACGACCTCCGACATCGGTGCCGCCCTTGCAACAACCAGCAACACCGATTGATCATTTGCTTGATAAAAATACACCTGCCCCCACGCCAACGGACCAGCATGACAACAAAAGCATCACTGCTTCGCCGTATGTTCAGCCAACACCTAGTGTTGAGCCACCACCATCGGCGGAAGGTATGCAGTGTACAGGTCCTGGCAGTGTACCACCACCACCAAGTGTTGAGCGATGTACACCAAATCTTCAGTGTGGAACTATTTCGGTGAAAAAGTTCGACACCACTGGCAATGGCGGTGGTGAGAGTGTGGTCGGTGGAGCGGGAGGTGGTAATACACCACCAGCGAGCATTCCAGGTGCAGATTCTCAGATAGGCAATAATCGGTGCAATAACTTGGCATCGTCAGCGGCGACAACAGCATACTTTAATCTTTACAAACGTCCAAAATTGACAGCTAAGGACATCGAGGGACTCGGGAATGATGAACTTTTCTCTTCAGACATGTTGCATGACTTTTCGCTCACAGAAGCATGGTAAGTTAAAAAGACTAAATGGGCATTGAGTAGAGTATTCGAGGGGCACTTCTTTTAAGTTCATAAGCATGTGTCATCTTTGACTCTTAGAAAAAGATTTTAAGTTCCTTATATTTCTATATTTATTGCCTGCGAAGCACCAAGGCAACTGACAAGGTCTTAATAACATTTTTTTTTTTCAAATTCCCAACTAAATTTAACCAGCATATTTTCTTTTTGAATTTTAGGTTAAACCATCCTGTGAAGCGCTTCAAGGCAAATGAAACACCGAAGCCACATTGTACGATGCGTCACACGAATCTCTATGATAGTCACACGCATATGAAACCTCTAATGCCGACACCAGGCTCTATTTACGATAACCATCTCATGAAACTGGAGCTTTCAGACACAACAGCATTTGAAAGTTGCCTTACAAACAATAGTTTATCCAACTCTAATATGCTTCAAGAGCACGAAATAAAAAAGGAACAACACGCTGGCTCTGATCTCAAAGAAAAAGGTCTTACTGGACGTAATCTTTTTACAGCCGAAGGCCTTAATCCTTCCTACAATGACTTGGACCAAATATTCGATAATCCAGATGATGAGGCGGCCATGCAAATACACACTCCACCAGATTCAAATAAATCCTCAAATGGATGCACCAACAACATTGACGAGTTGAAACGCTCAACGAACAATACGAACACGTCTTTGATGAATAATAATAGCGCGACATGCAACAGTAACAACAATAACAACGCGAACATGATTCAAGCGGAAGACTTGACGAAGATGTTTCCCACTCCGCCTAGTCATGAACAACATCACCCGAATTCGAGTCCTTGCGCAATTGATATCTCAATGACAGAACTTAACGAGTCGGTGAAATACAAGCAAGAATACTCAGCCGAGCTAGGCAGTCCGGTGGAGGAGAAGATTGACGACTGGTCTTATGTGTACATGCCTCAGCAGATGTGCAAATTTGTTGGTTCCACCAAATACGCACCGCTGACTAATTTGCCAAGTCAAACTTTACCACCTCTTGTCATTCCTTCAAATTGTGTTTATAAGCCTTCGTGGCAGCAGCCTCCGCCCCAGCGTCAACAGCAGCAGCAGCAACAACAACAACAGCAGCAGCAGCAACAACAACAGCAGCAGCAACAGCAGCAACAACAGCAGCAACAGCAACAACAGCAGCAGCATAAACAACAACAACAACAACAATTATTGCAGCAACACCATCAAGAGTTAATGTCTAGTACAAATCCCAATAGTTTGCATCCCTTGCAGATGCATCAACAGCTTCATCAGCCACCACCGCCACCTCCTTCGTCAACAGGCTCAAATCTTTTGCTGAATCAGCTGAATTGTCCTCAGGCAGCACTGACAAATACAAGCAATCCAATGATGCAACAGATGCTGCGAGCAGGCCTGTCACCAATATCACCAGCGCCAGGTGTAATTCCACCACCACCAGGCGCGGTAGGAGCTATCTTTCCACCCAGTCCAATGATGAACCGCCGCACACCTTTGCACCCGCCTCCACCTTATGAAGTTGCTACTTCTAGTCCATCCAACTCAACGTCATCCTATTTGAACAAACAATTTCACTCCCAGGAACCTCCACAGACGCCCTCGGCACCCGGTTCGAATGCATCTTGCTGTATTCGTCTGCCGGAGGTAAGTTCGCTTATGGTCAACATTCTGCTTTACGACACAGCGTTGAATGTGTTCCGTGATCACAACTTTGACAGTTGCACGCTCTGTGTATGCAACGCTGATTCCGCGAAGTGTGTTGGCAACATCCGGGGTGCTGATTCAGGTGTTTACGTGGCCCTTTCCGGCACAAGTTTCAATCCAGCGAACAGTATAAACGGGACTGGTGGTGCAGCAGCTGGAGTAGGAAGCAATTTATCACAGCATCATGGGAATATGCGAATGCTTAGTGCCTTCGGTGGACTTGGTTCACCGGCATTGATGGGTGGAACGGTAAGTGGTGGAAATGGACATGGCGCGAACAACCACATCACTGGTTACCTGGATGATGATCCGCTTTCTTGCTCATGTGGCTTTAGCGCTGTAGTGAATCGGCGACTGGCCTATAAGTCTGGACTATTTTACGAAGATGAAATGGAGATCACCGGAATCGCAGAAGATCCTGCCAAATATAAGAAAAAGTCTCTAATTGCGTTATTGTCAAGCCTTACGTCATCATCTTCGAATGGCCGCAGCCAACCTTCTTCGTTGGCCCTGATGCCGACAAATGGGGATGCCTTTAACAGCGAGCAACACATAATCCTTGATCTTCTGATGGATCAGTGTACTATGATACAAACTTCCACAAGTTCTATTCACCGAGCGCTGACCCGTCATCGGAGGAAAAAAGCAAAAATTGCTCCAATTACTCTTATATCGAATGTCTTGGAGTATACTGACGCAAATGACATCATCTGCCTAGCCTTAGAACAAGCGCGTCTAGCATTTAACCGTATGGAACTGGCGACAAGTCGAAGCAATAGCCCACCACCATCTTCAGCTGTTAGCGTTCACAAATGGCCATACATCCCAGCGGGATACACCCGAAACAACAAAGACATTATGCACATCATGAACTCAATGCAACCGCTACTACAGAACGCCTTTCACATTAAGTCAAGTTCGGGACAAAAAGATGCAACGTACACGGTAAGTGGCCCATTAACATGGAGGCAGTTTCATCGGCTGGCCGGTCGAGCTTCTGGACAATGTGAACCACAGCCAATTCCTTCGGTTACTGTTGGCTACGATAAGGAGTTAATATCAGTTGCTCCGTTTGCTATACATTACTGGGACAAACTTCTCTTGGAACCATACTCTTACCACAGGGACATTGTTTATTTGATCATTTGTCCAGATAATGACTATGTGATCAGCAAAACGAAAACTTATTTCAAAGAACTCAGCACAACCTATGAGATGTGCAAACTGGGACGACACACACCCATGAAGGGCTGGGATGGAATGCTAACGGTCGGTCCGAAGATGGAAGGTTGTAATAACGCAACTACAAATCTAGACGATTGGCTGCGCACCATTGAAGAGGTTCCTCTGGCGGAGAAAATCCGATTGTACGCGAATGCTTTTCAAAACCTTCTTGCACCCTATCTCACTCGTGTGCCGAATGACAAAACACTTCTAGATCCACCTGAAAGCACTTCATCCGGTAATTGTGCTACCCGCACGATGGCCAGTCCCATGCCAAACTCTCAAGATCCCAGTGGCATGCAAAACAACATAGATAAGCCACCCAGCACACCGCCGAAGCCAGAAACATCCGCCTCCTCTTCAGATCAGGAGAATCGTGATTCCCTGAACAATTCAGCAACCCTCACGAATTCTCCCCTAGTCGATCTTTTGGGTGGTTCTGATGATGATATTAATCCGCCCATTATTGTTTTGTATGTGGTTGAACCATTTACTTATGGTTGCGACTCCCCCGAACTAGAGAGAATCGCGTGCATCTCATTATTGCGAATTTACTCCGAACTTCTTAAATCCATTCCAGAATCTGTGCGAACCAACATTAACTTACAGATTCTATCCCTAGAGTCTATTCTCGAGCTTGGTCACAACAGAAATCGGAAACGTCTGAGCGATGAGATAAAGTGTCTCGCCCTAAATATCTTTTCGCAGTGTCGTCGGTATCTGTCACACGCTAGCAGTGTCAAGAGTCTCACCGGCTTTGGGACAGCAGCCAACATGGAAGTATTCCTCAAATCAAAAGACGAACAGAACCGACAGGCTCACAAGATATATACACCACCGTACATCCTGGCACCAATGCATGAAAAGGCCGACAAAACAGACTTTTCGCGTACTCGCAATGGTTTCGACCAACAGCAGTTCTCGGTCATGTATTGCAACTATTGTATGAGTGAAGACCAGTCATGGCTGCTGGCCACCGTTACCGATGACCGAGGTGAGCTGCTCGAAAAAATTATCATCAACATTGACATACCGAATAGGACACGCCGTAGAAAGGCACCTGCCCGACGAGTTGGGCTACAGAAATTGATGGATTTCATCATGGGACTCATATCCCAGACCGATCAGCCGTGGCGATTGGTAATAGGTCGAATTGGACGGATTGGCCACGGTGAGCTCAAATCATGGAGCTGGCTGCTGAGCAAGCAGAATCTACAGAAGGCCACAAAGCAGCTGAAAGACATTTGCAAGCAGTGCTCGCTTATGTATCCACCAAGTATATTGAGTGCATGTCTTGTCACACTGGAGCCGGACTCTAAGTTGCGTGTAATGCCCGATCAGTTTACCCCGGATGAAAGATTTAGCCAGATTTCGATGCAAAATCCTCTGTCAACGCCACAGGATGTGACGTGCACGCATATCTTGGTGTTTCCCACCAGTGCAGTTTGTCAGGTAAGATTAGATGATAAGACCTCCATAAGGATGGTGACTCATTATTTCATTTTTTCCACTACAGTCCTTCCAAAAGACATTTAATGAACTCAACGAGACGCAAGTGGATATCGATAATGATTTTATGTTTGATCTTGACGAAGACCCTGAGAATCCAATGAGTGATGTCAATATGGATCTATTCTGGGATCGTAAGTCACTATGATATAGATTTCAATTTGATAAGGAGCACTAATATGATTTTATTATTGTTAACAGCAGCTATGGTCCAAACGGGAATGGAACGAAATTCGAATCATGGCAGCCCAGATCGCATGGAAGACAATCGCAGTTGGCAGAGTTCTAGTGGAAATAATTTTAACTCGTCGCGCATGCAACATGACGCTCAAGACATTGAAGAGGTAAGTTTTTAAATTGATGACAGAAGAAAATAAAATAAATTTTTTATCATTGTTATTAAGTCTACTCTAACCTTAATAGCCTAAGAACCTTTACCTTTAAACTGAACATATTTTTTTTTTTTAACTTTTCTCAGGTCGGTTCAGTACTTCAACAACCTCTTGCTGTGGGTTACTTCGTATCAACAGCACCTACCGGACGCATGCCTTCATGGTTTTGGTCAGCTTGTCCCCACCTTGAGGACGTTTGCCCAGTATTTCTTAAAACTGCTCTACATTTGCATGTGCCAAACATCCAGAACACCGATGACATCCTCAATTCCAATAGCCATTCAACAGCAAACGATCACCCTCTGGATTCAAATCTAACCGCAGATGTTCTTCGTTATGTGTTAGAAGGCTACAATGCTTTATCATGGTTAGCGTTGGACTCTAATACTCATGATCGTTTGTCATGTCTTCCAATAAACGTGCAAACGTTAATGGATCTTTATCATCTGACGGCTGCCATCGTCTAAAAACAAACAGGTGTAATTTCCTTTGTTATGATTTGTTTTAACTGTACATTTTGTATATTTTTTATCTTTTACTTTGTTTGAAATTTGTGTTGAGGACTTAACAAAAAATTGTAAGAAAATATAGGGAAAAGGAAACAATTAAAAAAAAAAAAACAAAAAAACAAAATGAAAATCTGTGATATTAGATTTTATATGGTTAGCGAAAACAAAAAGCAAAACTTAACGACATAATTATCAAACTTGTAAGGATAAACTTATACTATACATAATTATATACAGACAAAAAAAAAGAAACACACTCATATACATCCCGAGCTCATATATATATATTATATTGTTGAAAATAGAACTTCAACAAAGCAGATACAAAATTTTGTAAATTAATATTTTTTTGTTTTAGTATTTATTTCTCGTTTTTAAGGCAGAACAAATCAAAAAGAGTAATTTATTTAACAAAAATGATTAATGTAAGTCTTTCTTTTGAAATAGAACTAGAAAAATTCATAGATTGGTGATTAAAATGGTTTTAAGACAAGAAACAATATTGCAATATTAATTACTCAGTAAGGGGTTTCATGTTTCTGGAGGTTATTGTTATCCATGTAAAGGTCTTGTTTTTATTTTAGTTCTTGTAAAGTGCCTACTTCAATTATTTGAAATTCGATTTATTTTCTTAATATTATGTGCCTTTAAATATTCGTTTCGTTGTTTTGTTTTAATTTCAAAGTTTAGACCTGCACAAACATTCAATATCTATTAAAAAAAAAACACAATCAATAATAGGTCTGTTTCTTTACTCGCCCGCGGGTTCCCAAAGTAACCCAAATCTACCCAAAACGTGTTTCTTTACTATTTTCTGACACAAAAATGCCCGAGCTTTTGACTTTTTTTCATTTCCCCTCCAGCAAGAATCTACCCGAACATTTTAGTTCCGGCACTTTCTTGCTTGTCAAACAAGAAATCAGCTGATCAAAAAATGTGAAATTAAATTTGTCAAGTAGCGTATATAAAACGGTTTAATTTAATTAAATTAAATGAAAATGATACAATGGAGACAAATATAAATTAAAATATTTCTTCTGGTATCTTTTAATAGAGCCCAACATGATAATTGCAAATGTTAATAGAATTGAAATTGCATAATTTTGTATGCGTTGAGCCTACAAGCAATGACGTCGAATGGGTGATTTACACCGCAACGAACCAGAAACATCCCAAATGCGTTTCTTTACTTTTCATTTCTGGTTAAACATTACAACAACAACATCAAAAAGCTCATCCCCAAACTTTTTCCCGAACTTTTTCCCAAACTTTATCCCAAAAGTAAAGAAACAGACCTAATATGAAATTTGTTGAACAACAGCAAAAAATTATTAAAAACGAGACTGAAGACATATCAAATTACAAAATAATAATAATTTATGTAACAGTCTTTCGGCCCTAGAAGTTTCCGCTTGAAAACAAAACTGTGGGTACCCGAAGTCCCTAGTCCGTTGAGACAAAACTTTTATAAATTTGCATGTCTCGAGTCACTTTCTAAAATTAACCAAATCATAGACGAAGGATTACTTAACGTTAGATTCTTTCCTATCAATTCTGAACACGCAAATATTTTCACTTAATTTTTATGGATCTGAAACTCCGAAATAAAAGTAAAATGTAAACCACAAAAGGTAATGTTCTTGTTTTGAATGGATGCGTTGTAAGCAAAAGATTTCAGAATAAAACAGAACAGCGCAGATGAATCAAAATGAGTAAGATCAAAAATGTACCTTTCCTGTAAAAAAAAACAAAAATTGGTCGGTTCAAAAAAAATTTCTCCTTCAAACAGCAATCGCATCCATAGATTTTATTCCTCAGTATTTTGACTGCAAACTTAAAAAAATTTACTGAGGAATCCTGTATATGTATGAGTTTTCTGAGGTTTCCAAGATCGAATTTTACTGAACACGTTTATTATTTATAGATCTTGCTTGAATATATACTTAATAGTAATTAAGTCAGAATTTATTAAAATACAAAAATTAGGACTGTAAAAATAACATTTCAAAAACAAATTAAAGTCAACTTACAACAGTTGATTTCAATAGCTTTCCCATAGGCTCGTTGAAAAAAATATATTCTTCCTCCAATCTCTGAAAATTTAACAGGATTCCTCATGAAATTGAGAACTTTTGCTATCAACTCAGAGAAGACAGATTTTGTAAACTGAAAACTTATATTTCTGATCTCACCAAATTTGTTCTAAACTGATAAATAGATTCTGAACGCAAATCAAAATTTTCTGAATTTCTTCCGAGCAGATACTTAATACCTGGCGTTACTTCAAGCATAGGTCGTGAGTCGTGATTCATTAGTGTAAGGTTTTGTGCATGGTGAGAGCTTCGATAAGAGCAGCGGTGAAAAGCAAGTTTTTTGAGTCCCTGACTTTGAATTACTAATCAATTTATACAAAACAAGTCCCAATAGGATGATTCATGTATTTTTGGGGGTCAACAGAACTGAGAAAATACAGAGCGTATTCACACTTTATTTAAAAACAATATTTTATTTTCCGTTTTTTGCTTGTGTTGCCGCTCTCATCGTTTACCACAGTTCGATTTTTTTTTTTTGTAGTAAGATTATTTCCTCCGGCAGGTATATTAAACAACCCAAACAATTATGATGATTAAAATTTAATTTCAGCATTTTTTTGTCACTCTTATCTTTATGCATATAAAAACTTTAATTCATACTTTTACACTACGTTTCGTTGGATTTTCCCAATTGTTTGTTGTTTATTAAATATGATGTGAATAAGTAATAATAATTACATACATCGATCTTTTTGATAAATATTAATTTTAAATTAAATTAAATTGTACATTTCACGGACTTATTTGCAAAAAAAAAATATAGCAATATATACATATATGACAAACAAAATGAAACAAGACTTGTATTGTATAGATAAAATGGATAATGTAATTTAATTTAAAATTAATATTCATCAAAAAGATCAATCTATGTTATTATTATTACTTATTCACATCATATTTAATAAACAACCCCTAAAGAAGTTAGGAAAATCCATTTTAATCATTATAAACTGAAATAATTGGTCAGAATAACTAATTCCAACTAAACAATTATGATTCGTGCTGTTTGTTAAAATGTTCTTAAATTAAAAAAAATGATTTTGCTATTTATTTTCTTCAGCAAAAAGCTATACATACAAAAAAACAAAGCCCCCGCAAATAAATAATCCCTTTTTCTGATTTGCATTGTTTCCAACTCATCACCAATCTAATAACAATAATTTTCTTGAATACAATAAAAAAAATACTAACAACAGTTTGCGGAAACCAGACTTGCCGAAAACACAATCGTGACTCAATTATTGTTGTAGTTCAAAAAACACATTAATTCTCAATGAAAGTCCTTATTCTTCAAAATATACATTATTTAAAACCAAACCGAATACCATGCCCCAACGTGTAATATATTTACGCTGTTCAAAAACCAAGTAAACAGATCCCAAATTACAACAAACAAAACAAAAATCAAATTTATATTTTGTACATTACTACTAGTTGTTAAGTATAAAAAATGTAAAATTAAACTTTTCCTACTTTTAAGATGAAATGATTGTCTGTACATAAATTGCTTTATAAAAACAAAAAATAAAATAACACCGACAAACGATCAAGTAAACATACCTAAGCTGTATGAGATTTTGTACATAGACAAAAAGCAAGGTAAATACATTTTATACAAAGTTTTAAATTTTAAATGCTAGTTCATAATATAAAAAAGGACACAAGTTAAAATATTTTAATGATAGTTTAATTGTAAATAATTTCAAAACAAAAATAATTATATGATAATATAAATGTAGTTAAAAATTAATATAAATTAAACAACAATACAAAAAGTTTTATTTAATTAAAATAAAAAAATTAATGCGTGGTTAAGTTAAAAAAAAAACAATTAGCTACAATATAAAATGTACATACATGTATATGAAAAATAATTTGATAATTTATATAAAATAATTTTATAAATAAAAATTTTAAGAACACGTGTATAATAATACTATATACAAAAAAAAAAAACAAACTATTTGACATTGCATTATATTATTGAGATGTTTACAAAGTATTTTATTTAATTTGTTTCATGGAAGAAAAAAAAACAATAAAATTGAAGCAATCACGACTAATTATGTATTATGATAAAATATTTAATAGCATTATTATTTTTATATAATATTGATTAAAAATTTAATCGAACAAAAATATGTGAGAAGTTCCCTTTCAGTCACTGCGAAAACGCAGGATAAGATTAATTAAAAAAACAATCAAACTAAAAGACAACGACGTTGTTTTTCGTTAGAAAATTTAGTTTTTATTTAACCTTTATTTTTAATATTTCATCATTGTATTGTATTTTTGTGTAAAACTAATTATTTATTTGAATTTTAAAAATATATTTTAAGAGATAAAAACGAGAGGATAAAAACTTAATGTACATTTTTATTTAATCACACAAAAATCCACACATCTGAACACTTAATGCACATATACTTGTTTTGTAGACAAAATAAAAAAAACTCACACAAAAAATAGTTGTATTTTGCTAAACAACATTATTATTATTAGTTCTTATTTGTTTTAAAATTCATAATGTACAAACTGAGCATTATTGTAAAAAAAACGAAAACTAAGCATAAAGTAAACGAAATTATTGAGTAAATTTTAAGTTTAATTTTATAACATTACACACACACATCATAATATATATTTAGATAAAATTGTATTTTTAGTTTTGTTAAACTATACAAATATGCATATAGCACCCCAAAAACAAACACACAATCGACAAAAACACTATATTTGTAAATTTAGTTTAAAATTAAATTATTAATCAATTAAATTTTCTTTTTATAATTTAATTTTTGCATACAAATATTTAGTTGCAAACGAAAAAAAAATAGTTTAATTTTTTATTTCAATTAGAAATATTGTTTCATTTTTCTTTCCAATTATAACATTACGAAAATAAAGAACAATTTAAAAAACAAATTTATTTGCGCGTTGATTTTATTTTTGTTGCGTTTTCTCATGTTTTCTGATTTTGTTTTATTACATTGAGTTGCAAGGTAGTTTTTGAAGAATGGCTTTGATGGGCAACATTGGTTGCGCAGCTTTTTTGTTCGCTTGATCATACCTCTACAATGGAATATTTTTGGAACTGTAATGAATGCTTCGACGTTTTCTTCTTCTCCTCCTAATTGCATTTTGTTGGTTAGAGATTTTTTTTTTCTTTTCGTTTTTCAGGTCCACAACGAATAACAACGTCTTAACTCTTTGGCTCCATGAAATATTTATTAAATTTGTAAAAAAAAAAATATTTTGATTTATAAATGTTTATTTGGTCAACTTAAATGGTTTCAAGTAAAATAAAACAGAATGCAATAGAAGAAATGATTAAACTTAATTTCTTAAAACAAATGGATGAGAAATTTCGTTGTAGATTAAAAAAAAATCTAAAAATTCTTAATTTCATCATTATATTAAATTAAACACAAAGAAGAAATTAAAAAAAAAAAGAAAGTTAACTAAAATGTCTTATTTTGTAAAAGATCAATTTTAAATTTTATAGCATAAGAACTCATTTAAAAAAAGTGCATAAACGTACTTGTTAAAAAAATATATACATAAATATAAATTTGAAAAATAAACATTTTGTAATTAGGTACATAAAATATTTATATGCAAAAAAATATGTAAATAAAAATATCATTTTAAAAATGCAAAACATAATAACAAGATAGAAAAAAAAAATCAATTATACATACAAACATACCAAACATTAAGGGAAGGCAGTTTTTTAAAATAAATAAAAAAGGGAACACACATTGAAACTATTTCAAACAAAAAAAAAGCAAATAAAACCGTAGTTAATTAAAATTTAATTTATATTTAACAAAAACATACTACTGTACATAAAATCAAACAACAAAATAAACTTCAAACGAAATCAAATTGTTTAAAAACTAAATTAAGTTTAAAACTTAGAATATTATGTAATATCATAAATATTATATTATAAAATATTAAACAAAGCAAAGAAAAAAAATCTATGTTTGTCAAAAGTTTTTATTTTAATATGGACTTTTGAAATGTATGTAGATTCAAAAATTTGGAACCAATTACTAAAGGAAATTAGTAAAATAAAAATAAAAAAAAAACAAAATATAAGTTAGCAAGTAAAATAGGCCAAATATAAAATAAAAAACAGAATTAAAAAAAAACAAATTTTAAAGCAAAACCTAGTAATATTGTTTGGATAAGAAATGAAATTATATATACATATATATACATACTATAAATAACATGACATTGTAAGGATAGAAGCAAACAATTTTTGAAAACATAATAAACAGTCAAAAGTAAAACATTAAAAGAACTGAAGTGATTTTTAATATTTTGTTTTTAATATTTGGTTTTAAAAATATCTTGAGGGTAAAGATTCCCGATGAGATAAACGTTCGGTCAAAAATATTCAGATTATTTTTACTAAGGTATCCGTTCCGATTGACAGATGTTCCCATGTTGAATTGAATGCACGACGCATTCAATTTGTCGTGTTTAAACATTGCAACGTTTTATTTGTTTAATTCGTGTTAAAACACCAAACGTCGTTGTCAAAAGGAAACGATGACTACCAAAAAAAAAAACTATGGTATGAGTACCTCTCGTTAAAAATTTGTTATATGGAAATGTCTTAAGAAGTTTATCGTCAATAATTTATTTCCTACATTTGGGTAGTCTTTATATATATATATATATATATATTTTTTTTGATAAAATTAATTTGAATTTGAATTTTGGTTTTTTTCGAGCGCGGCGGATCGAATTGAAAGCGATAGCTCAATTTTGACCGTTTTCGCTTTGGGTTATTCCCAAAAGCGAAAATGAACGAAATCGATCCTTCCAGTTTTCTCATTTGAGTTCCAAAAATTCCAGTTTTCTTATTTGACCAAAGAATTTTATTCCACTCCTATCATTAACATATCAGCTGTTTCCATAAATTTGGAAAAAGCTGTGTGTCATTAAAACTTTTTCTTTTTCTATTTCGTGCAAAAAGTAGTGTAAATTCATAAACGTCAAATGTTTCCGCATCACGGCTTTTTTGCGATGCTGATGCGTGACGCAGCTGATGCTGATACAATTGCATCAGCAACAAGGCATCAAGAATTTTCTTGATTCTTATTTGTTTGAAGTTTGCGCATCACTTGATGCAAGTTTGCAATAATGAACACGTTACTCAAAAAGTGATGCTTGTTTGATGCATTTATGAATGTTTGGCGAAAACGATTGTGCATTATCTCTGCAACGATGCGTTTGTGAATTTGCACATATTTTAATTCATGATTTTCTTGCAATCCGCCAACAATTCGTCCCCTAAAAACCTATCGTTTTCAAACATAAAATGACAATTATAATTTAAAAAATACTTTTTTTGAGAAACTCCACTCAAAACGACAATAGCAATTAAAAGGACACTTATTTGCCCCCGAATTTGTGGCGGATCGAAACAAAATGTAATATTGTTTCTCAAATAAAAGTGTCCTTTTGATCGTTACTGTCATTTTGTGTGAAATATCTCAAATAAAAGTACCTATATTTTTTAAAAACCGAGATGGCTCGGTCACCTAGAGCGAATAAACAACAATGCTCCGGCCCGAAAAGTCTGAATCCAACGCTGTGGGACGGCGCAGTAGAGGATGACAGCGCAACAGGTGGCGCACGCAAGTGGAAGAGGACCTCACATGGGTTCCTGAGTTCATTTTATTTCTAAAAACTTAAAATAATGTTTTTATTTTCGCTATGTTTTGTTATTTAAGTTGCAATGATTTCTTTTGATTTAGGGTCCCGTTTCCTGGCTTAATCTTTAAAAAAACAGGGGAATGAGGGGAATAAAGTAACAATCAGGTGCAAGGGTTCTTATTATTTAAACAAAAATGTTTAATCTTTGATTTTTCGATTTTTATGTCGGCTTTTGTTAATGCTTCCTGCTTAAATTTATTAAACCAACGTTTCGGTTCGCGCGACGTATCGCGAAACAATCAATTTATTGAAGGAAACTTTAGGTGAGCATATTATCTCCCGTCATGGGGTTATGTGAAGTCGCTTGTCTACGCAGATAAGTCCGAGACGATTGACAACTTGAAAGAGAATATACAACGCCTCACCAAAATTTTCCTTCAATATATTGATTGATTTGAACCGAACTATTATCCGGTAATAAATTTGCCCGATTTGCAAACGTTGTTCAGGAGTAAAGGTATGTTATATATTCATGATACAACTAAACAGATAACGCCGTCCTGTTTTTTTTTTCGTTTTGTTCTGCGCATCTACGTCATCGACGCACAACTTTCCCTGATACTTTTGTTCTTTTTATAATACAAATGTGTGTGCAGAATCCTAAAAACAAGTGCATTGCTTTTAGGAAATTATATTTCATATTTAATTAATAAATTTTAGTCAAAAATTCTTTGTTTTATTAATCTTGGAAAAAGTATTTGTGTGCGTCGATGACGTCATTTTATGTGAATGATGCGCAATGCGCTATCTTATTTAGTTGTATCATGCTATCGAATCATCAAAAAGCCGGACAATGCAAGGTGTTCAACAAGTACGAGTTTGTCCCAGCAAATCAAAATCACAATCGAACGAAAAAAAAAACAAAATGATGCCAAGTAGTGAATATATAACAAGGTAGAGCCATAATAATTGTCGGAAGGGCACTGAAGCTAATGTCAAAACCAACGAAAAGTGTCTTTTCGTATCGTCAAAAAGCGTACACACCCTATCTAATCCGAAACGCTTCGATAATTTTTACAAAATAACTAAAATTGTGGTATAATTAAGTTTTTAAATAAATTAGAGATTATTTTAAATAAAATTTTAAAACAATTTTTATTTTTCATTTCATTCAAATTCACACAATATGGAGACAACACCACAAACAATTTTTTCTGCTTGCTTATCTTAACAACACAATTGAGGACCCTTTGGTGTTTTTTGAGAACCAACAAATCCAGGTTTTTTGACAATTATTCTTGGGGATAACTTCATCGAACCTCTATAGTTTGAGCCGTAAATTCCAATTAAAATACGAACATTTTTATAAGACAAGATCTTTATTTTAGCATCACAATAACCATCTATTTTACTTTCTAAACGTCTCAAAACAAAATTTTCAATGATAAACACCTGTCTTGTAGTCAAAAAACATTAGATGGAGAAAATATACTGGCGAAAATTATAGCATTTTGTCAACAAAAATAAATTCATAGGTACTGGACTTGAAATATCATTTAAAATGGAAATCTGAATTTTGAGATGCTCCAATGTTTGCACTCAGAAATTTAACGATTGTTTTAAAACCCAATTTCCGCCAACCATCTTTCTGCATTAATTTGTATCGCAAACTCTATACTTAGAGGGCGCCACCATTCATTATGAAGAACATTAAAAAACCCAATTTATTATTTGACATTTCTATTTCCACATGTTTATGAATTTTGTTTACAATTCAAAAGTATTTTCTTGAATTTCATATTTATTTTTTAAGAATTCGATACGAAATTTCAATCAAAAATGAATGAAAGTAGCCAGCAACAGTATCAAGACATGAATGACTCCTTAGAAGATATCACCACAAAGGAGACAAAACGAAAAACTCTTGTCGCACCATGGAGAAACATGTAAGTTTACAAGTACCTATGTATTTCTTTTATTTGATTTGTCCATCAATTTCAATAAAAACTAATTAAACACCAAATAGTGCAGAATTCAATTCAGTGTACTCGTGGATATATGGCGAAAACTCCACAAACGATACAAAACAACTTGCCTGTCGCCAAATGACGGTCTGGAAAATTCGTCGGGCAAATCTAACGCCAGCCGCAGTTTTGGGAACTTTAGTTATTCTCGAAATTCAACTGAAAGACCAACAAGAAGAGTCAAATAACTCTGTAGAACATTTGAAAGAAATGCAAATACTCTATGCCAGTGCATTTACGCGCTTTTTTAACTTCATGTCTTCCATAATGCAAACGCAGTCCCAAAACATGAAGACCATGTACGAAACTGCCAAAGAACTTAACTTGCGTTCATTTGTTGTAGATCTAAGACATATTTGTGCTCATGGCCAAAACATGCCATCCATAGAAATCCTTCGTAGTGCTTCAAAGTACTGTCTGCGATGGTTAGAGGATTTCTATTGGAAAAGTCAGAGCAACTGCATGTTGAACGTCGATATTCGAGATGTTCGCTCGAAAGACACAACCAGTTTCGAGCAAAACGTCTGGAAGCTGTTTCAGTTGTATGATGCAGCATTGAGATGTTGCCTTAAAGGTGAAAAGATCAAAAAGAAAAACCCCCGTTGGGAGAAGTTACTCGAGCCGATCTCTGATCCAAATAAATATAATTTAAGCCCTTTGGAAATATTGAGTATGGTTGTAAAGAGCTTGGGAAGTGAAGTCAAACGAGAAAAAGACATGATGGACCTCTCGGACGTATATATCGATGCTTTCCTTCAAATGAGATTTTTTTTTAGTTTCATCAATGGTAAGTTTGTTAAGGACTTATTCTTTTTGGAATGCGAATTGCATACATTTTTAATTCCAGAAAAACTTCCCGAAACGGATGAGGAGCTTGAGAATGTTGTTAAACACACTCAGGGGCTATTCCGAATGTTTGCCATTTATGATCTGATTGAAGACTTATTCCGTAGTCTTCTAGCGATTATCGAGAATAATAATGAGGAAATATTGCGACGTAAGGCGGCTAGTTTCTGGGCAAATGAGATTGTGCTTGGCTTTATAGCTTTTCGTTGTTGTAAAGAAATTTACAAAATTGAAAGAGAGGAGGTATTTACATATATCTTTTCTTTTAATATCTGGGTTTAATTCTGTTTAAAATATTTATTCTCAGAATCCTGACGATAACTTTGATTTAAACTCCCTCAACTTTGACAATACCTCGAAAAGGGTTCTGCAATTTTATTCTCGAAGTGGCATCAATGCAAAAACAACTCTTATATTTGGTGATTCTGTTCGTCGACCGTGGGTATGGACCTTCAATAGAGAGTTTGTCGCGGAGAGAATTCCATTTGTAAATGAGTATTCAATTAAAGTTCTAAAGAAGTAAGACATCGAAATATTGTTTGTATGAATGTTTAAATTAAAATATTTTTTAGTGTCCTGCATTTAGTTGATCCACAACTAACAGACTCCGAGATAAACAGCCTTAAAAATTTGCTGGATTTAAATCTTAGCAATGATACATCAATAGATTGTCCTGATATTCCAAGTGATGAGTTAGACCACATCGACAAAGTATTTACACCTCAAGACGTTTTAAACCAGATTGGTGATGTGAATATCGATGTTGAAATGCAGGAGGTAGTTGATGATGGCGTTAAAAAATACGGCTTATGGTCAACTGTTCCAGGTTTGGCAAGATTACGTATTTAGAAAGTAAAATTTAATGCTGTTTTATTGTTTTTTATTTATAGATTGCCAGGATTGGTATGCATGTCCAATTGGAAGTCTGATATGGGATTAAATTTATAAAATATTTTCTTTCATTTTCAAACTTTTTGTCCACTATTTATGTATTTATGCAAACAACCACAAAATTTTGTATCTGCTTTGAAACTGAAGTTATGTTCTTTATTTATTTTTGTTAAAAAAAAAGCATTTTTTTTATTTTCAATTAAAAAAATATAAAATCCTAGAGATATTTGTTTTTAATCTCTTATCTATGCAACTAGTTTCAGCGTTATTTCGATTTTCGGACTTACACCAGACGAAAAAGGGACCACCTTTACACGATGAAATAATTGCCCGGTTTTTTATTTCATTTTTATCTTCACTTAGGAAAAAGTAATAGGTAAATTACAACAACAAACTGGTACAATTCCGTATTATTGTTGTATTTAAAATGCTACTTTTTTCCAAGCGAAGACAAAAATGTACTATAAAATAGCGAATCCCAATCCGCTATTTTTTGTCGTTTTCAATTCCGGCATCTCTTTGTTGGCCGTTTTCAATCCGTTCGGATCCAATTCGATCGAATCAGAACAGCCACCATACCTTTAATTGAAACTCATCATTTAAAACAATCAACTAATGATTGATTCTGAAACGCTTAAAAAGCAAAATAATTTATTTTTTTGATAGACGAATAAAGTTTAGAACATTGCTGGTGAAAAAAAATTTCAAAAAGTCCTAAAATTCCACATAAAATCACTTTTTTAATATTTCAATGATCATAGGTAATAGATTATATGTAATAGGTATATGATAAACTAAATTGTATTCACATCATAAATCAAACACCTAGTAAACCGACGGTTGTCAGACAGTATCAACAAATTTTGTGAACAGCAGGTTGTGTAGTGTCAACCCATCATTCATCAAACACATTACCAATTCTGTTTGATATCCAACACGGGTGTCACTCAGGTTTGATAATGTGTACGTGTGTACCACGCTTATAGTTTGCCCTGCCCGACTGTTAAAAAAACCGTTTTTCACTTTAGGTCTGTTTCTTTACTCGCCCGAGTTTCTTTACTATTTTCTGACACGAAAATGCCAGAGCTTTTGACTTTTTTTCATTTCCCCTTCAGCAAGAATCTACCCGGCTTGCTTTGCAAACAAGAAATCAGCTGATCGAAAAATTTTAAATTAAATTTGTCAAATAGCATATATAAAATGGTTTTATTTAAATAAATTAAATGAAAATGATACAATGGAGTCAAATATAAATTAAAATATTTCTTCTGGTATCTTTTAATAGAGCCCAAAATGATAACTGAAAATGTTAAGAATTGAAATTGCATAATTTTGTATGCGTTGAGCCTACAAGCAATAAAGTCGAATGGGTAATTTACACCGCAACAAACCAGAAACATCCCAAATGCGTTTCTTTACTTTTCATTTCTGGTTAAACATTACAACAACAACATCAAAAAGCTCATCCCCAAACTTTTTCCCAAGCATTATCCCAAAAGTAAAGAAACAGACCTTTTGAATTTCTTAAACGGTCCGGCAGGGCAAACTATGCACTCAAAAAGTTTAGGATTCCGTGATATCTGATCCGAAGAGCTTATGTAGGGAAGGGTGAAAACCAATTTTGGCTTATACGATTACCTTCGAAGTTGCATTCATATTTTTTTTTTGTTGATGCACTGTTTAATCACAATTGCGGACTGCAGGACTTCGATCATTTGAATAGCTTTTAATGAAGCTTTCAACATCTAAACTTCTTTTTTTGCTATCACTCAGACCCAAAATTTGCTGTGGGCTCTCGGTTTATAAGGTAGTTCAATCCATGAAATAATAATAATAAGTCATCGTATTTTTACAGTTTTCAAAAATCCACTCGAAAGCACTAAATAACTACTTTATGTGAAAAATTTGAATTTTTGTCTGTAAAATAAACCAAAATATACTTTTCTGATGGTTTTTGATGCGCTTAGTTCGAGTCTGGCCTTGAAATTGCTTTAGCCAAAAATTATTCAGAGCTCAAGCCACTTTGATTATTCTATTCTATACCTCAACATGCCCCAGCAAATTTATCAAATTAAATCAAATAAAATCTAGTCTAATGTCACGTCTTCGAATTCCCACATTTCACGTAGGTAACTCGATCTAATGAAGCAATGACACAGCATTTTTTCCTTGAGATACATATATTAAACGCACCTACTCATAAAAAGGTATGGGAACATAAACATAACAAATTTCTTCCGAATTATCGCTGTCCAATTTTCTGCCACAAAAGGTCTTCTTTACAGGATGAAAATACCGAAAAATTAAATGTATTTGAACAAATATGTGTATGTTTATTGTGTTGGGTAGTACCTACATATACAGTGGCTCTCACATTAATAATATGGCAAAATCTTAACCAACCTTTTTTTTTTTTTTTCTTTGAACAACTATAGGAGATCAAGTTAAATAAAAAAGGAAACATTTATTTCTAATAGAGTATTGTATTTTAGTTTTAAAAACATAAACAAATTTAAGAACTACATTGAAAAACCAAAAATTAACAGAAATAACAAAATAAAGTAATAATTTCATCTCACAGCCAAAATGGCTCAGTAACATTTTAGATGTAGAAAGGTTAGTAAACGCGTATTGAAATCTTGTTCTGTATTTTCTAGAGATTTCTTTTTGACGTTTAACTGATTTAAGACGATTAGAGACAGCATCAAGAAAGTTATTGGTGAAATTTGTGCTTGTTTGATTCCATTTCTCAATACTCTTTTTCAAATTAGTTTCATTGAAAAACTCATGTTTCTGAATTTCAATTTCCAATTTTTGATAAAAATTGTCAATTATGTATAGATCCGATGATTGGGGTGGGATGGCCCTTGGGCAATTTTTGTGCAATAGCCATTTCCAATTCCAAGCATTTCAGCCCTATTTTCCAAATTGATTTTCGAAATATATAAATATTGATATCTGCTCATAACTCCTTCAAAAAAAAATGTAAGGTGCCAACGACAGATCTTGAGCATGCACCCCAAACCATCTCTGGCCATTTTCACTGTGAGCCACTGTATATACCAAAGGGATTATAAGTTATGCCAGTGCCTAAGTTGACGTAAGACATTTCCTATTTTGAAATAACCAATTTTTACTACACATACGTTCTATACACAAATCCACCCACATGAATGCTGCAAGATAGCATAATTACCATGTATGTATGTGTACGAGTACATACGTGCAGTAAGGATATATCGAAGAAACTTAAATTAGAATGAAGATTGGGCAGAAATTTCATTCCAGGACCAGGACATACAGGAAATTAATTTGCTGCGGATGTGATTAGGGAATTTTCTTTCTCTGATTCGAATTAGTTCTATTCATGGAGCAATGCGCAAGTAATGGCATCACGTCCAATGAAGCGATGATGGTATAGTGAATGACCACTGAGACATTGAGAAATTGCTTCTTTGTTACTAGTAAAGGATTTCCTTCTATATAGCCGATGATGGATACGATAAAATATGTATTTTTGACATTATAGGATAATGTGGTGGGTATAAACGTCTTTTGAACTATTCATACTGCTGAAAGAGTAAGAAGAAGTGATTTTTATAGATTAGGAAGCTGGTTGTATGAACATACATTATTTATACCTAATTAATATGGCATGTTTTGTTTCTGGTCGTAGTCTTAGTGGACGGCATTCAAATAACGTTGTGAATCTAGTATTCAATACTTCATCTATGGACATCTACTTTTAAAATCACAAAAAAAAAAAAAAAAACAATCAGTTCTTATACTAACCAATTTTATGTGCATCAAAATTAGTCAAATCATTTCAATTGAAACTAATTTTTCAGTGACAAGTTACCGTTATTTATTCAATTCGGGAGTTGGCTGATTAGGTTCCTTTCTCTTTGAACTGTTATTGCTAACTATACATTATGGTATTGGTGAAACCAATAACGTTCAACTTCGTGTTGAATCGTAGACAAACTTGCGGACGACAAAATCTTGCTCCAAATTTATTCTCCTGCTGCGTGCTGCGTGATGGAGTCTCTAAAGTCCAAATGCAAGCCCAAACTCGTATAGTATGAGGTAAACTCTCAATACGTCGTCGAAGGAAAAGAAAATGCTGGCGGCCTGTAGAGAGACTCTGTTCAATTGGCAAACGTTAGTCTACCGCTGCGAAGACAATGATTGTTAACATTATTGACAAATGAAGTGAAGCTATGGGCCGATCGGCAACAACAACAACAACAACAAAATGCCCCTACAGTTGTTTGTTGGAGTTGCTTTTTGCTTGTGCGGCATGCAGTGAGGCAATTAATTTATGAACAGGCCAGCCTCCTTCTATGTTCGTACCTGGTAATTTCTAATCGAAATGGAAAATAAATAAAATTCAAGAGACCTCTATAGGTATGTACATCTAAGCATACAAAAAAAAAACATAAAGTAGCAGAGAGCGATGATAGGGAAGATTTGCAAGTTGTTGCTGCACTTTCAAGAAGCATTTTTTATTTTATAGCGATCGCATTGCGGAATTCCATTTACGGATATGTAACACAAAAGTATCTCATTATAGAAACGCTCTGGCCTCTGGGAATTCATCTTTGAATTGATTTTTTTTTATTTGTGTATATTTTGTTGTTGTTTTCATTTTTGTTGCGAACTATGTATATATATGGTGATTTTGTTAGAATGGGACACGGTATTCGATCGCATTTGGAATAAAAAATACAAAACACTTGGAAATGTTTAGAATTCCATTGGTTTGGTATTTTATTCGTTAAAGCAATCGATATCTTACTCTAGGTAAATATACCGTTATATTAGCCAATTGGGCATCACTGAAAGAAAAAAGGCTGCAAAAGAGACTGGTATAAATATTGCGGTTTTGTACTTCCATCGAAGATTCTACACTGACTTAAAGTCCTAAAATGTACCTCAGCAATAGTATTCCTCAGAAAAATATCTCAGTTTTTCTATCAAATTACAACAATTTCTACAAAAAATACATGATCCGCTTGCTTACACTCACTTTTTGACGAAGCAAAATTTGCTGAAGCCTCTGAGCTAAATTTATAAAATACGGGACATATCTCACCCTCAGTATACAATAGGTCAATAAGTCAAAAATTGGCAGCTTTGAGTTAAGGCTAAGATTTCAAATGTAAGTTATCTTTTTTTTAGCTAGAGTGAATGAGAATTTTGTATGGGCCTAGTATACGCAGATTGAGTTAAAATTTCGCTCCCATACAAAACTCTCTCCAAAATTTAGCCATGCTAATATTTAGACAAGCATTTAAGCTGAATGGCTCCGACTAAGAAATCAAATTTTCGTTTCTTGCTGCGTACGGCACCTATCTCTCAAAAGTTATCGCATGAAATAATAGGTCTGTTCCTTTACTTTGAATTTGTGTGATTTTTTGAGCATTTCTGCGCGTTTAAGCCCAAAGTTCTGTCAAAATGCATATAAAATACATTTTTGACATAAGTTTGGACTAAAAATCACAGAAATTCAAAGTAAGGGAACACAGATAATTGTTCGGCACATAGCTAAATTGTGACGGGATTCTTTTATTTGCGAGTTTTACATTGTGAAATGAAAATTGAGAACGAAAAAAATTCAAGGAATTTATTCCCCTCAAAAACCTTATGTCAAAATCTAGCTAGGATAGGAGTAAAATTAAAGCTTGATCTGCGTACCTAAAAGGCTATGCGAAGTTAATTTCAATAACAGTAGGAAGTTTTCTACTTTCTTAGGCTGTGATTTGTATAAACTATTCTTGTGAATTAACCATACGAATTTACAAAAAATTACTTATTAACATGTTTAGGTACCTTTTCAATTTTTTAAAAGCGCAAAATTCACAAGTGAAGAGGACTACATCCATTAGTGTCAAATATGTCACACAATGAGTACGTAATGAATGTCGTAACCTCTCCTCATCAACTATTAAACCGACGGTAAATATATTCCATATGATGTCCGTTGACGCCAATGAAGACGGCTGCGCACGTAAACACGACCATTTCTCATGCACTTCAAACTCTCCACTCCACACACATGTCATGCCAATTCTAATTACGATTTATAGGAAGCGGTCACCAGAAACGCACGCCGCTCACATAAATCGAAATCATCTCAGAATACCTACAAGCCAGTAAATTATTATAACTCATGGTCAGAGATGAAAACAAACCAACTCGCATAAATGTGTTTATGTATAAGAAACTTACGAATACTCAACGTTCTTTCAACGCGTCGCATCGTCCGTCTGCCTCGACCGTCATCGAAAACGAAATAAGCAGAGTGACCGTTTCTGGTGCACATTTCGTAGATAATAGTGGCGGTGCCGCAGACAATCAACACAGATCGATTTGCCTTAAGATGGCAGCACCCGATTGCACTCAGAGAGCACTCTCAACATTCAAGATGAATTTATGCTCCAACAAGGAGCCTCTGACATTCCCGATGGTGATTTACTCCACTGTAAGTGATGTAAGTGCGTGCCAGGACAGAAGATAAGCCCAGCTCTTCATTTAGTCTACAACAAAGGAGAACTCCAAACCCTATCATTGCGAACCGATCTTATACTGACCAGTTCCCTATACAATGGACACTTAAATTACAGTTCCGCAAAAAAAAAATGAGACTGTCCAACTGTGCGGTGTCGGTGTTGGTGGCAGCGGTAAAGTCACGCTTTACAAGCTTGTTCGCCATTTGCAGTGCTTATTGGATGCAATGGCACGACTACGACGAATCGACACCATGGCGATGGCTGTCCACCAAGTCCACGTGTTAATTCCATTTAATCCCTTCCCGTTGCCCAGTGTGAGCGTCGGTATAGGAAGGAGCGACGACATGGACGCGCGAGTGTTTAATTCATTGCATTGCATGCTCATAACCATAATAAGACAATATTCTCCATCCACCACCAGGAGGATAGTGATTCAGATTCAGAGTCAGAGTGGTATTAATAGTGTCGGAGCCAGATCTACAAGTGCGAGAATTGTGTTGTGCTCGAGGCGATTTGTTAATTCGTTTCTTGCTTGGATAACATTCGTCACATGGACATGAGTGCCAACTACTGATTGTTGAAGACATGCCGAAGACAGTTTATGAGATTCTCTGTCACTCATGATGGCTGCACTCGTGTGTTAGTTAAGTAAATGATTTCGCATGGGGCTGGATCATCGCATTTGGGCATGGATTGAGAAATGATGGAGATTTGATGCATTGATTTGATATGGTCACCCACTCTAATGATGCACGCTACGCAAAAATTACACAATTGTTTATTTAATACTGGAAAAGGGGACATTTTTGAACTGAACCTAGTAAAGTGTCAAAAACAAGTTTTATAGATAAAAAAGTTAAAATTAATAATTTTCATAAATCCACACTCCAATTCTGTAATTCTTAGGTACATACTCGTACGTTTCAAGTACATCATGAATATTACGAAAAAGATTTGTTAAAGACTTTTATTGTTATTTTTATGGGCTTGGTCCTTCTGAAACGTATGTACTTCGTGTTTCGTATTTTCGTGTCGGAAATTGCTCACAAAAAAATTTGTAGAACTCGTAAGCTGCACAATTCTTAGTTCATTCCCAATTGAATTATTTGTATATAACTGCACAATTTGCTGTCCAAGAACAAATAAAAATTAAAAAATAAACGTTATCTATCATTACAATCTCCAGTAAATGGAAATCTGAGCTACAGGTCAAGCCCAACTTGACGGAGCCACAAAATCAAAAAATAAAAATCACAACTTGCATTCGCCAAATTGCAGAAATAATGGAAACACGTTCTTCTTGCGACATGCTCTCTCAATTCACAACCCAAGCCGGGTCCAGGTCGGACACAGTCTCTCACTTATACTCTGTCTACTCTGTCTACTCTGTCTACTCTGTCTATATAGTCTCTGACTTAGACTTCATAAGCTCCAGCTGCGAAATTAATTTGTTCCTACTTTATATCCAATAACACCGATTGTAGTTTTAATCAATCTCGATTCATCTACCCTAGCAAATAAGTGTTACAATTATTTAGCATACACATTGTGCTTGCGCGGCAGCGGCAACGGCACTGTCGTGCACTTTGGGTTGACTCACGCCAGCCACGCTGCCGCACCCAAACAAGAAACGCCAACTCCACCACAACTCTAGTAGAGATTAGTCGAAAATCCATGCCAGATAACATGGTCCGAATGGGAAAACCCAATTAAACTGGCAAATAGAATGGGACCCCTTGGTCCCCTTTATGGTCTGCCATTTGGATGCTTAATCATGACGGGAGCAAAGCCACGCGAACAAACCTCAAAAACTTGGCCAACGTGCAACTGTATCTAGTTGTAGCCTTGGATCAGACCCAGGTGCACTTAATGCAATATTGAGTCCGTGTCGTTAGACAAAGTCTTCGTCGTCGTATCTATAGAAATTTTGAAGCAGCACTATACGAACGACTGCTTAGATCATTCGACTAAGTTGAGTGTAGGTATATATCGGGCGTGGTTAACAGTCGCTGAGCGCTGCAATCACGGAAGTTGATTTATTTCGCATTGATTTAATGTGGACTGAACGAACCGTAGGGAGGCCATCGTCATCGTATACTACACATTCGAGATCGAGAAATCTTTTTTTTTTTTTGAAGCTGTCGTCGTTGTTGTGGTCTTGGACTAGGGCTAGTCGCAATCCAAATGGAAGTCGTATTTATGCAAAGTGATTGGAGTACGCTGATAAATTGCTTTTGTCCGAGAGCGAACAAGTCAGTGTCTTGAGGATTTGGATAAAATGTTAGACCTCCAGATTTTGCCGTACCTACGTTCGTGTGGATGATGTGAATGTCGATCGTAGCAGTTCATGTTTTTGTTGTACATATTTTCTTCTCTCTATGTTCTTAAGTGTCAGCATCAGGATCTATTTCTGAAGCAGCTAACAACAATTGGATCAAATCAAAACTGAAAAGATCGTTACTTGGGGAAGTAAGTTAAGCACGCCAGTAAACCAAAAGGCGTGGAGAGGTTGGCTTTTAGAAAAGCGTGATTTTATTTTTGTTTGCTTTATAATCACATTAGGGAGTTAACTGTTTTATTTGATAGATGGTTTCAAGTTGCAAAAATTTCAATAAAATATCTGCTTGGAAAATATCAATACATATAACATACTATTTAAATGTAATTTGTAACTGAATTTCCGGTTCATAAGCAGGATGTAGTATGACCCCATTTTTGAATAGATTTAGAAACACCCTGGAATATTGTCAGTAAGGTAAAGTGCATTTTGAAGCAGATACTTTTGCAAAAATTTAGAGAACCTAGCTCATCGCTTATCATTTGGCGTGTTTTATTGAAAGAATTATAGCAAGAACCGTACAATTTTCCTCAGTGAACAACAACAGATCCAAAAGTGTCGTTAAATAAGGCAGTATAAAAGTGGATATAAAAGTTGAGACAGAGTTTCATAAAGTTGAAACTTCGACTGCACTGAACTAGTATCAACAAAAATATAATCGTTACTTGAAGATTATGTAAAGAATTATTTGAATTTTTATTGGCAAATACTTTTAGCATTAAAGTACCTCGCGTGGTATTAAATTTTATAATTATTTATTTACTTTTAACATTAAGTGGCATGACTAACAACCTTGAGGTAAAAAGATGAGTGGATAGAAAAGTGAGTAAGGTGTTTTATTGCTTACCGTTCAATTATTTTGTTTCTGTTAAGCATTGAATAGTTTTTCTTATTTCTACTGATCTTCGTTAAATGTTCATTTACACTTCGGCTTAATTCACTCCTTTTCACATTATAAAAGCACACACGATAAAAAATCAAACCATTGCATTTACTTAACCCTGGGACCACACGAGCAAGTAATCGCTAACGTAGTTACTAACATTGAAACTTTTCCTATTCCCTCGTCATTTGACTTGACTTTTTTGAAGCCAGTTGAGAAGTTAGTGATTTGACAGCTAATGTATGTACCCAATTCACTACAGAGTATACTCGCTTGGGTGGCCTCTAGGTAAAGGTAGAACTAGAATAGGTGGAAGCCAGCGAACGTGGTCGTACGAAACCGAGCGCAAACAAGAAATTCATATGACACACACATAACTGCGAAGTGGTACTCTTCGTTTAGTTTTCGTTAACTTTTGCCGTTGGGTGAGAGAGCGCTCACCGACCGCTCTTTCGTTAGTGGACGTATACGAAAAAAGAATGGTGGAAGCGAACTAAAAACAATTGGCGCTTGGTGTTTTATTTTCTGTTTGATGTGTGAGTGAAGTAAAATCTTTAATTTTTTAAAATTAATTTTCGTGGCTTTGCAAAATAAATAATTAAAAGCCTATCACTCTGTGCTGTGAAAAAGTTAAAGAAAATTAACATTAAATAAATAATTATTTACTTTTTTTCACTTTCCACCACTTGTGCATTATGGGTCGGTTTTTACATAAGCTTCCGACAGCTACCACCTATTCTAGTTCTACCTTAAAGTAGCACTATAATGGTCGGAGGACCATTGAAGCTGATGTCAAAAGCGGACGAAAAGTAGCGAGAGTGAATGAAACTTGACGAAACGTTCCACTCCGCAATTATAGCAATTATTATGATTACATTTGCTTATTTTCTTCCGTATATCACCCTCTACACATTCTAGTTCTGCCTTAAAACAGAAAAAAAGGCATGAACTGAGCTGTCAAAAAAGTGGATGCGTTCTGACGATTGTTCAAAAGTGAAATGGGTTCAGGTAAAAATATAATTAAGGTAGTGTTTACACTAAAAAGCTGCAAACGAATTCTGAATGAATGACAATTTTTGTCGAAAATAGTTTTGTTGTAGCTTTGTGCCGAAAAATTTAAATGACTAAGAAAACCCAAAAAGAACACAAATTGCAATTTTTTTTTAATGATACCACACATTTTTTTTAGAAAAAAAGAGGACGTCTGGTCAGGCTACGTATGTCCAACTTTTATAGTTCACACAAGAATTGATTTTCATAGAAAAAACAGACTTTTAACAAAAAATTGAAATTTTGTATTATCTCATGAAATATTTACGATTGGAATTACAATAGGCTTAATGCCTAGTCAGACAAAGTACAGTCTGGCGGCGGGACGGGAAACAATTTTGCCCGTTGCGTTAATTGTCTTCTATAGAATTATACGATTTTGTTCAAACAGAACGCGGTCAGCGTCAGCGGTTAAAAATGAAACGTGACGGTCAAATTTAAGTTGTAGATTTTTACAAAGAACGCAACGACCAAACGTCAAAACAGAAACAAAAAATCAAAACAACATCGCTCTTTGCTATGATTTTGCTGAGTGTTGAACGTGTTTATTTCTTGGAGACTAAACAAAATTTTTGCTGAGTGTTGAACGTGTTTATTTCTTGGAGACTAAACAAAATCAAAGTAAAAAAAACCTTTGTGAATTCTTGTTTGGAAAATCTAGTAATTTTCAATTTTCATTTTTATTTTGCCGTTTAAAACAATGGAATTTTTCGGATTCGCTTGCTGAATTATTTCTTGTCGCAGTAAATAAAAAAAACAGTTACCTTGACTTTTGACAGAAATTCAGTTTAAATTATTCACGTGCTCCAGAAATTGGTCAGTAGAACGCCTAAAGCTGACCGTGTTCTGTTTGACGTATCAGAACGTGGAGGGCAGCGGCGCGTTCTTACCGTTCCGTCAGAACGCGTTCTGTTTAACCAGGCCTTTACACTTTGTAGATGTGTGCTAGGTTGAATTTCAAACAACTGTAACGTACGGTATGCGACAAACGTTATTAAGAAACCAATTGCTTCGAACTTTTCAATCATCGTAATTTGTAAGGTTTGATTAAGAAAAGAATAATAATTAAATATTCTGAATGGTTTAACAATATCATACTTTGGGGCATCAATTTTCAATGAAATCGCAGTATCTAACTGTTAAATACTGTATCATTTTTGGTCCGTTGCCCATTTTTTTTTGTTCAGGAAACACCAAGTCAAGTATATTTGCACATTCATTTTGTGAACACCCAACAAGTTGCCTTCAAGCCGTGTGCGATTCATTTGATAAGCCATCTCTTGATGCCTGTCCTGGGTCCTACCCATTGAGCTCGCATTCTTATTCAAAATTTGAGACACAAAAAAATAAATTGTTTAAATTGCATTTGTACGTGGGAAGGGTTCTTCAATATCGGACGCGTGCGAGGAGTACATGCTGTTGTTGCCTTGATTTGTATGGGCTGATAACTCTTGTTGTTTCTGCATCCATATTATAGCCCACGTAAGCTTCTTTCATGTGATAGATGAAAATCTAAACGAAGAAATGAGCCAATTGTTTGGTTTGGTTGGAGAAGTTATCCTCGAGGTGGCTGCTGTGAGATGAAACGTGAAATTAGGCTTGGACCGAGTCCAATGTTTGATGTCTTTCACCAGCAGCAAGCGGGGTGTGCAACGGTGATGGCGGGTGGTTCAATCGCTTAGTAGCAAAAGAAAACATTGTTTATCCCGCACTTCAACATCACAAAACCAAAATGCACTGTGAATTAACATTTTATTCCAATGATGGATCCTTATCAAATGCAAATTGTTGTATTTGGAGTAATCTGCGGTCGGAGGTCTTTCGTTTTGGTTTTTGGTATAATCTCGTTGCTCGTTCGTTTTCGTACTTCGTACATGTCGGTGGTGTATATAGCCTAATGCAAGTTGCAACAGTGTAATATATTCCAAGCACATATAGATTTTCTTCACGTTGTCGTCACCACGTACTTAACCGCATCGCATTGTTCCAAGAAATGTTTTGCGAGATACCAGCTTAGCTCGTTAAGTTAAAGCAAAAACGTTTGCAATTTGTCTTGAATATATTTAGATGGTCGAGAGATGGAATAGAAAATGAAATGGTGATTAATGGAAATGGGGAGGTTTCTATTTAATTTTGGTCACTTACGACACGAAATACGTAAACTTTTTGTATTGTTCGTGGGAATCTGGAATCTATGTACATAATGTCTGCGGTAGGTTTGTAGAGTATTGAAAAGCGTGATTATGTGAATGAGTTTTAATTAAAAATATCCTAATATAATCAAATTGCTATGGATGTGACTCGCAGTGCTACAGGATTCTCCATCGGTGGGCAAACCTAGGAATACCTTAGGTTTCCCAAATCTGTCCTTCCACCGGCTAAAGACATGGTCTTGCAGAGTTCAATATAAATATAAAAATACCTATCCCAACATATCTTCTTTTAAAAACTTCAGCCAAAAACCAATTACCTATATGGATCGCATTTTTTATCGAGATATCAATGTTCTAGTAACACTTAAGAACATTAATTTTCCCTATAGTCACAATCACCGGCTACTGCAACCTACCGAAGGGGCGCGTAAACTATCCACGCATCGTAACTTCATACGAGTATAGCTTATCGGATTAGGTTATTCAATATTTCTTGACCATAAAGAAACCGCGCTTCGCATCCTTCGCACGCATTCACTTTTAGTCTGAACAATCACAGAACATAATTTTCCTCTTTATATCTGATTGGGTGTCGTCGGCAGTGTCGGTTGAAGGAAGTAGTGGGGCTACCCATACTGTATGGACTGTGGTCTGTGGCCAACACTCTTTGGTCATCCATGAGGCCGCACAGTGTATGCAAAGGTATGTGACTACTTTCGTAATGAGAACCCAATTAAATGCGGCTACTCTCTGATGGACCAAAAACAATCGACCAGTAGGCATTGGCCGAGAAAACACCAACTTATAAAAGAAATCCTATTTCTTCATCGACAGAGGGTGACAGGTAAGGACAAACGAAAATATAATAACAAAAGCGTGTTCGCGCAAAATGAAAAAAAAACCCAAAAACAAAACAAATCAAGGCTCGAGTCGGTTGGGTGGAATTTTGATTGGCTCCCGCTGAATCAAGAGCATCGAAAAGGAATTCCAAATCTCTTTTTGCAAGCGAGTGATGTATAGAAGAATCCTTTTTCCGTTTCTCATTATATTCTATAATAGGGTATGTTCAGTTTATCACCTTGTTTTTGCAACACAAAAGCACATAATGGCCTAAAGGTCCATACTAGCACATAAGCCGGGGAAAACAAGACAACAAAATAATCAAACTACAAAACAGACCCGGAAAAGCTTAAGGCCCCTTTACATGATAGTAGAAGTCATATGAGCTGTCATTATTTTTTTTGTATGATTTCTCATATGAAAACAACAATTGCGGTTTGGCTTCTCAAATGGAATTAGATGCAGTTCTAATGCTTTTGAGAAGTCATTGAGATCTATGAGTGTGTTCAGATGATATGGTATGATTTTTTTGACAGGTCATATGAGAAGTCAGTGGGTTTTCTCTTGGACTCCTTTTGACTTCTCATTCAAGTTTTTATAGAACACAAATATCTCAACTAGTTCTTCATCAGAGCTTGTAAAATATTTCCCTATAGGGTATCATACAATTCATTGCAAAAAAGCTTAGGTTTATTTTGAAAAATTATATACAGTAGTACAATTTGTCTTTATTTTTTTTTCTCCTGGCTATGGCTATGGTGAAGGGGTACAACATTCGAACACTCCAATGATTCATTGGAGTTTTTAAAAGCCAATTAAAAATTTTGTTCATAAGTCAAAGAAAAATGGTTCGGTTTTTGTTTTGTTTTTGTTCGCAGAAACCAGAGGTGACTTGTTTTATTTTCTTTACTGTGTTAATGCTCTGCGCTTAAGGTGTAACGCAACGGAAAAAAATAACCAGTTAAATTAACTAAGCAGCAGAAATGAATGAAGCTCACAGGAAACGTGCACTGGCATCGTCAGCCATTGCCCATTGCCAAAGTCGATGTTAATCCATTGAATATATGTAAGGAAGGTAGTGCAAGGAATCAGTGGATGATAAAAAAGGGGTTAATTTCAAGTTCAAAAAATAAGAGCTATTGCTGATGGTCAAATGCAGAAATTTTGTAAGTTTTTGATTTACATTCATGCCTTAAAAACGATTAGATATTGAATGTTAGGTGTATGTCAGTTCAACAGTGGGACAAAGTGGGGTTTCTTATGGCATTTTAAAAGTTTCTCTATTATTTTAATATTTAATTACATTCTTCATAATTACCCATTTATTAAATTTTATTTTTTTTTTGGTTAAAAGGTTATTCTGTGGTGTATACGTACTATTACTCAAAACTATAAAACAATTAAATAGCATCAAATAGAAGAGCGAGAGTTTTTCTGTGTGAAATCAACCTAATCTTGAGTTTAAACCTGAGTAAACTCCAGAAACGTGTTTTCAGTTTAAGTTAACCTTGAGTTTACTCACGTTTTTTGGCGAGTTAACTCAGGGACCAAATTGACTGCCTTTTCAATTGTGGCGCCATCTCGATATCAATAGTAAAAGTTATTGTTAGTGAAATTTCGTTATCGCGTCATCTCTATTCTCTTGCGTAAATGGAGTAGAAGGATAATATCCATATAGTGTCGCACATCCATGGCCCTAGATTATTGATAGCTGAAAGATAAAGTTAATCCTCAACTGAAAAACTGTTGTTGGTTAACTCAGGGTTAATTTACTTTCAGGATTAGCTTACTCAGAGTTAACCCTAAACTGAAAAACTGGCCCTAAGCCACTTATACACACAAAATAAATAAAAACAAAAAACCGAAACTTTCTTAATTTAAAGTTCAAAAGAAGAACTAGACATATGTATCCAGAAAGTTTACCGTTTTTATCTTTAGTCAAACCCATTGATATTGTGGCTTAAGAAGTGAGATTTTTTTGAAACTCGAAACTTCAAGTACAGAATATTTGTGTTGAGAGTAGGTTTGTTGAACCAGTCTATTTTAAATTAAATTTCTTCTCTGATTAGTGCACTTAGGGCCAATTTTTCAGTTCATCGTTAACACTGAGTTAAATCAGAGAAAGTGATCCTGAAAATAAATTAACCCCGAGTTAACCCAGAAACAGTTTTTCAGTTAAGGATTAACTTTATCTTTCAGTTATCAAAAATCTTAGGCCATCAATGTGCGACACTATGGATATCACCCCTCTACGCCATTCTCAACTGAGAAAAGAGATGGTGCCACAACTGAATTGCACTGACTATAACTTTCATAATCAAAATCGAGATGGCACCACAATTTGTTCCAAAGTGGGTGAGTTAACTCGGGGTTAAATTAAACTGAAAAACACGTTTCTGGAGTTAACTTAGGCTTAACCCCGAGACTAGGATGATCTTGAAATAAAAATTTGGTCCTTAATATATGAGAAATATCAGCTAGTTCTATTCAACAGTCATGATACGGGAGTCACTTGAAAATCAAAAATCACTGATTTTCTTTCTTGGTACCCTTAAGAAATCTCTCAAAAAGTTTGGAAAAAATCTGAGATGTGATCGTTTTTCGATTAGATAATTTCACATGGAATGACTGTAATTTACTAAAAACTTCATAAAAAAATAAATTCGTTCCATCATGAAACTTGGTGAAAACGTTTCATATATCATGGCTGACAATGAGTAAAGTGGTGGAATTATTATCATGAGTCCTTTGACTAAAAAGGTACCCTCATGGTAAACTTGGTAAAAATGTGTTATGAACTTATAGAATGAAAAATCATAAGAGTTTTTATAAATATCAATGGTAAATGGATGTAAAACAGTTTTTTGATTTTTCATGTCATTTTCGACTGGATTTTCTGGCTGTTCCACTCCTATTTGATTTCAAATCAAATATGAAAACATCATGCTGGCAACTTCACACACACTATCTAATGATGCCATTTTAAAAAAAGGGTGTGTTCCTTAAATTTTTCGCACTATTTCGGACTAAATGTCAAATTGTGACAGGTGGGAATGAAATACTCTCAGAGAGAAGAAAAGCTGTCAAAATGTCGGGAACGCTTTGGGCATTAATTTGCACCACGTCAAAAGAAATATTTGACTAGAGCTGCCGTAGTGCAATCATAAGGCAATCAATTTTTTATAAAATCACTGTACAAGAAATTGAATGTTAAGAGAAAAGAAACGTACATATGTATACCTATAAAAATGATTAAAGAATTATTAAAAGTAAAAATATTATTTACAGTGCTTTGGCGCTGTAAGTTTAATTAGATGTCGGTATCCATCGATTGAAAATAATGCGTCTTAGAAGGGTACAACAGCATCTAACTAATGACCCCAACTGTTGAAACATATTTGGACTAGAGGTCGTAAAATCTTTATTATGAATAAAAATGAGTAAACTTAAACAAAGAAATATTCTTTATTTTATTAAATCATGAAACATCATTTTGTTAAAAAAACTACAATAAACAAGAGTTACACAAATTTTCAGTACTAAATTTTTATTCTTCGGAAAAATATTTGCCTAAACGACACATGCATTTTAAGAAAATCATTTGATTGATAAGAAGGCAGATACATTGAAAAATTATGCACATCTACCAAAAACAAAAGAAAAAAAAAGTAACACTCGGGTAACCCTAGTTATTTGCATTCTGTTTAGTTATTAAACTTCAAATCGACATTTTGTTTTCAAATCTGACATACGGACACTAAGTATCTGACATCCAGTACAAAACAGCCACCAGAAATTTCTCGGACCAAATTTGGCAAGTAGGGGAAATTTTTTCCTCTCTCATGAGCGCTCTGTTTGGTCCGAAAAAGTACAAACTTTCACTTCTGGAACGACTTCGCACTAAAAATGACTAAATCTGGCGGTTTCAAACTGTTTGAAACTCGATCTGGAACACACCTAATGACTTCTTCAAGCATTTATCATTTTTGAAAAGTAGTCCAACAAAAAGTTGTATGTGTATACGTGTGCTTCAAATCTACTCCTTTTTACATCACATCGGGGTACCATTTTTGTTTTATTCTATCACATCCCCCACAGAAAAAAAATTCTTTCTTTCCTTAGATATTTGTATGGATTCTTCTGGTTTTTCGTTCAAATAAAAATCTTTAATGTTTAATATCAATGAATATAATATTTTTCTAACTTTAAAAAACTATATGATTATAAGTTTTAAAAACATAACGCCCAATTGTTATTTTGTGATCATTCTATAAAATATTTATTATAAACTTGTGCGAGTTCTATAATAATTGAGAATTTCTTTGATTCTTTTATTAAAGCTTCAGAGTATACTTTCAGATGCTATGATGGGTTGTGGCTAGAATAATTATTGCCTGGTGTAACACGACCTCAAATTTATGTGTAAATATACTTACTCTATAGAATTTATAGAGCATTTCAAAGAATACTATGCTACACCAAGACTCTAGGTTCTAGGAGATATTGCAACCAATATCATTTTTAATCAAAAATAATCAATAAATAATTTCGCACATACTCGATCATAGTCTTACCCACTGTTTGCTTCCTTCTTATACATTTCACAATTAAATAATTTATTCAACCGTAATGGTCACTCCTCAGTCCTTATCAAATTTTCGCTTATAGGCTAATTTAGCATAACCCATCAGCCTCTATTTATGTATTGTATACCTACACATATAATTGTAGACAGACAAATTCAAATTCTGGTGCTGCTGCAACACATTGCACAATTCAACCAAACAACCAACTCAACCGAACCGTAAGGAAATTGATTAAGAATCTTTTGGAATTTAATTAAAACAGAAATATACCCAGAGAAATACAAACCACAAAACATAACCCTACTGTTCACCATTATTCTCTTTTTTGTGGCACTGATGGATTTTGAATGTTTTTCCCTTTCTCCAAAGCATAGCCCCATGTGTGTGGCCATAATGGTTGGTTATATGCGGTCCGGTCCGATGTCGTTGCTGATCCCGACTGGGAATATGGAGTAAATTCATTCTGATGGTGCTGTCGATATGGAAATATTGTGTGCCCATTCTCTATTCTTAATTAAACCAATCTCTTAGGAATGGGCTTACTTGGAGGTAAAGGTATATAGACCCAAAATCGACACTGTCATCCGGAGTGTCCTAATCATTTTGGTCATAAATTTAGGCAATGGACAGCTACAAGCAGTACGTTATCGACGGACCCTATTCTCAGCATACTTCAGCAGCAGTCATTAACATATGTTCTCAGCTATATACACAACCGGAGGCATAGTAAAATCTTGAAATGTCTTAACTATATTCGTTCTACCTACCTACCTACCTGGTCTTGGACTGTTTTTATCTCGAGCAAGGACTTCTTTTTAGTATATAAAAATGTTTTTGCGGTGAGTAGTTCTTCTTTTAATCTAGTTTGCTGTCAACTTGAATATGGTCGATGAGCCCACCGCATAGTGCCACTTTTTCGTTCCAGTTTCCGAAGCAATGTGTAGTCGTTAGCAAAAACGCCTACTGCATTCGATTGGGAGTTGGGCGGCAAGAAGTCAACCAGGGACATGCAACAACTGATGATTATTTCAAGGACATCGCATGACCAAGAGAGTTATAGTATAGCAGTCACAGAATAACTATGATGGCAATAATGCCCCAGGGGTGATGGAAATTATTTGTCTAAGTGATTAATTGCAGTGGGTTTCCTTACTTCAGAGAGTCTGACAAACTGGACTGCGTGTCTATGTGGGCGCTTTAAGTGTCCACCTAATTGTAGATGTAAGACACTTGTGCCGCATTTCGATTCGACAGAGAGAGGGTAGACGATAGAGTGAATGTGAGTCGTGAGTGTGAGTGTCAACAGCGAAATGTTGTCCTCCGTTCTGGTTTGAGGTGTCCGGCGTGTACCTTGTAAATAATGGGTTTGTTGTTTAATGGGTAATAGTTCCGGATATGAGGGATTTGGACGACAGGATATAAATTGTATCCATTAATGAGGAACAATTATAAATGAATGCAAAGTGAGGATTTTCGGAAATAGAGTAGGTTTGATGTAAGGAGAAAGGAATTTACTTTAAACAAGATTAAGTAGATTAATTAATAAAGTGGAATTTAAGCTAAATCAAGATTTTTTGAATTAAGGGTGATTTGGAGACATTAAAGAAAATGTACAAGAGGGTGAATACATAAATAATGGAAACAGAGATTAATTAACAAAACTGAATATAGTAGGTGTGTGGGAGTAGGTTCAGTTAAATAAATTACTACTAATGCTTCGAACTACATATTTTACATAAAAAGTTGGGAAGTTGAGATTTGTTTCAAATTGAAGTCTTCAAAATTTAGACCTTGCTTATCATTGAAATTAAAAAAAAACAGCAAGGTTCTAGCCTGCTCAACTTTTGAGATACATTTTGTGACCTGTGAAATTAGTAGGTCACACGATTGCACCCTTATTTGACGAACTGAAAAATCAAGAATAGAAATGCAAACGAAAAAAAGGAAAAGAACAGCAAATTCTCAAGGTCTCATTTGCGTGGGTAAAAGTTGTCCTGCTATAACTTCACAGACGTCTATTAAAATCATGGTAAGCTGGTAATGCTATTTTTTTTTACAAAGGGTGGTGCAGTTCATGGTTCAATATGTGTTTGTAAACATTTTTCAAATTTCCCAAGCTCTGAGAGAATTTTCTCCTCTTTTCAAATTTTGACAGGTCTTACACATTTTTTTTGAAAAAAAAAATACACAAACGAACCTAATAGGTTCTTTATTTCAATAAGAACATAGTATTAGTAATTTAGTTTGAAGTTGTTGGCAGTTTCGGCAGAAATCTCACGCATACGTTATTATTGTGGCGAAAGCAAATGCCTGTTTGGTAACGTGAAATTTTCACCAAGTTTCCCAAACTTAGGTTTTTTTTTCTATGGTTTCTGACAGCTGATTGTGAAAACGTTAACAAACACACCTAATATCTACACGACATCTGCATTTTTTGTTGTCTGCCCTTGAGCAAAGATGACACCTACCCCTTTTAGAAGTAAGCCTCTCGGTGACTTTTCGTAAAACTGGCGCAACTATCCCCACAATGAACTGGGCATCTAAAGCAGTTTTCTTGACTTATGACTTATGACTTAATTTTTATTTTACTCGTTTCTTTTATTCGTTACTGTTACTCGTTCGTTTAAGAATATATCTACTATTTAGGATCATCTTCTTTAAATCTTGTACAAATCAGTATTGGGGTAAATTTAAGTAAAGGTATACATTCAGTCTTTAGTGTATGTGCCTGGATGTTTCAAACCTAAGCTTGACTCAGTTCCTGATGACTTCAAAATTTGGACCCAGCTTTTTCTTGAAATGCTGAAAAACTGAGTTCTCCAGTTACACCATGTGACCTGCTAACTTCACTGCGAAGTAAATCTAACTGGCAAAATCGGGAACAGAAATGCACAAAAAAAGTCCAAATTTCTGTCCAGACTTAAAATGGATGGCAAATTTGGTTAACATATGGTACAGCGCATTTACTTGAAATATAAATTCAAATTTTTGTTTTAGTTCATCAAAAATAGGAAGATGCTCAAAAATGATTTTCGTTTTTAAAAATGTTCTTAAAAAGCAACTCTAAAATATATGAATTTAAACGATAATAATAACGCACATATTAGGCTGGAAAAGAATTTGCGACTTTCTGTTAAGCCTAACCGAAAAATCGTGACGATTAAAAGTCAAAAATATATTCCATTTTTCTGGCGATGCAATTATCTGTTATATCTGTTTTAATCAACAAGATAGATTTTAAATTGAAAAAAAGGGAGGTAGCTTAATGACTTTATGAGTTTAGAGAAAATTAAGTGTTTTTTCCAAATAAAGTCAGGTATATAATTTTACTCCTAAATTTAATTTAAAGCAATTTTTAATGAAGCTGAATTTCTTCTTAATTACTTCTTCTTGATAGGTCAAATCTATCGAATTAAAATAGGCCACTTTCAGCTGACTTGATGATAATACTTAAATTAAAAGAAAAACAAGAACTTCTCACCACAATCGAAATCAATTAAAAAACAAAAGATCATTAATAGAACACGCATTGTTTTATTAGATTTTCCAATCTATATAGTGATACTCTTACTTCCTTGAATAAACTATTAAACAAAAATAATGAACCGTCACATAAAAAAAGAAACAACTTCAGTCGACACTTCGACGGAAATCTATTATCACCATTAATAAACGATCCATCTGCGACGGCGACGTTCGTCAATCTCAATATAGCATCAACCCAAAACCCATCCTCCAAAACAAGCTCAGCAAAAGATCAAAAATAAGAAAAAACAAAAACAAAACCACACAAATCCAGCCACATCAGACATTTACACGTTTAATACACCTCGTTTATGGTCATATTAAAAAGCCATTTCAGGCACTATTAAAAATCGCTTTAAAAACCTAAAATTAACGCACAAAATATTCTTAATGAACTTCAAATCTCGGGGTTATACCGGCCGTATGTGTGTGTGTGTGTGGAGTATGGCGGGATCGGTTTTATTGCACAATAAATCGACGGGATGCTAAAAAAAAGATGTGCGGGTAATGATTTAGCCAGTGATCTTACATCTTGGCAGACGAGCGTCGACGATCGTGTGGAGGATTATCCTTGGCATAAATCAATTGAACCTTGTGACAGTTTTATCAGGTAATAATACGAGGAAATGGACGGCTTGGATGGATTGATTTCAATTTCATTAGGATTGTTTTCAGATTTCTGTGGGATTTTATTTTATTTTTTTTTGTATTTTTAAAAATAATTTAAATCTTTATTTATGATCAAATTAATGTCAATTTTTTGTTAAAGTTTTCTGAGAAATAACTTTGATTCGGTTTGAGAATCGCATAAATAAAAAGGCTTGACAGTTTTTATAAATAAATATTTATACCTACGATAAACAAAATGCTTGACATTTTATGAAGGATAACAATAATGAATATTAAATAAGCTAAAGATTTAGTATGTAGGTGTTTAACTAAATACTCATCATAGTCTGGAAAGCGAACGAAAATAGGGTACCAGCAGAAAGCTTTGGTTTAAACATTAACAAAATCTCAGATAAGCTTTCTCAGGTTGCCTCGGTCGGGGGGCGAAACTAACTAACTATAAATTTATAAATTATAAACAAAAGTTTTGACTTCTCCTTGGAAGGTGCTTCCTTAACTTTATGAAAACTTAGCAAAACAGAAGAAAAAAAAAACAAAGAAAACATGAGAAAATTGAAATTATCACAGTTAATTAAGGATTGATTAAGGACAAATTATTAACTACTATGCCATTTAATATAAGAAGTTTTAACCAATTTTTGAAGCAGAGCTCCACTGAGGGCCAGTTTGTTCACAGTGGGTTAAATCTGCAATTAGAGTATCACTTGTTTTGTTAAATCCTTTGTTATTAAGCTGTGATAATAATCAAAGGGTGTTTGTTCACTTAATTTTCTGTTTGAATAATAAATCATGGTTTTTTTTTCAATAATCTTTCTATTTTCCAGTCATCTGTCAAATCGATTGTCAGACGAAATCTGTCTTAAACTAGTTAGTGTGCGTGAGTTTTCGCAAGAAAAATGTTTTGTGTACAAAAATTTGAACAATCGGCGTCTTGAAATATAATTTTGTGTTTAATTTAAGATTATTTGCTAATTAATCACTATACCGAATAACTTCCCACGTGGAATTGTTTTTTTTAATGTGTGATTAATTTTTGTTTTACAACCTTTCCAAATGTAAAGTTGAAGTGTAGTGCTGGCTCTTTCGGAAGCCTAGTGAAGAGATTTTATTTCAGTTGTAGTTTTTCTTATACCTACATTTTGTATAAGCCTTGCAAAAAAGTACTTCTTATTGGATAATAAAAAAAAATAATTACAACTAGTACTAATTTTTTTTTTTGTTTAGCAGGATGAACGATATTTGGTTTATCTTTATTCTACTCGTCGTATGAATTGGATAAATTTTTTTTTTTTTTTTAATACCTACGCTTTGGGATTTGAAGAACAAACAAAATTCCAGAAAATCTTTGATTAATGCCCATACTATTCACTCATTTAATCCAGATTAAAACTTAAATCCAGATTAAAAGTATTTTAAATTCAAAAGTTAAATTCAATTCCATATTATTCACTTGTTTATTGCACACTTAAATCCAATTTTTTAAATCCAATCTCAATTAATCCAATTGGATTTAAACTGCCCTCAGTTTAATTTGCTAAATCCAGATTAAAACTGAATTTCATATTATTCATTTCTTTTTAACATTTTAAACTGAAAATTTTTCAAACGTAGTTGAAGCAAAAATTTGCGATACGTTTCATGCGTGGTTTTTCCAAATCGAGTTGGCAAACTCGGTTTAAAATTAAAACGACGGTGACAACGACTCATTGTCTCGGTGTAATCTTGCTGATCTCTCGCTGCGCCGCGCCGTGATCGTTCAAACGGACTTTTCAGTACCATATGGTCATTAAGCTCATCTAGCGCTGTAGTCTCACCATGCCAATTTACACGGAAATCTGTGTCATTGTTTTCTAGCTATGGCCTCGCTTTGGCCTCG
Organism: Dasysyrphus albostriatus; assembly: GCA_946251815.1. Lineage (NCBI taxonomy): Eukaryota > Metazoa > Arthropoda > Insecta > Diptera > Syrphidae > Dasysyrphus > Dasysyrphus albostriatus. Next base: position 144,268,333 of record OX276336.1, read on the forward strand.
CCATGACATTGCGCATGTTTAACCATTGTATCACTTTGGTCTCGCTATACTTTTTACAAAATTAAAATTTTCGAAATGGTTAAAAAGTCCAAACGTGGTTTAGAGTGTCGTGGTCCTTGAGTTCATCTTATGTGGTCTCACCGTGCCCATTTACACGGCTATCTGACTCATGGTTTTCTTTCTTTAGTCTCGTTTTGGTCTTGCCATGACATTTACACGTTGTTTTTGTCATTCTGCAAATTTTATCATCGTTTCGCTCTAGTATCGCTGGAGTCTCGCCAACACCGTTTCAACTTGCGAATCGATTTAAAATTGTATTCAATTTGCACTTGAAGTCGAAGTTTATAGATATTTTGGCCACTTTTTATGGATTTAAAAATATTTTACATCTTGGTTATGGGCATTTTAAATCCTTTGGATTAAAGGCATGTTTAGAGAAAACAATATGGATATGGATTTAAATTTTTGGATTAAATAAATCTGGATTTAAATCCATATGGTGGTAAATCATCCTAATAAAACGGAATCGGTGAATTAGTGATTTCCCCAATATAGTACTCAAATCATGGATTCTCTGTTTGAAATTTTGCTCAACAATCGCAATCAATGAAAATCAGCTGGAATAATCATTGATTAAAGTTGACAAGGTGTGAACAAACTGGCCCTTATTTTATATCAATTAAGTAAAGTAGCGAACAAAGAACAAAGAAAACATCGAACGAAAAATTCAAGGCTTTCAAAATTTAAAAACTATTAATAAATGGCAAATTTTTCACATTACCATACTTTTTGATCAGCGAACTGTCTAAATAAGTTTTAAAAGTCTTAAGCACTGTAATCTGAGTCAAAGGCAATCCATAATTTAGTTTTCTTAAAAGTATGGGCAGGTGATAATAATTTAAAAATAATAATTTTCAACCCAAAAACTATTTATGAAGAAATACAAACCAAAATACGCTACTATCACAACAAAACCAAATGTAAATATTCTATTTCATTAGTTTTTCTGGCGCCTTAGTGTATTTACCCAAGCTTTTTTTTTTTAATATCTTAGTTGTCTAAATAATTATAAAAGAGTCATAAATGATACCCGCAGAGCTTCAATTTAAAACTTGAATTTCAAAGGTTCTAAAAATAAACATCAAACAACGTGTGCCTCTATTGAAAAATAAATGTGTATACCTATTACCTAAACAAACCAAAAACAAATAGCCAGGAAAACAATCAATGCTTTACATAATTTTTTGTCTTCCCACTCTACATTCTCAGCGGGTGGTAGCGCCAGTAAAGCAATCAAAAACCCTTTATCTAATAACCTCTGTCTGATGCTGTACTTTTGATTAATAAAATTGAAAAAAAAATTCTTGTACATATTGAAAATTATGAAATATTTTGTTTTGATTTTGTTTTTGTTCTGATAAAAAAAGTATCAAGTTCTCTTTGTGAAACCCCCACGCATAATTAAGCATTCATAACCTTACCACCCTTTATCTTATGGATACTCCCTGGTGAAGCTGCGATAAGATGCTCAAAAAAAGATATAAAATAAAAACGACAAAATCTATAAATTAATATAAAAAAAAAATGGAGTGAGATCAATCATATCAGAAGGGTCTCTTCTCTTAGACAAAAACAAAAATAACCCATGCAATCAGTGACGGATCAGAATCCGACACCTACTACGATTGGGTTACCCAAAGCACACCTGGTGCGCCAATGGGTCGTTTCAAGCGCCCCAAACAAACAATCAAATCTTAATTATGCGACCATTTGCGGGAAGGAAATTTGGTCTCTTGTACCAACATATACAATGTTTTGCCTCCCCCATGAGCTAGACAGACAGAGCCTTTTGTGCCTTTTGTTTTGACCGAGCTTCCGCCTCTATCCCATGATATATGTAGTATATTTATACACACACAATAGCTTACAACAACTTGGATCCCCTGGGATAGAATACCATAGCTACATATATACGAAAAATTTACATAAGAATCGAAGTTGAAATTTCCTCTATTGAAATCAATTTCAATTAGAATATGTTTCTAGAACGTTTCCCCAAAGATACAAAAAATTAGATTAGGTTTTCCTGTTGCTGATGCAATAAGTTATTTGGTCTTAGGGGGCTGCCAGCATAGGCGGTATCGCGTTATCGTCCAATGTCATCCATAATTCTGTCAAATTTCGACATTTTATCTAATATTTGAACATATTAATCGGCAGGCGCTCTGTTTTTTGTTTTTTGTTGTTTCTTTTTTTTTTGTTTTTCATATTTTTCTATAACAGATTTCAGATCGAGAGAGGGAGAGTAATTTATGAATCAATAAAATGTGAATTAAATCATAGAAAAGGAATAAAATATTAAATTGGAAAGAAAAGAATTTTAAAACTATATAATTTGTATGAATGCAGGTATCACTATTTTTGTATAACTATCAATGTAATATAAAATAAAGATCTTGAATATTTTTAATTTTTAATTACCTCTGCCTCTTTCGAGAAAGTTACAAACCCTCCAAGAGAACCGCTTGTCATGAAATAGTCCTTCTAATCCTAACCTTTCAGACTTTCAGCATTGGAAATAGTTTTATATTGACCACAAACCAAAATGCCTTATAATGAAATTTCGCACTTTTTAAATAAGTCCCATACATTTTCGAAATCTCGCATCATATTGAATCCATCAAACCTATCTCATTCAATACATCATCAAATCATTTTCAATCTTATTTTATGAACATGAATTATTGCATGAAAAAAGACCTAACTCTTAAATCAGGCATCATTTCTGCACTGATTCATTTCTGAACTAACCCAACACACTTCATCCCTTAGTAAAGATAGAAGTCTGATCAGATCGCACATTATTAAAACCTATGTTCACAACTTCTCAACACAACAGGAAGCCAAGAAAGGAGCCAAAAACCAACCATCGAATAGAAAAATGTTTCAATTATTATATTTCATGAATATAAGATGATACCGTGCCATGAATTCTTATGCTTTATTAATCGATATAAGGCACCCACAGTTATGCAACAACAACACTATGTACAAGATCACTTCGAACAACTCAATATTTTCCTTCTTTTATCGAACAATTAAGATCCTAGAGAGATACCAATCAATTTCTGTCATCGATTCCTGTCGATTTTAAATGGCAATCGAAGCAGAAAGTCTGGTATCATCGGCCACCAACTGTGCATCAATGTCTTACTCCTTATTGTATGTGTAGTGTATACGTCGACATGGTTGAAAATTACTAAGCCCTATTCTGGTTATTCATTTCATTTAATGTGCACAATGATAACAACAATTCCACCACAGACTACGATCAACACCGTTCTCCGATCAGATTGAAAATTGATCGAATTTGAACACATCGGGAGTCCTACAAAAAATTACCTACAAAACATTATTTTTTATATCGGATTATCTTAAACCTCTTCATAGACATGGCCTGAAAAATAAAAAATGTTTTTTTTTTCTATTCGTAAAATTCATTTCACGCTGATCATGGTCAGGGATTTCAAAATTCTAATAACTTCTTTAATACGCGTAAAATTCTTACCTGTGTAGGTGGCTGAATATGGCTTTTACGAATTGATGATCAACTCATATACAGTGGTGGGGTTCTTTTTAGATTCTTTGTTTGGTATTTAAAAAAATATTTGAAGAAATATAATACGTTTGTCAAATGTTTACACTCATTCGATAGCCTAATCACTTAACAAAGAAGTTGAATGTAAGCCCCTTTCCCATGCGTTTATAATGGGATTATAAAAGTTGATAGTTTAGGTATTTCGAAGTTGAGTGTTAAATGAAGCTAATTGTTTGTATAGAAAGATATCTATGAAGTTTAATGTTAAGATATTTTTTTTTTAAATGTTTTCTTTTATTCGGGTGAAGTAAATTATTTTTATTTGTACGATAAATATTAAGTGGAATTTTGAGATGAAAAAACCATCGATTTTTTAACTTTCTTATTTGAATTTTGAAAAAAAAAACGGAACAAAAGGTTTAAAATTAGCAAGATACTTGAAATGTTTACTTTCAAAGCAATAAATAAAGTAGAACACATAAATTAAAATATTGAACTGTATGAATACAAAAAATGTAAGGTTTTCAAATAAAATATTGATATGGAATAATTAAAAATCTTAAACAAAAGAGTTGATGTTAGAACCTTTAGGTGCAAATGATTCTACGTTATACACAATATACAAACTAATTAAAGACATTTAAGGATTTTATTTAACTAACACAGGTACATTTCTCATTATTCCAAATAACAAACTTTGGATCTGTGAACATTTGCATTCTTAAAGTTTCAATGAACTAAGAGGCCTTAGGAAAATTCGTTGAATAAATTGCGTTGTGCACACAACAGCTCATTTTTATCTGGAATTGGGAATAATATGTATAGCCCCACGGTTACCATCGCAAGAGAATTAAAAATCAATTATAAATTCACATTTTAATATAGACAGTGGCTGTGTTCCAAAAGCTTAGCACATTGTTGCAATATTAGTACATGGCGGGAATTTCAAGAGAACAATTATTTTAATCGGAATTACGATAGCCATGGCTTTTGTTATGCATGGATTTATGCTTTAGTGGGTATTTTTTGTGTGAGTATTCAATTTTATCACTACATTTTTTCTGTGTTATTGTTTCCACCGATAGAAAAATGTTCCAAAGAACTAACTATTTGTATACAATTTTTAAAGGATGATTTCAGGTAGTGTTGTTGAAAAGATTATTGACAAAATTAGCGCTAACTTAACTTTTATCTCGTTTCTTAACTTAAAAGTTTCGTTTAATTTTTTTTCGAAACGGTTCCATTTTAGATAAATTCCCTGTTTTATTACATATAAAGCGAAAGTATCATGAAGTGTTAAGGTAGGATTATAATGCTTTGATGGGCATTTAAGTGGTCAAAGAACCACAACGAATATACAGAAAATATTTCATGTTGACTATAATATTGTAATATTTTCTCTCCACTTATTTATTTCACAAATCAAAACACTTTACTATAAAATAATTTAGTATTCACCACTGCAATTAATTCACCAGATTTACTACTTGAACAGAATGAAGACGGAGCTACAACTGGAATAGCTGTCAAAATGTTGAATACAAACAAATCAAATGATACGAACACGATGCATCTGCAAACGGAGATGCAGACGTAGGTGGACAAGTTGACCAACTTTTAATTTTTACTTGCAGCATTTTTGACGTTTAAAAATTGTAAGCGCAACCAAGTGTATACATGGGGGTTGAAGAGAGTTTCAAACTCTTTTTAATCTCTGATAAAGACGAAAAGTAATTTTAGCTTCCATTTCATCACTATCCATCTTTATTTTTGTTTTAATTTTTATTTTTGTGTTGAATTAAATTCGCACAGCAAACTTAAAATGCAAAAAATGTCAGAAAGCCGGACAGCACATTGTGGACGGGTTAAAAGAATCATGTACAACATTTTTTAACAGCTATTCCAGTTGCAGCTGCAGCTCCAGTTGAAGCTGCAACTACAGTTGCAGCACTATATTCTGGTCAGGCAGTTACTCCTCACTTTACTTTTATTACAACCAACCTTATTTATTCACGATTAAAAACAAACTATATCCTCTGTCGGCCAGATATGTGCTTTTATACTTGTCACACATGTTCCCAAAATATCTTGAATGTTCTAGTATTTCCTTCTAGAGCTTTCCATAAAGGAAATTTCCGATAAATTTCCCTTTGTAGAGCTTTTATTTTGACATTTAGTGCTAACAGTTCTAAAGCTCACCAAAGCTCTCCGTAAATTGGTTTGTATCATGTATAATCCAGAAGATGGCGCTTCTTCATACGAGAATCGTTATAGTTCATTCGAGAATCAATACAGTAAAAATCTGAGAGTTTTTACAATAGGCGTGTTTTATTGAAAAAGTTATAAGTAGCACAGTAAAATTTCCCTTGGCAAACAACAACAGACCCAAAAGTGTCGATAAATAAGTCAGTAAAAAAGTGGATATAAAAGTAGAGATAAAGTTTCATTAAGTTTGAAATTATGTGGCGCTGGAATTAGGTTGAATATAAAAGTAAGTCTAGCGTTTTACTGGTACTTGCTTTGATACAGTAGCTATGGATTACAATAAAACGTACCTAATACGGTAGAGTGGAATGATTTGACCATTATATGTAGTTCTACCTTTATGTGCAATATACACGTTTAATGTAATAATTCTCTTAAAGACTTTTCTTGGAGTTGTCTATAGTAGTGGTGTGAGATGTTTTTCATTCTAGGTTTAGTGAATTTTTCAACAAAATTTTACCAATTAATGAATGTGTGATTTTAATATGAACATATGTATTTATGTATATGCATTCTTAGGTCATGTGTCAATTTGATTTGGATAAAATTTGCTCTTCGCAAACTCGGAATCAAATTTAACGGTATTTTAATCTAACTGACATGTTGCCGTTAGAATTTGGTGACTTCAGCCTCCAAATTTTTTTTACATTTGCTGAGATGAAATAATATTCCATCGCATTATTCAGATTCCAGAAATGTCTTTTATGATTGAATAACCCTACACGAAATTACTCAATATTTATGTACATATTCGTACATACATGAATTATGTTCTTCAATTTCTATCTGACTCTGATTTGCTCTCCCTTTTTAATAAATATTTTACTTTCACGATACAAATGTCAAAGACTCCGTTTACTGTCTTTTCATTACGTTTTTAAAAGAATTTAGTTTTTTTCACTTAAAATCGATATGCACGACATGAATTTATCATTATTTTATCACTTTACGTTTTTTGGGCTTTTGATATGTACATACCTACATACGTTTATACATAAAATGCGATATTTATCGGAAGAAAAAAAATCTCCACACATATTATAACAAACCTGACGACCTGACAACGAACGACGACCCATTCGTCCGTAGCTACTCAAAAATTCACCAGTTGTCTCGGACAATTTGATTCCAATTAGGCGAACAAAATGTTAAAAGCTATGCTCTCTCTTCCTTCCACCATCACGATGATGTCCACGCGAAATGCATACTAAGTGAACTCAAGCTCAAGCCCATCAGAGGGAGACTGATGCTGTGCTGGTCCTCTGGGTAGAGTGCAAGTGCAAGTGCGGTGTGTTTGTGCAATAGTCCATATGTGATGAGGTATCCGGCGGATATTTTCTTGTTTGCTCTGCACAATATCTGTGTCACATATAAAAATGAAATTCACTTTTCCATCTCTGTTGGTTAAGTTGTCCTCCGCTCCACGTATATCCTTCTTTTGTCATCGCAACGGGATGACATTTCAAACGAATAAATGACAGCAAATGAGTGACCGGCTCGGCGGCAAAGTGTGTTGCGACAAAAGGACGCTCGAAACTGTTTCTTTTTTGATTTTTTTTGTGTCGAACCATCTTGCCGTACCTTATTAACGGTCATCGATTGTTTGCCGCAATGCCACCGGTTAAATATAGTAATTTTAGTTTGGTTTGTTCGACGAGGAAGAGTCAACCACTGGGAACGATATGTGGAGATGATTCCCAAAAAGCAACAACAACAACCATCATATCGCCATCTCGCAAATAAATATTACGGTTGCATCCAGGTTTAAACAATTTAAAAATGTAGGTACTACAAACCTTCTTGCACGTTGCACCGCGCGGCAGCATTGTGCGGCCAAGTGCTACTTCACGTTTATGATTTTTTGTATTCCGTTCCGATCAGACGACTTCGCGCACAATGGCCGATTACCATTTTTAGAATGAAATATATGACAGATGGAATTGTTTAAAGTTTACCGCGCAGCAGCCAGCAAAAGTGATCCTCTTCCAACAAGCAAGTGAGATTATGGTGCATCGGATTGCTCCCGGCCGGCTTGTCGAATCAAGGGGAGGAGGTGTTTTTGTTTCACTGTTCACGTGTGTTTAGTGTTGGAACTCTTGTATTGTGTTCCAATTTTCGATGAAAATTTGTTGCAACATGTGTAAAAGGATGTCTGAATGTCTGAGAAGAGACTAAAGGGGGTTCTTGTTTTTTCTTTAATAAATATCCTTCAAGCTGGAAGGGACAAAATAAATTCCAAATAATGACATGTATTATCAGAAGGATGTATCTCCAAGTACCTACCAACATATATTATGTTATGTGTATTATTATTTATTAAAATGCGAGCGCGGCACGAGCTAGAAGCTATAATAAAGGTTCTCCGTACAAAATTGTGCAGGGCTTTTATGGCACAGAATTAAAATTATCTGTGATTCAGGGTTTTATATACGAATGGAACATTTTGTAGCATGTTTTGTTGGTATGAATTAAAATGTTGTTGCTGTCGTTGGCGACAATTTACATGGAAGTTTACACTTTTAACTTTGGCGAATACAGCAATGGGTGGTGTCTTAATATGGAGGGAGGACTGGTGGTTGGAGCATTACATTTGATTGGAATTATTACTAATTGAAGGGAGTTGCAATTTTTGATTTATAATTTAGTAATTTTATTTTTTAAGTGGTAGTTGTTGCCAAATGTGGGGCTTAAAAATGGGCAAGATTTTGATGTGAAGGAGTATAGTTCGATGTACAATACATACAGTCAGTAACATTTGGATAGACTCACTTATATTTATTATTAAAACTAACTGTTTTTGGCTTTCTTAATGTAAAAATACGGAATTTTTCACAAGATAAGATGGGCTTCCCGAGATTAAGTTAAGTTTTTACTGATTTCTACAAGCTGGGTGGAGCTTTCTTAGCTTTGGTTTGCTGTCACTAAAATTAACGTTTTTTTTTTGTAACATTAGAGTAGCCACACCATGTTTATTGCAATTAAAATACTAACTTATCGATTTATTTTTCAAAAAAAAAACACCTTTTATTTATTTTTTGAAGTTGGATAAATTATCTTAGTGCTATTTATTGCTTCCATTTATTTTAATTATCTCAAAAACTGCGAGTCTTTAAGGAATCTTACACAGACCGCAATGAATTCGATGAAATGATGCTACCAGGAGACTTCGATACCTACAATGGGCTCTTATTTACTTGAGTACTGCTTCTCATCTACATAAACCTTATGTTTTAGCTAACCCAACATTTTTTCAATGATCCTTAAATCTAAAGAGCAGGGTGAAAAGGAGAGCTACTGTCTAGTTTTGCTTTCCAAAACTGTTTAACTTACACCTGCTGTATGAATCGGACCATTGTTCTGCTGAAAAACAATCGGCAGGTGTCCGAAAATATCCTTAAACAGACACAAGGATGTTTGCAATTAGGTATTTTAGTATCTCGTTGTCATTTTACAGTAAGGGAAAACGGAGCTAATTATGCTATAAACAGAAACTGACCGAATACCAAAACTTGTCTCTCTTAGCTTTGATGAGAATGTAAATCAACTTTTCCTTTTTTAACTAGTGACAAGAGTATGTTTTACCATTCTTCTACGTCAAAAAAAAATTAAATTTAAAAACCGCCAATCATAATGGTCTTAAAATGGTAAAAAAGCAAAGCTTTTCTAATGTTACAAAAAAAACGTTAATTTTAGTAATAGTTAAAAACTTCATCGGCTTTAAGAAATCAGATAAAACTAAACTTAATGTCAGGAGGGCTTTCTCATCTTGTGACTCTATATTCAATTCCGTATGCTTCCATTTAAAAAGTACCAAAAACCGTTGATTTAAAAAAAAAATATAAGTGAGGCTATCCAAACGTTACGGACTGTACAAACTTTTCGAATTGAGTAGTGAATTTTCTTAAGTGAATAAAACCAAAATTACATTAAATATTTTATTTTTCTAAGCTCATTATTGCTAAATTTAGTGAAATTGAAAATATTTGATGAATTTTATTTGTTAGCATTTTTTGAATTGGTCTTTAATGGTAAAAAAAAATGTGTAGTTGGCCGCTTTCAACTGCAAGCCGACAGTATAATATTTGTTTATTCCAATTGTTTCTTATTAAAAAAATTAGTAAGTTACCATAAGCAAGAGAATTTAAAATATAAACGAATATTACGAAGTTTTTTTATCTTATTTCCGAGCATTTCAAAAGAGGCGAACCCAAGGGGATTCCACCGCTCCTCCTCTCACCAGTGTGGTGGTGCTCACTGTCCTACCTGGGCCAAACACATATTTTTAGTTGAGTTCTTTTAATTAAATCTGTATCAACAAATTTTTGGTTAATATGTATTCGATACAAATTTTTTGTGCAGGTAACGAAGCTGCAAATCCAATAAGAGATTTGAAATTTAATACTTTATCATAGAATTTGTAGGATTGAAGCCAGTGAGAGAAAGAGTTTTAACAATTTAAAAGTCTGTATTGTACCTACACAAAAAAGTTAGAAGCTTCATTTCCTTCGTGCGTTCACTTTTTTGATTAAACTTCTTACCTACCTCTATAATGTTTAAAAGTCAATAAATTAGGTGGCGCGACAGCTCATGAGAACCAAGGCCATATAATCTTTTTAGATAGCTGGGATCCGATAAAAGAATGCCGGTGGATGGCACAGCATGAAAGTCCAATTCCATAGTCATTGTGCTAAGGGGTATACTATAATGTTCGAAAGTTATTGCTATAAGTCTGTCTTTCAAATTTGTTTGTCTATGGTGTCGAATTTTGTCTTACTTTTCCATTATTTCCGGTATATTTCGTTAATGGCTTCATCAATTTGGCTAAACAAATTTGTATATAGGAAATTGTTTGTAAGTTTGTTATGTTTCGTACCAAAAGAGGCTTCTGGGTTTTAATAAAAAATCACTAAGATAATGCAGAAGTTCAAATATTGGGTTTGGTAACACTGCCCAATTTACGAAAAAGGTGATCCCATGTCCTGCAAACTCTACAGTGGTATATTACTGTTTAATGTTGCATTCAAGATCCTATCCAACGTACTATGTGAGCGTCTTAAGCCTTTCTGCAACACTAAGATCGGCACGTACCAGTGTGGCTTCAAGCCAAACAGACCAACGATAGACCAAATCTTCACATTGAGACAAATTCTAGAAAATACCTACGAATTTCAAGTCGAAACCCACCATTTTTTTTATCGAATTCAAAGCTACATATGATAGTATAAGTCGCCAAGAACTTCTATTGGCGATGTCGGAACTCAGGATCCCGAAAAAAACTGACCCGGCCAAACAAATGGGTTCAAAATTCCTTTTCTGAAAGACAAAGTGCACACTTTACAAAACACTATTTAACCAGTTCTTCTCTAGGGCGCCGAGTGCTGGGCGATAAGTAAAAAAGGAGAAAAGCACTTTCTCCAGAAAAATTCTTCGGCGGATATTTGTTTCAATATGCGAGGAGGGCGAATAGAGCAGAAAATTCAATTGTGAATTTTACGGGCTGTACCAAGATGTAGATTTAGTTCAAAGAGCCAAAACACGTCGACTACACTAGCTCGGCTACATCGAGCGAATGAGCAACAACGCTCCAGCCAAAAAAAAACTTCAAATCCCATAGCACCCAGGTTCAAGACGACCAGGAAGACAGGGACCAGGTGATTTCAGACGCAAGAACGCTTGGTCTCGATGACTGGAGGGAGTGTGCAAGGCACCGCAACCGATGGAAGACCGCAAAATCTCAGGCAGAGACCCTCCATGGATCGGAAGCCAGATAAGTAAGTAACACTGTCTATTGCAGTTGCAATATTAATCTGTCTTTAGTTTCTTTCACATGAGCCACGAACTGCGAATGCGAATAAATTTGTTTAGGCAAATCCAAGCGCAAATATCAATACATTTTTGTTTTTATTTTTCGGCAAATGAACAAACAATCCTATCTACATTTTTTAAAAGAAACCATGGCCAAAAATTAATTTAAATTGTTAAATTTGACATTTTTATATTTCCACACGACCAAAGAGATATTTTCTGCGAACTGCTAAACACTTATTTACGATCCACAACATCAGGACACATTCCACATGTGGGCGAATGAAAAATTCGCTCGAATTTAAACTCAAATTTTTCAAAGCATCCATTTAACTTTTTTTCATAGCAATTCGCTTCTGTTGGTGACCACTTATGTGAAAGAAATGTCAAAACTCGCGACCATAGTAAGAAGTACATTATAAATATGAATTGACATCATGTGTCATATTCATCTTAAAGCAAAAGTTCTTAACATTTTGGGTCTCCTGTATCTGGGGGACCCCTATATCTCAGGAGCCCCATAACATTGACAACGCTGATACTGCGGTAGCTATGTCCCAGGAACTCAGCTGTGCCGTGAGAATTTATATAAACTAGCACAATTTTTTGAAAAACCTAATCTTGATTCATTTTAAAATATTAAAATTGGTTAAACAAAACCAATTCCTTCATTCCCAAAACCCCGACTCTAAATACCCATATTTAGGAAAAATTTAAATGGAAACACTTGAACATTCTCTCTGTTCTCTCACCAACCGTCACTGATATGCGTCACAACAAAATAACACAATGCATCCAAAGCATGCGACTTTGCGTGTCGATAATGCGAATTATTATTTCCAAACCGTTCGTTGGCTTAAATCTAAATCGACTTTAATTAAATAAATTTCCGTGGATCAGCGTCGCCAATCATTTGTTTGTGTGTTTATTTGTATTTTGTTGTTGTTTGTGTTTCGCATGAAGTGAAACCTACAAGAAGTCTCGTTCAAGGATATAATCGGTCTTAAGCATGCAGAGAAGAGATATGTAGACTAAATCAATGCAGTTGCATGATTCATATATTTTTTTTTTATTTTATATTCAAATAACGAATCAACCAGTCAGCGCAACAAGGAATAACAAAAGAAAAGCAATTTATATCCTTAATCAGGATTTTAAATATCAGCAGACATTCTACACAAGGCTACAAATAACACCTATCCAAACGTAGCGTTCCTATTGATTTAAACAAAACTACTGTTATACAAGACACATCGCGTGTCCCACAAGCCATTTTGCATAGGAACTAAACTAACTAACAAACTCCTACTCATCCTTATTTTTTGCCAAGAAATTAAATGCCCGATCGTTGCCATAATTGTTGAATGCATATAATTCCTCTCTTTACAAAGAATTTTCAAGCTATTGACTTGACCGCGCAACGTCGACGTCGTCGATGGCTAATTTCATATCCACAGCCCTTACGCTTACGGCCACAAACATAGATGATGCTAATCAGTAATCACTAACGCCGCCGCCATATCGCCATCGTCGTCGTCGTAGTCGTTCATAGTACAGGATCGAAAGTAGTCAGTGGAATTTCACCAGAGAAATATTTGTTAAAAATAACTTAACTCTTGACCATTTCTATATTTGTTTCTAATTGCAATGATATGGATAAAACTACAGTTTAAGTGAGTGCCCTCCCTGCCAACTCTTAAGAAAACTAGATTTAAGAATTTCTAAATCATGATAAAATAATAAGTGAAGTAGATTTTAATCACGTGATATTTAAGCCTTGGACAGTTATAGTGATATTTATAAAATTTCCTGTTTGGCAGTTGTCTTGTAAGACAGTGTCTAAATAGATCCTAACAATTTCTAATAGTTGACATTATAATTAATCTGATTGAGCTTTAGTCAATGTTTAGACAACCATGGATTCGGGTGTCTAATTTAGACTGCTCTTAGACAACGATGAGCAATGTTTCATTATAACGTTTTAAGGTTGGTATACAAAGATTTTCTTAAACGATTGTCTAGTTAAACAATTTCTTATCTTATTGAATAAATTTCCACTTTAGTCGATGTTTAGACAACACAGTGTGGTGTTGGACAAGTAGTGTCTAAAGTTAGATATGCTTCGAATGGGTTTATAAATACTTCTGGGAGTGAATAGATATTATGGTCGGAAGTATTTGTGTTTACTAATTGCGAAACTTGCCATAAAGTGTTTGTTTTTCTTTCAAAAATTAAGTTTGAATCAAAAACTAGTTGGTGACACCTACTGACCTAAAATAGCACTTTCTGTTGTTGGCAATGTCACTTTCAAAAAATTAATTTTTGGCAACGCTGTTTAAGCTAGATTACTCTTATAGAAAGATGAAAAATGTTTCCTAATAAAATTGAACAACTACAATGTTTATTAATGAAAGGTTTTGGTGAAATCCACCTTGAAGCAATTTGTTACTCGCTTAGAGCAAATATAATTTTATAAGCGCCTGTCCAGAGGTACAAGAAAAAGCTGCAGAAATACCAGTTTTTGATGAAGAGGTGATCATCATTTTGCACGGACGATTATATTTTAACGAACTTATTTTTAGTCTGATTTCACCCTCTGCCTTATGTGTAATCAGCTGATGGTACTTCATTTCTCTGGCAATTGTTATAAATTATTATCTTTTTTCGTTTTTCATGAATGCGCAATGTTGTTAAGAGAGTGGAGGTAATGTTCAAAGCATAGATCCATGTAGCTATCTACCAGCTTGGACGAAAAATTAACGCTGAAATGTGTTAAAAATCTACATAAGGTCAGAAGTGTATAGAAATTATTAGGTTAAAATTTGTACACCCTTCGCTTGTACTTTCGGGATGTTTGCGAGATAAGTATCAGAAAATATTTAGGAATTAACTGCAACTTGACACAAGAGAGTGGTGCGTTGGTTCTTAGAATTATTTATATGAAATGAGGGTTTTAAGTTATGATGTGAATAAAAAGATGATGGAAATAGATCAAGAGGAAATTGAAGATTAAGAGACTTGGGCACAAAAATGAACCCCCTTATGACACTCAACTTTAAGTAACATATTGTCATAAGATCAACTCAGAAACAAACTTAGATAAGTTTAAGACATTAAATTTAGACTTTGATTAGCAGAAAAGTGCTGACATTCAATTCTGAATGTCTTGTCTACGTAATGATGATTTGAAGATAGTATTCAAATTAATCCATCTAAACTGGCTCCTATTTGATCCCATTCATCTACAAAATACGGCATGCAATCATGTGATCAAAAAATATATTCCATTCTATTTTGTAACCTTTTTGTTTAAAATAAAAACTAGTGGCCTAACGTTCAATCATCAGCTATCGTTTCAATCAATCAGACTTCAACTCTATCCATATAATCAAAAAGACCATCAAAAGTTCAAACTCTAAATAGACATCATCGAACCATCAGCCTTAAGTCATATCTACACACACACACAATTGATCCATCAAATCCCACAAATCCATTAGATAAAACAACTTATAATTAATCAGTGTTGCTGGATGTTTCAATTATCCGGGCACGCATTCAATATTTCATATTATGTTCCTATAAATGATGACCTGTGATAGAGCTCAGGTGAGAACTTATAATCATCACTATATAGCTAGCGCATAGAGTCGGTACCTATATCTGGCTCTATATAGATACTGACAGTGACGCCAGCTAAACAACGATAACGAAGTGTATTGAATTCCACGAGAAATTCCCACATTAAATTGATAATTACATGAACGATGAGGTTTCTTGCTCCGAAAGTGCCGGCTATAATTACTCCACAAGTACATTGAAAGAAATTCATTTATTGTTGTTTAAAGTTGGGATGGATGATGGAAGCTGAAGCCACACTTCGCATAGTCGCTTAGGTATATCGGAGTTGAATAGAGTCGAGTGTCAGTCGGCAGGCAGTTGGAGCATTCATCTCGGCATTTTCTCAGATCTTGCAGCCTCCAAACAGAAGGAGGAATGAGTGCAATCATATACTTGGAAGATACTATATTATTCACTTATGCGCACCGTTTGGTTAGAGGGTTAGGGTCGTGTGAGTCTATGTATTCTATGGCTAGGCATATTAGATGTAATGAAAAGTTTCTATGGCATTTTACGATTGATATGAAACTGAACGGTGTGAGATTGGAATCATGTGGTTTGTCATAAATTCGATGACAGCTTCTTTGGTGTCGGTATCAATGAGTAAATATTATAATCTTTACTCTGTGAGACTAAACAATCATCATTTGAGATGCCAATGCTCCTATATTGATTTGAAAGCTCAATATCCCGGGTATAAAATTAAGCACACATGTTTGTACATATACCATAGATACATTTGGCACTAATAAATTTTGACTTTCCTACATAATCAGAATTCATCGGGTTAATTTTTATTTTCGAGAAAATTTTTATGGAGATGGATACTCAAGAATTCAATTTGATAAGACATAAACAATAAGTGTGTCCCAACAGATATGTATATTATGTTACTTAAACTGTTAAAAATAAATCTATAAATAAATGTTTAAGAAAAAAGAAATAAACAACATTCCTTAACGATTGGAATTTGATACCATAAAAGTTTATTGATTCAAAACAAATCAAAATTTGTCAAAAACCTTGATTGAGTTAACAAATATTTAAGAGAAATAATCTAACAGTATTGTGGGCGCTGCATATTTTGATATTATTATTTCATAGGCTACATTCCATTCCAGTTCCATTTTTGTTTGTTTTCAACCAAGCAATAAAATAATAATGTATCCACACAAAATATTAATCGATACCCAATAAAAATATTTGACAAAAAACAAGAATAATATTTCTTTGAATCAATAATTATAAAATACCTTTCTAATAAGTGTGGATGCATAAACAGTCTCTCCATGATTTTAAAGCCACGGGATACCTCTTTAAGGAAACGTGCCACAGCAATTTGGAAAAATTTCCTATGGCGATGGCGCCTTAAATTCATTTTTATTGTAAAATCTGTTTTATGAAATTATGATTCAAAACTGAAGCAACATAAGCCACCAACAAGATTTAAAAGACTTTTTGTGTTTAAATAAGTAAGTTATTAAGGGTAAAGGTAAGTTTTGGATTCGTTGAAAAAACTTCTTTTTGATAATGAGATAATGAATTCACATTATTGTGCAAATTTGCTCTCGCTAGGGTATAATGAGAGGATAAACTGAATGTTTTTTCTTATAATATATTTTAAGGTCTAAGTACCCTAGCCCCAGATCCAATAGCTCCAAACCAAAATCCACAAACTCTGCAAACTAAAATCCAAAACAAAAACAAATCCCTAAAACCAACATCTCGAAACCAAAATCCACAAAAACAAAATGTGTCCATAAAATCCACAAAAACGGAATATATTTTTAAGAATTTTGGATTGGTAGAAGCTTTAGTGAAAAACAAACTTTTTTTTAGTTATCTTAAAAAATTTAGTTTTAATGTCATCATAAAAAAACATTATGTTTTTTCCCAAAAAATTAACACGAAATCATAAACTATTTCTTTATCAAAAACCTTAAATTTTTAATTATAAATTTAAATTTATTTAAAATAAAAAATCCAACGTATACAAAATACAAATCTTTAACAATAACAAATTCAACATAGTGAAATGGTTTAAGCAAATGACTTTAAGGAACACAACTTTCTCGAATTGTGATTGCTTTGAAATTGTTTAAGCTAATTTAGAATATTATTTAGCCATATTTATTAAATAATTACATATACCACAAAAACTAAAAAACAATAAAATACAATTGTATTGACAATAAGTGCGAGCAAGAGCAAGAGTGTGTCCGAGCAATTATTTGTTTTTATTTGTCGTAACCTAAATGTGACGTTTCGATTTTT
Source organism: Dasysyrphus albostriatus (assembly GCA_946251815.1). NCBI lineage: Eukaryota > Metazoa > Arthropoda > Insecta > Diptera > Syrphidae > Dasysyrphus > Dasysyrphus albostriatus. The sequence goes on from OX276336.1 coordinate 144,285,896, forward strand.
ACCACACACCAACCAACGAATTTTCCAGCACTGACTGGAAGATAGCTGGAATGTCTAATGGCTGCATTCAATGCTGCAGAAAATAATAATATGTAGCTCATACCACATTTACATGAGCGGATCGAAGGATCGAATTCAATTCGGATCGAAATTTCGACCCAGGTCTTTGACAACGAGCTGGATTGGATCGAGTAGTTCGGATTCAATCTGATCCAGGTCTACATGGACTTAAATTCGAATTCAATTCGGATTCAATTCTCCATGTAAACAAGGTATCAGTTTTACTCTACGCTTAAGACAGCATTTATTGACAAATAATATTATTAGCTCTCGAGTTTCGAGGACTGGACGTACTAGTATGTACTATGCAAATGCTATATAATTTAGGGGGATTTGGAATTGTGGATTTTAGAATAGTAGATTTTGGATTTGGGGATTTTAATTTTAAATTTTGTCATTTGTTTTCAAAAATTCAAAATTTTAGTCTTTAAAACTAAAACAATAAATTTGGTGGCGCAACAGCTTGTGGAGAACCAGGCCTAGTGACTAACAACTCTCAACCATTCCTGTGTGCATGTTGTTGGCAGGAATGGGGGGGACCCACAAATTTTTACCGAGTCCGAACGGCTAGATGAGAAGCACTTAATCATGACAAGTATACTCTTAGAGGATTTGTGAGTTCCTCGCAAGAGACAGTGCGTCGGGAAAAATGCTTCAGTTTTTTTAATGTGGCAGCGGCTGGGAATCGAATCCAGAGCTCTACTCCGGCCCGGCATGACAGTCCAACGCACTAATCATCATGCCACGAGGCACTACAATCTTATAAACTACTAACTATATAAAAATACATGAGCAAGAAATGCCAACCCAGTGGTACCCTTTCTATGTTCATTTTATTGATGACAAACCAATGACAGATAGGTATTCATTGTGGAATTTTTTATTGGAATTTACTTAATCCATCCGTCAATTTATAATTTGTTTTTGTTTGGTTAGGATTAACACCATTGCAGAGATTAACCTTAGAAACCTGAGGATTATCAGCTGAGTGACTAATACAAATCGTACAAGAGCATACACAGGATTTCGACTAGGGGGCAAACTCAATCAATTTGGTACACAAATCTTGCTTTAAAATGCTTTCCAAAGAAGAAAAATTGCATAATATATGTATTAGGAATATATTCTGATTAAGTGGTAGCAAGCACCTCTACCTGCCCCCCTTGCGTACGCCCTTGATTTAACATGCAAAAAAATGATGATATACTTTACTTTTCTTTTAATCTGTTGAACTTTACATAATCTCGACCACATCCTCTGAAAGTTCATCTCCACTAGATACTCGTACCTTCAGCCACTTCGAACACCTGTCTGCAATAAATCCCAATTAAACCTCTTCACACAAGAGTATGTTATTTGAGAGACCACTTATTCGCCCAGATTAACCCTACCGAATCATATTTCATACCAAAGGTGGCGTTGGCTTGGAAAGCGTGCAGTGACCGTAAAAGGATATCTGTTCTCTGCACACTGAACTGCATCCCATCTTAACTTCAAGTTGGAGTTGAAACAAACAAACCACACACAGCAGCCACACGCTGAGAGGATTACCACCGCCATTTGCCAGGTAAACTGTAATCCTTCTGTCACAAATATCAGCCATCAGTCGCAGCCACCACCGTCGTCGCCACCACCACCGACGCTGCAGCCACTGCAGCAATGATCGGCTGATCTGATGATGCGGTGTGCTCCAGCTTCAACAGCAAAAGCAACACCAACACCATACTCACATTGCCCTCTGGCACAATTGCGCATACTCGTATCTTGTTTTCTTTGCACTAAACACTATCACATCCTCGGCATCAGTACAATTATTTATATCGCCCAAGCCTCATCATGATCCAAAAGTGCATCTCTTACGTCCGACTGAACTATACCACCGACATCAGGCAAAAGGCTCCACTACCGCCGCCTACAGCATCGAAGCTTGCGATTTACAAGTATATCTTGATGATGGATCTCTAGCCCTGGCACTGTAATGCATCTATATATGCTGTGATGCGATGCTCCCATTCTAACGCTGCTGCTGCCACAGAAAAAGGCTTCGTCCCAGTCCCAAAGTTCTGGGCAATTCGAGCTCACCTTTGATGGAAGTGAAAAATGATCGTGCAATCGCAAAAGGTATGTGTTCGTAGTTCATAGATACTATTCTGTTCAATAGTATGGGGACACGCCTAACCACAAGGCATGAGTACCTATGTGTGTCATGAGGGGGGCTATAGAACAGATATGGAAAGAACACCAGCAGCATAATAGAGGTAGGTGCACCCAAGGAATGGAGATATGAATAACTATGGAGCGCTGCCGCGCCGCGCCATCCAACCGGCTGACAATTTACAAGATCATGCAGTTGGCCGTGTGCCGAGTGCACGAGCCTCATATCCCCGGGCTGCTTGCATTGCATATACCTAACCTAACTACTCCTCCGTTCCGTAAATCCGTCGTCGATTGCTGAGACAATGGAAGCAGTGCAATTTCCAATTTCAGGATATACCTAGATAGAGAACAAAAACACACCAAAAAAAAACTCCAACACAAGACCATTCAAAAGGCAATAAGAATGGGCATTGGATACTCTTGGTTTTGGCTTGGCCTTTTCTTTTATAGAGCTTAGTTTTTTACCTTAACGAGATTATGGCGAGCGAAAGATAACTCCAACTCCAACTCCAAGTCAAACCGAACGACAATGGGCGTCGGTCGTCGTCATATAGTAGTTGGTCGTTCGTTCGTATTCCTCGTATAGGTACGATTGCTGATTCAATTCAAATGCCCCAACGGAAGACAGGAGAATTACGAGGACCCTCTAGAGACAATTTGGAGCGAAGTGAAAGGATGCGATATGCATATATGGCAAATACAGAGGGTAGCCCCCAGATGGAAATTGGTGCAGCTGCACAATTGCAAATCATCGTAAAGAGGGAACGGAGTTAGGGGTATTATAAAAACAATTATTGAAGTGATGGTGATTTTCGAGGAATGTGCTAAGATAAATATCATTTTTGATTTGTGTATTTTTTCTAAAATAAGAAATACCGAAATAAACAAATAAGAAATAAAGAAGCTTTTTTTTGATCATCAGTTTAAGTCAGAGCTGTAAAAGACTGCAGTTTACTTCGGTAATGCAGTCAATAAAGTCGCAGTTAATTACTTTCATAATTGAATGAAAGTTAATACTGGTGACCGGTGCTTAAACTGCAAAATAACCAGTAAGCAGTCAGTACTAAAATACTGACTGTGCAGTTAGAAAAGCAGTAAATCAGCTTTAAATCGATTAACTTTTGTACTGAAACTGATAAACTTCTAGCCAGTAAGTCGTTTAATTACAGTTAATTAACTATACTACCTCTTAGCCTAATGGTTAGTGGCACGTTTCATGAATAAGTACTTCCCATAAAGCCATTCTGTATTTTGCTAGGTATTTTTACAACTATTTCTTTATTTTCATTTTTACTCGGATTTAATAAAAAAGGACTTAAGTTGTTTCTCCCACATTTAATACCTTAATGCGTTTGGCACTCGACGTCGAGAACTTGGAATATAAGCTATGCCAACATCACATACATACAATTACAGAAAAACTATAGTGATAGAAAAAAGTATCATGCTGAAAAAAACTATCATAATAGAAAAACTAATAGAAAAACTATCATGAAAGAAAAAAATATCATGACAGAAAAAACTATTATGATAGGAGAAAAGATGATGATAAAAAAAAACAATTTCTGTCACTATAGATAGAACTATATTGATAGAAAATACTATCATCATTGAAAAGATTATCACGAGAGAGATAACTATCATAATAGAAAAAGCTATTATGATAGAAAAAACTATTAGGATAGAAATAGCTATCACAAAGAAAAAAACTATTACTCTAAAAAAAAATATCATAGTAGAAAAAATTATCACAACTTCGTTCTTCGCTGGACCCTTCATTTTCAAAAAGTGGCAACTTTATTTTTTCATCGCTGGTTATTCAAACATCGTTTGACACACAAAAACGTAAAAGCATAGTAGATACTGCTATGGAAGCCATTTTTTAATGAAAGAAACCACATTTTTACCATCGCTGGACGCGAAAAAAGAAACAATGAAGGAGTATAGGCGTGAAAATGCAGATTATATTCATGTCATCGAACTCTTATTATAAATTATTTCTTAATATAATATTGAAAATATGCAAAGAAATGGAAAATTATTGTCTATTCTTCTTTTCCTTTCTTCTTTTTTGGCTTCGATATCCCGCGAAGTAACTGCTTAACTGTAACAAATGTTCCGCAGTTATGGTGTTCCTGTTCAACGTAGTCTACTGCACTTTGTTAAATTCTTAAAGAAAGGAAGAAAGGCTACGAGACTCGTACAAAAGTAAAAAAAATACTGGTACATTAACTTTTTGAAAAATATCCCACGATAATGAACCCTTATAAGCCCTAAAAGTTCATTTAAAAACTGTCAAAACACATCACAAGAAAACATAACATAAAACAAAACTCATTCCTCCAGAACCAAAACATAATCCTCTTTTTAAACAGATTCCATTACTCACACGCTTCAATGCAATAAATCCTTCTTAACTTTTCTATGAGAAAAAAAAACAACCATAACTATAAAATCTGAAACTAACGAGAAGTCATAATTATTAACCATAAGCCATGTTTACTCCTCCACCTGACACGAATAATAATTAACTTAATCTTTTTCTAGCAATTCTTCATTTAAAATACAACTCCTTACCTATCCAACTACCACTAAGAGCGCACATGAACCTGTCAACCATGTCCATCTGATTATAAATAATGTGCCTGTGCCATAGCACAAAGGTGTCATCGTACCTTTATCGTTTGTTGACCCTCATCATAGGTATATTCACAATTGCATAGTTTTATTCATCTGCTATTATTTCCAGCAAGCACATTTTTTTTATTCACCGGAAAATTGAAAGCCGTGTGTCGTCGCTATGTCCTCAGCACAACATCAACAGAGCGGTCGGTACGGTAACAGATCAAGCAGGAACAAAAATAAAAACAACACAACAAAAGGAGAGAAAGCAAGCGAAAAAATATGATTAAAATGAGATCTCAAAAAGGAAAAACAACAATTTACCAACAGAAAAATAGACAGATAGAGAGAGACAGAGAGAGAGAGTAAACAATGGAAATGCCGGTCAAATGACATCAAAGCAGTCACTCGCTTTCCGCTTCCACATCCCCAATCCACAGCTATACATCTACAACAACAAAATACATACAAAAACTATCATTGCAAAATAGAAAACGCACATAATAAAAACAAAATAAACAAAAGCAAACAACCAAACCATCAAACCAATATCAAAATGTAAACAGAAAGAAAGAGAGAAACCTGTTGAAGCGATGGTAATCTAAATGAAATTCCAATAAGAAACCATATAACCATCTCTTTTACGTTTTGTCCGTCTCTGTCTACCAACTAGATCAATCGTTCATTGCGAGGTTTTTCGAGGTAGCGGCGAACTGAGCGAGACTCGAGCCGATCAGTCGACTCGTATTATTTGAATGTGGCGGGAGTGTTCACGGTGATTTTTATTATTTTCAACGATTTTTTGTGTTCTTACGTGATTTCCCATTCGACCACGATCGAATTTAATCGTATCTGCGCAGCTAACAGACACATATTTTCGTTTTGCATGAGATCGCTATCTTTACGAATTATAACAAATAATTTATCAATCAAAACAATTCCATTCGGTCAGATGAGTTTTAAGTGAAAAATTGCCTCGGGCCAATTTCATTTCAATCAATCAATTGTGAACGAGACCAAACTAAATTGTCCTCAATCTACTTAACAGTGTCTGTTATACTATTTTCGCCATAGTGAATTTGAATGGTGTGGTGTGAATTTGAATTGAGTGAAAAGTGAATTAAACAAGAGCATGCTTCGTCGTGGGGAGGCTTTTGCAAACAAATTCTAAAATTGCTAAATTTTATTAAATAATGAGCATAACGCTGTCATTGCCGCAACGATATAAGCGCATTCTGCAAGCAATGACACTCGCTGTGGTAATCGTCTACACCACCTTGGTGCTATATCAGACTGCCTACGGATATCCCGGCCCTGGCATCCAGGTGAGTTGTTTTCCTTTCCGTTTGCATTCCAATGCGCGGCTTGTTGAGAGGGGTTAAAACAATGCGAAATTTTGAATTTATTGACATGCAAATACTTTTTGAAATAAATATTGTTCTTTTTTTTGCATGCATTTAGTTTTTGTTTTCGAATTTCGTTCTTGATTTTTTTTGTTTCCTTCAGCGTGAGAGACCATCATGCATTGTTTTTTGCGTAAACGATGTTCGTTTGTTTTGGGCGCTGGTTGTGCGCCACTTTTATGCCTGTCGGCTTTTGTCATTCCCCATATACCTTCCTACCATATGTGGGTGTTGCACACACGGGACATGCCACATGCATTTTTAGTTGATTTTTGCTTATTTTTTTTTTCAATGACGACGACGGCTACGAAGCTCGATTGTTTTTTGAGGACTTTGTCACGGGCGGCTGTGGGCAGAATTTGTCGTCGTTGCGCTGACTATGGCTACGACTTCGGGTCTCGTCCGCTCGTCTCCTCGTCGAGCGATTCATGCATACAACATTTCGCCTGTCGGATTTTTATGGAAGATTATACACAAAATATATTATTTTGTATTTTTACTTTGAATTTTTGTTTTCATTTTTCACTGTCGTTCACTCGGTCGGTTTGCAGATTTATTGTGTGCATAACAATATTTTTGTTCGGGATAGTTAGGGATTTTTTTGTTTATGGTTCCAGAGGGTTATATATGGGGGCGTATGATATTCAGTTCAGATACATATGTATAATATATACACATATGGCAATCGTAATGGGAGAGAGAGTTATTGTTCGCGAAGTTAAAATCAGTTTTTCAATTTGAACTAACTAGAATTAGGTTTGTCGCTAAAGAAGTTTTCTTTTTTGATTCGTAGAAAAAAAAAAAACACTGACAAATGTTGTTGAGAATTCATTTCCCACAGAACTAAGTAAACTTATTTTTTGATAAATTGCCTTTTTCGAAGTTTAATTAAAGTTGAAATAATACCTACCTACTGGCATGATTGATTTTGCATTTGTTCAATTGTTAAATGCCATATAGCGTCGTTTTTTCGCTTAGTGGTCATTTTCGGGATTTTCACCAAACAACTTTATTTCGTTTATAAAGCCGTGTCCTCACAGGAAAGTACTTACAAGTGACAAAAACTGTTCTATTTGAACAAATGATTTATGAATTGATAGTGAAATATTTGAAAAAAAAAAGTTGGTAGTAGGAATTTAACGTATTCATTATAGTCAACGGCTTTCTGATAAACAATTCGTTCACAGCCTATTCAAAGGGTCCTTCAATAAGAATGTCCGATTTTTCAAGTTAATAAAACGTACTATTTTATTTACAATTTTCTTGTATTGCATTAAAAATTAATGAAATTCCGTTCGACTGTTTGCTGCGGCTTTACTTCGAGGAAAGTATTCGATGCGTTGAATTTGTCGCACGAATCTGTCTGAACGGTGTTTGTTATGTTGAGTTTGAGAACATCAATCGTTTGCTGTTGATTCGCATTTTATTCGCATAGACCTTCGGTCTTAGGAAAGATGTCTCTATTATACCTAGAGGCGGTAAATGACCTTCTCAGACTTAAACAACACAACAGTGACTTTATCGTATCTCGTTTGAATTGGTATTGTCCTAGATACGACAAATTTGCTTCAAATGATCTTCGTCGTCGATAAAGCTGATTATATTGGCAAACAATTTATGATTATTCACGTACCACCTAAGAATAATCTGAGATGTAATAAGATTTACCTCAAATCTCGAAGATTTACTATACAAATTTATTTCTTAAATTTTGAAGATTAGAAATTAATCCTGTTAATTCCTCCTAAGGGCAAATATTATTTCAAATCAAACTTACCTATTCTCATATGGCGCTGAAGGATTCATTCGTGGCTGCATTCAGTTCTTCACAAATGGGGCATTCTATATCACTTCCACTTCACAAGAAAAAATGAAACGCCATTTGCATTTTTAAAGGTGCTAATGAAGAATGTTTACCTACGCAACTAATCATTCGCACGGATTTATACTGCGAAAAAACGTTCGGTATACTGAACGTGCGGTATACTGCCGTGTGAACTAGGCCTTAGATGGAAAAATTGAGCCCTATTCCGCCTTCCAATTTCAACAGATTATGTTATCGGGGAAAATAATTAATTGCAATTGCTACCGCGAGCAATATGATACCTTCACATTCAGAATAATAACTTTAGCTCCGAGTGTTTATTTTGTTTAAATAAATTGTGGACTAGATGGAAACTAGAACCATAATGCAGTTACGAGACATTGATATTTGATTTCAGTAATTTGTTTTAATTTGAAATGCACCAAAATGTCATTTTAACACTTACGACGTTTTGACAGAAGTCCGACTACATAATAGGGCTTTTTAACAAACAGCAATACATCTCTGTCTTGTTCATTTCTAAACGTCAAACTCAAGAATTTGGCTCTGATGACATTCATGAACACCCATTTTGTTTTTTTTTATGTTGGAAGAAAATACACTCCACTTGCACTGAATGAGCACATAGATTTTCAAACGTGATGGTTTGTCCATTTTTTTTTAAACATTGTACAATGTACATTGTCTTAAAATTATTATAAACAATAAAAATCATTTAAAAAAAAAAATTTTACTTCCTCTTCCATTAACTCTTATTTTTGTGCTTATTCAGTTCACTGCATTTTTCCGAATGGAATGATTTCAAGAGAACCGGAGAAAAAAGCAGAGCTTTGTGAATTATTTCTTTCTGTTTTCTTTTCCCAACACCGTTAAAAAACAATAAGGATAATAAAATGATACATTACCTGACAATGTTTAGAAAAAATGGTAAAATTAAGTTTGAAAATTTTAGTCCTTATTCAGTTGAAGCGAAGTGTAAGTATTTGGAATTTTTGTTGCCTTTCAATTGCAACTGTCAGAGAGCCAAATTGTAAGCTGTCCCTTTGACTCTGACAATTTGGTAGAGATCCCTATTGACCTCACATTTGCATTCAAATGGTTTTTGCATCCAAAAATATTTTTTTTCCATTTTTAGACTTATAGTTCATTAATTAAAGGGTAAATTAATAATTCAATAGGTGGCTTATGCCAAGGCAAACCTATTCTGTGCTTAACATTGAATAATATTCAAGGCGAACAATTATTTTTGCTTATGCCAACGTCACCCATTGACTAAATAAATTCTCCTTAGTTTATAAACTGTATATGGCTAAAAATTAAAAACAATTATTTTTGAATAAAAAAACATTTTTGAAAGCAAAAATAATTGTTTTCCATATCCAGACTTAAGTTTATTAATTTAGAGTTAATTACTGACGCAAATTTAAGTGCAGTTTACAAGCAACCTTAAGTTTACCTAATTCACTATTTACTCAAAATTAAAAGACTGGCCCTTTGGGTACATTTTTTAAAAGTTCAACAAGAGTCTTAAGCTAGGCTGTTTTCGAAAACGTTATCTGCGTCAGAAATGCATTTGAGGCGATGCGAACCCAATTTCGCCATATCCATGTTAGAAAAACTCTCCATTACCAAATTTAATGGTTTAATAACTTTTAAATGAGTACTAAGAAAATAATTTTTAATATAATTAATATGAAATCTTATTGTTATTGTTAAAGGAAAATTATATTAGTTTGCTTTAGTCAGTTTGCTTAAGTCACATGTTCGGAAACATTATCTGCGGTGCAGTTAAGGAATCGATTTGCCGAACAAAATATTGGAAAACCAGAGAGTGTCTCCATAAAAATCAAATGCGTTTACAAGGAAATAGTAATTGAAACCGCCAGATTTATTCATTTTTAGAGCAAAGTCGTTCCACTAGTCAAAGTTTGTAATTTTTCGGACCAAAGAGAGAAAAAAATTATCCCTCCTTTCCAGATTTGGTCCGAGAAATTTCTGGTGGTTTTTTCGTACTAGATGTCAAATGTCAGATTTGAAAAAAACTGTGTTTGAAGTCAAATAACCAAACACAATAGAAATGGCTAGGGTAACCCAAGTGTTAGGTACTTCTTTTTTGTTTTGTTTTTGGTAGATGTTCGTAATTTACTTATCTTTTTATCAATCGAATGATTTTCTTAAAGTGCATGTGTGTCGCTGGGATCTTTTTCCGAAGAAGAAAATTTTATAATTTTTTTTAACAAATTGAAGTTGCTTGATTTAATATGTACTTAAAAGACGTGTTTTTTGAAAAGTTCTAGCTATAAATTAACAGTAAAATTTCCCTTGGCAAACAACAACAAACCCAAAAGTGTCAATAAATAAGTCCGTAAAAAGTGGACATAAAAGTTAAGATAAAGTTTCGTTAAGTTTAAACTTATGTGGTTCCGGAATTGGGTTGAATATAAAAGTGAGTATAGCATTTCATTGGTAATTGCATTGCTGCGCTAGCTATAAATACCAATAATATTTATATTTTTTAATATAGTTTAATTATTTTTATACGTGTGCGTTTCTTTTTTCTTACCATTCAATTTCTTGAACAGTGATTTTCTAAAAAAAGGTATTGACTGGTGATTGCCCTACGGCTACTCCAGTCAAATATTTCTTTTGACGTGGTCCAAATTAGTGCAAACTAGTTTCCAAACCGTTCCCGACGTTTTGACAGTTTTTCTTCTCTTTGAGAGGATTTCATTATCAAACGTCACAATTTGATATTTAGTCCGAAATAGTGCGAAAAACTTAAGGAATACACCTATTATGTGATTAAAAAGGAAAGAGAAAACCGACACAAACTGCAAAAGGATTTTTTTAATAGAGTTATTTAAAACCAGTTCGAACTTGGGTTTCAAAATAGTCGACTCATTTTAGAAAGTCTTGATTTATAAAATATTTAAATAAACATTCCTGTAAAGTTGTTAATAGGTTTATCTTTCTTAACTCTAATGCTTAATGAATCATATAATATATCCATTAAACCAGTAAGCTTATTCTAATAACACAATTATTCTATTAAAACAAGTTGCACCTATTTTCATGTTCTCATGAACTGCTTATAAATCAAGGACGTTAAGTAGATTTTCAATTGTTTTATTTTTAGTACAACTTTTCTTTCAGCATTATTTAGCTAACTATAAACCTATTTCAAATAATATCACGATCATTAGACTGGCTCAAACCAGACTTTAATAATAATTTACATATTCGATAAACTAGTTCTCCACCTCTGTCTCTAGATTTAAAAACTAAAATAATTTTCTGTAACATTTTCACGACCACGTTCACCCATTCACATATGCAACGCCCATCATGTATGTGGAACTTTTTTCAAAAACATAAAATAATAATGAACAAAAAAAAAAAAACAACAACAAAATTGTTAACTTCAACCAATTCGTGTTAATTCGCAATAACTCTAAGTTAAGTGGTCAAACGCAGACAAAATGCCCCCAAGCTTTTCAATGTACAAATTTATCTTTCTAAAAATGTATTTTGTATTTTTTTGTTCGACTTAATCTATACTCGACTTGAGAGTAGTAAGTATAGGTATACAGATACACTCGGTACGCCACGAGTCTTTCGTGTACCAGAGTGGCGACTGTGACGTATTTTGTTAAATGGTTATCGCCTAAGGACATCTATAAATTTTGATGAGATTATTTAAAGTCAAAATAACAAATTTTGCATTAATTTATGAATAGAAAAATTGTGGTATCGTTTAGATTTGTTATTCCTTGAAAATAACGTCTATCCTTTCCCTAAAAAAATATCTGTTCGCATTAATTAATTAAGGGTACACCCACAGCACAGATTTGCGTAACCTTAATCAAAAGCTTAGCTAGAGTTACCACAAGCTGTCTGTCTGGAGTCTGACTTATCTCAAACTAATTATCAAATCCCATTACCGTCAAAATAAACGTCAGGAGCTGTGTCGTGCGTATGCATTACAAATATATACACACTCGTCAACACAAATTGAATGCCAAACCTTCCGTCTGTCAATTAGTGTTCGATCCCCAAATGTAAATGAATTCCACCATTAATTTGCACACACAAAGTGACGTGACATTGGGGTACGTACCAACTGTTCTACTGGATGATGGTTGGAAGAGTATAGTACTATAGCTTTGCAACATCCACAAGGATATTGAGGACACTAACGAGCGACGAACGACGTCGAGTGAAACTTCAATTTATGTGACAACAATTGTACAACCAACGCACCGATACGCCTACGAAAAGTAATTAAATACAAGAGTCCAGCTGACGACAGAGGCGGGCACGGGTATCATCGCATCGCGTTTGGAAAATAAATTCCATTCGTCTAGTTAATTTATTTTACAGAAAGTCTTCCGCATGTCTGTCAACCCAAAAGTAGACCGATAATAATAAATTGACCATCATCTAGTCTACGAGATGTAACTTAATTACCCAGTTATTTCTGTCACTGATGTTCACTCCCCGCAACGTAATGTAATCATCACTTGCTACATCCATCAACTTTGGCTCATTAAATAAGTTTAACAGCTGTCAAATTTGGCACTATTTTGCATATTACCCGATGACGGCGATACAGGAAAGCTTTGTCATGTCAATATTAGAAGATGGATGGTTCTTTTAAACACATCACATGCTCCATTTAAAAATTGGTGACATTCCTCACATTTAAGCTGTCAAATATGAACCAAATGTCATAAATGACACTTGGACATTCAGTTGGAATCATTCAAATTCCATGTAATCTCTGAACTTTTCTATGTTAACAGACATCACATCGTTGTCCACTTTCAAGACTCGTAAAATGTTTAGTGACACAAGGAGGGGATATATACAGTCACGATTCAAGTTAGTGGTAATTACGTGAAGGCCACATTAAAGCTCACCAAAGTAGATGTCTGGGTTTTAGTTTGCGCCATTGGCCATCAAAATGTGGAATGAAGAAGATATTGATGGGACGAAGAGTCCATCGTCATCGTCATCTATATATCGCCTTCGTGTCGTCGTCTTCGGTCGACTGCTTCTTGCATTGAAGATCATGGCAAAACAAGCATCTTACACATAGCTTCTTCGTCTTCTGCTTTTTTTTTCTTTATAATCTTTGTTGGAGTCTCGTTTTCTTATATATGTATGCTCCAAAGTCTTAGATGCTCTGTGGTATGGTGTGGCTTGGTGTGGTGTTCGGATGCGGAATGCTGCCATGTAGTGATGGTGTTATTGGGTGCTGTTGGACGAGCGCTAAGTAATGCGGTCTTATCGAAATTTTTCAGATAATTTTCATGTCGCTTTTGCCAATTTGCAACAAGAGGCAAGAATAAGTGTCTTCATTTGGTGTATATGTTTTGCGGGATGTAAAAGGCTTTGGATGAAACGATTCATGCGCGAGGCAGTGATGATAATGGCTTGGCGATGAGTTGATGGCGCTTAGTGTTGTGCGTTTGTATATTAATGTTTTGCATCATGAAATTGAAAGATTCTCCTGGTTTTTTGTTGTTGTATTGTGTTGCTGGTTGTTATTAATTTTTATAAAGAAAAGATGACTAAACTGCAAGGGATTATGACAGTTTAGTAGTGTTATTATTTATGTAATCACTGCAGGGGTCGTATATTTTGTCTATTGTGTGGGAATTGATAGAGGCGGTGAGGAATTGAATATGTGGAACATAATGTATAGATATCACCTCCTAGCTCATTATGGCTTTTCATAATTTATAAATGGTGTAGGTTTTTCAGAAAAATTGCTTTGAACAGTGAAACAAAGACCCACACACTGTCTTTGTGGACTTATGTCTCGATAAGGGTGATGGGTTATATATGTAAACACGTAAGTTCGTAGGCTTTTTTATTTACTGAAGAGAGACATTGTGGTGTTTGCATTGTTACGAATGTGACACAGATTCTTATGATTTTAAAATTTTGCATTCAATTTACTTAAAAGTTTAAATAATCTATAGAATGCATAATGTTCTTAAAAAGTTTCAATGGGTTCAGATAATGAGAAATCGTTAAAGTCTCGCAAATTAACGAACAAAAGCTAAACTTTCGTAAAATTAAAAAATTAATTCCAGAAATGATTAAGTTAGAATAATAATTAATTTCGGAATATTAACTATTACCAATAAAAAGCAGCTCACCGAATTGTCAAAAGGAGAAGTGAAGCATAATGTACTTGAAATAGTACTGTAAAAGGAATCATATCTCTCTTTTAGTATGTCTGTTTTTTCTTACTAAATGTCATTTAAGCTGTCACGATTAGGAGAACCTACTCCTCCTTAAGCTAGAACTATAATGCTTGGAGAAGGACTTCAGTGGTCGGAAGAAAACAAGCGAATACATGGAAAGCATAGCATGCTACGGCTATAATTGCGAGGTGGAGCGTTTCGTCAAGTTTTGTTCAACTTTCCTTAAAACTGACATTTGGTGAAATATGAATGCCAAAAAGAGATAGATGATAAGAACAGTAAAGGCGCGTTCCCCTTTTGATGATGCGGAAAGCTACTTTTCGTTGGTTTTTGACATTAGCTTCAGTGCCCTTCCGATAATTATAGTTCTACCTTTACAAAAGCAAATCTTAATGAAAAAAAGTGAAAAAAAATCAGACATTGAACGAACTGTCACAAACAAACTGGGTGTGTGCAGTTAAATTGTGTTGTGAATGGGGTTGCTTGTGCTTTTTGTGCAGTTAACTGTGTAAAAATCAAAACGATTTTGATTTTTGCTGAAGTTTTCAAATCTGTGCAGTTATTTTGTGTTGTGAATGTCAAAAACTGTACAAACGCTCAGTTGAAAAATTTTGTTCACGGTGTAAAGTTGTTTTTCATTGTTTTTTTTTATAATAATGACTGATGAAAAAAATACCAATTCAAAACTTTCATCACAATTAGAGATTCTCATAACAATTTTAAAGACATGTTCACTGAATGAAAACTTTTCAAAACTGAGAATTGTGCAGTTCGCTTGTATCGTTATTTCACAAACTGACTTTCGTTAAATGTGAATTTGCACAGTTATTTTCTGTCGTGAATGGCCGGCTTTAGAAATTTGCTCAATTCGATTGTAAACTGAGCAAATTCTGAGCGTACTTCAATGCTTCATTGCTCATAGTTCTAAGTTTAAAAAAGCAACATAAAGAACCAAATTCAAAAATTTAACTAGCCATGGTCGTGAAATAAAATTCGCAAACTTTGAATGAAATCAATTTTACTGTACATTTTAAAATTAAAACTGTTTCGTAGTACACTGAGCAATTGCTGAGCTCTCTTTGCATGTACATATTTTCTATATCTTTTTCAACGTCTTCAAATCGTTCTTATTAGTTTGGGAAACACATTTGAGCATATTTATCTGTCAAGTTTCGTCTGCCATTCCAATGTTTCACTGTGACATATACGGTGCCAGGGTATTTTCTCTGACTGTTCAGATATTTTCTTTCTAAATCGTAGAGATAACCTAACTTCCAACTGCCAGTAGGTATGAGATTTGATCAGTAACGTTTATATTTCAAGAAATTATTTAACTTTAAAACAGTTCTTTAATTTTCCCGCAACAATAAACACTCTATAATAAGTGTCAGGCTAATACCATTTTCTAAATTAAACACATTTCGTGAGAAAAAAAATGTGACAAGACGTCATACGAACTTGTGTTCTTGTGTGACACTAAAAATCAAAACTAGGTTTGGTGTATTTAACTTTATTACTTATGAAAAATTCAGTTTTATCAACAGTCAGTCCAAAATTGAAGCATCCAGGTCAAAAACGAAATACCTTCAATTATTCAAAATATATTCATATATTTATTTTTTAGTAAAAAGTTCCTTTTTTGAACTTAATGAATTTGTTTTTTGCTCTCAATCCATGAAAAAATATTTTTTGTTTTATAAAATAATTTTATTTTGATTTTGAAGACAACTTTTTGTTAACTTTTTGGACTTGTCTTTGCTTTGTACCGAATTCAAATGCTTTAATGAGATGTATTTGTTAACGTGAAATTGCATTAAACATGTAATTTATTTTGCACTCACCTCGTTTTTTTATGCAATTCGTTCAACTAAAACTTTGAAATTCTTAAGGCACTGACCTGGGTGCATCTATGAATCTTATATTTAGTTTAACTGCAGATACCCCAGCCACAAAGTCTTTCGCTTAATCAAGAAGCTTATAACCAAAACTTAAATTGTAAAATTGATATAGGTATCTGTTTCTATTGATTCTTAGGCCATGCCTACATTAAGCCCATTTCTTAACATCAAAATAAATTTTCAAACTAGCTTTCCGTCGAAGTTTAAGTTGAAAATGTTGTTAAAAATTGTCAATTAAAAAAAACCTTAATCTTCACCTTAACATAGGATTAAAACTTTCCAAACAAAAACAGCCTAAATTAAGAGTCCATTCACTGAACACGAAAAATAACAAAACACTCAAATCGTACAAGCCCACGGAAAAAAAAACGAAGAAAATTGTTTATTTATTCAATATAACTAGTCACTCACTTAATTTTGTTTTTCAAACTAAGGTTTTAACTTAAACTTTATATGTTATTCTTAAACAACAAAGCTTCCGACATAACCATTTTATTACTAGCTACTGTTAGTTGTGGACAAAAATAAATTTAAAAAAAACAAAGCTACTGTAATTTTCACGTAGTCATCCAATCAAGACTTAAGCTGCATCTCGCATCGCGTAAGTCCGTTGATGATGATGGCTACCTATAAAATTCCAATTGTAAAGGCTACCTTTAAATGACTCTAAAAACTAAAAAGAGTGTAGGCTTTCTTAAATGACAACATTGCGCATAGACATTTCCATTTTCTTGTTTTCCAAACACAGTTTGGCCAGGTTACACGAACAAACCTCCTAATGAATGAAGTTCAACCATTTGCATTTCATAATCATTCCATTTACATCTAAATTGTTGGTTAAAACAAATTTCCCAGCCATCATGAGTATAAGTAATCAATGAAAGAAAAGCCTCCCGTTAATTTGGCCTTAACCTAATATACGACTGACAAAGTCTCCATTGCAACATGACTTAAAATCCCTTTTTGTGTAAACCTTTGATTTTACATTAATTCTCCCGAAGACAAAAAAAAGATTCATCTGGGCTCGCACATTCCCGACTCAATCTTAAGTAAATTAACCATGTCGAATGGTGTAGCATCAACATCATCAGATCATCATCAAGCGTCATAAAAATCGGTCAATAGCTGCTGAAGCTGATACCTTTTGTTCGGGAAGAACTGTATTTTCATACAATGAGACAATACTTCACTCAAAAGCCCCTCGAAAACCCACTCAATCTTGTCGTGTATGTTTAAAATAGTGCTCCTGTTCATTTTGAAGGAACAAACAAAAAAACCGGTACCAACAAATTTTATTTCTCTTCGATGCCGGGCAGGTGACCCTTGTGTATGGGATCAGTGCTTCTGTAGTTAATGATGTGATCACCACATCATCTCGTATGAATTTCCAATAAAAATTCAAATCTACTGAAATATTATACGTCGAGGATATTTCGAATCGAATTAACGTAAATTATTCAAAACAATGCGTTCGATCGTTGTTTTTTTTGGATAAATAATTGTTTTTCGCTGCGAAATTTATTGTGAAAATAAAACCATGTACAAGATTGAAATTTGAGCAAAAAACATCGAACAAGACCCAACTGTCAAATTCTCCTTAATGACAGATGATGGCCGCTATAACTTGGCGGTTCATTCAAATGACACATTCATAAGATCGACGACATGATGTAGTAGCTGATGATCTTTCCAGAGTATTATAGTATCTATTAGCATTTAAATGGATTAATTTGGCAAATTTTTTGCCTAATCCAATCCCAAACACAAATTAAGAAAAAATTAACATTTTCCAAATCCGGACGTGTTGTTGTTTAGATGTTTTTGCGACTCGTCTGTTGGATGCTTGTCAACTTAAACCATTAACAAATATTCTCGATTAGTTTTGAGAGCTTTTTGCAATTAAAAACCAGCTAGACACCTCCTACATTTTGATTTTGACGGTTGACTATTGTCAAATTATTCAAATTGTTCGAAGAGAATTGAAAAAAAATCATGTTCGATTCAAATGCGCCCACTAAATTAAAATGAGAATAGGTATTTCATTTTGTGTCAAGTCAATTAATATGTAAATTTTGTGAATTTTATAAATATAAATTTATTTATCAAGTTTTATTTTTACCTATATTTTTTTTTTTAAATAAATTGCACTACTCTCGAGTTTGGTTTTTTTTTTTTTTTATTTTCTTGTTTTGCCAACTCTATAAGCAATGGAGTTGTTTTAAAACAATAACCAGTATTTATTGCGGTTAACGAAAACAGATAGCTATCGATTTTTTTTTAATTGGACATCATCAGTGCCAATTTATTTTATTTGTGATTAATATACTACAAACTTATAACATTTTGCATTGTGAACTGGAATGAGCGTTTAATTTGTCTTTGCGATAGATATCGGTGACAATTTATTTTAGTTTTTCGATTTTTAAGGTTTTTAATTGTTTATTAGTGAAATATTAGTTTTTTAAATTTTTTAATAAATTGTGGTTCGATAGCAAACACCTTTTGTGGAACATTTATAATGTGGGTTTTTGTTTGATGAATGAGTTTGACATTTGTGCAAAACAAGGGAATGTTTAACCAAATTAATATTTAAACTGCTGAATTGACCTTTAGTATTATTTGTTTCCTTAAATATAAAGACATAGATTTATTGTGCTTTTAAGGTCTTGATTAGTGCTTGTTATATAAATAATTTATTCAATATCAATAATATATTCTTCGTTATCGATGTTTTTAGACTTGCATAGGTTTTTCTTCCCCGGGCGCCATTTTGTGATTTTGATGTTTTAAAAAAAGAAACGGGATTATGGATCTCTCCATTTGACGATCCTATACATTTTTCGTTTCCTATAAATGCTTTTCTTTTGTTCTTCGTTCAAATATAATACTTGATTGTCTTTGGACAGGGCGCCATTTTGCTATAGTACACCCTTTTTGTTTCTCTTTCTTGCAGGTGCTGTTTTTTTTTCTTGTAAAAAAGATGTTTTCTTTTTGTTTTCTTCTATCTTACACCCAAAGCATATTTTCCATTTATCTTCAACTAATCCGCACCCGGGCGCCATTTTATGATTTCTTTTAACTTCACTTTAGTTTGAATTTTTCTATCCTTGCAGAATTTATAAGAAATCTTCATATGTAATTTAATATATATTTCTTCATCTTCTTAAGTTTTATACTAGATGCAGTTTTTTTTGATTTATTTTTTTTTTAGTTGTGTAAACCTGTTTTTGTTTCCATTGTGTTTCCCTTTTTTAACTGTCTGTTTCTGAAAATGTTTTGCTTCTTCTTCTTTATAAAATCTGAAGTTTTTATTGCTCCTAAACGTAATTTTGCATCAATCGACTACTGGATCTCACCCGGGCGCCATTTTAATCATCCTTTTAATATTTTTTTTTCGTTTTTTTTTGTGTTTAAGAAATATTTTTCAGTAACCTTTACATATATTTTAAGACATTTCAACTGCACTCATCGTAATTATGTTATTTATCTACAACTGGTCGCGACTCGGGCGCCACTTTGAACTGAACTGTTTTCGGTATATTTATACTCTTTTTCACGAAATATTTTTGATTTATTTTAACGGCTGTCATTATGTTAATTTATTTGTTTAATGGCAGCATGTTTAAAAATCCTTATAGGTTTAAAAGTTTAGTTGTATGCTGGCTGCTATTTTTCTCTGTCGGCCATTCGTCTGAGGCTGTGTTTTTCTGTTCTTTCTACGTTTAAGAAGAGGTTTTCCTTCTTTTCTTTTAGTTCACAATAATACTTGTTATTCGCGCAAAAGCATTATTTTGTCATAAATCTACTACTGGTTCACACCCGGGCGCCATTTTATGAATTTCTTTTAACAGCTGTCATTAAGTTTTAGGGAACTTTTGAGTATGAGGCATCTTCCGGTGGAAAATCATGATGCCCGGTTGTCTCCAATTACATACCTACTTTCCTTCCATGTTCGAACCCGGAAAAGTAGTTTTGAT
This sequence comes from Dasysyrphus albostriatus, assembly GCA_946251815.1. Taxonomy (NCBI): domain Eukaryota; kingdom Metazoa; phylum Arthropoda; class Insecta; order Diptera; family Syrphidae; genus Dasysyrphus; species Dasysyrphus albostriatus. Next base: position 144,306,053 of record OX276336.1, read on the forward strand.
TAAAGCTTTAGTTAATGTCAGTAAAAAGTATTCTTGTTTCTTCGGTCCCCTTCTATACCTGTCTTATTTTTTTTTTAAGTTGTATTCCACTCAAAGTCAAATTGAAAAACAAACCCTGAAAGGAATTGCCTTCGGTTAAGATAATTTGTTTACATCACCAACCGTTTGAATTAGAAAATACTTCAGCCAAGTGCCAAGTCCTGCATATCGGCCAATATGCGCTGACAACCAAAACTGAAATAATTCCAACGGGCATATAAAAAAAGATGAAGTAACTACCAGTCATCTCTGATAATGTGCTCTTGGGGAGTAACGTTCAACGTGTTGCATGGCTGAAGTGCGCGACTATATCCAATTTGGCTTTATATATACTCTAAGCTCTTTCAATATGAATTTCACCTGCAATCATGGACAATGTTGAGTACCTAGATCCAATAATGAACCTCCGTCCATCCACACTTTAAGTGGCACAATGCGGAGGGCACCGCGTTCCCCGCAAATCAAATCGATCGTTGCGCGCGATCAAATTAACCCGGCAGCGAACTCATTTTCCTGTAGCAGCTCTGTATAGGTAAGGTACCTATACTCTTTCTCTCTTCGGTGTTGATGTCTAATGGTAAAGCTAGAACTGAATTGCTGCAGCAGCTGACATCAAGAATCAGAAAACGAGTGCAAATTACTTCACGGATGCTGCACACTCCAGCAGAGCAGTCCCGTGTGCACTTCGTTGCCGATGCAACAGGTTTTCCTTACCCCGGGTGTGGTTCGCCATCATCATTGCATGACACATTGAACAGAGCACCAGAAGAGTGAGGCACCAATATTCTGTTCTCCATTAACACAACCTGGAAGCAAATACCGAATAGTTTCAACTTCAACCTGCTACGGTACTTGGTCGACTAAAAGCGAACAGGAACACCACATATTCATAACTCCTTTCGCCACACGAATGTGCTCTCACCTTTGGGCCGTAAATAGCATTATGTTACATTTGGCTGCAGTGAAATAGAAGGAACCTTCGAGCCATATTGCAACGCAGTGTGCATTAAAAAGCTGCAACTTTAGCCTTAAGGTGCAGAGTGAAATTTTTTGCAATGCTGCTGGAGTTGGGAGCCATAACGTCGTCGTCGTATGCACTCTTATATGCGGGATTCGCTTTTGAATTGATTTTTATAGCTCTATCCAGGTGGGATTAATTAGATTAGTTGTTGTTGTTGTTACTGCGAAGTAGGGAACGATTTTTTTCTTTCATTTTTAATCACAAAGAAGAGAACGGCATCCGCATGGATGGTTTTTCTGTGCGATGCGCAACACGAATAATAGGTCGTATCTCCCAGGGCAAAATGGTTATGAAAAGAGGTGAATCTAAATGGAAGATTATCCTCTCTTGTGGCATTATCATCAGGTAAAAGGTTGTATACACAAGTTCATGGTTTTAATATTATATCTGTTCGTATAAAAGGGATGCATTCTCTGGACATAGAAAAAGAGAGGAGATTATAACAGGTGAATATTGTAAGCGGTTAGATGATGTCTGATGTGGACAAGGGGCATGGGGTACATACCTATATCGGTGTAGGAAATTTGATGGTTTTCTTGCAACAAAAATTTTAAGGATAAGCATCATCAAGAGAGATTCTAAAGAGATTTTTTAATGAGTAAACTCATCTCGAGAAAATGAATGTAAAACGTCTGCAAAAAGAAGGTTTTTTTTATAGATACCATTTATTTTTACTACCAAGGTACCTTTTACTCGTTATTTATTTAAGTTTTAAGAACAAAAATTGAAAAAAAGAAAATTTGTATAGTGGAAAAATTGCAAAACATTAAGTTCTTTTTGTTGGTGTTCTAACAGTGAATGAATAATTGGTGGAGAGCAACAGACTTTTAGAAAGAGACTCCAACTAAAAAAGTATAAAATACACACTAGAATAATAATTTAAACTGCTAACTTAGTTTAAGTGGAAGAGTAGTTAAATAGTCTAGTCAGTATGGATACAAAACCTTATATCCCACAGTTTTCAAATTACCTTACCTTTTTCTCCTGAGTTTAGAGATACAAATAAAAAAATTACTTCACGAAAGCATTCGAAGAACCAATACTTAGTTACCTACTGTCTCATTGTTTTCTATGATTGTATAGGGCTCTTCCCGCCCTCAATTATCTGCCGAATCTGAACGGCTTAAATAAGAGGCAATAATTCATGACGGGAGAAAGTCTTGAAGGATTTTCTACTCACTCCCAAGAGGCAGTATGCCTGGAATAAACATTAAAGCGGGCATCTTTATTTTTATTAGTGGCTTCGGGTTTTAAAGTCATAGGACGTCTAAAATGAATTTGAGTGTCATCAGCTTACGAAATGCATTGCATATTATAAATATGAGTTAATTCAGATATAAAGAAAAAAGTCATGTCCCGACAATTGATCCTTGTGGAACTCCATACTTTGTATTTCACAGGTAACTTGAGTACCAAACTCCTGCTGCTGAGGTATATAAAAGGAAGCATGTCTGGAAAAGAGAGTCAAGGGAAGAGTAGGCAGGTTTTAAGAAATAAGTTTGTCATGGCTATAGGAGAATTTAAAAAAAGGGCAAAAGGACTACAGCTGATCCTCATAATAGAAGGTTGGTGATGATTACTTCTGCGTGGGCATCAATGTTTCTTTTAGCAGAAAAGCAGAACTATTTGTTTCTTAATTTCAAGTTGAAATTCACCAAGGGAGCCATAGAGTTTTTTTGACTTTTGTTTTATCAACCCGATTTGCTGTCAGATTTACTTACTTAAGAAACAGCCACTAAGCACAAAGTTTTCATACAAAAGGATTTGTAAATGTTTGGCTTCAGTTGCCATTCAATGCAATAAGTTATATTACGGTATCCTCCCGAATTTGGACTGTTACTTCTTAGCCCAGGCAAAATGTACTTTTACTGCGGAATAAATACAGGCAAAGGTTTCTATCTTACAATTATCTTTACTAGTATAGTACGTGCAGCCCTCGAAAGACGAGAGCTAGTAATATTATTTGTAAATATAAGCTGTCCTTAGCATAGGGAAAAAATTGATGCCTTGCTTTCATGGAGAATTGAATTCGAATTGAATCAGGATCTAGGTCCATTGTAGACCTGGATCAGATTGAATCCGGATTACTCGATCCAAATCAGCTTATTGTCATAAACCTGGGTAGAAATTTCAATCCAGATTGAGTCCGATCCTTCGACCCGTTCATGTAAACGTGGTACGAGCTACTTATTATTATTTCCTGCAGCACTGAACGCAGTCATCAGACATTTTAGTTATCTTTCTAGTTAGTGCTGGAAAATTAGTTGGTTGGTGGGTGGAAAAAATCGAAACGTCACATTTTGGTTACGACAAAATATAAAAATAAATAATTGCGCGGTGTCGTTCTCGCTCTTGCTTGCACTTATTATGCAATTTTATCTTACCGTTTTTTAGTTTTTGTGGTGTAGTTATTTAATAAATGTTTGCATTCTGCACTTCTGTGCAAAAAAAAAAATCGTTCGGCTTTTGAAGACCGCGTAAATTGTACCACAAAATTCATGTTTGCCGTTTTATTATATTATGGCGGTAAAAAGTCCCGCAAACCATAAGCTCAAATAACGAAATCTCGCAAGTTTTTAAATCTTAAAAAAAATGAAATTTGGAGGAAAATGGATGATTACAAAACCTCACTTTTAATAGCATCGCTTGCAGTTTCGCACATAAAAAAAAACATGCAAACGCAAAAAAAAAGTTTAACCGAAAAACTTTAATTGTTTTTTCAAAACTTTTTTTTGAAAATAAATTTTTCCGACATTACAATTAGATATACAATTTCTATGTTTTCTTTCTTGCCCTTTACAACAATTGCAATAAAAACAATAATAATTATGAATAACAATATAGTCTTAAGTAGGTAGGCACTCGATTTGTTTTTCAGATGTTAATAAAAATTCGTAATGTAATTGCATTTCTAGAAATGAATTTTTTAAAATCAAAATCTCGTAAATGGAAAACCCGCATCATATTTCGCCGAGATTTTTTGTGAGATTTTGATTTGTAAAGTTTTAATTTGCGAGATTGTCAAAAGCGGGATGTTTTAAGTGAGAGATTACGAAAAGGGGGATTTTGTAATTACGACATTTAGTTATGCTAGATTTCAAATGCGAGATTTAAGTTTGCGAGATTTTGTACCCAACCCTATCATCCTATGTCAAATCGTGTGCACATCAAAAATGTCAAAAAATTGGGTTTTAACTTAAAATATTTACAAATACATCCACATTTGATCCTTTTTAATAGAATATTAGCATATATTCGCTAATACCGATCTTTTGAAAGATAAAAGGATACTGAAGAAAAAAAAAAAATATATAATACCGATAAAATTGACTAAAACTAAAAAATACCGGTTTATTTGTTCTTTTTTGCTTCTAAACGGAGCAGTTATCAAAATATAAATTATAATAATATTTTCTAGAAAAAAATTCGATTACACTTTTTTCATAAGAGTGCTCAGTTGCAAGATACTGCGACTTAAGAAATTGTCAAATTTAAAAAAATACTGTTTTTTTCCTCAAAATTTTGAGTTTTAAATATTCTGTTTAAACCATGGATAGACATATTTTTTTCTTCAATACAAAATCGACTTTCTGGCAGTGATTTTGAGTAATGTCCTCGAAAAACCAGTATTTTTGAAATTTGACCATTTTTTTAGATCGCATCGCATCATAGTGTCATCGAACTTCTTCTAGAGAATATAATTATCTTAACTAAGTTTGTATATTATTGTTTTGACAACTGTTCCGCTTAAAAGCAAAAATCTAAAAACCAGTATTTTAGAAGTAATAATATCATTTATATAGTCGCTATTAGAAAAAAACATATATGTATGTTAATGTCCTCTTGAAGAAAGTCAAATGGCCTGAAAATAGCATTCACAATTTTTGGAAAAATTTTACTGTTTAACAGTTACTTAGGAAAAACATATATTTTCAAAGCTTCATTTTTATTTTACTCCAATTAAAATATTTTTACTGAAAAAAGTGAACTTAACATCTTCGTTTAATGAATTCACCTTCTCAGAATACTTTCCTTTTAGAATATATGAGCTCTCAATTAATTTTATTTCACACTCCGTATTTTGTTTTCTTTTTTTACAAAATATTAAAAAAAATTCTTATCGAAAGTCCTCTTGAGTCATTATGTTAATCAAATTTTTCAATGTGACCAAATAATGCAACAAAAAAACCCCAATTATACCTACTCCCTCCCTCCCTATAACTTGTTGCAAAATAATCCTGAATCATTGATGTGCAAATTTGTAATGTCTAAATAGCGTGCAACTGTCCATATAATAGGTATATATGCAGGAATGTAAGTGGGTATACAAAAATCCATCCACAAAAATCCATCCACAAAAATCCCCATCATAAACCGCACTCAGCTGCAAAATAATGTATCCCTACAATTATTTGTTAATAATCATTTGCCCAGATTGTGCAACAAACAAACATACACAACACTCATTCCCATTTAAAAATATCAATTTAAGCGGAAAACCACTTCGCTTAAAGTGACTTAAATTATGAGGTCATACAACTTTAAATCGAAAATATACAATTCAAAACACTCATACTAACTTAAATTCTCTTATACTCGTATAACTCCTCTTTCAAAAAAAATTCTGGGCGCCCAATTAATTTCAATAAATTTGTTTACTGCGCATACAATTTTCCACCTAAATACTCGTTGTATAGAAACTAAACTATGGATAGCTGGTCACAAAGCAGGGCAGCAGCAGCAATAGCAACAACCAGCAACAGCAGCATGTCCGTCGCCACAATAATTATTATTGCAGTCGCCATATTTTGTCGAGAGTGGACATTCAATTCGATTAGTGGTGTTCTTCGTATCTATTAGTTGGTGTAACAGCGAATTGGAAATTATGTACCGCACATTCTAAAATCAAAACGGAGTAGCTACTGTAGAGGAACTGGGTGCAACTCGTATTCTCCGTCTAACTTCAAACTTCATCCAAACCTGAAAATCCAAACTGAGTCATTGAAGCTTAGGTACGTTGCGTTTGTTGCATAAATTGAAATGGCTAGATTGAGATAACCATCATGAGGTGTCTGCCCGTGTCACCTCAGAAAGTAGTCCTGTCTGATCCCATTTGAATCTAGGATTCGAAGAGAGCGTGAATTATTTACTTTCATTGCCACAGTAACGCAAACTGCCAAGAGCAACAATGACGCACTCGTCCATTACGTTGTGCCCGTGTGTAGAAAAGGAGTTTCGTTTTTGTATAACGTGTAGGTAGATCCCGGTGGTAAATTAATTGCGATCCATTGGAGTGGATAAGGGCTGCCGTAACGGCTTCGCAAAATATCCAAATGCAAGTAGGCGAAGAAGGATTGCGTTACGCGCAGAGTGATTGCCAGGATATCACATATAAAAGAGTATACCTATAAGATTTTTCTTTGCCCGCAGAAAGTGGGCGAATCGGTAGACAGACATTGGGCGGGATAATTTATTTTCATTAAAAAAAAAACTCCTAGTAGCGGGGATTTATTGGGGATAAAACAAGTCTAAAGGGCTGGGCAGACTTTTTCTTTAAATAGTGTATGTGTGGGTGTTAAATGTATATTTCAAAGTGTAAAATGTACTTTAGGGCATTTTTTGTATAGTTAATTCCTTCACTAAGTATGAGACAGTTTCTTTTTTTTTTTAGGAAATTTAGTGCATGTTTTTTTGAAACCTCCACATCCATGCAGGGCAGTCACATCCATAGTTAAATTGCTAAGGAAGCAAATAAGTGTGTTTGTCTTTTATAGGTCTCTCCGGGACCCATTAGGAGTGCCTCTTGCTTATGCTGAAATTGATTGATGGAAATAAATTTACCACATCACATATGTAGGCTCTCTCTGAATGATGGCATCAGAGACAAAAGTGTTTAACCGCCATGAGATAAGATTGATTGGTTCTAGATTTTGTATATATCAAATGAAAAATGTTTATTTTAGTTTGCTGCTGGGAATAAAATTATAAATGGTCAGAATATAAGGGTGTATCTATTAAAGACTAATTTAACTTAATAAAATGACCGCACCTAATAGAGACAGTCATTAAAAAAAGAGTGATTTGAGTAGTTAAATAAAGTGTCAGCATTTAGGTAGTGAATCAGTCTTATAACTTGAAATGACACTAGGTTTGCTTTTGTTCGGTATTAAATTCCACAGCATTATTAATACCCCGTTAATCATTGCTCTTTGCTCATCATATTTTCCCGTTGCAGTTCCATACTCAGGGAATAGAAAAAAGAGTCTCAAAATAAATGTGAAAAGTTAAGATAGTTGAGTTAGAAATGTCATGCAAGAGATGATTTTGGAAAATAAAAAAAAAACAGACTCGGAGACAAAATGGAGCCTTGAGCCACACCAGTCCTAATTTTGTAAATTTCACACGTTGTGCTACCAAATTCATTTATCTTCAGCTAATCTCTAGCAAATTTTTGGCATTCGAAAAATACTGCCGTTTTTAAAAACGTCATTCACATCTTAAATCAATTTGCTGAATATTTTTAAATGCAAACTGTAGTACTCTAAAGTCACATGTTCAAAAATATGATCTACGGTGTAATTCTGCAATAAAAAACCAAGATCGTGTTCGTAAACGTCAAATACGTTTGCAAGGCAATGTTTCTCTCAGGAACGATTCGATTTGTTATCTATTTATCGTAAAGTGTTGATGATTGAAATCAAAACTTTTCATCTAAATCGATCTTAATCTCAATCATTTCAATGATTCTCGATTTTTCATCCCTATTTCAATCATTTCAATGAATCTCAATTTTCGTTACCAATTCAAAAATTGTTGATTTTAGATGTTTTTTAATCCATTTACATAGTGACAATTCTTCAATAGAACTTGACAGTTGATTGCTTGGCAGATAGAGGATGAACTAAATTTTGGTAAGAAAAAGTGTATTTTGATCCAAATGTCACTCAACTGTCTTTAAATCACTTTTTTATAGATCACTTTAAATTTTGAACCAAAATACAGTTTTTTTGTCAAAAGAAAGTTTGTTCCCTATCTTTCAAGCCATTAACTATCAAATTCCATTAACGGATGGCTACGATGTTGTTGGATTAAAAAACCTCTTAGAAAATCTGAAATTTTTGATGAATTTGACTAGAAATTCTCATTTTTCCGAGCAGTAAAATATTGTTCAAAAAATTTTAGATCCTTTGAAGTTTTTGAAAAATTGGTACAGTCTTGAATTGAGAAATTTAGTCTGATTAAAATTGAAATTAAAATTGAACCCGAAATGAAAATGATCGACTGATTGATTGAAACAATCGAATAATATTAGTGAACGATTCGATCATTTGAAATGAACGAGTTACACAGCTCTAATTAATGAACAGGATGTTTGCGTGCTTGATGAAAGCAATATTTGCATTAAAAAATGACAATCTTTTGTTGATCAAACTTACGGTGATTTGACGTTTTTGAAAACGGCTTACGACAGGAAGAATTTAATGAAGATTTTTAGAACGTCTTATGCCTTTGTTATTTTACTTAACGACCAAGGAAGTAGATAGTACGCAGGTTCCTTTTTTTTGACATCCTTTCCTGAAATAAGTTGGTTCATACTCCAAAGCCAAGTTATTTGCTGCCCGTTAAAGCCAACAGAGAAATGAATGACTAATCATTTTCAAAACTTATTTTATCCAATTTTCAATTGAAACCTCAATTTCTTGTAAACTTAAAAGAAATAATATCAAAATTCACTTTAATTTCTTTGCTTCCAATTCATCACCCACCACAAAAAAAAAAATACCATGGTGAAGTTTCCTTTTCAACAAACTTAGTAAATGTAAATACCTTTCGATTGCTCCATTTAATTTAATTCACCATAAAAAAAAATCCTTGAACAAAAAACTTCAATAAAATCAGAGATTAACAACAAAGCCACTCAAACTTAATGAAATGCAACAATTAAAAGCTGGTGTTCCATAAAATTAACCTCAAACTGACAATAGGTTGGGTAGGTACACTCTGCCATTACTTCCCCGAGGAATTTAAACGAAATGAGAAAAGGAAAAAAAACATAAACCCTTTTTGTTTTAACCCTTATATTTATGCAACCCAAAAACATAAATTAAAGTTCGGCACCATTAGATCGGACGACTATCTCTCTGTAGCTGATCCCTATGTCTGATAAATTATGTGAAACTAACCCCAATCAATGCCACCTTTAAGACTTAATCTTACGAACCCAACCGAAAATTCCCTACAACCTTAAGGACTTTTCTCTCTTTCATTATGATTAATTGAGTTTCTGTTTGTTTGTCCTTTATATTATAATAACATTGGAACACACACCAAGAACACACAATATGTAAATTCTACATAAAATCTATGTAAATTGTATATTGTACATAATGTTGTCAAAAACAAAAGAAAGTTGTTTCTAAGATAATATTATGTATAAACAACACAACAAAAACGACAGCAAAATTGAATATTCATAGCCATCAAAAGGGTAAAAGAGAATTATGTCCTTGTTCTGACCATAGATTTAAAGACAAACTCAATCAATAAAAACATCATTCAGCATCTTATCCTTATTGCTCCTGAATGACAAACAAAAGAAAAAAGGGGGAAAAAAATCAATTTAAACCTCAAAGTGAATTCGATTAAGAAATTAGATAAGCTGGGTTGTAACACTGGACTCGACTCAATTAAGAGGAATTCCCATTTTATCATCAGAGAGAGGATAAGAAGGATTTTGTTTTCCGTCTTGAATGTATATACACCGTTCGTAGCCAAACACATACATTTGTGGAACTCCAAGAGTCTTTACTATCCTTCTTCTCTCCTGACGTTTTGGTTGGACATAAATGTTTAATACAGGTTTCCTGTTCGCCTTGATCTTAATTCGTTATGGAGTAAAAGACCAAAAGATATACAGAAGCTATTTTCTTGGTTGGCGCTCAGCAGGTGCATTTTTAATAAAAAAAAAAAATAGGAATACAAAAAGTGTCACGAATCGAAGATGTTTTCGTTGAAAGGGACCTGAACTGCATCATCACTGCAAGTAAGATAAAACCTTCCCGGGGGGCTTTACGATGACGTTTTATGAGGAAGCACTAAATATTATCTCAATCTTTGGTGGTTGAGTAGGTAGGTATAGATATACAAAGTGTGGACGACTTCCTCTGAGCGTTGGTTGATGAGGAGGATATCGACAAGCAATACAGACGTGTTTGGTTGAGTTGCAAAATGCAATGGACTTGTGCAATTATAAAAATGATAAAGTTATTAAATATTTCTTATCAAGAGATTTCTGTACCTACTTAGCACGGCATTTTAGCTTTGCTCTGGAGTTGTCTTAAACCTACAAAAGCTATTTGCTACACGAGAAAATTCCAAGCTGTGGAAAACAAGAAATTATAAATGCACTTAAGTTGGAACCTGTAAGTTACATAAATATAAATTGTGTAACTGAAAAGGGAAATCAGTATTTTCTATTTCACTGTCACCATCAGTAATATAAGTTGGAGACAACATTAAAGTGTAATTATTCTTAAATTATTTATAGAAAGATAACTTTGAGCTCTAACCTATAAATGTTCAACAGGAAGTTACTATTATTTTTGTATTATTAGGTTATGACTAATGAAGTACAAAGTTTTCTCAGATTTTAAAAGTTAATAAAAACTTGCGCATAGGTACTCTTTGAAACGCCTCGCATTTTAACAAAATAATAGTCGCTTAAATTGAAATTTCCTAGAGGCCTTTATTTCAACATAAACGTTGACATGTCGAGTAGAAATGGGTGACAACCACCATTCGTTCTGTTGAGTTCATTCAGCTTAAATTTACATTAACAAAACTAACTCAAAGAAAGAAATTCCAATACACGCGTGAACATTTCTATACTGAGTAAATACTCGTATAAGAACTAAATTCCTGTCAAACAATAAAGCGCAGAGAAAAAATTTTGAGTATGTACATGAACGTATGTACTCATCACATAGATTTCTGAGCACATTATTTACATCCTGAGACAATGGATAAATCTGTACTGACTACATAAAATTGTAAGCTTCCAATAAAATTTGAATGAACTGATTGCTTAAAATATAAAATTCATTGCTGAGGGCTTAATTGTATATAAAAAAAATGGAAATTATTACTTTTTATATAACAAATTTTTGAAAAGACTTTTTAGGAAAATTTTAGTGCGCAAATCTTTAGAATTTATTTATGTGTAAAATTAAATAAAAAAACGTTAACCTATTTTTGTGGTTTTCAATCTGGCAATGCTTTTTTCGGAGTTAGTCTTTTTGACAACTGTCATTTGATTTATGATCAAATCATGGTTTGCCATTTCATAATGAATAGACTGAACTACGTTTGGAAATCGTGCAAATTTAATACCAAAATAATGGTTCGGTTCGCGCGACACATAGCGAAACAATCAATTTATTGAAAGAAACTTTTGGTGAGTGCATTTTCTCCCATCGCGTGTCGTGGGGTTATTTTTTTTTTTTGGGGCTATGTGAAGTCACTTGTCTACGCAGATAAGCCCGAGACGGTTGATGCCTTGGAAAAAATATTCGGTGTCTCACCAAAAGTTTCCTTCAATAGAGTGATTGCTTCGCGATTCGTCGCGCGAACCGCGACCGGTTGCACAATTTGCAAACATTATTCAGGAATAAGGCTATTCATTATGAAATAGCAAACCAAATTGAGCATAAGTCAAATGACAGCTGTCAAAAAGACAAACTCAGAAAAAAGTATTACTAGATTGAAAACCACAGGTCCGAAAAAAACACTCTTTATTATTAGTTACTAAGTGCAAATTTTTTACTTATTTAAGCACATGGAAATAGTTTTATAAAAACCGTAGAAGTAATTTTTGTGAAATTTTTTTTTTCGAAAAAATGTATTCTGTGTTCAAAGCGGTGTACTCCACGTCTAAATCGTCATTTCTTCTTATATATGTAGGTACTGTACTAATCACAATATGTATTTAATATAGTTGAATGTAATGGAAACATCATTTTGTGCTCAATGGATGTAGCATAGCTTCTTGTAATTGCTACATTTAAAAGTTGTATGTAATAGATACAGCTTCTTGTACTCACTGCATACTCGCGTTGAATCCTTCTGCACCTCTTTGTATAGTGCAGCTGTAATGGGCATAGCATAGGCTCTTGCAATCACTCCATACTATAGTTGCATGTAGTAGATACAGCTTCTTGTACTCACTGCATATTTGCGTTGAATCCATCTGAACCTCTATGTATGATGCAGCTGTAATGGATATAGCATAGCATCTTGTAGTCACTACATATATGAATCTTCTCTGTTTTCTGTTTTAAGTATGTACCTCAGAAACAAAGTTATTTTATTTAAGAAAAAGCTAATATTAGCTTACATGAATTTAAACTTGGATCCTTCTAGGCACTGAGCGATTACGCAGCAACTAAGCCAATTCATACTCGAAGTACAGAATACTTGTACGAGAAGTGATTGTGTTGATATTCAAAGCTTTTACATGGTGCTGTGACAAGCAAACGAGACGTATGCAAAGCAATATCTAGAAAAACTGATGTGGCCTTAGAGCTAGGTGCTCAGGACATCAAAATGTTTTGGTTTCGGTTGGGTCTTTTTGAAATTTCACTCTCTATATTTCTCTATTGTTTTAACTTCGGCTGAAGAAATGCTAGTGGACTGTACCATCGTTCAGTATTAAAAGTTTCGTTCTATGCTCAAAAATGTCTGCATCAATCCCTACGGTCATATTCCATTCATTAGTATTTCAATTGGTGACATTTGCTTTGAGAGTTTAGATAACAACTTTGCTTACATAACTAACTCCTTTTGAAAGTTCTCCTTTAAGTTCTACTTAAAGTAGGTAAATTTTTCCAGGAAAAGGCAAAATATTTTATTTTACTGACCCAATAATTTTTCATTTATTTCTTGTGTTAAATTTAACAACGTTGATAGGAAAACGGTAAACTAAGCTCTAATTTAATATTCTATGGTAATCTGTAATCTGCCACCAAGCCATAGATTATTATATAGGAACCCTCTGAAAATGTTTGATTTACGATTTCGAAATGAGGTATTCGTTTAACTTCAAAAATACCTTAAGTTAATAAACATACTTATTTGATTACACTATTAGAATTTAAGGGCTACCATAAAACTGCACCTTATTTTAAACAAATTTCCTTCATTTTCATCAAACTAAAGCTGATTCATCTATTAACCTTAAACAAAGTAGTATTTAGAAAACCCTTCATTCGCACTATCATCATTATGGAGTTTTTGATGTTGTTCTTTTTAACGAAATATGTACCTTCTTCTATATGGGTTTATTCTCCTCTTAAAAAAAAAATCTAAGGGAATAGTAAAAATATTTACTACTCTACCCATAAACCTGGTCCTCACCAAGCTATAAACTATCATAAACCCTCAACGTGATTGACTTTTCTGCTTATATACACTTCAAGTTTTATCATACCTAAAATTTTATCGTCCCTCTTCAAAAATTTTATGTCACACATCATCATCCGAGTATGAAAACATTAAAAAAAAAACAAAATGAAGGAAAATCAAGATGTCCCTTATCCGACTTGTTGTTTTTCTAAATTACAAAAAAAAAACACCAAATAGTTTTCCTAGCTCAATAATATAATTTCACTAAAAACACTTTCATTCTGAATCATCAAGTGGCTTGACATATGAAATTTTCGGCGTCTTCAAGTGTTTTCTTTTTTTTTTTTGACTTCAAAAACCTATAAATTATGATTGCCTTGCATTCACACGTACCAAATACCTTTTGTGGGAAAAGATAAAGAATTATCTTTATCGAGAGTCATTATAATCAGAAATGTCATGTTGACATTTGTTTAAAAAACGTCATGTTGCATTTAGATCGGGGATAAACATGAGTAAGCAATCAAATAGTGGATTCAATCCATGTGTGCTGAGTCAAGGTGCTGATAAAATTCAAAATTCCAAACAAAGACATAGTAACTCAATGAGGTATTAAGGGTTTTGTGTGGTCCCCAGATTGAATTTCAATGCTCCACATTTATTTTTATTGATTCGTCCTTCGCCCACTATGGCAAACAATACACCAGCAATAAGAACTCGTATTGCAACCGTCATAAGGTCTGGCTTCAACTTTCTGCGGATCAAACTAATAAACAATTATTGCTGACATTAGATGATGATGGAAAATTAATATTCCTCGGAATTAATTACTGCACACATCGAATGATGACACACACAAAGTGACAGTTCGACCGCACAACGTTTCATAGAGGCGAAGCCAAGCCAATTCCAATGAAAACTGAGCCCAGTTGTGCAATCAGCAACGTTTGATTTGACGTATGACTAACTTCTGTCAAAGACCTCGTTATTATCAGCAAAAAAAAGAAAAAAACAGTTTGACAGTGTTGCTTTTTGTTTTTGTTTGTTTGCTTGGACTGGAACTGGACGTTGTTGCCATTGGACAACATCAAAGCTTCCGGTTGGTCGTTAGGTCTAGTTTCAGGGAATTCATCAACATCGTTGTTGTTGTTTATTTTTTTTTTGATTTGAAACAGTATCTCATATTTTTGTTTACACTAGAGGTTTTGAATTAGAAAACCATATACCTATGTGTTGCAAAAATGTATTTCTCAAAGAGTAAACTGACATCAGAATGAAGAGAAACAGAACTCTGGATTTTTTATGTCAAAGTTTTCATTTATTGCGAATTGATGGGTGGCATTGGCCCACCTAGTTTTTTTTGCATTGCTATCAGTTGGCATCCACTTGTGTGGATTTTTCGATAAAATTTGTATGATTACGAGCAAAAAATGGGACCAGAAATGTGTTTTTTATTTTCCCATAATATTGAACAACGCACTTACGGAATTGTATATATTTTTTGATACAAAAAAAATGGGTTGGTAAGCAAAAACCAACAAATATTTAAAAACAAAAATACCCATAGATGCATTATGGCAATATGTTGTGCATTTCGAACCGCAATAAGGTTTTGTTTTAAATAAAACTTTTGGTATTTAGTTGCCATTAAATTTGCGGCTCGTGGTGTATAACCCACAACAAACAAAAAAAATACAACAAAAATGGTTTCACACAAGTGGAATGCATCAATGAGATCAGAAGTGGGTTTAATCTGCATTAACACCTTTCGAATAATTTAAAAGGTTTAAGCGCATTAAAAAGAGGTGACTTCTGAATTTACATGCTCAACGGGATCCTTAAAATGCAATTCAATTAAAAAAAAACTTTCATAATGAATTCATTATTATTTTAACTTCTTAATTCAATTAAGTACCTAATGAATACTGATGAATGAATTTATCAAAAATTGTCTCTCCTGGGGAATTATACAAATTGTCTATCGAAAGGTTGTTGGCTTTTGAAAATGTAAAAGGTGTTTTGCAAAATGGTATTCTTTATGAAGACCTTTTTCTTGTTATTTTTTTAAATTAAACAAATTTAATGAATAGCGCCAGGAATAACAAAATTTAAATGAATCACCATTAAATAGGTGACAAATGTTGATAACTAAAAAATACTTTGTTTAAGAAAATAGATAGCAATCGAAAATATTAACATAGTGATGGTTTTTTTGTTGTTGTTGTTGTTGTTGTGTTTCTTTAGAAAGGAATGTCTCACATGATATTAGGTGTCAGAAATAAATAAATAAAAATGAAAATGTCTCTATCGTTTAAGGTAATCGATATACTGGATTGAAGTGGTTTAATCTAAAATTGGACAAGTTCTTATATTTTTTATTAACTTCTGTTTAAATGTTATAATTTCTAAGAATGCGAGTAAGAGTGCGTGTTGGGTTTTTTTTGTTGGTTATTGTTATATGGAAAGTATATACCTATTCGAAAAAATTATTGCTCATATACATTTCATGGTTATTTTTATTATTTTCTTTATAGTTATTATTTTCTATAAAGGCAAGTTATGCATTCATATGAAATGAACAGATGAAATTTTTCAAAGAAAAAAAAAGTTAAAAGAGACATTTTCTTCGTATTTCTATATCTCCATTTAGGGAATATTTTTAATTTCATAATTAATTGAAAGGGACTTGTTTGATTTTGATTAAGAAAATATTTTATAAATGTTATTCGTATTCAAATGATCCATCTCTAAGAGTTAATTACGTAAGTCATTTATTTCATTATTCATTAATTTCCCATACAAATTTAAGTTTTTACTCTAATGATTAATTATTTTATTTGTAATTTGTTACTAAAACAATTTTTTAGCCATAATGCTTTCAAATATATAGTTAAAAATTCAGATTACTCCGGAACTAATTTACTCTTCGTAAATTAGAAAAGCCATTACCTGCCATTACCCCTTGTAATTTGTAATTAAAAAAACATCTTGTGATCACAAATGTCTTATAATTTATTAGTCTGCGATTTTTAATGACATAATATGTATAGTTTGTCAGTTGCAGACCTGTAAGCTTTCAAGTACAAGCACGAGATACTGGGTACTTGACTGGTACCAGTACCATGCACCCGGCACTTGAAAAACACCAAGAACAAGTACCTTGTCAAGTACTTTTTTCCAAGTACATGTACTTGCTACTTTAATACCGCCCAGTACATTTTTAAGTACAAGTCTATTTAAGTATTTTTCACGTACAATTCGTTGAGTAGTCTGTTTGAACTATCGAATAATGACGACTATTGCGAGAATTTAGCAAGATGACGCCAAAATAACGAGAAGCCATCAGCCGCTGTGATCTGTGTTTTTGAGTTGAAATAGTCATTATTTGATAGCTCAACCAAACTACTCAACGAATTGTACTTGAAAAGTACTTGAAATGGACTTGTACTGAAAAGTATTTGAAAATGTACTGGGCAGTATTAAAGTACAGAGTACATGTACTTGGAACAAAGTTCTTGACAGAGTATTTGTACTTAGTGTTTTTCAAGTACCAAGTACATGTTATTTGCTTCTTTTTTTTAGAACATGTACAAGTACAAGGTACTGGGTACTTACAAAGTGCTTAAGTATAAATGTACTTAAGTACTTTACAATTTGCTCTGTACTAAACAAATACAAAAATTAAACAAATCAAAAATAATCAATGAAGAAAAATTAGATTTTCAATTCTAAATCATATTTATAGAGTAATATGTAGGTAGGGAAGCTTCACTATTTTTTATTACAAAGTTACTTTTTATATTATTTTTAAATTTTAAATTAATTTTAAATTTACTTTTGGGGCTGAAATTTCGTGGTAATTTTGGACGTGTTTAAGTTTTTTAACAATTATAATATTCTTTCCTGCCACTTGTGTAGCACTTGAACTACATGTGTAGTATAGGCAGCAACAAAATCCCTCCATTAGTCTCAATAAGAAGCAAGCGGTTTTATACATAGATATGACCATATCTTAATATTCTGATACCACCAATACAGTTGAACTCTAGGTTATTTTTTATTGCATAACGTCTGCATCCAGGAACGGCCCGAGATAGATTAGCACCCTGTGTAAGCTTCATCATTAGCGCCCTCAATTGTGGTTATCTGTGGAAGAAATCATTTCCTCATTAACCAAGGTTCTATTTCGCTATGCGTTTTTTTTAATGATTAACAAAAAATAGATAGGATTTTATTAAAACCTAGAAAATCGAATATTATTGTAAACTTAACTTAAAAAACATATCACAAAAATAAAGAACCAGATTTTTGAGAAAAAGGAAAATTCTAATAAAAAGAAAACTTCGAAAATATCTATTGGCTGAGCCGATTGACCTAAAGATTGACTTTGTTTGAACCTATTTTTTTATAGAATTTTCAACCTACACTTGCCACTGTCTGTTCCATCAAAATCCAGTCCAGAGTATAGTTTTGGATTATTTTCGATTTACTTAAACAAATATTTCCATCAAAACAAATAACAACAACAGCAAAAAAAAACTTACATAGCGAGTTTTTACTCCAGCAAGAATTCCAAACTAATCTTTTGGGGGGCTACATGCACTTCTCAATCGACATAACCATCATCCAGAAACAACATTGCATCCATGTCTCTTTCTCGAGAAGTATGTAGTAAGAACATGCAGTAGCAGAAGCAGCAGCTGTTGTAAGCATTTTAAACTGACAACTACTTGCTTGGAGTGCTTGTTGTTCCATTTCTTCTTTCATCAGGTTGTTCGGAGTTCTTGTTGTTCTTTTTTTTTATTGGTTTTTTGCTTCTCTTGAACTATCAATATGTTGTTAATTAATGTTTATTCCAGTATACGGTTGCCAATAGGAACAGCAAGCATACACATACACAAACAAAATGAAGTGAATTCCTTGCACTGGAAAATGCACTCAATCCCCCAGTGTGTTTGGTGAGAAAATGGGTTTTTCTCTATGAAAGCAAACATCAGGCCAGGCAGTGTTTGTTCATTTTATCGTTCGTTTGTTTGATGGGGAGAACACTTAAGACCCTCTCTTTACACAAAGGCTCAAATTAAAAGCCAATTAAAGTGACCAAATCCAAACCCTCCTCATGGTCGTATGTTGCTGGAATGAATAATACGAGTATTATGTTCTTGAACCTATTTTGGCATATTAAAGAAATTTTTATTGCCCCCACCTTCAACTTTGAACCTCGTGCTAAGTGGCAGAGGCAATATTTCAAGGAAATAAAGCAAACAAAACAGGTTCGAAGTGGCTGCTCTGAGGCACACCATGGCCGCTAGCTGACATAAACAGGTAATGTACCTGATAAATGTCATACAAATTAAAAAACAAAAAACAAACAGACAAAAAGGCAGACGAAGAGTGAAAAAGAGTATAAAGTCGGTTGAATAGATTGAAGATGGACCTTGTGCAGTTGAATGATGATCTGGTGTTTACAAATTCAAGTCCCGTGCGGTGTATTCCTGAAGCATGCGGCATTCTGGTGATCCTAAAAGGGTCTTCCAACTGCATTTGATCATTTTTAATGTATTTCTGTCTGTTTGTCTTGTGCGTTGAAAGAGCATTTATCGCAAAGTATTGCGCAAGCATTAATATTTACTTTACCGACGACGATGAGATAAATGATGTACGAGAAAAACCACGGTGACGATGACGATGAAGACTATGAAATGATGGCGCGACGTTATCACCAAGCGAAACACTAAAGAGCGTCATCATCATCATCTTGATGATAATGTACCAAGTCGCACAGCACGAAGACCCTTTTCTCGAGAAGAGACGGACGTAGGTATCGTTGGTTGGACGAACTTTATAAGATGGTCTTGCTGATTAATTCTCGGTGATAATATTCATTGTGCCAAAGCCGAGGGAGTGCTCCAGATCGTGATGGGGTCTTTCTTTCTGTTTTCTATGTTTTGTTTTTTTTTTCGGGCCAACTTATTTGATATGCACACAACACATATTATGCCAGAATTATGGATAAATATGATCTTTTCAGTGCGGGACTCTGTTGGTTTTTTGTCGGTTTTTTTTTCCTTCAGAAAGTATTGTAGGTATCTTTTGTTTGGGGTTTTTTTATATAAGAGAATTTACGTTTATTACAAGAAAGAGATTTTTATCATTTAAGCGGCTTCATGCGGAATATGGGAAGAAGGTTTGTTGTTGTAGGACTAAGGTGAAAACTGATTTCAGGGTTTGATTACGATTGTTAAAGTGGATTTTTCTTTTGCGTGGTGAAATGTTTGTTGTTTTTTTTTATTTATATTAATGCGTATGATGTTATCAGGATATTTTTTGAGATGTTTGTTTTTTTTATAATATTATGAGTTCAAATTGTGAGGGCAAAGTAAACATAATATAATTTTTGTTTAAATTATTTATCTTTATTGAATGCGTAATTGTATTTTGTTTTGCCTAAAGGTCTTTTATGCCTCTGCACTAAGAGAAACAAATCCTTGCCCTGCTTGTTCTTGAGAAAATCATATTCAAAATTGCTTTTCGGAACTTTTACGACACTCAAATGTAAGAAGTGTAAAAAGAACGTTTAAGACCTATAGATACACCAAGAAGGTTGTAAATTCAATTTCAGAAAAATACCAACAAGGTTTAACATGAGATTTTTCTTCCATAATAGTTTTCACCGTGATTGTTTTCTCGCGTGTTCAATTTCTCTCATGCTATTTCCGATGGTAATTTTCTCAGATAATAGTTTTCTTACTTAATAGTCTTCTTTCTTTTATAATTTTTTCGCAAGATTGTTTATTTGTTTGATATAATTTCTATCCATTTGAGAGTTAAAAATTCCGAGAAACTCTCGTAAGTGGACACAATAATGAAATTAACTCCCAGAGAGGTAGACAGCTATTCGGGGTCACTATCGGGAGTACTTATTATTGTAAAAAGAAATAGGAATGCACCTTGCCTTCGAGAGCTGCTTTCAGTCTTTTTACTCTCAAATGGATATACTTGAGTACACTTGTAGTACCTCGTGGCATGATGGTTAGTGCGTAGGACTGTCATGCCAAAGGTCTGGGTTTGATTCCCAGCCGCTGCCACCTAAAAAAACAGAAATGTTTTTTTCGCGAGGTTCTGCCTCTTGCGAGGAACTGACAAATCCTCCAAGGGTAAACTTGTCATGAATAGTGCTTCTCATCTAGTCGTTCGGACTTGGCAAAAAATTGTAGGTCACCTCCATTCCTGCCAAAAATACGCACACAGGAATGGTTGAGAGTTGTAAGTCACTAGGCCTTGGTTCTCCACGAGCTGTTGTGCCACCTAATTTATTTATTTTTGGATACACTTGAGAGTTATACTTGTAAGTTGCTCCAGTCTTTTTACTTTAAAATAGATATTTTCGAGAGCTGCTTAAGAGATACTAGCAGTCTTTTTACTCTCAAATGGATACTCTCGAGTGCTTCTTAAAAGTTCCTCTTATTTTTTTTTAATCTCAAATGTATACGTACCTTAAAATTTCCATCACAAATGTACAATGAACATAGCAGCGTTGCATAAAAATAAGTAATTCGATTACACAAAAAAAGACATTATCGATTACTCCGTCTAATGTTTAATTTAAGAAATCTAATTACGCACTACATGTATCTACATTGTGTGATTTTAACAATACTGACATTTACATTTGTTAAATTCAATTCGAACAATTTTAACTAACCATTATATTGTAATTTTTAATTTAAAAACAAAATCTATCACATTCATTATAAATTAGTAATGCTAATGGGTGATTAAATTTTGTTTAATTATATTTTACAAATGTAATGGCATATAGAATTCTTATTGATGTGATGTTTAAGTTGTTTCTGAATGGCATGTTTTGCATGGGATTGGGGCGAAACCGAACACTTCAACTGACACAAATAATATATATTACCTGTTATCTACCTTGGGATTGTGAACATATTATACAAAATTGGTAAAATGATTGTTAGACAAGCATTCATTTAGACGTTTTCTGTGATTTACGTCAATCGATTGAAAATATAAGAGCCCTTTTTATTCTCAAAGAACACAACCAATATTAATAAACTAAAAAATCAAGAAAATCATGTTCATTTAACCGACTTTGTTTAACAATGAAAATCTTTTCTTTAAAGGTCACATTTATAATTCACCAAACAAAAGAAAACAAAAATCTTTTCATGTTCGATGCATTTCAATTTGAATATTTAAACATTTTATTAAGTTAGAACATTTCGAACCAAATCGATTAGGTTATTTTCCATTTTTAAACGAAAAAAAATAAAAATAAAATAAAATACTCAATTGAGTTGCGGAGAAGCATTTTTATTCAAGTATCAGGTTCGTTCTGTTTGACTTCTGAATATTTTAAAAAAAGAACTCAAATGACGCAAATGTTTCGTCTTTTACAAATATAATGTTCTTACAACATCTATTTTTTCATTTTATTTTAGAAGAAGAACACAGTTTGGTTTTGTTGAATTGTTATTTTTTTTTTGATTTATGCAAATTTAAAAATTATTTATAATATGTAAAGTAAAGCAGGAAAATAATAACAAGAGAGGAAGAACAAAAATAAAAGAAGACACAAACATTTTTTTATTATTTTTGTATTCCAGTTTCCATCAGATGTTTCGGTGGATGTTGTGTCTCTGTCGAAGTATCCATTGATCGTTCTTTGATGCATGATTATTCTTTGGATATAATCTTATTTTTTTTCTATTGTCTTGATTTTATTTTTGTGTCTTTTTTTGAAATGGTATTTGTCTTAAAATTATTTATAATTTTTTATTTTAAAAATTTCGGCAAAGTCCCGAAAAAGCCAAAATTTCTGGAATTTCCTTAATTAGTTGACTTTTTGTTCACTTAACGAAAAATTCGTTATCCCAATGAAAAAAAATCTTAATAGGATTCATTGTATTAATTAAATTGCGTACAAGACATTTTCTCTTTATTCTTATTATTTGTTTTGAAGAAAACTTCATAATTTATGAACAACATTCATAAAAGTAAATAAAATGTCGTTATTATTAGTTGACAATACGAATTACTTTATGAATGAAATTTTTTTTTGTTTAAAGTAAAAAAACTTAGCCAACAACTATTTGAAATGATCAATTAACCTCTATATGTATAACTTCAGGTAAACGCATCTGTTATACGTTAAATTGTGAAGTAAGTTCATTGAATCAACAAAAACAAATATTAAATGAATGAAAGGGTTCCTTTGGTCAATTTAATCACATTGTAAACATAACGAAAAAATTAGACAAAATTGTTTTGTGAAAGTTTCAATATTTTAAAAAATAATTTATTATTTCAATGAAATTCTTCGTTGTAAAGACTGGGTCATGGTGTACTTTAAGAATGCCTATAAACGGTTCAATATTTTTCAATAATTATTACTTCATTGAAAAGGATTGAAGCGATATGTTTGTTGGCACACCTCCAAAAACTACAAATTTCTATAAATTTAGCCCAAAGTCCAGTCAAAGTTCATATTAAAAATAAAATTCTTAGTTTTGGGAAATACACGAACAGACATATTTTATAAAATAATTAAATTTCAACTCAATTATTTTTTGTTTCTTTCATTCTAGCTGCCATCACAAGAACTTCGAATAGAGAGTTCACACAGCCATTATGCACATGCACCTAGCGGCAGTAATTTAGCAGACTCAGCTGAATCTGTTAAATCGTCGCCATCTTCTTCAGTTGCAGCATCATTGCAATATGATCTGCAAACAATTCAACCACAACAAGAACAAGAGCAAGAACCTCGACGGCATAACATGCAATTAAAATTGCTCCAATTCCAACCATCACCATCACGACGACAACAATCTGCACCATCGCCGCCTGCTCCTCCAGTTCCACCTCAGCCGCCCTATAATCTAGCAACCCAACAACAAACAACTGTGATCATTCGCAAGGATATACTTAGCTTCAATTTCTCCGACATCGAAGTGTCGGAGCGTCCATCGATTTTAGATGATATTGAACGGCGAGGTCGTAACGGTGAACTGTTGCACGATCTGAGCCAACGCGCGGTAACGGCAACACCAAAACCACCGATCACCGAACTCGATGACATTTTCATTAGTGTGAAGACGACAAAAAATTATCACGACACCCGATTGGCGCTGATAATCAAAACGTGGTTTCAATTAGCACGGGATCAGGTGAGTTTGGTTTATAATGGGTGATAATAATGTTGGTGACTATGAGAGTCATCCTGATGATCATCATAAGCGTAATTTCTTGTTAATTTTATGTTTTAACTTTAGGTTATTAATATTGAACTTTATTGGTGTGATCGTATACAATTCGTAATAAATGATCTTCTTCGGCTACGATGAGTGTGAAGAAATGGAATATAGACACGCATAGAAGAACAAACTGTGAAACTATCTCTCTCCTCTTCATTCTGACAGTTGTTGTGTGGTAGAGTTGGGACGTGATCAATTTACCTCAAGCGATCAGTGATCGTTATCGTAATAGCAATCGCTATCGATATGGCAACTGGAAGACAATATGGGTATCCAAAGTCGAGCGTCATTCATTGTAACCATTTTTATTATAGGTTTGGCGTTGCATGATGCTCGATGCCAGACAAACTGTTGCATCTTCGGTCGTCTCGTCGCGTCTCGTCGCATCGCTTCGTTCATCGTGAACAGATAAAATAATTGACAACTACTGCAACGATCAGCAAACATTGCACTGACAGATGAAGATGACGATAACAAGTGTTATTGTTGTTTTAGCACAAAATGGAAGCTGCTACCATTTGCGGTGATGAGTTTCATTTCGTCTCGTCTTGTTTCGTCTCCGTTACCAAGTAAAGTAGGTGATTATTTTTTCTTTCTTCTTTTTATTGTGTCCTGGTGGAAATCTTTTGTTTATTTGACATATAAGGATGGGAAATGAAACCAGATCGCGTCACGGGGGCTAATGAACTCTCACGCAGTGCAGTGTGATGTTGGCTGACTGCATAGCATATGCCAAATTGGTATTAGAATGTCCGCCATCAAAAAACAGTCTGTTTTAGATCAACTGTCATTGATTGATTGCTAACAAGATAGTTTGACACACTGGTGATAGGTGTAAATTACTTTGAAAGTTAAACCAATATGGCTATTTTACTCATCCAATTTGATATAGTAAAGAAAATAATGAGGCTTGGAGAGAATTTATTGCAACAAATATGGTTATTTGCTATGTGACGACGGAGGTTTGACCATGTTCGTTTTTTTTTTTTTTAATGGGCAAAGTTATTTCTTTTAAACAGCTCATATCTTTTATAGCTTTAAACTTTCTCATTTTCTTAAATGACAATCTTTTCTTACAAACTTTATATTGCTTGATAGATTCCAAATATAATAAATTTGGCTGATTATAGTGTGACATTTTGCCGGTAGGCGTACCTCTACGAATAATGACATTCCAACATCAATCGACCAATTAGAATTAGAAAAGAATATTAATTGAGTCATTTTTGAGTTTTTTTTTGTGTCAGAGTGTAAGGTTTTCTTTCTAATAACATATTACCATTTACCAACACTCAATAATGTGACTTTATGGGAGATAGAAACTGCTAGGAATACTAATGTCAATGATGAGCTAACTATTTACGAGGGATTACTAGGTGTATACCTTTATTTGTTGTTGTTTTCTATTGATTTTGTGTATATATGCTTTTTCGATTTTAAAAGTTAAAATTATAATAATTAAATGTAAAGAAATAAATCAAGTAAAAATGAATAAAATAAAAAGGTATAATTTTTAATGAATATTTAATGAAGTTTTGGAGGGCTTATCTTTGGACGCAAATCTTAAGATGGTTGAAATAAAGGGCTCGATTATTGTTCTTTTCTTTCGATATATTAGCCATCTTTTTAACAGCAGGAGACAAATATATTGCCTTGAAGATGAGACATTTGTGGAGTCAGGGACGGGAGAAACAGAATGATTATGATGATTTTGATATATTGAAGATAATTCAAGAGATTTAAATCTTTGAGATTTAAAGAAGATTACAAATCTTAATAAATCTCAATTTCGTGATCGGTGCAAAAGTAGCATAAGATGAACCTTCGGTGGAAATTATAACATTAACCACAAAGTCTAACGGTATTCACATTAGACTGAGAAACTGGGATTTTGTTGACTTTTTAGTATTCTCATCTGACTTTTTCATTGAAGTAAGGTGTTTAAATACTGAAACATCAGGAAATATAGTTTTTCTATACTTAAAATATCTATAGGTCTGTTTTTTTACTTTTTCAAATAAAACTCAATGAAAACTGTGAAAGATATTTTGAAGTGTGGGGATGGAATTCTAAAATCGCATTGTGAATTAATTAACACAAGTTCATTATGCCTACCTATGCCTGTGCAATGGTTTAAAACTAAAAGGCGTTATAAATTCGTAGTACGGGAACAGGCCTTGTTTAATATGCTATTTTATACCTGTTTGTTAAAGTGAAATTTTCACCAAATTCCACAAACTTGGATTTTTTTCTTCTATATGGTTTCTGACAGCACATTTTGATAATTTTTGAAAGCTTAAAAGAAATTTTACGTTACCAAACACACCTTTTATATCGTTTCCGTTTTCTCCAAAAGCCATCGATATTGTTTTTGAAGAACCAGCCTCTACCTGGTTCATTATTAAATGTCAAATTCAAGACTTTGGCATAGTGACATTTAAGTGACAGACGTTTTTTTTTGTGGAGGCAAATAAATATTTGGAATGGTCATTTTTGTTAGAAATTGTGAGGAAATAGGTTATTTAAAAGAAAATTTAAAAATCTAAATTCAGCACGAACTCCCTCATGAGACCAACTTTTTTTTTGCTATGCAATTTCATTTTTCTGTGTGCCAAAGACTTAGCTGTCTCTTTGACACTGACAATTTTGTAGTAATCCATATTGACTGTTCCGAACAATATTTCCGGAGTCTTTCTCCATTTCTGATTTCAAGAATTAAGAATTTTGTATTAATAAAAATCGTAATATTAACTACTAAGTCACGTTAAGTTTTAAATCTTAACGAAACTCTAACACAATCAGGAAAAACTCCACTGTAACGGAATTTTACGAATCTGTGAACGTCAAAAGCGATAGTTTTCGTTCTATGAACAGTCAGATGTAAGACTGTAAGGGTTCGGCCCCGCGGTTAGTGGAAAGCAACAAAGCGGCAGAATGCCAAAATCGTGTGCAACAAAAAAACAAAAAAAAACATAATGGGTTTGTATCGTTGCTGATACGTATAAGAAGTTAAGAACTTGGCAATACTTCTTTTTACATATTCACTGTTCTAATGGATTTCAATTTGCTAATTCCAGTCACAATGAACATATTTTAGCGCAAACATTTAAACAGCGTTTTGTTAAGAGCTAAAGAGGATACTAGTAAACAATCTTCTACATATTTAATAATTTCCTAGCTTTTCCAAATTTGTAAACTTTTGTTTTTAGATTTACTGACTATTTTATTTTTACTAAGTATCTTAATAATTCCATTTCACATAGAACAGTTCATTTGAACACGTCTAAGGAGTGACAGTTCGTATATAAAAAAACAAACAAACCTTTTACAATAATTACAAATGTAAAATGTCAAAGTGACAACCTTAATATTGTTATTTACAAAACGGTGTTCACTTGAAATTAATTCCTCGTTTAATTATAATTTTGTGGTTTGAAAAGAATTTTAAGGAAACTTGACTTTGATAAGGCTACGGGTGTTTTTGGATTCGAATTTTATCAAGGCTCTATGATGGTTTTATTGTTTGTGAAGAATTTTTACTGATGAGTTTTAGGGCTTGACGTACTAGTTGTAATAAAAAACAAAAAATTTATAAGTGAAAAAAAGACAAAGCTATTAAACAAAACGCACTGAGTGAAAGTTGACTGCCAGAAAATAAATGAGTTTCTTGTTAAATGTCATACAATTAAAAAAAATTATGTCAGCACAATTTTTCGTAGTTACTTACCCTTGCATTAAATTTTAACTTACATCAGAACAATCATAATTGGTAATAAAAATAAAAATAAAAATAAACGAGAGCACAAGATACGACGAAACACGAAAGTCAGTATGAAAAATATTAGAGATATTTTTGTGCAAGAAAGGACCTTATTAAAAATGAACTATGTACATCTTTGTCAGAGTTGAAAAATAGGTAAATGTGTTTTTAACTTCAAGAACTTTCAACTTAATAATAATTAGGTATTCATTTCATTTCATAATACGATTAATTAATAGTAGGTACGTACTTCGGACGAAATGAGATAATTTTCTTGAAAGTTTTCAAATTCGATATAAAATTATTTCATCTTGCCATCTTAATGACATTAGCTTACAGTTCAAAATTTAAAATCAAAGTTTTTTTCATTTGACATACTTTGACGTGTTGCGTTATTTATCATTCGGATAAGTCAACATGGCTGGTTTTAACTTAAACAATGCCCATTTTTGCAATTTAAATGACATTTTGTCTCATTTAAAAGAAAAGATAAAACAGTTAAAATTAAAAGTATATTGTCAAGTAAAAGCAAATTCAGATATAGTAAGGTCTAAAACAAATTAAGAAAAGTTTTAAATACTGAGTAAATTTTTTTAAAACTCTAATTTCACCATTTACAACAAAAAGAAATGGTTCAGGAAACCTGGTGTTTTTCTTTAATTTTGCAACTGACAAGAAATAAGCTCGGAAAATGCCCCAAAATTTCCATTTGCAACCTATTTTTTTTTCGCAATTTTGGTAGCTATCAGGCTTGCCAGATTGATCTTTTTATCGGCAATTGGGTTATCTTTTTCCGACAACAATTTCATTATGACAGACCAATTGTTATTGGGCTATAAATAGCTCAAATATAATTTTGGGTGATATTTTTTGTTCGTACAAATAAAATATATTAAAAACACTTTTCTCTCAGTTTGGCATCACTTTTATGTACCGAATATAATGTCTGTTCGCGTACCTCCCAAAACTACGAATTTTTACGAACTTAGCCCAAAGTTCAGTCAAAGTACATATACAAAAAAAATCGTAGAAATTCGTAGTTATGGGAAGTACACGAACAGACCTATACTATCAAACAACCGCAACAATCTTCACTTTAATGTCATTCAGTATTCCCATTTATATAAGAAAAACTAAATAACTGTAAGAAGCAGTAAGCAAACAAATATGAAAATAATTATATTGTTGATTCATATAACTTCTTTTAGAATATTAATTATCAAATTGTGAAAAAGATTAAAAATAAACATATGTAATTGCAGTTATGAGAAAATTAAAAAACAAAAAATGTATTGGGCTACTTTCTAGGCTCAAATTTTGGGCTACACCGTTTTTCAAATTGGGCTATCGAACTAGTTCAAGACATGGCAATCCGGGTAGCTATAGTGATTTTAACAAAAAATTCTTTGAATTTACTAAGAATTTTTGGAACACTTAAAAACTTTATTTTAAGCATTTTTCGCAAACTTTTATTTAGTCTTCAATTTACCCTTAAATGTAAACTAGTTCTTTATTGTTAAATTTCTTCTCTTTTTAATACTGCAAAGCACACCTGCGAAGTTAGACATTTTACATATTTCCAAAAAAGGTGTTGTGAAAAACGAACTTTTCGAATGGTGGAAATTTGCGAATTAAAAAACAAATAATTGATTTAAATTCAGAATGATGCTGATCATTGTTCTAAATGCAAAATAAGAATTCCAAGAAATAAAATGCCAAATCAATTTCGCCTAAGTGTTAATAATTATGGTGAAATGAAAACAAAAAAACCATAGGTACTTAACCATAAAAGCACGGTAAACCAATAATTCTGAACAGACAATTTTTCTAAAATGTTGAAATTAACGAGAAAAACAATAATTATTTAGAAAAAAAGCCCTTACAAAATTTAAGTGTTTTCAAAGTCACTTTACGAATAGCATTAGAGCCTTAGTTAAAGTCAGCTTTCTAATAATATTTGCATTAAATAAGTATTAGGTACTGCTATAAAAGTTGCTTATTTAAATCTATGTTTATTCAGCTTCTAACAAAGCATTATAAAATTGATATCACTTATTCCTTTTGGAATAAAATCTCAACTCAATCCAATTTGTTTAAAAAATGAAACGAACCCAAAACAAAACTATAAAAATCTTTTCTCAACTAATTTCCATTTTACAACTCTCCCGCATTTCTTGTTTGATAAAATATTTCTCAATGTTTAACCAATCTTCCTTTGGTTCAAAGCTTTTTATGCCATTTAAATGATCAACTGTATCAAATTTCTTTAAATCAACATTTTAACTATGTGTATATGTGTATATTTTGTTCAAAATTCACAACCATTTTTGTATTTTAAAATGGGAGATTTTTGTTTGGTGTTAACCTGTAGGAGTATGTGAATATTTGTTTAAATCCATAAAAAAAAAACAAACAAAGAAATAAAGACTTCTTTGAAAGTTAATGATCGTGCAAGCATTAAATTTTTTTAATGTCTTTGAGCTCGAATAATAAAATTAACATAATTCCTTTGGCAATCTTGCATAGTCCATCAGTTTAATTATATTTCACCGCACCTCCCACATTCTCACGAACCAAAGGCAAAAAACCTATTCCCAGGAATATCTTAACCTTATATATGTTCAGATGGGGCTACAAGTTCACCCCCAGTGCTTATTTAGGTATTTTTAACTCAAGCTTACAATTTAAACATCATAATTGTTATTATCGCGGAACAATAACCTTTGTGGTCATTTCACTTCACCCTAGCGATATTACACATGCGGGACCCTTGCAATTACAACTCTCACGCAGCTATAAAAGGTTTATGTACAAAAAGGGGAGCAATTTAAAACCTTCGCCCCATCACAGAGGCATTGTCATCAAAAGAATATACAGCCCACATGTTCGGAATGGCAAGCATTTTCAGAATTCATGTTCAACGAGATGGATAGAAAGATACCCCAACACGAGTTACGGACGAACGAAAAGGGAACAAAACTTCTTTATCATCTGGTTTCTCCAGCTGGCTTCGGGGACATGTTCCTGGAAAGAAGTGTATCACTTGTAGCATGACGATTTTCCGATTTGTTATTATGCTCCTATCTCTCCTATCCCGTCTACCCTTGAGGTACGATTTCTAACCATTACGTCAGCCTTTTCAGGCAGAAATTTACATTTTCCTTCACAACAACTCTCACCACACAAGAAAAACGAAGCAGAATTTTAAGTAGCCCCAATGATGGTCATCCCATGAGAGTCAGCGGCGACGACGACGGGGGAATGGGCTCTTCATGGCAAAAATATATCTTCAGGATACAGCATCTGAGAGCAGGTTTTGACTTAAATCGATTTGCGATTGAACGGACTATTAATAACTGTTTGTGAAACTCGCAAACAACCGTCTTCTACCGTCATCGGTCTATGATGATGATGATGATGATGGTAGTTGTGTTTTTCGGTCGACCTGGTCAAAGATTATACCAACCAAAGGCCATTGTGCAGTTGATGGTAGAATACCAAGTACCAAGCAATACCTTAAGCCAATGCTTGTTGCTGCCATGCCAGTGCTATTTGTTGCTGCTTCTGATGCTCAATGCTCAGGAACTGGAAGCCATCATAAATTTTCCTACGCCCCGATTTGTGCTTGTTGATTTGACGTTTTTCGGGTAAAGAATTACATTTTCAATTTATTGAGGCATATCATTAAATCAGCGACGGAAATTGATTGCCGTGTAGTGTAGCACTGATTTAGGATTAGGGAAGCACACTCCTTTTTCCGACCGGAATATAATTTTTTAACTAAAAACAAGGTTCATTTGTATGCTAATACAGTTGTGTAGGTAATAAATTTCAAATGCAATGCAATAAGTTTGAAGTCAGCGAACATGGAAAGAGCGAAGCAGAAAAAAAAAAAATGCACAAAAAAGCTGCGGTTCCCTTTGTCTCTCCTGTGGCAGTCCAGCAAATTAATGCAATTTCCATGTTTTATTGCCAAAATAAACCACAAAATTTGTGTTTTAAATGGCAATTCCACAGACTCAACTCATATACACTAGCACGAGTACGAGTTCGAGTTAACTAAAAATAAATTCACATCAATTTATTTACGACCGCACCAATGGATGTAAATCAAAATCAGCAAAATCCAGCTTGAATGAATTATGGGCAACATCATTATGGCTTATAATAGTTTAAAAAAAAAGTAAACTTATATTTATTCTATTAATTGCTGGTGTTGTTCAGTTTGTATTATCTAATTAATGAGTATGCATATGCATATGTGGCCGGCGTTTATCCCTTCATGGCGCCCACACATTCCCAATCAGATTCTGAAAAAAACACACTAAATTAGACGGAATATCTACCGGATGGGAAATTTATCACTGCCTTCCGCATACATATGGTGGATTAGCTTTACAGCTATTTGATATTTTAAAGGTTTTAGTCATCTAAAGAGTACCTATATGTTAATTTTTGGGAATAAACTGATCTAGTAAATATTCCCAAACGCCCAAAAATTCAATTCTCAAGAGGCGGAATGAAATAACAGATTAATGACAAAGTAAAGAATTGTAATGCATTTCTATCGATTCTAATTGAATAATTTGAATGAGATCCAATAATATGGGTCGTATGTAGGTTGAAATTTAATTCAAGAAATTGAAATAATTTATGGAGGACATTTTTTCATTGTGAGGGTTTCACATGAATTTATTTAGGTTTTATTCTAAAGAAGTTTTTTTTTTTATTTTTTCTAAATTTTTTTAATGATGTTATGGTTCATTAAGAATTAAAATTGAATAAAAGAATAACAATTTATAGTTTCACGTTGATTAAGTTGAAATATACCTACTAATAAAAACGGAACTTAAATTTTTGGATGTGGGTTTAAATGAGATTTATACATTTCAGAGGAAGAAAACAAAAAAATGGTTTAGTTTTTTTTTTTATATTATGAATTCATTAAGGAGAAGCAAAAGGGTTTTTTTGTTTTTCAAATTTTATATCAGAAACTAAGTTGTTTAAGTTTTTTGTTTTTATTCCAGAGACAAAGTGAACATTTGTATTGAAAAACGGAGGTTGAAATTCACATTTTTACATTCACCTGCTTCTGGATCTGAATTTCAAAACAAAACTAACAGTAGAATTTATTAGTGCTAAGAGCTTGTGTTATGAAAATTAATTGAGTTTTTTCTACAGGGTGTTTTAAACTTAAATGTCTGTGAAGTTATTTCTTTCCCTTCCCGCTAATTTATCGTATAAGCGACAAAATGATTTAACTGGAAACACATTTTTTTTGTTTTTTTTTTTGTTGAGCTGCAAAACGAACCGAGTTTATTTTCTGAATTTAGTTATTGCTTTGTAAATCCAATTTATTTATAAAGAACAAGGCACTGCTGTTTTTATATCAACGGTGTTTTTTCACTTCTTGTCAACTCATGATGTAATTTTGGCGTTTACGATAAAAATAAAAGACTTAGAAAAAGTTGTATTAGAATGAAAAATTTATTTTATTTCTTAATTTTTAGTGGAAGTGACAGTTAATTTTTTTAAAAAATAGCAAAACAAAAAAAATTATGGGTAGGTACATAATACAGAATAAGGAAAAGCATATTGTTAAACATAACTAAGTTTACTTCCACATTCAAAACGTCTTTGAGCATTTTTGTTAATCGCCAAGATAAGTAATCGTTCAGGAATAGTTTTTTCCACAAAGTCTTTTGAAAGCAATATACTTTGTGGGCTGTTTTGTTCAAAAGGCACAGATCTAAAGGTCTGTAAAGTTAGCAGGGCCTCCAGCGCCGTTCCTTGCCTTTAGAGCAGGGCAAGCTCAGAGAAGCCGCCTTTATCGCTACAAAAATTTGTTAACAGACTTAATAAAAAAAAGCAAATAATAAATTGTGTAATTTTGACCGTATTTAAACTGACTCCAAACCGGTACCAACTAAGTTTTAGTAGGTTGCTAATGAAAACAAAACCAGTCCAAATATCGGTTTTTACCGACTTTCTTGCAAGCCAAAAAAATAAAAAAAATTAATACTCATTGAATTTTGACCTTTCCGAATCTTGACTCGACAAAAAGTCAGCTGCCTTAAAAAAAGTCGAGAAATGGATAACCTTTTATTTTTATTTCTTGCGACCGAAATTTGATTGATGACAATCCGAAGCAAGTTAAGCGTACATTAAGACTACTTCCCTAAACTATGAAATGATGAGATTATCGACCGTTTTCAGAACTTGCAAACAAATTTGACATTTACAATCACGCGGTCTGGCTTTTCAAAATTTTGTTCGTCAAATAGATTTTTATACTGCTAAGCTGCACAGGAGATGATGCTCCTGAGGGCAAATTTCAGCTAGGAAAATGGAATCTTGACAAAAATTTGAAGTTTAAGAAAAATTCCATTTGTTTTTGCATTTCCATTTCCGATTTTGCAGTTCACCAAATAAGGGTACAATAAGCAAGTATAAGGAACTTGCATCAGTTAGGCTCCAAATTTGAATTATTTTGTATTTTATAACGTTAGGCTTGGTTCAAAATTACAGGTCCTTAATTTAAAAATTTCACATTGACTTCAATATGGAGTAAGCTCGTAACAAAAAGAAACGGGCTTTGTATGAAAAATAAGTAATAAGAATGAAAAAAAAAAGAGATGGGTATGTAGCACTGTTTCTGCACTAACTCACATCGTTTTATTTTTACGGGGAGAACCATATGGGTTATGAGCCATAGTAAAAAGCGACAATTCTATGTAAGTTAACACGATCGCCTAACATCCGCCGAGCCACACATCGTCGTCATCAATAACGAACCATGCTGACACAGCTGATTCTATAAACGAGACAGACTGGTGTCAAGAACCGACGACGAGAAGGATGAAATGCGATATCTGGCACGAGCTGCAAGGTATCCAAAGCATTGCATGTTTGAGGGTTTTAGATATTAAGTTTGTAATAAGTTAGGCAGTCTTTTACAAGTCTCAATAAAGGAATAATAATAAAATTGAATTCAAACGAATCTCATTACTTGTACATAGTAGGTTTGTTTTAAAGTCAAAAACCCATGAACAATTTTCTTTTCTCAAACAGATAATGTTTGACACATTTTTGGTTAAATACGTATTGTTTGAAAATTAATTCTTGGTAAAGGCTACGCTACGTTCGAGTGGAAAATAATTTTTCAAAAATGGTTATTAATGGTACCTTGGAAAGAACCATTTTTTTATTTTCGATTTTCTTCAAAATGGTTTGATTGATTTCAATAATTTTTTGTATACAGAAGTTTCTGAAACATATAAATAGTGTTGTGCACCAAAATTAAAAAAGAACCCATTTATTTTTCGAAAAATATTAAAATTCTTTTTGAAAATCAATTTTCGATCGATTTTTTTTAACTCCATACTTAAGAGTTTTTTTACACTCTTAAGGATTTTAAGAAAAAGTTTCCTTTTATGCAAAATAAAACGTTATCTTTCACACATAACCTAAGAAAACTATTATTTGCCTCTCAAAAACGGTTGCTACGGTTTTGGTGAAACTTTTTACGTATGCTTAAATAATTGCGATTTAAAACCAAAAATTATAAGAAATGAACACTTTGGTTTTTTTTTCAGTTTCGAATTTTCTCATTATCAGATAAACGGATTTAGATAATTTTTTATATTCCAATTTCAAATATTACATATTAAATTATTGAAAAAAGTGTTTCGGAGTGAAGAAAACCAGTCATTTGCTTACTTTTTTTTGCATACTTAGACTTAGGTTCTATCACTTTATATTTTTACTAATTGGTCACTTGTAGCGTAGGTTTATTATTGTACTAAAAAACTTTTTACAAGAGTAACTAAATTTAATTTCTAAAGTTACATGAATTTTGTATTAAAGTTCCTTTTAAAAATTATAAAATATATCCACAAAAAAAAAAATGCGCACAAAAAACCGTTAGGTATGCAAAATTGACCGTCAAAATGTTTTTTTTGTTTTAAAATTTACAAGCATTTTTTTTGTACTATTAAAATTTTTATTAGATACAAAATAAAATAATTTCTCAATTGTGTCCTGATAAAAATATGGAATTACATATTTTTGTTATTTAACATTTTTCTGTTGCATAAAATGATATAGTCTTAGTCACATTCAATCTGGAAAACAGCTATTTTGGCCATATTTGTTGTTAATTTAGTTTCAAATGACTTCAAAAGAATGCAAACATTCAAAGAATGTAAAAGAATTCAAAAGAGTTCAAAAGACTTCAAAAGAATGAAAAAAAAAATGCAAAGAATGCATGAAGTCTCATAAAGATTGCAATTAGTTGATGGTGACAAAAGATAGGAAACAAAAAACATTGCAATCTTATTAACGAAAAAGAACTATTGAAGTCGCATTCTTAATAAAGAATGTAAAGAATTCAATTTTTGATTGAAGTCTCTAAAGATT
Source organism: Dasysyrphus albostriatus (assembly GCA_946251815.1). Lineage (NCBI taxonomy): Eukaryota > Metazoa > Arthropoda > Insecta > Diptera > Syrphidae > Dasysyrphus > Dasysyrphus albostriatus. The sequence continues at coordinate 144,341,970 of OX276336.1, forward strand.
GCAATCGCAAAAGATTGCGATCTTTTACAACTCTGAACATTAGTCTGTTTAGGATTTTGGCCCAATAAATTTACTTTTTATCCAATACCGCATCCTGAAGTGTGCAATTTTAAAGCCTTGATTTTTTTTCTTCATACAACCTTAATTTGTCTATATAGTTCCAATCTGTAAAGAAATTTTTCTAGCGTAATTGATAGCCATTTAAAGTGCTACTAAAATTCTTCAAATAAACTGGATTCACTTTTGGAGTACTTCACTTCTGTCCTTCCACACGACTATTACCTGAACAAACCCGATAATAATACAAGACTCCACTCGTATGTTCCTCCATTCAAAATTCAATTGTTATTGCGCGTTAAAGTGTGTTTCTTTATTAGAAGATGATTTCAGGTAAAACGCAGGTTTTGTGAATTGCATTGTTCAAAATTGGATTTATCTTTGCTTATAGTAGAGAAGAACATATATGCATGCCCGCTCTTGGCATCATGCTTGAAATAATAAGGACTTGAACTGTTTTGGTCAAATTCAAATGCTTACACTGGTCTCTGGGGAACAAAGGAATTGCAGGCAAGAATTTTGTTTGTTAGGTCGTTTATCATGTTAGCAGTATACATAAATGTATGTATAAAAAGGATACGCAGTATGATACCCTTCTCTCGATGACCATCACCACAGCGAACATATTGAAAAGAGATCAGGTTACTTGTTTGTGGACTATATGCTTTTGTTATTATTGTGAAAAAAGTATTTTAGACATTATTTTATTCAAGGGTTACCTACGTTTATGAATTTCTAGGAAAAAAGAAGTGAATTCGAAAGATGAAAAGGAGTAAAAATAAGTTTAGTGAAATCTATACCTAAGGCACAGCATTTTAAACGATAAAAGTTTTTGCATCAAAATACATATTGCGTTAAAATGGTGGATTTGGAATTGTATTAATCTTGGAACCTATACCATTTTTCTAAATTCTTACTATGTTGACCACAAAAATGTGCCCAGTTATTCAACACTATCGCTTCCAATGGTTTAAAACTTTCATTTTTAATTAGTTTTATAGCATCGATCATTTTTGCGAGTACCTACTCATGAATTTTCAGCAACAAAAAAATTCAGACTTTTACTTAACATATTTAAAATAAAGCTTATCAAATATGCGTATCCATTTGAGAGTAAAAAGACTGCGAAAAACTCTCAAGAGTGAAACTCACAAGTGGACACTTACATGAAGCTAGCTGACAGTGAAGAAGAAGAGAGTATATAAGAGTTTATCTATCAAGAGTTTTTAGTAATGAAAGTACTCTCAAATTGAAACACACCGTTAAAGATCTTTTGAGAGTACTTTTACTAAAAACTCTCGATAGCGACTTTCGTATATACATAGCTCTCTACCCTTGAGCTAATACCACCACTATGTCGACTTGCGAATTTCAGTCTCAAAAGTTGCTCACAGTCTTTTTACTCTCAAGAGGATACGCACCTTAACAGAGTTTAAAGGTACCTTCGTTTCCATTTGAGAGTACTTTTTCCAAAGAAACTTGCGACTGACTCTTTGGTAGCTGTCTACTCAACTTTCAGCTAGCTTCACGAATGTGTCCACTTTTGAGTTTTACTCTCGAGGGCCGCTCTGAGCTAATTTCATGACTTATCTACATTTGCGTATTTAAATCTCGAAAGCTGCTGAAAGTTGCTTCTTTAAATCTCAAATAAATACGCACTTTAATTATTTTCAAAATAAATGCATTTAATTCGAATTAAAAAAAAACCTGATTGCCCAAAAAAATAATACCTCGTGGCATGGTGATGATGAAGGTTAGTGCATTGGACATTGGACTGTCATGCCGAAGGTCTAGGTTCGATTACCAGCCGCTGCCACCTTAAAACAGAATTTTTTTCCCGAGGAACTGCCTCTTTCGAGGAATTGACAAATCCTCCAAGAGTATACTTGCACTGAATAAGTGCTCCTCATTTAGCATTTCGGATTCGGCAAACAATTGTAGGTCCCCTCCATTCTTGCCAATAACACGCACACAGGAATGGTTGAGAGTAATAAGCCACTATGCCAGCCTTTTCTACAGATACAGACTTACCTCCTTGTATTTAATTAGACAAGCCATCACCACCAGACATCTTGGTATGTGCAGAAAAAGTTACATAGCCTCTATTTATTGTTCCCATTTCAAAATCCAAGAAAACCTTAAACTTTAACATAAATACATGTGCCTTTACCTAAGTAAAATCAAGTCAAAGTGAAAGTCTGTGATTGAAATTTCAAGGCACCACAAATTGTATACCATCAACTTCAAAAGCCCCTTCCCTCGCATATATACCAACTTTACACTCCTGATGACTTTTATCATCATTGTTCCATAAACCAACAAATCACTTTAATGCTCATTATGTCCTCGTAGCTTCACCTTAAATGTCGCCTAATTGCCCAATTATTGTTTAAACAACGTTTCTAGCAACAAACAGGAGCCTTGTCGTACACATATACATTTATGCAACATTTTACCTCTAAACATCTTTTATGTCGAGACGAAACGTTGTTATAAAACATACATCACCAAACCATAGAAGGTGTGGGGTGATAAAGTCTGCTGAAGTCACCCGCACAATTCGCGTGGTAATTAGCTTCAAGAGACCTCTCTTCTCTAAAAAAAAAATGTTTTAAAAAAAACCCAAACTCGAAGCATGACAAGCAGCATCATCAGCAGCAAAGTATCAACGAAGAAAGAACGCTTATGCTCCTCTAATAAAGCAAGCAAAAGTCAAAACCAAGATGATGATGAATTTATTTTTACGCGCGCTGTTTCACAGTAACAATCTAATAGCGTCTCGTTCTCTCTGTGTTGTAAACGACCCACAGAAGCCCACTCTGGCTATTAGCGAATACTTTAAACAAAAAAAAAATGTTCCAGCCAAAGCTACACAAAACCAAAACTCTGGAACCTGCTGTGTGCTGTGCTCTGATGACTGCTCTTGGCAATCCCCGTGAAACCATCATCAACATGTCAGGCCAAAACCAACGAAATGTTTGTTAGTAAGTTGGGTTCCATCCAAAGTGAGCCTTAGCACCAACAAGCTGTTGCTTTCTTATAAAAATAGTATGGTGGCTTTGCACGTGAGATGTGCATTTATGTAAAAAAAAAACTAAAAATACAAAAAAGTTGTTCCAAAACGAAATGCTAAAACTGTTTGTTAACATTGTAGAGACATGCAATTAGGCTCCAAAATTGCTTTATTTGTTAACGTTGTTTCCGCGAAGTTCAGACATGTTTCGCGGGTAACAAGATATCACGGAAAAATAACAGACGATACAAAATTTCAAGCCCTTGTGAATTGAAGAGAATTAAAGGATTTTCGGTGAGATAATGATGTCAACTTTGAAGCTTAAAAATTATCATTAACAACTACTGCCAACCCAAACGCCATTGTAAGTTGTTAAGCTGCCTACGAGTATTATCACTGGATGTTTTTTTTGCCAAATAGGGGAACATTTTTTTGAAACGTACAATTTTAGCCATTAATCGGTTCACATCGACTCAACTCACTGAACTAGTCGCTCAAATATGGTTGACCACTGAACCTGATTTTTGGAAATAAATTTTGATGACACTTCACTCACACTCTTCGGCGGGTGAAGGCGGTGTTAAGAAGCGAAATTGCCGCATTTAGGGGACAGAGAATCCACATTCCATCTATGAAACACCATTTCATGACCAAAAACAACAAGACGGTGAAACATGCCACCCTGCAAATCAAACAATTTCTGTAACGACAGTTCACATACCGACTTGCACCCATATGTATTTCATTTCACGGGAAATAACTGATTTAGAAGTGAACAGAAATTTTTATTTAAAGACTCAGCTTTTTTTAAAAAAAATAGAATTTGCTATGTGCTATTGCTTTTTTTTAAACAAAAAACAAATGAGCACCAGCCAGTGCAAGGAGGCGTGTTTTGGAGACATTCCTATTAATACTCCCAAAATTACCTTTTTTTCCAAAATCAATTTCAATCCGCAAGTTCAAAATTTCATAAGGAAAAATGGCTTTAAAGACGTAAGTGATTTTCAATTAGAAAACATTTTTTCAGAGCTTAAATATTGAAATATTTCCTTTGGGTTATTTTTGCTTTTTTTTTAAATTAAAAGAATCTATCGAATTTATCGTGGAAATCGTTATATTTCGAACTAAGTTTTATAAATCAAGGAAATCAATCAGTATTCGCTTTTTCCCTTTTGCAATAGACACTCTCAAGGTCTCAAGGCAAGGGATTTGTATTTCACGACCTCCCAGCACTGCTGAAATTTGAATAAGATATTCATCAAACGGTTTGTTCGTTGAAGTTTATCCAGAATTGACCCAGGTTTTCTTGCCAACCCCAAGAATTGTCAAAAAAACCTGGGTTATTCGGTTGTAAAAAACGCCAAACTGTTCTCAATTGTGTTGTTGAGATAAACAAGAAATAAAATTTGATTTAAAAATGGAAAAAAGAAACCACACTTTCCATTTTTTATTTTTATTTTTATTATTTGCAAATTTGTGTATTTCTTAAATATCCATTTCACCCCAGGGTGACTTCAGGGCTTAACGAACAAACATAATTATAATACTGATTAAACTGGATGAACTACTACCAGGGAATGCAAATAAATTTGTTTAAGCAATTCCAAGCACAAATATCAACTAATTATTTTTTTTTTCAAACTTTTTAGCTTAAATTATAAAATTAAGAATTTTAATATTTTCTACGCGACCAACAAGATGTTTTACGTGAACTGTCAAACGCTTTTTTTCAATTCACAACATCAGAATGCATTCCACAAAGCAGTGAATGAAAAATTCTCTGGAATGACACGTTCACTTTTTGTTTGCATCCAAACTAGCTACATTTTTATGAATATTCGCATCTGTCGGCAGCTAATTGAATATCTCATTTAAATGAAATATCAGAATTCATGACAGTTTACAATTCCCAATTCGCTATTAATGTCTACGTGTGTAAACAATTTTTTGAAACAAAAGCGAAAAACACGAGAAGATGGAATTAAAGTGAATATATATATAGTCATATACAAAACCTGTAGTTTGATTTGTTTTTCGACTTCAATGTAAGAAAAACCGAATTTTTATGAAGAAATTCAGGTTTTTATTAATTTTCATGAATTTGAAAAAGCAATTTGAATCCTCTCAGAAAATTTCACTTCACTTTTAATAAATTCGTTCCAAAATATTGCAGAACTTCTTACAACCTTAAATATTAGCAAGACAGTACTATCAAATGCTTACTGAAAGTTTGTAATAAGTCTTACTAAAGCCACGTTTTTACTCCAATGTGAAGTGAAATAAAAATCGAAGTGAAACATCAATAATTTTCGCTTGGAAAGGCTATTGAACAAACAAAATTAAGTTTGTTGTAGGATTAGTCTTGATATTTATTCTTCCATTTTAGCTTAAATAATATAAAATTTTTATATATCCTTTCAAGTCTGGAATAAGAAATTTTTTATATTATAATTTCACTTCACATGGAATTTTTCACCCTTTTTTATTTTTTTCGTTTCCTGACAGATAATTCCCTTTATGCCCTTATTTACTCAAGCCCGTTAAAACGAAGATTGAGTGTGTTCCAAAATCTTTTACAAAAGTTCGTTATCAATTTCACTTCGTTCAATAGCAAGTGAAATAGTTCAATAGGCGTGTACTTGATTGACATTTTTCATTTTACTTGGTATATATCTGTACGTGTTGGTAAAGAATGATATTTTACAAGCTTCATCTTACAAATTTATGAAAATGTAATTTTCACTTGAACTAAAATTGTACTAGATTCAAGTCTTAGGGTAAAAATGTGATAACCACATTCATCAATTTATCAACAACATAAAAACTGACACTTAAAATTGATTATCAACACATTTTAAAATAGGGTAATGCCCCTGGTTCTCGGTTCTCCCATAGCAAATCTTCCCTTAAATCTGTGGGATTTCCCAAAACAAAATTTCCCATAATCAATTCGATGATGATGAGACTATAGTCTGCGTGATTCTAACATATGACGAATGACAACAACATGTGCACTAAAATAGACTCGACTTCTGATGCTCCCCCAAGAAAGGATCGCAAGTATTTATGTAAATCCCTAGAAAAAAATGCGTAAAATGTGTATTATAAATCTTTTCCCACAATAATTAAAAAAAATTCAATTGAAAATGTGTGTTGCTAGGCTATATTCCTCTCCGAATGGTTTATTCCATCACCCATAAAAACATCCATCTGCTAGTACCACATATTTTGTCTTTACACTTTACAAAATGAAAATGCATCGAAGGAAAAAATATGATGACAAGAATAAACCAAAAGAAAAATGTAATTAAATAAAAAAAAAGATCCTTTTAAAGCGATGTAAGGACGACCTACAAAAAAAAAAAATCATAAAACAACAAGGAATCCCGGGAACAAGCCAAATATTTGCACACATATTCAGGAATGAAAAATGATGATTATTATGCACACATGAGGATAGGATAGAAAAAGAACTGGGAATAATATTTTCTTTTTTATTTTTTCTCCAGTTCCCTGGAAAACTTCATGTTTTTTTTCATAATTCATTGTGCTGCTTTACATGCAAGACACGGTATGCTAGGCGTGGTGGTAGTGGGATAACGACAAAACGCCACAGGAAAGTAAAAGAATGAAAAAAAACAAAAATGATTTTAAAAATAATAATTAAATTTTAATTTCAAGATAAAAATATTCTTTACTGTTTTTTTTGGGGGTAGGGAACAGACTTGGGTTTATATTTTGCTAGGGAAAAAAATAACAATCAGATGAAAGTCAGGTAATGTCCTCACCTTCGCAACAATCTGTTCCACTTTGTTATCGCCCCAAAATGATGATGGCAAAAGCTTATTCTACTCCTTCAAATGGGAATGGGATGTGGAGAAATTGAGTTTATCATTTCTTTTTAAAAAGGAGAATAACATTCCAAGTTGTACAAGTACAAAACAGATGAACCCAACTGAAAAAGAATATCATAAACAGAGGATTCGATGATAAATTTCAGTATTTTATATTCAGTGTTGCATGCAGAAAGATATATGGCAGCGATTTATTTATGTAAGGACATTCCTTTTGTGCTGATGTGTTTTTTTTTTTTATGTTTCTCTGTCGGGCACAAAAACAATGGAGAAAGAGTTTGTGGTTCGTGACCATGATAGGTAGGAACCCTTATCTAGTCTAATGTCATGAATTTAATATGTTTTATGTTTTTTTGTTTTTTTTCTTTTAAATAAAGCATTAAATTAATTTTAAATTTGGTACTTTATTTGATTTTAAAGGATATTTTTGTTTTGTTTTAGGTCAGAATATGTTTATGTAAAGAAAGTCATATAATTCAAGGAAATAAAAGAATCCTATAACAGCTAATTGCCCTTTTCATTCAAGAACTTGATCCGGCTCGAACTACCAAATTTCTTCAATTTTGAACGACAAAAGTAAATACAAATTTTATTTAATAAAGAATGGAAACGAACAATTTTAAATATAAATTTTCAATGTCTTTAAAAGTCGTTGAAGATATATTTGGGGACAAAACAAATCTTTAAGTAAGGACTTTGGTGTTTGCTTCCTTAAATGAGTACAAATCTAAGCAAAAATATGAAAAAGCTTCTGCTCTTTTACGCATTGGCAGTCAAATTTTAAACTAAATCTATTTAGTTTTTAAATTTCTTCCTTAACTGTTATTATTTTGAATGTAAGTAGAAACCTACACATAATGCCCCTTTCTTGCCAAAATAAAAGTGTTCCCAAACTGTCCATCGTACAAATTTTTCCTATTTAAAAACGCAATTACTAAAAAGGATCTATGTAAGCTACATGCATAAAAAGACTAATACAAAAGTAACTACACATGCCACAGAGAACTCTCAATCCAACAAAAAAAAAAAAAAACAACAAAATTAAAACTACATCTAAAGCCATGAACATCAGCCATTTTGCATCGTATTAGGTACACAAACTGGCTAACTCATTTCCCTGTAACTACTCCTTGATGTGGCTCATATGCTAAACGTGTTAAACTCGTGTTAAATTTGTGTTTGAATTACAAATTTCCAAAACCAGATGGTCCACTCCGCAATGAAGCAAAGGAATTGGTATAAAGGACATAGACAAACCTTCTCCATCTCTAGAAAAAAAAGGAAACTCTAGCATTTTAGCCCCCAAAAAGTACATGGTACCAAGAGTGTTATAGTGGTGCAGTGGTTGCGACCGACGACGCGTCGGTTATGGTGTGGTGAAGCCGGTGTGTCGGCGACTGCCTGTCTATTCCATGTTTAACACCACTTCTACAACGCCACAGTTCCATATGAGTAGTAAGAGAGAGGATATCATTGTGCCCACCTGTGATTTAATTTGCGATTTTAAACACAACTCGATTTTATCCTGGAGCTACATAGGAGCTCACAGACGATTTAAAACATTTTGCATACATATATGATGTTTTTTTTTCACGTTGAGTTGTATCTGTTTTGTCTGTTCTGTTCCCAAAGGAACATGAAGCAAAAAACACACAAAGTTAACAGTCTCTAAGCGAGGTGTTCTTCTGTATAGTTTTTAGTGAAGTTTGTTTTGATTTTTCCTACACTGAGAAAAAAAAACTAGAGAAAACTAAAGTAGAAAATACGCAGATTTCGTTGTTAGTTAGGCTGTTTTCGAAAACGTCACTTGTGTCAAAAATGCATTTGCATTTGTTCGAAAACACAAATTGAATTTTACTGCATTATCATTGTGTTCGGTATTGCAGTTTTCTAAAGTCATATGTTCGAAAACCTCATCCGACGTAAACGTCGAACGCGTTTGTAATTAAACTGACTGAAATTGATCAAGATTTGTGCAACAACGATCAGTGCATATTTGACTATGGTAATATTTGCGTCAATAAATGACAGTCTATCTGACAGTCAAATTGACTTTTATTTGACGTTTTCAAACATGACCTAATTCAAAAGTCATTTTCAGAATCTTTATGACTTCGACTTGTGATAAAAATATTTCAGTGGTGGTCCTTTCATTCACCAAATCACAAAAAAGTGAGTGTGCGGTGTCTGCGGTGTGCTACCACCTCCTGGATATTGAAATTAGTTTATTTAGTTATTCAGTTAAAGTTTTATTAGATTCGCTAGTTCACAATGCCTTTTTCCTAAACTTATGTGAATAAATCAAATATATAAATGCGAGTTCTAGGAATAAACATTTAAAAAGAAAATTCATTTGCTTATGAAGTGTGATTTTCCTTCAGTGTACCTATGCTATATTATGTGTAAATGTTTCTGCAATATTTTTTGAAACCTTTTTGCACTTTTAAAATTTACAACATGAGTGCGTTTTGCTGCTCTCCTTATCGTTGTCGATGTTATTTAGTCAGTAAAATAGTTATGTTAAAGTGTCTAATGCTGTGCTTCTATTTTTGTTCCCTGCTTAACTTTGTACGGTGTCAATAATAATACTAACGTATGGCTTTAAAACGTTAGCGTATTATTGCATCTATTATGTTTATGTAATAATATTTGCTGCTTGGTTGTTGGGATATTATTGTGCAGACTATAGGGACAACATTGGCCAAAACTTAAGTTTATTCAGTACGATGATGTGCCGATGTCAAAACTACTTTGATATTAGGCGGTTTTCTTTTTTAACTCCGAGCAGAGCATTGAGTAGAGCTCGAGCTATCGGAGTTAGCTCTAGCAGAGTATTATCAGAGGCCTCCGATGTAATTTCGAAACACATCTTGGCACTGACCTCTCATACGATTACGATGCTTTCAACGAACCAAAGATTTGAATTTTCATCTGATAGCTGCCTTCGAAACTCGAAAATTTCATAAATGTGAACTAAAATGTATGTTTTGAACACGCCCAATTTATTAAAATTAGTAAATACAAAGATTGAAGTTGGCTGCGCCGAGCTATTTGCTCCATTCGCTCGGTCCATTCTGAGCTCATAGAGCGTACTCCGGGCAATTCTGATTTAAAAAAGGGAACACAACTTGAGCGCTCTGAGTGCTCTGAGCTAAAAAAAGAAACGTAGATCTATTTTCGACAGCTCAGTCCGTAGCTAAAAAAGAAAAGCGTCTATAATGTATTTGGCTTAAAATACGAGTTTTAAATGTCAAAAAATATTTGTTTGCTTAAAACAATTTCGTTAGGTTATTCGGAATTCTTATACAAAACATTCGTTAGACACAATATGATAGTTCTTCTCGTGAAAACAAAAAAAAAATTAATAGACGTTTTTCCTCTTCAATTCTGAGCAGAACAAGCGTTGTCAAACAAAAATTTGTATTTCCTTTAGTCTCAGAGAGTTCAGATCTACAAATGGAATATGTATTTCTTTATTTTATTCTTTCTGAGCGCGTTCAGATTATGATTAGTTTCTATATCTATGAGTTTGGAATAGAATAAGTGAGCAGTGAGCATACCCAACATGCTCTGACTCTCAATTCTCAGATCTCTATTCTAAATTTAAAAAGAAAAACGCCTAGTAGTATAGCAAACAGCAGTTTATCTCTATCTTCATTATTTCTTAGCGTCAAATTCATGACTTTGGCACAATATGTCAACATCTTAGATGTCACTTTGGCACTGACAATTTAGTACATATCCTTTTTCTAGATTGGAATATTGGTGCTCTGACAGATGACCACTTTAAATGTCAAAATCATGAAAGGATTTTTTTGGTTATTTAATTTAAAAATTTCTCTTTATTTTGTGACAAACAAAGAACCTGATTCGATTCGTTTTTTTTACAGTAATAATAATTGAAAATATTTTAAAATCACTTCTTGTTCAGATTTATAACTATTTTACTATGAAAAACAATTTTAAGCCTCGTTATTTAAAGTTTTAAAGCATCCTCTTTCTCTACTTGTTTGTAAAATCGTAAGCGTCAAAGTTAAATAGGAACAAATCTTTAAAATTTAATACGTGTTTTCGTTACCTTACCGTTTTATTTCCCCTACATTTCTACACCCCTCACCTAATGTGTCAAAAAGACCAAACACGAAACGACCGGAAAAAGCGAATAGTGTAATCAGACTCAAAGTGACAAAACAAAAATCATTATAATATCCAAGTAAGGTATTTCTTGCAACTGTTGAAAAATATACGGAAAATTGCAAATATTTGATGTAAATTTCGCAAATACAACGAAACACAAACTCAGTACCAAAAAGAGTGTAGCAAATCTGTTTGTTTGGTATTCCAGATTCGGATCCGGGGGTTCCGGAGAGTTCTTCCAGGCTTCTAGGTACAATACCTATTAGTTAAAAAGACGCAAAATTAAAGTGAAGTTATCTCGACATTTAATAAAAATTAAAAATCATCAAAAGCTGAAAATAATTTTTTAATTTCACTCTAGTTTGTATGACATATGTCACATTTTTCCTCACGAAGTGTTATTGATTTCGGCGAGTTCAGTTTTAACTTCTTAAGAAAATTGTCTTAAAACGTCATTTACTACCAAGGAAAAGCTAGAGACTGTCATCAAAGTTAAACACTTTAGTTAGTCAATGTCGTTTAAACAAGGCTGTATCTCATACAATTGCACACAGATCTCAATATAATACATCCCACTAGGTTCGAAAAATTAGCAGCTTCACATTTCTATCGAGTGCCATCATAACCTTAAACAGTGTCTGAACATGGGTGACAAGTAACGACTGACCGAAATTTCTGACTTTTCATACTTGTGATTGTTCATTAAAAATTTAATTCATTGAGTGTTGTTTGTTTACTCAATTAAGACTATGTAAGAACTTTATCAACATTTTCTGTATTAAAATACTGACAACACCGAGGCACCACCAATATGCTGTTCTTAAATTTCACACACTTTCATTATTCTCTTGCAACCCACGTATGCCCAGCATTCAATAAAAATACTATTTACTATCCGATAATTTAATTAACAACATATTGCTATCATTACGCCTGTAAAGTTTACAAGTTTCCAACTTCCATCACACCGCTATTTAGAGGGCGGCATTTTTCAAAAAAAATAAAGAGTAATCTAATTTCCCATCCCCTTCTGTCTGATTGAGGTCAATGAATTTTTTCTAAGAGTCTATTTGATCATCTAGATTCGAGAATGACAAATAACACGTCAACGTCATCTGTGCTTGATGTGACCTCTTCTCTCTTGTCAAAACTCACTTAGGAAAAAAAAAACCATGTTCGGTGGTAAAATATGTGACATTTCCCTTTTATATATTTTACAGTGTTTGTATTATCTAGATTTGGAAAATGTTTGTGTCATTAGTTTTGCACTTAACTAATGTCATTAAAACGAAGAAGACCACGGCTGGCGCGGCGATGACTATGGGAATGACGACGATAGTTCCGGAGGAACCCCTAAACTGACTCGGAGCAAACGGTTTGATACCCAGACCGACGACAGTGACAACGACAACACACGACACGGCGACGGCAAAAGAAGAAGAAAAGATCATTTTTTTGACACAATCTTGATATAAACAGGACAACAGGTCTTTTTTTTATATGTATGTAAGTTTTGATTGAAAGAAGAGGGGATCTAAACATAAAGATACAAAAAAAAAGATACACAAAAATTATACACATGCGGCATATTACTTGAGATTGAGATAAACACCATTTGGAGCTGATGGTGGTCTTTAACTATACGCCCGACTCGGTTGAACAAAAAATGTTTTTTTTTTTTTGTTGTTCTTAAGTCATGGGTTCAGTGTCATTTTTTGTTTAACTGATTTCAGAAGAAGATGCTGTGAGGGATGCCCTTCTTCTTCCCGATTGTGAAACAGGCGTCATTTTGAGATGTTTGTCATAAAAATGAACACAACAAAATAAAAAACATGAAAAAATGGAAACATAAACGAAAATGTCATTTACATCCATTTATAGTATCTTATTCTATTTCTCTCTCTCTGTTAAATGTTTTATATCTTTTTTTTTTCTGTATCTTGCTTTTTTGTTGTGTGTTTTTCTGGTGTGTGTCACTTTTTATGGATGAACTCATATTTTTGTGCTTCCACAGATGGTATATGGGGGGGTATTTATTTTTATTTTTTCCGTCTGAGCGGAATGAAGGAAATAGTCCAGAATTCCATTTCGACTTTGTCACCATTCTTAAATTATTTCATTAGATTGATGGAAGTCAAGTGTTTTTAATGCAACAGCACCATTAAGATGGAAAAAAAGACAAAGTTCTTTGTTGAAAGATTTCTTTTGCGGGTGTTTTGGAAAAAAAGGGTAATAATAATCAGCCCAGAGCAGATGTTTATTATTTCATGACGATTTACTGGGTTGTTTTTATTGTTTATTTTGTGCTTGTCAAATTGGTAAATCAGCAAAATTTTGTCTTGATTTTTGTTCAACATGTTTCAGTGTGGATTTAAAAGTAATTTTGGATTTTTTTTTTTCAGTTTAACAAGGGAATATGGGGAAAAAAACTTGATTTTTAAAATGAATAAATTAGAGCAAACGCCTCAAGATGGATGCACAACCCGTGTTAGGAAATAAAAGTTGGTTGAAATTACAATGTTGCAACTTTTTGAAACATTTTTTTTTTTGTTGTTAAAGGCCTTCTCATTTTTTTGGTAGTTTTTAATATTTTGAACATAAAATTTTTGGAAATGCTTCCGAATCCAAATCCGTATAAAGAAAACAATAATTGATGTTGCAAAAATAGATGTTAGATAGACGTATCTATTGATGAAATGTCAGTGTTTCCACTTTTCTTATATGTCATAGGGTGGTACTTCCACTTTTTTTTGTTAATTTTTAATGTGTTTAGTATGAAAAAAGTTGGGAAAACGCCTCCAGATTTCTCCAAACGCGTGTTTGGAAATAACAAGCGTGTCTTAACTTCGGTCCAAATGTCAATGTTGCCACTTTTCGGGAACATACTTTATTTTGATGTCAAAGGCTGGGTATTTCATTTTTTTTGGTAATTTTTAATATTTTGAACATAAACAAACTTGTAATTGGAATCAAGTACCAAAATCAGAGCCCGATGCGGTACATAGTCGGTCAAAGTGTCTTGTTTTGGTTGCAAAAATCAAAATTCTATTACTTTTTCCAAGGCTATAAGATCGGTGAACAAAATTGTGTTAAGGGGTGTTTCAGAATCCTTGCTTTTATAAGCCCTATTATCTAAAAAAGTATAAATAATTTTTTTACTTCATCTAAATTAAAATAATAAAAAATAAAACTGTAAGCTGCATTTTAAGAAAAATGCCTTATAGCCTCGGTTCCCAAACTGTGTTCCGTGGAACCCTAGGGTAAGTATATGCAGAAAAACGTATCTCAGATAATATGCAAGCTTCGTTTTCATAAAATAAGTTTTTTGTTTTTAATAAAAATAAAAATGTTTCGCTCCTCAGATCTTCAAATATATTGGGCATAGAACTTAATTTTTAACAATTTATTAGTTAAACAAAGAAACTGTTTCATTCTTCACACTAGCTTTTATGGACTGTCTTAAATAAGTTATAAACAGATTTTTAAATTGTATGTCTTTAATTTTCGGTTATCGTTAAGTGTTGGGGTTCCAAAATATATTTTGACCATGTTTAGGGTTCCACAGTTAAAAAAGTTTGGGAACCACTGCCTTATAGGGTATTTCGGAATTTACTACTGATTTAATATCTATTTATTTCCACAGGAAATGGACATACGAGTAATATATTACTGAAAAATCATATAAGCCAAGATTTAAGAAAGAAAATTCGTTTCAAAGCTTATTCGATCAAAATGTTAGGCATTCTTTTATCTCAAGCGTATAAGTTATATTGGCATCATAAGATGCACCTAATATTTTTGATGTTTGAGAAATTGGAATAATATTTGATAACCTTATCGATGGCATTAATTTGAATATTTGAGTAAAGGCAGGAGATAGGGTAAAAAAAAGGCTAAAGAAGACCTGAAAGACGTACTTCTGTCAGGATCAAAACCGGGCCCCAGGATCTTAGCACTTTATTTGTTGAAATGGAAAAGCCTGTAGGTTTGTCATCAAAAAGGTCAATAATTTAAAATAAATTTGTTCAGTTTATATTTCGGAGTACTCCAGAATTTTGTTTCCTTTGTATTTGAAAACAAAACTAGGAAAAATTCTCTTAGACCTCAGAAATATTAATTGGACAGTCGTAAATTTTTTCAGCAAGTCGGACTTTATAGTTTCTTAAGACTTCTTAAACTTCAAAGTTTTTTTTTTAAATTAATCATGCCACACCAACTTCTGACTCTTTAGCTGACATTTTTTTTGTCCATATGTTACTCAAGCTTTCGAATTCATCATAACGTTGTATGCCATTATGTTTGAATGTTCCGGTTTTTCGAATTTTATTTTTGCTTCCAAAATGTTTAACCAAATTAAAAACTTACTTCCATGAGTGCCTAAAAGAAGAGCCTTCTTAGGAAGCTATACATATCCTCAATTTTTTATAAACAATCTATAATTAATCTTCATTCTTTTTCGTTTCCATATATCTACACACTCATCCCTCTGACTGGAGACTAAGTTCGAAAAAAATGGGCGTATCTAGTGGGTGAATCCAAGCCAAACCACATTTTGCTACACCATATCCAATTTTAATCCCACCACCATTGTATCAGGTAGCAACAACTCCTCCACACAGCAGCGCCTATAATTATTATACTTTGGATATGTTTTGTAAATGAATTCATCCTTCTGCCGCACTTATTATCCTGGCAACAAGATTTTTAATTATATGATTTCCATTTGTATGATGTGTGGATGAAGTTCCTTGAACCTTCAAAAGTAGTTTTGATTGATCTGGATTTTGTTGTTCTCTGCTTCTCACTCTTCAAAAACTTAATTATAATATTTTTTTTTTTGAAAATCACACAATTTGACTACTGTCTGTTGTGGTAATGTGTTGGCAAAATTCTATATAATTTTGTTGTTTCATAATAAAGCAATTAATAAGGATCATTATGTCAATGGATTGGCTCATTTGTCGGTGCGGCAGCTCAGGCTGTATATTAATATAAAAACTTTTTTTCTTCTGTTTCACGTGCAGATAGTTGTGTCATAAAACCCCAAATCGAATGAATTATGTTATTTTTTTGAATTATCTGAAATTCAGAATTGTGGTTTTGTATAGGAAACGCCATTCAGGAGTCCATTAATCATTCCAAATATGACGTTTTCTGATGTTGTTTTTTTTAAGTTGGTGTTTTTGTATTTTTGTCCCGGGTTGTCTTTGAATTTTTTGTGTTTATTGAAATAGAATAAAGCCTATACAAGGTCTATAGTACATATACCTACGTTACAGGTTCCATATTATAATATGCTCATTAATATTTATGAGCAAAGTTCTTGAGGTTATCTTTTCTGGCTTTGTAGGAGGTGAAAAGGTATAGATTAAAATATGTGCTGACACGTCGAAATATAGGATTCAATTTTGTTTTTGTTTTATATTGAATTCTCGTCTTTTAATTATAGGAAAACATGAAAAACACCGCAACTTTTTTTAATTTTTAATTCGACGAAATGAGAAAAGACCTATATTCTATAAAAGTTTGGCATTAATTTCACCTCTGAAGAATCTAATTAAGTGGTAAATAGATGATTGGTATAATTACCTGAAGGCACGTTTAGGGATTAATGCGTGCCAGAGGGTAATAACAACCATTAAGTTGTTTAATAGATGGGCTATTATAATCAATGTGGTGGATTTTGAAATCAATTTTAAGAAGAGTTAATATGCAGATTAAAGGAGAATTATAGGTATCTACACAAATACGAACTTTCGAATTATTATTTGGTAATTCAGCCATTCTATTCACTTTAGGATATAAAATTAGATAACCTTTTCGTCTATGCTCTCAAAAATAAACTGTCTGATAAAGCTAAGACTATAAAATATTATTTAATAGATATGAAGTGTGAATTGCACTTCAATTAATAGTTTTCTAGTTCTCCGCTAGATGGCCTTGAACACCAAAGTGTTTCGCTCTGTTCGTTGAACTCTAACCATTATTGATCCAGGTTTTCCTGACAACTCCCAAATCAAGAGATGTTCTAGAGACTCGTCCCATTTTTATAAAATAAATAATTTGAAATGCCTTTGGAGTGTCAACATATACAGGCCGTGTTTAAAAAACGTCAAACAAAAGTCAATTTTATAATCAAATGATCGTCAGGCAATCGTGCTGCTTGCACAAAAAAAGTTTGATCAATGTCAGTCAATTTACTTGCAGCCGGATTTGATGTTTACGAACACGTTCTCTGGATTTTCAATATTTCATCTGTCAACTTGATTTTTTTACTGCACAGCAGCACCGCAGACGATATTTTCAAACGTGTGACTTTAACAAGCTGCGTTATCGAACACAATGCTTATCTAACCTGTTACACGACGACTTTTGAGTCCTGACTTTTTTCGAAATTAAATGAGTGCGAAGGTGAGATTAGATGTTGTTTCTCTTTCACACTCATTGAACTTCGAAACAATTTGTGACTCAAAAATCGTCGTGAAATAGGGCACAATGCATTAAAATTTGAATTTGCGCTTTCGAACAGAAGAATTTTACAGTTTGCGTTTAAGAACGTTCTGCAAATACATTAATGACGCAAATGAGGTTTTCGAAATCAGCCATACAGTATTGATCTACTTTTTTAGTCAGGCATAGGCAGACGAAATTATTTTTATTATTTGGGTCCACCCAAGAGTTATTTGAGGGCTCAACAAAACCTAGTTTCTCTAGCTCATAAAATTTAAGTAATATTTTTTCACGCGGAGTATCATTGACATTGCCGTTTCAACTTACTTTTTTATTTAAAAAAAAGGTTTTAGCACGCCACTTATTATAAAAAGCCGCATTAAAAACATATTTTAGGGACTGCGTTAAGTTATAATGCTTCTACACACGAAAATGTTATTCATAAAAGTCAAGTGATGTTGAATAGAGCCACGTTATTAATTTCTTCTTTTGGAACTTCATTTGAAACATGACATTATTACTAAAGGGAGTTGAAAAATACTTTTAAAATAAGGATTTATCAACGTTGAATAGAGTTTTTATAAGTGCTGATACAATGCATTACTATTCACCCGTAAAGAAGTGTTTTAGTGAATGCTAATGAATACGGCTGCAAGTGTTTATGATTCAGAAAACTTTTTCGATCTGGATTTATGCTAAACAACCTATTTGCAAAAATTTAATGAAAAAGCATCAACATACCTATATAGCATGCGCATATATTAAATTATTGACAAATGAAGGAAAACAAATGTCACTTTGACAGTTTCATTATGAACATCTCTACTTTCTAGTGACTTAAGACTTCATAGTGATCTCAAGGTTTAAAAAGCACAGAATTTGCTTACCTAGACAAGTTGAACATTTTCAAAAATGGGAGACTTCAGGACTACTGAGACTCAACGAACAAATTAATTTTTATTTCAGCACTCCACTGTGATAGCTTACAATGAAATTACATTTATCACGGCCGCGGCGCTTACTTTAATTCACAGGCAGCCAAACTTCTCCGAAAATTGAAGATATTTCTGATTTTCATCAAAAAATCATCTTCAGCGATGAACAGCTGATTTTTGGATTAATACGTCTCCATTAATAAGCAAAATATGTGTTATTGGAAAGCAATAAATCCACATATGCTTCAAGGATCTCCATTTCCTACAAAAAAAAAAAAACAGTGGGTTCCATACTGAAATTTTAAATGTAGCGTTTACAAACATTTCTTCACAGATTTGTTTTTTCTGCCTAACTTCTAATTTATTATCCTGATCAATTGTCTTATTTTATTTCCAACGTGAACATGAAATGCATAAAATCAAACTTTCCCTAACCACTGATTTCTCACTACCGAATTTGGTCAAGAAATCAACGATACACCTACAGGATATGCTACCACCTAATAGTTCACATTGAAAGCCTTGTTTTTCTATTGGTACGAGTAAGTAAAAATAGCTATGTATACAGAATCCCTTCTACCAGTGAATTTGTTAAATCATTAACTAAATTGCCATCAATGTAGGACAAGACCAGAGCAGCTCGTGCCACCCATAAAGAAACCCTCTTTTCGCGGATTTAGAAATAAGAAACTAAAAATCCATGTGCAACACCCCAAAAAAAAATAAAACTTCATCACGTTTTTTTGAAAAAAAAAACTGATCACTTCGCTCTGACCTCTCTGCGCCACCTTCTTCAGCATTTTCTAAGCAAAAGCTGATGAAATTAGTGCAATATCGGTTGGCAGTAGCTTATTCCAAGGCAATCTATCCGGCTCAAGACGTGGATGCCGCTATTGAAAGATACATCTCTGCCCTCACGTGGTCGGTCAACTTTTGTTTCTATTTTAGTTGTTTCTTGTCAGTCGCACCCACTCTTGTACAACTTCTCGAACAACCAAAAAATGTTGGTACTTCTTTTCAATTGCTTCACCAGCTAGCAGCGTATGGTTTGCTCATTGCTGCTGCTGCAACAACTACTCCCGGAATCAAGGCGCATTCCTTGTAATCTGGCGCAATTATTACAGCTTGCTCTGAACTCTGTATACACTGAACATACAAACGGTGGCAGGAAGTATCCACTGGCAGTTCTTTCAGTTTTTTTTTTTTTTTTTTTTGTTAAGTCTATCTCCCTCTCACTGCCGACTCCGCTTCGAACTTCGATCGCTTTTCATGTCTTAGAGGAGTGGTCGGCACGAGTTCTAAATCATTGGAAACCCTTCGACATGCGGAGTCGATGTCGAAGTTTGGAGTTTCGAGGAGCCATCGATAGCAAACCAAACACGTCTCTAGACGAATCGTTTCGTTCCAATTCGATGAGCAGCACATTTGGCATGGTTAACCATCGACGAAGCTATTTCTTGATTTTCTTCGTCGATGTTGTCGCTGCTGCTGCTGCTCTTGGATCTCATTGCAAGCTAGTTGCATGCCTTGACTATTTCTTTCAGGTGATCTTTGGTTGGAAAAAATAGTCTTTTCCTGGATCAAGCCAACGATCCGAAGAGAGAATGGCCCCTTTCACGTTCGGTCGATGCGTGTCTAAACCTCAAGAATTAGAGAGAAAAAAAACAACTAAACCTATCCGGGTGGAAAGCGGTTGGTATGATTTATGGCTGTTGATCTTGGCCAGACTTTGTGTATAAGCTGCATTCGATAGATACATTTTCAATCTTGCTTTTGTTAAGCTTATGGATGCTGCAGCTGCAACTGAATATTGAAACTCTTAGGTCTTCGTCTCAGCATCAGTATCAGCAGCAGCTGTGCACCAACTTCACCAGCAGGGGGCCAAATTCAACTTAAATTTAATTATTGCAAATGTATTTTTTTTGTTGTTGTTGTTCTTGCTTCGGGGTTTGGGTTTGAGTTTTTTTCTTTTTGTTGCAGATAAATTATTTTTGTTTCAATATCTAACTGTGGCCCGTCATCATGAAGTTCTGCTTACATTAGACACAAATTACGAGAGTGCATTGCTACTTTTGATGTTGAAGTAGTTTTTTGTGGTCCGTGATGAGCGCACACCCACTGGTTCAATCCGGTTTTTTTGATATGGCTGATTCCATCTATTAGATACTTCATTTTTTGCCTTGGTTTGTTACATTGCATTGCTCAAGCAGGATTTTGTTCCTTCCGGCAGCATGATGTAGCTATACAAATGGAAATTGAATCTACAAAGGAATGAGGCTTACGATTGCCATGATGGTTAAATAAGCTTTTACCAATTTAACCATAAGAACATGCGTATACCAACTCAAAGCCGTGTATTTTTTTGTTTCATTCTCAAGAAGTAAAAATCAACGATGCGTCACTAGCGCTAACAAGTGGTGGTGGGTTAATTTGCATTTATTTTGATTTGGAAAAGATTCCATTTGAGTGATCGTGGGAAATTTCTTTGGCTGTCGGTCGCCGCTAAACATTTCACTGACCGCACTCAGTTGGAACAATCTGTGACGAAGATCTAGAAGTTCGAATGATTTAATTTACTTCGAGAGTTTTGGGGTGGACATAATTTGAACCAAGAAATGCCTGGGAAAATTAGATTTTTGTTTGGGGGTGTATTTCTGTTTATTTTGTATTCTGATGTTAAGTGCACCTAAAACTAAAGGGCGTGTTTCGTAAAAGACAAAAAAGTAACTAACTAACCAAGGAGTCCCGTTTTCCTTTGAGAAAACAATAGCTACCAGTCTCTTACCTATAATTTGTCAACAAAAAACTAATAGGTAGAAATATTTATCGAACACCAAACATATGTTCGTTTGTTTTTGTTTATTTCGCCTCAAAGAAAACTCAATTGATGATGCCTCATTGAATAATTCATGATGTCATTTAGCAGTTTGGCATGTACACAATTCATTATCGGCACGTGCCTACTTTAAATGCAGGCAAGGTTTATATAATTTCCTTAAAACTCTTATTGAATAAATTTAATTTTTATTAATTTTACAATAACAACAACAAAAAAATGTATAAATCAAAGATACAAAGAAAAGGAAGCATTTGACAGGATTTATTTCTGTGAATTTGACTCACAATGCGGTTATGTGCATTGAATTTGTTCAATTTAAATGGCGCTTATAAAGATTTTCAATTGAAATTGAAGGAAACTAAATATTGCACTTGCAGTTTAGAAAAAAAATTCTGTTCTGACAAGGTATGCAAAAATCATGGGAGTTCACGGGTGTAAACTTGGCCCTATTATGGACATTTTTCAAATAAAGAGAATATACTTAGCTTTTCTTCGACTGAAGTTTCAATGAAACTTACTTTCCAATTATGTAATAACATTTTTAACTTTATTATGCAATTTTCTTTCTAATAAAGTATTTTGGTAGTTTTCTTAAAGAAAATTTAGTCAAAACACAACAAAATAGAAAAAAACAACTCAGATAAGTTATTCCAAAATTCACCTTTCCATTGTCCTGATGCATTGTATGCTTCCTATTTTCTGCAGTGTTGCAATTGGAAACCAACGTAAAAACAAAACTTAATTAGCATCGCACCTCTCCTTATCCTTATACAAACTCCTCTATAGCGCGTTCAAGAAGTGAAACATTTTCAATTTCCTTGCAACCCACAAGAAACCACCTCATCTCTGTCCATCAGCCATATCTACCACCCGCTTAATCTGCATTGAAAAAAAATCCATCTTTCTTCTTTTTGTTTTTTAAATACAAGCCATGGTAGAACCATCGGCTGTCGCCCGCTGTATTACTACTTTGGTTCTATATAAAGCTGATGCAGCCACTTTAATCCTTAATTACATCTGCAACACACGAACAAAAACAATTTCGCATCGAATCGCGTCATCGAAGTTGGCTATGGTTGGGTCTTTGTACCGACGACTTTCGAAAGAAATTTTTTTGTTGTTTTTTTGTTCTTTTTTTATTATTTTGTTACTTGTAGATATTTGTATAGGGTTGAGTACTCGTTGTACAAAATGTAACTAGTTACTTTGTATCGGATTACGCCAATTGAAATGTTTCAGTATTGCACCGCGACTTTTGCCGCCAACGCGGCGGCCGGCGTGCACACTGGGACAAAGAAGTGCTTAAATTTGGTAAAATAGTCAATCAATGAAACTTTAAAATTTGTCGATGATGAAATCTAATTTTGTAGTTAATACTCAGTTGTGTCAAAAATGTATATCAAACTATTGAAGATTTTGTGTTAATTTTTATAATGCGAATAAATTAAGAAGGCTTCTAAGTAAAATTAAGAATAAGTTCAAAAATCAAAAAAGTGAAATGACATTACTTCGAAAATGTTGAAAGATTGACGCTAGCTACGGAGCAGCAGTCACTGATATCATCAATATCCACTGTTCCGACACTATTTCCATTTCTCACTCCGAGATTGGCAAAGGGTTTTCTTCCTCCCTCATATGAAAGTTTTGTCAGTTTCGTTAAGGTGTTCGTCATTGATGTTTTCGTTGGAAAGTTTTGTACAATTTGACAAAGTACAAAGTACTTTCAATTTTTATATGAGCTTTGACAATACTTTGAACATAAATTGGTATTTTTTGGAAGAAAACAAACAGACTCAATTAGTGTTTATCAATAAGTCGCTTAAGTCATCACTAAAATTTCCTTAAATCATTAATTTAATTTAATTCCATGTTTTTGTTAATTTTTTCCCATTGTGTTGCACGCCACCAATTCCAATTCCAATGAATATCTACTGTATACATAGTTTCTTTCTCAAAAATACTGGCTGCTACCACTCTTCGACCAAACAATTGCCAATGCACTTCATTTACCGGGCTTAATTGTTGCATTGTGAAGGAATGTAGAATAAATTGCAGTTTTTTGTTTTCCCTTATGGTTTGGTGGTTGTTTTTTTTTTTTTATTTTAATTTTATTCTTTTTTTTTGCCATTTTCGTTTTCTGCATTAGCGCGCGGTGAGAATAATCAAGGATATTGTTAAAAGAATCATTTTTGTTGGAAGTTGGTTTATGGTATTCATTGCAAGGATGTCATTTTCAAAGTGAAAACAAGGTTTGGTTTTTAGTCCTTTAACTTTCTATTGGAAGGTATATAGGTATCTGTTTTTAGTTAAATTATGTGACCTCAATTTTCAAACTAAAACATTCAGACAGTAAATTAAACATTAATTTTTTAAAAGGATTAATTTAAAGCTTTTTTTCATTTTTTTTCTCAAACCTGAAAGCAAACAGTTGCATTTGCAATAAGGCTTTATTGAACATTTTCAATTTCACTATTTTGTCTTATTGTTTTTCCCTCAAACAAGGTGAGATTTTATTTTTCCCAGGAAACGACTCGAATACTCTAAATGAAAGTTGATTCTGAATCAGTAGTCAATACCACATGAAATTGATTTTGATGCAGTACCTACCACATTATATGTTAAATGGCGTTTCAGGTGTTTGCAATAAAAAGTGAGTATTGAAAAAATCTTTTCTTAAAAATGTGTTCTGCCATCAAAATTAATGTTTTGGGTTTTCAACAAAATTGTGTTAGTGATGTTTCCGAAAGTATTCAATTGACTATGAAGTGTGTAGAGTTCATAAATGTAAAGATTCTGCATAGCTTCTAAAAACATTAATTGCTAAAAGTTGGTAATACGTTCTTGGTAAAAGAAAAATAGGGAAAGTGGTTCCCCTACTCAACACGAAAGTGTCATCTATCGTTAAAAAAAATAAAAGACAAGCAAATACTAATAAAAATAAACAATGCAATTGCTCATTTAGTGCTTGTCTTCCTAGTCAAGAGTAATGTGTCATAAATCGTTGGAAAACATAACCCTGTTCCCTAATTTTTTCAAACAGTTTCAAACAGTCTCAGACCGCAAGATTTAGTACGCGCCAATACAAATTTTTTACTTGTGGAATAGGTTTGCACTAAATCTGGCAGTTTCAAACTATTTGAAACTCGTTGTGGAACATACCTCATACCAACCCTTTTTACCAAACAATAACTTGTCATTTTATAGTGTTGCTTAACTTTAACATTTATAAACCAGACTGTGCTCAATCTGTGCTGCCATATTGTGTGATAAATATTACTAGGTGCAAATTCTTAAATAAATTAATGTTGAACTATTGTCTAAAATTTTAATTTGGCTGAAATATAAAATGAGCTATTTTGTGCTCAGGTTGTGCTGCCATGTGTCGAAGGGATATTTACACAAATATTTCACATATTTGGTATTTATACCTATATACAAATGACCAAAAGTGAATCTAGTTCTTAAAATTAGTTTATGTTAATTTTTCAAATTAACAACACATGCAAAATACAAACTGAGCACAAAATAGCAGACTTCATTTGTAGAAAATAGATTTTTGACTGTTAAATTTGCAATCCCATGGAATTTTTTAAATTTGTCTGGCACATGAGAAAAAAGCACCAAGATTTCGCTTCTTAAGAAAATCGAATTTTCTACGGCACCTGTCAGCACAAACTTAGCACAAATTAGCTCATTTTTGTATCTAAGGGAACAAAAAATTCAAACGATTGTTAGGCAGCAAAATTAGCATTTTTTTCATACACATGGCAGTTGAGCATGGCCAAGTTTATAAGAAAATCGAAGCAGCCGACTGTAGCTCAAGTTGTCTTCATTTCAAAATCGAAAATGGAGATATTGAACCACACACAAATCAAACATGCATTTAAATTGAGCTTATTCTTTGATTTTGTGGGATGAAAGGGAAAAAATCAATTATTGAAGACTTCTCTAAAATTACAATTTTTTTCGAGGAAATGTTAAGAGCAAAATTATTGTTTATGATATTTTACACACGTAAAGTTTCTTAAATGTTGTCTCGTAACAACAATAGATTTTGAGAAAAACGTGTGCATAGGATCAGTTTTTTTTACCAAAAGCGGAATCTGTTCAATTTCAGGGCAAAGTCTAGTTTCATTGGGTCTTAAGTAAGTACCTGCAGGAACTAAAGTTTGAAACTCCGTTCTAATTTATTTCAAAAAATTCCAATTCCCCTTACGCAGGAAGAAACACCTGAAGACGGTCAAAGAAACAAAGAACTAATTTAAAAATCTTAAATAAGCTACTCACTAGAGGGAGCTCCATATTCATCTAAAAAAAAGTAATGTAACACTCCATCAGCTTCTGTTAGACGCATCAGTTGTTATCTTTGACATCAAATGTACACAATGTAAGTCGCAATGCGCTTAGACTTCCTATTCCTATCTCTTGAAAAATCCTATCATCCGACAGTCATCTTTCAATCGGCCACCTATTCCTGGAATAGTAGTATTTTCTTGTTCTTCTATTTCAAAAAAAAAAGTAAGGAAAAGAAAATCCCCATTGTTGCTGTTGTCTCATTTTAATCACATTTTCATGAAGCATTCAGCCATGGAACATTGATATTCCTTACCAGATACATGCACCTCATAAAACGCATTTAAGATTCATCTTTCTTCCATGAGAGATGTTTATCCCCCGAGAGTGTCATGATGCTGCTGCTGCCTTCTACCAGCCAGAGACACAACAAACATCACAATGGCCCCAAAAGAGGAACGGTATACGGCATGGGGGTCATGTTAATGCGGTACCTTATGTTCATTTTGAATGTGCAACAAGATTCATATCATTGCCACTATACTGGCTCCATTATGAGATATTGCTATGACAAAGAATCAAACATGCTCTCCATATATGTGTCTATGAAGACCGGAGGTGGGCCAAAACGAATATTTCCGTATGAATAAACTGCTGACTTCTTCTTTTTCTGGTTCTGAAACGTTCTGAATGTTATTTTTGTTGTTAAATATTGCATATTTGGTAGGAAGGTATGTAGGTAGGTACTCTCTAAGTCCAAGTCGTAGGTTGTTTGTTGGTATATTGAGAAATTGTCATGGGACTGTTTTTTTTTTTTGGGGATTATGAGCTCTGAACGTTAGGACAAGTAACACGAGAGGAATTACAAACATGGTCGAGTGTGTTATTTTACCGCCTTCCAGTTCATGATAGACCTACATGATAGGAAGGTACCTTTGTATGTAGAAACCTGAGATCTGTAAGCATGACCATCACTTGAAGTGAAGTACATAGGAGTGTAGTATAGACTGAAAGTGTGATGCCGACTGATGGTGACCTGGAACGTGGGCTATTGAAACGATTCCAAAAAGGTGTTTATACTGACAAGATTTTCTGTTTATCTAGGTTCCAGTTAGGTGTTCTTTATTACTTCTTTCGAGTTGATTCCTTTCATAGAATAACTGGAAGAAACGTGCTTCTGCATATGGTTTTTTCCTGCCAACTATTTTACCTACCTGAGGGAATGGGACCACCTTCTATATAGGCTCTGCATGTTATTGAAATGCTGAAGTTGCTTTTTTTTTCTTCATTTTCACTTGAGTGCATGGGTAGCATATTTTTGGCTTAGGAAATGTGTCCTTTAAAAATGGAAGAAAGGCAAATTTTGTTTTCTTTTTGGAAATCTCGGTGGGAGTTATTTTGATATGTGGAAATAGACTGAGATTAAAATGAATGTAAAATAAGGCATTTCACATATGATAAAGTGAAGCAAGTGTTTTTGAAATTTCTGAATTGATGAATGAATATGAGGCCTTTAGCTTAGTAAAACAAAAATTCTTTGTAAACCAACTGATACTTGCCAAACTAACCTTTTTGGTATCTAGCAATATTTTGTTTTTAATATTTTCATACCCAAAGATCACAGCCGATTTACATAATATAGGTCTCCAGACCTGTTAAGTTCATGAGGTTTCCCATTCGAGGCATAGGGCTTCCACTCTGCCTACGTGCCATCGTTAACGGTTCCTAAAGATGTATTTTATCAGCTTCCCCTAATCCTTCCCAAATTGTGATGATTTTTCTTTAACTGTTCTTCTCCAAGTGCTTCTAGGTTAACCAACTCGTCTGCCTCTCTGCGTGAGAAAGTTCCATTACATCGATCGGGTCGTAATATACTTGTCATCTTTTCGGAGGGTGTTTCCAATCCCCTGAAACTTATGTCTTCGTATACGAAAGAGTCAAAGTGTTCCTTGTTCTGTTGCTGGAATAAACGGTTGAACAAGGCAATCTTCAAGATGTTTCGCAAACATCTTAGTATTTACGAACGCTTGCAGCATTTTGGTGACAGTGGGTTTAAAGAAGCTCAGATTCATATGAAGTTCGTTTCCACCATCAGTAGAGACGATAAAACAATACTCTCAAGGTCCCAACATATTGCAAATTGTCTACTGATTCTCCAGAAATATCAACTTGGATAGATGAAGAAGTTTCTAAACTGATCCTTTTTTCCCCATATTGTTTCTAAGCCCAACGTTTTCAGCTTATCTCTTTACCCTTGCAGTCATTTGATAGATATTCATCATTCTATTTAAGAATAAGCATACGTCGTCCACGTATTTTATATATTTGAGATGTAATAATTGATTCCACTGATTCCTCCATTTTCTGCCGACTAAGCTGTGTGCAGTAAATCACTTATCACCTACAAAAAAAGTATAGGTGACAGTATAAAGCCTTGCTTAACCCCACTTTGGATTTCAAAATCCTTTGACAACCTTCCTGTATGCAGAGTATGGTATTTGGATCCATCGTATTTCGCATGTAACCTTGATATTAGCAATTAATTTATCTTCCTGCATAAAGCAAGCCAAATAAATTCCCCATTGACACCTTCAAACATCTTGTCGAAGTCAATGAACAGTATTGATCGATGTTCAAGGCACTGTTGGATGGAGATCCGCTATGTATTAATGTGCTTTTCATATTACCTTCGATACTGTAGGCAGCACTGAAATTCCACTTCAGCTTTTGCACTGCGTGCGGGAGTTTACTAGATGATATTAGCGCAACGGAGCTCTGCAGGAATAGAATCAAGTCCAACCGCTTTGTTCTTGCTTTAGCTGAATAGACCTTAATTTGTTTTTAATTTGGTTCAACTTCATTCGCACACCTTAAGTCTGTTCGTGTACTTCACTTAACTACGAATTGTATTGTTTTTATATGAGCGTTGACATAGCTTTGGGCTAAATTCGTAGAAATTCGTTGTATTGGGAGGTACGCGAACAGACATTTTATTTTGCAGATTGAATTGGAAGTGACAAGTTGACAATTAATTGATATTGGAGATGACATTTTCGTTGAGTTGACATTTTAGAAATTAAACGACATTTGCATGTGCGTTTTTCTTCAGTACTTTTTTCGGAGATGGCATAGTTGCGTTATCACAATGCAACAAGTTGTTCTTGTCTTGAGTGTTTTGATTGTAGTAAAGATTTTTCTCTATTGAAAGATGCAGCGCATATTCGGTATTTTGTTACTACGGGTAGGTTGTTGGACGATGATTTCACTTCACTGCTAAAACAGGAAAGTGCTCAATCCTCTTTTTGAGCTGATTCTCATCTGAAACTAGCAGTGATTCATCTGTTTCGTACAGATGTTATTTAGAACTTTTCGATGGAGGTTAAATTTAAATTTAATTTTTAATATAAAGTGAATTTTTTCAAAATTCTATGAGTGCGGAATAGAAAAAAATTTCATCTCATCTTCATATTCATTTAATTTCAAAAATAATAATCATAGTTCAAAAGTCGTTGTGTAGTAGAAAACTAACAAAACGAGAACTTGCTCAAACGAGAAAGATGAAATCATAATTTTAAAATAGGTCACAGTGAATTTAATATAAAACTGTCAACAAAAAAAAAACAAGTATGTATCGCTTCCTTCTCCCTGTCTTGACAGTAAATTAAATTCAGGAAAACTATTTTTTTCTGTGTTCACAAAGGTTTCTTCGAAGTTTGTTCAAACTCGTATATATCCTCCAACTAAAGATTAGATATCAAAAGATTCTTGACACCTGTGGAAACAATTACAATTTTTTAGAAACAAATATGCAAAAACTATGCCATGAATTCAATTTCGATCTTATGCCAAACAAAAACTTATTCCTTAAGTTTACAAAAAAAATAAAAAGAAAACAAAAAACTTTCATACAAACAATGTCAATCATTTGCCATAATTTATATTTCCCAACCTCCATCCACACGTATTATGACCTAACAAGCAATTTCCTTCTTTTATGTGTGACACCTTTTGACACTTTATTGCTCTGAGAGAAATCTTAAAAAAAAAGAGGACCATCATCGCCCAAGCAAGGAAGTTGCAGGGTAGGAGCATAAACTAATCTGAGAATTTGTAATAGAAAAACTTTTCCACTTTCATTTTATGTATAAAAAGAATCCTATGTACATAAAGTTTTCAATATAACTTTTTACACACACCCGTATATGCGGGTAATAATATAATATAGTGCAAGTGATAAACATTATAATAATTCTGAACTTTTATCTTTATTTTTCCAGACATGGTTCTTCACTGACACTGATGATGCATACTACCAGGAGAAGACAAGTAAGTAAAACGATATGTCTGATGTAAAGTTTTCAATTTCGTAGAAAATTCCCGCCAGAAAGTTCATTGTTCTATGAGACACCATCACGTTCGAGTGAGTCTTCCTCTATGTCCTCCATGTCCATCGTCCATCGTATATAAAGGATAACAATCGACGAAATTGGTTCTTATTCTTCTCCTTGCAAAATCGCCTCATAAATCTCTAAGCGAGAAAGAAAAAATATTAAAATTTAAATTCTATTCCACTTCAATCAATGCAAAACGGTCGTCGTTGGTTCAGATTCAGACTTCAGACAATTTCGTTTAGTTTTTTTTCAGTATTCTCTGGCTCTGATGGTTATAGTGCATTGCCGACACATAAATCTTCTATATGCTTCTCTACAAATTAATGTAAATCCTTTAAGATCCTTTTTTGCATTTTGCAGAAAAAGAATAAGAAAATAAGATCTTTGTGCGTGTTTCCTCCCTTTTTTGAAATTGCTTTCTAAACCAAAAAAGATTAATACAAATAAAAAAAAACAACAACAAAGATTTGGATAAATTTCCAATTTAGTTCATCATCCATCAGGACCGCCTCTTTGACCGCCTTATTTTGGCCACTGTCTGTCTCTTTGTTTCTGACCTGTCTGCCATACCATATCGCAGCAATACAATCTTCGGTTTTATTCCATCTTCAATTCTCATCGTTGGCGTGGCGTTGTTGTCGTCTTCGTGTCGATGTCGGTTGTAAATTTTGATTAAAGTGCTGCTAAACCAGTTCTCGCCCATGTAAAACTGCGCATGTGCGCCCGCATTTTTAATTGAATCGCTTGATCCTCTCTGTATAATGCAATCGATTCAGTGGTGGATTTAAAAATTTGGCAAATTTAACAACAATCAGGCCCGAAAAGGCTGGGCTAATTTACATGATTGACAAAATTCACATTATTGATAGATTTATCGTAGTTCTTCGACTGAAAAAAAAATATTTTTATGAAATGGAAGAAATTTTTTCGATCGCTAAAAATGATATATAAGATTTAATTTATTTATTTTACGTTTCATGAATTTTTCAAATTAAATATAAATATAACTAATACAAAAATACAAATAGTTTCATTCACAATAAAGTGAAATAAATAAAATACAAATATAAATTTATTTCAATCCGTTCTTTAACCATTTTGTAGGATTATTACATTTTCAAAAATTTGGTAAAATTTGTGTAGGAAACTAATAACTGTAATGAAGCTTTATGAACCTAATTGGAAAAACTTTTCTTAATACAATGAACAGAGTTCTAAAACGTAGTAGATTATTAAAGACAGTTAAATTTATGCAAATAAATATTTTTTAATAGCATTTTAACCTGCAAAATTTTGTTTATAAATATTTATGAATAATTCATATTTTCGTAATGTATTCCCCATATTTTTTGTTAAGTTTAGCTGTTAAAATATTAAATGTAGAATTTCTTTCAATTCTTATTTTAACAACCCTAAAACCGACTACTTCTAGACCAAAATATTTTTTTCTTTTCCAAATTATCAAAAGTTCTATGGACACTCCTACCATCGCAGACATCGCCCATATTACTTAAATAGTAACAAGTCCGCTCCTTTTCTCTATTTTGTCTGCCCACATGAAAATTTGTCTCGTAATTATGAGAGTTTTTTTCTCTTCGATTTTTAGCAGCAACTATCAATCAGTTTTTTGACAGTTTCAAGTGGGTTTTGACGGACAGAGTTCTTTTTTCACGTGCTGCGTCCTTGATTGTTCGAGATGATGAGATTCTTAAAATGAAGAAGCAGCAGCAGCCTCAAAGGCAATAGTGTAAAACAACGAGAATGCGCGAGCGAGTATCTGCGGCCACTTTTGATTTCACTCGAAAAGCAGCTCGTGGATATACATACTTTATCCACTCACATATCAAACCAAAAACCATTAAAAAATATGTGTGTTCTTTTCGTTTTGTATATACGCTGCACTCTGATGGACTTATGATGACCATCAAGACAAGAAAAGAGTTGAAATATGTAAAACAATCACGTAGGAGGCTCAAAATCGTTTTTTTTTTGTTGTTGTACATTTCTTAGCTTTCATGTTCAAAAGTGGAAAATATTATGTCCATTTGTTTTCGAGCAAAAGAATGTGGGCGTAACTTGATAGCTCTGGAGCATTAAGCAAGCTGGTAGTGGCATCGAAATGACATTTTGATAGTTTTTTGACGCTTAAAACCGTTGTCGTTTATCTATTTTTTTTTCTGTTTTGTTTTACAAAACCTAGAAGAGATGTCTGAACGAGCACTCAAAAGCTACACACAGGCACACACCATATTTATATTTGTTTGTTTGTGTGATTTTGTTTGGTTTTATAGTTTAGCTTCTGAAATTTTGTGTTTTTTATCTTTGTTTTTATAAACATTTAACATTAAGTATCATTTCCGAAAGAGATTGTTGATGTGAACAAATGGAACAAAATGGAATCTATTTAATTTTTTTTATAGCTTTTAAAGGATTTGTTTTTTGATGTTACCTAAAGTGCGATGGGGTCTTGAGATATAACCTTCATATGGGTGGATGGAAAAGATTCAACAGGGAGTGTTGAATTGGAGTTTTTTATTTTTTGAGAAGTTGCTGTGGGTTGTTAATGGGTTAAGTAATATTTTTTTGTTTGATATCACACAAAACGTGCGTGTGGTTTATCGAAGAATAAATATAAATGTTTTGAATAGGATTTAGTTTTGGTTTTAAGTGGGCTAGATACGGCGATGAATGATGACTTCTGTAATAAAATATTTTTTAATAAGCCCACGTGATGTTTTTAAAATGAGTTTAATCCAGAAGATTTAGAGAATTTAGGACGGGAATGATTAGAGTTATGTCATTCGACTGTAGGAATTGAAAAAATATGTAAGAAATTAGACCTTCTACGTCCTATTTGAGTTAGTCCAATATTATTTTGTTTCGGAAGAAAATAAATCTTGTTATTATTTGAAGATATTTTTAGCTTAAATGTCCTCTTAAAGTTATTTATTTAGAGAAATTGGAATAACAAAAACAACCGCATCAATAGACAAGAAATTTTCTTAAAATTAAATTTAATCAAAATGTATATCAATTTTAATGGCTAATTAGTTAAAAGAAAAGAAAAAAAAGAACTTTTTTCATGCCAATTGAAGATAATCAAACAATCATCAATAACCTTTATCCGTAAGGCTTTGTTCTCAGCCCGCTACTACTTTCTCAAGATATCCCACACAACAACTTAATCAATTTTATTTATCTCCTAAAAAAAAGCTTTCAAAATCCCTTAATTTCCTCCAAATTAATACAAAAAGAATAATAAAATAAATCTATCAATTTCATAGTCCAAGAGGTATTGTTGCAAATTTGCAATTACATAATTTAAAAAAAAATTAAATTTGTGACAGTAGAAATTTTGGATTTATTTTAAAAAGTTTTTTTCAGGGTTTTTTTTCCAAGACTAAAATATATCTCTTAAAAAGGAAAGTTTACAAGAAATAGTTAAATCCAATTCATGCTGTCATTTTTGATATTTCTTTAGCAAAATGTAAACAGGGTGATTTTTTTACTAATTGAGGATTGACTTAAATAAGACAAAAAGGACCAAACGGCTTAAATTGTATTTGACAAATTTTTTTTTGTTTAACTCTTCTTCAACAGGGTGACAGTTCTTCACTTAAATGAAACATCAAATTAGTTTTGTATTTCAGTCAGTTATGCTTTGTTATCTACTTCTTGAATTATATCCATGGATATAAAGTCACTTAATCATAAAAATACAACTCAACCATTTTGACTTTAAACCACGCATTTCTTCTTTTACCACACTTTAAGGAGAAATGACAAAACCGCACCATCTATATGCCACTGTTGAATGATCGATGGCAATTCATTAAAGCTACATCACCAATTAGAAAGGTCTTTATCTACAATAGCACAGCCATAGTCTCTCTATAAAATAAGAAAAAAAATGTCTGTGATACTCTAATCGAAAAGTGGTAGTCATTCGAATCTGCCACTTTATTGAGAAAGACAAAAAAAAAAAAAAAACCTCAGATAGGACTTAATATTCATTAGGAACACCTTAAACACACAAAAGACATTATTGATCGAGAGAGAGAAAGAGGCGCACCTTTTTTTCAATTTTCGAACAATTCTCGAAGATTGATAGACTCTTCGCGATAAGGTGTAACAATTTTATACTTTTTTTTGTTGTCTCCCCGCCACCAAACGGCTGATGCTTTTATCCTCGAAGTCATTCGTGAGTTTTTTCTTAGATAGAAAAAAAAAATGTAATAAAACTTAAAAAAGTATCTAATGGGGAGAAATTTTCACCTATTCGATAATTTTACAAATAAATAAGTGGTAAATTTATAGGCGCTACACATATAAGGAACTCGGGAGTTTTTTTCTTCTTAGTAAATCGTTAAATTAAATCGTTAAATTACAAAATAGGTATCTACCACCTTACCTTTCATTGGAATTTGTATTGTGTTTATAGTTTAAACTTAATGATTTTAATGACTTGAAAGTATTGGTTTTGTTTGGAGAAGAGATTAACTCAAATAAGCAATTAAGTGTGATTTAAATACTCTTAAAAGGTGGATTATGAGAATGAGTTCGATGTAAAAACACTAAAAAAACCGTTGTAGTTTGAACCTCTTATGTAATGTCAGTAATAATGGGAAACCAAAATTGTTTTTTTTTTTTAATATATCGCCATCTGTTGGAAAACAATCCAATCCAGGAAAGAAGGCAGCATCGAGTATCAGAAGAATATAAGTTTCCTAAGGAAGGAGTGGTGTGTTAAAAGTGAATAAGAAGCTTTATCAATTGCAAATTTAAGAATGAAACAACTAATTGAACTAACTGAAAAGAGTAATAAGCATCTCGGCCCTCGGATCCCTGATTGAGTCTAAAGTGTTCATAAAATTGCAACTATTCAAGTTCTATAAAATAATTACTAATCCAGTTTTTGTAAAAAGGAATATAAAAAAAGTAATATTTTCCACAACGGTTTTTTTTAAACATTTATTTGTATGAAAAGTTCCGTTTTTTTTAACCCTAGGTACCAAATTTGATAAAGTCAACCATATTGTTTTCGAAATATTAAGCTTTCAAAAATTGTTCGCAATATTAAAAAAAAAAACTCAAACAATTTTTATTATTGCAAACTTTTTTATTTCTGCTTAAAACAATAAAAATAAGTCATACTATTTTGAAGAAAATTTAAGATCAAAACGTAGTTCTGTGAAATATGAAAATATTTTGAAAAATGGTCTTCGACCCAAAACAAGCATTATTTGAAAATAATTTATTAAATTTTATTTAAAAAACCGTGGAGCCATTTTTAAGAAAAATACGATTTTGCTATATTGCCAAACAAAATTGTGTTTAGTTCTGGGACAAAATAAAATACAGGACCGAATATGTATTAAAATACATTTATAAACCTAATTTCAAAAATATTCATCAACCCAAATCGTGAGCTTTTGAGCTTTTGCATGCAAATTTTAATTAAAATCCTGTGAGCCGTTAATGAGAAAGTCCAAAATCAAAAATACCTTTATATGGCAGGTAACGGAAATAGCGGCTTTCGGTAAAAAAAAAACATTATACCTACAGAAATCCACTGATTTTTGTAATCAAAATCGTTGAAATCGTTTTTGAGATAAAATGGATTTTCTTAACGGTCGGTTGTATGGCAAGTATCGTTATTTTTTGAGCTAAAAAATTCAATTTCCCCTCTGCAGAGTTTAACGATGACCTTAAGTTAAAAATTTGAAGAAAATCACTTCAATGGCTTAGGCTGTAGGTAGAGGTATAGACAGACGTTTTTTTATTTTAAGTAAAAATGGGAAAAACCAAGTTTGATGCAAATCGACTCAGCTGTCTGGGCTCTAGCCAAACAGCTCACAGCCAGAAATGTGACACCAATTTTGTTGTCTTAAATAACATCTTAGTGCAAGAACTAGGTTTTCAGTGTTGAGAAAACTCTGAATTAAACTAGAGTTAGTTAATACTTTAGAAATAGTTTTTCAGTGGAGACCTTTTAAGCACAGTTTAGAGTTCCCATGCCAAACAAAAAATCAGAATTTTCAAACAACTGTAAATCTATTCCGTATAATACTCACGGCGAAAAATGCCTCCTATTAAGTCATTCATTCAACCTTATTATAACTGACAACTATTTTTGTATGCAAAAACCATTTGCACGTAAATAAAGCCTCCACCACACTCTTTTTCGCATGCAAAACAATTGCCGGTCCACTGCTAAAGAAGAAATAATTTGGTATTTTCACATTAATAATATTTGTCATACGAAAGTATATATATGCATATACTTTTTTTCGCCAGGAACTGTAAACCAGACTTTAGTTGTCAAAAATATTTTAAAATGGACAAGAGAAACTGCGGGTATCACCATTTCACCATCGAAATCGAGATGGTGCCATAAGCCTAGCTTACAATTCCTGTACGCAAAAAAAAATCTATGCAAATATTTTCACATGTCAAAAATTATTGAGGTGAAATAAGAAATTATTTTTTGCATGATTGGTTCACAGTTTCATGCAAAAAAAAAACAGTGTTGTCACTGTCATGGAATGTCGTGCAAAACAATAGACCAGCAATTATTTTGCATGCGAAAAAAATGTGGTGGGTAAAATATATTTTTTTGAATGGCCTGTTTACACTAAAAAAAACATAAAAAAAAAACAAATTTTGGCATCCAAAAATAATTCTTTTCCATTTTTAGGCCTAAAGTTTATTCACTCAGTTTAAATTAATGACTCAATGGGTGCGGCTTAGGTCAAGGCAAACATTTTCCGTCTTAAATACCAACAATAGGTGTGTTTTTTTCTCTGCCCGAATGGGCTTAGATGAAAAAAAACGGTGTGGGGCTAGGCAACTTACATTTCAAATGCAACAACAACCAAGCCATGCATAGCTGTGTGAAAAAACTGTTCAAGATCATCCTAGCCTCGGGGTTAAACCTGAATTTACTACTGAATCTTGTTTTTCAGTTAATTGAAATCCTAAGTTAACTCCGAGTTAAGTCAACTACTTTGCTGAGTTAACTTAGTGACCAAATTGGGGGCCTTTTCAGCTATGGCGCTATCTCCATTTTTATACTGAAAGTTATTGTCGTCGTAGCGCCATCTCTATTTCGATGCATGGAGGTGTAGAAGGGTGATATCTTTAGTGTCACAACTGAAAGTTAAAATTAATCTTCAATTGGAAAACTGTTCCTGAGTTAACTCGGGGGTAATTTATTTTCAGGATTAGTAAACTTTTATTTAACTCAGAGTTAACCCTGAACTGAAAAACTGGCCCTTAAAGCAATAAGCTTATTTGTCTCATTTTAAATTAGTTAAGAATTAATTTAAATTCAATTTCTTAAATGAAAATTCTTAAAACAATGAAATCTGCTTATAATATTCAGTAGCAATAGACCACACAAATTTTGTACACATCTATCCCTTAGAGTCTAGAATTTAATTTTCAATAAGTCATAATGAGCATTCAGAAGTACCTACCTACTTGAATAAATTCTTTTTATCGATTCAACTACTATACCTATAAAAACAGAACACAATTCAATTAATTTGCCCTGGAATATCTGATAACTTGATACTAAATACGAAAATTCATTCAAGGCTTTCTCATTTGTAGATTTTTATTTTCAGATAAAAACCCTTTTTTTTTCAAACCCATCGTTTATACTCGTATGTACATAACATATGTATGTATGTATTAAAAACCAATCGACAAACATTAAAATTCAAATAAGAAGTATAATATTGAACATTCAGATATAAAGTCCAATGATGACCTTTTTATGGTAGTTAAATATTGGAAAAAAAAGTGAAAACCATTTCATTCAAAATAGGCTACCGTAGATTATTTAAATTTTCCAAACTTATGGGTTAACTAAACTCATAAAGTAAATAAATTCATTGAATGCATGAATTAAATTAGCAGACCACCTATCCAGACTAAAATGGAGAAAAAGAGAGATAATTTCCGGAGAGTCTTCCAATATAGAATCTTTTTTCAATTTGATTCGATGACTTTTCCCATACAATGTCCTCAATAATATCGAACAAAACTTGATTCATCCGTGACAACGCCTTAATTAGGCGTTAAATCTTATTCATTAAATATTAAGATTTGGTTTCCCCCTTCGGCAAGCAAATATCTATATGTAGGATGTGAAGATAGATAGGTAGATAACCTCATAGATACATATCTACAATCAATAACATTTCAACAGGTAATCCAATGAATATTAATGATAGCCTCTTCTAACTCCCCTAAATTCGTATCAGGCAAATGTGGTTGTGTAGCAACGAACTGAATGATGATGTGGCGGTGTTTTACCAAACCCAAAAAAAAAAAACAAAGTCAATCCGTAAATTTAATCACCACTAATGAATTTATGACTACTCGATTGAGCTAATGCTGGATGATGTTTGCAAAGGGATGCCATTGCCATACCATCATGGAGGGCTTGAGTAAGTAGATAGGTAGAGGGCTTGGTATTCCAAATGATGATGGGATTAGCTCAGATTGGTTCTATTTATAGCGATTTTGTGGCAAATTGAGAACAAGGCCGACTGAGCTGAGCGATACGTTAATCATGAAAAATATTCATCTATTCTTGTGCCAACAACTATTTTTCTATAGTGCTCACAGATGTGTAGAGATGGTCTAATGTAAAATGACAATGACAGCTTCGATCCGCACTCGACAGCCAACAATTATGTTTATCATAGCATAGTAGATATGGCGGATCTGAAAAAGTATTGTACTTAGATTTTGGCATCGTATGGTCGGCGTTTAAAAGTCCATTTTCATTAGCATCGCCACCAATTGTTTTTCATTTAGGACTTGACAATATTTGATCGATATTCCATTACAATCCTAGTCGTCAAATAGTGTTGCAAATGAAATTATGTAAATGCTCAATGGAAGCAGGGTTGTGTGTTGGCCCATCTATTAGATTTGAACTTACAAGAGGAGTTATGGAAATGGAAAGTCTATGGAAGAGTTAATGTTCATTTAAACGAGGTTTAACGTATGTTTAAAAATAATGCAGCTGTTTGAGACTGACATTGTTCCTTCAATAAAAACTCTTTATTGATAAAAAGGCTTGAGGCACGGATACGTTATTTTGCGAACAAGTTTTCTGACTTATTCTTCAGAAGTGTGCTTCAGCCTTTTTTTGATTCACAAATAAACTAAAACGTCCATCAAGAGTTAGTTCAGGAATTAAAATTTCATATCAATAAAAATATAAACTGCTTATCCACGTTAAGTTCAAAATCTTAACGAAAGTCTACCACAATCAACAAGAACTCTGCTGTTACCAAAGACTATTTTTTGAAATTCACATATACTTTATCAGAAAATGTGAAGCACACACACTCTCTCATTTGAAGTTGTAAGAAGCATGTGTGTCACTAGCGTCTGTTTCCTTTTATTTCTAGTTTTTGGCAACAATGACAGAAGCATTTTTAACTTAATTACTCGTTTAATGTACCATTTTTTGGTGAGTTAGTTTATATTCTTGAATTTTAATCAATTGATGAGATTTGACACTACTTAACTCACTGACTAAAGATAATTCATGTTTTATTTACGTTCATGAATACTGGTGCAAATTTTTTTTAAAGTAAATAAATAATTAAAATAAGTGTTTTTAAGTTATTTAAAACAATTCCTTTTATTTATTTAACGATATCATCCTTGTCCCGCGGTTAAACCTGAGATGACTTCGGAAACGTGTTTTCAGTCAATTTAAACCCTAAGTTAGATATAGCTCCGAATCACCTAATTTGGTGAGTTAACTCAGGGACTAAATTGGTTTACTTTTCGGTTGTGGTACCATCTTGATGTAGATAGTGAAAGTTATTTAAATCTTTTGAAAGTGCAGTTTGGTTATGTTGTCATCTGGATTCGAATAGTGAAAGGCGTAAAAATTGTGCTGGGGTCAAAATCCCGAAAACCGAATTCCAGAACACCCAAAATTCCAAAAATCCAGAATCACAAAACCCCAGAATCTCGAAAACCCAAAAACCGGATATCCCGAAAACCCAGAATTCCGAAAACCCACAATCCCGAAAACCCAGAATCCCGAAAGCCCAGAATCCCAAAACCCAAAATCCTGAAAACCAAGAATCTCGAAAACCCAAAAACCCGAAAAATTATATAATTTTTCGAGATTTCGTATGTAAAGTTAGTGATTATACTTTTATTCTTACCCATGCTTTCACGCTTTGTTTACTTTTATTTTAAAATGTAGATGAAATGCAATTCCTTCAAAATTAAGTACTTTTTACTTTTTTAATAATTGATCAAAACTATTTGACTCTATTCTTTAAGGGCAGATCTACACCATTTTGCCGAAACCTATACGCTGTCGCTACATTTTAATATTTTTACAAACGAAAAACTGTACTCATTGTTTTCTGTCTTAAAATACTTTGTTATATCAAAAAAGAAAACTTTGATGTGAATTTGGCCTTAAATTAAGTCAGAGAAGTCACAGTATTTTTTTTTTTAATTTAGCATATTTTTATAATTTACTCGTTTTTTTAAATATAGTTTCGGGAGGTTGGCCTTTCTGGATTTTGGGTTTTTCGAGTTTTTGAGATTTTGGGTTTTCGGGTTTCTGGCTTTTCGGGATTCTGGACTTTCGGGATTCTGGGCTTTCGGGATTCTGAATTTTGGGTTTTTGGGATTCAGAATTTTGGGATTGTGTACATCTCCCGTAAAAAGTGATATCCATAGCCAAGCATATCGATTTCAATAGATTTTTGACAGCTTAAATAAAAAGTTATATCTTTTACTGAATTTGCTTCTGAGTAAACCCAGATTTAATTTTTTTCAGGATTGGCGAATTCTGAGTTAACTCAACACTGAATAAACTGGCCCTTAAAGTTTTTAAATGAGCGTTCTTTATTAAAAAAAACTTTTTAGATACAAGGCCAAAAGACATAATAACCTGCTTTTTAGCCTCGCTGACCTAATCACGTTTAGTCGAGCTTGATTCATGTTTACTACGAAATTTTGAAAATTTTGATAAAAAACTAAACACAGAATGGTAGTTACAAATTACAAAAAATTAATAATTTTACAATAGAATGTCATAAAAAGTTATCAGAAACATACCTTTTGCATATACCGAAAACTCTTGCTTCTACTTTTTTTGTCTTAAAGCACTTAACCTTTTACTTTTACCAAACTGTCAAATGAATTGTTTATCAAGTCTGAAAAAAAAACAATTCGCTTCCAATTAATCACATCCACTTCACCACGTTCCCCCCCCCCCCAAAATCAGGTTGCTAAATTTAATTAATTAACAACTACAACTCTTCCCCCGTTTTCATTGAGCTTACATGGTTTCGTATGTCCTTTTGAGATTTCTATCTTTTTCATTGATTTCCATTTTATTTAATTTCAAAGCAAAAATCAAATCAAAGTCGAAACCAAATATCATTGTGAATTTGATTCTACAAAAAAAAAATAATAAAATAAAATTCCAGCAGAAACAATTCTCTAATGAGGAGAATGAGAGTCACCTTTGTATACAAAGAGAAAAACGGTTCCGATTTTCGATTTGAAACCTTTTGGTCTTTTGCGCTCACCTGAATCATGTTAAATATGTGAGTTAATCATTCTAAAAAGTCGGCATTTTGATTAATGTCCTCCATAATTAGACAACTAATGAACCAACTTTTCAATATTTCTTTGACTTGATCGTTAGAAAACGAACAAACGAAACGAATGGGCTTTTACCATTTTTCTCGACAGACAGACGATAAGACAGAGGAAGCCCTCTACTTATTTTATATGTATATCCAGGGAATGGCAATCGGAATTTTGATTAGGACACCAGAATGTCTCATGCGCTCATTGGAAGCGCGATGGCCCGGGGTGTTGCGATGCCAATATAAATGTCGACCTTTTTGAAATATTCAAGTCTTGAAAGTTGGAGACGCGCGGTTACCGAATTTCGTTCGATCGTTCTTTTTTTTGTTTTTTTTTTTTTTTCTGGTCTCTGATGCTCGTAGTTGTGTGCTTGTGTGTCGATTCGGTCGTCCGCGTATATCTTCCTTGGGGACTTTTTGTTGGGCAATTTGAAAAATTTTCATCCAATTAAGGCAGTGGTCTCATCCGAGACGTGTGGTAGAGCGCGAGCCTTCTCCTTGGAAGTCTTTATATGGATGGTTGGATGGGGTTTTCTTGATATTTTTTTTTTTGTTTTTGATTTGTATGTGAACCTCTTTGGTTTGCTGAGATGCTCTTGCGTATGTGAGGAGCTCCTTAACGAGCTGCAGAATACTTCTTAATAAACATTCTCGTACACATAGTTGTGCCGCGAGACCTTATTTACTTATATGAAATGGATTTTTTCGTTTTTACATTATTTTTTTATTTTTTTATCTTTTACAGAAGGACATCTCATCAACACAAATTGCTCGATTGGACATTTTCGGAAAGCGCTTTGCTGTAAGATGTCAGCAGAATTGGATGTGTTCCTGGAAAGTGGCAAGAAGTGAGTACAAGTACATACAAACTACCACATATACAGCTACATTATAACTTATCTATATAAAGAGAAAAGCAACAACAAAACTAAATTGAATTGAATTTCTTAGTGGTTTCGCCTTTTTCGCTAGGGGGAACAAAATACTTTTCTCCCCAATAGGGTTTAAGGTTTTTAATTAAATTGAGCTTGGTTTGGTGGATGATGGTGTGGTTGACCCAAAAGAAAATTGTTCTCTATAGTGAAAGAATTTCTTTTTTGACATTAAGCTGCTTTATTTTTAAAAGGTAGAAACAACCTTTTCTTAAACTTACTTCTTTCGATAAAGAATGTAGAGGAAGAGGTGGGTGGTAGGTCGTCGTTTTTCTTCTTCGTTAAATTGATTTTCTTAGCGAAAGTGAAACCAGTTAAGAAAATTACAGTAAAAGTTTTATTATTTTTTTTTTCTTCATTAAATCATAGGAACGTGAAGTTTCTGAATTAAAAAAAGAAGACGTTTTATTTTTTAATGGCTATAACGATGGAATATTCTGAGTGGTTGGAAGCAATTTTTCAAAGTTTTGTTAGTCGTTTTAATCTTAAGTATTATTTAATGGGTGAATGAATAGGTACTAAAGGTTTTTTTTTTAACATCGTAAATATGACTTTAAAAGACCTTTAAGGGAATAAAACAAACTCTTTTATTTATTTTCAAGATTGCAGATGTAATTAAGAACAAAAAAAAAAAACAAGGTGACAAAAATCTGGTTACATTTATTTTATCGGCCTCAGGTTATAATTTATTTGATTTACAAAATAAATTTATATTTTTTATGACTGTAGTAAGGACAAATGTACTATGTGTATTTTATGTACAAGGAATTCATAATGATTCGTTTGTCATTTTACTGAAATGGCACGGAAATGACACAGCTCTCAAACACATTTATTGGCATTCGAGCATAATTAAAACTTTACTGTTCCCGTCAAAGTTCCTAGCATGCTCGATTCCTGAGATATAGGATATGACTTGCTAACTTCATAGTGATTTGTGAAATTTTATAAAATAAATGAAAAAGAAAATGCAATGTCCTGTCAAGGTACCATTTGCCTAGGTATAAATTGCCCTGTCTACTTCACAGAAGTCAAAACAGCGAATGAAAAGTTCAAGCAGTCCAACTGACGATATAACTAGCCCCTTCTGTAAGCACTGATTAAACCCGTTTGTCTAGAGCTGTAAAGGGTTGATCGCAGTCTATTAACGTCTCTAATACTTTATTAGGCTTGGAACTTGCAACACAAAAGCAAGTCGTGTATTTCAATAAATCTAAAGGCGTCCAGGTGAGAGTGAAAAGACTGCGGCGAGCAACTCTCAAGCAGCTCTTGAGAGTATATGTGACTCTCAAGTGGACAGAGTCATAAAACTTGCTTACAAATAGTAACATAGCTATCTCGAGAGTTTTTCAGTGAAAGTACTCTCAAATGGAAACGCGCCGTAAGGTGGCTGTCGAAGTTTCTGAAAATCTTAACGAAAACTTATATTTCTAGATAAAGACAGTTTTTTTATGCTCTCTCCTTTAACTATTAGGTCTCTGAAACTAAGAATGATTATGTGAATATTTCTTCTCAAAATAAGAACTCAATAGACTCAAATCGTCAATGACTATAGCCTTGTGAAATAAACACGTAAAAATTGATTTTCAGCTTTCGATAGGTAGGAGTATATGACAACAACCACGACTCATTGTCATCTCGCTGAAATCTCAATATGGTCGTCTAAACGCGCTTTTCGCAATCGTGGCCATTTAGCTCGTAGTCTCTCCATTTCCATTCACACGAGAATCTGTGTTTGTTTTCTCGCTATGTTCTCGCCATGACATTTACACGTGGTTTTTGACATTCAGCATGTTTTTCCGTCATCTTACTTTGATCTCGCTTTAATAACACCAAAATTCTGTTTTCAAAATTTAGTTTTAAAAAAAGTTGAAATAAGCTAAAAAGCGTTGTTTGAAAAGTGCAAAATTTGTTTTCAGTTTCGTGGTCATTGTGTTCGTCTCACTGTTACTTCTCCATTCCCATTGACATGTCTAGATGGCGATTTTCCTTTGGTGTCGCCATGGCATCTACACATAGTTTTTATCATTGTACACATTATCATCTCATCATCAAGCTGCTTACAACGGTGCCTGACTGGACCAAGAAATCTAACATTGATATTTGACAAATACGGTGAGACCA
This sequence comes from Dasysyrphus albostriatus, assembly GCA_946251815.1. Lineage (NCBI taxonomy): Eukaryota > Metazoa > Arthropoda > Insecta > Diptera > Syrphidae > Dasysyrphus > Dasysyrphus albostriatus. The sequence continues at coordinate 144,386,649 of OX276336.1, forward strand.
CGGCGAGATGAACAGCATGGCCATGGCAACAAACAACGAAACCACGAGTTTAAACACCCTCGGCAGGATGACGACAAGAGATCTTCATTATCGCCAACGCACAGTGGTCCGTTGGTAGAATTTTGGGGACAAAAATCATTTCCTACTCCAGTTTTTAATACATATTTTTGAAATTTGGTAAACTGAATGATTTGGAAATGCTGAATTCAGTGGCACTGCCTATTTTGTATACTTTAAACAGGGGCTTTACAATTAAGGTCAGAACATAGTCCCAAATTTCTAAATTTTGAATGAGGTACTGTAGAAGTAAGAATTTGAGTCCAGTTTATGTTTGAAGTGCCCTAAAATATGGGCCTGAATGTATTCTTTCATACAAAAATGACTTAAATACTAATTTGTACAAAATTTAAAGAAGATGGTTCAAAATGTTCAGAAATATTCCTAAGATATAAGAACTAATTTTGGTGCAGATTAAAAAAAAAAAAAAATTGTGCTGAAAATTGCTTTAAGACCAAATTTTATCGAATCTGAAAAAAAATCTCCAAATGATATTTTTTTTTTCTCTCAGCGATAATTAGTCATGTGGTTAACCGAATCTTATAAAAAATCAAAATTAAATTTAATGTTTCCATGAGAAAAAGGCTTTTTTAAGTTAAATGGTTATAAAGTGACCATTTTTAAAAATCTCGACAGAAAAGCAAAATCTTAAATAGGTACCTTTCAAAAAGTCGAGTTTTATTTTTGACCTCTGCTTACAACTTATTCAATTGGTTAAAAAAATCATTCTTTTCTATAAAGTTAAAGAATAATTCTGCCTTGCTTGATTTTCATAATAACGCCTTCATTTTCTAAATATCATTCTCCAAAGAGAAACAAAGAAAAACAATTTGAATTTCAAATAAAAAACATTCCTTAAACAACAAATACATATTTTTTCTAAAATCAATAAAATAACTCTCCAAGCTTTAATACCAGCACTCTCTTTGTTTCTCTCCATAAACATAGTTGAATCAGTTAAAACCGCAAATAAATCAATTTTCCAACCAGGAGTCCAGAAAAATGCAAAAGCAAAATCAAACATTTTATTCATGGTGATTGTTGGTTGCTTATGAAACTCTTTACTGCGAAGCGACAACACAGTATAATAAGAGAGAGTTGCCAATTTCAACCCCATTTTAAGTATAACAGAACACCAGTGTGGAATCTTATACCCTCTGAATAAAATGAGCACGAATTACCATGAATTGCTTTTGAATTTTTTCCAACCAAGTGCTCATGATTTTTAGATGTCATACATGAGGCTGCATGGCATCCAGAAGGATTCGACATTTCCATGCCATATCACACTCTACCTATTATACCAGCTACCCAAAAGAGTCGTAAGTTGAGTACAAAAACTGATTACGGTAATAAAACCTTCATAAAAAGGGAATTCCTAGCCCAAATCTATGCATGGGGACGTTGGTTTAGATATTTACGGATGTCGCACATTAAGCCAATAGGCCATAAAACTGTCGGACTTGATGGGCTCATAAAACCGTCACAACCGTCATTTCAACAGGATAGCAGGAAAATAGGTTAGGTCGAGTTCTAGTGGAGCCAAAAAAGTTATCTCTGTGGTTTTTGAAACAGAATGAAAGTTAGTTGAAAATATTCCAATGTCATGCTAATGCATGGAAAAACTGAATTGAATTTCTAGTTTTTGGTCACATATCGCTGCTGTCATATGAATCAGAATCACAGAGATATCACAATGAAAATAGCTTAAAATGTTATTCGCCCTGGAACTTGTGGCACACCGCGTACCGCGATACTAATTTGGACTTCCGCATACGTATACTTTGAAGAAATAACAACTGGAACCCATTTGGTCTTATGACAAAGTGCTTTTTCATATAGAATTCATCGTCGTAGGTAGTATAGCTGTTGTCTATATAAATCCACGGAAATGCGTAACCGAGAATTATTATTGTTGAACTCGCTGCTTATCCTGTTTTTCAAATGCTGCTGTTGCTGGCGGCAGTGTAATAAAAACTAGTTTAGTTCGCCCAACCAAACCAAAGCCATCAAGCAATATCCATCAAATGCCTATCAAAGCGTTTTGCTGCTGTTACTGCACCATTCTCATCCCCTACTCCTCATCGAAATTGACTACAACTACAACCATGCTGAAGCTCATAAATATGGATGCAATTTCCAGGCAGCATCAGCAGAGATACAGCTCACATAAACAGCAAATAGTTCATAAACCGCACGTAATAATATCTTTGCGCGCTATGAAGCTATATGATTGCAGACTTTGTGTGTTACTGACGTCGCAGTCGTCACATTGCCCGTGGTATCCGTCCGTCACAAGGAGTTCATCATAAAAGCCAACAGCACCAGCAAGAACTATAGCAGCCAGCAAGCCAACAGTCAACCTGGGGAGTTAATTACTTTTAACTGTTCGTGCAGCTTTCTTTGGTTTTTAATGTATAAAAGTACGACGAGTGTCTTTACGATAGGTACAATATTTTGTTGCGTTTTTCTCTCCAGTTTTTTTTTTTAAACAAAAATATAGCATACCTTTTATACTTAAAAGCCGGGCGCCCGATCTTTATAAAAACATGTTCCCACAGTCGCAATTATTCATGCTTCAAATGCAGTTACAAATTTCTTACACATTGTGGTTGATTTTTTTTTGTTGTTTTCATATTGAAATTAATGCTGTAGTTGCAAAAAGATTGAGAAGAAAATTATGTAAACACAGAAGCAACAAAAAAAACAAAGCAAAATACCTATACATAAACAAATATAATGCAAAACAAAAAGAATTTAGAACACTTTGAGGCAAATGTTTTATCGAAGTGGAATTTTACCACTTATGAAGTTTTTTTTTTAATTTTGTTTTTCCAAATATTTGCAATATTAAGACTAAAGGCTTTAGAAATGATCTTTAAGGTGAAATGATTTCAAAATGTTTGATTTGATCTTTTACTTTGAATGTCTGTGATTAGATAGATTATTAGATTAGATTAGATAGAAATCACAGAAACTCCAAGTAAAAGAGACCAGTTTGCAGGCTTTGATCATTTGTTTAGACTTAAAATATATTAAACTATTTAATATCTATGTGTGCTGGAAACTGTCATTAATGTCACAATTAATTTCCACAAATTCAATTTCTAGAATATCACTTTGATGCGTCACAAAAACTATTCAAAGTTGTGTGATTCTTTTTTTTTCACGTTTAGTCACTGTTTTTTTTTGACAGATACGTAAAAATGTGACGATTTTAACATTTTTTTTACTGTAATGGGTTTTCTGAGATTGATACATGTGAACATTAGGGTGGTCATTAAATTGGACATAGTCTTTGATAGCCCTCATTCGATTCAAAACATTGATAAACAATTTCCCTTATTTCTTCAGATATTTATTTCCCCCCTTGGTCTCCCTATTCTCACTTGGGGTAAGGATTATTCATATAACACGTGAAAAAAAATCAGATAAGATTCAGACAAGAAAACAATTGTATTAGAGGGGGTCTATTTCCCCCCTTCAGACAGGGGGTAATTAAACTGCGAAAAATTGAAATTTCTATATTATTTTTTACTTTAATGGTCAAGAACATATCATCTAACAAGTATCTCAAAATTTAGCTTCAGAGCTTTTGTTGTAATTCTGTTGGCTATCATCATTTTCAAAAATTGCGCCCAATTTTGGCCAAATAGTTAAAAAAAATGATAATGACCTAGAAAGTGTCCACGCATAAATTAACGGTTGCTGTTTCAAAAGATAAGTGTTGAGTAGCCGCACTTTTCCGTAAAATGTCAGTATTGCCATTTCTTGGGAACATACTTTTTTTTGAAAACATGCAAAAAATTGACAGAAATGGCTTTAAGATGTGAAACGCGTGCTGGGAAATAACAATATAAAAATAAAATTTGGGAAGCGCCTCCGGATTCCAAAAGCGTGTTGATATTTCAAAAGATTGGTGTTGAGTTGATGAACCATCCGGAGAACATACCTTTTTTTAATGCGTAATTTTAGGACCCCCATTTTTTGTGTTTTTTTTTTATAAAAAAACTTGCAACATATTTTCTCAGTACGCGTTTGACATCTTAAGTCAATTCTGCAATTTTTTTCTTGTCCAAAAATATTAAAAACTACCGAAGCGTACATGCGAAAGAATTACAAAAATGAAATGAATTCCAATCATAAAAAAATGGTGCTCGGGCCTATAAGTCAAAATATTGCAGAAACAGTATACCTCCAAAGATAATATAACATAGCTTATTTATATTATCTTTGATGCTACTGTCAAATAGCTTAACCTTTCTTTTCAGTTAAATGTTAGTTATGACTAGTTCCTTAGGGCCAGTTTTTCAGTGCGACATAACCCAAGTCTCCGATGGTAACTCCAGAAACGTGTTTCCCAGTTTAAGTTAACTCCGAGTAAACTGACCTACTTTGGTGAGTTAACTCAGGGATCTGAGCGCCTTTCATCTGTTGCACCATCTCGATTTCTAAAGTGAAAGTTATTGTCAGTGCAGTTCCATTGTGGCGCCATCTCTATTCTGATGTGTGCAAGACATAGAAGAGTGGCATCGATAGTGTCACACATCGATAGCCCTAGATTTTTGACAACTAAAAGATAAATTAATGCTCAACTGTAAAACTGTTTCTGAGTTAACTCGGGGTTATTTTATTTTCAGGATAAGCTAACTCTGATTTATCTCTGAGCAAACCCTGAACTGAAAAATTGGCCCTTAGAATAATATTTGGTACTATTGAATGTAAAGACAAAAAGAGCAATCAAAATCAAATTTATTGGTTTCCCAAAGTTTTGTTGAATATCATTCACCATTTTATTCTCACCAAAACATCGCTTTTGTATCTTGAATATTAAGCATATTGTCAATGATATATGAGATTTCCACTTCAATAAAAAAACATTGACATATCGATTCTTTAAACAGAATTTTTGAAACTTATAAATCACTTGGTGTCTATTTGTTTCACACTACAACCATGAAATATCTCCAATTTTAAAATTTCTAACAAAGTATTGTTGAATTGCTTTATTTAGTAAAAAAAATTACCAAACAAAATACCTTAACTTCTTCCTACCAAATCAAATAAATAACAGATTATTTAAATTAGAATGATTTGTTAACCTTTAACAGGTTAAATGCATTTATTTTTGTATTTAGGTCTCTCCATTTAGGGTATCTATTTATTATCTTTACAAAATGATTCAAACATGCGGGTCGAATAAAACAAAATAAATGCACCTCTTTAATTTAAGTTTAAAACCACGAATAGATAAGAATTTCCCAAGATGGTAAAGAAAGCTTTGAGTTGATTTACATGTTCATGCTATTAATCATTGAAGAGATAGTGGAGCTATGGAGAAAAAAACACCTTCTTCTACATATGAAAATAGTATTGTTTTGGTAATTTAGTGTTTTGTAGTCTTTCTAGCTTCATATTTCTATTTTGAAAACATTAGAAACAACGGATCTTGATAAAATGTCGTTTAGTTAAGAGAATTTCAGCTGACCAAACGGAAGGAATGTAGGAGAAAAGTAATCACCTGGAAGACCTAGATCGAGGACGCACCTGAACTTTTGGTCTCATAAAAGGTCCATCTCGCATGTACAACTATAAAGTAGGCTTCATGGATAATTCATTCCAAGCTCTCGCTTTCTTCCAATATGCCATACAAACTATTACGCAACTATTTCATTCATAATGTATCATGGCTTCCTAAACAATTCAATTCCCTTCTGCATTGCCTTTGTTTATATACAAAATTTGCATTTACCATCTTCATAATTGGAAGAGAAAACAATTTTGACCTTTCTGGCGAAATTCACATTTTGTAAAGAGATGAAAATCTCATTTGAATACCAAGACAAACAAAATAACAACAAAAAAAAATTGAATATCTCAGCAAAAGGCGGTTACACGAGTGGATTGAAGCAAAAAGAAATTCATGTCATTCATCAACGTTGTTGCTTCTCAACGCCAAACCTCGCCGCACCATATTCTGGTACTTTTTTTTTTGATGTTGGTTTTATAGTCTTGCTACGAAATCAGATAAAAATGGTGCAAAAAAGTGCTGTATATGTGGTTGTGGATTGAAATCGCAAGAGGTGCACCTTACCACCATGTTATAGTTGTTGTTCTGTATTTGGTGTGTATTTCGCCGGTCACAAAACACAAAAAAAAAACAATTTTGTCAAAATTAGTACAATTCCTTCCTTGTACAAGTAGATTATGCCAGAGATAGAGATGCCCCAGTCGTGTGAACCCTGATGGTGGATCTTTTTATGATGTTCTGTTTTGGTGACCTTTGGGGTTGACACTAGAGCTTTTTCGTGGATTACCCAACTCGCGCTGATGATGACCACGAACTGCTGGCTGCTTCTGTGTGTTGCCCATTTCCAAAGTTGAGGAAGCGGTTAATCATGACATCGTCCACGTCCACGTCCACGTTGTCGTCGTCGGTTGTCGGTTGTCGTGGTTTTTCTGGTCTCATTTTTTTTTTTTGATGGTAAAACATAATGAAGCTACATTTTTGGTTATTTCTTGGAATTGGGTACACAGTTTTTGGACACACGGAGAGTCGTGCTGCTACTGCTGGCTGTTGCTTGTCAACAATATGACAAGTAGCAGTTATATTTAAGCTGACGATGAGCATGCTCATGGGGCTCTGGTTTAATTTATATTTTTTTTGGTTTTTTTTTACTAAAACCAAAGAAATTGTCGTATTTTAAGATAATTACATTCGTAATTAAAGGCGTGGTTTTTATTAGGAGTTTTTTTTTTTTGCAATCCCTAGTCACCAGTCACAGCTATTGTTGGCAGATGGTCTGAGGCGGGATACGCTTTTGCACAGCAAAAACAAAATATTTACTGATTAAGTGGATGAGGAGGAAGTAGGTTGTGTTTTGTTGGCGAGCTTGATTGCTGTTAATGACCATTGATAGCGTTTTTATTGAGACATGTGCAGTTAATGGTTAAATTTGTGTAATGGGAGTTAGTTATTTATATCTTAAAGTGAGGTTAGAAATAATTTAAAGGAACAATCTAGAAGATTTATTTTTTTTTTGTAGAAGAAGCATTTTATTCTTAATTTAGTTGATACCCGCCTGCTCAGCTAGGCCTCTAGTTTAGCCTTCTCTGAATGTTAAATTAAGAGAAAATTCATAAATTTCAAAGAAGTAGTAACTATTATATAGCATGTGCCTACGAAATACAAAAAAGTAGTAGAACTGTCAACTTATTTGCAGTTTCACTCCACCTTAATGGTATTTTTAACTCGAGGTTTCATTTTTCAGAAAATGGTTTGCCTTTTTTTGTAAAATTTTTAGGTCTCTACGCTAAACTGGGTAATCGGTAAATTTTCAACAATAGGAGCCCCTGTTAAGATTGGAGTGAATTGTCATATCGTGTATACACTTGTAGTTTTCACACAGGTGTATCTCTATCAGCATATAAGCATTTCTTATTCCGATCTCGTCCAACTGCATTATCAACATAGAACTTTTTTGTCGAACGAACAAGTAAAAAATTAGCAAAATGGAATGAAATGGACTAATTTGGTTATGAAACGTGACTGCTCACTCAAATTTTTATAAATTTTTATATTTTCCTCTTGACTAACACCGATTTTACTCTCGAAATGGATTCATGCTGTAGTGAAACCAACCAATCTAAATACAGTCAAATGTATGGTGTTGTTTTGGGCGCAAGAATTTCAACAGAAATCAGGAAGAATTTTGGAATTTTGCCGTATTCCATATTAAACGGCCTGTCTGCAATATTCTTTTAGTTAATTGTGCTTTATTCAGAAACAAATCACCTTCAAAGTGCACTACAAGGTACACAGTTCCCCTGGCGATGAAAAGCTGATCGTGGTACGGTGACGATACGACATGACTTCAACGTGAGTTCTCTGCGCTCTCTTTAACCACTTGAACTAGTAAATTGAAACGTCTTGGGTATTAACGAAAGGCATGTCAATTACCTCTAACTGTTCCGTGTCCAGCAAATTTTGACACCAAACGACGAATAGTATTGCCAGACGGTATTTTTTTCTTCTTAGAGAATTATGAATAGGTTCCAGTAGAACGTGACATATGTAAATAAATTGGCTGATAAATTGGCCAAAATTGGCGGTGCATCACTCGAGCCAAACTTTTTCCTGAGTACTGAAAGAGGAAAAATTCACCAAAGTTTCCTAAAGGCAGCTTAGGACGGATGGCCAACAACTGACATCCTTTCCGAGTTTAAACAAATCATTAGCTAGATTACTTACTCACTTTAGATTGAGCAGTAGTGCAGATCCAGGTGGACCAGGTCCTCAACTAACAAGCTTCTACCAGCATGTTCCCTATCTGCTGTCCAAACACAGAATCATCCGGAGAATTTTCTTCTTAAAACGGTTTAAGAATTCCCATCAATCGCTAATAATTTTCATACATCGAAACCGGGATGATAAGTGTCTTAAGTTGCTTCAGAGAGGACTTTGCTCCTCACTTGCCCTTAGGCTCAAAGGGGCAGCGTTTTTCTGTTGTTGATTTTGGTGGCGCAACAGCTCGTGGAGAACCAGTGCCTAGTGACTTACAACTCTTAATCATTTCTATTTGCGTGTTGTTGGCAGGAATAGAGACCTTCAATTCCTTGCCGAGTCCGAACGGCTAGATGAAAAGCACTTATTCACTAGTATATTCTTGGAAGATTTGTCATCTCCTCGCAACAGGCGTGCCTCGTGAAAAACATTTATATTTTTGGGTGACAGTGGCTGGGAATCGAGCCCAGATCTTCACCATGACAGTCCAACGCACTAACCATTATGCCACGAAGTACAACAAAAAAGAAAAAAAAAGAAAAAAAGCAGTGATAGTCAAGAGAAATTCTTCGTTTGATCTCAGCAACGGTATTATTCGCTGAGTTCAAAGCAGAGTCTAGGTAAACAAATTCTCTGACCACCTCACAATTATAGCTTTCTTCAGTGACATTTTGCCCAAGACGTCGGTGTTAGGTGTCCTTTCTTGTCAACAGCATACCTATATTTGGTCTTCCCTTCACCGTTAAACCCATCTTCTTGGCTGGCTCCTCCATACTCACCAAAGCCCCTCGCTTCATCTCGCTTTGCTCGTCTGATTATGTCAATATCGTTGGCGTAAGCAAGTAATTGGAGGAACTTTTGAAGGATTGTCTCTCTAGACTCTAGAATTTTGTCATTATTTTTTCAAGAACGATGTTAAGGAAGTCACATGACAGCGCTTCACCTTGCCTAAAACCTTTCATACGTATCGGTGAGGTCTTTGCCGACATTGATGAGCTGCCCTGCATTCTTCATCATTATCCTGCACCAACGGACAAGTTTGGCAGGGATTTCAAACCTCGATATTGGTCGATATTGGGGCTAACTACAAAGACTACGACCCTTTTTGACGAACTGGATGACGGACGTCTTATTTTTCCACTAAAAAGCATCCCAAACTTCCTTCATAAATCAAGATAGCTCAGCGGGGCACTCTTTTCCCAAGACTTCCATTATTACATTTTCTCTCCTACATTTCCGGCATTTTGAGGACACAAATAATATATAGTCAAATAAATAAAGATGACCTGACCAGTAAGTTCCTGGCAATTTCTTCCTCCTGTAGGCTTGACATAAACTTGAACTCCTTTCAAAACACTACCCAACAACATTCTAACGTGGGCGCCTGACTGAAAATGTCCCAAAATCTTTAACAACATAAATTATCTTCATCAAATAACATACATTTTTAACCTACAAATTTTACAAGACATCGTGGTCTGAACTCTGAATTAAACACAAAACTGTCTCTTCCAATTAAATTCTCATCTATCATTATGTTCTGAGAACCCTTGCGATAATTTCATTGAATGTTCTTTGTTTTCTCCATCAAACACGATCTCGCTGCCAAATCGTGGCCAATCATAAAAATGTGAAATAATCTCATTCCTAATTACCATCCTTCAATCAAAGTGCCAAAACATACACTTGGATTAAATTACCCCACATCCGTTATGTAGAAAGCAAAAAAAAACATAAAAACTAAACAGACAGACCCTCACGACGATATGTACTTACATCAATTATTCCCCTCAGACAAGATTCAGCCAGAAAATAACCAATTCCACTTGCTGCAATTGTCATCATAATATATCCAACTATCCATCAGCAGCATGCCCCTTTCTCACTTTTGTTAAATTGACGCGACGTCATCTATCTTCTGATTCTTTATTCACAGAATAAAAATGTCATCTTGATCATCTCTTCTTTATAAAAATTAAAAAAAAAAACTGACGTCCGTCCGGTCTCAGATGAAAATTCACCCAAGCCCTTGTTTCCCCAGAAATCAACCTCAAATCTTTCAACAACAACAAAAAAAAACAACTAACAAATTCAATTAAAGAAAAGAGAAGTATCTAAGTTTCTTTCATTATTTGGACACGAGACATGCTGCTGCTGCTTGCTACTTTTTGATGCTGATCCGGATCCCCCCACCATCCATTACCTACCAACTTATTCTCGACAACAAACGTCGCGTCGCGTCGCGAATAATGACCAGCCAATTAAGGTATTATACACCCATTACAATGCGATAGCGGCCAACTGATCTCCGGTATAAAAGTTTTGTGGTAGTCCCGTTCTGTTCCGTTTCAAACTGATTGGGGTGTAATTATATTTAGTGCCATTGGTAATGGTAATTGTGGCAACAAAATAATTTCCCTCCTCACTTCTATGCCATTGTGATAGTAGATACTCGGCTCGGCTACTTGTCAGCGAATTCGTTGTTATAAATCAATCGAATGCAATTGGCCATTGATATGAATTATACACACAGCGCGCGAGTCGGGCCCAACAACAGAAAGTATCTTTCTTTATATCCGAATCGGTTTCTATGTATGGTATATTTTTGTATCTGAGAGATGCGGACGACAACGATGAATGGGGAAATATTTCAATTAAATTTAATTACCTGCGACGACAACTCTGTGTCTCTGATCTTTGGAAATAGAATTGTATTCTCTCTCCTGCTGACTCTTTCAATTTAATAAATGGACATGTTGCACAAGCCATGCGAATATAATCCGACAAAATGGGCTCTCATATATAAGACAAAATGGGCTCTCATATATAAGACGGAAGACGACAGAGTGCCTCCACCACCACCAACATCCTCACTGGGCTTAACTGTCGAATTACATAAATTTAATAGCATTATTGACTTTACTAATCCAATAAAGAAGTATTTGGCAAGCAATTAAATTGGACTGAACGCAACAGAGAGAAGTCAATTGTCGATGTGCAGTGTATACTGTACAGAGGGCGCTCGTTCTTGTGTGGCATGTTTGATTCGTCTTGTTTCGGAGATTTTCATAATATTAAGTTCATGTACGCTACGTAACTTACATTGTACATTTATGTATGTATGTATGCATTTTATATCATGATGCCATGCCTTAAAGGGAAGGTTTTGTTAATTTGTGAATTGCTTTTGTGGAAATCGTAAATCAGAGCAGGTTGATGTTTTCTTTTTTTTTCATCAACATCAGACAAAGTTGTTTTGACCAAATTTGGGGAGAAGTTTTGTGTTGAAGAAGGATTATGGACTTTCAAATTGATATGCTTATAGAAGTGTAGACAGTGGATTTAATAGGCAATGAAGTTCCGCATATTAATATAATTTTTGTTCTTTGAGTTTGAAAGTTGCTCTAAGCACTTCTCGTGTGAAATAGAAAGTTGATATGAGACCCCTACTATACTATAATTCTTTTCATCTGACTCTTTTTCAAATGACTCTTTAAAAATTATCCTGTGAGGCATGCGCTATTACACGGTGCTTCTCGACGCTTGAGGCAAAATTGACAGTTCTGTCTGTTTAGGAAAAATATAAAAAAAACGGAAAAAGAGTCTTGGAAAATTTGGTCCACGACGCACAGTGGAACTGGTCTTCCATCTCGTCTTATTTCTCTTTTGCACTCACTTTGTCCGAAAAGAGTCTGATGTTCTTTGTGATAATTTACAAACGAATTTGCCGTCACAATGCGTTGCCATCTTTTTTACCGAGTGAAGTGTTGCAGGATCGCGTTGTATTTTATCAAGTCTATATTCGGCCCAGTAGTACCTCGTGGCATAATGGTTAGTACGCTGGAGTGTCATGCCGAAAGGGTGGGTTCGATTCCCAGCCGCAACCACCTAAAAAACAGAAATGTTTTCTCCGAGGAACTGCCTCTTGCGAGGAACTGTCAAATCCTCCAAAAGCATACTTGTCTTGAAAAAGTGCTTCTCTTCTAGCCGTTCGGACTCAGCAAGAATTTGTAGGTCCCCTCCATTCCTGCCAGTAACACGCACACAGGAATTGTTGAGAGTTTTAAGTCACTAAGCCCTGATCTTCCACGAGATGTTGCATCACCATTTTCTTTTTTATACCCGGCTCCCAATTCATGAAGGGTCACAGCCTGAAACGCATCCTCTACGATCCTGAACACGTTTCTTTCATTCACCTAGACCAAGGGCTAAGATCGAAAGACTCTTTTTACTGGAGCATTATTGTCCATTGGCTTGATGTGACCGATCCAATATAGGCGACGTTTTTCAATTTTCTGGACTCCTCGAGATTTAAGAAATCGCATGGTAGCGCATCTCCTTGTCCAAGCCGTGTGCCAGTTTAAAAAAGTTCGGAGAAGCTTCTTCCTAGTTGCACATTGCATCGCGTATTTTTCAATTTCATGCGACACCGCTGGATCAATTTTACCGATATCCCAAGTTCAGACACTACCAAATAGAGTGACCCTTAGCATGAATATTTGATCCACCTGGCTGCAAGCCAAGATGGTACTTTGTGCTTATAGTGTTATAGATCGGATCTTATATGCGACGTTCTAGCAGGATATAGTATCATCCTTTTTTGAAGATGGAACATATTGAACTGATAAAGCAGTCATCGGGCATACTTCTTTCCACCAAAACTTGGATGATGCATGCAACCTTTCAGCACATAAAGAGCCTTGAATCCTTCAGATTCAGGGGCCCAGTTGCTTTAAAGCTTCTTTATAGCAAAAAAATACATTTTCTTTATACTAGGTAGTCGTACTGGGTCTTCATTTATTGGCGGTGTCTTAATGCTGATGTCTGTTTAGCAGCTGCTGAAAATCCTACTTGAATGCTATTACTATTCCTTGTATTGCGGTGATTGCCATCAACTAGTTCAACTTCTGGCTAATGTTTCGATCACGCTCTTCGAAATTTTTGAGCTGAGCTCCTTGAGACCCTTTCTTTCTACGCAGGGTCTTCTTCTCCTCTCTTCTCGTTGCTCTGTACTCCTCCCTCGGTGCTCTTGTTTAACGCGGCAGCATATTTATGTATGCACGCTCTGAACGCATTCATCATCATATCATGGGGTTCTTTTAGGGGGTGTTGGAAGCTTATTGTGGTTTTGGATGCCTTTTTTATGATATTGCGATACTAGGAACACTAGGTGTTGGCATCTGTGGGGGAATGCACAGCCTTTGGACAGCATCCGCCACAATTTCTTTTAAGAAACCTGGAAAGTAAAAAAAATCCTTACTGATCATATCTCTAAGGACCAGTTTTTCAATGCGGTATCATCTTAGTATCGAAGTTTAACCTGAGTAAACTCCAGACATGTTTTGTTCAGCAATTTTTACTCTCTGATTCCGGCGGATTTACTAAGGTTCAACAACACATACTTCAACCTTGAACCACCACCATATACAGCATTCAACTCACCGAAATTGGTGACTTAAAATTGTGGAACCGGGGACCCAAATATGAACCACGTTTGTACAACTGGCCCTTAGTTAACTCTGAGTTAATTTTTTGAGTTAGCTTAGGGACTAAATGGAGGGTCTTTTCTTGTGTAGCGCCACCTCGATTTCGCTAGCTAAAATTATTGCCAGTGCAGTTCTGTTGTCGTGCCATCTCTATTTAATTGCATGAAAGTTGTAGAAGAGTGATATCTATAGTGCCGCATATCGATTTCAGTAGGTTTTAACAACTGAAATATAAAGTTATTCCATAACTGAAAAACTTTTTCTGAGTAATGTAAGGGAAAATTTTGTCCAGGAATAGTAAAATCTGATTAAGAGTTTAACCAAAAACTGAGCAAGTGCATTTATATTTTTTTCTTTTTAATAACATTTCCCTGTTGCTTCGCAACACACATAATAATCCGTACCATATAATTTCCGTAATATTAATTGAACCTCAAACAAATAGTAATCACGTGTGTTGCGCTTAATTGATAACCATCACAATCAAATGCTGGGTCGACAAGCACTATGCTATCAATCAATCAACACCTTGTTAATCCTTAATCTAACAACACACCAACAATCAATCAAAATATACGAGTAGGTATAAATTCTCTGCTCCTATACAATACTCTACCCCTCCTCAATTCAATTGAATTCAGTTTAAGCCACCAAAACTGCCAGTCACATGCATAAACCTCTATTTGGACTTCTTTTGCTCAATCATCTTGCACCCGAACCCGACAACGACATCCAACAACAAACAGGGACGGGATGAAGTCACGCCTCCATCAAACAACAGAATTTGTGGAAAAATTGTGCAACATGCAATCTCAAAGTCATATACGAAGAATCAATTCAAAATATCTTCACTGCAGAGCTATTGTTGGTTGTTCTGAATGTCATAGTCGTCGTCCGTATTCATCGTCGTCGTCTTGGAAGCTAAAGTCGTCGCTCGTCGTCGTCGGTCCTTGAGTTATAGACAACTCTGTTGTTAGTTTCGCCCGCAATATGTCGCGCGAGTTCGCGTTCAATCTCAAGACATCTCGTTCTTTTCGTTGCAAATAATGCATCAAATTATGGTAATGCAACTTGACGATCTGTCTTCCCCCAATGCCATTGAATTCGCATTTAACTGATGCAAACAGCAATTGATTACATGATGCACTCTGAGCAAGTAAAATAGAAAAATATCTATGAAAAATATCTAAAGCGAGTATCTTTCCAGCGATGAATTTCAATTTGAGTTTTATATGTTTGCCCATTTTGTCAAATCATACCCCTGGGGAGACTTTTCTCCATGTGGATGGGTTGAATGTATGAAAATCGATTCAGATATTATGAATTCCGGTTGAGAATTGGATGCTCCATAGCTGCTGCTCCTGCTACTCCTCCCATCATCCCAGCATTGTCCGAAGAAAATTATACTGTAGCTTCTGGGACTCTATAGATAGATGGATATAATTTTCCAACTCTTTGCGTACCACTTTAACCTAAACTGGAAACACACTTTATTATTAATACTTGTGTGTGTTGTTGTTGTTGCTGTTTTGTGTAAAATGTGTAAAATGCATTTGATCGATGCTGATGGTTTGAGGTCGAGTTCTAGAAATTGTTCTGTTGTTGGGAAATCAGCATCGCCCAAAGGGAGTGCTTAGGTCTATGTATTTTGCATAGAACTATTATTGGAACGTTACATTGCAAGCTGGGTATATATATGTGTATAGGCTGTAATGATAGTGGAGCCCCTTTATAAGTTCGGGCACGTTTTGTTCTTTAAGTTGGAAAGCATCGTCCCTATTTAGTCTTGCATATAGTTGTTGGAATCTGGTATGGCGCTCTAGAGAGGGAATAGATATTAAACAGAAGTAGGTTTTCATCTAATAATAATATCTCTTTCTTTGCCACAACTACAAAGACTTAAATTGGAACAGGAATCACGTGCAAATTTTACTTCGGGTAGGTTCTTATAGTATTTCCCTTAGGAAGGCTTTTAATTTATTGATATCCCCAGAAGAACTTTATTGCAGGATGGCATAATACCAAAACCTTTTGCCCAAAATACATATTAAAAACATACATAGCCATTTTTTTAAATCACTAAATCAATAGCCATATGGGAAAATTTCATATTTGTGCTGGGAAATTAAATTTCCGCCCTACCAGATTACTAGAAATTTAAAATATTCTTTAATTACACGAAACGTTTTGTTTTTATGTAAGCAAAATAGCTAAAACAGTGTGGAAAAGTTTTGCATTTGACTTTCTAAAAAAAATTTGATTTTAAAGTACCAAAAAAGTTAAAAATTTCACGTTGACAATGTTGTATGAAGTGTGAATATTTAATTTAGGTATTTTCACTTGATCCGTGTTCTGACTTAAATATGAATTCATAAAGATGATTTAAATAAAACAAAGAATATTAATATATAAAATAAAACTTTTAACTGGCGCCCAACAAATCTTAAGTGGCGCCCAACAAAACTAAAAACAAAAGGAAAAAGGACTATGAAGTGAACAAAACAGTTCAACCGAAATGCTCCAGCATGTTTAAATTCTCTGAAACAAATCTATTAGATATCTCCTTAATGAGGTCTAAATACATTTGATGTTATTACACATTT
This sequence comes from Dasysyrphus albostriatus, assembly GCA_946251815.1. NCBI lineage: Eukaryota > Metazoa > Arthropoda > Insecta > Diptera > Syrphidae > Dasysyrphus > Dasysyrphus albostriatus. The sequence continues at coordinate 144,403,079 of OX276336.1, forward strand.
TATCTCAACCAAACATTCACTTTATTTGAACTTTTATTACCCAAGAAATTCCAATCGGTTAGATTTAAAAGACCTCGATGTAGCATTAAGTTCAGCAACTGCGTTCATATCCACAACACACACACACATTCCAAGCATATAAGCACTGCACAATAATGCTCACACACTCTTCTTTTGAATGAATACCTTTGGCAAAATATTTATGGCAAAATCAGTGGTTAAGGTTCTATGGCTGCGCTAGGGGCTGCCGCAACATAAAATCCTATACTTTTGTTACAATTCCATGTATGTATATGTGTGTGGTTTTGTGCTTAAATAGGCTTTGACACATAGGCGCATAGGTTACTTCGTTGGTTCTATACTACATACCATGGAGCTCAAACCGACCACGATTACCACCATTTTTGCCCACTATATAGAAAAACTAAAATATTTTAACTCTAATTTTGAGGGGATGAGGGGAGAAAGGGGGGGGGGGATAAATTGTTGCAAAGCTGAATTTTGTGTTTTTACATTAACCGATTTCAAAAATGATAACACTCGAATCGGTAGCCACCAGACTTGTGTGTGGTTGCCAGCTTTATGGGATTAAACTTTTTGCGGTTTCAAATGGTTGGTTTTTCGGATAAAAACAACAAAAAAAAACAAAAGTTGCAAGAGCATCTGGTGGCAGCCGCTAAATGCTGAACTTGCTCATCCATCCAGACGAACGAACGCACCCATTCATCCGTTTAAACATTGTGTACCTACAACCTACCTGGCTTTGGCCTGATAGCCTGGATAAACTGGATTGAACTATGCGCTTGGATGGCTCTTGGAGATCCACCTACTGTGATTATAACCACACATCACACGTAGTGCGTTTTCCAGATACTTCACTCTCCACCGCTCGGGATTGTGTGTGCACATATTGTATCCATGTTTATATAGAAATAGTGATATGGCGATGGGTCATTATGCGAGTGCAACACCTGATGATGCGAGAGATTATAGTTGCATTACCACTGCCAGTGCTGGATACTGCTGCTGCTGCTTTGGGAACCTGTTGTTTTTGTAGGACGCGTTGAGCTAAGCTAATCTGGTGCAGCAATTATTATGGAACTCGCAGATTGTGCACTAATTTCATATATCCGCGATTGCAATTAAACTTTTTTGCTGATGGATATTTTTTTTTGTGTTTATAATCAAAGGATGTTGCTGCAGCTTTGATGATGATAATAATTTGTCCAAATCGGACAAAAACTAAAGTTTCTCATAAGCATTTAATATAAGTCTTCCGCTCTATTTTATGTTTTTTGTTGTGTAGAGGAAAAGACAAATAAAACTCTCAGACAATTACACGATCTCTGTTACTGGGACTGGGATACATCCCAATGTAACTCTCCCAGAGCTGGTGTGCATCATATAAAATAAGCAATCAACAATAATTTCCCTTGCCTTTGCATCAGTGTCATCAGCAACATAGAAATTATTCAATTGAAAATGGTTCAGTGAAAATGAAGTGTCGTGGAGGAAATGATACTCCCAAACTGATGATGAAGTATCATTCATTAATACATTTTATACGAGTAGTATCATTCTCATGAGGGTTGTTTCAAATTAAAACTTAAATTATAAAAAAAAACAAAGAAGTTGGTCAGCTTTATTAGTTCAACCTGGTGCTGATAATCAAAGTTTTTTGATTGTATTGTCAATTCAATCTCACACATGTAGTTGTTCAATGTTGGGGTCCAACGTTAAGTTTGCTTTGTTGGGCGCCATTTATACAAAAGTCAAGATTTTAACCAATAATAAGCCATTTATAAAAAAAAAACTATGCAATTCGTAAAATTGTTGAATCCGATTAATTAATTAATTGAGAAATGATAAAAAATCAATTTTGTGTACCTTAGTTTTAAAAGGGCTAATTCTAATGCCTAATATGTAAATTTTTAGGAAATCGGTTAAAAAACCAAAAAACGTGTGTGGGGTTCTTTTTTATGACTGGAATTCTTTCCCTATACACTAAGGATGAAATTTGGCCTGGGAATTATTTTTGTAGTCCTGTCTCTAAGACGCCCTTTTTCAAAACTGGCGCCCAATCTTATTCCAGTCAAGAAACCGATATCCCTGCTCTTTTGATTTGGGGCCTAATTGTTATATTCGTAATTTATTTTTGACATGCCAAGGATGTAATTCGGCCTGGATGTCATTATTGTAATCGTATTGCTTGGACGTCATTTTGAAAATGGTGCCCAATCTGCGAAAAATAAAAATAATCAAAAGCTCCCAAAATCTTTGGAATAATTCCACAGGTTAAGTGATGATTGATGACTTAAATGATAGGTATTGAGTAGTTGCACCTTCACGTAAGATTTCAGTGTTTTCACTTTTCGGTAACATAAATTTTTTTTGTGTCAACGGGTATAACATTTTGATATTTTTTAATATTTCGAACATGAAAATTGTTGCGTGTATTGAGAAATAATAATTGATTCCTTAAAAAAATTGATATTGAATAGGCGCAGCTCCGGTTTAAATGTCAGTGTTGCCAATTTACGGGAACATACTTTTTTTGATGCCAATGAGTTGAGTTTCCCTTTTTTTTTGTCATTTTTAATATCTCGAACACAAAGAAATTTGAAATTTATTTTTCCAACAGGTAGTTGGTATCTGCAGGCGATTTTTCTTATTTTCCATGCTATAAATATTCACAAAAACCAAAAATATGGAAATCCACACTTTGACATCAAAAGAAGTATATTCCCAGAAAGTTGAAACACTGGCATTTTCTCCAAGGTGTGTCTACTTAATACATATTTTCTTAAAATATCAACAGCTATTTTTACAACACACGTTTGGTATCTTGAGGTCTTTCTAGAAACTTATTCATGTTATAAATATGAAAAACTACCAAAACAGTAGAAATTCCACAATTTGGTATCAACAAAAGTATGTTCCCGGAAAGTGTCAACACTGGAATTTTGACCAGACGTGTCTTAAGGCACCAGTTTTAGATATCATTGAAACTCATAATTGAAAATTTTAATGACTGATTTTGAGACGTTTAGGAGGTATAATAATTTTTCAAGTAATTTATGAGCTTTTTTTATATTATACCATTTTGCACTGATTTGGCACCATTTTTGAAAACGACGTCTATGCGTCAAGTTTACAATAATGACTCCAAAGCTGGATTACTTCCTTATAAAATATGAATATTAAAATAAGGTTCGCCGTAAATTAAAAGTGCATAGATTTCGGTTTCCTGATTGAACTGCAGATTGAGCTCAATTTTTCAATAGTAAGAAACCATTTCTTTTTTGTTTTTAGACAAATTTTTCAGTAGTTACATATATATTTCTTCTACGATGGGCGCCACTTTTAAAAAATACATTAACTAGTAATTAATTTGTTTTGGAATCTTAACTTATGTTCAATCATTAATACTAGGAGTTATTGCTCAAGTTTTTATGTTGAAAGATCTGTTTTTTCAATAATATTCGTGATTGTAAATAATAATAAAAATCTGGTGTAAAAGTTTATTGTGAATACTTTCATCACAGTTTATCCTCATATTGACTTAGGATTTTCTTGCTGTAACTCATATTTATAGCTTCATCATTAGATATATTATATTTTTCCTAAACGTTGGGCGCCATTTTATAAATGTTGGAGAACAAATTTTAATTTGATGTTTTTATCCTCATTTCCATATAGTTGACGTTAATGAGCCATAACTTTTTCTGAATACATAAATAAGAAAAAAATGATTAACAAAAATATTTGTTCGATCCTATCACATGCCAATTTTATTTAATCCCCTTTAATTCCAATTATTCTTCCAAAAAAAAAAATCCCATTAATAAAAAAATTAGCATATCCTTCCCGCATCCAAAATAGCTTTAATACATAATATAAATAAAACATTTGACCTGATGATGTTGTGTTGTTGTTCGGTTAAGTGCCTTTCCCAAATAACTTCTCTAACTCTTTGATCAATATTAATTAAAGTTTCCTGCCTCCGTCGTCCATTCGTCTGCCCTGTTTCTTTTTATATATTTAAAATCAAACTTAATCCGCAAAAAACATCGTGGGCGGTCCAAGCAAAAAAAATAAAAAAAAAAAATAAAAACAACAAAAACCTTAGATTCAAATTTGTTAAACAGACATATTCATAGATATACAGAACGAACTTACGGATCAGGTATTCAGGTTCTGCTGATGGTGTTCCATGGTTGGGTCGTCTGTAAATCGTAATCGTAATTTATTGTTCCAAGTCGAATGACATTAATCAGTTGGTGAGAGTTCGCTCCGAAGCAATCAGCATGTGCCTCAAATAAACCTTTGCCTTACTTACACCCAAAGGAACACCTGAATTTTAACAAATCTAACCGAGTGCACAGCAATTTGCAATTTTCACCATGAAATGGATAACTTTCCATGGATATATGTGCGATGCACACTGTAATTCAATAATTTCGCGTAAAATTATTTCTTCTTCAAGTTTCTTGCTGTTCCAATTATATCCATGAGATTTTCTTGTGGCATCAGCATCAGCATCAGACAAAAACGCTGCATCTGCATCTTCATCTTTGGGATGCGAGGAGAGAAAAAGAATATTCATATTAATTCCTCTTCTAGATGACAGAGAAGGTGCGAATATTGAGCGCGATAAATTGGAAGACGTTGTAAATCCACTTCACTGGCACCAAACGCAAATGGAGTTCGTATAGATGCATCTAGAGCTATCTGTCAGTTTGTGCCAGTGCTTGGGTGTTGGGTGTTGAGTTGGGGTACGTCATGTCGCAGATGCAACTATCTTCCGCCTTTTAATGGAATGGAATAGAGTTGGCACCTCCATCGCCGAAGATGTGGCAAAAGTATATAAATTTGTTCTGAGATTTTGAGTGCATACCGCGCTCCGCAATCGGTGGCTGATGGCGTGGGCTCTGGCAATCTTCGAGTGAAGTGGCTGTGCTTCATCTGCAAGTTATTAGGAGAACACGATTTTCCTGTCATCGCCTCGGTTGTAGGAAGATCGGAGTTTCTCGTTGCCATTGTCGTTGGCGTCGTCGTCGTTGCAGAACGGTAGAACATGGCCTGTCAGTTATTACGGGTGATGGTGACATGATACCCTTCCGATCTCGATTGTAGAGAAAGGTGCTCCTTGCCTCTATAGAGACAATAATGCATTAACAGCATTCAAAGAGCAAGACACGAGTTTGAATATCTACCTGTAACCATTATACCAATCGATTGTCAGTCATATTGGATCCAATTACTGATACATACCCAATATTGGCACCTGCGTCAGAAAAAATATAGGAATTTTTCAAAAGTGTATTACAATTGACTTCTGTGACCTGAACCTCCTTCTGATCTTTCAGAATGCTGTCAAAAATTGATGATTCTCTCATGATTATTGTTATTGTTGGGCTGAATCCATTTACCATTTGTGTATTTCAATTGCGTGTAAAAGATACTTCTTCTTTTTTTTTATTATTCAATTGCCCACCATCTTAAATCTTGATAAGGAGATGATTCGAAATAAAAATAATAAAAAAAAAACATTTTTCTTGTCTTGAATTGGCCACTGGGTTGAATGAAAGGCGTTAGGATAATAACATGCTTTGGTTCTATATCATTTCGGGAATGTAATTGAATCACGTATAGAAAAGAATGTTTTTGTTGTTTTTGTATTTTTGGGTAAATTTGAAACAATTTTTCAGGGCAAATCATGTTTGTGTGTTAAATTGAATTTGATTTGTTTTTTTTTTTTTTTTGGAAATAACAACAACAAGAAATTTTAAATAAAAGGTAAATTGAGCCATTTTTCAATCGTAACACATACAAAAATCATTAGGCTTTGTTTTTAAAAGAAGGTGTATAATATAATATTAGCGTCAATCAGAATTTAAATTGATTTTGATGAAAATAACAAAAAATAGGTAATAGTCCTCCATTAAATTTAAAGGTCCTAAAATGACTGTCAGAATTGATTAAAAGTAATGGAATTTGTTTGTTTGTTTTTAAATGAGACTTGACATTTTTAAAGAAAGTTTGGCTTTCAAATTATCGAATTCTTTACAAAAAAAATGATATCACTTAAGGTTTTAAAACTTTTGTTTATGATTTTAAAGTTATTTTATCGGATCTTATGGTTTTATTTAAGTCTGTAAAGAAATAATCTTAGCTTCGGAATAACTTCACAGGTAGAAATAAGGAGTTTATTAAATTCAGATTAATAAGCTAATAAACATTCGGTCGCATGTACTTGCTCTTATGTTCAAGACGCTGAGGGTTAAACAACATTATATGTAGAGATGTGGAAATTATGAGAGAACAATATTTAAAAGCAAGAAATACTATATTTAAATAAGCTAAAATAACTTCTTTGAGAGTTTTTAATGACAAAAAGTGCCATCTTTATTCTTGATTGACTATGATTGTAAGAAAAAATATATTTAAAATAATAAAAAGGCATAAAAAGCTATTTTGAATCAATAATTCAATAAGTACAATCCCAAATGCTAAGTCTTCTACTTGGCTGATTTATTTCAGTAGTATATAGTATTTGTGTTGTAAAAAACCTTCTTCAAAAATGGCAAAGTTTCTGTATGCCGTTTTTGAAATAATTTTCCAAAAACAATTTTAAACTTTTTTAAAAATTCAAAACCTTTTTTTGAAATTTTTAGTATGCAATATTTTTAATATTAAGGGTATTCATGCAACCTCGTAAAACCCTAGATAAGTTTACAAACTGGTTAAGTTTATCGTTTGGTTAATGAACTGTCAAATTTTGTATGGGAAATGATTTACACAATTTGGTTAAACTTATCAAAGGATTTTGTTGCGTAAAACTAACCAATCTGGTTAAACTTACCTATTGTGTACTAGTTTAAAAAAAATTAGTTTTTGATAATTTTGGTTCTCAGAACTATTTCAATAATTTAAAAGCTTCTGGATACAAAATATTTTTAAAGTCGGTGATATCGTTTTCAAGAAAATCGAAAATCTAGAAAACGGTTCTTTGGGAGGTACCATTAATAACCATATTCTGAAAAATATTATTCCATCAAAAGGTTCCTTTAACTAGAATAATTTATTTATAAAAAATATAAGATTTTATAAAATTGGTAAAATAAATTATATGGCAGGTACCGTTAATTTTGGATCAAAGAAAAAAAATGGGATTAAGCAAAAACTCGATTCAGATGTTTAGGCTGAAGATCAGACAGAATAAAGAGACATTTTTGTTTGCTTCTTCAAGCTTAGTACGCTGCTGATTAGAAAAGAAATTTTTAGTTGGTCTCCAAAAAGACAATGAAATGCTTACGAAAACAAGGCAGGAAAGGAAAGTCAAAAAACCTAAAACAAATGCAAATGCACAACAATTATCGCTAGCCATGCAAAATGAAAAAAAAAACAACAAAAACAAATATGGAGAATACACAATTAATGGTCTGGATAGTTAATTTTGTGCGAAAAAACAGTGTAGACTTCTCCAAATAATCTGCTATAATTATCAATTTCGCTCATCAAACGGCGGCGTACTGGACAACTAAAAGTAGAACTAAATTTTTCGTTTGACTCCGTTGTATCATTTTTGTATGGGATTTTTCATTTCGCTTCAGCAGTGTACACATGCTTCAGCAATTAAAGAAGGCAAGATTAATGATTTGAATGATTTTTTTGACTGAAAGATTTTCAAATGCAAGTGAGTTCTCTTCCGCAAACTTATTGTATGAAAATGGAAACAGCCTCCTTGGAAAAAGTTGGCTGGGGAAAAGCTTGTTAGTTAAGCTCCAGGTCTACCCCAAACTTAAGCGTTTAAGTAAGTAACAGTGATATGTATTTTGTCACTGAGTATTAACGTTAGTACCTACTGGTATTGGTCGCAATTCATAAGGTAAATGTCCGTAAGGAAAATGTCCAAATTCGTATCACTTATTTGTTAAACTTAATTTCTGAATTCTGAATCTATGAGACATAATATTATCTTTGTTTAATATTAGACTATCGGACACCTCACTTTATCATAAAAAAACATTTTCCATTGCCAAGTCCCAGCTATTTTACAGAAAAAACAAATTTAAGGCTTTCACATTTGCCTTAATGATTTTATTGGTTAATTTTTCAACAAAATTTTAAGACCATTTATGGCTCACTTCGATATATTCCTTTACACCATGTCAGACCCGTTTTTCTTAAGAAATTTATTCGTGTTAGCAGAAACAGTTTTTCTGAAAGCAATTGAGTTTTAGCCAATCACTTTAAAACTATTTAAAGGTTTCAGAAGGAACTTTAAAACTATTCTTTTCAAAAAAAAAATGCATTCCTCTGACATTAATTTTTCCTAAAATCTATTTCCATTGATTTCAATGTACATAGATAAAGTGAAATTAGTTTTTTGTGTAGTTTGTGACAAAATTCTTTTTACAAAAGCGTCTTTTCGTGGAAATAGAAGTAGTAATAATATTTGATTTGAGAAAGTTTCTTTGAATTGAAATCGTATCTTTTGCTCATATTGCATAAGGATTTGCACTGATTATGATAAGGACTTTGCAATTTAATCTATCCTTAACCATGTTCTTGAATAGGTTTTTAATTAAAGTTTAAAGAGAGTGAATTATTGACCCTTCATTGCTTGCTTAAAACTCTATTCGAACAAAATTGCATTTTGTCCTTCCTTTTCATTTTTCTACAGTCATTCATTATTTCCATTATTCATTGTGGCACGCTTTCGACATTCCTATCAAAGTCCAACAGCACCATAGGTATATAAATCCACCTCGCTCGACGCAATTATACAAATAAATTTTAAACCGGAAGAACTTCATAATCAAGAAGTAATTTCTGATTTATTTAATCCAGAATTCACTCACTATGCAAAATGATGATCATGAATACCAACACTGCTGAAACCCTCATCAACATTAAACTTCTCCTGCTGCTGCAACAAGTAGTGTAGTTAAAAGACCTAAAAAAAGATGTTCCATAAAGAGCCTCACTTTATACGTCCACCGCACTTCCTTCTAATCACAACCACCGGATGCTCCAATTATTTGCATTTGCATTGCGAAAACAATGTGCACTGAGAGAGTGCAGAAGAAAAGAAAAATCAAAACCAAAGCTATGCCAGCTACAAATGAATAAAACAACAAAAAAATAAGAAGGAAACTCCTCCATTTCCCGTGCTCGCTAGAGAACTTCCTGTAAAAAAATTTTAGCCCCCCAGGTTTACTCTGGACTCTTCTAAGTGTGCCACTGTGGTTTTTTCTCCTTTATTCTTCAATACCAACTGTTGTCGGAGTAATTTATTCTGATTGTGAAGGGTGACAGAGCAATTCTGTGGCAGAGAAATGGGAAAAAAATCCAGAACACCAGTACTTGAAATTTTTCGACCTCTTGCACCGTCAACAGGTTTTGAACTTCTATTCCCTCTCTGAACGATGCACTTAATTAACATGCCCGTTTTGCGTTCGTGGTCGCGATGTGGCTCCAACGTCATCATGTTGTTCCCGTTGAATTACTGCAAGGCGCTAATAACTCAAAATGTCCAACTCAAGCCTCCCAGATGCAAGCAAGTTTGAATCTTTGCGCGAGGCAAGCGAGTGTGTTTGCTTGCATTGTCAGTTGTCAAACTGAATCTACGTTTGGCTATGTGGCTATGTTCCCGAGGACGATTTAGGTAATGCCGGTGTAGTGTATCTCAATTATCTTCGAATAGGAAAATGTGTGTACTCAGGCTCAGCGAAAACTAGTTCGCTCCCTCCCGTGTCGTCGGCGTTGTCGTCGTCACTTTGTAAAGGCTCGCAGGAGCCTTAAAGCTGTTTATCTTCTGGCCGTCCGTCGTCTTCGTCGACTTCGTTGCTTGTCTCTGTCTCCATCTTCGTCTTCTTCGTCGTGCCTCTTGGTGTTGCTGGGATACCGGCGTATATCTCTCTCTAAGATGTCGTTTTGTATTTCGGTAGTTAAACGATCATTATCTGTAGTGGCACTTCAATTGAATTGTACTTCGTGTCCCCATCATTTACAAATTACATATGTTTCGAAGAGTGTTTTCAAAGATTTGGAGCAGACACATACTCGTAGTATAAACATAAGGCTTTTGTGTAAGATATATTGCCTATGGAATGGATGGAAAAGCCACAGTTAACAAGAAGTCATGATAAATTTATTATTCGATGCTAATGTAGAGAGATTGAGAGGATAGAGGGGAAGATTGACGGAGGGAGGTGTGAAAATTGTCAGACGGACCAGAGTATCAGTATATAAATTACTCGAGAGCAATATTGAAATTGATGAAGACAATCAATGCTCTTTGGATTTTTGTTGTTGTTTTGTTGGAAATCTTGATTTAAGTCGATAAGGATGATAAATAGTAATGTGGCTAGGCCAGTAAGTAAAGTTTCCATATTGTCAGTTTATGTCAATTCTTGAGTGATTTAAGTATGAAATTATAAAGAAGTTGCTTAATGTAGATACTTCAATTGAAATTTGAAATTTGCTGGGAAAAATTATCAATTGAGTAGAATTTTTGAATTAAGCTTTCTTAAGGAGGAGTAACCTGCAGTCATCTCGCTTTTAAGATATTTTTGGCAAATTATTTAAGCACATACTACGCCAATATTCAGAAAAAAAAGATTCGAAATTGGTGCTAATTTTTTTTCTTCTGTCCTTGGGGTTGGAACCAAGAATTTTTCAAGCTGGAGTATCGGACTCCATCCGCCTTAAACTACCAAGCCACTTTAGTCGTTGGAGTATTATTTATCTGGCTAAATTGATGTCATTGTTTCAAAGAGAGTTTTAAATTTTAATACACTTTTTAACTCAAGAACCATCGATTTTTAAGATTCATTGTTCGTTTAATCTCAGAGCAACCGAGTATTGTTGTCTGAGTTCAGGGAGGACAAAGTCTGTCAATATGGCTCAAAGTTAAAGGAGTCTGTAGATGAATTCTGTATATTCAGGGTGTTGGCGTTGGACAGGGTGTCTTTCATTATAACTATACTCGGTTTTGCCCTTACTGAGCACTGAGCACCCCTTGAATTAAGCTGTAGCCTGTTAACAAAAGTTAAATTTAGTTTGACTTTAGCTTCACCATAAACTTATTTTTGTATATTTCTAGTTTAATAGTGCTTTGAGTCATAGCTACAGCCACACCATTTAGTGCATTTGCGACCGCAAGGAGAGCAGAAAATTGCCCTCTCTTAATCAAACTATATTTTGTACACATTTCATACAAATTGTCTTCTTTTGAAAGCATATCAAAGATAGATTTTTATACTAATATTAATTTTTAGTTAGTCTGCAATTCCTCCCCCCCCCCCCAATAAATCCATAGTGACAATTCGTCTTCGTCGCTATAAAAATCAGAAATGGTGTTTCCATATCCTTAACGAAAATAGAAATAAGATGCTCCTTTTTAACTTCTTTTAAAGCTTGAGAAGTTAATTTAATTGGACTCTTTCTGATATTGTTAACTAATACTTTTCAATTTGTCCACTCTCGGCTTTGAAGCTTTTTTGTTAAAATTCATCTACTCTTTAAAACCGCCACCCCTTGCTCTATCCTAGCTGCTTCCGGTGTCCCTCAAGGCAGTCACCTAGGCCCACTTTTGTTCATTCTTGCTATTAACGATATTGAACAGTCATCAAACATTCTTCAATTTCACTGTACGCTGATGAAACCAAGTTTTTCAAGACAATTGACATATGATTCTTTCCTTATTCAACAAGTCCTTGACAGTTTTTCAATTTGTTGTCTTGAAAATAGCTTGAAGCAAAACGTTGCCAAGTGCCAATCAATCACTTTTACGCGTGAAAGTATTAAATCTTCTCTAAGTCTCTACCTCCTTTATGATCAACCCATACCCACCGCTGATAATATTCGTGATCTTGACATAATATTTGAACCGAAACTTAATTCTCTCTCCCATATAGATGACATCATTCTCCAGGCAAATTCATTCGTTAAAAGATGGTCAAAGAAATTCTCTAACACTTATTTGACTCGATCCTTATAGATATTTTTTGTTCGTCCACTCCTTGAATTGGCTTCTTAAGTTTGATCCCCTTATTAACTTATTCACATTTCTAGAATCGAGAGGCCTTATATGGAACAATCCTCCGATCTTGCCTCCCCATCTAGACCGCCTTAAACTAATCAACTTGAATTTTTTGAAAGATCAGAGATTAATATCAGACATTCTCTTTATTCATCGATTACTTTCTAGTTCCGTTGACTAAATTTGACTCTACAACTCTTTCTCTTTTAGCATTAACCTTCGTTACGAAACCCTCGTCGTTTTTATCTTCCCACCTACAGGACCTCCTATGGCTCAAACGAACCCATCTCTCCGTGAAGTTTTAATTTGAACATGAACTCCCTTAACTTTAACCTCAGTACTCCTTCCCTAAAACTTCGTCTTCTGACTCGCCCACCTCCACACTTACTTTACCTTAAGTTCTTAGTTTTTTAAGTTAGATTAAGAATAAACTTGTATTAAGCCGAATAAATGGGGATTTTGTCCCTTCCAAAATCAAAAATGAAACTGAATTGCTTTGGTGGCATCAGGTATTCCCTAAGGTTACCCTCTATGGCCTCTTCTATTTTCAAGAGAATCATTTTTTAAGAATGAAGCCTGATTTACAATGCAAAGAGGAAACGAGACGTCGAGTTGACGAAATTTCTTTGCAGTTGTTCTCTCTTAAAAATAAATTTAAAACTAGAAAATAAGCCAAATAAAGAATTTCTCGTCGTCGAGTCACGTTATATTTTTGAAAAATTGCAAAAAAGACACAATTTGACGACGAAAAAAGGCTTTATTATGCAATATTTTCTGATTTCAAATTCGTTTTTAAGAGAGAACAACTGCGAAGGGATCTCATCACGTCAATGTCTCGTTTCACCTTTAAAGGCAACTTGGCTATTGGTTTTTGCTTTCAGAGAGGGGATAGAGAGTTTGTTAGACTTCTTCATGCTCAATATCTCTTTTCATCTTAAATATTTTTCCACACTTTGGAAGATTTTTCCCGATTTTTCCTCTATAGTCAAGATTCAACTTAAGGCACTCTCTTTCTATTACTTTTGTACTTTGAACTTTTTTCTAATAAAGACCTCTGCTCTTTAATAATTATCAGCTCCATTAACTAGCTACTGTCTGATTTCTTCCCGCATGTTTAAAAAAAAAAAACCCAGTAGCTGATTCATTGACCATAATGACATACCAAACATTCTGTCAACACACATTTATTTACCCAAAAGGAGAACAGGTTTAATGTTTTTGCATCAAAACGAGCGAAAAAAACAAAAATACTGCTGACCTTTTTAAATAAATTACAAAAAAATAAACATGTCCTTTATTTTTTTTTTTTTTTTTGTTTTTTCTCGATGAAATCAACCTACTGACAGTATGACATGCATTCGGGGACACAAGAGCCCCGCTTTGACTCTCAAAAGATAGATAGCCATGGTTTCTGCCGCAACTGACAATTTGATTTCGTGTAATTCTTCTTCTTTCGATCTTCAATTCGACTTAACTCAACTCTATGTCGATGTCGTCGGTCGACAAAGAAAGAACTGACACAGTAGAATCGTGAACTGGATGTGCGAATACAACAAAAACGTCAGTCGTGACAAACTTGAAAATTTTCAACGACGAAAATCTCAAAGCGGAAAATCTCCTCGGACAAAATGAAAGAAAATTTCAATTAAAATTTTCCTAATTACTTACTCACGAAAAGCTCTCAACAAGAGTATCTATAACATCACAGCAAAAGCAAATACATACAGTGTAGAAGTGGTGCATCGATTGAAAGAGAGGTGGTAATAGACGGTGAATGGTGCAAGGCGATACGATGCGATGGGATGGGATTAAAAACGGGACATTGAGAAAAACGACAAGGAAATGCCGATGGCCAAGAAGATTGATGGCTTTTGATAAGAATTTTGTGGAATGGAACGGATGCATAATCTCCTTACTCTCTTTCATCAGAAGAAATAGAGTTGGGGATAGAGGGAAGGTAGTATAGATGATGGTATAGTTTGCCTAGCAGCAGTGTCTATTGATTATACAAAATGAAATTCAATACCAAAATTTTGAGTTTAAAAGAATCTCTTTCGTCGTTCGTTGTTGTTTTTTTTTCATTTTTTTGTTGGTGCATCTTCACTTTGGTCGGTCTACATCATTGGCACAGACAACAACTATCTACACCCGCACTATAGATTCGCAATAATCCCATTGTTTGAAACTTTGACGATGATCAACAGTAGACCGTCTACACTTAAAATGTGGTAGAAATTTTAAATTTTTGTGTGAAGTAAGAAGTTGGAACATTCCACTTATTTTCAAGCTTCTTCTTTAAATTAAACCACAAGAAAAGAAATGAGGATAAACGTTAGAAAGTTTAGCTTTTTTTTTAAACAAATCAGTGGACTTTAAGGTCTTGAAGTTCATTCAAGGTTATTTGATTTCACTCAACCTAGAGACTTTTTGTTTGATACTAGTAAGAGCTTAGTTTAATAAAATTTGTCTTAAATTTTTTTAAATTTAAGCCACGTTTTAATATTACATACCCCACTGTTCAACAATTGTGCGACAGTGACTTCGACATTGTCGATGATGCTGGCCTGGGATGAAAAGAAGTGTGTACGCAAAAATGAATGACATCGCTGATGGTATTCGATTACAAAATTTCCAGCCCAAAGGAAGCTGTGTTTCTCTTTTATTTGCATCAAGACGATGTGCTATGATGATGGCAAGTTTTAGGGCGCTCTACAAGTTGTATGTTTTGTTTCGGGAGGCAAGACGAAGAACTATAGAACCTCTTAAAATACTCAGAATCATATTTATCTTTAGAATTTTTCTTGTGTACACATTTGACAAGTGATGCGGCTAAATGGTTGAGTTGTCATCCTTCTCTTGTCTCTCTTATTCTCTATATTGGAACATCAGACCATATCAGATCAAGATCAAATAACACTGATGATTAAACTTAAGGCTTTGACCATATGTTCCATTGTTATTGAAATTCTATAAGGAATTCCGAGTTTTCAAAGTGAAGAAGGAGGGAGATGGTGTAAACTCGATTTAATCAGATGCAAGTAAATTCAGAGTAATTAAATGCCAGGACACATAAGTAATTTAGTCCCTGCCTATAGTATGAAGTTTATGATGATGATGTCATTGTGGATGGTGTCTGATTGCAGATTATGTTCTGTGTATTCTGATGGATGCTTAATGCGTTTATTTGATGTTTATTTATAATACTTTTCCTCTCTTGGAGTCTTGTGTATTAATACTTTTCAATTGAAAATTATTTTCACCATCACAGATACAAATTGGGGTTAAGTTTCTTTGTCCCATTTTAATTGATGGTAATTTCTATGGAATTTATTATAATAATTTATGTATAATACAACAACAACAATTAACGAGAAGAAAAAAAGCGAAGATTGATGAGTGATGAAGAAAGTATAATTTCAATTTTGCGCTCGCTCGCTTGCGGTAATAAATCTCTATTTAGGCTCAATTTGATGATTAAAAAGTTGATGAAAAAGGCGTTTTTCATTTAAATTAATGTTGTTGTCATAAAATGAATCATGAAGCTCTGTGAGTCATTTTAGAAAGATTGGATGTTAATGAAAAACAAGTTCATTGAGTAAAAGAATTAACGCAGATATTTGTTTTGAAGGTTATAAGCCGATGGAAAGACTTCTCCAGATGGTGGTTTGGTTTCTAAGGCAGATCCGATGTGTTAATAGATGGATTCTGTTTTTTTTTTTTAATATTTTCTTCTTTGGCGGTATTTCAAAGATTCTAGTTGATTTTTCGCACATAAGTTCAAATGTGCGGCCGTTTTCGAAAACACAATTTGTGTCAAAAATGCAATATGCAATTGAAAAGTGTTTTCAAACGCAAACTGTCGTCAACTGTATTTAAAATCCAAATACAAAATTTCTATGCAAATGCATTAAGCCGTTTTTGAAAACTTCAAAACAATGTCAATTTGATCACCATTTTTTGACTTATGTGCAAAAATAACGCTATCGTCAAAAAAGCGATCATCCAGCTTGCACAAAACTGGTTTGGTCAACGACACTCCATTTTAGTTTACTTGCAAACAGGATTGTGACCACGCTCTCTGACCTTTCAATATTTTGTTCATCAACACGATTTTTTTTATTACACAGCTGCATTACAGATGATGTTTTAGAACATGTGACTTTAGAAAACTGTGATATCGAATACATTGTGGTAAAATCGATATTTGCATTTTCGAACCTTCTGTTCTTTTGCAGTTTACGTTTAAAAACATTCAGAAACTGCCATTTTCAATCCAGAAGACGTTTTCGAAAAAGTCCTTATTTTCGATAGTGCAGTTGCTTAAGCTATTGGGGTATGTTGCTAGACTCTCTGACTCTGATTAACTCCAAATTTGATTAGAAACTGCTTGAAAAAAAATCTATGAATATACCGCATAATGTTCGATAACACCATTTGTAGGGCAATTTTGCAGTAAAATAAATTGATTTGACGGCAAAAACATTGAAAAATTCTTCATAAACGTCAAATAATACGTTTGCAAAAAAATTAACTGACGTTAATCAAACTGATTTTGTGCAAGCAATACGCTTGTTGTATATTTGACGAAAACAATATCTGAATCAAAAAATGACGATAATTTGACAATCAAATTGATATATTTGACGTTACCTGTGTCAAGAATGCATTTGCAGAATATTCTTGCAAATTGCAAAAGTCTTTTACGAGAAAACGCAAATACAATTCTAACTTCATGTTAGCATTGTATTGCAGCTTGCGAAGACAAATCTTCACATACTCGAAAACATTTTCTGCGGCGCAGCTGTGTAGTAACATAATAGATGTGACGAATACTTCGAGTGCACGTTCAATTGACATTTTCCGAAAGATATTACGTGCAAACTGGACAATTGCATATTTGACTATTGCAACTTCTGTGTCTTAAATGAACTGACTTTGATTTGACATTTTCAAAAAAGGCTTACAAAACATAGCTTTTCATGGGTTTCTTTTAATAAGGTTTTGGTAAAATTTCATTAAAAATATAAGAAGTGTAAAACGTAAGAAATAATTTAGGATTGACGATGGAGCTGCATTTACTTGCCGCTCATGCACCTAGGGTGGTGCATCAAGATCAAAGACCGGACTAGGCCTAGATTGAAAGTTGAGGTGTTTAATGAAAGATACTTATATGGGCTTGGCTCCCAATCCACGAAGGGTTGCATCCTGGGGCAGGGTGACCTTCCTTCCTCTATGATTCCGAGCGCACGATATTTCCAATTTCCAGTTATCTAGACCAAGCTTTCTGGAATCCGCGATGGCTTTGTTTTTAAGCTGGAGGCTCGGTCTTCTGCGTTCTCTCGAAGCTAGGGGGCTGTGTTCAAAGACTTTCTTGGTTGGAGCATAATTTACCATTCGCTCGATGTGGCCAAGCCAGTGTAGTAAGCATATTGAGATTTTTTGGACACATCCACATCGTAGAATTTTGGGTTCTATTTTTTGTTCTATTTGCCCTCCTCATACCCAGAACCAAATATCAGTCGAACAATTTTTCCTTTCAAAAGAATCCAGTAGCGCCCAGGACTGGCAGTGTAATGGTTTTATAGAACGTGCACTTCGTCTTACGTCTGAGGAGTTTTAAAGCCATCTTTGTTACGCCAAACCGAATTAATACTGGTTTATAGGATTACTGTGCTATCCAGGGCAAATGAACTCCTTAAATACTTCAAAGTTTTTGCCATCAAGATCTTTTTCACTAGCAAATCCAGAACGATATTGAAGAAATCACATGATCGCACATCTCCTTGCCGAAAAAACTGTTAATGTTTGGAATAGTTCGGATCGGATGAGGTTTTCTCCATTTGCACATTGCACCGCGTATTTTCGAATGTCAGGAAATACGACTGGATTAGTTTTCTCGAGATCCCAAGTTCAGCCATCGCCATATAGGGCTCCTAAAATTGAAAGCTGTCACATGTCGCTTTGAAGTCAATGAATATACATATAGTGATGATTTGGTCTTTGGTTGGAAGCCACACTGGTACTTGTCAATTATGTTGTTGCTGAACGGTTACGGACACTTACACAGTACGTTAGACAGGATCTTGAAAGGGAAATTGGATGTTTACAGAGAAATGCCTCGATTATTCTTGCAGGACAAGGGATTGCTTTCTTGTCGATGGGATATATGAAGCTGTTAAACTAGTCGTCGCAAAATGCTTCCTTCCACTTACTCGTTGATGCATGCACCTTTTCAACAAATCCGATCCCTGCTCTAAGAGCTCCGCAGGTAAAATATTAGACCCTGCGGCCTTATTGTCTAGTTCTATACTAGATATGGTTGAACTGGGTATTTATTGAGTGGATTTGTGGGCACTCTTCTTGTCCTATTTTGCATTTTAACTTTGAAAATGTATTTCAAACAAGTTGTTGTTCTTGAAATAGAACCTGTTCTACGAATTTTTGAACCGTGATTCACCGATTTCTGGAGATTAAATTAAGTTGAAAAATGTTTGGATGTTTTCACATACTTGAATCTTGAATCATTGTTGAACCTCAGTTAATCTGCTGTAATCTTTGTGTTAAAATTTCTGAACAATCACGGATCAACCTTTGAATCAAGTTTGAACAAATTTAATTATTATAGCTGGAAGATGATCTTAACTATATTTAGAATTGATATTAACCATCGAATAGTTAACCAGTTTAACAAAATTATAAAATTTGCACGTGTTCCGTTTCTATGACTTTTTCCACAAACGCTAAGTCTTCAAATCATTTCTGTTATTGGCAACAAATAAATCACTTTCAAAATTGATTAATATCGTTCAATATTTTTTCAAAACTCTCCTTCATATAATTAAAATCAAAACCATCGCCCCATCCATTCAAATACCATAAAATAATATTTCCATTAACCTCCATGTAGATTAACATCCATCAATCTGAACTTTTGCAATCGCTTAGTTAAATCTTCAAAGTACGGTCAAGAATTATTATCATTAAAAATTAGAGCTCCATTTAAATGAAGGCCAACATACTCAACCAGGCCTGGTTCGTAGAGATCAAATAGAGGTATCTTATACGAGAATAGGTACATATATCTTTTCTGACCAAGCCCAAAGACTTTTTACGATCGGTCGAAATGATTTTTTGAATTATTGCGTTCACTCTCTTGACCAGTGAATGTAAATTTATTAACTGCCAGTCGAATATGTATGTAGATACTCGTAAGATTGTACAACAGGGAAACATATTGGTCTTTGTTTTTATCCATAACACTCCATCTATATCTCCTAAATGCGTCATCGTAAAAATATAATTTATGCATGAATTCATATCTTTTCCCGGACTTGGGCTGTAAAATTTAGTTCACTCTGGATCTTGGTGCCTCCTCCTTCCATTCAGTTTCAATCAACGTGTGTATGGCCCGAAACGCTAATGGTTTGCGTTTGGATGTTATGTGTTGTCATTATGAAACTTAGTTATGTTGCAGCTGTTAAGGCACACATATAGTTTATACTACAACCAGCCATCCATCATGTAATAAAATTCAATTTTGCGTCTTTGGAGAGACTGGCGGGTCTATTTAGGTATTTCCCTTTTTGGCCAAAATCGATGATATTTCCCAGAAATTGAATTTCGTAATATTGCACTGCTTTTGTGTGGTGGCAAACATTTTTCGTTTTCTCTCTTTGTGGAAAAAGATATGCGATCTCCGACGTTCGAATGACAGCTTACAACTTTGCACCATTTGCTGGGTAGGGTATGGCAGCAATACTAAACCGATTGCTTTGGGTATTTTTACTTAAAAAAAAAAACAGTCCATTCCGGGAGCCAAATAGAGCAGCAGCAGCAGCAACCAGCAGTAGGGCAGAATCAAACATTCACACCCACCATTAATTAAGTTCCATTTGTGGCAGCATATACAGCCAGATGAGGTACAGCCTGTGGAACAATTCCTTTCGATCTTGGCGGTAGTAGTGGCGACGTCGACACCGACAATGACTGCATGGAGGCCGGCGTGGCTGCCTACACTCTCCTAATCAGGCCAAACAAAACCTCCCAAGCCAGAAGCATCGACGACGTCAGTGGCGACGACGACCGACGGGTTGCAAACAGACAATCAAGTTGGTGGTCTCTTTAGTTTGCACTTTTGGTTCCGTGTGGCGCAAGCTTTGGTTAAGCAACACACAAAAAAAAAAGGAGAAAAGCCTGCAGTGTTAAAGGTAAACAATTTGTGGTACCAATGACGGAACTAAAAGTGTCCCGCAGTTCTTGGTAGGCGGGCTGGATATTTCCACTCTGTGATGTCCACTGTTTTAAATTTCAATTTTTTTGTTTGCTGTTAAATTACACGATGCATTACTTTTGATCAACGAAATCATACAAGAAAGGTGTTTTTAATTCTGTTGTTAGTCAAAAAGAGAAAAGTTATGAGTTATTATTTTTCCAACAGTGATGTGGAGTATATCTTAATAAATTAAAATTTGCTTAGCCTAAAACATTAACCAGAAAATAAAGAAGGTTTTAAAACTTATTTCATTAAAATCAGTCAACAACTTCTTGAGATTATAGAGGACAAACATTTCCAATGAAATGACAATAAGAGGCTGTTTAGATTAGGAAGATTGAGACAAGACTCACGGCAGTTTCTGGACAGAAAAAGTGGTGTGTGATGTGTGAAGGAAATATAAACACCCGACTAATGAGTCTAATTTGTTCTTGTTTAAATGTGCTAAGCATTGAAGTTTTTGTTGCTCTTGTTTCTATGTGTTTTGAGGAGTCTTTACTTTTTTTTAATGAAAATACGATAAGACTTGTAGTACCTCGTGTGTTGGACTGTCATGCCGAAGGTCTGGGCTCGATTCCAAACCGCTGCCACCTAAAAACAGAAACTGGAACTGAGAAATCTTCCAAGAGTATACTTGTCATGGAAAAGTGCTTCCCATCTAGCCGTTTGGACTCGGCAAAAAATTGTAGGGCTACCCCATTTCTGCCAAAAATACGCACACAAGAATGGTTGAGAGTTGAAAGTCACTACGCCCTGGTTCTCAATGAGCTGTGGCGCCACTAAATTTATTCATTTTACGATAAGCCTCACGAGTCCAACTCAATATCCTCAGTCTAAACAGACTCTTACAGTTACAAATAGAAAATAGACTAGAAGCGGATCAATAACTGAAACTGCATTGTATGAGTCTACAATCCAGTACTGTCTCTTGTCGTTAAAACAAAATATTCCGTGGTTTCCAGTTCATAAAGCTTATGAATAGTTAAATTTTGGTGATGTAGGTTGTCAGGGATGTTGTGAGGTAGTATGAAAAGAACATAAATACCGGGCTCATGAGACCCAATTGTTGTGGTTTCAATGTACAGAACATTGTAGTTATTGTTGTTTCAATGTGTTTTGAGGTGCCTGATAGTTCATAATTTAGACTCACGAGTACGGACTCATTTTTCCCAGTGTAAACAGAGTCTTAAATATCAATTCATTTGACATTGGTGAAAATGCCGTGAAATGGTGTTGCCTAAGCCAATGCGTTGAAGATATTTCGCCTACACTTGTTTGCAGCTTCCAAAAAGCTTGTGTGCAGTTCAAATTAGTTTAGATAGACAACTGTACTCGAGCCATGAGCTACACGCATTCGTCCTTTTCCTATGTACCACACAAGCTTAAAATCTCTCTGCCTACAGAATTGTTAAAAATTTTCATTTCAAACGTAATCAAACCAATTTGATCCAAGTCTAACCTATGCACTCCAAAGACAAATTCTCTTAGTGATTACATTGCTTTAATTCTTCTCTGCAGTCAACATAAACTTGTTCTTATTGATCCTTGAAACCTTTTAATAACATTTTTTCTTTCAAACATGTTTATGAACAAAAAAAAAATTAATACAACTTCGAGCTCATTCACCTGCACTTAAGGTTTTCATATCTGAAACTTTGATCATTTTTCTCTATAAGATCCAAGTCCATCAGACAGTTGTTCATCCACAACGATCGACCTCATCACGCGAGGAGAGATACCCACAGTGTCGATTCAAAATAACGATAAAAATTCGTTCCAACGAAATGTGTCAGAATTCCATCAGTCCAAAATCCACTTGTCAGATTTTTGCGATCAAAATCTGATGGCCTTAAAGTGATGTTTGGCTAAATATTACCTTTTTTTTGTGTGTTGGTTATGTCAATCCGCCATTACGCTTGAACGAAAAAAAAGGCGGACGTATAAAACATGAAACATGATTCGCGCTCGCACTCAGTCCATTAACTTATCTGTTGAATAAACTGTCAATCAGCAAATGGAACTACTCAATTAAGTAAATGTATTTTGGTATGTCAGAATTTGTATGCGGCTTGGCGGATTAATAACGAACTAAGAAGAAACATGCTCTGCCAAAGTGATCATGCAAATTTGTGTTGCTTATATCAAGTATCCACGATACAAGCGAACCAGAACCAGTGTTGTCAGTTTTTTTCCACTTTGTCATAATTTTGAAAAAAAATTAAAAAAAAAACTTTAAACTATCTGCAGTCTCTCATATAATTAATATGAATAAATTTAAGGATATCTACAATCCTGGTAGCTGCATGCAGGTTTCATGTACATTTTCAACTACAAATATGGCAAAGTCATTTCTTCGGTACTTAATGATGGCAATCTCCTGAGTCCGCCATCGCTGCTGATTCAAATTCGGAGTGAAATGTTTTAATTATTGCTCGACGGGTAATAAATTCCGCAAAATAATTACTAACTCGCCGCAGTTTTTTCCGCGACTGTGAGACTAAATCGATTGCAAATAGTTCAACCGATCTTGTGGAGAAAATAATTACACTCAGCAGTGCTGTCTGTGGTAGCAATAAACTGGCAGATTAATATGCATGCAGCGAAACAGTGTGTAGGATTTCTATCGCTCCCAACCGCCAACCACTTGCAGCAGCAGCTGAAGATGATGATGATGGTGATTGTATGATGGCGATCGTGGGATGCAGTAAAGGATTTAAGGAGTTCTTCTGTCTGTTTTTTGTTTTTATGGATAGATTCCTATAGTCCAGCATTTATAAAGCCCTCACTCGTTTGCTGCACTGCACGGCAATTAAGATATAAATGCAACTGATGGCCGTAATTTTGTGGATTTATTTTGTAACACTCTTGATGAAAAGACAACACAAAACCTAAGCTAAGTCGAAGGGGGCCTTAATGAAGCCCATTAAAGGTGAAACCTCGAACATGTTTGGTATTTTATGTATTGGCATTTGAATGATCGCGTTGATGGCTGGGTGATGGTATGTACTATAGTATGGAACATAAAATGATAATAAAAAAAAATAAATAAATACTAGATTTCTTTAGATTACCTAGTTTAATGATTTGATTAGTAAGTCTTGAAAGGAGATCTAATTAAGTGTTTTGCCGAATCTGATTAGTTGTGTCGAGAGTTTTGTGGTAAGTTATAGTTAAGGAAACATGTTTGATGCTATATTAATGGCAAATGAGTTTACAAATCAAATAGAATGGACATTTATTGCGAGCACATAAAAATGGGGTTTGTACTTGTTTGAAGTTTAGTTCGACTTGAACCAATACAAGCTTTAATAAAAAAGCCACAAAATTTGTGTTTTGTTCTTTTAAGTTTTTGGATTTATTTTACTGCAATCTCTTCAGAGCTAACTTCTGCAACCTCCTGAGAACTAACTTTCACCAAATTTATCAGTCTAACCTTGTTCAAAAGTTAAGTTTAATAAGTTCATTGAACTAAATTTCAACTGAATGAGTTACTGCTTTGAAGGAAATACGTGTTGATTCATTTTTTGTTGGCACAGGGATATAATTCTCAGGAATATAATTTCCGTGGTTTTCTTGGATATAAAGGCATTGCCTTTTAAGTTTCGTGAAATGTTCGCCAAGTTTCCTTAACTTGGTATTTTGTTATGGTTTCTGATAGAAAAATGTGGAAATTTGTAAGCAATTTCACGTAAATAAACACACCTTTTATGTGGTGGTGGATCATTTGGTTGGTTGGTTTTTGAATCCTATTTTATTTTGACACTGACAGTTCTTTCACGTTCAAAAAACTGACAGAAATCCAGTTTTATACCCCTGCAGTGTAAAATATAAATGATTTGCGTTTGAAAAACGTAGGGAAATATTGCAAAGTAAATGTAACAGCTGTGTTGCGGAAACTGTACAAAAATTAGCTGCATTTGATGCATGCAAATTCGTGAAGAAGGTTCGTAAGATTGATTGTTGAGTTGATAATCTAACATGTTTTCCTGTTCAACTTGTGTGCGCAGTGGAGAACGTTTCAGTTGTTATCATTAGCGTCCGGCCAAACCCTAGAATTTGAACTTGCCAAGGATCTCACTTATCCTTTCTTACTAGTCCAGTTCCCAATATATAAAGAAATAATGAAGCCTTCCATCCTCTACGATTTTAAGCACGCTGCTTCCAGTCAGCTTTCTGGCATCCGCAATGGACTTTAAATCGCAGGTTCGGTCTTCTTCGTTCTCTCGAAGCTGGAAGCTTGGCTGGGTTCTAAGACTCTCTTGGGTGGATCATTACTGTTCTTTCACTCGTCCATGTGGCTGAGCCAATGAAGTCAACGTGGTTTGATTTTATACAGTTCACAGAGTGAACAGTTCACAGAGTTCACGATTGTATTCCCTTACCCATTCGCTCTTCTGGACCAAATATTCATCAAGGAATTTTCCTGTATTTTTCTTCTTCTGCTTATTATCCAACACTTGATAATGATAAATTCTCCAAGAGTATACTTGTCACGAATAAGTTCTTCTTATCTAGCCATTCGGATTCGGCAAAATTTGTAGGTCCCCTCCATTTTTTTCTTGTCAACAACACGCACGCAGGAATGGTTGAGAGTTGTAAGTTACTTGGCCCTAGTTCTCCATGAGCTGTCAAATTTATTTATAAAAATTCATTGTTTGTTGATAGCATGTATTCGGTTAGACAGATCTGTTTATCGCCTAAGTGTTAACGCCTAAGAGAATGAAAAAATAAAAGCTAATTGTCTTACCTGTGCATGTTTGAAATAGTTCGGAAGAGATCTTCTCTACTTGGACATTTCATCTCATATTTAAAATGTCCAGCGACACAACTGCATAAGTTTTCCGGTGAATGAGGGTTTTGAAGTTGATGAAAATATGGTGAATCTTGGTTTAAAATTCGTTGATTTTTTACAGAATTTGCCTGATGAGGGTAAATATTTTGTCTGTGGTAGATCTCCCAGACGGGCCAGGCCAATTATTGTATTGGGTATTGTATGTGACGTTAATCTAAATCGAATGATTTGCCTCGAAAATTCTTGCAGGATATAGATTACCTTTTTTAATGATGGGACACATAGAGATAATAGACTAGTCATCGGTCACCTTCCACCTAAAGTAGGTTGATTTGTTGATGCATGCACCCTTTCAAACCATCAGATTCTACGACCTTGTTGTTCCTTCCACTTTAACAATTGTAGACGATTTTAAAACATTTTATATTTCCTACATCTTACTTCCCTCTTCTTAAAAACTCAGTTTTCTTCTCTTTGATATTAATTGCTCTAAAAAGCATAGGGGGATTATTCGATAGCAATTTCCTTACAAACTTGTCCACAATTAACTCCCAAAAGGATGAATGGATTTCAATAAAATTTGACATAGAATTTGATAATGTCGTGGAAAAGGTTATAGGATACTTTCAAGATTGAAATAATGAGAGCCCAAGTGATGCAGGTGGCTAACACCTAATCAAAAAATACGCCAGTAGTAAGAGCAAATAGAGTATGTCTGATGAATTGATTTTTGTTTCTTGCCATCTAAATTTTCTTGATATTGGAAATTCTTCAACAGGCAGTTTAAGGACTTTAAAACGACAATAAATAAACTTTAAATGGTTAAACGTTAAACCTTCTCTCTGTCTGACAAATCTAAGGCACCTCTGCTTGAAAAGCGATTGCAATATGTAATTGGAAGAAACATTTCGCCATTCTTTACCGCCTTTGATCTGTCATAAATCTGCGAACAAAAAATTACAACCCACATTCCAAGTGTTGTTGTAAGTTTTTTCCAAACGCCTTTTAAAACAGACTATCAGCTGAAGCCAAGCTATACCTCAATGGTGCTGCTGGTGATCTAAATTCAACGCTGCACACTCTCTGACTCTAATATTATTCCAATTATCCCCCAGGTAAGGTAAAAACATGAAATATATGACACTCACGAGGTAATCATCTCGGACATCAATTAAAAACATAAATAATTTCCAAGCACAATTTTATATACTTCTACACAATTTGATAAAGGAAGTGACTTCAGCAGCAAAAACAGTGGCTCAACAACGACGCATTCGAGCAATTGAGTGTAAAACAAGCGCACTTCCACTGCGCATGCGCAGCGCAGAGCTCACCACCACCAATCCGCAGTTCAGTGGCCATTTGTAAGTCCAAGCCCAACAGCAGCTTCAGCAGCAACAACACAACTTGTATAATTATTAGTTCCATGACAGATAATGACCCCTTGGTGCACCACCACCGTGCAACACACCTGATTTTATATCGTTTTTCTTTTTGCTGCAATGCAGTGCATTTTTTTTGTGGAACGATTTGGTTTTTATGATTGGAGTTCTGGTTTAAGACCACAAAACTGTCAGTCTTGCCAGAGTGGTTGGGTTGGCATCTCTCTGTAATAATATTATGTTGCACTTACAAGAGTTGCAAGCAGCCATACATAAATGCAGAGAGTACTTTCTGTACCTCCCTACCTACACCGGTGTCGTAAATTCTCAACTGCAAGCAGTGTAATTACAATTTTTATGCGTTTCGCTTTATAAGAGCAGAAAACTGCAAATTCCAGAACCACTATGTCCTGTCCATAGATACATAGATACCAGGTAGTCTCCCTGGAATAATAAAAAAAATTGTATCTACGAAATCACAACGGATATCAGAGCTAGCAGCAGCAGCACTCTCTTCTTTATAGGCCTGGACCACAGGATGGCATTGGACTAATTGGAAATTACGAGTTGAACTATCATCTTGGAGATTCGACGACGCATTTGTGTCGACGAGCGACGACGACGATTGTATATTTATTGCAATGAAGGCTTGATGATGACTCTAGGCCTCCCCTTAGGGTGCCAAGATAGAATGCAGCGATTCCGATTGGCAAAGGCTGGCGCGGTGTCTCTCTCTTATTCTGTGATTAATCCTCTGAAACAAGTTGAAGAATTCAAATGACTTGCTAGTCGTAAATCTAGAGCATCTTGTATTATTTTGTTTGACATAAGATTGAGGGATTTTTTTGTGGTTGTGATGTCTAGATGTGGACAAATGGAAACTTTTTTTATTTTAAGGTTAATGAATCTTTAAGAACAATTTAAATCTTCTCGGTCACAGCTGGATATCAATACAATTTTGGAATTTTCTGTTTTTCATTTTTTATTGTTGGTACTCAGCTAAATGATGAAGATTTGTTATGAGTTGATTAAGATTAATCATTCCAGGTGCGATGTGGGTGTCTTTTTAGTTTTTTTTTATTTAACTTGGACCTATTTATTATTTTTTTGTTCGTTTTGTTCGGAGACGCACCTTGTGAACCGTCAAAGCTGAAAACAAATTGGTTTTAAGTTAGGTGTATTTTGTTCAAAATGTATCGCAGGGCCTTGTGTGATTCGTCAGTGGACGTATGGAGAGATGTTTTTGTTGTTGTTGTTGTTGTCATTGTTAAATATGAAGTTCTCATGTGGTTTATTGTGTTTATATGGATTGTCATACTAATCCCATGTAAAAATGGAATTTAACATCATTTATCTTATTTTTAATGATGCCAAAACAGAGCTTAAGTGAGTTAATGGATGCAAGCCTTTTTCTTTTGAATTTTAAACAAGACTCATTTATACACAATCCAGGCAAAAAAAATAAAGCCTTTGGGTTTGGTTTAAAAATATCACTCACAGAGCACACATAATGGCAACAATATTTTTATTATTATCAAAGTCATACTCATACATAAATTCATTTAAGTCCCAAATTGCTGTTATGCACAAGTTTTTCACTAAAAAAAAAAATTTCTCGAATATTTTCATTTAACAAAATACCAAAATTAAAAATATTTCTTTCATTTCTTTCAATATCAATATTCGATAAAGAATTTTTAACATTGTAATCATAACGCCCCCACAGCACCGCATCGACCAGGCCGTCATCGATATTCTGCGAATTCATCTCTCAAACACAAATATGTATGTATATCCCATTTGAAGTTACTTTGTGCGTACAATTTCCTGTGTAAATAATAAATTTCAATTAAAACTGTCAAAATAGAATTGAAGAATGCCGAAAGGACTTTTGGATTGAAATATTTTTGTCATTCAGCTGAGCCTCTGTGTTCTGTGTGAGGGATGACAGTGATCCAATTTTGTATTTCCTTTCGTTATCATCATCAATGTGAATGTTAAAATAAAAAATATATAACCGACAATATACATATAAAGGGTGTTTTTTTTAGGCGTGAGGTTTTCAATCTGGCAATACTTTTTTCGAAGTTGGTCTTTTTGACAGCTGTCACTTGATTTATGCTCAGTTTAGTTTGCCGTTTCATAATAAATAGACTTACCCTGAAGAACGTTTGCAAATCGTGTAAATTTATTTTTAAAATAATGGTTCGGCTCGTGTGACGCATCGCGAAACAGTCAATTTATTGAAAGAAACTTTTGCTGAGCGCATTTTTTCCCGTCGTGGGGTTATTTTTTGTGGGGTTATGTGAAGTCGCTTGTCTACGTGATTGAGGCCTCACCACTGAAATGGGAAACCAAACTGAGCATAAATCAAGTGACAGCTGTCAAAAGAACCAACTCCAAAAACAAGTATTGCCAGATTGAAAACCATACATCTAAAAAACACACCTTTCATATACGACTCTGTGATAGCAAAATTAATAACAACTTCTGGCTGGCATCATGCTTCTCTCTCTTATAAAATTTAATCCCAAGAGTTGACACAAAATCGTTGCATTTTTTGTAATTTTGTTCATGTTTAAAGCATACAAGAAGACAATCAAGAAAAATTGTCACACGAACCCCTGATGGGTGTTAAAACAAAATTGATAATCGGATTTGCCACTAAAATGAGGCATATTGAATGACCTCATAAGAGGGCGAAGTCGAAAGCGGATAACAATAAGAAATCTTTCTCAATACATGTCGCCTGAATACGACAAATCGCAATCTGCTTTCCGTCGGTCTGTCGGTCGCTTCACAAAGATTTGAAAAATGAGCTTAAGAATGAGATTACAAAAAGAAGTTGAACATTTTTATTTCGAAATACCAAATGGATCCTCAATTTTCGGGCCTTGCTGATACATTCGATCATGAAGTCCCTTGAAATATTTCACCTTATTACTGGAATCATGAGGCAAGATCATTTGGTCACCGAAGTCATCAATGAGATTTGATTTTTGCAGAGTTTTCTCTTCAGGCCGCCAAATAGTGTGATCCCCACCACATGCCCTAGGTCTGTCTCGAGGGATACAGAAATTTGTATAATCATTATAGCTGGCTGATTTGACTTCGGAACTTTTAAAATCCGCTAAAATGGGAACTGGAAAAACTTTGTCCTTTTGACAAACTCTTGTAGTACAGCACAGACATTGCAAATTGGTCATAATGACTCCAGCAGCCTTCGGACACTGTTCCTTCTGAACAATTGCTGCTAGCTTTTTTTCAATATCCGACATTCGATCGGTTATGTATTTTTTCATTGGAGGCATGTGTTCTTTGTCTAGCTTGGTGTCCATCATGTCTTGCACCTCTTCCATGGTTTCGATGAATTCCCTTTGATGTTTCTCTAGTTGATTTTTGACAGCTCTGATTTCGATTAAGCAGTCTTCGATAAGAGGGACTTTACGGTACTCATCTTCGGCTGTGTTAAGAAAATTCTGAAACTTCTCATTGAGCATTGAAATCATTTTTTCGAACTCAAATATACGGTCAATTATGGGTGAAGTGATGAGACGCATGAGTTTTTTGAGGAAAATTTGATTTTGAAGAAGATCACAAGCAATGAGATTTTTTGCATCACACGGAACACAAAGGTCCTCACAATCTGAACTAAATGATTCTTCCTCAGGTATTCTCTTCTGTGATTTCCTCAGATGAAGGCGGTTAACAGCTGGAGGTTTCTACAACGTTCGACGGCATTTAAGTGTTCCCTCAAATCTAATTCCATTTTGTTGACAATTTTTGACAGTTTATTTAATTCTTCCTCCATTTTGGAGACATTTATTTCTCCCGTGATATTGTCATCTGAACTACAAGTAGTAAAATCAACTAATGGATTTTGAGCTTGACTTAACATTTCTCTTAGAATTTTAACTTCAGGTCCTGAAATTTCAACAAGATCTGTTTGAATTTTTAATTTTTGAATAATTATCTTGAGAAAACTGTGCAGTATTGAAACTTGCACATGTTCCAGAGGAATTGTGCCCAAAGCTAGTTTAAGCATTTCTTCCAGAGTCATTATAAGACATGACATTTTATTGAATTTCTTAAGATCTTAAATATAATGTATGTAATTTGTTTTTGAGATGTTTTTATTGTTTTTATAATATTGAATGATCGATTGTTGATGAACTGAGTTAATTTTTCTGTTTTTTTTTATTTTTAGATGGTTTTGCCACTTTGACGATGATAATTATGTGAATGTTCCTCGTTTGGTTCGACTTTTGGATGAATATAGCCCATCAGTAGATTGGTATTTGGGAAAACCAAGTATTTCATCGCCGTTGGAAATTCATTTGGATAATGTAAGTATTCAAGAAAAACAAAATTAAAATGTTTTTTAACTACATGCAAAAGGTTTTTTAAATGAAACTCGATTGAATACCTTATGTTGGAAGTAAGAGATATATGAGAAGAACCAACAGTCAAAATTTTCAAATTCCTGAATAAGGTGATCTCCGTTGGGGGCCCTGTAATTCGTTCTTTTAAGGTAAGGGAAGAACGGGTTCATTGTCAGGCATCCAAGAATCTATTGTTAAAAAAACCCTTTCTTATCTACGAGTAACTTTAATTCTTGAAGTCCACATAGGGGTATGCTCATAGATGTTTTTTAAGCTGTTGCTTAGTAAATCTGAAGTTTTTCATATTGAACTTCATCAGGTAAACTTCAGTTTTCTCTAGTAACAGCTTAAGCGAACATCTTTGAATATGCCCCATAATCTTAATGGGCACTGCACTAAATTTAATATATTGTAGCTTAAAACTTTAAGAAAAATGCAACGTTTAAAGGGATGATAAAATTTTTAATACTCTAATATGGGATTCAAAGAACATAGAGGACAAACATTTTTTCAAAAAATTTCGCCCAAAATGTAGTTCAGCCAGGAAACCGAAATATCTGAGCCTTTTGTGGAAGGGAACCTTTTTAATGTTTTTAATTTATTTCTGATATGCCAAGAATTTTATTCAGTTTTAGAGTCATTGTTGTAATCCTTTCACTTGGACGCCATTTTTGAAAATGGCGCCCAATATGTGGAAAATTGTTAAATAAAAATAACTCTTATAACTTGGAAAATTTCGAAAATCAAAATAAAGTTTGATAATTAAAAAGATATAGATGTTGAGTAGGTGTTCGGATAAAATTTTAGTGCTGCAACTTTCGGGAACATACTTTTCTTATGTCAATAGGAGGAACCTACCATTTTTGATACTTTTTTTTTTTGAACATGACAAACTAATCCGTTGAAATAAAAGGATGAAAATTAAGGTGCGTGTTTATTTGAGAGTAAAAAGACCACAAGTAGTAAGAGAGTAAAATTCACAAGTGGACATAATCACTTAAGTAGCTAGCAGATGGGGTATACAGTTATCCGAGAGTGACTCTCAAGAGTTTTATAGTGAAAGTACTCTCAAATGGACACGCATTCTTGTATCTTTTATTGGGTTGACAGAGTTCATAAAGAATCGGAGTAAAGTGACAAATCTTATCTAACTTTCGTCTTTCCTACTCATATATTTGTAGTTTAGCAGTAGAAATGAAAGGTAGCTACAATTTTAACTGAATCCAAAGACGGTGTTCACATTGGACATTCGCATCTTGCTCCCACTCCTTCATTGAAGTGAGATGTGAACACTGAAATGTCAAACAAAAAATCCAGTTTTTTAGTCCATTGTGAACACCGTCAAACGTCTAAGGTGAGAATTACTTCTAAATGGCAAGAAATTCTCTTGGAGGATGCGTCACTTGAATACCTTTGAAAAAGACATTTTATGAATCGAAGTCAGCTGATGGACTTGAACCAGGATCTCCAGTAGCGTGGTAGTCCAATGCATTAACCACTCCGGCAACGGTTTTATAATGACATTAATTGAAATATTTTGATATTTAGTCTTGACAATAGCTTGTCTGCTGTATCCAATGATATTAAAGGAAATTCCGGGACAGCTGCTTAGTGTTAGATTTTTTCATATTTCCTTAAACTCAACTCTCCTAAAATTCAATACTTAGTAAGTGCAGTGAGTTGAAAAATGAATTAAGAGCAGCTGCTGCAAGTGTTAATAGTACTCAATCTCTCTATTCAATTAAACCCGCCATCGAAATAATATTTATAGCTACTTGTCTAGCATTGTTCAGTATTACAATATTTTATTTGAACTCCTGAAATTGATTTAAAATGCATATATCAATCTTTTCCCGCGTTGGTTCATAATTCAAATCAACTTATATTAACTTATGGCTTCTAGTTTTTCAACAAATCCATGTGTGCACACTTAAATACTTCTTTATCTTGCTAACTCAATCGAAGAGAGTTTGTTTTTTCTTTAACAAAACTAATGGCTTTTTTTAGAAGTGATCTTGCTCATATAGTTTGAAGGTATAAAGTTGTTGTGGCCTATACAAACTTTGATACCATCTTAAATTCGGAACCATTAGTTTCGGATTACTTATTGATTCACTGATGTAAAGCGGCAGCACCCGGCGTAGGTATAGAGAAAAGACTAGAGTAGCTCTATGGAAATGAACAGCTCACCATAATTTAAGTCATCTTAGATCGTAGAGCCACTGGAACGTTACTTATGCAGCTGAATCAATATATTTCCTCTTTATCCACCGCACAGCTCTGAAAATGCAATCACTTATAATATTCCTTTGGCTACCGACCGTAAACCGCTTACCGGTTATTATCCTCTTCTCTCTGATTTTTCGTTTTAGCTGCATCAGGATCACTATTAAAGCACATTGAATTGGGGAAGAGATCTCCTTAAATTGCACATTTTCCCTGACATGCTATTAATCTCTGGTATAACCGGTGATAATCCAAATCGAGTCATTAATAATTGATATGATCGGGGCGATCTTATGGCCATGATCGGTGCGGCATCGGCAGTTCCATTGACTGGGTGCGCTTGTATAGAAATCCTTCTAGCCTTTCTCATGTTTGCCCATAGTTTCAGCTTCATTTTTCACTGCTCATTATCGATGACTGGCGATGGGGCGGTAAGAAGAGGTTCTTTGACGATGGAAAAGCATTTTCATTCCACCTTCACCATGTGGTGATGACAAATGACAGTTCATACGTCAACTGTCACTTCATTTGATCTTTTCAATTAGTATAACGGCTGCCACTATATTATATGAGCATTGTGTGTAGCAACAGGTAGATGTACACATATACAACTGCGGGTGCCGGCAGTGGGGCCCATAAGTGCGTTAATCAAACAATAACCGTGTTTTGGAAACACAGTGTCAGGTTGTGGTTTTTATTATTTTCCTTCCTCGCAGAATGAAAAATAAATAAAATGTTTTTTTTTGTGTTAAATTGAAAAAGATTCATGTACGGGAACGATGAGTTCTCGACGACCGACCCATTCTTCTTTGTGATATAGCCAATATACCAACTCATGCCGCGTATATGTACTGAACCAGAGACTATACGTCGTCGTCCTCTCTCGATATAGGCCTTTGTGCGGTTATGGTGCTCTTTTAGTCTTCTTCAGTTGGAGATGAAAAATTGTTCTGATTGTCTGTGTCTGGGCAATAACGCGCGTTCGCAACACAATTTGACGGTTTGTTTTTCGCTTCAATTAATTTAAATGTACCACAAACAGAGCCAGCCACAACCACAGAGCCGCAGTTGTTGTGAGGTGAGTTGATAGTGAGTGATTGTTTTTTTTTTTGTCTAGGTTCTTATGAGTACATCGACTGCTGTCTATTTTAAATTGTTTTTTTTTCCTGAATAAAAGAACTTTAATTACCTCGCAAAATAATGAAATAAATTAATCAATTTTGAAAGGAAAAAAGGGCTTCATATTGAAATATTTAAGTACTATAGGAAACCAGTTATGAAATTAATTAAAAATTATTATTGATTTCAAGAGAAATAATAAGGAAATCCTATAAAGAATATTTGTAAAATGACGTAAGTGAAAATAAAATACTCACATTCCCAGTAGTTTTCTTGATTTCTTGAAATTAAAAAATTAAAAAATTATTAAAAATAATTGATGTGTAAAGCGTAAATAGGACACTTTTGAAAATTTAAATTGGAAAATATCACATCATTAGTTGCTAATTAGTTTTAAATTAGTTTAGCGAAACAATTATTAAATGCTCTTTTGGTTAACGTAAATATGGATGCCCTGATAACTTCATATTAAAGTTGGGAAGTAATGATCAAAAAAAGTTCAATTTCAATTACTATTAAATGTAATTGAAGAAATTCAATTACTAATTACATGTAATTGAAAAGTGATAAATATCTGTAATTAAATTACATTAATGTAATTGAAAACAAAAGTAATCATCAAAAAATCAGTAATGATTACTTTTTCAGTAATAATTACATAAAATGTAATTAATTTATTATTTTTGTCGGTTACATTTCAATTGATATTGCACACAAATTGTTTCCTGTAGTGTTGCATCTTTGTAGGTACTAATGCTGTCTTAAACTAATTCACTTTAATTGTATTCAGTTTCTTCAGGGTTTTAATGTATTTTCGTTTTTAAATAGTTTCCCTTTGAAAATAATTAAATTATTAAAATTAAATGAGCAGTTGCGTTTTTGTCTATTTGTATTATTTTAGGAGTTAGAATAAATTAAAAAAAATATTATTATAATAATTTTTAATTAATGACCTACACTCCAAGTAATTAATTGCCATACATGTAATTAACACAGGACTTCGCTTAAATTGCTTCCAAAAACCCATTACTATTTTCAATAACATGTAATTTGTAAGCAAATTTTTTTAATTACAATTAATAGTAATGGAAATGTATATGTTTTTCATTTACAATTATTTGTAATAGTAATCGAAGAAAGTTCAATTACAAATTACATGTAATTGAAATAAAATTCGGAGTAAATAACAGAAAGTAATAATTATTTCCCTAATCTGCTTCATATGAACCTTTAGCAAGACTACTCGCACCAAAATAAAGACAAACGATCTAAAAAAAAGATAATTGTTGAGAAATAGTTAATTGCGAATTAGTTACGCAAACTTATTAAAATTAATAAAAATAAAAATTAAATTATTAAAATAATAAATTATCAAATTTAGGAAAATATCAATTTTCTTTGCGTAACTAATTAGCAATCAATTAATTCTGATTAACAAATTTTGTTCGGATATAATATTTTTTTATTTTTGAGAAAGTACTTGAAAGTTAAAAGAAAGTAAGCAAGCCACTCATTTTTTCACAAACCAAAAGAGCAACTAATTCAGTTTTTGCATAGCTAATTGTCAGTTAATTAGCAACTAATGATGTGATATTTTTCAGTTTAAATTTCCAAAAATGTCATGCTGACTTAATACCCATACATAAATAATTGTTTTTGCAAGATTAATCATTTTCATTAATATTTTTTTTATTTAAATCAAATCATTACGACGGAAACGCAAAAACAAAGCCAAAAAAACAACACAATTTTCACATATTTCTTTTTGTTTCAATCAATTAAAGTTGATTTCGAAAGTTTCTTGGGAATTATTCTGCCATTTGGGAAGGTACCCTCTTCATTAATCACAATCAACTTTGCACTTGTTGTGGTGCCAAACACACAAAATTGTAATCGCATAATCTTCTGCACAATTAATCCTTCAGGCTGCCTACATTTTTGTTGTTAAAAATCTTGGCGAATGCAACTGCGTGTCTTTCTTTCATCGTCTTTAACCCAGAAAAAACGAAAAGAAATAATTTTTTGTAATCAAAAAACTAATTTCGAGCCTTAACACCCCTTTCACTGATCCTTTTTTTAATTTAATTTTTTTGTGTATTTTTTTTTTTTCAGAAAAACTCATCCTTACCGACGAACAAGAAGATCACATTTTGGTTTGCAACTGGCGGTGCTGGCTTCTGTCTGAGCAGAGCGCTCACATTGAAAATGCTACCGATCGCCGGTGGCGGGAAGTTCATTAGTATCGGGGATAAGATACGATTCCCGGACGATGTTACAATGGGATTCATTATCGGTGAGTAGTTTGTCAGGTTTTTTTTTTTATTTTTTTATTTTGTTGTCTTCATTTATTTATATCGATTTTTTTTTCTGCACAGAACACCTGCTAAAGGTCCCCCTCACTGTTGTGGACAATTTCCATTCGCACTTGGAGCCCATGGAGTTTATCAGATCAGATACTTTCCATGATCAGGTGTCGTTTAGTTATGCCCGCATGAAGAACGAGTGGAATGTTGTCAAGGTCGACGGGTTCGACTTGAAAACGGATCCGAAACGATTTTACTCGTTGCATTGTAATTTGTTTCCATATTTTAGTTTTTGTCGCCCAAGGTGATTAGCTTTTGAATTAAAGTAAATTATTTTTTAGGATTTCTTTTTATTAGCTACATTGTGGGTTATAAATGTTAAAACAAAAAATTGTATTTTTTTTTCTTCTTTTTAAATAATGACAACTTGAAAGCAAAAAAAAATTTACCTACTTTCCTTCCTGAAGTTGGTGCAAAATGTAAACAAAAAAACCCACATTGTTTCCTTCCTTGGTGCAACTGTATCTATATGTAATTACAAATTTATGGAGAAAAAAAAAAACAAAACAAAATTTTTCGAAAATGTATTATAAAATGTCACATTAGTTTAAAACTTCTTCATCTTGAAGTTCACTAAAAAAAAACTATAAACAATTTTGTTAAGATAAAAGTTAGTTTGAAACTAATAAAAAAAATATTTATCTGTGATTTAAAAATTTAAGATTTTGTTAAATAAAAAAAAAAATAAAATAAAAATAAATAAAATGTAAATAAATAAAAAATCATATTATAATTTATAAACTATTATTTTTTCTCAATTTTGTTTGTTATTTTTGAGAAAAATATAAAACACAACAAAAAAAAAATAACAACAACAAAATCTTGCCTTCCAATAAAATAAAAATAAAATGTGTAAATTCTATAGAAAATCGATATTGCAATAAATTGCAATAATTTGAATAGTAAATAGTTCTTCCACAAAACTATAAAATATTAAATATCAATATGTATTAATTTTTTTAAATTGTGCTTCCTTTTATCTATAGAAGAGTATTAAAATAAATATTATTAATTATGTTTATGTTTTTTTTTTTGTAAATTTTATGTTAATCTAGTCTCTTTAAGAGAAGAATTATATGAAAAAATTGTAATAAACAAATATAAATCAAAATAAATATAAAAATAAATTTGTGTAAAGAAAATATTGTGTTGTAGGAATAAATGAAGTTTATAAAAAATTGTTGTAAATAAAATATGTGAATTTATATAAAAGAAAGTGATGGAATTATATATTATTGTTATATTAATAAAAACCCTTATAAGAAAATAAAAAATGTAAGATTTTAAAAATGTTTCTTGTTTTTTTCATTTGAAAGAAAGGACTCATTAGCTCATTGATCTAACTCATCATTGCACATCTTAAAAATGTCTGAAAACATTCAATTGATTTACTGTACTTTAACTAGGCTAGGTTAGGTTAAAAAAGGGTGATGATACAAGAAGGACGCATCAACTCACTCGGATCTCAGTGGAACAATTGTGCTCCCCAGGGTGTTGGCATGGAATTTTATGAGTGCAAGCTAAGGTATGGAGGCCTCCCTGAACCATCCAGCATTTTGAGTGAATTTAAGGATATTGTTCGGTGGCAAAAATGAGAAGTTGCCCAGTTTGTCGAAACAATATTCTCCGATGGTTACCCTGCTAGTTCTGGCTAGGCTGGGGCACCCACAGAGGAAGTGAAATGAGTCCTTATTATCTGCCTCTTCATCTTGACACCCTCTACACCAGTCAGATGAAACGATGCCCATTCTGCTTAAGTGGGTTCCCATTATGCTGTGACCAGTTAGGATTCGAACCAAGAGGGACAGTTGAAGCGTGCTTAGCTTGAGTGAATCAGTTTTTTTTCTCTAAAATATCCAGCCATAAGTTCCTCGAGGCACGCTAGGTGTCAATGGTTGACAATCTGCCGTTGGCTACTTTGAGGAAACTTCGGCGGAATCTTCTTTCTTCCAGATCTATTGGCAAACATAAGAACCGAGCACTCGGTTTAGCTTGGATCAAGACACGATCCATTTTGACCAGTTCATCTGCCATTTTGTTCACGTATTATGTCATGATGTCTTGAGACCCATCGGAAGGTAACTGTATTTGATGAACTGAGTAATTTCAACTTATTATACGACAACGAACACCAGTTTCAACTTTGTAACAATCGAGGAAATGGTTTTGATTGTCGCCAGGCTATCAATAAAAAATGTCAATATTTTTGTTGACTAATTCACATGTGGAAAGGCTCTTTGCAGCCTCACAAACTGCAAGCACTTCCGCTTGAAAGACTCGGGCAGAAATCTGAAAGATTTTTACTATTTACATAACTAGGTATACTACATCCAACGAGAATTAAAATAAAAGGCTAGAATGAGTGAAGAAATCGGGATTTTTAAAAGAGTGTTTTTCTTTCAGTTATAAATATCGATCACACCGACTTCTATTTTTTGTTATTATAATAGACAAGCCCTTAAGGGAGTATGACTGTCTATAAAATTTGCAAGCGTTAAGAAAATAGAGGGAGAGTTGAATACTTATAGGAGATAACGAAGTTTATCTTATTTTTAAATGTCTTGATTTTGAAATGGGAAGGAAAAGATTTGAGTACGGAATACGGAATTCCGTTCGTGGGGTACGCCTAAAGAAAGAAACCATATATGTGACAGAACGTCTGAAGTTAGGCTCAAGAGCTCAAGAGGATGAGCACTCCTAGCCAAGGATTTTACGCGGAAATTGTTTAAGGGGATGAATGCAGCTGGCTATTTCAACAGAGCAAAGTTTTAAAGAGTTTAGTGATATAACAGTGATATACAAAAGACGTTTTAACAAATGTTTCCGAAATTGATCTTGTCATTTATCAGTTTTATAGATCTATTCTGGATTTGTTTTGGATGGGCCATACGAGATAAGAGTTTTATTCTGGCTTTAGACCTATGAATAATGACCAGATCACAAAGGAAAAAAAAGTTCTTACTTCATCTAAGAAAACCTAGGCATTTCGCTGATTCTACTTGCGATGTAAAGGGCTATGGACCTTTGGCACCTCATATATGGGAAATTTGAGAAAAGAAAATGCCATCTAATTGGTCAGTTATTGGTCAGAAAAGGTCAACTAGTTCTAGAAATTGGTCAGCCCTAGAAATAACGAAATAGAAATGCAGAAATAACGGTTCCTTCCATACAGATATTAAAAAAACCGTTTAGTAAAATAAATTTTTAGTTTCAAGAATATTCACCAACCCCTTTTTGAAATATTGAATTTTCAAAAAAAGAAAAAAAAATGTTTACATTTAAAATTTATTTTTTTTAAATTTTGATACGCAGTTTTATTAAGACTTTAAAGCTAGATTCACATTATAGTTCTCATATTGATAAAGTCTCGATACGATCAAATATTCTAACACAAGAAACAAGGATTATATTCACATATTTATAATTGATAGTTGTTGCGATCTCGATTCTCTCTTTGTTTCTAATGTAGAAATATTTAATCGTAGCGAGAGTTAATCGGTATCAGCACAATAGTGTGGATCTGGTCTAAAGGTGCTTTTAAATACATTTTTATTGAAATTGGTTTAGACGCTTAGGAGAAAATCAAATAACCAAACAAAACCTTATATGGCAGGTACCGTTAATAACAGTTTTTGTAAAATAAAAATTATATCAAAAGGTAAGTTTATAGCAACTGATATATTTAAAAATTCGAAAAAAAATTTACGGACTAAGTACAATTGCGACCCAAATACAAATACATAAGCCTCGTCTACGGAAGTAACGACATTTTTTTTGAAGATAAGCGTGGAAACTAAGAAAGATTTTTATTTTTAAACATTAATCAATAGTTTTTGTTGCCTTTGAGGGACTTTAGGATTTTCAGGCGATATAATTTTTTGCTCGTGTAAATATTTGGTTTTTAGAATTAAGGCGTTTCTGGATTGCTCAAATTTTGTTCAGTTAGATTTTTCGTAGTGCCAAACGGTATTTATTGTTATTTTTTTCCTCAACTCCAAGGGTTTGAACTTGAAAAAGAAGCCAATACATAACCATGGTCGAGGGTGTATGGAGCTTAGCAGGTGTTTATAACACAGAACAGCAAGTATTGTTAACTAGTCAAGAATTATTACTTGTTCAACTATGTATGTTTGTTCAATAAGTGAAAATCATTTCTGTAACATAATATAAATCGTAACAATTATCAACCGATCAAAATTCCACCGACTTGTTAAACAAGTAATTCTTACACGGTGCTTCGTAAAGTTTCCGAAAAATAAAATATTTTATCAAAAATTACCTAATATGCTATGGTGAGTCAGATGGTTGAATTCTGATAAAAACTCTCTGCATGCCTATCCTTTTGATTTCATTGACCTTTTAAACATACTGAAAGCTCTATACCCTATAAATAGTTAATTTAGGAAATAAGATTTCCTTAATGCCATTGATTTGGTTTAAGTGACGTTTGAAATGAAGTTTTATTTTTCACTTTTTTCTAAATCGATATCAGTTTTAAAGAAATTCAGTCGTAGCTAACATACAAAAATCATAAAAAAAAATAGAATTTAAAAAGTTTTGCGTAAAAAATCTTCTTTTGAATTCATAACATGTCAAAACCAACATGAATTTACATGGCGCCAAAGCATCACCATAAAAGCAAAACAAACACAACTCACAG
This sequence comes from Dasysyrphus albostriatus, assembly GCA_946251815.1. Classification (NCBI taxonomy): domain Eukaryota; kingdom Metazoa; phylum Arthropoda; class Insecta; order Diptera; family Syrphidae; genus Dasysyrphus; species Dasysyrphus albostriatus. Next base: position 144,444,327 of record OX276336.1, read on the forward strand.
TAAACCTTTGTATCAGATTTGAATTTGAATTTTAATCTCCACGAGTTTTTTTCCCTGATAAAGTGTATTCACTGGCACTCGATTTACCTTCTCCAGATCCCACCTGAAACTAAACTGGAAAAAACTCTTGCTCGCTGCATATACGAAGTAGATTGTTTTCGAAGTCCAAAAAACCCACATATCCGCCCACAATACAGACTTCGCACTTTAGAAAATAATTTGCATAACGTCCACGTTTGTAAACAATGCGAGTGTTGTTGCGACACACTCTCTACCTTCAGTGAGTGAGTTTGAGGTATCACAAGAGGCAAAACCTCAAAATAACATAAAACCAAACCAACAACAAGTCCTTATCTAAACTAATCCCCCTAGCCCAAAAGGCATAAATTAATTCGAAAGGAAAACAAAACAACTCCACAAGCAGCTCAGCAAACTTCACCGAAGAACTCGCCTACGTATAATGCATCCAACGGATGAGATATTTGTTTTTTTCGTGCTGCTTTTGTTCCACATGCAGAAACTTTGGAGATAATTCACTCGTCCGCAGAACTGCAAGTCCAGCACGTAGGTAAATAAATCCAAATTCTATCCAATCTGCTGAAATTGCTATTTTTTTGCCGAAGAATAGGACACGGCACGAGTTTCGACAAGGAACTATATCTAGGAAGCCAGGGGGTAGTGAGAGTAGATAAGTGTTGGCCAGAACCTGCTTCTAGATTTTTGGTTTACGAGATCTAAAAATGGGTGCGCTTGCGGCTGCCGATGACGATGACGTGACGCTGCAATAGAAATCAACTAGAGATCAACCTTATTTGGAGCATATTCTAGTTATTGAAAGCAGCATAGGCCCTTGCTTCCTCTCTTCATGCTATGGTTTCATGGTCCGTAGGATCGTTAAGTTCTGCCTTCAGATTCCTCCTCCGCAATCAAGGTATCCATCCACACACACAGATTGGTATCCTCCAGAGAAAGAGAATGAAAATTAAATGAGCTCATTGGCTTCGGGTGATTTTATCGTTCGAGTGGACCAATAAAATTGAAACAGCCAAGTCCTCCAAGCCGCAAGACACACGCCAATTTGAATGAGAGAGAGTACCTTCGGTTTGCCATCGGCAAGGAACATACAACATTTCTATAGATGAAATTTGCATATTGAAATCGTTTAGGTTTTGTTATACGCGAACGCGTTGTGTAGGTTGTGCAGGAAGGCTTTTTTTGTTTTTGGTCCATAAAAACATTATGGTGGCAGAATGTACAAAATGTTGGAACATGCATTTTGGGACATGTGGCTTATAGCTTGTATGCTTATGTTTTTTTTTTATTCAAACAAGGACTCAGAAATGATTGGAAAGTTTAAAACTCAATTTCTGACAAATGTTATTGCGGAAGGAAAAGTTGCAATATGGGTTTGAAAAGGCACCTATGCCTATAGCCATATTGACTGCCTGATGAGATTATTTAACTGAAATAAAGAAAGTAAAGTCTGTGGTAGTTAGGAGAAAGTGGATATGTCAAGATTTGGGGTTATTTTTAGGAAACGATTAAAAAAGTGTTAATCCCATTTTTATCGACCGGACTTTGTATGGTTTTATATTTTTTCTTAGACTACTACTGCTGGCCACGATACCAACATGATACAGCTCCAAAGCGTCCGAAACGATACCAAGACGAGACTTTGTTATACGAGACCAAACGAGATTGAGTTATACGTGACCGATACCGTACTGAGACGATTATGAAATTCTTCGACTTTGATGATACCAAGACGTACCTGCAAAAGTATCGTTTTGTTTGATATTTTGGCCAGCTTTACAGACCAGTTGCATGTCTCGTTCCTCTCACTAAAATATCAAAAACCAATATTCAGAATTGTTATTTTTATATTGAAAGCATGTCTAAGTACAAAGTTCTACCAAGTATCCCAGATTTATTGCGGTTACCAAAATAAAACCAAAAATAATCCAACTTCTTCTTCTATAAATTATTCGTAAATTGTTTCATAAGTTATAACTCATAACATTTCAACTCTCTTACTTTTGAATATTGCAAGAAACATAGCCTAAAAGTATTCACTTATTTCCATCACGTAAACTTCGAAACTTTTCTCATAGTTTGTCCTCTTTTCAATTCATAAAAAGTCCATCAAAATCAGTATAAAAAAAAACAGTTTTCTGATATTTCTAAAAGCTGTTGCTTCATATAACTTTCAAAACTATCTTTTTCATTTTTATTATAATTTAAATTCAATCGAATTCACAAAATTGACTTCATTTCCTCAATGGCAGTCCTCCACCATCACCATTTCCTCAAGTGACCATTTGCGTTAGCGAACTAAAGAAGAAAATAATAGTTTCAAATTTCATCAACCAAACTATCACTTTTCTAGTTCATCGAACAGCAATTTAATTTCCAATCAAGGACACAGGCTTTTGTGTTACACTTTTTAGTTTTTTTTTTCCTTTTAGTTATTTTTCTTTGCGTTTGCATTCTTTCGATATCTGCTATTCCCTTGAGTTGGCTCAACTTTTAGCTGAGAAGAAAAACAGCAAAAAAAATATTCAAAGACTGTTGAAAAATAACAATCACTTTGCCCATATAGCAGATGGAGCAATAGCAATTTTGTATAGGGAATCCCCACCGCACAAAATTTCCGAACTGAAAACCCAGAATCCAAAAATTGTGACCACGACTTTAGAAACACTGTCTGATGCGAGTGAGTGCGTTGGAGGAGCGACTTATAAAAAGATTGGATGACATAATCTTAAGTGTTTTGCCTTACTCTTCTCGATGGGAACGAGGAATCTACTTAACCCGGACCGCTATGCCACAGCACTATACCACCACCACCGCACCACCACCGTACCGGTAGAAACTTGATAGCATATTTAAAATTGGAGCCATTATGTGGTTCGAAGTGGTTCCGGTTAGTGAGCAAGCGAGCGAATCATGTTTTGTGTCGCACAGCTAAAATGAAGTTAATTTGAATCAGCTTAAAGAATTAATTCCAAGCGATTTGAGCGACACAAAAATGAGAGGCCATGGCAATTTTTGTTGTTCGATGGCCTAATAAGAAAGAATGAGGGATACTTTTTTGTTTTCAAGTTTAAAATATTTAAAAAGGCCAAGGAAATGAATATGAATACTTTGTTAGGTTTTCTTTTTTAATTTTAATTAGGAACGAACATTGTTTAATTTAATCAATTTATGTTTACACTTTTTCGAAACACTCCTGATATGGAAGTGAAATAATTTTCGAGTCATTAGAAACCAAATACTGTAACATCCATTTAAAACAGAGGATTTGTAAATATCCGAAATACTGGCTCGAATTGGAGCATAATTTCGCAGAGTCTAAAATGTTTTGTTTTCGTAATTAATTCTGAACTTTTCACATAACAAAAGAAATGCGTCAATATTGACAGTTTGTGGCAGCCATGTCGTTTTGCCGATGACGGGCGGCCATCGTCTTTCATTTCAGTTATTTATTATTCAGTCAGTGAGGCCAAATCTCCATTTCAGTTACACGACTGAGCAACACATGCGCAAATGATAGAACTTTATAACAGAGATCGAAAATAACAGTTGATCTTTATTTTCAATTGGTTTCTCACTGAAAGATACTAAATGTCAAATTTTTGGTATTTAGGTCTTTGTCTGAAGTTTATTTAAGAAAAATATTTGCTTAGCTCTTTTGGTGAGATTTATCACTCAGGAATAAGAACTTATACCTACTTTTTTTTTTTTTAAATAAAGGGAAACAGTTACACGATCAACCTTTGACCGCTTCCATAGAAAGTAAATCAAAAATTATAACGGGTGATTTTTTAAGAGGTTTAGAACTTTAAAAAAAAAGGACACAAAAAATTCGAAAAAATGAATGAAATATTTATTTGAATCGATAGTTTGAACCTTGCAATTTAATGTTTAAAGATAATTTCATGCAAATGTTGACCGCGGCTGCGTCTCAGGTAGCCCATCCGCTGAGTCCAATTTTGGCATACTCTTTCACACATATCGGCCGGTATCTCACGAATGAATGCATGGATGTTGGCTTCCAGTGCGTCAATAGAAGCGGGCTTGTCCCTATAGACATTAGCCTTGACATATCCCCACAAAAAATAATCTAATGGTGTCAAATCGCACGATCTAGGCGGCCAATTGACCGGCCCGAAACGTGAAATTAACTGTTCACCAAACTCGCCTCGCAATTGCGCCATTGTTTCGCGTGCTGTGTGGCATGTGGCACCGTCTTGTTGAAACCACATATCATGCAAGTCAAGAACTTCCATTTCGGGCAAAAAAAAGTTTGTTATCATCGCTCGGTAGCGTTCACCATTGACAGTAACGCTGCGATTCGCATCATCTTTGAAGAAATATGGCCCAATAATGCCGCCGGCCCATAAACCGCACCAAACAGTGGCTTTTTCGGGATGCATTGGTAGCTGTTGCAATGCTTCTGGCTGATCTTCACTCCAAATGCGGCAATTATGCTTATTTACGTACCCATTCAACCAAAAATGAGCCTCATCGCTGAACAACAAGCAGCGCGCGATGAACATTTCGAACCGAGCACGAATTTTGATAGTAAAATTCAATAATTTGCAAGCGTTGTTCATTTGTAAGACGATCCATGGTTAAATTGCAAACCAAACTGAAGCTGTTTGACAGTGACACAAGGTACTAAACACACGTCAGCTGTCAAAACCAGTGTTGCCAAAACCAAACCAGCTAAAAAATCACCCGTTATTTTCACTCCAAAAAAAGTGGATATAAAAATGCAGTGTCTTATGAAATATTTTAGTTCCTCCCAAAATCAGAACTCGGTGATGATTGACGTACGAATATTGTAATGAACATAATTATTGATTTTTAGTGCTAATTAGGTGATGATATGTATACATGACGACGACAATAACTCGCTGTCAACTCGTTAATCTCTCGCCGCGGTCGTCCAAACGTAGTTTTCAGTATAGTGGTCATTAAGCTCAACTCACTGTTGTCTCACCATACCCATTAAGACGGGAATATAGTATAGAATAGTCTCGCTTTGCAATCACCGTGACGTTTATGAGTAGTTTCTGGCACTAAGCAAGTTTTGCCTTTGTGGTTTTCATTTCGCACCGTGAAATTTACACGTGGGTTTACTTTTATTGACATCTTATCATCGTCTCGCTTTAGGCTCGCTGCTGTCTTGCCAAGGCTTATAGTTTCAATTTAGTATAGAAGCTAAATTTTTCAAGCTGTTGATAGCAGTGCCAACTTTACTTTAAGTAAGCAGGTCAATTAAATTGTTTGTGGGGCATGGGAACCCAAAAAAAGAATATAAATCCAGATCTAAGGATTTTAATTGCAGCTTTCCCTTGAAAAATTAATATTAAAACTCATTAAACAACTTATTTTGATTATATTTTAGTATAAATTTATTGTTGAAAAGGAAAATGTTTATCCTAAATTTTTAAAAAAAGCATGTTCTTTCTAAATGTAAAAAGAAATAATGTAAATTGCTACTAAAATAAATTAATGTATTAATGAAAAAATCCAGATGAAAACCCGTTAACTGGCCACCCAAGGCATTGTCATTCATGAAAGCTGTTTGAAGGGTTCCTTTAAGAATAGTTAACAGCTATCTTGTAGCTAATTTGCTAATTTATCAAATAATCTTATGACAAAATGAAACTATAATCAAAAATGGGACAGTTCCGTGTTTATGCATACGCCATGACCTCGAAAAAATGAGAAAAACATAATTGGAACAAACGCCATCGCGCAGTCTTTGTCATCGTGGTTGTCGTCGTCGTGGCCGTCTTCATCGTGGCCGTCTTCATCGTGGCCATCTTCCTCGTGGCCATCTTCATCAAGGCCCGAAGTATGTACATAAAACGTTAGCTTTGATGATAAAACGTAAATTAAAATACTTTCTAAGACCTTAAAGGTATCTGACAGACATAAGGTCCCGCTGTAGGTCTCTGGTATCTTGACAAATAAATTGTAACAGTTGCCCTAAAAAAAACCTAAAACAAAGAGGAAGTACACAAATTTTCATAAGGTACCTACATTTTCATCTGCGGAAAGATTAATAGATTAAAAGACTATAATAACTAAATAAAACAAACAAAAAACACTTGGGTAAGCCTAGCTTTTTTCAATTTTTGTCTGGTATTTGAATTCAAACAATTTTTTTTTTTTCAAATCTGTCAAACGATCACCTGGCATTTGACCACCACCAGTTCGAAACACATAATCACAAGAAATTTCTCGGACCAAATCTGGCAAGGAGGCGAAATTTTGTACTCTCTCGTGAGAGCTCGCTAGCCCGAAAAAGTACAAGTTTTTTCGCTAGGGAACAGGGCTTTTTGGTTATTAAGTGACCAATTTTTAATATCTCGTTAGGTATGCAAAATGTTAATAGCCTCTCAAAAGGTTGAGTTTTATTTTCGACTTTTGTTTCATAATAACAATGAATGCTCTCTCATGGGAACGATATGCACCCATTGATGAAATATAGTCTCTTTTCCGAATTGACGACTCACCGTTTAGTGGCCAAATTCAAGTTGAGTTGAATCCTGTAGTTAAACAACTTAATGTCGGATTAGCCACAGCCAATGTGATGAGCCCTCTACCGATGGATGTCTTTTGGCTCAAATTGGATGGTATTGATGTGAAATACACGTGGTTATAAAAGGACAGCATTTGATGTCACACGTGACGTGAATTGACCACCATCAAGATCTGGTCAATTGATCCGAAAAATTTTTCTTGTAGAGATTTCTGAAAGCGCAGGTTTTTGCAAATGAGCCAAAATTGACCTGTGCATCGGTCAAAGTCAAAAAAACCCATCAGACCATTTCTCAACCTCAACCGTATCCTTGTGGATGAGTCACTGAAAATTGTACTCCGTGCCACCCCTGGAAGATGCAGCGGACATTTTTTGAACGAAAAAGAATTTTGCGGATACTTCCTTCACATACATTTTATTCAACATCGAACAGCTGTTTTGGAAATTTTTTTCTTCTGGTATTTATTATTTGCTTATTCCTGATGCTACTATAAGATGGTTGAGAAAGATGGTCACAGTTAATTTTGTTCATAGTTCCAAAAGCTCTTTGGACTTCATAAAAGGTTATTTCATGAAACCACTTCCAAAACACTATTATATCAACAACAATTTGAACTGTGTAATTAACAGCTAATTATTCAGTATTAATGGCTTTAAAATATATTACCCAACCCCTTAAATTTTATATATAAGTTTAATTTAAGAAAATATAAATTTCCTCACAATAAATTCAAATTAGTCCACTCCTAGTTTAATTTTTTTTCAGTTTTCTTGCTTTTATGGATTTACTTTAAATTGATGCAGAGAGAACCCGACATCAACTTAAAAAAAAAATAGAATTTGTAGGTGTTTTCCAACCGTCAATCAAAATTTCCGAATATTGATTCCAATATACAATACACAACACACCTATCATCCTGTATCCGCTTATAAATTTATAAAAGGTTTGTATTCGTACAATTGGAAGACCATGAAGAAAAGTTAAGTTCATTCACCATCACCATCACCAATATCATAACAAAACATAAAACTCTCAACAATCGATTAAAGATCAAATATTTTCAATTGAATTTTTTCAATCAAATAATAACACAATTTTTTTATATGAAAGCAATTAAAAAAGAAGAAAAGATCATAAATTAGTATATGAGGGGGCGATAACAGTATGTAATGTTAATTACTTTCAACAAGCCTTTATCATGCTTCAAAGATATTGATTGAAAAAAAAAAATCTCCGAAATAATAAATGTATCTCCTACAAGAAAGTTTGAAAAAAAAATTAAAATAACGAAAGAACCATTAGATATCGTTACAAAGCAGTATTTCAATACCGCGGGGATGTACAGTGGGTCAGAATAGATTTAAAATAGGTTTAAAACTAGAATAAAATAACACAAAATTTTTCATGATCAGTAGGAGTGAAGGCAAATCCAGGTACTTTTTAATCCAGTATTTCCCAGCATCTAGAGAAAAAACCTCTATGAACACGCTTTTTATGCACGCCCACTTTTTGAACGATTTTTAAAATTTCTATGAAAATTTTTAACGAAATTCTTAGATAATAAAAAAAACTCAGATATCTTTGCCAGAGAAGCACTCCAATAGCACGCAAAGTACACAAATAGAAGGTATTATATTCCGGAGGTTGTCAAAATTGGAACTGTCAGAAATAAGAAATGGCTGTGAACGTGAGGACAAAAACACACGCAAACACAACAAAAAATTGAAATTAAAATTGTCAGAAATAAAAATGGCTGTGAATGTGAGGAAAAATACATGTAAACACAGCAACAAATATTGACTGAAACAAAAGTCAAAATTCAAATGATATTACAAATGATATAATATGTGTACTGTGAATAACACCAAAACATTTCTTCGAATAGATTGTATATCGAACGTAAAAGACATCTTGCTAGCTTATTTAGTCAATCTTTACTAAAAAAATATATTTTTAAATTTGTTTAAATCAAATTTGATTAAGAAATCATACAAAATGGTATTTTTGTTACTGACAGACCCTTTCCCTCGTTGCTTCACTTATTTCTTGTACTTTTTTCTTTTGGTAATTCATTCTGTTATATTAACTTAAGTGTTTTTACTAGAATGATCTTTAAACATAGTTTAAATATCGAAGAAAGAAATATGAAAAATTTTATTTAAATAAAAATTAGAATACAAACTTTTTATTTTTAGTTTCTTCCAATTTTTTAGATAGTTTGTGCTACTGTATATGGTTATGCCGACAGAAGTACGCATCACGAAGAAGCTCCACCATCATCAAGAGTATTTAATGGATAAATTTTTTTTTTAATTTTCTTAGGCTTAATGAATCACAGCAGTAGATGAATGAGAATACAGAGATAGTAATCGCACAATTGGTTTTCGCTTTGTGTTCGTGCATAATACAAATTTCAGTTCTAATTGTTACAAACGTTATAATAGAAACGTACTAAGCTGCTGATGAAAGATGTCATGATATGAACAAAAAAAATAACAAAATGGAGAATATGACTATATTCAGTACTTTTTTACACGCAAACACACACTTCACGAAAACACACATACACAAACACACAATCAAATGAAAAGGGATGTAAAATTTGGAAGAATGGAAGCGTTAAATGATGTCATTGTATGCCAACGGAAACGGATATAAGGATATATATGTGTTCATGAAACGTGACAAGAATGAAAACATTAGAAGACAGAGTGCTTGGAATTCGTCAATTTCAGACGTCACGTGGTTGGATATAAAATGAAAGGATTACACTAAATCATTTTTGTTAAAATGATTTGAGGATCATTTAAAGAAATGAGAGTGATGTGATGTAGTTTTATTTTATATGGTGTTATTTTGATTTAATTAATTGGGGTTGTAACTTTGTTTCCTTTTACTGCGAAAATAAAATAGCTAAACTATATTACAGTTATGTGATTAGACTTGATTCTTTACTTTGAATTGCTGTGACTTTTAGTCCAATTTTCTGTCAATTATTTCTCTTTATATGAAATTTGACAGAACTTTTAAATTCACACAAATACACAGAAATCAAGAAAATCCAAACTTATGGTACCGAACTATTAATTTGTACCTAATCCTTAAAGAAATCTTAGTAATACCTTGATTTGCTTTAGATTTAAGTATTTGAAGATATGCGGGACCGTGTGTCCGTTTGTACACATGTTTGGTTCTACAGCATGCCTTGCATTTGTATATGAGCTGCAACTAGCGAGCCCGAATAGCAAGCGGTCGTGAATTTTGACATTTCTTTCACATGAGTAATTTTTTTTGCACCGACAGAATGGTTATAAAATATAATCTAGTAAAATAGGTTGGTTTGGTACTGAACAAAAATGTGAGGTTAAATTTGAGCTAATTTTTCATTTGCATCATTGTAGAATGCGTCCTGATGTTATGAATTTCAAATTAGCGATTGAGTTTGACAATTGGCAGAAAATATCTTGTTGGCCGCGTAGAAAATATAAAAATGCTACAAGTTTTCAATTTAAATTCATAATTCAAAGCCTGTTTTTACTTTTTAAAAAACATTTTTAAACTATAAATTGGATCGTTTATTCACTTAGTCGAAAACTTAAAACACTTGCTCAAACAAATTTATTTGCATTTGCAGGTCCAGCTCATGTGAAAGGCATTTCAGGCATAAGACTGAATTTTTTCTTGTACAAGCAAGAAAACTTGTAAAGCAATCCATCTCATTTTAAATTAAAAGCGGCGATATTTTTTTTAAATTCTTTTCTTATTTCAACGAATATAAGCAAAAGAATCTAAAAATCGTGAAAAATTATATGTATGTATGTATACTTTAACAAATACCTCCCGTGAAACCCCCGTGAAATGAAAATTAATTCTTATGGAGAAACCTAGAAAATATTTTAAAATAAATTTTAACAAAGGAAAAACTTATGCTTTTAGTCTGCTAAGGCTTTGATATTTTGACAATCAATTAACTTTGGTTGTTTAAGAAATTTCGCAAATTTAAATCTCGCAAATTAAAATCTCTCAATCAAAGTCCCGCGCGATGAAATCTCGCATGACAAAATCTCACAATTACGACATTCTGCTCTTCAAAATCTTGTAATAGCAAAATCCCACTATTCCTCATCTCACAATAACGATATCCGGATAAACTTAAATCTCACTATTTAATTTCGCGTGAAATTTTAATATAATTTTGATAAAAAAAAATGTATTTGTTGCAATGCAATCAAATTTTGCGAGTTATTGGACGGGACCTTCTGCAAAATATATAAATCCAGTGCCTACATACTTTTAAACCACACTCTTACTTATTAATTGTAACTGTTTATTTTTCAATTGTTGTCAAGAGTTGTTCTCTTGAAAAGAACATAGATTACCTAGCACAGCTAGGTTACATAACTGGTGAGACCCCAGATAATTTCGATAGTTTCTCTTGTACGCATCAATGTAAAACTTTCTAGGATCTCATTAAAAACTTTGCTTGTTTTTTTTTCTATATTTGTTGGCTTTGAACTAGAAATTTTTTTTTTAGTTCCATAAAAAAAGTTTTGGAAAATATTTTCAATAAAAGACTTCACCAAAACTAAAAATGTGTTTTTCTAAAATCAAATTTTATTTAGTAAATTATAATTTAATAAATAAAATTTTTAAATTGTTAAAAGTAATTGTTAACAATAAAAAAGGAAACAAGTTTTTGGCTTTTGAGTGTTTTCTTTCCATTTGCAGAATTTTATCGTTCAGTGTAAGACCCAGAGAGATATGGTGCTGTGAGATTTCAATTTGAGAGATTTTTATTTGCGAGATTTTAAATAGCGAAATTTTTGCAGTGCATGATGTAAATGCGAGATTGTCAAACGCGTGATTATGAAAATCAAGACTTTTAATTTGTGAGATTTCGTTACTCGAGACTGTAAAAAAAGCGAGATTTCGTTATTCGAGTTATTGGTTTGTGAGATATCGTAACGTACTCAATTAATTTTGGATATAAAGAAACTGTGAAATATACATTTTAAAATTTCTTATTTACAATTTATTTGTATCAACTTAAAATTTATACTTGAACTCTATTCCAGAGACTTTAAATAGCACCTGTCAAATGTAGTAATTTTTCATTTTTCTATATTACTTCTGCATGAAAATTTAAATTTCAAAATTTAATGGCTTAAAATGCGAAGCACAAACGAATTTTTCTTCTCATAGAAAGCAAAACTTTTTCATTTTAAATATTTTGAAATGCAAACTTTGTCTTTCAGCACTCAAAAATTAATTTAGTCTTCTGATATGTGAGATGTGACACCATCACTAACCATCACCATCCTATTCACAGTGACATAATTAAATTTATAAATTCATTTTTGTCAACACAAAGACAAACTCCATGCATACGACCGAAATGAATTCCTGCATTTTGTCACTGCCATTTAGGAAGATTCCTTTCCAAATTTGTTCCATTTTTCTTACTTCCTATATAGGAATAGGTAAGTATATGAAGGTAGATATACAACATTTATGTATATGTGTGTCTTCTCCATTCTTCTTGTTACTTGGAGTGCATTTTTATTTTTATTTTTATTTTTATTTTTATTTTTCAAAAAAGGGAATTTCCATATAGCCACAAGGAATGCACCGAAATCTTCATCCATCATTGTCAACTATAAAAAGTGACATCCAACCAACCACGACACAAAGACCATCCAGACAAGGCGTTCTTCTTCTTCTTCTTTTTTGAGACCGAAATATGTCCCCAAGAGTGGTAGAAATGGTTTAACTTAAAAGTACATTGCACCGCCTTTTAAAGGAAAAAATCATATCCTGAATGTGGAATATTAAAAAAAAAATCCCGGAAAATCACTTTAGGCGACATTCACATATCAATGCGGTCGTATATGAGTATCCCTTTCCTGATTTCATCGAAGCAAATCCATAACTAACCCACGACCAAAATTTGATTATACCAACAATCCACCAAGGTTCGCTGAGGCGACAAATCCAAAGGGACAACCGCACACAACGGCTGAAGTGAGTTCTATTGAACTGTGAAACACGGTCATATCCATTGAAGCCTTCAATATTGTTGGAGTTGAAATAGGAATCCAATGCCGCGCTGCCATGCCATCAGGTCGCTGGTTGGCTGGACATTGGACAATCGTATATTCCAGACGTGAATATGAACATACGAGTAGTTCCTCTTTGAAACGCATTTTTTGTGTGTATTATGTGCGGCCGCGTTTGTTGTTGTTCATTGTTGCAACGAACAATTTATTGAGATGGCAACCAAATGAATTGGAAGTGATTTGAATTGACGCCAACGATTCTGTGTAAATTGGTTCTGTGATGTGGTACTCCGTATGCCTGGTTTATAGAATACAAACAAATCTGAAATTAAAGTATGAAGTGATGGAACTTTTGAGGAAGTTGCTGCCATTTTCTATTCATTTCCATGTTTTTTCCATATTGATACTAAATTACTGTAAAATATGATTTTGAAAAATTGTGGTCATTTGATAACAAATGAAATATTAAAAAATTTTGTTTTGTCTTATTCCTTTTTTTTCTACAAGAACTGATCACCAAGATAATTTATAATCCCATTTAAGCTCTCTGGAATACAACTTTTAATTATATTTTGCAACAAAAAAAACCTTGAATCATGCGGTCACTCAAATAGCTTGACATTGTCACTTTATCTGAAAGTACATACCTCCTGAGATTTTAAAGCCCCCAGCTTAAGCCACAGAACTGAAAGGTTCAACTTGATTACTTTTTGTACCTCTTTCAACTCCCTTAGCCAAGACTCTTGAGTTATGTCCAAGAATATTTTAATACCAAAATATAATTCAAATTTAAATACCTAACCCAATTAAATGTCCGCCCAAACACACAAGTCCCCAAAAAAAGGCCAACAAGTTTGATGAAAATCCCACAGAAAGATGACATCGGTCAAAGACTAAAGAACATCAATCCACCTTTGAATAGAGAGAGTGAGAGTGAGAAGAGGCCGTGAGCAACAGGTTGCAAGCACATAAAACTTTGACACTTTCAATTAGAATTCAACAAGTAGTCCTTCTTCTCAATATTCCATCGGGCGGACGGGCGGTGAGACATCATCGTCACCGTGTTTGTCGACCTCTCCTCTAAAAAAGCTGTTGCGTGCAAACGATAGTGATGATGATGAGGATGACGAAAATCCCTGAATCGAATTTCCACAGCACGTTATCCACATCACCTTAGCAAGTGTCAAGAGATATTGTATTTTTTTCTCAAATCACGGCTCACGGGTGAGCAAGAGTGAGTGTGGAGGAAACTTATGGAGCCGGTCGGTCGTGTCCTTAATCCTAAAACATTAAACTAACCGCGGATGAAAGGTGTCGTGTTCTTATTAAGACCAAAAGCAACAGCCAGCCAAGCCATCATATACATTATTCGCTTGTGGCATTCCGGGTGACATGAAGGATTAGGGAATTGTAAGAGTGTTACGCGGAGACATCAATCAAAACTGTGTTGCCGAATGGAGAGCCACAGAGGTGTTACGATGAGGTAAAATTCAATTGTGGCCCTGAATTGCGAAACTTCATATAATAAAAACGAAATAATTCAAGAATACTCAACAGACAGGCAGCCAGCAACACACACACACACGTTAGCACCAGCATTTGGAATGAAGGATTGACAGCGGAACTGAGTGCTAATGCCGCAGCAACGATGAATCCTTTTTGATGCAATATATTTGATGGGGCGCGATGCATGTCGGCACGATAAGCTTCCGACGCGAGCTGCCAGAACTTCCATCATAATTAAGTGGAATTTATAATTAGTTGAATTCGGTGACGGATGTGTCACTGCTGCCACAAAAAGATTGCAAAATGCATTTTTATAACGATCCATTTGAAATGTTTTTGGTATTTTATGATCTTATTTTTTAGGCGCGGTAAACATTTTTTGGAGAAGCAAATTAGAAAACATAAAAAAAGGAAGATATTAAAAAAAAAAAATAAGATCTAGTGGACCGATCGTCAATTTGAGAGATCTTACTTAAATTTAAGTTGAAAAAAATGTTACAAACTATACAAGAATGTAAGCTTTAACTTTTTCAGCCTATGAACGGATGAAAAGTTTCACAGTATTTAAGTTCCTAAGGATCTACTCAACGTTGTGTAAATCCTTATTGATACAAAATTTTCCGACTCATTTTTGCGCGATGCCTTTGTGTCAAATAAAGTACCAAAAGAGAAATCTATCATATAGTCCAGTCAGTAAACCGAGTCCCGTGCATTTTTTGACAGATACCTTTTTAATGACTGGAATTATTGCAATCATATCTCTCAGAAGTCCGGTAAGGAAACCGAAATCCCTGTTTTTTGTAGGGGATGACTTTATTTGCATGTGTGTTAATTATTATTGACCTGCTTAGGACGCTATTTAGCTAAGGAGTCTCATTGTTGTAATCCTGTCACTTGGACGCCATTTCCAAAAGTGGCGCCCAACCTGTGGAACATTTAAAAAAAAGAAGTTAACTACTTGAAAAATTTCCATGATAAAAATAATGATTGATATTTAAATAAAAAAGTCTTGAGTTGACGCTCCTTCAGGTAAAATTTCACTGTTGCCACTTTTCGGGAAAATATTTTTTTTCTAAAACAACGGTTGGAAGCTCCACTTTTTTGATCATTTTTTATATTTTGAACATGATAGTTTCCTATAAATACCAAACACATGTTGGGATGTAAAAATTAATATTTCGAAAAATAAGTGTTAAGTAGATGCACCCTAAATTTCAATGATGCCACTTATCAGGGATATGTCAAAATATGGTACCTACTTCTTCCCTTTTTAAGTAGTTTTTAACGTGAAAAAAGTTGCGGAAACACCTACAGATAACAAACTCGTTTAAAAAAAAATCACGGTTGATGCCGTGAAAGACAGATGAGTAGAAGCATTTTTAGATAATATTTTAGTTTTGCCACTTTAAGGAACATACATTTTTTGATGTCAAAGGGTGAAATTTCCACTTTTTTGGTAATTTTTAATATTTTAAACATTAAAAAATTCGGAGACGTCTCCAGACTCCAAACTTGTCTTTGAAAAATAAAGATTGATGCCTTAAAAAGGGATAAGGTGTTGAATAAACGCACCTTCTGTAAAAATTTCAGTGTTGCCAATTTTCGGGAACATATTATTTTTCTATGTCAAAGTTTGGGATTTTAACATTTTTGTTAGTTTTTAGTATCTACAACGTGAATTTTGTTTTGCATCACACGTTTAACGTCTGGTTTCTGGATGCATTGCCGCAACTTTTTTCACGTTAAAAACTACCAAAAACAGGTGAAGCAGCACATTTTGACATAAAGAAAAAATGTTTCTGATAAGTGGCAACATTGATATTTGAACCCAAGGTATGTCTACTCAATACTAATTTTTAGAATATTAATTTTTACTTTCCAACATGCGTTTGGCATTTATAGTTGTTTCGGCAACTTTTTTCATGTTTAAAATATTAAAAATGATCAAAAACGTGAAGGTTCTACCCGGTGACTTAAAAAAAAGTATGTTCCCGAAAAGTGGCAACAATAAATTTTACCCGAAAGAGTGTCTACTCAAAACCTTTCTTTACAGATATCCTTCGTTATTTTGATCAGGGAAATCTTCCAATTAATTTTGGATTTTTTTTTTAATTTTCCACACGTTGGGCATCATTTTTGCAAATGGCGTCGAAGCAACAGGATTACAACAATGATTCTTTTGCTAAATAATATCATTAGCATGTCAAAAATAATCTATAAACATACAAATAATGTCCTCTTCTACAAATAATGCAGGGATTTCGGGTTTCTTACCAGACTATAGATTGGGTGCCATTTTTCAAAATCTCAAAAAACGCACGGTATTCGGTTTACTGGCTGGACTATTTAGTTAACTATTCAACCCCTAATCGCGTTAATATGGCTCAAATCAATTTCACTCAACATTTATGAATAACATTTTCGCCTTTTGGGTTATTCTTACTTTACGCGGTTTCTAAAATGTGAATTAGGCTGATTATCTTCAACCTCATTTAAAATTTGTTTGTACTAGAATTGCACTGGATTAGCTTCAAATTTTGAAAATCACAGAAAGTCATATTTATAAGATTTTCTTTGGAACACTCTTTCACAGTTATCCAGCTAGTCATTGCCTAAATAATTTGGCCATGTCTGTATTTATAAACGCATTCTAACAGTTTCTTAAATATGACCTCATTTATTCAGTGATATACCTGTATTCAATCATTTTCGAATGAATTTATAAAAATTGTAGTAAACTTTCAGGTATTGTTGCTGGAAAATGGAGAGAAGTAGATATTATATATGGTGGAGAAGGATTAGGGACGAATGAACAGGAATTGGTTAAGGGAACAGAGCGAAAATTGAATGTCTAGATCCGGGTGTGTGGCTGGCTTGCAATGCACAGCTCATTTTGTATTAGCTTTTCCTTAATTTCAAAACTTGTTAGATACTTATAAGACCAGCAACTTTTGCCATTAAATGTGTCTTCTTTAAAAAAAATTAGGTAACCAAATTTCTGTGATTTCTGGGAAAATTGAGTCTGAATTCATGAATGTCATTGTGTCTTCATTAGAAACTTTTAGGTACCTCAAAACAAGTTGATACAACAATAACAACAAAAGGGACTCAGGAGTCAGGCATTTATATTTTCTTCATGCCTCATGGCATCCCTGACCACCCAATTCTCTTGCCCTCATACTGCCACCGTGATTACGGCCTTAACCATCCCAATCTAAACAGGGTCAAATTAAGCCAATGGTGCAAAAAGTTAAAAAAGGTTTTGGAGTTAGACATATGACTAAAGTAAGACACTTCTTGAAATGGGTTTATAAATAAGACCGTGAGTCTATAAATGTGGTTTGGTAGCAGGCTCTTCCGCCACATTAAAAATGAATGAAAATCCGTATTGCATCTTTAAGATCTATAACTCTTCGAGGCTGTTCCGCTCCAATTATTATTAGCACATTTCTCCAACTTGAAGCTTGCTCCTTTAATCCTCCTGCCATATCGAATCCGTTACAGTCTTCTAATTAGACAATTATTCAAAACCACTTAACCTGTTGCTTGCGATTAAACTCACAGAATCCTCAGGAAGAGATAGAGGAGGACCAGTTTGTATGCATTAATTGGCAAATCTCGCTTCTGATGCCCACAAAAAGCCATCAATTGGCTTCCTGCAAGGTGTGAAAACTAGATTTGTGTCTCCACATCGAGAATGGTACTTGTGCCTGCACCACATCAATAATTTGCTCTTCCGCTGCATGCACGCGTTTATTAGAACTGGTTTCCACAAATCAGCATCTTGGTGCTCTTATACACGAACCAACTACAGCTCATATAGCAAGCAAAAGTTCTGATTTAAAGATTCAGATCCTGCTGCGTGTGTACGAGAATATAGTCAAGTTGCACAGCTTCTTCTTATTCAAGGTGCCAAAATGAAATCATGATCATGAATCTGGCAGTTTTGTTCTCGAAGTAGATATGTGTATTTCCAAGGGCTGCTGATGCCGTTCTCTTCCAATGCCGAATGCCCATTCTAGGCCATCCTCAGGCTGTCTCCTGCTATATCAATTAAAACTGATCTAATGAATGTGCCCAGCAAACATGGATTTCATCGCGCCAGCAAGAGCCCCATCATCGCTGCAGCATCATGAACATCTCATTTGGGGGCTGATGAGGGCTCGCTCCCGATCATTGGGCATCATGGACATTCGACTTGAGCGCGACATTCGCCTGAAAAGGACAGAGGACATCCACAGGGACATGTTATCTTTGGGGCTGATACCTCTCATCATGGTCGTCTCGCAGTCATCGTCGTCGTCGTTTATTGTCGCTTGCGCAGTTACAACAAGCCAACATGACACAATGTTGATCATGGCTACCCATTCTGGCCAAAGGCTTAATTTATGATAATTAATTCGCCTAAAGAGATGCGCGCTCAAGCAAATTCCTGACGTTCGTCGTCGTTGTCTTTGTTCTCGTCGCACAGTGAATCTCATGTGATCGGTTTTGCTGGTCGTCCCCGCAATGATCGCGTCTTTGTCGATTTTTGTGATGTTCATCAATTAAAATTAACAAGGAGGCGAAGAGCAAGGAAACGAGTGCCAAAGGTACATCTAGTGGTCAGTTGCTGAGCACTGATGACTGTGATTGCGCGGTTTCGTTCTTATAGATGAGTTTGTTTTTGGGTTATGTGCTGGCTTCCATTTTTGCAGCCCCCGAGCAGGAGCAATCCTGACAATCAGATAATGAATGCGGTGGCAGAGAGTGTGTGGTTTCTCAATATAAGTATATAGCTTAAGGGCAACGCCATATGTGCAAGCAGACATGTCATTCAACATGATGGCTTATCTTAATCTGCATGGCGGTTTTGAGCTTAAAAACTGTTAATGAGGGTATTTTAAAACAAACGATAAACGATCAGTTTAGGCACATTTTTGCATTTAATAATGAGAGACATGCAAAGTTTTAAGTACTTGTTGTTAGAGCCAGAAGGAAGCTGAAATTATATATGCAAAACGATGGTGAGATACTGAACAAAAAATTGAATACATTTAAAAACTTGAATGGTGAATCCTGAAACAGTGATAACCGTGGACTTATGTATATATTTAAAATCAATTTCTAAGGTAATTAATATCTTTAGCTACATCTACAAGAGAATAGAAATCCAATTAAAGGTTCAGGTTGTGATATGAGGTGAACGTCAAATGATCAGTTATCTAAAATTTGTTGCATATATTTAGGAGGAATCTTTTTAAATGAGAGTAAAATCAAATTTACTTTGAAGTTTGAATGTTAGACGTGTAGAATTTTGCCCTACAACCGCAAATAAAAAGCTAATTTATCTCAAAAATGGCTCTAACGATTTTAATAAAAAATCATTACATTACCGTAGGTAGGGTGTATTTTTTGAAGAGAAAGATATTTACCGAAAGTCGTTATTAACGGTACGGACGTTTTTTTTTGTTTAATTTTCGATTTTCTCACTAACGGCTCATACGATTTCAGTCAAAATATTTATGGAAGAGGTCTTTTAAAATGTTAATAATATTGCATATCAAAATTTTGAAAAAAATAAATTTTGTATTTAAAAAAAAAACATTTAATTTCTTTTTATTTTGAAAATTAAATAATTCAAGAACGAGTTTAATGAATTTTTTTGAAACTAGGTTTAAAATGTATTTTAATACATTTTCAAAATTGGCTTTTAATGAATAACTCCCCATTCAATTGAAACCCCCCACTCCAGCACTGCACTGGCACTGACGATAATTAAGTGCCCTAAATCTTGTTAAGTTTTAGCTTCTTTTTTTGTCAGCAAGGAGAGATTGTTTACAAAGTACTAGTAATAATTCCCGAGGTGAGGTAAATAAATTTTTAATATGTGATCAATAGAAAATTAGTCAAATCACACAACTACATAAAAAATGCATATTGTTTGTAATCATTAAGTTTGTTTTAAATAACATGTTTGAACAAAATTTTAAAGGCTCTGAACCTTTGGCACCTCATTAATGTGAAATTTGATATTAAAGAATGCCATCTAATTGGTCAGAAAAGGTCAACTAGTTCTAGAAATTGGTCAGCCCTAGATAACTTGTAAGAAAAGCTTAATGTTTCTCAAGGTCACGCGCGGTTTCTGGCACCTCAGTGCCATAAATCGCAATGATCTTGATTTTTTTAACTCATTAAAAGTTAATTAAAAAATATGTAAGAAAATAGCTGACCTTTTATGACCTTGAAGTGAAATGCTATACTAAAATTTTTAGAATGACCCAAATGAGGTGCCAAACGTTTTTTTTTATGACCTTGAAACGAATTTTGAAAGTTCATAGATAAAAACTATGGCTGACCAACTACTGTAAATAGTTGACCTTTTAACAGGATCTAGAGATCTTTCGGATGGTATACTTTTTTTGGTAAATGTCCCTTAAATGAGGAGCCAGAAATCACGCGGACGTTGAGTGACCTTGAGAAACCTTAAGCCTTTATTACAAGTTATCTAGGACTGACCAATTTCTGGGACTAGTTGACTATTTCTGGCTGGATTTGGATCAAATTTAAGAAAAAAAAATTAAAAATAAAAAAATGGTTCATTGGGAGGTACAATATACTATTTTTGGAAAATGGTTTTTTACTGAAAGATAGGCTTTACTCAAAGTTATTTATTAAATTTTTTAAAGTTGTGTAACTGTATTTTTGGTTCTAGGAAAAAAGTGAATAAAACATTTTGTGTCTTCAGAATTGGAATTTTGAAAACCAAAATTGAATTTCAATCAATTTTCATTTGCTTATTTTGTAAGTAAATAATTTTCACGTTTTTACCTTTGAACCAACGAAATATAATTGAAATGATTAGTTTCCATTTCCAAAACTTTAACTTAAGGAAATTAAGATTTATTAGGGAAGATTTTAATAAAAATGGTTCAAATATTTGTAAAGGATATCATTTTGTGTTATCTTTTTAAAAGCCAACCAGGATAGGATAAAATTTATCAGCTTTTATTTCTCAAAAGTCTAAATTTATTCTAGCTACGGTTAAATATTTCGATGATTTTTGCTTCAAAAGACGTTGGTTCATTACAAAATGTTCCTTACTTTCTAAAAAGTTCTCCCAACACAATCTTTTACTAAAAAAAACAAACTTCTTTTTTCGCAAAATTAAACCAAAGATTTCTTATTTCACAAACTAGAAACTATATCGCATTTCAAAACTCTATTTGAGAGATATTCACCTGGAAACTATATCCCACCTGGCAATTCTTTTCACTTGCGCGCATTTGCACCTCTCTTTTCTTCGGAAAATCAGCCAAACACATACAAAAAATTAATTAACCAAGCTACCTGTTTAACACAGAATATCCGTTATGCACCCTTTCTTCTGGTACAGGCGAAAAGTTTTTCCATAAATTTAATTATGAAAAAAACTTTGTCCATAGCTTTCACCTCCACGTCCACGTCCACGAATTCAAATGAAAACCATGCTTTATGGAGTCAGAGCATCCGTATGGCTAAAACACAACCAGGTTAACACAAGAAACCGGTATGTACCCTGGAGGTCCTTCAAAGAGATTATATTCATCATCCTGCACCTACTTCGTTCGTGCTGACCATAGTAATGTACTCGTACCTTACCTACATACTATGAGTATTATAGAACTACTTCTTCTTCACCTAGCCTCTTTCTACCTAGTAGATGGGTAGGTACAATGAAACTCGGTTCGGAATGAAAACCCAGATTCTTTGACCCACATCTCTACTGGATGGAATGAAGAAAGATGGAGTAAGGTGGCTCTGCTGATTGGACACAGAAAAAAAACACACACACCAGAGAGCATCAGCTAAGGCTCAGGAGACATTTAAAAGAGCAAAAACGTCAGCCAAACCATCCCGCAGGCTCAAAGCTTTGTCATAGATTCTTTATTTTAAAGTTAACCCTCTTTTTTTTTGGTATATTGTTGTTCTTCTTCGGTGCTCAAGCGCTGATTCTTTTCTCCTTATCTCATCCCAAGGACTCCATACCATTATAACGCATTCCCGCGCTAGGCATATCCATCGACTTTTAAGCCTGTGTAGATGTGTGTGAGAAGGGTGATGATGCGATGGTCTTTTGCCAGCCATTTTATTTGCTTAACGATATAAATCCCGTTTGGTGGATAGCGGAAAACTGTTGCCAGTTTTTTTAAACTTTTTTTTTCAAATCCTGGTCGCAATCCTAGGGTTGAATGAATTTTCCGCTTCTTTTGTCATTGTCCTTTCGTATGTTTGATGAGTAGGCAACCGTTGTGCTTGGTCTATGACAGTTTTTCCGCCTTCCTATAGCCATAATATTTATTATGATGATTAAGGTACCCGCGTGGTAGTCGTGGTGCAAAGAAAGAATTTCAATACGAGGCTTAAAGCTGCAGCAGCCTTGGTCTTGTTTGGTGCTTCACGGTGAATTATTTACAAAGTTTTATTTTTTTAAGTTTTTTTTACTGGATGGACACTGAGTTCGAATAATAAAAATAAAATTCACCTAAATACCATGATGGTGGGAGGAGACTTAAGATCACTGGAGCATACCCACGTTGAAAATCGTAAGGTTAAATGTCCAAGGTAGAGTGTAGATGCACGTATCACTTTTTCTGACGTTAACCTTCAATTTTTATACATTTTGATGATGAAGTATGGCTTATGAACCTTTCCATTCATACAGGAAGAAATAAAATGCTCATCAATATCAAAGGAAAATGGAATGTCCTTGTTGATATTATTTGATGAAAAAAATAATTTTTCCAAAAGTACACAAAAACCCCCCTTTTTAGGTACACTTTTTTTCTTTCTCAATTAACTATCTTTAGTGAATAGAAAATCCTGATATGAATCTATTTTACATCCCTTATAGACTTAAACAGAAATTACCGTAAGTAAAAATATTAACTTTTCAACTCTATCCTTTTTAAGCATGAAACACCCAAAAATTATTTTGCTTAGCTATTATTTACAAAATGCTCCTGGCGCATAATGTCTGACAAAGAAGTACATATACGTATACAGACACCTCTTATACCTACCTACATCCTTTTTGTTTTATTTGTCATCCCTTTCCCTAAGCTAACAATGCGTATAAAACTTCCTTTATAAAATAATATTTCATTAAAATCACGTTAAACATGGCTTTTATTCCAATAAACATTCCAAGCAAAGCTTCTGCATTGCGTTGTCGTTACGTAAACACAAAGGAATTTTGAGAATATAAAGAGAGAGAGAGAGAGAGAGATAGAATAATACTTATAAGGCTGCTATCAAAAAGTCACCCAATCGTATTTTTCGAAGGTCCTTTGCAAGCCCAAAAATACCGTTAACCCCGGCACATTAATTAAGGCGAAAACTCAAGCACGCAGCAATTTTGAGAAACTCAAATAAGCATCGTTAAGGATGGGCAAGTATTTTTATATCGCAGACAATAAGGATGGGTATTGTATAACCTACCATTAACCTTCCCCCCTCTGCCAGTCTTAGCTCCCCTCAAACTAAAAATAACTTCTATCTAAGCAAAAAGATGGGAGGAAAAAAGGACATATTTATTTTGTCCTGGAATAGTTGAACGCACTTTCACTTAATTACCCCAAGGCAATTGACGTTGACTTCCTTCCAAGTCAAGCGAGAGTTGATTTCTTTTTGGTTTAAGAGTCTCCAAAAAAGGACTGGAACTGGGACATCCGAAGCACGAGGCATCCATGTATATATGGATGGGTGACTCTATCTTTATACCTAAATTCTCTTGGGTTTGATTGTCATCCCCGCAACTCGTCCTGATTATGAATATAATTTTTAAATATTTTTTTGTGTAGCTTTGTTGGGCGTTTATCCTTGTTTTGTAGAATTTGACAATAGAATTAGGCACAGCTGAGCTGTATAAGATTGCTTGGGCTTCATCATTACCATCATCGTTGCCGCAGCACTTCCACCAACGACGACTTCCACTCCACCATAACTCTGAGGTGTATATCAGCGACTTTGAAGTAGAAAACTTCGTCCTTTCATTTCTGACCTAATCTTGATGTCTATTGTTTACTTATTTAAGATGCCTAAAGTTTATTTGGAAACTTAGCGCTAAGGAAATTCAAAGTGAAGGATAATAATTGTTGGTGATACCGCACGTACCTATAGATGTAGAAGACCGCGGTACGAGAAGGGGTATTCATGATAAGTATAATTTAAAACGAGCAATGCCTTTGTGAAGTTTAGAGAATAAAAGTTCTTTGAAAGTATTGTTTAGTAAATTTCATGAGGTTTGATGTGGTTTTTCTTGGGAAAAAGGAATTTCATAATAAATCTAATTCGCAAAGGATAGAAAGAACGCGGTCTTGGGTGTCTCTTTTTTTTTATTTTAAAGATGAGTAAATGGTTATGATGATGAAGAAATTTTTGTCAAGGAATCAAAGATGAAATTGTGGTAGATATTTCTTTGAAGAATTGATGGTTTTAAAAATTGTGGTTAAGTTTTAAAAACTTATACGAGTTTTTGCCATCAGTCAAGTGCAGCCATAAACACAATAAATCCTCCAAATTAAAAAAAAAATAATCGCAAATTTGCACCCTATTCAACCAAAAGATTTTTATTTTAAAGAAGAAATCATAAAATTTATTAAAACTCTAAAGCAGTACCTACATAACCTAACATAAAATGCTAGCCTGAAGCCAACATTTGAATAAGCATTTTCTTGCTGCTGTAAAATTACCAACAGTTTTCGAAAAATCACTGCCCCCAGAAATTGTTTTTTGTTCACACCTGGATGATTACTTTCAAGAGATCTCTTCTGTGCGTTTCCGTTTGTGACTTGAGAGTACTTTTACTACAAAACTCTCGATAGTGACTCTTGGAAAGCTTCCTATGTCTACCCATTTGTGAGCTTAATTTATGGCTGTGTCCACTTGCAAGTTTTACTCTCGAAAGTTGTTTGGGAGTCACTCGCAAACTTTTAATTCTCAAATGGAAACTCACCTGTTGACATCTTTTTTGTTATCCTTTTATTTTGCAGATCAAATCCTTTGACTATTAAAAAAGAACGAAATAAAAAAACCCTTTTAAACACTGGTAAACACTTTTTGAGGTTATACTTACCTATCATCTGACAAAAGTCCTCAACTATCCGATGAGCGCTACGTCCGTTAAAAGGGATCAAAGGTCACAAAAAAAGGTTTTTGTCAAATATCTTAAAAACAGTAAGTTAAAAAAAAAGTTCGTAACATTAACCTTTAAGAAGTTATTCCCTTTCAAACCACAATCAGAAAACGCACCTGGTACTCGACATCTTAGTAGGAATAACAAAACTGCATACTTTCGGAGCATGCTTGAGAAATTTTGAAGTGATATAGCTTTATAACGGTTAACGTTAGGAATAAAACTCCTTAAAAGTTAAGGTAAAGGTTCTTTTTTTTTATAATTTGCGAGCCCTGTTCAATTTGTTCGTTCCAGAGACTCCAAAATTCTTATTGATGTATTCTTCTCTGTTTAGTCTCAAAAATCAGGGTTCAGTTTTCACAGTTTTTAATGTAAAATTCTTGTGTTTTTTTGATTTTCAGCAAGTAAAACCCAGAAACCTGTCTGTAATATAAGATCTTGTTGAGGGTTTCTTGAAGAATACACCATCAGGGATAGTATCATAAATATCTTCCACCAATTTATAACTAAAATAGTAAAGGCCTCAAACTGCATTCCTGTGGAACATGACAGATGTTTCTCAAAGCTTTCACTACACAAACATATGCATGTTATCTTCTATTTATGTTTGTATTTTAAATTAATTTTTTTCTCAGAGCATCATTGCCTCTACGAATGAAGATCGCTGAGAAGACCTTTATGTTTTTGTGGAATTTCCAAAGGGCCTTTTACCTAAAACCTATTTTGCAAAGAAATCCCACATAAATGCTATTTGAGACAAAGATTTTTCAATACCACACTATAGTCTAAGAAAAAGATGCTCGTAAACGAGATTTCCACTCAAAGAACTTTTATATTGCTTTTTTAGTTCCCCGATAAAATTGTTGTTAAAAACGGTTCTATACAACAACAAAAAACTCTGTACTGTATAGTTTTCTGAATATAATAAGAACATATATAGGTATCAACCCTAAACTCCAAAGTTTTCTTATATATGTAGGTACACTTACATGAGTTTATATGAGCCACATAATTGTTTGAATGCAAAACAATATCCTTTTTTAGTTCTTCAACCCTAAGTTTGAAAAGATAATATTAAGTTTATAAATAATTTGGGACAGCAATAATAAAGTTTTTAAGGCCCTTAAAGTGATAAAAGTCAATTTCACTGGATTATAAGTGAGTTGAGTAGCTTTTAATGCTTTTTAGAAATATTTTTTCCTGAAAAAAAGAAGAAGAAGAAAAAAACTGTCACTTCAGTCAACTCCTTATCTTCTTCAATTCTAAAGGAACCTTTTGTGTTGAAATAATTTTCTGTTCTTTTCTATATGTGTTTGTCCTCACATTTATACATCTTTAATATTATATATTTATTTCGAATCAGTGATTCAAAAATAAAAACGAAGAAGAGATACGATACAAAATCCACCCTTTCTATGATTTTCAATTACACTTGATTTTTTTTTTCTTCTTCTACATTTAGTGGAAATGCGGGTATTTCATCTTTCGAAAAGACCATGATTCTTTGTTATTCCTTTTCCATTTCAATAATTCATACCCTTCATTAATACTTATAAGTATATGTATACGAATAAAAATACCTACACACATTTAAAGCTATACCAGCAACAAAAAACCCCAAGAAAATATAAAAAAGGACTCTTAAGTATATCTTTTCTATGGAATTCCTTAAAAAAATTCTAGCAAATATTGAATTTCATAATGCTTTTTGGAGCCTTAGCCTTATAGCATCAACAGAAAAAAAATACATAAAAATAAAATATCTCAATATATAGTGCCAGTATTATGGATGGGAGAAGGGGGCGATACTTTAGTGTATTGGGAATGTCCTTTTTTACTCTTGGAACTTTAAAGTAGCCCAATTTATTATCAAAATTTTCTTCTAAACACAAACATAAAACTCTCGCTCATTTTGAAATGGTTTTCATTTTTCTTGTGGAAAACGTTATTACGAGCAACACTTCAAGCGAAGAACGAATATCCATCAGCTGGTTGGTTTTTATGATAGCAAACAGAAATTTTTCATTTCGAAATTTTTTTTTTGAAAGGCTTTGGTAGATGAGTGACGATGACGACAGGGACACTTTTCGTTGTTGTGATGATGGGATTGTGATTTATGACCAACGTAATGCAATTTATAACCTAAAAATGCGATCACTGATGCTTATGAAGGTTGTCAGCTCAGATTTACAAAAACAAAAACCATTTATAGTTGGAGATACGCACACGAATTTTCGAATTTTCCAGATGTAAGTCCCTACAAGTTCTATACTTCACCGGCTCTGATTAAATTTTTCTTAACCCTTAAAAATCCCTTATTCTTGTATATACCTATCCTTTGTCTCCTCTCGAAAATCCGTTAATAAATATATTCGAACATAAGTAAACCGAAAAAAAAACTCACTTCTTATGTTGAACCCTAAAACGAATATGGTGTAGCCAAAGGTTCAATATTGAAAGCGTATATGTAGTTTGGATTAGATCAGAGTGTAGGGAAGGTGTAGGTAAGGATTCCCGCAGGCACACTAACCCCACCCGAAATATGTATGTCCTTTTCTTAACCTCGTTGAATAAAGGAATTTATGGCAATTTGCGCGTAGAAATTGTTCCCTTGACGACGACGAACAAAACAGTATTAGGGTCTTGTCGGTGTAAATCTTGTTTGTGTAAGTAAAACTGACAAATGAAGGGTAAGCTCATCCATCTTTACTTCCTGTTTGGGTCGTTTAGAAGTAGGGGCATCAAAGGGAGGTATTTTGTCCGGAAACTCGTAAGCCATAAGCTTTCAATATATTCTCAGATAAATTTTAATATCCATGCTATTAAAATAGTGTAAACATTTACAATATATATGTAAGTATTTGGTATAGGTAAGTCCAGGAAAATAAGAAAAATGTTGATAAGAAATTTGGGGCATGGTGGATTTTTTGATATTATGGAAGCTTAGTGAACTTTCAGTCTAACTTGATCCACCTGCTGATTAAATTTTTATTAGGGTTCTGAAAATTTTACCAAAGTAGGTAAATTTTACGTACTAAAAAATCATTAAAATTGCTTGTATTTTATGTCAACTTTCGATACCTGTCCGAAAAACACCCTCACACTTTTTAAGACAGTCTTCAAGATAAGGGCTTAAGCTCTCATTTTTTACATTCTTAAGCTAGTAGTTGTAATAAAATACAACTTATTTTATCGATCTTGCTACATACATACACACCAAGCTCAGCGATTCAGTTTTACATATTTTATTTGCATAAATGCAATTTTAAAAATATTTTCAAAAATGGAACTGTGGTCTTAAAAAACTTTATGATTTTTCAGCATGTAAAGTAGCAAATACAAATATAATAAATTAATCAAGGGTTGAGATTGGTTCAGACATTTTTGGCAAAAAAATCTAAAAATGACGTAGTTCCCAAGGTTTGGCCTTCAAAGTTTAGTTTTCTTCATTTTGAAAGTGTTCTAATATGCAGGAGCTTCACCCCTGGTGACCCTATTTAACAAGCACAAATCCCTTGGTGGCACTATTCAGCAAGTACTATGTCCTTAGTACTATTCGCAAAGTACTTCTTGGTCGGCCCACTCCCCTGCCTCGTTGCGTTAGAGGATTCCATTGCATCGCTTGACTCGCAATGCACTCTAGGCCTTTTCGAAGCGTATGTCCAATCCACTGCCATTTACGTTTTCGTATTATACAGTCGATGCTTTTCTGACCTGTCCCGCATGAAGTTCTTCATTATGGAGATACGGTTAGGCCAGAAAATCCGCAAGATGTTTTACAGACATCTATTCACCAACGTTTGCAGCTTTTTTGTGACAGTGAGTGTTACTTTCCAAGTGCTACATCCATTAATTAATACATTGGAGCGGAACAGTCGTAGCTTGGTCTTTAGACTTATAGAGTTATTTCTCCATATTTTAGACATCATTCCGAACGCAGCCTTTGCTTTTTCGATTCGGCTGGTTATATCTAGTTCGGTCCCGCCATCAGTAGAGACAATACTCCCAAGGAATTGAAAACTCTCTACCATATCTACTGGTTGTCCAGAAATATCTATTTGAGTTGATGAGGAAGTTCCAAGGGTAATCCTCTTTGTTTTAAACGATTCATTTTAACAACGATAGCAAAATGCTCTTGGTGGCCTTAATCAGCAGGAACACGCCCGTGTTGACACTCAGTCGGCTGATATTATGTTCCTGGTGGCCCTCAATCAGCAGGTATTAGTCCCTTGTAGGCACTCGACATTAAAGGCTTTCACTCTGGTATATCAGCAATTACCAATGTCCTTGGTGACAATTAGGGCAAGAAGTAAAAAATAGCTGGAACATCTTTCCTGCCTAAATTGGTCTTTTAAATGAAACCCCCATACCACTGGCGGGCGGAGCAAAGTTTTCAAAATGACGTGACTCGTATCCAGCCCCTTTTCGATCATGTTCTTGTTATATTTTCTGTAAAAAGTGGTAAATACATCGATGTTGTACGAAAAATAATTATTGTGTGTTTTCCTGTAACGTCATAGGCTCGGCGTGATTGTTAATTGTAATTTGAAGAAATACAATTCTCACTGAATATGACCTGGCTATGAAGGATTTATACCTACATCTTTTGAAATGTTGGTACCAGGTAGCAGCGGTTTGGTATTAATTCCCCAATAGTGCCTTTTACTGTGAACGTAGAAAAACAAAATAATTTGGAGCACTGCGTTTCATGTCACCCAACAATTTATGAATAATTCAAACATGGCATACATAGAATGCTTTAAGTTCACAGAAAAGCATATTTAGCCAAGACCAAAAAATTCTGCTTGCCAAAATTATGTTTTGAAAACTTAATTTAAAATCTGACACCATCTGATTAAAATTCTACAACCGCAATATGTATCCCGACTACTGACACAACAAAAAACCGTTTCCCACGTTCGACCCTAAAAAGCATCCAACTCACTACTTTCCTGAAATGTTAAATCTAATCAGTTGAATTGAATATAACATAATTTTACCACAAAAATAATAAGACACTGCTTCAACTCCATCAGCAGCTACAACAAGAACAACAATAACATCAGCCTCCACCACACATGATGCACTTAGAAAAACATATATCTCTTCCGACACTTCCCATTGACCCAGAAAACGTACGACAACATTTTCACACGATGCCGTCGGCTATCCTTTTTATATCCTGCACCATCACACACCGCACGTATCCTTTCACTTTTTTTTTGTCCGCTTTCCAATTGCTTCTGCCTTATTTTTGCTCTTCTCTTAAATGCAAGTGTTGTCTTTAGTTAGGTCAGGTCTTGTTTAGAAAATAAAATTAAATGAAAAAAAAAACGAATGTGAATGTGAATGTGCATGTGCAGGCCTTCCGTCCGACATCAGGAGCGTTTCATGTTCCAACTCCTACCTGAAGTCCTTTTTGGCACACACTCAGACATAACCGCAATTTTGGCCCAACAAAAAAAGAGCAAATCTTGTCCGTCCATCTGTAGGAAAAATTCCAGAAAAAAAAATCCTAAACATAAATACTAAATTCAACGTAACCCAATCTGTCCGCGTCAGCAGCAGCATCAGGGATTCAAGGACTCCTCCATCTTGTTTTTGTTGTTGAACCAACCTGGGGCTCTTGTGAATTTTCTTCTCCATTCCCCAGTTGGACGTGGATCCTTGTTTGTTCTACATTTGGAACTGTTGTACACTTCTTAGATTTCGATGGCGGCCCAAATGTTTTTCCTTCATAATGCTCGTTTTGTGTTGTGTGTGTCTTTTTTTGGAACTGGGTCTTTAGGTAAATGGGACTGACATCTTTCAGCAGAGTAGGTACAGTTCTTTTTTGGCTAAGATGTCATTTTTGGTTGCAAACATTAAAACATTTTATGTTGCGTATAATAATTTTTATTTTTTTTCTGACCGTAATCTCGGTCAATGCCCCTGCCTACTACTCTAACCCCCGGGTTTTTGACAGTTTTTGAGACATTTTGAGTTGGGAAATAAGAGCAGTTTCACTTGGATGATAAGTGATAACCTTCAAGAAATATCTTTTTTGGAAACTTGCCAATACCCATTTGGCTCTTGGGAGAAGCAGATTTGTTTGGTTTTCTTTATTTTGTTTTGACCCAATTTGTGTTGTAGGCATATATTTATATATTCTTGGAAAGATGTGAGATTGTGACTTGAAAGTGTTAAACGGCGAATTATCGACTTGGGCAGGCTGGATGGACAGGGGACTTTGGGGTGAGTTTGTCGGTCATTAAGTTCACTTGAAACTCTGCCCAGAAAAGTGGAAAGTTGTTTTAATTGCTTTTTCATGCTTTCTATTTTTTTTTTTGAGGCTTTTGTGGAAATGGCTATTTTGAGGTTTGTGTGTGTGTGGAAAAGTTCCAATGGCCACAAATTATTACCTTAGAAATTGTATATCGTCTTGTGTGGGGTATACAATTAATGGAATTGGCTTAAGTTAAGGTTTCTTTTTTTTCTTGTCGAATGGATGGTTTGTGGGTAGTTAGAGATACAAAATTAGAAATTAAATGGACTTTAAATGTTCCGTTGATTATAATATATTAGTTTAAGTAATTAAGTAGAAGCCCACTTAATTTATCGGTGAAAATGGAGCATGGTCCTCTGATTCGTATTTAATTTTAACTGTAATATTTGGAATGACTTAAGTGTGACATTGACAATGCTTTCAAAAAAACAACGAATAACAAACGTAGAAACTCGTACTCAGAAAATATGAATTCTGGATGTCATAAGATATTCAGAGAATATAAGTGATTTAATCAAGGAAAGACCTACACGATTTATAATGAGATATTCTACTTTGAGTTTAAAATTAGAATATACCTATGCATGTTTGTACATCTGTAATATTCTGATAGTAAAATCAATATGCATTTGCTACTTTTGAACATCTAAGCAGGTATTTTCAACCAATTTCTGGTTTATTATACCTGATTTTCAGGTTGTTATTTTTCAACTCGGTAGATCAGGTTAACTGCTTAACTTGATACCTGATTTTAATGTCGTATTAAATCAACGTTGGTTTCAGGTAAATTTAACACTGCGTTAAAAGAGTAAAACTGTAAATTTTACCTAAGAATCTTGCTAATTTTACCTGTGAATCTAGTTAATTTTACATGAAATTCCAGTTCAAAAACATGAATAAAATGTCCAACATCGTGTAATTTTAACATGAAGATCTAGTTAATTTAACATGATTCAATGTTAAACCAACCTTATATCCGGTAATTATTATGTCTTGGATCTATGCTCGTATTTCCCATATCTAACGCTGCTCAAGGTCGCATTCATTTTCCATTATTCTAAAAGTATAGAAATTTATTACTTTGTATATTATTTTATTTTAAAAATACTTCGTGATATATATTTAGTTTTGAACTGGGAACATCTCACGCATGGAGATAGTACGCAACCAGTGGGCCACTTCGGTGCATACAAAACTTGTGCCAAGGGGTGGTAGAGGGCTAGTTTAACAGGCGGCCAGGTTAAATTTAAATTATTTTATTCGGATGGCCTATGTGTGTGTGTGTCACGTTAAAATTAACTGGCAGATGAGGTTAACTTCAACAGGTAAACATTGTTAAAATAACCACATACAATTTTACCTCAACTGGATTTGTGGTAAAATAGAAATTCATAACAAGCAGTGTTAAGAGAACCTGATCTCAGGTAAAATAAGAGCTATATTCTTATCAAAATTTCTTGTTTACCAGAATTTAGTGTTAAAATAACAGTTCATCTTCTTAAATCAACTTGAATATGGAAATATAAGCCACCAGGCTAATTTAACATTTAATATAAGGTTACTAAAATCAGGTAAATTCCTGAAATGTCTGTAACTTTAAATGGGATTATGCTCCAAGTAGAAATACACTAAAACTGTCAAAGTTGCAGATATAAAAATAAAATTACTATTTCTTTTGAATTTCAAGTTTTCGGGTCCTATGCCATTTTTCATTATTCGCACCAAAACTTGTAAATTAAACTCATTGTCAAATGAACTGTAGTTTACCCTATAATCAAGGAGCTATTTCAATTTGTTCTTTTCAAACAAAACCATCCAAATAATTATAACAAATAAATAAATAGAAACATTAACGCCCCCTATAATCTTAATCAAGAAAGTAAAATCATCACCAACAAATTCTATATCACTATTGCCCTTTACTGACACCCTAGAAATAAATGGAAAACCATTAACTGCCCAATTTGGCAGCTATCAATGTTTATAAGCCTCATTTCTCTTTTATAAAAAATAAGACAAACAAAATTCCATACAACACACCAACAACGACAACCAGCTAAAAAAAAAAAACAAACAAAAAAACGAGCATGTCACTTTGCACTCTTCATTTGACAATAAAAGTAATATACCCCTCGCTCTTTTGACAAAGAGGCTCATTAGCATTCTTATTCTCAAGATAAACAGAAAGAAAAGAGTCTTCTCCATATACTTGTATACCAAGACAAATAAGTATAAAGAACACGAAAAAGCTTAGGACAGGGGCCATCAGTGCAGAGGAGGCCTAGAAAAAGTTACTCTTGAACTTAATATTTACGAGGACGACAGCTAAATCTGTCGCCCTCTTCGTATTTCTCCAAAAAACATTTCATCTTGTTTCGAAAAAAAAGTTAAATAAAAATTCGAAGAAGAAAAAGAAAAACTCCCACCAAAACATCTAACGGTTACAGACTCTACCATAACTTTTCACCCGGTGATGCTGGTACTGGGTGGACAAAAAAAAAGAGAATTTGTGTTTGGGCTTTTTGGGAAGGGGGGTGGAAAAATCGTGAAATACATTTTATTATCCCATCTATAGGCTATAGCTTTCAAGACCTGTTCAAGGTCACATCTGTCAGTGATATACGACACGAGTGCTAAGATTCAGGCAGCAGCAAAAAGCCTCTCACATATACGTAGGCCCACTTCACACACTCACAGAAAAGTTACCAAGATTTTTCTCATGTTTTGTGTGTTTTTTTCGGCTTCGAGGCGAGCGATGATGGGGAGGTGAGATGAAAAGAAATAAAGACACATCACAAACACAGTTTCAACTCAACCTACGTAAATAACCTTTTTTTCTCTCAGATGAAACGAATTTTTGCACGTGTTTTCATCCCGTTTTTCCCACATTGATACACTTGTTTTCTATTTTCAGTGGTGCTGGGGAGGGGGTTGCTTCGATAAGGGGTGATAGAGTAATAAGACTAACTTAGGGTGACTATCAATGTTAAGGGAAGAAGAGTACTATCATAGAATGAGAAGTTCAAAAGTGCGTTCATGTGTTAGCGTGAGCATTAAATTTATAGCATACGCTTAAGGGCAATCCGATTACTTCAAAGAATTTTGAGGTAATGAGGTATCATATTGGTCGCTCTTTACCGTGAGTATATTATATGTAGGATCTATGAATTGAGAATAAATAATGGGAAATTTTTTGTACCCACTATTTTTATCGGAGTATTAGAGAATTCGACTGTAAGGCGCGCAAAATCGTCTCTTTCCTAGTATTGACACTTCAAGTTCTCTTGTAGATGTTTAACCTACTTTCTTTGGGAGAAAGATACAATTGAATATATGTTAAGGTATCTATGCTTATAGCTGATGTACATATATACACATATTTTCATCTAGGAGATGACATTTACAAATATAAGATTTTCAACTCGTGCATTAATTTTTAAAATAATTTTGATTGTTTCAATTTTCTTTTCTTTTTTTTTCCTGACGATAGCTAGCTGTTGGACAATTTAAAGTAGATACATAAATTGCTTTTATTAACAGTTATTTAAAGTTCTTGATGTATGAGCAAAGGTAGCTTAAAAGGCAACCAATTTTTTAAATAGAAAATGCCAAACAAAGTACTTTTACATGTATCTACTCTAAGTAATATTCTTCATAGTTAGTTATAGATAGTTAAAGACAGACATACTTAGGTGGGTATTCTTTAAATTTAACATTGAAAAATTCTATGTTTTTAAATAATGTATATCTAAGTGTGTTGCTTTAAAAGCTATCTATATTTCATATATTCGGTTTCCTGTAGAGACATATTCAGTGCGTGCTCGCCATTTAAATGAACTTACATATTTTTATTTTGAACCTACTCTCGGATGTGGGGCTAACTGAATGTGTAGAGTATGTATTCTTGACTTTATATGCCAGAAGGGTTATTTTTCGAAATTGTGAAAAATATAAGATTTTTTCACAATTTTTATTTCCTGTTCGAAAACTAATCACGTTTCTTCAGCTATTCTCTTTGGTCGCAGTTGTTGTGAAAATAAAATATTTATAGAAAAAGATCAGCTTGAAATGTTTGACTTTAAATTCATTTGGTTAGCCCTGAGAGTATTTTTTAAAAGGCGATGTCAGACAAAAAACAGTCAGAGATAAATCCATAAGACAAGTATTTGCCAACAGCCAGTAGCAAAATTACAACAAAAAATATATGTCCTCTAATGCTAGTATTGCAGGATCGTAAGCAATCGTGGCCTCGATAGAATCTTCTGTTTAGAGATCTTATAAAATAAAAATGAATTTGGTAACGCAACAGCTCGTGGAGAACCAGGGCCTAGTGACTTACAACTCTCAAACATTCCTGTGTGCAAATATTGTTGGCAGGAATGGAGTCTGAACAGCTAATGGCTAGATGAGAAGCACTTTTTCATGACAAGTACACGTGGAAGATTTGTCAGTTTTTACAACGGGCAGTTAAAATTAGGCGAGTTATTTCACAAAAAATAGATTTTCTTTAAAGACAAGATGGTGGCCAACCCATAAGGGGTGGGTGGTCGAAAACTTGTTTTCAAACTCCTTATGTCGTCCTCTTCTAATGAGTCGAGAAAAATATATAACTTGAAAAATGTTTATTATGCGTTTTAAACGAGAACAAAATTTTAAAATTTTTTGATTTAGTTGAAAAATATGATTCGTAGACAAAAAAGATGATGGCAAAAGTTGTAGATAATTAAATTTTGAACAATTTTTGTTAAGTTCATTTTTGCTTAAAAGTTAAAAATAGGGGAGTTATTACACAAAAACCGATTTTCGTTAAACTCAAGATGGCGACTAACGCAATGGAGCTAGGAAGTCAAAGTCTGTTTTTAAGATATTCGCTTAGAACTTTATAAAGTTCTTCAGGTAGGGCTTGTTTCAATTTGAATTTGAGGCCTAGTTGCAACACCTTGTCAAACGTTTGCAAAACATCCAAAAAGAATGTGGAATTAATTTTCTTATCTTCAAAGTCTCCCTTGATTATGTCAATAAGTCTGTAATGTATACTTGATCAATTGCTGAATGCGTACCACTAAAATTGAACTGGTTTTCAGAAATTTTTTTGATTTTCTTCGATTATTACTTGCAGGCACAGAAGTAGAATTGTTAAATTAATCAACGGAGATTAATAATAATCCTTTACTAAGCTGGAGCTTTATTAGTCTTAAAATTGTATTAATTTTAGTTATTTTTTTAAATAGTGTTCCTTTTTTTGTTTTTCTTTGCTTTTATTTATGCAATCGGGTGAAAATATCAATTAAAATTGTTCAATCGTATTTTCGTAAGGGCTTTGTTAAATTGTTGGAGATCACAGACAAATTTTGTTTTACATTAGCGCCCTACTAAATAAAAACAGTGTGTATATTTCCACCTCCCCAGTATGGTAGAACTATATCCTTCTTCTCTATATGATTTTTTTCATGGCTTGAACCAAACTACACCCTTTAATCTTTTATTTCTTTTCAACTAGTTGAATGCTATTAAATTAAAATAAAATCAATATTGCCCCTGACAAAAAAATTCTATAGTATTAGATCTTCGAAAAATTTGTACTGAACTTCCCAACCTCTTTGAAAATGTGTTCTCGAAAATCATATCTTCCTTACTAAGAAACGGTTTGATTCATCCCCTACTGTCTTTTCTTATCTTCTTTTGGGGTACTCTTAGGTAGTACCCTAGGTCCTTTTATTTTTGTTTTAAACATTGAAATAAATAAATAATAATAGGGTGGAACGAAAATGTATGGAGGTTGTGTAGGGACTAACTACAGAAAGTTTGACTTAAGATAAAAATTGTTCCCCGAGAAGAATTTACAAAAATGTATGTTTTTTTTTTGGTTTTATATAAAACTTACAAACTACATAAAACTAAATTAAAGCCAGTTAAAACTACAATCTGAAATTACTCAGGGTTAACATTTTAGAACGAGTTACAATTTATTCAACTTAGAATTAACTTTGTACTATGAAACAGGCCCTTAGTTGCCTTGTCAAAAGTTTTTTGAACTATTTGAATAATGAAGTTAAAAATATTGGAGTCATTTTAATTTATTATACTGTTCCTTTCTTTTTCATTTCGTAGTTCTTCCATTTTTGTGTTTAATTTTCTTGTGTTGTATTCGGTTTTTCGAAAAGATTTTTTCAACACACGACTGTTCTCTAATTCAACTGCATTTTGACATGCAGCAAAAACTGCTTTAGGCAAAATAACTTACAAATGCGATTCATTTATTTCCTCCAAGTTTCTCCCTTCTCAAAAATGTAACTGATTTTACACTAGATCGAATGAACACGCCTTCAGAATTCTTCTATCTAAAAACAGATCACGTAATGGCTCAAAATTCTTTCATTCCCACTGTTATTTCAAAACTCTTCTTTTCCAAATAAAAGGATCATTTTCAAGACTTGAGGGCTATAAAATAGGATACAAAATTTTAGTTTGAGAGAAGGCTATTAATTTTCTTAAACACTTTTAAAGTAGAAAAGAAAAGTTTATATCTTGACTCCTATGAATATCAAGTTATGAATTTTCCTAAAACATATTGAATGAACTATAAAAAAGTTATGAATTTGATTAAAATTTACAAATTTTATATTTGATTTTTTTTTATTTACAATGAAATTCGGTTTGAAAAAAAAAATTCAAAAATGGGCACAGAACTTTACGAGCAGAATTTAAAAAAATAGAATTTTAAGAACATAATTTTGAACTAGCAGGGATTTTGACTGCAAACCATTCTGCTACAGAATCGAGAGCTTTCTACGTTATCGTTTTCCACTATTTAGCCTAAGTGGTCTATTTTGAATGGAAACATTTGCGATGAAGAAGTTCTATAAAATAAAAGGGTTATGAATTTTCATTTTCAAAATCTTTAAAAGCCGATGGTTTCTTTTAAAAATTACTTTTCTTAGACCTGAGATAACTACAAACAACGGGTTGTTCAACCATTTCAAATCCTATGTTGATTTTGAATATAACTTTTGTGAGTTACCTTAGGGACTTAAATCCTTTGATAGTGGAATTATTTTTTTTTTGTGGCATCATCAGTTTGTAGTGAAATGAGTATAGGCGAATGATATCCATAGTGTCGCACATCGATTTCAGTAGATTTTTGACAACTGAAAGATAACGTTAATCCTCAACTTAAAAACTACTTCTGAGTCAAATCAGGGCTAAGGATTTGCTTACCCTGAGAATTAGATCGAAGTTGACTCATTACCCAATAAAAGTCCTATTCGAAAACATTCCAAAACTATTCTGGAATTTATCTTCGTCAATCTAATTTAATTTGATTT
The DNA here is from genome assembly GCA_946251815.1 of Dasysyrphus albostriatus. NCBI lineage: Eukaryota > Metazoa > Arthropoda > Insecta > Diptera > Syrphidae > Dasysyrphus > Dasysyrphus albostriatus. The sequence goes on from OX276336.1 coordinate 144,483,191, forward strand.
TTTGTAACCTTAGAATAAATGCGTGAGAAACATGAAGTTTTATAACCAATTAAAAGCATACAAAAAGCATGAAGAGTTCTTAACTTCCGGAAGGCAACGAATGCGCTTCTTACCAAACCTTTCGGTAAAAGATACTTCTACATTGGGTTTGCATCAAGAACTGCTCTTTCCCTCGTAAGTTAAGTGATTCAAAGTCAGAGTAGTCTATAGACTTACTTTATCCAACTTATCTGAACTCAAAAGCTTAAACAGAAACATTATACGTGTGCGAGAGGATTGCGAAACAAAATTTAGTATAGATACGAATTTCAAAACCATTAACACACTGCTACCCAACTCAACATGCCCATCAGCCATCACTTTAAATGAATTAAAACGAGCTATATGCGGAAGCTAAGTTCAGATAAAAATGATGATACCTTACCTTTATTTTGTACAGCAATATAGCTGAACCCGCAGGATACTTTATATAGTGAGGATAAAGGATAAATGTTTAAAAGCTTGTGAAGATAATGGTGTGTTTCCTCAGTTCATTACTGCAGAACGAACGGTTAAATTTTCTCATTCAGCCCACTTAAAATTGTAATTCAATTAAACACGCTATACCAAGATGGAATAGGTGCTCTGCTCTTCTGCACAGTTAGGTGTTTGGTATGTGAGGGATGAATCTAAGGGTTAATTATTAAAAATGTACAGAATCCAGTTACGAACTATGAGAAATGTGAACATGCAGTTTTAAAACTCTGGCGGATGATTAAGGTAGATGTGTCCATGTGGCTATTTAAAAGCAATAGGAAGGCCTTGAGATCATTGAACTTAATGTGCATGTAAAGCGAATGTGGGTAAATAAAAGGATTGAATGTAAAAAGAGTCAGATACCTGCATCATTACGAGCCTAAAATGATATTGTCTGATTTCTAATCATTATAAAGGATAGCTACAAGGATGTCGAATAAAAGAAGATTTAAAACAAAAAAACTTCGTCAATGATTTAAAATGATTTACAAAATTAAGGACTCTCGTAAAAACTGAATGGAATCATGTGCTGTCAATGTGGATGTGGGTTGATGGGAATACTTGTAGAAGCACACCTTCTTTTCATATACAAATTTACAAGCCAACAAATAATGAAAGATGTCTGGATCTGCGCTAGTGAAGAGGATTTATAAATTCTAGATGTGTGCCGGGTTGGTAGATAATAAATAAGTACTCGAGACATAAAGTTAAACAAAAAAGTGTACATATTTTGTATTTATCATCATATTTTGTGGGAAGAATATTTTAATACCCAATTGAACCATCCCTGGTGAAATAAAATCAATAGATAAATGTCGTCATTTGCAGACATCATAAAATTCTTAAATGTCATTCATAAATCCATATGACCCTCGATTAAACAGCCCTAGCCTTAAGCCCAAAATCTTAATAGACGATAGATAAAGTATAATTAAATATTCTTAGCCCACACAGTCAAAAAAATATTAATATACACAAAATACAGCACAATTTATTACCACTTAAGGCAAACAAGCATAACTTTCACACTCAATTGCCAAATTTATCACAATTAAACCAATGAAAAACAAGAACAGACACAAAACAGTCATCATATAACAGTGCTCCTAGGAAAATGATAATTTCCCAAATTTGTATCTCCATGCTGTGTGCGGTGTGTGTCATGTTGCGAAAAGTTTTACCATCCCGTGCCCATAACTCACACTCAACTATAAACAACACACAATTTGTTTCATAACCCATAAATAAAATCATATATAATGTTAACCGTCAGAGCAGAGTTTGCATTAACCCATCTAACAACAGCACCCTTAATTCATATCTCACCCGAAACAAAAACAAACAAACACAAAAAAAAATCCTTCAATCAGGACTTCGCACTATCAGAGCTTCAAGTCTGAACATACAAAACGCCCATCTTATACATCAGTTATGTATTAATTTCATTCATTCAACATCATACATCAGATACACAGGCACAGAACTCGTACTTAACCTTTGGCCCTAGAAAAAAAACAACACACAGGAGCAGCACAAGCCAGACATGCAATATAATTCTTTATCGAGTTCAAGGACATGCGAATGCGAGTGATGAGTGAAATTTTATCTCTGGAGTGAAATGAGACAAAAACAAACACAACAAAAGCGAATATTTACAAATTCAAAGCAAATATATATACATACACTCGCAAATACACAAAACCGAAATAAATGCGTGACTATGATAACGAATGTCTTATAGAATCCTTGAGGGCATCTTCACAACAGAAACAAACAAACAAGAATAAAAAAAAAAACACCAAAATGAATTGAAAGGACATTAAACTTAATTTTAATAAATTAACTGTCTAGACAGAATGAAGGTATATTTTTATTTTTATCAAGTTGTTATCTAATCAAATAAAAAAGGACTTTCACTGATCCATTTGGGGTGTACTTATGTTGTATTCAAATAGCATAAACGAAATTGTTGTTCATTGTTTTTCTTTTTATGTCAATACCTTCAAGGACCAAAGAAGGTATATGAATGAATGTGCGAATTTGAAGATATTTTTTATGATTTGAAAAAGGTGTGGGTTTTCATGGAATTCAATAAAGGACTTAAGGATTTAGGGTCAGTATTTCAATTTATTAATATCATTAATTTCTGTTTTATTTCAAAAATGTTACTAAATGAAGGATCTGTGGATATTGGTATTTCCCCCTATTTTATGAATAGCTTGACTTATATTGATCTTTGGTGCTTTAATCCTCTTGGAATGAAAATGGCCAATGACATCAGATCGCAGGTCGCAGCTTAATATAACAATGGTATCAAAATGCCTGATGATACGATTATGGGTTGGATACGAAATCCCGCAAATTAAAATCTCGCATTCAAAATCTCGCTCCTTCTTCTTTTTCTTCTTCTTCTTCTTCCTCTTCTTCTTCTTCTTCTTCTTCTTCTTCTTCTTCTTCTTCTTCTTCTTCTTCTTCTTCTTCTTCTTCCTCTTCTTCTTCTTCTTCTTTTTTTTCTTCTTCTTCTTCTTCTTCTTCTTCTTCTTCTTCTTCTTCTTCTTCTTATACTTCTTCTTCTTCTTCTTCTTCTTCTTTTTCTTCTTCTTTTACTTCTTCTTCTTCTTCTTCGTCTTAGGTCCGACAATGTCTGTGAGGTTCCGCTTACGGGGCATAGGCCCTCCATAACCCCAAAAATAATGAAATCTCGCAAAGTAAAATCTCGAAAAAATTAATTAGATTGCAACAAAAAATGTGTTTGTTGGAATCTAAAAAAATTTTCAAGATATCCTACTTTTGGCAAAATATGTTTATCCGGTGCCTGACTACTTTTAGACCTCACTGTTATTTATCAATTGTTGCTGTTATTTCAATTATTGTTGTCAATAATTGGTTGTAATGTATCATGCTTGTGGTGTAAATTTCATTAGTCATAGTTGGCCTTGAACTAAAAAATATTTTTAGTTACAAAAACTACAATTTTGAAAAATATTTTTAACAAAATTTTACCAAAACTCTATTTTTTTGTAATACTTAGTTTTAAATTACATATTTTAATTTTTATCAATAAAAGATGAAAAAAAAAAGTTTTTCGTTTTCGAGCTTTTATTTTCACTAAACACTAGTACAGGCTTATAAAGGTTTTTTTAGTCGAAAAAATGAAAAATAGTTAACAGCAGTTTAAAGATTGATAATGGTTAAGGGGGTTATAAGGAATGTAAAATAAATCTATTTCCCAGGGGGGGGTAATTGTATTCTTTCGTTGACGTCTAATGCAAAGTGTTCAATAGAAAAGTTGTAGATCATGCAAAAATCTTCTTTTGCATTTTCCAAGAATTGTATGCAATTCAACAGCACTCATTTTTTTTGCATTTTTAACCGTTGTAACTGTATATGTTGTGATTATTTTATATGAAAGCACATGAAAAAACAAAAGAAATGAGTCCTAAATGAACTCTGTACGATGATTTTCGGAAGTATACATTTTTCATTTGAAAAAAAAGTATTTTTTATAAAACAAAATTGAATATCTCAAAAACCACTCCATGGCCTTACTTATCAAAATAGAGGTAATTAAAAACAAGAAATATTTTTACAAAGTTTTATTTTTGGAGAAATGAAAAATTAAAAACTAAAGCAAGAAATACCGTTTTTCGCCATTATCTCGAAAATTTTGAGGTTATGTTAAAAAATGACTGATGCATAAGAGTTATTGATTTTTGCGTGATCTACAACGGTTCTATTGAGCACTTTTCATTTTGACGTCAACAATTTCCCACCCTTTTTACACTCCAAAAAACTCCTTTCAACTCCACTCCTGGGAAATATATTTATTTTATATTCCCTTCAGCATTTTAAGTCCACAAACTGCTATTAACAATTAAATCTTTTCAATGTGTAATCAGCTTGTACTACACAGAGTTAATTGCTTGGTGATTTGAATTTGCCAGATTTTGATTTGCGTTATTTTTAATTCCGAGATTTTGGTTGAAATTTGCAAGATTGATCGGTGACAATTTATAACCAGCGGGATTTTGTTAAAATCCAAGTTAAAATCTTTTCATTGACTACTAAGTTCTTTTTATCGCGACTTTTAGGAAAAAAATAGACAATTATGCCACAAAATCTGGACAAGATTTTGCATCAAAACCTACTATTGGGTGCCGGATCGCTTACTACTTGGTCACTTGTAGGTGTATTATTGTACTAAGAAAAATCATTTTCTAAAAGTAACTAAATTTCACTTAAAAATTTACATAAATTTTCTGTCAAAAAGTGTCTTTCAAGGATGAAAAATTTCAAAATTTCAAAATCAAATGATTATGTAATTAAGGAAAATCGTGAATGATAAATTGAAATTAATTCACCACTGGTGGACTAAAGAAGGGGTGGAGGGGGGGATCAACAGAAAATGGAGGGGGGAAGGACAGAAATTGTCATGACAGAAAAGTGTCATGACAAAAAAGTGTCTGTATACTTATATACATTTTACGGAAATTAGGTAAATAATAACAAACAGTTTACCATCATTTATTAATTTATTTAAACTTTGGCTTAAGATTTATGCATTTAAATCTTTATTGTTACTCGTAGTCTTATAAGTAGATAGCAAAAAATAAAAACAAGAAGTCTTTGTTCATACACGTTCGTCTTGCATTATTAGACAAAAGAAACGACAATACAAAAAAATCTATTCTCCTTCAGAGTTAACGAACAAGAAACTGCTGTCAACCCCATCAATTTCCCCATGGCTTCATCGCCCAACAATCTCTTCCTCCATAGTTAAAAATAATGTTTCAAAACGTTCTTCAATAGATCTATGGAACATTCTCTATCATATGTACATATGTGTATGGCATCGATACCTTTCATTCATGTCCATTTTGAAATCTTTTCAATTTTCAAGCTCTACGTATATATATTGTATGTGCGACATTGAGACTCTGAGTGAAAAAAAGACAATTTTTCCTCTAGGATATACCTACATCATATCCTGGTTGTGATATCTTCATATATTCATCGAGATGACACAAAACTGTCTAAGGCAAGACTTTTTGCGCCACACTTGGATTTATAAAAGCTTTAAGACGTTATTTTAACCACATCACTAGACTTTTAGATTGTGCATTTTCAAACTGTTAAGGAAACTTCAGTCGTATTTTTGATTACCTATTTCAAGATCTTTTGTTACAAGAAAATGCACCAACAAAAAAAATCATATTAAAGGTTCCAAACTAGATTTCTGCCACATCCTGTCAATTGTATGTTTGTGTTACACCAGTATGCATTCTCAAATGCGCTCTTTCTCTATTCTTGAATAGAAAATCCATGTCAAAATAGCATTTTTACACAAGAGTCAGATCCTCCAAAGTGTATATCCTTACAAAGAACGACACATGCAAGACATACAATTTCATTACACAAATCTCATCCTTTGCATCTCTCTCTCTCCACCCTCCTACCGCTGCAGCCTATCGTTGTAAAAGGAAATTTGGTTTTCACTAGTGAATTGCCATCGATTGTGCAAGTGGGAGACTATGGAAGAGGAAGAAATAGCTGTGGAAGTGGCTGTGGCGATGGTGGTGTCCTAGTCCTTGGTACAATATAAAATCGAGAGAATAAAACACAAAGCAAATTCCCAGTTCATATTCATTCCCAATGAACGGTTTAGCAAAAGTTTCAATTTTTTTTCAATTTTTTTAATCTTTTTTGCCATAAACCAATACTTTTGTTGTAGTTGTTGAAAGGATCACCCTCTCTTTGTTCACTATGACGCCTATGTCGGTATTCGAAACTTAATTCAAGTGCAGGATGAAAAAATAGAAAAATAAAAGAAAACCCTTGGAGGTACTTTTGTATGTTTGATCGGTGTCGAAGCGAATTTACTAAGTGAGGAACAAAAGTTTATAAGCACAGACAACACTACATTTATACAGACTTGCTATACAGAAAAGATATCCATATAGAGCAGGAGGTGAGCAACAAAAGGACCTCAACAAACACTTTGTTGCGTTGGTTCTGTGCGGTGTAAAATGGAAGTGGAAGAGTGCAATGCAAAGCAATTTTTCGTATCGGGCGTCAACATCATTCAAAGCGGTAATCGAAGTTGTATAGTGTCTGAATTTAGTATTGTATTGCTTGTGCATCCACAGGCACATACATACATTGATTGAAGGATATTTTTTTTTTTTTCAACCCAAACCCACCTATCCTGGGTGAATTTATTTTGTTTTATTTACATATTTATGCGGAAAAATGTAAAAAAAAAGTTTTACTACGTTAAAGCACTTTTTAGTGACTTTTCGCGTGTTAAATCGTGTGGAAAGCAACGATAAACTTAAACCAGAATTTGAAATATATGTATGTTGTGTTGGTAGGTATATGAATGTATAACTACTTCTGTTTGTGGAAGCTCGTTTCTTTGGAAGTTAACGTCGTGTTGAAGGGATTTTCTTTTGAACAATTCAAATTGACTTTAGTACACTAAGATCTCAGACACAGTGCAATCGATTGAGAGTCATTTGGAAGAAAAATACTTAGTTGAAGTTAACATTTCCATACATCAGACGAGCTACACAGAATTTCTGTACATGACAAAACTTTTTGAATGGTTTTATTTACTATTTAAATCTTTAAAGAAAAATAAAGCGCAATCTTAAAATTGAATGTTGGATACAAAATCTTGCAACTTAAACTATTTTATTCGACATTTTGCATTACGAAATCTCGTAATTACAAATTCCTGCAAACGAAAATCTCAAATTACTAAATTTTGCATTTTTAAGACTCTTGTTTATGATTTCAAAAAGAAGATGGAAAATTAACTGGGCTACTAAATGCAAAAATTGGACTTACTCATCCATACTCAAATGGATGAACAAAATAGAGTCCTCATAAGGATGGGTCAATGTTGACGTTAAAATTGCGTTTTTATTGTTCAAAGATCGTCTTAATAGAAAAATATATATTATCCAGCCAATTTCTGACAAACAAAAATACTTTTGATACAAATCATACTTTTTACAAGACTAAAAAGAGTTGGTACACATTTGAGACTGCAATTTCAAAATTCAATCGAAAAAGAAACACAAAATAGAAAACCCCACCTGCCTTTTCAAAAGATATGCAAACATCCTCACACAATATGCAAACACCCAACAGAGGAAGCCGGAGGCATTTCCACTGGCCATATAGTAAGAATTTATAGTCGGCACTTTATGCCAAACACACTCATATTTTTTTTGCTATGCTATGCTTGTTGAGTTCGTCCTTGCAGAAGGAAAAAAATCCTTTTACCCTTATCTTTCATACAAAACCATCAGAGAATCCCACACTCTCCAGTGTAGGTAGTAATGAACGATGAGAGATATTCCCTAAATTCCATGTTGTACTTCAGTTTTGGAAGTAACGTTTACTCAGAAGTCATAACTGTGGGTTGTGTGAGAGCTTTTTCCAGCGGAAGGGTTGTTATTTCTTTTTTTGCAAAAAACAAAAAAAGTTTGCTATCGCGGAAGGGTTTGTGTCTCAAAGGAAGCAAGGTGAAGGTGCACTTTAGCTACCGGATATAGTCGTATTTGAGCCTACAATCTACCAAGTGTGTTAATGCCTGAATTTTGAATAGAAATAAACAATCCTTATGGTAGTGCTGTTTCAGAATCATTGAGGATTCAGGAATCGCTGGGGTATAGTCCTTTGGTATCCTTTTTGCGCTATAGAATTTGGGTTCGGTTCTTCGTGAAATTTATTTTTTTCTAAAGCTCGTTTATTTTATTTATGATTGTTTGTTTGTATTAAGGATGTGTCATAACAATTTGTTCAAGTGACATTCTAACACTGCTGCTTAAATGAAATGATGTGTGTCTGTGTGTGTGTGCTGCTAGATAGAAATGCTTATGGTGAGATAGTGGGATATAAATGTCAGATAATGTTAATCCATTCAATTTTATTAGGACAGCAAAATGACAGGGATTATTTATTTTGAATATTATTCCCAGTTTGTTTTTATTTGAATTCAAATAGAAATTTAATTTAAAAAATGTCAAATAATTCAACAAGAATTTGGAGAAGGCCAAAAAGGAAGATTTTGATCGAAATTGATGTGTGATGCACACCTGCCTTTAGTTTGTGTGTCTATCTTGTACCTGAAACAACAATATGGTCACCTGAGAAATGTTTATCTTAGAAGTTTTGCAAAAAAAAATATCTCATTGGTAAAACGCGTTCGTCTTAGCTGATATATCAATTCTCTTTCGAAAATTTACAATAAGTATGTACAAAAATACTCGGAATTTTGTGGAAAAAGCCTCTAATTTCTAATTATCTACATCAAAATCTTAAATCAACCTTATTCTACATACTCCTACTCTTACTTCATCTTCAAATTCAACTTCAACTTCAACTTCAACTTCAACTTCAACATCAACTTCATTTTCAACTTCAACTTCGACTTCAACTTCTACTTCTCAACTTTTTTTCTTCTTTACTTTTCTTTAATAATAATAAAAAATTCTCTATTTCTATTTCTATTTCTATTTCTATTTCTATTTCTATTTCTATTTCTATTTCTATTTCTATTTCTATTTCTATTTCTATTTCTATTTCTATTTCTATTTCTATTTCTATTTCTATTTCTATTTCTATTTCTATTTCTATTTCTATTTCTATTTCTATTTCTATTTCTATTTCTATTTCTATTTCTATTTCTATTTCTATTTCTATTTCTATTTCTATTTCTATTTCTATTTCTATTTCTATTTCTATTTCTATTTCTATTTCTATTTCTATTTCTATTTCTATTTCTATTTCTATTTCTATTTCTATTTCTATTTCTATTTCTATTTCTATTTCAACTTCTATTTCGTTTTCTCTACATTTCATTACTTCTCTACCTCTCTTCTTCTATACTTTTCTTCTTTTCTTCTTGTCAACTTTTCATATTCTCCACTATTCAATTTCCCTACTTCTCTACGAGTCTCCTTCACTACTTCACTACTTTTCTACTTCTCTCGCTTTTTACTTCTCTACTTTTCTACTTCTCTACTTCCCTACTTCCTTACTTTTCTACGTCTCTGTTTCTCTACTTCTCTACTTTTCTACTTTTCTACTGCTCTACTTCTCTAATTCTTTACTTCTTTACTTCTCTACTTCTCTACTTTACTTCTTTACTTCTCTGCTACTCAACTTCTCTACTTCTCTACTTCTCTACTTCTCTACTTTTCTACTTCTCTACTTCTCTACTTCTCTACTTCTCTACTTCTCTACTTCTCTACTTCTCTACTTCTTTACTTCTCTACTTCTCTACTTCTCTCCTCTTCTACCTCTCTACTTCTCTACTTCTCTACTTCTCTACTTCTCTACTTCTCTACTTCTCTACTTCTCTACTTCTCTACTTCTCTACTTCTCTACTTCTCTACTTCTCTACTTCTCTACTTCTCTACTTCTCTACTTCCATACTTCTATACTTCTCTACTTCTATACTTCTCTACTTCTCTACTTCTCTACTTCTCTACTTCTCTACTTCTCTACTTCTCTACTTCTCTACTTCTCTACTTCTCTACTTCTCTACTTCTCTACTTCTGTACTTCTCTACTTCTCTACTTCTCTACTTCTCTACTTCTCAACTTCTCTACTTCTCTACTTCTCTACTTCTATTTCTCTTCTTCTCTACTTCTTTATTCTTCACCTTCCCTTTTTTCCTACTTCTCAACTTGTCAACCTTCTTCTTCTCCACACATATTATTCAAAAAAAAAAAAAAACTTTTGCAACGGCAACACTTTCGTTATTACATTTGACGTAAAAACCACCTCGGGTTTCATATTCCATTGTGACGTCAAAACTCTTAAACAAAACAAATATCACAAAAATCGCAAACGTAATATGCCTAACCTGCTTTTGCTGTTGCCATCGTACACGCAGCATCACTATGCAGGTCAAAGAGAAATCCTGAAAATGTAACAAAGAGAATCAAAGCCTAATAGTTAGCCCACCAAAACTCTACGCAGTCACTTTACATCACAGCTGCTGCCTTCAACCATCAACCATTGTGCAGTGGGTCAAACTTGCGCATGCCCCTCCTCTCGAAATGAGAAATATTTCCCGATATTTTCAAACACACTCTCAGCCAGTTTATTCGGAGTCCAAATCGGAGTCTTGCCTAACTTCATGTATTCTATGTGAACCGTTAGAAAGATAGCTCAGCTTGCGTCAGTCGAGTTATGGTTTTGAAAGCTTCCGCAAATCAAGGAGCAGCGCGTCGTTCCGCATCAGGTGTTGGTAAATGTGAAAAACGGTTATGGCTATGTTGCCTTATAATATCCTTGTGTTTCCTGTTTGCTTTGTAATTCTATGTCTATAGACGGATACTTTGTTTAATTGTTATTTTTTCTTCGTCCTCGGAAAAGGATTGTTTGGTAAAAAAAAAAAAAAAATCGGAACAATTGTATTCGCAGTGACCGTGAATTTGTATCAGAGTGTGGAACACAGGATAAAGGACCTCTCCACCGAGTTCAGAACATCAGAGTTTACCTCTGACGTCAACGAGACGCTCCGTGACGGTAGTTGTGATCTTGAAACGTTCGTCGACGTCGACGTCGTCGTCGTTGTTTGGTAATACATAAGCAGCAGTAGTAGCAGCAGCAGTAGAAGTGGCACCAACGTATGGGTGGGTTTCAGTGTTTGTTTGGCAAAAGTTGCATAATCCTGCTTTCGCAAATGCAGTCAGCATACATGTCGAGCTAATTGTCCTTGAAGCCTCAGCAAACACATTATTCTGCTTCGTTGAGTCAAAGACTCTGCGGAGCTTTGTGTTTGACATTTTGTGTGCTCTCTAATATACATCGGTATACACCGGGCAAGTAATTTGTGTGTATTATCCTTTGTTTGCGAAAATCTCGCGTAAAAAAGCTGAAATAATATTTAACAAACACCATATATCCTTGTATACGACCACAGGCAATGTCAGGAACGTGGTTGTGTGTGCTCAATGTGTACGCCTGAATGTAGGTCCTTTGGTAAAAATTAGCATGGCATTTGTGTCCTTGAACTAGTAATCATAGCAAGGAAAGAGCAAGTGAGAACACACACAGCACAAAGAGAAGGAACAAGAGAAAAACATTTTCAAAAAAAAAAAATAATAAAGGAAAAATGAAAAATATGCACGTATAAATTGTAATCCCTTTTCTACACCGAAATCCCAACAAAATTCATACGCTCGTACCATCCAAAGTGAGTGAAGTAAAAAAAATTAAATAAAAAATGTGAAATTGAAAAGTTAAAACATTGTTCAAGGATACGTTTGTCGTTTATCGTTTGTCGCGTGTGTTTGCTTGCAATCTTTTCACGTAAAAGGTCACAAGGTATTTTAATTAAAACACACACACTCACATAATTTATGCTCTGTTGTGTGCAAGGATATCCCATGGATTGTTTGAAAAGGGGCTTCGCTGGGACGCCCGCCATACAAACAACAATAAAGGATATTTTATGTGTCAGCAGTGAAAGTTTACTGAAGAAAGAAAATGTAAAATAGAGAATAAAAAATTTAAAAAAAGAAACACACCAACCAACGAACGACTACAGGATCTCAATGTGAATTGTGTTTGTCCTCTGACAGGATTTATATATTTCTTCGCATTTGGCTACTGTGTATGTTATGTTACTAGGATCTGTGTATGTGGATCTGTATATGTGTCTGTTGGTGTTTTTTTTTTAGCTAAAAAAAGAGAATATTTATCTGCCTCAAGCCATTATATCCCAATAACAATGGTGAACGAGATATCTGTTTAAAAAACTGGTGCTAGTGCTTAGAAAGTTCTCGGCAGGACATAATTTCTGGGTGGGATTCTGTGCCAAGTGCAGGCTTTGCAGCGTTCGAAACAGAAAAAAGAAAAAAAAACAAAGTTTGTGAGTCCTGCCGTGTGCTACATTGCGGGTAAGAGAAAACTCACCGGGAGTTCTTCTAAAGAAGAAAAACTCGGCACAGATTTCTTCTGTGAAAAGCTGGTGCTCCACGTTCGTCGTTCGTTTCCACCACAGCAGCTGCACAGTACGGCTTAGAGAGAGAGAAAACATTGTAAAGTGTTTTTCTGTGAATGTTTTGAATCTGTTTGATTTCGCGTGCGAGTTTTCGTCTTCTTTATGCATTTTTTTGTTGTTCATTCTTAAAGAATGTGCACTACAAAAATTGGGTTAAAAGTTCGACTAAGTGTGCGGTTGTTGTCGCGGTCCTTGCTTTCAAAATAAATAGTGCACAAGGTTTTCCTGTTGTCGTTACAATTTTTTTTTTCTTTCATTTTTTTTTTATAATAATTTAAAAGGATATTAAATCCTCTTCTCATTTTATTCAGCAGCTATTTATAAGCACGACACATTTTAGTCAGTGAGTGCGAATAATGTGCTGTTATGCAGAAAAACTCACTTATATCAATGTGATGTAATTAGAAACAGAGTGAGGGAAAATATGTGTCATGCGAGTGAGTGAGTGTCCTTAATGAAATTGACTTTTCACTTTGATACTATGCAATTAATTATCGTTTTAGCTTAGAAAATGTTACTAAAGAGTGGACGTGGTTATGGTGGTTTTTGCTGGTTATGATGATACTATGTATGAGAGGATTTATTATTTGAGTTAAAGAGGAAGGCGTGATTTAGCATTTATTGCAATTATTTTCCCACAAGGCTCTGACAGTTATTTATTGGACTATCAATAGGCATTTGTAAGTTATGTTATTGGTTAAATATGATAATGAGAGTTTGCAATTATCACGAAATGCTGTCGAAAAGAAAATTTATTAGACAAAATGCTAAAAAACTTCACTTTATATAATCAAATGGTGTGGTTTTGTTCTGGCAAAACCTAAAAGTCGTGCTACTGCTGCAGAGAATAAAAAGAACTTAAGGCGAAATCTGTATTTTTTGTTTGCAAAAAAATGCGTATACGCCATGATCGATAGATAAATTAATAAAGGAATACAGAAATATCTGGTTAATATTTCGAGAAATTAAAATATACAAATTTGTTTAACAAAAATAGTACGTATACGCCATAGTGTACCATGATTAAACGAAAAAAGTAATTTTAAATCTAAAATTATGTCATTTTATGTTGCCATAATATAGTGAACACAAAAATATGAAATATTAAATAGTTATCAAACCTTAAAATACTAGTACTAATAGATAAGTACTTAAGGATTAATCCGTTAAGAAAAGGGCTCCACTTCCCTTTGAATTTCAATAAACTCAGTCAAAATAGAAAATTAAAAAATTTAAACTTTTATTCGCGAAATAACTTTTAGTAAAGATGGTCTTTTTATTGAAAAGAAATTTCCAAAAATTATTATTATCATTATTTTATTATTTTATTTTATAAGTTACAAAATTTTATTCAGATATCTCGAAAACGGGTTAGAACTTTTTATAATTTCGTTGCAATATAAGCATTGATGAAAATTTAAGGTTTGCTAACCAAAATTTTCCCTTAAAAATGTTTTAAAAATTTTTATATACAAAATGAATTTAAAAAAAAATAGCTTCGACGGTTTAAATTTTTATTTTTATGTATTTATATTAGATTAAGAACGTGGATGGCATTCTATTTTTACTCTTTCAGGGAGTTGTTCTGGTGAATATGAGTAAAGAATTTCATGCTTTTAAACTTTTTTCTCTCATGATTTTCCTGTCTTGTTATAGGTAGGTAGGTAGAAATTAAGAACCCTCAGCATCTTTAATAAAAGAACAAGTACGAGTAAATCAGTCGTGTAATTATTTTTATTTTATTTTGTCTTGAAAACGTTACAACTGATTTAAATAATTCTTTTATGCAGAAGGGTTTTAAAAAATAGCAAAGTGTTCCATCATTTTCAAAACAAAAATATATATTTTTGGATTCTTAAAATATATAATTTTTGTTTTATACCAAAACATACTTTTTTGAAAAGGAATGGTCGATTTTATGAAGCCAGGTACAAAATATTGTTTTGGTTCTTTAAGAAATATTTAAAAAATATATAACTCATATGGAAAAATAACGGCACATTAAAAATGTTCAAATCCCGTTAGAAAAATCTTTGTCTTCTCAAACAACTTATGAGATTTTAATCAAATTGTTGTATTATGCTTGAATCAGTACAATCATAGCGTAGCTTCTGGAATGCATTTTAGTAGATAAATTAATAAAATAAGTATTTTTAAGTGATTTAAAATAATATATTTTATTTATAATCTTCTTAAAAATTCCATTAATCTAGTATTAACAGTACTTCCCATTGAAGATTTTTTTTTACTTTTTACTATCTCATTATCGGTTGGTCAATTTTTCACCAATGCAATTCAATATCTCAAAATGGGTCGAGAATTATTATTTTCCAAATTCCTTGTATATCCATCATTAGAAAAACCATTATTTTTTTCTAAACATGTTTAAGGAATTTTATATCTATATGGTTACAAAAATAATTTTTAAAAATTCTCCTAACAATTTAAAAAAAAAAATTTATGTATTCATAATTGATCAAATATTCACATAGCATTATCTTTTTGTCACTTCAAGGAAACAAAGGAGTTTAAATTATAAATTTTAGCTTTGTTTGACATTAAAATGTTTATAAAAAGTTAATTCAGAAAATCATTAGTATCTTTTTACATTCTTTATACTCGTAACTTAAATAAATAAAATGCTCCACTGAGTAACATTTTCAATTACTATTTAATATTCAATTATATTCAAAGAGAATTTAAAGAAATTCTCTTCAAACAAAATGGGTCAAAAGCACTAAATTCATTTTTCGATTTATAAATAAAAGAATGCATTGAGGGTATTTTTTTTTAAACCGAAAAATTAATTTCGTGCTTTGGAATTTTTATAAAAAAATTTGAATAAGAAAATTTTAAATCAAAAAATTTCGTATATCAAAATATTTCCATGCATATTGTATTTACGATAATACATTTGCTTTATACATAAATATATGTTGTATTTGTGTTCAAATGTTAGATCTTTGAATGAAGATAAAATTTCAATTTTAAAACAAACTATCCAACTGTTTTTGAAATGAGGAACTGTCGAAAAAAATACCTTTATAGCTTTTTTTTTTATTTAACAATAATACATTATGACGTATACGTTCTTTTTTTGGAAAAATAAAAATGAATATTTGTATTTCTTGAATTAGAATCACTATGACGGTTAAACTACAGTATATATATATATATTTATGGGTCACTATGGTGTATACGCATTTTTTTTGGCAAAAATAAAACAAAATTTCTCTATTAAAAAAAGCTAAACAAACTGTGAGTTTTATGAACATTTTGCAGATATTAATGAAAGCATGAGTTAGGAATTATTTCAACTACAAAAACACCCCATTTGATTAAAATAAGAAAAGTGTGAGTTAATACTATTCTGTACTGCCAATTTAACTATTTAAACATTTTTTTTTTTTAAATCAATGGGATTGCTTTCGAACAAAATAAAATTGCCATAGTCTTGGAAAAGAGAACAATTTTTTTCAAGATTGTATTAAGGAACCCCTAGGCGGCAAGTCTTAAAAAATCTCATCGTGTTTAAAATATTAAGTTGAAAAAAAAAAAATTTTAATATTTCTTAAAATCCAAATAATACCTTTATTTTGTAAAATGTTTTTGCATAATGCTATTTAAACATTTAAGGAGCTTTTTTAAGATTAAGATCAGGAATTGTTAAATTGTTTTCAAAAATACCGAAAATCAAATAAAAATTTGAAGGCAAAAATTTGTTTAGTTTGCAATTTCGAACATTTTATGTAGTTGGTTCGATTTTCCGCTGTTATACCTAAAAAAAATGTTCCCACCAACTACACTAGTACGGAAAAATTTTTTTAGTTTTTATTAGTATTTTTTGAAGAACTGTATCTTTGTGATGAGTTGTATACAATTTAATGCTTTTTGGTTCGATATTTGTTTACGAAAAAATTTGTTTGCTGTACCGTTATTGCGTTATTGTTAAAACTGACACCAACAAAAAAATGTTTGTCTTTGTTCTTTTTAGGGTCCTCATTTTCAAAGATAGTTTGTTTTGAGTCAACCAAATGTGTTGGTCAAATTGCCTGTTTATTCAGTTTCAATTTTTTTTTGGTATCGTACATTGCGTATTGAATAAAAACAACAATTTTCGTTGATTTTCTTAAGTTTAAAATAAATTAAAAAAGCAATTTTTTTCAAAAAATTAAAAACATTTTTTTTTTAATTTTTCATACATAAGAACTTAAAATTTTATTTTTATTTTTTTTTGGAAAAATATACTTTTTTTTCTTTTCAAGTCAAACAAAATCTCTAACCAATGCAAAACTGTGAAAAAAGTCGAAAAAAATTGTTGTTTTTTATTTACTTTGATGACGACTAGGCAATGTGTAGGAACAACACAATGTATCCTTTTAATTGGCTTGTAAGATTTTGACAATTTGGTGAAGAAAAGCGGTTCAGTGAATCAATTTAAAAATTTACAAGAATATTGAGTCTGTAAGATTCTATAAATCTGCATACCAATGCGAGCTATGCAATCAAAATTTGAAAAGTAACAAACGATTTACCAAAGGACCGAAAAAGTAGTTTTTTTGTACTTTTTTTAAACTAACGATGAAGAGTCAAACAAAAAATTATATCTATCTATCTTAAAAAAATTATTCAAAAACCTTACTAAAATTTTCAAAACTGTATTTGAAATTTTATAACGTCCTTATTTGCGGAGATATTTGTAATACTTGTAAGCCCACAAGTTTTTTAAACGAGGGCCTCACTAGTATTTGATAAGTTTTCCTTGTCTAGTGAAGCCTTTTTAAATAAACTTGTTAAAAACTTGCCATTTTCCAGGTGGAATATAACTTATAATTGTACTCAATCTTATTCGAGCCATTTTTTTTTCTAAACAGTTTTATGTTAAGTGTCATTGTTTATATTAATTACTTTTGAAAATTTCAAGTAACATAGTACAAAAACTATCGCTACACCTTAAATAGCGTTTTAAATATATATTTTTCAATTTTATGGCTATTTGTATCAAAAAAGAAGTTATGTACATTTTATTAGTTTTTCTGCGTTTGTACCTACAAAATATCCCTGCAACAGTTTAACCTCAACTGATTTCCATCGACATTTTATATTATGTTTACTTAAAATTTATCCGAAAATTAACAAGAATGGTAATGCTAAAATGACTGCTCTTTAAGCACCAAAAGGCCAGAACTAATCCTCATTATTTGAAATATGTATATTTACTCGTATGTGTATCTACATAGTCATTAAAATCATGTTAATTGAGTGCTTGATTGATAAGCCTAACTAATAATAAATTATGAAAGAACAAAAATATTGAAATCGAATTTAATTATTAAACTAAATGAAAATCCATTTACATAAACAAAACCATTTAATTCCAACTAACCACATTTAAATTATAAAATAACTCAAATTATCCAACATACATACTATCACCATAAGACCAGTAGTCAAAGAAATATATTTATTTTCAAAATTATTTTTGTATGTTCTATAGATGCTTTTAAATATCAAAAGGAAATATTTAAAAACAACAAGTTAAATTGTACGTTAATATTTAATTAAAATAAAAAAGTGTTCATATAAACTTAAATTAAAAAAAATAAAATATTATTAACATCAAATCCACACTGCCTCAAACAAAAGCAATTGAAATTATTAATGTGCGTAATACTGTTAAACGTTTAAAATCAATTAAACATTTATAGAATAAAAAAATATTAGTGCGTATTCAGTTTATTAATTAAATAATAATAATAAATATAGTAAAATTAAAAATTAAAATTAAAATCAAACAAAACAATCACAGATTCCAATTAAATTAAAACAAAGAAAATTTAAATAAAACACACATAAAGTATTTGTGTTTAGTGTATTAGTATCTCTATAATGAAAAACGGTACACGTACACAAACGGATTATGGGACTCACGTAATCGCATCGATAGCAATCGAAGGGGATTTTAATCGACTCCGATAGAAAAAGAATCAAGTGAAGAGTTAAATCGAAAGCCGGTTTGGTTTTCTCGCTTATACAATTTTTTTTTTTGTTGTGAAGCACTTTCCCCCTCAACACACTCCCGCTAAATCGATCGGCAGCAAAAAATAAAAAAAAACAGACAAGAGAACCTTGTCATTGGATTATTGAGATTCAGGTGGCAGAGGAGGATTAAAGCAGATTGGAACGCGAAGGACGACTAACAAAACGGTATGAGTGAGTATATATAGAAGGAAATCGATTTTTTTTTTAATATTCATCCATTTGTCCCACATAAAGTTGAATTAGAATTTAAATTTAGTTCATTTTTGGTTTTGTTTTTTTTTTTTTCTCTGTCGGAAGTTTGTAGTGGAAAAAAGAAAACTTTGGAATCACTTTCATCCCAGTAATGGTGCAACCACACTACTACAGCCGGGATTATCCGAGAATAATGAGTTCTTTTTCTTTTTGATGCTTCCCCGTGCATAATAATGCAGAGGAATATATATTTGTACAGGCAAAGCCTTAAGGAATTTCCCAAGAGTAGGTAGGGATGTGTATGTTTGATGAGGAAAACTTTTTTTTATATTTTTTGTATGCCGATGCCGCGATGGTGTTTTTTTAGCTCGAGTTTCCAGAGTTTTTTTTTTTAAGGAATTACTCGAGCTAGAGTGTTTACGCTCGATGTGAACATTTGCACTTTAGGGCACCACAAGCTACACAACTTTCGATGAAGAATAAAATAAACATATGGAGCATGTTTGTTTTACGAATGTAAAAGAAGGAGTTTTTTTATGTTTGAGAAAAATGGAAAATTCAAGAAGAGTTTTGTACTTAAAATTTAAAGAAAAAAAACTGTTAGATTGTCTTCTTAAAATAATGACAAAAATAATCACAATTATTTTCAAGAAGAAATGGGACTTCAAATTTTTGAGAACAAAGTTCTATACTTTTGCAATCTTTACCTTTGAAGAGTTATGGTTTAAAAATTGAAACGAATACAAAAATAATTGACAAAATACCACAAATACATAATCTTTTTGAAAATATTCTTTTTTTAAGATCATTGGCTCAAATTATGGAATTGAATACATTTCAAACAATTCTGATTGATTTAAAGTCAACTCAGTTTGAAACAAAACGGTCTTCAGAGATAAACTTCAGAGACTAGATTGAGACTGCACTTTTTGAGGAAACTTCTTTATGAAAATATTTGTGTTCTTTTGCTGTAACATTTAACATATGATCATCTTTCACAGTCTATTACTCAGCTCCCTGATATTAAGCCATGAATATAAAATCACGCCATAGAAAATTACGCCAAAAATTAAAATAGAAAAAAGCTTTAAAAATCTCCATACACACTTTCCGAACAATGTTTTTGTTTCAAAGTTCAAGCATTATGTTTTTAATTCTTAAGTAGAATTTACACATGTCAAAAAAATTAACAAAACATTTTTTTTCAATTTTTGTTGAAAACAGGTGTGAAATAGTGTGGTCTTATTGAGTTAGAACGAATCCTATAGTTTTATACTATTTTTCGGGATTTGTTTGCAAATAATTTTTTAAAAATTTCTCGAAAAATTAACTTTTAATTTCATGTATGACAAACAAGTTATGCATTCGAAAAAAAATTTAACTCGAGATTTTGACCCGACTTGTCATTACGATGATAGGGAAGATAAAAAAAGTGGATCTCACATTTCTATCTGTCTGCCTGCTCGGCTACAGCCTGAACGGCTGAATTACTTAACTTAAAACTTGGTTAGTTGATAATTCCCTCGCACATTATTCATTTTTTAAGAACCAAATATAACAGTATATGCCACGTATTTTTTTAAGCAATTTTTCAAAATCGCCTTTTTTTCAAAAACGGCTCAACAACTTTCCTAAAAAAAAAGATATAATTTCATGAAAAAAAAGTTAGCCTTATAGGTTATTCACTAAAAAAAATATTATTTTATTAATACAAAAATAATTAAAACTTGTTACAATACATATTTAAAATACTATATGGTCCATTTTTTTTAATCTTGGTATTTGGGGTTTCTTAATATTTAAGAAAAAAAATTATTTTTAAGAAAAATAACAATAACTTCCTGCCACATGTCAAAAAACAGTTTGGGAAAATATTTTTTTCTTAAAAACGTCTCCAACGATTTTTATAAAACTTAAATTAGTGCGATCTTATTAAAAATTATAAAAAATTACACTTAGCAACTACTACTTTTAAAATAAAAGTACCTTTCATATAACTTTTTTTTATTTAAATTTTCTTATTATCGGCTGTGAATTTAGAAAATGTTTCGAAATTTTTTTTTGAAAATTCGATATTTCAAAAACGAACGTATACCAACAAATTTAAGAATTTTATATATAAAAAATAATTCCATACAATCAAGTTCAATAAAGAATTACGATGGTTTTCCTTTTTTTCATCTCAACGAACTTTTTTTTACCTAATTTAAATAACGCAATTCATGCTTTTAAACTTTTTCTCTCATAATTTCCAAGTCCTTACATATAATTTTCTTGAAACCTTAGCACCTTGAACATAAGAGCAAGTACGTACGATCCAGTTGTGCATTTTATTTATAACAATTTCCAAGTAGACGAGTCATAAGATTTTTAGTGGGACAAATTCCAACAAAAGGTATTTTGATGGTGTTTTGCTGTAATGGGTGTTGCATGGATGAGAAAAAAAGTTTACCACAATCGGACCATCGAAGTCACTTTTTTCAAGATGGCGGCTGGTTACACTGGAAATCATAAAAAAAATTTGTTAATTTTTGTCGTAGAACCATAATTTCTGTATCAAATCTAGGGTCCTTAGGTTCGAAAAATTGATTTCAAAAAATAAATTTTGTCTTTGCTGCTGAAAAGTGGCATATTTTTAAGAATGTATATTGTTTTTTGCTTGATTTTCATCTAAAAAAGGATTTTTCCAACAGTTAAAACTGAAAAAAGCAGTAAACCAAATATTATAAGAAATGCGCAGTTTTTTGTTACATCAAGCATAATTTGTAACAAAAAAAATATGTCATTAATTCAGAAAATGTTTGGGTTTTCTTCCAAAAATTTGTTTGGCCTTTTTTTCGAATATGTATAATGATTAAAGCTACAATTTTTTATTTAAGTTTTAGGATTCTTGTTGACAAAACTAAAACAAATGCACACGTGCTTATGTGATAATCAATGGTTGACGTGAGTAATGGCAAATCCGTTGATTAGTTTCAAAACACATTTTGGAAATCTGGCTGGAAAAGAAAAACGGTTTTAGTTAACATAAGAAGTTTTTTTATAATACAAATTCTACTGAAATTAATTTTTTTTTAGTTTACTTTTTTAGTATAGAGTTTGGAAACTAAGTTGAAAAGATTCGTTTTTTTGGTCATATTTGTAAATAAATTTGGAAATTAGACTAAAAGTTCTTATTTGTTCGTGCTTTTTCCATTTGAAGTTGTTGGCTCTTTTTCCAAAAGTGCGGCGGCGTGGCGCGGGGTGGCGTAATTTCCACTTTCTTTGGCAAATTTTGATTCGAGTATCTAATATTGGGCGCGTTTGCAAAATATTATCAGATTTTTTTCCAAAATACTTTCTGGGGTAAATTTAGGATAACTCGATAACTCATATATTGGTGGTCAAATTCAAAGCGAGAATCATCAACTTTGTCTATGTATAGTGACCAGGATAACCCGAGGAAAACAACTCACAGTCTGCGAGACCTCCACTGATCGACAATAAACAATTTCTGTTGTCCCAAATTGTATGAATTAAATTCCAACATGATAGCACTACGTGTCAGACAGCTGATGCCACAAAAAATATTTTGTTCATGAAAGACTTGAGGTGAATTGGCCACCAAAATCGTCCAATTTGCCCTTAGTCTGTTCTGATGAGGTTTTTTAAAGTCGCAGGTCTAAGCCAATAAACCGCAATTGACCGATCGATGCCCTTAAGATCAATATATTACAGGTCTTTGTGCAAATTCAGGTTGGATGTATGTGGCAATATCATTAGAAATTATACCTCTCTGATCCATAATTTATACATAATGCATAACCATGTGTCTTTGAAATGAAAATAGCTTGTTAAATTCTATTTCACCATCAATCCACTCTTATTGGAAGACCCTTTATTTCTCAAAAGCTAATGTATCGCAAAACTAATGCTCAGAGTGAGAAATAATTTCGAAAGGGGTTTAAATACCAAATCAAAAAGACTCAATAAATTTATTTCCTTCTTGGTATGAACAACAACGTGACGATAATAACATTTTCAAATGGTAATAAATTCACTTGAAAAGATTTCCTGTCACAACCAGCTATGCTGTTTTATATTTTATTCTCCCTTGGGGTTATAGACGTAATTCAATCTAACGCCAATTTGCCCTTCACTACAAACACAAAAAAAAAAAACAAACACACACCCATCCCATATACAAATATTCTCCTAACCAATAGAATTATATTTTTGTTACGTCACTGCTGATGAAAGAAAAGAAAATTATTCTATTTTGTATTCAGATCAACCACAAGACATTTTCAATCAGACCCATAGTCTTTTTGTGTATAGAAAATGTTACTCATCCTAAATAGCCATGATTGTCACATTGAAATCAACAACAAATAATCCCCAGAGATTTATTATTGTATTTGTGTATGTATTTGTGCAGCACACATACATTTCCCTCTCTAATCTACTTTGTATAATCCACTAGACCAAATAGAATTTCAGTCTTCATAAGCCATAGATAGCCATTCTTTGGTGAATATGTGCCCCATTTGGACTCAACTTAACAAAATTGTTTACAAAACAGATAGACTAGCTTAGAATTTGAAGGAAATATCCTTTGCTGAACCTGGTTTTTGAATGAAATACATTTGACTATCTTCCCTCGAATCATATCTCTTACTCCTACTAAGTACAGATGAACATCAAATTTAAAATGTTCAATAGGAAACAAGTTCAATGTCCGTTTTACCCGAGTTATCTCTGCTTTGCTCCAAGAATTGTGTAAAGTTTTCGTAAATTTCATTTGGATACCACTTTCACACTACTCGTATACTTGTTTGCTTAATGAGAGTATAGAAGTAACAAAACAAGGACTGGATCCGGACATCAGGACAAGTACGAATACGAAGTTGACAACGAGACGTATATGTGTCCTGGATCCTCTTAAAACATGACTCCATCGCATTGGAACATTGGAGAATGTAAACAGGACATATACATTTGTATGCGTGTAGATACATATATGAAAGAAGTTAATGCGGATGTCGAACAGAATCAATACTTAGAACTTATAGAAGCAATAAACAACTGAATTCAATTTGTGTCATCGATTATTTGTGTTTTTCGAGAAGCTCGAATTGATGCTCGAAGAATTTCTTATTCAAATCGGATGTGACGCAAATTCATATATATGAAAAATGGATGTTTACATTTGACAGAAAAGTCGTCCATGATGTTGTTTGCGTATAGAAATTGGTTAAAAAACAACAATGAGGAACGTTCTTAGAATTGAAAATCCCTTCGAACTAAGAGAAACACACAAAAAGGCAATATAATATTGAATGTACGACCTAAGGCTGTTTTGTTCAATTGCCTGCTGCTATATTTGTGTTCTTGTGTAAGCCAATATGAATGAAAACTTTGTTATTATTTTTTTACGTAGAATTTTTTTTTTCAAGAATAAAACTTTTTCGGAGAATTGAAAAAAAATGGTTGCGTTTTCTGACTGGGAAATGTTGCCTTGTGCTTGTGAGTTGTTGATATTTTTTTTGTGTGTTCTCGTAAATAAATATAATATGTATTTTATTTGTCGAACTTTCTAAGAAGCATAAGTGGTTTCTTGAGTTTTGAAAAATTTAAAAGCTAGTTTTTAATGATGACAACAAGAAGAGATTAGTTCGTTTCTCGATTCCATTTTGCAGTTTTGAGTTTAAAAACATGTTCCTAAAAACGAGTTCCTAAAATAAAAACTATAACAAAAATTCAAAGCCCAAATGTTTTTAAAAAATCTCAAATTTTATAAAATCGTCTTTAAATATCCACTATGAGCATTGATGTCAGCAATAAGGTTAAGAAGAAGTGATTTACAGCCGTAAGAGAAAGGATCACCATCAGCAATAGCTGAGGGCTAACTTTTTGAGCTTTGATCAGAAAAGAAATTGATATAAATCAGAAAAAAGTATCAGACCCAAAACCGAACCCTGTGGAACACCAATTTTTATGTTACAGAGGCTTCCATTGATTTTTTTTTTAGAAAGTTACTATGATTAGCAACTCACCTTAAGTAATTGGATTGAAAAGTAAATAAGTACAAAGGAAACTGTCATGTTTAAGTCATCCAGCAAATATTTCAAAATCACTATCTCTGAATACTTCTGAAGTTAAATTTATTTGCAAAATAAACAAAAGACTTATTAAAACAATTTGCTGCCTACGTTGGATCAGAAATGCTAGTATGTTTATCCTTCCACTAAAATAAGTTGTATATTAAAATGAGTTTGAGTATTTCAATTTAAAATTTTGTTCACCATATTCCATTCTTTGAACTTAACCATTTTTAACACTTTTTTAGAGTATACAATTAAAAAGTTACTTTTATACAAAAAATTTAAAATGCAATTTTGAGATGAAAAAAAAGAAAAAAAAAAATTTAATCGTTAGAGCTTTTTTCCTATGAAAATAAAATTTTAAAAAATTGTCGACCCATTTTGAGATATTGAATTTTCAAAAACTTCTTTTTTTTTTTAAAGTTTCATATACAATATTTTTTAATGAAAAATAATCTAAATCTGTTCAGCTGATAAGGAGAAAATTAAAAATTAAGAAATCGTTCTATGAGAAGTACTATTAATAGTTGCTATTTGTAAATGCTTATATTTATTGGTACTATATCGCACAAATTTAAGCATTCGGAAAAAAATAATAAAAATCATGGAATCCACTTTATGAAATAAAAGGGTTTTCCTTAACGGTTTTTTATCATTTGAATAGAAGTTACGGTTATTTTTTCATAAAAGTAAAATTATTCTTAAAATATTTTATTATAAAGTATAAAAACCCCTTAATACCGAGTTTTATAAAAATCAACCATTTAGTTTTCATAATATTTTCAAAAAAAAGTTTGAAAATTTTTTAAGAAGTCAAAAAATATTTTTTTAAATTTTAGTAAGAAAAACTATTTGCACTGCTTAGAAGGTATAAGAAAATAATTAAAATCAAATTAACTGCTTTGGGGAAAACAGAAAATAAGAAATTTTATTTGGGAGGAACCATTAAAAACAATTTTTGGAAAAATGATTTTCCACGCGAAGGCAGATTTTGCCAGACTATATTTATTGAATTTTTTTAAAGAAAAGTTGTGAAGCCGTTTTTGAGAAAGATAAGATTTTGTAAAAGTGGTAATACAACGTGTATGGCAGGTACCATTATTTTTAGTTAAAAAAATTAAAAAAGTGTGCGGGCAGGATTACCCAAAACCACTATGTACCAAGATTTAAGAAAATCGATCGAGCAGTTTTACCTTCAGCCAAACAAACAGCCAGACGACAGACAGAATTTTAGCAACCACTTTTTTGGTGTTCTCTATCATCGCTATTTTATGTTTGTTATCTCAACATTTTTTTTGCACGAATCCAAAACTTATCTTATAGTACTTACATATGTATATCGCAAGTAAAGTCATACCTTCCATAAACAAATAAAAACTGTAGTAAAAAATCCCATTTTTCTCGAAAAACATTTACAACTAACTAATTATTTGCCCAAAACGCTATATTTTGATTTTGAACAATTTCTGGCTGGGTCTAAATTCTGTTTGCAAAATTCTGCTTGTCAAAATTCAGCTTGTCAAATTTCTGATTGTCAAAATTATGTCAATAATAAATAGATGGTTTGGATATTGCACTTTTTAACATTTTCCAAACCTTCATTTTCTAAGTAGAAAATTTTTAGAAAACAAATTTCTCATTCTTGTTTTAGCATGAATTATGGGAAAATTCCTGTTGTTTGGTCTTAAGACAACTCTTGATCTTATAAATGCAAAATTGTTTTAGCTCTTTTTTTTTAAGAAAAACCGATTTTCTTGTCTTCTACATTTATTCGTCAAAATCTATCCAAGATACCATTTTAAATTTTTAATGTCTAGGTCTTACACAAAATATGACCTGCTTGAATTTTTAGTTAAGTAATATTATGCATTGTTGCCACCAAAATTAATCCAACTTATCTGAAAATTTTAATTGATTTCATGAAAATTTCATCGAAATCTTAATGAAAACTCAAAATTTCAAAAAAATCGTTATAAAATCCTGTTCCACCTATTCAAAGCTTCAAATTTTTTTTGCCGAAATCTCAGTTTTCAGTTTTGTGTGAACATAGTTTTATATAAGGTCAATTTAGTGTAAAATTTTGCGAAGAAAAAAAGTGGGTAATGCACTCAATTTACAGCCTCAATGATCTATTAAAGTTTAAGCAAAGGAAAAGAAAAGTGTGTGGCTGATTATTTGTTTTGTTATGAAAAAATAAACCAATGTAAAATTTATAATTGAGGATGTGCAAACCAAAAAAAAAAAAAACAAGTAGTCACGAGTAGTGAAGAAATTGAATAGTTATTTGCATACAGTTGAAAAGCATTCCAACCAACACACCCATTAACCTCGATTTGCGGAAAAACAGAAAACAAAAATAAATAAATAGGTATCAAAAACAAAATCTCTTCTAGCTTAAAAAATGGTGCAGCAATCAGTTGTGTAGCGATAAAGTTGAAAAATTACCGATTTTGTTTATTTTCGTTAATAATATGAGTTTAATAAGAAAAAAACAGAATAGGCAGAGTTTTATTACCAAACATTTTAAATGACAGAATTTTGACAAGAAAAAAATTAGTACATTTGGTGGTGCAACAGCTCATGAACAACCAGGGAATAGTGACTTACAACTCTCAGCCATTCCTGTGTGCGTGTTGTTGGCAGAAATGGTGGGAACCTAAAATTTGTTGCCGAATCCGAACGAACGGCTAGATGAGAAGCACTTATTTATGACAAGTACACTCTTGGAGGATTTATCAGTTATTCGCAAGAGGCATTTCCTCAGAAAAACCCTTTCTGTTTTTTTTTTAGGTGGCAGCGGCTGGGAATCAAACCCAGGCCTTCGGTATGACAGTGCAACGCCACGAGGTACTACAGAATTTTGACAAATAGAACTAAAAAAAACAGAATTTTGAAAAAAAAATAATTTTTGTGAAGAAACTGAATTTCGAAAAGCAGAATTTTAAAACCAAATTTCATAAAAAAATCTTCTTTGCGGATGTTTTTTTGTTTTTGAGATAGAAACGAAAAGATAGGATCAAAAACCATACAGGCGTAGAGACCATCGAAGGACGTCTTTTGAAAATCACCATCATCGGTAATGTAAAATAAAATGTATCCAAAATTAGTTTCTCTTTTTTAAAGAAACCCAATATAGATATAACAAGTTCCACAAGTAAATAAATATCAAATCTAATTGCACAAAATATAAAAAAGTAAGGAAATATTAAAAAAATTTTGCTCCTTTCATCTTTTCTCATTTTTATTTGACAAAATAAAAGTTTAACCGGATTTTCGTTCTTGAATGAGCAAAAGTTTTAGAGGAAGTGTTAACGAAGTTGCAATTTTTTTCCTTGCGTTTTCCTCAAAAGCAAAGTAGTACATTTTTTTTGTCATTATTCGTTTACAATTTCACTCCCTCTTGAAGGGTTATTCGACTTGCTCACTAAGGTCCTAGGCTTTAACTACAATTTATTTATTTTGCTAATTTCCTTAAAGTTTAAATGTTACCAGAGTAAGCAAATGCAACAAAAAAAAAGTTGAAGAATAATACTTCCGGCATTTTTGTTCTCAGGTCGATGTTTGTTTGAGAAAGTGAGAGAGAGAGGAGTTGTGAGTTGTTGCATGGGCAGATTTTAAAAGTTGTTAATTAACTTTTCTCTCTGTAGGGAGGTTTCCGTTTAAGACTTACGACACCCTCTAGAATTTTTGTCATGTTAACTTTGTTTTATTTCAAAAAGTTCCTCGCACAAAATTGAAAAGACACAACGAGATGCATTTATTTATGTAAATCGTTAAGAATTATAAATTAACCCATCAAAAAAAAATTAACAACACCAGTTAAATAAAAGTGTACAAAAGTTAATATTTAACATTGTGTCTAGTACAAAATTCCTCCCAAAAATAAATAGAGGTAAATGAACTTTGACGTAAATAACATGTGACATAAGAATTAAAAAAAAAAATAATGTCATGGAAAATGGTGTCAAAAACCTTCCTCATTCTCTTTAACCTCATATTCTAGACTACAGAGTGTTTGTTTTTGTTTTACTAATCTCAGCTAAAATGAAAATAGTAAAATGAAATATAAGACTGAGTTAACCAATGTGTGTTTTTTTTCTGTTTATATAGAAGCCGTGTCGGTTGCCACATGACGAAATGAAACTCTAAAACAAACCATGAGGTAGAAAAAAAGCCCCCACCAGCAACAACAGCGCTTTACCACGTTTATTCATTTTGTAGTGAAAAACGGAAAAAAATACAAACCCAAACAACCCAAAAAATAAAACAAAGAAAATAAAAAAAAAAACAAATACAAAAAAGAACTTATTTAGACCCAAAAACAAACTGCACAACTATTTTAAAATTATGAAATACATTTGGAGTTATTTACAGAAATCCTATGGATCCTGGTTTTCATTAAGCCAACTTCAATATACCAAAAACCATAGTGTTTGGTGTATGAGGATATAGTTTTGTTTTTTTGTTATGTAGGTATACCTATAGAAATGTTGAATTTGAAACTATTTTAACGAGCAGGGGTGGATTTAATATTAACTAAATTGAAAATAATCTACAGGCCTCTTATCTACAAGGGCGCCTGATGGCCTCATAGTTCATATTTCGAAAAAGAAAAATATTGAAAATGCTATTAAGGACTCTTATGTGTTGATTAAAAAGGTTATGTCGTTGCTTCAAAGCAAATATTAACAAAAAATGGTTTAAAAAGATTTTTAATGGGACAAGAAGCGAGATAAACTTTTTAAACCATTTCCAACCCTTATCAGTTATTCTGTAGTTTCTTTTTAATGGAAATAGTTATAAAATATTTGCTTAGCAAAATTTTACAGAATATTTTGTTCTATAAAATAAAATATAAAATACTGGTCTACGACCATTAGAAGCCGAAAAAAATCCAATAATATGTTGTTTTCACTTTTCCAAAATGGCGGACCCTTTGCTGTTTTACTTTGTGGATTTAGACTCCACGTCTAATTGAGATACTTATTTTGTATTTGAAAAAAAATATCCACAATTTTTTGTAGCTGCTGTTAAAATCTTATATTTTTTTGTCTATGTGGGAGTAATTTTTAAGAAACTAATCAACTGAAAACTGCCTTCAGGCCTCAGTTGTAGATCTCTCCACTATGCTTATTCCGAACCTGAATAGGGAGGGAGGAGGCTTTTGTGTTTTGTCTTGAATACAAAAAAAAAGCCTGCATTAGTTTAGCTTCGATGGGTAGATAGATCGTTGGTGATGGTTACTACATCAGACCTAAATAATAATGACGATGAACAAGTTGCCCGGGGGAATGTAGATAAAGGTACAAAGAGGTGTTTTTCTATTTTTTTTTTTTATAACTTCTCCCTTTTTATGGTCTAGTTTTTTATTCACATTTCGTTTTCATTATATTTTTTTTTTTAAATCTGGCTATCAAGGGATTTATCCGTGGACGAATTGTTTTCAACCTTTCTCTTATTATTTTTTTTTTTTTTCATTTATTCTATTTGACTTGTGTGTCTATTCTGGATTTTTACTTTAAAATGACAAAATAATACAAATGGACAGTGTTATTGGAACGAAAAACTAGGAAAACAATCAGAGTAGGTGCATCATGATTTAGGACATTTAAGGTAAAGCCTTTAGTATTTTTTTCTTCTTATATTTGAAATGGGTTTAATTATGTAAATTGTTTGTTTGTCAGTTAAAAAGACTACGAGTATAAATAAAAAGTAATTTCATTAGTAGAAGGAATACGTAATTTATTGATTTTCATTAGAGTGATAAAGATTTATTAGCTTTGTTTAATAATGATTGTGATGATAGAAGGTACCACATCTTTCGTTTTTGTCTTCAAACAGCGTTTATAATTGCGATTTATAATTTCTGGTCTTAATTTTTCTTATTTTGTATTGTTTTTGGTTGGAAAAGTTGAAATTTTGATAAGTTCTTCGGTAGACCTTTGTTTTTTTTTTTTAAACGCAACTATAGGGTTTTCCAATTTGAGCAGATCAATGTTGAAATGGAATAGAATAACTTTTTTTTAAGGAATTAAGAATTTTTAAACACAGAGTTTTGGCTTTACAGAATTTTGACCCAGCCGTGGATTTTTGTATTTCTCTTCGATTTTTATATCCGTAAGTCCACACACGGGATTTTTTTTTCCGCATGAAAATTAATTATTGTTTTATTAAAATTTTGTCATAACTCAGATATTTTTAGAAAAAAAAATGGATTGCACCAATGCTACAACCATTAAGCGATCGTGAACTTTTTAAACAAAGTCTAACGAAATGGAATAAGACTGGAGAGCAATTCTCCATTTTCGTGTACTAATTTTATTCACACCTAAGAGATCTGTGAATTAATTTGATTCTGTTAAGAATTTTTAACTCACTCTTGCGAAATTGCCCATACAGTACTCAGTACACATGATTTGCTGTGTATACACTATACACAGAGAAAACTCATGCCCCCTGGGCTAGACAAATAATTTCTTTATTGAAAAAATAACAAAACCAATAGAACCTACAGCACTTTATGACTCACATAAATTTTCTTTTGTTTTTCCTATAAAAGAGCTCAAGATAATATTTTCCTTAAAAAATAAAAATAAAGATGGAAGAACAAAAAGTCCTAAAGTGATACTATTTGTTTAAGGAGAAAGCCAAAAGTCCTCCAAGATATAGCTTTTGATCACCCAAAATACCATCAATCTTCAAACTATCTGTGAAATCTTCTTTTTTGGAATTCAATTTCTCTGCAATGAAATGTTATGTATTTTCCCTACTTTGTTGGGAATGTCCTCTTTGATGTTTATACAGGCTATTTGTATGCCCCCCGTAACAGAGTAGGTAGTGGAATTTTTGATGAATAAAAAAAATTCTCTCTTATCACAGAAAGATTTTTTAGTCAAAGAGAAACGGGCGAGATGGGATGGTATAATGGCTGGCCCAGCCTATAAAGTAAAGTTTATAATTTAGACGCTAAAAGGCTTTTAATTAAAAATTGGTAAGATTTTTTTAGTTTTATAAAGTGAAGCTATGGTTTGAATCATTTTAAAGTTCTTTGCAAACAAAAGCACACACACAAATGGAATTGGGACATCAGAATCCAGTTTATTTTAGTATTGAAATGGACCTAACCAGCCCGACAGACGACATCGGCCACCACAATGACGACAACAGCGCAGATTTGGGTTGTTAAAAAACTTACCCGAAACTGTCAACGACACACTTTACCCAACTACACCATAATGTAACTTTAAATTTCTTGTGCATCCCTGACCTGGATTTTTGCAAGAACCAAACTACAACCAAGAATCAGCATTGTTGGCCCGGATATCGGATTCAACCGACTTTGGAATTTCTTTAAGAGCAGCAGAGAAGAATGAAGGAGCAAAAATAAGCTGGGTAACAATCAACTTTTGTTTGGTGTTGTATATAGGTTTAGGTACCTCTATTGGATGTTTATATAGGTACCATCAGGGTTGTGCACACTAACCTACAATTTTCCAGTAGCATGCCCCAAATCTCTATACACACTTTGAACCCACTTCGGAAATTGATTTTGCAACATCATCAACATCATTATTATCATCATCGTTGGACTCAGAAACGGGACAAAACCCCACCCAATACAAATACCCATATTCATTCAACCTACCTATACACAAATGGGGTAGAAGTTTGCTGTAAATTGATTTTTCCTTGCATAAATAATTGCTGGTCTGATGATTTATAACGCACAGTGCATTCGTTAATTTATACAAAAATCAACTTTCAAATTTAGCAAAATGAATAATCAACAAAAAGAATGCAAAAAAAAAATCAAATATGGTTGAAGAGTA
Source organism: Dasysyrphus albostriatus (assembly GCA_946251815.1). Taxonomy (NCBI): domain Eukaryota; kingdom Metazoa; phylum Arthropoda; class Insecta; order Diptera; family Syrphidae; genus Dasysyrphus; species Dasysyrphus albostriatus. Next base: position 144,515,881 of record OX276336.1, read on the forward strand.
AAATCTCCGGTTAAATTATGTGCATTAATTTTTCACATGGAGTAGCTGGCATATACGTACAATGAATGCCATCAAGGGTTGGAAGTTGGTTGATAGCATTACAATTTATTCCGGATCTGGCTATAACCACAATGTAAATTGGGACAGCAAAAAATGTCACATACGAGTATGATGGGAAGTTTTAAAGAAAATAAAAAATAAATAAATTTGAAAATCGGTTTAGTTTGCATTATCGATGTCATGGAATGGAGAGTGAGTGGACTGATTTAAATCTGTGGTTGACGGGTGTCGGCATAGATAAATTGAAAATAATTTCACTAGAATATAAAAGGAACTCTTGAATACTTGTTCTTGTGGCGACACAAATTAAAACAATATAAAAATATAAAATGTCATGTGATTTGACTGAGGGTGAATTTCACTGCTCAAAAAATGATAAATTGTAAGCAAATTCTAAAGTTTATAAATACTTATGACACGGTCTGTTCGATTAGTGTAGTGAGTTCGGTAGAATCTCACGGTGCAAATTTGGAGATTGAGTACTTGCCTATGCAACCAGTTACCTAGGGTCATTCAACTATGAAGTAAGCAGAACAGTTTTTTACTCAGTAACGGAGCTAGCTAGAAATATGTAGCTAGTCTCAAAATTTTTAGTTTAATTTGCATTTAAAGAAAAATTAAGGTCCAAATTTTGAGGTCCTTACTTAAAAAAAAATAGAATAAATTAATTTTTCGCTTCACTGTTAAGTTAGCAGAACAGTCCTCTTTCTAAGTAACGGACCTAACTAGAAAATTGCAATTACATTCCAAACTTGCGGATTTTTATGCACTTTAAGAAAAAACCCAATTCAAATTTTGAATTAACTTTTGAAGTCCAAATTTGACAGCAAAAATAAAAAAATACATTTTGTACTATTAAATTCACTGATGTGAAGTTAGCAGAACAGTACTTTTCTCGGAGCTAGCGAGAAAACTGCAGTAAAGTTCAAAATTTACAGTCTTTATGCACTTCAAAAAAAAAGCGCAATTCAAATTTTGAAGTCCAAATTTACCAAAAAAAATCGAAAAATCCATTTTGTACTGTTAGCTTCACTGTGAAGTTAGCAGCAATGGAGCAAGCTAAAAATATGCAGCTAGCCTCCAAATTTGCAGTTTAGTTGAGAAAAATTAAGGTCCAAGCTTTGAGGTCCTTATTTAAAAAAAAATCGAATAAATTAATTTTTTTCACTTTTTACTTTACTGTGAAGTTAGCGGGACAGTCCTTATCTCGGTAATGGAGCAAGCTAGAAAATTGCAGTTTTTTCTGTGCTTCAAATTTTGGAGTCCAAACTTGGCAGCAAAATCAAAAAAATAATTTTTCACTGTTAACTTCACTGTGAAGTTAGCAGAACAGTCCTTTTGTTGGAGAAAAATTAAGGTCCAAATTTTAAAGTCCTTATTAAAAAAAATCACTGTGAAGTAAGCAAAACAGTCCTTTCCTCGGTAACGGATATACATGCTAGAAAATGCAGTTAGGCTCCAAATTTGCAGTTTTGTATACGCTTCAAAAAAACTCAGTTCAAATTTTTAAGTCCAAATTTGGCAGAAAAATTGAAAAATTAGTTTTTCACTGTTAACTTCACTGTGAGCTTGGCCAAACAATCCTTTCTTCAGCAACGGATCTGGCTAGAAGTTTTTTAGTAAGGTTCAGTTTTTGTAAAACCTTAATAAATTTTCAGGTAATTATACAAATGAAATGAAATTGTTTCTTATTTAATTTTTGCTAGAAGTTTGTAAATTTTAACTGAGTTCTTCCTTGAAGTACATAAAAACTGCTTATTTTGGACGTAATTGCAATTTTCTAACTAGTTCCGTTACGGAGATAAGGACTGTTCTGCCAACTTCACAGTAAAGCAAATAGAGCAAACTGATTTTTTCGAATTTTTTGTTAAATTTGGACTTCAAAATTTGAACTGATTTTTTCTTGAAGCACATAAAAAGCTGCAAATTTTGAACGTAATTACAATTTTCTAGCTGGGTCCATTACAGAGATAAGGACTGTTCTGCTAACTACACAAGGAAGTTAATTTTTCAATTTTTCTGTCAAATTTGGAATATGAACGGGGGTTTTTTTTAAGGCTAAAAACTGCGAATTTGGGTTTTCTATCTAGATCCGTTACTGAGAAAAGAATTGTTCTGCTATTTTCTCAGTGAAGTTAGCAGTGAAAAATGAATTTATACGATTTTTTTTTCCAAATAAGAACTTAAAATTTTGCAACTTAATTTTTGAAATGCAAATTAAACTACAAATTTGGAGCTTAACTGGAAGTTTCTAGCTTGCTCTGTTGCTGAGAAAAGGGCTGATCCTTTTTCTATGTAAGGACTTCAAAATTTGTGGTGATGCTTTTCTAAAAATGCAAATAAAATTGCCTAATCAGAGCTTCTTTCAGATTCATAGATAGGCTGGGTTCTGACAAAATGACATAAACTGCTAACTTCACAGTTAACTAAGCAGTACAATGAGTTACACCCACGACCCACTATTTGGTGAATGGGAAAATCCGGAATAAAAATGCATAAAATATAAAAAAAAAAACTACAAATTCCTACCATGGTCCCATTGGTCTAATTTAAAATTGTTCTACTAACTTCATAGACGTTTACTATAATTTTTGATGGGACGAGGTTTAGTCAATATCGAGCTATTTTTGAGAAAATTTGACAAACTCAAGAAAATTATTCGATGCTTTTTTTTTAGGGAATCACGTATCAAGCAAATCGATGTACCTGTTTACTGTCTGACCAGAATTGAGTGCTGCAACTGGAAAAGCTGTCAAAAATGTCGTACGTGATTTTTTTTACTCGCCCACAATGTTCAGATTTCTGACGTTTGTGTCATTTGAAGTCAGATGGGCGAATTTGATTGATCACAAAAATAAAAATAAAAATAAAAATAAAAATAGATAATGGTAAAATGGAAGCTAAAATTACTTAACTTAGTCAGAGTTTAAAAAAAATTTATAACTCTCTTTAAACCCCATGAAAACACTCGATTGGGCTCACAATTTTAAACGTCAAAAAAGCTGTGTGCAAAATTTAAAAGTTGGCCAACTTGCCCAGCTACGCCTGCGACTGCGCTGTATTGTATTCGTATCATCAGATTCTAGGTCTATTTTACAGGAGACGCAAAGGCGCACAGGACGCATAAAGCGACGGACGTCATAACGAAAACTACCTTCTTTGTTTGACTTTTCCAATCGTCTTATTTGATTTGGTAAGGTATTTACCAAATTTAACTCTTTAAAATGAGACAAAAATTTTTAAGAAAGCAAGTGAAAATTGTTCAAGTTGGGATTGGCATTGTTTATGTTAGTTAAGCACTTATAAGGACATTTAAGCTTGTTTTTTGTTAATCCTTTTCCTCTATCTTAGCACTTGTTTCTTTCAATGACATTTCTGGAAGCTTAGTCCTACTTAACTAAAATTATTTAAGTTCCACAAACAGACAGAGTGAATTTTTAAATTTCATATTAAATCAAATAATTGTAAATGTTTTCGGGTAGAAAAAAAAACTAATCTAAATACTCAACTAACTCTTGAGACGGAAAGATGGCAGTGGAAGAATAAAATATTTCATAAAAGCTGTAACATTTTTTTTTTTTTATTTTTATTTGAAATTTCTTTCTCAATATTATTATTAAGCGCCTCGTTTTTGTTTACTGTTTTTAAACAAGGAATGGAATGAAATAAAACGAGCTGAGATATAACGGGTGATTTTTTAAGAGGTTTCGAACTTTAAAAAAAAAAAAACACAAAAAATTCGAAAAAATGAATAAAATATTTATTTGAATCGATAGTTTGAACCTTGCCATTTAATGTTTAAAGATAATTTTATGCAAATGTTGACCGCGGCTGCGTCTCAGGTAGCCCATCCGCTGAGTCCAATTTTGGCATACTCTTTCACACATATCGGCCGGTATCTCACGAATGAATGCATGGATGTTGGCTTCCAGTGCGTCAATCGAAGCGGGCTTGTCCTTATAGACATTAGCCTTGACATACCCCCACAAAAAATAATCTAATGGTGTCAAATCGCACGATCTAGGCGGCCAATTGACCGGCCCGAAACGTGAAATTAACTGTTCACCAAACTCGCCTCGCAATTGCGCCATTGTTTCGCGTGCTGTGTGGCATGTGGCACCGTCTTGTTGAAACCACATATCATGCAAGTCAAGAACTTCCATTTCGGGCAAAAAAAAGTTTGTTATCATCGCTCGGTAGCGTTCACCATTGACAGTAACGCTGCGATTCGCATCATCTTTGAATAATGCCGCCGGCCCATAAACCGCACCAAACAGTGGCTTTTTCGGGATGCATTGGTAGCTGTTGCAATGCTTCTGGCTGATCTTCACTCCAAATGCGGCAATTATGCTTATTTACGTACCCATTCAACCAAAAATGAGCCTCATCGCTGAACACAATTTTTTTTTTCACATTTCGAACCGAGCACGAATTTTGATAGTAAAATTCAATAATTTGCAAGCGTTGTTCATTTGTAAGACAATCCATGGTTAAATTGCAAACCAAACTGAAGCTGTTTGACAGTGACACAAGGTACTAAACACACGTCAGCTGTCAAAACCAGTGTTGCCAAAACCAAACCAGCTAAAAAATCACCCTTTATTTCTATAAACTATATAACATTTATGTATTTAACTCACACAAACTAAACTTTCTATTGTTGTCTCTATATATTTTTTTTTTTTTTGATAAAAAACATTCTTTTGTGGCTTTCATAACTGTTTTGAAATTAAAAATATAAGAATAAAAATAAATTAAAAAAAAAAAAACTTTTTAAGCAATAAAATTACATCAAATTAGGCTAATAGGCAGTTCTAGCTTCAGGGGAATGGTAAAGAAGATGGTTTACCTACTTATAGTGAATGATGGTTAGGTTATATGATGATGATATAAATAGAGTTTCCCAGTTTTGCTGTTGTTGAAAGAACTGCTTTTAGAGTGTTTGCATTTTTTTTTTATTCAACCATCATAATATATGAAGAAAGTCGGTCTTGGGGGGGTTTGAATTAGAACGTCGTCGTCGGGGCAATGTCTGTATAGTGACAGAATAAAATATAAGTTTTTTTCTGGCTTTGGACAAAAACCTCATAATGATAATGACAATTATGTATTCTATAAATGGCTTTGTGTCACGAACATGAAGTCACTAGCTCTAGCTCATAACGTAACTCACTTGACACATTTAACGCACTTTTACAAATTGTTGAAAAGAGGTTATTACGTCTCTGTTGCTTAAATAGAAGAATGTGTAAAGTGTTAAAATTGTTTTTAACAGTGGCAGTTTAAGGGACTGAATGTTTAGACATATGTTACCTACACTCTTTCTGTGTCATAAATAAGCTTTTTTTTAAACGAAGCCTTATTAAATTTTAAAAATATGTTTGGTGTGATATTTTTACTTGCGATATAGGTACTAAAGGGTATTGTTTTTGACGTGTGGTTTTACATCTGGCAATACCTTTTTCGGAGTTGGTCTTTTTGACAGATGTCACTTGATTTGTGCTCAGTTTGGTTTGCCATTTCATAATGAATAGACTTACTCCTGAACAACGTTTGAAAATCGTGCAAATTTCTTACCAAAATGATAGTTCGGTTCGCGCGACGCATCGCGAGACAATCAATTTATTGAGTGCATTACCACGCGTCGTGGGGCTATTTTTTGTGGGGTTATGTGAAGTCGCTTGTCTTCGCAGATAGGTCCAAGACAATCGACACCTTGAAATAGATTATTCGGCGCCAGTTCCAGGCGCCCATTTTTAACCAACCCAGCAAGTGCTGATGTAAGAAGGCGGTCAAAAATCACTCTGTTAAATATGTGTAGTACTGCGAACTTGGCTACTATAGCGTGCCTCTTGATAGTACCAAGTTTAATGTTAATCTAACACTTTCACGATGGGGAGTTGTTCTAATAAATACACTTCTAAGAAAATAATTTTTTCTTCAAAATACCTATCCCTCATCCATCCATAAAGTCCATCGGGAACATCACAGAAAAAGGAAACAACAAAAAAAACGTAATGAACTTTTATCAAGGCTTATTTATTGATTGAGAGTTATTAAATCGGATGTTACATACACAAAAGCGGCCAGATCCGGAGTTTTTCAAAGAAGTTTAATAATAAAGGAAATGAAAGAAAATCATGTTCCGTTATGTGATTCCGTCTGATGCCGGCCCGCTAGGCTGGACTTTTTCATCTCAATCCAATCATAAAGAATCTGTACCTATACCTATGTATTATATTGGTATTGTGGATATACATACATATACATAAATACTAGTAAATATATGTAGGATATTCCATCCAATTACTGTTATTGAAATCCACAGGCATTTATCGATCTGAATTCGATATTAACTGAACGACAATCAAAACGAAAGAGGGTCACAGAACAGAGGACCAAAAGCAAAAAAGAATAAAATAAGAGAAAGTTAAAAAAAAAAATTGTAATATAAATTGAGAACCTCTTCTACAAAAGGCATAGACAATGATGATGATGATTGTAGCAGAGGGTGAGTGTGACCTCAGCCATTCGGAAAAATCATTTCCGCACGTATCACTGACTTTGTTCAAACATCCAAACAAACACACACATCTCCATCTCTCTGCCGTTCATATTGGTTGTTTGGCCCGCATAAAGTCCTATTCCAGCCAGATTTAGAACAACAATGACCATCAAGAGTGACGACACGTCTCTCTGATCGAAGGGGGGAGGGGGGTTGGGTGATGTTGTATGTCCAGTGGGAGTAGGGATAAGGAGATTTGAAAAATAAAAACAGAAGATATCTTTTATACAAATAGATATGTAGGTACATTATGTACATACATCTCAACACAAATAGTTATAGACCCTTGAAAGATTGTTTCTGACATAAGGATTCATTTATGTTTAATATTTCTGTTGTGTCTTATAATTTTTCCTTTCTGGACTCTGATGTTGAAATTACAACCAAAGGCTAAACTGCAGTCAAACAAATAGGGTTTTTTATTTAAAATAACTTTGAATGGCCTTTTGTCCTACAAATTGGTGGTTCACCCGGTGACCTCACTTGTTTAATGGCCTTTTGTCCTACAAATTGGCCCTTCGCCCGTCGATCTCACTTGGGCTCATTAGTGGGCGTTTTTCTTTTTTCATTCAGAGCTGAGCACTAAACAGGTCACCAACTTGTCGACCATGCTCTGAACTCTCTACGAAGCGATCTTGTTCTAAGAGCTCTGACTTATTTCATGAAACACACTCGAGCACTAGCTCTGACTGTCAAATTGACGCGGTTAAGCAATTAGCTCTGTCTGCTCAGCTATTTTATACCAAACTAATATAGTGCGCTCGGAACAAACTTTAAAGATGCTCTCAACGAAAAAAACGCAAATATATGAGCTGTTATACGTACACTCTGAGCTCAAAAATAAAAACGATTTTTTGTTTGACAGTTCAGGCTCTATATTAAACAAAAAATGAAAAATGCCCAGTGACGTAGGGAGGGCCTTTTTTATATGCAATTTGTATTAAGTTCAGTTTAAAAAAGCGTTTTTCTTTTTAGCTTAGAGCAGATCTCGAGTTGTCAAACTATAATTTTTGTTTCTTTATTTTTTGGAACTTAATTGAAGGTGTACTTTTTTCCTTGCCCGAATAGGCTTGGACAAAAAACAACGTCAGGGATAAGCACTTTACATCTTCAATGCAAGAACAACTAAGCCCCTTTGGGCTAAGCAAAGCGAATAAAATTTTTGGAGCCTTAGCACAGATAAAAACTGTGTTACCAGCACGAATTTTATACTTGTTATCGATAACAGGATTTTTCGATATTCCCAATCGCATTGGACAGAAAAACTGCCCTTTTTTCTTTTCAGTATTTTATCGCTTAATTCTTGCTCCCTATCCATCAGTAAAATGAGGTGTGAATCAAGCTTGCCAGATTGGGCTGTTTATCAGAAATTGGGCTAACTTTTTTCAAAATTTCTGATATCAATTTCAGTTGAAATAATTTATAATTGGGCTACTAATAGCCCAAATCAAATCTTGGGCGATATTTTTTTGTTAGTATAAATAAATCATAACCAAAACACTTTTCTCCCCCTAAACATACTCTTTAAGCATTTCACAATTTGGCACCAATTTTTATTTAATGAATAGTGTCCCCCATTAAAATATGATTCCTTATGTCTAACTTTTTTCAATGGGAAAAAAAGTGAAATCAGATATGAAAATTCGAAAAGAGTCAGACGCAAAGAATGGTCGTGTAATAGGGAACATAACTTATTAGTTTTGACATTTCAATTCAACCTCAACAAACTTCACTTTAAAATCATTCTGTTTCTCTATTTTTCCTTGAATTTCCATTCAACTTCTCTTATGAGAACATTTTTTTTTATTGTTATTGGGCTACTATTTAGGCTACTTTTTAGGCTCCGACTTTTGACTACAAACATTTCTAAATTGAACTATAGAACTTGTTTAAGACATGGCAACCCTGGGTGGATACTGAAACGTCAAAAAATATAGTCTTTCAGTGGTGGGTGACAGACAATTGTTCAGGTGTGTTTCAAAAGTGATACATAGTGTTTAGTTCAGAGGATATTCAAAACCTCACATGCTGCGACTCTGTTTGGAGCTCTATTCTGAGCTAAAAAAGAAAAAATGCCTTATTGGCTGAACAGAATGGAGATGATTCTGCAACTGGAATACCTGTCAAAATGCTGAATATACACATATGTTACCAATGATACACACATCACGCAGCTTAGACGGAGCTGCAGACGCAGCTGGACAAGTTGGCCAACTTTTAACTTTTACATACAGCTTTTTTGACGTTTCAAAATTGTGAGCGCAACCAAGTGTTCACATGGGCTTTGAAGAGAGTTTAAAATTCTTTTTTGATCTCTAAGACGTTAAGTAAATTTAGCTTCAACTTCATCCTTATCCATTTTAGTTTTTTTTAAAGCAAACATTGATTATATCTGTAATGGGATTTCCACAGGTTCTGACTAAGTAGTGGTAATCTACTAAAATGGGTTGGTTAACAATTTCTATGATTAACAACTCAAAGAGCCTGATTACACTATTCGTTTTTCGAGTTTCGTCTTTTTGCAAAATTGGGTGAGGAGTGCAGAAATGTAAAGGGAACGAAAAATTGAACTTACGTATGAAAATTTGAAGATTTTTTCTGGTTGATCTTTGACGTTTATGATTTGACAAACGAGTAGAGGCGGGGAATGCTTGCAAACTTTAAATATTGAGCTTTAAAAATGTGTTTTGTGATTAAATTGGTATAAATTTGAACAAGTTTACTGTCCAATAAATAAATTAATCATATTTTTTGAACGTCAGAAAAACGAATGGACTTTTTCCGTTGTGTGTAAAGTGTAATCGCAAAGGTACGTACCTGTCAAAAAGATGAAAAACGAAACGAACGAAAAAACAAATGGTGTAATCAGTCTCAAACTATGAATAAATTCAAACTATGATTAAAAATTTGGTTAACAACCACAATTGATGATTTGAAACAATCATTGAATTTAGATGATGACTAGCTCTTTGAGTATTTGGCGTTTGACCTATGTTTTGCTGTTAATTGGCCTTTGATCATGCCTTATGGATAGAGAGACAAAAATGCTGGTAGGTAGCTTGGTGTATACGAAGGACTTTTATTTTCTTATTTTCATTCTATATTTCTATACGACAACGATATTTTATTCCATTTCTGTGCTCTGCTGGTTCTCGGTTTCCCATTGATGTCCTGAGAGTCCTGTTTTTCTAAATTGTTTCGAGTTCGAGAATCGAGAACGCAAAACAACTCATTCATCATCAACAAAAGCAGAAACAGAAACAGAAGCACAGAAAAGCGGGTTTGCTGGCTGCTTCTTCTGTTGTTGTATACCTACACCTACATAAATAAATATAACTGTTTCTGAAGTTTATATATAGATGTTGTATGCTAAAAGGATATTTCAGAAGCTGAGAAAGGAGCATGATTTGATGGTACATGTATATAGTGATAGTATTGGTTTGGAATCGAGGTGGTAGTTGTGTTAAGCTCCTGCTGGCCTGAAAGCGTAAGTGTAAGCTTTTCCTCTTATTTTCTTATATAGCTTGGCTCAATGAAAGAAAAAAAAATGAGGGTATACACTTTCGTATAGAGAGATGGAGATATTATTTCATATCAAGTTGATAGATTTAGGACATTAGACACAGTTCTTTATATTTTGAGGGCGACATGTTTGCTACAAAATGTATTGTATTTGATTTCAATGGAACTGAAGTGACTTTTAAATGAATTTACCCACCATCTTTTATGTTTTATATGTGTTTGTTTTTGTTGTTGATATATACGCGTATATGGAATGTTGACCTAGAAAGACAAACACAGATGGTGATTTGTGTGTTGTGAATGAATATTATTGTCTTGGGCTCAGTTTTGATTAAGATTGAAAGTGTTATTTATTTTTGTTTGTCTATTTTCTTGGTTTATATATTTTAAGAAGATTTGCTAGAATTAATTATTGGAACTTTAAAAAGGATTGCAAGAAGTATGAATAATACTTTGATAAGACTTTGGTGAATTTGCTTTGAATGCGGATATCATCTTAATCTTCTTTCGATTTTATTTTATTTTTCTATATAAAATAGCATCTCTAAGTAAGAATAATAGGTGTAGGTACCTACGACTACGAGTGAACATATATCACGAGCTTTAATAAAGATTAATTTCAAAGAATTGTTCCAATGACAGTTGCAAAATAAAGAAATTAATCATCTTAGTACATTTGATCGCATAAGGGTGAGCCATCTGTTGGTTTCTTTTTGAATCATTTATTATTTTGACGTTGACAGCTCTTATTCGCACAAAAAACTAACAGAAATTTAGTTATATATTTCAATACATAATGGATTGATTTACGCCTAAGTAAACATTGTGAAATATTTCAAAATTTACTTCCACACTGCTAACTGTGCTACCGAAATAGTTTATATTTTAGAAAGGAGTTTCGATCAAAATAATGCAGCAACTGATAAAGCTGGGTTGTTCTCAAGTTTGTTAAGAAAGTTCATGAGACTCGTTTGCTGCTTTAAGGCTGAACAAATTTAGTGATTGTTTTATACTTAACACAGAATACTGCAGCTTTGACACATAATAGTCACATTGTTGGATTGCCAAGCCTACAGTGAACCTCAGTAAAGATTTTAAGGTCTTATTCCCATACAAAAAGGACTGGGATGATGAAGTCATGACGAGCGACTTCGACACAACTAAATACATACATCTATTCTGATGGCTCAAAGGTGGAGTGTGGTGCTGGGTCAGGAGTCTTTTCTGAGTCTCTTAACATCTCAAGGTCCTTTCGCTTACCCGATTAAGGGAGGCATGCAGAATACTTAAACTAGATCCAAACCAAAATCGTAATGGAGTTATTGTTACAGACAGTCATGCAACTGGGTTTCATGATGCTCAATGACAGATGATAGGTTGGATCGTTCGCGCTTTGGTGCCTTTCTGCTATCTGCCAAGTTTCGGCATATCAAGCTCCCGCTTGATCCGATCCAATCAAGTGATTGTCTTATGTCCCACCTCTTGACTTTGGTGCTGGCTCACAACACAATATACTACAACCATACTCCATATACGGTTTAATTCAAACCAACGAACTCTGCGGTCTCATGGTGGATGCTGGGGCCGAAGTACCGCATCAGTTATCGAGTAATACGTGACTGAATTATGTGAGTTTAACATTACCGCTCACGTTTCGAGCAATCAAGTATACCAAAATTTGAAGTGGTTATTCGTTCATTCGATCACTGATGGCACTCACTTACTTGTTCACTGAAGAGGTAATTCGAACCTTGATCTTCACTGGAAACCTCCCGTCATGCCAAATAGGAAGATGGAAGCCCAGGAAGAAATCTCGTATCCAATCAAGTACTTGGAAGACCACCGGTGGATTCATGTTTGTCGATTTACAAACTGCATAGGGATCATCCCAGGCAGTACTGAAATCCTATGTTACGAACCGACTCTTTAGAGTTCAGTACGACCAAAATTACTCGGAACTAAGGAAAATTGAAGCCTGTGTACCACAAGGAAGTGTCCTAGGACCAACCCTGTATCTGTTATATACAGGGGATATTCCAGTGGACATCAACGCTATCTTCGCCACCTTTGCTGATGATACTGCAATATTGGTGGCAGATAAATCCGTTATGAAGGCTACACAAAAACTGCAAAATGCAGTCGATAAAATTAGTGATTGGACGCAAAAATGGTGAATCAAACTAAATCAAACAAAATCGACGCATATACAATTTACAAACAAAAAAATAAACAATGTTCCAATTTTTATAAACAGTACAGCAGTACCTTACTCTAATACTGCCAAATACCTTGGAATGACTTTGGATGCAAAGCTTAAATGGAAAGAGCACATAAAAAAGAAAAGAGAAGAACTAATCTTGAGGTACAGAAAAATGTACTGGTTACTAGGAAAGAACTCTGTTCTATCTATCCAGAACAAACTAATGTTATATAATCAAGTACTGAAACCCGTTTGGACATATGGCATCCAACTATGGGGCTGTACAAAGAAAACAAATGCTGAACCCATCCGAAAGTTCCAATGCAAGGTCCTTCGTGGAATAATAAATGTCCCTTGGTATATAAGAAATAGCGAGCTACATCGTGACAATTGAAATGGTTACAGAAGTGGTTAAAAAACACGCTGTATCACACAATCAGCGGCTGCAAAGTCATACCAACTCAGAAATGGAGACCGTCTTAAATGTACGAGACAATGTTCGGAGATTAAGAAGAACCAAGCCTCAAGAGCTGATGGTCTAAAAGCTATGGGAAAGTGTTATAACTTAAACTTAAGAAAGAAAATCATTTGTCGAACTTTCATACAATGATCCTGATTCACCGGTGTTTAGTGTGGTAAGAGTCCCACACTACTCGATACCTATTCTTACCGAGTGTCTTTTGAAAATTTCCATCGGATAGTAAAAAAAAAATGTTTGTCGATTTGTAAATACAAACCCACCACTTTCGCGGGTCCATTTGCTGCCAATTTCAACGCATAGAAGATGATCCTTAGAGGTTGTCTACAAATTCTCACTTTAATCCACTTTCATACACAGATCAAACGAATTATGGTATCAAAACGACGCAATTTAGAGCTAATTGGGCACCAAGCGAGTGTTACACCCGTAATACCATTTCTACCTACCTCCCTACCTTGACAAAAGTGTCCTACAAGACTTAAGAATATAAAAGAGCCAAAATACTCAGCATTCAGCAACAAGCAGTCGGACTTTTTGGAGGAGAGTTTTGCATACAAATTTCAGCTTATTTTTGCTAACAACGCCTAATTAAAGCAAAATAACCACCCGCTCGTTATTGATTCTCTCTTTGCAGGGCCGGTGCAAGAGAAAACTATCGGGTTGTGGTTCTCTGGCCACTGATTTTTTTTGGGTTGCGCCAAAAATTGTGTTATGTAACAATCTTCGATATTGAAAATACTGCTTTTGTACACGAATTTCGATTTAAGTTTTCGAACAGTCGATTTTTGGGGTTTGCATTAAGGAACATCTTGCAATTGCATTTTTGACGCAAGCGATGTTCTCGAAAATGGCCATAGCTTCACTGATATTACCCCTAGAAACATATTGGAATATGTTCTGGTTTCTTCTTACGCCAAAAATATGTTGTGAGCTCTCGGTCTAATAGTTATTCAACATTCAAAGAACCAATAAGTATCTTTCCTTGTAGTAGCTGTATACCAATTACATTTTTATTTATATTGATAAAGTATAATTTTTGTGATTTTTACCATTACGAAAAAAACACAACATTGAGTGGATTGAACGAGTTTTTTGGTAAAATATACGTAAAAACTTATTAGCAATCTGTACAGTATTGAATTTATGTTTCTTTTATTCACGGGAAATGATTTATTTAACAAACAAAATTTCATAAATTTAACGAAAAAGTATTTGCGAAAGTATTTCGCAGTGATTATACTAATCTTTCCGTGATATTCGATAGAAACATATAATAGCTCTGATATATGTACATGTTTTGCCTCAAGTAGTAGTTGACTAATTCGAAGAGCAGACTTAAAAGTCTTGTTGACTAAAAAGATTAAAAATTACAAAATACCAATTGAATTGAACAATTTAATCATCTGTGTAATTATTTTGCTGTTGGTCTGCTATTCTTGTATCGTATATGAAACAATTAATTCATTAGCTTCTACAGATATATGCACACAATCAGCTTTTGCTACCTGGTAACACAAATCAATTCAATTGATATATGCACCTTCAGGCATTGCACGTCTCTATGACAAATTGCAATCAATTAGATATACTAATGCAATTTGTGATGCAACATTTGGTCTGCATTGTCATTTTGCTGCATTAATTAAATTTAAAGACAGCACAAGACAAATCAACTTGTGATCTATGCATATACGAATGTACGAGAGTATAACTAACCTATGCAGTAAAGATACCCAGGGTAACAATGGAAATTTAAATGCATTGATGGAGGTATTAGATAAAGTTTTTCAATTTCAATTGTCAAAGATAGATTTTTTTCAAATATATTATGTAGATGTGTTTGTATGTATGTTTATGAAAAAGAAAATGGAAAATGGAAAATGGAAAATACGTATGTATATCCTTCAATAACTTGTTATTTCTTTTTTAACTGCATTATTTCTGTGTTGATTGTGTGTCCTTCTCCTTACATTAAGACGATGATGATGACAGTTTTTTGGACTCTGATTGTATTTTAGTCGCCGAGAGTAAAGTTTTCACACACAAAAAGATTTGATCCTTTTCTAAATGGCTTAATAGCTGCCAGTTATTTTGCAAATGCACAATAAAACTTTTTCCATTCTCTACATTTTATTTGTGTAATAGAAGACATTACGAACATTTGCGTGACATGTGCATCCATTACCAATATTCTTATAGAAATGGACAAAGATTCAGTAACTTTTGAATCTTTCTGTGCTGTCTGCATCTTAGCGACTCTGTCCTCAGAGGATGCAAACAATAAGAAATACTTTATAAGTTTTGTGTACCTAATATTCTCAAATGAATGAATATAGTTTTTTATTTTTTTGTTTTTCAATCTTTAGTTTTTGAAATAGTTTTTTTTATTCATTTTAAAAGTGTACGACAATGTATTTGTTTGACATTTGGCTTTTACTCGCATGGACATATGAATATACTTTTCGGTGAACTTTCTTTTCTTTGTCTTTTTATGTGCAATTTGTTTATATGGGGAATTTAAATTACTTTGAAAATGAGATAACATGAATGACTTCTTCAAAAATATCATCGAATTGTGTACACACTTTTTTTTTTTTAATGTGATGTTATGCTTTTAACGCTAGGTTATCATGTATCATCTTAATTATGACTGTTTTCTTTAATTAGTTTTATTTTCTATAGCTCACTCAAATATGTGACCAGTGTAAAATTTTGTTTCAAGAAATGTATATTATCAAAAAAAATTAAGTTTAGTTCTTTTTTAAACCCTCAAACGTTGAGTCGACAAATTTATTCGCTAATTTCGTGGCTATTTTTTTTTGTGAAGTGCTTTCTCCAAGTAAATTTTTTTTTTAAAAATAACAAGTATTTTAAATTTATATATATATAAATATTTAAAATGTCATTCATTAAAAAAACTAATATATAAGAATTCGCTAAGAATTATCAATTTTCAATTTGGTAGTGGAAAATCAAACTTCAATAATAATTAAATGTGAAGTTAACAACCGCAACAGGGGTAAATTATTTTGTTATTGTTGGTTTGTTTTTGGGGCTCTGGACCTTTGTCACCTCATATATGGGAAATTAAAAAAAAAGAAAATGCCATCTAATTGATTAGTAATTGGTCAAAAAAGGTCAACTAGTCCTAAAAATTTGTTAGTCCTAAGATAACTTGTAATCAAGTGTTAAAATTTCTCAAGGTCACGCGCGATTTTTGGCACCTCATTTTTGGGAAATTTGCAAAAAATGTACACTATCCAAAAGATCTCTAGCTCGCAATAAAATGTCAATTACTTTCAGTAATTGGTCAGCCAAATTTTATTTTCTTATGAATTTTCAAAATTCGTTTCAAGGTCACAAGAACACTTTTAGCATCTCATTTGGGTAATTTCAAAAAATCAAGTGTGCCTTTTGAAAGGCCACCTTAAGGTCATAAAAGGACAGCTTTTTTCATTAATTGGCCAACCAGTAACCATACATATTTTTTTATGAATTTTTAATGAATGTAAAAAAAAATAAAGGTCATATTATTGGAAATTTGCAAAAATTGTTTACCATCTGATAAATCTCTTGATCTGACAAATTACTGAAACCAGCTGACCTTTTATATAGATCTTAGGGCTTTTCAGGTGGTATTAATTTTTTATAAATTCCCCCCTTAAATGAGGTACCAAAAACGGCTAAGACCTTGAACAAAAATTTAAAAATTCATTTAAAAAAATCTATGGCTGACCAATTACTGAAAATATTTGATCCTTTATGACCATGAGGTGGCATTTTATATGGCAAATTTTTATTATTGACCCAAATGAGGTGCCAAAAGCTTTGCTTGTGACCATGAAACAAATTCATAGAAAAAAATATGGCTGAAAATAGTTGACCTTTTATCACGATCTGGAAATCTTTTGGATGGTATACTTTTTTTTGTTAATTTCCCATAAATGAGGTACCAAAAATCGTACATGACCTTGAGAAACTTTAAGACCTAATTAGAAGTTTTCTAGTGCTCACCAATTTCTTGGACTATTTGACTTTTTCTGACCGATAACTGAACAATTGAATTTTCTCTATATGATGTGCGAAAGGTCCAGAGCGTGTTTTTGGACCTTTTTGCATTTAAGATATGTATCTTCCAAGAGACGGACACAATCCGAAGTTCTGAATTCAGAAAACCTAAAATCCCGAATATCCGGAATCCCAAAAACTCAGAAAATCAAAATCTTAAAACCCAAAATCCCGCAAATCCAAAATCCCGAAGAGCCAAAATCCCAAAAACCCAGAATCCCAAAAACTCAGAATCCTGAGAACCTAGAATCCCGAAAATCCAGAATCCCAAAAATCCAGAATCCCAAAAACCCAAAATCCCGATAAACCAAAATCCCAAAAACCAAAACTGAATGAACGAATGGGTAATACGAACTTTGAATACGGGTGCGTTCGGGAGTTATTAAGTACTAAAGTGACTAAAATTGATGCAAAATTACTTAATTTTATTGGAGTTGAATTTTTGATATATTATAAGAAAAGTTAAAAAAAACTTGATTTGACACTTGCCAGGCACCTACATAGGGACCCAATGACAGAGAAATATTGTGAAGTATAGTTGCCCGAAGTACAAAAAACGTTAGCTTTGATACTAAAACGTAAATTAAGCAAAATTTTTGAAAACTTAAAAAGGCATCTGACTGACATTAGGTCTCACTGTAGGTATCTGGTAGCTAGGGAAATATATTGTTACAGTTACTCTAAGGATATATATGAATTTCAGCTCTGATACTATGTAGCGTAATTTTCATAATTTATTTTTTGGCACATTGCAAGGTGTTTCAAAATAAGTTTTTCATAACTTTTCTTTTAACATATCATAAAACTAGCTCGGTTAAGATAAAGTAATTTTTGCATCGATTTTAGGTTCCTTTAGTACTTAAAACCTCTGGAACGCATCCGGATCCAAAGTTCGTATTACTAATTTGTTCAAACCTAACCTAGAGTGTATTCACAGAAAAAATTCAGCAATGATAAAATGACGTATGTCTGGCAGCCCTGTGATATTCTACCGTTAAAAAAATTTGAAGTTTAAAAATTCGTAATGCCATGTTTGATTTGTTATCTCGAATTTTGTTTTGCACGAATCCAAAACTTGCCCCGAAGTCATATCCAAAGTAAGAAATGCGAAACAAAAACTTGCAAGATGAAACCCCCCGAAATGCCAATTTGACCTTTCAGCGTTTCTATTGAAGTCCTGACGGTATAATTTTTATTTTTTTTCGGGGATTCAAAAATTAAATTCAGAACAGTGAAAATATCAACAACAAAGAAAAAAACGAAAGAACACGAACATTACATATCTACCCGTATGTACATTTACATCACGACGAATGACTTACATTAATTTTTCTCTTACAAAAATAAAAAAACAAACAAAACGGAGAATGCAAATAAATGGCAAATGGATTCTCTCGAAAATATAAAGGATTTACCTTTCTCCAAAGATAGCGATGGAATAGTAATAGCGGGTGGAGAAAGAAGATTACATCAGAAACATCTGGAACCGGAAGCAAATAATGTGAGTGAAGTAGATCAAATTCTCTAAAAAACATATCACCAGCAAATTGAAAAAACGAACGAACGAACAAACGAACATTGACAAAACGATGGCGATGAATTCAGCGGAAAATTTAAATATGTTTTATTTTTCAATGGTTTTGCAGGTGGGGCATGGGTAAAGTTCCCATAAATACATAGGTAAAAGTAATAAAAATTGATTTAAATTTCACCATTCCTCAAACACAGGAAACGGAAAGAGCCAAACAGTAGTGATGAAATCGATTCATCTGAAGGATTATGTAAATTTTTCCTTTGTTTGTGAATTTTTCATAAGGATCAGATGGAATGGTATGCAGGATGTGGTGGAGAATAGAGAAATGTGGTGGAATGTTGTTGGGAAGTTTTTGATTCTTTCGTTTTAACCGGATATGCCAAGGGACTTAGTTAACACGTTTTGAATTGGATAGAATTTGCTTGCTCGTTCCGTGAAGCGAAAATATGGAAATATGTCCTCCGCAATGGCTATGAATGATAGTCGTAAGGTTTTGGGTAAAGGTATAATGGGTTGGCGAGCGCTGGGGATGGGGGAAGATATTTTTTAACATTTAATTTTTTTGTCTTCATAGCACACAATGACGGTTCTTTTGATATGGAAAAATAGCAAAGTGAAATTGTGTGAATGTGGCGGTATCAGTAGGGAGGAGACAATTTTGTTATTTTTACTCTGTCTCGCTTGAAGTTGTAATTGTTTAGTGGGTTGAGGAATTTTAGAAAACCAACGAACGGAGCGACATTTGTTTTTTTTTTCTTCTTTTTTCAAAGCTATGTGACTCGGAATGATGTTTGAATTAAATGATCAAAAGATATGCAGGATTGGAGGCACCTTAACACACAAAAAATAAAAAAGAAAAACGAGAAGAAGAATACCTTGAGTTATCAACTCAGTTTATGTTGTAAATAATTCATTCCGTCCAGGCAGAGTATATTTGAACAAAAATAAAAATGACAACCAGCAGGTATTTTTTTTTTCTTCTGATAAACAGGAGTTAATGCCACCATTTGCTATGGGACACTAGGGAGTTGTTTTTACTTATTTTTTTTTTTTTATATTTCTAAACGCAATAATAAGAAGAAAATGTCTAAATGTAAATAAGAATTCTTATTTGTTTCTTATTTTCATGTCTGCTTTTATTTTTATGTTTTTATTTCTATTTGGGTTGCGATGATGGAAAATTGTTTATGCAAATACCTAGTTAGGAATTAATTTATTTTTCTTTAGAGATTTGAAAAATGTCAATTTGAAAAAAATAAAAATGTCTGGCAACATAAATTTCAGTATTGTGTGCTGGTAAGGTAATTTTTTTTCGAAATGAAACTAATTCCATTTTATGTAGGTACATAATTATGTACTTATTAATAAATTAGTTCACTTTGTAAGAATATAAATATGCATAGGTACCAACATATTCAAAGTCGGGAGCAAGGTCATCCAAAAGTAGGGTATAGGCACACTTAGAGAAAATTTTTTAGGACAGGTCCTCTTGTTGACGGTTGACGATTAACTTGGAAATTTTTAAAACAAGTGCAAAAATCAAAGAATTCTTGTTTCAACGTAGCTTCACATTTTTGCCACGGAACTGACAATCGGCTCACAAATATGGACCTTCCAACAGCGTAACGCTCTCAGGTTCGCATTTATCGATATCAATCGCTAACCAAGCTTGCTAGGAACTTCCAATAAGGCTCTAAATTTACAGTTTTCTTGCATTTGAATCACTGTGAAGTTGGCAGGTCACTGAATTAAAATGCAAACAAATGCAAAATAGCTTAAAATTACTGTCAAGGTCCCATTTGCGTGGGTGAAATTTGCCCTGCTCACTTCACAGACGTGCCTGTCTGCTCAAGTCCGTAGCAGTTGGTTGAGTGAATTGGGAATATCAGCCAAATTCACTAGTTGCACGATGCATTAAATGGAGAGCAGCGTGAGCTAGCTTTTAGTCGAAACGTTTTTACAGAAACAGTTTGCACAAATGGCACATTTTCTACTTAATTCCTAATAAAAAGAACGTGTAAGACATATTGATGATGCAAACGATAGGTCATTTGGGAGCGGTACGAAATCCTTCAAACCAAAATCTCGAAAAACGTATTTTTTTTTTTTTTTTTTAATATCGAAAAATGAAATCTCGATTTAAACAATCTCGCATTTGCATATCGCACCGAAAAGTCTCGCGATTTAAAATCTGGCAGATCAAAATTTCGCATATCAAAGTTTTGTAGACTCAAATCGCACATCGCTCACAATTTCGCACCAAAAAAAGATTGTGCGAACGAAAAACTTTTTTTTATTCTTTTATTGTTTCCCAAAACGTATTTTTAACAGTTGATAAAAATTACTCGAAACAACAATCAAATATACGATTTCTATGTTCCCTTGAAACAATTGAAGCATAAACAACAACAACATGGTCTAGGAGTAGGAAAGCACTTGATTCGTTTTGCAGAAGTAAGGAAATCTCGCAAAAATGTATTGCATTGCAGCAAATAGATTTGTTTAATTAAGATCTCGCAAATTCAAATCTCGTGCGAATACAATTTTGCAAGATATTAGATTTTGATATAGCGGAATCGTTGAAAGCGGTATTTTTGAACCACGAGATATTATGAAAAATGGTATTTTTTAATTGCAAGACTTCGTAATGTAATATTTTAAATGGGAGATTTTAATTTGCGAGATTTTAATCAAACAAATATATTTGTGGCAATGCATTAAAATTTTATTTAACCCAGGACATTCCCACTCTATGTGACTGGTGGAACTGGCAAAATAGATCCTAATTTCTTTGATTTTGAGTTTTGACTTTTGACTTTTTGGTAACTAGTTTCGTTATCGTGATTTCTCAAAAGTCAAGACATAGGTTGGCAACTCAAAATGGCTTAAATTCGGTAGATGCAGGAAATGTCCTGATTTCGTTCTCGGCGAATGACAATGACAAAAGCTTAAATGGGAAAAGCTCCGAATGGACAAAATCCCAAATGACTAAAATCAAAATTACCATAATCCCAAATATTAGGACCCTGAATGCAAAAATCCCAAATGGTTAAGTACTGTTCTTAGTGTTAAAAATCAAATGGATTTTGTCCATTTGGGATTTCGGCATTTGGGACTCTGGGTTTTCGGGATTATGACACTCAGGATTTTCATTTTTTGCCATTCGGGGTTTTGAACCATTCCCGTTGAGTGACAGAGCGATATAAACTGCGAAGAATAAATACGCAAATAATTTGAATTTTACTATTCCAAATCATATCACAACCACACTTCATTCTTTAAAATTGGTTGACAATTGCGTTACAAAAGGTGATGAAGCAATAAATAATAAAATTGAATTTTTGAATTCGATGGGAACATCCATTTTGCAACTAAAAGTCAACTCTGTGCTCACACGTGTGGCATGTTTGCGTTTTAGCGTGTCAGTAAACCGTCTGCAAAAAATGTGTGAAATCCATTTTCGGCGTTATTAAAATTGACTGCATGTAATTTATTTTTTGAGGAGTTTCATCCTTTCTAAGCTTAGACTTGACTTTCGAAAGTCAAGCCTCAAGCTTCATAATTAATAATTCATTTCATTTAATTTGAGTCGGAGAAAATCCCGAAAATGGTGCATTGACAGGACGAAAATAGAAATTATTTTTTTTGCATTTCTTAACAAATTTCCAAATTTAAAAATTCTCCAAGCGAAGTGTCTTTTCTCCTCCGATTGTACTATGGAACTTAAACATAAGAGAAAAATGCAAATTATGAATAACGGAAATTATATATTTCTTATTACTTACATTACGAACACAAAATAACCCTTGCCAAAAGCAGTCCAACCAAGAAACACAAATAATTCAAAACCTTGCTTTCAATTAATTTTCCTGGCGACTTCTTAGAAAATAGAAATCATAATAGAACTCCACGAATCCTCGCGAAATGTCCTTGCAACTCGACAAAAAAAATACAAGAAAGTTAAAAATGTTCTCTTTCTTTATGATAAAACTCCTATCTCACAAGTCACAATAAAATTATAAATTTTACAAAAAAATTGTAAAGAAAAATTGGATGGTGGAAATAACTTGAAAAATATTTGTATATTTTTCACTTTAAAAATATATCTCTTCTAAAACACACGTTTTCGTTTAAAAGAAGAAGGAGTTGAAAAAAAAAACTCCTACTTTTCACTGATATATACCAGCAGGTCAGGCAAAACGGCAGAGTTAGTGTGGAAAATTGACATTTTTCGACTCCTTATACTCCCGGAAGGTTGTGCTGTTATCACAAATCAAAGTCCAAAACAAACTTTAAACAGGTTAAACTGTCGAAATGAAACAACAACTCCCTTGCTCTGCTGCTACCCAAGGGAGCATGTCTTTTTTTTCTGCCATCACCAACAACTGCTGTTGCCATAACGTCATGGGGTCGGGATCGAAAGAAGAAACATCTTTATTCAAGAGGAAGTGAAGCAAAAAGTGCAACCGGTTACCATCGAAGTGGAATAGTTGTTCTTCTACCTCGATTGTGCGGCTCCCTCTGGAGGCAGAAACAAGAAAACAAAATAAGCCAGTAAGTTTTTGTCATCCATTGTCCTTGGTCATGAACGGATGTATCTATATGGTACGTTCACTCAACTTGGGAGGGGGGGGGGGTGTGATGCACCCAAATGGCAGGCAATATCCGACCAAGCTCGAACACTCTTATTCAAATTTTCTCGTCTGTCATTCATTTTTGGTTTGGTTTCAATTGAATAAACAGTCCTGAAGGAATATTCCCCAAAGCCACCGCTATCATTCATCATCTTCGTCATCATAAAATGCAAGGACGAAGCAGTATATACTCGCAAAGATGGCAACGACAACGCTGACGACTGATGGGCTCTAAGAAATCCTCTATGAGAGTCCTTGCAGGAGAACATGAGTACGAGTATCTCTGGAGGAAGTAGCCTTTCGGTGTCTAGGATATGATGATGATAATGATGATGTCTACGTTTTTCGACAGTGCGACTATATCTTCCTGGTTTTCAAAATTATGTCAAGGAGATTATCATTCCTTGGAGAGTGATGAACAGGATGCAACGAAGTAGCTTCATGTTATATCATCCTTGAATAAGAATTGTAGTTCGCATAAGACTTACTTACAAAGTGTCTTTTCATTGTTCGTTCTATTTCTGTTGGTTCCTTAGCTAAGAACTTGTCTTCTTCATTTCAATGGCACATCCTTGCAGAAGGATATTGTTTCCTTATGGCTATCCTCACCCTATGTCATCTATTTCACTCTTGCAACTGGTAAAATGCAGATCAGTGGTGTCTTTATTATTTTATAGGACGGCTGGTGGCAAGTCGAATGCCAATTTGGCAAAGACATGCCAATTGTGTGTCAGCCCCAAATGGAAAGGCTGAATTCTTGTTGTCCTTCCTTCAATAGAGTCGCCTTTATTATCGTACTAAGAGTATATATGGCCAAATGGAATTGCAAAAAAAAAACAACATAAAAATAAATCTAGCGGTTTTGTTTTCGGCTTTCAGGGATGTCTACTAAACGTCTGCAATGTGAATTTGAGAGAAATATCTCTTTGGGGGGCTCGTAAGTGCAGTTGAAAAATTGAAAAGGACTTATGGGGAATGGAGAGTCGTGCTTATATATTTTCATGCAGGACACGATAAGTTTTCGGCTTTTTCCTTCTTATTTTCATTAAATGTATACAAAAGGACTGCTTCTGGCTTGTTTTTGTGTGGAATGCCATACTCTCTGGGTTTGCTGTGATACACACAGCAATTAAGTTCTTGCGAACAAAAGGATTGCAAGATCAACTTGACGGAAATGTACTCGAATGTAGTTACAAACTTTAAATGAAGTTTAAAGGATTCCAGAATAATTCCTGTTTTATTTTTATTTTTATTTTTAAAGAAATTAAAAGCCGAATAAAGATGCCAACAATAAAGAAAAAAAAAGCTACACAATCTATGCAGCTATTCAATGGACACATTTTTTCTTTTAATTTTGTTTCGCTGATGAAACTTGGAAAAGCGTTGAATGTAATTTTGTTGTTAAGGATACAAAAAATTGAAAAGTTTGTGTTTGCAAAATACTTTATCTGAGGCTTTGCGTTGGTAACAAAATAATTATTTTGTTTTAAATGAAAATCATGGAATATTCAATTAATGTAAGAAATATGTTGGTAGGCATAATAATGAGAACGGAAGAATGAGGATTAAGACTAATTTGAATGAAAACTGGTCATAAAACCAATTGAATTGAAATGTGTCCCAAATGAAAGCCTACCCACTATTCTATGGTTTTTATATTTAGGTTCATTTTCATGACTTATTTTAACAGAAGCACAGAAAGATTAATGGTTTTTACCATTTTACACCTTCGGATTAGAAACCATTTTTCAAAAAATGGTCATTAATGGTGCCTCTCCAAAGAACCATTTTTTATTTCCAATTTTCTTCAAAACGGTTATTTTTATTTTAATAGTTTTTTTTTTATATAGGAGCTTCTAAACAATTTTAATTGCTTTCCTTACCAATTTTTTCAAAAAAATATTTTTGGGATTTTGTCTAACTAAACTTTTTTTTTCAAAATTAAATATAGTGAAAGCTCGATTTTTATAAAACTTGGTATTTTTGGGGTTTTTTTACACTTTTCAAAGTATTTTATGAACAAAATTGAATTTAAAAAAAAAACGGTACTTTCCATTCATATGTTAAAAAAACGTTACAGAACATATTTTTTTTCTCGAAAACAACTGCTAAGATTTTTATAAATCTTTTTCTGTATGCTTAAATAAGAGCAATGTGGAAAAAAATTACAAATAGCAACTGTTAATAGTACTTTTCATCAGTTGCGGATCCAGGATTTCATTCAGGGGGGGTGGCAATTTTCGTGATGTAGCCTTTTCAGATGTGCTTAGGTCACGTCAATGCGGAATTGTTCCTAAATTTTCCACAATCTTGATGAGATCTTCAGATCTATAAATTGGAGTTGACTTTATACCGCTACACGGTAGTATAAATATAAATTTGAAGAACGCAATTATCTCTTTTATAACTGCCACAGTGTCTTGAACAGCTGGTACTCAGGACCATCGTGAATTGAAGCTATGCAGTTTGTGGCAGTAACCAGGATGTCATAACACCCTTTTTGATCAAAAAGAGTTTGTACAGTCATATTGTGTTTTTGACATGCAAATTATGGGGTAGCTTTGATTTTTTCCCTGCTTTTGCTTTATGTTTTTGGGGGTGCTAAATTCTGAGGTTTAAAACGCAATATGATTTTATGACGCAATATGGAAAAAATAATTTTTTTTTTGAGCTTTTCACTTTTTGACATGGCTCGAAAACTATCAATTATTATTAAATTTTATCCAAATAAAATTGAAAGTGTACTAAACTCTCAACAAATTTCTGTTTTGTTCTACGATAACCCATTTGGACTCAAGTGCTAGTTGATAATTGACGTGTTTCCACAGTTTCCGAAAATCCACTCTAAAACACTAAACTTTAAATGTTTTAAACCAAACTTTCTGATGGTTTTTGATTTTTTGAATTTGAGTATGGCCATAGAATTGTTGTAGTAAGTTAGTATGTTTTTGAGGTATTCTTGATGCAAACTTAGCGGAGTACTATTTCTCGGGTAATTTTTTTTCAAATAAATTTTTATTAAAATTCTGAAGTATTAAAATTTTTCTTCGAAATTCCTTTAGAATATTTCACATAAATACTTTAAGTCATATTCGAGAATTCATTGATTAGTTGTTAGTCTTTGTCTTTGTTTTACAAAAATAGCCAAAAGCTTTTGTGTAGAAATTCTATCCAATTTCTCTTTGGCAGTGATCTAACTAGTTAACTTAGCTTAATTTTCTTCATTGGATTCGTATTCTTATCCAATTTAATAATACGGAAGTTCCTAAAACTCCCCCACGAAAGCGAAAAGTCTTTTCTAATATTACCATCAGAAACGAATGTGATGGCTAAAAAAAGTCGCGAAATTAGCTCAGCAGATGGGAAGACAGATATCCGAAAGTCACTCTCGAGAGTATTTTTTTAGAGAGAGTGGGTACTCTCAAATGGAAACGTAGCTCTTTAGTATAAAATTTGTTGGTATTTCTGAATAGTTTGTATACAAAAATGTAATCTATAATTTTAAAATTATTTTAATATCTTTATCTTGTAGATAATTTGAAGTAATGTTAACATTTCTTTAGGTATTTTTTTTTAAATTAAAATCAATTTTAAGTTGGAAAATTTATATAAGTCGCCCTACCACCTCCCCCGTTACATTTAACTATGAAAACCATTACATATTTGTAGAAAAAGGTTGGAGAATTACTTTTTAAAATATTGCCTTTCGAAATTGTGAAATTTTTCATTCACATTTGCACTCAATTTGCTCACTTGTATCAAATAATTTGACTATTTTTAAAAATTGTAACACAGGAATGTAGCCTGGTATTTTTCTTTTTATTCAAGACCATTAAATTTGAAGATTAGACTTTAAAAACTGATGTTATTTTTGCATAGCCAAATTTTTCTCCACTAAATAATTCCGTGAATTGAAAAATTACTTCTTTTGGCTGCCAAGATAAAATTTTATAAACATAGAACGAAAAAGCATTATGGGATTACATAGTATTGAACTCATATTTTATCCTTGGTACATTTCTGCCCCGGATGGGAGGCAATTGCACACATTGCCCCCCCCCCCCCACCTGTATCTGCGCATGCTTTTTAGAGAAAGTTATTTATAATTCGAATTTTCTCATTTTCAATTTTTAACAGATTTAGATTAATTTTGTTATTTAAAAATTCCAAATAAGACTAAAAAATATTGCGTAACACAATTATCGAAAAAAAAGTTTTTGAATTTTTAAAAAAAAGTTTCAAATTATTTTTTTTTTTTAATTCTATATCTCAAAATTGGGTTGACAATTTTTTAATTTAATTTTTATAAGCACATAAATAAATACTAACCTTAACCTAACCTAGTAGTTGATGGCTTGCAACTGGGTGAACTACATTTTGACAAAAAAAAAGTTTAATTTTGAACCAAATGTCAACGAATTTCTTTAAAAGCACACTTTTCCATCCTTTTATAAAGTTTGATACCGATGGCTTTACAAATGAAGAACAGAATAAATTTTGACAAAAAAGTCTATTTTGATCGAAATTTAACAATTTATTTTAAAATCACCTTTTTCCGAAGCAGTAAAAAAATAGGGAAAATTTCTAATTTTTAGAAGTTCTTAGATCCCGTTCTTTACCTTCTATATAATTTGACAGTTGATGGCTTGACAGATGGGAGACAAACCATATTTTGACGATTCATCTTAATAAAAATATTTTACTTACTCGAATGTCTTTATTTTTCTCGTTCGTGGGAGAACTACAAATTTGAATAGATCGAAAGCTTTATCGTTCGTATTTGCTATATTTTGTATGGATCGTGAGAAGATCGATAAAAAACGACAAGGATCCATATTTATCACTCGCGAATGATATTTTACAAACTCTGAACCTAATTATTTAAAAATTGGTCCTTAATCAGACAGCTATACCTATACTTTAATCTTACTACAGCCTTGAACCATAAGCGTAATAAGTTTAAGAATGTACTTGGGATTCAGTCCTGTATTTTCTCACACAAAAAAAAATTTGAAATTGTGTCAAATCCAATATATGTAAATCTCTTCAAACTAATTCTACTCACTCCATTAAGCCTGTCATCATTATACCTAACAGCTCCTTAAAATGCGCAAAGGTAAAAGATACATTGCATGAAAAAAAGTGTTTTAAAAAAATTTGAACAGAAAAAAAACGAAAAAACAAATAATAATTTGAATATTCCTCAAAAAACAACGAAAAACAATTTCCATTATCCTTCGTCAAAACAAAAAAAAAGTAAACAAAAAAAAAAAACAACCAAAGCATAGTCAAAAGGATGAAAATCTCATTTAACTAAGATACACCTACTACACTCTTAGAAAATTTTCCCACTCTCTTTATGTATATCCAAGAAGACAAGAAGATGAGATGATGGATTTCAGCTAATGGATATTCTGCATAATTACGCATTCATCCAAGTGAAAGAATTGCCAAGGATTTTTTTGTATACCTATTCCAACCTTCTTCGTTTCATCATTGGTGTATTTTTGTACATAAAAATGTATGTAATGTATGTCACTCTCTGTTCCACTGAACCTTAATGACACAGCATTAAGTCTTTTGTCCCAGTTGATGTAAGGAAAAAACATCATCAACTTTGAAAAACTCGAGCCGCATTCATTCAATCCTTCGACATATTGTCGTCATCATGCCAACCACCATATCAAACCATCATCAACTAAACGCAAACGAACGCTTGAATTTGATGAATTGAATATACATTTTCATTCATTTTGTTTTTTTATTCCCAAGGACATCATTCATCTCCTTTAAAATTCATTCAAAATAGATCACAATGTGAGGGAGAATATGTTGCCTCATGTATTATTTTCATTTAAAAATGACTTTGCCCTCAAAGTATTGTCGTGGTTTAATTTTGGAAAAATGATTTTTTTTCTCTTGCAAGACCAAAACAAAAAAAGGATTCTTGGAAAACAAATAATAAAAAAGACATTTTCCTTCAGCCAATTACTCAAATAAAATAATTCAAAATTTAAAAACAAAAGATATGATATTTGTGAGAAATCCCAGGAAATAATCTCCAAAAAAAAAGGACATTCACCTCGAGATAAAAAGTCGGAGGATGTAAAACGAAAAGAAACAGTCGTAATAATATTCATAAAAATAAATAAATGAAAAGAAAATTTATTTGCGCATACGTTGTCGTTGTCGTCGTTGTAACGTTATTGTCTGTAAATCCCGAGGGCATATATTTTCAGAAAGAAATAAATGTTCCTCCCCCTAACCCCCTCCATAATCTAAAGAGTAAAGCAAATTTATTTAAAGACGGAACACTCTTGAACACTTGAACACCCAAGGTGCTAGAGAAAAGGAAACGTTTATTTTTGAAATTTTTTATTACCACAAGAATATTGACTCAGAAGGATGTGCAATGGTTGAGAAAAGGATATCATGAAATGTGTATAAAAGAAACCATCCTCAAGGAATTATTGAAAGGCAGCCATATTTTTTTTTTGTATTTTAAGAAAAAAGCAAATGAAAAAGAAACAAATTGAAATATAAATTTAAATTGTGCACCTCTTACTGAAAATATGTACATGAATCTATTGATGAGGAAAAAAAGTCCTGTTGGTTACTTATTGACTCGTAACTTTTGAACAGCCATAAAAATCTATGTCTGCATAAACTCTCTTTTCTGAATATCGACAGAAAGTTTCTGATATGGTTTCTTCGATTTCATACGAGAGGTACCTACTGTTTTTTTTCCATCTTTTTGTATATTTCTTTCTCAACTGCTTTAAGTGCCCTGATGAAAGGACGAAATTTTGCTTGGAATTGACTTGAATGGGAATCCAAAGGAGAAACAATTTATTTAAATTTTATCCAAAATCATTTTTTTCTTTGGAGTTGTTTCAATTTGAGTTTTGTGATTTGAAAATAATTTGAAGGTTCATTTCGGATTTTTGGTACCTATTTCCAGGAGGATTGAAAGGGATAATGATAATTTTTGTGGGATGTTTTCGTATCCTTTTTACGATTTTCGTTTCCTTTATATTACTGCTTTTAAGAAACTCTAAAGGAAAAGATACCCCAAAGCAAATGAAAGGAGATATCGTGATGAGGAAATAAAATCCAATCAACGTTTCAAGTTTTTTTTTTCTTTGAAAAGTACAAACGAACATAATAAGCTTATAAGGATGATGAATCGATATAAGTTCAAAGTCTGATTGATTAGGATGATTGAATGTGATGGAAGGAGAGGGGAGATTTAAGGGTTGCACAATTAAGAACAAGGAATATAAAATAGACAAAAATAATAATTTCAAGGAAAAATCTATTGAATTAAAAGATGATTTTTATATTTTATTGAATAAGAAAAATAATTATAAATTTAATTTTTATAAAAAAAAAGAAAGCATAGCGAGTGACAAGAAAAAACAGATAGGGGTGAACATTTTTTAATTAACTTTAACTTTTTAATCCATTCATTCAATCATAAATTGATTTAATTGAATCCAGAAGAATATAGCTTTTAGAAACTTAACTCGAATTTATATTTTTTAGGCAGCGAAAGCACTTGAACAGTCTTTATTTATTGAACTCAGCTTTTTTTTTATATTTCAATTACAAATATAAATATACAATATCAATGTGGAGTTGTTTTGATTCAAATGTTTTAGATGTTATTTTTTAGGTGGCATCCTCCCAGTTTCACAAAGTTGCGCTTGAACAAACTGTACTACTTAGCCAGGAAAACATCTTCCATTCAGCTAAAATTGGTTGGATTGCTCTCCACGTTAGACCAAATTGTGCTGAACGTCACAAATAGGTTCTAAATAAATTTTTTCTTTGAAAAATAACATAACTTTTAAACATATAAAAATATCCCAATCGTTTTTGGGGGTTAATGCAAATTAAAACAGAAAATACATTGTTCGTTTTAAATAAAGTTGTTTTTGTG
Organism: Dasysyrphus albostriatus; assembly: GCA_946251815.1. Lineage (NCBI taxonomy): Eukaryota > Metazoa > Arthropoda > Insecta > Diptera > Syrphidae > Dasysyrphus > Dasysyrphus albostriatus. The sequence goes on from OX276336.1 coordinate 144,546,887, forward strand.
AATATTTTTTAAAAAATTATTAAACTTGAAATTTCATAACCCAGAATTTTGCAAGCAATTTGAATGTTATATTTTGGACCGTCAGTATTGGCTTAAGAATGATTCGATTTTAAAAAAATGTAACGGCAATCAGTGACAAGAAAAAACAGATAGGGGCACATTTTTTTTAAATTGAACCATTCTTATGTCACTGGTAGTGTCCAAGATATTGTATTCAAATAATCTGCAAAGTTCAGGGTCATGAAATTTTGAGAAAAAAATTATTTTTTTTTGTCAAACGATTTTTTTTTCAAAATCTTATTAACTAAATCTGTGATATTTAAAAAATTTGATCGATTTTTGTATTTCTTAGCAATTATTGAAGTGATCTGTAATGATTGAAAAAGTAAAATGCATGGCTAGGTCGCACGTACTTGCTCTTATGTTTAAGACTTTGAGGGCTAAGAACATTATATGTAAATTGTATGGACATGGAAGTTATGAGAAAAATCGTTTGAAAGCATACGATATATAAATTAGGTTAAATAATTTTTTTGAGAGTTTTAAAGGAAAAAAAACGCCATTCTAATTGTTGATTGAATATAATTGTATAAAAAAAATTAAAATCGTTGGACCGGTTTTCTGAAAAAAATCATTTTTTATGTATCAAATTCATAAAACATTTTTAGGGAAAATTTTTGGTATGCAAATCATAAGTATTTATTTATATGCATATAAAAATAAAACTTAAAAAAAAAAATTGTCAACCCATTTTTAAGATATTGAATTTTCAAAAAAAAAATTAAATCTTTTTTTTTTAATTCAAAAACTTTTTTTGAAAATTCTGATAGGCAATATTTTTGTATCTCAATTGAAATTTGTGTTTGAAAAACTTAATATTAATCTGTTCAGCACTTAATAAAGAAATTCGTAATAAAAACCTTAGGAGCTGTTTTTAAGAAAAAAAAATTATTTCTTTAGCGGGTTTTTAAAATAAGTATGGAAGGTGCCGTTTTTGTTCATAAAAGAAAATTGTTTTTTTTTTTTTAAATACCTTACAAAGTGGTAAAAAAACCTTAAATATCGAGTTTTATAAAAAGCTACCGTTTAGTTTTCATAATATTTCATTAAAATACAAAAATTTAACAATTTTTTTAAAAATCTAAAAATATTTTTGGAAAAAAGTGGTAAGAAAAGCTTTTAACATTTCTTAAAAGCTTCTGTATAAAAAAGATTGAAATCAAAATAATTGTTTTAAAGAAAATCGAAAATAAAAATGGTTCTTTTGGGAGGTATCATTAAAAACCAGTTTTTGAAAAATGGTTTTCTATCCAAAGGTTACATTTACCAAAAGAAATGCATTAATTTTTTTTTTAAGTTGGATCAGTTTCATAGCAAAATAAAATTTTGTAAAATTGCAAAAAAAAAATTATATGGCAGGTACCGTTATTTTTAGTTCTAAAAAACAATGAACAAATCACCAAAAACCACTTTTTACTCAGACAGAATTTTGCGACCCACTTTTTTGGTCTTCTCTATCATTGTAATGTCATGTTCGATTGTTATCTTTATCGCAAGTAAGAATGTGGAGTTAACCTCTTTTTACATTTAGCTGGCGGATATTTTGTTTTTGGAGGAATTCGAATAGCAAATTAAAGTTTCATGTGTCAAATTACAAGAAGAAACTAGTGGTCGCCTATTATCTAAGAAAAAAGGCGTGAAAGAAGGCGTACTACTAATATTTAAAAATTGAAAGTTAAACAGCAGATAGATTGTTTACAAAATAGTGGGTCTAATATTTATAAATTCAGTAATTCTTATTTACATAAAAAGGAATATGGAATAGTGCAGGCTTTTGTTTTCAAATCACTACGGTGACACAATTAATATTAATTTGTTTTAAAAACGTGATTTTACTTTCCTTATTTGTTTGAGAAATTAAATAATTGAGTATTGAACAGACGAGAAAGTGAAGGGTATACAGCAACAATTACGTGCAAGGATTTTTATTACTGAACTAGCTGGTTCACCCTCGGATGTACTCTGAAACAATCAAACAAAATAAAATTTTAAATATATGTCTTCTAGTGAATTCCAAATAATGGATATTGGATTGTACTATATTTAATTTTATTTTCTGAGAACGAAATAATTGATTGATTTATTTTTAAACTCAATTAATAATTTGTTTGTAAATATTTATATAGAACAGGTACCAAGAATGCATTACCTACAGCACCTTTTTAGCAAGCAACAAGGTCAAACTCAACCAAACTTCACAAAAATACCCCATCACCAGTACCAAAGATTACTCAAAAAGAATCACCAAATCGGTCAAGTTGTTCTTGAGTTGTGTGGTTTTTTTTAAATAATTTGCACATAACTTTATTTTTTGAGCAAGAATAGGATCAAACCATACTTAGAAGAGTAAACCTCATGGCTTATGACATGTTAAAAAGGCATGTTTATTCAAAATTGACAGATTCAAATTCAAAATTTTTCAAATTCTTTTAATTTTTCGGAGCTTTAAAAATGTTTGTACACTTTTTTTAACCATCAATTTCCAGAGAAAATTTAGTTTTGAAGAAAAAGGTATAAGTGTAAAATTGTCAAATTCAGCTTAGTTTCCGAGTCATACCAAAAATTCTAGATTGACAATGCCCTCAAGAACGCATTGGGGAATTTCGTCGAATTTTCCGTTTTAAGCAGCCTGACCAAACAAACATATTCAATAATAAGAACCCTTGCACATAATTATGCAAAAGAAAAACACACTTCTTCAATAAAAAACTGAACGATAATACGTAACAAACCCGCCTTTATTGGAAACCCCTTAGTTCGAAGTTGGGCAGGTTAAGGAGTTTGTTTTTGTATTTTCTATTAAAAAAAACTTCTAACTTTTACTTAAACTTTTAATTATAAAAATGAAATACTTCATAACTAAACAATACAAAAAAAAATATGAAACACTTCTTTAAGACATTGAGTTACAGAAATGACTTTCAATTCCCAAAGGTATAGGTTATGAAAAACATTGTAATAACTTTCTATTTTATGTTGTTTTTGTTGTTTTAAGAACACAAAGATTGTCCTCAATGTCGTTCTCGTATACCTATACAGTATACACAGTATATACTCCTATATAGCCCTTTATTAGTTTTTTTTTTTGTATTCTTCCTGCGGCGGCGGTGGTGGTGGCGTCATGTCAGTGAATAGTATAGAAAAAAAGGACATCATCTTGTTCACAGAGTTACCCTCCTTAGAGACGACACCAACCTAACACTCTTTTTCATCTCTCATAAATTATATTCCCAGTGTAAGACAAGATAATCCACCTCATTTTGTCTTATTTTCTCATATTGTTTATTTTTTTATCTTTCTTTTTTTTTGTTTTGATTTTAATACATATTCCTACACCATACCGAAATGATAAAAGTAAGAATAGATAAAAAAAAAAACATATAGAAAAAGCCATTGAAAATGTGTACGAGGAGAGACATTTAGGAACTTGTTAGGATAATTAAATTGCATTTTTATGTTGGTGTATATGAAAGTAAAAACACAATGCTGATGGCAAAATACTCGTATAGATACCTACTGTACATATCTATACATCTAAACATGAGTACAAAAGCTCCATAGACAAATAACAGTCATTTTGAAAATTGAACCGCGTTTTACTTTTTTACTTGCGATTTAAGGTACCTACACCATGTATTGTATATGGCAAGTTATGCATTCGTGAAAAAATCACTTTCGAGATTTTGATCAAAATTGGTATTGCAATGATGGGGACGACAAAAATAGTAGGTCTCATAATTCTGTCTGTTAGTCCGTTGTGCAACAGCCAAACAATCTTAATTGATTTTCTTTTAACTTAGCATAAAAGATTTTAATCCATTTAATTTTTTAAAACAAACGTTAATCTTATTTTTCTTAAAAACAGCCTTACAACTTTGCTGAAAAAAATATTAAATTATTAAGTTCCGTAAGGAGGAAACCAATTTTAAAAATATCGTTATTAATGGTACCTCCCATAGAAACACTTGTTTTGTTTTTTTTTTCAATTTTTTTCAATCTTACTCATTTGGATCAAATTTTGTATGCAAAAGCTATCAAGAAGCGATATTTTGTGAAGCAAAATTTTCAAAAACTTTTTTATGATTTTTGTTTAACAACCAAATACATATTTCAAAAAATACTCAGTAAATATTTTGATTTTCAATAATTTTGTTCCAATAACTATAAATATTTCTGTGTAAATAAATTTAAAACGAAATATTTTTTGGATTTTTAAAAATGCAACAATTTTGTTTTTTGGAAATTAATTATTTTATAAACGTTGAGTTTTTAAGTGCTCTCTAATTTATTTTTTGAAAAAAATTTACATATTTGAAAAAATAACGGTACCTTCCACACAAAACTTAAAAACCAGAACGGAACATATTTTTTCCTCAAAAACGACTACTAGATATGATTTTGGTTAAACTTTTGAATATACTTAAATAAATACAATCTACTACAAAAAATTATAAAATTTTGTACTTAGTAACTAATAATAGTACTTGTCATAGAACGAGTTTTTTATTTTTAATTTTTCCATTATTAGCTTAACCGATTTAGATAATTTTTTTTGGGCACAAATTTCAGATAAGATTAAATAATATTGCATTTCAATTTAATGTTTTTAAATTTCACATATCTTTTCATGGAATTTTCTTAAACCCTCAGCGCCGTGGATTTTATTTAATATACATTCATAAACCTAGTTTCAAAAAAAAATCATCAACGTGTTTTTGAAATATTGGATTTTCAAAAAAAAATTAATAAGTTTTTAAAAATCAAATATTTATTTTTTTTTTGAATTTCTGATTGCAATTAGTTGAGCTGTTTATGAGAAAATTCAAAATCAAATAAACCATTATACGGCAGGTACAGATAAAAACGATTCTCGGTAAGACAAAATATTTACCAGAAAGTACGGGTCCCTTCCATATAAATGTTAAAAAACTGTGAAAATCTCATTTCTTCTCGGAAATGGCTTTAAAATCTAAATGGTTTAAAATAAATATTTAACAATTTAATGTAAGACATTTTTTACAGTTCCTTTTACTCAATGGTTTTTTTATTTTGAATTTCTTAATTTTATAGGCGTGAGCAATGTAAAATCAAAATATTTCTAGCAAATCAATTTGTTTTTAATTTTTTTTTTGAAAACTCGATTTCTCAAAATTAGATTGATAGTTTTTATTTCATTTTTTTTCTTCAAAATAATAAAAAACTTTAAACTTGCCTACCAAAATCTTTCTTAAAAATTGGTTTTGAAAATTTTATATAAAAAAATTAACTTTGTATTTAAAAAAAAAATTTCAACGCATAAATTATATTTTTTTTTGTTTCAGAATTCAGATGACAATAATTTTTGTATACCTACAGTAGATTTGAGGAGTTCTTTTAGCAATTTTAGAAAATGTTTAACATTTTTCTATTATACAAAAATTTTATAGGATTTGGTACGAAATATCGCTCATTAAAATCTCGCATTTGAAATCGCGTTGCGAAATGTCGCAATCATAAAATCCCACTTTTCGTAATCTCACGAATAATTGATCCCACTTTAGCAATGCGCGTATAACAAAATCCCGCAAGCTAAAATTACGCAAATCGAAACCCAGTAAAATTTTTATTTAAAAAAAATGTTTGTTGCAAGGCAATTAATTTTTTAAGAGATTTCCAAACCTATGCAAAACTAATTGAGTACCTACCTAATTTCTATCTACGTTGGTATTAATAATTATTATTGTTTAAATTTCAATGTTGTTGTTAAGAGCACAAAAAAAGAACACCGAAATTGTTATCGTATATCCAAGTTGAAAGTCGGGTAAATATACGAGTAGTATTTATTTGGAAAACAATAAAATCCTAATAGAAAATTTTTCATTTTCGAGTTTAATTTTTTTTGTCGTTTGCACGATTTTTTTCTGTGCGAAAGTGCAAGAGATGCAACTGTGAGATTACAATCTGCAAAATTTTAATTTGCGAGATTTTGATATGCAAAATTTTAAATTGCGAGATTTCGATTTATTTTTGCGAGATTTTTTTGGTGCGATAGTATATGTATGCGAGATTGTCAAAAGCGATATTTTTTAAATAATGAACGATTTCCTTATTCGAGATTTTGGTTTGCAGAATTTCGTACGGCTCTCAAATTTATTAAGAAATTTGCAAATTTTTAAATTCTTTTTAAAGTTTTCCAACATAAGAGCAATTACGTGCGACTCAGTTGTGCAACTTATATTTCTTTATTATGTTTTTGTATGTATGTCGGTGATAGTTAAGAAGATAGCAATTCCTAGCTCACACCAGGATGTGAAGAGAATTTTCAATTTTCTCAGATAAACAGGAAAAGGAAATGAAATGTTTTTTTACAACTATGAATTGGAACGTATACTCTACTACAACACTACACTGCTATGCCGTTAAAGACAACGATACAGGATACACACATGATAAGGACGTGAGATTGCAAAGTTCTAAGTCCTTGTTTTATGATCTGTGTCTGTTTGGGTAAATCTTTTGACATTCTATGTAAGCGAACAACTTTTGTAAACGGGTATATGTAGGTTCCAAGAATAGAAAGGGAATTATTTAACTGTCATTATAAAATCCAATAAAACGAATTAAATGCATGACTGAATTGCTTTTGTTGAAGTTAGACTTTCGAAGAATTTATAAAGTTCATATAGGTTTAGTAGGTAGTTAAGGACTTGTAAAATTAATATTTGTAGATCTTAGAAACATACACGTTCCACCAACTTTATTTTGGTATCTCAGACAAAGATGGCACATTTTCTTTAAACAAAATTAGAAGTGTCCAATAAAAAGGTTTAATTTTAAATCATTTAAAAAAGGCAATTTGTTCTTAAAGTTTAAATATTTATATTTTTATGTTAAGAATACACCTTAAATCTGTTGAATGAGTAGCATCGGCTTGGCAGTAGTGGCGCCAAACCGGCGAGATGTAAGGTGATGTTGGATAGTCTCATTAATTCTTCAGTTTTCACTTAGAGAAGAAATGCATTATGCACCGTCAGGCATGGATAACACGGGAGGGGGCAATGGGTGCACTTTCCTCCCCTGGGCAAGAACTAACAAAGCGTAAAATATGAATTTCATAAAATTTAATCAAAAAATATTTTTGTTTTACGTTTATACTTGTAAAATGTATTCTTGGAAGCCAAAAGTGGACTTCAAGTCTCCATTTTCCTAAATTTTCATCTCACGAAATATTAAAATGTTGAAGAGTACGAATCTGATGATGAAGATTGAAGACGCAGTCACTGCCGAAAAGAAGTTGAATTGAACTTCTTCACCAACCGTTATGTTTGCTAGAAATTTTTTTGATCAATGTCAGTCAATTTCCTTGCTTATGCACGTTCTCTGGCCTCTCAACATTTTACTCAATTTTCTGTAGACCTTATCAATATTGTGGAAAATCTAGAAAAAAATTTGGCTGTGGCGTGACCCTATCACATATGGTGCAAGGCTACACGAAAATGGCGATACTTCGCTCCAGATCTCGTCTTTCTGGTTCCTATAATACTGCAGCCGTAAAAAAGTATTTCAATCAGCCTCGCAGTCCATCTTCCTCTGCTTTCTGAGCTTCCTAATTCTGTTTCATGATCTAGCCTTATCGGTTCCCGCTTCGACTCCAATTCCCACATTTTGGTCATAGAAATACTTCCTTTCTGCCGCTGGGAGATCGATGGAAATAAATCCTGCTCTACAAGGACGGCTGGTTCCGACACCATTCGTTAAGAGCAAGCAATACGTCTGACTCAACGTCTGTTTCCGGTACTTCTTTTGTCGGAAAGCATCTGCTCAAAAGAGAATGCTTCGCATGGTCATCATTAGATCTCTTCGCTTGCTGGCAATTGGACCACCTTGATTCGCCGTCAATCTGCTTATGCTTCTCTGATGAATCACCTGTTGTGTTAACTGCAGTGGAGTAGGACTATTAAATTTGATCAGTTATTAGTTTATGTACTTACCTAAGAGCTGGCAAGCAAGTTTCTTAAAGGATCTTTTTTTGTGAACCACAAACTTGAAGAACACATTCGTCTTTGAACTCGATAAAAAAATAAAACTTTAACCAGCTATTTGCCAAAAAAATCCACTTCAACACAAAACCCACATTGCAGGCAGACGACCAAAAGTGTAGTTACCTTCATAGACTTTTATATATAGCGGAAATGACACAAATACAAAATTGCGACATCAGGCTAAGGACGTAAATAGGTTAAAACCATTTTCTGTCAATCCGCCCCATTAAGAGCTCCATGTAGATTTTCACACACCAATGATTTTTGTCATCCTTGTATAAGTGTGAGTAGGTATGTGTGTATTTGTTTGTGTTTTATGTTTATTTTTGCCGAGGATGCAAAACTGACAGCCAAACTAAATGCAGGATATGAGTATACAAAAAAGCATGCCACACACAAATGGTTATCGTCTTATGACGATGCAAAATGATGCTTCTCCGTCTCCAATACTATATGGTACAAGGCACCCTATCTCTCCAATCCCACCCACCACCATATGTATGTGATGGTAAAGATTTTTAATTAAGACACAGCTTCCCAAACAGGATGAGAACTGAATTCAACTGGAAATCATGTTTCCTAACCTACAAACATCCATCCTTTCATCCATCCATCTCATCTTTCCATTTGGGACAGAATCTTCTATTTTTGAGGAGCAGAAGTGCCTCGACGGAGTCCTTAGGGTGTTGACAGCTAATTTATGCCCAATATAGAATCCGATGAATGGCTTTTTTAGTTGCAACTCTTTAGTCCTTCATCTCGTTCTTTCAACGAGATCCTCTTTAGATGTTTAGATTGTATGTGTGTGTGTGTTGTGTGTTTGTTCTGTGTTTACCTTACGTCGTCGTCGGTCGCCATATTCATCGTTTATTTTCCTAGTATGTGTGTGTTTTGTGGCTGAGTTTTGTGGTTGTATTATGCGGTTTCAAACCCGGACATGTCATCGTGTGTTGTGTGTGTTGCCCGTACTCAAGGAGGGCTGACAGACTTAATGAGTAAACAAATTTGAGAACTCTTGATGACATTTCTAGAAGGACACTCAACTTCATTTTGATGCCAACGAAAAAACATCATAACAGCAGTTTTGTACACACAAACCAGATAGCTATGCTAAAGAACTTAGACATAATGTACAAGACTAATCCCCACCCCATCGATAAGTGCAATCCTTGAAGTCAGTAACCTCAAGGAGTCAGGACATTCTGTCAGTATTTATTACGACTACTTAGGTTCAAAGAAAAGGAAGATAGAAAAATAAGCATTTTAGTTGCTTAAAGGTGAAAAGTCGCACGATGCCTTGTTATGGAATCGTTGTGGTTCGTTGTGGAAATGGCAAACCATAAATAAGATACCCTTTGCGATTCACTAGGATACACTAGGATAATATATATGTTGAAAGTTGCTTGTGTTATTGTGCAAGTGTTTTTCAAAAGCGGTTTAACGAACTTTTTATACATTTTTTTTGTCACCCCCTTTCTTGCATGTTGTGCTTAGGTAAGGCTTTCGCCGAAAGGAAAGAAGATTTTACCGCATGTAGGTATGTTTGCAGCAGTGAAGCCAAATGCGATGACATGCGTTGACACGTAAAATTTACCAAGGGATTTATAAAAAAAAAGACGCACCTTGTGTGACTTGAAGCTTAAAAACTTTCTTATACATTGCCGACTAAAGTTGTTGTGGGATTATAATTTTATTCTAGGAACCATTTTTTTTTTGCGTGAGACTTCCCAGACGTAAGGGCACACCAAGGTTAAGGCAATGAAAAGGATTAAGTCTTGTCTGTGTTGTTGTTTTGTGTGACTCAAAGAAGAAGTGAAACAAACTAGTGACGGGTGGATATTTTGGGTGGTAGCTATAAATAATGAAAGTATATTAAGATACGAATTTTCACAATGATTAAGGAACCAAAAAAGGTTTTGCTGATTCTTTCAATCAGCTAGGAATATAAAGTCTCTAGAGTTATGATTAAATATTAATTACAATATTATCTAGGAGCTTTATTAGGCAATTAATTTTGAAAGTTTAATTATTTATTCAGCGAAGAAAATAATATTCTAAACAAGGCCAAGTTTGAACTATAATTTACCCTTGTATTTCGGATGGAATGGATACACTGACCACTTTCAATATGTTTGGTATAAATCGGAAATTAGGCATAGTTTGACAATTTTAAGAATACATTTTTTGAATCGAAATATGTAGGTTCAAGAAACGCCTCAGCAAAATAAAGGTATACTGTGAAAGGCATCACACTTATTATATTTGGCTTACTCAATATTTTTTAATTCCTCAAAAAATCACTAAAGACCGTTTTTTCTTACTTTTACTTACTTTTTTAAATTTACGTAAGGAATGCAAGTTTTTATTCTTTAAAAAACAATGCCATTTTTTTGTAGAAGATCTATCCAAATTCTCAAATGCTACCATAGATTTTTTGTGTGACGATACTACACTAAAAAATAAGACATTTTAAGCTATAATTCGCTTTTTTTACGACACCGATATGATCATTATAAACATTAAGCTACAGCCTAAATGGCTGGATCGATTTTCTTAAAACATTGTGGTTTTTGGTAAATTTACGTTTTTCTTTCATTTTTTTTTAATAAAAGTAATTGTGCCTCCCATACAATTTCTTTTTTAACAACTTTACAAAATCTTATTTTTCAAAAAACAGCTCCACTTTTCTAAAATAAATATCAATTCATTCCTTCAAGTAAAGGCTACCTTTGGATAGGAAACCATTTATCAAAAAATGATAATTAATGTTAACTCCTAAAGAACAATTTTTTGTGTTTCCAATTTTCTTCAAAACGGTATTTTTGATTTCAATATTTATTTAATACAAAAGCTTATACATATATAATATAAAAATAATTTTTTTTACCAAAATTTTCGAAAGAATATTTGTTGGGTTTTTATAAATGTTCAAAGTTTTTATTGAAAATCAAATGTTTTAAAAGTACATGCCCAATTTTTAAAAATTGGTATTGAAGTATTTTTAATCACTCTCCAGATAATTTAAAACAAAATCGTCGGTACTTTCCATCAGCGTTCGAACCTTACTCCAATCGGAGCAAATTCAGTCCTTTTTTTGAGGAAGAAAATAAATCTACTCCGCCACTCCGCTTTTTTGACTACTCCCCTTTTCCACACTTAAAAATTCCTTAGGCAACACAGATGAAATTATGTTTATAACCAATTCTGACTCTGAAATCGGAATGTTTGCATGTAGGGCTGGCCACGATACGAAAAAAGTCTCGATATCGTTTGGTATCGGTATCGGAAACCGGAGCGATACCGAGACGATACCAGCTCTAAAGCATTCGAAACGATACCGAGACCAAACCGTGCTTTTGGGGCCAAAATTTGCCGATACTCTCGGTAGTATCGTTTGGTACCGGCCAAAAAATTGATTTTTGGATATTATAATAAATTTATTACAAATACAAAATTCTTGCTATTGGTTCCTCGGAAATGACTCTAAGGATACTCGTATGAATGATATTTTCAAAGTTTTTTCTCTCTATTAAGGAGAAGGTTTAAGCAATAATTTATATAAGAACTACGAACTACCCACATTCAAGTCTATTTTTCTTTCTCTTTGATCCCCTGAAACCAATCATTTGGATGATATATTCAGCCTTGGTTTTCTTTAGCTGGAGGAAGTGACCTTAATGAACTCCACCAACTGCTAATCATATTTTTTTTATAACTTGATTTCTCGGAAACGGCTCCTAATGATTTTGTAACAGCATTGTTTTCCTGCTATGATATTTTGATGCAGAATTAATGTTTCGGATAACTAATCGGAACTTTAGTTTCACATTGTGAAACAAGTCCTTTAAATTTTTAGGACAGTAAAAAACTTTAGTTAAAAAGATTGTCGTTCATTTACCATTCATATTTGTATATAATGAATTTTTATTAAATCTTAAAAATACCACATGATTTTAACAAGATCAAGAATGTGTAACCAAGCCAAACCAAAACCAGACGAGATCAATACCAATACCGATACCGAGACGAGACTTTGTTATACGATACCAAACGAGACTGAGTTATACAAGACCGATACCGAGACGGTACTAAAAATTTTCGATTTTGACGATACCGAGACGATACTTACAAAAATATCGTTTGGTTTGGTATCATGGCCAGCCCTATTGCATCTGAAAGTCTATGCTGATCGGAATTATTCATTTTTTTCTTACTTTGTTCGTCGCTTTTCTTTCATCTCGTGATTTTTGTAACTTTTTCTTCTTTTTTGGTAAAAAATAGTTGGGTTTTTCCGTCGTCTTTTTCTGAAACTTTTGATTTACTCCAATTTTTTAACAAATCTGCTCCGAAATTTAACTTCTGCGACATTTTTAAATTTGCGACACTTATTATTCGTTCGAGCCATTTTTCTTTTGCAAATAAAAAGCTTCAACTTTCAACTGTTTTATTTGTTTTTATTCATTTTATAATAAAATTTGTATTCATTTGAATTTTGTTTGTTGTTTATTTAAAAATTATTCAGTATTTTGTATTTATTTGTTTGTCGTAACCAACCTAAATGTGACGTTTGATTTTTTCCACCCACCAACAAACTAATTTTCCAGCACTGACTGGAAAGATTATTGGAATGTCTGATGGCAGCGTTCAGTGCAATATCAATATTGCCCAAAAGTTGAGAGGAAATTATTGATTTCCATCAGCGAGACTGTAAATTGAAGAAAAATTAAGTTCTCCGTTATTTTGAATGGCTTCTTCTTCAATTTTTGCAATTAAAGAATACAATATGGGAACGCACATGAAAGAATATAGTGAATTTAAACTATACACTTATATAACTAAAATTGGCTGGCAATGAAAATGTCCAGCAAGTCAGTAAATTGCCGTTCCCATTCCAATTGACATCGCCTGAAATATTCCCAGTGGAACCACAGCGTATAATAAGTAGCTCAGTTTTTTCCACGCTCAAGACTGCTTTTTAAATGATGAAATTATTCTTTCGATTTTTTACTTAATGCTGAGGTACATCCGAAAATGGTATGTAAAAATTCTGGCTCATTTTGCCTTCAAAAAATTTTATGCAAAAGTCATTTTTTTGCTATAAATTGTCACACTTTTTCCCTATGTTTAAATGAATTATCTTCGTTACCTTAACGGTTCTGTGCTACCTACACGAGGAATTTTGCTATTCATAAATCGTGCGGTAGCACAGTTTTTCTCCGCATTTAATATCCCAAGCCAGCGCAAATTATTCGGTATGATTCTGTGACGACTGTGAAATGTACCGAGATTTATACCGCGGCAGTTTGAACACTCTTATTTATCAATATCTAAATACATTTGGTTTGGGAGAACCTTAATAGGGGCGTTTTATTTTCTATGGATCTAGATCAGGATTATTTTTTTAACACTTAATACAAAAACAATTCAAAGATCCAAATATTAGATGTGTTTTTTTTTACAAATTCAGAGGAATCACACGAAAAAAACAAAATCTGGACTAAGCGACGCCATTTGAAAAAAAAAATGGAATTTCCATACAAACCATCGACAACAAGTATGAAATTAGTCTTGGTAACAAACTTCAGTTGTCAACGCACTGACAACTTAAATATTAATTGTGTTATTCACAATTTTTCTCAGCATTTAAGTAAAGTGCTGTCTTTGTTTAACTTAGTCCGAAAAGGTTGTCCTCAACCTGCGAGAATGTCTTTTTTATCGATAAACCGTATGCAAATACCGCTTCTCTTGGCTTAGCTTAGGCCCAATTTAATACAAACGTCACTTTTGCTACGAACTGTCAAAGTGTTGACAGGTAAAACTCTTAGGACCAGTTGCACAGTCGTGGTTCAAATTTTTAAATGTGATTCAGCAATTTCAATTCACCGAAATGAGGTTCAACGATGGTTCAAGGTTTAAGTATGGTATAAAAGCAAATAACAAACAAAATTTTCTAAAAGGTTGTCAGTTTGGCTGGAAGTACTAGTAATATTAATCCTATACAACTACTGCAAAAGCCGTTAATAAACTATAACCTTCCAAAACTGTTACTTTAGAACTAATTTTCTCTGATATTTTAAGCTTTAAACATTTCAACCTTTTTTGTATTCTGTACCTTGTCTGTATTCTGCATATTTCTACGAAGGAACACTGAATTTATGTTTTAACTTTCTTCTCAGAAAAGATAAACACTAAACAGAGAGATCCTTTGAACAAAAATAGAAACCAATTCACTTAATAAGATTGCATTAAATAAAGTGGACCATTTGAACTACTTCCACTTAAACTTCTTTTTGTATAGGAAATTTTCTTAGGAAAATAAGATGATGTTTCGCTCAACAAAGAACTACTGGAAACTTACGGTACACAAGGAATTGTAATTAAAGAACGATAAACGTTTTCATAGAAATGGTACTAAGGGTAAAAAAATGCATTTATTCAATTCGCATTTAACTATTAAACTTTTGCCAAATCTTAAAGGGGACTTCTTCTTTCATAAAAGTCTCGTGCTTGTCGTTTACCTAGAATAAAACCAACATGACTCAATAAATCTCATTCTTCAACCAGAAGCAAAAGCAAATTAAAAAGGAAGCTTGGAACTTCTATAAGCTAGCTTGTAAAAATATTTAAACCTCACAAAGAGCTATTAGCGATGATAGGTTTATAGTATTTTTCTTTATAGTTTTGTTTTTCCAGCGGGTAGTAATATTTAATATTACAAAATTGATATTTTTGAAGGAACTTGAAATCCCAAATTAATCAGCAAAATTTAGTTTTTCCTCCTCCTCACTCTAGAATTATGTAATTTTTCTTTTCTTTTTTATTAATTCTGATATTTTTTTTAATATAAGAAATAAATAAATATTAATCTTCTTCTATGTCATCTCTATTCATGAACGTAAATGGGTTGTTCTGATTCTGAATCTTTATGATGATGGCATTCTCGTATAAATTATGGACATTTGCCATCACACAACCATTGAATTCTCATCCAGAAAATGAAATGAAATGATCCAAATCCCCAGTTGGTCACGCATTGTTTTCAATTTATGAAACGGCCTAGATTACACGAAATTATCACTCACCCGAAAACAAGCAGCAAAAACTGGTTCAATCACTTTTCACAATGAGCATCACAGAGAGGGCTCCGACAGCAATATGGACGACAACGAAAACGAAAAGGAAGTCCATGCTCTGAAACGAAGAGAATGGTGATGGTGATATAGTGACGAGGATGATAGGGCTAAAGGACGAGCCTCCCACCCATCCACCAACCGACCGGCCGACCTCTTTACATGAATGATGTGCAACTGCGCTCGCATTATGCAAACCATATTCTAAATGTAAGACCGCAAGTAGTTTACTATTATCCTCGTATCTCATAGTGGAGCAGGAGTGCGATAGTAGAGTGAGGATGTTGCTGCTGTGCCACATCCGCATACATATGAATGTACACAGACAGATAGAGAAGACCCTGAGTCCTGCTTCCTGATGATCCATCCATCGTGATTACTTAGTGAAAATCTCCCCTCAATCGTTTTCACATCACGGTTGCATGGCCTGCATAATGAATGTCGGTTGGCTCGAATCCAATCTGAGATTAAAATTCCCAAAACGATTCTCCTCGAATAAGAAAGTAACCTTATGCTGTGAAACCGCATAGCCCGCCAACATCACTACCGCTGCCACCCGCTGCCATCACCGCCACCACCACCATCGTCGCTCTCTTTAACCAAAGTTGGTTATTCTTCATCACCAATATAGATCCTTTCTAGAGCATCCGGCATCTGTGATGGGCATTTGGTGACTTTTGAAAAGATGATGCAATCATTATATTGTTTGGTTGGTATAACAATTTCATTCGTAAAAAGTTAATTTAAAATTTAAGCCACAAAATGTCCAGTCTAAAATGAAAAAAGAGACGACTTAAGTGCTTTGAGTAGATTTAATTTTTTTTTTTCATAGCCTTGATTTGAGTACCTGAGTTTTTTTCTGAGAAAGTTTAAGAAAGAGAAATGTCTGCAATAAGAAAATTTTAATTTTTTTTCTATTATTTAGTAGTGATATTACGTAATCATTATCCTTAAGGGATACTTCTACTACTTTATGAAGAACATTAAGCTGTCCATCAATGCCACAACAAACAAGATTACTGTCTAATTGAAGTACTCGTTAGGTGTTGGGTTAGACTTGCGGTGTGTGTATTATTCAAGGCCCTTATATATAGATATGTCGATTTTCCACATAGAACAGGGATGAAATGGATAAATGTAGTAGAATTTTGTATACAATATGTTACAAAAGTCATGCGACGAAACGTTTCACGAATGCTTTTTTTTAAATAGAACAAAATATTTGTTTTTAATTTATATTGTACTAGTTTCATATTTAAATGTTTTCTTTACTTATTATTTATTAAAATAAAAATAGTATTTACTTGTTGTACTAGATTATTTTCATATAATATGGATACTTGTATGTTTTTTGTATAATCGTTAATCTATTTAATATAAAATGCAATTCTGTTTTCCATTAAATTTCATATATATATTTAAAAATCTCTAAAAATGTTGTACTAGAATTTTTTCTGTTGTAAAGCAGTTAAGAGAAGCCCTTTTCACATTAAAAATACAGGTTTGAAAAATTAAAGTCTTATTCAAATTCCACGAGTTTAATGTAAAAAAAAAAAGAAAAAAGTAATAGATTACTAATGAGTATGACGAAAATAACATTTAGACAGAATTTTTTAAGTTTAATTAAAAAAACGAGTCTGCATATTTAATTTTTGTGTGACAATATTTACATTCTTAGAAATAATAGTAGATTTTTAAATAATTAAAACCAAAAAAATGTAAAAATGCAAAATGGTCAACATACAAATATGTGGTTTCATTGAAAATTTTACAGCTTTTCTGTTCCCAACAACCTTCAACTAAATTTTTACTTTGTCAGTCACGCAAAATTCCCCTTCTTTCTTTTCACAAGGTTTACAACCAGTATGGTACTGATGCGTAAAAATAAACAAAAATACTCAAAAAATCATGGAACATACAAAAAAAATAAAAATATGTTTTCTTGTTCAAAACTAAAAATTGTTCCAAATATTTCTTAACAGTACAAGATTTCACTAGATTTCATCAGTTTCATTTGGAAAAACACCAACTCGAAATATAATAAATTTGTTTTATCTTCCTTTATAAAGTAAAACCATATGTCTGTTCATGTACCGTCCAAAACTAGGAATTTCTAAAAATTTAAGTACAATTTCGTTCTTGTTATATGAAATTTGCCAGAATTATGAATCAAATCTAGTTAAAATTCGTAGTTTTTTGGCCCCTTTTACAACAGTAGTTTTCTTACAATAAACGACTTTTTTTGAAAAATTATTTTGGTGTGTTTTGAAAATTTTAGTTTTCTTGAACTTATTTTTTCTTTTAATAATTAAGACGAAAAATCTATTAACAAAAACTTAGATTTTCAGCATCAAAATTTATTTTTGTCGATGATCGTTTTTCGACAAAAGTCGGTTTTCGAAAGCAAACGACACTCGTTATAAGGTCCAACGACTACCCATTCAAAAAAATTTTGAACGGTTATCATCCCTGCTTTTCTCCTACGATTTTTCAGACTCAATATTGCTGACCATCATCTAGTAGGGGCTAGTAGGAAAAAGTTTAGTCCTACAAGTGTTCGACTATGTGTGCATATCTTATCAGTAAATTACAGTTAAGTGCTAACAATAGTCTTTTCTACTCGAACATGAATGGACTGTACAAACAGAAAAAAATGAAGAGGAAAGAAAACAGTAGAAGGCCGAGGATAATGGAAGAGTTTGTATGGTGTAGTGTGGGTCCTTCCTATGAGAGGACAAATTCTGATATTTGCCGAAAATTTTTCTTTTTTTTTAATGAAAATGAAACTTCTCTTAGGTTTTGCTTTAGTACATTTTCGTTGCGTTTTTTTTTTTTTTTTTGTATTGTCTTTGTTGTTCGCTTTCCCATGATAGTACTCCTACTCATCCATTATAGACACATTCCCTTACCCACATCCCCCCCAAAACACACACAAACTCAATAAAACTATTCTAAACTTAAATCGTTGTGTGCTATGTCAGCATCTATTGTTATCTTGTTCTGGCAGTGATTGTCTTTCTACATATTCACAAATGTTTGGCCTTTTTTCATGTTGGTGTTGTGCCTGTGTGTGTTAAAATGTGTGTTGTCCTTTTGATCCTTTTTTTTTGCTTAACCACACTCTGCTGCTGTTTGGTGAAAAGGATCAAAATGGTGTCGTTTTCATTTAATATTTGATCAGAAATTTGGAGTGATGAAAGCGGGGATGAACATAACACCTTCAAAAATAAAAAACCGTATTGACTTTGGGAGTGAATTTCCACAGCCATAGAGTAGATAGTAGCTCGATGTGTAGGCAACTATACCTACAGCAAGTATGCAGAATAATTTTGAATAATTTTAACCATCAATTTGGAAGTAGGTGTTTGTGTGCTTTGTGTATGGAAGCAGGCGTGTTATTCGTGGAGCAATTTTGCTTACCACATATTTATTAAGTTAACTTAGTTTTTTTTTTATTTGTTAAAGGAAGCGGTTAGAAGTGGTGCGGTTGTTTAAAGGTAAATATAACTGTTATTCGTTTTGAGGGAATGAAAGGTTACACCGAATTTATTCATTCGTTAAATTGATTGGTAGAGTGTCGATATAAATATAGCTCCCATAAAAAAATTAAAATTCAATATTTGTTTAACTTTATTTAAATCAGTTTTTATTGAGAATAATTATTTAATACAATATACACGAAATTAACAAAAAAGTACTGTACTCAATTACAAGGAATAATTAATTTTCAATAAATAAAACTTTGATAAATCTCTATGAGCAACAAGAACAAAAGAAAAGTAACCGAACTTTCACCGGAATCTGGATCATCTTGCTGCCATAAGAAACACACCAGCACAAAGGAAACTACCATGGAAGTCGGAAAATTATCAGTTCTCGAATTGAAAAAATTGCTTGACGAAACTTTATCCGATAAACTAAAAAACCTCGCAACCAAAGAAGATATTTCATCACTTTCGCTAGAAGTTGCATCGCTAAAATCAACAAATACGCGCCTTCAAGAAAAATTAGCTAAGGTGACGGATAGATGTGAGCTTTTGGAGTCCCAAATAGAGCTACTGTCACGTAAGGCAAACGAAAACACCATAGTTGTACACCTTCCTTTAAATGAAAACACCGACGCAATCGACTTAGCAAAACAAACTTGCAAAGGCCTAATGAATCTAAGAGAAAATGAGAGTATCCATGTAAAAAAGACTCGAGAGTTCTTAAATACAAGACAAAAAAGATGCACGGTGCTCTTAGAACTTGATTCTGCCGATTCTGTTCAACAAATTCTACGCGGATCAAGTAGCTTGAAAGGAACTGGAATGAGCGTAACACGCGAACAATCACTTCTTTATCGTAAAAAAAAACAAACCCTGTTTGAAACGAAAAACAAATTACTCGCGCTGAATCCGAACGCTAAAATTATTATAAAAGGAGATAAAATGCAAATCAATGACAACACGTTTGTTTACAAATTCTCACGAGGACTAGTAATTAAAACTCCAACCGAAATGGCGAGTATCCAACAACAATTTGGTTCAAGTGCACTTGAATACTTTGACAGCAGCGTGGGAGAAAATCAAACTGAGTTCGCTTTAACACCAACAACGCCACCAGTGGATATTAACCAGCAATAGGAGTACAGTGCCGTCTGCCATACAAGTAATAGTAGTGAATTTATAAAACTAAGCATTTTAAGCTATAATATAGCTGGTATAAAAAACAAACTTATGATAGCTGATTTTTTTAACTTAATTAAAAAATATGATATTATTATATTAATTGAAACTTTTTTAGAAGAAGAAAGACAAAATGAAATTTCAAATTATTTTAAAGATTTTAATACCAGCTATATTCCGGCAGTACGAAACAATATTCATGGTAGAGCTAGTGGGGGAATCCTATGTGGAATCAAAAAAAGTAAAATTAGTAAATTTGTAAAGTTTAGAGTAATTAATGGTAAATTGGTTTTTCAAATAGATGGCAATGTCAACCATAAAACTCACTATATTGTACCATTATATTTAAACTGTAATAATTGGTTGAACGACTTTGAAGAATTGCAAGGCTTTTTAAATAATTTTACATCTACAAACATTATGTTAATCGGTGATTTGAATGCCAGAATTGGGCTTTTTCAAAATCCATGCATGGAGTATTTGAATATTCGAACGGATTCATTTTCAAGCAGGAACTCTAAAGACGGATTAATTAATAGAAATGGTAGAGCCCTTATTGATTTACTTGAAAGTTTTGGTTTTTGGGTTTTGAATGGTGCATTGAGAAATGATGCTTGTGGTGAACTGACTTTTGTAGGTGGACAGGGAAGTTCAGTAATCGACCTCTGTGCGGTCACTGGAGAATGGATTCAGGCTATTGAAAACTTTGAAGTGCTAGCAGCCACCTTTACCTCCCACTTACCAATCATTGCTTCTGCAATCTTTTGCCAAGAATTGCCTCGTGATAACTTAAAAAAGCTTCCTAAATTGAAGTGGATAGTTCATCAGGGAGATAGATACCGCGAAAGATTAAATCGGTGCGTTGGCTCTCTACCAGATCCAAACTTTCTTGCAATTGACCAGATTGAGGAGAAGATAACAGAAATTGTAAGGTCATCTGCTTCCCAAAACATTGGTCGTAAACATTTGGAACCCTTATGCAAATGGTTTGATTCCGAATGCATTAGACTCCGTAAAAGATCTTTCGCATGTCTTAACTTATTCCGAAAATTCAATTCTGACCATTTTAAGTCTTTATATTTAGAAGCAAACAAAACATACAAGCAAGTCTGCGAGTATAAAAAACTATGCTACACATCGAACTTAGCAAAAAATTTGGAAAGTTGTAAGGACTCCAAGACTTTTTGGTGTAACGTACGGGAGTTAGGTGGAAGAAATCGTCCATCTGCAAGTCCACTAGGAGCTGAAGTTCTAGCTTCTTATTTTCGATCGTTGCTGACATGCAGTGATGATGTCCAGTCATTTCATTATGCTTTGCCTAACACAATAGTTGACGAGCTTGACTGTCCAATAATTTTCCAAGAACTAGAACTCGCTCTTTTTCAAATGAAAAACAATAAGTCCCCGGGTATTGATGGCATTCCTGTTGAATTTTTAAAAAACTCTTCTGTAGAATTTAAACGATATCTACTTTCGTTTTATAACGCTTTGTATGATAACTCCTGTGTTCCAGCAAGTTTTAATAAAGCTGTTATATTTTCAATTTTCAAGAAAGGTGACGCTAATTTACCTGAAAATTATAGAGGCATTTCAATTTTGAATTCCATTAGGAAAATATTTGCAAGAATCTTGTATAACAGACTAACTACATGGGTAGAGGCAAACAATCGGTTAAGCATGTTTCAAGCGGGATTTCGTGAAGGATTTTCAACTATTGACCATATTTTTGCCTTAACCAGTATAGCTAACAAATTTACGCAAAGGAAAAAAAAACTTTATGCTTGCTTCGTGGATTTGAAAGCTGCTTTTGATACCGTCAATCGCCAAGCTCTCATTTATAAGATGGCTTGTCTTGGAATATCCAGAAAGTTTCTGTCCATTTACGAAAACTTTTTATGCCGAACATATGCGACAGTTTATGATGGGTCGCAGACTTCAAATTGGTTTGAAACGACTGCGGGTGTTCCTCAAGGATGTATCTTAAGCCCAATCTTGTTTGCGCTTTACATTGATGATGTTTCTGAGAATATACCGGGTGGAGTCACTTTTTCGGATATCCTCATAAAAGTATTGCTTTACGCAGACGACTTAGTCATGTTAGCAGATAACCCTTTTTCTCTCCAACTCCAAATAAACAGGCTCCAGATGTACTGCAAAACTTGGGATCTCAAAATAAACTCTGAAAAAACAAAGATCATGGTGTTTGAAGCTCGCAAGTGTAAAAGACTAAGAGAGGAAAGGTGGTTTCTGGGCAATGATCCGATTGAAATAGTACAGGAATTCAAATATCTGGGAGTGTTGATGTCTGCTAACGCAAGCTTCACTAAGCATGTTCAGCAAAAAAGTAAAGAAGCGAAAATTGCTCTCAGTGTCATGTGGCCCACATTTTTCTCAAAACAAAATATTGATTTAGGTTCTAAATATCGAGTTTTTCAAGCGACTGTTAACAGCTGTATGTGTTATGGTGTTCAAGCTTTTGGTCAAACCTATTTCGAAGAATTTGAGTTGATTCAACGTTTTTTTTTCAAACGCTTATTTCGGCTTCCTAATGCAACACCAACCTATGCAATTCACGTCGAGTCAGGAATAACACCTATTTATGTAAAAAACTTAAAATCTCACTCAGAATTTCTTGTGAAAGTTATGAGAAAACCAGGATGTAATCTTCACAAATCCATCATGAAAAACCTCTTGCGGACATGTGCATCGCCTTTCAAGGAGTGGAATGAACTTGCACAGTCTCACAACCTATCTCTAGATTTAACGGAATCGAACGTAGATAACTGGCAGGAACAACTTTCTATTATTATTGCGAATATTGATGAAAAGATGTATCTCCAACATTTAAATAGAGCATCATTATCGGACACTCGCGAGATTTATAGAAATTTAAATCATTCTCTAAATTCCAGAAATTATTTCAAATATGGACTTTCTGTGAAAGCCATAACTACAATTTTTAGGGCAAGGGTAGAAATTCTTAGTCTTAACTATGTCCCACATCGATCAGATCTGCCTAATATCTGTAATTTTTGTAACAGAAATGAACGCGACGATGTTTACCATTTCATTGCCATTTGCCCAGTACTGCAAGAAATTCGAAGGCTATACTTTGAACAGAGTGTCCTCTCAAGAGAACAACTACTTGATGTATTGAATGGGTCTGTGGGATGGACAAATCTCTACATGTTTTGTGATCATGCATTAAATTATCGAAATAGTTTTTGAAATATTTACAGCATAAAGGCTGTTCAGTGTTCAACCTCTTAATTAAATTATTATTAAATCTTTGCTTATAGATTTGTACCTCACTGTTGTGTAATTTATCTATTAAAATTAAAAATATAAAATTCATAATATTGTAAAAACAAATCAAAATATGTCTAAATTATTATGTACCCACTTTTTAATTCATGTAAAATATTAATCTACCAATTATTTTTATTTATTTTTGTAAAACTATGTTAAAAAATGTCATTTTCTGGCAGACGGCAACTTGCCATGTCAATAAATTATTTTGTTATAAAATACTGTAAACATTTATTGAAATAAAGAAATAATAATAATAATAATACACCGAATTTTTTGTTATTGTTAAAGGGTGATTTTTTGCTTATGATTTTGCACTTTTTGTTTAGTTGTGCATGGATTTAATGTTGCGTATACGCCTGAGTGTACCTCTTTTTTATTTTGATTTTTATTTAAACGTGCAGAAACATAAGCTGAAAAATATTTTAAATATTGATGATTTTTTTTTTTTTTGAAGCTTTGTAAAATAAAATTATTAAAATTGGAACCGTTGTTGATTGAAATTGTGATATAAAGCTATAAAGCTGATTGCAATTGCAAAGATTATTTATTTAGTATATCTCCAAAATGACGGTTATGAATTGAAGTCTCTTTATTGAATTTAAGTTTTTTGCTGATTTGGAGTACTAAAAACAGTTGTTTCTTTCATTGAATTTTAATTTAAAAGAATTAAATATGCTTGCGAATTATGTATGAAACTAGACCACCTGTTCCTTTCCATGAAATTCAAGGCAAAGAAAAATGGTAAATTTTTAATAAACACATGTTGGTATGAAATATTTGTTGGGTTGCTTAGTGGTAAACAACGAGTAAATGTTAGCATTAATTTGTACAAAAATAATTCATATCTATGGTGTTAGGTAGAAATATGAGAAGTCCATAAAACAATTATTTGCGTCCTTACGTCCACTTTACATCGATTTAGAGCAGTGTTTTCAAACTGGGGTTCCGTGGACCCCTTAAAATCTGGTCAAAGTGGAACCGCAAATATTTCTACCTTAAACACAAGGACACCAAATCTAAAATTGGAACGAATTTTAAAAAACGTGTATCCAAAAAATTTTGTAGATAACACAAAAGTTGTTTTCAAATCTAAGCTTTTGAGTTTGATGAAACCAAAGCGCGTATCATGTAGATCAATAATTGAATCAGCAAAATCGAAAAAACGTCGATAAAGCCTTATGTTTGCTTAAAGTAGCAAAAAAAAGTAAATTTAAGAAAATCAGTTAAACCGGTTGGACTGTAGATCGATGTGAAGTGAACGTAAAAACGAAAATTTTAAAATGGAGTTATCATATTTTTACCAAACACCACAGACATATTTTCGAGGGGTATAAAAAGACTGAACTGTTAAAGACACTCTCTGTTCCAAATGAGTTGAGTATGCAATACCTCGAGCATATTTTTACACGTTTGCATCAACTCATTTTTCAATTACAAAAAAACAAAAAGCATTTTTCATTTCATTTTTAAAAACATCCACTTATCTGCAAAATTCAACTACGGATCGAAAAGGTTGAAATTGAAAACTAAACATTCTTTTCGACACTCGCAAAATTTAAGAACAAGAAAAAAGAAAATCAAAGCAAAAGACCAAGGGCCTATTTCACGAAATACTTTTCACTTTGCGAAAATTTCCTGGAAAGTAAAAGTTTGAGGTGTTTCAATTCTCAATATTCAATTTTTCAGACTATTTTTGGAATGTGAAAAGTAAAAGTGTTTCACCAATTTCGTATGTATTTTGCGAAAGTTGCAAAGTAAATCTTACCGTTTTAAGGCACGGTACTAAAAAATGAAATATCAATTTGGGTGCGCGTATTTTGATTACCAGATATCAGAGAAGATTCTAGTTTTCAGTTGAAAATTGCTCTTTAAAATTTAACTAAGGAGTTTTTTTAACCACAACCTTTCAAAAGACTTGGTGGTAAAAATACTAACCAAAGACATTTGTAGATAGTTGAATGGTAGAAAATCAGTAAAATCAATTTGGATGAAAATATTTTATAAACCAGACCATCTAAAACTTTGTAGTTTGAATGTGCGGAGGGTTTTAAAATACAGTTTGTCTTTATTTTTTAAATTATTTTTTCCTGACTTTTCACAATTATTTGCACAAATAAAAATTTTTCGAAAACTCGAAATTCGAATAATAATTTGCCAAATATACTCGTTTAGTGAAACAAAAAGAACAAATTCTTTGGAAACTTCAAAACTTTTCACTTTACAGAAAAAATACTTTTCACATTGCAAATTCGCGTTTAAGGAAACATAATTTGCAAAAAGGAAAACTTCTAAATTTTTTAATTCAATAATTTTTGTCTGGCAAATTTTCGTTGGGTCAAACGAAATTTGTAAAATAAAGCCTAGTTTATACTTCAAAGTGAAATAAAATCATATTTGAAATGAATTATAAAAAACTTACTCACCAAAGCGTTTCCAAGCAAAAAGTTTTCGTCATTAAATTTTGTTTGGAATTTGTTCCTCCTTGTCGCTAAAATAATTACATTTAGTTTTTGACAGTTTTTCACGCATAGGAAAAAAAGGATTTTTAAATATGAAAACTACACTTCACATGGATGTATAAATTGAAAAGTTGTCAAGTGAAAAGTGTTTGGTCAATTTGGTTCAAAAGTTCTTAATTCAAAATCTCAAGGGAAAAAAATTTATACAAATTTCGTATTTTCAAATTTATTATTTAAAAAAAAAAATTGAACTAAAACTTGAATGTAAGAACATAAAGAAATGTAAATGAAAGGATTTTACTATGGGATATTTTTTGTTCAAACTCAGGTGTGCAAATCGTGATTTTCATCAAAATATTACATAATTTTAATTATAACCGTTACTATGAAGCTGTAAAGGAATGAATAAAAGACAAAGCAACTTCCAACGATTTCCTGTTTCCTGAGTAAGTAAAGGTACCTAACCTACAAACAAACTTGTTTAATGTACCTACAAGAAGTAGAGATGTGCTTATAAACTGTTTTATGAGGAAAAATACAAATTCTTTGTCTTTGCGGCTTAAAGTTTGAGGCAACAACAACAGCAACAAAGTAAAATATAACAAAGAATTTTTTTTTCACGAAACTGTTGATGTAAGTGGTTTTCGAGGTAAATTCTCGAAGTTGGGGAGTTGAAAACATTATGAATTTATGCCAACAAAGGTTTACTCTTTAGAAACAAAACTTGCTATAAGGATCTTAACATTCATATATCTACATTATATCTATGACATTCTTGTATACATACATATGTGTATATTTAACAAATAATTTAAAAATTCTACACGCACGCACACAGACATTAGAGAATTGATTCTGCTGATGATTACATTTCTTGTGATGATGCTCCTAAGATTTTGCCAACGTAATGAATTTCAGTATTCAGGGCCAAAACAAGAGCAAGGACGATAAAAAGGGAGTTGGGGAGAGAAACTATAGTGTATGAGTATATTTATGGAAGGAAGGGTGGAAATAACAGCCTTGAGGGAATATTGACGTAGAGAAATATTTGAACCTCTCTCAAGGCAAACCCAAAGTATACACACATGTCATTTTAACATCATCTCTATGCGACACAAAACCGTTATTTTGTGGAACATAGTTCACATGTGTGATGCGATTTAGTGATGGTGATGTTAGGGACGCGAATATATTAGAATGAACTATAAAATCGCTGATGTATACATATTTTGGAGTCTTGGAACTTTCATCTCAACAATGGGTTAAGCTCTGCCACGCCATGTTGTATGTAGGTGTCTATATAGTTTTTGAACTCTATGAGTTCAAGTTTTTCTTCTTAAACTGTTTATCTATGCAAAAAGTAGTTTTACTATGCTATGTGTAATGTAAGGTTATGGTAATGGATATTGGGTATACACAAAACACGTGCATAACATTCTCTGTGAATTACCGTTTACCCACTCCCTTGATACAAATATTTTCAAAATTTATTTTATTAAATTTATACTACGTTTGTAGTACCTCGTGGCAAAATGGTTAGGGCGCCAAAAATTGTAATTGTAGGTCCCTTCCATTCCTGCCAACAACACGCACACAGGAATGGCTGAGAGTTGTTAGTCACTAGGCCTTGGTTCTCCATGAGCTGTTGCGCCACTAAGTTTATTAACATTTATGCTATACGTTTTCATTAAGAGCCAAAATGAGGTGATTTTGCAAATCACAGAAAAAGTGATTTTATTTGTAATTTGGTAATTTCGTTTGACAGCTCATTTCATTTTTGTATTTCAACTAGCTGTTAATCGCTTTTTGTTGTTGTTTTTTTTCTTTCTACTTTCATTGAGCTTTGACATTTTTATACAAAGCTTTTTCAGAGCTCTTTAAACTGTAGCCAATTGGGTGTGTTCAATAGGTTTTGATTTGATTTCCAACCTAATTTCGTGCAATTTTTTTTGTATTGGAAATGAGATGATTTCGTCTTGAATTGGAAATTTTAAATGAAATGGCCTCATTTGGCCTAATGAAAACGTAGTAGGTTTTAAATTAGATTTTTCAGAAACTTTCAAAAATAAAATTTTATATCTACTTTAAACTCAGTCAAATTAGGAACTCAAATCGCATTTTTCAATGGGCAACATTTTTTAATGGAATCTGTTTATGTACCCCTCCTGATTATAAGAACGAATTTTTTTTTTTTGTTGGAATTTTTGAAGTTAGGAAAGAGTCACCATCTTGAAAAAAAGAGATTAGTTTGGTTTTTATTTAACAACACTTTTAAATTTGTTTATGCAACAAAAAGTCCGACCAACACCTTGTAGAAGATAAAATTATTTATAAAATAAGCGAATAATTACTGCGGTGAGATATCACCAGAAACGTCGTACTAGCCCCAACACTTAAAGATGCAACAACCTACAGAAGGTTGTAATTAGCTTATTTTGTAGATAATTTTATTCGGAATTGGGAAACTGCACTATTCAAATATTTTAATAGCTTTCGTTATCAAAATGGGGATGATTTAACTTACCAAGTTCGGTGAGTTAACGTGGAATTAACTAAGGATTTAAATTGATTGATCCGGGTTTCTTAAAAAATAAACCAGGAAATGCTATAGAAACACGGGGCAATCCCAGGACATATGGTGACCGTTCCAATTGCCCATATAAAAACAAATATCTGCGCTTAAAAAAGGTCACGGAAATAGGTAAATTAAATTTATTTCCATTTATGACATTAAAAACATTTGTAAGAAATATTACAAAAATAAAAAAAAAAAAAAAATAACTGTTAATACATAAATAGTCCTTTTCATCCCAATAAAAACCCCATGAGCCTAAAATTCTTTTTTCAAAATTCAATGATATTAAATAAAATAATCCCTAATTTCTTTATATACACAGCGTTTTGTCTTGAAGGATTAAAAACAATATATTCAAAAACGTCTTTTTCAACTTTTGATCCTTTTTTCTTAATATTTTTATTAATGAATTATTTAAAATTATGAAAATCAATTTCCCTGGTGATTTTTGATTCATTTTTAGACCTAAAAGTGAAGTATACAGTTTTATAGTATAATAGTATCAACTTAAAATAAAACTAAGCTGAAATATGAATATGTTCAGAGAAACTACACCACGTATATACCAATGTGTACACATATAACTAGAGAACCAAGGCCTAGTGACTAACAACTCTCAGCCATTCCTGTGTGCGTGTTGTTGGCAGGAATGGAAGGGACATACAATTTTTAGTGCCCTAACCATTTTGCCACGAGGTACTACAAACGTAATATAAATTTAATAAAATAAATTTTGAAAATATTCGTATCAAGGGAGTGGGTAAACGGTAATTCAAAATAATTTATGATGAAATCATGCAATTTTTAAAAGGAATTTTCAGGATCTCTCGAATAGTCAAACTCACGTATTTCAAAAACGTCAAAATCAAACTCAAAGAAAGAAATTTGACAAACGCAAAAATAAAATCACTATCAAATTTGTACGTTCTGTTCCTTTTCATTTTGATTATGGAATCAAAACCTACTTCTAAGGTGTATATGATATGACAGAACCAAGGAGGCTTGCTCTTTCAAATGACATCACCTTTTATGTGCCTATAGGTATATGAAAACTTCCCTGCTTTTTACTTATGTTTTTTATCTACATACTCATTTAAAACTCAATTTAATTCATCCTATTTATCAAAACACTTTTCTTCTTTACCAAAGTGCTATCACATTTTCCTTAAATTCTTGTGTTCAGCCATTTAAACTAATCATTTTGGTTTAGTTTTTTTTTTATTTTACTCTTATTTCACTTCAAGCAAAAAGAGGTTTAAACATAAATATAAACACTTAAAGTCCATTTCTATTCACAGTATACCTTACCTACCTTCTCTTTATATGTTCTGCTTAAATAAGAATCCTTTTTTTCTACAGAAAACAAACTTAGAGTTGGAGTTCAGTTTGCGTTCAAATTCCAGTAGTCTATTCTAGGTACTAGTATACTTTATACCTAGAATATCTACATAATAATATAACTCTTTACTCTACCACTATACTATAGTGAATGTTAACAAATGGCGCACTTGGCAGACACAATCCTGCGGGTTTCATTATACTGGCACAAAATTAATGCATATAATTCTTCTGCAGAAGTATTTTCTGTATTTGTATTTGTATTTGTACAAATGATATGTTCGTATAGCTCCTTTAATATTATACCTGGATATACTAAACTAAACTTCTCTTTACAGTGCTTCTCTATAGAAAGCATTATTTGGTTTTTGTTTTGAATATTTGCTCACTAAATTTTCTAGACAACAAATTCTCACCTTGTTGTGGCTACAGAGATGAAGAAACAAGACCTGGCAAATGCAGGAAATGCTTCAAGGGCTATGTATTTGCATTCAAACAGGAACAGATTCATATGATTTCGAATTCTTTAAGGCGCAAAAATTTATCGATAATTGACTGTCCAAAGGGAAATGCTGAAAAATGTACTGGCGGAAAACCCAGAGTCGATTAAAATGAAACACAATGTGGTGGAAATCAATTGTAAATGAAGAATATGAAATGACTTTCTTCAAAAGTTATCTTCGAGACTGGATTTGACGATTTAAAAAAACAAAAGTACATCATGATTGTTCCTGATACGAAGTAGTTAATAAATATTTAAATATTGTCACCGATTGGACAACACAGCAAACTAATTTACCTATAAAAGTGAAGTCTGAAATTTAAACGCTCTTGAAGCAAATACGCTCAGTTCTCATATTGAAGGTTATATTTATCATTTTCGTTTAATTTTAACTAGCATGGTCGAAAACTTGCCATGAGAAACAACAAAAATATAAAAATACGTTGTCATTAAGTTAAAAAGGGAGATCTAGAAATTTTTGTACCTATTAATTTATAGATTCCTTTCTGCGGTCTATCATAATTGGTGAAAATGTGATTACTTGTCAAATGTCCCTACTTGTTGTTGTATTTACGTACTGTTTGAGTGGCTATCAAATACTCAATTTAAATTACCGACACTTTCAACTTTGACAGCAAACTCAATACATTAGCTACGATTTGTGTACTGTGGCGAATACTTACTTTTTTATTTCGGGAAATAATTCACCATTCATCAAAATAATTTTGGATTTCTGTTTTAAAAATACATACGATTTAGCTCAAATTGCTGAGAATTTGTTGTTTCTACAAAGTTTGGTTAAATCTGTCGATTAGTTTGTTCATGGTGGCGCAATAACGCGTAAACCGGGTACCCAGTAGCGTTTTTGCATAATTGTTATTTTTTTTAAATTTTATTATTGTTTTTCTGGTTAAAGAGCGATTTAAAAATCACATCGACAGCCCAGGAACTGCCGAAAATACAGGCCTTACTGATGGTTTAGTTTAGAAATACCATCAAAAGCCTTCAAAAATCGTCAATTGCAATCATGGCAAAATTTATTGTAAAACAGCTCCTGAAAAGACTTAGCAAATAATAGAAGAAACACGACTACTTCTGAGCCATCAGCTTAGATTTAGAAATAAACAACGATAGACCAAGTGGAAAAGGCACTCGAAGAGAAGCAAGTGTACTCGGCTATATTCTTAGATGTTCTAAGGCCTTTGACAAAGTTTGGCACTTGGTACTTGAGTACAAAGTGCATAGCGACCTTCCCAGGCAGTACAACAAAATACTGAAATCCTACGTTACGAACCGATACTTTAGAGTACGATTCGATCAAAATTCTTGGAACTAAAGAAAATTGAAGCCAGTGTAACGCTAGGTAATTTCAAATTCCTAGGACCAACACTGTATTTGTTTTATACAAGAGATATTCCAGTGGAAGTGGATATAAACGCTTTCATGACCACCTTTGCTGATTATACTGAAATATTGCTGCTAGATAAATCCATTACAAGGCAAAACAAATTAAACGAAACAAAATCGACGTATATAAACTTTACCAAACCAAAAAATAAACAATGTTCCAATTCTTATAAATAGTACAGTACCTTACTCTAATACTGCTAAAAACCTTGGAATTTCATACATTGGTCCTGATTCACCAGTGGTTTTAGTGCGGTAAGAGTCCCACACTGCTCGGTACTGATTCTTACCGAGTGTCTTTTGAAAATTTCTATCGGATAGTTAAATTAAAAAAAAAATAGTTCAGACAAATTAGACTTTCACCCAGAATATATTCCTACAAGACTAAATTTTAAGGGAGTGAAGGGGGGAAATTACTGCAATTTTTTTGAAAATACTCAAGTTTTGAGATCAATAAGTTTCGAAATTTTGAAATCAATTACACAGATTACTATTTTTGTTTCCGTTTTATGTCAATTTCTCACAAATTGACACCAAGGGATGGAGAAAATATTCCCCTCTATAATATTTTTTCTAAGAATGTTCCCAAAATTATCCCTCAAATATCGGAAACGAATTAAGGGAGTCCTAAAAATTTCAAATTTATGCTTTTTGAATTCTTTACGTCAAGCTTTGGGCATATTCCTATTTTGGATACGTGAATTTGTTTTTCTAGACTTTATTTCACGGTACCTACATATTTATATGAAGATGACTTTCAATTGAAAATAAAACTCTCCAGTTGGGTCATAATTTTATATAATTTCTGTTCGGCCTTAATACAACCAAATTATGGATCCATGTCCCATAGAAGTGAACAGTAAATTCATAATGGACTTATGTCCCATAGAGTTTTTTCTCAGTGCAGTCATAGGACATTTTTGCTTAAGTCTTCCCTTGCTCAAAATGATTAGTTTAAATTATATTTTTTTATTTTCTTTTACATAATAATGGTCTAGTTTTTTTGTCGAAACTAATTTTACTAAAAACTCATACTATTCCCAGCACTAATTTGAGTTGAAATCAAATTTAATCCACCCCTGTTTACCCATAAACTATCAAATTTTCTCCGAATATTATATGTTTGCAATATTTGGCACCACGAAAGGAAATATCTACAACTATTTAAACACACACTAAAACAACACAATTACTTACAATAATGGTGTTAACTAAATTATCAAATATCAGGGCCTATATAAAAGAGGCCATTACATCAAATTGTTTATAGTGAAATGTATTCTTGAATTTGCCATACACCCAACACAACACACATACATTTGGTCTGTTTGTTTAACAAATCAGCAACATAACTGATAAATCGTATGGAATGGATGTGTGTTGTACTTAAGATAATAATAAACATACTCGTATATCTATTATGTTCATACTCCTCTCGCATTTAACGAGATAAAGAATAGGTATTAAAAAAAAAAATACGTGTACACAAGACATACATAAAGTTGATGTCACATCTTGTTGCCTCATTTAACTCAATAAAAATCAAATTTATAACTCCAACCAGATAATGGTAGATTATTCATTTTTATGGCGGAAAATACATTTTCCAGATTCGCATGTGCTTCGAATCCAATTAACGACCCCCACTATAATACACCCCCAAATTTTTCAAGCAATGACGAGGATTGGGGTGGAGAAGGCGTGCGTCAGCAATGGCAAAAGCAACACCGAACAACAACGACACGGAGCCATTTGGTTTTCCTTTGCATGATGTCCTGCTGAGTGTTATTGACCTCATGCATAAATTAAGGCACTCACTGCGGCATTAAATAAACAATTGCCAAAAATTACTTTTAAGGATTCGTGTGCATAAAAGCTCGCAAAAGGTTCAAGAATAAATCTCTCTTAGAGCCTCCCTCATTTATTATGTGTAGTAGGACGCATATTGTTGTTGCTGTGATGCTATGGCAGCAGAAATGCAAATTTATGTCGTCGCAAAGGTCCGGTTTCATGTTCATGGTTCGACCATCAGCTAGCAGCTACACCCAAAAAAGAAATGAATAGCATCGTTTTTCTTGCGGAACCGGACACAAGGATAATCGTGGAAGAAACGATTATAATAGAGGGAGGGAGTACACGCAACACCGAAACACCCAAAAATAGCAAGCTGATACGATATGAACACAATAATAGGCGAAATAGGATCACGGCTAATGGAATCTTGTGGCAAAGTGGCACCATGGTATTCATGTTCAAACAACGCGAACGAGTCTGCTAATGTATAGTTGTGCAGCAACATCAAGGATATGTTTCTATATTTGACTCTGTTGGTTCTGGTTCTGGTTGAAATAGGAAACTATAACATACCCGTATCTCTGTGTCTGTGCCTAGAATATCGGATAATGTCCTTAAATATTCCTAACCAGACGTTTGATATGCCTAAGTCAACACTTTTGCCGTCATTAAAGATTCATACGCATTTAGATAGATTTGACGACACTGAAACTGATGCCCTTGTCATATATCCTTACAGGATCTATTGTTGTGGGATATTTTTTTGTGCTTTGTATTGTTCTTCTTCTATTTTTTTCCCTTCTCAGGATTGAGGTGGTAATCTGTTGAGGGAGATCAAACGAAAACATTCAACGTATACCATGTTAGAGTTTATGGTTTCAGATATGTATTTATGTACCTAGTTGTGGTTGGATGTTGTGTTTTCATCACGTTCCTCATTCTGTCTTCTCCTTTAGAAGTGAAATGTCTGTAAATGATATTAAATGCTTGCGCACAATAAAATGAATAGAATTTCCAATTTGCATTAGTTGCTTATGTTTTTTTTTCTTTTCTTTTGTCTATTCTTTCAGGTTTGTTTCGATTGAAGACGCGCTCTCAGAAGAAGATTGATAAGTGACGATAAGACGGAATTAAATAAAAAAAAGACAAAGTGCTTGGCAAGGGAGTCCTTTTTTAGTCGGTTATATCGTTGTGAACAACCTCAACATCGACAAGAGCTCTTACGTTTGAAATTATGTCGGAGGTGTAACCGAAATTCTATTAGGATTAGTGACTGCGAGGCGGCTGAGGACGGACGTAGGCAATGCTCAAAGGTGAGTAAATATTTATTTAACAGTATTTTGTTGACAAACAGAAAAAAATCAGTATACACAATTTAGTTCCCTTTATAAAAGGGATTTTAAAATTTTTAATGAATCTCTTTTCTTACAAGAAATGAAAGAAGAATATCGATCGATTTTATATCAATTTTCTAAAAAAAAATCACTTTCGATGCTGGTTTTATTTGGAAAATAAACATTTCATGTATTATGGTTAGGTCTTGTACAGTACTGGTCAAACTTAAGTACGCACTGATCGAATTTTTATATTTTTGGTATCTTCGCCCAAAAATCATCAATTTAAAAATGTCCGTTCAGGCTGCTTCAGATGTGATATTTTAATTATTTCTGCAATATAGCACAAATAATATGAAAATCCGATTAGTGCGTAATTTGTTCTGGGTATAAATGTCCTACTAGCGGAGCCTTGCTTCGTTTAATAGCTTCAAGGCTAAGCTCAACCTATTAAACAAGACAGTTTTTTTTTAATTACGACAGGTTAAGTAAGGAGAAAATAAATTAAAAAAAGACAAACTCAAAATCGATGCAATAGTTTTTAATAATAAAAATCTGAAGCAGAGAACTGATTTTTATGAAATTCCATTAAAGTTTCACCCACTGACAGGCCCACTTTTTAAAAGGTCATCCTATGTTTAAAGATGATTAAAATTAGGTAGGGTTTTGCTCTTCAAAATAGTTATAGATAGTGTAGGGTTACTAAACGTCCCTCTTTTGGGATAGTTCCTCTATTTCATCCCAGAAACTCTTTTATCCCCCAAAACCAAAAATACGAAAGGGGGACCCAAATATCCCCCATTTGAACAAATTTGCATTTTATTCCATTTAAGGCCAGAAAATGTTTGCAGGTAATTTCAACAGTTAATTCATGCAAATTTGTTTGCCACGCCCACATATTGGAGAACATCATTCCAATATGTGGTCATTAAAATTAGTTAAGATACACAGGTATATGGTTAATTTATAATTGGTTTAGATAGATCAGCTGATGGGCACTCCCTACCAGAAATCTTGTACAACTTAGGTTTAGATATTACTATAGGGTGTTTTTTCAACTTTGAAATGGAATAAAACAAAGATTTTTTTTTTAAATTGACATGAAACTTGCTTTATTTGAAAGATAATTTTCTGGTATTATAATTTAAACATGATTTCTGACATATGGCCATCGCGGCTGGCTTGGACGTAGTCTAATCTGGTGATCCAATTTTCGATGACTTTTTCCAACATTTGGCCTATCGGCGTTGACACAAATTCACATATCTCCACAGAAAATAATCAAGGAGCATTAATTCGCAAGATCTTGAAGGCCAATTTTCGGGTCCGTAACGTGAACCTACGCGGTTACCAAACATTTCCTTCAATAAATCAACTGTGGAACGAGCTGTGTGAGATGTTGCGCCGTCTTGTTGAAACCACAGCTCCTGCACATCATGGTTGTTCAATTGATGGACAAAAAAGTCAGTAATCATGGCTCTATAGCGGTCACCATGAACTGTAATATTTTGGCCAGCATCGTTATTAAAGAAGTACGGACAAATTATTCCACCAAACCTTAAAGCAAGCCAAGCAGTCAATTTTTGTAGATATGACAGTGTCTGAACATACACTTGAGGATTATCATCACTCCAAATACGGCAGTTTTATTTATTGACGCATCCATTTAGCCAAAAGTGAGCTTCATCGCCAAAACAAAATTCGCGCGATAAGTATTTTGAACAGAACCATGATTTTTAAAATAAATTTGCACAATTTGGAAGCATTCTTCAGGCGTCAGTCTATTCAAATTGAAATGCCAAACCAAAAAAAAACTAAAAATAAATTACTTGACAGCTGCCAAAATGGCCGCCAATTAAAATAGTGCTGCCAACTTAAGGTTCTATACCCTTAAAAAAACACCGTTTTTTGCACTTTTTATTCGTTAAATGGATGGAGATTTTAGGTGGATGTTATTTTTTGTTTTGTTCTTGTTTTTTTTTTTGGTAGACCTTATGGCTCTTTAATAGAACTTTTGAAAATTACTTTAACCCTAACAACTTTCCATTATCAGGTCCTTCAAGATAACGTCACCATGACAAAAATCAAGTGGTGCAATAGTTAGGTGCTAGTTAAGTACAAATTTAGTGTTGCAATCTTAGCTGGGCATTAAACTCCCTTCTTCTACAAACCTGAAGTGGTGCGTCAAGTAAGCACCGTCACAGGTTTGAGGGGGAAGGGATGAAACTGCTCAATTGCAGCACTAAATTTCCACTTAACCAGCAGGTTGTGGACACTTAATTAACACCTAACTAGCATCTTACTATCAAGTACTGCTACTTGATTTTTTTAATTTCCCTTCCCTGGTGGTGATATTTTGATGGACCTTCAATAAACCTTACTATTTAAGCAGCGCTGATTTCAACTCATTTTGGCGTTTCTCATTTTTCTCTCATTTTTATGTGAATCTCATCTCCTAGAAAGAAAGAGATAGCCTAATTGGGCAGAAGTTTTGAAATTTTTTGAAAATTCCTGCCTTACCCATCGCCATCTCTCTCTTCACACCAACTAGAAGTCATATATAAAAAGAGAGATCTCAAAATGAGTCGACTCACGTGATGACTGTCAGAACACCATCCAAAGATGCTACTTAAAATTATTCAAATGCTTTTTTTTTGTAACTAAGTTCATCAAACTTAAGGGCATTAATGATTGTGGCTGTTTTAATGGTCATGCAAATTCCCAAAGATTACGGTAATTTTATTTGATACTTCAAAGTCTTAAAAGGACATCTCTGCCTAAGTCAAAGTAATAAAAAAATGTTAATAGATTGTTCTATAAAAACCAAAATTCTTTTCACGATATAAAATTTTATAGCAAAAACTTTAATAGCTGCTTTGCCTAATTCTACATTAACCCTCCTCCCCCGTCCCTACTTTAAGATGGAAAACTCAAAAACAAATTAAGGTAAGTGAAGTATCCCATCAACACTGATTACAAACTTTGACACAGTCAAGTCATATAATTAAATCATGTCCCGAATTCCAAGAGAATCCCACACCGGATATCATGTTCTCTTTTACTTTATCACTTACTATCTAGAGATGATAGCTTTATTACTCGTCGCACTTTCATTCCGCCGAAACACATTAACTTGAGTTTCTATCTTAATGTGGTTCCATGGGTAAAAAACTTGGCAAAAAATTACTACTCTTATATAATTCCTTCACCTCTAACCCCCTATCCAACGACCGCTTTCACTCATCCTCGAACAAAACCACAGTGAAGATTCATGTTAATTGGAAAACGAGGAGTATATATAGGCTGATGATGCTGCTGCTTGTGTGAAGCTGATATTCGAGAGGGGTGTGAATTAATTTATTAAAAAGCTCAGGCGGATTATGGTTGCTTTAATGATGCCAACTGCATTTACTGTGCCAGAAAGTAGGATCATCTTCTTTCATACGATCGACTTCAGCGGCTATACAAGGATATCAGAGATGGATATGCCGCATACACCTTTTAATTTGAGCTTTCTCTGTTTTTATAGTGTGCGTGTGTGTGTGTAATTTAATTTAAATGAAGTGCAAGTGAACAAGAGGATTCATCTCGTTTTATATACATTCATGCAAAATAATGTGAACATAAATACGAAAATTAAAAGAAGAAGGATAATTTCCAAATGGAGGTACCAACACTGGAGGCTTGTAATTAAATGGAATTCACTTTATAGGTAGGTACATATATGCGTGCGTAGGTGTAATGTCCTTATTCGTGCATCTGGAACTGGCTTACGCGTTTTCTTTTCATTCCTGCCCTATACATTTTGGTTTGGTTGTGTCACACTATTATTTTATTTCTGCACACAGAAAAAAAATACAAATTAATAATTTTAAAGCTGGAATTTCTTTTTATTCCTTATTCGCCTTTTTGTATACTCTGTAGACTTGTATACATGAAGGATACAATGTCCTCATGTTGCACGTGCTGTGGAGTGTTGTGCTTAATTAAATGACAGGACACTTTGTTCTTACGCAAATTTTATTTCACTCTGTGAAAATATATTATTTTCTTTTTTAATTTAATTTTTAAGCAAATATTTACGGAGAGATATGAAGATAATGGTTTGCATGATGATAACTCTCGTACCAGTCTCAGTTCCAGGGTATAGATGTTATGGGAAGGAACGAACGAAGTTGGGAGTACTTTTTTTCCGGTTCAGTTCTTATTTTTGCCCATTCTAGCAGAGTGTTTTTGCTGCTGCCCAAAAATAGAAGGAAGATGTAATATTATATTATTTTGCTTTTGTTTGACAAGGACTCTTCTGCCAGAGGCTGGAATTTTTAATATTTCCCATTATTAATAATTTAGTTCATGATAAGAGGGAGAGAGAGCCAACATAGACGCAGAGAAATACTAAATGAACAAAAAATTAATTTTAAAAATCTTCGTAGATGGTAAAACAAATTGATTAGAATTTTAATTTGATGAAATGCTAATTTAAATGAAATGCGAAGAAGGTACGAGTATTTTATTTTAGTTACTTGTTCATTGCTGATGTGCTCAAGGTATATTTCATGCTTCTACAATTTTGACAAAATGTAATGGAAATAAAGGTCATGGAATTAAGAAGCGACAAAATGTTTGCATACAAAAGAAGGACAACACTGGTCTGAAAGTTAATTTTAATCATCAGAGATGTTTGGGGAATTTTGAAAATCCAAAATAATTGTATGAATGCCACCTGAGGTAAAGCTAAAATATGTGTTTCTCCTCTAAGGGAATCGCATTAAAATGCTCGGTTCTAAATTTGAAGCACTTTGGGTTACGTCCATGCCCATTGAGAATCTAAATAGCTTGATATTCCGTGAAGGGATAAATGCAAAAACATATGCAGACCCACATAAGAATGGGCATATTATTGTCAAGACCGGCCTAACGATGTCTTCATGGCGAAACCTTCTGTTTGCGATTTTTTTTTTTTGTGAAAACCTCGACTTTTTTAACAAGAAACTATTACTTGCCCAACTATTACTTGACCTAGTAAAAAAAAACTTTAAGGAAATAATACAAAAATTAGTTTTAAAATAAATTTGGTGGGGCAAAAGCTCGTTGAGAACAAGGGCGAGACTTAAAACTCTCAACCATTCCTGTGTGCGTGTTGTTTGCAGAAATGGAGGGGACCTGCAATTTTTTGCAGAGTCCGAATGGCTAGATGAAAAGCACTTATTCATGACAGGTATACTCTTGAAGGATTTGTCAGTTCCTCGCAAGAGGCAGTACTTCGGAAAAAAATCATTTCTGTTTTTAGGTGGCAGTGGCTGGGAGTCGAACCCTGACCGTTGGCATGACAGTCCTACACACTAACTATTATACCACGGTACTACTACTAAGTGACCAATCACACAATGACTTTTGAGTCTTGAGTTTTTTTCGAAATTCAATGGATGCGAATGAGAAAAAACATCTGATCTCACCTACACACTTATTTAATTTTGAAAAAAGTCATGACTCATGAGTCGTCGCATAAAAGGGCACTAAGGGAATAGTAAAAAACTTAAATTTTATAAAAAGTTAATATATACTGGCTTGCTATGATTTGTTGATGAAAATCGGAAACAGGGTGTACGATAAGTTTATTGAGGAAGCGGAATCGTCATTATACAGAGCTTACTACAGTAATGTTAACCACTTTTTGGAGCAAAAGACATACTTCTTGACCGATAACACCATACACAAAATTAGTACAATTTTTAAAGTTAGAGGTGAACTCCTGAGTCTAAACTTCATACCTCACCGTCCAGATCTTCCTATATGGTGTGATTTATTCAATCGAAGAGAACGTGAAGACGTGTTCCATTTCTTGGGAGTTTGTCCAATTCTGAAAGAATTCCGCAAGAGATACTTTGGAATTGATATACTCAGTCTAGAGGAAACCTTACAATTGTTGAATGGAGAACGAGGTTGGGATCTTTTATACCAATATTGTTTGAGTGCCTTGCGATACAGAACATGTATAGTAAATGAAAGTTTTTAATTTATAAAAATTTTACTCAAAATTGTTAAAATTTATTTTTGAAAACATTATATTAGTTTTTTCTTCAGTAATATACTTTTATAAAAAATAAAATGTAAATGTCAGTCTGGTAGACGGCCATCGGCCAAACCAATTTAAGACTTAAGATAAACTTAAAAAGAAAATTGTGAATAGAATTATAATTTTGAAGACAATAAAACTAAAACTAACTAAAAACTAAACTACTGGCTTGCTAAACCACTGACTTTCTGGAAAAAAAACACAACTTTTCACAGTTTTTATTTTTAAAAAATTCAATTTTGTCACTTTCAGATAATCGTTAAATTTAAACCAAATTCAAAATTTCCACTTCTTTGATTTTTGATTTTTCCTGAATACTTTCTTGTTCATTTTTAAGATTTGTCGCAGATATGTCTGATGTCTATAATAAGTTAAACTTATTGGAATTCAATACTTTTATTGGTAACAGTAAAAAGTTTGCGAACAACCTGTTTGAAAAGGAACCAGCACAGATCGAACTTAAAACATGTTACAAGTTACATTGCTTAAATAATGTCCACCAAAGAGGTGTGTCATTTTAAAATTTGTCAAGCAATAGAGCCATTGTTTCACTACCTGATTGAGATGTGACGCTTCGGTGGCTCTAACCTGTGTTGTGTTAAAAAATGTCATTAAAGTTCATTAGATTAATGTAAAACACTTCAGTTAATATTGAGACATTTCCTGAAACAATCGCACCAGCACGATTTTTGACAGAAACTTTGATGACCCCGCCTGCCGCACAGTGGTTAATTTGTTGAATTTTAGGTACAAAAATCATTTCCCCCAGCAATTTAATGAAAATTAATTGAATTTGGTACAGTTAATTAATGCTTATTTTAAGAGGTTAAAGTATGCCTGGAATCATTCTTCACTTGTCCTGTCAAAAAATTAACAGGTATTTGTAGACCTGTGTAATAGATATAGTTGGTCTAGAAATGTATATAAGGTAGAACAGTTTTAAAAAGGAGAAATTACGTGCAAGGGTTCGTATTATTGAATATGTTTTTGTGATCCCATAAGCATGCTTAAAACCGAAAATGCTACCAAATTCACCCATGCCTTTCAGACAGAATGGTCACACTGGACACTTTTCAATATTTTTCGTATAACTCAGAAGCTCAACCAAATTTGACAATTTAACACATACAATTTTTGTGTTCAAAATTAAATTTTCTATCAAAATGGATGGTTTAAGAAATTTTATTTAAAAAATTTAATCAAAGATTTTCAATTTTTTTTCTAAATTGCTTAACTTAAAAAAAATTATTAAAAATATTGATTACAATTAACAATTCTTTATATAGTAGAATCTAATTGAAATTAAAACAAAAATTTGTTATTTATTTTTCAAAAATATACAACAAATAAACTAAATAATGAATTTTTGAAACTCAATGTAACTTTTTTTGTTCTGAATATTAAATTAAATGGAAACAAATAAATTTTTTCTAAACGATATTTTTTCACTATCTGCTACACATCTACTTCGTTTTTCAAAGCAATTTACTTCATTTTATATAAAACTTACTGACGATGAAAGCACAGCTTCCGAAATGCATTTAGAAAATAAATAATTACAAAAAGTGTTTTTAAGTTATTCAAAATAATTTCTTTTATTTATTTCATAAAAAACACGTTGAAAATCTCCAATATCATCGCAATTTTTTGATTTTCTTATTTTAATTTCATTAACTTTTCCTGCTTAATTTTCTTATAAGAAATTTTAAAACCATCCATTTCGATAGAAACATTTATTTTCAACAACAAATTTTAAGTGTAAAATTGCCAAATTCATCTTAGACTACGAGTTTTAGCAAAAATATTAAAAAGTGGCCAGTGTGACTATTTTCTCAGAAACGCATGAGTGAATTTAAAGCATTTTTGGTTTTAAGCAAGTTATTGGGGCAACCAACATACACAATAACAAGAACTCTTGCACGTCATTGTTCCTTTATATCCCTCATCTTTCGCTCTATTCCTCGAGGTTAAATCTGAATTAACTCTAGAAACGAGTTTTTCAGTCAATTGAAATCCTAAGCTAACTCGGAGTTAACTCACCTGCTTTGGGACTAAATTGAGTGCCTTTTCAGGTGTGGTGTGATCACAATTTCGATAGTGAAAGTTATTGTCTGTGCAATTCCGTTGTGGGCCATCTCCATTCCGATGCGTGAAAGGCGTAAAAGAGTGGTATCCATGGTGTCGCACATGGATGGCCTTAGATTTTTGACAATTGAATGATAAAGTTAATCGTCAACTGAAAAACTGTTTCTTAGTTACATAACTCAGGATTTATTTATTTTCAGGATTAGCTAGCTCTGATTTAACTCAGAATTAACCCTGAATTGAAAAACTGGCCCTAAGTATTATGAATTAAATTAATTTTTAGTTACATCTCTTAAATTAAGTTTTTATAAAATATAAATAAAATAAGGATTCTAACTC
This sequence comes from Dasysyrphus albostriatus, assembly GCA_946251815.1. Taxonomy (NCBI): domain Eukaryota; kingdom Metazoa; phylum Arthropoda; class Insecta; order Diptera; family Syrphidae; genus Dasysyrphus; species Dasysyrphus albostriatus. The sequence continues at coordinate 144,589,986 of OX276336.1, forward strand.
ATACCTAAGTAGGTATTCATATTCCCCAATTTGTTATTTTTTTTTTTTAATATTTTGCGTCATTAAAAACTGTTTCCAATTTCTTAATACTTAGTGTTTTTATGTTTTTGATGAATGAATTTAAAAGAGGGTATAAAAACGAATTTTATATACATATTTGAATTTTTATGTATGGTATGTAAATACCTCAGAATACTTTTTTCAGAAATAAAATTGAACAAATAGAAATCTACAGCGCGCACATATGCCACATCCAAAAACCAATTTAATTCTCAATTTTGTATTCATAGTGAATTTCTATTGCTCCATGAAATTTATATTCATGTTCATAAATTCAAAACACCAACATAACTACATACATACATTCACACATTCAAATAATGTTATAAGAAAAAAATAAGGTCAAGGTCGCCTTGAAGTTTAACTTTAACGAGTGCTCTTTTGTTTACGTATGGGGTTATTGGTTCTAAAAATAAGATTTATGAATCAATAAAACACATTTGTAAATCACTCGCCTTTCCTCAAACACACACAAATCACCTTACCCTTTTTCAGATCCTTAGAAAAGTTTTAAAAGGAGATTTTGAGATGATCTTGGCTATATGTACGTGCTTAAGGGTGCACAAATTACGATGTCAACTTTTTGAAATTCGACAGCTTCGATGAATATTCAAGAATACTCGTTTTCTATGCGAACTTAGTACAAATATATATTTCAAAAACCTAACTACATACCATCAACATCAAGGTATGCAATCATTGCTATAGCGACAAAATAGTGAATGATTTGAAAAGGAAACCCCAAGTTTCAATAATAATTGGCCTGCGGGAATTGACGTCAATTCATATTGCCACACCATGCATACCAAGGACACCAGCAACCAACTATACTATGCCCTATGTGCATACATTTCAAAAACATTTTAGTATTCCCATTTCGACGGTTTTTGTTATGACCTTGGTGCAAACGGCAGCAGAGTATTTCCATAAATTGTCCGTTAGACGACTGTGTATTGGTAGTGTTGAATCGCAATAACAAAAAATCGGCATGAAAATTCACAGAACATTCATCACTCGTATACAAACAGAGTGAAGTTATGATGGGAAAGTGTTGCCATTGCGTTTTTTTACAAATTTAAAAATTAATTAGCATTTGGGCTTTACTTTATTTTTCTTTATTATTATTTTTTAAATTCACTTAAAATCCATGCTAAGTTCCGAAATAAAAAATTTAATTGATTAAAAACGTAAGAGCAATGAGAGCAGCTAGCAAATCGTAAATTGCCTTTGAAATCCTCAAGAACAATTTTAAGAAATGATCAAAAGAGTTCACAAATGCTAAGGCGCAATTTACATAGCAGAACAATTTTCTTTTCGATAACCTTTTCGAGACTTCAACAATTTTTTGAAGACTTTTAACACATTATTTATACAAAATACCTAGACAGTCCAAATAATCACACAATGGCAACACATCCCGTAAGCTTTTCACAGTTTTCCCTCGAAGAAGTGCTATTTTGAGTTCTATACATTGAAGAGGGGCTATAGAAGAGAAAAAAAATAGAGCAGACTTAACGTCAAAAGCCACATAGCAAAATTTGCATTCTAAATCGTTTGAGAGTAGCTATCCTTGATTTGTCCGTGCAAAATGCGTTGGGTTAGAATACAACCCGGATTGCTTTTGGATTCAATACAAAGGTAGCTAAAGGTAAACCTATAAACGTACCCCACCACCCACCACCTGTTCCAAGGGTTGCAAGGAAAAAAACAAAAAAGAAGGACTGAGGAGATTGCTTTCTCGCGTGAGAGAGAAAAATTAAATAACACTTTTTGCAAAGGAGTTATGAAGTTAAGTGCGGGAAATGCTTTATGAATAAAAAATTGCACCGCACACCGCTCACTAGCTGCCAGCATTGGATATTGTATAACGCACATTAAAGAACAATCCACAAGGAAGAAGGTTGCTTTTTTTTTGTTGCTTTACTCCAGAGTTCTGAGTCATGAGTCCTGAGTCCTGACCGGATCTCTGTTGTTCCAGCACGATGTTCATTCTCCAGGATTGCTACGAAAGTGAAACCAATTTTGATTAAGTGTTTTTTCTCGCACCTCTATGAATGGCCGCGGCCGGCGCAACAAAGTAGAGAGGAGGTCATGGTTCTCTTGGTATTGTGGCATTAACAGACCATCAATATGGCGGATGTAGAGGTTTAATGTGTTCATAATGGATTAGCGGTGTTGTGCTGTTGTGAAAATTACTTAGGTACTTACCTACATTAATGTGCGGGAACGGATGTGTTGTATGGTATTTTGATTAGAAAAGGGTTTCCAAAAGTGGGTAAATAAATAGGTACATACACTTCAAAATTCTTTAAATATGTGCCAACAAAATAAATTTTAAATTAAATTTAATAATACGAATACCTATCATTGTGTTGAGTTCAAAACTATACCTACATAAATTAAGGAGTTTAAACAACAAATCTCCCTAGTTTTCCCCAAAAAAAAATCAAAAGAATGAACGTGCAAAGTCACTCGCGTGAATTGTTCGGTTTTTGTTTGACATCTGTAAACGGACTTTTTCTATAACAATACGGTTAACAGACTTCGGATTGTTGTACCTGGTTTTTGTATTAAGAAAACCCTGCTACATTTTAGCGACCAGCGACTTAACATTTTTTTGGAGGATTGAAGTTGCTACCAAGTAAAGTTAACCAGTTATCAGATTTTTATGTTCATAGAGGGTTGATCAGGTTCAACATTTAACAAGATTCGAGATTAAATTTTAATACTTCATGATATTTAATAATCTTTACACTACAACCGTTAATATTCAATTATGTTAAAATAACATGAAAATCCTTACAAGGTATTTTTTTTAATTTCAGTAGAACGAAAGTTAGTGCTTTGTTGGTAACATCATTTTGAAAGGTGATTTAAATACCGCGTGACAATGAGCCGGACCGTAGGGTTGAGACAAGGAAAAATCGTATAGAAAGGGATTTCTATCCCCCCCCCCCTTGGAAGGACAGTTTTCTAAAAAAAAACAAACAACTTCTTTAATTTTTGTTTGAGTTGTTTTAGTGAACAGTTTCTGAAAAATTATTTTTCAAACTCAAAATTTTGAAAAAAAGTAAACAAAATTCAACTTTTTCTAAGGTTTCTTGTAATTTATTTTTAAAATTGTAAGCTCTTATGGATTTTAAGTAAAAAACAGAAAACTTAATGCTCAAATGTCTTGTAATCGTTCTTACTTTTAGAAAAAATTGAAAACAGCCAAACCACCTTTTTGCTAATAAAAATCTGTTGTTTAGTTATTAGGTAACGAGTATATGGAGAATTTCTACTTAGATACTTACTTATCTGGTTTCAAATACATGTTAGGTCACAGTATTAAACACGACAGCCTTCTATCCTCTTCAACTCAGTCTTCTAGACCAAGCTTTCTGGTGTTCACGATGGCTTAGTTTTTAAACTGGAGGTTCGGTTTTCTTTATTCTCCTGAACATGGGGCCTGGATTCAAAGACTTTCTAAGCTTGGGCACCATTGATTCACTCGATGTGGCCTCACCAATGTAGTCGACGTATTTTGGGCCCTTTCCAGGCCCAAGACCAAATATAAATTGAAATATTTTTATTTCAAAAGATCCCAGTATCAGGTCTCGCTTTTTGCTTTTTACCTAACACACGGTGCCATAAACCATGTCTGGCAGAATAAGAGTTTTCTAGGGCTTGTACTTCGTCTTTCATGTTTTGAACCCATCTGTTGCGCCACACCGAAGTAGCAACGGTTTCCTAGGGTAATTCGGATTTCCACTAAGATGAACTACCTAACTGCATCAAAGTTGTTGCTATCAATAATAGTGACACTTTGTCTTAACCGGCTCTTTCATTATTTGTTGGTAGCATTTATTTGGTCTTATCCTCAATTACTTTAGAACCACCAATTTCCGACTGTTCGCCAATTTCCATGAAAGCCTCTATAGTGGCCTTATGGAAGCTGTCGATGATGTTAATATTATCGGCAAACCCTAAAAGGTGGATAGATCTGTTAAAGAAAGTGCCTTCAGTGCTAACGCCTGTCAAGAACGAGACTGAAGGAATCACATGATAACCCATCTTTTTGCCGAAACCCTGTGCACGTTTGGAATAGTTCGGAAGAGCTTTTCTCTAGTTTCACATTGTATCGTGTATTCTGCAATGTCACGCGAAACAGCTGGAACAGTTTTTCTAGGATCTCAAGTTCAATTATCGCCATTAAGAGCTCCTGGCGAGACCTAGTGTCAGGTCCTTACATGTGACGCCTTTTATCACAGTTTGAATAAATATCGCTGATTATATCCTTCGCATCTCCTGGATTTCCTCTTTATGGTATACCAAAAGTTTCAACTTGATAAACTTCCAACTTCCCCTCCTCAACACCTCTTTAAATGCATTCACAAAAAACGTGAATCAAAGAATTTTGACTTTCTTACTACATTTGTGCCATAATTTTTATTAATGAAATAAAAAAATCTCTTAACCAAAATAATCACTACCGTAACAATGTATTCTCAGAACGAACATAGTACTTAATTATACGAGTATAAGCAAAAATTTGTACCAATAGCGTGTTGAACTCATTTCGTCATATCCTCACCTTCCTTATCACAAACTCCATCCCTAATCCAACATAACCCAAGTGACTATTTTCCACACGCTCTAAAATTAGCAAAACAATACGTCACTTTCTTAAAAGCAGTTTTTCAACTCCTGCACAAATGTTCATCGCGTTCGCAGTCATCAAAATAAATACCTGGCTACGTGTGTAGTTAAAAACTCTATATCACGGAATGGCTACAACATGCCACAATCATAATCAACAAAAACATAAATATTTCCAATATATATTCCCTACGCAGTTGGTAATAATTTACCAACTAATGTTACACACAATATGTACTGTACTCGTACTGTACACAATGTACAGCTTTAGTGATTTTTTGTCGCAGCAATGCAATTTGTAGTATATTTTATGAACTTTTCGCAGTTAAGAAGTAATAAGCTTCTGAAGTTATAGTTTCTCACTCGGTGGGAAATTTACTAGAAAAACTTTAAAAAATGCGATAAGCTGAATAATTTCATTGACTTAAGGGCATATAAATCTACTACATTAAAGGAACACCCTATACACACTCCTATATCGTATATCGCATACAAAAACCTTAACTAACTCACACGAATAGCTCCTTAAGAAGCTCATATCAGTTCCTCCCAGGCAGCAAAGCAACTTAGCCGCCATATCGCCGTCACCCGGTTGAATGAGCTTCGTCTGCTTATGCAGTCAATGGGACAAATTAAAATGGCATAAATTACAAGGCAAACTGCGCACTTAACGCACCCAATCCTCCCCAACACATATACACACATGAGTTTATAGATAACATACGATATTTTCCAGCTCAACCCCGGTTATATGCTAATGAATTCCTTCCCTGAACTCTCATCCCAAGAAATATTTCCCAAGGGTGTAAGTTAAAGGTGATGGGGATTTGGACTCTTCCAGTACACAAGCGGTTTAATAAAAATGCTAATTTTTGTTTCTATACATTTCTATACATGTGGAAGCAAGTGTCGCCATGTTGTTTTCTTTTTTCTCCTCCCATTCTTATTTTGCTCGCCCAATATTATTATGTATATCCTGAGTCCTGGCATTTTATTGGGTCATTATTTGCATAAAATGTAGTCTAAATCGAAGAACAAACATCTGAGATTCCGCATACCACTTACTTGAACCACTTGCCAACAAAGGACATGCAACCATCAGGGTATCCCTATAACGGTGACTCAATTAGATCAGTTTCGATCTCTGAGAGCAGTGCGGATATAAATTCACCTGTTTTACTTATGGCTGCCTATAGCCTACTTCCGGGAACTGGGATAACATTATATGCTTTTAAGATAAAATGCACTCCTCGGAGGTGCTTAACATATATATGCTAATGGATATTGCCTGTGGCACTTACTTGAAGAGCAAAGAAATATACGGGGTTAGTTGTTTTCATTTGTGATTAGGGATGGGATTTTTCTTCCTGATTTGCTCATTAAGGCGATAATGGAAAAGTTAATGAGAAACATTATTAGTCTCTTAATACAGACAGAATGTGGGTTTCAATATCGTTAGGTAGAATAAAGAAACAAAAGGAAAATAGATATAGTTTAATGGTGGTGAGTCCTGTGGTCACAACTAAAGTGATTTGATTAGAACGCTCAATATAGGATAAGCTGATGTATTTACTAGTTGAAGATTTGTAGAGAGAAATAAGAGTTAATAGTGATTTTGTTTGTTTTTTGTCGATCCCGATGTTGTTATAACTTTAAGGGCCAATTTTTCAGTGCCGGGTTAACTTTGAGTTAAATACGAGTTAGTTTTCCCTGAAAATAAATTAATCCCGAGCTAACTCAGGAATAGATTCCGAGTTGAGGGTTAACTTTATCATTCAGTTGTCAAAAGTTTACTGAAATCGATGTACTACGCCTTTTCCTCTCGAAATAGAGATGGCGCCACAGTGGAAATTGCACTGTCAATAACTTTTACTATCAAGACACAACGGAAAAGGCCCTTGAGTTGGTTCCTGAGTTAACACACCTAGGGCTGGCTTCGATACCAAAAAAGCTCGGTATCTTTTGGTATCAGTATCGGAAAGCGAAGCAATACCGAGACGATACCAGTTTCAAAGCATCCGAAACAATACCGAGAAGTACCGAAACCAAACCAAGCTTTTGGGACTGACATTTACTTTCGGTAGTACTCTTTGGTATCGTAAAATATATTTTTGAATATTATAATTTCTTCTTGTAAGTCTTGTAATTGGTTTCTCGAAAACGGATCTAACGGTTTGAATAGCATTTTCACAGTTTTTTTCTTTTTACTTCGAATAAAGGCTAAGCATTAAATTAAATAATAACCACCCACTTCCACGCCTATTTTTCTTTCGCTTTGTTTCTCTGAAACTTATCATTTGGATGACATTTTCAGACATGGTTCTTTTTGAATGGAGGAAGTGACTTTAATGAAAAATTAAATCCACCAACTAACTCTCATATTTTTTTCTAAAATCTTGGTTTCTTGGAAACGGCTCCAAGAATTTTGTAACAGCATTGTTTTCCTGCTACTATATTTTGACGCAGAATTTATTTTATTTTTGTTTGTGACTGAGACAAGACCGATACCGATACCAGACTTTGTTGTACGAGACCAAATGGGATGAGTTATACGAGACCGAAGCCAATACCGAGACGATACCAGAAAATTTCAATTTTACGATACCGAGACGATACTTACAAAAGTATCGTTTGGTTTAGTATCGTGGCCACCCCTAAATACACCAAATAATGTGAGTTAATTCGAAGTTTATTTAGGATTTCTATTGACTGAAAAACACGTTTCTGGAGTTACATGAGGAAAACCCCGAGACGACAATAATTTCGCACTGAAAACTGGCCCTAAGAGAATTTATTCGATTCACTTTCACTTGATCTATCCAAAAACCGGAGAGTTATCTGAGCTTAGTTAAGTCCGATCCCGTTTTTTTTCGATCAATTCCCTTCCGGGCTTGAAATTTTAATGTTTTTCTCTGTCCCATTATATGAATTTTTTCCAAAGCAATAACCCAACTGTTAAGATTCTGCATTCACAATTTATAGAAAAAGAGTGCGTGCGTATCTTGCGTTCTACTAAGTTTTCATATAACAATAATTGTTCCGAACAAGAGGTATACTTCAGTTCTATTCTCAGCACGTAAGTACTACTTTATTTAAACAAAAGCTAAGTGGCTTAGAAATGATAACGAACAATACCCGAAAACATCACTCCATGTGCACTGAGCTTATTCATAATGGTCTTAGCTAAAATATCCTTCTACACACAGAGAGACGTCTCTATTTTCCCATAAAGAAGCTATAAAACATTGTTCCTTCCTAGAACCATCACGAAAAGAGATTGTTCCTCGAACTTATTTAAATCCCTATACACAGTGAAACAGCCACGATTTAGTGATTTGAGTTTTGTGTAACATTTATTGTTGCTACCTAAAAAATAGTGCCAACTCTCTACTTAGAACGGCTGAGGCAGAAGATGATTGTTGTGGAGGATGTTCCTTCCTTTCAAGTAGAAACAGTGCGGTATAGTAGTGGAAGTGTAGTATAGTCCTTGTTGAAATGTGACACACAACTGGCATCAATGTGTCACCAAAGGTACCAAACTCTCACTGTAACATGATTTATGCTCTGCAATGAGTAATTTCAGGACAATTCCAGCGAATTTTCCTGGCACAGTCTTAAATTTCGAATAACGACAACGACAATGCAGGCTATGCGAGTTACTTTTCAACAATGATGATGAACTAAGAGCTGGGTTGGGTCGTCTTTCTTGTATATATACCTCCCTATTATTTTATTTTTATATTTCGCGCAGCAAAAGCGTCGAGTTAATTCCCCGCGGGGAGTAGGTATGAGTAAAGTTGTGCACTCCACCATTATGTTGGCAACGAAGAATGAATGATTTAAAATACTTGCTATTGTTGGAGAGAAATTAAAAGCTCTGCCAAAAAAATAGTATTGTTTTTTTTTTTTGTTGTCAGTTGTTTACCGTGCAGTGCATGCACTAAAAAACAAGAGAACAACTATACAAGTGCTGTTAATATGAATACTTTTGGGAGGTAAAATGAAAGTTTGAAAAAAATAAAAGAAAAAACAGAAAACATAGCGGAGAAGAAGAAAGTTAGTTTTTATTTGTTATTTTTGTTAAAAGATTTATATTCAGAAAAGAAATTATAATTTACTTGGACTTAAAGTAAGGATTTGTAGTTTCTTTTGATTTACAGACATTGCGAATCACTTGCTTGGATATACAACAATATCCATTTATATTTCTACAAAATTATTGATTTAAAACAGTAGAAGTATAAAGTATTGGACAAAATTAATATATTCTGACCAGTTGCGTAGCTAGATATAGATGGACGAGGGCCCTGGGACAGAAAATAAAATGAGGCCGCTTTAAAGTAATTGATTTTGTTTTTGATATAAACAAAAATGAAAAAAATTTGATATATATGTATATTATATGAATTTTTTTAAAAACCGTCAACATAATATATTGTTAAAGCATATAAATTCTTAAGTTGAGCAGTTTTTTTAAGAATAGCAAAAAATTGGTGGAAAGAAAAAAAATGTAAGTGGAATGTTTAAAAAATCTGATGCTTGATCCCATAAGCTATAATTTCTTCTCTGAATATAAATCTCTTAACACAAAAATAAACAAATAACAATGAACTTTCTTCAAAATTCAATAAGTGTTCTTTTAAAGCAATTTAAAAAAAAAAAGTTATTTAATTCTTGGATATCTCAAGAACGAATTATTATATTCTACGAATTGGTAAAAATGTGAAACATACAAATTTACAGTTTTCTTTAAATAAAAAATCTGCCAAAAATTGATAAACAAAATTTTTCTTCCCTTATATCTTTCTTCTAGTCACTATATCCCAGGAAATTCCGACAAAGCTTAATTTTAGTAGAGAACTTTGTTTTGTCGTCTTTAGCATTTCGTGGAAAGTTCTTTAAATTTGGGCAGTGGCTTAATCCTTAAGGGGGGGTTAGAGGGGGTAAATTCAGTTTTTTCCTTTTTTATTTCTCGAAAACTATAAGTTTTTTTTGGAAAAAATGTGAAGATACAAATTGTAGCTTATGTCATTCTACAAAAAAATAGCTCCAGCCCAAATTTACGGAACTTTTCAGGAAATACTAAAGACGTCAAAACAAAGCTTTCTTCCAAAATTTAGCTTTGTCGGAATTTTATCGAAGTGAAAGTCTAATTTTCCTGGGCTACTAATTAAACAATGTTTTGGTGTCTGTCTTTGATCTCCACTTGATTGCATATTGAACACCTGAAAACGACTTCGAAGATCCTGAATTTGGCGTTTTTTTTAAAATTATAAAATAATATCGGGCCTCTGCTGTATGGAAAAAGCTGCCATCTATTTTGGCCATTAGAAGTTTTCGTGCACGCGCTCGCTCGAAAATAAAATAAGGTGCTAAGTACAGTAGTGTAAATAAAACTAAAGAATGAACTCAGTCCGATGAATAAACGAATCTTTTTGAAAAAAAAAATAGTTGTCGAACATTAGGTTTAAAATAGCAATAAAACTGCTTATAGACATTCGATAGAAAAAAGTATTTAAATTGGTTAGTGTGTCTATCTACTGTATTTGTACTGTTTTTTTTTTTAATTTTATTTATTTTTCAAAACGAATAGTAAGAGTTATTTACGTGGTATAAAAGTTTTGTGAAAAGAAATCTTTGAATATATATAAATTCAATTTTACCTTGAAACTTATAAGCTTTATATCTTATCCGTGTGATAAGTTTCTTGGCAATATTTTCTTAAGAAAATATTGTCTTGATCTTGTGATTTTCTTATTATTAGGCTTGATGTTAGTTCTTCAAATAGGAATTAATCATGAAGTGGTGAATTTTTCATTTCATTCAATCATCATTTTAGAAAGAAAAGTTTAGACTCATTTTTTGTACTTTTTCTCTCTCTTCGGTTTCGTGTATAAAATAAAATACATGCCTGGATTGTATGAACTTGCTTTTGTGGCTCAAAACTATAAACTTTAAACTTGTTTATGAAGATGTATGATATTGGTTTAATAATATCATAGTAATTATTAACTAAACATTTAAATAAAAATTTAGGAATATATAGAAAACAAAAGCAGTTTCAGATTTAAAAAAAAAAAACAATAAAAACCCTATTCCCGTTTTACAAACTAAGTGTAAAAGTACCTACATACGTACATCTTAAAACCAGTTTTGATTTATTTGATTATTTTAATGATTCATAAACAAATAATATTTCTCATTTATAAAGCAAAAATAACAACGAATGTAAAAACTAATTCGCAAAAACAAAGCTATACTGACCTGCCTACTTAAAACCTTTATTTGTGAGAGAATATAGTTTTCAGATTGGAATTTACTCTTAATCCCCAACTTTTAGATATATAGAAGTTTTCCGCAAATATTTGCATATACTTACCGTAAAGAAGAATATATTTTGTGTTTTCACTTAAAATTAAAAAAATAAAAACGTCTGTGAAGTTAGCAGGGCAACTTTCACCCACAGAGTTGGGACGTTGATAAGAATTTGCAGTTTTTGGGATTTTTTTTTTTTTGCATTCCTATTCCCGATTTTGCAGTTTGCCAAATAAGATGTATACAAATGACCGGCTAACTTCACAGTGAACACATGACGTTTGTCAGGAACCAAGCAGACTATGAACTTGCAGTAAGGCTCCAGATTTGCAGTTCTTTGAAATTTTAAGAATTAGGTAGGTCAAAATTTTGAAGTCCTTTTTGAACCAAGCCTATCGTTGAAATGCAAATAAAAAATGCAATTGTTTTTGATTTAATTTTTTTTTCTATATTGGCTGATGGGATTAAAATATTTTATTTGAAACAAAAACCTCCAAACATTATTAGTACTATTTTGTTTTAAAAATTCAAAAATATTGTTTTTGAAAAATTCGACACTTTAAAATCGAGCTGATGTTTTTTTTTTTTAATTCATAGCATAATTCTTCTTTAAAATTGTTTCTAAAATACTTTTTACTTCTTTTCTTTTAGACGTGTGGCTTTCAATCTGGCAATATTTTTTCTGGAGTAGGTCTTTTTGACAGCTGTCACTTAATTTATGCTCAGACCATTATTTTGGTTATAAATTTGAATGATTTGCAAACGTTGTCCAGGAGTAAGTCTATTCATTATGAAATGGCAAACCAAACAGAGCATATATCAAGTGACAGCTGTCAAAAAGACCAACTCCGAATAAAGTATTGCCAGATTGAAAACCATACGTCTAAAAAAACACACTTTACTTCTTGTAAGAACCAGATGCTGTTCTTTTTTCACCTCAAACTATCACAGAAGTTGTATTAGCAAATTTAAACATCAAATTTCAAACATTTTAAAAATTTGTCTCTGATAGTTTGCATTTACTAACATAAATATACCAATTTAAATTCCCATACTGACCCCTAACGACACAATTCCAAACAAAAATACAAAAATCTTTAAATAAAAAATACAGGTAGTTTTTATGGTCTGTTGGTGTCTACTTTTAAATTTAGTAACATTAGCTCTGTTGCAAACATTGACCAAAAACCACCAATATATGTTACTATTTATCAATTCCTGTTCCAAATTTCAAAAATTGCGTTGTTTTGGGCAGAAGAGATGGTCATCATCAGGCATTATAATATTTCCCCTTTCTGACTAATAAATTTCCTTTGGTAGAAATTTTACCAGCTAACTGTTACACACTTTTTTTGCAGTTTCCTACTTTTTGAGAGAATTTTAACAAATTTAAGACTAACAATTTTTGCCTTTTTTGCCTTATAAAGCATTTTATTTTGCCTTTCTTTATTTTATTTTAGGTTAATAAAATTCTCTTCCTGCTCGTATCTATTATTTCGCATTAATTGACAAGCTGTCAAGTGGAATTCAGTATTAGACAAATTCAATAATAACTTTATCAAATATGTATGTACATATTTGAGGGCTTCCTATTGGTTAGAATGCTATTTTAAATTTCAGTCAAAATATTCCCGGCATTGGCATTTCTCATTAAAATTATTGAATTTAAATAGCTCAACATTTTTATAATTTTGTGAAACATTTAACCACCTATACATTCATATGTATGAATGTACATTATTATTGAAATGTCACTGAAAATTCTCTATTTTGCTTGACAGATTCGTTTGGAATGTCAATCAAATTAATTTCTCCAAAGAGTCCAAAATTTTCATCCAACATTTTATGATACTTAAATGAAATATACCACCGGAAGGTACATATTTAACAACAACTGAAAAAATTCTTTAAAAATAATATTATACTCGTTATGTTGTTTTTTTTTTTTTGAAAATCAAACTAAGTATGTATTTTTGTCAGTTTCAAAAAAAGGCAGTGACAACTACAACGAATATTTGTTTTTTTTTTCGCATCGATAAATTCCGGGTAGTTAACTCAAACGAAAAACAAAAATATTATTTACTTTTGTTTTTGTTCATGTAAATTCAGAAATGAGTTTTGTAAATGGCAGAGAGATATAAGTTGGCAGTCAGAGAGCGGGACTATAACAAGGATAAAAAAAATTAAAATAAAATACCATTCCTACTAAACGACATAAAATGAATGCCATCGCACTGTGAACCATGTTGGATGTTCATGTTCCTTGCTTACACCACTCTCCCAAAATGTTGGTGTAAGTGTCATGCCATTATTTACAAAACAATGAATAAAAAATGGACGTTATTTGAAAATAAATTCATGGAAATGTGTTTTATTGAAATCGCAGTTTTCGCTGGCTGTAAAAAAAATAAATAGATAACACGACTGAAGTAGCTTGATGTCAGAATATGTTTTTGATCAAATGGCTTCCTGGTATTTAATATGTTTTCCCTTCAACTCGAAATTAATTGCTTTGGAAAAATGTTTTTCTAAATGTTTACCAATAAAAGCAAATATTAAATTCACATGAATTCAATTAACCTCATACAAACTTTGACATATCGACAAATAATTGCTTCATAAAAATGCCGCCTGGTAAATTACAAAACTTATACAAAACTTCAGTCAATTATTGCCCTTTTGTAAGAAGAGAAAGGAGTCTTATGAGAAATAATATGCGATGAAGGGAAAACTTTAAAGTCCATGGCATAACTTATCATCCAAAACGAGTGTCCTTGCCCTTTTTGACTGGACCGCGGAGACTAGTAAGTTGCAAGTTCTTCTTGCTCTGGCTTCAATGATTGCTGACTCTTTGGCATAATTTATTATCAAATCGATATGAAGACAAAGTGCTCGTACAGCAATGCCAGACACGCCCACAAAGTTCCAAAATGTGTGCCCAGGTACTAATAATATTGATAAATGGCACTGCCTGCCGAAAGCCAGCAATGCAAACTTTATCCTTGCTCCAGACCAAAATTATTAATGTAGCATCCGACATTCAAGGAGCATCAGGACATGCAGCATGGCGGAGGAATACCTACTTGTGTTTTTTTTTTTTTCATTTTTGACATTTTAGTGTCTGTGTGCTATTTGAATTGAAAATTTATATCAATGGCATATATTTTGGCAGTTGAGTTTAATGATGAGAAATAACGATATTTTTAAGGGAATTTTTTCTTGATACTACTAAGAAAGAAAGCAATTGAGAGAGGAGTTCAAGGTGTTTACTGGAAGTGTTTTCTTCTTTTTTTGTTAATAAAATTTTGTTATGCAATAATAAATGTAAACGATGTTGAAAATTTAATTCCTATATTTACAGTGAGATACCCTAAGGATTATTTAGCAATTTAATAGAAGGCTTTACCTGTGTACTTAATGTCTAAGCTTTTGTCATTTTGTGTCGGAATTTATCATGCAATTGGGTATGAATGTAATCCTTGTTATCCTATCGATATTTATTTTAGAACGACAAAGCTATGTCTTTAGCAAAAGCCATTGAAAATTTGCACAAAAGCAAACTCACATAATATGAAAAAAGTATGGAATCAAAAACAGAACCTTGTGGGACACCATTCACTTTTAAACCTCTTTTTGTTTTCAATAAGTGTACCTTTGTATTCCTAATCTTTCCTTTTTTTACATTAAAACAAAATGTAGGTTGGCATAAATAAGTCTGAGTAAGATTTTTCTTGAATAAAAATTAAAATGTGGAAATTTAACAAAATTAACTCCAAAAGACTTAACATTTAATTGAAAAATTCTCAATGTCACTCTCATTCCATCACAGAGCTTTTACATGTCACTTTGCTATTTATTAAAACACAGCCAGCTAAGATGAGAACATAAAATTAAACAAGATTCGTCCTTCGAACTTCCATTGACACGGACATCTTCATTCCATGCCAATATAATATCCATGAAAATGCCAGCCTAATTGCCTTCTGCTTGACAGAATGCCAAGCATACCACCTGGGCTGCTTCACTATTTCCTCATTCCATCCATATAGCTATAGAAAACTAAACTCTCTAACATCAATGCAAATAAATTAATTTATGTGTCTCAAGGACACCGCACGGACGATGGACTACATAATACGACAAGCGAATGCCAATCACGCTTCACGCCAAGAAGCACAAACAGGGATATTTTTCAATCTCATTCTGTCGACTTTAATTTCAAGAAATTAATTAGTCAGAAGGGTTAAATGGAAAACAGTTTGCCATTGGATTAGAAAACACCTGAGACACAGAGAAAGTCGCATACGAGGCAGGCCAGGAGGACGTTGAAGCAAGCGACAAAAAAGGTGCAAAATCATCCGCAACGACACACCGTTTGAATAATTGATTGACCAAGCAAAAAGCGGGCTGAATGTTTGCTCAAAATAATCGCCATCTAAATGAGTAGATCATGGAAGCCATCATCCCACCCAACCCCCGGTCTATTTAGCAGTCTAATAGTGATTTGTCATGCTTGAAAGTTTTCCGCCAGAGGGCAGAAATAATTAAAACAAAGAGTAGGTATTGTCATTTTAAGATGAGTTGGACGAGACTTTCAAAAGGGCAGAAAAAAATGAGCTAAACTAAACTCCCTTGAAAGCTTTTGAAATTTTTATAATCTGACGCCATTGTTGCGGGACGACCAACCCGGAAATAGCCCATCATTTATCCTCTCTATAATGGAGAAGCCCAGTTGTTTGATCTCCTTTAAAGCATTTAGTCCTGATTTGCCGCCATTATGTTTCACCTTTGAGAGAGATCAAATCCCTCAACACCTCTATCTTTGTCCGTGTTTCTTCTTAGAGTCAAATCTGTCCGCACAGAGGTGGAGAGCTATTCCACCCTGATGGGCAATCAGACTCCCATAAATGTCGCAGACACATGCACCAATTAGTTCAATGTTCAAGTGAAGTTCTATCCCTGTCTGATATTTCTCACACTGATTGTTACATGTCTACCACACTCTGTGTCGTGTTTCTCCCCCTGATGCCTGTTCAGAGTAAGGGAGGAAAAGGTTTATGGCTGACAGAAGACTGGTTTCATTTGCCGCACTTGACAAATTTAATTAATTCGACTCTCACCTTGTAATAGGTTAAGTAATTCAAGTTAGCCGAGCAAATCGTGCGAGTCAAGTACAATGAAAGTACCACCATACCACCAGGTTTAGAATAGGGTTTGAATGTGGCAAACCAGTATAGCTCCCTCTTTTTGTCTTCGTGTGTCCTTGCAACTTTAACGATAAAGACAACGACTACGACGACGATGAAGGCCATCTCTACTTGAATGACTCTATGTGTCTGTATGGGGTTTCCATTCCGGCATTCGACGAAAAGTAAAAGAATCTTGTGCTCGATGGATGGAAATTAAGAAAGGTACTCCTGCAAACTTTGTCTTTGGAGCTAATTAAGAATGGACATTCATGAGGGTCCTTGATATGGGGTTGATAATTTCTATTCCATTTTATGGTTTTCGTTTCTTGTTCAGAATCAGCGATGTAGGAGAGTGGGAACTTTTATTGAGATCATTCTTGATGACAAGAGATTAGTGCTGAAACATCGTTCAGTAGAAATGTCAAAGGCGGTTAAAAAAGGTATGCATTGTGATTTAATTAGAGCTATTAAACAAACTTTTTTTTATACATTTTTTCATCACCACAAATGCAAGTAAAAGTGAGTTTGAAGACATTTTTCATGAGAAAGACCAATCAGGGTTTTTGTTCTCTCTGAGCTAAGAGATTTATTCAAGAAATCATTTGTTCATCAAGTCATTTTAATTATCTCCCGCAGATAGACGTTTTGAATAGTTAGATTAAAAGTAATTTTTAAATTTTTGTTTGAAATTCCAGAGGGGTTTTCATGAATAAGTCCGAGCAAAGTGATAAACTATGTAATGATAATTTTTTGTGAGGATAGTAAATATAAAACTGTATTGTTTTCTAACGAACAAACTACATTTTTTGTTTATATCCCTCATTCGTGAGAGTTGAGAGATTGCAAAATAAAATTCAGGTCGAACATGGTTCTTCAACAACGATTATCTGCAGAGATCCTAAAAACAAATCATTCTTCATCAAGTCTATTCACACTACGGTTGTAAAGTGAATTATTTTTTTAAATATCTTTTTTTTTAAATGGGGAAACTTAAGTCATTTAGGTTAGTTATGAATATGAATATGAATATGAATATGAATATGAATATGAATATGAATATGAATATGAATATGAATATGAATATGAATATGAATATGAATATGAATATGAATATGAATATGAATATGAATATGAATATGAATATGAATATGAATATGAATATGAATATGAATATGAATATGAATATGAATATGAATATGAATATGAATATGAATATGAATATGAATATGAATATGAATATGAATATGAATATGAATATGAATATGAATATGAATATGAATATGAATATGAATATGAATATGAATATGAATATGACTATGAATATGAATATGAATATGAATATGAATATGAATATGAATATGAATATGAATATGAATATGAATATGAATATGAATATGAATATGAATATGAATATGAATATGAATATGAATATGAATATGAATATGAATATGAATATGAATATGAATATGAATATGAATATGAATATGAATATGAATATGAATATGAATATGAATATGAATATGAATATGAATATGAATATGAATATGAATATGAATATGAATATGAATATGAATATGAATATGAATATGAATATGAATATGAATATGAATATGAATATGAATATGAATATGAATATGAATATGAATATGAATATGAATATGAATATGAATATGAATATGAATATGAATATGAATATGAATATGAATATGAATATGAATATGAATATGAATATGAATATGAATATGAATATGAATATGAATATGAATATGAATATGAATATGAATATGAATATGAATATGAATATGAATATGAATATGAATATGAATATGAATATGAATATGAATATGAATATGAATATGAATATGAAATGAAAGTGAGAAGTTGAAAAGAGCATCTTAAGATCAATAAAGGTGTCAATACTAAAAATCCTCAAAAACTTCTCAGGCAAATCTCTTTTTTCGGCCGAAAGATCTTTATTATAGGAAAGACGTTTCTTTGGCTTTTAGTACAAAAAAGTTTCTTGAGCTGCGACACTTTAACATCTCTTCGTGCTTTTAAAACTCTCTAGGCTTAGGTATTACATGATTCTCATTAGTTTTTTTTTTCCAAATGGATTCCAGAACTCTATATTATGCCATCATATGTCTTCTTGATGAAACAGGATAAATATTTCCTTCGTGTCTGACTGTTATAAAAAGTTTTGCATCACTCACAAACAAAAAATCAATTCAATATTATTTCAATTTAATTGTACTTAATCTCTCAATAACACTTTTTGACTTCGTGTCTCACAAAAAACTTTTTTGGAGGGTCATAACTCCTCATAACTCATAATGCATTATTAAATCACTCAAATTTTCCAACTCAAACTGAAATATATTCAGCAAAAAGACTTTTTCCAAACTCTGTTAACTCTTTTTGCCGTCACCGATTTCTAAAAAATAAGTCGTCGAAAAAATTCACATTTCATCTTTTGAGAATGGGATTCTCTATGACAATCCTTTAACACTTGCAATCGAAATGAGAAGGAAACTGTGTCATGACTCCTCGAAAAAAAATACATCCCTTTTGTTTTGTTTTTGTTGTTGTTGTTTATAAGAAATGGAATACTGTTTTGAAGAGTGAGGAAAAGAAGGGGAGAAGGTGGCGGTAGTGATGGGAATGTGGGCATTATGGAATAAATGAACACTTTTGTAGGTGAAGCTTTTGAAGGTTTCAACGACGTCATAACTAGGACGAAACGAGTGATTGATTTTTTTTTTTTAGTTTTTCTTCTGTTGTTGGTGTTTTTTTTATTTGTTATTTGTATTTTCTGCTCAATACCACTTTTATTGCTTCTCTGTAATTTATTGTATGCTAGGGAATTATAATGGGAGATGTATCCATTTTGCCATTTCAATACACACACCATCCCGATCTCGTCCTATTCCTTCACAGCTCAGCTCAGTTCAGCCCAGATGTTTTGTGTTGATGGAAAAATACTTATTAGAGTCAAAATACCAGAGCACTATAACTCTATCGATCCAGGCGCTTTGCCATCACTCTTCTCCTTTTTTATGATTTCTGGTTTATGTGTGTGTGTGTGGGTGTGTGGGAGTTGGGAGCACTTGCAGAAAAGCAATCAAAAGTGCTCCTCAACGTATTCCAGATATTTTGCATGATGGATGGATGCATTACTCTGGGCTGAATGAAGACGAAGTACCTATCGTGCGGACGTGAAGCCCTTTGTATGCTGAGCTATGTATATCCGCTAGTTGTACATTTGTGGGTCGTTTATTGCTTTTCCTGGACTGAGTGAGAAATATTAAAAATATTTTTTTTTTTTGATTATTGAAAGAAACAAGAACACATTATACACAAATTTAATATTTTTCTTTCCAATTTATATGTTCATAAGTGTTGTGCTGGCCTATTTTAGAGAATTATTACCTACACAATGGGTGATGCTTTTTTCATAGAAACAGGTCTAAAATTTTAGAAGAAAAAAATTCTCTGATCCTGGGTGTATCCTTTTGATGAGTGGTTACTCCACAAAAATTAATATTTTGAATGTTTTTGATGAAATATTAGAAACGCAAAAAACCGCTGAGGAAGTTTCCTTCAAACTCGGTACTAAAATTAAATGATTAAGATAAAATATATAAATATTTTATTTTTATTTATTTAAAACTATTTTTTTTAAGCTGAGAATACCTATAGCTCTTTAAAATACAAGAATTTTCGTCAAAGAAAAAATGCTCGTGTTGTAAATGAATATTTGTATTCTTCGTCAGCTTACAGCTTTCAAACAAAAATGCTGAATAAGACTATATGTATAATCAAAAACACAGTTCGATAAAAAAATGTGTCATCACACATTTTGTGTGCCCAAAAATCACTCATTAATACCTCGTGGCATAGTGGTTAGAGCGTTCAACTGTTATGCTAAGGTCTGGTTTCTATTCCGAGCCAGTGCCACCTTAGATAGAGGTACTGCCTCTTACGAGAAATAGACAAATGCATCAAAAGAATAAGAAGAGGTACTTGTCATGAATAAGTACTTCTCATCGGAGTTATTTTGACAAACTCCACTCAGTTAAATCAAGCAAATAGATTATTTAAAATTCGATATATTTGCCTATTTAATTTATTTTAACCAAAATACTCATTTAAATAAAGCAAAATATCCATTAGTTTAATTCTAATCACAAGATTTTTTAATTTAAGAAATATGATTGTTTATTGTTAAACTAGAGGTGTGTCGAATTAACTTATAGAAATTATTTAAATTAAACGAATTACTCGTTAAAAATAAACAATTTTACAAAATCCGAATCTTAAATAAGTTTCTCGGTTAATAATGATCAAGGATGTTTTTTTAGAAGTGTGGTTTTCAATCTGGCAATACTTTTTTCGGACTCTGTCTTTTTGATAGCTGTCACTTGATTTATGCTCATTTTTTTCATTCTTGCCATTTCATAATAAATAGACTTACTCCTGAACAAAGTTTGTAAATCGTGCAAATTTATTACCAAAATAATGGTAGGAAGATTTTTGATGAGGCGCCGAAAATTCTCTGCCAAGGCGTCAATCGTCTCGGGCTTATCTGCTAAGACAAGCGACTATACATAACATAATAAATTAATTTTAATTAAAAAAAAAAATGTTTAGTACAAAATTGAACAATAAAATTATTTAAAAAAAATCGAGGCATCAAAACACTTTGGAAAATTATAAGTAAAGAAATTTCGTTGCCCTATTAAGGTATACCTAAATTGATTAATGTTTTCTCCTCCAAAACAAAACCTTCTTTAATTTGTTCTTCAAAAGCTTCCAACCTGAACAAATAGATACTAAAAACCAAAATGAAATGTATATTCTTCAACAAATACAACATTGTAGTATAACCATGTCAACCTGATGGAGTATTTGTGCAAAAGATTTTTGGAATTCTATCTGGTTAGTGTGGGATGTTGCACGATACCGTTTTTTTTTTTCATCGTACAAAATGGTGTGCATACAGAAAAAGTTATTTACGTCCAAATTCCTCGTTAACATTACATTATCCGAGTGTAGTATATGCGTATAGTTAAGCTTTTCCTAAAGGTTTATCCCTAGCCTGGCACATACACACACAAGCTGAAATTCTTTGTGTCTTCAGAAGAGATTTATTTCAAAAACAAAAAAAAAGGACTTTTTGACACAACCATCCATACATATCCCGATGAAAGCCAAAAAGTTGATACCACGACAACATTATCCTAGAGATGAAATAACAACGAAGGAGACATATAACCAACCTTTCTGCAAGGTCGTTCTGCTTCATTTTTGTTGAAGTAAATCACCTGTAAAAGTTTTTTTTGCTAAAACTGCAAAACGGGCTTCCTTTTTTTATTTTTATTTAGATATACGATGAATATGGACCTTAAGGGTGGTTACGTGTTTTGACTACTGCAAGTACTTTGACTTTTTTATAGGTGGGTGTTTTGGCTTGTAAATTTTTTAACTCTTTTCATAAAGAGAAAAACACCCAGATCCAGTATAAGAGGAAGGAAATACCGCAAAATGTGTCATACCAGCTAGGTATATGTACGTTTCGTTGGGTTTGGGACACAAAATGCGTGATCGAAATATTTTAGGATAAAAATAGCTCGAATGAATTTTATTGCTTCACATAAAAGGTCTAATTTTATGAAGAAAGCATGCCGGGCGTTAAGGTTTAATGCTTAGGTCTTAAATGGCAGGCAAAAAAAAAGTTATTCTTCTTCTGGAAAAAATTAAACCAATCAGAAAATGTCACGTTCTTCTTTAGAAATTGTGTCTTGAAAGCATTTTTAAATTTAGATTTTTTTATCTTTATGAAAATATACTTTCATATTGTATTTATTTTGTTTTTCCTAGAGTAATGTTAAGTAAACAAAAGTTTATAATTTTAATTGATTTAAAGTCCTGCTCTGAGGCAGCTCTAAGGCTTTAATTATTGTGTCTATTGTCCAACTTAGTGCTACGGTAAGATTTACCGCAACAAAAATCTCTCTTCATTCGGTTCTTTAAACCTTCTTCTGACTATGTTGTTTGGTCATAGTCTAACTCTCGTTATCTGTTTTCCCCTCCACCCCAACCAATCCCATTTTTTGAGAGTAGCTCGGGGAGGATAGCAAAAAACGGTACCTCGTCTATCTATATTCTTTCGTGCTTAGCCAGTGGACGGACAGGAGACTCACATGCCACCTATGAATGAAATGAGCAAGGAAGATCTTAAATGTCAAGGGACATAAGGAAACATGCACATACACTTCAAATGTGGATATCGAACAACACAACATTAACATACATTTCATAATTTTTTTTTTACATTTTTAAACATGGCGACAAGGCCATCCTAAATGTATTTCCTTAACTTTAAATTTTAATGAGCATCGACTGCTTAAAAGAATGGAACGCTAAACGCTAGTCCCTTCATTCCCCAAATCTGCCAAAGGTCCACCGAATAGTAGATTACGCGATATAATTTGTATGGTTTGAGTATTGCCTTCCTCCTAGAAATTTTGTAAAAACAAATATTGGCCTTCTTCGAATAATTTTCAAAAAACTGTAGAGTAGCTGAGAGAATGCTCAGAATTATGTTTTTAACTTTTTATAGTTTTTTTTTTATTTTTCTCAAAATAGGTTATTGTGAATATGTCTTGTTCTGCCCTTGGATTCATCAAGTTTTGGGACAACGTCAACAACTTGGGGAATCCATTGAATGTGTGAGTAAGAGAAAGTTGAGTTGGAACTCAAACTCGGAGTGGTACCATAATTCGACGAAAACCATACGAATGAGTGTGAGAATATGTGAGTGAGAGAGAGGCCGGAAGAAGGCGATGGCTACGCAGGAACAATCTTGGTTGACTGTTAAAGCCAATAGAGGATTTTAAATTTGAAGAAAACACAACAAAAAAATAGAAAGTTGAAAAATTTTTAAAGTAGAAAAATTAAATCTTAGAATTGTTGAATTAAAAAGTGGTTTGAAGGGTATTCGAATAAGAATTATTTTGGAAAGGAGAAAAGTCGCTTTTAAGAAAAGACTTTTGCTATTGATCGCCAGAATGAGAGGAATTAAAATATTGGAGGAAAGGCAGAAGGAAGAAAAGAGCCTTAAAAAGATAAGTAGAGTGGAATTTAGTTTTATTAATTCGTTCGGTGGGAAATAAGTTTAAAATATTATATTCAGTTGGTCCTTCATTTTTATTGTTTAATCCCTGAAATTTTGGGACTCGTGACCCAGTAACGAAGGTTGTTTTAGGTCTGGACCTTTGGCACGTCATATATGGGAAATTTAATATTTGAGAATGCCATCTAATTGGTCAGCAATTGGTCAAAAAAGGTCGACTAGTCCTATAATTGGTCAGCTCTAGATATATTGTAAGAAAGGCTTAAGGTTTCTCAAGGTCACCCAAAGTCCCAGCGATTTCTGGAACCTCATCTAATGAAAATTTACAAAAAAAAGTATACTATCCGAAAGATCTCTAGACCGTGATGAAAGGTCAACTATTTACAGTAATTGGTCAGCCATAGTTTTTTTTTTCTATGAATTTTTATCATAATACCAAAAAACGTTCGTGAACTTGAAAAAAAAACTTTAAAAAATCGTTGAAAAGACTTTATTGCTGACCAATTACTAAAACTAGCTGACCTTTTATATAAACCTAGAGATCTTTCAAATGGTAGACAATTTTTGCAAAGTTCCCATAAATGAGGTGCCAAAAATCGCAATGACCTTGATTTTTTTTATTCATTGAAAATTCATTAAAAAATATTTATGGTTGACCAATTACTGAAAATAGCTGACCTTTTATGACCATGAAGTGGCCTTTCAAATGCCATACTTAAATTTTTGGAATGACCTAAATGAGGTGCCAAGAGTTTTTTTGTGACCTTGAAACGAATTTTGAAAATTCACAAAAAAAAATATGGCTGACCAATTACTGTAAATAGTTGACATTTTATCACGAGATCTTTTGGATGGTATACTTTATTTTGTAAATTTCTTTTAAATGAGGTTCCAGAAATCGCACGTGACCTTGAGAAACTTTAAGCCTTTGTTACAAGTTATCTAGGACTAGTTGACCATTTCTGACTAATTACTGACCTATTAGATGGCATTCTCAAATATCAAATTTTCCATATATGAGGTGCGAAAGGTCCAGAGCCGTTGTTTTATCCGTTTTATTTCTTTGCTTCATTTTCTTCTTTTTAAAATTGTTCATCGAACAATTGTTAATTTTGTATTTAATTCTTATCGAAAAGATTCTGGATTTGAATCCAGGCACAAGTCAAGGTTTCTCAGACTATTTTTTAAATAAATCTTTAAACTCCCCCTCAGGGAATTTTAAATCAATTGTTTTCTTTCAATTTATTGAAGAAACATTTTCAGCTATTGGCCAAGGCAAACGACTATAAAAAGTTTCCTTCCGCCGGCCGTCCCAATAGCGTAAGTACCTAATAATCATCCTAATCTTCTTTTAAATTCGGTTAAAAATATCGCAACAAAAAAAATTTAATTCTCTACATAAACGGTCTACTTTCTTTAACTGATGAAAGTTACCTCTTTAAAAATAATAAATCGATGCTATATTAAAGTATCGCGTTTCCACTCCTATAAGTTAAATGTCTTTCTCCAATCTTAAATGGAATGGAAAACCAGTCAACTCTTAAGATTATGTAAAAATCGATGTTTTAAAGATTTGACACACTTTTCTAAAATTAACTTTTAACTTTTCTCTAAGCTTCTGTTAATTTGAATTCACTCATCACCACATGTGTTCAGAATTCCCTACTAACAACCAAAGCTTCAATGCAAACTGATATCTAAATTTTCTTCCCTATTATACGTACCTACGTTCGTTCTTTCGAAAACAATCTATTCTTATCTAAGACCATTTCAAAAATCCATCGGTTAACGTACAATTTATCTGAAAATCACATGTCATTTACCTTCGTTCCAGTTTGTCACGTTTTAGGAAAATAAACAGACATTTCGGTTCGAATAAAAATAAAAAAAAAAAAATAAACTGTCACAAGAAGCCAGGAAATCCTTGAACATCATTTTCCAACTGAATAAACACAAAAACCCAAACCCAAATGAGATAAAATTAACACAACTGAAATGATGCTCGTTCTTGACGAATGAAAGATTTTCCTTATTTTTCCAATGCTCACCGCAACGTGTCTCACAATATTATGAAGAAGAACAACGAACGAACAAAAACGAAAAAAGTATGAACCAAAACCAAAAGCTGATGGCGCTCCCGAGATAAGTTTAACGAACCTAATTTAAGGGGCTTCGCTCATTTACGCAGAACGTGCCCCCATTCGGTTAGTGATGTGTGATATGCGAAGCAGAGACGATCATCAACATTGTTAGAGTTGGAGCGTATAATTTAGCTGCTTGCTGGAGTCATTCTCCTAATTTTGTTCTCTGATACTTCTGCTGCTTGTTATGTATTCCTTATTTTAAAATTATACTCCATGAAAATATTATAAATATGAAACAGATACCAAATTAGGGCGAGGGTTTGTGATGGAAACGAAGATGGCACATGATAGGACCAATTTCCCATCGCATGTATCCTTTTTCGTGTGGGTGTCGGGGTATGAGTGTGTATAGTGTTGGATCTCTATTTCCACCATCAAGCTCACCCATTTCTCATCTCGACGGCAAGGACCTCTTTTGCACATGTGATATACAAGACACAAAACACAAAATGACACATCTCTTCATCAAATAATATAAAAAGTTTAATTTTGCATGCAATACTCAGAGCTAAGTGAGGGTGGATGCAGAGGGGGAAGGATATCGTCTTCTGAGAATGAATAGGGAGCTCCATGGTTGGATGTGTGATGTGGTGTGGTGTGGTAAACCACAACAGAAAATTCATTCCCAGAATCCCGGAAGAGAACTTGACTTTCCTTTTGAGCCAAGCAACTTTGTTTTGTTAGTGCGAGAAAAATTGTTTTTTTTTTTTGTGTATTTGTAGTAAGAAAAAAAGGATAAAGGATGCCATAGTGGATAAAAGGATGACTGCTGGAGGAGTGTATAATATATGGTATGGTGTGCCAAATGTTCGCACCCTTTAGGAAGTGAGAGTGTGATGAGATCCTTTTCTTTGCCATCCATTCATGAATTCATTCATTTATACAGGATGTTTGCTGTCGCAGTGAAAAGAAGATTCTACTTCTTCTGCGCTATCAAAACCTAAGCCAAAATGATGATTATGTGTTTGTAGAAGAGCCTTTTTGTGTACGTATGAAAAGGTGAATGAGAAATAAGGATGTTTTTGATGATGACAACGTAGATATTTTAGGCTCTATCTAACATATTCCAAAGATGCATGTATGTATACTCTATACAGCAGGAAGATGGTGCTCGTTATTAAAAGAAGCTTAACTTCTGTCAAATTTATTCGAATGAGATTGCTCAATTTAATTGGTTTCTAGAACCTTTATAAGCTGAGGAAAATAAATTTTGTTATTTCCTTTGGCATCATATAGGATGTTACTATACTCGTGCATACGTAAGTATATGAATTTTTAACAATCTTTATGCATCGACTCTCCTTTCGCTAAACAATAACTGTCGAATCCATGTTAGTCTTTTAAGGGTAAAATTTGGAATCGTTAAAAATATGGAGATTATATGGTGTTGGAGAAAAAATATTGTTATATTGTTTTAATTTTTAGGATCAAGTGGAAGGTGCTGTATTTGATTTATTTCTTCAAAAATTATTGCCAAGTTATGTAAATGAATTTGAAAGTTGCTCTCACAAATTTCATTTTTGAAAAGCCAACAGTCTTTGAATTAATTTTTCACACTATATTGCACCAATTAAATCTTGATTTCGCTTTATATAATTCCTTAGTTTCTACAAAATTGGGCTTCATCGTAAAAATCACGAGGAATCAACTTAACTGTTTATTTTATTGTAACTGGTAATGACACATTTTTATGAATATTAAGCTACAGCAAAAAAAGTATGCCGGGAATAAGCATACACATTAACTTGCTATTACAAAATAATATTAAGTATTCTACGATTACATACATATGAGCAAATTATAAAATAAAATAATTTTTTGAATTGATTTGCCAGGCATAAAACCTAAGTCGGCTACATATTATTTAAAGCAATTAAAATTTATTTGTTTTTGAGAATATGTTATCAAACTAATAACCCATGTCAGAATAAAGTGGGAAAGAATTTCATACGACTGCCAAATTTGTGTGATGAAATTGATCTTCATATTTTGCTTCCACACTTGTATCAAACAAATCGGTTTCACCAGATTCAGTGAAATTGAAAAGCTATTTTTGAAGTAGTTATAATGGTCAAAAAATGTGTAGTTAGTCGCTTTTCACTCTAAGCCGACGATATGTCAAATCGTGTCGGCAGCACTGTCTAGTTGTGTGTAATGAAATTTCGTATTTCGCTTCCAAACATGATTGTCTTCACACTTTGTTTGACATGTTTTAATATTCAATGGGAAAGTGTGGAATGTATAAGCTAGAAACATACCTGTGCAAATATAAAAATAGTGGAACATCGTTTTTAAAAGTTTTACCAGCTACAAACAGTGTCTTAAATCATCTAATCAGCCTAATTGTTGGTTTTACGTGAACAATGTTCCACGCGGAAAAATTGACTTTTCACTTTTCGCCTATTGTGAGTTTCACATAAACTGCTTTTGGTAAAAAAAATAGATTTGCTTAATTGTTTTTTAATATACTTAATCTGGAGGAAAGGTCATGAAAATGTACTCACTCAACATGCAGACTGATACTGATTTTATAATGTTAAATTTTCTACATTAATTTTTGTATTTTTTGTTCCGTGAGATGCATATGTAAATATTGTGGTTACGTTGTATGCAGAGAAAAGCTTGTTTCACACAATTTCGGTTTGGTCTGTTTTCGGTTCTTTTTCGTTCGGACCTGATAAGTGTGAACCGATGAAAACGGCAAGATATAAACCTAATAAAAACAGACAAGCACCGAAAGTCCCTTCAAACGAATAGGTTTCGTTAATTTTTTTTTTCTTATTTTAATATTAAATTGACAACTAGTACTGAAATTTGTTGATATTTCTTGAAAAATTTATATTTGAATAAGAATCCTATAGAAACTGTATGTAAAATTTCAAAACTGAAATCAATATTGAACCGAAAACGGAATGAAACCAAATGTGTATGAAACAAGCCTAAGACATAAACTGAAATAAAATATGAACCAACTCCACTGAATTCGATGAAGCTTTCAGGTATTATAAATACTGGATCAAGATATCTTCAAATTTTGTCCACTCATTGTTTCGCTTATTTTTTAAATTACTTTATTTCCTTAACTGATAGAGAAAATGGTTGTTTTTTTTATGAAAAATTCACCAGTTTTTTGCAAATACGAGTATGTACTCTCTCTCCAAGCTAATTTTCATTGCTCGAAGAAATGCATTTGAGCTTTTCTTGAAAACATTGCAGAGGACGCAAATTTTTTTAGTGATGAAGTCCATTTGTATATGTGTTGTTCAACTACTGAGCTGACACCATTCTCCAACAGTCAAAGGCTTTGCCATGCAACTAATAAAGTCACAATGTGAGTGTGCAATTTTTTAGGTGTAACTGTTGGTTTCTTGTTTTTTAAAGAAAACGAAGTCACCGTAACAATTGACTACAATCGATATGTGAGTAAATTGGACGATTTTTTCCACTACTTGATTGAATTTAGGGGACATTCATCGATTCACTTAAACCTGCAATTTCCTCAAAATGGTAGTCGTTACATTCTAGGTATTGCAAGCATATAACATCACGAATATGACGTTGGACTCGAAGAATCTCTTACCTTATATATCAAGTATAAATCATGAGCTTGGGCTACAAACCCACTTGCAATTTTTATCGCTGTGACTAAGGCTAGGACCGCACTTGCGATTTTCTGTCGTTGCACCTAAAAATTTTAATCGCATCCAAGAATGATTTCCTGGTATCATATGCCTTCATTCTCATTTAATCTCATATGTTCTATTTTTTGCAACTAAAGGATCGCTCGACAGAAAATCGCCAGTGCGGTCCTAGCTTAAGGCTAGTCTATGATTTTTCTAGTTGGGACTACGATTTTTAAGTCGCACTATTTCAAATCGCAAGTGTGATCACAAACATCTAACTGCATATGTTTCATTTTAACTTACGACAATCGCATCGCTCGAAAAATGGAACAAATTTTCGACTTTTAATCGACGCGATTTCTCGGTAGCATGTGCTTTCATTCTCATTTGTGTTCATATGTTCTTTTTTTGGCAACTGAACAGTCACGCAATTGAAATCGCAAGTGCAGTCTTAGCCTTAGTCTAAAAAAGCATTTGCGATTTTTTTTCGCAGCGACCTAGACATTACTCGCAGCTTTAAATAATTTGTTGGTGTCATATGAATTGATCAATTCACATTTTAACCATTTGTGTTCTACTTTTTGCGATTGTATAATCGTGTGCCAGAAACTCATGTATTATTTTTTGCGATTTTCTGTAGTACGATTATTTAGTCGCAAAAAAGAACATATGATTTTAAATGTGAATAATTACACATGAGACACAAAAATCCTTCTAATCTGCGATCACTTAAATAGTAGCTGCGTTAGAAAATCGCAGGTGCGTTCCTAGCCTGAAACGTATTTTTAACGCAAATAAAGCCGTTTGATGTGCTATTTCAATGTACAATGTACATGCATACAAGTGGGTGTGTATTTAAAGAGTCTTTCAGTTCATTTAAATTTAAATGATCAAACGCGTTGTAAAAATATTGTACATATGCAGATACTTCATTTACAAAGTAATCTAATTAAGCATGTTGAATTCAACCTCTAAAATCTGACATTCCTACATTCAAATCTCAACGTACAAAATAAATTCCAGGTGGCGTAATTGGTTGACATCCAATCGACGACGACAACGACGATGACTTGCGGGCAAGCTTACCCTGCCAATTGTTACCTATCAACAGCATCGGCAATAGCAGCAGCAATATAGCAAGAGAATAACCACAGTCAGTCGCATCAATTCTATGCACAATAACTGAACAGTACCCTATGTCATGGTTATGTTCTGGTGTGACATTAAGTAAAGGGATTTGCAATGTATGTATAGAAATGTATGGCAAAGTGACCATGCCATATAGCTACTGCTGCCAATCACAGCCGGAACGATGTTGTTTTTCGTTCATTGCAAAAGCAATAAATCATTGGTCGCCTGATGTCCGACCAGACGCGCAAGCACATGCATTAATCAAATTGTTCGCATCCCCTAGCAAAAAAAAAATATATAAAAGCCACCATAACAAAAATATTTTCCTCCCCAATGCACTTTGTAAGAGATTTTCCCGCATTTTCCGGTCGGTTGTTATCGTCATCCACGTTGCCATCGTCACCATAGTCGCTGGTTTATCAAGACAATTTTTCAGTTCGATCTGAGCCAAAATAATGAACGACGGTATGGATAGAATTTTGGCAAGTTTTTTTTTTTTTTTTTTTTAATATTACATCGGTTGTTTGTGTGTGCAAAATGTGCAAGTGATTTAACAATGTTATTAAATTTGATACTTTGTTGTTTTTGTTTTTGTTTCTGCTTACAAAAATAGTTAACTTGGATACTTTTGTTCTCGTCTTAAAAATGGACAGACGATTTTTTCCACGACAAAGAAGATGTTGAAAATAAAAACTTAATTGTGCTCGAAGGACCAAAAGGGAACAAAGGAACCGGATGATTAATTATACTTCATTTTGGACAACAACAACAAAAAAATGAGTAA
Source organism: Dasysyrphus albostriatus (assembly GCA_946251815.1). NCBI lineage: Eukaryota > Metazoa > Arthropoda > Insecta > Diptera > Syrphidae > Dasysyrphus > Dasysyrphus albostriatus. Next base: position 144,621,008 of record OX276336.1, read on the forward strand.
TTTCTCGTTTGTGTTTTGTAAAGTTTCATCAATTATAAGAAAAATGAAGCTGGCTATTGGGGCGTATGCGCAATTTTTTTTTGTTCATTCTTTTCTTTCTGCTAATTAGGTATATCGTGCAAGGAATGTTTCTTTTGAAAAATACAATATTAAAGTTTATTTTTTTACTGAGTAAAGTATTTTTAATAACTTACTAATTAATACTTAAAACATACAACTATGCTAAGGAAGTGATCTGAACTATATTTAATAACTAGTACTCTTCTGCTTCTTGTTTTTAAAGGCAGATGGGTTCGACATTATAAAAAAAAATTAGCTTGAACTGGAATTAAAAAGAATAAAAATGTCTATGCAATTTTTAATCTTAAATTAAATTAAATTATTATTGTGTTCTGAAATTAGTGGGGCATTGAGCATTAGTTTCCTTAGGCATTAACTTTTATACTCAGTGAATTTTTCTAGTTGATTTCTTTATAGATATTTTTGAAAATGAATACATCCCTCTTATTCATAAAAGACTCTTTTTAAACCTTTAACGGAAATCCAATAACATTACAATTAAATTAGAGGGTAATTGCAATGTAATTAAGTTACTTCCAAATTACTGAGTAATTGTAATTAAACATTTCAATTACAATTACACACTCCCTGTAATGTAATTTAAATTACTTTCTTGCAACTACACAAAAGTACCTAATTACATTGTAGTTAAAAAATGTAGTAAAAAAGTAATTGAATTGTAACTAAGCTTTGTAATTAATTACGTAATTAATTTTATTAATTTTATTTTAAAACAGATCAAAAGCTTTCAGGTATATAAAAACGGAGAAATACATAGATTTCAATAAAAATAAAAATATACATGAGGAGATGTATCCTTAATCAGGACCCATGTTTTGTAACTATCGCATCATTAAAATTCGTTGAGGAGAAGATGGAAATTGAAACAAATAGTATGAGTTTTGATTCAATTTCCGACGTTTCTTGACGAATATTATCGATGCGATGGTTACAAAACATGGCTCTAGGTCGCAAAAAGTTTTCCAGCGAAGTATACCACTATTAAGTAAAAACTAATAATAAATATATGATTATGTTTCTGAAGTTATTAGGTTCCAAGCAACTTGAACATAAGAACAAGTTCGTGCGATCCAGTCATGCATTTTATTATTTATTCACACCACAACACCTTCCCAGAAAATCATAGGGAAGTAACCTATTATTTAATACGAATTTTTCAAATCAAAAAATAAATAAAAAAAAACTATTGAAATGAATAATTCAAAATCGTCTTCAAAATTGCCTTAGCCAGAAGCGAGAATCTAAGAGGTCACTTAACAAAAGATTTTTGAATAAATGACATAACTGCCTTGATGGCTCAGTCATTTTTGGAACTTACCTTACTTCTCTTCCCTTCCCTCCCGTTCCTATCCCACCCTTCACGAAGACCTCTAATAAATCATCCCAGTATCCTTGAATCAAAAAAACTCAAGTCAAAATCGAAAATAAACTTTTTCAAACAAAAAATGCGATTTTATACAATTTTATACTAAATTAATTGCATGTTTCCGTTTTAATATCACTGAAAGCTTTATTTTTTAAAGATTTAAAATAAAATAAAAAAGATTTAATAACGTAATTAATTACAAAGTTTAATTACATTTCAATTACTTTTTAATTACACCTTATAATTACAATGTAATTACTTTCGTGTTATTACAAGAAAGCAATTTCAATTAAATTACAGGAAGTGTGTAATTGTAATTGAAATTTTAAATTACAATTACGGAGTAATTGAAAAGTAATTAAATTACATTGTGATTATTTGAAATGTAATTAAGTTGTAATTAATTATTAATTAATTTCAATTGTAATTGTTACAACCCAACTCTGACCATTACCATCATTTTTGAATTTGTCTTAATTCAAAAATATCTCCAATCTTATTTTTAATGTAAAAAAGTTGTCATCTAACGCCATGTCCCGCTGTTTAATCTTTGACCTTTTTTTCATCCGTTGGCCCTTATAGCCCATTCAGTATTTAAGCAATTTATTAATGAAAAACCAAAAATGGTTTCATAAGCCAGTTACATAAATTTTCATTTTTATCAATTTTCACAATATTGCGGCATGTATCAGTGTGAATTCGAGGTCCCCAAAGGGCATTTGGTAATAAATACTCCCGGTATGGAATCAAAATTTATTTATGTTTTCCGACTTTGTGGTTGTATTTTTTTTTTGCCTGTCCATTTGTAATTCATCATAAATGAGGTGATAAAAAATGTCATTAAATTGAAAGCATTTTTTCACTTTGTTACTAAAGATATTAACATTTCAAGGACTGACAAACAAAAATATATAAATCTACATAGATATAGCTTGTCTCTGTATAGGCAAATATGTATGTATTTAGGGAAAAAAAATAATTCTCTTTTTTCTCATTCAAATTGACTACGAAAAATGGTTTTATTTCAAATTTAACACGAGCCAACAAATTTCCTTTATCGACGACTATTAAAAAGGACACACTTCAAAAAAAAAAAATAAAATACTTTTTATTACATCCAAAGTGCCACTCTTATACTCCCTTTGCCATCACTTTTTCTCATCACTCACTTAACAATTTACATGAAGATAATAATATTTTCACATAAATAATTATTTATGCAAAGTATTTTTTTTTCTTCTCTCCTTTCAGATTCAATAATGAAGAAATGGCGACGAAAAAGCGACATTTCGACCGTTTCCATCGATGCAATATCAAAAAGAACCCTCGCCACATACTCAATGCGAACAACAACAATGTTCGTTGTTGTCCTGACTCTAGTACCGATACTTTCATCAGTAGTGACCGGAGCCGGAACACCAACGACAACGAAACCCTCCCAACTGGCTCCTGTCACCCAATGCAGGATGTCAGAATTCACATGTACCAACGGACGGTGTGTGTCGTTAAATAATTTTTGTAACAATGTTAACGATTGTGGCGATGGCAGCGACGAACCTCGATTTTGCACACGTGAGTAAAATCCAATTAAATTATTTTCTTTTTTTAAACTTTAAATGAAACGACAAGGAAAATTAATAACAAAAGGTTAATCTCGAAGATTTAACATTATTATTTATTAAAAACAGCTTATTCAAGGATAGTTATATTTCACTGGTAAATTACATAAATGAGGAGGTTAAAAGGAGACTTGTTAATAGTATTCCAGGACATAATGATATCCATGTATCATTATGAATGGACTTTGAGCTGAAATGAATATTATGCATCATTCTAAGGATCTGTTTTATGAACTAATGATGTGTTTGTTGCAATTCCCATCTAAGTTTAATGAGAATTGACTGCATGAATGCAAAATGTGTTTAACGAGACTCGAGAAACTCTCGAAATTGCAAAAGCAATTGATATAGTGGTTGCAAATAGTAAGGCATCGATATTATGTTTACCTTGGGTTGTCGTTTGAAACACACACATATTATTTGCACATAATGTCGTGTTCGGTTAGAGTTATTCAATATTTGTGGACAAAAATCTTATGGACAATAAGCAGGCAAATATTTGATGTTAACAGCTGTTAGTGTTTGTTGACATGGAAACGGGAATTGATCCTTGTCGTTGATTAATGATTCAAAGCCTGCAGCATAAAACAAGCTTTGAACGGGAATCATTATTGAAGTTGTGGAAAAGTGGATACAAAATATGATTCCTATTTTAAAGGGAATCTTGAGGTTTTAATCTTGAAGACCTGTAAAGAATTTTTAAATGAAACCATGACAATTGTGTTGTTCACTTAAAATCAAATACATTTTAAATAAAAGCTAGCTTTTGTAAAATATTTGAATGACTGATTAATATCCAAATACAATCAAGCACTGATACGAGACTACTGTCTACAGCTCAACATGCTTACTGCAAGGGGAAATCAGTGGAAACAGTTCTGCACACACTAGTACGTACCATAGAATATTCCTTCTAAAATAAAGAGTATACAATGGTTGCTTTCCTAGATATATAAGGCACTTCTTCTCAGCAAAAAGATCTGTCAGTAAGGGTAAGGAACCGTATACCACAAGTCGGCGTTCTTTCTCCCCTTCTCTGAAACTTGGTAGTTAATGAACTGCCGGATTGCTATGAGGTGGGGAGAAGTTTAAAGGTTTTTTTACAAAACGCTCTAAGCAAGCTAGCGCCATGGGGAGTTTGGTGCAGACTTGGAGTTAACCCCCACAAAACAGATCTTGTCCTCTTCTCCAGGAAATATAAAATTCCTCAAATAGAAGCCCTTTTATTAAAGTGTTTCACTAACATTCTCAGACGAAGCTAAATACTTGCATCTAATTTTAAATAAGAAGTTAAGTTGGAAACCTGACATACAAGAAAGAATAAAGAAAGTGAAAATGGCCGTTGGTAGTAAATGGGGCCTCCAACCTTGAATCATTCACTGGCTATATATTTTGGTAATTAGACCGATTCTAACTTATGGCATGGCAGAATGGTGAACTATCTTGGATAAAGCGATACATCGCAATTAACTAAGCAAAGTCCAAAAAATAGCATGTCTATGCATAAGTGGAGCAATTCGGTCGACTTCTTTCACTGCATTAGACACTCTACTCCATCTGACACCTCTGGAAATTTTTAGCAAACAAATGGCCGCGAACACAGCCATTCGCCTCAAAGCCTCTTTACAATACATCAATAATGAGATTGGCCATTCCGCTGTTTTGAATTCATTCGGATCACTTCCAAGTAACACTTCCAAGTAGAATTGAACTCCGACAAAAACTTTTAAGTTACCATTACTGACAGATCCACCTGAGAGGGTGTGGAATCATTTAAAAATCATTTGATTTGCTTCTACACCGACGAATCGAAGACCAAAGATGGGGTTGGTGAAGGTGTGTACAATGGATAGGCCAAATTTAAATCTCCCAGGCGGAACTTCTAGCAATAAAAGAAGTATACTTTCTAGGCTCAAAGAAAACGTGATATCAACCTCGGATATTCATGTCTTCTCTGATCCGCTATTAAGTCTCTGGACTCTGTCTCTATAAACTCTTGAACAGCCCTTAATTGCCAAGCATCTCTGTTGGAGATGGCGCAGCAGTTTAACATTCAACATTGTTGGGTGCCGGGCCATAGTGATATTCCAGGCAATTGTAAGGCTGATGAACTCGCTTGAAATGGAACATTACTACCTATTTTATCTGAAAAGACAAATATTGGTATACCCATCGCTACTTGTTTTTTTTTTTTTGCTGAAACAGGAAGCTTTGGAAAGGACAAATATTAGGTGGAACAACATCACCACTTGTTTGGCAACAAAACTAGTAGATATGGCCAAACCTTGATTGAAAGTGCTCCATAGGTGTCATAACGGGACACTGTTTGATTTCAAATGACTTTTGCAGAAGCTGTATGGACGAGGAGGAGGAAGAAACGGTTCCTCAGCTTCCTTTAAAATGCCCTGCTCTTTCCCACAGACGTAGGCTCTACTTAGGCGGCTACTTTTATGATCCTAGTGATCTCACAAACACAGACAGTAATAGTCTCGTACGCTTTATCAGGTGCTCTAAGTGGTGTAACGAGTAAGGAAGGAGTTCTCCTAATTCATGTGGTATCACAACGGACCAATTTTGGTCTAAGTGTGTCAGTCCTAACTACTGACAGCCACTTCTACCTAACCTTATCTAACCTAGCTTATGTCCTGTTAATCTATCCTAAGACATCTATTAGAAAAAAGTAAAAGTGATTAAAAGAATTATGTAAATTTGTTTAACATCTTATTTGTATGAATTTTGTGGTTATATTCAAACTGAAGTTATAAGTCTTTTTAACTCATGAAGTCAAATATTTTTTTCAATTATTTTCACTTCAGAAGTTTTTTTTGGTTAAAATTACCTAAATATTTTTTTAATTTGAAAGTTTTTATCACTTTTTTAAATTAAGAATTTATATTATCAAATTATTTTGTTCGCTTTAACAACATTTTTGGTAAATGTTTTTTTGCAACTTTGACAAAGTTCTAACATACAAATGAAGCTTCATTTTAAGGTCCTTCACCTTGAAGATTCAACCATTTGACTTAAAGTTATAACAATTTTTAACTTACAAAATCAACTTTTATTTTCGAAATTTGAATCTTTCACTAAAACTATTTTTTTTTTCTTGTCAAAATCAAGCTAAATGGGACTACCGACTCTTTTGTGGCACTCACTCTTCTTCCATTTATATTTCCAACTCATTTAAAATAAGGAAACGAAAATAGGGTTGACTAAATTTTATCGTTTCCACTATTATTACGAGTATGTTTGTGACTTGTCTCATACTTCTATCGTCTATGATTCAAAAAGTAACTTCTTAAATTTGTTTCCATTTTCCTTTTTTTCATAAAAAATTAAAAAAAACTTCCCCAAACATAATAATTCAACATCAAGTTTCCAAAGAATTAAACTTTGCTTTGTTCGTAGAAAACTTTTTACTGTACTTGGAAAACCTATAAAACGAATCCATTATCATATACACATGCTCAATTTATGGTTATGCGTCTTTTCAAGACCAATTAAAAGTTTATGTTGTTTTATTCAAAAATCAATATGATCACAAAATTGTTCTCGACAAAAACTCAATGCAAATTAAAAATATACAAAATATAAAATCGAAAACAATTAAACAACAAAATTATTCCTTCTGCAACAGTTTGTTGTGTTTTTTTTTTTTGTTTTTTTTTTATACTTTCTCATTCAACTATGTTGAAATGATTTCCACTTAAAATATTTTACAAATATAACATTCACCACCCTGCATCGTGTGCTTGAACATTCCTCTCGAAATACTATGCAAATGTGAACCTTTTCATACCAAAAACCCCAAAAAAAGAGCGAAGGAATATTTGTACAAAAACAAGTGGCAACAGCTGTAGGGACAAGGAATCCATCTAAATTCCAGCGTAGCAATCACACATATCCTTTTAAAAGAGAAATTCCCAGAACTCATTCCAAAAATTTCAATGGAAATAGTTTCAAAATACTGGGATTCAGGATTCAGAGGGATTCATTGTGTGTTGACGATGAGGAGGAGTGATGGGTTAAAAGAAGTCTTGCTACAGCTACATTTTAAATACTAGCAATCTAGTTTTCTCTTTCCCTCGGTACACACACATACAACACACACACATAAATACATAGAAACCATGAACTAACATTTTGGTGATAAACTCAATGAAAACTCAAAGTCCCGAAGGATTAAAGTAATTATTAACAAACAGAGAAAGATCGTGGAAGTTTTCTCGGCAACATAGAACAAAAGCTGTGGTGAAATAAGTTTCGTTTATTTGTGTGGCATTGAAACACTCCGGGGAATGAATTCTTCTAATGGCTGACAGCAATTTCGGTTTAAATGGGTCTTTGGTTATATGAGTGTTTGTTTTATTTTTTTTTTTTTGGGGAAAAGACAATTCCAATGTGCTAGACAAAAACTGAAGGCTGAATGGGAATGATTGCAGTTTTATGTTACTGTAACTGTTTCAATATTTAAGTTTTAAAACTTCAACCAAAAATTGTAGTCGAAAATGCAACTAAAACAAGATGGCTCCATCTTGTCTATCGTCTCTATTAGTCGATTGATATCTGACTAACTTTTGGTATTCGATGAAGGAGTAAAGATACATCGAACAGAAAAAGAGAAGAAGAAGAATTAAATCAATAAAATACATAAAAGTTTGCGAGTGAACATATTAGGTGTATCCGTAAATATCTGACCCGTGGCTTGTCTAGGGGTGGGGCAAAGGGGTAGTTGCCTTCTGTGAAAGGCACTGCTATATCGTGGAAGCCGCCACAAGAAGAACTTGCGTAGAAAAACATAATATCGCTTTTATACTGATCAACTGAAATGGATTGGCTACGATATGTCAAAAGTCCATAAGCCTTGGCAACTGTAATAAGACTGGTTTGGTCGACATTCTTTGTGCCGATGATTCCTATGCAACCGACCTAAATGTGTTGGTAATTGGAGTCAGTATAAATACATTGTAAAGGTAAATTTATTAAGGGTATTCATGCAACCGTAAGTTTACAACTTGTGTAAAATGATGAGTTTCCGCAAAGTTTGTGTATGTACGATCTTTTTTATAAATACATTTTATTAAATGCTAGTAAAATTCTCAATGACGCTTAGATAAGTTTAACCTGTTTGATTAAATCTACGCAATAAAAACCTTTGATAAGTTTAACCAGATTTTGTTAATCATTTCCTATACAAAACTTGACAGTTCATTTACCAAAAGATAAACTTTACCAATTTGTAAACTTATGTAGGGTTTTACGAAGTTGCGTGGGCACCCTTATTATTTGATTTCTTTTATTGATTCTTTAAAAAAAAATTGCATCGAAAAAAGCGGTTTATCTGAGCTTGCCCCAGGTACTCTAGGGCTAGGATTGGCTTTGTGTTTCACTATTCCTTACCGAAAAAAATAACAACTAAAAAAAACTAGTATAAGAACTTAATTCTGTGTGCAAAACTTCTTCAATAAAACTCCAATTCTCATTTTTACTCAGCCAAAAGTATATTACAGAAAGAAAAAAGTAATAATTTGTAAAAGAGAAGTGGAGTTTGCTCTAATTAACCTCCGAAAACCGATTTCTCTTACAATAAGAGTACGCAAAAAAGCAACAGATTTAAAGCAAAAAAAAGTTGAGACTTCTTGAAATGATCCTCAATGCTCATTTTCACTCAGCCAATAGCTAACATAAATAAAATGCACAACTGGATCGCACGTACTTGCTCTTATGTTCAAGTTGCTTGGAAATAAGAACTTTTAAAATATGAAAGTATGTAATGTAAATATATAAATATTAAAAAAGCATTTGATTGTATAAACAACTAGTTTAACAGCTTAGAGCTCAAAAACAAGTATGCTATTTGATTACTTGAAAAAATTTGAATACATATATCCAACAAAAAAATTTAAAATCGTTGGAGCGGTTTTCTTAAAAATTAATTTTGTATATATAAAATCTTAAAAACATTTAAAAAAAAAGTTTTGGTATGTTAATTTGAATATGTATTAAAATATATTTTTAAACTGAGTTTCAAAAAAATTCATAAACTCATTTTGGAAATATTGATTTTTCAAAAAAAAAATTATTTTTTCAAAATTTTGATGTGCTATTGCCCATAAATTTTATTTTATTTTTTAAAATTTTACAAGATCTTTTGCGTAAAAATTTGACTGTAATCGTTTGAGCCGTTATTGAGAAAATCGAAAATTTAAAAAACCGTTATATGACAGGTACTGTTAATAAATTTTTTTCTTATCAAAAAGTACACCATATCTACAATAATACACTGATTTTTTAATCAAAATCGTTAGAGCCGTTTTTGAGATAAATAAGCTTTTCATTTACCCTTTTAGGGCAAGTACGGTTATTTTTGGGCTTAAAAAAAATTCAATTTCCCCTCTGGAGAGTTACAAAAAAACTTTAAGTTCAAAGTTTGAAGAAAATTGCTTCAGTGGTTTAGGCTGTAGGTCAATATACGGACAGACAGACAGACTGATTTGTGCCTCCCATTTTGTTCGTGTTCTCAATCATCCTAATGTCATGTTTGATTGTTATCTCGAATTTTTTTTTAATCCAAAACTTGCTGTATAGGTCCTATACCACAAATGAAAATGAATTCTGTGGGAAAGAATAGTGGAGAATTCTCTAAATAAGCCTCAATAATCAATTTAACTCATCTAAAATAGATCTACAAAAAAAACTGATTATATGCATATAAAAAAAGTGGAGACTTCTTCAATCTTCAATAATCTTCGTTTATTAATTCTGCTCATCCAATAGCATACTGCAAAATGAAAAGAGGAACGACTTTATTTGAACAAGACTTTGTTGTGTCATTTTTTACGGGAATTCGCATTTGCGTTTCGTTTGACGTACAAGACTTTTTTGAAAGTGAATGAATTAAGAAATTATCATTTTTCATAGTTATTTCAAATAAGTAAGGCTTACGTGGTATTTTATACATATTTTTAACTGTTTAATCAAGTCATATAAAGGTAAAGGTTCAATTTCAAATGTTAATAAAATGTCTCCACTAAGTTCTTACTCCCAATCTATCAAGTCTTCAGGTTTGTTTTGAGGATGTTTAAAACCATACCACAGCTATTTCAAACTGTACCAAAAGCTTGAGATGTGGAAGAGTAGTCTAGAACTCTCCAAAACTCACTGCAGATGCTTATATGATTTCTTATGGATGCCATTCTTATTGATACTTTATTGAATCTATATATGGTTTTGGGCTTTCATTTTGAACTTGTCTTTTTTTTGTCTTCGGTGTCGAAGCTTAATGGAAACTCTATCAGACAACAATTTAACAAATTAAAAGAATACAACAAAATTTAAGTAGATTTCCTTGTTTAAGAACACAATTCCTAGGATGGTAAAAAAAATAATTTAGTTCTCAATTAAGATTCATTTTTAGTTCTATGTGCGGCTCTCAAAGAACTCTTATGTTCCTAATGAATCATTCTCTACACTAATTAATTTTTTTCATACAAACTTCATTCGCATAGCTTTTTTAATTGTCAAACCACACATTCATTTCCTCTTTTAAAATTTCATAAACAGTATTTTTCAACCGTTGTAAGTCATTCGTCCAACAGAAGACAAAAACTTCTTGATTATAACCTCAATCATATTGCATTTCCACACTCCATCATAGTACTACATCAGTATCAGTATGAGCTTCATTTAAAAGTTAAAAAGAAAATAATATCCAGAAATAACACTTCACTTCCTATTCAACTTGGTAGTTCATATGGTCCATCGTAGCAGTCGTAGCATTTGCTGTCAGTCTTCACTTGGCTGCAGTTTTCAATTAACGCAGCTAAAGCTTTTGCCCGAATCAGCACAAAATCATTGAAGTTCATTTTATTTGCAGCACGTATATAACAGAATTCAGCAACAGCAACAGCATCGTTCCCGGGATATATAATATCCTTGAACAAGCATTATTTTTTATTATAGATGTAGCATCTCCTTCTCTGGCACAACTCTTATTCTCAACTTAAAGGATATCAAAAATAATAAAATTTAATTTGTATCTCTTTGCAGGATGTAACAAGACTTACTATGGCGACATCGGACTAACGTATTCCCTGGAACTACATCGACCAAAACAGGATAAGATTCCGTACGTGTGTATCCTGACATTCACTGCCGCTGGCGGGATTCATGGCGACGTTGTGCAGGTGGGTCTTTGTTTTTACTGAAATTATTTTCTTTGTTTTGTTATGTTTTTTCTTAAAACCCAAGTTAAATAAGGGAAAACAAAATCCTCAAGAACTTTTCACCGGAGAATATATTTTTATAGTGTCCCTGTGTGGTTTTATATTGTTATGTGATTGAGTTCGTAGAACCTCCGTCACCGCCCCCCCCCCCTTCTGAACCACTTAATTTTCGTGGCACATTACTTACTTTCCGACACAGAGATAACATTTTGTCATTAATATTAGTCTTAGTGTTTTTGATCCTTGCATCCTTCGACGATGGTGGCTATAAAAGCAAATATCCTCAGGAAAAATTATTTACACTCTCAACTAGCAATGGGTTTATATATAAATGTACAGTTTATTGTTTATATTGTTTGTTTTACTGTAAATCGTATTAGAGACTCCTATTTCTCCCTACGTAAGTACATGTATGTGCGGGTGAGGAGTTTAACGTATTTGATGTAAAAAGAACTCTATACATCTCCTAGAACTGGGAATATAGCACATCAAAGCTAGTACCTCAATCCTTCCAATGACAATTTGTCATGATGGGAACCGAAAGAGGTCAGGTGTATAAATGTGTCTCTGCATTCAAATCCGCCTTAGGCAACAAACTTATCCAGATCACATCACATTAGATTCCCACACTTGGACATACTCACACATGAATGGCATCAGAGGGTGTGGAAGGAAACGGATATTAAAGTCATTTTATTATCCTTCTTGCCACCTCAACAGGAAGACTATTCTGCAAGTATTACTTGTGTGACATTCTTCAGATGAAGAAGAAAAATGGCACTTTCTGGCGATAACTTACAGTTGACAAAACACACAGAAAAAAAGAGAAGACTATGTAAACAATGTACTGAGTTCACATATATAACTTTCGTCCTTTCACCAGCAGATATAGGGTTTATACAGCATCCTGTCTAAAAATTGTTTTCTAAGATAAGAATAAAAATCTTTGAAATGCTCTTTTTTAATGGTAGTTTTTTATAGCCAACTGTTGGCACTCTGTGTTGATATTGATTTTTTTTTTCCTACTTCCTTTGGCAGGTAACGCTTGACAGCTTTACTATTGGACGGTTTACATCTTACGTGCACGATGGGTGTCCTGATGGTTATATGCAGATTTCTGAATCGGCGAGAACTCCAATCGGTGGAATGTGGTGTGGATCATCATGGGGACCAGTATTATTTTACAGTGAGACCAGATCCCTAGTTTTCACTGTAAAACTTAACAGGTGAGTGTGAATTTTTTTATTATCTCAGCCCAATGTTAAAAAAATTTTAGTTGTGTTTGAAAAGCATTTTAAAATTTAAGCAATTTGAGGAAAATTGTGTTTCACTAAAAGCAAATTAGATTTAAATTTCAAGCAAAAACAACCCTTTCTAAAGCTTCAGACTTCCTATTTGAGCTCAAACTTAAAAATCAATTAATATGAAACAAAATTGCTTTTTACGGACAGCTTGAAGGACCCTTCAACTAATTATTTTACCAAAATTAACCTAACCCTTTTTAATATAAGCTCAAACAATCCTGAATGAACAACAACCCATCCCCAATAATAATTGCTCAAGGAAAACTAAATCTTTTCCTGATTAAAATCCTTATAACAAAAAGCTTCTTTTACCTACCCATATATATTTTTAACGCAATCTTCTTTTGTTGTTATTTTTTTCTATTTTTTTTCCTTCTGGTAAATACAACATAGACTTGCCCGAGATCAAAGTGGATACAATTTCGACTTTCGTATACGATACAAGGTCCTGTCCCGAGATAGTGCAGTCACACGTTACGGTGGGATTAAACTCGAAGGTAAGTTGCTACGACTTGTTTACTGCGTCCAAACCAAAGGACCACTCACAACAATGTTATTTGATCCCAAAAATGAAAGGAAGGCAAAGGATTTTCAGTGAAATCCTTTCAAGGATTTGCTTTGTTAGAGTTCCTCAACCTCAACCCCAACCACATATGTATACCTTTACCAACATATTTACACTCCTGTGGTCATGCCTTGTTTTCGGTCTACAATATACAAAGTCAGTTAAAATACATAAATAGTTCTTTGTTCATTTATCCCTTAGATTTTACTCCCTGGTATAATGTCAGCAATTTTTTACATCAAAATGCCGTCGAGGATTTTACAAATTCCAGTGCTCGTTCGGATCGTTATGGCCAGGACTTTAGTTTATTTAGTTCATATGTTAACGATAAGTCCTTTACGAGCATTCTCGATAGGCCAGTGATGAAAGACGACCAAAACTATACCGAACCGAAATACTATTTGGGTAAATACCACAATAACAAAGCATTCCGTAATTGGAGATATAATTTGAATTTAAATTCCAACAGGAGACCTAATCCCAGGCACCTATTGTTCAAGGATTTTTAGCGACTGTGATAAGAAAGTTTGTCGTCTTCAATCACCAAACTATCCAGGAATTTATCCCAGAAATTTAACTTGCTACTATGCGGTGCGACAGGTGAGTTTGTAATTTAATCGTACATACCTATCCCTTTAATTTCGGTTGGTCCATATGTGGATGGATGCAGAAAGAGAGAAAACTTTTTACCGCACAAAACTTTTGTAATTACGGACACAATTGCAAGTTCTGGGTGTAAAAGTTTAGGGTTTACTCTGTTTTTCCTATATCAATTATTTTATTACTTTAAAGTTCTTGTTTTTTTTTTTTGAAACAAACAAAATGGAAATATTTTTGTTTTAAAAACAATTTTTTTGAAAATCTGCAAAGGATCATAACTTTTGTTTGTCATAGAAAGTTATCTTTCAACCATTTTATAGTTTCTCTCTGCATATCTGTAGAGACTATAAGGAGAGACTATTTTTTTTTTTTTATTTTTTGTTAATTTTATTTGTGTGAGTTCAAATGAAAATTTTTGTTAACAACTTTAATGATTTTCATTGTAACAGTCTGTCGTTTGTGATAGAAGAGAGAAATTAAGAGACACAGAGAGTAAAAATTTAGCCAACCAAAACAGTTTTAAATAGTGAAAAGTTTTCAAAAAACTCACAAACAAATTAAGGATTACGAAAGGAACTAGTAGAAAATTAGCTTATTTTGTGAAACCACAGATTCTATGAATATATACATATCTTAATCGCTTGATGGTATGTCTAGAATAGTTTTTGAAACTTGAACCAACAAAAGTTAGATTTTATTAAATCCGCAAAAAAAACATAGGTATTTGTGTTGTACACATTTTATGGGTTATTATACCTCATTGAAGTGATACTTCTAAGGGGTAGGTTCTTGTTTTGGTGGAATTTAATATTTTTTTTCCACTTTAAGTATAGTTTTGGGAAATAGATCTACCCCCAACCTGGATGATTGTTTTCTTGGTTGGATCTAATGGGAGATTTTTTTGCTTGTACGCCGTACAGTTCCCATTATTAACAGCTTATTGTGAAAAAGGGTGACGAAGAGTGTAAGATAAAATTCTCAAAAATTTGGATCTTTTTAATTAGAGCCATTTAATGCCCACTCCACCCAAATTGGAATTTCAAAAATAAAAAAATGAAACAATATAAGGGCTAATCTAGTGTACAGGGTTGCCATTTTAGATTTAAGATCTATTTTTTTCGTTGGAGGAAGTCTGGGGTGACGAAATATCTGGAGGTATTATTTTTGAAATTATTAAAATGTCTTCATTCAAAAAATTGAAACAGCTGATAATATTTAAGGCCGTGAGTGCAAAAGTGGCGTTACCCATATTTTGGAAAAATTGGTCTTTTTTCCCAAAGTTCTACATTTATGCTTCAAAAGTCTGCAAGGCAAAAATTCTAAATTCTTAAATATGTAAGCTTGATGTAGGTGTCATGCTGTACTGGCTTCTATACTGGCCAGCGTTCGGATGTTACTCCAAATGGAGTTAATCTACTCCGAGTTTAGGGAAAGAAATATTACTACAATGATATTCTGCTTTTTCAAGATTTAATGCACTAAAAACACCCTGACGCCATGCGAAAAAAATAGTAAAAGAATAGAACATTGCAAATGTTTTGCGTTTGTTTGGAGAGCCTTTACTTATTTCTGTAAAAACTCTCTCAAATCAGCGCGAAGCATTCAGAAAGAAAACGAAAATTTTGTCTCTCAGAATTAGTTTACTTGGCGTTAAATGAGAGCATGACTACATTGACGCGATGTGAATTCACTGGAATATTTATTCATTTTGGTTTGGGAAAGCCTTGCTACTTAATAATTCATTCACGACACTGAAAACGACGCTTTGAAAATTTGGATTTTGAAAAAAAAATTTGCGAGACTATGGCGAGACCAAAGCGAGATGATGGCAAAATATGCTCAATGCCAAAAACAACGTGTAAATGTCATGGTGAGACCGAAGCGAGATTATAGTGAGACAACCATAACATAGATTCCCGTGTAAACGATACTGGAAACTACATTTGGACGACAATGGCGAGAGACATAATTCGTTGTTCTCGTTTTAACTCGATTTTCAAAAACAACGCATCAAAATTATAACAATTTTTTGGTTAAACTCGTTTGAAAAACTTTTGGTTTGACATAACTACTTGAAATTGAAGAGTCAAAAAAATGTGAATGGTATGAAATTCAGTCTTGATCTGGATTTAACAACTTAAACTGACTTCCGGAATGCAGTTTGAATCCAATTGGATTAATTGGATCAAACGAGTGAATAATATGGGCGTTAGCAAATTTATAAAATTTTGAGTTCCTTAGGACTGGAAATATGGACTCCCCGATTCTTATTCTATTAATATTTTGGGAAATAAAATGTAAGTCAATTTTAGTTTTTAACCTATTTTTTTCCAAATCTGCACCGAAAAGTACTGCCCTGGCTGCTGTACTGGCTTCCTAACTGGCTACGAAAAAACAAGCCACTTGACGACCCAGTTGCTCAGGATTGTATGTGTTAATAAAAAATGTTAGTGTATTGCGATTGGCTAGCCAGTACTGGCTCGTGTCATTTTTAATGTCATCTCAAATAAACTGTATTAAAAGCAAAATAGAGTTAAAAGTTGTAAAAAAAATCTAGGTGTTTTTTATCAAAATGTGGCAATCTGGGGGTTTTCTTAATATTTATGGGGCAAACATTATTTTTTCATCTGGCAAGACTGCACGGAGCCCAGGCTGACATTTTTCGGTGTCTTGAACTCAAATATGACTTCAGAATTACTCCGTCACATCAGGTTTTCGACTTTTGAGATATTCTAACTCAAATACTTTTTTTTCGCTTTATTGAGGGTATGTTTCACACGCATTTAATTTGTCTATGAAAAAAAATGTTGTCAAAGCACCCGGTTCTTCTAATTATTCCCTTCAAAACTCATTTACAACATCCTTCAGTCCTCTCTTTTTTTTTCTTTGAGAAATCGTAAGTTAATTGTTAGTCTTCACCTTTCATGCATTATTCTCGAATATTTCAATATTGTCATACACTAGATTCAAAATACATATTGATTTGAGAAAAACACAAATTTTGAAATAATTTAAAAGATATTTTGTGCATACACACAATACCAAGCGAAAAATTTGATTCACCAAATGTCTGGTTTACTTCCGTGGGGTTCACTCAGATCGTTCTTCTCTTCCGAAGCAAATAGTTAACGAAACCTAACGAAAAGAAGCAGAACGCAATTATGGGTGCGACATATGGGTTTCATGTGCAGATTTGCTCATTTTCACCCGAACACCTCAGTAAGCTATCGACTATTAAATTTCTTTGCTACCTTGGGATACTCGCCAAAAGTTTTGAGCATAAATTGAGTTCTAAAGTAGAACTATTATAATAGTCGCAAGCTCATGGTAGTGGTAGGACGAAAATGTGCAAATACAAACAAATCATATGGCACGTCATTTTCTTCGACTTTTGCTTTCGGAAGTGAAGAGCGCAACAAACCAAAAATTGATAAGAATTTAATTTTATAACCTTTAAACCCAGTTTCTTGTGTCTTCTAAGCAATTTTTAATTTAGACTTACGAGGTTTTGACAGGCAGCCGATGATTTACGAACCAATATTTGTATTTTCTTAAATTTAGGCAAAACCAATTGACAACGCGCCAACACCATCATTCACAGAATCACTTCAAATTCTTTATAGACAATAATTATTTCCCTAAGTTTATTGTTTTCGTATATTTAATTCACTCCATTAATATACCACACTCCACACAGTCCTAGATTTTATTATAGAAGCACTATGCCCATTAAGTTTATTGGTCCATTCATTTTTCATCATCAACAAAATAAAGAATCCTGCTTCTAGTTTAAATTAAGCACAAAAGATATAAAAACTAACACAAAACAAATGGATGGTTCTTAAAGGAGAAGTTTCTTATTTAACACAAATACCAACAACAAAAAATACACGCACACACCTATACATAAGCTAAAATAATGCCAACCGGAAAAAGGAAAACCTATTCTACCAAACTAATTTACTATGTTGTCTTGTATCTCTTATTATTCTTATTCCTTTTTTTTTATATTCTTTTTGTTTCTGATTTATTCTTAAAGCACGACGTGCCTGATGGAAAACATGCCCTCATCCTTGTTCGCCAGCCAAAAGGAAACCTCGTTTGGATATCCACTCAAGAGACGATAGGTAATAAGATAGGGAATACAAATGAAAAGGATAAGAAATTTGAACCTCGCCTCAAGACCTGGAACGATTGTGACTACATTCAGGTAATTTGATTGTGTGTCCTTGTTAACCAATATTTCAGAATACTTTTTTTTTTTTTTTGTTTTTTGTTTCTGTCCTGTTTCTTTCTTTTTCTTTTAATTTGATTTTATTCGTGATTTCTCGCACACCACAAGTTCAAACTTCAAACTTTCTAATTGTTAACAAAGAAATATAAATAATTACCTTGTCGTTGATTCCGGAGACAATAAAGCAGCAAACAAGAGAAAATAAAACAAAAACTACAAACAAACGAAAAAAACTCACGGGACTTATTCTGTTGGAATCTTATTCCTCTGTAATTTCGATTATCTTCCGGGAAAACAAATCGCTTTTCCTACACAAAATTCTTCCTTTTTTTTCTATGTAGTTCGTCCTTTGATGTTGTCCTTTTTTTCCAGATAACAAATCGGTGCAATCAAATTAAATTCCCCATTACGTTTGGTTTGTCGTCGTAGAGCATTTATAAAGACATTATACCGGTGCTCTTGACATATATTGCTATTTATGTTTGTCTATGTGTTAATGGAAAATTCAACATTAGCTCACACACACAAACAAACAAATTTGTTTTATTGAGTTTAACTTTACCAAAATTAGGTTACACACAGCAATGTGACTCTTCTATACTTTCGACTATGCTTGACTGCATCCCTGAATATTATAATGAGAGGAATTTTAATGGGAGAAAATTTCACCATTCCTTTCCTTGCGTGGCGTGGTAGTGCGGCGCGCGGCAGCGATGATGTAAAGTGGAAGAAGTGGTATATTCCTGTGAAATTAGATATTAATTTAGAACTGAAACATAATTTTGTAGAATGTGCAGATAAGTGGGTATTTTGCTGTGCGTGCATACTCGTGCAGGGATACAGGGAACGTTGATACCTACAGGAATAATTCGAATGGAATTTACTTGTGAGAAATGCATATATGTATGTTCATATTGAATGAGTAAAGGGGACTGCGGAAAAAGGGGATGAGAATGTAAACTTTTTTGTTGTTTAATAAATGTTTAATGAGGTGTTAATTGTTAATGGTATTTTAGTGAAACACAAACGACTAACAACATTCCCAAACCATCAAAGTTTTGGTTGTTCATGTTGAGGATGCAAAAAAAGATACGTATACGCCCGAGTGGAAACAATTTTTAATTAATTTTCTTGGATGAGGAAACTTATTTTTTTTTCTTTATTTATTTATTCACCTTCAGTTAAAAGGCGATTTTATAAACTTGTTTAACTTTTGTGACAGTACATTTGCATTTTAAGAGAAAAATGTGGTTTAAGAAATTAATTTTATGTAAAGAATGTCAATTATGGTAATTAGATTTTCCTGAGGATACCTATTTGTAAATGAATAAAAACAATAGGTAAAACTAGTACTTATGCAAAAATCAATTTCTCTTAAGGGATTACAAAACATACAACATATTAATTAGCCTCTGAAATTTCGAGTTCTGAAATTCAAGTAATTTAACTAAAATTAATAAATTTATTAATGATATCAATGTTTGAGGTTATGGCTATAATTTGAGGTTATGTTTCACAAATATAACTAATTAACTAAAAGAAATCCCCATCGATATGAGTGCCACAAACATTTTGACGAGGAGTCAAAGGGCCCTCCGATTGGTATCTTTTAGAACAAAATTCCATTTTCTACAAAGATTGAGATTTATTATTTATTTTTGTAAATATCATTCAATGTTTGAGTTTTTCACGAAAAAATAAATGAAAAAGATCAACCTTTAACCTTTTTCGCTAAAAATAAATCAGAAATGGTTTTCACTGTATTGCAAAAAATCACTAAAAATTCACAAGTAGGTTGACTAAAACGCATAATTAAATGCATTTACGAAATTTAAACATTCATACTAACCAGTCTTGTAAACTTTCAATTACAAGTACCAGTCAAATACCCAGGATCTTGTACTGAAGTCTCGCCATGGTCGTCCAAACATGAGATTCACTGTCGTGGTTATTATGTAAGTCTCGCTCGTTTACACGGAAATCTGTGTCGTAGCTTTCTCGCTGTGTTTTTGCTTTTTGCTCGCTGTGACATTTTCCAGTGGCTTTTGCTTTTCAAATTTTTTTGACGTCGTCTCGCTTTGGTCTCGTGTGGTGCGTTGCCCTGTGAACCAGGCCCTAAGCTACCCAGCTGTAGTGAGAAGTTCTCAATGATTTGGTGACGAGCACGCTTGAAACGACCTAAAGCGTTTTCAATTTATTACTTATTTGAAAAAACTTTGGAGAGACTATAGCGAGACAAAAGCGAGATGATGATGATTTTAAATGCCAAAAACTACGTGTAGATTTCATGGCGAGACTATAGCTAGAAAACCACGACATAGATCTCCATGTAAACTGACTTTGCGATTATTTTATACCGTTTTTCATTCATTTTCTTTACGTCCACAGACTTAAATTTTGATGATTCGAATAATACGACTCAATATATGAGCTTTTTAAGCAAACCTTACAGTGTTTATTTTGAAGACTTTTCTTATTGATTTTTTATTTTTCTAATTCCCCAAATACCTTTAAAAATGGTGCACTTAAAAACTTTTATCTTGAGTTCCATTAATGGGATCGTAAGAATTGGACTCTGTGAACTTAACAAAAATGACAGAGCATTATTTCTCATTTTTATTAATGAATTGCAGTGGATGTGGCCCTAACACAATAGTCTGAAAACCTCTATTTTCAACAGCTCATCCTTACCACTGGCGCCAAAAAAACTCCTGCCAGACTTTTAAATTTGAGGTCAAGATGCATGTGCCTATAGACCCTCATACTCAGTTGTTGGTTATGTGTTTAACCAAAAAAAACTGTCAGCTCTTAGTCCAGAAACATAATTGAGGCTGTGACCTGTGAGTGCAAAGCTGTTGTAACCCACTTTTTTTAATCATATTTTTCATCTTTAATCGATCTTAAATACTATTTTATTTGAGATTTGAGGATGATAACTCGCATATTTGCAAAACTTAGATATTTAAGAATTTACAATTTTAGCTTTGATGACTTTTGGTGCATATATGTAAAAATATGAAACAAAAATGTCAAAAAATCCAAAAAAAAAAATGGGTTACACCTAAAAATTTACTTTTTGTAATATTTGACAATACTTCGACAACTACATTTGTGTTTGAGTGTGTGAGTAGTTCTGGTTTCGATTCTGAAATGAAATCCAAAATCGTTTTTTGTTCTTTCTCTCAGGAGAGGAACTGTCATTTTGAATGCCAATAGAACACTATCAAGAGAGTTTACCTTTACACTCATTCCGAACGCTTTTGGATTGCCATTGGTTTCGAAAAGGCCATTGGTTCTACTTTTCGTTGTGCAGTACGCTGTTCGAGAGAGAATTTGACTATGTAATTGTAGCAGATTAAAAGTTTACACTCTTTTTTCTCGCGGAAAAGTGAATTTTTTTTGTTTCTTCAATTTTAGAAATACTGCCGGTAATGTTTTTGCATTTTTTATTCGTTTTAATACTTGCAATTGAGCAACTGTCATTGAATATTTGTTCGCTTCGTTTTTGTAAGCATTTCGATGTCAATTGGAGACCTACTTAAGATTTCGTTCGCATCAGCAGCGTACTTGACTAAGAGCAAACAATAGTCATTGTATTTTTCTGTTGTTATTTTCAACTGAAAAAACACAGAACTAACATTTTCTGCTCAAGAAATTTCTTATCAGAATTTTGAAAAAAAATTCAGAAAGGGGAAAACTTTATACTTTATATGTCTGTTCGCGTACCTCCCAAAACTACGAGTTTTTACGAATAAAGCTCAAAGCTCTGTCAAAGTTCTTATAAAAAAATAAAATTCGTAGAAATTTCTAGTTTTGGGGAGTACACGAACAGACATCATATCTTCTGCCAAAAACTATAAATTTTTTGTGTACTGGAACAGCTTTGGGCTAGCTGGCTGAATTTGGTAGATTTTGTCTGTCTTATGTGAGTATATAAGCATAGAACTTTCAATTTTTTTTACTTGAAAGCCTATGGCTGTTTATCTGGAACAGATGCTATATATTAAGATTTTGACTTAATTTATTTCATAACTCTTCGGAACACTCATGTCATTAACTCAAGATGAACATTTTTTTGATTTGATTAATTTTTAAAGCCAAATATAAAACATGAGCACCATCTACTCTATAAGCCTTGGGCCCAAAAAACTTAAATCCTGCTCTGCCCATGTGTATGTATAAGTAATTTAATCCTTTAATCGCCTTATTAATTAATTAGTTTTTGTATAGTTGAAAATATTCCTTATTCAATAAAATAAAACGTCAATTTAGACAAATCTTAGACAGCCGAAGCCTTTGTCCAAATAAGACAACTTTAGGACAACAGTAAATAAAGTTTATTAATAACTTTTTGGAATTGGACGGCTGTCTAAAGTTAGACAAAGTTTATAAATACGATTATAAGAGTCTAAGTTTAGACATAAAAACGTTATAGAAGGTCAAACTTTTATGCTTTTAGCTTTGAATATCCTTCAAATTTTACCCAAAACCAAAACCTCGTAAATTATTGCACAAGCTTATTAATTAGATAACTATATTTGTCTTAAGATATTTGCGTCAATGTCAATGTAACTGTGATGTATTTTATAAAAACAATAACATTGTTTCATGTTCCTAATGTTTCAATTAAAATTATCTCCCTGCCTATAGTATTTAGAGAGCTAAATATTGGACCCTACTCATCTCCATACTCTTCATCTTTTTAAAAAGCGCGTCTTCTTCAAATATTCCATTTTCTTTATATTTTCTTCATATATTAGCCCTTTAAAAATAAAATCATTTTTACAAGTTAAATTCCGTCAAAATCACTCCTAGTCCAAAATGTTAAACTTATTAGTCTTACATTAGTTTTTTTACTAATAAAAGATAACAATTTTTCAAATAGGATAGCCCAAACCCGAAATGGAAATCAACGGTAATGTAATGTATAACCATAACTCCTTGCCATGTTAATACATTTTTTTCTTCTTTCAAAAAAAAAAAATTCGATTGAACTTTCACTCCTTTTTTTATATTCAATGTTGTTGCATAATACATTTATGTAGGTATGTGTCTTTTGTATCAGCATTATAGAAATTTGAAAATAAAAAACAAGTTAGTTTAACTTTGAAAAGGTCAAAGTCCTGTTATTGTTAGCCCTAAACCACAAATCCCACAGAAAATAATATGTACATTCACCTAGAATATTGTTCTTGTATAGCCAGTAGAAAACAAAAACCTTTTATTTGTTTTTTGTGTAGTTGATGATGATCATTCAAAAGAATATACAAAAAAAACCACAACCCATTGACGTGTTACACTAGAAAGGATATCACAATCCGGAAAAGAGTATCTCCCTACAAAAAAAAAAGATCCCCAATATCCCTAACCATTATTCCCACTATAGAACACCCTTTCGTTTTCAAAACCAGGAACGCATGATGGAGCGCACAGGACACTCTATGTAGCTAGAACCACCATTTTTAACCACACATGTACCGTGTACAACTTTACAACTATTCTTGATTTTCTTTTGTTGTATTGTGTTTGAAAATATTTATTTTTTTTTTTTTAACTTTCAACTGTGTTTTTTCTATCGCACTTCTGGTATTTTATTGAAAATTGTACACTTGAATATGTGGATGTGTGTTGTTAGACACATTTAGAAAGGCACTTTTGAAAATTAAATATCAATTCAGCACGTTTTTTCACTTAAATATACGAATTTATATGGCACCATGCACACAGGATAATAAAGAGACATGATGATATATTATACTTTGCAACAGCTTTATATATATGAGCAGAGAGTACACTATAGCCAGCAAACTCGCGTTAAAATCCGGCTCTCCGGTGGAAGACGAAGAACCTGCATCATAAAGGATGTGAAAAATACAAAAACAAAAAACCTATCCTTCCTTCTTCCAGATTAATGGACAAGTCTCCTTCCTATATCGCATAGGTACCTAAGTATAAAAGTAGCATAGCTCCTTGGCTAACTGAATATAGGGACTACAAGTACGAGTATGAGTACCGAGTACGAGTACCTACTGGGAAAGTCTGTTATTATCCTTTGGATCAAGTTTCCGTTTCCCAGGCGGCAAACTGATGGATGTGAGGGTTGTTGCTTTTGCATGCAGCTTTGGAGGTTGTGTGTTAAGAGTCTTTGGGGGTAGCTGTCATCTGAAATTTGATTTTAATTGATTGAGTCCTTGATTTGCAGGCATTGTTGGGATTTTTGTATCTTAAGGCGAAGCCGTCTTCGTTTAAGTCCTTGTTGATGTAATAAATGGTTACAACAGGATGTGTATGTAACTGTATATGGGTGACATTGATTCCAGCATCTCTCAACGTTTTCTTTTCCATTTATCGTTTAGATCTGCTCAATTTATCCATTTATCTCCTCAAAAAAGGAATAGAATTTACATATATCAAACCACTAGATGTTGATGATGATGCCGAGAAACGGGGGAAGCAGCACTTTTTTTTCCGGCTTAATCGTTCTAATGGACTAAAATGCCCACTTATCCTTCGTCAGGATAATACTCTTTACTCAAATTAAAGAATCCTCGGAACAGATCATCTAATGGATGATGATGCATTCAAAAAAAGGCTTCCTCGATGGATTATGCTAAGAACGGTTCTAGAGAGAAGAAGAAAAATAAACTCCCACACGCATATGTATACTATTTACATTGTTCACATGTATGCATCATTGGGTGGTGCTTAATTTTTTTTAAGAGCTTACAAAAACTTACGAGCCCTAAATGCCGCAGTATTTTAATGGCTACGTGACGGTTTATTGAAGGCTGTTTTTTTTTTTTTTTTTTTTTTTTGTTAAGTACTTTGGTTGGAAGTCCTTGAGCTATAAACTGAATCCTTATGACGTGTACTGTGACCACTTAATGTATTTGTGTTTTTTATGTATAATTTGAGTTCCGAAGCCCAGTAGTTATTTGTAAGTGATTCATAAAAAAACACTTGATGTTTACTCAAAATGAATATAGAGGTAGCTTTTGGGTTAATATGAATTTTCATTTTTGTGGATTTTTTGTTTTTTGTTGTAAATAAAATTGGTACTTTTAATTAATGGTGTGTTGTTTGTTCAAATAAAAGTGAAAAATAAACGTGTGAAACGAGAAACGTACATATACTGTTTCAAAAAGGCAATTATAAAATAATATACATATTCCATTACGCTACATTTACTTTGAGGGATTTTTTTATTTTTTATGTTGCTAGTTATTTTTGTTGATTTTATTTTGTTATGAATATTACTACACTGCTTCTGGGTCTTGTGAAATATTATTCAAACGTTAAACAATAAAATTTACTTTACAATTATGGCTCTTTTGTTTACTTTGTATATAAATTGCGTGCAGTATTTTTGAATTAAACAGAATAAAGATGGGTAGAGAAATTGCTTTTTGGGGGTGCTTTTTATGCTGTTTTTAGAGTTTACAGTTATGTAATATGAAATATATGTATTTTTTATCGATGCTTAACTTTTTCATGGTTGAACATTTGAAGTAAATTGATGGCATTTAACAGTATCAAAAGAATTTTATTAGAAATCAAGTCTATTGAAGCGATTGTTTATTTTGTCATTCTAAATTTAAAATTAAAAAAAAAAACGAATTTGTGGGCTTGTTTAGTTGAAAAGCAAAGTCAAATGCTTTTTCTAAAGATTCCATGTTTAATATCATTTATATCGTATTTTTAAGATCAATCAAGAAGCATTGAAGTGTGAGACTACCTAGTCTTAGAATATTTATTTACTTAGTGCTCCCAAAATTTTTACTGCCATTGACTTTTTAAATAAATGCGTCATGTGAACTGAACCATTATTTTGGTAATAAGTTGCACGATTTGCAAACGTTTTTCAAGAGTAAGCCTATTTATTATGAAATTGCCAACCAAACTGAGCATAACTCAAGTGACAGCTGTCAAAAAGAGCAACACTGAAAAAAGTATTGCCAGATTTAAAACCACACGTCTAAAAAAACACCCCCAAGATGTTTAAAAACCTTGCTGTGAACTGTGAAACACAAATCAATAATGAATGAAATCTGCAGTTTCCATATGTTTGCAATCACACGCAAGCAATGCTTGTGCTTTCAAAACAACTTGGTTTTAAAATTATCACGTTTTTATAATTGTTCAAAGAGTAGTTAAAGAATTTCATAAATAAAGTCCAAGATTTTCCAAAGAAGCAACGAACTTTAAATGTTTGAAGTGTCCCTTTTGCGCTCCATTTTCACTGTTACTATTCCAAAAGCCTTCGGTTGTCGGTTCCGACTTCCGCGTAATATTTTTTTGGTTGATTTCTGTTCCCGATTTTGTAGATTTGGAACACACGCTTACATTATACAGTTTTTCATCGGATTAATTTTCAGAAGTGATAAGTGCTTGAAAAACCCTATTTTTAAAATTGCGTCCTTAAGTAGTGTGTTTTCTTGTGTGTAAGTTTGACGTTTTCTTATTGGATAATAATCAAGCAGGAGTGGATATATGGGGTCCAGACCAGACCTGTAAGCTTTCAAGCATAAGTATCAGTCAAGTACCCAGTGCCTTGTACTTAAAAAAACAAGTACCACGTACTTGGTCCTTGAAAATCACTAAGTACAAGTACTTTGTAAAGTACTTTGTTCCAAGTTCATGTAATTGGTACTGTAATATTGCCCAGTACATTTTCAAGTACAAGTGCATTTCAAGTACTTTTCAAATACAAGTCCATTTCAAGTACTTTTTGAGCACATTTCGTTGAATAGACTGGTTGAGCTATCGAATAATAATGTTTCAACTCAAAAACTCAGATCAAGTTGGCTGATGGCGTCTCTTTGTCTTGGCGTCATCTCACTTAGGTCTTGCCATGGTCGTCATTATTCGATAGTTCAAACAAACTCCTAAGTACGAATGGTACTTAAAATTGACTTATATCCAAATGAACTTGTACTTGAAAAATTACTTGAAATAGACTTGGATTTGAAAAGTACTTGAAAATGTAGTTTGCAGTGTTATAGTATAAGTACTCGATAAAGTACTTTTTCTTGGTGTTTTTCAAGGACCAAGTATATGGTACTTCTTTTTCAAGTACATGGTACTGGGTACTTGCAAAGTACTTAAGTACAAATGTATTTAAGTACTTTACAACTCTGGTCCAGACACTGCGTTTCTTTGCAGCAACACAGGTCAAAACCACTATCAAATCCTGTTTAGTGTCTCAAAAGTGATGACTCTATTCTTTCTCTTATTCTCTCAAGAAAACAATGGCCATTAATTTTGAGAAAAGAGACGGTAATACCATGCCAATTATTGGAATTTTTAAGATCGGCTTCTTTTGGAATCTTTACAATAATGCCATCTTTCCACTTCCTGGGATAATGCATGCAAAATATGATCATCAGTGTATTATTATTATTAGAATCTTGGTGCCCTTGCTAAAACCTCTGAGTTTACCTGAGATTCTCTAGATCACCACTGTTTGTTACGCATGTTGCTGGGTTATGTTCATTGCCAGCATCAGCTTTACAAACATTCCAAACATCACAAAGTGATTTCCTTCATCCTTGTTTTATTATGAATTGGTTGATTTGGTTTTTGTTAGAGTGATTTTATGAAAGTCTTGTATGGAAACAAGAATCACCGACCATGTTTGTATAAAATTTAAATTTTAAAATTTTCTTTATAAAGTTAAACATTTTCTAATTTTTTATAAGTTGAGTGAAATTTCTTCAAAAACCGTAGCACACTAAAAAATATATTATAAAGTTTACTTCACTTTCTTAAATAAGAGCTTTCAGTAAAATCAACTGACATTTTGAATACTTGAATACCTCGCTAATTTACCTTGAAAGTACAAAATGATAGTTACATAAAATAAATCAGTACATTTCCATTGTAAATGGTAATTTAAATTATTTAACTACAATCAATTTAAAATTCAATTATACCCTTACACATTTATATTGGAATTTATTACTAAATGCATTTGTGACTTCAGATTCATTGAAAAAAAATGATAAAAATACCAAAATACGCCATGCACCGTATAAATCCCATAATTTAACACATCACTGACCACAATTAAATTATATAAAAGTTCAATGTCTCTGCACTTTAAGCACAATCCTGCACGCAGACCCTACAGAGATTCCCCCATTTTAAACTCCACAACGAGTAAAACGATTTTGTTAAAATTTAAGCACACACATTAGAACCGCAATTTCACCTGAGAGAGATTCCATAGAACACAATGGCTTATAACACTTTAAACATCCAGTGTACTCGTACTATGATATTCTCACCACAAAAACCACAATTTAAAATATCAATAGAACCAAACCAAAAATACAAGTCTGAATGCAAATAAACATATAGCACAGGAAAAAAATCACCGAGCATAATTGCATCCACCAATGCTTAACACGACCAATCCTAGGAACCAGCCAATCCTCGATTCCTATCTCAAAAACACGATACACACTGCACAACTTTTCACTCGCACCCCACCCACATATTGTTGACCTAAGGTAAATAATTGAACAAAGTCAATTCCAATAAACAACCCCACATACTAGGTACAGTTTCCTACTGTAAGTTGCCATTCCAGGACACTTTCATTCCATCCAAATCCTGACTCCCGCACTCCTTCCTCGCAACTCACTCCATTTAGTGGATTGAAATCAAAAATCGAAACAAGCAAATTACTGAACCGTCGCGTCGTCGTCCTCTTGTCGTCGTTGAAAACACGAATTTTATGAAGTTCCGTTCCGATATTTTGCAGGATTACGTGACCGTGTACGACGGCTACACCATTAGGGATCCGGTAATCCTGAAGTTTTGTGGCGGAGGACAGAGCGTGCCGGCGGCAGTCTCCAGTGGGCCGCAGTTATTAGTTGAGTTTACAACCTCACCATTTGGAACATTTACTGGCACCTCATCCCAAATACTGCCTCTGCATGGATTCCAACTTGAGGTGGGTGTTCCATATTGCCGGGCTTAAAGCGGATCGATTATCAACTTGTTTCACAATTAACCCTCTTGCATTCTTCTCTTCGTTCTCTGTAGGTTGAAGTGAAGTTCGTGGATATACAGAGCCCAACCTATGCAAAGAACAAGAAATTGTGTGAGTTTTGGATTCGTGGCTCGGGGCGTGGTATACTGGAGAATCCGAAGCATTCACTGGCACCGAACACTACGTGTTTGTATCATTTGCAAGGAACGGGAGTTTTCAAAACCTACGACCATCTGAGTTTGCCCCGTCGCTCGGGGCAGCAATATCAAATGCCACTGTCCCGGTTCAAGGTCTGGATATCGATGTTGAAATTCAATTTGGATCCGGCGTTTGGGTTTCAGGACGAGACATCGGTTGGGGCGATTGGGGTACTTCAGACACATGAGGATTGCAGTGGGATGTTGAGGATTTGGGATGGTGCCCTCAGGGAACCGCCTGTCTGCAAAGATTTAAATTGGTAAGCATCACTAAAATTGAAATATTTGAAATAGTTAATTATTTTATAGCCAATATTTGAAATATGAGAAAAGATTCAATAAAAGATCCCTCCAAGCTTTTGCTCATATTTTCACTTCAAGGAAGCTTGCTAAACAATATTTTTTTGTTTCTAAAATTACAGTGAACGTGATATCCCTAACCATCCTGTATTGGCACAATATGGACAAAACTACACAAATGTCATAGCTCGTTTTTGTCGAGGAACCGTTCCGAGAACTTGTGACCGAGCGAACATCAATGAAACCCATGCACGTCCGTGTATGGTTAGTGAAAGCTATGTATCCAGTGGCGATATGATAACCCTTGAGCTAAGGAACACCGAATCTACAGTTTTAAGGTATAACATTGACTACTGTATACTACTCATGGGATTTTACAGGATTGTTGGTTTTACAATTGAAACTTTTTTTTTACTTCCAGACCACTTGACTTCAAGCTTAAGTATGAATTTGTTGACCTGCATCAGGATGGTATTCCAATGGCTGGTGAACATGACTGCAATCGGAAATTCGTTAGCAGCCAAATGGATCGCAAGGACCCGGCTATCTTTCGCAGCATTCGCAACATATTCATGTTTGGTCGTGGAGGCACTCGAAATCTCAGATGCATTTACAAATTCGAAGGACAGAGAGGTGAACGTGTTCGAATTAAGTTAAGGAAGGTGACCACAATGAATCGTATGTGCACCTCAAAAGTGGATGAGGATATCAATAGGTCATTTTGCTATGGCAACACCAATGTTCGTGTTGAGGTAAGAAACTTACTGAATATTTCAATTTTAATTGTTGCCAAATTAGGTAAAATGAACGAATGAACATCTCACCCGTCGTTTCGAGGGTTTTGATTAAATTAACATTAGACGTTTGTCTTTTTTAGCTCAGATCAGAGCATGGAGTAGAGCTGTCGGAATTAGCTCTGAGCAGGGTTTGACCAGAATTCTCCAATATTATTTCTGAAACAAATATCTGAGTACTGAATTGTCATACGATTGCGATGCGTTTAACGCACCCTAATTAAGTACTGACTTTTAATTATCATCTGATAGCTGCTCAATCAAATACTCGAAAAAATAAAAAATGTTAACTGAAATTCAAGTGTTGAACACGCCCATGTGAAATGAGTGAAAAAAAGAGCGAAGTTGGCTGCGCTCACCTATTTACTCCATTTACTCGGTCTTTTTATTCTGAGCTCATGGACTGTACTCTAAGCTAGCTCCGATTCAAAAAAGAAACACAAGTTGAGCGCTCTGAGTGCTCTGAGTTAAAAGAGAAACACAGATCTTTTTTTGACAGCTCAGCACTATGCTCGGAGCTAAGAAACAAAGCGCCTTATGGGGTTAACATTTTCTTTGCAATTGAGCTACTCTCTCTCTCTCTCTCTCTCTCTCTCTCTCTCTCTTGTATGGCTTTGTCTTTGTTTTCCAGAGAACTAACAAAGCTTTTACCGAAAATAAGCTGTGAAATGGGTTGTT
Source organism: Dasysyrphus albostriatus (assembly GCA_946251815.1). Taxonomy (NCBI): domain Eukaryota; kingdom Metazoa; phylum Arthropoda; class Insecta; order Diptera; family Syrphidae; genus Dasysyrphus; species Dasysyrphus albostriatus. The sequence continues at coordinate 144,651,967 of OX276336.1, forward strand.
TTTGTTCAATCAGTCATTTTTACTAGGAAATTTAAAAAAAATAAATTTTAGAACTTTATTTTGAAAATGAATAAAATAAGTTGCCAAATTTGAAAGTTTCAATATGTCTATTCCATTTTTGAAATTTAAAATGAATTATCAATCTAAATAGGTTCAACTTTACATTCCACAACTTTTCAACTATGACCTCTACCTGGGTGTAAAAGATTATAAAATTCCATTGAAAAATTAAACCAAAAATATTTCGTTTCAGAAATATCCATACAAATAAGCACAGTGAGATTTTTTTTATATTTTGCAGTAACAAAAAACATTTTTCCTTACAAAACAAGTAGCTGGCAACACTATTATCAACTCTCAATAGTGGGATTACTTCATTAACAATATCAAACCATTTCAATTTTTTCTCTGATAACTTTTTTTTTTGTTTTTCAGATTTTCGAAAGGCCCTATCATGATTCGATTCTGTTACCACGTGGCTGTTTGTGCAATTCTTCGAACGCATCCCATTTACCGGTTGAATACACCTCAACCAGCAGGGACCTAGAGGTGCATTTTACGGCCCTCAACATGACCACGCTCGATGATCCGGACGCATTGAACTTTGAAGGACTCTTTGAATTCGTCAAGGGACCAACAAGCTGCAAGGATGGCCGAAGGAAATTCGGCCCAAGTGGCACCATTGACATGACGTTCGGAGACGTAAGGCTATACATACAATGACCATACCTATCCTTTCTCATTATATTTTCAAATTGAATTTTCACTCTTTTTCTCCCTCTGCCCACTGCCCCATCCGCACTCTCTATATGTGTATACAGATGGACTGCCGCACTCGACCATGGTTAATCGAGCCTTCGAATGGAAACAAGTTCTTGTACGTTCGACTGAAGGGCATCTTCCTGCGAAAGTACAGTCCGAATATTTACAAAACGATTAATGCGACAGTGATAGGCACCAGCTCATATCGATGCGAGACCAAGGCAAGAGTGGTGCTGACAACATCTGAAGGTAAAGTGTCATTTCCGGTTAGGTCCAGGCGTCGTTCGCCGGGGTCCGGTCCAAGAGTGGACAATGATGGTTATTATGTTTTCATTATACAAATCTTATCCTCTCTCCCTCTGTTACAGGACTCACAATAACTGCATGTCCTTTGGGTGAGAACTCAAATGCATATGAATTTGTGGAGATTTTCAGTGCCGGCTGGAATGAGAGACCGAATTATGCAATAGCCAACCGATCGAAGGCTATCAGTGTCGAGTTCCTCAGACCGGATAATGGTGATTTCACATTCAATTGGATGGAATTGGTTCCTAGACCAGCCTTGGGCTTAGTAGGTATGTAAATATATACGAGTATGTGTGTGTTTGTTCGATGGGTTTTTGATTAAACAGAGAGGACAAAGGAGCATCTAATGAGAATTCTTCCCCAAAAAAAACTTTTACAACATTTTTGATGGGTATTCATTATGTCATTGCAGAAGACTGTACATTCAAGTGCTCCGAATTGGGAGCATGCGTTAATGCGAGCGTTTGGTGTGATGGTATTGTGCATTGTCCATCCGGTGACGATGAGTCGTTCTTGCAGTGTTCCGCCATCATGAAACTGCCAGCTGAAATTTTAGCCACATTGTGTATCCTAATGGTGCTGTTTTGCTGTGGGTTCGTTGCGTTCGCATACAAGTAAGTATACACCATTTACAACCAACTACCAACTATGTATAAAGTAGGTACCTTCAAAGTTTATGGGCTAAAGCCTCGAATTGGGTTGAAATGAAACAATTTGTGACGATAGGACCAAGTGAGTTGACTTTTTTTTATGTCAGCTTTGTCAGATGAGCTAAGTCGATTTAGAACAGCTTCCCTGTTAAGACTCTGATAAAACTTGAATGCATCCTTTGATTGAGTTTTTTTTTCAAAATGTAAGCCTTGTGTTTGTATTCGTTTTCTATTTCGTTCTTCCACTCTAGTTTTTTTTCCATTTCGTTCCGCACAACTTTACATCCCTCTCCTTAAAATTCAGTGTTATGGGGAAAAAATTCATCTCGTGTGTGCCGGTCCATTAGGATTGAGACTGAGAAAATTTTGAGAGATTTTTGGACAAAATTTGGCAACCTGTCAAATTTTGATGAAATTTCCTAAGTGAGAAACAAAATGGCCGAAAAAGGTAGAAAGGGTAGCAACTTTAAGCAACGATTTTTGTTTTAGAATTATCTGACATCTGACATGTACGACAACCTGATATTTAGGAGACGAATCAATGGGTACGTTAGACGACCAAAGACACAAGTAATTAAGGCAAGTTTCTAGTCTCTGATTAGCCAGCTACCAAAAATCTTACTTAATATTAAGTCAAGTCAAGTTTTACACCTGAAGGATAGGGATGTGAATCTAGAAACAAATATGAAACGCTGAGGCTGCTGTCGTCTGCGAAATAATTCAATGGGTTAGAAGTTTCAGATAAGAGATCATTAATAAAAATTAGAAAAAGAGTAGGAGATAAAACGGAGCCCTGAGGAACGACAGAATTTATTTTATGAATATCGGACTGGAAACCATCCAACACAACTTGTATTGTTCGGTCTGAAAGGTTATTTCTATTCCAACGAAGAAGATATTTATCAAAACGAAATGCACGCATTTTCGATGAGAGACCTTGATGCTAAACTCTATCAAACGCTTTTGAAATATTGAGTGCAATAATCTTACTTTCTCCAAAACGATGCAAAGATTGGGTTCCACTGTTCGGTCAGATATAACATCAGATCACCAGTGGACCTATTGCTAAGCTTGCGTTCTTCAGGATATTTTTTCAGTTGATAATAATTAATCAGCGTTTCCATGACCAGAAGGACGTAAGTGCAATTGGTTGATAGTTGGAGGGAGTTGGACAGAGGCTGGACAAATGGTGTTTTCCATGTTTTGCCAGCGTTGAAGAACACCGGGCCAGCGGATTTATGAACGTCAACATCTTTTTTTTAAGCTCTTGCTACTGCACTAGCTCTCTCTTGAGCACTCTCTTCTGTCCAAAACTACCGAATTTTCAAAGAATGGAACTGGAACTGGGCAAATATTGGTGACAAATAGTAAAGACCTACATTAGCTTTTATTTAGTTTGGAAACAAAAACTGATTTTTCTATCAAACCACAAACATGGTGAAGCTCAGGTAGGTACTAGATTAGAGAGCAGAAAGGCCTCGCGAGCACACATGTTTGGGCAACCAGAAAAGTGCAACTCAACAGTGGTTATTAAGGGGAGAAATTAGAACTGGACTTATTTGAAAGGAGTTTACACAAAATAATGATATGCTATTTAAACATTTCTATTATGTTCTTTTTTTAACTATATTCCATTTATTTTCTTTCAGAAAAATTAAACGAAAACTCAGAGGGTCTTCAGTTCTGCAAACACGACTGAAATCTCTCAGTTCAATGGATACAGCCGTATTCGATGAAAAAGATGTTATTTGCTGACAAAGCGACAATTCTGTACGATATGTGGAAATAGATCGTGTTACCACTGTCTGACCACATTCAATCAATATCGTACAGAATTGTGCCCCGGAACTAGAGACTTTATGTAAACAAAAACCAACAACAACAACAACAACCACACTACTAAAACTACTAATTATACCATTAACTATCAACTACTGACTAAACAACTATCAATGGGTGTTTCCATTGGAAATTGTATTTAAATATATTTTTTGTTATTATTTTTTTTTTTTTTAATTTTTCTTTTTAAGTATCTACCTACCTATAATTAAACTAATTTTTTTACGAACAAAAATTTAAAATAGAAAACAAAAACAAAAAAATGTGTATTTTCTAGTTAAAATTGTTAAAAAAAAATTAAAACCAAAAAAAAAAAATTTAACTGCAATTAAAGACCAACGGTTTGGTACCTACACGAGATAAAGAGAGAGCAAGAGAAAAAGAGAGAAATAACTTAAATTCCAATTTGACTCTTTGAAGAGAAAAGAAAAGAAAATATTAATAGTAAAAATAGGTTAATTATTATTAAAAAAATATAATGTGCCAGGATTCGTATTTTTAAGTCCTTAGGTAAAAATTATTACAAAAAACAACCAAAAAAAACACGAAAGTCAACCGAAATGACGCACAAAATATTTAAGCAAAGAGTAAATTCTATAAAAAAAAAATCTGCGTCAACCAACTGAAATTTTGTACTACGTTTTAGTAATACTGTTTAAATCTAAACTAAGCCTAGAAAATCTTAATTTCTATAAAAATAAAATAGTTGTTTATTTTACATTTTCTAAAATTAAGAAATAGATTCATAAAAAAAAATTAATTAAACTTTTTAGAATAATTAAAATTAAAAAAAAAAACTTTAACAGAAATTTTGAACTTTTAATAAAAATCTTTAATTTTACACTTGAGTTAGATACTAAAATTCAAAACTTAATAAAATTCTTTACTTTTCCTGTTATTTAAATTAACTTTTGTATAACTGACAACAGGCAAGATGGTTGGAATCATTAACAAAAATTACATACCTTCAATAAATTCATTTTTATATTTTATTTTTAAATCATTTAAATAGGAAAAAGTAACTAATTTGCCAAACAACAAAAACCCACTCAAAATTATAATCGAAACGAAAAATGAAATTATATGTTTAACATCCAAAACTGCCACTATATGTATGCATGTATGTAAAATTGTGTTTATACTCGTACATAACAAAATTAAATAAATAAAAAAAAAATAATTCGCATTTAAATTTAATTAGAAAGAGATTTTTTAAGCAACAAAAACAAAATCATATTAAAAATGAAAATTTAATTTTCATCATCGAAGTGCTATACGATTTATTACACTTCCCAACTTTACACTGCCTTTGATTATAATCAAAAATAAAACCAAATTAAAAACTTAAAAAAAAATACATATTTTATTACTAGAAAATTAATTTTAAAACTTTAATTAATTTTTTCCTTAAATGCTATGAAAATAAACATAAACTGTCATTCATATATTTCACAACAACCACAAAAAAACACGAGAAATGAGTGAGATTTTATTTCCACGCATCTTTTATTTCTGCATAAAACTTAAACGAAAAAAAACATCAACTATTATGTTCTTCTTAATTTTAAATAACAAAATAAATTGAAAGGAAAAAGCTTAAGAAAACAAACAGACAATAAAATCACCTTAAACAAAAAGACAAAAAAAAATAATAATTTAAATATTAAATTAAAGGAAAATAACTGAGAATAGTTTATATAAATAGAAGAAGGAATAATTAAACATAAAATTTAATGAATTTATTTATTTTTGAAATGGAATGAGTGTCAGATTAAAATTTAAAATAAAAAATAAAAACTTAACTATTAAATTCAAATCAAATTAGTATATCTTACATACATTTGTAAATAGAAAAGTTAAATTTGAATTATTCATTTAGAAGGAATACAAAAATAATTTATCGTTAATAGTAAGAAGCTCATATAGGAAAATAGAAGACATGTTAAATAGTGAAAAGGAAAATAATGACAAAACATTGGAATGATGAGATCTTAATTCTTCCAACGACTAGAGTACTTTAGAATATAGAAGTTCATGATGAAGTGTGTGAAGAGAAGTGATTATTGTTACTAAAAAAAAAATAAAACTTTTTTTATTTATATAAGTTGATGTAAGGAAAAAAGTAAAAATTAAACTAGATAAAAGCATTGTATCTTTAAATTTTAAATGAAAATGAAACAACATTAAACAAAACAGAATTTAAAAAAAACAACAAAAAATGTTCGAATTAAAAAAAAATACAACAGAAAATAAACCAATTAAAAGTCTTAAATGAGAGTTAAATAAAAGAAACCATATCAATAAAATGAAAATAATTTAAAAAATTAAAAAGATCTTGTTTACTTCCTAAATATTACAAACTCCATAAATTTGGGGGCGAGGTGTATATGTTAATTGGAATTCTTTTGCAATCAATAGTTTTAAAGGAGCGAGGCTACTGCTCTGCTTGGTCAAAGCACAATGTCACAAAACTCGGAATTTACGTCAAACCAAAACCATAAACCATCAGCATAACTACCGGACTGTGTAACCCACAACGAAAATATGAAATCTGCCATTGACCCAGAAAGAATTCATTCATCACATTCTTTTTTTTTGTCAGTGCTAGTTTTGAAACCACTACAGATCTTAGCTCAAAGTAATGTCAGAGCTCAGAGAAGCAAACCAGCCTCATCATCCGAGACCCTGCATTTTTTCAAATCGTTTTAAACTTTTTTCAGTAGAAATTGACGTTCCTGTAAGATGTTAAGAGCTTTGGAGTTGCCAACAGTTGTAAGGAAAAATGATTTAGGTTGTTACTATTTCTTAGTAAATACATATATTTTAACATTAAAAACAACATCTACATTCTGAATTAAAAAAACATTCACAAAATATTAGTTATTTAAAAATGTTGGAAATTGTGTGTCCTCCGAATGTGATGGTGCAGGAATGGTGACACCACCCGTATCAACTGCAGGAACATGTGGCATTGAATCGACACTCTCTAGTGGTAGAAAACAATCCGAGGAAATCTAAAAACAAAAAAAAAAAGTTAAAAAAAAAAACAAAAACTAAAATTGAATTTCTGGATTTAATCAATTTTTAATTACCTCTGCGTTGCCAATGTGTTTGCCGTGCACATTAAACTTTCCAGGATTCTTGAACGAATCTCCACGTGGTGCATCTAATGAATCTACGAGGAAAATTGGAAAGGGTTGAACAAATTGAAAGAAAAAACTGAGTTAAAACTTTTCATTCACCTTCATTATTCACAATTAGTCCCTTGCGATGGTCCCCCATGTGTACTTCCAGCTTCTCGGCACTAATTGTCACATAATTGCATAGCTCACATGCGATTTTCTTGAATTCCTCTGGGTGATTCGAACGAATATGGCGTTTTAAGGCAGCAGCTTGAATGAAGCACTTGTTGCAAGACGGGCACTGTTGCTTTGCATTCTATGAGGACAGAGTTATTACATTTTTTGCAAGGGGATGTTTTTATTAGTTCTTACTTTTCCATGACGCATTTCGTGACTCCGTAGCGTGCTTGGGTCTCGAGTTCGAAACTTACAAACCTTACAAGCTAGAGGCTTTTCACCTGTGTGCTGCCGCATGTGGATCTAGAAAATATTCTCACTCAGTGTTTATACATGAAAACATTAGGATATTCTTACTGCAAGAACTGATTTACGTGTGGTCTTCAAACCACATACATTACAGATGAATGGTTTGATCTTGTTATGGACACTTTTGACGTGCTTTGAAAGTGTTTTGCTGCTGACAAACTTCCGATTGCAAATATCACAAGTTTTTTCGGCGTAATATTTCGTTCTAGGAGGCGGAGGAGGTTTCTCGTCTTTCTTTTTGGTTTTCATGGACTTCAAGACTTTGGACTTCCAGTTTCGATGAGTGAGCATGTGGCGCCAAACGCGAGCTTTGCAAATAAAACCATTAAAAGCTTTTTGCAAATAGTTTTATTTGTATACTATTTACCTGATGTTGAGGATGAATATGAACACAAGGGACATTGAAGTATCCCAACAGAGATTCTATGTGTTTTTAATAGATGAATTGAGCATCTTCTCCAGTTCTCTACATCGATGCCACACTCGGAACATTTGAATTCTGTGGTAGTTCCTTCTTTGTGACACTTCAGGTGCAATTGAAGCTTTTCCTCGTTTTCTAACTTATAGGAACAACCCTTCAGTTTGCATCTACAGTAAATTCACTTACATAAGAAGGATAAATCAAAGCAGATGTGACATACTTAAGAACGAGGTTTCTCCTGATAATCAGTTTGAAATCTTTAAGGGGCACTGGAAGCAATGAAAGGGCGTTATCTGTGGCCTCCTCTTTGATCACAACTGGGACCACCTTTGATTTCATTCCATTTAGTACAGTTTCATTCTTTGGTTGTTCTTTTGACTTTTTGTTTTCCACTTGAATAGGTTTGCACTTGTGAAGTTCAATCATATGCCCTCGTAAGTCCTCAAGTGAGTTATATTGACCATAGCAAAGGCTGCAAACATAGACAACAACTTCTGTGTAATCTTCGGGTGGTTTTTCATGCAATTTTTGATGTTGTTGCACAATTTCCTGTCTGGAATCAATAAAATCACATTTCGAACACTGGAAAGCTGTGATTTGTTTCACATTGTCATGGTTTTCAACGGTTTCCGGTGAAAATGCTATAATTTCATCGAATAATATATCCTAAAAAATAAGACAATTTCGGTTGTAGAACTAGTTAAAACATCGAAAAACCAACATCGCCATTGTGTTGCGAATTCGGAATAGTGCATACAAGAACCAAAAGTTGATTGTCACTACTAAATCTCAACAGAGAAAATGCCAATTTGTTTAATAAAAACTTACATTTGTTGTTTCGTCTTGAAATGAATTCCTATTAGAGGACATTTTTGCACATACAATTATAAATATAAGCTTACTTTTAGGTTTTCAACAAGCATTTTACACAAATAACAAAGGACAAACGCGACAAACATGCATTCTAGGGCACTGAAATACAAAACACCAAGTTTCGGAATGAAATCCGGCGAAGACTGATGTCAAAATTTTTTGAACACGTTCAGTAGCAAAATAAAATGAAAGAGTTCAAATAAGCCTAAGGGCCTAACTACATTCATTTCATTTGTGCACAAAAGTGTAAAAGTGAAAAATACAAATGTAATATGCTAGTGGCACCTTACCCCGCAGCCAGTATTAGAGCAATTTGGGAGACAAGCAAGTGGAATGCAAGTGGAAAGCAAATGGAAGTCAAGTGGAATCCAAACTACGAATTTGACAGCCAGTAGGAACATTTTATTGGTGTTAATAGGCAGCGCAGCAATGTAAGCACCAAAAAAACGCAATAAATGTGCAAAAGTAAAAAATATAAAAATATGCTACTGACACCTTCCTGCGAAAAACATTAAGGCCTAACAACATTCATTTCACTTTTAAACAAAAGTGAAAAAATGTTTTATCTTTCTTAAAAAAAAACTATTCAATCTTTTTTTATCTCAAATTTTACAAAAGTTAAAATTAGAGGGTTCTTCACACTGATTTAATACCTCACCCTATGCCAAACATTCATAGTATATTTTCTCTTTGCATCATGGTAGCGAGATTTTTCTACCCAAACTCGTTCTGCTGCAATTTAATTTTAATTTTGTACAATATTTAGTTTTATTCAATATATTTTAGTTGTAGTTAAATTAGAACTTTTTATTAAACTGAAAATACACCGACCAGGACAGATATCAAAACAACTACCCAAATAGTATAACTAGTTAAGATTGCCCACAAGAAAACTTTTTTCACAAACACTTCCTCAATTTATTGGAGAATCCATTAAAATGTGAAAGTGTTCTAAAATTTCCTATCTTATTTTTTTAAAGATCCCATACTTAACATTTTAGTGGATTCTTAATTGTAGATTTGTTTTGTGCGTTCAATTGGGAATAGCAAGCTAGCAAGCAAAGTACTTGCAAGTAACCTCACCACCTCTAAAAGAAAACGCCTACTATCCGTCAAAGAAAACAATAAATAAATAAATACAAAAAAAGTTAAATTTTTTACTGAATTTTTAAAAATAAAATTTTTCTTCGCCCTAGACTCTGCCATCAGCATTGCAAAACATAGCCAACTTCACACCAAACTAACCGTCAACAAACTTCCATTTTTGACATTTCATCTTCATGAATAGCTTGTAAATGTGTTTGTGAATATTGAATTTGACGGCAAGTCTCTTTTTTTGTTGCACACCACTAGTTGGGAGAATTTTGCGGAAAATTTTTGATTTTTGCAAAAACTATCCAAAAATTCTGGATCAAATTTATTTCAGCAGCTTCTCTAAAGTATGCTAATTTAGTTGCAATCAATTGCTAGTGTAAAAATTATGGCATCTGCGCTGGAAAATTACGTAAATGTCGTTCGTACCTTGAGTGCATCGGGTAAGGATAATAAATTCCACTCAGGACATGTAGATAAATTTTGCTAATTTGCAAATTATAATTATTCTAATTTTACATATATCTTGCTAATGATCGTTTATTATTTTTCATTATTATTTTTTTTTTTTTTTGGCCAAGGAAACTTTGATGTTTTAGTGGAGCAATTGAATGATTCGATCGAATTGCTAACAAAGAATTCGAATATCTTGGACAATGTCCTGGAGACGCTGGACATACAACAGCATTCGTTGGGAGTGATGTATGTTTTGTTGGCTAAGTTCTCAAATGCTTTGGTAAGTAAAATTGATTTTTGTTAAAAAAATTATTAATTATTTATTTAGTTTTGAAGTGAAAAGAAGGAAAACCGGCGAATAGTGTTTGTGAAGAGATAAGCGAACAAAGAATTGAAAATATCACATTCATATACATAGGTTAATTGAGGCGGTGATTAGATGACTAATGATTGCAGCTCTGTGCATTTTGTCGTCCTAGACAAAAATTTGTTTGTTGAGTAAAAATATATTTGTTCTACTAGCCCAATATTCACGTGGCGACTTTAAAGGCTTATAGTCTCGTTTTAACTCTGAGCTACAATTTTTCAAGAACACCCTTGATAAATCTATTTAAGCTTTGTTTATACCTATATTCATATATATGCTATCCCTATTCTTAATATCATTACCATGTTTGCGCTTAACTTATATTTGAGAAACAGACTTGGGGACTCTTTTGGTTCTTTTTCGGTCTAGTCAGCTTTTGCTCTAAAAACATTACACTCAGTAATTTAATTTACCATGAGTGATATAAGCTGCGAGATAGTCGTAAGTTAAAGTCTCAAAGGTTTGCTAATCGGTAAATATAGTAGATACTGAGATGCTATTTCAACTTAACAAAATGATGTATCAATTGATAGCAAACGAGGAGATCAAGTGCATGTTATCAACAAGTTAACAACCCTCTCCAGCACATAGGACAAAAGTAGAAAATTTAAAGTAATTCATGAGTGCATCTACCTCGGACTAAACATGACTCTACTCATAGCACCTAAGTAGTGTTCCGAGGAAGAATTATCCTGTAACACCTATGTTACTTGGATTTGGAGAAACTAATGGTTTTAAAACTCTTCTTAACCGATGCGCATGCTCAGCAAAATGCTTATATTGCCAGTAATTTTTTACAGCGCATGGCTCTGGGTTTTGGATAATAATCAATTGTATATTAAGTTCTGCTCGCTAGGAGATCGAATGGAAGAAAAAATAATGCACGAATACGTATGACCTATTCAAAATTGTGAATACAGCCCAAACAGCCAAAACTTTGACTACATCCGCTCAATCACATCTAGTTAACAGTACTCCAATGGCTCTAAGTACGAGATGACGAAGAGAACCTTGCTTTATAATAAATGTCAGTGACTTCAGTTATTTTAAAATGATGCTGAACATGTTTGGGCTTTTAAGTTGTAATTTATTGAAAAATATTAACTTTCTAATAATAACCTGGGACAATATTAAATTGTCACTTGTTCTAACTTTTTAATATTACTTATATATGGTTTTCACAAAAGTAATAAGTTATATCTTAAACAAATAGGGCTAGTTAGTTGCGCAAAGCCCCGTTTCCCTGTTGTACGCCGTTGTAACTGCTAAGTAAGAAATGTTTTCCACAGCAAGTACACAAGTATTGCAATTTATAAGTCATAAGCCGCTTGTTTTCCACGAGCTGTCGAGCCACCAATTTTGTTTTAATTTGTTATTGCGAATCGATAAAATAAAGTTCTGTTTAGTTTTAAAAAGATCATGGTCAATCTTTTCTTATTAATATTGATTTTATATTTCAGAATGCACAAAATTCAACAACAGATGCTGCTCAATTAATAAAACTCTTTAAGGATTTCATAACGCTTTGCAATGGAGAGCAAGTTCGTTTTGCCAGCCATTCATGTAAGAATTACATATTTGAAAAATAATAATAATAAAATCTATACATCTATTCTTCGTCCTGCTTGATCATAGATTATGAACTCTGCCACTTTTTCACAACCTTTATATTACGTCAGCCATCGTGTATTCACGGTATTAAGATTCTAGCTCATGCTGTAGATAAAATACGTTTATTTGATTCGCAACTAACTGCTGTACATGCGGACTTATGTTTGCTAAGTTTACAAGCAAAGTGCTTTAAAACGGCTTTAAAATTCTTAGACATCGATATCACATCAATTGCCACCGACGGCTCAGCGAATCGAGGATCGGTAAGATCTTAAACTATGCCCTTTATAATTTCTTCATTTATGTTAAACAAAAATAAAATACTTAATTTTAGTTGTTTGCTATACACGACTCAAATCTTGATGTGAAATACTTCCTCCTCTACTATTATTATGGCGGTATGATATATACAGCTGTCAAAAACTACGAACGAGCCTTGTATTTCTTTGAAGTTGCTGTTTCAACACCTGCCATGGCAATGTCCCACATCATGCTTGAGGCTTATAAGAAGTTTATTCTAGTTTCTCTAATATTACACGGAAAGGTATGTATTTTCAAAATAAAGAAATTAAGTTTCCTTGTGATATTTTAAGTAATGTATTTGTTTATAGATTCTCACGATCCCTAAATATTCTTCACAAGTTGTATCGAGATTTATGAAACCCCTTAGTCAAGCCTATCACGATTTAGCAACGGCGTATGTTTCTTCATCCAGTGATGATTTGCGAACTGTAGTCATAAAATATAGTGAAGTTTTTATAAGAGATGTTAATATGGGTTTAGTAAAACAGGTGAATCACTCGTGTTTTATTTTTTTTTCTTCGTTAATTGATGATTCTAATAACTTTAAATCTATAGGTCCAATCCTCATTGTATAAGAAAAACATCCAACGACTTACCAAAACGTTTTTAACTCTATCACTACCGGATGTAGCCAGTAGAGTCCAACTGACCACTGCAGCCGAAGCAGAGAAATATATTTTACATATGGTAAAAGCACAATTCAGCTTTTGTCTAAAAATATTTTTTGAAAAAATTATATTTTCAGATAAAGGCCGGAGAAATATATGCTACAATCAATCAAAAAGACGGTATGGTCGTGTTTAAAGATGACCCAGAGAAATATAATACACCAGAAATGTTCCTTAAAGTACAAGAAGATATGTCTGGAGTAATGGAAATTATTAAGCAAATAAATAAAATGGAAGAAGAGATTGTATTAAATCCATTGGTAAGGAAAAAAATTAAACTTCCTTTAAATATTATACATAAATAAAATAATTTGTATTCTCATTTTAGTATGTGAAGAAGGCAATCGGTAATCAAGAAGAAGAAATTGCATCTGGGCAGCATTCAAAAACATACTCCGGGTGAGTTTTCTTGCATTAGCTTAGGAATTTGTCTCAAGTCTTAATCATCAAAAACGATTTTTTAATTTTAAATTTTAATTTGTAATTTTTTTTAATATTACAGAGATCCCGCAGAATGATGGTTCAACGCTTTGTCATGACTGCAGAATATTATTTTACAAACTAGTTCATCCATTATCATCTCTAAATCTGCGTTATATTTTTAAAAGAACAATGAAAGAATGTACACTAATTATATATCTCGTTGCAAGAGTACTAAACAAAACATAGAAACAAAAAACAATGTTTTGCCAGTTTAATCGGCAAACAAAATTGTAAAATTTTATGTGCTTTGTTTTATTTAGTATTATTATTTGTTTCAAACCGTGAATCGAAGAAAACCGATATAAAATAAATCTCCAGAAAAAAATAAAAAATGCAAAGCTAACAGAAAAAAAAAAATAATAAAATACATACAATTACGGATAAAATCAACTGGCACACACAAATGCACCCACATAAATTTCACTGCAAATTCCTTGGTTATTTTTTTTTTTTTTTTGTAATTAAATCATAAGAATTCTTTAAATAAAAACAAAACAAAAACTATGTTAATTTATGCAGAAAATAATTGAAATTCGTTTCGTTTTCGAATTGAAGCTGGAGACAACGACGACACGAGAATGTGTAGTGGCTTGAGGTGGGATTAGCATAAACATCTGAAGTTTGACCATTTTTATGACATTGAAAGTATAGCATCACATATCACAATCTTTGGATTTATAAGCGTGGGTTTGATTTAAAGAGCATGTTTTTTTTATTGAATTTAAACGAGATAAGGGTTCACAGAACTCAGCGTTTGTTTTACATGTTAAAATTTTTTTTACAAAAATTAAAATTTGTATTCAAATTCTCTAATCATAACAATTTTCGAAATCTGAACAGAATTCCTCAAAAAATTGAAATTCTTAGCACCGCTTGGTTGGTAATTGTTCTCAGGAAATCAAATTTAAGTAGAAGCGTTACAGCCAATTTGTTCTCAGAGTCCTTATGCTGGTTCTTGTACTGATATTAGTCCTAGTTCTCAATCTCAAATCGTTATAGCCTTCCATTTCTTAGTAAACAGAAGTGTGAATAAATAAAGGATTAATTGAAAGATAGTACTAAGTACTAACTTCAGGACGCGCACCGTTATAAGGTTAAAGAATTAGTGCCGCATTAAACATAAATCAGCAGGCTAAAATAAAAAATATTTTTCTAAGTAAACGTGTTCAGATTGATATGTTTCACTTAAATTTGGATTAAACTTCGCATTTTGATGTATACACATAAACTAGACTTTATTGAGAAACCGAATCTTTGAGGTCTAAAAATCTTAAAAATGAAGAATAAATTTACAAAAAAATTGTATAAGTATTGTTAAGCTCTTTTCAAAAGCTCTCCATTTGTGTACAAATCAGATGCTTCTATTCAAATGATAGCGGAATATTTGCCAGTTTAAAGAGAAACAATAATTTTTAAGTATCATTATATTATAACAACACGAAATTCACAATCTTTTTTTTTAGCTTAGCTGTCGGATTTCCTCTATATACTTATCTTTTCTTTTATCAATAATTGCTCTATATATGTATGTACATATGAATGAGAGCAATATCGCACGAGCGCTTCAAGTAACGACGCGACGATACAATAATTTTTTATTTTTGCCTTGTTTTTGAATGTGGGCCTAGGTATACTTATCTTAAAAATATGTATGTACACATGTTCATACTTACATACAATTTTCACCTGAAAAATTATTTTTAATAACAGTAACATGATGCATTAATAAAATAAATTGATTTATCAAATTGATAAAAATTATTGATAAATAATGTGTTGTACTTCGCCATAACTCATGACCTTGTTATGATAAGCTGCAGTCACGCCATACCTTTAATTTAATATTAGACATGTATTTATTAAATAAAAAGTTGTTAGCCATTTTTGTTTAAAAATAAATATCTGGGTTAATTTATGCAATTTTAGAAAGAAGCCGTGCATATACCAGTTTTAAATGCCATAATATATTAATATTTTCAAACACGAATGTACTGCAAATATCTACATATCGTAATATAAAACAATGTACTTGAGTAATATCTTATCTTACTAGGCTGTTAGAACAACAAGTACAAAGTAACCTTGTGTTTTTGAGAATTAATTTTGACCAAACCAGTCTTTAAAAGTTGCACGAGAAGTTGTTGAAAGGCGTTTGTGGACTGGTAAAATTGACTACTTTGGATTCAATCAATAGACGAAACGGAAAGTAATTAGCGAAGTTTTCCATTTTTTTTTCTATTTACCTGACCAAAAAATATCAGTATATTTCGATATGATATGATATATTATGATTATGTTGAGAGTGTGTTTTGACATGAATTGATTAACGTCCTCTTCTATAGAAAAGGCAATGATAGTAATTAATCGCTCCACTGCTAACTACTAAGAGGTGTTAGTTTGAGTCCCACTTTAGGCAACACTCTTTTCTTTATACCTATTATCAGATGCAGCTAGTCACCACCCCAAGGATTCCTTGGTTTATATCGTTGAAAGAAAAGCGAATTAATTTGATGGTTTTTCGAAAACGTTAAATATACTGCACAGCTTTTTAAGAAAATAAAAGGTGGTTCACCAAACTAAAGAAGAACACAAAAAGAAGCACACAAGTTTAACCTCTGAAGAGCAACGATTTATTTAAAGAATGGTTTTCTTGAGTCAGCTTCATTTTGATATTACAAAATAAATTATAGAGTTCTAGTCAATAAGTCAGTTGAAGTTTTCAATATTTTTATTTTTGTGAATCTTGCAAAAATCAAAAACATAAGTACATACAATACATATATATGTACATGTACATATATATGTATAACGTAACCATAAACAATACAAAAATATTAATTTCACCTTGACACTCAACGACCCTTTTAATATAAACAAATGGTTGTCACACAAAATTTAGTTTCCGCATTTAAATTGGGTGTTTTATCTTTTTTGGTTTTCTTTAATTAAAGTTAAAGCTTTTGCCAAATTCTGATATTACCAATAAATATAAAATGAAAAAAAAAATGCAAACTGGTAGTTAATTTGTATTCATTTATTCTTTTTTTGTTGTTATTATGTAGTTATTTACATTTTTGTATGATTCTTCACATTGTATATATCACCAGTAAGAGTTTGAATCAATTTATTTCTATTTAAAACAATCGAATTCATCTATTGGAACAAGTAATAATTAAGAGAAAAAAAAATACAACAAAGCTCTTAATTAAAGTTTTTCATGTAATTTAAAAAAATAAAAATTATTCCTTCACGTTTTGTTTTCAAGTTCTTGTAGATCAAAGTTTTTCACTTCAAACGTGTTTCCAGCTATGTCGGATATTTAATAACTGCCATCAAATAAACCACATTCTATTTTAAGCACTAAATTATTCATTTTAAAGTTCTTTTTTTTTTTTGCTTTGGCTTAAAACCACTCTACTTCATTCCATTTATGTTACGTATACGCCATAGGGATCGATGCCACGACGAATGCATTCGCTGCAGTTTTTCATACTTCTTCCAGAATTTTTGTTTCTGTTATTGTTCACATTCCATGGTATTGCCGAAATGCTATCGGTGTACTTTAATAGGTGCGTATCTGGTGAGCCCACCGGTTGCAATACCAAGACAGCTAAGCGACTTCGTCCGATCCATATGTAAATTCTCAACGCTGTACTGTTGCCGCGTTTTGTATTTTATTTTTGTTGTTGACATAATAAGCCAGAATATAGAAGAATCCAATTAATTGTAATACATGAACTGGCCATAAGTCATTGGCTGGGTTAATTATTCCAAGTCGAATGAGACTTACCGGGGGGTGATTTTGATTTGTATGTCGCTTTAGCTGGTGTAACTGGCAGAATGTCATAGATATTAAGATAAACTTTATGGCTGACATAGACAACAATGAAGCACAAAATGACGACCAGTAGACTGATAAAAGTGTATGCCAAAACTGTTGGAATGTATATTAAAGTGTCCAGCATTTTGAATTTTGTATTTATTTATTCTTATGCTAATAAGGTTAGAATTCGTCGTTGAATTTTGATGTTTAATTTGCGAAAACTACTTTGGTGATTTGAATAAATTATCACAGGTTTTTCGGGGTTTCGATAAGAAACCGAGATTGTTTTACTTGTTGATACCGACCGCACAAACGATCGAAGGAACTACTCAAGATACTATCCGTTGGATAACTGATAACTTTGTGGACGGTGAAACCTATGGAAAGCTTGAGAAACGAGAACCGATCAGTGATCCCACTCTGTAGATAAATTAATAAGTACTGAATTATCTTTTTGGTATTAAAAGGTGTAGTAAAAGGCAAGTGTAATAAGGAAGTAAGTCTAGGTATTTTGTGTACAATTTTGTGTATACTGAAAGACAAGAGTAATAGAACACAAGAGCAATGATATAGTAAAAGATCAAACGCTCCTAGAAATTTGTCTACAAAAGAAAATGGATGATCGACATAGAGTAAAAAGTGGCTAACTCCACATTTTGTTTTACCATTATAGAATATTTCAAAAATTTCTAGAAAATGAAAAATTCTATGAAATCTTTTTAATATTACTGAATTTAGCAATAACGAGTGTATTTTCCTAATGTATTTTTGGTTTTATTCAAGTAATACGAACCCTTTTTAAAAAAATTTTTTAGGGAAAAATGGAAAATTAGAGTTAGCTGTTTTTCACTCCAAGCTGACGGAATTTAATGACATTTGGACTCATCAGTTAGATGGCTGTCGTACCCTGCTAAAAAAGCCTAAATTTCTATCGATGCTAAACGACTCACATACAAATTTAAGCATCCAGATACTGCGAATTTGTTTAAATTCAGGACACATTAGAATATTAAAGATCCGTGCTCAATATAATGGGCCAGTTCCGGTTGTTGATTTGCTGATCGACGCACGACTTTTTTCGATTTTCGATCATGGTTCATATTGTGGTTGTCGATTGCTACCGAAATTTATCTGTTATAAATTTCTGATCAATGTCCTAGGAACACAATTTATCTTTGCGATTTAAAACACTAAAACAGTTGAATTTAAAATTGAAGATGATAGTGGATTATTCATAATAAAGCATTTTTCATTCGATTACGTTAGGTACACAATCCCAAATATAGAAACTAATCGAAATTTTGATTCAATTGCTAATTGACGACGGAAATCGGGTCCAGTATTGCATACATACATACAAAGCATATTCATAATAATGAATATAAAATTTCAAAAGAAAAATCTTCTTTCTAGCTGGAGCGACTTCATTTAACAATTCAAATAAGCTGTTAATGTTATGTATTGGTCGGCAGGAATAGAGGGGATCGTTAATTTTCTGCCTTTACCACTCTTGTATCAACAAGATATTTCCTTAGATAATTTGAAACTCCCTTTCAAGACGCTTAGCGTGACATTCCAGCACACATTATATATCTACAAAGGCCCCGATTGCGGTTGTTGATTTGCTGAGCGAGGAACGATTTTTTTCAATTATTGATTGTCGCCGTTCATGTTGTGATTGTCGATTACAATCTAAATTTGTCGTTTTCACAATCTAAATTTGTCGATGGTAATTTTCTGATCGATGCCCTAGAAACAATTTAGATTTAGAAATTGAAACACTTATACAAATGAACTTTAAAATCGAAAGTATTTGAAAAATTCTAGTGGATTATTCACAATGGAGCATTTTTTCATTCGATTACGCTATATTTACAATACCAAACATGGAAACCAATCGACAAATTTCGATTCGATTGCTAATCGACAACTGCAATCGGGACCAAAGTTAAACTTTGTTTTAGCTACATACCTTGCTCTTTCTGTTTGGAACTCGAATTTGGTGTTTTTTTTAATTGGCGTAATTACTTCTTGCAATATCTCGCATCTTGACAACTAAGCACCTTGTGCTTAAATACATATGTAACTCTCGCTATACCACAAAATCCCACTGAAAAATTAAATGTAAACTTTTGGTACCCAATTAAAATTGATCATGTACTAAATTCTTCCACTCCCTAGAGCACGTTTATGCACATTAGACGTTTTGGAACACTTTGGACCTATGACGAATGCGCTTTATATAAACACATTAATTTGTAATGTATTTCAAGAGAGAGGTCTCTTCTCCCTGAATTCAAATACATATGTAAATGACCCAGAATATGTATATAATTTTTAATACATCTCGTAGTGGCATGATGGTTAGTGTCAACTGGACTGTTATGCCGATTCCCAACCGCTGCAACCTAAAAACAGAAATGCTTTTTCCCGAGGTACTGTCTCTTGCGAGGAACTGACAAATCCTTCAAGAGTATACTTGTCATGAATAAGTGCTTAAAATCTAGCCGTTCGGACTCGGCATACATTTTAGGTCCCCTCCATTCCTACCAACAACACGCAAACACGAATGGTTGAGAGTTGTAAGTCATTAAGCCCTGGTTCTCCACGAGCCACCAAATTCATTTATTTTATTTATTATATCTTAAAGGTGGACATATATATATATAAATTGTATATGTACATAATCTCTTGGGCCTTGAAATTGTAGGTGACAGACTTCATGAATAGCAATTTAATCGCGTTTGTAGAGTATGAATTCTTCATTTTAATAAGTTTTCGAATGCAGTTACAAGTCCCAGGTAAAAAAGAAAAATTGTAGAAAAATTGTTAACTTTTCAAATCAACTTTCGTTACTTTCATGGAAGCATACAAACGGTTTATGAAAAAACTAGACTGATTAATTTCGCTTTCAAGTAGTAAGCTATCGCTTTCTTAATAAATATGTATATCATCTGACCCGCTGAAATAGACCTACAGTACAAATAAACTTGGGCAGCAAAATGGTCACTTACACATATAAAACACCTCAAAGTGAGTTCAGGGATTCTATTTTATTTATATCAATTTTAAGATTCCAGTGACACAATTCCAACCATATTACCCAATTTATTTTTTTAATCGATTTATTACAATATACATATTCGCGGATAGAACAAATGTGTTTTCAAAAATATTCATCTTTTGAGCAAGAAAAATTGTGCTCACAGAACAGGTCACTTTCCAGTTTGTCACTGTTACAAATTATTGGAATGTATCCCCATTTTTGTCTAATTTGACTGTTTTTTGCGGAACAAAATTCATTTAAACTTGCGAGTACTTCCAAATGCTGATATAACATCAGTAAATACACCATTGTTAAGTTTTTTTTGTTATATTTTATTAAGACATTAAGTACCACCAAATACACAAATATAATTACAATTAAACAAAATGTTTTTATTTGTAATCTCAATCAGTTATGTATTTTATTTATTTGCTTTTGTTGTTTAATTATTTTTTTTTTATGTTCACATAACGATGTAAAAGTCTACAAATGCTGGCTTAATATAATCTCATTTCATTTATCCTAAGATTGCAAAAAAAAGTCTTCTGTCCAATCTCATTTGCCAATACATATAGTCATCCTTCTTAAAATATGATAAGCAGAATTAAAAAGAATAGAATAAATAAAATTTTAAAGGATGAAACATTTTTCTTTATTTGCCGAACGCACATTTTCTTCTATAATATAGTTGGTATACTTTTTATTTGATTATACATATTACTTTAAATACAATAGTTTCATTCATTAATATAGTTTTTCTTTTATATAAATATTTTTTGTTTTATTTTTTTTTTTTGTTAAATATATCATTTGTTTAAATAATTTTCACCTAACCCGCCGGCGGGTATATCCATTGTTCACCTTAGTAGTTGTATGGTGTTTTCATGTTTGTTTTAACACATTTTAATTTAAATACATTTATTCTGTTTTAAAACTTAAGCAAAACAATGGACCGCGCACCAGTGCGCATTTTTTGTTATTTTTTCTACAATTAATAGTTAAGATAAAATAAAAAAAATTACTAAATACATTTTATCACTCAATTTCTTTTGTGTGTTCTTGGAAAATGGTGTGAATGATTTTTTTAAATATTCGGACATACTTTTTATCTTGACTTAGAATTTAAAGAAGGTGAACTCTTTTTAGAGTGGCAGTTAGAATTCTAAAAGTGATATACATAATTTGAGTCGAAATAAAATGATAAAATGTATTTTGCAAATAATAAACAGTTAAATTTTAAAATTATAAAAAAAAGGATTAAGAATATTTTGGTACTTAATGCAAACAATCTTTTTTATAAAATTGTCTGCAGTTTTCCTCTTCTGCAGCTGTTGGGAGAAATTAATATATGAGTTGACAAATTATTTGTTTTGATTTGAAATATTTTTTATTTTTATACAAAGTAAACGAAATTTTGTAAAATGTAATGTTTTACTAATAGAAATTGAATTATTGGGAAAAATTTAATACAAATATTTTAACAGTTGGTTAAGTGAAAGTGTAGAGTGTAGACATACATTATACTTTTTCAACGATTATGTTGGCAACATTTGGCAAGCCACAAAATTTAAAAAAATTTTAATTCAGATTCTTTTTTAAGCTAATTTAAAAAGAACTAAAAGGTGTCTTGCATGACAAAATACGAGCTGTCGTATTCCTATTAATGCAAAATAGAAATTTATTTATTTAGGATTTTGGTTTTACAAATATATTTATCTCTCCCAACTGGTAAGTTAATTTTAAATTTTAAGTTTTATTAAATAGTAAGACTTGTTGATAGTATTAAATTTCCTAAAATTTATACCTAAACAATTGGCTAAATACAAAGCTTGAAATAATTTGTTTTTTATGTTTGTATTTTGTTTGCGCTTAAGAACAAAAATACACTTAATGACAAAAATTGATTTTAGAAAATAAATTATAAAACAAAATTACACACTTATTTATTATTTATATTTGTGTGGGTAGTTAATTTATTTAATTTTTTAATTATATAAAAACCCTGAAATAATCAAAAATAAACATTACGCCACTTTTTTTTGTTCAGTTCTATGCATAGTCATTTTTGCTTCATGTGTTTTATTCTATTTCGTTATAAATTTTGCAATTATTTATTTATCAGTTTACAATAATATTTGTTTATTAAATTTTGCATTTGAAAAAAAAAAGGAATAAAGGATTTTTTCTACAATATTTACTGCACAAAATAGTTTTTTGTTTACTTGTTTGTAGGTTTACCTTTTATAAACTAAATTGGCAATTTTATGCATTTTAATAGATAATTATTGTTCTATTTCATTAAAAATTTAACAAAAAATTCTTTTTTATTGAGTTTTTTTGTAACAAATTAGTATTTTTCTTATTATTGTTGTTCATAGGGAATATGAATTGTGAAAAATATAAGAATTTTTGTTAATTTTTGTTTTTCTTAAACACATGCAAAAAGATTTTTTTATGTTTTTTTTTTTGTTTTGTTATGTGAGGTTTACGTTCTGAAGATGCATTTTTATAGACCCATTTGTTGCTATTTAGACGGAAAGTGACACAAAACTATTGTACTGCGTAATGTTACGCTTTAGGATATCAGCACATGGACCTAGTACACGTTCAAATCTGTTGAAAGTAGATTATATTATATGATTTGGACTTTTTCTTATTAAATAAATTAACTTTTACCTCGCTCTGTCTAGTTTAACGCATTTTAGAGGGCCTCTGGCAACAACGGTGGCTGCTCTTGGTCTATCCAAAAGTAGTGCAATTTCACCAAAGTAATCGCTGGGGCCTAAACGGCCAACTTCTGCTGGATCGTCTCCCTGCTAAAAATTTGGAAAAAAGCAATCATGTTAGAAAATATAAAATAATGAAGGTACAAAAAAATTGTAGCTTGTTGTGGTTGGAGGCTCTAAAATTATTTTTTATTAAGGAAATGGTTTGTATAGATACATTCCATAATTAAAATAAAAAACAACCCAAATTGTTGATTACTGGAATTCATGATTCAGGAGTTAATCCGAAACAGGGATGATCTGGCCCTGCAAATCAGGGCGTAGGGAATCATGAACAGATCCTAGATAAATACATAAACTTGGTGGCGCAACAGCTCGTTGAGAACCAGTGCCTGGTGACTTATAACTCTCAATCATTCCTATGTACGTGTTGTTGGCAGGAATGTAGGGGACCTACAATTTTTTGCCTAGTCCGAACGCAAGAGGCAGTACCTCGGGAAAAACATTTCTGTTTTTAGGTGGCAGTGGCTGGGAATCGAACCCAGACCTTTGGCATGACCGGGTTCTTTTTGTCTGCAATTTTCTACACAACTGATTTTACTGTTGGAATATTGTCAGGGGTGTTCCAAGAGAAGCCTTAAATAGAACAAAACAAAAAGGATATCATGTGCCACCCTTCTACACTCCAGCATTTTTTGATGAATGTGTTCAAGTGCCAGAAACAATTTCTTCAATTATAGCAATTTTTTTTTTAAGTTATTTTTTGTTTGGAGTGTATTCAAGCCTGAAACAAGTTTCTTTCATTTTTGCAACAACCTTCATGTTTTCTTTTCTTTAGAAATGCGTTTTTGTTTTATAATATTTCAACTCACCTCTGCCCTTCGCTGCAATACAACAGCACATCCCTCGACAATAATGTAAAAATCATCACCGGCTTCACCTTGTTTCACAATTGTCTCGCTGTCTTCAAACGACACCATCTCTAGAGCATCAGCAACTGTCAGTCGTTCCCATTTATCAAGGCTCTCTGTTTTTTAAGATGAAAACAAAGAAAGGTTAGATGATAATAATTAATTTATTCATAAGGGAAATTCTTGAAATATATGTACATCTAAATAGAATTACTCGTATAGAATAGAACATACCCAATATAGATACACGTGACAGAAACTCTTCGTACATTTTTCGTTTGCGAATTGTTGAGCCCATGAGAATTCGTCTATAGGAATCACGATCGATGCCCCATAGTTTGACATCACTTTTAGCACGAACTGTAGCTGCACGGGGTGTGCCATAGATTAATGCTAATTCACCAAAGCTACCACCTTCGCCAATTGTGGTCACCATTTCGGAATTCACAAATACCTAAAAACACAATTTAAATTTTGTCAAAGAATGTGTATTTTATTGTAAACAGAAATAAATATTTTGTTAAATTAAAAAAAAAAAATTGGTTATTACTCCTTTTTTTTAATATGTATATTCAAATACAAGAAAATTCAGAGCTATAAAAATTCTTAAAGGTGGGTTTTGTCGATATTGAACCATTTCTTCCTCCAGCTTGTCCAATTATACGTTTATATTTTTTTAATGGTTGCTCATTAAGTTTTCTCTCTCATTTGAGCACCTTCACAAAGAGGCACGACATTCAAAGTGAAATAACCAAAAACAAATATCTACCTCTTTTACCACAGAGAGATCTCATTAGTGCAAAGAAAAACATAAAACTTACTCGTCCTGCAAAAAAGGGGTTCAATCTGAGTCCTTAATGAACAACTTTATTCGAAATTCACTTAAATGAAATGAAATGTCTGCCTTTAGAATAAATTTCTCATTTTATTGAAGTTGGAGTACCATATACAAACGTCGTCTTCTTGTGAACCAAACAATAATGACGTTACAGTGCTACACCGTTACAAAAGAAAAAAAAAAAACGGAATGAGTAATCGAAATACAAAACATTCTCCTACCATAGCGAAACAATAAGACTTTTGAAAACTGTCTTGTGGAACCATACACAAAATTTACTTTTCGCTGAGAATGGTATAAATTAATTTCTAGGTCACATTTAAAGGAGTTTACTTTTTATTTGTAAAGTTTTCCATTTTATGTGGGTATATTGATGAATTGGGCGCCACTTGTATCATCAATATTTAATATCGTAAATTTATCTTGAAGATAACTTGTCTAGTATACACATTCAATGTTCTTGCATGTCCAATGAAATTCAAGTTATATACGAAACTATATTTTCACTTCACTCCTCAGGTTTAGGATAATTAATTTACAAATTGTACGTTATGTACGCATTACCTGCTTTTAGTGCTTCTTCATAAATAATTTATTTAGAATAAACTTTTTTCTGTTTCGTTCCATATTGAACAATTTTTTTATACAAATAGAAAGAGAAAGTTGGCAAAAATATTACATGGATAGAATTACTCGTATATGTAGTTTTCGTTTTGCTCAGATTAAGGATTCTTGCGCTTGGTATAAACTTCGAGAACGATTTTGAATAATGAAAGGAACTTTAAAATTACATAATAAATATTAATTAGACGTCGTAAGCAGGACCGGTTGTCGCTTTAGTAATGTAATAAAAATAATAATAAATGATTTTTCTAGGCTGTTATGTACATTAAGTTGTAAGATCTGATTTTAAAATCATCAAAGTATGTTATCAAAAGATTGCAAGAGAATTCAACAATGATAAATGATTTGTAGCAAAACAATGTTGAATGACGAAAGAAAATTACCATGCGAAATAACTATCATACGAAAAAACTCTCATGATAGGAAACTATTAGGATAGAAAACTACCATGTGAGAAAACCATCACGGAAGAAAACTGTAAACTATCATGATATAAAACTATAATGACCACCATCAAGATACAAAACTATCATGCGAGAAAACTTTCATGATAGAAAACTATCATGATAGAAGACTGTCATAAAAGAAAACTATCATAATAGAATACTATCATGATAGAAAACTATCATGATAGAAAGCTGTCACGCGAGAAAACTATCATTCGAAACACTATTATCAAAGAAAACTTTCATGATAGAATATTATCATATGAGAAAATTATCATGATAAAAAACTATCATGGCAGAAAACATTCATGATATAAAACTATAATGACCACCATCAAGATACAAAACTATCATGCGAGAAAACTTTCATGATAGAAAACTATCATGACAGAAAACTATTATGAAGGAAAACTATCAAAATAGAAAACTATCACTATAGAAAACTATCATGATTGAAAACTATTATGATAGAGGACTATCATGATAGAAAACTATCATGAAAAAAAACTTACATGATAGAAAATTATCATATGAGAAAATTATCATGATAAAAACTATCACGATAGAAAACATTCATGATAGAAAACTATAATGGTAGAAAACCATCATGCGAGAAAACAATCATGGTAGTTTTCTATCATGAAAGTTAACTATTATAATAGTTTTCTATCATGATAGTTTTCTCGCATGATAGTTTTCTATCATAATAGTTTTCATATTACTTGTTAACAAAGTTTAATACGCCAACACATACTTATTCCCATTATTAGGTTTTTTTTTAACTCACCTCAACTTCACCCATATCAATCACATAAAAATTGTCACCTTCATCACCCTGCTGGATAATGTTCTCACCCATCAAATGTGTGACAGGGAACATTGCGTCGAATATATCGGATCGTTCATTTTCGTCCAAATGTGAGAAGAGCACATTTTTGGCAATAGCCTTTGACAAGGCGGCCATAGTCTTGTAATCCTTTGGTACGACTTTCTTCACATAGCTTGTGGCATCTTCTTCGGTGACTGGTTCGGCAGAAATACCACCACGCCGACGGACTGGTGGCGCAGCAGTCTGTGGCATTGGGCTCAGATCATCACAATCATCGGGACTTGTAGCCTGTTTGGAGGCATCAAGTTTTACCTGTTCCTGTAAATAGAAACAAAAAAAGCACAAAATTAATGATGAATATTATTTAGTTTGTTTTCAGCTAAGGTAAACTATCTTATAATATTACATGGTAGTTACAATTTAGTTTTTACAACACTTTAAGTTATGCATAAATCAACAATACACATCGACTTTATTTAAGCACGACAAGTTGTTAAAAAAGATTTGTAATCAACATTACTTTTTTCCTCATGAAAAATAACTTATATCGAGTCCATAAAAAGCGCCATCAGCACACGCATTATTCATAATCAAGTGGTTTGTCCTAATTGGCAAAACAAGATCTTGATTTGGCCAAAAAGGTGGTAAGTAAGAAATTATTTTTTGGACAACCACAGCCAGCAACAACAAGCATCACTTAACAGTTTTATTGATTGCGTGGAAAGTTATCTAGTGGAGTACCTATTTAAAGCTTGAATTAAGTCGAAACGGCCAGAGGCGCTGCGAGGAGGCAGCGCAGCACATTGGTGTATGAGGGAAGGAGAAGCATTTTTTGTTTGCCTGTCATGAATTGAATTATTGATCAATTAAACAGGCTAAGCTTATGATGCAACAAAGGTAGGTACTTGTTTTTATTGACTTTTTGATCTGCAATCAAATTATGTTACCTGAACTGTCAATCAGAAGAAATAAAAGCGAAGAAAAATAAAATAAAATTATGAGAAAAAAACAAGATAATTTGTCACTTATTTAATTTGAGGTCGATATATGTAAGTGTGTTAAAACCTGGAGGCTGACTTTCGGAATTAAATAATTGATTGAACATAACACTAAGCATGTGTGAATGAAATTATTAATAATTTTGAAATGGATTTTCTATGATATGAAGATCAGGTTCAACAAAATTCTGTTTGGTTTTCATGGCCACTTTTAGTATCCTTGACAGCTCTTGGTAATATTGGTGAAAAACAGCATCAAATTGTCTACGTCAGAAATTAAACAAGATAACATAATGGACTCCTGACAGAAATGATCAATTTATTTTAATATAGTAATGTTATAACTTGAAAAATGATTGCCACCTTAAAATGCTAAAATCAAAAATCACGAATTCGAAATATTCGTATTTTCCTTTAAATGTTTCTTAGGGAATGAGACAAATTTTATTTTAATAATAATTTCTCAAGCTGAAAAGCACTTTCATAAAATAGTGAACAATAAATTTCTTAAATATCAAGTAATTTTGACAGTCATTTTTGGATTTCAAATTCCAAACATTTTAAAAGAAAAAGTAAAATTAATACAAGTATGTAAATATATGAGTTATCCAATATAAAATTTATTTATTGTAAATGAATCATCTCAGAGATTAAAATTATTTTTCAATTTCTTATTTTAATTTTTTTTAAACATAGCTACAACATTTATTTGTTTTATTTTTCAACATTTATCTATTTTGCAGCAATTTATTTAAATTGAATTCCATTCTATTGAAAGCAAGTGCTGAACGACAATTGATTCAATCTCAACCACGTGCATAGTTGTTGAATCAATGCCAGTTGTATACGCGAAAGAGGACAGAGGCTTTGTTTTATTAGTTTTATTACTACCCTGCGTGGGTTGCTATGTTTAATAAAAACAAGAAATAGTAATCTTGAAAGACATTATTTTAATAGAAAAGTGAAATTGGCCAACTTTGAAATGCATACAATATAAAAAGTGTTCAAATTTGAGGCATCTTTTTTAATTTGCCTCCATTCATTTACAGGTATATCTATTATATCTGGTATAAAGCAAATACATACTGGTTAGTTAAAAAGAATTGCTAAATGAGTGGAAACGTATTTTCGTGATAGAAATAAAAATTTTAAATATGGACCAAATTATTCAGAAATTGGAAGAAAATTGCATTCAAAATGCGGTAGATAAAATGATACGAAAAACCGTGCAAACTTATCAATCATTGGTAAATATGTAGAAACTGGTTTAGGTTTAGTTTAGAAGCAGAATTAATTATAATTGTTGAGGTCATTCAAGTGAATATATTGCAGCAGTTAGCAAACGTGTTCCTAAGAGGCAAGCAAAGAAATTCGTCGTGGTTCACAAATAACAATTAAAGCAAAAATGTTATACACAATTTTGGTAAGTAAATTAACAGCCTGTCGAGATAGCAGAGGGGGTTACTTGAGCGATATTCTTTTTTATTATTAACCAAACCAATGTAAATTAATTTAAAATTAAAATTAATAAGGATTTTAAAGTTCAAACTCAGCGAACGATACCAGTGCTGAGATCAAACGAAGAATTACTCTTGTCAATCGCTGTTTCTTTGGGTTAAGAAGACAATTGAGAAGCAATTTCCTCTCGCGAGCAACTAAAGTGTCCCTGTATAAGACGCTTAGAAGAAGCTTTTTGGTTGAGGCCCTGGTTCACGCCGGACTTCATCGCCACCTTAAGAAAGTACGGAAAGATTTAAAACAGTTTGTCTTGTTTAAAATTTTAAAAACATCGCATTTAAGCAATCTTTCCACACTTACACTGAGTTATTTATGAGATGTTTAGAATAATGCATTTAAGTCTATCGACTATTGAGAAAAATAGAACATAAATGTGCATTAACACAAATCATACCAAAAATCGATTGAAATAAAAAATTTCACTTGCGATCGCACAATAACTCAGTCACAAAAATAGATCACATACACGGTTGTTTTAATATTCGGTCAAATTGAATCAGTACATATCGAAAACCCAAACATATCCCAATTAAAAATGTCAAAAGAATGGGCGATTTGTGTATATGAATCATAAATTTTCAAACACATTAATGGATCCACAATCAGCCATTTTTTGACGTTTCTAATTTTGGTACTATTTTGTTGGCCGTTTTCAATCCGTACGGATTCAATCCGACCGAATATGAGAACAGCCACGATAGGTTTCTTTAAATGTGAATGAACGCACATGATACCAAAAAATCCTACTAAGCTGTGATAAATCTCGCAATTGCAAAAGCGTTCCTGACCTTAATTTTTCTTAATCTATTACATTTTGGAAAAAAAAGATTCGCTTAAAACAAGAACTGGTTTTATTTATTGAATCGCTTTGATTTTTGGAACCTTAATTGAAATTGAACTTTGGTTGAAATACTTGTTTCTTGCTCCGACAAAAATTTTTAGTCGCAGTAATTTAAATTGTAATTGTGAGAATAAACCTGGTTTTTAAGTTTTCCCGCCTGGAAAAACAATCGAGTATTTGACGAGGCACTAAAAAGGGGGCGAATTATTAACTCTTTTGTCTCACAAACAAAAGTTGTTCAATTTAGGATTCGATTCATCTTCTGTTAACTCGAAATATAGTTGTTCAATGTAGAAAATGAATAATTTACATACATACAATACAGTACAATACAATAAAATACATATAAATTCTTTAATAATTATTTGCAGCATTTTATAAGGCTAAGTATTTGTTTTTGTTATATACTGGGTATTTCAGATGGTACAGCAAATTTTAACCCACCCATTTTTTTCTAGCAAGGGCCTTACGAGTATTTGACAAGTTTTTCTCAATTAAATTTTCCTTGCTGGTAACTTACTTGATTCTTGACTAAACTTTACTATTTTTCCAGGTGGGTATGTTAGTTGGGGAAGCAAAATGAAATATGGTACAAATTTTCAAGTAAATCTGTGCAGCATAAAAACTAACTTTCAAGAGATATTAAATAGGCACCATTAATATACGAAAAATAGGTGAGCGTTACGAACTCCCCCAAACCGAAATCTCGCATTTTTTTTATTTCTAAAAATTGGCCAATTAATAATCCAGCTCTTCATAATCGCGCAATTAGAAAATCTATCTTTTAATAATCACGTATTTCAATATCGTACCAACAAATTTCACAAATATCAACCGAAATCTCGAAATTTAAAATCTCCTACATAATCAAAACCTCGCAAATCAAATTAAAAGTTGAAGTTGCAAGTTCAAATATTACAGTTGCATCGCTCGCAGTTTCTCACAAAAAAAAACGGGCGAATGAAAAAAAAACACGAAAAACTTTTTCTCAGGCTTTAATTTTTTTCCAAAACGCATTTTTAACAATCAATAAAATTTAGAAGCCATTACAACTGGATATAAAATTTCTAAAATCTTTTTCTTGCTCTTAACAATTGAATAAACAATAGCAATTATAATACTCGTAACAATATAGTTTAAAGTAGGTAGGCTCGCAATTTGTTTTGCAGAAGAAAGATGATCTCGCAAAATTTAATAGCATTGCAACAAATAGATCTTTTTAATCAACATCTCGCAAATTTAAATCTGGCGCGAGATTTGCAATGCAAATAAATTTTGCGAGATTTTGAGTTGAGAGGCATTAATCTGCGAGACATCGTTATTGCGGGATTGTTAAAGGCCCGTTTTTTATTTCCGAAATTATGAAAAGCGCAATTTTGTTATGCCAAGATTTTGTTGTTTTGTTAGGTATTCGATAACTGGGAGTGGAAGAAGGCATATTTGCTAAAAATTATGCTTTCAAGAGACGGTTTGTTTCTTTAAAGGATTTGAATCGAGACCGTTAAACGTTACGTCGTTTATGATTTCAATTAGGTATTTTACAAGATAAAATTACTATGTGTTTTTATGACCAAAGTAAAAATTATTTCAATCCTGAGATCATCTGAAAGCTCTAATAATTATTTTATTCAATTTTATGTCTGGACTTAAATATGTACATGGTTGATAGTATGACAGTTAATTGCTTTCGAAAAAAAATCTATGAATGTAAAAATAAGTACTTTTCATCGTCTTTTTCTTAATAGGAGAATTCAATTTGACTAGTAAATTTGTAGCGCCCGCCGCCGATTACTGGTAACAAATTAATTACATGAAAGTCTATGTTTCCACACGCACATCCAATAAAACAAGTCAAAGAAGCTTAATAATAACTT
Organism: Dasysyrphus albostriatus; assembly: GCA_946251815.1. Classification (NCBI taxonomy): domain Eukaryota; kingdom Metazoa; phylum Arthropoda; class Insecta; order Diptera; family Syrphidae; genus Dasysyrphus; species Dasysyrphus albostriatus. The sequence goes on from OX276336.1 coordinate 144,683,880, forward strand.
ACTTAAGACTTAATTTCCTGAAGAAACGAACAAAACTTTAATTAAAAAAAACTGTGCATTTATAATTTTGCAGTATTTCTTTGGTAGACGCTTAGCACCCTTCCCTACGTCAGTCCAAGAATGAAAACAAAAAACATACATACATAGCTCCAGCACACTGATTGCATGTGAAACATTTAATAAACTACAGCAGTAGCAGCTGACATCAGTATGCTAATGAAATTATTTTAGTCCTTGCTTCGCCTGCAGTATAAGTGTACAAGTGTATGAGAAAATGACGTAAAGCATCAAGAATGCGATATGCGAATAAAAAAAACTTAAGAGATGCTTATATCCTTTAAAAAGTGGATCGATCCTTGAAACTTAACTATAGAAACATGCAATATAATGTACCTTTGGTAAATAAAATATCCTTTTTGTTATTTTAGTATATTAAGTTAAAGGTCACACGAGTGACTTTTAGGCTAACCAAAACCTTAACACAACCAATATTAAATTACATTCTGTGTAAACACGCACTGTGAATGCAATTAAATCCTTCCCTTTGCTGGTAAGGTGGTTTTGGACGTGATAGATAAAATATAATTTTGTAATTTAAAAACCTTTTGTTAAAAAAAGGCTTTGAAAAAAAAAAACCAGAGGGAAATGAAATTAATTTATGGAATCGTGGGGAAAGTTCGACAGACAACACTATTGTCCTCTGTATTGACAAAATTCCTGTTAAAATTTTTGTATGTGTGTACTGTACGGGCTTGTTGTATTTGTAGAGAATAACCTTTGTGGTTGATAGTTCACTTCCTAATAGAAAGGTAGACGTATTTGTCTATGTCAAAATGCCTGTTGCTGATGCATAAAAACCAACAACACGAAAAAGGTCAACAATATGAATCGAGCACAGTTGTTGTTGTAGGGTAGGGACAGAGGGGGGACAGAGTAATGGTTAAATGTCCGTACTCAACATTAATTTTGTGGTCTTTTGTTTTGTTTTGTGTGCCTGAGTTGAATATTAAATATTCTACAACACAAAAGGACATCAATATTGTGCTGTTTGTACTCTAGTTTTTGTCGTAAATAAAATCGCATCGTGGGCGTTTTGTCATCTGGTTAGTTATTCGAATTGATTTTACATGGAAAATTGAATTTTTCCTGCGTTAAGGAAGTAATTTACCAATTTAATAGAATTTTATTCTGTTTTGCAAGAAATAGGAAATACAAAGAGAATACAAATTTGTATTATGTATTTTTTTTTTTGAGAATTAAATTATAGAAGTAAGGTCACTGTTTGATAAACAGTCCAATGATTTGGTAGCTCTACCTGTATAGTTAAATTGAATCTTTGGGATATTATTTTTTTTCCTTGAGAGCAAAATCATTTATTCCGGAAATTAGATTTATACTTCTATAGCAAAAAAGCTTTATGATCTGTGGTAAATAATTGGGCTCTATCTCCATTTGTATAGTATGAGGGGTGAATTTATTAAAAATTGAATTTAATAAAAAAAGAAGAAAAGTACTTAACCTGATCTACATATATGAAAACTAGTAGTGCCAATAACTTGTTACTATCCAAACCACAGATATAGAATAATAAAAGTAATACTATAGAGCAAGTAAAAATTAAAAATTAATTTAGGCTAAAAAAACACACGAAATAAAAGGCTTAATTGCTAAACGCATATCTTGGGCAAACTGCAAAATATGATAAGCAACCAAGTCCTGAATGCAAACATGCAAACCCCTGCTAAGCAAACTGTTCCAAAGTGCAGAAGATTCTTCATTCTTGCGAAATGCAAAGGCATTTGGGTAAATGTTGAAATTAGATTGCGCAATTCACTTGCATTTTCGTATTGCGTATTGTTATATCTGCTTTGCATGTGTTTTGCTTTGCAAATCTTGCATTTAAGAATTTTAATTTGGTCCAATTACTGACCACAACTTAAATGGGTTCGGCACAAAATTTCGCAAATTAAAACCTCGCGTTCGGAACCTTGCATTATAAATTTTCGCTATTACAAAAGCTCGCTTTTCATAATTTAGCAATGAATTAATCCCGGTATTAACAGGCTTGCAATTACAAAATCCCGCAAACTTAACATTCGCAAATTAAAACCTCGCAAAATGCATTTGTATTGCAGAAAAAGGTACAATGCAATTAAATTTTGCGAGATTTTCTAACGTCTGCAAAACCATAGTGTTATGTGTTCATGTAAATATATTGCAAACAAAGAGAATACAGAAATTGTATATCTACGAGCAATAATTGCAATATCGGGTAAATTTTTTAATTGTTATATATATTTTGGAAAACAATAAAGACCAAACTAAGCTTTTTCGTTGTATAGTTCGCAAGATAATTATTTTTCAGTGCGAAACTGTGAACGATGTTATTGTAAGATATGACTTTGTGAAATTTTGATTTGCGAGATTTTGATAGTGCGAGATTTCGGTTGATATTTGCGAGAGTTTTAGGTGCGAGATTGTTGAAAGCACAAACCACTGCACCATATTCGCTTAGATTCTCTCTGTAGACTCTGACAACTCAAAGTATGCCTTGCCTAGACAGGTGCCCAATATGGAATCTCGTCTTCAGTGCTGTTCGATATTCGAGCTGAATTTTTCCGTGACAAGAAAGTGGTTAGAGTCGATATTCTGCTTTCAAAATGATAGCACATCTAAGATATTCAATACCAGCCTTGCGTTGATTATACTATATCGACCATGTAAAGAGTGCCAAATTGCCTTTGTGGTCTCTTAGCCTTGGAGACTATGAAATATTTATCACCCCATAACAAGATTCCACAAAACCTATTAGCCGGAGGCTGTTATTTCCTGTAGTTTTGTAGAGGCCATGCTTACCAATTAATTTGCAAAAAAATGTTCTATTTTTGGCATTGAGCACATCTTTGAAATCGTACTACACAAGGCTCTGTAGCCTGCGTACAGGAGATTATAAAACTCATCCTTTCAAGGTTCTTCAGCTTTATAGCTAGGAGTGTGTGGGTTTTGGATTTTGATGCGGATCACAGCCACGCGATCGCTTATCGGCTTAAAGCTAGCAACTTTTTTTCTTTTCAGATTTTACACGACGAATTTGCAATTTTACAGGAGAAATCTTCTATTACAACTAAATTCATCCATGCGTTTCTAAGAGAATGGTCACACTGGCCACTTTTCAATATTTTTAACTCGGAAACTAAGCCGAATTTGACAATTTTGCACTTAAAACTTTAAGTTAGAAATAAGATTTTTTAGTATTTAGAATTTTTAAAAATTCGCCATTTTGAGAGTATATTTGTAAAACTAAGCTTGATTTCAAGTTATGTCAAACATAATGAAGAGTGGCCAGTGCGACCATTCTCTTAGAAACGCATGGGTGAATTTATTTTTATAATTTTTTTGGCTAATGGACCAAACAAAAATATTCAGTGCTAAAAAACCATTGCACGAAAATTGGTTCACTCTTGAAAGTTTTCTTTGTTACTCAAATACAATACTTAAACTCTAAATGGAACATTTTTTAAATTTCAAAATAATGATTCGACTTATAATGTCTCAATCCCCTTTCTGAGCAAAAAAAAGTATATTTTGTATTGCAGGAAATTCACGAAAAATGCATTTTGCTTGATTTAGTCAACAAAAAAAGTAACAACAAAAACTATGCATGATTCGCTGTAATTTCCAAGGAAACGTAATATGAATACAATTTTCACTTTCTACATTTTGTCTTGTGTCGCGCGCTTTCAACTGAAAACATGAGTATTATACTTGTAGCGTGTCAGATTGATAAAAAGAAAACAAAAAAAATTCTGAACGATGATAGTAAACCTATGCATATATTGTTTTTTAAGGAAAAGAAAAAAAGGCAACTTTTTTCCAACATTTGGAATTCGAGGATAAGTTGTGTTTGCTCTTTTCAAATGAACTCGGAGATATATGACATTTGATATTTTATATTTTTATTTATTTTTCTGCTTCAACTTGATGACGTGCCAGAAGAGTTTTTGTATTGTTTACACTGACTGAGTTGCAAACTCGACAAAAATTTTATCAAGTTCAGTGGTTTTATGACATCCTCATATATTCTTACGAGTATATTTCTTCTTATAAACTTAGAAAACCAAATCCCTTCCATAAACCTGAACCATTATCTTTAATATGTTTCTAAGTTATTAACACCATCAACCTTAGCAACAAGAAAAGGAACATAACTCTTGAGAGTGCACATACTCAACATGCTACTCAAGCTAATTGCAAACGCACATTTATCATCACTCCATACATCCCAACTTCATTATCCAACAACTGCTGTTGACAGAGTTAAAGAGGGAATAAAACCAAAACAAAACTAAAATAAAATAAGAGATATTATTTCTTCCGAAATTTCACCCACTCAAGCTCAGTGGGTGAGTAACTTTGGGGACTGGATACGGGAGTTGTGAGTGAATAAGGCTCCTCCTAAGATGTTTAGTTTTTATATTAAAATTCCTACAAGAAAAATTCTAACAACGATTATGATCTTTTAGCATGAAACGGTGGTGGGGGTTTGCGTATAAGGAAGCAGTTCTAATATTAAAGAGAATTACATAATTAAAAGGTAATTGACTCTCTTAAATGGATATAATACGAGTGTGTGGCAGTTTAGTAACATTTACTTATTAAAATAAAAGTTAGTCTTTAAGGAATTATATCCAATTCTCTGCGCACTGATGGAATGGCCAAAAGCATATCTACACTACATTTTATATATCCCCACATATGTGACATTTAAAGAAATGAAGATAAATCCAGAGCCTGGAATGGAACTTGGCACGTAATAATACATGAACACTATAAGAGATAGAAGCAAACATTTTCAGAGTATAAACGATTCGGCATCTTTGGTTAGCAAAAACGTATTCCGCTTTCTCACGTCCAAAATGCAAATGGTTTGATAAAGAATGCAATAAAACTCCGAAAGCTATCGTATAATTTCTTAAAGCTACTCTATTTAGATTTCTTAAAGCTACTCTATTTAGAGTGACAATCCCAACTGCTTTATAAAATAAGAAGGATTTTAAGCAACGATGCTAGGGAAAGAAAAAAAAGGAGACCCGAACCAACCTGAGAACTACATTTATTATGTATTAGAGACATTTTTATTCTCAATGCACAAATGAAGATATTTGGTGAGGTCTCTATGGAACTTCTTGCCTGAGCATATTTTTAAATGGCTTTCACATTTTTACGTTAATTTATATTCAAAATGGGAATTGTGGATCTTGTAAAGGATTAAGAAAGAAGTAATTTTTGCTGTAGGACATTTTTCAAAATTGAATTTTTGCATCTTATACGAATCACCCAGTAGAAAAAGTTTTATCAAGATCGTAGCAGCCATTTTTGAGAAAAAACATGTGTACCTATCGTTAATTTTTCATAAAAGTTAAATGTTGTTTCTTAAAAGTAATAAAAAGCACTTATGTAAGTACCACAATTCAAAAAAAGCGATCATATATTTTTCAAAATATTTTATTTTCAAAAAAATTAAAATTAACATTTTTTTAAAATATAAAAATATTTTTTGAAAATTTTTGTACAAATGCTATTAGAATTTGTTTGAATGTTCTGTATAAAAAATTATTGAAATTGAAAATTGAAAATGGTTCTTCGGGAGGTACTATTAATAACCATTTTTGAAAAATGGTTTCCTATCCAAAGGTTGCCTGTATTAAAAGATATCTGTTGAATTTTTATTAAGAAAAGTTATGGAGCCGTTTTGAGAAAACTAAGATTTTGTTAAATTGCTCCAAAAAATTGCATGTACCGTTATTTTTGGTTCTACAAAAAATAACAAAACCACTGTGTACAAGTTTTAAGAAAATCGATCTATGTATTAATAATGGCAGGTATGATCAAAATCTCGAATTAATTGTTTTTATGAATGCATTACTTGCATAAAGCCTTGTTTACAGTTCCCGTGCGCTTGTCAAAAATAATAATGAGATGAAATGCAAAATTAATTGTTTGCATGATTGGTTTACAGGTTCATGCACAAAAAACCCTTTGCTGTCATCCAAAACAATGTACCGGCAATTGTTTTACATGCGAAAAGAAAGTGTGATGAATAAAATATTTTTTTTTTTAATGGTTGGTTTACACTTCTAAAAAAATTATACATATATTCACCTCAAGGCATTATTTGCATGCAAATGGGTTTTGCATCCAAAAATAATTTGAACTGTAAACTATAGGCTTACAGTACCTATGTAAATATATATCGCAAGTAAAAATGCTCAGGGTTGGTATATTTTGCATCAGGGTTGTATAAGATTGCAATCTTTTTTGTATGTAATCTTTACATATCATTCAATCAAAAGATTGTATTCATTTACATAACTTTGAGATTTCGGCTTTAAATTCTGCAATTATCATTTACTTGATATTAAAAAGATTGTAATATTTTTTCCCCGCACTCATTTTACAGCAGAAGAGTGTCAGTAAATGCAATCTTTCATTTAAGTTATTAAAGATTGCATTCGTTTACAAACCTGCACGATGCATCTCCCAAAAGTCCTTTAGATGCGCACAGAATTTTTGTTTTCTTTTTATAATTTTAATTTTTTTTTAATAGAAAAAAAAAACATAATTAAAAACGAAAAATTGACACTGTGAGTTCTTTGTAAATGTTTCCCTACAATTCACCTGGTACCCACACAACCAATCACTTTGGGCAAACTTGATTTTTGCAAAAAAAAAGTAATAAAATTATTTTTTTCTAAATTAAATCAATATCTGCTTTAATAAAGGAGTTAAATAATTACACATCGTCAGCTTTCGGTCAAAATCTCGTAGGTCCAATTTGAAAAATTCCATAGAAGACACAAAACAAACGCTTTTAAAATAAATAAAATGGAAATCTTTAGATCGTAAAAGGTTTTAAATCAGGTTGGTAGATCCCAAAGGAACCATGGCATAGTTATATGATCTTAAATACATTAAATGTTTTAAAAGACAAAGAGCCAAAAATTTAGGTACAGTTTTTTATAAATATTTATAAAAAAAATGTCAAACGATTTTTTTTTTTAGAATATAAACCTTTTTATGATTAATCCTGAAATTATTTACTTAATTTTTTAAGAAATTATTCTTTTTTTTTAACAAAACATGGGTTTGTCCATTCATTTCATTTTTCGCTTTATTAAGAAGCGAAACTAAACAGACCATTCAAACAATATTTTTATCAACAAAAACCGATTTAATTTATTACTCGCACTTAGTAGTTCAATGAAAAATTGTTTTACTTGACGTGCATAATTATTTTTTACAGAAAAAAAATATATATCTTTTTACACTTTAAGATTAATAGCTTAAGCGACATCAAATGCTTATTCAAACATGAATTTCATGTATTTTACATTTTTTTCTGTACACATACATGTGGTTTCGTTCTTATAGTATTTATATAAAATTTAATTATCCAAATGACATTACATACATATTTTTTTTTTTCTATTTTTACCACAAATTGTAAGAATGATCATGAAAAGATACGATAAAAAGGAAATCTAATATCGATGATGCGAGGAAAATTCATGTAGCAGAATAATATAATCAACATTTAAATTAAATGAAATGGAAATTATAAAACGAAACGAAAACATGAACGGATATGATAAAATGTAAAAGCATAGATATTTTGATATTAAATTTGTCTTAAATTTTGTTTTTCTATAATTTTAATGATACAAATAAGCTAGAAATTGAATTGAAAATTTACAGAAATGTGTTTATTGGGCCAGTTACTGGAGATTTAGACTTTGTTTAAAAAAAAACTGATTAAGTATCGTTTTGTATTACAAACACATGCCTACCTATTGTATGGTATTTGGGTAAAGGCCATTATGAAAATGGTGAGCCCGATACGCTATTTTGGAATAAAGTGAAAAAAACTGCTTTTCATCACAAAAAAGCGAAGAAAATACTATTACGCAATTTTTTATACAAGGGGTCTTAAACAAGGATTTTCATATTTAAATAAAATAAGTTTTTGTAGGAGATATTCACTAATTTTGTTTTGATGAAAGAATTGACAGAAAATTTTTTTGAACTAAGTATGACGTCTTTCAAAACTCCGCCGCAAAGTCTGGATGAATTTGTTCATCATGAAATCAAAAATTTTGGCAGATGATGGTTTAACAACATGGCCGCTAAACCTAACAAATTTCAAGTGTCTCTTTGGAAGACCGTTAAGTGACATTTATTAAATATCTACCCAATTAAAATCAAAAAAAAACATGACTGGGTCGCACGTACTTGCTCTTATGTTCAAGGCGCTGAGGGTTTAAGAACATTTTACGTAAAGACATGGAAATTATGAGAGAAAAATGTTTAAAAATCATAAAATACGATATTTAAATTAGCTAAAATAACTTCTTTCAGAGTCTTAAATGAAAAAAAGATCTTAATGATTCTGATGAAATATGATTGTATGGAAAAAAATAAATAAAATCGTTGAATTGGTTTTCTTAAAAAAATAATAATTTTTTATTTGTCAAATTCTGAAAACATTTTTAAGGAAATCTTTTGATATGCAAATCGAAAGTATTTATTTATGTGTATATAAAAATTAAATTTCCAAAAAAAATGTCAACCTGTTTTGGAGATATCGAATTTTCAGAAAAAAAATTAAACTTAACTACTGAAATAAATCAACCAAGTAAAAGAACTAGCATTTAGGATTGGACTTGTTGAATTATTGATTTGAAATAGATTTTAATGGTTTTTAGTCCTACAAATTGGCGTTTTGTCAAACTGAAACTTTTTTAAAAAGAGGCTGCGTGGGACCCAAACTTTCCATTGGTGCATTGGGAAGCTAAAAGGCCCGATATTATTTTATTTTTAAGAAACCGCCAATTCAAGATCTTCGAAAACGTATTTAGGAGTTTAATGAAGTGAAAATTAGTGAGTAAAATAAAAAGAGAAAATATTATTGGTTGTTCTCAAGATATTTGAAATGAAAAAAATTGTTTAACAATTTTTGGTAAAGTTTCTCGTAGTTTTTTCACTTAAAACAAACGATATTTTTTTAATTACTTTACAAAACCAATCAAGTATGTATTTGAACTGGTGTATAGAATTCAATAAACCCGAAGCCATTACCATTTTGTGTAATCTCAGGATATTTGGGAGAAAAAAAATGTCAATGATTTTTGGTACAATTTCTTGTAGTTTCTTTATTTGGTTTAAGAATTATTACTTATAAGCTATTGTGTCAAATAAAATAAACCCAAAACCAACAACATTGTTGGTTCTTAAGATATTGGAGCTGAAAACTTTTTTTCAACAATTTTCAGCAGTTTTTGGAAGTTAATATGTTTTTGTATTTTACCAATTGTATTACGTCAATATGCGTAGAATAAAATTAATTTGATGTCGATATCATTTATTCTCGACATATTCGAGACTAAAGAAATTTAACAACGTTTTTTCAAAATTGCTAAAAAACCGCTCCTTGAGTTTTTTGAAAATCGTTCCATGTACTGAAACTTCTATAAAATAAAATATATCCGAAGTTTATATCTTCATTCGTTCTTGAGATATGGTGAACGAAAAAAACGTACGTACGTACATCTCTCTAAAAATTATAGATTCTGATTCTAGGGAGTTCGAAACGTGAAGATATATCAAAATTTTCGATTCAATAAATCGGGCCAATTACAATAACTTCCAATTTGAAGTTAGTTAAAATTCAAAAAATTAAAATTCTTTTGAAGATTTCCATCGGATAAAAAAAATTTTCTAGGAGATGTATTATTAATTAGTCGCTATTTTACAACTTCTTGTAGTGTATCGTACTTATTTTAGCATACAAAAAATGTTTTATAAAAATCGTAAGAAAAACAATACTTTTCTCAATAGTTTTTTATTATTTGCAGGGTAAGGTACCGTGTTTGTTCATAAAAGTTAATTTTTTTTTTTCTTAAAATACTTTACAAAGTGTAAAAAACCAAAGTTTTATAAAAATCGATCGTATATTTTTTTCATAATTTATTTGATTTTCCATGTTTTTTGTATCATGTAATTTTGGAAAAACTATTAACATCGCTCAGTAGCTTCTGCATAAAAAAAATTATTGAAATCAAAATAACCGTTTAGAAGAAAATAAAAATTTAAAAAAAAAATGGTTCTTTTGGGGGGTACCATTAATAACCATTTTTTTAAAAATGGTTTCCCATCCAAAGGTAGCTTTTACCAAAAGAAATGTATTGATTTTTTTTTTAAGAAAAGTAATGGAGCCGGTTTTGAGAAAAATAAAATTTTGTAAAGTTACTAAAAAAAATGATGGCAGGTACCGTAATTTTTAGTTCTTAGAAAAATTAAAAAAAAACGTGTGAGCAGAATCTCCAAAAACCACCATGTACCATTTAAAGATGATCGATCCAGTCCCTTAGGCTGAAGCCGAACAGAAAGGCAGACAGAATTTTGCCATCCACTTTTTTGGTAATCTCCATCACCGTAATGCCATGTTGGATTGTTATCTCGGATTTTTGATTTGCACGAATCCAAAACGCAAGTAAATCAGCATATACATTTTTTAAACCCTTTAAATTCCCTTTGCGAATTCAAATACAGACAGGCTTAAGCACTTATAATGTTCTTCATATATACAAACATTATGATATTTATTGCGTACATAATACATACTAGGTACTTATCCAATATTCCTTTAACCTCTCTCCTTTTTTTCCTTATAAAATACAATAAAATTGTTCTGCACTTAAATAAATGTAATTTACATTCTACGTAGGAGTTGCCATTCCCATTACTTCTATATACCTAAATGTCTTTGTATCTTGTTAACACCCAATCAATTTCCTCCTCGATCGCTACATGAATTCTGTTTCATTTCTCTCTGTATCCATATCAATGTGGTGGAGGTGGACGACTATCGATATAGTTTTCTTGGAAACAATTTCCCAGCAGCTTTTATTTCAAATGCATAACTCTTGTTGGGCGAATTGTTTGGTTAACTCTCAAATTCTGGAGCACTTTTGTTATAGTGTGAGAGAAAACAGCAAGACATCACCATAAAACAAGCCGTTTGGTGCGCTGTTGTTGATGGCACTCCTTTCCACGCCGGCACTTAGCCACTCAAACTTAAGCTGTTTACATTTACCATTAAGTGAATTGCAATATTATTTTTACGACTAAAAGTAAATAAACACTAAAGACACGGTCGGTCGTCATCGTGGTCGTTGTCGCTGATAGAGCCGTAGCATAATTTTTACAAAAACAACAAAGTTGATTCTCGTTCTGTTCTGTGTCATGGCGACCCTGACACATTAAGCGTGCTCCCTGCCGGTCTTAATAAGCCATAAACATTAATAATTCGGAAGGTAACGTTGAGTTTTCATAAGTGATTTAGATTGTATACTCTTAAGGTAATAAGTTTTAAGTTTAGTGATGAGATTGGATGACGCTCACAAAGAATAGACTAAGATGTCTGTAGATTAACTAAATCGATTTAAGGGCCAGTTTGTTCAATGCTTTATCATTTGAAATCAATGAGGTAAATCATTAACTGTGCTTTTTTATTTAATCAGTGAACTAGGAATTTGAGTGGTTAATCATCGAAATCACTGAACATTTAATCAGAGTCCTTGAAAATTATTTATTTTAAATATAACCCACTGTGAACAAACTGGCTCGAAGTCATTTTTGAGAATACAAGCTAGGCAGATAAAAACAAGTTTGTAATCAAAATATTTCAACTTTTATCCCTTGACAGCTTGCAAATTATAAAAGAGACTTGAACTTACTAGTAAGATCATTATATGTAATATTTTTTAAACGTTACCTAATAAAAATTCAAGATGGTTGCCACACAAATTCAGATTAGCTAGATTTTAGTTTCCAACATTACCATCTTAACTATTAACAATTTTTGCAGTAATCAATGAAACGAATAAAAGAATGTTTTTTTTTTGTTGTTGTTGTTTCTATAGGGATAGATAAATAAATGCGCAAATAACAAATAAACTGAAAAATTGCAAGTAAACGGAGAACGTGTTTGTATGAATTGTTTGATCAAATTAATTGGATACATTATGTGCATTCATATAAACTAAACTAAAACCCATAAATTAACAACACACCAAAGACAGGGACTATTTTGTAACTAAGAACATTATTCTGACTTATACATGAAAAATTCTAAAGGCAAATTTGCTACAAACTAAATTTTGGTGTACCTATAAAGAAACATATAGCGTGTAGATTAGGTACATACAAGACAAAAATCGTAAGATTAAAGATTAAAATCTGTCATAAAATAAATAAATACTGGTGTTCCACAGGGCTCTGTCTTATTTCCAACCCTTTTTCTTGTAAGGCGATCCTATGTCCTGCAAAAACTACAGAGCTATATCCCTGCTTAATGTTGCATACAAGATCATATCCAACGTACTATGTGAGTGTCTTAAACTTTTCTGCAACACCATGATCGGCACCTACCAGTGTGGCTTCAGGCCCGGCAGATCAACGATAGACCAAATCTTCACATTGAGGCAAATCCTGGAAAAGACCAACGAATTTCAAGTCGAGACCTATCATTTTTTGATCGACTTCAAAGCCGCTTATGATAGCATAAGTCAAGAGCTTCTATTAGTGATCCCGAAAAAACTGATCCAGCATCCGAGCTATTCCAGACATCTACAGGTTCAGACATGTGACTTCTTCAGTCTATGAAGGCACTATCTTCAACAGGTCTTCGCAACTGCTTGGCTATGCGGACGCCATCGACATCATCGGCCGCTCCAAGCGAGCTATACTAGAAGCATTCACAGCTATTGATGAACAGTCGAAACGCGTTGGTCTTGAAGCGAATGAGGACAAAACAAAGTATAGGCTATCAACAAACAAAGCTTCATATGTCCATCGTCTAGTACAAAACGTCACTGTTGGAAGCAGTGATTTCGAAGTAGTCAAGGAGTTCATCTACCTCGGAACAAACATCAATCCAACGAATGACACCTTAGTGGAAATCCGACGAAGAATTACCCTAGCGAACCGCTGCTACTTCGGTTTGGATAAACAATTGAAAAATCGCCAAAAATTTTGAATTTATACTGGATTCCTTAATTTTTCCTTACTGAATTTTGTAAAAATTTTGAAAGACAATATGAGCAAAAAATGTTTTCAAACTTAAAATTCTGAAGAAAAAAATTTAATTTTTCTTTAAATTGTTGAATTCTTCAAAAAAAACTTAATTTGAAAATAAACCATTAGACTACTGGCTTTACAAAAAGCTACAAAACAATACTGAAAGGGTTGCCGTTTACTTTTTTTCTTTTTAATACATTTTATTTAGAACATTGTCTCCTGTCTAACCGGAGGAAAATATTAACCCCCATGGTATTTTTTCTTGTCAACTTCAAACCTTCAAACTAGCATTAAGAATTAATTAAAGGGGATACAAATCAAAATCTGAAGAAATTATAGATTTTTTAGAATAGAAAAATAGAAAATTAAAAAAAAAAATAATAATCTCTATACTTATGGCAATTTCTTTTCAATCTTTGATAATATTTTGAAGTACGTTTTCTTTAAATATATGAATTCTTAAAAAACAAAACAAAAAGCAAGTCATTATGGCAGCATTTTGGAAAATTGCCTTCCTAAAGAAAATTATTGTTAATTACCTTTCACCAATTAATTTCGTAATAGGTGGTTAGGATTATATTTTTTTTCTATTATCTTTTAGGAAAGAAAATACATTGTACCTATGTATCTACTAGAATTTTCTCTGGGAAATAATATGTGAAACAAGAATAAAGTAGGGCAACAAAAAAAACTCCAGAATTTATATCATTCCAAGCTGCTTTTGGCACACAATAAATAAGAATTGAAATTGCTTTTTTTTCTCTCTCAAGGAATCAAATCATACCAACGATATTTTCTTTTTGTTTGCCTTTCAACTTTCATATATGTACATATATGAGAATGTTTTGATATTAATTTTATTATTATCTCATATTTTTCACCTCATACACAAAATATAAAAACGAAAAAAAAACAACGACAAGAAAAACACATAAATGTATCTTGAACAACAACCCACGCACATTTATAATATCATCAGATGTGTAAGTACAAAAATTTATTATCTACGAGAGAGTATTATCTTAAATCCACGCATCCTGAATAAATTAAATTGCAAAAATAAATTCAAAAGTAAAAATACTTCTTTTTTTCCAACATCAAGAGTCATCATCAGCAGTCATATAATGTGTACTACTCGCTCATTGTATACGGTACGAGTCAATTGATTCTTTTGTGTGACTTTGTTTTCATTGCAATCAATGTCTGGATTTTGTGTATATATTTTTTTTCTTTAATTTTTATTGAAAAGAAAATAATTTTGTTTTAAATCGATGCTGAATTTGTATTAATTATTTAAGTGGCTCATCAGAAACACTCTGGAAATTGTCTAAACACAAAATACCTAATTGACAGCTTATTGATAAATACTTTAATATTTGTTTTGCAAATAAAATAGTATGCCAAAAGCAACAATAATACAAAAAAGAGGAATAATGTGTGAGAATTTAGATAATACGAATAGTTTATTGACATTATGATTATAGTGACACTTTTGTATGCGTTCACATATAGCTATAAGGGTCAATAAAAGAGTGAGCTCTTAGTCACGTTAACCACAGCTTATTCCTACATGAACAAATTGGCAATTTTTTTTATTAATAATTTAATTTAACATTGAATCATGTAAATGTTACAAGAGAGCACTGTCAGATTAACAGAAAAACAAGTTATTTTAACAAGATTTTCAGGTTGATTTAACAGGATATTTAAGACTTTTGCCATCATGGCTTCTAAATTCTATGTGTTTACTGGTCGAATGTAGGTATTTGACTAATTAGAGGTTAAATTACAAATATTTCATATCAAGGTAAATAACTTCATATTTTATTATTTTAAATTTATCAACAGAACTATGATAGGTTTCTACTTTTCTACAGATCTAAAATTAAATATTTGGTAGAAAACAATATGCAGGTATGTATGTGTATTTATGTACAATTCGCTGCCAGTGTAATGAATTTACCTTGTTCAAGAAATGAACAAAAACTGCTGCAGGTAAATAGCTGAAATCCATTCAGAAACTTTTATCATCTCAAAATACTGTTAAGTCTTATCATCAAAATATCTTTTCTCCTTTCTATATTATGAAAAGCAAACTTCCAATGAAAAATAAAATAAATAAAACACAAAATTCAAAAGCTTTCCTTTTATCTTCTTAGCCATACAAACTTTGGGAGGACTTTTCCATCCACATCCACCCACAACCCAGATGGTTTTTTATCTTTTCACTTTTCTACTCTTCTATATGAAGGTCAATACTAATTCTGAAAATAAAGTGGACTAGAAGTCATATCTGATTTTCATCAAAAATCAATAAATCTACCTTAAATTTTGTTAGCCAAACTTTTCTTTTGGTCGTTACGATGCTGGAAGACGAAATCGGAATTTAAACAGTTTGGTAGAATGTTAATGATTGCCAAAACAAAAATAAAAGAGGAAAAAGGATATTTTGCCTTAAATAATGTTTACCCTAAATTTGGCATATTTAATTTATAAAGATATTGGTTTGGCACTTTAGTTTGGCAAAGGTTTTAGATAAAGCATAAATAAATAAATTAAAAATAAAGCCTATAAACTTGGTGGTAGCAAACTTTAATTGTTGTTTCTTATTCAAAAATGTTCAAAGTTAATTGATGTATACTTCATAGCCGGTAAACTGCTATTTTATGTTTTTCATACCCACATATAAAACCAACTTTTGATTCGAAATGTACAGCGGGATTAGGCTTATTCGAATGGTGCTTCTTGTGCTCAGTTGAAGCTGAAATAAGCCTCAACAATTATGAAAAAAGTCGTATTCAAAATAAAACGAAAAAGTCGATTTAAAGTTCAAAGGCAGCCTTTTAATTGATATTTTCTAGTTTAAAAAAATTAAAATTAAATTAACAAAAATCTGAAGACGCCCTTCTATATTTGTTCGTTCAAACATTAAACAAATAATAAAATATTTCTTTGGGAACAAATCATTCAATCATAAGAAATATATAATTTTTGAGCGAATGCTTTTAATTTTAAAACACAAAGTTTTCATACAAAACTAATTTAAATTCCATCATTTGACTTTTTATTTTATTTGGAAATGAAATGATTTTTCTTATATAATAATTTTTATTAGTAAGGAATGTAGGTATCTTCCAACAGAAAAAAATACTATAATCCTTGTTGTTTAATCAAAAAACAAACCTATAAAAAATATTTTTATGAGAACTAAAATATTGTTTGTTTGAATCAAAAATATTTTACTTCCCAAAGAAAAACTTTTTAAAAATAACTTTAATGTACATATTTAAAAAAATCTCGTAAATTATTGAAATGCATAGGATTCCAAAAACTTAACCAGTGCCAAAAAATTTAATTTTCTTCTATGCTTTTTTTATATTAATTTATTTTATTAAAATTTATTTCTAAGAAAAATGACTAATAAATAAAAAATGCGTTTTTTAATGGTAGATATTATATAGGTAGCACAGCCATGCAATTTCAAATAAAATGGTATCTGTGGCGGAAAACGAATAAGGAACGATGAAAAAAAAATACCTAATTTTCTTTTCCCGTCTCTTTGAATAATATTTAACCTCACCCCATACTTACGCCCATATTATTTACTCGTTTAATCCAGATTAAAACGTAAATCCAGATTAAAAGTAGTTTAAATCCAAAAGTTAAATTCAATTCCAAATTATTTACTTGTTTAATCCACACTTAAATCTAATTTTTTAAATTCAATTCTGATTAATCCAATTGAGATTTGAACTCCGGAGGTCAGATTAAGTTTTTAAATCCTGATTAAAACTGACTTCTATATTATTCACTTTTTCTTGACATTTTGAACTGAAATTTTTTCAAACCTATTTGAAGCAAACATTTGCGATACGTTTCAGGCGTTGTTTTTCCAAATCGAGTTGGCTAACTCGGTTTGAAATTAAAACGACGGTGACGACGACTCATTGTCTCAGTGTAATCTTGCTGATCTCTCACCGAGCCGTGGTCGTGGTCGTGGTCGGTCAAACGTACTTTTAAGCACCATATAGTCATTAAGCTCGTCTCGCTGTAGTCTCACCATGTCCATTTACTCGGGAATCTATGTCATGGTTTCCTTGCTATGGTCTCGCCGTGACATTTAAACGTGGTTTTTGGCATTTCACATGTTTTGCCGTTGTCTCGCTTTGGAAAATTTTACAAAATTAAAATGTTCAAAATGGTTAAAAAGTCCAAACGTGGTTTACAGTGTCGTGGTCCTTGAGTTCGTCTTATGTGGTCTCATCGATCGTGCCCATTTACACACGGCTATCTGAGTCGTGGTTTTCTCGCTATAGTCTCGCTTTGGCCTCGCCATGACATCTGCACGTTGTTTTTGTCATTGTGCAAGTTTTATCATTGTCTCGCTGTAGGTGCGCCAACATCGTTTCAACTTGTGAGTCGATTTAAATTTATATTCAATTTGCACTTGAAGTCGAAGTTTATTAATAAGTATATATTTATAATATTTTATACACTCATGGAAAATACATACTTTCAATTATCACGGGAGAAGTTTGACATTTCGAAAATTTGACATTTGGATTAAACGTCTAGATTTAAAAACATTTTACATTCTTAATCCTTTGGATTTAAGGAATGTTTAGAGTGAATAATATGGATATGGATTTAAATTTTTGGATTAAATAAGACTGGATTTAATAGTTAGATTTAAAAATCACTTAAATCTAATTTAAATCCAGAGTGAATAATATGAAAATAATAATATTAAACCTCAACTCATCCTCCAAAAAAACACCTGTTCAGCACATATAATTTTATGGATTCTTCTGATAATTGCTTTTTACGATAATGAACCATTGATGTCAAGTTTCATCAATAGACCATTGTTTTCAATTGGTATTCGGTAATATGTACATATTTAACTTTTATACTGAAAATATAATAATCCTTACATAAAAATGGTAATAACTTTCTTCACGGAGGGCGCATCGATTTGATTTTTAAGTCATTTGATTCAGTATTAAAAACTACCTTTAAAACATGTCATGATGTTAAGGTTGTAACAAGGTTAATTTTTCAGCACCGTACCACAATTTCTCCCCCTCTACCCCTTAAACAAATACCCTTCCATGTGAAATATTTGTCTTGTTTTTGATTTCCAACTCTCAACGAAGTTTTTTTAGCTAATTTAATTATTGTATTTTAAACATTTTTCCTCTTATAATTCTTTAGTCTTTACATAATACATGCGGTATAAATTTACAGTTGAAATACATACACTCAAAATTCAGTTATTTGCAGAAATTAACAAAAATTTAATTTAGAAAAAGTCAGTAACGTCTCTTGCGACAAAAGTCACACCAACATGAGAATCTCTCTTTTACCTAAACAATTTACAAAAAAAAAAAATATCTGTCTTAAACAAAAGCCTACTCTATACGGAATCACTTCGAATCTTTAGATTTTTAAGTATTGGCAATCGAGAGAGGAATAAGTCACATAAAGCTTCCTCCGAGTGACGACACCCGTTAAATGACAGTAATTAGACTAATCCATAAAAGGCACGCCACCTGTTGATCGTTGACTGACATACGATGGATATGGGTGTTTTTTTGCAAATATTTTTTTTTTTTTAATTTATCAAAGTCTCCCAAGTGTTATTTATAAAAAGATAAACAGTGTGAACATACTTTGACGCAAATTCTATAAGCTTAATAATTTTTAGTGACAAATTAAGATATTATATAATAATAATTGAATTATCAAAATAATTATTATTGATTTTTTTTCAGATATTTCTATGGGTATAATAGCCAAGTTCTTAATTGGCTCAGACAATTTAAAGGAGGTCATCCAAGGTATTAAGTTAAAACAAAATAATAGAAATTCAAGACACAAAAAAAAAAATAAATCAAAACATTCATTCGCGCGATATAATAGTAGATACTCGTACCTTGGACATTTTTGTCTATTTTTTTCAACTGACGACTCTTTGTAACAGAGTGGAGGGTTTGTTGGTTGAGCTACGCGAGTATCTTCTTCCGTCGGTTTTAATCCAATTATGGTTCAAGAGCCGTTGGATATCACCAGATACTTTAACAGCACATGCACAATGTTTGTGGGATTTTTTTTTTAATTCAAATGCACTTTTTGAAGAGTGATATTTTTTTTTGTAACAATTCTTTGAATGGAATTCTATTACTTTCTTTTTTCCTCTTCCACTACTTTCACACTTCACACAAAAAAGGTATTCTACCCTTTGACACTATTTTTTTCTCCTTCAAAGGGTTGGAAAGGTATACACCACTTCAAAAACTTTAAATCGAATTATCAAAGAAGACTTCTTTGCTTATTTTTTTTTTTTTCGTAAAAAATAAAATATGGTATGTATCTTTAGATTTTATTTATAATTAAATTTATAAAAAAATTAATTCGTTTTAAATAAAATTTTTGTCTTAAATAAAAAAAAATTAAATGAAAAACGCGCCAACGACATTCAACATTCAAATGCGCGATACTGACTGACTAAATTCATAGTTTGGTGACTTTTCTTTTGCTAAAATGCTAACGAAAATCAACAACAAAAACAACAACAACAACAACAACAAAAACAAAAAGTACACTTAATATACCTAGATAGCCCGAGAATTACAGCAGAAATGAATGATGACGAAGACAACGACGACGACGTCGACTACGACGACGAATATGAAGACGGAAAAAAGTCGCTCATACTATAAGTGTATTCCAAGACCCAAGACACGACACAGTGCGAAAACAAGACTCTCTCTACTATGAGTGCAAGAAAATGGAAATGAAAAGATATTTAAAAAAAAAAATGTATACAAAATAGAATAAAAGATACAAAAAGCTTAGTGGTGATGTCGAAAACTGAAGGCGATCAAAAGTATACCTAGAGTAAAGATTTGAGGGTGTGGGAGAGACTCAAAACTCAAGTAGGTAGAGAATTCCAAGTTCCAACATCCAAGTCAAGTCAAAGCCATACATATAATCACAATTTCAATTCAAGGCAGGAATACTATGAAATGCTGCAGAAGCGCATACGAGTAAGGTAATAGAAACAGATTCATCTGCAGGCATCTTTGCTTTAGTCTCGCACTCTTCAAAACTTATTCACACAGATGCGCTCTATAACTATAACTGTTCTGTGTGCTCAGTTGATTTTTTTTTTTAACTGCTGTAAGCTCGACCCCTACGCTTTTTAATTCATATATGTACTCGTATGTAGGTACTTGATGTGTCTCTATGGCTTATGTGTCAACGTCTTCATTTTAAGTTTGCTTTTGAAACGTGCCAAATAACATGCACCACCAGTGGCGTACCTGTACCAAAAGGTGGGGTTTTTTCATCTTGAAACCCTTGGGAAACATTGTAAAAAATTAATTATAAACATTGAGTTTTTTGTCATACGGCATCTTATAACGTCCATTCAATGTTAAATCTTCAAATTTAATTCAAAAGGTACCTACCTACTAGAAGACCCTGTCTTGCGTTGCTTCGGTTATTTTTCAAAATAAAAATTCTGAAAATCCTTAATCTAAAGCTTATATGGCAGAAAGTATTCAACCCCTCATTTCCCTTCTCATTGTAATATTATATTCATTATGATTAGGGCTGTAGTGGTTTTATAAATCCCTTTCACCATTTAGGGCCAGTTTTTCAGTTCAGGGTTAACTCTACGTTAAATCAGAGTTGAAAAAAATTAACCTTGAGTTAACTCAGAAAAAGTTTTTCAGTTGAAGATTAACTTTGTTTATATTTCAGCTGTCGAAAATCTAAGGCCATCGACGTGCAACACTACGGATATCACTCTTCTAAGCAAAATTGCACTGACAATAACATTTACAGCTGAAAAGGCACTCAATTTGTTCCTTGAGTTAACTCACTAAGGTAGCTGAGTTAACTCCGAGTTAATTTAGGATTTTATTTGACTGAAAAACTCGTTTTTGGATTTAACTTAGGTTTAACCCCGAGACTAAGATGATCTCGCACTGAAAAACTGGCCCTTAATGTTTTATAGCGCAACTGATTTTACTTATTTTGTTTTGTTTTAATTTTCAGTCTTAGGTTTTTTTTAAAAGTAATTTTCCATTATATCTTGAAAATACCTACCCCTTTTTTAAAATATTTGCATCCGCCACTGTTAACAAATGTGTCACATTTATATACATTTGTCTACCATAGAATAGGTGAATAGAAACACAGGTGTAATACTTCTTTATGACAACAATGACACAAAGGGGTTGTTGCGGTTTTAAGAAACATAAGGGTTGCTATTTGCCACTTTGGACATTTGAATCACTCTTGAGTTGACAGCGATGAATATGTGAGATATGAGAACAAAGGTCAGGATGTTGATGACATGCGGTTTGAAATGTATTTGAATTAAGTTTTATTTAACATCACACTTTTTTCAACAAAAAAAAATTTAACAAAGTAAAGTATGTACAGTACTATGAATATGATGTTGAGTTAGTTAAAGTTTTGGTGAAAAATAATATATTTTCACTTTTAAGTGTAGACGGTAGTTTTTTTCTTTAAGCCTAATACGCAGTTCCAGCTAAAATTTCGCTCCCATACAAAATTCTCTCCAAAATTAAGTCGAGCTAAAATTCAGCCAAGCAGTTTAGCCGAGAGGTACGTAGCTCCAGCTAAAAATCAAATTTTTGTGTCTTACTGTACGGGACCTATCTGTTAAAATTAAGCGCTTGATATAATTTTGCGTATATATGTGAGATTTACGTGAGCTTTACTTAGTGAAAATGAGAATTAAGAACGAGAAATATTCAAGGACAAATGATTTATCAATGCCAAAGAGAAAAATTATTTTTCTTGATTTTGACTTGAAATATAAAAATAAAATTCTTTGAAATTGTTGAATACATTTTTTTTTTCAGAAAATAGCTGTTTTTTGTGTATTCTCCACAACAATTTTATGTCAAAATTTAGCTAGGATTTTTGTTGGTGTTTGGAGAGAAAAGTGGGAGTGGAATTTTGGCTCGATCTGCGTACTAGGCTTTTATGAATAAATATAACAAAATTTCCAGTTTCCAAGAAATAAACCGAAAAAAATTCAATTTCTTACCAAAGTTAAGGACTACACTTACCTGTAAAATAGAAAAAAAGGCATTTGTTAGAAAGAAAATTTATATTTTATCTTAAAACTGGGTTTACAAAAAATAACCTTAATTTATTTATATAAAATGTTAGTAAAAAAAAGTGTTCAAGTTATCCGATAGATGGCGCTAATCACAATATGTTTAACCTGTTGGTTGAGTAGAAACCAGAGTTGTAAAAATTTCAATGTAAAAAAAATGCATTTTGCATTAAAAAAAAAAAAAAATTTAATGCAAACTCGAAAATTTGTTGCATTAAGAAAAAATCCAGGACAAAAATTTTTTGCATTAAAAAAATTTTGAGTGTAATACGAAAATTTTTTGCATTAAAAAAAATGAAATACGTTAAAATATCAAAAATTTTCTGCATAAAATGGAATATGAAAATTGATTGCATTAAAAAAAATGGGAATCCGATACACAAAATTGTGTAAAAAAAAATGTCAATAAAATATGAAATGTCTTGCATTAAAAGAAAAATGGGAATCCGATATGAAAAAATTCTTGCATTAAAAATGACCATGAAAATTTGTTTGCATACAAAAAAATGTCAATAAAATTTGAAAAAAAAATCTATGAAAATTGAAAAATTGATTGCACTCAAAATAAATTTCTAATGCAGATAATTTGTTTTTTAAAATTATCTCTTTTTAAGAAAGGGTGTTTCAGAAAATGATGTTTTCTTCGACCGATCTCAATGAAACTGACACAGATTATTATAATATATTCACAGCTTAGAAAGAATTAAAGCGCAGTGCAACAGTTTTAAACCGAATTTACTTTAATTTTAGGATGATTAGGAAGACGAAATGACCTACTGATGTAAAATCACGGACAATGGATTATTCCAATCCAAGTATAAGAATCTGTAGGTAGAATAAAATGTACAATCGGTAGACGCGGAGAAGTCTACACTCTTCTCGCACACAATTAATCACCCAGGGCGGCTCAGGGGACCGATTCTGGTGAAAGAGTGAATAAAAAACTTTTCATGCTTTCACTCTAATTCCGATTTCCGTTCTGTGTAAATGAGCAACCAAAAATCTTCATATGAATAATTTTCTTTCACGCCGTCATGTGGGAGTGAGTATCCAAATGAAAATGTGAATACCTACGTGAAACAAAGTCAAATTCAATTATATCTCTTTCTCTGTCACATCCATAAAGAAAAAAGTATTTTTATCTCATCCATTCCTCTGTTCTCTTCAAAAACACTAAAAAAATTGAAAGAATCATGTAGTTTTCAGAGGAAATGGTAAGGTGGTTCGGGCATCGATAAAACAGTTTTCATTCACAGAAACAGAATCGAAAAAGTGAAAGCAATGCTTGGCAGCGAGTGTGAAAATTATTTGTTCGATTCACTTTTTCACAAAACCAGAATCGGCTCTCAGGCCATTTTTTGTGTGCGAAAAAATGACATTATCTGTGATTTTCGTTTTTATTTTTGTTGCTTCTTTCATTTCAGAGAAGGCAGCCACTGTTATGTTCTTTTTTGTCAGTTTTTATTTGTTTGATTTTTGAATTGGTGTAACTGTCATTGAATATTTTTTTGCTTCGTTTTCGTAAGCATTTCGTTGTCTTGTTGGAGACCAACTAAAAATTTCGTTTCGTAACAGCAGCGTAATAGGCTTGGAAGCCAGGTTAACCATGCAAAACAATTGTATAGCAACAAAAAAGAAGAGAAAAGAACTTTCAAAAATGCATGTAGTTATATTATAGACAAAAATATAAAAAAGTATTTCAATCGTCCTTTTATTTTTATAGACAATTCAGAAAAAAGCTTAAAACTGAAAATCATGTATGCCATCTGGTTACTTAAAAAAAATATGTAAGTATGAAAAACAAAAATTTAAAATAGTTTGGGCGGTTTTCTTAAAACTAATTCTTATTTATAAAATTTTAGTAACATTTAAATAAAAATTTTGATACGCCAATTTGGAGTATTTATTAATATACATTTAAAAACCTTGTTCCAAAAATTCTCATCAACCCTTTTTTGAAACATTTTTTTTTTAAATTCAAAATTTATTACTTTTTTCAAAATTTTGATATCCAATATTATTGACATCTTAAAGAAGCTTTTGCATACGAATTTTGATTGAAATCGGTTTAGCCGTTATATGGCAGGTACCATTTAATAACAGTTTTTGGTATTTTTGTTTTTTTTTTGTACCACAAAGTAAACCATATCTACAATAATACACTGGATTTTTTATTAAATTTGTTAGTCGTTGTTGAGATAAATTAGTTTTTTATTAACGGCTTTATGACAAATACCTTTATTTTTGGAGATTAAAAAAAATCATCTTCAACTCAAATTGTATATAAAAAAAACTTTAATTTTAAAATTTTAAGAAAATCGCTTCAGTGTCTTAGGCTGTAGGTCTAGGTACATGCAGACAGAATTTTTCCACCCACTTTTTTCGTGTTCCTTATCATCGTTATGTCATGTTT
Organism: Dasysyrphus albostriatus; assembly: GCA_946251815.1. Lineage (NCBI taxonomy): Eukaryota > Metazoa > Arthropoda > Insecta > Diptera > Syrphidae > Dasysyrphus > Dasysyrphus albostriatus. The sequence goes on from OX276336.1 coordinate 144,708,590, forward strand.
GATAAATATATCGAAATTAATACGAATGCAATATATAAGTAAAAAAAAAGTCCTGAAGTGGGTTCAATTTTAATTTCCAGTTAAATCCAGTATTTTGTTCTTGTTCGAAAATCCATAACCAACAAATGTACGAGTATTTTGATACATAAGGTATCTAAGTTAAAGTATTTATATAAATCATGACATCGGGTGGAAGCTTAACAGATTTGTGATTCTCTTTTCGTAGAAAATTCCTTTTTTATTTACATGACCTTTAAGGACCTTAAGGACCTTTAAGCTATTCACCCTGACTAAATGTTCAAACAAGAAAAAATTGTTGACAATGATTAAATACTTTCTAAAATACGGCCTTTTTTCATTTTTTGGTGGATCTGAATTTTCATCATAAAGTAAGTATCCTCAACTGTTCATTAAGGAAACTCTCAAAAAATACTTCATTTCATTTTTTTGTAGGCTGTTGCTCAAAAAAATAAATTATCTCAAGCAAATGAATTATAAAAAAAATAAACAGAAGATAAATTCTTCATTTTTATCTAGCTTTTTCCTTTATTCCACAATTGCCCTTCTTCGAAAGTCAAGTTATTTATGGAATGATTTAAATTTGTAAATAATTGAAATTTACAGATTTTTGTGTTGTCTTGAAATGTCAAGTAGTAACAAATATGCTTAGCAGCAAATTTGTTGAATAATTCAAGTGCCCTTCTTGTTTACAGTGATGTATGACTTTTATCTTTTGATTTTTTTTTTAATGGAATGTCACAATAAAATTGAAAATTAATTTAGTTTATCTTTTCTCAATGAAATTTAAGAGAATAAGTTATGCAGATTTGATACAAAAACAATAATAGATAATCGCAAATGAGAACGAGCTACTATGTGCCTAATTTCTTCAGTTTCTTGTCATCCTTCGTAAGTACTTATCTTATCATCCCTTAATAAAAGAATAATCTATTTCCTATTCAAAATATAGAATCAATTCAAGTGTCTTTTTCACATGTACCTATCCGTGCTACGTGATAAGTGACATGTCAAATTTTATTCAATATTATATAGGAGGTCCCTTCCCTGGGTATAGAAATATTTGTTTGCCCAAGAGAAAGACCATTTTTCAACAATTCATCATCATTGTATCTATGTCCAATAAACCAATCTATCTAAACTCTAAGCCATCAATAATCCAAATAGTACCCCGAGAAATAAAGTAAACATCAAGTGAGAAGTAAATATTCTTGAAGAAAGAAAAAAAGAGCAAGTACTACAAGATCTAAGGAATATAAAATCCCTAAGAGCAAAGAAAATCGAAAGTGAAAAATTCACACACAAAACAAACAATCTTGGTTTTATCACGAAGACCATCCCCAAAAAAACCACCTCCGATTTATTATGCAAGAAAATTTCATTTTCTCACTTTTACATTCCCATAAATCATAAGAAAAATAAAATCAAAAAAAAGCTCATATTTATGGTTTTATCTGATGTGAGCCAAAATATTTCAATATCAAATCCGTAAGATATTTTTAAAAAGATACAAGTACGTAAATGTTTTTTTTTTTAATTTTCTTCTCTCTCTCGGCAATAATTATTCTTAATTAACCCTCAATGGTTTAACACGACTTCAGAAATATATATTTATAATTTATTTTTAAAAATTTATTGATACAAAATTCAATAAAAAATGTTGCAAGTGTATTCGCAATGTTCGCATTTAAATTGCATCAATGTGCATCCTTAGCCTTCCTTCGTATTGTGTGTGGGGAGTGAAATATTTGCTTAAATTTATTATTTGCAACAACAACAACAACAACTAGAGAGTGCTAGCATATTTTGAGTATTTTTCAAGTTATTTATGTTTGAAATGAACTTACCAGGCTAAGAGACAGCATATTCGTGGACATTTTGTTTTGATTTTATTTTGGATTTGTGGTTTATTTATTTTGACTGTTGTATTTTATATTATTTGAAAAAAATAATAATAATCTACACTTGGTGAGGGGGTACGATTAACTGTGGCAGTGGATGAATTTAGTTTAGCTACTTGCGAGCACAAAAGTGTCGTAAAGATTGGAAATTTATTTTTATATATTTTTTATTTTATGAAATAAAAATTTTTAATTTTGTCAATAATATTTCTTGATATGATGCCAAAATTATTTATATTTACATTTATGATTTTTTTTGTTTTGTTTTTGGGTTTTATTTTTTTTTTATAGAAAAATAAATGTCTATTTAAGTTCGAAAATAAAATGTTTATATTTGTCTCGCACATTCATTGAATTGGAATTTTTTTTCTTTTTCTCTGCTGGATGGTTGGTTTGGTGGAGATTTTTTTTTTTCAATTTTAAATTGAAAATATATATTTTGATATTCAATTACAAAGCAACAATATTATTTTGAGATACATTTCAATCAGTCAGTAGTTAGTGTGTTAATTGAGGAATGAAGTTCATGTAACAAAAATGTCGTACGCCCACTACCTACACTTTTTACTTCATTTTACATCACTTTGATTGTTGTTTCTTTTTGTATACAGGGTGTTTTTGGTTGGATTATTTTCTTATAAAAAAAAAATATAGATACCTAAATCAAATAAGTGTTAAGTTAGCGAGGCAGCATTTGCTAATCGAAAAGTGGTTAATTGGATACTAAGTCTTTAAGTAATCGTTAATTAAATGTGACAAATTCGAATTTTTCGTTTAATATGTTTTTTTTTTTTTTTTTGTTATTGCTTTGCTGACCTGATATAAAATTAGCGAAACACTCCCTCGAAAAGGGGTTAAAGCATCATATATTAGATGGTTTATAAAATTAGATTTGGTAGCGCAACAGCTCGTGGAGAACCAGGGCCTAGTGAGCCTAGTGACTCACAACTCTCAACTATTCCTGTCTGCGTGCTGTTAGCAGGAATGGCCAGATTAGAAGCACTTATTCATGACAAGTATACTTTTTGAGGATTTGTTAGTTCCGCGCATGGGGCAGTACAACGGAAAAACATTTCTGGGAATTGAAAATAGGAAATAAAAGAAATTTTAATTCTTTTTCGGGAGGGTGCTTTGCAAACTTGATTAGGAAACATAGAAAACATAGAACCACTTCCAACTTTAAACTTTCACAGGAAATTTATTTAATATGTTTAGTGGTTTAATAATTTAATTTTTCCTTAATTAGCTGGGAGAGTTTCAAGTTTGGCATTCTATGTTTTCTATGTTCTTAAACTTAAAATCATATTAGCAATGTAACCTCGTGAAATAGGATTAAAATTTCTTTTATTAAATGTTTTTTGTTTAATAAATTATCGTCATTTAGTTGCGACACTTTCAATGTTGTCGTGCTATATTTTTTTTCTGGTTGGTCTTTATTTTGTCATGCTATAGTTTTAATCATATTAACGAAAGACTCTCTCAAAAATGGATAAAGACTTCTTTTACTGAAGAGTTAATTGGTTAGTAATTTTGCATTGATTAATGCTTAATTAGTTGTGGTTCTATGTTTTCCTATTTTTCTTTGCTGATTTAAAAACTCAATATGTTAGCAAAGCAGCCCCTTAAAATTAATTATTTATTGCTTTGATATTTGAGATTTAGAAATAGCTGTTGCGTGGGTACTAAATTTTTGTCTAGTGTTTTCTATGTTTTCTTTTTTTTCAACTCATTCAAAAAGAGTTAAGACTTATTGCGTCAGTTGAAATAATTATTGCTCAATAATCTACCAAAGTTTTTACATTTTAAAATTTGTCGTTCTATGTTTTTCTATGTATTTCTGTGTATTTATATGTGTTTCTTTGTTTTTCTATGTTTTTTTATTATTTTCAATGCTTTACTATGTTTTTCAGTTTTAAAATTTGTAAAATATTGTTAGAAATTTTGACCAGTTATGTTGTTTCGGTAGACCCACTGGCAATATTTTATAGAACACTTTATTAGGTATTCTATGGAAATTGCAAAAGAAGGCTACTTAAAAAGACTACATCCCATATATTTGTTTATAGCCTGAACGACATCACCCCCGGCAACAGAATCAACTTGATTGATTTGCTGGAACACGTTTCAGATTCCGACCCAGTAACTTCAAATCAACACTTACTACATTTTCATCGATAAGTTGCCGCAAACTGGGGCCAAACTTGGAATTGAGGGAGAACAAAAAACACAAAGTGGTAACATTTCGTATGTGTTTGCGCCCATTGAATTGAATGGTATCATTTCTTTTATGAACAGGTTTAAGGGGAAGTTTTTAATTTTTCATATTAGTGGGATATTTTGTCAGGTGAAAACAAAAAAACAATTTCTCAAAGAAGAAAAAGCGAATTTTAGTGCACCGTATAACATCTTAAAAGATGAGCACTGTTTTAAGAGTGCATCCCTGCCAAACTCTTAACCGTTTGTTCAAGATGACGATGGAGAACGCACACTATTTCTTCTTGGTCAGCAAAGACTTGACCGATAACTTTGATATAAAAAGGTTTAAGACAAGGCGATGCGTTGTTATGCGACTTATTTAACATAATTCTTGAAAGAATACTGCAAAACTCTCGCACCAACTCTAGATTCACACTTGCACAGTCTTTTAAAGATCCGTCCAAATAACTACTTGCATAAGCCGACAGTAGATAGAATTAGGCGGTTTGGCGTGGGAACTTTTTCTATTGCTACTGACTATAGGCTATTTCCAACACTTCCGTTTCAATACATATTTTTTTACAATTATTGTTTCAATTTGCACAACTACAGAATGTTTATCTTTAACAACATCTCAAAAATATACCCTGAATAGTAGGAGCAAGATTTTCCAACAACTATTGTAAAATTCCATGCAAAAATAGGAAGTTAATAAAAAAAATATAGTTTGGAATTTTGTGACAGGAGGTAACTTTTGGATTTAATTAAAACAATTTCTATTATTTTAATTGGGTTAACAGAGAACTCGGAAATTTCAATGATACCCATATAAACCGGCCAATTAAAAACTTATATAATTCGAACGAAATCCATTTTCAAAAAACTTTGACGATTAAAACTTTAAGCTATACAATCAAAATGCAATCTATTCTCTGCACACCCGTTATTAAATTTTGTTTTAAAATCAATTTTGTTGTGTTGTGTTCTTGTTATCTCAAAAACACATTTAAAAAAAAAAAAACCATAACAGAGCAGCAACTATAACAACAAGATTCCTAATGAATAGATTGCAGCATTTAATGGCAATTTCCTCAAATTAAGAACATGGATAAGATGAAAGATATGTGTGTACTCTGTACCTACATATACTTCAAGAGAATTTCTTGAATTGAAAAAAAAAAAGTAAAAACAAAAATAGTGGAGGCGGGGTATAGACATTTATATAGAGAGACAGAGCGAGACAAGAAGAAAGAGTTAAGAGTCATTTAGATTCTTGATGAGTTTTGATCAGAAAAATTACATTAGAATTCTCCTTTAATGGAACTTTTGAATGCTTCGGGTCCTCTTGCATCCATTCGATTCGATTTAAATTCGAGCACCATGATGATGTTTTAAGGGTGTGCTTAAATTTTAATTGAAAATGCGATTATTAGATTGTGTCTTAAAGCACGTGTTTCAGTTTGTATGTGGGCGATGGGAAATGAGGAAATAAATTTAAATGCACAAGAGCATATTTGAAAATTGAACAATTGGTGCACACTCACGCCGCTTTTGGAGCTATTGTTTGGATAAATACAAACAACTGTGGGAATCTCTTTGTGAATTTGTAATGAATGCATTGTACATGTTTTTGAATTATCCGCAGATATGGAGAATGTATAACTCGTTGTTCTACTGTATTCTATACGTGCCAATAGAAATTTTCGATTCAATGAATTTGCTTCAAATCAGCTTTGTCATTCTAATAGTCATGCTGGCTGTAAATGTAGAAACTTATGTTAGCTTAGATTAGAAATTGAAGAGAATGAATATTTTTTCAATAACGTCATTTATACTTTTGTTCATTTACTCTGATGGTTGCACAATATTTGAAAAACCCTTAACATGGTCGTAGTTAAGTGGTAACGCATCTTTAATAAATTGTTCTCATATTCGTACCCTAAACTTAAATTTTTGTTAAGAGGACATTACGAGCACATAACAGGAAATCTATCCACCATCAAAACTTCCGACCATCATTTACTTACTTACTTTCCAAAAACTACTTCAACGACGAACAATCAATAAATAGATAAAGGACAATGTCACGTCTCAATTTGTTTTTATTTTGTTTACTTTTAGACACTATCTCCACCCAACACATGTGCAAAAATACAATCCATTCATTAGAAAATCCAACACATGGGAAAAATAAATTTTTATAAGAATACACTTTCCTGCTGTACTCTTTTCTCAGCAAATTGCCAGGTCAGGAATAAACGAAAAAAGAAAACTGATTTTATTAAAAAAAAAGGATCTTTGTTAACTTGACTGTTGTAGAGATACTTAAACTTTATTTCCTTGACATTTATAAAAAAAAAAAAACTTACGAGCGAGTTTAAAAATAAAACATAATTACATTCAAATAAAATAAATTGGAAATTATGTATGTCAGTTTAGAGAAATGATACATTTTTGATTATTTTGGTATTATTGTGTTTATGATAAAATGTTGTTGTTTGAATAAAAAAGTTCCATTTGTTTGGATTGATATTGCTTCTTATACTCGACTGAGAAAAGATTATTTTAAATTCAGACATTTCTGGAAACAAAAAAAAAATCATTATTCTAGAGATTTTGTAAAACTTTATTGTTAGAATGAAATGCTTAATAGGCTATTGATTATGTCCCTTAATAAGGAACTAAGACCTTCATGGGTTTTTACTGTAAAAATCACTAAATGGGTTATCGAAGAGGGTGAATTTTGAAGGGGGAGGGTTCAAAAGCACCTGTTTCGGATTTTTGCATACAACTCGAAAACGAAGCAAAATTTCAAGATAATGTTGAAAATTTAGTTTTGTATACAGCAAAATTTACCATCGAAATGGATCATTCAAAAAAAGTTTTTAGTTAACCTAAATTAAAAAAAAAATATCATTGGAAAAAATTATTGTGGAAAATCACCTTTTTTTATTTATCTGCCCATAACTTTTTTACCTGCAGACATAGGCATGGCTCTATATTAAAGGAAAGATGATTTAATTTTCTTTAAAATTAATATATTGAAAAAAAGTTTTGGATAAAAAACGACGAAAAACGGTCGTTCAAAATAAGCTGATTTTAAGATTTAAAAGTAAAATACATGACATTTATGGTTATTTTAAAAAAACTTGTTAGATGATACGCTCAAACTGGGTATAGAAATCATTCTTGACCATTAAAATAAAAAATAATAGAGAATTTTCAATTTTTCGCAGTTTAAGAGTTGCCACCTAATTTTTTTTGTTTAAATTTAACATAATTGCATAAAACAAACCTAGTTTTTGAACATACCATAATAGTTAATTATAATTTTTGGGACATGGAAAAAAATAGTGCCAGAAAAGTTTTTCGGTCAAAAGTGCTTCCTATTCTAGCTTAAAAAATTTTGAAGCAAGTATTAAAAGAAATTCCAGTTTCGACATCCAAACTCATCTGGCACTATTTTTTTCAGATTCAAGGAGGTATAATTAGCTAATATATGTTCAAAACCCGGGTTTGTAAGAATAAGTTTATTGATTTTGGCAGTTATTTTAAATTTTGAAAAAAAAAATTATATGGCAACCCTTAAACTTGGGAAAATTGAAATTTCTTTATTATTTTTTACTTTAACGGTCAAGAATGAATCATACACCCAGTTTGAGCGTATCATCTAACAAGTTTCTCAAAACGGCCATGAATGCTATATATTTTACTTTAAATCTTAAAATCAGTTTATTTTCAGCGACCGTTTCTCTGTCGAAACTTTTTCTAAATACATATGTCATTTTAAAGAAAATTAAATCATCTATCTTGTATATGGAGCAATACCTATATCTTTCTCTGCAAATAAGAAAGTTATTAACAAACAAGTTAAAAAAAAAAAACAAAAATGTGTTTTTTGCATATTTTTTCCAATTATTTTTTTTTATAAATTTAGGAACTTAAAATAAAAAAAAAATTGGTTGATATTAATAATTTTACTGTCTTCAAGCCCCCCTCCCATTTTCAGTGACCCATTTGTTGATTTTTACAATAAAAACCCATGAACGTCTTAGTTTTTTAGGACATAAACAATAGCCTAAATGGGGTCATATTTCATTCATACAGTATTTTTACTTTGACTTCAAGCTTGTTGATTGAAACCCTGATTCACACCGGACTTTAGCACCACATTAAGTAAGTAAGCAAGCTATGTACATAAATACGACTAATTTCTAACAGAATTTACAAACGTGTTCCAATAGGTTTCAAAAGAGAATTATCGATGAGTATCCATTTTTTGGTTTTAATGAAAAATAACGGTACCTTCAACACAAATCTGAAGAATCCGTTAAGGAAAATATTTTTTCTCAAAAAATAAAGGACTTATTTGATTTTGATAAAACTTTTTTGCGTATTATTAGTGCGATCTTATACCAAAAATTCTTAAAAAAAAATACATACGCTTAGCAACTATTAATAACACCCCTCATAGATTGTTAACTTCCATTTTGAATTTTCTTATAATCGGCTGAACGGATTTAGATTAATTGTTTTATATACGCATTTCAACAAATTTCAAATTTTTCAAGCAAGAATTTGTAATTTAAAAAAAAAAGTCTCAAGTTCAATAAAATATTGAAAATTGGATATGTCAAAAAATGAAACGTTTTTTTTTTAATAAAATACTTAAGATTTGAATACAAAAATGTTTCCATTTGAAAACCACTCCAATAATTTTAAATTTTGTTCAACATTGATCAAAAAATCAAATGCCATTCTCTTTTTTCACCTCAAACTATGTTTTAGCTTATTTAAAGAGTCAAAAAAGCAGGGGTTTAAGTACACAAAACGGCGCGGGATTTTGTATTTGCTCCCTCTTTATCAAAAAACATATTTCGTCAAAAAGTGGAGTTATCTGATTTTTAACTTCAATGCTTCAATTTGTCTGTGCCCTAAAATTAGTACTCCTACAAACGGTTTACTATTAAATATGTATAAAATAGTGTTACAACGAGCAACTATTAACAGAAGCTTCTAGTACTTTTTGACTTTGAACTTTGCTCATGCATTCAAATAAAAAACTGAATAAACACTTCCAAAAAGTTCAAAAAATATTGCATAGCAAAATTTAAAAAAGAAGTATTTTTTTTAATTTTTAAAAATATTTTTTTTTGAAACATTGAAATGTCTAAAAATTTGGTTGGTATTTTTTGTTTTAATTAAATTTATATCTGCAATAAATACTTAAAATTTACATACAAAAAATGTATCCTTAAAATTATTTTTAACATTTTATAAATTAAAAAAAAATTTTTTTTCAAAAACGGCTCCAAGAATTCCAATAGCATTCTTTTTTCATCTCAAACTAATAAAGTTAGTTAAACAAATCGCATTATTAAAAAAAAAATCTCTACTCTCTAATTCTAAGCTGTTTGAACATAAGCGCAAATACAAATGTACGTGCTGCCTAGACGTGCATTTTTTTATTTTTTGTTTTTCAATTTTAAAAAGTTTAAGATTTAAATTTGTCTCTTTAAGTAGCTTAGAGCTAATGTAGGTAGATTGCAAATAATAACTTACATAATCCATCAAATTACCCACATCCAATTCAAAAAGTCAATTTATATAATAAATCTGATAAACTCTTAAAGAAATGCAAATCTTTCTTTTTTTTCTATAAAATTTTAATCTCCATCAATCATTTTGTTAACTGAAAAGCTGACAATGTAGAAATAAATGTGGATACCTCGAGCTCCACCTTCAACAAAAATCCACATCTGAAGGTATAATTTTTTGCTGAACCATGAACAACATAATCTACAAAAGTAATGAATAGTTTAATTTTATTCGTTTGACAGTTTTCTGCAACTTTGTAACGATTCGGTTAGCGAGACTCCTCTGGTGGTGTATATAGTTTAGATTATGCTTTTGCACAATAATTGATTACAAGTCTACACCATGCTGTTTCTATGTACATATGTACTTATGCGTATTCGAAAGTATCAACAATTAATATGGAATTATCAATTAAATTGCTTCTGTTTCGTTTATAATAAATTGTTCATTTATTCATATATTTAAACACTAAACACTTCCAATTAAAAGTTTCTCTTCGCGAAAGATATTGTCACAGCTGCATTAGTCGTTCTGCCAGGCGCCATGTCAAGCTCATTGTGTATTCTATTTTAGAAAGACTGATTTTCTAGTATACGAACGAAGTAGCTTAAGCTCCTTATGGCAAACTATAGTGATTACGAGTGGGTGATGTGCATTTACTCGTAAACGTTCAAATTATTATTTGCTACGACTACGATACACGACAACGACGATTTTACTATGCTCTGGTATATGCTGAATGAAGAATTGTTTTTCTTTGTTAATTTTATATCGCGCTATGATTAAATGAAATAATAATATGTATAAAACAGCACCTTCTGCTCGACGCGACGTCTAGGAACACTTAGTTTTATTGTAAGTTATGACCTTTTAAATATCATCGCAAGGATTATAAGTTTTGACATGCCATACATATGTGTCAGACAATGTGACTTTATTTGTATATGAATAATAAATTGTATATCTCGTGATCAAGCGTCCTCTAAATACGCAACCAATTTACTAATTGAATGGTTTTTTTTTTGTTTGTTCTTTTTTATTTATATTTGTTCGTTTTTATTAATTTGTTTAAAGCATACAATTTTGTCTGGATATAATATCAGAACAAAAATACTGGCCATTGACAAATTTTTTGCTCTCTGCCTGGAAAAACAATCTTGTTTTAAGGATCTCCTTGAAAGTTTTAAATTGATCGTAACAAGGGCCTCGCAAGGGTAGCTATCGAAATTTAATAGGGCCTTCCAAGTTATGTTGGATATGCTTACTACTTGGTCAATTTTAGTGCCCCGTTAAAAACTAGATTGTTTTTCCATCCGACTGGAAAAATGGCAAGTTTTTGACAAGTTTAGTCAAGGCCCTAAAAAAGCTTCGGTAGGGGCAATCTAGACAAGGAAAGTTTGTCAAATACTGGTGAGGCCCTCGCTAGAAAAAAAACTAGTTGGATTAGTCTTTTATCTTATCACAAATACCCTATATATAACAAAAACAAAAAAAAAATATTGTATGCCGATGATACAACAGTTAGAAAAATTAAAGTAGGTATATAGTTTTAATTTTTCAACATTACACAACTGTGTTGCAAAATAGCTCAGTAGCTATTAGTGTGTTGGAATGGTAATCAGAAGATCACACTTCTCACTAGCAAGGGCCTCATAAGTATTTGAAAAGTTTTCCTCATCAAGAGTTTCCTTTTCACTAGGAGGGGCCTCTCAAGTGTTTAACAAGTTTTTCTCATCTAGAGTTCGCATACGGAAAACTTTCAAGGGCTTTGGCTAAGCTTTGAAAAATATTTGGCATTTTTCCAGGTTAAAAATTAATTGCTTCTTGTATTTTTGAGTAAGAAAGTACAGTGAACATTTACTAAAATTATAAATGTCTGACCAAAATGACCAAATAAACATTGGGTATTCATTAATTTTCTTAATATTCAAATAGATACAATATAATTATTTTCACTATCCACTCCGCTGAACCAATACTGTTACATTTTAACTCTCTTTAATTTATTCATTCTCTTCGGTATGGTTAACTCATTTTCAACAAATTAAATTTTATACACAAAAAAAATGTCTTCCTTACCATTTATTTCAGATGATTAAATTTTAGAGGGTTGCAAAGCTGTGTGTTCACCAAATTAAATAAAAGCTTAGTTTGTTTGTTTGTATGTATTTATTTAACACAAGTTAATGAGTTTTAAATATTAAAAAAGGGCATAGGCGTGATGGTTTAATATGATTATAAAACTTTATTAATCACGTCCTTAATGGAATATTTGGGAGAGAATTTGTATTTATAAAATATTTATTCATGTCATTATTTATTTTTGATTAAATCTTAAAATACTATTTAAATAAATAATGAGACCTAAAAAAGCATTTTGCTGTAGGAAACCCCATTAATCCAAATCAAGTGTGTATAAGCTCATAAAACCCCTACCAATTGCGCTCTTTAAAATGTTCGCACAACAAAAATAACCGCAGTGAAATTAATGTTCATTTTTGCTTAAAATGATGATAAATATTATTATGTGATATACTTCTAATTATAAAACCCATACAAATTTCAAAGCCCTACAAAATGTGAGATAAGGACTGCAGTTAGGCAGAAAATAGATAAAATTAAAAAAAAAAATCTTATAAATCTTTTTTTATGTCTTAAATATTTCCTAATATTAACACAGAATTTTTTTTAATACCATAATCGTTGGGGAAGTTTTCGAGAAAAGTAAGATTTAACAATATGGCATGTTGGTACCATAACAGGTTCAAGAATTTATAGATGTCAAGTTTAAGAAAAAAAAATCAACGAAGTCATTCTCGAAACATTGGATTTTCAAACATTAAAAAAATGACTGACGTAATCGAGAGGAAAAACTCTTGTAGAATGTTTTGCAAGCATTTGGCAAGGGTCAAATTCAAATAAGAACAAGTTTCTGCCTGAAGGAGAATTCTTGAAAACAGACTTTTTGTTCTAAGAAATGGAAATGAGTGTTGCCCTGGGGTACCACAGGGAAGTGTTCTAGGTCCAGTTCTGTTCTTTTCTTCTTTTACACGTGATATAATTCAAACAGAACACACATTTGCTGACGAGATACTAGAAGCGGGCAACATAATCAACGAAGATATGTACAATTGAATTTCAAATAACATATGATGGTTAAAATGAGTGGACAAAAACATGGCGAATATCACTTAACGAACTTAAATTAGTTCATTCACTTTATATATGAACAAAAATAATAGTTTTTCTTAATACTGCTCGAGTTGAAATTGCATTCGAGGCAAAAAATCTCAGCATGAATCAAAAATCGAAATTGAAATTGTGATACCTACCCGTCTAGGAGAACCAATCTAGTTTTTAACGAGGCTCTAGAAAGTTTTTCGTTAATGCTAACAAGGGCCTAGCAAGGTTAAATATCGAAAATGTCTAAGGTCTCAACAGATATGTAAGCTTCTGCGAGAGAAGCAAAAAAATAAAATACACCACTGGGTCGCACGTTCCTGCTTTTTTGTTTAAGAGATTGAGTGTTTAAAAAATTGCATATAAGCCAATCAATGGAAATTATGAGAGAAAAATAGTTTAAAGCATAAAATAAGATACATATTAAAAATTACACAAAACAACAAATTATTTATATTTCTTAGAAGCAACTGTGTGAAAAAATTATTGAAATCAAAAATACCGTTTAGAAGAAAATCGAAAATAAAAAAAATGCTTCTTTGAGGTACCTACCATTAGCAATAATTTTTTTTTGAAAAATGGTCCCCATCCAAGGGTAGAAAAATAGATATAGATCTAGCAAACGTCTCCAACAAGTTCTCACTAGCAAGGACCAGACAAGTATTTGACAACCTTTTCTTTCGTAGATTTCCTTTACAGAAAACTTTCTACTTGGCAAAAGCTTTGACCTTATTGCGACATTTCTTAAATCAATTTCAATTCAATTTCAATTAAATTGAATTTTTTTACGAGCTCGCAAGTAATGAGCTCGTAAAAAAATTCAATTTATGTAAAAAGTTAAAAACCAATTAGAAATGTAGCTATGCAAATTTTTTATTTTAGCTTTCCACACAAATATAATAGGATATGAAAAAATTATAAAAATATATGTTCTATCAAAAAAAGAAAATAATTAACCGATAAATTAAATGAACATAAAACAGAAAACCCGGATAATTTGTGCCATTTTCCACTTAATTTTTTATTGGCATTCTCTTATCTTCTCTGCCTTTTGCCACAAAACCAAACAATAAACAAAAAATATATATAAAGAACCCCCTGGCAGCGGACACCATAAATCTCATTTTTCCCATTTAAAGCCCCTCACAATCTGAGTCTACACGCACCCACACACAAAAATTTGTATAATTTTCAAAAGATTTTTGCCAAAATACCCAAAAGTGGCAATTATAGAGGACTTAATCGCCAAAAATAAGAAGACACTTTTTTTGGACAAAAAAATATGTAGCCCATCTGTAGTTTTTGTCCTTAATTGTGGGTGATTTTCGCATTGCTTTTTTTTTGTGGCAATGAAAAAGGAACATTCAATCCGGAGTGAGAACGAAATCTGAGATGGAACCACTTAACGCTTTTTTTTGGCACGTCTCGAGAAGCCATAATATAAACACTATAGAGGGTTTGAGAGGAAAAAGCTTATTGTGAATGACGTCATCGTGGGTTTGTTTGTATAGTTACGAAGTTATAAGAAACAAAGTATCTCGTAATGGATATAGTCCTTCATCTGATTTATCCGCACCACATGAAATAAACATTTTCAAGAGCAATGAGGTCGCACGTAATTGCTCTTTAAGAGAACACTACACTGTTACATTGAGTTGATGGATGATTTAAACAGGTACTTACACCTACGCACAGCTAAAGAAAAAAGCGAAGACACATAGTTAATTTTTTTTTCTTTTTACTATCCTCTTTGGATGATATATAAATTACATCAAAATGGTTACAGTCGTTTACGAGAAAATTAGATTAAGAGGCAGGTTCCGTTATTTGATTTGATTGATAAAAACTAAAAGGAAAACTCTTCAAAGCTAAGCTTAATAGAATCTATTTAAGCAGTGAGTTACAGACATCAGAAGAATCTTTTCCTTTTTTCTTATCTTAACTAATAAATCATATTTTCAATAAAATATGTAATTTGATTATATCTAGGTTTGGATAAGTTGCCCTTAGTTTACCTTCAAACATTTTTGTAAATATAAAATGATGCTGCTGTCAAAAAAGTGATGGTTCATAAAAGTTAATTTTATTAAAGAGATAGGAGTAATGGTAGGTGGGTATACTTCCAGCACGTCAAACTCAATTTCATTCAGAAAAGAGAGAGATTGATATAGACTTGGTTATTCTTAAAGATTATGGAGGCCAAATTACTTTTGACAAGCATGAATCTCTCTCTATGATTGCTTAAGATATAAATAGGCGATTTGGCAAAATAATTTTATTTATTTTCGACAGAAATATAAATGGGTATATTTAATTTTTATATTGTGTACGTCTTTTTGTTGGTATTATCTTTTGAAATATTTATTACAATCTTACCTTTTCTATTTTATATATTATATAATATCCTTGCTATTTATTTTGATACGAACTCATAATAATGATGGGGATTATAGTTGTGTATATAACATGATTATTGTGCATTTTTTTCTATTTACGTTTTATTTGTTTATCTTTTTTTTCAACGAGAATAAAAGCAAAGCCATCAAGAGAGAAATTAAAATAACTATCTATTTATTTTATATATAGAACAAGGATCTTTGTGTTTAGGAAAATGTAAGGAAACTCTTTTGCGGCAGACCGGTTTCTAGTTAACTTAAACTTAAGGCATGCAAAAAAAAAACATTAAAAAATATATTTAAGGTTGAGGTATTGAAAGAATTGTCTATGCTCTTTTGATATGACTACTGGAATAGGTTTTAAAGGCAAAACATGTAAAAATAATTGCAGGACTGGGTCGCACGCACTTGCTCTTATGTTCAAGAGGATGATGGTTTAGAAAAAGTTTATATAAACACAAGAAATAAAAAATAATTAAAACCGTGAAATTCGATATTTAAATTCACTGAAACAACTCCTCATATAGTTTGAGGTTGAAAAAAAAGCCGTCTGAATTCTTGAACAAACATGAATTTATATGAAATATCGATTTTTAAAAAAAAAAACTTAAATTTCTTTTTAAAGTCACATAATATTTTTTGAAAATGTTTTTATGCAATATTACTAGAACTTACTGGAGATTTTTGTATAAAAAAAAAAAAATTATTTGACTCAGATCAATCAACAAAAAATTCAAAATCAAAAATAACGTATATTTTATAGACCATTAAAATTTTAGGACGCAAACAAAGATTTACCAAACGTCTTCTTCGATAAAATGAGATTTTCTTAACATTGGTATGGCAAAATATTTTTTTTAATTTTCTAAAGAGTATTTAAAAAACCCATAAGTACCAAGTTTCAAGCAAATCGACTCAATATTCCAAATATTGAGATTTAAAAAAAAAAATATTTTGTAATCACTTAATTTTATAAAATTTTTCATGCACTTTTCGCATGGCCGTGCCGAATCGAGTGCAGTGTAAACACTAAACTGCAGCCCAGTGTGGAAACGCCACAATGCAAGTATATGAACACTCCTAAAATGATATTGGTCACGTTCCGCCAGCTATCGGATAGGTTATCTAAGATAACTGAGTAGCCGATACTTTTGTGAACGACCAGAACCAGATAGGTTAGCTGAAAAAAGCTGACAAAGAAATTGAATTATTTTTTTTTTCTAATTTGCAAAAAAAATTTAACGGAGTTTTATTCCATTTATATTTACATATTGCGTAGAGTCCAAGGTGTTGCAAATAACCATTTTCTAGCTGCATCTTACTAATTAATTTTCCTTTCAGAAAACCCGATACTGCAAAACTTAACATGAACAACTTGTCAAATATCAGCTGTTTTGAAATTTCTCTTTGGATTGCTGAGTATCCTAGAATTTTTGGGATAACTTCGGATTTTTTTGTTGGTAACAGATGATTTGTCATCAGCTGTTTTTTAACAAGGGATTACAACAACACAAAGCTATCCGGATAACTGAGAATTGACACCGGAACCTACTTAAAAAAAACTAAAATACATAATTACTTCACAAAAAAAAAAAAAGGTAAGAAAAATCATGAGACGAACATCTAGCGAAAGCCTGTTACAGCAGCGCAGCAGCTGTCCGTGATGGCAACCCTGTTCTAGGTCATTACTTAGTTTTTATTGCACTCAATAATTTTTTGTTTGGCTTGTCCGAAGTAGTGCTTATAAGGCAAATCAGCAGAAAGTAAATATCATTGCAAGAAATTATTAAATAAAAGTTCTTTCAAGGATTTAAATACCACGGTACCAGAGTTGTAAAAATTTCAATCCAAAAATCTGTATTTTGCATTAAAAAAAATTTTAACTTAAATTCAATTTCTCAATAACTATTTACTTAAATAACTTGATTTAAAACACAAATAAAATAAAAAATTATAAGCTTTCAAAAAAGTAATAAGCACATTATTGAAAGTACTTTTTTTTAATGCAAAAAGTGTTCTTAAATTTTTTTTTAAAGCAAGAATGTTTCAAATTTTATTGATATTTTTTCACATTCTTTGTTCCCTTTTTTAAATTGTGTTTTTTTTTTAGGTACATAGAACTTTAAGTTAGCAACACTTTTTTAACTGGCGGCCATTTTTTCAGCTGTCAAGTGAAAACCGAAAACCGAATATCCAGCAATACTTTTTCTGAAATCTAAATCCAGAAAAATAACATAATTTTTCAAGATATGTATTTTTCATAATATATTTTTTCTAAATAACATATAGTTACTGAATTTTAGCTTTTCGTGAATTTGAGATTTCAGAATTTTGGGTTTCTGGGATTTTAGGTTCTACGGATTTTAAGTTTTCGGAATTTGGGGGTTTTGGGATTGTGGGTTTTTCGAATTATTGATTTTCTCTGGATTACGGGTTAATGGGATATTCGCTTTTTGGGATTTTGGGTTTTCCAAATTTTTGGTTTAGTGACATTTGGATTTGGAGATTCTGTCAGACTCCCATACGAAATTATTTTTTTAAGAAACCGCTGCAAAGATTTATAATTTTCATAAACTCAATTTTTTCAAAAATTCATATTAAAATTAATTGTTTTTCAGCTGAAACAATTTCAAGAACGAATTTCATGCTATTGAAATACTTTCCCTTTCATTACATTCATCTTTACTTGTATATAATTTTGAAAAATCAAAGCCTCTTGAACATAAGAGCAAGTGTATTTGGAACTTAAAACTTAGCCCCTTGATTAAATGACAAGTCCACGTTATGAATAGTGAATTTATACATATCTCTCGAACTCAACTAAAGGCCTTTGTTTACTCGAAATGTTTAGATGGAAATTAGGAAAGTAAATAGGAATTTCTATTATATTTTACTATTTACACCTTATTTTTTTTTTTACTTCAAATTGAAAGACGAAAATTAAAACACAATAAGCCGATTTGCCTTTGGAAAATTTCTTGCAAAAAAAATTCATTCAAAAGTGCACTACTGCAAGCTAACTCAACAGATATCTATACCTCTAGTCAAACGAAATGAGATGACCATCTTTTCTTTTTCATTTTTTGTGACTTCATGTTTGAATTAAATATCGATTAACTTGTTTTTTTACTAAGTCATTGTCATATTGAAAAAAAGGTTTAAATGATTTGTCTTTTTCTACTGAATAAGATACTTAAGTTAATTAAAAAAATATCGGAAATCTAACTACCAGATTTAAATTGTCACATTTAAGGTAAAATTTCTATAGAGGGTTAATTTTCAAATTGAATTTTACATTTGGGTTTCAATGATGGAATATTCTCTTGAAAGCACATCCCTTTTCAAACCTTATTATCGATATCAGCTTTAACCACATTCTATCTCCTGTGTATTCTTATCCGTAACCTAATCTCAACCTTTTTCTTCATCTTTTGGAGAAAAAAAAGTTTTAACGAATTATCTAACATACACATAATTTAGGGAATGTTTTTTTTTTTTCTTACCTCTGATAATTTTTTAGCTTTGAATATTAAATAAAACCTACTTGGCAAAAATCTTGCTTGGTTTAAAACACTCAATTCGATTAAAACTGCTTTGTATAATGATTTCCTAAAAGATTGGGCTTTAAATTTATGTATAGCTTAAACTCCTAGCAAAATATTTTTAAGGGAAAAGGAGTAGGTATGGCTGTGTGTCTCATTGAAAATCCATTTCAATCCCTTTGTAAAGTCAAAAATGCTTCAGTTGCTACTCCTATACCACTACTCTATAGTCTATACAAAATTGAATATCTTCCTTCAAATCTTATAATATAATACACTTTCAACTATAGAATACACTTCATAAAGATTTCACAAGGATTCCGGAAGTAATTTGCCACCTCTAGCTACCCACTATTCAATGACTTTTAAATTTGCCCTTTTATTGCCTGCTTTTGGTGTTGGTGTTAGTGTATGGTAGTGTCGATAGACTCCTGAATCCTGACGAACAACGACAACGACTCGGCGTGCGACGAGGAAGGATAAAAGATGATCCATAGAGACCACTTAGGTTTTATTTCTTTACCTTTATTAAAAATGCATGCAATGTTCCTTTTTTAAAACGTTATATGTCTACAATTGCAATTTTATGAGCTGCATGTACCGTACCGCTTGTTTATCTACACCTACTTCCGTGAAAGCAATTAAAACATCGACAGGAAAACTGTTTGCTTTAGATACAAATACCAATTTCAGATGTTATGTTTTCATTTTCCACGAGATTCTTTTTCAAAACCAAATGGTTAGTAATTGTAAACGTGAATAGCATATCCTTCACCTTATCATTGGGTTTGAAGTTTTAAAACTTAGGGTTCATTAAAAAGAACAATACGGAAGTTTACATAATTATGTTTTACGAAGGGTTGTTTAAAAATTAATTTCACCAGAAAAATGATATTTTACCAGGAATTTCAATGGCAGGAAAAAAGAAAAAAAAAAGTTATGTTTTGCCTCGGTTAGAGTATAGTCATGTGTGCTTGTTCTTTGCTATGCAAAGTTCCTAACATGAATAAAACATTGTAGGGATTGTTTTAGAGAACGATGATTAAAATATACAACTTTCCGAATTCGCAGTACATTATATTGCTGAAAGCGGAATTTTTGGCAAACAAAATTTCAAACTGAAGACAAATTATATTTATTAGAACGTGTATTTTGTACGAGTATTTAAAATGTGCATTTAATTTTTGAGATATAACATAAAGTCTTGTAAATATGTCATACTATACAATATAAATAAATACTATTAAATTTTATTTGAGAACCTTTTTCAGAAATTTTAATAAATTAATAGTCAAAAAATTTAAAAAAAAAAACCTAAATCAAAATCGAGACAAAAGCAAAAAAACAGCCCCTATTCCCCTAAAAATGTAAACCCCGGCCCAAATTCAATATAAAAATAACAGGTCTATGGACCTATGGAATATTAAATATTCGAAAAAATTTTAATAGACAGAAGTCGACCAGAAATTTTTGATAGATTTTAAATTTCTATCAAATAGAAAAATACTGTATAATTATCAAATAAAAAATATTTACTAAAAGAAATTCGCAATACCGATAATCTAGACCGAGAGCCCACAGCGGATTTTGGGTGTGAATGATAGCAAAAAAAGAAGTATAGATGTCGAAAGTTTCGCTTAAAGCTATTTAAAAAATCGAAGTCTTCAGTCCACAACTGGGGCTTTTGTGATTAAACTAATAAAAAAATATAAATGCAACTTCGAAGGTAATGGAGTCAGGTTAAATTGGTTTTCAACCCTTAAGCTCCTCGGACTACATATCATGGAATCCAAGTCCATTTCAGTGCATATAGCTCGCCCTACCAGACTGTTTAAAAAATTCAAAATTCAAAGTGAAAACGGTTTTTTTAAACAGTCGGACAGGGTGAATTATACACTCAAATGGTCTCGGATTCCCTGATATGTGATCCGAGGAGCCTAAGAGGTGAAAACCAATTTTGGCTAACTGGTTTTTAGCCTTTTTATGGGAGGTAACATTATATTTTCATGAAAGTAAGATATTTTCCAAAATTTTTTTTTTTAAAGTGATAAAAATTTCCGTTTTTTCGAAATATTAAAAAAAAGTTAGAGTATTTTTCGTAGAATTTTCGTACTATTATTCAATTTTTTAGAAGTTTCTGCGTAAAAAAATATTAAAATCAGTCAATTATTTTAGTTTGAGTTCGAGTTCAAGTTCGAGTTTGACTTCGGTCTGAGTTCAGTTAGAGTTCGATTTGAATTCGGTTGGAAACCGCTTTGAGTTCGGTTGAAAATCGGATGGAAATCGGTTTGAGTTCGATTTGAGATCGGTTTGAGATCGGTTTGAGTTCGGTTTGAAATCAGTTTGAGTTCGGTTTAAAATCGGATGGTGTTCAGTTTGAAATCAGTTTAACTTCGGTTTGAATTCAGTTAAAATTTGGATTTGAAATCGGATTGAATTGAGTTTGAAATCGGGTTGAGTTCGGTTTGAGTTCGATTTGAATTCTTGTTGAAATTAGTTTGAGTTCCGTTTGAAATCGGTCTTAAACCGGTTTGAGTTTTTGTATGTTCGGTTTGAGTTCGGTGGAAAGCATATCCCATTTATTTCAAGATTCGTTGCTTCATCGTAAGACTACTGGAGCAAAAGTGTCAAAATCCTTTTTGCTTTTTTTCAATTTTGTGTTTTATAATTCGTTCATCACGTGCTGTTTTTGCTTTATCGTTCTGATTTACCTACTCTTATTGGCATAATGCTTGCATTTTTAATATTTTTTTTTATAAATTTTGTCCAGTGGAGACTTTAAAGCTCCTGCCAACAATGCTAACTTCCTCTGAGAACCGTCAGTTCTTGAAAACGATGTTTTAATGTCTGCTACTTTAGCTGACGAAATATCTTTTTCACTTTCCAATTTTTTGAAGTATCTTAAACAAAATGTCTAGAAAATTTATTTGTAATGTAATACCTACACAAAAATATATTTAAAATAAATAAACACTTCATTTTTTTTGTGAAAAAACTTGTTAAAAATATAAATAGAATAGAAATAAAGCTCAAAACTTTATTAATATTTCTAGGAAAAAAAATTCAAATAGGCTCAACTTTCCATATAAAATGGCTTTTAAGATTTCAATTTAATTTTATTTTATTTTAAATAAGGTATGCCCAGCTCCATGGCCACTTTTCTATTATTTGAATTTTCAATTTGTTTTACCAACCTAAACAGCTGAAATCTTTCAATTGAACTATATAAGTATGTGATTTTTTTAATGCCGCCTACTTTCACATCCATTTTTATATTTTTTCTCCTTATTATACGTCACTAAAAGTTTGATTTGTGTTTTTTTAAGCGTTATTGAACACAAGAAATATATCGTGTGTAATTTTGTTGATAGTCGCTTACTGACCAACACCAACATTTAATTATATTTGATTGTTTACGCTCACTCTTTTTTTTTAATTTTTTCAAAGGTCTCAATCTTTTGCCAAATTTGGTCTTAAAAATTAACCGATTGTTTCTGTCAATATTTGCAAAAGAAAACTGTAACGATTAAAAAA
Source organism: Dasysyrphus albostriatus (assembly GCA_946251815.1). Taxonomy (NCBI): domain Eukaryota; kingdom Metazoa; phylum Arthropoda; class Insecta; order Diptera; family Syrphidae; genus Dasysyrphus; species Dasysyrphus albostriatus. The sequence goes on from OX276336.1 coordinate 144,730,955, forward strand.
CATTCCATAAATTATCCTTTCTTTTGGTGGGCCGAAGAAAGAAATCATAATTCCTCTCTAGAGAATTTCTTAAAACTACTAAATCTAAAGTTAGATTTCTTTGATATGGAATTCCTTAAATTAGCGATACATGTTAAAATACATAAAAACAAAATAATGTATGTATTCTCAAATTTATACACGTTCTTATACTGTTTGCCGTCATCAACCACTTGCTACACAGATTTTATTTTCTTAAAAAACAACAACATAACCATAACCATCAAAAATACTTTGCACAAAAACATCTCTTTTTTCTGTTTGAAAGGATTCAAAGATCATCAAACACAAGAAAAACAATAACCAACATACATTTTTGTCAGTCACATAAACCACATCCTCTCAAAGAATCCTTTTTTCTTAAAAAACATCCTATTACCCACAGCTGTAGCCAACCACAAGCAATGCTTTAAGTTTACATGCTTATTTTTAGGATAAATTTCTCTCGTTTAGACTTGACAATCTAATAGCATTACATCCCAAATCAGGATTTTCCACACAGATACTCTGGTTGAGGGTGACGAATAAGAAAAAAAAAACAGAAAAGGTCCCCAAGCTCATGTCAAGAATAAAACGAGCAAATTAATATGCTTAAAGTCCACACTGTGACCTTTGGAATCGAGGCCAATAGAGGACAAAAGAAGAACAACAAAATTTGAATTTTTAATCATAGGGATTAATCAGGAGGAAGCGTTACATTCTAAAATTTCTACAACCTACGCAAACAACTACATCTACTGACTGAGTGAATACATTTAAACACAAAACACTTAATCAAAAACACAAACAAAATCAAAATTCTGTTAATTTGTTTTGTATTTTTTTTTGTTTTAAGAAAAAGCATCCGTACCATTAACCAAGGCACTCAGAGGAAGAATATGTGCTATAGTAAAAACGGAATTCCTTCTTTGGTTTTTGCGTTAAGGATGCGCGTGATATGGACGTTAACACTACACTACACGAATGGCCACTTTTGTTTACCAACAAAATTTATGCCATAAACTATACGTTTTCCTTATTCCAGGAAACACTCAATTTCGTATAAGTCTCCTCCCGACTTATACGAAAAAAACACACAAGCACCTCACCTCACCTATCTACATATGTATGACGATGAAGAATAAACAATAATATTGGACGGCAATAGAATTTGCGCGCGTATACACCCAACAAATGAATCTAAGTAAACCGAGAAAGCAAAACGTGCAGAGCTCGCAACCGAAATTCAAAACCTAGCAACTACCGGACCAGAGCGTAGGAACGGAACTGAATACTGAACTCTCGGATATGCCCCTATGATGATGTCCTCATAGGGTTGTTTAGTTGTCAGTACTTTCGACGTCGTCCTCGGTTGTCGGTCGTCGCCGCTCGGATTTATCCTAGTATAAAGTTTGTTGAGGCAGGCTGATAAATGGGTGGGTTGGTTTGTTGGTTGTTCGGTCTTTTGGTTATTCGTGTTTGTTCGGGCGACCTTCAGAAATATTTTGCGTGAGCTTTTCTCGAATGACTTTTCTTTGGTTGAATTTACAACTTTTTATTTCCTTTCAAGTTCAATCTATGCAAGTTTCAGGGATATTGGGTGAGAGCAAGTGAGAAGACAGCGTTGCCAGGTTATCAATCAAGGTGACCATACTTGATTTCATTTCAGTCAAAAAAATTAAATCTGCAAAAAATGAGTTTTGTTTTAATACATCGACAGAACTATTCTTGAATTTTTTCAACTTCTTCCCATTTTGGGAAGTTTTTGGAAGTAGGAAAAAGTTCACATTCCAAAAGTAGCTTCGTCAATAATTATTTTCCGGAAATTTGATCTTCATTGCTTTCAAATTTTTCCCATAGAAAGTTGTCGGGGAATATCACATACACTGAAAAAATATAAAATTAAGTATTTATCAAAATAAAAATTTTACAAGGTCTTACCACACGCAAAATGAATTAAGTATCACTGAGCCAAAGGAAAAATCCTTGAATTGAGTGTTAAGGGGTAAATTTGTGATACAAAATATGCAAGTATTAAAAAGTAATTATGTACATTAAACCCAAAAACTCAGCTAATGACGACCGCAGTATCTTGTCGTTGATTTATGAACGCTCCCTAAGTCAGTTTTGACTTATTTTTTTTGAGATGGTAACACTGCTTACCACCACTAAGATTGGTGAAATAAATGAACCTTTGCCAACCATCATGTGCAAAGATTTTACACCGATACTTTCGCACACATTTATATAAAAAAGCTTTTTTGCTTCGCGTTTCGACGATGGCGTCACAAGGAATTGGTATTTCGTGATTACTTGTTTTTTGGGTGTCGATGAGGTACTAAAAGCCGACTACGACCTACTACCTACACAGAATGTAGGTAAGGTTAGGTAGGTATGAACTATCTTTAATTTTGTGTGTGCTGCTTTGTCGGAACAAAATGGGTTTATGTAAAATTTATTTCTATGACGTGCTTTCACACTCTCTCGACCCCCTTTCAACTCAATAAAGAAAGATTCAAACTAACTCTCTGACATCCATCAAGGATGAAAAAGCCATAATGTACAAAAGAAACCAAAAAGTATGTGTTTGAGGAAATAAGGTTTTAGTGTTCTTCTTTTCTTTTGTTAATTTGTTTGAAGAATACACCAACAGCATTTGTTCACATACATACGAGTATACTGTCATCAGCAATCACTAACAATATATATTTGGTGAAGTTAAACTTTTTGTGAGCTCTCTCCGTCTGTTATGATATAGAATGTGTACAGTGGCGTATACGGAATCTTTTTTGTTATTATTTCAAACCACTGGTTTCACTAGGATATGAATGTTCTTAATATTTAACAAAAAAAAACCTTTATCCAATTTGAACCCGCTTAAGAGTGAGACAAATGGGATTCCATTAGCTGGCAACGAAATAGATAAGAAAAAAAGGACGTTTGTTCCTGGTTCAAATTTTTTTTGGGGGGAACAAAAAAAGGAATATAGAAATGGCATTAAGTAGTCACTACTGGAGGTAAAAGATAGAATTTTGCTGACGCTCTGGGAGCTTTGCAAGTTTTTTTTTTTTCTTCAATTTAATTTTAAATTCGTTGGGGTTTTCTTCTTTTGGAAAAAGGCTATACGTGTTTTACGTGCACAAAGTTTTACCAATTGAATTCGAAAGGGAACTCTGATTGTGGGAGAGAGTTGTGGAATTTTCAATTATTTGCTGTTTCCTTTGTTGGTTATGGGACCACACTGGTGACTGTCGGTCTATGATGAAAATTCTCCCTTTTAACAGAGTGAATTCGTTGCATGTGCAAATGATGTGGTGTGTTTATATGCAATATTCTCGATGGATTTAAAATTATTTAAGATTTTAAATGAACATTATTAAAATGAAATTGTGTTATGCAATACAAATTTCTTTGTTTGGTATAAGAGAAAAATGTTCTCATGGAAAATAATTATGTAGGTGATGGAGTTAAGCGGCAGCGTTTAAGTTGGATTCACAAAAATTGAATCATATAATATGCTTCATTTAGGTCTCAATCGTCGGGCATTTAACAAGAAACACTGTCAACCCCATACTTTGACTATCCACTTTAACTTACGATATACATACATACATGTGTCCGATATGTGTCAAGTTATGCATTCGTAAAGAAAATGGACTCGAGATTTTGATCAAACCTGATATAGTTATTCTGTCTGTCTGCTCCTTAAACTTGCTTTCTTTGATTACTCCCCCTCATTTTTCTCAAACCGACTTCACAGATTTTTCATTAAAATATTCAAAATATACTTTAAGTAAAGGCTACCTTTGCCTAAAAACTTTTTTCCGAAAAATAGTTTTTAATGAAATCACTGTCTTAGGCGCGGTTTTATTATAAAAAACAAACAAAATAAAAAAAAATATTTTCCCTTAAGGATTTTTTTGAAAGGTTTTTATTATTAAAATAATTTTTAAACTTTTAAATTTTTATATTTACATACATTTTGAACCAAACACAAATCTTAATTATTTTCGTTATGAAAATGACACATTTAAACTGATAAATAAACTTCAAGCCATTAAATTATGCCAAAATCGGTAATTTAAATTGATTTTAAAATTTATGAAACAATTTCCTTAATTCAAGCCATCACACGCTATTACCATCACATTTTAATTAATCTTCTTGCCTTAGTATCAGATTAAAAAAATATTATTTGATTTATTTCATGGAAAAAAGCCTAACTTTACAGGTTAAAAAAAAGGACAAAACGCTTCTTTTTAAAAGAATTATAATTTTTGTGTCTTTTCTTCTGGTGTTTATGACTGTGGTTGGATGTGGATTAAAAAATAATCCATCTTCTTTAACCATCTTAAAAGGGATCTTAAAATCTCAAAATTGTCACTCTCTAAAGTAGAAAATTAGCTTGGGTTATTAATGTGGCAGAGTGCATTCAAAAACCACAACTCATCAATCAACTTGCTTGGAGCTTCGTAAGTTTTTAATTAAAAACCATGACATAGCCTCTGATGCTGCCTGCCTCTAGGGATGTCATTTCACACCGCAGTTTTTTTGAGCCTTATGTGAAGTACTTCATGTAGATGAAAGAGTAAATTAAATATTCGATTACAGAAGTTCAAATGCGCGCAATGAAGCAATAAATCAGAGAGTTTTTTTTTAATTAATCTTGCAGACTAGTAGAATCTTAAAATGCAAATTATAGTCGGATGTTGTTTATGAGAGTTTTCCTTCTTGCTTTTCAATGTGATATTGGTTTAATATACATACATACATATGTATGAATACCCAATATTTTAAAATGCTATCTAAACATTTAAGTCTTTGCTAATTATATCTCAGATATGAGCCGAACAATAGTCTCTTTTCTAAAGTCACTGCTAACGGTAAATCTGGAATGCTTTAATGGAAATCAATGGAATTTTTTTCAGATGATTTTGGAAAGGCGAGTTAATTTTCTTTTCAGCACTGAAACCCGCAATAATTTTGAAGACTTTGTTTTGGAAATATCGCCATGCAAACACATTAAGGTAGGTAGTTGGAGGCAGAAAATCGTTAAAATCTGGGAAAGTCACTTTGGATGCTAAAATTTTACTAAATAGAACTCGAAAAACAAATTGGCTTCGATGCGTCGATTTGGTTTGAAAAGATCTTTCCAGGAAGGTATGGCACGATTTATTTCATTAACTTTGAGAAAAAAGTAGTTTTTTTTTTTGAAAAAAAGGCAAGGGGTTAGCCCATGATTTTTTCCGAAATCCATGAAAAATTTGTGTTACAAAATTTTAACGTTTTTAGAAATTTTTGAAAGGTGTAATAATTTCCTCTTCAGAACTGAAACCCGCAACAATTTTAAAAGCTCGGTTCTTTAGATATTCGCATTTAACGGATTGAGGCAGAAAATCGTTAAAATCTTGGAAAGTCACTTTGGATGCTAATATTTTACTAAATAGACGTCGAAAAAATTTGTTTCTGATGATTTTGGAAAGGCGAGTTAATTTTCTTTTCAGCACTGAAAACCACAATAATTTTGAAGACTTTGTTTTGGAAATATCGCCATGCAAACACATTAAGGTAGGTAGTTGGAGGCAGAAAATCGTTAAAATCTGGGACAGTCACTTTGGATGCCAAAATTTTACTTAATGGAACTCGAAAAACAAATTGGCTTCGATGCGTCGATTTGGTTTGAATAGATCTTTCCAGGAAGGTATGGCACGATTTATTTCATTAAGTGAGCGTCAATTGGCGAGGATAATTGACAACTTCAAGTAGTCAGCGAGGAACTGGTCATGATTCTTCTTCTATAAACATATATAAAACTTAAAGCCTTGACGGTCATTTTCCAACAAGAAGTATTTTTTCAACTAAAATGCCACTTTTGAAAAATTCCAAGTCATTTTATCTACTTATGTTAATATAAAAATTTTTAAGTTCAAACACGCTTCAAAAAAAAAAACACACCCTTTACTCAGTCACATACAAATATACAAAATATGTTATAATTTTCAAAGAATACATTTCATGTGGGAGTGATTTTAATGTACTAAGCATCATTGATATGTTATATGTGCCTCCATTTTTCTTTCTCGAACGTGCATTGGTCGTTGCAAAAAGAAGAATTGATTGTTAAAGTTGTGATGAGTAAAGTTGGTAATATGAGATCAACGGCATGCTTTCTTTTTACCCCCATTTGGCATTCCTTCATATTCACTGTGGCCTTTCAAAACTTTCCTAAACAAAAGCAAGTAACTATAGAGAAATAACTTCTGAGAACGTCATCCAATGACGTTCATGGTAGCTGCAAAAACGAGAAAATCTTAACGCTGTGAAGAAAACAGGTCCTTTTTTAAGCCTGTTAATGGCAAAGAACATGAGAAACACTGTCAAGTTTTCAACAACAACAACAAAATATATTCACAACACTCTCAGTTTTCAATTTCCTTGTTATTTTTTGGCGAACAGCTTCACAAGTTTTGGCCTTCACCAGATGTTTGTTTTTTTTTTTTCTATTTTCTCGAGGAGCAATAGCGTGACTTGATGTAGATAGAAAAAGTTTTCTCTTGTTCTCACTTTATTAATAAATCAGTTAAGCTTATTTCATTATTTCTTTACAAAAAGTTAGTGTGTTATTTCTGTTGTGTCTTGTGCGTCATAAATTCTTAATAATGTTGTAAGCCTCCACATCGATTTTTGCTTTTTGTTTGTTTTGCACAATATTGGAATACATTAATAGCCAATACACAGCAATTAATATTTACTGCTTAAAAAGGAAAAGTTACGTTTGACAAAAATGCCAGTCAGGCACCGATAAAAGTTAACCTAATGAATGTTTTGGAAATTAAAAGAAAGTACATATTTCAAAAAAGTTACGCAGTTATCCTGCAGATTTAAGGCAATTAGGATTGTTATTGGGTTATCTCATATGGAAATTTAGTTCCCCTTCACAACGAATATTATATTGAAACGAGTCGATTTTACCCTACAAATTGTGGTAGGCGGTCATATTTGTATCCTGTTTTGGACATAAAAACAAATGGATTTACGAAAAGCAATCTTTAAGTTGGGTTAGCTTCTTAATGATATTTATGGGCTTAACACATACATTTTTTTAAATACATACATATTCACATAAACCTATATGTATGAATCCACAGTAAACATGTAACAAAAATCAATGTAGCAAAAACAGTTAAACTACGATGATTCAGAGTATAAAGAGGAGAGGGAAAGGGGGGAAGATATTTAAAGGAGTGAATCTAAGGGTTATACATGCGTTTATTTATTAAGGTTTTTGGAAATTTGGAGTTTCAAACCCAATTTGAATAGATGTCTACAACCCGGAAGTCGTTTAAAAAAAGGATGCCGATAAGTTATGTAAATAAGTAGTCAAGAGGTTAGATATAGATTTGTGTCTCAAACTAAATGGTAGCTACAAATATGTAAATGGATTTTTTGAAATGCTTTCCAAAATGTTTTTTTTTTCAAACAAAAATCTACATTTAAGGAATAGAATTAACGATAACACACAAAATTTGAATGATTCACTCAATGATAGAAAAAATACTATGTTGTTATCGATAAATCGTTATTCAAAGGCAACAAAAATAGAAGCCTGAGTGACAGTATTTTTATGTAAGAAGCGCATACTTACAAAGCTCGTGAACGTCACTTCGCATTGGTATTTTTAGTACTAACCTTTCAAGAGTATTAACGCTTAAACTTATCGCTCCATCGCTTGTCGCTCACTGCCAAGCCCTTACTTAAAGAAAGCAAGATTATTATTTCCATTTAACTTAAATAAACAAGTTCTTCCCACAACTTGACAACATTGTCTATAGTCTAATATGAATTAACTCAATTTAAACATGGCTTTTTAAATTAGCAGAGCTATGAAAAAGCAATTTAAAGTTATTGAAATATACGTTTCAGTATTGTACAAGTTCATACATAATCCTATATGTATTTAATCTTTGTTTTCCTATAACCTGTTAATTGATTATGTATACCCAAGGCTTTATTCCTTTAGCTCCACCCATAATTCTGGACAAGAAGACAAAATATTTAATAAGTGTCGCTGAAGTATTTTCTTTTCACAAAATTAATTAGAAAGAAGTTTTTAATTCCGTCAAAGAACACAATTAGAATGATTACCCTTAAATTAAATCCGATAAACTTCCATAAAGAAATTAAAAAAAAAAAAATCACCAAACAAAGAGCACTTCACAGCTTACCCGACTTGAAGTATTCTGTGTCATAGTGACACTGATTAATTGTTTAACCTTTGCGATCACGGCCTATAACTCCTTGCCAGGACAATTTATGTTATATCCTTGGCTGTTGTATTTGATTCATGATTCATGTCACAGTATTTGCGTATTACTTATAATCAAGAATCCTGTTCAAATGATATCTAATTTGTGTAGGCTTATTTATTGCCAATTGCTTGGACCCAATGGTAGAACTACACTTTTGCTTGAAAATTGAGATATTGAGATACCTATGTATACATACAATACATTATGTGTTTATTTTTAGATAAGAAAGGAAAAAACATTTCGTTTGCCCTGTTTGACACTCCAATACCAACAAGTATTTTTAAATTGTTTATTCCACCATCTCTCACAAAAATTTTTCTTAAAACAAAAAAAAATATTAATTATTCACCGTAATCCAAACTCACTTTGCTGCTTTGTTCCGTTATAGCACCACATGAATCCTGTACATTTATCGTTAACTTATTATTTTCTTCCTTCGCTATTACCTCTTTTTGCAGTGGTTGCGGAGGTGGCAATTGCAATGTCGACGACTGGTCACGCAAATTCCCATCAATAAGTTCACAGTCATTAGTAGTGTTAACAACATTTCCCAATTTGAATTTATTTAAGACATTTTCGTGCCAATTGTTAGCTGTCGTTAATGTGTTGCCCATTGTTATTCGCGTGCTACCGTTACCGTAACGTCTTTTCACTATCTTTCCGCAACAAGTCACCTTTATCAACTAACCATGGCCAGCGCCACAACAACCATCGAGAAAAAACCACAACTTCATCGCTCGAATACTATTTAAGGATCAATCAATAACCACGAAAACCATATCTCGTCATGGTCGAGAATCGAGATGGAAGTAGTAGAAAGAGCAATTTCTATGTACTAAATAGGGATGGCGACGACGACGTTGGTTGTTCGTTGGTGGAGACTCTGGTATGTGCGTTGTGCTGTTAAATTTTAATGAAATCGGTATACTAGATTGCCGTACCAGCCTCACTCCCCCCGACTCCTGCATCCGTTCAACCACCTTTTCTGTTGTTAATATCATCATCACAACCATCCACAATGGAAGAAGTGAACTGCTCTTACCGATAAGCACAGATATGATGTGATAGAGATAAAGGCGAAACATATTGATTTTTTTAACGCGCTCTGATAAGAGCAGTCATGTGGATTAACTTGTTTGGAATTTTAGTAATAATAATATTTTTTTTTTCTATATTTTTTTTTCTTCGGTATTAAATTATGGCATGAGAAACTACGCACAGCAGCAGTCTATTAGAACGTTATTTACAATGAAATTGATATTTTTAGTGCTAAGCAATATAAATAGGATTTTTTGTTCGAACTTAAATGGGTGTTTATTATTTTTGAAATAAAGATTAACTGGATGAACGGTTTTTTTTATTTTCGGTCCTTGTATTAATTAAGTACTTGGATGCGGATGTTCTGTTGAATTAAGGACGTATATATATATTTTTTTGTTTGCTAGATAAATAAAGTTGATATTTACAAAACTGGTTTCATTGGTTAATACAGTTAATATTAATTGATGCAAGGACTTTTAAAACACTTTTCCAGGGTTTTTTAAAATAAGAAAGTCTCCACACACTTAGTATTAATGTCTGAGAAACCTCTCGATTCATTTGGATGTCGAAGTATTTCTATTTAAAGCAATTTCTTGGCTTTAAATTCAACAATATATAATTTTAAAAGATAAACTGAGCATGTTTTGGATCTCAGCCGAATTGAGATTTTTCTAAACAAAGTGCGGCTTGTTACAGAGATAAAACCAAAGCTCCCGATTTGATTCTTTGGGGATATTTGAAATAAATAGAATACTTTTATAAGCGAGACACCATAATAATACAAATTTGAGAAAACTGAAATTTTGCTTGGTTATGTAGGAAGTTTTGGAACGAGCGCATCTTTGCAAAGCTGAGAGTGGCGCCGCATACGACATTAATACTCAGTGAAATTATGTAAGAGCTATTAAGAAAGTATAAATAAGTAATTAAAACTATTTGTTATCTCTTCCACGCTTCTCTTGCAATTAGTGATCAATGGGAAAAAATTTTAACTGTGTTGTGTACTTAATGAAGCAAGCAAATTTGTATTTCAAAATCCTTGCCAGTATGTTTCCTTTAACAATATAATACAGCCCTTCAGTAGCATTGTTTCAACATGCAATTGTACATCGAATGGTATAGAAATAGGAGATTTTCTCATTTGAGTCAGAAAAAAATTATTTGGATTGCGCAATTTTTTTCTTTCTTGATATGCATTATCACAACACAGTGTCAGATCCGATTAAATATAATTACATATAAACATAAACAGAACTTGTCTTTGGTTGTTCTAAGTGTAGGTAGCTTAAATTGCCTATTTTCTACTTTGCATACTAGTCGCTAAACACCGCTACAAATTTGCGTCTAACAAGGGTACGATAGTCAGCTTACTGATTAGGCCAACTATCGTACCCGAAACGCAATATGGAGTTGGGCTTATTTAAAATTGAATTAGATTCAGTCGCTTCACTTAGCTGAGAAGAATTTTCATTTCTTCATATTCTATTATTATAATTATGTACATTATGCAGGTACATAAGTGATAGAAGCTGCTAACGTGAAAGCTACATACAAATCTAGCTAGTTAAATTTATATGCTTTAATTTTTCAGTTTGTCAATCGAATAATACAAATAAAACTTTAAACCATTTTATTTATTTCTGCGTGAAAATTTGATGATTGATTACCTACCATGTAAAATCAATTTTACCTATTCAAAAAGTTAACAAAATAAAGTTAACGCCCTTAGAAATTTGATAAATTTCAACATAAATGTATGTCCATTTTTATTTCAAAAACTGCGCATATCATTGAAAAATTTATTGATATAACATTTTAAATTAAATTCTCCTTTTTTAATCAAAATCTTAAAATCAAAAAAAAAAAGTTGTAAACAAAAAACATTCCCATGCGCCATATGTCAGATTTTTCCACTTGTCAATTTTCCAATGGAAAAATGAAAAAATCCCTTCCATATTCCATTACCGCCCTATAATAATATAGTTTTCTCACTTTACCTTACGGCTTCTAACGGCATTTGCGATTTCACCAAAGAAAAAATCCAACAAACATGAAAGAATGACAAAAAAATTACAAAAACAGACACTTACCTTCTCCAACTTTTGAAAATATTGCCTCAAAAACTGGACAGGATTGTCCGGACGGCTAACGCACAATTGTACAATGCAATCCTTCAATACCCGCTGAATATTATGCGTTTGAATGTAATTTTCACACTCGCGAAGGCTTTGCTGCTCCTCCAGGGTCGACGCCATGTTTGAGGACATTACGATTCAAGAGATTCGATATCACTTGTCTTCCACTCGATTCTTTTTCTTGTTTTTTTCACTAAACTTTTTTCGTTGTGATTAAAATAGAGTTTTCTTGGATTGAACGTCCTTGTGCAGGTTCACTAATGAGTTTTATGATTTGCTGAGATGATAATACGCGATAATTTCACCAATTAAAGTGAATTGCAATCGCGAGAAATTGTGCAACTTACAAAACAATTGCCCTAGTTATTTTTTCTTTTTCCCTGAGTGGATTTTTTCAGTGGCGGCGCCTCGTTTTCACCAAATTTTCCACACCAATGGAAATACTAATTGGAAAATAAAAATGTCAGATTCGGCTTTCCAGTAGGGGATGATTTTTGAGGAGGGAATTTTAACTATTATGATTAAGGTTGAGTTTTCACTAGACGGGAATTTAATTTTTCATTACGTGGATAAAAAAAAATCACGAGCGCAATTAAAAATAATTTTGGATTCTTTTTTCAGTGAGACATTTTTGAAGATTGGCCTATTCATAGCAAGTCACACTTGCCTTTCAAAAGGTTTGTTCTTGTACTTTCTTTTGAGGAGTGGAGATGCAATTCTCTCGGAGTGAAGTAAGATTGTACAAAAGTGCACGAACGCATAGAACCAAAATTTCTACCACTTTTCGAAAGTCAACAAAAAGTAGAAAAAAAAGTTTCCTATGAAATCAAGAAAACAAATGGAATTTCAATTTTAACTTAATATTCTTAAAGAAATTGTTATTAATAATGTGCGTGCTTTATTGAAAAATATTATAGCTAGCACAGTAAAATTTCCCTCGGTAAACAACAACAATTCCCATTAAGTGTCGATAAATAAGTCAGTAATCTACTGGCTTTGTTGATGTTTGCCGAGAGAAATTTGACTGTGCTAGCTCCCTGCGGTGACACGAGCCAGTACTGGCTGGCCAATTGGCTACATACATTGAACGCCAAATTCCTATTCTTGTATTTTCTGTGACGTCGGCGGCATGCTGTACTGGCTTCTATACTGGCCAGGGTTCGGATATTAATCCAAATGGAATAAATCTACTCCGATTTTAGGGAAAGAAATAGAACTACTACGATATTCCACTTTTTCAAAATTTAATGAACTAAAAACACACTAATCTTACTACGTAATAATTCATTCACGGAATTGAAAACCACGTTTAGACTTTTTGAGCTTGAGCTTGGTTTGGGCTTATTTTAAACACTTTGAAAATTTCGATTTTGAAAAAAACTTTGGCGAGACTAAGGCGAGACCAAATCGAGATGATGGCAAAATATAATCAGTGCCAAAACCCACGTGTAAATGTCATGGTGAGACCAAAGCGAGATTATAGCGGAACAACCGTGACAGATTACAGTGTAAATGGGCATGGCGAGACCACAGTGAGACGAACTTCATGAACACGATACTGCAAACTACGTTTGGACGAGCATGAGAGACGAGACATGAGTCGTCATCGTCGTTTTCCCTTTAACTCGATTTAAAAAAAACAACGCATGAAAATTTTAACAAATTTTTTTAAACTCGGTTGAAAAACTTTTTTTATATCACTACTTGAAATTGAAGTGTCAAGAAAACTAAGTGAATAATATGAGATTCAGTATTTATCTGGATTAAATAATTTAAACTGACCTCCGGAATGGAGTTTAAATCCGATTGCATTAAACGTGTGAATAAAATGGGCGTTAGCAAATTTATAAAACTTTGAGTTCTTTAGGACTGATTCTTATTTTATTAATATTTTGTGAAATAAAATGCGAGTCAATTTCAGTTTTAGACCTATTTTTCCAAATTCTCTCCGAAAAAGTACTGCCGAATCCTTTAACTGGCGGCTCTACTGGCTTCCCGACTGGCTTCGAAAAAAGCAAGCCAGTTGCTCAGGCTTGTATGTGTTAGTATAAAAATGTGAGTGTATTGCGACTGGCTAGCCAGTACTGGCTCGTGTGACCTCATGGTTAGTGCGAAAAAGAGTATCAAATTTGAGTTGAGCTGAATGCATTCAAACACAGAAAAGGCTAAGTCAGCAACTTTTATCGATGTGATTGACACTTATGAATCAGCTTTTTAACTGTTTATTAAGATGGTAGTTGTGTTTCACTATTCTGAGCAAGCGAATAAAAAAAAAAAAAAACAGTCTCAGTATTAATGCTGCAGTTCCATTAGCAATATTTGAGGAGCTGGCAATTGGGATGGGAATGGCAGTTTATTGATAGGGTGGGAATTTTCATTGCCATGTGAATTCTTTAATTGAAAAAATTCAAGAAGCTACCATTCCAAATCATGAGGAATAAGAGTCTCCATTTGCATTATTCAAGGCAACAGCAATAAGTATGGCAACTTTAATCATTGATTAAAGATGATTAGCTGCAAACAAACTGGCCCTGAGTCCTTCGATTCTCTGAGATCTCAGATATATAAACTGCTTGGCAGTTACTTGCCCGTGTGGAATTGGGGGGAATAAAATAATCAGTCCATCAATGGAGACATTCCCTTAAGTACTAAGCCTCATCTATTCCTGTTCTAAGAAACTGACAGCTTTCAAAATTCACTGAACTGTCAAAAAGATTTCCTAGAAAATTTGTGTATTTTTTCGGCTTTCAGTGAATCTTCCAAAAGAAAATTATAGTTTAAAAAACTAATAAATTAATTTTTAAAATTTGTGTTATGCACTAAAAAATGTTGACTTACAAGCGCATGTTTACACGTTTTCAATTTAAGGTAAATAATCATCTCAATCTTAATTAAAGCAAAGCCAACACAAAGCCAAGTTTATTGATTTTTCTGCAGAATAAAAAGACCAAAAGTGTTTTGTTTCTTATTTTTTTCAGTTAAAATGCTCAGCAGTGATTCACAGCAGGGCATATACGCGCCACTAAGTCAAGTAATGTCTGATTCTGACAGTGAAGAAGAAATACATAATTCTAGTCGGCACACTCGTCGCCAACAACAGCAGTATCATCAGAACCACAACAATTTGAACTCGCAGCAGCAACAACAACGGCAATCAAGACAAAGGAATAGCCAGCGGCAGCAACAAGGCTTCCATACTCGCAGCAATTTACAATACCATCAGAAGTACACGAACGGCCATCAAATGCACCATAGTAGCAGCATGTCTCTGCAGAACTCCTTTCGTAGTGTCATGGACGGTGGAAGCAATTTCACAAGCTTTAATAGCGATGGGGAAGAACGTCATCAAACCGACGCAGATAATGTTGCGATTCTGGGAACTTCAGAGACAAAAGACGAACCCATGACCACCACTCGGAAGTGCTGCTTCATCGGTTCAATTCTGCTTTGTGTCCTTACAGTCGTGGTCTTTCTCTGGGTCATACCCTGCAGTGAAGGAGGTACGTGTCCAGCACCACCAGATCGCATCAAAACACACAACTGGTTGAATAACTACACAAAAATTGAACTTAAGGGGGTCATCAATGTCGTCGACGGCTTGCGCAACTGGGAGAAGAATCTGATCTTTCTGTACCGAGGTGACGCCTTCTTTCCTGAGTTCGAACCCTCAAACACCAAACGCAACGGAATCATATCTCTCATCGGCAGTTCTGGGGCCATCGCTTGGTTTGATGAGATGGTCGATGAACCCATCACAATTGACTGTACCTTGATTGATATCGACAAAAACGGCAAGCCTGACTGTTTAGTTATTGATCAGTTCGGTGAGCTGGGAGTTATCAACCCGATTTCCGGACAATGGCACTGGAAGTTCAAGGTCAGGTCTCGGACGAAAGTTGATGCTCTAGACTTCCCTGTGATTCTGCCCGATCTGGATGGGGATGGGGTTTATGAGATTCTTTTAGCGACAACTTCTCCGATTCTTCATTCTGATTCGAAACCTAAGAACTTCATAACGCCACACGAGAATTTCCATGGCGATGCACCATCTGGAGCTAGAAATCTTCTGAGAATACTCTCCGGGCGAACTGGAAAACCCATAGGCGATGGTTACAAAGTTCACGACTGTGATGTTCTGAGGAAGTTCCAACTGGAGAAGAAACACATTATCACTTTCAACTGTGTTCGCAATAGCACAGAGGTTCAGAGGTCCAAGGCGCTTACGGAGCTCTTCTCTCTCGTCACCAATCGATCGATCAAAAGTGAAAAACTCACCCCAGCCTTAAAGATCTCCCAGCACCGTCACTATGGTCAGCGTAAAGAGACTGAAGCTCAGAGAAACATTTATTCTCTGAGTGGCCGGGAGTTGATTGTAGAGAATCGTGGAAAATGCCCCGACGACTGCAATGTGTCTTTCATTCTGAGTGAAGAACGAAATGGGAGGGTTAATGTGGTTCGTAATTTCACCAATCCCGGAATGTACGGAATGGTTCCGGCTCAGTGGCACTTCAAGAACAGCAAATCCAAGATGTCTGGCTTTGTGATGAAATTCTGGAAGTGGAAAAATGACTCTGCTTCGATCAGCCGTCGCAAGAAGCGCGAGCAAGCAAAAGAAGAATCTGACTTTCCCACCAGCGAGTTTAATATATTCGATCATTTGGTCCAAAAACGTCACACCTACACGATTCCGGAAAAAATCGCCCGTGTCGAACGAAGCACTGCCAATATCAATAGCAGTAGTCTCCTGCTGAACAGCTATAAGCGACAATTGATCACCGAGACAGTTGTGCTCGTCATATTCATTGGATCGGATACGAGAATTGAGAACACCAGCCAGAGCGACATTATTCAGTTCTGCAGCAATGAACAAGATGAAGTAGTATGCCAGCCAGATTTGAATAACCAAGAGAATTCCCTTCTTATTGCTGACTTGGATCAGGATGGATCTCAAGAGCTGGTCTCGTACTATTCGACATTCAAGAAAGATGACCCCACCAAAGACTGGAAATTGGTGACATATGTGCAGTTGCTGCGATTGGAATCAGAGCTTCCGGGTTTCTATGTAGAGGGAAAGCGTTATTAGAATTTGTGGGAAGGCTTTCATAAAGAAATATTCAAACACACCAAACACACTCGTAGAATCTAGAAAACTGCACCTTTAATAAACCGAAACAGAGCCCTGCTGGTTTTTTGTATCTCTTAAAATACTTAATTTTGTAGATGGAGAAGTTACCACAGTGCAGTTGCATGTTCTTTGAAGTCATCTCTTTCAACGTATCTTGCCTTATATTATTTATTTATTCATTTATGGTTTAATTTAGGAAAAGGACTATTCAACAGATTCAATTCAGACTGTTGAATTGGTATTTTTAAATCACTCAGCCAAATAGGCATGCAAAAGTGGATTGTGCAATAGAAAATTAAGGAGAAACAAATAACAGGGTTTATTAATTGCATGCCTCTTTGGCTGAAGTTATAACAGAACTTTTTTTTGAAATAATTTATACTTTGTTTAATTTTATTTTTGTGTTGTTGTTAAATGGCAAAATAGTTGAAATGGTTTAAATATTCAAAATATGCCACCAATTTTTTTACTTATGAAATATTTAAATTTAATAAATACAAAAAAAATAGTTTCAAGGTTAGATTAAAAAAATAATCCATAATATTTGGACGGTTATTTAAGTAGATTAAAATTATACAAATAAAAAAAAATAGAATTATGATATTATACCAAAGTATCTTTCAACGATAAAATAAAATAGAATTCTAGTCATTGAAAATTATAATTAGAACATAAATTATTTATTGGTGTATTTTATTTCAATAGTGATCCACCTGTTAAATGAGAAAAGTGGACAAAAATATCTTACCTTCCAAAAACCATGAGAAAACGAGATTTTCAAAAGTATCTATTCATTTTAATGAATTAAAAAAAAACATTTTTTCACCAACACTGCATGTTTATTTGATTAAAACAACCTAAAACAAATAACGGTGTTTTCACATAAATAAAGTATAGGCTCAAAGGCAATACTTCCCTTAAAACTACATTAATTTCGTGTATACAAGTACAAGTAGTTTGTGTTAAATAAATAAAATTACATCAATTTGAGATTAGGAATCTTATAAAAGATTGCACAAAATTTCTATTCTAAGGCACTAAAAAACTAAACTTAAAACAAGTATTAATGACATTAGCTTTTCTACAACATAAATATGTAGCAACATTTTTCGTTTCCATATCATAGAGGTAAATATTTACTTAAGATCTTCTCCAATAGCTTTTACCATGCGACAAACAACTTCTCCGCACGTATTCTGACGTTTCTTTCCAACCATAACGACCTCCTCGTGATTCGCCTCGTCGTCACTGCTATTATAGTCTGTAGCGCATTTGTTTGTGATCAAACTGAACGCAAATACTGTCATATCACAGTGACGAGCAGTAATAACTTCATGAACTGTTGACATGCCCACTGCATCAACTCCCATGGTACGTAGCATTTTCAATTCAGCAACGGATTCATAGTTTGGTCCGCCTAGACAAGTGTAGACACCTTCGTGCACGTCATTTTGTACGCCCATTTCTTTGACAATCTTTCGGGCCTTGCGAACTAGCTTAGAATCATAGGCATTTGTCATTGGTGGAAAACGTGGACCAAAACGCTGATCATTTGGTCCCTGAAGAGGATTATTTCCGGCGAAGCCCATTATATTGATGTGATCTCGCACAATCATAAGATCACCCACTTTGAATTTCGGATTTAATCCTCCAGCAGCATTTGTTGCAATGAGATAGCTCACACCAAGTAATTTCATAACACGAACTGGCATGGAGCATTTGGCCAATGGATATCCTTCGTAGAAGTGGAAACGACCTTGCATGCACACAACTGGCAGCCCTTCTAAGTAACCAAAGACAAGCCGACCCACATGTCCTTCCACTGTTGACAATGGGAAATTAGGAATGTTCTTGTAATCGAATGCACATGTGTTAACGAGGTGATCAGCTAAAGAATTTAGTCCTGAGCCACAGATTATTCCAATTTTTGGCCTAATATCAGTGCGAGCTTTTAGATAATCGGCAATTTCTTGAATAATTTCATAAGAATAGCTAAAATGAAGAAAGAAATAGTTAAAAGAGCATAAAAATCTATTTTTAGGGTTTGAAGAAATAAATGAAAAATGATGTTTCTAAGTGGATGATTTGAGTTTGCAATGTGGACAGGAGGAATAATATATTTCACGCAGGACTACAAAAATTGGTATAAATTAAACTGAACTCGTTTTTTTTTAGAGGTCCAAGTCATGCTTTGATCCTAGAAACCTTTATAATTAAAAAAAAATTACAAATTGTCTATAAATTCAAAAGTGAGGCGGATATAATAGATATCAATATTCAAGCTTGCATTTGCCAAAGTAAACTATTTTATTCATATTTTAATGATAAAAAATTGCAATAAAACCGCTATGCACCTGCTTCAATTGTAATACTAAACTTTTGTTGTTCATCCTCTGTGCACTTGAATGATGTTAGTCATGAGTCACGACGAATTCTATTTCTTCGTTCAATATTTTCTGTTTTTTATCACTTGTAACATAATATGATGTTGTTTTCGACTTCTGTGCGTTTTATCAGAACCATTGTTTGCATTAAATACAAATAAACTACGTCGAGGTTGGAGTTCAAACCCAAGAATTCCATCCTGACGAGCTAAGTGTGAATATGTATATAAGTGATAGGTGTTTTGACATTGAATAATTAAATATTTGTAGTTGCATTCAATGGTTTTGATTGACCCCACAAAATATTTATATGAGTGTTCACCATACATTGAGTAAAACTGAAGAATAAATAGTCGAAAAAAAACATTCATATTAGTGAATGAGATCTGAAATGAGGCAAAACAACTTTCTTACATAGATTAATTTAGGTTTTATAATAAACACTTTTTATAATAACACCGGGTTCATAGTTACGCTCAGTTTCATCAACTACGTTGGGATTGTCAATGAAAGAAATGATTCAGTTCATATTCACCTAAGTGAACGTGAAAAGGTCCTAAATGTATTAATTTAAATAAATAATTTGAATGATTATATGAAGTGAAGGATTTTTATTCAAATGATTCGAATCGAACAAACTTTTAAAGTTTGAAAAGAGTTAAATCTTTTGAACCATCGTGTAATAGCTGACTAAGTTAGCAAAGGCCATTTTTTTCGCTTTTGGAATGCGAAAAACATAACTTGGGTTTAGCACTTTCTTACTTAGTTTCTAAAAAAATATTTTATTTGTAAAGTTGAACTTTTGTAGGTCCACAAATTTCAGGCAGGTTCATAAACATCGCAGAAAAAGGAAGAAGAATTAATGCAAAATATAATGGTAAGAACTTACTATGTGGATGAATTTATGATCTTATTTTGATTGATAAATTTTACTAACTTTTCTTCGTTCAAAACGAGCTGAGTTTGCTCATCGGGTGAAATTTGTTGTTGTTGCTGTTGGCCTTCTTGTCTGTAATTGAAAATGGATTTGCTTTTTTTGTGAAAAAAAATCAATTTGGAAAATTTTCATCAATCATGTTAAACTTAAATAAAGGCTTTTTGCAAGGTTTAAATATTGCAAACCGATAAGAGTGGGCGTGTTTCCTTTATAATACAAAACGCTTTTTAATTTGAATGTACGCCCTTTAAAAAAAAAAAAAAATTTCAAAGAATAATTGTTGTCGGATAGGAACGAAAAACAGGAAAAAATCGACTGAACAACAAAAATGAAAACGAAATATTAAAAATACTAATTTTTCTTGTAGAGTAAAAAACACATTCTTTTAATTCAATTTTTTTTTTTAATAAAACTTAAAAAATGAATGGCTATCACCCGATATCAAAGTGTCTTTTAAACCTTGAACTGAGTTCAATTGTTCTGCTGATTTCATCTTTAAACCAAAAATGGGGTTTAAACTTCATCTGTGAAACTGACGTGGTTAAAATTTTGCTCCGTGTTTCATGAAGTACAACCATGGTTCAAGCATAATTTTGTCTATTATAACATATTTGAACTTTGAACCATTGTTGTACCGCTTGTAACTCGCCGAAATTGGTGGGTTAAATTTGCTGACCCACGGGTTAAAATCTCAACCATTCGTTTGTACAACAAACTCTAAAGCGAGTTTGTGTTTATAAGCACATTAGCTAAATTAGCACTTTTGGAATACATGCAAATGCATTTTAAAATTATTACAGAGAATTTCATTATAATACACAACAAAAGCTAGTCCCTCCCATGATTATTCTCCGTAGCTCATGTTTCATGTAACAACTGAAACTTTGCTGAAAGCATAACAATCGATTGAAATTCATCTTGTAACTTAAATATCATAGAACCTATGAATGTATGCACATAATGTCTGCGTCACAAGCCGAGATATCAGATCAAGATTGATATGGAAGAAAGCATTCATGATGAAGTGTGTTAATTTAGTAGGTATAGCGGGTGCAACGTACAGCAAATTATATAAATTAATAGGTAGCTTCTTTATTAAATATAAAAGTTAATACATACAACAAAATTTGAGCGTTTTTTTGTTAAGCGCATTTCGTCTTAATGATAAACTAGGAATTATCTGTATACAACTGATTGTTTCCAGACATATTGGTTATGGGAATAATTGGACAATATAATAAGGGTATTCAGGCAACTTCGCAAAACCATAAATAAATTAACAAATTGGTTAAGTGTATCTATTAGTTAATGAACTCTGTCAAATTTGTATGGGAAATGATTGACACAATTTGGTTAACCTTATCAAAGGATTTTGTTGCAAAAAATTAACCAAACTGGTTAAACTTAATCCAAACGTCATTGTAACTACTCTAATTGAACATTAATGAAGTTCTTGCAAACTTTGCGTAAACTTATCATTTTACACAATTTGTAAATTTACGACGTTGCATGAATACCCTATATATAAATCCAAGAGCCAACATCAAATTTTGAAAGGGAATGTATTTACTAAAACCAGGAGGGACAACCAATTCAATTAATTTATTACAAAACCAGTAATGACGCTTTGTCATTTTTTCCTAAATCTACAGACATTAATTTTAATAACCCTATGCCAATAGAACTCAAGATAGGTTCTCTAAGGTTACTGTTCTTTGCAATAACATATACCAATGTGCCTTACCTACTAATTTTTTAATTTTTATTTATTTGAAACAAATGTGCAACCTGGGACCTTTACAGATCATCAAAGAGGTCATTATAATAAGTTCAATACAGATATAAAAATAAAAGGCTTAAGCTAAATATTATTACCACTATTATTATTACCACTATCACAAAGATCAATTACAATTTAATTATTTTATAGATATCACTCTAAACAGCCGAACGTGGGTTACCTACATACATTATATATTTTAAGAGGATAATAAAATTGGTTTTGTTAACTATAGATTATCAGCATGACGCTTTGTAAGGCGGTTATACAACAAAAATGTACATAGCCCCCATATTAATAAACGGAGGATAACAACGTGCTAGCATTTGTTGACTTCTTATTCTTATTAACAAATGTGTAATAGTCTGTGACGTGTGTAACGTTAGGATAACTTTAATGCACCAAATTCCGCATATAATAAACGGATAACTTTTTAAAACATACACGCACATACATATATGTATGAAAAGATCGTATACCTACACTTCTTAAAGCAGTTAACATGTGTGTTAGGAAGCGGATACCAGTTTTTTTTACGAGTATTAATACTGCTAATAGTTTACAGTTCCGATTTAATTTTTCTTAGCGTATTTTAACAGTTCTCTGGTTAATAAGTACCTGCCATTATTTTTAATGGAAGTTCCCACTAATAAAAAACTTATCCGCTCCCTTACACAAGTGTTAGCTGGCGAACGGATAAACAATCTGTCCATGTGATAAGTGATAACTTTTCTTATTAATAAAGGTAATGATATCTTTCCAATATTTTTCACATCATCAAATTGCGGAGATTTTCTAATAATGTGTCAAATACATGCACTGATTTACGAAGTGCATACTGGTAGTAGTAGAGGTAAGCAATTGTATCGAATGAATGCGTGTATGTGTTAAGAAGTTATCCGTATTCCGTTCGATAACGCACAATAGGCATTCGTAAAGAATAGTATTAATGCGTACACTACACACACGTTGTTTTCCGTCGTTTATTACTATGTAGAAATGGGGGATCGTGTAAAAAAATGAAAAGCTGCCGTTTTTTGGAAAGAAATCAACCAAATCAATTTCGAAAAATTGTCTTCAATCTAATTTTTTTAGAAATCTTGGAATACAAAACTATTTAAATTTTATAAAAGATGCCGCATGAAAGGTTGTCTCTCTTTTTCTCAGCGTTTGCGAGAATGTTGAAAATAAAAAAAAAATTTTCTATGGCATTAAAGGGAATTTATTGCACTTTTTATTATCCACTTTTAGATGAGTAATGACTTTCTTAAAAAAAAACTGCACCACTAACTTGCAACTTGCAATGTTATGCTCTATTTTTGTTTAATTAACTTTTTTGAATTTTACGACAAAGTTTATTTAAAATAAAAATAACTAAGAAATACGACAACAGCTACAAGGTCATGCTATAATTTCTTAAAAACCATTCTCGAACAATTTTTCTAATTAAGTTGTTTCATAATCATTTTTTGAAAAAATAATTATCCAACTTAAAACTTAAAAAAAAGTTAGTATATTTGCTCAAACTATTTTATTTCTTTTATATTATGAAGTATTATTTCAGTTATAAGTATTCAATACTCCTATTAAGCACTCAAAACCAAATGCTTAGATGTTATTAAGTTTAAAAAAAAAATAAATAAAAAACAGCTATTGCTGTTTTATTATCTCCAAAAGAGAGCTGGATTAACTTTTAACACGTGCTACAAAAACGATTTTGAAAATTCCTCATTATTTCTTTTTTGTACTAAAGTTAAATCCAGATCAATACCCGAATCCCGACAGAAGATAATAAAACCCACCTAATATCTACTTTAATACTTATAAAGTGGAAATCGAGAGTTTAGTGGAGTTTAAACAACAAATTGAAGTTCCGGTGTCAAATTGCAGAAAAATTATTTTTTTATTTCTTATTTTTCTTAACTATTTTTTCCTTAGAATATATCCAACAATAATTTTAAAATTATTCTGGATGAAGAAAGGGTCACCCTGTATATTATGCAAGATGCATTGAAGATGAATGGAAATCTGAGTGATTTAAGACACTTTATGGAATCATTTTTTGTATTTTATTATAATTGTGGATAAATATTAACTAACAATTACAATTGTGTGTGTACATTAAATTAATTAAACAATATCTTATCGATGTTTTATGTTATTAGCCGAAGTAAAATTCTCAAAACTATTTTCCAATTTTCAAAGAAAAAAAAAAAACTGAGCTGTCAAAACAAATAAATCTCACCGCGTTACATTGTTCACACCTATTCATCGACACGAAGTGAAATTACAAATACAACAATGTAAACAAATGGGTTTTGGAGGGTGAAACGTACGAAAGATTGGCTTCTTGGTAATTGATATTCTCTGCTTAAAACTATCAAAGGTCATTTCAAAACTATTTGGTACGGTTCTACATTAGTTTCTTACTTACTGTATAAATAGTGATGGACAAACTCATAAATTAGCAACTGAAAATCATATTCTGACTTTATTATTAAAAACAAGCAACTATGGAAAACAACATTAAAAAGGTGATAAGAGATACAAATATGCCACACTGTTTTTTTTTTGTAACTAGTATTTTTAAAATAAATAGTTTTAAAGTATCAAAACTTATTTCCATACATACTTATGTATATGTATATAAATACATGTTTGCTGTCGAGCAATTAATTGTAACGCATTGTTAATTGAAAATGAAATTGATATTTTCTGAAACTCATGCGAGGAAGCGACATTATTATATATGTATTATGAGTATAATGACGATGATATGAAATATTTATAATGATGCAGCATAAACTGACGCACGAGATCATTTGAATCAATTAACTTTAATAGATTGTTATTGAATTTCAATGATAGCAGAATTAGTTTTGCAGACATAAAAGTAGGTAGGTAGGTACCTGCTAAACTACATATAACAAAAACATTCAAACAAATTTGTTTAATGCTATTTTAACAAAGGGAAATGATTATAAATATAATTAAACTGTAAAAAAGATTTAATAATATATTTATATTGAAATCTAATATGGTAGGCTCTTTTAAGGGTTTAAAATTGTATATAAATGTAGGAAAAAAACAAAAATAATAATTTTACCTACATATATTCATATTTTAATCATTCTTAGTTGTGACCCCTAATTGATAAGAATATAAAACCAAACTGTCTTATAAGATTTTTTATTTTTTTTTGTCAACTTGATTACGTGTATAGGTACCTACCTATCTCAAAAATATAACTTTGAGAATTTATACTGGGATGGGATAGGTATATCAAGCAAATAACGTTATTGATAGAGCAATTGCAAATTTATATTCTTGTTTATTTTCTGACGCAATGTATTTTTAAATATGTCCGATAATTTTTCGGAGGCAATACGCAATAAGTTCATCAAAAACATATAATTTTGTTTTAATATTTTTATGAAAAGCAATAACAAGGATGCAAGAATGCCATGATCGTGAACAAAATAGAAAAATATCTCAAAATGGAATTAATTTTAATTTCAATTATGCAGATATATCAAAACTTTTAAGGCAGTTGGTTTGGATTTGTACATAAATTTTGTAAATAAACAAAAAAAAAACAAATTTCTGTCCCAAACGGTGCCATTGCTTACTGTACGTACCACTGGTCATAAAAGGCCATAGACATGCATTTTTGCATTACTATACTCTTGAGACAGAACAATTTAAAACGGTTTTGATTCGATTTTTTTGTGTGATCTATACCACGGCACTTATAAACAAAATTTAACTTTAAATTTTATTTAATTTTTCACGAAAACCAGGAATTAATAGAGATATATTTAAAAAATTCACCTGACCAGTGACGGCGCGTGGTTATAGGGTCTTATTTAACATCGACCCCACAATATATCAGTTTCTGAAAGATAACCAAAGTCGATAAATCCGTTTCCGGATAATTTCTTTCCATGTACATTTATTATAAAAAAATTCTTATTTTTCTTCAAATATCACCAAAGAATCAAGACATAATTGAATTACAATTTTATTTCCGTTAAGGTATCCTTTTAGATTTAAGTTTGATTTATTTTTGTTCAAAATTATAAGTTATTGACTTCTAAACCATTCCTCAAATATTGTAAACACTCAAAAACTATTTGCGTGTTGAAAAAGAAACAAATCTTTTGGTTGAAAAACTATTCTCAATCTTGAAAATTAAAAGTCAGTCATTATCACTTTTGTATATGAATACAATTTTTCACAACACTTTGAAAATATTCCATGGTAATAGAAATTCCACAAGCGATTTCGAGCAATTAAAAAAGAATTTACTCACTCTTTCATCAGAACTACTTTCCCAAACAATAAATTATTAGGTACTAATAAAGAAAATAATCAAACGTCTATTTCTTTAACTGCGCGCACTATTTCACAATTGCAAGTTGCAACCAAGAAGCAAGAACTTGCACTTCGTAAGCGAAACGTGATTCCCTTTATCATAGTTTAGATACAAATAGGGCACATTCTTTTGTTTTGCTTTTTCAATTTTTTCAAGTTCTACTGCTACATACATACATTCATAAAAATGCAGATGTAAGTATAGAACAGATAGCACCGGCTTAAATATGTAATATGGCAGGGATTAAAAAAAAAATACCATGAAATTAATTGAGCTGAGTAAGAAGTTAACATTCACTTGCAGAGGTTATATACAGCAAACAAAAAATATAATCATGTATCAGAGAGAATGAATTAAACTAAAATGTTCACATTTTCAAAAGTTAACAATTATTTGTTTACTTACAATGCATTTTCGGTTGCAGTGTATGTTCCGCTGGAGTTGCCATTTCCTGTGGCTCCATGGGTTGTTTTATTTGCAGTAATAACGCTGTTTCCATTTGTATATCCAGTCATTTTGATAGATTTATATTTTAATGATATTTTTTTTTAATAGCACAAATAAATATAAAAATAAAATAAAATTTGATATTTCTGTCTCGCAAAGCGATCTTGTTCAAGAAGAGAAGATTTTTTGTTCGATGTGAACTTGTTAAAGTTTGGTTTAAAACTGTTGCCTCAACTTGTATCGAGAGATATTTATAATGTTGCTGGTTGTTTTTGTAATCATTATAGCTTCTAATCTATTATGTATATTAAGGGGGGAAAGGAATAGTCACACAGCTGATTGTTGTTTTTGTTGACATGCATCATTCATCCAGGAATGCGTATACATGTGTATGTGTAACTTACATACAAATGTAGATAGATATTTGGATTTTTATAGAATCGCCTGTTGAAGCCGATAAGAATTCGTTATGGCTTAGATTATAGAAAAAAAGGATACGGCCGAACTTAGCATCGTTGGAGTCTTTAGGCGACATTAGTTGGCAATTCCTATAGTTTCAATGAAATGCATTTTCTTAACTTATAATATGTAAACTGCATTTGAAAGCACTTATTTATATATTTCGAACTTAAGTAATGGTTATTGGTCAAAATGCAGCGACACTAAACTTCAATAGATACTGGCATAACAGCCTTTTGTTAAGGGCTTAGTATGATATACCAGTTAGCAATCTTCTAAATACTTAGTAATTTTTAAATTTTAAGCCTTATTTTGCGTTTTACCAACTAGAGGCATACTAATCCCATCTTATTAAAAACAGTTGACCTGAACACGTCCAAACAGTGACAGTTCATATGCAAAATATTTGAAATCAATTCTTTTTTTGGTCATTCATATGTAAGTAGTAGGCAATTGTTTAGACAATAACAGATAGACGAATAGATAAAACATGAAACTATCTAAGAAACCAATCGTGTAATCAGGCTTTTTGTATTATTTTTGTTGTTTCTAGCCGTTTTCCTTTCGAGGGAAAGCAGTTTGTTGTGTTTCATTGAAAAAAGCTAGTACTTCGCCACCTCCAAAGGAAACCCGCTTTTTGCCGGTAGTTTTTTGCATATTTCTTAATTTGAATTTTTCGAATTTGTACAACTATCAATGAATATTTTGCCGCTTCGTTTACGTAAGCATTTCGTTGTCTCATTGGAGACCAACTCAAAATTTCGTTTCACATCAATAGCGTATTAGACTTCAAAGTTTTTGGCCAAAATTAAACTTTCTATCGAAATGGACGGTCTAAAAAAATTTATAAGACTATTTGAGAACGAAAAGTTAAATTGCGCAAGACTTTTGCTCGAAGCAAAGATACGCTCAAGACATACTAAAACAAAATAAAGTAGAGGATTAAGGTCTTAATATGACATGTTAAAGAAGTGGTATTAATTAAAAACTCTCCAAAACATAGCCATTCAAACTTTTCAATTTGTTAGCATTTTTCGCCATTTTTGCCCGAAAGCCCAGTTTTTGGTACCAGATGACAATAATGGGACCAGCTATTTAGTCTGAAGGCATGGAAGCATTTGATAAGAGCCGGAGAACAATACTGCAAAATTTCCTACCGTTTAAATATTCTCTATACTCGTAATGTCATATTCGATAAAGACCTTGAAGTCAAATATTCTTAGGCAAGTGATATGAATGTACTCAAAAGGGGCTTTCGGGACAAAACGGCGAAAAATTATAAGAAATGGTAAAGTTTGAATGGGTACTACCTACATATTGGCCAATTTTGAATAACAAATACTTTTTGAATAAGCCATATTAAAGCCTTTAGTCTCCATTTTAATTTGTTGAAAAAGTTTTTCGCAATTTTTAGGTTTTACTTAAATTCTTCCATAAAATTTTTTAAACCATCCATTTCGATAGAAAATTTATTTTGAACAGAAAGTCTTAACTCTTAAGTATAAAATTGTCAAATTAGGCTTAGTTTCCAAGTTTCACCAAAAACATTTAAAAGTGGTCATTGTGGTCAGAAGCGCATATAGCTGAATTTAGAAGCATTTTCGGTTTTAAGCATGCTTATGGGCCAAATAAACATATTAAATTATAAAAATCCCTCATGCACCTAATTGTTCCATTATACCCCTTATTTCTACATATATAATAGTGTCTGGTTTAAATAATAGAGTTCGTAAGAAACTCGACTTTGATTGAGCTTTTGCTGTTATTGGATTTGATTTTCACCAAGCTCTTGCTATCCGCTTTTTTATGTTTTTTTTGTGGCCATTTATTACTGAAATTGTTCTAGATGCTTAGAGAATAGATACTAGATAATAGACAGAAAATTGTGAAACTCGTAGCTATGGCAATGGGAAGAAAAAAAATCGAAAAAAATTGATTTACAAAATAATTGGAACCTGGTTGGAAAATTTTAATAAAATTGGCTGTCGGAAATAACAGTGCTTGAGTATGTTGAATGTGATCTAAACATCCTCTGAACCCAAGCTTGCTCTGAACGATCCGATTGGTTTTTAAAATATACCTACTTGAAACTTGAGCTTCAGGAACTGTTTGTTAAGCATTAGCTTTATGACTCATCCATCATTTTCAAGTTTTTTTTTTTCTTCAATTGTTTTCAGAAAATTCTAATTTTTTTAAGAAACACTAGATGTGTTGAGTCATTTGCGATAGCTCGTGGGGAAATCCAGATCCAAGTGCCTTTTGTTATTTTTCTTTCGACCAACAAAAATAGTTTTATATTTCATTATTTGTTTTTACTTAAAATCAACTTTGCTTTCGTTTAAAAAAAAAACAAACAATTTTTTTGACCTTCGGTCTTTCCAATCTCGATTTTTAGCTAGATTTACCAACATACACCAAAGAAAACTGTCAAAACTGTTTTTGTGGCAATCCCCGATGTTGTTTAGTTTCAATAAGAAGGTAGTGTTTGTTGGACAAATTCATCAAAAGAAACTCATCACTAACACAATTACAAAAACAAATCAAATCTCATTACATCACAATTTCAGCCCAGAAAGGTCACCAGTTTTTGTTTGACTTACAAATTTGGTGGCCTAAATCACACGGCCTTATAATTGGCTATTTATATTAAATCCGCCACTGAACTATTGTGGACATCAACAAGCATGATTTTCTGATGTCAAAGAAAGTTCGAGATACTATTTGTAACTGTTGCCAACTGCTGTTCTTTTATTCTGCCTTATTCTTGTTTATCTTGATTCAGATTTATTTAAATATGGTTATTTTTTGATATTCCATTAAAACTGATAAGAGCTATTTTTATATTCTTAAGGTAAGGTGGCTTTAAAAATAAATAGCTTGAGGTTTTAATAGGTACCCTAATTAGCATTATTATTGTTAATGTGACTATCTTAAAATTAAAATTTGTTTACGGTTTTTAAGGGGTCGCTTTAATGTGTAAAATAAATAAATGATACCTACTGATTACTTCAGGAAAAAGAAACCGAGGAAGTTCAAATCGAAGCCCAATTTATTTTC
The DNA here is from genome assembly GCA_946251815.1 of Dasysyrphus albostriatus. Classification (NCBI taxonomy): domain Eukaryota; kingdom Metazoa; phylum Arthropoda; class Insecta; order Diptera; family Syrphidae; genus Dasysyrphus; species Dasysyrphus albostriatus. The sequence continues at coordinate 144,761,022 of OX276336.1, forward strand.
GGCACATATGATAACATTTATAGAGGCGTGTTATATAGCACAATTTTGATAATTTTGATGAAATGTCGTTAAAGTGTGCAACTCCCTAGCGATAACTCGTTCATTTATCCTCAGGGCAAAGAACTTTCTTAGGAATTTATCAGGAAAAAAAATGTTTCACTCTCTCGTTAGAGCTTTCTTCTAATCTTCTGCCCAAAATTTAATTGTAAAAAACTAATTGGCAAAATTGTTGACGAATAGTAGCAATTGGCAGTGGCAGTTTTGTTCAATGTTTGGAACAGATCTACAATCACGGTGTTGAGCATTGATGTAGTTGCAGTTTAAATACCTGCTAGCTGCTACACATTGATTTTTCTATACTTCTTTGGTTACGTAAACATTTTTTTCAGGTATTCGAAAAACGTTGAGTGAAAATACCGATTATGAAAACTAAATTGTGAAAAGTTGCACCGTCGTCAGTTAAGTGGAGTCAACTGTACTTTATTATGGAATCATGTTGATGATGTGGTTAGCAAGCAAGTGCAATATAATTATTGCTTGGATACATTTCATTCTTGTTTGTTGTTGCTGGCAATATACAAACTGTTGCAAAGTATATGAGTGATTGTTGGTTACCGGCAAACTAGTTTTTTTATTGAAAATACTTATTCTTGGATGTTTATTCTAGAGAAGATGTAGATTGATTTATCCGGTTTCGTTTAAATTCTGGATATTGTCGGTCCTATTTCAACTATAAAGATGAAACAAGAATCAAATTTAATTTAATGCAATTATAAATGCATGTTGCAATTTATAGATATTAGAATTAAGACTCTGATTCTTACAAACTTCTAGAAATAATAATGTTTAACTTTCTTGTTTTACACATGTAATTCACTTTTAATTTATAAACATATATGTATATATTTATATAACCTATGTCATATCATGTACTTTTTTACTTCAAAAACAATAAATCCGCAGCGAAATGTATCTGAAATTATTCCGTAACCATCAAGACTTTTGAGATAAGAAATCAAGTGATTGGAACATTGACTTGGTAAATTTGTTTTTTTTTTATAAGAAATGTGATCTTCATTCTAGAGTCTGGTCGAGATATATTTTTAATTCGTTTTAAATGTTGTTCCATATGAAATAAGAAGTAACCGTCGCATAAATGAAATTCAAGAACCCAATCAGAAAATTTTATGGGCACGTATGCATGAGCACACCTTTGTTTTCTCTTCTATTAGAGTTTATAGTTTAAAAAAAAAACATAAATTCCCAGTGGAAAATTTTGTGACAAAACATTCACGAAAGGAAAATTCCCAGATCAAATTCTAAGGAATTACTTTGACAACCCAGGTAGATTAGCCAACATCATCGGTGTCATCAATAGTTTATCTAAATTTTATGAATAGGGTACCGGGATTGTGGTATTTTTCCATGAGACTAGAAAGATCAATGAAAACATGATGAAATTGAACAGCATTATTTCACAATTCGAACATTTTTTTGTTACACAAAATCTTCATCACATGAAAACTGGTCGCTCTAAGGTGTGTAGTATGGAAGATGCTTTTTGTTTCTTTTTTTATCATTAGCTATATTGAAAAAATAACTTGCTTTAGGAGGATGGAAATGTTCATATTTTGATATAGAAACATATGTATTGTATGGCAAAGCGGGATCGGAAAGAATTAAAAAAATACATTTTCTACTATTTTCAGTTTGTTTTCATTCCACAGACTGTTATAAATGAAATATGTACATACTCGTACAGTTTCACTTAAACGACGACGAAGAATTGAATTTCACGTGGTTTTTAATTCCAGATTTGAACAATGCAGTCAAGATCACAATTTAATGAGCTTTTTATAGGAAGAACGGAAGTGAAAGGCGTTTTTCAATCGAACACATTAAACTGCTTTCCCATGTAAAATGTATCTACTTGCACATATGAGAGCATGTCCAGTTGATAGTACTAGATTAGGGTTTTCATTTACTCACAAGTACTTTGCCACCTTCAAAGGAAAACGGCTGTTAATAGATATGAAAACTTAAGGGCATCTTCGTTCATGCTAGGTTGATTCTGCATTATTTTTTTAAATAAATTAAGAGGGTCTGGTTAAATCTATGTAGCTAATCAACCAATATTGGCTAATTAGCGATTTCAATATAATTAACAACTCAAACTATGGATTCATTGTCTAAGAATGCGGGTAACAAGCACATTCATGGATTCATCATTAGTCAAAATTATCATTGATTAAAGATGATTAGCTGAGTTAGATTGGCCTAAAGGGTGCTATCGTCGTGATAAATCATTCAAATCAGAACCCTCTGTGGAACACCGATATTTATTTTAAAAATCTCTCAGTCTTGAAACCTCTTTAAAGCTCAAGTTGATTTCTCTCATAAGGTTTTATACTTTTGTCCTCTAAGAAGTGAAATTTTTCATGAAAAGGAGAATAATTTATATGTAGTACATATGTGATACAGCAGATGCACATTAGTCGTTTTTCTTATTTAATTTAGAATAGAGCTCTGAAAAGAGTCCGAGCATATCGAACATGTTCTGAACATCGTCTGAACCAAGCGCGCTCTGAGCGCTCTGAATAATTTTAGAAACACCTCTAGCTGTCAAAATGCTTGTGTTCAACATTTAACTCTGTCTACTCAGTTATTTTATTCTGAGCTCATAGAGAGCGCTCTGAACAAACCCAGAACACTCTCAGAAGGAAAGAAGAAACACAATTTGTTACACAATTTTTTGTTTGACAGTTCAGGCTCTGCTCTGAACTAAAAAAAGAAAAACGCCTATTTATGTCACTGTCTAGGGAACATTTAACGGCTAGTTAAAATTCCTAAAGAAGTATTATCAAAACCGACCTTATCGGCTTTCTTATACACTCAAACACTTTCTTATAGGATTGTTTTCTTTTGCATGACGATTGGCTTTATGCAACATATTCTGAAATAACGCAATGATCTGATGATTTCGCATTTCGCAACATTTCAGCTTGATAACAGAGTAACATCTAGTTTGTTATGACAAAAATCTGATAACGTTCATATAAATTACCATTGGGTGTATTTAAAGTGAATTTTAAAATGTTGTTAAGTTAACATTAAGTTTAATTGAATATTCTGTTATTAATTTTAATTCTTATGGTCATCAGATAACGTTCATATGAATAGCTTTTATAATTATATTAAAATTATTAGGGCGTATTCAAATAAATTTTAAGTCACTGTTAAGATAACAGTTTAATTGAATTTTGTGTGATTATTTTTTATTCAAATTCAAATGTTTTTTTTTACTGTCGAATAATTTAAACTAATCGAATAATTGACTTAAATTAAATTTTAGTAAGCGGTTAGCGATTCTTTAATTTTAGTTTTGTTAAAAATGAGTTTAGAAAACTACAATGATTATAACGCTTTCATGACAAAGATGAAGGTACTCTTGGGACTTTGTCACTATCAGCTCTTGGCAAGAACTCCTAAAAAATAAATGTTTGTGTTTTTTGATGGTCCATAAATATGCTGCCAGCTGCCTGGAAGATAAGTAAATAGCTCCTAGCCTTTGTGGAAGCCATCAAACAAAATTACCAAAAAAGTACGTGTAAATCTTGCTAAAAACTGAGATTTGAAGAATCAACCTCAAATGGAAAAAATCGACTTTTTTGGTTGAAAGGAAAGCATCGATGGAAAAAATCAAAACAAAATCGATTTTTTTAGTCGAAAGGAAAACAATATAAGTTCTAGCTAATTTGAATGTGTGAGAGTAAAACAAATTAAATCCAAACATGTCGTGTCACGCGTCTAGTATGAGAGTGGACCTAAAACCTTAAGTTGGAGAATCAAATGTGATAGCAACAAAATTTTCTTCAAAGTATGTTAATATTTTGCGGTATTTTTCTAGTTTTATTTTAGGTACATTAAAAAAGAAAAAGTTGGCAGCTTTTATTGTAACAAAACAAAAATATGTACATATTTTGTTTTCATTCAATTCAAAACAGCTTTTACTGTCTCAAATGCGGTCAAAAATTTGGTTTTATATACACCCTTGACCTCACTAGAAATCATCTGTTGACAAGTCAGATTTTTTTTTCATATTTTTCAGTTCATCTTATGGTTATGGGTTTGTTTACAAAAATCAAATATGAACTATCTACAATTTGTTTTTTAACAAGTTTCATAATTGTTTGTAGAAAAACAAAAAAAAAGAAGCAGCCGTTAGTTTTATTTCACAATAAAAGGGAATATTATGATTATAGATAACTAGTGCTTAACTAGAATAGACATTGAGTTAAAAAAGCTTATAAAAGCTGATTTTTTTCTTAGAAAAAAAATTAAATGGTATGTGAAATAATTGTACTTCACTTAAAATAATAAACTGCACGACTCGATCGCACGTATGTATGTAGTTGCTATTTTAGTTTTCAAGTTGCTTGGAACATATGAACTTTTTAAAAATATTCAAGTAATTGTAGAAGAAAAGGTAACGAAACATGAACCTCGTTCTTTCAAAAATTGTACCAGTAGCTCTTAAAATAGCTTAGAGCAAGGCAATAAGATTTCCAATTGATGCCAGTGTGGTCTAATACATTCCATAGCCAAATTTGTTTCCATCAAATATCTGTTTTTTTTTCAGAATTGGTCTATTCCCAGAACTACTGAAAAATAACTTGAGTTCTAGACCTCTTAATTAAATACCTACTTCTCTTGACGACATGATTATATTAATGTATCTACAGTAAATTTTTAAAAATAAAAAAAAATACAGTTAAAATCAACTTCGTATTTATTTTAATATTCTAATTCGAATTAAAACAATTTCAGTTTGTTTTTTCATCTCACTCCTCTGGTGAAGACTATTTATCAGCATCTACACTATCAGCACACGTAATGGCTTGCCCCCAAGAGCGATGGACCATATTCTCTGACGCAGATTCAGTAATGAAATTAATCAAAAACAATAACAATTGATCAGCTTAATTGATGAAAAAAATACCCAATGTTCTTATCGAAGTTTTTTTGTCGCAGTAAGTTGAAGTTGGCTATCGCATACACGCTAATAACGTGTGAAATAGACCCCTAATGAAGACTGATACAAAAATATAATCATTTATAAAAAATAAAATATAATAAAAAATGTGTAATAACCGAGTCAACAATATGTAAATACAATGTACGTACGTATATTATGTACAGAGGTAAATGATTACAAATTCAACTTATGGGAAATTGTTTAAAATGTTTAAGTAAATATAGGCACGTTTAAAATGAATTTAAGTTGCAAAATATTGGTGAAATCATTGAAAGGTGTTAAACATTGAAGAATCAGCAGATCTACCGGAACTAGTTTTGTAAAACTATATCAAATACGTGACCTGTTTAGGAAAATTAAAAAAATGTTGAATCAAAATGATACACCGGATATTAAGATCATAGTAGTTGCGTGACTGAAAATTAATAACAATTCCAGCATTGTTATAAGTTATGATAAGTTATCTGATAATTCACAGGGCTTTAGGACAACCGACGAGAAAACAAAAGATGGAAAGTTCCATTTTTGTTGTTGTTTATTTATTCTCTAAAAACTTGAGCTGGAGCATCAGATGGCACAGAACCAAAATGTTCATAAAAGTTCTTTCAAAATACCTATCTTGATGGTTTCACTTTTCACCGTCGTGCTAGAACTATTTTATAACATGAAATACTTTAAGCAAATGGAGGACAAACTTAACTGAAAAATTGGAGTTAACACTCAGGTTGGACAAGGCTGCTATCCATTGAGAATATGGCAGCTTTTTTTGATTAGAAGTAGGTCAAGATTATATTCTACTACAATTCTACTACAACCATTTCATATCAATTCATTGGAACAAACAGTTGTTGTCTTGTTATTGTTTTCTTTTAAGTGCGGCACAATTTTATAAACAATAACAAGATAAGAATTAATATTTTACGAACAAGTTTTTTATATAAATAAATTCAACATTAACAACAAAGAATAAAATATATATAATTTCATGATGATGATGAAAGAAAAATCCGAAAAAGGCAAGAAAACAAAACTGAACGAAGGCAGAAACAGAAATGTTTCGGGAATCAGCCCATCAAGAAAAATGTACAAAAATGGGCAATCTTGGTGAAAAAACCCAAGTTGAGGTTGTTCAGTGAAATTATCTTTACTTTGGTATCTAACGAATACTCACCAAAAAGTTAATTTCTAAATTGTGTGCGCATACATATCTATTCAAGATTAAAAATGGCAAAAACAATTTTTTTGTTGGTTATAACTTTAAACGGGAAACGCTATTGAATAAGATTTGTATATAATGTGATTTTTTACAGAAAAAGTTTAAGCTTTTTTCTTTCTCCAACTAGTCTCTTAAAAGACAAAAGACATTACCATTTCGTCATCAAACGCAAAATTATGAAAATTTCGGTTTTTCACGTATAACTCATAAACAGTGAAAACAACTTTGTAACTTTCTTCGAAAAACCCATTTTTTTAAAGCTATAATTCCAAAGATATGAAAAACCTTATCAAAAGTCAAAAAACTCCTGCTTTTGCTTTTTGGTCCAGAGTGACAAAAAAAAATTAAAATGCAATGTTCTAAATAAATATTTATACGTGGAGGTACCATTCGATTCCAGAAGTGATGAAATATTAATTTGTATTACAACTTGCTTCATTGAATTATTGATAAGAAATAACACCAAACTCAATTAAAACACATTTTGATAATGAACATTATGCAATATGCATATATCTCTAACAGTTATTTAAATAATGTTTAAATTAGAATTTGTATTATAAAAAGTATCCTAAAATAAACCCATTTGAATTTGCCGCCATTTGTGTATAAGCTTTTGGCAACCAACCTTAAAAAAATTGCTTACAACTGACAGACAGCATTAATGAAACTGGAGCATTACATGATAGAGAACAATGTGTTTTCATGTCTTCATATGCTGTATTCTATACTATACCGTATATAATCCCATTCTGTATACAAAACAAAAAAAAAAATAACAATCTTAAGAAAAAATATATACATATGTTGTCTACTTATTCAAATCTGGCGTAAATTTTGAAACACCATTTCGAACAGCCAGTCTATAATTACTTTTGAAATACTTTTCAATAATAGCCGTTTTCCTTTGCAGGTGGCAAAGTACTTGTGAGTAGATGAAAACCCTAATCTAGTACTATCAACTGCACATGCCCTCATGGCGAGGAATACATTTTACATGGAAAAGCAGTTTGATGTGTTCCATTGAAAAAAGCTGACAAAGTACTTGCAAGTACATCGCCATCTCCAAAGGAAAACGCCTACGTTCTCTCATGTAACGCTCCATTTTTACTTTGCAAATTCAAATCTTGCTTTCATTTTGGGACACACTTAAAAAAAAATTATATTATAGATTATATCTTGATATCTATACACAGGATCGTTTAAATTTAAGTCTGTGAACTTAGGGAAAATGACAGAGCATCATTTAGATTTTTGTTTTCAAATGAAGTGAAGTGGTTGTACACCAGACAGGATATGCAGGCCCTCGTGCTAATATTTTGGTTATGCGTTCACCCACAAAATTTGCTTTCAAGTCTGACAAATATTTTAATTTTATTAAAAAACTAGTAAAATACTATTTAACAATAGCCTACACAATATATTGAATGTATTTTTCGAACATTCATACAAAATAAAAGCATCATGTCCTACATTCCTTCTGTCACCCGATATCGCATTCAGTATAAGTAAGAGACGACATCAAAATACCCCCAACAAATACTTTTTTGTTTATATTTCCGATGTGCACTGATAAGCGTGTGCAATTTATAAATATACTTTGTTTTGTTTATTAAATTGATAATTACTATGTTGATTAGAAATGATAGAATAAAAAACAATAACCCTTTCACAATATAATTGATTCAAGGAAAATTACCTATGAGCCGGAAAAATGACAAGGGTACATACTTAAGTTTTATTGCTTCTTAGGTAATGGCATGTAACTTACAAGGGTGGTGGAAAAGTTTATTAAAACAAAAACTGATAAGAGGTATGTCTTTAATTCAGGGTCAAGAAAGACTGATTTGTATTAATAAATTAATCAAACAAAAATAATAAGTAACATTATGTATTTCTGTAATAAAAGGATAAATAACAATTTACAATGCAACGGATTTGTTGAAAACAAATAATAAAGGGATGACGTAAAAATGCCAAAATATTTCTGTGATATTTCAAAACTTTTTTATTAATTATGTATTATCAAAAAAAAAATAACATCTAAAAATACTTTTAAGAGATCTATTATTGTACAGTCTTATCTGTTTTTTGAATTAGTAGTAGAATTTGAAAGACAATGACGTAAATGTAAAAAAAAAAACACTAATAGATGCAAAACATAGTGACAGGGCTGGATCAAGCTTAGTAACAAGGAAGGAAAAGTATTTAAAAAAAACCTTTCTGTGACGAGTTTCAATGACAATAATAATTTTCAACAAAATCATTTATTCTGTTGATTTTTCGTATGAAAGTATGCCCTTGAAATCGATCAAAAGTTTTGATTAAAATTTAAAGTTTAAAAAGATTCTGGTACGTAACTAGTTTAAATTCGTACACTGATCCCAAAATTATCATTTAAAATATTTGGAACTTTAGTCATATGGTTCAAAATTGTGAGCTTAGACTTCTACTACACGATGACACTTGAAGTCGTGAGTTTTTAGAATATCGGAACGAATCATGGACACAACTCACCTAGCGGCTATGTTACAAAAGATTGATTCCGCATTGCACCGTCATTGTCATCATCATCACCATCTTACTTTTTATTCATTGATCTCTTTTGCGTTAACTCTATCCGTACGTATCTATTGAATACTAAAAAAGAGTGTAGACTTCTCCAAATAATTTGCTACAATTATCAATTCGCTCATCGTTGTGTCGTTTTTGTGTGTGATTTTTCGTTTCACATCAGTCAGCAGCGTACTAGGCTTAAGGAAATGAAAATATCCAACAAATTTCATTATATTTGAGACAGTTCTCAGCTAATGCCATTATCAATATAAAATACAAAAGTAGGTGTTTGTTGCTGAGAGTGAAGACTCTTGAGTCAAAATGAGGAATCTATGGTGATTTATTGCGATTTGTTACTTTTCGTTTATTAACGAAACGCATTCATACATTTCTTTGCATTCGTTTGTTTTCGTACAGCAACTCCGATAGTTATAGTTCCACCTTAAGTGTCGCGCCGTGCAAATTATATTTAAAGGAAGAATATGAATACAAGAAAGCCATTTGAGAACTTTGACGAGAATTTATCCTCAACTTTATCAGGATATTACGAAATAGATTGATCTCTGAGTTTAAAAATAGAAAAGAAAATTATTCACCTCCCTCTTCTGAACAGTTTTAATAAAAGATTTTCATATAGCGGAAAATGTTGGTTAGAGTCCCCATGGAAAAATACAGCAGCAATATTCCAAGATCTTTGAAATATGAGGATCATTAAATTCTTTCGAAGAACTCTTGATCATTCCAAGGCGGTTCTTTGCCTTACTTGTTTTCATGTCAATGTAAGGAAACATTTTTTAAAAATATCATGTGTTCAATGTAAACAATGTCCAATAAGCCAAACAATTTTTTCCAATGATGAGGAAGTTACCAGTTTTACCTCTCGTTTTAACTCTTCACTTTAAATATTTCAATGAACCAATTGTTTTTTTTCTTTGAAATAACAATTAAGTCATAAGCTTTATTTTGGCATCAAAATAATAATTGATTTTGCCTCAAAAACAAAAATTAAAACTTTCAATGGAAGTTAAAATTAGCACTTAATTCGTTTTGTTTCATTCATAAATATTTTGTGGTCTTCAAAAAAGAAATTTAAATACAGAAACTTTGAAGTTTACATACTTGTATTACTTTATTATCCTTTTTCTCAAATTAAATACTATATTTTAAATATTTATTAATTCTATATTAATAATTCTAGTTAAAAAGTTAAGTACAGTAGTTATATTATATATATTAATCAATATATTTTAATATATCCGTTTTATTTTTATTTTTAATAATAATAAATATATGTTTTATTTCAATGTATTTTAATAATTTATTAATAAATGTTGTGTACAACTCAACTTGTTTTAAATATTTGTAATTCCTTAAAATAAAAACAATTTCTTATTAATTTAATCTGCCGATGAATAAAAACAAACAAAATGAAAATACTCGTACAATACAGAAAAGTTAAGACAAAACCTTATAAAATAATTATTTTTTAAATTAATTTGGGAGATATCCAATTTAATTTAATTTTTATAAATAATAAATTAAAACAAATATAAATGTACAATTTTATTTCGAAAATTATTTTTAAAATTAAAATCAATCATTCAACACAATTTTTATAAATTAAATTAATGAACCACGCATTCATTCGATAACATTCCCTTAAAATTATCATTTTTCATCTTTTTTTGTTGCTTTTTTCGTAATAGTAAAAAAAATTGATTGTAGTTTTTACTAAATGGAAAATGTGTATTATTTGAAATATTTTCGATTTTTTGAAGTTTTTGTTGAGTTTATTTTTCACATTTACAATTGCTTGGGTGAGTCTATTTATAAATGATGAGTGTGTTTGTGGTTATGGCTTGTGGTAAATTATTTCTAAAACTTTATTTTAACTACAGCTTTAAGGATTTTGTTTAAGGACTTTCATTATTTGTTTGTATGTATTTTTTTCAGCATATGTTGAAAGAAACTGATCTCAACGAAGAATTTAAAATAACAAAATAATAAAGTAATGTCAACAAAGAAAAACCAACGTCTAAAGAAGGGGAATTTGGAATAAATAATTTAAAATTTGAGAAATTTAATTGGTATTTAGTGAGTAAAAAGTCTTAAATGCTTAACGAATCGAAGCATATTTCGACAGTGTAGTAAGTAAATCGTTTTTAAGGGTCTTTCGAATGCAAGAAAAAAGCTTTAACGCGTTTTTAGAATTTTCTTTTTCACTTTTCTTTGATATTGTGATATCAGATTTCGATTATTAAAACAAAAATTAAAACTAATAAATGTAGGTGTAAGAAACCAAATACATAAATTGAACCCAGAGTTTTAGGAACGTATGTTTTTTAATAGTTTGAAATTGTGGAATTTTTTCCAAAAACTAATTCTCATCTGTACGAAATTAGCACATTTATAATTATAAAAGTTATCTAGCTTTTCGTAAACTTAAACTTGCAAGGTTGTTCTTATAGCATGTAGTTATTTCAGGTGGAATCTTATGTCAACTTTTTTATTTTCCTTCATTCTGATGGAATAATAAGGTGGGAGAAATAAAATTGTTAGGTTAATTTTCATGTCTATATTTAGACTTAAAAGAAAAACAAATTCTACAGTAGAATTCAAAATTCAAAGAAATTCTAAGCTATTTGATAAGTTTTTTGTATTGCCGATTCGGAACTTTTTCTTTAATTTGTTCCGCAAAAAATGTTATATAAATATTCAGATTACTACTAAATTTTACACCTAAAAAAATCAAAAATATTCTAAACAAAAATATTTATCACGTACGCTCTGGCAACTCTCAAACAAATGAACGTGAATCAAATTTTAATTAGGATTTGACCGTATTTAGTTTCACAATTAAAATGCTTGTTTAGAGTCTATGTAATGTAAGCCATCTTTCGAACTGACAAGCGCGACGACAGTGAACAGAATTTTATAACATTTTGGTCTACATGCAAAAATTCAGTTGCCAAACGTCAAATCGAAATTGGATACTTAGTTTTGTTTTGCATTATTTAGCCGACGACGTTTATGTCCTTTATGTATAGTTTGTCTTCCAATGATACTACTCAAACTCACATATTCTAAAATTTTAATAAAAAACGAAATTATGTACATGCAATGTACATTTTATTTCTTTTTTCAAGCCTGCAAAATAAGTATTTTTCAATGTATGATACTGTTAGGTTAGATAAGGTTGAAGTGGCTGACATTCGTAAAGACTGACACACTTAGATCCATGGGTTGGTCCATGATGACACCACATAAATCTAGGAAACTCTATTCTTTACTGGGTGATCAATTTGGAGCTTCTTATGAAGCGTAATAGACTGCCTATGTCTATGTATTTTAGATCACTAGGGTCGTTGAAGTAAAAAATCACCAAGGTGAAGTCTTCGTCTACTAGATAGAGCGGGGCACGTGCATAGAAGGTGAGGAATCGATTCTTTCTCTTCCTCATCCATTCCGCTTCTGCAAAAATCGTTAGAGAATACGCGTTGTGTACTTGTCTATAAGACAGTGTCCGGTTATAACACCAATCATGGAGCTACTGTGCAATCTATTTAGATATATCAAACGCTTTTAATCCATTACTGGCCAGATAAGTTTTGTTGATACTGTACAAGCTTTAATTTTCTTGTAATTTCCGGTATTATTCCAATTAATGGATACTCCAAATCCCAAACTTGTGTAAAAAGCAATTTTTTTCACATTTTGCATTAAAATTTGTATCACACATATTTTTTTTTTTAATGAAATAGTAATATTCTGGCAATACTTAAGTAAAGTTGTTTGATTCAATCAGACCTTTAATATTAATTTGAAGCTGCGAAAAGTTTGCAGTCTATACCACTCGAATAGTTCCATACAAAATCCCCTTCTAAATTATGTTCAAAGCTGCCTTTCAAATTTGCACGTCTTTAAGACAACACTTTAATTTTGTATAATGTTGGTTTAAAAATTTTTGGTGACAATTATTACTGTTAACGCAGACAGTATATACAAAACTATTGTTTATGCTTCGGTCCTTATTTAAAAACTTTATACCTACATAGCATTTCTCTAAAGATTAGACTTTAATAATAAAAAAAGGCATTTAATTCTTCTTTTATGGGATCAGCAATAATAATTTTTTAATCAGTTCAAATTCAAATTTCACAGAATAAGTTTTTCATGTTAATAATTAAAATATAACAAACAAAAAATAAATTCATAACAAAATCAACAGTTATAGAAAAAAATATCAAACAAATTTGGTTAAATATACAAAAATTCTATTCAAACTTTGTCATTTTTTAAATGCATTGCAATCGATTTTTGTTCGTGGACACTGCCTATGACTTTTTTTTAAATGTTTAAGTATTAGCTCAAATATTTTTAATTTTAATTTTTGTATTGAATATTATTTTAATAGTTATTTAATTAGTATTTTTTTATGCACAAACATTTATACGAAACAACTAGAGAGGGGATTCACTACAGTACAGTTACACGAATTTTTCATTTCTTATTTTTTTTTTTTTTTTTTTTGTCTACTTTCAATGTACTATGAATGATGTGGTAATAGCTAGATATTTTAAAAATGTGTCCTTAGAGAATAATTTAAGTTAATATCTTTATCTTTATGTTTTTTGTTTTACTTTAATTTTACTGTAACTAAGAGAAAGGGTTAATATTTAGTTTATAAAAAAATGTCTTGAAATACCTTCAAAGATTATAATTTTATTTAAAAATAGAAAATTAAATTCTTTGCTGTTTTCTTTTTCTTCTTAATTTGTTTAATAAATTAATTAAATCAGTCCATTGTATGTGTGTATGTGTGGTTTTCTCTTTTCTATCAATGTAGTACATTAAGGGTCGATTTTTTGTAATTACTTTTTCTTAGCAGCTTTCTTTTCAGCTTTGCGTATGGCCTTTTCGCGTTCACGTCGTTCACGTTCTTGATCTTTACGTTCCTTTTCAATGCTTGCTTTGAGATCTTTCAATCGACGTTTTAGACGTTGCTTATCATCGCCCGAGACACCAAGGGTTTTGAAGTCCTTGGAATCCAACGTGAGCAGAGCACCGCCTTCGACATTGTGCTCTTTGAATACCGGAATGTAACGATCAAGATCGATGCCCATTAGCCAGTGTCCCACCTGAGAAAGTTTAAGTTTAAAGGATCGAGTTTCACACACACAAAATTACCACCAAACTAACCTGTTCTTTGGTCCACTCGTGCACAGGTCCACCTTTGTAATTGTGAGTGGATTTTCTTTCGGAGAAACTACTACTCGATCCGGATAAATCCATGCAACGACTGGGCGAGTAGCCGGGCGATGTCGATCCAGATGACATGCTTGTGGGGGACGGTGGACCTTGCTGATGCGACAACTGCGACTGTTGCTGCCATGGAACTGTACCAGGCGGAGAAAGGGATTGAGGAACAACGTTTTTAACTATAAGGCATTTAGGTGTTTGACATTGTTTGTGTGTGTTTGTATTTGTTTCGATTAAATTGGAACAGGAAACGAAAAAGAAAAAAGAAATTAAACGGTCAAAAACTTAGAAACACATCTAAAACCACATCAAAAAGAAGTAGCAAGCGCGTAATCTTTAATATTTGTTTTTTTTTTTCTTTCTAGACGCATTCAATTTGAAAAATAAAGAAAACAATCAAAGCGAATGCAACAATACACTGCAATTACCTTTTGGTTGGGCTTCGTTGACTGCCTGTCGAATTTCATTGATCAACGTCTTGGCACTGATGGCCGCAGAGCTTTGGCTTTTATTGATTTCGGTGTAATCATCGCTGGAATGTCGGGATGAACCATCACCAAGGCGCCTTAAATAAAAAAAAAAACAAAAACCGAAATTACTTTAAACAATCAAATCAAGTCAGATCGAAAAACCTACCTTTCCCGGTCGGATAGGACTTGATTCAGCTGATCGGTAAAAGACGCCGGTGGCGCTTTGTTACCTCTCCGACGACTTGGATACATCCAATTCTCGGTTTGATCGTTTTCTGAGAGCTTGTCATTGGAACCAAGTATACTGTCATATGAGCTATTGAGATCCTTGCTGACACCAAACGATGAATCACTGCTGGTGGTTTTAAAGATATTTGGTATAGTGGAATGGGTTTTGTGGTCTTTGTGCACTTGAGCGTAAAGCTGATTGATTTGTTGTTCCCGAACGTACTTGTCACTGTTGTGTAAATTATGATGTCCGTTCTGGTGGTTGCCATTAGATACCATAGTAGTACCCGTTGATGATGTATCGTTTGTCCCCATATCGTCCTCACTGTCAAGACCACAATCGGAGCTGCTATTACTCAGGCTCTTCTTTCCAGTGGGTAATTGGCGGTTAGCTAAACCTCCACGTGAAGCTAAAAACAATTAGAATTAACTTTATTTTGAAAAGTCTTCAAATAGAGATTTATTTACCCTTACCCAGATCGATCTTGGTCTTTGTCGCTGAGTTATCAAGCAGTTCATGTTGCGGAACAGCTGCATCCAGTTCATCTTTAATTGGAACCTTTCTCTCTACTGTGGCAGTCTTAACACCCTCACCATCGGGTGACAAATCAGAAATCTCAGTATCAGAGAGCTCAGTCTCTAGTTTATGGAACAGTGGCTTTGGTGGTGCTTTACGAACCATTTGTGGCGTTAACTTGAGCGTAGTGCTATCATATGGCAGGACAACAGGAAATCCAGCTTTACGCTGAGTTTCTTGCAATTCATGTTCCAAATTTATGACCCGATCTTTGAGCTTCTTTACAAGCGCATTATATTCGGTGTCCTTCTCTTGCAACAACTGCTGATAGAACTCTTCACGATGAACCATATCGACTTCACGTTGTTGGAATTCACGGACCAAACGTTTGGCTTTATTATATTTCTTATCTAAAGCCATATATTGACTTTGAGATTGTTGTAGCATATTTTGCAGATTAGAAGCCTCTTTTTTAATGTTAGTAAGTTCACGTTCGGTTTGGCGTAAGCGTTCATTGAGCAATTCATCTTCATTGCCTGTTGTTTCTAATTTAACAAGCTATTCGTATAAAACAAATTAACATATTAACAAAGTTTGGTTGACAAAAAAAAACTAATTAACAAATGGACAGAGTATACAAAAACAAAACAAAAAATAAGGGATAAATAATAATAAAAAAAAGACTACACAACACCCACCTTTCTTCTTAAGTTAGTGATTATGTCTTCTTTTAAAAGGCAACTCATTTCACTCTAAAACATAAGAAAAAATTAAATAAATAAAATAAATAAAAATAATAGAAATTAACATTGCAAAGGGAATAATTGAATGCAAAACAACGCAGCTCGAAATTAAGAACTAAACTTCATCAGCTAGATGCAGCTTAAGATTGCTACTCTATTCATAAGTACAAAACTCTCGACTTTAAAGGCCCGAAATGATTTAAAAACTTGGAAAAGGGTGTTTCCATAGGAACCGGCCTTCAACTCTTGATTGAAAAAAATTTCGTGAACAGCAATAAATTTTCAAACCAATTCATTCTGATGAGTTTTTTTCAGTTTTGTTTTCATTTCGGTACAAGTACTGAGTACCAACTTTCAGATAAATATTTGTAAAAAGAATGAAACCACATGAACATATGTGTCATTCAAAATCACCGGGTTTTGTAAGGCCCATCCTGTAACACAACTAAAGTGGACCCTATAACTAAACAATGTATTTTTTGAAGGGCCTTTGTATTTGAAGAATATCATGCGTTCTATATATTATTCAAGTTCAATTAAATTCATTTTATTTATTGTGATAATTATTTGTAAAATAATGAATATCAGAGACACACTCGTAACAATGGAAACACCCAGAAACTATCTATTTATATGTATAACTTTGTTAATATTTGACGCTAAATGTCTAATCATGCACACTAGACTGACTATGATGGCAAATTCAAGAAATTAAATAAGCATTTTTTCAAAAATAAAAGAAGAAATATTTTGCTAGTAATATGTCATTAACATCATGCTTTTTTGAAAATAGGGGGTTCAATATTTATTAGACCACACCAGGGTTGGATCAAATAAGTTACGCAAAACTAAATTAACTGAAATAAGATGAGAATTATTAGAAGAAACTGCAACTAATAATTAGCAACTTCATTAAGATCAGAATTCCTGCTGTTAGAATATTAGATGATTACTGCAATGGATGGAATATACTATTTTTGTAACAACTTTCAGGTTTAAATAAGATCGCAAAAAAGAAATGTTCGAGAGAAGAATAAAAAGTCAAGTCATTTGCGAAACATTGTGATTCATATCAATAATTTTTAGGGGATGAACCAATAACCGTTTGGCTGACTTCCTTTAACGTGTCGAACAGGTGTAAAACTTGACGTACATTCTTGCATATTTCAATATCTATTGGTCGGAGGAAAGAAGTGTTCGACACGTGTTTTGGTAGGCAGACAAAAGGTTATTGGTTCATCCCTTTAAAGGCTTTTATTGATATGAATTACAATATTACGCTAATGACCTTACTTTTTATGTCACTGGCTCTAAGACTATAATCTCAAGTCATTTAAAATCAGATTTTAAAATAAAGATTCGAATATTCCTTGGGCGTCAGCTGTAGGTCGGCCACAGACATAGTATTTTAAAAAAATGGAAAATTATCGACTTTTCTACCTCGGGATTTTAACTTAGAAGAGAAGCATTGACGGCAAATATGAAGTTACTACCTAAATATATGCTCTGGGCCTAAGCGTATTTCATTAAATTAAAAACTTATCTTGCATGGATCAGGTGCGTGTGTATTTATATTCGAGATCAACCTAAGGCAGAGTTTTTTCCATACAAAAAAACATATCTGCCACCACTGAAGTTTGTATTTCATGAGATAATAACAACTTTTTGGTCAATCCTCCGAGCCAACAAAAATATTTCAGATCCTCCTAACTAGTGCCGTGCAGTCTCATAGTTGAAATAATTATAATTTATTTGAAATGATAGAGCTTAAGCCATCTTTTCGATCAAGTTAAATAAAATTTATGGGAGGTGCATACAAATGTAGGAATGAAATAGAAGTGATTGGTCAATTTCCTTATATTTATAACAAGTAAAGCATGAGATGATTAAAAATAGAAAATAATTTCTCTTTGAAAAAGGGCAGATGTATATCAAGTGATGATATCCCTTGAAACTGAAGTGAACAAAAATTAAAATAAAAAAAAAAAAAAAACAATATACAGTGGATGAAGAATGGTTAAATAACAAAACGCCAGCAAAAAAGTGTGCAAATATATCTAATAAATAATTTCGTTTCAGCGAATTTCATCTAATTACCGCTTTATGCTGTTGTTTTTTTTATTGTTTAAAGCACATATCCACCAAGAACGCAATAAATTAAAATAAGTATTTAAGTTTCAAATATGTATAATATGTATTCTAAAACAACTATTTTTAAAGCCTTTAAATTCTTACCTCTTGTAGAAGTCTCTTTAGAGACTCCACTTCTTGGGAGTGTGTTGCTTCGACCTCCATTGGATGTTCAACTTGGACGGGACTCGTTGGTCCCTCGGAAACACTTGAATTAGCTGAAGCTGGTTGTGTTGAGTCTTCTGAGTAGTCGAGAGTTCGACGTAGATATTCTTCTTGTTGTCTTCAAAAAACAAAATAAAAGAAATGGAGAGTTTATTGCAAGTTAATGCTTAGAGGTCTCGATCTATTAGATTTACCTCTTTAGTCGTTCTTCTTTTTCTTTGTCTGCTTGTAGACTCAGTCGTATCAATTGAGCAACTTCAGAATTCTCTGGATCTCGCTCACGTCCAATTTGAAATTTGACTAGGCCAGATGTGTTGCGTAAAACTGATGCTGCGTAGGCTTGAGTAACGCCCACTAAACTTTTTCCATCAACTTCGATTATTTGGTCATTGACCTATAACAGATTATTTATTAGTTCATAAGATTTTGAAAGAATTTTGAGACTAACTTACCTGTATGCGTCCATCTCTAGCTGCAGCACCATTATCAGTTATAGTTTTAACAAATATTCCCAATTTTTCCAAACCAGCATCGGCTCCTACGCCCATACCAATTATACTCAAACCAAGTCCTTCGGGTCCTTTCATTAATTCCACCGGGAAGACGTGCATCTTTTCAACACGCTTCTCGAGTTCATATTCCGCCGAAGCGGCAACCGGATCAACATCTTCATTGCGTCGATCGTAATCGGTTACAGAGAATGTAGAAAATACCTGAATCGGTCCAGAACTAAAACGAATCTTATTATTCTTCTTTACGGCAATGGGCGGATAAGTTATATCGTCATCATCAGACTCTAGCAGACCGGGTACTTCCATCCAAAAATTGCCATCTTCGAAGTAATGTACCCCACTCTCAACGTAAACTTCTTTGCTCCGTACTGGCGGATACTCTGGTATATAGAATTGGGATTCGTCTAGCTGTGTTGTTGTTTCATGGTCAGCCAATGAGTAATTCGAGTTGTGTTTACTCGAGATAACGCTATCATCAATAGTTGTCGTTTGTAAGCTGTTGTGAGTCGTGGAATCAGCAGATTCAGCAGAAACAATACTATCATGAAGTGACTCTTGCACGTAGGTCTGGTTAAAGATGTCATGTTTGTTGTAATCTGAGCCGACGTCGAAAGTTGTGTTGCAGTTTATCTCCTCGTCGTAGGTTGTTTCAACTTTGCTGGCAGTTACCGTTATACCAAGATCCACTTGATGAGGTTCATTATCGATATCAAGGAAGCTAGCCGATTCGCTGTGAATTGAGTTTTCTAAACTTCGATTTGGTGCTTCAAGGACATCGCGTAACCATTCGGGCTCGTCTTCATCGTCGACCCTTACGTAGTTGTTGCACTTAGTCTGCTCTTCTTGTTCCTCTTCTACTCTTCTCTCTTCTTCCACTAACTGATGGTGACTAGAAACAACAATTGGTATGGCAACAACAGTAGTTGCTGCAGCTGCAGGAGCAGATAGAATCTGCTCGACTTCCTTCGCTTGCTCGTCCGATAGTAGTGGTTGTTGTCTGTGGAAAAGAAATGCAAATTGTTAGAAGTATGAACCATTCGGAGTTTAGGTCATGCAAACCTTATTTTGCTTTCCAAAATTCTACAGGACAAAACATAGCAACACGTAACAAATTAAATAAAATATTTTATATTCGCAAGCAGTATAGTATACAAAATGCAATACAAAAAAAAATTAAAGATGCACAAGGACACGAAGACGTAGATGACGATGCCGATGACGATGGAACGTATACGACAGGTGCCGACCGAATGTCATTCCCAGGTGGAGTGTTTGTAGCGAGAATGGAAGCCGAAGCACAAAAAGGGACATCGATTCGTATGTGTATGCATGCACAAAACAAGGTCAACATCGGTATAGCAGGCAACAAAGGCATCACAAAACAGCAGCAAAAGCATCACAGGATTCAGTTAGGAGTAGCAGCGCGCCAGCAATAGCAGCAATATAATTGTTTTGCCATACAATTTTAATTAATAGTAGTTTTACAGGAACACATCAGGATGTAGAGGTGTGTGTTGGTTTAGTTTGTATTTATATAGTTTGTGTGTTGAGTTCATGCGCGAACAATATAAGAATGACGTCATAGTATTCATATATATGTATATATATGAAAGAGTTTTCGATGTTAAAGTTGAAGGTGAAGCAAAGTTTTTTTGTTTTGCATTATTCAAAAAGCACACACATTATGGAGAAGAAGAAGATCATCGGAGTATAATGACGATTTTTTTTTTGTATGTTCGTATGTAATATGCATCAGCAAAGATATAGGACATTTGGTGTTGATAATTAGAAAACATAATTATAAAAGAAATGTAAACAAAAATTATAAGAACAAACAGAAAAATGCAATTAATGAACAAATAAGCAAATAAGAGTTGCTACATACTTTATCTATATTTTTTTTATTTGAAGATAATGTAGGTATAAACTTAAAGAAATAAGGATGCACAATGCACACACGACAAAACAAAAAAGCTTTCATTATGATTTATATTTGTCTTGTCATTTTGATTGTTTTCATTCTGTTCGTGTATCTCTGTATGGAACAATTAACATAAATAAGAGGACCTAACAATGGTATTTTCAAAAAAGTAGTTTAGTAGGTTTAAGGATGTTGATGGCTTCGATTTAGCAATAGGGTTTTAAGACATAAATGTTTTTGAGATTAAAATGATCAATTGTAGCTTAAAGCCTAGTACGCTGCTGATGAGAAACGAAAAATCCCATACAAAAGTGACATAACGAAATCAAAAACGAAAAATTTAGTTCTACTTTTTGTTCTGCAGCACGCTGTTCAATGAACAAAATTGATTACTGTAGCAGATTATTTGGAGAAGTCTACACTCTTTTTTTCGTACACAATTAATTACCCAGACTACTTACTGTGTGCGAAAAAATGACATTTGTGTTTTTTCGTGTTTAAGTCTAGTACGCTTTAGAAGTGAAATGGAAATCTGGGGTCTCCACATCGACAACGAAATAATACACGAAAAGATTGCCGAAAAATGTGTATGGAGAGTTTAATCAGATAATATGTCAAAATAAATTTAAAAAAAAAAAAAAAAATCATAAGTCAATTTTTTGTTTGTCTTCATTTCGCCCTTTTAGTATCAAGGGTTCCAAACAATAGTGTGGTCTATGTTCTTCATTTGCTTTTTGGTCCCTTTTCCAAAATTCAACTGCAAGATAAGACAAACTGTCAAATTTTCGTCAAGAATATTGTGTCGGGCAATTAATTGTGTGTGAAAAATCAGGGGAAACTTCGATATAGTAATCTACTACCGTTTTCTGTTCTGTTGGCATTTCACTATCGAACTGCGTACTACATACGAAAAATCACAACGAAATTTTTCGTTTATGATTTGTTGTTTCAACTTCTGTATTAAAATTTTCGTTTCGCTTCAGCTGCTTACTACGCTTTATTTTTATTGTTTCTTTCATTACAGAATGGCTGCTTGAAATGTATGCACTTGCAATTTTTGTTTTAATTGTTTGAATTTGTGCAACTGTCAACGGATATTTTTCCGCTTTGGTTTCGTAAGCATTTCATTGTCTTGTTGGAGACCAACTTTAAATTTCGTTTCACATCAGCAGCGTACTAGGGTTAAACTACCAATGGGCGTGGATACAAGATTTAGCTATACAAAAAGGAAGCAATCGGATTTGTACATGTAATTTATACATGCCAAAAAGCTAAGGATAGAATGATCATTTCAGTTGCCATTCCCAAATAAAAAGCAAATCATTAGGGCTTTTGTCAAGAGCTTTCGGACTTTGTTGCCTTTTGAAGATTAAAAAAATATAAATTGAAGTATGTATGTACATATGAATGAAGATTCTTGAAACCGTCATGTCCGAAATACAAAAAGAGCTGACCATCGCTGCATCAAGCGTTTGATATCTTCAAGTAGAGGCTTTTGCTTACAGGATATTACGCAAAGGCATTGTACAATAGGTAAAAATGCAACGATATTAAAACTTTTTATCAGGAGCTTAATACACGAATAAGAGGAACAATCGATTTATCACATATTCTCTATCTATGTCTATCCCAAGAACCTCTAACTTAGAGATTTTTGTATACAATGATCTTAGTTATCTGTTGTAAAATCTCTAAGATTCATGTCACATCAAAAGGAAGAACTTAAAGTCAAAGCGTTTCAGTATTACTGCAGGAAGCTGCATCAACCAAACCTAACTTTATAGTCTAAGGAAAAAATTAAATATGTATTTTACTAACCACAACATAAATCACTGACAAAATTGTTTTAAAAAATACAAAAGTCCATACTTATTTACTAAAATCATGTCTTTCCCTAATTTTTGTCCCATATTTTACATTGTTTGTTATTTTTTTTTTCCTTTTTCGGGCTATGAGACTTCCATTCCCTAATTACTCTTTACTGGGTTGGGTTTTTGGTTACACCCCAAAATAAACAACTTATATACATATATCAAAAAAGATTAAACCGTAATTTCCGATAACTTTACCTTAGACTAAGAAAACAAATATTTCGTATCGGTATCATAAAATTACAACAAAGAAAACAAAAATTTTCAAAGACTCCATATTTTGTTCATAAATTTGTTGAGCCGTTATGTGACCTACAATTAAGCTTCTTATCATTTTGTATACAAAATATTTGCTTCTATGGAATTGGAGGTGTAAATGACATCATAATCGTTCAAAGAAACACACCCTTAGCACACTAATTGGTATTCATTTTAAGGATTTTGAACTGCTTTCGCTGTATAAATATGTTCAAAGATTATGAACTAATAGAGTAATCTTACAGCTTTAAAAACATACCTACTCGTTTGCATGCAAAAATAAATGAACATTCATAATAGGAATTCTATGTATTTCTCACTCAGAAGAATGCAATAGAAATAGAAAGGCTGTCACCCGCAGCTGACTGACCAGACTAACCCTGAACTTTATTCTGAGCCCCCTCTACCTACAACTTTGTCTTCCTTCTCGAGAGCTGCCTTCATCCCACTGCTTGTTAAAATGTTGGCCAACAAAACGCTCGTTAAAAATAAATTATTTATCTAACAACTGCGATTGTACATGCATACACTACACATGGATGCATGTATGTATGTGTGTTACATTTCATGTGTATGAGTTGTCTGTTTGGGTTAAGTCAAACAAAACGTGAACACGGATGGACAGACAAGCGACAATAATTCCGTGTGTATAATTTAATGTTCTATTTTTGTGTTTAATTATTTTTAAATTGCATTCATGTGAATGCGAGGGGGTGTGGCAGGGCAAGGAACCAACATTCATATTATAAATCTTTCTTTTTTTTTTGTATATCCCCTTCTGTTGTCGTTTTGTTCCGGAGCTGTATCCTTTTTGCTATTTGATCACAATTTCAGGACTTGTCCCTGCTGCACTGTAACCGTGTGTAGGCATGCATGCAGGTGCGGTTATATTTGTTTGTGTTGCACACATTTGTGCTATTATGTGACGTGGCATGCCTATTATAGTTCCTTTTCTGAACTTGCACAAATATAGGAAGCATAGAAATGAGAGAAGGATTATTATGTTTGACGAAAAGGACGTGAGTGGGGGAAGGAAAGAGTTTAGCCTTTGTGACTTTTGCACGCCCAACAAGTGCAATTAGTGCGATTTAGCTGAAAAGTGCACACAAAAAAAACCGTGACATCGAAATGAAAATAATAATAAAAAAAAGTAAAATGCACGACCAAGTCGCATGTAGTTGCTATATAATAGCAAATAGTAAGTAATATTGGGGTTAAGAATTTCGGTGATTCCAATATGTATTTTGGTTCGTTCAAAAAATTGTAAGAATTAGTTGTAGCCCGAAAAAGAGCAGGAGTTTATTCTTTGCGAAAAAAAAATGATAATGCTTTTGCTTAGCTCTTTCCTCCTCTAAGGCCCAATTTTTCAGCACTGAGTTTACTCTAAGCTTAACCAGAGCTCTGTAACTCTGCATTTAATTTAAGGGGCATCCAGGTTAAGATGATCGTAAGAACGGTCCTTGGGTTCTTTGAGATTTTTAAAGGAGGCCTTTACGACCGTCTTAGCGTGAGTTGCTCCATTAAACTATAATTAATTGATGTATCAGCATAGTAATTTAAAAATTATCTTTTCAGTAAATTTAGAGTTAAGTAAACACATTTTTTTGTTTAAAGATTAATAATAAAAAAAACGTAGACCTTGGATAGTGAATAACTGGACCTCAATGTTATATTTTACTCGAATATTTTTTTCTTGAAACCAAAACTTTTCCTTAGTTTCAAACAAAACAATAAATAATACAAATAGTGATTTAAGGGCTTAATTGTGTTGGCGTCCGTTTTATTTACTTAACAAAAACAGGAAAATTCATCGTTGATTATTGATTAATCTATAATAATTACTTTTAGCTGAACAAATAAACATACACATACATGGGTAGATGCACTTTTAGTAGCGTGTTCAGTAAGTGTATAGTTTAAAGATTTAAACCGATTAAAATAATTAATCTTTTTTTTTCAAATCATATTTAAAAAAATAATACAATAATAACAGTTGAGTGACTAATAACGTAATAACTATTTGTTGAAAATAATTTTAAATATTTTGGTTAAATTCTTACTTTTTAGATCAATAATGGAAAACTTTAATGTATTTAAATAGGTGTGGATGGTAAGATTGTGCTTTAAGATTCACATAAAATTCTAGAAGTGGAATAAATTGCTCACATCTGTATTAATAAACGCAATTTAAAACGTATTGCTAAACGCACTTAAGTCTTGTTAATGAAACAAAATATTGAATAAGCATGTTTTATTAAGCTAATTATTCTGAACATTAAGATACGTTCCACATTCAGTCATGGATTTACTGAAATTCAAATGTGAAGTTAATTTGCTTGGAATATTGTTGGAATATACAAATTTGACTTAGTGTGAAGAATTTCGTAATGTTCACATTAAGTTAAAAAATAAAAGTGAACAAAATTTGGTACTTAACTCGCTTCCCAGTAGCCAATTTCGCTAATGTGTCCTCAGAGTAACGTGAATTAGCAGTTTACTTTTTTTTATCAATAAAACATGTTAATACGTAAATTAACTTTTAATCAACTTAAGTACGTGAATAAGCTTAACGAGCTAACACCAGCTTTTAAGAAGGAAAAAGAACAAGCATGAGAAGCACGCGATCGAGGAAATTGAGAAGTGTCATAGAAGAAATGAAATTTGGAAGTTGTTGCCCAAGAAAGTTTCCAAAAATTTCACCATGTTTTGACCTAAAACTTAAACCTATTAAAGAAATGCACGACTGGATCGCAAGACCTTGTTCTTACAGTTCAAGGCTATAACGTATGTAGTAAGGCATTTAAGATATAAAGCATTTGCTATTTAATACAATATTACACTGTTACCGAAATTTATGAAAATAACCTTAAATGAAGACTTTTTTTCCAAAAAAAACTCTATTTCCTTCAAATTCAGTTAAGGCGCCCACAACTCGAGCGTTAGACCTATGCAATTGAATAATTAATACACGCCGTTAACAGTTCCAACGTTCTGAAAAATTCATCACCATTATTAATGATCCTTTATTATTTCTATTTAGATTTAATATTCTTAACTAAACTCACAAAATCCTAAATTCTATTTACTTAAACAATTTTCTATTAAAATTTTTCAACATCTAAAAAAAAAACAGTTAAAACAATGTTACTGTGATTACATTGTAAAAACATACAAATA
The DNA here is from genome assembly GCA_946251815.1 of Dasysyrphus albostriatus. Classification (NCBI taxonomy): domain Eukaryota; kingdom Metazoa; phylum Arthropoda; class Insecta; order Diptera; family Syrphidae; genus Dasysyrphus; species Dasysyrphus albostriatus. Next base: position 144,787,080 of record OX276336.1, read on the forward strand.
TACAATGAGGAACTCACTTAAAATGTAACAAAACAACAAAAACCACTAGGACACTATGGCGTATGAGTGATATTTTTTTCTTGAAACACTTTTTTAAAGAAAAAAAACACTGTGTTTTCGCGTTTCTAAATTCATTTAAGTATACAAATAAGAAAAAAAAAACAAATTGCACACACCATTGAAATGACATCAATGCAAGAAGAACAAAATGCACTTTTCACTCATCTGCCACATCACAATGGTTCATTGTTCAAAATACACTAACTTTACATATACTAAAAAGGACAATCCTTCCTCCTCCCGAAAATAACATCATAGACAACACACAACACGAATACGAACCAAAACCCGAATAATCCGAACGAGAAAATCTAAAATAGAAAAAAAAAATTTCCTTTCGCCACCAACTTTTCATCAAGGACTCTTTTTCATACCAAAAATAGAAATTTAATTTAAACTGTGCCAAGGACTGTTTTTGGTACTTTTTTTTTCATTTGAGGGGGCACGGGAGGTGGTTTATATTTTTTGTATGTCATCATTCCTCTAGAGTGTAAGGAAGGGTTATGATTTATTTAAGCGGAAGATTAACATTTTCTCCCTACGAATTAAGGCAACACAAACAAAAAACAAACAAATTATTATCTTGCCATCCTTACCACCGATAAATTAATTTCCACTCATGATGTCACCAACTATAAACACTGAAGATGACAAAAAAAGGCGCCTCTAGTTGTCACCGCCACTTAAGAACTACTCAAAACTCAATGCACATTTCAGAGGAGCACCCTCTACCGAACATCACTTCAACACGATGCCACCGACGACGACGAATGATGAAAGAAAAAAACTTCAACGCGTCGATAACACATTTCGAGTGACAGTTGGATATAATTTTCTTTCATTCTTTTCGAAACTAAAGGATGCAATTGACGACTAGAAAGACGACCAGTTAATGAGACTTTTATATGAAACCCAATTCAGTTAACAAAAACGAATGAATTGCTTTAGTAAGAAAACACACGCACAAGTCGCGGCGGGTGCATCAGGCGACATCTGCTAAGGAAAAGCCAGTGAAAAACTATTTCGGAATGCTTCTATAGTCCGACAACGAACCAACCACCCTCGCACCAGTATAGAGTGACACACAGTTGCATGTGTCATGCAAGTTTGAAAAAAAAAAATCGTCGAAAAAGTTGCACGCTCCAAGTTGGAAGAGAGCAGGCAGCAAAGCGACACCAACCAGAACCACTGACAAGTGAAAGTCAGTGTTGCCACATTGCTGACAACTTTACATTCAAGGAACTCATCAGAAGTGTTCGTACTACGTCAAATGGATTTTATTTTCAACGACTGATGGTTTTTAACAGTAAAAGCACTAAATTTAAAAATAGTTCATATCTTTTTTCCTGTGCCCGCCGGACAAAAACGTACTTTTAAAGTCTGAAAAAATTAAAAAACTTTCAAATAAGAGTAACCATTTTGTTTTTAAAGTTGAATATTTTGTTTTACTTGGTTCTGAAAAAAAATATACACGAATAGTTGGGTTTTTCAAATATTAATTTAAAAAAAAAAATATCCTGCAAAATAAATATTAGGATGGCAGCACTGGTGAGAGCAATTGCAGTTGCATTCAAAAAGGGTGAGAAGAAGGAAATGCGCCTAGGCATAGTTTTCATTTATATGCCACATCTATATTTTCCACACCCACCACCACCACCATTCTCACCCTTTCAAAGTCTACATTGCGCTCTAGTTTGTTGTGATTTGGACTTTGAATAAAAAAAAATAAATAGATTCTTAATCTGCATCCCTCACCGATGGCATATCGCTTTGCTGTTAGCCAGCCATCAGAATCATTATAGCCATAGCCATCATCTAAGCCACCAACCCTGTGCCTGTTCTGTTCGTATAGACATATTCTCCTCCCACAGGGAGAGAAAATTATTTCCAAAGGAAAAAATATTAATAATAATAAGAAGAGAAAAGCGTGACATGCAAACAGAAAACAAAACAAAAAGAAGGACAAAACAACAAAAACAGATGCAAAAATGTGCGATGCGAAATTAAAGGCTCTTCTGGAGCAACTATACGTACATAATATGTACGTACGAAATATAGGTTCCATCAAAAGAACTCAATTTTATACACTACTCTTATGACACTATACGTTGCATCTGGACTTGAGGTTGACTTTTTTGGTCACATGAATTTGGCGTCCAGTGAAAAATAAAATAAAACAATTTAAGCGTTTTCGATTAAATAAATTCCAAAAAAGAAGTTTCACAGATTTTAATATTTGATTTTTCATCTTTGACTTTTATAGACCATGAGCCCACAGCAGATATTTGGTGTGAACGATGGCAAAAAAATAAGACATGCGTCGAAAGCTTTAGGGATTAAACAGTGCATCGAAAACAAAATATGAATGCACCATCAACGGTAATCGTGTTAGTCAAAATTGATTTTAAACTCTACCTAGATAATACTTCTCTGATCACAGATCACGGAATCTGAAACCATTTGCGTATATATTTCACCTTGCCAGACTATTTGAAAAATTCACAGTTTAGAGTCAAAAACTGTTTTGTATGGCGGCTGTCTCTTCAAGATGAGCTAAAACAAAACTACAAATTTTTCTCTAAGAGAATCATATAGTCCTTCGGTTTAGGCTCTAGTTACACTCTTAAGCTGAATGATTAAAATTTACTACCATTTGATTAGTAGTGTTGGCAATCCTAAAATAAACAATTTGACAGCTGCCAAATTAGGGTTAGTTAAAATACTAAGTTTATAAGAAAAAATACATAAAGCCTTCGAGGCTATTTGTGCGATGTGCTTTTTCATACATAACTCTAAGCTGTGTAGAGAAAAAATTGTTTTTGCAACCAAACTTTCATTATTTTTGAAATATTGTTCAACAGTAAGAACCCATTGTTCTGCCGTGTAAAACTCCATTTTTTAACCGTTAACTGTCAGCTGTCAAATTTTTTTAGAGTTACCAACAATTTACTATACAAATGGCAAACAAATCTTGCGTTAAAATTGGGAAATCTTTTAATAAATCAAGAAAAGTAATCGAGGGCAGTTACAGTTGTGTCTTTTGACAAAATCACTGACCAGAAATTGGCTATCAATAACCCTGTCGAGGTTCTTAAACTCGCTTGCACTATGTGAGATGCCACCTTATCGACATCGTCAATAATGCTGTTGAGAAACTTAAAACTACCGAAAGTTTGCTATGGGTGCTAGTGAAATTATATGTATATATAAGTTATTGACATATGTATATAACGGTGTTTAGACCATAAGTCCATAAAAAAGGGGTTAGAAACGCAAAGAATAAGAAAATAAATTAATAATAATATATAAACCTACAAGTCTTAAGTGAAAAGGGGCAATTAAATAACAAAGAATAAAGAGGATTTAAAAAGAGAAGAAATTGATTCAATTGAAATAATGGTACACTCGGGCGTATACGCACTTTTATTAATTTTTTAAAACAAACCAATTTTAAAAAAGAAATAGTTATTTTGATGAATTTTTTAACAAGCAAAGCATGAGTACACGCTGCTTTCTCCCGTGGGGAATCCTTATTAACTTTTATAATATTTCGTATTTAAAACGTCAATTCAACGTCATTTTTTGACACTATCAACAAACATGCAATCGTCTATTTGCAAGAAATCTTTTTGACCAATGTCAGACAGTTCACGTTATGTGACGTCTCAATATTTTGACATCAACTCGATTTTTTAAGTGCAGAATTACAGTTCAATTTTCAAGCAGATTTTTTTTTTAGAAATGGAGAAACTATTGGAAATATTTTCCAAGTTAAACTAAGAACTAACTCTGAGTTTCTAAATGGATATTTTTAATTCAAAAAAAAAATTGTGTAATGTGTAAAGCAGCACAATATAATGAATGTTTCATAAAAAAAATCATTACAAACGCCACATTTGTGGTGTTCAAGATGGTTGGATTCCTTTTCCAGAATTTCTTCTCTCTCTCTTTCTCTCTCTAGACATATTATTTGTATCTATACCCCAAAGCTTGTGCTAGAAAAATGCAAACAAAAAAATTTACTCGGCTGGTCCCTTGCGGGCGCAACAATTTCGCACGGTATGTCCGAAGGAATAACTTACCAACGAATAGCGTACAGTGGGGTAACTTATACGACTGAGTTGGAATAAAGTTTAAGAAAAAAATAATCAAATTTAAATAAGTACATACTCGTTATACTAAAATACGAAACAATACGAAATATACGAATTTTAGTACAATTTTATTTCTTTATATGAACTTCGAGCTAAATTGGTAGAAATTTGTAGTTTTGCGAACAGACACTGTTCAAAAATATATTTCTTTATTCTATTTCAGATTTTGACACAATTTTGCCACAGTGTGTAGCGGCGGGTGTTGTAACCTTATTCTAACCACCCACTCTAAGTTGCTTGTGATTGTGCACGTAAATACTCTGAAATAATTTTTGAGCATTACATTGCTGTGAAGTCGGCTGGTCGGTCGGTTTGTTGGTTGGTTGGTTGCTTGGACGGTCGTTCGGTTCGGAGAATATGACTTAACTATGAACTGATGCAGCTCCAGAATGAGTTAAAAATAAAAGGATAACACAGAAGATGATTACTTGGAGGAAAACACGGAAATGCTAAGATAGCCCGAGGCCACTCTATGATGGTTGTATTTTTAAGCATCATCACCAACACGTAAACAAAGTAGGTACACTTTGTGTACGTGTAAATATATAAGAGTGGTTTTATCGTTTACGAACCAGCAGTTAGAAATGTCCTTTTATTTTTCTTCTTTTTTTAAATTGATGAATATTTAATGAGAATGTATCGTTATTTCTTCCATCATGAGAACGTTTAGTGACGACGTTCACTGGGACAGTGTGTTTTGTTAATCATCTCTTAGATCCAACCTCAAGCTGTGATTGTCAAATGAAACAAGAAAAAAATGGACGAGCACGGGCGGCCAACCGGGTAGTGAGAAAAAAAGTGAAATACAAAAATAAGAGTAAAAGTGAGAGAAATTGGCATCTATGTATATAGGAGTGAAGGGTTGACTTGAGGTTTGGAGAAGTATCTATTAATATTTCATCATCATCATCGTTCATTCGCATTTTCAGTTAAATAAAGATAGGCGATCGGTATGGAGATAGAAAGAGATAGAATAAGAGAGGTTAAATATTAAAAACAGAATAAACAACTTTTAAACTTCCTGGTGGGTTTTTTAATGAGTTCATTTTAGTTTTTCTTCTTGAAATGGAACAAAATTGAGTGGTTTTGGTCGTTTAAAGAGCTTATAGGAGCTGATGCTGGTATTTTTTTGTTGGTAGTCTAATCTGAGTTATGGAAGATAAAGTTTTAAGTATAATGTAGAATAGTAAAATTATTTCTGCAACATAGCCTTTGAGGTAACGTTAGTTTTTGGTGGTGATTATTATATAAATATATCACTTATTGATTTATATTTTAAGGATAATTGGTGGTAAGAAAAATAAGAGCCAGTCAGCTGAAAAGTGTTAAGAGGGTTTTGTTTTTTGTTTTCTTTTAAAATTGCGAACAGAAAGGTTTTAAAAAATTGAAGAATACATTTTTTTCGTTGGACTGGTTTTTGGTTTTGATTTATTCTGCCTAGAAGTGACTTTTACCCTGCGGCCACACGAGCCAGTACTGGTAAGCCAGTTGCCTACATACACTGACTGTCAAATTCCTATTCGTGTATTTGCTATGACGTAGGCGGCATTCTGTACTGGCTTCTAACTGGCCAGCGCTCGGATGTTACTCCAAATGGAGTTTATCTACTCCGAGTTTAGGGAAATAAATATAACTACTACGATATTCCACTTTTTCAAGATTAAATGCACTAAAAACACACTGACGCCTTGCGACAAAACTAGCAAAATACCAAAACGTTACGAATGTTTGGCTTTGAATCTAGAAAGACTTTACTTATTTCTGTAAAAGATCTCCCAAACAAACGTGAAACATTCAGAAAGAAAACGAAATTTGTTCCTGTCAGAATTAGTTCACATGGCGTTATATGAGAGCAACTACACTGAAGCCTGATTCCCAATGGAACGAAGAAACGAGACATCAACGTAACGAGATCTCTTCGCAATTGTTCTCTCTTAAAACCGAATTTAAAATAAGATAATAATGCATGATAAAACATTTCTCGTCGTCGCGTTGCGTCTTTTTTTTTTCAATTTTGAAAGAGCTAACTTCAACGGAACTATGGCGAGACCAAAGTGAGATGATGGCAAAACAAACTCAATGCAAAAAACGACGTATAAATGTCATGGCGAGACACGGTGTAAACAGACATGGCGAGACCACAGCAAGATGAGCTTAATGACCACGATACTGGAAACTATGTTTGAACGACCACTGCGAGAGAAATGAACTTGATTTCCAAGAATAACGCATGAAAATTATAACAAACTTTTGCTTAAACTCGGTTGAAAAATGTTCGGTTTGATATCACTTCTTGAAATTGAAATATCAAGAAAAAGTGAAAAGTATGAAATTTAGTATTAATGTGGATTTAACAACTTAAACTGACCCCCGGAATGCAGTTTAAATCCCATTGAATTTATCGGATTAAACGAGTGAATAATATGGACGTTAGGAAATTTATAAAACTTTGAGTTTTCCTTAGGACTGGACATATGGACTCCCCGATTCTTATTTTATTAATATTTTGTGAAAGAAAATGTGATTAAACTTTAGTTTTAGTCCTATTTTTTCCAAATCTGTTCCGAAAAAGTACTGCTGAACCCTGTTACGGGCTCTCTAATGGCTTCCCAACTGGCTACAAAAAAAGCAAGCCAGTTGCTCAGGTTTGTATGTGTAAGTAAAAATATGTGACTGTATTACGACTGGCTAGCCAGTACTGGCTCGTATGGCCTCAGGGTTAGAGAGATCCAGTACCAACCAGGACGATTTCAACCCATGCTTGGGCTGTTTACAACCATAGTTTCTATTTAAAGGCTCAATGGAGCAGTTTGAAATCGTCTTTGGGCGGTCGGATGGTGCTAGGTCTCTTCAAAACACACTACTTATGTCAATGTTCAATTTCGTTTTCACGTTTAAATTCGACCTTGAAATTTTACTCTTAGAGCGCTGAAAGAATTATCTCTTCTAAAATTGTAGATGAGTCATCATTTTAGGCTGTAGATTGTTGATTATACAGTTTCAAACAGTAATTTGGACTTTACTTCACTGCATCGAACTATTAACGTTTAGAAATTATTTAAAAAAATATTTTTAAGGGATTACTTTAACAGGACAACTATAAAAACAAAACAATCAAAATGACAAGCTAAATACAGTCTATCATGCACTCACAAAAATATCTATTCAAGCTTTATCTAGATTTTTGTTACTTCTTAAAAAATAAAAATAAAACATACCTTGAACTCAACAACCGCTCAGCCTCATCGGCAGTCATAGCATCTGGCAGGCTATCTTCACGTCCCATTTCAAGTGAATCATTCGCTCTTTTACGATTAGCCACTTCTTCCTCTTCTTCGTCGTCGTCATCGTCTTCTTCTAAAATATCGTTATCTTCACCACCACTCATATCGGCATATTCAATATCCTGCATATCGAGTGGTGGTCCTTCGGGCAGTGGCGGCGGTCTCTGTGGCAAGGCCGGCAGTTCGGGACTCTCGAATTCATCTTGAGTCTCTAATGGTGCTGCAATTGGCGGTTTCTTCACCGGCGATGTGTTAACACTGGGAATCGATGGTGGCGGTGGAGGTGATTTCGATGAACTGCCACCGCTTATATCGGAACTTCTGCGCCGCAACGGACTAGGCGGAATTTTTGGTGGAGAATGTGCTGATGATGATGGCGACGAAGAAGAAGTTATCTCCTGCACTACAGGCTCACCATGATGGTAAAATAATTCAGCCGGTGGTGGAACATCTGGTTTAATCACAGCATACACTGTGGTTGTTTCTTGGGCAAAGCCATTGGCATGGAAACTTTTGTGCAAATCAATTTTTGCAGTCTCGTAGAGCTCTGATTCACCAAAGACTTCTCGACTTTCGCTACCGTCTGGATTCAACCTATAACCAACGTCTACATAGTTCAGAGATGGTTTCTCTTCGTCATCGTTGCTATATTGCACTTGATTGCTATCCATCACGGTTGGTGATTCCATCGATTTGTCAATCTCATCTTCTATTGGATTGTGATGCTGGATTGGTTCCGTTGTAGCTGATGCTACGTAATTTTGCTCGAAATCATAGGCTGGCTTAAGTTTGGCCTTAATTTCTGGCGATGGCTCATTAAATCCTCCCTCATCAGTACTTACTGAGCTTATAATACTCGCTGGACGAGAGCCCAATCCTGCTGCAGGCAAGTTAAGACAAATGCTTGAAACTTTTTTGATTCTCGGTACCACCTCTTGCTGTACAGACTGTATCGACGGATCGTTTTCACTTCGATCTGATGATGATTTTTGAGCTCGTCCTTAAAATTAAAAGAAAAAAAAAACAAAGCTTAGTGTCATGAAAAAAATGTCAAAAACTAAATACTTTTAATAAAATGTCGGATCTCCAACTGATGGAAGAATATTTTTGGATTCTTGAACAATGTCAAAACCCTGATGAGGTGTTTAAAGATAGCCCCATGGAAAATAACTTTGCTTCGGCTTGGTTATTGAAGCTTTGTAACGAAATCTACCGCACAAAAGAAGAAAAACAATTAAGAAACCTTTATTTGATCGAACTATCGAGATGCATTAAACAAGGAAGACTAAAAAAAATGTTTATGTCTATTCCTCCCAAAGGTAAACTTGAGCCTTTTGAGAGCAGTTCGAAAATCGAAATCGACGCTAGGACTATTATTGATGAAATGAAAGCTACTGCCGTAGGATTCATCCCACAGGTCAGCCCCAGAAACTATCAAACCCATATGAGTACAAAAATATTCGATGATAATCAAGGAGCTTGTGCATATCTTGCTGTATCTCATGGCGACCGTAAAGATGGACCAATCTGGTTGAAAATGGGTAATAACAATAACGAACCATTCATTCAAGCAAACGTTAAATATGAAAGACTACTCGAAGAATGTGATTCTTCTGATGTTGGGGAAGGCGATGATGAGTTAAATGTAGATTTTCTTGTATTTTGTCTTGAAGAAACTGCTAAGCAGCTAGGAGGCCTAGCAGAACCTGGCGATTGTCCATTTCTCGAGGAACAATTGGCTTTGTATGAACCTTTTTTCAAGAACTACGATATCAGAAATGAAGCAAGTAAAATTAACAAAAGACAGTGGAGAACATTTTTGCTTATGAACTTTCAAACAGATTTGTTGCACACACTTGAGAGATATCTATAGAGAATGTTTTTCGTTGAGGTAATGATCAATTAGTGTTCTTGTTAAGAAAACTTTGTTTTTTTTTGTAAAATTTTCAGTCAACAAAAATACATTAATAAAAATGTTTAAATAAAATGAGCCTTGGCTGCTGGTCCTTTCTTTTTTGGTTTAAAACTTGAACTTGCTCTCACGATTTTGATGAATACAAAACAAATTAAAATAATCTCAAGCTCCACAGGCACAACAAAACGGCGAGAAGCCAGAACTCGAAATGAGGATTTGATTCTTTGGCCTCATATGAAGGTTCAGTTTAAACCCAATAAATGATTAAATATAGCTTTATAAAAACAAAATTCAAACCTGTAGAGACTACGAATAGTACTGGATAAAGCTGTTGGTTTTTCTGCCTATTATTTGAAATGGACAATAATTATCGACTCCGACATCACTCTACAAAATAGCCGCTTTCTCTTTTTTTTTACGTCTAGACGTGTTTATATTTATAACCTTGACCAAATTCAAAGAATATTTTCGATTTTAAAATGCCTACAATTTTAATGATTGACATCTGAAATTCTAAAAATAATAAATAATAAAAAAGCTACATTTGTGTGAAATTTTAGTCAACAAGACTTAACCAGAAACGCGTCACAACTGTCATGAATCAGAGGATGTGATTTATTAAAAATACTCGAGTCTATGTATGTATATGTGTTTGTTTCAATGGTATTTATGTGCATACAAGCAGTTTATTATTTAGTTGAAAATTCAAAATCAAAGAATTTACAAAAAAAAAAAAAGTATTTTATTTGATGCCTGATGATTTTGTATAAAACTATAAAATACTTAAAATTATAAATGGAGTCATAAATTTCAACTTTGGCAGAACAATACTAATGTTGAAAAAAACAAGTAAAATATAGCAATTTAAATTAGTAATCCAATCCACCCAATGATAAAATTTAAAATGAGGAATGTGTTATACTTGAAATTCGGTTTGAAATATTTGTTTTTTTATGAAAAAAGCGGGAAGCAAATAAGTCTTTTTCAAAGACGATGGCAGTTCTTAATGAAATTGAAAGGTGACAAACTTCAAAAGAATATATTGTAATTAACACAAACTCTATTTTTCGATATAGAGGCCAAACTTCATTCATTGCACTTTTGAACAAAAGCGCAAAAGTGCAAAAGTGAAAAAATATAAATATATGCAAACGACACCTTAGTGCGAAATAGAGTTTGAAATTTGAGTTGAGCTGAATGCATTCAAACACAGACAAGGCTATTCAGCAACTATTATTGATGTGAGTGACATCTATGAATCAGCTTTCTAACTATTTATTTAGATACAGTTGTGTTTCATTTTTCTACAAAAGTTAAAACTAGGGACGCTTCAACTTTTACTTTTGTAAAACTTGAGATAAAATATAGGATTAAGAAGTTGTTTGAAAAAAGAAAAAACATTATTTAGCTTTTGTACAAAAGTAAAATGAATGTAGTTTGGCCGTAAAATTGGAATGACCATGTTATAAATTAATCAAAAATTGAATTTTTTCCAAACGAATTATCGATAGAAAACTATTCGCGCCGGTTACACAGTTTTCTGCATACACCCTTGATTGCGTATGTACTCAACTCAACAAATTTAAGAAATTATAATAATAATTGCAGGTGTAAGCCACACCCCATGTACTCCAACATTAAGTATAAAATCGAAAAAATATATCCGTGGCTTAAAGGCAGTGTTTATGTATAGAAAAACTGAGCTACTTATTTTTATTTTCTGCGGCTCTGAACGCTGCTATCGGACATTCCAATAATCTTTCCAGTCAGTGTTGGAAAGTTGGTTGGTGGGTGGAAAAAATCGAAACGTCACACACGACAAATAAAAACAAATAAAAACTCGGTCTCGCTCCGCTCCCGCTCGCCCTTTTACGCAATTTTCTTTTATTGTTTTTAAGTTTTTGTGGTGCAATTATTTAATAAATGTTTGCATTCTGCACTTTTGGGCAACAAAACATTTCAAATGATACATAATTTATATGCCTCGGGTTTCGGGAACCGCGTAAACTCTACCACAAAATTCGTCTTTGCCGTCGTTTAGTACTGAAGAAACCGATTGGGTCGTTTGGAATTATGCAAAAAATCCATAAGAAACCTTTACTAAAAATTATTAATTCATTATACCATGTACCAAGTTTGAAGCCAATCGATCTAGCCGTTTAAGATGTGGCGCGTCAGATAGACCAAGTTTTTTTCTAAACAATGACTGATACTGTCAATATATCGTGAAACATTCAGAACTTTTGCCATAATTATGAAGAAATTAAGGAGATTTTTATATAAAATTGAAAGCCATACAGATGCAATATAGGCTGCGAAGTATAATAAATAATTATATCAATTACTATTGATCACATTTGAATGAAACAACATCGCTTTTCTTATTGAAGGGGCGCAACTCCGCAAGTGTTAATAATTATACCAACCCTGTTCTGAATTCCGATGAATTATAAAATCCTTTGGTTTTCAAACTCTCGGTGTTTTGAAATTTTTTTGTTTTCAATACTTGCGGAATGAGTGTGTTTTGATTTCCGGTCTTAAAAAATATCAGAACATTCGAAATATCTTTTTTTTAGTGAAATTTCTTTCGGGAAAAGTAAACTATAGCAGAGAAACTAGTAGACGACGAGGAATTGAAATTCCCTTCCAGATTCTATATAGGGCCAACAACGCCGATAAGACATTAGTTTGTGTTTACTGTTGGCGTGGTTAGCTTTGACATCTCAAACTTTTCTAATAGGCTGGGCCTCAAAGTCGAGAGCAGAAACAAACTGTTGTACACAATACTCGTAGGTGACGGAGATTTAATCGATTTTTTTGCCATTGACTTAAAAAAAGCTTTTCACAAACTGTTTCACAAAATGCAACAAAATGTTGAAACTATCCAGATGAGCGGCAGTGAATATCTTCCATCTTCCGTGTTATCTTCCTTATAACACACATTCTTGAGTACCACAAGGGTGCCATCTAGGTCCAATGCTGTTGTTTTTTAGAAGTGGTTCGTTGATTGTGGTTCATCTATATTATATGATGAGGAAAATATGAACATTTTTAAACGCATCTCATCGGCTAGTAATTCTTGTGTTTAACTAAATAATATAGGACCTTAACATTTTCTTTCAGGTGCAAAAAAAACCTCCTTAAACTCTTTATTGCACAATTTGCTAGGTGTTACTTTGTAATTATTTGTTCTCCATTTTAAGTACAAGTTTGTTTTTAGAAAATTTGTATGGGAAAATACAAAATTGCGGTAAGAGATCTCTAAACCTTGAAAATTCAAGGTCATATTATAAGAAAAATGACAAATTTGTAAGATCGTTATTGGATGGTAAGTTAAATAGTAATTTACTCTTCTTTAACAAGACTTCATGGATATTTAAAATAACATTTCAACAAATTCACATCAATCCATTTTTTTTTCATTTTTTAATAAACTGTTTAGATTTAATTTAAACAAAATTTAAAGCCACAGTAATTCTTGACACTTACACAAACACTTCAAAACTAAGATATCCGTCAAGATTTTCCAAAGTAAACACCCTGCAAAAATTTAAAAATAATCCCTTTCATTTAAACTCATGTGTCAGTTCATTATTTTTATTCAATGACCTTATTTTAATTTCCATTCGTCTATTCATCTACCCACAACAAATGTACATAGGGATATGTGATAGGAAATTTTGGCCAAAATCAGATTTATTTTTATAAGTTAATGATGTATGACATGTATGTGTGTGTACATGCATAAACACATACATACATTATGAACATACATACATTGATTATCAAAAACCTTATTTTGATAAATGAAGTTTGAGCAAAATCGTTAGAGTCGTTGTTAAGACATATTGAACAATATGATAGATACATGCACAGACTGATAAAGTCCAGCCCAATGGTAAGTATGAAATTAGCTATTCTGAATTTGTTTTTTTGGTTTTTGGCTAGTCTTTTAAATCAAACACCCCGATGTACATACGTTGCTACGATTAAATACGTTGGTTTAAAATTATCAAATCTCTCCAGTCATATTTTAAATGTTTATATATTCCGATTTATACACAAACAAACGTTGATATACCCTTTGTAAGCCACAAAATGCCAAACAGCAAAAATATTTTCTTCTAAAGAAAGATGGGGGCGTTGAATGGGTGCTGAAAACTATTGAATCACGTTGATTTTATTTTTATAACGAACAAAAAATAAAAGAAGAAAATTTAAAAAAAAAGGAAAAAGTTCATCTGAAAATGAAAAAAGTTCAAAAAGAAAGAAAACAAAGAATTTCATTCATTTATTTAGTCGCTCTGATTCTATGATGACGAACGACGCCGACGATGCAGGGATCCTCAATTCAACCAAAAGACCAAAGGCAACCACATGTAATGCAATTAGAAGTCATAATGATGATCTTAATCTCTACAAAAACCAAACAATTAACAACAAAAAAAATCACATCGTTTTGAAATTCAACAGCGAAAAAAATATTGCATACAAACCTCGGCAACTTGTGCACAAATTGCGAATGCTCAGGCACATGGTGATGTGGTGATTTTTAAGGCGCGTTCAAGAAGTATATTTTTACCGTTTACAAAGGGGATTTTTTCTCAAAATGATGATGCAACCTTCTGTTAATAGTGCTCGGAGGTAAATGCACATAGCTCTGAGTTGCTTTTTTTTTGTTTGATGTGGTATTTGTTTTATAGTCACTTTTCTCACTTTTATCTTTATCTTAATTTACAATAGAATTAATTTAAATAGTTTTAATAGTGTGTATATACACTTGCAATCTTAAACGCGATGCACGAAGTAATTTTATTTTATAGCACTATTATCTAAATCACACAAGGAAAATGCAATTTAAATTTATCTAATAAAAAACGCACTTTTTTTTCTTCGTTGCCGGTAGATGGTGTTGAAGATTTAATTGAATAATTTTATGAGTTGTTTTTTAAAACTTTGTAGCAGAGTTTCATGGTGTGTTTAGTAGGTTAATATGCTGATGCGTATTAATGTGACAGACGAATGACTTTAAGGAGCTTTACATGCATTAAAAAGTAATTTAAAAGCTATGATCTTAACTCTTGCAGGTAAGGTGGCAACACCTTTTGATTTATATCATTTTAAAGCCTAGAACATACTTCCTCGTGTAGTGAATAATCGCCAGTGGAGAAAGTGAGTTTTTGACATTTCTTACTGGTACAGTTTTGCGAATGCGTTGTGACGTTTAAGACCACAATCCCTTAAATGACTAGTAATCGAACTGTCAACTGTTCACCAGGAGTTGCTGTACATTTTGCACGGGAACTGCTCGTGAGTGAAAACTCTCCACATAGCTTCACGAGCACGTTGACGGTTGAATAAAAATGCAAATTTTGTATGGATTCTCGGCATGATTAACAAGTATGTACTAGGCTTCCATCTATTTTATTTGATTTATGTAAGTCTTAAATCAATAAGTCAGCGCTATTTGACAAATTTGTTGGTGAGTACAGAAAAAGAATACAAATGATAGACAAGAAGGTAAGGTTTGGAGAACGATAAAATATGATTCGTTCTCTCGTGAAAAATTGAATTTTTTTTCAATTCGTTCTCGAATCTCTTTTTTTGCTCCTTTTTTAATGGCGAATACTTTTGACATTAGTGAAACGCCTACCAATCTTGAAACAGAGTGAATTGTGCATAGAGGTGCAAACACACCTTAAGACTTTTGATTTCTCTACTGCCATAGAAGAACTTGACAGCTCTTAACATAATTCCAGCTGTCATGTTATTCCAATGTCATTCCCGTCAATCAATCAAATTGCAAATGGAAATGCAAAACTTTAAATTTTGAGTAAAATTTAGTTTGTTCTTAGATTTTTATTTTTAAGATAAAATGTTCATGCCTAAAATATCTGAGGTGTGCAAGCCGCTAATATAAATAAATATCATTCAGATAATTCAAAGATATGTATTCAAACGGAAGTAGTTTTGTTTTGTAAAATGCGCACTGTATGTTTATGTGACAGTGCAGCAAAGGAGTTCCTATAAAACACAAGTTGATCAACATCTGAAGCATTGACATACTATAAGTGGAAAGCTATTTGTATGACGTTTCCATACAAAGTGTGCTTAGAAAATGGCCGCGTTCCGATGTTAATTCTCAGTTATCTCTTGTTAAAAAACAGCTGATGACAAATCATATGTGACCAACAAACAAATCCAAAGTTATCCCAAAAATTCTAGGATACTCAGCAATCCAAAGAGAAATTTCAAAACAGCTGATATTTGACAAGAAGTTTGAGTTGTTCATGTTGAGTTTTGCAGTGTCGGGTTTTTTGAAAGGAAAATTAATTAGTTAGAAGCAGCTAGAAAATGGTTATTTGCGACATCTCCGTTAAAAATGTGAGTTTTTTTTTGCAAATTAAAAAGAATTTTAATTCAATTTCTTTGTCAGCTTTGTTCAGCTAACCTATCTGGTTCAGGTCGTTCAAAAAAGTATCGGCTACTCAGTTATTTTGGATAACCTAACCGATAGGCGGCGGAACGCGGCCAATGACCCCACTTAAAACGGTCGAGGTAAGCGACAAATTCAGCCCTACCGGTGAAAATAGAAAATATTTTTCAGCAATCTGTTGCAGATTTGTGCATAAATGAAATTTCATTCACAGAAACTAGGGTCATCTTTTAGTATTTTTCACAAGAAACCTTGCCGTCTGATGTTACAGAAAGAGAGTGATTGGCGTAGTGCTGGGGGATCAGCAAAAAATCCTTTTTTATTCAACAAAAAATTAAATACCTTAAAATTTATTTGACATTTCATTTCGTGCTTTCAACCAATAGACTAATGGGGTTTTCTTTTGGTAAATTCAGATTTTGAATTAAAAATTGATTTTGTTTTCATTGGAAGGATTTTTTTGTCAAAATCTTTTTTGAAAAATCAGAAGGGGAAAAAATCAATTTTTGTAACCAAAAGAAAACCCCATAACATAGGAAATCTGAAAAAATTGTCAAGATTTTGTTTCCTAATATGAAAAGTACAAACGATATTTAAGGAAAATAAAGGCTCTCCTAAAGCAAAGAGAAATCGGAGTGAGACGTTCACAGAGATTAAAAGACATATACAAAATGCAAAATAACAGCAAACTACTTTCGTCAGCGAATGTTTCACATCGGTTTGGGAGAACCTGGGTTATTGGAAGACTTCAAGAAAACGGCCCAAACGTGAAATCGTAACGAAACATTTGCAACGATAAAAATAGAAGATACACAATATTGAATAGGTAATAATAATAACCCTCGTCAGTTAATTTTTGCAAAAGTGATCATTTTTAAGCATAGATATTTATTTTTTTACTTTTGTATTTTTTGCTGAGTAGCTGAATGTAGCTAGGTATTAAGGTTCTATTTTGTGGATTAAGAAAAATTAGTTTGTTTAAAAAAAGGAAATTATATGATTCTTTTATGGTTTTTTCTTGAAAAATACCCCTCAGCAGTAGTTTGACTCAAATGTCAAATGTAATTTTCGTTTTCGATAGGATGGAGTTTGACCCTTGTGTTACCACTTTAATAAGTGGGACCATCATAAGTTGGCTGCTAGCAGTCTATTGTATAATATGTCAATTATCTGAAGAGTAAAATTCATACACAAGTTTGAAAAAGAAGTTATGCGGTTTTTCTTTTCAACAGCTAATATTTCTGCAGCAGAAACAAAATTTTACTTCTCCGAAGCTTTTGGGTGTTTTGAGAATTTCAAGATGGCTCATATTTTTGAGATTATCAAGTCTAAAAGTAAAAAGTGGCAAAAAAACAAAACCAATTTTCACGTTTAATTTTAACCACAAAAAGAACAGTTTATGTATGCAGTTATGGTCATACAAAAACTTATCTTAAATGTTCAAACTTTATATTTATTTAACAAAAAAAAAAAACGTTCCCTTAATCGTTTGTTATAACCTATGCGAAACGTATAAAAAATAAAATAAATGCAATGTATAAAAAACTTCGTTAGTCCCATAAAACTCTCTATTTGCGCTTCACCTCTCAAATAAAAATCTCAAACATTTCCCCTTCAACTTGATGAATATTTGAAATTTCCCTCATCAAATGGCATCTTCGTAAGTATCTTACCATAACTACAAAGATTATATGCAAAACATTTCTTAGTGAATCTATAAAAATAACCTAAGACTTAGAAGGGAAGAAAGAAAAAACTCATTACACAATAACATTCTAAGATGCAATACCACGACAACGACTACGACGACGACAACAACGACCGTCAACGAAAGCAATAGCTCTAGCTAGCACCAACAACCACACACATCACATCTTTTTTTTCAACCCAACCATGCAGTGTCAACTGAAATGGAAAACATTCAAAATGACATTCTGCGAGCATTGAATTCATCAATGGTCGGTCATTGTCTTCCTTGGGAATGTGGTGCATCAACGTCTTGCAATAAAATTTATTTCTATACCCCTTTTCGGTTGAGGTACATTAGAGAGGCGAGCAATAGGGTCTTTGCAGTTCCCAGTCTATGTCAGAGTCCCAATCCTAAAGTATGGCCTGTCCCACACTCTACTTATACAATTTAAATAGTTAAATAAGAGCGTTGTGCTTCATTGACCATCGTCACCCTTAAAAAACACCAAAACAACACTTACAGCCGCACTTAGGCTATAGCTTTGAAAAAAAAGAAAGAAGAAAGATTTTTATTTCGTCAAATGTATCTTTCAATCTAATTGTCTCTATTCTGCTGAAAATTCTCATTGATCTGCGATATTCATGTGAGAAAAGCCGAAAACGACACTATGAGCAATGAAAACAAAACCAATTTAAAATAATGTAGTAGATAGATAGACATTATGTACTTCCCAATTTTATAAACATAGACGGTTTCCGTTTCCAAGGTTATTCGAAATTGCTGAGATGGTTTAACATATGAACTTGAAAAAAAAACAACGAATACATATTTTTAGATAGACTAAATACGCACGGTTAGAATTGAGTTTTTTTTTTAGTATTTATTTCTTTTTTCTTGTTAAATGTATTTTCAATTAAAAGTTTTTTCTTTTTTTGCTTTAGATAAGAAATAAACTAAGGCAGTTTGTTACTTTCCTGCTATTAAAAGAAGAATATTTCGATTTTATTGCATTTGTTATATACTACAGACTATGAGATACTTTTTTGATGATATAGAAGCTTGGAAAACTTTGAAAAGACTTGAATTGATTTAAATTGAAAATTTAATAAAAGTACACAAAGTAGGTATATCGGAATTGGTTTTAGCAAATAGATTCTTTTTATTTAAGGTTATACAATACATTGCATACACTTTGCTAATAACAGTACATGTTCAAAATTAACCCGAAGTAAAAGCAGAACAAAGAAGACGGACAGAGTCCCGAAATTCTGAATCCCGAAAACACAAAATCTCAAAAATCCAGAATCCCAAAAACACAAAATCCCGAAAACCCAGAATCCCGAAAACCCAGAATCCCGAAAACCCAGAATCCCAAAAACCCAAAATCACGAGAATCCCGAAAATCCAGAATCCCGCAAACCAAAAATCCCGAAATCGAAACCGCTGAAAATTCACGCTTTGTCTCTAATTTACATTTTATTTTGATGTTGGGAATGCAATTACTTCAAAATTAAGTACTTTGTTTTTAATTTATTAAAACCATTTGATATTTAAGAGCAGATCTACATCATTTCGCCGATATCGATACGCTATCGATACATTAAAACAAACTGAAAAGAGCGAAATTGAATCAGGTATCGATGATGCGTTATCGGGATTCTGGGTTTTCTGAATTCTATATTTTCGGGATTCTGGGTTTTCGAGATTTCGGGTTTTCGGGATTCTGGGTTTTTGGTTTTCGGGAATCTGACCCCAAACCGCAGAACAATCCTCAGGCAAAGGTAAGTTCTTTTTTTTAAATCTGTATTAGTGAATACTTCAAGAGCTATAGTAATTTAGTCTGAAAATATTAGAACTTTGTTGGACAGCAAAGTTACATATGTTACCACCAAAGCTCTTCATCCCGAATTCCAAAATCCCGAAATGGCAGAAAAACCTGAGTGCCAAAATTATGAATGACAAAATCTTGAATGGACAAAATCCCGAACAGCTAAAATCCAGAATGACAAAACCCCGAATGACAGAATCCCGAATGCCAAAATCCCGAATGGCTTAGTACTGTTTTTGCTTGCTTTCAAATTGAACTTCTTTGTGCTAATTCGAAGATACAGACACAGATACTTGTTGATTTGGATAGTCAAAATGGGCTGAGATTTGTTTTTTGGTATAATACAGTTCGTGGTTTTGTATATTCTAGATATTCGTACCTTCTAGATTTTTGTTTGCCCGAGATTTTTGCATTCCAATTTTTTTTTACTTTATTAAAACATTTAAATATGGGATTTTATCCCAAATGCCTTCGGAATTTTTGGCAATGGGGATTTTGTACACTTCCTCTTTAAATATGGAAATTTGATGATGGTAGAGTGTAACAAAATATGGTTAAATCGAAGCATTTACCGGGACTAGACTATCAGCCCCATATACCCTGTCAAAACTTATCTTCTTCAATGACTAGGACCAAACGTTTCTATTGAAAGCAACAACTTTGAAATCATTCATCTTCCTCCAAATAAACATATTAACTCCACGAGCGACCCCTTAGTAGAGATCTGTGGAAGAATTTCCCTAGAAAACCGCTGCTACTTTAGTTTGACAAATTTTTCGACGGATATGGTCCTGTTGGCGAGGATGGAAAATGTAGGAGGAGATTCAACCGCGAGCTTTATGAATTTTGCAAAGAAGAGGCTTTAATCCAAAAAGTGAAAACACCTCGAATACATTGGCGTCAGTACATCAAACGAATGTAAAACAATGCTCCATTCAAGAGAGTCTAAGTATCACAAACCCCAGATTCGAGGCAACAGGAAAGACCAAAACTGCGATTTAAGGACCAAGCTATCGCGGGAGGCAGATCGCTTGGTTTGGATGACTTGGAGTAGAATGTCCGGAATCAAAGAAGATAGAAGGCCATCAATTTCAAAGGGACTTCTTGCTTCTTAATAAATATGTAAGTTGTGTTAAAAAAAAATACTATTGATTTGTAAATAAAGATATGATTTCGAAATTTTACTTGATATTTGTTTTATACAGGGTGGCGCACGAATCGTGCTACAAAAATAAATCGTAATAACTTTTTTTTCTGTGTGAGTAATCGGCTTATTTTTTTTTTTATTTTGTAGGTTACTATTTAGATTTATAAAAATGGATGCTTGGGATACGGAGAAAAGAATTTGGATAGTGCAACGGTACCATGCTTTGCAGTCCGTCATTTCCGTCCAAAGGGAATTTAGGCGGGAGTTTGGCGGTAATCCCCCGAGTAGATGGACCATTATGAGGTTTATAAACATGTTTGCCGAATATGGAAGCATCGCACGAAGGCCGTACCATCGAGATGCCAATGTTCGGGTTCAGGATACAATCGCAGCAGTAGCATCTGCAATACAGGCCAATCCAAACGTTTCGACCCGAAACTTATCGGGGCAAATTGGAGTTAGTAGACGGTCATTACAACGGATACTTCATGACGATTTAAACTTGTTTCCGTACAAAGTCCAAATTACTAGCAAGTTAAACCCTCAGGATTTGCCTGTTCGCCTGGAATTTTGCCAAAAAATGATATCAATGGCCGAAGAAGACAACACATTGATCAATTGTTTGTTCATGTCTGATGAGGCCCATTTTGATCTTAACGGCAATGTAAACACGCAAAATTGCCGTATATGGAATGAGTCTAATCCAGAAATGCTCCATGAGACGGAACTGCACCCAGAACGGGTCACTGTGTGGTGCGCAGTTTCATCAAGGTGAATTGTCGGGCCGTACTTCTTTGAAGAAAACGGTGTAACCGTTACTGTCAATGGGGACCGTTATTTAAAGATGTTGAAGGAGTTTTTTTACCCAGAACTGCGCCGAAGACGTATACCATTCAACAGCGTTTGGTTTCAGCAAGATGGAGCAACTGCACATATAGCCAGACCAGTTATGGCGGAGCTAAACAAAAAATTCGCAAACAAATTAATTTCTAGGAACTCCACTCTTCGCTGGCCCCCAAGGTCACCTGACCTGACTGCACCAGACTTCTTTTTATGGGGTTATGTCAAGCAAGAGGTGTATAAAACGAAGCCCAGGAATTTAACTGAATTAAAGCAGTCCATAACGACAATAATTGAGGCGATCCCAACTTCAACTCTTCAGGCCGCAATGAATAATTTTTTGATCAGGTGCCGCATATGCGTGGGAGAGCGTGGAGGTCATTTGCGGTCTATAATCTTTAAAAACAACTAACTATTTAAAATAAAATTGATTGAATTTTCTAACCAATAAAAAAAAAATAAATGAAATACATCGATTAAAAAAAAAGTTATTTGAATTTCTTATTGTAGCACAATTGGTGCGCTACCCTGTACATTTATGTATGATTTACGACTACCATTTGGTCCTTAACTTAATCATTAATAAATTATAAACATTAATTAATTCACCGTTCCAGTGCGTTTTCTTCATTAACAAAACAAATATAGTTCTAATTACTAAACAAATAAGTTGAGAGTATAAATTATACTCCTGGTAGAGTTGAACTATTCAGTCTAATTCAAGAACCAATTTTGAGTTGTCCAAACCTTTATTATGTCATTCATAATCTTATCTATTCTTATTTTATTGTTCACCCAAGTCAAGAGCAATATATCGGTTTGGAATGAAACCCTCGACTTTAACAATCTTTTTGCATGTCGAATTGCAGTTGCAAACGATGCTAGAATTACAATTGTATATTTAGACAACTCCGATATTGAACTTTTGCGATGTCTTTCGGAATCATCTGTTCCAGTGTTTACTATCAAATCAATCGGGGTACCGCAAAATAGAAGCTGCACAACAACGCATATTTTGACAATCGCTAGGGATACTCGCAACCGATTACAACAAATAGACATCATGTTAGAATGGGTAACTATGAACAAAAAGCTCTCAAAATATGTTCTTATTTTTAAGGAATTCTGTGAGGAATTTTTAGAAGAGACTTTTCAATTATTTTGGAAGCATGGATTTATCAATGTCATTGCTTTGTGCAGCACCAATCAACATGTGTATTCTTTTGAACCTTTCACAGCAACTGGCTTTAGAGTTGTCCAACTGTCGAAAACTACCGAACTTTTTTATGATAAATTAAAGAACTTTCATCACTATCAGCTGAAAGTTTCCCAATTTTACGATCCAATCAGATCTATTCCAATACCAAACCACTCTGGATTTCGAGGTGTCGATGGAATGCTCGGACAAACTATTGTCGAACATTTAAACGCCACCATGGAGATTATTGAACCACCAAATGACGAACTCTATGGATCAGAAACAAATGGAGTGCTAAATGGAGCTCTTAAGTATGTTGCAACGGGAGTGACAAATGTCAGTTGGAATATTCGATATCTGGTTCCGGGTCAAACTAAGTACTATGAATATCTCTATCCCATTGGAAAAAGATTTTTCCTGCACTTGGTAGTACCAAAAGCCAGAACAGTTCCACAATACTCAAATTTTATTCGAGTTTTCGAAAACCTAACTTGGTGGCTGCTTCTGATTAACTTCATCCTTGTTGCAGTAGTGTTTGCTATAATGCAGAGATTGGCACTGAGACTTCCGAATGCCAATCGAAATTCCAAAATTCGATTCTGGAATATACTGGATATGTTTTTCAAAACTGCCATAGGAAATCCCATAGATGGCTTTCACAGATACAGTTCCCTTCGTCAGTTCTTAATTTCATGGATACTTTTTTGCTACATAATCGGTTCCATTTATGTTGCCAAAATGGAAAGCGTATTCATAAATCCCGAATTTGAGAGTGATATAGACAGTCTCAGTGATCTCTGGCGACTCAAAACACCCATTTATTCGCATGCGAATTTTCTAAAAGTCTTAAAACCCGCAGTCAACTCGCAGATATTCGAAACAATCATTTCAAAGCATCGATTTCTTCCCCAAAACTACGAGGCCCACATTCAAACAATGACCAGTAGTTCGAGCAACAAGTACGCCTTCCTGCTGCGTCGTGAACGGGCAGCTGCTTTAATATCCAGGACATATGATAGTGAGACCAAGCGTCCAATGTACCATCTGGTGAAGGAGTATCTGATATCAATGCTAATGACATACATAGTCACCAAGGGCTCGCCATTTGTGGAAAAGTTTGAAAGACTAGCAATGAGATGCTTCGAACATGGTCTCTTTAAGCACTGGGAAGTTATAGCGAGGTCAGAGGAAATCGACACAGAACCTATTAGCAGAACTGAGAGTGATGATTACTATGACACTAATGAGAATGATTATGATGACTCGGAATTCGATGATGTCAGTGAAAACAATCCTATTGTTCTGACAATGGACATATTGCAGGGTGCTTTTTATCTATGGCTGATTGGCATTGGTATTGCCTGTTTGGGATTTCTTGTTGAATTAAGTTACTGGAAATGGATAGGACAGAGAAATAAAATCAAGCCTTCGACGACGTTGGACGATGAATGATGTGGTGTCGTTTATTCTTTGCTGTGATGCTGCTAATGAATCATCTCTGAGTAAAACCAGAAATTAAGCTTTTTAAACTTCTTTGGTCGATTTTGCTAATTATTTATGTGGAGTGTGCACTTTGTATATTTATTTTGTATTCTATAAATAAACTAATTATTCAATTATTCGCTAAAATGGTAAAATTAAATTGTTTACTTAGCATATGCAAATATTAAAGTTGAACTTATTAGAAGAGTTCAGTGAATTAAGGTCAATTAATATTTTCGAGATGATGACTTATGGATGCATGTGTTTTTGCATCCAAAAAGGAACTAAAGATGATCTCGCTTAAGATATACCGGCAGTACTTGTGCAGCTCAAAATAAGTTTGTATATTTATAGATTTTGCAGTATTTTTTGTTTTTGAATTGATTTGTTTTTAGAATGTTCAAGAAGAAAAATTCCACGTCGATAAAAATGGAAAATTAACATGAAATTAGCCTTGTTTATAGTGAATTTTTATCTTCGCTTAAAAAAGTAGTTTGCATGTTAAATGCAACAATGCGGAATTATACTCAATTGTTATTACAATTAATATGTAATTTTTTTTCAACTGGAAGTAAAAATGCACCAAAGACTCGAATATTGTTTTTTAAGTTATACATTTTTAGGCGAGTTGAAAATATCAACAAGACAAAATGTAAGCTGCAAAGACTATGCATACAGAATGAAATAAGTTTTTGGTAAAAATATAAAAGTTTTATTACAAATCACATACTGAGGATAACAATCAAATATGTACTACGTACATATTCTTTATTAGCATTAGAATGCAACGAAAGCTATATGCCCTCAGCATAATTGATGTGCACTGTTAACATTTCTAATTATTCACTCAATGAAACCCATTATCAGCTGAGCCAGTATTAATGTAGTCAGTACTGAAAACAGCAGACATGTACTTAATACATAACTTTTAACCAGGTTCACTAAAATATGAATAGACTTAATAAATATTTAAACCTCGCCACCGACATATAAATAAAAACAATGAAATCATCACAGCATATGCTATGTAAAGAATACAAACAATGAGTATCTACTTTATAAAATATGTACTGAGTACAAGGGACTACACCCAGCATATAGTATGTTAATAGGAAGACGAACTAAGTTCCAACGTATTGATTTTTTCTAACAGAATTCTGTACTGCGAATTGGCCTAGTGGTTGCAAGCACGCAACCATGTTTTAAAGGATCCCAGTTCTAGTAAGTCGGTTAACATTTTTCCCAAATGAAATAAATGAGTACATGTTCAAAATAAAATTGAAACCAGCTGCACAAAAAGTTTAGAAAAAACAAAGTTTAGAGAGAGACGACACACAATAAAGGGGAAACCACTGCATAAAAATGTACTCACTACAAAATACTCTTCGATTTTTGGTGGTTTGTCCCTAAAAAAGATAGAAATCGGCAGTGTTTATTTCCCTGAGCATTTTTTGGAAACTTTGTCGTTCTCTATATTCTTAAGCACTGGAAACACAGAATCAGACCTATGATAACAATTGCTCAAATTTTGCCGTTTCCTTCAACTTGACTGTACTAGAAGTCTAATAGGGCAATAATCACATATAGTTTAATTGTATTTTCTTACTAGCATGTAACGAAAGCCAAACAAATCATTATTAGAAACTCGAACTACATAATCAGAACAAATTAAAATAGTTTTCCTGACCACTTTTTTGGACGCCACGGGGTCTCAAAATTCCGTTTTGGAAGTTATTCCTTTGAAATCAAGATCCACCATACCCATCTTGAATGTTTCGACACCCCGGATATACATCACAGGTAACTTTTACAAATTTGTGTTATGAGTCTATAGAAAAGTACACACAAATTGTGCTCACTACATAATCATGTTCTGATTACAAACAGATGACCTTCGAATGACGAGTCCATTGAACTCTGTATTGGCTAAATTTTCACTAATTAATAGATTTCAGTGAAGATTTTAACATTTAATAAGAACACAGATTATGTGTGCAGAAATCTATGCGATGAGTACACATATTTTCATTTGTGGAGTTATCATATTTCTATCAAAAACTACAGACATATTATATCAACTCACTGATTTAACAAAAAATCCTTGTGGTTCGAATGTTACTTTATAAAAAAGCAACTAAAAAAACCTAAATATTTCACACTCGATAAATAACGAGTTTTGTCCGTCCTTGAACCCCAGATACAGAGTAGGAAGATCCCCTGAAATAGACTGGACTTGGACCAGTTAATGTTTCAGTTCCTTTTTCAATATGTTTGCCTGCCTCAGTATTTTGACAGAAAAGCTGGCAAATATTGTTTTAATTTCTGATAAATAAATAAATTTCTTTAAAACATGCGGCAGCTAATTGAATTGACATTAATAAGGCTCCATAGATCTTTCAAAACTAAGTTAATTGGCCAAATCAAATTAGTTGTAATATCCCAGAGTATAACCTGATTATTTAAAACTTTTGTTAGAAACTCATTTTCTTGAATTAATTTAATCACATTATAATACAGACGAAAAAAGAAGAAGAATTATTAAACACAAAATTCAACACCATCCACAATATTTATTATTCTTATAATCGCCACAAAATTCTATTCATAAATCTGCATTACGATGATTTACTTAACGACACTTTTTTACGTCGATTTATTTTCGTTTTTGAAAATTTTCATTCACTTTGAATTAATTTCTCCTGGAATTTGTATATTAAATTCCAAATTTACTATATAAACACATCACACACAAACTTCTCTTCTAATGCAAAAATGTATACGATTAACATTTTACAGAAAACTTTATGTTTTATTTATAAATTCACTCTTCCGTTTGAGAAATAATGAAATAAAATTCGCGCCACACAGCTTAAGTATTCAATTTAAACGGACACTCGTAGCTTTTTATTCGCATTCAAAATACATACAAAGAGGAGTCAACCAAGTTTGGTGACCTCTGACCTCTTTACTAAACAATTTATTCTTAACTTTCCATAATTATTCAAAAAATATAAAGCTTTTGAAAATTTTCCAAAAACAATTGATTATCCTATTGGAAAACAATAAACGACACCGAATCGGAACCGAAATCGAAACGACTTTTAGAATCAGCAGCACATGTGAGTGATGATGATGCTGCGGATGACAATGATGATAAGACGAGTATCTCACACGCCCGTAATCGTTTCCCGACCGATCTCAACTATTTTCAAGAAAAACACATCTCTTTGCTTGGCCGGCAGTGTCGAGTACTCTCGGATCTTGCCTCAAATAGAGACCCCCAAGACAAAACCAAAAAAAAAAAATATACCAAAGCGACCAACCTACTATTACGCGATGCCTCGTTTGGCGCAAGAGCGTCTACAAAATGCGCATGCGAAATTTGTTCGCTTAACTGCTCATAGTCTCTTGCTTGTCGCTGTCGTCTTCGGTCTTTGCCGTCGTCGTCGTCGTCGTCGCTCGTCTCAATTGAAAATGAAATTTTATTTAAAAAAAAAGTAAAATCTCAAGACCATCAGCATTCAGAGGCGATGAAGGGAGGGCGTTGGGGGTGGCAGCAACGACAGGGAAGGAACCATGGTTCTTACTACGAGCTGTCATTTGGTCTGCTGGCTAGCTGTCCGCCTGTCTTTTGCCCAAGAGCATAGAATTCAAAGCAAAGGTGACAGAGCGGCGGCGGAGGGGGAGCAGCACGCAGCACCATCACCGTCAGTGCAGCTCTATGAATTGACAGGAGTAGAAAATACTCCACAGGACATGAGAAGTGAAGGAATGTAGAGTTTGGCCGCGCACGCCCTCAATGTCCCTGTGACAAGTTCGTAACAAGTGCGCACATGATCGGTGATCTCTTCATCTAAAAATTCAGCACTCTGGCATGGCAGACGACATTCTCATGATGAGTGCGTGTGCAATTCAATTCTGTACTCGTCACGTCACGTACTTTGTATATATGGATCTGAATGTTGAAAAAGGCTGAGGAGCGTCCGCTGCATGCATTTGGCCAGCGCAGCGCAGCCCGGTGCGGCGCATCGTCGGTCGTCGTCATGTTCTTATATTCGAATGTGGTGGGACAATGATCCTCGATATAGTCGTACACCATAAATAATAATTTAATATCACTGCATGAGTGGTCTGCCATGCCGGTCTGCCACAGACGGACGCCGCTATGTGGATGACATTACTAATTCAAGTGGACGGTTCCCGGTAGTGTGCAATCGCATGCATTTCTAAGAATACGAATCGAAAGGATTGAAGTTAAAGAATGCATTCTGGGAGTAAAAATGCTTTTTTTGGAGACGACAACACCCCGACTAAGTTGTTATTCTCCATGACGGGCAATTGAATATGTACATCACTCTGACGTCCAAACTAAAATAAAACCACTTTCGAGGCAAAATATACACTTCAAGACCCTTGACAGTCATAGATAGAATTAAAAATGATAACACAACGACGGGTACGGGTATAATTATTACTATGTGTAGGAACCTACTCATCAAAAACAAGAATGTAAAGGGATTCTATTTTGATATTAGTTTTTACTGTCGTGTGGAAGTGCTTTTTTTTTGTTTTTTAATTAAACAAATTGGCTTACAATGAGTCTTATTTTTATCTATAGGGCTATGTAGTATTGATTTCCTGTTGAAAAAATTTCGAACTTTTGATCAAACAACGTTATCATGGAGAAGTCTAAATACGTGGTTTTCATCATAGCTTCTATGCGTCTATGCGTCTGTTGTCCGAGACACTCACTATTTATCGACCTGGAGCCTAAACGGTAAAACATAAGTGCTTCAAATTCAGGACAGGATAAAGTTAGAAAACCGGTAGCTCTCATGCAACGGCTTAGGTTCCCTCAAATTTTCGATTTCCAGACTTTTTGACAGACAAAATATAAAAATTTCTTGCTGGCTCCAAAAACTATTAAGCTTATACTTGTATTAGTTCGTTGCTAATGCGGAACGAAAAATCCCCTACAAAAATGAAAACAAAGCATTAAAAAAAAATTATTTCGATGTTAGTTTTGTTCTGTAGTTGTTGCAAAATTGATAAATTGTAGCAGATTAACTGCAGAAGTCTCCAATCTTTTTTACACAGAATTAAATCTGCAGGTCAATTGTGTGTAGAAGAAAATGACCTTAGTATTTATTTTTAAAATTGGTTAAACTCTACATGAATACATATTCTTCCACTGTGTTTTCGTCAGTATTTGGTTGGAGACCATTGTTGGTTTCCAACAAGACAGCAAAAAACAAAAACACTGCCAACAAATATTGACAGTATCACTAATTAAAAAAAAAAAACAAACAAATTTAAATGCTAAAAAATCTCAAGCAGCAATGCTGTAATAAATTAAACAACAAAAATAAACACATACAAACACAAATGTCATTTTTTTCGCACACAATAAATGGCCTGGGTAGTTAATTGTGTGCGAAAAAAGAGCGTAGACTTCTGAAAATAATTTGCTACAATTTTCAGTTTCTAAGCCTGATACGGAACAAAATATTGTTGTGGTCTCTAACAAGACAAGGTAATATATACAACCACAGTGTAATGATAATGAATAAATGGGTTGTAAATTCACAACAACAACAAAGATGGGGGGGGGACTTTTTATTAAGCTGGTTTGAGTTATTTAAGCCTAGTGCATACTTTGAATAATGTCGTGAATCCATACAAAATTAGAATTTATGTTCACCCGTGAACGTGCTCGTGGGGCTGTGTGGAGAAAAAAGTGGAGACTTTTCGATAACAGGTCGTATTTTCTTGCTTGTGCTTCTGAATCGAAAAATTGAAGAAAAAAATTCTTTAAACTAATGGATTCAGTGGTTTTGGATTCCTACTTTCTTTTATTTGTTACTAGCCAGTTTTACTTTTACTTACATATATTTGCCAGAAACGCATTTGTCATAGGAAGCTAAAGTTTAGTTATATTTTTAATTAAAACAAAAAAACAAGATATTCTTTTTTAAAGATAATAGCCGGATTTATAACTATTATCTTTTCCTTAACTTCACTAATCCAAGAAAAAAAAAACATATTCTTGTTAATATACTCATTTTTCATTCATTATCATTGCTCTTTTTATTTTAAATTCAAAAATTAGCGCCATACAACGGTAACTTTAGCAATTAAAATAACAACAAATTTAAAACAGCCACCTATTATTATAAAATACAAAGCTTTTAAGTAACTTTCACCAACACAAAATTCACCCCTTTTTCATTTTAGAGTTTTTTTTTTTATTCGCCTTTTCTCGAAAGCTCTTTTAACATTTTTCTCTCAAACATGTTGAGTGTGTGATTGGTCATTTTTGAAAAGAGTTGAGAACTACATACATAACTAACTATTGAAGGTTTGTATTTGAACTAAAATTCCTTAATTTATAACGGCTAGTTTAGGTGCATATATCCGGATTGAGAATTTTAAACAAATTCAACTAAAGAATACTTCCACGTTCAATAATGCACATAGCTAAAAATAAACCGTAATAAATCTGCCCTACATTCGCTATGAGCTTCCTTATGATGTTGTCTTCCATACAAAATTGCTGTTGGCTTTGATTTAACAAAAAAGAAGAGAATTTAGCAAAGCGGAGGAGTTGAATTTGAAATTTCCATGACAAGGAAGAAGTGTTCAGATATAGACACAGATGTACCTACTGGTGCTCCCCGCCAAATCAGTGCCGATTTAGGTATCCACACCCCAATGTACGCTTAAGACTCCATGCGGAAAAGAGCACATAATGCTAAAAACTAAACCTATGCACACGATTCGGTTCTATACGAATGGCTGGTGGAAGTGACAAGTGGAGCATCCGTAAGGAGCTATAGAAATGGTTACGTAAGAGGGAGCATAGGTTGGGTGTGTCAAAGATACGAACACATGTTCTTCCTCCAAAACAAGTCGAAAGTATAAGTTTTGCTCAGTCCTAGTCGTAGTAGTTATCGCCGTCGTGGTCGTTGTAGACTCTGATTTGTTTGTTTACTTTTTGTAACATTATAGCAGCGGATGAGGCAGCTTCCAGGCAAAGCAGGACTATAACTGTTGTGTATTCTTTATTTATGTTTGTATGTTTTTTGGGATGAAAACAATCGAAGATAATTGTATCTTCCGGCATACGGACAGAAATGAAACACGGTGTACAAAGACTTGTAAAGAGAGTACACAGCTCACAAAATGATGTCTTCCTTTCTTAATTGGATTATTTCGGATTCGAATCTATTTTTAACTTCTTCAAGTGGCTTAAGTTTTGTGAATTGCGTGTATAAGAGGTTAACGAAGTTCAGAAATGGTTTTGTAAAAGTAACTATCTCAATAACCACAAATTGGATTTTTATAATTTTGTTTGTTTTAGTTGAATGCAACGTTGATTCTTTAAAAAGGAAATATCACATGAAATAGCAAATATCGATTCGTTATTGAATTGGTTTGGTAGATTGACCTTGAGCTTCCCCTTTTTTTAAATCCATGTAGTTGTAGTAGTTCAAATGCTATGAAATCTTAGAAACCAACGATGAATTGAGGTCAAACAATAAAATGATGACTTGACAAATCAATGTTGGCAACAAATTTTTTATAAGAAGAGCTGGCAACCCCTTTGATTAACCTACTACCAATGCTAAAGCTGCATTTAGACCTTCGATTTTTATTCAGTGAACGTTGTTTCACAAACAACGAACAACGAGGAAAGTTCATCCAAAAATTCAAAACGCCTTTAGATTTTTTGTTGTTCGTGTTTAGTGTTATCATTTGCACCATCGTTGTTTCGCGTACGGGTAAAAACGAACAACGTACTAGAACGAATGTGGCTTAAAGCTGTGTCTATAAATTAGTCTGGCAAGGTTGCCATCCGAATTTTTCGAAACGCAATGGTCAAAATTTTCCGGGTTTTACAAAACTAGCTTTCGGATATGTCTTAATCTATGAATATATATAAAAAAAAAAATAACTGCCAGCAAAAAAAATGAGAGTAAACACTTTCACATATCATGTGTAAATCCAACACACATGCGCCACGCCGTGTGAATTTCATTGAATTTTGGGACGCATCTTAAGATTAGATGTCAGTACCTACCCTGTTTTTCTGTCTGTCACTTTTAATTCTGAGGTTAATTGGTTAATATAGATTTCAATCTAAAAATAGATTTTTCGTTGCCAATGGAGTGCAATTTCAAGTTGATTTTTTGCCAATATGTCTTTGTGTAATTTCACGTGTATCACATTATTCGTTACAATATGCATCCCTTGGTCCGCTTTTCGTAGAGTAATATTACCGTCATGAATTTACCGATTTACTTAAAATAGCTCTCTTTTTCTATTAAAAATTATTTTCTTCATGTTTTGAAAATTATTTCACAACCGAAATAAAATAAACAAATCAAAACTTACATTTACAAACTGACAAAAATAAATTGATTTATTTAGCCAATGGAAAACCCATAAAAGTGCGCTCTTGTGTATCTATTTTTTTCATGTAAGAAAAAAGAGTGAAATAAGAAACCAAATTCACTTACCTTCATTTTCACTCGACATACTGAAATATTCAGATTTCTCCGTGGATTCGTTTTCCTGCTTCTCATCCTCGGTATGAACAGGACTCGATGGACCTGACGAAGCACTTGGTGCTGGGCTTGGTGATGAACTGACTGCATTAGCTGGCGAAAACATTCCACTATCCTTATCCACGGATGAACGTTTCCGTTCCAGCCCACTGCCGATCATCTGCAGTTGATCCTCCAAAATATCCATAGATCTCTTCCTTGGCAATTCGGGCGGTATATCTTCTATCGATGATTTGCTGACCAATTTGGCCGGAGGTGGCGGTGGAGATGTTGGTAACGTTGGAGGGGGTGGTGGTGGTTCGGAGACTTTTGTTGGAGATCGAACACGTTCCGGATGGAACTTCACGGGGCTTATAATTTTTGGCTTGGATGACGGAATGGGTGGCAAGGGAGGACTCTTGACAGGGCTACCAATTTTCGCGGTACTGCGAGGTTTTATTTCGGGCGGATGAACTGAGTGACGCACCGGTGGACTTGGAGGCATGTCCTCGTCCAGAGACATATCCAGCGATTTGGATACACCCGTAAAAATGTTATTACTACTAACACTATTGTTACTTAGATTATTACTGTTGTTGGCGTTCTTGTTATTAAGGACGACGGGATCTTTCATTTGGATAATACTGCCTGGTATTAGAGCGGTACCGGGACCCGTGCGAATAATATCGCAACGATTCGGATCGCTATGCGATCGATTCGTCTTTGTCTTTGTAAAATGTGAAGTCCACTTCTTTTGTTTTTCAATTAATTCACGTGAATTGAACTTTCGCTCGGGTTTCTCCGGCTTCTCACCACCGCTAGATGTCTCTTCGGACTTTATACGAGAGATATTATGATGTAATTTAGATTGTTGTTCAATGAACTTTGTTCCGTTTATTTGACCAGATGCTGCTGATGGGCAATTATTGTTCATCAATGATGCTTGCCCAGGCGGGAATGGACTACTGTTGCGATGCTTTGCTGGCGATGGTGAACGTCGATCGATATAATTTATGTCACTACAAAGATTATCTTCACGACTGCCCGATCTGGACATTTTAACACTCAAAGCCGCCGGATTGTTTGAGTTGTTCTCAACTGACAACTTTTCGAACAGAGATCGTGCGTGATTGAAACGTGTCGAATGGGATTCAGTGCGAACGACTGTGACAGTAGGTGCCTGGGGCATTTGGGGTTCTTTTGGAGGTGGTATTGTAACTTCTACGGGATTAACTATTTCGATGGGTTGTTTTCGCTGGAATAGATTGGCTATTTGCGAAACCTTAGGCCCAACGGCCGATTGATGCATCGGCTTCTCCATAATGACCTAGAAGTTGTTTTGTATAAGATGTTAGAGATGCCTGAAATGGATTTAAAATAACAACAAAAAATCGTTATAAAATTTTATTAACATAAATAATATTTGATAAAACATTATTTTAGTTCACAAAAAGGATTTTTAAAACTACAAGAATTTTTTACGGAAAATTCATTACTATACGAAGTCTTCCAAAAATATAGGTTTCATTTGAAATTTTACGTCATTTTTAACTGCCAGCAATACTGCCATTGCTTTCAATTTTATGTAATAACAAAAAACAAAGCGATTATAAGATATGTACGAGTATATGGATCAATATACACTCGCAAAACGTGTTAAAATCAGACTTGTAAAGTACTTAAGTATATTTGTACTTAATTACTTTGTAAGTACGCAGTACCGTGTACTTGTACTTGTTTAAATAAAAAAACAAGTAAAATGTAATTAGTACTTGAAAAACACTAAGTACAAGTACTTTTTCTAGTACTTGGTTTCAAGTTCATGTACTTGGTACTGTACTTTTCAAGTACAAGTCAATTGCAAGTACTTTTGATATGCATTTCGTTGAAGTCCGTCACGAAGATGATGGCTAATGGCGTCTACTGGTGCTATCGGCGTCATTTTGGATAAAGCCTCACCATGGTCGTCATTATTCGATAGCTCAAACAGACTACTCAACGAATTGAAAAGTACTTGTAACTGCCCTGTACTTGAAAAGTACTTGAAATGAGACTGTACTTAAAAAGTATTTGAAATGGACTTGCACTTAAAAAGTACTTGAAATGGACTTGCACTTGAAGAGTGCTTAAAATGGACTTGTACTTGAAAAGTACTTGAAATGGACTTGTACTTTAAAAGTACTTAAAAATTTACTGCGTAGTATTTCAGTACCCAGTACATGTACTAGGAACAAGGTACTTAAAAAACTATTTTTACTTGGTGTTTTTTAAGTATCAAGTACAATGTACTTATTTTTTTATAAGTACAAGCACAAGTGCTAGGTAATGGGTACTTGACTGGTACTTGTACTTGAAAGTTTACAGGTTTGGTTGAAATAGTAAAACTTCACTACAAAAATGGTGAAAATATCGTGGAAACGTTTGGTTGCGCCGGCCATCTCACTCAGCTATAAAGGACGTTATCGATAAATTTAACGATTTGGGCAGATAAGTGACGTAAAGACTCCAACTGATGTTCGTCCGGCAAGGCTGGGTTAAAATATCGGCGTCGCGCCGGTACTATTTTATCAGAAGTGAATGTTATAGATGTCAGTGACTTTAAATTCCAGCAGGAAGGTAGTACACACTATACTCTCTACAAAATTGTGAAACAATGGCTCTATAACGACACAACCTTCAGGGACAAGTGATTTTTAGAAATCGCGATTAGAACCATTCATTGGGGTTATGTCAAAAATAAAATGTATACAAATGCTCTACTGAGGTAAGCCTGTTCACGAGCCAGTTGAAAATTTTTTGTGTACCTACTAGTAGATAAGCCGCTCGTGTGGCCTCCATCAGAATTAAGGAAAATATCACAGTTAATAATATATTCTCAAAATACTGCTACAATAGTGCAAAAACGATATGCAAAATGCAAGCCGAGGCAGTCATTGGCAAATATTGATTTCCAGCAATAGGTAACAACTTTTCCAGAAAAAAAACTGCGCTCTTTGAATAAATAAAAATGAAACCTTTTTTGGAACACCCTATATTTTCTTATGTTCTAATATTCTCTTCAAAACTAATTTTGAATACATAATTAACTATGTACGTATATTTAACACTTTTAACTAGAAGTTGACCCCTATTCGAAATAAAAAACATTAAAATTGAAATAAATAAATGTTTCCATGACAAATTTTACGAGGCGCTGATAAAAGATTTTTTTAGTTCTCATTTAAAAATAAATAAAAAAGTAGCTCGTTTCAACATGGTGCAAAACATTTTTTTTGTCAAATTTATCGAGGTGCTGATAAAAATTAAGATACTTCTTTTTTCCTATGAAAAATACTAGGAATAGAAATATTTAAAATTAAAAGTTTAAATTTAAAAATTAAAATGAGTTTACAAATTGAATGAAAGCTCAAAATATTTGAAACCTAAACACAGAATTCAATTGTAGCACTTCAGAATATATATTTTTCATCACAAAAACAAATAAAATAATATTATCTTCATTATCTACGATTTTATGTGGGGGCTTATCTCTTCAGCTCAGTTCGTTTGTATTCTATAAACTCCGTATGACAAATATTCTAAAAACAAAATATTACAAACTTTCAAACAATAAAACTTCACCATTATTACAAAACTTGTCTTCAAATTTTCGAAAAAGTACACGAATTTGAAGTTTGGTTGCACTGTTTTTAGAGTTTTTTGCCCGACATGACTTTTGAACATCCAATCATCGATGGTGAATGGCGTAAGTTCTATGAAGCACCGCTGACTGAATATTTATTGTCAAATATTATTCGAACAATTTTATCACAACCTCCACGCGTTTTTCCAAGAAAAAGGTGCTGATAAGAAAGTCAGTGTTGTAATCAATTATTCTAGAGAATTGCCAGAATAAACAAAACTGAAGACAAGACTTTGTCCAAATAGCCGATAAATTAATTTCGGGAACAACCATAAGAAATTAATCTTAAAAAAAAACCTAAGAACTGCTTTGAACTTTTCAAATCTTGTCACATTGACGCACATAATCCATGATAAAACGAAATTCAAATCTTTTTTGGTTTTGAAAGCTAAAAATATATTTTTGTTTGTTGTTTCCCAAAAAAAAAAAAAATACTACTTTCAACATACACTTTTTTATTCTCCACAGCTTTATAAAAAAAAACAAAAACACCTTCCTTTTTTTTGAAAAGAACCTCAACCTTTTTAGATTGATGTGACCGTTCACACTGATTTGGTAATTAAATGAATGTTTAAAGTATTTTACTATCTTATCTCACTGATGGCAAAGTTATATGAGGGATGAGTGCGCGAGTACAAGATGTTTTGTATACCATACAAAGATAAGCAGGGTTTTTCTTTTGTTTTCAATTGAAACTTCTTGCTTTACCCTTCTACCAGATCTGGAGAGAAACAGACAATCTGTTTGTTGTGGAATTTAAATACTTTTTTGTTGTTATCTTAGCGATTTTTTATCATATATTTTTAAGAATGTGAAATGCACTAATGTGATTGTAATAGTTCGCGATGTAGCGTTGTATATGAGGATCATTTCCAACTAAATTATTTATTTAATCTTGGTTTTGTTGTGACTATGTCAATATTTTTTTTTTATCTTTTTAAAGAAAAAAACACGTTACTTTCGTTTCTTAATTTAAATTTTGATAACCAAATACATTCGACGATCATGTAACAGTTGCAATAATCATTGATTAAAGATATTCATCTGTTAAAAAACTGGCCCTTATGTTGGAAGTGGCAGCCATTTGAGATTTTTTTCATGATTTTCATGGAATGATAATGATCTGCCCCGTAAAACGTTCAACGGAAAAATAAATAGAGGAAAAACTTTAACGAAGACATGAAAATGTTGCCAGATAAGATCAAAAAATAAATTTCTCTTAAGCGCCAACCAATACAAACTATTTTTTTTTCCATTTCGTTCTCCTCTTTTTTATTTACCAAAGAATAAAAAGGTCACTTGGTATAGGAAGATTTGCTACTTTTACTTATGAAATTAAAAACTTGTCATACCATAAATCTGAAATAATGGTGTTTACGATTGATAATTTAGAAGAACTCCTTCTCTCTGAACACGATTTATGTAAAATGTTTCTATTGCCTCACGCAAACTGCAAAAATCTTCTGTTCTTAAACTGAATTTTTCGACAAGGGTAAGCTTAGGGTGACTTCAGGGCTCAACGAACAAGCCTATTGAGAAGCCAGAGAGTGTGTTCGTAAAGGTTTTGAAAGTAAATTGACTGACATTGATCAGACCAATTTTGTGCAAGCAGGATCTACAATATCTGCGTCAAAAAATTACAATCATTTGACACTTAAATTAATTTTTATTTGACGTTTTTGAAATGGTCACAGACGCTCCAAAAATTGAAAATGAGGGCCTGTGGGTGCATGAATCTTGACATCGATTACGAAAGTATTCGAAATTAAAAGCTCGAGTGTTATATCAGTCAGTTATAACGGTATTTTGAAAAACCATGAATACAAAATTAAAAACCTTTTATTTTTTTATCATACTCCAAATAAAAATCAAAACTACATCTGTATCTTAATGCTATGTTTCCACCTAAGGTTTATCTCAGTTCAAATTTAATAAATCTATTTGGTGTTTCCACCAGAGAACAGGATTTAAAAAAGATTTATTTTGACACCACCTTTAGAAATGTAGATAGTGTTTCATTTTTTTGTTCATGAAGTGGAAAAGAAATAGAATGTTTCATGCGTGAAGGACTGAATTCAGCCATGAATGACTCCTTCAGCGCTTTTTAAGAATAGGTTAGTTCGATTTGTTAAATTTGAAGTTTAACAAGATTAATTTCTAATCTTCAAGATTTACGAAATAAATTTGTATGGTAAATCTTCGAGATTTGAAGAAGATTTGAGGTAAATCTAATTAAATTTCAGATTAGTGTTAAATGGAATTGTAGAATCTGATCAGACATGTCCTCTTTTTGTTTAAAAAAATGTATGGTATCTTTTTGAAAAAAAAAAAACATTTGGGTTTTCTCAGTTTACTAATTTTTCAACACTGCAAAACTACAAAAAAAACTGTTTTTTAACATAAATTCAGAAATCTTCTTTATGTTTCTGTTGTGAACACGACCTAGAATATTTTTACCTGAACTCATTCACTTCTGAACACAACGCCATCTTTTTTAATTTTTTAACAATAATCTGAACACACCCACTCATTTGACAGGTAGCTCTTTTTTATGTTTAAAGTAAATGAAATGGTTTGTTTTGTTTTGTTTATCATGAGTACTTTCTAATATGATTAAAAAATCGTTGGTTATTTTTGGAACTTACTCCTCTCTGAAGAAGTACAAAAAGCCTTAAGTTCAAAAATTGCAGAAAATCGCTTCCGTGATTTAGGCCCACTTTTTTCAAGTTCTCTATAATCGTAATGTCATGTTTGATTGTTACCTGGAATTTTATTAAAAATTAAGATTGCTGTTGTATTATCTTTTATTTAGTTTTAATTCTCATTAGACGTTATTAGAATGTATAAATTTTACCACTTAAGTCATGACAGTGTAGTTTTTACCGCTCAAATACGGGAACGTTAACTTTAAGAGAGCTGAATTACAAAATTGTATCTTTCTAGGATCGTTGAATAAGCATAAATTTAAATATAAGTGAAGTGGGCGTGGAAAAATGCTGATTTTATTGAAATCACTTCTATAACTTGCTGTTACTAATTAGAACAAACTGAACATTTCAGCCAAGTCAATTTAGAATCTAGTTTTTGAATGAGCTTAACTTCAACTGTGTAAAAATACCAAATAAAAGGTACAGAAATCATCTTATTTTTTTTAATCAAATCGAAAAATATAACAATTGTTTTTGTTTTCAAAGTTTGCTAAAGAGTTGTAGAAAGTAAAACTAGCAATAACTTTTGACATTCAAATGCCTTTTAAGTCCTACATATGGCGTGAATGAGGGAGTTATTCATTAAAAATCAATTTTGCGAAAATTCAAAATGGCGCCCAACGCAAGTAAGTTAGAATAAAAAAAGTTAAATGAAGACTTTATATGTAGACAAAAGTATGATCTTTGGTGTGTTCCTACAATAGTTGTGATTTTTATTGAAGTTAACATTTTTTTTAAGCCTCAAAATGCATTTTTAATTTAACTTAAAAGAAAATAATTTCATCAACACTACTCAATTTGACTCAATTTTTATTTTTAACTTAAAATTCCGCCACACAATCAGTAACAAGTACCTATGTACAACCCACTTAACATTATTGACATCAATATTGATTTATCAGAACTGAAAAAAAGATAACACGAAACCAAAAGAACGAAACCGCTCACATAAAATATCACAGTTTTTCTCTGAAAAGTATCGATGTAACAACATCATGAAGAAGATATTGCGATATTGGTTCTACGTATTTTCAATAATTCTAACAATTACCAGCCAACTTAAAGCTGAAAATAGCAATAACAGCGACGACGAAATTGAAAACGACAACAACCACACTAACTGTCCTGCAGTATGTGGAGACAAGGATAGTCACAACCTGTGTCTGTCATCTTTGACACAACAAGATTGTGCTCCCAACGAGTATATAACTCCAAATGCAGGCATCTGCAATTGTTGTCCGTTATGTGTTGGAGGTTTGGGAGGTAAGTTCATAACTTTTCTTTACATATTTTTTTTCTCTCTCACTCTTTATATTCATTCATGAAATAATGTGAAATGTGCACACGAAGTCTTGAGAATGTGTTTCTTTTGTAGGACTTCACGAAGAGTGCAACGAACAAAGTCCCTGTGCAATGGGCTTAAAGTGTGACAAAACAATGACTTGCCAGTTGGATAAAAGTATGTGACAGCCCTTTCAACTTATCACAGGATTAAAGTGACTCTTTTTTTTTTCTTTGCATTTTATTGCATGTAGATAC
The DNA here is from genome assembly GCA_946251815.1 of Dasysyrphus albostriatus. NCBI lineage: Eukaryota > Metazoa > Arthropoda > Insecta > Diptera > Syrphidae > Dasysyrphus > Dasysyrphus albostriatus. The sequence continues at coordinate 144,827,589 of OX276336.1, forward strand.
GTGTGCTTATTCGTATCACTTGGCGGGCGTAACACGCCTTCCTACTTGTGAAGTGGATGGAAGCTTTGCAGCGGTTCAATGTAAAGGCGATCGATTAAGTGGAAGGTATAGACAGAATTCTCTTTTAAAAGGGTGTTTTTGCACTTGGGTTGAGGCTCATAGAGAATCGAGACACAAAAAACGCCCAATATCAAGTAAATTTTTGGATCATCAATCGAACATGTGTTAAACTATAATTTTTTTTCTGTTTTCTGTCTCATAGATGCTTTTGCTATTCAGAAACAGGAAAACGCATCCATGGCTGGTCTTGGTGGCGGAAATCCCAAGACATGACATGTGCCTGCAGCCGAATGAAGTTCAAAATGATTCAAGACGGCTTGGGTGACAATACCCTACACTGCGATTCAATGGGCAATTTCGAGGCACTTCAGTGCACTGGTGGTGTTTGTTGGTGTGCCGAACCAACAACTGGCCAAATCCTAAGTGGAACACGAGCCGTTCCAGAAGCAATGTGGAAGTTTTTGCCGTGTTGTAAGTCCAATAACCTATGAATGAAAACGAACAAAAAACACAATCTGCTCATGCCGAGTGCTGGCCTCGTTTTTGTTATTGTTGACAGTTTTTTTTTTTTTTTGCATTTTTTTGTTTGTTTTTGTTTCCACCATCACTTCATCATCGTTACCACTTCATTCAGGCCAAACATTGCAAAGACACAAACACAACAAAAGATGACACAATATTGTTCTGTATGGTGTGGTTTTAGTAGTGGTTTAGTAGTGTTGCTGGTTGTATTTTTTTTTTTATTATTGTTGAAGGTTGCCATTGTATAATCTACAAAAATTCCAAACATTGACACTATCGCATATTTCTTCTTATTTTTTTTTTTCATTATTGCAAGCATAACCATTAGACTTTCATGATGGTATTCTAAATATTTCTTTTTGCTGATATTTTTTCTCTTTTATTTTGGTATTTTTTTTTTTTTTTGTTCTTTTGATTAAAAACAAAAAAATAAGACGATTTTAGCAAATTTGGTTCAACATATTTGAGACAATGTGAGAGTTCTGCCTATGCACAGAATTTATTGAAGAAAGCATATGCGGCGCATGGCACAACGGAAATTGAGTTCAATAACATCTTGTGTGACTACGACGGCTCTTATGGAAGATATTCTATTTCCAATGGCATGTAAGTAAACTTTTTTTGTTTTAAACATTTGTCTTAAGTCTCGTGCTATATTAAGTGAGTTTTTGTTTTTAAAGTTTTTGTGATATTATGGAACAGTGGGAGTGTGACATTTTTAAAACAATCAATACACAGCAATAGCCAGCATTTTAAGACAGCTATCGAAAGTTGTCAGGCAATAAAAAAAAGTAGATAATTTGGGAAAATATACTTGGAGATCGATTACAGCAGTTGACATTTTCTAGAAAAATTACTTAGCCTGAATCTGGTTCATATTCCACTTCTATGGAGAGAAGTTAAAGTTGTGTTTTTACCCAAAGCCGGCAAAAATTCCTACGTAAGCCCAAAAGATTTAGGACCTATTAGCCTTTCATCATTTTTTCTAAAAACTTTTTCAACTACGATCAAGCAATTATACAAGACTATAGTCTACAGCTCAACATGCTTATTGCAAAGGGAAGTCAGTGGAAACGGCTTTCCACACACTAGTATGTACCATCAAATATTCCCTTCATAATAAAGAATATACAATGGTCGTCTTCCTATAAATGTCGACACATCTGCAATCGCATCTGTGCTGGCATCTCTAAATGTTGATGGCTCGCTTGGTGAATTGATTAATCAAATGCTTACGAGCAGGGTTATTAATTCAAAACTTGGCGGCTTTGCGGCAAGAAGATCTGTCAGTAGGGGAACACCGCAAGGCGGTGTTCTTTCTCCCCTTCTTTGGAACTTGGTATTTAACGAGCTGCTGAATTGCTTAGAAGCGGAGAGCTACAGAGTGATTGCCTATGCAGACGACGTGGCTGTAGCAGTATCAGGAAAGCATCCTAACACTCTAAGGGATCTTTTACAAAACGCTCTAAACAAGCTAACACGATGGGCTGATCGATGTGGACATGGAGTAAATCCTCATAAAACAGATTCTTTCCTCTTTTCAAGGAAATACAAAATTCCACAAATAGACCCCCTTTTATTAATTATGTTCTACTACCATTCTCACACGAAGCTGAGCCTCTTCACAGTGGATCAATAATAGGATTTGCCACCGCTATTCTGAATACATTCGGATCACTTCCAAGTAAGACTGACAAAAACTTTGAAGTTACCATACCTTCCACATCTACCTGGGAGGATTTGGTATTATTTAAAGATCAATCGATTCACTTCTACACCGAAGGATCGAAGACCAAAGATGGGGTTGGTGGAGGTATGTTTTCTGATAGACTAAATTTAAGTCTCTCATTCCGTCTTCCTAATCACTGTAGCGTATTCCAGGAGGAACTTCTAGCGATAATAAAGTATTATCTTGGCTCAAAGAAAACGTGATATCAACCTCAGATATCCGCACCTTCTCTGATAGTCAAGCTGCTATTAAGTCTCTGGACTCTGTCTGTATAAACTCTAGAACTTCCCTTAACTGTCGAGCATCTCTGGTAGAGATATCGCAACAGACTTATATTCACCTTTGTTGGGTGCCGTGCCATAGTGATATTCCAGGAAATTGTATAGCTGATGAACTCGCTAGAAGTGGAACAACACTATCCATTTTTTCTGAAAGGACAAATATTGGTATACCCATTGCTACTTGTAAACTTTTTCTGAAGCAGGATGCTTTGGAGAGAACGAACATTAGGTGGAATATGGTCAAACCTTGATTTAAAGCGCTCTATGTGTTTAATATCTCTAAAAAGACTTCACATCAGCTCTGTTATAGGTGTCATAACAGGACACTGTTTAATAGGCAGGCGCGCAAAGCGGCTTGGCATACTTTCAAACAATTTTTGCAGAGGCTGTATGGACGAGGAGGAGGAAGAAACGATTCCTCATCTTCTCTGTACATGCCCAGCACTTTCCAACAGACGTAGGATCTACTTAAGAGACTACTTCTATAACGATCCTAGTGATCTGGCAAACATCGGCATAAATTGTCTCGTTCGCTTCGTCAGAAGCTCCAAGTGGTTTAACGAGTAAGGAAGGAGTTTTCCAGATTCATGTGGCATCACAATGGACCAACTTTGGTCTAAGTGTGTCAGTTTTAATCTACTGACAGCTACTTCTACCTAACCTAAAATGGACCATTATGATTGTCAATTATCAATTTGACAATTGATTAATTTTAAATTTCCTATTTAGAAAGTCTATAGTTAAAAAACCGATCGACTATTCATTGGAAATTATCAATTTTCTTGAAATTCACAGTGGTCCACGTTTTTATCAATTGTGTTGTTATATACCTTTCAAAACTCAACAACTGGCAATTGACAATGTATCTCGATTTTTAAATATAATATCGCTTATTTTTTACATAGAGCATCCTGTTATTGGAGAGATGGCTCAAGACTGGGTTCATTCCAAGTTCAATCCAACAAGGTGACATCAATGAATTGCTGTAAGTCAATAATAAGAAAAAATCATTTCCTTTTATTATTATTTACAATTTAAAATAATACTCGTAATAATAATTTATCTCTTGAATTTTGTTTCTTTTATTTTTCTAAACTCACACAAACGAAAAAAAATATTGAAAAAGACTGCGCACGTGATCAGAAAATATTCAGCGAAGCCGGAATGATACATCGCCTGACTTGCAGTGGCAATGGTAATTATGAATCTATTCAAGACATTAATGGAAAAATATTTTGCGTGGATGGCGATGGTTTTGCCGTTTCCGATCCAGTGGAAACAGATATTTTACCTGACTGCTCTAAATACATTTATTACGAAACAAGAGGTGTCTTAGAATAGAGGCGTACCTATCTATAGTTATTATAAGATGAATTATTATACAACTACTTTACTTACCAACTATAACTATATTAAAATGTTATAAAAAAGATTGGTTCCTGGTGTTTGAATTATGACGATGTGGGAAGTAATTTGTTCAAGTCTTCATTTTGAGATGAGTATCTGAAATTACAAAAAAAAAAAACACATACAAATAATTGTTAAATTTCTCTTGCTTGGTAAAATAAAAAAAAACTAGCAAATGCTAGAGATACGGATATAGCGAATATGACCGAATAAACACCATATCTTATAGAAAGTCAACCAACAAAGCAATTGACTGAAAAGAATTAACAACGAACCGCAGATAGATATAACTAACGGTAGTGCAACAACATTTCTGTGTTACTAGGTACCTTAAAACCGAAGGAATTCAAAGATTTCCTTCCAAAGAAAGTCATGGTTGGCAACAGCAAGCAGTGACGCCCAGACGCCACAAAGTCACAGTCGGCGCGGCCGGCATGCTTTCCACCTATGAATAATGCCAAAAGAATTAACCTCTTCCTCTTAGATGAAGAACCTTTGGTACGATATGAATCTATGATGTTGGTGGTTTGATGATATGTGCGGTCAACTAGCAGCCACTGTAGGTTTTAAGTATTCAACATACAACGCTAACCAGCTTAAACAAAAATATTTATTTATATTTAACGATGAAGGAATTCAATGTGGAATGGAAGAGTGCTAGGGATTAATGCTTTCACCATTACTTTAGAAATTGTTTAATTGCTCCATTTTTATTCTGAGATAAGTCCGATGGGTGGATTGGTCAAGCACTGTAGGTATACCTACGCCTAACTAAGAAGAATGAAGCTTTTTTCTTTTGATGATTGGGAAATTAGGAGAGGTGGGTGTAAAAAAGGCTGTATATTTGGAAAAAACAACTTAAGCTTATTTCTGGTAACATTCCTTTTACCATAATTTAGTAAGAAAGAAATATATAGGTATAGGTCAGTGCTCTACGATTCGATTTTAATTAAAAAAAATTTTGAATCATGAAAATTTTAATCTCGACTTTTTGGAATCAAGAATGCTGGAAAGACCTTATCCAGCATTTTTTTAAATGCGATAGTTGCGTTTAAATATATGTAAAGTAAGTATACGAGCTTTATGGCTGATTTACAATGACGCGTTCGCGATGCGTATATTACATTTAAGAAGGGTTACGGACGCGTCGAGATAAAACACGAACTGAATTCAATCATTTTTTCTACACAAGATGGCCACATGCCTAAAATGTCAAAACGCACGCAAAAGTAGAATAATTTCTACTTTTGGGTTGCAGTCGCTTGCGTTACTTTGGTTTGTGTACTTAGGTTAGGTTAGGTTAGGTGGGGTGATGATGCGGCAAGCCGCATCACCTCACTCGGATCTCAGTGGATCCATTGTGCTCCCCAGGGTGGGGGAAATGAAGGAATGGGAAGTTTAGGAGGGAAGGTTAAGTGAAGTTTTAGGTTTGAGGTGCCTCCCTAAACCATCCTGATCTTTGGATGAAGTTGAGGATGTTTTTATGTGGCAAAGACGAGATGTCGCCCAATTCGTCGAAAAAAGTATTCTCCGAGGGCATTTTTCCTATTTATAGCTAGGCTGGGTCATTTACAAAGGAAGTGAGATGAGCCCTCTTCCTCCTGTTCGTCCTGACACCCTCTGCATAAGTCAGATGTGCTGATGCCCATTCTGCTCATGTGGGTTCCCATCGAGTTGTGACCCGTAAGGATTCCAACCAGGAGGGACAGTCGAGGTCTGCTAAGCTTCAGTAAATATTCTGTTTTTTTCATTGAAGTATCTGGCCAAAGACTTCTTGAAACTCGACAGGTATCAATAGTTGACCATCTGTCATTAGCGGCTTTGAGAAACCTTTGGCGAATTCTGTACTTTTCTTGTGTACTTACTTATGGATGCAAAATCGTAACTTAACGCCCAATGCGGCATTGTAAACACTAAACAGAAATTCCAATGCCTGAAAATTTACGTTGACATCTTCCAACGCAACGCCCAACGCGGCATTGTAAATCGGCCATTAGGCTTTGATTAACCTTGACAAAACGATGATACGCAGATAAAAAAAAATGGGTTTAACAATTCTGTCTGTCTGTTCTGCTACAGTCAAAACTCCTGGATCAAATTTCACTTTCCATTTTTTTTATTTAGAGTCAAACATAACGGTGCCATCCATACAAATTTGTTATATTGAATGCAGCCACGAATGAATTCTTCAGCGCCATAAAAGATTAGGTAAGTTCGATTTGTAAAAGTATTTGCGCTAGGAAGATTTAACAAGATTTATTTCTTCAAGATTTACGAAATAAATTTGTATGGTAAACCATCGAGATTTGAAGAAGATTTGAGGTTAATCTTAAATCAGATTAGTGTTAAGTGGAAATGTAGTATTAAAGAATTAATTAATTCGTCGCAAAAATGGTGCAAATTTTTTTTTTATTTAAGAGAAACGAAGAATTACTAAGATATTGCAAGGACTACATTTATGAGAATATTTTTTATTTTCGAAAAATGGTTATTAATAGTGGGTTGGGTACCGAATGACAAAAAACCGAAAGGCAAAATACCGAAATATTAAATCCCGAATGGTCAAAACTAGAATAGCTTAGATTCCAAACGTCAGAACCCCGAATGACAAATTCCCGAAAACATCCCGAATGGCTTACTAACCTACTTTTCCAGATTCAAGCTTCTAAATGTCCTATTTTTATATGATGTTTTTGCTTTTTCTTGTACTTATTGAAAGATACATACTTGTTGATTTTGATGTTAAAAATGGGTTGAGGATGTATTTTTTGCATTATACGAGTATGTTTCGTGGTTTTTGTAATTCAGAAATTATTGTTTGAAATTTTTCTTATTCGAGATTATTCTCACTAGCAAATAATTTCATGGTCCCAAAATGAACAGAAGTCTAGCCAAGTACAAACAAATTTGGTTTCTTAAAAGAACTGAAATAATACAGGGCGTTTTTTTAAAGGGGAAAATAAATTTAAGTTGGTAAGATTATTTTAACTGGCAGCCATTTGGTCAGCTGTTTTTATATGGTTTGGCATTTCAATATGAATAGACTGACGTTAGAACAACGCTTCCAAATTGTGCAAATTTAATTTAAAAATCATTGTTCTGTTCGAAATACATATCGCGCGAGTTTTGTTTAGCGATGAAGCTCACTTTTGCTTGAATGGATACGTCAATTAGCAAAACTGCCGTATTTGGAGTGATGACAGCCCACAAGTGTATGTTGAAACACCGTTACATCCACAAAAACTGACTATTTGGTGTGCTTTATGGGTTGGTAAAATAATTAGTCCATATTTTTTAAACACAATGCTGGCTAAAACGTGGCTGTCAATGGTGCACACTATAGAGCCATTACTGACTTTTTCGCTTATCAGTTGAACAACCATGATGTGCAGGAGCTGTGGTTCAATAACGTGCAACAATTGATTTATTGAAGGAAACGTTTGGTAATTTCATAGTTTCACGTAGCGGACCCGTGAATTGGCCCCCAAAATCGTGCGATTTAACGCCACTTGACTATTTTCTGTGGGGATATGTGAAGTCGCTAGCAACGCCGATAAGCCCGACACGATTGATCACTTGGAGGACAGCATTCACTGCGTTATTGTCGATATACGGAGTCATCGAAAATTGGACCTTCAGATTAGACTACGTCTGAGTCAGCCGTGGCGGTCATATGCCAGAAATCATATTTAAATTATAATGCCAAGAGATTATCTTTGGAATAAAGTAAATTTTATATCAATTTAAAAAAATCGTCTTTCGTGTTTTTTTCTATTTCAGAGTTCTATACCTCTAAAAAAACACCCTTTACTTAAGATGTATTAAAATTCGATATTAATTCCCGAATGTATTCTCGATTTTTTTAGAATTGTGGATTTTTTCCATTAGGGATTCTTTCTGGAATCCGGGATTTTGGGCACTCGGGAATCTCACTTGAACTCGTCAGGACTTAGTGAGGGTCTTTGTCATACGCAATTTGTATTAAGTTCAGTTTAACTTAAACAGATATTTTTGATATTTTGATATTTCAGATATTTTTGACAAAAAACCACTGTAAACTATCTTTAAAAAAAACTTGTTGGATATAGCTTACAATAGTTTGAACTTAATACAACTGAACATACAAACTGCGTTGCAAAGGCCTTCATTATGTCACTGATGAGTCCAAGTGAGATTGCCGAACAAAACGCCAATTTGTAGGACTAAAGACCATTAAAAGATGTTTTAAATTAATAATTTTTGGATTTTTTAAAGTATTCAAAGCTTTTTTTAAGCGCAACATTTTGAAATGATTGTCGAATTTTTCAGTCTTAGTATTCAACAGTTTTTTAACACTCTTTAAAATATTTTAAAATTATGTAAGTTTTACTTCCTTGCAAAGTGATTTTAATTAAATTTCGTATGCAAAACTTCCTCTTAAATGCTATTAATTTTGCGTACCAATATTTTGGATACAATTTTTTTTTATATGTAGATACCTTCTAGATTTTGTTTTTGAAAATTCAGTATTTCAAAAATCGGTTGATGAATTTTTTCTTGAAACTAGGTCTTTAAATGTATACGAGTATTAATAATTACTCCAAATTGGCATTTCAAATTTTATACTCAATACTTTTTTTAAGAAAACCGCATAATTTTCATCCTTAATAATAAAAAAGAAAGGTATTACCAAATATTTAAAACTTTCTCTTTTCTTTAAGCAGTTTTCAATTTTTGTTTAATTATGAGGATATTTCTCTTCAGAAAAGTTTAAAACTAAATATACATATTTTCGGGTCAGAAAACACTTATTCATTCGAGTAGAAAACTGTCCCGTAACACGGTTTCTTTGTTAAATAGCACCTCACGGACTTTCCTTTTTTTTAATTCAATTAGGTATGCAAAAAACGTACTTTTGTAAAGTTTTGCTTAAACAACACGTAAAATATTCGCATTGAGAATATACAGACAATAATTTGTAAACGGAAAGGGGTATAAATAGTTCATTAAGTAACTAAAAGTTTCATTCAACGAAAAGAAGTACCTACTAAACAAACTGCACTTCATTTTGTATCTTCATTTTATTAAGTTTATTCAAAAGAGCTAGGTTGAGTATCCTCATGGCGGACATGTATCATTGTCATCATCATCATTACCTTCACCATTTTTACTGTTCAGCCTCTTCATATAGCTACAACAATATTGCCCGTAGCAAGGAATGTATAGTTAAAATGAAGGTGCAACAGAAAAAATACGACACTCCCTATAGAGAAGATGATGACAAAATGCAGTGAAGAAACAATGACAAAAGAAGTGGACACAAAATTAAAGGAAAATACTTCAAACATTGATCATCTCATGCATGAATAGAGAAAAGCAAAATAAGAAGAAGGAAAAATGTTAAGACACTGTCAAGAAAACTACAAAAAAATACAAGACTTGCCTCCATCAGCGATGCCAATGAAGAAACCTTATCAATGTCAAGTTCATTGGCATATCCCATCAACTTGGATGCTAAAGCCTTGCCTATATGCCTAGGTGCCAATAGTTTCCTAGCAAACTTGAGCCATCCACTGCAATCATCATCATCGGTCATCGGCAGTCGATAGATGGTAGACGGACGTATAGTCCATTTGCTGCAGCATCTAACTCCCAAGAGAAGTGGAAAATTCTTCTTTCTCTTTGCTTTTTTTAATTTTATTTTTAATCCAATTTTCCAGCAACCCGTCCGTCTTCGTCGTCGATTGATGACTTTCCACTTTCGCAGACCAAACGCGAAAGGCGTAGATAAATGACATTGGAATTGCCTTAATGCAACTATAGATGGCGTTGAACATTGTATACCTACAAGTTAGTTTGTTATGTCGGTACAAAAGGGATTGCCAACAAACACGCTGAGCTGGCTATAGCTTATTACCTTAATGTGGGCAATTAAGCCAAATGGGTTTTGATGGCGTGTGGCCGATGTTTCTAAAAATAGGACGCACACGCAGTATGCGGCGACCAACAACGAATGCAGTTTTAACATTCCGATGCCACTTTATAATGCAGCACAATCCGGAGCCCGGACTTCGGACTTATAGTATACGGAACAAATGAGGCTGTGAGACTTGCTTAAGATGAATATTAATCATATGTACTTAAGGTAATTAAATAAATATTGATGAATACGAGAGCTTGACATGCATCAATCAGTTAAATGCAGTTATGCACGGAGAAAACTTAATATTTATTGCCATGATGTTTTGATGCCTTCTGTTAGAATATTTCAGTGTCACTTTTTTGTTTCATAGACGACCTCTTGTGGAAGTAGAAGTAGCCAACCATAAAAGAGAAAAACGTGTTTGTCCTTTGATAAGACATTTAACAAAGTGGATACTTAGAATTCGAATGACGCCACCAGTGCCCTTGTTCTTTGCCACTCATGAGAAAAGCATCGACATTGACGAATATAAGGAAAGGTTAACTCTTGACCTGAATAGGAATTGAGATTGCAATTGCAGTAGATAGGTTTATCTACTTCTCGATTGCACGTTCTGCAAGAGCATGACAAGAAACACCAAACGATAAAAAGAATCCGTAATAACATAAATTGAATGTTCCATATGTATTTATAAGTTATCAGGGATGCCACTTTTTTGCAAAGAAAGACCTGACCCCAAATCTATAGTTATTGAATTGAAAACCGTATTTGATTGAAAACTCCGGAATTTCTTTTGACACGAAACCAATATTTGCTTTATCAGCAAATAAAAATATGAAATGGAAGGAGGAATGTGGTTTTATAGATATGTAGTTTCAGTTTAGGAAAAGACATAAAACTTCCCTCAATTCTTTTCCGATTATTAAAACTTCCAACGATTGTTTATTTTTTTTTTATTCAGACCCTAAAAGCTTACTGTGATTGTATGTCACTTACTAAATATAAGTACACACAACTGACCTTAACGGAATAATGTAACTATTTTTCATCATTATGTTTACATTAAAATTCTTTTCGTAGTCTCTTATGTAGTTTTCTATGCAAGAAAAAAAAAGATAAACTATAATTAGCTTTGTTTTTTTAATGAACCTTGTACACCTGAAATGCATTAACCCATTTCCGTTGTTAATCTTTACTTCTTTTTATTCATGTTTTTTTTTTTGTATTATTTTTTTTCTACTTTTGCAGTGTATTCGTTTCGTTTTCTGGTCTCTTTTGTCTATATATAGTAACGTAATTGAATCTACCTTGCGTTATAAGCTTAATCATAAATAACCATTTTCTCATTTAGCACCATTTTGCCTTTGCGTCTCCTAAGTCCTATTATTCCCCTTAACTCAACAGCTCGTAAAAAATGGAAAACAATTAGCTAGCGCTACAATAATTGCAAAAAAAAAATACAAAAACAATATAAGAAAAATACTAAAAAGTAATACAAAAAAATAGTTACACGAAAAAAACGTGATTTCCATGACTAGCGGAATCGCCTCGCCTTGATGGTATTCATGCAACTATAATAATTGTTTTGGTGAAGAATACTGTCCGGATAGAGTACGTAAATATTGCCGGCTTGGGCTTCCTTCCTTCCTATACATACAACTTTCACTCTTCACTAACTTTGAATCTAAAGTATATTGTCAGAGATTCACTTTCGTTTTGGCGAGGATGATTATGATGTTGTGCAACATCAATTGTGCTATTGTAGATGTTTGTTTAGACAATTTACTTAAATTAGATAATAGCCGCAGGAAAAAAAAAATAGATACAGTCTATTGAAGGTACAATTTTACGGTTCTTCAAACACGCCGCAGACCATACTTATTACTTGAATGACTGTTGAAGTATGAACGTGTTAATAGTAGTAGATTGTAATGGCGAAAAATTGCAGTCGGCATATGCTTTTAGATGCAACTGAACGTTTCTAGAAACTAATGAACCAACCATATATAAACGCCCAAAATACGGTATTTCTTGTGAAAAAAAATTAAACACACTGTTCGCAAAGAAAAACACAAGTCATGTAACTATACATCATTGCAGCTCGATCTACTAAAATTTTGAAAGTACTTCCAATGAAAAATGATAGTTGATACAGAAATCTTGTCCTCATTTAAGATTTAAAAAATACCAATTGAAATCGTTTTTTAGTTCTTCTAATGAAAAAAAAAAATAGCTTGTACTCCTTTTTGAAACAAAAAATGATTGGAACTTTTCTGCATTTACATTTAATCCACTACATTCTGATATAAAGTAAAAGATAGAAACTGATATCTATTCCTCGTTTAAGATATAAGAATTATGGTTGAAAACACCCAAGCTAGTGATACTTCTTGTAAAAATAAAAAGAAAAGCTTCTTGCTTGTAAAAGATTGGTACTGAAATCGAATCCTTATTTAAGATTTTAAGAAAGCCAATTGAATACACCCAAACTTATAATACTCCAAATGAAAAAAATACCTTTTCTCTTCAAACAAAAAATTATTTACTCTTGATCTACTACATTTTAAGAAAAAGACAAAGATAGGTACTCAAATTTATTCCTCATTTAAGATATCCTTTTAAAACACACTTGAGGGAAAGGCTTTTTGCAAATAAAAACTATTGATCTACTACATTTTTAAAAATAATAAAAGATAGATACTGAAATCTAGTCCTCGTTTAAGATTTAAAAAATACTGATTGGACACGCCAAAACTATTAATACTTCTTATGAAAAAAATTTTACTCCCTTTGGAAACAAAAAATAGCTACCTACCACATTTCTGTATTCACACTTAAGCTACTACATTTTGAGGAAACGTAAAAGGTACTAAGATTTATTTCTCCTTTAAGATTTAAAAAATGCTGGCTGAACACGCCTAAGCTTTTGATACTCCATGTAAAAATAGAGGGAAAGGCTATTTTCAAACAAAAATACATAATTTACTAGATTTTGATAAATAGTAAAAAAAATGTACTAAAATCTAGCCATCGTTTAAGATTTAAAAAATACACGCCCAAGCTATTAATACCATCTTCTTATGAAAAAAATTTAGGTCACTTTTGAAACAAGATATCATTACCAGTTTTCTGCATTTACACTTGATCTACTATTTACTTTAAAAGATAAGTACTAAAATCTTTTCCTCGCTTAATAAGTAAGAAATCCTGATTAAACACGTCCAAGCTCTTGATACGTCTTGTAATTAAGGGAGTTTTCTTACAAACAAAAATTATTGATCTACTACATTTTTAAAAATAGTTAAAGATAAAAAAACTTAGATATAGACCTCGTTTAGTAGTGATACTTTTTGTAAAAGAAAAAAACTATTAGAACTACCCTTTTGCACGGAAAATACTTGACACTGTACCTCATTTGCATTGATCTACTACATTTTTTCTCGTTTCAGATTTAAGAAGTTTACTTGAAAGGATAATGATATTTCATGTAAAAATCATTATGTCTATTCGAGTACTTCTCAAAACTATAAATTATGTACTACAAATTGTTATAATATTTTTAACTAACTTTGACAGAACATTAGATTAAATTCGTAGATTCGTAGAAAGTACTTGAATAGACATCATATCAAACAAAAAACAAGATTTTTTTAATGTTTGAATTCAAAGAACTTCCGCAGCTTAATCAGGTAAAAAGATATTTTATGCTTGATTTAATACAATACGCTTTTAAGAAGTAAATATGTTCGTCAATTGAGCAGTGTTGCCACATTCTTGTATTTGCACATACTCTACTACATGTTAAGCAAAAAAGTCATAGGTCCTAACATCTAGTCCTTTTTAAAAGTTTGATAAATTCATGTTAAACAATAGATAGTAAGATATTGAAAAATCATATTAAAACGCGACTTTCACAAATAATAATGTTTGTCAAATAACTTAGAGTTGCCAAATTTCTCCAATTGCATGTCATATAATATAGTACTTTTTGAACATACAATACAGTATTTATAATTTTTTGTTTGTGAGAAGAGCTACAAGTTTAAAATGTATTGAACTGGTAATTAACAATACGATGATCGAATTATTTAAGATGTCGTTTTAATTTTCCAAAAGCTTTTCCTTACACAAACGAGCACCTTTTAGCAATTGAGTGTTTGATGATGATTATGATGAGTGATCACCATTTTAAAATCATCAAAAAACTATTTTCCTTAAAACGGGAACCATCTTGTGCACAAAACGTTCTTAAAATGAAAGAGCATGCTTTCATGCATTCAGACTATACTCGTAGGCAAAGCAATCCTTTGATATTTGCATAAGCCTACTTCAAACGCCTTCGCTGCAATTTTAAGTATTTGTACCTATATATAGGTAGATGATGACATGAACTCTTGTGCATTAATGATGAGGAATTCCGGATTTCTTCCACATCAAGTGAGTTGAATGTCAAAGTGAATGACTGGCAAATGCTAGACATCTTAATCGATATACATATGAGTTTTTCTTTTTAATAAAACGAAAGTGACACATGCACTATTTCACGTGCACTTGTGACTATATAACGACCTCTTTGTTCAAAACTCAATTGGCTAACAAAAAATAACTATAAAAAGCATTTCACCAACGACCTTCTTTGTATTATTCCTTCAAGGACATTTATAATTTAAAAATATAGTAAAACACATGCAATTACGATTGGAGTATATTTCGATGAGGGTGAGGTTACAAGCTTGTTTACTCAAAAGCACATTTACTGACTTACAAGAGATCTAATCGGTGAATAAAGTGGTTTTATTATTTTTTTTTCATTTGAATTATTTGGGATATGGAAAAAGAAAATGTCAAGTCAAGTGGTGTTTTGTCAACAATTTTACCACCGATGACTTCAGAGTTTGACCTATTTATGAAGGAAGTATATAAAAGTTTGTTTATTTACGATATATCATCAAATTACTATTTAACTATCAACAATAAATTTGTATACTCTTTTTGTAAGAGTAAGGTTTACACCCAGCATCCTTGAACTTTTATATAAATTCTAAATTTCCGACAGAATATCAAAACAAAATTTATCTTTATCTAAATGACAAATTCTTTGAATAAGATAGGGTCACATTTTATATTGGTGGGATGGCGCCAGTTTCTTTGTTCTGAAAATGGGAATTTTTTTGATTAAAAATTAAATAATGTAATACTTGTATATTTTATGGGAGAAAGGAAGCAAAACAAAGTCCCCTTGTAGAATAATAAATGTTCCTTGGTATATACGAATTAGGGATTTACAATGTGACCTTAAAATAGAAGTGTAGTTAGAAACACGCTGTGTCGCACTATCTCTGCGGGAAAATTAAGTTCGAAATGAAGGCGTTTAAAAAGTAAGTAGTAATGCTTACTTGATACGAGTAGTCAAGTTAGCACTATCACACCTGAAAATAGGGTAAAATTAACTCAAAAAAGAAAACAAACTATGCGTGAGTTTGTCGTAAATATATCGTTAAAAAAAAAAAAGTTAAAAATTCCTTGAATTTGACAAAAAGCCTCAAAATCGATTTTTTCCAATTCTTTTTTTTTCATAAAAAAAAAATAAAAATTCAATAATTGGTCAGCCACAGATATCTTTTTATGAATTTCTATCCTTATGCCAAAAATCGTTTGAGACCTTAAAAAAAACTTCAAAAACACGTTAGAAAGAATCTATAACTGGTCAATTACTGAAACTAGCTGACCTTTTATTTAGATCTAGAGATCTTTCAGATGGCTTATAATTTTTATAATGTTCCCATTAATGAGATGCCAAAAATTGCTATGACCCTGAATTTTTTTTTTAAATTATTTTAAAAAATCAATAGCTGACCAATTACTGAAATTAGTTGACCTTTTATATAGATCTAGAGATCTTTCAGATGGTATAAAATTTCTGCATATTTCCCATAAATGAGGTGCTAAAAATAGCTATGACCTTGACCTTGATTTTTTTTCAATTCACTAAAAATAAATATATGTCTTTTTTATGAACGTGAAGTGGCCTTTCAAATGGCATATTCCTTATTATAAAATGACCCAAATGAGGTTCCAAAAGTTTTTTTGTGACCTTAAAGCGAATTTCAAAAATTCATTGAAAAAAAAACTAAGTCTGACCAATTACTGAAAATAGTTGACTTTTCATAACGATTTAGAGATCTTTCGGATGGTATAAATTTTTTGTAAATTTCCCATAAATGAGGTGCCAAAAATCGCGCGTGACCTTATGGCTAGCAAATTTCTAGGACTAGTTGACCAATTAGGTGGCATTTTCTCTTTTCAAATTTTGCATATATGAGTTGCTAAGTTTAGGTACAGACTCCTTGACTGAACTATAAAAAAAGGAGTCGTTTTTAGAAAAATACGATTTTGTAAAAATTATACCTATGGCTGGTACCGTTATTTTTGGTTCTAAAAAAATAAAAAAGTGTGGGGAAAATAACCAAAAACAACTACATATTTTCCATGTTTTAGAAAAAAATTTGATCTAAGCGTTTCACTGTAACCCAACATATAGACAGATAGACAGGAAAACAGACAGAATTATGAATTTTTTCGTGGGAGATCTGGTCTTAAAATAAGTTCGAAGCAATCTTGATTTAGTGATTCTATATTGAAACGAGCTAAGACAATCTTGAAAATGCAAACACTCTAACTTACTGAGTACAAAAAAGTAGATAGTTATCAGGTTTAAACATCGTATCTTCGAGTTACTAGTTAGCTTTGTGGTAGCTTATTCGGTTGGTATGTAGGTAAGTCGAAAAATCCAAGTAAAATAAGTTTTATTTTCAAATAAAATTGTTTACGCCTACATTTCAGAATGACAAGAAAAGATCTGCAAACCCCACAAAAAATTAACAAAATAAAATGCAAAACTCATTTCAAATAACATTGAAATAAAACCCTACAAATGCAAGTCACTTATTTTTCTGATTTTTCAAAATTAGTGTTGAAACAATAATTCTTAAATTTTTGCACTAGTTTTAAGATTTTCCAACTTAACCAGACTCTCGACAACGAATAGGCTTGTTTTGATAATCTTTTTTCTTGATTTTAGGTCGTTTTTTTTCTGTGTGTACTTTTTAGTAGTTTAAATAATATTTTATTCCATTATCACAGAAAAAATCCATTTTATTAGTTTGACCTTTTCACATTTTCGATTCTTGAATGTAGACAGAATTTATTTTTGCGAACCAGTCATGCATTTTATTTCTTTTTTTCGTACATATTTATATATGACAAGTTATACCTAAGTAAAGCCATTATGTGGGAAAGTTTTGTTCCTTTGACTGAAATGTGGGCATATTAAATTCAGTGTAGATATAGGTAGGTATATTTTACCATAAATAAATCTAAAAATACGTGACCTACTATCATATTGCACAATTTATTTACTTAATTGCCTTAACAGATGTGTTCTATTTATAAAGACAAAAACATTCCCTGGAAATTTTTATAAATATCCAAAGTGAAATAAAGTTTTCAATTAAATAAAGCATCTGTCATTTATATGGTAGATACTCCTGTCACACAATAAAACGTCATCAATTCCATTACCATTAAGCACAACATAAAACTCAAATTTATTTTAAGGTCACAATGAGATTGAAAATTTCTTCAATGAATTTCGATTTGTAATTATATTTTTTTATTCTACGAACGAGGACGGATGCAGGCACACTTAACCATCTTGCAAGTGGTCGATATTTGTTCTATAGAAGAGTTACGGGAAATGAGTCATTTGGGTTGTTTTCAGTATTCCAATCAACGCATCACATAAATTCATATGATATGAAAATTCCTCAACGATTTTGCCAACCTGAATAACGAACAGAAAAATTCCGGTAAATAGTTTCTCCACCCACTTCTTTTGAGCCATCAAACCAAAAAACCATCAGCATAAATAAGTAAATCTTGAGGTGAAATTTTTATTTCATTATCCGGCCGGCTCGGCGGCAATAAAATAAAAAAAAAAAAAATAAATAATTGAAGACTGTAAGAAGTGAAAAATCAAATAAATAAAATCCAAGTCATCTACACTTTTGATCACGTCAGGTGAACGCGCTGCAAAAATATCAGTAAGCTTGTATCAAATGACAACTGTCGTTGGTATCAAGGCCGTTGTTTCAAAGTCTCTTTCTTTCTCCCTGTCTTTCCTTGTATGTATATGACTTTTTATGGCAAAAACTACTTTTGCCAACGATCTTTTTTCATTTCATATACATAAAACTATCTGAGCCATCAACTTTTTTTTTTTGTTTAGTTTGTCCACAACTTGAAGTAGGTAGACGACAGCTAGCAGCAGTAGCACTTAATCCGCAAAGCAATGACGCGTCAAAAGGCGTTTGTTTGGCTTTGGGTGGTGCTTGTTTTGTTTGTGTTGTTGTTGTTTTGTTTTTT
Source organism: Dasysyrphus albostriatus (assembly GCA_946251815.1). Lineage (NCBI taxonomy): Eukaryota > Metazoa > Arthropoda > Insecta > Diptera > Syrphidae > Dasysyrphus > Dasysyrphus albostriatus. The sequence goes on from OX276336.1 coordinate 144,845,914, forward strand.
TTATAATTTTATGTCAGACCGGTATTCTGCTTCTTTTGCAGAAAAAAAATATTTCTTGAGACCTTAAGTGACGATTGTATGTTATTCCGTTCACGGTAATCTGATCGTTATGACCGATTTACAGAGAATTTGGAGTTTGAAACGAACAGCCAAAGTCGGATCGGAATCGACACACATAAGAAATATCACATCATAAAAAAAAGAGTTTCAGGTTATTGCGTTGAAATGGAGAGCCAGGTAGTAAGTATGGTGAGGTGAATACAATAGTTGAAGCTTGTAAGTAATTAAATAAGCTTTGAAACGAAATGAGAACCGTTGGTGATGGTTATTCAAAATAAAAAAATTTATATACAGGTAATTATCTAACAAAATTCAAAGTAATTAAAGAACGAACATTGAGTCCAATATCATTCAATGTTTTTTTTTCTTTTTAGAAATGGATTCTTTGTAAAAAAAAAAAAACAACTTCACACCATAGTTTCGACATTCAAAAAAACTGTATGTAGTTAGTTATTTATTTTTATTTTTGGATTAGGATTACTTTGCATTTTATAGTTTTATTTTTCAAGATTTAAGTTTAATTTAAGTTTTTAACTTTATGAAATGAATTATTGAGGAAAATGTAATTTATTTCGCAGAAATCATATAGAAATGAACAAGGCGAAAAAAATTGTGATTTAAGAAGAAAACAGTTTTAATACCGTTAAAAGGTCGAAAATAAAACTAAACTTTTTGAAAGATCTTTACACTTGGTTTTCTCATTTGTCGTCATGCTTTTCATCTCGTCAAGGTTTTGAGGTTTTCTCGTTGGTTATGTTTTCATCCATCTCGTTATGGTTTAAAAATTTGCTTAAAGGGTTATTTTAAGGGTAGTAAACAGATTTCTTGAACGACAGTGCCTTGGGTGACCAGCTTCGTAGGTTTTTATCTGGTTGTCTATTCTAGAAAGCACGGCGGATAGCAATAGCTTAATTTCGACCGTCTTCGCTTTGGTTTATTTCCAAAAGCGAAAATGAACGAAAAACATCCTTCCAGTTTTCTCATATGAGTCTAGATTGCCATGTCCTGAAGTAGGTCGATCGCGAAGCAATTTAAGAAATTTTGTAGCCCAAAATCGGAGCCGAAAAAGTAGCTTAAATAGTAGCCCATTACCAATACATTTTTCTTATAAAAATGGGAATTCTGGGAACAATAGGTAAACTGAATTATATTATTAAATTGAAGATTATAGTTGTGTTCAACACCGAGTTTCAAACAGTTTAAAACCGCCAGATTTTGTAATTTTTCATAAGTAAAAATTTTTACTGTTTCGGACCAAAGAGAGCGCTCATGAGAGAGTTAAAAATTTTCCCTCCTTGTTAGATTTGGTCCGAGAAAGTTCTTGTGGCCATTTCGTACAAAACAGAATACATATGCTAGGGTTACCCAAGTTTTATTTTGTTTGTTTTGTTTTTGATAGATATGCCTAATTTATAAATTTATTTTTCTTTTTTATCAATCAAATGATTTTTATGTGCCTCTATACAAATCTTTTTCCGAAGAAGAAAATTTAGTGATGAAAATTTGTGTACTCCTTGCTTGCTGTAGTTTTTTTTTAACAAATTGAAGTTTCTTGATTTATGAAATTGAAGAATATTTTTTTGGTTTAATTTAATTTTTTTTATACGTGTACGTTTCTTTTTTCTTAACATTTAATTTCTTTTACATTGATTTTATAAAAAAAAATTGATTGAGTTATAACTGCCTTACGGCGGCTCTTTCAAATATTTCCTTTGAAGTGGTGCAAATTGGAAGTAATAAGTGCTTTCTTTCTTAAAGGATTTCATCCCCAAACGTCACAATTTGACACTAAGTCCGAAATAGTGCGAAGAATTTAAGGAACACACCTCATGCGGTTGGTTTGAAATGTCAAACCAATGAGTATGTTCAGTGCATTAAAAGTGGTGCCAAACTGTGGAATGCTTTAAGGATATGTTGGGGGAGAGAAGTAGTTTTTAAGTATGATTTTTTTTTTTGAAAAAAAGTATCGCCCAAGGATTTGGGCTATTTATAACCCAACTAAGGTTGGGCTGACATACTGAAATTATTGTCGGCAATTTTGGAAAAAGATAGCCCAATTTCCGATAAATAGCCCAATCTGGCCAGCCTGATATTAGTTCCAAATAATTCCAGTTTTCTCATTTAAATTCCAAATAATGGAGTAATTTTTTTCAAAAAATTTATAAAAAGTTCATTAATCGATGGGCTAAAATGATTCGAGTTTGACTCCTCTTAATAAAAACCAAGATTTTAGGGTGACAGGGGTAAGGGGAACACCGCCATCTTGAAAAAGAAAGTGATTTGGTTTTTGTTCAGCAACCCGATTAAAAATTTTTTCTTACAGCAAAATTATGGCAGAATGACATTTAGACAATAAAACTACCTAAAACATGAGCTATTAACGGACTCTGTAGATTTATTAATCTTGAAGTTATAGCGTGTCAAAATAACACTTTTTATTTTCTACTGTAAATGGACATATATCAGTTTTTTGTTAATATCTCAGCAGAAGTTATTTCTTTTCGAAAACTAATGAGTTTATGTTAATACTCATAAGATTCTGAAAAAAAAAGATTATGACGCTTTTTTTCGTAGGAGCAACAGATTTCAAGAAAAATGTGCACGTTGGGGTCTTACTTAAAATTAGGCCCTTAACTATATAAACAAATAAGGAACCAAAGATTCAAATAACATGCCAAACTTTGAGAATTCTTTGTTGTTGTCTTGTGTTAATTTTTAAGAGCTTTATTTTTTGTATGTTAGCTTAGCCCTTATTTTCTAAGAAGACTTAAGGTTTCCATAATCAAACCATAAAAAGTTAAAGTTAGAAAAACAAGGATATAAAAGAATTTTCGCTGTCGATGTGAATTGAGAACTGAGCTACTTTTATGCCTTAAAATCCCAAGGGTGAAAAGGGGAACTTTTGAATAACCAATTAAGTTAATGTAAGTGCTATTGTGGAATTAAGTAGCATGAGAAATCATCAAATTTATAACCTAAAAGAATCAAAACCTCCCAAATTTGAAAATCACTCAATTTCAAAATTCGAATAATCAAAAATATTTGATTCTTCGGAAATTTTTCATTTCATAACTTGAAGCTACAAAATACTACGCAACTCTCTCTCTCTCTCTCTTGCAATAGTTTGTGGCTTCTTTAGAAAACTTAAACCAGTTGACTATTGTTTTGCTTAACAACATTAAAGGAAATATCTTCAAAGCCACTTTTTGTCTATGTTGTATAAGATTTGAAGGTCACTTAAAAATCACTTAATCTAACCTTAAAAATTCTTACACAATTTGAATAATTATTTAATATTCAAAAGATTTAACAAACCATCAATCATTTTAATAGGTTAAAAATTACTTAAATCTTATGCAAATTAAATTGTTCAACTTTAACCACAATCAGATCATCTTCATCTTAATAAAATTTCCTTTCGTTTTAGACATGCAAATTTAATGATTATTTTCAATATCTTTTTTGTCGTGTGCAAAAATAAACTTTCTCATCATTCTCATTAAAAAAAATACTTTAAATTCCAAGAAAAGAATAATTTATTCAATTTTGTTTTATGGCCAGTTGACATACCAACTGACTTGTGTCAAAGTCACCCAAATTGAGAATAACCTCGAATTGTTATGATGTTTATATAATCGTTTAGCAACCGCCTTTGATTTTTCAACACATCATCATCGCTCCTAGACGAAATCTTTATTCTGATTTCCAAGAAAAAAAAAATGTATATGCAAATGTCCAGTTCATTTGTAGAATTACCATATTAAGCAATTTGTCGTCTGCTCACATAGCTCATTACATGAAGATCTACGGGTTAGCTGACCAGACAAACCCGTATGCCTACACAAGTCTAGAAAATAATGGTAGCCTCCTTTAAGATTGATACATTCTTTGAAAACCTTGTTCGATTGGATTTTATTGGGAAAATAAAATAAAAAAAATACGCAACAGAAAGAAAAAAAAAACTCTTTTAGTTGCACTTCAACTGTCAATATTGACATTCTTTGAGAGCTGCTTTGTGTTTGTGGGTAAACATGAAGAGATAATAAAAAGGGGAGACGACCGACGATGATAACAAATATAATGCCGACCATCATCCATCCCCAGCCCAACAGCTACAACACCATCAACCTCAACGAAGTCGTCAAACATATAGGTAGGTACCTTCAGATAGATGAAGAGCTTGTCCTCGATTTTCTTTATATTCTCGTCATAATCCCTGCATCATCATCGTGTCAAATGGTGGCCACATCCGAAAAGGGTATCATCTGTTCATCTATTAAATTGGCTATAAAAATAGTCCTCAGTGTCAGGAACAGCATCAGCACAACTAAGTTACCCTACAAGATTTTCTTAACGTGTGGATACCTATACCTAGTCCTTTTGCCTATAGATGTCTGTCTACTCATATAGAAAATGAACGCAAAAAAAAAGACGATCCTATTTCGAAAATTGACTTTTGTGCATAACTTTGCAAGAGGTTGCGGTTAAGCTGGGTGGGGCTATACGATGTAGACCAAATGGCTTATCTGTTAGAAACATACGGTGAAAGCTTTTCTCTGAAGGAAATTATTTCAGGCTGACATTGACACTGTGTGGTTCAAAGGGCAAACGAATGAAGAGAAAAGTTTTATGTTTGTGAACGCGCAAATGAATCCTTATTATTATTTTCTTATCATCTCCTTTTCATTAAATGAGAATTTCAAAGGAAAAAATAAAGTCATTTAAAGACTGGAAATAAAATTTTATTTTCTCTCCTTCAGTTTTTTTTTAAGTAAGCTTTACTTTAAGTTCTTCTGACGACAGTTGTAATTATTGTTATTGAGATAATTGAGTTCTTTTTTGTTTTTGTGCTGAACTGAATAAGAAAATTACCAGGAATACAAAAAGAAAAACTCGTTATTATCATTATTTTATAGCACTTTCTTCCCAAAAAACATTTTGACACTGTATTAGAGATAAAGTTTTAACATTGAAAAGGTTTGTGGGTTTACTTTAAGAGAAACACGGTGTCACCAAAATTATGTAATAAGGAAATGAAAAACAGGTTTGAATGATGGTCAAATTAATTTTTCGTCTTTTTCGTGGAGGTACCATTTCCAGTATTAAAAATCATATAGGTATGTATGATATATTAAAACGGCAAACACGAATTTTGTGGTACAATTTACGCGGTCTACAAAAGCCGAAGGCATATAAATTATATATCGTTGGAACGTTTTATTTGCACAGAACTGCAGAATGAAAAAATTATTAAATAACTGCACCACAAAAACTAAAAAAACAATAAAAAATTGCGTAATAAGTGCGAGCAAAGCGAGAGCGAGACCGAGCAATTATTTATTTTTATCTGTCGTAACCTGAATGTGACGTTTCGCTTTTTTTTCCAACAAACAATTTTCCAGCACTGACTGGAAAAATAACTGGAGTGTCTGATGGCAGTGTTCAGTGCTGCAGAAAATAATGATAAGTAGCTCATTCCACGTTTTCATGAGCGGACCGAAGGATCGGATTCAATCCGGATCGAAATTTCCACCCAGGTTCATGACAACGAGCTGGATTGGATCGAGTAATCCGGATTTAACCCGATCCAGGTCTACAAGAACTTTAATCCGGATGAAATTCTGATTCAATTCGCCATGTAAACAAGGTATCAATTTTTCTCTACGCTAAAGACAGATTTTATTGACAAATAATGTTATTAGCTCTCGAGTTTCGAAGGCTGGACGTACTCGTTATAACAAATATGTATATGTTCAGTTAGTTCCAAGTTATGTCGTTTTCGATTGGATGTTGGTATTGTTCCATTTCTATCGAATATGGAAAATTTGGAGTAGAAGGTCATCCATATTCTATAGGAATGGAACAATTCCAAAATTCAATTGAAAACGAAATCAACTTACTAAATTTGTTAACTCGGGGTCTATAGAAATTGACTGAAAACATGTTTCAGCTGTAAGCTCGAGCTTAACACTGAAACTAAGATTTACCTCAAATCTTCATTCAAATCTCGAAGATTTACCAAACAAATTTATTTCGTAAATCTTGAAGATTAGAAATAAGCCTTGTTAAATCTTCCCATGGCAAATACTTTTACAAATCAAACTAAACTACTCTTAAATGGCGCTGAAGGATTCATTCTTGGTTGCGGATCACGATTTGGTCTTTGAACGATGAAATTGCCGTTTCATTTCCACTTGTGTTGGTTTAATTAACAAAAATCATACAATTTCGTTTTGTTAAAATAGTTTTCGTACAAATAGTTTTACAAATCGAACTAACCTATTCTTTTGTTATATGGCACTGAACAATTCATTCGAGCCCGCATTCAGTTGTTCATTGTTTGACACAAATGAAACAACTTCTATCTCACTTGCACTTTAAAAGAAATATCAAACACCACATTTGCATTTTGAAAGGTGCTGTCAAAGTAAATCTTCTTTAAATCATTTTGTGCTGTGGAAAAACAATTAATCTAAACCGAACTCTTCCTTTGGTGGAAACATGGCATTATTAGTCATACTCAAATATTAAAACATCATCAACTTCAACCCCCAACGGTACTACATCATCGTCACACATCAATTTGGCCAAACGGAAATATAATCTCCTTCCAAAAACCGGAAATCATTCATTTATTCTTAAGAAAAAAAACAAAACAAAAACAAAAAATACCAACTTAAATAACAAAGAAAAAAATAAAAGCTCGATAGAATAGCTAATCCAACAATAGGCTGTTGACGCTGAAGCACCTTAAACAATGAAAAATCTCTAAATTCGCACGACACAGGCAACTCTCTTTAACAACGCAAAGCTAATTGCAAACAATAATCACGACGACAACCGACCCGCTGTTGTTGGCTTAGAACCATTTTCTTTTTTTCCACATTAGCGCTTCTGTGTGATGTATAGACAGAACAAAACACAGGGGAGGTGGAATTTTCGCCAAGTGGTATTTTTCTCTGATTCACATCAAAATTTCACATACATATGTTTGTCATAAAATAAAGGGATAACATTATAACGTATCTCCTCTAAAATCAAAAAACAAATATGTATTAAAAAAAAAAATATAGAAGTAAAGTTTTTTATAAAACAAAGAGCAGCTAGTAATAAACTCAAGAAAGCACACACTGTACCTACCTACCCACCAGCTGCCGTCACCACGCGGGCCGTGGTACATATAAGATAGGTAGATCTAGTGCTAGACGTGCGCTGCGCAATGCCCTCAAGTGCCATGTCTGACGACACGAGAGATTGAGAGCTACATATTATAGCTCCTGCAAGCCGCCCTGAGGCGCCCATTCGCATTATGCATCCATTCCTGGAAGTCAGTTTCATTGAGAAGCAAAACCTACAGAGTCAAGTATTTTAGTTATATGTATGAAACTATATATTTGTCTTTAGGAGTTGGTTGCACGTGCAATAACAACAACCCTTACCCCTTTCCACCATAATCAAACCGGGAAAAATCGGCACGTTATGTCAGACACTAATTCCTAACATCTTATCCTGGAATTAATTAAGAAACAGCAGAAGAAAATAAAATAAAAAAACAAAAATTCTCGCGAATTACGTGATTTTTCTTCAATTCGCCAAAGAGCAAAGAGTTCCCTCTGCTTTATGCTGCATTATGTTGTTTTACCCTGCTTTACACTACCAACAACAACAACAACTAAATGAAAATAATATGATGACGGAAAAAGCCAGAAAGGTCAAACACCAGCCATTGAATGCGAATACTTGAAGAAAGGAGACAGAAAACATAACACAACACAACACTCACACTCATAATAATTGCCAATGTACAACAGAAAATTGGTATAAAAAAACGAAGAACAGAAGCTGTAAAAGCTGAACGCTGAAGTGTAGATATATACTTTTTTTGTGAAATATGAAAGGATATTATGAGCATACCGATATGATATGGATAATGTGATCTTGAGTTTGAGTGTTTAGTTTCATTTAAAATTTGAATAAATAAGTTTTTATTTTAGCTAATAGTTAGAAGGTTTTATCCCAATTATTAGAAAAACACCTTCAAAATACAAAACTTATTAGGGTCTAGACGAAAAACTGCTCAAGTTCACTTAAAAAAACTAAACTAATGGTGTCATCTTCTTTCCCCAAAGGACTTTGACAACTCGCCAAATGGCAGGCTTCTTGGAACCAACCCAAGTGGATTTATCATTACAAAATTTTAAAATCAAAGCAAAGCGTATGTGTCCGTGCAACTTAGAATGAATTAAACCACCTTAAGTCTATCAAGGATTTTAAACACCTAAACGATACACAAAACAATGTGTGATTCTATGTGGTCACAAGGTCCGAAAGATATCGCCATTTTTCATGTGAAACTTGTGAAGACAAATTTGAACAATAATGGTGAGGGGCAGAATATTCTCTTCTGCATAGATAAGTGGATTCGCATAACCCCACGACGCGAGATAATGCGCCCACTAAAAGCTTCTTTCAATAATTTGATTGTTTTGGGATGTGTCACGCGAACCGAACCATTATTTTGGTAATAAATTTGCACGATTTACAAACGTTGTTCAGGAGTAAGTCTATTAATTATGAAATGGTATTTCAAACTGAGCATAAATCAAGTGACAGCTGTCAAAAACACCAACTCCGAAAAAAGTATTGCCAGATTGAAAACAACGCGTCTAAGAAAACACCCTTGAGCTTTGGTAAATATTCTTGCGTTATGATTTGTATCAGTATTTATGACTAAACTAGGTATATGTACTTGTTTTCTTAAAAAAAAAATCTTTTCGAGTTATTATTGCGTTTTTACTGCGTTATTGATGAGGCAATCAAATAAAGAGAGGAGCAGTGAAGACTAAATCAACTTGATTCAAAGTCGCAAGGTTTCATACGTACTGTCATTTATGTACATAATTTTAACTTATAACTTTTTCAAAAGTATTAAACTCTTATTTTTATTTCAATAAAATGCTTTTAATGAATTTAATTGTTATTAAGACAATGTTATCGTCAAAAAAATAATATCACAACCTTTTTAAATATCAAATAAAATATATTATGTCAGGCATAAACTAGACAGAACTTAAATATAATGACGACATTTCAACACGAAAAAATAAAATTGGCTAAGAGCCATTTTCAAGAAAGCGTTTTATTAATTTGAATTCCTCTAAGATTTTGAAACAAAGAAATAATAATAGAGCATGGCTAGACAAATACTATTTATAACTAAATTTCACAAGCCTACCCTACCCCAAATAAATCTATTAGAAAGAAGGCACACGCTATAGATCGCATTTACTTCTTCTTACAACTCAAGTGACATAGAATTGTTAAAATAAATTAGTGCATATCAATATATTCATGGAAAATTTGGATATGTTTTTAAAATGTCAAAAAAAAAAACAAAATTTATTTAAAAAAATTGTGGAAAATGTTGTTTTTTTTATTATTATTTTAATTTTAAATGATAATGTTTTAAGTTTTAATAAGACAAGGACAAGATTGGTTAAGCCAAAGTTGAAAATAAAAAAAATTATGTTTTTCGATCAAACTGGTTTCTAACCGCCATTCAACTTTTTGGGAACTTTTGCATAACGAAAATGCTTTAAATCAGTTACAGCGTTTTCAAGAAAAGTGGTTCTTAGGAAGATAAATAATTTCCCACCAAAATGTAAACTTCTCTTAAAGTAATTTATTGAGTTTTTTTTTTAAGAAAACTTGTGGAGCCATTTTTGACAAAAATTATATTTTGTTAAATTTCTAAAAAAAATAGTATGGAAGGTAGGTACCGTTATTTTTTGTTCTTAAAATAAGTGACACAAACGTGAATGACCAAAAACCACTATTGTATCTACAAATTTGAAAAAAATCGATGCAACTTTAAAAGCTGAAGCCGAACAAACAGACACAATTGTCAGACCCATTTTTCTTCTTCCAATCCAATTTTTTTTAGCTAACAAGGAGATTTTGACATGTACAACATACCTAATAGCTATCGGCACAAAAGGAGGCTATTTATCAGCCAGACGGAGTTGAAAGTTTCTATGCTAGGTATTTTAAATCACAACTTAACTTTTATTTTAGAACGAAAGTTTATCTGTGAACTGGCATGGCGTTACTGTTGTGAATGGTTTCATTTTCTGGTTTTAAATCTTAAACATTATTCAAAAAAAAATGCAAATATTCGTACCTGCCTTTTTATAGGAATAACAAAAATATTGCGCATTATGTAAAAATTCAGCCAGACGACTGCACACTTACAATATGACAACTTATAAGTTTGCCTATTTATTCATTCCTCTTTTTACTAAGCAACAAAAAAAATACTATGCAACATTACTCTTGCAATAAACCAAAAAGTATAACAAAAATACTTATACTATACTTAGATTGCCAAAACAAAAAAAAAAAACAACAACAAAAAAAAGAGATACAAAACTAGATAAGCAAATTTGAGATTGTCAGAAATATGTAAAATTCCCACGACTTTGTTTTATTTCCCACAATAATTGAATAAATAATGAGCCAAGATATTAGGAACCATGTGTATATGTGTGCTACATCCGTTTTATTCTGTGTTTAAACATTTTAGCTTTTTGTATCCTCCGCAAAAATGTATATATTTAAAACAATAAAAACTTAAGAAAAAAAGGTGAATGACCATAATCTATGCACTAATAGCTCAGTGTTGTTTTAAATATGACGATATGCCGTGTTATTATGGGGCTAGTTTTGTATTCATAAAATAAATCGAACTTGAAATTTCAATCTTACAGTACTTGACACCCCAAATATGGTCCAGAATCCTATCTGTATATATATGTCAACATCGCTGGAGGTCAAGGTTATTTACATACTGTTTTTGCATAATTTTCAGTAATGTTTTTCTGGCCCGACCGTTTAGGCGGGTGAAATATAAACGATTTCTCATCTCTTAATCCAATCTACAAATTATATGAGCAAGAACGTTCGACATTGTTGGCATTTATGTTTTGTTCACAAATTCGAACTTATTGAAAATAGCGTTTGATTACACTTAAACGCTATCAATAGATTCACATGACACATTTTCCTATCACTAGTGAACTTAACTATTAAATTAGCAATTAATAAAGTGATTAATTATTTAACGCCAATAACAAATAATAAACTTTCTTATTCTTTGTAAATAACAAACATTAATAATAATAATAATAATCAGTTGGGGTGTATTTTTTTTTTCTTTGATGTTTACGAGTATTTTATTTGAGTCTCTTGCTGACTTCTGGTTTTAATTTATTTTCATTTGGCGATTTGTGAATTGAATGCGATTGCCTTTGTCCATCAATAAATGATGAATCGTATTCAAAATGAAAGTGTTCGCTGGTGCTAGGTTTGCAGGCGAGGCGTGGTACAGTGGGAAATCCCTTCTATCAGAGTTGGAAGAAATTAAAAACAAAATATATTTTAAAATAAAATTAAATATCTATGATTTTGAAAGAAATCTGATAACTCCATTCAAAAAATTTGCATGTCCACTTTACAACAAGCCAGGTGATTGCGATTTTTTTTTTAATTTAAAATGTTTATGAATATGTTCTGTGACAATTTATATTGCAAGTTTGAGAAAATCAGTTCACTTATTTAGGCTCGATGTAAAGTGGAATTAAAGACGGAAAATATTTTATGGAGTAATCATGTTTTTACCAAGCTCCACAGATTTGTATAGCGTCCATGTTTTTGTTTCGACAGCACGTTTCAACAGCAACAGTAGTACATTGTTATTTCCGAGTTTTAAAGCTCAATTGCACTACTGTTAGTCGTTGTCGGGCACTAGCTCCACTCTGTTTTAAATTACAATAGCATTAATAATTGCCATGGAAAATAAACATCGTGCGAATAAAATGGATTACACCTCGGGGAACGAAGAAAAACGAGCGTCATAAAATATTGAACGGTTGGTACATTTCGACATCATCATCATCAAAAATCACAGTTTTTTTCGGGGGACACCGAACTGGACATTGACAGTTGTGTGAAGTTGAAGAGCAAATTAAAAATAAACACAAACATTTATCTACCAGTTTTCTTCTCGTCAGTACCTACCTACCACAAGGGATCTTATAAATTTCACAACAAAAGGGTACTTACGATGAGTTTCATAAATAAAATAAGCTTTATGGGGACACATTTTATTACCAACCCAGGGTGGGTTAGGCAATTATTGTTCCGAAGTCATGCTTTAAATGTTGTCTATGGGCCTTGTAATAGCTTAAAAAAACAACACTTTAACTGAACCATGCTAATAGCGTGTAATTGCATTGGGGATGGATGATGAAGTCATTGTAACAAGTTTGTGTATTATTGCTTTCATCATTTTTGGTTTGAAATTGTGGTTGCAAGTCCAGAGCGATATTAATTTCTGTTCGCTTGTAGTAAATTAAATGAAATTAAGTTAAACTACTATCCTATGGACCAAGAATTTCTAAGTTCATTTTTTAATGTGAAACAAGGTAACCAAAAATTGGAGAACAATTTAACTAAAAAAACAAAAAAAAAATGCAAAAACTCAATAACTGCATTAACGAAAAATATTTTCTATATTTTCCTTCCAAAATATTGATCTCTTTTCTTAAAATATCACATGCTTAGGCCCAACATTTATTTCTTGAATATGTCTAATAAATTTCAATTATTATTTTTGAGCACCTATTCAGATTACCAAATTCGAAAAAAAATTTATGCCGATGTACAAACTTTTCTCCTTGTTTACTTGACATTTAGTTAGCATAAATGTAAAACTATCTACTATCTAGGCCCTTATTAAAAACTATCTTGTTTTCCACGCGGAAAGTTTTTGCCAAGTTTAGCTAAGGCCCTAGAATGTTTCTCTGCTGGAAAAATGGAAGATTTTGTCAAGTTAAATCAAGGCCCTAAAAAGGCTTTGATAGGGGCAATCTAGACAAGAAAAACTTAAGAAAACTAGTGAGGCCCTTCTTAAAAAAAAATGTTGGATAATTCTCTTATCTCATCACAAATACCCCATATATAAAATAAAATATTATTTACCCATTATACAACAAAATAAACAAAATTAGTAAATTAAGTATATAGTTTTTCATTTTCAACATCAGACAACTTTGTTGCGAAATAGCTCAGTATTTAGTGTATTGAACTGGTAATAAGTCGTAGAATCGAATGCTAAACAAGAAAACTTTCTTTTTTGTCTGTCGCGGAAAAAGGTTACTTAACGGATGAGGTCCAATACAAAATCGAGAGTTACCCTGGCTAAGCTCATGTTAGGGTCAATGTGAAATTTTGTAGTGCTCCGTTAAAACTAGATTGTTTTTCCAGGTGGGTTGCTATGTTGAGTTAAAAAAAATTGAATCATGTGTATGAGTCAGTATTATAGAATCCTTTATTCGCATCGATCGATGTGGATTTCTTGAAATAGACATAAAAAAAAAACAATTTTAAAACAAAATTGAACTGCCTTAAATAAAGCTACATTTTCCTTCTCTCTTCAACTCAAAAAATAACTCAAAAATATAAAAGTGTGACAAAATAGAAACAAGGTAGGTATGCATATAAGAATACAAAAAAAAATGAAAAATAAAACATAAACGTCTTTTGTTCTTCACATGTACAAAACACCGGCAGCCATTTCTAATAGGATTCCTTTTGTTTTTGCAGACATTTTTCTATTTTACCTCTTACCCTTTCTTTTTTTCCTATTTTACATTTTTTTTTTTTGAAAATTCCTGATGCCAACAGAGGCGAAAAAGGCTTGCTTTTCTTATCGCAATGAACCTGTCTGACAGTTTACACCCTCTATATAGTGCTCCTACCTTTCCTCTATCTACTATACGGGCTACAAAGTGTAGGTATACCATCCCGTGTACATATACCAAAAAGGATATGGAAATTTCCCTTAGGAAAAAAAAAAATAAAGAAGAAATAAAAAAAATACCTCTTGAACCTGAGAATGAAAAATTGCATATGATTACAGACAGCTAGAATGCAAACGTTTCCCGGAGGAAAAAACGCAAAAAAAATCCATAGTTAAGGTAGAAAAGTTTGTATATGCGATTCTGAAGTCCAAGGTATTAAGTTCGCGCAAGGAATCTCTAAAAAGGCGTCCGTACTTACATAATACAGTAAAATGGAGTGTTGTTGGGTACCGGTGGCACTGTATACATATAGTACCCCCCCCCCCCCCCCCAAGAACACGTCCCAAGAAGTCTTAGAAGTATTTTCTGTGGAAAAGGTAACGGAAAAAGAAACTCTTTAATCCGATTAGGTTAAGTTGTGAAGAAGGATTTTGGTGGGATTTAGTTATAGCGAATATTATATAGGGAGAGAACTGATATCTTTAATTCAACGACTTCTGAACTTAATGCTAAGAAAATATGGTCTTCCCGCATTTTTTTTTTTTTCTTTAATTATTTCTAAGTTGGTGTAAATGTTATAAGTGCGCAGTTGCTTTGATAAATTGTTGGTTTTTTGTTTAAAAATCGAGAAGGGATAGCTTTTTCTTAATTCGTTGTGGTAAAATGTGCCTAGAATTTAAAGTTTTTTAATATATTTTAGAGGTTAGAACTCTCAAAGAGAAACTTATTTCAAATACTAGTACATACTTAACTAGTGGCATGATGGTTAGTTCGTAGGACTGTCATGCCAAAGGTCTGGTTTCGATTCCCAGCCACTGCCACCTAAAAACAGAAAGGTTTTTTTCGCGAGGTACTGCCTCTTGCGAGGAACTGACAAATCCTCCAAGAGTAAACTTGTCATGAATAAGTGCTTCTCATCTAGCCGTTCGGACTCGGCAAAAAATTGTAAGTCACTAGGTCTTGGTTCTCCACGAGCTGTTGTGCCACCAAATATATTTATTTATAGTACATACTTAACAGTAGCAGTTTTCTGTTTGGAAAATTTTTGTTGTGAAAAGTGATCACGTAAACATTAACAGCGTTTTTGTGAGTTTAGTGTCAAATCTTATAAATAAATAAAAATTCAAGGCAATAACCTAACTCCCCAAAATAGATACCTACATTAAGTATTGTCTTGAATTTTGATTTATTAAAAAGATTTGACACTTAACTCACTGACTAAAGATAATTCGTGTTTTATTTGCATTGATGAATACCGGTTTAAGGGTATTCGTGGAACATTTTAAACACTAGATAAGTTTAAGTTTATAATTTGTTTAATGAACTGCCAAATTTTGTATGGGAAATGGTTTAGGTACACAATTCGATTAAACTAAACGTCATTGTGAAGCTAGAACTATAATGCTCGGAGGAGCCCTTCAGTTGTCGAAAGAAAACAAACGAACACACGGAAAGCATTATGACGCGGCTCTATTTGCGGAGTTGAGCGTTTCGTCAAGTCTCGTTCAACTTTCCTAAAGTAAATCTGACATTTGGTGAAATACGAATACCAAAATGAGAAAGATGAAAAATGATAAGTTCAAAATGCGTGTGTTCCCTTTTTAATGATATGGAAAGCTACTTTTCGTGGGTTTTTTACTTTAGCTTCAGAGCTTTTCTAACAATTATAGTTTTACCTTGACTGTTTGAATCAGGCGTGTTCACCAATATGATACCTATACGTTATATGACTTCTGTTAGTGTTTTAAATTTGCACCTTGTTCAGTCTATGAAATGGCAAACCAAACTGAGCATAAATCAAGTGAAAACTGTCAAAAGGACCAACTCCGAAAAAAAGTATTGCCAGATTGAAGACAACACGTCTAAAAAAAACATCCTTTATAACGAAAAAATAATAATTAAGGTGGAACTATATAGGCTCTCCTTAACCATTGCGAATCATTCGTTGACGATAATGGAACCAAGTGACCTGAAGAAAATGAGCGAATACATGAAAACCATATGGCTTGCCCATAATTGAGTTTTGTCACTTTTCCTCAGGTTTCGTTACCTTTTTCTTTCCGAAGAGAAAAGTGATCCCGAGCGCAAGTAAGTCAAACTGAATTTTGGTGAAATAGGAATGAAAAATAGAGAGAGATGATTAATTGTGGAATATAACACACTTCTTTGAACTGATTGACAAATTAAAAAAAATTTAAGAACGATTTCTTATTTAAAAAAAAGTGATGTTATTTTACTATTCGATTTAGTTTAAGTTATTTTGGTTGATTACTTAGAAAAATGAATTTGCTACTTTTAAGCTTGATATAGGCACATTAGCAACTTGCTTGAAACGACCATAAAATTTGCATTCGTAATTTTTAGCCATTTGCAGTAGAAAAAAAAAATTGGATTTAAAATCCGTAAAAAGCATGCGAAATGCTATAATCAGATGACCTGAGGTCCCTGATATCTCTGTTATTCCGATATTATATTGAACCCATCGAACAAGCAAAACTATGCAGTGACAATGGATTCAGCGTCCCCGATTAATTATTAAGAGTATCAAATGTAATTAATTGTACCTAATCTAGAAGTGGCGATGAAATGATTTTTTCTTTTGCCAAAATTTAACAAATGTTTGTCTTTTATTCATTTTTTGTTATTATTATTCAAGCTGTAAATCTATAAACTTGTCTTTCACTCACAAAGTGCTTTCACTCTAAAATGCAAACTCCATTTTTCTAAAGAAATATCAAACAAGCATAAGCAACCACCTGGTAAGTTTTCCTGTTTACATGAGTGTGCTTACTGCTTACGTTAAAATAAACAGAAACATTTTTTCGATTAATTGGATTGGAAGTAACAATTTTGTTTGTATTATTGTAGGTATTTTTTTTTTTTTGTATAAATATTCATAGACCTCGTTTTTCTTCTTGCAAAGCTGTGTTGTGTATTTTGTGTAGTAAACGCAATGACAACTTGCAATTAATGTCAAAATTTACATGCAAAAACAATGTGACATCAGTGGGCGAAGCAGATATACAACAACTAAACGTTTTATAAACAAGAACGCCAACAGAAATCTAGGACAACAAAACTTTAACCACATTCAAAGTCTTTTTTATGATTTTTTTCTATTTTTTTTGTTCTGTTTTGTTTAATTAAAAGCCGCCGCGGCGGGCGCGTGTTTCATGGTGGTGACGATGATGATGATGGTGATGATGAAACTCATCCCCAAGACTAACCAAAGAAATTTATGGCTTTCAAGACCTCTGAAACCTCTGACACATATACGGTTTTGATTTCAATTTTGCACATGCAAATTAAAAAAGAAACACAAAGCACATACTTTGTAGTAGTAAAGGGTGATGTTTCTTAAGGTGTGATCAAATATTTAATGATGAAACAGTGTTTCTACAATTCAAATTATATAATATAATTTTTAAAAGCACTATCTGACTTGTTTTTTTGGCCTCCTGAGTAGGTGTCATGACATCAGGTCAAGTGACATTCGGCAAAATGTCGATGTCTTATCTTATGACATTTGAAGAAAGTGGCATATGTAAGTGTAACGGCTGGTCTTACGTCACTCTTTGAAGACAACTCAAAGTGTCATAAAACCAAACACCAACAGCTGGCATTGACGTAAGTCATGCTTTGAGCCTAAAAATATTAAGGTGTTTTTTTAAGTATAAACTAAAAAAGTACGCTCGTATTTAACGTCTTAAAATATTTAAATAAAAAGGAGGCACAAAAATGTGATTTGTAAATTATGTGGCATTTTTTCAGAGATTATTTAAGTCCCCACATATAATTTCAAATCCAGTAAATAAATTCAAAAATGTTTTGTTTCCTTATTAAATTCACAACAAATAAAGCACCCTTTAACCAATTCAAACTAAAATTTCATCTCAATTGCAATGCGAGAGCAAAATAATTATTCAATTTAGAAAAAAAAAAGCTAAATTAGCCGCAAGCGCACAACACAACCAAAGAGTGTGCAGCATTAAAGCACCAAACCAAAGCACAAAGTCAACGAACCTTGAAAGTGAGTCTCGTATTTTGTTCGTACGTATTTATGTAGGTATAGCTCAAATTATAAATGTAGCGTGCATAAAAGTTGTCTGACAGGCGACGCTACGCGGCGCGGCAAGGCACGGCCGAAACAGTTGATATGAAATAAAATAAACAAACAAAATGACTGAATTGAAATTAAATGAAGAAATCTTTTGAATTAATCTTCCAGCCTGCGAATCGGTCTACATATTCTATACGGTTAGGTTAGGTTATAGCATCATTGATATCTAGATTGCAAGTGACAAAGAGGTTTGACAGCTACATACATGGTGTATACATTATGGCGGCGTGATTCTCATGGCTGCTTTGTCAAGGTCGATTTATGACAGTCGCACAAATCAATTCTCTGTTATGAATGATAAGAAACGGTTGTTTTGGTAAAATTTATCTGACGTCTACACCTTTATAAAGAGAGAGTTATTATTTCATTTTGTTTGTCTCATTAAATCAAGACAAATTAAAATTTGAGAACGAATCGATTGTTAATGTTTTGGTTGTTAAATTGTATTCATTTCCAAATGAACTGCTCGAATTTTATTTTTAATGTGTTATAACTAAGTGATTCTATATAAATTAGTCCTCAACAATAAAAAAAACACAAATATGACTTTAAATTGAAGAAAAAACAGCGACAAATTATTTGAAAAAAGGTTCAATGTTTTATTTTCAAAGCGGAAATATTATTAATTCAATTTGTTATGATACCAATTTCGTATTCAAAACCACTTAGCAGCATACATTGGAAACTCTGTATTTGCAATTTTATTGCGATTTTAGAAATGTTAACTGTTTTGCATAGCTCAAAGCATGTTTTGCTGTAATTATATTTGTCAGTAAAAAAATGTAGACAACAATACACTAATTTGTATTAATAAATTGGTGACACATCGATAGCAAAAAAAAATTGGACCTGTTTTTTTTTTACTACAATAAACAACGGATAATTAGGGAAAGCAAGAAGAATATTGTGATAGACTGTCAGATAAAATTTAACCGACCGTAATATTTCGAACAAAGTTTTTGAATAGTTTCTCCATAGATTTATTTGTGTAACAAGATCAAAAAATGGGTAGGTCGATAACTTGTCGTTAATTAATTCCTAATTAGCTGTGAGAATTTTGAATTTTGTCGTTCTATGTTTTCTATGTTTTTTAAAAAAAAAAAGTTGATAAAACTTATAAAACTCGAATTCAATTTTCTCGTGAGATTTTTAGTAGGTAGGTATGTATTTTTTCAGTGATCCGTTTTTTCGAGCTAGCAAAGACACTTTCACGAATAGAAAAATAGGTAAGTGGTATATTAGTCGTTTATTTGTTGTGACAGTTTCCAATTCATCGTTAAATGTTTTCCATGTTTTTTAAGGGTTTATAACTTGACACAACTCGATAAGTCGTAAAAACTTCTTCTTAATATTTTATGGCTAGATAATTTTCTATTCATTAGTCGTTAATTAGTTTTGAAAAATTGAATTCAATCGTGCAATGTTTTCTGTTTTTTTTTTTTTATTTCTTCGTTAGCTTGATATCAAATTGGAAAAGTACCACCTAAAACAGGGGTAAAAACTACTAATACTAACTAGTTTATGGCTTAATATTTTGCAGTGAACGAGCCTTCAATTAGTTGTGACAATTTTGAATTTTTCGTGCAATGTTTTCTATGTTTTCGTTGGGTTCTTTGCTCACTTCATATCAAGTTAGTATTAACCATTAATTATTCGTTAATTATTTGTAAAAAGTTCGAATTTTTCGTTATGTTTTCTTTTTCGAAAAGTGGTACAAACTCATTTGGCAAGAAATATAAGATTTTCAAAAGTTTTGCCACTTTCGAAAAGAACATGAAAAACATTGAACGACAAATTCAGAATTGTCACAACTATTTAACAACTACTACTAACTAACAACAAATTATCCACCTTCTTATTTTCACATTCGTTAAAGTTGCTTTCCTTACTTGAAATTCATGATTTTTTTCTCATTTCTCAACTAGCATTGAAGATCAAACTTCAGGTTTGTAAATATTTTTATGAAGATATTGTCTTCATGGAACATTTTACACCACATCATGCTGCACCAATACTTGCCTAAATAGAGTAGACAAAAGCCCAAAATATATTTTATTTTAATTGTTCCTTAGCGCAAGTTCAAGTCATCATAGCCTCAAATTCTAAAATCTAAAAATAACTTCCTGTGTTTAATTAAAAATATTTTGCAAATTTGATTTTGATAAGCGTGTAACAAAACAACTGTGATACCTAACAACTATCGTGTACCCAGAAATGACACGCAACTCCTGTCAAAAAATTAACTCATTAACTTAATGAATGAGGTGTTTGAAACACTAATTTTTTGTCCAATGATAAAAGCATAACACCTTTCCAGGTTTATTATTAAGATACATATTAGATAATTTTGTTTTGTTTGCAAATAACTAGGTAAATGAAAACAAAACAACTTTTATATTTTTTTTTTTTTGCAAAAATAGTTCAACAGAAAAAAAACACACCGTTTCATATGCATTATGGAAAGAAGTTATAAAAATCCTAATCTGGAGATTTTTGCGAAGAAACACTTAGATATCATTCATAACTCAACTTTTACTTGATCATTTCAATAAATTGTTCAAAATTTATTTTCAACCCGTTAGCGTTTACAATGCAATTTACAACATTGTTGGCATTCAAATCATTTGTTAACACAAAGGCTGGTTGTCTTGTTTGTTATTGTCTAGCGGCAGCGGCTCGGCGTGGTGGCACCAAACTTCACCTCCTTCTTCTAACAAACGTATTAATTTGCAAATTTTACATAACCCGTCGTCAAACTTGCTACCACCATGTAGCTGCTGGCTGGTCGGTGTACGTCCGGTCTGTTATTAGACCTACGACGACCCAGAAGCCAGAACTGGTGGTAAATATTACCAACCATCATCATGCTGTGTAGCTTCAATACAGACAATTGCTTGAACTCACGTTGTTGCAACATACTTATCTCAAATGTGTTGGATAATTG
The DNA here is from genome assembly GCA_946251815.1 of Dasysyrphus albostriatus. NCBI lineage: Eukaryota > Metazoa > Arthropoda > Insecta > Diptera > Syrphidae > Dasysyrphus > Dasysyrphus albostriatus. Next base: position 144,866,897 of record OX276336.1, read on the forward strand.
TTGTTGTTGTTGAGGGGCTGATGTACATACATGCGGCATCAACGTTATTTTCAGGAAATTAATAACAAACAAACAAACAGAGAAACAAAATAACAAACTACAAAAATACAAAAAGGCATATACAAATTTAAAATAAAAAAAAAACAACTCCAAAAACTTGTTCTACACTATTTCAGTTTTTAGATCTGTCGTCTCTCAAACGCTAAATCATTGTCGCACAGTCAAAACCACATATCTACATTTTGTAAATTTTCATTATATTTAGAATGTAGTAGAATAGACCCTGTTTAGCTTGTACTTTTTTCACTTCACTCTGTTTGCCCCCACCGATCGCATTATCTCAACCACAAAACCTTCGTCATATCGGTGAGGTGTGAAAAGCTACAATCTAAACCGGGTCCCCTTTCACACGAGTTGCTCGCAACTTCCAGTTAAACGGAGAGAAGGGTAGGAGGAAAGAGGGGTGAACAAAATCTGCCCAGTCAGGATTTGATAACACATCTAGGATAAGGTGAGTTCAACCAATAGCCTAACAAAGGAAATTTCAAAAATTGTCTAGACATTTTGTTTCGTCATGTCAAAAGTACAAGTGATTTTTAAGGAAATTAACAAAAAAAAAGTCAACAAATCTCTATTTATTTATGTCTTTTCGTGTGAAAGGGGACTAATGTCATAATAGGTTTGTTCGATTCCAGAACTGGGACGCACTAGGGCGGCCTGAACTCGCTCTTAGGTGTTTTATTTGACACTTTTTGCGCCCAAGTTTATTTGCAATGTGTTCGATGTGTTTTCGGCATGCGCAAGCTGCAAAATTGACAAAAGAGTTGAATGTCAAAAGGAAAAGAAGAATTCTGTCAAAGTTCTTACAAAAGAAATAAAATTGACATAACTTTGGTTTAAAATGGGCAGTTAACTTACGTCCTACCTTCTAGTAAGTGTAACTACCGCACCGAAAGTCTTAGTTCGAATCTGACTGCAGTCTATTCCACCTACAATGTTATTTTTTTTTTTGGGCTACTGCACCACCTTACGAAGAAGTAACAAATCCTCCAACATTATTTTCTGGTCATAATGAAGTGCCAATCATCTTGTGCTATATTTCTACCTGAGGTTTACCTCAGTTCAGATTTTAAAAATCTATTTGGTGTTTTCACTACACAAAAATATTTTAAAAAGATTTATTTTGACAGCACCTTTAAAAATCCAAATAGTGTTTAATTTTTTCTTTTGAAATTTTCATGTTAGAAGGCCTGAATGCAGCCATGAATTAATCTTTCAGAGCCATATACGAATAGGTTGGTTCGATTAGTAAAAGTATTTGTCCCAGGAAGATTTAACAAGAGTAATTTCTTATCTTCAAGATTTACGAAATAAATTTGTATGGTGAAACTTCCAAAATTTCGTGAAGATTTGGAGTTAATCTTATTTTAGGTGAAAATTTAGTATAAGTCATTCAGCCAACAGCACGCACACAGAAATAGTTGCTATTTGCTTTAACAGTTCTTTTAGTTTTTATACATAGATTATTTCAAACACCCAGATATGAGGTTTTGACTGTTTGACAACAAAATGCCATTGCTCTATTCGTATACATTACGTGTCTAGTTGAAGTGGAGCCACCGTATGCTGTCACTGTTGCTGCTGCTGTCGTATGCATGCGATCTTATAAAGTGGGTTGGTTACAACAACGCAACCGATTCTAGAGAAGTTGATCCGGCCAAGCAGAAATATAGATATATGCTTTTGAAATAGCTGGAACTGAACTAGTCTTACACTCGCAGCCTTTGCAATCAAAGACACCACCAACAACCATCAGAGTCCCCAGACGTGGAGTAGATGCTGCTGCTTCTAGTATTGCTGACTGGGTGTCTCTGTCTATATATAAATGTTTATAGAAAAATAAAGGGAGCATTTGGATGCCGATGTTTACCTTTCAAAAACGAACCTAGTCTTCGTCGTATTCACATACATATGCATAAAACCATACATACTACACACCACGAGTACGAGTATTTATATGCAATGCAATATGCGCTATGGGGCTGTGCAGATTGCACTGTGCCTACTACTGCTGTTCTTAATCGTCGCTCTCGACATGAATTGAATAGCTCAGGGTATATGGTGATGCAGAGGAATATGCAGCAGGCACGAATCTTTCTGTTGGGGCAGTTTCAAGTCATTGGACTAGATTTCTGTGATGTTGAATTTTTTTGTTGTTGTATGCGTTGTTGCAGATTTGTTTTATTTTTGAATGAATATATATTAACCATGGTCAATATTCGCAAAATTCTCCCACAGCTGCATTCGGCCATTTTTAATGTTCTTCGAATGCTGTTTCTTGTTTGTTAAAACGGGATAAGATTATGGCTATCGATTCGCTGTTAGAGTGATCAGAACTGTCGAAATAAGTTCAAAAGGAGTTATCGTTATCACTTCATCCTTCTTTTGATCTTCACACGCACAGTTATGTGCATTTATTTAGATTGTTTTTCCAATCTCAGGAGTTTGTGTTTTTTGTTTATGAAATTTTTAAGCTTTAAAGCTTGGGCAGGACTTGAAATACTTTTGAAGTCAGCACTATTAATGGAGAAAAAAGTACAATCTTGTTAAATCTTCCTAGGGCCATTCTTTTTACAAATCGAACTAGCCTATTTTTATATGGCGCTGAAGGATGCATTTGTGGCTGCATTCAGTTCTTCACAAACGAAGAATATTATTAATTATTATTAATGTCTATTTTCCAATAAATGAACCTCATATTTTTTGAATGTCAGAAAAACGAATGAACTTTTTTGGTTGTGGGTAATCATGAAGATACGTAACTGTCAAAAAACTAATTGAACGAAAATACGAATTGCGTAATTAAGATGACCATAACTGGATTTTATCATCTGTTTTTAAAACTAAACGAAAATATTTAACGAATGCAAGTGAGATAGCAATAATGGAAATGTGAATGCCTACTAAACAGAAACAAGGGTTTCTCAACAGATGTAGTCAATTCGCAATCTTGGTGTTATTTTTTTATTATTATTTTCTTTTCTAAGAGAAATGAGATATTAGTATCAAACTATTGCATTAACAGGTTTGTTTCTCAAGTTAGTGGGCTGCGAATGGATTCCTAATAGTTTGTCCACAAACTGCTTGGAAACTGTGAACCGATATCTGCGAACCCAACAACTCTTCAACATCAAGCCATTTTTTGGTTTAGTTTGTCATTAGATGAATGATGACCCAACAAGAATAACTCTGACTACTATAAAAAAAAACATCTCACAAACTAAATTATAAATTCATACTTTCTTAGCAGCATTTTTAACTTATAAATCTATTCTTTAATTAAAAAAAAAAAAAAACGAATAAAAACATGAAAGATATGTATGTTCAAAAAAACAAAAATTCTTTGCCTAAAAATTAAGTGTTAATGATAATAAGGCGGAAACTTCTAGCTCTATACTCTTAAGATTTGCAAACACACGTAAAACAAAATTAATTTTTCACGTAGCAAAATATAAAACAAAAGGCAAAAGAGCAATTAACTCAATTTAATGCGAACCAACTGGTGTTAAAATAACAAATTCTTGTTTATCATTTTGACAATCAAATATCAACTACATACCTGTTTTTTAGTGGCACAACAAAATTTAGGTTATTATAACATTATGTATAGTATATGTCTATCAAAAATGTTAAAACAAATGAAGCTTACGTTATATATATTTGTTCATTAAAAATGTGAACAGCTTTTCTCATTTTCTATACTTGTTATATGAAATAAATATAAAAATAACAATAAAACTTCTCACCCACTTGATGGGAAAAGAAAATAAATCAAATACATAAAAACCTCCCTAGAAAAAAAAACAACAACAACAACCATACTACCATGGGAGTTTTTCTGCGTTTTGATAATTTTATAGTCTGAACTTTATTTAAGAATTTTCCCAAAGGAAGTAATTTTCATGCGAGAAAAAAGAAAACAGGCGAAAACCTCAAAGGCGAAAGGTCTTTGATTGGAATTTTATCATAATAGGTTTTTTAACCCTTTTCAAGATTTTGCATATAAAGAATATATATCTTAGTCAAGAACCTTCTAATTGAGATTTCTATTATAACAACAAGGTGCCTTTTATTTGTTTGGAAGTGACTGGAAGCGAAAAGTCCAACACATTCAGATTATTAAAAGAAAATATCTTTCATAGATCGCCCTTGTAGGCCAGGAATATTAGACAGCAAAAATGGAAACAAACAAAGCTGAATTTTGGTAGAGAGCTTTGTTTTGACGGTTTAAGTATTGCGGAAAAAGTTCCGTAAATTTGGGCCGGGGCTAAATCTTGTATAAAGGGATACGATATGCGAGAGACAAGTGCACATGAGACAGAAATTCAAGTTTTAGTATAGGACCTTCATATGTAAGATAAAATGTTATTTTCAAAAAATGTCACTTAGCTCCTTCATCTTCTGAACGCTACAAAAGCAACTGTTATTTGTACCCTTTACAGTACAAAATCAAAAATGTAACTTTGACACGCTATAACTTCAAGACGTTTTTATCAAAACAAAGTTCTCCACCAAAATTCAGCTTTGTCGAAATTTTTTACAAGTGAAAGTCTAATCTAAGCTATTGTGGCATCGACCAAACATGGGGTGCATGGCGTATGGTATGAAGGTTTTTTTATAATACAAATTCTATATATACTACTGAAATAAATTAGCTAAGCAGAAGTACCTACTTCTATAGAATACAACTGGCCGATGATTAACTAAGGTAAGAAACACTTGTTTAAAACAGGTTCGGTTGTCAAAGCAGAATTATCATTTTCCAAAGGCTTCTTTATTTTCTCAACTTAAACTCGATCTCAGAATTACTGAATTTTTTATTTTTGAAACATTCAATTTTGACAATCTGCGCAGTATATCAAAGTGCCCAGTCAAATTCGCAGAACTACACCCTTTTAACAGAAACAAACTCGGGCGATTTTCAACCCTTTCAGCTCACTAAATTTCATCTTTTTAGTAATTTCTGGGATATATGGGACTTCAAAAATCAATAAAATTGTATAACTGACTGACTGACTGGTTCACTCATTCACTGACAGATCATCAAAATTATGGAGCACTTCCTGACACCGTAGTATCTTTTTAATTTCGCACAACGGTAAGTCTTGTGGTGCATACAAAGGAGAAAATCGAAAATCAGCTATTTTCGATTCAGGAGGCGAAGCATCCACCCACTATATCAAAAATTCTTACAAATTATAAGGAGCACTTTCGATAGTTGTAGAACGATAAAAATTTATAGATCAGTAGGGTTTAAAGCGCAGATACAAGGATAAAGGAAAAAAATTCCGGTCAGGAGGCGTGGCTTCTACCCAAATTCTTAAAATTGTTATCAATTATATACCTAGTAGGTACACTTCCAATTTTTGTAGATCGATGAAAATTGGTGAACAATAGAGTTTGAAGAGCTCCTTTTTAAACATTTATGTTGTTGTTGTGATTTAATATACTCGCACTGTTATGTATTTCAATTTTATAAATTTAAAACCATCAGTCGATACAATACAACTCAAAAACTAAATAACCTTGAAAAGAAATAAAGAACTTTAACTGTACCTAAGTACATACATAAGACATCAGAATTAGACATTATGTACATATTGTATAATCAAAAAAGACAGCCAAGATGGTAAAATAATAAAATGCTAGTTAAAATAAGAATAACTTGATATTTGAAAACAGCCATTTCAACAAAAAATAAAATAAAACTGGCAGTAAGCCATCTAAAGCTATATCATTATTTTTTAACTTGCTATATTTGTGCTTCAAGTTGAAAAATTAAAAACCTTTTTTTTAACATATTGTCGTTGTTTATCTTCTTTTTTGTTCAATAAATTGTAGACAAGCCATGAGAGATGGTGCCACTTGTCTGGGAGTTGCTTATTTATTAATCATCAGCTCCGAATAAATAATGATATGCATACGCTTGGAATAATATGACGACGCGATAATGCGAGTAGGTATAGCAAAACAGAGTACAATTTTCGTCGTACTTGTATACCTACCTGCTGCCTCTCGAAAATAAAAATTTAGCACAAATAAATATAAATACGACTATTGATTGGCAATTTTGTATTTTGTGAATTTGTTTGAATAAATTTTGCTTTCTTAAAAGGGGAATATTCTACACGTACCGAGTACCTACTCAAAGGGAATACCTATCCGTTTTGGTAGGTATTGCATTTCTTGGGCTCACACTACAGGAGAACATTTGATGTTTTTCTTTATTATCATCAAATAAAAACAAAATATAAATTCAACTGAGCTGTTTAAAGTTCTATGAACGACGAATTGTAGTTTGACTCTGTCCATTACTCTGAGTATAATTGTTGCAAATGAGTAAGCCTATAAAAGTTAAATTTAAATATTGCCCCGTTTAGTTTTTGTTAAAATAATATTCCTTTGTTGTACTTACTTAATGAACCTATTCTTAACGTATTCACAAAAGACACGTCTTGTGTTACACAAAGGGTTTTAATTGCGTTTCTACATGTGCGGCTATAGGTATGTACATTGAACATGTATGTACGTACATATATATACTTAAGATTAAAAGTGAACGTATTAAACTGAATCATTTGGCTTATCATATAGTAGAACCCTGGACGAAGGTACTTTACAGTTGACGTTAAGTTTAGCCATAAAACTATAATTTTTATTTTAATGCGACTTTAAGAAATCTGATTGTTTTTTTTTTTTGTATTAATATCATGTAAGTTTTGCTGATTTGCATTTTTAAATGTCGTAGACTTGGGAGAAGCCCCGATTTACCGAGGATTTTGTGGAAAAATTTCAATATCCTACCGAGATAATTTAAAATTCTAAATAAAAGAGGCTAGGTGCGAAACACACTGAAAACTTCCCATTTGTACTCTTGGAAGCTAAACGCCCGAAGTTATTTTATTATTAAAAAATCGCCAATTCAAGATTTTCGAAAACTTTTTCAGGTGTTCAATATGCAATATTGGTAAAGTTTCTTGTAGTTTTTTTTTTCGCTTTAAGAAAACACTATTTGAGGGATTATTTAACAAATCCTATCAAATATCAATAATGAACTAGTGTATAGAATTTAATCAACACGAAGCCAAATACCATTGTGTGTTCTCAGAATATTTAAGACAAAAAATATTTCAACAATTTTTGTTAATTTTCGGTTTAAAAAAAACTGCAAACTACGTCAATATGGGTAGAATAAGATTAACCCGAAGCCAATAGCATCATTCGTTCTTAAGATATTCGAGACAAAATAAATTTAGCAACGTTTTTTTATAAAAGGTTACAGGTAGTAAAAAAACCTGTCATTGAATTTTTTTGAAGTCCTTTCGCACCTATTGAAACTACTATTTATAAAATAAAATTTATCCAATTTATAAAAATGACTTCTCCCACCTTATACCTATTTTCTATTTTAATGTTTAGTAGGTAGGTACCAATTGTTAAAATTTTGTCTTTTAAAATTGTCCTGGAGACCCACTTATTAATAAGGTACCGAAATACATCGTTTTATCATTCTTTGAACAAAAAAAAAATGTGACGAAAAACACTGTTATTTGAAACATCCCAATAAAACGCAAGTAAACATTTATGTAGGTATACCTATACCTACTTTATTATTTCGCACTAGGTAAGTACGTACCAAGCATGGCTAATAAAATAAAACTCGGCCGCAGGTTTTATTTGGAATAATAATTTACACGCCAATTGTCAGACAACATTCATTGAATATTAACAACCCACCAAACACCACCACCAGCATTTTTACTGTGGCATAGCTAAATAAAAAAAAACTATAAGAAGGTGTACCTGCTTGAATAAAGAATGTCTGGATTTAATTTCCAACGCTAGCTAGTTGGGACTCTTTCGGCTGCAAAATATCAAAACACTACCAACGCAAAAACAAAAATAGGGTGAAAGAAAAAAGTACTTAATTCCTTATATTAAATGAGCCCAACCCGCATTTGGTGTATAATATGGGAATTGAAAGCATGAATGGGATTTAAAAATGATTTAGTACGGGATGCACTGTATTAAGAATAATATTTTAGTAGAGCACCAAATAAATGTAGTAGAATATAACGTAACCCCCAGGATTCCAGGAAGTGGATATTGTGTGAAAGAATGTTTTTTTGTTGTATTCCTGTATTTTCATTTTGTCTCCTTTCTGATTTTTAAGATTTAGTAGGGTAATTCACTCAGAAATAAAAAGAGAACATTTTTGAGTGCATGCCATGCGCCTTAGAGAGAGAGTGTTCCCCAATTTTCCTCGTTTGCCTGTTGTTTGGCTGTATTTGTGGTGTTCCGTTTTTATTCCTTTATTTTTTTGTACAATATACAGTGTGTTAAATAAATAATGATGGTCTATTCGTGCAGTGACGGAGAAGAACTTTGACTAAGAACTTTTAAATTTAAAATACCAACTAACTTTTTTTCCATGATACTAAGTGCAATACCGCGATATACCTACTTACCTACCTATGCAATTGAACGAGAAGAAAGGGCCAAGATTTAAACAGAAATCTAAAGATATGATAATTAAACATGAAATAATGGTAGGATATAAAATATATTCTACCAAAAAAATTGTTTTCTTATTCTCTCTTAAATTTGATTGTTTCTCTAATTACATTTACAAAATTTCATTCAGTCCACTCAGTTCAGAGTTATAACGGTCAATCGCTCTGGAAAATTTTGTACCTATTCAATTGAACGGGAGTTTAAGAATAGTCACACAATCAAAAATACATACATACAAACTCCCCCCCAATTCTAAAATTCGACGAATGGGCTGCGGAGGAAATCACTCAATTTTGACATTTTAAGTATGACAATGAGCCAAATGTCAAAATTGAGTCTTACTCCCTCCGCATTCATCGGATTCTGTAATTAAAATTATCTAAATTCTAAATGTGAATAATTTAGATGTCCCCTAATGCACGATGACTTTTTGGATCTCACTCTTTTCAAATATAAATCAAAATGGATGCGAAGGTCAATCATTTCTTTTTTGTCATTCACACTCATGGACGCTCTTTAGATTGGGAAGATTGAGAAACGGCCTCATGGCAGTTTCTGGACAAGAGAAGTGAGGGGGTCAAGAACCCCTTACTTCTCTTGTCCAAAAACTGCCGTGAGACCAGTTTCAATCTTCCCAATCTGAACAGGGTCATGGAAATACAAAAATTTTAAAAACATTAATCCTTTATGAAAAATCATATTTTGTGTTCTTGAATCTCTATAAAATCTAGTTATTATTGTTTCTCAAAGAATAAGGTTGCCCATCTTGGGCGTATTAAAGATTTTAAGTAAGATACGTTGGCATCATCTTGTTCTTCATTTTGAAAACAAATATCAAAACATTAAGGGTAATACATTGCCGTACACTTAACCATTTTAGAAAAGACAACAGCCAGCTTGTAGATGTACAAAAGCTGTTCCTTGCTATAACTTTCACAGCCCTGTTTTGAAGAAACAGGACGATAGCATGATTGGTTTTCCATTAACATATTGTTGTTCTCAACATATTTATAGAACTGTTCATACTTTTCTACAATTTTTTCTAGAATTGCCTCATTACAGCCGCACTTCTCATATCCCTTAACTGCCGTGATGCCTGGCTCAATCTCCCTAATCTCCCCCAGTGTTTGAGTTTATAGAGGTATTCACGATCTGGTGCAACAACTCTAGTAAAATTGCAATTGACGGAGAGCCAACGACATAAAAAATCAAGTCTTTTACTTACTTGAAACCACTCCGGTAAACACATAATCCTGAGTGGTTTTTGTAAACTTCATCGCTCTCTATCTTCTTAAGGACTTAATACAGAGAGTTTGACCCATTACAACCATTGTTCAAAATTAGTGCAAATTATTTTTACATAATTTATTATTTATGGAAAAACTTGTGTTTTGGATTAGGGTTTTCTCCAAAACCGATATTGTCGCAAACACCACGTTTTGAGTTGATAGCGAAATTGCTTAATTAATTTAAAATTATTGTTCATATGGATCCTATTTACACATATAAAAATAATAACTGTTTTAATTGTCGGTAATGGAAAAAAAATAGAAAAAAGAAAAACTTCGCTTTGCAATTCTCTTTTTGACCAAGTGAGAATTTTTGTTTGGTATTAATAGCCGTTTTCTTTTAGAGGTGGCAAAGTACTCATGAGTACATGTAGCTTTTCAATGGAACCCATTCAACTGCTTGCATGTAATGTATCTACTCGCACATGAGAGCATGACCAGTTGATAGCACTAGATTAGGGTTTTCATCTGCTCATGAGTACCTTGCCACCTCCAAAGGAAAATGACTAATATAGTTTCTTCTTTGTTTGAAAAAAAAGGTATTTTTTACATTTTTTTTTTCTCAGATTACACAGAGCAGGATTTTCTACTAGTCCGAGAACATTGAAAAGATTTGTTAGAATTTGTTTAAGACTGATTTTGATAGATTTTGCCAGCACATCTAACTAAAGGCAGGCAGGTACCTAAATACTATTTTTTTATTCTTATATTTATTCGTATAAGGATCTTAGCGGCAGTTTCAAGACAAGAGAAATGAGGGGTTCCTGACCTCAAACAGAGTCATACGTCTCAAAAAAAAACTCACAACTTGTGAATCTAACATGCAAGATATGTCCTGAAAGAATAAGCAATTTTGGTAGTTTTATTTCTATAAAATAGTTTTTGACCCACTGTATAAACATTTTGTAAATGGTGTATTGAAACGGGAAAATATTCCCATTGGATGTTGACGACACGACGATGATAGTTGGGAGATATATGAGAAGGATGGGACATGCTCCATAGAGGTGGTTTTGGGGTATGTGGTGTTTGGCCGGTGGGTGGGTGATGCTTGATGGTAAAGTTGAGGACGGGCGGGTGCTGAATGAAGAACAAGAATAAGAGCCAAAAGAAAATAGGTAGGTATTGTGTCCCACCCTAAAGCGAAGTGATTTTTTCACATTCTTCAAAGTCAAAGTTTTATTTTTTTCAAAATAATTTTAAAAAACAACTCACATAATATTTTTTACTATTTTCCTATAATCCAATAATATTGTATTCCAAATCGAAAAACTCCTAGTATACATCAATAGTCAGGAGCAGTGTAGAGGCGGAAGTAAAAAAAACTTCAGTAATTGCTATTTTTTTAACTTTCTATTCGCACTTTATGGATTTTGCAACGCGAAAAAAACAGCAAAAAACTTCACAAATTGTGCAGCACTTGTAAAACTTCATTTATACACTTGTATTCTTTTTTTTTGGAACACAAAAATGGGTATGGATCTTTTACTTTTTTTTATAAAAAAAATAATTATACACACTATCTGCTGTGTATGGATTTTATTGTGGGAAAAAGTAGAATATTTTGGACATAATAGAATTCTCTTGCTTGTTTGTATAATTTTTTTATAATAAACTTTGCAAAATTTCAATTAGAAAATCATTGGAAATGCAAAATTCACATTAACATCCTTTTCGGGAGATGAAAGAAAAAACCTCGCGAGACGCAACGCAGACACCACGTCGATTCACAACATTGAGGCGAACTGGCGAAGTTCCGGCAGCGCTCGAGAAATACAAGCGCAAAACGGGTCGGGGAAAAAAGTGTTTTGAAATGAAAGAATATGATGAATATGAAGTAATAAACGAAATGAATAACAAAAAATGGAAATAACGGAGAGTGAAGAACGTAAATGGCGAAGGTGTAAAATGATAAAGGAGAAGGAATAAGGTGTAACAAAAAAAAGTACAATAACGAAGAAGTTATCGAAAGGAAAATGACGAAAAACAACAAAAATACAAGCGAAGAATTCAAACTTAATTCGCCGGCTGACTGTAGTGTTGGTGAGGTAGTTATATTTCCCCTTCGACTAGATTTGTTTATTAGGCATTTTTTAGTCTTTCTTGTTTATCATTTTATTCGTAGGTTTACTCAAATTACTTAGAATAATTTAGTTACTTTGTTTAATTGTTATAACCGATGTTTGTTAATGTTTTGTTTCATTATCGTTTAGTTGGAGAAATATGAAATTCTAAATTTCCAATTGGTTTGACATTGAAGGGGTAATCTTGTTGTTGACAATTTTATGACTCTTTTGTGATCTCCCTCTAGTGGACAGTAGAAATGAAGGTTTCAGTGACGGTGGCAAAAAGAGATTTAAAATGTATGGCCTTAAGCCGTGCCTACACTGGGCAATTAAAACTAATGTCGAATTCCTTTCAACCTTTGGATTCGCTTTGTGCCCTATTACACGACGACTCTAGAGTCATGACTTTTTTCGAAGTTCAATGAGTGCGAACGAGAAAAAATATCTGACACACCTTCACACTTTTCAATAGCTGCGTTTTATTATCGACCAAGATCCATATAGATCTTCATTTGTTAACAAAACGATCCGGATCCCAAAAAATTTTACTTTTCAACTGTGGTATACCTGACTTTTTTTTGACGATTTTCTGACAATTGTGACATGCAAACAAAAATAAAAATGAAAACGAAGTTGATAAAGTATTTTATTAAACATTAAATAATTTGTATAACACTTTCTAAAATTGGTCCATCAATTTCTAGCGCAGATTTTTTAGTTTATCTGTATATATAGAGAAGCTCAGAAGCTATTGGACAATTGGAGCCGACTACTTGCATCTAGCAGTAATGGATGCCAAATTTTAATTTGGCTTATGTTTTAAATGTATTTGAAATAAAAAAAAAGTTAGGATCACTAAGATCCTTTATAGTATAGAAAGTTTATTAATTCTTAGTCACAGAAATTCAAATCAAAGCAACACACATTTTATGTAAACAAAAACATATCTTTATTCATTTCTTCAATGGCATTTCAATTTTTTTTGTTTTTTTTTTTTGCACAGTGCTAACAACATTTATGAAATAAAATTGTCACCTGGTGTTCAGAATAAAAACTTATTCTTGGATCTTGAAATAGATCCCGATAAAAAGCAAGATCCTAAATTGTTTTTGTATTGCGTGTAAAAGTAAATCCAGATCCAGATCCGGATCCCGATAAAAGATAATAAAACGCAGCTAATATTGGTTAAGAGCCGCGAAAAAAATTTCAACTGCAGAGAAATGTCAGATCTTCTTAGTGTGTGTGCAAGTCGGTGTAAATCCTGCTAAAAACGAAAGATTTGGTTTGTCTAGAAAAATTGATATTTTCTTTTAAACAAATCGATTTTTTCTAAACAGAATCGATTTTCTTGTTGCAAGGAATTCCACATAAAATTGAATCGGTAGTTTGAAAAAGGGAACAAAACCAAAAAAACTATTTTTTTATTGGTTAAATTGATAAAATAAAAATGCAAATTTGAAATAAAAGCAACATAAAATATTCGTATCACAACGAAGCTTTCGCTGTCGACATCTTTTAAAATCGAGATCAAAACTATCCACACTTCATCGCGTCAGTATGTCTCATATTACACGATGAATCTTTGTGCTTGACTCTTTTCGAATGCTCATGAGCGCGAAGGAGAAAAAGATCTTGTTTCTCATTCCCATGGAGAATATGTGTCATAGATAAACAATAGGCGCGTCTCACCAAATAAAATCTCTGAGCGCTCAGAGATTTTTTAAGTGGGACAAAAAATCTCACCTGAGCACTGAGATTTTTTGCGGAGATTACTGAGACGAAAATTTTTTGGATTCATTTCTCAATGTTCTTTCTCTGCTTAAACAGCTGTTCATTTGACAGGCAAATTGTAATTTCTCGCTGATGTGCAAATACTAAAGTCGATTTAAAATTCAAAATAAAGGTGGGATGTTAATAAAGATGAAAATAAATTGAATTTGCTTTTATTTTTCATTCATTTGATAAAGTTTTGTGCTTTTAAATTTAAATATTTTAAGCAAAGTTGAAATTTGTTTCCAGAATTTCAGTACGAAAATTTTAACACATGTTTTTATACAATTCAACGGAGAATCTTGTCCCACCAAAGCATTCCGCCTCCATCGACTTGACATTGAGCGCTCAGTGAGATTTTAGTTGGTAAGACGCGCCTAATAGAAAGATGTCAATCCTCAGCTGTCAATTTGATTTGCCTACAAGCTGAAGCGAACAGCTGATGTATTAGATTTGAAAAGTATTAGTGAAAAACGCACACATATAGAATCAACTCCTCCACTCAGCACAGGTCTTGTTGTTGTTGCAATTCACACCCATTCATAGACACGAAGTGAAATTACAAATACAACAATGTAAATAAATGGGTTGTCGACGGTGATCTCAGAGGACTCAGAGGGCTCAGAAATATAAACAGGATTCCTCTGAGAAATTCCTCACTTTTCCCCTTAAAAACTGAGACTGAATTTATTTGGATTCGCTTGCTCAATTATTTTATGCGCAGTAAATTACATAAGAAGAAAAGAAAAAGAGAGTTGTTTTGACTTCTATGTGAGGAATACTGTTTATATTCTACTCTCCTGCTCTATCAAAAAATTGAGGAAAAATACTGAGCGCTGAAGAAATATAAACTGGCCAATTGGCTTCTTGATAATTGATATTTTCTGAACATATAGAAGTCAAAACAACTCTCTTTTTCTTTTCTTCTTATGAAACGTCAGTAAAAATTTTTTAAGGGAAATGTGTGGAATTTTTGTGTCGAATCATGTTATATTATAGTCCTCTGAGACCTCAGAAATATAAACTGGCTAATTGTTCCTCAACTTTCAATTCAGTTTTGTTACAAAACAGTAACTTTTTGAAAGTGTATTAATTTTCTAGATTAGCTCGATTAGCAAGATACAAAACTATTTTCTTATTAAAAAGATATGATATCTTTCCAGTATGTATCACTTCGCCAAACTCACCACTTGTATACTGCAGTAGTAAACGGTCCTATCACACGGTGCCTGTGTGAGAAGAAGTTATCCGTTCATTATACGCAAAATTTGGCGAGTTGGCCCTCATTATGAATAGCGAATCGAACGTTCGCTTAAAAGCGAATGATTCAGCGAATTCCCCTTATGATGATATAATATCGATACCGAGCTTCCACATTCGCTTCAAAAACTAATGCTGCTAAAAATATTACGAAAATGACTCATAAATACATTTTAGACGTCAAACAGTGGCTAATTGGGAGTTCGCAAAATAATTCGCTTTTAAGCGAACGTTCGATTCGCTATTCATAATGAGGGCCTAAGTTCCATACGTTATTACACGTCACAGACTATTACATATTTGTTAATAAGAATTACAAGTTAACAAATGAATAAACGCTAGCACGCTGTTATCCTCCGTTTATTAATATGGAGGTAATTGTTTGTTTAGGCTCTCCCAAACCAACGCGAATTCGCGGTGACGGCGAATTTTTGTTGTTGTTTAGCGTTGTGTATTTGTCACATATAGTTTACTATTGTGAATGATTCGCTGCAAATCGCTCCGCTTTCGCTTTGGTTTGGGAGAGCCTTTTTTTCTTCTTATTGAAAATTGTTTTAACAGCAATCTAGATCTAGACTACTCGTATAATCTACAGTAGGATTTTCCTGTGCTGAGTTCAAATCCAAGCTTGGAATCACTTCAGCACTTCCTTGTAGTTTTCGAGATATTCCCGTTTGAAATAAAACTTGTTTATATGCAATCCTTTTGAGTTTATTGTTTTTCACTGAAGTACATTTTACTGTGCTAGCTATAATTTTCCCAATAAAACACACCTACTGTCAAATTTAGACACACAATACCTACCGAATGACAACACTACATTTAAAGTGATTCGTCAGACTACCTCGAAAAGTGATAAATGCTCGTTTCAAGCACTCATTTTTTCATTTCTACTACTCTGAATTTTCATAAAGCAAAACTAAACAATACCGACATTAGCCCTGTTTTTTAGTGCATTTTTATCTTCGCTTAGAAAAAAATAGCATGTTAAAGTTTGTTGTTGTAATTAACATATTTAGTTTTGTTTACCAAAACTTCATCATATGATTTTGCAAATTGATATTTTTAATACATATTATTAATAATTATAAGTAATTCAAATTAACACCTTTAATTTACTATTTCAGAATTCTCAAAAATTGGTATAATGTTATTTTCGATTGGATTTTAGAATTGTTCCATTTATATCGAATAAAAAAACCTTCCACTCTAAATTTTCAACGGTCGATAGGAATGGAACAATTCCAAAATCCTTCGAAAACGACATAGTAATGTTACGACAAATAATGGGTTTATGAATAAAAATAAGCAAATCCCGATCAGATCATGTTGATGCGGCTAATGCCAATGAATTTTTATGATATTTTTTACTGACTGATATTTTTTTGTTGTAAATCAGAGTTTTTTTTTAACAATAAGGGTATTCATGCAATATCGTAAAACCCTAGATAAGTTTCCAATTTGGTGAACTTTATCTTTTAATTAATTAACTATCAAATTTTCTCTTAAACTTATTCCAGGATTTTGCTGCGTAAAATACAAACGTCATTATGAATCTAACTCTGATTGAATTTCCTAGCATTTAATCAAATGTATAAAGGTCGTTCATGCAAACTTTGCGTAAACTTATCATTTTAAACAATTTGTAAACTTACGAAGTCGCATGAATACCCTAATGTTTTTTTTTCGTCAGTTCATGGCTTTTGTTAAACATCTTATTTTATAAAAATTAATTAATGCTCGTGAAGAAAAGTTACCAATTATTTTGCACCACTTATGAGCGGGACTCTTTTTTGCTTCAAGATTTTTCAACACTGTATTTTAATTTCTTGTTTCGATATCGTATTTTTTATTTTTGAAAACGTGAATTACGTACTTGAATATTCTTAAGAAATTAGACTCCACATTTCACATTTTCCGGTTAAAAGAAATAAGTCAAAGGAAATCAGTTGTTTTAATATTAACTTATTTTTTTATTATTTTTTTTCGTTCATTTTTTTTTTGCTCTCCCGCATATTGGCCCTTGGCACATCTTTGGTCCTAGATTCTGAAAGAAAAATTTACTAAAAGAGATATATTTATTTAAGAACCAATACAACTATCCTGTCCTCTCTAGTGCTTTCATTAAAAAGACAAACAAGTCATGAGAATGAGAAATCCGTTCATGAAATCAAATATTGAGTCGTCTGCTTGTTAAGGTATACAGTAGTTCTAATTCTATGTCAGTTTTTGTTAAGTCAAAAGATTTATTTACTTGTGAAAGTAGAGTAAGATGGTACGAAGTTTTTTTTTAATATCAAAAGTGGTCGTGTCGATATTTTGTGTTATGATGGAAATTTGTTTTTGGTTTTGTTATAAGTACAATCACAAATTAAGGCTTAATTCAAAAGTCCTCGAAACCCCAAAAATTAATTTAATATATAAAATAATTTTTTTCAACTTTTTCATTCGTAACTATCTGTACAGTTTAAAGTCTACAGGAAACATAAAGAAGCAAGAAGTATTTCAAGGTAAGAATTAAGGATTCCAAAAATTTCTATTTTCACCGATTTCGATTTCTTTTTTGGGAGATTTCGCCGTCCAACTTCCTTAAATATTAATTTAAACGACGAACAGTGATTCTGTTGCGATCAAAATAATTCCCTACAATAATTCTTGGTTAAAATTAGAAAAATTTACACACACCGAATTAAGTGTAACTGCCTCGCAATGCGGCCGGAGAATATGGACCGGAATTTCAAAATTGAAAAAAAACATGGTCAAGTTAGGAATTTAGTCAAATTTATATTTGAAACGCCTTAAAATATTTGTTTAAATTTATAATACTTTTATATGTACATATCGTCACCTGAAAACTCATTTGCTCAATGAACTCAACCTCAAATTCTTCAGTTTTTTTTCTTTAATTATTTTCATATGTTGAGTTATAAACATTATTAGTTAACACTTTGAAGTTTTCAAAATTATTATAAATTAAATGCACGACTGTATCGCACGTACTTGTTTTTATGTTCAAGTTGTTTGGAACTTAAGAACTTATGAAATATGCAAGTAATTAGAGAAGCATTTAAAGCGTCGTTTTAATGGTATGACAACTCGTAAGATACTATAAGAGCTCAAAAACAAGTATGACATTTGATTACTTTAAAAAAAAGTATAGAAATATGCCAAACAAAATTGAAATCGTTGGAGCAGTTTGTTTAAAAACTAATTTTTTACATACAAAAAGTCGATAACATTTGAAAAAAAAAAAAAATTGGTACGCCAATTTTGAGAATTTATTAATATAGATTTATTAACCTAATTTCAAAAATATTCATCAACTCGTTTTTGAAATCCAAAATTAATTTTTTTAATTTTTGTATGCAATTTTATAAACATTTTAATGGATCTTTTGCATACAAATTTTAAGTGCAATCGGTTGAGCAGTTAATGAGAAAATCTAAGATAAAAAAAACTTATATGGCAGATACCGTTAAAAACGGTTTTCAGTAAAAAAAAAGCAAACAATACACTATATACGTAAAATAACACACTGTTTTTTGTATGAAAATCGTTTGAGCCGTTTTTGAAATTAACAAGATTTTTTTTAACGGTTGTATGGCAAGTACCGTTATGTTTTGAGCTAAAAAATTAAATTTCCCCTCTGGAGAATCACCAAAAAGGTCTAAGTTCAAAGTTTGAAAAAGATCGTATCATTGGTTTAGCCTGTAGATCTAGATACAAACTGACCACCCACATAATTACTTAGTTGGAAATAAAAAATTCTATAGCCTTTCTTAGAAAAGGAAGACAATTATAAGTTTCCATTTGATAATCTTCTTTTGAGTCGACTGGATTTCACTATGGTCAGCAAGGTTTTTGTTACAGAAACAAAACTATATACTTTTTCGAAGGATTTTGTGGTGGTGCTAAACTCAAATCCGAAGTCAGAACACATCTTTAAGGTATGATAACTTAAGATTTCTTGGAGAAAAAAAGAGATATCGGAAAGATTTATAAACAGAATTTAAAACAAGAAAATTAGTTAAAAATTTTGTTGAAACAAATTACATCACTTATATATGCATTGAAAGGACATTAACATACCCTTATTTAAGAAAAAAGGGACTCTGAAAATTTACTGTTATTAGGTAAGTTGACTAGATCATTGAAAAAATAAGTAATATTTTTGCTTAATAATAGACTAAGAGCCGACAGCGGATTTTGGATGTGTGAAGTCTTGCAGGCCACAATTGGGGCCTTTGTGATTAAACAGTGCATCAAAAATATGAATGCAACTTCAAAGGTAATCGAGTTAGTCAAATTTGGTTTTTATCAGTTCCTAAATAAGCTCCTCGGATCACATATCATGGTATCCGAGACCATTTGAGTGTATAGTTCGCCCTGTCCAACTGTTTAAAAATATCGTTTTCGAGTTTGATTTTTTTAAACGGTCTGGCAGGCGAGCTATGCACTGAAATAGTCAACTCAATTTCCTTCCGATGTTGCATTCATATTTTCTTGTATGCACTGTTTATTCACAAAAGCCCCAGTTGTGGACTGCAAGACTTCGATTTTTTAAATAGCTTTGCATGATGCTTTCGACGTCTATACTTCTTTTTTTGCTATCATTCAAACCCAAAATCTGCTGTGGGCTCTCTGTCTATAAGCTAAATATTGGAACATTTGAGAAGTAAAGCATTAAATTTTGTACCTTCTAGCGAAATCTAATTTTGTATCTTTTTAAAATCTAAATGCATTAAATAATAAATGCGAACACCGGTAATCAAGAGCACGTCAAATGAGTTTCCAGATGGCAAAAAATGGCTTTTGCTTTGATATTATACCTAAATTGCTTAGTGAAAAACTTGAATTTAAAAAATGATAAATCTGTTGTTTTAAACCAAAAACTACCTTCTTGCATCTTCTGTTCCTGTTTTGTTCCATTTTATAAAAAAAACGTTCAAAATGGTTACGTTCGTCCACATTATGTAGCTTTAGTTTGACATCACAAACATACAAATTTAAACTAGTTTAAAATGTTAAACAACACTTATCTGTCAGTGTGTTTTCGCTCTCGGCTCACATGCTTAACACCATAAAACAAAGGAACTTTTTCTGTCCATAATAGAAGATTTTGTACATTATGTAGGACATACATTTATGTGTACACATACTTTTTTCTATGACAGGTGTAAGCTTAAAGAGCGCGCTTTAATAGTCTCCAAACTTGAAGCAGGGAAGCAACTCGAACTAAGAGTTGAAAACATTCGTTTTTTTATCATTTGTTTTAGCTGCCATTGCTGGTCAGGTCTGAAAGAATAGAACAATAAATTATAAAAAAAATATTTTTAAAAAACTGAAAGTAGACTCAAAAGCTTTTGAAATTTTTAAAGCTTGAATCCACAGTCATTTTGGTGAGGAACCATTTTGTTTTTTGTTTTTTCGCTGTTCGATTTAAAAATTGTTCGTTTTTTTTGTTTGGGTTAATAACACACTTTTGAGAGAGACTAACTGTCCATTTGTATTGTCCAGAGAGGGATTTGATTAGAACTTTCATTTTTCTCTTCTTTTTATCACTTTCACTTTAGATTTTTTTTTAATTTTGCTGTTTTCACTATTTTTTTTAGCACTAGGATTTTAAACCAAAAAAACACAGAGCTTGAAGTTCAGATGGGATCTAGAAAAAGTCCGTCAGTCCAAATTTTACCCCCTCAATGATCTGCTCTCTTCATTTCTCTCCACAACACATCAGCATTATTACAAAAGAACAAAGTTCGTGTATTTTTTTTGTTTAATTTTTTGTTTAATTATTTTAATTTTAATAATCTTATATATTTTAAATAAGTTTTTTTTTAATAAAGGATTACATTATTTTTTCGCTTGCTTGCTCTTTTGTCACTATGATTATGGTCAAACTACATTTTAAAAGTTTCAATAATTATATAAGATGAAGCATGGTCACTGCATCGTTAGTAGAATAAATTGTAACAAAAAAATGTTGGGAGAGTAGTTTGTTATTAACCACTTAGTACTGAAGATCGGTACGCACACACATATTTATAATTTTAGGTTTTTTTTCGTTTTAACTATGATTAGCTGAAATGAAATAAAATTGTAAAAAGGGGACTGTCGCTAGGCAAACAGTTAACGACGTTCTCTATAGTTACTGCGATTATTACGATCACGGAATTGGCGATCCCGATCGCTACCGCGTCCACCGCCGCCGCCACCGCGGTGGTAGTCACGGCCGCCGCGCTCGCGGTTTCTATTTGTGAAGTCACGATTGCGATAATTGGGTGGCATGGGGGGAGCAACGTTGCCATTGCTACTACTGTTTTTGTGATTAACACCAGGGATCTGCATTCCGCTGGAGCCCATTGAGAAAGGATGAACTGAGGGTGATACACCCATGGGCATACTAGTTCGCTCTCCGACTCCTCCTTTCCATAAGGGAACGGATTCGTCATAGGGCGAATGTTTCTCGTAGCCCCCCGGTGGGGGAGGACGAGTTGGCTGCGGCGGTGGATAGTCGGGCAGCGGAGGGCCGTCGTAGTAACGCACTGGCGGCGGTATCTGTTCATACATGGGCGGCGGCATGTTTGGTGGTGGTAGGGATGCGGGCATGGCTGGTGCACCAGGCATCATATTCGAAAATGGAGGAACAAAAGGCAACGGTGGCAATTGACCGTGCATGGTGCGCATATAGTCGGCAACATAAGCCTCTGCTGCGGCGGCAGATGTCATATACCTCTCCCATGGAGGCACACGATCAGATCGGTTGTACGGCGAAGACGAACGCTTAAAGCTTCCACCACCCGAAGGTAAAACACCGGCACCCATTTTTTGGTGATGACGAGGGCCACTTGTGATGTAAGGGCGTTTACCACGCATTGGACCGCCACCGTAGCTTCCCGAATGATGGCCCCGTCCACCACCACGCATCGAAGACAGGCCGCGCGTCGGTACCTTGTACTGCATTCGAATACCTTTTTCGCGCATCATTTTAGCCGTCTCCTTAGACTTACGCAATATTGGAGTCATTTCAATATTTTCATCTTCTGGAAAAAGACGACACAATTCTGCTCCAACTTTTGGCTCGATTTCCTGACCATCTCGTCCAATTTTCACTGGTTTTCCATCATTCCAAACGTTGTACAAATGCGCTGTACATGTGAACGACAGTTCTTTGCGACATATCCAATCTAATTCAAAGACACCACCTAGAGCTTTAACAGAAATGCTAGGCGGTAAAACCCAAGCCACTTGAGGGATATCACGACGAGATTGACCGCTCATCCGAGCAAAACCAGCAAATTTTCCTGAAAAAAACCCAATTGTTGAAAATTTTTAAATTTCCTTTTTTTATTATAATTAATTTATTTTAGTTAGATTTTTTAGGCAAACTAACAAAAAATATTAAGTACCAACTGTTTTCAACATTTTTGGACCCCCTTTTTTAATTATTTGGTTGAGTAATTTTCTGTCAAGAATGTTACTACTGTGATTTACCTTTCTTGTAATAATTTAATATCATCCCGTTAATTATTTTTAACAATCCAATTTACTTAATGTCTGCTGATACTTCGAGAAGCGTGTGCACGTTAAGTGGTTAAAAACTGTTATACAGTAAACTGTTATAATATATACGAACACTGCTGTCATAATACAAAATGGCACACATTTTTTTTTGAATTTCACTATGCCATTTAGCGAACATTTATATTCCAATTTAATATCACTTTTATTTTGAAAGAAATAAATACATACTATGTATATACAATTGTACACACATAGGTTCAAATTGCATACATATACAGGGTTGGCGAAAACTAAAGTTATATCAAATAAAGAAATATAATCATCGAAAGCTTGAGTGAATGCTATCCAAAAAAAATCAGTCTTGCAGTCTATAACCGGGGATTTAGTGATTAAACTGTGCATCAACAAAAATATGAATGCAACTTCGAGAGTAATGGTGTAAGCTGAAATTGGTTTTCAGCCTTCAGCCTTCCCTAAACTTATTTTTTTAAACTTTCTGGTAAGACGAATTACACACTGAAATCTCGGATTCGGTGATATATAAGCAAACAGTTCTCTCCTCTGATCAGTTCATATTTAATACACAGAAGACGAACGTCCAAATCTTAGTATTAAGATACATAGTTAAGTATGGTTGAGGCAAAATTATAATCTGGGGATGTTTTGTCGAGGATTCGTATCAATTCACAAGATATAATAAATCGTTGCATCTATTGGGAGATTCTTCAAAATGGCATGCTTCTTTTTGTGAAGGTGAATATGCTGTTGTGACGAATCGACGAAAACAGCCCTAAAAATACGGCAGAACGAAAACATATTGCTGTTTTATGAAGTGGCCCATATCTCAGTTCATAAAGAATCTATGGGAAATTTAAAAATTGGTGGCACGAAAGGCAATAATTAGGACTCCATCAATCAACAAGCTCAAATCGTCTCGAATATTATGCCCATACATAAAACCGACAAAAATATTTTGTCGATGAAGTGTAGTAGTTGAAGTAAAATGGTTACGACTT
This sequence comes from Dasysyrphus albostriatus, assembly GCA_946251815.1. Taxonomy (NCBI): domain Eukaryota; kingdom Metazoa; phylum Arthropoda; class Insecta; order Diptera; family Syrphidae; genus Dasysyrphus; species Dasysyrphus albostriatus. Next base: position 144,890,396 of record OX276336.1, read on the forward strand.
AAGAGTTTTTTTTTTAATAAATGAATTGGGGGCATGTGCCCCTAACACAGTATTCTGAAAACCGGAGGCAACAAATATTGTGCAGAATTTTTCATTGTTTCATTGTTTTCAATAATCTTAGCATTTTTTTTTAGTTTTGCACAAAAGCTATTTTTTTTTTTTAAGTTACAAATATTTACTTACCGCTCTCATTAACCGAGAATATCAACAAAACATTGCGCGACTCCTTGAATGCCTGATTCAAATTCGCTTCATTTTGCGGCAGTGTAGACCAAACGTTCTTCGACTTGGACAAAGCAATGTTGTCAGCATTATTTGATTTGATCAAAAAGAATCTGGTATCCCTGAAGAGATAGTTCAGTTTCGTCATATAGTCGTAAGACTTGGATGAAGACTTAGCGGGCTTGCCGTCCCCGGCGCTGCTGCCACTGGTATTATTTGCATTGCTCGTGCTACGCTTTCTACGCTTGCCGCCATCACTATCACTACTTGCCGACCGGCTGCGACTGTGACTCTTGCTTTTACTACGACTGCGAGTCTTACTCTTGCTCTTGCTAGGTTTTCGTCCATTCCGCTTATCTAGTTTCTTGTTGTGATCACTATCGCTGTCACTGCTAGCAGGTTCAATTTTTGGTTTCTTCAAGGTGATGCTAGTTTTCTTCTCCACCGAGGCCGACTTTTTCTCCAAACGCTCTTTGGTCTTGGCTGCGTTTTCGCTTGATTTAAGTTTTTTAGCCTTTTGATTAGAAACCGACGCGGACGACTTGCCCTTCGAACGCTCACGTTTGTTGCGAACGCCAGCTTTAGCATTACCAACTTTACTCCCACTTCCTCCTCCGACACCACGCCTGCTTTTTGGTCCACCTACGGACGAATCGGCGGTGCTGACTGAGCTTATACTTGGTTGGGATGCCGAACTACTTGAGCTGGCTGCAGATGCCTCGCTGCGAGTATCGAAGGAATCCTCAAAATCCTGAAGTTCTTCAGCTATGTCGGCTTCATTTTCATCGAGGCCGAGATTGACGGCATCGAGATCGGCCATTTTTGTCGGTTTCGGTTTTTTCTCACTTCTTTTGTATACGCTATGGCAAATTATTGGGAATTGGATTTGCAAATTAGTGATTAATAACGAGGGTAGAAATATATTTGAAGAATACCTTTTAGATTTTTGGTTGATGCTTCATTAATTTCCAATAAATTTGGTTTGTTTTTTAATGATTTTATAGACAATTTACACTCTAAAAACTTTAAAAAGAATTACCCGCACGCACACACACCACACCAGAGAATTTTGTATGATAGTTTTCGTTTTTCCGACTGTGGTGGAGGGGAAAATTGTTGCTGTCAGGTAAATGCAACTCTTTCAAGCAGTGATACCAAAAGTCCATTTCCATTGAATGAAATAAAGGCCACTTTACACGACTGGAAGTTTATATGGATCAACATTTTTTACTACATGCTTGATGGAATCGGACACAAGTTTTCAAAATATTTTGAAAACCATGCAACACAGGTTGACAACATGTTCTTTTTGCGTTTTAAATGATTTAAGTCCCCTTTCACATGGGAAAAACTGAGTAGCTAGCAACTTTCAGTTCTTGGCTGAAAAGAAGAGGAGGAATGAGAGGTGAACTAAACTGAACTATGACAAATATACAACGCTAAACAACAACAAAAATTCGTCGTTGCTCCATATTCGCGTTGGTTTGTGGGAGACTTAAACCTTGCTTTTCAGATATCTGCAGTCCGGAGCATTCAAAACAAGGGACCATGAGGCCAATCAACTACACCATTTTTTGAAATAACTTGTTGTGGAAAGAGGTCTCCCAGTAATTCCATTGTAATCCTGTGCTTACATTCTGTAACTCTCGCATCGACAAAACCAGTCAAGAAACGATGAAATTTGAAACAAATTTGTATGAGTTTTGTTCCATTTTTCAACGTTTCTCAACCAATTTTATCGATGCGAGAGTTACAGAACGTAGGAACTGGCTGTATGCGATGTGAAACGGTCTTGTTGATACCACATGTTAATCAAGCTCAAAGCATGCAGTTGTTAAAAAGTTTTCAAAGTTGTTCTTTGAAGACCACGCTCCTGGGCAAGGCGTCAAATTAAGGCTGATGGATTGTTTTGAACACTTCCTAAAGCAGCAGTAATGTTTTCAGTCGATCTTGCAGTACGTTGTGGTGCCAAATATGAACTGTCTAGACTAATGTTAACCAAGGCAAAACAAAGAAGTATTCCTTCGCGGTAGACACCCTGTATATATAGCAGGTTAATGGTTTGAATTGTTAAATTTAGCATTTTATATGTTTTTTCTACACGACAAACGAGCCAGTTCTGCAAATTGCCTAGCACTTATTCGCAATCCATAACATCTGGACGCACTCCGCATATAGTACTTTTCAAAACTTCGAATTTCTACTTATCTTGTTTATATGGATTTTGACAGAACTTTGGGCTAAATTCGTAGAAATTCGTAGTTTTGGGAAGTACACGAACAGACATATCGTTGCAAATGGTGTTATTTATTTACTTGATCCTTTTTTCTATAGTTTGAGTTGAATATTGTTGCAAAAGAGAAGAGTGGTGAGAAAAAATCTGCTCATAAATACTTGATTTGATTGTGGTCGCGAAGTTGGATTTCTGTATGCCCTGAGGTGTCGGGGTGTAATAAGCAAGGAGCTTTTAAAAGTTGGTAGACTGGCATCACTTCATAAATTAAAATAGGGGGTTTACATTGTCAAAAAAACCATGTTGTACAGCTTGAATGATTTCAAAAACTTGTTCTGTTTCCATCAAGCAATTTTGTCCAACCATGTTGATCTATGTAAATTCCCTTGAAGAGCCGTTTAAAGAAGTTCCGAAAATTTGTTTACAAAATTAATTTATCGATCTAATTTGCACAAAAAACAATGCCAATTTGTTCTATTTGCAAGAAAGACGACGATAATCCTAGAGACTATGGAGAATTCATGAAAAAATCTGATATCTGTGCACATTACTATTGCCTGGTAAGTGATGCTTTTACTTTTTGTATTTCATTCAAATTCAATTTTCATTAAATTTGCCATTCGCAAATATGTTACATAGCTCCTCTCAACAAATCTTCCTCAAAGTGGATTGGATTTTTCTGGAATATTAGGATTCCTATTGCGAGATATACGTAATGAAATAAAAAAATGTCAAGAAAGGGTAAGTTCCATTGTTTAGTTTTTAATTTTTCGCGCCATAAGTTTTTTAACATCGAACATCCATCCCTTTAAACTTAGACGTGTTTCTATTGCAAACAGCCTAATGCCTCTATCGCTTGTTTTGAATGCAAATTATATTTCCACAACATATGTGGCAACGCAAATGGTTGCGTCTCTGAATTTATCAATGAATTCCACTCGTACTGCCACAGACACGTTCCATTCAGAGATGAAAAGAGGCTGCCACAACAAAACATTTCAACATGCTGGATTTGCCACGATCCATTAGGCGAATACAGCCCGACACTGACTCTTCGATCGTATTGCTGCAAGAATGGCTATATCCATCGCCATTGCCTGCGAGATTACGCCCTTGCTGCTGGTTATCATTTGATGTGCATATGGTGCACCAGCAAATCGTTCCGCGATGACGTTCGCAAGCATGGAGTTTTTGTGCCCGATCGCGAAGCAATTTGGGATAATAACGAAACTCTACGATATACCGATCTTCATCGTGGCTACTCAAAATGTGATGCAAAAATCTGTCACTGTCCAAAAGGTCGCGATTTCTTTCGGGGACCGTGGAAGCTGATGGTTTGCTGTATGTGTGGGGCATCAGGAGTTCATAGCAAATGTGGCCTAGATCAAATTTCCAAAAATAATTATACATGCGAAACATGTAGCGACATTCTTACAAAGTCCAAAAAATCAAAAGACCAACGAAAAAATACCAACTCAGCTTTTAATTACACAATGTTCATGTCTAAAACTTACGAGGAATCCAAAAAACTATTACATGTTGTGAATTCTAGTTCGAATGATCAAAAACATTCAGAGGAAGCCTCATCATCTCACACGGCAAGTAAAAGATCGAAAGAACCAAAAACTCAAGAATACGAACACTCGATTATCCCGAACGAGCAAAATTCACAAGGAAAACCAAAATTGAGAGAATTGTATATGTTTGGAAAAAACAATGAAATAGTCGGCACCGTTAAAGTCGAGCAGGACAAACTTCAACATAAACCAGATAAAACCATCGTATGCAAGGAAGAAGATGTTCTTGAGTTTTCTAGTTCCGAAAAACTGCTCAAGTCAATATTTTCTGATATTGTGGCTGAAGGGCGAGAATTGTCTATGGATATGGTGGATGAAGTTTTTGATCGATTGAAATTATCGTTGGAGAATTTTGGTGAACCAGATTGATTTGACTCAGTCCTATCAGTCCTATCCTCAGTCCTAGCAAAAAAAAGTCGGAATCTGTCGCAGTCTAGAATCTTATACAAATTGGTCATCACAATTGAAGCATTCAGGCCAAAATCCAGATAACTCCACTTTGAAGAAATGTGGTTTTTTGTTTTCTAATAAAAAGTTTACTTTTTTTTTTTAAACGTCTGTGATGGTTTTCTTTTCTAGAAAAAATATTTTATTTACAAATATTTAATTTTTGTCATTTTCTTAACTTTTAAAAGGTGGAGTAATTTAGTTCTTACAACGGATGCTTCAATTGCTTCTTCATCAGTAACTTCTGAAGACAACCTTGATACATTCCTTATTTATTTCCCAGTCGCTACAAAAAATCATTAAATGTTTTGGAGCCACTGGTTTGGCAGTTAGTTTAAGAATATATAACAAATCAATGTATCCTAAAAGTTCAAATATAAAGAGGTGGCAGACCAGTTTCAAAATGAAGCATATTTTTGTTTTCTTTTATAAATTAAGCGCACAAGTACGGGAGCAGATAAAGCAAGTAAAGCATTAAATCGTTATCCATGACAAAAAATTGGTTTATTGCTAATTTTAAATTAATTCTCCCTAAATTCTCCTCGATCAACCCATCATCTTTTATGCGAACCCTCAAAATCAGTATACCACTGGATTTGTGACTTTGTCAATGAAGACTTCTGATATCGTAAAACACTCTTAAAATCCTCCATTGTTATGTGTTCCACATTGATATCTTGTGTAAATGCATGCATTGCGGCTTCATTACACAAATTGCACATATCTGCACCTGAGAAAAATTCAGTTGCATCAGCAATCTTCTCAAGACAAACATCAGTATGGAACGGCATCTTCCGAGAATGAATTTGAAGTATTTGCAAACGAGAATCTCGATCGGGAGATGGAACATGAATAAGTTTATCAAAACGTCCGGGTCGCATTAAAGCATCATCAATCATTTCAGGCCGATTGGTTGCAGCAACAACTAATATACTATTGCCACCTGGAGCAGATGAAAATAACTTAACACCAATACCATCCATCTCGGTGAGAAGGGTCGAAAGAATTCGAGTTTGGATGTCACTTTTAGCATCGGCAGTCCGCTTTCCAACTAAAGAATCTAAAATGACAGATAATTTTGTTCAAAGCAGCAAAGAAAAATAAATAATATTCTACCAATCTCATCAAGAAACACCAAACAAGGAGAGTTCTTTCTAGCAGTGTCAAATATTTTCGAAATGTATTTCTCTGAATTTCCCACATACGGAGAATAGACTTCAGCTGCTGACGTCGATATGAATGTCATATTGGCTTCGGTTGCCAAACACTTGGCTATTGTTGTCTTAGCACATCCCGGTGGACCATATAACAGAATCCCCTTAGGTAGACAAAGTCCAAATCGTTCAAATGCAGCTTTTTGTTTAAGACCAGCTAAGACTGAGATCTCAAGAGTTTTCTTAAGTTGTTCCATTCCTCCTACTGAACTAAATTTGTCATCAGTTTTAAAGACTTTAACTTCCGCTCCATGGAATGATGCTGGTTTCATCTGAAATTATGCATAATTCAAGAAAAGGACAAAAGATAGTTTTTGTTTATATTCACAGTTTTCAAGGATCTTTCAAGAGTCTTTGTAAACTTGTCAAATGTTATTTCTGATCGCACAAGCTCCTGGCCAATTGAATTGTTGAGAAGTTCCAAGTCAGCGGCAACAAAGCCCTGAGTCTGCTTAGAAACTGCTTGTAGAAGATTATTGCTTAGTTTGAAACTCTTGCCGTGAAAGGAATGTTCTAGCATTGAAGCAAATATGGCTGCTCTTTGTTCTTCAGTAAGTGCTGGAATATTTATCTCAATTCCAAATCGACCAGGCCTTCTTAAGGCCGGCAAGATTGATTCCAGTCTAGAACTTGTCCCAAGCACGATTATTTTTGAAGATTCCGTAGAATGTCGCAATTCATCAAGTAAAAAAATCAACTGTCCCGATATTCTCATTGAATTCCCAGAGTCACCATAGTTTTTACTGTTTGCTGGGCAGATTAGATCAAGGTCTTCGATAAGAACTACCACTGGATCTGTAAAAGATTTTAGTTCAACAAAAAAATCAAGGAAATCATTGACAAAAACTACCATTTGGTTGAAAGCGTTGGATGAATAGCTTTACTGATTGAAAAATCCTTCTGAGTTCGGCTTCAGTTTCGCCAGGATACTGTCCAAGAATATTCGCCGATCGAATTATGTAACAATTGCAATTATTCTCAACAATAAAGTTCATGCAAATTGAAGTTTTTCCAGAGCCAGGTGGACCAATTAAAAGTGCATTCAGAGAAGGTTTTATCTTCCAGCTAAGATCTTCATAGACTGACATATTCTCTATTAATTGCTGGAGTTCTGCTTGAGGTTCATCCATTGCAACTAAATTTCGGAAGAGGCATTCCTCGCCGGAAGCTTGTAATTTTATATTCGATACTATCACTTCGGTTGTCTCGGTAAATTTAAACACATTGGAGTCTTTAGATTGCACGTGTATCTCAGTAATGCCAATATCTTGGAGTTCATCCAACGTAATAAAACTATTATTAACAAAGTTATAGGGCTGCAGGACCTGTTTGGCTAAACTAATCAGAAGTTCTCTGTTGGCATATTTGATCTCAAATAGTTTTTCATTTATGGTGAAAACAAGATTGATGCGGGAAGCGGGCTGGAGGCTGTTATTAAGGACATCCAATGAGGTCAAGCTGCTTGTGATGGTGTTTTTAATAGTTCCCACTTTCACGGTGTCATCCAACCAGCAGAAATATGGTGGTGTTTGGTTTGCCATGGGGTAAATATTGCAAATAAATTCGGCTCCTGACGAAACTTTACACTTGGCTAATGCACCTGGCAAAGAGCGTTTAGGAAAAAGTTCTTTGGGTATAAGGCATTTTTGATAAGCAAATGATTGCAAATCAGAGAGAGGTAAGATTTGAAGATTCATTGCTAATGATTTGTGGGAAGTTTTGCAATATTTTTGAATTTTATTAATTATTTCCGAAATGGGGATTTTTGTTTACAAATTTCTGGATTTAATATGAAATGTCAAATTGACAAGCCAGAGGGAAAAAAAACTTCAGAAGCTTTTGTTGAAGCAGGGATGTCAAGACTGATGTAAAAATGTTATTTTTTATATGCGTTATCGGAAGGTATACATTCCAAGGTCATGCAACGTAGTACAACTCTCGCAAGTACCGTAAACATCGGAAAGTTTCAAAATGTGAATTCTCGTGTTGTTGAAAAAAAATTATAGGACTTATTTTGGCACTTATCATGAATTTTTTATGGAAAACAACCCAGTGTCTTCATTTGCAATATTTAATTTCAACTCACTCATTAAGTGCCTTTTACATGAGCGTGAACTGCGAATGCGAATAAATTTTTTAAGGCAATTCCAAGTGCAAATATCAACAAATTCTTGTTTTTACTTTTCGACAGAATAAATAAACGATCTTATCTATATTTTTAAAGACAACACAGCTCAAAACTAGAGTAAATTGTTAAATTTAACATTTTTATATTTTCTTCACGACCAACGAGATATTTTGTGCGAACTGCCAAACGCTTATTTGCGATCTACAATATCAGGACACATTCCACATATCTGCGAATGCAAAATTCACTCTAATTTAACCTCAATTTTTTTTAAGCACCCATTTTACTGGTTTATTTTTCATAACAATTCGCGTCTGTCGGTGACCATTCATATGAAAGGCACTTTACTACGCCTTGAATATATTGAAGACTACACGATTATAAGGCCCTACCTACAAAAGCCAAAAAAATTGAAAAAGTGAAAATTTTCAAACTCATTTTGGGATAGTGGAAAAAATATATGACTTTTTCGATTGGATTTTTGGAATTAGAGTAGAAGGTTTTACATTTTCTATAGGATAGGATAAACAATTCCAAAATCCAATCGAAAATCGCATTACATAAGATCATAAATACCCTTTCATTTTCGAAAAAAAAACCTGACTCCCTTTGACCATTGTTTGGATTCACTACGTAGTGAGTCATGTCGTGTATGCACTTACTCTGTTTTCACACATCTTTATCTTTGCTGCTTACGGAACATTTGGAAATTGAAATATTCGATTTCGGGCAGCGTATATTCCGATCTCGTCAAACTACATATAAAGATAGAACCTTTCTGCTAAACACAATCAAAAATGAACAAAATGGAATGGAATGAAATGGACTTATTAGGTTATGAAAGGTGACTGCTCACTCAAATTTTAAATGTTCTTACTAACTAACCCCTTCCTTTCCACGTCACCAATTTCACCACCGAAACTGCCGTCATGCAGTAGTGAAACCAACAAATATTAACAGGTTCTTGTAATAAAAGTAGTACTAATTGGCCAGGCTATACAAGAATTATACATTTTGCCTTTTTTATTGACGATACAAATTATAATTAAGAGAAAATTGGTCACGATTATATGAATATGTGTTCACTCAACGACAATAATGTCTTAGAAAAGAATATGACAAAAGGCATTATGTCCAAGGTCCAATGTGTAAGATTCCTATTACATGATGATTCCTTGCGTCTGAATCTTTCGAATTTTCATAAGTGCGAAGGAGAAAAAACATCTGATTTCACCACTGATCTCTATAATACACTGGATAGCGTATCGACATAAGAAAGTTGCTTCCATTTGAAGAATTGTTATATTATGAAGCTGACCACTTTTTTGTATAACAATATGACTGTATAACAATTTAAACAAAATAATCCACTATGAAGACGTCAAATTTCCGTTCGTTGCTTCCCCCCCAAAATCTCTTTGCTAACAATGTTGTTTGTAATTTTATTTCATTCACAAATGGTTAAATGAAACGGAATAACAAATGTAAAGAGTGTGACAAGGAGGTAAAATCTTAAAAAACACAGACTATGTAATCGCACTCTCTTCATCACACTTATCAGCTGTTTTGTTCAACTTGTTTGCAAACTGAAATAATGAACGAAGTCGATGGTTCCCATATCCCGTCTACATATTTACTATTACCTATTTAAACACCTTTCTATTGATATAATTTTAGTGCCATTGGAAAATAATAGCACAAACAAAATGTACACAATGAATAACTTAATAAAAAAAAAAAAAAAATATAAAATAAGGTCCCACAAAGTTTTTCCCTTTCATATCATTGATCTGTTTCTCTTTCTTGGAAACATTTTGGAAACATGTTTTTTTTTTTTTGTGTTAATCTAGACGTCAAATTATGAAGCCGACCACCTAATTGTCATCTTCAAATGGAAGCAAAAAAACTGTTATACATTATAAGGAATACACTATCCAGTGTATATAGAGATCAGTGGATTTCACCTTTCTACCCATTGAATTTTGAAGACGCAAAGAATCATCGTGTAATAGGGGTCGAAGCGATAACAAATTCTAATATTCTTGGCAGCACTTTTAAAAGCTCATCCTCTCAGCTGTTTTCTTTGTTGTTTTGTTTGTTTTTTTATTTCTTTTTTTGGTTAACCAGTGGGCGCGATAATAAAAATAATAAGTTATTAACAAATTTAAATAAGAAAATTCCATTGAAAATTATTTAAAGATGGCGAATAATGGTTTTGATGAATGGGTAAGTAAGAATTAATAATAATCTTATTTCTTAAACTAAATTTCGATTCACCCCCAAAAAGGGCGGCTATATGGGAGCAAAAATAACCAAGTTGGAAGAACAATTCGCAGCAGCCAGTGATCCTTTTCGTGAGTCAAATCTCTTTGCTGGAATTTCTATCTTCGTCAATGGTCATACAAATCCATCGTCAGATGAATTGAAGAGAATAATGATGGTCCATGGAGGAACATTTCATACGTACGAACGATCACATACGACCTACATCATTGCATCTAATCTACCCGATGTAAAAGTTCGTAATATGGACACATCAAAGATTATAAGTGCCCAATGGGTTGTAGACTGTTTGAAAGAACAGAAAATCCTAGACTATACCAAATATTTATTGTACAATAATCAGAGAAAATCACAGCCCAAGATATCCTTTGGTGCTATCTCAAGAAACAAAGAAGAGAAAAAGGAACTGGAGAAAATTGAATGCAGTGAGAAGGAAGTTGCTAACATACTCAAGGATCCAGTAACTATAAATGCAAATATGAAGCAACCGGCTGAATCAAATGGCAAGCCAGATGCATCGATCGCCTCGTCCTCACGCGGTCTGGCAAGAACAGCAGTGGATCCCAAGTTTCTATCTGAATTCTATAATAACTCTCGATTACATCATATAGCCACATTGGGAGCTGGTTTCAAGCAATACGTGTCTGATCTTCGTGAGACAAACACAGGACTATTTCCAGATCGTGAAGAACTGCGAAAAAATCTACCTCGAGTGGAAAACTTTATTAAAAAAGGTCAAATAATCATGCACATCGATATGGATTGCTTTTTCGTCTCTGTTGGCCTTCGTTCCCATCCTTACCTACGTGGTGAACCAATTGCTGTGACACATTCCAAAGGAGGAAGTGGTGATGTACCTGTTCATCCTAATGCCGACCGAAAAGTCGAAATGGATCTCTTTACGAAAAAGTTCGAAAACCAGCTACACAATAACATCCTTTCGGATAAAGTACGTGGGGCATTTGAAGGCAAACAATCACTGTCTGAGATTGCATCGTGTAGCTATGAAGCGCGAGAGAAAGGCATTCGTAACGGCATGTTTGTTGGACACGCTTTGAAGCTTTGCCCCAACTTGAAAACAATTCCTTATGATTTTGAGGGTTACAGGGAAGTGGCGTTTACTTTGTACAACACCATTGCAAAGTACACCCTAGATATAGAGGCTGTCAGTTGCGATGAGATGTTTGTAAACCTAACCGATCTCATCAACGAGTTACAAGTAGATGTAATGGATTTTGTAAGCTATGTTAGACAGGAAGTACGTGATAAGACCTCCTGCCCTTGTTCATCAGGAATTGGAGAGAATAAGTAAGTTTCCGATGAACTTCGGGCTGTAATAGATCTATGATTTTTGATATAATTATAGGATTCAAGCGAGAATGGCAACCAAGAAGGCCAAGCCCGATGGTCAGTTTTACCTCGGCTCAGATAATGTGGAAGAATACATGTCGAGAATTCCTATTAAGGATCTTCCAGGTGTCGGAAGTAGCACAATGTACACATTGGAGGAGATGAACTTGGCCACATGCGGTGATCTCCAAGCGATTTCACTTTCCAAAATACAGGCAGCAGTTGGTAAAAAGTTTGGTGAGACTCTATACCAGTTTTGCAGGGGAATCGATACTCGTCCGTTGGCTTACGGGCAAGTTAGGAAGTCAGTTTCAGCTGAAGTGAATTATGGCATACGGTTTAAGACCCAAACTGAATTGGAGACATTTCTGCGACAACTCTGCACAGAGGTGCACACACGTCTCACTAATATAAAGCGAAAGGGCAAATGCATAACCGTTAAGTTGATGGTTAGAGCCAAGGAAGCACCTGTGGAGACTTCAAAATTCATGGGTCATGGAGTGTGTGATAATCTCACAAAAGCAGTTTCGCTTTCTGATTACACTTGTGATTTAGAAATTATCACACGAACAGTTCTTGCTACAACAAAATCTTTAAATATTCCTCCGCATGAGCTAAGGGGAATTGGTATTCAAATTACTAAACTCGATGAACCAACTGAGCCCAAAGAGAAGAAGGAGAATGTCATAAAGAATATGTTTAACAAAGTTGCCGAAAAGCAACAGGAAAAGCCCTCAAAGGTTCAAGAGATGGTGACAAAATCCGAGGAAAAGTCAACAAAAGTCGAAGAAAATATCAATGAAAAAAAATCCACTGGGACAATTCCGAAGATCAAACCGAAAGGTCGTCCTCGTAAAAAACCGCCTAAGATGCCCAACGTTATGGGGATGTTGCAAAATGCTGCTACTAACAAGCGAGCAGCTCCTTCGACGTCCGATCTTCCCGATGACATCGATCCTACAGTATTCGCTGAATTACCAGATGACATTCGGAATGAAATTCTGCGCGATCATGCCCGAAAGCACGTAAAAACATCAAATAACCAGCAAGCACCAAAAAAAGCAGGGCCAGAAGTTCCTTCAACGATAGAAGAGGAATTCTTTATGGCAATGCCACCAGAGCTTCAAAAAGAAATGGAAATGCAATTAGGGAAATCTTTTGCAGGCCAAAAGAAACCTACTCCTGCTCCAATATTAATTTCTCCCGATAATATCTTCCATCAGCAAGAACGCATTCAATTGCTACTCGAGTGGGTGAAAAGTTCGCCGGCGCCAGAAAATTACGACGTTGAATTAATATGTGAACACGCTGCGGAATTTATTCGAGCGAAGAAGATTTACGATCTGTATGATCCTTTAATGTACCTATGCAGGTCGGTTTATGTTCTTCAAAATAATATCAAACGAATTTAATTTATTTTATGTTTTAATTGCAGGATAATAAATCGTTTTGGAAGTTGTGACTGGCACACAGGTTATAATGTTATCATTGATGCCATTCAAATTCAAATGCGGTTGACTTATGGAAATAAATTGTATCTAGGTGGTACTATTGAATGCAAAAAGTGTTGGACACTTTAAAATTGTGATTTTAGTTTTTAATTAAAATTTGTAAGTTTTTAATACAAGTGCAGGATTTTTTTTTATCAAAATAAAAGCTTTTCCTCAAAATAATGCAGTCACTACTTTTTACTAAGTTCCCCTATAACAAATAAGATTCAAAACTATATTTTGAAACTTTTCTACAGCCGCCTTAAACGTTATATTTAGTGCATTGGACTGTTACGCTGTATGACACTAACGCTAAGTGACAAGTCCTCTCTAAGTATCTTTTTTCATGAAAAAGTGCTTTCCATCCTAGTTCAGACTCGGAAAAATTGTACCTTTCCTAATTCCCTGCCAACAATATTCACACAGGAATTGTTGAGAGTTTTTTCGTTTGAGATATTTTGTATTTGTGCTTTAAAAGTAGACCACGAACTATAAGATGCTATTGTCCGGTTGAATTTTCGTAACTTGTTGTCCGTAAAGCGTGATTGTAGAAAACTAAGATTGAAGTTGCGTTGTACGAGTAATCTGTAAAATCTGTGCGTATCAGTAGTAAATAACCATTTCAATTTAAGTATTTGGACTTGTGTGCAGCCCATACGCAACCAATCACGCATAAAGAGTTATTGAACAGAAAATTTTCAAAATGCGTATGGACTTTCATGAACAAGATAAAGTTAATAAATTCTTCGAATACAAAAGTTAATGCCCTTAGCTACCAACGCAACTTCTTTGTTCATTAAACTTGAATTGGCTGGTTTCATTAGCACTTTCACATGCGTTTATATGTATTTATAGGTGGTTAAGTTTTTTCATTATCATTATCCCAGGATACATACATTACAACATAGGTATTAGTCCATAATAAAATTTATTGCACTGCGATAATCAGTCTCATCATTCCAAAGTCTCAATCTCAACCATCTTCTCGAAAATTCCATAAGCTCTATACATACTCCAATGTCCATTTCATTTCGAGGAGGAGATATCTTCCACTAGACATGCACTGCACACAACATTGCCAGAACGTCGTCGTCGTAATTCAGATAACCTTATTCGAGGATTGAAGTAAGTGTCTGTGCACCGGCTACATGCATCCAAAACATAAATTTAAATCTCAATACCAAGTCCATGCAATGCTGATGCTCTAAAGCTGCGAGCGCAAACCTCAATTAATTACCAAGGCAAAGGAGTAGCATGCGCCGATCTCGTATCTCTTGAAGAATCTTTGTTCGTTTCATTTGCCGCGCGCTATGTTGGCTTATTTTTTTTTAGTCCGAAAAATAAGGATTCACCAGTCCTGTCCCGCGAGAGTTATTTTATGGACCGCAGTGTAATTAAACAATTATAATTTATGGTGTTTTTATTGCCAAGCTCTGATATGAGCTCCGTTGTTGGGTATTATGTATCTCTCGTAGTTGAGCAGGAGATGCACTTGAGGTTAAGATTTTGTTAATGAACAACTTGAATCACGCACAGAACACATATACACATAGAATATATTCGTTTGCTGCATCATGCTTAGCAATAACATGATGCAGTTCAAGAACGCTTCAAGCGTAGATCATTTGCAAACGAAAACATTCACTGATTGCTTCCAAATGCAACCCTAAGGGGGATCTTGCTTCTTCTTTCTTGTACCATTTAAAGGATTTTTCTCGGACATAAATTGCTGCGTTAAACGTTTTAATTTTGGCCATAAAATTAAATGGCTCTTCCGATGATGTTTTGTTTTCATATTTTTTTCTTGTAATAAAATATGTACGAGAAACGATAGTTTAATGTATATGCTTTTCTGAAGGAGTGTACATTGCACTTAGCTAAATTAAAGGTTAAATTTTATTTTGTGCCAAAATGCAGCAATTATATTTTTTTTATATTCAGTTAAAAAAAAATAAAAGAGGAGGGACTATGTAGTTAATTGTTTTATGTTTTTGAAGCCCTAATGATTGATAATGAATGTATAACGACATAGGGGTCTTGATTATGCAGAACAAATCATTTTTAATAATATCATCAACATTAAAGTTAAGTTAATTTATCAGTTTTTTTTTTCATATGCATGAAGAAAAAAAACGAAATTGACTTTATTTATTATACTGCAGAGTTTCATCATAATAACGCACAGTTTTTGATTAGCACCTTTTACTTACTAACTAACTCAACTCTTAGGCGTAAGAAATTTTGGGAAGAATTGATTATGAAGTGAATAGATTTAATTACTATTAAGACTCTGTGGGCCAGTTTCAAATGTTCCGGTTAAAGTTTCGGATAGATATCCGACACATAACGATATCCGGAAGATAAAAGTGTGATGAAAATTAATACTTACAGCTTATGTTTTGATCTTCAAGTTCAAAAAATATGAATCAGTTGTAATGAAAGAAACAATAAATCTGAACAAAAGAGCTGACGTTCGAGCTGTCTAAAAAAATGTTTACAGTGAAATTTTGTATGTCTGTTCGCGTACCTCTCAAAACAACGAGTTTCTACAAATTTAGCCCAAAGCTCATAGTTTTGGGAAGTGCACGAACAGTCATAAAATGAAGCAAGTTTCTCTCTCATTTCTGTCATGCTAAAATCTTTAAAAATAAAATTTAAATACAGAATTTAGAATTTTTCCTTCGAAACAATAATAAATAATCAATTTTCATCTCAAATTTCATTCCTAGATAAATTTTCTCTACTATGTAACGTTATATGAACAGCACACTGCTGTTATATTAGCACGTGTTTTTGGCCGTAGGTATTTTCTTCTCAAACAGAAGGTATTGGCTTCCAGAATAAGTTTACCAATCTCTAATTACTGACAACAAGTAGAATGTTGAATGCTTCCGTTGATATTTTTTAAGCAGCAGGAGAACTTCTTGTATTACATTATTATTCGTTGATATATCAAATTTCTTAGCTTCTGCCGCCAAAAAATCTCTGCCGTTTAATTAAGACATCATCATCGGAATTCCATTAGCACCTTGCATCCTCCATCATAATAAACTTGAACTGGTCAACTGGTTTTCTATAATATATGTCTGGAATCTTAGTTCTCTTTTTCCAACAACTTGATTTTCAAATTACCAAGAAGGATGTGGTTGTTGGTGATGGTGGTGATGGTAAGTGGATTCGCTTTAAAAAAAAATCGATATCAATTTTTTTGGCAGAAGATGAGCATCAGAATACCAAAAAAGGATATGTCTCTTCACGCAGGCATTTCCAACAAGATGCCTGGAACAAAAAGCAAATGTTAAAGAGTAAAGAAAATAAACCAAAAGATATATAGTCAAAGCCTATCTTAGGACGAACAACGACAATCACGAATGGAATGCTATACGTATTGGATGCAGGTGTTCAGCCGACATTCAGTCGCCATTGACGTCATACGCGCCAAACAACGACGACAACGACAACGCGACGTTCGCTGACAACAACGTCGACGATGATCGTTTAGCTAAAGGCTATGGTCCAGAATCGATGAGTCTTTAAATTGATACCAAATATGACATCGCTATGAGCCATTTATTGTGTAGAGCTTCATACAGCCAACACAGTTTCGTATCTAATTTATGCTTCAGCACTTTCAACCACCAACTAACTCCTTGTGACTTCACAACTCAAAGCAGCATTTGTGGACAGCTGGGTAAGTTTGCTGCAATTGGACACCTCTTTCGCTGTAATAGTCGTCGGCTCATTGAAGTTAAATTCAATTTGAATGTAAATCGTTGCGGGAAAATGCTGGGGCGCAATTATACTTGAGATATTAAATAAGACACTATACTCAAGACAGCAATAATGTATATAAATAGTATGTGCTGCATGGTAAAGTGTAGCACGAGCTTAAATCACTTTTCTTGAATGTCTTTTGACCTGGTAGGTGGTCTTTTCCTTGAATATTTTGCGAGAGAACAGTTTAAACGTAATGAATTTAAAAAATGAAAAAACTGGCGTAAGAAGATAATATTCTGTCAGGAATTATTAATAAATACACATTTTTGGGGATAGCTGCAAAGTGTGAAATAAGTGAGTTTGTCAGCGTAGTAGTTGAATCAAAAAATACTATGAGTCCTTAAGGATAGCTTATAGAGTACAGTTAAACTAAGTTCTGACATCACAATAATTTGTAACAGGCGAAACGTTACTGTTCTTCAAAGTCTAAAGCATATAAACAAATTCCGGCATGCTCTTCCTACCAATGTTTAGATCTTATAGTTGAATATCTGATAAGCTTTCTTTTTATTAAGACTGTAACATTCTAAAGTATTCTATGGAATTTGATCAACGTGTTGTTTACATATATGTATATGTAGGTACATATGTGCTCAAACATCCGGAGTTAGACACAAAATCAAACTAAATGAAAGCTAAATAACCGCAAACCCAATTAAGATGTCTTATTTCAAAATTCTAGACATGTTCAGTTTACACCTCTGCAACTAGCCAGCAGACATTGCTACTGATGTGGTGGCCGGCGCTGACACGCCATTGAAATGTGAAGCACTTCTTAATTATTATTTTCGTTGTCTTGTGTTATTATTGCTCAATTAATTACCTACCATTTCTGCGTTACGTGTCAGCGTTGGAATTTGATAACATAAACTAATTATGTGCTGGTCATACATATATGTTGGCATGTTGCAATATTTTTCAGAAATGTAGATGCTACAACATTTCATTTTCCACCCAATCAGGATTAAAACTTTTGAAAAAAATAAAAATCATCGATGGTGAAAATTAATTACAACAACTCAATTTATGGCTCCTGTTATATTTCGTTGCAGCATGAAACTATACGAAGGTTGATATCTCAGGGAAGCGAGATTCTGACTGCAACATAACCAGTTGTCATCATTGTCACTGAAAAATTGAAAAAGTGCTAACTTCAGTGACCTTCTGGTTAATCTTAGAAGCAAGTTCGAAGTGCTTCTAGTATTATACTTAGCCAAACCGGATGTTGGGAATGGTTTTTAATCACCTTGTTTCTCCTGTTTTTGTTTCCTTTGAGTGGTAAGGCAGTGTCAATTTGGGGTGCCCTGCACCCCTGAAGCACTTTTATACTCCAGATCTTCGTCTGCACACCGGATAAAAATAATTAAAAAATAAAAAAGAAAACATAAGTAATGATTGTGAGAAAAAGAGCAATCCCAATGAACAGGTGCTGCATATCCAGTTCTGATTTCTCTAGCCCTGGTATAAAGATGAAGATAGATCAATGAATACAGAATGACTTGCATATATACATAGTGACTGTTAATTATGATGACGGGGTATAGGGAATATAAGAATATTAAATGACTATGACTATATGACTAAGATAGTCCCTCTCTACCTGATGGTGTTCTTATTGCAAAATTCCTTTCAGAAATTGATCTACGAACAGGTGCAAGTGGTAACGATGCTCTAATTCGTATGGGAATATATAAAAAGGGGATCTAGCGAGTGAGCAAAGGAGCAGGAGGGGGGACCCTGAGCCCAGATTTGATGATATGAGCTTCCTGTGAACATGTTTTCTATAATGTCTCTGCTTAAGAGGAGATGCGAATATAGCAAATAACCAGATGCATAGCTAATTTACGCATTAATATCAAACAGAAGGGTATACAGGTAATTTTGCTTACGCACTAGAAAACATAAAGTTAATAAATGTTTTTAAAGATGTTTATCTGGTTTGCATCGCAGTAGCTTTCTGTATATATTATTTATGTTCAAATAAAAACAAAAAAATACTAAGGATCGTGGTCTCAGAGGTTTTGTGAAGAATTCAAATAGAACAATCAATTGTTTAGGAACATTTTGTACGAACAAATTTGGTTCATAGAAAATTTTTCTTATTTTCTATAGTAACTACTATATCCATATACATATATACATTTGCTTTAAAAAATAATTTTAGTTTATTTTTATTTTTATTTTTATTTTTATTTTTATTTTCACAACCAGTCTGATTATGAGTTTCACATGGGAAACATTTCATCCGAAAAATTTTTTCCCCCCGAAATTAAATGGCACTAATATCCTCTGCTTTTCTTTCGTTCGCGGTTAAAAAATATGCGAAAAGTCAAATGTCATTTTCTCCGCATGAAATATTCTTCACGTAAAATTCACGTAATTGGAATTCATAAATTGAATTAAAAGTTAATTTTGGATAAACAACACTGCAATTCAACGAATTATGCCCGATGGTGGTTTACTAAAACTGAAACGCGTCGCCAAAATTTTTAAGTAGGTACGTATCAATTGTTGTGAAAATTAAAATCAAAATAAACTTAAATTATTTTTGAAAATAATATTTTTATTTTCATAAACATAATTATACCCACATAATAAGACCAATAGTTTTTGTGGGTAATAATGTTATCACCCACTGCGCTTAGCCTTCTATTTGATTTCCCTTGAAGACGAAAAAGTGTTTTAAGAAAGTATGTTTTAAAAATGTTAACACCTTTTCCCTCTGAATAATTTCAATTTCCGATTGTGAAACATTTTAAGTCCGTTAAAACATTGAAAAAATGCTAGTTTTATGAATTTTTGTGTAACTTGAAACTAGAAATGAATTATAAATGAAATGACAGGAAAAAAATATTTTTTTAAATAAAATATATCTCAGATTATGTTAGCCTGATGAAATATCTATGTACATATAATTCCATCTCTTATTATCAGTGAAAGGATGTTGTTGATAAACAAATTTTTAAAAAGTCAAAATAAAATCCCTTAAAAAGCAAAAAAAGGTATGCATTAAATAAAAAGAATATTGATATTATCTTGAATTAAAAAGACCTTAGAATTTCTGCCCAAAAAATTTCCCGAACAACCCTATTTTTGAAGTATGGAATTTAATATAGGAATGGGGAAAAATTGGCGGTTTTGGTCACTGTATGGAAAAAATTAATGTTAGCTAAAAAAATTAAATTTTGTTTCGAAATTTTTGTTTAAACTTTAAAAACAATCAATTTTGAAGAAAAAAAGGCGAAAACAGCAAAAACTAAAAAGCCACTATAGGGTATAAAAGGCAAAATAAAATGAAATTAATGAACATGAAACGTATTTCTATAAAGTCGATTCTTTCATACGATAAATCGCATATCCCTGCTTATTGCTATACTCGTATTTATTGATATTGAAAAAAGGATAAGTATACGCCACAGTGGACTGCGTTTTGATACATATTGACCTTAATTAGTTTAAGACCCAAGTTAACTCTGATTTAGCTCACCTAATTTGGTGAGTTAGCCTAATTTAATTTTAACCGATTTTTGAAAACTTATTTATTTTCATGATAAAATTAACTCTTTACAAAATTCCAAAAGTATGAAATTCCTTATAGTCATGGAGCCAGAGTAAAAATAAGAAAGTTTATAATGCAAATTATTACTGAACTGATTTTCTTGATGGAATATGTTCAAGGATGTCCCCCGAATGTAAATCCAAATTGGCGGGACGGTGGGCGGGAGCATTAGCTGCCATCTTGGAAAGCACACTTTTCCCAAATATCTCATGAACCGTGCATTGAAACACAAAAATGGTAAATTGTTTTGAAAGCTAATATTCCATTCACGTACAGATGAAATAAAATGCACGACTAGATCACACGTACTTGTTTTTATGTTCATGAGGCTTAGGACAATGGACCAAGTCTGTAATTATTTTTTTTACGAGGTTATAACTAGTTAACTAAAATCAGCTGATAAGTGATTTCAATGATTGACAACTAAAATTTTGAATTCTTTGATTAGAATTTTGGCTAAGAAGCACATTTGAAGATTCACCAGTAACAATAATAATCATTGCGTAAATCATCTTTCTGTGAACAAACTTAAGCTTAAATAACTGTTTTCAATACATAGTTTTAAATGAAAACAAGAATGCCATCTGAATTCTTAGTAAAATATTAATGTTTGGAGAGCAAAATTATAAATCTTTGGATCCGTTTTTTTTTTTTAATATTTTTATATAAACAATTTTTAAAACATTTTCATTTTTTTAAATAAAGGAGGTATTATTAATGTGTAAATTTTTATAATAAATATTTGGTAGTATAAAATTGTTGAAGCCGTTTTTGAGAAAAAAAATTTGGTTTTAATATTTGTATGGAAGGTAACTTAGTTTGTTTTCATAAACGTAAAATATTTTCTCAAAATATTCTAAAAATGTTACAAAACCGATAGATACTGGCTGCGTCGTTTTCAAAATACAGTGGTGGTCCAGTATAACGAATGATATAATGTTCAAGGTCCATTCGTTATATGGAAATTTCGTTATATTGAACACGTTTTATCTATTTAGAAAGTAGTAGTTATTATTTATTTATCACCACTTTCTAGCATTTTCCAAGACAACCCATTTGTATTTTCAAATCTGTGATAAAAATAAAAACATAGCATTTTCATCCTTTAAATAAGCAGAAATGAGAGCATAAATTGAGCAAAATAAAACAAAGTTGATAAAATAACGATTAAATGCTATAAATAAAAAGTCGGTTTACACTAATTTATTTTCTAAATTGGTGTCCGTAACATAAATAATAATTATTCTTAAAATTTGTTTGATTATTTTTTGTGAAATTCGTTATTTGTTCGTTATATAGAATACCTAATGGGCTTCGAAAAAGTGTTCGTAATATTGATCATTCGTTATATCGGTATTCGTTATAGTGGACCTCCACTGTATGTAATAAATAAAAATTGGCATATCTTTTAAAAATGCAAAAAATTGTTTTATAAAAAGTTGGTAGGTTAAGTATACAAGTTTCTGCTAATAAATAATATTAAAATCAGTGTTACCGTTTCCAAGAATATCATAAGACAATGAAATCTTTTCCAAAATAGATTGATTTGATTAACCACTCAATCAATTTTTTACAACCCCTTTGATTCGACGACAAAAAGTTGCAATTTAAACAAACTTATCAAAATTTCATTCTTTTCATGTCTGAGGCTTATTGACTGGCAAATAACATAACATTACAAATTTACAATAAACTCAGTTTCTATGTAGGTACAAATAATAACGTGACAACTTAAGTGCCCGTTCAACACCTCATAATGGTGCCTACCTACCGAACCGATACAAAACGGCTTCATGCAAAATCCAATATGATTGATATCCAAATAACTAAGACTGTTGAGATCAGTGCTGTTAAACATGCACGCCAATCATTCTACATTGTTTAGTTTAACTCTTGAAAAATTATATGAAAAAAAAGGCAACCGAATCCACTCAATGAAAAGAAAACGCAACCGATCGTCCTACTCAAGTCCACTTCATCATACATCATAGTTGGATCTGGTTAACTGATGGCAGCACTATAGACTAGAGACGTGAAGCTGACGTTGCATACAAAGCTGTTCATTATGAAGAAAAAGAATTGTATGTGAACAGGATTTCCTTTGAGAAGAATCTTTTTGTATGATGTTGCTCCTCTTCTATAGAGGTTAATCTTAAGTCAAATAAACAAGAGTAGAAACTATAAGAAATGTTCGCGATTGTGACATAGAGATGCTGTGGAAATTAAGGCAATGGCCTTTTTCAGTTCGCTTAGAAGGCCATAGCCTTAATTTGAATAACATCTCCATGTCAATATTGTGAACATTTTCTCTAATTTCTAAACGGTTTTTTTCGCTTAATGGCCGTTTTTGGCTCCTAACACTTACACTAATTTCTATCACGCAACAAATGGCCCAAATTCATCTGCTTGGAAGAACGACCATACCCTATTTTCTTCACTCTGATAATATTGTGAGAACCTCATCAGTTAACAAGCAAACAGGTATTTGATATCAATATGGCTAGAAACAAAAAATACACACAAAAAATGCTCACGGCAAATATGGTGCCGCTTTTCCAACATACCTCTTATGGAATTGGCTACATCATAGTTAATTGCTTATATTGTTTTCCAAGAACAGAAGTTCAGATTGTCCTTACTGTGTATTCTTAAAAAAAAAAACAAAAAAAATGTACTTATAAAATAAAAAAAAGCCACCATGCAACCACAAAACCTCATAGCGATTTTATCTACAGGTTTGCTGGAAATTAATTAAAAGCGGCTATGCTATGGCAGAAATAAAGTCTCTTCGTTTGTCGGTTCATCGATTTTTTTTTTGCACACAAGCTACCTATAGATACCTAAATGAAGACTTCGTAAATTGCTACTGGATACTTTCAATTAACATGCAAGGCGGTGACGCTGTCATCAATTAGTCAGAATCAGAAGTCGTGAGTAATGATGTTTTGTGTCAGTCAAGTAAACTAAATTGAAATTGCAATAGTCCAACTTTGAGGTAAGGCTCCCACAAAATTAAACAGAAACAAAAAGTTCGAAATTTTGTTTATCATCAACTTAAACCCCAAACAAAAATGTTATTTTTGACTTGCATTATTACATATATGTATGTATGCATGACTTATGTAAGTAAAGAGAGTTTTTGCGATAATATTGAATCTTATTTTTATAAAAATTTATAAAAATCATGTTCTGCATTCTACTTATTTTTTAATTTCTATCATGAAAGCGAATTGGGTGTTCCACAGTTTGACCGAATTTGGAATTTGAAATCGAGGTTCTGCGTTGCGGTTTATCAATCTCCCTTTTTCTGCTTTGTGAATAACTTGTGAAATAGTAGGATACAAAAATTTCCTCTTAAATAACACACTTAGGACTTTTAAAGAATTACTTTCACTGGGGTCCATATGAACAAAATCAAGCCATCATCATAAACAACGTTTATGTTTTGCTTAATTCGTTTTTGTTTTGTTGCAGTGTTAGACTTAGCCGGAAGGAAGAATTTGTTTATTCTTTTCGTGCCGCAAGACATTTAAATGCCACTTGTGTCTTCCTGAAAAATAAATCAATTCAATTGGCAAAAGGTCTCTATTAACTTAGACCCGTTTTTTGGAATTGCTGGCACCACCCACTAAACGCGAATTTAATTGTTATCTAACAACCACTGCAGGCCTGAGGCTGACTCCATGCAGCAAGAGAACACTCCGCATGTACCGCAATTTCTGCTAAAAGAAATTATTACCACTGCAGCAGCGGTGGTGGCGCGTCGGTCGGTGGCAATTGAACACACGTCTCTGTTACCAGACCACAACGCTGAATTGTTGTCTGCTGTTATTCAGATAGGTCTACAAAGCGGGTGCCCATTAAACAAACTGCAACCATTCAAATAACATGCATTGCTGCACACCTTAACTTGCTACCAACTTTAGCAGCGACTATATAAGATCTAGCCAGACCACTATGCTACACTATACCAGAACCAGCTAAAGAGCTCTACAAAATTCGACTAATGTTTGGCTAATAAATATCAATTGGTAATAAACGGGTTTCGGTTGTCGGCAATAATAAAATAAAAAATCAGAAACACTATCGCTGCGGCAGATCTACCTCGCGGAAATCGCTTTTCAATATCCATTTTCTGAACGTGGTGCAGTTCAGCGGTGGGGGGCGGAGCGAGGGCGAAAGCGCATGAGACTTTGATAATCGACTGTTTTCGTTGTTTTTGCTTCCAATGACAGCGATCAAATTTTTACTAATTAATTTACAATGTGTCCCATTACGGGTAATGGACTGCATGCATACAACAACAGCACAACAGCAGCAGTCCGTTGGCGTCGCCTTTGCGTCAATCGGAGGAGAACTTGGTGACCATTATTACATTGAGCTGGCTGGTGTTTGTTGCTTGTCGGCAGCGGGAGCTGTGATGGAAATTATTTCTTTACTGTTGTTGTGACGTTTTGTTTGGATTTGGATTCGAATTTATAAACACCAATGCAACTGGCAACATGGGTGTGAGGAGAACTTTATGTTTCTGCTTATCGGCTTTTTATTTGAATGTTAATTTGCCAACAAGCTTTGTAGAGAGCGTTTGGCTTTGGGTGGAGTTGGTATGCATTTGGAATGAATGTTAGTTTGTAAAATAAGAGTTGTAACTTGCTAATTACCTCGAATAAAATAAGATACCAGGAAGAGTAGTTGCTACAGATAATTTCTGTGTAAGTGGTCATTAGGTCTATTAAATGATTTTAGATTTTGTATACAGAGGTGTACAATTGTACACATGGCAAGGGTCATAATATATATATAGAGCAAAAATATCGTAGAAATAATTATAATGTATCAACAACATACTTATGCGGTGGATTGTTTGGGTGCAGTTTTTATTTATTTTGGCAACAACAAAATATTTGGTATTCATTACTGAACAGAAAAAAAATACTTTTTTATGAGATTCATCTGAATTTAATTTAATAATTACCGCACTAATATCTTGTTCTGGTGTAAAGCATGGCTTATCATTGAAAATGCATGGTAATGGTTAGTTAACAAATTGCACTTTCAAGGTGAAAGTATGGAAAAAAATGGATTTCTGTCTATTTTGTTTTAAAGCCAGTTTAAAATTTGAATTTCTCCTCTTAAAATTCACTTTATCCATTAATAACACTGTGGAGCAAAATTTCAAATAAATTTTATCTATGAACACGTTTGCATTGTTTGTGGTTGGTATATGTCAGCTTATTTAAAAATAACTAAAATTTTTTCTTGAGCCTTTAAACCTTTGAGAAGCTATGTACTTTCGTAAACTAAGCACAGTACGCAGCAAAAACGAAACATTTCACTGTGTTTTTTAATCTACAGTACCCAATTCGATAGTGAAATGCCACTTAAATGGAAAATTGTAGTAGATTAATTGCTGATTTTTCATTAAAATGTTTTATATATTATTATAGTCTATTTGTCGTCACACCAGGCTAGTTTTACTTGCAGCAAGTACTTTATCGCAAGAAAATTACTTGCAGCAATTACTTGCTTGCAAGTACTTTTTGGGTCGTCACACCAGGCAAGTATTACTTATAGCAAGCATTTTACTTGCTGTAAATACTAAACTTGCATGGTGTGATGGCACCTTAACTCTTTAAAATTATTCTCTTCAATTTGTTTGTAAATAATAACAAACAAAAATGTTTGAATCTACTACAATTTTTAATTTAATTGATATTTCACTATCAAACTGCGTACTCCAGAGCAAATACATAACCACAAGTTCTACACAAAAAAAATAATATGTCTGTTCGTGTACTTTTAGAATTTAGAATTTAGACGTAGTTTTGGACATTACCCGAACAGACATAATGCTTTAACTGTTTGACAAGCCTTTGAATGAAAATATCCATGGATAGTAAATCAATTAACTTCCACGTTTAACTCTTTCAAAGCTACATATACTAGATAGTAATATTGAGGGCTTGTTTCAAATTATCTGATTAAAGTTTCAATAAAGCAATTTTGAACTTATTCGTCAGTTAACAACCTCATTTACGTTTCAAAATATCTGAATACGTCTAAGTAGTAATTAAAATTTCTGAGTAGTTTATTGGCCAGATGAAGTATTGATAAGCAAATTTAGCTGGGAATCAAAATATTCAAGGCAGTAAGTGCAACCGTTGAAACAGTTAAATGTAAAATGTAATGGTTTGTACTTTACAAAAACACCTGGTTCCTTTTTTAAACCAACATTTATTGGTAAAAAAAATAATCTACTAAATCTTAAAAAAAAACTCTTGTAAAAATTTCAAACAAAAAGCTGTAGAATGTTTTTGTTTCAACTCAATACGACCGTCGACCACTCATCTCACAGATATAAAATTGAAAAAAATCTTGTTCCTTAATTTTTTTGACTAATGTATTTCTTTTTTAAATAAATTTTATTTGCCAAAATTAATCAACCTATTTTTAAATATTGAATTAAGAAAAAACTACATAAATAAAAATAAATAAAAAAAGAAAAAGAAAAAAATATTCCACGTACGCCATAGTGCACAGATTTCAAACTTGATTAGTCTTTCTACTCTAATAATGAATTCGCTATTTGTTATAAGCGCAGCACAATATATATGTGCAAATTCAAAACTGGGTCTTGGTACTTTTTTTCTATGCCTAATCAATTGAATTTCGAAATTCATTTACATCCCCGGATTATTATAACTAGCCACGAAAGAAGACACAGGTACTTTATTTAATTTTCCCAATCTAAAAAATTTCCGTTGGCCATGTAGTGGTAGAAGCACCTGTTGGCCTGATTTCATATAGTAAAAGTAACAACAGTAATATCACTTGTACTGTATTACTTGGCCTTTCACCAAAACAAACAAAACAAAATCACTTACAACGCGATATTTTTTTGAATCCAAAGACTTTTATGTATACAAAAGGTATGAATATTGAAGCACTTTACTTTTATAATGTTGGCAATAAAAAATGTCCCTAGTGATCGTTATCACAACAGCACACACAGCCTGTGCGCAATATAATTAAAAGCCTCGTAATTCCATATCAGCCACACATTTTCAAGACAATTTTATTTATGTGACCACGTTCGAGCGGCAGTGTCGATCGATTTGCGTTAACATTGCGTGCCCGATCTGATAAGAGAGTTCGCTTATAGCCAACTTTAATCTTTGGCCATAAAATATAATGTTTGTGCTGAGAGAGTGTTGCATATTGCTCGATTCTTGTTTCAGGCTAGTAAAGCCAGCACGAGTGAACAAATTCAAGCAACTGGAATGGTCATGTTTTCTCACGGCGATACCTATTCCCAGAGCAATAAATAAACGACATAATGAATTTCCATTTCCATCATCATGACTCAGCTCTGTAAATCACTGGAGCACAATTAAGTACGCGCGTGCGTTCAAGCGATCAATCTCTATTTATTGATCTAAAATTTGATTTTCTTTTTAAATAAAAGAATTAACCTAGAAATAGTAGAAATAGGTGCGCAGTAGGGAGCCTTATTGATTTTTCTTTCTCTTGACGGGATATAGTTTTGGGTGACCTGATAGCTTTTGAACTTTTGAAATAGGAATTCATGACTTCTCAGAAATTTATTTTACAATACAATAAAAAGCACCAATTAAGGGCTACCACCTCCATTCGAGGCCTCCCACTGAAATTCTTGCAGGTGTTTGAGATTTGTTTCCTTTTTTTGCGGTGGCGATGAAGCAGGCGCGTCTATGGCGCCACACCCCGTTGAGGTCCGTCTGGGAATTTCGCGAGAGAATGTGTATTGTTGTTGGTTTCTTGGGATTCTTTTCTTACTTAAAAGCCAAACATATTAAACGGATATTCTTACTTGTTTCCAGATCCCGTATCGTCTTCTTAACAACTTCTTTTGTGGATATCGTTTGCGATGTGGGCATGGGTATAGTGAGCATAGACGTTCTACCAACGAAAACCCCTCCTGACCGATCAACGAGTGTTTATGTTGGCTTCCTCCGACACTCTAGCACTATGGTTTGTGTAGACTTTTATGAACAGACCGACCGACACACCATGAATGCGGATTGCACTGAAGTATGCCTATCATTAATCAAGAAATTAGAATTTAACACTCTCAGCTGGAGGCTAACCAAACAAGTATATCCCGAAACAAGTGTTCGAGGATTTGTAAAGTAGGAGGTTGCTAATCATGATTTTCTTACGTTTTTTTTTTTTTTTCTAACAACAAGTTGCAATGATGAAGCATGTAGAAATCTTTACATCATTATGATGTTCACAGCCTGATGTTTTTAAATTTCAACGAACAGACATCTTGAATAGGTTAAGATTTCACATGATATGAACTTGCAAGGTATAGCTTACTGGAATATTGTTGTAAGCTGGCAAAACAAATAAATTAAATTCCATGTTTGTAGATTAGTGTAAGAGTTTTTAAGTTCAGTCTTTTTGTGCGAAGTCAAACGATTTTTGGCGCTAAGCTTGGGTTTACCCTTTAAATTTGGTGAGTAAGATAAATGTATTCTTTCGAAGGGAAATACCACACGAACCTATCTTTAAACTTTGTCGAATAGTTTCCTTTTTGGGTTAAATAAATGACAAATTAATATTAAAAAGAAAAAAATATTTTAGAATATTTAAAAAAACAAAAAGTATCATCAAAAGTATAATCATAGATTAGAGAGTAAACGCTTTGACTCCTTGACGTCACCAGAATCGTTGTCAACTATAAACATTGTAGACTACAGAAATGATGGCACTTGGTCAATGTCCCAAAATTCGTGTACGTGTTATCTGTGTTATTGTGATTGGTGTCAACATATATTGACACGTGAAAAATTGATGATTAGATTACTTGACCACATATATCCAAACACTATGAACGTTGACGTGGAGTTGACAAGGGCAAAATCGAAATTTTTTACGTTGACTATCACATGACTTGTCTTTTGTATTATTGAATAATATATGTAATGTGGATGGATAAAAAACGTTTAAAAATTTCGAAATGTTTAAAGATTTCTTACTGCTCCGGAAAAGGGTGATTGAGGGTAATTGGGTGATATTTAGATCAAAATACATTTTTTCAGTCAAAACATAGTTTGTCTACTATTTTTCAAGCCATCAACTGTCAAGTTCCATTGAAAAATGGCTTAAAAAAACCTCTTAAAATCAGAAATGTTTGAAGTTTATTTTTTTCTCCAGAAAAAAGTGATTTTATGACAATTGGGTGACATTTGGATAGAAATATACTTTTGCCGTCAAAATATAGTTTATCCCATATCTGTCACCTGTCGATGTATTAAAAATCAAAATGATCGAGATTGATGTGAAAAATGCGTTGACAGGGCAGACAATTCTGCTGTATCAACATAACAGTACAGTCAACGTGTCCTATCTTCATTGACAGAGTGATTACACTGTCAACAAAAGTAACCATCGTATTGACACTTAAATTCAGAACAAAACTTAACGTCACTTTGACGTCAGAGAGTCAACGCGTTAACCATTTAGGTTGACCGTCTAATCGTAGCTTTAAGGCATCTCAATAAAATTGTTAAACTTTAAAAAGGAAGCAAGATAGAAAAAATTTAAGTTTGTAGTTTCATTGGAAATGCCATTAAAAAAAAATGGAATTTTTTTTTTTACCCCGCTCCAAGAACATGCTCATACATACATATGTATATTTATTTAAGAATTCAGATGGATTTCATTTTTATCTCAAAATATTAAATGAGTTGTTAATAATAATGCTTCTATGCTTGTGTCGTGTTTGTGTTCGCTGTAATTATAGAAACCAAATTAGTAAACATTGTATTCCCATTAGGCCTTCCTGTACAAGCTTTATCGAATCTGTGGATTGCCACTTTTTTTTCAAAATATATAAAAGCTTATTAAAGAGTTTTAAATGTAAGCCCTACACAAACTCTTTTGGTGGAGCTTCTCAATGAGAGCCTTTTATATCGCGTGTTCTTATTTCAGGAAGCCTTATAGAGAGTTAGGAAAAAAATAGGCAAGAGATTGATTCATACAGTTTAGTACCATTCTAGATCAGTATTAAATAGTATTTATTCTTTCCAAAATCCGGTTTACTTTATAAGAGGCAGTTAGTTAGTTAGTTAAAAATTAAATGCTCATAAAATTGATTAATTGATCAAAGTATGAACATTATTTCAGTTAAATTCTAATTTAAAATTCCAAACTTTAACTTTGCCCAATCACCCAGTACTCCCACTCATTTTGCGTATTAGAATGGCAAAAACTAATTTTACCCGATCAGATTATAAAATAAAAAAAATTGCTTATTAACCTTTCTAAAAACCAAACCACATTACCTGCCAAAGTTCACACAACATAGCAACACCACATTTGCCATAGCGCACATTTGGTGCACCCTGCAATTTATCTGAATCTCAGTTCTCCGTTTACATTTTTTCTATACGAATGCCGCTGCTGCTCCATAGTTGGCTATAGTGTCAAAAACGTGACTTTATTTGGCCACCACTAATCCTGATCGCCAGCAAACTTTGTATCTCTCTAGTCTAACAATTTATATAAACAAACCAATAGAATGGTATAACCAGGAAAAAAAAATCAAATAACACAACCATACCATAGAGAAATCTTGAAGAATTCCAATCCCGACTTAGTGTCTATAATTTCACTTCGTGCTCCCCCAGAGCCAAAGTATAACGGCTGCCTGGACCTCCAACAGTATATTCTTCTCTGTGCGCGGCAACATCACGTCTCGAACCAGAGCCATTAACTCTATATTGCAAAGCCTTCAAGGCGAAAGAATAAAATTAAAGTTGCCCCAACCTTTGAGCGGTGTACTTATGTGGCTTATGTTACATTAGCCACATATGCCTACAGGTGTTCGAGAAATTGAATCACCAAGCGCAACCAACTAGTCGATGAGTGTCTTCTAGACTGCACCTTTAAGAGCTGCTACAACAGCACTATCTACCTCTCTATCCTGGTATTAGTGGCGACACCTTTAAGTTACTTGCTTATGTGCTCAGAATGTGCCGAGTGTTTCACTTCATCCAGTTTTATCTGAATATCAGATTCTGAGATTTTTCTTTTGCAAACACACAGTTTGCTGTCCGCCCCAAGTGTCCACACATGATATCGATAAATCCACGAATATAGACACCATAGCCCAGCCCAGAATTGAATTGAGTGGGTGGATGGAATTTGGGAAGTTTAAGTTTCCTGATAAGACTGCTCTAGTGGTCCACGATGAAATCGTATAGAGCAGCTGCAATCTTAAACAAAAAACAAGACTGCTGAGTTGTCAAGATTCCAGAACTGATTGCAAAAACAGAACTCACTTTACAAAAAAAAAGCACTATGGAATTTCGGTCTCCTCTGGTGGTCTCCAGGTGCCTTTGCTTTAAAAGGAAGGATCTTCATGTGCGTTACATACATGCGCGCTATCCAAATAAATTCAAGAACTAAACCGTGAAGCAAGGGATTTATTTCCCAAGGGATTTAGCAACAGGTACCACCTCTTTATATCAGAGTTTTATTCTATGTATTCCCAAAGGGGGCGTGCAATAAGTATCAGCAGAATTAAAGATGCGGACGATTTTGGTGGTCTGTATTGTCGATTTCGTTGAAGTTTTTATGACCCATGAAATTTATTTCTTTATCTTTTGTTTTTTTTTTGTTTTTGTAGTTACCGGTGTTTTTATATTTTATTGGTTAGACAACAAGTTTTGTTGGTTTTTGCTTTGCTACCTGGAGGGCAATTAAATTCGATTAGCCGCATACAAATGTGGCAGAGATTTAATCTTAATTTATTGAAATGTTCCTTTGATTTCCCTACTTAAACATTTTTATAGAAGAGCTTTTGGATTAAGCGTTCAGTAATAAATTTTAAAATTTGTTGAAATATTTGTTCATTTGAATAATTTTGCTAACCCGTTATCCAATTTTGTTTCTAGTTCTCAAATGTAAAGTACTTTTCCTTATCCGCAAGAAAAGTCCAGTCTGAAATGTTTTCCTATTTTTATTTTATATTTTTGAACTTGATTAGGGGAAGTTGAAAATTTGTATACTTAAACCAAAAAGTAAAAACTTATTTGGCCGCAACGGAAGTATTATTTAAGATTTAATTTTGATTGAACGAAGTAAAAAATTTAGAATTTTAGAAGTAAAATTTCTTTTTTTTTAGTTCAAAGCAGAGCCTGAGTTGTCAAAAATATGTCTGTGTTCTTTTTTAGCCATTAGCGTTTGCGCACTTTAAGCTCAGAAAAAATGATTTAGTAGACGGATTAAAATGCTGTACACAACCGAACTGATATTTGACAGCTTAAAGAAAACCCCAAAACAAGTAAAATAGCGAATTACACTGTAAAATAATAACAATAATAATGACGAGAAGTTTATGCTTCCCAAAACTGTCGATTTCTACCAATTTTGTCAAATTCAATTTGTTTCTTATACATAATTTGATAGAACTCTTGACTAAAATTGGTAAGTAACGAACAGATGTTATATAGAAGACGATTATTTAATTAAATATACTGTCAGAAAATTTCTCATCATATTGCAATTCTGTGCTTGTTTTTTATAAGAGGGGTTTTTCTTTTTTAGCTCTGAGCAGATTTAGTTCTGAGCAGAGTATGATCAGATCTCTCCGATATAATTTTGAGACACATCTAATCATTGAAATGTTATAATGAGTGTGTTCAAAGTACCAAATTTAGTACTGAGTTCATCTGAAATCTAGTAATGAAATTAAAAAAATTCCAAAATTTGAACTGAAATTTGATATGTTGAACGCATCGATTGGAAAAAGTGAAAAAAGAGAAAAATGAGTGAAGTTGGCTGCGCTCTGCTATTTGCTTCACTAGCTCCGAACCTGGTTGAACTCTGATCGAAAAAAAGAAACACAAGTTGCGAGCGCTCTAAGAGATCTGAGCTTAAAAAAAATGCCTAAAACGGTCCATTCTCGATCTGTGAAGCTGTGAAGTGATAAAAAATATATCATTTGAGTTTTCACAAAAATTTTTCATTTTATCACTGCACAAACACACCTTATGCGATTCTCTTTCCTTGTTTGTACTTAAAAGCAAAAGGCTAAAAAGTACTAAATGATAAATCCTGTCATTTATCTGATAAAAAATCAGTAATTTTTAGGAGATACCAGTGTAAAATTTATTTTATGACCCTGTGTCAAAATAACAGTCCTATCCATCGACTGTCTTCTCATACTTTTTAACTGGGAACGGAAATGCTCACTCATGAGCTGCACGTAGCTGGTGCAAATCTAAATGAGTATTTACTCAAATCATAAGCTCTTTTTCATTTAGCTGTGAACATTTTTATTTTTGCTTATGCTCGCGATTATTTGAGTATGCTCATATTCATCCTATGAGCACTCTCATAATAATCATTAACGGATATGCTCGCTTTATGAGCATGAGTCTAGAGTGAGCAATTTAGTACTCGTGACGCGAGCAATTAATATTTTAGCATTTAGAATGAAAACACATATGTATAGCCAGTTTATATTTCTAAGATCTCAGAGGGCTCAGAGCGCTCAGAAATATAAACAGGATTCCTCTTAAAAATTCCTCACTTTTTCCCTTAAAAACTGAGACTGAAATTTTTTGGATTCGCTTGCTCAATTGTTTTTTGTCACAGTAAATTACATAAGAAGAAAAGAAAAAGAGATTTGTTTTGACTTCTATGTGGGGAAAACTGTTTATATTTTATTCTCGTGCTCTGTCAAAAAAGGGAGGAAAAATACTGAGCGCTAAAGAAATATAAACCGTCTAATTGAAATATTTTTTTTAATTTATTTTTTTCTTTTTTTAGTTTTTTCTGAAAAAAGGAAACCAATTCTTAAATATATGTATGTTGTTTACAAAAAAGATTTTATGCTCACCATTGCTCATGATCAAAAGAGCTCATACCAGTAAAGTGAGCAATTAATTGTTCTACGTTTGCTCTGATGCTATAAATTGGTATTTCTTTTTTTACTTTAGCTCATATTCATGCTCATGAGTATTTGAAAACAGCTCATGTTTATGAGCAAAATATAAGCAGATAGCGGAAAATGAGTACTCATAAGTTAGAATTGCATACCCTGCTTTCCAAACCAAAAGAACAAAAAATAAATGCTATTACTCTACATTTTTTGCTCAAAAAATATTAATACCAAATTTACAAATTTCAAAATAATATCGATCTACATATTCTCTTTATTCCACAACGCATTCTAACACCATATTTTTTCTTTGACGAAAAAGAACATATTTACATCCTCATGCCTCAACACTTAAAGATTCCTTCATTGCCCTTCAATAAATGGATGTGATCGTTTGGGCCGAAGTATTTTTCTTCTCTGGGTCTTGTTAGTTTTTGTTCAACTGGGTTACAGCTATGAAGATGTTCCCACGCACTTGTGCAGCTCAATGTGTATATGCAAAATTAAATAGCAACGAGTGTCTGTCAGAAGATTTTTTTTCTTCCAACTATCTTCACATCTTCACTACGTCCGGCAGGTTGCCTGTGTGAAGTGTTTGATTTGTTTTTGTTGTTCTTGTTCTTATTCTTGATATTGTTCCTTTTGTTTATTTGATAATAATCTGATCTACTTATGTAATGTATTTGTATGAAACCTAATGATTCCCACGCTTCTTTTAATTGAACTTTATTTATCTCTTTTCAAAGGTTTCAAATAGAAACTGGCACAGGTGACCTGACAATGGTTCATTATTCAAAATTTATATATTAGTCATACCGCATAAAAGGCATTGTATTGCTTCGTTTGGGGGAGAGTTTTTACTTTTTTTGTTGGTGTAAGAAAAACATTGTAATCTAAATTGTACGGGAAACAAAGCAGCAAACAATACTTAAATAAAGTTTATGGAAAATAAGAAGGACAAATTGTACTTTTCTTTATTATTCTCTTGGAAAAATTTGGTCTACTGTATTATCTAAAAATCTGATAAACTAACAACTAATTAACGGCAAAATATTAAGTTATAAAAAATAAAGTCTTAGAAGTTTTTTACAACTTTTGTAAATAAACATAGAAAATATAGGACGACAAATTCAAAATTGTCACAGCTAATTATTTACTAATTAACGACAAACTTGCAATTTGGCACAAGTTGCAACGACCTAAAAATACATAGAAAACATTGCAATATCAAATTGAATTTGTCTTAACTAATTAACGACTAATTCACAGCAAATAATTAAGCCATGAACTATGAAGTGTAAAAAATTTTTACCAATGATCGATGTCTTAAGTCTAACTTTCTGTAGCTAGTCCCTAAGAAGATAGATAGGAGCGAAGTTTCCAGACATTACTTGACATTACTTGTTTACCTGAGTGATTTTTTGAAATTTTGCCGCTTTATATCTTCTTTGAGACTTGCTATAGGGAGTTGGACCTAAGGCAACATTTGTTCAAAATTGCAAGCTGAATGTTTCTTGTGTGCACAATTTTTCCCTCCGAACAATAGCCATTGAAATAAATCCATGTATGTACAAATTGTATGTACACGTGCTTAGGTAGGCAAACAAACGCCTCAAAAGCTATTATTGATATGACTTACAATGTTAAGCAAATGACGTGACTTTTTATGTCGTTGGATCTTAGATTATAACTGAATATATGTGTTTCTGAGCGTTTAAGGTTAATAAAAACACATCGTAAAAAGTAATCTTTAAGTTGAAATAAAAAAAAACTTACAATATATTTAAAAACACTTTGGTTTGAGGATTATAACACGAACATCACGAAGTGGACATGATATATTCTTCTGTTCATTCCAATCAATTAATTGTTCTTCATCAGCACATTTATTGGTATACTTCAAATCCACTATTTTGAATAACATTTTTCCAATTGATTCTCTACTAGCATCACAAATTTACAGATACACAAAATTTAATTGATGTAAATCATGCAACAATGTGCTCGATCAAATTTTAACCCTGGCATTACATCTAGAAAACCTGCCAAGGAGGTCATGAGAGAATTGTT
Organism: Dasysyrphus albostriatus; assembly: GCA_946251815.1. Classification (NCBI taxonomy): domain Eukaryota; kingdom Metazoa; phylum Arthropoda; class Insecta; order Diptera; family Syrphidae; genus Dasysyrphus; species Dasysyrphus albostriatus. Next base: position 144,926,679 of record OX276336.1, read on the forward strand.
ATATGAGAAGAGCCATAGAGCTTCAAGTGAGTTGCACCTTTCATGTAACCCCATCGGGGTTAAATGCCACTAAAAAATCATCATTCCTTAGTCTCGCACGAGTGGACATGGAACTCTTGATGGTAGATCATTGTAGATGGTGCACAGAAAAAGGTAATGAGGATCAGAATATTAAATTAGGATTTGCACTCCTGCAAGAGTGCACAGAGTGCACACAAAATGCCATAAAGCGCGCATAATCGAATTGAATGCAATAAGCTGAATTCACGTTTCTCATTCTTTTGTTGGGTGATGGTGAAGACTGGAGATTGGAGATGCATTGACGTTGCACGCCACCATTAAGGTATGAAATTACAATTTTTCATGATCCGACTTCGGGACGGAGGAGATGGTGGTGTGGTGCAATACGGTTTCTGATTCAGTTACTTGACGTTGAGGGACGCAACACAAGCTACTCGTACAAGCTACAAAACAATCATGGCGCTCCTACGTCCAATTTGATTTCATCTACTGCAATTTGTGTAATAAGATCAGCTTAACTGGACGAATGTCGACATTATCACGCGGAAGTAATCTTGTCGAGCTGCACCATGGAAGTCGACCTTATGAACTGGTTGCTCATTTTATTCAGCTTCTTTCTTCTTCTCAAAATATACTTATGTAGGTATCTGTATACAGCCATGCTTCTCAAATGATTACGAGATATTACTTGTGTTGAAATACGATTTTACCTCAAAAGGGCAACAGTGAAGTGATCATCGGAGTGATCGTCCCCCTCAAGGTGAACCTCGTTCATGGCACCGACAACGGTTATGGCCATACGCACTTTTGTTCGTTTTTTTCTTCAGTTTTTAAGTCGCATGTGCACAGCACTGGCTCACGAACGACTCTGCATAATTGTGACCAGAGAGACAGAGGCGATTTTGTAGAATTGAATTTTATACGTGCTCCATGGGAGAATATTATTTTTCCCAGTGTCTTGGGGTATGGTATTACTGGTGCTGGCTTGGTTGCCCTTTTATGGGTTTAGATGATCATGATCTGCGTGGCTGGAGATGGCAATGAGATTTCCTTGAAATTAAAGAGATATCAAGGATGTAGGTACATCACAGCGAAAAGTCTACACAGTTGTTTTGTTCCAGGTTGTGATCTTTGTGTGCGATTGCTGGTTTACGAAACGATGCAAACCCCTGAACGTGAAAGGTCGTCGCATCACATCGGTTGTTGTTTGTTGCATAGATGCAAGTACCTGACAAGGTCCATTATCGTGTTTTAATGTCATCGTCGTCGTTAGATATGTACTTTGTCTTCATACTTAGCTCGAGACAGTATAGTTTCGATGCAGTTTTGACTTGGAGAAAAATAAAAAAAGAAATAGTAGCAATTTAAACATTCGAAACCAGGTTTTAAAATTAAAGTTAACTCTAAAAAATATGTTTAAGGTTAAAGTTATAACTAAGGCCATTTTCAGAAACGTCAATTTAATTGTCAAATATTTGTCATTTTTTAACAAAAGTGGGTTTACTTAAGCTTTTAGACGCTCGCTCGTGTAACTTAAACAACAACTAAATGTTTTTTTATTTTTTAAAGTATACTTTTTTATGCTGACAAAATCCATTCGGCATTATTCCTCGCGAAAAAAATTTAAATTTCACTTTTACCTAGTTTGAGTTTCATCTAGAAATATTTAATATTCGAAAATTCTCCTTATTGTGAGTACCTACCTATTGTGGTTGAAATGTATTGTAAGAGAAGTTCAGGAGAAACTCATAAAAGCTTTTAAAATTTCGAATGAAAAAATTTGTTCGCTGAAATATTTTCCCAACGAAATTCTCAAGAAGGCTGATTCAATAAGAAAAATTTGTTTTGATTTTTTTGTTGGAAGCTTTAACCTTTCTAAAAGGTTTAGGCAAAGCTCATAATAGCTTTTAAAATTCCCGGTAAACACATTTTTTTCAGGTGAAATATTTTCCAGGTGAAGTTCACAATGAGGCTGATTTTACAATAAAAAGGAAAAGGTATTTGGATTTGAAGATTTTGAGCTTTCTAAAAACCATACTACTGTTAAAACGGAGAACAAAGTGCTTGGGACCTAAAATTTTATAACATTACGGTAGCTATTTATTTTAATTAACCGTCAGATAAAAATTTCATCGAATTTGGATATCATACTAAGCTCAACTTCTGTAGTTCAAACGTTGTGTCACACCCGTAACATTTTAACATTTTCAAGCTATGTAAGTGTTGTATCAGTTTGTCAAATTATTCATAGTTTTGTTATTTCTACAGATATGAAATCTATGGCACAGTTGAACAATAGCATGGAAACAATTGCAAAATTAAAATTTTTTAAATTCTTTTTTAAAAAAAATTGTTGAACCGAAAATGAATTTTCAAAATAAATATTTTTGTGAAAATTTGTTTGCATGTATGTTATATCAACTTTTATAATAAAACACGAAAAAGCACAAATGTCATTATCCGCACAAAATAAATGGCCTGAGTAGTAATTGTGTGCGAAAAAAGAGTGAAGACTTCTCCAAAAAATATGCAACAATTATCAATTTCGTGCATCGAACAGCGTACTCCAGGACGAAAAGTAAGACTTAATTTTTCGTTTATGATTTCATTGTTTAAATTTTGTATGGGATTTTTCGTTACGCATCAGTAGCGTACTAGACTTTAGTACTGGTATAGGTACACAGAAAATAGTTTTATAAGAGAGGTTTTATTAAAATCTTCACCTAGATTCCCCTTCTAGTAAAAATAGCAACTAAAAGCAGTTCAATATTCAATGTGATGAAATATTTATTCGTGTCACTTCAAGAACTAATTGCCAAAACATCTTCACAAAATAAGAAACATCATAGTATTTTTTTTGCCTTTTATTCTTTTTACACGTGATGTACAAGATACTCTTTGCTAATGTAATTCCAATTTTTCATGTATCAACTTTATTGTTTCTCTAGAAACATTTTAATTGTACACCTCTCAGTTCATAAACTAAAACTTTAAAACATCACTTTTAGAGACAACTTAAAGCCTGATGCAGCATATCAATTCAAAACGGCACAATATAATTTCTGACAAGAGTTGTTCATCTGAAACCACAAAGTATCCTGTTACCGGAACATTCCATACAACATATCAAACTCAACTTAAGACTACTTCAAGATTCTATGTAATTCCATACTTATGGCAAAATGTGAAGTTTATGACACACTCTGTTGTCTTAATGAATGAAATGTTCAATCTGATCACCTTTAGCTTGTCGTTGGAAAACCGCGAATTCTTCATTTATTTGCCAAAGATCAAATGAAATATGTGCAAATAGAGACTGGCTTACTTACAGAAGGACTACTCACTACTCTATTCATCTAATAATATTGCGCAAAAGATTCTCACGAGATGTTGCGCGACTTCGTGGAAATGTGCACCCTGGACAAAGCCGTTAAGAGAAAACTTAAAACTAGGTACTTACTACTGTGTGATGTTAGGTTTTGCAATGCGCAAGGTGCTGCCACTAGGCACCCGTAGTAACTATAAGGAATAGGCTTATCTTTTCTATGGAGTCTTTTGTCTTGTCCTTATGCTGGATACATGTTCACCACAAAAGGTCGGTACTTCTTGTGGTCTCTAGTCGTATCAGATGCTTGTTTTGCACTCTTCCCATGGGAACCTTTTTCGAACATGACTTGAGTGCTCCTTAGTGTAGCTTTAATAATAACAACATTATACCTAGAGTCATTGCGGGAACTGCAAATAGATAAGCCACACAATGGGATGTATCAACAAGTACAAGCTATTGCTGAATATAGCTGAAGCTGGAGAACAATACAATTGGACATACGAACGACCAAAGTACATTTCCAATTAACTAAAAACAAAAGAAGGGATTACATCCAGGCTTTAGAGAGACCATCAGAGGATAGATGGAGTAATTTCGATAGGCGATGTGTCATCATCAGAGAGTACATCACTCTTCGTTGATTGCCATTAAATGCTGCCTAAAATGGTTAAAGCAAGGTTTCTTGGTGTCTGGAATGTTGCCATTTGCAATCGGCTTCGACCCTTTTTAAGGAGCTCATTGCCGACATTGCTGTTGCTGGTTGTGTGCACTGACAACAACGACGGGGACGACCCTGACAGCGAATCAATTCGATATGAACAGTTTAATAAATTTTCCAGAATTAAGCGATAACCTGTGAGAGGAGTAAAGCAAAACGAGGCAGAATACAAGTCCGGGTAGATGATTTTATGGCGGTAATGGTTAGTTAGTTGACTTGACTGGATGGCCCTGGAAGCTAAGAATGAACTGACATGGACTGGACATCCCACCTGAGAATGCTTAATGCCTAACTTTTGATTCGTTCGTCTTTTGTATGTTTTTTTTGTTTGTTTTGGCTTTTAGTAATCGTTTGACCAAAGTGAATGCCGCACTTGAGGGAGAGTGGTAGAATCAGTGTTGTCGGCATTCTGTCGCTTAATGGCATTCGCTAAAAGGACGAAAACGAAGAACGTGCAAAGAATATGCCCAAAGGCGAAAAATGCACTTTAGGACATGATGTTCTGATGAGAACAGAATGTGCGGGAGATATGATGTTGTTTAGTGTTTTTTGTTTGTATCCTAACTGTTGAAATTAATGGCCACGAAGTCCGGCGCCTGGTTATCATTTGAAATGTTGTTTCATCCACGTCAGGTTATTATAAAAAAAAAAGAAATAACTTTGCAGATATTATTCTTATGAAAATAAATGCCTTTTGGATGGAAATATTTTTTGATTTTAATGAGACGTGTCTCGTGATTGTGTTGTGAGGAATCAACAATACAAACAGCATTCAATCATAATAAAATTTTAGTGAACTGTCCTCTTTGGAATCTTTAATTTTTTTGTGAACATAATGTATTGTAGATAGTTAAAACTGTTAAAACTTATGTATGTTTTATTAATGTCAATTAATTATTTCCGATTAAGTAAAAAGCTTTATTGAACTATTTTTTTTATACTACTTGCAAGTTTTATACTTTATTTAAAAAAAAGAAGAGAAAGATTGTTAATAAAATACGCCTGTTTTAAGAGGAGTGTTCCTGTTCATTATTCCCAAACCTTAAGCCTACATAGTGGTTTGCGGACTTGAAACCAAATTTTTAGTTGGTCTACAAGCTCCAACAAGTTAACGAACTTGCGAAAACACAGTGGAAAAATATTCATTTTCCGTTTTACCACTTCAAAAACTAAAACAAATGCACAAAATGTCAGAGGCAGCAATGCTGTAATTAAAGAAATAAAAATAATAATAATAATATAATAACAATAATAAAAATGAAAAAACAGAAATCTTACTTTGGTAAAAAATTTTCTTAATTACGACAAATGTAATAAATCACCGATATCCCGAAGTAAATTGTTACATCTACTTTTGTCCTACCCCTATCCACTTAAAAAAAAACAGTCTATTCTTTAACTAGTCCCTTAAAAGTTGATGATGCCTATAAGGCTCTATCAAGAGTAACTATCAAAATTTTCCAGGGTCTCGCCAGCTATGTATATGTAGTCTTTTGCCTCAAGAGTCAAAAAAAATTCTAATCTGAGATTAGATCCTAATATCTTCTCTTAACCACTCAAATACGCTAACGACTGGACAATTTCGAAAAATAAAATACAATGAAATTACAGCATTCTAACCTTAATTTTTCATACAATTTTATAGTGTTTATACAGATTTTGTTTCTGTGGTAAACGAGGAATTTCTGATGGAATACCGAAAAATGCCCAATAAGTTTTTACTAACTCATGAGTATTTGATATTTTTCGTATGGATTTTCCATTTAAGGGACTTGACTTAACTTTTCAAAAAATTGCTTTTTTCTAGCCTTTTAAAATAAAAACTCCAAAAATCAGCAAACGGTATGTAAAGGAGTGTCAAGTTTGCAAATCTGCTTTCACAAAAAAATAAGACTGAGTCTGATAATTTGTCATTAACTAATCATTGATTAGTTGTTAAAATCGCAAATTGTCATTCTATGTGTTCTATGTTTTTTTTTAATAGTGGTAGAAACTTCTGAAACTCAATATTTTATTGCTTAATCAATTTGATTTTGTAAATTCAACTTTATCGTGCTTGATATCCAGCTAGCAAAGAACCTAACATTGGACAACAAAATTTAATCTTTTACAACTACTAAACGGCAAATTATTCAACACTTAAATATAGTATTTTACAACTTTTGAAAATAAACCATTAAAAACATAGAATAACAAATTCGAAATTGTCACCACTAATTAAAGATGACAGATTATTAAGCCATAAACTATTCGGTGTTAGCTATTTGTACCCCTTGTTGCGGTGGTGCTTTGCTAACTTTATGTGAAGCTAACGGAGAACTAAAAAATACATAGAAAACACTGCACGATTAAATTAAATTTTTCACAACTAACTCACGAATAATAAACGGCAAATTAATAAGCCATAAAACATTAAAAAAGATGTTTTTGCCGCTTTTAGAGTTGTGTAGAATTAGCAAAGCATCCAAAAAACATCGAAAAAATGAACGACAAAGTCAAAATTGTCGCAATTAATAAATGGCACATTATACACTTACCCATCTTTTGAATCATGAAAGTTGTTTTGCTACTTGACACTCGTAGAAAACAAATCCCAAAAAAATGCATATAAAACATCGCACGACAAAATTGAATTCGTCAAAACTAATTAACGACAAATTATTTAGCAGTCAAATATTGAGTTTTAGAAGTTTTTTCCAAAAAAAAAATATTGAAACATAAAAATACAAATTCAAAATTTTCAAAATTAAGTAACGACAAGTTATCCACCTATTTTAAAATTTTTGGATTCGTGAGAGAGATGCTTTACTTACTTGATATCAAGTTAGCAAAGCACCCAAACAACATAAAAATAACATTGAAAGATCAAATTTAATTTGTCACAACTAATTAACGACTAATTAATGACAAATTATCTACTTGCTTATTTTTCGATTCGTGAAAGTTGCTTTGCTAACTTATTACTCATTCTAATTGTAGAAATAGTGCAAAAAAGTCATTCTTACCCTCATGAAACTTGATAGAAACTAGACCCTATGCTTTTGTACGTATATTTATAAAACAAGGAAACATGAAATCCGCGAAGTTATCACACCCTTATTTAAAACCCGTGTTCCGTGTGTTTCACTCTAAACTCTCCAGGAGCGAAAAAAGAAGTGGAATGAAAAAGTGGAAATGAAGATAGAAAAACGGAAAATTTATCTCGCGTCCTGTCTATTGTTTGCTACTTTTAAAATTAAAATTGCAAAATATCTTACAAGTCACAAACATAATGGCTAAAAATAAAATGAACTTAAAAAAGGTTTAACCCTTAATTTTTAAATCGAAAACGTGAAATAACGTGAGTTAACGGCTTTTTGTAGTTTGTATAAAATATTTTCAGTAATTTAAAGTTTCTGTATAATTATAAATGTAAATTCTTGTATAGTTCAACCAACTAGTTAAGCTTAATTGGTTTGTTTAATTTTAATAAAATGTGCAAGATACTGCCACAAAACTCGTGTTCGAAACGCGTAACGTGAGTTACGAGTACCAACATGTTTTCGTATTTTGTACTAAGGTAGAATTTTTTCCCCAAAAATTTTATATTTTCATACCAGTCGATATCATTAGCATGTATGGCGTTTATATTTTGGCTCATTTATATTTAAATATAAGTATGAAAATTTAAATAAAAAAGCTCATTAAACTCTCCCAAAAATTCTCCAAAAAACCAAACGAACCTCAAATTAACTGACTTAATTTATATTACAACTGTATTTTCTACAGGAAGTAAATGTATGTGTTTATAAACTTCCTAATTTATTCAATGGAGAGGAAAACAATAAACAGATTGTCTTTGTTGGTTCCTTCTCTTGGTCAAAATGTTTTTAAAGGTTTGACCTCACATATCGTAAACTCAAATGCATAAACAAATAAACAAACATTCCCCAAACCCACCCATTTGCATTTGATATTTATACCACAATAAAAAAACCTATTTTGGATTTTTGATACCAAATGAAGATTAATGATCAAAGCAATTTTATATTTAAATCTGTATCGTTATTCGAACTGCATCAGTAACAAACTACAAACCCACCAAAACCCCTTAACACATTGGCCCACCCAAAATTTAATTCAAATATAAAAACTTCAGGTATGAATATAAATCCGGTAGGTATAGAGACAAAAAAAATAAAAAAAAATTTATTAACTCTTATATCGAGACTCCATAATCTTGGATCTTTCCATTCCCCAGGCCCAACGCTCAAGTGTTTAACATTAAACAAAGATAAAATCCCACTCTCGACTTGGTTTATCATTTTTGTTGGATGGACCCAAGGAGGAAGCACCATAGCAACGTCATATATGCACAGCAACAGCACCCAGAAGGGATTTTGAATAAGCAGTTTTGGTCCACGAACAGCACCGATGGTGGTCATATGGCCGGTCGGTGTGGTTCTTAAGGAAAATAAATTCAAAACGAATTAGTCTCAATCAATGATGCGAGGATTTTTATGACTTCGGTCCTTCCTTTCGCCCACCTGGCATCTCTTATAATAAAAACTTTGGATCTATTCGAGATTGCTTTGGGGGTTTGGAAAGTAACGAGTTACTTGATATCTTGTCGTATCTAACAAATCTGTCAGAACACATCTTACCATTCAATTAAGTAGAACTCATAAAACTGCTATTTTTATCCTACAAGCCATCGCGTTCTCTTGTCCACCACAATACACCTAATAAATAGATAAATAATTTTAAAATAAATCAACCGTTAAAACGTTCATTCATAGGTAAGAAAAAATTATTCTAAACAAGACTCGGATTATTTGTCGATGTGGTGGCGGTTGGTTGGTGGTACTAGGTGCTCCAGCAGCGTTGCCACACTTAGAACAAACTTATATGCTACAAGATCCACATAGGGTTTTACTAAATCAAAAAAATTAAGTAAAACTACAATTATAATTTGAAGCTGATAGAGAAAAAGGACTTTCAATTTTCTTCTTGAAAAGAAATTGTTATTGACCCTTTCTCCAAGTCGAGAAACCTACTTCAATTCCCTTAAAAAATGGAATAGATTTAAAAAAGACTTCATTATATGATTTTCCATAATGCATAGCATTACAGTGGCAACTCTGGTGCTGGCTGCTTAGTGTTATTCCAGATGGAAGACAGAAGCAACTTGCAAACACCAATTCGGCGCGTACTTACAAATGTAATAATTTAAGCCCGATCTATTATTTTCACCTGTCAGCCCACAGCCGCCAACACCACCACCAAAGGAGTGTCTGCAGCTTGGTAAGCTCTGAAGGCAAAGCTGTGCTAGCAACCAATTGGCGTAGTCGTCGTCAGCCTCGATGGTCGTTTGCAGCCATGCACAACCGTAAACGTCCGATATGTAGATCCAATCGCACAGATACCGCGATATGAATTATGCACGCATCGCGTTTATATAGATACGAACGCGAGTACATAACTTTGTGTATACAGAAGTAAGCACGCTTCTTCGCATGATCAGAGCTAGCTACTCCACCGAGGTGCGATAGGCCAGCAATCTTTTACATTGAAGTCTCCATCTCTCCATCCCCACTTGGGGCTGGTGGACTTCTGTGAAAAAATTGGAATATTTTGACGCGTGTGGCGATTTATGAAAATTGCCTGCCAATCGGGCAAATTCAACTCCAACTACTGCACGGATTTTTGTTTAACCCAGGAGGAGTGATCTCTGTGCATAACCTTAACGTGGGTGGATACAATAATTTGTTTTCGGTTATTATTCGTGGCATGGAGGCAAATAAACGCGCTGGTAATTGCTGGCGCATTTTATTTTTATTACGATCGATGGATTTACCAAACTTTTATGGGCGGCCAGAGCCAGAGACCGGGCCAGCACAAACTCCATAATCGAGTGGGTGCACTGTTTGTCTACGAACAAAGCTAAGTGGCGTTAAATTGAACCGAGAAATTGGTAATAAAATTTGACTGCGTTAGCTTGGGTTTGGTCAAAATGAGTCAGCTGCCTCATATGAATATGAGCCGAACAGCAGCAGATGCACTTTTTAACTTGGAGTTGTTATATTCCTGTGTGTGTTATTGGTAATTTCCATTACGAGTATTGGCTTTTAGTGTGTGGGTGGCTTAACTTTTATAAAGCGGATTCGTTAATGAATATTAAGAATTTATATATTTTGATGTCATTGAGGTCGCAGGTGCAGCTTCGCAGTTGGATTTAAATTCAAAAGCAATAAACAATATGATATGAAATCTCTTGAGTTGTGATTATTGGAAAGGAAATTCTATACGAAGCAACTTCTGTACTTTGTTTGGCCTCATTTGTTATTCCGTTGTGTTGGGTACAGTTTGGAATTTAATTTTGAGACTAACTTGCGCAGAAACTGTAGTTATAATTCGAAATGGCGTTTGCTTTTTTTAATTTTTTCCAAAATTTATTCTTAAGGCCAGTATTAAGAACGTGTGTTAATTGACAATCGTGCAAAATTAAATTGTAGTTAACTCGAACTGTTTTTTAGTGTCACATTAGTCGAATTGGACGTTTTCTTTAATAAAGCTTAGACTTAACGTTCAATGAAAATGGTTAATGCATTGACACATTGACATCTCTAAAAACATTGTTGATATTTTGTCAACGCAGACTGTATAATCGCATGAAATGTTGAGGATCACACGAATAACGAAACTCGTTCAATGTTGTTCCAAAATACGTTGACCTGTTGTCTGTCAACGAATCCGTCACCCTAACGTACACACAGATTCTATGGGTCGGGGCCTTAACTGTCAGTTGACTTGAAGTATTCGATGAGCACTCTTACCTTCCGGAGGCAAAAGTTACCAAAGACCAGACGGAAAGTATGTACCAAATAACAATTATGGGAGCGTTATATGAATTCCTTGTATTCGCTTTCGCTCATTTTCTTACAACCACTTTAATGGACTCCAACTATTAAAGTTCTTTTTTTTATTCTGACCTTAAAATTTAAAAAAATTGAGCCTAACTTAGATGAGTAAATGCATAACTTGACTTAACATTCAATGCTTTAAAAATAAGACCGTTTTGATGAAACAAAATTGAGGAGGTTTGTGACTATACATATTTAATATTCTATACAAACATAAAAAAAAGTAAAAGAATACTCGTATATCTGATACAAGATCCAAAAACTGAATGCTTTAAGCCAAAACTCATCCTGATCTGATATGTGGTCAGACTTTTGTTTGAAAATAATGACAATAATGTCAAAGATTTTGTGTACCGATACCGATGCGGGTCCCACGTTAGATTAAATCCAATCTGCCAATTAATATCTACTCCACAACATGAAAAGGTCAAGAAACTCATATACTCGCTGTAATCAAAAATTAACATCTGGACATCTTTATCCATTTTACAGATCTTTGAATTCCAGCTAATCAAAATTCTTAATCGTTGATTTTTATTTTCTTTGCGGCATTTTTTTGTGAAACTTATAAAACAACCCAAAAAATATAATTTCTTCCTCATCAAACTACATACATAAACTATGCGTATGCATCCCACAGCAGGATCAGCAGATCTCCGAAAACAAAATCAACGACCTCTTTAACTGATCGACCGATTAATTAATACGGACATTTCCCAAATGAGCGGAAAATACTCGTGCATGCTTGAAGGCATTCAACTTTTAATCTGAAACACTTTTTCTACCTGATTTCATACATTAAACCATAACAGATATAAACAGGACAACAGCCGTTAACACCGATCGTCATCACGGTGATTTGGTAATAATTGTCCTTCAAAAATAACAAACAGGATTATCACGATCAAAACAACGTTAAGGAGGACAGAAACAGCGGCATGTTGGCTTTAATCATTGTTCTTTTTTTTGTTTTTATTATTTTGCTGAAATCAAAAAAGGAATTCTTCGTCAATCAGGATGGAAACTGCAAATCTGACCTGAGGACACAGGGATACATCATTTATTCCGAACACGTATGGTGTGAAGTGAGCTCATCATCACCCCAGGTAGGCCCAGGCCCTGGTATAGGGTCACATCACAGAAACAAATCTTCATTCAATCGAATATCTGGAGAAGTGCATGTTGATGAACTTTCTCACTTGCACTGCTGCTGCGCAAAAGGTGCATCCATCCACCAAATCCAAGCAAGTAAGGTATCCATCCGCATGTTGCGTAGGCCCAGTCAACCCATCCATAACACAACGACTCTAACAAAGTGCTATTGAGATGGCAAAAGGAAGATAAATCGCTGCAAATGGATTCACAATCCTGTAATAGTACGCGATGGTAATGGCTGGGCTGCACTGTGGAGTTGGAGCTGCCGCCTCTGCCGCCTCAGGTATAGGTACATAACGAGCAGAGATAAGCTGACGTGAAGCACCAAGAAAAATTCTCAGGTGTTCGTGACGTGAAAAGAGCTCTGCGCGCTGATTCACTGATTTACTCCCGATTGGGATTCCAAAAGCGTTTCAAAAAAGAAAATGTGGGTAAGTATATGTATGTACCCACGTCTCACTCTGTTCTCTTTCGATTTGAGTTTCATTTTTTGGAACTTGCCTCCATTGATCCTCTCTCAATGTCTTTACAGCTCCTCGATGATCGTAAAGTGAATTCCTGGTATCCAAAAGATATGATGAAGTGAAAAGATGAGTTAAGTAGATTTCCAAGAAACTCATGAATGCTGAACTATGGTCAAAGGCATTGGAGTATAAATTTTTTGGTGATCGTTTCATTTCACAGTTGCTATTCCATACATTTACCTGATGGTTGATTTTTTGGACAAAATAATAAATTCAATACGTTCAGGGAAAGGAACAAATCGAGTGGTCATATAGGACATAGTAAGGATGTTGATGTATTTTTATTATTTGTATTTTGTTAGATTTTTTTTTATTTTACTTATCCTAAATGCGGTTTGTTTTAAGAACAGAATATGTACGAGGATATGAGAATTAAAGATAATTGGAGCCATTAGTTTTGATTTTAAGCCAGATTCTAAGCTTGTAATTTGGTTTCCAAACAATCACTATCAAGAAATCTTAGGTAACTATTTGCTTTGTGTAACATTGCAAGAAGAAAACAAATTGAAAATTTTAAAGATCTTAATATAAGACGACTCAATAAAAGTACATATAGAGGGCTTTAATAAAAGCCTAGCTCAACGCATTTATAATCCTAGCCTAGGAAAGTTGATCGATGATAATCCTGATTTTTCGCACCCGCAAAATATATGGTTTTGAGGCCATCTTGGATAAATATCTAACCAAAAACATTTTTCAGTCAAAAGTGTGAATTTTCAAATTTTTGTCAACAATTTCTAGATACTAGATTTATTCGTTGAGTCCTGAAGTCACCCTGGGGTCGCCCCAAAGCGTTTTTTCAAAAACTGAACTAACCCTGACGAGCCAATTCTGAGTTTTCTTTTAAACCTGGGGTCGCCCTGAACTCGCGCTGAAGTAGAACTAGGTTTTTTGCTGGGGCGAGTTGAGGTTAAGAATAAAATGTCAAAGTGACAGGAGCTCTAAAGCATTTTTTTGTTGTGGATTCACGTGCTGCAGATATTTTTTTTAAATGATAACAAATAGAAATAGAAAGTGGTAACTGTGGTTTCTTTTTTTTTCATTTTTAAATCAAATTTTGTTTCCTGCTTATCTCAACAACACAATCGAGAGCCGTTTGGTGTTTTTTTGATAATTGAAATACCCAGGTTTTTTTGACAATTCTTGGGGCTGTCAAGAAAAACTGGGTAAGCCCTGGGTTAACTTCAACAAACAAACCTAATGTTTAAAAAGTGACAGCCCGACAAAGTTAAAAAATTTAAATTTCTTTCAGCTGTTAAAAATCACCCCGAAGTCAAGATCGCCTTTTGTTCTCAAAGAATGGGTTGTGAAATCTCCCAAATTAAAATCTCGCATAGTGAAATCTCGCAATTACAAAATGGCACTTTTCATAGTCGGGCAATAAAAAAAAACCGGCTTCATAATCTCACAATAACGAAATTCCACAAAAACGAAAATCTCGCAAATTAAAATCTCACGTGGAGTATTAATTTGCGATATTTTGATTCAAAAAATGTATTTATTGCAATAAAATTAAATGTTGCGAGAAATATGTAAATCCGGTTCCATAAATAAAGGTTTGGAAAATATTTTTATTTAAAAACTTCACATGTTAAATAATGAATATATTGCTAAACACATTTTGCTTGCTTAAAAATTAAATTTATTTAATTCACCATAAAAAGATTTTCTTTCTAAGAAAGAAAAATTGTTTTGAATATCATTTTTGATTGTTCAAAATAGTTATTAAAATGAGAGTTGAAAACAAAATTGGTTTCGAGGGGGGTGTCGTACCACTCCCACTCTCAAGATATTAGATCCGATAAACTTGTTTCAACTACTTTAGGTAATGTTTCTTGTAGTTTGTTTTGCTTCAAAAAACCTGTAAATAAAATTTTCTCACACACCTTAACAATTATTATTGCTTATAGTATTGTGTGTTTTGTTATCCTTAAAAAAAATGTTATTTGAACTTTTTTACAAGTTCCTATAAATTATTAATAATAAATTAGTATGTAGAATTGAAAAAGCTCCATTGTTTGATCTCTAGACAATCCAGACGGAAAAACTTTTTTAACTATATTTTCAGCAATTTAAAAACATGGTCGGTCTTGTTATTCTTATCAATTCAATAGCACTATTTGCTCTCGAGATATTCACGACAAATAAAATTTAAAATTTTTTAATTTCTGTTGTGAAAAACTTCAGAAGAAAATGTTGTTGAAAGCCCTTCTGCAGTTATAGATATTATTATCTACAAAATAAGATCTATCTGAAGTCAATATCTTTATCCTTTCTTGAGAAATGGTGAACGAAAAAAGGTAAAGAAATATCAGCTTTACAGCCCAAAGAAATCCAAAAGTGAAACAGAGATTAAAAATCTCTTGGCTTAAAAGCAGTCTTAGGGCCAGTCAGTTGCATGAACGTGGTTTAAATTTTCATACGTGGCTCAGCTTCAGCCATTACAACTTAAAAATTTTGGCGGATCAACTGAGGTTCAACGATGGTCAAGAATGTAAGTTCGTAGACAATTACATGCTTGATCTATCATTGAACCTCAGTTGATTCCCCGAAATCGGTGAGCTTAAAATACTGAACCACGGATAAAAATTAGTGCCATTGTTTGCACAACTGATCCCAAGGCCAAGTTCAACTTTCTTGAGTCCCTGATTGATTCTCAGTTAATCTGCCGAAAACCTTGATCCGAGGATGAATCAACATTAATTTATACGACAAGTAAGGTTTATCCTCCACTGAAAAACTGATCCTGAATTAACTTGAGTAATCAAACTCTGTTTAGTTCCGGACCTAAAACTGTGGGCTTAAAACTATTTTTGTTGCCCATAAAACCAAGGGACTTTATTGGTTTTACTTTTCTGTCACCGTTTGAATAAAATGGGTGATTAAAATTGGACCCAAAAATGATACTTATATATGTTAAACCTATTAAGGTGTACTCTTATTATTTTTATAACTATAACTTATATATAAAAAAACAAGGCATCTGCCTTTCACATAGACACCCCTACATACAATCTATACCGTTTCGCGCCCACTAAATAAATAAATTCAACAACATAATATGCGCTGCCCACGTCCAATCGTGACGTATACTCCTTCTGCCTTGTTTGTCTTGATCACTTCTTTTTCATCTTCCACCTACACAGCTTAAACATAGTACAGCACAAAACTCCTGACCAGGTTCTAATTGCAGACAACAAGAAAAAGTATACCTCGACCCCACCAGAAATGTTTTAAGAGTCTTAGGGTGAAGCCTCACCATCAGTAATCATGCATCTAGAGCCCGAGCCACCCTGGTTGTGGTTAGTTGCTTTGGAGCAGAAGTCTCAGTAAATGAAGCTCACCGAAATGCCATATGCCGATGATATTCATTAATAATTCAATCTCGACGGGCGAGCACAAAGCTCAAGTCACCTTTGTCTTCGTTTTTTGTCTGTGTCTGTCGTTACTCTGGACGACCAACCGACGCGAAGCGACGACCACAAGAGGCTCAACCACTAACAAAAGTATAAAAGGAAGCGGAGCCGCACCGAGCAACATCTCTCTGTCCTGACAAACATAAATAATAGTTAGCTTTAGGTGGCTGCATGGCGGACAAGAGCTCAAAATTGGAATGCCGTCTGGCGCCATTGAGTCTGGAGAACACCTGCACGCTCCAGCGATGGAGTTGGTTCTAGCAACAGCCTCCGCACATGCGATAATTTCTGTGTCATGTTCTATGTGGCTGCAGATCGAGTGGAGTTCTCGTTGTTGTTTGCTCTTCTGTCCTGCATCGCTGTTTGTTTCTTCATTGCGAATGCGATCGCATGGAACACTGATGGAACGAGTGTTTTATTTGAGACCAACTGCCTGCAGTTGTATTATAAGAACTTGGACATATCCTTTGCAAACAACGATGACTACGACGCGACACTGGCCCTTTACTTTATACTTCCCCTTGTGCTCGTATTGTATACTCCTTATGTTTTGTTCTGCCCACACATGGCACAAGGATTTTAATCGGGAATCTTACTCGTCGTAGGACGCGTCTGTGGGGAACTACAAGAGTACCGCCCGCATGCTGATACGGCACCAGAATCCAACATCAAACGTATGTAGGTGTTGTTGCGAATGCTTCATCGTATACATGGGATAATCCGATTTTGCTATCTACAGACGCCTGCTGACCATATAAAGCACCATAATAAGGCTTAGCAAGCAGCATGCTGAGCAGTGTCTTCAAGTTGCAACAGCCCTCTTCCATTGGATTCAACTTCTCAACTCATGACCGAAGAAGTAAATGAAAACACCTGCAACAAGGATGATGGCGACCGCGCTGCCTCAGCATCCATCGCCACATTTGAGCACAGTAATCTTGTCGAGCGATTCTAGGAGCTATCCCAGCCAATTTAAGGAGGCATAGGCGGATACTCCTCCAGTCAGCAGCCGAATACCTAATGGACCGAACACGTCTGTAGTTTTCGACGGTTTTTTCCACTTTTATCACCGACATGGAAATGTAATTACGCGCATTCGGATCCTTTATTGAGAGTGGTGCCTAATGGCAGTTGTTGAGGATGGGGAGAAGAAATTGTTGGTCATGTTAGTTTAGCTCTGTAGCAGCTTCAGCTCCAGCCATGCTTCCTAGCGACTGTGGATATGGTTTTTCTGTTTCACATCGCGTCGTACATGATTGCAGAGCGCACAATAATGCGGAAGATAATAATTGTTGAGGAAGGCTTTGGACTTTTGTGCTTTGATTGGAAGTTAGCTACGATATACCCTCTATATACCTGATGTGTCTATAAATTATTTCTACCGTGTTAGATTATGCGAAGTGATTTATGAATTTCGTTGCATTTTCGATTAAATTGGGCTGCCACTGATGAACAGCGGTGTTAAAAAAGAAGATTAATGAATATCTGATTATTGAGCTTATTGAGTTTGAGCTGGAAGCACATTGAAATTGTTTTCGGTGAACTCTTGTATAATGATTTTATGTTTACACTGGTTGTACATGTTTCGAACAGAACAGAAAAACATTCTTTGGATCATTGGAAATGGTGGAGCACTGTTTGCAGTGACACGGTGATGTTAAAGGCTATTAAACATGCTTGTTTTGACTCTTAGTGGTAACCACCGGTTACTGGTCTCATCCACCCGATTAAAAAAAAAAAAATTGCAACGCTGTTATGCTTCTCCAGAAATGATGGTTTGTTTGAGAATGTCAGAAGTCCATTACACCATCAGAAGGATTATGTTTCATGGATGATTTTTTTTTTAAATGAACTAATGGTATCGTCAAAAGTCTAGATGGTGTGCTCAGGACATTAGTCCTATCGGTTATCGGTTATTGGTGGAAAAATTAATTTCTCCATTACCCAAGAGGTAGACTTTGCAATGCGTTGTTTTAGCGATTCATTTTCATATTTAACGCAAATTTGGCAGCACTTTTATGTTTTAAACTGTCGTCAAAGAGGGAACTTCATTTTCAGCTGTCAGTTTGGTATTTATTTTAGGCGTTTTCCCTGACTTGCAAGTACTTTACTAGCTTTTTTCAATTGAACACATCAAACTGCTTTCTCATGTAAAATGTTTTTACTCGTACAGTACATGAGAGCAAGTGCAGTTGGTAGTACTAGATTAGGGTTTTCATCTGCTCATAAGTACTATGCCACTTCCAAAGGAAAACGGCTTTTATTGCCACCTGAGCTTTAGGTTTGCTTGTTCTGTTTTTTTGTTTGAACTCCTTGTATTTGTATGCATAATTCAATAAAATGAGAAGGTTTGTTGATTAGTGCACCGATTGGAGAGGTAAACACATTGAACGCAAAGAATGAATTGCAAGGTTCAGCGACCTCCGCATTGGTACCACTTGCACGTACCTATAGCTTGTCCGGCCCTGGGTATGCTATAAACAAACCAGCACCTAGCTACCTGTTAGGATAAGCCGTCACTATTGAAAGTGCATCAAAATATGCTTCAAAGTAAAATTCCGTTGAAGAATCACCCTAGGAAATCGCTGCTTCTTCGGTTTGGAGCAAAAAAAGGGTCCACGAATAACCTTTTTTCCTGTCCCCTGTGCATAGTAAATTTGTATGTCATAAGAGAAAGGTGCACTCTAATTAAAAATATTCATTTTATAGTGACCCTAAAATGTTTGTGCTATTCGATGGATTCAACTTTCTTTTCAACCTACAATTATTATTGATGTCGACTTTTGAACTTTTATCACGTAGCCAATTTTGTCTGTAAAATCAAAATTCAAAAAAGAAAAAAAAAACAACAAACTGTAACCTCTTTGGTGATCTCATTCAATCTATAGCATAATGAAATGAAAATCTGTTGTAATCCACAGCAATGGTGGCGTTGCTGTAGCAAGAGCAAGAGCAACACAACAATAGAAATATTTTCGTGCAGTGGAAAGCCCATTTAATGCCTTCTCGTGATGTTGGCATCATAACTACAATGATGGTGATCTCTTTGACCGATCGTTCCTGCTCCACTCCTTATAGCCAAAGTGAACACTCCTGTCTGCCAAGACAAGCCAAGTGAATTCCGTTCCTAACAAAGCGATCGTAGGTGGCCAGTGCTGCACCGCCACACCACTACCCCCATATCATAACCATCAACAGGAGATTAAAAAACAAAAAGGAATAAGGTCAATCCGTTTATTTGAAACAACTCTTTTATGTTGGTGAAATTAAATGGCGGGTGGTTAATGGGAACCCATTAAAGCCATAAAATCGCTACATGGTCGACTGAATGGCTATTCTGTCTTATAAAACAGTCTTAACAATCGCTCTGACCGGCTATAAATTGATGAAATTTTGATTGATTCCATATTGGGATATCATAATAATTACGGACGGGCGAGCATTCAGTATGATGGCAATGGCGATGGCAAGGCAGTCAAGTGGTGTTGTTCCCAGTCTCACACTTTAATGTGTGGAGTTTGTGTTCCCACAAGAGTGGCCGTGAGAATAGCAATTGAGTTGAAATTCTTCCCGGCACAGATATCTTAAAATTCCTCATCATCAAGGGCTTTATATCGTTCTCATGAGTTCTCACACAGTTAAGTAGAACAAATTGGACTTATATGGGCACAAATAATTGCACCCTCATTATCGAAGAATGACGGTTCACACGTTTGGAATGCTCGCAACTGTCAGAACTCTCGTTAGTTTCGGCGTGTTGATTCTTTCATATTATTCTTTAGCAAATTCACATATATCACAGTTGCTGCTGCAAAACGAGCTGTTATTTGGCTAGTTAATCGAAAAAAGGGCGTCTGCCGATTTATTTACGGAGATTAAATGACGCAGAGTACAGTTAAACCGACATTAACCCCTATCTTCTCTATACTCGAGGAACGGAGGAAACTGCACTGTTTTATATCATTGTCAGTGTATAAAGCCATCATAAATCCCTTAGGTTGTATTGTTATAAGAAGGGATGATTTTTCTCATTAGGGCGATGGGCGACCGATTGTGGCTCGTGTCTCTGGGTCACGTGTGCGTGGGAAAAATGAACGCTTCCGATTACGATTTACATCAATCAGACAACGAAGCGTGTATGCAGTGCACAACTACAGTGTATTGTTGTTATCTGATACAAATGGATAAAACACACATTGTTTGAAATGTAAAGAAGCGTAAATAGATATTTCCATTGAGCTGGAGTAGGTACATGTGCGATATTTCACTTCCCACAGGAACAATGTCAGCTGCAAGTTCCGGTGAGAAAATTAAACTGTTAATGAAGGGAACGGAAAAAATATAATTTCTGTGAGAATTAGTTGTTAAGTGTGCTGTGTGCATTTTCATTTCAATTGGAGAGTGGAGAGTTTTTGGAGGGGAAATGTGTTATAGGAGCAAAAAATTATGAGTTCTCTTCTCTCAATATAGGGTTTCGTTTTGTTATGAAATTTGAAGCGGTTTATTTAAGACTGAATAACATAATGATACCTTGGAGGTTGTGGATGGTAAACAGAAGCTCATGTCATTCAATGCCAACATTGTTTCGATTTGTCTGATGATCTTGCTGCTTATCAAATTGTTGTACGTTAAAATGATGAATGAAACAATAATCTTTGAATAATTGTAGGTAGGTAACTACATTTTATTGTTGATTATAAAATTTCACGTGGACATAAAAGAAAAATTTTTGTGGAATTTTATGTAAATTAGTGATATTTTGATATTTTTTAAGTGAATTTCTTGGACATACAAAAAAATGGAATTAGCAACGTTCTCCTTGTAGAGAAATACCGTTTTTTCATCATTATCATTACATCTAATAGAAGTAAATTTATCCTTTATACTTTTTCTTTATACTTTAAACATTTTGAAAAATGGTACTCAATCTGTTGCCCGGTTAGGAAACCGAAAAATATTTTTTTATGCTAAGGATGATCCTGTAGCTTGGATACAATTTTCAAAAATGGCGCCCAATTTGAGCCAAATAGTCAATTAAAAAAAAGAATCGTAAATTACTTGGAAAACGTTTATGGTGAAAATAACAATTGATGTCTAAGAAATATGTGATGTGTAGACGAACCTTTCGGTAAAGTGTCAGGGCTGCCACTATTCAGAAACATACCTTTTTGTGTCATAGGAAGGTATACCTTTTTTGGTATTTTGTGACATTTTGAATATGCAAAAATTTGTTGAAGCTCCTCCAGATGCCAAACGGTGTTGGAAAATAGTGAGTTGATGTTTTAAAAGATAGGTGAAGAGTAGACACACCTTTGGTTAAAAAGTTGTCACTGTTCGGGAATATACTTTTTTTGATGTCAAAGGGTGGATTTTTTTGGTAATCTGGGCCAAATAGTATATTTAAAAACGGCTCATAAATTTGTTGGAAAACTTCTATAGTTAAAAAAAAACACTTGATATTTTTGAAGGTAGGTGTTGAGTGCACGCACCCTTGACATTGTGTTGCAACTTTTCGGGAAAATACTTTTTTATGTCAAAGAGCGCTACCTTTACTTTTTAGATAATTTTAAAATATTATCAAATTGAAAAAAGTAGCGGAAACGCCTCCAGATGCCAAACGCATATTGGAGAAATAACTATTGATGTCTTAAAAGATAGGTGTTGAGTAGGCTTAAATATTCAGTTTTTCTACTTTTCAGAAACTTATTTTTTTTAATTCAAAAGGTGAGGTCCCGCCTCTTTCTTTGATAATTTTTAATATTTTACACACGAAAATGCCAAACGCATAGTGGAAAAATAGGTTGCAAGTTTTTTCATGGTCCAAATACTACCAAAAACTTGGAGGTTCATTCCATTATCTTAAAAAATTATGCTCTCGAAAAGTGGAAACACTGATATTTTAGCCTAAAGTACGTTTTCATAAATCATCAATTTTCCAAAACTACAACTGCTATTTTCCCAACATGCATTTAGCATCTGGAGGCATTTCCAACACTTTTTTCATGTTGAAAATATTTTAAAACTATCAAAAAAGTAGAGGTACCACTCTCTGACATAAAAATGTATGTTCCCGAAAAATGCATCTACTCAACACCTACCTTTTAAGATATTAAATGTTATTTTAACCATGGAAGTTTTCCAACACATTTACTTGCTTTTTTTTACTTTACCATTTTGCCCAGATTGGGCACCATTTAAGATGGTGTCAAAGTGACAGGATTAGAACCATGAATTCCAGGTAAATTTAATCGTAAACTTGTCAAAAATAAATTTCCTACAAATATAAAATTGAGCTCCCCCACAATAAGCATAGCATAGGGACTTCCCGGCTTACTGACCGGAATACAGATTGGGCGCCATTTTTCAAATGGCTTCCAAGCGATAGGATAACAAAAATGACTAAATTTCATCCATGGTGTGTAAGAAATGAACTCCAATCATAAAAAGGTCAAAAAATCCCACGGGAATCGTTTTCCTGACCGAACTATTCAGACTCAATTTTAATTGATTTAATTGATTTTTTTTAAATTAATTTTCACCTGACCCAATACTTAATTTAAAATTAGGTTTTTAGGATATTGAATTTATAGAATAATAAGCATTTTTTTAAACATACAAATATTCATTTAACTTTCTAAAAAACTTCTGTGTACAAAATGTGATGATTTTGGAATTTAAATCGATTTGTTTTAAGTATTTAGGTTCTTGTGCATGGTCCATCAACAATTGTTACTTTTTAATAGTTTTGCCCAAAAGATAGCATCCAGATGACAGCAAACCCAAAATCGAAGTTGTATTATATCAACTTCGATTAAATGTTAATTCAAAACCCACAGCATCATTCATTTTTTCTTGTTAAATTGAATAAAAGGTATTTATAACCTAATAATAACTACTGTAAACTTGTTTTTTATCCAAATGAAATTGAAAAGTATTATTAACTATTGAATAATCATTTCTATTAAAATAACGTCTGTGACTTTTCCAATCATTGCTCTCTTTATTTATCTCTCTGCAGTGATAAATACGCCTTCAACCATGTGTCATAAAATTAACGACATCCAATCGTTCTGTTTAAGTCCATTTCAAAAAG
This sequence comes from Dasysyrphus albostriatus, assembly GCA_946251815.1. Lineage (NCBI taxonomy): Eukaryota > Metazoa > Arthropoda > Insecta > Diptera > Syrphidae > Dasysyrphus > Dasysyrphus albostriatus. The sequence goes on from OX276336.1 coordinate 144,949,836, forward strand.
AAAAATCTCATTTCTAGCGAACAGATGTTAAGCACCCACTGAACTCAGCAGATTCTTTATACTCTGTGCGATAGGTTATCTGGTCGAACCGAATTTGACTTATTGCTAGAGTCAAGTGCTGACTCCACTATCTTCAGCACGGCTTGGCTCTGCATCCGCCAGACCGAAACCAACGCACATATGTAACTATACGAGCACAAAAGACCATGAAGACCGCCACTTCCCGATGACTAATGACCCCATCGGTTATCAAGCACAGATATGTCATATGAGCGAATTGAGTTCCATTATACCGTGAAGAGGAACCATAGTTGTTTTGTGGCCATAATGCGTCCCCATGCAAATCCTCAATCCTATCGGATTTTTCTTTATACAGCTTGGCTTCGGCTCTTAATAATAATCTTTTAGTCCGTTGGGGCAACAAAAATGTTTCAAATTAATAAACAAAAATAAATCTTTTAGTTGCACGGGGGCTGGTATATAAGAAGATAAAAGGAAGGCAGCTCCTCTCTGCTATCTATGCCCACTCTGGCCGCTCCGATACCTTTCGTCATTGCTGTCAGGAAAATTAATTGCTCGTAATTAATTTCTCTATCGCCAATTGATGCAACTACTGCTGCAACTACAGCAGCAGAAACAGTAGATGCATCTGCGAAGCGTTACAAGATATCTGGTTTGAAGCTGCATTCATCTGCTGGATGTTAGAGCATCCCGTGTGTTCCCCTTGTCCCTTGTTATAGACGTGGTGTTGTGTCGTGTCGATTTGTGAAAATTGATGATTCCAATTATGGAACAGTCACAACGTGCTTAGCAGTGTGTTATTACTTCTTCTACTTGTTTTCAGTCCAACTACCGACCGAGCAACGACGACGATGACAACGACATGGGACTATCACTATGGTGACGATGATGATGATGATGATTATAATGATGATGATGGAAGTGTTGATGGTGGGTTCCAAGTCAGCGAGACTTTATTAAAAGTTAATATAGAAGTAAGTATAAACTCACACATACAGGAAATGCAGGGAAACTTTGTGTTGTACATGTACACCTGGTCTTGATCGATATTTTTGCATAGGCAAACAGGATGAGAGGTGTATAAAGGAATGAAGATGTTGCACCTATTAGTTGCTGTCCACTCAGATTGTGTTCACATCACTCATGGTCCCACCGCCACGCCATCAAGTGGCAGTGATCATCTAATCAGAAGCAGGTGTGTTAAACTACCTACATTTTTTTGTAATTCCCAGCTCAGTGATAGATTTTCGAAACAACAACAAAAAAATAGACTATAATTCTACAAGAAAAATTAAAGATAGGATTCTTTGACATTTTGAACAGATGCAACTTACATATACATAGTTTACCTGACAATAGCCATGGGAGGAAAATTTGATTTGATTATAATTTCAATGATAACATTATTTCATATTTCATAATAAAGTTTAAAAAAATTCAAAATAATTAAAAAAAAAAAATACAAATGGAAAACTACATAAGTCATCTTCTTTAATCAGATCAACAATTAGGCAGAAGTGTACCATTTCTTTGTAAAAAAGTAAGCAGTAGGCAGGGTACGTATTTTCATTTTATTTAAAATAATTTTCCGTGGATTTCGTACAAAACTGAGTACATCGCAGTTTTTACTCCAACATCTCTGTTTCGCGAGTTACACTCGAGTTAACACACCAAACTCGGCAAGTAAACTTCGAAGTTTGAGTGATCTTGCAAACAAATTTTCGGTGATAACTTCTCTTTTTGTATAACACAAATTAATGGCTATTTCGGTAGTAACTTAATTTTTACCTATCGTAACAATTTATTGGAATTAAAACAAACCCTTCATTACCCCAATAATAAATCAATTAAGGACTTGAAACATTTTAAATGCAGTATTATTCATAATTAACACCTGTGAGTATCGTTATTATTTTGGGCAAAGGTGTTGTTCTCCCTTAAGTGATAAATTCGATCCGCACTTATAGATGATCTTTTTTATGTCTATAAGCACCCAAATTCAAGAGCTACCGGGGCATGTGTAGTAAACAAAAGTTATACTGCGTATCAAGAACATGCGCTAGGGCATTTGCGCGGTTTGCATTTACCATTTTGACATCTGCCAAAAGATATGGGATTCTAATGGAACAACAGCATATGTGCGGTGTAAAAAAGGGAGAGTAAACAAATAAATGAATGAATGTCCTTTCGGATTGTGTTCTTTTATCATTTAACCTTCGGTGAAACGCATTTTGTATGTTAACACCCTACTTTATCCTGAAATTGGTGCAGCTGATATAGATGGCACAAAAACGGTGTGAGGGTTTTTTTTTTTCAATATAATAATAAATGAAGGTATGTACCTACTTGCATTTAAAACAAACCAATTCGAAAGTAAGAGTTCCGCGCATAATAATTGCAAATAAACGCTAAAACTTCCCTTAATGTTTTATTGTTCTTTTTTGTATGTGAAAATATAAACAGGGGTTAGATTATCTTTAAGAACTTGCTACGTCGTAGCAGAATTTCTTTTCTTAAAGATTCTTTGTTCAGGAAAAAAAAAAGAAAATCACTTTAAAAAAAAGAAATTATTCAAATTCATGCGCTTTATTGTATCCAACGGGTTTTGATGAATAATCATCTTAAAGTAATGAGGTATCTACATCTGCTGATTTTTTCCATGCACTAGGCTCTAAAAGCTGAGTTGTAAGGTATGAAGGAACATTTGTAAGTAGCCAGTACCTTGTACTTCAAAAAAAAGTACCATGTACTTGGTACTTGAAAATCACCAAGTATAAGTACTTGGTCAAGTACTTCATTCCAAGTACGTGTACTTGGTACTTGGTACTTGGAAAATATTCGCTTATAAATTAAATGAAATCATCTGAAAATAATGAGAATCAACAAGAACGAATTTTTGAAATGAATTTTCGGCTATACTTCTTAAAAACTACTAATTGAATTAATTCATGTTGTAAAATTAATGAATTAAGCATTTCCAACCGATTCTTCAAACATTATAAACTGGAATCCATTTTGAATTTGGTATAAGTTTTTGCCAAATATTCCAATACAATAGTTTTCCTTTAATAAGTTTAGCTTTATTAGCATCAGAACTTTAATACGAAGTTTCTTTTGCATTATCGCCTCATGATTCTTTGTGAATGATCCAGGTGTTACAAAATTTGAATGTTTAAATAACTGTACAAGAAATGATATCGCAGAGAGTTCAAACCTTTCCAATACATTTGATTTGAAAACAGATGGTGGCGCGGCACAGTGGCTTTGCCCCTTGCTTTCCCGAAATGCCTGCATATGATAAAAATGCCACCCCAAGGACAGACACAATTCATAAATTCATATCGAATGCGACAATCAATTCAATTGTGAGTCTTTAGTGATCGTTTATTGTTTGATCATACAAGAGATCCCTTCAGTTTCAACAATGACACATTCATGAAAACTCATTCGGATCGCCACGGAGGAATCAACCAAAAGCCACGGCCACGGAAACATCAACATAAGAACCACGAAATAAGTTGCAGAACTTGAACTCTGCTCAGCTGCAACCACACAGTAAGGAATTAATAACAACTGATTTTTTGTTTATAAAAAAAATGGGTGAACTGACTGATGTGACCGTGACGCGCCGACTGAAGAAGACCACAGCTGAGCTTCATTTGTTGTTTACTTCACAAGGGGTGTGAAATCGATCTACAGACAGTCTTCAGATTAAGTTGATTAAACATTTACTTACACTTTTTTCATATTTTCAAGATATCTTGGATAGGAGAAGTCAACACGTGTTCAATACACTTTTTATTCTTGTGGCTTTTTGAACTTGGGGCTGCACCCTTGTCTAGTCTGATGGAGTACAAGATCTAGTCTTAGTTTTTGAGTTGAGTCAACCCGATTTAAGTCACCCTGGTTTGAGTAAACCTGGTTTGAGGCAACTCGACTTGAGTCAACTCGGATTGATTCAATCGGGTTTGCGTCACCCCGAGTTGAGTTAATCTGGTTTGAGTCAGCCCGGTTTGAGTCAACTAGGCTTGAGGCAGCCCAGGTTATGTAAACCCGGCTTTAGTGAACCAGGTTTGAGTCAATTAAATTTATTTGAAAATATGTAAAACAATATAGATTCTTAACATCAAATGCTAGTCAAATTTTGCAAATTGTCACTTTTATTTAATATAAACGAATTTTCCCAACTCATTAAAATTTTGGGGTTACCCCATAACCCCCGCGCGCCGGTCACACTAAGCCTTTCAGAATACAAAAATGTTTATACCTGCCTACATCAGACCAAGATACTCCATTAAAATACGAAATACCATTACCACTCCGTTTATTTTTGATTTTCAGATTTTTAAATATTCCCCATTAAAAAAAAAGAACAAAACAGACATTAGATTTCGAATGTCATTTAAGTTCAGATTACAAAAATTTATCGACACTAAAAGTCTGTTCGTGTACTCCACAAAAATATCAAATTCTACCCAAATCTACCAAATTTAGCCCAAAGCTGTTCGCGAACGCAAAAATCGTGTAGTTTTTGGCAGAAGAGAACGCTCGCGAGAGAGTTAAAAATTTCCCTTCCTGACAATTTTTGCCAAATTCTGCCCAAGAAATTTCTTTGGGCAGAAATTATCAGTTTTGTGTTCTGAGTTGAGAACAACAACAAAAAGCAAAATGATTGTTGTTTACTTTTAGTTTAGTTTTTTTTTTGGAAAAAATGCTTTTCTTTTCTTATCTGTTCGTTTTTTGTGTATTAAATAAATTTACTGATCAATTTATTTTAAAATAGAAAATGTGACTTAAGCGTGAATTTCGTGTTTTTGTTTATTGTGAAGTGCTTTTTCGTTAGACAAAACTGATATTTGATACCAAAAAAAACTGTTTTTTTAATTGTATTAAGTGCATTAATTTTTTTTTTATTTCTGGAAGGCTAAGGTTGTGATTAGCAGATTAATATACAAAATATACAATTTTTCTCAAGAAAATAAAGTTAAAATTGAAATTCCAATGCCGTGGCTTTGTTTCTTATGGGATTTTTTTGTTTACTTTTTGTTGACGTTCAAAAAGTTGTAGAAATTTTGGTTCTGTGCGTTCGTATACCTTTGCACAATTTTACATCTCTCTGAGAGAATTACATCCCCACTCCTTAAATTTTAACAGACTGCCAAATTTAGCCCAGAAAATACACGAACAAACTTAAATACGTATGTAATGTGAAGTGCAAATACTTAACATACACATTAGAATAGAGAAACATTTTCCCACGTTTTAGTTTGAAAATCTCAACAATTTCTTAAAGATTTATTAAAATCTGTTGCAGAATTTTTTAAATTAAATTAATTTCCAACAAGAAGACAGCACTGGATAAAGAGAAATACTTAATATTCAACGAAACAAAAACAGCTCTTATGCAATATTCTCTTTAATTTGAATTGAGTATGAGGAAGGAGTTTCCAGTATTATTTTTGTTTTGTATTTACAGTTATATGTATGTACATATGTTCTTATATTTATTTATCCTATAAAAATATTTTTTTTTGATTCATTTGTTTTGTTTTTACCGGTAGTATTACCATGTTGAAATATTTTAAAGAAAAAAAATTTAAGTTTTATATTATAAGTGATCGAAGTGACTTGCATATTATTCAACCATGTGATTGTAAATAAGTGGTTTTTATATTTGGCTACAATTTTACAGTCTCATTTCTTGTTTACTTCTTCTTATTCTTAGCACATGGGTAAATTTTTGGTTTTCGACAATATTTTTATGAAGTAACTTTTTCAATACTTTTAAGTTACTTGTCCCTGATAATGTCATCGAAGAAAAATTTGAATGTGAAAATAAGTGCCACCTTACTGAAAATATATTGTAAAAAAAATCATCGATTTTTTGTTTAAAAAACTAATTTTATTATTAAGGATTTGCATTAAATGCTAACAAAATAGCTACAGTTCTAGTTGTTTTTTTAGAAAAGTTTCTATTTGGTTGACAAACATAACAGCCTTAAGGTTTCGAGTAGATAAAAAGTAGTTTTCAACAAGGGCCAAACAATCCAAAGCCTCTTCATACGACTGTATGGGTTCATCCAACACATCATCAACCTCTATAACTTCAAACAGCGTCACAGTTTCAGGCTCTGGCGGTGGTTTATTTGGTACAGCTCCTGGTTTGCGCAGCACACCAAAACGTAATTTCGTGGCGGATGCTGGTGGTGATGGTACAGGTATTGTAATTTGTTCCATTTTCTGATGTTCTATTATTTTCTTTCTCATCTCTTCTTCTTGCTGGCGCAAATATTCACTACGCTGTTTTTGTGCATGTTTAATGTGTTCCATTTGCTGCCTTTGTTTTTCTTTAACATTTTCTAAACGTTTTTTTTGTTCCTCCAACATTTTAGCCAAACGATTTTGTTGATTATCTTGGAATTCTTTAAGTTGGCTAGTTTCTTTTTCATTGGATTTGCACAAAGTTTTCTTCTGGAGGAATTTCGGCTTTTCTTCTTTTATAATTTCTTCAATTCTAAATACTTGACTTTTTCCAGCGTCGTTTGTATTTTGTTTTAATTCTTGTTGTAATTTCATTTTTTCCTGAAATCTTGTCAACCAACTACTCGCAGGGAATTGATTATGCACTTTTAATAGACTCGCTGCCTCTTTTGCCTTTGCTTTTAAAATATTATCAGGCATTTCAACATTTCTGTAACCACTTCGTACACGATTCAGCCAAGTCATAACTACATGATCAATAAAATCCAAATCATTTACATCCTTTAATGTATTGCTGTTATCATTGTCGTTTTTTAATCTTTTTGATTTTGGCGGTGATGTTTGGCAGTGCTGTCCTAGCCGTTGGTTTCTTTGCTCTTGCGTTGTAGGAGTAGGGGAAACAACACTCATTCCCTTTTGTATTGGTGTTGGTGTTTCATCATCAGAACTCAAATCGATTACTGTAATCATTTTTATTGTGTTTCTTTTCTTGTTTCTTATTTATATTTATTAATCTGTAAGTAAGAAAGAAAAGCTTTAACAATTAATGTGCTTAAAATTACAATTTATTAATTCTTACCAAAGAGAGATTTTTCCAATTATTGCCTTTTGCACTTTATTTTTCCCTCCACTGAACTGCGTGTAAATAGGTACACAAAGTCGCAAAACACAGATATTTCGCATCTACTCTAATCAACTGGCTCTATAAACTACAACTGAGCTGGTTAATAATGTGCTCTTTTTTGCTTTAGTATATATGTGGTTGTATAGGGTTTCTCTCTTTTGATATTAAGGTTAGTTTTAAGAGAAAAAGCATACTGTTTATTAAGTGCAAAATGCAAATACATTACCCACTCATACACATATAATAATGTAGATAAAAACCAGGGTTGCCGAGGTAATAGTAAGTAAATCTAAATAGAGAAACGAAAATATTAATATCAATATTAATAGCCCTAGTGGGCCTAAAAAGCCTTGAGAATTGAAAGCCAAAATGAAACTGTTTAAATCTAAATCTATTAATTATCCAGTTAACGAAGACCCAAAATTATCAAATAAATGCAATAAATCACGCTGTCTGGGTTATTTATTTATATCGAAGGGGTGACCTCTAGGTTTAACATACTAAAAGTCCCCAGCCCAGGGCCACGAGCTTGAGGCTCGAGGGGGTTAAAGGTTCCCTTTTGTAGTTCTTCGAGAATATTTTGAAAACTATGCGTATTAGCGTAAAAGTGTACAATACTAAATAAAAGATTATTAAATTTACTACTGGAGGGATAAATTCTCAAAATATTGACTAAATATAGGTAACCAGCTATTTGAAAACAACATAAATTCCTATAATACTGCTATATACTTATTTTAAAAGCTCAAAACAAATTCTTTTATTATATAAAGTTAAATCAAGTTAAATTTTTCGAAGAAATACGTTTGAAAACTGTAAATAAATTTGTTTGTAGAAATTTTAATAATCTTACTTTTTGTAAAAAGTGTATCAACTTTTACGCTAATACGCTTATTTTTCCAAAACTATAAAAGTATTTAACCCCCAACCTAGGGCTCCTAGCCCTGGGCTTTTAGTATGTTTTACCTAGAGTCAAATAATAACCCAGAGAGCACGATAAAGCCGTCGTAAACGTTTAAATGTTTTAAACTTCGTTATTCTGTTCATCTACGTTTACGACGACTTTACACTGTTGCATGAGTACCCTTTTTCTGAAAATAGCATTTCTATTAATTTTTATTTTTCATTCAAAAAAAGGAGTCCCAAAATCTCCATAAAAGCTTTTATATGACAGATATATTTTTGATTTCCCATTTTTATCCTGGTGGTTTTGTTTTCCAAGTTAAGAGATTATCTCTTGGGGATGTTGTCCTCCCATTTTTATCCTGGTGGTTTTGTTTTCCAAGTTAAGAGATTATCTCTTGGGGATGTTGTCCTTACTTTAAATTTACTTGGGGATTTTGGCTTTGGGGATTTTCTTCTGAGGAGTATATATGGCTTTTGGGCAAACTTCACTAATTTATATTTTTGTTTTGTTTTCTATTATAAGAAAAACCAAAATTAAATAAAATATTAATAGTTTTTTTGTATTTAAAGTATTTTTTTTTATTTATTGGCTTAATTAAAGCGATTAACACAACAATTAATTACAAATTTTAAAATCTAATATAAACAAATAACAATAATATTTACTTCACGTGACAAAATGTAAAAACACAATGAATTTACCTATGTAATTAAAAACTTGTAAGTGTTTTTCAATACTGTATAATAATATACGATATATGAAAGGTTTATAGGGTAAAATTGGTATAAAGTATAAAATTGTTTCTGGTATCTTTATTATTATGTACATAATTTTACTTTGCTATTATTATTATAGCTTTTTGTTTATGGATTTAAATGTATTAATGTGTCTTTTCTGATAGACAATACATCATATTTTTTTTTTAGGTTTTTTTTCAACTGCATATTGTTTCAAATGTGTATCTAAAAATAACTGGATATTTCTGGCTTCTTAACTTACAAAAATTAAATTTAATCTGAGTTATTTAAAAAAAAGATTGCGAACTTATGCTACCTTGAAGTTCTAGCGAACTGTTATTTATACTGGGTAACTTGTTGTATGCACTGGTTTTCATAAGAAAGTTGGCACAAAGAGCTGCGTTGCATAAAACTTAATGGGGTTCTGGACTCCAAAAGTGTGATTAAGGATGTAGAATGGTACGATATTGAATCATGAGCTGGCTTAAAGGAGTACGCAAATAACGTGTCTGCAATCCACTTGATATTTTCAATCTTCTTGCTGATCAGAGTGAAGTTCCTCGTTATTCAAAGCGTACATACAGCTGTAAATGACATCTACATGGACCCCCCGATCATCATGCGTTCGGGTAACTGGTGCTAAAATTACAAATGGTACTGCAATGGAAACACATATTATTGAATCTTGTTTGCTTGAGCAGTAGGTATGTCTTTAATAATTAACTGCACCTTATCAGTCTCCTCAAAGTCAGCAAAAGATGCAAATATTTGTCACTTTTTTGAAGAATTCTTTCAACAGCGCACACCTAAGAGATTTTCCAAATTTTTGGGAGAAATTGTTTTTAAAAAGACGTTTAGGTACTATTAATGAGATGCGATCTGGAGTCTATGACTTTGGCATATTCTTCAAACTGATTCAGTCTTTTTCCAATCGAAAAGTTGTTGTCGCCATTAAAATAGTGAATAGATTCTTCAATATTTTTATTTTTATTATTATCAGTCTAGTGATTTCTTGTAAAGTTGGCTAGATTTTTTAGTCTACATATTTTTTATTTCTTAAGAATCTTATACGAAATTTTCTTTTTCCAGATCCTCATCGAACATGTTGCGATAAATATTATTTTCTTCAATTCCGTTAAAATAGTAGTTCTTGTCTTCAGCCAAATCGAGAATATATTACGCTGCAGTTCACTCAGGCGTAGGTTTTTCAGTTCTTTTGGCTTGTTGGAGGTGCAGAAGTAGCATTTGTTTAGTTCACGCTGTCACTAACTTTACGGCACTAACTTAGTTGCTTTATCCAACATATAGTTAAAATTATTATTATTATATACTTATTATAACTGTGATATTATTTTTAATCAATGTACAGGATTTTATTTTGCTGTTTTTATTATAGTTTCTAATTTTTGGATTTACATAAATTTTAGGGGTACTCATGCAACAGCTTAAGATCGTCGTAAACGTAGTAAAGTTGTAAACTTTGTAAATCTGTCAAATTTTCCATACAAATGTGACAGAAATAACGAAGTTTAAAACTTTACAAAATTTACGATGAGTTTACGCTGTTGTATCAATACCCATTTTGTGTTTTATAATAAATATTATTTAAAATTATATGAGAATAATAATCCAGTCTTGTTATATAAAATTCCTAGACTATTGTTTTTAAATATTTTTCTCTTTTACATTTTCTTCATTTTTTTTAAGTCATATTAATTTTTAATATGCGCTTTTAGTAAATAAGCTAATTTTATTATATAATAAGAGATAATTATTTGTATATAAGTTCAGTTTGAGGAGATTTCTTCAAGAAAACTTTCAAAACTTCATCGTAGAAATTATTTTTATCTTTTATTTCTTTAAGAAATGATTTTTCGATGGAAATAATTGCAAGTTCTGACAATTCGTTCTCCAACATTTTATTTCTTGCATATGATTTTGTGCGCTTAACAGCTGAAAAAGAACATTCGTCTGAGCTATTCGACATTGGAATTGTTAAAATGAGTAAACTTAACTTCAAAATTTCCGAAAAAGTATCTTTTAATTCCAAAGTATTAAGCATTTTGGGAATGTCTTTAATGGTAATATTTCTGAACTGTAACTGAGAACAATTATAAAACACACATAGTTCATTTTTAAGCTTTAGAAAATCAAAAAATGGACCATATGAACATTTAAGGCATATGAATGCTTCATTTGGAAATTTTTCATCATAATCATCAAATTTTGCTGGCGAAAGTAATTCTAAAAATTTTAATTTTTTCACTGAATCGAGTCTGGTTTCAATTTGTAAGGATAAAGTGTCGATTATTTCAAAAAATATTAGACGATATTCCAGTTCTAAGTTTTCTTCAGGTTTTGCAACATGATAAATTGCATTTTTAGCTGTTTCAAAAATGTTTTGAAATTGTGTTCTCAAATTATTGATTTCTAGCCTCACCATATCAATTTTCTCACAACATAAATCAATATTGAAAATATTTGTTTGTAAAACACTACACAAATTTTCTGTATGGGCAAAGACATCATTAAAAGTAGTGAGCATAAAAACTGTATTAAAGGAATTCAAAAATTGAAGAAATCCTCTCGCTTGGATTGCGTCAGTTGCCCATGTATCTGGATCATCGATCATTTTTTCAAACAATACAATCAAGTCACTCAAATATGTCTGCACTACACTTACAAGATTAGTTAAATAATTCCATTTTATTGGGTCAGCGGTAGGAAGTCGTTTTTTTATTATTTGATGCAAAAAAAAACTTCGTTTTGTAGACTGCGAGAAAAAAACAGACAGACTAGATAAGCTCACAAAAAAAATATTAACCTCCCGAATAAAATTTACTGATTGGGAGAACACAAGATTCAAATTATGTGCATTGCAATGAATAAACAATGCATGAGGAAACTCAATTCTAACTTGTGATTGGGTTTCGTTTAATTCACTAGACAAAACCGTGGCTCCGTCGTATGTCTGAGCTATTAGTTTTTCACCCAAGTTCTTAGACTTTAATAAGTTTATAATTTTGCTTGAAATTTCTCTAGCACTCCGATCACGAATTGCATTCCAAAATTGGTAAAATCGCTCTTTGGTGTCACCATTGGTGTCAACATACCGAAAAACTACAGACAATAGAGAATGTTTTGTTATGTCTGTTATTTCATCTAACATTACAGACACAAAATATGCATTTTCAATCTCTTTATTAATATTTTCGGTGATGACACTTGAAACTGCATATATTAAGTCATTCTCTATATTGTTGGAAATTTCTTTAAATTCGGTTGTAGAATTTAAATGTGTTTCCAATTTTGGGTCATATTTGGCTAAAAGTTTTAAAAGCTCAACATAATTTCCTTTATTTTCTTCAGACTCATCATGTTTATTGTTTCTGCTGAATGCTAGCTCTTGGGAGCCCAAAAAGCACACAACATCTATTAATCGCTCCAAAACAAGCCTGTTTTCAGATACTTTTTCATTGTGAAGAGACACAGCCGCAGATGAATCTTTTTGAGCGTTGAGCAACAAGTCTATATGAGGGGTGCCGAATGTTTTTAATTTTATGCAACATTTTATGTGTGCTCGGGAAATGACATGTTTGCTAGATGCATCCGTAAAATGATTTAGATCAGAGTAACCCGAAGTCCAAACGCCCCTTTCGTGGTTCCTTGAAAAAAGTAAGCAAGGCCAACAAAAAATTTTGTCCACAGCGAAACAACCGCAAAGCCAAGGCTTTGCTTCGTAACTTTTTTCCTGAAAGCACCTTTTAAATTTTTTGTTTCTTGAAGAAATTTTGCAAATGAAATTTGGAAGAGGTGGTGTTGGCCTTCCAGAATTAATGACTTCTAATTTTTCTGCCGAAGATAATTTTGAAAATGGTTTTTCGATTAACTTTTCGATTATGCAATTACAATCTAAAATTTCTTCTTTAATTTGTTCGCTCATTGTCAAACGAAAACGATCTTTTTATTCAGAAAACCAAAATGATAATCATAATCTTCCTTTTTCCTTTTCTCAAATCAAAATAATTAATGTGCTCTAATAAATAGCGCACCCGGCAACACGCACAAGCACAATTGAAGAATATGAGAGCGAAACACTAACATAAAAAATATTTTATTTCTCTTTTATTAGCTCATGTCTCTTATCTCTTTATTTAATAATTTTTGGTCTCTGCATCTGTATGTGATGTCGTTAGTACTTAGTAATACAAGGAAAGATTTTACACCGAAGGCACAGACAAAAAGAAAATAAATCCGAATTCTTAACACTTTGAGTATAAGTGTCGCACAGTTGGCGCCAAATTTCAATAAAATCTGAATAGCTCAATTGATTTTAATGTAACTATCTGGTATGACAATAAATTGTTAATTATCACCGATTAGCCCACTCTTAGAACTTCAAATATAATCCCAAAAATTGACAAGAACTTGGGTGGACTATATATTGTTGTCTCGTATTTAGTTGCAGTTTTAGCTCAAAATATAACTGTATTAGTAGTATTCATAAAATTTTAATCACACAATATTTTTGAAATCACATTGAAAATTTAGTTCCAATCACTTTTATTGAAAAATAAAAAAAACTTTAATATAATTCAATACTACGCACAAATTTTGTTTTTGTTTTGTTAGGGTAGAACAGTCAGCTCACTTTGGATGTGAAAACAAAACCGGGAACACGTGATTTTTATGACGAAATGTTTGCTATTGAACATAAGTTTGTTATAAAGACTATAAAAAAAAACAAAGCACCAGTGTATCGTTTAAATGGTGAGAGCTGAATGAAGGAGAGAAGTGTGAACAATAAAGTGGTGCGCTGGATAAAGTTGAACACCAAGCACTAAGTATGTACATAAATATGGCAGATGGATTTTTATTTTTGTCTTTCTATTTGAATTTTGTTTTGTATGTGAATTCGCCTTTTATCACTCGGTGCGCTGAAGGGAAGAGAACATCCTAGTGTTTGATTTTTTTTGTATTATTATTACCGAGAGTAATTTTTCAACCCAATAAAGTAGTAAATCAATGCTGTCGAACGTACTTCAAAAGCAATACTTCTTGTTTTAAGGGTTGATATTGAAAAGGTAAACACATAATTTTGATACCTTCTCTCTCTGGTGACATGCCGTGCACATTTATTTGTATTTAAGTATGTTTAAGTTATTCATTTTTATGATCGATTAATTCTTATACCTAGCGAAAAACTAAATACATCGAATAAAAAATTCATTGTTTTTGTTTGTTGTGTTATTGAATTATATTTATTAATAAATTGGTTTTCTCAAAAATTCAAAAATATTTACATAAAATCTCTTTAAGTAGGTAGGTAAAAAAGAAAATATAATACAAGAAAATTTAACAACTTAAATAATTGAAACAAAATTCATGTCATAAGCAATCAGTGATTCACTAATTGAATTTAACCAAACTACAAAAAAAAATTATGAGAGCATAAATATTTTCTCCGAAATAAATAAATGAAATGGAATACTAGACAAGAGTCAAGTTATCAAATTTTCCACACGTTTTATCATACGTTGTGCTCTATTGCCCTTAAAATTATGCACGGCTTATTTGTTTAATGTATTGGAGTTTTTTTTCTAAAACAACAGCACTGCTCTCATGCCAACTGCTAGCCGGATTGAGGGATTATTTGCACTCTGGCCTTGGTGAAGTTGAATACTAAGCTGGTTTAAGACTTAAGGTTTGTAGGGGAGAAGTAGAATGAATTATTTCGTGTTTATTTTAATTGAAATTTCTGTTGTACTATACCTACGTGGATGCACTTTACCACAGTGTACTAAAATGATGAGAGTGAGAATACATTCTGTTAATAATGACTTTTTTCTCTACTTTGACTATGCGTAAAATTGCAATCTCATGTAAAGGAGGTTGCATTTTAAATCATACGAAACACATACCCATGTATTTGTATTTATATCCAAATTACAATTTCTGATGTAAATAATGAAAGACTTACAATATCTGCGTTTGTTTGCATGTCCATATGGAGCTTGGCGAAAAGAGTGACATATCAACATTTGTTACCTTTTGCCTTGGTCTGTCATTTGTAGGTATTTAATTATCTTACGAACAAACATTTGACATTTCTTTATAAATCATCAATAACACAATGAAAATGGTAGTTTGGCATCACCGCCTTCATCGGGACAAAAGCTGAATCCACTTAATTATCTGGACATAGCTTACTACATTTCCACCTTACACTAATTTGAAGGAAGGAAGGAAGATTAAACTAGATTAATTTGAGGTTTAATAAGGTTTACCTCAAATCTTCTTTAAATATCGAAGATTTACCATGATCTTTAATGGGGTTTTCCGTTAGTAAAACGAATAAATTTATTTTTGATTTGGATCGACCAAAATCAGCTTTTTTGACAGACCCAAATCCAGTTTTTCGTTCCATTTG
Organism: Dasysyrphus albostriatus; assembly: GCA_946251815.1. Lineage (NCBI taxonomy): Eukaryota > Metazoa > Arthropoda > Insecta > Diptera > Syrphidae > Dasysyrphus > Dasysyrphus albostriatus. The sequence goes on from OX276336.1 coordinate 144,965,036, forward strand.
GCGAACATTCAGCTTACATCAGCTTTACAGTATTAAATGAATCCCATTATTATATAAAGTCCAGCTACTATATAGTCCAGCAGAGTATCGAACAAGGCTAGATGTCAAAAGTCTGATTTCTTTGAAAATTAATAATTTATAGATAGCACAAAAATCACCATTGGACCCAATAACCAAATTTAGAGACAACTTAAATATTTAATTAAAATAGATCATTAGGGTATTACCCTATATAATAAACTAATCATGGTATGACTGTAATATTTAAGTGGACCCTAAATAACGAATATTACAAGGTATGGAATATTAAATATGAAACATAACATGTATGGTTCATTATTTATAGCCCATATCATTATGGTTGATTTAACTTAAATATTTCAGTCCCCTCTAAATTTGGTTATTTGTAGAGCCCAATATGTCTACAATCTGCATACATACATTGTAAGTAGACAAGTCCAAAGTCCTTTAAATTAGGTAAGTCCCTAAAATCTAACTTTAATAACATGACAGATACGTTAAAAAAAACTGTTCTGAGAAATGTCTGTTGAATTATTAAGTTCACTATTAGGACGTCTTAGATTTTACTGATCTTTTCCATACAAAAAACAAAAGACAAAGTCCGACCATGCCGACAATTCGACATTACCAAGGAACGTAGTCCGACCTTATTCTACCTTGTGGAGTCTCGCATGTCTCATTCATAAGAAAAGCTTCTTCTCTTATGAAGTCTTAATATGACAGGGAACCTGTTTCATTTTGTTTAGTTGACTCGAAGTAGTTCTGTGCAACAGGTCGTACCCAGAAATCTTTGAGTTTCTATTTAAATAGTGTTTCTTACTTACATTTATTGCGTATAAGCGCTCTAACGCGGACGCCACAGGTAAGTTATAAGTTTTGTTTTTTCAAGTTGGAATATAATTAATTCTTACTAACCTTTTTTATTTTCTTTGATTTTGTTCTCACTTTTCGTTTTGAGAGAATGATGGCGATAGTCAGACTCAGACATTTAGGCGGTGATAAGCGAATTAGTTGTGATTTTGTTTTTGTGTAGGTTAGGTGTATGGATATATACATATATATATATATCCATATCAATACAAAAGCATAAATGCTCAGCTGTTTAAATGAGCTTTAACTAAAGAGCAATTTATGTAAAGCAAATTGTATTTTGAAGAGTGATATAATATTGGTTCTACCTATATCTTCTTTATTTGCAATGATAATAAGCCCTTTAAAAATAATAGGCAGTTAGGTATATGTAGGTAGTAGGTACACAAATTAATATGTATGTATGTAGAAAGCTATTTTAAGGAAATGTATTCTTCTATGGGACCCAAGTGATAAAATAATAACAATTCATTCTTTTTTTTTCGATCAAAAATAATAAAATTCAAGATCAAAAGAAATCCAAATATGTGATGTGAATGTACATAGGTACACCTATATTCGCATAGAGTATAGAGTATGTTTTATGAATTATAAAAATTCCATTTCCTATAAAAATATGTTTACGAAGTGAGGTGTTTTCAAACAGAAATTGAAGCACCTATTCCAATGGTAAACAAGAACATCTTCAGTTGGTAGGTATATTTTTTGCTAATGGGTGCACAAACTATCATGCCACGAGGTAGGTATTACAGCTATTATGTACCCATTTAATTTTTTCTTAATGCAGTTTCTTGTACATTTTCTTAAAATTAAATCTGTATGATTGTAATAGGTTTTAATGAATTGTGCTAATAAACTAAAATTGGCTGATTACCAATTTCAACGATTAACAACTCAAATTATGAATTCATTTCTTAAAAATTATTATGGGGTTAAAATTCTATTTCCCTGAGACAAGGTGGGAAATTTCTGTAATATTGACCTAAATGGGAAAACAAATTATTTAAAATCAACGAAAGCATATCGGTACAATAATGTGATGTGAGTTTTTTTTTTCAAAGCCAATATTCCATTCTTTTTTATTTGTTTTTCAAATAAAATTGTTTAAGTGATAAGTATTTGAGAAATTAAATTTTAAAGCCAATATTAAAAAAAAAAGATAGTCAATTTTACAAAAATTGCCACCCTTGCCTCAGGGGGGAGATAGAATTTTCTAACATACAATTTCGTTCTTAGAATAACATCAGAAATTATCCCCCAAAAATATCAATCACGAATTTGGGACACAGTATACACGAACCATTAATGATGGAGGTAACCAAATTATGTGGTGGGCTGGCCATACAAAAACAAATCGGGTTTATTTGGACCACCTTGTACATTCATAATTTCTAGCCTGAAAAATTGGCAAGTTTTTGTTAAGTTTCGTCGAGGCTCAAAAAAGGCTAGTGAGACCCTCGCTAGAAAAATTTGTTGTATGAGTCTTTTTATCCCATCACAAATACCCTATATACATATGACACAAGAGAAAAAAATATTTTATGCTCATCATATAAAATTAAGAAAAATTAAGGTAGGTTTATATTTACTTTTTCATTTTCAACATTACACAACTGTATTGCGAAATAGCTCAGTTGCTAGAGTGTTGGACTGTTAATCCGAAGATCACAGGATCAAGTCACAGTTGAGACCACTTTTTTCTCTCTAGGCAAAAGTTTACCTTACGGGCAAGGCCCTAGAGAAAATTGATAGTTACCCTTGCTAGACCCTTGCTACCATCAATGTTTAAATTTGTTCCAGGTGGGTTGTACTAATTAACAACATACTTAGTTAGTAGTAGTTTATGCATTTGTTTGAAAATTAAACTCTAGATTTTGATCAAACTCTCTTCATTAAGAAGATATGAGAGATGGAAATAGAGGTTGTCATATTTGTTGACACATCTATTCGTGTGTTTTTTAGAACCAGAAAGATCAAATTTTTTAGCACTTCAACAAAATCTTGAAAGGAGTAAAATCTTATACCCTACGACGCGAGATAATGCGCTCACCAAAAGAGCATAAGTCGAGTGACAGCTATCAAAAAGACCAACTCCGAAAAAAGTATTGCCAGATTGAAAACCACAAGTTTAAAAAACACCCTTTAGTTTTTTTTTTCACTAAAAAACTGTTTATTGAACATTTTTACAAATTTGTATCAATTATTAATAGAATAAAATTACCCCAAAGACAATAGCATTCTTTAGATATTAAAGCTGAACAACTTTTTTAAAAACTAAAATTAAGATTTGTACTTACACAACAACTACAGTTATAAGTTCGATTTTGTTATTTTATATGAACTTTGACATAAGTTAGGACAAAAATCATAGAAATTCGTAGTTTTTGAAGGTACGCAAACAGATAAATATATTTTTGATATGTCATTTCAATTTTGTATACATACTGAATCGAATTAGTCTTCACAGCTTTACAAATTGAAAGTTGACCCCCTGAAGTGTCTGATACATTTTTACCCACATGAAAGCGAAGTATACTTATGTGGTACGGTCATGTATATTTATGAACATCTTAATAAAGTCTGTATGACATTACATTTTCCCCTAACTTTATTTCCATCCAAAATGAAACCAACAAATCTTTTTAGTCGATTTTTGTCAACAGTTTCTGGAATGGTCGAAATTCATACCCACAACTTTGGATTTAATTTTTCAATACTTTGTGTGTTTGCGTTCTACACTCAAATATTTTTATTTAGTTTCAATAAATTAGTTCATATGACTTTCAATTCCTGAACAACTCTCTTTTAAATTGGTGAAAGAAAAAAACATAAAGATAGCCAAATTAATCACCCGCAATTAAAGCCCCTAATCAAATAAATAAATATCAATTCAAATTCGATCACACATGCCAACACGCACAACCCCTATAAGACATGGCAAACAGACTATTGAATATGACAAACACATGGTTAGGTCATGCACAGGCCGCGATCATTACACTATAGCCATGTCATAGTCCATTGAAACTACAATCTACGCCACCAACTTTTTCTGAGTCGAGTACATGCGCCTCTGTGCTCTGAATAAGTCCAATTTTCAAGAGCCTAATCCGACAGTTTTGTTAATGAGTCGTTCACCAAAACCAAGCAACAACTATGTACTTATCAGAGGGGGACCCATGTGGCAGGCCGTACATGGAAAAAGGACACTTGAACAAGACTCGAGTGTTAACTTTCAATTATTGCGAAGTAGCAGTAGAAGCAAAAGTTAAATGCAGCAGCAATTAAATATATCCAATGTGTCTTGTCTGTTGCGCCATGTCATTTTCATTGAATAGTGCGGCGACACCAGGGTGAACATATGTTTGGCAGAACTCTGTATGCTTGCCCGGTGAATGAGTCTACATATATCCATGAACCATGAAAGATCTTCATAATAGAGATCTTTTTTTTTGACAACTTAGCTTATATCATGACAGGATATAGTTTCTTGTTTTTTTTTAGTAAAACTGACATTGAAGGGGCGAATATTCATAAGAAAAATATTCTTGGCATGTGCTGGATGATGCTATATGCTAGATCACAAACAGCTGATAGTAACTGAGGGCGTTTGTTTTGGATATCTACAATATGTAAACAGAAAACTAAAATATTTGATACGGTAGTTGAGCAAGTGAACTAAGGCATTCAAAATTAAATTTCAACAGATTAAATGTTTTTTAATTTTAACCAAATTTTATTAAATTACTTATTTTTTTAAACTATCCCATATGATCTTCTATGAACATGATCAATAAAAGATCAAGATTAAGATTAAGACCACAAATTTCGTTTTTTAAGTTAAACAGCTCTAAAAACATAGGTACAAAAATGCATATCAATTTTTGAAACTGAACGCGGAAACAAAGTTTAACATATGTAAGTCGTAAAAACTCGAATGGAATAGAATAAGTTTAGTAATTTTTAGAAAAAATAGCAACAAACTGGACTGGACTGAAGCCCCTTTTACACTTCTCAAAAAATAAACCCCCGGTCCTAATTAAAAAAAAAAAAACTTGATACCCACAAACAAAACTTTCAACGAAAACTTTGTAAGTAGCTAAGCAACCTATTATCCAACCTCATAAGAAATACTAGAAAAAATAATACTCACCTTTTTTTCCAACCCGTTTAATTGCACTATTGTCTGTGCATTGAACATGGCAGTGATTAAGGTCTGACCAACAACGCTAACAACATCCACTGATTACGCCTTACTTATATACAAAAGAGTGTGAGCAGTCATTATCCCACCCTTAACTACCTATACGAATGTGCAAATTGGAAGACTCTCTGTCCGTTACAGCAGCCAGGATCCTCTGCATCCCAGACACTCCGATTATTCTGCACAGTGCAATTGTAGAAAATATATTTTACCTAATCACTCTGTCTTGAGCAAATTGCTTAGCCATTTATCATCGCAGGATCAGTGCCAGACAAACATTTGGATGTCTATAAATTTATCGAATCACACAGAGCATACCTACCTTTTGCAAATCGCAACCCACAATTGATTATATTATTCGTCGTTCGCACGATCCTAGTTAGCGAAATCTTGAGCAGAGGAAGATCCTCTTTACTACTTACTTATATTCGCCAGATGAAACTCTCTATAAAAATTCACCTGTGGTTCGAGACGATAGTAATAGCAAATGAATAACTTCTTGCACCTGCTCATAAAAAAAAAACTAATAACACCAAGTGAGAAAAAAAGGAAAACTTTTTAGACAGGATGCCACATCAGTCGGGCTCGACCGCGACGTTGTAAAAACGCCACTCTACTCCCGTCTGCCTGCCTTTATCGAGCCAGCGATTATTTATTCTGGCTTTTCTGCAACTTTGATAATAATGATAATAATTGCTTCGTCGGATCGCGAACGGGCACGGGCACTGCGGATTGAGATGCGAAGTCGGCATTCATAGGCAAAGAGAGACACTATAGGTGTTCCTATCCTAGGCAGGTTCATGCTTGGTTTGGCTATTTGCCGGGAAGGAAGTTGAGACGTTTGATGGCATTCCATTCTAGACAGATGTTCCGTATTTAGTTTCACCCTTTTGCTGGCTAAATCACAAATCTGTGATGGGAGACTATTATACTCGTATACACACATTCGATGGGGATGGGGAGAAGTTTGCAATAACTATTTGCAGGTGCATTAAGTTATTTTAGCTTATGGAGTGGATTGCGAACGATAAAATGTCGATGTGATGAAATGAACCCTACGATGGTCATATAGTATCGAGAGAAAGAGTCATATTGAAGAAGTACTATAGCTTTTGAATCACGAACTCAAATATGAGGCAACTATCTAAACGCCACGTATGCGCGTAACTTCAAGCACCACATTGAGCTCAGACCTTCAGGTGGTTGGACAAATTTACCAGAACCTAAGGTCATAAAAGTGGCTTTATTAAAAAGAAGAGCTCAACAATAGTATATACTCAAAGGTTTATCGTCGGCCTTCTGTCAAACCTCGTAAGTGCTTCAATGCCATTTTGATATTTTTCATATGAAAAAACCACATAATTCAAATATCAATGTCTCGAACTGTATATGCGATGGTTTCTTTTGTTTCTATCAACCAGTTTTAAACTTTAACGGTCAAGGAATTTCATATTTGGAACGTTATTTAAAAAAAATATCATCAAATATTTTCTAAATTTAAAAAAAGCGGTGCACTTGTTTAGGCACTAGCTTGATGTAAGGTGGATGTGAAAATATAAATAAATTTTTGAAGTTATCATGTTTAACCAAACACTATAATAAAACTTAACAAACACAAGCGGGGGTTTTGGTTGTATAAAATCTGAACCACCCAACCGATTTCAATGAAGTTTTCAGAAATGATAAATGACTTAAAATTAAATCATTAAGTTGTAAGACCAAAAACTAACAATCTGGAGTCTGATTTTAAGGCAAAATCAGGTTTATGTTTTTTTTTTTAATCCGATTTATGTTAATAGTAACTGAAACGGCGAAATTTTTGCGTATTAATTTTCAAAGAGTTTATAAAGGTAGAAGGTCATGATCAAAGTCTTCTTTTAATTCACTTTATGTTCTATGGCCTTGTTACATTTGGATCGAAATCGCGTTCAATTTCATTTCAAGTTTAATTAAAAGTGTTTTAATTTAGACTATAGAGATCAAATTCAAACGAAATTGACACCAGGCTCAAAAGGGACCGTCTCTTTTGCCTCTTTTTAGCTTGATCTTCGTTAAGTTTAATTCCAGCTTTAAGTTTTAACTAATCCATAAATAGTCTCACAGCTAAAGGTTAAATTAATATTCGGAGGCTCACTTATAACTTTGGCTAATGTTTTATGTCATAATCCAAAGAAAGCTAGCCATAGTACTGAAGTGAAAAGAATCTTTCATTATACTCAGTTGTATTACTTTTTTACAAATTTAAATTTATCTCGGCAGCCTTGCTTACTCGTATTTTAGTAAAAAGAATAAAATTATCTGAAATGAAACAATCAGCTATTTAACATAACAATTTTAATGGAATATAAGTATTTACTATTAGTTTCCGATGAATTTAAGTATTTACTTGGATGAATCTACTTCTGAAAGTATTTGCCTGCTAGAATAAACCCATTTTTTTTGCATACGAAATTCAGTAAATACTTCATATTTAACCTCTTACTAGAAGTTATATTAATTACTTTAACCTTTTACTTCTAGTAGGTATACTCTTGCGTTTTATGCATATCAACCATAGTTCTTTTAAATATGCATTTTTAGCTTCATGTAGTCCTTCTATTTTTCGGGTTTGCAAATTATTGACTGCATCTAATGTTTTCTTCTACTAAAAATTTATTAAATACAGTCGATGAATTTGGTATTTATTTGTTAAGAACTATGTACATTATATTAAAAACAAACAGAACTAAAAAAATTACCATTTTCTACCCTTTTTTAAACTATGAAGGCGAATAGGTATTCCAAAAACTAATATGACCTTTGTCATTAATTTTATTCCTTCTATATGAAACACTGTGAATAAATTAAAAAATACCATTATAATATCTACATACACATACGTACATAATATCGTCCAATAATATAAACAACAGCATGTCTATACCGATACCAAGATAAATCTTCAAACAGAGAGTTGCTAGGTCGTTTAAAGAGAAATGAATTCTCGCATTAGGCCGCCACATCACAATCATCGCCATAATAATAATAATTTGTCTTTAGAAATGCTATGGGGTCGTGTATAGCCTTTGCATGGCGATGGATGTTATTATGAATGTAAAGCGTATATTGTGTGTGCATTGAATATATGTATTCCCTTGGCCGACCATCTACTCAATTAATTAAAGAAAAAAAATCCTAACAAATGTTCAGTTGGTTAGATTCAATAAATTATTTATAAAGTAATTTAGTTGAACATAAACTTTAACAGTTCGTAGACCTATTTTTCATTCATACTGTTTTTTTTTTTTTTTGATATATCGGAATATATTTCGGTACGTAATTTTTGAAGGTATTCATATGCATATTGAAATTTTTGTCAATTTACAATAATTCTATGAGAGAAGATTCAAATTTTACTGCAGAAGTGCAGAAACACATTTTTTTCAAAATCAGCTCAAATCTTTGATTCCAATAACTGTTGGATAAAGATATAAAATTTTTTAAAATTTCCTTGCTTACACATACTCGATGATGCTGTTTTGAGATGTACACATTTTTTCTTAAAGGTGAAATCACAGCTACCTTAAAAGCTAAACAAATTTCAATTTTCTCTTTCTGAGTCTCCTAAAACATTTACATAAGTAGGTATCAAGTTTGCAAAAAGTCGATAGAACCCAATTGCCAATCCAATTTTTCATCTTCTCCATCATCACCGTAATGATCGAGTTCAATTCGTTTTCTAAATATTTTTATCGCAAATATTAATGGCATTACAGTTTTTATCCGTTAAGATCCCAGTAAGTAGGTAGGTATTGGTAATCCTTTCACATTTTTTGTTTTGTCAAATTAGGTACTTTGGGAATATTAAAAAGAAGATACTTCTTCCTTATTTACTCTACGGTTTAATGTTATGCCTCTTGATGTATCGATTATTATTTATGGCCTGTAAGTCAGTGAAAAACAATACACAACATACCACCTTTTCAAAGGCCTCTACTTTGGCACTCCAGTCCATAAAGTATCCATATCTAAGATATCTCAAGCATGTAAAGTGCACTCGTTTGTCATATTGTATTGAGTGACGATACTTCAGTGCATAAAGAAAAATGATTCCCGATTGCTTTCAACAGATAGATACGTACAGGAGGAACTATGAACATGAACATATTGTCGAACATAATCTCTTGTGCATGGGAATTATATAACCGGGTCGGTGTGTAGAGTACAGCCAAAAGTAACTATAGGAATTACTTAATGTGGTGTTTTTTTTCGTTTTAAACTTTATCAGTTTAGGGTAAACAAAAACATTGGCAGCTGGGTCTGCCTCGGTTACTCGTGATGTCAGCTCGCCATACCGCACATTTGGAAAATCAATAATCCTCTCCATGGTTAACCCACCTACATACGTTACTTATGGCTTTTGGGTTGTTTAGAACGCACACGCAAAGAGCACTGGAATCTCTTTCTGTCTAGAATCGCGATTTTATATATGAGTTATCCACTATCCACCTGGTCGTACTCCAATAGCGAAGAGAGTGGTTCGAGGGTTGTCCTTCTTGGCAGTCAAAGTATTCGGGTTGTTATACGAATTTCGGCAGTGGACAGAAATAGTCTTACAAAAATGTAAATTAAATAATATTTGTTTTAAATATACCTAAGTTCAAAGTGTTTCGAATAATTCATAATTATTAAATAGAAAATATGTTTACAGAGGGTTTTAACTTTTTGGTGAAGCCAAGTCATTGAGGACAACCTTACCCCTGAGAAACAAACCACAACCAGACAGAATGGGGGAAAACGTGAAGAGAGTAAGTTTCGTTGCAGCAGCAATTGAATTTGTATTTTATATTTCTTTTTTTAACAATATACATTTTAGCAAACTTCCCGAAAACGCAGAGCACTTCTTTTACGGGAACGGGTGTCAGTTATCGAAATGTACAACACCAAACCACGTCCCAACTATGATACTCTAGCCAAAATGTTCAATTGTGGTCGTAGTCAAATCAAAAATATTCTCCGGCAAAAGGGGCAAATACTTCAAGAATATCACAAGAACCCTGAATCAGATAGAGTGCGTCGCAAAGTGCCTACAATTCTTTTGGCTTTAAATCAATTGGTCGATGAATGGCTTATAAGAGCCTTGGGTCATAAGATTCGAGTCACTGGAGAAATGATTTTAGAAAAAGCAGTACAAGTACAACAATTCCTCGACTACGAAGAATTCGAACCGACAAAAGCTTGGCTTCGTTCCTTCAGGCGACGACATGGATACTACAGAGTTGACTTGTCCTCCATCGAAGTAACAATAGATAGAACTAAATCCCTCAAAATCTTAGACATCTTCGAGGACATTAAAGCTAGTATCGATTATAATATTAGATGTGCCACTGAACTCAAGTTGATTCGCGAAAGTAATTGTAACGCCATTCTGGAACAGGATTCACAAATCGATTCGAAAGCAAATCTGCAAAACCTAAGTTGGGATGTTTCCTCAGAAGAATTTCCATCATCCGAGAACAATGATGCCGTCGTCATAAAGGACAACTCCGATGCACTGGACTACCTCAGACCCTTGGAGGAATTTGCTATGTTAACGGATAATTTTCGTGCTATAGGCCTCATTTCGCAACTGGAGGCGATATTTCGAGCTAAGATGAGAGCCACTGGAGATGTTTGTTAATACGAGAATCATGTTGATTATTGAAGTTGTCGAACGTCGAACGTCTCCAAACGTATGCTTCCATTGTTTGTTTTGAAAATCTTCCGTTTAATTCACTTCCATAGAATTGTATGTGTGTGTAAGCCAATATGTACATGTATATGTAGATATATATTCATTATTTTTTATTTGTTTGTTTTTATTTAGTAAATTAGTAAATATATTTAATAACATTATGCCAATACGCTATACCTAATATTTAGAGAAATGCACTTTTTTAAGGATGAAAACTTGTTATTTAATTTTTGAACGAATGCAACTGAACTATTCGAGTGTTGTTTGTGTGGATAGCAAGCAAAGCCACTAAGTACATATAAAAGAAGAGTGAAATATTAGATATGTGTTTGTATTTAAAGGGTGTTTTTTTTATAACATGAGATCATTTAGGTGTTGTAAAATGCATATAAATTTAAATTTGGAGTCATAGTACAAAAAATTTTGTAAAAAAAACACCTGTTTGTGGAACAACTTACACGAAGGATGATTTTTGTATTACTGAAAGGGAAAAATAATTAATGTGTCATTTTGGAATTGACCTTAATATCTGAAACTATTGGTTTTAATGAGAAAGTTCTCAATTTGTATTTCTATTAAAAGTTAAATTTCGAATCATATAGAATTTTTGTTTTTGAATGCATGGACAAAAAGTTAGATAAAATAGTTCAAGAGTTATTTTTAAAAAAATAAATAAATCTCAAGTTAAAGAAAAAGCACCCTCGTCCTATGGATAAGCTAATAGAGCTCTCTCTTTTCACAGCTTAAGTTAATCAATCACGAGTTATATCACAAGATAGAGTAGTATTTTCAATTGCAACCCAAATAAGTTTACAAAAAAAAAAAATAAGTGCAGCTCGTGCATGTGACCAAAGTGAAACTTTTTTGCCGAATCTATAACCCTCGATTTGTAAGTATAAAAGTAAGGATATGGTATTTGGTTTTGGGTATCTTTGGCTTTAAAAAGTGACATTTTCGGGTTAATTTTGATGAGAAGTCCAAAATAACTGCTGCCAAAAAAAACTTGCTATATTTACCGTATAATTCACCTAAGTTGTGGTGGATACATAGTCTAAACTCCCTAAAATTTAAACTAAAAAAAATTAATTTCTTCAAAAAAAGCTTTCACAGAAAATAAACCATTTATTTCTATTACACTGTGTGACAAAAAAATGAATGTACTTTTCGGTGAAGCGAAATAATTCCACGGGCATCTGCTCCACATGGGAGTTTATTCCATCATAAGTAGGAATCTTTTCCACTTTTCAAAGGGCGATTTTTTCTCACCCGAAATTTTGTGGAATTTGTTCCCACCTAAAATTCGGAACTTGGGATATTGATTCATAAATATAGAAAACGGCATTGTTTATTTACAGAAATAAGCCAGCATTATGGCCAATAAATAGTGAGGTATGTATGGGGGGGGGGGGCATGCTGCCCTGCTTTGCCTCATAATAGGATTTGGGGTGGGTGCGATGTTGGGTGTATGCAAAGTTTCTTTTGTTAGATTTAAAGAAACCATGTTTAAAAAAATACTTCCTAAGAACAAATCAAAGAAAAAGAAGTGAAGTTGATTCTCATACCAAGTGGGAAAAAACTCCACTCTCTAAGTGGAGATCTTTCTCACTAAAAGGTGCAGTAAATTCCCTCTCTGGGTGAGAATAAATTGCACTTTAAAAAGTGGAACAGATTCCCACTTATGATGTAATAAAATCCCATGTGGAGCAAATTCCTGTGGAATTGTTTCCCTGCACCATACTTTTCTTGAGCACCAGATCATTTTGTAGGTCTTGTAGAACCTAGTAAGATGGCATTCAGCAAATTTCCCATTTACCCCCAAAATCTCGTTTTAGGGCGTAAAAACCCTTTATGATAGCCTTATGTGAATAATCACTAACTTTTTTTTTACCATTTGGTTCTCAATATTGTTTTTTTTTTGTCTGAAAGAAGAAAAATAAGCCTTTTTAAAAATCGAATTTTTTTTACAAAAATGAAAAATGTCAAAGAACTAGTCCAAAATGTTTGTAATTTCCAATTTTGTTATATATTTTTCTCATTTTGATAACGGTTTTATCTTTTGAATAAATTTTCGACACTTTTCTTCTTTGAATATTTCAAAAATATGATTAATTTAGCTTCCAAAGAACCTTTTTTCATTCAAATCGTCCAAAAATTTACTAATTTATGTGAGTTTTAAGAGATCATCAATTTGTTGTGTGAGCTCTAATGCAACGCTCAAGTGGATTTAATATTGAATATTATCGCAAGGGGTAGTAAAAAACAGATTCCAAAACAGTTTTAAATAAAAAAAATACTTTGATCTAACTTTAAGGATTTGAATGTAATAACACAAACGTAAGGGAGCCAACACTTATTTTTCTATAAACTTGAGTTATAGTAGCTATATCATGGGTGTAAGGCCTCAGACTCCTGCAGAGGTGCACACATTCTAATATTTTTATTTTTGATTAAACATTTTCTGCCGTCACTAGTCACTGACACTTGAACATAGACAGTCTTCAGAAGTGCTCTTCATACTACTTAAAGCTTAATATTCACTTAAACTTCGTGCTGGTGAAACTCTTCTTAATTGACAGTTAAAGTCATATATCGTCGGCTTTCTGGCAAAACCTCGTAAGTCCGTTTTGGAAAAATTGCTTAGAAGACACAAAAAACAATTTAAAAGGTAATTAAATGGAATTTTTAGATCATAAAAAGTTTTAAAACTGGTTGATAGAACCAAAAAGAATTATGACACAATTACCGAGACATTAGTATTTAAATAAAGTATGATTTCCTTTGAAATGAAAACCATTAAAATGGCATTTTAAGACGAGATTTTAAAGAGGTTTTGACAGAAAGCCGACGATATGTGGACTGCGGACGCTTACACTCCCTGTTGTATTTTAGATAATTTTTACAAAACAGATTGTCACAGTATTATTAAAAGAATACACTTTCATACGGTTCAAACGGTTTCTGCATGGTTTTAAAACATTACAGATTTAATTTGAGCTCTGCACGCAAGTCTTGACAACATCTCTTTAATTCATAAAATTTTAATAACTCAGACAAATTTTAATACTTGTTCTTCAAAAAAAGCTCACCTTATATGAAATTGAATAAGCTATTGCAATATTGACAGCCAAAAAAAGTTTTAAAATCGGAAAGTATATACAATTGTTCTTAAAATCGATAAAATGAGATCAAAAACGCAAAATTCGACATGCTTTTGACTAAAACTCCATGAATTTCTTTTTGAGCAAGACATGCGATACATTCCATCTTTTTAAAAAAGTAAAGAAAAATTAAATCGGGTAAAAAATGGCGACGTTTTAAGGCTACAATCTCAAAAAGAATAAAATAACTGTTTTTTAGCCGTAAAATGAAATTTTGGGGGTATATATTGGAATTTTCAAATATGCCATCTCTTTCAGTTCAAAGTGACCTACAATTTCTACCGGGTGTCGGTTCAAGTATTATTTCACTGTGACACAGTGTTATTTGTTTCAAAGCAAATTTGTTCTTCCTTTGTCATCAACATAAATACATTAAATTTTATATGTGTGTTCCTTGACTTTAAATTGTTGTCATTTTTAGTCCAAACTTGTGTCAAAAATTGTTTTTTATATGAATTTTGACAGAACTTTCGACTTAAATGCGCAGAAATTCAAAGCAAGGGAACATCCTTATATTTCACGTCTGAGAAAAAAGAAATTTTCGTTTCTGAATATTTAATTTCGCTTGAACTTTTAAATATTTGTCAAATTTCGGAATGAAATGCCATTTTTAGGTAAATATAAAAAACTAGTTTTTCAAATTTTGCTCAAAAGCATTTGCTGGTATTTTTATAAAATTTCGTACTTGCCAACGTTACAATTTTTGCATTAAAACTGCACATTTGATTATGACACCGAACGAAAATAAGATTTTTGGCCTCTGTGTTTATTGGTTATTGGTCGACAAATTCTGTTTAAACTTTGCAAATATTCTTTCATCAAACTGCTTGAAGGTTAAACGAAAATGTTTGAAGTTATTATTTTGCTGCTTATATTAATAGTACTTGATGATAAAATCTGTGGTACTAATACAAAATCCAATATGTAAATTTTTTTTTGGAAACTATTTTCATAAAATGGACCAAAAGGGGAAAAGTCAACTATACATTTTTATTTTTTTGACATGTCGGGTTTTATTTGAGTACCACAGAAGCTAACCCAGCACGTTTTTTTTTTTAGGTTGTAAAACACAAACAAACATTTTTGAGTACATTAACTTGGTAAGTAATTTTGTTTTGCAAGAGTGAACAATGCAACACTAGAGTTCTATAATAGTTATTGGCACTTAAAATACAAAAATTCAAAGTGTCTTATTATTAAGTATTTTCAGAATTCATCGACAAGAGGGGATAGTCTTAAAAAAGAGAAAAAGATGTCAGCGAAGGTCAATCAAAGAAATTATTAATATTCTTTTGTTTATTGATTTCTTAATAGACTGTCAGTAAAGTGAAGAAAAAAAAACAAATTTGTCAAATAAAATAAAATGTTAGTTGTACGTACTCTTTAATTTCTGATATTGGGTGATATGCATAAAACATAGTCAATGCTTTAATTAGAGAATTTTTAAGTATATGCTATTTTTGATATGCATACAAATGCAGTAAATGCCGAAATTTAAGTATTTACTTCAGGCTTTAGTATTAACTTATTTTGGGTGAATTCTATTAGCAAATACTATATTCCGAATGCATAAGAACTAGTAAGTATTTTTTTTTTCTCTACTAAGTACTTGACTTTTTCAAAGTTTTTTTTTTCAAAGTCTTGAATCTGATTTTAAGGCAAAATCACTTTGTGTTTTTTTGTTTTAAGTTGGATTTGTGTAAACTGAAACGGCGAAATTTGTGCGAATTAATTCTCAAAGAGTCTATAAAGGTAGAAGGTCATGTTCAGAATCTTATTTTAAATCAATTTATCTTTTACGGGCATTGTGTCATTTGGATCGAAATTTATCTGGACAATGTTGTGTGCGCCTTTTTTTGTTTTTATCTAGCTGTGGCTTTCCTATGAAAAAGAATAGCAGCCACCCAGTTGACCCTTCGCACGAAAAGGAAGATGTGAATTCGCATCAGGTCTTATCACGTGTCGCTGAACCAATGATCTCAAGTAGTTTTCTTTTTTTGCTTTTAGGGTTTTTTTTTTAATCTTTTTTTTCTGAAAACATGTAAGTAAGTTTTTTATTTATTTAAGGCCAAGAAAGTTCAGGTGAAACTCATAATAGCTTTTCAATAGCTTTAGCCGGGGGAACACAATTTTTTCGGGGAAAATATTTTCCATGTAAAAATCACAATCGGGTGAATCCCAAAAACCAAAATTTCGAATAATGAAAACTTTAAAATTTTACTTTTCATAATCTCGCAATAACAAAATCTAGCTTTAAACAATCTCGCATTTAATATTCTTGCACCGACGAATCCACAAATATTAACTAAACTCGCAACTTAAAATCTATTGAATATCAAAAACTCTCAAATTCCAATCTCACAGAAATATATCGGTCTCAGTTTGGCAATTAGAAATTAATATATTTTCTTTGATTCCATTGTTTTCAAAAATGTATTTTTTAACAGTTAAAAATGTTACTGATATTACAACTGGATATACAATTTCTATATACAATTTCTAAGTTCTCTTAACAACAATTGAAATGTTAACAATAACAGTAATGCATAGGTTAGGTTGGCACCGATTTATTTTTACAGAAATCTCACAAAATTTATAAGTTCGAGCAGGTAAATTTTGCGAGAATTTAATTCCCGAGAATTGAGGGATTTTGTAACTACTATTATGCTGAAGGTCTAGATTCGATTCCCCGCCACTGCCACCCAAAAAAATTGTACGTCCCTAGGCCCTGATTCTCCATGAGCTGTTGCGCCAACAAATTTATTTATTTATTTAGATATTATTAAATGCGAGATTATAAAAAGCAAGATTTTGTAATGCGAGATTTTAATTTGGAAGATTTCATTTGATCAACTTTTTGAAAAGTGAGGGTGCAATCCATTGAAAAATGTCGAAACTACTAAAAAAATAAGAGGAACGTTAATTCACACCAATTTGTATTCTTTATCCTTATATTAACTATTTTCTGTGATGTGAATTTGGATCAAAGACAGTTTTTGGGCAGATAATCACAAATAGGAAGAATTATGTACTATCTTAAGATTTTGATATTTTGTGAAGAACTAAACAACTTTTCTACGAGTACAGTTTTGAACTGAAGTTTAAACAAATGCACAAGAAATCTCAGAAATTCAAAGTATAGAAAAGAGCGGATTAAGATTGAATATGTAGGTGTAGGGGTTAAAGAAAAAATAATAATAATTTTTTTTTTGAGGAACTTTTAAGAAATAAATTAACTTTGGGAGTTCGGAAATGGAATCTAAAATGCAAATGTGGTCTATGCTTTTAACTGCAAATAAAAAAAGAGTAAGGAGACATTCTTTATGAGTAATGGGAATAATGCCGTTTGGATTTTATTGCGTTAGTAATTCCCTCATAAAGTATAAAATCTTTGTTTTAAAAATTCCTCCATAAAATAAGAAATCATTCGCAAAACTTAAGTGTCCATGTCCATAAGCTAGTTTTGATTCTGATGATTCTCAAAAACATTAAATCCAAAACTCTCAAAACATCATAAAAGACGTTTTAAGTATTGTGTAAACAAAATTATGCCTATACCTATATGAACATGCATATTTTCTCATTACCCAAGAAATTTGAGTGTCCTTAAAATTCTCGGTAATAGGAAAAAGGCTAATTCTATTTTAAATACTGTCATAAAACACAATTACGTAATACTGCCGATTTAATCTAAAAACTTTCCCAGTTGCGATACAATAGAATGTAAGAATGTGTAAGAGTATCTAGGTTTATTATGCTCGATGACAAAAATGATGTCCTGAAAATATAATCCACAAGCTATTCGACAGCAACACCATTTAGCAATATGCCCTTTTCAACTTCATAAAGTAACTATTTGCTAGCGTCATACCCCTAATAAAATAAATTTCTTTGGACTACGAATATACTTCAAAAAGAGATATGTACCTACCTGTCGTTCGAATTTGAAGCCGATGCATGTCATAAACATTTTTCCCTGAAAAGCCCGTTGCCTAATCATTTCTGGAAATCCAATTCTATATAATATGTGTAAAACTCAAGAGTTTTACATCCAAATATCCTGTTCTAAGTTCTTCTATGCACACATATACGAGCCAAATGCTCACACACACTATACGTTTCAACCCCTGCCTGGTCGATAAATCTCAAGCTCTATACGACTACGACATCAACACAAATGCCTTGAAAAGTGCTTGAAGAAAGATTCCATTGAAACTCTTGAGCTGAGAGAGCCCCAGAGTCCTTCTGCGCAAGAGCTGAATCAGTGAAAAAATCAAGAAAAATTTTCGTCACTTCAAGTATTGAAAAAAAGGAGATATTTACAAAAGATAACTTAATTTTAGATTTTTTCTATAAATATCATTTATTAATTCTTATTTTTCATTAAAACTTACAACTAATTACATACAAGTTTATGTTTAAAAATATTTACATACATTTTTATTACAAAAAAAAATAATTGTACTGTAGAGAAATTATTTTACTCCTGTAGCTTGAAAATGGCTTCGAGCTGCGTTAGTAGGCCGATTGCTCTGAAATCCTCCTTTTGCAAAGCAAAGTCTTCCAAGGGTTTCATATATTTCAAGGCATCTCGGTATGAGCTGATATTTTTCTTCTTCTCGTTTGAGGCTTCTTCTTCATCTAGGTCCAAAAGTATCGATTCAAGTTTTGGCATCTTTGCGCCGGGCTCATAATAATCGTCGTTTTCTTCGTCCACTGTCACAGAAACCTCAAGCTTAGAAGACAAGTCGGCATAGCTATCACTGAAGTCGCCATCATCGTAGTCATCATCGTCGCTGATTTCGATTGAATTCTCTGCCGCCAAATGCTCCTGAAGGGCCCTGAAATCTTGCTCTTGTTGTCTTAAGTCTCTGATGACGTCAGCAATTTGCAATGACAAACCGCATGGTGCAATTCTTGCTAAGAGTTTTGAGCCAGGTGCAGCCGTTTCTTCATTAAAATCCTGTAGCCATTGTTGACTGGGTGTGAAAGTTGGAATGTCCAAAAGGTCTGCTGCCTCCTGAGCTTTGGCGATGAGGACTCTTCCAAAGATATCGCGATATGGCCGGTTCCGTAAAAGCCATTCTTCCATGACTTTGTTCAAAAACTTGATTTTTTGTTTGTTTTCTTGATCCAAGACGTACTCCTCGGAGGGTACAAGCCTTAGTCTAGGAAAGGACCTCGGATTCAGACGGCGGCCTCCAACATCTTTGGGATCAAAGTGCAGCGAACAAACAAGAGGCTTCTTGAGAACCCTTATTTGGTTGTAGGAATCCTTGCAGGCGGACAGCCATATTTGATAGTCCGGAGATTCTGGCAACGGGAAACGAAAAAACTTCAGATCGGGGTTGGTGATCGAAGATGAACTGCAGCCATAGATAATACATCTCCTGTTGTTGCGCATCGGCATCTTTTGTCTTTTTTCCATTTTATGTGTATAATTTTTCAAAATAAACTCAAAAAATGAAAATCCCTCGCTCACGTGCTGGTCGCCAATATGAAACTAACTGAACCAAAAGACTCCAAAACACTGAAAACCGTTCGAAGACGAACAGAGTCCGACACAACGTTATTTGTGGATTTATAATATTCCCCTTGATATACACAGCACCAGCACCAGCTGGCTGACAACGACGACGACGGGCTTCAGGCTGGCGTGACTCTCGGTCGATGGCGTACTTGAAAATGGTTTCACACAGCACAGCCTTTCCTTTGCGCTTGTATTTTGTTCGTTCTATCTTGCTGTTGGTGTGCTGTGCTATTGTTGTTGCCTCATCCGGTTTTGCTCTCTGTAGAGTCTCTCGAATCTCGATGAAAAGTTATTCTGGGGTGGCTCTAGTTGTTCGTCGTTGTATTTCGCAGACCTGAAAATGTTCAACTGAAACTGAACTGACGGCCGTGACTGGATGGCTGCTGCTGCCCGACGGGCTGACGAGATGACTGCCTGAGTTTTTGAGTTGTTGTTGTGGGTTACATGGAATTCTATATAACAGAGTTTATATTATGTATGTGTATGGATAGGCAGGCACCTTGAGTTTTGCTGAGGATTTTAGTGAGATTTCCGATGAACTGACATAGTGTCTGTCATCCCCACACAGCTTTGAGGAGTAAGGGTAAAGGGAAGACGAAAGATTCAAGATTAGTTGGTTAAATTGGCAGAGGGAAACACAAGTAAGGGATAACTTCGTTTTTCTCCTTTGAAGTATTTAGTTTCCTTGAATTTTGTTGAAAATTTTGTTGGAAGCAAAGCATCTCTTCAATATAGGGGTTGGACGAATGATTGTCCTAAGGTACCTATGTATGGAAGTAAGTATATAAGAACGGACTTTGTGCGTTATGAATCGCAAAGGATTCAGAGGGAGAAGAAGAGGATGCATAGAAGGAAGAATATTCTCGAGAGGTAAGAATATATCCATGGGCGATTGCTATTGAGAATATTTTGTATCTATCTACCAAGGATATTTTTGTGTGAAAGCAAAATTTGATGTCCTGAATTAAAGTATTCCGTTTGCTTCTTTAAGATTATGGGTTTTTGGTAGAATAGGTATAGGTACATTCATATTCCATAAACACTTGACAGGCCATGCAGGTTGTATCGTGTAGATGCCTACGTAGGTACATTTTATATATACATAGAATGGTTTACATACATACACTTATAAAGAATGAAAAATAAATGAACTGAAAGGATTTTAATTTGCAAATCTGATCAGCTACTTTTTTACAGGTATATATAGGTGGGTAAGGTACCTTTCAGTTCATCTTGAGTAAGAGTAGGTCAGGTTTGTAGATACCGTACCGATATGTATTTTTAATAATTACAGTTCTTATATATTTTAATGGGTAGGTACCTAGGTACTTTATAGGAATTCAAAAGAATATTTCCGGGTGCAGAAAAGTAAACTATACAAACATTTCAACAATAAAACAGGTGGAGTCAGTTTAGATAGAAAGTTAGAGAAATGTTGTAGGTTAATATGTAGGTATTTAGTCATGAATTTTCTACTTTACTTTACTTTTTCTACTAAAGTTCTTTATTTATAAGATTTTTGAACATATTAGGGTATGGTTTTTTTAACAAAGTTTAAGATGTGTGCAACATTTCGGGATTTAAAGTGGAAAGTGGCAACCTTTCTCTCCTCCTTCTGACAGTGTTGCTAATTTGACAAAACTTCTTAAATGTAAAGTAAAGATGTAAGGTCGAATGACCAGCATAACCTCACATCGTTCACTAACGCCCCTACTATATAGATATAGAAAGGAAATCACTTCATCTCGCAAGTATTATAGTCAAGTAACTTTATATGTTCATCAGACCTTGCGTCAGATCCGTTAGCTCTGATTTTTTGCTGAATTATTTGTGATGCTAGCTTAGTAAATAATCCAAGTTTTCAACCTCAAGCGCCAAACGCATCATAATAAATCTGGAAAAAATCCTTTACCTCCTCTTATGCCAGAATTCCTTTATTCGATATTCTTTTAAAATAAGATTGTTTTAATTAATTTAGCCACTGAATTGGCTTCAATTTTAGACTGAAATTGTTTTTCTAGACCCAATAGTTTCCAAAATATAGCTGTTCAAAAGAAAGCAGAAGTAAATTTATAATA
This sequence comes from Dasysyrphus albostriatus, assembly GCA_946251815.1. NCBI lineage: Eukaryota > Metazoa > Arthropoda > Insecta > Diptera > Syrphidae > Dasysyrphus > Dasysyrphus albostriatus. Next base: position 144,986,610 of record OX276336.1, read on the forward strand.
ACAAGTAGTAGATATAGTAACACACATTATAATAACAAATTAACTAGACTCAAAGTGGTGAAGTGGATTCAATTTTCTCAAAAACTAGAAGACCGTTTGTAGTGCAAAAGTACATAAAATGAAAAGAATATGATTTAAAAAAATTGTGTTTGAAAATTATTTTTTCAAAAAATACCAATCAAAATAACAATATTTTAAAAGAATAGTGAAGGATAAATTTCTGATCTAAGAGAAGCTAAAAGATTTGTTTTCCAGATTTCACCACTGTTATTCAATATTTTTTTCTATTCAAAGTCACTTTTTTAAATGATTGCCCCTCCTGCCTGAACCGGGAGGTATGCTCAACAAACAACTCAGCAAAAAACCAGAACAGCCGGATCTGACGCAAAGTCTCCCTCCTATGAAATTACATGGATACTGCACTAATTAGACCGAGAACCCATGGTAGATGTTGGGTGTGAGTGAAAGCAAAAAAAGAAGTATAGGCATCGAAAGCTTGTGTAAAACTTATTTAAACAATCAGTCTTCCACTAATTAATGCTTAAATGATTAAACGGTGCACCGAAAACAAAATGCGAATGCGAATCGTTATTGGTGTTTTAAATAGTTTGGCAGAATGATCTTGAATTCTGTCATATGTGATCCGAAAGAGGATATGAAAAATAATTTGGTGGAATACCCAACAGCTCGAGGACCTAGTAGCTACAACTTTCAACTTTTGATCATTTCGTGTTCTAAAAATGTTCACATAAACGATTATTTGAATGATTGGATATTTTAGGCCTTCGTTTTAAATTGGTGTAAAATATGATGAAACCAATGTCGTTTTCCATTAAACATCCAGAAGGCTCCGGAAGTCTTCTAAGACCATTCCACTAGCGAAAATTAAGCTTCAAAAATAACGGTACTTGCCATATATATATATGACTGTTAGATAAAATATTATTTACCTCAAAAACAGGTCTTACGATTTTGATAAACAAATTTTGGGAATGTTTTTAACAGTAGGTAACTGCCATGATATGGTTTTTGGTATTTGATTTTTTCATTAACGGCTTCACCGATTTTAATCAAATTTTTTATTTAAAAACATCTTTAAAATTTCAATCACATTGCATATCAAAATTTTGAAAAAAAACCAGATTCTGGATTTTTTTTAAATCTTTTTTTTTGAAAATTCAATATTTCAAAAATGGGCTATTAAATTTTTTTCATAGAGCTGTTTCAATTTTTTTTTTTCTATAATTACTTGAATATTTTAAAAGTTCTTTAGTTCCAAGTAACTTGTACTACAAGAGCAAGTACGTGCGACTTAGCCGAGAATTTAAATAATAGTCGACTAAATCCATTCGGGGGGGGGGGGGGGGGTTAAGCTAAATTCATCATCTCATATAACATGAATTTATAAGTTTAAAATAAGACAATGTCAAAAGTGTATATCGAACTGGCAGAGGCGCAGATAAGGGGTTGGAAGCAAAAATCTGGGGCTAGCAAAAAACTGTTCAAAAAGCTGTTTCTCCTAGAATATAGATGTGGAGATATCATTACAACTTTTTTTATCAAAACTTTAAAGTGTATACAAATCCGATGTCAATTTCTTTTTTAAATTAAAATTTATCAATATTTATTTTCCATAAACTCTTAAAATATCTTATAAGTACACATTTTAACTACGTATTTTTTAATTGAGCTAGATTGCTACATACACTACACAAAACTTTTGATCAGTTAACAATTTTTCGGCTCGATTTTCGGTGTTCTTATGATCATTCAAATCAAACCAAAAACTTCAACACGATCAAAATTTGTGGACAATTTTTTGTACTTTTTGAACATTTGCGAGCTTTCAAGGTTCATACTTAAGACTCCAATTGGCCGTTATATACTTTTTCCAGCTGCTCAATCAATCCTATAGCTCTAAAATTATCCTTTAACATGGAGTATTCCTCCAATCTTTTGAGGCAAGCCAAAGCCTGTTCATCAGTTGTTATTGGTTTGTTATTATCCTCGTTGTCAACATTACTGATGGGCTCGTCTCTTCCAAAAAATTGTGTTTCACAAAAGTTTTGAGGCGAACAGTTTTGATCATCTTCATCGCTATCATCAATTTCACACACATCATTGTTCGAACTACTCATTGTTTGATCATAATTCATCAAACTCTCAAAACTAACGCATTCTCTGGGTTGCTGCAGAGAAGGCACCTGATCATCACTTGAGTTCAGATCGATTGTGTGCTTGATGTCACCGTAAATATCTCTCAAATCCAACGATCTTTCAATTCCATCGTAAAAAGCCGGATCTGGTGTTAGCAATTCCTCCTGGTTGATTCTATATTTTCTCTTAAACCGATCCAACCACCTTCGGTTTGGTCTGAACTCACCATACTTGAATAAATGCTTGGCTTCGTAAGCTTTCTCCAAAATATCAATATCGGTAAGTGGTAATTGAGCGCATTTGCATCGATAAAGCCATTCGTATATAACTTTGTTGGTAGTCATCGACATCGCAGAAGGCCTCCTTCGAAGTCTATTCGGGTCCCCATCATTGGCCCATTCCCTGAGAAGCCGTTCTTTCTGCGAAAGAATCGAAAGAATTTGCGTTCGACCGCACTCGAATTTTAAAGCAAGTTCCCTTGTGTCACGTCGTGTTTCTGCAATTTTAATAACTTCTATGCGTTCTTTCAGCGAAAGTACTCGACGACTTCGCTTTTTCGTCTGCTGAAAAGGGTAACAAAAACAATTACGTAATCGAAAAGTTTAACTCTATACTCAAAAAGTTAACGGTAAAACTAAAAAAAAAACAAATGGAAGCGGCAAACTTGAGTAAATAAACGAAATTTGAAACTTACTTTTTCGATGTGCTCGTATTCAACATCAGTATTATTCATGTTGGTGCTGGGACTAAACTGATAAATTTGCTGGCCGAACTGGTTTGGTGTCTGTAACTGTTGGGGTGACGTCATTGTTGACAGAGCGTCGGACAACTAATGCTGCTTGTCCGTGAGCTGAGAAAATGTAGACTGATGCATGCGCATTAAAACGCTCTCTGGGTACGCCGTACGTCAACAAACTTTATATTATAGTATTTCTATTGAAGAAACTTGGCAGCGCTGCGACATGCGACCGGCAACGGTTAGGTTGTGTATCGGACAAAACCAAATAATATTAAAAAAACTGCAATATGGTGGCTTTCGGTTTGTAGTCGATAGAAAAGAGGTCGAGTCGGGTGGTGGAGGAGGTAAAAGAGGGTGCGGGCGGCGAGTTTGTCCGATAGCTTAACCGACTTGAACGATATTTGTGAGAGCATGGTTATAGATAAAAGCTATACCGCTATACCTGCTTATAGTATTTGTTAGTATACGTTTTATATAAATTTGCGTGGTCGAGGTTGGCTGCTTGTTGAAAATAACATTTTGGTATCGGTATAGAAGCGGAACGTGCAAGATAAGCAAACACTCTAACACGAAGGGGATGTTTAAGTTTAGGTAGGTATATTGTACACTTGTACAGTGCATGTAATGTTAGCGCTTTGTGAGTAATTTTGCTGATGATGTTTCAAAGCAATCACCTTTTTATAGATACTTTTTTCAGAACAGAATGGAACATAACGAGTTTATATATCTTTTGTGGATTGGATGTACCTATATTTCAAATGTTTGCAAGTTTGAAAAAGTTTAGGGTATTAAAGGCATCTTGTTCCTCATTAGAGGGTTTATTTCTTGTTCTTTACTGATGGGATGTGGGAATCGAGGGATTTTCTTAGAATTCTTAACCATCTTCGTTTTTCGGTCGGTATCTATCTATTTAAGCTTTTAAGAAGGATTTCGTTCGTAAGTTATTCTAAGGCCAAAAATAAATGTTATAGAAGTGAAGGTTGTATTAACAAACTGTGTCTACACAAACGAAACAAGGTAGAGGTATACCTACCTATATTCCAGATAATGAGAATAATAAGGTTATAGATGATAGGCAGATAGGTACTACAATCCTACCTGATAAGAGTCATTATCATGACAGCGTGCAGCCGTTTGCCACTGTCGTAAAAACCATTATGACGTCTTAGCTCGGGTGAAATGGAAAAAAAGGTAGGTAACTTAAGGAAAGTTTTCTTGTAGGCATTATGTGTCATAATCACTGTTAATGATAAAAAGTATGAAGTTACAAAATGGCAGAAATAATGGCATTTAGTCAGTTGTGTGATAATGCAGCATTAAAAGAGTGATACCCAGCACAATGATTTTAAGATGAACGCGTTATATAAAGCACAATTAGTTAGTCATGTTAGACGTGTGGGGAAAATGAATCATATGCACACATTAATTGATTTAAAATTGGGGTAAAATTATTTTTTTCTTGATATCTCGAAAACTACCTGCTAATAAGTTTTTTTTTTTGAAAAATGTTGAGATACAAATTGTAGCTTATATTATTCTACACAAGGTACAAAGGTACATATTGTAGTGTATGTTATTCTACACAAAAAATAAAATTTTGTCAAAAAATTTATGAAAATTTTATTAATCGATGGGCTAAAATTTTGGTACGATTGTTATAAAACCAAGTTTTTGGGGTGCCAAGGGTAAGGGGAAGACCGCCATCTTTAAAAAGAAAGTGATTTAGATTTTTTTTTTTCAAAAACTCAATGAAATTTACTTTTACAACAAAATCATGAAAAAATAACATTTAGACAATAAAATTATCTAAAAAAATGAGCTATGTATTTAAGAGATCTGTAGATTTATTAATTTTGAAGTTATAGCCTATTAAAGTAACACTTTTTTTGTACTGTAAATTGACAAATAAAGGTTTTTTGTAAATATCTCAACCGATATAATTGTAAGGGTTCTGTTAAAATTTCATCGCCATGGTTTTGCTAGAGGACGAAAGCTCAGGTGACAAGAAAAAATAACGGATTTTTGTAGAACCGTAAGAAATATAAGCATTTTTTATTTGGAGTTAGGGGCATATCTATTTTCTTAACTGAAACTCTATTTTTTTTCTAAATGGGTTTCAAAATGCTTGTAATTTACTGTTCTACAAAAATCCGTTATTATTTCTTGTCGCCTGAGTTATCATCCTCTAGCGAAACTAGCTAATAGAACAGAGCATTGGCTTTAAAAAAAGGTATAATACTTAATTGTACGTATTACCATTGTTTATTTATATTTTTAACTTTTGTAGTACTTTTTATGAAATTTTCCCTCCCGGCCAAACGGGTGGAGATGGGAACTCCCCTTCCAAAGTAAAAAGTGCTTCTACTGTTCTCCAAAACACCGTTATCATTTCTTGGCGCCTTAGTTATCGTATTATTGCCCAAAATTCACGTAAAAATGATAGTGAACTGGGGTCCTTTTGCATTTTGAAATCAAACTTTTTTAAATAACTTTTTGAGGGTAGTAAAGAACATTTTTTTAAGAATACGAAGTGCTAAAGTTAGCCTGCAAAATGTATTTGAAAGATGCCTCATTCTACTAAACTTATTTTTTTTTTTACGAAACTTACAATATTTATTTTTGGATTAATGATTGCGATCAATAGAATGGCTATTATAAGGATTACGAAAAGAAAAAACTTTGAAATTGGGAGAATTTTGACAACAGTACCTAAGAATCTTTGCCTAGAGTGTCGATATGCCCTACTTTTCTAAATTTTGCTTTAATTACTAAACCAAGTGTGATGAATTTTTTCTTTTTTTTCCCAGTACAGGTATAATCTACTTTATCACCCTGTTTCCACTTGGCGTTGACTTAAGCAACATCCTGTATAAATATATTTTTTATTTATCTAAATATTTTTTTTAATTAATAATTTAATAGACTTATTAAAAAAATACACCATAGGTACCCAGGGGCAAATCACCTTATAGTGAATTTTCGTTTCCCTGCTTTAAAAATTTTAGTTTTCGTCAATTTCTTTTTACTAACATGTGTATCTATGACAACAGAAAAATAAATTAAAATTAAATCATTAAAACGGGTTTTCAATGTTTGGCACTTTCCCTTCTTCAAACTACCGATTCAATTTGTATTTAAACAAAAAGTTTGTTTTTCCATTAAACTTGATTAATTTAGGGAAAAACAAAAATGTTTGTTTATAGTGACAACGACAGCACTGTTTTTCTCTCTATGCTCACAAATATGACTTTAATTTCTCTTTATAAGGTTTAAGAAAATAAAAAAACAACGGTTGTTGTGCCTGTGCATGTGCTGCTTTTGCGTATTCCCTCCATTGCAAATAATTTTTTTCTTTATTGTCAAGTAATCGTCTTCGGTCAGTGTGGTGCGGCACGGGTGCGCGTGTTGGAAGCTGAACCAAGAAGTGGAACTGTGAAACAAGAAAAAGTAAACAACTTTTTTTTATATTCTATTGGGAGTGATGATACTCTAATTAAATCAAATGAAAACATTAGTATAATAAATAGTCTTGCATTAATAAATCTTGAATAAAATAACACCGTACTGAAAAAAGTTTCATAGTTAGAGAGAAATACCTATCTAGGTATATAGGTAAACGAAAAAGAGCTGAATTTGTGAAAAATACCTTAAAAAATGTCCGAATCAAAAAAACGCTTATGCTGTGTTAAGGGTTGTTCTTCGAATGAGAGGAATGTACGTGAGACACTGTTTTTATTTCCACATAATCTAGATCCGCGCGGTAAAAGATGGTTGGATATGTTTCCGCATTGTTTAGAGCGCCAGCCGTTAGTAGAAAATTACATATGCGCTCGACACTTCACAGCTGATTGCTTTAATAAATCCGGGGCATTGTTGCATAAGGCAGATCCAAGTGTTAATATTGACACCAGCTATGCAATCTATGGTCGAAATATAGTAATGCTATTATTCATTAAGAAAGTTATTTACGAATGGGTACATAGGAATTCAGTTGAAAACTATAAACATTCATCTTGGGATAAATTTTGTGAAGCTAAGGCACTTCTTGGAGTACAAATGTATACTAAAAAATCAGTATGGACTAGCAAGTTTGCTAAATTCAAACTTTATAACGATGATAAAGGAAATCGCTTTGGATCAGGCCAGAAAGGACCTAAAGGATTACTCGAAATCATTAAAGATATTCGTAAAGAACTGCCAATTAAAATGAAATGTGGAGAAGAGGATAAGTTTGAAGATGAAGAAGATAACTCTGAGCGTGAAGGACCAGCTGATGAACCTGTTCAAATAAAAGATGTTGTACCAGTGAAAAGCTTGGATAATTATCAAGAGGCCCTTGAACTGCTGATGCCCTTAAAAAACTATATTAAACGCATTGGGAATAAAAATGCTTCCTTACGACTGAGTGAAATCGAAACGGTTGTTAAACAGGTCATCCAGGACGAATTGAAGCCGCGACGAGTTTCAAAAAGGAAGCGATAAAGTTATTACGATATGCCTACTCGTATCAAAACAAAAATAAAATTGTTTGAATAAAACATGTACCAAGTATATATATTTAGAGATTTTTTTATCAATACGTTATACCTACTCAAAAAATCATGGAATCGTAGTCTTTATTTTAAATAAACCTATAGGTACTACATAATTTATTTTGCAAGGTACTTCAAAACACTCAAAAGAAGATTTTAATGTTCTACAATAAGTTAATGAAGGATGGTATGGTAAACGTAAGTATTTTTGAACTTTAAAAAAAGTTACATTACGACTATCATATCAATATTAATAGCATCACAATATACCCAATTGATAGCTGTCCAATATTGAATTTTTTTTTTTTTTTATAATGAATGAATTATTGATAGAAATTATCAATAAGTACCTATGTATAACAATTATCAATCTATTTTTAATTTAACTCAACTTAACAGCTTAAATAGTAGGTAGTTGCCTTCATGCTAAATCCATCCACCTTCCTAAGACGACGGCTTTCCCTTTAAGTTTGTTCAGTTTTATTTTTCATTAAAGGTGCATACCTACATACATTTATTTAGACACGGTAACTATCATGGTTTTTGTGTGAATCATCGTTTTTTTTATTAAAGAGATTTTCCGATTTCCTTACGCTTCAGCTGGCTACTAGTTACCTACGGGGCTTGGCTTACATTTTTTTCAATATCTATGATTGCCTGCGAAGGGGTAGAATTTTTTATAGACAACAATCACGATAAATGAAATAAGTAAAGGCGCTTAGAGAACTGGAGACGTCTCTGAGCTGTTTTATTAATTTATTCCATTTAAGAAATTGATCTTATATTCTACTGAGCTGAATACATTTAACAAAAAAAACTCGCGTTGGCAGAAGACATCGTATCTTTCTACAAGTGTACAAGAACCTACATAATGTCTGTATGTGTGATACTTTAATTCTCTTATGTTCGTTCTTACTCTTGCTTAACGAATTACGATCAGTGTCTCTTAAATGAAATGAAGAATTATTTCGTAGCTAAATCCTAAATTATGTTTGTGGCAGGGTTGCTATTATAACTTTATTTGTTGGTTTGTTCTTGGGCTTCAAGTAAATAAATAAAACAATTTTTTTTGTTGGTGTTTACGAAGTTTCATCAATGTCTGTAGACATCATCAGGTGGAAATCAGAGAAGATTATCTTCTTTACCTCTTTGTTCAAATTTGTTTTAAGTTTTCATATCAATACAAATATAGATAATCTTCTTTGATTTACATCTCATGATTACGTGGACGAAACGTCGTAAGGACATGGAAATAATGAGAGAAAAGAGTTTAAAAGTATGAATTGACAAAAAAAGAACGTCATATTATTTCCTGATTGAATGATTCTGTAGAAAAAAATATAAAATTTTTGGAACGGTTTTCTTAAAAAATAATTTTTTTTACAAATCCTAAGTATTTTTTTACATACATATGTGCATATGAAAATTAAATGTCAAAAAAAAAATGGTTTACCCGTTTTTGAGATATCATATTTTCAAAAAAAACTTTGTTTTGAAAATTTTGATTATTTTAATATTTTGTAATATTATTTGAAATTTTTTCATAAAAATAATAATCCAAATCTGTTCGGCAATGAGAAAATTCAAAATTTAAAAAAAAAACGTTCTATGAGAAGTAGTTTTGTTAGTTGCTATTTGTAAATTTTTGTATTTAACATTTAAAAAAACAAGAAAATATTTTTTTTAGTTTTGGGAAGACAAAAAATGTATATTGCTTAAAATGTTATGCATACAAGAAATCATTGAAATCAAAATTATTGTTTTGAAGAAAATTGAAAAAAAAAAAAATGGTTCTTTGGGAGGTACAAACTTGTAGATTTGGAAGATTTAAGATTTTGTGTAAAGCTTTAAACTCATATTTTTAACTGCAAGTTGCTTAAAATCACGAACGTAAATTTCATTGCAGGTTTCAAACAAGTTGCTTATGTGCTACTAAACTAAAAAGTTGCAAGTTCATTTTTCTAAGTTATATCTAAAACTTATGCGCATATTTCTTAAAAATTTTCAAAATTGTTTTATTTGAAGGCGAGAAAAGCATTAAAAAGCCTTTATCTCAAAACTACTACAATTGAGATACGCTCTTTTTCCATTATGACGGCTATTAACTAAGCCTCCAGAGAAAAAAGTAATTTTTGGATTATTGGAATAGATCCAAATAAAAATCAAGTTCCCATGTTGTTTTTGCAATTACTTGTTAAAAGTTGATCCTGATTAGAGCATGTGGATGATAAAATGCTATTTTGCTTTTTTCGAAATAATTTTTGAAACGATATAACTTTTTGTGTCGTATAGAAAACATTCACCGACGAATTAGCTGCGGAGGGAATTTGACTCAATTTGGACATTTGGCTTATGCTAAAAATTTCAAAAAGGAATCTGAATGCCTCCCACTTTTTTCGTCGGATTCTTTAATCGGAGTTGTTTATTTCGTTTTCGGTTGGATTTTGGAATTGTTCCATTCCTATCGAATATGGAAAACCTTCTACTCCAAGTTTTCCATATTCGATAAGAATGGAACAATTCCAAAATCCAATCGAAAACAACATAAATCTTTTCAGTGGTAACTCTATTTGCACTTGCCTGCTACTTGCTTAGGTTTGAAACTTGAATTTGAATTGATATACCTTACCTACTATGTAAGAGACGAAGAGCACTGTTTGACCACTCAGTCTTTGATTTTGTATGATAGTAGGATATGAAAAAGAGTAAATCTTTTATCTGTGTGCTATCGAAGTAAATAAAAATTTTGTTTGGAAGTTTTGCATTTTTTGTTTGTTCAAAGTGAGTCGTATTGTTTTGTTGATGGAAGAACTCCGACTCGTCTCAGTTCTTGTTATGCTTTAAAATACGGCAATCAGTTGTTTTAAAGTGTACTTACTCTTGCAACATAAAAAGTAAATTGAGTGCTTGCATTTTGAATGTAAAGGAAGTTCCTAATTAAATATCGTAATATTTTTTAAAATGCGAGAAATACCGTGCCAAAACCAAAATAAAAATAAACGTTTAAGGAAGAAGGAGAAAATGTAAGCTTTGAGCACATTTAAACCCTGAATTGTGACTTAGTATATTTTTTGATTGTTGAATTATAAATTAAAAATTGAATTGGTAGTCTGTGATATGCTATATACATTATGTACTTGTACATGCTTATGTTTATAATGTATATGTATACCTAATTGTTAAGACAAATTAGTGTCGTCTGCGGAGTGACTGTTATTTAAACAGGGTGATTCCAAATTCAAAAATTATTAATAACTAAATGAGAAATACTCGTATGCACTTAAAATATGCATTTAAAACCATGTACTTTACCTCATAACTAGAGTGTAGAACGTGAATATGAATGCGCTGCTAGTGGAATAGAGGGAGTTTTCCCAAATGTCAAAAATTGACAATTGGTGCGTGTGTATTTCTTTGAAATCATATTTTTTGAAAATATGCACGAAAATATCCATTTATAATGAAAATATGCAAGAATATGCAAAATATACATTTATAGGAAAATATGTAAAAATGTGCGTTAGCGATTGAATGCGATTTTAAAGGAAAATTCATTATTCGTAAAGATAATTTGGTTTCATGCTTTTAAAGTTTATCAAATTTCTAAAAGAAAACTCCAACCCCAACGTTTTAAAATCTAAAAAAAAAACTCGTAGTATTTTGGGACCAGTGGAAGTTAATTTAAAAAAAAAAAAAAACCAAAAGAAAACAGTTTTAGAAAAAAAACCGATTCGTTTTAAATAATATACCGAGTATTTTAATGTGATTTTTTTCCTAGAAATTCAATTTTTTATAATAAAGCTCATCTGGGAAGGAGAGGTGCCGTACAACAAAATTTTGTAATTGTTTTCTTAAAAAACCACTCCAAAATGCACAGCAAAAAAATGAATTTTAAAGTTTTCGGAAAAACTGTCTTATTTCTAGATTCTTTCCGTTTAGTTCATTAATTGGGCAATTCGAAAATATTAAATATGAATTTGCGGTTTCTTGGGATCTATTAGCGGACTTGCACTAGAGAAAAATAAATTTTTGTTTCTTACCAAAAACCTAATCATACCTACTATTTGTTTTGTTTCATTTAATAATCACTGTCAAATGAATAATGCGTAAATATATCTAATTCTTACAGGGAAGCTGAAGATTGTTCGCGAGATAAAGAAATCACTGATCTCAAAAATCTATCAACACCTTCAAATACAAATCAAAACCAAGTTGATTTGATGGAAAATGAAAAATCAGTTGAAAATGAAGAACGAGTAGACAATGAATTACAGTATAAAGATGTCTTACCACAAACAAGTTTAGACAGTTATCAAAATTGCTTGGAACTCCTCCAGCCATTGAAGGGATACATAAACTACATTGGAAATAAACAAGCTTTATTGCGATTGCGTGAAGTCGAAAAAGTTGTCAAATATGTTATAAAGAATGAAAAAAGACCGAGGAAAAGCTGTCAATAATTTTAACAAAATATCAACAAATATAACATATATTTTAAATATTATAAGAAATACATTTGTTTGGACTTAAGATTTTTTTGTTTAATTTTGTTGTCATGCTATAAATTTAATTTTTCAGTAAAAGTAGTACATAGTGGCTTCAAATTTGGTGCTTTAGTTAAGTAGCACCTCCATCATTCACGGTCTGCATCAAGTTATTTTAACTTAAATTAAGTTAAGTACTACCTTCCTACTTATTATATATTATGAAATTGTGGTCACTTAAGTTATGGCCGAGAAGTTTTTCTTAAATCAAAAAATATATACCTATTGTTTTTAAAATTGATTTAATTTTTTATTTGATTGCACAAACTGGTAAGAGTTTATTGAATCTGTAAGGTCTTATAATAATTATTATTGTTATAATCTTTTCTTAAAGTAATAATGTTTTCCTTTTGAGTGTACCAAAGGATACTATTCTTTAAATATTGATAATTAAAAAGGTTTTTAAATATCTAAAGAAGAATAATAAGGATATTCATGCAAGGCGAAAAGTGGTCGTAAACGTAGTAAAGTTGTAAACTGCGTATAAATCTGTCAAATGTTCCATACTACCTAATTGTGACAGATTTCCCAAGTTTACAACTTTACTACGTTCACGAGAACTTTCCGCCGGTGCATGAATACCCCTAATTTTCATAATTTGTTTTTTTGAGTTTTTAAATAATTTTTAGGGTAGGTACTAACGTAAACTCATTCGAACTGTTGTCTATTCTCAAAATATATTCAGAGAAAAATATTAGAAAAAACATAAAATTCGTTCATTGAATTGCTTAAAAGAACCTCTAAAATACATTAAGGCATATTCATAGATGTTGTTTAAGCTGTTTCTATGCAAATCTGGATGTTATAATATAATCTTCACCAGGTAAGCTGCAGTTTTGTCTAGCAAATACTCGTATGCCCCGTAAGGGTATTCATTCAACAGCGTTAAGTTGTCTTAAACATAGTAAAGCTGTAAATCCGTCAAATTTTCCATACAAATTGTAATAGAATTACGAAGTTTAAAACTTTGCAACGTTTACTACGGATTTACGCTGTTGTATGACTACACTTATTGGGGGCTATCGTGATTATTCACGAATTTCCCACGGAATTTTTCCCATCCTCGAAAACTGGGAACGTGAATTGTGGTCGCAGTTTCTCTCGGAATTTATTGGAATCGAAAATAAATATTCCATGGACACTGGGCTGCGACTTTGACTGACCAAATTTTAACTTGCAAGGAACAGTAAGAAATTGTGGGCATTTAAAATTTAAGAAGATGGGAGAAATTCCGTGGGAAATTTTATCCACGATAGCCCCCATTATGTTTCTATAGAACTTTTTGTTTTTAATTAGTGGGTAAGGCAATTTTAAGTATTTATTGATATGTAGAAGCTTAAAAACATAACTTCAAAAAAAAAAACATTCAACCTATTATTTTTCAATCAAAATTGAAATTTTATGGAAATTTGTGGGTATGTGCATAGATATCATTTGAACTTGAAAGTTTGATCAAGATCAGTTACGCCGTCAACAAGAATGTAGAAACAAAAATGTTAAGGCAAGGTTTCTGGGAGGGTCAAAACTCTTTTTGCTAAATTTTGTTTTGAAAATTCTGATTTTCAAAATTCTGTAAAATTCTTAGCAATAAATTTAAACAAAAAGACAGAACTGGAAAAAAATTGAAAAACGGAATTTCGAGCCCAACCATTTGTATGTAGGTATATTTCATATTTTATGTGTAACAGTTTTCTCCTGAAAACTCTCAGTAGTGACATATTAGGTTTGTTTGGTTTCTATTTCCAAAAAAATGTGTAAGACCTGCAAAATTTTGAAGAGAGGGAAAATTCTATAAGAGTTAGGGAAGCTTGAAAAAAGTTAACAAATGCAATGAAACATAAACTACACTACTCTTTGTAAGAAACTTCATTTTTGTGTATAAACAGCGATGCCACCTTGCCATAATTTCAATAGATTTAATCCACTTTTTTATCGTAAAACAGATCTACTGCTTTTAAATCGAGCCTACTGCACTTTTATTTTTTGGAAAAGAAAATTATCATTCATCAAAATGCAGTCCACTAATTTGTCAATTATGTTCTTACGGCTTCCGTCTATTGGCTTGCTTTGACAACAATCGTGACTGCATAATTAATTATAATACGTTATTTTTAATTTCTTTTGTTCTTCTATTTACAAAATAAAAGTAAAATTTAGAAAATGTAGTACCTACTTCTGTAGGAAAATTTAATTTACTGCATTTTTGTTTTAAAAACCTTAATAGAAAATTTTTTCGATTAGTGGCAACGCTGGGACAGAAACTAACCACCACGATTTTTGACAGTACTAGTAACACTTCGTGCACATAGAAAATTGTGTAGCAGAAAATCACAAGTTTTCCAACGGAGGGGAAATTATTTTCTCTCTCATTACGCTCTCTTGATGCAACTTTTTGAGTAAACAAACAGGAATTTGTGACAATTTGTGAAAATTTGCAAGAAATTTCACGTTAACAAACACAGCTATTATCTTTTTGCAGTATCAAAAAAAACCAAAACTTGCACTGTGGTACAGATTCCTATATTCGTAAGTTAAGAGTGTTTGGTACATGTTAAAAATTGAGAATCAAAAAGAACAACCTTGTTAATTAATTTCTAAAGAAACTACTAAGTAGGCGCATATTAGTACCTACAATTTGTTTGATTTGAATGATCAGGTGGAGGTTTTTATTTAGGAACGTTCTCAAGTTCCCTAGTTCAATAGAAAAGCAGTAGACCGGTCATAAGTAATAAGTGTGTTAAACATTTAAGACAAGTATGTTGGTATGTAAGAGAGATATATATACGTCTCAATTTAAAATGTCTAATCCACAAAAAACTAAACTCTCTTTCAACTCTTATCACCCTGTGACTAGCACTACATAACTATATGTGGTTATACATACATATATGCAGGTTAGTATATATATACTTGTATATATTTTTCAATAACATTAACTACTAAATTAAACAGGTGCTTTTCGCTTTTCTTTTTCATCTCGAATCTAACTTTCTCTTCAGTAATAATGGAGAGTTAGTTACTCACATCACAAAAAATCATATTTGCAGTTATTGCTGAAGTAGGTAAAAAAGTTGTTTTAACAACATGTGGTGACTACATAAGTTCTTATATATGTGTATGTGTCTCTCAAAGTCGGAATATTTATATTAAAAAAAACAACTCTCAGCTAAAGAGAAAACAAGTTCTTTAAATAGTTTGGAAAAAAGAGCAGGTCTCACTCGTCGTCGTCGTCGTGGACGCAATCTCGCAATACCTCGAACGTTCTCAATCGGAGACAGAGTCCGGGACCAGAAGCATTTTTAATTTAAATGAGATTTGAGATCTTTGTGCTATGGAGACGGAGAGCAACAACAATAAAATCACATTTTCGCTTTATAAACAGGAACAGGTGATTTATTTAATTTAAATAAACCTACATACATATATTTTAAATAAAATTTATTTTTTCCTCAGGCCACTATTATTCCGACGAAAATGACAAAATGTGTTATTAAAGGCTGTCCAGCAATTACAGATTCTTTAATTCGTTTCCCACCAAAGCACACAAAAGAGTATACATTTTGGTTAAGGGCATGCAAAGAGTCAGAAACAAACATCATTTTCAAACAAAATCCAATGGTATGTGTGCTACACTTTAGAAATTCCGACAAAATGCCTATTAGATACGTAACAAAAAAGGATATAGACCTATTACATGACGATCTAGATCGCGTCAATCATTGTGTTGGGGAGTGGCTTCTTTTTATGCGTAAAAATGCACCAACTAAAGTCATTGATGACAAAGATGTGTATTCAAAGGCTAAGGAAATCGGAAAAGTCTTTCAACTGCCACACTTCGAATTTGATGTAGATTTTGGTTGGATATATATGTTTGAAAAGTATATTCATTTAAAAGGTATTGAGAGTTGGAAGCCAGAGTCAAATAAATATCGAAAAGGCGTAGAAGACAGTGAAAAAGTACAAAGTGAAGAGTATTTTGTAGATGGTGCAGATGCACATGCAGCTTCAGAATCAATCAAAACTTATGATGAAGCACTTAAAAGAGTTCAGACTTTGTATAGTTATTGTAAGAGAACAAAAAATAAGAGTGCTTTAGAAATAATTGAACGGCTAAATAAAGTTTTGAAAAAAAGGGTGTAGCCTACTGCTTTTTCCGGTGGCTCTTGTTTATAAATTAAATAGGTACATATATGTATATATTTTTTTAAATTACTTTTGTAAACATTTTAATTTTATTCGAATGTTTTAACTTAGATGCTAAGAGCGTATCTATTATATTTTGTACAAAATAAATTTTATTAAATAAGAATAATGTTAAAAACTAAAACTAAATATATTTCTTTTATCTGACTCACCCATCACGAATGCAAAGACTAAAAAAAACTATCATATTATACCTACTTACAAATATATTTTTGGTAAGTAATTAAAGAATTACAAGACTACATTTTTTGGACAGCAAAATGGACTTAATAACATAAAAACGGTAAGCATGCTTTTATTTTTAAGTAATAAACACCAATATTGTGTAGGTACGTACCTACCAACCTGAACCTACGTATTTTTACTAAAAATTACTTGAAGGCGTACTATTGAATTAAACAAAAACCATTTAGTAAAAGTAACTGATTTCAATATCCAAATTTACATGAATTTTCTGTGAAAAAGTGCCTTTAAGAATTAAAAAATTCATTATCAAATGATTTAATAATGATTATATAATCAATGAAATCGTGAATAATAAATTAAATATATATACACCAAAAAAAATCTGTTTTTTTTTCAAAATTTACAAACATTTCTATTTTGTATTATTCAAATTTTTATTTTTACAAAAATATGAAATTTAAGGTTATTCGATTTTTTTTTTTTGCAAAAAATCCTGTAGTGCGTAATTTACATTGATGTTGTAGAGAACCAGATTTTCTGTCCATGGACAGAATCGTTTTGATCGGATAAGTACACGCTTCACTATCTTATTTCTTATTTGTAAAATCACTCCGGAACGCATTCTTAATTTCTTCAAAAAATTTCTTAGAAATCAGAAAGATTTCGTTCAGTAAAATTCCTTAGAATTCAGAAAGATTTCATTCAGTAGAATTCCTTAGAATTCAGAAAGATTTCATTCAATAGAATGCAATCAATTTGGATTTTCTGTAAACCTAGGTACACACGAATAATTATTTTATTTTTATTAATACATAAATATGTGTAGGAACATATATGTAGGTAGGCAAAGATTTTTAAATTTTTTATTCAAACTTCATTTTCATTTTTGATAACTTTAAATAAAATATTTTTTTATTTTTCTTAAAGAGGATTATATGGAGGAAAATATGCAAGAATATGCAAAATATACATTTATAGGAAAATATGTAAAAATGTGCGTTAGCGATTGAATGCGATTTTAAAGGAAAATTCATTATTCGTAAAGATAATTTGGTTTCATGCTTTTAAAGTTTATCAAATTTCTAAAAGAAAACTCCAACCCCAACGTTTTAAAATCTAAAAAAAAAACTCGTAGTATTTTGGGACCAGTGGAAGTTAATTTAAAAAAAAAAAAAAACCAAAAGAAAACAGTTTTAGAAAAAAAACCGATTCGTTTTAAATAATATACCGAGTATTTTAATGTGATTTTTTTCCTAGAAATTCAATTTTTTATAATAAAGCTCATCTGGGAAGGAGAGGTGCCGTACAACAAAATTTTGTAATTGTTTTCTTAAAAAACCACTCCAAAATGCACAGCAAAAAAATGAATTTTAAAGTTTTCGGAAAAACTGTCTTATTTCTAGATTCTTTCCGTTTAGTTCATTAATTGGGCAATTCGAAAATATTAAATATGAATTTGCGGTTTCTTGGGATCTATTAGCGGACTTGCACTAGAGAAAAATAAATTTTTGTTTCTTACCAAAAACCTAATCATACCTACTATTTGTTTTGTTTCATTTAATAATCACTGTCAAATGAATAATGCGTAAATATATCTAATTCTTACAGGGAAGCTGAAGATTGTTCGCGAGATAAAGAAATCACTGATCTCAAAAATCTATCAACACCTTCAAATACAAATCAAAACCAAGTTGATTTGATGGAAAATGAAAAATCAGTTGAAAATGAAGAACGAGTAGACAATGAATTACAGTATAAAGATGTCTTACCACAAACAAGTTTAGACAGTTATCAAAATTGCTTGGAACTCCTCCAGCCATTGAAGGGATACATAAACTACATTGGAAATAAACAAGCTTTATTGCGATTGCGTGAAGTCGAAAAAGTTGTCAAATATGTTATAAAGAATGAAAAAAGACCGAGGAAAAGCTGTCAATAATTTTAACAAAATATCAACAAATATAACATATATTTTAAATATTATAAGAAATACATTTGTTTGGACTTAAGATTTTTTTGTTTAATTTTGTTGTCATGCTATAAATTTAATTTTTCAGTAAAAGTAGTACATAGTGGCTTCAAATTTGGTGCTTTAGTTAAGTAGCACCTCCATCATTCACGGTCTGCATCAAGTTATTTTAACTTAAATTAAGTTAAGTACTACCTTCCTACTTATTATATATTATGAAATTGTGGTCACTTAAGTTATGGCCGAGAAGTTTTTCTTAAATCAAAAAATATATACCTATTGTTTTTAAAATTGATTTAATTTTTTATTTGATTGCACAAACTGGTAAGAGTTTATTGAATCTGTAAGGTCTTATAATAATTATTATTGTTATAATCTTTTCTTAAAGTAATAATGTTTTCCTTTTGAGTGTACCAAAGGATACTATTCTTTAAATATTGATAATTAAAAAGGTTTTTAAATATCTAAAGAAGAATAATAAGGATATTCATGCAAGGCGAAAAGTGGTCGTAAACGTAGTAAAGTTGTAAACTGCGTATAAATCTGTCAAATGTTCCATACTACCTAATTGTGACAGATTTCCCAAGTTTACAACTTTACTACGTTCACGAGAACTTTCCGCCGGTGCATGAATACCCCTAATTTTCATAATTTGTTTTTTTGAGTTTTTAAATAATTTTTAGGGTAGGTACTAACGTAAACTCATTCGAACTGTTGTCTATTCTCAAAATATATTCAGAGAAAAATATTAGAAAAAACATAAAATTCGTTCATTGAATTGCTTAAAAGAACCTCTAAAATACATTAAGGCATATTCATAGATGTTGTTTAAGCTGTTTCTATGCAAATCTGGATGTTATAATATAATCTTCACCAGGTAAGCTGCAGTTTTGTCTAGCAAATACTCGTATGCCCCGTAAGGGTATTCATTCAACAGCGTTAAGTTGTCTTAAACATAGTAAAGCTGTAAATCCGTCAAATTTTCCATACAAATTGTAATAGAATTACGAAGTTTAAAACTTTGCAACGTTTACTACGGATTTACGCTGTTGTATGACTACACTTATTGGGGGCTATCGTGATTATTCACGAATTTCCCACGGAATTTTTCCCATCCTCGAAAACTGGGAACGTGAATTGTGGTCGCAGTTTCTCTCGGAATTTATTGGAATCGAAAATAAATATTCCATGGACACTGGGCTGCGACTTTGACTGACCAAATTTTAACTTGCAAGGAACAGTAAGAAATTGTGGGCATTTAAAATTTAAGAAGATGGGAGAAATTCCGTGGGAAATTTTATCCACGATAGCCCCCATTATGTTTCTATAGAACTTTTTGTTTTTAATTAGTGGGTAAGGCAATTTTAAGTATTTATTGATATGTAGAAGCTTAAAAACATAACTTCAAAAAAAAAAACATTCAACCTATTATTTTTCAATCAAAATTGAAATTTTATGGAAATTTGTGGGTATGTGCATAGATATCATTTGAACTTGAAAGTTTGATCAAGATCAGTTACGCCGTCAACAAGAATGTAGAAACAAAAATGTTAAGGCAAGGTTTCTGGGAGGGTCAAAACTCTTTTTGCTAAATTTTGTTTTGAAAATTCTGATTTTCAAAATTCTGTAAAATTCTTAGCAATAAATTTAAACAAAAAGACAGAACTGGAAAAAAATTGAAAAACGGAATTTCGAGCCCAACCATTTGTATGTAGGTATATTTCATATTTTATGTGTAACAGTTTTCTCCTGAAAACTCTCAGTAGTGACATATTAGGTTTGTTTGGTTTCTATTTCCAAAAAAATGTGTAAGACCTGCAAAATTTTGAAGAGAGGGAAAATTCTATAAGAGTTAGGGAAGCTTGAAAAAAGTTAACAAATGCAATGAAACATAAACTACACTACTCTTTGTAAGAAACTTCATTTTTGTGTATAAACAGCGATGCCACCTTGCCATAATTTCAATAGATTTAATCCACTTTTTTATCGTAAAACAGATCTACTGCTTTTAAATCGAGCCTACTGCACTTTTATTTTTTGGAAAAGAAAATTATCATTCATCAAAATGCAGTCCACTAATTTGTCAATTATGTTCTTACGGCTTCCGTCTATTGGCTTGCTTTGACAACAATCGTGACTGCATAATTAATTATAATACGTTATTTTTAATTTCTTTTGTTCTTCTATTTACAAAATAAAAGTAAAATTTAGAAAATGTAGTACCTACTTCTGTAGGAAAATTTAATTTACTGCATTTTTGTTTTAAAAACCTTAATAGAAAATTTTTTCGATTAGTGGCAACGCTGGGACAGAAACTAACCACCACGATTTTTGACAGTACTAGTAACACTTCGTGCACATAGAAAATTGTGTAGCAGAAAATCACAAGTTTTCCAACGGAGGGGAAATTATTTTCTCTCTCATTACGCTCTCTTGATGCAACTTTTTGAGTAAACAAACAGGAATTTGTGACAATTTGTGAAAATTTGCAAGAAATTTCACGTTAACAAACACAGCTATTATCTTTTTGCAGTATCAAAAAAAACCAAAACTTGCACTGTGGTACAGATTCCTATATTCGTAAGTTAAGAGTGTTTGGTACATGTTAAAAATTGAGAATCAAAAAGAACAACCTTGTTAATTAATTTCTAAAGAAACTACTAAGTAGGCGCATATTAGTACCTACAATTTGTTTGATTTGAATGATCAGGTGGAGGTTTTTATTTAGGAACGTTCTCAAGTTCCCTAGTTCAATAGAAAAGCAGTAGACCGGTCATAAGTAATAAGTGTGTTAAACATTTAAGACAAGTATGTTGGTATGTAAGAGAGATATATATACGTCTCAATTTAAAATGTCTAATCCACAAAAAACTAAACTCTCTTTCAACTCTTATCACCCTGTGACTAGCACTACATAACTATATGTGGTTATACATACATATATGCAGGTTAGTATATATATACTTGTATATATTTTTCAATAACATTAACTACTAAATTAAACAGGTGCTTTTCGCTTTTCTTTTTCATCTCGAATCTAACTTTCTCTTCAGTAATAATGGAGAGTTAGTTACTCACATCACAAAAAATCATATTTGCAGTTATTGCTGAAGTAGGTAAAAAAGTTGTTTTAACAACATGTGGTGACTACATAAGTTCTTATATATGTGTATGTGTCTCTCAAAGTCGGAATATTTATATTAAAAAAAACAACTCTCAGCTAAAGAGAAAACAAGTTCTTTAAATAGTTTGGAAAAAAGAGCAGGTCTCACTCGTCGTCGTCGTCGTGGACGCAATCTCGCAATACCTCGAACGTTCTCAATCGGAGACAGAGTCCGGGACCAGAAGCATTTTTAATTTAAATGAGATTTGAGATCTTTGTGCTATGGAGACGGAGAGCAACAACAATAAAATCACATTTTCGCTTTATAAACAGGAACAGGTGATTTATTTAATTTAAATAAACCTACATACATATATTTTAAATAAAATTTATTTTTTCCTCAGGCCACTATTATTCCGACGAAAATGACAAAATGTGTTATTAAAGGCTGTCCAGCAATTACAGATTCTTTAATTCGTTTCCCACCAAAGCACACAAAAGAGTATACATTTTGGTTAAGGGCATGCAAAGAGTCAGAAACAAACATCATTTTCAAACAAAATCCAATGGTATGTGTGCTACACTTTAGAAATTCCGACAAAATGCCTATTAGATACGTAACAAAAAAGGATATAGACCTATTACATGACGATCTAGATCGCGTCAATCATTGTGTTGGGGAGTGGCTTCTTTTTATGCGTAAAAATGCACCAACTAAAGTCATTGATGACAAAGATGTGTATTCAAAGGCTAAGGAAATCGGAAAAGTCTTTCAACTGCCACACTTCGAATTTGATGTAGATTTTGGTTGGATATATATGTTTGAAAAGTATATTCATTTAAAAGGTATTGAGAGTTGGAAGCCAGAGTCAAATAAATATCGAAAAGGCGTAGAAGACAGTGAAAAAGTACAAAGTGAAGAGTATTTTGTAGATGGTGCAGATGCACATGCAGCTTCAGAATCAATCAAAACTTATGATGAAGCACTTAAAAGAGTTCAGACTTTGTATAGTTATTGTAAGAGAACAAAAAATAAGAGTGCTTTAGAAATAATTGAACGGCTAAATAAAGTTTTGAAAAAAAGGGTGTAGCCTACTGCTTTTTCCGGTGGCTCTTGTTTATAAATTAAATAGGTACATATATGTATATATTTTTTTAAATTACTTTTGTAAACATTTTAATTTTATTCGAATGTTTTAACTTAGATGCTAAGAGCGTATCTATTATATTTTGTACAAAATAAATTTTATTAAATAAGAATAATGTTAAAAACTAAAACTAAATATATTTCTTTTATCTGACTCACCCATCACGAATGCAAAGACTAAAAAAAACTATCATATTATACCTACTTACAAATATATTTTTGGTAAGTAATTAAAGAATTACAAGACTACATTTTTTGGACAGCAAAATGGACTTAATAACATAAAAACGGTAAGCATGCTTTTATTTTTAAGTAATAAACACCAATATTGTGTAGGTACGTACCTACCAACCTGAACCTACGTATTTTTACTAAAAATTACTTGAAGGCGTACTATTGAATTAAACAAAAACCATTTAGTAAAAGTAACTGATTTCAATATCCAAATTTACATGAATTTTCTGTGAAAAAGTGCCTTTAAGAATTAAAAAATTCATTATCAAATGATTTAATAATGATTATATAATCAATGAAATCGTGAATAATAAATTAAATATATATACACCAAAAAAAATCTGTTTTTTTTTCAAAATTTACAAACATTTCTATTTTGTATTATTCAAATTTTTATTTTTACAAAAATATGAAATTTAAGGTTATTCGATTTTTTTTTTTTGCAAAAAATCCTGTAGTGCGTAATTTACATTGATGTTGTAGAGAACCAGATTTTCTGTCCATGGACAGAATCGTTTTGATCGGATAAGTACACGCTTCACTATCTTATTTCTTATTTGTAAAATCACTCCGGAACGCATTCTTAATTTCTTCAAAAAATTTCTTAGAAATCAGAAAGATTTCGTTCAGTAAAATTCCTTAGAATTCAGAAAGATTTCATTCAGTAGAATTCCTTAGAATTCAGAAAGATTTCATTCAATAGAATGCAATCAATTTGGATTTTCTGTAAACCTAGGTACACACGAATAATTATTTTATTTTTATTAATACATAAATATGTGTAGGAACATATATGTAGGTAGGCAAAGATTTTTAAATTTTTTATTCAAACTTCATTTTCATTTTTGATAACTTTAAATAAAATATTTTTTTATTTTTCTTAAAGAGGATTAAGGTATAAAAAAAATTCTTATACGCACTTATTTACCATTTACGTTTTAAATCTGATAGCTAATTTTCATTTTGGTTTAAAAAAAGTATAAAGCTAATTTTCTCTTTTTTATCCACTGCTTAATTTTCTGTAATACTTTTATCTGTACTCCTTTATCAAAGACAATTAGAGAAAGAGAGAGATAAAATACTTATTTGTGCATACAAAAATTTTCTCTAAATATAAACAAGTTGTTCCAGAAAAAATTAAGTGTCACTAGGTATAGCCAAGTACTACTCCCGCACGTTTAAACAGTTTGAAGTACAATTAAAAATATCTATCAGTTATATTTTCTACTATAACCTAGGTGGAATGTGTTCTTTTTGAATAGTAAAAGTTAAACTATTAAATACGTAATTCTTAAAATAAATAATAGTATTTTGCCAAGTAGAATGTAAGTTAAAGGAGTACGACACATTCACTTTTACTTTTTCTCTCTGCACATTGCGCACAATAAAAATAAAATAAAAACTAAAATAATATGTAATATGTTAACTCTGCATTAATACAAAACACAGCTAAACAAACCTCATCGATTTGCTGCATATTTCTCTTCAACAACAGAAGAGAGTGAGCAAGATGGCAATAAAAACAAACCCATCACACAATAGTGTCGATTTTTTTAATTTCTCAGATTCAGATATAACCTGCGCTCTCTTGTGATCAGTTGCCTGCGGTAAATTGCAAACAAAAACGGCTCTCAAAATTCACAATATATCCGTATACCACATCCATATGGGAACCAATGCAACAAACTTTAAATCTGAATATAGTTCTGCGTGCTAAAAGAAAAGATACTTTTATAGAAAAAGTTTATTTTTGGAATCACCAAATATGGGAAAAGCAAAAAAGAATGAACCTGACACCACTTGTTGTGTTATTGGCTGCCCTAATTACATTATAATGCCAGAAAATACACGTTCCTATCGCTTTCCAACGGCTTACAAACAAAGAACGGCATGGACGGAAGCAGTTAGTAAGATAAAGTAAGCAATATACCTACAAGATATATATTTACTCTTATAAATTACAGATACCTCCTCTATACAATAATAAAATACTTTTTTCACTACTTTTTTGATTTCAGTGGTGTCGATGCTGATGGTAAACTGTGGAAACCAGATTATAATACGGTTATCTGTTGTTATCATTTTATTGGGAAACACAAATCAATAAGTCCACTGAAAAAGAATTACGTTCCGACAATTTTCTCATCAACAATTATTGATCCTGATAGCTGCAGGTAGGTACATTTTTCTTTTTTATGACGAAATTAAAAGATGAAGTCATTTTATGTTGGAAAGTTAGCAACAAAATAATAATTTTGTTATTTTTGTTGTTGTGAAAGTATTTACAATTCAAAAATAGGAGTTCAAATTTTCAATTATAAAACTGGCGCCCAACGCTTCTAACATTTATCAGAGGTAACGGGTATTTTAAACGTTACCGAAATTAACAACAAAGTTGGGTAGGTACTGCCAGGCTTTATTAAGAAAACAAAAGTTTTGAACGGATATGTTAGAAATATTAAAAAATAATTGCCAGAGCTAAGTTAAATGTAAATATAAAAATTTGGTTATGTTATGTCAGATAAAATGCACAGCTGGGTCGCACATACTTGCTGTAAAAGTTGAGGTTGCTTGTAATTTTCAAAATATGGAAGTATTAAGTATTAGAAAAAAATATAAAAAATTGTTAAATCGTTTTTTTAACTGTATAAACAACTAGTAAAATAGCTTGGAGCTATTTAAAACAAGTATGCAATTTAGTTACCTAAAAAGTATTAATATGTACGGTGTAAGTATAAAGCAGAGTTGGGAAGTAATGAAACAAAAAGTTCAATTTCAATTGCATACATACTTGTAATTGAAATCTCCAAACACTTTTTCGATTACTTTTAAATGTAATCGCAGAGATTGAAAAGTGTTAATTATTTGTAAATCAACTGAATTACCAATTTCGAAAAAGTCACATCTCGAATTTTTTCCCAAATACATTTTTTCATATCAATGAAATCATAATGTTTCTTTCCCTGCACCTATTAAGCTCAAAAAAAGAACGTCTTTAGTATATTTACTTAATTCCTTGCATTGCCTGAACATTTAAATTTTACAGAGATGTGACCTTTTCGAAACTGGCCATTCAACTACATTAATGTAATTGAAACCAAAAGTAATCATCAAAAACTGTGTAATCATTACTTTTTTCAGTAATCATTATTTAAAATGTAATTAATTTTTTCTTATCAATAAAATTTCCGTGATATTGCACAAACAGTTCCCTGTAGTGTTAAAATTCTGTACCTGTGTTGTTTTAAACTTATTATCATACATTTTATTCACTTTCATCAGGTTTTAATTTACTGTCGTCTTTTAAATAATCTCCTTTTGAAAATAATCAGATTAATAAGAGTAAAAGGGGCAAATTTCTACTTGCGGTTTTATCTTTTTGTATCAGTTAAGCAGTTAGAATACCTTTTTTGAATTTTGAATTGTATGTTTTCAATAACATGTAATTTTGTAAGTAATTTTTTTCAAAAACAATTTTTTACTAACTCTGGTATTCTAGTATGTATGTATATGCACAAAAAATTCTAATGTTTTCTATAAAACGAATATTTTATATATAAAAGTTAATTACATTTAAAAAAGTACGTGGTTGTTATTTTGGAAACCAAACAAAAAATTTAAATTTGCCCTCTAGAGAATCACTAAAAAACCTTAAGTTCGAAATAAAAAAATCTCTACAGTAGTTTAGGATGTAGATCCAGGTACAAACAGACAGATAGTCAGAACTGTGCCACCCACCCTTCGTGTTCTCTATCATCGTAATGACATGTTTGATTGTAGTCTCGAATTTTTTTGCACAGATCCAAAACTTCTACTATTTTTTTTCTGTATAGGTTATGAATGTTAATAGCAAATTAAAAATAATAATCACATTTTGGGATCTCAGATACATTTAAAAATCTATTGCATTATTATTATTATAACACAGTGCTCAAATCCATGTGAAAAAAAAATTAAAATTTTCGTTCAACTACTCTGTGCATAATATTGTACAATATTCAAGACGAAAAATGTTTGCCTTGCTCTAAGCCACCCATTGAGTCATTAACTTACCCTTGATTATAGTAAACTATAGGCTTACAAATGGAAAACAATTATTTTTGGATGCAAAAGATTAATATTTTTGGAACCTCTACCGATATTTTGAGACCAATCATGGAAAACCAAAATTTCGATTTTTTTGGCATAGTCTAATATAGAGTAAAAAGAATACTTTAATTCTTTTGAACTTTTAAACTAGGCAAGTACCTTACTTAATACATATGTACTCAAATGTAATAAAAACAACTAAGTATAAATCGTATGAGGGTAGTAGCGCTGATCAATGGTAGTGAACAACCTTCAAAGGAGTACAATTGTACAATGCATTAGATTTACTACTATAATAAAAATGTGTGGTAGGTAAATGGCGTTATATATAGATATAGTATGTACGGAAAACACCAACATTATAGTTCCCTTACTCTCTTTGAAATTCTGTTGCTCTCAGTCTCAATCGGCAAAGTTATTATTTCTTATGTATTGTATGTAAGAGGGAATGATATGAAACGTACTGTCTCTTTTTCTTGCTTCACTTAGAACTACTCATTCTCCATTAGGTAGTGGTAGTGTTGTTTTAGGTAAAACCGCTTTTAAAATACTGGCGTCATTAAGTATGCTCTCCATTAAACAATCAATTTATTATTACTTCTTGTCATTATAGTTTAATAGTTCATGCGCATTTAATGCCACCTTTAAATGTAAATACGCTTTAAAAAAAATATTTTAGAAATTCTTAAGTTATCGAGAGAGTGTCAAATAGCTATTATACATTGTTTTGCCGTATTTGTTAAAACTATTTGACTTACTGTGGAATTTGTTGAATAAGCTAAAATGATGAAAAAACGTATACGTTCATCAAATTTCAATGGCGCAGAAGAAGATATTCTTGTTCAATGCATTTTACGACATGCATCAGTAATTGAAAATAAAAAAACAGATGCATCTTCGTTAAGAGAAAAACAACTTGCTTGGGAAGAAATTGGAAATGAATTTAATTCATTATGTCCGAATGTTGTAAGTATGATGGTATTTTTTGCGTGTTTATTAAAAATATATGTAGTTGGCTAAAAATAAAAAAAAACGCTTGGTCCATTAATAATTTTCTTATAAATTTATTTTAAGGGTTGATTTTGTCGTTTTCAGTTGGATTTTAAAACTGTTTTATTTTTATCGAAAATCGAAAATGGAAGATATTCCAAAAAATAATGACATTAAGTATTTAAATTTATTCGTCTAATTTACTATGTATGTATCTATTGTCCACTATATACTATGTACAAAAGAATTGAGTAGATTCGATAGTTTTTTTTTTTTCTAAATTTATCGATAGTTTTTAGCGAACAAATTTAAGATGTTTCTTTTTGTAATTAATCACGGACTAAGCGAATTTTAGATTATAAAGCCGAAAATATGTAGGTGCATAGGTGATATTGTTGATTGAATTTGTATGAAATCGTTGCAGGATCGACAAATCAAAGCTCTAAGAGACAAATACACAAACCTAAAAACAATGTTGCGTAAACAATTTGCCGCTGAAAAAGCATCTGGTGGTGCAAAAGAATATCCAGAGATGCGTCCAAGAAGAAGCGAAGCACTGGCTGAATTGGCCAAACTTTTATCAAATTCAACAAATGATACCATACCCACTATTGATTGTGATGATGATTATGATTATGAATCACATGATACTATATTACCCTCTGTTGATTCGTTTACTGTTGAATCCGATGATAATGAAAAAAAACCTCTTGATCCGATTGATTTGCAACCCATTGAAATTCTACAAAACAATAATTGCGATATTGAGAATGTAGTCATGGATCATATTTTCCCCTTAAAAATATCTCAACCATTAACAACCAAATCCTGGACAAAATATACACCTTCGATCTTACGTAAACCAAAAAAATCCCAACCGAGACGAACACCATCAGCGGCATCATCATCACGCAGCGATGTAGAAAATACATTGGAAAGTTTGAAAAAGAAACTGACTGCCAGAACATTAGAAATGCGTGAAATTGAGCATCAAACACGTTTGAGTCAGCAGCAGAAAGAACACGAAGCACGTTTGGCTTTGTTGACTGCCCAAAAAATGGATTTCGAAACCAGAGTTGAGTTACGCCAGTTAAAAATTGCTAAGCTAACGAAACATAAAATTGTCAAAATGGAAGCAGAGTCTGAATAAAAATTTATTTCTTAATTGTTGTCTAATAAAAATGTTTTCTTATTAAAACTATGTGGGTTTTCATCTAGTCTAAGTCATCAACATTTAAAAAAATAACATTTTTGTCCTAAAATTGGATAATTTTTCTCATACATTTATAATGTTTCCATTTTTCAATAATAATTATTGATATACAGGTACATAAATTTTAAAACACCTAGAAATGCATGCTTTCTTTTTATTTTTAAACTAGCACCATTGATTATCATGAAAAATACAAAATCCATGCATATATTCACTCCCATGTTTCAAATACAAAAATTTCAGAATATGGATCAAATTCTACGATCGCAAAGCATGAAATACGATATGAAAAACAAGAACACCATCTGAATTCTTTATTGAATATGATTGTATGGAAAAAAAAATTTAAATCGTTGTTGGAAAAAATAATTTTGTATATATAAAATTCCTAAAACATTTTTAAGAAAAACTTTTGGTATGCAAATCTTAAGTTTTTATTTATGTACATATAAAAATAAAATTTGAAAAAAAATCGTCGACCCGTTTTTTGAAATATCGAATTTTCAAAAAAAAGTTTTAAACTTTCTTAAAAATTCAAGAACTTCTTTTTTAAAAACTTTTGATATGCAATATTATTTAATCTTATCTGAAATTCGTATACAGAAAATTATCTAAATTCAATTCAAAATAAAAACACATTCTATCAACAGGTACTATTAATAGTTGCTAACTACAAATTTTTTTTAATTTTATTAATAGATCGTATTAATTTAAGTGTATAAACAAAGTTTAATTAAAATCGTAGGAGTTATTTTTGAGAAAAATTTTTTTTTTCTTTTCCGTTTTTTTTAACTTTTGTATGGAAGGTACCGTTATTTTTTCAAATATGTAAATTTTTTTCTAAAAATAATTTAGAAATACTAAAAAACTCTTAAATTGTTTTAAAAAAATCGATCATATCGTTTTCGAAATATTTGATTTTCAAAAAAAAAAATGAAACATTTCTTAAAAATCCGAATAATTTTTTGTATTAAATTTAAGTTAACAGAAAGATTTATAATTTTTGGAAGCCTCTGTATAAAAAAATATTGAAATCAGGCATACCGTTTAAGAAAAAAATCGAAAATTAAGAAATGGTTCTTTGGGAGGTATCATTAATAACCATTTAAAAAAAATAGTTTTTCACTTTTACAAAAAGTAATTTATTCAGTTTTTTAAGAAAAGATGTCGAGCCGTTTTTGAGAATAATACGATAATGTAAAATTGCTAAAAAAAATTGTGTGGCAGATACCGTTATTTTTGGTTCTAAAAAAAAGGAAGAAAACGTGTGGGCATAATCACCAAAAACGACTATGTACCAAGTTTGAAGAAAACCGATTAGGCCGTTAAGGCTGCAGACGAACAAACAGACAGACAGAATTTTGCCACCCACTTTTTGGTGTTCTCTATCATCGTAATGTCATGTTTGGTTGTTATCTCAAATTTTTTTTTTTTGCACGCATCCAAAACTTGCCTTAAGGCTCTCCCAAATCAACCTGAATGCGGAGCGATTATAATAATATTCAGTAATGTGTAGACACTATTTAAAGTGTTTCTGAGTGATTTCGTATATAAGATTGTGAAGCGTGTACTTGTCCAATCAAAACTATACAAATGTCTGTGGACAGAAAAATTTGTTCTCTACATGACAGAGCCAAAGAGCCAAATGGCCCCGTGCCAATCCAAAATCAGTCGCGTATGGCCAGCTTCAATTCATAAATTCAAAAAAAAAACATATCCGATGCGAAAATGTAAATAGGTATATCGAAACAGATGGGGCTTAAAGTAATTAATAAGGGTTGTTTTAAAAAAAAAAATCAACTTGTTTCATTAGGGTAGCATGAGAAGCTTCACATCTCCATACAAAATTAATCTCGGAAAAAATGTTTTAAATTTCACAACGGATTACCATTTTTGGGGGAATGCTCCTACATATGTATATCGTTACTCTCAAAAACTAGAAATCTCTACGAATTTGTGTTTTTATATGAACTTTGGACTAAAGCCGTAGTTTTGGAAAGTAGGTAATCAAATCTTTTTCTTTTTAATCAAATCATATAAAGGGAGTAGGTACAATGTATTAGATCTAATACAATAACATTATAGTATGAATGGGATATAATATAAATAAATACACAACTGTTGTTCTCTTCTCTTGCTTTTAAAACGCTTTTTACTCTCACGTACCAATCTCTCAGAGTTTTACAGACCTATGCTATGACGTCAAATGTATGGGGAGGAAAAACTGAAACGTAGATATTTTGGCTCAGTTCTATTTCGAAGTTTGTGTTACTGTAGGTGGTATTGTCTCTTTTTTTCTAACTTACAAACTAAAACTAATAGATTATTGAAATTAAATAAAAACATCATGACAATTTGTGCTGTAGTTGGTTGCAAAAGTAGCAATGATAAAAGACGACTTAAAAATCCAGAAAATATAGTTGAATTTAGTTTCTGTCGGTTTCCAAGAGATGAACACTTACGAAAAATCTGGTTGTTGAAATGTGGCCGAACGATTGATTGCAGAGCTAAACGTCTATTCGTTTGTATAAAGCACTTCAAACCGGAAGACTATATGCGTAATTTAAGGCATGAACTTTTGAATTATTATCCAAAAACTAGCAGAAAGGTTAAATTTGATGCGATTCCATCATTGTTTTTACCAGATTATGTGAAAAATATTGTATTTCCTACAATAAATACATCAAATTCTAGAGTTCAAAATAATCATGTTGTCAGAAAGGCGTTGAATTCATCAGCAACAACTTCGAAAACGGATTCAACACTGTAAGCATTAAAATACGCCTAGTTTGTATCTTTTTTCGTTGTATTTTGTTAACATTTCTAGAAGTAAATCAAGAAATACAGAAATTTTAAACTGAAAATTTAAAATTTGCTTAACTCGCATATGACCACGGACTTAGGGCAAAAAGTATGGTAAAACATAAAAATGAATCCTGATTTTTGTAGGTACAGAGGTATGAATGTAAATATTTGGAATTTTGAGCTGGGAACACTGCTCAGAAGTTGCTTGTAAATACATTAGAACTTTTGTCTGCTGGCTTAGCCCAATTCTCTTTTTCATCAATGGAAGGCAAATGCGACAGTGACAAATCGCAAAATATATCTTGTGCTTGTGCCCTTTTTCGTGGCTTTTTACACATTTTTATTTTTTTTTTTTAATTCATTTTTATTTTCCATTTTTTTAAAACTATCTTAAAGCTAGACAAAAATTCATAAAAACTAGCCTACTTATCGATATCTTAAAACTAACTTACTGGCCCTAGTCGGGCGCTCTAAGTTAAACTATAATAACTTAATGCTAATGCCTTTCGGCCTTAGAACTATCTTAATACTAAATCCAGGTCGGTTTTATTTTTTACCGAGAAGAATTTACAAAAAAAACTAGGTATCTGTCTTTATTTTTTTTTTTTTTTTTTTTATATAAAACTTGGCTTTTTACACATCTTTGTGTAGATAAACGTTCATGGGGGTTGATTTTATATTTAATTCAGTTCCAAATTGTTGCTGCTATTAGAAACCACTCTCACACTGGCCTTACGCAATCAATTTTAAAATGGATTTAACGCATACATCTTATAAATTGTCTTTTTCTTTGCAAGCTCGTGTATTCCAAAAAGGTGGACATAATGTACATATGTGCTAATTTGGGTATTTTTTGAAATAATTAAAATTATTTTCTTTGAGTTTTTATTAATCTTTAAACTTTTCTATTCCTATGCCCAATAGAATCAAAACACATCTATTACCATACAAATCAAATCAATTCCAAAACTATTCTTTTTCAAACTTGATTATTTTTTTAAAATAATTTTTAGGTTCAGCTAGAAGATTAAAAACAATTTAAAATGGATGAAAACCTAGACTAGACTTATAGTTTTCATCGTTTTTGTAGCTATTAACATTTTTTTTCGTTTTACTTAACATTCTCCAAAGTGGAAAAGAAGAGTTTTGAAGCTACACCCCTCAAATGAAAAATACAACTCGAAGTCAAAAGTTTATTTTGTGCTTTCATCAAGGCGAATTATTGCACGTCACCTCATCTGTTTAAATATCTTTTAGAAAGTTAACGTTGGCCGTTTCCATTTCAAATAAATGAAGTGAAGCGTATATGCTCCTAAAACCTTAACTACATTGGCCACTTTTTGCAAAATGACAAAATTAAAAATATTTCTTTCCTCGCTAGAGCAGTTGTTTTGTGAAAAAAAAAAATATACAAATTTTTTCCTTGACCAAAATTTAAGCTTTCTGTATCATTTTTTAAAAGTTTTCCAGTGAGAAACACTACCCCAAAATGAGTTTGAAAATGTTCACTTTTGTACGTTTTTGGCTTATGTAGTTAGGGCTTAAAACAGTAATCTGAATACCGCTATTTTCAACCCCACGTACCTAACAGTCGCTAAAAAAAATTCTGCCAAATCTTTCATATAAGATGTCAAGATGCACGCACCTGCAGGCCCTCATACTCATTTTTTGGTTATGAGTAAAACCCACAAATTTGCGGCCATCTTTAACACAATATAATGAACAAAAATTCTGGTGGGGGTAAACGATTTCAGTTTAAATTTGTATGCATTTTTTTTTTAGTTTTAAAAATATTGCATATCGAAATTTTATAAAAAAATTAATTTGGATTTTTAAAAAAATATTTGAAAAACATTTTTGAAAATTTAACTAGGTTTAAAAATATATTTTAATATATACTCAAAATTGGCACACCAAAAGTTTTTTGTAAAAATATTATTAAAATTTTATGTATAAGAAATTAGTTTTTAAGAAAACCGCTCCAACGATTAAAATTTTTTTTTATATACTTGTTTTTGAGATATACGTTTTTAACTAGTTGTTTATACGATTAAAATATCGTTTTTTTTAATTTTCATATTTTTTAATAATAACTTTCATATTTTAAAAGTTCTTTATTCCAAGCAACTTGAACATAAGATCAAGTACGTGCGATTCAGTCGTGCATTTTGTTTTATTTCTTTTGCAAACAAATTATTTTTAAAATAAACTAAAAATACCAACTTTATTTAACTTTATTTTTTTGTTTAGAACTAGCGAAAATTTTATTATTGTTGTAAATGATCCAACTTTGCAAGGAAACCAGACCATCACACAACCAACAAGTCAAAGCAAAAATTTAAGTGAGGGTGACCCAAATGGTAAACTAATTGAAAGCGTAGATGTTCAAGCGATACAACATGAATTTATCAATCATGTGGTTATGGTTTATTTAAATCGATGCCGATCGCGAGCTGGTGACACTAATGTTGGTATGCCTAACTACATTTTAAAACGAAAGGCTCAAGAGGCAGCTATTTTATTGGGCACACGACATGAAGATCGGTGTCATTGGATTGAAAAGTTTAAGAAACAAATTGCTGAGCATGATGCAAAGGGAGTAGTTTTGACGACAGTTCCTGAATCACTTAGCATTGCTGATATTATAAGCGAAGAATGGCCAAAATTTGCAGACCAAAAGGGTTTGGACATCGGTGCGGATTCGGAAGAAACTATTAGTGCCTTGGATGAAGAAGAGTATTCAAGAAAACAGGCAGAAAGTATGACGATAGAAATTGAGGATGATCAAATACAAAATATAGAGCCTGCACCAGATTGTTCAATGTAAGTTTTTCTTTTCTTTTGCGTAGATTTTTCTTATTAATAATTATATAAACAATTATTTAAGTTTATTAAAAATTGCATTCACACAATTCTTATGTATTCAACATTTTTGGTTCTAGATCTATAAGTCCGGTAATAGAAGAAACCTGCGAGATTGCCCAAACTCCACTGAAACAAAATAATCTTTTAACTAAAAAAGCCCTGCAACATGATCCTGCACAAGATGAATTCTTAAAACATATTCTGAAGGTTTTCATCAGACGTTTCAATGCTAAATGGCCTCAAGCTGAAATTCCTGACATTATTCTACATGCAAAGTTCAGGGAGGCAGCTATGAGTTTAGGCTCCAAAATTAAGAGCAAAAACGTATGGCTTTCTGCATTCAAACTGTGTTTAAAACAAACACCTCCTACCGAAACAATTTTAGCTGATCCCAATCAATCTTTGGATATAAACGATATTATAGAAGAAGAACGACCAAAATTTTACTTAGAAAATGATATCACCTCACCACAAGGGCAAGAGTTGATTGAAGAAGTTATTACTATGGAAACAAATACTGTGGATATATCTGAGCAGAATAATGTCGAAAGCTCTGATACAATACAAACCTATGAAGAGGCCCGAGATTGTTTGAATTTGATTAACAGCTATGCGATGGAGTTGGGAGATTTTAGTGCGTTGGCACTTATAAAGAAAGTAGATTCATTTTTAAGAAGCGACAGTTGTGAAGATTGATTAAAGATTTTCTGTTGAATAAATAGGTTAATATTATGTACACATAATTTAGATGAAAGAATTGTGTTTTGCCTTTAGCCAAACAAATAGTTAAATCCATGAAAAGAATTATGATTGCATTTTAAATCAACTGGATGCAGAAATTAAGACAAATTAGAGAAAGTGCTCAAAGACTCATAAGAAGCTTCTAAGTTAAAATTTATTGAACGTGTACATACATGCCTACATATATACATTTTTAAATACCTACCTCTTTTCTTTGTTTATAAATCTTAATCATAACCAAACCAAGTTTCCGTTCACCTAATGGCCTAGCTAATATTAAATTTACTCCGATATCTGCGACCGGACGATAATGTACTTACATCATATCTTAATGGATAAAATATACCTTTTAAAGTATTAAGTAGGTTTCCATCAGTTTCAGAACTCAAAACGCAGATTAAATCCTTCTCGTGTGAAAGCAAGGAAATTTTGAAAAAAAAACTCAAGGCTCAGTGTTTAAAATGAGATTTCCTACCTGTACCTCAGGATAAATAACCCTAAAAAATAAAATAATGAACCATAATTTAATAACTAAATTAAATTTATTAAAAAAAATTAAGTCCATCTTAAAAAAAAAAACTTATAATAAAACTTATATAAAAAATATATTTGGTTTTTCAAAATCACACTGGTCGGGGATTCTTGAAAATAATCTCCAGCGTTGACAAAAGTCCGATAGCTCTGAAATTTTCTTCACGCAACGCAAAATCTTCTAGTGGCTTCAGATGTTCCAAAGCTTGTTGATATGTTTCAACTATCGGTTCGGACACTACCTGATGCTGATTACTGTCTTCTGAATTTACATCAAAACAACCATCATCGTCTTGGCTTAAATCAACTGAATTCGATTTTTCCGACTTGACTGTTGTAGGGTAATTATTTTTCGAATCAATCCCATAAAATTCTTCCAGAGTTTCTTGGAATGATCTTTTTTTGGTGTCCCGAAATCTGGGTTTTCCATGTGAATAAATTAACGGAGGACAGTGCTCAAATGGTTGTCGTTTTACAATTCTTTTAGCCTTGAGTTTTTTTTCAGCAATTTTTTCTTCTTCTTCAACCATTATTGCTATTTCTTCTTCGCTAGAAATTTTGGCCTCTGGGTCAATAGATTTAATGATCTCAACTAAATCTAATGACTGCACTATTGGTTCATCATCCGAACTAAGAATTTTGTGTTCATCAGTCAAATATGCCTGCCGAAACTTTCTTAACCAATAGTCGTCTATACTATATGTGAGTGTACCGCCCAACAAATTTCGAATTTCCATACCAATTCGCTGAAGTTCTCGACGTGATGTGCATAGCGAGTAACCAAATTCTGGGTGGTAACGAGCCCTCTTGACCCATTCAGAAACACTATCATTGATCAATTTCAGAAGACGTTTTTTTTCCGCTTCAACAGCAAGTTCTTCTTTCTTCCTAGCAAGTTCTTCTTCGGCAAAACCAGGTGACGCTTTCAAAAGTAACGAAGGTAAGGCCCCTATAGCCAAACGTCTGAATCCAACATGCCAAGGGTGAAAATGACACGAGCAAATGTAAGGCCTCCGTATTGTTCGAAGTGCATCTTCAGATTCGTGACAGATCGATAGCCAGGTATCGTACGCGGGACTATCACGTGCGGGAAAGTTGAAAAATTTTAGATCTCTATGATCGCGAGAATTCGATCTGCAACCGTATATTGCGCACTTTCTTACATCAGGCATTCTTGCTTCAATATAATTTTTAATTCTGTTCTCAAATCGACAAGTTAAGCCTTCTGTGATACTTGAAAAATCGACAGCGCACACTTTTTACTTTCCAAAACTCGAACCTCTCAATTTATTAAATAGGTATAAAATGAAAAAAAAAAAATAACTACGAGTTTAACGAACACAAGCAAGTTGCCATACCAAACAAAAAAGAAAACAAACAAATCGCTTGGGTCTTGGAATCCGCACTGACTCTACTCTTTACAAACCTGAACGATACAGTCCGCTGACGTTGGCCTGTTATAGTTTGGTCTCCCTCTTGTGCGCAGTCTACCTTCTCTCGTCACCCTAGCACAGAAAGTTCCTCAAGAAACTTGTTTTCAATGCGGGACTTTCGTTTATTTTCTCTTTGTTCGGCCGGGGCTGTTGCATGCAGAGCAAGTTCTTTGTGTGCGAGTGCGATGACGGCAGTGCTATCTACTAATTATATATACATACATACCTCCATAGTTTCATATCAAAATCACCATTTGAGTTATAGGTATATACATGGTGCATGAGATATTAAACGAAAATACATTTCTCAATATAAATAGAAATATTTAGGTAGGTATAGATTTGTATTCCGGAGCTGAGAAAGACTGGTATCGCGTCCATATATGACAACAGCACCAAACCAGACAGTTGTTGTTATTCTGGGGAAACTATTTTCATGTGAAGGGCATTCAGAGTTCAGTCTCAAATGTAAAGAAAAAAGGTATCTTTCATCTTCTCCATCTTTTTTCAGTCACACAAGGCAAAGGCAGCTTGTGGATGGAC
Source organism: Dasysyrphus albostriatus (assembly GCA_946251815.1). Taxonomy (NCBI): domain Eukaryota; kingdom Metazoa; phylum Arthropoda; class Insecta; order Diptera; family Syrphidae; genus Dasysyrphus; species Dasysyrphus albostriatus. The sequence goes on from OX276336.1 coordinate 145,024,634, forward strand.
AAGAAAAGAAGGAACAAATCTTATAAAAATGGAGAAAATTTAAGCCACTCGGTATAATTTGGATATTCGGTAGGTACGAAGATGGAAAACAAAGTGTTATGGATGGGTAGGTACAGGTAGGTACCTATACCTGCTACTCGTGTTTATAGATTTAGTAAGTTCATTCTGAATAGCTTTACATTGTTGTAGGTAATCCCTTGTTAAAGAAGAACTGATGGTCACTTATAAAAAAACAGCTCAAGTTAACTTCAATTTTTCGGGAGAGCTAGCTATCTAGCTAGTTACTAGTATTAGATATCTAGCTAGTAACTTATATAGTTGTTCAGTAAAAACACTTAAATGAAAACTGCTTATCTGAAACTTTTTACTTCATCCCCGAGTATTTGCCGACCAATTACCTATAAACACTCCGCTTAAGCGAAACTTGCTTTAGTGAAAGCTAAGTTATTTTCAGTTAAATTTTATATTTTTCATTGAAAAAAACTCGTGAATAAAAATTCAAGCGAACAGAATAAATAAATTTTGCTTTTCACTTCTATTTACTTAAATTTTCATTTAAATTCTTTTCAGACAACTCTAAAAGATAAATAGGTAAAATTTGTCTAGATTAGATAAATGTCCGCTTAGTGGAATTTTTAAATCCACTTAAGTGAAAATTTCTTCACTTAATGCGGACTTCGCTTAAATAATTTACATATATATTTTTTCACTTAAGCGGGTTTCGTTTAAGTGAAAAGCACACTTGAGTGAAAAACGGCTGTGACATTTTGCAGCTTCTCTTAAGCGGGTTTAACTGTACTAACGTAGGTAGGATAACAGCATCATACAAGAATAATTTGGTTGTGATTGGGATTTAATAATTATTGTCGAAAAAAAGAAGTTACAGCGCAGTGTACCAGCTTAGTCAAATAGACACAACTTGAAACTGGACTCAGAAATGACATGAGTCGGAAGTCCAAAACTTAAATCTTTTGTACCTATACTATAGGGAAAACTGTATGCATGTAGGTATTTGATTTTAAACCGTCTCTTTTGAGAGAATAATTGATTCTATAATGCAAATGTGGTGTAGTTAACCGGTTTTTTGCCATTTCTCCTATTTTACATTTGCTAGTCAAAATCTAACTAAGATACCTCTACCACTTAAATTTTTATAAATATCTAAGTTTTCCAAAAATATGTGAACCCGCTTGAATTTCAAATAAAATTGATTAAAAAACAGACAGAACTGACGGGTTAAAAAAGCAGAATTTCAAAAAACAGAATTTTCGTTACAAAAATTGAAGAATTTTGAAACCAGAATTTTTACCAACTCCCCAACTGATTGGACAATGGGATGAGACGTTATGAGACAGAAAGCGTGACGAGATCCCGTTGAAGTTGTCTAAACACTTTTAAACAATAAATTAATGAAATTAAACTAAAAGTTGCTTGTTTGATTGATAGTACCTATAATTTTGTTTAAATTAATTGGTCCTTCAACAATTTTATAACTAAAGAAAGATGGCAGTGAGTCTACTGATCGTCATTGTCAAGCTCTTGTCTTGTTTTCTCATTCATAAACTCAGACTAACTTCATTTTCAATAGACAAAACTGGAGGTAATAGTGTACGAGTAAACATGGGGAAAAGAAAAAGAATTCAAATTTTGTACTTTAAACGGTAATTTGTAATACCTACCTGTGCGACTAAAATTTGAGCTGTAGATTATTCTATTATTAGGTATATACATGGATAATAAATAGTGAACAATTATTTTTGAAAAATCATATCCCCCGCCCCCCGAAATATTTTTCAGGCTACGGCCTTGATAGTTTGCTGCTCCCTATATTTTTAAGTCATGTAAAAAAAATAAATAAATAAATAAATTTTGTGGCGCAACAGCTCATGGAGAACCAGGGCCTAGTGACTAACAACTCTCAACCATTGTGTGCGTGTTGTTGGCAGGAATGGAGGGGACCTACAATTTTTTGCCGAGTCCGAACGGCTAGATGAGAAGCACTTATTCATTCACTTACCCAGACCTTTTGGCATGACAGTCCTACGCACTAACCATTATGCCACGAGGTATGTGCTCAAAAATAATTTGAATACATTTTTTTTAAATACTAGGTTTATACGAATTTTGATCGCTGGTTGATAGATACATTATAGAATAGAGAACAAAGTCTTAAATCCTACTGCAAAATTTGATTACCTTTAAAAGAGCCAATTACCTAATTCTTTTCCAAAATCTTTTTTTTTTTAAAGAGTTCTTTTTGTCGATTCGTTAATCTGCTATTCATCTTTTGTGTCAAAATTGTTGCCGGAATTCATTAACGATGAACACTTATCGTTTCTTAAGAACATCTCATAGAACTTATAGGAATAGTTTACATACCTACATAAGTGAAATCAAAATTCAGATACCCCGGAAATCCGCATTTTTGCTAGAATACCTAATGTCTTACCGCTTATGACTGGACCAGACAATACAAGTAACATTTTCATTCTAGAATTCCAAGTTGTTGTAGGCAGCAGACAGGTATACCTACCTACTTACCTTTATTTTTAAACAATCTAGAATTAAATGTAAACAATATAAGGATAAGCTAACGTATTGGTGGGTACTTTTTAATTTTCTTTACGGAGATAAATAAAAGGCAAAGCTTAATTGAATTGATTGGAGTTTTCATTTCTCCAGTATGAACAACAATTTATTTACTTTAATATTAATATTAAAAATAATGTTCTATAAAAGCTAGTTTATCATTAACTTTTAAGGTCTTTTTTCAAAATGATTTTGAAGTCTTTCAATAAATCCAATCAAACGAAAATTTTCCTTGTAAAGTGCAAATGATTCTAAAAGTCTAATAAATCTGAGTGCTTCGTCCTTTGTTTTAATTGATGGCATTTTAGAAAATTTTGTTCCTGAAGTTAATATTTGTAATGACGATTGTGAAGTGGGAGAAAATTCAACTTGTACCTGGCCATCATTAGGTTTTAAACTAAAATCGTTTTTTTGTTCATCGACTAAAATCGGTTTAATAGTAGAAATCGCACCTTCATCCGTCACACAATCGTACTCGACCTTCACCTCTTTACTAAATTCAATAACATCCTCCAGATTTTTATTTTTATTTTCAAAGTCGTCGGCTTCGGTATCTTGAATTGGTTCTTGCTTTACGATTGGTTGTAATTTGTCTCCAGATCCAGCTATTCCCAATCTCATTGCAAAGTCTTCCTGCCAGTTACCCAACCCATCACTATTTGCATTATTTTTTTTAATTCTTAATTCTTTATTATCTTTTATGAATATTACTTTTTTTAATTTAAGTTTTACTTTTTTATTTGCTACTGTTGTTTGTTTGTTTTTATTTGTCTCAGATTTTGCTAACTCACTTTGCAGGTGAGCTTCATTTTTTATATGCTTTTTCGACATTTCTTCTACCTTATTTTTCTCTCGTTGCAACCTTCTTCTTCTTGCTCCAGGTGTACTTCTTCCCAACTTGCTCTTGGGACGCATCGGCATTGTATCAGACCTCGCGCATGTTATTAAGCTTTTTTAGTTTTTTTTTTTCAATGGAATTATTATGGTTCTTTTAATTTAACGGAACGAGAACACAATCTTTTTTAAGTTCCAAACTTCACTACACGGTACACATATGTATATAAATCTTCAAGATCAAAATAAAATAACTTACGAAATCTTTCTAAATTTATTAAAAAGATATAACTGTTTGCTCTTTAAGCTCTTAAAATTTTTGTTTACATTGTTTGTTTTTAGAAAAATAAAGTTGGTATGTTATTGAAGAAGTATCAATATTTGTTTTCAATTCTGATTGTAGAGGGATTATTGTTATTGTGAGTTTTTATAAAACAAAATCTACCGAAACCGACTCTATACGAAAAAATGACATCCAATAATTATAATAATAGTGGATGGACTGAAAATGAAATGACTGAAATTCAAAAGAGTAAAAGACAGAATGGTAGGTTCTCTTTTAAGATTGTGTTTGTAGTTGTGTATTCAGTTGTGTACTATACTACTTACGTCCTCCTACGTTTTCAATGTTCATACGATTTTCTGTCTCCGCCATCATCTCATATCATATTTATGGCATTTAATTATTTGTATGCCATTTCTCAAGAGTTTTCCCTTTATATAAATGTTATAAATAATAAGTAAGGAAAGAGATTCCTACCTAACTCATATAAAAGAAAAACAATGCTTATTTTATTGCAATTCTCGAGATACTTATTGATTACTTTTGGAGAATTGGTACCAGAAATGTAAATAAAAAACGACAGCACAGACGTAAGCTTTATTCTTTTCTCTTAAGTTATGTTTTTCTATATAACACATTAATTTATGTGTAGTGAAACAGCAGAAACAAAAAATATGCTCTAGGTATGTATATAAAATCGCAGTTTAATTATTACTTTACTTGAGCTCAGAAGTGAATTCTTTTGTTTGAATTTGTGTCCACTATTTTAAAGTGTTGTTTAATTATGTTGACCCCCGTTCAGCAAAGAAAAAAATACCTTTTGTTTAAGGCAAGAGAAACGCCCGAACAGAAAGCTATTCGTCTGCAAAAAATAAGGGAGTACCAGAAGATAAAGTATTGGAATGCAACTCCTCTTGAAATAGAAAATCGCCGGTCTTATCACAGAAAAAAATACAGAAGATTTAAATTTAATTTGAAAGCAAATATGAAGAAAAAAATTGATGAATTGATATACAAGAAAAATAACGTTGAAGAAAAACCAAAAAGAAAATATACCCGTCGAAAACCGGTGACATTAAATTTAGAACCTGAACCTGCAGAAATTAAAACCATTCTACCTAAGGATGATGTCGACCTTGACTGGCAGGATATTTTCATTACCAGATTGGGCCTGCAAGACGACCCTGGTCAGCAACCAGAGATTAAACTCGAGCATATATCTGACGGAGCTCAAGAAAGAAATTTTGCTTGTCTAGTAACTGACACTGTTGACAATGGTGTTGTTGAATACCCATTAAACGAACCGAGGATTAAAGAAGAACATGACGGTGATATACCCGTAGGCCAGTGTGAACCCGTGGAAGATATTGATATTGGCCCTGAAGTAAAACAAGAGTTTATATGCAATCAACTTCAGTCGCAAACTCATACAGAAAACATACCGATTACATCACTTAATCCTGAACTTGGTATAAAACAGGAAAGTGAGAAAGGGCTAGAAATACTTCGTGAAACTATTAAATTCGAGTGCACCAGTAATACTCCGGCTAAAATATACCCAGAAGTAAAACGACAAATAGGTTCAACAAAATTTTCTAAACTTCCACCATTGCGAAGCAAACATGAAGCTTTAAGATATGTTAATCTCCTTGAGGCTTTTGCTTTGCATAGTGAAAAGTCCCTTTTTATTGGAATGACTGGAAGACTTCAAAAGATTCTAAAAGAATCTATTTGAATTAATACATACCTACCTATCGGTGTTTAAATTAATTTGTGTTATTACTATAAATATGTGTGTCGTTTTATTTAGTATTGTAAAACAATAATTTATGTTTAATTGATTAAAATGTGCATTTAAATAATTTAATGCTATTTGTAAATTTACTCGACTTAAATGTTTTAATATATTTTGTTCAGATTGGGTAAGTGCTATTAATATGGAGGCTGCATTATATTTTTGGTATTATATTAGAAGATTACGGTCAACAATTAGTAGTAATATTTCATTTAAAGTGTATGTTGCTTAATTGATAAATTACTCGTAATATGTTAGATCACAACCAAAGAAAATTCGGTAAGTTTCTCAGGTGTCATAAGTGTGAACTTTGAAACTTTTATGGAAAAATCTCTTACAACAAATCGTAGTTTAAAATATTTTTATTGATGCATTTCGATGATAAATTTTGTTCTCCATAAAAAAGGTTTTTCAGCAAAATCCCAAAATTATGCTTCGTTTTTGAGTTAATTGCAAAAATCTAAAAAGGGTGCTTTTGCACCCCCGTTCAAATTTATGGTACTTCTTAGGACATCAAAACAAAGCTCTTACTAAAATTCAATATTCTCGAAGTGAAAATTTAATTTTCCTGAGTTAAAAAGAAAAATAAACCGGAGTGTAGTTTGCACTTGTGTATTTGACAACTCACAAAATTTCATTCTAACTATCGCTGCTATTTGATCTGAAATTTTGTGAGTTTGCTACAGTGTTACAGCAAAACTACGAAAGTCGTTCTACGCGACAGTTATGCGTCTAGTATACCTATGATGATTTATGCAAATAAGTATTCAATAAGGATTGGAGTTTTCTACACTTTTGGAATCCTCAGTCTACTTACTGAGGAGTGATTGTCATGCTGTTTTTACCAATGGATTACAACAACACAAAGTTATCCGGATAATTGAGAATTAACATCGGAACGCGGCCAATGTCGGTGTCACATTTCTTGGAAAATCATGCTATTTTCGTGCACACGCTTGTATCAAGCTAAACAAATAAATAAATAATGTAAGTGAATATTTACACAAATGCCTTTATGAGTTGCCCAAGAACAATTAAACTTTTTTGCCTATCAACAATTTTTATCTTATTTAATCGAAATTCACTTTAAATAAAATAATGGATATAAAAAGCATGTCATAGGAATTTTGCGTGCCACCATGAGGAAATAAAAAAAACATGATCGTAGCATATTGGCAGCGCGTAATGAGTGCCGAGGTTTCGGTACCGGCGTAGTGTCTCCGGCTCTATTAAAACGTTAACGCAGAGATGTCGTATTATCCTATATTATAGTACAGACATTACAATCGGAAGAAAATTTGATTCAAAAGGTTTTGAGTAGTAGTTAGTACTAATAATATTTGAATTTATTTTTCTTGAGATGAACTATTTACCGGCGTAGTGTCTCCGGCTCTATTAAAACGTTAAAGCAGAGATGTCCTATTATCCTATATTATAGTACAGACATTACAATCGGAAGAAAATTTGATTCAAAAGGTTTTGAGTAGTAGTTAGTACTAATAATATTTGAATTTATTTTTCTTGAGATGAACTATTTACATTTGTCGCCAATAGATAGCATTGGCTATATGTCGTCAGCCGAAAAAAGAGAGTATTTAAAGTATAAAAAGAAGAAAAACTTGACATAAAATGACGGCACTGCCAGGATATCGTATCCTATAATATGTGCACATATTAAACGTAATATTAGCGTTTGCATTTTTGTTCAGTTCTGCACTTACGGAAAAATTAGTGGAAAATGGTGGATCCCGTGACGTGTGATTGAAATTTATTGTATGTTATGTGTGTTTCTTTGTTTTTTGTTTAGAAAATAAGATTGTTTTGAGCTATTTAATGTTTATACTTACTTTTTTATTACTGTGACAATAAACTAATTGGTTTCTAGTGCTATTTAAATTATTTTTTTCGTATTGTTATGTTTGTTGTTGTTGTAATACGGCGAAAAAATCACGACAAGGGCCATCTTGAATTCCTTCTGACAGTTCGCATTTTAGTAGACAACCTGCGCATTGTAATACTTTCTATTTGTGTATTGTGTATCGTATCGACTATTGACTCATTCATTGCTCTTCGTCTCTCTCTTTTAAAATGTATTTGAATTTTGAAGTAATTGATATGATAAAACATTTGTAGTAAACATAAATTTATTGTCTCTTAAATTTAAATGCAATAGAGAAATAAAAAAAAAATATTGATGATGCTAATGCTATGAAGGTAGGTGGTACTTTAATGCAAAATGCAGTGTAATTTGTGCTTCAATAGGAATTACAAGTGAAGTATGTACCTACTGCATTTTGTTTCAATTTGTTGAACTATTTTTGAACTAAAAACAAGGTGTTTTTCATTTTAAATCATGTTGACCCCCGCCCAACAAAGAAAAAGATATCTGTTGATGAAAGCAAATGAAACCCCAGAACAGAAAGCTATTCGTCTAGCAAAAGCTAAGGAGAAACGTAGATTCAAAGTGTTTACTCAACTTGAAATAGAAAATCGCAAATCTTATGCCAGAAAACGATATAGGAGCATGAAATTGAGATTGGAAAAGAAACTACGGGACAAGATTAATAAAATAATAAACAGAAATAAAAATAAAGAAAAGGTTATTGAAAAACCAAAAAGAAAATACACCCGTCGAAAACAACTAGCAGAAGCCACTGTACCTATACTTAAGGATGATGACGACGACCTTGACTGGCAGGATATCTTTACTACCAGACTTTTGGGCTTCGAAGAGAAACCAACACAGCAACCAAAAATTAAAACAGAACATGCATTTGATGAAGATGAACAGCTACAAAGGAATGTTGAATACTTAAGAACTGAAACTGTTATAATGGTGCCCTGCACACAGCAGAAGGATGATGATGTGGTTAAATTTCCGTTGAATGAACCAATAATTAAAGAAGAGAAGGGTGGTGATATAAATATAGGCAAATATGAAACAATCGAAGATATTGAGATTGGCCCTGAAGTCAAGCAAGAATTTCTTTATAACCAACTTCAGCAGAAAATTAGTACAACAAACATGCCGAGCACAAGATTAATTCCTGAATTTGGTATCAAACAAGAGACTGAGATACGATCAGAAATACTTAATGAAACAATTGAAAACATTAAATTCGAGTGCAATAAAAATGTTTCAACTAAAATTTACCGTCAAGTAAAACAACAAATAAAAAGTCCAACAAAATTTTCTAAAGTTCCACCATTACGAAGCAAACATGAAGCTCTAAGATGTGTTAATCTTCTTGAGGCTTTTGCTTTGCACAAGGAAAATCCTAATTTAATTGGAATGACTGGAAGGCTTCAAGAATTTCTGGAAAAATCATTTTGAAAAACATTAGTGATGTTATCTTTGATAATATATATATAGTTTTTATTGTTGAACTTAATTTTATTTAATTGATTAAAATATACATTATTTGTTTAAGTTTAAGCGATTTGTATATTTTTACTCGGCTTGAATTTTTTTGTTAAAAAATTTGGTCATATTTGATAGACATATTTATATGGTACCTACGGCCAGTAAACGTGTGATTCCTAATTTACCTACTAGAGGTCTGCATTAATGTTGCTCTATCATCACTTGTGCAATACTACAGTGTACCACATTCATTGCAGTTTTTCAACACAATAACATTTAATACAATTACCCACTCTATAAGAAGCAATAACTGCATTCTATTCGATCACCTGATTTCAGAATGAATGCACTATTTTGTTTCTCTCGTACTCTGTATGCTTGATTTGAGCAAATAGGGTGCAATTTTTATTGAAGGAATGGTTGAGAGTTGTTAGTCACTAGGCCCTGGTTCTGCATAAGCTGTTGCGCCACAAAATTTATTTTTTAATGTACCTACTCGCTCATTGTACCTTGTGTAGTATGCACTCTTTTTATGAATACTCATTTATGAATACTCATTTATGAATACCCGTTCTTCATGAGTTCACTGCAGTAAGTATTTGTTTTCAAATGGGTACAAGACTCATTCAGTAATCAAATATAAAACTATATTCATTCATTTGAGTTTCAAGCAGTGTGTGAAGTGTACTTGAAATAAAATGAATGTCTTGGAACCAGTTTCAAGACATTCATTGCAGACTAGAGAACTGCACCAAGTAGCTCGTTTTACGGGCCACTCACAAAATTCATTGCCTTTCACAGTATTCAGACACATTCAAATTTTATTTTGAGCTAACACTCGTATTGTTTCGCTTTTAAGAAATGAATCTGAGTGGAGCTCACATTCATTAGAGAAAATAGTTCACATCAACAAGAAACCAAAAAGTATGCGATAGATGGTTGGCGTGGCGATGGCGATAGAGCATGCTTTCTCTTTTCCTCATTCTTCTCTTTGTTTTTCTGTTTGGTGCGGAAGCCATATTTATGTTCTATGAGCCACTTAGAACTTATGAGCCACTCATAAATTTCACATTTGTTGAGTTGTGAATCATCTGATTCATTGAATGTATTGAGTGTGAGCCCCCCTTACATTAGGAGATTCATTGGTGCAATCAAGACAATGATTCGAATTCTGATGTGATACATACAATGAGCTTAAGTAAGAAATGAATACGATTCACACTTGTTTGTTTTCTGTGAATGTGAGACTGTCAAGGGCTTGTATTCTCTTGTAAATGAATGAATGAATTCATGCAGCTCTTTGTTGCAGACCTCTAGTACCTACATATACCTACCTGCCGAATAACTCAAATAGTGTGTCCAGTGTAAGTGAGATTTGAAATACATCAAAAGTCACAAAACTGCGTGCACATACAGTAGGGTGTCTGTTAATTCGCAAAATCATTTTTTAGTGACAGTGAATTTTTCGTGAAATTTCACACACTATCATAGTTTTACATTTATCTGCAGTTAAAAGTATATGTACAACTGTACATATGTTATTAAAACATATGTTTTTAGATTAATGGAAGTTTGGTTGGTTGTTTTAACTTTAATGGACGTACAACTATTTTTGTTTGCTTTTATAACTTTTCACGGAAAACATATATATACTACCTACCCATTTATTTTTAATATTTCAAAATGAATGCACTTTTGAATACTTTTTATGAATTTGTATGTGCATTAGTTTGTTTACTTTTTGACTTAAAGCTTCTGTCAAATGACACATAATCCCACACAAAAATTCGATTTGGTGTGTGTTCCTTCCAACCAAATAAAATAATCAATCTGAAATGGTTGGAGTTCATAAATAAATTCGATTCCATCTAAAGTACCGACGGCAGCACTGCCTGAAATATATAATTCCTTATTTTTGGTGTAATCGCTTGGTAAAAGTTTTTCTCTTTAGATGTTTTTGAAAATTGAAAGGATAGAGAATGCAAGATTTGGGGAAAGCAATGCGTTACAACAATAAAAAAGATCGGCATTGAAAAAATACCAACTAGATATCTTGCACAGCGTTGTCATAATGGCACTATAAATGCTAGATTTAGCATAATAGAGAAGTGAAATGCATTTTAAAATTATGTCAAATGTTTTTTAGCATTAACTTTCTTTGTTTAGGATTCTTTAATGCTAGATTTGATTTTAAAAAGTATTTAATTATATACCCTAGATCTAGGTTTTAGAGCTTAATTGGTAACTTACTTATATTTTATATAAGTATACTTATATTTTATATATTTATTTAGCTTAGGTATGAACTTCAAATTTGATAATATCACGGCTGATTTTTGTGTCAATTAATGTGTGTTATAAGCTATTATTGTGATATAAGTTGAATTATGAAATAAATTCATTGACACAATGAAAAATTTGTTTTTAACAAACAATGACACTGTTTCAATGAAATCCATCATCCCATCATAATCGGCTGAATTCAAATATACGTAGGGATTTGGTTATGTGTAAGCACACATATTTCAAATATCAAAATTTTTGAACCAATTTAGTTTTTAGTTAAAAGTACCTTACTATTTCTGAAAAAATAAATATTTATATTACTTTATCAATTGCTCTTTTTTAATCATTAATAAAAAATGTTTTGCAAGGGAAAATAGGTAGGTACATATATTTTGAAATCTAGCATTCTGTTTTTTGAGCTCCCACACGATTTAGCATTATGAAATTTAAAATCGAGCATTAATAGAATTCGAGAATATGGCAACACTGATCTTTCAATCTTGCAAAGCGCAATTCAGGAATCAGATCCGAATCTGATTGCCATTGCACTGCAAATGCAGTTTATAATAAATTTGTTTTGATAATTAGATTATTTCACTTTCTGCAAACGAATTGTTTTTATTTTGAAATAAAGAAATTAATTGTTTTAACATATTGTCAAATATTTTAAGTAGTAATGTATGTTGACCAATACTAAAAAAAGACAAAAATATCGTTTATTGAGAGCTGACGTAATAACAGAAAAGAGAGTAGTTCGTCTCCAAAAAGCTAGGGAGTGAATGAGGAAAAGACTGTTAAATGAAACTCCTCTTCAAAGAGAAATTCGCAAGGCTTATTATAGTAGACGATACAGAGATTAAAAAAAAATTATTTTGATCTTGAAAAGAAAATTTGTACTAATAAACAAACAAACAGCAATAAAACAAAGACAAGAAACTGAGATAGGATCAAAAATACTTAATGAAACCGATAGGAATAATAAGATCGAGTGCACCAGAAATGCCTCAACTGAAATCTGATGTAAGCAACAATTAAAAAGTTCAGCAACATTTTTTCAGAGTTCCATCATTGTTAAGCAAACATGAAGCTCTTAAATATGTTGAACTTTTTGAGACTTGCTTATCAAACAGAAAATTAAAATTTTGTTGGAATACTGGAAAGCTTCAATAGGTAGGTATCTACGGAGAGAATAATTTTTTGTTGTATTTTTTATTAATTTTTGTTTTTAAACTACATTTTTCATTGTATAACTTTAAAGTAAGATATAAAATTGAGTTCAACAACTGCATGTACATAATGTATATGACGCTAAAAACTAAAAGCTTGTTTTACTGTCCTTAAATGTTTAAATAAATAAATTTAAAGATTGATTGATTGATTGATAGACCTGTTTATATTAAATCACATTTTCTTACAATTATTATTTCGAACTGTTCATCTTTATGAAGATAGGTATGAAATTTAAGGCAAAAATTCAAATGTTCGAAAGCACTGCAAATATTATATATGTATAAATATTAAGGTTTTGTACCGAAATGGCAAAAAATCCCAAATGTCATAATCTTGAATGGCGTTATTTTTCTAGATATTTATTCGTTCGAAATTTTGCATTCGAGATTTTTATATTTTATTTAGAGATTTTTTGCATTCTAGCCGAACATATATGTATGCAGCATTTTAGTGTCTTTGAAAGTAATGAACTACTCGTAGTACTAAAAAAGTATTAAAATTTGGGATTTTATCTCGAATGCATTCAGGATTCGAGAATTATCGCATAAAGTGTTTTGTTTTTTTCCAATTCGGTGTTATGGCATTCGGAATTTTGTAATCTTCTCAGGTAAACACGGCTTTTCTGATATTCGGTCGAATTGAATCCGTAGGGATTGAAAACGTAAAACAATAAGATCTGCAATCCACCATTGTTTTTTACGTTTTTAATTCCGGTATCTTCTTGTTGGCTGTTTTCAATCCGTATGGAATCAATTCGACCCAATATCAGTGAACCTTTTTCACTGACAGCTAAGAATTTGGTTTAATTTTCTAAAAAGTATTTCAATAAGAATATGCAACACAATTCAGTTTAAATAAAAACTGTAAACAAATTACATTTTATGTATATTTTTATTTTATTTCCAGAATAATATAACAGTCACTTGTTTTTATTTACTTATACATTTGCTGCTCAAGCCTTTCTAAAAATCCTATTAAACGGAAATTGTCATTCATCATAGCAAAATCTTCCATCAATTTTATACATTTAATGACCTCCTCATTAGATTTAAGTGGCGCCCTCTGAGCGAATCTTGTTGCTTTTCTTTCACTGGCTTCTGCTGTTGGTATTAACCTTGTTTGTTTTGTTATAGTAACTTGCATTGATGTTGTGGCTTTCGTATTCAGTGTTGAATTTGTGATTGATTTTGGTATGTTTTTGATAGAACCAGTCGGCGTAAGTGAAATTGGTGTAGTTATTGGTGGCATTGTTGATACAGTTGGTTTACTATGCAAGCTGCTTGTTGGTATAATTTTAGCTGGTATGTTTGGTAAATACGTTGTTGGTGTTGTCAGTGCTGAGTTTAAGGTTGATGTTGTAATTGTTTGTGTTTTTGTATATACCGGTTGTTGAATTTGCGATTTGGTTGTTGGTATAAATACTGATTGGGTTGTTTGTGTTGACATCGAAGTTGATGATGTAATTGTTGATGTACTTGTTTGTGATTTTGAAGATATCGGAGCTTTAACGCGTTTTGTTTTTGTTGGTTTGATTTGGGTTGGTATATTATCTGGGACATGTGCTGTTGGTGCAATCGTCTGTAGGAAATTAGATCCTTTTTCTCCAAGCTGCATTGATGTTGTTGGTATTTTTTGAGTTATTTCAATTGATGGGTTTTTTACGACTGTTGGCGTTGTTAAAATTGATGGAGTTGTAACAATTGTTGGTGTTTTTTTAATTACTGTGGTTTTAACAATTGGTGGTGTTTTTATTACTGTTGGTGTTCTTACAATTGTTGGTGGTTTTACAGTTGTTGCTGTTTTGACCGCTGTTGAGGTTGTTACAGTTGATGGAGTTGTTGAAATTGTTGGTGATTTTACAATTATTGGTGTTGTTAATATTGGTGGTGTTTTTGCAATTGTTGGTGTTGATACAATTGTTGGGGTTGTTACAATCGTTGGGGTTGTTACAATCGTTGGACTTGTTACAATCGTTGGGCTTTTTGTAATTGTGGGGGCTGTTACAATTGTTGGGCTTGTTACAACTGTTGGTGTTTGTGTAGATAAAGAATATTGAACATTCCCTGTTACTGGTGGCATAAATTGATTTTGCATGCAATTGGCAAGATGTAATGGTGTTGTTTGTTGTGTTAGAAAATCCATAGATGATGGCATTTGTGTTAGATTCATTACTGCTGATGACATTTCAGAACCTGATAACATATCTGTTGTTTGCATTGGCATTGGTGAATTGAAATGCAGGACTATTGGTGTTAGTGTTGTAGGATTTCCGTATGCAGCCGTTTGCATTGGTGAAATGTATGGCATTGGCATTGCTAACTGGTTCTGATTAGGTGCCATTTGAAAAGTATACATTATTCTTCCTGGGGCAATAAGTGAAGGTTGTGTTTCTGAAGTTATTGCTCCGGGGAAATTATATGTTATATTTGGTGCAAAGGCTGGATCCCATGCCTGTTGTACTATTGTGGGCATCTGGTTAATGGTTTGTGTTTGTAAGCTTGTTAGTGGTTCAACTAGCGGTGAATATTGATCGAATATTGATTTTTTTATTGTTTCTGTTTTTGTTTCAAATTTTGTATTTGTTGTGTCTGTTTTTGTTTCAAAATTTGTATTTGTTGTTTCAGATCTTGTTTCAAAATTTGTATTTGTTTCAAAATTTACATTTTCCTCCGATTGATTTTGTTCGATTTTTCGCTTGCGGCCAGGGTTTTTCAACGGCTGCTTCTTTTGGTCTAAGGATTTGGTATCAATGGCTTCTGACGATGGATTTTTTGACCACTTTTTATGTGTCTGTTGCTTTGTTTTAATTCTAAGTTTGGACAAGGATATTGGTTTAAAAATTGGTGTTTCATGTTTGTTTGTTTCCGATAACTGTTGTGCAGATGAGGGGTAAACTACTTGATCATTCTCTGGAAAACGCACTATTTCTTTTAAAAATTGGTCTATATATTCATTTTGACTTGAAGTATTCGAATCATTATCTATGATCTTTCCATTAATTAAATCCCTAATTTTTTCTACTTCATGGGAGCTTGTGGATTTGAGAGGCATATGCTCTTTTGAGGATATGTCTATTGCATTAAGGTTTGGGTTCTTGGGATCAGTACATACTATCATTGGTTGAAATGTTTTCTCTTTAGATTTTGTATTAGACGATATTATGCTGGCTACATTCTCTACGGTTTTTCTTCCAAATATGGTACATACTGGAAGTTCATCTTCAATATCAAAAAGAAGTTCAGTACTGCTTGTATCAATGGCGTTGGATTTAATTTCATTAGTAGAACCCTCTGCATGCATTATTTGTGTTTCGTTTACTCTTTCTGAAAAATCATGATTTAAATCATTTATTTCTACATCTGAAACATCTTGAATATCAATTATTTCGTTGACATCACTTGGATCTGAATTTAATTTTTCCTCTGTAAACATTGGCGAATTCAAAGTATCAATTTTTGTATCACCTAATTTTGGATCCAGAGACGCCCACTTGGCTTTTAATTCATTAAAAACGTCTACTGGAAGTACGGATTTACTACATTTATAACCAATATCAGTCAATCGTGCCGTAAACACATCTTTTAGATTGTAAGTTGTGCGAAACCTCTGCAGCCACTCGTTGCTTACGGAAAATGATTTCAAATTCAGAATTGCCTTAAATCTAAATGCAGTTGACTTGAGTACTGAATTTGATAAGCGAAAATTTTTAAAATACATCGAACGTCGTACCCATTCGTATACCAGAGTCTCTAAGAAATCAACACCGTAGTTAGGTTCTTGAATATCCTCCTGCGTTTTAGTCTAAAACAAAATAAAAAAACAACGTATGCAATATAATTTTTTATATTTATCGATATAAAGCACTGTGCTCTGTTGTTAGTTGCATAAATAAAATCTAAACGTTAATACAAGAACTTTTAACCACAGAAAATCAGTGATTTGGAAAAATTTATATTTTTTTTTGAGCAAGACTTAAACTCATTGCAATATTTAAAAAAAAATCTTCAAGATAAAGTCTCAAATTTTATGGAAAAAATTAATTACCTTTAAATTCATAAATAGGTACATAGCTTTTTAAGAGTCTAAGAAATAAAATAAATACTGACTTTTAGCCATTGAGCTAATACCGTTAATATAAATGTATGTTTATCTGTACATTTATGTTCAGTTGTAATATAACTATTTTAATTTGACCAAGTTAAAATATTTTGTTGGTTAAGAATCTAGTTCCTTTTCAACTCTGAAACTAAGTTATATCATTTACTTTCCCGACGTCGTTTCGACAGTCCCTTTCAGGGGATGTTTAAAGTTAAAATAACGATTTTAGGTCAATTTTGTATATAAAAACATTGAAACTTTTTATAAATTTATAAAATAAATTAATTTTGAAATAAAATTAAAAATCTAAATTAATTTTGAAGCATTCTATTTTTACAAGCGAATGGTTTAATATAACGGGTGATTTTTTAAGAGGTTTAGAACTTAAAAAAAAAAAAAACACAATAAATTCGAAAAAATGAATGAAATATTTATTTGAATCGATAGTTTGAACTTTGCAATTTAATGTTTTAAGATAATTTCATGCAAATGTTGACCGCGGCTGCGTCTCAGGTAGCCCATCCGCTGAGTCCAATTTTGGCATACTCTTTCACACATATCGGCCGGTATCTCACGAATGAATGCATGGATGTTGGCTTCCAGTGCGTCAATCGAAGCGGGCTTGTCCCTATAGACATTAGCCTTGACATACCCCCACAAAAAATAATCTAATGGTGTCAAATCGCACAATCTAGGCGGCCAATTGACCGGCCCGAAACGTGAAATTAACTGTTCACCAAACTCGCCTCGCAATTGCACCATTGTTTCGCGTGCTGTGTGGCATGTGGCACCGTCTTGTTGAAACCACATATCATGCAAGTCAAGAACTTCCATTTCGGGCAAAAAAAAGTTTGTTATCATCGCTCGGTAGCGTTCACCATTGACAGTAACGCTGCGATTCGCATCATCTTTGAAGAAATATGACCCAATAATGCCGCCGGCCCATAAACCGCACCAAACAGTGGCTTTTTCGGAATGCATTGGTAGCTGTTGCAATGCTTCTGGCTGATCTTCACTCCAAATGCGGCAATTATGCTTATTTACGTACCCATTCAACCAAAAATGAGCCTCATCGCTGAACACAATTTTTCGATAAAAAAGCGGATCTTCGGCCAGCTTTCCCAGAGCCCATTCACCAAAAATTCGGCGTTGTGGTAGGTCGGCTGGCTTTAGTTCTTGCACCAGCTGTATCTTAAAAGGCTTTACGCCCAAATCCTTCCGCAAAATTTTCCACGTAGTGCTGTAACAAAGGCCTAACTGCTGGGAACGGCGCCGAATCGACATTTCGCGGTCTTCTGTCACACTAGCTGATACGGCCGCAATATTTTCTTCACTACGCACAGTACGTAAACGTGTTGGTGGTTTAATGTCCAACAAAGTAAATTTGGTGCGAAATTTGGTCACAATCTTCCGAATAGACTGCTCAGAAGGTCGAGAATGCCGGCCATAAAATGGAAGCAGCGCGCGATGAACATTTCGAACCGAGCACGAATTTTGATAGTAAAATTCAATAATTTTCAAGCGTTGTTCATTTGTAAGACGATCCATGGTTAAATTGCAAACCAAACTGAAGCTGTTTGACAGTGACACAAGGTACTAAACACACGTCAGCTGTCAAAACCAGTGTTGCCAAAACCAAACCAGCTAAAAAATCACCCGTTAGTAGATTTATCGTTGAATCGATAAGTATTATAATTTTATGATAAAAAAAAACTGGGATTTAACTATGTACAAACTCATTTTTAATTAATTCTTAGTTTTAATTTTTCATATAAAATGTAGGTATGGGTAATTTAATGAAAAAATTGACATGAAAATAGAAAACGGAAAATTTATCTCGTCCCTGGCTATTGAAAGCTGCTTTTAAGATTAGAACTCAAAATACCCTACAAATAACATAAAGATATGGCTATACGGAAATAAAATGAAATTATACAAAGCTTACTCCTTAAATTTTTAAATTGAAAACGTGTTACCAAATTTTTGTAACGTGAGTTATCGTGTATTGTATTAAATGGGTTTGGGTCGAAATTCTGCATGGGCCATAGTTCTGCTTTCAAAATTCTAAATGTCAAAATTCAGTTTTTCAAAATTCTTTTTTAATTAAAAAAAAAGCTGCTTGAAATTTGGAAAAACGATTTAAGTTTTGCTGCACCCTGTGTTTGAAAAAATCTTTAATGTTAATTCTTTTTTCTTACCTTGTTCATTCTTTCAAGAGTTCCGCACTTTCAGAGAGAAGGCTATATGAATGTATATGTATGTATATACAAAATTAGCTCGAGTGCTGTAAAAAAAGAGTTCTCTTTAAAAAAAAATGGTTAAATCCACTTCTGCGTCAATGCTGAATACACTCTATTTTATCACTTCTTGTCATACATTTGACTCACTTTTGGTTAACACTATTTTGACTTTTAGCTAAAACTAGATACCTAAAATATTATTTAAAAGATCGTAAAATGAATTGTATTTATATTAAACAAGGCATTAATAAATTAAAAACTATGACCACTGTCGTTTTGATGAAGAAGTGTAATGAAATGGAAGATACAAGTATGGGTTGTTCTCAACAGTTCTCCAGTTCTCTCTTAAATTATATCAATTCAAGTATACATTCAAATATAAACACATTAAAATTGATGACAGTGAGCCCACTTTATATGAATATTTTGTTAAATATACAAAAGTGAAATTAGGTTAAGCAGTACTGCTTTATTCCACTTTATGAAATGAAGACACCAACGGCTGTAAATTTTAATAGACAAAGCTTTAAATTGCCTTATATTTAGGTTATTTTAATTATAAGGCAGTTAACTGTATTTAATAATTTTATATAACCTGTAGCTATATGTAAGACAATAAATAATATAGTGTCTTATGGAACTTGTTCAACCATTTAAAATATGAAAAAGGTATTCCATGATTTAAACTTCAATGGGTACTCGTTTGTCGTAGTTGGAGGGTTGGAGTGGCAAAGTACTCGCGAGTAGATTAAAATCTAGTAGGACTACTCTCACGTGCGTTTTGTTTAGGTTCAGTAGCGAAGTATACTTAATTGAAGGCTGTGAAGCTAGTAAAGAATCCGTGTGCACTTCAAATCTTCCAAGAGAACATATTTACTAAAATATCAAACTAAAAGATTTTTAGCATCGTACTTAATCGACACCAATTTTTTTTCGCTTTTGTTAAGCGTATTCTATAATCGAAATCAACACAGCTGGCAGCACCAATCAAAATAAAACCATTTAAAGAACTTCTCAGAAAAGTTTATAATTTTTACATACGAACTTGTAGAATTTTAACTTGCTTGAGTAAGTACAGCAGAGAGTACCTATATTATATATATATTATTATATTATATTATTATAGTATAGGTACTCTATGAAGTACAGAAAGAAGAGAACAACGTGCGTACAGTGGACAAATATTAGGGGATAGCTTGTATAAAAAATGAAAAATGAGCAGAATTTAGTTTTAAGAACCCTGTTTTTAAGTTTTTTTCAAACTGTTTCAAACCACCAGATTTAGTCATTTTTAGTGCGAACCAGAACAATATTTTACTTGTGGAACGTGTTTGCACTAAATTTGGCGATCTGAAACCAAGGTCCAAGATTGTATGAATTTACTTCAATTGTGTTTTCTCAGATTTACTTAACTGATTTTCTCTTAATACACCTGAGAAGAACAGAAATCATAAAACAGATATAAAACTATTTTTTTTACTTTTGTAGTGGAAAATGTGTGGTGTGACGTGGGACTCAGGGCTGCCACTGCTGTGTTTTATTTTAGGTAATGCAACAGACAAAAAGGTGCACCCATTCGTTTTTTTTTAAAGATTATCACTTCTTGGGCCAAATTACCACAGTTTCGAGTAACACGTCACTGAATTATTTGACTTTGGCATTACCACTCACGTTTCGAGTAATCTAGTTAACTTTTATAAAATTAAGTTAGTTAAAGTGGATACTTATTCATTCAATCACTGATGCCACTTACCCAGTCTATGAAGCGGTAACTCGGCCCCTAGTTTAAGAATTGATGAGAGTATTTAATATTATTATAACAGTTGCACTAAGGTATACAAAATGTTGGCTGTGAATATTGACTGAACAAAAAGTCAAAATTCTAATGATATTACCATTAATTTGTGTACTGTAGATTTTACAACCAATAATTATTTTTAGAAATTAAAAAGCAATATTTGTGTGTTCCCAAATTTTAAAATAACACATTGGCCCTATTAGAACCAAAGTACAGATTTGCACGTAAACAAAAGCACTCAACACCACTCCATCACCGTATAGATTTTTGATAAAAAAGATAATCATCAGCAAAAATTGATCGGAAACCGAAAAGTGATCATTATTGTTTGCACTGGATTAACTTTTTAGTCCTATTCCACTTTTCTACTCATTTGCTTTGTGCCTGTATCGTATCGTGTTCGTCATGCCTCATGTCTCATTGTAATGTCTCATCCTCTCATGTGTTAAGTCCATGAGTAGGTAGGTAATCTTTAATAAAATCGAAAGAGAAAACAAAAATTATTTTTACTCTTTGAAAACATTGCTCAAAAGCAAGCAAAGCAGGCTCTGCCAGTGTTGCTATAAGTAAAGATTTATCTCTATTGTGATAACTTTGGATGCAATCTGGGCTCGTATCAAAGGTATTGGGTTGTTAAAAGATATGCTACTATGTATTTGTTTTCAGAAACACACTCTACAGCTGTAGATGCAGATATAAATGGCTTAAAATTAGGACCTATGTATATACATATGTATATATACGTATGATGTACATATACTACGAGGCTATACACAGTTCGCATATTCAGTTAAATTTGATAATAAGTGAGTAATGACTAACGACTTTTCAGTACCCCTCTCTTTTAAACCTTTCATCGCGATAGTAATTATTTTAATAGGCTCACGGTAACACTGAACCCAGTACTATCTAAAAACAAGTTTCTTGCATCAGGAAAAGAGTACACATAACAGCACAAACACAAGTAAAAGGATATTCTGTGATTTTCTCTGTCCTTCAAATACGCTCCGCCTCTCCACTCATTAATTCGCGATTCGCTTGCTTCGAAAGAGCAACATTTGCTGACTCGGAACTGTTTTTGTATTTAGTTTTAGTTTTGTTGTGTTAGTACCTACCTTTTACAAATTACTATTCTTTAATATACATACTTAGCGGTAAATAAATTTATAATGCCAAAATTAAATAGTGAACAACAAAAAAATGGACTTATTGCCGCTGTTAGATCGCAAAAATCTTTATATGATCCAAAAAATATTAACTTAAAATCAAATAATGGCGTGTGGAGTCAAGTGGCAGTAAAGTGTGGTATGAAGAGAGGTAAGTTGATATGTGCATACATGGGTAAACAAAATAAAGAGGGTGTTTCAGTTTTAATAAAACATAAATAAAACATTTGAGAAGTTTCATAATAACGTTTCATGTAAATTATATATAAGTATAGACATATAACTACTAAGTTCGTTTTTATAAAAAAAAACTTTCCTCGCATTGTTTCTCTTTTTTAAGGTCAATTAGCGAAATTGACGTGGAAGAAAATGCTAGATGCATACAGTGCCCATCTTGAAAACCCTGATAAGAATCCCAATAAAACATATTGTATATTTTTTAAACAAATGCAATTTATCGATCCGTATTTAACAAAACACACGAAAGACGACAAAACTTCTGTTCCCGACTGTAAAGTAAATACTGGAACTGAAGTAGGCACTAGTGAAAACATCGACGATGTCGTGCCTGTAGATATAAACGAGACGTTACAAAATCGAGAATTCTCAACAATACAATATTGGAATGAGACCAAAGATGAATCACAGGGTGTCGCAGAGCTCGAAACAAATTCAACACTTCAACAAATTAAGGAAGCTTGCTCAGAATTGAACTCAGATTCAGAAATTGAAAGCTATGAAGATGTTATTCTACCAGATGCTGTAGCTGTTAACAATGGAACTGTAATTGATAATAGTTTAAAAATGTTTTTCGATGCTATGTTTGCTTCAGCAAGTCAGTTACCACAAGTTTTTCAACGCATGGTTAAGAGAAAAATTTTTGCTGCTGTACTTGAAGCAGAAGAAGAAGCCGAGAAACAAAAAAATATTGCTCTCGTTTAAAATTACATTCAAGTAACCGAATTTGAATAAGATTTACATATATGATCAGCTTCAATTTTGATAACAAATTTATTTTCCTACCTATATATTGTATAGGTATATGTGTGTACTAATTTTGTTTATCTATTCTAGCATTAAAATATTTTGCGGAGTGTTTTTGTTTAAAAAGATATTTGCGTTTCGAATTGGCAAATGGATCTAATTTGATAGCTGTTGATTTTTTGTATTCTTTTTTCACTATATCAGTAGGACCCCTATTACACGATGATTCTTTGCGTCTGACTCTTTTCGAATTTTCATGAGTTCGAAGGCGAAAAAACATCTGATTTCACCTTCGCAACCATTGAATTTTAAAGAGTCAGACACAAACGTTCATCGTTTAATAGAGGTCTAGGCGTTTTTCTTTTTTAGTTCAGACAGAAACAAAATTGACACAAATTTGTGTTTCTTTTTTCGTTCGTTCTGAGCTTGTTCTATTCTGAATTAAGAAAGGAAAATACCGAGTGAAACGTACTCGAATTAGCTGACTTTATATAAGAAAGCTATTTGTGAACAAAACTAAACAAAAAGTAACAACCCACAGTGTTGAGCGCGGCATGCATATGATTTCCTCCGAAGATTACAGGTAGTTCACTTTCACATCTCTAATACAAATCCACCAAATCGTTCTATTCCAGACGTAAACGTAGAAAAACACTAATTTTAAATAAAATTCAGAAACACATTAACGATTTTATTTGCATAGATATTTTAATTAAAAAAATAACGAAAAAAAATAAAAAATTATCATGAAACACCCGGTTCTTTTCTTATTCCTTTATTTCAGTCTCACTCAGTCGATTTCTATCACCGGTATTTCACGCTGTGGCAAAATCTAGAGGGATGGAATTCAAAGTTGAAATTTGTATGGATGTACTAGAAAATTATTGTTTTTAACTTACCGGTTCCTTTGCATCTATATGTATTTGTTTGCCGCTTTCCATATCCCAATATGTGGTATATGTAGTATTGGATTTGATTTTTGGTGCAGGCAAACGAGCATTATCAGGAAAAAGTATATCTTCGCCGCTGTCATCGCTGTCGTATAATGTCACAGAATCTTGTCTGTCTGTTTCTAGTGGTGGAGGAGTTAAAGGAGGATGGGGATGTGCCAATGTTTTTGAGATTTTATGGATTTGCTGAGCGTGAGTAGATTTCACGTAAGGACTCGGTCGATGTAGTGATTTACCAATGCCACCAAAACTTTGTCGGAATATTTCTTGGGGATTGAGGTAAATAATACCTTTCTGATTAGTCAAGGGTGAAATCGGCGGAAGCGTAAGCCGTTTGTTGTTGTCAACTATAGTGTGATCAGTAATCAGATTTTTTTCTGGACTCATGCTTTCTATATGAGCAACATTCGCGATTTTTAGCATTGTATTCTGAGGTTGAGGCTGAAGAAGTGTTTGTCGCTTGTTAACTGCCTTAGTATTTTTCCGCACTGTATTCTTAGCAACTTCTGGGCTCAGGTTCTGAAATTGAACTGTAACTTCTCTCGATCCAGAATGATCAGAGATAGTGTTCTGAGCTGTTTCCGTGTTAGTTGATCCCTTGTTCCCTTCTCCAATACTATGACTTTCAGTTAAAGTTTGTGGATTCATTCGGTTGCCAGCGCTTACTGGAAGTTGAATTTCTATTCCCTTAGAACGAGGTCTGCGAGGCCTTAATTTGGGCATTTCAAGCTGCACAGCTGTTGTTTCTTTCGGAACGTTGGAAGCCACTATGTTTTCAGAATGAATCGGTTTTGGAGGTGAAGTTATCAAACGTTTCGTGATAACATTCGCTTCTAATGGTGGTTTTTTCACAACTGCACCACTATTAACTGGTACTTTAGAAATAGTAAGCTGCGGTTTTGATTTAATTAAATTCTCAAGAGTTGCATTGTCTTCAAAATTCATTGCGGCTGGCAGTTCCTGTTGCTTAAACTTGACCTCGTTAACTTTGATTGTTTTGGTAGATCTTTTACTTTTTTTCTTAGAATATGCTCTATCAACTTTTAATTTATCCCGTGGTTTTACTGTTAAATCAAAGTCTCCACTTTTAAATTTTTTAAACCACCGATCGCAAGTTCGTTCTCTATAACCGATGCAATTACCAAATTTCTTCACAATATTTTCACTTGCCTGCAAGCGGGTCAACCCATTCTGGAAATCCCGTAATAACATTTTACGTTTTTCCATATCGATTTCATTCAACTGCATTTTAACGCACACCGCACTTCAAGGGATGATAAAATTGTATGTGTAAGAATGTAGGTATATAATAAATTTTGAACAAAAACTAGAAAGAACAAAGAATCGCCACGGAAAGCAACATGCAAGAAGATTTAAGTATGACTGAATCTTTCTGTATCTACCGTTTGGTGAATCGTGTATATTTAACTGGCGCAGTACAAATTCATTATGTCAGCTATTCAGCTAAATGTCAAGAGAGTTTATGCAGAGATATGGTTTACTCTTTATTTTATATGTATGAGTAGATTATACTTTTATATATTTTTTATGGGTGACTGACTGGGACTACCAGAGCCGGCTATATAATTTGTTGTTTGTGTTGTTAGCCAGCTATTCAGCTACATTGCCTTTTTGACGTACCGGTTGAAATGAAAAATATGTGTTGTTTTGCTATTTGTTTGCATTTTGTTGGTCTTCGCCAGTTTAACTTGTTCGTTGTTGTGCCTATATTTTTCATACAGGGTGGGTAAGGGGCTGATGTTAACAAAAATAAAGGAAAACATCTAAGGTTAACAAAATTAATAAATTTGGCACAGTTTATAAGTACCACAGGTACCTATGTATATAGGTATAACTATGTAGACAACAGACCAACAGACCTGCATGACAAATGATGACAGTACCTACATGATTATTTCTTTGAAAGGAGGACTCTCCGTTGAAAAAAAAGGTAGAATTGATCGATATTATAATTAAATGGGTATATATACTCGTACCTACCTAATGTAGGTAGGTAACTACCTTAACTATGTGTATGTAGGTATGTACATATGTAGATTAACGTCATATTGTCTTAGATACCTACCTTACCTGTTACTGTAAAATGATGTAAGGTAGTTGAGGTACCTACCTCAGCTATCACTATCACTAAATCATTTGGAACAATATCCAAAGCATTCAGGTTCAGATAAATTGTATGCACCTATCCTGTACCTATTTGCTTTAATTCATAAATATCACTCATAACGTAGGTAGTTAGTAGTTAACTAGTTATCTACCTATGTAGGTACCTTTACCTACATACATAGGTAATCGCACTTTTTTTCAAATATTTAAAAAAAATGATACGTGTCTAGGTAGGGTAGAGTCGCCAAATTTCGAACACTCCCAGTAGTCGAACACTTTTTGAAAAAAAGCTTATAATCTGTGCAATTTTTCTGATTTTCAACTTCTATAAGCGCAGAATAGTGCATGTGTTATTCCCTCAAACCTTAAAGTTCTACTAATTAGTCGGATTTAGTAATAAAGTTAAAAAAAATAAAAGAAAGAAAGGCTAGGAAATTCAGTTATTTCAATAATATTGTAAAAAAAAAAACTGTTGGAAGTATTGTGTGAAAACTGTGATTTTTGAGGTGAAGATTAACGTTAAAGTGATTAAACGATAATAAATTAGTTTCATTTGAATTGTAACGAGTACAAGATATGTAATATATGCAGAGAGCTTTAACTTAGGATTTTCATATTTTGTTTAATTTTCTTTATCGTGAAAAAAATTAAAATTAATAGTTAATTTTGAAAACTTATTGTTATGATTTAGTAAGATAAAGCATCTTATCAATTATAGTAAAAAAATCATATGTGGTAAAACTAACTGTAAGATAGAAAGAAGGAGTTAGTATCTAGACATACTACTGGAAAGAAAATGATTTGAAGGGTAAGTATTGTCCACCAATAATGCAATTAAGGAAACTCAAGTAATCAAAGAAAACTAAGAAAATTTAGGATGACCTGCAGGGATTTGAAACAAGGAGTGCTAATTAACGAAATTAGCCACGGTTTTGACCTAGAAGGGCCTTGGTATAAAAATCAATAAGCAAATTATCAGGATTTGTATCGAGATCGAACAAGGAGATATCGATTGACAAAAGATACCTCTCCGAAATCCCAGAGGCACTTGGCTGTAAGGAGGACGACGTCTCTGATGAGCTCATTCTCCGAGAAGGACTATCTGTTGATTGTGTTTTAAATGTCAGGCTTGGAAATTTACTTCAGTTGATCGTGAAAAAAGTGCGGATATTATTTTATCTAAAATATATTTACATAGCAACAGGTATAAACCCTTTATGAATTGTAATAAATTAGTTTTCTGAAAAAGGTTTTTCAAGACTATTTGATTTAGATATTAGCAAACCCAATATAAAATTAATAAATCTCATACGAAATTCTTAATTTTTTATATTTTTTACTTATCATACAGGTTTTTCATTTTCTTTTTCAAAACTTTGCACAAAATGAAAAAAAATTGACGTGCAAAAAAAAAACCACAAAACAATAAAGTTCAGTTTTCAGTTCAATGATAAAATTTAATCAGCTGATATTCTGACATAAGTGCACTTGACTTGATAATTAAGGACGGTGCTCACATTGGTATGAAAAACTGGATTTTTTTTTGACGTTTCAGTATTTACATCTTCCTTTACTGAAGAAGTGGGAGCGAGATGTAAATACTAAAACGTCAAAAAAATCCAGGGAGATTTTTCTTGACTTATGGGGTTTTCTTTTGGTAAAATCAGATTTTGATCTAAAAATTGATTTTTTTTCGTCGCGAATGGTATACGATTGTAGATTGATTTTTTTTGTTTTTATTGTATTGGTGTACAATTTGTGTCTGTGAAACTGTGGCGATCCAGGCTTGTCAAATTGATAGTTGTGAATTGTTCTGGTTTGTAATGGTGTTAGTAAAATAGGGTTAAATCTGCCGAAAAATCCAGAACTGCAAATTTGATTTTCGATAAAAAAAAATGGATTTTTTTACCACTGGAAGGCTTTTACTGTCAAAATTTGTGTTTTGACAAATCGGATGGGGAAAAAAATCAATTTTTGCTACCAAAAGAAAACCCCATTACTTTCCAGTCAACTTTCCAATAAAGTTTCATTGATTGGAAATAAATATTTTGACATCTGATCAATCAGAAACTATAGAAACTTGCCTTAATTTCTAGTCCCTTGGGTTGCCTGAACGTACCCTTTGTACTGTGACTTTTTTTAAAATGATAAAATTTTATCTTGATCCAAAAATAAGTTCCGTTTTATTTTCAAAAACAATCTATATTCCGAAAAGAAAATTTGAAAACGCATCTATTCCAGAACCTGATTTTCAAAACAACACTATTCCAAAATGCATTGTTAAATAATTCGAAGACCTTTTGACCGCCAAGAAAAATCTATATGCCTTTAAAATCGGCGATCTAAACAAAAACATAAACACAAATTAGTTCCAAGAAAAATTTAGGCCACGTCTTTAAAAACGTTTTTTTTTTTAATTATCTTAAACTAGAAAAGGTGAAACACGTTGCTTTTGATTCTAATTTCTTAAAAAAAATCTTTCCCGAGACGTTCATTCTAGTTTTTTTTTACAAATCGCAATCATTTAAAAATACTTTTCCGAGTCAACAATTTTTTTGACACACACAAAATGCTTTACTGTGAGAAAATTTGTGAAATTGAAGAGAAAATGTGCTGGAATATGTTTGTATTGAATTGAAGGAACTTAAACAAACAAAATGTTCATAAAAACCGTTTGAATATTTGCACACCAAAAGAAGCCCTGGAGTCTATTAAGGTAACTACCTCTATTAGAAAATTCCATCCTTTATTAATCACAAGCTTAAGTGATGTGACAGACTATCCATATTGTTGGCGATCTTCTTATGTGTAAAAATTCGTATTAGGTATGAACTAAAAATCAATGTTATAAAGTGTTTTTTGGGTTTACAGAACGCTAGTACATATTTGTAGTTAACGGTAAGTACCTACTTAAATTAGAAAATTAATTTTGCTGCCAACAAATACTCGTAAAAATATAAAAATATATTCAACTAAAAGTTTATTCAAAATGGTTTTTCAAAAGAAAAATTCTGCAGTAAAAATTTGTGCAGATATGTACCTATCCCAGTTATTAATTCTCTTTACATCTTCCCAACCATCTAAAATTCAAATTTCTAGCAAACTATATGCTGATTAATTTTCGAACATAACACATACCTACAAAACATAGCTTTGTATTAAAAAAATCAATTGAAAGTATAATTCAGGGAAGTTAGAAAAACAAATGAAATTTTGCTCTCAATGTACCCAAAGGAGTTTTACTTAAAACAAATATTTTCAGTTTAAATTTCTCAAAAGTTTCGATTTAAAGAATCAGTTGGCAAATTAATCACTCATACAAATTAAAAACATTTTGTCACAACAGGTCATGCTGATGTTTACTAAACGTACATATCTATTTCTATAGGTATTTACTTTGTTCACCCCTAAATATTATTTTACAAACAAAAATTGAAATCGGTTTCCTCAATAAAATTTGTTGGTTTTATCATTTTGACTCCTTCGTTATCTTTAGGTAAAGCTCTTAGTCAATTTCTAAATTAATTGACCACAATATACAGTAGGTAAGTACCTACCTATAAGGTCAAAAAATTAAACAAAAGAAATCAAAAGAATTTTTCTTTTTTGTAAGTATTAAGTTATTTTTATTACCAGTTTAAAAGTGAATTGGTAGATAGGAATTAACTCTAAGGTAGATAAGTCTAAATTTAAATTACATGACTATAATGTACATTGGGTTCCTTACAAGAACATTATGACTATTGACTATTCTATTCTATTGGTTTTTTGAACTTTTTAAAATAACCTCAAGTTGTGAAATCAATCCAATTACACGGTAATCCTCCTTCATAAGTGCAAAATCTTCTAAAGGTTTTAAATGCTCCAAGGCCTGGTCGATAGTTTTTATTGCAACTCTTATGTCTATTTCTCCATTGTCATTGACATTCACATCACCATCCTCGTCATCACTTTCGATTTCAATAACATCAATCGGCTGAATTTTGGGACATTTCAAGTGTGGCTCTTCATTATCGCTCTCACTCGTTGTTATATCACACGTGGGTATTTGTTCGCTGGAATTTGTTGGCTGTGAACTACTTGTTGAGGAATCATCATCAAAATTTTGGTTCTTCTTTTCGTTAAGGACAACTGCTGCAACGATTTCTTCGATATTTAGTTCTGTAGGTCCTGGGTCATTGGATTGGACCTTCATATCCGAATCTGATATGTTGAATTTTTGGCGAAAATTCAGTAGCCAAGCACTGTTGGGAAAGAAGTTTTCCACATTCAGGATTCTCTTGACTTCAAGGGCAACATTTTGAATTAGTTTGTATGAAATTATGCATATGCCAGGGTTGCGGCGGGCTCTCAAAAACCATTCGTACATCACGAGTCCGAGTAAAGAAATTTTTTTAAGTCTTCTTTTGCTGCTAGGTTTGTCTTCGTCAGATATTACAAACGTTGATTTTGGTAGTGACGCATATAGGGCCATTATTTGTTCTTTATTTTGTATAATGGTGCGTATTTGCTTGGAACTGCATTTGAAAATTTGACCGACCCTCGAATAATTAGGGGTCTCTTCATAAGCCTTAATAGCTTGAACCCTAGCCAAAAACGATAGCCGATTCCTGGCTTTTGAGTCATTACATTCGTCAAACTGTTATTAAAAAATAATTTTAAATAAGTTAAAAAAAATTACTAAAATCAATAAAAAAAATCAGGCTTTGAAATACAACATGGCCGATCTCAGTTTGCCCTTGTTTTCAAAGTCAGTGCACACAAAACAAAGCTTCTTACCTGCCACATGTTTGCTGAGAAACTGATTACTTTACTTATTTGACTCACAAAGAGAAACTGATTCAAAATGAAAACCTGGCCCCGTCGTCGGTCGGTTGTTCGAACGCACACTATGAAATCAACCCTCTGAGAGAGGAACACAACCAGATATAGATAAGTCCCCAGCGCCCAGCTCGGCCAGCCAAGCAAGACATGTAGTCGCTTCAACGGAACTTATAGACAAAACATACCTACCTCACTATACATATATAAAATATAGCATTTTATAGCCTACACATACATAGCCTCTAAAATAGAACCGCACAGCGAACTGGCCTTAAAACACTTTAGGCAAGACTCGAAGCGGCTTCATTGCATACCCAAGAGACTTCACCGAAAATGGAAAACCTACAGCTACTGGTACTGGTACTCTTACAAGTGGGTTGCTCATTCTTGCTTTGCCTTCGCTGCGCTTGCTTGGCAATTGGGTAGAATACTACATTCGGCGTCTGGTCGCCTGACGGTTACCCTTCTTCGGTCCGTTGTCGTTTGTTCGCTCGTACCGTCGTTCGGTCCATGATACATAATATGTAGGTATAGATATAGACTTTAGCGATGAACTTAACAGGTATTAAATGCAAGCACATCCACAATATATACTTGAATAGGTAGGTAGATATATGTACCTATGAAGGTAGAAATATCTACCCAAAATAACCTCGAACCATCGAAGAGGTCTTTTCGAGCATCAAAAAGGTACACCTAAATTGATCTTAACAGGCGAGATGAGTTGGTCTTCATGATTTAAAATCTTTTGGCATCTTCTTGCTTCATTGAGAGTTTATTCGCATAAAGTGAAGTGACCTTAATAAAACACATAACCGAGAGATACAACCCTTAATTACGATATGAGCCGACGAATATGGAATTGGAGTAAGAAATCTGTTCATTGTGGGTTTCTGACAAAGCTCCGTCCGTAGGGGATTAAACCTTTCTGCTCATAATGCCACAGGGTAATAGGGGCTACGTAGCTCTTTAAAATGCATGGTTGTGAACGCTTTTGGAGGGTCCTTTGTGTGTAATCCTTGTCATTTAATTTTACTTGATAGGTATCTAGTGTTTGCCTTCTATGGACAATTCATTTCTTTCGGTTTAGTTCTTCCTAGTTAGAACTTATCTACCTACTGTTAACGTTGAAAATGGACTAATTGTATGTCCAATAAGTTTTTTTTTGTATGACTAATAAAATAAAAAGGGTAGGTAAGGTGTGTTATACACTTGCACTACATTCTACATGTAGGTATGTATTTACTAAAATAATTTACATTGTTTTCCTAGAAGCTACAGTCACTAGGCTCAGGAATACCTACCTAGTTTAATACTTTTTTTATTTAAGGGTTCAGGAATAATAACCTACCCTTATATTCTGTTCATTTAGGTCTATAAATTAGTATTGCGGTTTTTTATCTTCTTGAAATAAGAAAGTTAAGGTACAAGAAGTGGTTCTAATAAATAATAGTGCGTTCAGATTTAAAACTAATCATTTGGGTTTTAAGTGGGCTGCAACTAAACGATAAGGACAGTTTTTAAATCCTGAGTTGTTGGTCTATATCTAATTGAACATTTTTTTTATCAAAAACGAAAGAAAACTATAAATATCGATATACTTTTAAAATTAAACTTGACCTCACAATAAAATTACGAAATCGAGTTTTAGGGTAGCGAAAATTCAACGAAACGTTTATATAATTTTTTACTTTATTAGACAGGTGTGGGAAGTAGAGTGATATATGCAAATATGGATGTTATTGAAATGAAATGAAAAAAATATGCACGAAATTCATGATTTAAATTGCTAAATTGTTTGAGCTGACAAAAATAAATTTTGAAGAAATATATGTATTTTATGCAAACTAAAAATTTTAATTCGTTGGTACACGGTTCTTTAAAGTTTTTAAATATTTTGGTTTGAAAATTTAAAGTACTTGTTGATGTGCCAATAAAAGTCAAAAGCAAGCAAGATCGTAAGAATAATCGATAGTCGTACATTTTATTTTATGAAACCTTCTCGTTTTCATACAATTGAGACACAACTTACTCGTACATTTTTTTATGATAATCCAGGTGTATGGATTTGTACTTTACCTTTCTTTTTGTTAAGCTGTTCAAAACAGTTTTTTATATATTCCAATCCTATTTCTTTGTTGTTTATTTGATATCCATTCGTTTTCAATTTTTATCATTTTAATTTCCGTGTACGTTTTAATAAACAACGAAAAATGTAATGTAATGAAGAAATACAGTTTTTATTTTATATTTCTTATTATCAAATTCTTTATTTTAATAGATAACGAATAAATTAACAATTTTTGTGTTTGTAACGGTAACGTATGGTCAATTAGTCAAAATCAATATTTACGAAAATAATTATTTTTAATAAATTTTATTTGATTGGATTTCGAATAATTTTGTTTTCTGAATGTACATATGTACCTACATACGGGCACGTGCATTATGTACATATGCATACCATTTTTTTGAACAACTACTATCTTATAGTAAACAATTTTTAATACCTTTGTACATATTTGAAAGACCTAAGGCTCAAGTACCAGACCAGTCCATTTTTATACTTCAATCACATACTTCTTTGGTAGTTGAAAACTTTACCGTTGAATGTAATACATACTAACAATTCAATAAAATCAAAATAATCAATAAGTTTTATAAAAAATACTTAAGATCATTAAAAAATTGTCTTTTATTATTATTCAACTCCTTATTTTCTATAGACTAGACTTCAATAAAAAAAAAAAAATAGGTTACTCCCCAAAAGCCAAAAACCAATATGTAATTACGTTTCCTCTTTTTTTATTTCTGCGGTAAAAATTTCTTTTAATTGAGATATAAGTCCAATGGCTCGAATATTGTCCTTTAGTAAAACATATTCCTCTAGTGGTTTCAGATGAAGCTTTGCTTGTTCGTCATTTGAAATTGCTGGCTGCGCTTCCATATCAGTATCTTCGTCTGGTCTATCAATTTCTTCAAATTTCACGATGGTTTCGATGTCTTCTTCTGTTTTTGGAATTATCTCATTTTGTGTTCTCATTTCCATATTATTTTCATTTTCTAATATAATGCCATTTTTATGACTTGTATTTGAAAAGCATTCTTCTATCGGATTTCTCGCCAAGACATGTAAAACTATTTCATTAATATCCAAGGAAGGTAAAAAGGTATTATTTTCAATGTGCAACAGTTTCATGTCCAAATCTGTAATATTGTACTTCGTTTTTAATTTTGTCAGCCATTCTTCATCTGGATCAAAATCCTGAATGCAAAAGATCTGCTTAGATTCTAGGGCTTTTTGAATAAACAGCTTATCGGTAATTACACCAATTTCTATGCGCCTTTGTGCACGCAGGAACCATTCGTAAACAATTTTATCCACCAAACGAACTAGATGAGAATTCGCTTGTATTATAGAATCTAGACCTCCTTTTTGCTTAGCTGCGCTTTGCATCTGAGTTGTGTATTTAACAACTGCCTCAAGGCATTCTATTTTTCTATGATCGCTTGCGATTCGGATTTGGTCCCCAATGCTCATAATGCATTTTGATAGTTCTGAAGACTTCTCATTATTTTCATTATTTGACTTGGGCTTTTGTGATAGATTGTTTTGATTTTCCGGCACTTTAGCGACGGAATTTGGCAAGTGATGAACTATCTTTTTGTTGTATTGATAGGTTCTTTCTTGTGGAAGTGCAGGACGCGGTGGGTTGTCAATAGTTATTGTTTTTTCAATACGATTCGGTAATAGTTTAGTTTGTAGTTGCTTTCCGCCCGCTAATTTATTTTCATCTTGATTAATTGGATTAATTGGAGGTTGACTTTCCATCTGAAAATAAATGACTATTACTAAAACAATTTGAAATACGTAAGTCTTATGATATAATAATATAATCTACAGACCAGCTTCTAAATTTTCAAAAATTTTATATCGCAACCTGTAAAAAAAACCCTAAAGCTGGCCATACACGACCGAGCCATCCAATCCATTTGCCTTGGTTGGATTTCAGATTGGCTGAAAATACAAATGGATCGGCAGCCGATACACACCACATACGACAATCTTTGGCTTTGTCGTGTATGGCGAGCTTAATAAAACTTGATAAAAAAATTTGATAAACTACGAGATAAAAAACCAAAGCAACCTGTTAAAATAAAAATATCAAGGGTGGATGGAAGTTTTTTTAAAGGAATTGAAAGCCTGTGTTTTTTTTAATACTTTCCTCCATCCCAAAAACAAACTTTTCTATAGATATTTTCATACTCTTTTAAATTTATTCTATTCTCATGAGAGTTCCCATTTTTGGCAGGTTTTTCAATAATAGTCCACTTTCATAAACCTATTCCTTAAAAAAAAAACACCCTTTGGCCTTCAATATTCAAATAGACTCGTTTGATTCTTTATTCTCAAAGTAAATTTACCAAGTTCATTATAGTAGGTACCATTTTCGTCAGTTTTTTGGTAATCAGCCCTATCACGAATTCCATCTTAATCGGTAACTTGTTCAAACCCCGAAAAAGCTATTAACAAATCCGTTCGAAATGGCAATTTGTATCAAATTTTCCACTACGATGGATTCTGTGATAGCTTTTTTACGGGATTCGCAGTAGCTTTTCAATAGCGATAGAATTCGTGATAGGGCTGAATATTAAAGATACCTACAATATTCAAGGCGAAACATTTTGCACTGACCTAAGTCAGTTGCGTAACTATAGAATTTAGTCTTGTGGCAAATTATTTTTTTTAGTAACCAAACTGTGTGGTTGAACTGTAAACCAGGCTATTTCCAACAAATCTCCATTTAAGGTTATTTTTCTGACAACCCATTATTATTTTGTCTTTATCTACTCAAAACCATACCAAATATTTGTTTGCTTTGTTATTTATAAAAATGCCCATTACTTTTTTAAGGCCCTTATTACAGTCGTAGAACATGTTTCGCTGAGTGTAATAGTGTACTAAGTTGATAATCTAAGAGAATTAACATTTGCTCTTTTAAATAGAACCTATATTTATAGTTACACTGTGTGACAGAATTTGAATTTTTCACTCTAACATGAACCAAAATATACTTTTGTGATATTCTTTGACGCTCTGAATTCGAATCTGTCACGTTCTCGAAGTATTCGAATCTTAAATTTTTGGTTATAATAAAACGCAGAAAAAATAAACCAATATTAATCGGCGCTTGAGTCCCAATGGGTTTTCGCATAACTTTTTTCCATTTTTCTCCATGTTGCATCATGAAATTTTAGTTATGAAAACATAGAGCCGGGCAACAATTTGCATGGTAAAAATACAATATGACTGAACTAATTTGTATATTAACAAATAATAAGAAGCAGAAATATTAAATCTTGGCAGGTTTTTTAAAATTACAAAAGTATGTAAATTCGACGATTTTTTTCTTAGTAATAAGATAATAATCGATGATCTGATTGACATATATTAAACGATTGTTTTTAAAACTGATCATGACTAAAGCTATCAACCATTTTTTAGTGAATGTTTAATTTTTGTTGTGTCGTCTGAGAGAGGCAAATGCAGACAAAAAACGAATTGTGTGTAATGGTCTTCTTTTCTTTTTTTTTGTGAATTATCAAAATTAGAAAAAGAAAAGAAAAATTGTTTTTGGAAAAGCCCAATCAAATCAAAATCAAAATAGGTATATGATACATTCAAAAGCAATAACTTACACAAAACGAATACGTAGGTACACGTATATTTTTGTTTTAAATATGTATAGGTACCTACGATAACTTTGGTGCCGAAAATTGATAAGGGTTTTTAGTAGTAAAAAATGCTTTTTTTTTGAGTTTTTGACCCCTCAACAAAAAACCGTTATTAATTTTTGGCGTTATCGTACACTCCCCGTGTTTACTACTTATATGTAGGTATATCTACATACGTATTTGTTAAATGGCTTAGGTACTTACCGTCGAAATATTTGACAAAGGCGGGCAATTGCTTTGAAACTTTTCTAAAACATTCAAAACTGTTATTTTCTCTTTAACTTTGCTTTTTTCTGAATTTAAAATTGTCAAGCACTCATCATCAACAATAGTCTCAGTACATTGACAGACTGTTGGATACGAAATTGGAACGGTGTTAATTTTGAGTCTTTTGTTTGTTCCCCTTACTATTATGTCTTTTGAATAGAAATGCACCTCGCATAAAACGGGCCTTTTGCAATCAGTTTTCATCAAGCAAGAATGTTTCATCCAAATTTCTCTTCGGTGGTCGGTCGGAATTAGAAAAAATGACAATGTTAAACAACGTTTGTTGTTGCAATCCTTATATAAACATCTCATATTCCTTCTTATTAATTATAATTAAAACAAAAACGAGCACAAGCCTAAATAACAATAGTGATTTAAAATTTTTTACTAGACTCAATTTCACTGCGCTGCGCTGAATTATAACTGAGTAACAAACGCTGCTTATACATACATATATACCTATCTTAATATTACGATACGACCTACGAATGTGGAAAACAAATCCTTGCAAGAAAAAACTTCTCTTTGATCAAAAGCAGAATAAACGTACCTATACATTTTAAAATACCAACAATACAAGAAAAACAAATACCTTCACAGTTTGAATCCCACACATGCAGAGCCTGACATAGGGTAAGTGTACCAGTACCCGGCCAGTCACTAGTATCCGTCCACTTTCAATTAAATCGTTAATATGAAGAAAATAAAACATTGTTTACATGGGCAAATATATTTTGACAAAAATTCCAGGCACATTTTACGTTTTGGTAAAGTTTGACAGATCTGTTGTAGACAGATCCATGTCAAAAAAATGTTAAGAGTACGAAGTTCACGGCAAGAGTAGAAACTGCGTTTTAGAGTTCGAAAATGTTAGGAAAACCAATAAGAATAAGTTGTAATTTTCGGTATTATCCGTGAGTATACAAACTTGTATTTTGTTTTATTGTATCAACAATATAATAAACTATCTTGAAATTAAAAAAAAAATTAATTTAATGTTCTAAATAATTAAAAATATGGTGGCCGGTTATTGGAACACCATTTTTATAAGATGTTTTAGTAACCGGCCAGGGTGGCCGGGTACTAGATTTTTGCCTCAAATCAACTTTTGTATCTCTTTTATGCTTAAATGAAGCAAAATACTTCTAGCTTCCTCTACCATCAACTAAAATGTATTTTACATGTAAGATTTCAGTATCCGGCCACTGTTTTTGTTCAAGGGATTACTATGGCCGGTTTTTAGAACAAACGGCACCAGTATACGGCCACATAACTTATTGTATGTAATTCATACATTTTTGAAGAAAATGAGTCAAGAAACTGCTGCACAAGAACCGAAAGACCTTCAGCGAATTGGTTTTAGATTTCCTTAAGAATAAAATGCACGACTGGGTCGTACGTTGTTGCTATTATGTTCAAGACGCAGAGGATACAAAAGCATGAGAACTATGAGAGAAAAATTTTTAAAAGCACGAAATGTGTACCATATTGAAATTAGCAAAAACAACTTCTTTGATAGTGTGAAGTGAAAAAAGATAATGCCATCTGAATTCTTGATAAAATATGATTGTATGAAAAACAAAAATTTTAGTCATTGGAGCGATTTTTTTAACAATTAATGTTTTTTAATATATTTCAAACTTGGAACATTTTATGGGAAAAATTTTGGTATGCAAATTATAAGGATTTATTTTTTATTATTAGATCTTATTTGAAATTTGTATATAGGAAAATTAATCTGAATCCGTTGAGTCGATAATGAAAAAATTCAAAACAATAAAAACCAATAGGTTTTATCAAATTCAAAGCAACCGTTTTAGAGAAAAAATAACTTTTTCCTTAACGATTTTTTTAACACTTGTGTGGAAGGTACCGTTATTTTTTCGTAAAAGTACAGTAGAAGACAAATACAAGAAAATCTCATATAAGAAAAACTCGCTTATAAGACAGACATTCTAAAGCACCATGCACATTTCCATGAAGTAACGTGTAAAATGAATCTTATATAAGAAAACCGGTTATAAGAAAAACACTGATATAAAAAACTTATTCTGGTACAAAATTAAAAAATTTAACGTCTTTAAGAAACCACCCCGTATAATGTGATTTTGAAAGAAATTAATATTTTAATGATTGTTCTTGGCACGTCATGAGTGATTTTTATGAATTAATGCACTAACAAGATATTTACATACAATTTTTCAGTCAGTAGGTTCTTTGGAAACTTATTTCAATTGATTTAGTGATATTTAAAGGAAATTTTCTTTCTCATAATGCGTTTATCTAATAAAATAAATTTTCGTTCTTATATACAATTTTTCATATAAGAAAACACGGTTATTAGAAGGAAATTATCTGCATTTTTTGACGTTCTTATGTCCTTCATCTACTGTAAGACTTTTCCTTAAATATTCTAAGAAAATATTAATTTACAAATACCCTTAACTACGTAGT
Organism: Dasysyrphus albostriatus; assembly: GCA_946251815.1. Classification (NCBI taxonomy): domain Eukaryota; kingdom Metazoa; phylum Arthropoda; class Insecta; order Diptera; family Syrphidae; genus Dasysyrphus; species Dasysyrphus albostriatus. The sequence continues at coordinate 145,063,659 of OX276336.1, forward strand.
TTCAAAAAAATACATCAAAGTCGTTTTTGAAATATTTGATTAAAAAAATTGAAACATTTTTTAGAAAATCCAAAACATATTTTTTGAAAATGTAAATGCATATTTATTTTCTACTGTTTTGAAGAAAATCGAAGATGAAAATGGTTTTTTGGGGGTACCATCAATTATCATGGGGGGTACCATCAATTATCATAGCCTTTACTTAATTAACTTATTGATTTTTTTTTTTTGGAAAGTTATGGAGCCTTTTTTGAGAAAGCTGCTTAAAAATGTATGGTAGATACCGCTATTTTTTGTTCTAAAAATTAAAGATCTGTGTGGGTGGATTTACTAAAAAATGCTATGTTACAAGTTGGAAGAAAATCGATCCAATGGTTTAAGCTGGTAACTCAACGGACAAACAGACATAATCTCAGAATCGTGAGACCATATTTTTTCTTCTTCCCTATCATCGTAATAACAAGTTTGATCAAAACTTCGGGTTCGATTTTTTTCAACGAATGCATAACTTGCCATTAGTGCCTTGTGCCTACTCCTAATCGCAAGCAAAAAAGGGCATGGCCGGACATTGGATCAAAGTGGCCGGATACTGAAATTTGGTGGCCGGGTACTGGTGAAAATTCACTTTTTTTAAAAATAAATCCATATTAAAAAATATATTGCAAGCACTTAAAGTTTATATTTTTTATTTAATACTAAACATGATCCATAATTGGTCAAAACAAACAACATAAACTAATAAAATCAGCTGAAATAATTATCCAACTTTAAAGTAGAAAAATGCGTTAGGTGGCCGGTTACTGGTACACTTACCCTAAGTTTCTTATTTACCATTTTTTTTTGCATAATTTTGAACTATGTAGCTACATTTTTCGTAAACTTGATCAAAAGTTTACGAACGAGTGAAATAAATCCTTGCAAGAAAAAAACCTCTCATTGATCAAAAGCATAGTTCATTTTAAAACAATTCAATCAAAGAAAAACAAATACCTATCCAATTTGAATCCTACACATTCAGACATTAATTTCTTGTTTTCCTTTTTATTTTGCAAAATTTCTACATTTTTCGTACTTTTTAGTCAACTTAATCAAAACTAAACGTTTTTGTTAGTAAATTATACGATGTGTATGTGTAGGAATTGACAAAATTACTTGCAGTTTTTTCAACAGTTTGTTTTTGTTTTGGTTTAGGTTTTCGGTTTTCATTATTCTCTTCTCAAGAACAAAAATACCAGCTGAGCTATATGCATGTGTTTGTTAATCTGTAAACCACCTCTGATACTAATACCAGTGTTTGTAGTTTCTTTGGAAGTGTACGGTGGAATACAGGGATGATAATGTTCAGTCTAGAAAGTGAAGCAAGTTGCTTAAAAAAACGAAGTAGATTTGAAAAATGTGCAGCAGATAATAAAATTCATACTTAAGTTTACTTATTGTAGGTACCTACTTATATTTTTTTTAATAAATTGTAAATTTTTGTTTTAAATTCAACTAGATTCTGCTATATAAATAAAAAAAATCATACAAATTCAACCAAAATGACAGTTCGCGTACATTCCAAAACTACGAATTTTATTTTTGTTAAATTCGTAGACTTTAGTAGTTTTGGGTGGCACACGAGCAGACATAATACCTACTAAACTGTAATACTATGAAAATTGTGAATTGTGATCAATATTTTAATCATTTTAGGCCAGTTAAACGAAGTAGAAATAAGTTGCTTCGTAGCAAATGCATAAAAATAAATTAATGCCGTAGATCTACTACATATGAAGTAAATACTCATCTCTGCCTACATTATGGCCTTTGGCTGTATGGTAACTCTCCCGAAGTGGTATGGCGGCGGCGGGTCATTTCGTATAAGTGTTCATTGTCACTCACAAATGCTAAATGTGTATAGGTACACAGGGCTGAAATGCTTTTGATAACTTATAGAGGCGCCAAAAAAATCTTAGTAAGTTCTTATAAATATTTAGCATGAAGTATTTTATTAAATCAATATTAAGAACGTTGTCGGTATACTCATAGGAGTGCTAAATAAGAAGGGCGTTTAAGCCTCTCCTGAACCAACACAGAACATTAGGAACCACAGCAAAACTTTTGCTGTTGAGAACTTTTTTGGCATTTGTATTGTTGTCGACGTTGACGTCGCGTTTCTTCTCATCTTTTTCAGTGTATATGTGTGTATGCATACTTAAATTTTCTTTTATTTCGCTTAAATGTGAAAATTTAAAGTATATAAAGCAAAAATTTGACAACTCAAACATAGAATTTTGGAATTCAGAACAAAATTTTAAAAGTTTTTTGAATGTACCGAATTTGTATCGCCTTAGCATCACCAAAATAACCCTCATATCACCATCATATGTATGTAAATCCATCCCTGTTAGGGAATGTGTGATTTGACATTCAACAGATTTGTATGTGTTTCACTTTTTGCTGATATCACTCTCTTGCACTCGGGTTGATGTTACAGTGTGTCTGTATTTATTAGCTTTAATGCCGCCTTCAGGCATACACTTACTGTAAGTTAGGTATGTGAGAAAAATGTAATTGTTCCGTCTGCCACCGTCGCGTGGCGTACGTCGTTTCGTTGGTGGCAGACACTCAATATGATATGCGACATATCTTTGTTTGTTTCACACCAAAGAAATCCATTTGCTTACATGTAAGTTATTTTTAACAAACTTTTTCAATTTAATGTCGAAGCCAGGTTGCCATTTCTTGAACAAGTTCGAAAGTCTAATTTAAAAATTTTCGTAGCCCAAATCGGAAAATTAACAAAAATGCTCTCATAATTTCAATCACCATTTACATACTTTTTATTTTAAAAAATAACGGAAAATAAACTATATTAGAAATTCTGTAGAAAAAAGAGAATGATTTTAAAATGAAGTTTGTTGCGGTTGATTTGAAATGTCAAAACCAATTATTACACGACGATTTTTTGCGTCTGGCTTTTTTCGAAGTTTCATATCTGATTTCACCTTCGCACCCATTGAAATTAGTAAAAGAATCATCCTATTATACGGGACTATTCAGTGAATAAAAAGTGGTGCCAAATTGTTAAATACCTAAAGATTATGTTAAGTGTTTTATTTTTGGTTTATTTATACCAAAAAAAAAGTATCGCCCAAGATTAGATTTGGGCTATTAGTAGCCCAATTATGATTGGGCTGTCATACTGAAACTGTCGGCAATTTTGGAAAAAGAAAGCCCAATTTCCGATAAAAAGCCCAATCTGGTAGGCCTGTGAAGAAGCCCATAAAATACGCTTGTAATTTGCTCACACATACTGAGGTTAGATTCAGCTGTTAATATATTTAGATTAAGTATATATATTTGGTAAGTGGAAGTGTTGGTTGATTTCCGCAACCAACACTTGCACTAACGTTTTAATTTTAGAAGTATTAGTGCCTGAATAAAATACTCGTTTTATTTAACATCTTTTTCGATAGAGGTAGATTTACATGAGTTGAAAAGAGAAGGGTATTGAGGGAATTAACATATACGTATAGTGTGCGTACATGCAAGCCATATGTATTTAAATTCGGTGGAAGTTTGAAAGGTAGCAAAGAGAGTATAAGCACTAAATAGTGTTGCCGCTGTGTTATACGAAACTGTAACGAAAACGAAAAAAAGTTTTAGTTGAATTTGTTAATAACTAGGTATGCTAAAACTTCAGAAATTTAAATCCATCATAGCACCACACTATCCTTAACATTTTAATAATATAAGTAATATTTTTTTATCAAAATCAAAGAATATCTATTTTATCTTCATCACAGTTCATATGAAGTTTTAGCATTTAGAAATTTAAAAGATGTATTTGCTTTAATTTTTTGAATGAATTGTAAATTTTTCAGACAGTTTATTACAAAAAATAGCAATAGCAATATATGTATATGTATCACAGCAAAATAAAATATTTTTATCTACATCCATCTCCCTCAGTCCTTTAAAGCCCGATTCACATTCACATCAATAAAGTCTCGATACGATAAAATATTTTAACACAAGAAACAATGAGTAGGTATATTCACATAATCGATACCTGATACGACTTCGTTCCTCTCATTGTTCCTAATGTAAAAATATTTTATCGTAGCGAGAGTGTATCGGTATCGGCAAAATAGTGTGGATCTAGCCTAAGAGCATATGTAGATAAATTATAAATAATGCCAAAAATTAGCCATTGACTAGAATTTTAACGAGCTCCAGAAGAGCATAGAGTACCTATACTATAATATAAGTACTCTATGCAGAGGTTGAATTTTAACGTCTGTTTTCACCACAGTGATGTCAAAATTGAGTGATGGGATCAAACTTAACCACAATTTTAACGCAACTGACATACGGGCTTAGTAAACTAAATTTAATATCATACCAAATCGATTAAAACGTAGTGCAACTGTTTTTATTCTTGCCGTTGTTTTACATAGTTGTTTTCCAGTTTCTGAAAATACTTTCTTATGCCCATCATTATTGTATTATGTTATTTATGTATTACCTACTGTATAAACCTGTTTAGATTTTGCATTTTCAATACTCCCAACATTATAGGCGTGTTTTATTATCATCACGATCTGGATCTGGATTAACTTTTAACACGTAATACAAAAACAATTTTGAAAATTTTCAATTATTTTGTTTTTGTATTACGTGTAAAAGTTAATCCAGGTCCAGATCCCGATGATAGTAAAACACACCTAATGAAACTATGAATGAGGGGCTCTCTTTTCCTTTCCGATTTCATGAACTTATCGTGATGGCCCGCCATGGCGTAGTGAACTAGTGACTAGTGAGTTATAAGCAAGCAGTCGCAGCCGAACTGCCTGAACAGAAGTGAGAAACTGCAAGACAAAAGTTGAGCAAATTTTAACTTTCACTGCAGCATTTTTGACATCTATTGCAGCTCCGTCTTCCATTCTGTTCAGGCAGTAAAATGGTCTAGGCACAATGTAGCTAATACATTTATAATTTGTTTTGAAATTGTGTCGGTAGCCAGCAAACAGTTTTAACTTACCGTTGACATTTTTAATGGTAATGGCGAGGATGTTTTTTGAATCTCTTTAGTATTCAAAACAATATTTTTTCCTGTTGCTAAATTTAAAAATTTAGAGCACTCTTCATCAACTATAGTTTCAGTACATTTACAAGCCGTTGGACAGGCAATTGGAACGGTATTTCTTTTTAAGCCTTTTTTTGTTCCCCACACTATTATATCTTTGGGATAAAAATGCGCTTCACAGAAACAGGACCTTTTACTAAGAAACTTCGTTGTGCGAGAATGTTTTATCCAAATTTCTCTTCGGTGGTCATTCGGAATTAAAAAAAATGACAAAGAAAAATTTCTCACGTTATCACAATTAGGGAATGAGCATTTCATACCAATACCCATTCTTATAATCATTCATAAATAGAAGATAAAACAAGCACAACCAAATAACACTAATGATTCATTTCAAATAGCAAACAATACACGCACTGTTTTTTTCAGATTCACTGCTGATGCGCTGAATTAAAACTGAAACTGAGTAAACTACTCTCCTTATTGGTACTGTATTTATGTACTAGTACATATATTGCCCAACAAAATTCTAGCACGAAAAAAGCCACTTCATTGATAGAAAGCAAAATAAAGAATAAGCCATAGGAAATAAGTTAAAATAAATATAAAATACCTACACAATCTAAATCTGACACACACACGCATTAGTTTCTTGTTTTTCTTTTTGTTGTAGGTATGTTGTTGCTTGTATGTTGTTTCTGTATTAATTCTTAAATGTTAAAGGGTCCATGCCCAAAAAATTTTTCGTACCTTTTCCTTAAAATCTATTTGCTAAAAACTTTAAATTTATGTTAGTAGCTATAGTAAATTCTGTGATATCTGTATTGGTACTGCCTCTTTTAGGCGCTAAACAATGGTCTCAAAATTACTCGCAGTTTTTTTGCAGTTTGTTTTGGTTCATGTTTTCATCTCTTTTAATTTTCAGAATAGCTTTAAATATGTATGCGTGTATCAGCTGGTGAATTGAGTCTCCTAGATTGGTACTCAGTGTCAGCGTTGCCACATTGTTATAATAAGATTAACAGAAGTGTTACATTTTTTTGAAATTAATTTTTTTTTGTTACCTACCAGGTGTGTTTTTATTAACGTGTAATTTCTTGCAATTTTTTGTTTTAATTTTCACTGTTTGGTGTAAGAAACCATTTTTCTCCTATAGTCTTACGTTTTTCCACGAAATATTTATGTAGGTATGTATGTATGTTGAATTAATTCTATTTTTAATTTTTTCTTAACTCACATTACTGATGAAACAACGTTTATACAAAGTTTTTAACTGAGCTTCAACCATGCTTCCATGCCACCTATTGTATACCTACCCACCGGTGTTGAAATTAGCTTGGTTCAATTCAATACCCCTCGTTCAGTGTACTTGAGTCAAAACTTTGGATTCAAATTCCAACTCGATCTCTCAACTCTGCACACCTAAAAATGTTTAGAACTCTCGATGGCAGCAGCCAAAACGCATTATGACTAAGAAATAAGTTTGATAAACGGAAACAGATTATAAGCTTAAACATAAGAAACAAATATTTTTAAAAAGCAACTTATTTCTAGAAAGGTATTTGGATTTATTTTCAATTCGTTATAATTGTTTTTTGCATTTAATACCTCCATTTTTTTTTTTAAATTAATTAAGACTGTCTTGAAGGTCTGTGGCAACGCTGTAAGTGTGTGTAGTTTTGACTGCTTTTTGTGTCTGTGCTCTTCTTTTTCTGTGGGTATAGAAAAGGAGAAGGAGGGAGATGGCAATGAGATCTGAGATGACTTCCCTGAATAAACTGGGAATTTTTTTTTTCTAATAGTAGTGTGTGTTGTATAAAATTAATGAAAATGTATTTAAACAGGGACGAAATGTTTTCGATTAATGCTTATAGAGGCGGCAGAAACTTCGAATTAAGTACCTATCTTTATGCTGTACTTAAAATATTGTTTTTTAATTAAGGATTGTTGTAACCAAACATTGCATTGGCGCAGAAATTTCATTGGAATTATATTTTATTACAGTTTATACCAACCAACAGTTTTCGATAAAGCAAACAAATTGACAATGAGCTAGGGAAGTGGCAAGTAAATAATTGCTAAAGTTGGTTGAAAATTACGTTGTATTTGCTATTTTATTTTGAATCGATTCGCTTTGATGGTGTTAAACCAATTCAATAATTTATTGCCTGGTTTCCTGATAAGACTCTCAAAAAATGTCACCTAAAATCTTGTGTAGTTATTGCTTCCAGTGTACTAAAGCAAAAATAAAATATTTTTCTTGAAAACGTGATAACAACCAAAAGTGCTGCTTTTGCTTTTATAAATTTGTTTTTCTTTAGAAAATTTCTTGTAGAAAAAAATTATGTAGAGGTATTTTCTATTTTATTCCTTTCGGGAGGGGGGGGGGGATGGGTGTCTATAAGGAACCTAATCTGTGCGGGGCACTTTGCTAAAAAAAATTAGCTCAAATATATAAATAATCAAAAAACAACGGCAAAACTTGCACTTTTTGAAAGCCAAAAATGCACCATTAAAATTGTTTTTAACTGTTTTTTTTTTGTTTAATTTTACCTTATTTAGAAGAATTTTTTTTTAAGTATTCAATACTTTTATCAATTATTAATTGATTCCAAAAACGGTAACCTAAAATTTAAAAAGTCAAATTGCAGAAAAAAAATATATTTTTTGTATTTTAAGTATAAAAATATTTTTTTTCAAAAATTATTTTACATAAAAAGAAAATTTGAGAATGAACTTTTGGTTTTTCAAAAAATGATTGCATGATTTTGTTAGTATTGACCGGTTTTTTTTTCATTATTTTGTTTTCTATTTTAAGTCAATTTTTTAACAAATTACTCCTCCCACCTCAATTGGGGTAATGATAGACCCTCCACCAGTACAATTCTCTTCTTGGATCAATCCAACTTACATACAATTTAATCTTTGTTACACCATGTGCTTGTGCAAAACACCCTTTATATTTTCCGGTCGAATACTTATTTTAAGTCTCCTTCCTCTTTCCAACAAATTGTAAAACAAAATAAAAAATTTTTTGTTTGTGTAGTTTGAAACCGCACACGCTCATTTAATAAGTTCATTGAAATACGATGGAATAGTCCTTTTTTTCTGGACCAAGTCAAGTTCTTGACCAAACTTGTAGATAATTTTGAACAAATTTTGTTTAAGTGCATTTTTTTACAAAAGTTAAAAATAGGTCAGTTATTTAACAAAAACTCATTATTCCGACACTCAAGACTCAAGACAACTCAAAAGAGAGCTCTTTATGAACCCTCCTAACGAATAAAAATACCCTTATCTAATATTTAGCATTTCAGCATTTTTTTATACATTCCGACACGGCTAACCTCACTCCTGTCCCAAATGAACAATCCCCCTCCCGTAAAGCTATACGATTTATTCCTTACAACTTAAAGATACCACCCCCTCAAGATTTTTGACAAGTTGTATGTATTACTATAGTTTAGGTATATTTGTGTAGGTGGGTGTATTTTGTTTTTAAATAATATCGGTGGGCTTCGCTTATAGTGTTGAATGCCTGCAAATAAAATAAACTTACCGTTGACATATTGAACGCTATAGAAGATTTGTTTTGAAAATTTTCTATAGCATGCAAGACAAAAATTTTCTCTTTAACTTTGGTAGTTGCTGAACATAACATTTTAAAGCACTCCTCATCAATAGTAGTCTCAGTACATTTACAAATTGTTGGACACGAAATTGGAACTGTATTTGCTTTGAGGGCTCTTCCTAATCCCCTCACCATTATATCTTTTGAATAAAAATGCATCTCACAGAAACAGGGCCTTTTATTATTTGTATCTATCATTCGAGAATGTTTTATCCAAATTCCTCTTCGGTGGTCATTTGGAACTTGAAAAAATGAAAATGGGAAATTCTTTATGCTGCCACAATTTGGGAATGAACATTTTCCCGAAGTCATACTTTAAAATAAAAACTGATAGAAATAATAACTATAATCCGTTGGGTTGGAAATTAAGTACAATCGCAAATAACACTGGTGATTGATTTCACATAGCAAATAATATAAAAAATGCACTGCTTATTTTTTTTAACGAGATTCACAACTGCGCGGAATTAAACTGAAAACTGAGTAACTAATGCTCCTTCTACATTTATCTAAACAACTACAAGTCAAAGAAATAACAAATCCTAGAAAGGAAAAAATTTTAAATAACAAAATAAATAGAAATACCTACACAATCTGCGTCCTCACATACGTTGATGACTTCCGCGAATAAACTGAGACTGAGTAATTTGTTTTATAGTAGTGTGTCTAGTGTCAAATCTAAATTATGTTTTGAAACAGGGACGAAATACCTTTGAAGATATTTTATCAAGGCGCCAGGAAAAATGGTATATTATCGTATTGCGAATTTCATTTTAAACTTTTTTTGGAAACTTTTACGAAGCTATCATCGAATTGAATCGAATCTGTATTAAGTGGCCCATACAAACAACACAAACGACACCGGTCGAGAACGAGACACCCACACAAAAAATTTAAATATTTTGATTTTGGCCAAACCGAAATCGGTCCACACACCAGGCCACCCCACACACACCACACATGTTGTGTATGGTCCACTATAAGATTAAAAAAAGTTGGTATGATATTGAATGACTTTTCAAAAACTGCTTAACTAGTCAACCACCTAAAAAATCTAATAAATAAGGCTGTTTAAGTTTTGTTTAAAATAATATTAATTTTATATTTTTGGTTCGCTTATAAAAAATCAAATAATCTCGAAAAATGTTTGTATCTGATGATGTGAGTTGTTTCTTAGGCTAAGGCCGCGCTTTCGATTTCAATCGCGTGACTATTCGGTCGCCAGAAATAGAGCATATGAATTCAAATAAGAATGAACACACACACAATCTACCGAAAAATCCTACTATGTTTTACATATTAATGCCAACAAGGGCCTAACAATAATGGCAACTATTGAAATTCTCTAGTGCCTCGCCAGTTATGTAAACTTTTGTCTAGAGTGCTAAGAAACATATAAAAGTTATGCCATTTGGGGTTTGATACTAGAACCTTCTGTTCACTAGTCGAATATGCTAACTACATTGCTGATTCTAATAACAGTTTTGGTTATGACATATTGAAAAAGAATAATGATATGATTTAATTTTGTATACCATTATATGATGGATATAAATGTTTTTGTTTGATATGTTGTTGTATATGGGATATGTATTTCTGAGGGGATAGCAAAACTCAACCAACAAGTTTTCACTAGCAAGGGCCTCACGCGTATTCGATAAGTTTTCCTGGACTAGAAAAAAATTTTACAAAATTTTTAAGAAACTAATTTGAGATTTATAAGTAAGATAGAAAAATTACACTCAATATCTTATTATTTTGAATAGAGAAATTGTTATAACTTCAAAGAACAAAGGAAAAACGAGAAAATTTCCTCCCAAGACTCAGGAACCCATGGTTTTCATCTCCGGTGGTGACATCCTGTGTAATGACAACTCAACACATCAGCCAGTGATGTTAAATTTTTCTTTTTTGATTAAAAGCAGGTTTCTTTTAATTTGTAAATAAATTATTGTAGCTCATGGCATGAGTAAAGATAAGGGAACTAAGATTTTTCAAAATACCTATGTTTATCCTGCTTGCTTGCAAAATGTCAAAAATATTTATTAGAATTTCAAATAAGCTGGATTTTCATTCAAGCCGAATTAGAGAACTTCAGATAGTTGAATAAAAATTCAATCAGGCGATGTTAAATATTGAAAATATTGAAACATTTTAAGCAATTAAAAACTTTTTTTGAGTCAAAATCATTGTTTATTTACCAGTTTTTATGAATAAATATATAAAATTTCAAAAAAGAAAATATTCTAGACATCAAGGTTTTTTAGCTGATCGGGTTTCAACTAAGCAAAGTAGTTTGTTGAAAAATACTATTTAACAGTTCACAAAATAATATGCTTATTTATTCAAAACAATAGATTTCTTAAAAAAATATTTTTTTAATTTTACTAGTTAAAGAACTCTTAGGCTATATTTCTATAATAAATTCTATATAAATTTAAATTAAGTTTATACAATTTTTTGTTGACTTATTTCTGGCGTAAAAATTTCTTCTAATTGAGAAATAAGTCCAATAGCTCGAAAATTCTCTTTCAGCAGTGCATAATCTTCAAGTGGTTTGAGGTGACGTATTGCTTGTTCGTCACTTGCTATAACTGGCAATATTTCCGACTTTACTTCAGTTATTTCATCGAGATTATCAGATATTATGGTTTCATTGATATTATCATCATCGTAACATATAAAGTATTGTATTGGATTTGGATCTCTCTCGCTTTCTGTGATATTATCTTGAAGGCTGGGTGTATATGGCAAGTATTCTGTTATGGGATTGTTTTTCAAAACAAACATAACAATGTCATTAATATCCACTGAAAGAGGTTTGCTATCATTTTCAATCCTCAGCAATATCATATCTAATTTTGTTATGTTATACTTTTTTCTAAAATTGCATACCCATTCATAATCCGTTGGGAAATCCGTTATGCCAAAGATCTGCTTAGATTCGTGGGCTTTTTGAATAAACATTTCATCGGTTATTGTGCCAGTTTCAATAAGTCTCTGCGCCCGCTGAAACCATTCGTATACGACTTTATCCAACAGGCTTACCAAATAGGAATTTGCTTTTATAGTAGATTTGGGTTTCTTCTTCTTTTCTTTGACGATCTTTTCAATCTGATTGATGGTGCATTTGTACTTTTTTGCAAGTGTATCAAGGCATTTGATTTTTTTATAGTCTCTCGATATCTTCACTCGGTCTTTTGGGCTAATATTACAAGTTGATGTCGATGTTGCGTTGTTGTTGTTGTTGTTATTATTGCAGCTGTTGTTGTTGTCATTATTGTTGTTTGACTATTGAAAGAATGAGTAGACAGTTTAAATATTTTAAGCAACACTCACTCTAGTTGGTATATATAATTATTTTAAGTAAGTGTACTTACTTGTGGCATAGTTAATTGTTGTTGATAAACTGACTAAAAATTCACTTGCTAAATGTTTGTTAACACATATTTTTTCATCTTATACTTGAATATTCATCGCACTAACACTCACCTACAAAACAATTTAATGCATATGTATTCTTCACCTACAAGGTACAACTTTAATTTTTTAAGAAAAATTAACCAATACTTACACATGGAACCTAATCTGTATTCATTTTTAGTTATTATTTGATTGTATGCTTCTGACACGAATAACATACTCGTACACAAATATGCAAACAAATCTGTATTTTGTTTCAATTTCTAGGCCAACGCTAGCTAATGCTAGGTAGTGTTCAAGTTTATTGTAGAAAATATCATGTCTACATTGAATGGGATTCATGGTTCATATAGATGCAAAAGAAAAATTGTTATTCTCTATCTTTGGATAGATCACATACCCACATACACCTTGCTTTGTATGTATGTATAAACAACTACAAATGCATTATAAAATGTCTCATCGCAAAACTTTGAATTTTAATTGAATAACAATCGTCTTACTGACACCATGTTAGTATAAATTAAGCCAAGAAGCAAGATTCAATAGTTATAATAGTCATAACTTTTAAATTTAAATATTTTCTATAATAAATAATTGTTCTTATATTTGTTTGTTTGGGTATCCACAATTTAAAGTTTGGCACTTTCTATAAGTGTTACGTAGGTATAGATACTTACATGTTAGATACATTTAGCTCTAAGCATAAACAGACCATCTGTTTTGTTTCTGCCAGTACCCAGTAGTGCCAGTCCACACACTATGAATACTTTTATATGTGTTTCGTATTTAGATTCGAGAACATGGTTTTCCGCATTATAATGTTGGAGTCCCTTACTTGAATGTGTTGCGTGGCTTTAGAAGTATTGGTTAATGTAGAAAAAATAAGTGTATTACAGTATTTTACCGATATAAGGATTGATTTAGAGCTTTCTATCTGCATAAATAAATACGACTTTGTAGGTACATACATATGTATGTCAAAAGAAAACTTAATCAATCTGTCAATTTCAAGAAGTGACAGCTTTCATTGTGGCCGATTCAAATTCCCAGGTGCAAAGCGAAAAAAACATTTCCACAGCAAATTTCGATATGAAAATTCGCCACAGTGCTGAATTTGACGTTTGTAAATGAACGAGACAGTGATATATTGCTATTTGTTAACAAGCTCTATAGAAGACCTTACGAATTTATCAAATTCAATAGTTTAAGTTATCATTGTGGGAGAAGTTTCAAATGCCAAAGTGAGGAAAAAATTCCACCAAAAATCTCTGTGGATATAGGAATCCTCCATAAAGCTGATTTTGACTTTTGTAAATCAACGAGAGAGTACTATATTGCTATTGTTTTAAAGAGCTTTTTATAAAGATGTTATAGATGTACTCCGATTGACAAAAGTCAATCGGAGTACATCATTATAGTGAAGATAGAATATTTTGTTTCGCAGGCTGGTTGCATAAGCCTGTCTCTGCATGAACCTGTAGTTTGCATCAACAATTCTCATATTCAAATTTAAATTAATCTCAAAAGCTTACAAAACCAATATGATAAGAATCCTAAAGGTCCTAGCTAAAAACCACTGAAGTTTGTAGTACAAACGATTTTCTGTCAATTGAGTGAACGATCATCTTGCCATTTGCTGTGTGGAAGACAGGCAATTCAGGAGTTTAAAGTGAATGAAATAGTGCAGAAGAGAAATCCTAAAATTTTAAGAGTTTGAAATATCCGTGGTGAACTGTTTTACATAGGTACATTGATATTTAATATTTTGGCATACATACTCACTTATCTATCTCCATACATATATACATTTATCTATATATGCATGGTAACACATTAAACAAATACAAGTTGTCTTTTTGTATACGTTTAAAGATCTCAAAAACTAGCCATCCGATTAAGCTGAAACTTATACAAATTGTATGTTCATAACATATGTGATGTAAAATCAGAAATGTACGAAGTAAAAAGTTTTGAAGTTGTTCTATAGATGGCGCCTAAAGCTTTAAACTATAAAACAAAGAACTTGAAAGGATTGCATTCGTAAATGATTTGGATATTAAATTCAGTGAAGAAGCATTTATTTTCGACTTTTCTCAAAATTGTACACTCTGGCATTTAGTTAGATACGCGGTCCAATTACCGTTAGTCCAACAATGGCAAGCCGCACATTGCAGCTTAGACAGTGTTGCGATTTATTTATTTTTTTAGTATGTGAATTGTTATGACTTCAGTAATTGGAAATTGGTAAATCTATACGTGGTAAACTTCACTTTAGCCAGTGGCGTAAGCAGCTTCACTTCTTGGGTGGGGGGTCATACCAAAAACAAAATTGATAGATTCATAGGAGTTGGGATAAAATTTTGGCAAGAGCAAAATTCGATAGTGTTTTTAGTTTCGATAGTGAATCCAACGAAAAGTTGTATATGTATGCGTGAATATATCGTTTAGATTTTTTTGTGAACGCTTACAAATATTTAGCTTTTGGGGGTAGTAATCGGTAAATTGTACATATTTCATTTCATTTGCACTACAATTCACTACACACATTTTTCCACGTTCGACGACAGTTTGCATTTGATGTTTTTTTATCTGATGTTTCAAAATAGTACTGATTAAGAGGGGATAGTTTTCTTCTTAATCGATCAAAAATTGTGATAATCGGAGTTAGCTTATATGCATATAGCTTTCACAATTCGTTTTTTTTTAATGATAGTACGCAGCTGAAGCGCAATTTTTCGAAAAATTCTCACAAATTCCTGTTTGTTAACTAAAAACGGTTGGATCGAGAGAGCGCAATGAGAGAGGAAATTATTTCCGCTCCGCTGGGAAACTTGCGAATTCCTGCTACATAATTTCTGTGAACACGAAGTGTTTCAAGTACTGTCAAAAATCGTGGTGGTCAGGTTCTGTCACAGCGTTGCCACTAATCGGAAAATTTTCAGAAGGTTTTCAAAACAAAAATGCAGTAGCTATATTTAATTTTCCTATAGAGGATCTACATTTTTCCAATTTTTACTTTTATTTTCAAAATAGAAGAACAAAAGAAATTAAAAATAGCACATTTATTAGCCATAAGAATAGAATTGAAAAATGAGTAGACTCTGAATTTTGATAATTGATACCTACCTAATTTTCTTTTCCGAAAAATAAAAAATGCAGCAGACTCGATTTAAAGGCAGTAGATTTGTTTTACAAAAAAAGTGCATTAGATCTATTGGAATCATGGCAAAGTGGCAACGCCGTTTATACACAAAAATGATGTTTCTAACAATAAATGGTGCATACCACCATAAACTGTTCGTTTGTTAACTTTTTTCAAATTTCTTCAACCAAGATAGAATTATTTCTTCTTTTCAAAATTTGACAAGTGTTACACATTTTTTTGGAAAAGATGCCAAAAAACCTTCTTCTATGACGGCGTTCACATTGGACTGAAACATTGGATTTTTTTTACTTTCTGAAAAGTAAAAAAAAGTCCAGTTTTTCAGTCCAATGTGAACACCGTCTATGAATTCTTTAAATTAATTAATATTTTTCTTTTTGTGTGGAGGTTCTTTAAAAATTGTCCTTTGATTTCAATGAAAGTTGGGAGCCCTAGTAGGTATACGGCACCTATAAAAATACCTACACCTAATCCTAATGAAGCCTGTTATTTGTTCAACTTTAATTCGAACTAAGCCTTAATTTTTGCCATAACTTTTCATGCTATATGCAAACACAACCCTTGTTTACTTTTACCTTATTTTATTTTTCGAATTCTGAAATTATCAAGTGACAACGGCATTTAAGGTTCAATTACCTACTTTTCAGTCGCGCAAACGTGATGTTCAAAATTTTACACACACAAACATCAAACATGATCTAAAAATAACTTTCTACTCTCTTATTATTTTGTATATAATGCGTTGCGGAGACGGAGAGCATGAGTCCGATAATAAAACTATACACAGAATAACTACATGAATAAAACGATACACGAAACACGAGCTACCCCAAATATCACCAAGCACAAACAGTTGATGTCAGCGTCTCAGCGAGCTGCGAGAACCTATTCATTTATTTTATCAACTAGGTACATAATGTGTGTAATATATATGTAGTGTATCAGAACCACATATGTAGGTATATATATTCATTTAAATTCAGATTCACCTTATTATTGTTTAAATTAAAGAGAACATTTTTGTGACTCGCGTTGCGCAGGAGTATTATTCATTGCTCTTTAGTATTCGTTGTTATTATTGATTTCTTCTGTGGTTTGCATTTGCCCAGTGAAGGCTCCTTTAGACATTAGACAAATCGATAACGAAATTTTATATTTGTGTCCAAGTCAACAATTACACTGTGCATAAAGGGGCGACGGCGCAGAATTGAGAAACTTCATCTTTAAAGAGAAATATATTTGTGTGTGTTGTGTGTCTGTATACATCGCTCTCCGCAACGAGTGTTTGCAATATTTATAAATTCTTTGTGTTGGCAGTTTTATTTCAACGTTAGTGCGAGAAGCTGTATTGACAATGGAAAAGGAATCGAGTTTTGTAAGTTTGCTTTTACGTTTTTTATCATTTTTGATGATAACACAGCCGCCATGTTAGTTTGCTTTGTATATACGTATGTATGTGTGTAGGTATAAAATAATTTAATATTTGTCTTTTTCAGCGAAAATTACTTTTTGACGATCGTATTAAACCAAAAAACGTTCTCGCTCTAAATGAAAAAGTTGCAGCTATTCGCCGCTATGAAGCTGATCCGGTTTATAAAAAAATTGGAAGAATGTTCAATTGCAGTCCGGATCAAATAAAGCGTATTATCAAGCAAAAGACTGCAATACTAGCCGAATGGGAAAACCGAACTAAAAAGCCAATCAAGCCTACTTCACATGAAATCAAAACGGTCAGAGTGTCTGTTTTGGGAAAGGCAGTTCATGAATGGATTCGACGTATAATGTATTATACGGATTTCAATTTGAACGATACTCTTATTCAAACTATGGCCCTAGAGTTTTCGAAGGTTTTGAACATGGGAAAATTTTATCCGACCGTAGATTGGATTTCAAATTTTCGAGCAACCTACAATTTGCCAGATGCCAATACAAAAACGATGTCAATTGGTTATCAGGAGAGTCACTCAGTACAAATTCGGGACATATTGCGTTATGTTAAAGAATCTTCTGGAACTCAAGCTGTTTTAACAGCAAATGATGAATCTAATATGGAGTGTAGTGTAACTCCTACAGTAGAAATTCCCGATGAAGTAGTAGATGAAGAAATTCAACCAGAAGACGATAATACTTGCGATGAAATTAAATCAGAAGACGATGATACTTGTGATCAAATCAAACCAGAAGACGGTGATACTTGTGGGAAAATTAAACAAGAAAACGATGATAGTAATTTCTGTGGTGATATCATTGTGAAAAACGAAAGAGAAATTTGTCAACCATCCTGCTCCACGATGCTACGATCTCCAGTTGTAGAAATTAGTCAACCATTCTGCTCTGCGATTCAACAATCTCAAGTTGACTCCGAAAAAAATATTCTTCCAACCATGCCTTCAGGAATTTATCAACCAATCTGCTCAACGATGCTACAATCTCCAGTTGTAGAAATTAGTCAACCATCCTGCTCTACGATTCAACAATCTCAAGTTATCTGCGAAAAAAATATTCTTCCAACCATGCCTTCAGGAATTTGTCAACCAATCTGCTCAACGATGCTGCAGTCTCCAGTTGTAGAAATTCGTCAAAGATCCTGCTCTACTGTGGTACAACCTCCAGTTGTTGCACCCCAGACAATTGTTATTCCAAGTATGCGTTTAGAAATGCCAATGCAAATCGATTCTGAAGCGACTAACTATCAGGCTGTGCCAATAAAACCTAAAATAACTAAGAACGATCATAAGAAATCGCCAATGAAGCCAAAAGAAAAGGAAGAACCCAAACCTGAGCCTGAGCCTGAAAAAATTGCCATTCACTCGCATGATGCCGCAATAACTTGTGTCAAACTGCTAGAAGAATTTGCTTTATTGAAAGAAAATTTCAGACTAATTGGTCTTATTGAGAGACTGGAAGAAGCATTGAATGAGAAACCGGCAAAATAATGTAAGATTTTAAGTTAGTTTTTTTTTTTGTTGGTTTGTTTGGTGAAAATGTAAACCTACAAACCTAGTTTGTTAAGTAAGTTTGTTATTAAAGATAAATTATGAAGATAAATATAAATTACATATAATATTTATTATGCGCAAATGTTTGATTTATGTACCTATATTATTTGAACTTGAAGATTTCTCGACACAAATTCCCGTCTGAAATCAAAGTCTGTTAAATTTTAAATTGCTGTTAAAACTTCTTATGAAATTTAAAAAAAATTGGAATGTAGGGATTGAAACTAATAGCTTTTGATTAGTATCGGTTTCCCATGAATTTTTCCATATTTGAAAAATCGGTACTTAGCAACTATATCGTTAATCATTATTTACGCACGTTTGATTACTTACGGACCTGAATTAAGATCTTATTCTTAATTTAAATCTTAAAAACTCTTGATGTTTAAATTAGTTTTTACTCTGTCTTATCATAATTGTTCTACAAGGTATCCCAAACGTGGAAGTTTCTCCCTTATACTGTAAAGCGTTGAACGTCAAAAAAAGAAAAAAACGACAGTGTTAACATTATTCCGTAAAGCGTTCAACGCCAAGTAAACTTCAATTTGTGGATTCTATGTTGTGGAACGCGTTCGTAATATTTTGTTTGTATTCATTAGTCGTTTCCATAAATAACGTTTGTGTAAAAGCTAGCATTTGTCGTCGGAAAATTTGTTGACGGCAGGTGTAAAAATGTGAGATTTTTATAACTTATTTGTTTAGAGTAAAAGAATAAAGCAAAGATGCGACTGATCGAGCTCATGGAGAAGAATGAGCATCTCGAAAACATTTTAAAAAGAGGGTTCGATGAGAGGTTTGCATGGGAGTATGTTTTCAATAAAATTTGAAATTATATTTAAAGGCCTTTTTGTCCAGTCGAAAGTACATATTGAAACATTTAACAATTATTTTGTTTTATTTAATTTCATAATTTGTGTCATGCAAAGCAAAAGGATTTGCTTTAGGTCGAATCCACCTCGTCTGCAGCATCACATAATTTGTTTCCTCTCCGTCATCACTTCTGCTCCAAGAAAAATAAGTTGCTACACTTTTTACACATTTACTAAACATTTTTCCGTCTAAACAAATATAATTTCCAAAAACCAAGTTATTCAATTTGTAAAAAATTTTGATATGTATGTCAAATGTCAGCTGTTTTTGTGGATCGTATTGTGGAACGTAAGAGCGATAGAGACGCTGGCGTTTCAGTTACGGAATACCAAAAATGGTACGACTCCAAAACCGAAAAATATACATAAATATATGTAATTTTATTACCTACCCACGCAGTTTAAAAAAAAAGCAATTAAATGAACGAAACATTATTAATAAACATTTTGTATGTAAAACTAACAATAAAATTATATTTACAAGTTTTAAATCAATTTTTCCCTTTAACAATAATTTATTTCTGTTTGTATTAATTGGAGTATGTTGTGTTTGTTCATTAAAATTAAAAATAAGTCTTTTAAACTATCTTTTGAAATTTAATTTTAAGGTGTAAGTGCATAAAATCTTGAAAATGGACAATAATATTTTTGTCTCATGTTTGGAATTTATTTACACCCCTTAAAAAAATTAAAAAAGCACCTAAAAGTCTGCAACATTTTTGTTTAAACACAGCTAAAATTAGTTGTTTACCGCACAAAATGTATAAACACCGTTTTTGAAGTTCTTGAACCAAAAATGACTTAAATGTCATATTAAAAATCAAAAGAACGAAAACCTAAACATTTTCAGTAGACATATAAGTTGGGCGCTAGTAGATATTTGTCTCAATCACCTATGAACTTCAATTTTGTTACTTTTTGATCAAATGTGTATGTGTATATGTACAGTAGTTATTTCCCTAATAAAAATTTTAAATAAAATAATATTTCATCTTTATTTAATAATTTTTATTTATAGAATTAAAAAAAACTTACAACAATGTAATTAGTAGTGCGTTAAAAATATAACAAAAAAAACTTAACTTAAAATAAAAATATTTACATAATACAAATAATATTCCATACTTTTTTTTGAGAAACTTATTCTGCTTTAAAGTTGTCGGGATTCCTAAAAATCGCCTCCAATTGAGAGATTACGCCGATTGCTCGAAAATTTTCTTCTAACAATACAAAATCTTCTAAAGGCTTTAAGTGCCGCAGAGCTTCTTCATAGCTATCAATTAATCTTTCTCCATCGGTATTTGCAATTTTCTTCGTCTCGACTTTCCGCATTTTAGAAGGTATCACTAGGTAATCATCTTCTTCGTCGGTTGCATCTTCGATTACCACTCGAACTTCATTATAATCATCTCCAGTTCCAGAATTTGAATTTTCAAACAACAGAGAGTGAGAATTGCTATCGTCTGCCTTGCTGTCAAATGTTGTATTCTTGTTTTCGTGTTTATAGAACTCTGTGAAAGATTTTCCATCTCCATGTAACGCTTTCACATCATCGACAATATCAGATATCTTCAATGAGAGGTGATCTTTTGGCTCTCCTGCGCGATTGTAGACATTTTGGCTTAATAAATCTTCTTCAGTCATATTATATGATTGCATAAAAGTTTCAAGCCAAACAGTGTTTGGATAAAAACTGGGAACCTTTAGGTGGTTCTTGACATCAAGGGCTATTGTTCGAATAAGTTTTGTTGAAATTCGTCCGATATCTTCTCTTGACTGAGTTCGTTGAATCCATTCGAACATGACACGATTCAAAAGATCAATTTTTTGGGTACGATCTTTATGTTTTGAAAACCCGCCTTGGCAGTCTCCCGTTTTACTGGCATAGTACAATAAAATTGATTCTCTGTTGTGCACTATGTTCCTTATTTGTTTGGCACTGCAGTTCATTATATCGGCAACTTTTTGATAAACGGGCTGGCGATCGAATTCTCTGATCGCTTTTACACGCTCTTCCAGCGTTAAAATATTACGAGCCCGTGTTCCTTCAACCCAATCTGTTTGCTGAAAAACGAAAGAAAAAGTTATCATTACAAATATTATTTAGTCTTACATTCAACAAAATTAAGATTATCTATATAAGAAGAGAAGAAAAAGAAACGAAAAATAAAGACAAAAAAAAAAAAAAAAATAATGGCAACAACGCAGAGATCCACACTTACCTCATTCATGTTTACTTTGAGACTACTAAACTCTCAAATACGAAACCGAGAAACAGGCCTCGACAATCATGAACATCGACCGACCTACGTTCGACGTCGTCGCCGCCGTCGTAGTTGAGCTGGTGTGGTGCTGTTTCTATGCTGGCATGCCGGGCCCGCGTCTACGTGTGTGTGAAAACAAGCCCGAGCAGCCAGCCAAACGAGCAGGCAAGCTAACCCTGCCAGAGCCAGACAAACCCACATTAGTGCACAACCGGCCTGAAATCATTTCTTCCAAGCACGATGTGCGCTGGTAAAGGAGAGACCTACTCGGTGGCGTCGTCGTCTACCTACCGATACCGACAAGACAACGACTACGTCCACGTCCACACACAGTCATCGTTGTATTTATTGTTTTTGATGGACGTTTTGCGTGTATTTTGTTGTTGCCCTTTCAGAGCAAGTTCTATGTACATTTACAAAGCGCAATGAGTCTTGCTTGGCCGTCTAGTTCATGGCACTGAAACTGAAATAACTTCAACTTTATTTGGTATAGATATACACATAGATATATATATATATATATATATATACCTACCTGAAGAGGCATCAGTGGCCACAGGCACAATAATCAACATCAATATAAATTTTCTGTTTGCTGTTGCTACTTCTACTTGGTACTTGGAGCTACGAAGCGAAGCGACGATACTTAAAATATCTGCCTTTTCTGTCCCTTGATAATTATAAGAGGGCTTATTCACTTCTCGATTTCCCTTGATTTTTTTTAAAATTATTTATCTGTTCTTATGTAGGCATTGTTATTATCACCTGATGTAATACCCACATATTGATGATACAATTTTTATCAATATTCGGCGTATTGCAAAAATTCAGTTCGAGTATCTTTTTTTATGGTATGTGGCTCCAGTGATGCCCATTTGAATTTCGATGTGAATTTATATCCGATGGTAAAAGTAGTAGTAGAAACTTTTGGTTGAGAAAAAAAAGAATTAAAATATCAAGGTAAAATCGGGAAAAAGTTTACTTTCGCGGGTTGATTTTTATATTTGTGAATCTGTTAAGAAATGCTCTACTAATGTAAATTTTAATTTGTTAAAGTACATGGTGCCTTCTTGGGTTTACATATTTTTGCTAGTTAACTTAATTATCCTTTCCTACATTATAGGTAGAGTAGAGTCGGCATCCTTCGACACTTTAAGAAAAAGTATGCAAAAATATTTGTACCCTTCCAATTTTTTTTTTATTTTTCAAAATTATTGGAGATTTTTTTAAATTTGTTTACTATTTTCTTAAGTTAAAAAATGTAGAAAATGGTCGAAAGTGAATTGTTTTTTTATAAACGGGATCCATTACCTTCAACCAACAGTAAAAGCTAAATTCAAGCACAATTTTTGGTAATCAAACAAAGAAAGGGTAACTCCGGCAGCCTGTCGGAGGTGCCCCGTATTGTACTTTTTTTTATTATGACTTCTAACTAATTTGTTGTAAAAAGATATTATAAATTTGCATTAAAAAATAATTATCTACAAGTTTAAGATGATAAAAATTATCTACAAGTTGAAGATAAGTTTAGAAATAAAAAAAAAAACACACAATAGCCCAATAAACTTGACCAGAAAAATATAGTAAATTTCACTCAAAATTATTTTTCTTTTTGACAAGGATTAGAAACTGTTGGCAATATAATTGACGAGGGTTTGGCATTAGAAAAGAATATACTAAGACTATTTTTTTCTGAATGTTTAAAGGTCTTTTCGCAAAAATAGTCAGGGGTGTCGGAGGTGCCCCGCCCCCTGTAAGAGGATGCCGACTCTACTCTAGTACCTATTTATTTTTTAATTTTTTTTCTGTCAATTATGCAGATTAATTTTTTTGGACTTAAGTATTGAAAAATGTTAAACTTGGTGCATTAATTATGTTTTACCATCCTCACTCATCTGTCATACTGCCACATACATAAATAATTTGAAAATAATTATCAAAATACAAAAAAGTGGCATCACTGATTGTGTACTAACGACGAAGGTCAAAGCAAAATAATTTCTTCTACCTACCTGTTTTGGTTCGAAAAACTTGTACGCTAAAGCTAGCTAAACAAAATGTTGATGACCATAAAATATCATCTCAATTTTATTTTGTCGTTGGGAAAGACCAGATGTTAGGTGAATTTAGTTCTTCTTTCAGTTGGTTGGGCTGCGAGTAGATTTCGAATCGAAGTCAAGCCGCTGTTCGCTATCATTCTCAATTCTTCGTCGGCATCAGTATTCGGCATTGGCATCGGCATCGGCATCGGCATCGGCATTACTATTTATAATTTCATGTTCATTCGACGAGGGTCGGTTGAATGTCGATACTCCCGCTGCCGCTATTCAACTAAAGTGTCGAGTGGGTACCTATATCAAAATCCCGAGGAATTAACAAAAAAGGATTAAATTCTGCATGGGAAGCCTTTTTCGTTGATATCAAAATTTTATATTGGGATGATGGTCTAAGTCTATTGGGGATTAGGTACACAAAATTTCCAAATGGATATATATGTACGTATATGTTCCTAAGTAGGTACAGTATTCCCCGTTTAATTGCACCTCGTTTAATTGTCTGACCGAAAAATTTCCGTTAGAAAATTTCCTATGTATATAAATAGAACAGCTTTTTATACAATTGAACCCCGCTTAATTGATCTTAAAAAGATGCAGCTTACAAACTTAGCACAAGGAACATTTTGGTTAAATATTTTCAGTGGTATTTTTAAACCCATTCTAAGCAATGTCTAACCTTACACACTTGTCCAACTCCAATGGGATATCGGTAGGCATAAGCAAAATATAAACACCGGACTTATATGAGACTCTTTTCTTGTTGTTTGAATGTGCAAAGCATTGAAGTTGTTGTTGTTTCTATGTGTTTTGAGTCGTATCATATGTTCGAATGCAGACACGATGAGACTCACGAGTCCGGACTCAATGTTCCGCCGCTCTAAGCGTATTCTAACAAAATCTAAATCTAGACTGTTAAAGTCTAAGAATATAAGCGTCTTTTGTTGAAAAGTTGCCAGCCAGCCAGTTGAAATTTAACACGCAGTGCAACAACAATCACCAGCTACCAACAACTTTACCTTTATTCTGTGGTCAAATGTGACTAGCGAACAGTCCTTTGGAACAGTTTGGAACTATGGAATTCTCATACGAAAAAAGCTTTATTAACCAATTTGTTCCGCACCGTTTTGTTGAAAAGCTTTTGCCCGACTGTGTATAGTTTTCAACAAAACACGGCTATTGTTTAGACTTGGAAGTACTTAACTTGACAGCACTGTTCATTGGTATAAGAAATGACAGCTCCCTATAATCAGCTTTTTGTCATTTAATATTTCAATTTCTGCTACCAGTGGCACTACAGTACGTTCCGTTAATTTTACTAACAGTAATTAAATTATAAATTAACAAAAATGAGTGTAAAAAAGTAAACAAGTTTAAATGGGTGTTTGCATGGGCCAACATGCTTGACAACAAGGTCGTGGCTTGATCATTTGAACGGAAGAAACAACCGCTTGACAACCAATGTCGTATGTTTTTTAAAGAGTTTGAACACTTGTTCCATTTCCTTCAAGCCATGTTGTCGTGCATGTGTATTTATCTAAAAACCCCTAAGCAGTCAAACATAACCTAAAAATCATAAGTATTTATTATTATGAGTTCCTTCCACCCTATTCGAATTTTGAAGTGATATTTTTGTTTCATAGTAGTTATACCCGTAAGTTATTTGTTTTGTTAAATAAAATGTGTTCAAATGCATATTTTTGTGTATGTAATTTTTCTCATCTCTTTCTGAAATTTGATGCTGACTTTTTTTAGAAAAATATTTTACCTTTTTAGTGACCGACTGGTGCAATTGAACGGGTTTCGCTTAATTGAACAAGTCTATCAGTCTTACTTTAATTGAACCACTAAAAAAAAATCTAACAAAATGGTTAGTGCAATTAAGTGGGGTGTACTATATAACAATAAATTCATGGAATAATATCTTCTTAGAAAAAGAATAAATAAGAATAGAAGATTTGTAATTTTCGAGATATTTATGTATTTATACATAGGTAAAATTTATGTTTGTTGTTGGTAACTTACCACTTACAAAGCTAAACACTGAGCCAGGCCAATTAGTTTGATCTTAAAGTGCCTAATCTACCAAAGTCAGGTTAACAGTGATATCGATAAATTAAGAACTCAAACTTTCGACTTATTATAATTTACCAGTTGCAATTAAAATTGATTAAAGATTGTATCGGCAAATTGTTATAATATTGAAACTGCAGTAGGTATGATAATTAACTACATAAATACATATGTACTTATGTACAGTATTCCCCGCCTTGTTTGTTTTATTTTTTAATTTAAAAAAGTATTTAATAAATACCTATTTACGTATTTTTTACGTATTGGGTGTTGTGATAAGCTCCTTATTGTGCACATAAAGAACTGTTACATAAAAAAAATTAATTCAATAAGTTTTTTTCACACTTATGAAATTTGTTCATCCCTAATGTTTGTTTTTTTTTTTTACAAGCTAGAAGATTATGTGTTCGATATGTGGCAAGTCCTCTTCACTTCTCTCGTCCAGAAACTGAGGTGAGACCGGTCTCAGTCTTCCAAATCAAAAAGGGTCATAGGTCTCTACCATGATTGATTTGCCTTTGTAGATTTATGTCTTAATTTATACTCGTACATAGATTTTGTTCTTATCTTATGCTAATTAAATCACCCTGTATAATCTTAATCCAGACGTACCTGGCAGTGCCTAAAATAATGACATTCAACAGTATGTTCACCAAGTTTAGGGCAGAGTAATACACTTCAAGCGAATCATTTATTAGCTTTTGATCTATTAGTGGGGGTTACTGTGGCGTATGTGGAACCTTTTTTTAAAACATAAAATGTGACTAAATGCAGGGTAGATCAGTTGGTGGAAATATTTCTTAATAACTATGTATGCACTTACAATTATTGTCTTTTTTAGTATTTAGTACGCATTTGGTGCAATAGTTTTAGTGTCCGTCCGATTGTCAGGCGAATCTCAGCCCATTCGACCTAAAATGTTTAAGGGTACTGCATTTTACTTCTAAGTTGAAAATCCTCCAAAATTATTTCTTACTATAATAACGTGCCTATTATTGTTACCTTTTGGATTTGGCAGATTATTGTATTTCCTATTCACACCGAATTACAAATAAGTGCTCACATCAGCAATGAATAAAGTTTTACTTCAACTACGCAAAAAAGTTCCACGCACTCATTTTGTTTGTTGTTTATAATGAAGCCAAAATATTCCCAAACAGAACACATGTTTTAATATGTTTTCAGAGGGGCTTCTTCACTTCTTTGTTGATTCCTACATACATGACTCGTAACATGGTCGTAAAAAGTTAAGTATGTTCTAGTTTAAAAAAAAAACATCGAAATATTTAATAGTTTTTGTTTTGTAATTTGCCTGAAATTTATTAAAATTTTAAAAGATTGAATGGTAGTTCGAGTAATTCAAAATCTCAATAAATCTAAAACAATTATGTATAAAAAGTAAAAGAACACCAAAGAGAAGTAAGAACTTGCCGATAAAAAACAGCCAAACAATCAAATTCAAGATGCATAAAATGTATTATAAGAAATTGCAAAATGAAGATTTAAACCAATTCCTCATAGATAACATTTATACTTTTCAAATTTTATTGAACTCGGATCAATAAAACTATTTTGTGCAGTTAATTAAGGTAAAATTCCCTGTAAAACTTTTCCTAGCATTATGTCACATCAAATAACCTGTTTCAATGGTTTGAAACTCTTTAATCAATAATATTAAATAATTATTATAAATAGGATACGTCTGTTAATTTATTCCACATCAATAATAATAAATTGTAGTTTTTTTTTTGTTAATGTTTGCATTGTGACTTGTTTAATTAATCAATCGAGGTTCAATAATTCCGACCTTGTGTTGTTTAATCAAAAAGCTCAGCTTGTTTCTGTCCTTGAGTTTACAAATATAATGTACAATCATATATCCAGTGATCATTTATTTCAAGAGGCAGGCCATAACAATAACCAATCCAATAAACAAAACAAGAAGTACAAAGTCCTTGTTAAACATGTAACGCAGTTTGGGTACATTTTATGAGGTCATAAAAATTATATTGAGTGAAAACACTAGCTCGCAAAAGGTGTGCTCGTATGTGAAAAAAAACAAAAAAAAAAAATATAAAGTCACGCACTCCACGGGTACAGCCCACGCATCAGCTCTCCGTACGGATGCTGCTTCAGGCTTGCAACTTTTCTCAAGTCTGTGACTTCGTCTGGCCAGTGAACAAATGTCCGTCTATGTGTCTGGCAATTCCAAAAAATTGTGAAACTCCCTAAACGCAATACCACGTGCTGTGCTGTGAGCTTCGCATGTACCACCTACCACATCATGGCTTTGGAATGCTCTCTGGTGGTGGATTTAAAGCATATGGTCAAATGTGATGTAGAAGTCCCGATCCGACACTATGGTAACTGATTGCTGTGCGAATTTCCACGCCTGCCAATGGAATTCAATTAGAAACAATATGTATGCTTTTGAAACTATATGATGGTGGCTGAACTCGTAGATCTAATAGACTGTAGTGGCGCTGGCTTTTGGAGCTGAGCCCATAAAAAATATTACTCCCCAAGTCGATTTACGTAGCTCGACACAACAGCGAACAGCGTGCTGTAAAGCTAAGCGTCTAGTAAACTGGCAGGAGGTGGGTGGAATGAGCGCGACTGTTTCAGGCTTTTTCGTAGGCGTTCCATTATTATATTATTGTTGTTTGATGTTATTGGGGGCTATTATTAAGTTTGCACGCGCGCACCCAGCTTCGGAACGCGGCTTGGGTTTATGACCTGCTTATATGTATATAGTAGGAGCGGTTCACGCAGCTGGATATAGAACAATGAATCAGTTAGTTAATATCATTCAAACTGCATGCAATCGGATATATATAGACAAAAATTAATGTGATTTGAGGTCCGGCGTGGTATTCTACATACTTGGTGGAAAAAATTAATACAGACAACTTTGTCGTAGATGCAGTGATGCGTAAATAATAGAGAGCGGAAATCCATCACAGAGAATGGACGTTATAAGTTTTGACTTTTTTTCATCAGGCAGGGATTTTTGTACTTGCTCAAGTAGGACGACTTTTTGTAGTGAGGTCTTTTGTTTACAGACAAAATTTTCAAAGTAAATTATGATAGAAATGACCTTGGGCTGCAACAATAAAATACCCGTACTGGAATCTTATATGAATATTACGGAATAAGGAAATAGCGCTAAATTGTTTGTATCCTCCGCAGCGCGACATTTTTGATGAAAAAATTTCTGATGAAAATAAAAATGTCACATTTATTTATGGCAGATGGTATTGCATTCTACTAGATAAATATAACCAATTTAAATGACAAATTACAGAGGCAATCTTATGTGTGTACCTGTTAAAAGCGTGTTTATTTACAGAGGTTTGATGTTTTAAATTGGCAGCACTGTTTTTTTGTGATATAGAATATGACATCGTCTATATTTTAACTTTATGACTACAATTATTCAACATTAACTGAGGTTGCAATGCTTTAATTTTTCTATCTGATAAAATTACTAAAAATAGTACTAAAATGTATATGATGCATTTTGGAACTCAGCTACAATCTTTGGCAAGACAGGGCTTTTAGGCTCTGCCAAGATTGGGAATATTTAGTCCGAATACAGGAATGTCATCATGCCCACATTTAAAGTTATGAGGCGCCTCAAAGCACCATTTCAACAAAAACAACTTCAATTTTGTGCACATTGAAACAACAACAAATGAGATTTATGAGTCCGGTGAGGTATTTTCTTCATACCTCATGACGTTATGACATCCCTGATCCCTTACTTTTCTTTCAACAAAACTGCTATGATATCGGACATGTGTTATGTGTTAAATAATAAACTTTGGTCAAGTTCAAGTTTAACAATTGTTAAAAAATAGTACTCTTAGGATCAGTTGTACAAACGTGGTTTAAATTTTGATCCGTGGTTAACATTTTTTTGGCTGATTTCAGCGGAATTACTCAAGTTCAACGATGATTCAAGGTTCAAGTATGTTATATGAGCCAATTTATTAAGTTAAGTTTTCTGAAGTCAGTGAGTTAAAATTGCTGAACCACGAGTTAAATATTTGTTCAACTGGCCTTTAGTGTACTTTTTTGGCACTCACGCTTCATATAAAGTAGACAAATTGTAAATCAGACAGTAATTACCAGCAGAAATGGAACATGAATGTTGTCGAACATCTACATTTACGACCTCGACCTTTATCAGATCTTAAATCAATAAAAGTTCCTCTATAATCTATACACTATCTCACAAGGTATTAACACACATCAAAATAAAGTGGGGAATAATTTCATACAACTTTCAAATTTGTGTGCTGAAAATGATTTTCATATTCTATATCCACAATTTAATCCAAACAATTATTATATTTACAAGATTTTCTTTACACTTTTATTACATGTGAGACAGTCTCGAAGGGCTATAAATAATTAAATAAATCAATACTCTCCACTATGTAATTTATAGAAACACTTTTTTGTCTGTACTTTACCCAAAAATACCCAAAATCCAAGCCTTAATGCATATAATTAAAATTATTGAAGAGCTTATAGCAAAAGTAGCATTCAATCAAGCTGAACAAAATATGTAGGCATTGTATATTCATTCCGAGAATGATCAAGGCCTCTGACAAAAATAAACGAAATCTGACCTTCCTCTCATTTCTTATTCATAAATCATTCAAAAAGTCAACGATTAATTGATCACTACATAAAATAATACCTACATTCACCATGACCTATTCTAAAACCAATTGCATCAATTGCACACCTGTTATTCAAACCGGACATTCACTCATCCGTTGTATGATATTTATACCGGTCGCACGGGATACATTTCATATTATAGCGACCATGCATGCATAACAATTTACTGTATTGTGATAATAAAAGGACACACCCGACACATATCGACGTTTTAACTTCCGGGTTCATCCCTCTCTAACGTATTAAAACTAGAGTGGAGTTTTTACGGTGTGGTTGGCGTGAGCCTGTTGATGATTAGGAACATCCTTGAATGAGACTTATGATTTTTTTCAAACAAACTATTCAAGTTTTAACCCAGCTGTCACAAAAAAGCTGCACATCTCATTGTGCTGTACAAGTACATTGTCTTTTTGTTTTGTCACCATTGAACAATACCATCGACTAATCGCTGTGTTAGTAGCGGTACAGTCTACCATGATTGCCAGCTATTCAGAAACTTCTAGTACAAAAATGTGTTACTAATGCAGTTGTAAAAATAGGACAAAGTATTGGTTTTGAGTTGATAAAAATTCCGAAGTTTTAATCAAGCTTGATATTATTAAGTCCAAAAAAGTTACTGTCCGTAAGTTTGTGCTTCTGTTTGACTTTGTATCTGTCAGCCACTATACATCAAGCTAGAGCCTTAGCTTAGAGATAAGCACGTTGGACTGTCATGTCGAAGGTCTGGGTTCGATTTCCAGCCGCTGCCACCTAAAAACAGACATTTTTTCCCCGAGGTACTACCTCTTGCGAGGAACTGACAAATCCTCCAAGAGTGTACTTGTCATGAATAAGTGCTTCTCATCTAGCCGTTTGGATTCGCCAAAAAATTGTAGGTCCCCTCCATTCCTGCCAATAATACGAACACAGGAATGGTTGAGAGTTGTAAGTCACTAGGCTCTGGCGCTCCACAAGCTGTTGCGCCACCATATTTTTTTAGAGCCTTAGCGGGTGGACAGTTTTGCTTACAATTTATTAGAAAGCATTTTTGTGTCTTACCTACCGACCTACGACAAAATTGTGTAAGTTAAATTGTTTTCGCACACAGAAGCGCTTTCTAGCAGGTACAAATTATCCGATGGAAATCTTCAAAAGACACTCGTTAAGAATCCTAAACAAATTTGTTTTGTTTGCAATTAATACAAGTATGTACCCAAAAAAGTTATGTATATTTAAGGAAAATTTGAATTTCTTATCTATGGAATGACATACTTAGTGTCAGGAAAACGTTTTAGTGGTTTAATCTTTTATAAAAACAACAGGTTCAATTATCGAAAATTCGAGTAGCACAAAAGTGTAGGTGGTGCCATTTAATATTCACAGTTGGTAACTATATACCCCGGATCTGATTTATTCACATGAGTTGATCGATCCTTTGCCATATATTGCGTAAATTGATTGAGGTCGATCGATGAAGAAAGAACAAAAAAAAAAAGTAAAACTGCTCAAACGAAGGAATTCCTTTCGTTTTCCTTGTGAAATTCCCTCTCTCCTTTTAAGATAATGCTAATGCCTTATGGGCTTCCAGCTTTGCCAATATCGCTTGCAGAAAAATCGTGCAGCTGTGATTTTCACGATTTCTCTCTCTTACTGGACTGTCGCCGTGCGTCGTCGTCGAGTCGAGTCGATAAAGACATCGTGTTTCAACTTCATAGGGTGGAATTTTGCCAAATGCCCGCTGTTGCGTGATTCCCTGGACATCTGCATACCACATAAACCGGGAAAAACTAAGAAATTGTGGAAGTTCTTGTTTTTCCCTTCATTCAAAAATGACACTCATATAGAAACCGTGCGACGGTGGCGCCGTACAACACTTCGCGGCGTTACGCATTGGCAACAATAACAATAAACAGAGTGAAGCAGCTGACCTTAAAGTTAAAATGTTGCTAGCCTCGCATTTGAATTGATTGCAACGCATCGTTGTCGTAGTCGTCATCGTCATCATGATAGCTTCGTCTTCGTAGATTCGCGTAAGGTGGTGTTCCAAATCAGCGAATCGAAACGATGTAGATTGTATAGAGGGTTTCCTTTAATAGTATAATATTGTTGTACGAGTACATTGGTATTGTTTTTATTTTTCTTTCCCTAGCAGCAAAGTTTTTGAATTTTTATTTGAATTTTCCCATGGATTTTCCCCTTTTAAGTTTGGTCGCGGTTATGGGTACAAGCTGAAGCAAAAGGTGTTTGTTGCGTTTTAAGGGTTTTCTTCGTCTTCTTCTGAGGTTTATGCTTACTGCAGCGGAAATCTGTACACCTTTAGGTACTACCTACAAATATATCTATATATTTCTACTTAGTCTTATTATTCGAAGTGTGCACGTGGTCTTTTGTTTCCGCGAAGTGATTTTTGGATTCAATAGACCTTATACCTACCTATGCAGCTGAGGAATATAAACACTGGGTTTCCTTTTTTTTGTATTGTTTTGTCGAAATGAAAGAAAGAAGTCAGATAATGTGTACAATAGTTCAAGTAGCATAGCGAAAAACATATTATGGGATTTTTGTTGAGGAAATAATTTTTCTTTTTGTAAACAAAAAAAACAGAAAAATATACAAACTTATAAAGAGGTTGTAATAATTACATCATTTCATGCTTAGAATAGGTAGAAAAAGTCCTTAGTTTTAGTTCATTGATAGCTTCGAACTGTAACTGCAAACCCAGTGTTGACCTAGGTTTTCTTGAAAAACCCCAAGAGATGCTAAAAAAAAAACCAGATTTTTAGCAAAAAACAGCCGAGGGCTTTTTTATATTATACGCGCACTCAAGGGGTTATGACTACTTATAAAATGTTAGACACAGTGCGAGCGTTAGGGAATTTGTTGAGGATTTAAAAGGAGATACTGATGCACATTAAGTTTGAATGTTTGAATATCAGAATGGGAGGGAAAAATTGAGTCGGGTAAAGCATTCCACATCCGTGTAGTGCAGCTGAAGAAAGAATCTCTATACTTTACAGTACGTCCGTAGTTGGGTTCAAGGGTAAACTGATGAGCATTCCGGGAAGTACGAGTATTACGGTGGAATTGTTTTAGTCGAGGAATACAACTGGCTATTTCACTAGAGCACTGTTTATAAAAATAACGGTAAAATAATGTAAGGCATGAAACATTGCGGCATTGTTCGAAAGATGCAATTGTTTCCGTTATAGTTCTATCGCCTATCAATCTAAAAGCTGTTTTTTGAACTCTGCCTAATAGGTTTTGGACGAATGAACGCTTTAAAGATTACAGATAGATCAGAAGGGAAGAAAAATTTCTTGCATCGTTGGAGGAAACCTAAGCACTTTGCAGGGTTTTTGTTGACGTCAAATATATGATAATCCACAAAAGGTGGGTGGTGATGCACATACCGAGAACTGAAAGTTTTTCGGTTCCCTGGATGCAAGTACCACACAAGGATGTGAATCTAGAAACGAATATGAAAAGCCGAGGGTGCTATCGTCAGCGAAACAATTTAATGGATTACATATTTCAGACAATAGGTCATTTACGGATATAAGGAAGAGAGTCGGTGAAAAAACGCAGCCTTGGGGCACACCAGCATTTATTTTATGAATTTCAGACTTGAAACCGTCCAACACTTGTATTGATCGATCCGAAAGGAAGTTTCTAATCCAAAGAAGGAGAGATTCATCGATACCAAATGCACGCATCAATACTTTACACAACATTTAAAAGCAAAGTTAACTGGACACTAAAACAATTGTAGTGTAATACAATATCAAACCCACTTTATGTGTAAACACTTAAAAACTTAAAAGGTGTTTTTAATGAATCTGTTTTGCACAACAAAATATTGAAAAGATCACAAAAGTACAGGATTGTGTGTTCCATGAGTAAAAAAGTTGCCCTTAACTGTTCTACATTCTGTCACTTTGCGCTCCATGAAGTTTTCAGAACAGTTGAGTACAATATTTCCCGCATCGATTTTTGAGGTGGATCAAGTGAGTGAGAAATGTCAAAACGCCAGCTGATTGATTTGTTTGGTAGAATAATAAGCTGAAAATTATAACAGAAGTACTTTTTTCTTATATTTTTGGATTAAACATGAAGGAAAAGACATACAAGAATATAAAAAGTACGTAATCCAAAGTTGAAATATTATTCAATTTGAAATAACCAAGCTGAATCCCGTCAATACAGAGCAACTCTACTTGTCTGTTCTCTTTTTTTCTAAAAGTTTTCACCCACTTGTGCTGTTCTGCTCTGTTCTGATCTTGTTTTTCTTCTTAAACACAGCTACGTTAAAGCTTTAATCACCAAAGTCTGATGTTAAGTTTTTAGTGTCAGACTTGCTCATTGATTTAGGCGAGTTCAGTTTTTATTTGTTAAGAAAATGGTTTTAACGCGTCACTAACTATCAACACCGGTATTCATAATCGCAAATAAAACACGAATTATATTTAGTCAGTGAGTTAAGTGCCAAATCTGATCAATAAATCAAAGTTCAAGGTAATTAACTAACTCACCAAAATAGGTACATTAAACGAGTAATTAAGTTAAAAACACTTCTGTCATTGTTGCCAAAAACTATAGGGATAGAAGGAAACAGACGCTAGTGACACACATGGTTCTGACAACTTCAAATGAGAGAGTGTATGTGCAAAAGTTAACATTTTGTGAGAGAGTATATGTGCAGTTCAAAAAATAGTCTTTGGCACCAGCAGAATTCATGTTGATTGTAGTAGATTTTCGTTAAGATTTTGAACTTAACGTGGATTAGCAGTTTATATTTTTATTGATATGAAAGTATTAAAGATACACTGATGATTACACACTCCTCTTAAAATAGGCTTTGTATAAATTTTCGGCAATATCATTACAGTCTTAATTATTTGTTGTCGTGCCAACGAACGTGGACATGCACTCAAGTAGCCATTTTTTATTGCTACAATTTTTAATTTTGACAACTTGCACAGTATATGTACTTTGATCTAAATTCCTGCCAAATTACAACAAGGTAGTCACTAGTAGGCCATCATTCCCGCGAGCTTTGACAGCACGAGATTATTTATAAATTGTAAGTCTTATGACAAAAATAAAACGATGAAGTCAAAATTAAAGAACCCATATCCGAAAGCAAATTGAATTCAACTTGACCTGCCTTGGCTCCTCATACATATTTTTTACGTGTCTATCGAATACTTCATCAGTCAGGTTTCTTTATTGCCCAAGTTGTTCAATGTCGACTGATAACACAAAATTCAATGAAAGTAATGCCAATTGAAAATGTTTCGCCTCTCAACGTATATCTACTCCAATTACCAATTTCGAGTGCAACATCTTTTGCATTCGTATAATATGTGTACCTTTCAATCACTGCCTGCCACCATAACCCGCATGTAAAACTGCTTAGTTGTTGCTGTTGAAGTGAAAGGCATTGCAGAAGACATGTTCGTTAATTTGCATCCCAAGCGAAACGAAGCAGCAACTTTACAACGCGATTTGCAAAATCGACATGACCCAGTTGAAGATGTTTTTTGTTGTGAGATGGACTTTTTTTGTTTTCTCTCCAATATGGAGCTTTCGCTGAAGATAAATCTCTTTCTCCAGCTGCTGCACTGCTCCCTTATTCTTCTGCTTCTTAATAAATATAAACAGAAAAGGTATAAGGCATTTTGGAATTAACCCACTTGCGTCGGTGCTTCTTGGATAAATAACGCACCATATCTGACATTGTCCAGAAACAGAAAGAACAAAATACACAACAAGCATATACAACGAGCAAGATGAATTCCGTTCACCAAAGACGACGACGACGACGACGAAGACGATGAATTCGTTGACTACCTTTAGCCATTACGCCGTAAATGGTAATGGTAATCTACAGCAGCAGATATCAAAGTATAACCAGAGGCCAATAAATCTCCGCTGTTGCAAGAATTCACAAATTCTACGCCAAGCTGGTCCGGATCGGGCAGCAGCATATTCGATATATTTACCCGCGTGTTCCCAGGTGATGTTGTATTTTGTACATGGCATGTCGCAGCGCAGAAGCTCTGGATACTGAATGTGGAAAACACTGCTCGTCATTCGGTTGCAATATCGCAATATCTCACGACTCCACGAACGTCCGATCTTCCTGATCCAATTAAAAATAATAAAGCGGCGTTGTTCCCGCCACCGCTGGCCGTCTTTGTTGTCAGTCAGCGAAGGCACTCAGTCAGCAGCAACTATAGGTAGGTACTTTAGACGAAGCGTCCGCGTCCACGTCCGCAATGCCATTGCCAAAGCGGCACAAGATGCAGATAAAGAAAGCAGTTGACTTCACTGGCTGCAGTTGACTGTAGTTGTCATGGCAGAGATTAATCTGAAAGGAATCAGTAGCGACTCTCGGCCGGGTTCAAGGGTTTTACAATGACTTAAGTGAAGGACTTCTGTGCCGCTTGCGATTATAATCCAGCTAAACAATGGACCATGGAACACGTGTGCTTCAAGTCAAGCACATATAGTATTGGCATTATTTTGCATTCATCTAAAATAGAATGAAGGCCTACATGCCTACTTGAATCCCGTCCGTATTATTTGTACTTTGAATTTCAAGAAACGTCACAGTTGTACTTATACGTTGTTAGTAACTTAGCTAGTAAGGTTGATTGCAGTGACTTTGTTTGGCTATTGTCCTTATATGACTTCAAAAACAAAACAAAATAAAAAACACCTATCTTGCATTATAGCTGCGGAAAATGTAATAATAATAAGGCTTCGTGGTTCCTATATAGTTCCCACGGAGTAACATTTCAGCTGTTAATAAGGCGAAATGTGCGAACAAACATTTCGCACATTGCATCGCCTTGCAAGGGGTCGTTGTCAACATCAACATCAACATTCAATTTAGTCTCAATTAGGGGTTGATCGATCGGTGGTAATTCAGGGATGAAGTAAATATTATGTGATTTTTAATTCAATGAGAGTGGCATTATTATTGTGACCAGCATTTGTCGCGGAAGTAAGGAAGTACCTAGGTACTTGGAGCGTATATGAAAGAGGAAGATCATTTCTAGCCGCAGTTGAATTGCGATTCGTGTATAAGTACTTCCGATTTCCGAACTGTAAAAGGGATTATATTATTTTTGTTGTTGTGCCAAATGCAATTTAATTGTTTTAAGAACAGATGTCAAAAAAAATGTTTTTCAAAAGGATGTTGGATAACCCCTATAAGGAACGGGCACATTGTACTTATGTGAACTGAAATTCATCTAAAGTGATATGATTTCTATTACTTGGGAATTTTATATGGAAACAATAAATTGAATAGAAAAATAATTTTGCATTTTCAAATATTTGTTTAAAAGACCACCGGCTTGGCAGCTTGTTTAATAAGAAGTTAGCGCTATGAGTAGATCTGGGGTAGACGAAAATAAAAATTTTGAACTGTAATCTTTTTTAAAATTGTAGTTAAATGGACCGAATTCTATTTCGCATGTCAAAATAAAAAAAAGTGAGTTAAAAATATCTTAATGGTCCAACTTGGAGCTATTAATATTGCTGTTTTTTCCAAGGAAAAGAAACCGAAATATCTGGCATAAATTACTTAACTTTGGAGGTTTCTATATTTTTTATCTAATCTTTAATTTCCCTTGTGAAAACTCTTGGATATAAAGTTGTTAAAAGTAATTTCCATATATTTTTTTTTTTGGAAAATCTACTTTTTTTAATTTCCAGTACAATTTCTTCTTTTTTTATAAACTAAGTCGGAATTTTTTCAGTCTTATATCCGATTCCCTTTTTTACTCAATTCTTTTTTTTTATTTTTTGGTGTAAAAGACTTTTCGTGTTTGACAAATTGATAGCTGAAAAATTAAAGTCTGAGACTGACATAATTTTAGTCACGTGATTTTTCCTGATTTTTTGGTGTATCACACTTTTGGTTATACTTCTGGCATCAAAAAGGGGGTTTCTTACCACTTTTGGGGCGTTTTGCGGGATGAAAGCTGAAAGGCAGAAGACTGAAGCTGACATATTTCTAGTAGCGTGACTTTTTCAAATTTTTTGATGTACCAAACTTTTGTTTACACTTCTAGCATCAAAAAGGGGTGTTTGTCACTACTTTGGAAGGTCTGGCACCGCGAAAGCCAAAAGTAAAATGTGAAAATCACCTACTTCTGGTATCAAAAAGGGAGTTTTCCACCTCGAAGAGAACATCTGGCAAGGTTGAAACTGAGATTAAGAAGTTTGGGGCTGACGTTTTTGTTTTCCTGATTTTGGGTGTTTCTGGCAGAGTGAAGCTGAAAAATAGAAGTCTAAAACTGACATATATTTAGTCATGGGATTTTTCTTGATTTTTTGGCATCAAAAAGTGTTTTTTTTTAACACTTTGGGGACGTATGGCAGGATTAAAGCTGAGAGTAAGAAGTTGAGGACTTATATAATTTCAATAAGGGGATTTTTCCAATTTTTTGGTGTATCACACTTCTGACATCAAAAAGGGGTGTTTGTCACTATCGCACCTATAGATATTTGTAATTATGAGATTTTTAGTAATTTTTGAGGTATCGCACATTTGGTTGTACCCCTGATATAAAAAGGTAGGTTTATTGATGGGTTTTTGGTGGGGAAAAACTAGAACATCTCAGACCTAATTATTTGAGACCAAAAGATCATTTCCCATATTTAATTAATAAATTGAAGTAGTTTTACTCCTCACACGAAAATTGGAAATATTTAATTTTTGAGCAGACTTTTGACAAATTTGCTGTCGGCTCTTGTACTACTACTACTTCATCTTCTGTGAGTTCATTAGCCTCTTTTCTGTATATAGGTACCCTTGACATAATAAGAAAAGTATTTAATTCTTGTAGGACTGCACCCAACATTCTATTATTTTACCAGTCACCACAGTCATAACGCAATAAGTATTTTTTAAAAAAAAAGTACCATAACCCTGCTGAATAAAAAAAAAATGACTGTGTGCCATAACTCATGTTTCTTACATGTGAACGCAACTTTTGGACGCCTTAAGGGCAATAATGAATAAACAACAAACTCTATGTTGCAATCAGTTTGGCGCATGTTTTCAACAGTTAATTTAGAACACGCTTTCTGAACAAGCCAACACTATATACAATTGAGGCGCGTTGTTGTCGTCGTTGTGTGATTTGATCATACAGCGCCAAACCCTATAAAACAACTCGCATGCCCATGGAACACCCCCCTCAAGCTTCAGGTGATCACTCATATGACAGGTCATTTATAACAAAGTAATTATTGATATTTCTCCATTATTAGCCATGGCAGGCGGTCAAGCTCCAGCCTCCCCACCGACTTACTGCGAAACTCATAACTCATAAGACACCGCGCACATATGCCAACTAGCCAACAGCTCGGATCAATCGATCTGTCCAAATCGAAAGCCTATCGAATCGGTCTTGTTCTGTGCGCTCGCGCAGCCCCTAACGATCATTAATCAATCATTATAGCAGCAGCCGAAGCAGCAACAGTAACGGTAACGACAACGGCAGCAGCACTAGAGACTAAAAAATACAAAAAAAAAATAAAGAAAACAAACTGAATTGGAAAACTTTGAAAGCCCCGGAC
Source organism: Dasysyrphus albostriatus (assembly GCA_946251815.1). NCBI lineage: Eukaryota > Metazoa > Arthropoda > Insecta > Diptera > Syrphidae > Dasysyrphus > Dasysyrphus albostriatus. Next base: position 145,103,477 of record OX276336.1, read on the forward strand.
TGACAGACATACACACGGTCGCATTCTATGACTCTGTCCGTCTGTCCATTGTAATTAAACCAACAAACTTCCAACTGCACGATCATATGCCAAATACGCTTTCGACACGAGAATGAGAAGTCCTCGGCCATGTGGATATGGCACGCAGGCCATAGTTGAAGCCCTCTCCGTGGTGGTGGTCGAATTCCAATGCACACCTGCACCAGATCTTACCATGTGCACGATCCAATATCCCGTCCCGCGCATAATACACAAACAACAATAGAGAGACCGAGAGTCTGACGAAGTCCATAATGGCTTATGGTTGCCGCTTGGCTGCCACTGCCGGCCGCTTTTGCCCTCTACTGCTGCTGATGCCGATACTGCTGCCGCCACCGCACCGTTGGTGGCTGACTGATGAAATATCAAATCGATCAAGTGAATTGATTTAGTGGCCAACATTATAACAGCTCCCCCATTCAGCTCTTTACATTTTCTGTTTTTTTTTTGTAAGTTTTTGTTCCTCTATACATATAAGGAGCTCACACCTGGGGACAATGGAGCAAGACATTGTCCCGACTGTATATACGAGCTATCCATATCCATACCGCATGCGTTTCTCTGATTTGACCCATTTGGATCTTCCCTCGGTAATTAAGACCAACATTCTTAACACAGAGGTGCAAACAATATAAAAGCAGCGACAGCGACGCGGCATGGAAATGGAAACAGAAACTATAACTACGACTACGAGTATACCTAATACGAACAAAAATAAAGTATTGTGAGCCAAGCCAACTCATTTCCGTCCTTTGTGCTGCGGTGGGATGGGAAAAAATGATGAGCAAGATTTCCTGCCTGCTGCACGTGTTCGTGAATGGCGATGCTGTAATTGATGCACAGTGGGGCTGTGGGACTATTGTGAAATTTATATATATTTTTTTTTTGGGAGCTTAATTTTTAAAAAAGGTAGATTTTATGATTTATTGTTAAGAAGATAATGCTTAGAGAAATTTATCTTATTTTGTGCAAATAATAAAAAAACTTAACTTTGAAATGCTTCTGAAACCATCTATGATGAATCATGAAATTACAACTGTTTTGGTAGCTTCTCCGCAAAGCTTATTTATGTTCTTTATATTTCTGTACCTTGGTTCTTTAAGGGCCAAGGTACAGATTTAATTTGAGAAGAGTTAATTTGAAACAGTTCTTCAAAAGGGGAGAAGACGTCAAATCAAAGTCAATTTGATCGTCAAATGATCGTCATTTTATGACGCAAATTTGGGTACGAAATCCCAAATACCACGATCCCGAAATGGCAAATAATCCCGAATACCAAAACCCCGAACGGACAAAATTCCGAACGGACAGAATCCTGAATGCAAAAATCCCGAATGGCTTAGTTCTGTTTTTGATTTTAAAAATCTGGTGTGCGCAATTGAAGAAGATTATTTGATTTTGATATTCAAAATTCATTGAGACATTTTTTTTTGGTATTCGTGGGGTTTTACTTTCTAAATTTGTATTCGTTCAATATTTTTGGATCCGAGATTTTTATATTTTTTATATTTTATTTTCGAAGTCCCAAAATGAACAGAAGCCAAGCGGGGTTTTTGGTTTTCGGGATTATCTTTTTTTGTAATTATGGATTTTGGCATTCGGGATCTTATTCCCTTCCCTTATCAAATGTGCAATCGTTTTGTTCGCATTTGACGTTGCATTTGACGTTTACGAACAAGTTTTCTGGCTTCTCAATATTTTTTCGTTAACTCGATTTGTTTTACTGCATCAGAATTGTACTGACGATTTGACGATGATGTTCTCGAATGTGTGACTTTAGCAAACTACACTATCGAACACAATACATCAGCAGTAGAACATGTATTTTCGTTTTTGAACAGATGACTTCTGAAGTTTACGTTTAAGAATATTCTGCAAAATAATTTTTGACGCAGTAGACGTTTTCAAAAACAGCCGGTTTCTTGCACAGCGACGATAGTAATGACAATGAGCTTAAAAGAAACTCTCCTGAATTCGAATCAGAAGATGGGCCATCGCTATCCACGGCCAGATTAGAAGGGAAAAAGAAACTTGTTTGAAAGGATAAGCCTTTTACGTTTATCACTGCTGCATCCGAAGATATCACTGCATGATGCATGATTTCATTCAATTGATTGCTGTAAAATGAGTGGGGAATAACTGCCTGAACAGAATGGGAAACGGAGCTGGAATGTCAAAAAAGCTGCAGCTATGCAGCTATGCATTTTCACTTTCATTGCTGAATTTTTGACATCTATTACAGCTTCGTCTCCCATTTTGTTCAGGCAGTGAAGTGATTGCAATCGTTTTTTTATGTCAAATGAATGGTGATTGCAGAGTTTGAAATCAAAGTCTCAAAGTAAAGTCAATGAATGCAATCTTTTAACTTAATTCAATGAATACATTTTAAAGATAGCATTCTTTTACAACCCTGCTTTCTGGATTCTAAAATTTAGATTTTAAAATTAAAATTAGGAAACAAAGAATGATTGGATAGCAAAAGACTGTTTCTGTTATTTCCAAAACTATGAATTTTTACGAATTTAGCTCAAAAATACTATCAACTATCAAAGTTTATATTAAAAAATATAATTGTACTTAATTTCGTGGAAGTTCACAGTTTTGAGAAAAAAACACGAATAGACATATCATTGTTTTATATTTTCTCACAATCATTAATCTAATACATTTGAATCCACTGTATCTTTAGAAAAAAACTACAGTGCTACTTGCATCTCTAATCTACTTTGGCGGTCGATGAGGCCAGCGCAGCGTAGCGTTTGTTTTCGATTACGAAACTCTCTTTCTCCATAATACATATTCTTTATGGCAATTCAAATGTTGATGATGGAGCGATGGTAATTTTTGGTTCAGCTCAATTTAGCCAGGGGGTTGAATTTGCATTGGGATTGATGGTCGGTTATTTGCCATTGAATTAAGCATTCATGGTTCAATCAATCGATGAGACTTTTCTCTACCAAATGGACTAACCTTCTATAACTTAAAAAAAAATATTTTTTGTTAAACTTTATATTTTTTTTTTCATTCTTCCGATGACTGTCGTGAAACATAATGTTTGGGTTCCCAAGATCAAGACCCTATTTGAGTTTCGACAGTTTTCTTCTTTGTTTTTTTGGAACGAAAACTATAAGCTGAACAAGATAAGTCGTGACCCACGAAAACGTGTGGGGATTCTCATCATCTCAAAGGTAGGTACTCCCTCCCAGAATATTGTTTCTTTTTTTTATTTTGTTTTGTTTTTAAGAAAAAAAAAATTCCGCTTAAGTTTTATGACCCTCGAGGCAGTCGAAATTGGAGAGAAGGCACCATTCTTCTTCTTTTGCTTCTAAAGTGATGAAGAAAGATATTCCTCTTTACGATCTCCAAGTGTTTTTTTTCCTTTTATTCAAAGCATCATCAGAGCAAACCCAAGGAGAAGGGGCCAATAAATTGCCACTCAGAAATAGTTGAGTACTATGCAAATGACTGATGCAGGTGGCTCTGTTTGAGCCTTTATTCATGAAAACGACACAATCATGTTGGGCCTTTTTGCCATCGCATCGTATCGTTTCTTGGCTTATTATTATTATGGAAAGCGTGTAATGCTCTATGTTCTTGCGCGATGATGATGACGATGATGATCATGATAAATCTAAAAAAAGCTATAGATGCGAATGTGGGACTTTGAGAAGATTCTTCTTGACGATTTGAAGACTTAAAGACGACACGACTACTCGCTATGACTCACGACAGGATAAAATTACAGGTCAGTGGAAATTTTTTGTATTTGTTGTTTAAGTTAAAAAAAATAACAATTTAATTTGCATGATTGGAGGTGGTAATTATTATTCTAGAGCTGATTTCTCTTTTTTTACGTATAGTTTGGCAAGAACTCATTTTGTGTTAAAGAAGAAAGATATCAAAATTTCTTCAATGAAGAAAGTTGAAAATTATTCAAAGCCACCTTGATTGGCGTTACCATAAACTGTATCAGGAAAGCTATTAGATCAATCTCACGATTAGATTACTAAGGTTGCAATGGAGGGCTCTAGAGCATTTGTTGTAATGTGTGCGACTTTCGCACCTTTCCAGGTAGAGGTAGAACTCGAGCTCTGAGGAGATTATGATCAGAGCTCTCCTATATAATTTTGAAACACATCTTAGCACTGAACTGTCATACGATTGCGACATCATCATTCATCTGACAGTTGGTCAGTCAAAAAATTAGAAAATTAAAAGATGTTGATCGAGCCCATTTGTAATGAGCGAACAAAAGAGTGACGTTGGCTGCGTTCAGCTATCCGCTCCAATCGCTCAGTCTTTATATAAACGTTTTTCTTTTTTAGTTCAGAGCAGAGCCTGAATTATGATTCTTTTTGCATCTGAGCGTTCAGACCTAAAAATGTTTGTTTCTTTTTTCATTCAGAGCGTGTTCTTTAGGCTTGTTCAGAGCGTGCTCTATTAGTTCAGAATAAAATAACTGAGTACACAGAGTTAAATGCTGAACACAAACATTTTGACAGTTAGTGTTCAGATGTGTTTCAAAAATAATTCAGAGCACTCAGAGCACGCTTGGTTCAGAGGAAGTTCAGAACATGCTCGATATGCTTGGGCTCTGTTCAAGCTCTATTCTGAATCAAAAAAGAAAAATATACCTATAAATAAATCATATACAAAACTACTTTTCTGCACCTAAACACATTTTTAATGCATTCTACAATTTGGCACCACTTTTTGACATTTCAAATGAACCGCAATAATTTTCACATTAATAATTCATTGAGTTTTTCTGTTGTTCCCGAGAATTCTTATTTTTATAAGAAAAGTATGTATTGATTTTGGGCTACTATTTGGGCTACTTTCCTGGCTCCGATTTTGGGCTACACTAATTTTAAATTTTTTAAAGACATGGCAACCCTGATTCTGACCTCATGGAGCTCACTTCCAGCTAGCTCTGATTTATAAGAAACACAACTTCAGCGCTCTGAGTGTTCTGAGAAACACAGATCTTTTTTTGAGAGCTCAGTGCTTTGCTCGGAGCTAAAAAAGAAAAGCGCCTAATAGCTGTCATGTAGCTATATTTTGTAATCTGATGTCGTTTTCCATAAGCCTTCTGAGTCCCACAAAATGACAGTTCTACTTCTAAAAAGAGTGGAAATTCTTCTAGATTTCATTTCAGCATCAAAATTAACCCAAATGGAAAACGACGTGAGCCTAAGAGTGTTATTTTGGTTTCAATTTTAAATTGTGAAATGTACTGAACATGAACTATTATTTTTTGAGTTTCATCATTTTACTGTAATTATTTATAAATGACCATTGACCATATAAATAATATTGTTTTGAAAGTCATTTATTTAAATCATGCAATCTATAAACAGTTATGACATCAAACGTTTAGCTTCTGTCAAACTTCAAACTCTCATTCATTTGTCATAAATGAATACCAAATTGGTGTGCTATCCAATTTTGTTTCCAAAATAAGCCAACAACAACAACGGCAACGGTCTGTCCGGTCATCATTTAACTTGTTTCAACTTTTCCGCTAGGTTTCTGTTCATATGTTATTTGATATTTAATTAAACTTTCAATCAAACTATCAAAATCTTCACCCAGCTGTGTGTATATAATCGTGCTAGCTGCTAGTGCTAGAGAGGTGAAAGGATGATGTTCAGCCGACAACTTCGGCAGTCAGATACTTTTCTAATTTATGATTGTAGCTTCATGACGGGAGCCAGCCGCACGGGGAGCAGCTAGCTATACGCAGTTCCCGCATATAAGCATATACAAACTATCCAAATGACAACTTTTCCATTAAACAATATTGAATGGCTTGGGCGATGTGGTGTTTATCGCGGCGGCGTCCAGCGCGGCGTGGTTGACAAGAAACAACTTTGTGTTGTCCGGGTGGATATCATTCGATTAATCAAACACTTGGCCATCTGAAAAAATAATTTTATCCAGTATCGGTGTGTAGCATTTGATATCTAAGTACCCCGTACCTCGTTCCGCAAGCAGCCAAATTATTGGGCTAAGCATTTCAAACAGTGCGAGCGTATGGGTTGCATAATATTATCTGCTTGTAGCGTTAACCACCAGGCAGTGGCGCCCAACTATATAAGTCTTGTAATCATTTAATCAGTTTAATGGTATAGGCTCATAAGCTTTATAACATACAAAAAAGCTATTAGGCCACCAAGCGATTCACGAATAAAATAAAAATCTACTTAAAACGTGAGATTTATGGGAAAACAGTTTCAAATTTAAATTATTTTGCCACACCACACCTTGGAGCATATGCATTGCACTACACGCTACACCATGTGGTGTGTGATCGCCCATGTTAACTGTTAATATCGAGGTACGTTTGGAACAGCTTGTAGGTTATAAAATTGTTAAATTTGTTGTCATTCTTCAAAATGTCATCGTCACGGCAGTATATTGAATGTTTGTTGGTTCGCAGAAGGAAGTATAGGAAATTAAATAAGGACATTTGAAATTGTGCGAAATTTTATTATTTGTAACCTTGGTTCATTCCTTGAGAAATTAAAAAAAATGTGACTTGAACTCTGAATCTACCTCTTTATAGAAAATTTAAATAAAGTTTAATAAGGCAAATGATGACGATGACCTTTTGCCTATTCAACCATTTATTTCTCTTTAAAGCAGGTGCTCTAGATTTATAAAAAAATCTCCTTTGGGTCTCCCATAATTTTCTTTTAAAACAATAGTCAAGTATTTTGAAGAAACACCACCGCCTTATTCCCTTGTGGGCCAAGAGCCTCTAGTTAGTTTTAACAAGCTGCAGCTGCAGAGCTTAATTCTCGTAGGGAATGTATAGTTATTTTCATATCCTTAAAGCTTGTTGCATACAAACTTTGGAGATTCTCTTGTGCGCAGGTAGGAAGTTAAATGTTTTTGATACACTGCAAATAAAAATTTGGTCAGAATAAGGAAATAGATAAGTTAAAGTTATAAATATCAAAAGACCAATATAATAGGTCCATAAAGTGGATTTCAAATTTTCTGCAAATCTCTAACGTCAATAAGATATGCAATAAGTCTTCTTATTAATAACTTCACTTTTAAAAACAACATTTTTGAAACATTCCTAACTTAAAAAAAATCAAACATACCAGTACAAGCAGAACACCCAGTACTTGAAAAGCTTAAAGCTGAAGAGCTTTAAAATGGATTCTGCGCAGAAAGCAATTATTTTATCATGCTTCACATGTTGGTTGGGATTACCAAAAAAAGAAACAGGGAAATTAGAAAACATTTTCAATTTCAATTCGGATTCGTATACCCTTTAAAATTCAATTTCTGACTTTAGAAATGAATACTTCATTTTTTAGCATACAAATTGTGCCCTGAATTATTTTTATATCTCAAATATGCAATTTTTAGAAGTTAACTTGAATTTTATGAATGATGTTTTGAAATATTTAAAGTTTATATCGATCCAACGTTTGTGACACCCAATTATATCATAATAAATAAAAATCTTTAAAAATTTAATAATATCGATTTTTCATAGAATTCTCTGGCTGAAAAGAATTTTCTTTAAAGATTGTACATAGATTACAGATGTGACCATCTACAAGAAAAATATTTATGTTAAATATTAAAGGAGTCAATATTCAATATTTTCTACATTTGGCCATTTTGAAATCGCAATATTTTGTTACTCATCATTCGTAAGGTTCTGATAGACCTTTTAAGAAGAATATTTTGACATCTATAAACTTAGCAAATTTGTTTTGAACTACTTCGTCATTTACGAGTAAAAACCAGAAAACCGTTATTTTTGACCTTTGACCTAATTCTTAAAATAATTACACATATCTTTTAAACGGCAAATTTCAGGGCAAAATTTTTAATATTTTTGTATAAAATGTCAAAAGATCTTAAAAAATTATTCAAAACATTTTCCGATAATATTTACTTTTAATGAATCATTCCTATAAAAACAGATATTTTCGTCAATTTACATTTTTTGACATGTTGCTATATTTCATAAACGAAAGATCTTACGAAAAATTGTTTAAAAAATTTTTTGTTTTTTTTTTTTGCGTGATCTACAAAACTTACTTCGAAAGCATTCACCGTTTGAATGGCCGAAAACCTACTTTTTCAACACTTGACCATGAATAACTTTTTATGCTCGAGTGGGATTGGGAAAGTCTATACCAATTTTTAGTCTTATCAGAATTTTAGCTAGGTCAAATCAGAGAAGAGCAAAAAATCACGACCTGTGATTTCCAACCTGTGATTATAAATTCACAATAACGACCTGCCAGCAGTTCACCAACAAACTGTGAATGCATTAAATGTGATTTGATTTGTTGCCAGTGTGCATTTCATATTCTGTGGAAAATCACTGATTCACAACCGCAGTGCTACGAGTAAAATCACAAAGAATAGAAGCAATTCACAAATCACGAAAAGAACTGTGGTCGTGATTCATATTGTACTCTGTGTACAAAATCACGACGAGAATAAAAATCTTACAGATCAAGACAAAAGTATGAAGAATGAAGAATGAGAACGATGTCGTGGTTTTCTTCACATTTTGTGGGTTGATATTTTGATAAATTTTGAAGATTCTAAATTTGATCAGCTACGCAAGTGCGAACTTTTTGATATCCACGTACTGCCACGCCTATTTTTCTTATATTTGAGTTTTATCATTAATTGGTTGCCCTAGAGAGCTAAAACTTTGTAAATAACTTGTCTTAAGCCTAAAGAAAAACTTATAGTACATTTTTGGATATCCACCCACTGCCATCCTACTGGCAGAAATTTTGTAAATAAGTTTTCTAAAGCCTTAAAAACAACATAAAAATTTTTGGAAATCCGCCCAATGTCACGCCTTCCTTTCTTATCTTTGAGTTTTCTTCAGAGTAACGTGCCCTAAAAATTTGAAATTTTGTAAATTATTTGTCTAGAACCTGAAGAACAATAAATAACATTTTTGAAAATCCACCCACTGCCACGGCTTCGTTTGTTAAATGTTAGTTTTCTCCCTAATCCATTGCTCAGGAGACCTAAAGTTTTGTAAATAAGCTGCCTGTGCCTAGTACTTAAAGAGCAACATATAAATTATTTAAATTTTTTGGAAATTCACCCACCGCCACGTCTTCTCATATTTATATGTTAAAGTTTTCTTTCTCGCTAGTATGTTGTTGTAGAAAGCCAAAATTTTGTAATTAAGCTCTGACAAGAGCCTTAAGCACAGTATGTAAAATTTGTAGAAATCTACTTTCAATTTTTCCAGAGAGCTCAAACTTTTTCAACACGCTATTTAAAACCTTAAGCACTACCTACATCCAAAATTTTAAGAAATCCACCTACTTCCACGCCTTATTTTTTTGAGAACCAACAGTTAAGAATTAGCTAAAATTTTTAGTTTCATAAAAATGTAAATACATTTATTTTTAATAAAAAAATATGATAAATCTTTATTAAACCAGTCTTTTTTCCACTTTTTATTCTAAAATATTCATGCATATCGAGGTTTTTTTCAATAATTAAGCGTGCAAGAAAATGAGACCATAACTTATTCCCATTTTTTTAATATTTTTTTTTAATTCACGAATTACAATCACAGGTAAAACTAGCAGTGAATTGCAAATCACAGTCACAAGTTTTCCTGTGATTGAAAAATTACAACTTAGCTTATCTTAAGGTCAAATGTCTATTTCGACGGACTAATAGTGCTGCGTCTTCTACTTGTCTAATAGTCTGGGAGCAAGCAACTATTTGAAATTAGAAAAAAGCAGAAAAACAAATATTTTTATATTTAGTTAATTTGGTTTATTTGGTATCACTGATTTGTAAGTAGTTGATCTGTTCTCTCTGATTAAAAAAGATGAGCTTTTTTGTGTATATGAAGTTGGGAGGACGCTTTTGGAAATACAGATTAAAAAGTATGCTATTATTAGTTGCTACTTAATTGCGAATTAGTTGAATTAGTTGTGCAAACAAAAATGAATTGCTTTTTATGGTTTGCGAGAAAATAAGTGCTCTGCCAACTTTATATGAACTCAGCAGAACAACTTTCTCAAAAATGCAAATATACCATCCGAAAAAATTTTACTGTTGAGAACTAATTATAATTTCGAATCAGTTTTGAGCAAAAAGTCAATTTTTTGTCATTTCCAAAAAATGACTTAGTCACAAATGAAGATAAGTGATCCGAAAAAATTTTTGTTGAGAACTATTTAATTGCTCATTAGTTTCGCAAAAAAATATTTGTGTTTTAGGATTGTGAAAGAATGGGTGTCCTGATGCCAACTTCAAATGATTCAAGACAACTCTCCCAAAAATGAAGATAAACAAGCTGATAAAATTAAATTGTTAAGAACTTGTAAATTTCGAATTAGTTACGAATTATTGTATTTTTTTGCGTAATTAATTCGCAATTAAGTAGCAACTCATGATCGGATACTTCTTAATCTGAATTTCCAAGAGTGTCTTTCTAACTTCATATACATTGCTTCTTCCACAATGTTAACATTGCAAAAGAAACTAATAACAACAAATGAAGTATTATAGTGATAGCTAGCTAACATTTTCACAAAAATATTAGTAAGCTGAACTTTCCAGAAGGGGAAAACCCTGCAGTACTTTGCATTTTGTATGTGACGAAAAATGGTACTAAGAAAGCTGAAATTCGGTATACTTAGTGATCATAGAAGCCGTAAGATATCCCACAAACCAAATTTCAAATAACCAAATTTCTTTTAACCTTCGAAAAAGAACTAGATTTTAACAAAATTCTCGCAAATTAAAATCTCGCAAGAGAAAATTTTTCAAGTTCTTTCAAATCTCACAGTAACGAATCACACACGTCAAATTTTCTTGAGAACTCACCCAAAAGTATTTTTTACAGTCAACAACCACCACGAACCTTATCCTCTATTTTTGATCCGTTCCAAATCCATAAAACCAACATTAAGTTAAAAATCAAGCTGCTTAATGATTGTCTTGAAGGAAGTTCCATTGAATTAAAAAACAAATTTGTTAGCTCTTAAAGTTGCTTATATTTTTCAAAAATTTCAAACTTCTCTTACGTTAGTACACGAAATCAATCATTATTTTCCCATAGCGGCTTTCGCACTCATATGTTAACAAACATATGCATACGAGTATTATAGCACAAAATCTACAACTTCGATTGTTATATTATAACCATGAATCTTCAGTTGACACTATTTGAAAAGCCTTCAACCTGAACCAACCACCAAGACCATTAGTGTCTTTAATTTAGTTTTTGTATCGTTCAAGCAACGCCAACGATGCGATTATCTGAAATACTATTTGTTCAAGAGTTCTCTTTTTGACACAATAAATTCGCAGTGTATGTATTTTACTCGTATGAGCCAACTTCTTTAGTGTTATTTTTTGTTTTGTTTTTGAAAACATGTTTAAAATCAAAGAGAAACCGCAGGTGGTCGATTGTTGTTGTGTGTACATTTCCATCCGATTCGATATCGTACACGATACAGACTCGGCAGCACCTTATAAGTGCCTCGCAAAGCCAACCAACCGTGCGCATCGCATCGATCTTTTGCGTGATCTTGTGAGATCCTGCAACTACCACCATCCACCACCAACACTAACCACCTGAAATGGAATTTATCTAGTTGGCCGTTAATGGAGTGAATGGCCTGTCCTGGCTTTTGGCTTCAGTTAAAGCTTGTCTTCATCCTAGCGCTAGTTGGAATTTTGCATCAAACTCCCTCCTGTGGGCACCATACTTGCACGCCGCACCGGCCGGCTGACCGCTTGTCGCCACCGAACCCCTTCGAACACAGGTGTAATCCGATAGAAAAATTTATGAGAGTATCCACTTAGGATATTACATTGAGTTAACAAGGCTTAATTGCGCAAATTTATTATGTCAGGTGGTGGAATTAATTTCGCCGCTCTCAGCCATCTTGTGGGAAGGATGTGTTTGCTTCACTTTGGCTCGCTGCAATGCACTTGCGCAGCTTTAATCTTGGTGGTGATTTTTTTCCAGATAGCAGCTATATTGCCGACAGTGCTGCCACCACAACTGCCATAATCAACATTGATATTGCATGTGACCATCAAGACCAAGTGGCTTTAAAAAAATGCAAAACGAAGCCGATACCGAACGAAAAACTAAAGTTTCCTCTTTCGTCTAAAAATTGACCCGTGGCATCCACATGTGCGAGTCTGCTTAAATCGGGTAACTTACACTTCTATTGACCAATTGACCGATTGCATGCGTCATGTGCGGTATCGGATCGGCCAATATCGTATAATTAAATGGTTACCCGCGTGTTTGGTATTTTTTCGGTGGCACGATGACTTTTCTTCGTGTTGGACACACATTGACATTATATTGAAATTACGCAGGCGGTTGCGAGTTTTGGTTAGAGTGACAACATTTGATCGCAAACACGCGATAGTGTTGAATATTGGAAATGAGTCGATATCGTGCGGGGTGAATATTTTATTGATTCCAATAGACACCATGCTTTATGGGGTAGTACTTCGTTGCTGGACTGGACATGAATATGGTGCGTGATAAACGAAATGCAGCCACAATGATGATATGAGCAAGTTCGCACGAAAAAAAAATGTAAAATGTTAACACATTGTGACAAAGACTACATTTTTTTAGACAGTGATTGATTTTAATTAAGGAAATTGAAAAACAAAACCTTGGCAGTTGGACTTAAAAAATCAAAATATTTTCAAGAAAATGAAATGAAAATCTTTTCTCGATCAAAATACTGAACAAGCTGAAGCTATTTATCGCACTAGTAATAAAACCTTTCTAATCAGAAAAAGAATTATAGGAGCTCTCCTTTACCTGTCCTTTTTAACACACTCTAAATATGCTTTAAAATATGAATGTAACCTTTCGTTTTAGTCTTAATGGAACACTTTTGAAATAGAAGTAGCTACAAGCCATATGGCATTACATTCACTCTAATGAACGTTATAAGTTGACACCATAATTGACCGTCCTAATTGGCAACCGCTGTAACTAATTAATTAATTTCATATTTTATTTTATTTTTTGAAATTCGATACACATTCACCCTGTTGTTGGTGCTGGTTGCTGCTGCTGCTGCTGTTGCTGTTATGCTGTTGCAAAAAACAAGAGGCAATTTACGTGGCTCACTTGTACAGCATGCCACTGAAAGTTTGAGCCTCTTTTCAAATAAAATCACAGTCAGGCCTTTATGCTTCGTCTACCTATAGCAGCTGCAACATTCACAATATGCTTAGGTCCATACTTGGTGCCCCTTTTCGATTCGAAATTGGGAGCTACTGGGTGCCTCTAAGGTGTGACGACAACGAAGAGGCGACAATCGTTACTTTGTTTGCCATTTGTTTCTAGGTAGAGAAAATGATAACTCATCTGTGAGTGCAGCTGTGCCCATGGCCTGAACAACACAGCATTTGGACTTGGATGTTGGATCTTGGTTACAAACTCCAGCATAAAGATGAAATTCCAATCTCTCTCTCTCTCTGGCTGAACTATGGGATGCATAACCGTCACCATCAGTACAGTAGTAGTTGCAGTGTGTTTAACTGCTAAATGGGGTAACCCATGACCTGAGCCTTAGCCTGAGCCTGAGCTTGAGCCCACCATCGGTTCTATTTCACGAGTAATGGAATGCTAATTAGTTTGACGTTGTAGGCAATGGCGGGCGGTGCAAATACGGAACATTCAAGTCTTGAGTCTTAAAGATGTGGAATCATTTTCAAGCCGTAAGAGCAGACACATGTATAGAAATAAGAAAACGGGGGATGTGGAAACCGAATCAATTGCTGCAAATTTAAATGAGTTTTTGCTCGTTGGTGCTTGTTTGGGTAATCGTGACTTATGGGTCAGTACCATTGTTGTCGCCATGATCATAATATTTTGTCAAGAGAAGGCAGAGAATTTGTTGCTACTGGTTAAGCAGCCGAACAAAAAGGCTTTGCGAAGTTTATGTTTTTTTTTTTTTTTTTTTTGTAAATTACCTTTACAATGCTACAAAAATTCAGTAAAGCTAACAAGAATTCCGGGATTAAATTGATGTCTTTTGAAATTACATGCAGCTGTAAAAAGATTAATGACAAAAATGTTTATCATAGAACTGAAATTTTCATTAAGGTTAAGTATTCAATCACAATTAAACTTTGTCAGTGCAAACATCGAACTGAGACTAAAAGTGGACTTATGAAACTTTAATTAAAAAACTTGCATTCTTTTTGATTATTCGAAAACTACAATAATATCTACAAAAACAGTGTTAAAATATTATGGGCTCTGCGATAGTCGATAGATATTTTTATATTTTTCAAGTGAGGCACACTAATTTGTACATAATTAAACCTGGATCACTATTAATAAAAATGATTAATCATCTTTAAATCAACATGCACTTTAACTGTAGTTCGTTTTTATCCAAACTTAACTGGGATGTTGACTTCCTGGATGCTGTTGACTGTTGAAATTCATTAACTCTACCAAATAGTTTCAAACTTTTTAACCACCCGACCACGAAATTGGTAACTTTTTCAACCACAAACGAACGGACACATACACCAACCATTGACCTATCAAACTCATCCACCAGACGTTGAATGGAGCCACTGCTCCTACGGACTGGGGTAAAGGAAAGACCACACCCTTAAAAAGCGTCGTCCTCTCCTCAACCAGGTGATTTAGCAACACCAGACGTTTCTTCAATGACTAAGAAATACCCACCGACCTTTCAGGCTATAGCCTGCTGAAACTCATCAACACCCTCTACGGGCTTGATTGTCTTGGGATTTATCATAGGTTTTTTTGCATGGAAGTCACAATCCCTAGGCCTATAGGGTATCACAATCGATCTACATTGATCTAAGTGTGACGGTAACAGCCTAGCCCATTAACCTTACCTAATACCTAACCTAACTGGATGTTATAGCTTATTCACGTTTAGTACCAAATTATTATGCAAATCTACTACAATACATAAGAAGTCTGCTGTCAGAAAAGGGTATTAATTAGACATTGACTTTCCGACGTAAATTCAAATGTTTAGTCATTTCAATTTGAGTTTATGAATATTTTACCGAATTTTTAACGAAAAGTCAAGGTTTTTAGTACACGAAGCATCTCTTCAAAGACGCGTAATACGCTTGTGTACAGCTTTCGGGCAGCACAATAATATATGCGTCTATTACAATACCCTTTGTGCGCAGAAGGCCTCAGTCTTATATAAGCACCAATATTTCAATGGAGTAAATTCAATCAGATTTGATATTGATTTTTTTAATTAACACTCAAAATTTCAAGATGGTCTTTATTTGTTTTTATTTACAAAGACTAATCAATGTAAACAAAATAAAATTTTTCTAAAAAATCAATCCGCAAACGGGCAATATAAAAAAGATTTAGTCTCAAATCGTTGTGGCGATAATAAATGGCCATTAGGTACTATATACACAGACTATCTTCCATCCACCAGTTTATACACATATCTGACATAATTTATATTTGTGATCTTTGGGTTAACCCATCGGTCTGGCATCGATTACAACAAAGATACGATACGGACCTCAGAATGTTTATTTTCAACTCGAATTGTATCGCCTTGATAAACTCTTCTTATCTTGTGGTGGTTGTTTTTATTAACGATCGTTCTTCTTTGGTGTTGGATTTCATAATTTTTTTGTTTGACAATTTATTACTGAACAGCATTTACGTACCTACATACATATGTTTATAATTTTTAAGTTATCACAATCACAAATCTTCGCTTAGACTTAAAACTTGTCCTGGGATCAATGACATAATAAGTACAATGTGCTTTTCCTGTGAAAGAAATTTTTAGTTGGCAGCAATGATGAATGACATCTTTTCTTAATTACACTGAATGTCATTGATGGTTTGAAGAATAAAGCCCGTAAATTATGTATTTTTATGGTGACCATGGTAAATGTGATAAGAACATTCAAATATCTAACAATTATTATGTAAATTTGTACCATACATTCATTAAAGATACCAGCTTGGTAAAAATTTCTTGTTTGTGAAATAAATTATTAGGTAATTTTAAATTTTATTTTATGTTTGCAATTATTCGTCAAAATGCCAAAATTTACAAACACTTACAACTTTAAGACAAACAGATAAAAAAATGTCTGTTTAGCTACCCAAATCAGATTTTTTTTGTTAAAATAGACCCGAACCAAAAATTACATAAACCATCAGGTATCGTTCTAGTCTCTAGTTTTGCAAATCTTTCTACAGTCAGTGGAATCGCGTGGTAGCACAAGCGCCCGGGTCAGACCCGATTTTTGGCGTCCCTTGTAATTTTTTTCAGACACTTAAAAAAAAATGGACGAGATAACTTTGTTTCTACTTTTTCAAAAAAAAAACCTTTATCAATGGTTTGAAAAGGCTATAAAAACTTGAAAAATTTCTTTTCCAAATTGTGTTCCAGCAAATGAAGCGGATACGAAGTCTCAATTACCAATAAAATTGCAACATTTTGGTAACTTTGAGATTTCCCAACTTCCAAACATAAAAATGCCCCATAAAGTTTACAGTTCAGTTCCCATGCGAAAAAAATCAAATTTTTAAAAACAATTTTCCACATATTCTGTGCATCAAATTGTATAATATTCAAGGCAAAAAATGTTTGCTTTGACATAAGCCACCAATTGAGTCATAACTCATAAATTTACCCTTTATCGATAAACTGTAGGAATAAAAATGTAGAAAAAAAAAATTTGTTTTGGATGCAAAAACCATGCATGCAAATAATGTCTGAGGTGAACCGACCATCCAAAAATATATATTTTTCTCACCACACTTTTTTTCGCATGTGAAATAATTGTGGGTCGATTGTTTTGCATGACATTTCACGACAGCAATTTTGTTTTGCATGCAAAAACTAATTTCTTATTTCACCTGAATAATATTTGACATGCGAAAATATATAATAAAATAATATTTGCATAGATTTTTTTTTGCGCACAAGAACTAAATTAGGCTAAAGCCACAAATAATAAGCAACAATTCCAGTAAGTTCCAGTAAGTAAGTTTCCAGAATCACCTAGGAATATTTAAACAAAATAACGTTAGTTCAAAAATACAAAAGTTTTGGTGCTACAAAATCGGGGTTTGTGCAACAATTAAGTATTAATCAATTTATCTACAAGTTCAGATAAAAAAATTATTGGATTCCGCAATTCCATAAAAATGAGGGACGTCGCATAAATTATTTAAAGGGAATTTTTTAAATCACATAAATATGTTTAAGTACGTATTTTAGTTTGTTAACTAAAACAAATCCATTTATAAATAAATAACCATGTAAGTATGTAGTTAAATAAATTAAAGTTTCTATATAAACAAATTTAAGTAAAAGAAGAAAGTAAAAAAAAAACAATGCTGCTTTTTATAATCTCGTAATTTAAAAAAATCGTTTTAAACAATCTCGCATCATCCAAAATATTGATATTTAAAATCTCGCATAGCAAAATCTTGTAAATCGCTCTTAGGTTTGCACAAATCGTTTTAAATAATCTCGCATCAACCAAAAAATTGCTATTTAAAATCTCGCATAGCAAAATCTTGTAAATCGCTCTTAGGTTTGCACTCTTTTCTAGTACTGCACTGAAAAATGAAAGTCCTACGAATCACAAAAAGAAACTCCAGAACGAAATACTTTGTTTGGATTATTTTTGTTTTCAAAGAGTATTTATAACAATCACAAAATTTACCCAGCCTTACAACTGGATATACGATTTCCTTGTTTCTGTCTTGTTTTTTACAACAGTTGAAATATAAACAATAACAATTATGAAAATCAAAAAAATCTAAAAATAGGTAGGCACTCGGTTTATTTTAGAGAAGTTAGGAAATCTAAGTAACTTAAAAAAATTAAATTATTCTTTCGAAGAGTTGAAAAAGTATCTACTTTTCTTTTTTGTAAGATTAGTTTCACCAAACAAAAATATATTTGCAAAGCGCAAAATATTGTTAGCTTGCAATGAATTTTTACAATTCGTTTCATCGAAATTATAAAAAAGTAATGAACACATTTAATTTGTAGCTTACTGTGAAAAGTATGAATATTTCATTTGCAGTTGAGCATTATTTGTAAAGAAAAGTTCGTTAAAATAATTTTAATAAGCAATAAGCAGAATGAAAAATTAATAGGATGCGCTGTCTGCTAAGCGCTTAGACCTATTCAGCGCCTTTTTTAAACTACAAACATTCAATTACATTTTATGGCTAGCTAAATTATTTTCAATCGGAGAAACTCTCATAAAAATTGCAGATATGGTTTACTTGTTTCACTTTGCAATTTTGCAAAACACGATACAGATGTAAATTCTTATGTTATAATTGATGAGATATTCACACATTTTACGGTTCCAAAAACGATACTGACGAATTGCAAAATTGTGAAAACTTTGCCTTTATTTATTGAATCACTTCACACTTTCACTTTGCCGGAAATCATTATTTTGAAAAGTTGCAAACTGCAAAGTGAAAAGCTTGTCACGCTAGTAAGACCCGTTTGTTGATACGAAACTTAAGTATTTATGCTTATGTTCTACTTTTTCCACTGCGTAAACTATCACATAAGCTCTTATGTTGAACCTTAATACTTAAGTTTTGTATCAGCAAATGGGTCCAAGTCAATGAAATGTTAAACGCTAATGTTCATTTCAGAACTAAAAATAGTTAAAATTTGTTATTTCCTAAGTGAAAGTTATTATGGTTCCTTTAATTGCGTTTTTATTTTTATATGGTCACATAAACTATAGCCGACATTGTGACAATACCATCATCATATGCTCACAATTGATCAAAGTAAAAAAACCTATGTGGGTTACTCGTCAAGATCATGAAGAAGGTCATCACAACCGTCACTGGTGATGATTGCTTCAAGCTGGTATATTGCCCGAATCTTTTGTTTGATCCGCATCTCATGCATTGGGTAGTAAACGTATAATAAACAGTCTCACCATTTGAATGAATTAAAATTAATGAATTCAAATAATACATGAAATGGATGCTAAAAGAAAAATGTGTTTCTTGTTGCACAATTCGACGAAAGGCGGGTTACTCGGCACAACAAGCATCTCATATATACGTTCATAAAATGTATAATACGGGCCTTTAGGTTTGCGTGTCCAAAATCGCATTTAATATGAGATGAATTTTAAGCCTCAGGGCATCGATTGAAGAAGGAGGATGCTATACATTATTTATTTGATTTCTTAGCTTGCTTAAAAATTGATTGCACGTGTGCGAAGATGAGGGCTGCGATACATTTCGGGTTTAGAGTAATTAAGTGCTGTGGGTCAGTAGAATTCGATTTTTGGAGAGTTTGAGAAATTACTTTATTAATTAATTTATTTAATTAAATTAAAAAAAACTTATATATTTGTGCCAAATTGAATTGATTTCAATTCGCGGGTTTATTATCTTAATTTTCACAACGAAGTCCATGGATGTTGTGAACCTTAAGATTTGGATTCTTGAACTCACCTTTTGAGAAATTTTCTTTGGAAACATTTCCATTGTTCCTGATTTCGTTTGAAATATTAAAATACTGACACTTACAAATTGAAAAACTTCCATATTTATGCGGTTCACGAAACACCAATCATAAAAATCCATTAGACTTAAACTAATAGAAGAGGCGTTATATGAACATGAAACCCAAACTATCCAATTGAAGGCTATAAAACCTATAATGCACAATTACTTCAACTGAATATTAAAGAAAAAAAAAAAAGAAATCAATTACAATTTAAATGCACGCAAACCCTTAGGCCGAATGGGGTTGATTGATTAGACCTATAGCTAGAAGGCCAAGTGTTTGTGTTCATTTGGAATTTATTGATTCCATATATTGATTCCTTATACATATTCAACATACATATATAGCGTACTGGCTCCACTTAACGTATACGTACCTACATTTATTTTTATTTATGTACTAGTCTATCAGTCTTTTGCAATGACGTCTGCTTAAGTTCACATTGTCAATCATTCAATTGCCCCTAATTTGATATGAAGCCGTATTCCCGCATTGTATATGTATATGTATAGTCTTAACGTCTGTCGCCAGGCTCCATTGTCAAGTCATATACCTTTTGAGATTTCTTCGTTTGTTGTATCTGAACTTTGTAACAGAATAAAACGAACACAACACAGTCTGGCCATTTTATTTATTAATAATAATCGTTGTATAAATGGCACCAACTGATCCTTGAGGCCAACAAATCGAAACCCCAAGATATCCTAAGAAAGCCTTCAGCTCCAGGCTTGTGTGACTTTTTCTTCGACATTGGATAATGTTGTTGGGATATCTGGAAGTGTCTATCTCTCTCGAGAATAACCAGAACCTGCGAATCCTAAATTTAACGACATGCATGCACAACTGGGCACTAAACCAACACATTCTGCGACTATTTTTATTGGCGCCTCAGTCTCTGAGAGATTCCAATTCCAACATCACCAGCAAAGCGCTTCAGTTCAAAAGGTTATTCCTCTATTCGATCCTCCATTTGAGCATCATCCGAGTGTAGTACGATCATGATGGCGAAGTGGATGATGATGATAGCCTAATGGATTCAGCAGTCGTATTGCCTTGACTTTTTCAATTAATTAGATACCACTGTTGTTCCGTTCGTTGCTGTTGCTGTTACTGAGTGCCAAGAAGGTATATACATACATATACTATGAGCATAAGCTGGGGAGGAGGATTTGGCTGGTAACAACATGTGTCCGGTGCATGTTGAAGTATTCCAATGCTGATTATACGGCGCAAATGAGACTCACGATGTGTTGTCTTCGTGCAGTGGCTAATTGAGGTGAGGTTACTTTAGCTAATGAATTGAATTTGGAAATAACGGTTGTTGATGTCGTTGTTGTTTGAAAAGGGGGTGCCTCTGCCATTGTCATGTCTCATATATGCCAACGAAAGACTAATCACTCTAATTATTGTGTAAACTGGGAAATTCATAGTTATTGAATTAACACCGCCACCGGGCTGTGTCCTAGAAAATTTATGTTATGGGAATAAGAGAAAGGTGAAAGTTTATTACGAATAATAATGTTGTTTTCCTTATGATCATAGCACCTAGATAAAAGTTGTTTAATGCAAATGTTTACAAGAAATGTATATGAAGTAATAATATTCATTATGAAGACATTAATAAAATTATAAAAATATGTATTGCGTGATTTAACTAATTACTAAAAAGCTTTGTTCACATTATTTGCGTTGAAATTCCTCTGCGACGCTTGGGAGGAATTGTTTGGAATTGTTTTGAATGAGTTTTCTATAAATACGAGAATATTTGACAGCTAAGATGAGTCCTTAGGGCCAGTTTTTCAGTCCAGTGTGGGCTTACACTGAGTTAAACCAGAGTTAGCTAATCCTGAAAATAAATTAACCCCGAGTTATTTCAGAAACAGTTTACAGTTCAGAATTAATTTTAATTCTTAGCTGTCTAAAAACATTTTAAATCGATGTGCGAAACTTTGGAAATCAGCCTTCTAAGCCTTTCAGTATCGAAATAAAGATGGCGCCACAATAGAAATTGCACTGGCGATAACATTCACTATCGGAATTGAGATGGCGCCATAACAGAAAATGCTCTTAGTGTGTTCCCTGAGTTAACACATCAAATTCGGTGAGTTGACTTGGGATTTCAACTGACTGAAAACCAGGTTTCTAGAGCTAACTCACGTTCAACCCCGAGACAAGGATATGATCTCACACTATAAAACTAGCCCTTAATAATTTGGATTTTTCATTGGCTACGCAAGTTCTTCTCTTCGAAAAAACACAAAATCAGCATCCTTGCTGACATGTATTTGAATAACAATCAATGAATCACCCTATATTCCATTATATCAGAACCCTAATTAAATACACGTATATATATTCGCATGTCTACAAGCTGTTAACCACTATATCGTGATGTAATAATGTCATTCCTTATATTGAATTTGAAGAACGTGGTTGAATTTCATTTACCAGGTAAGAATTTACTAGTGGCGTCGAGGATTTTTTGAGATTGAGGAAAATCTTTAACAATGGACCCCGTCGCTCAACAATTAGTTGACGCTTTTTCAAATGCACTTCAGAACAACAAATATTTAAGTGTATGATTCGACAAATTTTTACTGAGGTTACAACACGAAGGCGAATCACTATTCTATTCTATTTCTTTCTTCTGCAACATCTTGACTACGCGGATGATATAGCGAAAAGTAAGTCCAGAAGTTGAAAAGTGTGCAAAATTTAGGAAAAATTCAGAAGCATTTTCTGAAAAAAGAAAAAGCCTTAATCCAAATTAAAGGTCCTTTTAAAGAAATGCTTATAGGACATACAAATAAAGTTTTTGATCAAAATTCAACTTTTTCAGAAGTGAAATCAAATTAAAGTGCCTTGGACTGTGAAGTCAACCTATTGATCGATTGTTATTGGCCTGTGTAACCTACACAGAAATATTTTGTTTTTAAACGAAGAATAAACGAAATAAAAAGACCAAGCGAATGAAGGAAAAAGCTGAGCGCAGCCAACTTCACTCTTTTTCCTATTTGACATTTCAAATCGACGCGTTAAACACATCAAATTTCAGTTCAAATTTTAGAATCTTTCCAGTTGTCAGAAAATTTATAACTAAATGTTGGTACGTTGAACGCACCCATTTATGTTTATCAAATCGTATAACAGTTTCAGATCGTTCAAGCTTTGCTACAAGCTCTGCTCAGAGCTAAAAAAGAAAAACACCTGTCACTTTTTTTCAAGATGGAGGTTTTTTAACTGGCCTTAGTTCATGAACCAACAATTTTATCTAGTAAAATTTCCCAGAAAAACAAAATATAAAACTACTCCTATAAAACATTTAATTTATAAAAGATTTAATCTTTTAATAAAGTATGTAGGTAAGCTTTCCTAAGTACCTAATAATATTGTTTTTCTCATTTGTAAGAAATGGCTTAAGTTTAAAATTTAAATACTCTTTATTTTTTTACCCACCACTAAATTTAACATTAATTGCATGGACTTTGCCTTAAGAACTTACTTCCTGTTAAATTGATTGATAATTACATTTTTACGAAATTAGGAGATAAAGCGTGTGTTTGTATGTAGTCATCGTAAATGAAACAAATCAGCGATTTTCAAGATAATAAGTTTCCTCGTATATATATATAACGACAAAGTCAGTAGCCGCACATTAAATGACGTTCCACGATGTTATTTTTAAAGTGGCAAAACACAGCCAGTACCAAATTACCCAATAATCGCCAGTTAGTTTCGCAGTTCGCACACAGCTCAGAGAGACCCTCACAAAGCTACTTAACGACCAGCCTAAAGATTGGTTATACCATCTGACATACTCTCAGGTCCAATCAAAATGACTTTGCTTGCGCCCAGCCCTGATGGCTAAAACCAACCATTTCTCGCTGGTACTACAAAAGTAATTGTGGCCACGACCTCTTTTATTCTTCTCACCATCACAACATGTAACAAAACACTCGACCCGTTCACATGAAAGACTCTCAAATGAGTCCAAAATAATCGTGTGGTATCACCGAAAACGGCCACTTGTACGCGCAATACAAGAACCTCAGGCCCAGCATTTTAAATGATGCCGTGGTTCGGCGGCGGCGGCGCTGTCGTCATCGTGTTTTCCCTTTGTCAAGCTTTGACACGATTCTCCCCGATTACGTCTGACTGTCTTTCCGTGAACAATAACATTAAGCTGGTATTTTTTTGTATTATAATTTTTTTTTTAACTTACCTACTCTTTGTTTTCTTGTACTTTTTAATTTGGCCTTTGCCTCATCATCTCGTCCGTCTGTCTGTCTGTTTGTCTGACGATGACGGCTTGTTGGAGCTTCGAGAGTCTTTTGTGGTGACTTGTCTGTTGCAAGACAAGATCCGTGAAATCGAGGTCTTGTGAGAGAGTATATATACAATATAAAAAAGAAATTAACGCAAGAACAACAACAACAAAAAAGCGCGAAAGATGTTAAACAACGCGACCCACGAAGAGGGTGGAAGTTGAAATATCACGGATCACAGTAAAATGGTACAGAAGATAAAATGAGGCTCTACACGTCCACCACCACCGCAACCACTAGTCGTCGCGTCGACGCTTTGTTGAATCTTCGTCATCATCAGAAGTGGGAGAGATAGGTACTCGTCCATAGGTGAAATGAGGCTTCATTATCTTCATAATAGTAGTAGGCAGACTGCAGGTGTTCAAAATCTCAAAACCCCAGAAATTCCACCGAGACAACGACGACCGACGTGCTAACAGAAAAAATGTAAAAATGTCAGTTCGTCCGTCCAATGGCTAAAACATTTTTTTCTTTGATTCTGCGGTTGCGCGACTGATGTTTTTTTTTTTAAGTTTTCTGTTGTAAACAAATTGTTTAATAAATAGTTATGAAGTTAACGTTGCCTTTTGTGTAACATTGTGAAGCAACCGAATTGTGTATATTGATGTTTTTGTAAATATTTTAGTTGTAATATCTCGGGAGCAGCGGTACGAAACCGCGCAATCCAAAATCTCGAATATCTAATTAAAAATCGCATTTATTAAAAAATCTCAAAAAACGAGAACTCGCAAATTTATAATCCTTATTCTCATAATCTTGCAATTACAAAATCTGGCTTTTAACAATCTCACACCAAACAAATCTCGCAATTTTAACCGAAATCTCGCAATTTAAAATCTCGCATGTTACTGTTACCCATTTTTGCACTGAAAAATAAAAAGTCTGCGAACCAAATAGAGAAACTCGAAAACAAACACCTTTTTTCTTTGGATTGTATTGTTTTCCACAGCGAATTTTTAAGTATTAAAAAAATTATCCGACATTAAAACTGTTTCTTTGTTCTCAGTCTTGTTCTTAAAAACCATTGAAATATAAATAATAAGCAATTATGAACAAAATTATGGTCGAAAAGTAGGCTTGCAAGGTATTTATTTTGCAAAAGTTAGGAAATCTCACATGAGGTTTGAGTTTGCAAGGTTTTGATTAAAAAAATTTATTTGCTGAAACGCAATATTTTTTTCGGATATTTTTGTTTGTCAGTTTTGCGAGATTTCGATGAAACGCGAGATTTTTTAATCTCGAGAATTCGAAAAGTTAAATTCCGAATGCGAGATTTTAATTTTCGAGATTTCATACCATATTCTTATAAAAAGTCAAAGGGCAAAATTTATCAAATGGTAAAATTTTATAAATGATAAAAGGAGACGGGATATGATTAATTTTTTAACGTTTACAGAAAAGAAAATAAGTGCCCATTTGTTCACAGTAGATTTAACCTAAAATATGGTTTCACAGATTCTGATTAAAAGGTGTTATTCCACCAGAATCATTTGATTTGCAACTTAAATGATTAATAACTAAAACTATTAACCTTTTGGTAAAAAAACAATTAAAATCTAAGCACGATTCTTGTTTTGCTGTAGAGTAGGAGGTTTTTCCTATGGGATAGCAAAATTTATTTAACAAGATTTAACTAGCAAATGCATCACGAGTACTTAAAGTTTTTCTAAACTGGATTTTCCCTACTTTCAAGGGCTTTGACTTAGCTTTGCTAACTTGCCGTTATTCCAATTAGATAATTTATCATTTGCAATCATTTTTTGGTCAAAAAAATAAGCAGTGAACAATATGGCCCTAAGGCGCGAGTTATAGCTATCATTGAAACTCATCATTGAAAAATTTATTTATCAATTTTAAGGCATTTTGTATGGGAAATCATTTATTATTTTGATGGAAAAATAAAACTCATGGCTTAGTTAATATTTCTAGCCAAACAAATTCAAATAAGCCTAACTTTCCACACAAAATGACTTTTATTATTTCAAGGACTGAACTACTTTAAATTTGATCATTGAAATATTAAAAGTCATTTTATGTGGAAAGTTGGGACTTTTTCAATTTTTCTTGGTACAAATATTAACTTTGCTTTCTAGATATCTCAAAATCAATTATTAAAGTTTTAAATGTTAGCTATAACTGGCGCCTTAGAGTAAGAAATGATTCACCCAACCTAGAATAATATGGTGTCTGTATAGAATTTTGTTTTACTAGAAACATCATTATTTTCGACAACGATAGTATAGAAATTTACTAAGGTAAAAATATCAGATAGTTTAAATCAATTTTCACCACTTTATATCTCAGGCTATAACTTTCTGTCTTTTGTGTCATGTTCCAGTGTGATAACTATGTTCACAATTTCACATGGGTATATCCATGGAACCATGGGAAATAATTTGTATTTTGGTATAAATTTTTGGGATCCATATCATCGAAAAGTCGAAATAAAACATGTTGGGTGCAAAGCAAACTGACAAAAATCCGGAAAGTGGAAGAAGTAAATATATTGTTACATAAGGGGCTTCAGGAGAGGGGGAGTTAATGGTTGGATCGAATATTTAATTTGATCTTGGGTATCGATAAAGACAAATAGCTTTATGGACTAATCATATAAAAGATTCATTTTCGACTTTTCTATACGCTAAGTTTTCACTTAGGTATAATGATTTTTCTAATCTTGTGGGTGAAGATCGTGTCTTACAACTGATATTCATGTTTTTGATACTTCCTTTCCATACCTAATTTTGAAAGCTAAGTATTAATACAAATTATATAATTTTTTTGAATTTGGTGGAAATAAAGCTCATGGAGAATCAGGACTTATTTACTTGTAAGTTGGCAGAAATTGAGGAAACGAGTTGGGTACGAAATTCCAAATGCCAAAATCCCAAAAATGCAAACAATCCCGAATGCCAAAATTCCGAATGACAAAATTTCGAATGAAGAAAATCCCGAATGCCAGAATTCCGAACGGCAGAATCCCGAATACCAAAATCCAGAATGAATTAGTACTGTTTTTGGTATTGAAAATCATGCACAAGATTTTTAATGACAAAAACAGTTGTCAGCCATTCGAGATTCAAGCCTTCAAAATGTACTTACTTTTTATAGTGTTAAATAGGAACATAGTGTTAGTATAGAAACGTTGGAACATGTTGATTTTTATGTTCAAAATCGGTTCAGGAAATTGTTTTTCTATATATATTATATATTTTGTGATTTTGTTCATTTTAGTTTTGAGTACATTCGAAAATTTTGCACTCAAGATTTTATTCGTTTATTTCGAAATTCTTGTATGTGAGATTTATGTCATTCTTCATAATGTCATAATCCTAAAATGAACAGAAATCTAGCCATACAAAACAGCTAGTCATTCAGGATGGAATATAGAAAACCTTTTGGATTTTGGTTTTCGCGATGTTTTCCATTCGTGATTTAGTCTATTCGTGATAATGGCATTCGGGATTTTGATTATTCGCCAATCATAATTTTTGGTATTCGGAGAGAACCCATACAGCTTTCCACCAATTTTAGATAAGAAGTTAACTGGCTTTGAGGGTTTTGTCCGGTCCTCACAAAAGGCAGTATCCCCGAATTTTGGGATTTACTGGGTAACGTGAATTATTTTTCGGAGTCATTTCAATGGATTTTATTTGGATGTGGTATTTTCGTGTAGAGCTTTTCTGTCAGTTGTAGAACATATTTCAGGAGACTGAAATTTTCGAAAACTAAAATTCCAAATACATATGTGTTTTTAATGTTTTGAACAACTTATTTTTTTTTTCTTAATTAATTTCTAAAAACCCAACATATTCTTTTTTTGAGAAGAAATTTTATCTTCTCCGGAAATCTGTTTCAGTAAAAAAATTTCATTCAATAAAATTAATGAATCAATTAATTTGTTAACAAGAAAGAAAAATCTCTCCGACAAATGTATCTCGAAATCAATTTGAAATATTTATGAACACTTAACTTCTCTTTCCGAAGTGTCTCATAGTTCATTCATAAAACGTGCGCTTCGAAGGAAAAAAGAGAAAAAAAAAAAAACAAACAATAATTTATATTATCTAACTTTAAAATTTATTATTTGTTTCTGGGTAATTCCAAATATTACACTTTGTATGCACTTAGTAAACAGCACGACACTGAAATAGTCTCCCATCACATTTATCAACATCAAATTTACCTTAAACGACTGTGACACGATGTGTTACGTTAACATTCCTGTCCCAATCGCAGTGATATGCTATGAATTTACCAGTAAACATTAACAACAACAACAACAACAACAAAGCAGAAACCCTCAGTGGCACTTAAGAAAAGCAATTCGTCGTTTAACCAATTCCAGAGATAACCAACAGGTAGGTTAGTTGATGTTGTAGGTACTTGTACTGGAATGCAACGAAACGATCGTTTCTTCCTGGTGATTCATACCTTTAAATTGAGTCGGAGAAAGCAATAAATTCACATCGCATCGGGGAAAACGGAGAGGTTGCATCAAAGATCCGAATTCAAAAAGGATCTGCAAACAACGACAGACCACACCGTAGAGGGGCCCCTCTAATCGCTTCTACCTTTTTTTTCTTATCAAAACAAACAACAGAGTCATCATTTCTTCAAGACAAGGCTAGAAGAACAAGTTTGTTGATTTGTGTACGTCTTTTGAATTATCCAGCTAACAAACATAATCCGACCAATATGATGCGTTCCCATCGTAAATTCAACCGAAAAAAAAGAAAGATTTTTGGATGAACCTCTATTACAAGGATGGAAAGGATTTCATTCGAAAAATTAATATGCCAGATCCAAGCGTAAACACGTTTAATTTTGGACTCACCAAGTGCATTGCACGTGTTCATCTCTCGACATGGTAATTCTCGGATGACATTCTTGGAAGAGAAAAATATTTATGAAAAAGAAAAGAAAAAATTCAAAACTGGAAATTTTCTTTTGAGGATTCCGATTGTGAGTCCAGTTGTTTAAAATACATAAACAACAAAAAAAATACTACTTGCGTAGTCCGGACGCAATGGACCCATGCAGACTTGAGACTTCTTCTTAACAAGCTCCCAGCCCGCCCTTTTGATGCATACAAAACACAAGTTATTAGGTGTTTCATAATTTTTTTTTTATTGGGGAACACTTAAATCCGTTACGGTTTTATGTGTTTTAAATTATTATTTTTTTGTTTTTTCTTTCTTTTTTTTTAATAAAATGTCCCGAGAATATGAAGTGAGCTAATAAATGGAATGAAAAATTGAGAAAAGATTTGTCCAGAAAGCAAAAAAAAATCCAATTTGTGGTCCATTTGTGTTAAACAGAATAAGAATTTTTTTTAATGAATCATTGAACATCGTTGTTGTTGTTGTTGTCGTCGCCGTGTCCGTCATCGTATATCGTTTATGTGGGATAATTTTCGTGTTCATGAGCTGAGACGAGCGGGTAATGGCTTTTGTTCAAATTAATTGTTTAGGAACTGGTATTGAAGCAACATAATTTCTTGGAATTTCAACGCATTGATGCGCTGTCAATGAACTAATGAAATGGAAATTAGTTATAAGAATGTACCTACTTGGGGGTTAAAAAAGTAGATGGATCTCATGTTGTTGTGTTTTTCTTATGAGATGAGAATTTTTAAAATTTAAATTGGCTTCGAAATTGAAAAAGGATTTATGTTCATAAAAGAAGAAGAAGAAGAAGAGTTGGGACACACAAGGTTTGAGGAAGAAAGAAGCCTTCTTTATTTATTGAAAAATAATCCTTGAAACACACATATTTCTCTAGGGAAGGGTTTCATAGAAAATTAGGATAAAATTAGGTATGACATGACAAGTTATGCATTCGTAAACAAAATTGAACTCGAGATTTTGATCAGACTTGTTTTTTAAGATGATAGGCGAAGAAGAAAAGTGATTCTTACAATTCTGTCAGTTCGGCTTCAGCCCAAACGGCTAAACCAATTATTCCTAAAACTTGGTACATAATGATTTTTGGTGGTTTTACCCATAAATTTCTTTTTATCAATTTTACAAAATATTAATTTTTCTTAAAAACGGCTCCGGAACTTTGAAAACAAAAATTCGATAATTTTCCTTTAGTAAAGGCTAGCTTTGTACAATTTTTTAAAAAATGGTTATAAATAGTACCTCCCAAGTAACCATTTTTTTATTCCGATATTTTTCAAAACGGTATTTCTGATTTAAATAATTCTTCTATACAGAAGCTGTAAAATATTAAAATACATAGATTTTTTAACTTCATTTTTCTTAAAATATTGTTTTGATTTCTAAAAATGTTATTCTTTGAAAACCAAATATATATTTTGTAAATACGTGGTTGATTTTTTAAAACTTAGTATTTTAGGATTTTTCTCTTGAATATTTTAATAAAAATTGTACTTTTATTAAAAAAATAACGGTACATTCTATTCAAATATTGAAAAACCGCTGAGGAAAACAATTTTTTCTTAAAGCATTCTGATGACAATATTTTTGGCTTTTTGGCCTAATTTTCGTGGGCTAGTTACATATCTCGAATACTTTGATAATAAAGGGGCTTGTGCTCCCCTACATATGAATTTAGTAGTAGGTAACTTCATTAAAATTTTCACATGCATAGTGATGGGGGTCACTCCAGTGCATTCTACCGTATTGAAAAACCACAGTCTATACTGCTAGGATTTTCCACTATCAACTGACACCTGAGACCTGACATATTAAAAGACAAATACCTAGAACGATAGAAAGATAAACCAAGCAAACCCAAATTTACAAGTTTAAGGAAACCTGGCTGGGGTGATGGAACACCCCTGTTGTCATCCGATGGTTACAAATGTCTTCTGTGATTTTTATAAAATTTTTTCTGTTCTTTAAAATTAGTGCTATCTAAAAACTTACACTTAGCAACTATTAATTGTGATAACCTCACATAAAACTTTTTTTATTTAATTTAAAAATTTAAAAAATGATGCATAGCAAAATCGTCAAAAAAAATTTTAATCTTATTTATTTTTGAAATTTCCATATCTCAATTTGTTGAAAATTTTTGATTTTTTTATTTAAGCCTAGCTTATAGTTCCAATACGAACAAAATTTTATAAAATGTTCAAAATAATTTTCCACCTATTCTGTGTGCACCAAATTGTATAATATTCAAGGCAAAAAATATTTCCTTGGTCTTAACCACAATTGAGTCATTAATGTATCCTAAATTATAGCCTTAAAATGGAAAATAATAACTTACATGCAAATAATCCATTGAGGTGAATATATTTTTTGTTTGGGAATGTAAACCAACCATTAAAAAAAAATGCATTCACCACACTTTTTCGCATGCAAAACAATAGCCGGTCCATTACATGAAACTGTTGATCAATCATGCAAACAATTAATTGTGCATTTCACCTCACTTATTTTTGACATGCAAGAATATTAGCAAATATTTTTTTTTGCACACGGGAACTGTAGCTTAAATAAAAAAATTTAATTTGCATACCAAAATTATTATTTAAAAATGATTTTTTTTTAAATATTTGTGACTAAGAAATATATTTTAAAAAAACCGCTCCAACGATTTAAATTTGTTTCCATTAAATCATATTTGATCAAGAATTTACACAGCATTCCTTATTTCACCCTAAATCACTAAAGGAGTTGTTTTAGCTCATTTAAATATGTTATTTTTTATGCTTTTTAACATTTTTTTTTTTATAATTTTTAAGCCCTCAGTTTCTTGAACATAAAAACTAGTACGTGTGACCAATTCATGCATTTTATTTTATTTGTATAAACACAATTTCTAGGTTTTAATGAAATCTGACATAACCTTGATGGAGAAATCTAGAAGAGTGGATTTTGTTAAGACGTAACATCCGCCGGTGTGTGCGTCTGTGCGTTTTTACGTTTGTACGTCTGTCGTAAAACATATAAACTCAGTAATTTATGCAAAACAATTTTTCAATATATCTTCTAAAATCCAACTAGGTGTGCAAAACAAAAACCATTAAAGTCAATTTCTAACTGCTAAGACAAATTTTAAAAAATCGGCAATTTTTTTAACGGTGGCGTTTGGTGCACCTCAATAATTAAACCCACCATATTTCTCCATTCATTTGATTGTAAAATAAATTTTCTTTTAATTTATTCGCAGTTGAAACCAATCAAAACACCAACTGCAATTTAACAACAACTTGTTGCCTGTCTCTTGGTATTAAGTGTCTTTGCTTTGAACAAACTCCCCAACATTCTTTCTTCATATATTTTAAACACGTGCAATGTCACGTCCAAGAACTCTTAAGAAAAAAAAAAAAAATAAACATAAAAATAAACAGAAACTTCTCAAAGTCACTGGCTGTTGCATGCAGCTGACAACAATATATTTACAGCCAATCGGTTCTATATGGTCTTGGGGAGACACACCTTTGTAGAATGTACCATTTAAATAGCGGTGTCATCATAAGAACCTGGTGGTGTGGTCTCAATTCTCGATCCCAATCCCAATCTTTTCTGTTGGGAGCCCAACTTTTTTTTAAAGATAAAAAAATAAATGAAGTTGCCCTACAACTCTTTTGTTAGTAAGAGACATAACCCATTATATGGACCACCACCAGACAAGAAATTATAGTTTATGTCCATTCTGGAGCTAATTACTAAGCAAGCAATGATGATGCCTGAGCGAGTATACCTATACAACTTGTGGTGGTGGTTTGTGCCGAACAATAATCATCACAGGAAAAAAAAAAAGAAAAACACTCACCTAGAGGGCAGAACAAGGAAAACTTGTCCATGTCCGAGTATACGCCGAGTTGAGTTGAGCATTACCGGTATGTTTCTGCTGTATCAAAGACAAGGCAGTAGATGGGAGGGAATCTTCGAGGTTTTTTCCCACCATGAAATTTAGTTTTTCAAAGCAATCACGGCCCCTATTCCACAAGAGTGAGTATTTTCGACACATCGATATTTGTGATTCCGCAAGAGTGAGTTTAAATTTTTTGATAACTTGTACACTTTCAGTCAAATCTTTGCGGGATTGTGGCCTAGGAGTAAGAATTTCAACAAATTATCATTTTTTAAGTCAATTTTTCAAAATTTATTTTAAGCTTACTTAAAGAAGGCTTTGTAACATGGAGTAAGGGGGCTAAGGGGGCATCCAGCCAAACTTTTTCTCATAGAACATTTATAAAGATCCAATCTGACTTTATTCTTTTCTTTTCTCTCTAATATGTCTTCCAAAAGAGTAAAAGATGAACGCACTCCAAATGACAGCCAGTTGATCACCTGAAGGAAAATGACAGTTCAATGAAAAATAGCGGTATTCAGACCAGCTTCAAATGAGTCGACTCATTTTGACGTCTTCCTTTTTTGTTCACTCCTATTTTTTGGTAAGATAAAGATGGAGAGGTTGGCAGGAATTTTCCAAAAACTTAACAACCTCTGCCTCACTTGCACATCTCTTTCTTTCCAAGAGATGAGAGTGAGATAAAAATGACAGACGTCAAAGTGAGTTGCCTCATTTGAAGCTTATCTGAACATCGTTAATTACTACAAAATAAGACATCTTATTACTGCGTCCTACAAAACCCCTTATCCCCTTAAAAATTATTATGAAAAAAATAAATGTGAATGGTTGACCCCTCCGAAATAATAATTTTTTTTAGCTACAGCCTTGACTGCCTTCCTGTACCTCTTCGAAATCGTCATTGTTGACCATACAAACATACACACATGGAAAGCAAAAGACTCTATGGACTGGTTGAATCAAGAAGGCAAACATTGGGTATGTGTTTATTTTAGCCTTCGGGTGATCATGAGATCAGATTAAAACACCTGAGAACGCACCTGAGTAAATCAATTCATTCCACGAATTTGGGTGTGCGCGGTCGCATACACAAAGGCAAACAACTAGAAAAGGAAAAAAAAATAACATTGAAAGAATCAGAATCAGGCCTGCTATGTAGAATTGCCTGCGCTTGGTTCGTTCTTGAGATCACCAGAGACAGCAGAGATCGGAAGGTTTTTCTTCTTCTGGAATTTTTTTTTCTTATGAACGGTGAACGAAGACGTATACGACGACAACGACACGGCTACGATGACGATGACTGGGTTGAATCATTTATCAAGTGAGACCAAGAGTCAACAAAGTCGAAGTCGGTCTCAGAGTAGGTAGTGCTGCACAGTTGACGCATAATCAAAACCGGCCGAGAAAAGTAGGAGTGGATTAGATAGCTTTTAGGAATTCTTCTTTGCGTGATCTTCCCATTGACACCTGCACATTAGAATGAGATTATATATTTTAGGATCTTGAAAGAATGCAATGTTTCTTTCTTCTAAAGACTAAGACTATGGGTAGGTACGATTACGATGATGGTTGAAAATGGAATAGAAATATGGTGATATGGTGAGCAAATAAAAAGATTGAAACTTCCTGAGTTAAGGGAATTATGTTATTAAGATAAAGTGAATGCGTGTATGTAAGACGGTTGAAATGTGTGCACGTGTTGAAAATGATGACTCATTAAAATGTTAAGTTAATGAAGGATTTGTATTCCATTTGTCTTGATTCTGTGAATCCGTTAATTTCGATTGTTTTCTATTTTTATATCTTGTCTTTCATGGTCGTTTAGGTTGTGGGAAAAAAAAAGAACTCAGAGAGTTCTAGAGAGTCAAATAATCTTGGAACTATAGAAGTCGAAGGGAAAATATCGTATTTTATTATTATATTTTCTTGTGATGAAGCGGGTATCAAGACAAGTTTGGAACTATTAAAAAAGGAGTGGGCTGAAGATGCTTTTTTGTTAAAATCCTTATTCACACAGACTTAAACAACGAAATCGAAGGTTTAGTAAAGATACCGTTCTCTGAGAAAGACTTTAAGACCTACCCTTAGTAGGAGTGCCTTGGATAATGGCATTATTTTGTAGACAAATGTCTGTTAAATCTTTTAAATGGTTGGCTACACATGCAATTAAATATTATGAAAAGCTAAAAATTGCAGATAAAGTCAAACATTTGAAACATATTGTTTCACATCATTAACCACAGCCATTAACTCAAATGGAACCACTATTCAAAACATTTTGCAATAGTTCACGGTTATTTTTAATTTTACTATAAGTAAAGCTTAACATTTTCAGCAAACAGGTCTGTGAATTGACTGTACATAGTCATTAAAAAAATATTACAAATATGTAAAAGATGTAGACCAAATAGTTTCGGCAGCAGATTTTGGGAGTGGATGTTCAACCAAAATATGAGTGCTTATGTGGTTTTATTGTTTCATTTATGCATCAAAATATAGAATACAATTGGTCTGAAAGGTTGTCCTATGAAGCACAGGTGATATCCAAGGTCTTTGTCCTAAAAGCATCAATCGTATACGGTGACTTACTCATTGTATTTTACAATGCATGTCAGCTTATGCTTGGTGTTTTTGTCAAAAAAAAAACGCCAGGAATCATTCGGATGGTCTTACACAAAAACCTCCAAATCAACCTCTTTATAATACAACAACTATGAGGGTGATGCTGGCAGCGACATTCACTCAGTACAAGCAACGCTTCAGCTCCAAACAGCGGCTGCCCAGAGGCACTCAGAGGTAATAGCATAATGAGATCAAGATTCCTAACAAACTCTTTAACTCCCCATCAAGACATTTCCAAAAATGGTTATATCCCCCCAATATTATGTTTAATTTTTAATTTCAAAATTTTGAAATGTTCACTAAAAAACTTGAATTATTAAAAATTAGGAAGAAATTACCAGAATCAGAAAATTATGTTTTTAAATCAGGTGTAGATTTTCCAGGTGGTAAACAATACATCTAAAGCGGTATTAGCGACTTTACGTTTTCAAAAGCATTGAAGCCTGTCAAAATTTAAGTTGTAAATAACTGTCTGAAATATCAATGAGCGTAGCGTATCTTAGACTCACAAATGCCTTACAATCGACGGTTTGCAAATTTTCATTTCCAGTTCATTGCTTATGAGATTCAAAAAGTTCCACAAATATTTTAAAACAGAAGTCTCAAATTTTGTTCTTTACAGAATATCTGGAAAGAGTGTTCACAATTAGGCACAAGCAAAAGTTTAAACAAGCCAAGTTTGAATAAGCCATAAGTTTGAGTCCAGACTCTTTTCGAAAATAGATGAGTGCAAAAGTGAGATCTTTTCTTTCCTTCGCTTTCTTTTAATATTGAAATCTAAAATGGTTGTGAAGCATCAGAATGTAAAATTGCCGCCCTGAAAAATTGAATTGCCCCCTGTGGGGCGTGGGCCCCACGTTGGGAAACACACACTCTAACTAATACAAACATTTGCTGCAACTACACCTTTAAACTCATGGAAGCAGCGTCAAACATGGTTGTAAACAATGATATGTCCAAAGATGAAAAGTGGGAACTTGAATATTTTTATGGAAACTGTTTCCGCAACTGTTCCCAGGCAGACATGATCTAGAGATCTCTAAATATAACAAGCCACCTTGGACAAAATTACACACTGACCATCATTGAAATAAGAATTCCTGCTGAAAATGTCGTGCATTGGAAAGTAACTCCTCAGAACGAGTAAAGAGCAACTCACAAAAAAGAACAACGCTGTGTGAGACGTGACAAAAAAGCAATGATGAACTAGCTTGTGAAAAATGCGGAACATGCTGCAGTGAGAAGGGACGCAAGTGAGCTGTACAGAATTACCAAGGAAATTGTTTGGCAATGTTATACCACAGCCATAAACTGCTCTATTTTGGTGACAATGGAAGATCAGCTAAGAAAATGGATGGAGCGCAATGACACCGGCCCACCATCCTGTGCAACACTTAAGCTTACGATCCTTCTCCTTGGAACAAACAAATCAGCTAGGCTTGATATCATATCAGCCAAGTTCTTGGAGGTAGGTCCTGAAATAACTGTAACAGGATTCAAAGTGAGTTAATGGAGTAAGACAAGGAGATGTGTTGTCACCAATTCTGTTTTTATCGGTAATAGCTGATGTTTTTGACTGCTAAGGTTGATACGAACGTGAGAAATGGCATCCAATGGAATCGTTTCGTAAAACTTATAGTCATTTGGTTAACACCGACAATATACTCGTATGTTTCATGTCAAACAAATGTGCCAATTGCTTCAAAAAGCGGAGTGCTTACTGGCTTTAAGAACAACGCCAAAAAGAAACACATAACAGCATTTTATTCTGAGACTAAATGCTATTGAAATGATCACACAATTCAACAAACTTTAATGTCGTCAATAGCATTAGCAAAGCTCGTAATGCATTTGAAATGCTTTCTCCAATGTGAAACTCCAGTATAAAAACGCTGCTCACCTAGCTGAAACTCTTCGAGTCCAATGTTAAATTCGTCCTTCTGTACATCTGTGAAGCTTTAACTTCTAAGAAACACTTAGAGATCAGCTGTAGGTACTTGATGTTCAGTCTATTGATATTCAGCTACACTTAAGCACCATGCCGCGAATCTGGATAAATGGAGAGAGAATGTTGCTGCCCTTTGCCGCAGGAGGAGTTAAAGCGTTGCTGCAAAAACTGCAGTGACCGTACCGGGGTAAAATTGTGATCTTCCATATTTGTTCACCATCAATTTATTCATCAAATAACCATACATATATGTCTCTTCTTTGTCTATTTTAAATAAACAATTTAAACAAATCAATTGCTTAACATATCCAGCAAGTTTTATTACATATTTCAATTCAATGCACTTTTTGAATAAATCAGCAAATCAACATATATACAAATCATCATTTTAAAAGCGATATTATTCCATTTCTCTCCCACAACTTTTTGCAATTGAAAATCGATTACCTCAATGTAAACTCCGGCAAAAAAGATAAATTCATTTTTGCTGTGATATATGGATATACGAGTATACTCTTTGCATACGGAAACTCAAGCAATTCCTTTTGGATACGAGTAAATTATGCAAACATCTTCCACCGGACCGAGATGATGATGATGATGATGTTGTGGCTATCTGTAATCGGTTATATTCCATTGCTGTGTTACACACATTGCCCCTAACCCTCTCTAACCGACAGTATATTGCTGTTCTTAGCTCTAATCAATCTCAACGCGCATGTTGCCAAGCAAGCAAGCAACTGTGAAACGGCCACTCAAATGAAGATGAGCAATTCTTGCTCGAAAACATGGAAGAGACCATGATGATGGCTTGACTTCAGATGGCATACACGGATAAATTGTACAGTATGTACACCTATAGCCCAACAAGCACTACAAAACTATACAAGTCTCTTCAGCCTCGTCGTCTAGAGAACCGCAAAACAGACAGAAAACGTATTCAAGCCACAGAAATCCCAATCCCAGCAGATCATTATGAAATGAAGATGTCAACAAGTTACCAGCGTCGCTTCTGTGCCCGTTCGTCTACGTCTATGAGATATACCTTGAATGTCGCGTAAGCGTTATGTCGTCGGACCGTGGCTAGCTGTGCACAACCATGTTTGCCATTAGTTCGCCTTGGGCTCTCTGACTTCAAGTCATATATGCGAACACGCAGCGACAGAATCTATGCCGACTCCGCAGTCCATACGCCATGAAAGATGTTATGATAGTTTTCTCAACAATTCGAATCGGGGAGAGAGCTGAATAAACATGCCAACTGATTTGGCATTTTGATTGCACATTTATACACACAAAATGCTTAAGTCAGTCTGTCTGTCTGTCTGCTTGATTCAGCTCTATCTATCGCGTCGTGTATATGCGCATGCAAAACTGTTGAATTGTTTAAAAGACTACTTCCGTTGCTTTGTAAGCATAAGCACGCCATAAAGATTGTTTATTCCGAAATTCGAAATCAATATGTCACTTTCAGTCGAATCGCATGACAGCAAGCTCTAAATACTTGTGTTGCTGTTGGTGTATGTGGCATTCACGGGAATAAATTAGCTGACTTTGGCTTAATTAGAACATCATGATGGCGGCTAAATTTGTTGTATTGCACTCTCGATAACCCATTCGAGTAATATTGCATGTAAGCCGATATGCAAGCAGCTGAAGCCCACATAACCACCCAAAGCTGCAATTACACAAATATTAGATAAAAACTGACTGCAACTGTCAATTGCAACAGAATTGATTAGAAAACGAAAATAAAAACAAAACATGAAACCAGTTACGCATGCTTACGCATGTTTAGAGCGCACTAGGTGAGGGCAATTACCGCTGAATTCCAATGCGGTTGCGGCTGGCACGATTCGGGTTCGATGACAGACCAAATGTCAAGTAAGTAATTTTCATAATCGCACAGTCTGCGAAAATGTATAACCTATGTATGTACGTACTGTAAGTGCTGCCAGGCTAGTCGCTGGTAATGGTGGTGGTCAGTGTAAGTAGAGTAACTCTTATACCAATGAAGCACTGACACTTGAGCTGACTTCAGTCGCTGCACTAATTTACTTTACAAAGCGAAGTGTCCTACCGCAAGTCGAAGTCGGCCGATTAGACAACAGCAGCGGCAGTGGCGGTGGCAATGACGAGGGAGAGACACCAAAAAGTGTAGGAGGGGTGTTAGATTTATGCACTTGCTTGGCGCTCAACTTGCTTCTACCAAAACGTTGACAGTGGCCAAAACATTTGCAGG
This sequence comes from Dasysyrphus albostriatus, assembly GCA_946251815.1. Lineage (NCBI taxonomy): Eukaryota > Metazoa > Arthropoda > Insecta > Diptera > Syrphidae > Dasysyrphus > Dasysyrphus albostriatus. The sequence continues at coordinate 145,143,014 of OX276336.1, forward strand.
TGCAATGTTCCCGTTTTTGGCACTGGGTCAAAATGCAATGCAAAGAGAGAAACTAAATAAAAAATAAAAAAACTAAAACAAAATAAATAAACAAACTAAAGATAAATATAGGAGAGATACAAAATATTGTTAATGCTAGGAGACACAAGCTGTGCGAACTTTGACGGAGGTAATCGTATCAGATTCAAATAATTGTAATTTGAGGATTTTGCTTTGAAGTGAAGGTTATTGACTTGTGCTGTAGATGCTCATTGTCATTGGATTTGATTTCTCAACTCAATTATAAATTGACGGAAGAGATTGATGGTTACAAAATAAATAAAGAAATCAAATGTTAGATAATGCTCGTCCAGCAAATGATGATTGAGTTTGGACAGCAAATTACGTAGCACTGCGTTGGCTAGTAAGCTTGAATTACTTGAGCCTATCACTTTGCTAGATAATAAAGAGCAGCACTATCTATAGAGCCTGATTACACCATTCGTGTTTTCGGACTTTACGTATTGCGTCTTTTTGACACATTGAGTGAGGGGTGTAGAAATGTAGGGAGAATAAAAAAACGAAAGCACGTATGAAAATTTTAAGATTTTTTCTGGTTGAACTTTGACGTTTATGATTTGACAAACGAGCGGAGGTGGAGGATGCTTTTAAACTTTTAATAATGAGCCTTAAAATTATTTTCGTGATTAAACAGATATAGGATTGAAAAAGAAGTGATTAAAAAATATTTTTAAGTATTATTTCTGTCTATTTTCCAATAAATGAATCTGCAATTTTTTGAACGTCAGAAAAGCTAGGCATTTTTGGTTGCGTGTAATCACAAAGGTAAGTACCTGTCAAAAAGACGAAAAACGAAACGAACGAAAACACGAATCGTGTAATCAAGCTCATACTGACAATTACAGGCAGTGAACAATTTCAACGTTCAGAGTATACATGCTAAGGATATTTAAGTCATTCAGTCGCAAAAAATAGAACACATGAGTTTCAATGTAAATGAACGCACATGGCACCAAAAACTCTTGCTAAGCTGCGATCAATTTTTTTGTCGTTGCCAAGTGCGTTCCTGGTACTAAGAAATCATACTGGGTTGCGATCAAAGTTTTAGTCGCAACAACAACATATCGCAAGTGCGCTCACAGCCTTATTTTTCAATTAGAATTTCTAAGGCTAAGGCTAAGACCGCACATACTACCGCGCGACTATTCAATCGCCAGAAATGATACACATGAATTTAAATGAGAATGAATACATATGCTACCAAGAAATCGTCGCGATTAAAAGTCGAAAATTTGTTCCATATTTCGGGTGATGCGATTGTCGAAAGTTAAAATGAAACATACGCAGTGCTCACACTTGCGATTTAAAATAGTGCAACTAAAAATCGTAGTCACAACTAGGAAAAATCATGCACGCTTTTGTGATTTTGAATCGTATGATTATTTAGCCGCAAGCAATGACACACATGGTTTTAAATGCGATTGCACACATTTGCGACTTTTGAATCGCAGCAATTAAAAAAACGAACCAGATCCTTTTTTTCAGTCCATAATTTTTGGCGTTCGTAGCCTTAATCGTTAATTTGATGATCGCTAAGATCGTTTATTTTCTATGGAAAGATAATCCAGACGAAGACGCAAATACATTGATGGTGCCCTACGTCATTTTTGTTTGGACGATCGGAGTTACTTTTTTTCAATTTCAGTTAAGTTGTTAAGTGTATTCCAAAAATAAATCAGATTGCTCAAAACATTCTCCATTCAAAGCACTCTCCACTTGTTCGAGCTCTGTTTACTATGTTTTCAGTCTGCTGAAGATCTTTGATATTTTTAACTATTTATATTTAAAAATTTATTTTCAATTTTACAAGAGCATTAATTGTTTTTGTTTGCCTCGAAGGCATTTTTATTTGTACTAATTAAACTTTTGGAAGTTATAATTTCGGGCTTGATACATGTTATAAAAGTCTTTATTATCTGAGGTTATAAAATTAACTAAATATACTTGAGATTGTACAATATTGCCCTTCGTAATGAGAGTTTAACGTTTGTTGTTTTAAAAACTAAAAAATTAATTTTCATTAAACCAAGTTTATGATCTTGACCCCTTCCTATGATATTGTCCTTGTCCAGTTTAATCTTCGTAAAGAAACTCTTGTCATGTCTACACCTCGAAATTATTATTCGATTGAATCAAGTGTCTATTAAGTTATTGCCATGAAATCTGATAATCAATATACAAAATAACTTTTCCATTGAAAAACCACAACATCCACCTGCAAATTATCGTCATAGTATAACCGCAACACGTCAGATTTGACCTGGTCCAAAAGTGCACTCATTCATTGTTGAAATCCGATGCGATCGATGAACACAACTCAATGACACACACATGTCATGATCATCACCGTTTCTGAGTAATTTATTCAAGTTCAAGTTGGGATTGTCCATTGACACTTTGCTCCAACAATGTAAAGCTGCATTAACACTAAGTTAACCCACCCACGTCAACATACTTACATACATGAACCTATTTATAACATCATAACACTGTCATTTAACATCAAATAACCAATCTATTCAACCTTTTTGACTCATCTTATGGCCACAAAATGTATTCCGTCACATAAAATGCAAATTCACCTCATTCCATCGTCGTCGGCGTCGCGGTCGTCGCTAGACAGATCACCCAGAGATCACTAAGAATTATCATAAACGACCATGTCAACATCGTCGATTGCGCTGAATAATGCAATGGCAATCGAAAAATTACCATTCGTGTCGACAGAATGCGAATGCGTTAAGTCTTGGCCGCATATTTTTGGGCAACGTTCTGTGTTGAGAATTGAAAGATATTTTTGAATATTTTCCCTGAAAAATCAAAACAACAAGAAAAAATGTAAAACACAAACAAATAGAAAAACAACACATTGATGTGTTTTATTGGCGGCCATGATGATGATGACGATGACTATACGCTGTCGACGACTGGCGGCCACATGTTGGAATGCATCAACAAAACGTGAAAATTGGCGTGTTCAATAAAATGTTCAAACAAAAATGGAAAAATACATTTTTTAAACTTGTAAATCAAAGTAAAAAAAAAAAATAAAACAAAAACTAAATCAGTTTAACGAACGCAAACAGCTGTCACGATTTTGTCGAAATTTTGCATGCAATTAGGTTCCATTGGCCACATGTGTGTGCGTCATCGGATCGTGTTTTATTACCCTTTCGGGAATTTAATTTTTCCCGATAAATACATTTTGTTTTGTGCAGATAAATGTGTCGAGTCAAAAAACTTTCTCACATTTAATAAGAAAAAAAAAAAAAAAACAGAAAATCAGGTAAATTTACCAATCGGAAATGCATCCACAGAACCTGACAATTGCCAGAGTTCTGGCATATGGAATTTGCAATGCAACTCAGTCATTGACACGTCCATGCGACATTTGTCACATTCTTATGCTGTTTCAGCAATTCACCGTAAAACATTCCGCAACACGTAGTTGTATATTGCACGAATGTAGAAACAAAACAAAAAAAAAAAAAAACAAAACACAACAAACTGTTTCGATTCTTGAGAAAGAAATGCGGTGCAATTAGCACCTTGTCGCCGTTGTTGTGTAGTAAGAAGTACCTGACTTCACAGCTCGATTCTTAGAGGTGTGAGAGCCAGTGCCGACAATTTCCTGTAGACAGACACCCGATCTTTTCTTTTTTTTTTTGTAATAAATCACTGAACCATAAAACACGATTTTATGAGATTCTTATATTACGCCAATACCTTAAGCAGTCAAGACAATATATAAGTATGAGCATGTGTACCTTACCTACTGGAACGTGCTAAGAATATATTTTGCATGTTGTATGCTGTGCAAGTACCCACTAAGATACATAACTTGGTTCTAGAGAAACGATTTGCTTAGATCTAAGATATGGAGAAGAAAATGAGGCTTGGGTTGGGATACGCCATCATGAAGGTATTTAATATTTTATGTCGCACTAAAATGCAAGAAAAAACATAATTTCTTATGACTTAAAATATTACCAGCATCTCATGAACCCTTGTGTCTGGTGTGCCTGTTAAAAACAAAAGGCTCAAAGTTCTGCTTTCAAAATTCTTCGTTCCCACATACAAGACAATAACATATCCGTTTCCGTAATAATAAATCCAAACTAATACATGAATTACCTTAAGTCAGTGATTTGAGTGTGAAATTCCATAAATAAAACAAAATTCAAGCTTATCTACTAATTCAAACAAATATAAATTCGAGCAATGCAATTTAAAATACTTTTGACATTTCTGCCAAAAACAAGAAGCAAAAAAAGAGTTTGTAAGTGAATCATTCTGCCTTACTATGCGTTTCACATGGAAAATATTTCGCCCGACAAATATTTGTTCCCAAGGAATTTTAAAAGCTATTATGAGTTTCACCTGAAAATCTCTTGGCCTAAAGTAAACAAAAAAACTTGTGCAAAGGCACTAGTCAGTGCCCCCTGTTATTCTTTTGTTCGTTGACAAAAAATAGATGACAATTGATGTTCTTAGTTGCAAGTAATTACGAAATTAGTTCTCACAAAAATGTGGAATTTTCGTTTTTTGGGTTATTCTCATAATAGGCGAAAAGTGAAATGTCAATTTTTCCGTGTGGAATTTTGTTCACGTGAAAGTCACTATAAGGTTGATTATGGTAAGTTAAAAAAGAGCGTGTGAAAGATTTAGATTTGGTGAGAAAATTTATGTGCAGTGTTTTTTGTGGATTGTTGTAGATTTTCGTTAAGATTTGATAACAAACGTAAATAGTATATTTAATGCAGTCTACTTTTTGTATGAGTATGAAATGTGTGAATTAACTTTTGAATAAAGTTAAAGTTTATTTATTAATTATTTAATTAAACTGGTCAACAAAATTAAATTTTTTTTGTTACAGAAACCTAAGTATACTTTTCTGTAAGTTTTTAATATGCAGAGCTCAAATCTGAAGTCAGAAAATCTCTATCGAATCATGTTTTTGAGATATTCCCGTTATAAAATAAAATGTAAAAAATTAACGTCAAATTTTACACCTGTTCGACACATGCTAGGTCAGGCAGAAAAATGGATATGACTTGAATTTTTTGCCGTTGGCTCTTAGACTACCTATAGCTAATAAAACAAGTATTTAGCTATAGCTTGAAATCGTATTTTGTTACTATACAAAATTTTAGTAGTTTTGGCTTACTCAATGTTATTTTTAAATTGTTTGTGTTACTGAACAAAAAATACCAAACATGCTTCTTCATTTTTTTTTTAACGCTTCCTCATTTTCTGCCACACAGCTAGAGTTCCGATGTTATTAAGAAAATGTTAAATAATCAATCAAGTAACGACCAAGACCAAAGTTTTAGTCTTGTTATATTCGACGTATTTGAGGCAAAAACATTGTTTATAATTTTTTATTGCTTTTTTGGGAAATCAAAAACAAAGTTTATCTATTAAAATATCATCAGCTTTTTGTCAAAGCCACGTAAGTTGAATTTGAAAAATAGCTTAAAAGATACAAAAATTTGATTCGCTACTTTCAGCCGTCAAATTTTGTTTAGATTCAAAAAGATTAGTTCTGAAAATAATTTTCAATTAAAACATTTTTAAAAATAAGCACTAAAATTAGTTCTAATCTCTTGGGAACATTTCTGAAAATTTTGAACTATCTTCTTTAGATTTGGTACAAATCAGTATTGGAGTCATTTTTTATGTAAATGTATACACTCAAGCGCATATTTTAAGACATTTCAAACATAAAATTTACTTAATTCCTGACTTCGACAATACTTTACTTAAAATTTGGGACCCTGTTCTGACCTAAATTGTGAAGCCCCTGTTTGAAGAAGACAAAAATAGGCAATACCAAATTTCATTAATTTATAGCAAGAATTGGCGTGGGGAACGATTTTTGCCCGATTTCGCCAAAATTCAACTAACGGACAACTGTGCAAATTTATGGATGAGTTTCTGTATTTATTTAAAAAAAAAACATGCAGCAATACATATTATACGCAGTTTATTAGCACTCTCAGTGCTTAACTGACAACAAAAATTGTAAAAATTTGATTCGGTGTCCGTAATAAAAATTAAGTATTCGCCATAGTTCACAAAACTAAGTTAGATAATAACTATGCAGGTTGTCAAAATAAAATGTCAGTAATTTAAAATTGCTATTCAAAAGTTCCTCAAATGATACAAACATATAACAACATTTTCACGCGATAAGGCCACAATTGTTTGAAAGCTTGAGAATAAATAATTGTGGCTTTGGTGGATATGTAGATAAATTTAGAAAATTGGAGCCGAAAGTATAAACTTTGTTTCAAATGATTGAAAAGTTTGTGTACTTCAAACTTTATCGAAAAGAGCTTTAAGAACTTTGAATAAGCTTTCTACTAAACAGGTATGGTAATTATAAGGAAATTTTACTCGAATTTTTCGAGTAAAAATCAGACATCAATAATATTGTGTTGTTGATTTTTCCAAAAGTAACCAACGTAACATTTTTTCCAATAATTTAAGCAACAATGTACTTTTTCGGCCTTCTATTTAAGTAGATACAATTGTATTGTGAGTAAAGGCAGAATTTGATAGCTCTGCATATCGTCGGCGTTCTTGCAAAACTTTGCCCTTATAAATTATTATTTTATTTATTATTTATTTTTATTTATTTTTTATTTATTTATTAAAAATTTAATATTTTTTTCTCTCAAAAAATATCGCAGAATTCAAATTTGAATGCCTTGCAACTCTTTAATTGTTTCTTTTTGAATCCATCAATCAGTTTTTAAACCTTTATTTAGTTTCTTAAAATTCTCTCTATGTAATTAATTTTAAAGTGGGTGGTGTCTTCAAATTTATTTTTCACTTTTCCATTGGATAAGTTATTGCAATTGTTGTTTCGATCTTCCTAGAACTGGAATCCATCATTTTAAGAAAGATGACTGTGTTTATAACGTTCATCCGTTCATACGTTCGTGTCTTCGTAGGTTTGTACGTTTTTACGTTCGTACGTTTGTACGTTTATACGTTTTTTCTTTTTTTCATTCACCATATCTCAAGAACATATTAAGATAACGACTTCAGAAGAATTTTATTTTATAAATACAAAGTAGTTTCAATACGTGTAGAAAGGACTTTCAAAAAAATTCAATAAGCGGTTTTTTATGAAAATAAATTCTTCGGTCTTGAATATCTCAGAACGAATGATGGTTTTGACTTTGGGTTAATTTTAAAAATTGGTAAAAATATGAAAACCTATAAACTCATATTTTTTTTATCAACAAAATTGCTGAAATTGTTGAAATAAGTTCTTCAGTCCGAATATCTTAAAAACAAACAATGATATTGATTTCAGGGTAGTTTAGTTCTATGCACTAGTTTAGAATTGATAATTAATAAATTTATTTCAAAATAGTCAATCAATAGTTTTTTTCTTAAGTGAACAAAACTACAAGAAATTTTACCAAAAAGTGTTAAACAAGTTTTTTGCTCCCAAATATGTTTATTCAGTCATTGATTGAACAATGTTTTGGTCTCTATCTTTGGCCTTCACTTGATTGCATATTGAACATCTGAAAACGATTTCGAATATCTTGAAAAGGGGATTTCTTAATAAGAAAATAATATCAGGCTTCTAGCTTCCGAAGGCACCAGTGGGAAGTTACTAGTGTATGTTGCACCCAGCCTCTTTTTTAATTTTACAGAAAGCCAACGATATATAAATTTAGGTATAATTGACGAGCTTAGGAACAAGAGGTGAAGTTTTACTTTTTCTTTTCTCAGAAATCAAGAAAAACATAATTAAGGGTATGTCCACCAAATGTTTTATATTTTCTTTTCCATTTATGTGTGTCACATAAGCAGACCGTATTTATTATTAGTTTTTCCATATGTTTTGAAGTGAAGCTAGTATTTAATTTAATATTTTGAATTCGCCTTCTATTGATCCAAAACTTAAATATTGCAAGCAAAAATGTCACCATTTGAAACTCAGCCATGTTTATAAAATTTCACTGGAAAATATGTTTCAGAAGTTCATAGTAAAACTCGGATAAATCGGTCCTAAATAGCTCAAATACATCATATACGTAAATTTCTAGACAAATTATATTTCAAATTAAAACAATACTTTCATGTCTCGTTTAAAAAAAATATCTGTGGTGTTTGGTAGAAATAGAAACATGATAAATCTACAAATTAATTTTCATCGATTTTGAACCTAAATGGATTGACTGATATTCTTTAAATTTATTAACACATTCTTTTGAAAAAAATTATGATCCAAATTGGAAGAGAATTAGTTCCCCCATTAAGGCTTTAGCTTGATGTAAATTATTGGATGTACTCATATGTAAAGACGCAAATTATTTTATAGAGTTATACTGTTTCAACCAAACATCACAAGACAGGTACATGTTTGCGCTCGTTAAAATAATGTTTACCTAAAATTTAATTGAACAAGACACAAACCTTTTCAAACTTTTATCTGCAGTTTGAAAAGTGCCAATTTTTGTTGAAAATAAATCTATCTACCTAATTTATTTTCTTATAATTAGATAGGCTCACAACACAAAATGACCTTTTCTACTTTAAAAACTTCACCTTTATATTGATACGTTTGTGTATTTTGTTTAACTTATAGCTAGACAGTTAATGCAAATTAAATGACTTTTTTCCAGACAGAAATATTCACGATCGTAAATATTCATTTTACTAAAGTATTTTTACAATAGGTACAAGTACTAGACCGTCTGTTTTCTTTTTTTTTTTAAAACTATTGTATATCTTTCCAAGGAAACACACCTGATGGATGAATTCGTTTTTCAGGATGATATTAATAATTGCAGGGTGAATGAGTAAACAAGTTGCAACGTTTTTAAAAAAAAAAAATGCACCCTCAACTTTACCCTTGCAGGTGGTCGACCGCTTTCTTACCACAAGAAGACAAAAATTCCATTTCTTATCTGGATATTTGATCTTCAACAAGAGGAAATACTTTGTAACTACCTGTTGTTTTGGGTAAAAGTTATAAGAGAAAAATGAATTTCCATTAACAAATGCAATAAAGGTTATCAGTTGAAATTGAAGTGTAAATGAATTTTAAAATTGTTTTTATTGATAGTTTTTGTTGTTGGGATTTTGGCTCAGTAAACTATTTTCAAATTTTATGATAAGACTTTCAAGAACAGGTTACAAAAACCTAAACAAATTAGCACTGAATGCATTTAATATTTAAAGAGATCCCTTGAGTTGTCGATGTAATTTAAACTTCCTAGTGAATCTCACAAACAAAAAAAAAATGGATCTACGAGACTCTTAAAATTTCATTACTATTTTTGAGATTTTTAGATTACACTTGAGATACAGATACGATTTTCCTTTTTTGTTTTTTTTTTTAACTGCAAATTTTTATTTTATTAATTTCTAGGAAGAAGTCAAAGCTAAATTCCAGTATCAATGTAAAGATTTTCCATCCTATAGGGATATTAAATCTTCTCAATAAATGTATAAAACCTGCATAATATGGTATTAAATGTCTCCATTAGAGATGTCAATGAGTATTTTGGCGTTTCCTCTACTAAAACTCTCATTGCCTAAATCAAATCCGAAGAGTTCATGTTCATCCTACTTAAGAACATGAGCATGTCATCTTGACTTATAAAATCAAAAACCTAAAATAGCAAATAATCCATTCTTTTTTCCACATAGATTGGTATCTTTCTACTCATAAGTCAATATATGTTGGTATTCCATATAACAAAATACACATAACCATATTATCGCATAAACCAAACCAAATAAAACAAAACTGACAAAACAATCTGCCGTTCATATTGCTAGCATGATTGCCTTACAATGCTATCATATTGGTTGATACTCTCGTAAAACAAGAAAAGGTGTAGAAAATCCAGGTGATCAGGATCACCATATAAAAGATTAGGGATTAAAATATCTTCTCGTATACAATATATGAGCAAATATACGCAGCAGCGGTGTGTCCTTTTTTTTATTGTTAGCTGCACTCGCACATTGCCCTACAAAATTGTTACCTCTCCCTTTCGATTTTTACCGTGGAAAACCAAATCAACCCTCCCAGAACCCAAAACCCAAAACCCAGAACCTCTATAGCATCTGCGCGCCCTGATGCGGCTGAATATCGTTCGACCTTTGACGTTCTCACATGTCCTCCAGATAGTGCGCCATCGTCATCGCTGAAACCCGAAATAAAACTCCCAGAAGAACAAAATGTGTTCGCGTAATAATTTCGAAAATTTTGAACATTTGTTCGTCACATTTACAGCTAAACAGGGGCTGCAATGGGCGCCTAGCCATCAGTGCCTGAGTGTTTTTCTCTTCCTCATTGGATTTTGTAATATGCATTTGCAAGGACATTCACTTCACACATGCGATCATTTGCCGTCGGCATATGTGTCGTTTTATTGAAACAAGCATGTGTACGCTTGTTTTGAAAAAAAAAGTCCTCAATACAATAATTGTGTGTGGTGCACACGTGGTGCTTCTCAACTCAAATATACATACGATGCGTCCTTCTTCCTGGGAGAGAAAAAAAAAGAAAAACCGTCACACGGTCACATCAGCGCAACGCGGCTGTCGTTTGGGATCGATTCAAATGAATTAACGTTCGTCGGCTTGTGTGTGTTGTTTGTATTTTTGCTGCTATATCTGCTGCTGCAGCATGCCACATTTGGCGGATATACAATTTAATCTAGTCGATGACAACTATTATATTGGCAGGCTATAATGCCGCGCTCTAGATACAAAACACACACAACTTTTGCACAAAGTGCAGCTGCAGCAGCAGAATTTCTTCGCGAGAAATTGGCATTCCGCTGGTCGTTGATCGTGTTGATCAACAACAACATTATGGCGTCTATGTGGCACGAGATTTGAACCAGTTACTCATCCGGGAGGTTCAGTTAGACTGTTAAGAGAGATAGGTTAGACTATAGGCATATGGATATGGATGTATGAATGGCATTAGCCAGTTTGCCCACCACAAAATTCAATCTGTGCGCAGCTGACTAAAATACTTTTAATACCTGAAATAAGCTTGACAGTTTTCACAAATGCAAATTAAAAAAAAAAAAAATAAAGATCATTGAACGAACGTGAATAATTATTCTTTTTTTATAGTCGATACAAATATCTAAAGGTACTTATACCTGGGTAGATATTGGCACAAGTTTATTTGCAGAAGTTTGCATCAATGAATTGGGCAGGTGCACTGATTGAATGTTCTATAAAACAAGCTTTTTTTTTATAACTAGTAAATGGCATAGCAGAAAATCGTAATAAATAAATTAGTGCACTTAAGATTTACTTTTAAATATAGGTATTCCAAGTAAAATATGTGTATGTATGTCTTTTTAAAAACAAAAGTTCGAAACATTTTTTAGTGCTTAGTATGTATGTACAATCAAAGAACATACTTACAAGCTGTTCTTGATTATTGAATTTCCATTTAAAGCTTTTTTGTACATAGAAACAAGTTTGGCTTATTTTTAGTTTAAGTGATTAAGAGTTTTAATCTTGTTTTTGATGTTGGATGTTACAAGGTTCAAATTGTTTAATTTGCAAAATTGCTTTAAGCTTCTTATCATCAACACTGTTTCTTAAGCTAAATATAATCAAGCTACAACATCATGATAAAAACTGGCATAATGTTTGTAAACTATATCAATTTTCTGAGAGGCAATTTTTCATGACTAATTCTTCACTCTTCCAGTAAAGAGGCAGTATCCTGGAGAAAAACATTATTATTATTTTAGGTGACATAGGCTTGGACTCGTCTCAATTCCTAGTCCTGTAACTTATCAGTACAACGATAACCAATTAAGCCAAGGGGAACAACGTTAGGTTTTTCTTGATGGATGTTTGGTAACTAAAAATATTTACAGGAAATTAAATCTACGTCGAAAAAACTCGGATTTTAATTGAACATCGCCAAACACTCTTTTGATGTTGTCAAACAATTGCTTTTGCTGGTGTTGTTTGCAAGTATGAGCAAACGGGGCACAAATCTGCGACTGAAAGGTTTTTCATAATTCAAATACATAATTAGGAAAAATTTAAATTACTGATCCTTACCTGTTGCATCTTCAAGTTCGTGCACTTTCAATATCAAACCGTGGGACCCCAATTCAGAAATCAGTGGTTTATGGTTCCCGACGATGGTGAAGAGTCCCCATAACATTTGCATAGCTTTTGTTTAATTTTCGTGATGGTTTTTTGTCCTAAAAAATAATGTTTAATAGACAGTGTTCATTTACCAGCCTCATGTGAGATGCCGCAATTTGACGTCTCTCATTTGTATCTCACTCTCACATCTCTTAAAAAGAAAGAGATAGCTCAGTGAGGCAATAATGAGAGAAAAAAGAAAAACGTTAACGCAGCTCACGTCATATTAAAGCACCCTCTCTCTTCTTCTTGGGTATTGGTTTTTGTAAGGGAACGATAAATAGTCAACTGTCATATACCAACTGACGGAATAAACACTGGGTTATTTTACAAACTGAAAAGTGTTATTACTCTCAAATTAGTTGGCTTTGAAATTAAAAACAATGTTTGTCAATGAATGACAACAAATTTGAAAGACAAGTGGAAATAGCTCAATAATTGACAAACTAAATGTCATTTTGTCCTTGACTGATAAAAATCACTTTTTGGTAACATTTTTTAATTTTTAGTCATTGAAAGACACTTTTTTGACAGCTAATCAAATTTAATGGGGACGTTCAGCAAAATGAGATCTCAGAGTAGTCTCCATACTCATGAGCACGATTCCTTAGTAAAATTTCTCAGTTTTTCTGTCAAATTAGTAAGCAAAAGTCAATTGTCGAAGCAAAATATGCTCTGCTCATGGCCCTGAGATCTCATTTTCCTGAACATGCCTTATTTAAAATTTGATGATTGTGTTTGATGGGAGTGAAGTGTGAAAAAAAACAGAGACGTCAACAAAACTAGTCACCTAACGTGAAGCCCATCTTAGCACCTTCCACTTTACTATTTAACTGGATTTCGTTATGAATTTTCATCATTTACATCGCTGTGCGTGGGAAGTGAGATGTGATTACTGAACCTTAAAAAAAAACGGGTTTTCAAATCAATAGACATGTTCGGGAAAATGATATCCCGCAGACCTCAACAAATTTTGTTGAGGAATCTTTTCCATGAGACTGAGATCGCTGAAGTCTCTTAGCTCACATTTTTCTGAAAATTTTATTCCTAAATCTGAACAGCGTCAATGGAAATAATTGTCAGCGAACTGCCCACGCCAAGACGTTTGTCATTATTTTTTTGTCTTGGAAAAGACCAACGATTTTGTGTCAATTAAGGTCGTGATCTCTAAAAAAATTAATGATTGAATGGAATTCATTTCAGAGATCAGTGGAGAATTCGGTAACATATTCTCTCTCCAATACTCATATATTAAAATTGAGCTAAAGAGAACTAATTAGTAAGCTGGTGCGATAAATTTTGTTTGGAATTTGAGGGCTTTAAAAATTTGAATAAGGTAAGAATATGGGAAGAAAAGATTTCATCATCACTCACTGTACATATTTCTCCATTCTGAAATACCCATTTATCAAAAAAATGCGATATTTTAACCGATGTAATTACTCTTATATGTGTACCTATTATTTCTTCTAAAGCTCCCTAAGTAAACATTTTTTATCTTTTCCTAAATAGTCTTCATATAACTAATTTCAAATTTTCTACAGTGAAAAACATCCAAGGTAATTTTCATTAAATGTCAACTAGTTTTTCTAAAAAGATTTAAAAAGTACAAAAAATGCTGAAATAATTGATTACAACTAGCTTTTTACAGTCTTTAATCCACACATATCTCAAATTGGATTTTTATAAAAAAATCTCATGTAACTTCAACTAAAGCTAAGATTCTCACTTGTAAGCTAATAACTTTAAGTGAGATCACCCGATTGAAACCATTTTCGAGCTATTTTGGAAAAATGACAGTCAACTAATTTTGGTTGCTTATCGCAATTTTTGATGAAAACATGTAAAAATCATATTACAAATTTAACCCACTGTGAACAAACTGGCCCTAACTTGAAACTTTGTAATTATTTTCTACATTAAATTTGGTATTTAATACTTTTTTGAACTTACATGTTTTCCCAATTTACATTCGAGTATACCTATGTACCTACCTACGAAAAAATTAAATTTCATGCAACAAGCAAAAAAAATAACCATATCATATCGTTTTACAAAACATCCGTCCGTTACTTCATGACCACCACATAATTGTAGTAAATCAACACTTTAAAATCTGAAATAATAATCTCAGAAAATATCGTTCCCACGCTCAATGTCATGTCTGAAAATATCCATAAAACAAACTTCATTCCGTCTGCATTCAATATACACATTTTATATATGTTGGGACTCATTTATTTTACTCTTTCAAGTGGATTCAACAAACAGAAAAGAACAAAAAAAAATACAATATCTATCCTGCTATATATAGGTACATTATGATGTGAATGTGATACAGTAAAAGAATTTATTACCCACATTGGTCAGTCACTTGCCACACAAGCTATATAATCAGAAATCTGAAACTAAAATTTGATGTAGTATCCTGAACACATCCCAGAACAAAACCACGAGCAATGTTTTTATTTAATTTTATTTTTTGTTTGTTTGTTGTTGTTTGAAGATACGGATAAGTATCCCTAAAATGATACAGAAAAAATGTTATTTTTTATTATAAGATACGTATAGGTACTTTGCCAAGAATTCCAAAGGAAACAAAACCTGAAAACAACACAAATTAATCAACAGGTTGCTTGCTGATCGGACAAATTCTCAAGACAACACTTGAAACGAGAAACAAAACAAAACGAATAAACAAAAAAAAAACCACACAACCAAAGAAAAAAAGAAGATTTTTTGTATTCCTTGTGTCTTCCTCCGCTTCACCTTACGACCGCAATTAATCAAGCAGTTGCCTATATAAGATGCCCCTAAGCCCCTGGGCCGTATAATGATCATTTCTTCACTTAACGAACCGCCAAGTTGCTGAGATTTCGTCAAATGAATCAGAAATTTATAAAAAGTATCTCACACGTCACACCTCAACTTCAATCTCACCCACCTCAGAGATACACAAGCAAATTCAAAACTCTCCAATTCAAGAAAATTCTTCCAACTAAAAAAAAAAGAACACAGCAGGGTGCAACAATGTACCCTAAACACATAAACTCATTTAATTACAAAAAAGGTCACATTTCCATAAGGTATTTTTCATCTAATAGACTATCTCTCAAAAAGTCTAAAGTCTCTAAAATAAAACTAAAAAAAAAAAAAAACAGAGGCATAATCTCATATTCGTCGTCGTCAAACTTAATCGTCGACAGCAAAACCACAGCAAGTGAAAAAGATAAGGCGCCACGTTTTGAGATAACAACATACAGATAGCCTGCATTGAAAAGAGATACAAATATGTGAGAAGAATTTTCATTCATAGCATTTTGCCGCTCCGCTCCGAGTCTACAATGTTTACAAAAATTGATTGCACAAAACTCTACAAAGAGCGTAATATCTCTCGCAAAAGCCCTAGAGTGGGGATGACTTCGGCTCAAAGGGGAAATCCGAACCGAAGACAAATGCCAAACAGATGTTATTTCATTGGCCAACAGGCGGAGCCGAACAGAGAGTATATAAATGGCAGCAAACGGGGATGAGGAATGTTATTTCGTGTCTAGAAGTCGATAGTTGCGGACGGTAATATTTTGTGTTGAAGAAAAAACGATTTACGGTGTATCTTTAAATCTGCCTATCTATCGCCTCTCACTTGATGAATAAAACATACAAAAAAAATTAAATAAAAGATTCTTTAACGAACGTTAACCCCTCGCAGTTTAAAGAAAAAAAAAGTGTCATCAATAAAGAAAAAAAGTGAAACATACAAGAAAAAAAGGATTACAGTGTTGTTTAAAAAAAAATTGTGTGTTTACATAGTTTTTTTTTTGCTCTAAAATATTTTTATTAAAAAAAAGTTGCAATACAAAAACCGCCAAAATTTTGCCCCAAGATAGAAAAAGAATTATTCAAAAAATGAAATCTCTAACTGCTGTTTGTCAATCGGGTGCATCTGCAATGCCTGCCATCAACTCAACGGGTCGCATATCGCGTCAAAACAACAATCATCATCATCATCGAGATGGTGAAAATGCCGAAATGAAAATGTATCTATCGAAGCTCAAAGATCTCGTGCCATTTATGCCGAAAAATCGAAAGCTATCAAAATTAGAAATCATTCAGCATGTCATTGATTATATCTGCGATTTACAAAGTGAATTAGAAACACATCCGGAAATTAATAGTTTCGATGCAGCTACAGCTTTAAGTTTGGCCAATGGAAATCATCATCATCATAATATTTCATCACACATGGATGATGATGATATGTCAATGGAAGAACGTTTGATGGCTGCTCACCTACAAAATACAGCTTCTTCGGTTCATATTCGACAGCCTTTGGCTACACGACAGAGTCCGAATATGATTTTGAATAGTTCACAAAATAATTCAGTTGTTAATTCCGTTATCCTGAGTAATAGTCCAGCGGTGCAACAACAACAACAACATCAGTACTCGCATGCGGTAAGTTCAAATTTGAGAATTTTATGAAAATGTCATAATTAGGCATCAGGCTAGACTTCTGAGTTTTGGTTGAGAAGTTTTATAGGGAAAAATTAGGAAATTTCAAACTAGATGCAATGTGAGTAAAATATGAAGTTTTTTTCCTATATTTTTAGGTCTCGTCTTTGACTTTGAAATTCTGTGGTCTTAGTCCAAATATTGTCATTATTTGTTTGTACAAAAACTTTGACAAAACATTGGACTTGAATGAGCAGAAATGCACAGAGGTTCAAAGTCAAGGAACGGACCTTTTACCTTAATTTTTTCAAAAGACAGGAATTAGAGCGTGGAGAAGGCTTTTTTATGTTGTTTAGTTATGAGCATTCTTGCAATAAATGTTCATAAAATCCATAAAGATTCTTACAACAAATAATCCAATAAAAACAATTTAGACTTTTACTGGGCGCCAGTTCTATGAAACAAGTATAGAAAATGATTATTAAGTGAAAAATGTTTTAATATTTGTAAAATCATCCTAAGAGTAGCCAAAACCCCTCTATAGGCCGAAAAATAAAAGCTTTTGGTGTTTGTTTTATGAAATTGGAGTAAACTTCCAAGAGTCAAGTACCTATAGAATACATATATTAGAAACAAGGGTTGCAATATTTTTATAATAACCAAAATTAAAATAAATAACTTATTTTGTGTGTGCCTTATTGAAATGGTTGTACAATGTAGGTACACGTAAAATATTTGTTAAGCTTGTAGTCATTTCTAGGCAGTCAGCTTAGCTCTTCTCAAAGGAAATAGCTATTAAACAATTAGTAGTTTTGTACATTTCTTAACGACAACATAAAGTACCTTAAAACACACATACAAATTATTTTTCATTGTGTCCTTCATTCAAAGCGATTTAAATCACTTATCCAACTCCTTTTCAAATTTGGATAAATTAAATTTAAAATGCTACAAAATGTTTAACAATATACAACATTTTTTTCCCAGTGTTTTCTAATTTTCTGAGCTTGCACTTTTTAATTCAAGAGAAATTATATTTATTTTAACTTCTGTTGGGCGCCAGTTTTTCATTGTTCAAAATAATTTCTTGATTACCTCACTTTTTCAAGAATATTTTCTAAAGAAAAATGACATTTATTATTTTGGGCTCTAGTTTTTAGTTGTTTCTTTTTGATTTGCTCACTTTTACTTAAACTTTTAAGAAATCTTCTGCTGGGCGCCAGCATTTTTTTAATAAGTATCGTAATAATTCCTTGATTTGCTCACTTTTATTTTGAATCATAAACTATTTTTGTTGGGCGCCAGTTTTTTTTAAAAAGTTTCACAATATTTTTTTTGATTTTTAAAAACTTTCTGCTGGGTGCTAGTTTTCTTAAAAGAGGATTAAGTATTTCCTTTATTTCCTCATAATTTCGTACTTCTGAAAATGAATGAAAAAAATGAATTTTAAATTTTATAAACATTTTTCTTTGGCTTTATTCATAGAAGAAGAATATGAATTTGTTTCTTTAATTTTTATCTTGTTGATAAAGACTTTGCTTAACAAATTTCAATTAGTAAGGATTCAAAATTGTTTCCTTTAAAACTTGAAATAAATATCTGTTTTTTCCTTAATACTTTACAGAAATATTTATGTTGGGCGCCAGTTTAAGTGAAAAAAAATTTAAACTGAATTGTTTTGAACAGGAAAAAAGTATGTAGATAAAGTTTGTTGGTAAGAAGTTTAGTCTTAGAAGATTATGTGTCATAAAGATAAAACCCTACAAAAACAATAAAAAAACAACATTTTATAAAATCTAAAGAATTTTTTTAAGTCATAAATTTATTTAAATAGATTTAATTTATTTTGGACTTAAACATTGAGTACCTACGTGTCTTCAACTTGCTTTAGAAATTTCTTGAAATATTCTCACGTGTTTACTTCCTACTAAACATATTTTTTTAATTTTTTTATAAAATTAAAAAAATCCGTCTGTGTTGTTAAAGTAAGGCATTTGCATAAAATCACATAACATTTTTTAAATTGACATGAATATCATTAAATTTTTTTATATAAGAACCACAATAGTCATTAAGTGTCTTAATTAATGACTTGACTAACACCTGTGATGTGTTTAAATCAACCAGAAACTGAAGCAATACAGAAAACATATGAAAGAAATTTCCCATTTTATTTACAGACCAATTAAATAAAATAAAAATAAGGTTTATTAGTAAATTGCATGGTTAATCATGTTGTGAATTCAAGTACTTAATTTAATATCTCTTCTTTAATTAAATGTGATATTTATTTTAAAAAAATTCTGTGAGTCATAACATAGTTGTTTTTTCAAAGACATGTCAGCTTAAATTCCTGTCATAACTATATGAATTCTGAATTTTTCCAACTCAAAAATCACGTCAAATCAATAGAATGAAACGTCATTCATTTGCTTCAGATAAATAAAACGTATATCGTAGGTATATAAATCTTTTGTTTTTACGTGGTTCTGTGAGTTTTATTTGAAAGAAAAGAAAAAAAACGAGAAAAAAAATATATAACTGGTATAGTGTGTGACATTTTGGTGTTGCACACTTGAGCGCCACACAAATACATAAAAACCAAAAATTACCTAAACGACGACACATAAATAAAAACAAAAAAAAAAAGATCTAAAAAAAAACCTCAACCATTAGTAAATTAAATTTAATTTCGTGTGTGCGGATTTTATGAACACCTGCAGATACTTAAGTTGTTTTCTGCCTTTTTTTGTTCCAACTCCCCTTCGTTTTCTTCTTTCTATACCTTCCTCTAAATGATCATTTTGCTGCTGCTGCTTCTGTTGCTTTGCGGGGGCTTATTATACACAGCACAGATTCATCCGCTTCAACTCTTAGAAAAGGAAAAGGTACAGATACAAAATTTCGAAATCACGACAACGCAGCTTGTTGTTTGTCGAGTTGGCGCTTAATTGCCGCATCCCTCAGATAGATGAGTTTATATATTTAGTAGAAAGAGAGAAAATAATCTTTATGACCAACAGCGACACAACGAAGTGAAATGTATTCTAAAATCAATGACAAACAAAATACCTTATCAGTGATGTTAATTAAACAGTAATTAATTGTCTCTCGTTTTCCATTCCGATAGAGAATGTATCTGTATCTGTATCTGTGTGAAGTGATCTTTCTAGCGCACACGAACTTTAGACCTTGGTGTTGAAAAACAAGATGATTAACAAACAGTGATAGATACTTTTTTTTGTGTTGAAATGTTGTTGTGACACTGGGTTGTCACCTCAAAAATGATGACACCACAACTACCACCCTCGAACCGGCAATGTTGAATATACTCGTACTTAACGAACATTTGGCCTCTAAAAAAAGACACACAAAACAACAATGAAAGTTAAGGTCAAAGTATCTTGATATACAAGTTGTTTCTGTTTCTGTTGTTGTTGATGATTATGACATTTTCAGTAGAATTGACAGACACAAAAAAAAAATTAAGTTTTCTCTTGACCCTGTGTGAAAAAGTTAAAGTTTCGAATTTTTTTCTGTTGTTATATGTGAAATGTTTTTTTTTTTACTTGAAAATGTACTTATTTGTTTATTTTTCTATCTCATTTCAGACGACATTAATCGCCGCACCAGCGTCAACAGAAAAACAAACTGCAGATAACAAAAACAGTCGGCAGCATTGTTAAATGAATGACTTGGCTGCCTTGAGCACCATCCGAACGGATCTCTATTTCGTTTCTTTCAAGTAAAACAACAAAAAAGTTATTATATGCATATAATTACCACATACTCTAGTTTATAATAATAAATAATAACAAAAAAAAAAATAATAAATTAAACAACTCATTGTATAAAACAAAATGCAAATTTAGATTAAATAAGAAAACTTCAAAAGGCACAGATGCAATCGTCCTCAAGAAGTAATCTTTAATATTTGCATTTAGCATTTCACTTTTAAAACAAATTAACAAAAAAAAAAACAGAAAACACAAAACAGAAGGATATTTTAATTTGTAGCTGTATGTATGTAAATGTTTTATTAATTTCGTATAAAAATTAATAAAATATAAAACTTCAACAAAAAACTCTACTTGGTTATGGTTAAAGAAAAAAACAAAAAACAAAAACACAAAATATGTAATAATAAATTAAAAATTCTAACAATGTTTAATTTAATTATAACTTTTAGATTTAAAATTGTTTAAAAATTGTTAAGTCAAAAAAACAACCTCATAACTTGGCAAAGCTTTACCTTAGTAATTATTAAATAAAAATTAAAAACAATAGAGTTTTTATGCAGATCAATTTTAATTAATTTTTTGTTTATAATAATTTTATATTTATATAATTTTTCCTACTAAATATATTAAATAACTGAAAGATACCGATTATAATCATCCTATTACATTTAGTTTTCTCTTTTTTTTTTAATTTTTCGTTGGTAATATATTTATCATTATAGTAAATAACTATGCTACAAAATAAAATTAAAAAAAAAAACAAATAACTTACTTACACATAATAATATACGTATTGAAGAAAAATTAAGTAAATTTAAAGTAAAAAAATTCTCCTTTTTTGTGTATCCTAGAGGTTTTTTTCTTTATATTTAAAGAAAATAAATTAACTTTGTTGTGTTTTAATTTTTAATTTTATATTATTTCTACTATTTTTTAATTTTAAATACAAAACAAAAAAACAAATTATTAACTGTAACTACATCTTGATGTGTAAAAAAAAATATGTTCTGTGATCTGTAGAATACTTTGTACAAAGTGTATAGAATTATTATGATTTTAATTTTTTTAATTCTTAATGTTAAAAAATAATCATTGAAAAAAAAAACAACAAAAACAAAAATAATTAAAATAAAATTTAAGTTGAAAAATTATAATAAAATTTGTTTTTATTTCTAACTTTTTCAAAATAAATATTATTATTAATTTGAAGTAAATTTTGGAAAAGCTGTATCCGACTTATAACAACAACAGTTTGAGACTTGATGATAGATATTCTAGCAGAAATAAGGATATATAAGTCGATGTAAGTAAACAGATGGATATTGACGTAATAAGTTTCGATCCATCTCATTTCAGCTCGGTCAGTATTGATCACTTCATAGACATTTTTATTAATTAGATAGTTGACACGTTGGACGGTATCTTCAAATTACTTTATTCAAAGTTTGAAATAAGCTTCATTTAATTGAATAAAATGTCACTTTATTCAAAGTTAAAACTATCCTATTGCCTTTTCCATTGGTCATTGTTAAGACAACTCTTGTATCTTCTTTCTCCTACTTATGAATATCTTTTTAGAGTTAGATGACTCCTGTCTTAAGTTAGACAGTGTTTATAACTACATCTCATAAACTCATAGAAAGTTTATGCGATACCCTAAGTTATCCATTGGTTCCCTAATAAACCTGATGGAAAACCTTATTTCATTTTCTAGAAATGTTTTAATTATTATCAGGAAAAAGTATTATAAGAAAGTTTTTATATAGTTTTGTGGATTAATTCTAGGCTCCAGTTGCTTGTTTTAGATTTCTTTATTAGAAAATGTTTACTTTAATAAGATAAAACATACTTATTTCACACAAAGTTAATGAAAATTCAAAGCTGGTTTGCATGATTATTTAGCTTTGTATAAACAATGTACATGTAGGCAAAGATTATTATCATTTTATAGTGGTTTTCATCAAATTAGTGGTGTTCCGGATTTGTTTTGTTTTAGATTTTATCAACACCCTATTTAGTCACAAATCTATTAATCGTTTTTCAAAAAAAAAGTAAGTACTCGTCATAGTGACCCATGGCTAAAAATTGAAAATGATCAAGTTAATTGTTTTTAATTAACAGTTTGCTCAAATCATGAAAGATTTAATGGGTACATGCATGCAGTTAATTAGGTGCTTTTTAGTAAAACTTGGCTTGAAGTGCCTTTCTTTCAAAGAAAATATCGAAAGACAACCCGATCTTTCTGCATTTTAAAAATCAAATCCCCATACTATTTTCGAAAAAGACATAAAACAGGATAGAATTCAGGTGAAAAAATGCAGATACTATTTTTTTTTTGCAATCAACAATCTTTGAGGAGTAAAATTTCAGCATTTCGTTGTGTTTGGATTTCCATCAAGTGAATAGATGTATCAAAAAAAAAACTATACATAGTTTGATATCAGTGTAGATCAGCTAAGTATAGGTTGGTGGACAAGTTCATTTTTAAATTTGAATGGATATGCTCATATATTAAGTCGAAGAATAAGATGAGAATTTTTAATAAACAATATTTGATGTATTATTGAGGTCTCGTGGGGAATTTGTTCTAACACTTACTTCGTTACTAAAAGTTTTTTAATCAAACAATATGGTAATGTTTTGAAATGTTTTTGGTGGGTTGTTACTGACATTTAAGGAACTAAACTAATTTACTTTATGTTCAAATTCTTCTTGGATATGAAGTTATAATTTATTTAAAGTTGCTTATTTCGACATACACTTTTTAGAAAATAAAATGGATTTACTTGTTGAACAAACGACAGAAAAATAACAAATGGTCGTTTGAAGTGACTTGGTGTAACTTTGTCAGAGAGATACGGCCTTGTCCTTAGCACATCTTAAGTATACGCATTTTTACAACAGTTATTATTATTAAAAAAAAAGTTTAAATGAGGTTCATGGCGGAACTTGATTACATTTTAGCCATATTCAACGGTACATATTTAAATAAAAATGTATCCAATAACTTAATGAGAAATTGGTTATTCTGCCATTGGTAGTTGTTCCTCGCTGATTTGGACCGTTTCACTAAAAATGTATTCATATTGAGTAATTGAGTAAGCATGAATAGACGTTGGCTTTTAAAATGTAATATAAATAATGATCAAATAAAAAAAAAGAAAACTATCCCAAAATTGTGTCATTAAATTTATAAATACAGTCATTTCCAAAATTATTCGGAGTGAAAATATTTGTTTAAGCACGTGTTTTTCTTACAACGATTCTTTAATGAAAGAAAACTTAAACCTTAGGTGTTTTGTTATTTTTATAACAAAATGTACTTAAGAAAAATGAACATATTCCAAATAAAACATTTTCCGAATAATTTTGTGACTGACTGTATCTAACGCCATGTTCATAATATGCTTACAGATTGTCAAAGATCATAAAACACGACGGAAGTTATTTACTATCATGTTTGTTTGCCTTTCACGCGAAAAGTAATTAATTTTGTTTCTTATGAAAAAAGTAGGTATACGTCACAGTGTACAAAATAGATTTATTTTTGTTTAATTGGCTGTCAGCTAAATTTGGGACGCCAAAAATGTTAATGTTTTAAAAAATTAATCATGGTTTTAAAGCCCATGACAATCTTACTGTAGGTTGTAGGGATTTAATTGCATTAAATATATTTGAATTAAAACTACTATTACTATGAGATTTTTTAAATAAAATTTTTAAAAATATTAACCGCCAAGTATGGTTGATTCAAGCATATAAACTGTATAGTGGTGTGCTATAGTGAATATTTTTTTTTTAATTCAGAAACGTTCAACGTTAATTGAAATTTTACTTTTACCCTTACATGAATGAAAAATCTTTTCTTATACCGGAATTTGAACTTAAAAGTTTAGACTGTGACTCTTCTTTTAAAGAAATGTCCATGCCAGACTTGAAGCTACGTATTGTGAAAAACAAAGAAAACAAAGTTTGCATAGTTTAAACTAGCTGCGGTAAACATATGCAAGTTACCACAAAGAAATATTAGATATGTTTGGATTATTTAGTTGACACAATGTCTATTGATAAAAAAAACAAAATTCTACTGGAGAATGACTCAATGAACGTATCTTTACTTTGTTAAATGAGCAAAATATGTAGAAATGTAGATTATATGCGACCAAATTCATTAAATGTTATAAAATTATATTTGAGTTTTATTCCTAATTCATTATATTATGGCTTCCTGTGTTTTTTCAATTTGTATTGTTTCTTCGATTCTTTTTTTAGTGACTTCATTAAATGCTCGTTTCTATTGGAATGCTTACGCATCTGTATGATCAACCTATAATCTTTAAAAAGCAAACTATTTTTAAATTGCTGAAAAGAGTATGCCATATTGGTCAAATTCATTTTAATTTTAACTGGCAGCAACAAAAATAATTACTATCAGCATAAGTAACTATCTAAATGCAAAAAATAATGTTTTCATAGTAATTGGAGATCAATTCATAAATAAATAAATAAATAATACACTTTACATTATATCGTATCATTTCCTAACCCTGATTGCACCAATTATACAGTTTAATGTAAGAAAAACTTGATATTAATAATTGTATTCATGTGAAATACATGTGTAAGTGGGGCTTTAATATGACATGTTTGTTCAATGTTTACATAGAAATTTCATTTTGAGCTCAAAAATTGTCAACAAAATTGTTTTAATTTGATTTCGTGTTATTACAGCTGTACTCTGAGGGAAATTTGTAAATATGGCTTTGTTGTGTCTGCATCAATTACCTGGTAATTTGTGATCTGCTAAGGGCTTGTCAAATAATCCAACACTGGATAAGAATAGAATTTGTTTGTTTAAATCTAACAGTACTTATTCAAATAAGAAATTAAACAAAAAAGTCTATAGTCAAATTAGTGCAGCAACTTGATTTTGTTTGCGGAATTAGAAAGAAACTGAATGATTTCCAAACGCGATTAAAAATATTGTTTTTATTTTACGGGTGCCTACATATTTCTCGAAAACCTTACTCTTTGGAATTACTTTGAAAAATTAAATAAACATTAGATTTATTGATTGGTACACTTACTTTTCTTCTTAAATATTAAAATATTATAATCACATTAATTATTGTTTTATTGTTTCTTCATTATTTGAAAATATTGACTGAAACCAACAACAACTTAAGTGTTTTACCATCAAATTTATGGGTTGCATTTATAGCCAGTGATAAAAATCCTGGTCTCTCCCACAAGAGACTGATAGACGAAAATAACTGCATGAAAATATACATTTGATTATGTCGTTTCGGTGACGCGGTGTATATATGGTGCACTGGCTTCTGATCGGTGTATGTTCAAATCAAATTTATATAAAGAGGCTTTCAATCAAAATTTAAAAAAACAGATTAGCAGCAGTAATTGAGTCTAATTTACGTAAAATCCTACGACTAGTAAATTAAACAAAGTTTAAGCAGACAATAATTTACTATGAGTATTTTCATCAGAATCAACCACTACCCCACCTTGAAGATTGCTTAGGTTTATTCGAACGAAATTTTCATATATTTTTTTTTAAATAAAATACATAAGATCCATGAACATAAAAGAAATACAATTCAACATAATAACATGACGCGGCCAAAGATCGCCCACAGCCAAAAAGCCCTTAATCGCCAGATAACATCACGATCAATTCCCTCAATCGATTAACAATCCAAATGCATTGATCACTAAATTGCAATTCAATGGAATACGAATCACATAAAAAACACGATCACAGGATATACAAAACTGAAACGAGAATTGAAGAGCAATATATACAAAAAAAAAATGTAAAAAAAAACCCTCACTCAGGTGTGGCCCGACAGCACCTAATGGACACAGACATTCCCACATAATGTGCCCAAAACATCCTGTCTCCACGGCTATGGCAATGCTGGCCAGGTAAATACAAGCAACAACCAGTGGAGTCTCCTTCTCTATTTTTTTTTTTTGCTGCTGCCTTTAAAATTCCTTTTGGGTACCAGTCAAGTGTCGCACCGAATGGATTCGCTCATTGAATCGGACGAAGTTTTCGTCTTCTTCCCAGGCCCACTCACTAAGCCAAATCAGAGACTCAAGCGGATGGACAAACAAACGAAAAGAAATTTTTTTTTGTTCTTTATCAACAACAACGAACAAAAAAAAAATAAAAAACAAGAAGTTGGAGGAGATATTGGATGAACACCGCTTGGACGTGCACGTGCATCTCATGAAAAGATCCCAACACTTGGATTTGGATCAAACGATTCTTGGAATTCTTAACCCGGTCTTTTGTTATATTCTTCGTCGTAGTCATCGTCATCATCATCGTCGTCGTCGTCGTCTACTTGTTGTTGTTGTTGTTAATAGTTTGTTCTTTAACATCACCAAGAAAGAACGAGAACCATCACACTGTGGGACGACGAAGACGATAACTACAACGACGATCAGCATCGCAGTGACTGTGTCTGTGTGGCAATGCAATTGGTGATGGGCATTAAATTCCTCTTTGGAATAACACCTGAGGCTTTTGTGCTCCTAGTGTGTGAGATGGTTGCATTGCTGCATTCGATCCGTGAGTCTTCTTTGATGTTGCTAAAGGCATTGGTTACAATGTGAGTACAAGAAGAAAGAACAAGCGAAGCAGCAAAGATGAATTCTGTGTGGTGATTTTTTTTTTGTTCGTTATTAATTTTTCTTCTTTTTTTTTAGATCAAACCGCCACAGCAAAGGAATTCCAGTCAGATGACTGATCCGCTTTTTGGATTTTCGGAGATGCTTTTCTGGCCCTTTTTGAATGACAATCGATCGTCGTTGTTTTCGTTTACGTGTTCGTTCTTGTTGTTGTTGTTTTTTTTTGTTTTTTGTTATTGATGTTAATGGTGGTGGTAAGGTGCACACCTGAGAATTTTTACAGCTGAAATATAAGAAAAATCGTTACGTATAGACGAAGATGAAGACGAAGACATCGCATCGTGATTGTTATGGTAAGGCGAGAGCAGGAAGTTTTAGGTGGTTCCCAGTGGTAATGTGAATAAGTTAATCGGTTGAAGTTAGGCCTGAGGCTTAATTGGAACTGAGATTTTTCTTTTTGGAGTTCCGTCGGAAGTTTGAATTAATAGCAGTCAATCAGAGTTGCAAACAAGTTCAATTAGCTACGCTCATATTTATTTTTATACATTTTGTATAGAATCTTAAAATCATACCTGCTTTGAAATTCGGAGTGAACTCAATACAGTATTCATAAATCATAATATCACAATATCACAAATTACTACTCAAAATAATACTTGGATTTTGAGGTATCTCCATTAAGCATTATGGACTTGCAAGACGATGTAAGAATCTTCAGGGGCTTACACAAGCCCAAACCCAGAGTTGAATTTAAACCTGGTCAAATGTGTTATACAAATGTTTAGATAAGCTTGACACAACGCAGTACTTACGTTCTGTAACTCTCTCATGGATAAAAGTGGTCAAGAAACGATGAAAATTGAAGCAAAATACATTTTTCAACACTTCTCGAGACTGGTTTTATTGATGCGAGAGTTTTAGAACTTGGGAACAGAATACAGCTCAAATTCGTAAGTGGCAGAGTTTCAGAAAAATCAATTTTACTTATTCATCATCAAAATGTCTTTTGCCTCTCACTGTACCAGTGTCACATCTTTATAACAGTTATTCAGTATCTTTGAGCCTAATTTTTGACCTGTCGCTAAGTACAGAGATTCTTCTTTCAGTCATATTTCGATATATCCTTACCTGCTTCCTAAGCTTTCGGAGCTCGAAAAGCAATGGAAGATGGGCTTATAATGCTGATCAGGAACTTAGCTGATTAGAATAGACAAAAACACGGTGAGGTTAACTATTATGTCACCAAGTAACCCAACAGAAAAGAATATTTTAACGTCGAACGGTTCTCTACAAGATTACCTGTCTGTACAAAAATAAATAAATAAATTTGATGACGCAACAGCTCGTAGAGAACAACTCTCAACCATTCCTGTGTGCGTGTTGTTGGAGGATTTGTCATTTCCTCGGAAGAGGCAGTGCTTTTTGAAAAACATTTCTGTTCTTAGGTGGCAGCGGCAGGGAATCGAACCCAGACCTTCTGCATGACAGTCTAGATGGGAACCTTGTAGACGAGATCTGAAGTGATATTATAACGACAGACAACAAATGTATACAAAAAGATGCTGGCTAGCTAGGAAAACAAGAGCCAAGTCTGCCTCCATGCATTTTAAGAAAAAAAGAAAGAGAAAAGGATGAATACCGCGGAGCAAAATGAGCCCAAAAGGGTGTATGACAACATTAACCCTGAAGAGAGGGGTAGGGGTACATCAACTGTCAAATCTTCACAACTGCCTTCGAAAAAGCCAAACCAGTTGACTAGCGAGTATGAAAAGTTTTGATATATCGGTTAATAACTCTCTAGCGATTACTCGCTCGAGTGGCCTCAGGTTACTTCCAAAAAGTACGAATTTCTGCAAATTTTATTTTTTATATGAGCTTTGACAGAACTTTGGGCTAAATTCGTAGATTTGGGAGGTACGCGAACTGACTTTTTATTTTTTTTTTATATTAACTTTGACTGAATTGTGGGATTAATTTTTTAGAAACTACACGAACAGAGTTTGATCGTTATCTGTCAAACAATCAACTGTCAAATTCTATTGAAGGATAGCTACGATATACAAAGATGAATTAAAAAACATTTGAAAATAAGAAAGAATTCATTTCAAAATCTTAACAAGATGTCAGTTCCATATGATTCCACCCATTTTTGCCTATTAAGAATCAATTGAAATTACATATTTCAAGAAACTGCAACAAGCAATCGTTTGTATGCAACAAAAAAAAAAGGCTAACATCTGGCAAGATGAAAAAAATATCGTTGAGAAATGAAGCAATTAGACATACCAGATTATCATTGGACCGATCTTAATCCTTGCCTTTTATGCAGACAAGTCCTGCCAAAAAAAAAAGACATCCATCCTACTAGAAATAATTTACCTTACACAGTGTTAATGATCACCTCAGATCACAGACGATAATGACAGCAAGCAATGGCGACTGCGACTGCCATTTGATCGTTAACAATGCGCGCAGCACAAATAACCAACAACCACACCGTAGTAGACCGTACAGATTTGACTTACGGTCCACATCTAATTGCGTTCCGAAGAAAATATATGCAACCACCAGCCGCCATACCTGACACTGCGAATACACACCTCAATTGACACTTGAATGCATCGAATGTCCAGCCAGCAGACGACGTCAACTTAATCATCCCATCCCGATGGGCATCAGGCAAAAGGCAAACCAAAAGACCAAAGACTAAACTGGAATCCCAGCCCCGTTGAATATCAATTATTTGCTCGTTCGTTTGTTTGACAGTTGCGAATGCGCGCATCGGAACTGTTTGCCTAGATCTCGCCTATCGTTTTGTTATAATATACGAGCAAGTATAGTCTCTCTCGCTGGTGCACAGGTGCGTCTAATTATCATTTCCTTAATCGCCATAAGCTACCCACCAAGTGGTTTGGCTAGTAGCTACAACGGTGCAGCATTAGCAGCTCACACACGTGCAAATAATCTGGAAAACCTGAATCCATCACAAGTATTAGCGCAATCTCCATAGAGTCTTTAGAAGTCCGGTCCGGTCTGGCAGCTACCTGCGAGCTGTGCTATGACCGTGGACCCGATGCAAGGCCTCTCTCTATCTTTATATGCCCGTAAATGGGAAATTTTCCAAAGACAATCGTCACCGTCGTCACACACCGAGGTGTGTATTTTTGGGAAAATACAAAATATTATTGTCCAACGGCAAATTGATTCATTATCATGGAGATTGGATATTGGAGAGTTCATTGTTCTGCATTGTGTTGGGCTACCTGTTACTGTTATTTGTTGTCTTGTCCTAAACTAATTTACTGCGACCCAGAACTGGGCTGTGAAGTTAGCTACTATCTCAGATTGCCAGAGTGTGTGAATGCATTTTCTATTGCTTTCCATAGAAATTAGACGAACGAGTGTACAATACGAATAGACACAATGTGCAAACGGTTTCGATTGTCTGGTTCACTGAAGCGGTTCACGCTCTGCTCTTAGTGGTGGTAACTTCGTTGATGGTAGATGTGCTAGCGTGCTTTACAGGTGCGTCGCAGGTGTTTCCCACACAATTCGTGTGAAAATCGCAATTAAATGAGTTTTTCATGGGGTTTTCTTCTTAGCTCGCCACTCGATTTTCATTTCAACATGCATAAATGTATTTTTATATTAGGTGCAAGTGTTAGAGGAGGAAAGCTTAGCGCGGCTCAGCAGGCATCAGCGTTGCTGATTTGGTGAACTGTGCACTACCTTTTGTGGTAACAGCAGCAAGCAGCTGGCTATGTTTGACATTTGTACGATGACTGGACGTGACGTTATGTGAACGCAAATGGCTAGTTGAAGTTTCAAATTCGTATTCATGTGAGCTGTGTCTTGATGTTGATACGACTAGGGGCTAAAGGGGTTTCATTGGAGATTCGATTGAAATTTGAATCGCGAGCTTGAGCGCTCACCCGAAGGTGAATCTAATACAACAACATGCAAATAATGTAGTTTTGTGGTGGAGATGTACATACTACACACAAAACGAGGTTATTTTAATTTGATCCCGGGCACTCTTAACGGGCTATTTTGACAGATTATGTATGACATTTGCTGTCAAATATAAAATGTTTAATGTTTGTGTGGATGTAATGTATATAATTCTACTAAGAGCTTTTTAGTCACGATTGAACATTTAATTTTAAGCTGGTTCATTTTGGTGGGGAGATACGAGTAGATGATTGTTTGTTTGTTGATTATATTTCAATTGATTTGGTATTCCTATCGACTTAATTGAAAGTATATACACGCCATGAATGGTAATTGACGATTGAATAACACCAAATTGTAGCTTACCTATAGTAACTTGTTATTAATGAGTTAAACGAATTTTAAACAAGTTTTTGTATAGAGTAAATAAATATACATCTATAAACTTATGTGATGTACATCGAGTTAAGTGATGGGCAAGTTTGATTATAAATAAAATGGAACGAAAATTTAAATTGAAAAAAATCGTATTTATATTTAAATCTATATGGTTTTTGGTATGACTTGATTGACATTCATGGAAACTGATCGTATTTTATTTAAAATGTACATTTTGCATTCAATTTTTTGTATCCGATGGAAATCTTCATAAAAATACTCGGTAAGAATCGATACCGAGTAGTGTGGGACTCTTACTGCACTAAAACCATCGGTGAATCAGGTCAGAACCAATCTATGAAAGATCGAAAAATAGTTTTGCTTTCTTAATTTATAAATCACATTGAGGGAAGTTTAAAGTTATAACATTTTCCCATAGCATTTAGACCGTCAGCTCATGAGGCTTGGTTCTTCTTAATCTTTGAACATTGTCTGGTACATCTAAGACAGTCTCCATTTCAGACTTGGTATGACATTGCAGTCGCTGATTGTGTGATACAGTGTTTTTTTTTTAACCATTTAAATTTTCAAGTCACGATGTAGATCACTATTTCTTATATACCAAGAGGCATTTATTATTCCACGAAGGACTTTGCTTTAGAATTTTTGAATGGGTTCAGTATTTGTTTTCTTTGTGCAGCCCCATAGTTGAATGCCATATGTCCAAATGGATTTCAATACTTCCTTATATAACATTAGTTCGTTCTGGATTAATAGGTCAGAGTTGTTCCCAACTAGCATTTCAGCTTCGTTTCGGCCTAACTGAATTTTTGTAAAATTTATTTTCTATAAAACATCTTTAAAATTTCTTTAAACATAAAAAGGAGAACATTATCGAAGTTCTATAGTAAGTTCTTGACAGTCTTAAAGAAGTTTAAACGAGCGCTATTCGAAATATTAATGAAGCTTAGGTTTTGACAGATAGCTTCAGAAAGGTTTCTATAAAGAAAAGAGCAAAAGTTTAATAAAGTTATAAGGTTTTATAGATAGGTTGTATAATATCTACTAGAAATGGATAATACAACTCTTACAGAGATTGAAAAATAAAAGAAAAAAAAGTAGAACTTATTTTTAGTTTCTTTGAAGTGGTTTTTACTATTTAATCCATTTGTAATCTGAAACTGTATTTTCAGATACGATTATTTGTTAGTTAATGTATTGGAAATAATTAAAGCACACAAACAACGGTTCTAGGGATCAAATCTAGAACTCCTATGTGACTGTCCAAAACTTTTTTTTTTAAATTCGTTTTTATTTTTCCATTTTAAAAATCGGTATCAATATCTTTAGTCCAGCACTCGGCCATTTCGGATATGATTCGGAAGATGCAAACATTTTGTTAGCAAATATTCGAAATATTTATTAAAACCAACCCTAAATACGCATTCATATAGGGAAACAAGCTGTAGATTTGTTGATGACTTCTTAAATTCACTGTTGTGCTCTTTTTATTTGGGGGAAGAAATAATTTACAATAATTTTTTAATTTCCTTTAAAAGTGGCTTCGTTTAACGCTCACACAAAAATACATGCTAAAAAGTTGGATTTGACCAAAGCAACTTAGTTCAAGTTTCTTAGATACTGTTCACCGATTTATTTTCTCACCAAAAATGTTTTTCTTGTTATGAGATCGATATTTTAATTCTTGATTTTATTTAAACTAATGTTAATTTTGATTTTCTTTTTATTTGGTATGGAAATACGATTGGTGTTAGTGCATTAACGCAGCAAGGTAATAGTTTACACAATATATAATATTTGTTTTTAAAAAGCTTCTTTAAAATAACTTTTACAAGTTTGAGCCTCTATAATATAAATTCGACATTTTCTTTTATGGTTTGTGCCTAAGATTTTGAATGTCAAAGTAAAGTATTCGGTAAAACTTCTTGGAAATTGTAACAGAAACCTTTTTAGGATTGACTGACAGCAACTACAATAATATAACTTTATAGAATCTTTACAGAGTCATAGCTTGATGCTCCTTCTTTAAATTAATTTATAGATGCTAGCTTTAAAACAATTTTAAAGAACCAGTTATTGAAATTATGACTTCTATAAGAAATTTATTTTTGATAAAAGCTGTATAGAAGCCTTATACATATCCGGACTTGCAGCATATCAATATTTCTAAGTAATAGAAACTGAAATGTTAGTTGTGTTTCTTAGTTACCAGTACCTATATTTTTCTGTGCTTCAAGTTTAGTTCTTCTCTTTTCTTTTTGATATGTTCTTTTCATTTAAGCTTTGCATCCAAAGTCATTGCAAGATATTTGGCAGTATTGGAGTATGGTCCTGCTGTACTGTTTATAAGAATTGGAACATTGTTTATTTTTTTGTTTGTAAAGTTTATATGCGTTGATTTTGTTTCGTTCAATTTGATACGCCATTTTTGCGTCCAATCACTGACTTTGTCAACATCACTTTGCAGTTTTTGTGTAGCCTTTGTAACGGATTTATTGGGTAATAATATTGTATTATCATCAGCAAAGATGGCCATGATAGCGTTGATGTCCACTGAAATATCCCTTTTAAATATCATTGCCCATACAAATTCAAGTATCAACATGAATGTCTGAGGTTGCCATCTTTCGGTCATCCTTGGCGTGAGACCGCATCGAGTGAGACTAAGGTGATCGCTAGTATAAATTAGAACATTTTGAAGACTGCTCCCTCTATAATTTCCAATAGAGAAAGCTATCGTCAAAGCGACAAATTATTGAAAATCAACTATCCGTCACTTTCACCCCTGAACTCGAGCTGGTGAACAAATTCCAAGTATTGTTTAGCTTAACTGGGATAAATTTATAATTTTCAAATTCAAAATGGGGATTTTCGGTTTAAAAACCTCACAAATGCCACTAGTATTAAATAGCTTCAAAAGTGTGTTACCTTTTACTCCTACGTATATTTTATTGAAGTTTGTAGGTAGATTGGATAGATTCCCTCAGTCTTCAGTGTCAAAAATGAAACTTTGGAACATTAATTTAAGACCGTTTTGAAACTTTTCACTTAAGGCATTTGTAGGGTTTTTAAGTGAAAATTCTTAATTGAAAGTTATTTTACGTAATGTTTCCAGCTTAAGTTTATCTTAGTTCTTATTAAATACATCTATAAAGGTCTGCTTAAGAAAAATTTTCATTTTTTTTTAATCTTTTTTAATTTGTTAAAATATTTTTATGATAATTTTTAGTCATGGAATCATTATAACCTCCACATTCCTAGTACGTACATATAGTTTTCTTACATTCTTAGGACGTATAGTATTCCTATAGAAAAATTAGCTTAGGTTATTAAACCGACTATATGGATTTCTTTTCCATCACTACCTAATCCCTCGCTCAGAGTTTAACGGTTTGTTTCACGAGCACATCACCTCATTCAACCCCCAAAGGCTTTGGAGCCGTAAAAATTCGCAAAGAATATTTACGAGGATATTAAACAGTCGGCTTTTCAAAATTATTATTATTGTGAATTTTTATTATCCATCTAATTATATTTTCATAGCCACATTTTCGTCATAGCTATATATGTATGTGCGGTGCCGTGGTGCACATCGTCCAGCTACATAATACCTATAAAATGTGAATGTGAAAAAAAATCCATTGATCGTTTGGGCGGCTGCTGCGCTACTGATGTTGTAGAACTATTTGCAATATGCTTGCAAATTGTTATACCTACAAATGCAGATATATACTTAAGTGCAGTTTGCTCTGAAGAAAATTTACATTTCAAAGATATTTTCACTCAGTTAATAATTTTTTTTTTTTGGCAGATGATAGAAGGAAATACTTTTCATGATCTTTTTGAATTTTCAATCTAAAAGACTTGGTGGATATGAAAACAAACATACAAACATACATATGTGTAGATACGTGGATAATTGATGATGCTATGATTTTTATTGCAGTGTGTCAGAAGGTGTTTATTGTATCTGAAATGTGATTTAGTGTTTCTCGGATATTTGATGGTTGTGGTATAGTTTATTGCTTTTGCATTTTCAAAGTGCATTCTGAGAATGTGTGTAATGTGCATTGGAAAAGCGAGGACAAACACTTGTCCTCTAAAGGAATTGACGAAATTGTATTCTCACTTTTATTCCAGATTTGTATGACCTTCAAAAATACACTGCGTATTTTAATTATTGATATAACTACCACCTCTGAGGGGGTGGGGGCAGACATTGTATACCTATTTACTTTTTTCTATCACCTTAAAACTTCTACATAATGATGTCTCTTAAATGATTACTTGTGTTTCTTGTCTGATCTTATCTTATCAGAAATTTTACAACATCTAAGACTGTTTTACTATACTTATTTTTTCTGTGTGTATTAAAAACATAACATAAATGCAGAGATATGTCAATTAGGCTATTTTAATTTTTTTCTTCCAAAAATAAGGAAATATTATACAATATTCAGGTGATTTCAGCATTTTATGTTCGCACCACTTTTCCAGCTTCATTATTTTTGGGCAAAAAAAAATTTTTTTGCTGATTCAAAATATTTATGAACTCTTAAATTATTTCAAAAAATTAATGAAACACTATTTTAAGTTTAATTTCACTTGCTCTATGATAAGTTATGGTTAACTTGCTAGTATTGGCTTAGTAAGAATAACAAATATAAATGTTTTAATCAAATTGTAACATTTTGACAATCAAGAAGTCTGGTTCGTGGAGTCTCCTTAAGTAGACAACTTTGGATTTAGAAGCGTTGTTTCCGGATGCCTCATTTTATATTTGTTTAGAAGTCGAAAAATCTATTGATGTAGGCCTTTACTTTCCGGATAACGTCTAGTGACTAACAAATCATCATCGCAGAAGGTATCTATTTGGGACATGTTGTTTGGTTTTCAACAAACTGAAGATGATGAGCCTAGTTTCGAACCTTCAGAAACCCTGGCTCAGCAGCTCTTTTTGTGTACATTTTAAAGTTGTTCAATTTGATAAAAAATGTCTGCATGAAAGTTTTAAACTTTTCCACCAGCAAAATTATTGTATTTAAGTCAAAGATGAAAATTAACTGTATATCTTGAGTGCCCATCAGCTATGATATAGGCCTTTTCGAAAACGTCAAATCAAAATCAATTTTATCGTTATTTTTTACTAACGTCAAGTATGCAATCTTTCTGCTTGTCCAAATTATATGTTTGACCGATGTCAGTCAATTGACTTACATTTACTTACAAAGTGCATGTGACGTTTTTTTCTGCTTTTTTATCAAGGCTAACGTAAGCTCATCGTAGTCCAGGATTTTTCATATTTGTACATTAAAACTCAGTATAAAAGATCTGCAAAGAAGCCTACCTACAATATTCACTTTGAAGAATTGAACCAGTGACATATTGGTAGGAATTTTATTCTTTCCAAAGGCTTATCCAAGAGAGAGATAGAGAGAGAGCAATTTCAGCTGGCCATCAGGCCACTCAGAAGGAGGAAACTGGGATAAAACGGTATAGGAATCTCATTCCAGACCAAGCCTAATCTGAGGATGACAACTTTATTCAACGGTGGATGCAAAGAAGATTATCTTTAAATGGAATACGAATGCACCATAAAAAGTAATCTGAGCTTATCAAAGTTGCTATAAGCCCTCGACCACTGGGACCTTATCACCCTTATAATTCGAAATTATTAGATAATTGGAAATTAACATCAGCTCATAAACTTCAACTTTTTCCAAAATTCATACCTTCCCACGTAGACTTTTCTGCTAAAATACAATGTGAAGTGCTAAGAGGATGAATGAAACAAATGCATGACGTCGACTTTACGAGGGAAGGGTACAAAATCCCAAATCTCAAAAAAGAAAAATTCCAAGTGCCTAAAATCTCGACTGTCTAAATCCAGAATGAACAAAATACCGAATGGATAAAATCCTACGTGCCAAAATGCCAAATGGACAGAATGTTGAAATCTCGAACTTTAATACTTTTTAAGTACTGTTTCAGTACTTTCAAAGAAACTAAAATGAACAGAAGTCCACTCATATTTACATGTTTGACTGTTCATTTTAGGATCTAAGATCAAGAATGTACAAAAATCACGAATTGTATTTTACCAAAAAAAAAAATCTAAATCCATTTTGAATATCTGCTAAGCATAAGACCCGCAGCCACTGCTACCTTAAAATGAATAAGTGCTTCTCATCTAGCCATTCAGACTCGGCAAAAGATTGTAGATCCTCTCCACTCCTGCCAACAACACGCTAACAGGAATGGTTGAGAGTTGTAAGTCACTAGGCCCTAGTTCTCCACGAGCTGTTTACGAATTTTGTTTTGTACACTCCATTTTTATACTGCATACCTAGCTGCACGCCAGATGATATTTTCAAATGTGTCACTTCAGTTTACTGCATTATCAATTATATAACACAATACTTATACCGTATAACTTAAATTTGTGTTTTCGAAGAGAACACATTTGCAGTTTGCGTTAATTTAAGTTTGACGCAGATAACGATTTCAAAAAAAGGTCATATCCTTGAGGATTTTCTTTTTTTTTTACTATGAATTTCTATGATTTCGGTACAATTGTGTGAATTTAAGTTCAAAGTACAGTCAAAGTTTTTCAAAGAAAACATTTATTTACAGAAGTTTGAACTAGAAATTCAAAGTAAAGGAACAGGCTTTAATTTTTTTTTAATTTTTTAAATAAACTGCATGAAAATTGTCAACAACCGATGGATCCATATTGTATCTCACAATGAAAGAATTTCCATGGCTTTAAATTTTTCTGAGCCAACCAGTGTTACCGCAGGCAAAATAATTTAGGTGTCCCTCTGAATTAAAAAAAAGTTGCCTTTTTGAAATCAATGCATAAAATTGAAAAATAATTTGAATGACCTACAACCTTTTAAACGGAGGATTCAAGACAAAGTTCTTTGGTAAACATAATGGCCCCATCGTTTCCATATTAAATTGATTAGTCTTTTTGTTTTATAACAAAACTTTCTGCAACCGCAGAGCTTTGCGGAAAAGTTATCAATTTCGCAATAAATTTGAAATTGGGAATAATAATTCTAGATAAACTAATTTCCTTATTTTATCTTCGTTGCTTGTGATTAAATAAGCTTAAAGTTTCTTGAGATTAACTGATCATGAAAAAAATTGTACTTTTTGAAAAAAATGTGTCTCCGAGTCGCCTCCAATAAAAAGTGTCCCCAAGGAAACTTAAGTTTCCCAGAGTTGTAACGCATATAATCTTGGTAAAAGAGAAATTAATACTGAATGACATTCCTTCATTTAAAAAAATTTCTAATCATTAAAATATTAAACAGCAATTTATATTAATCTTGTCACCATAATATTAGTTTTTTCTTATCCCCGTTACATACTTTTTTTTATTATTAATTTCCAGCGTCATTATAATGACATTAAAACGTTCCACCAGATGAATTTAATTGCCTCCTAAGAAGCGGTAATCAGATGTCCCTCACCTCTTGATCGTACTCAGACAAGCACCCAATGGACATGCTCATGCCCACTCAAAACTCACACTATACGGACAGACATAGGCAGACAGTTAGACCAATGCAATGCAAATGTAATAGGTACATATATTGCAATTCTTGCTCATTGTCCTCTCTTTCGATTCATTCATTGATTTTCCGGTCATTAATTGTTTTAATTATTATTTATTGCATGCGATTTTTTATAATTCAATTGATCGCATTCCCATCGCAATCGCATAAGCCAGTCCTCAGCTGTGCCTGCGATGCCTGTGTGGTACTATATAATACTAGCAGCCATGATCATTTCTCCACTAAACTTATGTATTTAACGCTTTCCCGGTTCGAACAACTGTTGATGTTGTTGGTCTTGAGTTTCAAGTCTTGACGTTGACGTAGCAGTGTTAATATTGACTGACTTGAATAGAGTTTAGCTGAGATTTCACGCGAACACCTGATCAAACTTTTTACGCCTGGGATGTTTGCTTATCTCTTGGTAATATACGAATGAAATCACCATAATTACCACAAACACACCAACAAAATCGCTCCATCAAACCGAAACCAATACAAAGACAAAACAATCAACTTTTTTTATAGAGGTGGGGTGCTGTTGAATAATATATGCCATATTGATGTGGATGTGTCTG
Organism: Dasysyrphus albostriatus; assembly: GCA_946251815.1. Taxonomy (NCBI): domain Eukaryota; kingdom Metazoa; phylum Arthropoda; class Insecta; order Diptera; family Syrphidae; genus Dasysyrphus; species Dasysyrphus albostriatus. The sequence goes on from OX276336.1 coordinate 145,182,581, forward strand.
TGTTTTGTGTTATCTATGGTGAAGATCAATTGTACAAACTGTGTTGGAAAAGGTATTTCTTCCGAATGGCGCCGCCACCGCCACTTTCTGGAGCCGATAGCGACTTTGTAAACGCTCTGAAAAGCTAAAAGGGGAAAACTAAAGGGGACAACGAAGCACATTCATTAGGCGCTGACTGACTGACGTCATCACTGCTAAATGTCAGGTGTGCGGTATTATTTATGAAGCGCTTATTTTTGTTTTCTTTAATTTGTTTTTGTTTGTTTTGTATTTTTAATGATCTCTTGAGAATTTCTCATTCGAATGGCGATGATGATGGCTGTGGCAATGATTTGGGCTTTCGACAGTGTTTTCTTTTAAAAGTTTTGTGCGAACCTACCTGCCTACCTATTTAATGAGATTTCGCTGGTCGTCTTGTCGTCGGTTACTATCTTGCTTGTGATGGAGATGAAGTTATGGAAAGCAAACCGTGTGAATGTTAAATGTTGACATGGATGAGACTTGTTTTGGTTAATTTGGTTGATTTTTTTTTCTTATTTAAACAATGATACTACATTGTATAGGTAGTTACGTGAAGGAAAAAAAGATAAGTTAAGTTTATTGTGATGGAAATTATACCTAAAGATATTGCCTTAATTGTTGCTTTTTTTCTCAGATAATAGTTGTTGATCTACTACCTACAACCTTCTCAAGTCTTGAGTAGGTATACAGCTCAGACGGAAGGTAAATATGTCACATCTACTTGTTGTCTCATAAATTAAAACAAAAACATGATTTATAGGTAGAAAAGTTGTTTGTCCTCGAAGTTAAGGTAGATAGGTACCTATCGAGGGCTTTGTCCCCAAGGCTAAAAAGTTTTATTCACAATTAGCTAAGATTAAAGCACTGAACCCTTCGAAAAGTTAGTACCTATTCCAAATTTTTTGTTAAAGATAAATATATGGGAAAAATTTTATTACTTATAATGTATTTGAACTAAATTATCCATGTTTCAGATTTTCATCTCACCGAACAAAATTATATTATTTTTAGAACATTTCCTTACCAAAACTTCCTTCAAAATTACATAATTAACCATACAGTTCGTACCAGTTTTTTCGACAGTGTAAACAAACAGAACTAACGAAATTGTGTGCGAATAGTTGTCCAGTTTATATTTCTAAGCTCTGAGAATTTCCCCAGTTTGGCTGTCAAAAGCTAGGGAAAAAAATATAAGGTTTGTTTGTGTACTTTCTGGGCTAAATTTGGCAGTCTGTCAAAATTTGAGGAGTGGAGATGCAATTCTCTCAGAGAGAAGTAAAATTGAACCAAAGTTTCTATCACTTTTCGAACTTCAACAAAAAGTAAACAAAAAACCCCATAAGAAATCAAGAAAACAAAGCCACAGCATTGGAATTTCAATTGTAACTTTAAATTGAAAACAAAAATTGGTGTTTTTTGTATATAAGTCTACTACTCACAAAATTATCTTTCCAGAAATAAAAAAAAAAAATTAAATAATTTTACATAAAACAAAATTTCTTTATTATTAAAAAATAACTTTTTTGTTATGAAATATCAGTTTTGTCTAACCAATAAGCACTTCAGAATAAACAAAAAAATGAAATTCACTATTAACACATATTTTCTGTTTTGAAAATTGAGATAGAAAATTAAAAGCACTTTAAAAAAAAAGCTTAAAGTAAACAACGGCCATTTTGTTTTTTGTTGTTGCTTTTAACTCCAGAACACAAAACTGACAATTTCTGCCCAAAGAAATTTCTTGGGCAGAATTTGGCAAAAATTATCAGGAAGGGAAAATTTTTACTCTCTCGCGACCGTTCTCTTCTGCCAAAAACTATAAAATTTTTTGAGTACGCGAACAGCTTTTGGCTAAATTTGGTAGATTAAGGTAGAATTTGGTAGTTTTGTGGAGTACACGAAGAGACTTATAAACTCAACAATTTGTTGCTGTTTTTTTTTAACCTTTGAAAACGTTGTTACTCTGGCATTTGCTTTTTTTTTATTCGCGTCGACAAAATTTAAAATTTCTCATCAAATAATAAAGTGACATCTAGCGGTAGAACCATTTAATATGTTGTATAGCTGCTGTGGTTTTCTATTGAACCAAAATAGTTAATAGGGATATTCACGATCTGGTGCAGCAAGCCTAGTAAAATTTGCAAAATTTTAGTTTCTTACAATTGATCGTATGTGAACCGTGAACGCACTTTTCTTATCTATACATTCTAGCAAACTCCCAAAATTTCACACAGAAATATCAGCTGTCAATAAGAATGACATTTGGTGAGCTATCAAATACCTATATGTATTTACATCACAAGTGCAGACTTCACAAATGTGACTGTTGTTCTTTAACAATAGGGTTAGGGTATAGCAAAAGTGTAAAACTTTGTTGTTGTAGTACATAAGAATGTTACACTCTTACCCCTAATATTTCAGTTTTTTTTTCAGATTTCATAATTTATCTGACCAAAAAGGTTGACTTTTTTAACTAGATTTTTTGCGAGATCTACACGGATATTCACTTGGACTTTAAAGTCCATTTAAATTAAGTGACATTTATCTGAACGTCAAATACAATTTGATTTTTATAATTTCCAGGTCAGATCAATATAATTTCGTTCTATTCCCCACAATAGATTTGAGATTTTAAAGGCCATAAAAAGCTATTTTGAATCAATAATTCAACAAGTCCAACTTTAATGCTAAGTCTTCTACTTGGCTGATTTATTTCAGTAGTATATAGAATTTGTATTATAAAAAAACCTTCTAATAGAAACTCTGCCTGGCCCCGGGCAAAAAAATTTCCAGCTTAATGATTAGGAATTCTAATCTTGTTGGATATAGTTTACAGTGGATTTTTGTAAAAGAATTCATGTAAGTTGAACTGAACTTAATACAAATTGCGTATGACAAGGCCCTCACTACGTCACTGATGAGTCCAAGTGAGTAAGCCGGACGAAACGCCGATTTGTAGGACTAAAGGCCATAAAAAGCTATTTTGAGATTTGAGATTTGTTGACCCGCAATTTAGAAGTGGTTGAAATGAAAGATGCTGTTTGGATTGGGAATATTTTCACGGTAGTTTCTGGAAAAGAGAAGTGGGGGGTCAGGGATGTCGTAAGGCATAAACAAAACATAAACAACCGACTCATGAGACTCATTTGTTGTTGTCTCAATGAGTATAGACACGATGAGACTCACGAGTCCGGACTCAATTTTCCCAATTTAAACAGGCTCAAAACGAAATTTGAAGAATTTTTTTTTTCAAAAATTATCCCGGTTCTCAAATTGAGAAATTTCATGGTAAGTGAAAACATGTAATAAAGTCGCTGGAGCCACGCTTTACCACATACCACACCACATATACTTCTAACTTCCTTAGGCCTATGCTAAATATCAACCAAAAGCAATCAAAATCCATTCAAGGAATAGACTTTTTGAAATTAAAAGATCTTGTTTGCCCATCAACTTCCTCCTTTACAAACACAAAAACGCGGCAAAGGTGTTTAAGCTGCCTTTAATAAATATAAAAATCATCACCCGCCAGTGAAATGTTCACCAAAACATAAAATCAACCGCATTTCATGCTTAACTTATCACGACAGATGCAATCTTGGTGCATTAAATGGACTTGCAAACATGACAGTAGTTGGCTTTCAAATAATTGCGATTACCACCGCCAGATATCGCTCACCACATGGAATATCCTTAACTAGCACACTGTCCATTCCGTTATTGCTGTGTGTTTTGTGTAAGTATGTTGCCGCATTGCTATGCCTATATTGCCGCATATTGATGAATATGCATGAATCCAGCAACATTGCTCCTTTCGAATTCCTAGACGAATACAATGGCTTCGCCGCCTTGATTAACTGCCATTTGCGGACAGACATTGATAAATATCATCCCACACCTTTTCATTAATGGCATCAGCTCTCCTCTCTGCAGTCAGCACCATCGACGATGACGATGACGACGACACGATGGCGATGCAAATAGACACAGACACACAACTCGAAATTCGCACTAAAAGACTGACTTAATTGATTCATTGATCTGGCATCAGATCAGCTCAGCACTCGGAGACAGGCTTTCGGAAAAAGGCGGTTCTCCAAACAAAATTAACTAAGTGCACCGACAATGCAAAGCGGCACTCTGCAATGTTGTGCTACTCGCCGGCCGCTGCGCTGGAAGGCTGACTGCATCAAGCGCTGCATTTTAAGTTGAGATCGAACATAGAAAACGCTACTTTACCTATCTAGCGAAGTAGATCTGCCATCTATTGCTCCTAGCAACTACTGCAGATCGCGGATTGGACCAGTGTGCATGGACCATTAGAATGACCATCATTCGTGCAGTTGCCGCTGCATGCCGGTGGCCAGCAGCGGTGACATTGAAAAATGCACTATGCACTGTATGGAGCGCAGTCCGAGTTTTAAACTGAGAGCCTGCAAAACATGTGTTCATTGTGCCCAAAGTCCAAACTCAACCATGACGATGAAGACTGTGTGCTGGCGATATTGCGACAAAGACGATAGCTAGCTGGCTGGAAACAACTGGCAAAGCATTCGCCTCTTTTGCTTAGTTCCGCCAATAAATAATCGCATTTGCGACTCGGACTTGTCTCTTATTATGTGCGCGGCTTTGATATTAATGCGGCAGAGTTGGGCACAACTGCGATGGCAGCGGTGGTGGCGGCGCGCGATAATAGTGCTGGAACTTCCTCTACATCCCCATGCCCTCTCATGGCTTCCTTCAGATTAGCTTTGGCTGAAATGTTTTGTTATTACAATGCTAACGTTGCTATAATGGTATGGTGGCGTTGTGGAGGTGCGTGTTATTCGGGGACAACAACAACGACGATTGTCATATTGCCGGGTTTATATTCTGCAATAGCTGAAGTTGGTTGTGTGCAATTGTGCATGCTATGCCAGTGCCAGTGCCAGTGCCACTCCAGCAGAGTCGTTGACTTGTAAGCGCCACACTAACACTCACAGTATCGAGAGTATTTACTTACTCTCAGTCTGCTCACAATTTCGTGGTGGTGACGATTAATAGCCGTATATGCGGTGTAATGGATATGCACAGTGATTGAATGCGATTGTTAACTGATTGTGCTTGTCATTGTCTTGGAAATTACTTCTTTTTTTTGTAGTGATTATACTTCTCGTTTGGTTTTCATGTTTTGTTACTCTGGGCAGGGGCACCCTGAGAAGAAAAACCTACTATAGTTAAAGTGACAGCTAACCGGCTGATTTCATCGAAGGTTGACATTTCTACTCGTGCTAAACAGCTGCACAAACACAAAAATATTTTAAGATACATAAACAAATCTGACTGAAGGCGTACATAATTAAAAGAAATAAATACCAACCATGTGTGGTATTTCCATGTCCAGTGTTGGCTATTGCGTCAACTAATTTCAATTTAATTAGAATTTATTTCAGAAGACTCAAACATTGAAGTTAGCAAATTAATTTAATCAGTAAAAATAAAAAAAAAATATTTCTTTGAATGTTTCCGCCCGGGTTCGAACCGGGGACCTTGTGCGTGTGAAGCACACGTGATAACCACTACACTACGAAAACTGTTGAGGTTCTACTGACAAATAAGGTATTTGACATGAGTACAGTTAAATTGTCATACATTAATAATTCTAGATAGGACATGGAAAATGGGAAGCAAAAATAAAATGTATCAAGTTGTTTGTTTGTCAAAAAGGTACAAAATATTTGATTAGAAATTGTGTTACAGAACTTTATATAGGGAAGAAGGATTTAGAAGGCATTTGAATTTATTAAAATAAGGAGATTATTCATATGCGATACCTACAATAGGTGGTGTTTTTTGTGAGCGTATCACCATTTAGAAAATATATTAATAGTACGAATTATAAATCAAACAAAATGACTACTTAGCTAGTGGCGATAAATATGTCTGCTTAAGAACTAACCGGGTATAAAAGAGAATAATAACTATGTGTATTATAGCTTTTATAGCTATATGTATGCAGTGAGAGGTGATGGCATTTTTTTCGAATTTCTCTTTGAAACTCACCCTGTGAGTCACGCGCTATTACACGGAGCTTCTTCACGCTTGATGCAAAATTGACAGTTCTCTATACTGTTTAAGCGCTTTGTATAGGAAAAATACGAAAGTACGGACAGTGCTAAAAAGAAACATCAAAAAGAGTCTCAGAAAACTTGGCCCACGACGCACAGGGCAACTGCTCTTCCATCTTATCTTTTTTCTCTTTTATACTCATTATGTTCGAAAAGAATCAGACGCAAAGAATCATCGTGTAATAAGGGACTATGTTAAGTATAACCAGGGGCCTAGTAAACCTGCTTATTAACGCCATTAAGGGCGTGGTTTTTGATGAATAGTGCAACCAAGGTCGCTGTACTTGCTGAATAGTATCACTAAAGACGGTGTACATGCCGATTAGTGCCACCAAGGGCGTTGTACTTGCCACCTAGGGGCAGAGCCATGCCAGGGGGTGGGGCAGTAGGGCAAATGCCCCAGGTGCCTAGCCATGGAAGGCACCGTACTTCAAATGACACGACACGTTCCGTGAAAGGCACCATCATGTCGTGAAGGCTTAAACGAGGCCTATTATATTGACCAAACTGAAATGGAATGAGCATGATATGTTCGAAAGCATCATCTCCAGTGCAGCTGAGCAGTACAAAAATCTAGTTGACAAAAAAAATATTAAAAAGCCAGAGAGCGTGATAAAAAAGTATAAATCATCGATCAAACAAATTTTCAGCAAACTGGACGATTGCAAACTTGACGATAGCAATATCTGAGCCAAAAAACAGCGATCATTTGACAATCCAATTGACTTTTATTTGACGTCTTAGTTTAAGGCATGATATTTAAAAGTGCGCTTAACTTGCTTCGGATCGTCATCATTCAAATTAAGCGATTAAAAGAAAATGTGTCTTAAATAGAATCTTAAATTTTCGAAAGCATCATCCTACTCAGACATGAATGTATTGAAGTTTTTCTTTTTCAATTCATAGCAGATCACGAAGCTGTCAAAAAAAAATCTATGTTTTTCTTAGCTCAGACATATCAGAGCATAAAGGGTGTGTTTATATTTTTCCATCGGAGCTAGCCCAGAACTGGCTCCATTAGCTCAGAGTAAAATGACCGAGCAAATCGAGCGAAAAGCTGAGCAAAGCCAACTTCAATTATTATTTTAATTAATTTATACCAAATCTGTTTTTTTTTCTTATGTGTTTTGACAGCAAATTGTAAAAAATTCACGCTACCAAACACACCTCTTATATGATAGTTCAGTCTTCAAGTGTGTTTCATAATTAAGTCTGAGGGCTCTGATCATAATCTGCTCAGATCTCTGCTCTGATCACTCAGCCTTTGCTCAAAGCTTTTTTCAGAGCCAAAACAGAAAAACACGATATGATTCGAGCTTGTACCGTCTTAAAATTCCAGACAGAGCGTTTGTTTTTTCATGTTTCATCAGAATGAACGACAGAAAAAAATGATGACTTGTACAAAATATCGACAGGTAAAAATAATTATTTACGATTAAGTATATCAACTTTTTGGTATGTACAACGTGCTGGAAAAAAATATCCGCAGGCCGATATGGCAGCTCATTTTTTGCTGAGTTGAGATTTCGAAATGTCAACAAATCGACGTAACAATCAAACATGACATTACGCGGAAAGAGAACACTCCTAAACGATTGAAGCGATTTTCTGCAAATTTTTAACTTAAGGGCTTTTTTATTCTCCAGAGGGGAAATTGAAATTTTTTAGCTTCAAAAATAATGGTACTTGCTATACAACCGTTACGGAAAAGGTTATTTATTTCAATAACGGCTCCTACGATTTTGAGAAAAACTAATCAGTGTATTAGTGCAGTGTACTTCTTGGTAATTCAGCCGATTTAATAAGTACTAATTTTTTTTCAATGTTACTAAATTTTATATATAAAAAATTAATTTTTAAGAAAAACCGCTCCAACGATTATAATTTTGTTTGCATATTCATACTCATCGCATACTTTTTTTAGCTCTAAGTTATTCAACAGGTTAAGGAATGATTAATATATTTTTTTCTTATACTTTTTTTCTAATTACTTGCATATTTGCAAACTTAAGTTCCAAGCAACTTGAACATAAGAGCAAGTACGTGTGACCCTTGACCCAGTCATGCATTTTATTTAAAGTAGTTCGAAATGTGTCGAATGTTTTTGTTCTGCAATCATTGATAGTTTAAATTGAAATTTAATGAAAATTTTACATTTTCCTATACTTTTTTTTTAATTGCAATTTTGTGTTTAAGATAAGATTTCCGTGGACCTAACCGCTTCAAAGACCCCCAGGGATCGGAACTCTGATTTTTGGAAAATATGCATTTAATTCGTAAATTTTCAGTTAATTATTCTTAATATTCAATACAAAATGTATTTAATGGTATTTTCATCTATCGATTTACATTCGTCACATTTCTATAATAACTTTGAAAATTTGAATTGCATCAAAAATCTATAAACATGGGTTTTTTTAAAAAACCATAAATAAGAACTTTGCTGAATTTCTTTAATTTTTTTTCGTAAAAAAAACTAATAGAAATTAATGTTCTCTGTTTTTATCAACAACATATTAGAGAACCATAAATCCCAACGGCATTGTAAAATTATCAATTGATTGTCAACCTTAATTCTCCCGTAGCGGCAAACAATTCAACAAATAATGTGTTCAGTTTCTAAAAGCGAACGTTGGTACCTACCAATATATACCTACTTAATATCAATCAGAATCAGTGTCATTTTTGCGAAGCAGCTCATGAATATAAAATAATCATTGCCGCCACCGCTACACAGTTTTATATACATATGTACATTAGGGTGACACTTATTATAAAACAACATTTTTTTCTTTATCCCTCAAAAGTGATTAAGGTTATTTAAACAAAAAAAGTTGTGAAGATTTTATTGAAATTATGGTTAACGTTATTAGAACGAACCGACGAGCACTTGTAACCCATACAAAATACATGGAGTCTTTTCTTTTAATAAAACCTTCGATAGATGTATAAAAGTGTATGGGAAATCTCTTAATTTGGTGCATTTATTTTTGGTAAATTTATAAATTTAAAAAAAAATTAAAAAAATTTTTGGTATGATGTATATGGTACTTAACTTGTACCAAGTTTTCAAATTTCAAATTTCCTTCCGCCACGTGTAAACGTTTACGAATCTCAATAAAATTTTGCACATTATATTATACTTACCTGGATCACTTTTAAGAAGGAGGGGAGGGGGTTGTGAATAAAAAAATAAGTGCCACCCTAACACATATATACTACATACCTATATTGGAGGTGACTTCATTCATCCAAACTTGATCCCGAATGAAAAGTATAGCTACTGAAAATGCAATCGCTGCTGCCGAGTGCCACTACTGTGACTATATAGTCGGCAGTGCAGTTGAAAGAGAAACGCCATCGTCATCGTCCCTCTAAATCTCTGACAACCTTTCACATTGACTTTTTGTCAATTTGCGGTGCGGCTTCGGCTTTTGTTTCGTTTATTTAGAGCAACATACTGCTCGTCGCCACCAAAGTTTTGCTGCGCTGCCAATATACAATGAAAACGACTGACGACGAGACGCTACGCCACACCGTGCAGGTGTTTGAACTCAATTGCTTGCTGCATGACAAATCGTTAAATGTATTCTCGTCAATGCAGTCAGTACAGGCAGGGATTGGGTAAAAAATCACAACAAACAACAAAATAACAAACAAAAGTGTGTCACCACGAACTGTGGCAACACAGTGGGAGCCGGAGCTGGGGTCAACGGCAGAATGGCAGTATAGTTATGGGTGTTACAGAATTGTATAGGGCGCGGTGATAGCCCACTGTAGTCACCATCACCAGTCATTCATTAGTTAGTCAGCTGCTTGCCCCGATCGTGGTCCAACGAACGACTGACGAGGCGAAAGGTGACTTTAAATTCCCCAGAGATTTATGTCATAAGTGGGTGGTTGGGGCCACACAACAACAAAAAAAAAGGGTTGGACACTGGACGCCTGATGCTGACACAAAGGGTGCGACCAACGCGCAATCGAGCGGAATTGCACACGAATTTAGCGCTTGTCAGATCAAGTCGAGTGATACACAACAACATAACCACGACCACCACACACAAAACACACAAAAATAATTGTGATCAGTCTGACTGACTGAGTTGCGTCTCTCAGTCTCTGGGTGCATTGACTTTGACGTTTCGACTGAACGAAGTCGACAACGGCAACAAGACGGCATGCAGATTGATTGCCTGTCACCAACCCGCGAATGTGCTGCTATGCCTTGGATTCTAATTTGCGTCGGGTACCTCTATAATTTGCCTTGAATTTGTTTTGTGTATTATTATAATATGGCCATGCAAAGAGAACATTGTTCGGTAACATGGTGTCAATTGAATTGTTTTGCCATGTGTGACATACATACAAACATACATCACATGTATATCCGTATGCATATGTGGTCATATAGGTTTGTTTGTTCTTTATTTGGAACAGTGATTTGCAAAATGTCGACAGCTTGACGCAAATACTTCAGACTATGAGGACAGGCCATATGTGAATTCACGGATAGTTAGGAATTAAAGGCATTGCCAAGGGAAAGGGACTGTTAGTTTTTTTTATTTTGAGGTGTAGCTTTAAGATTTCTGTGATTCTTGTCAGCAGCGGGCTGGTTGAATACAAAATTAAATAAAAAATAAATAAATAAAGCTGAATGTGATCCTTTGATATCATAAACATCTGTAAGTTCTACTGTAAAACTCCGAAATTTGGAACTCTAACCAGTTAAAGCGTATTTCTAAACCTCTCGGCCTAGCTAAGAACTGCATTACCCAGTTCAGTAAGTTAGATTTTTGATCGAACTTATCGCGTGCAACTGCAGTACCTTCTATTCATAAATGTCATTATGTCATCGGCTGGCAGTGCTTGTCGGGTAGATTGCGTAGACATACGTTTTTGGCTTAGAATTCATTATAAACTTCACTCATTGACGTTGTTAAGATTGGGAAGATTGTTTCCGGTATCACGGCAGTTTTTGTGTAGAAAAGTGTGAGTCAGGGATGTCGTGAGGCATGAAGAAAACATAAACACCGGGTTCATGAGCATAACATTGGAGGTTTTGTTGTTTCAATGTGTTTTGAGGTGCTTCAAAGTTTATAATGTAGGACACAATTTTCCCAATCTAAACATAGTCATTCGGTATGGTGAATGTTTTCAACAATGCATGAGAAAAGAAATTCGACGTTTATGAAAACACCTAAACTGTAAGTTTTTGCAAGTCTCGGTTCGGACTCTGTAGCCTTTAAGAGCTTTTTTTAAACTTTTTGGTAGAACTGCCTTACCTCATTTCTGTGATAACATCCCTTTATCTCTTGTAATGCTGAATGTATTTGCTGGCACTCATCGTCAAGCCAGGGGAACTGGCATTGTCTTTCTGTAAGACCCAACACAACAAAGCAGGCATCATTCTTTGTTGAGTGTCAAAATTGTCTATTTGTAAACAAACTTAAAGTCCAACAAACAAACAGTATACCTCTATAGAATAGGTACACAAATAAAATGAAGGCCTTAAAATATTGACAATGCTGTCATTCAGACATCACCCATATATCTACTGAGCTCTCTTAATCATCGCAATAATCAACGGAAATTCAAATAAAAACAACGAAAACGAATAAACAAGACTTAACTTAACTCAACTCAAAGCAGATATTCTAATGAACTTTCAATTCTCACTCGCCACCCAGCATCAGCAATCAACAGACCTCCATTGCTGTTTACAGATTGTTGCCTCCAGCATCACCCAGATACGCCCGATCTGCCGATCTAATAACAACAACACATAATAATAACATCCAACAGATGTGAGGCGAGTCCATTGATATTTCCTTTCTTCTAAATTCAATTTCATATCGAGGAGGGTATACCTATACACTCCATAGAGTATATACACTCCTCAATCAGTTTCTACGAAGCCAAAAAATGCGCTTGAACAAATATTTAACGCTTATAACAACAAAATTAGAAACACACACACACAGTCAAAAAATGACAAACGTGTTGTTGTTTTACAAAGAAAACGCAGGCGAAGACAAATGCGCCACCACACGGTACTACTGGCAATAGAATGCATCATCTTGTTCTAAAGAAGACCACCACGAGCTATTAGGCAAAGATTCACAGCACAGCACAAACAAGAATGCAACGAAAGAAGGAAAACCCCATGAAGACTGACTGAGACTTCCTTGGCAGGGAGGCATTATCAATGCTTTCCTCACATGACCTGCAATCACTCCACATACACCATACACACTGACACCTCCTCCACGCCGATGGATGCTCCACCGGCGTGCGAGGACGTTATCCATCTTACTAGCCTTACCGCCAAAGAAAAATGTGGGCCACTTCGAGTCTAGGCAGACTTGCCTCTTATAAGCTGTCCTATCGTCATTAACACCACCACACGGGAGTTTGTTTTTCAGATCGAGAAGTTGTTTTCTGTTTAGATATTCGGGTGCCAGACACCAGTCGGACTAGATTAAGGTACTGAAATCCAGGCCAACCAAGAATCAACACCTCCGCACCTCTGGTATTAAGCTATAGTGCAACAGAATCTCGTTGGCTCTCATCACTGAACATTTAACATGAATTCGGTGCGTCTATCCGTCCATCATGATGGAAATGTTTGCACAGATGTCGACTGTTATGCTTGGAACTGAATTAAAGCTGCCCGATAATTTTTAATTTATAATGTGCTGTTCTGTCAGTTAGTAAACCGCTGTACGAAAATGGACGTGAATGCATAGTATACAAATGTTTAACTTGTTGCCATTTTGTTGTTTTAATGCGGGATCTGACCTTAACGTTCATATAGTTCTTTAGATGATGAAAAATAGCTCTTGTTGATGCAAAATTGCATGATCTACATTTTCAGAGTTTTGGTTCAATCAAAATGACAACAAAATTGGCTTATCTTTTACGATTTCTATTGATTGTGTGGAAGAATTTTGATTCTGGACGCCATTTTCTTTTTAAGGTAAGAAATTGAGACCTGTCCAAAGTCCGAGGCTGTCGAGCATGTTCTCTGTCCTCTAAGCTAAGCGTGATCTGATCGATCTGAACTATTTTTGAAACACACCTGAATACTTAGGTGTCACCATTTGACGTTTCAACTTTCAACTTAGCTCCGAACATAGTACTCAGCTGTCAAAAAAAGATCCATGTTTCTTTTGTAGCTCAGAGCACTGAGAGCTCTCAACCTGTGTTTCTTTTTTTGATTGGAGCTTTCTCGGAGTGCGGTCCATGAATGGATTAAATAGCTCAGCGCAGGCAACCTTACACTTTTTTCACTTATTTCATTTTTTTTTTGGCAGATACCAGATAATAATTAAAAGTTGAACGCATTGCAATCGTATGACAGTTCAGTGCTCAGATATGTTTGAAAATTATATGGGAGACGTCTGATCATATACTCTGCTCAGAGTTCACTCCGATAAATAAAGCTCAACTCCATGCTCTGCCCAGAGCTAATAAAGATTAACGCCTTCTGTCTGCTCAGTTATTTTATTCTGACCATAAGGGGTTTTTCTAAGGGGTCAAGCCAACTTTACTATTTTTCCACTCGTTTTAAATGGGCACATTCAACACATCAATTTCAGTTCATATTTTTGAATTGCTCGAGTTTTTGATCGAGTTTTAGTTTGTTGAACGCATCACTGTCGTGTGACATTTCAGTGCTAAGATGTGTTTCAATGTTATATCGGATAGCTCTGATCATACTCTGCTCAGAGGTATCTCCGATAGCTCATGCTCTACTCTATTTTCTATTTAGAGCTATAAAAGAGAAACGCGCACTCTGAAATATGTACATTTTTGAACGCTCTGAACTAAAAAAGAAATTAAAATTTTTGCTTGACAACTCGTGATCTGCTCGAAATTAAAAGACACAAAAACGCTTAATAGAGCACTACATATATGTATATACTTCATTGATCATGATGGCAAGCCATGCATAGTATTTACCTTGGTCAAAAAGATATACTCGTACGTATGTAGATTAATCATCTTAAAGTTAGCAATTAATTTTAAACAAATTCAAAGTTATTCAAAAATAAATGATTTATATAAATTTTATCAAATATTTTTCCACTGTTTGTATCCGTCACTTTTTCGACACAACTCATTTAAAAACCCTCTCGAATGTCAACCATATGTCAAATTGAACGTCATTTTGGCAGATTTATGCGCCAACTAGGTGCAGTCAACAAATTGTTCAACCATAAACCAGCCAGCAGCTAACACAGACTTATGAGTTGAAACGTGGGCAAAACATTCACCTTCTATCGCATATTCAGAGCTATGGAAGCAGGCTAAAAACCACCTGTGTCTGCTTGTCAAAGCTGGGTTCCAAACTCATTTGCAACTAAGTGCCATGCTCTAGCCAATGAATATCCAAGTTTAATGGTTGGTTGGTAGGTATACACAACCCAAAACATAACAAACACTCTGTGTGAAGTTAATTAATGCGATCAGAGGTTGACCTCTGCTTGGGGGTTAGAGTGACTTATTCGTTTTGTGAATAACTGACGCGCGAACGCATTCAAAAAACTAATTTGAAGCAAAGACGGCTTTAGAGTTTAGAGGTTGCAAGCCGCTGTGCGCTGGCTGTGCCGCAAGCACTCTCTCTCACCTAAGTGAAAAAACATGTGCGGTGCAAATTCCATTCGAATTTCAAACTTTTAATGTAACAAACGATCTTGGACCACACCGCATGTGTTGTGTGCGAACACATTGCTATGTATAGTTAATTGTATGATGTTGTGTATTAGTATATGGATTTCAAAATTCAGTGCGTGGGATGAGGATGCAGGTGGCCTGGCCTTTTATTTTGATTCCTCCATATTCTCTTGTCTGACTTACATCATCACTCTCACAGATGCTAAGAGATTTATTGCACTGCGCCCAAGTGTCGGGATTGGAAGCGAGTGAAATCAAAATGGTGCTGCTGCCACCGCAGAGACTCAGCATCAGCACAGCACATCCAATAACAGTGGCTGGCATCGCAATGCAGCCAGCCATTGTAATCAATAATGTGAGACGATCTGTGATCTTTGGAACGAACTTGCAAATGATTTGCTTGAGTACGCTTTATTTTTTATTTAATTTTGTTTTCCTGTTCAATTGCCCTTTTTTAACGAGTTCTCGATTGCAATTAATTTTCTTGAAGTTTGATTCGATGTTTCAATATCTTTATTATGTAACTTCAAATTAAAACATATATAGCTAGTATTAAGGCTCTCCCAAACCAACGCGAATGCGGAGCGACGACGAATTTTTGTTGTTGTTTAGCGTTGTGTACTTGTCATATTTTTTACTATTGTGAATGATTCGCTGCGAATCGCTCCGCATTCGCGTTGGTTTGGGAGAGCCTTTAAGTAGATTTTTTGACGTTCAGAGTACTGCTTTTACACTTTTGGCACAGTTGGAGTCAAAAAAGAGTACCAAAGGAGAACTCCAATCGCTTATCCTTAAATAAAAGCAACATTTAATTTCCTTGAAACTAACGGTGTTTTATCTGACAAACATTTGGTTTGGGTACGAGATTCTGAATGCAAAAATCCCGAAATGGCAAAAATCTTGAATGCAAAAATCCCGAATGAACAAAATCGCGAATGGACAAAATTCTGATTGCCTGAATCCCGAATGACAGAATCTCGAATGCCAAAATCACGAATGTCAAAATCCCAAATGACACATAACTGATCTAAGCTCTTCAAGGTTCTAGCCTTTCTAATTAATTTTTTTGTGCTTATTAGTAGATACACGGTATTTTTAAATATATTCAAAAGGGTACTGTTTTTGACATTAAAAATTACACACAAGATCTCAATACAAAAAACAGTACTTAGCCATTTGGGATTTTAGTATTTAGTATTTTGGACATTTAGGATTTTTTGCAATTCCAG
This sequence comes from Dasysyrphus albostriatus, assembly GCA_946251815.1. Taxonomy (NCBI): domain Eukaryota; kingdom Metazoa; phylum Arthropoda; class Insecta; order Diptera; family Syrphidae; genus Dasysyrphus; species Dasysyrphus albostriatus. The sequence goes on from OX276336.1 coordinate 145,198,614, forward strand.
ATTTGGCATTCTGGATTTCGTACCCTTCCCTCCATCAGAGTAGAAATACAGAATATTCTCTGTATCCTGGTATCTAGAGTTACTTTTTACTACTGCAGATTTGTGAAATGTACGCTAACTATATTAAAAATTTATGTTGAGGAAATTTACAAAGTAGGAACAAAGGTTTTAAGAAGAATGTATGTACCCATGTATGAACGTACAGAGATAAGAGTACAGAGTACAGAGTACAGAGTACAGAGTACAGAGTACAGAGTACAGAGTACAGAGTACAGAGTACAGAGTACAGAGTACAGAGTACAGAGCACAGAGTACAGAGTAGAAAGTAGAGTACAGAGTACAGAGTTGAATTTTTTGGGTAAAAAATTAGCCTGTGTACTTTACAGAATAAATGGGAAGTTAAAAAAGAAACAACTTTTAAATTTTTAGTGAGTATAAGAGCTGTAATCCTTACATAAATATAAAATAACAACGCATTGTATGGGTACACTAAGTGTCTAAGTACTCACTACATATATATATATATATATATATATATAGCACAGGTTGTACAATAATGTAGGCAGTGCAAAATACAACATGTATTCAGTACATAAATTATGTCAAAAGAAATCTATATAATAAGTATATACATTTATGAACGTACATATTAAATAAATATATTATTTTTATTATGTTTCTAATTACAAATATGGTTGTCACAGACTTTTTGTGTTAAAGCGATCAATTGTCTTTACATGCGCGGTCAAATTTAAAGCAGCTTGTTATAGGTACAGTTAAAATTTCAATAACGAACAATGTTTTGTAGTTAGTGAGCTAACTATAATAATAATAACAAACGTCAACCTATCAAAATGTAAGATGAAGAAATTTGAGCTTTTTTAATTTCCCAATATTTCCCACAAAGTCTAAAGTAAATATTCCTCAAGGCTTAGACTATATTTGCTTATAAAGCAACTTCGATTTGTTTCGAATTTATAACTTCGGCCACTAACTGTGAATGTGTGTATGATGTATCACAAGTGAAAATTATAAAACGATGTTTGCACAAATTTCTGTTTAAAAAATCCACACGCGTCCAACTCATAGCACTTAAAAAACCATTTGTAATTCAATAAAACTCAATCAAACGGTAATAACCTTGTTTAGCGGACAAGTGTTTTGTACACACCCTTAAATATCTAATCCCAACCTTACACTGTCCCTCGCACCACCACCGCACCCATCCACGGATACGTTTTCCATAATAATTCATAATTTCAATATCGAGATCGAGAGATGAAGCAAAAATACAAATTCGTTGTGGCATACAATATTCTGCCATGTGCCCCGAAAACCAATCCGGAAAGCCATTGAATTTACTGTACATAAATATAGAGAAGAAGCCAGCAATGGCAATGGGCTTATCTTATGTTCCCATTTCGCCATCTGTCATAGAGTCATCGTGGCATTTGTTTTGTGGCAAACGTAAAGAGAACATTGGATTCGATTAAGCTCGCAAAACCTTAAAAATGCCAGACACGCATTGCACGACACAGCAACAAACTCTATACAACAACGATATGAAAACCTCTCAATTCCCCATAGAAAATTGCTCAACTCTATTAGTGCACGTCTCCCCTGTTTGATAGACACTTCGACTTCGATGAAGAAGCTCAAGCAAACTGTAAAGGCTAAATGGAAACCCCGTAAAAGTGCTCCTTATAGCGAAACATGGAATTGGATTAGGTTGCACCATCACATCATCAGTGATGATGGGGTGAGAGTTATGAATAAAATATGACACCTTATTCGGCAAACTTATATATGTATAACTGACACTAGGAAGGGTTCTTTCTGGTCGCAGTAATTGGAAGAATTTTGCCATGATAGGTAAGAGATGGAGTTTGAGTTTATAGATAAATTCCCAATGGAGTGGTAAATTTGTGCAGCTTTATAGATGAGAGTTGAGAAGAGGAAGTCATGTTTCATGTTCGCATTTTACACATAGAACCTAAGAATTCCCTGAAGAAATCTTATTTTAGGTTTCATTAGCGCTTTAGTGTCTTTTTTTTTGCTGAAGTTAAGATAGTGAAGCAGGGACATCAAACATGGGTCCATTTGAAAAGTGAAAGAGTCTTTTTCAATCAATATCTGCTGTGTATCTTTTTAAGATTTAGGGACTTCTGTTTTCTACTCTTAGTATTCTTAGTTTTGTCAAAAACATTTTATTCTTATAAGACGATCTGCCATTTTCGGAAAATTTTGCACCTTTGCGCCAGAATAGTGAAAACGTCAAACATTTCTGAGACAACCATTTCAACTTTTTCCAATTTTTCATGTTCATGCGATTCATAGGCTTTTTATTTGTCTTCTCTTAAAAAAATATCTTCACACTAAATTTTTCATTCGCGCAATTACCACCTGCGAATGCGAATTTGTACCTTCTACTTACATCCCACTTGTATTTATGTGGTAGTGGAGTGGTGGCTGATAGAGAGTTGCGATCTCCTAAATCATGCGAACACATGTTGACTTTCACAAAATGTTCATCGGCTCATGTCAATTGAGCTTCATTGATTTCACACAGCTGTTAATCTTGAATCATTATTATTACTGCCCACGGCTTGAGCTTGCACCAATTTCCAATGCATTGCTCCAAAAGATTGTAGGTAGATATTGGCGACTGTCTGGGGATTAAATGTTTTTTTTTGTTTTCGTTTCTTATACCTACATACATATATGCACATTGGCAATTTTTCCTTTTTCATTTTTGCGCTTAGATCTGCCGCTGTCGATGACAAGTCGTCTGATTTACAGCTTTACTGACAACAACAGTCTTAACGACGGATGTTGAATTTCGACTTCCATTTGTGGTGATAGGAAAAAAAACCTACCTACAACATCGGTACACTTGTCGTTGGAGTAGGTACAATTTAGACAACTACTGCCATCTATGAGTACAGTCGCGCGGTTGTTGTTTTGGTTGCGATAATGAAATAAATTGGCTCTCTACTACGACAACGACGATATTTATATGAATAAATTACTGGCATTGGCTCATATGACATGTCAATGTACCTTGGCTGTCGATCGATGTCACCGTAGCGTGCCGTGAAGTCAGGAAGTCGTGTATAAACGTTGGATTATCTAATCTAATGATGCTTAGAGGAACCGAGGGACATAGATCAGCTGCATCAGTAACGGCCGGGTTCGGCGCGGCTTTACCTTGTAGTGGCATACCAACTAACATCAGAAACTAAACTGTAAACAATAATAATTGACAAACCAAGTCATTATGCAAGTGGGTTGCGTTTTTTTTTAATGGAGGGATGTGTCACACGCTAATGAATACGTTACGTACTTACATATGCACATAAATGTGGCTTTGGTGGGGCACCTATAATTTCTTTAACTTGAAGCGGGATTTCTTACAAACGTCGTCGTAGTCGTCTCGTCATCGGGTCTCGGCGTGTATCGATCGGTATGCTTCTAAGTCAGCAGAACTGTCAATTATAATGATGTTATTCAGTTGGCTGGCAGAGTTAATAGAGGTGTGGAGACATAATGGTGATTTTGACAGAGAGTTGCCTCCCCTTATTTTTTTCTAGTTTCTGTTTGTTTTGTTTTCTCGTTACAGGTTAATGATGTTTCTCGTTTAAATAGACTCTCCATCTTTTCAAAATTATAACTTGAGTCTGTAGAGAAATAATTTATGATGTAGATTTTCTACTTAAAACTTTAAATAGCTTTGTGGATACTAAATCATGCGAAGAAATCTGATGAGTGAAACGTCAAAAATACACATATGAATGCATGCATACATGAAAATTATTGTTTATTGCCTTAAATTTTAATAGCCCATGCAACGGTAGTAAAAATGAATACATCATGAGAGGCATTGCTTGTTAGAGGTTAAATTATATTTACATTGGTCTCCTGCTTCTTAAAGGAAGTCAACAAGCCACCCGGTTTTGGATTATTGCAGTTTGTGGTCAATTAAAAATTGGTTATGTCATTTCAGGTTGTTAAAAGGGAACTCTCTCCCCAGAAAAACCTTCCTAGAATTTGAGTGGCAAAATATTTTTTTATTTTATTTTTGGTATAGATACTGAAAGGCAGAACGTGCAGTTTTCAATCTGGCAATACCTTTTTTGAAGTTGGTTTTTTTGACAGCTGTCACTTGATTTATGCTCAATTTGGTTTCCCATTTCATAATGAATAGACTTACTCCTGAACAACGTTTGCAAATCGTGCAAATTTATTACCAAAATACTAGGTCGGCTGAAAATCTAGGCTCTTCAACCACCTTACTAATTATTCTCACTTCTTCCAGGCAAAATTTTCGGAGGCAAAACAAAAACAATTGAATTTTTTTGAACGAAAAGCAACAAAGCAGTAAAAAATGAATAGAATACTCTAGTTTTAATTGTTTGAACTCTCCCTTGTGATCTATTTACGTATTTTCTTGAGCTCTGAATTTCCACTGAACTCATTTCAATGTAAATAGATCTAGATTTTTGTCTGACAATTTTAAGATAACATTATTAAGGCTGTTCGAAACTAATTGAACGACCACAAAATTTTTTGTAAAGTACATGGTGATTAATAAGAGAAAGCTCTTCATTCAAGCAATCTGACGCAATGCGACATTGCTTTAGTATAAACAACAAAAAAAGGCGTCTTTGCTTTTTATCTCCAAGCATTGCACTGAGCTGTCAAAAAAAGATCTGAACTTTTTTTTCCATAAGCTCAGAATATATAAAACCGAGTGAATGGAACAAAAAGTTGAGCGCAGCAAACTTCACTCTTAACTTTACACAGAGCTAACTCTTATAGCTAGAGCTCTACTCTATGCTCTGCTCCTCAGAGCTAAAAAGAAAAACGCCAAAATAGAAAGTTCGGTTTAGTATTGAATTTTTCGCATTAATTTCGAAAAGTCTTAAGACTGTCAAAGTGGCATTTATAAACCTTCAGCTGTCAAATATTGAATATGAAGGAGGGAAACTTCTTAAATTCGAAACGGTAAGGATTTTCGGAAGTTTCTCTTGGATTCCTGAGCACATATACATTGTTCAGATGCATACTTGTTCATTGGAAGTTAATTCTGTAAAAGGTTCAAGATGGCAGACAAATTTCCTAGGAACTAAATTTGACTCCAGTTATTATAGCAAAAGCAATTATTACGAATACAATGGACACATTTCGATGTTGCGGATTGTGATACAGCAGAATTCAACCTGTTTTAATTGATGAGTGTAAAATAAAATATTGGAAAACAAAACAAAAAATGAACAATAAATTAAAGATTCGATGTTTATAAACCCAACTTATAAAAGTTTTGATAGTTGAAAACTTTGCAGACCTTTGCAAAACATAAGAAAACTTAAAATTGTAACAGAAAAATTTATCAGTTTTAAAATAAATTTAGTTTAAAAACCTAAATTTGAAGGTTTATCAATTATCAATTTGATTATTTACAGTTGAAGTAGGGGTGGATAGACCGATTAAAAAGTGGGATATGTGGATTATTTCTTGTAAATAAGTTGGGACAGTTTTGAGCTTGTTGTTCAATGTTTTCAATGTTTTGTTTTTGTTGATTTGATAACTTGGTTCAAATCTTTCATTCAACTAAAAGGTCAAAAATTAATTATTGAATAGCTCTTGAGAAAGTTTTTTTTTTTTTTGAACAATGTTTAGGATTGTCCTTTTTGTCGTTTGAATAAACAAGTTTGAAACGTCAGTGTTCAGCGCCATCTATAAAAACATTTTACCAACATTTATGTATTTACTCCATTTTTTCACTTCATAGCAAACAATATCAACGATTGTGTAACTTTCAGCTTAATGGTATTTTTAATTTTATTTAACTTTAGATCTTTCAGTGTTTAGTGCCATCTGTAGGAAAACTTGAATACTTTCGGTTTAAGTACTTTTCTCACTTCAAAAAAAATATGTTTGTATAAGTTGTTAGCCAATAAACCTTTAAGCAATATTATTTCGCTTTGAAACCCCTATTTTAATTAATGGTTTTAAGAATAAAACCAATCGCATATACTCGAGTAACCTTTTTTATGCACACACCCATATGATTAGAAAAATATACACTTATAAAACAACTTATGAATGCAAGCCCACCGATGCAGCCAAATGAACTGTGATCAGTTGCTGGACAGCAAGAAACTCTCTAACGGATTTGATTTCATCTTAAAACCACCATACCATAGGCTAGAATAAATAGTCGCCCAGCTGCACCTGTTTGCTACATTTTTGCGTAAGCCTCTCTAGCCTAGAGGAGTGTTTGATGAAGCCTCCTTCTCTCCAATATACCTATCTACTATAAATATAAAGAGATGCGTTGGTATACTGGTGGTGCGCAAGTGATTCAAGCCCCATGTGGAGTATATCTAAAAACTACAACATTTGATCGACATTCTCGCTCCGCCACATCAAACACGATCGGTGCGGAGAGTGGTGCACGCAGCACGCACGGATTGTAGTACAATCGCTTCGTGGTCGTCTGTGGCACATGAGGCTTTTGCTAAACAAGCTTACAATCAACAGTATTACCAACCGACGAACTATGGTTGAAAATTAGGTCGTCAGTTAACACCTGATTGCGGTCCGATGATTTGTACGGTTGCACAGCACACTCACACACATCTTGCTTCTCTTTCTCTAACTTAATATTTAGCACTCTGTTTCATCTTTGTCATCGTTTTGCCGGTTTATAGACAACGCAATTCATTCGTCATGGCGAATTTTCTGCGGCAAGTATTGCTGCCGTTGCTGCTGCTGCAATGCAAGCCTTCAAGACACAGATACGGCTGTATAGTACTGTGCGATCTCTCAGATTGATGTGGAATCAGATTCGCACAATCGCATCGGTTGGAGCTGCTCGGCGAGAAGGTTGAAAGCTTGGAAGGCAAGGTAGGTTGGCGGACTCATAGCAATAGCTCCGAATGACTGGTTGACTTAGTCTGGCCGGATGGGTTGTAATTTTTAATGGAGCTTCTGTTGAAAGATTAATCAACTTGGACACTTATTCGTGCTCATTTGAGTTTCTATTTAGTCGGTTGGGTAATGAATCATCTTGAGATGCACTGCAGTGTGCCATGATGGTGGCAATGGAAAGTGGACACGGTGATCGTAGCTGTCATTGCGGTTTGAAATGAAAGTAGCATAATATCAGCGCAGCGGTATCGGAATATATTAAGGTGGAGCCACAATGGAGAGGTGAAAAGCAATGTTTATACAAAGATAAAAAAAAAAATTTACAACTTTTTAATTTTCATACCCTTCAGGGGAATACTATTCACAATATGACTCCCATTCAGGTTATAGCCCCTGATGGCTTGCCTCTTTGAAGACGATGTTGGCGATGATAAAGGTTTATCTCCATCACAGTTTTGTTGGCTGTGTTTCATGATGAAAAACTTTAACTTTCATTAGACGTTCGAAGATAACGGTGATGGTGGTCTTCAAGATAGTTTACATACCATAATGTAAAGTCATTGTGTAAAGGTGATAATTACATAAAGAGGAAATATGTTTTTTTTGTTTGGAAACTCTTAGCCTTTGCTGCTGATCATTTTTTATTTGAAACTTATAAGCACTAATCTTGGAGAGGTCAGGCAAATACCTCTTATCAGGCATTGAAAGGTATTTAATTCTGGGTAAACGAGTTAAATTTAGTTTTGTAAAACTCGCATTTCCAATAAAATAAACAAAAATTCAAAACGTTAATATTTTTGCCGGAAAAATTATCATCTAATCAAGTTAGAATAAAATTGGTTCTAGTTTCGGAGATCTTTTTGCAGTTAAATTAACAAAAATTTCAATGTTCTCATAACCTTAGGGCCAGTTTTTTAGTTCAGGTTTAGTTCTGAGTTAAGTCTGAGTAAGCTTATCCTGAAAATAAACTAACCTCGAGTTAACTCAGAAATAGTTTTTCAGTAGAGGATTGACTTTATCTTTCAGTTGTCTTGTCAAAAATCTATCTGGATATTATCCTTCTTTGCACTTTACGCATGAGAATAGAGTTGGCGCCACAACGGAATTACACTGATAATAAATTTTACTTTCTATGCCTGGATGGTGCCACAACTGAAAAGGCAGGCACTCAATTTGATCCCTGAGCTAACTCACCAAAGTAGGTGAGTTAACTTGGAGTTAACTCAAACTGAAAAGAACATTTCTAGATTCAAGTCAGGTTTAACTCCGAGACTAGGATAATCTCGCACTGAAAAACTGGCCCTTAGAGATATAACTTCACATGCAGGAAACCAAAAACAAATGGAAACAGTTCCTAAAACAATTTACAATTTGTCTCTTACAAGAGTTTTTTTGGAATGCTTACATTTATTGGCCTAACAAAATTCATTATAAATTTTAAAATAATTTGAAAAATTCTGTGTTATCTTTTCCAATCCGAATGTCTGAGGCAACAATCCGCATTACACCGCCACCGATATAAAAAATAATTGCAATTATAATCATTTTAAACAATTTTAATAGTATAAAGTTTAGTTGCCTCCGCACCACTTGTATAGATACCCACTTATTACTTACCACAGCCAGACTATACCATACCTCTTAAATGCTTATCCTCAACATCATATAAGCCAAATACATGGTAGTTGTAGGTTTATTTTATCGTTACCATCGTCATAATATGTAGGTATAGCTGGTGCTGCTCTCTGACGGCAAATATTTACATTCCACTGATAATGGTGTTTTACACTATACACACACACTCACACTTCTTATTGCTCCAAATTCCGACACGCAGCATTTATAGTGTCTTGCCTTCAAGTCAGCCAGTTCTCACATATGTACGGCTGGGCTCTGCCACCTTCACCACCAACGATACCACCAGAAACGTCCAGATTCAACGTCCACTATAATATATGTAGCTTCGACTATCTATCACACACTTGCCTTTCTGATAAGACGTGAGCCTGATTTTTAAGTTGACACAGGTGTTATGCACCTGATTTCAGCAACTTCAACGTTATTCGTCGGCATCTACACACATTATAGCTTAGGCGTAAAAGTTCAAACATAGATAGATACCAGAAACTTTAATTAGTGCTAGGGGAGCACTGGCACTTAATAGACTTTAATGCACGTCGAACGAAAAAAAAAATAAAGAAAACCAAATGTGGGCATGGGAAATCGATTTTATGATAGATCAATGAACAAGTTTTGACAGGGCTGCACTTTTATGAATAACTATTAAGAGGCCCAAGTTAATCCTATCTTACACATTTATGATCGGAAAGTTAAAAGCACGAAGCAGATCCCATTAAGGTTTCACGAAAATATTAAAATTCAAAATTGTCTACTTTTAAAAATGTTTGACATAAACAAACAAAAATGTCAATTTAAAAAGATAATGACCATATTGGAAATTACTTTCAATTTTCAATGCGATAAAAGTCGATCGTATTAAAAAGTTGATCACTGTCAGATCGGTACGCTGGACTCCAATCTCAAGCTATCTGTTCAGCCCTTTCGAAAAACACATCAGCTAATGGCACATCTGATGTTATAACAACTCAAGAAATCTCAAATGATCGATGAACTTTTTATATCTTTCGTCTATCAATAAATAAACGATATTCGAAATGAGGACCTTTGCAGAGAAGATCACGAGAGAAAAAAAAATCGGCGCAAAATTGATAAAGAGAACATCAAAACTACATAATGTACATTTCACAGCTCCTGATTCCTTCAAACAAATCGAAATTTTTAAGGAGCCTGCTAGAAGGCAACCTCTTCACTCCACTGTCCCTGCCACTACACTTTTCTGCCAGTTTCCCATAAATGTTGAAATGTTTTTATTCTAATTCGATTGCACTCTTTTGCATTCTTTACATTCTTTTATACTACGTTTTCATTGGAGCTGAAATGAGGTAGTTTCACAAATCACAGAAAAAGTATGTATTTTCATTTGTAATTTGGTAATTTAGTTTGACAGCTCATTTCATATTTGAATTTCAATTGGCTGTTTTAATTGCTTTTTGTTGTTGTTTTTTCTTTTTACTTCTATTGAGCTTTGACATTTCCATACAAAACGTTTTCAGAGCTCTTCAAACTGTGGTCAATTGGGTGTGTTCAATAGATTTTGACTTAATTACCAACCTAATTTCGTGTAAATTTGGTCAAAATTATCTCATTTCGAAATATGAATTTGTATGGGAAATGAGATGATTTCATATCGAATTTGGAAATTTTCAAAATTACATCATTAAGTCTTATGAAAACGTAGTATTACATTCGTTGCATTCTTTTAAATGCTTTATTCATTCTTCTGCACTCTTTCGCATTCTTTTGTATTCTTCTGTACTCTTTGCATTCTTTGGCAGTCTTTTGTATGTATTCTTCCCATGATATTTGAATATGTATTTGAATTTGACAGTCAACTTATTTTTAAAAGAAACTGTGAAATGTAAGCAAGCCTTAAGGCTTAGTGTAGGTTCAACTGAACCACCTTCAGCTTAGGCCTGTCACCTTATGGGCAACTGAGTTGCTTGCAGTAGCTTTTGGGAATTTGTTTGAAATGACTTTTGACACCATTTTGTTTTTTCGCTAATGTCTAATTTATCTGACTGTTCTCATGTATGATCAAATTAATTAAACAGAAACGTCATTTTGGCGGTAGGGGTTCGAAATCTCGCAAAACATAATCTCAAACAACAAAATCTCGAAAACTAATAATCCTGCATCCTACTTTATATAAACTCGCTTTTCACAAACTCCCGAAAAATCTGATAAATATCGATAAAATCTTGCAAATTAAAATCTCGCAAACCAAAACCTCGTATAGTAAAATTTCGCAACTTCAAATATATTAATTTTAGTTTTCCGTAGTTTATGGACACCAGGCCTAAGACCTCAGAGTTAAGATAACAGGAGACAAGACACTTAAAGAATCTGTCAACTTCAAAAATTACAGCTTTTATTCTGTGGGAACCGTCAATGAAAAATTGGAGAGCAAAAATAAAAGGTGGTTCTTTATCTTTTTTTGAAGTTTGTGTGTAAATATTGTAAGTGAAAATCTTGGAATTTTCTCCGACAACAATTTTAAATTCTGAAATTCATTACTGTGACTATTAAGGGCCTCCCAACCCAAAGTGAAAGCGGAGTGATTCACAGCGAATCATTCACAATAGAACAAAATATGACAAATACACAACGCTAAACAACAACAAAAATTCTTTATACTTCAACATGACAGATCCCACAAAATGATGATAGTGACGTTTGTGAATGAACGAGAGAGTGATATACTAGGCAATTATCTTTTTTAGTTTAGAGCAGGGCCTGAACTGTCAAAAAAAATGTTGTTTCTTTTTTAGCTCAGAGCGTTCAGAGATAACAATTTGTGTTTCCTTTTTTTCGTTCTTAGTGGTGTTCTGAGTTAGTTCAGAGCGCACTCTATGAGCTCAGAATACATAGCAGACATAGTTAAATGCATTTGACAGCTAATGTTCATAGATGTTTCAAAAATAATTCAGAGTTCTCAAGCCTGTTTCTATTTGATACATAAGCTTCAATTCAATCTAAAACAGGGCCTAACTTATCACACAAATGCGGTACTGATGGAGATTTGTAACAAGTTACTTTACTAGCTACCGGCTGTATAAATGTGCAGCAGGTGAGTAGTTTTACACCTGAGACTGCGAGACCGAAGTGCATAGAACCGGTCAATATCGTTTGAGTATAACAAATCCTATGACTCTGACTAGTGGTATTGCTACATAAATAATCGCAGTCGTCTATCGCGTTTAGTACTTTTTTGTTTTGTTTCACCAGCCAGCAAAAAGGGGCTATTTCAAAGAATATATCGCCTTGAGAAGGGGGTATAAGGTGCAAGAAGGGCACTAACTTACCAGTGGTAAATGGTAAAGTTGTCCAATTAATTAAAGCCCAGGGGATTGTTGATTGCGGCATTTATGATCGATTGACTTATAAGACAAGTAGGTAGTATGATGACGATGAGCTTTGATTTGTAAACACAGCCCTTCAACGTAACGTGTAGATAGATATACGTGAAGTGGTTTTTGATTAGGTTTTTTTTTGTTGTTTTAATCTAAAAATAGCTAGTTTGCAACTTGATAATAAAGCTAATTGGTATAACCCTAATGCGATGATTACTAATTTCAGTATAGGTGGAACCTATTGACCAATATGATGATTTTCCCAGGAGATCAAAAGAAATGTAAGATTTTACCGCCAAATATAGATACCAATGCTTATGTTACGTTATAATTTCCCAAAGAATTTACATGATCAGAGATCTTCTGAGCAGAGTTGACACGTGGCTGGCTATCATTCATTCTCTTTGAAATCAGAGTGTGTCATCTCATTTTATTTTTGGACAAGATTTTGTTAGGCCCGACTGCACACGTGATATCATATAGATACATAAACGACAATTTGGGCATCCCCGTTTGCCATCGCCACGTATGGCAGCGATTAGGAATGAGTTTCTTTGGATCGTTTTATTTGAAGCATGCAATCGCTTTTGAAGTTATACAGCTTCCGGATGGTTTTGACTTTTTTTGTTGTTGTTGTTCTTGTTGAATTTGTGCATCATAGTTGTGAGTTGTCAGCACGTGTGGCTCATGTGTTCCACAGACGTGTAGCGAGTTTACCCAGCATGTATTCAAATAATGAAGTGACACATATGGGTAGGATCTTTCTTTCTGTCTAAACTTTGATGTTCATTCATATAATGTACATATGATTGGGGTGGGGTGATGCGTCACAAGAAATACCTTTTTGAAGATGTGATGAGTTCCAAGGAATATTCAATAAATTATGTGAAAAGAACTTTTAACTGTTTCACTATGGTATATTTGAGAGGAGGGAATTATGTTTTGCCATGTTATGCCTATTCCCTGTACAACATACCGAAAGTTTTTAACGATTATAAAAATTCTTTGGGAAACATGATTTCCCGGGGTTAAATTGGGATATTTGAGTGTTTCATAAAAAATGTGCACCATGATGGTTTTCAAAGTTTTCTCAAATGTTTTGAAGTCATTACGATTTTATTTAATAGAATATTATCATCGCGTCTCAGTAGTTCAAATACCTAACCCAGAGAAATATTCTTTCACACAAAGAAAGTGGAAATAGGGCCTAGATATTATGTATTCTTAATCGAAACTTCATTTATTGATAATGCTTGAAGCTTGATAACTCATCATCATCATCTTGTTAACTTATGACTTAAGAGGTTTTGTTAGTATCACTTCTTTCTTTGAGAAGACCGTCCTCTTTTTCAATATCGTGTTCTTGTTACTTTATTTTCTTAAACAGAATAGTCCTCCTTTTAGTGAAATTGTATTCAGAATATCCCCTTTTTTTCTTTCAAACCATTTTTCTAAGATTAAAATTACAAAAATATTACTGTTAGTATTTATTTTAATAATGTTTATTTATTTATTAAACAGGGGTTAGGTAATTTTTGAAATAAATTTTATTATGAATTTTTTGTTGTGAATGAAAAGCGACGCGAACTGAAATATGTATGTAAATTTTTGTTTTCAATTTTTGTCTATGCCTTTCTGATTATAAAAACCTTGACTTTTATCCGGTTGAAATTGTACATAATTTTGCCGTTCACTCGGACGTATACGTGCTTTTTTTAAAGAATGCTTATTCAGCATTTTTCTTAAATTTTTGTCTATGCCTTTCCGATATTTCGAGTCTCAATTAGTTTACCGACATAAAACGTTTTGCCTTCCTATGTGGTAGATTTAAGTAAAGATGTAGAAATCATTGACGAGGAATAATTTTACGACGTTTGTTGAGTCAAAGGAAGCGTTAATGAAGAGAAATTATTCCAGTTTTTCGAAAATATTGATGAAGAAAATGTGGAATAAGAGAATATAGTACAGTTTTCACTATCATTTTTAGCTTGAAATGCCACAACTAGGGTTCCCAACCGTCCTTCTTTTGGAAGGAAAGTCCTCCTTTTCAATTATTTGTCCTCCCGTCCTCCTTTCATTAACTATTGTCCTCCTTTTAAAAATTAAGGAACATTTAGAGCTGCACGCATGAACTTTTAATAAAATAAGTAAACATTTTAATTTTTCCATTTCTCACATAAAAAATGTATCGTTTTGATGTAGAGCTATGAGAATGTTAATTTTCTAACGCATACGTGTTTTTTGAAACAAGACCACTTTAAGCTCAAGCAGTGTGACAGTAAACCACCTTATTATTTCATAGTGCTCTGTAATTTGTATACATCACCTTGACAGAGTAGGAGAGTATAATACAAACAGGATTTTTAACACTCAACAAAAAAAATAATTGACCAAGTGAATCCAATAAAAATCAATATCAGTTGAGGGGTTGAGTGGATTGAGTGAATCTCGGGAATTAAAATATGGCATTCGAAATCTCGCTATCAAGTCTCACAATTAAAAAACCTCATATTTTCATTTTCATGATCTCGCAATTTTTGGATTTCTTTATTTGGTTTACAGGACTGTGCTGTGAGATTTTAATTATGTGAAATTTTGGTAAGTGAGATTTTGAAATGCGAGATTTACATAAGTTGATACTTGTGAGATTTGTCGCTGCGAGATTTTAATGCCAGATTATTTAAAGCAAGATTTTTTAAATGCGAGATTATGAAAAGCAGGATTTTTAAGTTGGGAAATTTCATTATTCGAGGTTTTGATTGCGGAATTTGGTTCTGCTCCCCCAGTTTTCTGGAATCGTTTTTATGTTTTTAAGAAAAAAATTGAATTTAGATTTTTTTTATTGTTTATTTATTTTTGGGAATAATTCACAGCAATTAATCTTTAAATCATTAGTTATTTTTTCCTATTTTTAATTTATAATAAAATAAGATTTTCTCCTATGGTTTTAAGCATTTGCATATAGTACCTTTATTTTGGCATTAAAGTAAAGTATTTTTTAAAATATTCTGAAAAGTACAAGAAACTGTGAAATACCAATTTAAAAAAAAAATCGACTGTATCATTTTTGTAAAATTGCTAAAAAATCACAGGTAGGTAGTTTCTTTATTTTCTGATTCTAAAACATATCAGAAAAGTTGTGATAGGAATGACAAAGAACCACTATATGTACCAAGTTTGAAGAAAATCGATGTTGCCGTAGCACCGTCATTATGGTTTTTCAAACAAAAAGTAGTGTTGTAATGTGCCCAACTTGTGCTGTCATGTGTAGTTTAAAAAAAATCGTACTTAATAACCAGCTACAAAGCATCCGAAACGATACCGAAACAATACCGAGCTCATACCGCGCTTTTGGAACTGAAATTCACCTATAATTTCGGTAATACCTTTGGTAATAAAGAAATAGATTTTGGTTGCGCAACAGCTCGTGGAGAACCAGGGCTTAGTGACTTACAACGCTCAACCATTCCTGTGTGCGTGTTATTGGCAGGAATGGAGGGGACCTACAATTTTTTGCCGAGTTCGAACGGCTAGATAAGAAGCACTTATTCATGACAAGTATACTCTTGGAGGATTTGTCAGTTCCTCGCAAGAGGCAGTACCTCGAGAAAAACATTTCTGTTTTTTGTTAGGTGGCAGCGGCTGGGAATCGAACCGAGACCTTCGGCACTAACCATCATGCCACGAAGTACTACTTTGGTAATATTATAAATAATTTATTACAAATAAACAATTCTTGTAATTGGTCTCTCAGAAACGGCGTTATTGGTTTGAATGACGTTTTCACGGTTTTTCTCTTAAAGCCTAGTGTGCCGGCAGCTGATTCGAAACGAAAAATCCCATACAAAAATGACACAATAAAATCATAAAAGAAAAATGTATTCTTACTTTTTGTTCTGCTTGATGAACGAAATTGATACCTAATTAATGCATAGAGGGGAAATTGGAATTTTTCTTAGCTCAAAAAATAACATTAAGGAAAGTCTTATAGATCTCAAAAACGACTCTAACGTATTTGATTAAAAAAAATCACTGTCTTATTGAACATTTTTTTTTACCGAAAACCGTTATTAACGAAACCTGCCATATAACGGTTCTTTAATTTAAAATTTTCTCATAAATGGCTGAACCGATTTCTTTTAAAATTTTTGCGCAAAAGCTCCTTTTAAATGTCAAAAAATTGCATACCAACATTGTGCAAACGAAAGAATTTTGGTTTTAAAAAAAATTCAATATTTCAAAAACGGGTTGATGATTCTTTTTTTAAATTAGGTTGATAAATACTCAAAATTGGCATACAAATTTTTTTAAACGTTATAAAATTTTGTTTTTAAGAAAACCACTTATCTTAGACAAAAAGCAGACAAATATGCCTCAGCCAAACTAGGTTTCTTTTGTAAAATATGCCACAAAAGTGTTGTTAACCAAAAAAAAGATCAAAATAAGCTCAATATTATGAAGAGTCAAAAGCACAAACAACTTAATGAAGGAATATCACATTTAGTTTTTAACCAATAAATTATTATTATTAATAATGAAGTTAAATTTTATTTTTATTTCTATACCTTGGTTCTAAAAGGGCCAATTAGACAATTTGACGATTTTCGGCAAATCGAGAATTTTTCTTTTCAATTGCTAAAAATGTTTACTACTTTTGAAAATAAAACTTTCTCTAACCATCAGTGTGTTGTTAAAAAACAATTGGAACACATTGGTCGTTAACATCTTCCACTGAGTCAAATAGTGTACTTAAGTCAATATTCTATACCTTTAAGAATTTATCAAAAGAGTCTGTATTTCTTGTGTTTTTTATACAAAATTACCTGATGCTAAAATAATTTTTGTATATTTATTAAACTGCGCATATACACAACAAAATAATATTATTATCAAAATTTTAAGTATGTCATCAAAGTCTTGCAAAATTTTAACAGAATACAAAGAAGATAACGGTGTATTTCAAAAGTTTAAAATAAAAATATCATAATTTTTCATAGGAACCTTTTGAGATAACACAATTTCGAGAAGATATTTTTGCCTTGCAATACTACACATAATCATTTCAATTACTGCGATAACAATATTGACTCAGATATCCCGGGTGCAAACACCTGACACTTTCGAAGCACAATGTCGTTGTCGTAATCATAGCTAAAAGCGGGCAAAGTATCAAATATAAAACTCTCTGTATTGACTACGAGTACAAACCATAACATATGACTATTCTCCAGATAAAACCCCATCCTGTTGAGTACATTCTCGTATAAACAAAGTATATGTGTGTAACATTTGAACATTATAAAGCTAGGTGCTTCCCAGGTGTACACAATTATTGGTGAACCGTATCTATTTCCTTATCAATTTTATATTTGACTTTATTGCCTTCGCAGTTAGATTCGCATTCAAGATATCATTTTCACCATGAAAGGTGCATCCACCTGCTAGGCTATGTATGGAGTTATCTTAAGAATGTTTCTTGACAAGTTTTTTTGTGATAATATGCCTAAGGCTCGACTCAGTACATATGCACTGAAAATGTACTTAAGAATCAGAAAACTTTGAAGTTGAGATTTAGATAAGGAGGCCCTTCTAACTTGCACCTAGAATTATTAGTCTATTTTTGTTGTTTACTTGATTGTGTATGAAGGTAAGTAGAGGGTAATTACTTTTTTTTTAATCAACGATTTATTTGCTATTAGAGCGGAAGGCACAAGGGGAAGTTTAATCAAATTTATTGGAACATAAATGCGGCACTTCGGTTGATTGGCGGCACGGCCGGTGATTTGATGGCCACAGGTGGTGGTGATTTGTTTGTTTTGATTATTAAATTTCAAGTGCGCGATGTATTACAATTTGATATTATTATTTTAACTTTTTTTCGATGACGAAAATTATTTGAGAGATTAGAAATAGTGTTTTCAGATTGATTTGGTGAAAAGTCCTTTTAGTTTTTAACAGTGGAAAGTTTTATAGTCTTGCCAGTTAATTATACTGCCGTCTTAAGAAAAATGGTGCCAACGAAAAAATTTAAACATTAATCTAAGTAGTATATTCAGAGCACTTTAACAGTTGATAATTTTCGTGTGAAGCTTGAAAAATTACAAATGGCCCAAAATTACAAATGACTTTTTCATTGAAAGTTTTAAGCTCGTTACTCCGGTACACTTATATTAGCCCAACAAAAATGGCAAATACATTCGTGTGCTGATAAAATTAGGCCTCTTGAAAGCTTAAAACAAAAATTGACATTCATTTCGAAAAAAAGCAATTTGAGCAACTTGTGGTATTTTGCCATTTAACTGCCAAAAATAAAAAGCAAAAAGGCAATGATAATTTTTGGAAAAGTGATACTTTCCTGAGCAAAGACCGAAATGTCAATTCCAGCGAAAACAGCAAGTATTGGCGTAGCGTCGTGGTCGAGTAAAGATTGTTCTAACACCATTCGCAAATTATAAAAAAAAACATAAAATCTCGTGTTCTTTTTGCCCATTTGAAAGTTTATCCTTACTTGCGAAACATTTGAAGGCTCTACGAATAAATGGAAAGTAATGCATTTATTGATTGAACGCGAGATTTTGAGCTGACTTATCGAAAAAAACTGGATCTGACAAAAGGCTTTGCGGCTACATCGATTTCTTCAAACTTGGTATGCAAAATGGTGTTGTTTTGGGTTGTACTCCCCACATTTTTTCGTTTTTTTTTTAGAACCAAAAATAATACGATTTTCTTAGCAATTTCCCAAACTCTTATTCGAGATAACAATCAAACATGACATTACGATGATAAAGAACATCAAAAAGTGGGTGGTAAAATTCTTTCTGCCTGTCTGTCTTCCTCGATATACGCCCCAAGCCACTGAAGCGATTTTCTTCAAATTTTGAATTTTAGGTTTGTTTTGTAACCCTCCAGAGGGGAAATTGAAATTTTGTTAGCTCCAAAAATAACGGTACTTGAAACCATTAAGGAAAAGCTAATTCATCTCGAAAACAGCTCCAACGATTTTAATAAAAAAAATCAGTATATTATTTTAGGTATGGTGTACTTTTCGATAAGAAAAAAAATTACTGAAAACCGTTTTCAACGATACCTACCATATAACAGTTTTTATAATTTTCGATTTTCTCATTAACGGCTCAAACACACAAAAGCTCTTTAAGAATTTTAATTATATTGCATATATCAAAATCTTGGAATTTTGGATTTAAAAAAAAAATAGTTTTTTTATTTTTGAAAATTCAATATTTCAAAAACAAGTTGATGCACTTTTTTGAAACTAGGTCTTAAAATGTATTTTAATATAAAGCTTTTTTAAATGTTACCAAAATTATATATATAAAAAAATAATTTTAAAGAAAAGCACTCCAACGGTTAAATTTCTTTTTGTTCATTAATTAATATTTTTTCAAGTAATTAAATTAAAAATAATTTTTGAGCTCTAAGCTTTTAAACTAGTTATTTATACAACTAAAAGAACGATTTAAATCCTTTTTTATATTTTTATATTTTTTTTCTATAGATACTTTCATATTTTAAAAGTTCTTAATTCCAAGCAACTTGAACATAACTAAAAGTCATGCATTATATTTTATTTTCGATTTTTTTGAAAAATACTCAAAACAGTAACAAACAAAATTTCCCCTAGAAATATATTTTTTTCAGTTTTGAATAATTTCTGTATTAGCTGACTAGATTTAAATAATTTCTTTATACAAAAACTTAAAAAAACTTGTAAATAATAAATTTTTAAACAAATATTTTTTGAATTAAAAATAAAAATTTATATTTCAAAATGTGTTTAACATTTTACACATAAGAAGTTATTTTTTTAGAAAACAGTTTCTACGATTCTCAAATTTATATTTTTTTAGGGATTCAGATGGCAATCCTATTTTTCTAAGCTCAAACTATTAACTATTTTTTCTGTTTTTTTTTAGTGGAAAAGCCCAGTACGCTGCTTGTTGCTAAAAAGCATAAAAATCTCATTAAAAATAGCACCATGAAATCATAAAACGAAAAATTTTGTTCTGCCTTCCGTTCTGCAGTATCTCACTGATGGATGACTGGAAGTGATAATTGTAATAGATTAATATAAAAATCTCCACTTTTTTTCTCATAGAACAATTTGCCTGAACCACGGCATTTTGGTTTTTGTTTTATCCTTTTGAAGCCTAGTACGCTGCTGAAGTGAAACAAAAATTTTCTCTGGTCTCCAACTCGAGAACAAAATCAGAAACGAAATGATAACGAAAAAAATATGGAGAGTTTTATCACAATAAATTGAAAAAAACTGTTCAAAATCTTAAGTCAATTTTTTTCTCGCTTGATGTGAATTTTTTTGTTTGTTTTCGTATCGTCCGGTGTGGTGTTAAGGGTTCAAAATAATCGTGTGGTCGATGTTCTTCAGTTCTTTTTCTTCAATTTTCATTTTCAAAAAAAATCCAACAGCAAAATAAAACTAACTTTCAAATTTTCATCTGAAATAATGTTACTGTCAATTAATTGTGTACTAAAAATAAGTGGAAACTTGGATCAAGTAATCTACTACGATTTTCTATTTTGTTGACATTTCACTATCGAGCTGCGCACCTACTACATAACAAAAATCATAACGAAATTTTTCGTTTCTGATTTCGTTGTGTCAATATCTGTATGAAATTTTTCGTTTCGCTTCAGCTGCTTGAAGAACAAAAAAAACCGATTCGGGTACGAAATCCTGAATGCTAAAATCCCGAAAAAGCAAAATATCCCGAATTCCAAAATCTAGAATGGACACATTTCAAATAACATATATCCGTAGTGCCATAATCCCGAATGACAAACCCCGAATGAAAAAATCCCAAATGTTCAAATCCCGAATGGCTTTGTATTGTTTTTGCAATTAAAAATCGCACACACGATTACATTAATAAGTCATTCGGGATTCTAGCCTTCTAAATATACTGTTTGTAATGTTTTTTTCGTGCTTATTGGCACTCGTTGATTTTAATATTCTAAAAAAATTCAGAAAGTTATTATTTTGTATTATACAATTCGTGATTTAAGCAATTCTAGATTTTTGTACGTTTAAAATTTGTATTCATTTATCATTTGATGATTGATAAATATTTAATTTTGATCGTTGAAAATGATGTAGACCATTGAGAGTTGCAAAAATATTACTAATTTGGTCAATTATTAAAGAACTAACCAAATATTCATAAAAAATTAATAATATTCTTTCAACTCCCAACGATCTTCAGCAATTTCATTGATCAAAACATTTATCAAATGCGTTGTTAAATATAAAAATTCAATATTTATTAATCAACAACTGATAATTTGTCAATCGCAAAGACAATGGGATGATGCTTAATCGAGCAGAAGTCAAAATCCGTGCAAAACAGTTTGAAAGTACTGAAAAAAGTACCTTCTAAAAAGGTAATGAATTTCTGAATTCAATCCTAAATGTATTCGAGATTTCTTGCCATTCGGGATTTTGTCCATTCGGGACTTTGCTATTCGACACTTTGGATATTCGGAATTACGAAAATCGGGATCCTCAAATTTTGGCATTTGGGGTTTTGTACCCTTTCTCAGAAAAACTTCGTGTCATTTAAGCAGCAAACTGCATAGACTTAAGCATAAGTAACTATACCTTCAAATGAAAAAATACCGCCATATGCCATACCTTTATCTACTGACACAATTACTACCTTCATATTATGACTCCAAAGTGCTCTAATCTCATTATCCTATCTATGAATATATTCAGAATCAAAAGATTTTAGATATCGTACCTAGAAAAAAATTACAAAGACTGTTGTGTTCTTCTCTTTTTTAATAATTCACACAATCTAACTGCATTATCAACCCGACACAACCCTCTATACACAATTTTCATTAAAAACCTCTTAGTCGGACAACAAATAATTTTAACATACCATCCGTAAAACATTTTGTCCAACTGTCAAACAATGTGGCATCCAGCCTTACTCATTCTCAACGCTTCGTATATATATTATTAAGCATACACAATGATGACATAAAAACCTAATAAACGGCAAAACATAACATTTGTAAATTTATTTAAAACTCTTGACTGCATATTGGAACAATAATTCCTCTCTTTAGAATATCACCCTCAGCCCCTTTCAAAGAAAAAAAACCAATAGCAGTCGTATTTTTTCGTATCGCTCACTATATTCCATACTAATAGAGAAGGCCGATAAATTCATGACATCAGGACTATTATTCGGAGAGGGTTGCGTAAGCGTAAGCTTGTGTATATAGCTTAGAAGTGGTGGTGTTATATTTTGTATGCCTTTTGTTGCTTTTGTTTGAACATTTGTCACTCGTTTTTGAGATACAAATAAATCAGAAACAGAGCCCCTGTTTACTTACCTGATTGGATTCGAGAGAAACATACATAAACTAGCTCGTCTTCTGGTTGTACAATTGTCAATAAAAGATTTTCACCTTATGTCATTGCAGTTCAGTACAATTATGACAGAAAATCTGCACAGATTTATCCACTGTTGTACTCGACCAGTGAAGTATAGTCAAGGATGGGAACACCGCGAACACATGACGTATTAATTTTATGGGAATGTAGGCTGTGGCGAAACGTTTATATATAAATATTCCACGAGCACTAATCCGATACAAAGTCTCATCTCAGATAACACATTCATTTACTATTTTTTGCTGCGTTGCGACTCGAGTACGTGTGTCATATAGAGGCAAATTGCACCCCAACCAAGTCAAGCAGCGAACTATAATATTACAAATGAGATACTATTTGCTGCGTGTCGGTTGTTATTCCAATTTAATTAAGTTAATTAAAGGAAGCTCCCTTTTGGCCCCTGCTATATTTCATTCGATTGCCTTAATGCCTATTGTCGGTGAGATATGGTGGTGGTGGTTGTAAAGTGGAACAAACTCATCATGGCAATGGCAATCCCAATCATTTGTCATCATATGGCGTACTCAATCAACCAAATGTCGATAAAACATTCCTTTTTTGTTTTATCCCTGAAAGTGCTACTGGGGTAAAAATTTAAAAGTAATACCGACAAACCGAACCAACAACAAGAAATATTCGAACAGACTTGAGTCTAATTTAGTGCAAATATCGAGCAAATGGTCCGAAAAGAGTAATTTACATGTTTTCGAAGCGATGCGGTGTTGAATATAAAGTGTTTTGTTTTTGAGTATGTAACAATTCGCACATTTGTTCAATGACAAAATTGTGAGTAGGTTTACAGTAAAATTAAGGCAGGGGTTGCATAGCATATTATGTATGAGAGTTTTATTGATATTTGTTTTTTGATAAATCTGGGAAATTGACATTTGTCGTGTGCATATTTTTATTAAAGTGAGAGATTATTGGAAATGAAATTTAATAAGAATTGTATATGTCTAGTTGCGTTCAAGTTCAAGAGCCTGATTTCCGTTCGATTTGTATTTTCTTTTTGGCAGGTAGGTACAATAGTCGTAATTACATGGCCCGCCAAAAGACGAGAAAATGATTTTGACGTTTCAACAAATCTGATATTCATTTTGTCAAATCATAAAAGTCAAAGCTCAGCCAAAAAAAAACTTAAAATTTTCAATCATGCTTTTCTTACTTCGTTCCTCCTACTTTTCTACACCCGTCACTTAATGTAACAGAACACTAAAGATCGCAAAACGAATCGTATAATCACTACTTAAAAAAAAAGAAAAGGAGGCTGGGTGCGACCCACACTATAGTTCCCGATGTTATTTTATTATTACAAAATTGCCAATTCAAGATCTTCAAACACGTTTAAAGGTGATCAACATTCAAGCGTAGACCAAAGACAGAGACCAAAACGTTGTTTAATTAGTGAGTAGAACAAATATGTATATTTCTTGGAATAAAAGTTTTGTTTAATAATTTTTGGTTAAGTTTCGTGTGGTTTTTTTAAATTACTTTACAAAATCTATCATATATTGACTATGAACTATGGTGAATAGACAATGGACATTAACCCAAAGCCAATACCATTCTGTGTTCTCAGGATATTTGAGACAAAAAAAAATCAAACATTTTTGGTAAAGTTTCTTGTTGTTTTTTCACTTTTTTTTAAAAATCTGTATGTTAATTCTTTTTACAAATCATATCAATTAGAATTAACAGCCCTATCAATAAAAATTGCTTAGATATCTTTTAATTCACAAATTAACTAAAACGTCAATCAGGTGTTAGTTCACGAATCAAAATTTCATATCAATAAAAATATAAACTGCTAATCCACGGTAAGTTCAAAATCTTAACGAAAATCTACTACAATCGATTTTGCAAGAACTCTGCTGGTGCCAAAGACTATTTTTTGAACTGTACATACATACTTTCTCACAAAATGTTACCTTTTGCACATACACTCTCTCATTTGAAGTTATCAGAAGCATGTGTGTCACTAGCGTCTGTTTCCTTTTACCCCTAGTTTTTGGTGACAATATCAGAAGTGTTTTTAACTTAATTACTCGTTTAATGTACCTATTTTTGTGAGTTAGTTAATTACCTTGAATTTTGATTTCTTGATCAGATTTTCAACTTAATTCACTGACTTAAGATAATTCGTGTTTTATTTGCTTAAATGAATACCAGTGTAAATTATCTGTAGAATCAAATAACCCGAAGCCAATCTCATTGTTTGTTTCCAAGATATTTGAGACAAAAAAAAAGCAGTGTTTTAAATATTTTTAGAAATTTTAGTAATTATTGATTATAAACTAGTGTTTAAAATAAAACTAACTCGAAGTCAATATCATTATTTGCTAAGCCAAAAATCATTTTTCAACATTTTCTAATTTAATAATTTTTCATTTAAAATACAAAAATGGCGAATCAAACTAAATGAAACAAAATCGACGCATACAAACTTTACAAACAAAAAATAAACAATGTTCCAATTCTTATAAACAGTATAGCAGTACCTTACTCCAATATTGTCAAATACCTTGGAATGAATTTGAATGCAAAGCTTGAATGGAAAAAGCACATCAAAAAGAAACGAGAAGAACTAAACTTGAAGTATAGAAAAATGTAATGGTTACTAGGAAAGAACTCTGACCTATCTATCCAAAACAAACTAATGTTATAGTTATAAGCAAGTATTGTAACCCGTTTGGACATATTACCCACCCAAAAATTCGAAAGTAAGGTCCTGCAAGGAATAACAAATACCCCTTGGTATAAGAAATAGCAATCTACATCGTGACCAAATAAAAAATGGTTACAGAAATGGTGAAAAAACACACTGTATCACACAAGCAGCGACTGCAATGTCATACCAACTCTGAAATAGAAACCGTCTTAAATATACGAGACAATGTTCGGAGATTAAGATGGAGCTGATGAACTGATGGTCTAAGAACTATGGGAAAGTGTTATAATTTTAAAACTTCCCACAATGTGATTTATAAATTAAGAAAGAAAAATCATTTGTCGATCTTTCATAGATTGGTCCTGATTCACCGGTGGTTTTAGTGCGGTTAAAGTCCCACACTACTCAGTACCAAGATTCTTACCGAGTGTCTTGAAGATTTTCATCGGATAAAAAAAAGAAACGAGAAACTAAAGTAGGTTTTTAAATGATTATTTCTCATGCTCAGTCATACAAGTGATAGCAATGACTTCAAATCCAAGCTTTATTTCTGTTTAAGAAATATCCATTAATGGAAGTTATAAATCAATTATAAAACTTATTAAAATCTTCAAAAAAGGTATTACTGTCCCATAGGACTAACCATACGGCATGCAATTCTTCTTTATTAATCCAATTGTCCTTCCTTATGCGTATATACATATACTGTAGTGAACTGAGTTCTCAAACCGTATGCTATTCCATTTCAAATTAATGTTCTTACTAAATACTACCATAAGGCCCAAACAACAATTCGCTCAGGATAATACCACACATAGCACTATCTCAATCCATACAAATGCATCCATGTGTCGTTTAATTTTCCTAAAAGCCATCACCAATACATAATCATTCCCACTCTTCCAGTCCTTTGTTTTTTCTGTTGTTCAAAAGAGATACAAAAAACTCAACACCCTCTTGAAAAATCACCCCATCCTCACTTCTAATCCACCCGCAAATAGCAATGAGAAAGGAACAACTTCAATAATAAACGGACTTATATACCCGCTAAAAAGTCACCAATACAACATTGATTATGATCATCGTGTGTCCCTTCCTTGTCCAAAAGGTAGATAAAATTGTTCCATCACCACACGACCACGCAAAAGAAAAACATCGTAGAGAACCTTTTAATGAAATGAAGACGAGAGAAGATATTTGGACATATTCCGTGGCGCGGAGTGGAAGCAACTCATCTTCACTGTTTAAAGGTTTCGCGTCCAACCCAACACCACCCCTTGTGTTGGCAAACATGCTTATGCATTCATTTGTTTTCACCCTCAACCGATAAGCCATGTAGCTTTTTATAGTGTACCCTCGTAGAAGGGATGTTTTTAATGGGGTCGGCCAACGAGCTCTGGAATGAGGATAACTCGCCTGTGAACTATCAGATGACAATCGAATGATTTTGGTAAAATCTTTTATATTTTTGCTCAGCCTTGTTATAATACTAAAGGAATTCTATTCACTCAAAAGAAGAAAAGTAAAAAAAGTCACTTAAAAAGCATGTCATTCAACAAAGTCATTGAATACATTTCAAATTACTGTTTTATCTTCGCATTCTTTGAAATCCCTGCCAAGGGAACAAACTTGATAATTTTATGTCGTTTTTGTTTGTTTTCGTATCGTCTGGCGTGGTGTAAAGGGTTCAAAATAAATGTGTTGTCAATGTTCTTCAGTTCTTTTTCTTCAATTTTCATTTTCCAAAAAAAATCAACAGCAAACTAAAACAAACTGTCAAATTTTCATCCGAAGTAATAATTGGCTTGTTCAGGATAATGAGATCTCGCTCAGCTAATTTTATACGTCAAAAAGTGAGCAAGCGAGTCCAATATTGTCTTTCCTCTGTAATTTGACAGAAATTTTTCTGAAGAATCCTATTCACGAGACTAAGATTGCTGAGGGCTCTGAGATCTTATTTTCCTGAACATGTCCAATGCTACGGTCAATTGATTGTATACGAAAAGTAAGTGGAGACTTGGATCTAGTAATGTACTACAATTTTCTGTTTTATTGACATTTCACTATCGAACTGCGTACTACATAACAAAAATCACAACGAAATTTTTCGTTTCTGATTTCGTTGTGTCAATTTCTGTATGAAATTTTTCATCTCGCTTAAACTGCGTACTATGCTTAAGAAAAACATATGCCGATGCCAACTAGGTGAGTATCAGAAGTAGAAAAACTATGAAATTCCAAATGTCAGCCACAGTTGATCACACAACAGATAACCAGTATTTAATGGAGATACCAATTCTATGGAGAAATATGGATGTGATTTTAACTGCGTTGGAAAACTGAAGCAAAATGTAAACCCTTGATGTGGATGTGAATTAATTTAACTCCATATTGCATGCAATATAGATTGAATGTGAATATATGCACCATCAAACATCCATAAGCTTATAATGCAACAAAGTAAAATTATATAACAACGCTGGTTTAAAATATCTCTGAATAAACTGGGGGTGGTTAAATAGGTTTCGCGCAATCAATCTTGATTAGATGTGATTTTATGAGCTCAAACGCACTTTTATGGATAAGTTAGATGGTATGAAGGAAGGAGAACTTTCATACAAATGATGATACCGAGATTTTGCGGCGATTTATTTTCCGTGACGGCAATGAATTGCAAAAGTGTGTACAGACCAAATTGTATGTCTCAATGAAGTACTCTGATTTGAACTGTGGGGGAGTTAAAGCTTTCAAAACCAAACTATACCTAAATATCCGTCTGTGTTAAAATTTTAATGTTCAGAGCATCTGTTCAATATTGGATTTGTGTTGATTTACGCCTTAACCACACCTATTGCTTTGAAAGTTTAGTTTACCATTAGCATGTCAAAACACACCTTAGAATCTTTACTCACTAGGCGCTATGAGTAGTATAATAACCATGTCCATCTGTTTGAATAAAAGAACAGTCGCACCACATTAAACATAAGTTTCTCATACGTTATTTGCATACGTTTATAAAATTCTGGATTGGATCCAGCCACTTTGGCGTATCTGCTCAGCGGGTGAAGCAAGATTACCCCATGATCATGCTGCGTGAAAATTCAGCTCCACAACATTAATTAACTTGTTTATGTGCATCTGTTCTTTGATAAGAACCATATCCCGGAGCTGGCTAGATGCGATCGTGCTGATGGTTAAGAGCTGGTGCCCTTCTGAGATATGACGACACCTCTGCAGTAGAACTGATGATCGATACAAAAGCATCTCGCACAATAAAATATCTCAACAAATCATTCATAAATCGATTATTGCCGATATCTTTAGATAGCGCTGCGTGATGTGTTGGCAAGCAATTGCGATTGAAAGCACATCTCGCATCTGTTTGGCACATTCGCAGAAGCATTGAATGATCAGCCAATATCATGTTCAATGCTCTGATGTGTGTTTTATAAATCATTACATTGATTGTAATCCAGCTGATTCGTTGCGGGAGGTGACTATATAGAGAGATATACATGTACAGATAAACAACTCTGGATATCGTTGCTGATGAGAGTTTCATTTTGTTTCGTTTATTTCCTTTTGATTTGCTCTGGCGGATTCACAATGTCAAACAATCATGCCGATGATGATGATGATGATGAAGATCGTGATGGAGCCGTGCGATGAAAGTTCCGTTGATGGCTGATGGTGGAGTGAATTGAATGGATCTCTGGCATTTATCAAATACCGCAACAAGAGAAGAGGTATATAACCAAAGCATTGGGTGGTTTTCCGCGATTGAATCTCTTGCTTACAAGTGAAAGTTATAGGTTAATAATTTGAATGGAAATCTCCTGCCGTGAGGCGGAAATTCAGAAATTGATCTATCGTCGAAGGTGCACGTAATTGCTTCATACAAAACGTGATTAAAAATCGACTCTTTCAATCATCAATTAGATCAATTAGGTATTGTGTGTTGTTAAATTGCTTCAAGGGATTCAAGTGATTTTATGCTGAAACATGTTTCTTTTTTTATACTTTAAAAAGAAATGGTACGCAAATTATTGCCTGTCAAAATTAGAAGGTTATGTTCACACAGGCCGAAATTCAACTCAAAATTTGAGCATGATTTTTACTATAAATAATCATTAATTTTGTAATGGTTGTTTAGGTAAGGAGGTGTCTACAAAAAATGAAGTAGGTTTTTTTTTTGTTAGAAAATTCAAACTCGAGGACTAAATCAAACCGGTGCTGAAGATGCTAATTGAAGACGCAAAGTGATCTCACAACTCTGTGTGTCTGCTTATTTTCTAATCTACACGTATTCACCGTGTTGAAAACCTAGTACGCTGCTCATGTGAAACGTAAATTCCATACACAAATGACAACGAAATCATAAATGAAAAATTTTGTTTTACTTTTCATTGCGCAGTACGCTGTTCGACGAGAGAAATTGATAATTGTAGCAGATTATTTGGAGAAATCTTTTTTGGCACACAATTATTTACTCAGACCATTTATTGTGTGCGGAAAAGTGACGTTTGTTTTTTTGTCGTATTTATTTTTGTTGGGTGTGTTCAATAGGTTTTGACTTAATTTCCAACCAATTTCCTTGCAAATTTGGTTGAAATTATCTCATTTCGAAATCTGAAATTGTATGCGAAATGAGATGATTTCGTTTCGAATTTGGAAATTTTGAACAAATTTAGTGCGCAGCTGAAGCGAAACAAAAATTTCTTTACAAAAATTGACAAACGAAATCGGGAACAAAAAATTATGTTGTGTTTTCCTTTTGCAGTAAGCAGATGCTTATATTGCTTATGTCATTAAAACTAAAAATTGTAGTATGTAGATTATGTACATATCAATACAAGTATATATGTACTTGTTTTCCACACACAATCGATTTGATGGATAATTGTACTAAAATTTGTAGGAATTTCGTTACGTTTACTTTCCAAAACACCGAATTAAAACAAATCTTAGTACAATTTTTTAACGATGTTTTTATATGTCTGTTCGAGCAGAGACTTTAAGCCTTTCACTTTTTGAGAGAATGTTGATGTTGCTTTTATTGAACTTCAAGCCTAGGCCTTATGTACATTCCTCTTCATGAAGTAAGCAATCGCCAGTGGAGAAAGTGATTTTTTGACATTTCTCACTGGTACAGACTTGCGAATGTGTTGTGAACGTTTGACGTTTAAGACCACAATGCCTCAAATGACTCGTAATCGAACTGTCAACTGTTCACCTAGAGTTACCGTACATTTTGCACGGAGATTCTTCGTGAAGGAAAACTCTCCACACAGCTTAACAAGCACGTTCACAAGTATGTAGTAGGCTTTAGTACGATGAAAATGTGACATGATAATTCTCATACAAAAATGACACAAAGAAATCATAAAAGAAACTTTTTTCATTCTGTTGTACGCTGTTCAAGATTTGATAAGCGAAATTTGTAATTTTTGTATATTATTTGGACAAAAATCTTCAATTTTGTTCACACAGAATTAATTTCCCTCATCATTTTTTGTTGTATGCAAAAATGTGATATTTTAGTTTTTTTCTGTTCGTTGTTTATATTTCATGGAGTATAGCATGGTTATCTGTGATTTCTTTGCTAAGCTATCTCTGTTAGATCAAACTTATGCTCTTATGAAATTGATGTCGTTTTCAATTGCATTTTCATTCCAATCGAATGTGATGTCTATTCATTTACTTTCACAAACTACGAATTTTTACAAATTAAGCCCAAGGTTCTGTCAAAATCAAATTAAAAAAAAATTTTTACTAAAAATCGTAGTTTTCGCAAATAAACGAATTGAGCCATGAAAACATCGTATGTCTGTTTATTGACTTCCCAAAACTATGAATTTCTACGAATTTTAGTACAATTTTATTGTTTTGTATTATGAACTTTGACTGAACTACAAGGCTGTATTCGTAAACATTCGTGGTTTTGGGAAGAACATCGTGTTGCAAATCTACTACTTCTTGAGATCAAGAACAAAAAAGAACATTACTCGGAACAGCCAATAGAAGAAGAAGTTGAAGAAGTAGAAGCTAAAATGGAGTGCAAAAGTAGTAGCTGTTCTTAAACTGTATTAATGGATTTACACAGCTGGCAAGTTTCCGTTCTTTCTTTCATTTTGTATTAATCCAAGTTTTTGTCACAAAAGATAAATTATGAATGATGTATGCTATTTTGTCAGTCATTTAAATCTAGAATAATACTTCCAATTAAACTTCTTAAGCTTCACGGATGGACTATATTTTATAAAGAAACCTTTAAAAGTACACGCATTATACATTCACCTCTATTACGAAATCCCATAAATGAGTTCCAGAGGCATAGTCAGATTCAATTCTGAAATTTTTACTAAATGAGTTCCGCAGCTCATTCATCGGTTATTAGTAGGTATACTTAACAAGCAGTACGTTTTTGTATACTGAATGCTTGCTGACTTTCTTTGACACACTATTTTAAAACAAATAAAACTAAAATTAATATTTAAATATCACCATTTCTTTTTAAACAAAAAAACACTCAGATTCCACCGCCCACCTAAACAACCTACTCAACTCACATAATGTAAGTCGCGTACACTTATAATATTTTGGATTGAAATTTATTGACAGCTCCGTGATGCGATCAAGCTTTGAAGTGATTAGAAAGAGAGAGAAAAAAAAATAATCTTCGTTGAAAAAATCTTCTAGCAGCTGAAAACATTTGTCGTCTGATAAATTTCCCGATTCATGATGATGGTGACAACCAATTGGTCTCTTTAGCTTTAGCTGGTTTGTGGCAATTGCGCTTGTCATTTCAATCTCTATGAACAGGGCATCGTATCACGTCCTTGTGTTGTACGGCTTCGCTTGAAAAACGATCTTTCTCACAGAGTAGGTATAGTGAAAGAAGAAGAAAGAAAAGGCAAAACCACTCTCGTATCTAAAGATAACCTAGACGGGTAGGAATTCCTCAGATTCCGTGAATGAAGCGCGCCAAGCATTTGTCCCGATAAATCATTTACACAAAACAAACATAAAGAGCAAAAAAAATAGGAAAAAATAAAAGGCAGATCACAACGACATTCACTCGGAAAACGCATCATAGCCTAGCCGTTAAGGCTATGTGAAACTTAAGCTTCTACTAGAAATGGACAAATGATTGCTCATGGGAATGCTGCTCACCTGTCGCTCATTCTGGGAGAGGAAGTCGTTCTTTTCTAAGGTATTTACTGCACCACACATCCACCTCCCGCCTATACAATCCATCCATCCTTTAACCGTTCATCCGTCTTTGATCCCTTCAAGCGAGAGCTATAAACAATTGAAGGATGCCATGGCATGTTCTGCACGAACAAATGAGCTTGTAGCATCTGATGTGCGGTTAATTTGTTCTGCATTTGCTAAACGCGTCACGCTCACATAATAATACTGCAGCATCAGCTATGTGTATATGCTGCGATCTAAGATGCTGAAGCTGAGATGATTTTAATCGCTCCCAAAGTAGATGGATGCGACATGATGGTGGTGATATATTAATAGATGGCCGCGACAGTCACCGATGTGATGCATAGTTGTCTGCTGCAGCAGCAGCTTTAGCCAGCTGCATTCAATTATTTATTAACAGACTGCATCCGCGGCTGTTACAGCAAAAGCAAACAGAACATCAGCAAACTCGGAGGATGAAGAAGATGCTGCAGGAATGCGCGCAGATTTGACTTATGCGCGAGGCTCAAGCGATGGCCTTGTTAAACATGGCTGGATGGATCAGGTGCATTTTGTGTCTGCAAATAACTTTGTTACCACGTCGCATTGGCGCTCAACGTTGTCAATGTGGCAATATTTTTTTTGTTGTTTTTATTTTTCAAATTGATTGCATTCTTGCACTATTTTATGTTAAATGCAAAATAGTTTCGCAAGTTATACCCATCGTTGAAGCCAAAAGGAAAACAGCAGGTGGGAAAATTTGTCTTAAAAAAAGAAAAAGAATCTATGAATCTGTATATCTGTTCTAGCAAACAATCTTTAAGATTTTGTAAGAAATATAAGTAGGTAAAGGTATAGTGCTAGTGTGCGATGTAAAAGGACTTATATCTCTTCTCTTGCAAAAAATAAATTTTGTTTGAGGAAATTGATTTTTCCTTTTAAGCATGCAACTTATTCAACACCTAGAGTAACGAGCTTACTCTTACTTAAATGTTGAAGATAAACCTAGTGATAAGGTCTCTGGATCATTGGCACGTCATGTATGGGAAATTTGAAGAAAGAAAATGCCAAATAATTGGTTAGAAAGGGTCATCTAGTCCTAGATATTGGTCAGCCCTAATTAACTTGTAATCAAGACCTAAATTTTCACATTTCGGGCACCTCATTTATTGGAAATTCATAAAAAATTGTATACCAACCAAAAGGTCTCTAGATCCTGATTAAAGATCAACTATTTTTAGTAATTGGTCAGCCATAGATTTTTTTTCTATGATTTTTTTTTAAGTTCGTTTCAAGGTCAGAAACAAAACTTGAAAAACTTGGGTCATTTAAAAAAAGTGTGCTATTTAGACACCCATACATTTATTAATTAATAAAAAAGCAGCGATTTTTGGCACCTCATTAATGGAAAATTGGAAAAAAAATTAATATCATCTACAAGATCTCTAGATCTATATAAAAAGGTCAGCTAGTTTCATTAATTTGTCACTTATAGACTTATTTTGATGTATTTAAAAAAAAATTCAAGGTCAAATGGAGACCGTCTTAAATGTACGAGACAATGTTCGGAGATTAAGAAGAACCAAGCCTCATGAGCTGATGGTCTAAAAGCTATGGAAAGTGTTATAACTTAAACTTCCCACAATGCGACTGATAAATTAAGAAAGAAAAATCATTTGTCGATCTTTCATAGATTGGTCCTGATTCACCGGTGGTTTTAGTGCGGTAAGAGTCCCACACTACTTGTTACCGATTCTTACCGAGTGTCTTTTGAAGATTTCCATCGGATAATAAAAAAAAAAAAAAAAAAAAAAAAAAAAGGTCATAGGGATTTTTTGAACCTGATTTACGGGAAATTTGCCATCAGAATTTTTAACAATGATTGGTAGTCAAGTAATATTTTTTTCAATCCAATCGTTAATCTTTTACATCGAAAATTTTTACTAAAATATTGAAATAAATCGAGATTTATAAATGTTGTTCTTATATTTTCTAAGTTATTTGCACTCTAAGTGCTCTACTTTAACTATTTGCTTGATTAGGTTGTCTTTATAAATGGCGCAAACTGAAGTGTCATTTTTTTAGAGCTCTGTAAATCGTTCATTACAAATATTCGAATCGTTCAAGAATCAATCACAAAAATGATTCGATCATTTCAATAAATTGATCACTCGATCATTTTAATTTCACTCAATTCACTATTCGATACTGTTTTATTCGATTTTTATTTCGATTTCAATGAAATCCCATCTCCATAAATGTATCAAATTCAATTCAATAATATCCTGTTAATCGAATCTTAACTATTCTAAATTTACAAACAATGCAATTTGACTGTATTAAAAACTGTAAAGAAAATCAGAAATGTTCACAGTGTTTTTACTGCTCTGGTAAAAGATAATTTTAAGTCAATGGGGTGAAAATTGGATCGAAATACATTTTTCCTGTCAAAACATAGTTTGTTTCCTATCTGTCAAGGCATCAATTTACAAATTCCATTATTGACAATGTTTATATTGAACTGAAAAATAGAATTTTTTACTTTTTAGTACTTAAACCCGCTTCCAATCTTTCAGAGAAGGAAGATGTGAATGTTAAAACGCCAAAAACAAGTCATGAATGTCAATGGATTAAGAAACCTCTACAAAATCCGACATTTTTGAAGTATTTTACTGCTCCGGAAAAAAGGCGATTTTAGGCCAATTGGGTGACATTAAGGTAGAAATACAATTCTTCTGTTAAAAAATAGTTTATCCCCTATCTGTACAGCCATCATCTATCAAATTTAGGATATAGCTTCAATGTCGTTAGATTAAAAAACCTCTTAAAAATCTGAAATCCTTAAAGAATTTTTACTGCTCCGGAAAAAAGAGGTGATTTTAGGGTAATTAAATAAGATTTGGATCGAAATACACTTTTTTTCAAAATATAGTTTGTTTCTTATCTGTCAACCCATCAACCCTCAAATTCCATTCAAGGGTATATCTACGATGGCAATGGATTAAAAAACCACTAAAAAACAAGATTTTTTTAAAGAATTTTTACTGCTCCGGAAAAAAGGAGATTTTAAGTCAATCGGGGGACATTTGTAATAGAATAACTTTTCATGTGAGAATCTCCCACCTGTCAAGCCATCAAATATCAAATTCTATTGAAGGATGGCTAAGATGTCAATGGATTAAGAAACCTCTAAGGAATCAGAAATTTTTGAATAATTTTTAATGTTCCGTAAAAAGGTGATTTAGGGCAATAGGTTAACATTTGGATCAAAATACATACTTTCTGTCAATATATACTTTATAAGCTCTCTGTCAAGCTTGCAATTTTCAAATTCTATTGAAGAATGGCTACAATATTGATGGATTAAAAAAACATGCAAAAACTCAGACATTTTTGAAAAATGCCAAATACCAAATACCAAAAATCAAGTTTTTTTATTTAAATGATTGAGATTGGCATGAAAAATCGGAAATTATCGAGATGATGGAAAATAGGATGGAAAATCGAGGATCGTCGAAATGATTGTGATTGGGATGGAAAATCAAGAATAATCAAAATGATTGAGATTGGTATCGATTGAAAAGAAAATTTGTGATTTCAATCATCGATATTTTTTGATAATCGGATCAAAAAAATTGAATTGTTCCTGATTGACACAGCACTACATTTAAAAAGAATATTTTTTTCCTACTACGAATTTTAATAAATAGATCAAATGCTTATCTATGCATTAAGCAACCATTTTAGGACTTAATATTTAAAAAAAAACTTGAAAATACAAACTTCGCATGCCATTTAATATCTACATTGATGCCAACAATAGGGCTGCTTTACCCTAGATACTTATAGAAATTCCCAATGATATGCTAGTCTATACATTTTTAAAAATGTAAGTAAGTATTTCCCACATTGGGCGCCAGTAAAATTATTTGTTTTTTCATATTAGAAAATGGTTGTAGAATACAAATTCTAGGTGCAAACTCTCTTACTCAAATGAAAGTCCCACACCAAAATTGTAACAATAGATTTAAGCCGACACTCGGGCAAATGAAATTGTATAAAGTTGATCCAGAATTAACTCACTTTCAAGTTGTGTCTCTTTAGTCTCCATTTTTTGAGTAGCCTAAGTTTTATTTTAACTAACATTTCTCAGCGTATTTTTCTTAAAAATTAAATACTAGACCAACACCTACTCAGAACCACAACAAGCTTATTAAGAAAAATTACGTATCAATGAAGCTTGAAATTAGTCAATTTAAGCATTCAGTTTCAAGACCTTTAATCTTACAGGCATATACTTAATTAAAAAACGAAAAATAAGAGCTGTGGTACAATACTTTTAATTTCACGCAACGCCAGCCAGGCACTTGGACATCTCCGTCATTTTGAGGGTAATAAATTAATTTTAAACTTTGTTTAGATTTTTCTCTGAGTGTAGATAATCCCAAACGATCTTTTCTTTTTTGCAAAAAATTTAATTAGGACAGAATAACACAAATTTATGTGTCATTCATAATTACGAAATATTAATCGATGCGAAATAAGAAAAACATTGTCATTAAATAAATCTAAGCTAACAAAAATCTCAAACACCTGTCCATCCATTTTTTTTGTTCAACAAAAAAAAAAAAAAAAAACATCCCAACGGCATTAGTGTCTGTACTGAATCATCTGAATCATTCCCCTCAGGGACTTCATCTTCACCCGAAAGCTTCTCAATTGAGCATATAGCATAATAATTTCACCACACACATTTAATTTCATTTCATCCCACCTAATGTATAGACTTTCTTTCCCATCCAAGATCCAAATACTTTACACACCCGTCTCGTTTGTCTGCGAACTAAATAGAGTACACACCTGTTCTATGTTAAAAATTATGTGTCAATGATTTAAGCCAAAAACATTTGGTCAAGATTGATATATACGCCAATGAATGGGCTAGGCTGTTGAAATTATATTTGAGGCAAAACAAAAAAATGTTTAAATGCGCACGAAAAATCATGACTCCTCGACGGACGACGCAAAGACTGCGTTGCTACCACACTGTTCAGTTCGATGTTGAGTGCTGCGGTGCGGGGAGGTGCTCTGATAGGTTTGAAATACCATGCTAGATTATGACGATGAAATGCGAGCGAAAGCGAAAAATTGCTTTTTGGCAATTGAGCTGATATCGGCCGCACAGGTGGTCCACCAATGTATCTTACACACATGATAAATATACGAACAGCACAAATAATAAAACAAGAAGTCTACAAAAATACAGTGAAATATCTTAGCAACACTGTAAGTGTATACTTTTGAATAATGTGAGAGCGATATGAATCTCTGTTTCTGTAGGGTTTATTTTACTGTTGGTACAAAAAATGTGTTTCTGCTTTTTAGAAACATTACCCAACACAACACCACATTCCTTGAAAACTTGCACATGGATGTAATATGTTTTTATTTTTCGTTTAATCATTCAATAACATTTGAAGTGATGAGTTTTGCTGTTAATTAGATTTATTGATCAGTATTTTGAATTTATTGAAATGGCCTGGCAGGAGGTCGAAGATGATAGACAGGATGTTATGAAATTAAAAGAAAAAAGTTCTTTTCAAAGATCTTAAGAATATCGCAAATGGAATGTGTAAATAAACAGTAATTATATATTATTATATTAAACACAACACAACAGGATGTAATAATTCTAGCAGACTGTTGGTTTTTATAATAGAAATTCTGGCATTTCTGGCTTTCTTTACTGCATCAATTCTCATAAATCAATTGATTTTTCTGCTAAATTTAATTGAAATAGAATAGTCGAAATTAAATGTGATGCAGTTTTTAATAAAAGATTGTTATTCCCAAATTGGGCGCCAGTTAAGTCCGAATTTAAGAAAAAATTGATTACTTTTTGTTAAATACTAAAAATATTTTTGATTTAAGTAGAAAAAAAAATCCTCTATTTAGAAGACATTGTAGCAAGGATGTTCTTTAGTTTATAAAAGGACTTTTTAATAACTTCATCGTTATTCTATCGTTGGGCGCCAGTTAAGAAAAATATTATTTTATGATACTAAGTTAGGTTAGGTTTGGTGGGGTGATGATGCGGCAAGCCGTATCACCTCACTCGGATCTCAGTGGATCCATTGTGCTCCCCATGGGGGTGGGAAATATAGAAATGGGAAGTTTAGGAGGGAGGGTTTAGTGAAGGTTTTAGGTTTGAGGTGCCTCCCTGAACCATCCTGATTTCTGGATGAAGTTGAGGATGCTTTTTAGTCGTAAAGATGAGATTCCAATTCGTCGAAAAAGTATTCTTTGAGGCATTTTTCATATTTCTAGCTAGGCTCGTCCTGACACCCTTTGCATAAGTAAGATGTGCTGATGCCCATTATGCTCATGTGGGTTCCCATCGAGTTGTGACCAGGAAGGATTCCAACCAAGAGGGACAGTCGAGGTAAGAAAATTTTTGTTTTTTTCACTGAGGTATCTGGCCAAAGACTTCTTGAAACTCGACATCAATAGTTGACCATCTGTCGTTGGCGGCTTTGAGAAAACTTTGGTGAATTCTGTACTTTTTGTGCTCCAGTGGCATAAGTACCCGGGGCATAATTTGGCTCGGTTCAAGTGATGAATCATTTTTGGCCAGTTCATCAGCCACTTCATTTTCATAAATGTCATGGTGTCCTATGACCCATCGAAGGGTAATAGAATTTGTTGCGCCGAGCAATTTTGATTCACTCCGGTAACGATCAACTAGTTTTTACTTTGTGACAATTGACGGAATAGCTCTGATTGCCGCCTGGCTATCTATGAAGATGTCAATGTTTTTGTTCCTCAGTTCACATGTGAAAAGGTATTTTGCGGCCTTGCAAACTGCAAGCAC
Organism: Dasysyrphus albostriatus; assembly: GCA_946251815.1. NCBI lineage: Eukaryota > Metazoa > Arthropoda > Insecta > Diptera > Syrphidae > Dasysyrphus > Dasysyrphus albostriatus. Next base: position 145,237,712 of record OX276336.1, read on the forward strand.
TTCCACTTGGAAAACACTTCAAAAATTTGGGAGCCTCAATGATATGTTTATGGGTGGATTTTCTGAAAATGCCTGATCCTACCGACCGACGTTTTGGAACCGCCTTTAGGACCCGGTTTTCCTTCCATAATTCCCTTGTCGGAAAGAATAGAAAATATATTATGATACTAACTTACTTTGTATTGCACTCACAGCTCAGTATGGAGAATGGCCTAAGCCAACAGGCCTTTCCAGCTAGCTCTGTCCCTAGCTGGCCACCTCCAGTTGCGCACAACGTGTGGGTTGAAGTTGTTTTTCATTTGTGTGCGCCACCTGTTGGGGATCTTTCTCTGCTCCGTGCACCATCCGGATGAAATTCAAAGATTCGTCATCCCAGCAATTTCAGCCGCTGTATTTTCAGGCCAAGTCGATACACATAGGAACAAAAATCACTCTAAGAATCTTTTGTCCTATTGGCCAATGTCTCATACACGCTGCCATGAGCCGGTTCACCAAGTTTGTGTGACTACTTTGGTTACGTATTACGTACATGTATGCCACGTCATTTTTGGTTAAAATTCTAGAAATCACTTCGTTCTCACGTTGGGCGCCATTTAATTAGGAGTTCATTATTGCTATTTAAATAAATCTTAAAAAGCGTCAGTGTAATGTAACTATTATAATATCATAATAATTCTATGTTATAATTCTTTTAACTAAATCAAAAATTACCAATATCTAGAAAAGAGTTTTTTTCGAATGTTTTTACACATGAAATCCCATTAGAATCACTTTAATGTTCCAGTGGGAAATGAAGTAAAATCAAATAGCTACCAAGAGTGCAATTAAAATTTTAAACAAAAACTAATAAACAACCAGCAGTAAAAATATTTAATTTTAACATTTTATTAACCTTATAAATTGTATTAAACTTTTTTTGTTGAATTTTTAATGTTTCCTCCAATTCAACATAACAAACTTCAATGATACAGTCCTAAATCTTAAAATGTCAAAGAAACTATGAATATAAATTTCCTAAGCCAAAAAGCTGTTTAATGTCACTTTATCGCCACCTTCAAAACTAACATCAGCAGCTGGACAAGACTCTCACACAAACCAAAAATTGATGCTGTTTCTTTTGGCAACAGACTGAATTTTTTCCACGGAACTCACTTTAAGAGAAATAAAAGTATACAAAAATGAAAATTCTTTTTTTTCTATGAAGCAAATCATAAATTACCACCTGTCTAGCTGATGGTGATGGTGTGGGATTCTTCTTATTTATTGTATCAAAAGTTGGGAATCTAGGTGTGCTCCTCTCAAAGACCGTGGTGGCGGCGGCGGCGGCGATGGCGAAGGATTTTGGTATGGTGATTGCCATAGGTAACATTGCATCATCAGTCTTTGTGTCATTTTGAAGACAGCAGCTGCTTTGGACATTACTAGTGATAGTGACATCCAAAAGACACGAAATCAAAAAACCTAAAAAAAAAAGAAACTGATCACAAGGCAACTGAATGGAATTGCCTTCCCGCGGTCGCTCTCGGTTGTAATTTGTCGTGGCAAGGCTTTTTACAGAAACAATGGCATCATAAATTCCCAATTCGTCGTCAATTGGATGTACAGTGGGTATACTCGTATATAGGGAGAGGATTAGAGCTCTACATTGCATGCATATAGCTGTTGGCAAAACGTTGAGGTGCAGCAGTAAGTGCAGCGAGCGGTCTAAGGCCACACCATGTGGCAATACACTTCTCCTTAAGGCATGTCCGGGCAATAAACCGAGAATTATGAGACAATTATCTCCTTTGCCTTAAAGTCCGTAAAGTCAGGGAATTTTCCTGCCTCACAACTGGGTGGCAATGCGGATCATGAAATTAAAATTGATTTTTCTTTTGTTTAAAAATAGAAAAACATTATTTTTATTAACTTTTTGTTGATCTTTTCAGCTGAACAAATGCAGCATGGCACCGCGACGCTACGCGACGGGCGGTAACAGTGGCGGTATTTGTTTCGTCTGTGCACATGTGAGATTATTTTTGCAGGCGTGGGAATTTTGTGGCTTCAGATGGCTACGACCGACTGAACGGCGGCAAAAAACCAATAAAAGCTTATGGTAGGTGTTTTTGGTGGAAAAATGCATTTCTGTGAAAATGCACTGAATGTAAATTATTTTGGAAACAAAAGAAAAAACAAACGAAAGTGAAACAATTTTTTATCCTAATTATGAGCGCGGAGTATTGAGGGGAAAGTTTATATGAATATGAAAATATTAATACAAGTGCAGAGAGAGATATTTAATTACATTTTCAACAAGCGCATTATTTTTATCCAAGGAATCTATTTATTTTCTCATGGCAAAATGCAGTCTTAAAATGAATCAATGGAAATTAGGAATTCTATCCAGAAAGTGCTTAAAGATTAGAAAAACAAGAAAAATGATTAAATTATTTATAGAGAAGATGATTTACGATGGAAGTGTAATATAGCTAATATATTGTTTGTCTTTTCTTGAAAGGAAAATATCTGTGTTTTGTCGCAATTACTTCTTGCCAATTTATTTACAACAGAGTTCAAAAAGTCAAAAAGCCAGTATTTATGGAATTCATAATTAAAAATAACACAAGCTCAACGTTTTTTTTTAAGCTTTAATATGCATATAACATAGCTTCATTTATTTATGTTCATTTTTGCAGGAAAGATTTTTGGTGTAGTAAAGCGGTAATGTGACATTATCTGTTTCAGAAACTCCTGTTGTAATTAAATCTTCAAGCCATCTTAGGAGAAATGGATTTATGAACCTTTGAACATTTTTATAGCCATGGGCATTTTTCTTCCTAAGTTCCGAGAAAAGCAATGAGTTGTCAGAACAATTCTGTGTTTACTCTTTAGCTCAGAGAAATCAGAGAGATGGCTGTTAAGTTAGGAGGGCAACTTTCATCCACGCAAATGGGACCTTCCAGGAATTTGCAGTTTTTTTTTGCATATTTTAAGCTAGGTTCAAAATTTGAAGTCGTTTTTTTGAAAAAAGTTTCATACTGACCTGCTAACTTCACAGTGAAGTTAGCAGGTCACATAGTATATCTCAGGAACCAAGCATGCTAGGAACTTGCAGTAAGGCTCCAAATTTGCATTTCATGAATAGGCTTCTTAAAAATTTTGAAGTCGTCTTTTTGAACAAATTTTATACCGAACTTACAGTAAGGACTGTGAAGTTAGCAGGTCGGTTTGAAATTTGTTCATTGAGGAACCTAGCATGCTTGGTTCCTGAGATACACGATGTGACTTACTCATTTCATATTGACCTAATTTTGGGAAATTTTCTAAAAAAAGAACTTCAAATTTTCGTTGTTGAAATGCAAAAAAAAAAACTGCAAATTCGGAGCCCTATTGCAAGTTCCTAGCATGCTTGGTTCCTGAGATACACTGTGTGACCTGCGAACTTCACTGTAAAGTTAGCAAGTCACTCGATTACACCCTTATTTATCGAATGCAAACAAAACTGCAAATTCTTGTCAAGTTCCCATTTGCGTGGGTGAAAGTTGTCCTGCTTACTTCACAGATGTATCAGAGAGAGCTGTTTCTTATTTAAATAAGAGCTAGCTTGGAGTATGCTCAATGACCTCAGAATAATAGGCATGTTCAGGAAATTGAGATCTCAGACCCCTCAGCAATCTCAGTTTTGTGAACAATATTCCTTAGAAAATTTTCTGTCAAATAACAGAGGAAAGAAAATTTGGATTCACTTGTTTACTTTTTGACGGATAAAATTTGCTGAGCCCTCCGTGATCTCATTTTCCTGAACACGCCAATTAAACCTTGAAATTTTTTGCCAGTCATAGTTTCTATAAGAAGATTTTTTTATAATACAAATTCTATATTCTACTGACAAAAATCAGCCAAGTAAAAGACTTAGCATTAAGGATTGGACTTGTTGAGTTATTTATTCAAAATAGATTTTTATGACCTTTAGTCCTACAAATTGGCGTTTCGTCCGGCTTACTCACTTGGACTCATCAGTGACATAGTGGGGGCCTTTATCATACGCAATTTATATTAAGATCAGTTATACATATGCAGGTGCACTTGGTTCTAGGACGGAGGATAAACGTGATTTCTAGACCTGATGATATTAACATCATCGGCTGCACCTCACGTGTCGTAATAGTCTTTCTAACCTATTTAATTTTTAAGGTGGCGCTACAGTTCGGGTTGGATCTGGTCCTCAACCAACAAGTTTCTTATTCAGTCAGCTTGGTCCCGTGCAAGCTGTCTCCAGCTTCGAACGCCAAGTAGGTTGAGGTCGTCTTCCACTTGCGTGCGCCACATATTACGCTATCCTCCTTTACTGCACTGGATTCAAAGACTTTCCAAGCCGGAGCTGATTCACTCTAGGTGACTTAGCCATCTAAATCGTTGTTTTTTTTTAATTTTGTGACTAGTACGCTTACAGTGACACCAACTCACTGTAAGCGTAAAAACCTGTACAGTTCGTTGTTGTACCTGCTTCTTTATTTCCCCATTAGTGCCAACGGGACCGAAAAATGTTCCTCTCAAAACAACCTTTATATATACTGGAGCATTTAAGTTTCTCAAAAGAAAGTTTTGCTCCTCAATTGCATTCTTAGCCCAAAGAAGCAGCGATTGGCAAGAGTAATTCTTTGTTTGATCACAGGGCTAGTTTTGTCCCCTGAGTTGATGTCTAGGTAGATAAAGTCTCTGACTAACTCAATATTATAGCTGTCTATAGTGACGTCCTGGTCGAGACGTCGCTGTGGGTGTTCTTTCTTGTTGACAGAATATATTTGGCATCTTCGCTTCCTTCTCAACACTAACGTAAGCATTACGCTTTGTTCGTCCGATTATGTCAACATCGTCGATGTAAACGAGCAATTGGGCTGGCTTTTGAAATTTGTACCTCAAATTTTGACGTGAGAGTTTGGCACTATTTGTTTAAGAACTATGATGAATAAGTTGCATGACAGCGTCTCACTTTCACTTTGTCGTAAACGCTTTTTGACACCAATGGTATCGGTGAGGTCTTTGCCGACCCTTATGAAGCAGTATGCACTCTCCATCGTCATCCTGTACAAACCACAAACTGACGAGTTTGGGAGGGATTCTCAGTATCAACCCACTCCCAATTCGTATAAATATCATATAATATCACCCGGAAATTGTATTCATTTACTAGAACCAAGCCTAATGACTACACTCATATAACTTTCAACAGCTATATTGTGCGTTTAGTTCCAATCATCGTGCCACATTAACTTGACCATCAGTCGTGATCCATCAAAATCATTACACATGACATGGTACAAAACACGATACACCACTCCCAAGCACTTGAGTCATTCGTCAAAGAGGCGTCGCCATATAGCTTCGGTTAGCTCCTGCTCCTCCAAACAGCATCAGCAGTGGTGTATCAAATCCATATCCATATACACTAAATTACTAAACCGAACGAAGCACTTGTTTACGAAATGAGACGTTTTAGCGATTGCTGCAATCTGAAAACGCTTCTCAGTTGTTACAGCAGATCACAGAGCAAAAATACAGAGCAGCTGTTAGGTTTATAGCTGGAAGTTGGAGCCTGATGGTGCTTTTAGCTTTGCACATGTGCGCTCATATCCTTCGCCACTGCCGGTGTCGAGCTATGCTCTGTCAGTTGCAGAAAATTCAACTATTATATACGAGATATTTTGATCGTTGCACTAAATCAGGGCCAACCAAGTGCTTCTATATCTATACTACTACTGCAATGGCATGGGTTGTCTATTGCGTGTAATTAATTACGATACGCGTGCCACATGCTGCGGCTTTTGTATAGTTATTCTGCGTTATGGTATACATAAGTCTTTTAAAGCCGCTGCACTGCCGCCCAGAGTATAGTCGTAGTGTGGCAGATCACTACAACAGGATCACTCTTATATGTTGTTGTTAGTCATGGACCGAGGAGACAATAGCATGTGTTAATTTGCAAGTTGCAATTCATTTTCCATGAAATGAGCGATGAGGCGAGTATAGAATGCGCGATATGAGAAAAAATATGCGCTCACATTTGTCTGCGCTAAGAAGAAATGTCAATCAACTTTAAATGCGTGGCTCCTAGTTGTTAAGTGGGACTGCCAGTTATTGCAACTAGAAATATTGCATGAAATTGGACACCGTCTATATGCGAGAATATTTATGTTCTTATACTCATAAGTACTTACCAAAAAGATAAACAACATGTGCTGGTATTTTTAATTTCTCTAGAAGAAGTCTCTGGAAATGATTTTTAAGTGTGTTTACTCACTGAAGTGAGACATTTATTTTCTTTTACTTAGAACTCAGATCAGTAATGAGAACTGATAAAATTTCTAAATTTTGTACAAAACATACATATGTAGATGCTCACGAAATTTAGTTGGGCAAAGTTTTAAAAATAATTTATGCGGCTATATGGTTTTGGATTCCTTAGATTTTGGTTTGAATATTGCTCTAAAGTATTAATAATTGGCAGAATACTGAAGAAGAATTTACACCTGAATTCAAGGATCACCCTAAAATCCGCAATGATAATGATGGGAGCACTGTACTAGTAGTTGTAGTGGAAACTGAATTGGTAGAACCTCAAGTTCATAAAAATAATGTTCGACAAAAATTGCCTTAATACACAGAGAAAATAATTTATATCCCATTTCTGACACCAATGTAGGTAATCGTTTCCAGCGTAATGATTAGGAATTCTTATCTTGTTGGATATAGTTTACAGTGGATTTTTGTAAAAGAATGCATGTAAGTCAAACTGAACTTAATACAAATTGCGTATGACATGGTCGGACAAAACGCCAATTTGTAGGACTAATGGCCATAAAAAGCTATTTTGAATCGGTAACCGTTTCCCTTTTTTATAAGAACGTCTTGAGCCTTCATCTAATCGATCCTTACTTGTGAAGCCTTAACCTTGGATGCACCAGATCTTTTGGTCTAATTTGATCTAATTTTGATACCTTTCAACTGTTTATCGACTTCATTGCTGCTTATAACAATTAAAATATCTAGAAGACAAAACATCGTGGTAGATTCAACTTTGATATTTTTGCTAAGATGATTAGGATAGCATTCATCGTTATGTTACCTTTGATTATGTTATGTTACGTTACGTTTCGTTACGTTACGTTACTTTCTGGGAATTTATGTTACGTTACTATGCGTTACGTAACATTATGATAGGATGATCTAAATCTTAACATCAATAACCTCAGCTCATATTTTTAAGAAAGTTTTTTTAAAGCCCCAGCAACCAATTTCATATGGTTTCAAGAAACTCAAAATATATATTTTTTTAAAGCTTAAAAAAACAATTTACCGACTATTCCTATAGTAAGCCAAATAAAGCAAAGAAAAATAATTAAAAATAAACAAGTCAAATAGCAATCTCATTTCTTAATTTCTTAAGTTACCTTTTATATCATATTTCATTACAGGTGTATTTCAATCGCCCTAACACTCTTTTGAAGCTTCTTCTACATTACCACAGTGTATATCCATATACTATATACGTGGAAACTGTTTCTATGTAATCCAACCGAATAAAGCAAACCAACCCGAGGCCAAATCGTATATAATACCAGGACATTTATATCCTATCCGCATACAAAACAACAACCCCTCTCTATACAAACAACGGGTGGTTTATTATAAATGAATACCACCAATTCACCCACACCACCCATCTTTTTTGCCACCCACTTACATTGACTTTTTAGGTCATGAATATATCTGTATATAAAAGTCTTAGGCTATGGATGGTAGCTCGTTAGCTTTGACACACCCCAACATTTGTGGGGTTGTTTTGAAGGATGCACCAGGGATGTTATATAAAATTTGAAATCCTATGAAAGATGGTTAGTTTCTTCGTGTAACATATCTGTGCTTAAAGTGCACGTGTTCAATTTGAGACTTCAAAAGAATTTTACTTGGGTGGGGTGGTATTTTTATATTAGAATTCCTGTCTTGGTGTTTCTAAAAGCTAAGAGTGCGGGATGAACAAACCAAAAGATGGATACTGTGCTGAATGTGCTGACGAGGGGATTAACTTTATGTTTCTATGCTATACATATTTGCTTTTTGGATGCTTTTAAATGGGAGTTGGATCCATTGTACATACATATGTAACGTTCATACATAAAACTTACCCCCACAGTATTCAAAGCGATAATATTGCCATACGGTCCAGAAAATACTACGACAAAACATTCTTTTCTCTTTAAATTGAATCTTTAAAGACTTTATAGCAGTTCACATGATATCCATGTTTATGCCTTAAAAATTGTCCGAATCGTGGTCCTCAAAAATGGCTTCAACAATTTTGATAATTTTTTTGTCTGTTATTGAAGAAATTTATAGTACAAGTTACCTTCTATTTCCAACTTTCTAAAACGGCTTAACCGAAACCGATAAAAATGTAACTTTTCATACTGAAGCTTCTTAAAATTGTTTCAATAATATTGCGTATTTAAATTTGGAAAAAAATATATTTTTGAGAATAAAAATTACATCAGTTTTTATTAGTATGTATATCAACTAATTGATTTGCCACTTTGTCAGTTGAGACGAGAGCTAAATACACAGAAAAGTTCGTTATTTTTTCTATTAGGACCAGTTTTTCAGTATGGGATCATCCTAGTCTCGGGGTTAAACCTGAGTTAACCCCAGAAATTCAGTCAATTGAAATCTTAGGTTAACGCTTAGTTAACTCACCATAATTGGGTGAGTTAACTCAGGGACCAAATTGAGTGCCTTTTCAGCTGTGGCACCATCTTGATTTCGATAGTGAAGATATGGTCAGTGCAATTCCATTGCACTCGTTGTTTTCGGTCGTTTCGTATTTCGGTTTTTTGACAAATTAGTTGAAGAAATGTAAAGGGAACGGAAAAACGAAAGCACGTATGAAAATTTTAAGATTTCTTCTGGTTGAACTTTGACCTTTATGATTTGACAAGCGAGTAGAGGCGGGGGATGCTTCTAAACTTCAAATTTGTTGAATATCAGAAAAATGAATCGACTTTGTTCGTTGTGTGTAATCACGTCAAAGAGATGAAAAACGAGACGAACGAAAAAGCGAATCGTGTAATCGGGCTCTATTTTCGATCCATCTCTATTCTGATGCATCCTACATCGATAACACTAGATTCTTGACAGCTTAAAGATGAAGTTAATCCTCAACTGAAAAACAGTAAACTCGGGGTTAATTTATTTTCAGAATTAGCTTTTTCTTATTTAACTCAGAGTTAACCATGAACTGAAAAACTGGCCCTTAATCGAAAATGTTTAAAGAAACTATGACCCTAGGTAATCGCCTCAGAAATATACCAATACAAGGATACCGTTTTTTTACTGCACTTAGAAACGCTCATATTCGTATAAGTTGGATAGCCTGGTCAGAATTAAATTCTCCGCTTCTCAACACAATTCCTTCTCTATCAAGGAGTTAAAAATTTAATCTGGGAAAATTCTCGAACAAGAATTGTAGTGATCTGAAGTATGCAGAAAAACCTAGTTTCATACACAAAACACTTCATAAGAAGCTCTAATAAAATGCTGTTGAAGGGGTAAGGAGGAATTTTGCAATATCAGAATGGATCTTGTTAAGGTCTGAGTGCTTTTTTTCGAGCAGTCAATGCATTTTTCAACACCTATAAAGACAAAATCCACACACAAAATCCAAAAGTCACACTCCCACTCTATACCTACTCCAACGCACACAGAAATTACCTACTAAAATTCACTCTTAATAATAAAACACAAATATTTTGCCACCAATGTCCACGTATTTTTCCTCTGTCTAGGTTATAAAATAAATAAATGTTATACCAAGTCTTAGAGGGACGGACTCAATGCAAGTCTGTGTATGTGCCTTGAACACGCCATAGTTTTCCCTGAATTATGACAATTTTCACTTAGAGCAGTCACCTTTGTGTGTAAAAACCTAAGTTGGTCAGTCAAGCCGTTTATCGTGCCACCAATACCGTGGAGTTTGCGCATTGGATGGTTAATAAATCGAACATCATGGAGCTGTTGCCGATTACAGTGTAAGTATTCTTTATGACCACGGTAACTCTGGTCATACGCATTAATGACTTTACCCATGCCATACACTGTATACATTCATGGACTCTACAGGCGCCCCGCAGCCAATGAAACATGGAAAATACGATTGGAGCCAAGAGTTGGAGAAATCTCCGATCAGGATTCAATATACTACAGACAGCATTTTGAGCAAGCAAGCTTAACCTTAAGATAGCAGATTATAAATATTGAGTAGCATATTGCATTTATGGAAAATGAAGTTTTGCATTAATTACCCACCTCTCTTGATCAATATTGCGGCTTTAATTAAGACTCCAAGATGTGGCGTATCCTTGGGAATGTTGTTTCTGCTAAAAACAAGATTATTGTTCGTGTCTGTATCTTTTCAATTTATGATAATTATCAATTTTGAAATGTTGATTGACGATTATGAGATAAAAAAACTACTGTGCAACGGATCGATATGAAAATAAATTGTTTTTTTTTTTTTTTTTTTTTTTTTTTTTTTTTGTAAATTCATTTTTATTTTTCAATTATCTTAGAACTATCTTAAAGCTAGACAAAAATTCATAAAAACTAGCCTACTTATCAATATCTTAAAAGTAACTTACTGGCCCCAGTCGGGCGCTCTAAGTTAAACTAGAATAACTTAATGCTAATGCCTTTCGGCCTAAGAACTATCTAAATACTAAATCCAGGTCGGTTTTATTTTTTACCGAGAAGAATTTCACAAAAAAAACTCGGTATCTATGTCTTTATTTTTTGGTTTTATATAAAACTTACAAACTACATAAAACTAAATTAAAGCTAATTAAAACTACTTAAAACTACTAACAACTAATTTTAAACTAATTACAACCTACTTATAAGCTACTTACAAACTAGAACAGCCACAGCAAGCATTTTCCGGTTTTTATAATTTTTTTTTGTATTTTTGTTGATTTTATAATTTTTTTGGTGTTTTTGTATGTTTTATATATATTTTTTTTTTGGTGCCACCCTGACTGTCCCTGAAAATAAATTGTATTTTATAATGAGTTAACAAATGTATTCTTTCTGCTTGAATTAACTCGATTAAAACTGAATCAAGAGTTGCAAATTAAAGTTTGATCTTATTGACGAGAAGGTATACCTATAATAGTAAGTAGTAGCAATGTAATGGTCACATTTTTATTCAACTTTCAGTAGGCAAGATTGAAATACCCATCACTTTTTAAGAAATTTCTATTTTTCATTGTGTAGATTGCCTTATAGAACTTCCTGATGATATATAAGAAGATTAATTGCAATGAAATAAAGTTTAGCTTTAAATAGCCCAAGACCAAAAATGTTTGAGTTATACCTACAAGTTTTAAAGTAAAACTTAGTCCATGCTTGATTTATTGCATTCATCTTTATTTTCATTCCATATACCTACTGAATAGTCCAGTAAGCCGAATCCCATGTGCTTCTTGGACACCATTTTTAAAAATGGCGCCCAACCTGTATCCCAGCCAGGAAATTAAATCCCTGCGTTTTTTGGGGACCTTATACTGATATTTGTTAAGTATTTTTGGCATGCTAAGGATGTAGTATAGCTTAATAGTAGTTGATGTAATTCATTCACTTGGACAACATTTTCAAAAATGGCGCCCAATCAGTAAAAATCGGTAAACAAAAAATCAAAAACCTACTTGTAGAATTTCCATGATCAAAATAACGATTGATGTCTTAAGGAAAGGTGCTAAGTAGAAGCATCTCCGTGTAAAATTTCAGTGATGCCACTTTTCGGTTGAAATCTCCACATTTTTAATAATTTTTAGTATTTTAACATTTTTAACATGAAAAAAGTGGTGGAGACGACTGCAGATGCCAAACACATGTTGAGAAATAACAATTGATATCTTAAAAAATATAAACTTATATTCCCAACTCAAGTTTGGCATTTGGATGCTTTTTTGCATCTTTTTTATGTTTAAAAATTTATAAATCACCAAAAAAGTGAGAATCCCACCCTTAGACATAAAAAAGTATGCTTCCAAAAAGTGGGTGTTTATTCGACAATTCGTAATTAAATGACACCTTACCTCTGGTGGGGGGAAGTCAGAAAATAAATAACGAATTGATTGGTTGCCGTTGTAAAAGCAAGTGAGTTTATTATTTAGATACCTTTTCTTTTATATACAAAATATGCTTACATTTTACTATTTAATTCTAAGTTCAATTTACAATATGATACAAGAAAAAATATAAAAATGACGTTGCATTTTTTACTGTGAGAAAGAATTTGAAATTTAATATATTTGCAAGTGTTATTGTAGCAGGCGTTATTGTGGGAAATTATTTACTGGCGGCTTGTTCTGTTGTTGTCACAACATGCTGGGCCCCTCAGATTGAAGAGACAGAGAAATCGATGTCCTCAAAGGCAGCTTTAGTGTTCTCCTGTTCCTTTGGCAGTGTTTTAGTCAATCTTTTCATTGGCGTAGGTGGTTGATTTTTTCGTCGGACTATGATGACGACAGCTATGATGAAGATTATTAGTAAAAACCCAGTAGATCCAAAAAGTGAGTACTGATGAATTCGATGTGTCCTAATTTCTTTCAAGATTATGTTTTCTTGACTTTTTTGATGTTCTATTGCTTCTTGTAGCTCAGGGATTTCCAAAGAAACGTCTGATTCTGTAATCGGTTGTTGTTCTCTTTTCAAGTTTAACAAAGTTAACTGGTCAGAGATGTTGAATGATGGCAAAAAAGAAGATTTCAATCTGTTTGTCATTATTTGCCTTCCAATTACTGTTATAGTCTGGTCATGGATCATGCAGTTTGCTGGCAGTTTTAATATCCCACTGGCTCTTAGAGTAATTGGTTCTGAATTGAAATCACAATTTATGTTGACTGTAGTTGGATTTGGAACACTAAAAATCCAAGCGTTCTGTTGATGCATTTCAATCCAGTAGGACCTTGCTGGGATGTCTTTTAGCAGGCACGAGTCCATTAATTGGTTGTTATGCTGAATGCACCGTGAAAATTCGTCTTTGTTGATGGGGTAATAGTGGTTTACTTGAAGGTTCACGAGTAAATACTCTGATGATGGAATGATGCATGTAAACTGTCCATTGTTTGAGGCTGGAACTGGTAACACCTTATAAAGTTTGAATTCTTCGTTATACAGCAAAGGAAGAGTAATTTCGATTATGATGTTGCTGCCGGTAACTCTTGCCTTTGGACTTAAGGTTTTATACAGCTGTAGTATAGACTCATGATGCCTCTCTCCAGGTATCATCAACGATCGTGGAATGTTTTCATGAATTTTCGTTAGTTCATCCTTAAATTGTTGCACAGTAAGGATAAGTGGATGTATCCTTCCATTGTGTGTCGAAAGCACTATATCGAGTAGAATATTCTGAGTTGACTTATAGTTTAACATTATAAGTATTGCATTAAGAGCATTTGAGGAAAACAACCTTATATTTTCGTATATAATTGTTTCGTTTCTAAGTTTGGTTACTATTGTACTTAATAATTGGATCTGCTTCTTATTTTCCAATTGCTCTCTTTTAAAAATGTTGACAGTAGAATCGACTATGGTTGTTTGATTTTTCATAAGCTGTATTAAGAGCTTCTCATTCTGTTGAACGTCTTCAATTGTTTCTTCATACTTCTTAGCGAACCTTTGGTCTAGTATTCCGAACAACTCATTAGCAATCGTTCCGATGAAATCAAAGGGTGATCGTCTTTGTCTTCGCATTGAATCGTCATTTGCATGTAGGAGGATTTCGTTGTTGAGCTCAATTTGTTGAAGCTGGTGTTGGAATTGTCTCAATGTTTCTTCACACATAGCTGACTTCACTGCTGGAACATTTATTGAGGTGCAGATTGTCTCCATTTGTTTGATTAGTTTCTTATAATTGTCGTATTCTCGCCAATAGTTTGTCATGTTGAAAAACACAATCGTCTTCCAGGAACTAGAAACTAAATTTGCTTGTCCAACATCTTCGAAGTATATACCTGGCTGGCTGTGGAAAGGTATAATTTCGACTTCATGTTGATGAGGTGTTGGCAAGGAAGAAGTCAAGTGTAGTAGTCCAAATAGTATGAAAAGCCAAAAGAGCGGTGGAACTCTATTTGTCGATGTATTGACTTGTCGCTCTGGTATTGGTTTTTCTGGCTGTTCTGTTTCTATAGGTAGACGACACAATTTTGTGATGGGTCGCTTTATATGTTTATTGTTACTGAACACTGTTGCAGCTCGAACACCGTTGTCGTTGCCGGGATGTACTTCTGATATTTTTCCCATCCTCCAGGTTGTTGGTTGTAGCCGGTCTTCTATGACAAGAACAATGTCCCCAACTTTAATGTTGTCTTCTTTTTGTTTCCATTTGGAAAATTTTTGGAGTTGAGATAAGTACTCAGATGACCAGATCTTCCAAAAATCTTGAATCATTTTTTGGATTAACTGCCATCGAGATCGGAATGTTTTTCTCTCTTCCATAATTGGTTCGGGTACTGCATTGAGAGAGCTTCCTATCAAGAAGTGTCCAGGTGTTAGAATCGTGGTGTCATCAACATCGTTTTCAATTGCAGTACGTGGTCGAGAGTTTAAACAAGCTTCTATTTGTGTCAGTAAGGTTGAAAGTTCTTCAAATGTTAGCATAGTTTCACCAATTATCCGCTTTAGGTGATATTTTGTTGATTTAACGCTTGATTCCCACAGTCCTCCAAAGTGATGTGATGCGGGGGGTATGAAGTGCCATTCGATTTCATCTTTCACTAGTTTTGCTGATGCATCCTCCTCACAACGCTCTATAGTTGCTTGCATATGTAGTTGAATTTCTTTGTTGGCTCCAACGAATGTAGTTCCATTGTCACTGTAGAAATGTGAGCCACTTAACAGTTCATTTAGTTCTGACTGAGCGTGTCTGCACTGTGCAATTGTGTCCCCTCCGGACATTACGTCATCGACATAAAAGTCGTGTCGGACTATTTCTGAGGCAACTGGATACCTTGAGTGTTCGTCTTCGGCTAGCTGTTGCAAATTCTTAATGGCCAGATATGGTGCTGATGCTGTACCATAAGTGACTGTGGTAAGCTTGTACTCCTTAATTGGTTTGTCGTTAGAAATACGCCATATAATTCTCTGGTAGTTTTGATGGTCTTCGTGCAGTTCAATTTGGCGGTACATTTTCTCAATGTCAGAAGTAAAAACGTATCGATATTTCCTCCAGCGCATCAGAATTCTTGTAATATCGTCTTGCAGCTTGGGGCCTACCAATATCAGCTGGTTAAGACTTACCCCTGTAGTAGATTTTGCAGACCCATCAAATACAACTCTTAGTTTGGTTGTTGTACTTGTGGGTTTCATAACGGCATGATGAGGCATGTAGAAAATATTGGGCTTTGTGAGGTCGTTATCACGCACTTCTTTCATATGTCCAAGCTCTAAAAACTCATTTATTGTTTGTGTGTATTCCAGCCTTAGAGTTGGGTTCTTATTTAATTGTGTCTCCAATTGCAGAAATCTCGCTATTGCTCTATTTTTGGATTCTCCTAATTGAACATTTTGCATTAACTCTTGATTAAATGGTATTTTGACGACATATTTCCCATTTGCTTTTCGAAAGGTTGTTTCTCTGAAGAATTGTTCGCACTGTTTGTCTTCTTGCTTTTGGAACAGAGGTTGAGCTACTTCTTCTAACTCCCAAAACTTTTCTAATTGCTGATCAAGTGAAGTCAGTGCCACCAGCCCGGTGACTTTGTAATTTTCAGTTACTTCGTTTGATGTTCTTCCAGATATCAGCCAGCCCAGCTGTGATTTCTGAGCTATTAGTGAATTTTCGGCATCTCGTTCAATTCCATCAAGAATTATGTCACCATATGCATCAGCACCGATTATCATGTCAATCGGCCCAGGAACATTGAAAGTAGGATCAGCAAGTTCTAGCAGATCTAAATTTCCAATTTTGAGGTTATTTGTAGTTTTGGATGGTAATTGTCTAGTAAGTTTAGGAAGCACCAGCGCTTCTAATTGAAGATTGAATTTTGAAGTAAAGTGTGGCTTTATCGTGACATCTACCTTGTTTCTAGCCGTTCCTGCATGTGCCGCACCTAGTCCACTAACTTCAACACAAACATTTTGCCTTTTAAGTTTAAGTGTTTGTGCGATAGATTCAGTGATTAATGATGCTTGTGAGCCTGGGTCAATGAGTGCTCGTACTGTTATACTCCGGCCATCTTTATTGCTTAATTTCAATATTGCTGTTGCAATCAAGACGTTTTGATTTTGCTCACTGTGATTTACTTGTTTTGATGTTTCTGGTGAGTCTTTTTGAGCTGAATCTGTATTCTTGTTTTGTGGACATCTTTCAGCCCATTCCATATGTAGATACGAATGATGTTTCTTGTGGCAATGATGGCAGCTTCTTCTACTGAAGCATTGGGATTGTTTGTCATGTCGTAAGCAATTCAAGCAAAGCTTAGCTTGTTTGCATAGTTGCCATCTTTCTTTTGCTGTGGAGTTCAGGAACTTTTGGCATGAATAGATCACATGTTCTCCCTTGCAAATGGGGCATTGGTGATTTTTTGTATCGATATGGAAATTGCGGAATGCATGCTTTGGTTCATCAATCGATTTTTGTTGTTGTCTTTTTGAGGGAGCAAGAACATCTAGTGCTTGATAGCGCCTTTCCAGAAAATCTAGAAGCATCTTCAGAGCTGGCATTTTGTTTGGTTCTGTCAGCCCTTGCTCAAATAGGTTTCTGCTTTCAGTGTCAAGCGCCTTTGTTGTTATATGCACAATCATTGGATCCCAAGATTTGGTGTCGAAACCCATGTTCTTTAGTGCTGCTAGGCCTTCTTTGATGGCGTCATAAATGTTTTTGATGGCATTACCTGATGGAATACTACCTGGCTGCCCGGCTTTTAGCATCTTTTCTATATGGATGGAAACAATTTTTCTCTCATTGTTGTATCTGCCTTTTAGAATCTCCCAGGCACTGCTGTAATTCTCACTTGAAAATGTTAGGTGTTTGATTAAATGGAGCGGCTCTCCCTCTAAATGCGTCTTCAGATATTCCATCTTTTCAGTCGTGGTGAGGCTGGCTTTGTTGTGGATTATTGTGGAGAATAGATCATAGAATGGTTGCCATTCTAAGAAATCTCCTTTGAATGTGGGAATCTTAAGTCTCGGTAGCATCGACTCGTTTTTCCCTTCTGTTCGCTTGTTGTTGTTGATACTTGGCAGCTTTGATGTCATTAGATGAAGGAACCTATTGACATCTTGCCTTATGTCTTTGTACTCGTTTTTGGTTACATATGACACCTTTAGTTCTTCTTCTGTTGCATTGGACATAAACTCCTCATGAAGATCTGTTATGGTCCTAAGTTGTTCCAGCAACATTTTTTGTTGGTACTCGTAAACTTCTCTGGAGTAGTTTTGAAACGTCTCTTCAAACTCCTCCAGGTTGTCTACGATGGCAATAATTTTCAGCTTCAGCCTTTTTAACCTCTGAAGTTGCACCGTGTTTGTACTCTCGGTTGGCTTTATGGCACCCTCATTGAGTTTTTGTAAATCTGCATCAGCTGGAACAATGTTTTCTAGTTTTTTCCTAAACTCTTCGTACATCACCCTTAGTTTATTGTACGTGTCTCTCTGCACGTACGGTGTATCTTTTTTCACTGAAGGCAATATTTTTGTATGGTTTAAGTGAAACTCTGCCCACAGAGTGTTGAGGAGTTGAAGCCTTTCTTCTTTATATTTCTGGGTTTTTCTTGACGCACTGTCCTTCCCAAAGTTTCGATAGAGTGTTTCAATTTCCTCTGCTAATGCTTTCTGCCTGGCTACGATTATAAATACTTCAGTTTCGTCCATCATGATTGTTAATTTTTTGTAGATTTAGTTGTATATGGATTTCGTTAACTTTGAAATATGTTGGTTTTAGGAATAGTAGATTTTTCGTAGATTTATAGTATTGTTATATTTTATTTTCACTTTTTTTTTTTGTGTATTTATCAGTGTTAGAGCCCTGATAACGCTTTTTCACTATATATTTTTCGTTATAAACCAATGTTTACAGCCTTGGTTACGCTTTGCTAATTTTTATTTCGATTTAAATATTTTTGTTTTTGTTAATTAAACCAATGTCAGAAGCCTTGGTTACGCTTTATTCACTGTTTCTTTCCTTTCGAAGGACCAATGTTTATTCGACAATTCGTAATTAAATGACACCTTACCTCTGGTGGGGGGAAGTCAGAAAATAAATAACGAATTGATTGGTTGCCGTTGTAAAAGCAAGTGAGTTTATTATTTAGATACCTTTTCTTTTATATACAAAATATGCTTACATTTTACTATTTAATTCTAAGTTCAATTTACAATATGATACAAGAAAAAATATAAAAATGACGTTGCATTTTTTACTGTGAGAAAGAATTTGAAATTTAATATATTTGCAAGTGTTATTGTAGCAGGCGTTATTGTGGGAAATTATTTACTGGCGGCTTGTTCTGTTGTTGTCACAACAGTGGGAACATTGACATTTTACCCGAAGTTGCGTCTACTTAACACCTATCTTTTTAGATATTCCAAATAATTCACGAGTTTATTTAATTCTACCATTTTCCACAAATTGGGCGCCATTTTGGAAAATGTGACAGGATTACAACAATACTCCCAAGCTTAAATTACCTCCTTAATAGGTACATATTTAAAAAATAAATTACAAATGAAATAAAAATAAGATACCTTCCCCCACACAAAAAGTGCAGGAATTTCGGTTTACTGACTGGACATCAGATTGGGCGCCATTTTTCAAATTAATCAAGATAAAATTCAATTAAAAAATCCACAGAAGAGATCGTGAATATTCTTAGACCATTGTTCAACATTTGATGAATGTGAGTATGATTTCCTTATTTATCAATAGGCTATCGGTAGATTACATACCTTTACGTAAATTACTTCGTAACAGATGTTCATATCATACAATTTCATTAAGCTTCAATCAATCAACCTTGTCCAATATTTGTTCATTTTAAACGTACGTGGTTGTGTACTTTTGTACATATAGTATCATATTCGTATTTGACTATATCCTTCAAATCTTTACACACATTTCCATCGTCCAAGTTTATCCAAAATCTAAAAGAGGAATCTGCAGCATATACACTCATATGTATTATGTTTCTCTTCAAACCTATGAGAATTCCATTTAAAAATATAAAATGAAATCGTATTTGCCAGAAAGTTTTTTCGAACACGTGTCCAAATATTTCGCTGAAATTCTATTTTTCAATCCTTGAGCACGAAGAATGTTTTCAATATTACGTACGGCTGGCATTGCATCCGAAAGGGGGAGAACTCGAAACTGTAAACCAAATAATAGATACTCATCCAATACAACCCTGCACGCCTAAAATTGTCTTCGTTTTCCCTGTTTTGTGTGCGAACACTTGCATACAAAGATTCAAATCGAAAATGAGATTTGAAGGAGAATTTTCTTACCATGTGTGATGTGTGCGATGTTTTTTGTTGTTTTCGAAGGGAATAACTTTTTATTGCAACAAAATCACAGGATATTGGATTTGTATTCCGTAATTCAAATTGTTGATGTAAATATAAGTTTTTTTTTTAAAGTAGCAATTTTTTAATTGTTTTAAGGTTGGCAATGATTCTAACAGCTTTTTAAGTGCTTTTTGAGTTCTTGAATCTTAGTGCTGGTGCCTACTCGAGATTTAAATGTCACAAATTGATTTCATGGCTGAAAATCTGAGTGTTTTATTACGAATTCTTTCCTGTTCTCACTCACCCTTTGCTTTCAATTTTCATTTGACAAAAAAGAAAAAAAACGTTCTCTTTTGGACAATTGATACAATTTTATTCCATTGTATTAAATTTTATACATTTGAATTGCATGACTATTGAGTGAATAACAATTTGCTTCGCTAACGGGATCATTCGGCGTCGTCACCATTAGCATGGAACTGATTCAATCACAACACAACAGCAAAAATGTAGAAAAAGTGTCTCCATCTCCATGGTTGAAGCCACGTGCAACTTATAAACTTTCATGCCACACCGAACAGCTGGAGCTTAGATGTAGGTAGTCAGTCGTAGTAGGTAATGTCTATGTACATTATTATTAAGTAGATCGTATAGTTCACTGTTTTTTGATGATTATTGACGAATGGAGACATGACCTCAGTTTTAAGAAGGGGGTGGCCCTGATGAATTATTCACCGCACTGGCACGTGGCTTCCGATCACGAACGACGACGAAGGCGACGCTGCAACGGCTATGGCGGCTGTTGTTTTCCTAGTGGCCCGACTGAAAACCAAAAACATGAACTGGCGGCTGCCAGTTTGTTTGACAATGGCGGCAACGGTAGCTGCACTCACTTAAACAGGGCATAAGGGTGTTTCAGTGGGTGGTTTGCTGTTGTTAGTTTCATTGTTTCGATTTACCCATTCAAGGACCATAATAGGGAATTGAGAAAGAATGCTGAAAATAAGAGGCATATAGAGGTGCATTGTCATATTAATATTGATGACACGTGGCTGACTTTTTATTTGAACTAATGACTAAAATTCCCAGACCAACAATATTGTTCACTCTTTAATTAGACGATCTAACAAAGTAAGAAGAACTTTATATTAAGAATGAACGTATAAGTGTGTCCGCAGTTTCAATTTTAATACAATATTTTACATGGAAAACGTTCACGTCACAGTTAAGTCTGATAATCGAACTTCCAAAATTGTGATAGGAGAGATATAATGACTTCTTACTTTTGTATTCATAAAGATTATCGATGAAAATTCTTTGAGGTGTTCTGGCTGATAACTATTCAGAAGTGTCTTGGAAATTGTGTTTCCAGTAGTGCCACCCGTACACATAAAGCTCAATAGACTGTTGAATCACGCATCTGTGGAAAGAAAGATCTATTGACAGAGTCCAGAGCTTATCCACCAAATTTGGTTGAACAACTTGAAGTTAACTAGATTAAATTGAATGAAAAACATGTTCCAGGAACTAAATCAGCTTAAACCCCGAAACAAGAATGATCTTCAGTACAAAATTGGGCCTTAACAAACTATCATAGGATTTGGTTTAGTCTGTTAATAGACCTTCCGAAAGGCAAAAGGAACAGTAATGACCTTTTCGATTGGTAAAGGTCATCAAATGTTTGTTCTTTGAAAAGTTCTTTCTTTCATACTATTACTTTTTCTTTGACAAATTTTGTAAGAAAATTGTTTGACAAATCATCAAATACCAACAAAAATTTCCTGTATCATTCAAGTCACATTGTACAAACAAGTTCGGCTATAGCTATATAGGGCTCCTGACGATTAATGAAGTCATAACACCTTTGAAATCGATGAATAGCTATGGTGGCTGGTTAACCTCAACTTTAAATCCACTTATGGCTTAAATATGGACATTTTGGACTCTGCATAGCTACAAACATAAAATTTCTTTAAGCTAAATTATTTTCCTCAAATTCAAATTAAAAAAATTGTTTTTTTTTTCTTTCTACAAAGCTCGTTAAGTTACAAACTAGATGCTCTCTTATGCCTCAGAGGATTTCTAAGCCACTTTATTTAACACCCCAATGGAACTTCAAGTCTCCTTCTCATAACAATGACCGGCGATGTTGCTAAGTAATAAGTCTACTACTAAGGATATCCTGTTGTGAGAGTAACAGCGGCCTGTGTATGTAGTTCAAAATCGATTTCTCGGATTGTGTGTGTACCATGTTTCCGAAAGATGTCAAAGACTAAACACCATTAAAAAAAAGGAGCAAGCAAAATAAAAAAAAACAGCAACCAATGGCAACTTTAATGGATGAAGTTCCGGTCGTTCTTTCATACCAACACCCCCACTTTATATTGTCTGTCAAACAATTCAAGGAATTTCATTAAAATTTTCTTAGCATAACTCATCGTTCACGTGACCGGAATTAGATACCCGAATGCCAAAGACCGAGGGGGATTCACTTATTGAACACGTGCAAAAGGACATTTATTGGATTTCTTCTCATTAACGTTTGCATTGTATCAACGTATACGAACGTACGTATAAAATATACATAGTTTTTATATACGAAAGAGAACTTTTACATTGCTTTGGCTTCATCTTATTCGATGCATACGAAATTGCTTCTTGAGCACGTAAACACGGGCGCAACGTCCTTATTTACATTGTTTCACTCTAGCTCTGGGGTTATGATGAGAGAATCGTGTATTGCTAAAAGGACGCAGCCAGAATGCACACGTGCGCACCTACAGGGGACAAACATAAAACTGATTTGCGAACTTATGCGCGACATGGTCGTTTTAATATTTTTAATGGAGTCCCTGGGGGGCGTTTGCACGATACGAATTGCGTTCTGCGTTCTCCTGTTGCCTATGGTGCATTCGTTCTCAAATAAGATTTTTATTACACTTTAACTAATTGCAGACGTACTACCTCGGACGAACAACAATTTTGTGCTCTGGTGCGAATGGGTAGTCAAGGAAACAATCCTCTGTCATGGGATTATGGATGGAATGGAATATGGTATGTGTGGTGATGGTGAGGCCGCCAATGTTATGTGTTCTCTGTACCCTAGAGTGGAGATTGTCCTTCGTTTTCTGATTGTGATTTAGGTGCATATGTAAGTTTTAGACTAATGATCAGATACTGGATTTCGTGGGGCTACACATGGCTATAGGATTCTTGCAAATTGAGAATTACTATCTTTGATAAGTTTACAAGAGACATAGTAAGCATCACACCACACTTTTAACATCCCCTTAAGGTTTGTGTTTGGAAAAATGTTCAAGGTAGATACGAGTAGAGTTGATTTAAATAAAATGATAATACATTTATACGAAAAAAAAGAACTTAGTGGAAGATTTGTAAGCTTTCAGCACCACCTAAGCAATAGTCGTAAATTATTGTCAAAACATGTACAAAATTTAAATTTTAGTTTTTTGTATGGTACCTATAAAGAATTTTTCAATTATGGTGGGTCGATGTTGAAATGAAATACCTACAAAAAAATATGTATGAGATATTTTAAAAGTTTTATGCATGCCAATATGTTTCCAATATGACATCGTTCAAATGTCCGCCGCTTTTACGCAAGGTTCAATTTTTCTAGCTATGACGAAATTATTTCAGCAACATAAGGTCTCTTCGAGGCATCACGTTTAACACCCCTTTCCCTTGGCAAATACATGATCAGATCTGCCAAAAGACTGACTAGCAACCTCATCAATCATCGAACCATCACAACTGAAGAGATACATTTTGATCTACGATACCTGAATGTGACAGCACTACTGGACGAAGGAATTATTTATATCAACAACGAAAAGGCATAGTCTAAGTCAATTTTATGAAGATGTAGGGTCAAACTATCACCGAGGCTAAAAGCCACCCAAAATTCACAACCTCCCAAAACGTACACTAGTACGTCCAGGCCTCGGAACTCGAGAACTAATAAAATTATTTTTCAACAAAAGCTGTCTGCAGCGTAGAAAAAAACTGCTACCTCATTTACATGGAGAATTGAATCTAAATTGCATCAGGATTTAGGTCCATGTAGACCTGTAGCTCGGCGAGCGGGATCGAATTGAAAATAGAATGTATGTACCTAGATCGAAGAATTGAAGAATCGATATTTCAGATGCTTGTTGGTGTGCGTGCGTAATTGTTAATTTAGTTTCCAAGCTGTTTTATGTCGTACCTTTGACTTATTTCGGTTGTTTGTTATTTGTGGTCGAAATTTATTTTTACTAACAACGTCGCACCCACACAATAAAAGCAAAACTTTCACTTAAATTAATTTGAATTCAATCTTTCGATCTGGAATTGTCATATACTTGGGTCGAAATTTCGATCCGCTCATGTAAACGTGGTATGAACTACTTGTTATTATTTTCTGCAGCACTGAACACTGCCATCAGACATGCAAGTAATTTTTTAATGAGTGTTGGAAAATTGGTTGGTTGGTGAGCGAAAAAAGTCGAAACGTCACATTTAGGTTACTACAGTTAAAAACAAATAATTGCTCGGTCTCGCTCTCGTTCTTGCTCGCACTTATTACGCAATTTTATTTTATTGTTTTTAGTTTTTTGGTGCAGTTATATAATAAATTTTTGCATTCTGCACTTCCGTGCAAAAAAACCTTTCCAACGATATATAATTAATGTGCCTTCGGCTTCTGTAGACCGCGTAAATTGTACCACAAAATTCGTGTTTGCCGTTTTATTATATGATGACAATTTTTTTTAAAATAAAAAAAAATATTTAAAAAATATTTCCCTTCTTTTTCTGTATACACTAGCCAGACCACGGGCTCTATTCTTTTCAAGGTGTACAAGTTTAACCAAATTCCCCTAGAATAATATAATGTGCAGTGTTTTGGTGCTGCGAATATTATTAGTGTCGGTAAACATCGCTCAAAATATTGCGTCTTAGAAGGGTTACGACAGCATCTAACTGATGAGCCCAACTGTCTTGCCTGGGCGAAACGCTATTAAACTAAAGGTCATAAAAACTTTAAATAAAACCCAAATCTATTGTAACAATACATAATTATTATTATACTCTTATGACCAAAGAGAATTTAAAGATTAATTTACAAGAACATGAGCTTACACATCAGTAATCCTTAATTAGGTACAAACTAGAAACTTTTTATCCTCCTTTACGAGAAGATATTTTCTACAAAATGCCTTAGCGGTTTAGTTAAAAAAAAACACCATCTCGCATTGAGCTTTCTTTTTTCTTTTCCTTGGCCCCGCAAATAAGCAATTTGGAAAATGATAAATTACCTTAAGTGTTGATTTATTAGCACCAGTTAAAGGGATTCTTCATATGTAATACCTACTTTTGAATGAGAATTCTTTATTCCATTGCGTAAAAGTACTCGTACATAATTTGAATCTAGATTCTCCTGGTTGGTAATTATCTTTAACAAAACTAATTTATTATTGCTGATGCCAACAAAGAAAGTGTTGAAAAATTCAAAATGTGAGTTAAGACTAACGAGATTTTGATGGGTAAATAAGTTTCGTTGGGATGATGTTGAGGCTGGGATATTACGAGTGAAACTTAACAGAAATATATGTTAAAATTCTTAATTACCAGACAAATAACACCATCTATTGTTAAATGTATTCCATTATTGAATTTGAATCAGAGTTAAATTACAAGATATTAATATTGTGATAAATGCTCAAACAATTACCCTCTCTTTCCTCTTTATCCGTTAAACAAAGTTTAGTTTAAATAAGTTCTAACGCCGCTGGCACAGAGCATATACATTATGAAAAATCAATATAAAAACCTCATCCATAGAATTTCAAGTGAATTTCAAATATTATTTACATAAAATTCCCATCAGCGTCATGCAACTAAATAAGACATCGCATTTACTCACTGTTTTACCCCATTCAGAGCTCCCAAAACCTAAACAATGTTAATTCAAAAGTCAATTGGAATTTCAAAATGGCTGCCACTAGAGACAGGTAATGGATTTTATGGGTAGAATAGTAGGGGCAATGGATGGGGATGAGTTGCCGCACTAAAAGCTCAGTTTGTAAAATCTAAATACTATTTCCATGACAACATTCGTTTATTCTTTCAGATTAGAAAAGGCGTGTCATTATTATTTGATTTCTCCGTTTTTATTGTTTTCCTATACCTACCCTACATGCATGCCCCAGGTTTTAGTACGCAACTTCAGTTTGGAGCTTTGTCAATGGTATCCATATAAGGATACCTACTAGTTGGGAGAGAGTAGTGTGCTTAAATTACAAATGGCTGCCCATTTTGGATATTGATCGAAAGCCTGCGCCTTACCGATACAATGGCTGCTGTGTTGAATAATTTTCAACACAAAAATCTTAACTTACTTTTTTTTAAAGAATGTACTTTTTTTTATAAAATATATTCTTTGTTAATTTAATGTTGATTTTTTTTTAAATATTTTGCAATTATTTAATGGTATCTAAATCAAAAGTCGTTCAAATAATGCTAAATAAAATTCATTTTTTTTGTGATTTATGCTATAAAGGCGTACAAAAGACTCAATATTATTTCATATCATCACATTATGTATACATATAAACATTAATGAATGCTAGATACTGTATCATCTATTATCTAGAAAGCCAACACAATTCAACAAATCTGTCTTTAAAACAAAAGCAACAGAAGATTCTAAAAAACTTTGAATTTTTATTTATCCAATTTAACTTTGCTTTTTTAGTTTTTTTTTTAATTAAAAGACAAGAACGGTGTTTTCAACTTTTCAGAAAGTTGTATTTTAATTAATTAAACATTTTTAAATGTGTCATCATGTACATATGTGTATACTTGCATATTTAAAATAGGTACCATGCAAAAACAATTGATATAGTCTTTCAGCAAAAAGGCCTTGCATGATATGTTACTGATTTTGATTTAAAATGATTTTGCTGAATAGTGATTTCAATGTTATTGGGTACATTTGAGATTTTATTGCAGTTACTCAAAAGCTGTGTGAAGCTAGAACAGCGACCTCCAAATTTTTGGGGTTTTTTATCGGATTCGTTTGTAGTCAACGTTTGACAAACCATTAAAATCGTTTGTAAACCCCTAGGATAAAAGATATTCGATTTTTCATTCTTTTGCAATCCTCGAAAAACAAAAGATGCCGCTAGCATCCCAGATAAAATTTTTTGTGCAGATTTTGGTAAAAAAAAATTTAATAAGGGAACACTTGTTTCTTGCGTGTGAGTGCTTTCTGCCAAAAACTAAGTACACATTTTTGTGAGAAGCTTTGGGAATTCGGTTGAATTCGGCTGTTTTATTTGAGTAAGGAAAAGACTTATTGTCTGTCACTTTCAAATGTTCGTACTTTAAAACCTATTTCCTTTTATCTTAGTGGAGCAACAGCTCGTGGAGAACCAGGGCCTAGGGACTTAAAACTCTCAACCATTCCTGTGTGCCTGTTGTATAGGCAGGAATGGAGGCAACGTACAATTTTTCGCCGAAAAAAATGAGATGAGAAGAACTTATTCATGACAAGTATACTCTTGGAGGATTTGTCAGTACCTGACAAGAGGCAGTACCTCTAAAAAACATTTCTGTTTTTAGGTGGCCAGTGGCTGGGAATCGAACACAGGCCTTCAACATGACATCCATTTTTATAGCTAATAACAATGTTTCAAATATTTTTAAAATTTGATTACGATTTACTTTGATTTGATTTACTTATTGCTTAACTATTCAGAAAACTCATGTCGTTAATTCAAGGTGAATCTTTTATTTTATTTTTCTGATTTGAATAATTTTTAAGGCCAAGGAAATGAAAACATCGGTTACTATATTTACTCTTTAGGCTTAGGGCCCAAAAAAGTTAAATCCGGCCCTAAATATGATATACCACTTTAATAAACTTGTGTCAGCTTTCTCCGCTATCAAAAAATCCGAATTTTTTAAGGAACCTAAATTCCAAAAACCAAAACGAATCAAGTTCTTCCTTTGCGTTATGTATTAAACTACTTACATATAGTAATTTTGTAGGCATTTTTGGGTGGATAGAGTTTTATTTATCTACAAAAAATTGCGTTTTGTCTCAAACTCAATACTGTTTAATTGGGACGCTTTTCCTGTGGATAAGCGATTACAAACTAATTGCGTTGGGCGCCATTTTAGTAATATCAGTTTCCTTAGTGATTTGCATTGAATATTTTAACTGAAAAACAAAATAAAAAGACACAATAAGTCTCATAATATTAAACAAACTTAATTAGGTAATAAAGATTGTATGTGCAAAGGGAATCTGATCTTTGAATTAATAAATACTAGGCATTGAAAGGTTAAGATTTTATTTTTAGAATTTAAGAAAGTGTTAAATACACAAATAACATTCCATTAAAAGCTAACAACTAAATTATGATTTCTCAAAGATAAATGAAGGTACCTATTTGAAAGATTGAAAAACAATTTTGAAGAAAAATATTCATGCCCAAGAATGACTATGAAAACTTGCTTGGAAAATTCAATAGCTCGAGAAAAAATATAGATAACCCGAAACTTGCCTAAGAAACTCATGTTTTCAAATTTTTAGATTCGAATATCTCAAAAACATGACGTGTTTAAGCAATTCTGAGGCCTGATTTGAATTTGACACATCTAAAGACCACCAGAAAAGTATACTTTGTATCATATTAAAGACAAAAATTCAATTGAGAGCCCCCATAAACCAAATGATGATTAAAATGAAAACTAGCAAACAGACAATTTAAAATTAAATTGGGAACCTGAAATAAATTCTGGTGTTCTGCAAGGAAATGTGTTTGGTCCGGTACTGTTCTTTCATTTTTATTAGCAACATCAAGAAGAAGATACAATTGAAGCTTCATTTGTGGATGAGTGGGCTCTTTTTGCCTTAGGTTTGTTTTTTTTTGCACTACTGAGACTATTCACAATAGGAATCTGCAAGAATAAAAACCAGTTGTTGGATCATTGAAATAGATTCAGATAAAAAGCAGGATCTCATGCTGTATTTACAATTACTTGTTAACATTTGATCCGGATCAGATGGATGTGATAATACAACGTGGCTTTTGCTTATTGTTCTCAATGAATCCAAAATCTTTTCTAAAGCAAAGCATGTTTTAATTAAATCAGAAACTACTTAATTTCAATTGGAAACCTTACATATCGTCGGCTTATGGAGTAAAGCAGCTAACTCCGCATTTTTTTTACCATTATAGACCACTTCAAAAATTGCTTTAAAATATAAAAGTCTATCAAATCTTTTTAATTTCACTGAATTTGCCAATAACGAGTGTTGAAAAATATTTAATGAAATTTTAGTTTTATTCAAGTAATGCAAACACTCTAAGCCGATATGATAAATAGAAATGAAACAAGCTTAAAAAAAAATACGTGAAATGACTTAATTGACTACACGTATTTCCGTACTTTGGCATTGTGCCAATTACTAATATTGTAGCCTTCCAGAATAGAGTTTTGAGATTGATCATGTACTGTATTCTATGTATTATATTACAAATTGGTATTCCGGAGACATCAATATCCACAGAGCAATATGTGTGTTAATAAAGTTGAACATTAAATAAGAATGTTGTTTGAATAGTTTAGAACTTGCATTCAAGACCAATGCAACCATACTTTGACTTACAAACACTTGACAAACCAATATAAGGTGCGTCGAAGTAAGGAGTGTCAACTTTCACATGCGGCTATTGAATATCCTCTTATAGGAGAGCTTTCTCCAAATAAACGTGACTTCTTTTCAAATTAAAAATAATTATTACAAGATAAAGCTTAAAAGTTAGTTAAGTTGTCTTCAAATTTTTAGGAATAGACTTAAATTTTTAAAGTGACAATCGTTAGGAACAATTGCGTTTTAAGGTTCTGTCACTCAAAATTTCTTATGTATAGTGAAAAAAAATGAAAATTGGTCTAAAATAAAAGAAATATACAAAGATGATTCACGCTGACATCACACTCGCATCCTATAAGATAAAAAGAAATTACAAAAATATAAAATTCAAAATTTTCCATACACATTCTATAGATATCAGACAAGCATTCATTTTAACTATTCAAAATCCTTCGGGTAAAATTTCCAAACACATAACCTATAAAATTACACTCTCACCATTTTTGCTTTATCTTACAACATAATACCCATTTTATATGAGCTTAACATCTTAACTTCAAGATTAATGTTTAATTTCACCCTCTTATTTCTGTTTCATTATCCTCTATACAGTTCTTTTTTTTTTTTGTATCCCAAAATATAATATTTGACAGCACGTGTCCATTCAATATGATATGAATCTTTGATTCACGCAATTATTCGCCAGCCACCCCACTAACAAACGCCCATCTCAAACACACAAAATGACGAGTTATCTCGAATAAGCTATTCGTTATCCTCTGCATGCGCTTGTCTTCCGTACTACTTCCCATCTCCATTAAAACCTATCTTCCTCAGAGAGAATTTGAGCTTAAATTAACAAACGGACTCCATACTCAGAAGCCCTAATACAGATAGAAATCAGCACACGACACAACTAAAGAATTCAACGGCGCCCATAAATCTTCAAACCGACAGTTGAACTGGACACTGAAGGTTGCAGGGATCATGCAGGGTTGCATGCAGCACCATCTAAGATAGGATAGCATGCCGACGTTTATGCAGCAGACGTAGTGGTAGTAGTAGTTGTAGTAGTAGGAGCACAACAGCACGTGCATCGATAAGGAACCCGAAAACTTTCCACAACTCCCTACTCCTAAGCCCAGCCATACAACAACTGTTCGGGGGAGATTCAAATCGGGAGACTTTCCAGCATCTGAGCGACATGAGAGAAAATGCAAATCATCCGAGAGTGTGGCTGAATCTTTTGGTCCTGTTGTGCGGCTGCATGCAAATGCAGTTGACATGGCAACATGGAGACAAGATTTTGTCCACTGTATACCTACGTGGATTGCTGTGACTCCAATTCCAACTCCATCGTTGGACAAGGTGACTTTTTCGTGATTTGCGATTTTTATCAACAATATGAAATAATCCAGAGTAACAATATTGTTACGCTGAAAAGACCCCAGCTGCCTTCGAGGCTCCTTCTACATGACTGCGGGAACA
Source organism: Dasysyrphus albostriatus (assembly GCA_946251815.1). Taxonomy (NCBI): domain Eukaryota; kingdom Metazoa; phylum Arthropoda; class Insecta; order Diptera; family Syrphidae; genus Dasysyrphus; species Dasysyrphus albostriatus. Next base: position 145,268,403 of record OX276336.1, read on the forward strand.
AAAAGTGCCAGCATGGCTTCGCTGGGCTTATCTGCGTCCAGTATTATTCAAAGTGTGTCGCACGCTGATGTAGAAAGCACTTCGTAGCGTAATCCTTGTTGAAGTGGAGTTTCTCCAGTGAGCTAGGTAGGTATAGGTATGAATGTAATGTACCATAGGTATCCCTCCTGCTGGGCACGAAGTGTTTGTTATGGCTCCACATAGCGGTGCAACTGGCGCAGGGAAAAGGTTTTATTTCGCTGCTGCTAACTGGTATAACTCTGCGTTAAACAAGACAAAACAAACGAAATGATTTAAAACCTTTCTGATCGGACGATAAACTATCTGATTCCATTGTGGGCCAAAACATAAAAATGTTTGCGGACATGAATCACAGAGTCCACCAGATGCGAAGAGTTACTCGTTACTCGCACGTTGCAGTTGTTTAATTTACATAGCACGAGAAATACTTACAGTTGGGGTAAACAATTTTTGTATTTCATTGTTTGGAAAAATTAAGTTTTACAAAGGATTCCTGTAGAAAAAGGATTCTTTTCTGACGGAGAATTTTGAACTATTTTCTGTGTGAATTGAGAAGGATTTTGTTTTTTAATTTCTGTTAGAAAATTTGTCGTTAGGGACTAAGTTAATATTCCTTATAATAAATTCAGTCGCACTTTTCACCGAACTGACAACAACTGGGTATAGACTCCCAGCTTGTAGGCAGTTTAGGCATTTCGTGGCTAAAAAAATACAAGAACAGTACCGAGTTCTGCAAAATGCAACGATAAAATCTCTTGACTTTTTTTTAAATATTTATGGCACCTTTGAGATGTTTTCCGTGATTTATGTAAGATGATATCGGTCATGGGGGCACAGGGACCTAGGCACTTTTTAACGCATTTTCAATCCTGTTAAAGAGATGTTCCATTCTTGTCAAAAAAATGAGATCATGGGCAGGACTCCGCAGCCAAATTTCTCAATTTTGTCCTCAGAAACTGAAGAAATAAAATTTGGATTTGTTCTTGCCCATTTTTCTACGGACCAAAGATATATAAAGAAGCATATGTTTTCCTTGGAAAAACAAGAAACCTATCTGAAGGTACATTTTTAAATTATGAAGTCAATCTATTTTCAACCTTTCATGATGCCATCATGCATCCGTCTTCACTCATTTAAAATGCAACAAATATAATAACTCTTTTCAAAGGAAACGCATACTATACCCATTCCTACTTTACCGTCACAACGCACACCGGTTGTCTCGTGTCACAATTTAAAAAAAGACATTAAAAAACCATTCATCCGTTCTTCTAAGTTCTAAGAGATTATGCATTGTTGTTCATTCCCTTTCCTAATAAAATTCAATTCTAATTTTAGATCGAAGACCACCACCATACATTTATGCTTAGCAGAACACGAGTTGAACATTTCCGGTTCCTGCCATGAATGCAAATTAAACCAATAGACACACAAGCCATATAAGACCACCTTATACACAAACTCATAGACGTATACTCGTATTATCGCTATGTCCAATAAAATCCAATCCACACCCACTCCAGCAATTATCACCCAATTGACTACACATACTTTTAAACAACATTTTTGTACGACCGCGACATGGCGACGGATTTAACCGATCCTAATGCAAGATCATTCAGCATGCGTTTAGTTTACCATATCTAATCGTATCTATTTTTAAACTTAAGCCAGACCTCTGGAACATGGTCTCCACTTGTTTGTTGTTGTTCACTCCAGCCATGGTTCTCTGGAAGTCTTGAGCCGAGTTCGTATAGTCGTAGCCATGTCAACTACGTGTTTTGTAAAGGTGTCCAACAGACTTCGGGCAACGAACAGTTCGCAGCTATCAAGAGGCGACGCATTCGTTGTAAATAATCAGCACTAATCACCGCCAATCAACGCTGGACTTTGAAGCCTCATCACGTACTTGGTGCGCACAGGAAACGTCTCCGCCATCGTTCAAGACTCCGCCATTTACCACTGGAATATTGTGTTGTTTTCGTCGTATACTTAGTCGTCGTAGATGTCGTTGTTGTCACTGTGCCGTGTATGAGCCAAGTCCAAGTCAAGTCGTGGCCGCTGGCCGATGTTGTTGTCTTCTTGGCAAAACGTGCTATCGTCTGGGGGCGATAAATTTTCATTCGCTCGATAATAGGAATTTATGTCGACATCGACTGACGTCGCGTCTTGGAGACACGGACGACACTTGGGATCTATTACTTGAGTTGGAGTTCGGAGTCCCAAATAGGAGCAAAGGGGGCAAACAATTGTGTGTACAATGTATGTACACAGTACGTACATATATACTGTGGTCTATTTTAAAAGGTGCGCTATTGGTGCGCGGAGAGCGTGACCGCACTAGGCGGCACAGCAACGTGAACGTAATCGATAATAATCGGAATATTGACGGTGATTTGTTGGAGACATTTTTCCATCTTTTGTTCTCCAAAAGCCTTAACAAGCCGGCGATAATGCGAAACAATCAATTAAAAGAGCCGCCGATGATGGCCACAAAACTGATACTATATAACTTCTTTGTGTTTGTGGTGCGGATGGATGGATTGAAATGAATGAGAACGAACTTTTTTGTTCACATAATGTGCACCTGGGCTTAGAAGCTTCAGATCAATTCTTCGGTAGGCTTAATTGGACAGAGAGATGGTTGATTTGAATGAGAATAATATTTAAATTGGATTTTTTTTTTAATGAGGTTGATGTGGGTAAGGTAAGGTTTGATGGTTGCGCGAGACACGACCAGTTTGCAACTAGAAATTCAGATCCGGGATTGAAATGCTTGCGTCAGAGTGTATAAAATATTTGACAAATAGGCTGTCAACGTGAGGTTATATGGGTATCTTGCCTCATGACAGCTGAAAAATTCGATAGTAAAATTTGTTAGTGAATGATATTAAGATGACGATACCTATCTATTTTGTATGTAGATTTAAAGAACGATCGAATCTTTGATTAATTAGAACAAACTGAATAGCATCTCACCTCAGCCAACACAAAAATTTGTTTGGGTATTTTTTCATTAAATCTAATCTGTAATCTTTGTTAAGGGCAAGTGGACCATATATGCTAGACATAAAGAACTTCAGGTCATAATTCGTTTTTGGTTTGAGCTTAAACTGTGTTTTGTAAATTTAAACTGGCTAAATTTTGAATAAGACCAGGGTTGCCAAGTGCCCAGTCCCCAGCCTTACCCTTTTAGTTTTACATTAAGTAGCTTCAATTTAATGTGGTGCGGGCTATGAATCTCTATGAATATGCCCTATATTGTTTAAGCTGTTGGTAAGTAAAACTCATGGTATATATTTAGAATAGATAGCATGATATTCTGCATGTCGTTATCCTATCTCGCCTTTTTTACAGAATTGAACTTTTTGTAGTAGAAATATAGGAGCATTTCGGTTGAAGTGGGACTTTACATTTCTAACAAGAAAGAACAGATTGAAACAATGGCAAAATCAAAGACGTTTTTCAGTTTTGACGATTGTGTGCTTGATGTTGCTAAAATGATTAACTGCATCCGGTGTTCCTTCTTTTTGGACAACAGGTGATACCGACCGCAACAAGAAATCTACCACAAATGTTTTGAATTCCAGCTTAGGCATTGGTGTTTCATTAGAGAGCTTCTTGCTAATGCATTTGTTTAAAGAAGCCAATACCACTTTTTCCCCGAATTTGGATCTGACAGTTATACTTGTGGCGTTACTCAAGCAAATCAAATCTACCCTTTGTTCTGTTGTATTCATAAATTGCATTTGACTTTGGAATAATAACATGCTTTCTCGTGTTTCGACTGTTACAATAGAATTGTCGCTCCAACGGACAGCTGCAATTCGATAAAACCACGAATTTTATTCTTCATAACTTTTGCATCTGCCAACTCTGCCTTACCAGTTCTTTTTTTATGAGACTTTTTTTGTATTTAGATCTTCAAAATATATATTCTTATATGACCGTACCAGCCAGTTCAATTGGGAATATGTTTGTATCGTTCAAAAGCTGCACATTATCATCAATTCCTTCGTTACATTGATTGACTTTTGTGTTACGAGTATTTGCAGCATCAACATTCAAAAATATTTTGTCTTCTTCTTCCAAAATTTTCATCATTAGTTCCTCGAGCTCTCGAGCTGATAAAAACATCATACAACGGCAATGATTTTCTATTATTTTCAAAATACAAAGATACAATTTCTTTTGAAAGCTTGTTCACTCTTCAACAACTCACATCAGCTTTATAAGTGAATTTCAATAAGAGCGTACTTTCAAAAAACTCAAATTCACGGGATTTCTGATAATACTCAAACGCGTTGGTATAACTGAGTACAGTAGACTTCTCTTATAATGAACTAGCTTGTAATAAGTTTTTCCAAAATAATACATTTGTAAGTATAAATTTGTTGTTTTTTTAAGAATTAAAATTACCCTTGATTGATAAAAAAAATATTTCTTATAGAGAAAATAATTTTTTTTTTTCTTATTGTGTTAAAAATTGGCATATTATAAACATAAATACACAATACAACCCGAAAAAAAACCTTTAAATCGATTTGTAAATTCAACGAACTCGAATGTTGTTTTTAGATTTTAGTGTTACTACATTGGGCGAACGTTGCGAAAACCAAACCTGGTGCATTCGTTTCTCCTGACAAGCAGCTAGATGACAGAAATAGTTTCAAATTAATTTTAGAATATAATTTGGACTTTTCTTTACCTGTAGTTGACGTTATGTATATTAAAAAATAATGATCAATAAATATTTTCGGAAATTTCAAAAAAGCTGCCTCAAAAATCACAAAAGTAACGAATTTCAACAGGCTACAAAAATAATAAATTCACATAAAAAAAAGAATCCAAAAACAGGTCGATTAGACAATCATCAAACTCACAGAATCAATAACTAGCTTACTGAAATTCATCGTAAGGTCAAAACCTAGCGTTAGGCAGAAAATGGGTTTTAAACAATGCCCATGAATATGCTCCAAAAGTGAACCAACCCCACTCCCCCCCCCCCCTCATGTACTCAAACATTAAAGTAAAAATCGCAATAATAAATCAATCGTTTAAAAGCAGTCTTTAGCTTGAGCTACTAATTATTTTCTGCAGCACTGAACACTGCCATCGGATATTCCAATAACCTTTCCAGTCAGCTGGAAAATTTGTTGGTTGGTGCGTGGAAAAAATCAAAACGTCACATTTAGCACTTATTACGCAATTTTCTTTTATTGTTTTTTAGTTTTTGTGGTGCAATTATTTAATAGATTTGTGCATTCTGCACTTCTGTGTAAAAAAAAACTTTCCAACGATATATAACTTGTATGCCTTCAGCTTTTTTTGACTGCCTTAATTGTACCACGAAATTCGTGTTTACCGTTTTATTACCTATACAATTTGTGTTGAGAAATAAACTAGCTCCCATATATTTTTGATCTCATTTCATTTTCCTTTGGTATAGATGTCCCACTCAAAACTATAAAATGAAAAATTTTCATTTTAAGACAAAAAAAATTAACTTCGATGCAAGAACATTCTCAATCTAAGGCTTTGTCTTATGGATTGAGCCTGAAAATGCAATTCATTAGTTGTCTCTGACAAAGTGACAAAAGAAACCTGTTACATTTTGAAATATCATTTACAACAACAGCTAGTTCGAATTTCTGAAGCTTTTGTTTTGAAAACCGGTAACTTTTCACTGCCATAGAGGTCATTCAATTATGTGATAAAGAGGATAACACCTGCAGAGGTATTGAGAGTTTAGTATTGTTATCCAAGGCTTTGCTCTACAGTGAATATATTAACATAACAAAAACAACAACAAATTGTTGCTGTTGTTTTCAATGGAAAGGCGTCACTGCAGGCACCCCTTGGGATGCAGAGTGCTTCGCTATCTATCTATGTAGGTACATAAACATAAGCTATGCATTCTGTTCATTCCCTAAGTGTATACCTACCTAGTAGTGTGCTTTACATCTCTCCGATCCAAATCATCATAAATGAAGAACCAAGCCCAAACGGGGCAGCACTTCCATAAACAACAATTCATCGAATTCCATTTAAGGAGTCCTCTCGTTCTTTTTTTTATTGTTTGTATTGCCTAGAGGTTGGATGAAGGCAAACTGCAAGATGATAAAAAAAGCAATCTCTTCACTTGCAAGGTGGTCCAACTTTGCTGGTTTCATGGTAGATATATAATGAAATGCAAACCCATTTTCAATTCGCAATGAAATATTTTAATAATAATTGCTTCAGCTGCAATGAGTACACAGAACACGGCCATAAACCATGAAGAGACGTAAAGAATGCGATGCAAGCGATCTTCAAGACTGGGACAGGGACATATATACCATTACCAGTTCAGTTGACGAATATTAACTTTGGAAGGTACCTACATATCTATAACTACCTTCAATGTGTGGCGCCATTACCCCATCATTTTTCTTCCAGTAAAGTAGGAATCTACTATAGGACTAGGACCACTATAAAAACTTTACGACACAAAACATATATACATAGATAAATTGTTAAACATATGGCAGCGTCATATTTAGACTCAGGCATTTAATCCACAAATGGTAAAGCTTTAAACTTGTCTTGCTTTTGGCTTTGGGAGGAATTTCAAATATTCATTTGACATTAATGAAAATGAAAAAGTTGCTTGGACAAATGGTTTATAACTTATCAAGTGATTAACTGTAGGACTACCACCTTCGTAGCTACTACGTTTTGCATTGAGATGAATACGACTTCAAAATCAAATACATATTTAAAATGTTCCATTGTTTTCCTTACTATGGATCCAAATTCTGACAAAACTGAAGTTTGATGGGAGATTCGTTATAAAATCTCAAGCATTTAATAAAAGGTACCCTTAATTTAGGTTGGGACTAATATTTTTACGGGGGGTTGGTAAACATTTTAGCTTATTTTAATCTGTATAAAAACAACTAGATTATTTTAACCATACCATCAATAATTTAGAGAGAAACCTGCAAGAATTTCATGACCAGTTTAGTAAAAAAAATTCTAAAAAATTTCCATAGAGAAACAGATTTTGGGAGAATGAAGAGATGAATCTAAATACTGAGCACACTACGCGTTTAAGGTGGTGCTTATCAAAATTTGTTATTTTTCGAAAAAAGGGTTATAATCTTTTTGGATTTTCAGCCAATCTGAAATCCAACCAAGCCAAATGGAACGGATGGCTCGGTCGTGTAAGCTTAAGACTAAATTATGTCAAGCTGATACACATTTTGTAGGAAAATTCCTAAGAATGTGCCACTGCCTGGAAAAAGAGGGCCCCTACAAAATTTTTGATACGGGGTCCCTGAAGTGCTCGCTACGCCACTGACCACCACACATCATGCAATAGAGGTTGGTATTCTTTGTTCGTTCCTTGAACTTTATCGGTTATTGCTACTTAAAATTATTGTATTTTATATTACTATTTTAATTTATTTTTTCAACGCAATGCCGAATTGCTCTTGTATGGAACAATATGTAGGTATACACAAAACAGATGTCAATATACCGAACAGATGCTTTTAAAATCGTATGTTAAGCTATTTTCCGACAAAGTGGTCTGTCACAAACATGACACATGACTGAAGACCATATTTTACAAAAGTTGTATGTCATTCTTTTTTGATCAGCAAATACATTGTACATTATAAATAAATAAATTGTAGATACATGTATCAAGTTTTGCCAAATTTGGAAACTATGTTTCTCTATCCCAAAAACAACTTTGTGTGAGGAGCGCGTTCAACCTGCATATGGTCAATTGTAGAGTTAAGTATATTTAATTTTGAAAATGTGTTCTATTCATTGCTTATACTTTGCACTTGAATGCTGTTATGAATGAAAACTCATATTAAAGGCCACTTGCACGAGGCGTCAGTCTATTCATGTTGAAATACCAAACCAAACTAAATTTTGTATATGGTTACATATAAATGACCGACAAAAACACAATAACATGTGGACTTTTATCGAGTTTTCTGCAAATTAAAATTCCAACTTTATCGTTACCGCATGATAAAAATAATTCAAATGTCAGCATTTTAAAATCTCGGCTTGATAAAAAGTCAACAACTCTGAAAAAATATTAATTTTCTATTTATTAAGAATTTTATTAAGAAATTCAAGCAAGCTGGAAAAGTTAATAAATTGATGCGTTGCTTAAGCTGTCGCCAAGCAAATCTTTGGTTTATCATATTGAAACTTCATCAGGTAAACTTCAGGTTTTATCTAGCAACAGCTTAAAAACACTTGATATTTCAAAAGCGTTTGGTAGAGTTTGGCATCAAGCTCTCTTATCGAAAATGCGTGCATTTTGGTATCGATGAATCTTTTCTTCGTTGGATTAGAAATTACCTTTTGGACCGATCAATACAAGTTGTATTGGACGGTTTCAAGTCTGATATTCATAAAATAAATGCTGGCGTGTCCCAGGGCTTCGTTTTGTCTCCTATCCTCTTTCTCATTTCTATTAATGATCTCTTATCAGAAACTTCTAATCCATTAAATTGTTTTGCTGATGATAGCACCCTCAGCTTTTCATATTCGTTTCTAGATTCACATCCCTGCACTTCGGATGTGGAACTTGAACGGCAGCGTATGATAACCTCATTAAATTCTGATCTTGACAACATTGTCCATTGGGGAACTAAAAACCGTTTAGAATTTAATGCTTCAAAAACCCAATGCTATCTGTTGTCATCATCTGGGTATGTACATCACAGATCACCTTCTGTGGAACGATCACATATTCAACGTCGCCAAAAACGCTGCAAAGTGTTTAGGTTTTCTTCGAAGATGCAAAAAATTTGTTTCCCCTTCTGCTCTGGCTGTTATCTACAAAGCCTTCATTTGCACAAAGCTTGAATACAATTCTCACATTTGGGTTGGTGCTCCCATAATCCATTTAGGTCTCTTGGATCGTATCCAAGAATTTTAAATGCTTTACCCGGCTCTATTTTTCCCTCCCCTTTTGATATTCAGAATTTCAAAATAAAAGTACATCGGTATCTCCTTTTAAATACTTCCCTTTTCCTAAAGTTCGCACTGTGTTCAATCATCTTAAGGGTATACACGACCCCTTTAGTGCGCGAATAATAAAAAAAGAAGAAAAAAATGAATATGCCCCATTGTGTTCCAATTTACGTGTCTATGACACCTCTTTGCATAGGTTTTATCCCTCTTCGGATGGAAAAACGAACCCCATAAATGACACTCGTATAGCTGAGAAGCTGGACATTTAGTTAGGTAGATATAACTATGCTAGCGAGGTGTGTGCATTATAGTGTGTGGGTGCCCCGTTCTGGTTAAATGTAAAGGAGATTAAGATAGATGTGGAGACTGTGAAATTAATAAGTAACACGCATATATACGAGTCTACACTATTGTGAGTGAGGACCATTGCGGCTTGCTGCAAACCAATGTCATTCTGTTCGTCTCACAGTCTGATCATTTGTCTTTTTCTCCATAAAGCCACAGACAGTCTGGCTCTCGTGAGGCGATTAAAATCGCGTTGTTTTTCCAGCATTATAGCCACCGCAAATTGTGATTAATTTATGGCCGGAATAGTGCACAACCCAGTGTGGCCTGGGGAATCGACCTCCTTGTTATCCTGGCTTGTGGCTATCGGCAATGATACCGGGACTTGTTTTGTCTTAGTTTAGAGGTACAATAACAACGCGTAATATCTCATTGCTAACAATTTAATTTAATAATTTATCGGTGAATTTGTGTCGTGGACAAACGCCTGACAACTGTGCCTAATTGGTGGCGTTGCGTCGCGTTGCGTCGTGTATGTAGGTATGGTAGGTGGATGGGTGGTAGGTAGACTTAAATTTTCAAAATGAATGCTTTTGTGTAGGTTTTGACAGGAGAGCTATATTGGTTTTATTAGTTTGAGTAGTGTTTTAATTTGAATAAAAAGTTATGTAAATTATGTAAAGGTGAAGGAAAGATTATAAAATATTAATCTTAGGATCTTAGGATTAACTAGCAACAAATGTGACTGTCGAGCTTGGATATTATAAACTAGTGTTGAGTATTTTTTAAGAGAAGAAAAGGTCAAGACTAAGAAACTTGATTTGGACATTATCTCTACTTTAAACCTCATCTTAAAAAGAGAGCATTAATACTGCCAATAGCTGAAATGCATAAGTTTGAAAAAATTTCTCCAGAATAAAAATTCTAGAAAAACTCCCCGGAAAACTTATTCCAAATATGTACCTACCAATAAATTCGTAGGGAAACTTTTAAGCATCATCCACATTTTAAATTCTTGAAGGAGTTAAGGTCATTCCCGGGGAAATTGTATCCACATAATAACCCTCAATAAGTTCGATCCTTCAAAAGTAAAGATGCTTCGTTTTCTACTTACTTAGTTTTGATGGACAACTGTAATGACACTCTATAAAAATAAAAGTCAAAGATTGTTTTAAACACCACGCAAAAAAAAATATTATAATCTTAAAATTTTCCCGCGATACGAACACCTGAAATAATATTACAACCTATTCACTGATAGGTGCATTCTTCATTAAAGCTTATACATACATTATACATATCATAGACACACACCTCTTATACCAAGTTGCAAAGAGCATAGGTAGGTATACTCGTCATGCAAGCAGTGTCAGAAAGCTACCTGAATCTGCACTTGTGGCTTGTGTATGTGCATGCATCATGCGATTGCATGTGCACTGATGAAACTAGTGCATATTTGCAAATCGCCGATCTATCCGAAGATACTTTCAACGAGACGCATAGATTCGCTATCGTGCTGGTTGCGATAAGCTAGAGTATAAAATCCGTCCGCCCATTGTCGGCGATAAATCTCTCCGCTGTTGGCATCAACGCCATGATCGTGGACCAAGATTTCACTCTATAGAGGATACACAGCCACACCGGCCGACGGTACCCCCCCCCCCTCGACTCTATACATGGACTATATGATATGTACGTACAAGTAGGTACATTAGGTACTCTCTTATAAGCGCATGCCAGGTGATGAATGTCTATGTTACTCGATCTAATGATCCAGAAATAAAGTTAATAAATCGTCTAAGTAGAGAGCCTGTCTCCGAGGTCTTGCGCCTCTCCGACTTCGATGATGGAGAGTTAATCGTAAAGTTGTAAGAGCGTATTATTAGCACAGACCACAGAGATTTAATATTAAACGGTGCTGGCGTTCCGGAGTAATCTTGGAAATTGTGGCTTTCTGATAGATATATATTGTATATGTCTATAATTGCGGGCACAATATCGACCGACATAGGACGTGCTCTTGAAAAATTGTATATCTTTCACAAAAAGTTGTCCGCAGAATTTATGTGTAAACATATATTTACATAATGTTTAGTATTTTTGTATCGAATAGAATAAGCAACTGTTACTAGAAGAGGATTATTACGTACCTAAAGAATCTTAAGAATCCAAATGAATATTAAAAAAATCCTTTGAAATGTTCTTGCCATTAGTGAAATTTTTGAAAATTATTTAAATCTATTTATTTAACGGCCAGTGGCGGGCGCACAGTGGGGCCAAACCAGCTATTTAGGAAAAAATACCTCTTAAAGTGCATCTACACTATCCCACAAAGTATTAACACATGTCAGAATAAAGTGAGAAAGAATTTCATAAATAAATAAATAAAATAAATTTGGTGGCACAACAGCTCGTGAAGAACCAAGGCCTAGTGACTTACAACTCTCAACCATTCCTGTGTGCGTATTTTTGGCAGGAATGGAGGGGACCTACAATTTGTTGCCGAGTCCGAACGGCTAGATGAGAAAGCACTTATTCATGACAAGTATACTCTTGGAGGATTTGTCAGTTCCTCGCAAGAGGCAGTAACTCGCGAAAAAAACATTTCTGTTTTTAGATGGCAGCGGCTGGGAATCGAACCCAGACCTTTGGCATGACAGTCGTACGCACTAACCATCATGCCACGAGGTACTACCGAAAGAATTTCATACGACTGCCAAATTTGCATGCTGAAAATGGTTTTCATATTTTGCTTCCAGACTTGTATTGTGGTTTTAGAACCGTTCCCAAAATATTTTCATGTATTAGCATAATTTGTATTTCAAGTCACTGAATCGCATGACACCATCCTTTTTTGACTAGAGCCAAGAGAAAGTTATGTATTTTCCTACTAAAGTGAAATAAGTAAGTAAATTACGAATTTCCATCGGCACAATGATAAAACTTGAACCACTGTTTTCTTTTGACATAAGAAACATGAATTAAATGAGGTTTTTTTTAATAAAAAGGGAAAAGTTTGGAGTCACCACCATGAAATCTCTCTCGAAACTGGTACAATGATAAAAGTTGGTGGAAATATCTGATTTATTCCTCCATCAAACATTGCCAACAACTTTAATCACTGTATCCAGTCTCGAGAGGGATTTCTTGGTTATGAGTAGTGACTCCAAACTTTTCCCTTTTTATTGAAAAAAATTTTTTTTCACAAATATTTCACCAAACTCATTTAGTTCTTGTTTCTTGACAAATGAAACAGTGGACCAAGTTTTATAATTGTGCCGTTGGAATTTCGTAATATTTTACTCATTTCACTAATAATTTAATTATCATTTTTATAAAACTGACTATAAACTATTTAAGGGTGGTCGTATCGGGCTCATTTTAAATGCATAAGATTGAGCATTAAAAAAAACCCTTACAACATGAGCCATATGCTTAGCTAATATCAAGGTAAATATTTTATTTTGATTAACTTTCATATTCTCTCTCCCCACCACCTCAAAAGTGACTATTTTCGGATATAATGTTGACGGAAAAATGAATATTTTTCTCACTTTTCTTGGCTTTGGAAATGCTCTTTCCAATCCCTAATTTGTTCTACCCCCTCGTGCTTTGGGTTGGGTTAGGGGTGAAAATCAATATGTGGTTCTCCGGTTTCAAGTAGGTTGAGTCCAACGAGAGTTCTTGCGCCATCGTCTGACATCTGGTTTTCGATTTATAGTCCAATGTTTACAAAATTTCGGAGTTTTAACCTTGAAAATGGTAACCCTCTTCTCGTTCTTCTGACAGTGTTGCCACCATGGCAATACTTCTTAAAAGTTGAGTTAGGACATTATATATTAAAATATTTAAGATCAACCCTTTAGGTTGAATAGACATATATGGCCTCATGTAATGCACTAACGCCCCTACTATATATGAAATAAGGAAATGTGAAAGTCAAATTTTTGACATGATTCAGCCTATATATCTCAGAAAATGCCATGAACGTTTTTGAGCGCAATTGCATAAGCTTTAAATTTTGTTTTGACTTTTTTCCTCGTTTAGTTGAAAGCTTTCGAGAAATTTAAAAAAGACTGAAGTAAATCCCCATTTTCACCCCTTACAAGAAAATTCTTGGGTGAAACTAAGAATATTTTCAGGGCATGCTCAAGACATTAAAATAAAGGTGTCCACAAAAAATCAGCTTTCTCAAATTATTTTCCTAGTTTTAATGATTAAATAATGAAATATATAGGAAAACAGTGTGCACGGACCTTTAAATCACGATTTGAGCATGTTCCGCCACAGTTATTCTCAGTAATTTTGTGCTATAATACTCTTATATTATATATTTTCGAATGCTAGAAACTTTTATTTCGCATGTGCCAGTTAAGTCTAAAAAATTAAGGCCAGCTGCAGGCCTATAATATTTAACAGGTCATTTAATCAGCAAATGTTTCAAATTTTTCAAATTGAATCTTTATTCACCGAGTCCAAAACTGATTGAGCCTGGTTATGAAATGATACTCAAGTCTTAAATGGGCCGATACAACTGAGTGGACAGACTTCTGTTATAAAAAACGATTTTTTTGGCAAAAACTTAGTAAAATCATATGAAATAGCTCAGAAAACATCTTTTACCACTTTTCTATTCATTTTCACAGCTAAAAGACCAAGTAAAAATAAATCACCTATTTATATAAAATAGTCGGACTCGTGGAAATATCCAAAAGATTCTCTCCGACCTTCACCGGTATGGTATAGAAGATTTAACTTTCATTTGGATACCTCAAAGAAATAAGTAGCTAAAAATGCAACCTGAAAAGCAACCACTTAAAAAGCTTGTCTCACCAGTGATTATTTAACATTTCCACTAAAGCTATCGATGGGCAGCCTCTTTTAGTTTTAAATTTGTACTGCCTACGAATTTTATATTCTAAATGCAGATAATCAGCTTTTTTACTCCAGTGCTACCAGTCCTTGGGTGACTCACCACTCAGGTTCTCGGGTAATAGGTTAGTACCCCGGAATTTGTCTATCAGGGTACCTGGGTGGTTGTGAAACCGGGTATTATCCGGGTAAAATCAAGAGTCCTAGGCACAAGTTGTTGCATAGCAAGTCCAAAAGAGCGTATTTTCATAACATTTTACCTAAAGGCGCAGATTTTTCCATAAATCGAATATAATGTTAAATTTCGCCTTAAACGATTAAGAATCTTATCGTGATTGCACGAGAAATATACAGAAGTGTTGATGGCTCATAATGTATATCCCACAATAGCAAGCAATAATTTGGTGTCGATGAACTTATCTACACCGCCGTATGTGTCTAATGGACTCTAGCTAGATCAATACAGCTGAAGTATTTACGACATAGTCGATGATGGTTCTACCGCCCATTCTGGCTAGGTGCATATCCAATCTCAGAACATTAAATATGAAATCAGCTTCGAACAATAAACCCGAGCATCCAGGATCCAGTAGGGTAATTCGAGTTAATTGTGATAAATCGCACTGGCATCACATTTCGCATGCATCATGACTGACCCAAGGCCTCCACAATGCGTTGACAGGAAATCTTCAATTGAATGGCCGAACAACGACGACGGCGATAACCATTTTCCCTTTTAAAATCCAATTTAGTCAGCTGCCATAACAGTTGATGTGATTTCGCGCAGTCATTGACTGCAAATTGCCTCTGCTACTCACAAAAAAAAAATATTAAAGAAAAAAAGACTAACATTGTATCGAGGGAGTGCCGACTTCCGCTTTGAACATATATAAGCTTCCATACATAACTCACACAGAAGTCTACTATTTTTGTGCCACTACATTGCAGCAGCAATTGCCCGATCGTTGTTCCCTCAAATTGAGGTGGGGGCCTCTTGCTGGCATGATGCATGAGATTGGAATCACTGCAGCAGAACGTTGCGATAAAGTGGCGTTCCTCACCCTCTCTGCTTCGAGTTTTTTTTTTTAATTATATCTACACTTTTCAGTTTACAATCAAAAGTCACAACAACCATGCCATTCATTCGAATGTTTTTTTGTGGAGGCCTCGTGAGCGTTGAACCTTCTCACGATACGGCCTGTTAGCGAACAGTTACTACGCTGTAAGAAGATCCAGTTAGTGTTAGGTGTAATCGCTGCCGAGTGTCAACTTAGATGCATGAAGTAAATCATCAAAATTAATGCGGATTCGTGCTTGTCGAGGAAATGAGCTTGGTTTAGGAAGTAGGTACCACCTGAGGACCATGTGCTTGCTATCATCGTCGTTGTTATTTGCTTATGGAATAAAGTGAAGGGCGGGAATTGGCTTTATGCAAACACATTTTTAAACAGCTGAAGAACACGTGTGGTTCTAGTTGTTCGTTGATATTTGATTATTTTTTGTGAATTTAAATGAGCGGCGATCTGTGAATTTATTTTGCTAAAAGGAATTTAGTGGAAATTAAGGGTCTTGTCTTAGGGCTTGTACAATAATGCATTCCGGTTTAGGTACTATGAAATGCATTCAAAGTGCTTTCAAGTAGCCTTCTTCACTCCCAACGTAGTATATCAGTCTTTTTTGTCACTATACGACAAATACGGGTTGGCGGTTTTCAAAGTCTGGCACCAAGTATTGAACTACTTTCCTTCTTTGACGTAGGGGCCACGCTTGTAAAGAAAGGATTGAAGTATTTGATGTACAGTTTTTTCGAAAACCAAAAGTCACCAGTATAAAAACAATAACCCATAATAATGGCTAATGCCAAAGTTTACAGGACTTGTTATTAGTCTCAACAAGGACCACTACTTAGAAAATTAATGCAAATCTATGCAAACAAATTTATCATAATCGTAGTACATTTCATAGCACCTATATGAACGTACAAGTAAAAAAACTATAAACTACAAACTATACCTTTTTCCGAAAAAAAAAATGAATTTAACAACTTTAAGTTTTGGTTAAACGTTATACAATTTTTTATTGCGTCTTCAATATCGTCTGGCTAATTTATGCTATGAAGTAAAAATGAATATTAAGACTTAATTGAGGACACACACTTTAAAAAAATTAAAAAAATATAACTTGTTCTAATAACTTAAAATTTTTAATTTGAGAGATGTTTGAAAATACAAATATTCATTTCCGATTTGCAATAGTTCATTGCATTTTTAGGGTTTTAAATACCCAAGTACTTTTCCCTATTTAAGCCTCATCTATCTGACAAAAATTGTAGTTTTTAATGGTTTTTGTCCTAACTTCTCTTTTATAGTGCTAGCGCCCCGTAGGTCTCATTTCTTGTGTTAAGGTAATTGTTTAACATTTCATTTAGTTCTGTCCGAAGGAACTTATTTATTTATTTGACATTTGATTTGTGTTGAAGAAAGTTGAAACAAATATTTAAAGTGAGATTAAAATGGAAAGTCAAATATTAAATTTATTAAATTTTCTTCCAAATTATGCAGAAATTAAACATTTAATAATAGATGAAAATGAAGCGCATTACATATTGTCAATGGCTAGTGATAATATTAAAAATATACTGCAGGATCACGAAAAATCGTCCCAAGTAGATCTATCAACGACCGAAATCGAAGAAGCTTCGTTTCTTGTTGAAGCATTGAGTATTAAATTCTGGGAACACATTCATACTGGTATGTTTTGTGATGTGCCTTTAGAAACACGTAAAATCTACACTATAGCCTGCTATTACAAAGTAAGTTTACATAATTATCAGTGTATATTGAACTATTTAAATATAGAATTGCAACGTTACACAGATTGCTTATAGCTTAATTTCTAGTCATGACCAACCCCAGCTGGAACAATGTAGTAAATGTTTGGATGAAGCTCATCTAATTGGGTATTCTGAAGATATAAGCGACAAGTGTGATCTATTTAAAGATGCAATGATGACATTTTTAGATGAAAATATTGGTAAATTAAATTTAAGATAAAAATATCTCTTTTATTATTTTGCTTTATTTTTGTCTATTTCAGATGCATCGCAATATATAAAATTACCTTATATCGATCCAATAGAAAATAAGAAACTTCCATGCGATATACCCATCTTGCAATCCCCATCGCTGGAAGACTTTAAAACCAATAACTTCATTCCACTAAAACCAGCTTTGCTTCGTGGAGTAATCAATGATTGGCCAGCTCTTACCAAATGGCGGGATTTATCTTATATCCTCAAAGTCGCAGGAAACAGAACAGTTCCCATTGAAATTGGTTCCAATTACACAACAGATGACTGGTCCCAGCAACTTATGAAAATTCGGGACTTTTTGAAACGTCAATTTGGCGAAAAACCTCCTGACAAAGAACTTGAGGTGGAGTACTTGGCACAGCATGAATTATTCAATCATGTTCCTATTCTTAGAGAAGACATCCATTGTCCGATTTATTGCAGTCTTGGAGAACATCCCGATAAAATTGATATTAAAGCCTGGCTGGGACCAGCGGCAACTATTTCTCCTTTGCATCAAGATCCAAAGCATAATATTCTTTGTCAAGTGTTCGGAACAAAACGCATAATACTAGCATCACCAGATGAATCTGAATTCGTTTATCCACATGTCGACGAATTCTTCCTCAACACCTCGCAAATCAATGCTGAACACTTGGATTTTGATGAATTTCCATTAGCCAAAAATGTTAAATTCTACCACCTTACCCTGCAGGAAAGCGAATGCTTGTACATCCCGCCAAAATGGTGGCATTATATTCGAGCGGAAACTAAAAGCTTCTCAGTCAGCTTTTGGTGGGAGTAATAAATTTTTTTAATCAGATCCGTTTCTATTTTTTTTAACTGATTTTGATAAGCGTTTTAATGAGCGTTTTGTTTTGTTGTTCTTAAACACATCTGGGTCAAAAAAACGAAGTTTCTCAACATAGAATAATAACAATACAAAATCTACGATTTTGAGTTTTTTGCAAAATTGTAGGTAAGGAATTGTTTTGATTTATTCGTACTTATTTCTTGACGCTAAATCTTCAAATAAGACAATATGGGAATTTCTAAAAGCCTTGTTCTAAAAAGCCTTATGTGGCAGTTAGGTCTTTTTATAAATTTTATAAAGATTTTTACAGAAATTAGTATTTTTTATGTGTTAATGTTTGTTTTTCGTTTTTAATTTATTTAAAATAAGGAATTTTAATACAAATAATTTGCAATGTACAATGTACACAACATTCAATATATTTTTTGAAACATAAAAAAGCCCTATCTACGCTATTTTATAAATACTCACAAATTTTGTATTTAAAGTAATTGTAAAAAACAAAGGATACATTAAGCTTTAAAACAAATATTTTTTTGGATTTTACGTTCTATTTTTAGGTTCAGAAGTATGACAAAGGGAATCGCTGTTCAGTGAGCTAGAAGAAAAACAAGTTAATAGGTTGATTTAAAATAATTTTTTAAAAACGGATATCTGACTGGGAAATATAAGCTAACAATTCTTTTTTAAGAATGTGTAATTTTTAATTTTTTATTTAAAGAAAATATGCGCTTTTCTAAAAGGGGAAAACATACCTTTTCCTGTGCTTCCTATTCGACTTTTTGAACGGACTATTTTTCTAACAAGGTAATCAAGTTTCTTCATGTTAAAAGAAAGAAGTTGCTGTATTTTAATTTTTGCTTATTCATGTTTCTGACATTAGTGGGGCGACATGCATCTTTTCTTTAATTTGATTTTATGGACCGTGGTATCAAACAAATACATCGTGTCCAATTGAAAAACTGGAATAGATTCATTAAATCTTAGACTTTATTCTTCACTTGATAAAAACATATTTTTCCAATTTATCGAAAAAAAATATAATTTCATAACTTACTTTTAAATTTCATGGACGCCTAAAATATGCTTCGATAAGAATATTTTGGTAATTTTTCCAATTAGCCATTACGCCAATGGCGCTTATCGGAAACTCGATGACATCGCATAAGTTTGCAGCGCTGATTAACCTGTTCTGATCTATTTTTAAACGCAATCACCTAGCAAAATAAGATTCCGTGTGTGGTTTAAAAATGTATTTTCATTAATTTTTAAACAAAGACTCCAGCATCTGATCTAAACAACACGACATTTCAATTGAATATTTATTTTTGTTTTTATTAATTCATGGTAAACTGTTTTAAACAAATTACACATATATAAATACACAAAATTTCATCAATTCTACTATTATAACCTGAAACTGTAGAAAAAATACATTTATATCGTAACTTAACTTAGGGGTTAGAGCAGCATCCAAAAATGTTAAGACAGAGAAGCGTGCAAAGTGTATAAGGAAAGTCTTTTAAAAGGAAGTTATAAATAATAATAACATTTCACAAGTAAGCAAATGGAAGATAAGACTCAGTCGTTCTTCTCTCCGCCAGAAATAGTGACTTTCTTTTGTAGTTTGCTGTACTCCTCTGTCAGGCGATCGTACTCCCTATTTAGAGACTCGGCTTGAGACTTAATGGCTTCCTTGTCTTTTTTCTCTTTGTTAAGTGATGCAGTTAGCTCCTGGACGCGCTTCCTCAGGTCGGTGATCTTAAAATTTTAATATTTGACTATTAAATCTGAATACAAAATAAGACATTCTTACCTCTTTAACTGTGCTGTCGGATTCAGGCTCTTCTTTAGCTTCCTTAGCCTTTTCGGATGGTTGGCTGGACATTAAATTGCGAGCTGCAACTGTGGCGCTCTGAGCCTGTTTCAAGGAGGCTTCGCTTTGAGCAAGAAGGCTTGCTTGGGCTGAAATGAGTGTTACCAGACGACGAATAACCAACACCAAGAAAATGGCGAAACCGGAGATGTAAAAATTGCGCTGAGCTCGGAACAATCGCATGCTGTGTTGCATCTCGACGTTTAAGTGCATCTCACCAGCTGGCTCGGTATTCGAGTATTTTCGCATCTCGCGAATAGCTTCAAGCAAGAAGAGAACAAGAACTCCCAACAGAAGAAAAAAATATGTGTGTGCCTGTTTTCCTAGCATTGCTAGGAATCGTGACTTGAAGAATCGTTGCCATCTATAAGGCGATGCAACCGGCAGGACAAGTAGAAGCACCACCGCAATCTCTGCATACAGAAAAGAGGCGATCAAAGTCCAGACGAGACTCATTCTTACGCAGTTATAAATAGTTTGCAATGGGAATGAAGTTTATTTTTATTTTATGCTCTGCAAAGGAAACAGAAGTGCTTTTAAGTTACTTTTTTTATTATAATTAACTTGTTATTTTCTGGATGACGGCTTTTTATAGTTATAAATAGATTAGAAAATATTTTTACTTACGTGGTCTATCTGAGCTGCTTTAACAGAAATTAACATCAACTTGAGGGACAGAGCAAAATAATTCTGAGTCACAGATATTTTTTTAATGGAGGCTTGACAACTTAAATTGCTATGTGGAAGAGCAATCTTGGAAGTGGAAGGCAAGTAAATAAAATCCACTAAAACAGTAGAGCCCGCATGTTCACATGTTATATGCCGGCTGCACTGGACATGAGCCATGCTCTGACTAAGAACGTGTCGAGAAAAAAAACCGATAGAAACAAAAAAATACATGTCTTTTCAGCGACATGTCGAGATGAAGGGTCTCCATATTTGTTCTCATGTGACGTCTTCATAGCTTAAAAATTATAAATTATTTATCGTTTTACTTTAAATTTCAACAACACATAACTAGGCTCAACTTTCCAAAACGGTCACCTGAATTTTAATACGCGGATGCTTTTATTCTATAGAGAATGTACTTAAACTAATAAATATATCAATTTTAAAGTGAAGAAACACTTCTTTATATTTTTAATTTAATTTTAAAGTTTCACTTTTGCACACCAAATTACACAGAAAAAGCTTTGTTCATTAACTCATTTTGACAGTTCTATTTGATTTAGTAACGCCAGGTATGTTTTTTTTTGGGATTTTTGTGAGGAAATTATTAAATTCGTTTGAATAATGTGGGAAATTTAAGGTATTTTTGTTTTTTTCTTACTTTTTTGAATTGATCCCATTTTTTATGAACCAATGAATATGCGCAAAAGAAACTTTGCATACACCCAACCCACCAACGCACCCACCCTAAACCTTATAGTGGACCCAAGCAGGGGGTACACATACACATCTCACTGTTTATGCGTCATAATACTGGGTGTTGGCACTGTATTTATCAAAGCCACGATTTTTGTTCCGTCGTTTTATAGATGCATTGTTATGACGTGTATATTTCATATTTTTTTTTCAAAATAATGATAAACATTGAAAAATTATTGTTTGTTTTTTTATTTACTCTTAAATATTGTTATTACACACGATTTATTTGATTTTACACAAAAAGAAAAAAAAGTGAGGTTAAAAACGAAAACTTTAAACATTTTTAATTCAATTTTGGGGGGTTTCCTCACTTTAATATTTGAATTGAATTACTATTGAGACCGCCCCCAAGCTTTAAAAAAAATCAAGTTTCAACGCGGGTTACCGTTTTGGAAAGTGGCCCCTTCGACATGTCGTCGGCAAGACATGGATTTTTCTGCCTCCATTGGTTTTTTTCTCGACAGGTCCATAGTCCCAGCATGGCTTATGTCTAGTGGAGTTGGCATGTTATTTGTGTTTCCCCCTTAAGTAAAGAATCTTGGGTCCAAAATATACAGGTACCACCTGGTTCCACAAATGAAAAC
This sequence comes from Dasysyrphus albostriatus, assembly GCA_946251815.1. Classification (NCBI taxonomy): domain Eukaryota; kingdom Metazoa; phylum Arthropoda; class Insecta; order Diptera; family Syrphidae; genus Dasysyrphus; species Dasysyrphus albostriatus. Next base: position 145,290,338 of record OX276336.1, read on the forward strand.
TGACAGCAGCAATTTGTATTTTGTCTCGTGCGTTAAAAAAAAACGAAAAAAATAAACAAACACAAAGCGTATTGTTGCTTGATCGATAAAAAATAAAAACTATTAAAAATTCAAACCAAAATGTCCTACACCAATTGGTTGAAAGATATTCGAGATTCAGAAAAAAATTCAATGATAAGTGGCAGAGTACGCAAAGTTTTTTACAAATTCGTCGATGGTCGACAAATGGCTGAAGAATACAGCCTGGACACAGGGGTTATTCAAAAACGGGCATGGAAGAAGTCGAAGACTCTGATGGGTGAGTCCGATTGGGAGCTTGAAGTAGGAGACGTACCTAACCTCAAACTAAATACACAAAATATCGAGGACGGTTTCACACTGCGACAGAGTGAAAGCGAGCCGATTCTCTCTAAGCGTGTTACTAAACACAATATCGAATGGAGAATCAGAAACTTGCCTTATCCAATTGAGACATACCAAGTTACAGCCGATCAACTAAAAAGAGCTATTGTTGTTCGTACAACGAATAAAAAATACTACAAAACTATCAGTGTTCCCGAACTGGAGAGGTGCAGCCTGCTTCCTGAACAAAGCAACATCTCAATTCACCACCAGTACAACACCTTGATAATTACGTACAAGAAGCCTCAGTTGCTCTGTGAAATGGAAGCACAGGTTCTTCTGATTTTAAAGGATGTTGAGACCGAAACTGATATGGAGGAAATGTTGCAGGGACTCTTGGCAAAATAAAAAAGAAATTTTAAAAACTAAAGTTTTATTTATTTGGTTCTTCAAACTCTGAACTTGTATCAAATCCAAGGTCAAATGCAGGTAATTCTAGAGGTGCAAGGCAGGGGAAGTCCTTACACTCCAACTCCTCCATCCAGTCATTAGAGTCCTCGTTAGCTGTGTCGTTACTTTGGTTTATTGCCGCGTCTTGCTTAATCCCATACAAACTCTCCAAAGTCGAGGATGTATATTTCGCATCGAAGTTCTCTATGGCTTGGTGAATCGATGCTACGCAAGGTTTTGCTAATTCATTGTGCAGAATCTCCGAATACTGTTGTTCCGCTGGTTGTGCGGCTATTAACGGAACTCTCGAACTTTCGTACTGTAAATGTCGAATGTTAATCTGTTTTAGTTTTCGTGAAAAGTTCCACTTCTCGGCATCGAGCACTTGGATAGCTTTTGGTATAGTAATTATTTTGTAAGCATCTTCAATGTACGCCAATGCAGTTTCCATTGCTTTTATACCTTCATCATAGCAATTTCGTTTCAGATACTTGTCCGCGCGTCTCTCGTGGAAATGTGCCTACATATAATAGTTCAATAATAAGTTTGAATTTGTGCCAATGCAGCTAAAAGCGTGTTACATACATTGTACTTACCAAATTCAGAGGAGCGCTCTCCATTGTTCAATGTTCAATATTAATTTTTTGTAAAGTTTCTTGTTGTTGTTTGTGTTGTTTCATATATTTTTTTTTCTTTCTGTCAAGTTACATAAATAAGGAAACACATTTTAAGCAGCGACGCGCAGCGACCGTGAGTACTTATTTGTAGGTCTGTTTTGTAACAAGGTGTCTCACTAGCAATAGGTGTGTTTGGTAACTTTTGTAGCACGAAGTACAAAACCTGTGTAATTAATTAAAGAAGGTGAAAAATCTTTTATAGAGGAAAAAACTTGCTTTAAAGTTAATTAGTGCGTTAAGCTAGTTTTGTATCACTTTTGTTTTTAAAAATCAACCGTGGACCATGATATGCACTATCAAAGACAACAGACAGTCCTAAAACACCAGAATTGTTTACTGTAGCTGAGATTTGCAAGTAGTGCGACTTTGTACGAATTCGTACGAAATTTAAGTAATCAAACAGACCTAAGATTTTGAAGTGTCGCATTACACGATGACTTATATGGTTTTCCTTTTGACAATTTTTTTTTATCTCTATTTGATCGCTGTCAGGTTTTCGCTTTCCTTTTAACCAGAAAAATCAATTCCTAGGTGTCAGGGATAAAATCTCTGCAATCCCTGATTTCGAGAGAGATTCACACACACTTGCACACACACAAGTTAAGTGACAAATGTCGAAACATTTTGATATGTTTGTCATTTATATGCTTTGTTAATTGTGTACGGAATGTTGTAAAGATTTGGATAGCAAATTTCAGTAAGTAAGTCACGAGGTTTAAAATGTTTATAAACATTTGGGAGTTGGACAAGTGTCTTAAGTTGGACATTGCTTTGAATGGATTTATAAATACCACTGCAAATTTCTAAAGTAAGATATTGCTTGGTATAGGATTATAAATACCACTGTTTCTTATATTTACGTATTGCATAGAGTCTTACAGCCCTATTCTGGCACAGCACATGACGCTGTTCAAAGCTTGGCCATGAGATTTGAGATTTCACGTTCGTGTGAGTTTTAAGTATAAATATTGCTGCAAAAGTTGTCATTGACTTAAGTGACCTTTGTTCCTATAATTTGAGTTGAATATTGTTGCAAGAGATAGAAGTAGTGGTGATAGAGGTACGAAACGACATGACATAATTTTCTCAGCGAGAAAAAATCTGCTGTTTGTTGATTGGATTATGGTTGCAATGTTGGGCATCTGTATGTTCTGTGGAGTTGAGGTGTAAGGTGAGGTTAATTTAGTTCTGTAAGGTTTTCTTATTCTGGCAGCAACATCACAAGCTGTGATCCTCAAAAAACTATCGAAACTGTGATCTCCCTCGGAGGAGGTCACAACTAAAAATAAATACCTCTGATTTCACATATAACGACATTAACATGTTCATTTGTATTTATTTCTAGTTACTTTCATTTTAAATATTATAACTCATTGAAAAATAAACATGAATGCATGTATTATTTGATTTTCGCTTACCTATTATTTAAAAAAAACAGTCAAACAAATAATATGGTTCTTCTTTCGTAGTAAATAGGTGCGTTTAACATAAATCGAGAAAATTATTAAGTTCCCTTAAGGGCCCAGCCCATAGAATCCGTTGCGTCCGTTGAAGAGACGCACACAACTGACAGATCGATTGAATACATGTTTACTTATGGGAACTGGCCCATAAGCGACGTATGCGTCAGCCGCACTGGACAAAGTAGCCGATGATAGTTAGCTAATCAGAGCCCAAAAAATCTGACATGCTTGAACGTGCCCATTTACTGTGGTGAGTTTCTTGTGAGGACATGAATTTTTCTGTCTCCATTGTTTATTTTCTCGACAGGTTCATAGTCCGAACATGGCTCATGTCTAGTGGAGCTGGCATTTTAAAATACATTCGAATGCTTTCATTTGAACAACATATTTTTTATAAGAAACCCACCCCAACTATGTTCGCGTTGTGTGCTCAATTTGCTCATTTCTCATTTGAGTTGAACTTCCGCTCATCCATTTTCGAAAAGCATTCTGTCATTTCAATTTCAACCGGCTTGTGGACAGGACGTTCCTTAGTTGATAAATTTATTTAAATGGTTGTCCTAACTCTTCAGCCCATAAAATAATAGTAAAAATAATCTGCATTCATCTGACCCGAGTGTAAATTAAACTATAATGGTAAGCTTAAAACCGTGATGTTTCAGATTTTTATTGGTTAAATTTATAAATATTTTGGCACGACGTATCTCCAGAGTCACAGAAATGTCTGTGCTTCGGTCGCAATTTAACGTGCAATAAAAAATTCTGTTGAACTGCATCGTTTGACCACACTGATACTCACACTGTGGCCATGGATTCCTAGACAGAACAATATTCTTTAACAAATCATTCCTTATTTGCAAGTGTTAATTAATTTAATAAATTTCCAGAATATGACGTAAGTGTAACATCGGCATCAATAATGTATTTGTATAATCTTACCTTGCAACGTGCCACAGGCATCACCCACGCTATCCATGGAAGTTTTTCAGGGACCAAATCTCAAGAAATCATTGTTTCGCGTGGGAAAAGCTTGGAATTACTACGCCCGGATTCCACCACTGGAAAAGTACACACGCTTTTGACTACTGAAGTCTTTGGATGTATTCGTGCGTTGATGTCTTTCCGTCTAACGGGCGGAACCAAAGGTAAAATAAAGTCACAAAATGTTATGTTAGGAATAGCACTACTAAATGCTGGAATCCTAGTACCATTGGGTTATGGCAAGACTTTCAGTCGATGTGCTATAACAATGTCTTCTCTAAGTCGCATTTGATGTGAATATTAATTTCCCATCGAACTGAAACCGCGAGAAATATTTGCGCTTGCTTGAGTCTCAGTTAAAGCTCGTATGATAGTTATTTTTATTAACTTAATCTATTTTTTATTGTTTAAGATTACATCGTGGTCGGTTCGGACTCAGGACGTATTGTTATTTTGGAATACAATCCTACTAAGAATTATCTGGAGAAAGTCCACCAAGAAACATTTGGCAAGTCGGGATGTCGTCGAATTGTTCCTGGACAGTATTTCTCAATTGATCCGAGAGGGCGTGCAATTATGATTGGCGCGGTAGAAAAGCAAAAACTGGCTTATATTCTCAATCGAGATGCTGAAGCACGATTGACTATTTCTTCACCCCTGGAAGCGCACAAGTCTAACACATTGACTTATCATATGGTTGGAGTAGATACTGGCTTCGAAAATCCAATGTTTGCTTGCTTGGAAATTGATTACGAAGAAGCTGACAATGATCCTACTGGTAAGTGTTAATTTGAACATTGTTGTTATTACTTATTATGAATTATGAATATAATTATAAGATGGCGGCTTCGCTTAACCCATATATATATATATATATATATGCAGTCGAAAATTGCGCCAAGAAAATGCATCCCGCAGCTTGAAAAATGTCTACTATTTACTTCGGTAGTTTGGTATATAAGGTAGATTTCTTCTATTTTATTCTTATTATTTTATTCTCCTTCGAGTTTATTTTCGTATTAGACGACACCGCGATTCAAATAAATAAGAAAAGTTATTATTGAACTGTGAATTTTTTTTTCATTCGCTCGAGGACCTTTGCTGAAAAACTACAATTTTTTGAAAACAATTAACAAAATTTAAGCTTTTGATCTTATAATTGAATCCTAGTTAAAAATTCATTACAATATTTACCTATATATTAACTTGTTGCACTTATAGACATTTTAATGTGGGGTTATTACTTCCTCTCATTGAATTGGCAAGTGCTAGAAAGATTCGACTTCTAAACCATTGGTGTGACTACATTTTTAGTCAGCACTTCACTGAATCGTAGCCGACAATTAAAACCATTTATTTTAATTTAATTTATAACCTTAATCAAATTATTGCACTTATAGACATTTTAATTTGGGGTATTACTTCCTCTCATTGAATTGGCAAGTGCTAGAAAGATTCGACTTCTAAACCATTGGTGTGACTACATTTTTGGTCAGCACTTCACTGAATCGTAGCCAACAATTAAAACCATTTATTTTAATTTAATTTATAAACTTAATCAAATTATTGCACTTATAGACATTTTAATTTGGGGTATTACTTCCTCTCATTGAATTGGCAAGTGCTAGAAAGATTCGACTTCTAAACCATTGGTGTGACTACATTTTTGGTCAGCACTTCACTGAATCGTAGCCAACAATTAAAACCATTTATTTTAATTTATAAACTTAATCAAATTATTGCACTTATAGACATTTTAATTTGGGGTATTACTTCCTCTCATTGAATTGGCAAGTGCTAAAATGATTCGACTTCTAAACCATTGGTATGACTATAATTTTTGGTCAATACTTCACTGAATCGGAGTCAACAATTACCGTCCCTCTTAACTCATAATTGAGTTTAAAAAAAAAAAAAATTCATAATATTTTCCTTTATTTATAGGCGAAGCTGCTCAAAAAACTCAACAGACGCTAACATTTTACGAATTAGATCTGGGATTGAATCATGTAGTTCGGAAGCGTTCTGAACCACTCGAAGAACACGCTAACTTCTTGATCTCGGTTCCTGGTGGTAGTGATGGACCTTCGGGAGTATTGATTTGCTCCGAAAACTATTTAACATACAAAATCTATGGTGATATGCACGATATTCGTTGTCCCATTCCTCGTCGGAGAAACGATTTGGACGACCCTGAGCGTGGAATGATTTTCATTTGTTCGGCTACCCACAGGACAAAGAGCATGTACTTTTTCCTTGTACAGACCGAGCAAGGGGATATTTTTAAAGTCACACTTGAAACTGATGATGATGCTGTGTCAGAAATTAAGTTGAAATATTTTGATACTGTGCCGCCAGCAACATCGATGTGCGTTCTCAAAACTGGGTTTTTGTTTGTTGCATCTGAATTTGGCAACCAGTAAGTAAAATTATTATTTCGAGTTTTCTTCACTTGTTAACTCGGAATTGTGTTTTTTTTTTTTTATTTATGTAGCTACTTGTATCAAATTGCTCATTTGGGTGATGATGACGACGAGCCTGAGTTCAGTTCAGCTATGCCCCTTGAAGAGGGAGAAACTTTCTTCTTTGCACCACGTCCATTAAAAAATCTGGTTATGGTGGATGAAATGCCTTCTTTTGCTCCAATCATTACATCCCAAGTAGCTGATTTAGCAAATGAAGATACACCACAAATGTATTTGCTTTGTGGCAGAGGGCCACGTTCATCCATTCGTGTACTTCGTCACGGTCTAGAAGTTTCCGAGATGGCTGTATCTGAATTACCTGGCAACCCTAACGCTGTTTGGACAGTGAAGAAGCGCATAGACGGTTAGTTATCTTTATTTTTTGTTATTCAGTACTCACGATGTTGCATGATAAATGCGTAGATTCATTAAAAAAAAAAAAACTAAACAGACAAAACAAAAACAGTTTTAATCATCAACTGGTGAACCTGATATCAAAAGAACATCTATCAAACACCAGTTCTTTTTTATTTCAGGCGGTTAAACAACTGGCCAAAAGACAATTGTGTTTGGTTTTTGTCTGGATAAACACGTATATCTTAAAATATATTACAATTGTGTAATAGGTAAGGCAACTCTTAAAATACACATCAATCTCTCGGCTGGAGTTTGATTGAGAACAGATACTACTCTATCCAAACTAACCGATTGAAGCAAAGCCGATTTCCAGACTTCTTTCCATAGTCGGAAATGGAATTGCTATAGTTTTAAGATCTAAAAACATGGCATGTGAGATGATGATCTATACCGTGTTTCAGTTGAATTTCTTTGATTAAAACTTGGTTAACTGATTCCATGCCAAATAATAATTAATGTACACAAAAATAACTGGTTAATGAGGGTTTTTACTAAACGTATTCTTTTCATTTGGTATTGATTGCAGATGATTTTGATGCCTACATTATCGTGTCCTTCGTTAATGCAACGCTGGTTCTCAGTATCGGCGAAACCGTTGAGGAAGTTACTGACAGTGGATTCTTGGGTACAACACCAACTCTCAGCTGCTCTTCGTTGGGAGATGATGCTTTGGTTCAAGTTTACCCTGATGGCATCCGTCATATTCGAGCCGATAAGCGTGTAAATGAATGGAAGGCACCTGGGAAGAAGTCAATTTCTAAGTGTGCTGTTAACCAGAGGCAGGTTGTAATTGCACTGTCGGGTCGGGAGCTTGTCTATTTTGAAATGGATGAGGTGAGTTTAATAAAATTTAAATTTCCTGCATGAAATACCTACAACTCTGATTGATGACAAAAACACCAACAAGAATAACCATGTTGCGACACATTGTGTCCTGCAGTGCTGAATAGAAAAATGAATTCATAAATAGAAATGAAAGTTTGAAATAGCTTTTATATGAGGTCTTTGTTTTTTAATTTCAGTCTGGCGAACTAAATGAATACACAGAGCGATCAGAAATGCCGGCTGAAATTATGTGCATGGCGCTAGGAACTGTGCCCGAGGGAGAACAGCGATCATGGTTCTTGGCTGTCGGTTTGGCCGACAACACTGTTCGAATTATATCATTAGATCCAAACGATTGTCTATCGCCGTGTTCAATGCAAGCTTTACCATCGCCAGCAGAGTCCTTGTGTTTGGTAGAAATGGGTCATGGTGAGTTGAATGAAGAGGGACAAGCCCAAGGCAAGGGAACGATCTATCTAAATATCGGATTGAGTAACGGAGTACTATTGCGCACTGTACTTGATCCAGTGTCAGGGGATTTGGCAGATACCCGAACAAGATATTTAGGCTCACGGCCGGTGAAGTTATTCCGAATCAAAATGCAAGGAGCTGAGGCGGTATTGGCAATGTCAAGCCGAACGTGGCTTTCGTATTATTATCAAAATCGGTTCCATTTAACGCCTCTGTCGTATGAGACTCTCGAGTATGCTTCTGGATTTTCGAGCGAGCAATGTAATGAGGGTATTGTGGCGATTTCAACAAACACTCTGCGAATCTTAGCATTGGAAAAGCTAGGAACAGTGTTTAATCAAGTCTCGTATCCATTGGAGTACACACCAAGAATTTTCGCTGTCCATCAAGATACTGGTCGTATGATAATCGCTGAAACCGATCACAATGCGTATACTGAAGAAATGAAAAATGCTCGAAAGAATCAGATGGCTGAAGAAATGCGAACAGCGGCTGGGGAAGATGAACAAGAACTAGCAAATGAAATGGCTGATGCGTTTATTAACGAAGTATTACCAGAAGATGTTTTTTCTTCGCCGAAAGCTGGTTTAGGTCTCTGGGCATCTCAAATACGTGTTGTAGATCCAATTCATGGACAAACAACATTCAAGATACCTTTGACCCAGAATGACGCTATTATGTCAATGGCTGTTATGAAGTTTGCTGCAGCAGCTGATGGGCGTTATTATCTTGTTGTAGGAGTAGCTAAAGATCTTCAGCTAAATCCAAGACTGTCCAATGGAGGTGCCATCGATGTTTATCGCATAGATCCAACCTGTTCACTGCTGGAGTTCTTGCACCGAACTGAATGCGATGAAATTCCCGGGGCTCTTTGCGGATTCCAGGGGCGCTTGTTGGCTGGTATTGGTCGTATTCTCCGCATATATGACTTGGGAAAGAAGAAGCTACTAAGAAAGTGCGAGAACAAACACATTCCATATCAAATAGTCAATGTGCAAGCAATGGGTCATCGCATTTATGTCTCAGATGTACAAGAGTCTGTGTTCTTTGTGCGTTACAAGCGGGCAGAAAATCAGTTGATAATTTTTGCCGACGACACACATCCTCGATGGATAACTGCAACTACGTTATTAGACTACGACACTATCGCTACAGCTGATAAATTTGGCAATGTGTCTATTCTGCGGCTGCCGCATTCTGTCACTGACGATGTCGATGAGGATCCAACTGGAACAAAATCTCTATGGGATCGAGGTCTCTTAAGTGGAGCTTCACAGAAAGCGGAAAATATTTCTACGTTCCATATTGGGGAAATCATCATGTCACTTCAGAAAGCAACTCTGATCCCCGGGGGTTCTGAATCTCTTATTTACTCAACGCTAAGTGGAACTGTTGGAGTTCTTGTACCGTTTACTAGTCGAGAAGATTTTGACTTCTTCCAGCATCTAGAAATGCATATGAGAAATGAAAATCCGCCACTGTGTGGCAGAGACCACTTAAGCTATAGAAGTGCATATTATCCTGTTAAGAATGTGTTGGATGGAGATCTATGCGAACAGTATTTATCAATTGACCCAGCCAAGCAGAAGAGCATAGCTGGCGATATGTACCGCACACCAAATCAAATATGCAAAAAGCTTGAAGATATCCGAACGCGTTATGCGTTTTAAGGTGGGTTAAAATTTTATTAAAACAATTTTTCATATGTTCTCTTTTCTTTTTGTTTATAAAGTGGAGCTTTCTCCTTTTTTCGTGATGATTTAATTCTTTTTTTTACATATGTTAGACTATGACATTAAAATGATTAAAAAAGATTTACTGAAAAATATTAAATAGAAATGAAAACTGAATACCTACAAATTTATGTAAGTTGAATCGATAGCCAGTTGCTTTAACAGTCCATTTTTTCTTTTGCAGTTTAAAATTTACGAAATGAGGCAATGGATTAATTTACGTGTATTAAAACAGAAATGGATAGAGGTGAGTTTGCTTTGGATTTTTGATCTGTTTTCCTACAATTTCACTGCACAAGCTTGAACTGAAGCCATTTTAATTTTAATCAACTTATACTGTGAAACTGGTGCTAGTGTTTTTGTTTTGATGATGTAGCATTTACCTTGGGACACCTATGATGTCTTATGATTAGTGTAAATTAATCTTCTGAATTTCCGAATTCATATTTTTTATTAATCGTATCGCAAATATTTGTTATAGAAAACTATTTTTTTCTGCTTACAGAACATAAAACTTGCCGTAGATGTTGCATTTAATATTGATCTTCTATTTTTTTCTGTAAGTATAATAGGTATACAAAAATAGGAAGTTTAATAAAAAGAATCACTTGACCAGCTGCAACTGGTTGACTTTTGTTTTCTGATCGGTTTTCCTACAATTTCACAGTACAAATTTAAAATAAAGGGTATTCATGTAAAAGCGTAAACTTGTCGTAAACGTAGTACAGTTGTAAACTGTGTAAATCTGTCAAATTTTCCATACAAATTGTGACAGAATTACGAAGTTTAAAACTTTACAACGTTTACCACGGCTTTACGCTGTTGTATGAATACCCTTATAATGTTTTGATAACAATAATGAATCTTGAACAAATATTATGTTAAACCTATACTGTGCAAATGTGGAAAGATTTATTTTTTTGATGATATAGCATTTACCTTGGGACACCTATGATGTCTTATGATTAGTGTAAATTAATCTTCTGAATTTCCGAATTCATATTTTTTATTAATCGTGTCGCAAATATCTGTTATAGAAAACTTTTTTTTTCTGCTTACAGAACATAAAAGTTGTCGTGGATGTTGCATTTATTATCAACCTTTTAGTTTTTTCTGTAAGTATAATAATTTAAAAATAAGTTCAATAAACATAAATTAAAAAAAAAATCAGTATTTATCATAAATTTTGGGAGAGGTTGTGTAACCAAATTATGATTTTGAGAGATTTGTATATATGCGTCGGGATATCGAATAATAGACAGAAGTTTTCTAATTTATTTGTCAGGAGCATAACTATTCCTTACTCTTTTAAGCTAAGTAATTCTCTCCCGGCTCCCTGAAATTACGCCAAAAAAGAAAAATTGAAAAAAAGTCCACAAAGTTTGGCGTAAATTCCGGAATTTTTGGTTATTTTTTCCAAAAATTGTAAGCCAAATTGGGCTTTTCCCCTATTTTTCTAAATCCAGAGATTTTAATTATAACGCAGCAGCCATTGGGTGGTTATGTCCCGTCCCGTAAAGTTTCCTCGATATCTTGAAGCATATACTGACATACATGTGTTATATGTATAATTGTATGTACCTACATATAAACATTTATCTACTATTTTGTCTCCCAAAACTCTTACTGTCAGCTCATAGGACATAATAATTTTTGATGATCTTGTCAACCATTTTATTTAAAATAAATTTTATTTCTTTAATTTCTCATTGTTACTTTTTTTTATTTTTAGGAAACTTTAATTAATTTAAGTGTGTTTGGAAACATTTATTTATTCAAGAGGTAAGCATCTCAATGCCTTTGCACATAGTTTTGCATTCACTATGATGATTTTTAATATATGTTAGACTAATGATATTTAATGATTTTTTAAATTTTTCTGAGACTAGAATTTAATAAAAAAAAAAAAAAAATTGTAATTAAAGCACTTAATTAATGTTTTTTTTTTTTTCAGGATTTCCTCACCGGACTGTATTGAAAATAATAATACATAATAAGTTATTTTAAGTAATTAGTTTAAATAAAAATATCAAACAAAGCAACAAATATGTCTTTCTTGTATGGGGTTTTGAAATAAATTTTTTAAAAAGCTAAACAAATTTCAGAGTAACCCCTTGAACACAATGAATGTAGCTGCGGAAACGGTACTCGTTCAAAATAAGGCGTATTCGTTAAATTGCGATTAGGAAAAACGATTGTAGTAGCACTTAATTGTCAAATTGGGATTAAGAGAAACGAGAATCGTAAAAATGACGAAACTCGTATTTTTATTTACGAGTGCCTTAAGCTCTCGTTCAGCTTTCGTTTTGGGGGTAGTTGACAAATGTCATTTATTTTTTATTTTGGTTTGGTTGGTTTTTGTTTTGTTAAGTGAAAGGAAAAAAGGTAGTAAATAATGAACACAATTGTGAAAAACATTAAAATTGACATTTGTTAATAGGAGTGAAGTAAGTTTCGCTTTTAAAAAAATTCCATTTTTCGTTTTTTTTTGCTTTCTATTTTCGTATCTTATAATCGCTCTTCGTCATGACTTTCGTTTCCTCGAGTTTCGTTTTTCTTCCGTTCGTTTCGTAATTCATAACAAGGGCCCAGGGCAAAATGTCAGTCGTAAGGAAAAACGAGTATCGTTAAATAAAAACGATTCTCGTTTTGCATAATCGCATTAAACGATAATCGTTTTACGGAATAGGGCTCCAGAAGTAAGCAGTTCAATAGCGAAATATCAATTGAATGAATAATTGTAGTAGATTATGTCATCCAGGTCTCCACTTATTTTCCGCATACAATTTATTTACCGAATAAAATTTTATTGCTGACGAAAATTTGACTATTGACGTTTTAATTTTTATGGAAGAATAATTTGTCATTTATGTTATCGCTGTCGATTTGGAGATCACAAAATGTTTTTTTTCACTTCAGCAGAATACTAGACTTAAATAATTATTTATCGATACCTACTCTTTTTTTAACAGTGGTATTCAATCTAGATTGGATGAACAAAACCATATTTCTTCTGTATTAAGCCTAGCACGCTGCTGATGCGAAACCAAAAATCCCATGCAAAAATTAAATGAGCGAAAAAATTTGATCTGCAGTACGTACGCTAAATAATTTGGGGAAGTCTACAGTCTTTTTTGTCGGAAAGAATTAACTGCTCGAACGCTGTTGATGCAAATTAAAGTTCATTTGCTTGCAATCTGTCAAAAAACAGGTGAAATGAACATGTATTAGTGAGTTTTCCTCACGTTACATTACATTTTAATCGTTTAATTAAGTAGCAATAGAAAATTGATTATAGATGAGAATTTAAGTAAAGTAATTAAATTATTAATTAATTAAGTAATGAAATATTTAGGCAAGCTTAACTAAGTGACCTCTAAGAGGCATTTAAAGAAAATCTAATAAATTCCGCTGTTAGAGCTCAAAAACAATATATATCAATCATTGACTTATTATATATGGACTGCTAGTCGTATGTTTTTTCCATACAAAAGCTCAATAGAAAAGGGTTCAGCTTCTCCTTAGCAACATCAGAACTTCCGTCGAACATGCGGCGAACAAAACAACTATCCTAACGTCTCTGTATGTCGACCACTCTATCATACTTGTCAATCAAACTCAAAATTTATTATTATTTTGATAGAAAAATTTTGTGTCGTTTTACTTAATTAAAAAAAAAACTAACTTGAAGCATTTTGAACTTAGAGGATAGGTATTTAACCTTCCTACTAATATCAAGCACCAAGCATCAACATGATACAAGGAATTGCAAAATGGTAAGTCAAAAACGAACTCGTAAATCAAGTTATATATAAATAAAACGCCCTTCAAACTATCTTGTTTTTCTTCAGAATTCAGAGGGGTGGCAACTGACTAGCAAATCAAATAAAAAGAAACAAATTTCCGCGGATAAAGGAAGCCCTTCTTTGTTTTTTTTCTTCGCCAAAGAAAAGGCGAATTTCTAAAAAAAACGTTACAAGTGTCAAGTCACCGAAGTTGCAATAAATCAAAATCATGGTTCATAGAAGAAAAGAGAGAAATCAAATATGTACATAAGTCGATTATTGTTCTAATAAATGTTTTTCAACACTTTTTAAAAAAACTTGATTTATTTGTTTGTTGTTATCGTTTTTCAAAATAAAATAAAAACACAAAAGAAACACTCATTTGTCAAAAGTTACTGCATGTCTGCCGCCTTTTCGACGGCAGCGCTAGTGGCGTATAGTAATAGACTGAACAGACATGAAGTTGGCTCCTGGCAGTCCATATATAGTAGGTCAATGATTGTATACCTATATGGGTGTGTTCAGTTTTTGGTACAAAAATATTCGACCGTTACGAAACGATCGAAAAAATGAATTCTATAATCAGGCTCTTTGTGTACTGTGGTGCACGGCCGTACAAACTAACAATTACTGCCAGGCTGAAATGTACTGCTATTTTTGCGAAAGGCGCATAGAATTAATTATTTTTGAATGCAAAAACCATTTGCATATACAAATAATGCCTTGATGTGAATATATTTTTTAAAGCCTAATTTACAGTTCCCACGCGAAAAAAAAACATTACAAAACAATTTTCCACCCATTCTGTGCATGAAATTGTATAAAATTCAAGGCAAAAAATGTTTGCATAGGTCTAAACCACCCATTGAGTCATTAATTAGCCCTAAGTTAATAAATTATAGGCCTAAAATATGCAAAGTAATTATTTTCGATGCAAAAACAATTTGCATGCAAATAATACCTTGAGGTGAATATATTTTTTTTTAAGTGTAAGGCGACAATAAAAAAAAAATGTATTCACCACTGTGAGTGTCCTGAAATGTAATTCAAAACAATGGAACGGCGGCAATTGTTTTGCATGCAAAAAAAGTGTGTTGGATAAAATAGAAAATTCATTTTTTTATTTTCGTTTTTGTGGAATTCAATTTATAGATTGAAGTGACCTTCAGTGTAAATGCGTTTCGCCCAGGCACAACAATTGGGCTCATCAGTTAGATGTTATTGTACCCTTCTTAATTATTATGATGGTATTACTTATACGTTCGACCAAGCAACAAAATAATTTTTTTATCGCCTGATCGATATATTTCTCGTTTTTTATTTTCAGCATGAAATATTTCTGAAATGTAGGCTTTACACCTTTAGTCGTGAAAAATTAAAAACTGAAACTATGCTCGTATTATTTATATTTTAATTTGTACTAAATTATATTTTTAATTTACTATTGGAGTGCCGAATATCTGTTAGGTGTAAAATTGCTTGTAGATAAATAAAATAATATATAAAGTAATTTGAATCCGAAAACTATATCCGATTCCATATTATTCATTTGTTAAATTCGTAAACGAATTCAATATTTTCGATCCATTCGAAAAAATGTTTTTTTGTAATGAATAATATTGGCTTAAATTTGAGTGTTTGTATTTGATAAATCTGATTGAAAAGTTAGAATTAAAAATCACTCCAATCCAATTTAAACCCAGAGTGAATAATATGGCAGTTAGTGACTTATTTATCGACACTTAAGGTAGAACTATAATTTTCGGAGGGACACTGAAGCTAATGTCAAAAACCAACGAAAAGTAGTTTTCCGCATCGTCAAAAAGGGAATGCACCCATACTGTACTTGTCATCTATCTCTTTTTGGCATTCATATTTCACCAAATGTCAGTTTTACTTAAGTGAGGTGCACATCGGGAGCTCGGAAGTTGAACGAAACTTGACGAAACGCTCCACTTCGCAATTATCGCCGTAGCATATGCTTTCGGTGTATTCACTTGTTTTCTTCCGACCACTGAAGTGCCACCATCAGCATTATATTTAGTTCTAGCTTTAAGGATTTGTTGTTTGCCAAGTGAAATTTTACTATGATTGCTATAACTATTTTAATAACACGCCTTTTATTTGAAAACGTGGTTAATAAATAAGCATTTCCGGCTGTTGATGTAAAATTATTGGCATCACTCACCCAAAATCAAGTAAATTCACCACGGACCACACCACGCCGCCATGTTTAGTTGCACATTATACCATCTCTTTTCATCCACAAGCACAAGAACTTGAATAGATATATAGGCCGTCTCATGCTTACATTTACTTTGCCGAACCGAAAAGTATGTCCGGGTGCGAAGTTGGTCGCAACGTGAATTGTGAAACATAAAAATATAAATTATTTTGTAGTTATTTTCACAAGATAAATTAATATAATTAAACAAACCTTATCGTTAATAAAAAAATACAAGTTTTTCCTCCAGCGAAGGAAGTTTAGCGAAACTTTGAAAATAAATAATCTTCATTGTTTCGCAACCAGAGCATGGAATTCTTGTAAATTAAAAAAAAAAGAAATTGAAAAAATGATGAACGCCTAATGTCGTGGATCCCATCGAATCGGTAAGTGAGAAAGCTGAGATTCCAAATTGAAAAATTATTAACATAAATATTTTCCGGTGCGTAATTTACTATATTTGTAGTTGGATCCAAAATTTATTTCTATTTATAAAACTTTTATAATTTTTTTTTAGGGAAAATATGCTGTAATAAAAACATTTTGCACAATATTTAAAAAATTTTACACTTGTGCACCTTGGAAACTTAACAATTATACACAGTAATTTGTTTCAAATTTAGAGTAGGTATCAATTCAGTACGGAGACATACATAGAAAACTTAAAATATTATATTAGGACGACGGACACGTCGCCTGCTTATGGCCAAATCGGCATTTAAGTACCTACTTTTTTTTTCTTCTACGAAAATTCCTTACTTCCCGTTCCCAGTGGGTATGTTTCACAAAGTTAAGTGTCGCGGGTTGAGTTCCACTTTTTTCATATTATTCGTCTAAATATAATGCTGGGAGCTTGCTGTTATGAACAGCGGACACGGGGGACAAAAACGTCGCCGAGAAAGAAACGTGTAATGGAATTTATAGAGGCTAGTGAGTTGTTGTTGTGCCGGTCTCTGTTGGTTTTCTTTGCAATTGCTGGTTTTTATATTCTTTTCCTACAATATTAAATGGCTTTTCATTTGATTGGAGTTATTTCGGATGAATACATAGGAATCTTGAGCATTTTTTTGGTTAATAAATTGTTATAAAGTATTTTTTATAAGAAAGAAAAAACTGCATTAGTGCAATGATTCAAGCCATATGATTAGTTTAAGTTGGATTGGGTCATGATTATGAGGGTGTATGAGAGATAGTGTGCTCCTCTTCCCGCAGCCATTACTTTTCTGTTCGCTCGAGTAATTTGCTTTTTGACTTGACGTTGACTTGTTGGCAATTTTTGTGATAAGGCGAAAAACAATTGTTTGATAATTTTATAGCAATTAAAAGGATTAAGTATCTAACTATATATTTTGTATTAAGTTTGGTATATTAAAAATTTTATAGAGCTATAGAATATATGGACTTAATATGTAATATGTAAAATATATAAAATTATCAAAAATAGGTAAATGTTATAAAATTCTAGCTTAAAGTAAAAAAAGCAGCGTATACTTACATATGTAGGTAGGTACTTTTTTCTTTAGTTTTCGGAATGTTTTTTTTTAAGAATTAGGTAGGTACTAAAGTCAGATTTAAATATTAGTCTCATTATTTTCAATTTATATAAGTATTTAGTTGAATTTATTTATCATGAAAACAGTTTTCTTTTAGTGGATTAAATGCGACATTGTACTTTTGGATTCACCTTCTTGTTAGTTACTGCCTCATGCGACAGTGTGACAATTATCCTAATCTGCGAAAATACGGCACATACTGAGAAGATTAATAGGATGAGTCACTGTGCATCAGTTTTTTTATGCTATTATTCTGGTATAATAATTTGCAGCAATCGAATTGCCTTAAACATTTGTTTTTGTGCGTAGGTGCCTACCTAAAATTATTGTTTTTGTTGCTTTTCTTCTTAAATAAAAAAAAAAAAAATAATACAAAAAAAAAAAAAAAAATTAAAAACTATAACTTCAAAACTTAATTGCGTTTTCACGTCCGATGTACCAACATCGATATAGAGTCTAGACGGATCGACCGATTTACTCCAAATATAGAATATTTATGAACCCTCGATAAACGCAATACCCCGGTTAAAGAAACACCCAAATTTTTACCACAAGCAACTCGGTAATTGCAACTTTTCCAACAAAATTATACCTACTAAACTAAAATGAGAAGATTAGTACGCCACTTTTATGTAACTCACAATCGACCGTTATAAGCACCAGTCAAATGTACCTATGTACATATAATTTTCTATATCGTCACCTGATTGCAAGAACTAGGTAACTCTATTTCATTCATTTTGAAGAAGACAGGCCTTATAGTTAGACTAGCTACTGGAGAACGATGGAATGTTTAATATTTATGTTCCTGAAACTTCAAAAATATCCTGTATTTTTCTATGGTAGAAAAGGACCTAAAGTCTTAAAGCTATACAAAATATTCCCTTTTTTGCCGATATATGTAGGTACCTATTATAAAAATAGAAAATTGAGTTACTAATTTTTGCAATGAGAAGGCGATATTTTAATACGTTAAATTTTCTTATGTCTTCATTTTCACCTGAATTAATGGAAAAGGTGTAGGCAATCAGTCTGACAGAATATTATTTTCATAATTATAAGTAAAGTTGCCCAGAAGACATTAATAGAGAAAGGGCGTATATCGACCGCTTTGCGATACTTTTTTTTTAATTGGCTAAGTGATATACCTATCTACTTCTAAAAGTGGTATCGAACATTATGAAATGGTTTTATAAAAATTTTTGCATAGCTGCCCTACAAATTTGAAGAAAATAAGAAAACATAATTAATATTTTTATTTCTCAATTTGGATAAAATTAGGAAAGCCTGCAGCTCCATCTAGAAGATGCCTAGCTGCCTTGACAAATTTTGGTCGACAAACAAATTTTTAGATTACATACCAGATAAATAGATATATTTGTTCATTTGATTTAGATATTTGGATTATATTTGCGGCCTCTTAAGTGAATAAAGGCCACTTTGACTTCTTCAAATGTGCCCGCCAGAAAGCATGTCATTACAAACTAAAATAGGTACCTAAAAAAAAACAAATGATTACAAATTAAATTGTTTTAGTATTTACAAGGATTTAAAGAATCTAGATTTCTATATTTTTCAAATCAGCATTTTGTTGGTTGATGCACTCCTCTGCAGAACTTCCAGAAACATATAGCAAAGTGTCATCCGCAAACAGCCTAGCCTTTGTATGGCTTAGTACATTATCCAACTCGTTTATATAAACTAATGTGAAAGAAACGCACGGCACTTTGTTAAGCTTTCATTCTTTTACTTTCATGCTGAGGCTGACATTCAGCAGAGCTGTGAATTTCAGTTCAAAGAAATTTCCTCGACGGAGAATCACAGATAGGGGAAATATTTTACTCTCTCGCGAGCGTTCTCTTTTGTGAAAAACTGAATTTTTCGAATACGGGAACTGCTTTGTGCTAAAAATCAAACAAATGCACAGAGTCACAGAAATTCAGAATAATTAATGCACTTTATCAAGACAATTTACTTTTTTATAAGACGAAAAAACATTTTATGTTGAATATGCTGGTATTCGAATCTTGACTTCAGGCGTGGCAGTCCAACTCACTTATCACTACGCCAAGCCGTGTAACTATAAAATAGTTGTGTTTATAATAAAATATTTTCAGAACTCTAGTCGTTTATAACAATCTTCTCAACATCTTGGAAGAGTCTGATTCACAGAACATCAGAACATATCATTATTTGACTTATTAATTTAAGTTTTCATTAAAATATTAAAATAATTGCATTTTATTATTTATTAGTTGAAAGTTGTTAATTTCAATATTTATTTGTTGTTGTAGTGGAAATGGTTTATTTAATGCCATAAACTTCGTTTTTTTTTTTAAATTTAAAACTAGACAATTTAACCATTATAAATTGCACTCAAGCCTTATTCAATTTTGTGTACCATAATACTTAAGTCTTTTTCTGTTAAGAAAAGAATCATTTGTTGTATCACTTTTGCCATATCATTTACATATATACAGGAGAAAGCACTCTCAATATTGTTCCTTGTGATACTCCAGTGTCAACGGTTGCAGGGTTAAACATATATTTTAAGTTTATTTAATAAGATGACATAATTTACAGTTTCAAAAGCTCGTTTAAGGTCTAAGAAAACGGCTATAACACAATTTTTACTATTGTTTTCTTTTTCCCAGTCACTACACACAAAATTCACATAAGTTTCGCATGAACGGTTAGATATAAATGTTTGATATCTACTTGCAGTTTTATTATTGTTGAGATGTTGTTGAAGTTGGTTAGATGCAATTATTTCAATTATTTTTTCATATAAGCATATTTATGGACCGATAATCATTAAACTTTATTGAACCTGCTACTTTCATTTTTGGAAGGACAAGTGATTCTGTCCATGTTTCGGGGGAAAATGTAAGGTTAAAAAAATTTCAAAATTGTTTATTATGCGAATAAGAACAGGACAGATAACATTGTAGGCATTTTTCAACATTTTAGTATTCATATAATTAAAGTCATTCTTAGAGTTTATCACAGAAAGAGTTGTTTATTTCCCTAGTGTCCACAAGCTAAACTTAAAATCTATTTTACTCTCATCAACTAGACTAGTATATTCAAAAAATATCACAGAATTGCTTAGATCGTTTACACTTTGAATAAAGAAGTTATTAATTCCCAGCTATTATTACACTATTGTTTTCACTATCACAGTTATTACATTGCATTGCATAATTGAATCGGCAGTTTGAAAAGGGAATAAGTGCCAAAAATTGAAAAACCCTTTTATTTCACTCTAATTTTCTTTTAAAATAGATACACATGTTACTCGTAGTAAAAGTAATGAACGAAAATCAACAGCAGGGAAACGAAAATTTATTATAAGTCGATTTTAGAACTGAATACCTTCCCTTCTTCAAACTATTAACCAATTTCACAGTCAAGGCATTTAATAAAATTTTTACCTACAGGGTAAGAACATTAAAAGGATTAAAAAGTATTTTCCTTCAAATCCACGCAGTGGTGCTACAAAATTCCATAAGGAGCCAGCTTAACATTCGAAAATTGCAACAGGGAATTAAAAGTTTTTTTTTTTATTATTTTTGTACATATATACTCTTGAAGATATTGTTTAAACAAATTTAAACAGTATAATTGGGTTTTATAAAGATTTAAAGTTATTAAACTTTATCTATCCACATTAGCACTGCATAACTTTGAAAAAAGAAACAAATCCATCTTACTTTTGTGCAGTTATTTCACATTTGCATTTACTTTTTTGATCAAAACTGAAAGTCATTATGACCACAATGAAAACAAGATTGCAAAGTATAAATATTAAATAAAAAAAAAAGTTGTACAAAAATATTATACATTTTTTTTTAATTTCCCAAAAAATTAATTTTTGGACTTATTCTCTTCTTCAAAGTGCCGATTCAATTTTTGCTTTGTTTGTTTTAAGCACATATATCTTTAATTGTCTCCACAAATCTTTTTGGTTGCTGGCATTATGTATTTTCTTAGATATAAATGTAGACAACAACAACAGCAACAATCATTTAGAGACGTTTGCTCGTACGAAATTCAAATATTTATATTCAACTTAAACGGTTATGTTCTAGATACCTTTTCCTTTGAGTGAACTGTAGATCTTCACAGACCTTATGTTAAACTTAAATATTTAAGTTTCGTATCAGCAAATGGTCCTTAGTGTGTAAGTTAAAACTGCCGTTTTGTACAAGTTTATTTTGGATACTTTAGAACTTCTTATTTCACCATTCACTATTTTGATAGGCGATAACTCGTGTGACTACCATACTATTAAGTACATTTTTAAATTCTTGCGTAAATTTTTCACTTAAAACATGAACATTATATGGACATTCTGGATCAAAGTCAGAGAAAAATTGATTTAGTCAAAGCTCATTGATTAAATGTTCTTTATTGTATTACAATAGCTGATCTTTTTTTTTGTATTGGGTTTATCTTGTTAAGTGCACTGGACAAAGGTATTCGAGTACTTCATGATCACTTATTTTCAACTTTAGCACTACATTTATTTCTGTTTTTTGTTAAGACATGGTCAATTAGTATACGAGATTTAGTTTATTACTTATTAGTATTGTTTTTATTTTTACACAAAATTATTTAAAGGATTGTGATTGATGTTTGTATTTTATACTATGTATGTAGATGATTCATCTCGGCGATCGGAAGAAAATGTGTCTGAAACAAAATCTTGAATTTTTGATAGCATATCTTTAAACAAGAATGTATGATTCGAGCTTGTGATGATTCCGTGCAAAAATTCAAAGCAAAGCGTTGTATTTTTAGTTTTGTAAGAAAAAACTTTGGAAAAAATGTTGAAATGTTAAAATATTTATTTTTGACGACTTTCGTGCATGTACTAAGTGGTGGTTAAAAAATATCGACACAAGTCGATAAAATTTGTTCCTTTTCTCGACTTTTCTAAGGCAGCTGACTTTTTGTCGAATCGAGATTTCAAAAGATCAAAAATTAATGAGTAGTAAAAAAAGTAGTAAATAGTAGTTGTAGTCGATATAAACCTATATTTGAATTGGTTTTTTCCCGTTCATTATTAGGCAACCTACTGATATACACATGTTTGTACCGATTTGGAGGCAGTGTAAATATACGATAAAAGTGAAACAATTTATTATAATTTTTTTTATTAAATCTGTATTAAAATATTTGTAGCGAAAAGGCGGCTTTTCTGAGCTTGCCCCAGGTGCTGTAAGGGCTAGGAACAGCCCTGCATCTCGGGTTGTTTAAAATAACGATAAAATTGTACAAATAAATTATTTTCTAAATTGGTGTCCGTAACAGAAATATTTTTTTTTCTTTCTTAGCCTATAACTCTTTTTGGAGTAGAGATAAAATTTTCTTTAAAAAATAGTTAATTAAAATAAAGTTTTCTCAAAAATTGATCGAGGTACAGTAGCTCAAAGTAAGCTAATTTTTCGATTTTTATCGACATTATTTCAATGCTTATTTTTTTTACTAACTTACTTTTAGTTAATAAAGTTAGAATTATTAGCAAGTTTATAATAAATAAATATTTTTTACAGCTTAATCAAACTTTAAATGCAGCTTTTAAATCTTTCAATTTAGTACAGAAATTCAAAGCAAACGAAAACTTTGGATCCATCATGGAACTTGGTGAAGACGTTTTATGTGCCATTCAAAATAGTCTTTAAATTATACTATTTGTTTCGATTAACGATAAAACATGTTAAGACCTTTTTTGTAATGCGTTCAATTTTCTAAACAAAATGTGTGTTGTTAGTTTAAATAATTGATATTTAAGTTATAAAATTCCAAATGCAAACAGGTGTTTCCCCCCATACAAATCGTATGTCCAAACATGAATTTTAATAGCTCAAATTATCACAATTTTTTCGCTAAACTGAAACTTAAACCATGTTTGCAAAAATTTTGTTTTTTTTTTTTGAAACAGCATAATGTACATACATAAATTCAAAAAAATATTCCCTGTTGAAAATAATTATTTTATCTTTTTTTTTCATAAATGAAAGAAATGTTTGTGTAAATAACAAATTGCATTGTGTTTATAATGTTGAAAATAACTGAATATAATATTTTCAGTAAACTCTCATGTTGAACAATAAGCTCCAGAACGAATTAAATTTAATCTTGCGGACCATCGAAATTAAAATCGAGTAGCGTAAAAATGGCACAGCATACACAACCTGTAACTCATCAGCCTCAAACACAAATGCAGCAGCAACAACAACAACAACAGCAACAGCAGCAACAGCAACTACAACAACAACATCAACAACAACAGCAACAACAACAGCAACAACAACAGCAACAACAACAGCAACAACAACAACAACAACAACAGCAGCAGCAACAGCAACAGCAGCAACAACAACAACAGCAGCCGCCACAGCAGACACAAATGCAACAAACACAACAGCAACCGCCATCCCAGCAACAACAATCATCTGCAACTCAACAACAGGCTTCGCAGCAGCAAACACAACAACAACAGCAACAGCAGCAGCAACAACAGCAGCAACAGCAACAGATTGCTAGCACACCCAATTCTACGGTCTCACAGCCGAATAACAATTATGCACACCATGGAGGTTCAGCTCAACCCGTTTACAACCAAATGCATTATATGCCTGGGGTACAACCTGTTGCAGGTCCTGTCTATCCTACAATGATCCCAGGAGGCATTCCCCCAAATGTTTACGTAAATAACGTAACTGCCAATGTCAATCTACATGGCTGGACAGCTCATCCAGTTCCAACATATATTCCAGGAGGACCGCAGCACTATATACCAGGTGAAGTGCAACCTGCAATTGCTGACCAGGTAAGTTACTCAAGTTGAGTCAAAAATAAGCGAATTAATTTTATTTTTCTCAATAGCCAAATCAAGTTATGCAACCAATGCAGCAAGTGCCTGTGGCCACTCCCAACCCAGGACGTAGTGCTCGCCGAGGACGGGGAAGAAATAACAATAACAACAACAATCGTCGTAATGATTATGTACAACGACAACAGCAAGAAAGTCCATCTCCTCAGGAGATTGTTAGCGCTCAGTCGGTAGATCCCCAAACCATAGCAAACGCAGCTTATCCGCAGTACGCTTATCAATACACGTACCCGACGTACTTTGGGGGACCACCACAAAATCATATGGTCCATCCACAGGCTCAACAAGCAACAGGACCTCCGCTATATGTTGCCAGTCCAATCTCAGTATATCCCGGACATCAAATCTATAACTATCATCCGGGGCTAATATATCCATCGATGATGCATCCGGCTGAGTATCAATTTGATGAGAATAGCGATGACCAACGTAGTAACGATGGAATGTTGCCACAAATGTGGCATCATCCGATGTATCCTGAGGAGTATGTCAATCATGAAATGATTGTGCCCGACGATATTAATCACAATGCTCCCTCGTTGGCTTCGTCTGAAACACCAAGCATGCTAAGTCCAAATTATCAAATTTACGATCCACAAATGCAGCAAACTCTAGAATTACAACAGCAGATGGGCGTAATGCACATTTACGATGAACAACAACAAATGCAACCTCATCCTGGACACATGCAGCAAATAGAAGACGATATGTCGGACTGTTCTATACAAATGCAAGGTGGTGCTATAATGCAACCAATGCTTCCGTCACTGGAACAACCTCACCATCATATCATACAGAATCAAGTTATTCCAATAGATGCTTCAGTCTTGGATCAAAGTGGTGGTGAGTGCTTATATTCTTTGCTTTAATATTCATTATTTGTCTTCTAATCCTAACATGTTATTATCAACAAAAACTATCTTATTTTAAAATGTTGAAGAGTGTTTGCCCAAAACAGGTTATAAATTTTTTTTTTGTCAAAAACTCAACAATTTGCAAAATTACCTATTACCTATTAAATCGGGAAGTGGAGGTGGTCTCACACACCTATAAGCACGCGTTTTTCGGTCCTCATAGAGCCTGATGCAGGTTTTGCACCTACCCACGGGAAATTAAAAAAAATGAAAAAACCTATTAAATTGAACAAATAGCCCTCGTAATGATAATGCTCGTAATTTTAAATTCCCATTAGAAAAAAAGTTCATCTAAACAAAAATTGATTCCATTCTTTAGGAAAATTGCCGAACTCAGTATATACCTATGTACATTAGAGATGAAAAACACGATAACCCGCTAAATGAAATAATGAATTTTCTCATGTACTCATGTAAAAAGTGTGCACGTTTATATAATACTAGCTGGCTCCGCTCGGGTGGAGACAAAACTTTCTTAAAAAATAACAAAATTGAATTATAAATAAATTGAACAGTATAATTTATCAGACTTATTTTGAGTATCGCCCGGAAAATATTTCACACGAACAAAATTTGTGTTCCCCTGTTATTTCAAAAACTATTATAAGTTTCGCCCGAAGTACTCTTGCCCTAAAATAAACAAAAAACTTGGGCGATGAGCACCAGTAGGTGCACGTTGTTTGTCTAAAATAAAAGTGAACAAAAGAAACTCCATGACCGGCCTTCCTCCTCCATGAATAGTAGTTCGCTTTCTGTTCTTATATCCACTTTGTTCATGAGCGGCCATGATTTCGTAATTCTTTTTGTTCGCGACGATCAAAATCAAGCAATTTGCCAAGCAGGGATCACGAGCAAGAACTAACACATTGGGTTTATTTTTTGTGTGAAATCGGTGTTAGCTTATTTTCTTGATAAACATTTTATAATTTTAGATAGGTATTAAATTAAAAAAAAGTGTGTTTGTATAATGTACACACGACAGAAGTGAAACTTCAGAAAAGTGACCAACGAGAGAATGAGATAAATTATAGAGTGATACTCTATTGGAGTAATAATATAAGGTTTATTATTTTTATTATAATATTTTTATCAAACACAAATTATTTTATATTTTAATGCAAAACATTAAATTTTAGAATTACATATTAAAGATATGAATACATATTATTCAGATTCCATGTTTCCACTTCAGACAAATGAGATGATTATGATAACTCAAATATAAAACAAATGCTAAAATTTCAATTTGATATTTATATCCATGGAAAACGGCGTTAGTGACTGTTTTCGATTTGGTAGTTGGTTGAATTGTACTGTTGCACAATTTTAAATTAAATTTTGTAACAATAAGATCACCACTTTAAAGCATAGAAATTTTGATTTGAGATTTTCAACGTTTTTTTTTTTTTTTTATTTTACTTAAATGCATTTCGGAAGCTGTACAACTTACTGACGATGAAAGCATAGCTTCTGAAATGTATTTTTGTAAATAAATAAATAAAATAAGTGTTTTTAAGTTATTTAAAGAAATATCTTTTATTTATTTCATGAAAAAAATTTTGAAAATCTCAAGTCAAAAATTTCTATGCTTTAAAGTAAATATAATATTTGTTTACTAACATTAGGGTGGTCCTTCGATTCAAAACATTGAAAAACAATTTCCCTAATTTTTTCAGATTTTTATTTCACCCTTTTGGTCTCCCTATTTTCACTTTAAGGTACTAATTATGGGTAAAGGATTATTCTTATAAAACGTGAAAATAAATCAGAATGTATGGATTAGATTCAGACGAGAAAAAAAAAGTATAGGAGAGGGTGTCTATTTCCCCCCGTTCAGGCGGGAAGGGTAATTTTCTAGAAATTTGTCCAAAAACAGAAAAAAATTTATTAAAAAAAACGGGAACACTTACAATGCCACGCTTTAGCTTTTTTTAAGCCACATTTTAATAGGCCTATTTTAAATAGGCACTGTACACATATTAAAGGTAATATCATTAGAGTATTGAATTTTTTCTGTTCTGCGCATATTACAAAATTAGTGTCAAATGCACAATATTTGTTGTTGTGTTTGCGTGTATTTTTTTGAAATTCATTTTTTTTCCTCCCGTTCACAGCCATTTTTTATTTTCGACAGTTTCGATTTTGACAACCTGCGCAATATAATACCTTAGATTTGTGTACTGTGTTTAATAAGCATGTTTAGGAAAATGAGATCTCAGTCTCGTGATTTTTGGTTCGCTTGCTGACTTTTTGACGGATAAAATTTGCTGAGCCCTCCGAGATCTCATTTTCCTGAACACGCCAAATATATTTATTCAAATTTGATTATTAAAAGAATTACAGATAATTTTTGTATGTTTAGAGTATTTTTGTATGGAAAAAGTCGAAAAATCGACTTTATGAATGAACCGAATGTGCCTAATCCATTGTTTTAGTAGTCTTAAACCATCTTCGCGTTATTGCCTTTCTAATGATACTATATATTTTGAAGCAAAGAAGTTTCATTTGGAAAAATTTTATGCTTTTGAGGGTTTTGGTGATGTTCAGGGTTCATTCCAATTTGACTGACGGTATTGAATCAGACTTCATTCAAGAACACTTGTGTCTTTTATTTTCAAAGTACATCAATTATCGCTTAAGCAAATCGCGTTGATTTCTATAACAGCCGATATTGTTCCAATTGTAATAAACCAATTTCTTACATACACTTTTGGCCACGTAATTAAACCACTAATCGAATAAATACTGTATTCCAATTCTTTTTTCGGTATTACTTTATCTCTTCTTTCTCTTACGGTTACTAACTTTGGTTATCCTGCATGAAATACACATGGCAATCGAAGAAGAAAGTTCGTTCGTTTTCAAACTGCGCGCTGTTATTTATAATAAGGTTGTAGTGCAAGGGGTCATATATTTCAGGCACTTCCTTGTAACTTGTAATTGAGTTAAATCCCTCGACGATTTTTTATTAAAATGTGTTTAAATCACTGGTCCACTTATTTAAAGTCCATTTTTAATGAAAAAGCTCTTTCGTTTCGCAAGAGAACATCTTAAATGTTTTTAGAAATTGTGGAAAATCATACTTCAGGCGTCTTCCATTCAAAAATTGGACTTCAAATACACAAAATACATGTTTTGTTGTGTTGGTTTATCGGTGATGGCTTGTAGATATTTCATCTCATCTGCAATGAAGCTAAAAAGTATTCAAACTTACAGCAAATTCAATTTTAATGTTCTTGATCTCATATGGCTTAATTACTTGGTTTATGCCATGTAAACAAATATTTCCTTAAACTAAGGTTAAAGGAAGGAAAATGAGATCTTGGAGGGCTTAGCAAATTTTATCCGTCAAAAAGTGAGCAAGCGAATCCAATATTTTCTTTCCTCTGTAATTTGACAAACAAATTTTTGAGGAATCCTGCTCACGAGAATGAGATTGCTTGGGGCTCTGAGATCTCATTTTCCTGAACATGCCTTATATATTTTGAATTCCTATTTGCTATTTCCTATTTTCTTTTTATTACAAGTTACTTTCACTTTCAATATTCAGAAAAAAATTATTTAAACTATTTTTGGAAAAATTATGTTTTCTCCCAAAGTCAAACACTTATTTTCTGCAAGATGAATACATACAAAATAAAACAATTCTAAATGAAGCTAAATATTCGCTATTAACCACAAATAAACAACTTTGTATACTTTTTTTCCGCTATTATTAATTTTTTTTTTTTAATTTTGACAACAAAAATAATTCCCAAACTTTAATTTCATATTGAATAGACGCAATGAATTCAAATCTACCACTAAAATTGACATACTAGTCACAAATATCCCAGGGATATTTTTAAAAACTAAGTAGGCCAACTTTCAAATACCTAGTTAAATGAGTACATTTCTTGATTTTGATCAAATGCTAAGCTTTATTTTAGTGGCTTAATTGAATGACCACAAGTGTACATCAATTCTAAGCTACTTAAGAGTGTCCCGAAATGAACAAAACCAGTCATTTGCTAATTTTTGTCTGCATATATAAGACCGGTTTTTTCACTTTCATCAGATAGTTTGTTTTATAAAACTTTGTATTTTTACTAATTGGTCACCATTTTGTAAAAGTAACTGATTTCAACTACCGAAATTACATGAATTTTCTGCCCAAGAGTGCCTTTTAAGAATTTAAAATTTCAATATTAAATTAATGATACAATTACGATAATATAATTAATGAAAATCGTGAATAATAAGTTGAATTATATCCACTAAAAAAAATTGTTAAAAAAATACCATTAGGTATAAAAAATTGACCTTAAAAAGCGTTTTTTTTTTCAAAATTTGCAAGCAGTTTTATTTTGTATCATTAAAACTTTTATTAGGTACAAAATTTTAAATTTTCTTCAATAGTGTCCTAATAAAAATATGGAATTATATGTTATTAAACATTGTTTTGCAAAAAAAGGTGTAAGCTATGGTATATTCATTTTGCACAACAGCTTTTTTGCCGTATTCTCGTTTTCTTAAGTTCTTTATCAAATAATAGAGCACAAAATTATTTTTTTTTCAGTGAAAACAAGTTTTTCTGTCCATAGACACCTTAATCGTTTTGATCGGACAAGTACATGCTTCACAATGTTTTTCATTTAATCAGCTTTTCAGTCCGGAATACTCTTAGTAGCGTCAAAAAACAAAAGCAAGTGCGTACAATATATTACATTTTATTTTATCCAAATTATATAAAACGTTGAAATATCGGTAACACTTAAATTTAACCTTCACTGATAATAATACAAATTAACCCACTTTTCTTTAGCTTTTTGATAAACAAACGCATATCTTATGCCCATATTCCCGTTACATAAACAATTTGTCGAACGTAAGAAATTTGCAAAGAAGCAAATATTTAAGATCAATTCATAACAAAATAAATTGATCTTCCATACACGTTTCAATGTATAGACAGCGATACATGAATCTACATTTATTGGTTGTTGTACTTGTTGACCATAGGAGGATTTGATAATTAAAACTGACCTCTAAATGTATTTTTTACGAGCTCGAACAACTCATTGTTCTTGATTGGTATCTCCTTACCTATTTGACAGCAATGTTGCAGTGGCAAATTAATAAAAAGCGATCATCTTTGATGAGTAGTCTATAGAGATGCATTTGTGCGCAACAATTTGTTTTTTATTTAAATGTGGGTGTTGTTATTGAAAAGTCAATTGAATGAAAGTGTGAAATTGTGTGTTGACATTTTTAAATTTTATTTTACTAGTTTAGGGATTGGAAAGCATCATTTAATTTTTGGAACGAATATGATCATAATTAGTGCAGGCATATTTTTACTCGAAAAAAAGAAAAATTGTCAACAGCAGTTCAACGACTAAAAATGGTGAATGGGGGTTATAAGGAACGTAAAATAAATCTATTTCCCAGGGGCGGAGTCGGAAGGAGTTTTTAGAGGGTGAAACAATATGTTTTTATTTAAAAAAAAAAAGTATTTTTATCAAACAAGATCTCAAAAACTGCTCTATGGTTTTACTTGAAAAAAATGTTGGTAATTAAAGATACAACAAGATATATTTTCACAGTTTCATTAAACTATCTTTGGAAAAATAAAAAATAAAAAACCAAAGCAAAAAAAGACGGATTTTCGCCATTTTCTCGAAAATTTTGAGGTTATGTTAAAAAAGTTAAGGAAATAAAAGTTGTAGGTTTGCGTGGTCTACAACCATTCCATTGAACACTTTTCATTTTGTTAGAAAACGGAAGAAAACAATCCCCCCCTTCTCCTTCTATTCCTTCCAACTCCGATCCTGGGAAATAGATTTATTTTACGTTCCTTATAACCCCCTTCACCATTTTCAGTCGTCAAACTGCTGTTGACAATTTCTTTTATAAATGTGTAATTAGTCTGCACTTAACTTGGATTTTACAAACCAAAATTGAAATTTGAATTGAAACAAGGTATTAAAATATATATTATGTCCGGGAAAGCCGATTTTTTGTTTGTCAAAATCATCAACTCGCTTATTCGTAAATGCATGTACTTTTTTCCAAAGCGAAATAAGTCTTCATAATTTTTGTTTGTATTTGTTCACGACCGTGATCGAATTTCTCATATTAGCTTTTGTGTATTATTGTTTTTTGTGTGTTACTTTTAACTTTCGTTTTTTTATAATTTGCAAATTCTTATCACGATAATAATAATGCATAACATTTCAACGTGTTGTGTACATATTATTTACATATGGAAACTCATGAGCTCACAATTTGAATAACATTGCTTTAGCCAAAATCATGTATTTTAAATACATATATACATACATACATAATGTACATACATTATGTAGTCACATTAACATTCATTACATTTTTGATTTGTTTGTTTGTGACTAAATTATTGAAAACGCATACATGCTATTTCTATTCTTATTCCCATTGTAATAAAAATATCAAACCGAGAAAATTAAGTTCATGCGGTTACTCTAGTCACACTGAAAAACTGTCGTGTGTCGTGTCAATCATAAAATTATCATTGACTTCTGAAAAAAACGTTGGAACCACATGAACTATCACAATTTCTAGAGTAAGTCTCATTTGATATTAAAAAAACAACATCTTTTTTCGTTGATGATTTCGTTTGCTTCCAAATAGCTTGAACTTTTGAAGTAGAAACCAGGGTTCTGGCTGCATACAGAAAATCGCCAAGTGGGCATATAGATCAGCTTCTTATTTACAAATGCACGCAATTGCGCTTAAAATAATTTT
Source organism: Dasysyrphus albostriatus (assembly GCA_946251815.1). Lineage (NCBI taxonomy): Eukaryota > Metazoa > Arthropoda > Insecta > Diptera > Syrphidae > Dasysyrphus > Dasysyrphus albostriatus. The sequence continues at coordinate 145,322,304 of OX276336.1, forward strand.
TTTATGCTCACCTCTTGATATATAAATACCGCTATTAAGCAGTATTAACTTTCCTGGACAAAAAAAAAAACGATACAAAATTGCCTAAGAAGCTTCTTGGCATAGCAACTATTTGAATGGTTCGTCCCCAAGGTTTAACTTTAAAAAAATGCAATAATTGCCTATTTCAGATTTATATTAAATAAAAAAAATTAAATATTGCAGATTTTTGTTGCGGAAGTAATATTATATCCAACTTAAAGTTCACAAAAATTTTGTAACGCTTACATTAACCCTATGAATAAATACAGACAAAGTGACAAGTAAATATAGCCAAGTTCAAGTAATTTTTCTCTTAGTACTTGATAATTACGCTATCTCATTTAATTGTTAAACACGAAAACAAAAATAATTATCTAACTATCATAGTTATACAATAATAAAATCAACTGCACGTTATTTTCTTTTCATTCATGTACTGCAGCTAAGTGTTCTATTTCCATTATGGGTGCGCTTTAAACATATACTTTGTATTCTAATTATACAAAACAAATATGCAAATAAATAAATTTATCATAAAAGACAGAAATCAAGTGGAAAAGTTTTGTTTTAAGTCTTGGAAATTTGTGTAAAATTTATTGGATTTTCTTAATTCTTGTTAACTGTCATCATTGTTTTCAAATAAGAAATATGATTGCTTTTGCTTTGAGCGTTTGTGTTTTATGCTTACATTATATACCTACACAAAACTTTTTTGAGTTTTCACTTTTTTAAACCCATTGAGAATGGCATACAAACTTTAAGTTTTCCGTTTTACGATTATTAAAACGTATCCAATAAAAAAATTTATTGATTGAAGGAAGCTTCACATCAATAATTTCAAGAATGGAAGAGCACAATTAATTACTGTTTCCATTCGTGCTTGTATTTTCATATACGGTTTGCTTAACAGGTTTTTATATGTTGTTCAAAAATAATTTAAATATATACCTATGTACCTACATAATACCTACGTATTTGCTTTCTATAATTAAAGTTCTAGTACCTGTCTACTACAAGAAAAAAACTTCATAAAATAATGTTTGTTTTTAAAAATGTGTTTCAAAAATATATGCGAACAAGCTGCTAATATTTAAAGAAACACTTGGTGCATATTTATTCAGTATGTTTTTTAACAATGAACAATATGCAATCATGCCAATGATTTTATTGGTCGCATTGTTTTTTTTTCATGGAAAGAAGATTTAAATTCTATGTACCTAAGTATATCTTGTTCGTAAGCAAATAAAGGTGTTCATCCATTTCAATGGGAAACAAAAGTAGTAGGTATTGTAAGAAACTTTATTTTTATAGGAATATCTGAAGAAATTTTGATGAAATTAAGGCATACTACACATACGAACAGGGCTGCCGTTTCATTTTTTAAGAAATCAGTTCTTCAAAAAAAAAAAGGAGTACGGCAGTAAAATATATGCAATAAATGTTGATACATTAAAGTTTTTTTTAAATGAAAATATAGTTCATGTTCGCAAAAATTATAGATCAAATTTCGAGCTAAATCCTGGTACGCTACTGATGCAAAACGAAATTTTAAGTTGGTATCCAACAAGACAACGAAATGCAAAAAAAGACAGACAGTCATACTCTAATGAAAGAAACAACAAAAATTATTCTTTCATGATTTCGTTGTGTCATTTTTGTATGGGATTTTTCGTTTCGGATCAGCAGCGCAGTAGGCTTAAATACTTTCTACACTTTTGTGAAGACAAGAGTAGACCGACTACAAAATTCCGAACAAAGAGGAGACGAAGAAGATAGGAAACACTGTATACTTCTATTCTATCTCCTCGGTTCCCAAACTGTGTTCCGCGGAACCCTAACAATTATTTTTGTTGTTGTTTGTATTAAATAGTTTTTCAATCTAATAATGGGTTTATAACTTAAATAATTTTAAATTTTAGTTTTTATTTTGTAGTAACAGTATATAATACCGTGTTTGCTTATTTTTTCTTTTACAAATTATTAATTTTTTTGCACTAGCTTTGATGGCATTTCTCAAATGATTTTAAAACGTTTTGTCTTTGATCTTTTGTTTAGTATTGGGGTTCCGAAATATATTGGGGTCTTTATTAGGGTTCCACATCATAAAAAGTAGTTTGCGAACCGTTATTCTATCTCATTCTCTCGCATGCTAAAGAAGTTTCACTACAAAGTTTTATTTTTGGTGTGGCTTTTTCGTTACATAAAATGTTCAAATCACAAGAATACTAATAAAATTTCGTTCCGATTCGACAGAAAAAAAAAACACGCACACATTCTAGAAGCTGGTAAACGCTGGTTTTATCCCGCTCCAGATTCCGGGACATTCCATTTGTATCAGCGCAAACTCTATACCACCAATGGCAGCGATACGACGCGATGGCCTATGTACCACTAAAATGCACTTACACCGCTATTACAACATGTCAGTTATCAAATTGATAGTTGATAAACTTTGAAATTTGGAATTTTAATTTATCAAAAAACTGATCAACTATTCTATTATAATTTTCCTTGTGATTAGCAACGGGATCATTCTCAATGATCAAAACTTTTATGAGTAGGGTTTTTAATTTCCAAATTTAAAATTTATAAATTATAAATTTGATAATTGACAATTGTTACAGGGCCATTGAGTCTTTTTCTTAAACCATTCCAAAATCCAAAACTACGAAATACATTTGAAAAACTCGATTGCACCTTCATATTGTACTCAAATATTTTATTTACATGATAGTATGTTTATACAGAAATTTGAACAGTTGGTTCTAAATATCTGAACCTCCTTTGATTGTATCAAATGCCAAGCCATTTCCTTAAAATTTCCTTGAAGCTGGCCATATTGTTCAAAGTTCAAGATAACAGCAAGACTTAAGTGCTGTTTGAACAACTCTTCGATTGATCTATGTATTTCTATGTTCATTATCTTTCAATTAAAGGTTTTCGTAAACGTTTAAAATACGTGTGTTTATCAGTTTGCTTTTAATCCATTTTATTTGAAGGCTTCAATTAATCTCTTGTAAAAAAATAAATCAATAAAACAATAGCGATTGGAAAAAAGATTCAGCGGAGTAAATCTGATAAGATTTCCCATAGCAACATAGTCAACTGGATCGATAAGGATTCTGATTGATTTTTTAATCATTGAACAAACAATCGAAATGAAATCCAAAGAGACATTTTACCTGATCTCGCCAGGGTAATGCCATTCCCTTCTGCTTTAGATGAATTTAAATTGAAACAAAAATAAAAAGACAAAGTTTTTATTTGTTTGCTAATTTTTATGGCGTTTTCTTTTCTTTATATCCCTTCTCTCATTCATATTGTTTTTTTTTTGTTTAATTGCTATAATTTCTTTGTAATAACATGATTTTAGTACTTTTTCTGATATTTTTTGGTTTGATTTCCTTTATAAATAATACTATTTTCGATTAACACGAATAGTTTTTTCTTTTGGTTATTTTTAACTAACAAAATGATAAAAAATCAAAAAAATTTAAGTGAATTTTTGACATTATGTAACAGCGCGCTTTGTTTTTAAGTTTTTTTTTTACAATCGTGTAACTAAAAAATAAATAACAATTATTTTTGATGTTGTTTTACATGTATTAAATAGTTTTTCAATCCAATAATGGGTTCCTAACTTAAATAATATTATACTTTAGTTTTTATTTTGTAGTAAGAGTATATAATACCGTGTTTGTTTATTTCTTCTTTTACAAATTATTACATTTTTTAAACTGTCTTGTCACGTTTCCTTTTTATTATTAAAAAAAAACTAAACTATACATAAAGAAATTTTTGATATTTCTATCTTTTTGGTTTATTCAATACTAGAATTAAAATGAAGCCTTATATTAAAATTACAAAAAACAAACAATGGACATACACATTCATCATAAAAACAAGATACAAAATAAAAAAATTAAATAATTTGAATGTACAAAATTTATGTTTATTTTTTAAACATTATCGACACTTTACTTTGTTTTCAATTTAATTTTTTGTTTTTAATACAGTAGCAATTTGCATTAAAGAAAAGGGCTATCGAGTGAAAATAACAGTTTATTTTTTAAAGAAAAAATTCAATAAAAAAATATTTTAAATTTACTTAATAGTGTAATAGATTACAAACTATTCATCTAAAATGTATATTTATAATAATATAATATATATTTATTTCTCTTTTAACATTCTCTCATTAATTTTTTGTTAAATCAAAATTATTTGGTATGCTAAGCTATGCTGTTTATTTGCTCTTTGCTGCTGCTGCTTCTGATGCTAAGGAGGAAAATGGCATTTTTTTTTTTTTAAATTTAGTTTAAAATCTCTCTTGAACTCATAAAACTGATTCGGACTGCTTATTGTTCATACCTCCAGGTGGCTGTTCTTGCTGTGGACTTGGTAGAGTTTTCACAATCTTAGGCAAAATTGTAATAGGTTGATCGTCGTCTTCTAGGTCTTCGGCTTGTTCTTCGTCAATTGGCGTAAGGACTTCCATGTGAACTGGCAATTCGTCAGTGTTTGTGCAGCGCTTGAGACATGGTGCTAAAAAGCTGGTTACTGTTGAAATGGCAAAGAATGCTCCAGCCATGTAGAAAGATATATCGTAAGATGCAGTTGCATCATACACTGCACCGGCTAGAGGTGATCCAATGATAGCGGCAAAACCTCTGAAGAGAATGAGTAAACCGAATGCATTTGTGAGTCTCTCCAATCCAAGAAGATCGACTAGAATGATTGAAGTGAGCGATATATAGCCAGAGATAGCTATTCCGAAAAATATAGACATAAATACGTAGGACATATATGATGAGCATAGGGGTGTTGCTGTCACAGCGAATGTGGCTATCAAAAGACAAATATTATTTAATAGAAGTGAATTGACTTGTGGAAAATCTGCAACATAACCACATATTACTCTGCCAAAAGTGTTTGTTATTCCGATGATTGCAAGCAAATATGAGGCTGAGCTTGAGTCGATTCCGTCGAGTTTAGCAGCGTCCACTAAGTATACGAATGGAACATAGAGTCCGGCCATTCCGAAAACGTTTGAAATTCCGATAAGCATGAAAACCGGGTCTTTAAGTAGGCTAACATCTAACATTGTGTTGAGAATTGCTTTGACAGAATCTGGTATTCCACAGCATGGACAAAGGTCATACTCTTCACGATGCTTTTCTGCTTCGGCTAGAGGATCTATCATACGTACATCCCGCATGCTCTTTTCGTATTTAGTAAGCGAAAGAACGGAGTTTCTGTAATTGGTTAGTGATTTTTGTGATTGGTATTGTGGTAGATTGGTGACTGAACCAGAATAGAAAATATCCTTTCGCGAGAGTGGTCTAACCATTTTGCCGCTTTCGTTGCGTTGGGACAAAGACATTTTCGATGAATAATTTTCAACACCGTTACTTTCGAGGTCCCCCCTTGAAGATGCCCGAATGGCTGCCAAGGAAGGCTTGTATCGTTCACTGCTAGAAGTTTTCCTTACTCTGTCAAATGACGGCACTGAACCGTTCTTAGGGAGGCTTTGATAATCGATTGTGAAAGCAGGCTGTGAAGCGTTGCGTATCATGTCATTGGAGTTGTATGGACTAGTGGCATCGGTTTCTGAATTACGGTATGGACGTCGTCCTCGGCGGACTTCTAATTGACTCTGACCATCAGGTGAGCTTTGTTGATTTTGTTCGTGTTGATTTTCTGCCACTTTGGCTTCAGTAATTGTTGGCAACGTTGATACAGGGTGCAATGTACCGCTTTGTTGCTGCGATGCTAATAAATCTAAATTGAGACTAGAATGTACTCCCGGATCGGCGTTAATGGGCATTTTTAGTTTGCGCTCCATTGTGCCATCGGGCATCTGGACCATGAAATGCGATCCACCAATTGAACCACGTTCCATTTGCATACGCTTTTCTTCGTACATTCGTTGCATCAAAGGTTTGACCTTTTTCTTCTTTGGATAAGTGAGTGGTCGCATCATTGCACCGAATAGAGCACAATTCAATATTAACCCAGCAAAGATCAAAAGTGAATTTTTCCATCCGAACACATCGAGTAGGTATGTTGCAAAGGGAGCAAAGGCAAAAGTTCCCACACCTGAACCACATACCGCAATTCCTGTCGCTAGCGAACGTTTAGTCTCAAAATAATAACCTACTGCGACCACAGCCGGCAGGTAGATCATACCAAATCCGAATCCACCCAAGACACCATACGTTAGCATAAGCATATTTACAGACGTACTCATTGTACTCAAAACAAAAGCAATACATGCCACCACACTCCCCGCTATGCAAACCGCTCGGCAGCCGAATTTATTGGCCAGTGCCGACACAATTGGACCTGCGCTAAGGTACACACCGCTCAGGAGACTTCCTACCCATGCTACTTTACCTTTACCCTCGCCAAAGTACTCCACAAATTCACCCAAAAATATTCCAAAAGTATATGCAATACCGTCCACAATCATGTTGCACATAAATGAAGCGAAGCATATCACCCAACCATATCCTCCGTCCGGTGGAGGCGGAAGCTCCTGGTATTCACTAATATCATCGTCATCATCAGGGCTGTTGCCCTCCTGTATATCAGCTGTAAGGCGTGCGGCCTCCTCGCAGGCAATTTCACTGTCAGTCCTTTCAATTTTTCGAATTCGCGACGCGATTTTTGAGTTATTTGAATCAGCCATTTATATTCGTTAATTTATTTTTTTATTACCGATATAATTTTATATAAAAAATAATTTTTAATTTTTGTTTAACAATTCACAGTTAATTCGATATGAAATAGGGATTTTTTTAAAAGGTACACTAGTTTAGGTGGATTTAAATAAAATGAAGTAAAACACGTTTATCGATGTCGACAAAATCCAGAAATCAAAGAATTGGCGCGGCACTTAGTCTCAAAAGGCAATATTTCTTCGCACACTCATCGTTGAATACTAAGAAAAATAAATATCACCGCAGCACTATACAAATATCGATAGTCCGATTGTTATATTATTTAGCTTTAATTGTAAAGTAGTTGTAGATTATTTTTCCCGTTTTGCTCTCCCCAGTAGAAATTTGGCCAGTGTATTTGTTGTTGTGGCTGTTTTTTATCACTGACATTATTTAAATTGATAGTAGTTATCTAGTAATTTAGAATTAAATTGAATTCTTCAATATTTAGCGGTAGTAAGAGAGCTAGCCATATCGATATAGGTACTATTCCGTTGGGCTGCTTGAACTGAAGTGGCGGATTGAATGTTGAGCTACTGCCTCTTTAGCTTCAAAAACTAATGCTTGTATGAACTCCTTTATGGTATATGGTATCAGTTGTTTCTGTCAAATTTGTGACATTTTATCAAATGATAAACAAACGTTACATGAAAATAGAATTTTTGTTCTTGTGTTTGAAGTTGGAAAAATTCACACTTAAAATCGCATTTGTTTTGATTTGTGTCACAGAAATAAACTATTTAGACATAGACATATTTTTCTAAAGCTCACTCTCCCGTAGTCGTCTCGCCCTCTCACCCTCTCACCCGATCGAACACTCTCCTTTATGTTTTTTTTTTGTATCCCTCGAACTGCGACCACCTCTAGAAGAACCCGATAAATGATTATAAAAATTTAATGCTTTGTTTTGATTTCTTTCATTGTATTGTATTTCACGTTTATTTTTAAAGAAATTTTTGAGTCTTAATACTTGAAAAGTCAGCGATTTTCCAAACTTCCGCGGCTCTTTGGAAAAACCGAATAACGAACTTTTGTATGTCGGGGTGGTTTATACAAGGAAATACAAAGTACACCTAGCGCAGCACGGCAAGTGGAAAATTCCCTCTTCTACTAAATATTTATAAATATGTGAAGAGTTTTCCTTTTTTTATTTTATATATTTCGTTTTATTAAGAAAATTATGTAGGTAGGTAGGTACCATGAATCAATTTTTCTCCTCGTTGTTTTTTTTACTTTATTTTTAATTAAAATGGTATGTGTCTTCTATTTTGTCTTCGTCGTCGTCGTTACTTGCTTTTTCTTTTAGAATTCACTCGGAAAATTTAGCAAAGTGGTATTAGGAAATGTGGGCGAAAAATCGAATTTTAACTGATTGAGAAAAAAAATCCATTTATGTAAAACGACAACAACAACAACAATAACCTAATAAAATTCAAAACTTGTAAGGAAACAAAAATAATACAGAGTGAAGAGAAATTAAGAAAATTAAAAAAGTTTTGATCGTTCTTGGTTAAAATTTCGTTTATAAATTCTTTAATTTGAAAAGAATTTCTGTATTATTTTTGTTTTAAGTACTCTCTCGCCCGTGGTGACTTTATGAAATGAAATAAAACCACGACGTAACATTTAGTATAGAAAACTGTTATACTCACAAAAAACGTTCTCATGCTTTTTATTTGAAGGTTGTGTGTTTTAATTGTTTTTGTATATTTCACAATAAAAGTTGAAGTGCGAAAGTATAGAAATAAACTCTCCCAAAAGTTAACCGATTCTCTTTTCTCTTTATTCTCACAAAGATATATGAATATATGTATATTTTTTTATGTGTGCGATAATAAGTTCTTTTCTGATTCGAACTTCCCCTTCAAGAAGAATATTAAAACGTGTTTTTGACAATGAATTGCCAAAGATAAAAAAGGTATTCAAAGTTTTACATTTCCTAGCGGATGATTATATTAGGTAGTAGATATGTATTTTTATTGAGAATATTTACAATATTGTAGTGGAAAAATCTTGATGATTATTATTTGATATAGATAAGATGAAGATCTAGCTCCATGGGTTGTCTGACAATTTTCCTTAAATTATTATTATTATCTAGATAAATATTAACACATAATTTTTTTGTTTAATTATCTACAATGCCAATATTATACAAAAGAGTATAAATTAATTTGGGTTTTAACTAGTTTTGAGATATTAATTTATTTATTTCTTATTGTAGCTTCAATTCAATAAAAGGTTTATTGCTTACTGAATTGGAAAGATTTGAGTTTGAGGGTTTAATTCAAAAGAATTGACTCAAAGAGGACAAACATTGATTTAAAATTAATTACATATGTTCAAATTCGTCGACTTATTAATGAAAAAAATTGTCAAAAAAAGAAGGAATTTAAAATAGGTCCAGTTTTTCAGTGCGGGATCATAATAGTTTTAATTAACTTACCAAAATGAGGATAGCCATATTGTCGCTCCTCGATTGCAATAGATTTTCGACAGCTGAAAGATTCCTCCACTAAAAAACTGTTTTAAAAATAAATTGGGTTTTACTTATTTGGAGGGTAAGCTAGCTCTTATTTAACTCAGAAAAAGTGACCCTAAGCTAAGATTGGCAACTTTTTAAAGAAGAAATAAATTATATTTAATGTTAAGATAAATAAAGGGTACGTTTTAATAAAAAAGAGTATCAATTTTTAAATTTTTAAATATGTATTTTTTATACTTTTTGCTGAAAATAACAATTTTGTATTGTTTTCAAAATAATTAAATATGAGTGTAAACATTGTAACTTTACGTTAAAACAAATTAGAATTTTATTTTGAAGCCATGTCCTTCTTTTTTCACCTCTAAACATTAAAAAATCGAAACGTGGCCATTGAAATTTCATGTTTGACAGTTTTGAGTACGTTCAGAAACACTTGAGTGTTTGGATTGGTTTACATTAGCTGCGTTTTTTTGCATATCCATATGGACTTGGCTCGGCGAAAAAATTTCAACATTTGCCCTAGTGATTGATTTTTGTTGGTTTCTATTTTTTTGTTTTTATTATTTGTTCGTGTTATCATTTATTTTCCCTGATATTAATAAATGTTGGATAAAAATGTGCTAGCGTTTATACATTTGTTAACTTGAAATTCTTATTAACAAATGTGTAATAGTCGGTGCGGTGTGATAACGTACGCGTAATGTATGTTTTAGAAAATCATAACAATTTGATGAAGTGGTGAATTTGGTGAAATAATAAATACTTGAAAGATATCATATCTTTTTTAATAAGAAAAAGTTTTCAAACGGACAAGTTGTCTATGCGTGTGCCAATTAACACGTGTGTTAGGGTGTTAAGGTGTGAACGACGCTAATTTATATTTTGTATTTTTACTAATTTAAACATTTTTTTTTTTTAAATTTTTATTTTTGTTTTTATTTGCTTTTAGGTATTTATTTGTTTTTGTTTTTTATTTCTATTTTAAATTTATTTTTTAAAAGTTTATTTTATTTTTATTTTTTTTAAAAGGTTTTTCATAATACAAATTCTATATAATACTGACATAAATCAGCAAAGTAGAAGACTTAGGATCATTATTTTATTTTTATTACTTGTGTGAGTTTTAGTTTTTTTCTTTTATTTTAGTCTTTCTTTATATGATTTGTTTTATGTTTTCTGTTTTAATTTGGTATCTGTTGGTAGATTTAATTTGTTTGTATTGTTATTCAGGCTTTTTTTAAATTAATATTAAGTTTTTTTTTTTTAATTATTGTTTTAAAATATATTAAAGTGACAGTTAAATAAAAACGACAAAAGTTAAATAAAAATTTTATTTAAAAAAAACTGATTGCTAATAATAGAATAGTAATATATTGCATTTTGGTCATTACATGATATTATTCATTTAATTCATAAATTTGAGTGAGTTTTCGTTCTTAAGCCTTTAAAAATTATGAGATGTAGTCTGAGTGAAACTATTCTCTTGGTTAATATAAAAATATGAAATATAATTTATCGTTGCCTCAAAATTTTGTTTGTAGTTTCAATTATTAACGCTTTGTATTCCTACATAATTCTGTTTGTTATTGTACTTGAAAGATATTTAAGCTTTTGTTTTTATTCGAAACTATTTTAATATCCTAAATAGGTAGTAGGTATCTTCAATGGCAACATTTTCCTACAACCAGTACGAATCATGTACAAACGTATGTTATCCATACAAGATTGTTATATTGAGTTCTCATTTCAGTTGCATGAAAGCTTCTTGTTGTCATGAATCACCATACAACTATAGTCCAGCCATTGGCACCGGGATGGGAGAACGAGTTTCCATTCCAACTAGCTTTTAGGAAAAACAAAAAAACACCATCGCACTGTCGCATTTCTAGCTTCCTTAAGCAAGCAACGTGGTGTGTATAAACGAGTTCTGCGAAATACACACTGTTATAAAACTAACACAGATTGTGTTACATAAGTTTTACTGACTCATCTATTCTGTGACATTTGGTCTGGTCGTGTTTTGCTAATATGTATGCAGATATTCTTTCCCATTGAGAATTCATTTGTTCCCAGAATATAATTCGTCCAATATTTTTTTTACACATGACCTCTCCAAATTAAACTGGCACTTAACAAATCCGCGAAACTTCTCCCTTTTGGTTTGGATAAATGTATGTACCTGCACACATACATAAATTCACGCATTTGCTATGCTAACTAAAATCCTCTCATTACACAACCACAAATGAAATACACCATCACAATTTGATGTATCCACAATTTTTTTACGCGGCTTATTTTGTTTTGTATTAGATTTAGCTTCGGCGCTGAGAGACTACATTGGAAGGGGATTACTGCCGGTACACGTTAATGCGGCGCGGTTTGAAGCCACATGCGCGCTCTTTTATCTTTAACTTTTATCCAAGAATCGTTCGTAACACCTGAGAAAGAGAAACTCTAGGTATAGGTTAGGTTCGTGTCCGATGTGCTTCGTGTCTGTACCCTACCTTCTGGTATTTAGTATTTAGAGTGCCAAAGCTTTCGATAATCTAGTTTAACCCAATTCTATGAGTTCGATTTTGGTTTTGTGTCATATGGTCATATGGGATGAGAATGATTTATAAAAAGGGGAGGCACATTGCAAATAATAAGGATGTAGGTATAGATGAGGAAAATGCAGACAAAAAGTGCATAGCACATATTGAAAGCTAGTAACGACAAAGCTACTCAGTAAAGGTAGAAAAAAAATATAAATTTGTTTGTATATAAATAAATTATTAAGTGTCATCACTTCTCTTTGTTCGATTTTCTCTAATACCTACATAATATTCATAATGAAATCGAAAAGGAAAAAAAACAATGTTAGTGCACTCTTCTTGTAATGTGACAGTGTCAGTGGCTGTTGCCTTGCCAAGTTTTGTTGCATTAGTTGTCACGTGTGCATAGCTTTCAGATAAAAAGGAAAGATAACATTTCCCCCGCACATAAGGTATGTAAGTATGAACTTACATATAGTCTGTATGCAGAGAGTCTTTCACTCTGAAGTGAATATTAAATTATAATAGATTTGCTTGACCTTGCTCTTAGTTTAATTGGCAACAGCAACAGCAAAAACAGCAGCAGCAGTAGCACTACCAAGTGGACAGGTATCATCAGTACACTATGTAGATGTCTACTTTACCTTACCTACCATTGACGTTTTAACTAAATTATATTCTCCTACTTTTATGATGGATGAAGTAAGTATGTATAGTTTTTATTCGATATTTCAAAATCCTCATTTTATAAAATTTTTTCTAGGCTGGGTACCTATGTACTAGGAAAACTATTTCGTGTTAATATCACTAAAATTTAAAGTCAAGAATTACCTACCTACATTTCTGATTTCACTGAAGAATTGGTGGTCATTGAGTAGGAAAGATTTATTCATCCTCAATTTGTATTTAAAATTTTTGATTGTCACTTTAGAAGTGAGGAAATGGAAAAAATGTTCAACCAATAAGTTAACTGTCACATGAAAGTGATTTATTTTTGTAATTTATTTAAAGATGAGCTTTAAGGATCTTCAACGTGAAGGAGTCTGATTTATGATTTTAACTCATAAATGCGTGATGGTTTAAGTTTTGTAAAAGAGAAGGCTGATATTCTGTTTGTAGGTACAAACAAAAACAAAAAACTTATGATATAGAAACCTTGCTCACAAAATAAAAATCAATATTCCTGTAGAATGAACAGATTAAGTCTCACATATCGACATTGCGCTTTGACTGTACTATTTTTGTATTTGTTTTTACACTATTTTTCTATTTTGTATATCTGGAGGTTCTACAAACTGCTAATTTTCAAAGTTAAAAATAAAACAAAAGATTGATTTTTTTATTGGCGCCTTTTGTAGATTATGATTTGTACAAATCTATCCGCACAAACAAATAATATTCCGATAAGATAAAAAAACGATTGTGAAATTAAATAAGAACACAGGACTGTTCTTGAGGCTTTAATTAATCTCAAGAACAAATAAATGATAAACAATACCTACATCTACTTATTTTTGATAGGAATAAGTAAAGAAATTACCTATTCTGGAGCTAATAAAATAAGTATTTTTATATTAAATAATTGGGATTTCTAATTTTGTTCGATATATACATACTCGTAGGTATGTAAATATACAAATTATACATTTATGTACATTCGTAAAATTAACGTTAAGTTGAAGATTAAATAAGTTGATGGGCGGCGCCAAAGCCTTTATAAGATTGTTATCGATGACTTTATAATTATACTTTTATACTTTTCAAGGTGTCAACATAAATAATTCAATTTAACGGAATATCAATTCCTTAGCAACAAAAGAGCCAAATGAAAAACTTATCAGAGGAAACAATTTTTTTTTTCGATTAGAAATTTAAAATTTGTACTAAGGGTATTCATGCAACTTCGTAAGTTTACAAATTGTTTTATATAATTGATTCAATGCTAGGTAATTCAATCAGAGTAAGAGTCACCATGACGTTTGGATAAGTTTAACCAGTTTCCGCAGCAAAATCTTTGGATAAGTTTAACCAAATTGTTTATAATTCATTTCCCATACAAAATTTGACAGACCAAAAGGTAAACTTAACTTCGGGAAATTTAGTCAACACTTTGTATTTTTGAGATGTTTTTAGAGCCTGCTGTTGAAGTTGAGATCGCTCAAGGAACCCTAAGGCAAAATTCAACATTTGTATAAGATACACAAAGAAGAGTTAAATTAGTTCACAATGGTGATTTTCAATTTGATTTCTTTTTTGTCTTACATGCATTGTTGTGCGATCTGGGAAGGTGTTTTGTTTGCACTAAACGTACGATATATATGTACGTTATGTTGACTCGACTCATTAGTTATAATCTGACTTATTCAATTCCTTTGCACCTAGTTATTCATTATTATAATTTGTAGAAATATAATAAGCTTAAATTATGATCTTTCTAAAATGTTTTATGTTAATGTTTATGTTTCTATTTTTAATATTTTCATATATGTTTGCTTATTACATTTCATTAAACCACTTTGCAAACACTTGTCGATTGCGCACACAACTCGAAAAGACACGTGAACTTTTTGTAGACGCATCTAAATTTTATGCTCGCTCTTGGCAGACGGACCAAGAGTTTCGTTTTTTTTTTAAATTCTTTTTCCACCCTTACATATGATTAATTTAAAAAAAAGAAGGGTTATTGTTCTGTGTTTTCGAGTAGGTATACCCACTATTATAAATAGACAAATTGTATGACGTATTTGTAGAGTATTTAGAATGTATGCGTATTTCAAGTTGTGTGTAGAGAGCGTTCGAGTTAAGTAGGAATTATAGAATGAAACAAAAAAGGGTATAAGCACAACGGTGGTCTAGAAAAATTGTGACAGATTTAAGTGATATTAAGACATATCGTTTTGTTATTATATGATATGTAAGTTGGCTTGTTATACTTGAGCACGTGTTTTGGTGGTGGTTGTTGGTTTTTTATTGTTTATCGATGATATTTTGTGTGGTTTTGATAGATGCGTTTATTTTGCCTGGATCGAAGTATCGTACATTTTAAATCACTTAAAATGTTATTACCTACACTTTTTAGAACAAAGATATTAAATGAACTGGTATAGACTCGAATGAAACATTAAGATCAAAACGTTATTAAAATGGCTCCTACCTGTTTGTTTTTATATAGAGCCTTTAAAGTTAAAAATTCTTAACATACATAACACAATTAATAAAACGGCAAACAAGAATTCTGTGATACAATTTACGCAGTCTGCAAAAGCCGAAGGCATATAAATTATATATCGTTGGAACGGTTTTTTTGCACAGAAGTGCCGAATGCAAAAATTTATTAAATAACTACACCACAAAAACTAAAAAAACAATAAAATAAAATTAGTTAATAAGTGCGAACAGGAGCGAGAGCGACGCCGAGCAATTATTTGTTTTTATTTGACGTAACCTGAATGTGAGGTTTCGCTTTTTTTCCACCCACTAACCAACCAATTTTCCAGCACTGACTGGAAAGATAACTGGAATGTCTGATCATGGCAGCGTTCAGTGCTGGAGAAAATAATAATAAATAGCTCATACCAAGTTTACATTAGCGGATCGAAGGATCGGGATTCAATCCGGATCGAAATTTTGACCCAGGTTTATGACAACGAGCTGGATTGGATCGAGTAATCCGGATTCAACCCGATCCAGGTCTACATGGCCCTAAATCCTGATTAAATTCGGATTCAATTCTCCATATAAAAAAGGTATCAGTTTTTCTTTACGCTAAGGACAGCTTTTATTGACAAATAATGTTATTAGCTCTCGAGTCTCGAGGGCTGGACGTACTAGTACAATTAGTTAAGCACAGTTTGAGACATAACCTGAGTTCATAAATATAGTCATGCTGCAACACTACCAACAAAAAATTGTTAAGAAAGGTAGTTAGGTACTATTTATGATAAAATTTTTTGGAAAACAGTTAAGAGCAAATACCCATGTTTCTTATAAAGTATTCAAATTTAAGATTCCACATTATAAATTGAAGTGTTGAAGCATTTTTGACATTTTTTGCATATTTATAGCTTATAATTGCTAAGATTATTTGTAAATAATTTTTAATAAATAAGGGTTCTATTTTGAAAAGTTCAAACAAAGTTAAAACAAGCTGTTTACAAGGAAATCATATGACGGGGTTATAATTGTGGACTTTCTCGTTGCATCTATTTTTGTTCACTTTTGCTTTTGGGGTGTAAATGTGCTCGGGAGCCCCTCACTGAAATCAAACTGATACTTGGTGAAATACTCGTAGGTATACGAACTGGAGATAGAAATTTAAGTACAGTATGGGTAACTTCCCTTTTATTTGATAGTACGGAAATTAACTTTTCGTTGATTTATGACATAATCTTCTGTCCCATTGCTGTTGTGCATTTGTATTGAGCGTCTACATTTGATTACCTTTTAGGTAGTATATTTTTTCCATTTTCAGCTGAACGCTGTTACAACTTTAAGTAATATACCGCATTAACAAAATAATGATAAAGATACATAGATTAAATTATGTTGTTAAATAAAGTTCTCAACT
Organism: Dasysyrphus albostriatus; assembly: GCA_946251815.1. Taxonomy (NCBI): domain Eukaryota; kingdom Metazoa; phylum Arthropoda; class Insecta; order Diptera; family Syrphidae; genus Dasysyrphus; species Dasysyrphus albostriatus. The sequence goes on from OX276336.1 coordinate 145,338,636, forward strand.
TGTGATATATGAGAGGACATGCTGATCAAATTGCGATTAATAATTTTGAGTTGAGCTATACACTCTCTCATTATACCCTCGGACATTAACAATGTCAATGAGGGCAATAGCACTAAAATGCATTGATGGCTTGCTTTTATCACTTAAGAAATACATAAATACACATACATCAAATCGCACGATATCCGCTGTTGTTGGATTCTATATCATTTTTATATCAAAAGCTGGCTGCAAGTTTTTCCAGTCTATTGTTGCTTTGCAGTGTACAATAATTGAAATAAAATTTAATTTTATAACTTATATAGTATTGCTTGAGTATAGATATCGAAACTGATGTTTTTGAATATTGCATATTTTTATACGAATAGATCTCAATACGAGTACATACATAAATATTACTTACATTGCACATTTCATTGGTCGTTAACACTCAACCAACTCATGTTTCACAATGAAATAAAGACAAACAAAAATACTTCAAACACAAGTAATCAAAACCAATAAAAAAAAACAAACACATGCCCGTGTTGTGTTATATTAATTGTTTATCTAATATTGTAATTTGTCAGTGGCTTGGTGGCTCTGTGTTTTTTTTCTTCTCCATCACCCCCTTGTTTTTGCTATTAATTCAACAGCTTGAATTTAGTTTTGAATAGGAAAATAGTGAATACCTGAACTTGTCCCACTAACACTGACTGTGTCGTCTATGCAAGGTGTTTTTGACATTCAGTTAACCTTTTTTTGTTGTTGTTGTCACTACTGTTGTTGTTGTATTTGATTTGATGCATTCAGAGACGGAAAGAGGCAATGGCTTTTGTAGGAAACTTGCATCGTTATACCTATTACGCAACACAAATGCTGATGCGTGCCGCATCATGCCGGTTCGCCATGATATTGAAATGCATTTTCCGGTGATGTTGTTTGTGACGGCGCTAACGCTGAATCGTTAGTATTTTTATTTTATTTTATCAAATCGAATAGATGAATAAGCTTTTGAAAAACATGGCAAGTTTTGCATGTTGGGCAGCTACCAGTTTTATTTTCGCTTCGTATTGAGGGGGGGGGGGGGGGGGGGTGTGTGTGGTTGGAGAAGAATTTTGCTATATTTTTTTTGTTGATCGGAACCGGATATTCACTTAGAAACATTTACTACAATTGCAATATTGTTAACATTTTTAATAAAGACATGCAATAAGAGAGTAGCTCCTAGTCCGCACTTGTTAATACATATCTCATTAGTGGTGATATAATGTCTGTCAATGCAAGATTAAAGAACAATTTAAATAAATAAAAAATAAATAAATAAAAAATAAATAAATATTGTGGCGCAACAGCTCATGGAGAACCAGGGCCTAGTGACTAACAACTCTCAACCATTCCTGTGTGCGTGTTGTTGGCAGGAATGGAGGGGACCTACAATTTTTTGCCGAGTCCGAACGGCTAGATGAGAAGCACTTATTCATGACAAGTATACTCTTGGAGGATTTGTCAGTCCCTCGCAAGAGGCAGTACCTCGGAAAAAAACATTTGTTTTTAGGTGGCAGTGGCCGGGAATCGAACCCAGACCTTTGGCATGACAGTCCTACGCACTAACCATTATGCCACGAGGTACTAAGAACAATTTATTCATATTTAATCAGTCTCAATTTGATTTGCCAACAAATTCTATTCACTGAGCGAAAAAATGCAACTTAAAATCTAAAAGAAAATATTTGATTTAAGGTGAATAAAATATTACATGAATTCTATTTAATTTCACTTTGACACCCTGTTGATTTAAGAAAATTAACCAAGGCGAAACGTATTCAATTTTACATTGAAATCAATTTTTGTAATATTTAAAGTACATTCAATGGAGTTTCAAAGTGCAACATGCTAAAATTTTTAAGAAATCGAATATCAAATTTCCATCAACGTACTTTTAGTACATAGTTAGGCCAACGTCAAAGCCTTTTTTAATTTATATTTTAGCTTAATGTATAGAATTTCAGGAGCGCTTCGTAATTTCTCGAAATATCTATCTGCAAAACATTTGTGAACAAATTTAACGCGCACTTTAAATTCACTTTCATTTAATCGAGAAATTTGTATTACTTTTCTTATGTTAATGTTTATTTTTGACATTTCTTTAATGAATTGATTGCCATTTTACTTTAAATCAATAACTGGGCGGAGTTAATTAAAGTTTTAAAAAAATATTTTTTAATTTTTATGCAATTCAATCCACGACGTTTAAAGTTTAACCGTACTTGATAAATATTGTTTTAAATATGGATGAATTCAAATTAACGATGATAACATCTCAAATGAAAAGGAAAACAGTCAAATCAAATTAAACACATTTGTTTTTAAAGTGGGAAACCCTTTGAATTAAAAATTTTCGTCTAAGAAGCCAAATCGTTCCAAAAATTATTTAAATGAAAGTGGTTTCCTTTGATTTTATGTTGTTTTTTCCTGGGTGTTGCAGATTGTAAAATATGAACATATTTTCAATTGAAATCATTGAAGGAATTATAGAAAAAAAATATTTATTAAAAATAATAAAAATAATAAGTAAGAACATTTTTAACTATAGTTCAGATTTATTTTATGCATGAAATTCATAGTAAATCCTAGTTCGTTGCTGATGCGAAACAAAGGCACGAGTACAATAACTTGGGCGGCGAAAATTGATAACGGATTTTTGTAGAGGGGTCAAATACAAGCATTTTTTAGTATAGAAGGAGGGTCCATCTCGCCCCGTTTAGGAGGTAATTATTTGAATTAACTGAGGATTACTTAGAGACGAAAAGAGATATTGGGAAGATTTAAACAGAGGAAAATTAGTTTTTTTTTGGAAACCATTAAAAATTTTCTTGAAACAATACAATACAATACAACTTTGAAAACAGCAAAAAACGTTTTTTTTTTTTTAATATTATAACGAGAATATCTCAAAAACGTAGTCTGATGAAATTTTTCTGATTCAGATTCGAGTTCAGCACACTAAAAACCTACAGAAAAGTATTATTTGGTTTCTGTAACAAAAATAAAATAAAATTTTGTTGACCAGTGTAATCGAAAAATTACGCTGAGCGAAATTGTTAATAGTAATAGTTGATTATTTGGAGAAGTCTACACTAATTTTTTGCATTTAATTAATTTTCCACGCATTTATTTCGCAGACCATTTTCTTTGCGTGCTGAAAAGTAAAATTCGTGTTTGTTGTTGTTTCTTTCATTACACCTTCGTTTTTTATTTGTTTTTTCATTTGTTTTAATTTTTTGCAATTGTGAAGCTATCAATGAGTACTTTATGTTTTCGTAAGCTTTTCTTCGTCTTTTTTTGGGGATCAACTTAAAATCATCATGCTTACTGGATGCTGTACACTGCTTACTGCTCACTGCATACAGCATACTGCATGTTGTGTTTTGCATGCTGCATGCTGCAATTTCTTAAGTCAAATTCTTTATTTAAATTAGATACGTTTACTTCCTGTTTTACTCCTTGACATTGAATAAAGGCATACATTTTTTTTCTCGCAAAAACACTTGTTGTTTTTTTGATATAATTTATAACACATTCACCAATTACTCAAGATTGATTTCAATAGAAAAAAAAACAAAATTGTTGAAATTGTATTGTTTATTTTCTTCTTCTACACATCTGGCTTTACTTTTGGCAAACATACAAACTGGACGACAGCCAGTTTGTTCTTCCTTGACCATACATATTATTCTTTATTTCCTTTCATTTGAATGAACTCATAGGATTAGGTCATGCTATCAATTTAAAATACCTAGTAACGTTGATGGTAGATCGTCTCTTAGTATAATGCAAATTCCCCTTGGTTGTCATTAAAACAGCAGCAGCAAAAAAAAAAATAACATTAATATTACCATCTCCTCCCCGTGGATGTACTGAACATTATTTAAATTCCTGATATTATTACAAAAAAAAGTAGAAGACACCATGACTTGAACATGGCAATAGTAGGTTTTAGGATGAATAAGAAAACTGGGTTACACTTGTAAACGTGTGTGTGTATGTACACACACTTGCATACATGTATGAACTGAATATAATTTTTGTTATATTTTTTTTGTTCTGAAATGAAATGACGTTTAATAACTGGTTTCAAGTTTTCAACCCCTTGGGCATTTTTTTTTAAGTTGTCCAATGAAAGAATATCATTCTTTTTGGTATTGTGTACTGCTTTTCTTTCTTATCTTTTTTGATGGTACCTACAGGAGTATATTTATGTACACATTGAATTTATTTTTTAAAGCAAACGCATTCAGTGGCGAAACAATAAAAAAGTGCGCGCAAATCTATTTTTTGAGTTAAGAAAATAAGAAAAAAAAGCAACACGATTTACGAAAGCCTTTGCATTTACTCTTACTTCATAAATTGCGGATACTACATGCACATTGACCTTGATTTCCGTCACATGCTGACAATAATTTCACGAATGCATACATATATGTATGTATGTAAAAAAAAAAAGCTTGGCAGTGTCGTTTTGTTTTGTCTTTTTGTTTATTCGTTTAAGAAAATTCACCCATCTCTAATTGCTATAATAAGCACACGCCGATCTTTCTAGCCCATTAAACTGATCATTTTGAGGTTAAAAAGTATTATTTTTGGATAACAGAGTATCTTAAGTGGCTTGGCTAACGCCCTCTTACATTTATACTATTTTTAGTCTTTAATCGCTGTTTTTTTACTCAAACATATATAATTTATTATCTGGTGTTGTGTGCGCCTTTGATTAGGGATTTGAACAACAAATTTCATAATTAATAACAATAGAGAAAGAAGCAGCTGTACAAGTTGTACTTGTTTTCTTTTTCCCATACCTTGTTACCAATTGGCTGTCGATTGTAAAATTATCTAGACTAGATTAAGATTATTATCAATCATAATAATTCTTTTCAACTTGGGAATCTTATCGAGATATAAAACTAATAAATTCGTCTGGTATTAAAATAAATATGTATCTTGTAAAGGGTCTCTCTACAAGAATACATTAGCGAAATTATATGTTTAACTGTACCCAATGTCCACTTTTCGAAACGGCATTTCTTATAAAAATTTAAAGTCTGGTTTGGACATGCCCAAATGTGCTCCCGTCTACTGTCCCAAAAGTGCCTCAAGTAGACATGCAAATCAACATTATTTTTTTTTTTTTAACAATGTTAAACAATAAAATAATTGTTTAAAAAACCCCATCTGGAGAAATGGGAAGTTTCAGTCAAGTTTAGTCAAGCCCCTGAAAAGGCTTCGGTAGGGGAAATCTAGACGAGGAAAACTTGTCAAATACTAGTGAGGCCCTTGCTAGAAAAAACTTATTGGATGAGTCTTTTTATCCCATCAAATATAAATACAGAAAAATCAAAGTAGGTATATACTTTTTAACTTTCAACATTACACATATTGCGATATAGCTCAGTGGCTAGCATGTTGGACTGGTAATCAGAAGGTCGTAGAAACAAATCCCAGTCGAGACTACTTTTTATTTTTCTTTGCTGTCTTTCTAGGCAAAAGGTTACTTAACGGGCAAGGACCTAGAAAGAATTGATAGTAACCCTTGCTAGAACCTTGCTAGCATCGAAGTTAAACTTTGTAGGGTCTCGTTAAAAACCAGTTTATTTTTCCAGGTGGTACATCACAAAATAACTAAATATGATAATTAAGAACCTATTTCGAGTTTTTTTTTTCATTCTGTATTAGTATGTGTCAATTGCATTAAAATCGCTCAAGGAACAACAAAATTTCATGAATTTTGAAAAAAAAACAAAACTCGAACTTTATCTTGCGTAACTCTGGCTTTTTGAAACATTATTCTTTCGTAAAATTACATTTTCGTTTATTATTTGAACGGTTCGTGAATGGATCTTCAATAGTTCTCGTATGATAAATTCGGGTCGGGATCGAACCATGTTTTACAGATCCTAGCTGATTTGATTTGATAGTGAAAACGAATTTTACTTGAGGAAAAATAAGATTCACGATTGAATCAAATTTGAATTTTTCACGAGGGAACGAATCATATTTTATCCTTCTACGACCCTTACTTTTTTCGTATGTTCCCTAAACGACTATAATAATTTAAAACTTCAAATTTGTCACTTAACATCTTCTCATTATAAAGTATTAATTTATTTAATTATTCTACAAGTAGCTTTAAGTTAAACGTTACAACGATAAACTTATTATTCAAGTTGTCCAATACTTTGTTATATTCAAATTCATTACTTACAATTTGTTTATGGATTCACTGTCTATTTTCGTTTGAAAATAAATATTTTATAGCCCGCAATAGATATATTTTGTTTTTTTTTTTTAGAGAGAACATAAAAATAGAAATTTGTATACCTAAGTGGGAAATTTGTGTGATAAACACTTTTATTTGTAGCAACACGTACATTCAGAAAAATCATTCTGAGAAAAAAAAAATAATGAGAATGACAACTGTGAACAAAAAAAAAAACTTATAGGACAATAAACTTTTTCATTGCATGAAATTTGTCTTTGACAACTGTAGAAAAGAACAGATTGTGGTGGTTTCATTAAGCAATATTTTAGATTGTATAAAACAAAAGTGCTCGTAACTACTTTTTTGTCTGAACAATGAATGGAAAGCTTTTCCATGAATTTTAAATCTTTTACAACTCGTCAACCTAAATTTGATGTCACTTACAATACATAATGTTAACTGCTGTAAATATTATTCTTATTTATTAGAAACGTGATAACACCATAAAATAATATGCGTCGAGATGGAGCCTGAGCGGGTAAACACATTTTCTCTGAATTTGGATCATAGTACATTTATGATATAACTTTCATTCCCACCTGGAAAAACAATCTAGCTTTTAACGGGGCACTGAAAATTTTAACATTGACCCTTACATGGTCTTAACAAGGGTTACTCTAGATTTTATCTAGGACCTCACCCGTTAAATTACATTTTGCCTCGAGAGACGTTAAAAAAATAATTTAAAAAAAATTATTTAAAAAGTTTTTTTTTCTAGCGAGGGCCTTACTAGTATTTGACAAGTTGATTAAATTTGACAAAAACTTGCCATTTTTCCAGGCGGGTTATTTCGATACAAACTATATTATTATATAATCTGTGTGCCTTTCTACATGACTTAATTGTTCAATTCCAGAAAAGCTCCAGCACAACCTAAAGACGAAAAATATAATGACAGCACTAACAACTAAAATAGAAAATCTCCTAAAGACGTATTTTTATTTTATATCCTTGATACTCATAGAAGTTATGATTTTTGTTGTTACAAATCAAAAAACAGGACAATAACTTTTTTTACAGGGGCCCAAAAAAGTAATTTTCTCTTCGAAAGAAGCCCCACAATATTCAACATATATGATAATGTCTCCTTGGAATTTTTATATCCAAAGGCCGACATCACATCAACTACAGAAATGTACTAACATGTAAAACTTTTGTATATTATGTATTCTGGAATTATACAACTAGAATGGATGATATATATTATTTCTAATGAGAGCGACGCGACGACCAACATTTTATTTTGCCAGAAATCCATTTTTTATTTTTATTTTTGAATCTAGCTGTTTAAGTGAATAGTTTTTGAAATATTAATTTTCAAACTGAAAATACTTAAGAAACAAAATTAAATGGTGGAATAAGATAATCCAATAGAGCCTGTTTAGATTGGATAGGATAGGAAATTTGAGCCTGGACTCGTGAGTCTCATTGTGTCTACATTCGACCATTTAGGGCGCCTCAAAACATATAGAAACAACAACAACTTTAATGCTTTGCACTCACGACATCCCCGACCACCCACTTCTCTTGTCCAGAAACTGCGATGGGACCGGTCTCAATCTTCCCGATCTAAACAGCCTCATACTCTGTCACTATGTTGTATTTTTTTCCATTGTAAGCTATTTTTTAAATTCCCGCCTGAAAAAACAACTTGTTTTTAACGAGGCCCTAAAAAGTTCTACATTGATGCTAACAAGGGCCTAGCAAGGGGAAGTATCGAAATTCTCTGTATACTACTACCCCAGCAAGTTTTCACTAGAAAGGGCCTCAAGCGTTTAGGACAAGTCTTCCTCAACTAGATTTGCCCTACAGAAAACTTTCCTGGACCTTGACTAAACTCGACAAACACTTGCCATTTTTTCACGCCGGTTACCACTCAACCATTCGTCTGTACATATTGTTAGTCACCGGAAATCAGAGGGGGGGTCCCTATAATTTTCTTTCGAACGACTAATATGTGGGCCACTTTTTCATTACAAAAGATACTTTTGCCACTTCCTCGCAAAAGGCAGTACCCCTTGAAAAACACATTTTTTGTTTTTAGGTGGTATAGGGTGGGTGCAGCGTGACATTGCAACTCACTTACTACCATGTCAGGAGTTACAAAAAGTCATTTTTATTGCTGGCACCTTAATCAATTTTTTCGCAAGGAAGCTCATGTGCAGCTATTAAAGCGAGTTTCGAAACTTTTTCAAATTAATATTAAATTTTTCCTTTTTTTAGCTTTCTCGACTTATTGAAGATTAATAGTTAAAGTGGCTATCGCGTGCAAAATGTAGTTACAAACACTATGTTCTTTAGTCATCATTCGATATACTGAAACTTTAACAGAATAAGAAAAAAAAATAAGAATTTATATAAATTTCCTGTTAGCTGAGTGGGTATATTAATCTTCCAATATCTAATTATTGGCAACAACAAAAAAAAACATACATTTCTTAATATACACGAAGACAAATCATCATTATATATAAAAAAGAAGAAGAAGAAAGTTTGAAGGTCACTGGTTGCGAAGGACACGCGATAATTCTTTCAATTAATACTTATTTTGTGTATCATGAGAGCTCAATCAATTAAAGATGAAAGAATGTAAGATATTTTTTTGTATCAAGGTCAGAAGTTATAATTTTTTTGTTGTATGTAAGAATTATGTATGTACTCATATTTGATGATTAGAAAAGCACTTTTTGTATTAATAACTTACAACTTTTAGACTTTAGAGTAAAACATTTCAAACATAATTTAAAAAACAATTATTGACTCGCACCACCCTCTGGGAGTACAAAGAAGCTAAAAGGAACAATGTTGTTGTTATTATTATTCTTGGCACAATATAATTTTTTAAAGAATACAAATTCTGTGAAGGCAAATGAATCATTCGTTTCGTTTGTGTCTGCTATTGTGCTTTTATTTCTTTAAACAAAAAGAAAACATTATGTAGTACAAAGTGCATTTATACTAGCGTGGGTGTTTGTTTGTATTAAAAAAGAAACAAATTAATATAAATTACTTGCAAGGCACGAGTATTCATACACACAATCATACATGCAATTTATATCTATCCAAGGAAAGACTCAAAATCACAAAAATATACTTCCCATTACACATGCACTTTATATACAGTTTTGCAGTAAATAATTATTATTGTGACTAATTATATTTGCAATAATCTACAACTCAATCATAAAATTAATAATTATAGTGAGTACATATGTATTTTGAAACCGAATGGACTTATCGTGCTATTTTTAGATAATCAAAGTTGCAAAAAAAAAAAAACAAGATAAAGTCATACAAACGACAAAAAAAATCCTAAAATTAATTGTTTGTTGCATTGTTGTTAAAAACCTATTATGTTGAGAATATGTGAAAAGAAAAATGCTTTAAAAAAATTGAACAGTTTGCTTTTGCCTGTTTATTGCTATTTAGATTTTATCGTTATTTCCTAGTAAATAGTTGGTACGAAAATTAAAAATCATGCAAATTGTATAACAGTTTCATTAAGATTTGTAAGATTTGTCTAGACTTCTTCAGCTTTTTCTTTTGTAATTTAAAATAAAACAAGGTGTGTATAGGACCACCTAGAAAAAATGGTAGGTTTTTGTCAAGTTTAGTCAAGGCCCTGAAAAGGCTCCGGTAGAGGCAATCTACACAAGGAAGACTTTTCAAATACTAGTGAGGCCCTCGCTTGAAAAAAATTGGTGGATGAGTCTTTTTATCCCATCACAAATACCCTATATAACGGGTGATTTTTTAACAGGTTTAGAACTTAAAAAAAAAAAAAAACACAAAAAATTCGAAAAAATGAATGAAATATTTATTTGAATCGATAGTTTGCAATTTAATGTTTAAAGATAATTTCATGCAAATGTTGACCGCGGCTGCGTCTCAGGTAGCCCATCCGCTGAGTCCAATTTTGGCATACTCTTTCACACATATCGGCCGGTATCTCACGAATGAATGCATGGATGTTGGCTTCCAGTGCGTCAATCGAAGCGGGCTTGTCCCTATAGACATTAGCCTTGACATACCCCCACAAAAAATAATCTAATGGTGTCAAATCGCACGATCTAGGCGGCCAATTGACCGGCCCGAAACGTGAAATTAACTGTTCACCAAACTCGCCTCGCAATTGCGCCATTGTTTCGCGTGCTGTGTGGCATGTGGCACCGTCTTGTTGAAACCACATATCATGCAAGTCAAGAACTTCCATTTCGGGCAAAAAAAAGTTTGTTATCATCGCTCGGTAGCGTTCACCATTGACAGTAACGCTGCGATTCGCATCATCTTTGAAGAAATATGGCCCAATAATGCCGCCGGCCCATAAACCGCACCAAACAGTGGCTTTTTCGGGATGCATTGGTAGCTGTTGCAATGCTTCTGGCTGATCTTCACTCCAAATGCGGCAATTATGCTTATTTACGTACCCATTCAACCAAAAATGAGCCTCATCGCTGAACACAATTTTTCGATAAAAAAGCGGATCCTCGGCCAGCTTTCCAAGAGCCCATTCACCAAAAATTCGGCGTTGTGGTAGGTCGGCTGGCTTTAGTTCTTGCACCAGCTGTATCTTAAAAGGCTTTACGCCCAAATCCTTCCGCAAAATTTTCCACGTAGTGCTGTAACAAAGGCCTAACTGCTGGGAACGGCGCCGAATCGACATTTCGCGGTCTTCTGTCACACTAGCTGATACGGCCGCAATATTTTCTTCACTACGCACAGTACGTAAACGTGTTGGTGGTTTAATGTCCAACAAAGTAAATTTGGTGCGAAATTTGGTCACAATCTTCCGAATAGACTGCTCAGAAGGTCGAGAATGCCGACCATAAAATGGAAGCAGCGCGCGATGAACATTTCGAACCGAGCACGAATTTTGATAGTAAAATTCAATAATTTGCAAGCGTTGTTCATTTGTAAGACGATCCATGGTTAAATTGCAAACCAAACTGAAGCTGTTTGACAGTGACACAAGGTACTAAACACACGTCAGCTGTCAAAACCAGTGTTGCCAAAACCAAACCAGCTAAAAAATCACCCTTTATAAGAAAAACCAAAAAAATATAGTATGCCCATCATACAATAGCAAGAAAATTAACGTAAGTATATACTTTTTCATATTCAACATTACATTACTGTATTACGAAATAGCTCAGTAGCTAGAGTTGTGGACTGTTGAGACAATTTGTTTTTGTTTTGTTGTTCTCTCTAGGCAAAAGGTTACCTAACGGGCAAGGCCCTAGAGAAAATCGATAGTTACTCTGCTAGCATCAATGTTTAAATTTTAAGGGCCTCGTTAAAAACTAGATTATTTTTCCAGGTGGGAGGTTTAACGAAATTCTTTTTTGTGTTTGAAGAGGCCATGTATACCATTATGTATTGGATATAAAATATAGTTGAAATGTCGGCCGCGACTTCTCACGGTGCAACGAATCCGAGAAGTTTAATTTTGAATAGTCGACACTGCCGCATAAATCCGACTGAACTTGACGGATAGGTTGACTTATGTTGACTTTGAAGGCAAGAGTCCAGTCGATTGTGACCTATTGACAAAGACCTGCGACTTCAGAAAACCCCATAAGAAAAAATGTGACGGGGTCAAATCCTACAATCTTGGTGCCAACACGTTACCTCCGCGAGAGACTCGTATTGTTGTCCTGTCGAAACTACACAGCTTTCTCATTATTATTATCCAATTACGTAGTGCTGTCCTATCGAAGCCACATGTCGTTCACATCCAATTTGGGTCAAAAGAAATTGTTCATTATCGATCGGTAGAGTTCTCCGTTGACAGAATTGACGGAATTGATTGATTGATTAAAACAACATCGACCCATTCCTATTGAAAAACCTTTACAATGCGTAAAAAGTATAAAAATTGTTGATCGTATCCTCATTTTTGAATTTTCCACCAATAATAACCACGTACTGAATATTTTGAAAAAAAAAAACTGCCACCTAAAAACAGAAATGTTTTTCCCGAGGTACTGCCTCTTGCGAGGAACTGACAAATCCTCCAAGAAAGTACTTGTCTTGAATAAGTGCTTTTCATTTAGCCGTTCGGACTCGGCAAAAAATTTCCGCTCCCCTCCATTCCTGCCAATAACACACGCACACAGGAATGGTTGAGAGTTGTAAGTCACTAGGACCTGTTTCTCCACGAGCTGTTGCGTCACCAAATTTATTTAATTTAAATGATTCAAGTTTAATGGGTTTTTGATTTTTCTATATGATAAAGAACAGTTTAAATCATAATTTTCCACAAATAAACTGGGGAAAAATAATAAAATATGTAGTCATCAAATAAATATAGGCTAGTAGGTACAGTACATACCTTTTTGTTTTGTTAACAGAAATCACTTCTTTAAAAAAAACTCGAGTAAAACTATTAAAGTGTAAAATTGCGTTAAAGCAAATTTCACAGAAAATTTTTAAAACGTATTCATTTTCTTAATAATTGAATATTTACAATCGTCAAATCAATAATCTTGGACTGTAAGGGACTTTCCTGTTCGCCAAGTACCTATTGTTATTTCCTTTCTGAAAAAATTGCAGTTAAAACACATTTCCTTTACTCATCTATCAAATTCCAGTGACAACTCTAATCCTAGTTATCTTGCGGAAATAGTCTTAATACTACTTGTTATTTATTTTAAAAAGTCAATGTTCATATTTATAAATAATTTGGTTCAAGTACGAAATGAAAAGTCTCATTATTCTCGAGAATTCCGTTGTTGTTAACAAAATGAACAAAACAAAAACATCATAATCAGCTTTAAAGCTAAAAAAAAAATAATTAATTCTTGACAGGGTGTGAAAGATAAATTGCAATATTTTCCTCAAGTCATTCTATCTTATAATATCGTTATTTAGTAATGTTCGCCTCCATTGCTTTTGTAATAACTTAATAAGAATTCAAAGATGAAGATTGAACAATCAAAACAAAACACTCTTTCTCACACGCCTACTGCCACACCTCCCTTAAGTCTGCTTGGCAACACAATATTATTACATATAGGTTGGTATTTTTTTGTATTTAGTTTATAATGTCTAATTAGCCAGCAAGCATTTTAGCTGACTCTTCAAAATTGTTTGCTCTCCATGAGTGCCTTGTGCAAACACAAAAAGTGCATCAGAGCAAAACCAAAGCTCATTAAAAAGCTAAATTAAAACTATTATACCTGCCTGCGTCGTCGTCGTGTCATCGAAAAGAAATTTTCAAAACTTTCACACTCATACATTATTAAGCTTAGATACTTCCCCTCTCTTACTCAATTTTTTCTTGTATAAAAGTACATGTCCAACTATAATAATAAAATAAAATTCTTCAAGGGTTATACTGTAAACTGTACTATACAATATGAATACACCACTCTTATAACGAGAGTGAGAGCCAGATAAAGGGGAAATATCTACTCAGCTGATTTTATAAAAGAAATAAAAAACCACTCGAATAAAATACACTCAAAGAACAAAGATACACGAGTAGGTACTAACAATAAAAAAAGATGTAAAAATAAATTAGTAAAAGCTTTTGGATAATTGTTTATTCTAGCAAATGGTTTTATTGTGTAGGTAGGAGTAAAATAGAATTTTGACGCAATGTAATTTATCGTGTCAATGTGTTTTGCATTGTTGTACTTGGTTTTGGTTCATTATACCCTGTCTGCATTGATGGTTATGACAGAATTCAATCGGGTTTTCATTTTGGCAAGTGTTGCCGTGATTTTGTGAATGCAATGTTACACCTTTTTTTTAAGATACAGATTTTTTTTCTTGATACTTCACATTTCAATTATTATTATCTTTCAAATTAAGAGCCCCACTTGGATGCTAATGAATAGTTTAAGCACTTCATCCACCTGTTAAGTTTTCTAAGTATGATATAATTAGAATGCATTGATTGTTATCAATTAATTATTGTTAAGTGATAAATTGTTGATATGTCGGAACTAAAATTATCTTGCTTAAATTGCAAACAAAGCGATGAAGTTTGGTTAACACTAGCATTTTGAAGTGCAAACGTGATTGAACTTAATTCGAAATTTTCATTGCAATATTCTAACGTTGACTACGATATTGACATTGGTACGAGTATATTAATATTAGCACATTCGAATTAATTTATTTAAATTGATTTTGGAAAATTGCAATTGATTATTAAATCTTTAAGTCAATTTTACACAACTTTTTTTGAAAGTATTGACTTGTTATATATAGCAAGAATTGTTTCATGTAGAAAAAAAGAGATTTTAATCAAACTTGTATTTGAATCGACACGGTTTAAAAGATCACGATTTGGTCTTTGAACGACACAATTGCCAGTTCATTTCCAGTACGTTGTGCTATCAATTGACACAAAATCGTTGGTTTTTTCAAAGGTTAAGAAATTTTGGCAAATGTCTTTGTCATTTCACGTATTTTTTTTTTCACTGTTGAAAAAAAAATCGGATAAATTTTCATAGTCACATTCAAATTGCATTGGATCAGTGGTCAAATTAGTGTCTTTCGTTGACATTTCCTTTGTCAATTGAGATATTTTAAGTTGTCTTTCAAATTTGGTGTCTTTCATTGACGCTATTTAGATTGAGAAGATTGAGACCGGCCTCACGGCAGTTTCTGGGCAAAAGAAGTGAAGAGGTCCCCTCACTTCTCTTGTCCAGAAAATGACGTGAGACCGGTCTCAATCTTCTCAATCTAAACAGGGTCATTGAAAAACATTGTTTGTCAGTTCAAAGACAACCAATTTTGGAGTATTTCCACTTGTCATTTTGTAAATGTCGCAAAATGCGTCTTTCGTCAGTTGGTAACTGACAAATGGAAACTTAGCATTAACATTTCGATGATGAAGAAGTTGAAAGAAGTTGTTTTTGCCATACGTTTGCCTGTGCGTTTGTGAGCCCATGTGCACATCGAGCTATACCCTTAACGGACGGGTTTTCAAATTTTCTTATTACACTGTGCTAATCAATTTAGATGCAATCAAAAAAACTGTTCCAACTTTCACATATTGTCGGCTTAAAACTTAATTAAAATATCAAAAACTTAAATCAAATATCAATGTCTCGTAGCTTTGTCATGGTTCCTTTTGGTTCTATCAATCAGTTTTGAAACCAATTACGGTCGAAAAATTCCATTTTGTTACCCTTTAAACCGGTTTTTTGTGTTTTCTTAGTAATTTTTTAAAATATACGAGGTTTCCAAAATAAATTTAATATCTGTCGCAATGCATCTTAAAAAAGAAAATCGAGCGAATAGCTAGTGGTATGCAAAACTAATTAAAATCAGATGTTTGACAAATCCAGAATTAACCATAAAATTAATTTTTATCAAAATGAAATTTAGTCTAAGTTTTGGTCACCCTTTTTTTTTGTCAAATATGGTTTTTGGTCATGTGTGCTTACGGTCACCTATTTCACTGTTCACACAAGCCGCAAATCGCCGGTAGTACGCAGTGCCGATCGCCAAGTATTTAAAATTTTTGTGGGTAAAGCTAGGTTTATCAATTGACGAAAGACAAATTTTGCGTTATTTTTCCAAATAAAAGTAGAAATATTCCAAATGGTTGTCTTTACATTGACAAACTGGACATACCTACATTGAAAAAAAGACCAATTTGTTTTAAAAATTTGAAAACTAAGCGCCATTCGAATAATTAAATATTTAAATAAATAATTAAAAAAGTTAAAAATTTAATAGCGAAATATGAAAAGAGTCGGTTTCGAAAGTCATGGCCCAGAACAACACTAAAAAGGTGTTTTTGGGGCAAAATAAAAAACCTCTAAAATCGGATTTCAAACCAACAATCAATATTACGAGTACATCGTGTTTTTCGCTGAGACAGCGTTAGAGACGGATATTGAAATTGGCTCATAACGTTAAATGGCCAGGACTCACGTAAAAGACGTGAAAACATAAGTGTTCGACTATGAATGATTTCATTATTTGGTAAGCAATATGAAGCTGATCGATGGCTTCACACTCATAAGAATGTGCACAAACCAACATAATATTAAGCGAACTTAACGTTTACCATAAAATATTGCCCAACAAGTGTTAGTTTTTAAATGTTGAATGTCAAAAATGTCAAAAACACATGAAAACGTGTTACACATCCTATGTTCAACGTAAAGTATTAAACATTATGTGTTCACGTTGTACGTAAAATGCTAAAATTGCTCTATTAACCTCAACAAATTCCACAGGGAACTGCCAAAGGTGATTTTATTACACATACAGAAAGTACCTACACACACTACTGTATAAAAGTAAAAAAATAAAAAAATTATTTTCGTGGCTTGCATTTTGATTTTATACAAGAGAATTCAAGGATATGATAACTTCATGTCAAAATAATTAAAAAAAAAAAAAAAAAAAAACGAAACAAAGAATGACTTTCACTATAAACAAAAGTCCACAAGCTATTACTGTTGTATTTATAAAATAAACATACAAGTCTGGTCGTTAGGGAAATGTAAACTATACTTCTAGGCCATCCATTGTTGCAAATTTGATAAGACAATTTCTATAGAAAAATCTTTGGAGTTTGTTTCTTGTGTTTTCTATTATAATTATGTGTTTTCAATTAAATAAATTGATACAAATAAGTTACTTAGCAATGCGATTAACCTAATCTATATCGGGCAAATCCAACGGACATGTGCCACTTATTGATTTAAAATTCATTTTGGTTAAAGATTTAATAATATGTTTTGAAGTGTGTTTAGTCGACTATTGCTTAACCAAATAAGATAAGATAACAATAAACTTATTATCTTATTGATTAAGTGCAAAATAAACGTCTGTTGAATAGTTTTTATGGGCCATTGGATTTCATCTAATCAATTTATTAAATATTTGATTTCTTTGGTGTTGTACATCAATAAAATAATAAATTCAATCGTAATTTTTTTTGTTAATTCTGAACGATGTCTTGTTTTTATGTTTTTATCTTTCTGGTTTTTAACTTTATTTATGTGCCAGTTTATTTGTTTTAGGACAACATTCAAAAAAGCGATACTCCATTTATAGATGAATTTTAAACTTATCTGTGGTCTGTTTGTAAATTTCAATGAAAAGAAAAAGAAAACAGAAATTCAGGGTGGGGTACTGTTTTGTTGCTTTTATTAATTTAGTTCAATTAAGCAACGTACATATATGTTATCTTTTTGACATATATGTATGTATGTATAAATGCAATCATACACGCCTTTAAATATTTTTTTTGTTACAATCAGACAGCGGTTTAGACTTCTTGACAAAAAAAAAAATGGTATTGCATTCCATCGAGACTTGAACATGGGAAATTGTTATCAGAAGCTTTAACCCTTGTTTTTTCTCTTCAGTGCGGAACAATTATATTGTTGGAAGCTTCAGCACTCTGGATATAAATTAATCACATATTAGTTGAGTGACCCTATTCGAGGCCTACTTTTACTTCACTAGATGATACAATTTAATATGGCAATGGATGTTGAGCAAAAGTGATTAATAACTGAAAAGATTGTTTTATTGCTTTTGGTCAGCTAAGTTTGCATCACATTTGAATGGCCTTATTTTCTAGTTTCAAAAACTCACTTACATAATTATATCAAAACTCATTATTAACCCGACAATTAACCCTAGTTGTCGATACCATCCAAAATTTTATATGTTGCTAATTGACATGAAGTAAACATTGAAACTGATGGTGCTTATGTACATACGAAAGACGCCGCTCATTTATCTAAATTGACTTGTTGCCTAAAATTTGTTGTGAATATTCTAAATTGAATATTTCTTCAGAAAAAATTTCTTCATTATTTTATATTTCCGTTCTTAATTGGCACACAAAACAAATTTAAGGGGAAATATTTTTTGAAAAATGCCATTTGGACACACTAATAAATTTAAATTTGTAGCATTTTGATTAACAAACTCGTATTATAAATATGTTTTCGTTTTTTGTAATTTAATTGCAGGATCTGATCATTCTCTTCATGAACAACATATGCCAAATACCAGTGATGTTGCTCTCGAAGCTGGAATTCCTGAGCAATGTGCCGATCCAATAACACCACAACAACAGCAACTGCAGCAACAACATCAACAACACCCACAACATCAACAACATCAACAACTTCAACAACATCCGCAGCTTCAACAACATCAACAACAACAGCAACCACAACAGCAACAACATCAGCAACAACAACAGCAGCAGCAACAACAGCAGCAACAACAGCAGCAGCATCAGCAGCAACCGCAACTGCAACAACAGCAACAACAACAACAACAGCAGCAACAACAAGAGCAGCAACAAATAGTTCAGCAGCAAAATCAACCTCCTCCAACAATTATTAACTATCAAAAAACGCATCATCACCATCCTCCACAGCAACAACATATCCAACAATATGTTCCAATTATCAACCAAAACACCGTCACAAAGGAAAATATGCGAGATATTAATCAAAACGTGCCAAATAGCGCTTCACAACATCTCTCAAATACAAGAACTCAGCAAAAGGATCATACCATTAATTCGCATTATAATACTCACATTGATGAACCACATCAACCACAAAATCAGCAGCACCAAGCCCATCAGCATCAACAACAACCACAACAGCACCATCAGCATCATCACCAACATCAACAACACCAGCAATATCAACACCTTCGCAATACCAGCCAACAACAGCAACAACAAAATCCATCTGTGCCTACAAACAGCAACGCAACTGTCCATAATAATGACTCTTCAGTCCAACAACTGCCGACGGCGGTGCCAATGGTTAACAAAACAATGTCCTGGACGAACTCCCATACGAAGAAAAGTACCGCGTCTGTAGCGGTAACTGCCACGCCAACATCGACACACAAACCGTTCAATCATCATCCGAAACCATCATCGTCGTACAACTCGTCAAACAGCACCCATCATCAACAACCACAAGTAAAGAACTATGGTACCATGAAGACTCCATCGTCACCCGTTGCAAACTCACAAAATAATAGCATCAATCAATTGATGACAACAGCGCCGCCACCTCAAGTAAATGTTCCTCAAGAAAGAAAATACAATGGACCAGGTGCAATGGAAAACAAGTCCTCGGTATCGACTACCTCAATTGCTAGTTCTGTAGTTCCCCAACAGTTCCAACAAAATTTGCCTACAGACTCAACCAAACCAGCAGTGGTTCAACAGCAAGTTAAAAAGACCGAAGTTCTTAACTTAGCTCCTCCTATTTCAGCGAATGCAACAACTGCTGGCAGCTCATCATCCTCTCAATCTTGGGCAAGTCTATTTGTCAGTGCAAATACAACAAACTTCACGACATCTTTGGCTTCAAGCTCGGCAAATCCGGCTCCAGCATTACCACCACCATTTTCATCAAAGAAACCAATTGCTAAGGTTGCTCCATATGAGGGAGTAACACCAGTGACTCCAACTCCACCTGTGGTCACCCCCGGTGCTATGTCTTATTCAGCAGCTTCAGCTCAGAATCTTCCACCGCCAACTACTAACAACAATAACCAAGTGGGAACGTCGAAACAAAAAGCATCAGCGGAGACTCTGTTGTCAACGGCGGCACGGAACAGCAACATCGACGAATGGTCATACAAGTTTGCTGACTTTCTGACAAAATCGAAGACAGACTTTTCGGCAGCAAGTTTGAGACCCAGAGGGTTAACGAACCCCTCGAATTATTGCTACATCAACTCCATTTTGCAAGCTCTCATGGGATGTGCACCATTCTATAACTTGATCAAATCAATTCCCAAACAATTGGTTGTACTCAGCACCGAAGTTAATACTCCCACCATAAACGCAATGTAAGTATTTGTTGTTTTTTTTTTAATTTGAATTCAAAATATTTTTTTCACAAGTTTAGTCAGCGGTTTGCACTTGTTTTTTTTTGTGCAAAAAGCGTTACACTTGTGGTAGAGCAATTTGAATTTAAATCTGAAACCAATGGTAGACTGTTCTAGTCTAACTTGGTGGACGATTGATTTTCAGAACTTTTCTAGAGAGTTGAAATAAATAAATTTTATATTTATTTCCTAGTTGAGAAGTAAACATCTTAAGCTCCAAGCTTTTTATCTAATTTCGGTAAAATTTTAAGTACATACAAGATTTTTAACTTTTGGAGTGCAAGTACTAGGAATGGCTGAAAAGTGAAATAATATGTTATTTGTATGTAGTTTATGCATTGATTCACAAGCTAAGTCAGCGGTTTGTACTTGTTTTTTGTGCAAAAAGCGTTACACTTGTGGTAGAACAAATTGAATTTGAATCTGAAACCAATGGTAGACTATTCTAGTCTAACTTGGTGGACGATAGATTTTCAGAACTTTTCTAGAGAGTTGAAATAAATAAATTTTATACTTATTTCCTAGTTGAAAAGTAAACATTTTAAGCTTAAAGCTTAGAATTCGTTGAAATTTAAAAAAAAGATTAGGCAGGTTTTTGTTCTAAAATCGAAATATCACAAGCTAGTCAGCGGTTTGTACTTGTTTTATTGTACAAAAAGCGTTACACTTGTGGTAGAACAATTTGAATTTGAATCTGAAACCATTGATAGACTGTTCTAGTCTAGCGTGGTGCAAGATTGAAGTTCAGAACTTTTCTAGAGATTTGAAATAATTTAAATGGTTAATTATTTCCTAGTTGAAAAGTAAACATCTAAAGATTAAAGCTTTTAATCCTAATATTATTTTGACCAAATTTTTAGT
The DNA here is from genome assembly GCA_946251815.1 of Dasysyrphus albostriatus. Taxonomy (NCBI): domain Eukaryota; kingdom Metazoa; phylum Arthropoda; class Insecta; order Diptera; family Syrphidae; genus Dasysyrphus; species Dasysyrphus albostriatus. The sequence continues at coordinate 145,359,649 of OX276336.1, forward strand.
ACTTCAAAGTGAAATATAAGATTATTTTATCGTCGTCGTTCAAAAAAAAAAGAATGCCTAAATCCATTTCATTTTATTTTGAAACATCTGTACTTCTTATCGATTTTTACTTACTAGAATTTGAAAATGTTTGATCAAAAGAAATGTTTCCCTTATAAATAGACCAACATAAGATTTTGAGGACCTTTTACAGAGCTAAAATGTTTTTATTTTATTATATATATCGTATTATATATATCGTAAACTCACAAGCTAAGTCAGCGGTTTGCACTTGTGCTTTGTGCAAAAAGCGTTACACTTGTGGTAGAACAAATTGAAATTGAATCTGAAACCAATGGTATACTGTTCTAGTCTAACTTGGTGGACGATTGACCTTCAAAACTTTTCTAGAGAGTTGAAATAATTAAATTGGTAAATTATTTCCTAGTTGAAAAGCAAACATTTTAAGCTCAAAGCTTAGAATTCATTGAAATTTAAAAAAAGATTAGGCAGGTTTTTGTTCTAAAATCGGCTGAGCAAAGTGAAATATCACAAGCTAGTCAGCGGTTTGTACTTGTTTTATTGTACAAAAAGCGTTACACTTGTGGTAGAACAATTTGAATTTGAATCTGAAACCATTGATAGACTGTTCTAGTCTAGCGTGGTGGAAGATTGACTTCAAAACTTTTCTAGAGAGTTGAAATAAATAAATTCTGTACTTATTTCCTAGTTGAGAAGTAAACATCTTTAGCTTTTAAGCATTTATTTTAATTTCGAGGGACCTTAAAAAAATTTTCGAACATAATCACTCATACTCATAGACTTCGAGTTTAATCTGGTGCATGATTGAAAACTTTGAACCCAGCCTGGACGTGTTAGTTTTCAATCTAGATGATTTTAGGACAATATAAATCTTTATTCATATCTTTATTCTTCGTGTCCCACCAGAGTAGTCAACTTCCTTGACTCCGCACTCTCAATCAGCTGCCATGGAAAATATAATTTTAACTTTATTACATCCCTTAAAAGGGTAAATTAAACTCAAGGATTAACATAAAATATATATTTATATATTTCAGGTTGCAGTTTGCTTCCGAGTTTTCCTCATTGCCCTCAGGATTGCGTCTGAATCGTCCACTTAAACCAGTGAAAGGTAAAGATGAAATCGGCGGTGAGTTGCATTGTGATCCAGCTTTTGAGCCAACTGCAATTTATAAATTGTGGAACGATAGTCGCGAAGAGCATGTTGAAGGAAGACAAGAAGACGCAGAAGAATTCCTAGGTTATGTGTTAAACAAATTAAACGATGAAATGTTGGAGGTAAAAGAATTTAAAAATATAGACTCATTGGAAAATATCATAAAAATATATATTTATATATGTAGGTTATCAAGTTGATTGCAAAACCAACAGTTGAACAAAACGGAAATGAACAAACTCCTGACAATGATGAAGGACAAGTGTGGCAGGTAATTCGAAATATACTTTTATTTATTTTTGTTTTATGTATATTTCTCTTTCATATTTCTTTTCAGATAATCAACAATCGTAACAAGGGAATTGTAACAAGACAAACAGATTTTGGTAAAACACCCTTAAGTGATATCTTCCGAGGAGAAGTACGTTCTCGTTTACAACGTGAAGGTGAATACTGTACCGATTTAATTGCACCATTTTTTACACTTCAACTTAATATTGAGGTAAATTGTTATGATGTTGTCTTTAGATTAAATCTGATTTGTGTTTTTTGCTTATGTAGAAAGCTGCTTCTGTGAGAGAAGCACTCGAGATTCTCGTGGGACGGGATCAACTCGAAGGTGTAACGGGTAGTAAAAGCAAACAAGAAGTAGTTGCATGGCAACAAATGACTATAGAAAAACTGCCTGTTGTATTGATTTTACACTTGAAATGGTTCAATTATAGATCTGATGGATGCACAAAGATTCTTAAAACCGTAGAATTTCCTGTGGAATTAAAAATTGATCCAAGTAAGTAAAATTTCCTTCGTTCATATAAAAGTCTAAGATGTTACAACATCCACAATTCAACATATTGCATTATTATGTTGTGTGAAGAACAATATTAAAATATTTAACATTCAAAGGTTGAAATTTGTCATCTTAATGGTAAAGGTCATAGAATTCAACTACTATCTGAATTGTTTAAAACTATAATATTTTTTGTGTAACTTAAGGGGGGGGGGGGGGGGTAATCAGTTAATTTCTTTTGTATTAAAAATCATCAGGATCTTTCTTAAGGCACCAATTATTGCTATGATTGAAACTCATCATTGAAAACTTTATTGATTGATTTTGAGACGTCTCGAAAGAAATTTTTTTTTTTGATGGACGAATAAAATTTTGAATTTCTAGCCAACAAAATTCAAAGAGCCCCTACTTTCCACATAAAATGGCTTTAAATATTTCAATGATCATTCGTAGGGTAGTTCAATTCTTTAAATAATAAAAGTAATTTTATGTGAAAAGTTGAGCATATTTGAAAATGTTTGTTGGCTGGAAATAATAATTAAGTTTTGAGCTTTATTAGTCCACCAAAAAAATAAACGATTTTCCTTTCAAAATGCCTTAAAATTGATAACAAAATTTTCAATGACAGCTATAACTGCTGTCTAAAGTAGGAATTGTGTGTTTATTTACTAAATTCCTTGTTGAAAAAATAAAAATCGAGAGAAGTCTTTTACGTCATTTAAATTGATGTACAAGAATAGAAATTGTGATGGAAAAATAAGCGTCTTAAGTTACTGGATTCCTGTCGGCTTTTTAGTTTCCTTGAGTTGTGTTTTTAGTTTTTATATTGGTAAAAGTAAAACTAACTTTAATTGATGTACACAATTAAAAACTGTGATAGAAATACACGACTTTTTCAAAGCAGGAATTCTGTGTTTCATTACTGAATACCTTGTCAAAAAAGTAACGTTCGACTTGAAAGTCTCATTGAGTTGTGCTTTTAGTATGTATCTTGGTAAAAGGTCACATAGAAAACTCTCTTTGCATCATTTCAATTGATGTTCAAGATTAAAAACTGTGATAGAAAAAAGATGACTTTTTCAAAGCAGGAATTCTGTGTTTAGTCACTAAATACCTTGTCGAAAAATTCACAATCGACTTTCAAGTCTCATTGAGTTGTGCTTTTAGTATCTACGAGTATATTGGTAAAAGGTCACATAGAAAACTCTCTTTGCATCATTTCAATTGATGTTCAAGATTAAAAACTGTGATAGAAAAAAGATGACTTTTTCAAAGCAGGAATTCTGTGTTTAGTCACTAAATACCTTGTCGAAAAATTCACAATCGACTTTCAAGTCTCATTGAGTTGTGCTTTTAGTATGTATATTGGTAAAAGGTCACATAGAAAACTCTCTTTGCATCATTTCAATTGATGTTCAAGATTAAAAACTGTGATAGAAAAAAGATGACTTTTTCAAAGCAGGAATTCTGTGTTTAGTCACTAAATACCTTGTCGAAAAATTCACAATCGACTTTAAAGTCTCATTGAGTTGTGCTTTTAGTATGTATATTGGTAAAAGGTCACATAGAAAACTCTCTTTACATCATTTCAATTGATGTTCAAGATTAAAAACTGTGATAGAAAAAAGATGACTTTTTCAAAGCAGGAATTCTGTGTTTAGTCACTAAATACCTTGTCGAAAAAGTAACAATCGGCTCTAATGTCTCATTGAGATATGCTTTTAGTATGTATATTGGCAAAAGTTCACATTGAAAACTCTCTTAATATCATATCATTTGATGGACAAGATTAAAAATTGTGATAGAAAAACATGACTTTTTCAAAGCAGGAATTCTGTGTTTTGTTACTGAATACCTTGTCGAAAAAGTAACAATCGACTTGAAAGTCTCATTGAGTTGTGCTTTTAGTATGTATATTCGTAGAAGTTCACATAGAAAACTCTCTTTGCATCATTTCAATTGATGTTCAAGATTAAAAACTGTGATAGAAAAAAGATGACTTTTTCAAAGCAGGAATTCTGTGTTTAGTCACTAAATACCTTGTCGAAAAATTCACAATCGACTTTCAAGTCTCATTGAGTTATGCTTTAAGTATGTATATTGGTAAAAGGTCACATAGAAAACTCTCTTTATATCATATCAATTGATGTATAAGATTTAAAACTGTGATAGAAAAAAGATGACTTTTTCAAAGCAGGAATTCTGTGTTTAGTCACTAAATACCTTGTCGAAAAATTCACAATCGACTTTCAAGTCTCATTGAGTTATGCTTTAAGTATGTATATTGGTAAAAGGTCACATAGAAAACTCTCTTTATATCATATCAATTGATGTATAAGATTTAAAACTGTGATAGAAAAACACGATTTTTTCTAAGCAGGAATTCTGTGTTTAGTCACTAAATACCTTGTCGAAAAATTCACAATCGACTTTCAAGTCTCATTGAGTTGTGCTTTTAGTATGTATATTGGTAAAAGGTCACATAGAAAACTCTCTTTGCATCATTTCAATTGATGTTCAAGATTAAAAACTGTGATAGAAAAAAGATGACTTTTTCAAAGCAGGAATTCTGTGTTTAGTTGCTGAATACCTTGTCGAAAAAGTAACAATTGGCTTTAAAGTTGCGCTTTTAGTGGAAAATTCCCTTTATATAATTTCAAATGATGTACAAGAGTAAAAACCGTAAAAAAATAAGTTGCTTTTTCTATGTTTTTGTTTTTTTTTTTCCTGGGATCCCTTGTCAAAGTAACAACCGTTTTATTTGGTTCTATTTTTAAGTAAGAAAAGTTATTGTTTATACTATGCACACTTATTAATTTGTAAAAGTGATCTTTTTCACTTATTTGATTTGATGTTGAAAAAGTAACAATCCTTGTAGTCAATGGATGTATCTTATTTATTATTTTTTGATCCCTGATCGAAATAGTAAACAATCTAAATTTAATTGCATTTGTTCAATAATAACCAAATCAGTCTTACGCTTTTTATACACAACTGAAATTAAACCTTTTCGAAAGAGCAGATAAAACCAAAAACCAACTTTTGAATAAATTGTATTTATTTATTTTCATATTTAAAAAATAATATATTTAAAAGAGCTGAAAATATAATCTCAATTTTTATCTTCCAGAAATCCTTTCATCAAAGAAATACTCCCAAAAACAACGCGTTTACCGTCTTTTTGCCGTAGTTTATCATGATGGCAAAGAGGCATCAAAAGGTCATTACGTCACCGATGTTTATCATACTGGTTATTCAAGTTGGTTGCGGTTCGATGATAGTACAGTGAAACCAGTTAGTGAACACAATGTATTAAGGCCCAGAATCCCACGTGTACCCTACCTGCTATACTACAGACGTTGTGATACAATGCCCAACTTACCACAAACCACCAACACAACGCTTCAAGCTAATGCCAATGCGAATAAGTAGTAAGATTCATTAAATTAATATATATTTTAGGTTAGACATATTTTTTCATAGGTGACTGCATGGTTAAAGAGAAGATCAAACTTTTTGTATAATAAGTCTTGCGCTCTTAAATTTCTCTAGAGTTTTAATTTTGTTTTACGCGTAATAAATGTAATATTAGACGATAAGGTATGTGTAATATTATAACGAGTTCAGATAGGTTTTTATCAATAACGGGATATTAGTTTTTATGTAAAATATTTTGGTTTTAAGAATTAATATTAAATGTGGCTGGTATTATTTAAACAAAATTATGAAAAAAATATTATGAAAAAAAAAAAACAAATATATTCTTATAAAAAGTAAGTTCTGCTTTTAGCACTAGTTAGGTATTAATCACTGACTTAATTGGACATAAACTAATATTGTTTGTATAATTTGTTACATAGAGTTGTTTCCACTCTGTATTGTTAGAAAGAGTAAAATCTTTACCATTTATCTTAAAAAATCAGATAACTAAAAACAATATCATTTTATGCTATGAAATTTTATTGTTAAGTGAACTGTATATAGTTATTACAAAACGAGAAATAATGAGATCCGGGAATTACGATGAAAATATAAGTATATAATATAATAGCTGTATCTATACTATAATAACTTATATTATGCTGTAAATAATGAAATATGTTGTGTTAATAATAGCCTACAAACTTTATACAGAGAAAAATTATTGTGTACTGAATTAAAAAAAAAAATTAAGAACCAACCCCCTCCCAGCTAAAAAAAAAAAAAACGGATACGAACATTTATACACACTAATGTGTGTGTGCATGCATCAATTTTATATGAAAATAATTAAACTAAAACTTATTAGAAATCATATATCTTTTTTTCAATTTCTCACAATTTGTTTTTGATATTCGAAATCAACTAGACTGACCCACACACGTTAGTATCATTGTTTTCTTTTTATTGCAATAAAGCAACCAACTTCTAAAACCAGCAAGATGAAATGGCCATTTTTTAACACATATACATACATTATTTTGTTGGTATTGATGCAACTGGCTTGCACTAAGAATAATCCACTGTGTACTGTAAATAATATACCTCACTGTTGGTTTATTTAAAAGTTTAGATAGAATGTCATGAAAAACACAACTTTGTTTTTTTTTTATTGAATGACAAAATTTTAACGATAATGTCTATTTCAAATGAAACGTATGTATCAAGTATAAGAATGTTATATAGTATAAATTTGTATACATTTTATTGTACATATATACTAAAATAAAATGAATACAATTTTACCATAGCTTTTAGAATTAGCTTTATTAGTTTCCTTTGTTTAATTTTTTACCACTAAGAATTGAAATGTCTACTTTTTCTTTCAAATTCCTGTACAAACATAACTAACGATATTTTAACGCATGTAAAAATGATAATGTGAAACCATAAAAATAAATGAAAACGAAGTACATATAGAACGATATTATGTTTTAATTTTTTTGTAAATAGTCGGAAAATTATATTTAAACATTTAAATGTAATATAAGAATAAGAGTTTTTGTTATTAAATAAGTAAAAGTACACAATAATTATGATTTTAAAGCATTTTATCCTGTTGATTCAGGAGAAAATATTATGAAATTCAGGTTCACTTAAAATCAATGTTTTTATGAGTGTGTTATAATGTGACGCAAAAGAAAGACACATTCTTAAATCTATATTTGTATGGAAGGTGAGAGCATTCAAAGTCCTGAAATTAAAATTTGTATCGTGTAAAGGCTTTGACAGTGCCTTAAACTAAATTATGGGCTTATTTACAGGTTCAAATTATGTTGAAAGTCACCTTTTTTAAATATAAATTGAAATACATAAATGTGAATAGTTCAGTGGTAAAAAATTAAAAATGTATTTACCACTAAAACAATTTTGATTTAATTATCCTTTCGAAAATACATTTAATTTTTAACAACGTCATGTTAAAAGATTTTACTACTTTGCTGGACAATACTAGTTTAATTAAATCAAAAGTATAATAAATTGACTACAAATTGAAATGCTTCTTGATAAATTCATTTATAAAGATGAGATCATTTTCGTTTTTTATTTTAGTATTTAAAATTTAACTTAAAATATTTATGTATATTTGGAAAACTTATTATATTGATTATAAAACTAAATTATTTTAAATTACGTTTAAATAACTGCTTCACATTTTTAATTCTTCACACTTGCTAAGCTTATAAAATTTTGATAACACCGGTTTGGGAGAAATAATTTTAAATTAATTATTTTTCACCTTTATAGAGCATATTTACAAGACAAATACTTCTTATTTCAATATTTTTTATTAGGGTTTCAATTTCGACACTGTTTTAATACTCGTAATTTCTTTTTAACATTTTTGTTTGTATTTCTACCGTAACTTATATGAGTAAAAAGCCTTAATTTAGTACAAAACTTATCTGATACCTTGAGAGAAACCTTTATTCTTATTTTCTATTTAAAATCTACGAAATTTTATTTTTAAATCATTAACAAAAATAAAAAATCCGGCTATTTTCAAATATTTATTTTTTCATAAATACATTTTGTATTGCTTAAATAAACATTATCTTTGTATAACTAAATATACAAACAAAAAATCTAAAAAAAAAAATCAAAGCTTACTTGAAAAGTAACAAATAATTATATAAGTATAAAAACCCAGGATTATATATGTATGCATATTTATATATTATAAATATAAGCTGAAATTAAACTAAAACTTATTAGACAACAACAACAACAGCAAAAAATTATTTATGTATTAAAAAATAGTCCTTATATTATTCAAAGAAATAAGTATAAACATAAATCATCAAATATAATAAATTAAAATATAGATTAAAACAAACAAAAAAATATTTTACTATTAAAGGAAACACAAACAAAAAATAATTAAAGAAAGATTTATAATAATGTGCCAATCTACCATAGAAAGAAGTCTACTGAATCATTGCTGAGAATTGGTAAATTTGCAAGTATGTGTGTATAAACTTTTTACTTTTATAAGATAAAAACAAAAATAACGTGCAAACAAATTTAATAAGGTTAACTAGAAACGGCAATGTCAAAAGAGAATTCAAATTAAATAAAAAAAAAACTTACGAAATAATTTATTTTGCTAGGTTTATTATAAAATTTAATTTGGATGTTTAAAAACAACAATAATTCAAACATAACATAACAATAATATAAATAAATCAATATATATATATAAACCGTTCCTAACACGAAGCAAAACTAGCATACAAAATGGAACATTTTTGCTACGAGAACTAAATTAGATACAAAATAAATACCTTTAATTAATTAAATTTAATAAAAAAAAAACAAAAAAAAAAAAAAATTGCAAAACAAATATAATAATCTTATTAATATATAGTTTTTTTTTAAGTTTTAATATACATAAATGTAGTTTTTGTTTTGTTTTGTTTAATAGAGTTGTGGTTCTTGTGTTATAATGGTTGAATATTAATTTTATTTTATAATATATTTTTGTGTTTTAATTATTAATTTTAAATTGTTAAAACAATCGAAGTGATATAATTTGTTGGGATTAATGATAAATTAGTTTATTTATTTCCATGGAAAAATCTAACAAAATATTGTGTTGATACTTATAAAATGTTATTGACTTTTTTGGACATTGATTATAAATTATGTCTTATAAATTTCTTTTAATTTGGATTGCTTACCCACCTTTCCACCTTTAAGATTGAACAAGTTTTGGTTACCTACTTTCTTTAAAAAAATTAAAATATATTTTCCGTATATTGTTTGTAAAATTAATCTGACCCAGTTTATTAAGGGAAGTTTAGGTACCAGTTTATTAAAGTTCTATTAATTATTTGGCGAAATATACGTTCATCTGATCACACGCAACCCATGTGGAAGAGTGGGGAACATTGGCTGTGTGGTCATGCGTTTTGAGTTTCCATTTTTAAATGAAATTAAAATTAATAAACCGAGTACAACATTTCAACGATCGAAGTCTATTTTTTTTTTATTTTTATTATAGTTTTGTCCGATTTCTAAATTCTTAACATAAAAAGATAATAAATTTATTTTTATTTTAATCAGAAACATTTTATGTTTTTCTAATCATATCATTCCATTTGAAGTATAAATTTTAATCCAGTACATGACATATTTGTTTATTTAATTATATATAATTCTTTCTTAAAATTATTTCCGACAATCAAACCACTTACCTACATTTAAACACAAGATTCATCTAGATTATTGTTCTGAATTAAAAAATACAACACCAATAATGAAAGGGGATTTTTATGATTACATATAAAAAAGCTTTCAAATCAAAGCTTTCGCACCATAAGACCAATAGTTTTGTGTTGATTATGCTTTTAAAATTATTAAGTCGATTGACCCACGATGTCCCAAAAGTATTTTTTACGTTTTAAAATTTGTTTTGTTGCAAAAACCAGTTGTTCAAATTGTCCATTTAGAGCATACATTAAAATAGATTTTTAGTAGAAAACATTAACAAAATATTTAAAAGAAAAATACAAAAATAACTAAATGGGAAACACTTTACGTTAAAAGCTAAGCTTAACAAAGTAACATACAAAAAATAATTCATTAAATATTATATAATATACATTATACGCCTTCATTATATCTTAAAATTAAAATAAAATTAAACTATATGACAAGACAAAAATGTTTAAAAAACGAACAAACAAAATTACAAAAAAAAAAAACAAATACACATATACTAAACAATTTTTACTAGAAATCAAAAAAATTAATGAATAAACATAACATAATATAATATAACGTAAATGAAATTAATCTAATAAATTGGCAAGTGCACTTATCATAAATAAACAAAAAAATTAATAAAATAAAGCAAAAAAAAAATAAACACTAAACCATTTATGTAATACTGTAATAACTTTATGAAGATAAAACAAAATAAATTATATAGAACAAAAAATAAAATAAACAAAAAAAGTATGATTATTATAATAAATTATAGGAAAATTAAAATATTTGATTGAAAATATATATATATATATAAAAAATAAATCATGTGTTTTATTTTGCTTTTGCAAGCCTTAATTTTCAGATCTGGAAGCCAAAAGGAAAAGGTTAAGAAAAATAAGATCTATAGAAGGCAAGAATGTGTTCTTTTAAGTGCGGTGAAGAAGGTGTGGTGAAGATCTTGTAGATTTAGTTCAGGGTTAAAAGAAGAACTCACTTTCTTAATATGTTTTAGATTTTAAGCTGCTATCGTGTTTCTGAGACATTTATACACAATACACAATTTCTGTCATCTGCGTCAAAAATGCAATTGCAGAATGTTCTTTAACGCAAACTGCAAAAGTTTTCTGTTCGAAAAAGCTAATACAAATTTTGTGCATAATCAGTGGGTTCGATAATGCAGCCTGCTGAAGTCACATGTTCGAAAACATCAGTGCATTGCAGGTGTACAGTAAAAAAATCGGGTTAACGAACAAAATATTGAAAAGTCAGAGAGCGTAAACGTCAAATGCGTTTGCAAGTAAATTAATTGACGTTGATCAAACCGATTTTTTCCTAGCAGGACGATTACATATTTGACGATGGCAGTATCTGTGTCAAAAAATGACGATCAAATTGACTTTGATTTGACGTTTTTGAAAACAGTCTGTTTTTGCTCCACGAAGTTGAATATCAAATTGACTATCACTTTTTTCCTATGGATTTTGAGTGACAGCTATTTAGGTGTCACTTTCATACATTTTGTATAATTTTTTTGACAGATAAGTTTTGCCAGCTTCAGCTCCATTGAAAATAGAAAGTTTAGTAGAAAAAACAGAATATTTATCAAAGTTAAAATACAAATAAGTAAATAGAAATGCATACTTTTATTCAAATTTTCTATGCGGCGCAGTACGAGAAATGAAAAAAGTTACTACAAAATCATAAATAATTGCTCAGAATCAACTTATGCAATAAATCAAATTTTGGGATCTCCCTTACCCAATGTTCTTATAAGATCTTCTATGGATGTTCATCAATGTTATTTTTAACATATAAATTATATATTTTTAAAGATCACTTTACGCAGAACAAAGAAGAGGTGAAAATCAAAACAGTGACATTCAACTCAGTGATGTCAGATTTTGGAAGCAGGTTAACCCACGGTTATACCCTAAATCTCTTGTCCCTCGCCAAAATTAAAAAATCCCACATTTATCCCTTGAAATAACAAATTAAAAAAATACATTTATTTCAATAAATTCAGTTTTTTTATTTGGGGGGAATACAAGTTACATTGATTTTAAACTATACAAGTAAACAAAAATAAATGCTCAATGCTACTACTTATCCTATAAAAATAAAAAGAAAAAAGAAAATGAACGCTTTCAGATATTTATAATGACTTTTTATAATCATGAAAATATTTTATTTGATCGAAGGTTGACTAATTTTGAAATCTTAATGACACTGGCAAGTAAATTGACCAAAAAGTAAAATCCCTTTTTTTGTACTATGAGATTGGAAAAATCCCTTAAACCCTTTTAGCTTATTTTAAAAATCCAACCTAGGTTTCTATCGAGGTTTATTTCAATAACGAAGATACAAGTTTTCACTGGCAGACGGCTATTTACTATTGTGAATCAATTCAGCGACTTGTCAGCAGTGCACTGCAGTGTTAAGAAAAGAGACCGACTGCATGAAAAATGATTTAACATAATGAAAAAAAGAGATGGGTATATAGCACTGCTTTCGCACTAAACCACAAGGTTTTATTTCCATGAGGTGAGTAATATGGGTTATGAGTAGGGTTGCTAGGTAGCTCAACGGGACAAATGGCTATAATGAAGGAAAATCCTGGAATTTCAAAATTTTGTCCGGGAAAAAATTAATTTAAAAAAAATCAGAATACATACATATGTATGTACATCAAAATAAATTTTTTTTTATTAAAAGTTCTAATTAGCTTCAGGTACTCGAAAATGGGATACAGTCGTTGGGCTCCATCAGTTCCCAAGTCGCAAAATTTGACCGACGTTAACTGAGCTCACAAACCACAGTTTTTTTTAATATTGAATTCAAACAAAATATGAAAAACGATCTTCTGTTAAGGTGAAGTGAGTGTAACTGCTACTGCATATAATTCAATTAAAATTTCAAAAAAATACTTTACTCTTCTCACTGCTTGTTGATGAAATTTTTTGGAATTAATAATAGAATAGCTTATTTTCAATTAAAATAAGTAAAATTGATAGTTACAAGGCTTGATGTTTCAAAATAAGTTGGCGATACTTCGTGCAGACGACATCCTTATGTCATGCCTTAAAATTTATTCTAAAATGAAAACTTGTATGTTTGTAACAACCCGAGTTGTTTGTATTTTTCCATTAGGTATCTTCAAGCAAAAAAAGTTGGAGTTGGTTGCATGTTCAATTTAACATTCCATATGGTGTAAGAGACAATAATTATGTTTGATCAGAATTTATAATTGATCAAAAAATTATTGAAAACATTGCCACTAAGGCCATCAACGTGAAAGAAGAGAACTAAAGTCGATGTAGACCATATTCTACGAACTACGATTATAATTTAAAATCCATCGAAATCGTTATATTGCAATTAAGTTTAACGATTATCGTTTTTTTTAAACGATACTCGTTTTATTTCACGACTGCTTTTGGCTTTCGTTTTTTATAGTTTTGGCAGATGCCTTTATGTGAAGTTGTCATACACTTATTATGTTTGTTGTTTGGGCTTAGATTTTTGTCTTAATCTGGCAAAATGTTCAAGTATCCATTCTCGTTTATCATAATTGCTCAATATCGTGACTATCGTTTTCTTGAGCATCGTTTTTTTTTGCCTTCGGTTTCGTAATTCGTAATACGGACCCTGTATGTTTTTTTTGGGAGTTGCCAAGGCCTAAAGGCACCACAAATTTGATATATGCACTGCGGCCTCAATTGAAAATTGTATTGTTGAAAGCTATTCATTCAGGCACTTCTGGGCCTTATAAATATATTTTTCAAGCTTTCAGCTCAACATTTGGGAACATCCTCTATGAAAAGTTAATTTTTGTATTTTAAATGTTGGCTGCACTGAACTTAACGAAAGGCTTTATGAAAGAGAAAAGAAATACATTTTATCGGTAGAGTGACAGAAAAGTAAAAAAAAAATCTCCATAAAATACACAGATACATGAAATCCTTGATGTGTGTGTCATCACCAACAACATAAACTCTACAAAACTTTTGTGCTCATCCTCACAGAGTGGCAGGGATACAATATTATTCGTATATCAACAATGAATAACTATTCGCCATACCAAAACGTTGAAAAGAGAAATCAACTGTCAATTCAAACAAAACCAAATACCAACACAGTTTTATTTTGGAGAAATTGCATTGATATTGATTGCCCAAATATAATTTCTCTCTTTCTCTCATGCCAGGGAGTCGAATCGTTTAAAACCAGCAAAACCAGGAATATAAACGAAAACGAATCCTCGTCTTGTTATTTTATATCGTTGAAGTCGTCCTCGTCGTCGTTGTACTGTACTCATCTTGTTGTATCGTTAAATTCACCATCTTTTCGTTTAGTTTTCCTCTGACTGTTTAGGGCGGTTCCGCAGGCAGGCAGACCAGTAAGAAGTGCAAAAAAAACGGATAAAATTAAAATTGTAGATTAAGAAACTACTCAACAAATTTTAATAAATAGATACAATAAAACGTTTGAAAAAAGTTAATACTTCTGCAGTTGGGAGTAGTTAATTAAAATCGAACTTTTTACATTTTCCAAAAAAAGAAAACTATATCTGGTGGTTTTTTTTCTGTTCCACCAATTCTTCGAATGATGTGGGAAAGTGTTTTCTTGGATGAAAATCTAAAACGATTTTCCGCAGAACAAAAATGAAACGTGTGTGAGAAAAAAAATATGAAAATTCAGGGACATTTTAATTTTAATTGAAAATATTTATTCAGCTTTTGTGGTAAACCTAAATAAAAGTTAATAAATAAACAATTCATCAGTTTTTGTCGACTGGAAAAGAACATTTTGCAAAATTTTCTTCTGTTTTATGTGTGTATGTGGGGAATCCTTTTCCACCTTCCTCATCACCCCAGAATATGATATCCATCTGAAAAACAAAAAAAAATCTTTTTTCCTGCCAAGGAATCTCCTAATTATATTTTTTTTATATCTCCCATTTTGACTTTAAATTTTCATCAGTGCAATTGTTGCCAATACAATTGGTTTTGAAAAAGGGATTTTTGTTGAGTTATATAAAGTGAAAAAACAGCGTTTTTCAAATTATATATGCTTTTATAAGAAGGAAAAAAAAAACATGTCTCGAAGGAAAATATAAAAGCCATTAAATTTCCTCCCTTTTGCAGGTACACAGGCACTTTCTTCTGTATTTTAATCGTAATCGTCTTGTAGACGTAAAGTTAACATAGAAACCAGAAACCCCCTCGCCTGTTCCAACGACGAAAACCGACAACTTCGACTCGACTTCAAAGAAAGAAAAAAAAGCAAAAGAATAATGTTGGAAAATCAGTGAAAACTAAAGTGAAAGTGTGTGAAAGTGTTTTTGGAAGTTCTCAAACAATAATCCGTTTATTTTGCAAATTAAAGAAAGGCGTTTTTGAAGGTGAATATTAATATTGTAATTTGGAGTGCTGCCTTCTTGACAAAATATACCTCGATAGTTATCGTCCAGTCCAGCAAGCAGCTCATTCAACATTTATCTCATCAAGTTACATATTTCTGAGTCTGCATCTGCGACGGAAACGGAAGGAGCGAAAGAGAGCGCGAGTAATCTAATGAGAAATAAAGGATAAAAAGGATAACACAAAAGAGCAGAGAGTGTAGTTTTTGTGAGTTCGAGTTCTGTTCTGCTCGTTGTCGTTGTTCTGTTCCTCGTTTTCGCTATCGTAACTTTATATATTTTTTTTGGTTAATCCTGCTGGCTAAAGAAAAACTACGCTCTGATTGTTTTGTGCCTTTTAGCGTTCGTCTTATGCGAGTGTGAGTGTTTTCCTTTTTTCCGTCTTCGTTCAAATGTTTGCTCAAAGTGAAAATCATAACAAGAACACAATAGAATTTTGCTAAAATATACATTTGCAGGAGCAAAAAAAAAAAAAATAAATAAAAAAAACGATTATGCAAAGGATTAAGCTTTTCGTGGCAGGAATTGAAAAGTGTTTGTGAAGTTTTCCACTTGCACGAGGTCCTTTTTTATTTTGTGTTGAAAAGCAGCAAGGTATGTAAATTTTAATTAAAAATTACTTTATCAGATCCTTGACAAAAACAAAGCAAAAAATAATATTTCATTGTTTTTTTGTTATATAACTGGGGTGTTCTTTTTTTTTTAGTTTTTTTTTCACGCCCTAAAAAACGGCTTCAAAGCCTAAGTTTTTGTTTCGTCCTGATTTGTGTTACTTACTTCTGGGGGAGCACTAAAACGACCTACTGCTTTTGTGTAACAATTCTCTGTGCGCAAAAAATAAAATCATTGTAAATAGATATTTGGTTCGATGCGTTTACTTTTTGGTTTTTAAATTGGATCAGGGACCCGATACGAACGTCATCAGCAACGTCAACACTGTATGCTCAACCAAGTGAAATCCTTTTTTTCTACTTTATTTTTGTTGTTCTTTCCTAAAGCTCTAGCTCTATCGTTCGTTTTGCCGTTCTAGGGAGAAGACTTTGCTATGCTCTTGTCCCCTTCAAATATTTTGTCACTTGACAAACATTCTTTTTTTGACAGATTGACTTTGTGGCATAGCAGCAACACAATGGGAATGGGGCTATATGGGCATAGAAGAAGGCGCAAGCAGAGCAGAGCTTAGCGAGATGATATCGAAAATATTTCCTATTTGTGTACCTATCAGTGGGGTTGATTTAGCGGTTCTGCCGAATGGAGATGGTAATTTGTGATGGATTTTGTTGATTTTTTTCTCGGTTCTCAGAGTCGACGGTTTTGGAGGAATATTGACAATGTTTGGGGAATATGTATGTTTTTTTTCTGTCCCACTGATGGGGTTTGTTTACGTTGGCGAAAGTTAAGTTCGCAGTGAAAGAGAGGCAATTTTGATTTTGTTCAGATGAATATCGTGTGTTTTTTTCGTCTGTCGATTCGCGTATAGCTGATTGGGTAAGGGGTTGTGTTAACATGTTTACACGAGGGTGTGTTACAAATTTGCAGCTATCAGAAAATATTCGACGACAGGTTGTTTCTATTTTTATATGATTGATGAATATAAAGAAGGTATATAAATGTATAAATGTATGTTGATATGACGTACCTACAAAAGTTTTTTTTTTGTTTTTAAAACATTTTTAGTTTAAAGAAAATCATTACATGAATTTAGGTTTTAAAAAATGAGTTTTTATGTAGGTACCTATTTGTCCTTTGTTTGCTTAGGAAAAAGGTATTTTATGATAGGGTTTTGTATTCAGAACTTTAACTCAGAAATCAAACTTGTCAATTAGAATAGTTTACTGAAACGAAACTTAACCGCTTATGTTCTAATATTTCCTCATTGTAAACTGTCGCATACGGTTAGTTTAAATATTTAAGCAAATGGGTCTTAGTTTCCTAAGATTAAAGTCTTAAAATATTGGTTCATATGTATAAGCTCAAAAATTTCAATTAATGCGTTAACATTCCTTCTTAAAAATAGGAAAGATCAAAATCATTAATTGATATTCGCCTACTAAAATTTTTGTGCAGAGTATGTAACGGGTGTGCCACATTTTATGTTGGCATTTAAATATAGAATAACTTTGACATTTATCAATAGATTGACTTGAGTGAACATATTTTTGGAACGTTTATTCAGTACAATTTTAATCAAGAATCGCCTCATACCAAAACAACACGTAAAATTAGTGACGTTATACACTGAAAATAGTCACAGGGTGGGCTCTATCTATTTTGTTGGTATGTGAATATTAAGTAACTTATAAAAAAATTACTTTTATGAGATCTATGTTTTTATTTAATTTAACCTTTACAATTTACTGGGACCTGTTTTTGAATACAATATTAATTATTGACCAAAGCTAAATGTGCCCTCTTTCCTGCATTTTGTAGGTCGGGTAGTATAGCAATGATTTTATCACGAATCTTTACCTAGCGCTCTTAAACGGCATGAGGCTTTTCGGCTTTTTACCAAAGTAATGTAGTAACTGCGCAACTAAATTTTCGATAAGCAAAATCTGTAGCATTATTTACTTTCTGAAAAAGAATATTTACCGTCGTATTTATAAACTTTGTCTAACCTAAGACAACCTTCCAACTCCAAAAAGTGTTATTAATAAACTTTGTTAAATGCTGTCCTAAAGTTGTCTAACTTGGCCAACGGCATAAGTTGTCTATGATTTGTCTAACTTGACATTTTATTTTATTAAATAAAGCATATTTCCAACTAGTAAAGACTATTAAAAAATTTTTTCACTAGTCAAAGGTCTAAGAAATTCAATAAATACGGCTGTAATTGTTTTCTTAAAGATACAAAACAACTAAGAAAATTAAAATACATATAAATAAATGTCTAGCATCTATAGACCCACATTCACTGTGGCGTATACGTAACTTTTTTTTTTAAATTAATTTGGTGTAAGATTTAATTTCATTCAAGAATTCAATTTTACACAAAATATCAATGACGAAAACATCAAAAATATTCGTTCTACAAATCAAAATACCAACAACCATTGTACAGAGGTAAAGGGTTTTTGTGGGTATAATTCTTTTTCTTCAAAATTGTGCTGTTTATATGATGAAAAGTATCAATGTTTTTACTTTTCTTCTTCGACAGCAAAATTATTTATCCAGTAGGTACATATGTATGGTACATATCCATATGGTACATATATTCTTGAAAATTAATTTTTATGTCATTTTTTAATGTTTATAAATTAGTTCGACAGCAAGTAATTGGAACCCATCATCGTATTCGTTAGAAGAAATCTACGATCGGAGAGAAGTTTGGATCGAAGCATTTATTTTGTTCACGGTATCCGAATCGGGACAGAAGTATAGACACGCTCCGACGCGAAGTATATATCGGTGGTGTTTGGGAGAAACATGATAACTGCATTTTAAAATTTGCTACTTTACGCCCACTTTAAATCGAGCTAGAGCCTAAACGAGCTTACCGATTTTCTTCAAATTTGAAACACTTATGAAAAATGTCTTTAAAAAATTGTGTTCTAAATTTGAAGAAAATAGGTTGATCCGCTTAGGCTTTAGCTCGATTTAAAGTGGACGTAAGGAAGCAAATTTAAAAATGCAGTTATCATGTTTCTACCAAACACCACAGATATGTATGTATGCGGGTTTGGAACTGTTACAAAGGAACAAACAAAACACAATTTAATCGGATATGCCACAAAAAAATCTATTTAAAAGTTATTTGAAAAAAGGTGTTAATTTGTTCCCGTTACAGACCCGCCTCTTCAAAGTTCAGCAACCATTTATTTTTCTGCTA
This sequence comes from Dasysyrphus albostriatus, assembly GCA_946251815.1. NCBI lineage: Eukaryota > Metazoa > Arthropoda > Insecta > Diptera > Syrphidae > Dasysyrphus > Dasysyrphus albostriatus. The sequence continues at coordinate 145,378,556 of OX276336.1, forward strand.
GTCCTTTTTTTTGTTCCTTGAAGAATTTAATCGGTTGACTAAACAACTGATGGCTAGTAAAATTACTTTCCCATAGCTTTTAGACGGTCTCCATTTCAGAGTTAGTATGACTTTGCAGTCGCTGATTGTGTGTTTTTATTGTTTGACCTCTTCTGTAATCATTTCATTTTGAAGGTCACGATGTAGATCGCTATTTCTTATATACCAAGGGGTTTCAATACTAACTTATATAAAATTAGTTTGTTCTGGAAAGATAGGTCAGAGTTCTTTCCTAGTAACGACTACATTTGTCTGTACTTCAAGTTTAGTTCTTCTCGTTTCTTTTTGATGTGCTCTTTCCATTTAAGCTTTGCATCCAAAGTCATTCCAGGGTATTTGGCAGTATTTTCACTCACTTTATCGACAGCATTTTGCAGTTTTTGTGAAGCCTTCGTAACGGATTTATGTGGCACCAATATTGCAGTATCATCAGCAAAGATGGCCATGATAGCGCTGATGTCTACTGGAATATCCCTTGCATATAACAGATACATGGTTGGTCCTAGGGCACTTCCTTGTGGTACACCGGCTTTAATTTTTTTAGTTCCGAGTAATTTTGGTCGTACCGTAATCTTAAGGGTCGGTTCGTAACGTAGGATTTCAGTATTTCATGGTACTGCCTAGGAAAATCCCTATCACGTCCAAACAGTGGTGAACACGTCCAGACAATGGTTCGTATAAAAACAAATCAAACATTTTTTTGTAATTATTACCTACAATTTATTTTTAATTTGTAAAATGATGTTTACTTCAGATAAATTCTTTGTTAGGTTAGAGTGTCTGGTTTAAATAGAGCTTGTAAGAAACTCGGTTTTAATAATGCATCGACTGTTATTGAATTTGATTTTCATCAAGGCTCTTGCCTTAAGGGAGGTTTACATGGATCAACATGGTTGGACAACATTGTGATAGAAACGGAACAGTTTTCAAAATATTTTAAAAACCATACATCTAAGTTGGACAACATGCTTGTTTTTGCGTTTAATTGATCCATCATCGATGTATGTCAAACAATATTAGACAAGATGTTGATCAATGCAAACCCCTCTTTTCGCACTTTCTGTGATGGTTTTATTTATTGTGCAGAATTTTTGTTAAAATTGTTGCAGGTGATTGGAAACAAAATCTATAGAAAGCAAACCGTAAGGAAATATAAAATTCGTGTCTATGACGCTGTTTAGATTGGGAAGATTGAGACCAGTCTCATTCTCAAATGACGTGAGACCGGTCTCAAGCTTCCAATCTAAACAAAGTATATGGCAATTGGAAGAAACTTATATAAATGGGCTTTTAGTTCGTGAGCGTCACCAGCTCCTAAGGCCAAAATGTGGAGTGAAAATGATATGCTAAAATCGTTTAAAATTAACAAAATTTTTAACTTAGTGAAGTTACAATTGCTCTACAATCGAACTAATTCGTTTAAAGTTCGTCGTTGTTTAGATAAATAAAAAAAGCATTGTTTGGCCGTTTAGAGTTACTCCCTTTTCTACTTCAAATTTTCGATAATCAACAGGATTGGAACAATTCCAAAATTCAATCAAAAACGGTAATGTTTAAAGCTTATTAAATGCTTTTTTGTGTTAGCAAAAGCTAACTCCTGTAGAATACGACGCCTATTATTCTTTATATTTTAAAATCCAGCACTGCTCATATAGTTTCTAGTCAATTTAAATTAGTCCTTTTATTTAAAATTCTGAAATCCTTCGAAACATAAACTATTGCATATTTCTCCATTGCATGTATCTATAAATGCTCTACTCATACATATACATAGGTATGAGTAGCTATTTAAAACATCATTGGAATGCGTAATCTCTATATCTGCGATTAGCGGCAATCAATAAATAATGAAACCGATACACGAACGAACAATCGTTCCTAGACTAAGTCTATATTGCCGTGATTATTGTTATTTGATCAATCATTTCATTTCACAACACAATAGACAAGCAGAAATGTGCTACGGTTGTGAATTGTGGTGATTAGAGAATGGGCTGCTTGCGTTCACATTCCACAGCCACAGATGTCCTCATATTCGAATTTCGAATCCTCATATACAATAAAATCACAAATATCCTATAAATAGCGTCGAGCATTTTCTATATTCGTACATATATTAGATTGAAAACTTTGGCTTTATCATGTCCTGCCAGACCGCTCTCTGACAACTTAAACATGTCGCGCCCGCTATTCCTGCCACCACTACTACCGTTATTGCTGCTGCCGTCACCATCGTCGTCGTTGTTGCTGTTGCCGCTGGCTGAGAATAGAGGCAAAGAACTTTGTTGTACAAAATTGCATGATAAAAGAAGTCCTAAGAATTTAAACGATGTGCTTTTGGCTGTGTGTCGGTTAAAATATTATAGGACATGGGTTCCGCCTCCTTCTTGTATTTTTCTATAAAATTTATAGATTTGACATATGTGTGTCATGTCCTTTTGTTCAATTTCGAGTGTGTTCTTATTTTGTTGGTACTACATGGAATTGGAATGATTTGGTATTTTTGTATGATTGTGTGAAAATAAAATAAAAAAGGGAACTCTACACAATTTTAAAGCATAATTATTATCATTGTTAGTTGTGTTTTTTTGCAATTCAAAATAACACTGTCTGAAAAAAACGACAGCAAAGCAAAGCAATTTACATGTCAAATACAACTAATGTACATATAGAGTTAGCTATGTCCAGATAATTAAGTGCATTTAACTTTTGCCCCGATAAAAACGGCATTGCCAGACTACCATCGTCGTTTTGTTATCGATAATTTATATAGAAATGTCAAAATGTTTGTTGGTAGGATAGTTGAATACAAAATGGCAGGCCAAGAAAAATGATGAAATGTCTCGGTGTTGTTTTTTTTGCCAAAGTCCATAGGGAACTGGTGTACAATTGTACATTGTTCAAAGTAAGATTTAGACATCTAAAGGTTTTCATATGGATTATTACCTGTATGTGTATAGCTGTCTTTCGAGTTACTGATGACGTCACATTTACTGGGCTGAGAGAATAGCAACTCCAGTATGAATGCCATCATAAAAATAGAAAACAATTCTTAGGAAATAAATACTTTTTCTACTAAAGAGTCTCTGGCCATATTGGCCATATGTTGGTTTCTTTTCAAAAAGGCTTTTTCAAAAACACTGTCCAATATTTTTCAACAATCACTGTTTAAATGTAAAGAACCAAGCTTTCAATTAATTATGGAATATTTGCTCAGTTCAGGAAAATGATGTTTCTGCCAAAAAGCGAGTAATATTACATTTCTACCTAGCGATTTAATAAGTTTTGCCTCACATCCTCTGCAAATCTCAAAGATTTACTATACAAATTTATTTCGTAAATCTTGAAGATTTGAAATTAATCTTGTTAAATCTTCCTAGGGCAAATACTTTTAAGTTTGAACCATCGAACTAACCTATTATTTTATGGTGCTGAAGGATTCATCCATGGCTGCATTCACTTCTTCATAAATGAAACATTCTATCTCACTTCCACTTCATAAGAAAAAATGAAACACCATTTGCATTTTTAAAGATGCTGCCAAAATAAATCTTTTTTAAAAATCTTTTTGTTCGGAGAAAACACCAAATAGATTTTTTAAATCTGAACTGAGAAAACATTTGGTGGGAATATAGCATAATATGGTTTTCAAACCAAACCCCAAAACCGGTTTTCGGTGAAAACTTTTCAAAAACTCGAAAACCATTCACACCGAACATTTCACGTTTTCGTTTGATGTTACAGTTTCAATTTACCTAATCATTCACAATTTTCTTTTCTTTCTTTTGTTTTCTTCCATTTTATGAAAGTAAAATGGTGATTATTTATATAAATTTGATCCATATGAACAATTTCAATTACCACAGGCAAATTAATTTTCAATTTAAAATAAATTAAATATTGAGATTGGAATTTTATATTTAATATGACAGAATTTCGTTAGCTGTTTACAATTTTAGTTTTTTTTTTGCGTTCATCTCTGAATTGCAACAAGTCTGGTTTTATATAAAACTTGTGTTTTACGAAAACCTGAAGTACAAAAAAATGTATGGGAAAACTTGTGTTTTCGATTAGGTTTTTCTCCAAAGCCGATATTTTCCCGAAAACTGCGTTTTGGATTCAGTGTGAAAAGGCTATAAGTTGTTAGTATTTGACATAAAAATTGAGAAATATTTCTGAGGAATTCGTAGTTGCTAAGATATCTGACACTTTAATTTTCTGAACAAACCTATTCTCTTATTCGAATAACTGTGAAGTGTTTTATAGAAACCTTAAAATTAAAACACATCACTTAGTTAGTTAATTTATTTAATAAAGTTTCGTTAGTTATAATAGTAGAAAAAAGAAAAAGGTCTTAATCAAATGGCGGCCTACGATTTTGAATGAGATAATATATGGGGGCTGTCGGCTACTTATCTTTAGCCATCCGTATTTGTTTGAGTTGTTTTAATCCCTGGTTAAAAAACAGCTGATGAAGAAACAACGCAACGTGTCTGATTTTTTTTTTTGGATTGATACCCTATGACATTACCAACCGAACGCGACCTATATAACATCTGATAACTTAGACCCATCTTGCTGACCATCTTGCTGCTTTTACCCGGCAGAAATTGATGATTAGGACATCAATTTCTGCCCGGTAAAAGCATGGCTCGGTAATGTTTTCCATAGACATAAGCTGTAACGTTTCCTCCATTGCCGTTTTAGAAGAAAAATGGGCCATTAAAGCCATTGCGCCACTCCAAAAACCATTTCAGGAAGTCATACGTTCAGGATGCACTGGCTTGACTATAACTACGAGTGAATTTTGGGAGCCTCAAATATGGAAATGTTGCTTGTTTACATAACCAAAGAAGTAGGAATGCATCTCATATGAATAGATGATTTTCTGAAAAAAATGTTCGTCGATTTAGAGCTACTTCAAAGCCCAAACATGTCTCTAGTTGCTGAATCCATCATTTTGCAAATGTCTTGAGGCTAGTGGACTGATGTTAAGTTGCTGAAATCTTTATCCCATCGAGGTTCTTGAATTTACGTACACATTTAAAGCAACTGCTACCTTAATTTCCGTTGAGCACATAGCAAGAACACAGGAATACAGACGTCTCTCACTCAGCAAACCAGAAAATGTAATTATTTTTTTTTGAAGAAGTGCTTGTTGCCAAGAGGTTAGTCAGGATTGGAATTAATAAATCAATGTTATACTATACTTGACCAAAAGTTCTAGAAGATACTGAGGTATCAGTATACTACATCTATTTAGCTTGAAAATATTAAGGGACGCAATCCCCTCCCCCTCCCAATGAACTTTTTACTTTTTCACAAAAACCTAGCACTAAAGTTACATTTATCTAAAACTATTTATATCATAAAGTTAATTATAACATACAATTTCTTCTGCCACGAAGACTAATAGCTCTTAAAGGCTTCTGTTTGACAAGATTTATGTGCGGGATTTTCTCTAAAACTAAAGCAATACTCGATTAAATCCTTTAGAATCTGCCAAAAGAATCAGCACCCCCTCATATTATTGGTGTAAGAAGATTACTTTATTTTTGTATGAGTGCAATATGGTGTAGATAGGGTCACCAATCTGACTGCAGAATAACTTTAAAGTGTATAAACACCCACTTTTTGACCGACCTATACCTACAACCTTACTGACCTACTTTAACTTCCATATTTTCACATTCGAATAAATTTTTTCGAGAGCAGAATTGTTTGCCAACATTTTCCACCTAATTTCTCATCTAAAAAAAAAAAACAAAAAGAAGAAAGATAAAAAAGCAAAAGGTAAAAACCGGTGGTTGTCATAATAAAATCTTTTGTTGGCAACCCACTACAAATCCAATTTCATTTTATTAGAAGCGACCACTTTGTTATAATTAGAACTTCGTCACACCCCTTTTTCTAAATGAAATTCGTGCAAAAACAATTACCTACCTATATTACGTTCTCCCCTCTATGGTAACGCTGGCGCTGCTATAGCAAAACTTAAAAGCACCCCAAACCCATCCTCATTCCATATATCGCCGCTCTCAGCAGGATAACAAAAAATCCGATGTTTTTCTTCATCATTCTCATCTGCAAACACACACATAATCACATTGAGTAAACAATCGCATCAGAGGAGAATATCTAAATGCCACAGGCATTGAAATATTTCCGATAGATGTTATCGTTTGATTCTGTTTTATTTTTGTGTGTATTTTTGTTGCTTTTTTGTGCACATTGTCCCACTGTCCCACTGTGCTGATGGTGCCTTCTGCTTAATGCTTGATGGTGCTTGGTGCATCTGTGTTTTCTGTTCTATCTGACATGCAAAAGAAATAACAGATTCATTTTTGCTGATTGCTAGAAAAATAGCAAAAACAATGTGTCCAACTAGGATAACGCAGAAAGGATATTTGAACGAACGAACGAACGAACGACGACGACTATGGCGACGATGGAAACACAACAGTTTTCTATTTTCCACTCCAAGGGGAACATCAACAAAAAAGAAAAACTGTAAATTTCAAAGAATTGAAACCCCTAACGGCCCACGGGCCCAACGAAAACTAACTGTTTTCTCTGCCATTGTCACAGACACAGCAAAAGAAACAAACCGTGCATCCATCGGCAGGAGGCAACGTCCAGAGGCGGCATGCAAGCCATCCAACCATTCAAATCTCTAACCAGGCGACGGAGTCGACCCCCCTCAGTCGTCTCCTAAAGTCAAGGAAATGCGATAAAATGTGTGCGGGGAGCTTGGAAATGTGAATATGTGGCCATGTGGGGTTTTGGGCTACAAAAAGAAAATATTAAAAAAACATACCAACCACCTTCATGTGTGCAATATCTATTTTACATAATTAGCTCAAAGTGACGCATGCGTATCACTTTCATCCTTCACTGAGAGTATCGTTGTGGCAAAAAGAGAATGACAGAATAAGAGCTATAGGAAAATGTCTACAAAAAGCCACTTTTCCATGAGGAAAATATGCAGGCAGGAGAAGCTTCTTTTTCCTTGACGAAATACAAAAAAAAAATTTAACTTTCCCTGCTGTTGCTTCTTCCCTCAATTTGTGATTGCTTCTTTTCTTTCTGTGATGGTTGGCAGGAGCTGTAAAGGAATAAGGATGATCTTATGGGTCCTTTTTTACACAAACACACACATGTGAAACAGACCCTGCTCTTTGCGCTTAGAAGTATACGTAGGATTTTAAATGGAGCTCACTCTATCTTCCTTCAGAAATGATGATGGTGATGGTAAAAATCCATCGACAACGGCTAGGATAGACAATGCGATTGAGATGTCGATTTAACCTCAAAGATTGCTTGAGAGGGCGGTCTCTTTTGGCGGTGAAGTGCAACCACGATGCGGAAATCTTCCAAGGAAAGTGGAAGAGTTTTAATGTTCTTTAAACCACACAATTGAGGCTGTTGGGTTGAGTTGAGATGATGAGGGAAGTTTTGTTAGATTTGTTTCTTATCTTGAAGGCAATTTTTTTCTAATGTATGTAGGTATGTGTGTGTATGTATGTACCAACTTGTATAAATTTAAATGTCAAATGAAATACATATTACAATGTGTGTGACAAGTTTAGGTATTCACATTTTTTGTAAGAATAATAGTCCTGATTCCTTATTGTGGATCTTTGGATGTAAAATCACATTAAAACACAGAAATTCAAAGTACCTTTAAGAAATATACATAAATATGGGGGTTAAGATTAAAAATTATGTGTTTTTTTGTAACAATTCTTCCATATAAAATTATTTGCCACGCAATTTTAATTTTATTTCAATTTCTAATATCATTATAGAGACTTTAACTACACCCACTTTTTACTGAAGTCTTGTAAATGTTTCTACTTGCCTAGGAAATATTTTTTTTAAAGGTTTCAATTCATAAGTTATTCGGGTCGTTATTTTGTACTTCAAAGTTCTGCGTATGGAAAGCTTCATTTAAAGCTATTTAAAAAATCAAAGTCTTGCAGGCCACAACTGAGGTCTTTGTGAATAAACAGTGCATCAAAAAAAATATGAATGCAACTTCGAAGGTAATCGAGTTAGCCAAATTTAGTTTTCACCCCTTGCTATATAAGCTCCTTGGATTATATATCACGGAATCCAAGACCATTTCAGTGTATGGCTCCCCCTGCCAGACCGTTTAAAAAATTCAAAATTCAAAGTGAAAAACGGTTTTTTTAAACAGTCGGACAGGGTGAACTATACACTCAAATGGTCTCACATTACGTGAAATGTGAGCTTTTCAATTTGAATATAATTTTAATTAGCCAGTTTATATTCCAGGATTCAGGATTCCTCACGGAACTTCCTCCTCTTCCCCTTAAAAACTAGGACTGAATTGTTTTGATTCGCTTGCTCAAATATTTTATGTCTCAATAAATTACATAAGAACGAAAGAAAATGAGAGTTGTTTTGGCTTCTATGCTAGAAATACTGTTTTTATTTTCTCCTGCTCTGTCAAAAAAACGCAGGAAAAATACGAAATGCTCAAGAAATATAAACTGGCTTAATGTTGAAACCCATTTACTATCAGCCCTATTCTGCTATTGACGTGAATCGAAGATTCGTTTCAACGAAACGATTCCCTTCCGAATTACCTTTACATTCTGCTATTCGTCGGGCGAACTGCACTATCACAACCTGATTTGACATTTATGTGAGCAGGAGCTGTTTATTAATTGTTTTGGTTAATTGTTGCTAATAAACCCTTGTTGTTTTCAGTTCATTAATAGTTTTGGTGTATCGTTTTAAATAATTTATTGAAAAATAATAAATGTGTAGTGCTACGACTTTTTTTCAGTTTCACAAAGAAAGGGTTGTGACTGGGTTTAATTTCAATTCAAAACTAAAAGTGATAAATCGTGCTCAAATTTATTGTTTTAAGTCAAAACGTAAATAAACAGTGTTTGTAGCAAATAGCTACTAAAAATTTAGTTTTTACTTATAAATTAAGCACATTGATTTTATTTGCAACCAAAAAGAAAAAAAATCCCCATCTTTTTTTTTGCGGATCGGAATTGTATGGAAACAAATGGTTCACATGAATAGTAGAATACCGCAAAATATTACCAACATTACCGACAAGTGAATCAGATTCCCTGCGAATGTTAACAGAATGATGATTGGTGAATATTTCAAGAAAATTTCCCCCGATGAATAACAGAATAGGGCTGTATGTTATGTTTCAAAAAATGAACCATTAATAACCTCTGATCAGAGTTTTTTATAATTACTTTTTTATAATATATTTAAACTTTCACTTAAGTTGAATGAAATTAGTAGGCCAACTTGAAAAAAAAGGCATTTGCATTACTTGTGATTATAATTATAAAAATTCATTTAAAGATAACATTTAGGTAATTAAAAAAAAATCACTTACAAATTAAACGTATTTGAAAATAGAAATGTGCTATTTCCAAATACTTGAAAGAAAGCACTGTGTTAATTAGATTTAAGGTAATAACTTGTTTTTTGCCTTGTAATTCATGGCATATTTTTATTGATTAAAAATTACGTAAAATGTAATCGAAAATAAATTAAATTAATTAAAATTTTGTGTAATGATTACTGGATAAAGTAATCATTACCGCTTTTTTATAGATTATTTTTGTTTTTAATTACATCAACCTAATTGAATTGCATGTAATTGATTCTTTCAATTGCATGTAATTAGTAATTATATTTTGTCAAATAAATATAAAAGTAATGTAAAAAATGTAATTGAATTTTTCGTATTATAATTTCCCAAATCGATTGCGAGACATTGAAATCTCTCACCTCAGAGGCCAAATGATTAAACAGTTGCCATTTAGACTAATATAAAATCTCAATTATATAGATGGAGTTTGAGTTGCCATAAATAGATTAATAAACAAACTGAGTAATTTTTACCTGTTTAACATAGTAATTTATCTTTTTTCATTTCTTATCACCTTTTCCAACAGGAAAAGTAGCAAAAATTAAATAATTATTCTCCCACCTAACTTATCACATTAATTTCTCATAAAATCGCTTGTGCATAGCAAAAAAAAAAGAAAGAAATTGTATGACCAAGCTTCCAGGAACCATATTGGGTGTAATTATAAAATATCAATAAACTACCTAATTATACATCCTTATTTCCTACGAGAAAAAAAACTACTAATTTTCTTATACCCTGGATCTTATAACTATAGCTATAAGGTATGAAGCTAAAAGAGAACACAAAAATTATAGTAGGTGTAGGTATAGATTGGTATATACAGTATACATATACAACACTAAGAGCGCAATACGCCCTCAACTATCGTTTACAACAAAATATCAAGAAAGATTTTTCCATGGCTATTAATTTTTAATTAAAAACTTGAAAATCACTTCAGGATAAAGGAGATAAGTTCTACAGTACTTAAACTATGCGACATACATACATAAACGATATACTAATATAAACTTATATATACCAGCCTTTTTAAGGAGGGTACAATATCTTGAGCTGAACGATAATAAAAACATCAATATTAAGTACCGGCCAGATATGTTGTTGAAAATATTCATGGTGTCAGTGATGCTTAACTATTTTTGAACTTTTCCTTTATACTGTAATAATAAGATTGACTAATTAGAGTGAAGGGGGTTGACTTTTTCTTTGACTTAATAATTGACAGACATGGATTTTGTATTAGTTCAACATTTATTGAAACTTAAAACAGAGAAAAAACATCAACAATTGGAGAGCGGTAAATAAATAATTTAGTATTTAAAACTCTCTTTATAATAGCTAAGGTCTGGAAAGTTAAAATATTGTTTTAAGATAAGGTACAAGCTGTTTTAATGCAATTGAATGTTAAAAATCACAACAAATATATCATATTCCTTATGTAGTTTTCTGCTTGGGTAAGGAAAAACAGAACTGGGCAAAGAGCACTTCCTTGTGGAACATTACCTCATATTTTGTATACTCCGAATACTTTGATCCCTGATAGGGTAAATGTTTTGTTGCTTTAGTCAATATTGTGCTTATTTTACGAGTAACAATATTATTGGCCAAAAATTATAAACTCCATTTGATATAACTTAAAAAATAGCATAATTAACAAAATTGAAGAAAACACAATTTTCATTTGAAGTTACAAATTAATATTATTTGAGGCCTTTATTTTAACTATTTCTTCATTTTATAACTTTTTTTCCATACATATCTACTAGCATAATGTGCATTATTTATTTTTTAATTATTCTAAATCAATACTTACTCAAAATGACTCATGTCATCCTTGCACTATATATGCGTTTTTCAAAGTCAGAATGAATTAAGTTTGCTGTCTTTTCAAAATGAGAACTTATAGTTGATTAAAAGAAAATTGCTATTACCAAGGACACGTATCACCATCAATCAAAGAATATGCAGTCATATAGAACATGTAAGAATTGAAAACAATAAAAATGTACAGACATTAAATGCAGAGTATACATACACTCCAAGTCATAAGGTTAGAAGCACACATTTTTAGTAGTTAAACTGAAATTTCTCCGATTATTTAAGTCTTCATGAAAAAAAGTTTACCCGATCTACGAGAATAAATATTGAGTGAGTTATTTTTTTTGAGTAGTTTTATCGGGTCATAAGATTAGAAGTACTAACAAAAAATTAAGAAAAAAGAAGGTTTTGTTTGTTTTTAAGATTTTATTGGTTTCATTTCTTTTTCTTAATAATGTATGTAGCCACCACCTATCAAAATAACTTCAAAAACTCGATCTTCACGAGAACTATAGAGTGATGCCAAGTAGTGCAGTGAAATCTCACTCCAGGCCAACTTAATGGCGTTAATCAGCTCTTTCTTGTCATCGTATTGTTTCCCTCATTTGTAAACTTTCCGTGTGATTCATCTTCACACACATTTTCTATTATGTTTAGGTTCGGTGAATATGGTGACCAAGGCAGCACGTGAACGTTTCCATTTTCAATAAAAGATATAACGATTTGAGCTGTATGGATAGGGGCGTTATCTTGCTGGAAAATCTATGAGGTTTGTCCAAAAAGATTGTTGATTTTCGGAAAAATTGGGGAGTTAAGGCGGAAGAAATTTTTCCTTTGTATAGTTTTCCGTAAGATTTTGGGTTCTTTAGATCATAGCCGAAATATATTTTACCTTTTATATAGAAAAAAGACTTACCACTTCACAAAAACCGTTGATAAACTGACTGCTTCTTATCTTATGGCTCGTTTTATTAGCATATATAAAGTCATGGTTAATTTGCACTCTTGAAATTTTAAAATTCTGAATTAAGTTGTAAATAAACAAGTCTTTCTTCCAACAAGTTTTATTTTGGTGAATCAACCATGTAACGACAGTAAAATCAATTTAACTTTTCAAAAATGTCTGCTTCTATCCTTATGACTTGGAGTGTATTTATGTACATATATTTTTATAAATGTATAATATTTGTTTTAATTTGTGGTGATGGCTTGACCTTTAGTAAAATAGTACAATGTTGCAACTAATATGTAATTAAATATCAAGCTGTCATGTGATTTATAATTCTATACATACGAGTATATTGAAAAAGAAATATAAAAAATGATATGTATATGTAGCTACAGAAATTTGAAAACTAAAACACCTTGAAAGTCAAATTAACATGTTTAAACATAAATTATGTGAGTTTTTAATTACATAAATTAAAAAAAATTAATTAAGGTTTTATTATTATTAATTATGTACATTTATCAATTTAAACAACAATGCAAAAAATGCAAGCTGAATCATTATATGATTGCAAACAGAGAATATTGAAATCCACTTAAATTCTAGACTTTGTGTAAACTTCTTTGTAGATATACAAAACTTTTATTTAAAATGTGTTTATTAACAAATAAATAGTATAATATTTATACTCGTAAAATATTTATATTTAAATGCTAAATTAAAAAGTTTGAGTTTGTAATATATGACCAACTTGATAATATTTTTGTTTTATTCCGTTCTGGGTGTTGAAAGTACAATTTCATCTGCGAAAAAAAGTAAAATAAAAAAAAAAATTATTTCAAAAGCTGTATAACATTACATTAAAGAAAATTCAATTATGAAGTTGAAAAATTTTAATAGTTTTATGATGCAAAAGTACTGAAATCCTATAGAAATTACAATACCATTTCTGATTAAACATAAACATTAAAAATGAATCTGTATCAAAACTAAGAACACTTCGATACGGATTCTAAAGGAGAATGAATATACAATATTATAATAAAAAAAAAAACACGTATACGTCACCGTACCCTTTTTTGTAAAATTTAGATACAAAGTTCTGGTAGAAAATTTTCATTACTTAATCAGAATTCTCGTTCTGTGATGCTGTGGGTGATAAGTTTGTCTCAAAATTTCATGCTTAACTCGATTATGTTCGTTAAAAAGCGAATTCAAATAATATCATGAAGTTGGGAAGATAGCAATGGAAAATAAAAATAAATAATGTTGAAAGAGAAACAGCAATATCCTCTGCCAGTTTATTGATAAATTGATCAAAATACAGTTTTTTTTTAACCATGATGAAAAATATCCGAAATTTTCATATTCCATATTCAATTTTGGGTCCACGTGTGGGACGAACGTACGATGCACTCCAATGAAACAATAGGAATATTAGAGTATTAATAGTTGGCTTGGAGGACAGTTGAAAATTTTTGTTGCAAACAAAATTCATTGAGTGTTTTATCACTGACTTGTGCAGAATTTGTGTTTTAAATCGTTGAAAACATAACCTTTTGAAAAATTGTTCCTGATCGCTTTAACTGGCTCCTTAGTATGTAAAGCTTAGTACTCACCTCTTGTGAAATGAAAATGTTAAAACCAGTTCAAAATGCACGTAAATTATCATTATGAAAATATCATTGTTTTTTTCACGTGAATTTTTGATACTCAGTTTGGAATTTTTAATACCATACATATATTCGGAATTTGAAGAAAATCGGTGTCTAGGCAGTAAGTAGAAGTTTTCTTAAAACTCATAGGTAATAAAGCCTAGCATTCAGTTCAAAGAGTAGGAATTCACAACGAGAGGTGAATACCCAAATATGAGGCTGAAATATGAACCGGTTCATTATAAATTTCACTCAAAAGTTAGGAGAAGAAGCAGAAAAGTCTGAACTTTTCCACTCAAAGTGAGTACGTGAAAAAAATAATTATATTTTCATAATAATAATTCACTTGTATTTTGAAGCGGTTTAAAATATTCACTAGGCGTTAAATATTAGGTACACACCAAAAGAATGAAATTGCGTTTAGGTGAATAAAAAGTTTATTGGAAGTTAAAAATCATTAATCTGTCCCTTTTTTAATGTTAAAGTCTAGTACTCTCACATCTTGTGAAATAATTTCAAATCAGTTAAAAATACACGCGCAACATAATTGTTTGTTGTTGTGAATTTTTGGTAGTCAGTTTGAAATTTTTGTTACTCACATTGAGTGAAAATAAATAAATTAATAATTTTGTGATAGCTATTTGACAGAATATAGAGAAACATTTTACGAATATTTATTTTAATTTCATTTATTTTTGTGTTGATTTGGTGTATTGAATTATTTTTTAATCGTTGCATCGGTAGTTTTAAAATGCAAAAAATATAATTTTTATTTTTTTAAATAAATCAAATTAACTGACAAATGTCCACTTCCACAGCAATCATTTTTCCTACTAGGTGTACGTTGAGAAATGAAAATCTTGTCACGAAGTATTTATCGAACTGGATCATATTTCACTCTCGAAGTTGGGTGTCATTGAGAATTCCATCGCTGTGAATTAACAGACATTTTTGTATGGCAATTTCATTTCCACTCGAACCTGAGTACTAGGCCTTACATATTAAAACTAATCTTCCTTTGACAAAAAAAAACTTGTTTTATTGAGTTATCTACAAAATTAAATGAAAATTCCCGAAAAAAAATAATATCTAATATCCCATTTTATTTGGTTTTGGAAAACAGTCTAAACAGACACTTTTCATAATATCACAAATTTAATTTATGCTCATATCACAAAAAATATAGCTTTAAAGTAAATCATCTCACAAATTTTGCTTTGTCAAAAATTGAGCGTAAGAATCTTAATATTTTTTCGGAGTATTCGAAAAATTAAACACTGGTTTTCATTTCGATGGTGAAGTTACTAAATAAAAAATTACTGTGAAAATTTAAACGATATTTTTTGATCGCATATTCAAAGACTAACAATTCATCCTTCACGAGGTTCGGTTCCTTTCACATCAAAAACTTGCTACAAGCTCGTGATCTAAATTCGTAAAATTTATGAGAGGTGCTTCTCATCTATGATACCAACAAAAAGTGCACATATGCATAGCTTGACAAAAGGTTACCATACAAGTTTATTATTTATTATAAATAATATTACTAAATTTTAACCTAACCTAAATACTATACTACTTCCCTAATCTTAATTTTTTATTGCTTTTAAGAGCAATTCAAACGTGGGTCACTGAGGCGTATACTTACTTTTTTTTTATAGAGCTATTTAGTTCATATTATTAACATATGCAGATGTAGGTACTGCGAGTTAGTTAATCGTGCAGGATATTTGAGTAGATAATTCCTGGGATCATTTTAAGAAAAAAATTGTACGCGAAAATTATATAACCGTGTTCAAGCTTAGGTCAACATTTTTGAAAAAAAAATTGGAATTTTTTTCAAGTTGATTTTTTTTTTTAATTTTGCATTCTTAAGTCAAATACTGAATAACAGATATAAATTTTTTCTTAGGGCCAGTTTTTCAGTACGAGATCATCCTAGACTCTAGGTTATACCTGAGTTAACTCTAAAAACGTGTTTTTCAGATTGAAATCTTAAGTATCCTAATCCGAGTAAACCCACTTAATTTATTTAATATGTCGAGTTAATTTAGGGCCTTTTTCGATGTGGAACCATCTTAATCGCCATCGTTTTCCCATCTCTATTCCGATAGTAAAAGGCGTAGAAGGGTGATATCCATAGTGTCTCACTTCGATTTCAATAGACTTTTGACTACTGAAAGATAACATTTTCTGGATTTGCTACATTTGATTTAACTCAGAGCTTACCCTGAACCGAAAAACTGGCACTTAGTTGACTCAAAAACCTGAAAACAGCTAATTTGTAGCTTTTGGTAGTTTCTTTAAAATCAGAGCTGCTGGTGGAAAATGATAACGGCTTTGAGTTCGGCACCCAAAAGTCTTAGTAAAATTCCTGTCTGCCTATATCAAAAAGTTAACAAATATTTCTTAGCCTGTTTGTTGCCCCTAAAACATTTTTTGAAAGATAATTTTAGAAAACATTTTAACAAGTGAAATAAATGTTGACCAATGTTACATTTTTTTTCAACAAAGTATGCAACGAATCCTGGAAAATTTTAATGCATACATAACCTCAAAAATAGTGAAATACGGTGAGGGAGAATAAAAAAGATATTGGAAGATCTTAACCACATAACAAAATTTATTAATGCTCATTGGGATTATAAATAATTTCGCATCGACTAAAATTAGCTTTCGCTGTTACATAACCTCAAAAATTGCTTAAACCGTTTTATTTTTTAACGGGAGTATCTCAAAACCTCGAGCTGATGACGGTACATAAATGATGGATTTGAGCTCACTGTTCAAACAGTGCAGAACCAATCTTGACTTGCCGTGTCAAAAAGTTCAAAGACATTTGTTAACCTGTGTTATTAAAAAATGAAAACTAATATTCGCTGTGTAGACTATTAAGACATTAAGACAATTATTGAATTATTTGAAGTACGAGGGCGGGTCAATAAGTCCGTGACTTTTGGAATAAAACACAGATTTTTTGATAAAAAAATAATTTTATTTTTCAACGTAGTCTCCCTTGAGCTCTATACACTTTGTCCAACGCTCCTCCAATTTTGTTATCCCTTCCAAAAAAATGATTTGTCGAGGTCCTCAAAATAGGCCTTTGTTTGCGAGATGACTTCATCATTGGAGTCAAATCTTTTTCCACCAAGCCATTTCTTCAGGTTTGGGAACAAGAAGTAGTCGCTCGGAGCCAAATTTGGAGAATAGGGTGGATGAGGGAGCAATTCATAGCCCAATTCATGGATTTTTGCCATGGCAACTGCACATGTGTGCACCCTTGCATTGTCTTGGTGGAAAAGAACTTTTTTCTTGGCCAAATGAGGTCGGTTTTTTTTCAAATCGTCATTGAATCGGTCCAATAAGTTGGCATAATATTCCCCATTGATTTTTCTTCCCTTTTGAAGGTAGTCAATGTGGATTATCCCGCGTGCATCCCAAAAAACAGTCGCCATAACTTTATTGGCTGACAAACCCACCTTGGCCTTCTTTGGACCCGATTCACCCTTAGAAACCCACTGTTTTGACTGTTGTTTGGTCTCTGGTGTGTTGTGACGGATCCATGTTTCGTCCACGGTTACAAAACAGCGCAAAAACTCCTCCATATTGCGATTAAGCAACGCCAAACCTTCCTGTGAAGTTGTTACACGATTGCGTTTGTGGTCGACTGTGAGCAAACGCGGCACCCATCTTGCGGAAAGCTTTCTCATGCCCAAGTGATCATTCAAAATTGAAACCACTGAGCCATGCGAGATCCCTACGGCTTCCACAATCTCTCGCACTTTCAATCTTCGGTCGGCCAACACCATATCGTGAATTTTTTCGATTGTTTCGGGTGTAGAGACCTCAACTGGGCGTCCAGGACGTTCGGCATCTTCAGTGCTTGTACGGCCACAACGAAATTCAGTAAACCACTTTTTTACCATTGAAATCGATGGTGCAGAGTCCCCATAGTATTTATCAAGCCTAGCCTTGGTCTTGGTAATGGATTTTTTTCTCAAGAAATAATGCTTAATAGCACACGAAATTCACTTTTTTCCATTTTGTCCTCAAATTAGTGAGTAGTCTGATAAAAATAGCTGTCAAACACAAACTAACTGACGCAGCAAGTTTAAATTTTGACAGGAGTCAACTGACAGATGCTTGTTGACAGGAGCAGTGTTGCTGTTTCAGTAAAGAGGTCAGAAATTCAAAAAGTCACGGACTTATTGACCTGCCCTCGTATTAAGAGCAGCAGCAGAGTTTTTTTTTTATAAATTTACTTCTTAAAGCATGTCTTAGCTTGAAGCATTTATTTTACTTTATCTGAACCTGTGTATTTAAGTAAACTTAACGTCAAAACTCAACTTTCCTAACGTTAGATATCCAATTTCTTAATGAAGCTATCTTATATTTTGCTATCTGTTGAAACACACCTTAGATAACACTTTTTGAAACATCTTCATTTGTCTTAACTTTAAAAGAAGTCGTTATCTTTATCACTTGTCTGTCAAATAAACCACACACACATTCAAGCACACAACATTTTTTAAACTCAACCAATCTTCTCTTCACATGCAAAAGTTCAACATGAACTTTTCTCCAACAAGTACAGTAACATGAGTTTTTCTTTCTGTTTGTATAAAATAAGTTAGGGTAGGCACATACATATGTATATACCTTCATGCAGAGTTATTGTGAGAACATAATGTCTACTTCAACCCAACCACAAAATATGGCAACTTTCAAAACTTAGTTTTGACAAAACGCTCATCATCTTTCATAAAATAGTTGATTTTGACAAATATCCTTAGCGATTCCGTTCCAGTGTAAACTATTTGAGTAATGTGAATAATGTGATCGGAATGCAGAGTTTCTCCACAGAGAATCCTTTATTTTCCCCAACAAAATGCAAAATTTGTCACGACCAGCGAGCTGTGTCGTGAGTTAATAATAAGCTGCAGATGTGGAATCAACCCCACCCTAATATTACCGCCTGAGGGCTCCAGCGAATGGTTGTCCTTCTCCAAATGATCTATGACTCGACCCAGCGAAAGATTGCGTGACACAACCGCTGAAAATTGCACCGTATATAAGTGTATTTACTGTGAAGTTCGTGCTTGGCAAATAGAGGAACCCCCTCAAACCCTGAACGGAAGTTCAAGTGGCACATGAGTACTTCTTTGCCTAATTATACGTTCGGCAACAGTCGTATATTTCATTTCACCATTTGACCATTTACACTCGAATTGGCTTTTGCAGGTCGTTTTATTTTTGGTTTGTTTTCTGGCAGAAAATCCGGTGGCGGCGGGGTTGGTCGTTTGAAAACAGCTCAGAATGCCGGACACTGGCAATAGTTTTCGTCGTTGTCGCCAACAGTCTTTTCCATCTAAGCGATCAGGTTCATACGGTTTAATGGATGAAAAATGTAAAAACATACCCGTTGTCGCTGTCGTCGTTTCATCGTTGGGGTTGTATAGTTGATGTTGTTTTTGTTGTTGTTGGTGTTGTTTTTGAAAAGCTAGCACTAGCAAAAATAAAACAAGTAAATAACCTTAAATGAGCGAGAAAAGAATTGGCAACGAAATCGTTTCTCTTCTTTTCCGGTAAGGTTTCCTCTTTTCTTTGGGATAATAAGTAAGTATACATGTAAACAAACAGGACGTCAGTGAGGCAGGAGCTCTTGACAAATCATTAGTGACATTAAAATGAATTCACTTAAGAGTGTGCTTGTGTGTATTTTATGTTGCCATAATTCTATTTGAATTTATATGAATCACCCCAAGAACACAAATTAAAGCACTCTATTTTATTGAGGTAAAGTGTTTAAACGGACGCGGGTTCATTTGAATATGAACGCGCCTCAAAATGGTTTATTTTATAGGAAAAAAATTATAAGTGGAACGAAATATATGTTTTTATTTTTATGGCAAATTGTCAGCTATGTTCAGCGCGGCTTAGCCATGTATTTGTACGATTTTATTGGCCAGATTCGTGGTGAGTGAAAAATTGAAAATCGATTTATTGTATTAGTAAGAATGCATTTATATTGCATTGATGGGTAATTTTTTTTAAAATGGCTTAATCAAGAAAAAGGAAATAAAAAAATGAAACCGTATGAAGTGTTTTTTAAATAATTATCTATGCTCATTAAGAGACACATAATGGTGGATTGGGGTGGGCTTGCCAATCATTAATAGACCAAATTTGGTCATCCAATCCGATTGAGTTATTTTGCACGACGCGATAATTAAGATTTAATTGATATATGACCAGATGATAAATTCAGGATTTGAAGATTTGAATACACCTAATATGGTTCATCCACGATAAGGATTTGAGAAGATCCCTAAAACAAATAATTTTTAATAAAGTATCCATTCACTACGGTTATGAAGTGATTTATTTTTTCAAATCATTTTTGTTGAAATTGGCAAAATAAAGACATAATGTTGAAGAAGCTGGTGAATCCCATCTGTCAAGCCATTTATTCTTAAATTCTATTGATGTGGATGGATTACAAATACCTTTCGAAATTCAGAAACTTTTACATACTTTTACTGCTCCAGAAAAAGGTGAGTTACGTTGAAATTGTGATCGAAATTCACTTTTTCAGTAAAAAATTTGTTTTCCCTATTGTTAAGCCAAATCAACTGTCAAATTTAATAGATGGGTGGCTATGATGACGGTGGATTAAAAAGCATCTTAGAAATCAGAGAATTACACAGTTTTCTTACTGCTCCAAAAGGGATCTGGACCTTTGGCACCTCATACATGGGAAATTTGAAAAATTAAAATGCCATATGATTGGTTAGTAATTGGTCAGAAATGTCAAGTAAGCCTTGAAACAAAATGTTTGTAATCGTAAAAAACAATCTATAGCTGATCAATTACTGAAACTAGCTGGCCATTTATGTAGACCTAAAGGCCTTTCAGATGGTATTAATTGTTTGCAAATTTTCCATAAATTGGTGCCATAAATCGCAATGACCTTGACATTTTTTAAAATATCATTAAAACAATCTGTAACTGACCAATTCGTGGAACTGGCTGACCTTTTATATAGATCGAAAGATCATTCAGATGGTAAACAATTTTTGCAAAATTTCACATAAATAAGGTGCCAAAAGTTGCTATGACCATGATTTTTTTTAATTCATTAAACACTCATAAAAAAATGTGTTGACTAATAACTGAAAATAGTTGATCTGTTATGAACGTGAAGTGGACCTTGAAATTGCATACTTTTTTTTTTTTGAAATGACTTAAATGAGGTGTCAATAGTTTCTTTTTGTAACCTTGAAACGAATTTTGAAAATTCATAAAATAAAGTATGGCTGACCAATTACTGAAAATAGTTGACCTTTTATCACGATCTGGAGATCTCTCTGATGGTATACTTTTTTTTGTAAATCTCCCATAAATAAGGTGAACAAAATCGCGCATGTCCTTATGTGACCTTGAAAACTTTAAGCCTTGATTAAAAGTTATCTAGGGCTGACCAATTTCTAGGATTAGTTGACCTTTTCTGACCAATTAGAGGGCATTTTATTTTTTCAAATTTCCCATATCCATATGAGGTGTCATAGTTCCCTTACCTCCGGAAAGAGTTGATTTAAGTGCAAGTTGTTATCATTTGAATCGAAATACAATTTTTTCATCAAAATGTAGTTTTTTTTTTTTTTCATGTGCCAGCTGACAAAATATCAAATTCTACACTAGGATGGCTACGATGTCGATGGATTAGATTAAAAAACCTCTTAAAAATCATAGTTTTTCACAAATTTTGTACTGCTCCAGGAAAAGATGTATTTATGGCAATTCATTGACATTTGAATCAAAATACCTACACTCATTCCATGAAAATGTAGTTTTTTTTTTCAAGTCATCATTTGTTAAATTCAATGGAAGAAATGACTATGATGTCAATGGATTTAAAAGAAAAATATCAGTTTTAAAAATTCTTACTGCTCCGAAAAAGGTGACTTAAGGGAAATTTGTTGACATTTGATCAAAATACACTTTTTACGTCAAAATGTCTTACACCCATGATCCATCGGCTATGATGTAAAAATTCAGAAAATGTAATGAAAATATGTTAATTTTTTTCTTTCAAAATGTAGTTTGTCTTCCATCTGTCAAGCTATCGAATTCCATAAAAGGGTGGCTATGATGTCAATTATTTAAAAAGCCTCTGAAAATTTAAAAAAAAATCACATGTTTTTTTACTATTCCAGAAAAAGATGACTTTAAAGCAATTAGTTGACATTTAGATCAAAATACACTTGTTTCGACAAGATGTAGTTTTTCCATATCTGTCAAACTATCAACTGTCTAGTTCTATTGAATGATCGTAACGATGCTGATGGATTAAAAAACCTTTAAGAAATCCAAAATTTTGATAGTTTTTTAATACTTTGGAAAAGGAGATTTTAGGGCAGCTAAATGAAATTTGGAAGAAAAATTTTATTTATTGTGATATTATGTTCCTGAATAAATAATGAAATATATTTTCATTATAAGGGAACGAACCTCATTTTATATAGACCCTAGCAGATTTTATTCGATCATTAAAACGAATTTTTATTAAAAAGAACCTAAAGAGAATTAGACTTCAAATTATGCAATCACCATTCATTTGATATTTGCAAACTCTTAAGAATCCATGCAGTTTTGCTAACTTTTGCATTCTTTTGCCTTAAACCTAATATGCTGTGGCTCTATTAGGCTTTTTCATAACACGTAAGGTTAATATGGATGTCAAGGAAATTCGAGGAGTGTAAAAATGCAGAGGATGCAAAAGTAGTCGGTTAGACCTTGATCTTAAAGATCCGTTAAGTATTATTTTAAAAATTAATCATAAATCTGATTGCTCATTTGAGACTTCCATTTTTAATCCAATTTAAAACTTTAAAAGTCTTTATTTTGAGCTCAATCTAGATATTGAACACGAGAAGACATTAAGTATAAATAAATGTAGTATTAAACCTTTAAATCAACTCTAAATTTTTCTCAATTTACATATATACATTCATACACATACTTATTGGAAAAAATAAATAAACACTTAATCACACCAATCACGTAGCAAAAAGAATCTTACAAAATTCGCCAAACATCGTAAATCTCTGCTTAAATCAAGTCATAAGACTACTAACAATTTACATACTTTCCTATTTATGTACGTTACATTGCTATATTATGCTTAGGTATGCTTGTGCAATCACCATAAGTTTGGCCAATGCACCATTTTGCCAAAAAGAAGGAACACACATTCATCCTGCATACAAACGCGCGTTCCCTTCCAAAACAACGTGCCATATAATAAACTAATAAATTATCGCCTTTATTGCGATGAAAACGGCGAAAAATATCGCTCTCCTTCTCGATAAAAATAGGAAGGATACAACATCCTTTATGTTAAGTATATGTATGGGTACACACTTATACAAATGTGTGCATTGATTCACTCTTATTCCATCTCTTTTATATGAGTATGGAACAAATTGACGCGGGTGAAGAAGCGATACGGACCTATTTGAAAACGTTTCTAAGAGTTCGAAGCAATTTCAATGGAATGGCGACGACGACGGTTACCGTGGATAGTGGTGGTGGATGGGTTATAGTCGACGGTCGTGGCTTGCGAATAAATTTTTCGGCATCCAATATGCCAGTTATATCCTCAACCTAATCACTTCAATTCGATCGACATAAAAACAAAACATTCATTCTAAATATTCCTACACCAACATACATATACACTCACATATATACATATTTCTGTCCATATACTCGATAGAATTGAATAAAGAGGCCAGTTGAACCGTAAGAAAGCAATTCAATGGAGCATTGCCTTCCTTTCTATCGAGCCTGGGAACTTGATGGGGGGTATTTTTAAATTAAAAAGTTGAATTCCATTTTCAAAAGGTGGTAGTTTGAAGCTCTTCTCATAGAAGAGCCATCAAGAACAGACTGAATTTCGAGCATTAGAGGACTATGTACTATGCCACTCTTGCTACTACTCTGTACTGTCTACTCTGCTGCTGCTGCTGCTGCTTTAGCAAGAACACTATTCTTGTTGATGCCGTAAATATCCATCATTGAATTGAAAGCTTCGATACACTCCATACAATGCAATGCCACCCACCGCGCACTCTGTCGTTGTCAAACACTGGGGCAATAGAACACGGGAAGTAGGATTAAACCATCCAATGAAATAAAAAACGGGAACAAATAGAAATTTCAAGACTATACACATGTCTATCAAAAAATTCAATAATATGTTTTCAAACGCCCAATTTCACGCCTACTTTTTGAATATTTTCAAATTTTATGATAATTTTATAATTTTTAATGAAATAACATATAAGTTCTTAGAGTACTTTCGCTACAAAACTTCATAATTGTATCCACTTGCAAGTTTTACTCTCGAGAGCCGCTTGAGATTTGCTCTCAGTCTTTTTGCTCTCAAATGGATACTCAAAATCTTAATAAAAGTATATGTACGTTTTCAAGAAATTAATTAACTGAAAAACCGATTTTTTTCAAATTATTAGAAAACAAATGTCAAAGTTACTTTGTTAATTATGTCACTGATGAGTCCAAGTGAGTAAGCCGGATGAAACGTCAATTTGTAGGACTAAAGGCCATAAAAAGTTAAAAATTGTTTCGATTAGTTTCGAGGCCAAATATTGTTAACTTAAAAGAAAATTTCGATACTAAATTATAACTTTAAATTTTTCCCGGTTCGACTAACCAACTGCTCCACTGTCCACCATAGTATTAAAAAAAAAACAGCATGGATTCTGCCTTACTACCTCTCGCCTACAACACTGATCTAACGTTCTATTACTATCAAGTGCTAATGTCTTCTGCACTAAATTGCATATTGTTTTTGGTGCTTTCGACCAAATGTGCCTGGGTATTTTTACTAATAAAATCTAAAGTGGAGAACCTTCTTCCTTTCTGAATACTATTTTTTTTTTTTTTGAAAAAAATTTGGCCAATTTAGTGCAATAAAAAGGCAAAGCAATCTCGCAATTGCAATAGTTCGTATATGTTTTTCGTGTATATGTGAAGTGAATATGCATAGCGTATAAATGTATAAATGAGTATTTGTATTGTTATGCAATACATACAACAGTATTTTGGCCAATTGATAAAACGGCGCTGGCTGTTCTATATTTCAATCAGCAGCGAGCGTTCCCTTTTTTCAATTTTGTTTTGGTGGAGTAAAAGCGTATACAGAATATTTTTTGTTTATATTTTGGTATGTTCATGGATTGCGTTTGTAAATTAGGCACACTTTAATTAGGCTAGATAAATTTGGCAATATGAATTCAGGAGGGTTATTGAAAACTGGTTTGATTCTAGTTTGCACAAGGTTAGTTTTAGAACTACAAATAGAATTCAATAATTGGCTTAGAGGTTAACAAATTTTATGTAGAATTGATGGTAAGCAAATATTTGTTTTGTTTGTACAAATGTATGGTGAAAGGATTGTGTAGCAATCACGTGCATATTTATCAAAAAAGAAGACGATTTAATTGATAAAAGTTTATGAAGTAAAAAAATATTAACTTTGTCTTTTATCTCATCAAATTTTATTATATTTTACGAACAGGTTATTTAAGCAAGTAAAAATAATATTTCAAAATAAAGAAATTAATAATAAATGGTACTTAGAACTGGCAAATAATAGATAAGTCATTAAAGGCCTAGTTACATCTTAATTTGCCCAAGCTGGCTAATTAAAAATTAACGATTTTAATACTTTGAAAATTTAACCAAAAATACTTATGTGTGTTTTAAAAGATGTTGAATAATTCTTTTGATTTGGCTCAAGAATATATTTTTCTTCACCAAAATTATTGAGTTTTTCTCACTCGAATTTTATTACAATTTTTCTCAACAAAATACTTCAATTATTCTTGCTAATATTTTGTGGTTTTACTATAACTAGTACGTCCAGCCCTCGAAACTCGAGAGCTAATAACATTATTTGTCAAAAAAAGCTGTCTTTAGCGTCAAAAAAACTGATACCTCGTTTACATGGAGAATTGAATCCAAAATAAATCAGAATTTAGGTCCATGTAGACCTGGTAGCTCGGTGAGTTGGATCGAATCGAAAATAGAGTGTAAAAACCTAGATCGAAGGATTGTAGAATCGAGATTTCAGTTGCTTAATAGTGTTCGTGCGTAATTGTGCATTTAGTTTCCAGACTGTGCTATGTTGTATCTTTGGCTTATTTTGGTTGTTTCTTATTTGTGGTCAAAATTTATTTTTACTAACAACGTTGCACCCACACAATGAAAGCGAAACTTTCAATTCAATTCCATTTGAATTCAACCTTTCGATCTGGAATTGTCGTGAGCCTGGGTCGAAATTTTGATCTGGACTGCATCCAATCCTTCGATCCGCTCATGTAAACATGGTATGAGCTACTTAATATTATTTTTTCCAAGCACTGAACGCTGCCACTAGACATTCCAGTAATCTTTCCAGTGAATGCTGGAAAATTGGTTGGTTGGTGGGTGGAAAAAATAGAAACGTCACATTTAGGTTACGACAGATAAAAACAAATAACTGCTCAGCCTCGCTCTCGCTCTCGCTCTTATTACGTAATTTTTTTTTAGTGTGTTTTAGTTTTTGTGGTGCAGATATATAATACATTTTTGCATTCTGTATTTTTGTGCAAAAGACCTTTCCAACGATGTATAATTTATATGCCTTCTGCTTTTGAAGACCGCGGAAAATAGTTCCAAAAAATTCGTGTTTGCCGTTTTCATTTTAACGTAGCTTTTTGAAATATGATTTCTCTTTTTGCAGGTACTGAAAATGAAAATAAG
Source organism: Dasysyrphus albostriatus (assembly GCA_946251815.1). Lineage (NCBI taxonomy): Eukaryota > Metazoa > Arthropoda > Insecta > Diptera > Syrphidae > Dasysyrphus > Dasysyrphus albostriatus. The sequence continues at coordinate 145,405,281 of OX276336.1, forward strand.
ACTTATAACCTACAAAGAAGTCTTATGTAGTTTCGGATTGGACTTTCGGAATACTCCTTTTGCACCCCATTTTCATTTCTACTACTCCAAAAAGCTTCAATTGGCAGTTCCATGTAATATTTAGTTTTGGGAGTCTTTTTTTGATCCGATTTTATAAAGGTGAAGATTTACACACTTACAGCATTTTGTCGAATTTCTTATTAAAAGTGTTGAATTCTTAAACAAGCCATTTAGGCTGTTCGTTTTCTCCCACAAAACATGTGATACAGCGTGTTTTTAATTACTTCTGTAACCATTTCAATTTAAAAGACTCAATGTAGACAGCTATTTCTTATGTTCCAGCCATTCAGGGGCATTCATTTTTCCATGAAAGACTTTGTTTTGGAATTATTTGAAAAGTGTATTATTGTTATTTATTTATAAATCTAGACCGATAGTTTGGAACTAGTCTTCCTTCTTCTATCAATTTGCTAAGCCTTTATTATAGCATTTTCTTAAAAACTTTTGTCATGATTGGTATGAGCGATATTGGCTTCAAGATATTTATTTCTGCAGGTGGCTTACTTGGTAATGTACATATAGCAATGACTTTTGCAATTTTTCAATGATGTGGCACATATCTTAGTTTAAGACATTGGAGTTTTTTGAAGGCTAAGCAAAATAGCTGACACAAAAAATTTATTTGAAATTTTATTGATCGGCAGACAAATTGTCACTTGTTAAACGAAGATTTCTCTATTTCTATTTTCATATTGAATGAAATTCAAGATGATGGAAATTTTTATGTACATATTTTTTGTATTTGCATTTAACTTATTTATTTCCCTAAAAAACTAGACACGACAAAACTCAAAATATTATGTCTGTTCGCGTACATTCCAAAACTAAGAATTTCTATGAATTTAGCAGAAAGTTCTGTCAAAACTAATATAAAAAAAATTAAAGCTCGTAGAATTTCGTAGTTTTTGGAAGTACATGAAAAGACTTAAAAACTCAAAGTTTTGTCACGTTTTCAACTGTTTTTACATTTATCCTCGGATTGGTGAGAATCCGTAAATTTTTGGGATAACTTCAGATATATTTCTTGAGAACTTGAGTTTTGTCATCAGCTGTTTTTTAAGAGGAGATTACAACAACTGATAGCTGAGAATAAGCATTGGAACGCGACCATTGTCAGTGCTGTATTCTGTCAGTTGAATTCAAAAACAAAAAACAAGATGGCTGTTGTTTACTTTTGGTTTTGTTTTTTTTCTTGGTAAGTGATTTTTTTATTTGTTCGCTTTTTCTAATTCGTTTGAACTAATTCAAGACAAAAATAAAATGTGACTTAATTATGAATTTATTGTTTTTTGTGCTTGTTGATAAAAAAATTGAATACTCATTACATGTTTGTGTACTTTCTAAAACAAAAAATTTGAACGAATTTAATTTTTGTATATGAGTTTTGACAGAACTTTTTTAATTAAAAAATATTAAATAGTACAGAACATAAAGTTACAATCAAAATTTTAAGCTGTGTTTTTATTTACTCATATTCTTAAAATTTAATAGAATTCATTGGTTCAATAGAGCCTTAGAAAAAAAGGGCGTAGACGCAAAAATTTCAATATTGAGTTAGTACCATAATTGGAACCGTTTAATAGTAAACTATTTTTATGTAATGCCTAGAACCCTTACTTCCAACTGCAAATGAACGCAAGTTTTATTGCAGGTATTAGGCAACTTGCTTATGTGCCTATACTTAGCTTTAAAGTCGCAAGTTCATTTTTTTAAGTGCTCACCGAAATTTCTTTAAGTTAAAATCGTTCTGAATTTTTTTTTTTTTAAATTATCGAACATGAATGCATGAAAAGCTTAGTCCTTCAAATGCATTTATCTCAAAACTTTTAAAATGGAGATACACCCAATGGCAGACACAGATTAATGATTTTTGTCAACATTCAGTGAAAAGGTTATTTTTCGCTAAGTTTTCGTTTCGTATGCTCTTCAATATCATGTTCCATGAACATGGACCACATTGATGAGAACCAAAATAGATTTGGTTTTCATTGATACGTGTGGCCATTTTGCATCAATGCTTTTTGATAGAAATTGTCTTCAATAATTATTGTCCATGAACATTGATCGTGTGTAGGGCTCTAATGCGTTTTTGTACTTTTGCATAGTTTCAATTCTCTCTGAGAGAATTTTATCTCACTTCCCAAAATTTGACGAATTGTAAAATATAGATCAGAAAGTACACAAACTAATTTTGTTAAATGGCATCATTTAGTAGTGTGTGGATAAATTTGATTACACGATGCCTTTATATTCCCCTGCAATCAAAAAGGAGTGGAACCGTCAGAATATTCATACGAAAATGACAAGTTCTTTTAATAATCGTTCCGGATTTACACGAGTGACAAATGTACACGATTTTCATACAGCAAATGAAAGTATTTATCAAATTTTTTCACATGTAAAAATGCGGGATAAGGTTACAAAAACAGGAATGACACAGGACAAGGGTAACATTTTTTTGCAGCAGAAACTATGGCCTGAAATCGAATCCACGATACGATATGAATAACGGAATAACGATAAAGCAGCTCGTTAGTTGTGTACAGCTTGTTTGTCGTTATTTAGTTGTAAAGTTAACATTTTTTTGACAGTTGTGAATTGAAGATTTTCGTTATCCTCATAAAATAATTTTAAGTGAATAGTTTGAAAATATAAATTACCAACCAAAACATGTTTCTAGGCTCCTAAGTTTTTTCAATCCGACGATGAATTACTTAGTGGTTATATCCAAGGTCCTGGTGTATAAAATAAATTTGGGAAGAAAAAAAAAGACGTTTAAAGTTTTCAGGACAATTAAACTAGAGATACTTTATCTTCTGAACAACAAAGCAAAAAGTTCAAACAAAGAAAACTATGTAGGTATAGTTCTAAAAAACGAGCAACGGTTTTTGTTCCTTCACAGCTGAGATAACGGAAAACTCATATAAAGCAAGAGAATGCACCTATTTATAGAGCAAAGTGCTAAACAAACTTAATAAATAATTTTCTCAAAATTATTGTCATGCTATTTCATCGTTGTCCTCGTATAGTCATCGTCTCGACGTTGTCGTTGTTGATTCTGCATGTGCAGTGTGCAGCACTAACGAACCCCTTGGGCACAACCATTATCTCCATAATATTGAGAATGAGGACGAACTAAACAAAAAAAAGATATATTAAAACAGCCTCTCGCTTACCCAGAAATTCCTTAAACTCATCCAAATCTGTTTGAAACGCTGCTGATTGTGCAACACAGCAATGCAGCAGCCTTGGTGTATGTTGCCGCCATCGCCGTTGCTGCTGTCGCTTTTCGGGATGACATGTGAAATTCCCCTCAATGGCTAGCGACTTGTTTCCTCCCTTCCAATTAATAGGACCATCAGCATCACCACCAGCACCAACATCATCTCCATAGCCCCTATCGTCGCCACTGTCGTCATCATAGTCGAAGTCGTCAGATGCAGTGGCGGCAGCAAAGGCAGTTGCACCATTATCAGCGCCAACTTCGTGCATTTTAGCCGAACATAGTCCACAAAACGGATTGATGCTGTTGGCCCGGTATTTTTGGCAATCGTGAATCTCGGGATAGTTGCTGTGGCTGTCATTGTTGTTGTTGTTGTTGTTGTTGTTGATTGTGCACTCGTATCCATCAGCACCGCAAATTTGTTTTTTCATCTGACAACCAGTGGGATTTTTGAGGTTAACACGTTGCCAACTATTGCGGACTTGGTGATGCGATGGTTCCCTAATGCCATTTGAGTGTCCTGCTGCTTCTGGTGCTACGGCAGTGGTGGCGGTAGCGGCTGCGGTGACAGTAGTCGCGTAAGCATCCTTTATGATGGTTTTGACGGCTGCATTCGTCACGGTATCAGGGTTCGCTGATGTCTCATCTGTTGTCCTTGTCGTAATATATGATGGTGCTGCTGTCATTACTGATGCTGGTGGTGCTACTGCTGCTGCTGGTAACGATGAAGATATTAACTGAATTCGGTCTTGAGCTATTCCTGTCGTCGTCGTTGAATGGTGATGGCATTTATAGTGGGCCATCACAGCTGGATCTGGACGAAGGGTCTCCTTTGTTGAATTAATATCGCTCTTAGTTTTTGATGTCCACGTGGCCTTCGCACCCATCATTCCCTGAACTTTACCATCTATTTCAGTCCGAATGCCGAGTTGGGAAGAAAGCCGTCGACACCCACAATCGACATTTGAGAAATGATTCTTTTTGCCACCACTACAAAAGGGCGTGTCTGAGAATCCACAACAAGCACGGTAGTTGGCAAAGAGGTGTTCCTGACCATAAAACTGCTGGTGGGAGTACGTTGATTTTCTCCCATCACCAACTGCCTTACCCGCCTTGTCACTAATGTTAGGGCGCTCCTTTGCATCCGCTGTCGATAGTGAACTTGATGATGACTTCTGCTTCATCATTGATTTGGTGTTGTTTGCATTTCCGTTGTCAGCTGGAATTGGAATGGGTGACGATGATTTTTTGTAATGTCTTGGCATAACGGACCTTTGCTCTGTTGGCAATGGGATTCTTCCTTCGTGCATTCGTTGGCTTGATGATAAAACTGATGATGATGTCGGTGCTGTCAACGATGATGTTGATGATGATAATGGCGGCAGTCCTTTAGCTTGTGTTTTTTCCGGTTGTTGCAAGGTAGAAAGATTCTTTTGTCGACATTTCTGTTTGTTTTTGTCAGCAGGACCTCTTCTTCGACTTGGGTGGTGGTGGTAGGAGTACTTTAAATTCTGATTTTCTCGTGTGATGCTCTGGTAAATACCATTCAATTGGTCTTTGATGAATACATGAAGTTCATTAAGATCTCCTTGGATGGTTTGCATTTCTGATGTTCGAAATTTTTGCATGAGCTACAACATTAAACATTGGGTATGTATGTATTGCTTTGTAGATACTGCAGTTATGTAATCTTTTTTTTTTTGTTGTCTAGTTCTTATTCGTTTTTTTTTTTGAGAAGATAGAATAGTGGGTGGCGACTTACCTTTAACTTTTCTTTTTCTAAATGACAGAACATTTGAGTGGGACTCTTTAAGTTTGTTTGGGATTCTTTTGAAATGCTTACTGCTCCAGCATCAGTAGCAGCTGCTTGGGTTGATGATGAGTTAAGTCTATTGCAATGTTTCCAAAACTTAACTTGAAGTTTGTCACTAAAACGAGAAAAAAGTTAAAATTTATGTCAAAGGCTTACTTTGAATTGATTTTATTTTTTTTTTTATTTTTTGTAAGAAGACGAGACCCAATTAAAAAACCCTGCTACATTTTTGCTGACGAAAATGTTATTGAAGTCTTTGAGGAAAAGACCTTTTTTGTTATTGTACTTATTTTTGTATTCTAATAATTTCAATTAAACGAAGATATAATTTAATGAAAAAATCATAAGCAAAATAAAGAAATTTGGCAACATGCAAATCTTATTTTGTTTCAGAATAATTTTAAAACCTTAATGGTTTTGATAAAAGTAGAAAAAAAGCTTCTCATAACTTTGAGTTAGTAGTTAATTATATTAATTTAATAGGTAATACTTTGTAGGCTATCAAATATACTAGAAAGAGAGAGGAATAAGGAAACACTTATGTTCAAGTATTTTTATTATTGAAATAATATTTGCTTTGACGCATACTACAATTTCCAAATTCAATACGAAATCATCTCATTTCCCACACAAATCCACATTTCAAAAGAGATAATTTCAACGAAATTTGCACGAAATTAGGTTGGAAGTTAAGTCAAAACCTGTTGAACACACCCATTTTGCCACAGTTTCAAGAGCTCTGAAAAGGTTTTGTTTGAAAATGTCAAAGCTCAATAGGGCTTTTCAAAAAACAGCAATACATCTCTGTCTTGTTCATTTCTAAACGTCAAACTCAAGAACTTGGCTCTGATGACATTCAAGAAAACCTATTTTGATTTAAATGTTGGAGGAAAATACACTCCACTTCAACTGAATGAGCACATACATTTTTAAACGTGATGGTTTGTCCATTTCTTTAAAAACATTGTACAATGTACATTGTCCTAAAATTATTATAAACAGTAAAAACCATTTAAAAAAAAAAATATTTTACTTCCTTTCCTATTAATTTTTATTTTTGTGCTTATGACGCAAAAAAACTGCATTTTTCCGAAAGGAATGATTTTCAAGAGAACCGGAGAAAAAAATAGCAGCATTTTGTGAATTAATTCTTTCTGTGTTCTTTTCCCAACATTGCAAACTCCACAATGTTTAGAAAAAATGGTCAAATTACGAGTATGTTTAAAAATTTTAGTCCTTATTCAGTTGAAGCGAAGTGTAAATATTTGGAATTTTTGTATGTCTTGCAATTGCAACTGTCAAAGAGCCAAACTGTTAGCTGTCACTTTAACTATGACAATTTGGTAGAGATTCCTATAGAAGAAGAAAGAAAAAAACAACAACAAAAAACGACTAACAGCGAAATAAAATCCAAAAATATAATTAGCTGTCAAACAAAATACTCAAATTGTAAATTAAAACACTTTTTCTGTGATTTGCGAAACTACCTCATTTCGGCTCTAATAAAATTGTAGAATGAACAAGCTTAAAACTATGAAAATTCTACTAAATTCATCTTGCGTTTCTGCAAAAATGGTCACACTGGCCACTTTTCAATATGTTTGGTATGACTTTGCAACAACTCAGCCAAAATGGCAAATTTAACACATAAAACACTTCAACAATGAAATAATTGAAAAAGGGGCCTATTCGGTCACAGAACTATAATGAATTTTAGAGACATTAACATTTAAACAAACTACGTATCACCGCACATTGAATTCAACCCAGTAACCTTGACAGATATCCCCACCAGGGAACTCTGGAACGAAAACAGGGTCATTAATGCAAATCATGTTTTGGTCTTCACCGACGGGTCCAAAACCTTGGAGGGTAATGGGTCAGACATGAAGCTTACAAGCTTTTGCAGTGTTTTCCAAGCGGAAGTGCTTGGCGGTTTGTGAAGCCGCGAAGCATCTTGCCTCACGTGAATTAGTTAACAATAATATTGACATTTTCATAGATAGCCAGGCGGCAATTAAAGCCATTTCTTCAATCACCATTAAGTCCAAACTGATCATTCGTTGCCGAAATGGGTTAAGAGCACTCAACGCAATGAATACAGTTACTTTAAAATGAGTTCCAGAACATAGAGATATTCATAGGGAATAAAATGGCAAATGAACTGGCCAAAAGCGGATCATCTCTTGATCCCAGCCAAATCGAAGCCTCGGTGCTCATGCCACTGGAGCAATACAAAAGAAGAATACACCAGAGTTTCTTGGCAGCTGCAAATGTCAGATGGTCATCTATCGACACATGTCGGGTTTCAAAAAACCTTTGGCCGAATATTTCGAAGAAAAAGACTGAATACCTACTTAAGTTAAGCAGGCCTCAATTATCACTCATAGTTGGCGTCCTAACGGGCCACAACTCTATGGGAACCAACAGGAAAAGAATGGGCATTAACTCATCGGACTTATGTAGAGGGTATCATGATGAAGAGGTGGAAGAGAGCTCCCTTCACTTCTTATATGAGTGCCCCAGCCATGTTAGAACCAAAAAAGCTGCTCTAGGAGAATATTTCTTCGACGAACTGGGCGACATCTCTGTTTTGCCACTAAAAAACATCCTTAAATTCATTCAGAATACAGGATGGTTCAGGGAGGCCCCCCACAACTGAAACTTCCCCTTAACCATCTCCCTATCCTTCCTCATCTCCCACCTTTCACCCTGGGGAGCGCAATGGGTTCACTGAGATCCGAGGAGATGATGCGGCTCGCCGTATTATCACCCCTTCTAACCTTAAACCTAAAAAAACACATAAAACCTTAAGTTCAAAATAAAATTTCATATCAAAATGAAAGGTTTTAAAAATGAATAAATAAATTTAGCTGGAAAAAGTTAACAAAAACTCTAATTGCAAAAATACGCTACGTGTTAATCGGTGGAACCACCACTTCTTTAATAATTTAAAATATTTTGAGCATGAAAAAGGGTCGTGTATTGGAAAAATAATATGCAATTTTTTAATTGTCCCTAGTATCAAAAATTAGCAAAAAAAGGGAAAGCCTCACCCTTTCACATTAAAAGTGGTAACACTGACATCTTAAGTGAATGTGCATTTGGCCAACACATTCCTTTATAGACATCAATCGTTTTTTTAACCATGCAAATTTACCAAATAAATTAATATTTTTTTTTCAATATTTTTAATTTTCATTATTGACATAAAATTGGGAACACCCTGCAGTCAAATCTGTTTGCTCTTATTCATAATATAATAAATAATAAAATACAAATAAAAACTATTCTCTATTTCAAAACTTGTAAATCCATTGACCTTTAAATACATATTTTTCTTTTTTTCCAGGTAAGATATCCATGGAGAATAGTCACAAATTCACAAAATATCAGTATGTACCAACAATCAAAATAAATAAACCTGAATGTCCATTTTTTTATATTTTAGTTTGAATGCCAACTGAGTGAGTGTAATATAATCAAAACTATTTCTCTAACTTTGGGAAAAGTTTCGTTAAACTTTAAATTATAATAATAATAATCAGGATAGAAAACGGAGAATGTAGTGATATTGAGAGAATACAAAAACTACACATAAAAAAGTATATATTTTGAAAAGCAACCGAAGTTAAAAAAAAAAAAAATTTTCATTCCGTTTTGAAATCGGCAGCTCACACATTTTTGTAAAAGTTTTTTTTTCAGCAAAAAGAGAACTCAAACAATAACTTTTGCAATAAGCTGGTCGACCATGATTTTTAAAACATATTTTTTTTTTGCCTTAGCTGTCCAAGTACTGCGCTGTGCTGCGCTGCCTTGTCCGAAGGGTTAAGTAAAGTTAAAATAACAAAAAAAAAAAAACGATCTGAAAATTCATATTTTCTTTGCAAAATACTTACGCTATAAAATCGTGAAAAGTTTGTTCTTGTTCTTCTTCGTTTATATTTTCATCTTTTTGTTCAGGATTTTCTCGTTTTTTATCCAACAGACCACGTTTACTTTGCACTTTTGAATTTTCTTGTGCTGACCCCCCAAGAGACCTGCCATGTGGCTCAGATAAAGAAGAAGAAGAAGAAATCTTTTGCAATTCCCGCTGTCATTTATAATATGCACAAAAGAATGAATGAGTTAAAATGAAAACAACAAAAAAAGCGTTATATATAGTAGTGTTTTGGGAAAGTGTGTGCTTTTGTCTCTAGTTTTGCATGTTCGGCCTTTTCTTCTTTGTATTTTGTAATTTCTTTTGTAATAACAAAGTGAGCATAAAGTAAATTATATAAAATTCTATACAATAATTGAAGCATTTAGAGTTTTAATAATAATAATTTGAGAGAGAAATTTAACATAATGCAGTTTTCTTTCATTTATCTTTTTCACTTACTTGAAAGTTTAAAAGTTCACTCTCTAGCTGAGCGATAATCCTCTGAGTGTCACGGGAGAATGGATTGTTTTCAATTGTGTTCTGCAGGGACCTGTGTGATGATATAGATACAAAATAAAGGATTAAAATCTCTTCCATTCATGTTAATGTCTTTTTCAATTGAAATATTTAATAGGATGCAAGAAAGTAGAATAAAACCATTAGCTTTGAAAAAGTAAAAAAAAACAAGTATACGCCCTGTATGTCAGACATAAATTAGAGAAACTAAAAAAGGGTGGAAAGGAACTACAAGAAAAAAAAAACGAACAAACACAAATGAACAGCAGAATTAATTAAATGTCACATTTCAAAATGAACAATTTCAACTCAGGTTGGCTTTTATACTGGTGAATTGAAAATGATGGATTGAGCATAAAGTCAAAAGAAAATCTCAAGTACATTCCTCAAAGCTGGAGGACTTCTCTGAGATAAACCAAATATTGAAATGCAACTCTTGGTGCATAGTTCTTTTGCTGCAATTCTCCAAAGATAAAATTCTTGCAGTTTAACCTTTTTGGCAAAAATCTTAACATAGGCTTCAAGTATCACTAGAAATATTTTATGAAGAGCTCAAAAGTCCTTTTAATAACTAATTCAGTCGGATTTCAATGCGGTTTGGCGTATAATTCTTGAAAAGATAAGTTAAAACCTTATACTATGGTTTCTTGTATCATATTTATCGATATTAATTAATATTTGAATGCCTCTTTGAAAGTTGTGGAAAGGAAGCACTTGCTTGATATAATAATAATCACTAAAAATGTAAACATCAAAGGAAAAGTTGCCTTAAGACACTATGAAGTTGTTATGAAATAGGAATTGAATTGAATATAATTTAATTGAATTTAATTGAATTGAATTGAATTCAATTGAATTGAATTGAATTGAATTGAATTGAATTGAATTAAATTGAATTGCATTGATTTTAATTTAATTTAATTTAGTTTAATTTAATTGAAATTTGAATTATGAAAGAAATTTTTGAAATGCTTCCAAATGATCCATGATGTGCAATCTGCTTTTCACCCGAAGTTTTGCTCGCCGGTCTGACCAAGGTCCAGGGAAAAAATGTAGTGCCTTTTAATAAAATCTTTATTCAAATAACTCTTAAATTATAAATCGTTGGAAAAAATTAGTAAAGATTCTACTTTTATTCTGGTATTCTGGTATTCTAGTATCCTGGTGTTTTGGTATCCTGTCATCCAGTACCTAACCCAACTAATATTTCAGTTTCTATTAGCTTAGAAATATTAATATTCTGCAAGTCTAAATATGTATAAAATTTCTATATAGCTTTCATCAAAAATAAATTATAGAAATCATGATTTAGATAACTGCTTCTTTAAAATTGTTTGAAAGTTAGATATAGAAAATTAAACGAGACTAGCATCTATTTTTGGATAGACCTCTGTAAATTGATTTAAAGAAGGAATATCAAGCTATGACTCTATAAAGATTCCTTAAAGTTTTTTTAATGCAATTGCTGTCAGTCAGTCTTCAAAAGGTTTCTGTTACAATTTCCAAGAAGTTTTATCGAAAACTTCATTTTGACATGTAAAATCTGTTCTGGGAGTTCTGAGTTCGATCCCTAATTATTTCCAAAACATTAACTTACAAATAATCGTATCTGAAACACAGTTTCAGGTTACAAATGGTTTAAATAGTAAAAACCACTTTAAAAAAAAATTAAAATAAGTTCTACTTTTTTTCCTTTTATTTTTCAACATCTGTAAGAGTTGTATTATCCACTTCTAGTAGATACTATACAACCTAGCCATAAAAGCTCATAACTCTATTAAACTTGTGCTCTGTTTTACTTATAAAAGCCTTTCCGAAGCTATCTGTCAAAGCCTAACCTTCATTAATATTTAGAATAGCGCTCGTTTAAACTTCTTTAAGATCGTCTAAAACTTACTTTAGAACTTCGATAATGTTCTCCTTTTTATGTTTAGAGACATTTTACCGATGTTTTACAGAAATAAGAAAGCCTATTCAGTTAGGCCGAAATGAAGCTGAAATGTTAGTAGGGAATGGTCACTTTGAATAACGCGTTAATCCAGGTCTAAGCGGTCCTGGTCTTTTAATGCTCTTATCGTCATCATCATCACACAAGTAATTTACAGACTACACAAAATTCAGGAAATAGCTGATTCTTTAAGATCAGTGGGTATTGGGTTCTATCTTGGGGCTCTCAAAATTTCAAGCTGGTAGATCAGCAGGTTTAATGCAACGGGTGTCGTCAAATCAAAGAGTGCTCTGATAGATCAGCAGCTATCAAAGGCCCTGCTGGAAATCGAGATAATCTGTAATAAACGATTGATTCCTTATCGCTAATGGGGGGAAATACTTAAGCATAAAATTTCAATCGTCTCATCTAACGACCCGATTAACATTTATGACCGAAAGGTGACTTTCCTCTATCCAAGTTAGTCCACATTTGTTAGTTTCCGTCAAGACCAATTGTGAATTCTTGAAATTGCAAGATGTTCTTAAATGCACACTTAAGCAGTTCGAAACCCCGAAAACGAAATCATTTTTTTTGATATTGCAGTTTGCTAGAGTCATGTTGTTCGATAACATCATTTCTGGTAAATCTCTGTAGTAAAATATCGAGTTGATAACAAAATAATTGAAAAGCCAGAGAGATTGTAAACATTAAATGCGTTTGCGAGGAAATTGACTGACATTAATCAAATGATTTTTTATGAAAGCAGAATATATTTGATTAAAGCCATATCTGCATCAAAATGTGACGATCATATTTGACGATTGATGATTGGTTTGACTTTTTCGAAAACAAGGATAAAAAGAACTTTTTGTATTTAACCAGTGCTGTCTTCTATTGGAAGTAAAGGTAAAGTGGAGTAGCGTGAAACTCTTTGTTACAGAAAAACACTTGTGTCAAGTTAAGAATCGCAAGTAGAAAAGCAAGAAAATACGATTGGTGCCTTCGATTTATTAACTTATGATTTAAATAAATTTATTATTTAAATGTCAAACAAATATAAATGTAATTTCAAAAATCTGAAATGGGATGCATGGGAAATTCACTGCTGATATCATCATATAATATAAAACAAAAATTACTTATTCAATTTACTGTTACAAAACCCATACAAATACACATAATATATATGCACCACACTTTATTTTGTTAACTGGACGACTAACTGATTTTGTATTCATGCTCCCATCACCATAAGCCAGAAATCTCTTTGTATTAAAAAGTTGTCCATCGTAGTCATAATAATGCAAATAAGTTGCAGAGTTATGGCTTCCGATTATATGAATATTCATATCAAATATGATTGTAATTTATATTGATAAGCCCTTTTCCAAAAGTTTAACTATATATTTTCAATTATAAAATCATCAAAGTGTATATACATACAACTGCGAGACCTATACCTACATCGATAGTTTATCTATGACAAATAATTAAACATCAATAAAATTAGTTAAGACAGCAAACGCATCGTTGCATCCTTATCTATTGAAATTCAGGTCGTTGGTCTGCACTTCCCCAGCAATTTCCTGAATCTCAGCTTTTCCCCGCACCCTCCCATGCCTTGATTACAAGGCAGCTTTCTTTGCTTTTTATACTTTTAATTCAGCCCCACAGATATTATTAGCTCACTCTCTCTCTCTCTCTTTACCTAGCAGGATGCAAAGCGTAAAGATTATACAAAAAAAAAAAATACAAAAGGGAAAAAATATCACATTACTTTGCTATATGCCATTGTAATGTGACTGATGCAAAAAGGAGAAGAAAAGCAAAAAAAAAACTGTATGCTCGGAATGTATCTGATTGCACACACACACAGACACACACGGTTATAAAATGTAAAGCTTTTGTGTGTCCAACAACATAATTTATGGCTTAAATGTCCTTTGAAAAGGGGAGCTTACTGTGTATCACTCACTTTGTATTCATTACACAGCCTGCATATAGTATATCTCATTAAATTTCCTCCCGCAAATTACATAGTCATATTCATTCATTTATTCAATGAATGGAAAACGCTTTGCTTTCAGATGCATTTAGACATATAAGACACACACCACCCATCATCAGCCACCCATCCTCATCACCTTAAGCTCAAATCTAACCCACCCTATACATCCCCATGCCCATCCTCATCGTCATGCCAGTCAGTCAGGCTCAGGATGCATTCATGTTAGGCCATATGATGATGAATGATAGTCTCACACTTAGTATCCTGTTTCGCTAATTTGTGCTCGGTTCTAAAGACTCGGCAGGATACATGTTGTTTTAGTACAAAAAAAAGGAAAAACGGAAAATATGGAAAATTATTATGAGTATATAGAAGAGAGCGGTTGACATATTCTATTTTGCATTCGTTACTTTACTATTTATCGCTCAGCGATACGTGTGTGTACGTAACACATTAAGAATAGTTGTCTTACACTACTAAGCATATTCAGTTCTATAAAGCCCTCATATATGTACGCTATGACTGCAACTCTGCCATTGAGAAAGCATATTCTCGTATATGCGCCCCGCAATCGCATTAGTAATGTTAAATAAAAGTTCAAGGGGCCCGAGGGGATAGGCGAGGGAATTCAGAAAATTAAAACAAACAACTAACAACAAAAAAAAGTACGGGATATGGTACTATAAATTGTGTGTGTGCTCTCTGTCGTACTTCATCAGGTAAAAAGAAATAACTTTTTCTACACATCGGAAGAGGGAGTGGTGAGAACGAATTTATATTGTCAAATGCGTGCAGCAGCAGCAGCAGCTTCAGGACGAGAGCCGAGCATTCAAAAGTCTCTTTCAATGGAAACGGAAACTGTTGTCCTGAACATATTATTTCTTCATAATTAGGTAGGTTTATAGAAAAAATTAAAAAAAAAATTTTAAAAAAGTTTCGAGGCAGTTTTTCCACACATAAAATTCTCATAAATGATATCTATTTTACTTTTGTTTTATATATTTTAAAAGCTTCTTTAGAAAAATTGAGATTGCAAAAAAAAAACTTTTAGCCTTTTGTTGAAAAGATAAAAATGTATTTCCAATAATTCTTCGAGGTCATCTTTAGTTTTAATATTTTCAATTACAAGGATACGTTAAAGGTTTTTGATTCAACACTGAAAGTCGTATTTTGATAGAAATTTTAGAAACTGTGATAATTCCATTCAAGAAAGCATTGGCCCAGTCAACTAATGGCTAACAACGTTTTATTATCTTTTTCCACCAACCAAATTAAATTCTGAAAAGTGCCGTGGAATATAGTTTTTGAGTTGATTATCAAAAATATATTTACTGAAGCGTTAGTTGAAAAAAGTTATAATTTAAAGTTGTAGCTTCATGTTTTAATTAAAAAGTTTAAATTAAATTTTAGCAGTAAGAAAGAATTGAAAGCCATAGTCTATTCAATAATATTCTAGTGGAAGCTCTTTAAGTAGCAATAACCAAAATTGTTTGGTGGACTCACATTTTCATATTTCTTTGACATGTACCTTAACATCTATGCCCTGGTAAGGGATAAATTAAAACATTATATTTAACCCATTAGTAGTAGCTCATGGCATGATGGTAAGTGCGTAGGACTTGTCTTCGAGGCAGTGTCTTCGACGCTGCCTTGGATTGCACAGAACACCAGAGTCGGAGTGCAAACACTACTATTCCAACCTGGCTCTATGCAACGGGGCCAACATAAACAGGATAGATAATTTCTTGCTGAAGCTTATTCGAGGTCACATTGCAAGAGCGATGTCCTCGTCTAACAGCTTAATTTTCGGGGCTTACTACCCCAACAACGAATACTACGAGAGTGGGCGTCTAAGCGGCTTTATTCCGCCCGATGCATTCCTCCACCTAGACAGTCGAGGGCTGATCCAGGATAGAGCGGCGGTTCCGCTAATCTACCACGTCGGCCGTAGAACTGTAGATCGGCGGCTCCTTTACAGTCGAGACGTCCTCGCACAAGACGGAGCTGAGCACCTTCGGTTCAGTAGGACTGTGTCCGAACGGAACCGAAGGAATAGGGTAAGGCAGGAGAACCAGTTCTGGTGGTTAAAATATGAAGAATGAAGTTCCTTCAGATATTTAAAAGTTGTCCTTGGTTTTTCTCTGTCATGGCCGACTTACATAGGTTTAGGTAGTTAGTTTTAAGTAGGGACAGTCAGGGTGGCACCAAAAAAAAAAAAAAAAAAACACCAAAAAAATTATTAAATCAAAAAAAAAAAAAAAAAAAATTATAAGAACCGGAAAATGCTTGCTGTGGCTGTTCTAGTTTGTAAGTAGCTTATAAGTAGGTTGTAATTAGTTTAAAATTAGTGGTAAGTAGTTTTGAGTAGTTTTAATTAGCTTTAATTTAGTTTTATGTAGTTTGTAAGTTTTATATAAAACCAAAAAATAAAGACATAGATACCGAGTTTTTTGTGAAATTCTTCTCGGTAAGAAATAAAACCGACCTGGATTTAGTATTAAGATAGTTCTTAGGCCGAAAGGCATTAGTATTAAGTTATTCTAGTTTAACTTAAAGCGCCCGACTGGGGCCAGTAAGTTAGTTTTAAGATATTGATAAGTAGGCTGGTTTTTATGAATTTTTGTCTAGCTTTAAGATAGTTCTAAGATAATTGAAAAATAAAAATGAATTTACAAAAAAAAAAAAAAAAAAGTGCGTAGGACTGTCATGCCAAAGGCCTGGGTTCGATTCCCAGCCGCTGCCACCTAAAAACAGAAACGTTTTTTTTCGCGAGGTACTGCCTCTTGCGAGGAACTGACAAATCCATGTCATGGACTTGTCATGAATAAAAGCTTCTCATCTAGCCGTTCGGAATCGGCAAAAAATTGTAGGTCCCCTTCATTCCTGCCAAAAACACGCACACAGGAATGGTTGAGAGTTGTAAGTCACTAGACCTTGGTTCTCCACGAGCTGTTGTGCCACCAAATTTATTTTTTTTTATTTAACCCATTACCTTACCAAGTCAGTGGATAACGTTTTAGATACGCTTTACGCTTTATATTCAAAAAGAAATGTTTAAGATTGTCAGAATCTAATATACGCAGAATCTGGATGGTTGAATCTTTAAGAATGGATTCCAAAAAATTTAATTTCTTTTCATGAAAACAAAAATTAATGTTACACTTGTTGGCCAACATTTAGAGAGAGAAGAAACAGAAATGCAAAATCGATTCGGAAATGGTTCTATGCAGGAAACAGTCCTTGAAATCCCAACAGCTCAAATGTGTTGAATACGTTTTTTTTGAGTTATTTTCTGGTGTTCTGGGTAATCAGCGCTTTGCCAAAACAAAATTTTTTGTGCCACATTTTCCGAAAAAGCGTGTCATTTTCAGTCACAAAAAAACACAAACTCTTCAATTTTAAAGTAAATAAACTAAAAATATGTGTGAATTGTTTAGAAACTCACTGATTTGTACTATTTTCACGGCAAGTCTAATAAAAGGTTTGTTTGGTATCTTTTTCCAAAAAAATTGTATAAGGCCTGTCAAATTTCAAGAAACGGGACAAATTCAATCAGAGTTGGGTACATTTGAAAAAAGTAAACAAACGCATTGAACCATGAACTGCCCCACTTTTTTTTAAATTTTTGTGCTTAAACGGCTTTGCCATCTTACCATGATTTCAATAGATCTAATGCACATTTTTCGTAAAACATATGTATCTGCGGTTTTTAAATCGAGTCTATTGCACTTTAAACCATGAAAATTAGACTTCACTTCGAAAAAGCTGTTTTAACCATTTCCTGAAAAGTTCTGTAAATTTGGACCGGGGCTTAATTTTGCTGGGGAGTTAAAGGGAGTAAAATTCAGTTTCTCTTAATTTCTCGAAAACTATAAGTTTTTCTAAAAAAATTTGAAGGTACAAATTGTAGCTTATGTCATTCTACACAAGAAAGATTAACTTACTTTTTTTCATAGAAGCAACAGATTCTGATCGTTCTTCTATTTTCAAAATAAGGTAAAAATGGGAATATGTAGATCTTCTGTAGGAAGATTAAATTTACTGCATTTTCGTTTTGAAAACCTACTGACCACCATGATGAAGCACAGTAAACAGGACAGATAATTTTACTTTAACAAACACAGCTATTATATAATATTAAAAAAGCAGAAATAGTGGCTCCTTCAAAAAAAAAAAAAAAACAATCAGACAACATCCCTGTTCAAAAGTGAACAAACTTCATGTTTCAGCAGAGATGTCAGTGAGGTTGAACTACGTTAGCTTAAAGCGTGGTACACATTAAAACTTCCGAGTGACCACTCCTTAAAAATCAAATTTGGCTGAAAAGTAGTGCTTAAACATTTATCAAAGCAATTCCACTGCTATCAGACTGTTAACAATTAGACTGTTAATTTTTTAGAATTTACACCCTGTTGCCCATGTGAATATTGTTTTAATTATAGATAAATGACTCAAATTGAAAAAGACTTTCATTTGACTTTATCACCCGACATGAACGAGTTTGATTTGAAATGTATGCTCTATATCTGTTACTTTGTATTTTTGTAACAGGAAATGGAAAAATGTGCTATAATCTTAGCAAAATGGCGTCAAATGTCAAGACAGAGTGCTTTCACATAAATGTAGATAATTAGTTAAAAAAGAGCTAGATGTTTTAAATCACATTGAAAGCAGACCCCAATTTTGTATTTCTTACAAAATGGTCAAATTATATTTACCCTCATGTAATGGTAAGCCTGAAGGAATGATACGCAGTGGAAGGTGATGGTGACCTTAGCCATTTTCGTTTGTAGGTCTTTGAGGGGAAATATTTTTGGACTAATTTCACAGTGTGGTTTTATTTTGCAGAGACGCTCATATTCATTATCTAAATTTTAGTCCTACAGTGGGAACAAAAAAGTTAGCTTATTTCCAGTTTTTAAAATATGTTTTTCCACAATTACTCCAGTTCGAGTCAAATTCCGATCAAATGTAAACTTAAGTTACACTCAGGCTGCTGTGAAAGAAGTTTTATTTTAAAAATCTAACTTCAATCAATTTTTTTTTGAGAATGTTATTATCTTGGATTTAAATACGAAAATATGTATGTATATATGGAAAAAGCCTCCTTCCCCAAATTCCATTATCAATGATTCTGTCTGTTTAAAATCAACTCATAACTCCATCAAAGAAAATTTAAAATACTTTTTTTTTCCTTTGTATAATCTACAGCCCTTTTATCCTCAGCACTGCAGAAAGATAATAATCATTTTAATTGCGACATTTCAAACTCTTGATAATTATTTTGTCATTAATTTTTCATTTTTTTCCTGCTTCCTCGAACCTTCTATACGCCCATCGTGTGTCGTCTTTAACATTTGGGGTGTGTTCAAAATGCACACTATAAATATTATGTATACGCCTCAGTCGTATAATAAATCGCATACCTTTAATTTGTCATCATCAGGTTTATATGTATGTAGGTATATTCCAACCTGGCCTATCATCATAATTCAGATATTCTGCTATCCAAGGTAGGAAAGGTATATGGAAAAAAAAACCAGAAGCGTTTTTGCTTAACATTCATATACCTTTTACGTTTTACCTTTTACCTCGCCCATCAGGAACCAACCAACCCGTAATCATTGAATCATCATATTCGTCGTTAATAATATTTATTGAGCGACAAATAATTTATTTGATGACAAAAGTGACACGATTTCTCTTTATTTGATATCATCATAACCATCATCATCATCATAGTTTATCCCAGACACAGAGAGAATTAAGGACATTTTTATCATTTTATTGACACTTTTTGCAATCGGACCATGTCGCGTCGTCGCGTCGGTCGGTTGTCGCGCAGTCAAGTCGCTCTTTGTATTTGGCCGTAATAAAATTAACGAGGTGGATTAAATTTAACGAATTCGTGTTGTACACTCAAATTCAAAATCCACTAAAATGAGGACTCTTGAAAGTGTTAACACGAGTATAGACTCCATAAGCTCTCTTTGGGCTTATATATAGGCAAACTATAGGAAATTTTATCTAATTCGATTGTTTCTTACAGTTGGAGGAATGTCTGACGACGATGATGATATCGCCTACAGTCTTATCATAAAGCTACTTTCTGTCACAAGTTTGATTGACTTAATGTCTTTATATTGATAGTGTCAAATTTAAGTAGTTTTATCTTGAAAAACCACTTACTCATACCATTTTGTAATGAAGTTTGTTTCAAAAGGCAGAGAAAATAGGCAGTGTGGCTGTTGAAAGCAAAATAAGTTGGAAAAGGCAAATGGTTTGATGTTTAATATTATAGGATGTTATTATCATTATCATAAAATAATATCCTTTTTATACATAAAGCATTGCGTGTGGCAAATGTCAATCATTTTTAAAGACTTTTTGAAATAAGAGATTTGAAGGGAAAGCCGTGGAATCTCCACCGTTGCTCGATTATGGTGAGCGGTTGCTCCATCCTGCTAGAACCGTCAATCCTGAAGATCTCGACCCAATTCAAACACTTGCGGTAAAAGAAATCGATTATCTCTAGCGGTTACCAGTAACGGTTACAGTGGTGTCTCTCGCGGCATTCTCAAAAAAAGGGCCAAATAAGTTTTTAAACACAAATGCAACACCAGGTTGCACGAGACACCGAAAAAATGATAACGAAAATTGCGTTAAGTCAAAACAGTAGACGCAAATTAGTCAAATAAGCAGTAATACATTATTTGCACGATTGACAAATTGCCATTCACGTCAATAAAGAGGTACAATAATGGTGAAACCAAATCATTAATGACATGCATTTACAGTTTACACAAAGGCAAAATAATTGCTCTGTCATTATACTAGCAAAGAATGAGTAGTTTCATTCTTTATAGTTTATTGTCATGATTCGCAAAATGGTGTCGCTGTGCATTTACATGGCTTCATTTTAATGACAATATTTAATACTAGTTACATAGCTTTTATTATTTTATGACAAATATTATGGTAAATTTTTAATTCATTTCCACAAAAAGTTCATAAATGTCATGAAAATGAAAGAATTTATGACAATTTGTCACTCGTGTAAATCTAGCAGAACAATAATTTCACGTTCCTTAAGAGCTTGATTCCACGATTCGTGTTTTCATTCGTTTCATTTTTCGTCTTTTTGACAGGTGCGTATCTTCGTTATAACGCACAACCAAAAATGTCCATTCGTTTTTCTGACGTTCAAAAAATATGAAGTTCATATATTGGAAAATAGACAGAAATGTTGTAAATCACTTCTTTTTCAATCTTATGTCTATTTAAACACGAAAAACAATTTTAAAGCTCGTTATTAAAAGTTTATAAGTATCCCCCGCCTCTAATCGTTTGTCACATGAAAGACGTCAAAGTTCAACAAGAAAAAATCTTAAAATTTTGATAGGTGCTTTCGTTTTTTCATTCACCCTACATTTCTACACCTCTCACCCAAAGTGTCAAAAAGACGAAACACGAAACGTCCGAAAAAAACGAATCGTGTAATCAAGCTCTAAGTGTAAATCGGTTCCTTTGCTTTTTGACGGCAAATTTTCTCTCATCTCAGTCTTCAACATAAATGTCAAAGTAAAATGACATTTGACGCCATTTCCAAAATTCATTTTTAGGTCTGTTTGGAAACTTGAAACTTATGGCCTGTTCGATGGGCAATTCAGAAGCGTTCGAAATGCATTTAAACCCTTCTGAAAGTGTTCTAATGACATTCAGAATGACAGTTCTTCTCCTGAAAAGAAGAAAAAACGATTCTGAATTTGATTTCAGAATCAAAACCAGAGCTTCTCTTACATTCGAACACATACTTGTCAAAGTATTGTCAAATATTGCAAAAAGTAAATTTTTAGCTAAAAATAAGTAAATTTCACACATTTTACTGCTTCTAAAAACAACTTTTTTCCGTTAAGGAAATTATCATACTTGAAGAACTATTTTGGCATCCGCATGTGGAGTTGCACACACATAGGGATACGAAAACTTCAGCCTGTCTGTTTTATTGACGTTTCGGATTGGAGAGTTCTTCCGAACTGCCAATTGAAAAGGCCATTAGTACGAATTCGTACTCGACAATATGTTGAAAAGCAAACATAATGTTCTTTTTGCAACTCAAAATAATACTTTCTGAAAAAAACAACAACAAAACAAAACAAGTGAGTCCCCTATTACACGATGATTCTTTGCGCCGGACTCTTTTCAAAATTCAAAGATGAAATCAGATGATTTTTCTCCTTCGCACTCATGGAAATTCAAAAAGAGTTAGATGCAAAGAATCATCGTGTTATAGGGTTCTTAGCTATATCCAGATAATTAAGTGGATTTAACTTTTATCCCGATAGAAATGACATTGCCAGACTACCATTGTCGATAAGTTATCGATAATTTATATAGAAATGTCAAAATGTTTGTTGGTAGGATAGTTCAATACAAAATGGCAGACCAAGATAAATTTTTTTCGCCGAAGTCCATATGAACATGCAAAAATAGGCAGCTATATAAACAAGTTTTGTACTTAAAACCTCCCTTTATAATAATTGAAAACAAAAAAATTGAGAACAAAATTTAAATATAAAATATGTCTTTTATCATCGCTTTGCAATTTCACATCTATTCGTTTGCTTAAAATTTAGTAGTCAATTTTGACATTTTAGCTATGGTTGTCACTTTCGACATTAGGTGTGTTTGATAACGTCAAATGTTTTGCAAATTTTCATAATTTGCTTTCAGAACTCATAGGTGAAAAATACAATTTGGTGAAACTTGTTGAACACGTCACAGTATATATAACGTGAAATAATCACCAAGTTTCCCAAACTAGGGTTTTTTCTCCAATGATTTCTGATAGCAAATTTCGAAAATTTGTGAAAATCTAAAAGAAGTTTAATTGACAGATTAGAAATATACCCTTGTGAAGTTTTATCATTCCTCTTTCAACTTAAAATAATTTTATACATTGGTGTGTGTGTTTTTTTAAAGTTTGGAGTAGGAACTTGAATTTATAAATGTAAATCCCTTACAATTGTTATTTGTTTTGGACAAAGTTCATTCCATCCAAATTAATTGTATTTTTCATCGGAAATAGGTATACCTCACCAAACAGTGTTGTTCATATGAAAAGATTAAAAACTCAATATACTTAATTAAACAACGCTTAACTGAACATCATACGTACTTGCAACTGGAACTCTCCCGCACTTCCGTATCCTTCCGGTGATCTTTTGATCGCTTCACCTGATGGTATGCCCCAGTTGAATATATCTCCACCATATCATCATCATCATCATCTGCATTGCTGTTATCCTCATTTATTCTGTTCTGATTACATCCTCCTGTGCCTTGATGGTTGACTTGATAATGCTCACACATTTGGCAAGCTTTAACATTTTCCAACTCTGATGCTATTGTTTGGCAGGATGAATTAACTTTCATCGCATGATTTCTCAAAGGATCATTCTGTAAAGTAAAAAAAAGAGTAATATAAATGAACTACAGCAAACAGCAAAAAAAAAAAACAGCACACCAATGTCAATTTAAATGTCTCTCCATCGTTCATTTTCGTTTTTATAATGAACCGGATCTGGAACAGGAAAACTCAATAAAATATTCGTTATCTTTACAATCGAAGAAGCCTTGCAGTATAGTAGAGTAATAGCAGTGTGGATGTGAAGATATGGCAAAACCAGATTCGAGCAGATAAAGAAGTTCGAAGGATATTTCCCTTTTCTTTTTTTTCTTCAACCGAATAAAAATGATTCACATCGCATAATGACATTAAATCGTCCTCATAGGATTACGCCTTCAATATTTTTTTTTCTTTTTGCTTTTACCGATTTTTCCATCTCTATACCTACTAGAAGTCTCTGGTTATTCGTAACAAGAAAAAAAGCACATTAGGATGTGGTGATGGTAGTGGTGGTTACCAAAAAAGAAATCGGTTATCGAAAGGATATTCGATGGTTGGTTGCCAAAGCATATTTTTTTATTTAATGTTTTTTTTTTGCACTCATAGAAAAAGAAAGGATTTCGAGTGGTGGTGATGGAGTGGGCTGTGGGGAATGGGTTAACAAAAAAGAATTGTGCGGAGGTGTACGATTGTAAAAATACATTTACCCTTTTCACCTAACATAAATAGAATAGAGAGGAAGAGAAAGAGAGAGAGAGGTAGAGAAATAAATCTCTAGGGTAAAACTTTCCATTTTGAATAGAAACCAGAATGAAGAATTGAATTTTAGCCAAACCCAAAAGGACGAAATACAAAAAGAAAAAAAAAAAAAATAAGATAGAAAATTTGTTAATCGGGTCCGGGTAGTAAATCCTAGATAACGCCCAAGTTGGACAACCATACGCTTAGATGTTAGGTATACTTTGCCATTGGTAAGATAAATGGGGACAACACAAAGCCCGGAAAGTTCAATTGGAAAACGAGAAACATCTGGATTTTGTGTATGTAATAACGAAGCGTTAGTGTGATTCCAAGGATTCGAATAATTAAATTCATGTAAAAAGTGAATACAAAAAAAAGCACAATTCAATAGTTCGATAATTTTTTTTCAAATGGTTGAAATTATTCTGTATAAATTATTATAGGATGGAGCTGTAATACTGGAAAGTGGATTCAATGAGTTTTTATTATTTTTATTTTTCAATTAAATAATAAAAGAAAAATGTTTTGCAATAAAAATAAAGTAAGAGAAAATGCCGAATTTTGAAATGTTCGTGGGTCATTAAAAGGTTAGATAGGAGCCGATTCCAAACTTCAAAATCTTTTTCGGAAATACCACAAAGAACAGAGAATTTAGTGAAAAAGTGTTTGGTAGAAACATGATAACTCTATGAAATAATTTGAGTCCTTACGTTTACTTTACATCAAGCAAGAACGACAATGGATTGACCGCATATCTTAAAGCTTATAACACATTTTTTCAAAAAATACTTTTATAAAAATTTAAAACTTAGAAAAAATCAGACAAACCTTTTAGGCTCCAGCTAGATGTAAAATGGACGTAAAGAGCAAAATTATTTTATGAAGTTATCATGTTTCTAGCAAATACTTAACGCAGAAAAGTTTATTATTAGGTATTAGTTAAGAATATTTGAAACAACATTTATTCACTTTATTGTAACCTCTTTACACTTTTTCTTGATGTAATGGTTGGCGTTTTGAACTGTCATAAAGAGGTTTTGGATTGAATCATGCTAGCATATACTTTTTTTAAGGGTGCAGCCTATTGCGGGGAAGAACTTCGAGAGCCACCAAATGTGTGTAATTTTAAATTGTATTCAAGGCATATTCACCTTGGATATGGACAAGAAAAAATATAGACATGTAGGGTTCGAACTTCGAAACGAAAACGAGCTTAGTTGATTCCATTCAATTTTTTTTTTTCAGATTTACCAACTGTCTCTTGAGAGGAAGTGACAAATCTTTGTCATGATAAAACGCCTCTCAGTAGCCGTTTGGATTAAGCAGACAATCAAAGGTACCCTTGTGCTATTCATATTCAATAAATAATCATTTACGTTAAGATTCGTTATTCAAGGAAATAACTATCGTTTACTTATGCTGAATAGCAAAATAGAATAACTCTACTGGTTCCTTTAGCAATACGTTAAATTCATAAATTTCTTTTTAATCATCAGTCCAAGAGAAAGAACTCGAAAAGAAATGAACAAAGTTTTTAAAACCATTAAACAAAAAAACTCTGAACCTGATTAAGTAATTCAACAGATGTTCTTCTCTTTAAGTTTCCTCTTCCCATTTTTTTAAATCAACGAATACCCTCACTGGCTTCAAAGTAAGCTTCTTCGCCAAGTAGGTATAAGCAATGGAAAACTGTTAATTTTTTTGATCTTGTAATATTAAATAAAATGAAGCTCAATACAATAAAATATTTGAAGCAAAAACAAGGGCTTCAGTAAAAATCAAAAACCTTTTCACACTCCGAACAAAACTGTCGTCGCGTTACTGTCCAGTGTCCATATAGCACATAAAGTAACTTCCCTTCCAAAAGAGCAATTTCATGTTCAAATTAACTGAACGATAAACTAAAAAGTTTTAGCGCAAATCCATAATTTTGTCCTTTTCCAGACGGCAACGTTTAAAAAAAAAAAAAAAAAACAGTAACAAGAAACGAATGTGTCCGAAAGACGCACGTTCATGACACAGATTCTCGTCATTTGCCAAGAGTGAAAGCAGCAAATTCAGCCAGCCTTATATCATGTAGCCCCGTTGGCCATTAAGTTTCAGTTTGTGTTCGCCACTCTGCTTGTCCTTTTCATTTTGAAGTCAAGTGATTAAAGGATATGCCCAATTATTTCTGCATTTCTTCGCTTCGCAATGGTGAACAGAGTATAAGACCAAAAAAAAAAAAAAAATTAAAGGACACTCTTCCATCATCACCGTCCAGCACACTGAAATCCTTCCAGCTGTGCCCAGTTGCACACAGACAGTTTCATGTAAAACAATTTTAACTGCTATACATTATCTGGGTTATGCCATGGCGCTTCTGCTGCTGATGCTGAAGATGACGAGCAATGTGCCTGCCTAACCCAAGGAATAATTACGGCTCGAGTTGGTAATTGTGAACTGACTCCTTTCTGCTCTTTCCCTATTTTTGCTCTTGTTGTTTTATTTGTATTTGTATTTGTATTTTTTTTTTAGTTTTTGTTCTCGAGGAAGACAATTTTTTGGCAGCAGTTTACATCAGCAGAGTTTTCTTTTTGCCATTTCGTAATTTATTTTAAAGCATATAAATGGTCATTAATTTGTTAGATGGTCTAAATGTATTTGATTGCTATACTACTGCACAACCAAAAAGAGTTATACTGCTCAAGGATCCATTCGCTAATGAAATATCTTTGAGAGCAAGAAAGAAGGAGAGAGGCTTTTGTTTAACTAAGCACAGTCTGTGCCTATATTTATCCAAGGGTTGCCGAAAGGGGTTTCGAGTGTCGTTGAAATATCTTTGAGGTAATGAATTCTCGCACTGCAAAGTTCTTCTGGATTGTTTTTATGTTTTTTTTTTTCATTTTGTTTATTCAAGAGGGCTCTGGCAAAAGACATTATGATAATTCAAAAGTAATACTTTGACTGTTGCACAAATATAATTTTTTTTAAACCTTTTCTTACACTCATAATTTATTTTTTCCAATTTCTTTATGTTAAACAAACAACAACATCAAAAATCTATAACTGATTTCTTTTTAGCTCTGAGCTAAGCACAGAGCTGTCAAAAAAGATCTGTTTTTCTTTTTTAGCCCAGAGAACTCAACTAGAGATTTTTTTCAATCATAAGGCGTTTTTCTTTTTAAGTTCAGAGTAGAGCCTGAACTGTCAGACAAAAAATCGTGTTTCTTTTTTAGCTCAGAGTGTATAACAGTTCAAATTTGTGTTTCTTTTTTCGTTGAGAGCATGTTTAAAATTTATACTGAGCGCACTTTATGAGCTCAGTATATAAAATAACTGAGCACAGAGTTAAAAGCTGAATAGCGTCAATTTGACAGATAGATCTTGTGCTAGAGTGTTTTTCTTGTAATAATTCAGAGCTCTTAGAATACGCTTGCTTGGGATAAAGTTCAAAGCATGTTCATCACTGTCGTGTTCTGTTCAGTTAACCTTTGAATGAAAAAAGAATAACGGCCATAGCTAGCTGGGAGTAATCTCCATGAGCTCAGAATAAAAGACAGGGCAAATGATGCAAAAGGCTGAGAGCATGCAACTTTACTCTTTTTTTCGATTTGACAAAACGTTTAAGTTCGTTGCGTTCAACACACCAAATTTAAGTTCAAATGTTTTAATTTTTTGACTGGCCAGCAGTTGTCAAATGAAAATTAAAAGTCATTACAACATGTTGGTGCGTTGAAGGCACCGATTTATATCGAATCGTATGACAGTGTTCACATTGGACTGTAAAACTGTATATTTTTGACGTTTCAGTAATCCCATATCACATCAATGAAGGAATCAGAGGGAGATTTGAGAATACTGAAACGTAAAAAATTTTATTTTTTCAGTCCAATGGGAACTCTGTCTATGATAGTGCACAGTGCAGTGATTAGGTGTGTTTTAAAATTATATCAAAGAGCTCTGATCATACTCTGCGCAGAGTTTCCTCCGATCACTCTACTCAGAGCTAAGAAAGGAAATATAAATTAATGTATGATTCACAGCAAGTACGCCACTTATTTCCAACTCTAAAATGTTAACTTGTTCGTATTATTCTGAGCTAATAGAGTGCGCTCTAAATAAGCTCCAAACTAAACAAAATACACAAATTTGAAGCTCTAAACGAGTTTTTGACGGTTTAAAAATCGTTTATCTTTTTTAGTGTCAAGCTTAGCACTGAGCTGTCAATAATTTTAAAAAATATTGTTTGCTCAGAGCACTCAGACTGCCTCAACTGGTGTTTTTTTGACCAGATCTAGCTCCGAATAAAAAGGCCAAGTGAATAAGAATTTTTCTTTTTCAGTTCCGAGCAGATCCCGAGTTGTCAAACAAAAAATGATGTTTCTTTTACAACTGATAACGTGTGTTTCTTTTTTCATTCTGACCATGTTCTGAGTGTGTTCAGAGTGCGCTCTATGAGTTTAGAATGGTATAACTGAACAGACAGACTTAAATGCTAAGCACAAGCATTTAAAAGGTAAAAATGTCAAATGGTGGCAGCAAGTATTCAGGTGTGTTTCAAAAAAGTAATTAAAAGTGTTCGAAGCAAGCTTGTTTAAGAGAATGTTCAGAACATGCTCAACATTCTCGTACTCTGTGCTCAAGCTCTGATCTAAAATTAAAAAGAAAAACGCCGCCTAATCGAACAAAAAGCTGAGTGCAGTCAATTTCATTTTATTTTATTTTTTTCGATCTTTCAATCAGATTTTTGAATTTTAAGAGTTTATGATTTGCCAGTTTACAGATGAAAAATAAAAGTTGGTAAGTTAAGTGCCAATCCCATAGTGTCACAAATTTGAACTGTTATACACTCTTAGATAAAAAAGAAATACAATTTTTTATTTGGCAGTTGGGACTCTACTCTCAATAACAAAAGAAAAACATACTCTGCTCAGAGGTAGCTCCAATCGCTTGAGTAAGCTCTGCTCGGAGTATAAAAA
Organism: Dasysyrphus albostriatus; assembly: GCA_946251815.1. Classification (NCBI taxonomy): domain Eukaryota; kingdom Metazoa; phylum Arthropoda; class Insecta; order Diptera; family Syrphidae; genus Dasysyrphus; species Dasysyrphus albostriatus. The sequence goes on from OX276336.1 coordinate 145,433,864, forward strand.
GAAATACGCCTAAAGTGGAATCCATTGGAATCTATTTAGAAGGCTTTGAAACAGAATAGAAATAGATAGAGAAATAAAAAACAAAAACAAGCGATAAACGAACACTTCAGATTGTTATAAAATGTCACACAAAATCATTCAAATTAAGACGTAAATATTTTTCAGAAATCTCCAAAATGATTCTGTTTTGGTGCTAATGACAAAGTAGTGAAGGCCTTGATGCAAGTGTTTTTAAAAAAATATGCATGACTGATTAATACCATGAACTTATACTTTTGAAACACAAAACTATAATTCTAGGCTTTACTACAATTTAATTAGCTTCGGCTTTTAGCTCTCTTATCCATTGATTACATCAAATATTCTCGAAGTAAAACTTTCAAAAATCCTATGCCAAATTCGTTTCAGGAAAAAAGTACATAGTCTTCATAAGTTTTGCTCTTTGAAGATGACATAAAAAAGTCTTGCAATATGCTTATTTGTCTTCCTCGTTTCATTCTATGTCAGTTCACCAGTTTCTCAATTTATTAATAAATCAGCTTTTGTGCTTGCTCTCCTGTAAATCTGTCAAATAATAAGAGGTCGTGGCTTATGACACCGACAATCCCCAATAGTGGAAAAGGAAATCCATATCTTCTGAGTCTCGGTTCTTCTCACCGGACTGCTGGCCTCTCACACGTCACTTCAGAGATCATGGTCCATTGAAAATGTTGAATAATGTCGTGTTGATGTATTCTTCTATTCTTCCATTGCTCCTAGAATTCCTGGTGACTTCGACGGTAGAACTGAACAAACAAAAAAAAAAAAAAACCTTACAGGATTGCATAAAAAAAGCCACACAATTACACTGCTGTCGAAGCAAAGACTCTTCTGCTAAAATGATTGATTGGACTTTGGATGGAGTCAGCATCAGTGCAAAGAAACTTCGAATAAATATTATGAAATTTAAATTAAATTCTGTGCTGCAGTGTAATTGTGAATCTCATGAACTCCATAAAGAGATGCGGTATGCATATTGTAATCGAGGAGCCCAACTGCACCAGCTCTCTAAATGCTTGTTTAATTAACAAATGCATTTGTGTGAAACTTTATCCTACCTGGAGTTGTACTTGCACCGAGCCGAGCTCTGTGTAGTTGTTGTATTACGAGTACAACAAAGGACAACGCTAAATGGATTCTCCTGTAATTGGGTAATTTCTAATTGTGGTTTATACCATTCCCACCAGAGTTATATATGGGAAAAGAGAAGGAATCCCAAATGAATAAATGCAGTACAAGTACATGTATAACAATCGCATGTAGCTACATTTTGAGGGAATAAGTTTCGAGTTTATGAGGCGGCAAAAGTGTTAGACCACTAAATATTCAGCGGTCGCATTTGCTGCTCTTTATTAGATGGCAAATCTCGTAAATTGATATTAAAATTGCATATGCGGTATTCTGTCGAATTTTTCGGGAGGAATGGTCAACATAATATTATAATGTTTGAAAATTGTGTGTCCAAACTAGGAAAACTTATAGGAATTTGACGGAAAAGTTTTTTGTTTTATAATAAAAAAAAGGGGAGATAATTTGATGCAGAGTAAAACCTCTGAGGATTGTTGTTGGATGGACTTAAACTATGATAGCCACATGCAATTATTATATGCTGGGTGTATTAGAACGAACATACATATATATATGGAGGACAAAATTAAAATAAACTTTGAATCCCCGTAAAATATTAAATAAAATAATTAAATACCACAGAGCTAGGGAAAAAACACAATGTAGGTATTTGAAAATCTAATGTGAATTTGAAAATGAACAAAGCTATATGAGTAGATAAATTACCAGCTTAGCAAATAATTATTATTTAAATTTTGAAACCTATTATCATAAAAGAGGAAAACAAATAAGCTTTCCGAAATTTGAAATTTGCTTAAAAGTAAATTAATACACGTATAAAATGGTGCATTGAAATGAAAAAAAAAATTATAAGCCGATCAACAAATATTTGTCATTGTTTAAATTCAATTCAATTAACTTTGAGTTCTATACATTTTGGAGGAAGTACATTTTATCGACGACTGTGAAATTGGGCATACAACTTGCTTTTTTTAATGTTTAAAACATGTTTAAAAAGACCCCTAAGACTTTCGATTTTCTACATTCGAAAATTGGGTCAAGAAATTTAAAGTTCTATTGAAGAAAGCGTGACGCAATGGATCACTTTCCTCAAAATCGTACGAATAGCAATATCTTGATTTAAATGGAAAATTGTAAAGATTTATTTGTGTTTTTTGGAATTATAATTCAAATCGATACCAGTACCAGTGCAAAATAATTATACAAAATGCTATCATGTTTTTGAAAAAGATTTCCAGTTCGCATTTAAGATCATGAAACTCTTTGAAAAATTGTTATTGCTGGTAGAAAAAATCCTTAACTTTTTGAATGATGCAAAAAGGCAGAAAGAGATCCTGAGAAATCACAGCTTAATGAATTTGAGGACGATGCCATTGTGGAATAGAATGACAAGGCAAGTACAAATAACGACAATTCAGAGCACAGTGGTTCAAGTTGTATAGCGAGGCGGTCTTGAATCTATTAATCCGAAGCAATCAACCGATTTCTATGAAATTTTCAAAAACGAGAGAGGATATCATAAGATTAAATATAAGAGAACATTTCCACCCACTGAAAATCCCACTTTTTATGGCTCATCTAATCATTAAATCTGATATAAATAAGGGACATGTTCGTCATAAAAATTGTAGATGATAAATTTTGTAATAATCCTTCTAGATAAAACTTTTCTCCACACCCACTTTTGGAGGCAATGACAACAACAACAACGACAACTGACAACAATTTTAATGATTTCTATAAAAACAAAACTTATTGTTTTGTATTGTTTTGTAATCGATTCTAATAAAATGAATAATATTCTTAGAATAAAATCATTAAGAGATGCGTTTTTGAAAATAAAACCAAACAGAGTTTTTACCACTCTCACTCTTAAGAGGTGTATTGGAGAGAAGTAGAACTTACGATTTACCTCGTAGTATCCAGACCAAACCAAAAGTAATAACTCTATTTCGTTAAGGAGTGCTCTTAAGGAAGTCATAAATTGGATTTATTATCGCTTCAAAGATAATGCAAAGATCTACTTAAAAAAAAAAAAAACACGAACGTATAAGATTTTCCATAATTTAGGAAATTTAGGAGGATTTTAAGTTCCATAAAAAATGTCATTCAAGAATTTTTTTTCTTAAGACTTGAGACATAAACTCCGTGTATCTGAGCAGAAAATTTTGATATTCAATACATGATGGGATTTAATTTGACTCACAAAATGTATCAATTTTATAAATGCGCTCCTAAAAATTTTTTTCCAACCATTATAATTTATGTGCCTAAATGGATTTTTTGTTTTTAAAAAGAGAAGAAATAAAAAAAAAAAAAATAAACATAATAATTAGTCGTTGAAGTATGATTACTTTTTTTTTCCTAAAATCACTTAAATTTCTTTCATAAGCCTTGGGCTCAACATTTTATATTTAAGAAACAGATTTTATAATCAAAAATCCCATTTCCTTTGGTTCAACTACCACTTTATTAAAAAATGTAAAATATCTAACCTTCGATGAAATGATATTTGTCAACCTATGAACCATAGTGAGTGTTTGCACAGCCAAAATATTGGCCATTTTTGAAATCTTCAAATCATCGTCAAATGATCGTCAATTTTCCACTAAAATATAAATATTGTCCTATTTGTACAAAATCTTTTTGATAGAAAAAAGAACCTTCATTAAATTTTCTTGCATTTGACATCAACGAACGAAATGTCACAAATTGCTCCAAAATTTATAAAATCAAGTTTCCTACATAGTTCTTGCAACCAGGTGACGATATTTGTATCCATAACTGTTACTTTTAATATTTAAATTGATATTTTTATACAAGAAAGCGAAAATTCGGATACATTTTTTAATTCAAGAACAAAGTTTTTCGTTTTCGAGTTTATTTTTTTTTGGTTGGCAAGAGTTTTATTTTTTAGTAAAAAATTGAGAACAATATGTTAATGTGAGATTTAAATTTGCAAAGTTTTTGATTTGTGAAATTTTAAATTGTGAGATTTCGGTTGATATTTGCGACAGATTTTGGTGTGAGATGCACATAACCATGATACCAGAAAAGAAAAGTCTCTGGTATTGGCTCCAAAGCATCCGAAATAATACCAACCCGATACCATACCGAAATTTATCGAAACTCGGCTTGATATCGTCTCTATAATTTTATTAAAGAAATAAGAAGCTTTAATTTCTAAGGAAATGAGCAAACGAGAAAAAGCAAATACCAAAAAAATTAAAAATTTAACGTTCCAAGCAAAGAAATGCAGTTAGTTAAAATGTTATTTCCAACAATTTTGATAATAACATTTTTTTGGAAATGCGAATTTTTTTCCATGGATATGACCTTTTTAGATCCTGGATTTAAAACTTTTTAAAAGCATGTTTGAAGAAATAAAAAAGTTAGCAGTCCTGTTTTTTGTTGAAAGAAAAAACAATTGTTTTTGACTTACTTTCCTGTGGTTAAAAAAATTGTATAACTGCTGATTTAAGTTCTTCTTTGCAATCCTTCCTTGATTCTTCAATTTTTTCCAAGCAACTTGTTACTGAGATTTTTTCTAAATGCACTCAATAGGTTTTTACTACTCTTGAAATGCCCAAACACAGTGTCAGCGTTTGGGAAATTGGAAAACTTTATTTCAAATAAGATACCGATGATGGATACTGGCCTTGATGAGCTGAACAACGTGATGGGTTTAATGAGCCCGGTTAGGTAATCTACATTCGTTTAGTGCGGCTAAAATGGGAATATATTTTACTTAACAGCGCTGATGAGCACTCAGTCATTTGACTAGAGGCAAGCAGCTGGCTATTTTACCAGAACATTGATCTAGTAGAAGTTTCGACAGAATAAAGAGAGGGCTGAAACATTTTGACGTTGTTCTGTTTTGAGGTTTGAAAGCGTTAAGTTCGAAGTTATTGATTCCTTATTCAACTAAACTGTCAAGATAGATCTCTGAGCTTATAAACGCTGTCGTTCATCAAATTCACATCCAGAGGAAAGGAATGCAATTCTGGAAACAAATATTAAAACATAGAACACTCTTAATGTGCTTCAGCCAAAAACCCTTTTATTTATATTATTCGTAGATTCTATAACATAAATGGACTCCAATTTAAAAGAAAGTTCGTTATTTGTCACGTCTTCGTCATGTTCTTTACTTATTTTTATATTTCAATAAAAACTTTGAATAAATGTCATGAACATCAGTGATAAGTGAAAAGTGAGCTTGAAACTGCATTCTCTCTGTAGGGAAAGTTATACATTGAAGTTATATCATTTCCTAACAATGCAATCGTTAGAGGTGAAGGATATGGGGTTTTATATGAAACATCGTTTGCAATTTTCTTATTTTAAGGTACGAGTAAATCGACTTTTTAAAAGAGGTATGATTTTATGGGAAAATGTACTTATCCTAAACTGGCTACTGGCATCATGTAGCTCACTGCCCTTTAAACTTATTTCCGTACGAAATACCATTGTACACCAGTTAATGTTATTTGGTTCGTTTTTGTTTCATCTCGCCTTGCTCTCCAATCCGAGCGAGCCCATTACATAAATTTGAAGGCTGATTTAATGATTATACCTGTGGTCCATTAGGCTGCAAGCGGCATCGGGAATTTGTCCAGCTAGAACGCTGCACACAATTGCTTTTGTTGTGCGTTTTGGGGGAAAGCATAGTCAGAGAATTCGTTTTTCCACACGTCCGTTTACAGCTTACTTTAGCCAGAGAGAGAGAGAGAGGAAGGCGATTGAGAGTGACTATATCGGTTGGGCTTTAGGACGCACGAACAAGTATAACTATGAGTGTGCGTTAAGTCATGTGTGTGATATGAATGTTTATCGTAACGATCCTGATTTGGATGGCCTGCTACCCTGGATGGAGATGTAGATGAAACAGAAGGGTGAAAAAGCCCCCAATCATTCCCACTACTTGTCCTGCGGTGTAGATTAATAGTTCGTGTGGTCAATGGAGGATTTGTGTTGCTATACTATCCCCTGCTGCTTCGCTTGACTATATAGATGGCTTGGATGGTTTGTAGCTTTCATTATTTTGATTATTTTCTTCTTTTATTTTTTGTTCTCTCTATATATTGGTATATGTGATTGTATGAGAATTTGAAGAGCTTAGCTTAGAGGGTTAAATTTGCTGACTGGCTGCCTTTTTTAGCAATTTTGTTGGAATGTATTTTTTTTTTGGTGCTTCGTCGTTTTTTTTTTTCCTTGGCGTGTGTGTATTTTGCTTTGCTTGTAGTCCCTATTTTTCAACCATGTTAAAGTGCCTTTATTTGGTAGGTCAGTGAGGGATGAAATCAGTCAGCTAATTGCCCGCAAAGTTCTACTTTTTTCTGGCATTGGCACTGCCTACTGTTGTATGTTGTATATATTGTATATTTGTACGATGTACTGCTGATGCTGACTGTTGGTGCTGACTGCTGTTGGGCAAAATGTGTGCTGGGCCATAGTTCTGTCATTCATTAAACTTCACAATCAAATAAATCTTTTGATGGGCTTTTTACCTCGAATGTTATTGCTTTTTTGCTGAATGAAAATTGATGGTAAGGGGTCTCTATTGAGGCATGAAAATAAAAAGGTTCCTGTCATGTACAAGGACTTGGAGTGTTATGTATAGTATCTACATATATGTATCTGTTATATGCTTTAAGAACAAAATTTAAAGAGTTTTTTTTATTTTTAGATTAGCACAAGTTAATATTGAAATGAACTTCTGCAAAAACTATATCTGAGTTTTGTGTAATACACTTTTTGGTTCATTAATCGAAGAAAAGCAGTTTGACAATATGGCTTGATGAAGAATATCTGTCACTAAGGTTACAATTTGTCAACGGACGGGGCGAAAGAAGTCGTTGAATAGAAGGAAGTAAATCTAAATTCAACGTTTGTTGCTGATGTCATTTATGTCAAGTCGCACGAAATGCTTTCGCAGTGGTAACAAAAAAACAATTTTTTAAGCTGCAGAATCCAAAATCAAATTTCAGATCGAAATTTGAATAACCACAAGAAACTCCCATAAGTTTGACCCATACCTGCTTATCAATTTTTTTGAATACGATTGGGAAGATTGTTACCGGTCTCACGGTAGTTTCTGGACAAGAGAAGTGGGAGATCAGGGATGTTGTGAGGCATGAACAAAATATAAACACCGGACTTATGAGACACATTGGTTGTTGTTGTCTCAATGTGCAAAGCGTTGAAGTTGTTGTTGTTTTTATGTGTTACTTTTACCCACAAGTACACACTCAATTTTCCCAATCTAAATAGGCTCATATCATGAGACATTTCTTTCATTTGGGAACGTTCTGTTGACAGTTAAATGAATACTGGATTGTTAAGGTAAATTTTTTCAATGCTCAGCTAACTTGCAATTAATCTGTGTAAGTTATTGAATCCTGAAAACAAAACAAACTTAAGTAAACTTAGAAATAGATTTTCAGACGAGAAATAACTTTCAGATGTAAAAAATCTATTGACATTGAAGTACTCAACTATAGAAATCACTTTTTCACTATGAAAATCACGGATGGCAACACTATGCAAACTATTTTGTCTAAAGTATTACAATTCCATTCTAATAAACTTTTGACACTTATCGGTCAAAAATATTTGATCAATAAGACTAGAATCTGCTCACTAAATTTTGTGATTTAACTGGGAGCTAAGTCAGGGCCTACCTTGACTGAAAACATATGTTTCAGGAGTAACGGAATCACTATGATGATGAAGCTCTTAAAAACAACGCCTAGTCAGAAAACTAGAATTAATTTTTGGGTATTTGCAATAAGTCTGTTATAATCACTGATTATTTGAGCTCAGCTTGAAATTTAAAAACAATGCTCTGGTTGATTTTTCTATTCGCTTGACAAATCACAGAAGAAAATTTTGAAAAATCGTTAACTGTATTAACAAAGATCAACTTTTACGGCCGAACTTACAAAATTGTGTACATTACTAGAAGAAATAAGGAAATTGTAATCAACTTTATTTGGAAAACGCAGCAGGGAGAAATTTTAATCAACTTAACTTGGAATAGAAAGCCGAAGTGAATCCTTTTCTACTTAGACATTAAACGTTACTATCTACCACTACTCTTCTACATTGTGAACTCTAAATGAGAGAAACCATACAAAATGGTAGATTAAACATTTTCAAAATCTAAACCAACAATTTCACAAAGTTTCCCTCAAAGTAACAGCACTATTTCAATGTTTCCTCTCTCTCAAAAAAAAAGTAAAAATATAAGGAAAAACAGGTTTGAAATATCAATTCGTTAGGTTTTACTTTACGTAATGAAATTTCATTACCACAATCCATTGTTTTTCCCACAGAGAGATAAGATATCCGTTTCATCTTCCATTCAATGTTGCTGAAACGTACACTTAACGCTTCACAACTATTCTTTCGTGCATTTTTCCTTAACTTTTTTCTTCAAAAAAAAAAAAAACAAAAAATGAAATAAAATACTAAAAAAAAATATCTAAAGTTAACCAAACAACTTTAATGCAATAGAGTTGCACCGTATAAACCTATACCTTCCAAGAGAAATATAAATCTATAACCATCAGCAGAGCACCATCAGCCAGGGCACTATAGATAGATGGAATGAAAAACTTTTGTCCATGGCCATCGCCATTGCCAGAGAGTGTATAGTGGTAAGAAGATGGAAGCAGTTCATCCACTAAAAGCACCACATCACAACGGTTTATAAAATAGATAGTATAGGATAAACTAAAACAACGAAAAATTGCGACCGAGGCGAGGTAAAAAAGCAGTGCATCCTGAAAGGATGGATGAAAATGGATAAAATTTATTCTGCGGATACTTTCGAAACTGTTTGCGAACAAACTCCAGAAATCTACTCTATGCTAGCGAAGAAGTAATACTTTAATGCTTTTTGCCAAGTGCAAAAAAAATCTACCCAATACCTACCTACCTACCTCTCCTGACCGACCATATCCCCCTCATACAAAAAATAAGCCCTTCAAACTATAAGAACAAAAATTAAATTTTAATGTAAACACTAAATAAAGTCCAGCTTAGGTACAGTATGTGTGTGTTTGCGGTACGAAGTATGGCAGGAGGCAAACTTTTGACTCTTTGGTTTATCTATTTCGTCATGCGGATCGCTGCAGAAACTGGAACTTGACTCTTTTGGAAAATATAAAAAAAAAACAGTAAAACAGCAGTGACTGTCCCGCTGCAGTGGTTTTTGCTGCATGAAAAAACATTCGAGGTAAAAATAGCCGCGATTAGTTAACGACAACTTTGACAGTCATATGCATCTCTGATTAAAAAGTTTCGTTCACAGGCAGCAAAGAGATGGAACTACCATTTTATGGGATGAAAGTTGTTTTGTGTTATTTTTTTCCTAGACAAAACAAAGCAAGAAAAAAACCTATCCCAAACTTAGCGGCGGCACTAGAGAAAAGTGTTTCACATAAATTCGCAAGTTTTTTTGTTCCGCATTTCACACATTAAGGAACTAGGGTTGCCACGGTAGATGCCTTGAAGAAGAAAAACGTTAAACTTACAAAATTTCCTAAGGCTTTTTGTTCTGATTGCATGTGCTTCAATGGAAATTTTGTAAAAATTACAAGCTGTTTACACGTGAACTTCAATTTAGTGCCATCTATTGTTGAGCTTAAAAACACTCTATCAAATATATAGCGTGAGTTTTTGGTATTCAGCACAGTGTATTGGAAAACTTGAGGACTTTTGCAAGACGTGTACTTCCTAACCCCTTGCAAATATTCTGTCTTAGTGTCAGCTCAATGGGTCTGTTTGAGTTCTTAAAGCATAAATTAACAGCTCATGAAAAACATTAAAATCTAGAACTGAGCTCTTTGGAAATTGGGTGGCTCAAAAATAGTTACCATGAAATTATTGGAGCCCTTGTGCTTTTCTCGACAGTTATAGTTTATCGTTTAAAAATAAAATTTCAGTGCATAAAATGTACTCAATTTACATTTTTCAAATTTTTTTAACTATCGCACTATGTTTAATCATTTCAAATCTAATCAAGACTCCAATTTGGATGTACAGTAAAAATAAATATTGTACTCATCACACAGATTTCTGTACTAATAATAATTTATTATTATTATTAGATTACATGATTACAAAGACATTGTTCTCATTACAATGTAGAGTTTATAATAATTGTATGCAGTGGGTACAGATTCCAGGAACTGATAAAGTTCACAACCTCTAGTGCAATTTACAAAACAGAATACTGGTGTACGATACAAATGAGCTGACATTGACACTGTGGCCAAAACAGTTTTATTAAGTAGAAGGTGTATTTAGTTCAAACTACATTAATTCAGTACGCTTTGCTTGTATGCACCAAATTTTAAGCTTGCTAAGATGAATGTATATATTTGTTTAGTAAGATGGTGGGTTTTTAATATTAATGTAGTCATTATATATATTTGATTTGAGGTGAAATCAGATATATATTGAGTAGATATCAACATTTTTAACTACACCTGATATATTTTTTGTATAATGTACTAAATATGCATATAAATACTGACTCAGTACACTTATTACGTACTCAGAACATAAGATAACTTGCGGCAGTGAAAACATTTTTTTTATTTAGATGTCAGAGTTTAAGAACAAAATCATTCCAAATTTTTCTGCTGCAGGTCCACACGTATCGGGTACATATCATTATGTCAGAGATGTACTAAACTCATAATCTCGATGTGTCGATTACTAAGTTTTATTATGTTCATAAACTGAAATGTAACCAGTGCACGTCAACTGAATCCAGTAGAATTCTTGTTACAATTTCATATGATAAAACCTTTGACATATAATGTTCACTTAAAAGTCTCTGTACTGAGTACATTTTTCTCAGCAGGTACATATTACATAGAAATTTCGATTAAAAAGAATCTTATGAGTGAAACTGAGAACTTTATTGTATTCAAATTATCATCTTAGAATATTTTACTTACAGTAAGCTGCGAATGAAGAGTACCTGCTTTTTTCATATTAGGTACAGCTTGTTTAATTTTTAGCAAGGAATCAAACAAAGTTAAATTATACTCGCATAGTGGTAACCCTAGGTAAGAACCATAACGAGATTTGTACCCAAAGACAAATGTCGACGCTTTGATTATAGAGGATGTGTGTAAATACAAATACAACCCCCCAAACCACGATAGCATGGCTGGCACCCCCATTTATGCCGCGAGATGTGTATATAGTTGCTATCTGGATTCTGGAGTGGCAACGCAAGGACGAAGCTTCTTGTTTGTTTTGAGTCTTTCTGTTATTCTCAAACATGCTAACCAACCACACACATCGCGCTACCTCAAAAGCTACCACCCTTCCTTGCCTGACAAAAAAAATGAAAAAATGAAAAAAAAAGCGGAATTCAATTCTGTCCATTTATTTTTGTTGTTGTTTTCAGCTAGAGACACATGAACATTTTTTCTGTACAATGGACGGCAGGTTTTTGGGGTATAGAAACTTTGCAACTGTTATTTTTGTATAACTACGCATAGATAGATAGGTTGTTGTTGTTGTTGTATATCCGGCTGTTGTTTTTTTTGTATCTTTGTAGCTTTGTTAAGCTTTTTGTATGTACATAAATTGATTCTAATGGGAAGGATGCTGGCAAAGCGCGCTATTAAGCAATTGTTGAATTCTTCAAACGACTTGGCATACATAATGGGGTATATCTAGAGTATACTGCGCGTCTAGACGCATAGACGTTTAAGATTTTAGACTTTGAATTTTATGTAAATTTTTTTTTTTTGAGTTATAAGATGACAGATGTGATGTTTAGATGATGACAAAACTATGTCACCACCGCATAGTAGCTGAAAAATGAAATAAATTTACCTTAAAAAATTGAATAACAGAGAAATTTGTTTCTTTTATTTTAATTTTCAAATTTTGTAGATAAAATTAATATATTTGCTTTTGCTAGAAATCATATTATAAAACGGCAAACACGAATTTTGTGGTACAATTTACGGGGTTTACAAATGCCGAAAGCATATAAATTATATATCGTTGGAACGGTTTTTTGCACAAAAGAACATTTATTGAATAACTGCTTCGCAAACACTAAAAAACAAAAAAACTAGGTTGCGTAATAATTGCGAGCAAGAGCGAGAACAAGGCCGAGCAATTATTTGTCGTAACTTAAATGTGACGTTTCGATTTTTCCACCCGCCAACCAATCATTTTTCCAACACTGACTAGAAAGATTATTGGAATGTCTGATGGCAACGTTCAGTGCTACAGAAAATAATAATAAGTAGCTCATACCATGTTTACATGAGCTGATCGAAGGATTGGCCCAGGTTTCTGACAGTTCCAGTTCGAAAGATTGAATTAAAGTGAAAGTTTTGCTTTTATTGTGTGGGTGCGACGTTATTAGCAAAAATAAATTTCTACCACAAATAACAAACAACCAAAATAAGCCAAAGATACAACATACAACAGTGTGGAAACAAAATACACAATTACGCACGCACACCGACAGGCATCTGAAATCTCGATTCTTCAATCCTTCGATCTAGGTATATACATTCTATTTTCAATTCGATCCAGCCCGCCGAGTTACAGGTCTACATGGACCTTAATCCTTATTCAATTCTTCATGCAAACGAGGTATAAGTTTTTATTGACAAATGATGTTAGCTCTCGAGTTTCGAGGGCTGGACGTATTAGTTAAACTAATTTATCAAAGAAATATTTAATAACGATTGAAGAAAAATACTAATTAAAGTGGTCATAAGTGCCCAATTCTTAAATAGGTAATATCCTTACTATAGAAAAAATAAAGTTTTCTGATTATATTTAACTTAATTTAAAAAATCTTAAATTGATAATTTTTAAGAAGTTTTTTAGGTAAGAAGGTACCTTTTTCTCACATTTGAGGTAGATTTCAACAGAAAAGACTTAAATATTTATATTCAGTTAAGGATTTTTTTCCATAAGATACTTATTCAACTGTTTATACAAGCGAACCAATGAGAAACCTCCTAAAACAACTCAACTGGAATACAAAGTTCAATATTTACATATATGAAGTTGAACCCTTTTCCTCGGAAAGTTCAATATTTTATCGAGTTTAAAATATTGCTATATATGCCTATATATATAGAGTAGGTAAAAGTACCTAAAGGACAAACAAAAATAAGGAGCATAAATATATTGTACCTTGATTACATGACACCTTTCTTTTTGTAGAATGTTGAATTTAACTGGTTCAGCTGTTACTACTGCCTCCGCTGATGTCGCCATTGGTGGTTCTTCGGTTGAAGTAGTAGTTGTTGTTGGTTTTTTTGAATTTATCACCATTCGTGTTGCTACTGGTTGCAATACTGGTTCGCTTGCATTATTTGGAATTCGTATCCTTTTGATGGTTTGTTGAATCTCTACAAGGATCTTTTGAACATTTATGTCGTCTGTAAATAAAAAGCAAAAAAAAAAACTACGTACATACCAACAAAAAATAAAGCCGAAATATTTACAGAGGTTTAACAATGAAAATGTAACCAAGAAATAAATACAAAAAAAAATATGTGTATAAAGTTAAACATTTCGCTTATTTATTTTTTGGGCCGCAAAAGAAGATGTAGGAAAAACAAATGTTTTGTAATGTAGGTGGAAATGATTATTATTGTTTGCTTGTACAAGGAAGGATGTACTTTACTGTGTGGCACACGAAATGACATAACGAAAAATAAATTTTTGTACACAAATCACAAAAAAAACATACTTTTCTGCATGGATATTTTTTTTTATAAGTGTATAATTTTATCTTGTAAGCTTTGTTCGTCACACAGGACTTTAATGAAAAGACCTTCATTTTCAAGCAAGATATTTATACCTACAGTGAAAGATGAAAATATAAAATGTCTTTTTTTGAATTTTAAGTTTGAAAGAAAAACTTTGCTTTTAGACAAGGAAAGAGGACATAATTTTACTGTAAGAAGTTTTTATGTTTGTATGTAGGTACCTACCTCTGTTGGTGAATTTCTTGGGAAGTAAGTTATTAGAACCTTTTTCAATTTCTTTTTCAGAATTTCTCTTTAAAGACTTAAAAATAGACAGAATATAAGTTTCTTACTTAAGTGGGCCAAAAATGGATCAAATTGATTTTTTTTTTAAACATCTAGAAGATACTAGTTCAAAAGTCAGCTGATGTGGTGAAAAGCTTTATTTCAATCAAATCCAACGCTAAAGGCTTAGATTGTTTACACCCTTCATTTGTAAACGCTACCCTCCCACTTATTTTTCCATTTGTTACGTACACAATCGACGTTTTTTTTTTTTTTTTTTTTTGTAAATTCATTTTTATTTTCAATTATCTTAGAACTATCTTAAAGCTAGACAAAAATTCATAAAAACTAGCCTACTTATCAATATCTTAAAACTAACTTACTGGCCCCAGTCGGGCGCTCTAAGTTAAACTAGAATAACTTAATGCTAATGCCTTTCGGCCTAAGAACTATCTTAATACTAAATCCAGGTCGGTTTTATTTTTTACCGAGAAGAATTTCACAAAAAAACTCGGTATCTATGTCTTTAGTTTTGGTTTTATATAAAACTTACAAACTACATAAAACTAAATTAAAGCTAATTAAAACTACTTAAAACTACTTACAACTAATTTTAAACTAATTACAACCTACTTATAAGCTACTTACAAACTAGAACAGCCACAGCAAGCATTTTCCGGTTTTTATAATTTTTTTTTTTTGTATTTTTGTTGATTTTATAATTTTTTTTTTTTTTTTTTTTTTTTTTTTTTTTTTTTTTTTTTTTTTTTTTTTTGGTGCCACCCTGACTGTCCCTACTTAAAACTAACTACCTAAACCTATGTAAGTCGGCCATACAAGAGAAAATAGCAAGGTCAACTATTAAATGTCTGAAGGAACTTCATCTTCGTTTTTCAACCACCAGAACTGGTTCTCCTGCTTTACCCTATCTCTTCGGTCCCGTTCGGACACAGTCCTACTGAACCGAAGGTGCTCAGCTCCGTCTTGTGCGAGGACGTCTCGACTGTAAAGGAGCCGCACAATCGACGTAATTCTGAGCAAGAACATTTTTCCTTCCCAATGAAAAGTTTCAAAAGTCATACCTGTTCCCAAAACACGTAGCAGAAAACACTTCCGGCCCATATTTATTCTGCCCTTTTTATCTAAAGTGGTTGAAAGACTTATGCAAAAGCAAATTTGCCACTTTTTTTACACTAACCACCTTTTATCTCCGAAACAGTCCGGCTTTCGACCGTATCACAGTAGTACCACTGCACTCCTCGAAGTCATTGAGCGGATAAGAAAGGCCTTAGATGATGACAAAGTATATCATTCTTGATTCTGCTAGATTAGTCTAAGGCCTTTGATACCATCAATCATGATATTATGATCCGAAGACTTTCGTGTTTGTTCAACTTCTCTTTCGAGGCAGTGAAACTCACTTTTTTCTATCTCTTTGGAAGATGTCAGGCCGTAGTTTCAGGAAATCAGACCTCTGAATTACTCTCGTTGAACCACGGTGTCCCACAAGGATCTATTTTATGACCGTTTCTATTCTCTGGCTATGTAAATGATTTACCACATTCAGTAAAATATTGCGAGCCTCGAATTTATGCTAACGATGTTCAGCTTATTAAATCTTGTAACTTGAGTCTAATAGAAGATTGTGTAAGTAGTATAAACGAAGACCTTTATGCAATCCTGGAATGGTCAAACTACTGTGGTCTTGTTCTTAACCCTTCCAAAACAAAATGTCTTGTTATTTCTAAGAAGGCCCTTTATTTGTCCAATTTCCCTACTGTTGAGCTAAATGCCACTTCTGTGGAGTATGTGGAGGAATCCAAGAATCTAGGAGCTAGTTTCAATAGGGTTTCGTAAGGGTTTACGTGGAAAGGATATGGTGCCTTAAGGAATCTATCAGCTTTCAAGAAATTCACACCACTTGGTACGAAGAAAATGCTTGCTAAATCACTTACTGTCCTTGTCTTGTCATACGGTTGTGAAATCTTCTGAAACCCCGATTCTGTGCGTAACTCGTTATGTTGACGCGGTCTTGGAAGATACTGTCATATTTCTTCGTATTCAAAAATTTTATATGGGGTATCGTTTGCTAGTTTCTTAAAAAAAAGGACTTTGATAAGTTTGTTTAGAATTATTCTCATGCAGAAATCTTTTGACCTTTACAATAAAATCCAGTTCTCGACTTTAAGTAGAACAATTAAAATTTTGATCCCTAGATTTTGCCTTTTTCACTTCTGAGAGACAATTTTTTGTTACTGATGCTCGTTGGTGGAATGCCCTCCCACGTGAAATTAGAAGATCAGAGTCATTATACGCTTTTCAAAGTGATTTGTTTACCTATTTTGTGAGTTTATAAAATTTAACACCATCATTTTATGTTTCAAATTATTTAAAATGGTAACCACTTGTATGTTTTAAATCATTAATATTGCCACAACACTTCGCTTACATATCAGTGAACTGTCTTTTGCTGAAGAAACTGTTTTTTTTTTCTTAAATAGTAATTTTTCTCTAGTTTTTATATTTATTTAACATTTTCTATAAATAGTTCTTTTTTCTGCTCTGCACATAAACAAAATTTCACTTAGAAAACTTATATTATTATATGTATAAATTATAATCTAATTTAATGTATTTAAATTAATTTCCTTGGAAAAGCTTAATTATCAAAAAGATGTTAATCTTAATATTTCGTTCCTTAAAATAAATAAATGAATACAAAAATACAAATACCCTCGTATATTTCGTATATTTTCCCTTCCTTAATTAGATATAGAAATTTAAAAATCTCTTTATATCCCTTTACAAAATGTAGCTATCGCTAATACCATTCAGCTGACTCGTTGGATTAAATAAACATTTTCCCCTAAACTATAACCTTCTCTAACGTATACCAAGTTCTTATGAAAAACATGATGCAGTTATCGTGACTTAACGAACCTTTACCACACTGTATCCATCCTGCATCATGCATGTTAACAACTCTTAAGGACTACTCTCTGCACTTTCTATCTACAGCTGCATGGAGATGCACAACAAAATCAGTTGAGTAACAAAACTCTTATTAGGCTGTCTTCATCATTTGCTCTAATAACTGAATTAATTTATCCATACGAACCAAACATCCTTTCTGCGCTCTATTCTTGTCAGCAGAGATCAGCCCATACTATATAGTCACAACACAACACCAATATTAACTTAGCTCATGCTTCTCCAATATTAATTCACTCCTTGAAACCACGTCCTTCTTCTCCGACTTAATCACGTATATATGAAGTTACAAACCAAACAAGGATAAATGCACCCGTATCCGTAATGTTACACTATACCTACTCCAGCAAGCTGCTGTATAGCTTTATAGCTGCTTCTGATGCTAGCTGCTGCTGCTATTGCTGGTTCAACAAAACTATAATGCATAACGCAAACACCACACAATCAGCTCGGAGCATCATCACCACCTCTCGTTCGGCATACCAACGCCATCAGGGGTCCTTTCACCCCCAATATATGTGTGTGTAACTTACCTGGTACCACGGTCTTCAATCTTGATTTCAACTCCGTAATCAAGAACTTTAACGTACGATATGGATCGAATAGAAGAAAATTTATTTGATCTCCAAGTCTTAGTCTTTCAAAGGCTATAAATTCTCGAGCTGAGGCAGCTGCCGACATTATTGCAGCTTCTGCCTGTGTTTTGCTCTGGTGATTCTGCTGCTGCTCTAGCTCCAGCCGACTGCAACGATTGTTGTCATCATCATCGTCGTCCTTGTTCCTATTTCCATTTGTAGCAGTGTTGTTGTTTTTGTTTTTGTTGTTACTGGTGTTGGACGATGATGCAGTTACATTGCAAGGCATTTCTAATTTTCCTCCTCCTGCTGACGTTATTCGCTGTACTAGTTCTTGCCTTTCTGCTGGTGTATTATTTGAATCTACCACCACCTCCAGGGCTGAGGATACAGCCGTAGCCGACGGTAAGGATTTGCTCTGTCAGAGAAGAAAATAGAATGAAAAATCCTTCTTTTTTTTAAAGTAATTGTAGATAGTGAGAAACTGTTTGCATTAGTATATATGTCTATGTGTTTCTCTCAATAAATAACCCAGCACAAGGATATTATGTTAAATATTTAATTTGTTAAAAAGTTTTTCATTTTAGCAGCAGGAGGGATTTCCAATTTTACTATGCAGCAACATCAGCAGGACTTTGTCCAAGCAACCTAGAAAACCGTGGCAAAAAACCACATATCATTCCACGGAAGCATGAACACTAAAAAGTTAATAAAATAACGTCTGTGTGGCTCTATGGATTTATCTTTAGTTTCTCAGGCCCGCATTTAAGTTTATGGATATTTTAAAGTTTTAAACAAAACTTATTTCGAGGGAATTTAATAGTCACATTTTATTTATTTCAAACCTGTTGTGTCATAAAAGCAGATCCATATAAAGACTCAGTAAACCATCTCATAATTTGGCCTTATAAAAAAAGGTTGGTTCAAATACGGATGGTTAAATTTATAAAATGCTTACTGAAGACCTAAATATTTTCAAATTAGGTTTCAATAATACGGTAGCGTTATTCTGGCGTACCTACATACGTCTATTTTTGATTTATTATAAAAATCAAGTTAAAAATTCGAAAACCATCTGATTTCTTATTTGATTTATGCAAGACAAATCTTAAACATCATTCGAGAGATTTTGAAAAATTAAATGTATTAAAACCACGCCTCCAATAGTTGGTCAAGTTTCTGTAAAATATTTAGAACTGTTTTGAGAAAAGGAAGTTTTCCGTCAAGCTTATTTACCAATACGACAAGCAGGGTTATTTTAAAAAGGAAAAGGATTTTATTATTTCTCTATAGAATCATATATAATAAAACGGCAAACACGAATTTTGTGGTAGAATTTACGAGGTCTACAAAAGCCGAAGTCATATAAATTATATATCGTTTGAACGGTTTTTTTGTTCAGAAGTAGAGAATGCAAAAATTTACTAAACAACTGCATCACAAAAACTAAAAAACAATAAGATAAAATTACGTAATAAGAGCGAGAGCGAGGCTGAGCAATTATTTGTTTTTATTTGTCGTAACCTAAATGTTACGTTTCGATTTTGTCCACCCACCAACTAACCAATTTTCCAGCACTCACTGGAAAGATTACTGGAATATCTGATGACAGCGTTCATTGCTACAGAAAATAATAGTTAGTAGCTCATACTATGTTTACATGAGCGGATCGAAGGATCGGATGCAGTTCAGATTGAAATTTCGACCCAGGCTTATGACAATTCCAGATCGAAAGGTTGAATTCAAATGGAATTGAAGTGAAAGTTTTACTTTCATTGAGTAGGTGAAACGTTGTTGGTAAAAATAAATTTCGACCACAAATAAAAAACAACCAAAGATACAACATAGAACAGTGCACAAGTAAGAAGAAATACACAATTACGCACGCATACCAACAATCATCTGAAATCTCGGTTCTTCAATCCTACATTCTATTTTCGATTCGATCCAGCCTGCCGAGCTACAGGTCTACATGGACCTTAATCCTTATCCATTTCGGATTCAATTTTTCATGTTAACGAGCTATAAGTTTTTCTCTAGGCTAAAGACAGCTTTTATCGAAAAATAATGTTATCAGCTCTCGACTTTCGAGGACTATGTGGACGTACTACCTTCATTAAAATCTCTCATGAAGTTTCTAGGACTTCAAAATTAAAACAGTAAAACAAATTTTTTTTCCTTTTGAATTTTTCACGAGAGAAAAATCATATTTTTTAGTTTTATGAACCTTGGTTATTATTTGGGCCTTCTTATTTAGATTTTATTTTGTATGCTTTTAGATCTATTTTAGGATCTATCCTAATTTCTGTTTTTAAAAGCATTTTGTCAAATGTTGGTTTAAAACTTAACATTTGACAAGAATTTAGAAAATGTGTTAGAGCCACATTTATTATATTTCACTAATACTCGTTTTAACCTCAAAATACTTAAACGAGTCTAAGCACTTCCATTTTTAGGCCACGTCGAACTAATCCTTATTTATAAAAAAAACTCGAGTTGTTATAGTTACGCCCTCCTTATGTCAAAAATATGACAGATCTAACACTCTGGTTATTAAAAAACGTTAACAAACTCTAGCTGATTTCTACAATTATTTTTTTCAATTAATTATTTTTTTGTTGAATTTTGGTTAAGTGATAACTAATAAATGGTTAAGAAAAATTAAATAAAACCCTGATAGTAAAAATAGGTTTAAACAAATCATTTACACTCCTTATTGTCAATTTCACACGTTGTCACGTAAAAATGACATTAATATATTAAAATGTTCTACTTCGGCCTTTTACCTCCTATGAACCAGTTTTAGCTTACTTCGCCTATGAACCAGTTTTAGCTTACTTCGCCTCTATTCCTCGTGTTGATTAGATTAAGAATTGATAAGATTTTTTATTAAGTTACTTTGAAATTAATATATTACACTACTTAAATATTATATACAAAAAAATCCTCGTATATTTTATTATAACTTAGTTATCCATAATTAGAGGCGTTGTTAAGTCAGAGTAACTTTACTCCGTCACTATATCGAGTTTATAAATAAGTCTGTTAGAAGAATTTTTTAGTAAAAATTTAATATATGTAAGTCCGTGAAAACAAACGACATAAGCCAAGTTTAGTTTATGTATTTCTTGAAAAATATATGTATGAGAAAAAATCATTTCTCCTGAAGATTATAGTCAGTCGCACAAGCCGCGAGTATCATAAATTGATATCAACAATCATAGTTTTCAAAAAACATGGATGCAACGTGCTGTATTTTTACACAAACAAATATTTAATATAAATAGAAAACCCCCTTTGATTTTTACATTTATGAAAACTTAATTTTACCTATTCTATCTGATCTCTCAATCTTGAAACGCACTAAATTGCTCTGAGATCTCCATTTCATCTACAAACCAAATCGCGCAAATTAATATGGGCCTTTAAAAAGAACCTTGAGGTATAGCTATTTGTGAGTTCAAAAGATTCAGTTTGTAACAGACCAAAATTTAACATTTAGCTATGGTTACCGATATAATTTTTCTGAGACGCACAGGTCTGTTGACAGTTTGACAGCTTTGATATACATGAAAATCAGACGAATGGTGACAGCTGACCAACAAGTCTTGTCTTATAGGTAAAGTAAGTTGATTGGTTATCTGTGTGACCAGAATTTTCAGGCAAGAAAGAAGACATATGGGATGAAAAGTCCAAGCTATGACTAAGGTTTTACTTATTGACACGAGATTGACCTTAGCTTCTTTTTGGGCTGCAAGAAAATAATGGGGTTACTTGCAAAAATAACCTAATTATGTAAAAGCTTTGGTAACAAGTTCCAAAATAATTTTTAAAAAGTTAATTGGCACAGTATTGCTGAGCTCACTTCGAATGAAATCAGAGTTAGTGAAAAATTTCAAATAAGTTAGACTCGACCTAGTTTTGATAATTCTAGTACGTCCAGCAAATAAGTTAGACTCGACCTAGTTTTGATAATTCTAGTACGTCCAGCCCTCGAAACTCGAGAGCTAAAAACATTATTTGTCAATAAAAGCTGCCTTTAGCGTGGAGAAAAACTGATACCTCGTTTACAAAGAGAATTTAATCCGAATTGAATAAGTGAGCTGGATCGAATCGAAAATAGATCGAAGGATTGAAGAATCGAGTTTTTTTTTGTTTCTGTTGTATGTTAAATATTTGGCTTATGTTGGTTATTTGTAATTTGTGGTCGAAATTTATTCTTACCAACAACGTCGAACCCACACAATGAAAGCAAAATCCTATTTGAATTCAATCTTTCGATCTTCGATTTTCATAAACCTGAGTCAAAATTTCAATTCGGGTTTGAATCCGATCCGCTCATGTAAACGTGGTATGAGCTACTCATTATTATTTTCTGTATTACTGAACGTTCCCATCAGACATTCCTATAATCTTTTCAGTTAATGCTGGAAAATTGGTTGGTTGGTGGGTGGAAAAAATCGAAACGTCACATTTAGGTTACGACAATTAATTGCTCGGTCTCGATCTTGCTCGCAATTATTACGCAATTTTATTTTATTTTATTTTAGTTTTTGTGGTGCAGTTACATAATAAATTTTTGCATTCTGCACTCTTGTGCAAAAAACCGTTCCAACGATATTATAATTTATATGCTTTCGGCATTTGTACTCGTAGACCGCGTAAATTGTACCACAAAATTCGTGTTTGTCGTTTTATTATATGATAAATTAACTTTCAGTTGTCAAAAATCAATAGATTCTTAGCCAATCTTATTATTCCTGGCCCTAATGAGAGTTCTGGAGGATGCGGTCCTGTCATCAATTCACTATCTCCCTCTTAACAATGCAGATCCTGCAAAGAATATTGTAATCTTCTGAAGGAAGCGCTGGGCATCTAAATCTAAGTGTATTTTCTATTGAATGACGTCATTTGTTTTAGTTGTTATTACTTTAACGTTTCATCGGTGCTTCTTTTGTTGTTTTTGTTGTTATTGTTTGAAAGCACCAATACAAGCATAGAAGTATTGTTTTTGATGGCTAAAGGAGGTCACAATGGCTTCACGAATGAATATCGGGTGGTGCGCTGTAGGGAGGAGTTATGGGAAGCTTGGCGTTTTTTTGTTGTTGTTGTATTATTATTTCTTTCATCTGATGATGATGGTGGTAGTAGCCTTGTGATGGGACGTGGGCCCAGGATAACACACAGGGTAACTATTGTGAATCTCGTGAAAAAGCCAGGCTAAAAGATACTAAACTGCAAATTTATGCAAATTTATGAAACATAATCATGTAATTGTTTTGTCGTCGTATAGTGTGGTTGGTTAGTGGTGGAACTGATGTTGTTTTTTTTTGTTGTTGTTGTTGCTGTAAACCTAGATATTCCATGTTGTTCTTGTTAATCCATTCTCGGTTAATCTCTACTTTTAGGAAAATTGAAATGTGAAAAACATTTTGTGCTTTTGTTTATATGAGCTTGTGGTGATTGGATGGGGCAATATAGCAACGACGACGACGATGGCAATGACGGCGGCAAAGGGGAGAACTGAAGGAAATTTGTACAAATTTTTTGGGTTAGTCCTAATTTAAATGGGAAAAGAAGAACGACCATCCAATGGAATGGATGGTTTAATTCATTTTTTTTTGCTGTCCGGTGGGTAGGGTTTGTGTATCTAGTTAGCTAGAATATGTTAATGTTATTTGGTTCCAAATTTAGCTTGTTATTATAATTTTATATTCGTTAAGTTTATTCCCTGAAGAGATTTGCTAGATAACGAATGTGGTGCATATAACATTGTTTTCTGTTTGCAAATTAGATAGTTTATGAAGTTTTTTTGGGGTATCTAAAATTATTGAGTTGTCTATTTTCTGTTATTACATAATATTATTTGTGTACTATATATTTTCATGTCAGGATTATTAATAAACTATTTTTCTAATTTTCATTATCTATAATTCAATGCTGAAGATTGGGGAATGGGGACTTTTAGGTATCGAAATGTTATTCTGTAGTAGTCTGGGTCATTAAGCTGGGTCTATCTGGTCCAACAACTGTCGTAAGACTGACCGACACTGAAGGGTTGAGACACGTCCGTTACTCTGTCAATTCAAAATAATAAATTAACTTATGTTTACTGACAGTGACAGGTCACCTCACATAAAAAAATTGAAAACTAAATAATGTTGATCACCTTAAACGGTTTCTGCCATGCAACCCTTAAAAGCAAAGGTTATTCACCTTTAAAATAGCGCTCACAGTTTTGACAAAATAAACCTTGGAAATTTGTAGGTTTTATTTTATTTTTGGGAAAAGAAACTAAAGCTGTCATAGAACCGTTTTTATTCATCTTCATCATCTTTTGTGAATGCAATCATTTAAAATTATACATTGAATTCAATCAAAAGATTGCATTACTTGAATTCACTTTGAGACTTCAACTTCAAATTTTGCAATCACCAAAGACAATGATTGTGCAATAATTTGTTCTGCCATTCATTTAACAGCAATCAATTGAATGAAATTTTTTGGGAATTCATGCATTCTTTTTGCATTCATCTGCCTTCTTTGCATTTTTATAAGTTAGTCTCGAAATGAAAAGAGTGCATGCATGTATAAACCTGCTTATTTTCATGTTAATACAGGGTGTCCTCCAGGAAGGTATACTACTTTGTTTCGCCGCCATTTTGGTAAACATTAGTCTTGACAGTTCATATTTGACAGTCGTAATATAGACTCGTGGAAAATTTATTGTGAAAAAATATGCAATAATTCGATGATTTTATCAAAATCAATCATCAATTACTGTGACGATGAGAAAGTTACGTGAAATTTTTGGGAGAAACAACGTGCCAAAAAAACGCACTATTTATCATGTAGTGAATGATTTCGAAGAAAGAGGGTCTGTAGGTGATAGGCCCAAGCATGGACCACAACGTACTGCAAGATCGGCTGAAAACATTAATGCTGCTCAAGGAAGTGTTCAAAAAAGTCCATCAACCTCAATTCGCTAAGGTAACTATGAATAGGGAGCGATATCGTGATATGATTGAAAACTTTTTAACGCCACAACTGCATGCTTTGGGCTTTATTAATATGTGGTACTCGTATCAACAAGACGAACATCACATACAGCCAGGATTACAATGGAAATACTGCGAGACAAACAAAGTAGGATACTTCCCCGGCGGACACCCTGTACTTACCTACGGTCCCTACCAAAATTATTAGTAGTAAAAAAGTTTTTTTTAACAACGATTTTTTTATGAAAGAAAACTTAAATTAGATAAACTTACTCCCAGTTTCACAGTCTCGTTTAAACCTTCAATTGTTCTACTGAACTATGTTTAAACAAAAATTGGAGTTTAAACTCCCACTGTAAAAATGAGGGTTAAAGTGTTTTTATTTTTCTATTTTCTTACAAAACTAACTTAAGAAAATGAATATAAGAAATCACTTTAAAAAAAAAAAATTTATTCCGAATAATTTTGGGAGGACTAATATCACAATTTTTTGAAGTAATCCCATTTTGTTTTCTATTTTTAAAACACGAATAAAATATACAAAAGAGAAGTGTATGATCTGACCCTTTGGTCACTTGCATTCTAATTTTTAGTCTGGACAGAAAGTCTATGGAATGGTTGTCTAAAATATTTTTCCTTTATATTTTATCAAAAATTACTAAAAAAAAACAAAAAAATGCGATTTTGGATATATATGACTTCCATTTCTTCTTTATTAGAATCACAGATATGAGCAGAAATTAAATTCATTAAAATCAAGCTTAGTGTGGCCTGATCCTGAAATAAAATCGCTGTGTTATGAATCGCAAAAACAGTGAAAGCGTTATAAACTCCATTATAGCGCCTTATAACAATATTGTGAAGAAATGGAAACAAAAAACACAAACTTCAATCACACCGCCAATCCGACCTTTCAAGTTAATAAAAAACGCCATCCAGCCAATCCACCAAACATCTATGAAGGTTTATATATCAACGACTCTATACGTTTAAAGAAATAGGGAACAAAAACCGTCTACTAAACGGTGAAAGAGAAACAGTTAAAAGGGCATTTTAATTGCCTGTTGATGGACATAGACCGACATTATTTTCCTTCTTCTATCTTAATAGCTTCCTTTCGTACATAAAGGTGCCAGTTAAAGTTCATTTCAATGTTTGTTCCTCGTCCTTTTTTTTATATATTTAATTTTTCTCATACAAGCTGGGTTGTAATATTTTTTTTTTTTTGCTAAGCTATTTTTGCTTCTTTTTTGCTACGAAACGATAGGTATACGGTTTTATACGTTGGTTGGTCCTTCACAATTGATTTGAAATGAAAGAATGAAAAAGGACGACGACGGACGCCACCAACCGACGACGACACGATGGATAGTAAGTGTGGTAAATAGTAGCGTTTGCTAACATTCGTCGATAAAGATAAGAATTTCCGTTTGCCGTTGTCTTGGTTTGGTTCAAAAAGTCGACATTTGTTGTCGTAAAGACGTCGAAAACGACATCAACTATACACAACTATACTGGCGATGGTACAAGACCGAGGATAACGAAGGATACCTCAACATGAAATGGACATTAGCCTCATTGAATGAGAAACGATATACGATAAAACTAACGATAAAAATACAACACTTGAGAAGGTATATACACTCAAGACAGGGAGGTGTTAAAACGTCAAGTGTCTGCTTTTATTCCCTCTCTTGATATACAGACAGAGAGTGAGAGAGAATGAGAGAAAGTTCGTCGTCTTAAGTGTTCATTTAAAATGTGTAAGTATAATACATATATTTCACTTTTTAGAGCTTCTAAAAGTATGTCAATTATTCTTAAAGAAGAACTGGACATGAAATCATAAAGTTATTTTGACTTGGTGAAACAAAAATTCAAACTTCATTCCCATTGTACATATCCAGATTTTCAGTTTTAACATTTTGCTTAAACGGGTAGAGAAAGTTAGCCAATTGATGGTTTCTGGATGAGACTAGGTTGGTATTTGAGAAATGCAAATTTGATTGCAGCTTTGAATGGCGCACCTATTGAGCCTTAAGCCAGTTTTCTCGTTCTCATTTTCTGTAAAAGGTAAATGATTACCGAATAATTTTTCGCTCAAAATATTGATTTGTCTGCTAGAAATTGGGCAGTTCAAAAAAAGTGGATCTCAGCAATCTCAAAACGAACATACGATTTTTTAGCAGAATTCTTAGGTTTTACTATAAAATACTTATTGTTTTAAAACTTATAATAGGCTCATTTGTATGAAATAGTCTGATACTTCTCAATGAATAAATTGTTCAACCATTTTCCATGATTGACTTTTGAATTTAGTGAGAACTTAAGGTAAGGGAAAGCCTTCAATTTGAAGCTGCACATTTTGTAATTAAAAAAATACTTTTATATACTTCTTCTGACATTGGAAGCATTCCACGTACCTACTTAAAATACTTCTGAACATACATTTATATGTACATACTACATATTCGAAATTTTCTTGAAGCAAAAAAAAAAAAACAAAAAAAAATTACAATGTCATTGAATTAATAAAATTTAATTTGCATTTTAATAGGATCTCAAAAAAGGATCATTGAGCACACAACCTTAAATCCAACTCAATTCACCAGACACAACTCAAACTCACCTGCTTGCATCGTCCTCTTCTACTCAAAACATCATTCCAAGTGGCAACATTTTCAGCCTCTTTGGTAAATACTCGATTACAAACTTTCACTGGCTTTTCCATTGACAATTGACGTTTTTCAAGTGATGTAGCAGATGGTATTGGTTGGCATATCCTTTGTAGCCTTTGAGGTTCAGGTGGTGGCATTTCGTTTTGAGTATTGCAACAATCTCGTCGCATTCGAATGTGGGTGTCACTGCTTCGAAATGCCTTATTGTTGTTCGGCTTACTACATTGATTTCGGAGTGGGAACTTCTGCATCACTGCACTGCACTTTGGGTTGTTGTAGGTACTAGTACTTGTGCTGCTACTGCTGCTGATGCTGATGCTGATGCCAATGCTGATGCTACTGCTGCTGCATTGAAACAATTAAAATCGTATGAATAAAACAAGAGGCAGCCACCATCAACTGACAGCTAAATAATTTAATTGACTTAATTATCGAACAATGCTTGCTTGCTTGCTGTGTATTTTCTCGTTTTTATTTCGTTTTTTTTTTTTTGTTGGTGTTGTTGTGTGTTGTAACTTGTTCATCTGTCAGTGTGGTGTGGAACGTGATTTTGGGTCTTCTTGAATTTATGGATAGCAGGTTTTATGTTGTGCCAATGGAAAATTATTGCATGTTTATATAAAACATACCCATACAGGGAGGATGTGAAATAAATGCAAAAAGTTTAATTGATGACCCAATAAGTATTGATCGAGAATTTCCTTAACGTGTGTAAATATACAGGTAAGATATCCTACCTACTGCACAAAGATACCTTTTATATCCTATTAAATCCGCTCCCGAGATAATAATATTAATTATTGATTTTGATTTGTAGTACCTTGTGGCATAACGGTAAGTGCGTTGGACTGTCATGTCGAAAGTCTAGTCTGGGTTCGATTTCCAGCTGCTGCCACCTAAAAACAGAAATGTTTTTCCCGAGGTACTGCCTCTTGCGACGAGCTGACATATCCTACAAGACTTGAAAAGTGCCGTTCGGAATCGGGACAAAATTGCAGGTCCCATTCCTGCCAACAACACACACACAGGTTGAGAGTTGTAGGTCACTAGGCTCTGGTTCTCCACGAGCTGTTGCGCCAACAAATTTATTTTATTTGTTTGTTGAATTTGATGTACGAGTTCCAGTTTATGAGATCTCAGAAATGTTGCTCTGCCGAGTCAGTTTGGCTGAAGGGAATAGAAATCTGAACAACGTTGCTTCGAAAGAAGTCAAAAGTATTCTGCATACATAATATTTAATTATTTAAATTGATTATCTGTGACTGAAATTGTTTGGGTACAAAAATTCAAAATGAATTAAATCTCTGTTTTACGCAAAAATGAAAACTCTCAGTAATTAGTCCCTTAGTAGATAAAAATGGCCAAATTTTCCAAAAACCAGTCAGGTTAACACATAAACATAATGTTTGGAAACTTCATTGCTCTTTATCTTTTTTGGGACCAACTATAGATAGTTTGACCTATGAGCTATGACAGGCATTGAAATAAATTGAGGTACAAAATTTTCGCCAAACTTTAATAGGTGTTCGACACGTGTGTGGGTAGGCAGACAAACAGTAATTGGTTAAACATCTGAAAGCCTATTAGTAATATGACCTATGTTCCGCAAATGACTTGAATTTATGTATGTTGTTGGCTCTTACACTATAGTACAAATTGTGGGCAGTATCTAAAATTTTCAGGGAGACCCATGAATCAAGGCATTCACTTTTGGAAGTAAAATATTTGTTTGTTCCCTTCTTTTATCAATGACCAACAAATGTCATCTGTTTTTTCATGTTCACTCTTTATTTTACTAAGGCCCAGTTTTTCAGTGCGAGATCATCCAAGTCTCCTGAACCTGAATTGATTCCGGAAATTCCGCTGTGGTGCCATCTCTATTTTGGTGCGTGAAAGGCGTACATAGGTAATATCCATAGTGTCACACATCGATGACAGTAAATTTTTGACAGATGAAAGATGAAGTTAATCCTCAACTGCAAAACTGTTCCTGAGTTAACTTGGGTTAAAATTATTTTTAGGATAAGCTTGCTCCGATTTACGAGTAACTCAGAATTAACTCTGAATTGTGAAACCGGCCCTTAAGCAGAACAATTATTAAGAATGGTATGTGTGGTATAAAGTCATGACTCAAAAGTCATCGTGTAATAGGGCATTTAAATATTTAATTCTGACAGTTAGAAGTAAAAACGATTTTCAAAAACGATCGAAATGTGGAACATAGAACTTTTCATTTTTCTGGCCCAAAATTTGTTGTGTTATACCACACTAAATGATTGAAATAAGTTACGGTTTTCCAGAAAATCGAAAATTAATTAAAAAATTTATTAGATTTGTATGGTGTACCCCAGGGCTCCGTTTTGACTCCGGCTCTCTTCCTTATATTTATAAATGATTTCTAGTCTGAAATGACTAATCTATCTGTTTTTAGGGTCAGCTTTTCATATCCTTTTATTGATTCACATACAAACGACACCATATGATAAGATCATTAAATTCTGATATCGACAACATTCTCCAATTAGGAATTAAATACAATGTTTTTTTGCTCGCAAAGCTGAAAATAACAGTTTTATGCGAAAAAAAATTAATATGTTCAAAACGATTTTCCACCTATTCTCTGCATGAATTGACTACTAATCAGCAAAAAAGTTTTGGCTGTCATACTGAAATTGATGTAGGTAATTTCGGAAAAAGATAGCCCAATTTCCGATAAATAACCCAATCTGACAAGCCTGGCTATAACTGAAGTGAAGCAACTGCTGAATTACAGCTAGCATATCTGGACAAATGCTCCATCAACTTACTTACGAAAAGGGAATAGGCCTAAAAAATTAAAAAGGCAAAATTAAATCGTTAAGAAGTAAAAAAAGGCATACATAACTTAACGTTCAATTTTAGTAGC
Organism: Dasysyrphus albostriatus; assembly: GCA_946251815.1. Lineage (NCBI taxonomy): Eukaryota > Metazoa > Arthropoda > Insecta > Diptera > Syrphidae > Dasysyrphus > Dasysyrphus albostriatus. Next base: position 145,464,179 of record OX276336.1, read on the forward strand.
ATTTCCTACCTGATTCTTGAAGTATTTTAAACACTCACCTTAAAGAAGCTAAAGAGGACTTCTCTACTTTCAAAAAACGAATGAAACAAATTTCTATAAATATTCATTCACTTCAATGATTTTGGGAAGATTAGAATTGACGTTGACGTTGTATTTGTTTTGATAGACCAAAGAATTTCAGCTTAAAGAAATTTCTTGGGCTGAATTTGTTAGAAAGTGTAAAGGTTTTAGTCTCTGTTTAGCAGTCTCTTCTGTCCACAGCAAAACAAACTAGATAAAAATTTATGAAAAATAGATTTGTTCAATGTTTGGAACAAAACAATGTCAGTTTATAAAAAGATTACGTACACCGACAATTAAAAATCCCATTTTTTTATTTTAAAAAACCAATGAATTTGGAAAAAAAAAACTGCGTAAAAAGGAAAAATATAGGCAAAAAAAACCAAAACGGCAAACAAAATGAGATATTCAGTGAAGTACTCGTACCTACTGAGATTCTTGGATGTGGAACTCCTTTCCTTGCTTTTTTTCTCCCTCATTGTAATTTAAGAAATTTAAAATCAATGTGCATCGGTATGTCCTTTCATCACCTCTTTCGACTGACCTAATAGTGTTTATAGTAATAAAATTATCTAGAATGCATCAGCTTTTTTTCTTATTCAACACCAGTCAATATCTCAAATCTTTAAGTGTACATTAAAAATTCACAATAGTTTACATCCCTTGGTGTATTTTTAATAAATCTTAAAGTGTCATCAGTTTAATCTTGACACGTAATTATTTCATGTTCAAAGATTTTTCATTGCTAAGTAGTCATTGTTTATAAAAAAAAAGATATGGATTGGATAGGTGCTGTGATGAAAATGATCAAAACATAAAGATAAATGCTGCAAGCACCAATATCTTTATCGCCGCATGCTTCAATGGTTCATATCTTACTTTTTTTTTTCTTCTTAAAAATGTCAGATGTTTTAGAACTTCAATCTCGTTCACAATGCGATACTGTACTGACTAAGAGAAAGCACTTTACTCTTGACATCATAATTACAAAAAAAAAAACGAGTGCATAAGAGATGATGTGCTCTTTAGACTTAGCTCTAATACGAGTATATGTATACTGGGCGATACGGATACGGACACTTGCTGCTTATTTCTCAAGTTGATTTTCTTTCGCAGTTTCTTTTTTTTATTTCGCATATTATTCTTCTGGGTTCTTTGCAACATCCTACCGCCTCCTCCTATCCAAATGAGAGGTTATGGAAGGGGAGCACTATCCATACTAACACCAAGCATAGCTTAAAATAAAGTCGACTTTTTCGTTTCTTGTGCTTCTTTCCTGTTATTGTATATTCACTCCTTCCCTTTGTAGCCATTTTTTTGTGTTACCAACTTTACTTTTTGTTTTTGTTTTTTCTTTGGATTTACTTTTTATTCCCAACAGGAAAGACTTCTTCCTGGGCTTGGGCTTAGACTATACGTAGAAGGAGATTCCAAGAAGGACGTTTATTCTTTGCTTGTTATTTTAGTTTCCTTGTGATTTTTGTTTTCTATTTTTTTTTCAAATTTTTTTCTATATCCCACCTTACAAGTTAAAACGCTTAGCTGAATCTACTGTGATACACATGCCTTGTGTGGGTGGGAGGTAGGTGGGGTTCTACTGAGCAAAAAGAATGTTTATCCTTTCTACTAAAAGCTTTACTTCTAAAAAAAACACACCAGAGCAGAGGAGACTTGAGTTGAGTGTGGGTGAATTGAGTGGAAACTCCACCCAATCGGCAGCGTAAAATCGAAACAATATAAATTTTGTGCATGCATAAGTATTTTTTGGTGTAAAGTACTGTACATGTGCATTTTATATGCAATCGTATTCGTTTGTGTTTCTGTGTGGGTGGGTGTGTATGTGAGCATGCATATGAATGTGTTTTGATTGTAAGTCTAGTTGAGAGTATAGGCACTCGATTTTAATTAAAAGTTGACGTAAACAGAGGAAATGAGGCGATAAATCGATAAAGTCGTGCAGCAGTGAATAAGAGTTCGCTTTTCCTGTGTTTTCTTTTCCTGGCAAACTATTTGCCAAGCAGAAACACAATTTCATATCGTTTTTTTTTTTTGTTTTCGATTTTTTGTTTTAACATGCTCCTGCTTCATTTAGTTTATGGAATGATGGTGTGCTCTGTATTCAACGCAAAATTGTATGAAATGTTAATTATTCCATAGGAAATTCATAAAGTTTCAAGTTCTTGCAATGTTTTTCTACGGAAGTAGGTAGGTACATATATGTTTGCTTGCTTGATTGTTGCTGCATACTTAAGGTACCTGTGAGAAAAGTCTCCTTAAGCAAATAAAGTTGGAAAAAATTAAAACTACTTCGATATCATCTTGATGAAGTCATCTGTCTTCAATAAGGCTTCGAAGTTGGAAGGAACTTGGGAAAAACCATATGAAGTAGAGACAATTTATAGTAGGTACCTACTGGGAACAATCCAAATAGAGTTTAAGATTAATGAAAATTATTATATGCTGGATTTTCAATTAAACTGTTCTTTAAATGCCTTAGGCCTGGATTGTCATGCCAATGTTCTGAGTTCGATTCCCAGCGCCACAATTTTAGGAAAAATTCATTCGTTAAAATTATACGAAAGTTATTATTCTGAATGCAATACATTAGGAGTCTTTCATTTTTAGTTCAGAGCAGAGCCTAAACTGTCAAAAAACTGTGTTTCTTTTTTAGCTATGAGCGTTCAGATCTTAAATTTGTGCTTCTTTTTTTTTTTTGGTGTAGCTAAAAAAATTCGAAATAACTTTTGGTCAGCGCATTCCCTCGCGTCGTGGCGTTATTTTTTGTGGGGTTATGTGAAGTAGCTTGTTTACGCAGATAAGCCCAAGACGATGCCTTGGAAGAGAATATTCGGCGCCTCACCAAAAGTTTCCTTCAATAAACTAAACCATTATTTTGGTAATAAATTTACACGATTTGCAAACGTTGTTCAGGATTAAGTCTATTCATTATGAAATGGCAAACCAAACTGAGCGTAAATCAAGTGACAGCTGTCAAAAAGACCAACTCCGAAAAAAAAGTACTGCCAGATTGAAAACCACACGTCTAGAAAAAACACCTTTTAGCTAGTAAGTGAATAACTTATTCACTTGTCGACGCTTTTTATTTAAAAATTTAATGTTTTTTTATAGCAAAAAATAGGAGGAAAAAGTTTAGGGGAAGGCGACTTTTCAAAAAATTGTGACTCATTTAACCCAACTTTCCTTTAAACTATCGTTAGATATATACGTAAGCTATAGGTGTATTGAATTTTCGTTTTATTAATTGTATAGCTAATTTTCAAAGTCAAAGCTCGACTTTTAAATAAAATATCAAAAAAAATGCCAACCCGTTTTTGAAATATTGAATTTTTAAAAATAATTTGAAAATTTTGGTATGCAATATTAGCTGTGTTTTTTTGCAACTCCAGTCAATTCTGTCTGAAAAAAAAACGACAGCAAAATAAAGCAAGTTACATGTCAAATACAACAACAACTACGTCCTTATAGAGTTAGCTATGTTCGGATAATTAAGTATCCACTTAACTTTTGTCCCGATAAAAACGGTATTGCCAGAATACTATTTTCGTTGTGTAATCGATAATTTGTATAGAAATGTCAAATGTTTGTTGGTTAAATTATTCAATTCAAAATAGCAGACCAAGGCAAATGTTGATATGTCCCCATGTCGTTTTTTTATATGTACATGCAAAAAACGCAGCTATTATTTAATCTTATTTAAAATCTGTACACAAAAAAATAATCTAAGTCCGTTCAGTCAATAATGAACAAATTCAAAATATAAAATTGTTCAATGAGCGCGGTACTATTAAAATTAAAGCATACAGAACAAGTTTTATTAAAATTGTAGTAACCGCTTTTAAGAAAACAAATATCTCCCTCAATGGTTCTATAATATTTGTATAGTACCGTTAATTTGTCATAACAGTAGAATTTTCTCTTGAAATATTTTCGAGAGTTTTGAAAAACCCTTAAATACTGAGTACCCAAAAAAAAAAAGATTCCAACATTTTTTAAAGGTCCAGACAAATTTTTTAAAAAATATTGAAACAGTTGATACGAGTATTTTTTGAAAGCGGGTAAAACAAACAATTGACAGAAACATCGCTTTGAAGAAAATCGAAAGTAAAAAATGATTCCTTACTAAAAGAAATATACTTGTTTTCATTTGTTTATTTATTTTTTTTTTTAGAAAAGTTGTGGAGCCGTTTTTTGAGAAAATAAGATTTTGTAAAATTGCTAAAAAAAAACATTGTATTGCTGGTAGAGTAGAGTGGGGCTAGTTTGATCACGTGAATAACTTAGAAACTTAAAGAGGTAAATGGAGACAATTATACACGAACGAAGCATAAGTACTCGTACGAAATTACACGTGCTCGATGTGTCGATTTTTTTTTTGCCAAAGGAAAACCACGCGCTAGTTTGTGTTTTTTTTTTAGTACAAAAGTGATAAAAGACGAATTTGATTCTTTTTGTGTATTTATGATCAAAATAAGTGCGTTTTCGAACAATGTATAGTTATTTTTGAGTTCTGTTATTGAATTTTTATATACTCCATTTGTGAAATTGTAATGCTTATTTTTTTCCAAAATAGAATATATTCATCAAGCTAGGTCCTAGGTGTGAAATTAGTCGAACCAGGCGGACCAACTTATACCGCTGAACTAAAAATAAATATTTAATATTTGAAAATAGTGTTAAAAATTTAGAACAGATAAAGTTCCAAGGGAAAAGAAAAATATTATTGCGGTATGTTGTTATCGGTGTGTAGGGAAGCATATTTCGAGACTTTATTTGGCGAGGAGTAAATACAGTGCCATTTTGCTGAGATTCTCTACTTCTGTTCATGGGGTCATATACGTTGTCTACTATTAGTTGTGCATGGAATAAAGTTTAAGTCTGGGATCAAGTTAAGATCAAATAAACGGCGGCGTTTATGTCCTTAATGAGCTTTTTTTTCGTTTTTGGGCCTTGGTCCAACTTACGCCATCTACGTCTAAGTTAAAATTATAAAAAAGTCGATCCAGCCGTTAACGCTGAAGTTTAATAGACAGACAGAATTGAGAGACCCAAATTTTTCGTTTTCCTTTTCATCGTAATGACAAATCTGGTCAAAATCTCGAGTTGAATTCAACACGCTGGATATTGTGAAAGAATAAAAACCAGACCTGTTCACTTTTTCAAAATTGTTCACTTTTTCGAGTAGCAGTTTTCAAAGGCCTTCTAAAGATGAATTTTATCCAAATCACACATTTTTTTCGATGGGAATGTTTTTAAATTTATTTAAGCTAAGAAAAAATCTTTCAATCAGGTTGAAAAAGAGTAGAAAAAATTCGTCAGCGTTCTCAAGCAAATGCTTGCGAGACATTTTTGTAAAAAAAATCCTTTTTAAATAAAATATTGTGTGTTCACTATTGTGGATAGTTCACTGTTTCGAGATTCATTAAATCGAGCATATACTGTAAAACCTATTATGTGTATATAGCAAATAAAAAGATCTTAAAGTCTGGTAAGGTGGTTTTTATATCCATCTATAAAAATATCATCCATTAATTTATTTGCAGTTTAACTAAAAGTTTTTGCTAAATCGACTTAAGTCTTAATCTAGATCTGCTTGTTATATGACAACACTAAAATAAAAAAATATCAGAAAATATGAAAAATGATTATAAGTCTATTGAAAATTATCTTCCACAGCTTGCCATATTAATAAACTACACAATCTTATGACTATAACCTAACCTAACCATTGCAAACCTTCATTCTCGTTCTCGAGAATATCCCTAACTCAACTAATGTTTGTATAAAAATGTACATATACACAGTCACAGTCCGTATAAGATTTGCGCTCACTCTTGCCTGCTGATTGTATCACGTTTCATAGCCAATTTCAAAACGTCTCGAAATAGCTGAAAGATATCACTGCGACAGCTATTACGCTGGTAATATAAAAAGAAAAGAACAAAAAAAAAAAGAGGAAAATAAAACCAGTCACTATTATCGTATCCCACTGCCCCTCTTTCCACCGACCTGCTCTCCATCATAAATACACAAATAATAAACTATCTATATGTGCAAAAGTATCTATCTTGATTCTATCCCTATCCCATGTATGTACCTATATGAAAATCCAAGAAATCAATGTCGTCAATATTATAGTTCATTCTGAGTCTACTTATGGGTGGTGGAGTGTTTGACTAGTGGTTCGGGGGTGGTTGTGCGTAAGTATTATAGCTGAAACCCACTCAAACAAAGAAAACCCATCGTGGATCGACGACACGTCTAAATAAATGAACACCATAAATCGTGTATACTTTATGCAAAAAAAAAAAACAAAAAAAAACAAATCCTTTTATGCGTTACTGTGCCTTTAGAGCCTGCGGCCACCACTTGTCGTTCCTCCTACATCTGCTGTGTGGGTCATGGACGTATTAACACACATACCCCCGTGCTATTGCCGCCGGCCGTACATACAGTCGACAGCAGCGACACAAGTGCGAGCTATAAGAATTTATTACAATTTCTGCAAAGTTAACCAGAACTCAAGGAGATGATGATGACGAGGACGATGATGGGGGTGGCTGCAGGGGGTGCACCTGCCAATCACAGAATGTGTGCCTTTGCTTTCATGTCCTTAACAAATTATGTCCCTATTTCTCTTGAAGTATAAACACACACACACACTGAAACGCAATCTCATATTTCTCGCATGTAAACAGGCCAAGTGTGTGTGGGATAGTAGTGCAGAAGATTGGGGGACTTGGGAGGCTTGAATATTTTCCACAAGGATATAATACATTTGTGAGTAAATTAAGAAGAAAAATAAAGGAAGGACAAATAATCCTTCAAACTACACAGTGTGGTTCGCAGCAAGTTATGCATTTCGAGTATATCAGTATCACCTACTCGTATAGAGCCTAAACCGTTAACCATAGATTTCGTGGCCATATTGCTTGACAGTCACTGGAATTTTAATGTGGTTATGTTGCTAAACCGTCAGAGTGGTCATGTGGTCTGATGTGCAAATGGAATTTTTTGCACGGCACGGCAATACAGTGACATTGGGGAATATGTGGTTGCACTTACTGAAAACGGGTTTTAAAATTTTAATTTGATCTTTTTGTTTCGAAAATCTACAGAATACCAACAACAAATAATGCAAAAGTGGAATTTAATAGTTGATATAAACATAAAACGACTATAACTCTAAATTAATTCTTATGAAGAAAATGAAAAAAACAAACAGATGTTTTATATATTGAACCATAGACACGTCATAGCCATCAGTGAGTTAGGCTTATGAGTGTGCAGCTTGACTTCACACGTTTTATTTTTAAAATTTAATTTTCGTTGAAAAAAATATTTTTAATGTATTTATTTAACTAAAAACTAAAGATATTAAGTAAACTTTAATTTAGTGAAAGAATTATATCCAAAATTCAAATGGTCTACTTTATTTATGTTTAACCACCATGTTTTACCCTATGTATATCCCAACTCTCTAGATTTGATATAATTCTCTCAAACTGAAGGCAATCTGCTCTTGTTCAAATTTCTGCGACGACCGATGAAGTTAAGGTAATGTTTGGAAGCATTTCCAAGCCATTAGCTTATAACATATTAACATAAATAAGTGTAGTACCAGACCTGACTGCATAAATAGAAGAATACATCGAGTGAGATAAAAAAGTTAGAAGGTAGTAGGTATTTATTGAGTACGATAAGTCGTTTTTTTTAATATTGACTTCAATGTTTTTTTTAACATTGACTTAATGTAAAAATAGAAACAAAAATTAATCAACTTTTAAGAACTTTGATTTTCAAAATATTGACTGTGATCGGCATTTTGGCATGGACAAAATTATTGAGGGGAAATACAAAAAATTTTGTTTGCAAGATTGCTTTACTGTTTGAAACTAAATATAGGCAAACACAAATACCAAACACACTTTTTTTCCAGAAAAGAATATCAGTGACAGTTTTTTGCGTAAAAATTATTCGTGGTGAATATAAAATTTATTTTCTTTGGGAGAGTTCATAGTTCGATGCGAAAAATCCAATTGACGATCATTTTTATTTACTCGGCCAAACAATTGGCCTAGAAAATAGCCAGGATAGTAAATACAAAATATTTTTTTTACGGTCGGTTTATATTTCCAAAAACTAAATATACTTATATTCACCTCACAGCATCATTTGCAAGCAAATGATTTTTGAAATCAAAAATAATTTTTGTTTCATTTTCAGGCTTATAGTTTGTTCCTTGAAACTATGGGTAAATTGTTGACCCAATGCACAGTGGTTCCGTTTGTATGAGGAGGCGGTCATAATTAAATAAAATCTCAACAACTCAACCGATTTTAATGAAACTTTCAGATATGATACAAAAAGCCATTGCACATCATCACAAACATTTCCACCCACTGACACGCCACTCAATATAATCCTAAAATTGGCAGGAACTTCACCCATATAATATATATATGGCAAGAAAACCACGCCCACTTTGTGTGGGTGTTTTGATGATTTTTTTTAATTTGTATATTGAGTTGCTGATCTCTCCCGTTAAATCTGAACGAGTTAACCTACTTTGATGAAATTATTAGGCATAATCAAAAATAAGGGTAACAAATTAATTCAATATTATCTGCGCCCACTGACACGCCCATTTAAAAAAACTAATTCAAGCGGCATGGTGATACTAACTTTGGTAGAGTATTTTTAGAAATATCAATTTTTTCTGATCTAGTGGTTTCTTAACGGTTTAATGAATTTTATGGGCTATAATTTTGCACAAGAATTTCAAGAAAACATAATTTTCTAATTTACTTTAATCTACTCGTATTGATTTTTTACAAATAAAATCTATTTTAATCTTATTATTTTCATTTGGGACAGCATTTAAGGTCTCATAAAGTTTGTTTTCAAACCAATACTCATGCCGATGGACAAAATATATCAGTAAATGGGAATACTCAGACAGATTTTGAAATAAAAACAGTGAGGTGTGGCCCTATAAAGTTCAATAAAAAGTGCATCCGTAAGCTTTTGCAGCTAATTCAACTTGTACTTGAAAGTATATAAATGTAACTTACAGGCAATATTAAATTTTGTAGCGGGGGAAATTAGTTAAAAGTTTAAAAGAAAACACAGATCGTGGTTTTATATAAGTTTTTATAAAGCCCTCACAGCCTCACCGTTCTTATACTCATTCGTATAGTGGCTCAAGAAAATATACAATTGAAGTCTCATTACCAAATAATATTTCCTAGAAAAGAAAAAGAATTCACAAGCAATGAAAACAAAAACAAAAAATAATTGCAGTTACCCTTATTTTAATGGACTAAAACTGACACGTTATGTGTTCGTGCGATGTGATTACTTCAATGACAAATATCTAACGGTGTTGACGAACAATATAATTTTTCATACTACTTATATTGAGTTTTGTGTTTTCTGAGCTAATGTAAAGGGTTTTTGGAAGAATCTGTTAAGATTAATTTTTTTCAATTATGACCTATTGTGGACCAAAGTGTAATTGTGGGCTTAGGCCAAGGCAAACATTTTCCGCCTTCAATGTTAAGCACAGAATATAGATGGAAAATTAATTAGAAAATTTTTATTTTTCGAGTGGAAACTGTTTGCAATTCTTTGCGTTCGAATTACTCAAAATTGCCAGGAGGTTAAATTGTAAGTAATACGAGTAATGCTTCTTTATCAATGAATTGTAGGAAGAACCATAGTTAAAATAGGTATATGGGTAAAATATTGACAAGTTTTAAGGCAGTCATCATTTTATCAAGTTAATGATTTCAACATATCGGAATTTCAATAAAAAAAAAATCGATAAAAAATATCGATATAATCGATAAAATACGTATGTAAATAAATATGCAAGTTATACACCCCAAAAGTATTAGTATTATTTACTCAGGTAAGCCCCGTTTTATGATATGGGTCTAGCAATGTTTTTCTTAATCTATAGAATAGTTTTATTAAGATTATTTTCAACTGACACAGTGACCGCAACATAAGTGAAGTTACGTTGTAGAAACAATTCAAATTATTAATTTATAATAATGCTTCAATAGAAATTCACACACACACAAAACTTAACACTGAAAATTTCAAAGTTAAAATTCTTAAGATAGGTATTTTACAACTTGCATTAATTACTTGTTGTATCTTCATTGATGCATAACGAATCTTTAAAGCCGCAATAGCAATGCCAGATATAATTTTTTCTACGTAGTTTTTCTGTGGGCTTAAGATAAGCCCTCTTCATTCAAGGATGACCAAAATCAAAATTATTTTAGTATTTTTAAGATAAAATCAACTCCTAATTTTGTTTTACGAGGATAAAATCATCATTCAACAAAAATCAACCCACAAATAAATTTTTAATTCTTTCTTTGAAATGCAGTCATTCTTATTATTCCTGAAACCCACCCATTGCTTCGAATTCCAAATAGTTGTGAAATTCATTATTGTTTCCACATAAGACAAGAGTAATTACCAGTAAGATGGATGGTAAAAATGTTTAGCAACGAAATCAGCGGCAGTTTTCAGAAAATGTTATGGTGATCCCACCACTTTTTCAAAAAGTTAAAAAAACAGAATCCGTTGGTTTTTGCATTTTCATTTGACGAAGCAAATGTATTCGAATTTATAGGTCGAAGGTTAGGGTTTAAACATGTATTTTCCATCAATTATTTACTATAGTTAATTTATTTTTCAAAAATAGGTACAAATAAAAATTGGAAAATGCATGTTTCCTGCAAAAAGATAAAATCTACTTACTTACTGCATTTTTTTTTAAATCTACATACTTCGGACAATTTTAAAATGAGTTACAATTCTGATTTGGACTGGGAACGCACTTGCGATTTTCTGTCGTGCAATCAATCACAAGGAACTACAAATTGTGTGAAAGAGAACGAAAACATACTGAAAAAAACTTGTGAGTTTCCCAAGAGCAGATGATTTGATCCTTACCCCTCATATGTCGTATAATATAAATGCCGACTATGCAATGTTTTTTTTAGAGGCGTAGAACTTTAAGTTGGCAACACTATTTTAACTGGCAGCCATTTTGTCAGATGTCAAGTGATTTATATTTAGTTTGGTTTGGCATTTCAACATGAGTAGACTGACGCCTAAACAATGCTTCCAAATTCTGCAAATTTATTTTGAAAATCATGGTTTTGTTCCAAATACGTATCGTGTGAATTTTGCTTTGCGATGAAGCTCACTTTTGGTTGTACAGATACGTCAATAAACAAAACTGCCGTTCGTATTTAGAGTAATGATAATCCTCAAGTGTATGTTGAGACACCGTTACATCCACAAAAACTGACTGTTTGGTGTGCTTTGTGGGTTGGTGGAATAATTGGTCCGTACTTCTTTAAAAACGATGCTGGAACGTTACAGTCAATGGAGACTGCTATAGAGCCATGATTACTAACTATTTGGTTCATCAATTGAACAACCATGATTTGCAGGAGCTGTGGTTTCAACAAAACGGTTTAACATGTCACATCACAGCTCGTGCCAATAACCGCATAGTTCCACGTTACGGCCTCCAAGATCAAGCGATTTAACACCACTAGACTATTTTCCGAGGGGATACATAGTATGTGGAGTCACTAGTCTACGCCGATAAGTCGAAAACGTTTGAAGTCTTGATAAACATCCTTCGCCGCGTTATTGCCGATTTACGGCCACAAATGTTAGAAAAAAACATCGAAAATTGGTCCTTCTGATTAGAATACGTCCGAGTCAGCCGTGGCAGTCATATGCCAGATATCATAAAAACACAAGTTCTTCTTTTTCTTAATTATAATTCAATAGTACAACTGGTGAATAGCAACACAAATAAACCAAATGTAACTTACTTTACCTACCCAAATGGAAATTTTGAAGAATTTTAGATTTTTTTTAAATTTCTAATTCCACTTCATTGTTCAAATATCTGGCAACACTTTTCTATTCACCGCTAGCTCCCCCACCAAAATTCAATCTCTATTTCAACTTACTTTCCTACAAACTTGTTATAACAACTGCGATCAACGTGGTGATCGTGATCGTAATAATTGCGGTGACTGGCTTGGCTTTCTGTCTCTATAGCAGTGCGGCATTACTTGCTTAGCCGATGTTTGTTCGTTGATCTCTCAATGTTTTGATTGCAACCTAGCCGGATTCAACTCAGCCGGTTTTTAGTCTTTTTCTCGGTATCATGGCACTTGGTTTTCACTTGCGGACTAGTACTTTAACTTTGATATCGTTTGTTTAGAGAGTTTCTTTTTTTTTTTTATTTCCCAACAAAAATATTTTCTTGCAAAATAATAATTAATTAGTTTAATATTGAGTTGTATTACGGCGGTGTATAAGTTTGTTTAGTTTATGGTTGTTTTTTTATTATTATTTTTTGAATATAAATCAGCAAGTGTTTAAGCTTTATTGAAAATGCGAGTCATTCTATGACACGTTGATTAAAAAAAAACATCAAAGTAATAAGTGAATGTTAATTATAGTGTGTACAGTATAAATGTGTTTGTATTTAGTTTTTTTTTTTAATTTGTAAATAATAAAAATCTATATTTATTTTTGTGAAAGTGAAATTGAAAGGTTATCTTGATAAGTGATAAGTGATTTATAGTGAATTTTTTTGTTTATAAATAAACGAATTTGGAAAAGCATACTTAAGGTTACATTAAAGGTAGTACATCAATTTGTTTTATTTATATACATGCATATGTACATATATTCAAACATATATATTTTTTGGGAAAGGTCATTGCCAGTCAGTTGTGTTTATTGCATGCCACAACGATAATATGATTAACATTTGAGTTCGGGTTTACATTTATTTGTGTGTTTTTCTTTTTCTTCCAAACGTCTTAAAAATGGTTAACATGCCTATAAATACGCGTTGTATAGATAAAATGTTAATTTTCCTCAATAGCGAACAAGTGGAGTTTCTTTATTTTAATGCGATAAGGGAGTATCTTAGAAGATAATGCATAATTTGAATTCCAGTTGAGTTTGAAATGAAATGGGAATTTTTATTCTACAAGAAAACTTGTGAGATGGTGCAGTAAAGTCTGTCAGCGAATGCAAGTGTATTTGTGTTTATAGAACACCTGTATCATAAAAAAGCTGAAATGAATCAATTTGTATTTAACTTCGCATCGTACTGATTTGTTTATTATTATTTTAAGGTCAATTCAATCCTCGAGACTTTATGATAACGATACAAAATTATTTGAAAAAAAAAACTTACTCAACTTTGTGGTCGAGTCTTGTTCTAATTATTTCTTGATGTGTGTTCTTTGCATTGGCATCGTTGAGTTAATACAAAAACTCGATTTAAATTAGTTAGGACGAGTAACTAAGTCAATAATACAAAAAAACTTAAACTTATTTTGTCAAAAATAATAAAAAGAATTAAGCTGTTTTTCAGCTTTTGCCGTCATGTTTTCAGAAAAATGACATCTTTTTTTTTAAAAAGAGACCTACTCTACTGAAAATGTTGTAAATGGTAAGGAATTTCTTTGTTGTCTTTTGAAAGTAAAGTTATACAGAAAACATTATCCAATATTTTCAATGACTGTTCTATTAAATCATTGGATTGGCTGGCTATATTGGCTACTGGCATAGTATTATCCTAATCGGCCAGGTCACACGAGATGATTTACTCCGGGTGTAAAACCAGTTTCATATTATAGATGAATTATTCTGGTAGAAAAATGTATACATTTTTTTTGAAAATAAATTTGCACACTTTGGTAGCGTTTTTCAGGCGTCAGTCTATTTGTATTCATGTTGAAATGCGAAGCAAAACTTTAAAATAAATCACTTGACAGCTGACAAAATTTGGACTGGCCACGATACCAAACCAAACGATACTTTTGTAAGTATTGTCTCGGTATCGTCAAAATCCAAACATTTTAGTATCGTCTCGTATCGGTCTCGGTATCGTATAATGTCGTTTTCGATTTGATGTTTGTAGTACTCCTTTTCTACTCCTTTTTCACTCCTTCTACTCCAATTTTTCCATAAGCCATAGGAATGGAATAGAACAAAAAACCAAGCGAAAAACGGCATAACTCCGTCTCGTTTGGTCTCGTATAACAAAGTCTCGTCTCAGTATTGGTATTGGAACGTCTGATTTTGATCTGGTCTAAGTCGCAAACCAGAATAAAATGAACGACTTGGTTACATGTTCCTGATGTACCTATTTTTTGTATGTGGTATTATTTTATACAGAGACCTTAAAATGTAGGAATTGTGTGTGTATTTGTTTTTTACTTCGTTCTTCTACTCCAAGCATGGTAGAGTTTTTTTTTCGTTTTGTTCCGCACACATTGCTTTTTGTCTCCTAAAATCACAGTGTTCTAGCAAAAGAAATTTCTCGTGTGCGAGGGGCCCAAACAACACTCTTTTCAAAACATTTTTGATGAGTTCTATTTCAAAAACAACTTGACCAATATTTTGTGAAGAAGAAAAATGTATCTACTTTTTTAGTATTTTAAAATAAAATAATTTTTTGTTTTTATTTCTAACGTTTTTATTTCATTGATGAATGGTTTTTTGCCGTGTCTACAAATTAATAAGGGTATTCATGGAACATCATAAAACACTAGATAAGTATAAGTTTATCATTTGGTTACTGAAATATCATATTTTGTATGAAAAATTGCTTACACGATTTGGTTGAAATTATCCAAGGATTTTGCTGCAGAAAAATAACCAAGTATTTGATTAAACTTATCCATCCAAACGTCACTGTGACTTTTTTAGAACTAGGCGTGTTCAAAAATATGACATAAATGTAAATTATGATATCCAGAGAAGTAAAAAAAAACTATTATTGTGTTCTGTAACTGTCACATCGCTATTAGTTGGCGATCACAAACGTAGTTTATTCAGAAAAAAAAAAAAAAATAATTACGACGTCTACATTTACTCGATGATCAAGAAAGCTATTTTCGTAAATTTTTAAAGTAAAACTATAAAAGAAAAGAAGATCGAGATTTGGTGAAGCAGGAACAAAAAAAGGAGGAGAATTATTTTATTTTATTGGATTATAGCTCATTTCTCTTTCAAACTATTTGAAAAGTGACTTTTGGTTGGTTTTTGACATTAGCTTCGGACAGCTTTCGTCTATTATAGTCGTACCTTTAAATTTTTACTTGCGTTAAAGGTACTTCACTTAAGATTTTTTTATAACTCTCCGAAGGGGAAATTGACATTTTTGTTGCACCAAAAATAACGGTCCTTGCCATACAACCATAAATGAAAAGCTTATTTATCTCAAAAACGGCTCTAACGATTTAAATAAATAAATCTTTGTATTATTGTAGATATGGTGTACTTTTTGATATTTACAAAAATTTGCGAAAACCGTTTTTAATTGTACCTGCTATATAACAGTTTTTTTTTAAAATTTTTGATTTTCCCTATAACGGCCCAAACGATTCCAATAAAAATTTGTATGCAAAAGCTCTTTTAAAATGTTAATAATATTGCATACCAAAATTTTGAAAAAAAAAATAAATTTTGCATTTTTAAAAAAATATTAAAGTTTCTTTTTTGAAAATTTAATAATTTAAAAATTAGTTGATGAAAATTTTTTGAAAATAGGTTCAAATATATATTTTAATATACTCAAAATTGGCATACCAAAATTTGTTTTTAAATGTAATTAAAAATTTATATATACAAAATTAATTTTTAAGAAAACCGCTCCAACGATTTGAATTTTTTTGTGCATACGAGTATATTCATGTTTTTCAAGTAGTCAAATGGCATACTTGGTTTTGAGCTCTAAGTTTTTTTTACTAGTTGGTTATAAATTAAAAGAATGATATAAATGCTTTCTTATATTTTTATATTTTTTTAATTATTACCATATTTTAACAGTTCTTGATTCCAAGCAACTTGAACATAACAGCAAGTACGTGTGGTCCAGTCGTGCATTTTATTTTTATCGTTTCGAGATTCCAATTACGCGTTGGTTATGGAGAACATCTCCAAAATTGTTCTCTACTTAAAAATAACTTCGAGGTCTGAACAAGTCTAGAAAAAAGAAATAAAGAACTGGCATTGCATTTGCATTGTCTTGTTGATAAGAAACAAATATAAATATTAATAAAAACAAGTAAGAAAAAAAATCATTTGATAAATGTTTTTTAATTTTTTTTTCTTGTAATTTTGTTCCCGAAATAGTTTCGAAAACAATTTTTTATGTTTGATGTTTGACGTTTAGCGAACAGCTGATTCAATTACATAGCATTTGACCAAATGAATAAAAAGGCCGTTCAGGCAATTTTTTTTGTAAACGTAAGTTTTACGCAATTTGTAAACTTACGACACTGCATAGTAATATATTAATATATTTTTTTATTAATTATTTGAAAGGTCTACAAATGCTTGTACATCTGTTTATCACTTTTTTTCTTCTTTTTAAAAACTCTAAAACCACACATTCAGGATGCATTGAATTCTCAATAAAAACAAGAATATTTTTGTGAATTTATCCGTAAGCCAGTCTCAAGAACTTGCATTACAATACTGTGCGTATTGCAGATGCAATCTCTTCGAAATTTCTATTCTAAATTCAAACTTTTAAGCAACCAGCGTTCATTTTCTAATATTGTTAAGAGCAAACAGCAGTTTTTGGGTGTGTACTGCTGTGTTAAGAAGAAAAAAGGAACGGAGATAAACGCGTTTTTCTATTTTTAAATTTTCTGAAAAATTTATTTTCTTTGGAAATACCATAACTACCGTGAAAAAAAAAAACCTTCACACTGAATGATGTAACCAACTAAATGTTAAGTTTCTGTTAAATATGAAGGTTTTACTTATCATTTTCTTGAAATATGATGTAATTAAAAACAAAAAAAAATACACACCTATGAGTAAAAATAGAAAAATGTTTTAATCTCGAAATTCCAAAAATCTTGCTACATGCAAATACTTTTTTCATATCAAACTATAATAAGCATATAATGTAGGTTAGGTATAGGTACCTAACCTACCTACTTAGACCTACATTTGCTTTTATAAAACTCAATTTTTTCTGTTTGAAGATAATTTAACTGAAATGGCTTGGATATACAAAATAAAAAGTACTAAAATGATAACAGCGATTTCTAAATTTTTTTAATAGGTAATATTTTTTGTTTCACTTCATAAAAGTTTAATAAAACCCTTTTTTTATTTTTATTTTATATTTTTGAGGCCTTAATGGGCTCATATTCAGGGTCAAATAAATAAATAAATAAATATACATAAACAATATTTTCTACAAAAATTAAACAAAGTTATTTTTGATGACGTTATGATAATTGTTTATATTTTTGATAAAAGTATTTCAAGATGTGTGCTAAATTTATTTATTTAAAAAGTTTGTAAATGAAAAGAATATTGTTTTTTTTTCTTTCATCTCAAATATTTTTTTAAATACATTTTTCTAGTATAAAATAATAAAATTATAAAAACCACAAAATTTTGAATTTTTAACAAAATTCTTTGACACTTAATGAAAGTAAGCTCTTGATTGAAACACTAGGAAATTGTAAGAAGATTATGTACACATTTGTTTGTGACGAAAATATAATCACACAAATTCATGAAAATTAATGAAGATATACAAGCATATTACATACATAAGTATAAGTAGTTTCTTACACAAAATACATGTAATATTCCTGTAAAACCACAAGCAATTATTACGATTGAAATATGTTTATTGAATGCGTATTTGTAAGTTCCTGTACAAAACACATTGACCACACACAACCACAATACTAACGTAGAAGTGATTACATAAACATTAACCTAAAACTATTGCAATACCACTTACGTGTAATTAACTTGGGATGTTTTATGCATGATTAAGCAATTACATTCTTCAAAAAAAAAATGTTATAGTTAGCACAGCTTTTGCACAGTAATAAGGGATAAACTATAATTCTTAAATGTGCCATAGATTAGGAATGTAGGTAGGTAAGGTACTAATAAAGGGTAAGTTGAAGATGCATAAAAAAAAACTTAATCAAAGTTAATTTCCAACATGAAAGAGAATTCATATTTTATTAGTCTGTAAGCCTCTACATGGATTTCAGATATATTTGTTTTTGTGTAATTTTCTATACAACAGCCAATTAAGTAATTATAGATCATAACGCGCGTCGGCTCTATGCCAAAAAACCCCAGCAGTTTTGAAATGACATTTTAATATATTTTCATTTAAAAAATTCACTGATAATGCCTCCAGGTTTTAAAAACTCCATTTTACTGTTTTGAGCATATCACGGTCACGAACAGACAAATCCAACTACTTTTATGTTATTTTTAACGTCTACTTACTTAAACATGACAAATATTAATTTTATTTAATAGTTTGTATCTACCTTATGCAAATATTCAGAAGTTATTCATTTAAATGTCTAAGAAAAATAAATATGAAGAGCTGTCACGTATAGACAGGTTCAATCCACCAATGTTGTAGATTGCTTTCTTAATGTTGAAATTTCAGCGAAACTAAGAAGCATCGATCACAAATGTACAAGAACCAAATTGCGAGAAAAAATGTCAAGAAAGCACATTGTTATTTTTTAAGCCATTTTTTAATGTCTTGTTACGTACAGACAAATCCCGTCACGTGTCCGATAGAGTTCACTTTAGCCTTAAATTTTAGTAGTTATTTTATACCTGAGCACAGGGTTGAGTTCTGATAGGATATAAATTCGGTACTCTATCCTTTTTTTGTCAGTTTGAATGCAGTGAGAATTCGAAATTCCAAATATTGATTTGGCAATTTCAAATGACAACACAGTCTATATTTTTGTGAGACATTTTAAAGACTTGAAGATAAATCACTCGGGTTTTAGGTGAGCTAAAACTAAAATTCAAATTTTCCGTAAAGGGTACTACATGATAATGCTCTGTACCAAATTTAAAGCAAATCAGCTCACGTATGTACGTAAGTTTGCTTTAAATTTCTAAGTGAAGGGCTGAACCAAATTTAGCAAATTTACGATGACA
This sequence comes from Dasysyrphus albostriatus, assembly GCA_946251815.1. Lineage (NCBI taxonomy): Eukaryota > Metazoa > Arthropoda > Insecta > Diptera > Syrphidae > Dasysyrphus > Dasysyrphus albostriatus. The sequence goes on from OX276336.1 coordinate 145,483,289, forward strand.
AAAACTATATTTTATCAATTTTTTTTTTTAATGTCACATTTTTATCGATATTTTACAATGCAAGAATATGCAACTCATTTATACTCATATTCGTTTTGTAATTCAAACCATGTAGTATATTTTATAGTTTTATGGTCAAGCATGTGTGAACTAGCGCATATTTTGATTGCGATGAAATAGTTTAAGACGTTGTTCTGTTTAACTCATAAATGTTGATAAAATAAGAAAAAAAAAAACACACACCATACATAATGCCTTATTTAAACTGCTTGAAATTTTAAGTTTGAGATATCTTAATTATGTGAACTTGATAAATTATTTATCGTTTTGTTAGTGTTTTACAGTGGAGGGATTTTTCAAGTTTTGTTAATGTAATTTTTGAGGAAAAGCTCATCGTTTATTTGATTAAACTGATTAAATGACAAAATTCACTTGAAGGAAGAATTTTGTATCAATCAATTTGGGAAGACAGAAAATAAATCTAAATTACATAATATTTTTGTTTATATAAAGTTTTTATATCGACAGTAAAAAATAATAATTTACTTGCGATATATGTAGGTACTATTAGGCAAGTTTTGGATTCGTGAAAAAATTTCGAGATTACAATTAAACATGACATTACGATGACAGATAACAGCAAAAAAGTGGGTGACAAAATTTTGTCTTTCTGTCTGTCTGTTCGGCTACTTCCTAAACGGCTTTATGGATTTTCTTTAAACTTGATACATAGGGTTTTGGTGATTCAGCCAACACTTTTTTAATTTTTTTTAAACTAAAAAAGACGGTACCAGCCATACAATTTTCCTTAGTAATTTTACAAAATCTTATTTTTCGTATTTCATGCTTTTAAGCATTTTGCTCTCATAATTTCCATGTCCATACATAAAATGTTCTTAGATCTCAGCGTCTTGAACATAAGAGCAAGAACGTGCGAGCCAGTCGTGCATTTATTTTTGCAAATGCTCTTTAATGCTCCCTTAAATATTCCAATGGATCGATTTTTTTGGTGTAGGAACAGAAATGAAGCCACCATAAGCTTCATATACGTACTGTGAGCGCCTGTCGAATTGGCAAGGAAGCTGGTCGATCCCCAGACTCTTCCCTAATGTCCTAAGGACAAACGAAAAGCAGGCGAAGAATTGGTTTTTAAAGTATTTCGCTTTAATTGGATAGTGTACACTTTTTTGGACGTTATAAAAATGAAGTATTTTTTTTTTATTTTTTTGTTGAATTTTTTGAAGATAACCCGCTTTAAAAATCAATTAAGTCTTCTACTAAAAGACCAAATCTGTTATCCTTAACAGAGTACAAAGAATGCAGTTTTTTCTGACGCCCACAGTATATACATTTTTTTTGTCGACCCTATGTTTTTTTCGTGCATATTGAATCAATCTTCAATATAAAGCTAGTTTTTGTACGTGTCTGTGTTTCATATGTAAAATGCGCACTTATGCGAAAAAATTTAATTTTCCATTAAAACAATCATTTGTTTAAAATTTTAATTCTGCTGTTTGCAAAATAAAAAAATAACAACGATTCAAGCTAAGCTTAATCAGCATTTATAAGCATTTAAATAAGTAAGAATTCTTCCTCAAGAAAACTGATGCTTATTTATGAGATGAAAAATACCAACGAATAATATTCTTAAAAATTAGTCACCACTCTTTGATTATATTGTATGCTGTCTGTAATTAGAAAATATTCTTTAAGCCTAGGTATGATAGAGTTCAAATTAATATTTAATTTCTTCGTAAAATGAAAATTCCCAATGATGAAATATAAATTCAAGCTTCACTGGTCATCATATCATCTTAATTGCTTTGCTATAGGTAGGTATATCTAAGTACATAAAATAAGTAAAATTAATTCGCAAGTATAAAAATATTTTTACAATCAAAAGGTTTATGAATCGGTAAAGAAAAAAATACATACCTATATTTAACAGAAAAATTAGAAATTATTCGAAGATTAAATTATTGCAACAATTCAATTTAAACAAATCTTCAGCTGAACAATTTTTGAATCACTTAAATCAGGCGGCATTTTGGATTTGATTGTTCTTCAAATTTCAAATTCTAAAGCATATTCAAATATGTGGAATATTTTCCCTCTCAGGACTTCAGCAGATGTGGTTTTACCTTTTCAAAATAAATAGAACTTTTCTAGTAAAACAGTAGGTAATGTCTGAGTGAAAAAGATGATTAAAAGTTGTTTTAGCATAAAAAACTCTTAGGTACACCGTTAGATATGAAATTGATAAACAAAAACTCACATGAGCATCACCCTCAAAAGCCAAAACCATTTTACACCATAGTAATGTCACACATCAAAGCTGTTAATCGAATCGAATTCAAACCCCTAATTGAAGCAATTTCCTCTCAAAAAACATTATTCACGGTGAGTACCTGTAGTCTGTCACCTATATAAATATGTGCTATCTAAAAACTAACCCATCACATGTATCACTCGAATAGAAAAAGAGAAAAACTATCATCGGCACTTAAAGCCACTTCCATTAGTTCGTTAATCGTTTTGGACGATATAGACGATAGATTTTATTACTGTCGTGCTCTATCCTACTCGATAATATTAAGAACATGTAAACGAGGATTTAATGTGTCCATGTCCACCCTTAAATCGAATGAACACCATCCATCGTTGTTGTCAGTAATTACATTTGCCAGAGAGGTCAGTATCCTTGTTGAATCAATATACCTGCCTTCACTAAACGCAGACCAGGGAACTCCTATTATATCAACCTAACCTATAGAGATAAAACTACATAATATAATTCCCTGCACTGATGATTTGCGTAACGAATGTTAGGGTACATTTGTCGTAAGGTACCTACCACCAGTTCCGAACTAAATAGAAAACCATTTCCAGGTATTTAATTTTTCATTTGGCTTACTGCAGTAGTGTACCCTTTTCATTGTACCTTCATACACCATTCACTATAGTGGTTATTTACAGTTTAACACATATTTTTAAAGCAGCTTTCTCAACTCAAAGTCAACCAACCCAATCGCAAACCATGAGCTCTCGGTCTCCATAGCACACCCCACCCCGACCCCAGTGGCAGTGGATATTTCCCTCGCTTTCGCTTAACCAACTCACAAAAGCCTTGAATTTTAATGTCAAAGTTGTGCTCCTTAGTGTATGCCATGCCATGCCAATATAGAGGAGAAAAATCTCACGCTAGCTTCGCGCCCACTTACATTATACTCGTATAGCATGTGCCTTTAGTTTTCTAGGATCTATGAGAGCTCTCTTGTCGAGTCGGATTGGACACTGGATTTCTGTGTGTATATTTCCTGGTACATTAAAAATGCAAAATGTATGCAGAGCTCTATCTCTCTATCGCTATGTCTCTATCTCGGTGACTTATGTATATAAATGGAAACGAGGACGAATGACCTCCAAGGCCCACTGCAATGACACAACGTCAAAGTTGAAGTAGAAGTTAAAGAATAGGAATACGAATGAATACGGATACGACAACGCGATGACATCAGAAGCTGTCGACATTAAATTCTTTTCCCCAGGTCGTCCATTCTCTGCCGTCGTCGTTTTCGCCTTCGTCTTCGTTTTCGTCTTCATCGTCATCGTCGTTGTCGGTGAGAGAGATAAAATTGAAATGAAACCCAATGACATTGTTGGCAACCACCGACAGCTCTCTATGACTATGTCGACAAGAAACTAAAACTAGCTTTATATGAGTGTTACTAATAGAATGCCAGAGATATCCTTTTCCCTTACCCATCAGCAGAGAGCGCCGCGCATATATTTAGTATGGAGAAAATACAAAGCAAAAATAAGAAGAATGTTACATTGAGTTTGGTCCTGCCGTTCTCAGTTCTACTTAAATAATAGTGTAAAGTCCCAGTCCCAATGGTACAATGGATTTTCTGCTTATTACAGTAACAGTGGGACTGGTTGAAATAAAACTACTCAAGTCGAAGTTGGTAAACATGAACATGAATATTTTAATGTTTTTGCTATGGTACGGAGGGTCCTTGATGGCTGCTTCGTTCGCGCCTTATTATGCATCCTTTCGTTCAGGTTAAAAGATTACAACCGAGCCTCTACTTCTTCTTCTTCTTCTTAGAATATACATAAATCCCTTGAAAGTTGTAAATAACCATGTCATTCTGACAAGTTTTATTCACAACAAAATCCTCAATTAAAGGTCAAACTGTCTTAAGTTGCAAGCTTTAAAAAAGTAAAGAAGACGTTGAGGTTATATTTTTTGAGAAAGGATGACAAAATGACGGTGAACATAAGAAGCGTGGAACTGAGTTTCAAAAAATCAGTCAAGTTTTTAGTTTTGCACGAATTCCAATCTTTTAAACTCCACCCATAAAAGGCTTAAGGAAAAAATGCCTCAGGTTTGAGGTTTTTTCAATCAAAAAGACGCATATTTGTACGCTAAATATGGGAGTTGGGAATAAGACTCCTGCCTCAGACCGAATTTTCAACAAGCTGAAACTAGCAGAAAATGTTCAAAATGGTGTCGTTAACAATATCTAAAAGTTGCCGAAAAATTTCTAGGCTTAATAAAATCACCTTCTTGGATTTTTCGGGTGCTGGCTTTTTTTATTAGGAACAAATTTCTCGAGGAAGATCATTCAGGCTTTAAGTCAGTTAGTTCTTTTGTAAAGTTGGATGAGGTAGTCTGCCGAGTAAACAAATTGTGAACATAGTTCCTAATGGAGAATGGCCACAGTCAAGTGTTTTTTCATCAGAGCTGAACGATTCAGTGAATACAATTTCTACTTTTACTGTGTACAAAAAATGATTTTCTACTTGTTAATCATAGAATATATCAACTATTTCAAGTATGCACATGGCACATCAATAAATCATGACCCTGTTAGAAGTCAAAAAATTCGTCAACCTTGCTTTTTCAACCATGTTCGAAGATATCAATAATTTTTGTATGAGCTTTGAAACATCAAATAGGTGCTGATGCAACATGGATTTTGAGAATGCAATTTCGAAATCTAAAAATCTCAGCAAAGAGATTTGAAAGAAACTTCTGTTTTAGTGCCTTATGAACGTTGGACGAAAAACGGGTGACATGAAAGTGATTGTTGATCAGACACGTTCAAATAAAGGAGTAAGAGAGAGGTCACTCTCATGTGAATGTGGCCAAAACTTAGAAAATCAAGACCCTTGCCAACTTCTTCCTCTCTCTCCTGATATGCACATTTTTCTGCCTTCTATTTTTGATGGTTAAAAGTAGCTGAATTTTTAGAGATAACTGAGTAGTCACTTTTGTCTTTGTAGGTGAAGAAACTGATCGGCACATTCTTCTAGCTTCTGGTACTGAAGGTCAAAATATCAACCGAACTTTCAGAAATAACAGAGGAGTCAATTCTATTTTTGTAGGTGAATGTACTGATTTGCTTGTTCTTCTGGCTTCGTAAAAATCAATAGGAACCAAATTTTCAAGACATTTCCAACTTTGAAAGTGCAGATATTGATCAACTCATTTTTCTGGCTTCTCGTATATTGGAGGTTAAAATACTCGTAGTAGCCAAATTTTTGAAAATAACAGAGAAGGAAATTCTGTCCTTGTGAGTAGAAATTTACTGATCTACTTGTTCTTCTGAATTTTACTGTACTGAAAGTCAACAGCAGGCGATTTTTAAAGAAAACGTAAAAGTCAATGCTGTCAATTTGGGTAATAGAGCTACTTGTTCTTTTTATTTCTGTTACTCAATTTTAAACAACATTTTTGAACAAGGAAAAAGAATTGAAGTAGAAAGTTTATGCTCACAGTCAAAAATGCTCACTTTGACACTTGATTGAAGATGGTGGTCTTACTCCATTTTGGGTGTTTAATCAACTTTGGAATATCAGTTGGGTCTTATTCCGACAATTCCCACTAAAATTCAACGTTTTTAAGGGTTCGTTAGCTTTGAGGAACTCAATTCATTTTTTCTTCCAACAGAAATATCATTTAAAATGTATTTTTTTTGAGGTTGCCCTGCCTTAACACTTTTTTCTCGATTTACTTTAAGTTTTAGAAAGTGAATTTTTGTATATCTATTGGGTTTTTATTTCGCTCCCCATAATCACCCACAATCACAAATTGTTTGCTAAAAAAAAAACTACAAAAACTATCAGTGCACTTTTTATATATGGCATTAGGAAGTAGAGACCATTAAAGGGTCCACCAATTAAAGTGCCTATACGAATATTTAATCACCAGTAGGCAATGTTGAATATGTACATCAACTCTTAGTCGCGAAATCCTGTAATTCTTTGTAAATCGCAATTACTATTAATTAACCAGACCAACACACAAGTCCAATTGTACCGGTATAGAGGTAACGCAGAAGGCTTGCCATTGTAGATCACATTGCTTTGATTAAGCTACAGAATTAAGTGCTAATCGAAATGTGTATGTGCGTTCACTCACACACACGCCTGAGTTGTAATCCTTTTAAATAAATTTCCGTAGCAAATCCCATCAACTCGAACAGAGATTACTAGCCTGCCTTGGGAACTTGAATCAGTTTAAAACGCATATATATGAACATAGGTGTGTACAAGTTCAATATAAATATAGACCTACATATGGATCGTCCACTGTACAGATGGGTGTATAGTTAATTGGGGCTACTTTTCTATACCCAATGGGTTAGAAATTTGTGTCGATGGAATCAGAAAACAATGGAAAAGGATGATAATTATGTTGATGATGCTCTGGGATGCATATGACGAGGTCATTGACAAAATACAATACGAACGGACTCTTCGCAACTTTCCCAACTGGATGCTGTAGGGCAAGCTATAAGTTTGTCTATTTCCACTTAGCCCATTGCCCATTCCAAGTATTAAAGCAATAGCACTGAACAACTCAAAATGAAATGAGCATCATTCTGCTTTTGCAATGACTCACACAGAATGGAAACTTCTAACAGTAAAAATCATAAAATGAAATTACATTGTAGCAGTGGTAGTGTGCTGGCAAAAAGGACGAACATGAATGATGGAGAACGACGACGGACGAAGGACCTGTGTGTGCTTCCAACAGAGATACCATATACGATACGAAATCATGGGCCATTGCTAGACCCAGAAGCGATTTCTGTGTTTCAGTGTTCCAGTGTACTGCCATTACCCCTTTTTTGATGGTGTTTGATGGGAGCGGAGTTAACTTTAAATTACAGCCAACTATACACCCACATGCGGCAGGATCTGCGTGGGGAATGGGATCGTGTAGGATGCCTAAACCGCAATCCCATCATAGTCATCAAGAAGGTGGTCATTTTTGAATCATTCATGACATGAGCCTGATGAGTACTTTTCCGTTGTTTTCAAACCATGCCATACAGGGAGGTGGCGGGCGGAAGAACGGACGGGCGGGCGGATGCAAGACATGAGCTCTAAAATAATGCTATGATGTGAACTTTGCTTCTCTCATTCATATGAAATTAGTTTTCTGTGTGCTTATGCTTTTGTGTGTGTGCTTGTGTGTAAAATGAAAACAAAACCAAACTAAAGTTGAAGAAGAAATGTAAGAAAAAGGGGTGGAAATTTGGAGCAAACTATTGCCCGAAGGTGTAAGAATTCCAAATTGGTTGGTTTAGTGGAATGACGACGACGACGACGATGAGTTTTCATTTCTTAGAGTTAACTACCACCAATCGTGGACTATTGCTCCGCAAATAAAAAAAAAAAAATAACTTGTCACTATGCAAAAAGGAGGAGGAGGAGAAAAGCAGTGGGATGTTTTGTGTATAAATTTAGTAAAATCAAAGGACAAAGTTTGAGAGTCGAGAATTTTGTTTATTCGCAATCTTATCAAAACTAAGAAAAGCGAACTTGTTCTTTTGAAAATATAAATTTATAAATTCAAAATACCAGAGACTATTTCTGTGGGTTGGGTTTTGTATATAGTTATTGAGAGATCTGTGAAGTTTAGAAAGAATTGGTTCAAAAAGGTTGATTGCTTATAAATAGATGCATTGATTTAAGAATTATGGAAATTTTGAAGTTTTCCTTGCACTTGAGTGCTGAGTAAAGTTTATGGATTCAGCTAAAATTAGTTCTAGGCAAGAATCTATTTATATTTCTTTTAACAGGAAGATAGAAATGTCCAGCTCACGGAAATATAAAAGAAGGAATATTCTATTCTAAGAAACTGTATTTTTTGAAATATTCATGTTGTTGTTTTTTAATCATGAATTTAATCATTAAGATGTACATTTTGTCTAAGGCTAAGGTATGTTCAGCGATTTCCCAGACTTCATGTTTAATTGTATATACATAGTTACATACTACAAATTTATAATAGAGATAAAGCTGGTTGCCCTCCTGACCTTTGTTCTATTTAAGAAAGCTCGTTCTATATTAAGTTATTTCCATCGAGTGTGGCACGAATCACGTGCAGTGAAGAGAGGGGATGAAGTTGGTGAGAATCTTGGATAGCTCATGTAGAAATCACAGTAAAACTGATAAAAATCTCGGACAAATCCAGTAAAAATCACGTTAAACTGGTAAAAATCTTGGTTCAATTGGTAGAAATCTCAGACGATTTCGGTAAAAATCACCGAAAACTGGTTAAAATCTTGGAAGAATTCGGTAAAAATTACAGTTAAACTGGTTAATTTGGTAAAAATGGGAGTAAAACAGATAAATCCGGTAAAAATTACATTGAAACCAGTAAAAGTCTCCAATGGATCCGGTAAAAATCACAGTAAAACTGGTAAAAATCTCTGACGATTTCGGTAAAAATCACCGAAAACTGGTTAAAATCTCGGAAGAATTCGGTAAAAATTACAGTGAAATTGGTTAAAGTCTGGGATGAGTCTGGTAAAAATCTCGATAAGGCTCACACTAAGAGGGGGGAGAAATCTTTAATTCATAGGACTGGATGAGCTGTGATATCGTTAATGGTGGTTACAATCGATACTGATTTTTAAGTTTGTATATTGGTCTCTTATATCCCTTTTTAGTTAAACACGTGAGTTGTAAAGTTGCCAAGTACACAATTCAAAGGTTTAGTTCAGACGGAAATTTACAGCACGTGTTTTGCATTATAAATTCAAACGGCATTATTAATCAAAATGTACTAAATTCGTGTGAAAGCATCTATGTAAAATGTATTCACCCTTGCTCATTTGATTAAATTTGTACCGGAAAAAACGTGCAGTGTATTGCCGTGTGAACTAGGCCTAAGAGGTAACCTCCGTTTTACCACTTCAAAATCTCTTAGCTCAAGGGTGAACTGGTCTGCATTTTTTGAATTAGTTACTTACTAGTATTGATGGCTATTATTAATAGACTGGTTTAATAAGAAATGGCGATAAAGAGACATAAGGCATTGCATTGTATATGGATAAAAAATTCTGTATGAACATAACTCTGTATTCCATTATTCTGCTTTTCCATTATTCTGTTAATCCATCCAGCAATTTTAACTGACTGATTTCGGAGGAATAACTAACGTTCAACGAAGGTTCTAGGTTCAAGTATGTTTTAGGAACCAATTTAATGCCTGAACTATCAATCGTTGAACCTCAGTTAATTCGCAATGGTCGGTGAGTTAGAATTGCTAAAACACGGATTTAATATTTGTGCAACTGTCCTTTAGTAAGCTAATTGTGGGTAAATCTACATAATCGTTGGATTTCAATCTGCTTTACTTTGTTTTTTTTTTTATAGTTGTGCTGGAAATTCATGAATCAAAGAACTTACTAGTTTCGAAATGTATTGTAATTGGCTCGTTTCTTTTTTTTTCGTTCCTACATTCTGAGTGACAAAATAAATTTGGTGGCTTGACAGATCTAGGAAAATCAGGGTTAAGTGACTTACTACACTTTCAACCATTATTGTGTGCATGTGTTAGTTAGCAGGAATCAAAGTAACTACCAATTTTGTGCTGAGTCCAAAAGCTAAGATGATAGGTAGGTACTTTTCATAGCTCTTGAAGGATCTCTCAATTTCTCGAAAAAAACTTCCTAAAAAAATTTTGAGATGACATATATTGCGGAATCTATGGCCATTTCCTTCAGGCAGTGGTCCGTTAATGCAAAAGTGAATTGAAAAATGTTTTGAATTCTAGTAATCAAAGAAATTATTTCATTTGAATGAATGGTTATCCTTGTAGAACGAGTCATACTTCATAAATTTTTATTGTGATAAAGAAAGTATTTTTTAGTATTTTGTGTAAAAACTAGGAAAAGAGCGCCCTTGTTCTCATTATCAAAGCAAATTTTCTTTTAACATTTACAGAATTTTGGAATACAGAATTTTGAAAAACAGAATTTTGTAATCCGAATTTTGACTAATACAGAAAATTTCTACTATCGTAGATTGATAAATTCGATATCTCTCCAACAAAAACATGCATTCTGTCACCCTGAATTCTATGACATTCAGCATTTAAGCAAGACGGGATTTTATTCATTCGAAATTTCATCCGTTCGGGATTTTGGTATTCGGGTCTTTCACATTTTTGGGACTTTGGCATTTTTTTGTTAAACCTTTCTTGTGGGGCCTCAAAACCTGTCCAAATTATAATTTTCGCTATTTAAGTCCATTTGTGTTGGGCGCCATTTTAAATTGTAAGCAAATTGGTTTTTATTTAAAATAACTCACTACTTTTCAACTTAAATTATATTATTCTAAAAATAATCTTATATTAAACTTGGAAATTCCTTTTTTTCTTTACAGCCATTTAACATCAATAACAAAATGGAAGCCTAGCATCGACTCATGTAAACTTAAACACACACAAAATTATTTAGCAACAAATTGTAGGCACTTTGCTGAATATTTCCTTTATTATTTCCAATAGATGCAATTTAGCATAATTGTGATTATTCAAAAAATACAATAAACAAAAAATAAAGGAAACACACTTTATTTTCTATCTCGAGCAAACAAATCAACACTCCAAACCACACACACACATCATCAATAAATTTATCAAGGACCCGGAATCATTTTATTTCGATAAACTGGAAACACCAACAGAATTTCCTTCAAGTAGTTTTACGAAATGGCTGGCATAGGAATTAAGGTAAGTGTTGTGTTGCTTTTGTGTAGGTATATGAATTCATGTTTTCCAAACAATAAAGACCAAGGTCAATTTGTTCTTTAAATTAAAAGTATTAAACCTCAATGTATGTATATGTTTGTATGTAAACATACAAAACTAACTGTCGTCTTTAGCAGCTCACCACAGAGAGATGGCTTTTGAAAACATCAATTGTCTTTTATATTGGAGATGTTCCTATGCACATTGTATTCTATAGGAGGTCTATACCTACTCTCTGTCTCTAGTCAGTCAAAAAGCCTGGTTAACCATATCAAATTTAAATATTCTGCTTATGCACACATCTCGGTCTGTCTTTCAAAAACTTCAAGAATGCTTGTCTTCTAGGTTGATGATGATGTTGATGATAATGCACATTTATTTGCATTGCAAATAATTATTTTGTTGGTGAATTTAACAATTGTATTTCAGTTGTAATATCGAGGCATGCATTTTGTTAAGAAGATTTCGAAGGCAAACCACGACCATTCTGTAAGAGTTGAAGAGTGAGAGAACGAATGAGGGGAGCAAAGAGCTTGCTGACATTAAAAGCATCAGAAACACCACTTGAACCAGAGAGTTAATTCTGAGGAGCGAAGAAAACAAAACCTCAGTGTTCTAAAACTGACGCAAACTACACACAAAAGGAAGTTCAACTGTCGGAATACAATGAAACTACTTTGTTCTACTGCTTCTGATGCTGTATACAGGAGATATCCTAGGATATTCTGCAAGTCCTTTCTATGCAATGATGGTATTTGCGTATGCATAGGATTGCGATGTTTGTATTCCGAATAACAGGTATTCCTTAAATGAAATGAAAACAGAAGGTCGAATCGCCCTCCGTCCCCACTCTCTGCCTAGTTGCATAGCCGCCTAGGTCCTTTCATCTTTTCTTTTCATTTTGTTGAGGTTAATGTTTGCCGCACTTAATCGAATTTCAAATGAGAACATTTGTATTGGGAAAATATACAATCTCAAACGATTTGGAGCGTATCGTAAATAGTCGAAGCAGATTACGAGTATTGTGTGGTGTGTGTCCTTCACATGAACAACGTGCACACGCAAAGAGCCTTAATGATTTTGTGGTGATCATAGGAAGAAAGTTACGCTTTTAAAAGTGGTATAATGTAAGAGGCTTTGGGTTGGTTTCTATATATGTATGTAGAAGCCCATAAAAGCCACATTGAATCTCATTCAAATATAAGATGGAGAAAATCAATTGAACATAATAATTTACCGTAAGTTTTATTGGTTGTGCAATAAAACTTTGTAGAACTTAGGTATAGGAGCTTCGAAATGGAAGATTTTAAAACCACATTGATTTCCAAACTCAACTATGATGATCTCAAGATAATAGTAGAATTGGTTAAGTGCTTTTGAAGTTTGACAAATTATATTTTTGGCACGAAAAGGCTAAGGGAATTTATTCTTCAAAGAAACTTGAAGTGTAACCAAATCTATAAAGAAAATTCAGAAATGTCAATCATTATTTTGAGAACAAGAAATATAATAAAATTTTCGAAATCTCGATTACTTTAATCAAACAAAATTTTGGAGGCCTTTTTCAACCTTAACATGACTGAAGGTTTGTGAATAAACCTGTTGATAATGAACAATAACGCTGAAGGGTTTTATAAGTTTACTTGGAATATTAGTATAATCGAAACCGAAAATGCTACAAAATTCACCCCTGTGTAACTGATGGAATGGTCACACTGGGCACTTTTCAATATCTTTGATATAACTTAGAAACTTAGCTGAATTTGACATTTTGACACTTAAACTTTTTGTTGAAAATTTTTCTTAATCTTTGTCAGTCAAAACCAGCCAAAAATAAGTTGCGTATAACTTTTTGTCAGATAGGCTGAAGACATGCGAAAAAGAAATAAAGTAGACGCATGGCAGTAGAGCATGTTAAAAAATTAATTTTTATTTAAAACTATTAGAGATATACCCATTCAAACTCGCAGCTTTAGCCAAAGACCCAAAGAGTTAGTCCCACACTTTAATTTTTTGGCTGTTTCCAAATGTTTCCAGACATACAGATTTGACAACTGCTTTGATTAGTACAAGATTTGGACTAGACACAAAGAATGTAATATAATGTCATTTAGTTACAAAAATTATGCTTTCGATCTATAATGGCAAAAAATGTTAAGAAATGGTAATTTTTAACCCCCTTTATGTATGTCAGCTTTGAATTATATGATTTTTTAACATATTTTATTAAAGCCTTGAGCTTCAACTTTATTTTGTTGTTCAAGCATGTCTTGAGTCTTTCTTCACTCCGAAAAAATGTATGCGCAATTTAATAAGAAAAAATCTTTATTTTACGATTTTTTGGTTGGTTTTTGTTAACTTTTTTGTCTATTTTTATTTTTAAGGAACGAAAGTTTATGTCTATAGTCTTACAAGTTAATATTTTTTCCATAATTACGAAACTAAAACTATGCTTGAATATTCCTACTAAAAGACCACGTATTAACGACATGATGGACGGCGAAACTTAATACTTATTGCGACACAACTATGAACATGGTGGAAGCCTTAGCAACACGTTTTTTAGACTCTATAGCAGTGTTTTTTTGTGCTATGCCCCCAACATTATGTTTAATTTTTAACATTCAAAATTTTGAAATGTTCACTAAAAAACTTTATTAGAAATTAGGAAGAAATTATTAGAACTAGAAAAGTATGTTTTTAAATCCAGCGCTAAATTTTCCAGTTGGTAAACAATCACATCCATAGCAATATCAGTCTCTTCACATTTTCGAAAACACTAAAACCTGTCAAAATTTGGGTTGTAAATGATTGTCTGAAATATCAATAAGGACAGTGGAGCCAAAGATCTTCGTTTTTGCTTTCAGAAGAGATATAAATTATAAAATGAGTCAAGTTTTTCGAAAATATGGATTAAGACTCAAAAATGTCTTACAACCAACCGTTTGCAAATTTTCGTTTCCAGTTTATTGCTTGAAAGAATCAAAAAGTTCCACACATTTTGTTCTTTACAGAATATATGGAAAAAGCGTTCATAATTTGGAACAAGCAAAACTTTGAACAAGCCAAGATGGAGTCTGGTATTTTCCCGAAAATAAACTAGTGCGAAAGTGAGATCTTTTTTTCCTTCGAACTCTTTTAATATTGAAATCTAAAATGAAGTCAAGCATCAGAATGCCCTTGTGAGGCGTGGGCCCCACGTTGGGAACACTGCTCTTTAGTCTCTACACAAAGGCTATTGCTAATAATTTAATAATAACTAACACACAAATCACATAAATGCCCCCAACAGAAAATACAAAAAATCTTTCAAAAAGGTATGTATACGCCCGAGTGAACCAAAGTGTTTTATCGATACTTTCATATGATTTTGATTAAGGATATTTAAAGATTCTCTAACATGGATTTTAAAAAATTCTATTTTACTCTGTTTAAAATCCAGAAAGCAGTGATAGAGGGTTTAAGGGCTTTAAGCTCTAGGAATGGTTCTTTTCCTTCTACACTAAACTGAATTGTTTACTCGACTATTTTATTAATTGAGCTAACAGACCGGTAGTACATGTTTTACTTAAGATTAAAAATAAAATCAATACTGCCCTCCTTTTTCGTGTCTGCTGTAAATAATTCACATTTTCATAGAGAAATAAAATTTTAAATTTTAACTTTATACATGCAAAGTTTCCACTCTCTGGCTTGGCAACGGAAATAATTTCCTTTAAAAAAAAAGAAAAAAACACCTCTTACGCATATACAACAATCCTAAGGCTCTGATATTCAATCCCAGCTTAAAATAGCAAAACCATTTCCGACATTAATAAAACAAAGCTGTAGGAAGTAGTCCTTGCTGTATGCCTACCTTTCGTACAGAAAAACAGCGGTACCCTTGATGCCCTTAAACTCGCGTACCTATACAAACGGAAAAAAAATATAAAATCCCATTTCGTTCATTTTATTTGCCTCTGAAATTTTATTTTTTAATCAAAATGTCCAATAATCTCATACAACCAACAATAAAAAAAAAAATTAAATCAAAATCCGTTTAAAGAATTAATAAAAAAAAATATATATTTTTAATTGAATTACGGATTATTGACAATAATTCAATTAAATTCATTTGGCCGTTTACAATAAATCTGAAAAACCTCTAAGCTCTTTGAGTGCACCGCATTTAGTGTACACCGCCATCGGCATCATCATCATCATCATCAAACTGCTGAATCATTGTTAGCATTAAGCATATTTCATCCGAAAAATTGTTCCTTGTTGTCCTACCTTTGTTTTATATCCATCACTAGTGTCCCGAAGCAAACCTTTCATTGACGAACTTTAAAAAAAAATGAAACATCGAATTGTGAAAAAATATTTTTGAAGAAAATCACATCTAACCAGACTCATTGGAAACTCTTTGACTGCATTTACTTTCGATAAGAAGACATTTTTTTTTTTGAAGAGCACAGTCAAACAGCCATTCAAAAGTTATTCTCCATTCAGAAGGAATATCCCACGTATGTAGGTAGCCATACGAAAAGGATGCACATCCATTTAGTGCCATTAATCCCTTTATGTGTGTCCGTTCACATTGGTGTGCTGTGTTTTAGTCAGCAGCACAGTAGCCATTAAGTCTATCTATGTGTGTTCAGGAGGAATATATGATGTAAGATACTCGAACTAACTTTCCTGCCTGGATGGATAGATGGATGGAAGCCTTTAATGGCTGTTTGGCTGAATATATGAACTTGTGCAGTGTGCACATATTTCTGAAGAGTACATTTTACTGCGGAAGTTCCAGTTTGATATTCTATTGAATTTGTCGGAAGTGCACAAGTTCATTGGAGATGAAGACGATGATGACAAGGATAGTTAAATGGGTTGCTAAAATTCAACATTTCATCATCATTATATCAGGAGATAAGGATGAAGTATCTCATATGTTGAGTGTGTTTCACAATGTGTATAGTTGCATCCATATACGCTCCTGATTATGTAGGCTTATGTATATGAAATGAACTAAAACTAGATAGGAAAATTTAGCTAACTAGTTTTTTTTTTTTTTTGGTTTCTTTGTTTATGGAAATTGGCTCAAGAAGATAAGTCAAAAGAACATAAAAGCAAACAATAGAACGACGACGCACAGAAACGTGTATTATGATGCCAGTGAAAATCTGTTACTTTGTTTGAGCTTCATGAAGACAAAACATATTCTACCCACCTTTATTGCAGACGTGAAACTTTGTGAAAAGACCCTAAATAGAGATGAGTAAATGGAAGTTAATGTTAACAAACAAAAAGTTGATTTTAACTAAATTGAGGTTATGCTGTGTATAGGCTTCTCAATTTTGAATGATTAGCACAGTTCCAAAACAAATTTCTCCAATATTTCTTTCTTTTAACCGTTTCACGAACGGATTTGGAATAAGCAAAATATTAAAAGAAAACATCTTCTATTAAAAACAAAACACAATTGACAAAAATATCTAAATTTTTCAAAAAAATTTCAAGCTTTTTGCCTCGCCAAACTAATATATAAGTCCCCAGATATTGATAATGTTTGTAATAAAGGGTGTTCCAGGTTACTTTTTAAATCAATCAAAATACTAGTTTTTTTCATGGTGATATTTGTATTTATATCTAAAGTACAATCTATGTGATTAATAAAGCAACCCAATGGGTGCCAAATGAAAGCCTCAGCTCTGCATATTTTTTGTATGACGTTTTCGCATATTTTGGAATATATTTGTAAATACTAGTAATAAGTTTGATGCATACGTTCCTGGTGGAGCATTGGTGTAGACTTTTTTGAGAAAATAATAAAAGCAAAAATTTTATGGTGTAAAACAAGGGTCGTAGAACGATAAAATATTCACGATGTAATCAAATCTGCTAGGATGTGTAAAATATTTTATTCTCAAATTTAAACTATTGAAGATCCGTTTACGAACCGTTAACTGTTTTAAATAGTGTAGTAACCTTTTTCTGCAGCAGTAAAAAACAGTGAAAATTATTTTTAGAACTTTATCTTAAGAAACCCATATTTTACACATGAATTTCATTTTTCCAATCTCTCACAAATGAGAGATACAAACAAAATTTATTTGTTCTTTTAGATCGAAGATTTTATCGTTCGTGAATTGTATATCAAATGGTTTGTCAGAAGATCGATATAGAATGATAAATATTCAATTTTTTTATAATTCGCTAACGATATTTTATCGACCCTGATGTTGAATCGCTAGAACAAGCGGCCAGTTGAAGTTTTTTCTTTAAGAAATCACTCGTCAAGATAGTTTGTCATGCACACAAATGATTGCAATGACAGTTTAACAGTTAAAAAATGGAACGAAGATCTTTTTCAGTAAAACCCAATCAAGAACATTGTTCCTTAACAAATTCAAGTTGCCATTTGAACACCCTATCTTGTTTTGATTTTTTACCTAGCTGTTAGTATTCTCAACGAGGTTTGACAGTTCTCCTTCTTGAAATGTATCTCTATATAGCTGTAAAAATTCTTACTATAATGCCCAAGTTCACTTTTGCCTTCCCTAACCATCATTTAGCTTTCTTGGGAGTGCTGCAAGGTAGCCACTTAAGTCCTCTTCTTTTTATTTTTACTATCAATGATATCAAAACTGTCATTCAACACTCTTAATGACTGATTTTCAACAAATAAATTAACTCAACATATCGACGATAAAGTTCTTAAAGCCAACACCAAAATGGCGGATATTTTTTTTTGTAAAGGCTCGACACCAAATATTTTTAAAGGGAATTCCAGGTAACATACCGGAAATTCATCATAATTCTATAGCGAAATCGATTCTCATCCTTAAATAGACTCATATAGGTATGTTTTGTAAGAGAAAGCATCTACATATCTTATCAGCAAAAAAAAGTTTAAAACGAACCAATTTCTTATCGTAAGCACGTTTCAAACTTCCTAGAAAACGTGTGAGTATATAAATAAAGTACTATATCCTACGCCTTATTCATTCCTTACCAAAGCCCAGCAACACAACTTAAGTGGGATATTTATGTATGCATGTACTTGTATGTATGTACATAAACGGGGTCAATAATATCATTAAATTCTATCGAATTGCTGTTTCATTCAAATTCAAAATTTGCCGCGATCCTTCCTGGGCCCATTGGCATAACAATGAGACAGGATATACCCTAAGCTCAAAAATATCCCCTTCAAAATCGAGTGGTTACGGATTTAGTACATCATGTTTGTGTGTATATGTACATAGGATAAAAAGGACTCGTAGTTGAACACAAAAAAAAAAAGAAAAAGAAGAAGAAAAGACAAAACCATAATGAACCACTGGCGTTTGTCTATGAATAAAAAATTAGCGTACAAGGGTTAAAATCCGGGTTCATGAAGCCATCGCGTCGTGCATTATCTAAAACCGTTGTAAAGGGACACCACACAAATACTTAAAACCCATGTCCCATAATGTTTTGTGTTCATGTTTCCGGTACAGAAAGAATATATAAAAAAGGACGACACATAAATTGTCAGTTTGACTACGCTACACTATAATATTATATCCTTACATATAAACACAAAAAAAAAACTACGTACTATACGTACCTACGTCCTATGTACATATATGGCCTATGTATTTATCTCTCACTTTCTGGATAAGGAACTTTGTAGCTTTTCATGGACACCACCATGTTTCTCTAACTCTTGGCTTGAATGATGTTTGAAGAAGACACAGGCAGTAAAGAAAAAAATCGTCCTGAACGCATACAAGATACGAACCACGAGTTCTATGCCGAGGACCAGGACGACCGAGAGCCAATGTCTATGACATCGTTGACGTTTGACGACACGACGACTATGACAACGACAACAACGACGCACGGTCCTTAACCCTTGCCGGTTGAATGAGGATGATGGTTCAGTTCAGCTGTATGACTTGAAAGAAATCTAAATATTTGCTCAAGTTGTTTTGAGGTTGAAATTTCTGTTCGTGTTTGCTTGCATGAAACGCGAGAGGGAAACGAGCAAAATGACATCTTAGATAGGAAAATACGAGATTTTTCTTCCTTTTTTTTATGGTTTTATTCTTTTTTTTTTGTTTCGTTTGACAGGTCTACTTGTATCTTTAGCCGCAATGTTGACAAATGTGTTCAGGCGGGGTTAAAATTTCCTTGAAAGAATTCAAAATAACTTTATTATCATTGGGTTAATCTCATAAGCGCAAGCACCAAACCAGTTACATTAGGATCAAAAAAAAAAAAAAAAAATGGAGTGGGGCCGAGGAAAGTTGGCTGATTTTCTGATTAGATGAGAAAAAAAATTAAATTTTTGAACTGTATCTTCGATGTTTTTTGGGCCAGGTTAAGTTAAGATACTTTTGGCCTTTCATCAAAACCATGATTAATGAGAAAAAGTAAAAAAAAAACTTAGTAGAACAGATGGTGACATTTTAAATTTCTCTTCATGGAAGAGATAATTCCCAATTTCTTTTTATAAAAATAACCAAAAGTCACCCATTGTTCATGTCGATTATACTTAACTGAAAAGAAATTGATTGTGACTGAAGCCTAGTTATGCATTGAATAGTTAAAAATATGTGTAAGTCATTCAATATTTTCAAGCTTTTAAGACTCAACGCCTGTAAAGCCTGATTCACAATCCAACGAGAACACAAGGCGTTGACGTGACGAGATCTCTTCGTAGTTTTTCTCTCTTAAAAGCGGAATTAAAATAAGCAAACAAAGCAAACGCCATATTTTTGAAAAATTGAAAAGAAAGACAACGCGATGGCGAAAAATATTTTAAATGTATTTTCTCCCATTTTAAATTCGTTTTTAAGAGAGAACAACTACAAAGAGATCTCGCCACGTCGACGTTTCGTTTCCTTGTTGCGTCGTGAAGCAAGCTTAATGCTACTCAAGTTCAAGTGTTTATGTTCTTTTTGAACTACACTTTTCTTTCCCCTAAATCAACAGTCATGAAACTGGACTCAAAATTTGATTCACAATAGAACAACAAAGAATTAACAAGTCGCTAGCGTGACGAAATCTCTTCTTATTTATTCCTCTTAAAATCGAATTTTAAACAAGCAAAAAATGCATTTAAATCATTAAGAGCATTTTTCTTCATCTCGTCATTTCATAAGTTCGACGAAAAAAGATTTATTATAAATAAATTCCCCATTAATGCTTCCAATCCTAACAGGGTTAAAAGATGCTTGCCTTAATTTCGTAGCATAAACTGATACTAGATAAGATGAGATGTTGACGTGACAAGATTTCTTCTCAGTTCTTGTCTCTTAAGAACGAATATTAAACAAGGAAATAATTCATAATTAATTATTTTTGGTTTTTAAGAGAGAAGAACTGCGAAGAAATTTCATCACGCCGACGACGCAAAGTGGTCTGTTTATTAAATTTTGGGGACAAAAATCATTTCTCAGCTAAAAAAGACGAAGATCAATGAGAAAGAGTATTGAAGGAAAATGTTCATACTTCAGAATAACAATACAAATTTATTTGAAAAGAAACTACCTCAAGAAATAACATAACCCCAAATTTGTCTAAAAAATCCATTTAGAGCAAATCTGAGGAGACCATCAGAAAAGTACCTATATTTTGTTTAGCAAAATTAACGTTTTGTCACCAGTAATCAATTAATGTTTTCGACAGGACTTTTAAAAAACAGTTAAAATACGTGAATATTCTACTAGGACTTGAGTAGAATCAAAATGAGTTGTCGGAAAAAAATATTAAACGGAGATTTGTCGGAAATTGTGTACTTTCAGTATTGTTTTAAGATGTAACTTTCGAATAATTGATAGTTTTCGAACCTCATATTCAGCACCCTTGAAAAGCATATAGCAGGGAATAACTCCGTGAAATTATTCCCCAATGAAATAACGGAAAATTGGGGATTTAAGGATTTAGTTATTTCATGGCTTTTTTATGACGTTTTTTATTTTTTAATTGGGTTGTAATTTCATGATGAAATAAGTCCCCAAAATATGCAATGAAAGAACTCTCCAAAAAAATTCTGTTCAATGTATTATATTACATGCCTTTTTAGGGATTTATTTCATCTTCGAAGTTGGGGACTTATTTCAAAATGCAAAAATTTTCCAATTTGGGCAGTTATTTCATTTTCAGTTTGGTGAGTTATCTCACGGAGCCGCAGGGAATAAATCAAAACACACAAAATAGTTAGCTCCAGACCAAAATCTTAGCTACGCCAATGTCCTGTGTAAAGTGACTTTGATATTACGTTAGTAGAAAATAGTATTGTGTGGTTAGCGCACTCGAATTTAACGCAGTCTGGGGAGAATCCTAGAACATACTTCATTTTTTTTTTTCGATTTATATAGAGCTGTACAGGTACTCTCGTTACAAAATTTTAACAGTTCCATCACTGGAGGACGTCCATTGTCGTTAGATATTTTAATTTGTGAACATTTAAAATGAAATGCACTTACTTGCTCTTATGTTCAAGTTACTTGGATCTTAAGAACTATTGAAATATGCTAGTAATTACAGACAAAAATAAAAAAAAAAACAGAATAAAAGACATTAAAATCACCCTATGAATAGTATAAAAAGCTCGTAAGATACTTAGAGCAAATATGCCATTTGGTTACTTAAAAAGTAGGAATATATAAAAAAAAAATCGTTGGAGCGGTTTTTAAAAAACTTTTTTTTTATATATAAAATGTTGGAAATATCTTCTTAAAAACATTTTGGTACACCAATTTTAAGTGTTTATTATTATATTTTTACAAATTTAATTTCAAAAAATTGAATAACCCGTTTTTAAAATATTGAATTTTCAAAAAAAAATTAAGGTGTTCTTAAAAATCCAAAATAATTTTTTTTAAATTTTGGCATTCAATTATATTCACATTTAAAAGAAGCTTTTGTATAAAAATTTTATTTGTGATTGGTTGAGCCGTTAATGAGAAAATCTAAAATAAAAAAAACGTTATGTGGAAGGTACCGTTAATAACGGTTTTTGGTAACTTTTTTACCAGAAAATACAACCAAACGTACCATAACACACTGATTTTTTGTATCAATAACGTTCGACCTGTTTTTGAGATAAATAAGATTTTCCTTAATGGCTGCTGAACTCAGTGGTACTGTCTATTTTTTATACTTCCAATAGAGGCTACACAATTAAGGTCTGAACATGAAACAAATTTCAAAAATTTGAATGAAGTACTGTAGAAATCAGAATTAGACAAATTTATGTTTGAAGTGTATAAAAATGACTTCAATATTGATTTTTACAAAATGTCGGGAAATGTTTCTAAGATATAAAAACTAATTTAAGGGCTAGCTTTGTAAAATTTTTTGTGCTGGAAATTATTTTAAGACCTAATTTTATTGAATCTGAGAGAAGTTTGATAAATTTGGCAACTGGAAATAGTGAATCAAACCTTAGGTCAATTACTGATAAACCAAAAAATTTAAAAGTAAAAGTAATAGTTTTTATTGCATTGTTATTTTTTCTGGTTCCATTAATCAATTCTGTCATCAAGCTAAGAATTCTAGTAATTGACAGTTGGAAAAAATGGTTATATTTTAAATATAAGAATGTTTTAACTGCCTTAGAAATAATGGTAATTTAACGGATGGGAAGTAAGATCTCAATTGAAAAAGTGAAAACTCTATCTCAGACCGCAATCATCCATACGTAGAGTGATTGAAATGAACATCAAACTTAACCTGAAAGTGTCTTTTCCCTCATTTCCTGATATTTAAATTACTTTTAAAACTTTTTTTGCAAAAAATTTTAACTTAAAACTTAATTTCAGCTGGCCGTAGGTATGAAATGGCGGCTTACGGTGACATTTCGATGATTTCACCCCCTTCGTCTTCCATTTCAAACGGCCAAGATCCTTTTGGACAGCTGCCGCCACTGCCACCGCCACTGCGTTCAACACAAGTGATTCAACCTTTATCGGTTTTTCCAGGTCTGCTAACTCATTCCATATTGCTCTTTGATTTGCTTTAGTTTTTTTTTTATTTTCTTAAGAGCGCAACGCTTTTCTTAATTTCTCTTAAGTTGGCATATAAATGTACCTTGATTTATTGTTTTTAGGGCTTACCTGTTATTGGATATTAAAAAAAAAAATATGTTTTTAGTTGTTCGTTTTTGCTTTTTAAGTTTTTGTAATTGAATTATAAAAATTAAAACATTGATGGAAAATTTATAATTTGTATTTGTTTTTGTTTCCATTACAACTCGAAAATTATTTTTATTTTCAACATACATAATTAGGTACCCTTAATGAGCAAATTTAATTTCTGCACCTTCTTATTAAGATTTCAAAAAAAAAAAATAGCAATTCTTTGCACACTTTTAACAATACTGCACTTAATTACAGTGATTATTTATTTGTTTTTATTGTTTAAATATAAGAAAAGAAACTTAGTTTTCTTCCAAACTAAACTTATACAGTCTAAGGAAACATAAAATATACATGTTTCTTTTTTTTTCTTCTTTCGTTCTAATTTTATAAATACTTAAAAAATAAAAACGTGTGGCTTTATCGTTGATTTTGTTGTAGAGTGAGTATTTTGCTAAAAGAAAAACGTTATTAAAAAATATTTATTCTCATTTGACTCCTATTTAGTTTAGTTTTAGTTTTTTTTTTTGTTGATATTTTCGAAGGCAAGTTTCGTTTTGTGTTTAATTTTTTTTAAATTAATTGTAGAAGTGATTAAAAGAAAGTTTTTTTTTTTTTATTTAAAGTTGATATTAATAAATATTTAAATAAAATAATTTAGTGTCCAATTTGAGTGAAGACTCCTACGATTATGTTTTTGGTGGTCCACGTAAGACCCCACCTTCATCAACACTTAAGCTGACCTCACCTCCAATTAGACTGAGATCTGACGGTAAGTAAATTTATTAAACAAAATTAAAAGCTATTATTTAAATAATGCTAAGAACTTTTATTGAGATCGAAAAAAAAACTTTTATATTTAAACAAAAAACACTGAAATGCAATATATATACATTTTAAGGGCATGAATTCTACATTTTATACATAAATACCTTAAAATATTGAACATTTTTTCAATGAGAAGAATTTAAAATATCATTTTGGATCATAAAACTTTTACTTTTTGTTCATATTTCGATCTCTTTAGATGTCTTCAATGCAAAATATATTAAAATA
Source organism: Dasysyrphus albostriatus (assembly GCA_946251815.1). NCBI lineage: Eukaryota > Metazoa > Arthropoda > Insecta > Diptera > Syrphidae > Dasysyrphus > Dasysyrphus albostriatus. The sequence goes on from OX276336.1 coordinate 145,507,514, forward strand.
TCTAGTATATCTATTTTTTTATTTTATCCTTCAGCCGGACATCATCGAAGTGATGGTATTGTAAATAATGGCAGATTATATCGACATTCATTTAGCTATGCACCAAAACGATACAGAAACGTAGGTGGTGGTGAACGAGAATCAAATACATCGAGGAGATGTCATGGGGAGGACGAAGCAACACTGCGACAATTGCTTCTCGAGTATGTATACAAACAAAACAATAATAATAACATTATTATCATTCTATACATTTTTTTTTCGAATACAAATATATTTTATGTTTTGTTATAATTTTTCACTTGATATTTTTTCATTTAAATTGAAAGAAAAAATCTTTGTGTTTTGTTTTAAAAAAACATTTGTACATAATTACTTATATAAATAATGTCCTCTTTATATGTGCATTAAAAACATACAATATATATATATATACGTTTTCATTCTGGTGCATTTACATTAAATACAAACAAAATAACACAATCAAAGAAAAACAGTATCAACCTGTAAAAATATTTAACAACAATTTATTTAATTGTTATTTTCTACTTTCGAACACTTCAATTATATTTTTGATAGCTTTTGTGTTTAGTTTTGGTATTTTTGTACACCAATTTATTATTATAATATTATACTCTAAATATGAGTATATTTTATTAAAAAAAAAGTAAAAAAAAGAAGCATGAAATAGAGTAAAAATCCTTTCGATATCAATGTGTTGCTTTGGTTTTAAAAAATAAAATTTAAAATTTACTTTTTACAAAATATTTAAATAAATCTTTAACCACAGTGGTAATACTATGTTTACTAATGTTTAACGTTCTATATTTCAAAAATACTTTTCTAAATATTCTTTTAATATGTTTAAATTAAAAGTTCGAATTTAAGCCCGCATGCTACTGACTTAACAACTGTGTGCTTAAGTAGCTTTAAGAAATATAAAAAAAAATACAAAAATTTATTACCGCGTTCTTCCCTTCTACTAAAATCTTCAAGTATAATCATCTCTTAGCTGCTATACATACATCCTTATTTTTAGCCTAAGATTTGCTTCATAACTTATAAGTTCCCATAACAATACATTTCATGGTTTTCTATTTTCTTGATTTATCATGAAACTTCAATCCAAAATAATTAATTACAAAAAAAAGCTACACGATATTTGACTGTTTTTGGTAAGTTGTTAATCTCTCTTTCAGTAAAATATTTTAGAGGAAGTGTGGACAAAAAGACTGCTATTGAATAATAGATTAACGGCCACTTTATTCATAGCTAATCATCTTTTTAGCCACAGTGTTAGTCAATTTACCCACAGTTTGTATTGTTGATAGCCCATATTGGTTGAAAAGATTCATTTAACCAGAGCCTGTGAAAAACTTCCTATAAATTTTACCCAATGTGAACAAACTGGCCCTTAGTTAAAAGATAGATCGGAAGAGGCGAAGAAATTATTCCACAGTGTGAATTTGACCTCAGTTTTAATATTTACAACATTTTACATATGGAGACAGAACCATACGGAATCGTTATCAGCACATCCAATTTTAATTAATTTTACCAACAAAAGTTAAAGCTTCCATACCTATCATTCATTGCAAATGGCACAAAAATTTTACTTTAGATGTTTTTTCCATTTAAGAGCATTTCAAGGGGTTCCAAACGTGTGGTTTTAATGTAACTCAGTAAATTTGTACTTAATCCTTGGGCCAGTCGTAGTCAGTTCCAGCTTACCATACATTCTTATAAAACATTTTTAAGACTGCCATACCTTAAACGTCTGGCACCCGAATTTGATTTATTGTTATGTGATTCCAACCACCCAAGTGGTATTTAAAAGTCTGATATATTAAATTTGTCCTTATTTTTCTGCTAGTCACACTGACTTAAAATGTTCAAATTGCAACTCTAAGGGCCAGTTTTTCAGTGCAAAGTTAACTCTGGTTTTGAGTAAAATTAGAGTTAGCCAATTCTGAAAATAAAATCAGCCTGAATTAATTAGAATCAGTTTTGCGGTTGAGGAATAACTTTATTTTCTTTAAGTTGTCAAAAATCTATTGAATTCCATGTGCGACTTAACATATATCACACTCCTACGCCCTTTACTATCGAAGTCCAGATGGTGTTACAATGAAAATTGCACTGTCCTAAGATTTCAATAATTTTCCCTACCGAAATCGATTAGAATACTTATCAAATTAGGTGAGTTAACTTAGGGCCAATTTTTCAGTGCAGGGTTATGTAACTCTCAGTAAAGTTATAGCTAGCTAATCCTGAAAATAATATAATGCCAGAAAGAAGATTAACTTTGTCTTTAAGTTGTCAAAAAATCTATTGAAACCGATGTGCTACACTATTGACATCACCCTATTAATCTATCTAAATCGAAATAATGAAAAAGGCCCTCAATTCGGTCCCTGTTTTTAACGCAACATATTATTTGAATTAACTCTGAATTAACTTAGGATTTAAATTGCTCGAAAAACACATTTCTGGGGAAAACTCAAATTCAACCCCGAGACTTGATTGACTAAGCACTAAAAAACTGACCTTTAGAATAAAAGTTGGCTGAAAACCAATTTTCTGGAGTTGACTTAAGTTTAACCCTGAGAATAGGATGATCTCACATTAAAAATAAACTGGTCCTTAAAGTTTGCGTTCAATTTCCGTAACATTCCACTGCAAGTTGTTAAAAAAGAATTTAGATTCAATTTTACTATTTGGCATAAGAGGATATTCATAGATGTTTTTTAAGCTGTTGCTAGCAAATCTGTAGTTTATATGGAAACTTCATCAAGTAAACTCTAGATTTGTGCAGCAACAGCTTGAACAATATCTGTGAATATGTCCCATAAGTTTTGAACACACCCACACACATTTTTATCACTATGAAAGGATTTTTACTTGAAAAAAAGCTTTTTTGGCAAAATTGGATTTACAATTTAAATACATGTTCTACTCGTATAACACTGACTTTCACTTAAAATTAAAAAAAAAATAACTGTTTATAGAAAAGCACAACACTTTTTCAACTTAAAATGCATTGAAACTATTCACAAAACTCAATAATAAAAATATCGAAGCACAAGAACACAAAACAAAAAATTTGTTTCTTTTCAAATGCACATTTGGTCAAGAATTTTTTGTTTTGTTATTTATTTCAAACAAAAAATTTAAGTGTTAAGAAATTATTGAAAAAAAACGCAATTAAAGCATTATTTTTATTTTTTGTTTGTTTATAGATATGCATAATTTGATCAGATTATGTTAGCAAGTGTGGTTAAAATAGTAACAAATAAAAAGAATCCTCACCACACTTTATAGCCTAGTCTGTTTTGGGCACATACGACATTCACCAACCTGAAAAAAGAAAAATTAAAATATATAAAATATAAAAACAAAGAAACAAATTGAGAGATAAACCTTTAAAATAAAAAAACAAAATCCCTTTTGAAAATCAAGTAAAGAATAAAAAAAATACAAGTAAAATAAAATAACTTATTCGCTGTTACTTCCAAAAAAAAAATCGCGCATTTTCGTATAAAAAGCCAGTTTAAATAAAATCTAACAAAAAAGGCATCAAAATGATGGGCACTATGCCACCAAGGTACATATCAATTCATTTATTTTTCCTCTATTTATCTTAAAAATATATTTATGCAAACATTTTTTATTTATAAGAAAAAAAAAAATATTGAAATTAAATTTAACATTTAAATCTGGATATTTATTAATTTGTATATTGTTTGCATTTAAATTTTTTCAAAGAATCGAAATTTTTTGGTTACCTATTTTGTTTTGTCAAAATTAATTTTTCGCTGTTTACAAGAACAAAATTCAAATATATACACTCTCTCGCTCTCTCGTTGTCATTTTAATAATTATTTGAATCCCATAATAACTTTTTATGTGTGTGCCAGGATTTATAGTGTTATTTCTGTATCTTTAAAAAAACATTTTGCTATAAAAATAAATCAATAAATCTTGGAATACATAATTTTTCTTAAAATCAATAATTACCTTTAAAATATATATGTCTCTACAATCATCATCTTCATATTTCTTTTTTCTATTTATTTTCGCTTCTTCTCCAATTACTCAAAAACTAAAAACTAACAAAAAATTAAACTCAAACTCTTAACTTAAATCATTATATCAAAATCAAAACAAATAAAAATCTACAAACCTATAAACCTATAAACCTCAAACAAAAACATTTAAAAAAAACAAAATTTAAAAATTAAAATCAAACTTTTAGTCGGATGGTTCTCACACCACTAAATGAGTATGAAACTTTCTGAACAAACTATATATTATACTTTAAACAAAATACTACTTATAACTTTTTTTAAAAACATTTTCTCGCTGGTTTATCATAATTTTCATTATTTTTTTGTCTCGCTGGTTTAATTTTCACACTTTTTTTAATACCTTCTATACTTCATTGCTCATTTTTCGATTAAAAAATTATTTTTAGTCTCATGTTTTTTCATTGTAAATTTTTCATTGTCTTCATTAAAAAAATGCAAATTGTATCGTAAATTGTAAGAGAAAAATTAAAATATTTATGTAGATTTTTTTTCCTAACATATTCTAAACACCACTTTGCATGTCATAAAAGCATTAAAACACCAATACTGGAAAGAATAAAATTCTCGTATAATATATTATTGTATTTATGTAGATCTTTGGCAAGATTTTAAGACGGAAATAGTTATCATGTTTAGTTAAAAGTAAAATTTGGTTTTAATTACATTTAATAGTGGGATTGATGCAAAAATATAAAATATGGGAGTTAAATAGTTCGACAACAATTTATCATACAGCACGTGATGTGATTGAAATACAAACGCACCAAATAAATGTAAATTAGAAAAAATGAAAATTCTTCATTCAATCGCTTCATGCACCATTCTTACATTAATTCATGCACTAAAAAAATATTTAAGGCATATTATTAATGAAATATTCCTTATCTTAACGAAAATAACAAAAATTCTAAAAAAATAGGTGCGTATCGTTTTGAGAGTAAAAACAGAGATTAACTCTCCAGCAGCTCCCGAGAGTAAAACTCGCAAGTAGATATACATTATCATGAGATTAGCTCACAGACGGGTAAACAGCTATGTGAAAGTTACTATAGAAAATTTTACAATGAAAGAACTCTCAAAGGGAAACGGACCCACTATCGATTCAATAGGTTATTTAGCTCTCCAAAAAATATCAATTGGACCAAATTACTTTAAAAATGGGTATTTAAATAGTAGAAACGGGAAAATAAAGTTTAAACTTTGATCTGAAAGAAAATGATAATTGCAACCGGTTAATCATAGAATGTGTTTATCAACTAAAATATCAATCATTGAACCTATAATTTGAGTTTTTAGGCGCCAGTTATAGCAATCATTGAAACTCATCATTTTTATGATTGATTTTGAAACGTTTAGGAAGTTAAATCATTTATTATTTTGATGGACAAATAAAGCCTAAGACGTATTTAATATTTCCAGCCGAGAAATATTCGAATAGTCCCAAACTTTTACATAAAAAGACTTCTCTTATTTCAATGATTGAACTATACTTTACCAGTGATCATTGAAATATTAAAAGTTATTTTAGTGGCAAGTTGGGAGTATTAAAAATTTGTTTAACAAGAAATATCAATCAAGCCTGTCCATTAAAATAATAAATTACGAGTATGTTGCTTTCTATATGTCTCAAAATCAATCAAAAACATTTTCAATGATGTGTTTCGATGATAGCTTTATCTGGCGCCTTTAACATCGAAATCATTGCTGCTCATTCTAGTTGACTACCACCTTTTTATCAGAACTTGTTAAAATCATAGTCCAGACTAAATTCACTGTGACAAGCTGATCATAAATCAATTTGAAGCTCGTTAGTCACTTTTTTTTCGGAGTGATTCGTAATCAACAGTAGTTTTGGTACGAGTATATTCCTATAAATTTGATTCTAATTCCAAAAGAAACATAACGCGACAAATAAAACATTTATATTGCACTCGTGAAAGCTGGATTCAAATGCCTAGAAATATACCGTTATGGTTTGTATGACTAACTGCCTGACCAGAATAGAGTGCTGCAACTCACCCACAATGTGCTGTACAGCTTTCTGACATTTTTGGCATTCGAAGCCATCTGTGCGAATTTAATTAAACCCAAAAATAAAAATTAAAACAAAAATAAAAGTGGATAGTGATGAAATGGAAGCTAAAATTACTTAACGTCATTATCAGAGATTAAAAAGACTTAGAAATTCTCTACAACCCCCAAGGAAACACTTGGTTGTGCTCACAATTTTGAAACGTCGAAAACGCTGTATGAAAAAGTTAAAAGTTGTCCAACTTATCCAGCTGCGTCGTGTGCTGTTCATATCATTAGATTAGTGTGTATTCAACATTTTGACTGCTATTCTAGTTGAAGCTCCAGTTGCAACTCCGTCTCTATTCTGCTCAGGCAGTAAAAAGGGGAGGCTATTGCATCGGCATTGAACACCGATTTGTTCCATTTTTGGTACACATATAGGTTAATTGTTATTGAAAAACATTTGCGTTTCCATTACTTGTAATTGTAGTTGAAAAAATTTACTTAAAAATTACATGAAATTGAAAATGGTAATGAATTTTCGGAAGTAATTGAATGCGAGCACTGTGTGATTTACATTTAATGTATTAATGTATTAATTAAACATTCAAATAATAATAACAAAAAACAAAAACAAGATACTGCTCAATAAATGCAAACAGACAAAAACGCTGCGAGAAATTTGCACATTTTATTGTTATTAATTTAATTATTTTAATAAAGAGATTATTCAAAAGACAACAGTAAATTAAAAACCTGATGAAAGTAAATAAAATATATGTTAATTAGTTTAAAACAACACACGTACAGAGATTTAACACTACAATAAACGTAAAATGTAATTAAAAAAACAACTACTTAATTACATTTTGTGTAATGCTTACTGCAAAAAATTATCTTTACTGATTTTTTGATGATAACTTTTCTTTTCAATTATATTAATTAATGTAATTGAATTAAAACTAATTGAAACTTTTTAATTACATGTAATTTGTAATTGAATATCTTCAATTGCATTTAAAAGTAATCAAAAAACTGTTGCGAGATTTCAATTACAAGTTATTGAAATTGAACCTTTTTATCATTACTTCCCAACTCTGACAAACAACAAGCTAAAAAAAAGCGAGAAATCAAAGTCTTCTTATTTCTTTACTAAATTGTGTATACATTTTTTTGGACCAAAGATAAAGACATGCTTTAACAAAATTAAGAAGAAGCTGCGGCTTTAATAAAAACATTTTCAAAGCGCTACTTAAATCTGACAGATATAAAGCTATTCAAACTTTACCATTTGGTATAATTTTTCGCAGTTGCACATTCGTTAAAATATATCGAACTCAAGATTTTGATCAATTATGACATTACAATTAAGAGAATATTTGAAAAGAAGGTAAGCAAGTAATTATGTTTTTCAGAGAGAAATGAAAAATGAGAAAATTTTTCGACAACAACATTCATTGTAAAAAGAGGACAAAATGTTCATGGACAAAAATTGTATACAATATTTTAATCTACGAAATTAAATGAAAATGTATGCTCTACATCCAATAGGAGTCGAGAAACTTGCCTTTACGTTCTTGAACGCCCTTTTTAAAAATGGTAGACAATTCAACATTTGCCACATGCCACGCTAAATTTGGGAAATAACGATATTATATATAAAAAACGAACCATACTAAAATTACTGTTTTTTGATGTTGCCAGCTCTCTTGTATTTACACTATGAGTGTTCATAAAAATTATTTTTTAGCTAAGCCTGCCCTGTGAACACACTCTCAATTCCAGAGCTTCCTCAAATTGTTCTCTTCTTTTCTGTCAAACAGATCGGAATTTTGTAGGACCTTAATTTTTGAATTATCGTGACTGCGCTTATCTACTTTTTAGTTTCACAGTTGAGGATAAAAGACAAAAACATCCGCCTAGGTTCTCTTTTGGCTCTGCCTACAAATAATTATTCTTTTGCTGAATTCATTCAACTAGTTTTCGCATGTTCAATATTTCAATTTCATTTTGAACATGTTTTTTTTTTTGAAAATTCGTCTGCTTTCAAAGTGATAACTTTAGGAACACAAATTGTAAAAACATAACCAAGTGTTTGTTTTATAGACAGTACGACATTGTATTTTAATTCTTCAAAATTAAAATATCTCTTAAAAGAGACGAAAATCAACAAGGCCAAACATTTAAGTACATTTTGTATCAAAAATCGTGTTAAAAATAGGGCTGGCCACGATACCAACCCAAACTATACTTTTGTAGGTATCGTCTCGGAATCGTCAATATCGAAAAATTTCAGTATCGTCTCGGTGTCGGTATTGGTCTCGTATAACACAATCTCGTTTGGTCTCGTATAATAAAATCTCGTCTCCGTATCAGTATCGGTCTTGTCTGGTTTCAGCCTGGTCGCAGTCACAAACGAAAATAAATTGCAAGCCTTGGTTACATGTTCTTGATCATGTAGTTGAACTCACTTAGTATTTCTAAGATTTTTAGTAAAAATCATAATATTTTATGAATAGTAAATGAAAGATCATCTTTTTTAACTTTAGTAAGTTTTTTTTATTGTCTTGGCAATTTTAAAGAACTTGTTTCACAATGTCGGCGAGCCGCATCATTTCACTCTAATTTCCTTGGATGCATTGCGCTCCCCAGGGTAAAGGTGGGAAGTGAGGAGGGATAGCGAGGAGGTTAAGGGAAATTTTAGGTGAGGGAGGCCTTCCTGAACCATCCTAAGTTCTGAATGAATTTTAGGATGTTTTTTAGTTGCAAGACAGAGATATCGCCCAGTTCGTCGAAGAAATATTCTCTTAGGGCTTCTTTTCTGGTCTTAGCTAGGCTGGGGCATTCACACAAGAAGTGAAAAGAGCCCTCCTCCGCCTCTTCATCATGACATCCTCTACATAAATCCGATGATGCCCATTCTGTTCATGTGGGTTCCCATTGAATTTTGGCTCCTAACTATTGAGGCCTGCTTAACTTGAGTAAGTATTCAGTTTTTTTCTTCGAAATATATGGCCAAAGGTTCCTTGAAACCCAACAAGTATTGATGGATGACCATCTGACATTTGCAGCTTCTAAGAAACTCTGGCGTATTCTACTTTTTTCTTGCTCCAGTGGCATGAGCACCGAGGCTTCTATTTGGCTCGGGTGAAGGGATGATCCGGTTCTGGCCAGTTCATCATCCATTTTGTTCCCGTGAAAATCCCTATGTCCCGGGACCCATCTTAGGATAACGGTGTTCGTTGCGTTGAGTACCCTTAACTCATTCCGGCAGCGGTCGATCAGTTTGGACTTAATTGTAATTGCGGAAATGGCTTTAATTGCCGCTTGGCTATTTATGAAAACGTCAATATTATTGTTGGCTTATTCGCATGAGGCAAGATGTTTCGCGGATTCATAGATTGTGGGTTATCTGAGCAGGTACCTGACCCAACACAAATACAAAATACTAAGTTACCTCAAGTGTAATTGAATTTACAGTAATTTATTCTAATTCTTATGGTTTGTCATGTCAATGTTAGAAGCTATTCGTATGGAAAAATAAATTGAATAAATTTATGTATATTTATACAAATTGTAATAATTTTGGTTATGAATAGCATCAGCTTTCTTTGAGCCATTTAATTTAAAATGTGAGTGTAACGAACGATTATAAATACCCTCCATTATGACGTTACTTTTTTTTAAGAAACTTATTTAAACTAAACACGTTTTTGATTAAAATATTTTACATTAAGTCAAAAAAGCTTTAAATGATTGGATTGCAAACTGAAAGAATAGTTTTATCAATCAAATTTTTGAAAAATTATAAGATTAAAAATTTCCGTTCAGAATATTTTCAAACAAACACATTTTGTCTGTGAATGACTTTGGCAAAGTTGGGTTCCACTGATTAATTGTAGATGCTATACTGAACAAATTCAGTCTGATAACTATAATTTTTTGATTTTGAATAACGTATACTTAGATTTAAAGTCTTTCAAGGTTTTTTTTGTGAAAAATAAGACCACTCAACATCTTAAATAACCAATAAACAATAAAGGTATCTAAAAGCTTCAACATTTTCATTAAAATTTATCATTTTCAAAAATAAAACACCACAAAAATCGTCTATATCATTGTATCTATTAACCAATCGCAAATAACCATCGGAACACTATCACTGATTCAACCATTTATCAATAATTCTATGTTGACAACATTCAACCAAGCAAATCGAATTGGCACAAGATATCTATTGGCATAATGGCCTCTTCACCAAATCATGCTTTTGTCTCTCAATATTGTTTTTTTTTTCTCTTCCAAAAAGATTTCGTATTTTTCTTTCTTGTTGTCCCACCTATATTTTAGTTTTAAAACCACTTTTCATTAAATATTTTTTTTTAATTTAATTTAATTTAAATTTTAATGCATTTATTTATATATGTATTTCAACGACCCCAATTTTCAAAGAATCAAAATACTTTTTGGAAATCTTTTGAAAATAATAAAAAAAAATATATATTTTCTTAAAAAGTTAATCTATAAATGTATGTCGATACAAATAAAAAATACAAAATATTCAAACGTGAAAAATCTCGTTTAGATAATAATTAGTCTGTTTTCAGCATAGTTGGTGAATGTCATATGTCAAGATATAGTGAATTATATAAGTGCTAATACGAGTCGAAAATGAAAATGTTGTAATGTGCATATTAAATTCTCCTGTCCCACAAACGAAAAGGTACACATTTTACACAGTTTTATTTTTTTTTACTTAACTTGAAATAGGAACAAAATCATACAAATAACAATAATCAAAAACTATTTAAACCAAATAAGGAAATATATTGCAGAGCAACGAGAATCTCGTGCCTTCCTATTTTTCATTGAAAACAAAGAACTTAGATCAGGAGTCAAGTATATATAATTAAATCTAAAACGTTCAAAAATTAATACATGAAATACTGGGAAAGGAAACATTTTTTAAATATTTTTCAAGGTTGACCAAAAAATTCAAAAAAATATTAAAAACAGAAAAAACAATGAAAATGAAATTCAAAAATATCAAAAGGTCACTTGAGACTTGTCAAATTTTTATTTTTTTTTTTAAATATAAAAATATGTTTTCTAAAACCCCCACATCGATTTTTATTCGAAATGCTTAATTTGCCCTTACATATAGTCAAAAACATATTTCTATCTCAGCTATACACAAGCAAACCAACTACATAAGGAGGGTGAATCATGAACAATAACAAAAGTTCTATCGTTGCTAGAGAGTAGGCTATAGAAAAGAAAGGTCAAAAAGCTAAAACAATAAACAAACCGCCATGGCTAGAGAGCTTTTTAATATAAGGAGGCTACTTAGATATAAGTTTTCCAAAACAAGGCTCTCCTCCATTTCAATCTGAACGAGGTATGTAAAGTACTTGGTTTTGCTATTTGAGAGAATAACATGAAATAAGGCGGCATCGGATATACATGTTGCGACCATTACTCATTTGAGTCTCAAGTATTAGCAGCATGTTGTATACTTTATAACTCAAGGAGCAGCCAGCCACTTAGACCATGTTAAGACTAAAATAACCTAGAAATTGAATTGAAATGGGGTTGTAAGTGGTTATAGTGCTATAATGCATATACGAATGTATGTACAATTGCACATACATATATCTAGGATCCTACATAAATTTTTTTCTGCTTAGTTGAAAAGATGACCTTTCTTGTATAATAAAGGAATATCAACATGTTTGTTGTCGTTTCATTGTCCTCATTGAAGATAGGCGACAAGACAATTTAATATATTTTTTCTTTTCTTTTATAAAATAAAAGGAATGCATGAAAATTGCGTTTTTTTTGTATCGAGTACTCCAATATTGAGTCCTTTTGGACTTTAGAAATAAAAAAAAATGTATTAAGGAAAAAACAAAGCCTAGAGGGGACAAAGTTCAAATGAAAATAAAATATTCCTACAAAATGGAACCCTACAAATCTCTTACTTTCAAAAAATTCTTTAGGAACAATTTTAGGTATACTACGGCCACCTTACTCTTACACTGAAAAGTACGTATTTGAGAAGATAATATTACGAAAACAAATTGATGACTTAGAGCCTGTTTCGATTGGGAAACATTCGATTGTCTTCATTCAACCATTTAAGGCGCCTCCTAACACATAGAAACAACAAGAACTTCAAGGATTTGCGCACTGAAACACCAAGAAATTAGTCTCATGAGGTCGGTGTTTATACTTTGTTCATGCCTCAAGACATCCCTGACCCCCCACTTCTCTTGTCCAGAAGCTACCGTGAGACCGGTCTCAGTCTTCCCAATCTAAACAGCATCTTAAGTCATGCCCATCTTTTAACACTAAATAAATTGATTTCCGTAAGAAATAATGTAATGTGATAAAAAAATTTGCAACCAGTCGATGGATATGAATATAAAGAAAATTTGAAAAGAAAATTCTTCTGCTTAAGTGGAGCCACTGAATATGATTAATTTTTAGTTGTTCTGAACATTTCTGAAGTCTTTAATTCCATTGATTACTCCTTTTTGTAGAAACTGCTTCTTTATGAGTTCAGTTTCTTATTTGGTACTGTAAATTGTATCGTTTACAACTTGAAGAATTCAATCAGTTGAAGCTGGAACAATTTTTCTAACTTTTGTAGATAATAAAAGGTATTCCGAAGGGATCAATTTTAGGTCCTACCTTGTTTAATTTGTACATAAATGCTTTCCCATGAGTGTGCAAAAATAGTCAGCTTCTCATATACACTGACCATATTTGCAATTATATTTAAGTTATCAAACAGAAAAACAACGAATAATTTACATAAATATTTATTATTTTGTTAAACTATTAGCTATATCGTATTTTAAATATAAATAACAAATAGTGAATAAATGCAGTCGAACTTCCATGCCTCGAACTCTATTAAGTCGAATTTCTCTGTTACTTAAAGTTTTATTGAGAACTTTGGCTTTCAAAGTTTCAACCTTATTTTCATGAATTTTGCCCTCCATAATTCGAACTTCTGTAACTCGAATTTCTCTACTTTTTGAAGTTTTTAGGTTGCGTTTGATGTCAAAAAGTTTCTTTAATTCAAAATTGTTCTCTTATTTAATATTTTTTTTAAATTACTAAGTCTGCTATGATTGTTTTGAACGTTTGTTCGGTAGATTAGATACAACTTAAAGGATCTGAAATCCTTTATAATAAAAAAACGCGAACGCCCGCCCCCCGAGGGACCACCCAACTGTTCGACTTACTGTTCAAAGGAAAAACACCGTTATTCTGATTTCTTTAAATCGATTTATTGCAGGTAACCGTCTACCGTTATATTACAAGTTACAGAATTAAGACTTAGACCAAATGTAAACCTAATCGCCAATAGCGCTTTCCCTATCCAATGCCCTGTTCCCATGAATATATGCTGACCCGTTATTTATTGTCTTTCGCGTGCACCCAATAGGGTGTCAGATATCCGGTCAATGCATTCTCATATGGGAACGGGTTTGTGCTAAGCCTAAGGCGGGCTGTATTGGATGGTCATAACTTACACTCTTAACTCTGTGTTCTAAATCGGGACACCCCCTTTTGTTTCAATTTCTTGAAATGCACTTGAGTATGCCTCCGGTGATGAATTTCAAAAGTTTTTTCTGAGAAGAAGGATGGCTCAGTTTAAAGTTTGTATGTTTTGGTTTTGAACGAGTTAAAAAATTTGTAAGAGCAGATTTGCTTTGTTTATTTCAAATTACCTAGTTGAAGCAGAAGGAATTCACGAAGATAGTTAAGAAGAAAAATTAAAGCATTTTACTTTCCATACTAGAAGAACAGAGAAAATAAAACAAAAAAAAATTCTAAATCTTCGCGAAACGAAAAATTCTAAATAAGAAGAGAACCTCTTAATTGCAAGACTGCCTCCAAATGGTTTACTAAAGCCAGGGATGCAAACCTCCCATTATCAGGGATAACTTTAAAAAAGACTAAAAGAACTACAATTGGAATGGGAAAAACTGATAAGCTGCCAGTTCACTTGTTTTTTTTTAACTTCTGAATAAAAAAAGCAGTAAAACTAAAAACTTTGTCTCATTTCTTTAAATCGAAGTTTCTTTAACTCGATTTTTTTTTCATTTTGAGAGTTCGACTTTGGAAGTCCCACTGTATTGATAATAAAATAAATTGAATTAGTTTTGCACTGAATTGGGCTGAGTTGAATTGGACTTGATAGTTTTCCTTTTTATTTTGGTTAAAATTTTGTGGTTATGCCTGAAAAATGTTTTTTTTTCGTCTGTTGGTCTACTCATAGCTTACTACAATTTTTCGTGCAGCCAATCAGCATTTTAAAGTTGAATATTTCATTTCGAAACGGAAAACTAAATATTTACATAAATATCCACAAAAAACAAAAATAAAGAACTTCAATGCCATCAGTATAATCTCTCCTGTAAACCATTTATCAAACAAAAAATTCTCATAAGATTGATGACGGGGACGGCGAATCTGCATATTAATTTCTTACTCTAATGAATCTAAGCTTTCTGTGTATATTTCAATAATAAACCTTCTTTTATTTTGAACACACATACACAAACACACCAACATATGTGTGTGTAGTATATCTCGTCGTAGAAAATCTTTTCTAAAATTAATATGTGTGTAGAGTTTTTGCCTAGCAAACTAATAACTCTTAAGTCTTAACCCTCGCGAGTGCTTGTCAAATAACAATCTCAAAGTAAATGTCTACGAGTCACATCTTTCGCATAATTAAACATGGCCTCTGATTGATTGCACGAGGATTTTTCATTAAGAGATATGGAACTGAAACAAAGACATAATAATCCTGACATTCGAAGAAGGACGACAGGAGCATAAACTATATGCATAAATATGGATATATACCATGAAAAACATCCAAACAAAAGATTTAAAAAATAAAAGAAGAGAAAAATTGAAAATCTAAGCATTATTCGAGGTGAAAGGAGAAGGCCATATCAAAACTATAGATACTCATGAAATAAATCCCAGTCCCAGTTTCAGTTTCACACTGTTGCTGTGCTGTGCCCCATAGTATTAGGTGTGGGGCTTCAACACGGATGGTATAGTGGTAACTTGCAACGCTCTTCCAATGGAGGAATAATAATAATCACAATGACAAATATTTAAAAGAAAGTTGCAGAAAAAAAAGGATATCTCTGGTGCAGATACTTTATTCCAACATATATACTCGTATGCTGTTATCCTCCTTATTATAGATACAATCATATGTGCAAGCGAGAGTGTGTAAAATGGCTTTATGAAATCATGAAAAGACATCTTCGAGAATGAAGTTGATTTGCTAAAGAGCTAGAGCACCTCTTCTAGCATTCATAAAACGAATGGCTGCAGGCGGTTTGGTGCGCTGCTGTACCAGGCTGTGGCACAATGATATTTTTTTTGCCACCAGTGGCTTTTGCGGGTGTTATGGAAATGGTGGCGCTTCATTGGGGGATGATAGTGTGCGGTGGTTTTGAGGTCGTGCTTATCATATTTCATACATATGTACCTTCATACATATGTACATATATCGAGATGAAATCTGTTAAATAGGTTTCACGGGCATTCACATAACCTTACGGAGGAGCGCACACAAAGCAGCCATAATAAATTGCTCCCATATGACGCTTGACTTACTTCACCACCGAGTATAGGCTAAGTCTTCTTCAAAGAAGAATGCTTCACCTATATATAGATACCACCACCTCCGCATCGAAAACATCCAAAACGTGAAGCGTGTAATTGTTCGCCTTGGTCTCTCTTCTCCTGCTCCTGGAATGGTGTTGGCAATTTCGCCTTTTCAAGAAAACATATGAGCTGGGGTGGGGTTGAGATGGAGATAGGTGGTGCTGTTGAGGAGGCTCTGTTAGATATCTTCAAATGTGAATCTCGAGAGGATTGTTGAATAGTTTATAATAATTCATGTGTGTGGTTTATACTCGAGTGTGTGATATATAATGAAGGACATCTCTACATTGTCCTCATAATTTCTCCCTTTATTATTATAGCAAATAGAATATAATACAAATTTGTGTTTTAAACTTGGAAAGAAACTTAAATAAAAATACCTACACCTATAAGAGGCTTTCAAAATTAAGTGCTATTGTGTTTAGCTCTTAAGCATGACAATTGATGTTAACTGAAAAATTTCAAAAGCCTTACATGTATTGAACTAACAGCTATCTAGTTTCTCTTATAGCAAAAATCTTAAATAAATAAACGAATTAATAATAGTAATAAATTGGGATTCTTAAAAAAAATGCTCGGGAAGTGACCAATAGGTGGCAAAATTAAAAGAAAAACTAACCTTGTCATTTAAGTTAACAAAAATATCTATACTCAAAGTTTTACTGATTTTGGTTTCAGCTAATGTTGTACAAAACTTTTTAACAGACAAATGAACAAGACGCCCGCCAACTTTATGCCTTAAATTCGAATCCATCTTTAGAATGACTGGAACTGGATTAATTTAGGGTAGAGTTTTAGAGACTCTATAGCTTGATGCAAAAAACGTATGGTTTGTTTGGTATTTTTGTTGTTTAGTTACACCAAAAGTTTATTTGTTTCCATAAAACCCGCTTTGACAAGATATTGATCTTCTGTTCACAATTAAATTATGAATCTTTCCAACACTTTATTTCTTCCTTCAAAAATAAGAAGTTTGTTGAAAATAGATTTTTATATCGTATACACATTAAGAATATCGTGAAAAACCTGACCACACCAGCATTGCTGGATATTAAAAAAAAAAAATAGAGGCATCAAAACTCTGCGAAAAAGTAAGGCTGTTGCGAAACAGTCATCTGCATCAACAATGCATTTGCAGAATGTTGATAAGCACGAAATTCGAAAGTCTTTTGTTCGCAAACGCAAATATAAATTTTACTGCATGAGCATTGCTAAAGTCAAAAATTAAATTTGGTGACACAACAGCTCGTGGAGAGCCAGGGCCTAGTGACTTATAACTCTCAACTATTTCTGTGTGCGTGTTGTTGGCAGGAATAGAGGGGACCTTCAATTTTTTGCCCCTTCAATTTTTTGCCAAGTCCAAACGGCTAGATGAGAAGCACCTATTCATGACAAGTTTACTCTTGGAGGATTTGTCAGTTCTTCGCAAGAGGCAGTACATCGGGAATAATATTTCCTTGCTTAAGTCACCATATTTGAAAACATTATCTGCTGTGCAGCTATGCAAAAAAAAATAGAATGCATAACTGGGTCACACGTTCTTGCTTTTATTTTCCAGACGCTGAGGGTTTACGAAAATTTTATATAAAGACATGGAAATTATGAGAGAATAATGTTAAAAAGCATGAAGTACGATATTTAAACTAGCTAAAACTACTTTTTTGAGAGTTTTAAATGAAAAAAACAAAAGAATGCCATCTTAGTTCTTGATTCAGTATGATGGTATGAAAAAAAATTAAATCAAGTTCATTAAACATTTTTAAGGAAAACTATTGGTATGCAAATCATAAGTGTTTATTTATCTGTATAAAAAAATAAAATTTCAAAACAAATTATCATTCAATTGTGAAAACGCTCATCACACCGATTTTATACAAGCAGAACAATTGTATATTTTATGATATTAGTATTTGGGTGATTCTCTGCTAACTGTGATTCTTTTTTTTTTATTTCAAAAATTAAAACTTATGGGAAACAATTTTTGTTTTGTTTTTATGGCTTTATTCAGTCAGGGTATTAAAACTGTGGTACAACTTTTAAAGAACAAAAATATGGTAAAATGTACTAGAACTGCAATAGACAATATTAAACCTCTTTTACTTTTTTTATATGTATTTTGTTCTCTCTTTTTGACCATATTTCTGTTGATATTCTCTTGATATTGCGTTATTTTTAGACCTCTAAAAAAAATGTATAACTTTTTCGTTTTTGTAGTCTATTCTTCTGAATGGCAACCCTTTTAATTGTACTGGGTTATTTCTTAGTTTTTATTGCACGGAATAATTTTTGTTTGACCAGAGCGAGATAATACTACAGTTCATATAAGTATTATTGCAAGAAATAATTTCACTAAAGTTCACGATGTTAGGTCATCCACGGTACTGACATTTAGACAGTTTATGTGACCTCACTTTGCTATGCTAATGAGAAAAATAATTTCCAGGAATACTTCGACACATGTATGCAGTTAAAAGAAATAAAAAATTCTGATTATCAACCAAAAACATTTTATAACATGCTTAAATAAACAATAAATTTGGGACACACTTTCTTCGAATGAAAACATGTCACTCTTAAAGTACAACAACGTTAAGAAAATAAAACGACTGTTGTGAACTATGCATAAATAGTACTTCTTTTAGAAAACCACCATTAAAACGTCTTGAAACTAAAAGAAAATGGCGACTTACGCGGAAATCTTCTGAGTTCAAAAATTAAAGTAAATCTTAGGACAACATTCATTCATTATTATTTTTTTCAGCAATTAGTATTGTGACTTAATTTTTGCAACAAAATTTTACGTGAATATTGCACTCAAGTTTTTCCTAGAACAACATTTCTATTCAATGAAATATTGCGTTAGAAAATAGTCCCAAGCCATATGGAAAAAGTAGTAAATTCAGTCTTGATATCAAATGTAGATTTTACTAAATAGTCATTTACCCAACTCAAACCAAAAATTAATAGTTTTTTTGGCGGCATTGACGGCCGCGTATACGAAAATTTTACATTAAATAACAAAACAAGCACTGGACACAAGGAAACCAACCATTTACGTTAAAAAAAAATGACAATTTGATGACCAAATTGACTTTGATTTGACTTTTTTGAAAATGGCTTATATTTCGGTTTCAGACACGAAAAAATTTAAATTATTATGTGTGTTCCTTTACTTTGAATTTCTGTGATTTTTAGTCCAAACTTGTGTCAAAAAAAAACTATATGGATTTTGACAGAACTCTGGACAAAAATTCGCAGAAATGCACAGAAAAGTCCATCAAAATTTGGAAAACATTTTCTGGTTATAGCGCAGATATCAAGCGACCTCCATCGCTCGTTTGCCGTTACTAGAATTTTGCTCTCGATTACCTTTTTAAGGTTACAGGGTGAAACTGTATTAGCAATGTATTACTTATACTCAATACTACGAGCAACTTATTGAACCTAAAATGTTCTTACAAAATATTTGAATAATACCATTAAACTATACTTGATTATGAATATTATATATGATATGGTAGAATAATCTTGTTCTTGTAAATAACTTTGTCTTGACAGCTTTATTGACGGGAAATTACATTTCTCTCAAAGCTTTTCACAATCACTGTAAAATGTGAAATCATATTTTTCAAATTAATATTTAAGCAAATCATCTCTGAAGCAAGACTTAAGGAAACACAAAAGCATCAACGTATACATGAATATTCATGCATATTCTACAAAATTACAACCATACAAAAATGTACATACATTCATACTTATATGCAAGTTGTCTTTATTTCATCTAATATATTGATGTGAATACCTACTGCTAGCATTAAAGTATGCTTTGTTTTTCATTTGCTTTTACTAAGTTTTGTTTTTAAAGGACCAAACTTTTAAAGATGCTCCTTATAGTTCCTTTGCTCTTGCATCAAAAAAAAAAAAAACAAAAAACATTTTTGCTATCCCTGTGTCTATCCATGTTTTCATTATTATTATTTTTGTGCTTTTTGAACAAAAACTGGAAGGGGAGAGAAAGAGATTGCAATTGGGAATTGTGTTAGAGCTTGTAAGGGATGCTATAGGACAATTGTGGTAACAGTGATAAATAGACGAAATAGGTATTTTTTTTTGTTGGTTCTGCATCCAACCCCACAGCTTTTGTGTGTTTCAGCTTTCGACTATAAATTCGATGGAGTTGATGGTGGTGGGTGATGTTAGATGTACTAGGTATAGGCACGAAGAGTTGAGCCAAACGAAAAAAAATACAAGTACACAAGATTGGATACAATTTAGATATGGTTCCTGAATGTTCATCGAGAAATATTTCATTCGTGCGCACGTATCAGTAGCTTTCTTTTTTTTTAGAATGTTTTAGCTGAAGTGAAGGGTGGAGGGGGTCGAAGCAGGTAAATGACAAGGAAGGTGTTTGAATTTATTGTTTTGAGTGCACACATGCATAGTGCAGAAGGTGAAGTTGTGCGATGATATCAGATGACATTTATGTGGTGATTGACAATGAAATATGATCAAAAATATTCTCATAACACAATGCACAACACAAAAACGTAGAGAATGGGTCAATTGATAAACATGTTCAGTTGTGTTGTATCAAAATGTAGTTAGATTGGAATTTCGTTTAATATTCCTATTTCAAGGATGATGATGATGATGATGATGATGAGCAAAGAACAAGGATATGTTACAGGAAAAGGAAATGGAAATTTAATTTTATGTTTGGTTATAATGGTATGCCAAAGATAAGCCAATCAGCATTTTCAAATATTTGATGTCATCAAAATCTTATGAATGAATTATATTACATAGATTTTGAGATTTGATTTTAAGATGATGTTAAATTAAAAAGACATGCATATAAATCCTTGACATGACATTACTTCTTGAGGGCTAAATTCAAAATGCAAAAATATTCAAAGAGCTTATTTATGTATAAGTATAACTTATATGTTAAAATAATACAAAATCTCAGTATCACTCCTTGCCGTGGTCCACATGAACCTACATTTTAGTAATCAAGATAAAATTAAAAATATTTCTGATACAAAGAATTTAATTTATATTTAAATTACATATGCACACAAATAAAATTGTGATTTTAATTTTGCTAACATGGATCAATTTTTGAAAATATTTGAATTTACAAATTTCACTATAAACACGTAATTATTCGTTGTAAATTATAATGAACAACTAATTACATATTTTGAAGCAAATTTCAATGAAAATTTTTGTTCGAGAAATTCCAAATTTGTCATGAAAATAACAAGAATCGATTATGACTTCAAGTCTACTGACTTCAATAAAAGCTGGTAATACTGATAGAAAATGTTTGTCACCTTGGGACCAAGCATTCAAGTGAGTGATTAATATCACATAGTCTTGTTATAGTGACTTAAACTCAAGCGATTGTTGTTAATTATGTTAAGCTTGTGGCTTTGTGAAAAATTTTACTTTTTCTTCATTATTTAATTTTTCAGATTACTTATATGCATATTTAAAAAAGGAATATGTGAAAATTTCAATATAGTTAGGTACTACTACCTTACCTTGTCAAAATTTTTTTGTTCAAAGTTAATAAAACGTTCATGAAAAAAGTCTATTTAAACCCTATCCGCACATGCAAACTCAAATTCTTTTCATAGTTCAGAAAATATTTGAATTCAAAGTTATTTTACAAATTGTCTACCCCGACTGCGTCTATACATGGCGATATTATCACAATCAAACCTTTTTAAAGATTGCAGTAAAAAATCTGAGCAAGAAATTTTCTAGAAATATCCTAAACTTAGAACTAGAACCGCCTGTGAAGTCTTGTTCTCGAAATATGTATATTCAAACTTTTATTTTAGCTCATCTATATGTTGCATGCCACAGTCCCATTTCTTGAAGGGAGTAGGACTTTGATCCCTTCCTTTTTGAATGAGGAGACAAATCTTAAAAGTTTAGCTCTTCACATGATGAAGTAGTTTTCAAGCAACAGTCAAGCTGCACTCAAAGCACTGAGTTCTTATGCCATCATCTCTAAAGTAGGGGGGCAAGAACAACAGTGTCATACTTCATTGGGTATCTGGTCATGTTGGTGTTCAGGGAAATGAAGAAGCAGATTCCTTAGCGAAAATAGGGGCAATGACTACTTTCATGGGTCCTGAACCCTATTGTGGCTTAGGAAAAAATGTGATAAAACACAAACTAAAAAAAAAACTAGAGGAGGCCAAAAGATCCAAAAACTGGAGAACTGCCCAATCTGAGGCAGGTAAAACTATTACTTGGTAAATACAACCCAGCACGGTTTAAAAACTGCATCAACCTAACTAGAAACAACCTTAGGGAAATATATGGTCTGCGCACTGGGCACTGTAAACTTAAAAGACACCAAAACATCCTTGGTGTAGTTAGCAGTCCAACATGCAGATTTTGCTGCACATAGGAGGAAACTCCAGACCATATACTAGGAAAATGCGCTGCAATTATGCACCAAAGGAAAAAACACCTGGGAAACAACCAAGTAGAAGAGAACTATCTCTCCTCTCTAAAAGTCCTCCAAACACTAAAATTTCTTAGGGAAACAAAATTGGAGCAAGAACTGTAGAATGAGCAACCCCAACCAGTCTTAGGTGGGTGCGCAATATTTTATTAATTCATCATTCAAGTTACTATTCAAAAAAACACTGGAATAAATCGTAGTCAAACTTTGTTTTTTCCTTTAAAAATATATGAAAGTCTGAATGAAACAACAGTATCATAGGTATTCTATAACGACAAAAAATCATCGCTAACGTATCAAAGTTATAAGCTGCGAAATCTATTTTATTTTCTGCACAAATATATATTTACGAAGTTTTAAAATTTACTCTGTTTACGACGTTCTTACACCGTTGTATTAATACCTTAAATAACATATGTATTTATAATTCTTATTTATTAGAAAAACTTAATCTCAAAACTAAATAATATGTATTATTTTAAAGTAGTTATTTAGACTTAACTTGTCAATACAAAAATCTTGCATGTCATGCTCGTAACGAAAAAAAAACATAGATAAAACATCAAAGCAATTATAAATAAATATGTCGGTAGGAATTTAAGGTGCTATGAATTATAATTTGTAATAAGATGATAACTTCTGATTTAAAACGAAATCAGTGTTATTTTTTTTGTATAAAATGATTGTTTTTGTTGTCACCAAAACTCACAAATATGAACATAACGTATGAACTTATGTGGATATCTCCAACTGACCCAGTATTTCATTTTTAGATTACGTTGTTATAATATAATTAATGTGATAGGGCGAATGTATATCCAGGTGATTCCTTTTGTTACATTTTCGCTTACTGTCTCTCAATTCACCATTTTCACACTACTTTCATTATAAATATAAATCAACTCATTTTCAACAAAATTATCTCATCCATAACAAATAATGTATAAAGGTACATTCCTGTGCAGCAGTGTACACAGCAAATATTCTGTAGGTATAAGAGAATTCAAAAATCAACTCCTGGGGTACCCAATAAATTATACCACAATAAAGTTTCTCTCCCCTTTTATATCCCACTTCCCATCACTGGGCACTTATATATCTGTGTAGGTAAAATATATTTCCATATAATCCCAGAGTTGGTGAAAGGACAAAAGGCTTCTTGATAATACAATTTCTATCTGTGGTTATATCTAGCAGCATGCAGAAACATATTAATTTTACTCGGGACTGCTATGCATTACTGCGACCATCCGGAGCAGCGAAAAAAAAAATAACACTCACCTACATACATAGAAAATAATATCTACAGGTGCATATATTGCATACTTAAATGTAGTTTCATATACAATATTATATAGAATATACCCATCAACACATCACATCATCCCATAGATATGTAGATAAACACGGTCTTGGATACATCACATCCGACAGGATAATGTAGCTGCTTCCGTTCGCCAAACCGCAGCCTTCCCACCCGCAATTGCAATCTGCTAGTGTGTTACTCCCCTGTTTGCCGTTCTGTGATTATACCTATGCAGTTTATTTTTCACCTTTTTTTTAATAATAATTTGCATGGCATTTTCCGTCAGTTTTTTATTTAATTCATTTCCTCCTCCTCTGCATACATAGCAATTTATTTTTCCAATGCATTCGCAACACACACAAAAAAAATACTCAAATTCCCCGCGAAATTGTAGAAGGAAAAATTATAATAACTTGTTAGCTAAGTAGTTTTGCTCCTACCCAATTTATGTATCTAATATAATAAAATATACAGTTCGATTCATTTTTTTCGCCTCTTGGTCTAGATCCTTCGCTTCGCAGGATTTAGGATGATTTTTTTTATTGTATTCATCGTAGTTTGCTAGAGGGCTTATTATATTGCTTCGTTTTTTATTTACATATAGCAGAATAAAAATGAATTAACAAAAAAAAGGAGTAGACCTCTCAAAGACATTAGATAAATACATTTATTCATGTAATTTCATTTCATATATTATTTGCAAATAAATTTTAATAATATTTTATTTTCCATATTTTTTTTCCATTCTCTAATTTTTAAATAAAATATTTCTATTAAATACTTTAATGAAATATTTTGTCTTCAATTTATTTTTTTTTTGTGTTTTTGCTCGATGTACGTGCGAATTGCGTGCGAATATAATAGTTTGCAAAAGCAAGTTAGCGTGATGAGCATGAATCTCTCAGCTAAGCTGGATGAGCTTCAAAGAGGCGATCGACACTTGGAGACGACAGTTGCCTTGTGTGAAATACGGACACAGCTGCAGGAGCTAACGAAATCCGTTGAGAGTTGCCAAAGTGAAGTTTCAGAGGTAAGTTAAATTTTTTTTTAAATTAAAAAAATTTGTTGAGTTACATATAAATTGGTCCTTTAACAATAGTCGATGAAAATTGTTCAAGACTATGAAAATTGAACCTAAAAAAAATATAATTTACAGCATTTAACATTAATATAATTTTATTTTAGGTGAAACGTGATATGGTAGCAATAAAACATGAATTGGACACAGTGCAACAAGTTAAAGAAGAAATCGAAGAGCTACGTGAATATGTGGATAGACTTGAGGAGCACACGCACAGGCGGAAGCTAAGACTTTTAGAACAAGTTTGTAGCTTAAATTTTTTGCCATGTTGTGTAATTAAATATATTTAACATTTTTTCTTCTACACTTTCCAAAAAAAAAAATGATGACAAAAAATACGCAAAAGAACACCAAAAATTTATTTTCATTATTATCTTAAAAAAATTTAATCATTATTTATAACTATACCTATACATATTTATATTTAATTTTTGTATGAATTGATATTATTTTTTATAGTGAATTTATGCTCAAATAAAATTATTTATTATTTTAATACAAACATTTTTTTTAATGGAATAAAAATTATATTTTATTAAATTCAAACTACACACAGTGATGATGATGATTTTTCAACGATGATGATGGTGGTTTTGTTTATTGCAATTTAATTTTTATTTATTTATTAAATTTTGTTTTGATCACATTCCTGAGTTTTTTTTTTTAATTTGCTACTCCGGTTATTCTGCTTTGTTTCCCTTACTTTCCCCACCCACCCCACATAAAAAGAACAAAAAAAAACCAGAGTAATAAATATTGTGGTGTATAAATAATTATTGTGAAAACACAACAACCACATCACCATGCTAGAGTGATTGTTTTTTTAAATGTGCACGAAACAAAGTGACAGGTTGTGGGCATCAGCAAGTCTCAGGATTGGAGTTAAGAGGGAATGATTGCCGCTGACTGTTGATCTGTATGGCTGAAATGCAATTTCAATTTACCCATTGAAAAATGGGCGATGAAATGGATTTAATTTAATAGAAAAATCTTTTTATTTTGAGTATAACGTGATAAACTCAGATGACCTTTAATATGTGATATTTAAAATATTTCAAGCAATGAAAAAATAATCATTAAAACTTACAGAAAAATATTTGTAATCGATACAAAAAGAACTGAACCCGAATAGCTGCCCTGGGGAACTCTATAGAATTAAGTATAAAATGCTCAGAATAAGAGAATTTTAAACTGACCGAATTGGATCTGTTAAGCAACGAAATTTACGCGTAACTTAAGCTGACTCATTTTTTGACAAGAAACTGGATTTCAACTAATGTCATTTGTCAAATAGCTTATGAAAATCTGTCAAAATATAATTCTTTTGTTTTGATTTAAAAAGAAATATGACTTTAAAGTCGCTGATTGCTTGATACAAGCAAAGGTCGCTATTTCATATGTATAACAAAAAAATTACTACACCACGAAGGAATTTTGTTTGGAATTTTTAGATGTGTTCAGCATTTGTTTTCTTTCCCATAGTGGGATGCTAAATGTCAAGACAGGTTTTCCCACTTGTTTGCATTAAATATTTTGTTTTGCAGTATTGGTGAAAGGTACAGCCTTACTGTTGAAAAAAATGGTAAATTTTTAATTTTTTTATTGTAAAAGTTTAATCCGAATTCCTTACTTAATAAACTGCACTATGCTACAGATTTGTAGGCATCGTAACAAATTTATCAGACACCAAGTAAGTGCGGTTGGTCCTAGGACCCTTCCTTGTGGTACACCGAAATCAATGTTGATGGTAACGTACTAAAAGAATCGATTGGTAACCTAAGATTTCGGTATTTCGTAGTACTGCCCTGGATACTATAAAATTTCAGTATGTCGCAATACTGCCTGGATTGATTCCTTTGCAATTTGCACTCATTACTCAAGTCCCAAATGCAATCATAGTCCAAGGCTTGAGAAACGTCGAAGAATAGGGCTCAACATACTTGTTTTCTTCAATCCTTCTCATGTTTGAGGGAAGTACTTTTCAAAAAGGTGGAACATACTCCTTTATCAATTTTCAGAATATTTGTGTTTCGTCGTGTGACTAGAAATCAGAAAAAGAAAACAAAACAAAACAAATCCCAACAAAGAAACCGAACTATTCTTTATTTAAAATTTTGGGTTTACTATTTTTCATCATACCACCAGTTTTTGTTTCGTTTTATTTTGTATTTTTGATCTCAAAAAAAAGATAATAATTTTTGTTCATTCTTTAATAAAACAAATTTATGTATTATACATTTTGAAACACAAAATTTTTCTAAAACTTCTCTTTGCACTTTCACTGAAATCGAACTCTTTTGATTTATTTTTAGAAAATGCACCTTGATCAGATATTTGCTTTAATTTATTTTTTGTTTATAACATAAAACTTTTGGTTGATTTTTTTAAAATAGATTAAATTGAACGAATTAGGAAACGTGAAAAATCTTTGAATTTTATTTAATTGAACCTTAATTTTCCCTTCTATCTTTCTCTGTCTCTCTCTCTCTCTCTCTATTAACTAAATGACAGAAGAGAAAAAAAAGTAAATAAATATCCAATCTTTTTACAGGGACTCACGTTCTTTCTGACATACTCGATATTTTCGGCCGTCTTGGGAATGCTCCAGTTTGGCTACAATACCGGAGTGATAAATGCACCAGAGAAGAATATTGAGAATTTCATGAAGGACGTGTACAAGGATCGATATGGGGAGGATATTAGCGAGGAATTCATACAGCAATTGTATTCGGTGGCAGTATCGATATTTGCCATCGGTGGTATGCTGGGTGGATTCAGCGGTGGATGGATGGCAAATCGATTTGGACGGTGAGTTTGGAACAAAATGAAATAAAAAAGAAAATAAACATATAGGTATGCACATACATTGTACATATACAACTAGAGAATATATATATAAAGAAACTTTAGGTATGCGGGGACTTAATGTATCACCTATTATCCTGGGATGATTGAAGATAAATAATGTTTGTGAGGGTTATATTTGACACAAATATTTGTTGAGATTCTATTCCAAAGATGGTTTAAGGAATATATAGAAACAGATTATTGTGGCAAGGATTATTCTAACTGAACCTTCATGGGAATATAGGTATAGTCTAATACATATAGATACATATATATAAGGAACAGGTATGAAGATGTTTGATGTGTGAATAAAAGCATTAACCTGTTTCTAGTTTTGCTATACCAAAGATTTGGCTCACTAATACCAGCTGTCAGCTGTATTTAAAAACCACTATTTGTTTTCATTAAACCAAAGGCTACGAATATCTACAGAATCTGTTTTATAATATTCAAACAAAATCAATTGGTCTCAGCAATACAGCTACAGATAAGAGAAATAATTTTAACGATATCATAAACCATTGATTACATTACCTTGTAAGGCCACACAAAGATCATAATTTTAAAAGGCAGTGTGATTTGTATTTAAATTTTGGTTAGTTTCACAGAAGTTGTTTAAGCTTAACTTTAACTTCAACCTTAATTTTAAGTGCAACTCGCTTGGTTTAACCGTATGAATTGAACATATCATTTGCATATACAGAACTTGGTACCACTGCAGTTCTGAATTTTAATTACAAAAATTTAATTTAGGAAAATTTAAAAACTTTTTTCGCCAGCTGAAACTTATACTTGAACCAAGATTTGGTTTTTTTCTTGGTTACTAGATATAGAAGAAGCAAAACCTATTTTTCAGAACAAAATAATGCTTTAAAAGCAAGCGCTGAAATATGTTTGGACTTATGGTATCCAACTATGGGGCTATACAAACGTACAAAGCAATCAAATACTAAACCTTTCTATAAATTAAAAAACAAAGTCCTTCACGGAGTAATCCCTTTGGTACATAAGAAATAGCAATCTCAATTGTAACTTTCAAATTGAAATGGTTTAATTCGTGGTTAACAAAAAAACAAGCTCATCACATAACCAGTAACTGCAAAGTCATATCAATTCTGAAATAGGTACCGTCAGAAATGGGCGAGACAATATTCAGAGACTAAGAAGAACCAAACCTCATGAGTGGATGTTCTAAAAGTTATTGGAAAGTATTAAAACTTATTAAGCTTTTCTCGATTTGATTTTATATTAAGAAAGAAGAATAGTATTGATTTTTCGATGGTTGTCGTGCGTTAAGAATTCCATATTACTTGGTACCGAATATTAAAAAGTGTCTTTTAAGAGACATATCAGACTTATCGAAAAGTCAGTTTAAAAACGATTGTAAAAATTGGACCAAATTGAAAGACAGTGAAGAAGGCGAGAGAATAAAAAGATCATACATAAGACATATCTATCAAACTCCTTTTATTTTCCTAGTCTCCCAGACCTTTATGATGTGTCATGTTTTAGTGTCAACACTAACATTTTTTTGTCACCTAAACCATTTTAGTTTACGACCAAAATTAATGTTTTGTGAATTAAATACATTAAATTCGTTTTTTTTTTTTCAAAAACATTTAAATGCCAAATTTATTTTCTTATTTTATTTTTGTAATATTTGCGCACCGAAAATTTATTTCGTTCCTTTAAAGAACATTATTTGCTATAGTAAGATTCAAAAGGAATAGACCAGCATTGTAGTTATTTAATGATGCTATAAAGTCACGATAAGAATGGAAAAAAAATATAAAACTTATCAAGGTCTTCTCATTGCAATTCCATAATCAGGTGAACAAATTTAAGTGGAAATAAATATGAGCGAATAGAAGGAGAATATGCAAGTATTCAGGTATATATTCTCGTTTAAATTGATAAGAACTTACTCACAAAAAGGAAGACAACATGAATTTTCTTAAGCATTTTAAGTGCCATTGAAAAAAGATGATAGAGTTAAGGAGAAAATTTTGTTTGCTTCACAATCTGAATGAATCATATAGTAAAACGGAAAACACGAATTTTTTGGTACAATTTACGCGGTCTACAAAAGCCGACGGCATATAAATTATATATCGTTGCAACGGTTTTGTTGCACAGAAGTGCTGTATAGAAACATTTATTATATAACTGCACCACAAAAACTAAAAAACAGTAAAATAAAATTGCATAATAAGTGCGAGCAAGAGCGAGAACGAGATCGAGTAATTATTGGTTTTTATTTGTCGTAAACTAAATGTGACGTTTCGATTTTTTCCACCCACCAACCAACCAATTTTCCAGCACTTACTGGAAAGATTACTGGAATGTCTGATGGCAGCGTTCCGTGCTGCAGAAAATAAAAATAAGTAGCTCAGGTTTGTGACAATTCCAGATCGAAAAATTGATTTCAAATGAAATTGAAGTGAAAGTTTTGATTTCATTGTGTGGTTGTGACGTTGGTAGTAAAAATAAATTTCGACCACAAATAACAAACAACCAATATAATACAACATACAACAGTCTGGAAACAAAATACACAATCACGCACCTGAAATCCCGATTCTCCAATCCTTCGATCTAGGTATTTTCATTTTATTTTCGATTCGATCCTAATTCAATTCAGATTCAATTCTCCATATAAACAAGGTATCAGGTTTTCTCTACGCTAAAGACAGCTTTTTTTGACAAATAATGTTATTAGCTCTCGAGTTTTGAGGGTTGGACGTACTAGTTTCATTAAACAGAAGTTCAACATTATAATGAAGTAGACTACAAACTCCATTTAAAAGTTATTCTTAACCAGTGTTAAATCTTTTCTTCAAATAAATTTCTTCTTCTTATTTTAACTAAATTATAAAAACCATTTTATTAATTATTTTAGGAAAGGGGGATTATTACTAAACAACGTTCTTGGCATATCGGGAGCTTGCCTAATGGGATTCACTAAAGTCAGTCATTCCTATGAAATGTTATTCCTCGGCCGATTTATTATTGGTGTCAACTGCGGTAAATTATTTTAAATTCTTTCCCTTAAAATTTCTCATCTTTATATATATTTTTGTATTTACCAGGTTTAAACACATCTTTGGTACCAATGTACATCTCTGAAATAGCACCACTTAATTTACGCGGTGGTTTAGGTACTGTAAATCAATTGGCTGTGACAGTAGGTTTACTATTATCCCAAGTCCTTGGAATAGAACAAATTTTAGGAACCAATGAAGGCTGGCCAGTTTTACTTGGTTTAGCTATATGTCCAGCAGTACTACAATTGATATTATTACCGGTTTGTCCGGAATCACCCAGATATCTTCTTATAACAAAACAATGGGAAGAAGAAGCTCGAAAAGGTAATATTTTTTGTTGTTTTTTTCAAATTCATAAAACAATATTAATATTTTTTGTTTCTATTTAAAAAAACAAGCTCTACGAAGACTTCGTGCATCAAGTTCAGTGGAAGAAGATATCGAAGAAATGCGTGCCGAAGAGCGTGCTCAACAATGCGAAAGTCATATATCAACTATGGAACTAATTTGTTCACCAACTCTGAGGCCTCCACTTATTATAGGAATTGTTATGCAGCTTAGTCAACAATTTAGTGGTATCAATGCGGTGTTTTATTATTCAACGTCACTATTTAATAGTTCAGGCTTAACAGAAGAGAGCGCCAAATTTGCAACTATCGGAATCGGTGCTATTATGGTAAGTTATATAAAAAATTGTTCATAACTCATAAAACTTCATCATTGAACAAAATTTTCCAATGAAATTATGGATCGGTTCAGTACCATTGTCCTTTCATTAAATGTATAGCCTGAACAGTTATCGTGTAACCAACTTACTTCAAAATAACCGAGAACAGTCAAATCAGCTATCATAGAAAACAGTGTGACCAATATCAAGAACTCCTCCTCAGAAATCACGATGTTTTCTTTTAAGAACTTGAATCGGTTGTTCGTGTTTTCTTCTCAAAAAGTGAAGAATTAGAAAAAAATCTATCTTTGGAGGCTTTCCAAGCATTGGAAATTTTTTTTTAATTAAATTCGAAAAGTGTCATTATTGATGTTGATTAAAAGAAACAAGTAGATACACCACAGACCTTACAACTTTATTTGGGATTTACATAATGTCCCACAGAAAGACTGTTTTTTAAGTTAACAGTGCGTTCAACGAATTTAACAATGTCTTCTGAGATGCAGGAACTCATAATAGTTCAAATCAAGATGAGATAGATTTCATATCGCAGACCACATAGCTCAATAAATCTTAAGAGTGAATGAACAAAAATTGATTTTCCCTCTTAATAACAAAAGATATCCCTATAAACAAAAAATGTAATTTTCAGGTTGTTATGACTCTAGTATCCATCCCCTTAATGGACCGAACTGGTCGAAGAACGCTCCATCTGTACGGATTAGGTGGAATGTTTATATTCTCAATATTCATAACGATATCATTTTTAATTAAGGCAAGTACAATTATTCTATATTATAAAATCCTCTATAACTATTTGGTAAGACAGTACAAAGGATCAAAACGGTTTGTATTAAAACAAAATATTTTATTAGTAAAATTATATTGAGTTAACAATCTCAAATGTTTGAAGAGATGTTCTTTTATTTTAAACCAATTAAAAAAAAAAACAGAAATATTATTAAACAAGAATTCTTTTGATATTTGAAGTTTTTGCGAAAAACAAAGTTTGGTTAATTTTTACTGAAACTGGTATGATGTATAGACACATGCATGCTTAATTTTGATATTTTTTATATAAACTATTTTTACTAATATAAACGTGATGCGTATGACTAAAAGGTACAAATCATGATACTTTTTTTTCTTTGTTTTGGATTTTTTAATTTGTTACTATTGAATGAATTTTGATATTTTAAGAACTTTATATGGAATGAAATAAAAATAAGTTTTGTTTTAATGTTTAATTTTTTTTTTCATAAATAAGTTATGAGTACATTTTTTTTGATAAAATTAAAGAAATATTTTATAACTCTTCACAAAATAAACTCACAAAATACCGCACTAAACAATTATATTTTTGATGTAAAATACAACATTTCGCTTATAAACGCTATAAGCTTTTAAACATACTAATTGCTTAATTTTAATTAAATATTAAATTTTAATAACTGTGTTTTATGTGATTTTTTCATGGTTTTAGTTTGTTGCTTTAATTTGTAGTTATTGGTGTTGTAATTAGGTTTAAGGTGCTGAATAAATGAGTTCATATTTTAAATAAGTATAATAAATAAAATACGCAATTTTTTTTTGACGGAAAAGAAACTATTGAAGAATTTATTATTTTTAGACTTTAGTATACATTTTATGTGTTGTTGTTCAACATAAAACTGACTGATTTGTTTCCATACAGCTGGGAATCATTTTTGTTTTCTTCGAAATTATCTCATTATTGGAATTTTCCAACACGGTTCGTGGTCATAATTTTCATTACGTTCTATATAAAGGTACAAACCTGTTGTAGGTAAATTAAGAATAATAAACCTACATAAATTCGACAGAGACAAGGCTCTTTTGAGAATGGTTAAGTTTTGCTACCTCTAGTTTCACAAAACTTAATGTAACCTCCACTTTTGATTTAAACTTTAATTCACCAGAACAATTGACCTCAGTTCATGGTTTAAACGAGACTGTGGTACTAGGGGTTATAGGTCGAACCTGCTTTGATTCCAGGTAAAAGATTTATTTTCACAGTGAAAGTTTAAAAGAAAATTTTGAGTATCCGTTCGGTATTAAGTTTTGATCGCAAGATTATACCAATAAACCCATAAAAATACTAGATCTGTGTGAGATTGCCCAACATTTTACTAACTGCAGGGCAATATAGTTGTTTGTTTATCTACTAGTATTGTTAGTCTAAATGTCCAAGCTTTTCAAGCCATTAAACTTTAAAAATTGTATTTAAAAATACAGACCGAAAAAGTAATATTTATTATTTAAAAAACACATAATAAAATTTAATAAAATATAATAAAAAAAAACTCATTTATTCAGCTGTCTCGCCCCTGATTAAACTAAAACTTATCTCGATTTGCCAGGCTTTTTGTCCCGTAATAAAAACTTTCAATAACCTTATTAAAAAAATACTAAAGTTTTCGTACCTACATTTTCTATTTTCTTTTGTTGGTCCACCTTAATAATTCATATTAACAAAAATTATTTTAATTTCATTATTTGAATAAAATTATTTATTAACCGCTTTTATTTTTTTGTGGTGTCCAGTAATATAATTTAATTTAACAAAAAAAAAAAAGAATACAAAACCAAAAAATTGAAGAAAAAAAATTACTTGTGTATAGTGTCTTTGCAAAGCAAAATCAAAATCGTAAGCACTGTGTATACATTCTGCACTGGGTTGGAAAATTAAAGATATCATAACAACAAATACAAAAATCGAATAAAAATCAGATAAGAAAAATTATATTTTGTTTATGTTTAATTTTTTTTCTGTTTTATCGTAGCTTTTATTTTAAGCAAACGTGCAAAACTATATAGCATCACATTAAGTCAGTTGAAAAAAAAAAACTACACATGTATCTATACAAATAAATCTTTACTCACTACTTATTTATCACCCATAAAACAAATTCAAAACTTAAAAAAAAAATCTTAGCAAATTTTCATACACATACACTGCGAGCTATTGCCAATAAGAACTAATTAAAAACATATTACTGATTTAGTTCTTTATACACTTTAAAACACGAGTGAAAAATAAATCACATTTATTTATTTTTTAAATTAAATTAATATTTTTTTTAATTTTATATATTATTGCATTTATTTAATTTATTTATAATAACAAAAAAATGTATAAAAACTTGAAAAACAGTTAACAAAAGAGAATGAACTACTTAATTCTCGCTCGGATTTTTTTTTAATGAATTCATTGCAAGCAGAAAATTAACCTACGATGAGCAAAAACTCTCAATTTGACGAGCGAATATAGATCGATAAGGTTAAATTTTATTTATATAAAAAAATATTAAATAAAATATGTAGACGCAAGCAAAAGTTCTTTGTTTTCTTAACTAAAAAGAAAACGAATATATTTTCGATGGTTTGTAGAATAATCAAAATTCAGATTTAATTAAATTAATCATAAGATATAAGAAACACAGCATGTTTATTTGCTTTTTTAATTTATTTAAAAATATTACTAATAATATTTAATAATATGAACAACATTTTAAAATGTTTTAGAATATATTTAATATATTTACAAATCTTGGTATGTATGTATATAAAATAATATTTAAATATTTTCATTTAGACGTAAAATGAGACTTAAACTTGATTAAATGAACAAACAAAAATAAATATAAATTAAAAGAAGGTTGAAGTTTAAAAAGGCGGTAACTTAATTAACAAAGTTAAAAATACGTTTGTTATTTTTGCAAAAAAAAATAGAGTTGTAAAAGGAACCGTGACAATGAGCAGTTCACATTTAGTGAGGAAGTATGTTAGCGGAATTACTTTTGATTGTAGCAGATTAATTAGGACCTGTTACTTTACGTAGATTTTCATTACGGCATATGACGATTGTAAGAAACACTTTTATAAAAAAGTCGTTTATAAGAAACAGGAATACAAGCACGATGTCATTTTCCATATATGCAATCCATTATAAGAAATTAACCTTTTAATAAACACGATTATAAGAAAAACATTGATAAAGAGCAACAAGTCTGATTCACATAGCGACGAGGAAACGAGGTCGATGTGATGAGATCTCTTTGCAGTTGTTTTCTCTTAAAAACTAATTTAAAATGAAGAAAAAGTGCATTATAAAGCATTTCTCGTGACGAGATAACGAGAAATGCTTTACTATGCATTATTTACTTACTTTGTTTTTAAGAGAGAACAACTGTGAAGAGATCTCGCAACTTCGACGTCTCGTTTTCTCGTTGCATTGTGAATCAAGCTACATTTTTTATAACACTAATTTTCAATTTTCCTTTTAAGTTGGCAAGAAACATTTTTGTAACAATTAATAATATAATATTTTAGATAAGATCATTAACAAATGGTTCAAAAGATGACAGAAGAGAATGCAAAAATAAACGGCCCTATTTATTTAGAAAAATAAATTTTGATTTCGATATGAAAGTTTGTTTTCCTAAAAGAAAGAAATGAACTTGTTTCCAGTATCCGTAATTATGATACAACAAACTTATTTCTTTTATCCGTATCTAGGAAATATGAAAAAATCCGTGAAAAGAAGCAAAGCTTGTGGCATTTGGGTGAAGCGTCGTGTAGTGTGTGAGGAAATTTTAATCCGTGAATTAACTTTAATCAATTTTTTGGATAGTTGGTTGTTTAAGATGTTTAACTACTTTTTACCAATAAAGGTGAATATGCTTAAAAGTGTTTATATAATCTTGTGAACTTAACAATTTTTATTCTTTTAAAAGAAAGTTCAATTTGAAGTGTAGAAATCAAAAAATTTCGCCCAAGGGAAAAACTTGTAGTAACAATCATATATGTCAAGCAAAAGTGATGACAATATATAATTTTCCTAATATATTTGAAACCTTTAGTCCATATCTGACTTCAAAATTGAAATACAAAATAGCATTACCCTTTGATTGGAGTGTTTCAATAACAAAAAAAAAAACACTTCACAAACTTGTCAAATTTCTTGTTCAGGAAAAAGAGAAAATTTCTTAGTATTGTATGTCATTGAGAAAAATTTGGAGCCTCAGTGAAAATGCAAAATTTTAAAATTTTATTTTCTAAACTGAAAATTTTGTCAGAAAATATGATTTCAGTTCATACAAAAATTGTCACAACAAAGAACTTAACAACATTTTTCGAGAATTTCCATTAATTTTCAATAAGTTTATATTTCTGAAATCTCAAAAGACAATTTCCTTTGTGCATAACACTGACTTCGAAGGTGAGCTCAGTATATACATACATACATAGATAATAGTTTCCAAAATTATTCTTAAGAAATTCTATTCAAATTATTTGAAAGCTTCATAATTATCCCCTTCACATTTAAAGAATTTGAGATTATTTTGTTCATTAAGTTCAAAGCAATCTTAACTCTTTATATAAATTAATTAAATCAAGGAAAATTTGTCATAATCTGACAATGACAAAATTTTAAGTTGAATTTAACTGATAATAATGTCAATTAATAAAAATAATCAGCTAAGCGCAACAAATTTGTCGAATTCTTACATGTCAAATTTTATAGAGCCTTTACAACATTATTCCAATGAACAGTGGACCCAGTTTTATATTCTTTTTCAACAACTCGAAGGCATACATACATACATGAGCAAAATTCTGTTAAAAAAAATAAAAAAAAATGTGGGATTTAGAAAACAATTACTTATTAGTCAATATGCAGTGGTTTAACCCAGAGTCAACCCGGTTTTGAAAAATTGAGTCTGCGGTGTTCGAAATTATAGCGGTCCAAGTTAATTTGAGCTTCGAAATAATTTGAAAGTTAGTTTAAGATGTTGATGATAAAAAAATAGGTGAGCTTGGCAACGTAAAATTTCTTGCAAAATTTTCACAATTTTCTGTCAGAAACCGTATAAGAAAAAACTTTAGTTTGGGAAGCTTGCTGAAAGTTTCATGTTACCAAACACAAATAATACCTTTAAGACTTATTTCACTTGCCTAAGTCGATGATACTATGTTTTAAACAATATCTTTATAAAAATTATTAGTTTGATAAAAGCTTTTTTTTTAATTTTTTGGAAAAATGAAGATGTTTCTTAAAGTCAACTATTTCAAAAAAAAAAACAAAAGAGTAATTCAATCTATATTATGAATATTTCCTGGAAAGAAGATGATGGAAACGTTTATTATTATTTAAAGTTCTTTAATGCAAGGTTTGACTTTTTTTTGCAAAACTAAATTCATATTTAATGCACCATAAAATTAAGCAATTGCTTAAAATATAAGAACTAATAAAAAACAATTTTGATATTTTAAACTTCAAATTTCCTTTAGTTATAATAATCAACTGTGTTTCTTATATCAATATTCAAGATTTAGATAAGTTTAAGTAATCAACACGGAAATATATACCAGACCCAACCTCTTACAGTGCAGATTAAAAAAGTACCAGATTTATATTTCATACACAAATAAAAAAAAAGAAGAAAATGAAAATTTCAATTGAATACCCTGTTTTAAGTTTTCTTTCATTTATCCCCTATCTCTTTCATCCTTTAACAAATTACATCCAAATTTTATTTAAAATCATTAAAAAAAAAAAAAACAATAATAATGATCATACGAAAATTAAACAAACAAAAAAAAAGAACATAAAAAAGCCTTCAAACTCGAGTAGGACATTGCTATTACACCTTTTGTATAGGAGTTTTTTGGTTATGTACAGGAAATGATCGACTGGATGTCATATCTATCTGTGGTTTCGGTACTGGCATTTGTGGTCTTCTTTGCCGTTGGACCAGGTTCAATACCGTGGATGATAACTGCCGAACTATTCTCACAAGGTCCTCGGCCAAGTGCAATGGCCATTGCTGTTCTAGTCAATTGGATGGCAAACTTTGTCGTCGGAATTGGTTTCCCAAGTATAAGGGTAAGTTTTGAAAAATTTCAACAAACAAAATAGAAAATTAAGTGTGTTTTTTTTTTAATAAAATTTCAGACTGCATTGGAAAATTATACATTCTTGCCATTTAGCGTATTTTTAGCTATATTTTGGATATTCACCTATAAAAAGGTTCCTGAGACCAAAAATAAGACATTCGAAGAAATTTTAGCACTATTTCGACACGGAAATGGAAGGTATGTTTCTTTTTTTTTTTAAACACTCTTAATTATGTATATTACTTATAATTTATAAAAGAAAAATAAACTTTAAACATAATACTCACGAAATACATAAAATAGCACTTTAACAGGTTTGTAGATATTCAGAAAGGGGGACTAGAAAACAAATTTCTTTAAAATTATTTAATGATTCTAGTTGGGAAAAATAAGTACATATCATAAATATTGAAATTGGTTACAATCGCGAATCGCGTGTGGTTAACATATCAGGAAAAAAATATGTTTTAGTATGGGTAGTTTTGGAATAGGTTACATTCTGTGATTGGCTTTCGAACTCAATTTGCTTGTAGTAACAGATTTATAACCTGACACAAATTTGATCCGATATTTTTGTATTTTTATTAATAAAATATTCAGTACCTATTTTAGATTTTTTGAGCTTTCGACTTTTCCATTCAGCACACTTGCAGTTTTTCTTATTTTAAAAACTATAAACTTAATTTTGTGAGCTAAAATAAACAATAAATGTACATAAATGACAAGTATTCCACATTTTGGGAGAATTTTCTTTGTAATTGTCACTAAAATGGGTCACCTATCGTTTTTGTCAATTTGCATAGGACCCTGATTTTAGATAAAAAAAATAACAGAAGGCGATACAAAAACATAATCGGTTGTTGAGAAATAAGCCATCTCAAGGTAGCACTTGTCTATCAATTGGTACTTTAAAAGGTAGGACCCCATTTTTGATTCATCAAGACAACTTGGATCTGTAATAAAAGCCGTACATTTTGTTGAGAAATGACACGTAACAAATTGAGCTTACGATTGGAAATGTTTCATAAGGAAATAAGCATCACTAGCTTTTTGTGTTTTGAACATCCAAATTAGTCAAAAAAAATTACACTTTGAGACTTCCTCTACGGACGCACGCATCAGAATAGATGATTTGAAATCTTAAAAATTTCCATAAATCGCTTACAAAATATATTTTATTTTAAAATCTACGCGAGAGCAACTTTATGAAATAAACTTTTCGGAATTAAAATCATAGAACATAGACTTTTCAAACTAAAGTTAATAGGCAAAGCCTAAAAAAAAATATACTACATAAATTATTTTGTGTGTTTTCAGGTTTATTTCAATTTTTTAATTATATTTTTTTGTTCTTAAGTTTTTTTTTTAATTATAATTTAAATTTAATTTAGTGACAACCACAGTAATATTATTCCAGTAACCAATTTTCAGCACAATTTCCCACAACACAAAAAATGTTCTTCTTTTATACGTATCTTAATGTATTCCTTATGACTCACACCTTGTCATATTCCCCTAAGTCTTAACTAGTTTGACACATAAGACTTTTTTTGTAGGAAATACAAGAAAAACTGTAACCCAATTTTATTTGAAAATAATAAATCAAATAATATAATTTGATCATTTTTTTACAAAAATCCTTATTTATATATTCAATTCTTCAAATTTGTAACTGAATCTGTATACAATATATAACACAGAAGGACATTTCGAGATAGTAGACTGTATGGGTAAGTTGCATGATGAACTACACCGTTACACACATAAAAAAAAGCAAAGGAACTTTTGATTATTTTCTTTTTTATAAAAAAAAATTAACGCTGCCTATTTGTAGTAGATTAATAGTTTCAATTCCAAGTAAAAAAAAAAACAACAAAATATGCTTTCCAATGAAAAATAATTAAAAAAAAAAAACAATATTCCGAAAATGTTAATTCGACAAAAAAAGTAGAACTAAAAAAATACCTCCCTTAAATATTTTGTGAATGCTTGAATGCATGTTCTAAAAAAAATACTTTTTTAATAAATTTTTAATAGAAACATTGAAAATCGATCCACCAATCAATTTCATCATGCGATCAAAACAATTGAATATAAAGTGCTCATCGACGAGATACATTCTTTTTTCACAAACAAATCAAAACTCTTTTTAAAAAACCCACAACTCACTAGACTAGATCCTCATAATTTCACATTCATTTTAAGTTTTTCAATTTTTTTCTGATTTGATTGATTTTTTTTTATTTAATTTTAATTTAATTTTTAGCGATGACGATACACCAACGGGGCAAAGTAATTCGACAGACATTGAAATATCAAATCGAAACAAGGAGCTTTAAATTTAATATTTTCTTAAGTTAAAAGTTAAAATATATAATTTTTGTTATTAATTATTATTTCTTTTTATTGTTGCTAAAAGTGCATTTTTTTTTCATGGAAAAGCAATACAGAAAATGTCTCAAATAATAATTATTATTTATCTTCTCACTAAATAGTTTCACGATTTCGTATTATACTATGCACACTTAAAAATTAAGTTTATGTTAAAGCAAATTATATTCTAAATATTTTTTTTTTTAATATACATTTTAGTTTTCTTAAGTTTAATTTTTATATAATAAAAAAAAAGTGAACAAGCCAATATTCTTTCTCAAAATATAAATTATTTTTCTTCTTCGATTTTGTAACATTTAGAATACAGGAATTGCAGGGATACAAAGGGTTAGGGCAACTACACCGTTTAAGTAGTTTAAAAAAATAGACAAATCAATTTCAAGACATGAAATCATACTATAAGTAAACCGGTATTTTTTTAGAAGCTACATTTTTGAGCAAAAACATTTAAAAAATATTCTTATATACTTCTTACATCTTAAAAGAGTTCAAACAAAGGTTCAGTAAAAAAGTTAACAAAGCTCAGCCTGTGACTTAAAAAGAAAATAATAACGTGAATAGTAAATAAACCAGCATTCAATATTAATTAAATAATATCAATGATTGCTGCCTACAAATGCATGTCTTCAAAAATAGATCTTTTAAAACTATTTCACTTGCGCTTGAATTAAACATTTTGAAACTTGGGTAGATAAAGGCAAGTTCTGGAAGAGACTCACAAGTTCTCCACACTTAATCCACATGTTGCTTTGGCAACTATGAGATCTTCGCTACTTCGTAGACACTGCGTGTCGGCTCTTAAATCAGTAGCTGTAGTCACATAGTTTTTTTTATTAAATTTGTGGGCGGTATTTTAATCACAACGCCATTTTCTTTTTACGCAGTAACTTCTCACCACTCGATATT
Organism: Dasysyrphus albostriatus; assembly: GCA_946251815.1. Lineage (NCBI taxonomy): Eukaryota > Metazoa > Arthropoda > Insecta > Diptera > Syrphidae > Dasysyrphus > Dasysyrphus albostriatus. The sequence continues at coordinate 145,548,973 of OX276336.1, forward strand.
CTTCACTTGCAACTCTTGTTTTACTCTGTAGAATTTGCGTATGTGCATATCTCGTCACGTTTTTCGTATTCATCATCATATCACGCATTAATTATTGTCTCCTTGATAGTACCACCAAGTTTTGGCATCAACTTTGAACAACATTTTATACATATTTTTGAGATTACAGCAACCACAAAAACAGTAACAGAATTCTTCAGCAACATTTCTCAGTGCCCAAAGTAGAACTTTTTTTTTTTAATTTCTAATATTATTGGCTTTATTATATTCAACAGCAATATCGTTACTTTCGAATTCAGACAAAGAATTAAAACATTGATACAAAAAGAATGCTCATAAAAGAAAATATCTTAACTTCTCTTAAAAAAATACCGTCTTACTTATATTAGATGAAAATAAACCCCAAAAGTCACACACTACAAAAATGCAAACTAAAAAACTTCCAACCTCAAAAAAAAAAAATATTTAATATAAAAATCTATATATTATGCATTTAAAAAATACACTTAAAACATAATCGTAGAGTGTGCGAATTTCAGGAGTATGCTAAACTGCGTAAATAGTTTGGAGCCGCAAAGTATGAATTCTGGCATCGAACATGCCGCATTGATGGTATCTGAGGAAAAAACCCAACATGATTCACGTAAGAATTTCATCTACTAATAAACTTCCAAATGTTTTTTTTTTACTAAATATACATAAATCAAATATTTATACATATAAAAATGATATAAGACAAAATAAAAATAAAATTATACAATAAATCAAAATAAAACAAAAATATTTAAAAACACAACGACACTGAATTTAAATGTTTTTCAAAACACCGACATCATACATTTACATAAAATTTGCATTATTTCAAAAAAATAAAAACAATACAAAATATAAAAAAAAATGCTAATAAGTTTGTGTCAGTATATTAAAATTATTCCATAAAATTATTTATGTTGAAAATATGTGTTTTTTATTTTTTTCTTCAAACATGCTCTAATTTTTTTGATTTTTATGTACTGTACTACTACTGTCTCTATATAATAACTGCTCTATTAAAAACATAAATATTGACTGTCTAATCTTTTGTCTCTGTCTGTCTTATTTTGAGATGAAAATGGTTTTTTATATTTTCTTATAATAACATTTTGTGTTGTAAAATGAAATTAAAATGATTTGTTAATTTGATAATTGGCTTGAGTTAGTTTGATTTGTAGTCAAATCATTTTTAAATATGCATTCATTTATTATTTTTGAGCTAAGTACCTATACATTTCATTCAAAAGCATTAAGTTGTCGTAGTAAACGTATGTTTTGTTACAAAAAGGGTTTAATATGGATAGTACATTAAAAAAAAACACACAATTTTTGTGTAATAAATGAGTGATTTTATGACTTTTAAGTCCTTCAAGATATTATTAGCAAATTACCGAAACTCCCCAAAACTTTCAGAACAAAACAGACTCCAGAATACCAGTAAAATTTATAATAATCCTGAAGGATTTGGTACTAAATGAACAATTCACTTTATAACAGAAAATTAAATTAGACATCTCCAGAAAAAGTTCTAACTGTTAGGTTATTTCAACATATTTCCTTAAAGCTTTAAAAATTAACTTTTTCTTTTTTTTTTAAATCAAAAATGTCACACACTTTGCAAAAATATTTAATTTTGATTATAAAACGGAGAGAATTTTTATTGAACTGATAATATGGAGACGTAAGGAGAATTGTGGTCTGACTTTAGAAAAATGTTCAATGAATTTGAAAATAATACTGAAACGTCATTCAAAGTTTAAAGTCTGTATCATGACCCAGGTTTGCATTCTAAAAGTTATCATTCCATTTTCAGTTTTTTAGGGAAATAATGCAATGGCAATCTTTTTCATAAGGCAATATTGTCTACTTAAAGTGATATTGTTTCTAAAAACAATTCCTCAATTAATTGAAAAATAATTGCAATTTTAATTGAAAAAGATATCAATTTCCAAGGCAACCTGAGAAATTATTTTTTACATTGTGTAAGTGACAGAAAATTTTCTATTATAATTAAGGTTATTGTTTACTATAATGAAGTGAAACACACTTCAATTTTCATGGGGAGCTGAGAAATGATTACATACATTCACAGTGACAAAAATGTGTTCTATAAGAATTGTGTTTATCGTATTCTGTTCTTGGCTTAAAAATCACAATAAGTTACACCCACTTAATAAACCAACTGAAACACGACCTTAATCTTTAAAGCTTATAGCAGTCGAAATATCATTCTTGATAGTCTAGCGAATTTTCAAAATAACAGGAATATAAATTGACGAGCGTAGTGTTTTTTTTTTCTAAATCAAATTAAAAACATCTACTATCCATATTTAACTTAAAATGTCCTTATTTTAATTTTTTGTTATAGTTGTCCTTTAGTTTCTGTGTGATTTGAAATTATTAAAATAAAACAAATTTATTAACCAATTAAGAACTTTAATTTTCTTCCCATTTTATGAATCCTCTTGCGTTCCTTACATTTTCATTTGAATAAAAAAATAAAAAAAAAATAAACCAAACTTCTACACTTTCTCTGGATATTGGATGAATGAAAAATTAAAATAATTCAAATTTGAATTAAAAAAAATATAAAAATACAACTAAAATTTGGCCAATCATAAAAACGACAACTATTTAAATAAAAACACTGCATGCATTACAAAACAATAAACAAAAAAATATATACCTACCTAAATAAAAAAATTAAGTTTTTGGGACCACTTCGTTTTCATTAACGGTTGAAGGCATGGGACCTTACCCATTAAGCGATAGCACTAATTTATTGGGTCCAACAAGTTTGGCTGGCAGCTCAACTTGTCACTATACGAACTATGGTACAAATATAAATACACCAGTTCCTATACGAAAATGTTACTACAGTAGAGACAGTTTCCGAAGGCATTCAGCGCATGGAAGAATATGTTCCTCAGGTATATTGCAAATAACAAACGTTACGAAACTAACTACAACAAGCAACAAAATAAATTTTGAAAAAATACAGCAAACATTTTTATCCTTTTTCTTATATGTAATTAAATTTGAATCACCGAAGTAATAACATATTTAAAAAATTATGAAAAAGAATTTCACGACATTTATGTTGATTTTTTTTAAGTGTTCATTTAAAATAACTCACAATTTTGATTAATCACCTAGTTTTCAATCCACGTAATGGCTGTGACTTTATACAAAAATAATAAAAGGGAGAAGTTTTAGTCACAAATATAACGTTGGATAAATGTTTTATACTTTAAGTTTAATTTTCGATTTTAACGCTTCAGCAATGTTCCCAATTTAAGAAAATTAAAAAAATTTAAATTGTCTTACAAAAAGATGAAGAAAAGCTCTGAAAATGAAAGTTGGATATCAAAAAGGGAAATCAATAAATTATTTAAGTATAATATTTTAATAGATTTATCAGCAACTAAAGCAGTCAAACTAAAACAATGGATGTTGTATCACGAGAACTTGGAATTAGCTATTATTGTCCCTCAAAACCTTAAGCCTGCAAACAAATTTGGCATATTCTCCCTGCTAGCGCCACCACTTAACCGTACCACTTAACTTGTTCCTCCCTTTGCTTTTTGATCTCTTTATTTGTATACATAAGTAGCTATATGGGGACAGCTGAGTTCGTATGCCTCATTTTTGGTCGGTTAAATTAATTAATTTTTTGTTTTTACTCAAATGGACTGTTTGTCGTTTTATCAAGGGCTATTTGCTCAAAATTATTCTTGGGATTCCAGTCCCTAAGGTAAATACTATAATTTTGTGGTCAAACAAGTTGGAACTTCGATCACTTAGTCCAAAACTCCTTTCCTTGTTCTAGTCACAAAAACTGGAGTTTTTCTTGCATTAAAAATATCTTGGGTTTTTTCTTTAATAGTTTTAAAGGTACTTACCTCTTTCCTCTTTATTGGTGCTACCCCATTTTGTATGTCAGGCGTTTGAATCACATCCAACCTTAGGTGGTTAGCTTTTACTGTCGCTTAAGTGCTTCTTCAAACATACAGGATCTACAAATTGGTATATTAAGTCCCATATCATCAATTCTGAAAGATATAGAAAATATAATATTATGTCTTCATTATTTCTACAAATAATTTTTCACCTATTCGATGGGAAACACTTTCTTCTGGTATATTCGCTTGGGGAGACTGCTTATGCCGTCTATCTCTACGCGTATCTGATTAGTTTCCTAGGTGCCAGCAACTTTATTTTAGTTAATGATTCTATGGAAGATAAAGTAGTAGGAGAAGAATTATTGTGACTGGAATTAAGAATAAGATGTGTAATAGGTAGAAAACTAACAGCTTAGTTTTAAAGCTTGTTTTTGTTATTTGGCTTTAAATTGGCTTTTGACAGAATGCAATAAAATTTATTTAACCATTAATTTTTGTATTTATTTTCTTATTCTTCAAACTTGATGACTGCCTTCAATTGTCCTGAATCGATTGGAAAGCCATATTAAAAGTAAAACACTTGTTCATAAATCATTTGATGAATCAATGTCTTCTTGTGAGACTTTCAATAATATTAAGCACGTGCTAATTTCTATTAATTTTTAATGTTGTAAAAGAAACTTAACCCAAGGAGTATAGATTTGAAAATTCAATGCAAAAAGAGTCTCTGTGGTCTTTAAGACTAGGTTTTTACACACAAAATTGTAGAAACAAAGAAAAATATTTGATTATAACCAGTAACTTATTCAATAATGCTGAATTTGATTTTTCAGAAACCTCAACAATCTTAATTGAAAAAGTGTTACTTTATTAACTGCAATCCAAAAACAAAAATATGGGAACACTGCTCTTAATATTTTTTTTCTCTGTAACCGCTTAGTAACGACCCAAACGATATCCTGGTCGGAATTTTTGTTTATTGTAAAAACGTTATTTTTTATTATTATTTTTTATTTTAAATTCATTTAACAATTAAAATTATTTTTCAGGACTTCTACATCAGCTGCAATATTGTTCTAAATTGTATATGATTTACTAAACACCAAATATTTTTTTCTTTGCAAAATGCCTCAAAGTATTTTCAAAAAAATGACAAGCTCCACAAATTTAAAAGAGGGAAAGAGAGAGACAATGCCAATAATGTGTGCAATGAAAACATCTAAATATGAATAAGCATAATTTATTTAAAATAAAAATAAAATAAAATAAAATATAATTTTAACCTAATACACATTTTCATTATGGAACATCCATACGTCATTAGAAAGAAGAAAAAAAAAAACAAATCACATTCCTAAGCAAAATTTCAATTTTAGTATCATTTTCTTATGTTTAACAAATTCAGTTTAAATACCTTTTCATTTCGAAAAGCATGTAAGAACTCATTTTTCAAAATTACGTTACCCTCTTAGGGCATGAATTAAAAAGCTTCTTTTCATGTGTCAAAATATGTGATTTTGAATGCAATTTAAAATCAAATCCAAAAACATTGTTGGCATGTTAATCTTGCATGCACTTGCTTAAATTTTTAGTTTTGGAATTAAATAAAAAAAAAGAAATTAATAAAAACATAAAGAATCTGCACAAAACTAAAACCAGACATTAATTTTTTTTTACAAACTCAAATATTATTTGACTAATTTTTCTTTAATTTATCATACAACAGCTGCATCCGAGCGTTGTTTAGAAGGCGGCCGAAATACACAACGGAACGCTGCCTCTGTGCCCCATCACCTTCGTCAGCAAGTACCTGCCTGCCAGAACAGCGGGCCTTGACTGAGGAACGCCTCCCCTCCTGAGACCGCTAGCCTACATTCGAACGCCGATCAACAACAACAACAACTGCACCATCAACATCAACCCTCATCGTCACAGCATCATCACATGCACTGTAGTTATGAAAAGGACATAGTGTGTGATGATCCAGTGTCACATCACAGCGGCGATCATCACTACTATCAACAGCATCAGCAGCAGGCAGAGTATGAGGACGGCACGATGCGGCATCACAAAAAGCAGCCACATCACCAGTCACCTCACAGCCATCATAGTCATAGCCTACATTCGTCACCACATCAGTCTACGGCTCATCAGCATTATGATCATGAACGTACTGCTACAATCGATGGCAGTGAGGTAACACGGCACCATTCTCATTCTCAGCACCATCATCATCGGAGACGGAGGCGACATCATCACCACCATAATGGTGGAGCAGGAGGTGGTGGAACTATTGGTTCTGGTTCCGGACATGGCCACCATCATGGGCACGGGGAACAACGACGCCAGCACCATGAATCGGGCTGTCCGAAACGTCATCGATCTGCAACTGATGTTTCAACAACTTCGATTAATACGTGCCACGAACCTTCGTGTCCCGATCGAGAAGTTCAAGAAATTCTCATTCGAAAAAGTTGTTGTACCTCGTCCCGCACAGAATTGGCCCAATATTTTGCGGAAGACCTTTACGGAACCTCTCGGCGCCCGTCGTCTTGCTGCACATCTTCGGATTACTGTTATCACACAGACTCAACAAGTTTGTATGGATCACGATCATCCTTAAGCAGACAAAACTCGATCAAATCGGGCTCAGTTACTATGCGCAGTAGAAAACGGGTGCACCATCGACAACCGTCGTACACATCGATATCTCTTCGAGGCCTTAACGCTAGCCAGCCAAATAGCCAATTGGGTTCCTTAACTTCGATCTTCGATCGTGCACGAGAAATTGAAAGTGGCAAAATGATCGTTTCTCCCTCAAAAGTCACCATCGAGCATCAGGCATCGGGTAAAGACAGCGGCAGCAATAAGGAACTACCCGAATATGCCTGTTCCCCATCACCGATTCGATGGAGCTTCTTAGCCGATGGCACCACTAGAAAATCTCCAACAGACTACGAGTCAGCCACGGGAGGGGGTCATGGAGGAGGTGATCATCGATCCGATCATCAGCAATCCCATGATCGATCAAGTGCTAGTGGTAGCCGAAAGTGTCGTGATAGCCCGCTGCATATAAGAGGTGGTGCTGGAACTTCAGACGAATATGAAGAATCCACAACAGTACTCTACCATCAGGAGGGAGAGGCATATAATAATTGTTGTAGTAATTACGTTCAATGCAATTCATACCTAGATCACGATTTGCAAATCACCAGCGAAGATATTCACGAGTATCTTTCAAAAGGAAACCAACAAGGAGTGATTTTGAATAATTCCAAAAATTACCCTTTCCAACCTTGTAATGCGCTAGAATTCCAATACAAAAATAATTTCCACAACAACAATCCAGCAGCTGGAGGCACCCTAGAATCACGACGTAGTTCCACAAAGGAAACCAATTTAAATCAAAACTCAACAGATGGCAGCACACTCGAGTCACGCAATTCAACACCATTATCACCAACGAACATTAATCTATCTTCGAGTTCGAATAACATTAATATTGTATTTAACTCCTACCTCGAACGGAATGCCAATGAAGTAAAATTCATCAATACATCCCGTGAGAATGTCGTCTCGGCGGAGGCTCACCACTCTGGATACCTGCCGTATACCTATCCAACGTACGATTACACCAATATGTCATCGAACTCACAGTTCGATAAGCCTTTGGGTATTGATGCGATCGCACCTTCAGAGGAGACTTCAACAACAGCCCGTGTGTTAGATGGTGTGCCATCAATTTCTTCACCACCAGCTGCAGTGATGGTGACTTTTGAAAGCTTCGAAACAGAAGCTTCAGACAACATCCTCCTGTCACATCGAAGTTCACTAAATGGCAGTTTCAATGACGGACATGTTAACTATCAATTCTCTCCGACATCACCCGCATCGGCAGCATCTTCAGTATCGGCTCTTAATGGCGGTCAGAGTAATGAACAACAACGACATAGATATTTCCACCATCATCACTTTACATCTTCTCAACACAGATGGCACCACGTGACAGAGAATTTCAAATTTACCAATGCATTTAAAGGGGTGAGAAAGCGAGCGCGAAAATGTGCCGATTATCTTAAGAAAAAATAATAAGGGAAGTAGAAAATTCAAAATGGCGGTTATATTTTTAAATCAGATCCAGATTATTAGACGTTGTGTTTAGAAAAGATTGTGGTTGTTATGGAGAAGGTTAAGGGAACTTATTACGTCATAACACAGCTGTCATGTTATAATCATTTTTCCCATTGTTATACAAATTAGTAGTATTACCCCACAAAGGTTTAAGTAAGAAACCACGAACAGTTAAAATTAAAAAAGCTAAATTTTGTTTGCTTAATACCCAACACAAACTATTGCTATACATTTATATTTTGGCAACAACTTCAGCAACAAATTATAAAGAAAAGAACAAATTCTTCCTATGCAGGTTTCCATGATTTTACTTTCATCAAACATTCATAAATGCATCCATTCCGTAACTATAACTATCCAATTGTATGTTACTTGTTCGTTATTACAATCTTGAAACAAACCAAAATCAATACAATTTCTGCTGCTGATGTAACACCAGTGATGCACAAATATTTGACGTTTATAAATTTACATAATACTAAAACGTCATGCCTTGCAACATTTTTAGTGATAGAGCCTGATTACACGATTCGTTTTTTCGGACGTTTCGTGTTTCGTCTTTTTGACACATTCGGTGAGGGGTGTAGAAATGTAGGGGGAATGAAAAAACGAAAGCACGTATGAAAATTTCAAGACTTTTTCTGGTTGAACTTTGACGTTTATGATTTGACAAACGAGTAGAGGTGGGGGATGCTTATAATTTTTAATAATGAGCTGTGAAATAGTTTTTCGTGATTTAATAGATATAAAGAGAAGTGATTTAAAAATATTTTAAATTATTATTACTGTCTATTTTGCAATATTTTCCAATGATTGAAGCTCATATTTTTTGAACGTCAGAAAAACGAATGGACTTTTTTTGTTGTGTGTAATCACGCAGGTTCGTACCTGTCAAAAAGATGAAACGCGAAACGAACGAAAACACGAATCGTGTAATCAAGCTCATAGTCTCCTATTACACGATGATTATTTATATTTGTATTTGACTCTTTCGTATTTTCATGAGAGCGAAGGAGAAACAAAAACTTTTCCACCTTCGCAGAAGTTGAATTTTAAAAAGAGTCAGGCAGCACAAAGAATAAGGGTAATAGCATTGCAAAAAAGTGCAGAAATGCACAAATAGTTTGTAGCGGTACATTAATATAGTGATGCTATGCTTGAAATGCTTTGATATAAGCAACTTAGCATAAAAAACAGATATGAATGATGAATCACAAATGCGGTGTAGAATAATTTGCCTATGGTGTTCATTTCTTTGACGTTAAGGTATTCAGGTGTGTGCAACATCAGAAATTAAGTAACTAAACATCTTCTCCTTCAAACTTAAAATAACATAGAAAACTTCAAATTTATACTTCTAAAACCATCTCAACCAACCACAACCGAAACTATCAACGTATAAACCATATTTCCAAAAATTCACCACACGTGTGGAACCATTGAAGCATTTAGAATCCACTGAAATTCAAAGCAGCACAAACAAAAAACGCATTTTACCAAATTCGTACAAGCCTTCAAAAACACCGAACACAACGATTAGGAACAAACAAAAATTACCAGAATACATATTCCAAAATAAAAAAAAACCAATACAAAAACCCAATTAATGCATATGTGGCATCCAAACAGTAAAAACACTCTTCCAACTTTCATCCCTAGAAAATTTAAAAAATTAAAATTAAACCTGTATTTTTAATTTTTAAAAATATATTATTCACGAAACAAAACAAAATATAATGTAAAATGTAGAACAAAGTATATAAACAAACTGTCGTAGTCCTATTTCATTTTGTAATTTTGTATTTTTAAGCAAACAAAAACATAACAAAAACTATAAATTAATAATTAAAAAAAAACAACTGGTGATGATTACGCTATAGCAAATACCAACATTTATTTCTCTTGAATAAAAAATAAAACAAGTAAAGCATACCTATGATATAAACAAAAACAAACAAAAAATAACAAATCCGTATTTATTGTAAAGAAAAACCAAAAACACTTGTTTAATTGTTAAATTTTGTTACAAAAAAATTATTTAAAAAAGCAGTGAAAAAAAACAATTGCATTTTTATTTTTATAAATTTTAACTATTTTTTATATTAGATAAAGTATAGGTTTAAATGTATAAAAAATCAAATGCAATTTCTACCAAAAAAATATATATATAATAAAATAATAAAAATAAATAACGAATTACGAAAAATCACAAGCGAGAGGAGAAAAATTCTAAATTTATATACGAAGCTGAATGTTAAGGATTGTAATAAAAAAGAAAATAATAAAAATAATTGCATTAATGACACACCAACAAATAATAATAAATAACTGTAATAGATAAGTAACACGTTTTCGTTAATAGAAGTAATAAATAAATAAATAAGTGACCGATATAGTTACGCACTGATTAACTATTTTATAATTTTAATTTGTTTGTTTTATTTTGTTAGAAACAAAATATGTACTTATTAAAACACATCTAGATAAATAGGATAATGTTTAATATTTAATTTTATTATTTTTTTAGTTAAACATTTCTGTGGGAAACTAGATTTTTTCACAGTGTTCGTCTTTGCACAAAAAAATGAAAATACAAAAAAGAAACATAAAACAAAAGCCGAAGTAACGAAACTAGTTTAAGATTGTAAATTATATAAAATAGAAAGTCGAAAGGCGCTAGGTAAAATATATAAAAACTACGTTTCTTTGTTATGTATAAAAATTTATTGTATTTGTTAGGAAAATTATCTGATTTTTTTCCGTAAATGATGATTTTAGAAAAAAATATTTATAAAAAAAAAATAATAACTATTGTCTTCCAGTTTTCTCGTTTATACAAATAGTTGGTATTGTTTTACTGTTTCGTTTTTGTTTGTTTAATATTTATGTTGGGATAACACATTCAAGTTTCAAGCCATGTTTAAAACCTTTGCCGTGTATTCTAGACCAAAAGTTTGAAAGGAACGACACACTTATTAGGTGGAAAGGAAACATAAGTTCGAAAAATCTTAAAATAAATGCCCGAAATGTTTTTACAAAAATTAAATTTTCAAAAAAATAATTTATGCGTAATGCGTATCACTGGTATCGAGGAAAAAAAATTCGAGCTTTAAAAAGAAAAAAGTGGTACCTAATATGTAGGTCTTTTCCAAATATTTGCCTTGTTTTTAAGCGTATTTTTTCTTCGCTTAAAAAATGCAGGTATACTAAATTGTTGTTGTATTTGACATATGATTTTTTTTCAAGCCCAGATAAAAAAGCTTAGTTTTCCAAACTTGGTGAAACGTTACTAAACAGGCATACTATTTGACTCCAATTTTTGCCCAATACATGTTCAGCAATTCTATAGCTGGGAAGTTTTGGAACGTCTGTCCAAACGCTCACGAGAGACTTAAATATTTCCTCTTTGATTAGTTCTGCCCAGAGATTATCAAATAAAGAAGGCAATCCTCGGTGGTCAATCTGATTTGCCTACAAGCTCAAACGAACATAGCTGGATTGATGAGATTGGCAAAGTATTAGTGAAAACGAGTGGCACACGCACACATAGAATCAACTCGTCATTCAGCACATGTCTTGTTGTTGTTGCAATTCACATCTATTCTTCGACACGAAATGAAATGACAATTTCAACAATGTAAGCAAATGGGTTTTGGAGGGTAAATCGTACAAAGGATTGCCATCTTTATATTGATAAAATCTCTGGTTCGGAGATTTTTTGGGGAGAAAATTGTCTGATATGTCAAATTTCACGTTGTATGTCGTGTAAATACAAAAAATTCTTTGCTGTTGTGGGTGGAAAATGTTGCTAAAAGTTGCCACCAAACCGTTTCACAGTTTTTCGGCTATTCCCTTGTCGCCGAGAGAATTTAATAAAAATTTGATAGACTGCCAATTTGAACGATGCTATGTATTCTCTATCTATCTACAACATTAAAATCAAAGTACAATGAGACTTGATGAAATTTGCAATTATTGCATCTTCAAATTATTTTTTGCGCACCTCTTACTTATGCTCATAAGATATTATGACTGCTGAAGTTATGCAAAGTAATTAAATTGGGGCTATTGAGTCCAGTCGATATAAATCTTGTTTTTTAGACCATTTTTATCTTCGCTTGAAAAAAATTATGTAACATAAATGTACAACAGCAATACGGAATTATACCAATTTTTTGGTGTATTTTAAGCAAAGATGTAAATCCACTAAAAACACGGTTATAATTGACTTCCACTGTGCTAAGCAAATATAACCAATGCAGTTGGAGCTTACGAGTATTAATGCCGTTTTCGATTGGATGTTTGGAGTACTCCCTTTTTAGCCCTATACTAATCCAATTTTTTCATAAGCCATTGGAATGGAACGGAACGCAAAACCAAGCGAAAATGGCATAAGCTTATCGTTTTGCTAAAAAGGAAGCTTAATGAGCGTTTAAGTAAAATGTGGTAAGATGTGTTTGTAAAGAGCGGAGATAACAGCGAAGTTTTCATTTTAACGTTCGGAGTTATTTTTTTGAACTCATATATCAAACTAACCTTATTCGATAGGAATGGAACAGATCCAAAATCCAACTGAAAAGGATATAAGCACTTGCGCCACCGATTATCACTTCTTGCAAAAATTCATCAGCTTTAGATGTCCATTACTTACCATAGTAAGAAGTAAATCGCGGTCCTTTTTATTTTAACGACAAGAACCCACATGGCTAGGTCCACCTTTTAAATTTAATTTAACTTAAACTCATTTCCCAACAAAGCTCAAAGCTCTTTTTAATGAAAGATATTTATGTTTTATAATTAATGTTTTTTTTTAATTTGTTTATTTTTAACATTTCTATATCTTATACAAAAAAAGTATTTGTTTCATCAAATCGAAGTACCTATTTGTAGAAAATTCTCATGTAAATATAAATTTTTTTTCTTTAAATATATAACAATATGAAATGAATTAAAATAAAACAAAGTAAACTTAAGTACATATTATTATTATATAATATATAATATTTGATGCACTGCCAAAACGGTTTTTAACTAATTAAATTAAAATTTAAAAAAAATAATGATTTCATAAATTTAAACAACAAAAAAAAACGTAATTTTTCTTATTTTTTACCTGCAAAACTGTTATAAAAATAAAAAATATTTATAAAACAAAAAGAGTTAACCTATTATGTAAATAGTATTCTTGAATGCACAAAATGAATCAAACAGCATTAAAAAAAAAATAAAAGCAGTACATTATTTCCAAGAAAAAAATATAAGCAAATAAAAAACAACTATTATAACCCATGCACTAAGTTAGTGCTTAAAATTATTATTTTAATTTTTTCATGTAAATATATTTATTTTATTTTTTTCAATTGTGTTAATGTTAAAATAAAAAATGAATAGCAATGAAAAATTAAAAAAACGTTACTTACTAATTAATGCCAGTATTCAAAACTTTTTATAAAAAATATCTACGAATAAAAATTACTATAGCTAAATTAAAACGAAAGGAAAAATAAACAATTAATTCCAAAAAAATTAAATTAAAAAAACGAAGGAATTTAAATTAATAAAAGAACTTACACCCACTCAAACTAATTGAAGAGAAAATTAAAGAAAAAATTCCTTTAACAAAATTAAAAAACAAAAATAGTTAGTCTTATAAAAAGAACAACAAATATATAAATAAATAATCCAATTTAAATTAAGTAGTTGACTATGATAAATACTTTAATGCATTTTGAAAAATTATTTTCTCTCCTCTTTCTTCTCCAAGTCATAGAATAATAAAAAAAGAAAACATAAATTATGAATTTGAAAGCAATTGGACTTGGATAAGAGAAAAAAAAAGTAAAGTTATAACTAAAAACAAAAACCTAAAATAAAATAAAACACAATAAGATTTAATTAGAGTTGAACAAATGCTAAAATTAATTAAAAACAAAACCTAATTAAATAATAAAAATAAAACTAAATTTAAAACGAAAATAGTTTGATACAAGTCACTAATATTATTAAAATTGAAAACAAAAACACTAGCATAAACAATTAATCGATACATTTTAAATTATTAATAACAAAATAACAACAAAAATACAAAAAAAAAATGTCGATATGGTTTCAGTGTTAAAGCATTGCAAACCACGACTTTACGATATTAATTAATTGCTGTTTTTGCTATGCACTTGTACATACAACTTAATTTCAAATTAAATTTATGTATAAAAATGGATAGAAATTTAATCTTACATAAAAAGAACTATAAAAAGACATATCCATTGCAATTTGAAGGTTAAAACAATATAAAACTTTTTTCCTTTATAAATACCAATAACAAAAACAAACAAACAAAAAAAAACAATCAAACAAAGGGCATGCCAAAAATGGCAGTTAATGTTATATTGTTCGTTATTCTAAATGTAAATACATTAAAACCTTATGTATAGTAAAAAAAGGAATAAATAAACAAAACAAAAAACAACAGTTTATAATAGACTTAATAAATATTTAAAACAAAAAAGATATTTAACAAAACAAAATTTAAAAAAAATTCAAACCGCAAGAATAGAAAATCAAATAAATTAATACAAAAAAACTAGGTGTACAATTAAGAAAACCAGAAAAAAATAATTTTAATCACACTAAAATACAAACAAATTTCTTTAGTTTTTTATTTTTGTTAATTTAACTGTATTTTTTTTCTTTTTTTTTCACTATGCAGACATTGACAAGAAAATTCGAAAATTCTTGTTTGTATTAAATAAAACATATTAAAACAAAAACCTTAAATAATATTTTGTATTTTTTTGTAAAAACTCTAAAACTGCAAAAAAAAATTATAAACACTCACACACACAAAAATACTTTATTTATCGGAAAACACATACATTTTGAGTTTGAGAATTGTTTGTAACTTTTGTAAAGTAGATATTTATGATTTGTAGTTAATACCAGAACTTAAATGCAATATATCAATAGATATCATTATTTAAAAAAATATATATATATTAAAAAAAGATATATTGAAATGACAGAAAAAACAGAAGATTATCAATACAAATTATGATTACGTCTTGATTTAATAAGTTTTGCTCAATTTAGCAAAGAAATAAATAATAAAAATGAAAAATTCGTTAAGAAAATTTTGATGCGTCTTTCAATTTTTTTGGTTTTTTTCAAAATTGGTTTTATAGAAATTTACCGAAAGGTGGACATGGACATACATACAAAATCTGTATTCGCATCTGCACTGTTAACTCTGAACGTATTATCAATTCGAACGATTTATCAATTTAAATTGAATGGCTACGCTAGAAGGTACCAATGCCAGTATCGTACCAAATCACCTTTTTTCGTAGCAAAAATCAAACTAAGTTTTATGAGTTGTTTCCAGTGTTGTTCCCCTAAAAAATTTTTTATTTTACATTCCTTTTTCTTATCCGGGAATCAAATTAATTTATTGTTGGAATGACATTATTCAAAGCATATAAAATAACCATGTTAGTTACTTAATAAAGCAAAAATTCCAAAATAGGTAAAAAGCACCAAATATGTTATTGGACTTTATGAAGAAAAAAAGAAAAATAAGTCCACAAAGAGTACCAATAAAAAAAATCCTTCTCTTTAAGAAAAACCTACCACAGATTTGGAGTGGAGGGGACGGGTATTCAGTAATTTAATATCCAGTGAATATTTAAATTTTTTCGAATATTTGTTTTCTTTGAAAATTGCAGTTTTGTTTTCGAATTCATGTTCCAATTCCGTGTAGCTATACAATAGGCGTCTTTTTATTGGAAAGTATAATAGCTAGCGCAATAAAATTTCACAAATCGCAGAAAGTGTCGATGAATAAGTAAGTACTAAAGTGGCTTTGTTGTTGTTTACAAAGGGAAATTTTATTGCACTAGCTATGGTTTCCCCAATAAAAGGCACCTACTATTATATTTTTAAGCACCATTGCATTAACATATGTATATTTTAAATCCAAAACACTACATTTTTGATCACTAAGGGGGCAACACTGGTTGTTTCCTAGGCTTTTGGGGAAAGAATCTTTTCTCCAGACAAAACAAAATTAGCAAGAGCTATTATTTTCAAAAAAAAAGTCGACTACATAAGTAAATCCAACGAACAGAACAATGCTGACTCCCTAGACACCCAGTAACAAGGAAGATTAATTCAAGCCACTGCGGATGCGAGAGATCTTAGTCTGCATAACTGAGGCTTACCCGGGAATTGATAATTGGCAACAATAGTTGTAAGGCATTGAAACTTACTTTCAGTCAAAACAAATTGATTAACTTGTATTAAGTTTTTCTTTATTTAAGTATTACTCTTAATATTATTAACATTTCAAATACTTTTTTTTTATTTTATTTATTTATATAATATAATATAATATATGTATTTTGAAAATTAATTGTTTAATACGTATATAATACTTTTGCATATACTTATATCATGCTCTTAATTTTAACACTGTCAATAGATTCTAGATAGATATTTTAAATTCATAAATATATTCATATATATTATAATATCTAAAAATAGTCGAATACATTTTATTAGTATTTATATTAAAAATACAACAACTAATAGTTAGGTTTATTTGTAAATAAGTCTTCGTGGTTTTTCTTTTTTTTTTTTTAATTTTCTTAACATAAAATAATAAAATAATTTTTTATATTGGAAGTTTAATAAAATGGCAATGAATTGCATACTTAAAAAAGATAAATCTTTTCACTGTTCGGAAATGGCAAAAAAGAAGATACATAATCAAAAGCAACATCACATTATTTGTCTAAGAGAATAAATTAATGGAACTGGTAAGATATTTCAATGAAGCCACAACAAGAATACAAAAAAAAATACAATAACCTTATGCTACCCAAGAAAAATTATCAAACCAAGGACAAACATTGTAAGTTTTTCGAATGATTAAACTGTGTCATGTAATCGAAAAGATTGAATCATTAAATTTATTTCTTCTATTCTGCGTGATGTCCTTGATTCCTTAATATCATAATAAAAATGCGCTTAAATAATAATAAATGCCTTACTAATAGGTGAGTAATAATAACTGTTAAAAGGTTCTTATTCTGTATATAATTCTAAATACCCTCATCGCTATTTCCTTCTGTTTCTTCGTCTAACAGCATGCTCGTTGATCCATAACTACGGAGTCTGAAATCAATAAAAAAATGCAATTTAGTAAATGAACTAAATTTTTAAAAGTAATTTTCTAACGCTAGTATAAACTTACACACACCAAAGCATTTATTTTTATAAAAATAAAGCAAAAAACCAAAGTAAAAAAATTAAATTGCTTAATTTTATTAAAACACAAACACACACACACATAAACCGCTACTTACTTCATCATCATCGGAAACCTTCAAACCATCCAAATTGATGCTATTTCTAGAAAATGGATCTTTTTTATTTCCAATGCCAACGCCACCACCAATACCAACACCAACACCAATACTGCCACCACCAGCACCAACATTACCGCCACCGCCAAAAGCCGAGGAACGCAAATGATCATCGAATACTTGCATAGAAGTTGGCCCACCACCAGTGCCATTGCGATTACTCATTTCACCAGAATTCCCATTGCTAGAGGCCAATAAGTCCAAGTTTTTATTTCCGGTCGCATTTGAGGAGCACTTTAAGTTGCCAAATCTTCCTGATGATCGTTCACGTTGCTCGCGCTGGTGATGGTGGTGATGTGGATTATCAAATTTTTGTTTAGCTCTTTCGAAATCAAGATTTCGTGCCTTGGACTCAAAGATGTTCTCTTCTAAGTGCGTTGGCTTGGCGTCGAAAAACGACTGATTTAGATTAAGAGTTCGATCGGTTTGACTGGATCTTTTTGATGATTCCCCACTGGCGGTGGGAGCGCCGCAATGACGTGGCGGATCATCAAAAAGCTGACGCAAATCATTTATATTTGGTTTGCATTCTACTAATGGGAGATTACTTGTTTTGTGCGATACAATTGGTATGCCCGATGCTGAGGTGAGAGATGATGAACCAAAATTAGTGGGACGTTGTTGTGGACTTGCTGAACGTCTAATTAATTTTTTAAGGTGTTAGCAAATTAATTTAGGAAAGCAGCGTCCAAAGGTAGGTTAAGATATTTTGTTAAGGCCAATGGGAGAATTCACCCACAGTGTTAGATACATGGAAATACACTTACCTTGTTTGTAGATGTTGAATTTGAACTTGAAGTCCCTCTGTTTGACCGATAAGTTCATCATTGGAACGTTGAAGACGTCGAACTTGATTGCACGCTGCGTCTAGCTCATCCTCGGCGCCAGCTAACTCCCTTTTAAGTTCTTCTACTCGTGCCCGCAAGCGTTTTACCTATTAACATATCAGATATTCAAGAAATTTTACTTTTCTATCTTTGAGTACAAAATAACCTCTCCTTCATATTGTTCTGCCCGACGAACAGCATGACCCAGTTCTGTATTTGTCTCTGCAAGTAGTTTCTTCAGTTTGGAATGTGACTGCTTTATTTCACCGATTTCCTGTAAGGTTATTTTTGGTAATTTTCTATCTACCTTTATTCGTTTTCATTTAAGAGACTACTAGTAAATAGTATATTCATTTTTGTTTTTTTTTTTAGCACTCTTTGAAATTTCCCTAAAATTTTGCCTACAATATATAGAGTACTTTTCAAGACACCTACCTTATTTTTTTCGGATAGCTCTTGTTGTAATGTCCTGAATTCAACATCACTAGCTTGAACAGGCCGTCCCTTACGATCGGATCTCTCTTGTAAATCACGTATTTCTGATCTTAGTTTTTTATTATCCCTTTCGAGGGCAAGCTTCTCAGTTTCAAGTCGTTCACGCTTTCCCCATTCGGATGCGTTTTCTGCTTGCAATCTTTCCAGCTGAAATCAATTTCAATATTATAAATCAAAGATATATCTTTAGAATCAAATATAATAAAAATATTTGAACCTCAGTTCTTAGTTCACAGAGTCGCCTTTCAAGATTTTCTCTTGCTGATACTTCTTCTTGAATAGAATTATTTAAAATTCGTACTTCAGCTCGATGTTGTTCTTGGAGTGTTAAAAGTTCTCGAACTGCTTCCTACATAGATTTAAAAGAAAAAACAATATGAATTGAATTCAAGCTTCCAAAAATAAAATCAGTTTAAACTCACTTGCTTTGCTGATCTTAATTCTTCATGTTTATCACGAATTTCTTGGATTTCAATAGAAACTTTTTCTATATTTTTGTGCAACATGTGCTTTTCTCTAAAAACATATTAGAGATATATAAAGAGATTTCAAAAGCTTGGATTACTCTGGAACTTACTCTCTTTCAACTTGAATAGTCTTCTGAGCTTCATCTAGACGCAATTGCAACATGGAGATTTTTTGCAATAAATATTCCTCATCAAAATCATCCTTCGATAGCTGTTGGATCAGGCGTTTCTCTTCAGCTGTCTCCTCATCTTAATCAAATTGAAATACGAATATTCGAACTTGTTTTACAATTCTCAACGTCTTACCTAATAGTTCATTAAGATTTTTTGGCACAGCTCCTTGCAATACGTACTCTTCAATATCGACATCCTTGATGTCGCCTCCAACTGCTTTGGTTACCTAATACGAAAGTGAGACAAGATGAGGAGATTCAGAAGCAATTCATTTCTAAGAATGGATAAAAATGCATTGTGAAGTAAGGAATAGTCTTGCTTCAATTAAATAAAAAAAGTAACACCGCTGAGTCCAAATTAACGATTTTCTATTCACGACTGAAAAAGCAATATTATTTTTAAAGCAACTAGCAGGCTGATTCAGGGGATATGTTTCCCATCAAAAAAGCATTACCATACCATCGAGAAGAAAGAATTCTTTCATCCGACATGAACGATTAAATAAAGGAACATATTTTTTAAAGATCAACTTTCACTACTTTTTTAACCATCATTGAATATTGTATTTTTACCAATCCGTCTTCACTGTTCACATTCTTTAGACCATCCGACGATTAAATAAAGGAACATATTTTTTAAAGATAAACTTTCACTACTTTTTTAACCATCACTGAATATTGTATTTTTACCAATCCGTCTTCACTGTTCACATTCTTTAGACCATCCGATGAAATGTCAGGAGAACAGTTGTTATCCCTCCCATCCCGCTCAGGTTCATCGCTGTTGTCGATTCTGTTGGGTTGAAATAATCCAAAATTAGAAACCGCAAAGCAGACAACACCTCGACAAGAAACTCACCCTTCTTTGTGAAACTGTCCAGCATGTTTCATCATCAGCATATGCACCTTTTCCATTTCCTTCTTCAGCTGGGTAATCTGCATCTCGAGATCGTTCTTCTCGCGCTTATACGAATTAGACTCCTTCATGGCAATATCAAGATTTGCTCTCAATTGTTTGGCTTCCTCGCGAGCTTTGTTGCGTTCGTTACGAACCTGAAAATGCAATTGAATGTTTTACCACTGTTTGTGTTATGCCCACCACAAAACATCAATGTTGACTCAGTAACGCTGCAGTAATTGAAAGGCATTCAATTCGAAGGCAACGTGTGCAATCGCATATCGATCAAACTACTTTTACTAGACATCATTATCAAGCATTGCAATCGCACTCGAAATAAAATACACGTAATCGAAGCGAGTGTTCTTATACTCTTGCACTCACCTTGCTCCATTTCTCACGCCAATTGGCTGTACAATCCGACCACCATTTCATCGTTTTCTCCATTTGGGCAGCACGAGCTCGTGCTTCTTCAAGTTCTCGCTGTCGTTGGGACTGCAAGAAGTTTTTTTTATTAACTTTTTTTTTCATTTCTTTGTAGATTTCTTATTGTAATGTACCTCACGAGCTTCCCATTCCGTTTCTCCGAATCGTGCCGATATTGATGTTCCAGATATATTTCCATCTTGAGGCAGATCACGATGTCGTCTAGATGCTCCAAGGGATGCTGCAGCAACGCCAGGAGTTGTTGTTGCTACACCACCTCCACCACTTTGAGACATGTTTTTTCCAATTACAATTAATACCCGTTTAACTAAATTAATTATTTTTGTTGAAATTTGTTAGATTACACATTTAATTGAAGAAATATTTTCGAAAAAAGAATTGTGAAATTTTTTTGTTGTTTATATTTTGCAAAACGCCCACAGAAAGCATATTTTGACAGCAATATTTGAAGTAAAGTGAAGTTGGTTACAGTTGGGAAAACAATGGCCGCATTCAATCCAAATATTTGAAAATTCAAATATGAAAATTCAGACATTTTTTTGTGAAGATTCTAAGAAATATAAACTTGTTGAAATAGATCCAAATAAAATCAAGGGTCCGATGTTGTTGATGTTCATGATCCTGATCATGATAAATAACTTGATCTTATGAAGTTAGCCGCTTCGCAATATTTTAGGCGATATAATTGGAATATAGGAATTAATTTATTTCTAAGGCGAGTATTTTTACTGCCAGCCAATTTGAGTTATAAAATGTTTGTGTAAAAATAGCATCCAGTAGCAAATGATCTTGTGCTGTTAAAATCCACTGGTTTTGATAAAAAGAGAAGGCAAGAGCAATGAATTATTCAACTTACTGCCTCAAATATACAAATGGACTGATGGTTTGAAATAGAATGTTAAATATCCGGACATCCCATGTTGTTTTTGCAATTAGATACGTGCTAAAATTGATCCGAATTAGATCATGTGGATAACAAAATGCGGCTCTTTAACTTGGTTATTATTGGGTATATTTCGTTTGATTTTCACTTTCCAATAAGGCTTTGTACAAATTTAGTTTAGTTTAAGTCCATTCTCGAAATCCGAGACTGTCAATTTTTGTTGGTCAACCTCTTAACACTAGTCCTCCCAGCTCTTATAATTTTGCATTGCTTAGTCGGTATTCATTACATGACTTAATTTTTTAGAGACGATCTTTTTGTTGTTGTACAATGTTTTTCCTTATTCCCTCCACCAACAAACAACAAAAATCGAACTGGAAAAATCGGGTCATGTGAAACGTAACGAAACGTAACAATTATTTTTTTTTTAAATAAAAGTAAAGCCCAATATAGGAACGTAATTTATCTGTTTTTGTCTTTGAGAAATCCTTATTTGGTTGTAAATCTTCACTTGTCTAACTGCCCCCCCCCCCCCCCACATAATTTAATAAGAAGAGTAAAATGTGGTTTAATAAGCTTTACATTTGAATTTCTAAGGGAAATTTCTCAAAAAAAAAACAAAACAAGTATATTGGGAGAGGTTTTAACTGGATTTGGGAGCTTAAAATTTGGTACTATTTTCAGTAATTTTTTTTTTACTAATTTTGTTATAAAAAATTATAAACGTTGTTTACATAACCTTAAAAATTGTGAAAAAACGATAATGACTAACCTTACTAAGGATATCTCGAAAAGTAAAAAGGATATTAGAAAGATTTTCACTCAATTAGAAGAAATTGATAAGTGGTTTTACTAATTTAAAAAAATAAAATTACCTTCCGTTGTTGCATAACCTCAAAAATTGCAAACATTTCCATTTTTCAACGGAAATATCTTGAAAAATTCAGCTGGATTTTAGGTCAGCACCCAAAAGTATTCCTACAACCATTTCGAACATGTCGTGTGTAGAACTATAATTGTCTGAGGGACGCTAAAGCTTATGTTATAAACCATCAGTCGTATTTATAAACTTTGTCTAACTTAAAATAGCTGTCTAATTCCAAAAAGTAATTAATAAACTTTGCTTTCTGTTGTCCTAAGGTCGCCTAACTTGGACAACGGCATCAGCTGCATAAGATTTGTCTAAATTGACATTTTAGTTAGTTAAATAATTTATATTTTCAACTACTTAGGACTTTTAAAAAGCTGTATAACTAGTTAACCACATAAAAAATCTAATAAATTCGGCTGCATATCTTTAAACAGGGAACACACACCAATACTATACTTTTTATCTATCTCATTTTTTTATTCCTATTTTACCAAATGTCTGTTTAACTTGAGTTGAGTGCGCTCGGGAGCATATCTCAAACTTCTGAAAGCTAAAGTAAACGAAACGAGTCATATTTCTCACCATAAAAAAAACGTTTTGCTTCTAAATGAATATGTATAAATATTTATAATTTTTAAATAAATAAATAAATTAATTAAAAATTTTAGAAAAGTTTCAGACTGATGAATATCTTTACAACATCAAGGTGTCATTGTGGTTGATGGAGTTGTGGTTGGGGTTGTGGTTGGAGTTGTGGTTGGAGTTGTTGTTGGAGTTGTGGTTGGAGTTGTGGTTGGAGTTGTAGTTGGAGTTGTAGTTGGAGTTGTAGTTGGAGTTGTTGTTGGAGTTGTTGTTGGAGTTGTTGTTGGAGTTGTTGTTGGAGTTGTTGTTGGAGTTGTTGTTGGAGTTGTTGTTGGAGTTGTTGTTGGAGTTGTTGTTGGAGTTGTAGTTGGAGTTGTTGTCGTTGATGGCCTTAACTTTTCAATAAGAGCACTAAGGGGACTGGAAAAAGTGTAATTTGTAGTTCCAGGTGTAACAGACATTAGCGATGGAATCCTCTGTAATAGTGCCATCAGTAAACCAATTCTCGCAGATGATTCATTATTTGGATGCTCCAAATTGATTTTTCCATCTTCGATTATTATTTCTATTTTGTTAGGTGCATTCAAATTCTCAGAGTTAGCTCTCAAGAATATCTTAATGTCTTCAGCATTATTTGGTATTACTGGAACGGCCAAACAGCTCACTAGAAAAATACTAAATACAACCTGAAAATTTCACAAGAATAAATAAAATGTAACACAATTTTTATTTAAAAAATTCAGATCACCACTTACAAGTTCCTTCATGGTCTTCAATTTATTAAGAAATGTAAAGACTTTAAGATTTGCCTTTTCTTTTTATAGCAATTTACCAAATCCAAAAATTCAAAATTTGACTGAAATTTATTAGGAGGAACCACAGCGAGCTAGGTGTGATAATAAGTACCGTTCGTTGGTTTAGAAATTATTTTGGATGATAGTGTTAATTGAATTTATATATATTTTTTTTTTTGCAAATATGAGATTCAACTTGTGGGTTAGAAGTAAATTATTGCCGAAATATTTTTTGCTTTTAATGCTAATTTTCGTCAAACATCAATAAAAATGTTGGATGATATAAGGGTATGTAACAGAATGAAAGAAAGTTCACAATAAGATTTATGGGTAAATGATCTATTTTGAATGCAAATATTCTAATTTACTCACATCATGAATACATATTGATATCGTGAGCATATCATTTGTAGTATTTTACATTCGAACTATATATGAAATTAAAGTTTGATGGTTTTTATTCAGCTTCTTCCATCTATTAGATTGGTAGCAATAATATATCAAAGGAACTTCGTTTATGAGGGTGGCACTTATTTTAATTTTATTTTTACGATGAAAAGATGAAGAATTTTTAATTTTAAGCTGGGGATTCAGCAGCAAAGTAAGTATAGATTCAACGTGAACGTTGCGTCATATGTACATATTATAATCACCAGAAAGTTATTTTTAAAAACAATATGTAATCATACGTTTTCCTGGTACTTATGTTTAGCTAGGAAAAATATTTGATTTTCAATAATCTTTTTGTATGCGTAATTCATATTTTTTATAAATGAATACAATTTTTGCTTTTCTCGCCTTTAAATTGAATGATTTTAAAAATTTTAAAGAACGTTTTCTTATGCGTACAAAAAATTATGTTATTTTACTATGCGCATAAGTTATTGTAATTTATGTGATGACTTCGAAAAATGAACTAACGACTTTTAAGCTTAGTATAGGCACATACTAATTTATGTGCTTAAAACCTGCAATGAAATTTGCGTTCGTGATATGCAGAGATATGCAGCTAAAATATGAGTTTTAAGCTTTACAGAAAAATAGTAAACTACATATTTGAAATCGTACAGAGAGTGATGGAGAAGACGTGACAACACCGTGAGGGACGTATAACAATAGTTTTGTTTTTTAGTACACTTTTATCTTCGCTTCGAAAAAAGTAATATGTTGAATACAACAACAATTTGGTTTAATCCCGTATTGCTATGGTATTTAACTTGCTACTTTTTTTAACCGAAGATAAGTATACACCAAAACACAAGGTTAATATCGTCTTACCCAAAGAGGCCTCATCGCGAGGAGTAGATGGACTAAACTCACCAAAAAGAATGGTTAAGAATAATAAAACTGAGACTCAGGTTGTAAGAAGAAGGAGTCTTATGTATGTAATAAAGCAGTGTGTCCCAGCAAATAACAACATTGAACCGCTGGCAATGAAAAAATAACTTATCACTTTTTAGTTAATCACTTTGAAGCAATCCTCAATATCATATAGTAAATGCAAAACAATGCGTACCTATATGCATACATCCATATATGTATATATAAATTTTGTGATTTATGTTTCAAATATGGAAAATTTCTTGGGTTAACACTTTTGGAAGAATGTTTATCCGTTTGAAGAACCTCTGGGGCACGATATAAGTCAAGAAGATGCCCACTTTCGATAGCATATAGATATGAGTAGTGCAGTCTCAGAAGACCTGTTCATATTTATGTGTGATATTTGATTGAACATACGTTGATGAAGAAATTGTTTGGTCATCTCAATGTCAGAATAGTTACAGGATTGGGGATTGCCAAAGGTATTTTAAAAATTTGTATAACACAAGCCCAGTTGTTAATATATTTTATAATTTGTATTTTAACTTCATCACTATATTTAAATGCAAAAATCTAATTGAGTAAGGTTTGTGCATCAGCTCTATCGTTTTTTCAAAGCAACACAATACTGCTCTCTGCTTATTTTGTATTATTTTTATCAACATTTCGAATAAAGATGCCAATTTCAAAAATGATTTTGAGGTCAAACAAAAAAAGTAACGACAACTACATACGTATAGATTGAAATATGTTATATTTTTTTTCAAAAATTTTATCTTGCTGAAAAAAACAATTAAAATAATAAATTTATAACTGAATATAAAAGCGAAAAATAAAATAGTATTAATTAAGTAAGTCACTATAGTGTATGGCATTTTTTTTTGTGATGAATATCGATTTATATAATGACTACAATGAAAAAATCCGCTCGATTCGTGCAAATTATTAAAAAAAAAATAAAAACAAAAAAGAATACAATACGAAATTAAAAAAAAAAAACACACACACACACAAAACTTTAACTTGACTCAGGCTTCTCATGTAGCCATGGTCTGAATATTGGTAATGTTGATGGATAATGTGTATCTGGTTTCAAAACAGCATCTGGCCATGTATTTGCAACATCACTCTGAGAACTTCTAAATGGATAAGTGGCTAAAACGATCGGCAGTTGTAATTTTATTTCTTTTTCTAATGACTTGGGTTCAATCACAAAAAAGACATCATAAGAAATTTTTATTAAATGACATCCTCGAAGATTTGTTGGTGGCAATGGTGGAACATACAAACTATCATTTTGCCATTCATCTTTACCACCTGGACGAATTTTTCCTCGAACTAAAACTGCTAAGGCACGTTTTTCAGTTTGTATAGTTTTGCCACGGGCTAGATATTCAACAGTCTGTAATTATAAAAAAACGAAAAATATGTGTGGGTAAAAGAGAAATAATTTTAATATATCTTATAAAAAACTGTACAAATTAATTTCTTAACTTGTGAAATTTATTTTTAAAACTTATAAAGTCTAAAGTCGGCAAAAGATTGCTTTTGTTTTCTTCAAAAGTCGTGAATATTACAGACAGGCTTAAGATAAGGAGTTTTCAATTCTAAAAAGAACTTTCGGTCTAGCATCAACATCATCGAAGTATCATTATTAAAACTGCTCTGAATGCCTTGCAAAGAAAATCACTGTGGTTTGAAGAATGGTACAACTTCTAGTAATGATATGTGACTGAATCCTTCTTTGGAAAACGGTCCCGACGTTGGAATGAAAGGAACAATTGTTAAAATGGTAGAGTGCTTGGATAATGAATGATTCCAAGAATGTCAATGGAAAGCGAAAACGTCAATTCCTAGATTAAAATATTAAAACGCTTCTTTAAAATGTTCATAATATTGCATATCAAAATTTAAAAAAAATCAATTTTGAATACAAAAAAAATACTAAGTCTTTTTGAAAATTCAATATTTCAGAAACGGTTGGATGGATATTTGTGATACTTGATTCATAAATGTATATTAATAAATACTTTAAATTGGCTTATCAAGAGCAAGAACGTGGGATGCAATCGTGCTCTTTATTTTCATTTCCCCCTCAGCAAGAATCTACCCAAACATTTTAGCTACTGCACTTTCTTGCTTGTCAAAGAAGAAATAAAATTAATTTTTCAAGTAGCATATAAAATGGTTTAGTTTGATTAAATTAAAAGAAAATGGCATAGTGCAATCGTGACAAATATAACAATAAATGCTTCTCTTATCTCTTTTAACAGAACCCTTTAAGTGATAAGTGCGTGTAAATGAAACAAAAACTGCAAAATTTTGTATGCATTTAGCCTACATGCAATTATTTTAAATAGGTAATTTAACTCGAAGCAAACCAGAAACATCCCAAATGCATTTCTCTACTTTTCATTTCTGGTTAAAAATTATAACAACAACATCAAACAACCGCAAACTTCTTCCCGAAATTTGTCGCAAACTTTATCCAAAAATTAAGAAACAGACCCATTTTATCATCTATCTCTTTTTAATATTCCTATTTCACTTAATGTCAGTTTTCACTTCAGTGTAGAATTTATGCCTGTTTGGTAACGTGAAATTTTCACCAAGCTTCTCAAACTTGGGTTTTTTCTCCTATGACTTAATAGTAATAGTTTCAAGAAAAAATATTTACTAACGTAATTTAAAGGTTAATTTAATATTTAAGCCAATTTAACTAATTAACCTCTAAACGACAATAAACACTGTTGATGTTAAGCGAGTGCAAAACAATACTCAATCAGAAAGTTTCTCAACAAAATTCTTAGAGCATTGTTTGGCCAACATCGTTGTTTTTGCAGCTCTGCAGTTCAGACAATACTTTTCCACGTGATTAACTTCATTACTTTTTGAATATCGAAACCAAATTACTTATAATTAACGTTCTACGTTTACACATACATACATACAAACATATGTATATGTACAATAGGCAAAAGAGATCAACAAATTTCTTAACATAATTTAAAGCAATTTTCATTTCATTCAGATTAAATTAAATTTACCTCAGTCAAAGATGCTTTTGTCCTCTTTATTGTTATATTACTGTGATTCGAAATATAAGCTGTTACAGATATACTCTCTCCAGGTACATAGCCCCCACGATCTAAGGCAACTCTACATTTTACTGTTCCGCCACCCACACATGCTACGCCTAATTTGTGCTCCACCTCACATGTGAACGGTTGCTATATGAAAAAAAAATAATACAAAAATCCGCCACAGTCAATTTGAAGAGATAACCACTCCTTTAACAGCAAAACAAATCAATCACCACTTACCGCCAAAATAGGTTTCTCCAGATTCAAATCAATCGGATTCATGACAATAAATACTTGATGATTTTTATGTATCAGTCCCGTTGGTTCACGCAATGCAGCCTTACAATAATACTGTATCCAACCATAGCGACCTAAAAATGTCGATGGCAATCCAACCGGAAGTCCTAGTTTAAATGGAAAACTATGGATTCCTGGTGATAAGACCGATGGCCCCTGATCAGGATCGCCCAAAAGTTTCATTCGAAAATCGATGTAGTTTTCCTTGTCGTAGGTTCGCTCCTGTCGAGCTGATCCAACACGAACAACCCCTTCCCCGACTACATGGAAATGTAATCCCAGTGCCGGAGTATCATCCTGTAGTTCTAAAAGTACTTTTCCCGATAGAAATTGTCCCGGAAAGTACAACAACGATGTGTTATCAAAGATTATCAAAAATTTTAACAGTTTTCTTGGCATTCTGATGATCGTTGCTAATTTGTAGGACAGATGTATCTCAGATGCGCATAACTAAATTAAATAAAACTGCGCCAAGTCGATCGGTGGGAAGAGTCGAAAACCAAACCCAAAATGGGCACAACGAACTGAGACTACCGGAATGCTGTGGGCACAAGATTATCAAGGTCGGAATTGATTTTTTTAATAACTCGTTCTTGGCCAAATATGTTAGTCGAAGTGGCACTTTGAGGCAGAGGCAAAAGCAGAGTGTTATGTCACTTTTGACGTTAATGCAGCCGTAGTTTCCGCTAGAAAAATGGCAACACCGTAGGTTTAATAAAAAAAAAATACACACACCTTGTATATTATTTCGTTTATTGCACAATCAAAACTCTATTAAATTTGCAGCACGCAATTGTTTTTGGTTTGGTGTGCATGGTAATTTCAAATAAGCGTTGTCAATTTATATTGTTGTTTTACCACTCAGTACCTGTTGGTATAGTACATAGATAGATACTTATTCGTAGTTCAATGCCTTTTGTTACTTTGTTACCACTTTGATGGACGAGTGGCGTTTTTTTTATGTTTTTCCTTTTCTACTAACTTAACAAAAAAAAAAAAAAAACAAACACAAGTTGTTGTTTAATAAAATAAAAAGGTTTTCACTTTTTATTGCACTTAAAAGTCGGTAGTTGCATGGAGTTGTTGTAGGAGAAGAAAAAAGGAAACAATGACAAATTAAAAGAAAAAAAAAATATTTTTTTTTCAAAAGAGAACTTTGTTTGGATTTGTTGTCTGGGAAGCCTTCATTAGTATTCGAGGCAGATCGTGACTCTTGAGTCTTTTTCAGCTGTTCTCGAAGTTGAAGATACAGAACTGGTTGATCAATTTCCTTTTCAATTCTTTTTTTGTTTGTTGTTTATTTTTCTATTTTTTTTATTCCTATACTTTTTAAAGGTATTCTTGAAGAAGTTATAGGACAACGATTGAAAAGTTATAATAATTTCTATCCAACACCACCACCACTGTTAATGTTACGCAGAGAACTGAATTGATCACGAAGCTAACAAAGTCATATTGGTTTATTAAAGTTTCCGTTTGATAGTATTGAAGGTGGGATCGCACGATGACTTCATAAGATACCTCCATTATAACTATACAATCTGTTAGGTTTTCTTTTTTTTCTTGGAGGTTTGGTTTGAAAGAGATGCTCTTTGGGTTTGATGCTGGTTTTTATGCTCTTAGGTGCTGCAGCTTTTGAAACGTAACTCTTTTTCATTGTGACTTTAATGTTCAGCCAAATTACACATAATGCTTTAGTCATGTTGTGATTTGAAGTGATTTTACTTGTCAAAATTACTATATCCTATGAAAATAAATACAAATTCTACTTGAATCGGAAATTTAATTTTGTGGGTCAAAGCGGGCGGACTCTGTGGTCTGAAACTTCAATATGACAAATGGCAGGCCTATAAAATTTAACACAGACAAATTACAATGTGTTTTTTTCATAAGAGTACCTAATACATTTTAAGAATAATTAGTTTGCAGACTGGCCAAGTCCTTTACCCTAGTGCGGTGGTGGTGGGGAAATATTCAGCTTTATCACAAATTCGATCGTAATCGGAAAGTTGTTGTGAATTCCGAAAAAACTATCAGCCCTATTGTTGTTGTCAATTATAAAATTGATAATTGGTAAATTTTAAATTCTATGTTTAAACCCCAACTGAGAAAAGTTTTGATCATTGAGAATGATGCAGACGACAGTAAATTACAAGAAAATTAAAAATTATAAATGAAAAGTTGACCTGTTTTTTAATAAATTGAGTTTAAAAACCCAAATTTTAAGGTTTATAAACTATCAATTTGATAATTGACAACCATAACAGGGCTGTATGACAAAATTAATAGTAAGAAATGAAAGTTACATATAAAGAGTATTCAAGCAACATCGGAAAACTATTGTAAACATCGTAATAGGAAAGTTTACTACATCGTAAACGAACTGTCAACATTTGTATAAAAAATCTTTTCTAACAAATCGTAAACTTTCCGATATGAATTTATATCGTAAATAAAAATGGTAAGCTTTTGAAATAATTCTGAACAAAAAAGAATCAAAAACAAAAATAATGAAAACATCAAAACGAGAAATATTTTAATCAAAATGGCTGAAGAAAGATACAATTAAAAGAAAAATAATAAAAATTGAAATCAAAATTGGACGAAAGTATCTAAACAAACAACAGATAAGTTTACGATGTTTACGCAAAAGGGTGTTCATGAAAAACTAAAAAAAATTACTACGTCGAAAAGTTTACATCGTTGCATGAATACCCTTATTAATTTAAGACACTGAAAACGCTTATTTTATTCTATAAAGCTTACTGACGATGTAAACATATATAGCTTCCGAAATGCATTTAAGTAAATCAATAAATAAAAAAAGTATTTTTAGTTGTTTAAATTAATATCTTTTAGTTATTATAAATGAAAAAACACGGTGGAAATCTACACTATCAAATCGTTACCAAAGGATTTTGTGATAGCTTTTACGGGATTCCTAAAAAATTAATTTTAGTATTTTAGTATTTTTTTTAAGTGAAACTTTTCACTAAAAGTCAAATTTGTGATATTTTTTTAAGTTTGGCATTTTTTGTTAAGATTAACGGGCTATAATTTTTCTTTTAAATTTCGACCAAAAAACCTGTAAAAGCTATATGTGTAAAAAAAGCTATTCACACAACTCCACCTAGTTTCCAAAAATTAAACGCATGTCCCTGGCCCATACTACTATATTTCAACCCTCCTGATGGGATATCCTTCTGTCAGAGAGAATTCATTTTAGATAGTACATTTTTTTTTCACTTTGGCATATAGTCAAAACAATGTCGACTACCCGCACAGTTGATAAGAATAAGCTCACGCACAAAAAATTTAGCACAAAATTAATTTTAATCTATTTAATAGTTTTCGGATTTAAATTAAATTCAGCTTTTAAAAGTAGTGATAAAGATAAAAATGCCAAATCAGTCACATTCCATTTTCCTGAATATGCTTACAAGGAGACAAGTAAAAATGTAAGCCAACATATCCACCTGTTCTCGCTTATTGATTTTTTGTTCATTTTCGAATGCATTTTTATTTGTATCCATATATTATTCCCACACAGGAACTTGCGTACCGGGAATTCGAATCTTCATGTGAGCATTCGGTTGCCTGTGAGGATTTAGAGGGAGTTGATAAGGTGAAATGTGCTCGCAAATGTATTTCACATTCATGCTATCAGGATATTTATGCATTCGACGAGGTAAGGAAAACATTTTTGATTGAATTTTGTATAATCAATGTAAGTTTTTTTTATTATAGTTAGAAGAGGGTGAGATAGATGTTCGATTGAACTCCTTTAAGGGTTGTGTTATCCAGCGGTCTAGTAATTCACATCGCATGTAGCATAGGGATAGCTTCATAAAGAAGCTACAAAATATGGAAATACTGAATGAACTTCAGTTGAAGTTAAATAGTTTATTTCAAAAATAACCGGAAATGAACAAGGTGACAAGAAAGATGTGAATATGCGACTAAGGAAAGATGAATTTCTTATTCTTATTCTCCACAATATTTTATAAAATAAATTAATTAAAATGTTATCCTCAATCGCACTTATAGAGGAAATCATTCCTAGAACGATTTTTATCAAATTTACACTGTGTGCTATTTAAAATGAAATAACATAAATACATATTTAATTATTTTAAATAAGACTAACAATTAAGACAAACATTTTTGCTCTAAACTCAAGAAATAAATTCTCTCTGATGTAAAATTAAATTTTGTTTAATGCTTTGGAAAAGAAACAACAATAATTTGAGCAAGCTGCCACAAACTTCAGTTTTCAAAGAATAATAGTAAAGGCTCTCCAGAACCAACGCGAATTCACAGCGACAGTGATTTTTTGTTGTTGTTTAGCGTTGTGTATTTGTTTTATTTTGTACTATTGTGAATGATTCGCTGCAAATCACTCCGCATTCGTGTTTCTTTGGGAGAGCCTTTAAATCGTAAAATTTTGAATAGGCGTCCGTTATATGCCTGCTCCACTGGACATGAGCCATGTCTTGAAAAAAGCCAATGGATCCACAAAAATCCATGTCTGAGCGAAGCAGTGACATTTCCATATTAATTATTCTGGTGCTTGGATTGTTGTTTGGATGTTGACATCGTTCATGTCCAGTCGAGCCGGCATGGTATAAAAAGTAAGTATTCGCCACAGTACACAGATCTAGTTAAACAGTTATGTTTCTTTACATCGTTAGGGATAACTTAAATAAAAAATTTAATTTTTGCTACCTATAGTATGGTGCCACGAGGTACTACTATTTTTATTTCAATACTTAAAATATTAAGTTAGACTGTTAAATGTATACATTATGTACCTACTTCTACCTACAGATTTGTATTTCAACGTCATTAATAAAATATTTCTCTGAAAGCTATAGCCAGCACTTTTAAGAGAGTTAAATATTTGAAGAGCACACAAAAGCTGGTAAACAACTCAACTCATCCGAGACGAAATAATAACGAGATTAGCATAACATGATAAAAACACATACGAATAGCATCGTCAAACTACCAATTTGCTTTGGTAATTTTGGACTGTTTACTTCTGAAGGTCAGAAGCTGTAAAATAAAGATTTAATTTTTTTTCTGCGAATGAATTCGTTGTTTTTACATGTTTCTATGTGTGAGAAAAGAAAAATATAAGTAAAAGGCGGTAAGTACCACTTACTGTTAAATTTGCGGACAGTATACATAAATTGCTAAATGAAGTATAAAATTAAAAAAAATACAACCATTATTTTGTATTGTGTAAGATGAAAAACTAAAATTCAATGATTCTGCAGTCAAAATAAAGTCGTATAATACATAATATGGTAGAAGCTAGATATTGAAAACCTAAAATTTGGTTTTAATTCCACCCATATAATTCATTATAATGATAATATGAAGGCAAAGCTTGACCGAACTTATATTATTTCTTAATTTTGTTTACATTTTTTCAAATGATACAAAAGTCTAAATTAAATTTAAAATACCTTTAATAATTCAGGTACGAGGTACTATTATTAATATCCGCATACAATTTGGTATGACAACAGCAAAATAGTTATGAACAGGTAAATGCACGTACATGTATGTATATACAAGGTGTAAGTATATACGAAAATAATAGTTTCGTTTAATATGGGTTTTTTTTCCATTCATTTAAGCTTGGATTGGTTCTGCAGCAGCTTTAATTTGTATTTCTGCACAAAGCTTTATTTGATATAAGATAAAATGCAAGAATGGACCCCCGAGTTTGCATTAACAGTTTTATTTGCTTCAAATGTTAAAGCGTTTTTTTTTTTAATTTATATGTATGTAAAAATTTCATTGACATTTAATACAAAATATGCCAAATTTGAGTTGTATTTAATATGCCTACCTTGGTACATTTAAAAAACTTAGTTCCAAGGAACCTACGCGATTATAAAAATTCAATTATCAAAATAATTTTTTTGATATACACAGATATTGATTGAAATCGGTAAAGCCATTATTGAGAAACTCGAAAATCAGAAAAAGGCAGGTAATAACATTTTTTGGTACAAAACTTGTTTACCAAATACTGTCCACCTATACAATATTGTACAGTTTTATTTTTTATCAAAACTATTAAAGCCGGGATGATTCATTTAAATTAATTTATTTCCTTTCAGGTTGTATGACAAGAACCTTCCGTTATTTTTTAAGCTAAAAAAATATTTTTGCCTCTAGGGTTTCAACAGAAAACCATAGGTACAAAATTTAATGAAAATCGCTTTAGTGGCTTAGTCGCTAAGATTTGATAATAATCTCAATGTATATTTTTCAAGAATCCATACCTTTATAAGTATGTCACAAGTAAAAACGAATTGAAATCGCTTTTAATAAGCATTGAGTCAACAAGAAAAAGATATTTATAAATATTAATGATCATACTTTTTCCTATTTGCATCGGCATTTGTAATCAAGGCGCCTCTCAAACATAGTTCAATTTAGGTATACGTACATAAGGGTGTAGTGAAATTCCATTTTTTCGATATCGATAATGCAATACTTGCAAAAAGGGTGCTATTGGACGTCAAATACAAAGACAAAGAATATTATTTGTCTAATCGGATGTTTAGAGGTGCCCCCGACACGACAAAGTTTGGAACAAAACTCATAAAACATGCCTGTGACCAAATTCATTAAAATCATTCCAATCAAATTCAAATGTTTTCAAATTATGTATCTCAAAAACCAGCACTGATGACGCCCAAAAATATGCTTAGAAAAATTTTTGTTTGTCCATATCAAAAAGCTAACGGGTTGTTGTATGCCTTTTCAATTTTATCAGAATACATACTTTTACCCTCTTACATTTTTGGAATATATTTTTCAATTTCAAAACATTAATATTAAGGGTATTCATGCAACGATGTTAACTTTTCGAAGTAGTTATTTTTAGTTTACAATGCATGTTTCATGAACACCCTTTTTGAATCGGTTTTTGTAAACATCATAAACTAATCCGCCGTTTGTTTAACGCCAAATAAAAACGAAAATTTCTTCCAATTTTTATTTCCATTTTTATTTTTTTTTTTAAATTAATTGTATCTTTCCTCATTCATTTTAAATAGAATGTTTCTTGTTTTGTTGTTTAAATTTTTGGTTTTTAATTCTTTTTCGTTCAGAATTAGTTTAAAAGTTTAACACGTTTACCATTTTTATTTACGAAACAAATTCATGTAGGAAATTTTACGATTTGTTTGAAAAGATTTCTCATACAAATGTTGACAGTTCGTTTAAGATGTGGATGTTGTTTTTCGACGTTGCATGATTACCCTTATTATATTTTACTTTTGTATGTTTTTTGAAACCTCATTATCATACCTTCGTAATATATTTTTTAAAGATTTTTTCCATTAATTAGGTAAAGATATAATCAAAATGGTGTGATTTTGGTTTTTTAAATAATTTTGCTGACCAGTGTATAATTGAAATGCGTTGGGTCACCTCGAAACGTCGTCGCCATAAATAAAAAAATATTTTGCGCCTATTTATCTGCACTTATTAAGGCACAACTTGGTTGCTATTGCTCTATCGAAAAAAAAAAACAAATTTAAAAATTCTCCATACATTTTCGCCCCACCCTAATGTAGATGCGGTGTATTTAATGTATGTACTAACCTATGTACATTATTTATATATAATTTTTATGCACATATTATGTAGGTGTGTACGTTTACTAACTATAATTTAATTTTCATTTATTATTACTACATACTTGTGATTAAGAAGTCATTCTGTCATGTAGTCTTTTTGCTTCGAACACTTGATATACCGTCATACATCGATGAGTGTACAGAGTGGTCTATTAATTTTATTTCACTTTTGTAAATATCTATTAAAATACATAATTAAAGCAACCCTTGATCAACACTATGGAATAAATTCGTTGTCAGATTTAATATAAAAAGTTTATTCGATAATGGCAATTAGAGCTATGACAAACCAGGAGACTTACTTTTACGGATTAGCAAAACGTGATCAGTTGAATACTTATGTAATTAAAAAAACTATTGGGCTGTAAACCCACTTATAAATCATGATATCACTTAAAAACAAAACTTAGTATCTATAACATTAGACTCTAACTAAGCTTTAAATAGTCTGCTTTTTATTGAAAACCATTTTAATTTTTCATAAAAATAGTTGTCTTTCACCAAGTTTCTTACTAAACTTTGCAAACTGACAGGAGGGGTTAACGGATAATGCAAACATTTATTTTTGAATTTATTCAAAAAGAAAAAGCAGTTACTGACATTTTTGTTGCAATTTTGGTAAAATAAAAATTATTTTAGATTTTGCATAAATGTTAATCAATTGAATGCTTCAAATATTATTGGTTCTTTTTATTCTCTCCTTGGTGAAATTTTCATTTTATGAGCACCTTTTTTGTCCTATTTTAGGGCCCCTTTTGACATTTTTCACTGACAACAACCATGACCACGACAAGATTTGAGTTTTTGAATACAAATTAACACATGTGGAAAATAAGTTCTTCAAGAAAATTAATATAATTTGAATAATTATAATATCGAATATAAAAGCCTTAAATCTAAACTGTTTGTTTGTTTTGTAGCAGAAAGCTACTTTGTCGATATCAAATACAAGCGCAACACGATTTAAAGTCATACTTTTTAACCATCATCTCTGTGTCGCTATAAGCGGTTTTTATTGTTTTTCATTTAGGTTCATCAACTGAAAACTAACACACCGAGAGCTTAACAAAATATGCATTCTAACTATTGCTCAAACTCTCCATTTATTATAAGGTCATCCCACAAGAAGTGTCATTTTAAAATTCAAGTCGCTTTTAAATTGTTAAGTCAGTAAAAACTTATAATAATTTCTTAAACAAAACTCCGATATTTTATTTAGAATTAATAATATAATTTCCGTTTGTCGAAGCTGCGAAGCCCCAAAGATACAAATTGAACAACTTTTCCATTTGCAAAAAATAAAATTTTGGTGTGGTTTTTTTTCGTTGGGCCATATTTTGTTTAGTTACAAGCTACAACTACAGCTTCACCATTGCGCTCAGCTAGTTATTTTCAGCAGAACAGCCATATATATCATACCTGCCCAAACAAATCGCTCTACTGCATTAAACACTTAAAATGACATCTCTTGTTGGACGATCCTGTAAACTGATGTGAGTGTCATTGTGGCTTTAAACATGAATCTTATATGCGCTATTAATATTTTTGTTTTAAAGATGGCTGCCTTAATGCTCTCATAATGTACAAGAGGTATGTACATACACACACTATACAAAGGTACAATCGTATTCATTTTCAATTAAAACAAATACCCGTTGGACATTAAAAATGTATAACTTTGACGAATATTTTACTGCTCTCAAATCCGCCATTACGGATCAAAATTTCCAAATTCAAATTCAAATAATTTCCCAACTTGTTAAATGTATTGAGCAAAGTAACGACAAAGAAAAAATCATTCAAGAAATTTTGAAAATAGGTCCTGCTTTAAATGACGTCATCAGCTCCCAGCTTT
Organism: Dasysyrphus albostriatus; assembly: GCA_946251815.1. NCBI lineage: Eukaryota > Metazoa > Arthropoda > Insecta > Diptera > Syrphidae > Dasysyrphus > Dasysyrphus albostriatus. The sequence continues at coordinate 145,587,120 of OX276336.1, forward strand.
CAATTCTAATGCCAACATTACAATTAATTCGTAAACTTATGAATGACTTTCATTTTCGAAATTATTTGTTTGTACATATTTTTAAAAATATACTTCGAGTGTTAATTTTATTTGTTCAAAATAATAAAATTGAAAAATCTCAGTTGGTATTTTTTGAAATTATAAATAATGTGGATGTTCTTTTGAAAAAGTAAGTTCTTTTATCTTTTTTAAATAAAAATAAAAATAAGTGCATCACAATACAAATTTCATAGGTATCTTTTGAAGGACTCTGCCCGGAGGAAAGACGAAGATCTACAGTCAGTATTTGTGTGCCTTTTGAAGTTTATTGACCTGGTTATTTGTGAGAAGTGTATTGCAAGGGCTATTAAGAATCTATTGTTGGAAATTTATCTTAACTTATTAAGTCTCATAGAAACGCATAAATGCATTTCTAAAAATTTTGAATTGACAATGAAAGTTTCAAATTTGGCTGATGTATTTCTGGGTTTTTTGTTTGAAAGATATCACAAGGATGCAAGTGAATTGTGGCTTTTCAAAATTGTAGAAATTTTGTTTCGATTACTAAAGTGAGTTTTATAAATCTTATAATTTTGGATTTTTTTAATAAATTAAATTTGAATTTTAGAACTTGTAACGATGCAGATAAATTACAAGTGAAGTGTTTTGAAAATATCTTCTATGGGAGTATGAACTTTGTTTTGGAACAGATTATGGTAAGACATGTGCATTATTGAAAATCAGGAACTGAAATATTTAGAGTTCACAATGGACTTTTGCTCGAAATCCATATTTTTATTCGGTCAAAAATAGAACAATTTCTTCTTTTATAGATACAGAATTCATCAAACCCCAATTCAGATTTATTTAAGTTTTGTATTTCAATACTCAATATCATTCTATGGAATAAATGCTTCAGTATAAAATTTTGCACCAAAATCCTCAAGAAAATTATTAAATTAAAAATCGATTCCATTATTTTCGTTTTTTCTAAATCATCCAGGTAATATTTTTGAAACCAAATCTAAATGTATATTGCTTTTACTTTCTAATTAATTTTCCAACAGAAAAATACGTAAACACACACAATACTCGATGAAAATATTTTTAACTTCATTTGTAGTCCACTCCACTGATTCTTCAATAAATAATAACCATTTGATACTTGATATTTTTCTTCAAACTCGTTTTCCGAATTCCATAATCGACCTTACACCAAGTGAAGTTATCAAAAACTATAAACTACTTATTCTACTTTACGGATGTTCTTTTTTTAAACAGCAACTGCGAAGTTCTTTGAATGCAAATAGAGTTTTAGAAAATCTTGCAATCGTTTTGCAAAATCAGGATGATAATATTGATAACGATGAGATTTGGAAAATTTTAAGAATTTTTTCTGTAAGTGTTAATGTTCAATAATTGTACCTCCCTAATTTAACTCTATATCATTCCAGTACTTTTCAACCTATGCATTTCTAAGTGCACTTGAATACACCGGTGTTCAAAAAATATCGGAACGTTTATTGACTAAAGCTAGTGAATTTCTTAATTATAACCAACGGATCTTATATCCAACCAATAAGTACATACTATTATTCGCAGCACAGTTCACCCCAAATAGTAAAATAATAAACACCATGGTATGGTATTTATGACGACCTTATATTTTAAAATCATTTTATTTCAAAACTTTGTTTTCCTATTTAATCAGATTTTATCTTATATAAGTCAAGAACCCTCGCTATCGAGCTCGAAAGTTTTTCAGATAATTGCATCGAGCCAAATTTTACCTTTTATTTGTTCCACTGACTACAATCAAGTTGTGAATGCTGTAAAGATCCTGCAAAAGAAACTTTTAAAAGAAGAAGAATTGGATTTTATTGTCACGCAGTGCTTTTGTTGTTTGAAATCGGACGAAATCATAATTGAAGGTGCATTAAATTTAATTGACAAGAACTCAAAAATTATTTCTGCTGACAGTGCAGTACAAGTATTTAAAGCAACTGTAGCTTTCCTTGAGGCAAAAAAAAAGTTCCCTAAATATTCCACCGAATGTTATTATCAAATGATGAAGACATGTGCAAATTTGGTTAGGTTTGCCTCAAATATTGATTTTTACATTGAACAATTTGCTCAAAATTATAAATTAAAAAAATAATTTCAAATGTTGCTATAAACAGTAAGCTTCATCACTAATTGGACAATTTAAATAATATTGGTAAAAACTAACGTCGAATCTGTTCGTTTTAAAAATTTGTATGGGTTTTTCCGGGTTCGAAACAAATTTCCAATTAATATAGAATTCGTGATAGGACCAAATATTTCTTATATGGGTTATAAAACCTAAAGTTTCGAACAAATTCTGAACCTTACTAAGATAGCTATTAAATAATAAAACAAATAAATTCGTATAATTGAGTTTTTTATTTCGGCGTATTTTTGTCTTACATTGTTTTTTTCTTTCTTAGATTTATTTTTTCTTTCTCAGCTTCGCGTGCCAAATATATGTAGTTATGTATGTAAACAGTAATACATATATATAATATAAGTTAGTATAATTAAAGAATAACATGAACGCTCTGGTGCATATAGCGGATGTTTAAGGTGTAAAGTTGTTGACTGATTGTTGCAAGTAGAAGATTAGAGGTGACATTTACAAAATATGTACTCGTATGTTTTTTTCTTTTGTTTGAATTTAGATAGTTTTTATAGTGCAATTTTAAAAATCTGTTTGGGATAATGTTTTTAGTTGAACGTTGGATTTAATTTGTATGTACATAGTATTTTTGTAGTTATAGTAAAAGTATGTTATTGATTTTATTGTTAGTATGTATGTACATAATAATAATTTATAAATTGCGTTCGAATTGATTTGCCATATTTAAATTTAAAGATAATGATAATATAAACATTTAATTTTTATTATACAAATTATGCTAATTATGCAAATAAAATTGATTTGTATTAGTTGTTGAATGTTATATTCAACAAAACAATATATCGGTTTATGTTTAACTAAGCATTTTAATACAAAAATGTGTGGTATGCGTGTGTCCTTGTTTTCTATTTGATTTTGTTTACGTTTGTTGTAGCTATCTACTTAATCTTATCATTTTTATTTTCCTTCTCTTATCTATCTTTTATTTCCTTGGTTTTGTTCTTTTTTTTTAATTTATATAAAAATTCAGTCGATTTACTTTTTAATTTAATAGTATAAGTCATGCAAAACTGTCTTTCAATTATTATTTTCATTCATTTGTATCAAACAAATAATATTAAGAAACATTTTATACTAAAAATTCTTACAAACAACTAACAAAACTTTAATTTAAAGAAAAAAAAAACATAAATTTTGAACGCCGTTGTTTTTTTTTTTTGACAAACGGCTATGGAAAAATATGTGAAGCTAAAGCAATATGAATATAGAAAGAAATTAGAAACGTATGTAACTGTCCATAATACATGAGGTTTAAAGCTATTAAAGATCATTTTATAGTTCAGAATCTATTGAATTGTTTGTTTTAAAGATAAAAAAATCATCATAAGTGAATAATCTTTGTAGGGGTGCAAAGAATACATAGACAATCATACAAGCATTCATAACTCAATTTACCAAAAAGTGGACTTCTTCCTTTTTCAAAACAAACGATTCAATTTTCCTTCGACTAAAACTTAGCAAACGAACCCAAAATTATGTAATTATTGCCGGAAATTACAACACCGACCGGTCACAAAATACTTTCTGACAACTGGGACTCGGATAGCTTCAAAGCGGAACTTAACTTTTATGGTCCTCGTTGCAGAGACGCTAGGTTGAAATTAAAAATCCTCTTATTATAGGAAAAGTTAGTATTCAGTCCTAGTAGCTTCGCCACATAAGCAAGAATTCGAAAAGATTCAGCAATCATTTAGAAAAATAATCTTTTTACGACTCTTTTGTCTGAGGACTCAACGGAAAGAACAGGTGCAAGCTAGAGGACGTTACACCCATAGAAAATAGCAACGTAGCAAAGTGCCGCGACCCGCAATACCTACCATTTGAACTTAGACATGACAAAAATTAAGTGATGCTCGGTAAGTTGATTTATCTATTTGTTTCATTATTGCCCCAAAGATTGAAGTTTTTGATAGAAAATCTTTTCATTTTTGAGTTTCGGTATAAAATAGTGTTTAAGTTATTTTTGTATTGATTTCTTAAGTGAAGTTAAGAGTTGTAGAGCCGGGTTAATGGTAACTAGCCTGCATTTTTTTTATATGTTGTTGGTAAAAAGAAGTAATAGCTTTAAGTCTATCAAATGAAAGATACACGGTACCCTTACTTTATTATAATTTTCGATTTGTTCGAGTTAATTAATTTTAAGTATTTAATGAGTTTGAAGTTAAATTTCAGTAGAAGTACTTTGAATACTACTACCGAACCCTTTTCGCTGCACAACCAGTCTTTCTGAAATCTCTAATAATCTGTACACTTTGAAGGATCAGAGATACAGAGAATTGAAAAGAGCCAATACTCCTGTAAGAGCGAAGCTATAGTAAAATTTTAAAAACCAAAATGAGAAAATAAAGAAAAACAAACGCAAAATTGAATATAAAATTTGGAATTCTCCACTTTAATTTGATTTTGTTTTTATATTTTATATATATATATATATTTATATTTTTGTAATTATAAATTTTTTTTAATTCTTTATGTTTACAGAATAACTAATTTACTTATTTATTGTTTAAGCGCTTTTTATATACATATATTTATAATTAAATATAATTATAGATATATATATTTCTATACCGCATTGCATAAGTATTCTTAGTTCAATTAATATTTAATTGATAAGAAAAGCATTTTATATTTCTTCTATACTTTTTTTGTTTTTTCATATATATATAAAATTAAATTATTTCACAAAATAAAAATTAAAAAAATACTATATTGAAATAAAATTATATAACTTATAAATAAATTCATGTAAGAGTTAAGGAAATTAAAATAAGCATTCATATCATGTTTTTTTTTATCATTTCTCAGAAAACCAAAAGGAAGGAAAGGAAAAAATATACATTATTATAATATATTTTTGTTTTCTGCGTATTTTAAGATTATATATTTGTATATAATAGTTTTTGTTTATACATTTTAATGTCTAGAATATAATAGTTTTTTTGTTTTGTTATAATACCTAGAATGGTTTTATATTGAAGGTGTTTGTTAAAAAAAAATATGGGAAACGTAGTAACATAAATATTCTTATAAGTTAATATCGTTTAATGATTTACTTTAATTGTGTTTGATTGGTTTAAATTTAAATAAATCTTTCATTTGCAATCATTTCTTTACTGCTGTTATAAATTCTATGTTTATTTATTTAGACAAAAAATGATTTGACTGAAAAGTTCTTGTATACATAGTTAGTTATTTTTTATATCTTGATGTTTCATTTTTTAATATTACCCGAGTTTCGTAGACAATACATTGATTACCTTCCACGTTTATTATAAAATATGAAAATGGACAAGAATTGCTTTATTATGTTTGATTTTTTCTTATCTTTTGTCTTGGCTATTATTAATTTTGTATTTCAAACAAAAATTAAAACATTCAGTTAGTTGATAATGAAACGAAAAATTTTCTTTGAGTTTCCTTTCTCTTCATTTCTTTTTCACAGCTTTGTAACAAATAAATTTTTAATAATAAAATCACCATTTTATGCACATGCACATATTCCCATTCATTCCTTTTTTTATTAAATTACTTTTAAAAATCTTGAACTCATTCATCGCTTGGATATAAGTTTGTATCGGCTTCTCTAAAGGATTATGTTCACGAATGTTTTTTTTTTTTTGTTTTAATGTGTTTTACAAGGCCACAAGAAACACTATATGTTGTTTCTTTATTTTGTTTTGTTAAAGAACACCGAAAATTTAACAGAATTTTTTAAAATGTAATTCGAAACTTTGGATGAGAGAAAAGAAAAGGAAACTTCGTTCTAAGCATATAGTGTGCATTCAATGTAGCTGGTTGGCACAAAACCTTCATCCCAACCATTCGGACCATTAAGTCTCCGCACACGAGTCCAACCATCACCCTGATCGATTTCGATAACTTGCAGTTCTTCACCCTCGTTCATGGGAATGCTTCCTTCACTTGATGCTAGAATAATATACAAAGAGTAAATTTGTTTCAATTTGTAAGAATTTTTTTTTATTTGAAAACATATTCATACCTTCAAATGGGTAAAGGGCTCGACACGTTCCAAGGGGCTGGAGCAATTCAGCTTCATTTTCAAAATCTTCACCAATTGCATTCTCGTTCGCACTACCTTGACCTGAACCTGGCAGTGAAGTGTGCGATGTACCCAATCCACTTTCCGGACTTGCTGAACTGCTAGAAATAATCAATGAAAAAGATTTTTGTTGAAGCAACTATTCTGTCAATAATAAGTACATATATTCAAAGTTTGTTTGTCAGCAGCAAAGCTAATGAAAACCAAAAGCATTTATATAAACAAAAAAACTATCAGCAAAAATTATTATAAATAGCTGGGTAATACAAAAAAAAACATCTTAAAGTTTTTTTGTTTCTATTGAATGCTACTACGAGTATTTTATCCTGTTAATTTTTAGAAAGTTACGGGCGGTATTTCAAAATGCACTTTTCTAGGCCAGTGGTTTTGTTCAATGAACACAACTAAAAGCGGCAGTTATAGGTTTCATTCAAAACCATTATTTAAACACAACTTAATGAATCATTGGAAGTATTTTTCTTAACAGGTCAGTTAAAGTAATCATCAAAACGCCAGTTATAGAGTTCACTTGTCCACGTAAAACCAACATTGAGTTGAGAGTTAATCATTCAAATAAAAACTGATGAGAACAGCAAGAGAAACGAACGCAAATCACTGGAACGATTGAGTTCCACTTTGTTGAAACCACAATTAGCTATTAATAAGAAAGTGATAATGCAAACAATATATTTTTTCATCTGCAAAATTATGTAAGTTTCATTTTGGTACCAGAAATGTGGTCAATTTTGTTGGTTTAACTTTCTCAAAATCGAAAAACTTAATTTTAAATGGCGGTTTGCAATGAGAGTTAAAACTGGACCCAAACTTAGCCTGTTTTCTCACTGGAACTAATTTCATTGCATGACGTCAAGACAATATAGAACTTCATTAAATGCAGAATTTATGCAAAAGTTTAAATTGTTTTGCTGTCGATAAATTTGTGTTTTTAACCATTTAAGGTACAACTTGGCGCCACCGTGAATTAATTATCGAAGTATAGTATAGGCAGGCTCATTAATATTTTACAAATAAAATTAAATTGATTTGACAAGCAGATTTTCAACGTGTTTTTTTACATGTAAAATAAATAAAAGATTAATTATTTTAAATAACTTAAAAACACTTATCTTGTTTATTTTTATACTTAAATGCATTTTAGAAGCTATGCGTCCGTCACCAGTAAGCTTTTCATAAATAATGATTATAATAATAATTATAAGTGTTCTTAAGTAATTTAAATTAATATCTTACAATTTATTAAATAATATTAATTTGAAACCAACAGAACTCTACAATTAATTCAAATTTTTAACAAAAATAAATGAAAATAATAATAATAATTTGGGAAAAATAAATAATTAAAATTGTATATTGGCATAGCAAATCCGTTCTTTTTTTAAACGATAATACGACAAGAATATGAAAGAAATTGAGAGAGAGTGACTTATAAGTGTACCCGTTATTATTATTATTATGCCCATTTTGAATTTGCGCCACATTTTCCTCTGAATCTGACCTGCTTAAGCTTCCAGCATCGTCGTGCTGATCATCACCATCGTCGTTGTTTTCTTCTGTGCTTCCATTGGAATGTCTGAAAATTAAAATTTTGGAAATTTATTAATGAAAGAAAGTTTATTAATATTTTTTTTTAATTAATATATTCATATATTACCTCGATACTCTGTGACCATTGTGGTAGATTCGATTCGCTTGTGGACTATTATTCGCCACATGCGCACTGTTCGCCTTCTCAAGGTATCCTTGGAATTTTTTTAAATCATCATTTAAATTTGTAAGATTAGTTTCGGATGCATTGAGTTGACCTTCAATTGTCATTGGATTACCCAACGATGCATTGGCTTCGTAAACCACTTTCATTTTCATGAGCCCATCGCGAGCAGCTGTTTCTTGAGCGATTTTTTGTTGTAGCTCTCCAATTTTAGCTTGTAGCTTTTTACGCTGTTGGTTTGGTGGTAAATCACTGAAATCTTCCTTCATTCCGTCCGCAGATAAAGAATTCTTGAAATTTTCATTGGAAAACAAATTAATTTTGTGATAATTATATTTATATGCAATTTGCTATTTAATAAAAAGAAACAAATATAGATTCGCATTGTTTTTTTCTTTATGTATGTATAAAAGTGAAAGGTGAATTTAGAGTGGAACTATTTATAACATGGGAAAAACGTGCTTTTTTGTTTTGTATTATGAAAACAATTCACACCTCGAATATATTTTTTTTGTAATCCTTAAACCATTCATAGTACAGTTTGTTTATTATTTTTTTTGAAAACAAAACATGCGAGAAATATGAAAAAAATACGTTAGGACATCACACAACCACACTTATAAACACAAATTAATGCACAATATTCTGTTTCTAAGAATTCTAGATATTATATAGTAAAAAAACGAAATTAGATTTGAAAAAGTCCGATTATGTATGATTTCATTCCCATTTGTAAAATATAATAATTATAATAATAACCTAATCTCGTATCTGCTTTTCTATAACATAACGAATTTATGAACTTAGATTCTTAATTAAGCTAAAATATTTATTTTTTAAGTTTTTAAGCATGAGTCTAACTTTAAAGCTATCATAATGCAATTGTAGGAAAGGTGTAACTAAATTTCAGCATGTTCTGCTATTGACTTGGACGCACAAACAATTTTAAAATAATTCTGGTGATTTGATAGTTAGGACTTGATTTATATCCTTTAAATGTTTGAGTTTAAGTATGTTGATCTTTTTGGCCTAGTAAGACTCTATTCTTATTTTGTTGAAAATAGTTTGGAATCACTAATTTTTGTCTGATCAGTATAACACTCGGATCACTACCCGAGTTTCACCAAAAATAAACCGATTTTTATTATATTGGTCAATGTTTTCACTAACCATTGGTTTGACTATCAATGCCACATTATTTGTTAAACTATAAATAATTAGACATTGATACAAATTTTAAAAATTATAAAACTGTAAATAGAGTAGATAGATTATCATACATAAGTTGACTTTTTGACAAATCTAAATGACGACAAAACTATCATGAACGACAATACAATAAAATATCTTATCTTTAAACATAAATGAAAAAAATTAATAAATAATACAAAGGAAAATAATAAAAAAATAAATTCAATGTGCGAGTTGTAAACAGATTTGCACTTTAAATTAATACTATTTTTTTTTTTTTATTAATTTTATTCTTTTTTATTTTGAAGCATACCTTCATAGTAATACAGGTTTCAATAATCTTCTGTTTCTTCGACAGATTTAATTTTTTTATTTTTATTTAAATAATTGTAGGTATTTTTTTTTATTTTTCAGATGAGTGTTTGTTGTCATGATGAAAGAGTAGTGTATGTGTGTTTTCGATATATATGTAGATGAATAAATATAAAATATATTTTTTTCGTATTTTTCATAACGTTACGTTTTTATTTATTAAACGGTAAGCATGAAAAAAGCAAGAAAACAGAGAAAATATGTAAAAATAAATAAATATTATTTTAAAATAAAAGTATAATAAATAATTATGTGTTTTTTTATGGATTTGTATTATAAGGTAATATCAACGTGTTTCTATTCATTAATGTTTGGGGAAGTGAACAAAAAATAAGATATATTTTTTTTGAAGACCTACAATCAATTGGTTTTAAAAAAGCTAAAAGTGTTAAAGAGTGATCATGATCATGATGATGATTTCAAAAAAAAAATAATACACAAAACAACGTAGTAAGGTTGATTTAATAAAAAAAAAAATGCTAAACTAAAATTTTGATCATTACTCATGTTTTGTTTATTTTCTCCCAAAACAAAGTACAAATCTTATCTGATTTGTTTTGTTTTTAAATGATGAATTCGGTTGTTGAGTAATTGGAAGCCATGTTGAATTTAACACCCTTTTTTAACAAACATAAACCATATATTGAGAAGATTGTGCCCCGACTATTGACTGTTTTTTTTTTTTTAATAAATTAAAACACACTGCCATAAAATACCGCGCTTAATTTTCCTAATTTAAACATTGCTATTTATACAGTCGACTCTCGAATAGTTTCGAATATAGGGTTTTTTAATTCACCCGTGCCTTTGACAGTAGTAAAAAGGTGTTTCAGGTTGGTCGATAAACAAAAAATCGGCGTAAAACCCCTATCAAATTATTCTCTAGTTTTTTTTTTTTATTCAAGTACAAACTTTTTGGAAAGCTTAAATGAAGAATTGGAATATTTAAATGAATGAACAATTGAAAATTTTTGAACTATATATTGAAAACGTTTTTACGACGCAATATTGAAAATATGTTTAGCATTAAAATAAAATAATGTGTCAATTAATATACTTATTTAATTTAATTGAATTTTATTTAAATCAGTTCTATTTACTGATCGAGTTCATTATTAATTTTATGAATTCAAAAATCATTAATCGAATAAGAATTGACTTTAAAATATTTAATATCAGCGCATTTGAAACATTTTCTCTTATAGATACTGACTTTTTTTTAACGAAATGTATGAATGAAAGTGCAAACTTGTCAAAGAAATTACTTAATTTGCAAACAAATTAAAACAAAAAAACCTGCAAGCAATAAATAAAATATATATTATGTACATTGCCATTAAAATTCGCCAATTGAAATAAGCATTCTTAGTCATATAAATATGCTGTTTTATTTCGAAAAATGTATATAAATAATTTTAAAATGCAAAGCAATTTTAAAAGAATTTAACAAAAAAAAAAATAAAACAAAAAAAAAGACTGAAAACAATACACAAACACATAATGAGCAACATTTAATTTAGTTTTTATTAGCGACGGGGACGAATGAATTACGAACGAAACCAACCTAGGATTTAACAATAAACGTGTTATAAAATATTAATATTTTGTTTTTATTTTACGGTGTAGAGATTTGTTTTTTTTTATGTAAAAGTGACATTGTGTATGGTTTTTTATTGTACATGGAAATAAATCGACGACGGTACTTACAATTTTATGTTTTCGTCAATATAAGATGCCAATATTACATACGTAATATATACGTTTCAAGAAGAATTTATTTTTTTTTCAAATCGCGAAGATTGATTGCGATATAGGAATGACATATTGATTATTGTTTTTTTTTTTAAATATAGATATAAAATAAAAAGAGAAAGAAAATAAATTTTATATTAAAACAAAAATAATAAAAAAAATCAGAGTAAATAAACTTATGTGATATAAATTTGGATAATGTCGAAAATTGAATGTGTAAAAATCCTGTGTGATTATAGCTTCTGGTACAAGCTTTAATACTAATAGAAAACGTTTGTATTTCTACTAATCTTGTATCTATTACAAAAAAAAAAGAATGTGTTATTTACTTATTTTGCACAAGCCTAACCTAGTGAATTTTAATATTGTTGTCCAAATACTTAAGCTAAAGTGCTTATAACTTTGCTTATATTTTGAATGCTACTCAAGGGTTTTATTTGCTTAGTTATGATTTGCGTTGGGATGTTTTACTGACGTATCATTTTTTTATGTTCTGAAGCTGATTATGGGTACTTTTTGATTTTTCAACAAATAAAATATTTCAAACAATTAAGACTGTAACCGATCTCTATTGCTCAAATAACCCAAAAGTATATGTACCGCAGTAAAATATGACTTGTTTTACAAGTTCCTAAAAACAAGTACACATTATATACATACATGATGTATATTGCTTCTGTTCTTACTTGTATAACAAGTAATTGTATTGTGGAAAAGGTATTTGGTATTAAGTTATTTCATTTCAAAGGTATTTCAAATTAAAAACTGAAAAAGAAATATTAAAAAGAAGTGAAGAAATCTTGCACGAGACTCAAAAGATGTTATGAGAACTATAAGGACTAAAATGTGGTTCAGATTTTCAGACGAAGAACATAATTGCGGAAATCTTTAATATTATATAAAATTATGTTAAAGAGCTTAGGGTGATATTAAGGTGATGCCTTATCCTGAGTTACGGAATGCAACATATTTGTATTGCTTTTGTACAATATATATTTACAAATAACACAGCATACATTAATTATCCCGTTAAATGCAGTTTTGCATAATTTAGTAATAATTTTTTAGTAAGATATTTCATAAAAAAATTAAATTTAAGCAGCTTAATGTTAAGGCATTAGTATGATACTACTTAACAATAATTTGCTAATGTTATATGTATAACACTTGCTTAACTTCAAATATATTTTAACTATGACATTTTTATTTTTTCCGTATTAGCCATCGTAGTCAACATCGCTCATAACAGCAGAACTCACGTTTCTATTATTTATAACGCGGCTAATCCGAAAAAAATAAAAATGTCATATGTCATGTGGTTACAACCGCTTAAACCGAGTTATATTTCAATTAGTATCGTGATTGACCTATTTCTTTATAAAGATACATCTAAACACATCTAAAACCATGGTTTTAGATAAAGAGATTTTAATTAAAGTTAAGTGTTAGGGATATTAGTAAGATAATCTCGATTATAGTTTGTCAAATCCTTTTTTAAGCTTAGTATCATACTAAACTACTTTAACATCGTACCAAACCGAACAAAAACAATTTTGACCCAAAAAAGAAACAAGAATTACTTTCAAGTCAAAGCCTTACCGCTATATATTTTTGGAATTGTCAAGGGAATATAAAAATTATTCAAATTTTATTTTATTTGTATTTTTTTTATTTTAGGATAATCGTTTCTTTGGAACGACAGCATAACAGAGGACAGAATATAAGAAGATAGTACGAATTTTTTGAAGAAAAATTAGACATTGCCTAAGGATTTATATCAAAACGCCATTTGGAGGCAGAACAAATCATCAAATAGGCTGTTTTTTCTCAACAAAATTTCTCAGTTTTCCTACTCAGGACAAAAATGGGGAATTCCCTTGAGCTCAATTTCGATGGACCATGTGTGATATCTTTTCCGATTCCGCGTATGGTTTTTATGACACTGTTTTTACTGATTTTGTCCGAGACTTATACATTATAAGTCGCGGATAACATCAGGATCAGAATGTACCTAAGTGTATTTGTAGCGTAACAAAACATTCGGAGCTTTGCTCACAGGGAGTCTTTGATAGGACTCATTACTTTGTAATTTTTTAAGGACGTGCCATGAACTCAAATTTCTCAAAAGAAAAGGATTTTTTAATGATATTGTATCTGAGATGGATAGGGTTAATTTCATAACAAAACATATATATTTTTTAATATTATTCGTTCTCACGGGCAACATCCGTCCGTTTGCAACCAACCAACAAACAGGTGGTGTTTCACTTTTGAAGTTATATTTGAATCAGAAAATATGCTTAAAATATAAACTGGAACAACAATATCTGATTTTGATCACAACGATTTGTCGTCGTACTTTATTTAGCAATAGTGATGAATGTTAAAGAAATGAATGTCAACAAATCGTAGGTCTTTACTTACTGGAGAAGACTTTATTTTGGAAAACATTTTCCACGTAGATAAAAGGGAACTAAATGTTTTAAAATCACTATTCAGTTGTTTTACTTGAACAATATTGGTCGTTCTATCGGTCAAATCCTAGTTGAAAAAAGGTTAAAAAATGAAAATTAAATAGTTTCTACTAAAGTTTAAAAGCCGATTAGGTTTTTTTTTATCAAGCGATTAATAAATATGTAAGCAGAAATCACCATTACCCCATTAAGAAAAAAAAATAATAATCCTACTTAATTTAAAATATTTCCGTATAAAAAATCACATTAAACTAGCTCTTTACTTTAGGAGTATTCAAATCACTTCGTTTTTCGTCAATCGTATGTAATAAAGCTTATTTTTATTATTATTTATGCTTATGTTGTGCCATGCGACTTGGTAATAGTTTTATCTTAAACAAAAAAAAACAACAACAGCGAAACACTGACAACTACGAAGTGAAATGAATATACCTTGTTTGTGGATATTTATTATTTATTTCTTGAAAATGCATTATTGGGTATATAAAGGGAATATTTACTCAATATACACTCAAATTACTCATATTATATGTAGGATTGTATGTATTGTATTTAAATAAATTTTCTATCTCACCTTATTACTACCAAATAATATAGATCCTAAAATTCCCCCGCGTTTTTTATTTTTGCTACCACTCACTGTTCCTTTAATTGTTTGAAAATGGTTATTTATTGGGCGAGGATGAATTTGTTCCGTGGATGAATCTGGATTTAACTTGGAGAGATCCTCAAATGGTATATCCGCTGGTATTGTGAAGCCGGATTGATACCTATAAGGATGTTTATAACTTTATTTTAGTTCTGAACAAAATAGTATATGTGCATGCAACAAACCTTTCTATAACTTTTAGTGAATCTTGTTTTTCGTTAATTGACTCGCCAGCTTTCACAATGCCTTCCAAACAACTAGCAATGATGGGTGCAACAGATGACTCAATATCAGCAGAGCTAATTATAAACTCTCGAATACCGCGGGTTCTTTTTTCGTCCAGTTCTTGTAACTTATTAAATACCTTGAAGTATGAAAATACGTTAGGAGGTTTGATTTTGAATATGTCTTCCTACAAATTTAAACTTACATTTGGCAACAGCACATTGAAGTGTTGCTGTTGTAGATTATTTGTTTTTTGTAACTGATTTGCGTATTCATTTTTTGCATCGTCTGATTGTTGAATTTTTGCTGTCATTATATTTTTATATCTTTCAACTTCAGCCCGGCTGAGGTTTAAATCCATATCTGCTTTCTTATAATTATCAACAGCCTTCTCTGAGTCCTTAAATGCTTTATCATAAGTTCGCTTAGCTCGATCCAGCGATCCTATTTGTGAATTGAGGATATTTTGTAAATGCGTGCCATCTGTTAAACATTTCTGAAACAAAACAAATTAATTTATTATTTTTTGAACTTCAAAGGACACAAACACATACACACGAAACTTACTTTTCTATCCTCGCGTAGTGTTTTTGACAGCAATGTAATACCCTGAATAATTTGCTGTTGCAGCGATTCTGCGACAACTTCTCTTTGACCAGCCAAGTCTCCGATTTCTTTGAGCACATTTCGAAATGCTTGCCATGATGAGAATCTGCAAAAATATAAAAAACACAAACATTAGTAAAGGAAAGCTTATATGTATATATTTTTTGTTCAATCAATAGGAAAAGAAGATGCAATCTTCTTTGGATATAACTTCAATGTACATTGACCCTGGTTGAATAAGTTGTTGTAGATCTTAATGTTCAGAGCAATAAGTATTCACTAATTAAAATTTAAATCAATCAAAAGTGACGCAGAGACGAAGAAGAAACACGTTCTTTGGCAAGATGCAACACAACAACTCCTCAAGTCCATGGGCGACTTATCTGTAGGCCATGTCGTTTTCGTCATTTTGCACTCTGATGTCGCACAACATCAGGCTCAGCGTTCAGGAATAAAAGTCTGACTAGAAGACGTCGTCGACGATGACGACAACGGCGAAGATCCGCCCACTTGTCGCATGTTGACGTAGTCAGACACTGAAGTAAGTAATTATCTAAGCTATTATTACTATATGGCGGTGTCGCGTCGACGGAAAAGAAGTAACAAGTAAAAGGGATTGCATCACTGAAATGTAACTGGTAAAAAAGAAGTTGTAGTAGAATGACGTGTTGTCAGGTTTCCCAGCTCAGGTAAGGATTATTATTATTATTCCTTTTAGTGTATTGCATATTTTAAGAGGCTCTTTTTTCGTGTGTAGACAAAATCAAGTGAAGCGATATGCTGTCAGTGAGTGAGAAATTATTATCTAAGACTTGAATCTTTATTACTTTTCTTGTTTATATTGTGGGAAGGCATTCGTGTACGTTAATCACTTTTTGTATGTGAAAATGCAGTGAGTTAAGAAATTTTATCAGATTTAAGATTCGAATTTTATTTGAATGGGATGACAATCTTGAAGTTTAAGGTAGAATTGAAATGCTTAGACTAAAAATTGAGAAGTTGGTAGCTTAAATTATCTATAAGAAGAAAATACTAATTTCAGATGAAAAGTTAGCTTAGAATTAGATGACCAGAGACAGTACTTGTTAGAGTATGCCCAACTTAAACCAGGACTGTAGATCTATTAAAATAATAAGTGGAGGTAGTTATTGAAATTGTACGTGTGGTATTGATAGTACCCACTGGCTTCTGAAATGTTTATTTCAGAAACCGTTCCTCAAAGAATGTATGCATGTATGTATATAGCTATTGGAAATTATGAAGAGGTAGAATCAAATGTAGCAAGGATAGGATAACAATTTAGAAAAAGTATTGCATTCAAATAATACAATTCAGCAGTCATTGGCTTCAATGGCACTCTAAATTCAACCAGCTAATATGTATCTACTTGCACATGAAATCTTTTATACATATTTATAAAAAAAAAAGTTATCCACGAGAACTAGATCCAACAAAAATGTTACAGAAGCTTTTGTTATATATTTTTCAACATTTTTATTACTAAAAAGTATTTTTTCAAAATAAATAAATAAAACAACTACAACAATGATGATAGACACAAATCCCTACGAAAATAGGTCAACAATTTCAACTAAGCCTATACCTAGTTACAATGTCACTGAACGATGCGATGAATGAATAGATGGGCGTGCTAAACAAAAATATTCATATGCAAGAAGACTATTATTCTTCATTGCACATCACACAGATATAAGAATACCTATGCTTATTTGGAAAACTAAAAGAAAAACTTTTATTTTAAGGGATAGTTTTTCTATGACGTCGTCTATGGTTTGCAAAGCATTATACCTACATATGTATACAATTTTTTTATTTGTTTATTTAGTTTTGCTGGCCAATGAACTTTAAAAATAAAAAAAAAAACACTGGGAATGTGTTTGCAGTGTACAAGTGCATACATTATTATGTTCTTGTACATGGATATGCACATAGATATTCTCAAAAAACATTATTGCAATCTTGTCTGGCTTAGATTGTTTGATTTTAGGATATAAGAGAATTTCAGGGTTTACCGAAAATCCTTCACATTCCAATTTAATCTTCTTTATTTTGAGATTGTTTTCTCTCTGTAAAAATATCAATGAATTCTATTGGAATTTGCAGACATGCCAGAAAACATAAGTTTAGTTTTGTTTTGTATGGCAAATTCCAAATAGAAATTCTTCTAATAAATCTTTAAAAAAAAAAAATTATTGCTCATTTTACAGCCTCAAATAATTCTTCTAGAAAAAAAATGAAGAGATCTGTGGAAGTATGCTAGCTTGTTTTATTTATTTCAAAGCTTTTTAAAAATAATTTATTTTCTCATGCTTTGGAATTCAAGTGAAATTGAGTGAACCTGAAGCATTTTATTGACAATTTGGACTTTACACAATTTATTTAACATGTAAAGGTACGAACCTTAATAGTAAATTTATTTAAGTTGTTTTGATATGACTTTCCAGTTTTTGGAATTTCAAATGGAGGAACAAACAATATTTTTGTGGTCTTAAAAATAATAAAGAACAATAAAAAAAAATATCCAAAAGTGTTTTTGGTAATTAATCAGACTATACCGTCACGCCCAAAATTTTCGTAATAAAAGATTTTTTAAGCATGATTTTTTTTTTTTTGTAACAATTTTTTTATGAAAGAAAATTTTAAAATTAGATAAACTTATAGAGTTTCCTTATGTTAATTTGTTTAGGTTCATTTTGTTGCAAAATATTAAAAACACCTTAGGTTTATCTTATTTTAAGTTTTTTTTTTATAAAAGAATTTATTCCGAATAATTTTGTAAGTGACTGTATGTATAGCTAGATTGAATATTTTTCTAATCTGGGGTGAAAGATTTCATAATACTTTAGGTGCAACGCGTTGAAAAAGTGAGTTAATATTTCTTAAACGAAATCCAAGAAATATAAATGTGGAATGTGGTTCAAAAAGACGGCGCAGCTTTTCAAACATTGTATGCAACATTGGATGATTTTCGTGAAAAGTTCTTAGGTCGGAAAATATAAGTTTGGAGTGATTTAAATTCACGATTTTTTGTAGTATTTTTTTTGAAGGTAGGTTGTTTATTTGTCTTTTTTTTTATTTTACTGAAGGGTAAGATTTCGAAGTTGGTGCATAATTGCAACAAAATCAGAATTCTTTAGGGAATGCTTTTACATTTTTCTTAAATATTTATGATAAAAAAGAGACAGCGATATAAATTCTGGTTCCAAAATCTTCTTTTCAAAATTTTTTAACGAAAAAATCTGTTTTTTTTTCAAAATTTTGTTTTATTTTTTCCGTTTAGTCATACATTTCAAACATTTCAAGTAACTCATATTTAGGAACGATAATAAATAAACAAAAAAACATGTTGAACATGAAGAGAGAGAGAGAGAATACCGGAAAATGAAAAGGATTCTCAATAAGAGATTGTTGCATTATTTTGCAAGTTGGAAGAGAGGTTGCGTTTTGGAACTAATAGGGTAATTTAATTGTGCTGATTGATCGCTGTCTCCCACAACATGCGGTATTTGGCCTGACTTCACGTACGTACATATTCGTCGTTTAAATTTTGTATACGGTTTGCACATGCACGCGCTATTATAATTGGCAGAATTTTGAAAATCTGAATTTTGAGAAGCTGAATTTTGACAAAAAGATTTTTGAACCCTGCCAGAATTTGGATTAATTTTACATTATGAAAAATAGTTTTTGTATTAAATATAAAAATACTTACTCATTTTCCTCTTCATCTTTTTCTTTCTTCTTAGGTTGATAATTTTTTACTAGTCGCCTGAAATAAGAAAAATAGAATAATTAAAAATTTAGAGGAATCATTAAAATTAAATTTAAACAAAAAAACATTAGGGGGTAGATAAATGCAAGAAATAACCCTGTTAATTATTTTAGGGGTTTGGAGAACGGATAGACCTGTATGAAACTATAAATATCTCAATTTAGCAAATCAGTGGACTTATCCCCTTTTCAAAATAACCGATTCAATTAGTTCCTATGGTTAATTTAAAAAGAATTTCATTAAGCTTTAGGATACATTTAATCTGCGTTACGGTTGTGACTTAAGGAAACTAGTGATTTGCAAATGGGACATAATGTTCATGAGGTGTAAAATATTGCTCTTGTTTTATTTTTTTACCACGAGTATTTTAACGTATAGAAAGAATATAATACATTCTACTCCAATTAGAAATTATTATCATTATGTGAAATAATTTCTCACACAAAGAGTTAAGAAGCAGATATGTCTCCTAGTAGGATGAAGTTTTTTTCACTTAAAGGTGAAGTTATTTTACACTCGAAGGAAAATAATTACTTATGGAATTAAGTACATACAGTGTTGGCCAAAACTAAAGTACGAAATTATCTCTCTTTGGAAAAATATAAAATAATTAAGAAAAGCCCATAACAGTTTGACGATTTTAATTTTTTTTCCTCGAAACTCGAGAGCTAATAATTTTATTTGTCTAAAAGAGCTGTCTTTAGCGTAGAGAAAACGTGATACCTCGTTTATATCGATTATCCGGATTGAAATCGATCCGCTCATGTAAACGTGGTATGAGCTACTTATTATAATTTTCTGCAGTATTGAACGCTGCCATCAGACATTCCAGTAATATTTCCAGTAAGTGCTGGAAAATTGGTTGGTTGGTGAGTGGAATAAATAGAAACGTCACATTTAGGTTAAGACAAATAATTGCTCGGTCTCGCTCTTGCTCTTGCTCGCACTTATTACGCAATTTTATTTTATTGTTTTAAGTTTTTGTTGTTCAGTTATTTAAGAAATTTTTGCATTCTGCAATTTTGTGCAAAAAAACCGTTCCAACGATATATAATTTATATACCTTCGGTTTTTGTAGACCGCATAGATTGTACCACAAAATTCGTGTTCGCCGTTTTATTATATGATTATTGATTTAATCATAAATCATTCCTTTTTAAATAACCAACAAAATAACTCATAATATAATAACTTTTGAATTCATAAAAAAAGAACTACAATAATATGTTTTTTTGCCAATATTAAGAGACTAAACTATTTTTTTTCAAATGCTACACCTTATCGACATGGAGTGCATCAGGTTGTCAATTTCATGTATGGTCATAATATTCTTGGCAATTTAAGCTTGTTGAAGAATGGAGTCTAAATGGAATCTAAAATTTTCCAGAGATTCAATACGGTATTGAGAACAGGGGATTAAACTGGCTACTTCATAACAGCAATTGGTTTTCGTTTTGCCAATTCCTTACAAATTTTGCGGTATTTTTAGGATCGTTATTATGTTGGACGATTCAGCGAAACGGTATAATTACGTCCACAAAAGGAAGCATGCCATTTTTAAGAATCTTCCGATTCAGTTAAAGTTCCAGTCTAATATAGCAAAGCACTTTCAACCATGCTTCGCCAGAAATTCTTACCTGAATTTTCTAAGCCTAGCTCCTTTTGTATATCTACTCTTTGACTATAAGAAAAGAACCTTCTTGATATCCCTGATGATTATTTTATCTTCGTGCTTAAGTTTTGGCCAACATTGTATATCCATTATACAACTTAAGAAACCACTAAATTTTATTAAAAACTATTAGTAACGGCACTGACTTCCTGCTCTCTTTAAAAGGTACTAAAGACAAGTTTTGGAGTCGTAAAAAATATCATGGCCAACAAAAAAATTGTTGATTCATTTCGTATGTCTGTGTCTTTCTTTCAATCTACAGCCTATACTAAACGCTTTTAAGCTATTTGTTTTTAAATAAGGGACTTAAAGTTTTTAGGTATTTTTCTACAGAGGGGACATTGCTTTTTTTTAAAGCTAAAAAATGGCTTTATCGAGTTCATTTAGAAACTTCCTAAACCTAATAAATAATATTGCATTTTTTTTACAATTCAAGATTCGAAAAGTGATTGATATTTTTTTAACACATTCGATTTTAACTTTAAATTGGAATACCATTTTTTTAAATATTAAAGAAATTTAATATTTAAAGAATGCATTTTAACTTTTCAAGTTGTTAGCTAACATTTTTGGAGTTGTTATAGCAATTAAAAGAACGAATTTCATGATTCTTAATTTTTTTCTTAACACTTGTAGACTTGTAGCTTTGAACTCAAACTCAAACCAGCTTGAAACATAGTTTTATTTTTTTGTCGCATGATTCAGTGATTGTCCACAAACTGCCAAGAGCCTTGACATTTTGTTATTCAAGACGAAAGAAATTTTATTTTCTAAGCTACATATACAAATGTACCTGGACTGTTAAATCAAAGTATACGTGCGACACTATTGTTGGGAATAAAAGATATCATTCAAATGAATCACAATATTTCTTCCATATCAGCAAGATAATTATCATTTATCAATTCAGAGTCTGTGCTTGTATATCAAAATCAATCTTCATAGGTATATCAACAGTCTTTTCCATGCAATTTGTAACCATAACCATTGTTCGCTTGAGTGCTATTTGTACCAGACTAGCCAGTAATGCACTTTTTTAATTCAATTAATATGACAGTATAATACAATGCTTACAATAGCACTCTTGTATTTCAAAATAAACACATATCAAGTTTCAACCCCAATTCACATGACTCCCCCAGACAAGCATCAATAAGTGCTTTAGAACAAAGACAACAAAATTACCCCCAATCGAACAACTCATTAATGCCAAGTCAACTGGTGTTAGTCAAACAAATAGCACCCACCAGAAACAAAGTGTTAATTTGTGGAGACTTCTCCCCTTTGCAATTGTTGTTGATAATCACATCGGAGCTTTATTTAGCGTCAAATTGTCTCTGTAACCAGTTTTGAAAGCAAAGTCGTTAGACATAGCTAAGGTGCTGTGTACTTCTCTGTTATTTGTCTAGAGTGATGGCAAAGTGAAAATAATTACAATAATCGAATACCTTTTTCGTTATTGTGATGTCATCACCACAACATCGCCAGAGCGTAAGATAAAAATAAATAAAATAAAAATAAATAAAGAATGACAAGTTACACCACACAGTAATGACAATGACAACAGCTTCAGCTTACCACTTGACCTAAGTATAATAAACTTTTCAAACTATACTTGCTTGGCTTCTTATAAGAGTGCTATTGTAAGTTCAACATACAACACTATTTCTCAATTGTTGTCTCCATCAGAGTAATAGGATTTTGTGTTGTGTTCCTTTGTTGAAAATAAATAAAAACAAAAACACTAGCTGAAGAATTATATTTCTTAAGCGAGTTTAGAGAACGAACTAATGCGGTGATAGACCTTGAAGTTCAATCCGAACTCAAGGAGTTCCTTATTGTTAACTGATTTAAGTGTTGACTGCATAGCGCATTTTTGTTTTCTTCTAGTCATGACATTTTGTTAGTTTAATTGAGTGTTAAACCGTTTATCAGGCCTTGTGGACAAGAAAATAGCAAAACATTAATAGAAAGTATAAATGTATGCTTTTATAGTTAGGGTTACAATGTCAAATGTTCCAAATACATATGTTTACATATTTTATTTGAATTCTTAATGTTACAGCTTCGTGAGCTTAAAAAAAAAAATAATTCGAAGGGAATTGAGAAATTACATACTTTCATTTTATACATATATCATTCATTCTCTTACATATTTTTAAATATTTTAAAAAACAAACATGGAAAAGTTCCTGAATGGTAAAGCTTGTACATAATTAAAATTTAATTAACATCCAAAGTGGTATTTCTGTTAATTCATTATTTTGATATGTTACCTTGTCCGAAAAATCGATATTGTTTATTAATGATGCTAAGATTAAAATAACATCCATTTAATTCTAGCCGTGGTTGAATATTCTTAGTAAGTTTCTATAATATTTATCGTTAATTGTTATCTTAATATAATAAAAACATGAAAGTCAAAGCTAAAAAAGCGACAACAAAGAATAAGAATGACATTCCAATAGTTGCCTTACCTTGAGTGAATAAACATAAATTAAAAATGAATTCTTGGCGCCACTGTAAGAATTTTATTTATTACTAGTTTTTTTTAAGACATCA
Organism: Dasysyrphus albostriatus; assembly: GCA_946251815.1. NCBI lineage: Eukaryota > Metazoa > Arthropoda > Insecta > Diptera > Syrphidae > Dasysyrphus > Dasysyrphus albostriatus. The sequence goes on from OX276336.1 coordinate 145,610,426, forward strand.
TTAATTCTTTAAACACAATAAGAACTCTTTTTTTTCTCATTACATATAAAAATATTTATTACCTAAAGTTTAAGTGCCATAAATCTAAAAAAAATAAACTCAAACCACTCCTATTAAAAAATGTACGTCACTTATGCTCCGAGTTGCATTGCATGTTCGTTCCTACCTACACGCCTTGTTTCAATTATTATTTCAATCAGCTGGTGTCTTGCAGGTTATTAACCAAACTGATGACATTTGTTTTGTAAATTTCTCAGGGTAACGTAAAATCCCAACCCTATATTATTACTAGCGAACGTACGCTGGGATGAAATTTAAAAGAGTATGAACAATTTCATAATTTTTAAATCAATTAAAATTAAGTAAAGTTCATTATACACTTGATATAACCACAAGTAGTGAGGCGAATTGTAATTGTAAACCAAACTGCTTCAAAAAAAATAAAAATGTTAGATCTGAAAGTTCGTTTCGCATCATTAAATGATACCTATGTAGGTACTTACAGGGTCTTCCAACAAGAGTTTTCATTTAAGATTTCATGTCATTTTTAAATTGCCATCACTAAAATGTCATAACGAACATTTTTGATTATTAAAATCTAGGCGGTTATTAACTATGGATCGATGCACACTTGCATAATGTATTTTGAAAAATGGTTAAAATATCGCTGATACGCTGTAGTGAATTTGCACTGTTTCAGAATACACTATGCAAGTGTATATCGATCAATAGTTAATAACCACCTAGTTTGTACTAGCCAAAAGTAATGACAGTTTAGTGATGGAATTAAAAAATGGCGTGAAATTTAAAATGAAAACTCTTGTTGGAAGACCCTGTAAGTAAATTTTATTCAATGACACGAAACGAACTTTCAGATCTATAATTGTGATTTTTTAAGGCATTTTGCTTCGCAAAATTACAATTCGCCTCACAACTTGTTGTTATTTCAAGTGTATAAAGTATTTTGTAGTGTAGTAGGTTCATACTGCTATATTAAATGGAGTATCCTCTACACATTTTTGGTAACTGGACACTTTTTTGGCTTTTGCCACCTTGACCGAACAGCATGCATTCTCCATCGTCATCCTAAACAAACGCACGAGTTTGGGAACAAAAAATTGTGTTTCTTTTTTAGCTTTGATCAGAGCTAATAATTTGTGTTTCTTTTTTCGTTCTGAGAGTATATTCTGAGTTTGTTCGATTCGTACTCTATGTATATGAGCTCAGAATAAAATAATAACTGAGCAGACAGAGTTAAATGCTGAACAAAAGCATTTTGACAGCTAGTGTTCATAGGTGTTTCAGAGTGCCCAGAGCACGCTTGGTTTAGAGGATGTTCAGAACATGCTCGATATGCTCGGACTCTGTTCAGAGCTCTATTTTAAATTAAAAAAGAAAAACGCCTTATATAGCTCGTCTCCATAAATGACGGCATACGCGGCCTTGGAATCGATAAAAAGGTGGTAGTCCACCATTTAAAACTACTAGTTTTGCTTTCCAAGATCTGCAGGGTGCAAATATTTGGTCGATGGTGGACTTATCTGGCGTAAATTTACACGATATGGATCTATCAGGTTGTTGACAAATGGCTTCAGGCGTTCACAAAGTACGTTAGGGAAGAACTTGTATGCGATGTTAAGAAGACTGATACCAATGTAGTTGGTGCAGCCTAGAGGATCGCCTTTCGCGAGGATTTGACAAACATTGTTGAGGTCGCCTTCGAAACTATTAGGCTATAAATAAAATATTATCAATTTCAAACAAAAGTAGCGCTTTTTGAATTATTTAAAATTAAAGTTCATTCTGGAACACCCTATATTATTACTTCGTACTCTGATGCGGTCGAGTTGTGTGTTTTATTTGTATTACACTTTCATTGTGTATGTAGTTTAATCTATGAAGAGTCGGGATATTTTACAAAATTCTGAAACATTTGTTCCGTCCGGCCAACGCCACTTTGAACCGTGTGATCCGCTTCGCCATTTTTAAACCTCTAGCTCTCTAAGAAATTTTATAATACCATTAAATAAAATAAAATCGTGCAACTATAATTCTAAACCAAGGTTCTCTGCATATATTCAGTTCCTTTTTCTGTCGCGTTGTTGTCATTTTACAGGTGGTTTCGTGTAGGTATTTCCATAGGGCTATGGAACAACCGCTTGTCATTATCTATTTTTTTAATGAAAATTTCAAACTTGGTTATAGAAAAGTTCGAACTTCTGTTATGTATATAGGAAAAACAAAAATAGATTTTCTTATAAAAAAATTCAAAATTAAAAAATAAACTAGTGCAAGGTCACTCAGAGATGTGCGTCTTATAAAACAGAAAATTATTATTTTTGACTATCATCGAAAAATAGCTTGTGAGGGTATTTTGTTCACCTTCCATTTTTTAAATTAATTTTGAGTGAATAAATTTCTTTTTTAAAGTAAGACAAGAGCATGTTGCGGTTGATGGCAAAGATGTTTTGCCGAAAATAAGCAGATCGTAAATTTTCCAGAATAAACAAATTTTATTGTATCTCTTCGCTGCTTTTTTCTTTGTTTGTTTGTTTATTTGGTTTTGGTATATTCTACTCAGTTGAACAAGATAATATAGAGACGCCTCTGCACTTGGCACTTGAAGTGAAATTGCGAAAAATTAACATATCTGCTCTCCAGAAATTAAATGCACCTAGACTGTCGCAAGATCTCGCTCATATAGAGAATTTAAACCTTTTTCTCAAAATATCTATGGGAAATTATTTAAGAACAAGCAAAAATTAAGAAATGACCACTATAATGTTTTTTTTTAATTGTAAATTTTTTTTCTACTTTAAGGCAAGGAATTTTCGTATTAAAAAATCGTTTTTTCTTTAGTTTCAATTAAAAATAATGTTTATAAACATTTGTTTCCCCGCATTTGTAGTGTTTTTTCACAAATCCATAATCTAGCCTTTGGTAACTTCATAAACAGCAAATAAAAACATAAACAAAAATTACAGATACCACCAGATTGCGACCTGATTTCATCGCGTGGCATTTGGTTTGTAGATCTTCTTAACGCATTTTTCTCTCTGGTGTATATAAGTTTTTTTCATTTTTTGTTTTTGCTTTTATTTTGCAACGACCCAAGACAAGGAAAAAACGTGGGAGGTGATGAAACAATAAGTGGCCATAATCTTTCACTTCATTTTTGCTCTTTGGTTCCGCTTTAACTTTAGCTTGTCTTAAATTGTTCAAATAAAATAAATTGTCAGAGATTTTCTTAGTGTGCTCTATAAAAGCTTAAGATTGTTGGGGGTGGTCGAGAGTAGAAATAAATCTATTTTCGCACATCGTGAATGAGATACGTAGGGGAAGTGTAGAAGTCTCACAATTTGCTTGGATTTTATTAGAATAATTTTAGACTTGTAGTCGCGGGTATAGTAAAGTAGAATGAGAGAAAAAAAAAACAAAATTTCGTCCAAAGTTTGATATTTATTTAGATTCCCAGCTGTACCTGTGATACGTAAATATCACATTGTTCTCATTTAAAAAATCTTATCTATGTGATCTCATCACATACATATATTATTATAATATTTATAGAGAAATTGATTTTTTTTAACTTGCGATAGAGTTGGTGGTACTGTTTTAGATATGATACCATTTAACTTTTGATCAGCAATTTTGCCTGTGGAGCGTACAGTGTTCCGCGTAAGTACTGGATTTATATTTGTGTTTCGTTTAAAAATATAGAATCTAGTTTTTAACTAATGAAAAGATATTTTTTTCGAAATGTCTACGAATTTAGATCAACAAAATGGCTGCACTTTTTTGGAAAACTACATTAAGGCCTGCGGGAAAGAAAGATCAAAGTCAATTTCTTTAGAAAATGAGATTGTAGGTTTCTGAGAAACGAATCGAAACATAAAATAATTTGAAAACGAATGATAACGGTTAGGATCACAATACAAAGGGAAAGATGATAAGTGCCACCAAACAACGATCAAGGTCAATGAGTTAACGGCGTTAAGCAATCAAGGTCACAAAAGTTAAAACTGAAGTGTTCATCAACCTCGCAATGTAGTTCTGTCAATTTGTGCTTAAAATGGCTCTTAGCAAGCAAACTGGATTTTTTGAGTTACGTAGTTTAAGACGAAGGCTAATGATTTTTTTGAAGATGAATTTTGTATTTGCAAAATTCAATAAGGATTTTGAAGTAAAATTTTCATTTTTCAGAATGACCATAAACATTTTTTCGAAAAAAAATTACCTCGAGAAAATAAATAACCCAAAATTTGCATACAAAATGCATTTTATGCATATCTTAAGAATCGATAGACTAGAACGCCATGTTTTTGAGATATTCAGTTTCAGCACCAGATTCAAACTCGGCGCATCAAAGACTATCAGAAAAGTATATCTTAGTTCATGTTACCGACAAAAATGCAAATTTTTCACATAAGGTAGTAATATAGTACTTTCGAGTGGATTTTCAAAACCAGATGATGATGTCCAAACGGGTTGTCGCAAAAAAAATCCAATCGAAGTCTTTTGGAGTAGTTAGAGTGAAAATGGAGTGGACGTCCACTCGAAAACGACATAAGTTTTCCAATACTTAAACCAATAAAAACCATATTTTCTATTCTTTTATTTAGGATATACAAAATAATCGCTGTTCAAGAGTTAGTAGGGTTTTGTTCGTAAATGGAAATTCAATATAAATTGATGTATGTATACTTCGCAGCATGTACTACAGCCCTTGTGTGGACTTCCAATTACACACAAAACCCTACTTAATTTCATTCTATCATTTCGGCATTTCATGTGCACAGTCATCGATTAGCTAAAGTAACTAAGTACGTTTTATTAATAGCTTTATCACCAAATTAATTTTTAAATAATAGTATCTTTCTTTGGTGAAGCCAACCACAAAATTTTGATAATTTTTTTTATCAAAATTATGATTTCTCACTTTTAACCCAAATTTGAAATTTATCTAGAAATGAAAAAAATAATACCGTCGTATTCGGCAGAAATAAGATTTTCATTTTCTATGATAAATAAGTACCTACAAAAATATACAAGAAAATATGTTAACTAACTTCGGCGTTAACTTGAATAACTGACATTTGATCTTGAATAACTTTTAACGCAAGCCAGATTCATCTCTAGACTTTTGCATGAGTATTCCTTAGAGAAAAATAAAAATAGTTGCGTTAAAAAATTTTAGCTTGGACTTTAGAAATTTATTTTTCCTTGGGGTCGCAATGTGAATCATTATGGGCCCGAAAACAGGCATTTTCTCAAATTAACCCTTTATGAAGTCACAATATCTTTTTATTAGAGCTCGAAAAAGTCCTCATAAGAGTTTTTATAGGGAATATTATATTCTATAAACTGAGCTTAAATTATTTTATGACAACTTCGTTATTTAAGAGTTAGAACACAAAAACTGGTATTTTGGGTTTTTGATGAAATTTTACAAATAATAATGTCATTGGAAAAATAAGTAAAATTTTGTATAGAAGGTAACACAGTTTTCATACAATTGTTTTCGATAACACTCATTATTTCTGAGTTATTCACAAAAAATGATACCAATTTTTTGTCAATTAAAGTTTTTTGAAACATAGATAACGATCAATCGTAGAAAAAAATTGTTATTAGAGTTTTTGGTAGAGAATCATATTATCTACAAGTTTTGCATACCATGTACTATGTTGCATGGTTATACGTGGAAAACAAGTATTTTCGACAATTAACCTTGAACAACTTTTAACGCAAGCAAGACTTTTGCATGCTTATTCCTTATGCAAAAATAAAGATAATTGCATTTAAAAATCTTCACTTTGAAGTACATTTTCCTTGGGCTATATGTAGCCCAAAAAACTTACTTTTTCAAAAAATTAATTCAAAGTTTCAAAAATAGTTACATCGAGGATATACAAATAATAATTTTCCAGCCAAATCAGGTCACTTTTTCAGAGTTTTTTTGGAGTTATTCCAACAAGAAAAGTATACAAATTTTTTAAACAACAAAAAAACAATTATAAAATCAGACTTATTTTATAAAAAAAACACAGTTAACCAAAATTATAATTTCATTTATATAGAAAATTATCCTTAATGGCTCTTTAAAATTTGTTCGTCCGCTTAGACTCGAGACTAGCTGGATCCTCCACAACCCCCTTTAGTTAACAAACATCGTTTAGCCTATTTGCACAATATGAAAAACTTCATTAAAATCCATTCAGTTGTTCGAGCTTGATTGATGGAGAAACATCCGAAAAAATAGTGCACACATCTGCCTTAGGTCTTACTTGGAAAATTGCATTTTGAAGTCGAAGTCACTTTAACTTTTAATTAAATTGCATAAATTCAATATCCACTCCAACTTAACAGAACTTTTTTTTATAACATACGCAAGATAATTAAGATTTACACAATAAGAGAAAATATCGAGAAAAAATAATTACAGCCGTTTATTAAAACTACATTTTAACAGCTCTAAGCTCAAAACACCATTTCTTTTAATTTCTTCATTAAATATGAACAAAATGTGGAGCATTTATCTATCAAATAACGGTATTTATTTATCATTAAGATTCACATTTTGTAATGTGCTCTTAATTAAATTGTATCTCGTTGTAGTTGTTGTAAATATTATCAAACAAACCTTTTATTATATGTTTTGATAAACAAACAGGTAGGTCGTAATTATCTGATATTATTTTATATACACCAAATAAAAGATAACATATCATTTTGATTCGCACCCTATTATCAATTTAACCAAACCCATACCTCGTAGTAATCAATAAAAAGAAATAAAGCAAATAAAATCTATGTCAATCATAACAAAAAATATTAATTATCACAGAGCCCACCCAAATCAATATCATAATATCATGATATAACTCACCTTAACTTCGCCGCATAATCGCTTTCTATCGCAAGTCTTTCACGCACAAAGTTTCCATATTTGTCTAAAAAATCAATACCTTTATTTGTGTGTATTGATAAGTTGTCGTACTGATCCTGAAATTAAATTAAACAAAAAAAAAACCAATTAAAATTATTTTTATATAAAAATTAAACTCGGTATGTAAGAATATTAAATGAATTGGAATTTCCTATCAAATAAATTAACACACACTTCTTTGAAAGAATTTCTGACGTAGGTAGGTATGTAGTTGGGTTGATCAGATCTCAGTGTAAATAATTAAAAATGTATATATGGTCAAACCACGCTAGCTCCCAACTGGCGTAACCATTTTTAGACAACAAGACTCTCGGCGCCATTAAAATGAATAGAACTCACAACATTATTTTTATTTCGGTAAGCTTTTCAAATGTACACATGTTTATTTCTAGGGTTGCCAGCATTTCCACGAATTATGGAGAGTTGATTGTATCAAAATTTAAGGAGTGCTTCCATTTGAGACTACTTTCACTACACGAGAGTGACTCTCTGGGATACCTGTCTAGTGTTTGCAGGGGTCTGGGAGTAAAATGATTGCAAGCAACTCTCAAACAGATCTCAACTCGCAAGTGGATACAATCATTAAATTAGTTCAAAGAAGGGTAAACACAAGAAGACAGCTATCCGAAAGCCAGTTTTGGAGAGTTTGTACTGAAAGTACTTTCAAATGGACACACACTGTAAAATTATGTGACGTGATTCAATGGCTGTATCCACTTTCGAGTTTTACTCTCGGCAGCGGCTTGCATTCTTTTACTCTCAAATAAACACAAACCTTTGGGCTCGTTTGCTCGAACGAATCAGAAGTAAGTTACATTATATCGACAGTTCCAAACAAATTCCACTCAAAATTTAGTTTTTACTTTAAAAAAGTTTTAAATAAAAGGGCCTAGCTTTAAATTTTTCCAAAAATATGATTTCCTAAAATTTTGTAATTTAAAATTTAACTGTATGAAGGTTATAGTAAATTTTTAAACAAAAAACTTCAAATTTCGCTCATTCTGGCAATCATGTTTTTATCTACATTATATTGATTGAAGACCAATTGATCTTCAACGACCATTGGTCAGACGATCAGTCAGAAAGAATGAAAGAAAAAATCCAAAGTGGAAATTTGTGGCGGCATGTTTGAACTGTAGCTTTGATAAATCACAATTTGTAATCGTTGTCGTTGCGTTTGGTTAGAAAAACAAAATCTTATAGCATGTGGAATGCAGCAGGGCACTTAAGTGAGTTTTTTTTTTTTTTTAATTCATATTCATAAACCAAATCGTGATCAGAGTGAGAGCAGTTCTTAAAAGACTTTCATATAAGGATCGTGTACAACATTAAGACCTACTAATCGAAGATACAAATTTCACATTCTATAAATGAATATATTTATACAGTTTCTGTGGAGTTTTTCATCACCCACGCTTCAATAACAAGATGCCTAACACGTGTGAGTGTGATGGAGAAATAGGTAAATAATCATGGAATTACGAGTACGTTTATGAGTAAAACAAACAGCTATCACGGTTAATGACTCAATCAGAGTTTCTAAGAATACCAATTGTAATCTTCATTGCAAAAAGATTGTGTAATGAGTTGCAAGACTTGATATGTTATTTTTCTGAGTGCCGGTGACTAATGTTACGATAGTCGTGCGATAAAATTATGGTGAATTTATTGAGAGGAAAAGGAAAAATGCACTTGTATGTGAATTGCCGCAAATTCGATTTGAAGGGAATCTAGTTTGATGTAGGACAAACCTAGAAGTGTACATAAATACATGTTTGCCCAATAGGAAAATTCAAACCTAAGATCGAATTAGTATTGTTTAGGCTAAAAACATCTGATTTAATTCTTTCATTCATATATTTATGTAAATGATTTTCCAATAAGGACGGGCAGATTTTGACAGTTCATGGCGAACATGACTTTTTATTTATTGGTGATTTTCCAGTGCTTTTTTTTTGAGGGACTTGGGACAAATTACTATGACACATGCAAATGATAGAACTTAGTTATCAACATGGGGGCGTTTTACTGGTACGTCTTTTCCAAACCAATATTTAACGTTTGGTTTTGTCAACCTAAATTTCTTAAGATTCGTTATCCAAAAACCATAATTAATGTTGACCTGCGTGGAGTAGAACTCACCAGAGAAGATTAGATCTTGATATCAGGCAACGAAAAATTTTTTATCACGACTTATGGAGGCCCACATCCGTACAAAATCCAACCGATTAAGGAGCTGACAAAAAACGACCACAGATAATACCGCTGCACAGTGGTTTAAGTTGTTTAGGCAGGCGGTCTTAACTCTATAAAATCGAAAGCAGTAAACCAATTTAAATGAAATTAAGACATCATTAGAACAAATTTCCGCCCACGGACACGCCCATTTTTTTTAAAAAAAAAGGTCATCCAACAGGACAGTTTTTTAAAAGTACATTATAGTAGGAAATATGTTTTATTTAATTAAATAAAATGTCAAGTTAGACGAACATTAGATAACCGATGCCAACTTTAGGACAACAGTAAACAAAGCTTATTAATAACTTTTTGAATTCGGACGGCGGTCTTAAGTTAGACATAGTTCATAAATACGACTGTACATGTCTCATTTGCAAATCATCAGTTTTTTGTGGACCGACTCGTAACGCAACTATAAATTTTGATCATATAAATAAACCAAGTACATAGTTTTTACAGTGTTGATTTATAGATTGGGTATTCAAGTTTTATTTTATTTATTTAGAAAAAAGTGCAAATAATCTGGAAACAATAGAAAATCATATTTCGTCCTAAGAGTTTTTTTAATTAGATTACTTTCATCACATCCTCAATTTCCAGCCAATTACGAATCAATCAACAATTTTTTATAACTAAAAATTGTGCCTTTCAAATTACAGCACGTCTGATGTAGTGCTTTACATTCCAAGCTACACCCTGCTTTCAGCACATTATTACCTCACCCAATATTTAAATTCTTCGATTAAATAATATTTATGTTTCACTTTGGTTATTTAACATTTTTTTTTTTTTGTAAACCAGTATTTGGCATCGAGTAGCACCATAACAAAACACTAGTAACGTATGGCCCAATAATAATATGTTTAAAGGAGTTGCAAATTGTCAATTCAAATCATAACATCCAGTCACAACATTTCATCATGTAACATCGCATCGCGCCACCGTGATAAAAATCAACAAAACTACTAAACTTGGTCAAGCTTACAGTTTTTTTCATTTTTCTTTAAACATAACTTAGCAGATCAAATGCACACGTACGTGCAGATATCCTTAAGCGTTAGAGCGAGCTTAACATGCCAGCCAGCCATCGCAAAACGATTACAAATGAACCTTCGCAAGAGATGAGATATTCATCAAGATGGCTACCGCATCGAAATGACAGATATGTATTCCTCCCACAAAAAAAAAAAACACCGACTAGAATATTGATTAGGCGTTAACTATCCCGGTGTGGTCAGGCACTGGCTGGCTGGCCGGCCAAAGGGATTGGCAATTAACTTGACAACAAGTAGTAGAGTATCTAGCCGTGCCAAATTTGGGCACATGACGAGTGTTGAGTAAAGTTACGTCAACTTTCACTAAAAGGTGTGTGAACATCGTCCGTCATCGTCGGCAGCGGCGGCGTCATGTTGTATCGTCGTCGTTTGGTTACTAAGCGCGCACGCGTGTTTAATACCATGAATGCATCATGCATGCATATGGATAACTTTGACAGGTGATTTGGTGAAAAGCACCTGTGTGTCTAACTCATTTGAGTTTCCCTTTTGTTTGCACACGATGTAACAACCATGATGACAACGACAACAACCCGCGACGCCATTAAACTTCAAACGAAAGAGACAGTGAAAAATAGAAATTACCGTACGTACTGGAAGCGCAAATGCGGGCGAATATTAATTAAAAAAGTGGAAATTATTTTCGCCATGCGTGTGTCGTGTGGGGTAATTGCTATAACTTTGCTCCTGGAATTTTTGATTTATGTTCAAAATTACTAATAAAGGTGCGTTACAAAATTTACCAAATGAATTTTAATTAGATATGTAATATGTAAATAGTTGAAGAAAAATTTTGGCTGTTCGAAGTTTGGCAAATAACTATTTTTATCAGTCTTTAGGCAGAACTTTAATAAAATCGAAACCAAAAAAAAAATGTTAGAATTTTTCGTTAAGTTTTGTTCTGTCATGATATCTATGGCTTTAAATTGCTGTCTCTTATGTAAAATGAGATTTTTGCTACAGATTTCTTCACACAATATTCGCTTCACTTCAGTGAATTCACTTGGCAGTCATTTTTACATATTAAAACAAAGGTTAACGAAACTAGATGATAAATAACAAATCGAAATTAGAGGTGCATTTTTATTTGCTTTTTTTTATACGGCCAACTAAGAGATGCTTTAATTTTTTCTATCAATAATCTGGAGGTGTTTTTATAAGATGGAAACAACAAGGAAATATTAAAATTGTTCGTTAAGTTTTTTATCATGACCTCTACGGCTGCCTCTGCTGTAAAATGAAATTAGTTGTGTTGGGGCAGATTTCTTCACCAAATTTCAGTTTTACTGCAGTGAGGTCGCTCGGTAGCGATTCTCACTTACGAAAGCAAAAGTGAACGAAACTGTACGAAAAGTAACACAAAATTAGGGGTGCAGCATATGATTTTGTTGTATTTGCTTCTTTTAGTACGACCACTGAAGAGATGCTTTGGTTTTTTATCACAAAAAAAGAAATTTCATAATATTTCGTTAAGTTTTTTGTTATGATCTCAGTGACTTTTAGTTGCTGGCTCAACTGTAAAATGAGATTTATTGAGTTGCCGCAGATTTCTTCACCAAATTTCAGTTTGACTTAAGTAAGGCAGCGGTTTTCCTTTCCAAAGAAAAAGTGAACGAAACTAGACAAAAAGAAATAATTGAAAATTGAGTGTGCATCATTTTTTGCTACTTATAGTACGAATAACTAAAGGATACTTTCATTCTTAGTTAAACATCTGACAGAACTTAAATACGATCAAAACAAAAAAGAAATTGTTCGTTAAGTTTTTTGTCATAATCTTAAAGACTACCTTTTCTATAAAATACTTTTTTCAAATTGCGACAGGTTTCTTCCACAAATTTCAGTTTCATTTCAGTGAGACCACTCGGCAGCGATTTTCACTCATGAAAGCAAAAGAGAACAAAACAAGACGAAAAGTAACAAATCGAAATTAAGAGTGCATGATATGATTTTCTTATGTTTGATTCGTACGACTACTTAAGTATTGCTCTGATTTTTGATCACAAAAAAGAAATATCATTATTTTTCGTTGAGTTGTTTTATCATGATCTCTATGCCTTTAAGTGCTCTGCCTCTACTGTTAAATGATATTTTTTAAGTTGAGGCATATTTCTTCAACAAATTTTAGTTTTATTTCAGTGAGGTCGGCCGGCAGCGATCCTCACTTACACGGGGAAAAGTGAACGAAACTTGACTAAAAGTAAAATTAAGAATCAGAAGTGCATCATACGATTTTTATTCACTTGTTTTCGAACGACAGCTTAAAAGCCGCTTTAATAAAGTGGAAAGCAAAAAATTTCACAACTGTTCGTTAAGTTCTTTTGTTTTGTTATGATCTATCTTATTAAGTAGCTGCCTCCACTGGTAATGATTTGTTGAGTTGCAGCAGTTTTATTCAAAGAGTTAAAAATCAAAAGAATCGCTTATATAAAAATTAAATATCTACTTATGCAAATCAAAACTGCAGCTTAAAGGAAAAACGTGAAAACAGTGTACTATTCAGACAAAAAGAGTTTAGAATGTTATTTTACATTGGAATGAATGGTTTCAGTTGCAGTATTGCATTAGTTGTACTTTAAATTGGAGTGTTTCTCATACTACGCTTGTGACAATAATACTTTCGATTTTTATAAATTTAACACTATATTCTAAATTAATTAAATAAAAACTTGAGTAATCCTTAGAACGTAGGATATCCTTCAAATAATTAATTATACTGAAAATACGTGCTAAGGTAAAATTATCCAATTCGCTGAAGTTACAGGTATCTTACGGATGTGACACAACGTCACAATTCGGACTCATGCTATAATTTTTGTTTCTTTTGGTCAATAGTTTGCTTTAGGGCCGTATCTTTTTTTCTGTGATTAGTAAAACGACAACTGTAGGTAATAAAGGTGATTTGTTTTACCCACCATAAAACTCCGAATACTCCCTCCTTACACAATCCTTTCACTTAATCAAGCAAAGCCGGAAATTATATGGAAATTCGACAGCAATAAATAAAACAGCACAAGCTCAAAAAATGCAAAAACAAAAAATCAAAATACAAAAATGGATTATTATCATTTTGCAATCGGCAAAACTTTTAATCAACTCAACCCTCGTCAATTTCATAGTCGACGTCGGCGTCGCGTCGTCCTCGTCGAAGTCTTCGTAAAGTCGGAATACAAAATCCTTTTCGTGCAATGTAGGTACCTATATACTGTACATTTCTTATTCCATCACTTCAGGAACAGGAAGACACTGAACAATGCCCCAGAAGGCTCAGGTAAACAGCTGCATAATCATCCCTTTGGATATGAATGAATGGAATACCTGACCCGGTTTTCGAACTGAACTCTCTTTCTTTCACTCTTATAGTGCTTGGGGGACTCTGAGCATAACAACAGTGAAAAAAGCAAAACAAATAAAATTTAAAAAAAAACGAAAATTGTTATCACATTGTCAGGGCGCGTATATATTTCGTTTGCTGATGCAAATAACCCATTCAGGGCCTTTTTCTTTTAATCGATAAACGGGCTGGAAGAGGAAGCCGGTAACTAAGTTTTCATTCGTATCCTGGCACTAGGTGAGCTATTTATAGTTAGTTTCAACATTCAGGTCATTCGCCCGGTTTTTTGTTTTTATTTATTTTTCTTTAATGTTTACCCAAAACCTCAGTTGAGGGCATAATGAGAGTGGGTGCTAAAGGAAAAAGGTTGAAAACCCAACAAAAAGTGAAAAAAGGGTGGTTAGTCATGTGGAAAGTGGTTATGAACAGTGAATGTTGGACAGCTCAGGCTTGCTAACAACGAAAGGGACCAAAGAAACAGGTGAACATGGAATTAGGTGCCGGTATATACTATGTTCTGGGCTGGTCACTGTATAGCGCAAAGTATATCTATTATTTATGTCTTCTTTTCTTATGCTGCGGTTTCAGGAACTGTATACAGAGGTACAGAGGTTGACAGAAAAAAAACGTAATTTTCAACCCGATTGAGGATGCAGTGAAGCCATACCATCGTCTTCCTCATCGTCATAGCCGTTGTCGTCGTCGTCAATTTATTGGTACTGCTGCACTGCATTGAGAAATTTGAACCAGTAACTGTATTATGACAGAATTCAATCATGCACTGTCACCACTACTGAGAGGCAGAGTTATACTCAGAAACACAACGTACACATTAATTACACAGACAAATTTAGTTTATTGCGAGTAATTTTAGTGAGAAATAATTTTGTTAAATTTTAACAAATGGAAACGGCTGGTGAGGAAATATTAGCGGAGTTCTATAGTAATTTATCGAAATAATTAATTTTAATTTATCGAAAAATTTATTCGTCAAACGAACTTTGACAGAATTGCATGTCCCTATATTACCAATGAAGTTGAGTTGTAATTCACCACAACTAGTTGCCTGTCAAAAGTCAATCATCAGTCAACCAGCAGACAAATAACAAAATGGCTGTTGATGCTTGATGTGACAGTAATTATTTTCAGTGTATAGACTTGTTGGTAATATTTCAGATTTTCTTCTTAAACAAAAAAAAAATAGGAATCAGTAGTTGCAGTAATAATCCCAATATCTCTATGCACACACCTAACTGTAATTGGATAATATTCAGCTTTGACATAGGAGAAGTGTAAGCATAAATTTCTTTACTCTTGCGTGCCGTTGTCTCTCTAAAGTGGAAGTGGTTGTTTTGCTTCAATTTTTTTTTTTTGTATTTCTTGTGTTTTCTTACGAATAATTTTCTTTTTCCTGTTTTGGATTGTTTGAGCTTTTTCCCCTCTACATAAAGCACTTGTATCTATGACCTGAATATGAAGTTGAAAACACTTTGTTTTTTTGAACGAATGACTTTTGTTATATAATAGGTTCAGTACATGATGGAGAAAAAAAGTATGAAAACATTTGTTGTCCCAACCATGTCTGGCATGGAAAGGGAATTATACAAAAATTGTGTAGTTCCCATTTGTATAGCTTCAAGCTGGGAACAAGTGTTTTTGGTTGTCTTATTCAATTGTGTTTTTTTTTCCTTCTGAATGTCCTAGATTTTGAAATGAAGAAAAAAAAGAAAATTTTTCTAAGTTCATGTTTTTTGTTCTTCTTTTTTTTAAATTAGGAGTGTGTGTCCTCAACATACTTTTTTCAGGTAGATGCTATTTGAAAAATATAATGAGATGGTTAAAGTACGAGTGCCACGGGCATCAGAGGTGAATATGTTTATGTTGATATTTCCGTAGGGATATTTAGGAAACTTGAAAAATAAATAAATTCTTTGCAGGTTTTTTTTTTGTTAACTTTCTGATGGAATAAACTTGCGACATGGTATTGCACTAAAAAAAAGTAGCTCAAGGTTTGAAAATTTAGTAAAGATGAATAAATAGCTTTACGGTCTGTCAAAATACGTAGTATTTTAATATATGCGTATTAGTATAGAAGAGCAGAAAATTAAAATCTTTAGAGAACTACTTTTTTCGAGTTTTTGCGAATTTTCTAAGAGTAAGGATTATTGAAAACAAATTTAAAAGAAAAAAATGCGAAAAAGTAATCGACACCTTGACATGATAGATACCTACATTTTATACGGATAATTGTACAATAGTTAAGAATCTTTTAAATGTGAAGCACCTTCCGATCTATTCAAAATTGCCAATGATTTCAATGCGAATGAATTCTAGAGATTTTGTCACTATGTTTGAGGCCATGAGACAAGTAAAGACCATCATTTTGTAAGCCGTTCTGATATGCAAATCCAGACAAAACACGGATCGTTGCAACATTTATTCAATACTAGCCAATTTTAGTCGAGCAAGGTTGTAAGCTAGGCATTACTTACAATATTCACTGATTTAGTCTTGGGGACCAGCAGCAGCAGGAAAAAGAAACAGAATTTGTTTTTGGCAGTCATAACGATAGCACAATCATTAGGAAATAAAAAAAAAATTTTGACAACCTTAATTAACTTTTCGAACTGAGATCGCGAACTTTAATTGTTTTCTCAATGTGACAAAATTGCTAGAATGCAAACTAGGGTTTAGCCTTTGTACCACTGGCTTTCACTGCTTAATTCCGGCGAGCAAGTGGACAACATTTGTAATTCATGGCTGCCAAAATATTTTTTCATCTGGAAGCATGACAATCCTTTTCTAAGCAACGGAGCTAGCTTGAAACTTGCAGTAAGGCTCAAAATTTTCAGTTTTTGTTGCATTTGAAAGAAATTAAGGTTCAAATTTTGAAGTGCTTATTGAAGAAAAAAAATCATGTGCGTAGAAAAAATATTCGGATAATTGCAACTTTTATGGCCAAAAATAAACTTTGCGAAGGATTGCAGCGTGAAGTTATCACAGCTATTTTCGACTTTCAAAAAAGAATTGTGCTTAACTTCTGCCTATTCCTTGTTCCGTAATTATTTTTAAGAAATTCACGAATTTGCTAATTTTACGAATAATTTTTTTTTTGTAAACTAGCAATTTCTAGAAAATGAAAACTGTTCTGTTTTGTGATTAGTTTGTGCTGTCATATTCCGGAGAGATAAAAAGTTCGCGTACCTATTTGTAATTTGTACGCCATTTTCAATTTTCAAAAAAAAAGTTATGCTGCATTGTGCCCAACTTGTGCTTGTAAATATTAAAAAAAAAATCGCAAATTTGCAATTTGTTTTGTCCTGCATCGAAAAGATAAAGAAAAGCATAATTGCAACTTTTATGGTGAGAGAACAACTGTGTGAAGTTGGCAACAAAAATGACAAAATTTACAAACATACGATTTTTTGAAAGCAGCACAATTTTCATGGCGAAATTTCAAAAATTTAAGAATTTTTTGAAAAATATTTACGGCACAAGGCAGTACAAGTTGGACACACAATACAGCACAATTTTTTTTTTCTCGAAAATGGCGGATTTACGCTGCAGCACCTTGCAAAGTTTATTTTTGGCCTTAAAAGTTGCAATTGTGCGAATATTTTTGTATCTCTTTGTCGGTTAGCAGTTTAATCTGAGCACAAAACATCAGAATTTAAGGCACAAGGCAGCACAATATACAACAACTTTTTTTTGGAAAATCCAAAATGGCGTGGATAACTTGAAGCAAATAAAAAAATCACAGTTAACTTCACTCTTAAGTTAGCATGACAGAGCCCTTATCTTAGTAAGGAAGCAACGAAAAAATTTGAGTCATATTTTCAGCAACGGAGCTAGCTAGGAATTTGAAATACTTAAGCCTCTAAATTTGAAAAATTAAGGTCCAAATTTTGAAGTACTAATTTCTAGCTAGTTCTGTTTTTTTTTTTAGAAAAAGGTTATCTTGCTCACAGTATAGTGAATTTAACAGTGCGGAATTAATCTACCCTAAGGCTGAGAAAAAACTGCCAGGCTTTTGAACTCGATATCACAATACCTGTGTCTATAATCCTTCATACTCCGATTTTGGTTATACATTCACTCCCAAAATCAGCTGTCGACTCTTGATCTAAAAATATATTGTCAGTAAAATATCAGCTTATACCGCTAACGAAGCCAAGGGAACATGACACCAATGTTTTTTTATTTTTAATTCAAAACCTTGTGTGCTAAAATTAATTTACCAAGAACTTCAATATCTATACTTTTTCACCGAGGTTTAAAGTATAATTACGTAGACATAATTGCCTAAAGCTAATAATTCCTGCTCTCGCAAATCCACTTGAAAGGTATTTTGTTGCCATTAAACTTCACCATTATGCATGAGAGTGTGAAAAAGGGGTAAAAAGTTAAAATACAAGGTACATATACTATGTATGTACTTCTATAAAGAAGGATTGCATGCAGCATAAACTGGGAAGGATTTATAATTGGAAGTATCGATTTTTTGTTCGCTTCACCATATACCATGAAACCATGATGCATCACACTAGACTCTTCTAGGGAAGTGGAGGATGACATGATGGGCAATTTTGGTGGAATTAATTTTGCAGTTCTATTTGATGAGTCGTTGACCTTAATGATTCCAAAAATTAAAAAAAAGCAAATGACTCAATTTGTGTTTGAATATCGTGTTAAAAGTTAATTGGAAAGGTGAGGGAAGAAGAATAGAAATTTTGCGATGTATTTTGTTCATGATGTTCTAGATATATGGTCTTCTATCTATGTGAGTTGAGAAAATGGTTTAATTTAAAAAAAGATAGAAATGGTGCAGTGGGGTGTGTTACAGTAATTGGGATTTAGGTCGAAAAGCTTATATAGAAAATGGAAGTTTTGATTCAAAAAGAGGAATGATAAATGGCCATTTTCTGTTGGAGTAATAGGCAATAACATGAACCGCAATATGGGCATGTAGTAGGACATACCCTGGCGTTAGATCTCGGGCAGTATACATTTAGTTGAACTATGTACGAATATCCTTTAAAAGAAATATAATAACATAACCATTGGTTAATAGCAAAAAAGCTCGTTTTAGGTTTCATATTTTATGACCTCGATTTTCATTGGCCTGCTTATTTTTCTATGATCATCAACATCAAAAATGACCGATGGTTTTTTTCAGAATTGTTGCATGGATTGTCTAGCTTTCAAGTCGAACTTATGTTTCTGAAGTAAGATGTTATTTCGAGTATGTAGATATATCCAAAGCCATTCCAAAAAAAACTCAGTCTCAGTTTTTAACACCAAAAGTGAGAAATTTTTGTGAGGAATCATGTTTTTATTTTTCGAGAATTCAAAACCCTTTTACAAATTCTTATAAACTCTGTTCGTTCACTTTATCAAAATATTTGTATAAACTTTCTTAAAACGCAATGTATTTGAATTTTGAAATTGCGTTAATTAGGAAATTGTGACATTTTGAAGATGATTTCGAAAAATATTCCAAGTTTTCATAATTTTGTGCGCTGAAAAAAAGCATAACGTTAACAAGCAGGTTAGATAAAACTGCCTCTCATCAAGAATTGGCAGTTCTGTTTAGTTGAAAACGGATAACTAAGAAGCAGTTTGTTTATATTGAGTTAAATCTGTAATAAGTTTTTCAAAGGCTCAACCAATATTGGCTCATTAGCAATTTCGATAGTCAACAACTCATAAAAATTAAAACAATAAAATCATTGAGTAAAGGTGAGCAGCTGTGAACAAACTGGAAAAAGTGTCTTTTTATAAAACTCCAAACAATCCAGTCTTGACACATTAATGGTTCAGAGGCATGGACCTTGTCGGTAAGCTACCATTTTTTGGGAACTTAATTTGGGAGTAGTTAAGCAAAAAAAAAGGTTTGCCACGGTGGAAACGTTGCCCTTTTTTCATTTTCAAACAAATGCAAACAAATGATTTACCTAGCCTTGTACTTGGCTGCCATTAATGTAGATATTTAGTTTTAGTTTATGCATTCTTTTGCCAGAAAAAAACTAATGCCAGACGGATTCGAGAATAAAAAATGCTTGCTAGATGAGCTTCAACTTTTAGAAGCTTAATAAATGGAATTGTCTGTTTAGAAAAATTTGCTAGATAAAATACTTAAACTGAGTATATGATTTATTCGTGACCAATTAAGCCCAAAAATAATGATAAATCAATTTTTTTTTACAGTTTGAGGGTTGCCATATATTTTGTTTTCAAATTTAAAAAATTGCCAAAATCCGCACACTTACTTTTTAAAATCCAGGTTTCTAATAGGCATATGTTAGCTTTACTCTCCTGAGCATGAAACAAAAGTTCTAGGCTGGTTTGGTCGTAGAAAGTGCTTCCCAGACGAGCCTAACGTTTTTAAAATAAGAAATGTTTTTTTTTTCCAAATTTTTTTGCCAATCTGTTTCTTCGGAATGAGGAGGTATCTAAACAATTAAACGAAAATAATTCCCAAAAATGACATGGCTGTAAGTCATATTTTCAAAGATGTAGAGGATACTTCATGTGGCACACAAAAATTTACCATATGTTCATGTACCATTAAATTACATACATTTTGAAATGAAATTTTAGCATAATACATGACAACAATAAATTATGATTTAAGAGAATGCCGGTTGCTATTTTCTTATTCCAAGATAGTTTATTTTCCATTCAGTGTATTAAGAGCAATTAATCAATATAATGAGCTGCTTTGTAGATAATCTGTTCATGATCCAATTTTCGCGTTTTTTTTTCAACAAATTTTCACGCTCACCCTTCACAATTTCAAAAATAAATTCAAACAAAGACAATGCCATACCCATCCCAACCGCCAGCTCCCGCACACATTCCTCCCAATCATGATGTTTTTTTCTGTTTTCCCTTGGAGCGCGGTCGGTCGGTCGGGTGGTCTTTCCACAGTTTCCAATTCAATTGACCAATCAATCAGTGGACCAGTCTGAGAAGCTATTAATTCCTGAGATTGTAGGTCGTCGCGTCGAATCGTATCCATTGTCCAGAATATTCTACAGTGAGTTGCATTCCAATCATTCTTGCTTCTTAAATCCCCAATTCACCCTTCTTTTGTCTGAATTGATTTCCTTCGTACGCACACATGCTGTGAGGGAAATAAATTCGAGAGAGTAGGTAATTAATTAAAGTATCTTTCCCTCTTTCTTTTTGGCATTTCCAGCGTGGATTTGATAGGAATCTCAAGCATTGTGTGGGTGTTGCAAAAAAAAAGAAGGAAAAATTCCAAACACGAGGGTCAGGGTTATCTGCTGCAATCACGCAAATACGATGGGGTTCCACAAGGTTCAACTGGTGGTCGAAGTTTATTTCCCATAAAAAAGCTTTTTGAATTTATTTTATTGTCAAATTAGTTTCATTCACAAAACGAAAAAAAAACAACTCAGTCGTCTTTTATAGATGCACTTAACACGCCTAGACTTTTGTAGACTTACCGTCTATATTTTTTTTGTGCCATATGGAGTCACAAATGAATTTTGATGTGTCACATACAACAACAACAGACAGTTTCAACACTTTTGTGTTTTATATGACTGCCCGTAGTGAGTCTTAATTGATTGCTGTGAAAAAGTTATATGACATTTATTAGGCCAATATCGCGATCGATCGCACTGTTGACAGTCAATGACAGCATTGTTTTGTGTGCTTGTGTCGCATTTGAAGGAGAAAAGGCCTCAATTAGATTGACATTACATTTTATGTCGTGACAGTTTGGTATTAATCAGAGAGTAATAGTGAGAGTAAATCAAAGCACACACAAAAAACAAAAAGTGAAGCAAGAGATGAACGACTGTGATAATTAGACAATGGAATTGAGCCATTACTGTGCAGGCAGACACATGGTTCACCACCAATCACCAACAAACCAACCAACCAACCAACCAACAACAATGTAATGATGATGAAAAAAAAGTGATAGCGTGTGAGATTTTTATGACTCGTTGATGAAAGGGAAAACTAATAATGGTAATTAGTATAGCTATGTACTTAGATACTTCTAGATGAAGATCAAATTTTTTTTAATAGCTTTCTTAATCTTCAATATTATATCAGTAATGCTTTGATTTTTTTTTGGTTTAAGGTCGGCTTAGTAAAATTTCTTAACATCTTATGAAGGGAAAGCTGTTATTAGAAAATTTAAAAAAAAATCTAGCGCTAATGATGCAATATTTCAAAGAGGCAATTTTTTAATTTCTTTCTTTATTAGATTTTTAGTTAGCTTGTTTTTATTGGAAATTAACCCAAAAAGTTTAGCATTTTTTTTGTTGTTATTTTAATTTAAATGTTTTGGCTTTTTTTTTAGATTTTAGCGAAGTTTTGAGTTTTCTTATTTAATTTTAGACGCTTTTTCCGAAACACATTTTGGTGAAATTTCAGGGAGGCTTCTAGATTCCAGTTCTTTTGTATATGAATAAATGAATGAGTTATTATTGGGGTTTTTTCTGTCTCCATGCAGAGCTGATTGAAATTGAAGACGATAGTTCTCTCTGCTCTCTTCTCTTCCTTCTGAGAAAATGAAAAAGTCTCTTTTCTCCCTTCAGTGCGCCTAGAACTGTGCTGTGATTGGGGCAGAGGTGGAAAATAAAACTCAACCTTTTGAAAAGCCTTTAAAGTTTCGATTATACACCGATATTTTTAAAAATTATCACTTAATAATTATTTAACTTAAAAAGAACTTTTATCGGTTTCTCTCAAGAAAAAAATTTTATTTCGTTTTGTTTTAGATTTCGGTTAACCACTGACTTATCGCTGAGAAAAAAAATTAAGCTCATTTCGATTATTTAATTTTGTTTTTTTCATTAATAAGCTCCGCTTTTGGAATTTCAAAGAATTGTTTTATCAGTTCAGCACTCTTTAAGCTAAGTTTAGTGGAAGTGCAGTGATCGTGAGTGACTTTTTTTAATGCTCTTAAAGCCGACAAGCATCTGTGTGGTTTGTGGTCGAAGTCTCACACACAAAAATCTCACAAGTCAAAAAACCACGTCACCGAAGACGACAGCGACAGCACGATGACGATAGTGACTATTTTTTGGAGTCATTTTGCAGAGGGCCTTTACATTTGATGCCATGGCATTCGTCGCGCTGGCCGTGTCCGGTTACCCATGGATTTGTCCGTTGTGCCCATGGTATTCTTCTCAACGGGGTCTCGCCGTATGCATTTACACGGGGTTTTCTCGTTCATGGTTATAAATAGTTTCATCTCGTTATGGTCTCATTTGAAAAATTTATTTAAAGGGTTCTTTTAAAGAAAGTCAACAGCTTTCTTGAGCGGCAGTGCCTAAAGTGGCCAGCTTCGCGAGTTCTCATCGGGATGCTTACTACTTTTCAGACCCTCTGTGCCGCTCACGCAACCACATTGACCCGCATTATGTCGACAGGCAAGTGGCAAATGTAAATGAAAAAAATGTAAAAATTTTCTTGGGCCAGCCAAATACAATTATTATGTTTACTACAGTGAGACGTTTGGACTCTGTAATCAGTTTTTAGCTTTTGCAAAAATTGACCAAAGCCAGATGACAGCATATCCATAGAGAGAAAACTACGACACAGATTCCAGTGTAAATGGACATGGCGAGACGAGCTTAATGACCACGATACAAAAAAATATGTTTGGACAACCGCTTCTACTCGTTTGTCAAATTATAAACGTCAAAGTTCAACCCGAAAAAATCTTGGAATTTCCATACCTGATGCTTTCGTTACTTCGTTCTTCCTACATTTCTACACCCCTCAAATAATGTGTCAAAAAGACGAAACATGAAACGACCGAAAAAAACGAATCATGTAACCAGGCTCTATGTATGTCATGAACTTTCTGGATTTTGACTTTTGTCAAATTTTGACACTTTACAAATTTAAGACTGTTATTATTATCGACAAAAATGCAATAAAAACTCTTTACTGCAGAATATTTTTAAAACTTTCGCATCACATGAAACTTTCAGAGTTCCAAAAAGCACACCTTTTACGTACCTTATGATTTTGTTTTTTTTTGTAATTTCTTTAAGAAAGTTTCATACAATTCATAAAAGGCGTATAAATGTAGACCCATTTATTGTATAAGTCATATCTTGATTTACTTTATTTTCTATAGCGTTTATATTGAAAAATTATTATCGCGCTAAAATCACGTCCATACGAAAACAATTTCTTAACCAAATATGACGAACTAATTCATTTCGAAGAAACCATAATGAATATAAGTCAGCAGCAGCTGATTGCAACAACTTTTGGTTTCTTTTCCCGTAAATAACAACAATAACAACAACAACTACTACAAGAAAAACATAAATATATTTCTCTTGTTTCTTTACACGACTTATGGTGAATTGCGACCTGTCCCAATTGATAGGTTTGCACCTAGCCTCACAATAAGCCACTTAAACGATTTAATTTAACGATTAAGCTGCATGATTATCGAAAGTGAAAGTTAAATAATATTCAATCGCCGAGGTGATTTTATTGGTTTGTTATTTGACGTAGGTACATTGTAGATGATGGACAAGATGGGTGAAGCAAGCGGGTTTTATTTATGTATAAGAAGTGAAAAATGCGTCTTGATATAAATTAAAGAAATATATGACTTGTTGTTAATAAAATGTAACATTTAATTATTGCTGTAGAGAGATATAGCATTGTGATGTTGCAAAGTATCCAAAGAGAAAATCCTAATCAATCTTTGTAGAGCAATAATATTTTTTTTTCTCAAAACCACACTTTATTAAAGTAGACAGTCAGTATTTTTTCGTTTGTTTTGGTTCAAATTAACACCTTCCGCTGTTGCGCAATTGAGGTAATGCTGCAAACATACTACAATTTGTTACTGTGATACAGTTGCAACAAATTTAATTATTTAATTAATCACTTTGGTCTATAGCGATTGGAAAATCGACTGGTTGCAGTGCTATTGTACTACTATTTGTCGGTGGACTTGGTTGGATTGCGGCATTTTAATGGAATATATAATTCTCCACATATATACTCGTTGTATATGGGAAATTATGTTGCGCTGGCTGCACGGAAAGCTGCATACAAAAAATGTGGGAAATAGGTCAGGCAAGTTACTACCATTTCAGTTCAATGCATTTTAATTCATAAATCCTAGTTCATAGATCAAATGTTTCGAGTTTCCGATTTGAAGTTTGTAAGCAAAAAAAAATTTTAAATTGAAAAGGAAATAGGTTCTTTATGGAAATCATTTGAGTCGTTTTAATTTCAAATTTTATTTAAAATTGCTATTCTGGAAAATATAAAATTAATTTAAATCATCTTGACAACTTTTCAAATCACCGCGCCACACCGACCGACCTCCAAGATAAACTATTCTCATGCGTTTCTTCAACCACTAATGACGTTTGGTCCATCACAGGCATTCACTGCCTGATGTTTCGAAATTGAACGGGTGTGACATTCTTTAGGTCGTTGTGTAAACATTTGACATTTAATCAACCGACTGACTTGAGAAGACATGTACAACGGTACAAATTTAATCAAGAATCGCTTCAAACCCAAACAACGCTATGCATTGAAAAAGTCGTTGCACTATCGTTTATCAACGAAAATATCGTGGTCAAAATAAGCAACTTCTGACAAAATAGTTCATCGTTTGGTGTGAAATTTTGCTGAGCATAGTAGAGTGGATGTTCATCGACATGCCGTTAACTAACTTCCAAGACGTTCAAAAGAACGGTAAAGGTAAAGTGTTGAGAACCCACGGGTGTCGTATCATCTCCGCACTCAGAATTTTGGATGCGATAAAGTCAACACCACCATTTTGAATTTTCGTAAAAACTCAGTTTTGGGCTATAATGTGCCCAACTTGTGCTGCCATGTGTTGTTTTGTGATCAATTTGTGTGGTCATATGTCAAGAAGATACAAAAAATGGCATTTTTGCAACTTTTACGACCAAAAAACAATTTTGCGAAGCGTGGAAATAGCAACACTATTTTCGATTTTCAAAAAATTAACTATGCTCAACTTGAAACGTATTTACAAAAAATCCTACAAAGATTATAGTTTTTAAACGTGAAAATAGTACCGCCATTTATGATTAAAAAAAACAAGTTGCACTGTTGCACAAGTTGAATTTGCTTGTTTTATGACTAAAATTTTAAGAAGTTTTGACATTTCTAAAAAAAAGTTTTGCTACATGTTTTGTACTCAATCTATGCTGCTAAGAACCTAAAAGATAAAAAGAATTCGCATACTTGAAACTTTTATGGGCGAAAATAAAACTTTGCGAAGAGCCACAATTTTCAATTAGCAAAAAAAAAAATGCGCAGAATTGTAAATTTGACCGTTGAGCATATTTTGAAATGTTGCAATTTTCTTAAAATGAAAGTTGTACTGCTTTGTGCTTAGTTTGTGCTTCAATATGTCAAAGAGTAAAAAATCGTATATTTGAAACTTTTACGACCAACAAACAATTTTGCGAAGCTTGAAGTTACAACCGCCATTTTCGATAAGAAAACAAATTGTACTGTTTTGTGCTCAACTTGTGTTGCCGGTATATCGTATAGCACAAACTGAGCACAAAGCAGACAAACTTTCATTTTTACGAAATTGCGAAATTTCAAAAATGTCCAACCGTAAAATTTGCAAATTTGTTATTTTCTTTTCAGAATTAAGGGCACAGGCAGCATAAGTTGAGCACATACAGCACAACTATTTTTGATGGAAAATCGAAATTGGCGATGCAAACTTCACACAACAGCGTCTTTGCAAAAATAATGTTTGGCCATAAAAGTTACAATTATGCAAATTTTTGTATCTTTTCAATGCTTAGCAGCATTTTCTGAGCAAAAGACAGTAGCACAACTTTCTTTCTTTTTTGTATGTGGAAATTTAAAGAAAAAATAATTCATTAAATTTGAAAATATAAAATTTTTTTAAATATTAACAGCTTGATTTGAGCACAATGTAACCCTTTTTTTTAATTCAAAATAGTGGTGCTAACTTTATGCTTTTTCCCTATCATACCCATTTTCAATTTTTAAACAAACGAATGTTGCGCAAATTTGCCAATTTTACGCAAGAATATTTTTTAAAACGTTGTACGAGTAATTTTCTCAATATGCAAATTGTGCTGTTTTGTGCTTAGTTTGTACTGCCTTATGTCAAAGAGATAAGAAAAAATCACATTTATTTTTGCGACCCAGAGGCAATTTTGCGAAGCGTGTAAGTTAGAAAAAAAAAATTGTGCTCTTTTGTGCTCAATTTTTGCTAACTTACGCCTACATTCAATAAATGAATTTCAATTGTTCCTAAAGATACAAAAATATATTTGGAATTGTTATTTTGAACAAGGGTCTGAAGAAAAAGAAATGTATCAATAAGTTTCTTAATAACATCATTCATATTTGTCATTTCGTTAGGTAAAAAATAGCAATGAAACATTTTAAATTGCTAAAGAAAATTTCATGGAAATTTCTTCACCTCCCACAACGCGACGCAGCAGCATACGAAATAACGTTCATATATATATGTGTGTCCGACAGTCATAAAATAAATTATTTACTTTGTTACTTTATGTCTACATGATGATGCACGCGGCATGTTGTCGTTAATCATAATTGCATTGCCACAGTTCAACAGACTTGTTTCACGTTCATTGCAACTTCGTTTCATACATACGAGTATATGGGAAATATGTACACAATTGCACACACTCTTTGCTAAATTTTAACTTTTGTGTACTTTTTTTTCTTTTTTGTTGCTGTACTTCCATATTAATGATTTGCATAGCGAAGAGAAACAAACTTGCACTAAAAGCCATCAGCCGATTTGCCGATGATGTCGCGACTTGACACAGACAATTACAACCAAGGGCACAAACATACCACACAAAATGCCTCCAAACGCCCAACCCTCAATTCTTTGATGTCATTTTTTTTATTATTTTATTTATTTTAAAACATTTTGTACTCTTGAATAATGAATGAGAAGAGAAGAGTAGAAACTCTATATAGTGCTTCCGGTCGGTGTTGGCAATAATGGTACCTACTTCTTTGCAGAGCGAGCGAGAGTTGTTAAACAGCACTCCCAGCATTAACGCACCAATTTGTCCCTCAATCAGAGACAAATGCAGATACATAAAATAAAATGATGATCAAAATAACTCATGCATTAAATTAGCACTGTCAAAACAAATAATATCATTGTTGGCAACCCTTCTTTGTAGCTTCTTCAATACATCATAATATACATTCATGAATACAAATACACATAAAAGTCCTCAAAGGAGAGAGGAGGCTAACCGAAAAAAAAAACCGTTTGAATATGATATTGGAAGCACCCGATATAAAAACACCAAAACGACTGGAAATTCCTTTATGGAAAATACAATTTATTTTTTTAAAGAGAACAACTGATAAAATGTTGACATAATGCCGGATGATTGCCCAAGGCGTGCCTTCGTTATCTTCTTTAGAAGAACGCGTGTAAGCGACAGAGCGGGGATTGATTGCATCCCGTTTGGTATTAAAAGCCTTTGATCGCCATCATAATGAAGAAGAAGGAACTTGAAAAAAAGGCATCATCACAAATGAAATCGAAGACGACAACATACGAGTATTTTGTTTGATGCACGCCACATATTTGTTTTTTGTTTTTTTTTCGTCTGACGGACATCACGCGCAAACACCACATGTGTCATTCAACCTGTATTCGTTGACGGCAAGGCATATTTAAACACGAAAAAGTGCAACTTACATAATAAATAAAACAAAAAATTAGTTGACCTGAGGCTCTATGCTGGTGGTCAACACATTTCTTGACTTAATTATGTATGAAAAAAAAAAGTTAAAAGGTGTTAGTCACACAGGAAGTGAGCTTCGTTTTAAGAATTTTGGTGAGTCTACATTAAGAAAAAAATATTTCTTTAATATTCTTCAACTTTCAATGTGACAAGAAAAAACTGAAAGAAGCCTTAAAAGCTCCAAAAAGTTACTTTATTCGTAGATTTTTTAGAGTTTGTAAAATTGAAGTCCACATGCTATTTTTGAATTATATGCGGATATGGTTAGTGCATTGGACTACCACGCCTGATCTCTCGGTTCAAATCCAGCCTATTCTATTCCAACCAAAAATTTTTTCTTAGAAGTAGGTATCTGTAACCTGTAGGTTCTGGCCAAGTACGTGAAAGTAGGTTCTCACCAACTACTTGAACGAACTTGGCCAACAACTTGAAAGTACTGGCCAGCTACTTGAAAGTACTGGCCAAGTACTTAAAAGTATTGGCTAGTACCTGAAAATACTGGCCGAATACTTGAAGTACGGGTCAAGAACTATGCTACCTAAGAACTGGTACTTGCACTTTTTTTCTTTAAATACTTAGGTACTTTACTTAGGTCATTATAGGTCTACTAACATTGCACTGCAAACACTGGAATAGTGGGTAATACTAGAACCTGTTGTCCACGAGCTGTCACGTCAATAATTTGTATCCTTTTTAATAGTTTTTTGTATTGGTTTGAAGTTTTTCATTCAATACGTTTAGAAATTGCTTTGTATACCTAAGATTTTTGATAACTGATAGCTTTTTTTATATTTCTAACAAAACACGTCTCGAAAACTGTGTAATTTCCTCGAAATCATATACGCAATATTTAATCAAATGAATTTATTTTGTACTTATTTTCTCATATATCCACCTAAGCTAAAACATACGAGTAAAACACATGAGGACAAAGACGACTGTGTGATTGGATGTTTCAATAAACATAAGATCCAGCTGTGCACAGCTGCAACAACACACAACTTGCGCCGTTAACTCTTTTTTTGTATGTTACAAGAATTTCCGTTTATGAAAATAAGAAAATTACTCGATCTTATGTTGCAGTGTGATGCATGCAGCAGTATATGATGATGATGTATCTTAATGCATGCATCTAACATGCATATAGAAATTCATCTAACACTATACAAAAAAATATTATAAAAAAAAACCATTGAAATTGAACAAACCATCTACTATATGAGCATAATAATCACGATGGCAAATAAAAATGTAGGTAGGTAAGTATACGTATAAAACAACAAGACACGATCTAGCTACTGTCCGTCCGTGGTCGTCAATAGACCGTATTTTGCATAAATTCTTTTGTACTTTATATTCATGTATCCAATGGATCTACCAGATTGTTGGTTTTATAGGTTTCTATACCAAACGTTAGACTGACAGTTATTTCATACGTGAATGGTCTTTGTCTTACCAAGAAAGATATAAATATAATAATTATTATTATTATGTATTATATCTTTGAACGTGTTCCGTATAAATGATGCTTACCTGGAAAGAGATGAAGAAAATAATTGGTTAGATTTGTGATAAAAAAAAAAAAAAATAATGTTAAAATTTAACGCTGGAAAATTACGAGTATATATGATAGATCTACATAGATTTTTAAAATATTTCCATCGCTTTTCAAAAACCGTTCAGCTCCATTTTTTTTAAATAATTACTGCAACTTCCAACCGTTAAAATTGTCAAATTTCTTACAGATTTGATCAGATTATGTGCAAAAATAATTTCCAATACATAAACTTTTAAAACTACCACTAACACTAGTTCTTTTCCCTTGGGAACATTGCTCAACACTTTTGAAATTTTGTACAAATCTGCATTGGAGTAATTTTTATATGAAAGAATATATTCAAAGTATATATTCAAGCGCATATTTAAGAACATTGCAAACATAAACTTGACTCAGTTTCTGACTTCGAAAATACTTTTTATAAAGTCTTGGACCATGCTCTGAGCTAAATTGTGAAGCCACTGTTTGAAGTAGAAAAAAATGCCCATGTTTGAAGTAGAAAAAAAATTGTAGAACTGAATTCAGCATCCTCAAACCGTTAAGTATTCCAAATTTCATGGGAAATGATTTCTGTTGCCCGAAATTCAACAAACGGACCACTGTGCGCTACATAGTGGAACGAAAAGTTAAAAAAGTGGACATCTTCGAATAATTTATGAACTAATATGGTTGGAATTTTATGATTTTTCAATATTTGGTCTATTAAATGTCACTGATTACTAACATTACAAAAAGATCATAAAGCGAAAAGTAATATCTAAAAAACAGTGCGTTTAAAAAAAAAATTCTAAACAAGTTTTTCACGTTTCGAAATGCCAATTTTGAGTAGGTATTTACTTATATACATATGATCATAAATTTAAAAAAAAAAACTAATTTCAAAAAAATTCATCAACCAATTTTTTAAGATTGAATTTTCAAAAACAATAGTATTTTTTTAAAAAAACATAAATTTAATTTTTTTTGGAAATTTTTGGTAAGCAATAATAGAAATATTAAAAAAGGATCTTCAGTATAAAAAATTGATTAGAATCAATCAAGGCGAAAATAAAAAAAGTTATATGGCAAATACCCTTTGTAAGTTTTTGGTAAAAATTTTGCTTACCAAAAAGCACTGTATGACTACAGTAATGCACTGATTTTTTATCAGCTTATGCCAATAAACTATACTCGAGATCGGGGACGAAATTTCTACCATGCGTGTACTACACATGGAATAAGTTTCAGCCGATGGTTCATTATTAAAAACCTTTCAAACTTTGAAAATTATTTTTTTCAAAAAGTATTTACGAAAACAACTTTATTTAAAACGTAAATTGAATGATGGAATTATGGCTTTGAAAAAAATTACACCATGACAGTGGTAGTGTAGCCGGTTATTTCTTATTTATTTATTTTTTATTTTAGGTATTTTTATTTAAAAAAAATTGCACCTCTCAACGAGAGGGAGAAAAACACCCCTTTTGAAATACAAAACAATTTTTTTCTTAAAATAAAACCAAACATTATTTCCCATACTATCCCGCACGAATCAGAGGGCACCCGTATACAAAAAATTACTAACTTTGCTGCCTTCTTTAACTTGGTTTTAAACTTCTGAAATGACGTTTGAGGATATTAATTCACATTAGGTTCTTTTTGAGTTTCTATATTTCTATGGTCCTAAATCAACTTTCAAGAAGAAAAATAAAACTAAAATTTTTTTTCAGATTTTTATTTATATCCCTTATAGATGCTGTAGGGATAAATTAAATTTCCCCTATTTTTTGGGTGCTAGGACATTCGAGTAAGCGGGGGGAAATATTACCTCGGAGATAGTTCCTCGGAGAGTAACTCTTATCGAAAAGTACCAATTTTGGAGCCAAATAACTTTTTAATTATAAGCAATTAAAGAATTTTATCATCATTGTCATTATTATAGGGACATGAATAAGTTATATTTTGTCTCAGACTATATTTGGATTTAAGACAAATAATATAAACATACGAAACACTGAAAAATAAACATGTTTCACTTTTCTGCCGCTAAAACACTCTCTTCGGATTCAACAGGATTTTTTTCACTTCATCAGTAGACCTCTTCTAATAAATTTTCAAAATTTCAGAACTGTTGAGATTTATTTTGAGGTGAAGGCATATTTTGCCCTTCGTAGACTAAAATTAATTTTTTGCGTTCACATTTTTTGTACCCGAATAATAGGAATTGAAATATAAATCGATTTAAAAAACAAATAAAGGCCAAAATAGTGCTATGTGCTGGGAGGTGGAATACGCTAATTTTGTTTGTTTTGCTTTAGATTTTGAGGATTTTGATGAACAAAGTCCAGCCTGCTCCAAACTTTTGTTATGTCAAATCCAAGTTTGACTAGTTTTTTAATCATCTGTTTTTTTTTTTTATCCAAACAAAATATTCCTTTTTTCGTGACCTATGTTGTTTATACTTACTTTTACTTTTGCAACGTTACCCCTCAGACTATTAATAACATAAGTAATTAACCTGCAAGTCATATGGAGAAAAGATCTATTTAAATAGTATTGCGGCCAAGTGAGAAGCTCACTATCATTCCGCCTAACTCATCTAACAGTGTACGTACTATATGTGCACTAATTTCTATAAAATTCAGAGTGTATGGTGTGTGCCTTGTGAAAAAAGCGCCTCACACACACGACGAAGACGATCATTTGACTATATGAATTTATGAACCATGAAACGGTGCTAAAGAAGAAAAAGAAATCATCATCATTATACGTTGTGCGTTTTTTTTTTTTTTTTTTAATTTTATTTTACTTTTTGTTGTTCATCTTCTTTCCTCCATCATCAACTTCATCTAAATATTATTTATGTGCCACATCCAATCCATTCAAGTCCAGAGCATGGAAAATATATGCGCTGTGAACTACTTCCGCACCGGCAAGAGTAAGCATTAACATAGGCCAACAGATGGCAATAGTTGTTACTTGTAATCATCATCAAAATGAGGCATCCGCGCGCCGTAGTTTAGTTTAGCCCCGCAGTCGTTCTCTGATACACTAAAAGTAGGTACCAGTGCAGTACAGTAATCAATTAGGAAGATGGCATGAATTGACTCCCAGAGGGGGGGGGGGGAGAAACCAAGGGGATCATTAAAGTTTTCTTTGGATCTGTTTTTTTTTCTGTTTTTCTTTTTCTGTATTTCCGAAGAAAGGGAAGATGGCGTTGAACCTTCCAGATGACCCCTGTTGATACCCTTTTCTATAGTTTTTCTCATACACTTACCTCATAGAAAAAGACACATTTAACTATGAGAAAACAAAACCGAAGAGGAGGAAGTCGACTTTAAAATATGGCGAAAAAGGTGAAAAGATCAAGCGAAAAGGGAATAACTGAAGAAGCCGCCAATAAATCTCTACGCACATCTCCAATTACGATGTGCAGTTAAGACTAACCTATACACAGCTACCCTCTTAGCTTTGTGGTCTTTTGATGATGGGGACGCCCACAGACTTAGACTCAGACTCAGACTATTATAAGCGAGTTAAGAGACAGTCTTTTGTTTTGTAAGATTATTTATGTGAGACAAGGTGGAATAAATTTTTACTGTCCGATATGTGTGTGCACCTTTGGATTAGTTTTTTTCTTTGTTTGTTTTTTTTTTTTTTATTTGAACAATTATTATATTAATGATAAATTAGATTGCGGTTATGTTTGTAAGCTTACAACTTTTGTTTCCTCTTTTCGTTTTTTTTTCTCACGAAATTAAACTACTTTTTCTCTTCATGATATTCGAAACTAGTGGGTAGTTAAAATTTCAACGGAATTTGTATAAAAAGTTGAAGTTACTTGTTAGTTAAGTTTAAGTAAGTTTTGATTGCGAATGGCAAGGTTTTACAGAAATTGTTTTAAGGTTATTTGAAAGTGAAAGGATAGATTTTAAACGTGGTTGTGAAAAGTACCAAATAATAAGAATTTATGTTGCGTGCGAAATTCATTCAATTATTTTTTGTTTACCTGATATGAAATATAAAGCTGGCCATACGCGACCCCGCCATCCAATCCATTTGGCTCGATTGGATTTCAGATTGGCTGAAAATCCATTGGCAGCCGATCCGGCACCCCATACACGACCGATTTGGGATCGGTTCGGGGCCATTTGGCTCCTTGACTCTGTTGTGTATGGCAAGCTTAAGACTTTATTTTTCTTGAAATATTCAAAATCTATTCGCTTTTTGATTTTTTATGAATATGTTTCAAGTTTCAATGAACAATTTTATTTGATACACGCAACAGAACCTTAATTTCATCGTGATTGATCTCCAGAAGCTTACTTTCAATTTTATTAAGGAAAATAGGTAGAAATCCAATAAACCGAAAGTTCATATGAGGACAGTTGGACAAAATAACACTACGAAAAAAACACTTCAGAAATGTGAAATTCGAAATGAAAATTTGACCAATTGATTGAAATGCTATGCAAAAACCTATAGTGTAAAAAAATTGACGAATATTTATCTTTTTTACTCTCCGAGACAGGGTTGAGTATGAAATCCCAAAAGCCAAAATTTAGAAAATGAAAAAAGAAACCCGAATACCCAAAAATTCCACATGGACAAAATCCCGAATCCCGAATGACAGAACCCCGAATAACAGAATAAAGAATGCCGCAATCCCAAATGGCTTAGCACCGTTTTTGGTATAAAAACTCGCAAGATTTTGAAGAAGGAAAGCCAGTACTTTACAGGAATCGTTACAAATGTTGTTTAAAAAAATCTAAATCCTCAAAAAATAACTCTGCCTCTAACGGTAATATTTATTTAGGTTCTAGGAATAAAAATATCGTGACTGATTTCAGCACTTGGTTTCTAAGCACTTTCTGAGCGGTAAGCAATCTCAAGATCATCAACAAAGTTTAAATAGTTGTTTGAATAGAGAGTTAATGTTAATTAAGAATATAGGCCCCAAGACTGAGCCTTTAGTCCGGTCATATTGTTTTTTTTAACAAGCAAATTGTGGAGTAATTTTGACTTTTTTCCCAACAGTTTTCGAGTTAAAAGCAAATAACTGCACCATCCTAATTGCAAAAGTGAGAACTATCCATAGACATAATAAATAATAATTATTTTTCGGATTAGCACGTTATCACAGCTGAAAGAATGCATATTAGTACTCACCGTGATTATCTACTACGTTTGCAAATTGACTAACAAACATGAGGTAGCCATAACAACTCCACTTTTTAAAGCTGTTATCATTTTATTTTTAGTAGAAACTTACTATTTGCCTACTTAGATAGTTAGATCCGAATTGAAAATATCAACTTTATTGTATTACAACTTTATCTAAATAGGTTTTAAGATAAGAACAAATATTTTGTTTTTGTTTTTTTGTTGATAACAAGTGAATCAAAACTACTATAGGTTTACGTTAAGTAAATTTAAATGAAATCTAAGTAACGTTATTCTACTTTCTTTTGCTACTTTTTAAATTATAATTTCTTTTTTCGGTTTCTTCAATTTATAATGAAATTTCTTCATTTCTCACTTCCACTTTGTTCCAAGACAAAAATTCTTTCAAGCCAAATACGAATAACATGACTCAGATCATTCAACTTGTTTTGTGTATCTTAATGACCTCTTAAGCACTTCCCTTCTCTTCTTCTTGGGATACATCGTTATTGTTGTTCCTCGTAATAGTCACATTGTCGGACAATTAATGTTGGGTCCCCTTGATAAATATCAACAAAAAAAAATAATAAAATTTACAAAAAAACAACAACTTAAGCAGACCAAAAAACCACCAAAGCCTACAATCTCCAAACAACGAATATGATACCAATTAAGTTTACAAATTCAAGAAAATAAAAAAAAAAACACTATTAATATGAGATGATCAAGAACTGTCATAAAAACAGAAAAAGAAAAGAAGTATTAAGGGAATTAATAAAAAAAAAAAAACAACAACACAAAAAAATCCATATCATCCTGCTGTGAGACAAAAAAAAATGTACAGAAGAAATCCATCACTGGGTGATCCACATATTAAAATTATCCATGAAGTGAGCTTCACTCATTACTGCGGGGCATAGTAATTTATTTATTCTATTTGTGCGTGTGGCAGTCACTCGTACGAGTTCGTAGATGATGGCAAGCGGAATTCTGTTACTGAATCCTTTTCTTAAGTACCACAGGAATGCGTTGGTTGTGCGGCGCATTGTGGGTTAACAGAGACGAGATGACTTTCGAGAAGTCACTGAGAAAACTGAATGAGTCCAAGAGCTTCTTCGAAGCATAGGGAAAAACAAAAAAGTAAGTTTTTCTGTGTTCTTTAAACAAAAAAATTTACTTCATCACAAGTAGTTAAGTTGCAGTGCTGACATTCCCTACAGCGAAGAATTTTTCAAGATGCATCACAGACGACAACACACTTGTTTCTTGGATTGTATAAAAAGGGTTCCAGGCCATGGTCCATCAGTCAACGATTACTTGAAAATATTTGATTTGAAATTAAATTCCATAAAATGTGTATCTATTTATAGATTTTGAAACCATATACGGGTGGAATATCAGCGTAAAATTCCAAACTCATATCTATACACCAAAGATTTTTTCATTGTGGCCACAAATAGCCTGATAACAAATTAAAGCTTAATTTTAAAAAGCATTTCATCGACAAAGGAATTAGGTCATTTTATTAAAGAAGTATCTACCTACAATCCTACATATTTTTTTTATCGTAAGCGACTTTAAAAAAAAATATAAATTATATAGGACCATTTAAAACAATCGGGACATATAACAAACAATTTTGAAGAAAAAATAAGTGAACCTTTTTTAAAAGAGCGATTAGGGCTGATACATATATATCGCTGGATGATTGCAAGAATTATAGGTTACTTTTTTTTTGTTTTTTGATATAGTAACGATTTTACGATAAATCTGAAACCTGGAACGTTTAAATTTTTCTATCTACTTTTCACAAACGTCCCATTTATGCTTATGTCGTAGCTAAGCTCATTTCGCTGGAATTATGGTGGCTGTTCTAATATTTTTCCATCGCGTTGAGCGCCGATTGCTGAATTTCGGCGAAAAAAAATCCGATTAATCCAAAATGTTGAACAATGTTTCCAAGCGATAAGAACTAATTTTAATGCTAATTTTTAATTTTTTGTCTTGGAAATTATTTTTAAACAAAATTCAACAAAGTTGTTGGGAGAGGCGGACTTAAAACTATAAAATCTGAAGCAGTAAACCGATTTGGATGACGTCAGACATGATAAGGGATATAATAAGACATCATCAGAGAAAATTTCCGCCCACAGACACACCCACTTTCTAAAAGGGGTGTAGGCTCTAGAAAAATTGTACATAATGGGATAGGAAATGGTATTGTCTAATGGTAAAGAACCATTTTTTAATTTGTATTTTCCTTAAAATAATATTTTTGATCTTTTTTATACAGAAGAGCATCAAAAAATATAAATATTTTTTTTTTAATTTTC
Organism: Dasysyrphus albostriatus; assembly: GCA_946251815.1. NCBI lineage: Eukaryota > Metazoa > Arthropoda > Insecta > Diptera > Syrphidae > Dasysyrphus > Dasysyrphus albostriatus. Next base: position 145,647,830 of record OX276336.1, read on the forward strand.
AAAAAAAATATTTTTTGATTTTAAAAAAAATGATATTTTTTTTTTTTGAAAATCAAATATTTTGAGAACTAGAGTTTTTTTCATTCTCGAGAAAATTTTAGGAAAAAAATCTTTTATTTAAAAATAACAGTACATACAAATCTTGAAAAAAAACCGTTACGGAAAATATTTTTTTTCCGATTTGCTTGCTACGCAAAATTATAAAAATTTACACCTTTAAAAAGTTGCATAGAAGCATACAACGTTTTTTTTATTATTTTTTTTTTATATACAAATTTCAAATAAGATTAAATTATTTGGATGCCAAAATTCCTAAACTTTGTTTTTGGAAATTTTAAAAAAGTTTGAATGTTTGAAAAAAAGTTTCTTTTTTTTTGGAAATTCGATATCTAAAAAGTGTTTGGCAATTTTTTTTTTAAACCACTCTAACGATTTTAATTGTGTTTTCATAAAATATATAATTTTGATCATGGATTTAGATAGAGTTCTATTTTTTCACCCCAACCTCTTCAAAATATTAAACAAGTCGTTTTAGGTAATTTAACTGTCAGGCTATTGAGTATATCCTAAAAAAAAGGCAATAAGAAACCAAGACGGTCATGGGTTTTTATTGTAAAAATCAATAAATGGGTCATTGAAAAAGGGAAAACCGCGGAGTGCTACAAAATTAGAGGGTGCATTTTTGAAGGGGGGTGCAAAAGGAATCTTTCGATTTTTTGCATATATGCTGTAATTTCTTATAATGCCTACCTTAAAAGCTTTGAGCTCAATAGCAAGCGCTTTTGACCGAAAAACTCGTCTGGCACTATTTTTATTAAAAAGTAGAAGACGTTGTATTATGCGGGCCTTATGCCAGGCAATATTATTGTTTGATGAACAATAAAAAAAATATTGCATGTAAGCAATTATCGCGGATTACAGCCCTTACACGTTTAAATTATATCGCAAAACTTGATATAGAGAAATAATATTGCCTGGTGTAATGTCACTTACAACATATTTTTCACACTCTAAGGACCGGGTTTTCAGTGTGAGATCATAGGTGCTTTGGAGATAAAATAGTTTGAATATACCAAACTTCGTGGATATCCAAAGCTCGGATGGACAGTATTGAAAAAATTACGAAAAAGCTGAATGGATTTCTTTTCGAAAAGACTCGCAATAAGGCTATTTTTAGTCTTTAAGATTGCTTAGACAAGAGATAACTTTGGTTTCTTGATGACACATAATTTCTTCCCTCACTAAATTTCAGGAAATTCAACCATAAACAAACCACACTAATTCATGGGTTTCCTGTTCCCACTGCCCAAGTCTATTTCTATTTATTATGATTTGGTAAAATATTTGTCTTAATCTGGCTTTTACGCTGTTGTTTATTGTATGTTTTTTAATTTTGAATAGTTGATGACCCACATACACATTTTTAAGTGTATTTTATGGTGCTCTGATACATTACCTATTAATTTTATCACAACGGAAATTGTTCTTTATTTTCCGTTACACGATTTTTCAAACCTTTATGCTTTAAGATATTTAATAACTTGAAGGTTTTTTTAGAATTCTTAGAAAATATTGCTCAATTATTTGATTCCAAACAATTAATTTAAATATCACGTTCGAGTATTTTGATTATTCTTGCACTTAACCTCATTCTTATCTAAAAACAAAATCGTATACACGCCAACCTTGAAAAAAAAAAAACAAAAAAAAACGCTATACGCCATAAACTTCTCTTTCTTCTTGTCTATACGAGTATCTAAAACAACAACATTCTAAGCAGCATTCCACCTTGCATCCGAAAATATCTTTCCATTTCCACACTGCTGCATATCGACAACTGACATACTTTTTTCGCTTTCATAACTCTCTGAGACTATATAAGTTAGCAGAAAGTAGCGCAAGCTGGTCATCATAGGTAGGAATACGACGAGTATCTAAAGTTTTCGCTCGATCTCAAAAGATATGTCACACACAGAATATATTTTTCCCCTTTCCTGTCACTATACATACATCTCAATGATTTAATAGGTAGGTAGATAGATAGATACAACAACAAAAAGTATCTCAAATTATTATTAGTTGATAAGTTTCACAGTATCAAGTGAATTAAGTTATTCCGCTTCGATGATTTAGTGCAAATTATTTTATATAGCCCGACGATGCTGCCTGCTGGTTATAAGAAAAGAAAAAACAAGTTCAACGAGATGCATAGCAAATCTTAACTTTTTCTCCACTTCTCATATCGATATCTCATCCCCAAAAAAACAAAAAAAAAAACCTAGAAAAATTAGCAAACAAGCATCTGAGAAAAATTCCTATAACCATCCATCTACCACGTACATACATTCACGAGACTACTCAATCAATTTTGCAATTTTAATCTCTAGCCGAGTGCAACCGGGCTCGACTATCGACTGCGTCGATCAAATGAAGTCCATGAACGACTTCAAGCCTCGCATAGATACGTGTACCTACTCGTATACTCTTTACTTGGGCAATTTTCCCTATTGCCATGTTTTCCAATCGTCTTTTGCCTCAACCAGCAGCATACAAGGTGAGCTAGGTCTATAAGTCTGCGCCTTATCCAGCAGCAGCAACTTTATGTACCAGCCCCATATATGAGTATCCCCAGAGATAGAGGATAGATCTGGTTCTGCAACATTTTTTTGTTTTGATACTTTATATAAGCACTTTTGATGTTTTGCAACCGAAAACTCGACTTATTTTTCTCTCTTAGCAGACGATCGGTATCGTCGACGACGACGGTCTCGGATACAGAATAGATTTGGACGTCTTCGTCGTCATCACTTCGATCCCAATATGGGTTCAAAGATATCATTCTGATCGAAAAAAAATAGCAAATAAAACTTCAACTCATTGCCAATAAAGGTTATCGAATTATTACAGAAGACTAAGAATCGCCTTGAATCTCCATTGTGTGTTAAGACGTTACTATATAGAAAAAGACAACAGACACAAAAAATGTTATACATATGTACCTATTCGTATGTATGTAGTATATCGTAACTAAAAAAACAACACAGAAAATAAATTTAATGCGATCATCAATTGGGAATTTCTATTTTAATTTCATAGCATAATCTATAAACAACCACAGGAACGGTTTCTATAATTGGTCAGCATTAACAATGACAAAAAAAAAACATGATGGGTCTTGGCGCGTACTCCTGTGGTATCCCAAACTAATATTTTTGTATATTTTTAAAGGTCTGACTGACATGGATGTCAATTTAGATTTTCACTCTGTGACATTATATGATAATGAATTTTTGATTAGAATGTATTTAATGACAACCATATTGGGCGTCGACTGGGTTTTATATAGAGACTGGGTTGGGACCGACAAAAATGTTTGCTTTACTTGCTTTTTGTGTTTTATTCATACTTTTCGAAGTGATTTATTTTTATTTTTATTTATTTTGTTTGTGAGTAGTCTTGAATAATTGGCATGTGATTTGATAGGAAATCAATGTTTGACTTTTGTATGATATACCTATTCAATGTCGAGAGAAAAAAATATAACATTTTGAAAGGCAGATGACAAGACGAATGTGATTGGTTACTTTAATGCAACAAATAATTTTAAATCACCGCTTTTTTGTTAACATTCCCATCCTTATTTTAAAAAAATAATTCTAATTTGAAAACAAAAATACAAAAGCACTGATCATTTATATGCGGCACCATAATGCTTAGATTTTCAAATAAAATAATTCCAACGTCAGAATCGTATTGAAACTTGCTTAAGCCTCTCCAAGTAACCTGATCATCAGTCGAAATTATACAAATGTGTATCACAATAAATTGTGAAGTTTCTTTGTCACTTAGAGCCCACAAAGTTATTCCAGAATTTTTTAAAGTAAAAAGCCATATTGATAATTATTTCTGGTGTATCACAAGCAAGGTCTACCACCTCCGTAGTCTAACGAGGTTTATTTTTGTCATTTTATTTGTTTCGACATTTTTCTTTAATTCTTCCTTATAAAGGAGTTACAATTCTTGGGTTAATAGTATGAGAGCACTTTAATGAAGAGTGATTAAAGTGTTGCACAACAGTAGCTACTCTTAAGAGGCTAAGACTAAGACTAGATGAAGGTTTAATAATTTAAAGATTCTACACAAAAAATAGAATGGTTCTAATGGATTTGAGAACAAAAAAATTGGAGAGGCTAGCCTACCTTGCATGAAAATTTTCTTCCATGACACAGTTTTATCACGTGATATTTTTCTCACATGATTGATTTTTTCGTATGGTATATTACTCACATCATTTAGTTTCCTCGTATGATATATTTTTCTCATATGGTATTTTCAGTAAAGATGCTTACTAGTGTAATTTATTTCTCACATGAAAGTTCTTTCACATGATATATTTCTCGCGTGTTAGCTTTCGCATGATTGTTTCCTCAAACGAAGTATTCTCGTATGATACTTTTTTTTCATTATACTTTTCCCGCATGATATATGGCTCGTATGATATTTTTTTGTATGATAGATTTCCTGTCATGATATATTTCCCGCATGAGCTTTATCACATGAAATATGTTTTTTTCTGTCATCATAGTTTTCTTGCATGGTACTTTTCTCGCATGATATATTTCTTGTATGATTGTTTTCTCTGATGATGTATTTCTCGTATGCTAGTTTTCTCTGATGATATATTTCTCCAATGATAAATTTATCACGTGATATTTTAATAGCATACTAGATTTTTCGCATGGTTTATATTTATCGTATGAAAGTTAACTCACATGAAAGTTTCTCATATGGTACTTATTTTACATGATACTTTTCCCGCATGATAGTTTCTCCACTGATATATTTCTTCATTGTTTTCCCTAATGATGTTTTTTTTCATGTGATATATTAACTGCATGATAGTTTCCTCACATGAAATACTTCTCGCATGATACTTTTTCCATATGATACCTTTGCAGCATAATATACTTTTCATATATGAGAGCACTTTAATGAAGAGTGATTAAAGTATTGAACAACAGTAGCTACTCTTAAGAGGCTAAGACTAGATAAAGGTATAATAATTTAAAGATTCTACACAAAGAATAGAATGGCTCTAATGGATTTGAGAACAAAAAAATTGGAGGGGATAGCCTACCTCGCATGAATATTTTTTTCTATGATACAGTTTTATCACGTGATATTTTTCTCACATGATTGTTTTTTTCGTATGGTCGCATACATATTTTTCTCTAGTAATATATATCTCGCATTATAGTTGTATCACATGATATATTTCTCATATGATTGTTTTCTCGCATGATAATTTTCTCATATGAAAGTTTTCTTGAATGATATAATATATTTCTACTATGATATTTTTGTCTGGTGATATATTTCTCGCATGGAATTCTTTTCTGATGATATACTTCTCGCATTTTCGTTTTATCACATGATATATTCCTTTTATGATAGTTTTCCCACGTGATTCGTTTTCTTGAATGATACATTTTTTCCATGATGGCTTTCTCAGATGAAATATTTTTCGCGTGATACATTCACTACAAAAAAAAATTATACCAAAAATTAAGACCGTTAATTTTATATGACCTTGAACTTTATGCTTAGTGCTGTCTGCTATCACGAGCGCCTTAAAAATTATTCGATTAGGTAGTCAGTTTCGCCTGACAGAATATACATAAAAATGTCATTTGTAACTGTAGTAAAACAACAAAAAAACCGTTGGATTCAAAATGATGGATTCTCACCTTCCACCTCAGAGGCGTGAAAAGGTTTGATAGTCCGAAAAAAGTGATTTTTGTTTTGTTCGGCACTGTTGATTACTTGTTAGGGTAAATAAACAAAAATATTTAAACCGTCTTAAAAGTTTAGAATCATTGTTTTTTTTTTGACAATTTTATTCGCTGATTGATGTACTGATTTTTCTTCTAAAGAACTCTATTAAAATTGGTTCATCAATGTCTTTATTTTCTCATCAAGAAAATTTAATCCTTTTCAACGAGTTTTCTAGTCTATTTCTTATAAGCCACACACAAAGTGTATAAAATCGAGGTAATCAGAACAAATGTTAGAAAAAAAAAAATCAATCAACATGTTGTTCTAGGGGTGAACTCATTTCATCAGCATTTTATAGGTGACTCGTGAAGTCAAATTTAACTGCTGTCCAATTAAAAAAGAACAATAGAAAATCCAATATCCGATTACTACTCCTCCAGTGTTTTCTTCTTCAACCTACAATAAAGTAACTTGTAGCAAAAACGTGGATACATACTCGTATACACAGTTAACCCAATAAAGCTCATTTGTCCCGTAAACGAAACCCTCAATAACGTTTCTTTTTTTAATTTTATTTTCATCATTCGATTTTTAGATTTATAATGTCCAAAGAAAAACTAGGAAGCCCATGAGGCATCAGCGCTAGCGTAGCACAAAGTCAAACACACGACCAAATTGAGGTGCCCCTTCTTCTTCTTCGGACATGGAAATCATGATTCGACATAGCAACAAACTGCCCGGAACAAAATTACAGCACCATGGTTTTGGGGGACTCAGTATATCTGTGGATAAGCCAAAGCCGGTCTATGCTGCATATACGCGAAAATATATATTTTAGAAAACATAAAATGCAGCCAAGCCAAGACAACACACGCCCTCACAATTTAGCTCATGATGGAGCCACGAGGAGAACTTCAGTCTCGGATTAACATGGTAATCGGCATCACGCAGCTGGAATTACAAAACAATGCACCCACAGTGCCAGCCTGGTACACCATGCTCGCTCAGTCGTCGGTCGTCTATTATATAGGATCAGCCATTTTCGATGAGTAAATTCGTGAAACAACTGACCCTCACAGTCATCACAGTCGGTCTGGCCATTTGGCACGTGTTTTATACACATTTCACATGGGATGGGCACCAGCTATATAGTTACGCTAGAAACAGAAAAAGTTAACAAATGGGGTGCCACAGGGAACTGCATTGAACTACATTTTGTTTATTAAAGCTTCATGTCGATTTATGTGTTGTGAATGTTTTGTTTAGTTCATTAACATCTGGTGCCCCTGTCTGTCTATCTGCACAATAAACATAGGAGGAAGTTGCTTATTCAATATTTCATTAACTTTCGACTTCTTTCTACTTGTTCGAAAAATGTAAACAAATATTTAATTTTTTTTATTTTTCTTTAATTTCCAGCACGGAAGCCATACTGTGTGAGGAGAAAATTGATATGATAAATAAAAAAGTTTCCAATGAATGTTTTACGATCACGAAATAATTTCACGCATTTTTTATGTGAATGTAAATATTAAAAAAAAAAAAAATAAATGATGAACATTGTTGATCCGCCCTTAGGTGAAAAACTTTAATGACTCACAAGAAAAGATATATACCTACACAAAGGAAAGAAGATTTAATATTTTATTATTTTTTTCTAGAAGAAAAGTGAAACTTATTTCATTCAGTAGGTCAAACCTTATACTGACTTGGATATAAAAAAGGCTTTTGAATTTGTGTCTTTTTTAATCCATAAGTTTGAAAGTGAAATTAATTAAAAAAATTTGAATTACAATGAATTGACCAGCACGACCATGAATCGTCTGCTCGATTGGTAGGTAAGTCAACGTAGGTATATTTTGGTAAACAACAAATTTGAATAAATGTTGTCTTTAATGAAACTAGTTTTTGTTTAATTTTAAGCAAAAGATCAATTTAAATTCATTTGTTTAAGCTGAAATGACCCATGAAATATAATATTAAAAATAAATTTTTCGAAAAATTGCTTAACAAGTTGCTGCTAATGTTAAAACCCTCAAGGTATTAAGATTTTTGAATTTATTAAAGTGAAAACGAAAGTTCATACGCGTAAGTTTTCAAAAAATTATATGCTAAATAAGCTTATTTGTTGTAAATGCTCTTATTTTACGCAATGTAATAGGTCGTCTCATGTAAATGAGTTTTTATTTTTTAAATTTATTTTTTCGGCAATTTATATAATGTCAAATCATGGATGAACTATACCATCGTAGTGTTTCCAATTATGTTAAGATTTATTAACGAGCCAAAATATATTTTGAAATCGAATTTATGACTACCGTTAGACAAAAATGCAACTAACAACGGCTGCCGTGACTTACGGCATTTTAATAAGTAAGAAAAAGTTTAAGTATTCAAGAGACGTTTGTAACTTTAGTTCTTGCACCAGCTGTATCTTAAAAGGCTTTACGCCCAAATCCTTCCGCAAAATTTTCCACGTAGTGCTGTAACAAAGGCCTAACTGCTGGGAACGGCGTCGAATCGACATTTCGCGGTCTTCTGTCACACTAGCTGATACGGCCGCAATATTTTCTTCACTACGCACAGTACGTAAACGTGTTGGTGGTTTAATGTCCAACAAAGTAAATTTGGTGCGAAATTTGGTCACAATCTTCCGAATAGACTGCTCAGAAGGTCGAGAATGCCAACCATAAAATGGAAGCAGCGCGCGATGAGCATTTCGAACCGAGCACGAATTTTGATAGTAAAATTCAATAATTTGCAAGCGTTGTTCATTTGTAAGACGATCCATGGTTAAATTGCAAACCAAACTGAAGCTGTTTGACAGTGACACAAGGTACTAAACACACGTCAGCTGTCAAAACCAGTGTTGCCAAAACCAAACCAGCTAAAAAATCACCCTATATGATAAATTATTACACTGAAGTTTGCATGGGATAACAACGAGAGCTTTTAGTAGTAAATTCATATTGGTTACATTTCAACAAATGTTTTGAATAAAATCCGTCTAAGCAATGCATAAACATATTATGAAACATGCGTGCTCAAACGTGTAGTGAAAAAACAATATGTAGAAGTATGAGTATGACTACATAAAACTTAAAATTCACCACCTAAAAAAGAAAAATGTAAGTATTCATTTGAAAAAAATGTGCTCTGAGTACTCAATACATAACCATGGACCATCTACAGTGAAATATGTAATGACTACAAATACGATTTTAATACCCACCATTTAAATATAAAAATGAATGTAAGGGTAAGGACAATTTTCACGTGTAGTGAAAACAGACAATATATCCATTTAATACAAAACGTCGTACAAGCTACAGTGTGATATGTAATGTTTACATAAATGTATATTATTTAATTTAATTTAATTTAATTATTATTTTATTATTAAGTTTATTTCAGAGGAAAATAAGTCACGAGTACAGAATACAGACAATACCTATCTATTCAATACATAACTTTGGACCACCAAATGTGGGAAAAGTAATGACAACAGAAATACTTAAAATCCAAAATTTTAATAGAAAAATGTATTTATAGCAGTAAGTAAAGTTTAAAGAAACATTTGTCACATGTAAAGAACACAGACAGTAAATAATAAACAAATTAAATTTAAAAATTAAATTAATAAATATGTTTAACCCGCCAACTTAATAGACAAAATGTATTACTAGTTGTAGGTTATATTTTAAAGAAAATATGTCACGTGTAATGTATAGACAATATTTACTCAATACATAACTTTGGAACAGCTACAGTCTGATTAGTAACGGCTACATAAATATTAAAAAACAATCTATCTATATAGAAAAATTTATTCACACCACCAACGTGTGGTGATTACAGACATTATCTGCTCAATACATAACTTTGGAACAGCTACGGTGTGATAGGTAATGACTACATAAATACTAAAAACCTGGCATTTAAATAGAAACACGTATTTATCACAACAAGTTATATTCTAATCTATAGACAATTTATTATGTGCACCGCATACAGGAGATATGTATACTCAATACATTAGCAGCTAAAAAGAAATATATAATGAGTACATAGATATTTAGAATTAACCATATAAATAAGAATGTAATGAGTACAAGCAACGTTTAGTGAGTCAGTCAAATATACAGTATGTGTCTTCCTTGAACAAAAGATTTTGGCCACAGCCTGGTGCAAGACTTTAAGTTCAACCTCACTAATTTCTTTCAACAACATTCGGGAAGAACCCGAGATCTTTTTTTTAATAAAAAAAATCGATATAATTTCAGAAAAGCGGATTACCTCTCTGCCCTATAAGAAGCGAAGTTAGATAGAGACGACTTATAAATATGTAATGAGTACAAGGAGTTGCACTTATTACATGACATTATTGACAGCACATTATTTTAATGAGTTAAGTACAGTGTATTTGTATAAAAACCTCAGGAAATAATCTAGCAAGGCTGTTGTTAAATTAACAAGTGCACGTTCATTTACATGTATCACAGCACAGCATCATTTTCTGGGTACACATGTATTCAGTACAGAAACTATTTGCGCAGAAATCTATGCGGTATGATCTTTGAATGCAAATCGGCCGCCTGGTAGTCGAGTAAAAAAAAACTATTCTTAACTTTTTTATTCATATCTTAAGCCCTGTAAAATTACACTTTTACTTCCATAAAATTTCGACAAAGCTGAATTTTGGTGGAGATCTCTGTTTTGAAGTCTTTGTCATTTCCTAAAAGTACCCTAGCTCTCCACAAAAACTGACAGCTGTGGTAATTTTTTTGGAAAAGGTATGACCTTTTTCTCGTTTTCCTGGGCTACTACGCAAATGTTGACAACAAAAGTTACTGCTTCTCAAAAATTCTTAACATCTTAAAGAAGAATACACCAAACAAAATACCCCAAATAACATTAAGCATAAGAAATTTCACATTTTAATTACATAATTTTGTATTACGATTGTGTTGCAATTGCCTAAAAATTCTACTTCAAATCTTTGACAATTCATAAAATTACTGTTAAGAATTGAAATAACAGCATAACTGCATTCCCTACATATCAATATCACAATTCTAGTTGTCTTTAATGCCTTTTATATAATAAAAAACCTCACGATCTAATGCATCCTCAAAAGTTCATCGCTTTTGCAACCGGTTTCAGATTTAATTATTAACAAAACTTGTCAACGTTGTCAATTTTATTTTTAATTGTTCACCTTTGATTATAGCTGTTTGCTTTTCTATATCAACGAACTTAAACAAAAAAACACAAAACGAATGCATGTGACACAAGTTTAAACTAATATGTTCTTCTTAAGACGATATAATTTTCAAATCAAAATCGAATTCTATTGCTTGCAACAAGTTAAACCAGTCTCTTCACTTCTCATCTTTTTTTTATTATTATTATCATTTCAATCGAGTTGAATTAATTTATATTCTGTGTCGTTAAATAGTTTTATTCATTACACTCTTGTCTTCAATACAAATATACGAGAATTCTTTTTTACACAACGTAAATACTTTTTCAACAGTGCAATGCACTTTTTATAAGACCACATGTACAGTACATACGAATATTATATGTTTATAATTGCATCTATATGATTGTGAGTGTATGTGTGATTGCGTGCATTTGTGTACGAATATATGTTGACTTTAATCGCCTACCAAGCTCCATTGCTCACAAAACAAAAACAACCAGAAACTAGCACTGTGGAACATGATTGCCACTCAGCAAAACAAATATCACTTCAAAATAATAAAAATTTAAATAATAATGATAATCTGGATAAAATTTTACGACAACAAAGTACTTAACTTATTTCAATATAATCGAGTTTGAATGGAGATGTTGTGTGGTGTTTTGTGTGATGTGTTGTGTGGTGTGTTGTGTGGTGTGTTGTGTGGTGTGTTGTGTGGTGTGTTGTGTGGTGTGTTGTGTGGTGTGTTGTGTGGTGTGTTGTGTGGTGTGTTGTGTGGTGTGTTGTGTGGTTTGTTTTGTGGTGTTGTGTATTGTGTGATTTGTATTTTCTGCTGTGTTTTGTGTTTTCTGCTGTGTTTTGTGTTGTTTTTTGTTTATTGTGTGTTTTGTGTTGTGTATTTTGTACTGTGTGTTTTGTGTTGTGTATTATGTGTTGTGTATTATGTGTTGTGTATTATGTGTTGTGCATTTTGTGTTGTGTTTTGTGTGCAAAATAAAAAAAAAATGATGTGTTTTGTAATGTGCGTTATGTGTTGTGCGTTATGTCATGTACGTTTCATGTTGTTTGTTTTGTGGTGTGTTGTGTTTTGCGTTCAATCAAATGAAATAAAATTCCTTCATTTTACATGAAAACCTCTTTTGTCTGATTTTAGATTCACTAGAACTAAAAGTGAAATAACCTTTAAGGCCCTTATTGGATTTTAAAGCTATAAATCTACATCAGCTTTATACAAATCTGTTATTGAAATTCATTATTTAGCTGTCAAAAAAATGCGATATTTAAAAACCTAAACTGGTAACCATGGATATAAAATCGGGCTTCACATAATCGTTTGCATATACAGATATAAGTAAAGAGAGAGACCAGAACCAGATGCATTCGCATAAATTTTGCAGTATGACAGAGGAAACTTAGACGCTCGATGGCTTGGCTGGCTAACTAGAGCGAACAATGACATCGTGTCGCTGAGTGTTTGGGGTCGGTTCATGAGTACATCATGTGCGAAGTTCCACGGACCGCAGGCCTATATGCACTGAAGAAAGACAATTTTCATGACAAACAAAAAAAAAAATAACAAAAGATACATTCATACAATAACAATAAAAACCAACAACAACAAAAAAAAAATAGTGGTAACAAGTTGAAAAGAATCTTAGTTTTGCTTAGATTTTTTTTCATTTTGTTTTCTATGCTGAAGTTTTGTTTACCTTCTTGGAAGTCTTGAAGTAAGAACCAAAAGAAAAGTCTTAATAAAGAAGAAGGAAACATGAAATGAATATATTTATCTTTTTTTTATAACCATGAGGTAATTAGTGTTAGTGAAGCTACTTCTAGATTATAGGGGATGCAATGTGTTTAACCTAGATTTCTACATTCAGGGGTTCAAAGAAAGTATTTAGTGTTTTAATGGAAAATAAAAATCACAAAATAGGTGAGGTTATATTCAAAAAAATGTACTTTAAGAAATCACTTCTCATAAAGTTTGAGTCTTTCGTGGGTGAAGGTCGCTTTCAGAGGGTTTTTATTTTCAAAATCGTAGAATTAGCAAAAGTAGAAAAAGCACCCTTGCGAAAATCGCTTAAAAGCTTCTTATTCCTGATGGTTTATTGCTTAATAATTTGCTGTTAATTAATCTTAAGTAAGCTGTGAAAAATTCAATTTTATCATACAATGTTTTCTATGTTTTTTTGGATGCTTGATATCAATTTAGCAAAGCAACTTTCAGTGATCGAAAAATGGAAAGGTGCATAATTTGTCTCGTTAATAACTTATGACAAATTCTAATTTTTCGTTCTTTGGTTTCTACGTTTTTTTTTAAAGTGGTAAAAGCTTCCTTAATAATTTGCTGTTAATTAATCGTTAATTTGTTGTTAATTTTGGAGATATTTGTCAAAAACCTATTTTCGTGACCTTTGACCCTTATAGATGACTTTTGCGGTCAACGGATTTTCGAGAACTTTTCTCAGATTATAAGTAACATCAATCCCAACGTGTGTACCGAAAATAAGCCTGTTGCAATTTTTTTCCTCGAAAAAATCTATTCTTACTGGGCTAGTAAAAAAAAACATCGATTCAGTCCTTAAGGCTGGTAGCTCAACGGATAGACGGCCAGAATTCTAAAAATTGGGTATTTTTAGATCCGAATTATTGAAATTTAAAAATTTGCCAGTAACACTGGAAATTTTTCAGCAGCATTATGGTAAAAGTCTGAAATGTTTTGTTCAATAACACACTCATTCATGTATGACTTTAGCCCAAAAGTGATTCATCTTCAAGTCAGATCAAGCTAAAATATGAGTTTTTTTGATCAGATTGATGTATTTTTCTTCAATTCGGAAATATCTTCATAACAGTCACACATTTGAATATGAAATAATTTGACGAATGAGTGAAGGTATTTGCATATTTTTACATTTTCATATATCAATTGTTTAGAGATGAAGCAACAATATTTCTGAATAAGTTTAAAATTTGAGTGTATCTGTATAATCGATCAGTGTTGTATAGCGTCTTGAGAAAAACAATAATTTATTAGGAATTTCACATTTGGAGATGATTCATGAACAGTTACTCTAAATCAGATTTAACATGTAAATCATAACTGTTTTAAGTTGTAACCAAAAAGTTGGTCTTTCTTAAAAAATTAAAAATCGAGCTGAATAATAGTTTTTACTCATCACAAATTATGTTAAATATTCAAAAACGGCGAAAAATTTAAAATAACACCTTTCATAGAATGAACTGGTCGTACAGTAGGTAAATGTGATTTTTTCTCTGGAAAGATATGTATGACTCATTTTCTTAAAACACTTAAAAGAGAGCCATTAGAGAAGCTCAAGTTCAGATTTGAGGGAAATTTTTTCCTTCGAGAAATGTCGCATGCATATTACTCGTACATTTATCAAAGCTCGATTTTATTATAAAATAAAGCGACATTTAAAATGGCGTAGGTCTTGTAATCAGTTTAATGATGAGAGAAGAATTTATATAAATAAGTTGAGTCACAACACGAGACACTATGTTTGGTGATTGCTGACAACTCTTTTATTTTTTATTTTACTCTTTTCTTTTACAATTTCGAGTAAAAACTCGCACTCAACAACTAAACAACATTTATTCTGCTAGATCTTCTCTGTTATTTGGTTATTTTCAAGTTCAAAAGATGCATTCTTGTTGCTTACATTTCAAAAATCTACTCTGATGGGCAATGAGCAACCTTCTCGTTTTTTTTTTTTGCAATTTACCGTCGTCATAAACAAGTTGATAAAAGAAAAACAAATCTTGCTGATATCCAAAAGACTCAAAAAATGTGTCTCTAAGACTCTTAATGAGAAAACCTAATCTTCAAATAGCAGTCGTCTACAACGCAGGTCATTCATTCCAGGTGTTGTTGCCTGCAACTTTGGATTTCCAATCAATATTGAAAATTGATGATCCTATAATAGCATTTTCCACTTAAGTGCAATTCCAAAAAGACAGCAGCCGGTGTGGTTCAAACTCTTAGCAATACCGTTAATTATGTTGGAAATTTTGTTTCTCGTTTTGAATACCGCAGGCGGCGAGGTGGTGGCAGCAGCGTTGTCGACAGTGTCGGCGACAGTAATTGACACGCTGCAATAGGAATGCAAGATTGTATAAATGTTGTTTCTTTTTTTCATGACCACTCCCTTGGAAATAATGTTTTATGTTTATGTTTCCATGGTTCGGCGAGAAAACGGGTTCGAACTCGAAGTCAATGGACACGTGAACGAGGGTGTAGCATAGTTTTTGCAGAGTTAAATTCAAGACTCAAATTGCATTGGGAAATTGCTGGTTATGGTTTGCAGTTTATGACACCATTTTTCTATCCAAGAGGTGTCTCTTACTCTCTCTCTCTCTCTCTGTTGGTTAAGAATGTGATGGTGACTTTGGTTGGTAAAAAAAGAAGTGTTTCCCACATGCCACAGTTCGTGCCAACTACGTAACATTTCTACATATTTTTGTTTTTATTTCGTTTTTCATCTTTCAATTTGGAACCAACTATTTTTCGGTTGCATTTCATAAGCACAATTGCATGGGAAACCCCATCCGTTCCCAGACCCAGACCAATGTGAGAAGAAAAAGCCCTAAAAGACAAGAGATGTTAGGTGAGATTCACGACCATAGTCGTTTTCTAGAGTGTTGAGGTAGTAAATAGTATGAGGAAAAATTTACAAACAATCAAAGATTTCTTGTGTTGTAAAACGATGATGATGAGGTTGCGGAAGATTGTTTTTTTTTTTCTTTTTGTATTTTGTTTCACTGAGCTATTTATGTTTTGCGGAATTGAAGAAGGAGAAAAAGTTATTTGGCGCATTTTTCACCGCAGCCAAGGAAGACATCATTTTTATTTTTTGACGTGAAGTAGTTTGATTTTTTGTTTTGTTTTCCTTCACAGAACAAATATTAGTGGAATGTGTAGCAATCGTTTACGATGCAGGAAATAGTAACACGATGAAGGAAATTGATTGATTTAATTAGGTACTACAAAGTCCCGCGGTGGTGAAGATTCATGATTTTTTAAACATAGGTAAGGAATTCCATTAATTTGTTAGGAATTTTCAAGTTGTTTTGATTTTGCTTTGAAAAAGGAATGAGGTTAAAATTTTATGTTGTGGGTATACTTAAACAAGGTCTTTTAACTAGAGGGTTAATTAGAGTTGGGTAGTAGTTATTACATTTAGTAATTGATTACAGGATCAATTACAATTACATGTTATCAGGATCAGTGTTTTTCCAATAACAATAACATCTAACTGTAATTGGAAATTTTCAATGACAATGTAATGATTATTTTTTTTTGTAATCATTACACACAAATGTAATTGATTACACAAAATGTTAATTACATTTAACAAAATGTGAAGGAAAAATCTTTCCGTACCATTTACTAAGTTCATGTCAGGCGGACGGGCATGCACAATAGATCGGTAGAAAGGTTTTATCCCCCAGATGTGAACAAGCTATATCCTACACATCTTGTTAAATGTAATTGATATTTTGTGTAATTAATTACATTTGTGAGCAATGATTACAAAAAAAAGTTTTTTTCAAATACTTTTTTCCTCAATTACTTTTTTCCAATTACATATAATTAAATAAAGTAATTGATTTTCTTTCAATTACATGCATTTTGTAATTGAAATTTTCAATTTTCACTATAATTTTCAAAATATGGTGCAAATGTTTCATATGGTTCATACTACTTTTGATAACCATTATCCGCCGCACAGTGGTTCAAGTTGTGTTTAGAGGCGGTGTTAAATATATGTATAAAATCTGAAACAGTCGACAGATTTAGATAAAATTTTCAAGCACGATAAAAGATACCATTAGACGAGAAAAAAAGTACGCCCACTGACACGCCTACTTTTTCAAAAATAGTTCATCTAATCGCCGAAAGTTGATGTAAATGAAGGGTTTGTTCCTTGGAAAATTTGTAAATACTCGTATTGTCATTAATAAAAAAATTATAGAAAAAAATTATTATTTTGACTTATTTCTATGAAAACAAAACGAATAGAGGTCTTTAACAAATAGCAATACATATCACTCTCTCGTTCATAAGCAAACGTCAAAATCAGCATTGTGGTGAGTTTTCAGTTCGAGATTTGCAGTGAAAATGTGTGTGTCGCTTTGCTATTTGGAATTTGACACTTTCACCAAAATGATAGCTGTCACTCTTAAAATTGATAGATCCGTTAAGTTTCCTATTGCCTTAATAACAGGTCACAAATAAAAAATAGTGTAAAATGCGTGCCCCGTCCACTTTGGAGGGCGTTTTTGACAAGTTTGGCCAGTAAGACCATTCTCTCAGAAATTCATAGGTGAATTTCGAAGCATTTTCGGTTTGAGGCATGTTTACGTCACATAAATGAATAAAAACTATTGAACGTATATTCAATAGCCTAAAAGGGGTTATGGTTTATGTCAAAAATTAAGTCTATACGCCAATTATCAATCAACAATTCAAGCACTGAAGGAAAACATAGAAGTTGTTATTCAAGAAATAATGCGTAAACGAGATGCAATATTCGCTCAAAAGAATCACTGTTCGTAGGCATAGTTTGAAGAGGTAGTTTGGTAAAAATTGTGTTCCATTATTAACCGCAAAGTTGGTACTTTAGATATTAACAAAAATATCACCACTTTAAAAATAAAATAACAATTTTGTGATGATTAAAAATGAAGCCTCTTCTTGAAGATCACTTGGCTTTTTGACCCTTATTCTTGAAATACATTTTTTTCACTGAAAAACTGTTATTATTTTGTTTATTTCAGAACTGCTGTGCCCTTTAAGGCAGGCACTAAGGCCCTGTGCATTTTATTTTTATCGTTGACGGTATGTAATTATAAGAACTTGATAAATTGGTTAATTTCCGGTTAATTTTATCTGATATTTTCTTGGAGTGTAAAAAATAAAAAATATGGAAGGGCTTTACATATTGGCATAAAGTTTCTATAACGATAAAACATGATTTCTTCTTTCGTGAAAAGTTCAGAAGGACATTTTATTTTTGACTCGATGGCGAATCTTATTTTTAAGTTTATTTGAAATAAAATTCATTCTCATCGAATGAAATCTCTTAAAAAATAAATCAATTTCGTGGCGCAACAGCTCGTGGGGAACCAGGGCCTAGTGACTTACAACCCTCAACCATTCCTGTGTACGTGTTATTGGCAGGAATGAAGAGGACCAACAATTTTTTACTGAGTTCGAACGGCTAGATGAGATGCACTTATTCATGACAAGTGTACTTTTGGAGAACTTGTCAGTTCCTTGTAAGAGGCAGTACCTCGGGAAAAACGTTTTTGTTTTTAGGTGGCAGGGGCCACAAAATTTTTTAGGATCTGTAAAATATGTACCTATGTATATATGGCTCGTTCCCGGATTTATTAGGCTGGAACTATTGAACATTCACTCACGAACCGTTCGAATAAGAAAGAAAAATAAAATTTGACATTATTTATATAAGCACATATATAATATAAATAAACGTAGGGCTTCAATATTTTTTTAATAGTGTATTTTATTCCAACTGTCACCAAGCTGCTCTAAAATCACCTTTTTCCGAAGCAGTAAAAAAACTGTCAGATTTTTCAATCGACATCGTAGCTATCCTGCATTTGACAGTTGATGGCTTGACACATAAAGACAGTGAACTAAATTTTGACGGAAAAAGTGTATTTTGATTCAAGTGTCAACGAATTGCCTTAAATCACCATTTTCCGTGGTTTTTGAAAATTTCAGTTTTTATTTGCACTTTTTTATCATCGTCATCGTTGCGATGTGAGATGAGGAACGAACTACCTATATTTTAACGGAAAGAGTGTATTTCGATCCAAATGTTACCCAATTACCCTTAAATCAGGTTTTTCCGGAGCAGTTATTTTTTTTATATTTCGTCAAAATATCGATAAAGAATGATAAAGATTCGTATTTTGTGATTCTCGGACAATATTCTACGAACCTTGGTGGCTTACAATTTTCTGAAATATTGATTAATTTTTATACGAGAGGAACAAAAAGTTCAAGCATATAAACCATTAGTGAATTTTTAATTCATCCACAAATGTTCTTCAATATTTTTCAATCGAATTAAGCTCAAGTACATCCTTCAAAACAAACCCTTATCCTTAAATCGATGTTGAAAACACCCTTGAGTAATTTTATTATAGATTTTTCAATAATAATTGTTCACTGCATTTGCACCCCTAAGGGTCACCATATACTAATATGGATATCGATTGCATAACGCACTCAAACACCATAAGGATATAGAGAAAATTAAAAATATCCTTGAACACTACGTTGCATTTCATAATTTATAAAATTTAATTATAAGGTTTTTTCTAGAAGAAAAATGTGTGTATGTATGTATAAAGTTAGAATTTGCGTTGCATTGTTTTTCATTTTGCAAGGACAAATCCACAAAATCCATATTGGCAATATATGGTTCCCCTGGGACGTGGTCCCTATTCGATCAATATTCTATACATGCTCAGTTATATGAGTCATCTTTTGAATTATTCATGTTTAACGGAAAGGAATCCTTGATGAGCAACAATTTTCAAATATAAAGAAATATAAGGAAAACTTCAAGGAAAATGCAATTTAAAAAGAAAAACGTGTTCACCCCCGCATTTATGAGAATATTATTTTCACCCCTGTTGTTTTGTGGGGATTTTTCCTTCGTATTATGTATAATGTTTATTTTTTTTTGTGTCTACCCCAGCAAGTATGAGACGATGATTAAAGCTCGTCTGCCGGGTGTCCTTGTAGATGACTCACAGAGTCATGTTGTGTTCTGTATACACAAATAGGTGGGTACATAGATATATCTTTATGTATATTTATTTTTGTATACACAGAATATAAGGGGTCTGAGAAAACACCCTCTCTCTTAAGTTGTCCTTGCCCGAATTCTAGCTTCTGGTTTGTTTGATGTTCGGTATATATATCGTCATAAAGGGTTGTTAGCTGTGTAAAGACAAACAAATAAAAAAATATGGGGAAACCCTTGTTGCATTTTGCACGCACCCGCAAATTTTTCAAGCTTTTTTTAAGCATAACAACAAAAATAACAAAAAAAACTCAAACGTTTCAAATCGAATCATTAAATAATCAGAGAAAGAGCATTTGGCTGTTAAAGATATGGAGCTTTATCAGACGGAATGAATGTGGTGAACGGTGAACCCCATATACATATATGGGGGTTTAATTTTTCGATTATGATTTTCTAATGAATTTTCATTTTATAAGAGAAAAAAAAACATTATGACAAGGAGAACTTTAGGAAGCACTTTCTATAATTAGCAATTTGTAGTCACAACAAAAAGGGCGTGTTCCTAGGGTTGAATTTTACACTTGGGTTCACTGTGAAGGACTAGCCTTCTATGAAAATATGAAAAATATTTCAGTGGCATTTACATGGTCTTGTTCATGTTAGACATTCATGACTAAGTAGAAGGGGGATGAGTATTGCGGTTTTGGTCAGACATAGTTGAAATTTTTATTTATTTATTTTTTAGCTAAAAAAGTAATGTGGTTGTAAGAGACACATAAAACTTGACTGACCTCAATTTCTAAAATTAAAACAAAATGTGGTAATTTATGAGATTAAATTGGGGTAAGAAAAAGACATCACACTCTCTATTTAAAGGGAAGCTCAAAGTAAATTTTAAAATGTTGTCTTAAGAAAAAAAAGCAAGTTTTAAAGCTGGCCATACACTACCGAGCCATCCAATCTATTTGGCTCGGTTGGACTCCAGATTGGCTGAGAATCCAAATGGATCGGCAGCCGATCCACCCCACAAACGATCAATTTTGGATCGGCACGGGGCCATTTGGCTCTTTGGCTCTGTCGTGTAATGCCAGCTCTCAGCTTAAGGTTTATCAACTATCATATTTTGTGACTGACAACCATAATAGGGCTGATTTTAATGTCGTATGATTTGATTTTGGAGCTTTTCGTTAATTTACAGCAGAGTTGCAAAAGAATACAATCTTTTGTGAATAAAATATTTTATGAATGCATCTCTGGTGAACGAAATTTTTAGAAATCAATTATTGAATTCTATTGATTGCATTTATTGACTTCACTTTGAGGAATCGACATAAAATTCGCCATTTATTTGACATTAAAAACATTGCAATAATTTTTCCTCGTTCAATATGCATCATTAAATCATTCAATTGATTACTGTATCAATTTGCGCTTAAAAGAGCCCTCAACAAACAAGTTGTTGGGTACTTTTGAGTTTGTAGAAACTCGTGGCATACTGGTAAGTGCGTTGGACTGGTATATCAAAGGTCTGAGTTCGATTCTCAGCCGCTGCTTTTTTTTCCGAGGAACTGACAAATCCTCAAAGAGTATACTTGTCATGAATTAGTGCTTCCCATCTAGCCGTTCGGAATCGGCAAAACATGATCTCCTCCATTCCTGCCAACAACACGCAGACAGGAATGGTTGCGAGTGATAAGGTTCTCCTCGAGCTGTTGTGCCACCAAATTTATTTATTTAGTTTTGATTTTACTCCTGATTTAAAAACTTGAATTTAAGTCTTAAAATGAACCAAAATATATTCTTCTAATGGTTTTTGAATCGCTGAGTTCGATTCTGGATTGCTGTAGCATGTCACGTTTTTGAGATATTCGAATCTAAATTTTTTTTAAAAAAAATACTGTTTTCGAGGCTGCAGAATCCGAATCTGAGGTTTGCAACTAAAATTTCATGACGCAGCAATAAAAAAAATAAGCAAAAAGTGGCACAAAAATGCATTTTTGCTTAAAACTCGAAAACTCTATCGAAGTGAAATTGAAAGAATATACAATGTAGATAAAGCATCGCGAAAACATTAAACAGGACAAAATCAAAACTACCACACAGTTTGCATGGTAAAAACCATCGGAGAACGATAAAATATGATTCGTTCTCTCGTGACGTGCCTAATGACAAACCTTTATCTTTATAATAAAGCTAAATTCATGACCATAACATCAAATTATAGGCGTTTTATTTCTACTTTAAAACCACAAGTCTAAAAAAACACCCTTTATATGTATTTTTTTCTTGAGAGAACTATACATTTTTATTGATCGGAAATATTATCGTTCGGGAACTTTATTTTGTATGATTCATGAGAAGATCGACGAAGATCCGTATTTTATTATTCGGGAGTGATATTTTCCGAGCCCTGGTAAAAACACAATATGACTGGACTAATAATGAATGGGGAAAAACTATTGCAAGCTTTACAATGTAAAATTAATCGTGATTTAATGATTTGAAGTATCAAAGTTAAGTCAGCGAATGCAATGTTTTAATTGAATCTTTAAAGATTTCATTCTCAAACGATTGCATTCATTACAAAACCCTGGTTTTCGGTCAGTTTTACAAAATTGTATTTTTTTAAATTTGAAATGCTTAAATGAATTTACTTACACATAATATAGTACAATTAAGAACACCCTGTACGAATTGGCAATAAAAGTCAGTAATCCCTTTTAAAAGAACAAGAATACATAATATCCATTTTAATAATCTAAATTGAATTCTATGCAGGCATATTTATTTTTTGTTTCCATACCTCACTATCAAATTTATTCATAATAAAAACTCAAGCAAGGACCATTAATTAAATTAAAAAAAAAAAAAACAACAACAAAGATATGAACCTATAGATAAAATGCACGCTTGATTGCATCCACCGCACTATAACGAAACGCATCTTCAATTTCTAAATTAATTTTGATTGATTAAATATTCAACAATATCTGACTATCTGAGACAAAAATAAAAAAAGAAATACAAAAATATAAAAAGAAAGGAAAAATAAAATCAATTAACTTGTGTTGCAAGCTCATGCTAATGCTCATGCTCACTTATCATTTTTACATGATTTTTCACCTTGACTGATCAGTGATCACTGATCACCGATGATCATGACGTGAAGTTATGACACGCGTATCGATCTTCACTCTATGTAATTTGCAAACGCGCATCACTAAATTGTTGCTATGATTATTTTTAAACATTTCATTTTAAAACTTTGATATATGTATATGTAATGCCTTGTTATGAATAGAAAATAAAGAGAAAAAAAAACTATACTAATTGATGAATAACTGCATTTTTAATTTGTCCGTTGTTGTTGTTTAAATTTCACTAAACATCGATTAAAATTTGTTAAATGTGTTTCAAAAACGCTAAGCCTCCCTCCCCCCTCCCACTTTGCCCGAAATCAAGATGTGTATCTTTATTGAAATGGATTGTATGTAAGTGAAATCTAGGTCAGTGGATTTACAGACTTAATTGTATATTTAAAGATTTATATTTACTACTCGGATTACTTTTTCTTTGTATTTATAATGTCTTTATTAATTGTCCATTACAAAAAATCATAATCAATCTAACAGAATAATGAAATTAAATTGCAATAGTTTACCATATCACATGCCATATCCCCTACCTATAAGTTAGACTTATACGCATATAGCTTTAGAGGTTTCAAAAAATGTTTCATTAGATCAATCAATTTGAAAATAAATCTTTTGCATGCGAGTTGTCAGTAAAATTATGTGTTTAAGGCAGAAAATTGATTTCGTTTGTATAATTTGAATTTTTATTAGATTTATCATAATTAGCTAGTGTATGGCAGGGAGATCAAATGGAAAGAGAAAAACGAACGTGTTTTTTTTTTGTTTTCGTTGCCGGTGGAATTATGCAAATTCTATTATTTATCTTCTTTTTTTTTTTTGTTATGAGCATACCAAGTGAAAGTGCGTTTGGTTTTTTTTTTTTCAATTAATTTAAAATTCTAAAATTATGGCAAACTGGTTTTGTCCACCCAACTTATTATAAAGTGTGAAGTTTTAATTACACAAAATATTTACATACACAATGAACGGTTAGGATTGATAACCAGGATATAAATTATTCCTGCTTATTTGTTATTAATTAAAAAAAAATCCAAACAAACCTGCTCTCGAACAAAATAAAATAACTAATGGAAATAGCAAAATTTTTGATTAATGATAAATTATTAAGATACAAAAAAATGTATGTAGTTTTCTAGTATTGTTGTCAGGAAAGATATAACATGTGATGAGTGAAATCATGAATTAGCGAAAGGTGAGTAGGTACAGTTTATTAGCTGGGGACTGTTGATTAACAAATTCATTGATGATTTACGATCAGTTGCAATAATCATTGATTAAATTGATTTGCTATGTGAAGAAACTGGCTCTAAAATTACCAAATGTTTCTACATTCACTCTGTACCAAATTCGCTTTTTCCCAGCATTTAGGATATTATGCAAGGTATCTTTAACATTTTCTAAACAAAACTATTGGTATTTTAATTCTATAGCACTATACGCTATAATTTTCCTTTTAACCATAACAAATAGATTTTAAGATCTATGGTTTGATATAAAAAAAATATTTTCGAAGTACTCTCATTTAAAAGTTATTAAACAATAAAATTTAGTTATGGAGAGTTTTCTGGCAAGGATATTTTTATTTTCAATATTTTATTTTTATTTTGAATATTTTATTTTTATTTTTAATATTTATTTTTATTTTTAATATTTTATGTTTATATTTAATATTTTATTTTTATTTTTAATATTTTATTTTTTATTTTTAATATTTTATTTTAATTACTATGAGTATTTTGTTTTTTTGTTAAATTTAAATTTTTAGTTTTAATTTTTTTTTTATTTATATTAGCTATTTATCTGTTTTAATTTTTTTATTTTATATTAGGTAGGTATTTATTTTTTGTATGTTAGGCATGATTTTTATTTTTTTAATTTTTTTGTAATATTTAATTTTTTTTATTTCAATTTTTATTTCTTTATTTGTGTTTTATTTTTATTTTTATTTTCATGTTTTTATTTTTATTTTAATGTTTTTATTTTAATATTCATGTTTTTATTTTTATTTAAATATGTTTTTATTTATATTTAAATATGTTTTTATTTTAATCTTTTGTTTCATTAAATTTTTTTATTTATTTTATTTTTATTTTTATATTTTTATTTTCATATTTTTATTTTTTTATTTTTTTATTATTATTTTTCATCGACATCAAATCCGGTAAAATAGCATTCATGCAGCTCTTTATGCCGATGGCTGACAACCAACTAATAAATCGCTCCTCTCAATTATTGTAATCATGCATTGAATTACAAAACGGAGATGCACTATCATTGTGATTCCCTCCATTTTATTCTAAGGACCATATTAAACAGGCGTTTTCACGGAAAGCGATATCTATAAAAAAAATCCATCCAACCTTTGCGGACGAAATCGGGCGCTTCTAACTTGCCGTCCTTCACATTGACGGAAATAAGGAGTAGAAGTTTGTTGGCCTTGGGGTCAAAGAGGATAAAATCAAGTAGTTCATGCTAACTAGGACAAACCGTCAAATTGGTAAGGAGTTTTAAATTAAATTAAACAACACCTTAAATAGTTTGAGGTGCAAAAGAAAATGGCATCTGAATTTTTGATTAAATATAATTTTATGAAAAAAAATTTAAATCGATGTAGCGAGCGGTTTTAAAAAAATATATTTTCGAAAGTATTTGGTATGAAAATTTTAAATATTTTTTATGTTCAATAAAAATAAAATTAAAAAAAAAATTGTAAACCCATTTTTGAGATATTGATTTTTTAACTTTAAAACTTCTTTAAAAAAATTCCTTCTTTAAAAATTTTATAACATTTTATTTGTAATTTTTATATAAGATAATTTATCTAAATCCGTTTAACTGCAAAATCCACAATGTAGTTTCAAAATATTTGATTTTCAAAAATCCTCCTGGTTCCTTGGAGGGTACCTTAATAAACATTTTTTGAAAAATAATTTCTTATCCAAAGGTAGTTTTTCGTAGGTAGAAAACCATCGTAATTACAAGCCTGATCAAAATCTCGAGTTTAATTTTTTTGCCAGAATTGTGAGACTTGCCTTTTGAAACCTATTTATATGTATGCCATATATCGTAAGAAGTAAGGCTGTACCCGAAGGGCTCCTAAGGGCTATCCTTCCATATTTTTCTTCTTGACCCATACATACATATTTAATGCTTGGTATTTTAAAACGGGTAAAAACTGAAATAATAAAAAAGTTTATTGTTGGAATTTACTTCACGCGTACATGATTTTGGTACGAATTATTTTCCGCATTTCAATTCTGAATTTTAATAAATATTTCAAGGTTAATCTCAACCACCCACCTTCCCACAATAACTGTCACGCATGACAATGACACAAGTATTTTTACTGATGGTTTAAAGTGTAATGCGGTTTCGCGGTGAAGGAATTTTGTATGAGACAATAGACGCCATGTTCTTTTCGGCTATTTTAATTTTCTAGTTATTTCAGACGGTAATAACTAGCATTCGCGGAAGCACATACAAGTACGATGGTCAAACAAAACACAAACTAAAATCGCAATACTGCTTCCTTTACGGATAAACAACCAGCTGTTAATCGATTTTGTTTTAAAAGATAAAATCTAGCTGATCTTGGCAAATTTATCTCCAAAACATTTTATTGCAAATGTTTGATTGATCTCATCAATACAAAATACAATTTGTTTTAATTTTTATTTTTTTCGATACAAACTAACACACAATTCCGTTTCTCATCAATCAACCTAATTTATTTTTATTTGTAGCAAATAAAAGCTGAAAGCCAAAGGGCACAACCTTGAGGGACCCCAGATTGCGCATCCACATCAATCTTTCTCTCTTTCTGAATAATCGTATTGGTATGTTGTGAATATGAGTAAAAATATATAACAAACATCACAACGGATATGACTACCATTTCCGGTTAACACAATGATATCAAAATTAAGAGAAAAAAAAAGAACAAAATAGGTACAAAACAAATAAGCACGCAAGGGAAATCTTTTATTCATACACAAAAAATAGTAAATTTAGCAACGTTCTCACGCGCCATTTTCGTCATTCGGAATCGCCCACTTGGATGATGGATGAATGAAAAATACTCTGTACGCTTGAGAATTTAAATATTTGCAAATTTATTCCGATGCAGTAAAAAACAAAAAAAAAAACAGAGCAAAGTGCAATGAATATTCCGTATCTTCAATTTAAACAAATTAGCGTTCACTAAACTAAATTAATTTGTTTAGACAAAGAATTGATTTCCCTCTCTTTGAACAATCAACGTATAGTAATGTTACTTATATGTTTTGTATTTGAGTTCATACATTTATACTTTTTCACCGGAAGTATGTATATTTCGCAACAAATTAAGATACGAGAATTATTTATTTATAAAAAAAATTAAAAAAAAAAAAAACGCTATCGGCACGTACATATGCAGGGTAGCTATTAATGCTTATTGCAACAGTAGCTCCCCAGGGCAGTGCTTGATGATTTCAAATCAAATTCACAGCATGAATTCAGATAAAGTAGTTTAATTTTGTGCTTTTTTTCTTCGTTTTATATATTAAATGGGACGCCTTCGTAGCCTTTTTTCAATCGAATCGTGTGGCTTTGTGTGACTAAGATTCATATTTTAGTATCGGACTTGAGCAGTTTTTTTCCTTTTTTTACTGTATTTTCGTCGCGTCGTCGTTGTCGTGACATCCATGTAGATAGATGATTCAAGTGGAAAAAAAATCCCTTTATGAAAGTGAAAACACCAACTGTCATAACGTCGCACCCATTTTTGGGTTTAAACTTCAGATAAAAATGCAAAACAAACGAAAAACTGCAATTTTACTGCAGAAGTTGTTTAGTAATATTTATCGCATCCATATGCGGTTGCGGTGGTGCAGAAGTCATATCTTTCCAAGGGGAAATAGAGTCCCACGCAAATGTCATTTTTAAGGACCAAGCACACGAAAGAAGACGACAAAGACGCGACTAGAAAGATAATACATTTTGTGGCAAAAATCGATTTCGAAACAGGAAATTTCATTTTTTTTTGTGTGGTAAAGGGAATCGTCTGTGGCAAGACAGATAGCTTTGCGGCTAACAAAAACACTAAAATGAATAAAAAGCACAGACATTTAATAAATAGAAGGAAGGTTATGTCTGGATAGTGGCTTAAGCACCAGACTGCTGGAACCTGGACTTCGTTGTGACGCGACGACGGATGCGGATGTGACCAATTAGGGTAACCAAATGAATGCGTTTTGTGTAGAGCCATAACAGGGGCAATGTTCAGAACCACGGCATTTTTATATCAGGAAAAAAGTTAGATGCTGTCATATTCTTTTAAGATTGTAACAAATTACAACAAGAATATTCTGTGAATTTTATTATTTCAAGGGAATTTGTTTATTTTCAGATAATAAAGAAGCATATTCAATCGCTTTACTTGAACAGCACAAATTTTCTTCCTTTAATTTAATTTTTGTTTTGACTAAGGTTCTTTCAATTAACTTTCCACAGTCAGCCGAAATACAACCAAAAAAAGTTAATTACATTTTTTTGTTAAATATGTTTTTAAGAAAATGATTTAAAAAGCTGTCTTCCATTATAGGTTCTAATATTTCATATAAATAATTCTAAAATTTATCAGCTGTTTTAACACAATAAATTGTGTATATTATGATTCTGTCAGTATTGATAAATTATTATTATCTTTCAAGTTAGTCATTTTTAGAAGAAACAAAAATTTGAAAAAAAAATTCCAGATGATAAGAAAAAAGTACTTACTGACTCATGTTTTCGCGTATCTCTATTTTTTGTTTTGTATTTTACCTTAGTCAATTAGTGCAGGTAACAAACATTTTAAGAAACAAGTTCACTTACCTGAAAAAATAAAAAAAAATATATAATTAAAACAACAAGTTACACCGAAAGCAAAAAAAAAACATTTAAAATTTATTTTTAAATGTTATCATTCATCATAAATTTAAATTGCTCTAAAAACACTCTTATGCAAAGCTACCTATACCTACCTAATAGTTGGCAAAATAATCATTAGGTCAAGTTTTTCAAAGATATTTGGCACCTGTTTTAGTGGTCGATGAAAGCTGTTTCATTCAATTATTTTGTTCAACTTGAACTAGTTGTGCACCACAAAGTGCCATTGACACTGCGGATTGCAATTTTTATACGAGTGTATATTTAATTTAAAGAATTTAGTATAAAAATAAGTTTGGGTTTGGCTTTTATCGTATAGGAGGAAGTCTAGGAATTTAAGAAGGCGTCTTCTTTGATAGTTTATTTAGTTTAATTTTTTGACTTATATACAGACCCCCATGGCGTAATGGCTAGTGCGTTGAACAGTTACTTTGAAAACTATTGGTCTCAAAAGAAGTTTTCGAGTATTTCGTAATTTCAGAAACATATACATACTCACAAGGAAAAAATCCTGCTGATATCAATTTGGTAAATCAGTGTTTTAAGTTTTAAAAAATTCTGGAGAAAATTAAAAACTTTATCATTTTTGTCCTAGTTAGCTTAAGAAGTTAAAAGAGAGAAGAAATAACAAATTTTCAAGTCAAAAATCAATAATGACACATGAAAAACTTACATAGATTCTGTTTTGTTTTTCTTGTATGCAAATTCAAAATTGAATTCTAGGGAAGTTTAATTTGGAAGCAAATTATATTTACGATAAGTGGACGTGGCAGTGGGTGGATTTTTTGTAACCCACATTTTAAACTTTTCAACGGCACTGGACATACGCATACACATACGCAGGATTTTAGGTCCAGAAAATTTAAAAATTAAAATAGATTGAAAAAATATTAGTCATTCGGACTCAGCATACAATTGTAGGTTGCTTTCTTTGTGTCAAAATTATGGGAATGGGTGAGAGTTGTAAGTCACTAGAATTTGTTTTTTTTTTTTTGGAGCCACCGCGCCACCAACTTTATTTTTTTAATAGGTTTTGAGGTCATAGGAAAAATGGCAAGTTTTTCTCAAGTTTATTCAAAGCTCTAGAAGAGCTTTGTTAAAGGCAATCTAGACAAGGTAATCTTGTCAAATACTAGTGAAGCACTCGCTAGGAAACATTTGTTGGGTGAGTTTTTTAGCCCATCACAAATACCCCACATACATATAACAAAAACAAGTAACAAGTAAGTAAAATTCAGGTAGTTTTTTTCAGTACCACACAACTCTATTGCGAAATATCTATACAAACAATTTTAACTTATAAATAAATATTTTTTTATAAGCGTATAAAATACGTTTTTATTTATTTATAAGTAAATTAAAAAAAATATCTTATTAGTTAGCGTGTTTGTCTAAAAAAAATATATAAATAATAAAAAACACAAAAAAATATAAAACCAACAAAAACAATAAAAAAAAAGGATAAAACCCGAAATTGCTTGCTGTGACTGCTCTAGTTTGTAGGTAGCTTTAAGTAGTTTTAATAAGTTTTAATATACATAGTTGTATGTAGCTTGTAGGTCTTATATAATATATAAAAAACAATGAAATAGAAACCGATTTTTTTTGTAAATTTTTCTCGGTGAAAAATAAAAACCGATCTGAATTCTAGTATTAGGATAGTTCTTACGCCGAAAAGCGTTAGCATTCAGTTATTATAGCTTAACTTAGAGCTAGGTAACTTAGAGTTACCCTTGCTAGGCCCTTGTTAGGGTTAATGTAAAACTTTCTAGTGCCCCGTCAAAAACTAGAGACTATTTGTCCAGGTGGGATAAAAAAACTCATCCAAAGCTTGAATATTTGAATTTTGTTTTTTTCTCACATGTTTTCGTTACCTATAGCTTTTTTATAAAAAAAACCATATTCAGCTATTGGTGCAGGCAATTAATAATAATTTAATTTAAATTTTCTCAAAGACAGTCAATATGTTTAACTAATGACATTTAAATGTAAGTAACCCATGATAATCTCAACTAATAGGTAGTTTAAAACTTCAAAAACGTATCTTTTCATTAAATTCTTATTTGAAATTGAAACCGTGTTTCTGAACATAAAGCCAAATAAATGGGTACTTACTAATTTCTAGACACATTGATCGAAAATATTCTCTCTCTGTTGTTTGTTACTACAAAAATGTAGATATAACACGCAATTAAATTGTAATGAGTGGTTCTATACTTAAACAAAAATTATCATTAAAAACAGTTTTGTTTTACAATATAGGAATAATGCTAATCAATAACCAGACATTATTATAGAAGACACACAAAAAAGTGGGTTCCACATTTGGTTCTTTCTGTCTGCGAACCTCTATGAGCTCCCAAACTGTACAATCGCGATTTATATCAAACTTGTTACATTAGATTTTTAAGTGAATCCCTAGGGTGGGAATTCAATTTTTACTAGGCTTTTACTAATCGGATCAGTTAATTAATAAAATCAATGTCAGAAATAATTAACTGACAACTGATTTTGGCAATATACCTTTTATATTTTCAAAACTTTTCAATTTTACTTTTAATCCATGTTGAAAAAAGGTTGAAAAAAAAAATAATCACCACACCACATCCTGCCATTGTCTTTTCTTTGCGGATTTCCTGAAAATAATATGTATGTACTGCGGTGTAGACACTTATTTTCTGACTACGTCATTTTGCAAAATCCCTCTATCTTGGGCGGATACGATCAAATCGGCCGGTAGAAATAAAAAGAAATTTACGTCGTTGCCGTTGTCACCACTATTTATAATGACACTCAACACTGCCACACGCCTGAACAAGAACAAAACCAAAAACAAATCCTAAAAAAAAGGATAAAAATACAGTAAAAATGTGTACCCCGAAGGGGATACACTAACCCTGGTTTAAAGTTATACTTTTACAAAATGTTGTCCCTTCTTTTATGTTCCATCACATCAGCCATCCGCCGCCTATATCCCCATTTTGTGCGGTTATGTTGGACTCACTATAATGTTTTGTTGTGGCAACAAAGTCATCAGTTTTAATTTTGGGGAGAAGTGTGAGTGGTCGCCGTCGCCGCCGGTTGACGACAAACAATGGCATGTAGGAGAAAACAAAACTTAAAACAATCGCTAAAAAAGGGTTCATTACAGCTTGTTGCATATGCAGAATACACGCTTTTGAATAAAAAAAATAAAACACAAACCCTCCCACAGTTTGTGTTTTGGATTTTGTTCTTTTTTTCTCCATACATGGGGTTGAGGTTGAAGATGGAGAAGAAGCATAAAAGCATGTTTTTTTTGCTAAACAAGGGAAGAGTCATTCACTTGGATACAAAAGGGGTTACCCATTCGCATATATTTTTTTTTAAACTTGCAATCGAGCTTTCTCGTATACGTACGTACCTTTCTTTTTTTTCCTTGTTCATAACAATTTAAATAATAATTTAGTATGAATTTATTTACTTTCATACAATCATGAATTAAAAAAAAATAATATATGTACGTGAATCAGAAAAAAATCAGTGGTGAAACTGTACGTGTAAGATTACGCAGAACTCTGGACCTACATAAATAAAAAAACCCTCAACCACACCCACTTGTTTTTTCTTTGTTTTAATTACTCCAATAGATTGACGCATTCACTGATTCAGAGCGAAATATGCAAATATTAAAAAAAAATCTTTAGCCATCTTGGCCATAGCGATTTTATCTTAAAATGTTTGGTTAAAATGAAAAAAACTTCAATGTATAGGTACAAAAACAATATAAAAACAATGTTTCGCTGAAATCATTTATGTATTTACTTGTCTATGTATAGATTGAACAATGTACGTTTGTATTTGAATAGACAAATCAACCATATCATTAAATCATCATTTATTACAAGTTTTTTTATCACAGCTTTTCAATCAAAATTATAGAATGAGAAATGAAGAAACTAATGAAATCATAACACCAACAAAATGTACAGTGATGTTCATTTTGTTAGACGCAAGCAAAAATATATTTTATCAAACTTTCCTGCATGGAAAAATATTACATTTTTGACAAGTTTAGTCAAGGCCATTGAAAGTTTTCCATAGGGGAAATCTAGTCGAGGAAAACTTGACAAAAACTGGTTAGGCCCTTTCTAGTAAAAAAAAATTGGGTAAATTTTGATATCCCATCAGAACAAACACTTTATATCTATCATGCAATGATGTGAAAACTTAAAGCATGAATAGGTAGTTATCCATTTTCAACATGACAGAACTGTACATACATATGCAGGTAGTAAGCGTATAGGACAATTTTTTTTGTAGTGGTGCTTCTTTGGGCAAAAGGGTTCATTCCGGTCAAGCCCCACAGAATTTTCATAGTTTGCCTTGCAAGACCCTTGTTAGCAATATTGTGAAGCTTTCTAGGGCCTCATTAAAAACAATATTGTGTTTCCAGGCAAAAAGTGTTTTTTAAGCTGGAATAAAATTTATTTACAACAAATAAGATAACCCATTGGCTATTTAAAAAAAAAAAAAAAAACTTAAAAAAAAAAACTCCTGGGAGTAACCTTTTTCATTAACACAGAAATGACAGTTTTATAGAAAACTTAGCATACAGCTCCTATTTTACTAAGTTTAGCAACTATAAGTGCCTGGGACATTACTCATGACTATATAATGACATTTTCGGTGTACCGAAATTGATATATTGATACCGATTTTGATATTTTTCTATTTTTGAATCTATTTCTTCATTTTTCTCATGACTTATGCCATTCACATCATTTATTTTCATGTATGATGGAAAATTTTTAAGACACTCGTTGTTTGTAATTTCCGACTTAATTTTCAAGCGTAGAGTATACAACTTGATACCACCAATATCGAATCCTGTTTTCGAAAAATCGAAATACATTTGTACAGGGTGTCCGCCGGGAAGGTATACTACTTTCTTTTGCCGCCATTTTGGTAAACATTATAGGCTTGACAGTTCAAATTTGGTAGTCGTGAAGTAGACTCGTGGCAAATTTATAATGGAAATATTCGATAAACCAACGTGTTTTAATCGTTAAAACATTTTATCAAAATCAATCATCGATTACTGAGAAAGTTACGTGAAATTTTTGGAAGAAACAACGTGCCAACAAAAAGCACTATTTATCGTGTAGTGAATGATTTCGAAGAAAGAGGGTCTGTAGATTATATAGGCCCAAGCATGGACCACAACGTACTGCAAGATCGGCTGAAAACATTACTGCTGCTCATGGAAGTGTTCAAAACAATCCATCAACCTCAATTCGACGCCGTGCTTAGGAGCGTGATATGATTGAACAATTTTTAACCCCACAATGAGCTTAATTAACATGTGGTATCAACAAGACGGTGCCACATCGCAAGCCAGGATTACAAGTGAATTACTGCGAGAGCTCTTTTCACAACAAGTTATTTCAAGAAATGGTGATGTTGATTGGCTTCCACGGTCGCCTGATTTGGGTTTCTGAAAAGCAAGGTTTATGCAACCAAACCAGAAAGAAACGCTTGAGCAACTCAAACAAAATATTCATGATGAAATTTATGAAATACCGCGCGAAATGTGTGAGAATGTAATGAAAAATGTGCTCAAAAGGGCTCACATTTGTGAGACTAACAGAGGCGGACATTTACCTGATATTGTATTCCATACATAATTGCCGACATTAAATAAATCATTTATCAATGTAAGATCCATTCTCTTTCATTTAGTCAAAAATTATAAACAAACAAAGTAGTATACCTTCCCGGCGGACACCCTGTACTTTTGATCTTAGTTAAATCAAATGTATGGTGAAATTAATAACAATCAAACCAGCCCGCACGCAAATGAAATCAACTCTTACAGATTAGTCGAACCAAGATCACATGTTCGAATATTTACATAGCCCTAAACTTTTGATTTTGGTGAGACGAAATTGTTGGTTTAGTGACATCAAGAAATTGCTATTCGAACGAGTTCGCATATATAAGTAAAATCATTTTGAACTAGGTTCTCTCGCAACATGTTCGAGAGTTTACAAAAACCTTCGGATAAAGCTGGTTTGATAAAAGCCTTCCAAGTAAGTACACCAAAAATATAAACAGTTTTATGATGAAAAACAAATATTAAAATTTATAACTCAATTCTTTTCATTTGAAACAATGTTTTTTCATAATTTAGAAAACATATTTTCATAAAAAAAAATCTTATATGTATATAAGATCAAATTATTAAAATTTAATTAAAAATCTCTTTATAGTCCCTAATTAAATAAACCTTACTGTAATGTATAAAGAATGTAAAGTAGTTTTGGTTTACTTATATGTAATTAAAACTGTTGGCACGTGAATTCGTAGGAAAAAATATCTATGATTTAATTTTGCTACAGGCCGTTTGTTAAAAATAATGACTCAGTCAATTTTATTTTACTAGCCACTCGGTGTTCAGTTATACGGCTTAGATTTTCATGATTCCATTTTAATTATTTGTTTTCATAAAATTAATGGGTTTAATTCTTGGAAGTTGCCGCTAGAAGCCTAAATTAAATAATCACAAAAGAAAAATCTCCGTTTTTAAAATTTAGCATAACATTATGTAGTAAACAAAATAATAACGTCCCGTATGTATCTGAAATTTATTTCAAATATATAATTTCAAAATTCAAAAATTGCAAAAATGACGTCAGTTTTGTAATATGTATGTTTTTTTTAAGTTAAGCTTAATAGGTATTCCAAAAAAAAAAATTCTATAGAAGATAAATATTTTAATACTTTCTGATGACTCAGTAAACATTTCAAACATTTTTGTTACGAAATTAAATGTCACCATCAAAGCTCAATAGATTTAAGCATCTTAATCGCCTTATTACTTTCTGAAAGTGTTTTCTTGTTTTCAAACCTCGACATTATAATAATAATGACAAACAAACAAAGCTTTTCATTCTATTCAAGGCAACTAAACAATCAATAATCAGATTCTAAGATATAAACTACATCCAACCTCATTATAATGAATAGCTCATAAAATGCGCATAAAATCTATTGTCCGTCATCGATTCATGTTGCGCATCACAATTCATCACGATGAGTTAGAAACATACATTTCCACGAACAAAATTTTTAATTCTTTATGCCTAGGTAGGTATACTGCTTTTCCTAGTTCCTTCTGTTCCCAGGTCTCACATGCAAACTTTCACATCCAGCCAGACACAGTTTCCGTCTCTTTCATGTTAAATTTTATATGAGACGTTACAAAATGAACAAAAATTATGACTATGACAGTTTCGACTATAAGAAACCTGCATAGAATGTGCACCACTGTACCTGTCACTATACATAGGTATATAGACTTGCTTTTGTTGCAATGCATTTTGCAAATTCCATGACTGACAAAACAATTCACAATAGCACTTCATTGAGTTGCATAAACAAAAGGTATTCATTAAAACGCCCGACACATATAGAAAGAGACACCCGCTTAAAAGCAAAACAAAAGAAAAAAAAAAAACAAAACTCACTTCGTATTCAAGTCAACTTGATGCGAGTCAATTGTGGTGTCGATTATGGAATTTTATAGCTATCGTAGCGGCCCATAGGACAGGAGAAGGTAAACCTATCTAGATTCATAAATTTATTCAACTTGAAGTAATGTGACGGAGGTAAGAAATGAATCATTTTTCGATATTTTAAGTATTTTGTGTCTAAATTTAAAGAGAATTTCAATAAAAAATAAACATATTCAAAATTAAATTAAATTTTTTCCTGGCATTTTTTGGTATTGTTTCCATGTCCACATCAACAACTCAAACCTCAAATTATTGTGCTTGCTACAATAACTCGATTTGAAATATTGCGAAAAAAAACAACGAAGAAAAGAAGAAAGAAAAAATATTCTAAAATCATAAATAACATTGTTTTTGGAAACATTCCAAGCCTTGACATAGCAGAAGTCAGAGGGTAAGCTGAACGATGCTTTTTAAACACTTCCACTTTGAAGGACAAAAAGATTATATTTCAAGGGAAAGAAAAGTGAAATAGAATAAAAATCCCACCAAGAGACTTTGGGGCGACATATTTTTTATCGATTTCGAATTAACTTTTGTAAAATACATTGAGGGGTTGCAAATAAAAATATAGCATATAACAATGTAGATATATACATAAATTCTGTTTTGATATTAATATGGGCAAGGCAATACGATGACGACTTTGTGTCGCTCTTAAGACATACAAAAAAAAAATTATTATAAAAATGAAACAAAGATGTTCAGAAGAACGGTCCTCAGCTCCTTACATGATGTGGAATAATGTAAGTTAAGTTGGGGTATGATGTTTTCAAGGACCTATGAATATTTTTTCAACCGTTAAGTAAGAGAAAAGAAAACTAAATGAGATACACATCAATTAAATCAATTTTATTTTCATATTAAAACCATGACAAGTAAGTTGCTTGGCGCCTAAGGAAATCTCTATATCCTTTTAATTATTTAATTTATTGCTTACCATATGGACAAAAAAATGTTTTAATATCGAAATTTTTACTTTCCGATTGAACAGAAATTCTTGTAAATATTTATTATAATAATAAAAACAAATCGCGGTCTAAATACCCCTGCAAAGTTTTTGAAAAGTTTAGCCAAAACTATAGAAAGTTTTCGGTAAGGGAAATCTAGAGGAGGAAAATACTCAAATTGTCAAATACTCGTAAGGCCCTAGTAAGAACTTGTTGGATGAATTTTGGTATCCCATCAAAAAATACCCCATATACAACAAAATCTTTAGACTCACCATACAATACTAAGCAAAATTAAAGGATTTCCTTATTTTGCACAATGCACAGTAGCATTGCAAATACACCCAGCAGCTGGTGCATTCGACTGGGTAACAGAAGATCCTAGGATCAAATTCTAGATAGGACAACAAAAGTTTACATAACCGGTGATGCCATTGTAGACAATTTCGATAACCCTTGCTAGGCCCTTGTTAGCAATTTTTTCGCCACGGAAAGTAGGGTTCCTATTAAAATGTTAGCTTACATAAGCAACGATTATTTTTAAAAATAGTACCTAAGTTTTTGCCAAGTTTATTCAAGGCCGTGAAAAGAAAGCTATAGGGGAAATCAAAACTAGAAAAACTTATCAAATACTCGTGATGGTCTTACTAGTTAGAACATGTTGGGTAAGTTGTACTATCCCATCAGAAATAGCCTTTAAACAACTATCAAACAATACGTATTGACCTGTTAAGCCGAATCAAAATTAAAATCAAATTCCGAATAGGATATTTTTTTTTTTCATTTTTGCCGCTCGAAGCAAAAGATTATATAAATAGGCGAGGCTAAGAAAATTTCGATACTTACATTTGTTAGTAAGAGCCTCGTTAAAAACGAGATTGCTTTCCTGGGGATGCTGTCTTCCATACAATACGATACATTGAGTTTTAGGAGCACATTCTCTGGCTAACATTGCATGCCACGCTGGACATTCTGAACGAGCGACTGGAGTGCATGGATATTGGTTATCCCAGGCCGACACAGCGTCAAATTGCCAAATTGCCACCGAGATTGCGATTAAACGTCTTAAGGCTTCTTTGTTTGGGGATTTCTTTAATAGAAACTGAGACAAGACAACAAACGTCCTTTAGCAAATTCAGCCAGATTTAAGGGACAGTCATCGAAAATTGAACGTCCCGATCCAGAATACGTGCCATTAAGAAAAGTCACGGTGGATATTTGGTCGAAGGTACATTATATTTCAAACTCAATTTTTTTTATTTTTAAATCATACTTCCTTATTGAAAGACCCTTTATTTTCTTTACGAAAAATTTAACACCATCGATTCTTTTTATACCAATCCCCGTTGAAATATTCTGAAATCTTTATCACTCTTTAAGAAATAGATCTCAGCCTTTGACATTCTTAGCTCTTCTTATATATGAACCACTTTGCTAGCTTAAACAAAATTTATAATCTAGATTATCAGTTAAGATAATCCGTTTTTGTATTTGCAACCACACATCCAACTATATAAGTCCATTGTGTGGCTTTGGATTTATTTCATTTTTACCTCGTTTGAAGCTAGCGCCTTGAAGTGTTCAGTCTTGACTGTTCACTCACGCAAATACCTAACACTGAGGACTCCCAGATATTTTTTCTCATTCATTCTTATTTGAGGTTATAAGAATTCCATTCCAGACACGTGCAGAATTCTT
Organism: Dasysyrphus albostriatus; assembly: GCA_946251815.1. Taxonomy (NCBI): domain Eukaryota; kingdom Metazoa; phylum Arthropoda; class Insecta; order Diptera; family Syrphidae; genus Dasysyrphus; species Dasysyrphus albostriatus. The sequence continues at coordinate 145,686,884 of OX276336.1, forward strand.
CTCATTAGGCACAACAGCACTCCTTACTTAGAAACACCTTCACAGTTCATTCGGTTTGCCAATGTTCCCAATGCTCTTGCACCAAAACAATGCACACTGTGCACAGGCTGTAAGAAAACATTCCGCGGCTGCGACTATAAGGCAGTGGCTGCTTCTTCTGCCCCCTCGCTTGAACCTACGTACGACATTTTTTGTTGTTGTTATTTTGTTCCTTCGTTAATAAAAATGCATTCGCCATGCGATGGGTGCGTGCGAGCATTTTCAATTTATTTTTCCTCGAGAAACAGACAAAAAGAGGAATCACCCAAACACAGGGAGCTTATGTGTAGCTACTATATTACTACTGCTGCTCCCCGACAAAAATGTTGAGGTTGGTTAAAAGTATAATTGGGGGCGCTGAGGAATTCATATGGAATCCCCTCATCATCAGAACTGTATTTCGGGGGGGAAAGAGTCAAGAAATTTTCCATATTTTATTTATTTGTCGCGTCGTCGTCATAGCCGTTTATTTCGGTTTATGGATAGCTTTCGGCTGAATCTTTAAATAGACGCAAATGGCCATAGATAAGGCCGATAAAAACCGGAGTTCACATTTTTTGTTTGTCTGTGTCTTGTGTGTATTGAGTGCCTTCATGTTCCTTTCAGAGTTTGTTTACGCACTCACTTTCTCCAACATAAACGTTATTGATTCTCAAAAACACTGTGTTATAACAAAATAAAGTTAGAAAAAAATTAAAGGCTGGTGTTAATTTTTTGTTGTTGTTAAAGAAAAATGGAAGGAAGAGGAAAAAGGGAATTTTACACTATAAACAGAAGACGTTCATGACGACAGAAATGGGTTCGAACTTCGAAGTAATACTTTGAGGTGTGTTTATTTTGTACAAAAAGGCGGAATCAGCTCTTCATCGATAAATGATAAAGTTCCTTCTCTTTTGATGACAAAGACGATGATGATGGCTCCTTCATATGTGTTAAGAGGTTAGTTTAGGTTGTTTGGAATTCATTAGCTCAGTCTGTGCACAGCATGGTATCATGATAAAGACATAATTCCGAAGGGAAATATAATTTTCTCCACGCGAGAAATATATTTTTTTCTAATGGTTTCCGTTTTGTAAACAATAATTGAGTAATGATTACGACTCAATAGTTTACTTTAGTGATATCAATGTGTCTGTAGTGTGGGTATACTTGGTTTGTTTTGTGAATGCACGATTTTTTGATGTGATCTGGATACATTTATATTTTCATGTACAAATTATTTCGTTCCCAATAAATATCGAAAAATTGAGTCACTTATGTAGGATTTTACTTTTCAGATGTTTTTTCTACAGTATAAGTATAATGCAGATACAATTCAAAACCATGCACCATTAAAACCCTCCTTATGAATTTGGTGCAAGTTTAATAAACAAGAACTCATGAATGGTGAAACCATTCTCTTTATAACTACATCCAATATGAGGGTGTGTTCAATGCAATACAAAAAAATAAAGGTATGTACTCTCCCGTCTAGACAATAACTCACTCAAATAATGCAGGATACATATAAATACATACAGGAAGAACCATTTTCAATTCTCCGCAATCGATATCGGCAGGTAAATCGAGTCTCCTTTCAGCTGCAACCACTACTTCAGACCAGCACCGGAGAATATAAAAAAATACTTAGATAAGGGTTGTCAGGAAAACTCTTCTTGCTTCACAAAAAAAAATGAATTTGCAAACACTCACATTGTTAAGGCGATATACATGTATATATATACATTTCTATCTACCTTTTTTATCACTTCTATCAAGAGGAAACAATATTTTGATTGAAAAATGCGTCCAAGACAACAAACTTTTTCTTTAGGCGTTGAATAAATATTGGCACCCTTTTGGATAAATCTTGTTCTTTTCTTGATTGCATCATTGGGCCCCGCACCATCAACTTTATGTGTTGTCCTTTTTCTACCCTTAAAGTTCAAAACCATATACACAACACCCCATCGAGTGTGCTGACGTAAGCAAGTCTTCCCCCAATGTCAACCATACCATATTGGACAACACCCTATATCACGATGATCTAATCTTGATTGAGGGAGCTACCATCAACAAAAAAATTTGGATGTAATAATCACCCTAGCTGTACTCTCTGCGGGAAATCATTTCCAAGATAAAGGATGTGCGTCGAATTTTCAAAGAAACTCAACTAGCTAGGGACATAATGTATAGTATGTGTCAATTCAGTGTGTATTATTTCTTTTCGATTTTCAAAAATCGCGTCAGACCGGATAAACATTTCCACTTCAAGGAAACTCCCAGGAAGCTATTTTCGGATGAGAACACTATAAGACAAAATATACCTACCTAGTAAATAATTTGATTACTAACAAAGTGCCTTTTAGATGTACATAATATGTACCAATGTGATTTATGAAAAGCTTTGACGGAACATTTCACTAAAGGGATCCATATATAGAAATATGCCTTGGGCAGGACTTTTCAAATGGATTTAAAATTGAGTTAGCAACAATTTTAGATGCAGGGAAAATGTCTATACCTTCATAGGTACATATATGAAGTTAGATTTAAGCAGAAATGTTCAATATGTTATCGATTGAAGGTTACTTAACTTAATTTACTTATTTGTGTTGAAATATTTGGCATAGGTACGTGCTTTATAAGCTTGATGAATATAAATTATGAAAAGAACAGACAAGAAATTAAAAGCTTTTTTTCAGGAAACAATTTGATGATGCTATAAGTGTCTCCTTAACATCGCCTACCAAATTTTTGTCAGCCTTATAGTCAATATCACTGTGGCCTGATAGTTTCATATTACATGTCAATCGACACCCATTATCGAATTCAAGACCACGTATCACATAGCTACTTAATATAGAGCAATGTCTAGTTTTGGTATCTCTTCCAAACTCATCCATTTGTGCAGAGTGACGATGGAAAAAGCCCGCTACACAAATCCATTTCTCGAAATACCAAATCATTCCTTTATAAAACACCATCTTCATCTTACATGATGTATCAAGATAGATCAAATTTGGGTGATGTAGATCGGATGAACACCAATGATCCAGATTTTCGACCCTTTTCAGTATCAGAACACTATATGTATTAGGTACATATCGGGAATTGAATTTTTATAACACACACTGTAGGTATAGGTAAAGAGCTTTCAAATAAAGAATTAAAACTAAACTAACCAAAACTAGCTTTGAATTACATTTCGAAGTAACAAATGCGTAAACGCATAGATGTGTCATAATTATTCGGAGTTCCAGCATCTCCGTCACCTTTCAACAAAACCACTATACTAAATTTAAATTGGTTTATCTAAAGTTTTTTGCCACGCAAACTTAACAATTTAAAGCTTCCTACGCCCGCCATCGCATCATCTGCGCCGCTAGTCATTTCACCATTCAGTGGACCAACACGGTAAAAAAAAAAGAGTAAACAACTATACCTACTCAGCTGATTTTAAAATTTTTAAACAAACAAGTGAAATCGTGAGAAATCTGTTGTTTCGTAATAAACTTGCAAATTTATTAAACTATACGCTAAAAATTTGCATTTAAATGAAACCCAAGTTTAATGCTTGAATAAAATCTGTGCTATCGGTCAGTTGATGTTTTTCTTAAAATATTATTTAAAAAAAACTGGTTCAAGAAATCGAAACTGAATAATTTCTAAAATAAACACTTTATCTCTCGTTAGTGTATAGGTTATACGAGAATATCTGAGATCTAACAAAGAAACACGATTCGTAATCAGATAAATGACCTTAGAGAATAAAATCATAGTGATTACTCCGAGAATACTTTTTTTCAGCATTTGAAAAACAGCTGCATCAACTTAACTGAGATAAATCTTGAGAAAATAAATTCGTCGCCGTCGTTGTCGTTGTTTTGTTTTCGTCGTTTTCAGGCTCTACCTGACTATCAGAACTCAACAGAACCATAAAGGTAAACAAAGAACAACAACTAGATACAAATAGCTCTCGGCTAACGATAACTACAAAAGTACAAACTGCGATAGCTATACTTAAACTTATCTGCAAACTGCGACATAAACTGGTTTTTGCTATTTCAACGCCAACTCCACCAGCGAGTGTCGACGCTGTTTTGTGGTGGACAACCCGCAAGCCGAATGAGGTGTATCTATCTAGTCGGGTCAGGTTTTCTCACTATACGAATGGCTGGTGATAGTGTTGCTTGCTGCTGACTGCTGGTATGGAATTTTAATTCATTTTGAATGAAACGAGAAAAACACACGCTCAACTGAACATATCACAATTTTATTGCTCTATGCCCAAAGCTAAATTATTGATTAATAACACAACCTCATTTGATTTGACGGTTCTTCTTGCCACGACCGAAGCTATTTGCTCATGGGGAGAACAAAAAGAATAGCTAGGTACTTTGCTCCCGCACGTTCGAAACGTTCACAAACGGAACGGAGAACACAAAATTGGTAAACAAAAATGGCAATAGGTCGGCCGTTGTGTGATGGAACAAATAATATCCAGGAATGTTTGTACAGACTCGTAGAATATGCTAATGAATGTGTATCTTCTCTTGGTGATAATAAGACTTCTTTGTAAACCGGGCGAATCAATATAAACAAGACGCTCTTCTGCTAAGTGCTAATGTTTCTGGAATGAAGCGCAACTAATACCTACTTCTACTTATATAGTGTTTGGTTTAATTTAGGTTTGTAGATGAAAGTTGTTGTTATAGGAAGAGATTTGTGTGTGTGAAAGGTGAATATTATTGAATTAGTTTTTATCATCTTGAAAGCTAAATTTTTATTTTTTACTCGTTCCTTCTAACCAAGAATGTTTGTAAGGAATTCACAATAAGTTCGATATTAAAAAGATAAAATAGGTAGGTACCTACCACATCAATGTAGGTTTCTACATACCTACCTATTTTTCATTTTTAGTTATCTAAAATCATAACACTAAAAAACTGGTTAGGTAGGTGCCCGTTTAGTTTGTCCTACGTATAGGTATATCTATACAGAATAGATTCCTTTTGATTAACATTTTTTCTTGTTGGTTTTTAAGAATATCCAATAATCATGGTTTGATTTAGTTAAAAGACCGCTAAATTAAAATTGCATCGAAGTATATCTACTAAGCAGGTTGGACTGTATTCGCATTTTTTTTCGAGAAAAACGAGCTTAATATCGAAGTTTTCAGACTTTAAATACATAGGTACTCACATAGCTAATAACTTAATACTTCGATTTGGTCACCTATTGATTCATTATCGAAATAATCTGGAGATGATTTTATACCTACATATATAGGTACCTATTAGTAAACAGGCAGGTAGGTAATGAATGTTTATAGATAGGTGATGGGATTTAAGAAGAAGTTAAATTGTTTGTTGTTTTATAACTATACCTACCTACCTACATAGGTAAGCTAAAATTTTTAATGTTTAATGTTTAATGCTTCAAACTTTAAAAATTGATCTTACCTATGTGAATTGCAATTTCGTTTTAATTTTTCAACAAGTCGTTAAAAGTTTGGTTCATTGGGCTACCTACTAATTTCAAATTTGGGGCTCCCTATTAGATATTCCTCTGGCAAGATCCTATGAGAATAGGTAGGTACCTACCTACCTAGACTTGAATGGTGAGGTTTAACTACTATGTATTACCTATTACAGGTACGTACATAAGTAGGTACCTATTCATTAAACATTTATCATATTTCAAGTTAAGGCCCACCATTTAATTTAATTAATTTAATTTTTAAAATTTCACCGATATTAAATAAGTTCACTTCTAAGCTTTTTTTATAAAGAAGATGTAAATCTTAAAATCCAGCTAGGTAATATTTCAATAAATTACAAATAAAAATTGGTAGGTACCTACAATATACAAATTCCTACCCAATGTATGATTAATGTTTTTAGCAATAACAGTTTTTATTAAAAATTTAATTAACTTTGTGCAAATTAACTTCATTTGGAAGTTAAAGTGTTTCGATTAGGTGGGTATAATCTGTTCATTATTTCTAGTTGTTGAACGATATGGAAAAGGTTTTTCTTTACCTAATAAGACTGATTATTATTTTTAACAAAATGGTAAAATACCATGACCTATAGCGACATTTTAGTATCTGTACGTATCTGTTCCTACATTTTTGTACTCATTCCGTATGAGTAAATGATAATTATAAATACCAACAAAATCCATTTCACTTGCCGCGCGATCAATTATTTCTTAAGTTTGGAACAAGCACAAATACACAAATCTCAGATGACTCATCATAACATAAATTATGTACGTAGGTAGTATGAATACCTATAAAACTTGTAAAAAATAAAACCGATATATAGGTACCTACATACATATTATATATCTAAATTTTTCTCTGGAATTTCTTTCTGCAACACAAAAAACAAAAGGCCAAAAAAGATTTATTGAAAACGTAGGTCTTTATCGAATAGTCAATAAAAATAAAAAAAAACTTAATTATTGTAAATTTTGTACAAAAAATCGAGAAGATAAGTTGAAAATAATACATATTTAAAGTGCTCCCATTCTTGTCTGTCCCCTTTATCCCCGCCCTATAAGCCCATACAGCTAGGAGGTACCTTAAAGTAGACAAGGCAAAAAAATGAGTCAATCGCAGGTGAGTCGCAGTAGCTGCACTCAAGTAGGTATATTCCGAAATCCGAATCCGAGTGAAAATATTGTTTCTCGATCCCCACACCAGAACTCGGACCTCAATTTGGCTACTTAGCTTTTTAGCTTGCGTGTGCATCCAACCGTGCACTGGAAAAAGTATACAAAAAAAAACAAAAAGAACTTATAGTTCTGGGTTCTCCACTTACCCAAAGTTCAGTACCCCAACTCATTTTGAATGCACGTCCTCTGCTTCTGTGGCTATGCCGCGAAATCCCAGAATATGGTGAAAGGAAGAATAATCACAAAGAAAAAATACGAAGAATTTGCAGGAAAATCCTTCTTCCTCGTCGGCGTAGAACTTCTGTGGAACTCCAAGTCTACGTCGTCGTCGTTCTAAAAAATCCACACACGTAACCAGTGAACAGAGTGAAAAGGAAAAGGAACGAAGCCGAGGATAATATGGCGCAGGTGATTCTTTTTTATTTTAGTATATTTTTAATATTTTATTTAATCGTTACTTGCTCTTTATTTTGAAATTCTTGTTTCTCGTTCTCGCGTTTCGTTCGGAATTCAAGATAAAATGAAGGAAAATAAATTGAAAAAAAAAACACAAAGATCCAAGTGTGATGTGCAGAAAGAAGAATAAAAAAAACACAAGACAACGAGACGTTGGTGCAGGAAAAAGAAAACTAGAATCAATTTTTTTAATTTACTTTTTTTTATAACCAGCGACGATTATTCACTCGGAAAAACGCACATATTCGTTAGATTTTCTTGATATAAATTTCAATTCAATTTGGTTCACTGAGAATTTTCACTTTGTGTTGCTAATTTTCCTTAAATTTTGGGGCTTTTTTTAAAGTTAATTGCTGAGCTCACTACGAGATTTTTTGTTGTACACCCTCGTTGGGAGGGGTAGAGTTGGGCCAAAGGAAATTGGGAGAAAACCCCGGGTTTAGCCCGACGGACGATGTAGGATAAAGCAAATAGACGGAAAATGCACTCATTTACTCATTGATCGTTGTCATGTTCCATCGCACCCTCATTTATTTTTCACTCAGGTGGATGGGTATCATCAATAAAATATTTTTAATTAATTTCTATTTACAACCTAATTGGTTATTCTTTTTGTTTCACAAATAATTAATTATGCTCTCTCTGTTGCAGTTTTGTTTTAGGAAAAGTCCTTTGGCCCGCGACGGATGAAATACAAGTCGATTATACGACGAATTGCAACGACCACTGTCCGGTTTCGATTCACTCAGTAAACTGACTTCTAGAAGAACGGATGGAAAATAATTTTTTTGCTACAATGGAATGCTATAGTTTTTGGAACGGGGCTGGGATTCAGTGGAACTTTTTGGAAAAGAGTGAGCCTTTTGAAAATGGCTGCTTTAGCATGGTATTGTTTGTTTAAGAGAAAAAGAGAAGGCATCTGTTTGACGTGAAATGGAAGCGCTGGAATTTGATTCAATTCTGAAAATACCAATGGAAATGGAATAAATAGCAAGTGGTTTTTCAGTAACATACGTCACGGGTAGGTGGCGGAGAAGTTCTAATAAATTAAAAATCGGCTTGCACAGTTTTGGGTCTGTTCGTGTACTGTTTTTACTTTTAAAGTAAATATATACATAAATACCTATTGACCAATATTAAAACTTCGACATTTAAAAATAAACGAGAAGGATATAAATAGTAATGTAACAATTTAAGGTTTTGAAAAACAATTTCATTACTTTCTTCTTGGGAAATATGATGGTTAAAAACAATATTTGAGGTTACTTGATGACATGAAGTCAAAAACTGTTCCGGTTTTTATAGGATTACTTCCGATTCGATCTAACTGATATTGTATCATTGCAAAAGTGAGTTATCTAATTCAAAAGAACAGACTTACTATGGTACATTTTTTTCTTTTACACTTTATGCAAAAGTGGCCAGTCATAGCTGTCATTTAAACTCATCATTCAATATTTTAATGATCGATTTTGAAACGTTTAAGAAGTTTGTGAACAAATAAAGCTCAACACTTAACTAATATTGCTAGTAAAAAAAGAAATTCCAGATGGGCCCAACTTACCACATAAAAAGACTTTTCTTTTTTCAATCATTGAACAACCTTACCAATGATCATTGGAAACTTTAAAGTCATTTTATGTAGAAAGTTGGGCCTTATTTGAAATTTTAATTAAGTCTTGAGCTTTATTTGCTTTTCAAAATAATATTTGATTTTGCTTTCTAAATGTCTGAAGATTAATCATCAAAATTTTCAATGATAGCCATAACTGGCGCCTAAGAAAGTTAAACTCTGATATATTTTGTTGAAGTGTAACAAAATGTTTTACTTTTACACTTTTGCAATTTTACAAGACCAGTTACGTGGGATCATGAATACAATTATGTTTTTTAATAAAAGTATGAAAAAAGACGAAAATTGGTGGGAGAGAACAAATATGGGTTTTAAACTTACTTAGGCCTGACACCCACTGGGCAACTTAGTTGCTGGCAACTCCTAGCAACTAAAGGTTGCTTGCCACCGCCCACTAGGCAACTTCCGAGTAACTTTTGGGAATTCGAAGTATGTGTTTTTCTTTCTTTTTTTTGTTGACTTTTGCCATTATTTTGTTTTGTGTCTGATCCAAAATGAAGTTAATTGAAATATATTACTTGTAAATTTAAGATCATTGACTTATAGTAGGTCAATGTTTAAGATATACTGAAAATTAATATATAATATTTTGTTGTTGAACACGGCAATCTTTGACAGATAAAGTTGCCCAGTGGGCACGGGCAAGCAACTAAAAGTTGCTGGCAAAAAGTTTAGCGATCAACTTCGAGCAACTGAGTTGCCTATAATGGGCGATCTCCCATATAACCCAAAATAATTGAATAGAGAGCTACAAAATTTGCTGAGGCGAGCAACTTAAAGCAGCCAAGTTGGTGCCAGGCCTTAATAATGAAGATAAATCAACAGTGATAGTAACAAACAATAAAACCATAAGAACGGGCTTTCCAAAAGATGTAAGACAATACTCTTAGTGTCACCGTCTTAACTAATTTTTTCAATTTTATGTATTTTTTTTTTATATTGCCCCTTCTGCCTAAGCAGGGAATATGTTCTGAATTTTTTAGCAGATTTTGATTGATTTATTGAAGATGAAAATGTGAAAAAAAGGGAACTAAAGTTTTTTCATTTGGAGCTGATTTAGGTCCATTCAAATATAAGAAATCAAAAGAACACAAATAACGACCATATGCATCTATATATATAATATATTTATTGTGCAATATTACTTATATGGTATTTATCTATTTTATTCATATGCATTGTTGGGACATTCGTTTTGATTTTGCAAACACCATTCTGGTTGAATGGTTTCAGCTGCTAGACCATTATTAACTAATCGTTCCCGATGGACTAAGAAACGAGACTCAGCTGCTCTCCATTTAGTTTTTGGATTTGACCACAAACGTTCAGCTAGCGCACTTGCCCTTGGCCAATATCTTGCATCAACTGAATGCTCATCTATTTGTTCGGACCAAACAGCAGCTTCAGCTCCCAAAATAAGATCGTTATAGTCACCGGCAATTTTTTCAGGACTGTTTTCGTAAACCTTCTGCCAACCAATGTATGGTGAACACCAATTGTTTCCATTACTGACCCAACTACCGAATCCACAATCAAAGTATAATGCGTCATAGTTTGAAATAATCACCCTATATCCACGTTTGAGTATCTTTTTTATCTTCCTATCAGATTTTTTTGTCCAAATTTGAATGATGTATCGTTCTTTGTCAAGATAATCATCGATGAATGGTTCATCTGTTAAACGGCTAGTCCACATAATTATTGGTAGTTTACCATTTGATGACAGACCATCAACTTTAGCAAGTGCTTGATCTTGAAAATGGCCCCACAATTTCATAAAATCGACCTCCTTAAGGCCCCAGCCCTTGGCAACCATCCAGTTCCGAATAACTTCACTGCTATTCCAGCAAGATGTGGACACCTCGTCACCTCCCATATGAAATACATCAGGATTGTATAATTCAAATATTTCGCGGTAGATGTCTTCTAATACGTTGTATAATTCATCGACTGTTGGGTCGAGTTGACCACATGGTGGTTCAGTACAGAAATCCGTCCATGGATGAACGTTAAAGCAAGCAGTCATGTTTTTGTTCTGCCAACCTTCACCAACATGAGCTGGAGCATCGAATTCAGGAAGGACACGAACACCTCTGGCTCTGGCATATTCCACAATATCGGCAATGTTTTCGTGCGTGTAAACCTTTCGGGCTGAATATGCCCCCAGTTTGAAAAGTTCAGGTTGGGACTTGACTTCCAAGGGAAAACTTTGCGAATCAGTTATATGCCAGTGAAATGTATTAAGTTTTGTCATTGCCATCCCATCTGCAAAAAAAATGTTAAGGTTTGAAAAATATTGAAATGGTATATATATTTCATTCAACTCACCGATAGTCCTTTTTATTGATTTCACACTGAAATAATTCCTCGATGTGTCTAAAAGTAGACCACGATGCTTGTAAACTGGTGCGTCAACAATCACAGCTTCTGCAAGCATCTTAATTTGCCCCAGAATATCGTCATATACAATCAATTGAGCTAATGTTTCCAGACCATGTCGTGCTCCAAAAAATGACTTAGCTAAAATATTAGCAAAGATGTCATTCTTTCCATGTTTGATCTCAAGCTTGTAGCTTTCGTCTGTATCATACGTCAATTTAGGAATTTGGTCAGTCTTTTCGGGGTTATCATCAACATTGATCTTTATCGTCAGCGAACTCCCTTCATTCCGAGCATCATTAGTATCTGTTATTTTTGCTTCAATTTGTTCTTTAAAGCGTTTTTCATTAACTTTCCAAAGTCTACTAGCACTGGTCATGGGCACATCAAAAGTAATGTTAGTGTGGTCAATGTGTACAATGTGTTCACCAAATTTGACAGGACCTGTTGGTTTGGGCCATAGTGTGCCAATAGTGTCACTACAGATCATTCTACACTCTGGCATGCTCACAGCTCTGTGGAGGTTATTCTCATTTAAAAGCACTTTCATGCATTTACTTTGGTGACATTCATATCCCCATATCAAGCTGAGAAATAAAACATATAATTGGTTGATTCTCTCTACTAAACTGTTCATTTTATTTTTAGTACTTTATTTTATATAATCAAATTCAAAACTTGCAAAATAAAATATTTAAGTTTAAAATTTGAATAGAAATCAGAAAAACCCAAATACGCCATGATGTACATACAAGTTAATTGAAATCTGCTGCAAAGTGATTTTGAACATTCAATTTTCTTTTAAAATGTTTGCACATGTTAAACATGCTCATAAAATTGTATGATTTTTCAAAAATATATCACACATAACATCATATCGATGATAAAGCAATATGTTGCCTTTGCTGCTATGCAAATTTATAGAACCCAAAAAACGATATCACTAATTATTTTATTTTAATTTAATCTTTATTTATACATAGTACCTTTGCTAATCTATAAAATTTTCTTAAAAACACTCTAATTTTTAAAAGATAACCCTGATAAAAGCTAGTACTAAGTTTATCAGATTATATTTTTGTAACACAAAGACGATAACATATTATGGGTGTTCCTTTACCTTGAATTTCTGTGATTTTCTATGCATTTCTACGCATTTTAGCCCAAAAAATCTGTCATAGTTCATATTAAAAAAAAAATACACAAGTTTGGACTAAAAATCACAGACATTTAAAGTAAAGGAGCACACATATTAAGTTTGTATAATTGTTTAAGGCACAAACAATACAAAATATAACTCTGAGTGGTCGGTTTTGTAAACTATTTTTAAATAAATACTCTGATTATTTAGCTACAACTTACTCTGTGCATGATGCTGGTGCAATGACTGCCAAGGTAAGAAGAAGTGTTTTGATTATTGCCATAGTGTAGATACTGGCAATAAGGGATCGTTTTTCAAATGAATATAAAATTAAAAAATAATTGACCCACACTCATGTGTGGTGCTAAGTAAATTAAACGATAAAATGTACAAGTTCAACAAATTTATACACAGCTCAGTCATCCTCTCCACACTGTGGCACACATATATGTACATGCACGTTTTATATGATTTGGTTATACTGATTACGCTGGATGGCGTCTGATCGCATGTGTTGCCTTAATTTGTAAACTAGGTTCCCTAGTCATTTTATTTTGATTATTACTCGGCAGGGTAAATAAATTTCATTTTTGATTGACAATCTAGAAAACCGATGCGATACGAGGGAACATTTTGGTTTCGATGCAGAAATCCATGCTGCTGAAATCCAGAAGCATTTGTCTCTTCTTCTCAGAACAATAACTGTCATTCTGCCCTTAATCATAAAGGCCAAAAGATAACATTTTATGTATTTTAGTATTCACTCATATGCGAATTATGCATTCCAGTGGCCCTCTGCTAATGATTTTCCAGGTCACTTGTACTACACGTTATACTATAGTCATGTCACTGAAATCAGGCAATACAAATTTTTGAACCACGGGTCAAAATTTTAATCACATTTGTACAACAACAAATTTTGATCCCTGGCCCAGCAATTTTAAATCACTGATTTCGGTGAGTTAAATGATCGAGGTTCAACGATGAATCAAGGTTCAAGTAAGTTACAATAACAAATTACAAGCTTTAAATCACCGTGGAGCCTCTTTCAACCCGCAGAAATATTGGAGATTTAAAATTTCTGAATTAAGGATCAAAATTTGAGCGGCGTTTGTACATCAGGTCCTAACCTTAAGGCTACACGAGACAGTACTGGGAAGCCAGTTGCAATGCACTCACATTCAAATCACGCCATGTAATATAATTCTGACAGGTAAAATTTTCGTTTTCTTTCTAAATATTTCGCGTTGATTTAGGAGAGCTTTTACAGAAATAAGTGCCCTATTTCACGATGACTTATGAGTCATGACTTTTTTCGTTATTTAATGAGTGTAAGGGGGAGAGTGAGATGAGTCACTTTTCATCAAAAATCGATTTAGCTAGTAAAAGTGAGTAAACTCAAAACGATAAAAACAACTAACCTTTTATTGAAACATATAGCTAATATAGCTAATAGGGTTTTCACACCAAACAGAAGCTTTTCAAAAATTCGACAACCATTCACACCGAACATTATAAGTCTTCGTTTGACATTACAGTTTTTCTTTTAACTAAATTTTTTTTAGTTTTTTTGTTTTCTTCAATTTTATGAAAGTAAAATAGTAATTATTTATATAAATATGATCTCTATATATCAAAAGATTTAAATGACCCCAAACGAAAGATTATCAATTTTAAATAAATAAAATAATTTTGAGATTTGAATTTTGTATTTGATATGACAGAGTTTCGTCAGCTGTTTTCAATTTTTTGTTGAAAACATCCAATCAGTTTCTTTTTTAACATTTAATTAGGCACTGACTATTTAAAAGTTTGTTTGTTTTGTTCAACTCTGAACTCCAACAAGTTTTTGACTTGTTTTATATAAAACTTGTGTTTTACAAAAACCTGAAGCAGAAAAAAATACATGGCAAAACTTATGTTTTCGATTAGGTTTTTCTTTAAAACCGATATTTTTTGTGAAAATCGCGTTCTGGGTTCGATGTGAAAAGGCTTAATGTAAATCACTTTTGCGAGTAAAGTGAGATGAGTCGGCGAGTAAAGGCGAGTAATTTCACTTCACTCCCTGAAATAGTTAAATCTCGGCACAGATGTTTTTCTCGTCCGCACTCATTTCAAAACAAGTCATGAATAAAAGTTGTCGTGGAATAGGGCACAAAATAACATGCCAGCTGCACTAGACCCTGTTTAGATTCGAAGGATTGAGACCGGTCTCACGTAATTTTTTGGGTAAGAGAAGTGAGAGGTTCCTGACGTCCTCACTTCTCTTGTCCAGTAACTATCGTGAGACCAGTCTCAATCTTCCCAATCTAAATAGCGTCCTAGACATGAACGCTGCCCAACATCCAAGCCACAATTCAATCAGCAGAATGAAAACGGTTGAACGCAACCAACCCTTTTGCGGTAGTCCATAATTCGTGTCATATAACCTTTGAGTATATATAATATGGAGGGCTCGCTCCTATACATAAAGCATTGTTTTACGTGTAGTAGTAGTAGGAACTTAAGGTGACATCTATCAGTGTATGTTTTCGCCACTTTGTCTCACAAACTTTGCACTTTCTCCACATTATTTATTTTTTTTTTAACACATACATGTGTATTCACATTCGCTTTTATTTACTTTTCAATACTTATCCTTCGGCTACTGGCTGTCACTTTAAATTACACAAACTTGAGTTGCGCCCTCTATGATGGCTACGAATTTGAAATAGAAACGAGCTCTTTACATTAAAAAAAAAAAATTGTCGCCCCTCCGCATTCGCAGTGGTTTGGGAAAGCCTTAAAACTTTCTGTGTCATTTCCCCGGAAGATGGACAATCAGAACATGAAACACACCTTAACTACTGTCATATCATAGAAACATCGCTTGTTGAAAGAATTGTCAAAATCAAACATACCCACTTCAATTTGTAAACATGTGCGATAAAGCTGAAATCAAAGAAAAAAATTCTGCCGAAACCGATTCTCGTCCGCAATTTGGAAATAGATTTTTAACAAAAGAAGATGATGTTTTCACGCATAATGCATGGTAATTTCTTAATCATAAAACAATTGCAATTTCTTCCGAAAGTTCTATTTTGTTATGAGCACACACGTCACCGAAAGAAACCACCTGGAGGTGATCGTGTTCTAAAAAACAAATATGATATTTTCCAGTTTAATGCGTGGTATTTGCACATGAGCTCCAAATTTTACTAATAATTATTTAATTTTGTTTATTCTAGGGATAACGTTGAGTGGGATGCCGAACAAGAAGCCCTGGCACTTGCTGCAGTCCAAAAGAATTCCACACAAAAGATGACAACGGAGGACCAAATCAAGTTCGAAAACGAAGCCGATAAATTCTGGGATTCATTCTATGACATTCATCAGAATCGATTCTTCAAAGATCGACACTGGTTGTTCACTGAATTTCCAGAACTTGCTCCTATAGAAGGCTGCACTACGGCTCGACAAATTTTCGAACTTGGATGTGGTGTAGGCAATACCATCTTGCCAATTCTTAAATACAGTGAGGAACCAAATCTTAAAGTCTATGGCTGTGATTTCTCAGCTAAGGCTATCGAAATATTCCGAGAGAATCCGGAATTCGACGAGAAGCGATGTAATGTATTTGTCATGGATGCCACTGCCACAGATTGGGAAGTTCCTTTTGAACAAGAAAGTCTCGATATTATTGTTCTGATTTTTGTTCTCTCGGCTATTAACCCAGACAAAATGACAATCGTCGCAGAAAACTGTTTCAAATACTTGAAACCAGGAGGCTTAGTTCTCTTTCGAGATTATGGTCGGTATGATTTGGCCCAGCTGAGATTCAAAGCTGGAAAATGTTTGCAAGAAAATTTCTACGTTCGCGGGGATGGGACGAGAGTTTATTTTTTCGAACAGGAGGCACTTAAAGATCTCTTTTGCAGAGCTGGTTTTGTGGAAGAGCAAAATATCGTTGATAGGCGATTACAAGTCAATCGTGGCAGAATGCTGAAGATGTATCGCGTTTGGATCCAAAAAAAGTTTATGAAACCGATAAGCTAAGACAATTTGTTAAATCTACTATCTATGTATTTAGGTACCTTATTGTTCTGGAGACACGAGGATTGGCCATTAAAGTACATACTTTTATTTTGAGTTCTAGAATGTATACATATGTACCTACTTTGTTTAAGTAATTGATTTTTTAAATTTAGCAAGACCGGCAAAAGACTAAAAGAAGTTGGAAACAAAAAACTCAAAAGAACTTTAGTTCATCCTTGGAAAAAAGTTAAAAAGATATTATTTTTTTCTTTTCTAATTTTGCTGATTAAATTAAAAATAAAGAGAAAAGTAAGTATACGTGCATTATTACTATCATAACACCAATTGTTGGGCAACATGGCACTACGATTTATACGTATTCGACAGTGGATTCGCTGTTTGTATCTTATTGGATACGTATACTGCCGTCATAAGGAAAAGGGTAATCTCAGTTTAAGTACTTTTGAGATAAATGCGTTTTAATGATTTGGCTTTTCTCCCCTTCAAATTAAATAATTTTGAAAATTTGTAAGAATAATTTCCTATTTAAAACATGATGTTATTTTACTATGCGTATAAGTTATAGTCATTTCGTTGACCACCTATAAAAATGAGCTTGCGACTTTAAAGTTTAGTATAGATATATGAGCAACTTGCTTGAAACCTGCAAAGAAATTTGCGTTCTGATATAAAGCCATTAGCAGTTGGAAATATGAGTTTGAAGGTTTACACAATAATAATAATCTTTTTAACGGTTCCAATTGGTACTAACTCAATTTTTGAATTTTGACGCTTACGCCCTTACATAGGCAGTAGACAGCCGTATTTGAACACCCCGAAATGAATCACCTATTAATTAATATTGAAAGGCTCTAGTCCTTTGGACGGATTTATACTGCAAAAAAAACGTTTAGTGTGCTGCTGTGTGAACTCGGTCTCAAAAGTATTTTTCTACAACAGACGCCATGATAGTTGAACAATTTAAATATCTTGGAAGTTTTACTTACTAAATTAATATTCTTCGAATCCAATGTCAAATCTGTGATGTTATATGTTTGCGAAGCTCTGGAAAGAAAGAGGAAATTGCAGACTTTGCTTTTGTGAATCGCTGTCTTCTGTCTACGCCACATTCTAAAGATTCGTTCGCCACAAATTATATCAAACGAGGAATTGTGGTGCAGGCAAAGTCTAGACATAAGAAAGCGCAAATGGCAATGGATTGCTCACACACTGAGGAAACCAAACGATTAAATTGGAAAGCAGTTCTTTGAATGGAATCCTCAGGGTATACATAGTTGGAAGATCAAGAACAACATGGAAATCAACAGTTAAATATCTAGCAGCATACTGTGGAGGATTGAAACGATTTGTTGGCGCATTAGGTTGTAGGTACATAATGACCCAACCGGGGTTACAGGACATGATGATGATGATTATTGGTGACATTTTGCAGCATTTTGTTAAATTTCTGAGTAACCTAGGTACTAACCGAGACCTGGGTTATAGCATTATAATTAGGAATTAGGTAGGTATTCAATGTAAGCAGTTTCCCACCATTAATATATTTCAAGACTATTCTACCCGAACCAAACTCTTAGAAGCTATAGTTAAGTAAGTAGGTACCTTGTACCTAGTACTTACCTAACCTACCCACTTAATACACCTAGATATTATTAAAAGAAAAAAACCAAAGAAGTCCCAATAGCTTACAAGCTATTCGTTCATACCTTAATATGCACAGGTACCTATGTAGGTAAGGTACATGCTTACTAGGGCTTTGTCTTCATGAAATTAAATTCACAAAACATTTTTATCGTCAATTTGTTAAATATTGTCCACCTATAATGTACCTAAACTTAACTATTTTGCCTTTTTGATGTCGTTTACAATAATACTCGTAGCTTGCTATAGTCTTGCGCAAAGAAAAAATAATTTTCTCATTTCGGTGCATGGAATCACTTTCGCAGTAGAAATAGAAAACATAGAAGTTCAAATACAACAACAAAGAAGATGTATTATTTTGTGTCTTATTTATACAGCTCACATTATGTATTTACTGTAATGTTAACAAGGGATAGTGGAAAAGCAGCGTTAAGCATACTTACCTGGCGTAGGGGTTACCGTGATCATGAAGGCGGTTCCCCCGGGGCGAGGCTTGGCCATTGCACCTCGGCTGAGTTGACCTCCGCGATTATTCCTAATGCGAATAACTCGTGCGTGTAATTTTTGGTAGCCGGGGATGGCGTTCGCGCCGCCCCGACATAATGAATAAGACTTATAAAGTTTAGTGTAGTGAAAAGTAGGGGGGTTGAATTATTTCCTAAACAGTTCACATAAATTCTTTTCAAAATGCTATAACCCTCTACTTGTATAAACTTCAACCGTTGTTTTTCGAAACTGTTCGTGAAGTTTTTTACTGAGGGACGACTGTTTTTAAGTGCACGAGAATGTTAAGGGCGGGGTACCAATTGAATAAAGTCGTTCGTAATTTTGTAGAAATAAAGAGATACAAACTGCGCGTGGCGTCCGCTTTGTCGCTTAAAAGGGCCACGAGGAAAAAAAGTATTTTTAATGTTTGCAATTTTCTTTATTAGTAAAAAAAAAGTAAAATAGATAAAAGAAATCTTACAAGATGTTTTTCAGAAAGCCCAATACTCATGAATTTTGAAAAGTTGTCCACTATATAAAATCAATATTATTTCTCTGGACACCCCTAACAAACAGTTCAATTTAATGCTGGAGAGAGACGGATATGCTAAAAAACATTTTGCATCATTTTTTTAAAATTTCAAAGGCTTTTCTTCACTCCGACTTCCTTGCTGATCTAGCATTTATAATGCCCATTAGGCAACGCTGGTCCTGGTCCTGGTACCAGATTGCAAATTAAAGGGGAAAACACCACTTTTGATGATTTTAGGAAAAGGGGGAATCGAGGGCACGGACGACAGGCCAAACAAAGGGAAACAAATAATTTTTTTGATTTGTTTGTTTTTTATGGACCTACAAAATTTTATATTAATAATACCTACATAATGTACCTATAAATATGTATGGGTATACAAAAACATAAATACGAGAATTAGTATATTTTAGGTAGGTACACCTAATATACTATGAATTTTGTGATAGGTATCTACATAGGTACCAACCTACATTTTTTTTGTAATGACGATGTTGCGTTTTTGTTTTAATTGTTTAAATTTTTTTGGTAGGCACTTTTTTGACCTACGAATAAAAATGAAATGAATCAATAATAAATTATTTATTATGAATAAATTCTGTTGTTCATTTTTATAGTACATCCACACACACTGGCACACAAATAAAATAAAAAAAAACTACACATGGTTCCATCCAGGATCGAACTGGAGACCTTCTGCGTGTAAAGCAGACGTGATAACCGCTACACTATGGAACCACACAAAAAATTCTATCATAAAATAGTTGATAGGTGCAATCGAATCGGTGCGTGATAAAACATAAAATATGCTAGTTTTTTTCTTTAAATTTATTTAAAAGAAAAGAAGAATTTTGTGAACTTTTCAATCAAGAGCAATAATCATACAGAAAAATATCACATATTTGATTCCATCGTAGGTATTTGGTAAATATCAAAGAAACTATTGAAGAATATAATACATACATCTGTAGGAATGAATACCTACCTACCTAAATTATTTTGGTAATCTTACGTTTTTCCGGCAAAAACTTACGACAAAATGAAAAATATTCAATAGAAATGTTGTAGGTAGGTAGGTAAATCCAGCAAAAATGTAGGTAGGTACCTACTACTTTTATATGAGTAATTTCTAAACTCAACCTCAAATTTTGGAGATAAGGGCGACATTGATTTGGAAAAGCAATTGGAAATATTACCAAAAACTACTTTGTGACCAAATATTAAAATGGAAATATCGCCCAAATATTTTGCATGCAAATTATTTTCGTAGAACTTTGGTCATATTTCCTCAATTTTGGGTGTTTTTTCCAAACTTTATTTCAATAAATATACGCAGTTTTTAGAAATATTTGTGAAGATGCATTGCTGTAAGACCCGTGGTAAAGAATAAATTCAAGTTAAACTTTGAACACAGAATCTTTAGATTTAAAAGAAACTTTGCATATACAACCAACCTCACCCCACATACATACCTCACAGTTTATTCGCCATAAAGCTGGGTGACAGGTTTTTCGATATCGTATTTACTTTTGCCTTGCCATACACTTTTTGGCCATATTTTCTTATATTGTGTTGTTTTTGACAATTTTTCCTATTTTACCCTTTAGTTCCAATTTCCCTTTGTTAGAAATATCACCCAATATTTGAAAAAATATTACAACAACAATTTGTTCGTTATTTTTTTGGGCGCTATTTTCAAATCGATTTGAGCGTTCTGTCATTGGGCGTTATTTCCTAACGTCGTTTTTGAGATATTTTGTTCGTAAGAAATACTTTTTTTAAATTATTAATATATTCAGAAAATCATTTTATAGAGTTCATTCAAAGTTCAGACTAATTTGTTTTGTTTTTACATCTCTACTTTCATATAAAATAATGATAACATATTTATAAGTATATGTACACTGAGAAAAAAATTAAACAGATTCGCATACAAATCAGACATGATTTGGCATGGAACCGATTTCTATTTGATTTTAATAGAATTGTATTGACTCATGATTAAAACGATTTAAATTTGATTTTGTTCAAAACTACTTTGTTTTCTATTTACCCTAAATATATTTTTTTGTTTTAATTAATAATGTTGTTTGTTTAAATCAATGTCTCAATGTTATTTTTTTTTTCTTCAAATTAAATACAAATGTAAGTTTATTGATTTAAGTTTATTTGTTTTTATATTTTGTATTTATTTGTTGTCTTATAAATTATGGGTGGATATCGTCAGGTGCAATAGTATAAACTATGTTCCATTAGTAGTTTGGATCTATGGAATAAGGCTTAGATACTAACTTCATTTTATTTTTTTTTGTTAAATTTACTTACTTAACTTACCTATGTATAATTTATCACAAATTAAACTCACGAATTTTTTCAGAAAACAACCGATTTTTGCTTTTGCAATGTTTAGTTCAATTCAAACTGATTTGAGTTTAAATTTAACATTCTTGTTCAATCTCTTTCTCTTCTAAATATTTTTAGAACGTTCATATTTAAAACAAACTCGTGCATTTTAAAGAATTTAAAGTTAATAAATTAATCAAACTCAAATAGGTTTGAATTCATGTAAAAAGTTATGTGTAGCTTCCGATTTATTACTGAAATATGAATTGGTTTGATTTAAAGAGATTTTACCCAAAAATAATAGTTTAATTAAACCTTTAACAGATTAAAAATAGATTTAAATTGAAATTTATTTGTACTCATTTAAACATAGGTATACTTAAACATTCTTCTATTTAAATAATTCATAGCTCAGTTTTCTCAGTGTAGTTACTATTATCAAAAATGCGAAAAAGAAAAAAATTATTTTGCAACAAGTAATTTTTTTATAGCTGTTGATAAAATTAAAATTTTTCGAAAATGCAAAAAATAATTCTACAGAAACAAAATATAAAAAATGTGTTTTTATGTTTGACGCGAAACTTAATTTTTTCCAATGCCACAACGATATTGCCAGAAATATTCATATCAGTACCTACCTACATACAGTTTTAAATGAATAACAAAAATAATAGTCTAAGAGCGACAAGCAAATTTTGGTAGTGGATGTACAGTGGAGGTCCAGTATAAGGAATGATTTATTGTCCAAGATCCATTCGTTATATCAATATTTCGTTATATTGAACACGTTTTATATATAAAGAACTAGCTATTATTTATTTTTCAACACACAGTCTAGTAGCATTTTCCAATACAACTTATTTTTGTACTCAAATCTATGATACAAATAAAAATTTTAGCATTTTCATACTTTAAATAAGTAAAAATGAGAGACAAATTTGACCAAAGCAAAACTAGGTTCATAAAATAACGATACAATGATACAAATCAAGAGTCGTATTACCCTAATTTATTTTCTTAATTGGTGTCCGTAACAGAAATATTAATTATTCTTAAAAATTTTTTGTTTAATTTTGTGAAATTCGATATTTGTTCGTTATATAGAAAATCTAACGGGCCTTCAAAAAGTGTTAGTAAAGTCGATCATTCATTATATCAGCATTCGTTATACTGGACCATCACTACATTACCAAAATCTGAGTACCTAGACGGGTTTTTAGGTACACTTATCGTGATATCGAATACTAAAGTGTGTCCGTGATTTCCAGAATTTCGAATTTCAAAAGTCTGTGGATGGGTTGAAAATCTGCAAAATATAGATAAATCTGCACTTATGGCAACGCTGGTACGTACCTACATGTATGTTAGTATATTAATAAGCAGAAATTCTGGACGGTAGAAAATAAAACATTTTTAAGTTATGTACTAAGTTACCTAACCTAGTAGCTTTTTGTCGCATTTTATGCAAATCAAATAATCATTTATAATGTAGGTATAGGTATGAGGTTTTAAAAGTAATACAGCGAAAATAATGTGACATAACAATTATGAATCATCCTGTAGAGATGATTCGACAAACACATAGTTCATTCTTATCGGAAAATGTACTCAAAGGCTCCAATAAACTCACTCAAGCCCATATCATTGTTATCATTTTATCATCTATTTCGTACCCAGTTGCCTTCTTCGTATTTTTCGTTCATAATTATTCTAGACTACCAAACGCACAACCGCTTTGTAATCTCTCCTAACAGCGTGTTATATTTCGAATCGTGTTTCGACAAACTCATTCGTACCAAGAACTGAGTTGAGCAACCACCACCACTTTTAATTTTAATCAATACAAAACACAATTGTATAAACTCTCTCTCAACTTTAAATATGAAATTCACACTCGAAGATTGTCAGCAAAATATATCTACCGAACAGTTTGAGTTTTGTCGTCGATCGTTGATCGTCTAAAAATAAAATCCACGCATTGTGTTCGGAAATAAAATTTTAGAAAAATATAATAATTCAAAGTTTTTATTACTTTTCATTCCTTTTTTATTCAATAATTGTGCACTAAAACAAAACAGTGAAGTGGTTTACAGTTAAATAAGTGAAAGTTAAAAAAAAACACTCAAATCTTATTGTTACCAATGTAGCCTAATCGAGTTATTACACACGAACATATTAAGTTGTTTCGTGTTAAAACTAAATTTTATATTGTATACCTCCGTTCTATGTGAAAATTGTTTAATTTCTATAAAATCAAAAATAAATATCTTCTTCTAAAGTGTTATAGATATAAAAAAGCTAAAAGAGTATAATTTAATTTTTGGTGAAAACAGGTCACGAGTTTTGAGTTAATTTCCGGTAAGTAGCTTTTCTTATACTTTTCTATACCTGAAAATAATAAAGTAGGTATTTTTTTTAAATATCTACAACAATGCTTAAAGAGAAGAACACAAAAAAAACAAAACCCTCTTTTGATCGCCATGCGATGGATTCAAAGTAAAACCTTGCGATCATGCGAAACCAGACAAGAGTATAGATGTTAACCTCACAGATAAAAAAGTTGAACAATCTTGAGCGCAAAAAATACCTATGACAAAAGTATCTATGACTGTACAAGTACTTGTGCATACTTGTGGGTTGCCAGCTGTTAGCATCTAGAATTTGCTTTAGTGATTCATGTTAGGTAAATAGTTTTTATTACATGACATGACTCGTGATTGTGACTGGTGTAATCTTATATAAGAATGCTTTTCTATTGTTGTAATTTTGAGTATATTTTTTAAGTAGAAAATACGCACAAGGCGGTGACTTTAACATAATTTCAATTGATTGATTGTTTCTAATTGATCTTGTTGACACTTTTTAATCGAAAGTAATTAGTTTTGGAAGCACATACATATGCCTAAACAAGACTGACAAATTCGATGGAATCGGTGATGCGACCAATAACAACGATAAGCCCAAATGAAGCTACCTACTTTAGTAGCCTGTTTTTATTTATAACCATAAAATATTATAGAAGGTGTATAGGTAAAGGTACTTAATCAATATTTGATAAGAGATGATTAGAATCTAAATCAGTAAGTGAGTTCAAACACGTTTTGGTTAAGTGCAAAAGTCAACGGCACTAATTCTAAACGTGAAGCTGGAATTTGGTGACGCTCAGTTCTTTAATCGTTCAATGACTGGTCTCTGCGTTATAAGCATTATTTAAAGAAGTCACGTTTCTTTACAATTATATTTTGCATTGGGTCTTATATCGAAACGGGAATTGTAAAGGGTGTTTTTTTTTGTGGAGGTATAGGTATACATTTTTACAATTAAATACATACATGCAAGTTCTGCTATAGTGACCATAATGGTATTATCTTATGGCTTCGTTGAAAAGATTATTTTCTGAAGTTATTGTTTAAACATATAATCTAAAAGCTTAATTTTTAACCAATTCATCGAGAAGCTGGGTCACAGTATGTCTTTGTTCTGTGGTATATAATTGAGCAAGCGAATCCAAAAAAATACAGTCTCCAGATTTAAGGGGAAAAGTGATGAATTTTCCCGAGGAATCCCATTTATATTTCTGAATCCTGCAAGTTCTCTAAAATCTCAGAAAGATAAACTGGCTTATTAAGGTGTGAATACTGAAATGTCAAAAAAATTCAGTTTTTCAGTCCAACGTAAACAACTTTCATTGTTAAATTGAGGAATTAATCCCTTAACAGAATAGTAATAGAGTGCGCTGTAACTGGAGCTGGAATAGCTGATGGTGGTCGAAGTGAGTACGACATTCTTTGATAGCTATTCCAGCTGCTGTTGCAGTTCCAGTTGCAACGCTCTTTTCTGTTCAACCAGTTATATTGAGCACAAATCATCTGTCACCTGTCAAGTTTACTGTCACTAAAAACAGTTTTGTCAATTTGAAAATTTAATATCTATAAAAATATCCTTTATTTGACACAGTAACTGATACAGAAGACTATTTTTTTATTTTACACGCCTAACGGAAATTATAAATAAGGTATTTACAAATGAGGGACTCTAATGCTTATCTGTTCAAATTTGTGTTAAATGAAATACCTTTATTAGTTAGCAACAGACACAAAAATGACTGTGCATCAAAAGATAAACATACCTACTATACGCTAGATAAGTGAAACTTTCGAATCAATACTTTCACTCAAGGTAAAAACCACTGCTCAATACCCTCCTCCCCCTCTTTTTCTCCATCACAAATTCTTGGTTGTATAATATAATAGATTAGGGCTGTAACAGAAGGCATTTGTTTGTGGATTTAATTAAAAAAAAAAAACATTACATTTGACTTCACTTTGACTTCAAATTGTACATTTCATATTTATTTGGCATCAAAAAGGTTGCAGTTAGGGCTCAGGGGCTAAATAGCGTAAGGTACGGATGGGAGTTCGAGCTTATGAGAATTACGTTAACCGTCAATCGAGTGAACACGACGATCAATAGCTGACAGAGCGTGCGTAATCTATGAAACTAATAGGTACATACAACTTACGTTATCTTTAGAGCCGAAATGAGGCAATTTTGCAAATCACAGAAAAAATAGATGTATTTGTTAACTTGAAATCTCTTGCAAATTTTCACAATTTGTTGTCAGAAACCATAGAAAAAAACCCAAGCTTGTGAAACTTGGTGAAAATTTCACGTTAACAAACAAAAAAAGGCATAATTGGCCAGTTTATATTTCTTGAGCGCTCGGAATTTTTTCCTCAATTTTTTGGCAGAGCTGGAGGATAAAGTATAAACAGCATTCCTCACATAGAAGTCAAAACAACTCTCTTCTTCTTTTCTTCTTATGTAATTTACTGCGACAAAAAATAAGTAAGCAAGCGAATCCAAAAAATTTCAGTCTCAGCTTTTAAGGGGAAAAGTGAGGAATTTTTTAGAGGAATCCTGTTTATATTTCTGAGTGCTCTGAGTCCTCTGAGATCTCAGAAATATAAACTGGCTAAATGTTTTCACCTGTAATTTGTAATTTCGTTTGACAGCTCATCCCATTTTTGAATTTCAACTGGTTCTTAATCGCTTTTTATTGTTGTTATTTTGTTTCTGCTTTGATATTTTTATGCAAAATCAAATCAGAGCTCCTCAAAACTGTGCTCAATTGGATGTGATCGTTACCTCAGTTAAAAGACACTCGTACTGAATCCTACTTCTACTCTCTTATATTGGTTTGAATAGAAACTTTTTGCTCTCTCTCTGCACATAAAACTGAAATTACTTACAAATAATAATTTTTGTTTTTGCTTTTCTGAATTTGTTTATTAATGTAATAAGTATGCATATTTCATTCTTTCTTTTGGAGTGCACAAATAAATCAAATGGAACATTAAAAAAATATGAAGTTGCACTGCAGTTTGTTTTGACGTTTGACTTTGAATGTATTGGTGCTAATCGAATATTCTGATTTCAAATGGAGAGGAGAAATTCTCTTCTCAGAAACTTCAAAAGAGGATTTTTGTACTAATGGAATGAATTCAGAAGACTTCCGGACGCTTCGGCATGCTTCTGGATGTCCAATGGAAAACGACATTAATTTCCTACCTAATTTCCTGCAAATTTGGTAAAATTATTTCATTTAGAAATCTGAATATGTATGCGAAATGAGATGATTTCGTTTCGAGTTTGGAAATTATCAACAAAATAAACTCATTTTGCCTTATGATTACGTAGTATAATCTTTATCTATGATTGTAGCAGATTAATATTAAAAATTGTAAAAGATCAATTTGTGAACGCGTCCATTGTGGGATTTTGATTGCTTTGAAGAATAGAATTACTCATGCTCTAGTGCTAGATGCCTTTATTCGATTCATATTACCCCTTGCCTTATTAATGAATTAAATGCACGCACAGAAATGGAATATAAATTGGCATGTTATGCACATAGCATATAACCAACAGTAATTGAATGGCGCCTTTAGCCAAATGAAATAAAGAAGTGAAGAAGTTCGAAGAGAATTTCAATTAATTTCACCATAGAATTTGTTCCAATATGTACATACATATGTGTTTAATGCAAATAAAATTGTTCTAAAATTAATATTGAACTAAATTAAGAATGTCCGAGAAGTTTTTTTTCTTCTTTCTTATTTGATTTCGACAGGGCATTAATCCCTTCTGTATACCTATATGTATGTTGTGATTCTGATCCTCCAAGGTTTACTTTTCGTTTTGTTTTCTTCTCCGGGTCTGCTCATTGAAGCATGATAAGAACTAAACTTCAAAACGAACTGAAAACCATGAAGACTTTGTGTCGCACCGCCAGCCACCACGCCGCGCCACGCCGCACTCTTCTAAGGACGATCAGTGGTCTTAGGTCAGTGTACGCCAATAAAAGACAGACAAAAAATAACAACGATACCTCTCTGTAGTAAATATATATACTTGTTGACCGAGCTTCAGCTAAGGTTTCATCCAACTATTAGCTATAGGTCTTTATATAGGTAAAAGAGTTAAGGAGGATTGAAGTATGCGAAGGGTGAATAAATTACAAAAAAAAGGACAAGCGAGAATCAAGGATGTTGACCTCATTTTTCAAACCGCAGACGATCAAGACATGCGGCTGTTATACAAAAAAAAAGGTTCACAATATTCGCAGACGGGAATAAAACAACAGGTCGATTCTTTAAACAAGTCCTCATTTCTTCTTAAATTTTCGTATTTCAATTTCCTCTGTCCTTCTTTATACGGATAATTTTAGTAAGAAGAATATGGAGTTCATTTGATTCCTAGAATTTAAGATTTAGAATTTTTGTGTATAAGAATTCAATGATCATGTGTCGGATACAGGTTTATGGAATAGAAGATCCATGCCCATTCAAACAGCAATAAAAAAGGAGGTAAAGATCAAGGGAGCTACAGTGTCTTTTGTGTCGAGATATTTTATTAATATCATGATATCGGACTCAGAATAATTAACTTTATGTAGGCATCTATGGTTTAGATGGCAAATTGAATTTTCATGAATTTTTGGATTTATTGGGGTTTTGGGTTGTCTTTTTATTGGGATATTCATTGGAATTAAGTGGCAAATATCAATCCATGCATAAGCGTATAAATGCATTTTATTCTCATTAACAGTTAATAACAAACATAGGTACATCACTTTCTCAAGTACCCATGGTCATCCTGACCACAATTTAATACATATGATGTTTCTTTAAAAATATCTTCAACATTTTCACTTGTCAAATTTTTTTTGAAAAACTTTTGGTGATAGAGTCAAGATGCTAACGTACTGCAAGGAATGACGCAATGGGAACTTCACCGCACAACGATCAATGGCCTCACACCAATGCCGGGAAATCGTCTGACCCCATTTGTATATTTTTTAAGGCTTCATTTTTTCACATATGTATGTATGTATTGTATTTTAAAGCCATTGGACTCTTGATAATAATATCCATTGAGATTGTATCATTTTTGATCTCAATTATTGAGTGACAACATCGGCTATATACAAAGTGAAATGATATCATCCTTGAGAGCATCTGCGCAAAACGCAAAACACATCACTCAGTATATTCCCAACCTTGACCTAGTTCTTGGCAAATCAATTATAAACTCACACCATAAATTTTGAAGACTCACTTTTTTGCGAAGTTATTATTTAAAATACTTATCTAGCACGACAATGTATTGCGTATACGCCAGCACTTCAATGGGCAAAATTTACTCAGAATTGAACTATATGTAATTTAAATGGCCTCTTAACGATCACACTGGATGATCAATCAGCGGAGAATTTGCATTTTTCCTTAATATACCGCGCAATAGCAAAATAAATTAGTTTAAATTTTGAAGTGATTCCGCAAGTGATCGACAATTATACACCCATCGCCGTAGAAATTGTTTTCCATTTCCTGTATTAATTCATCGAAATCACTTGAGAATTTATTTATTTACAACTTTAAGTTTTTTCTCAGCACGTGTTGCGTGTTGAAGAAAGCTTCATAATTTATTTATGATCTTAGCTGCAGCCGCCTCCACCACCACTGCTGATCATTATTGTTCATCCATTCAGGTGTATTCAAATTTCAATTGTATCGCGGATCGGACAACCTCAAATGACTCAAATAAATTTTGTGCTGAGCAAATGAACATGCGCCAGCAGCCACCACAGCTGATAACTCAATTTTTGAGCTTTATTCCCATAAAATTTGCCAGATTGCCAGCACAGCAAAAGATCACTCACAGGAGCAGTGACTTTGTTCTTTGATGGTTTTTCTTTTATTATAACCTTTATATAGCCCGATGCCCGTACCGTACCTGCGATCACTTCGGTCTTGTGTTTTTTTTTTGTTGTTGGTTACTTATTATTCTGCTGTGAGAATTTTACTTTAAAATGTCTGGCATCTTGGAAGAGCGATCAGATTTGTGTTAAACCGTGAATAGATTGTTTGAGAAAAGAAGATACATAACAATAATTTATTGATATTTGCTGAGTTTTTTAATTGAATTAAAATTTAAAAAAAAAAAGTGAAAAAAAATTGTGATATTATTTTTAAATAAATACATTTATTTATAAGGAAGAAGAAATTTATAAATTGTGGTTTTGTGTTAAATATCGATCGAAAATACTTTAAACCGATATCTTTGATTAAAATTTTGTATCTTTCTTAATTAAATGGGGATCATTGGATCAATAAGATGTTTTTTTTTTTTTTTTTTTTTGTAAATTCATTTTTATTTTCAATTATCTTAGAACTATCTTAAAGCTAGACAAAAATTCATAAAAACTAGCCTACTTATCAATATCTTAAAACTAACTTACTGGCCCCAGTCGGGCGCTCTAAGTTAAACTAGAATAACTTAATGCTAATGCCTTTCGGCCTAAGAATTATCTTAATACTAAATCCAGGTCGGTTTTATTTTTTACCGAGAAGAATTTCACAAAAAAACTCGGTATCTATGTCTTTAGTTTTGGTTTTATATAAAACTTACAAACTACATAAAACTAAATTAAAGCTAATTAAAACTACTTAAAACTACTTACAACTAATTTTAAACTAATTACAACCTACTTATAAGCTACTTACAAACTAGAACAGCCACAGCAAGCATTTTCCGGTTTTTATAATTTTTTTGTATTTTTGTTGATTTTATAATTTTTTTTTTTTTTTTTTTTTTTTTTTTTTTTTTTTTTTTTTGGTGCCACCCTGACTGTCCCTACTTAAAACTAACTACCGAAACCTATGTAAGTCGGCCATACAAGAGAAAATAGCAAGGTCAACTATTAAATGTCTGAAGGAACTTCATCTTCGTTTTTCAACCACCAGAACTGGTTCTCCTGCTTTACCCTATCTCTTCGGTCCCGTTCGGACACAGTCCTACTGAACCGAAGGTGCTCAGCTCCGACTTGTGCGAGGACG
Organism: Dasysyrphus albostriatus; assembly: GCA_946251815.1. NCBI lineage: Eukaryota > Metazoa > Arthropoda > Insecta > Diptera > Syrphidae > Dasysyrphus > Dasysyrphus albostriatus. Next base: position 145,717,633 of record OX276336.1, read on the forward strand.
TCTCGACTGTAAAGGAGCCGCCGATCTACAGTTCTACGGCCGACGTGGTAGATTAGCGGAACCGCCGCTCTATCCTGGATCAACCCTCGACTGTCTAGGTGGAGGAATGCATCGGGCGGAATAAAGCCGCTTAGACGCACACTCTCGTAGTATTCGTTGTTGGGGTAGTAAGCCCCGAAAATTAAGCTGTTAGACGAGGACATCGCTCTTGCAATGTGACCTCGAATAAGCTTCAGCAAGAAATTATCTATCCTGTTTATGTTGGCCCCGTTGTATAGAGCCAGGTTGGAATAGTAGTGTTTGTACTCCGACTCTGGTGTTCTGTGCAATCCAAGGCAGCGTCGAAGACACTGCCTCTCAAACACCCGAATCTTTTCCATTTGAGATGGGGCAACGTTGAACCAAACCGGGCATCCATAGGCAATCATCGGCCGGATAAGGGCCATGTAGCAAATCACCTTCACCCTGCTATCAAGCCGGCTGCTATAAAACAGCCGTTTCGTCAGGGCAAAGGCTCCCCTAGCCCTGGCCAGAGCAGCATTTATATGTCTGTCGAAATACAAATACTGATCCATCCAGATGCCAAGGTACTTTACTACACTTTTACTCGCCAGTGGATGTCCATTTGGCCCTACGATCACCAGCTTGCGCCAGTTCTTTCTCGTATCCCTTGTGGCTCCACGCAACGGAGTCCTAAACAAGATAGTTTCTGATTTCTGAAAGTTGATTTTCAACTTCCAGTCATCGCAATATCGTTGAATGTCATGGAAGTCACTCTGCAAAAGAATCCTGATGTCCTCGACTTTTGCAGCTGTTCTGTACGCAATTAGATCGTCGGCATACGCAATTGCCTGAGTTAGACTACTTATCAGATCGCTGGTGTAAATGCTGAATAGAATCGGCGAGTTGACCGCTCCCTGCTGAAGACCATTTTTAATATTAAAGGTTGTGGCAGAAGTTACATTGCCACTTTTGACAACAAACTTTCTGCCATTGAGCATATCATAAAGCATATACAAAAGTGGTTTACTAATGCCAAGTCTGGTCAACTTTAGATAAAGACCCTCTAACCATACGGTGTCGAAGGCCTTCTCCAAATCAACCAGACAGGCACCCGTACACTGCTTCTTAGATTTGTTCCATTGGACATCAGAAACGAGTTTCGACGCGGCATGAATAGTGTCATGTCCCGCCTTAAAACCGAACTGATTGTCCGGTATGATATTATTGTCCTCTGCCCACTTAGACAGAGCTCTATTGATAACTTTTTCGAATACCTTGCTGATACTCGGAAGAAGACTTATCGACCGGAGATTCGCCGGATTGGAGTTGTCCTTTCCCTTTTTCGGGAGAGGATGCACCACAGCTGTCTTCCACCGCACTGGATAATATGCATTATTCAGAGCGTTGTTAAACAGAGTGGTATAAATGTCTACTGCTTCTTGAGGTAAATGTCGAAGTACAACGTTGGATATGCCATCGACTCCTGCTGACTTCTTCTTCTTTAATGAATCGAAGATGAGCTGGAGCTCCACCTTCGTAATTAACAGGGAACTAGGCCCATTTCGCTCGGCGATTATGGCGTTTGCCAAATGATCTTCATTGAACCCGGTGAAACCAAGGTTCTCTGATCGCCATTGCGTGATGTCATTCCGAAGGTAGAAGTGATGGAGCAAGGCTCTGTTTTCCAGGTCGTGATTCGGGCGAATGCACGCATTCACCTTGTACACTTGCTGGAAAGCAGCCCCCACAGCTTCCACTTTCTCCTGCGGATCTTCGACAATAAAGAGGTCATCGTCCAAGACGACGTCCTCTGGATTAATTCCTGCTGTCAGAAGTACGTCTCTGTTGTCTGTCGTTCTCTGAAGCTTGAGACACGGAAGATCGTTCTGATCATTCCTTCTAAATATCTTGTTAATTTGCGGAAACATGCTCGGGTCGCTAGCATTAACGGCCCGAATTTTGTTGTCCCAATACAAATTAATTGACAACCGATAGTTCTCTTTAATTAGTTGGTTGATGTTCTTGATCGACGACTTCAGTGTCCTAATCTCCAGATGGTGAGGGTCAGTAAACCGTCGGTACAAGAGTTTTAGTCTTGTCAGCAGTCCACTTTTTTGTCTGTGTAGTGCGTCAATGGTTGCGTTTCGATACATGTCGGTTGCGTTCCGTTGCTTATATTTCGGTATTGTTCTGTTCATTGTTCGTTTGATTGTCTCATCCATTTGTTCTAGGTATTGGTCTATTTCGTTATTTGTCAAATTCCTGTCATTTGGTGGGGATATGTTATTCGAACTGATTTCGCTCGATAAGGCGTTGGTAAAGCGTGGCCAGCGCACCTTACTGTAATTGTAAGTATGCACAGGTACATACTCATCCAACACCACGAGCTCGTTCGGAAGCTGTATTACGGCGGCGAGTCCGCAGTGATCACTGTCGTACTCGATCGTTCGTAAGCAGTTTCTTGGTCTTTGACCCACAGTGTCAGTAATTGTCAGTCTTGCGTCTATTAGCAATAGATCCAGATAGGCACCGCTTCTTGGAAACGATGGCCGATCCGTAGCCAGCAGGTCGACACCATACTCAGTGTTGTATCGACTCATCCAATTGAAAAGATGAATACCTCTTTGATTTTGAATTTGATTTCCCCAATCTAGGTGTTTGGCATTCAAATCACCGGCCATGAGAAAGTAATTTTCGTCCAAGCTCAAGCGTAGACATTCGAAAAGTTTTTCAAGCTCTGTCATAAAATCAATGGGCTGAGCTGATGCCGGTGCATAAGCCGCGATCACATACATTCGCTTCCCCTGTTGGAGAGGAATGCATATGATGCACGCCTCCAACAGCCGAAATCTGCGCAGATCACTATTATATATAACTTTATGATTAATTCCTTTTCGTATGAAGATAGCGACGCCCCCCCCTTGAGTGGAATTGGGTCGATCTCTTCTAACGATATTGTAATTGTTGTTAGTCAACTTATGTTTCTGGTTCAGCTTAGTTTCGCTGGCCATAAACACATCTGGACTTTGGTCTTTCAACAATTGGAAAAGATTAGCTCTACGTTCGGTCCTAATCAGTGAATTTACATTCACAGCAAGGATCCTAAGAGGCCTCTCCGACAGCGCGCCTTTAACCTCTAAATTGTGTTAGGCTAGGCAAAACAGAGTAGAGATAGTCTACCCTAGTCGCCTGCTCCTTTATCTGGGTCTGAAGTCCTGTTAACTGGCCTTGAATTGCCAGCAACATACTTCTTATTTCGGCCTGAGCGTCCGGTGCCTTCGGCACTAGGGCCGGTTGGGCTACCTTAGCTGCAGGCTGTACCGTTTTTCCCCTCCCTGCCGCCATTTGGGCGTAGGAAATTTGGGGATTAACGGGCGTTGCTGTAGGAGCACGCGTTATTGGGCGTATCTCTACCGCTGTCTGCTTAGCCGCTTTATTGGTACGAATTTGCTGAAAAGCTGAGCAACCCCGATAATTAGCAGGGTGCCCCTCCTTTCCGCAAAGTGCACATTTAAGCTGGGTCATGTCTTCGACCCTTTCTTCTCCGAGCTTGCACTCTCCCTTTATGTGGTTCTCACCACACTTAACGCAGCGTGGCTGCATTTCGCAGTTTGCTGCAGCGTGGCCTAACCTTTGGCAGCGCATGCATTGAAGCATTTCACCGCGTCTCTTTAATTTATCCCAAGTTACAACCTGGTAGTTTAGGACGGAGATCCTCCTCAAACTATCCAGTTTGCTGCTGGGCGATAGTTGAACTAGGAAGAACGGCAAAGACCGCTTCTCCCGTCTGGCTCTGACTGTAGCGAACGGCTTGACCCCGATAAAGTCGAGATCGTCGCTCGCTTTTTGACGGAGCTCATTTAAGAGCACCTGTGGTTCCGTGCAGGAATCTATGCCCTTCAAGAGGACCGTTTGGTATTTATCCACTTTGGGGGTAAAACTGAAGAACTCAGTCGTGGATTTCTTTAATAATTCTTTTATTATTTTGTGCTGCTCCACTGTGGAGCAGTGGATAGCATGTCTATCTTTACTTAATCTTTTAATAAAAAAGTTTTGGCCTATGGCCGACTTACACAGGTCTATGGTTTCCTGTAGCTCCATTTTATAGGTGTTTATTGGTGGCACCTTTTCTTTTTTATTTTTGGGCGGCTGTGGCTGCTGCTGGTGTTCTCCTCGCTGCTGCTGACTCCGCTCCTGTGGTTTTTGTTGCTGCTGCTGCTGTTGCTGTTGTGATTGTTTTTTCGGCCGTCGCTCCTTCGGCTGCTGCTGTTGTTGTTCACTTGGCATCTGTTGTTGTTGCTGCTGCTCTTGCGCATTTAGATCTGGCTGCTTGTTTTTTGGTAGCTCTTGCTGTGGCGTTACTTTTTGCGGCGCCTGTACCGCTTTTTTTTGCTCGCGCTCCTTTCTTTCTCTTTCACGACGAGCCTCTTGCTTGTTTTTAAGAGCTTGTATCAGAGGGGTCACGATAGCATTAAGACGTTCCATCTCCCCCCGAATGGCATCTATTTTTTTGCTGATGGCTTGCTCCTCAAGGGCGTCTTGCGCCTCATTTTCCTCTTCTGAGGACGCCTCTGGCGATGTAATATCAACAAGCAGGTTGCTGTTGCTGTCCCCTGTTGTGTACAGTCCCTCGCCACCCTCTGACATATATTCAATGTCATCGTCGGATGGCGAGGTGTCTAGTTGTTGATGTATTTTTGCTGCTGCTGTTGTCTTGGCTATGCGCGCCGTCTCCTTCACCCCGGCTGGCAGCTGGGCTGAGGTGGTGGTGGAGCGGCGCTTAACAAGATTCGAGGCACAGCTAATCCTCTTCCTTCTTTTATTTTTCGCATCGGCTGTTGGTGCCGTTGGTGCATTTGCCGTTGATGCTACGGCACTTGTTGATGGCGTGGCTGGTGGTGCCATCGCTTGCTTCGTTGTTGTTGTTGTTGTTGCTACGGCACTGACCGTAGCTTTGGCTGGTGGTGCCATGGCTGGCTTTGTTGTTGCTGGGACACCTTTCGATGTCCCCGCCGTGTTGTTAGCTGCCATTAGCTGCTCCTCCCACTCAATAAAGTTTTCGACTTCGCGATTGTGGAAAAAAGCAGCTAAATAAATATTGTTGCCCGACTGGGATTCGAACCCACTATCTTTGGTTTGTCGGTCTGCCACCTCTTCCTACGTGCTATTGGCACTATTGAAAATAACTTGACTTTTAATTAACTTATACTAGTCACTCCGAGATATTTAATATTATTTAACTGGGGAAGCCGAAGACGTCTTAACACTTCCACAGTACGAGATCGACTGATCAATAAGATGTAAGATATATTAGGTTATGTTAAATGTTTTTTTAAATATCATAAGATAAAAGCAAATGTCTTTTAAAATTTAAAATTTCTGACGCTAAACCACTTTATCAATATACCTTTCAACATACATATGTAAATGGGTACTTATAATAAAATGTGTTTGACACTACTGGTGACAGTCACTTTATTCTGTTTCATGTTTTTTCTTGTGCTTTGATGAATTTTTCATATTTTGAAATGTTTGAAGATAGGCCAAATAAAAGAGTGGTAAGAATTTTTTGATAAAAAGCGATGTCTAAAAATTCTATTATTCCGTCGTATCTAAGTTCTGTGATAAATTTGGACATTTAAAAATAAATCAATTTCGACTGTTTGCTTGTGTTGAAAATTAATAAAATAATATTTTAAAACTAATCAAACTTCTTCTAAACAAAACTGATTAAAATAAATTAAAAATGCATCAAGATATTAACATAAGCCCAAAATTTAAAATTTTATATTAATAATAAACTTACCTAATACCTAAAGCTATTTCTTTTAATAAACCGCAATTGTACAGCACCTAAACAGTGCCAGCAAACAAACCTAAGTTTTTTAGACATTTTTGTAAGAAATGTCCACAGACGCGTAACGGTATTTTTACCGATAAGAAATCAATATATCAAAAGTAAATTATTAAAAATTAAACAAAAGAGAGTTCGAATATGCGCGTGCCAGACTTTTAGAGTGTTACTTACTCAAACCCTCGACATAAGTGATTAAAATCGCGGTTTTTTTATAAAAAGTGTTTGCTTTCTCAAAATACATGTATGTATTGTAAATACGTACGTTAGAGTGGTCGTTAAAAAAAGGTCACATTGGATGGGTAGGTTTTTGGGAGGTATTATTTTCCCTTCGCTTGGACAGAAGGGGAAATTTGATTAAAAAAATACATTAAATAGAAAAAAATTATTTAAAAAACAAAGGCAATACCTTCACTATTGTTTTGTAGCTTTTTTGGAAAGCCTAAAGTCCACTTTTATGATTTCTTTTTAAATTGAGTTTTTTTTAAAGAAATAAGTCTAGCAAAAATTCTTATCAAATGAAAACAATAAAAATAGAATTTTTTTTCAAAATTTTGAGTTGAAAAAATTTTTTGGTAAAACCGCTCTTCAAAAAATGTTAATTTGAAAATAAACCATTAAAGAATGGATTTTCGGCTTTTCGAAAAGCTGCAAAACAATACTTTAAGTGCTGCCATTTTTTTTCAATAATTTTTTTCTATTTATTGTAATTTTGTTTACAAAACTGCTCCTCCTGCCTAAGTGGGTTGTAATTTTATCCCCCTCCTACTTGCTCTGATTTTTTTGGTAGATACAAAATTTAATTAACCCTAACAGTGACTGTAGGTAAGAGAATAAAAATCTGGAAAAATTAGGGAATTTTGTTTTCTTCATTTGGAGCTGATTTAGGTCTATACGAACATATAAGCTCATAAAAAAAAAAACATTTTAACGACCACGCTAATGTACATATATTGCAATTGTAAGCTCTTGACTACCAGAATTAAAAGAAAATATGAAGCAAACAGTCGATTTGAGTTCCACTTTACCACAGGAAAACGCGATAAAACCACTTCAAACGTACTTTGTGTGTTTATCAATTGAAAGGGTTTGAATCTATTAAAATGACAATATTATTGTCAGTGATAGACCTTAAAAGTGTTGCAAATCGAACAAAACCAGTCATTTGCTATCTTTTTTTTTGCATATATAAGACCGATTTTTTTTTCACTTTCGTCAGGTACTTTGGTTCTTAAAACTTTTTATTTTTACTACTAACATTTTTTTTGTTTACTAAATGGTCCCTTTTAGGCGTATTATTGTACTAAAAAACCATTTAGTAAAAGTAACTGATTTTAACTTCCAAATTTACATGAATTTCTGTGAAAAGTGCCTTTTAAGAATTTCAATATCAAATGAAACAATTATGATTACATAACTAATGAAAATCCTGAATAATAAATTTAATTTATATCCACAAAAAAAAAGTGTCAAGAATATACCGCGTTTTTATATTTTATTTATTTAATTATTTATTATTTTATTATCTTATTAGTATCCTAACAAAAATATCGAATTCTATGTTATTAAAACTTTTTTGCAAAAAATGCTATAGTGTAAACTTTGTTCTCTTTGCAAAACGGTATTTTCACCATATTGTAATATTTTCTCAAACTTATTCACTTTATTCAAATTCTCCATTTATTTACTTCACAATAAAAACACTACTTTTCTTACTACAAAACAATTTATTGTTCACCACTGAAATGAATTCACCAATTTTACTCATTCAAGATTAAAAATAAACTGCCATATCGTTTAATACCCATCACACAGATTGCCGAAACAGCTTGAAGGTTCTATTATCTGCTTCTAGAGCTTTCCGTAGGGGAGATTTCCCATAAATTTCCTTTTCCAAAGCTTTCATTTTGACACCTAGAGCTAAAAGTTCTAAAGCTCACTAAAGCCCTCTGTAGGTTGGTTTGTATCATTTATAGTGCGGAAGATTACACTTCTTCATTTGAGAGTCGTTACAATATTCTCGTTTTCTTAAAAGTTCAAAATTAAATTTTGTTTTTGTCAGTGATGTCATGGAGGACAAACTTTTCTGTCCATTTTTAGAATTTAGGCCAAAAGTACAAAATGAAAACTTCTTCTCCATGTGGCTGAACTTTTAATGACTTACAGCCGTGTTTTGAAAAAAAAATACAGCTTTTGGTTTTACCTTAATTTTCAGAACTATCTATATTTCGTTTAAGCTATTGAAACAGGTGGCACAATCTTATGACAAAAACCTTGAAATCCCTAAATCTAACAATAATAAATTACATATATTGTGTCCATGTTCAAGAATATTGATATAAAAAAGTGTGAATTTAATAAAGTAAATCAGTCAGCAGGTGCTATACCTGCAATGTTGACATTATGGTGATAATAATGGCAAGATAAAACTCATTCACTTATTAGCACCACTTCCACAAATAAAGTGAATCATAATAATAATACATTTTTTTAAGTTATGGTGTAAGTGTATTGTACTTGTGTGCATTTGCAATTGTTCATTAAGAGAAATTGTGAAAATCAATTGATGACACTGCAAACATTGCTGGACACTCATTCAAATAAAAAAATATTTTTAATTGATTTCAAAACTTTTGGAATAAAATATTCGTATTAAATTGTAGTCAATTCAATTCAATTTAACTTTATTAGGACATTTCAAAATCAGGCCATTTTTATAATCTTACGTCTAAATTCTCTAGTATAGAAAAATTAATTTATTCATTTCAATCTATTTTATTATAAAAACAAAAAATATAATAAATCCTTGTTTAATGCGTATGCTTACTACCGGCATTTAAAAGCTTGAATAAATAATTGCATTACTAGAATCATAAATCTGAAAACTACAAGTTTTGTTTGCAGTATTTAAAAGTAGATATAAATGTTATTAGATGATGTCAAGATTAAGAAAAAAATATTTTAAAACTAGAATGGAGTTTTAGACTTTGTGCAATTAAAATTATATTAATTATCTACAAGTTTAGTTAACTATTAGTTTATTATCAACAAATTATTTTGCTTAGTACGAATAATGTTTTTTTGTATTTGTATCATTAAAACCCCTTGTGCCAAGACAACTATCTACTTATGGAGATACCTACGTAATTGAACAAGTTATTTCCATCTTAATTATCAAATGGATTATGACTCAATATATAAAATGCATTCGACAAAAAATAAATAATTTTTGTTTGGAAATTCAAGAAGGCTTCATTATCATCATCAATAGATTTCCTACCAAATCGTTGGCAACCTCCGTCTAAATATTGAAATTCTTAGAAGTAAAAGTTACTTTATTCGTTTTTAAATTGCAGCGCGCGTGTACAGATCTGATTTCAAAGTCAATGTTTCAAGGCACGTGTGGAGAGTGGTGTTAATGTCACAAGATAGCCAACCAGTCAGTCAGACATCAGACAGATATATAAAACAAAAAGTCTGTTGTCTATATTGGATGACATTAACCTGTTTCGTATGCATTAAATAATATCTACATTTATTTAACAAGATAAACCATTTTAAAATATATTAAAAAAAATTCTTGCTCGTTTCTTTATATTGATAGACGAGACTTGACACGAGGATAAGGAAATAATGTTGAATATGCGAAGCTCCACTCCAGTTGCAACATTTTGCTATAATTGGAATAAAGACTTTGAAACGTTTCAAGTGGGAGCAAGTGCATTGTTTTGAATGTTAACTAAATGAGAGTTAATTAATTTCAATTAAATTCTTCGTTATATTGCGGAAGTTTTAAAAAAAAATTGAAATTATTTGAGAAAAAACATTTAGAATGATGATGGATTGGCTTTGGTGTCTTTTAAAATTGAAAGAAAAAACTGAATCCAAAAAACTTCAATTTCAATTACTTGAAGTTGTATTTAAAATCTGCGAGTAATTATTCAATTTTAATTTAATTGAAAACGAAAGTATTCAAAAAAAAATTCTGTAATATTATTTCAGTAATCATTACACAAAATGTATTTAATTTATTGTTTGTGTAAATTAAATTTTCCGTGATATTGCACAAATGATTCCTTGCAGTGTTAAATATCTGTGCGTGTGTTGTTTTAAAATAGTCACTTTATCACTCAATCACTTTCATCAGGTCTTTTAAATAATCTCCTTTTGAAAATAATTTACCTAATAATAATTAAATAGTCTAATTTCTCATTAAGTTTTTGTCTATTTGTATTAGTTTAGTAGTTACTCATTACTCTTTTACTTTTGTTATTATTTTTATAATTTTTAATTAATAAAAAACATATAATGAATTACAATTCACGAAATCAATTACCTTAAATGCAATTAATACAATGCTTTCCTTCAATTACATCCAATAACATGTAATATGTAAGTGAATTTTGTCTATTACAACTAAAAAGAATGGAAATGTATGTTTTTTTTAATTACAATGCGTGTAATTGCAATTGAACAAAGTTCAATTACTAATTACATGCCATTGGAATGAAAGTCGAAATAAATTACAAAAAGTAATCATTATTTCCCAACTCTGTTAGGTAGAACCTATCTAATCTAGAAGAGCATTTTAAATTTAATGAAAAAACACCCCTATAGCGATTGTGTAAATAAATTGTTGATAAATATTGAAATTTTTTAATATTTGTTAGTTTTTTGGTTGTTTTACAAAATTTTTAGGATTATTCTCAATGGTCACCATTTTAATAAATCAGAGGTTGTTAAATATCGAATCTCAATTTATTTCAATTGATAATTCACAATCCTGATTGGATTTTAAACAGAAAAGTTTCAAATTTAAAAGAATTCAAATATCAATCAGTTATGTGTTTTTGCACAGATTATACTATTTTTGAACATACAAACTAAAAACAAACTTTTCCCTTTTCCTACATATTTTGTAGAATTGATCTATTTTTGACTATGCTCTTTCTGTACCATTTTACCCTCTGTATTGTAATTTTTATTTTTATTGCAAATTCTATTTCTCTCTTCTCGGAATCGTGCCAACAAACTGTAAAATTTTATTTCTATAGTAATAAAAATATCAAAAACATCTATTGATTTCCCATAAATGTTTTGTAAATCTTCAAAGCAAACCTCAACAATTTAGTCTCTAACAAAAGTTATTGCTAATCTCATAAAAATAATTCCAATAAAAATTCCTTTTATTCAAAAATAAAAGATCATTCAACGACCGATAGCAATAATACGTAATACGAGTATTTAGGTATTTTATAAGCTATAAACCTATAGTCAGAAGTCAGAAATTTCTTGATAGTAACATTGACTTTGACACTTTGAGAGGGCCACTATACATTTTTGCTGGCTACTCATAATAAAAGAGATTAGAAACGGCAATCAAGAATATTGAGATTTAAACATATTTTATTTATTTTTACTTTTGCATTTGTAGCTACTTGTGGGTTTGATGCATGTTACACTGCATGATAAACAATTATTTTTTTTGTTTTGTTGTTATAACTACCACGTGCGTCATGAGCACACGAGCCAGAAGTTTGTATACGTTTTTTACTTAATGCAAGGTGGCACCTCATCAGTCCGTGGTGAATTGATTTATTTAAAATTTACCTTATATCAAGAATTTCCTGTACATGTCGATTTGTTTGACATGATTAATCAATCAATGTTATTTACACTAACCGCTTTGTTGAGTATTTAACAACATCGTTAATCTGTGTCACAATATCATAAATAATTATTCATGAGAATACAAAATAAAATCCTGTATTTTTTAACCTACCAACCCTTATTAGAGATAATTGAGAGGGCTTGAAAGTAAACCACTTTGTTACATCATCACTGTTTTAAGAAAAAAAAATCCCATCAAGAACATTTTTTTTTATTAAGTAAACATAATATGTACTATCGTATTTTACTGGTTTTTGTTAGAGCCCTATTACGTCTAATGAATGTTTTATATTAAAAACAATATAAAATAAAAGGGGTTTTTTGTACGATAACCATTTTAACGAAACCAAACAATAGAATATAGAACACTTATGAGCTTCAAATTTCAGCTTGCTTTAAGAAAATGCTGACCAATAAGAGTAAAAAAGCATACCATTTGTAAATATCAATGACTTAGTTAAAGTTAAACTTATTTTGTACACGTTCAAACAATCAAAATTCAGCTGTGTCTAAACAGCTGTTTTCTAATCGAGCTTTGCTGTTTTTTTTGTTTGTTAACGGAAGAAGAATGACCTTGAATTTTGTCACAAAGCCAACAATAAATTTACACAGCTGTTTTTACAATATGCAAAACAAAAAAGAAGGTGTGTGCAGTTCGACCTTCAAATGAGCAACATAGAAAAATTGTGCTTGCCACGAATTCCACATCAATACATTGCAGTGCATTCAAGAGCTACAGAGCTTTTATTCATAAATTTGTCTCATTTGAAAGGCACTTTTTATATGGACCCTCCAAACCGGATCCGGAACTTGTTTCATATAAGGTATGTTTTTCAAATTGAGATTTTCTGGACGAATTATCAATTAAAACAGAAAACCACCTGCTTATGATTCTAGAACACTCAATTTTGAGTGTTTTTTTTTGTTAACACTCGTGTAGAAGATGGGTGACAGGCACAGGAAGGGTGATCATTTTGTCATATTGGGATTGGTCTATAGAAATAGAGCATTATACCATTCAGTTCTAGAACAAAAAAATTAAAGATTCATATATATCTACCTAGATTAGGTACATTTGCTTTGAGTGGGATTGAATTTTTGATGGCAATTGGCAATAGGTCTCTCACTCAATATACATAAGATTTAGTTGTATCTGAACCGGCAAACCGTTAGAACGTGCGCTATCCATCGAGTGAATTGATCGTGGAAAAAACGCACGATCACAGTGGCTAACTTAAGTATTTTTTTGTAAGTTTTATTTTTATTATAGTTTAAAGCATTTTGTTAATTGGAGTGTCTTTTTATATCATTACGACATATTCTTTATCTTGATTTGTTCTAAATTATTATATGACGTAAAATAAAAATCCCACGTGGTATTTGCGTGTGAAGATTTGAAAATAATTTGCGTGCCGAGAATTTAAAATTCTAAAATAAACCAGAAAATATACTTAAATCTTGTATAGAGATATCGAAATCTGATAATCCGAATCACCTGCTCAAATTACGAAATTATAATGTTCATTGAACTGGGGATTTAAAGATATTTTTTTCTCTCATAACTAAGTGGTTTTTATTCTGATTCTTTTGTTTGTTTCAATTCAAAACTGTATAAATAATTAATTTATAATTTGAAATGTTCCAACCAATATGATTACGTCACAAAGTACAGTATACGAATGTGTGTTTTTGTTGTGTTTTGTTTAATTTAAAACAAAAACGTAATGTGCAATTTATAAAAGTTCAAGGTTTTTAATTTGTGACATTTGAATGCATTTATGTCATTTTATTGAAGATCGACAATTGTTGTTAATTGTTATTGTTTCATTTATTTGATTTATTTACAAAAAAAATGCATTTACCTTATTCGTATATACGATGTTGATGTTTATTGCATTAATTAAAGTTTGGAGTTAGATAATATTATAAACAGAGAATCTCATTGTTTTGAATTGTAAATAAAATCATTGTAAGCAAACATCATGTGATATAGTTTGTTTATTCTTATTTGCTGCAGAGTTTAAAAATAAAAAAGGTTTCAGAGACTATTTGTGTTAATTTATGTACCTAGTTGTTGTTTTATGAAAAGAATATCACTAAACTGCATGTTGGATTTAATTTGATGAATATTTGCTTAAAATTAAAATCGTTATTATTTTTACTTAAAATATTACAAATATTATTGGCTCAGAGTTAAAAGAAATGTCTTAGAGATAAAGTTGGATTAAAATTCGAACTTGATTCTTTACTTCCGCAACTTTAGCTTAAAGATGGTTATATGTACCTATACCTACCTAAACCTTAATTGCTTGTTAAAGTTTTGAAGAGGTACTTCATACAAAATATATATCGTCGGCTTAGAGAGTAAAGCAGCTAACTCCACATTTTTTTTACCATTACAGACCACTTCAAAAATTGCTTAAAAATACAAAAGTCTAAAAAATCTTTTCAATTTTACTGAATTTGGCAATAACGAGTGTTGAAAAATATTTAATGTAATTTTGGTTCTATTCAAGTAATGCGAACACTTTGTTTAAAATATTTGTTTTTTAAAAATGCTAAATAAGAGTTAGCTGCTTTACACTCTAAGCCGGCGATATGCAGGCTTAGGTTAGGTACCTACGTAAATTAAATTACTTATACCTCGTAACATTGCCTTTCAAAATATGTATTTAAACTGATCCAGCTGTAAAGTAGATATCCAAGTACAGGAAAAGCCTAAAAATAAAGCTAACATTGTTCGAATGAAACAACAACTTGGTATAGTCACTATAGTCGAGATCATACATCACACAGGTACAGGTGTTGTATAATTTTGACAGTTCTAAATCTCCTGTATGATTTCGGTTTTCCAGATTTGTTACCAGATCCAACAATGTATGACCAGAGAATACACTGGAAATATTGGAATTGATTACGCTAATACCTACATTTAAAAATACAGCTGTATTTGGGCAAGTGCACCCTCTTGCCCCTGTTTGTGTATGTCCTAGACTGAAGTACTTCGTAAAGAAGGATTTCATAAATAAGTAGGTATAGGAAGGTTAGGCAGTTACTAACCTACTCTTTCTATTTCTAAAGAAAGAAATGATGAAAACAATTTTCTGCCCTCGTTTTTTTTTTATTTAAGTAACTAAGTATACCTAAGTAGGTATACAGATATACTTGCTGCATTCCTTATTTTTCTGGATACCTAGGTGTTTTATTTAATTTAAAATGTTTGGGTAGAAATAATTTTTCAAATATTTTGGAAACATTGCGTTTTAAAATAGACATGCATTCATTTCAAAATTCCTATTTAATTAGCCAACCTACCTGTCTCTCAGCTTTTAGAATTTAAATGCTAATTATACAGTCGATATAGGTATAGGCTACTATATAGTAAGAAGTGACTAATGTTTAAACTTACTAACAATAAACGTTAATTAATCTTTTTTTAGATGATTTAGATGCATATTTAAAGAAAATTAATAAACATTGTATTGTACCTATAATTTTCATAAACCATATGTAACCTACCTATACATTGGTACCAATGAAAAAGAAGAGTTAAGACAAAGCTTCTTTTGATTATTAAGCCAAAGGAAAGTAGATACAAGGTACCTACTGTAAATGTGCCCTCCAAGGTCAGGGTCTTTCAACGGTGGTGAATTTTTAGCCATGTTCATGCAGGTACATAAACTATTTTTATTTTTAAGATCGCAAGAAGCCAGTTAAGGTTCACAAACCATAATGTGTAGGTATGCTGATGGCATATTTTGCAGTGAAATGATAGATTTAACACCAGACAAAGTACCTGTCTATAATTTTTTCAAACCAAAAAAAAAAAATAACACACAGAAAACCTAGTAATTTAGCTTTAATTTAAATTTATTATTGGACAAAAAACCTCCAATCTTTAATTAGTTTGAATTGTTATTTTAACTTCAATTTGTATTTTTAAGTACCTATTTCTATTTGTTTATACAAAAGAGGAACTGTTTGTTATATTATACACACCTACCACACGAGACACGAGTACTTTTTTTCATCCCTTGATGTTTGTAAGTTGGATTGGAATGCCGACTGCTACCCTCATCGTAATCAAAGTGATTTCGTGTGTATTTTTAAATATTGCATCCCTTTTGACTTCAAGGAATGCATTTTGTGGCTGTGAGTTATATTTATTTTAACGAATTCACAGTTAGTCTTTGCTAAAAAATTTAAATAGTCTGAAAATATAACGGTATAAAGCATACTTACCTGGCGTAGGGGCTACCGTGATCATGAAGGCGGTTCCCCCGGAGCGAGGCTTGACCATTGCACTTACGGTTGAGTTGACCTCCGCGATTATTCCTAATGCGAATAACTCGTTCGTGTAATTTTTGGTAGCCGGGGATGGCGTTCGCGCCGCCCCGACATAAAAAAATATCCATTTCAATAAAAAAACAATTATTATTAAATTGTGTAGGGGATGTACATAATTATTTCACCTATGTGTACCTATTTGTGGTGTCCTTGAGGGACGGGATTTAGGTAAATAAATTAATAGATTTTTGTATAAAGTGGGGAATTACAATTTTTTTTTAACAATTGCACAACAACTAGATGCAAAAAACTGCTTTAAAATCTTAAAATTTGTTTAATTTCAATGCTTACGACTTTTTTTTACACAAATAGCCTAAGAAAATTAGACAAAAATGGCATTAAGAAAAAACTCCGACAAAGTTGAATTTAAGTAATAGCTTAGCATTTCGTGAAAAGTACCTGTCCTTTATTGAAGCTGGACCCATAATGTTTAGGGGAGAGGAGAAGGTAGTTAAATGCAGTGTTTTGCTATTTCTTTGAAAACTTTCAGTTTTTTTTGGATATCTGTGATGGTAAACACTGTAATTTATGTATCTACTTATACCTTATATACCTATAAGCGCTTGCATAAACTTGGATTCTTTTTAGAAAATGATTAAAAAGTCAAAACAAAACTCTCCACCAAAATTCATCTTTGCTGAAATTTTTTCTGAGTAAAAATTTAATTTTCCTTGACTAAAAGTATCTTTGTCTTCTCCAAATCTTACGTTTGGTTCTTTTACCGACTGTATTTTTTTCTTCAAATTTGACTAAAGCAAATTTATAATTTGTTGTTCCCTTTTGTTCGTTTCATAACTTAAAATTTTTAGTTAGTTTTTGTTTAGGTATAAAGTCAGGTCATTCATTTTATTTAATCAAAATAAATAAAACACTTCATTGTTTTTTTTTCGAACATCCTATGTGTATTTGTTGGTTGTTACTATATACTTACACTTACACATTTAGGTAGGTACTTAAGTAAGAATTTATACGTATGCAGCTATTCAATACACTTGTATGTCCAAAAGATTTTAAAAAATATTGTTTGGGTATACAGGGCGTATACGTAATTTTTTAACACTAACTTTTCACTAGATTTTGATTTGAAAATTGCTTTTAGTCTCTTAAAGTTATAAAATTCTCTCAAATTAACTCTCTCAAGTCAAGAATAATATTAAGATGCATTCACTGTTAGTTCTCACTTACAGGTACCGAATTAACCCAAAATACCTACGACTGCCCTGAGTGTGAAAAATATACAATTTTAAAACTCTTTGTTTCTCTTGTCTCCGCAATTAATTTATTCGTTTGTTTCTATAGTAGATATCTGATGTCTGAAAAAAACCCTTCACATTTAATGACCACATAAAAATTAAATAACAAAAAAAAACAAACTAAGTTATTTTTTGTTAAAAAAAATAAATACGCATTTCGTACAAATCGTTGATTCTGTAGGAATATTGTTATTTGATTGTCTAGACACGCTAACACAAGTGTAAATATCAAAATTCTTGGCTTGGCAATTTCAAAGAAATTGTATATATGTATGTACCTACATTATGATTGTACATATGTTCATATACCTACTTAGTTAGGTACTTAAACTATTGCTTGGAATTATTCCCAATTATCCTCATTTATTCAAAATAAATGCATTGAATACCCATGACAAAAATCATTTCAAGGTCTGTCATGTATATACTCGTTGTAAATTAAACGGTCTGCTAACTTTTTGGGTCAATTTTTTGAAGTCATTGATCGAAAAGTTGTCAAAGTAAACATAAAAAACTCAGCGCCTCAGCGGTGTTAGTAAAAAAAACACTGTCTTGCGGGCTCGTCTGATATTGACACCCTACACTGAAGTCTGATTCGTTTTTAATTTTGATATTCTTCGACGCTGCCGCCGCTCTTCTCTTCGGAAGCACATTCAAACCCCACGATCATAGCTGACCATAATAACTGTCTGGATAAAAGATTTGTTTAATTGAGACAAGCCACGACAACGACTTGTGCCGTCTGAGCAAACAAATAAAAATGATATATTCTAGTTGGGTGTTCTTGGTTTATTATTGTTTTTCAAGTCTTATGAAGCTGGTGGCGTTTTCAAGTTTGTTCGTGTCTGATTGAGTTCTCATATTTCAATTTAGTTTATTTTATGTAAAGTCTGTGTGGATTGATATTCAACCTTTTCGTTATAAACTCTTAATAATCAAATGTATATTAAAAATATCAATGATAAGGAGAAAAAAGCACAATTGTAAATAGTTACTCACTTATTTTAAATATATATACAAAACAATTTAATGTGTCTTTTACTTTATTTCAGAATTTCAATGGGGTGACTTGTGCAACTATCTTTCCTGAGCCCGGGATCAAAAGGTTGGTTGAAGTTTAAGCATACATTTTATATTAAGGAAAGTGTAAAATATAATCATTGAATAGCCAATTTCAAAAAAAACTCACATCTGTCTTCTGAAGCTTAATTTAAAAAGTATTAAATAAAACGACACTTATCAAAGTTATCAAATTAACTTTTAAGTTACTTGCCAATAACAGTCGAAATACTGAAGAACTACTCTTGATCATGATAGGTGCAAAGAAGCATTAAGATTATTTGTCAAAAAATTCAAGATGTGAAATTTTCGAAATTGGTAAATAATTTAATTATTAATAATGAACTTTATCAAATGAAAGCCTAGAGTTATTAATTTCACATTAGCACTAAAAACAATCAAAAAAGCTTAAAATGTCGTTTAGTATACAAAAATAGTTGTTTCGAATCGACAATTTCATTTTATGAACAAGATAATAAAGGCCCTAACAAATGCAAATATGTATTTAAAAAAAAGAAGTTTTCATTGAATGACAATAATGTTTTTTTTTCATTTATTGCATCACAAATTTATCTGAGTTTCAAAAAATTAATGAACTCTTGAAAGATCCAGTTTTAATAAAATTAATAAATGGTTTGACCGAGTAACTTTTATCTCACGTCTTGTAAATGCTAGTTTTAATTTAAACCCTTAAGCCCTATTAAAGTAAAGTCGTAATTGCTGTTCTTACAAGTAGAATTTATAAATTAAAACGACAACAATCAATGAGTTAAATGAGTGAACGAGTAAAATGTTTTCTTTTTACAGCCATCCCAAAGCTTCATGTTAGCTTCATTAAAAAAAATTCAAATGATTTCGCACTCAAATGTAAACACAGATTCCTTAAATACAAAAATACAATTATCACCAATTACTACAAGTTACAAACGCGCGCAATTTTTTGGTATTTGGACAAAACGTTTATTCTTATATAATAAAGATCAAGATTTGCCTGGTTTTTGTTTTCGCAAACTTCTATAGAATTAGTCATTCTTCCATGATACAGAAATGTAATCTAGTCCAAACATTCTTATCGTGATTTGCTTCAGCCATTTATAGACACAAATATTTTTTAAAATCATTCAAATCTACAAATTGTTCTGATAGTCAAAATAAATATTAAATCCTTTCCAGATAAATTGTTATCTACAAGAATATCTTGTCAAAATATTCCTGATCTCAAGATTTCTGGTTGGTGCTGGTAAAATCCTCAAAAAAACTTGATATGTCTGAAATAATTTCTTCTATTCTAGATAAATTATTTTTTATCATAAAATTCATTTGAAATTTAGGTATATACGGATGTATGTACTTGTACAAACATGAAGATACATAAATGAATGTATAAAAAGAAAAACGGAAAAATAAATTTTTTAAATATTATTTTCGGAAATGCCTATCAATATTTATGTGCCTTCGATTAATTTTACTTCCAATGGCATCTATCGCGTGGTTAGTTTACGTTTTTTCTAAGTTTTTTAATTCATGGAAACGGAGGCAATTCCAGAAATACCAATCAGTTAACTTCTCATTATTTATTAAGTAAATATAAGATTAATATAATATAAACAGGTTTTGGTACACAAACAAATTGCAAAATAAGTTATACTTTATGTGATATCCCACCGTGTTTGCAGCGGAAATAATTTCTCACTGTTGATTTAGGAGAAATATTTGTTCTTTTTAAGTGTTTAGATATTCATGTGATAAAATTTGAAATAAAAAGAATTTTTCCCGTATTAGATGAAAAGATTAGATGAAAAAAATAAGTCAACCGACTTATTTTGAAAGGAACTTCAAAGCAATGTGTACACTTGACGTTCAGCATCAGTCGCGTAAAACAACACAAATCTGTACTCGTTGAAGAATAAATTAGAATTAGTTGGTTTATAAAAGAAGTTTAATTAAATTAATATGTTCTCAAATAAATACAATTGGTTTCTGTATTTTTAAAGTGCAACTAGAGAAAACAAACGTCAAAAAAAAAATTTTAATCAAAAGCCCTTCTACATTGGGATTGAGTGTGACTCTATTCATTTGCTTCAAAGGACCAAAAATCTAGGATCTTTGAGGGTTTCATATTGATTTTTTTAACCAGTCACTTTTCTTCTTTTTCAGACTTCTCATTTGAATGAATAAATTGAATTCTTAAACACTACCCATCGTCACACTGAGGGCTAACTTGTTGAATTTATTAATCTACTACTTAGGCCTGAGGCCAACTGATTCCACTTTTTCTAAACAATCTAGAATCTAATATGTTTGTGTAGTTTTGCTAAGATCTATAATCCTGTATGCATATTGTTTTTTCTTGGCGGCCAAAATGTCTGGAAACTATCAAACAATGCATTTGGGAATAGTATTGTTTTGAAAGTTAGTTTGCAAAGTAGATGCGTTTTGAAATTAAATTTTTGGAATAGATTGTTTTTTAAAAATAAAAATGACATTACTTGGTTCAAATTTGAATTTTATTTTATAGAAACCATTTGCAAAATATAATGCATCGGCTGTTTTCATAAATTTGCATTTATAGTTAAAGTTTTGTAGAAGGAGGCTCAAAGTACGGGTGCCTCAATAAGAGTGCACTTTTAAAATTTTGTGTAATTTTTCCGAACAATTTGACAGCTGCCAACTTCAATTGTTCTGATTCATTAAATATGGAACGCTATACAGGAGAAAAACGCTTTAATGACAATGACGCCTCTCGCAAACTTCTGTTTTCGCGAATTGTTGTTAACTGATAATCACCAAGATCATACGATTAAACGCCATGTGATTTCTTTCTTTGGGATTTTGTAAAATGTCGTGTGCTAAATCTCATGGTTTTGGTGACGTCACCTTAGAGCGAGATAATATTTGGGAGAATTACACATCAATTTGATGATTTTGTCAGACCTAACTCCATAAGAAACAATGACTTTCTCGGAATACATTTGATTCTGGCATATCTCATGCGGACTGGTACCGTGTTAAATAAGACAATTTTTCTGGTTCGTATATTTACCTACACAACGTTTAAAATGATATTTTTACTGAGAGGTTTTTTGTTGATTTTATAATAAATAAATATATTGTTTTTTTAATACCAAAGGCATTGATTTTTCTTAGTCTAAACCAATGCAATACATTTTTCAAAGTAGAGTGCATACATTACTTCTCCTATTTGGTAAATAAAATAAAGGCATCTGATGGCAAGATTGTTTATATTAAACAAAAAAACAGTAAGAAATACATAACTTTTAAAATAATTAAATTCAATATAATTTGTAGGATACACAAATTGGTAGCAGCTGCACTGCACAGGCCTCCTCTCCTCTACCACCAATCTTTTTATAATTAATAAAACATTTCAAAATATTCCATTAAATTTTTATTTCCAACTCGATTTGGATTTTAATTTAAGTCATAAGTTATTAAAGCGGTGAATTCTAATAAATTAATTTGGAATTGATTTCAAATAATTTATTGGGATACTAAAATCATATTTATGATTATTTTTGTTAAAAATCAGGAAAAATACAGACAGAAAAAATAATTTAATTGATGTACCTAGCTACTACTGCTTTTTTTTTTGTAGATACTTGCTTCTTTTTTTAAACAATAAAATTTTAAAATCATTTAAAATGATTCAGGAAACAGCTGTATTTAAAAAATATATTCGGAAAAATACTAAACTTATAAAATTTTTTTTATTATTTCTTTCTTTGTGATTTTGTGATGACGATAGTTCTTGTATTGACAATGACAAATTATTTTATTATTAGATAACACGAACTTATTCTCATGGTTTAAGGCTTTAAAGTGGGTTTAGTCATTACAGATAAAATGCATTGGTTTTTTAATTAGTTTGTTAAATTTTTTAATGTTTTATTACTTCTACTTGAACTTAAAAGTTGTACTTAGAAGTATGAGTGTGCAGAATAAGAAAACTACATAGCGGAATGTATGAAAATATTCCAAAACATTTTTTTTGCAATTAAATAAAAATAATTATAAAAATAAAAACCAAAGAACACTTATTTTATATCTTTATTTACTTAATTACTATTGGAAATGTTTTTCCGAGGTACTGCCTCTTGCGAGGAACTAACAAATCCTCCAAGAGTATACTTGTCATGAATAAGTGCTTCTCATCTAGCCGTTTGGACTCGGCAAAATATTGTGGGTCCCTTCCATTCCTGCCAACAACACGCACACAGAAATGGTTGAGAGTTGTAAGTCACTAGGCCCTAGTTCTCCACGAGCTGTTGTGCCACCAAATTTATTTTTTATTTTATTTATTTACTTTATTATTGCATTTTTACTGCAAGCTTCCATCATCAGTACCTAAGGTTTATATAAATTATTGAATAAAATAATATTCTAAGTTATTTATTTAAATTACCAAGTCAAAGTTGTTGTTACCATTTTTGAGAAGATTTAAAAAAAACTACAATTTTTGTATAGCAGCTACTCGTTAAAAAGATGAGCTAAAACTTAAATTCCATTTTTTTCTAGTAAATCACATTAAAATGCTTTTATATGTCAAGGCAAATTGGTCCAACCGTTTAGGCTCTAGCTCGAAGTACATTGACGAACAGACGCTGACTCGCGGACGCACAAGCGCACAGTCAAATCGCTCGTGGTATATCGAGTATTTATTATCAATTTCTTTTGAAGTTTGAAGAATATATTTCCGTGAGGCGTGAATATAGACCATAAGAAGCTCATTTAAATTTCTGAACACTAAAGATAGAACTTATTGTCGAAAAGGCAATCAAGCTAATGTCAAAAACCAACGAAAAGTAGCTTTCTGATCCTCAAAAAAGGTACACACCCGTACTGTACTTATGATCTATCTCTTTTTGGCATTCCTATTTCACCAAATGTGAGTTTTACTTAACATAAGGAAAGTTGAAAAAAACTTGACAAAATGTTCCACTCCGAAATTATAGCCACGCCATATGATTTCCGTGTATTCGCTTGTTTTCTTCCGACCACTGAAGTGCCCCTCCGAGCATAATAGTTCTAGCTCAAGACTTTCGCCTACCTCTACACCTGCTTACAAAACCTCAATACGTCGTATCACTTTTCCGTATTCTGTCAACATAAGAAAAATAGTAGATCCTAATACTTTCAAATTCGTCAAACTTCAATATTTATTACGATTTCTCCATTTTTTTCTGAAATTTTCAGAAATAAAAATGGTTTGACAACCTGCGTTCAGTGATTTGTGAACTGTGACAGGAGATCGTATTGTATCTTCTTAATATATCCATCGACATCCTGAATGCCAGTTATTTTAGGTTAATACTTACCTATGAAGGTCTTTACAAATTGATTCGTTGCACGTTTTGGTGTATTCACATTCACACAGATTCAAAGTTCGCTGTCCTTGGATATTAATCAACACTCAAACAGTTTATTATTGAATTATTCTAAAAATATCTTCCTAATAGTACTTCTCATCTATGTATTTTCAATTTATGATGCAATTGTTTTTGATTTGTTTTTTTAACCAAAAAAATATTAACCTAAAAAAAAAAAATTAAAATTTAATAACTTCCGATTGAGTACAATGATGTCTCAAATCAAGGCTTCTTTTCATCCTTAACTTAATGGAAACGTAAATATACATACAAATTTATTATTCTGTCTGTTTTTTATAAAGAATGGTGCCGATTGATCTACATATGTATTGGCAATTGGCATAATGCCTTGAAATATTTATGACGATTGTAGGAAATCTTCAAAGATATGTATTATTTGTTTTCTTAATTTTAATTTACCTGTTATATTTGAAATGTTATTAATCAACAATAACAAAATAAAAAAAAAAGTGCGGAACACACTCTGCGTCTACAAATGTATAAATGTAGGTACTCTTAAACGACTTCAAGATTTAGTACCGTTTTTATTTACTTATTTGTAGTTTATTTGTTTAGCCATTATGTACATTTTCAAATGTGAGTAATGTAAAGTCTAGTGACGCGTGAAGTTTTGACTAAGTTTTGGATTGTTTTTGATAAGAAAGTTTCATTTATATTTTAAGAAATCAATTTGAATAAACATTAAGCAGGTATTGTTCGCTATTTTAAGAACTCAACAGGAACAAACATTATAGGTACTATTTGTATAAGGTTTTTTTGGCTCTGCTATTTTTGTCAAACTTATGCAAACACTAGATAAACCAGGATCAAAATGTGCTTTTCATAGTTAAAATATTCGTAGATTCACTTGTAGTTCTTTCAGTTTAAAATAAAATCCATTCCATGACAGTCTGATATTAAAAGCGTTAAAATTTTCCTCTAAATTCCAAAACTTTTCCACCTGTTATTTTTCTTAAACCTGCTGATAAGCAATAAAAAATCATCTCACTTACTTACATTCCACACATTTTTGTTTCAAAGATTTATTTATGTTCTGAATAAATAGATTTAATGATGGTGCTAAAGAATTTCTACCTATTGATATATATTTTGGAAAAATTGCAATTTTAAATACATAATTCAGTACAACTTTCTTCTATTGCCTTGTTTATAAAATATTTTTTTTAAACGTTGTTTTTTTTTTAGAATATAAAAAAGAAAACTTTTTGTTCACTTCAACACAAAACATTTAATACACAAAAAGAAGAATTTTTGCTCTTGAACTATTCAAGACTTGAGGCAGAAAAATGAAGAAAAAAATGTGTTCAACGATGAATGAAATAAAACCGTGGGAAATAAAAATATCTTTACTTTTATTTATGTAATTTCTTTAAAGATAGCTTAAGTGATTTTGGAACGTGTTGGATATAAATAAAAAAATACCAATCAGTAAATACTTAAATAAACAAAAACGTGCCAAACTAATTAATAGAGGGAATTATGAACACATATATAAAACCTAAAGTAATCAGATATTTTATGTAGTGTGTTAATTTGTATTTGACACTTCTTGTAGTGTTGCCAAAAACTGATCTTTCGAACTTCAACTACATGTATTGTGTATATACGATACCATAAAGGTACAGAATAATAGTACTCTATTTTCTAAAGCTTGAAATATGTATTATTTTTACATTAAAACAGTTCGAAAGACAAAATTATGAATAAATATAATGTAACACTCCTACCAAAATATAATTTAGTAATCAAAATTATTTTTATCTTTCCAGGGAAATCTTGACAGATAACCAGCAAAAAAAAAAACAAAAAAACTTTAAGGAACAGTTTTAACGCTACAAAATTAATATCATCAAAAATATCGAATCTCTATCATCCAGCAAAGTTTACATAAAGCAAAGAACCATCTATCCTGTAAAAAAAAACAAAAACAACTTTTTTTCGAATTTACTTTTTTTCTTCTAAAACTTACCTACAAAGTATCTGTCATTGAAGATATTTCATAATATACGGGCTTTAGGATTAATCCTTTAACCTGATCACACTCAATACACAAATTAACCCTCCTCCGATGACCAACAAGGTCGTTTTGCCAAACGTATTGGCATTGGTAACACCAACGGTCCGAGCAGATATCCACGTTTTCCATCAACAAATTGCATCAGCAGCAACATCCTGCCTTCAGCTTAAACAAGGACACTCCTACGCCGTCCGAGCTGACCTAAATTATCCGTGAAGTGATTTAGCCTAATTTTGAAAACAAAGATAACCCAGCACCAGTAATCGATAAATAAAAGAGGCTTTCCAGGAGCCCCCAAATTTTCTCGTTCTTTCGTAACAGTAACACATTTAAAACGGCTGAGACAATGTTAAAAGTAGTGGGTGCATCATGGCAGAAAACACGGATAGGGACCTACATCCTTATTGGTGCAGGTCTATTGGTAATTGCTGCTTTTTTCGTTGCCGAAATGGAACGTCCCGAGTATGATGGTACTTATTGTGCGACGGCGTTATGGACTGAGAAGGTTGGCTTTCAAATCGAATACTGGAAACAGCAAAATGATCTCGTTAACATTCCAAAAGGTGCAGCAAGGATATGCTATAAGGATTCGATTTATCAAAACGGGTATGTTTTAAAAAAAATTAACATTATCCGTTTTTGACAGATGTTTTTATTACTTTTAGATGGGCGCAGCTTGAAATCGAGACACAACGTTCGTATCCTGATTGGGTGCAGGCGGTTGGTGCTGGGATGCTTGAGGGATCCCTAACGTGGAATAACATCTACAACCAATGGTTGAAGTAAGCCTTTAAGAGATTTTATTGTTTTAAAGCAAAAAATATTCTGACCAAATTATCTTATTTTTCCAGTACCATTGGTTCAGCCTGTGATAAAGATGAGAATGCTCAGAACTTTTGTACCTGGCTAAGAGATACAATCTACGTAAACTATTTGGCTACTAAGAAACTAGCTCTTTCTCGGAGAAATCATGATCAGTATTGGCATCAAATTTCTTTGTATTTCTTTCAACTAGAAGGTCTAGAGACCGGTTATAATCGTGGTGCATCTCGTGCTCGTTCCGACCTTGAAGAAAAGATTCCTTTTGTAGATATTCTTTTAATGAATTCTGCAGCTGATATCCAAGATTTGAAGATTTATTATGAAAACTACGTCTTGAAGGAAAGTAGTGGAAGTCAATCGGAGAAGAATTTCTTCCTTCCAAGTGCTACAATGTTCACGAAAATCTTCCAAACCGAAGCCAATTCAGGATGGAGGCTACTCTTTGGGCATAGCTCAGCTGGAAGTTATTCTTCTATGTTAAGGATTCAAAAACGATACAAGTTCCGCTACCACTTTTCTCCAGATCAACGATCTAATACCGTTCCAGGAGTTGATATTAGTTTCACTGGATATCCAGGAATATTAGGCTCAACAGATGACTTTTATATTGTAAAGGGACGTCAAGTGCAATCAATTGTTGCTGGAGTAGCAATCAAAAATGAAAATCTTGAATTGTGGAAGAATGTTACTGTCTCTGATGCGATTCCATTGACAGCGCGTGTAATGGCAGCCAATAGATTAGCTCAGAACCGCCGATCTTGGGCGAAAGCCATGTCACGACATCCTTTCACAGGTAACAAGCAATGGGTTTCAGTGGATCTTAATAAGCTAAACGCTCTTGAGAGTTCCGAACATTCCGATGAAAACGAAAGTAAATCTGATGTCTCTAGTAAGCTTGAAGTCTCAATCAATGGCCTTATTTGGATTGTGGAACAACTTCCAGGACGTCTTCATTTTCAAGACGTCAGTAAAAGCTTCTTGAGTGGCAATACTACATGGGTTGCAAATGGGGTTCCGTATTTTGATGAAATTCTTGAAGCCAGTCGAGTGCCTGCAGAAAATTTTAGCATGGATTTGCCCGATGGTGATGATGTAACTACCCTTGAGTCGGTAGAGAAATACCTCCGGCTCAACGGATTCCGGGGTGATCTTTTGGGCGAAGAATCAGTACCCTATGGCAACATTGACATCAAACTATTCTCCTTCAACGCCCAACTTGGCTTGAGTGACTATCATGCATTCGCTGGGCCAATTTTCATGAGATTCCACCATAACCAAGATGATGCTCTGACCCCAGAGTCTCATGTAGTTGTTGATTTGACAACCGAGCTTGAAGTGATCACTGACAGGCGTTCAGTGCGGAATGATATGAGGGCAATTGCTATGCGACAGGGTAGTGGACCATTTAAATGGTCAACGGTAGCAGAGCGTATCCCAGGAGTCGAGCACGAAGGTCATCCAGATGTGTGGGATTTTGACCATGTTTCACCAAAGTGGGCATGGTAGAAATAATAAATGAATATGGAATTTGATAAAAATTGTGAATGAGCTCAGTGTGTTCTTAGAAAATTTAGTATAGAAGACCGTTGATTGTTTAAACCGATGTTGTAGTATTTTTTTTTTCAATTTTGTAAAACCAAAGTAGGTACCTAATTGTTGTAATTTTGAATTTGTTTGCATTTGTTCTCTTGTAGCAATTAAAAATTGTGCAGCACTGATCTTAGATAAATTATCAATAGAATATAGTTAAATAATCTGTGTTTTCCAACAAAACAAAAAAGTGCTTTGTAGTTTAAATTTTTTTTTGAAAAATAGAATAAATATTTTTGATACCAAATAATTTTTTTTTATAAAAATCTGCAAAGAAATAAACAAATGCTATAGAGAAGAATAAGTTGTTGTTTTATATGTTAATATTTTTTTAATTGACAAATATAGTTCGATTCAAGACGTCTGGACTCTGGAAATCTTTTCTTTGTTTTGCAATGGATGATGGATCATATTTAATTTTTTATTTTGATGTTTTTTTGTGGAAATGCCACTACACTGCAACAAGATCAGTTTTTTTCTAAGCGCATTTAAAGCAAATATTTTCTTATTTTTGTAAGTACATATCCATTTAACGAGTGACCAACGAACGGCGAACTAACGTACGCAATGGGATTTAAAAAACCTAAATTCTTCAAAAAAAAAAATCAGAAAAAATTGTTAACGTTAATTTTAAGGTACTAAAATTTACATATTAATTCCTGAAATAAGAGAAATTTGAGTAAACAAATTGGTCGTCGCAAATTACTATCTACATATTCGCAACGGCCAATTGGTTTCATCAAATTTCTTTTATTCACGAATTATTATGTAAATTTGTGTAAACCTCTTCCTCTACCTTAAAATTATCACATTATCTATCTACACATTACATATTTCTACCGTTGTGCCTATTTTTTCGAAGAATTCAGGGTAATGACTGTTTTAAATTCGGTTCCTTCGTTTATTCGTCGTTCGTTAGTGGCTCTCATGTGCATAAACCTTTATTGTGAAGACGTGAGCGCAAAAAAGAAGACTTACAGTCGTATTTATAAACTTTGTCTAACTTTAGACAGCAGTCCAACTAAAAAAAAGTTTTCTAACTTGGACAACGGCTTCAGTTGTCGAAGACTTGTCTAACTTGACATTTTATTTCATCAAATAAGGCATATTTCTAACTATTGAGGGCTTTTAAGAAACTGCTTAACTATTCAACCGTCTTAAGAATCTAGTAAATAAGGCTGTTAAAGTTAGCCTAAACTATTTTGAATAGAACATTATTTATTTGTTTTATATCACAGCCTCGACATAATTTTAAAAAGAAAGGCATAACGAGCTAAAGATATTGCCATCTACTGTCAAATAGAGGCTCCCTTTATCATAGACTACCACCGAACATTTAAAACAAAATTTCACCATTCCTCTCCGAAAGCCACAAAGGAAACCATATATGAAAAGTGGTCAGTTATGAGTTTGCCACATAGCGAAGTGTTTTTATTTTTATTTGATCTATTTGAGGAATTGAGTAAACTTAATTAAAAAATTGAAATCCTTAAGGTCACTTTGTTCACTGCTAATTATCTTTTACCAATGATTATATTGTGATTGGTAAATCCGCAAGTTCGCGGTGCTTGTTCACCATAGTTTAAGTTGTTAATTATCGAAATCAATTAAACATAGTTATCTGTATGATCACATAATCACATATACATGTACCTAAACTCGCTTCTAAATCTTTTCGCTTGCTATTTTAATGGCCAGTTTTCATGAACAAACACTAAAATTGCTTTATCTAAACTCCTTCTAAATTTTATCAAACATTTAAAAAAATTTCAGTTTCACAAATGTAGAAAAAGGACATTTTAATATTAACTGAGTTTGTCTCTCATCCCTGGATAAAAAGAAAGAAGTTGTTTCCCTCCACATGAGAACTTTACAAGAAAAAGGAAAAAAAGCATTAGGTCTGTTTGTTATCGTGAAATTGCATGCAAGTCTCCACAAATTCTTACCAATTTCTGTTTTTCAACTCAAAAAAGTTGCATCGAGAGAGCACAATGAGAGACAGCAAATAATTACCCCTGCCTTGTTGGAAAGCTTGCAAATTCCAGCCATACAAATTTCTGTAAACATGAAGTATTACAACAGCTGTCAAAAATCGTGGTCGTCAGTTTCTGTCACAGCATTGCCATCAATTGGAAAATTTTCCGAAGTAAGCTTTTAAAAAAATGCATAATTTGTGTCTCTAAAGCTAAAAAGATCAAAAC
The DNA here is from genome assembly GCA_946251815.1 of Dasysyrphus albostriatus. Taxonomy (NCBI): domain Eukaryota; kingdom Metazoa; phylum Arthropoda; class Insecta; order Diptera; family Syrphidae; genus Dasysyrphus; species Dasysyrphus albostriatus. The sequence goes on from OX276336.1 coordinate 145,747,857, forward strand.
TTGTTAAACTATTGACTATAAATTGTTCTGGTGTTTGATGGCTGATGTCTTTATATCGAATTCCTTACAACCAAGAATTCGATTTTATTGTAAACAATTCTGATTTTATTCTGTGAAAACAAATCTTCCATTTTCAGCAGGATCTCAGATAGATTTCATACACAAGATTTGACATTTCTCTGGAGTTGAACGTATTCTGCGGCGAGTTCTTACAAATATTCTAAGTGTTCGTTCTTTATTTAAATAGATTTAAAGTAATTAAATTATTAAAACCAATTTTAATTAATCAAAAAATAGTTAATAATTAATAAGAAGTTATCAAAATATCAATTCTTCGATTCAAAATGCAAAAACTTGATCAAAGATATATGTAAGCCCCACTCTCGCAAATGTCTTCTTGTTTGTGATTGATGAATTGTTTTTAATGAATTTGGGTTGCTTTTTTTTAACTATAATGACCGCAACACTATTTTTGTGTATTTTTGCAACATTTCTCGGAAATAAATATGTTTTTAATATAACACAACGACGTGATTATCTGAATGCACTTTTCAATATTTGTGATTAGTGTGTATGTATATGCGAACTTAGTGTTTTTACTTTTTGCTTCAAAGGTACTGTCAAATGGCAGACAAACAGTTCCTCGCGAAAAATTTCAATTTTCAAAAAATCGATTTGAAATGGTGTTACTTGGTAAGGAATTCAACATTATTATCCGTTAAAAAATTTAGATCTGCAATTGTCAAGAATTGTGTTTGGACAGATCTGAATGGAAAAAATTAATTTTTTAATACCATAAGAAAACCTTATCAGATCCCTGAAAAAATAGTAACAAAATTAATAATTGGTGAAAAGATGAACCTAACAAAAGGATAAACAAGGGAATTCTAAAATTAAGAAAACAATCATTCTGGTTTTGCTTGATTTTGAAATCATTTTGTTTGCCAAAAAATGATATACTGCCCCAAAATATAAGGTCATAGGTCTTGAGTCATAAAAAAAGTTTCAATTTGAATATAACGTCACTTTTGAGCTGTTAAAATTCGATTGTCACTGTGACAAATTTTTAAAGTAAAAGTAAATTAAAGCTTTTAAGGCTCTCCCAAACCAACGCGAATTCGTGGCGACGGTGAATTTTTGTTGTTGTTTAGCGTTGTGTATATGTCAAATTTTGTACTATTGTGAATGATTCGCTGCGAATGCGGAGCGAAGAGCCTTAAGGCTCTCCCAAACCAACCTTTGAGAGCCTTTAAGGCTCTCCCAAACCAACGCGAATCGCTCCGCATTCGCAGCGAATCATTCACAATAGTATAAAATATGACAAATACACAACGCTAAATAACAACAAAAATTCGCCGTCGCAGCGAATTCGCGTTGGTTTGGGAGATCCTTTATGCTACTATAAAACACAAGGTGTCAAAATTTTAGTTAAATTGGTGGTTTTTGAATACCTAAACTTCAAAATAAACGAGAAATCTTATTAAGGGTATTCATATAACAGCGTAAAACTGTCGTTGTAAAATTTAAATCTTCGTAATTCTGTCACAATTTGTATTGAATATTTGACAGATTAACGCAGTTTACAACTTTACAACTGTTACCACGGCTTTACGCCTGTAGCATTTTAGCTCAATATTTTACCGTTAACCCGGCCTCCAAGACGAAATGAGTATTTTATGGGAAAACCCAAGCAAAATGTTCGATCCTAACGTAGAATTACGTCCCACTTACCGTTGTTTCACGAATTAAAGCATTAGAAATATAAAATTAATTAACTCAAATTATGTACCTTTGCAACAATAAAACTAGAGTGCAAACGCACGACCTATTTCTTTGCAATAAAAGATGTGAAAACACATTTACAAAAACGTTAAAATTTCAAGGCAAAATATCAAATTAAAACACCCAGATTTCTCAAAAATATGTTGTTTGTAGTTGGTTGTTAGGAAGTTTGTTAATTAGTAATTAGTACGTCACGCAAAAAAATTACTTTTTGTTAAAATAATTTAAAAAAAAACTCAAAGCAAGAATTTTTATCGCTTACAAAAATACCTACACCCTCAGCAACACTTATCAGGAACTTCACCATTCCTTTCCACAAGCTTTTTGTTTCAGTGTTCAACGTTCAGCCCTAATTCGCCCTAATTTATACACCCAGCCGAAAAATCTACTTATTCATTCTTCTTTCACACATTCTCTGCTCATTTTCCTATTCATATATGAATTTCGCTCAGAAGAATTTGAATGAATGTGTATATCTCAATCTCACCACCTCACGTTCTTTCGTATACGCATATTATATTCATTCTTCATAATACAAATTTATATTGTCGCCGTCGTTGCCGACTTTATAAATAAAATACACTTTATTTTTTCTTTCGTCCCAACAAAAAAAAAAAAGAAATAATAAATATTGTGTCAATAATCGTTTGCTCTCCACCGTTTGCCGCAACAATATCCACCAAAGTGCAACACGTAACAATAAAGTGAAATTAATCAATTTTTATCCAATTTGCGTAAAAATTTGGTCTTGATTTTGCAACGCAGTGAAAAAAAAAAACAATCCCGAAAAAAACCCCCAGTGAGAAAGGTGAAAATCCTGGTTGTGTTTGACCTCACCACTGTTGTTTCTCAAGTGAATAATTCTGTGAATGAATTCAATTTTTTGACATAATTCAGTAAAATAATTTAAAAGTTTGTTAAAGTTCTTTCTTCTTCCTTGAAGTGAATAATTGAGTCCTTGAACGTTTTTTTGCTTTTTTTTTAATCTCCAAAGGCCTTCGCAATTGTAATCTTTTTTTCCGAACTGCATTTTTGCATTGACAAAATTGCGTTTAAGTGTATAGAGTGTGTTTACTCGTGTTTTCGCCTTATTTTTGGTCATCGCGTTTGCGTGTGTGTTGATTTTTGCAGCCGCCTCTGCTGTCATTTGAACTGACATTTGCCGTGTGGTGAATTCTCTTGATAATTGTTTTTTTTTTCTGCTGTATCTTTCAGATTGCGAATTGCGTAAAAGTCTGTGCAAAGTTTTCGTTGTCGTTCTTGTGTCATTTCGTGTGCTTTCTACAAGAAATCCTAAACAAAACAATCTACAAACCGTTAAAATAATCAATTTTCTTTGTGTGCCACTTAAAAGTTAATCAACAAAAGCTCCGGAATCAAGTGAATTTCGTTAAATAAAAAAACAAAAAATTGGTGAAAATAGACTGATTCAAGTGCCTTCACTGAATGCATTTTCTGTGCTCTCTTATCGTTAACTTTTCTTCTGCACTTGCTCTTTCAACAAAACAAACAAAAAGTGCTCATCAACACCCACATCACATTTGCAAATCTCCTTACACTCCACAAACTGTGCTATATTAAATTTTGTTTAAATTTTTCAAATAAAATAATAAATTGTTTGCCTTTGTCTCTGTGAAAATTAGAAATTAATTGTGGTGAATTTATAATAACAAAATTGGATTTTTTTCCAACAAGAACAAAAAAAAAATACAACCAGCCGCCATCTATCTGTGTTGTGTTGGTCTCTCTCATTCTCATTCGCAAGAAGACATTTTGATTTTATACAGAATCTCGGCGAATTTCTGTCAAATTCAAGTTTGTTTTTTTTTGCTGCTCTTAAAATTTGCCCGGCATTTCAACAAAAGAAAATAAAGAAAACAACAGAAGTGATTTTTTTTCTATTTCAACATTTTGTAATAACTTAGTGGTAAGTATTAAACAAATTACAATTGAAAAAGTAACATTTAAGTTTGTAGGTATTTATTTTATTCCGAGTCACACACAAACATACTTGGAACAAAAATTCGATGGCCGCCGCTGCTGATTGGATTGTCACTTTCAGTTTTGTTTTTGTTTTCTTTTTTTTTTTGTTTCTTCTTCCTCCCGCAATCAGTTTCTACTGCTTGAATGAACACTTTCATTCCCAATGAGATTTTTTTTAATTCTTATTTTGATTCTATTTTGTTTTTGGCTGGGAATTGCGATAGCTAGTTGTAGTGTAGTTGTAAAGGTTAGCTAATTTTGGAACAAAATTGAATTGATTATGTTTATCTATTTGTATTTTTACTTTTTTAGCCGTAGCTCGTAGGTAGGTACCTATGTAAATATATGTTGTAAGAACGTGAGTTTTTAGCAATCGGTCACGCGCATTTAATAAAAATTAACTTATAGGTAGGCTAGGCTACTCAAGGTACTGTTTCCCAAGAAAACTGTTGAAATTGGGGTCTCCCAGGCCACTTTACATACCCAAGCAAGTCACAAGTGCGCGGTACAGAGAACCAAACAAGTGATTTAAATCCTAAAAACTCGTGAAACGGGACACTCAAGTTACCCATTTGGTCTACAGCCACACTAACTTTTATAGACCTATGAATTGTCACATAATTCAGTAGAAGCGATGTTGTACACGAATTAAATGTGATTGATGGTTGTGTAGTTGAAACAATTCTTTCTTGAAGATCTTGCAAGCAATGCAAGGGTTCCATTAATCGGACAAGCTGTTCTCGGAAGATATTTTGTAGGCGAATTGGTTAACAAAAGGTTCCAAAGAAGAATATCAATGGATATGCCTAGTGGGTCTTAGGTTTTTTTTTTATTTTGGTATCAGCATACGCCGTTAGTTTGTGCTTATGAGAGAGTTCACTGTACTACTAACAAATAGCTTGCCACTCGACGTAAATAGAAAGGCAGCTAGGTCGTCAGGTGTAACAGATTTATCGAACTTAAGCTAAGATATATTTTTTTTCGTATAATTCGTAGCTATTTTAGGTATTTATTCTTTATTTTTTTTAATCATATAAAGTAGGTGCATAGATCCAATACAATAGATAAAAAACAATTTTTTGTGGGTAGGTAGGTAATCAACTTTCAAAAATTCCCATACAAGGTTATACAAATTTCCATGTCAATGTGATAATCCGTATGAATACAAATTAACACCTTAAAAAGACAGATTTACATTATAGTTCTCAAATCGATAAAGTCTCGATACGGCAAAATATTCTAACACAAGAAACAATGAGTATATTCACATAACTGATACCTGATACGATTTCGATCGTCTCATTGTTTCTAATGTTAACATATTTTATCGTAGCGAGAGTGTATCGGTGTCGACACACCAGTGTGGATCTGGTCTCAAGGGTCTACAAAGTCTTTTTTGTTGCAAATACCTACCTACCAATTTTCGAATCTTAATCCGATCTAAAAACTGGTCATTCCACTCTAGTTTTTGAGAGGCTTTGACAACTAAAACTGCTTTAGTTTTATCGACTAATCAATTTTCTTCTAGTTTTTAATTCTTGTGAGATAAATTAAAAGAACTACGACAAAAATCCATAAAAAAATTTGAGAGCCACGTGCGTCGTGGCCTTATTGGAGGATTTATTTCCAATTTAAAATTTAAATATACAAAATGGTAGGTAGATATGGTTGTTTTAATAGTGTTTTCGACGAATTCTTGATAAAAACTTTCCTCGGTTCGATTACTATAAAACTTAAACTTAATATAAAAAATAAACTTTTTAACCTTAATTTGACTAAACCTTTTACACACCTCTACATACATATATACTGCTAGATAATAATCATCTTTTGCTGGTTGTTTGCTAGCTATGTACCTATAACTGCTCATGCGTACTCACAATAATACAATCACAGTCGGTTTGTCTGTTTTTTTTTGTCATTGCAAGGAGCAAAATTTCAATTAGGTTTTGTTTACAATGTCAATTTGAAGGTTTTTAAGGTGGTTATTTTTGGGTAGTGTTTACTTACTAAGCGGTAGGCACATAATATACCACAATTTAATTATTTTGGTTGGGTTATTCATTGGACACTGACGATGAGGCTTCGCTTCAGTTTTGCTGTCACAATTGATCGGTAAAAGCACTCAAGCTTGATGAAATCGGGCCTGAAAAATCCGATGATGATGATGACACGGTTGGGCTTGGAAATATTTCAATTATCCACATCAACGATTAGATAAATATTTTCCTTCCTCAAAATTTTACACCAAAATCGAATCAACACTTTTAATTAAAGGCTCAACTACCTACGACAGAATTCATACTAAGAAAGTAATGTTACATCTTTGATTTATCGTCTGACTTAATTTTGGTTCCAAGTCCACATAAAATTTCTTCCTCAAAATTAACTACGCTTCAACAAGTGTTTACAATGCAAGGGATTACAAAAACATTTTTTTTTAATCCTATTTCAGATTGAATAGAAAGTTAGAACAGAAAGAATGCATCAACCACGTTATAGCCCAGCCCCACAGCCGCAAGTTGGAGGTCTAGCAGGCATGCGGCCACCTGCTCAACTTCCGCGACCACAAACTTTTACAAACGTAAGTAAATAGCATAAGAACTAGCGAATAGAAATTTGTAATTACATTATTATTTGTGTGTGTGAAAATGTTGAAGTCTCTTTTTTATTTCTATTGATGATTTAACAATTTCGATTATGCAGTTGGAAGGAAGGTGTAGGTATAATGCCTATTTTATCAGATTAGTGCTAGGTATTTCCTAATCAAACTCACACCCACAATATAAAATAAAATAAGTAGCAAAGTGTGCCACAAGTCGAGGAACGGAATCAACAATGTGCGACGAACTTTTAATAAAATTCGAAGTTCGATGCCCTCGTAAGCACGCAATAGTTTGTCTATCTTCCCTTTGCTACTGCTCTATTGCTCATTCTGTGTCTCGAGAAAAGTGTTTAATATCTTAACTTGTTGCATGTATTTTTGGCACGCACGCACGCTGGTGATCTATTGCGAACTCACGATCACGAGACACAACATACGAGTTTCCCATTTTCATCTCCCGGAAGTTTCAAAACTGTAGTCTCTGCTGCTTGTGTTCCTCCCTACTATAGGCAGCAGCAACAGCAGCATCAACAACGATCCGCCCGCCTACAGAAAGATACAGGTTTTCTGTTGCGAGTTCTCACAAATACAGTTGTAGTGTGCAATGCTGCGGTGCAAGATTCTATTTTTAGCAACAGCATGGCATGGTATGTTGCATAGGTATAAGCTCTGTTGTGTACCCCAGGGGCAGGGGCACGAAAAAAGAAAAACCATAAAACTCTCGCGTCCGTTAGATTTTACGACTGTTTTTCGCGGATCCGCGAACTGATGTATTGATGGCGGCAGCATGCAGAGCGGAATCACGAATTCATTGTGGCGCATCAGTAGAGATAGAGGAATAGTGCTCTTTTCTGGTAATGGCCAGGCCAGACGAAGCCACATCAGTGTGATTGTTACGCTTGTGTTACCTTTGCGGCCAGAGCGAGATGTAATATTGCTAACTGACTGAGCCTGAGCATGCCTAGAGCGTTGGGTCATGATGCCAGACCATGCCATGCCGGCCGGCGTAGATAGTATCTATATTTGATGGTTGTCTGTTTAATTTGCTGGCGATAGAGGTGCTGGCGGTGCAGGTGGTGGGTGTTGGAATTGCAAATTGTCGTTAGTGGTGGTGTTGGTTGTGCATTTACGCTCATTTTTACATTGAGCAGAACCCGTTGTCGTCGCCATTGCCATCGCCATCATCGTCGTCGTAGTTGTACTCGTAGTCGTCACTGTCGTCATTTGGATGTTGTAATACTAATCCACTTAGCTGCAGCACCAGCAGCAACCAACCATCCACAGAGGCAAGTGGATTGAAGTGGGTAAGGTGACTGCAGCAATTCGATGGAACGAGCTTTGATTTTTCTTTTTATGCATTGCATTGCACTGCACCCTATAACCAGATGAAATTTATTTAACTTGTGGCCATTTGGATGGAAATTTGAGAGAGATACAGGTTGAGATATGTAAGAGGTGAGAGGCAGTATTTCGCTTTTTTTTTTCTTCCTTTTTATTTTTTTCGGTGACTTGGCTAATTAAGGAGTTTTGTGTGTACCTTTTTATCGATTGCTGCACGACAACGACGACTATGAGGATTGAATTGCAGAGGTGTTATGATGACAAGGGCTAATTATTAAGTGAATTCAAATGAGAAACTGGTGGATAGAAGGACCTGCTATTCAAGCGCTACCGCACAGACAAGTTTTTGGAGAATGCAAACAAGCTCGATGTTATATAAGCTGCTGAACTTGTTATAACATAACGAACTGTCTGAAGTGTTACAACTTCTAGGTGCATTCAATTTTAGGTTGAGGGAATATCGATATTTTTTTGAATTATTTTTTAAATCACTAATTGGATAGATTTTCTAATTTCAAAATGTTGTTAGTAAATCCCCTCAAGATCCTTTGTATTCACGTTTTTGTCAAAAGAAATATCATGAATATTATTTGCTTTTATAAATTTATCTGACTGTACTCTAAAAGAAACACCGTTTTGGAGGTTATTTCAATTTTTTGGCTAACAAGTTGTGTTTTGATGGGTTCAACAAGATGTTAAAGTACTGATTAGTAGGTAGAAAAAAGTTCAGAAGTTTGAAGACCTGATAAATTATAATACCTAGCTGGCTACCAAGTAAGATCTCCAACAAAATCTACACAAAGATTACCTACCTAGTTATCAAAGAATCATTAAGTTTTGTAAACACCCTTATTTTAAAATTAGAAGGAAGGTATATGTAGGTACCAACCTGGAATGAAATTAATTTGTTTTTACCATAATAGTACCTCATCACTGAGAACAGAAATTATAAGTTTAAAAGAGAATACAAAACACAAGAAGAAAATAATAACCCTTATCCATTTAAATTGAAAAAAAATATTAAAAAATGCGTTACCTTAACTCAGTTTTGAAGTTGAATAATACCAATCAACACCCGAAGAGAATACTACAGTCCGTGAGCTCCCAATGACTTTTTACCTCATCTCCTCCATTGCAAATAGTAGGTACGTATCAACGATATCAATAATTAGGACGAAAATGACAACGATGACGTTGACGACGTCGACGTCGTTGACGACTCCGTGATCATTACACACAAAAGGGCTGATTCCGCTTTAAGGAAGTAACCTATTCCGTTTCGTCGAACAGAAGTTCACGGTGCCGAGAGTCCATCTGTTGATTTAATTTGTGGGAAACTCATTATTACATCGAATATGTGCTTGTCATTGGAAATCATTAAAATTGCAAAAAATAAAACAAAATTGCGCAGATAAATTGAAAATTAAATCTCTCGTCGCGTGTTTGGTGAATCCTTATATGTATACCTACTTGCAGTGTCCTTGTGCTATGCACAGATTCTTATTAAGTGGATGAAAGAGCATTTCTCTTGTTTTGTTCGTTTTTCGAAAGCAATTAATTTAATTAAATATAAAATTAAAGTTATTGCCAAGAACAATCCAAAATTGTATTTTCTCCCAAAATAAAAGTTAAAATAAATCGAATGCATAGTATACATAGGTACAATAACTACAAAAGTTGCCACACTATATACAATTAGAGATATTATTACTCTGGTCACGTTGCTATAAAGTTGCACATTAAAATGACACAACTGCCACGTTTGCATCTGCTGACTGTGTTTGTTGGTTGCTTCTGGGTTCTGGTTTCTGTTGTTGCAAAACATAAGGAATAAGGACCAAAATGTCGAAACGAAGCAGTCATTGGTCAGTGATTTTTTGTTGCTGTTTAAATCCAACTTTTTTTTGGAACGGAACGTGATGTTAATATATTTTTTTTCTTATTATTCTCCATACTGCACTGGTTTACTTTACAAATTCAGAATTCAAAAAATGCATTACATTAAGAACACTGAATTCAAGTTGAATGCAAAATAACAGAAAATTGCAACCATTTAAAGCAAGAAAAGGTGCGAAAGAGGCCAAGGGTTTTTGTTGATGTTACTTATGGACGTGCAATAAGGCTGAGAATTATGTTCTTAATTTACATCTTTTAATTAACCTTTTTATGTGTGTAAGGTAAACAGTGGGGGATGTGCATTTTAATGAAAAGGCACGAAAGACGGTATCTATACATGTAGAATAATCTTTATGTAAATAAATATGTGTGAAGGAAGAGGTCTACAAGTTTCCGATTCATAGGTAAGCTGATAGTCGAGATAAATTCGGTATAACATGAGACTCAAGGTTCAAAATTTGTGTGAACTTAGATCCAGAAAGTCTTATTTTTGTTTGCTAAAGATGATCATTTGAAATAACACATTTGATCTACAATATAGCTTTAACCACTTCCCAGGTTCAATCAATCATCATTACTGGTGACAGCCATTAGAAACACCTTAATATAGAATGACGAACAAATCAAATTTTTTAAGCTGCCTAACCCAGGTCAACACAATTTGCGTTGGAACGAACATTTAATTTTCCTTCAAAAATTTGTTTTTCACATTTTTCTTAAAGAAGTTATGTACATTATATATTTGGTTTGATTATAAATTTACGATTACTCGACCCGAAAAAATATTAAAAAAAAAAAAACTTAATTTTTGTAACCTTTTAAGAGACTGCATTTGTGGCTTCTAAAAAAACTATAGCCTGTCATTTAAAGTTTCCCCGTTATTTTTCAATATTTGTTTTCTATTTTTAGTCATTGGCCATTGCGGCTGAACAGGCGAAATAATCTCCTTTTGGATACGATTTTGTTCACGTCTGAATTCAATCTAAACATTTTAATTTCGTTTCGCGGGTTATAAGTATCATCCTAAGCCCATAATAAGTAACTTGAAATGAAAAGAGGGGTGAGATCAAAATCTGAAAAAAAGAGGAATGTTTTGTTTTTTGCTTAGAGTCATTTGGTGTCTATTCAGTTTGGAATTTAAAAAAAAAAAACCAAAATAAGAACCACCCTAATGTACAAAATATTAAAACAGTGATATTGAAAAATTTCTGTATCCAAATCTTAATCCTGTGTCGAAATTCGCAACCACTCGGAAAATGAAGGCTAGCTATAAATTTTTTGAAAACTTATTTTATAAATTTCATATTTTATGAATGTGCACAGTGATCGTAAGTATTAAATGGAACATCACTCAAATGGAAGTGTTAAACTTTGTGATTCATTCACCCTGCGAAGCTAGCTTTCAAACCTAATTAAGTTATTCAAAGTGGTTGAATACATTTTGAGAAAATGGTACCACAAAATTTATGTAAGGCTATTTATATATACAGACATACATAGATATAAAATCAAAATTTCAAACAAAAACTGTCGACCTGATTTTGAGATATCGAATTTTCAAAAAAAAAAAAATGCACGACTGGATCGCACGTACTTGCTCTTATGTTCAAGTTGCTTTTAATTAAGAACATTAAAAGTAATTATAAAAAAAATATAAAAAAGCATTTTAATCGTTCTTTTAATTGTATAAACAACTAGTTTAAAAATTTAAAGCTCAAAAATAAGTGTGCCATTTGATTACTTGAAAAAATATGAATATGTGCAAAAACAAATTTAAAATCGTTGAAGCGGTTTTCTTAAAAATAATTGTTTTATATATAAAATTTTAATAACATTTTTAAAAAAAGTTTTGATATACCAATTTTGAGAAGGTATGTAGATATGTATTAATATACAGTTTTTAACCTAGTTTCAAAAATACTCATCAACTCATTTTCGAAATATTGAATAGTCAAAAAATGTTTTTTAATATTTTTAAAAAGTCCAAAATTTATTTTTTTCAAAATTTTGATATTTTTATATATACAAAAATGTATACAAAAATCTTTATAGCATGGCAAGATGCAGTCTGCCAGATTGACAACAAGAATATTATCTATAACATATTTGCAAATAAAAAATAAATAACTTTAATAAAATTATTTTACACAATCATTTGAATATTTTTAATTTGTGAATTAGAACAAACATCACATTTATTACAAATGCATTATACATTTTCAAAAATCTTCATAAAGTATTCGCTCCCTATACTTCACTGCAATTTTACAGTACTCATACATTTTTGGAACATCCATCTCATTAAGCTTCATAAGCACTTGCTCCTCCGATAAAAAATCACATCCGAAAATACTTCTCCTGGTTTCTCTGAGAGTTGGGCACCTGCCAACAAAATGAATGATGTCTTCCCGTTCCGCTAAGTTACATATACTGCACTCCAATTGTAAATCCGGTCTGTGAGGAATGAAGTTCAAGTTGAGTAGCTCGCTTCGAAGTCTGACCATTGAAGCAATCACGTGGACACTATTCGTATCTTGAAAATAATTTTTGTCCAAAAGATTATGATTGAGCCTACTGTAGACTGATCTGTACTGCGAGCCAGATGCTTCAGCTATGTATTCCACTCTACATTGCTCATCCACTTTTTCTATAATTTCGTACAGAAGACTCTTACTACCCATTATATCTTCAACATTAATGCTCAGACTCATATCACATCCTCTGGCTAGTTCCATCCAATCTCCATACCAGCTGTTTTTGTCCTGTATTGCTTTAAGGACTATTTTGAAATGTACCTAATGTTATTAACATAAAATCGTTTGAGCCGTTAATGAGAAAATTAATTAAGTTAATAACGGTTTTCGGTAATTTTTTTTCTTATCAAAAAGTACACAATAACTACCTACAAAAATACGCTGGATTTTGTTTTATCAATATCGTTAGAGCCGTTTTTGAGATAAATAAGCTTTTCATTTACGGTTGTAGGGCAGGTACCGTTTTTTTTTTTGGGTGGTAAAAAAAATTTCAATTTCCCCTCTGGAGAGTTACAAAAAAGCCTTAAGTTAAAAATTTGACGAAAATTACATCAATGGTTTAGGCTGTAGGTAGATATACGGACAGACAGAATTGTGCCACGCACTTTTTTGTGGTCTCTATCATCGTAATGTCACGTTTGATTGTTATTTAGAATTTTTTTTTGCACGAATCCAAAGTTTGTCCTATAGTGCCTACATATGTATATCGCAAGTAAAAATTGTGACAGGTACAGTTATTTTTGGTTCTAAAAATAAATGACAAGTAATGTGTGGGCGGAATGACAAAAAAAATGTAGCAACCTTGACGAAAATCGTATGTTCATAAAAGCTTTAATTGCAATTTAAAAAATACAAATAGTTGTGAGCAGCTTCCAGAGCGTTTCTGAATCTAAACAAATATTTATAAGTAAATATTTTGTAAAAAAAAAATAGTCAAATTCCGCACGCACTGTTACCATTCATCAATATATTACTGTCGTCACAATCATTTACTTTTAACACATAATAACGTACTTCTATAACTTCCGAAATATGTTTCCAGAAAATAATAATAAATATATAATTCTTGAGGAAATAAGTCCATAATTCCAAACAGATGAAATTGCAATATTATTTAAGATCGATTATTATAGCAAGACGGCTCCTTCAATTGCGGTTAACATGGCTTACGTGGTGATTAAATTAATTGCAATAGAACTATGTTTTAGAATTTCGTTAAAAAAAATGGACAAAAAAGAACCTACCTAAAGTTTGAACTTTTTTTTTGAAAAAAATCTACTTATTTTTGAGTTATTCCTCGAAATATCAGAGAGGCAAACGAAATTCAAACCTTTCCCAAAAGACACCATGACAATATGCAAAAACGGGTACTATAATAAATTACTTTATAATTTTATAAATTCGAAAATAACTTTGATTTAGTAAACATTTGACCTTAACTTTATTGCATACATTTGGCAGCACTTTTCCATGCAAATTTTCTTCTTAAAGAGAATTTCATATACCACATTTTCATTCTCTTTTAACAAATGTTGCCATTTTCTTATACACCTGCTGCTGCTCTTTTACATGTGTGTGGAACATTTTGCGCATGTCTGTATCATTTTCACCATACTCTCCTGATTATTAATCGCAATCAGCCGACAATCAAAACATCTGGTATTTGTTTAAAGTTAGATACAAAACTTCAGAGAGCGATACCCACAACCTACAATCTCTGACTTTTTCAATGGCTGCATTAGCCGCTTCTCAATACAAAACAAGAATAATTGTTGAAAGTCAGAAAATAGACATTCAATTTCCTTCTTCTCTTAAATGCTATTTGTAAAAAAAAAGAAATAGAAGAAAATCGTGGCACAGCCACAGCACAAAGCTAAGGCAAGACTATCTATTTTATTAAGACCTTGAGAGCGCGCAGAAATTTCCACCAACAAACTGCGAGAGTAAAATAGAAGCAACAGAAAACTCCACCACGAGTTAAACTCTATATAGCAGCACCACCAACAGCGGCAGCAGCACCAGCTCCATCCGAATCATCAGGAGCACCCAAACAGATTGAATCTTGCTGTTAACAGGGAGTGGCATACAGGCACCATAACGTGAAGACATCTAACACGGTGATGACACTCTAGTCTCGCTTCTTCTCTAGAAATTAAAATTAAAAAAAAAGACTAAGACCATTGTTAAACAACGAAATTTATATAAAAAAAATTTAATAAAACCGGAAGCGTAATAGAGAAGCGAGAAGTTTCTTTCCGATTCATAGAGTGTAATAACAGTTAAATCTTAAAAAAAAAATATTCGTATCCGTTAATGACAAGCGTAATAATCTTGTCCGTGGTCGGAGATCGAAAATTATTCGATATTTTTGTTTAATTTGTAAAAAAAAAAAAACAAAAATACTTACTCCTTGTGCTGTAGAAATTAAAATTAGCTTGCTTCTTGCTTAAATACAAAATAATCTTAATGGTGCTTAGAAAATTTTTCACATAAAATACAACAAAAACAAAATATACAAAATTGATATATTTTAGAGAGATAAAATAGTTTTCTTGATTTTATGGTGTTTATTATACAAAAATTTCTCAGAAAGAGATAGAGAACCTACATTTATAATACTTTTCTCCATAAATATTAACCTAGACGAATTCAAATAAAATAAACAATTTAACTATAGAAACTGTTTGTTGCGTGCTTGTAGATAATTTAAATACATACACACCTAATTATTTATCATCTATTATAAACTTTTCTGGGTCAAAACAAAAAAAAAAAAGAAATCTTAATTCGACATAAAAAAAAATATATGTAAATTCCACCGGCAGTGATTTGCAAAATAATTAAAAACAAAAATAAAACCAATTGAATACATTTCATTACTGTCCTTAAATTATCGTTCCTTCAGTGAATAAATTTTGGTATTGATATTAAATACTGTCACTCACAAAAATACTCCGAACCCTTTAAACGTACTAAGTTCCATACAAAAAATATCTTTTAACTATAATTCCTTTAAAATAATTCACTACCTTTAGAAATATTGAAATCAGTGAACTAAAAAAGTGATTTTAACTTTTTTTTTTGTAAAAATACAATTAGAAATCGACAGAAAATCAAAAGTGGTAAAGTTTGTCTTGACTATAAAACTCCTAAGTCTAAGCAGAATCCCATTAGCTTACATTCAAAAAATAAATCTTAAACTTTAAAGCCCTTTGGTGCCCCCCATATAGTCAAAATTTTAATAATTGCCGAACACAATTGTTGTATATCCATAATTAATTAAACTTAATATAAAAAAGAAAAAAATATAACTTACCGCAAAATTAGTCAGTCTTTCAACTTTTCTCCATCATTGAATTTTGAAAACGATACGTTAAGTTACAAAAAAAATCAAAAATTAAAATCAATAAAAATTGATGAAAAGTAAGAGTAAATAAAAATAAATTAAGATTAAACTAAAAATTAATTAATTAAATAAGAATTTTATAAGTTATTTTAACTAATAAAAACAAAAAATAAAAATAAAAATAAAAAATACAAAATTTAAATTTAGAATTTGAAAAGTGCGCGTTTGCATAACTAAGACAAAATAATAATAATAAAAAGAAAAATAACTTAAAAGTAAAACCACTCAAACCTCGTTGGATTTACTTACACAAAAATATTCACAACCGGTAGTAAAAAAATCGACAAATAAAATAAAACAACAAAACTCCCGCAAACATTTTCCTAAGCCAGTTTAACGGAATACATTTAAAACGGAATCTTTAAACTTCAACGGCTACAGCCTGATTGCGACACCGAATACAACTCCCTGTGTTTATTGCATTGTGCCTGTTTTGGTAATAAAATTTTACACTAAAATGTTTTTGTATTCAATTTTTTTTTTATTTTTAAGATTTATTATACATACATACATACAAGTCGTATTTTCAAATATTCCATCCCACCATACCTACTCAACAATAAATTGAAATTTTTAGGTTAAGGCTTAAAAAGGAAAAATGGTACTTTTTGATTTAATAAAATGGCAGAGAAATGTCTTTGAGATGTGACCTTTCGCATTTAGTATTTTGCCTCTTATTATTATTTATTTGTTTTTATTCAATTTTTTTTCAATTTATATGAAAATATATTTCAATGGACATTTGGTTAGTATTTCTGTGAAGTACTTAAAATACAAATCCGGCTGCAATTAGAATCGTGAATTTATTTTGTCTGATAGGTTGGTATATTTTTGGAGAGGAATTTCTGTTTAATTGGTTTTAATTTGAATTTTATAATTTGCCAGTTTAAGCACATTAATTACTTAATTTTTTTGACATGTTTATGAATATCTGAATTGGAATATTTATAAGGAAGTTAAATTCGAAGATGTGACGTACGTCATTATATTGTATTTATTATTGTTTAAATCCATTTTATTTTGTAAACATCACTCTGACACTTTATCAATGTCGATTTGTATATCTAAACAAATACCAATTTTAAAACTATAAAACAAGTTAAAAATCATCAGTAAACATAAAGATTTTATTATTCAAGGTGACCATTGAAAATAGTATAAAAATAATAGGCCCAATATGATGATATATTTATTTTATTTGTGGTGGAAGTTTATAGACGAATCAATGTCCAATTTGAAAAATTCATAAGGCCATAATTTATAAAGCAGTATTGTGTTGAAAGCTCTACCAAACGTTTTACAGAAATTTCTCTGGATAGGTAGCTACCATACCCCAATTTTGTTTTTTTTAAATTTTCCCGAAAATGCATGATTTTTTTTACTAAATTTCGTTCTTGTGATCAAAGTTTTAAAGAACTTTAATACATTTGCACTTAAGTACCTACTTTGTAAGTACCCAAGACCTTGTACTTTAAAAGAAACAAGTACCATGTACTTGGTACTTGAAAAATACCAAATACAAGTATTTTTTTCATACTTTGTTCCAAGTACTTGTACTTAGTACTTTAATACTACCTACCCTGTATATTTTCAAGAACACGACCATTTCAAGTACAAGTCAATTTTATGTAAGATTCAAGTACAATTCGTTAAGTAGTCTCTTTGAGCTATTTTTCAGTTACAAAAACTGAAGATAAAAAGATTTAAGAATTTTCTTTGCATTAATATATTTATACAACTTATATTTAATGCTTTTGTAATTTTTTCATTAATCTTTTAAAAATATATTTTTTTGAGGTATTTTTGAAAAATTTACTTAGAGGGGTAGTGAATACCCTTTAACTGAATGAACACAATTTGGGCGTTAGGAAAATAAGGAAGGATCTAAAAGTAGATATCGATGCACATTTTAGTCTCGAACTTCTAAATATAAAAATGGAAGGGAAAAATAGTGCCGGGCGAAGAATTCCACATTCGTGTGGTTCAGCTAATAAAGAATCTCTGTACAAAATTGGATTCAAAAGTGAACTGATGTCCATTTCTGGGAGTGCAAGTATTATGGTGGAATTAATTTAGAGAAGGAATGCAACTGGCTATTTAGCTAGAACACTGTTTATAGAAATAGCGACTAAATAAAAAGTGTCATTTAACATAACGTCGCTGTTCAAGAGATTCGTTTTCCGTTTTAGTACCTATCATCGATCATTTTGTAAGAACTTTTTAGTTATCTTACCAAGACTCTTACATGGTTTATGGAAGCACTTGCCCAAATATTAGAATTGTGTTAAAACTTCGGATTTTGTAGATTATTAAAGCCAGAGCAGATGGGGAGGCAAATTTCTTGCATCTTCAAATAAAACATGAACACTGCGTAATGTCTCTGACGACAAGTTGATTTTGTGATACTTCCACAATCCACAGAGGGTGATTTGTGATGCACATACGGTTCATGGATAGCGGCATTAGGGACATAAGACAGCATTGAATCTTTGAAACAATACATTTTACAAGGTTTTAATTGCCCTCTATATAATTCTTTCAAAACCAGAATTTAATAAAATTATCATACGCTGCCGTTAAAGTTCCACATCCGAAAAGCAGAGATGTTAATTTTAGAAATGAATATGAAAAGCTGAAGGTTATGCCGTCATCAAAACAGCCTAATAGATAAAAAGTAAAAAAAAAAAAATGACAAAAGGTCATTGATGAAAACGAGAAACAGAGCTGGAGACAAAGAGCTGCCCTGGGGCACACCGCCATTTATTTTATGAATTTCAGATTTGTAACCATCCAATACAACTGGCATTGAAGGCTTTGGACCTTTGGCACCTAATGTATGGGAAAGTTAAAAAAAAAAAAAGAAATGCCATCTAACTGGCCAAAATAGGTTAGCTAGTCATAGAAATTGGTCAGCCCTAGATATAGCTTGTCATAAAGGCTTAAAGTTTCTCCAAATCACTCAAGGTCACGCGCGATTTCTGGCACCTTATTTATGAGTAATTTGCAAAAATTAATACCACCTAAAAGGCCCTAAGATCTAAATAAATGATCAACTAGTTTTAGTAATTGGTCAGCCATAGATTTTTTTTAACGATTTTTAAAGTTTTTTTTTCAAGGTCACGAACGTTTTTTGACGTAAAAATAAAAATTCATAGAAAAAAAATTATGGCTGACTGAAAGTAGTTGACCTTTTCTTTTTATCATGATCTAGAGATCTTTCGGATAGTATAATCTTTTTTGTAAATTTCCCATAAATGAGTTGCCAAAAATTGCGGGTGACCTTGAGAAACTTTAAGCCAGAAACAGAAAAAGTCAGCTAGTCCGAAAAATTGGTCAGCTCTAAATAATTTGTATCTAAAACTGACCAATTTCTCGGACTAGCTGACCTTTTCTGACCAATTACTGTCCAATTAGATGAAATTTTCTTTTTTCAAATTTCCCATACATGAGGTGCCAAAGGTCCGGAGCCGGCATTGTAGAGTACAAAATTTGATTTCTATCTAATGCAACGAAGAAAACGTTCATAAATACGATATAGCAAGCGCATTTTCAATAAAAAAAATTGATGTCAAACTTTTTTAAAAGCTTTTGAAATATCAAGTTTTACGTACCTACGTTTTTCTTTTTACAAATGATCAAAAAACAATAATATCTTTAGGACATAGTAGTATTTTTTATGCATGTCTTAAGACATGCAAAAATTTGGTTCGCCGAATATGAACATTACAGGTCTTTCGATCTTGTTTGAACTTAAATTGGAAGCAGAATTGCAACCTTAATACAAAATGTTAATTTTTTAAGTAAATTCGAATCGTTTTTTTCAATTTTATCTGTGTGAATGAGAGAAGGTATACATATACATAGTCCCTTTAACTGTCTAAGTAGGTATTGTTATTTGATTTCCAATTATTTGACAATCTAATCCTCCTAATTGGTTCAATATTGACGTTACATGGTTACAATCCTTAAAATACTTCAAGATTAATAACAAACGAAATCAAAATAAATTTTTTGTTTACCATAAAATGGGTCTAGACAAAAAATCAATTTCATAATTTTCAGTTTAGAAGACACAAAGATTGGTGAATATTCTCATTGAAATGAAATATTCATGTAAATATATACCGACAACATAACAATTATAAAAAAAAAAACTATCTATAATCAGTGAATTAAAGTACTTGCTGAGGAACTGTACATACACTAAGGTTGTTATTTTTCAACTCGGTAGATCAGATACCTGATACCTTTTAATGTCGTGTTAAATCAACGTTGATTGCAGGTAATATCTGCATGATAAATAAATTGAACACTGCTTTAAAGTAGTAAAATTGTTAATTTTACCTGAAAATCTATCTAATTTTACCTGTAAATCTAATTAACTTTACATGAAAATCTAGTCAAGAAAACATGAATAAATATTCAACGTCCTGTAAATTTTACATGAAGATCTAAATAATTTAACATGATTCAATGTTGAATTAACCCTGTATGCGGTAATTATTATATCTTGGATCCATGCGTCTAGGTCCCATCTTTAACGCTGCTTACGGTCTAATTCATTTTGCATTATTCTGAAGGTATAGATATTTATTAACGTATATTATTTTATTTTAAAAATAGTTTGTGATACTTACTTAGTTTTGAACTGATGGGAATCTCTCACACATGGAGACAGCACGCATCCCCTGGGCCACTTCGGTGTACAAAAAACTTGTGCCAAATATCAATAAGTTGAAACTGATTTTGTTTGGATGGCCTGTGTGTATGTGCTTTAACACTGCCACGTTGAAATTAACTGGCAGATTGTAAAAATAACCCTAATAAATGTAACTTCAACCTGATATGATAGACATTCATAACATACAGTGTTAAAAAAACACAATCTGAGTTGAAGTTTGCGGTATATTCTTGTAAAAATTTCCTGTTTACCAGAATTTAGTGTTAAAATAATAGGTCATCTTCTTAACCTACTTGAATATGGTAATATAGGCCACCAGGCTGATTTAACACTGAATATAAGGCTATTAAAATCAGGTTAATTTCTGAAATGTCTGTAACTTTATATGGAATTATTGCGCACCTTGTTAATTTAACAGGGCCCAGGTTAATTACTTACCTGACTTTTTTCCTCTGAGTGTAGGCATCTACCTGAGTTTCAAACTTAAACTTGAGTTAATTTGTGAAATTGAAGTCTTGTCTCGTAGTCAGCTTTATACAATTCGGTGAATTAACTCAACATACTCCTAATTACCGAAGAAATGCTTTTGAAACAATATAATGCTGAAGTAGAAATCAACGCCGAGTTAGCAAACCCTGGTTTTACTCTGAGTCTGAGTACCTATAGATAAGATAAAAAACTGTGTCTTAGATATGTTTCAAGAAACTGGTCTAACATCAATTTTCACCAAATAATATACCAAAGAATAATTTTCCATTCAATATCCAAATAAAATAAGTAGCTGCCCAAGCGCTTTGCTTAGACCCCTCGAATTTTACAATTTATATCAATTAGGTAAGAATATACCGGTCTTCGAAATGACTGCACAATAAACAGTCCTCTGTTTTTTTTTGTTGCTTAAAGAAACTCATATTTAAAAGAAAAAAGGTTGAGCATAGCACCTATACAAAGTCAAGCAGTAATTATAATTGCTACAGCGTGAACTCATAAAGATACACAATTTAATTTATGATAAACTTCAGTTAGGTACACAATATATACAACATTCCTGAGAAGTTCATTCGTGAACTCCTTCCACAACCAACCATCTGTCGTTCGAAAAACACACAAACACACAAAAAATAATAATAATCAAGAACCTCAAAAATAACATTTCAACTCTATTTCGTAATAATTATTTTTTAAGTTTCCCAAAATGCCAAGGCAACAACAGAAATCTCCAAAAAAAAACAGGCAGTCACATAGCGAGTAATTAATTTTAATTTCCGCCTTACAAGGATAACAATTAGAAAATCAAAAGCGAACGAAAAAAAAAATTCAAATGAAAATGCTCAAAAATTTTTGTCGTCGTTCTTCCTTTTCTCTAATTACTTCTTAGACATCTTTCCAAAGAAGTGCGAAAAAAACGTGTTCATTCGTCTTGCCAGCTTGGGATTCTTCCGTACCAAAATGGAGTAGCTACCAATATCTAGGTATATACCCAGTGCCACCAACCAGTGCCTCTGCCAAGCCAAGTTCCGAGTCCCCATCTCCAACCGACCGAAAGTTTAGCCGTCAAGAAAAAGCAAATGAAATTATTATGGTAGTAATTTTCTGGGATCCTAGAAAAGCAAGTTCCACAATAATGGCATAAATACCTACCTTATGTATACATATCTATGAATATGTATACAGAAAATATATAACAACAAATTTGTAGCAGTAGAACCAGCAACATTTTTCTTTGGAAGTCACAGTTTAAACTTAAAAAAAAGAATACAACTTCGTATACTATCTCTGTATCCGTAGAGGAGAATTTTAACCGTTACATAACGTTATTATACATTTTCCGTTTTTGTACTTTTAGAATATATATGCATGCGTTTGGTTGTCTTATATTTTTTTGTTGTTATTATTATTCGTTTCTCATATTCTTCTTCTGTTCAATGCTGCTGCTGTCCTGTCTGACAGACAGAGATATTTCTCGGTTTTCGTTAATTGCTCGTTGAAACCGTTTATTGCATTTTTAATTTATACCCTTTTATTATATTTTTTTTCCTTGTTATAATAACTTAATTTCATGGCTTATGAGTCTCTGGCAACATTTACAATTTTAATTGATTTGTTTATTTCTTATTGTTGCATTTGTGTTCTTTTGTATTGTTTTTTTTTTGTTTTTGATGAAAGGTTTAAAATTGAACATCTTTGAGTTAAAAATATTCTGATGCTCATATTGTAATAGTTTGTATCATTAACAGGAATATATGTTGATATTGAAAAAGAACAAGCTATTTTTGTAATTCCTTCCGAGGACTATAAATGAATTGAGTTCAAATTTCACGGTTCAATAAAAATGCACAAAATATTTTCCCAAAAGCTCTTAACCCAAAAACTGTTAAAGTAATGTTATTTTAATTCAACATCTTGCCTTAATATAAAGATACATACATATGTGTATAGAACTCGAATTTTTTCGTCTTGATTTCTTAAAAGCATTATTAAAAATAGAAGAGGATATACCTACGACCTTAATAATATAAAAATATGGCACTTTAGATTTACCGCCATATCATTCACTCTGGATTTAAATTGGATTAAAGTGATTTTTTAATCCATCTTTTTCAATCGGATTTATCAAATGCAAACACTCAAATTTAAGCCAATATTATTCATAATAAAAAAACATTTATTCGAATGGATCGAAAATATTGAATTCATTTGCGAATTTAACGAATGATTAATATGAAATCGTTTTCGGACTCAAACTACTTTAAATCTGGATTCAAGTTTTAATCTGGATTAAACGAGTGAATAATATGGGCGTTATACTCAGTTCTTCAGTTCGCCATTGTGCTACATAGTTTAAGGGTTAACTAAAGCAGAGATACTAATAACAATGTTACTTTATCCAATTTAGATTCTTGACTAACTGAATACATATTCTCGAGAGAAGCGTATCAAAATTCTTTTAATATTAATCTGTGACTATTGGAAGTCAATTCAGGGTAAAATTAGTTGCACTTAAATTGAGACAATTGAATCTTCATCAAACAAACATCATCTTAAATGGAGCTTTTCATTAAACTGAAAAATATTTTGCTGAGTCAAAAAAATAACAGTACTTTCATAACTTAACGAAAAATATTGCTGCTGGGTACGTTGAGCTATTTTTAAAGTTCCAGTTAGGGGAGACTATTCGAAATAATTCGAGTTGGCAACCTTAAAATTTCAGAATCTCCCAGGTAGAGAATCTCATAGGCAACTACATATAAAAAATCCCAAGTACAGTTTATAGGACCTAATTGCAAGAGCCTATTTGAAAAAAAGCGAATAGACAAAAGTCGATTAAATATTTTTGATAGAATTGAAAAATATATACACATTAAATGGAAAAATATCTATTAGACCTTCGCAATAGGTACCTTTAATTGACATGACTAGGACTATGTCTTGGGGGGGGGGGGGGTTAGTGCATCTGGGGTGTCTAATTTTTGATAAGTGACCAATCTGTACGGTCGTTTTGGCACAATTTCCAACAAATCGAACTTAAATGTTTTTTCTCTATGACAACCCATTTGGTCTAAAGCGTTAATAGAAAATTGACTTATTTTTACTGTTTCCGAAATAGCACTCGAAGTCGAAAATTTTGCTTTGTAATTTATAAAAATTCTCATTAATTTTGAAAATCCTATTGGCTATTGGTGTTCTAGGTAAATATTGTAAAAAATGAACATTGGCTCTTTTAGAACCAAGGTACTGACAAAATTTGATTTTACAGTTTATTTTCTATTCAACTGTAGGTAAGAACTACTACATTTTTCCTGCCACTAATAGTGTAGTTCTTAATCTGTTTTCAAGGGAAGGCGCAGTTTTGTATGGCCAACCGTAGTAAATGCATTTAATCTTTTTCTTTCCTTTTTATTCCGGCTTGTTAAAGAACTCTCCTTGGCTGCTGACATCGATTCCTTGAGTCGGTTACCGGTTTTGTTTTATTTGTACACTTTGTTAAATGTTTCAGTGATAAAGGATCGAATGATATTCCGTTTTGTAATCGGATCCAGATATGGGTTTTCCTCCAGAGGGTCGGCTTTTTGCTGTGATATTTAAAATTTTTCTGTATTTGCTGATAGCACTAAATGAACATTTCAACTTTATGAAAATTTCTGGGTGTGCGTCCCTGCAATATTTTGTTTGGGTTCCCCTTTAAAATCGGGCTGATTTCTTCAATTTGTAACCATTTTAATGAATTGTAATAAAATCTCAAAAATTAGGCAAGGTCGAAAAATAAAGAGCTCTACTTGCCTACCGTCACTATTTTTTCATCTGTTTCATGTAACGTTTATACGAATTGTAGGCTTACAAACCTTCTACATCGATGAAACAAAGAACTCACAAAATTGATCAAGTGCACTTACAACTCACTAAATAGGTTTTTTTGAAACGGCATTTTCAATAAGTCGAATTTTTCTTCGATAACGCGTTAAGCTTGAATAGTCAAAGGACATAGCGTAAGCAAAATTTCTAGAATGCCTTGCAATAACATATTGCCAAATATTTTTTAAATTAATAGCTAATGGTAGATCAATTTTTGAGTCACTGTATATTAAGAGTATTCATACAACAGCGTAAAGCCGTAAAAAACGTAGTAAAACTTTAAACTTCGTAAATATGCCACAATTTTTGTGTGAATGATAGAAAAAAATAAAGTTTAGCTTGGTGTCGAAAGTTTCAGTTTTCCCGAAGTACTGCCTCTTGCGAGGAACTGACAAATCCACCAAGAGTATACTTGTCATGAATAAGTGCTTCTCATCTAGCCGTTCGGACTCGGCAAAAAATTGTAGGTCTGCTCCATTCCTGCCCAACACGCACACAGGAATGGTTGAGAGTTGTAAGTCGCTAGGCCCTGGTTCTCCACGAGCTGTTGCGCCACTAAATTTAGAAAAAAATGCCATGAAAGGGTGGTAATATTTCCCCCGATTGGGCAAGAGGGGCAGTTTTGTGATGAACCCTTTAATTTTTCGTGGTATTAAGAAATTTTCACTTTCGATTTTTTTTTTGGAAATGTATGCCTACATGGCAATGTTTCAGAGACGTTTCGGTTATGGTCTGGGGATGTTTGGCATCATCTGACAGTACGATGAGGAATGAAGATTACCTTAATATTTTGAGAGACATTTAGCCGTATTGTGTTGCGAAACTGGGGGTTAACTGATTCATGAGCGTTCTTACATCACAACGACCTCAAGCACACATAGAAATTCGTCAAAGATTGGTTACTCCATGGTACCTCTAAGCAATAAGAAGGCATTCCACGATTCCTAGGCCTAAACCTCATCGAGCATTTGTGAAATTTTCTATATTTTTATGGATATATACAGATCCAAAAGAGGAACATATTAAGCTAAAAGTTACAAAATTCAATTTAATTTGGAGAGTGGCAAAAAACCCCATCGGAGTTGTTAAAGAAACTAATGGAGTCAATCCCTAGACTTTTACCTTTTATCCTAGGGATGAAATAGAAGCAGACGAAGTATTGGTTTTAAGTTTTTTGCTTTGATTGAACAGTGTACACTTTTTTTGACTCCATACAAATTTAACATTTGTTGTTTTTTTTCATTGAATTTCTACTATAATATATTTCGTTAAGTTTTATATGGCTATTCAGTGAAGATATGCCGCTTTAAAAAATAAGATACGTCTTTTGCTAATAGATCGATTCTAATTGCTTCAACATAGTTACAAGAATGTAGTTTTAAAGCTGTACACTTCTTTTGACGCTCACATCACATAGCTGTTTTCCCGGTCTTAGCTGTCCTTATATATTTCTGCGAGGGAGAGAGAGAGATTATACCAACTAAATGTTTTTATTTACAGAAACTTCAATACCGTCGTACATCCACTTATACTAATACCTACGCAGGAAATATTATTTGAAATAATTAAAGGGAAATATTGAAAGGCTTATTTTTAATAATTTTCCATCCTATGCAGTATACCTATATCTATCAAAAATTAAAACTTCCCAAACACTTTTTTCGTTAAACTCCTTCCTTAATTTTAGCCAAGAAAGACAGTTTTAATATTTTTGTATAATAGGTGTATTTGTAAGCAGAAACGCACCCTTATTTCTAGACATTTAAAACAGACTTCCTTCTTCATTTATAATAATAGAAGTCATTTGTCATCCTTATCATATCCTTTTTGATAAATCTCATGTACCTTCCTATGTACTTTTTCTAGGTCTAGACCATTTACTCCGTTTTTATTTTTTAAAGTGTAACTCATTACAAATGAATATTTAAGTCAACAGAGCACCTACATCAATCTATATAGGTATACCTATTCAATATCCCATTTTTTAATTATGTATGTCCTTAAAAAGGAAATAAAGAAAAAAAAAAAAATTTTAGATTCAAAATGTCAACGTTTCCGTTCCAGATGCAATTCCTTTCGAAACAAATCCTAATTTTAAGACTGTATCTTTTATTTCCTCTTTCCATATAAATATATTTTTTTTGTCGAGAACATTCTCCATGCAATCACTGACAGTTGAACTGTTTTCAATTCACCTCTGGCCTATTGCCAAATTAATTATTCGAGACACTATCTCTTTCGCTCCAATACTCCAAGAAATGTCAATATTAATTAAAGGACGATTGTATTCCATTTACAATTATTGTTCAACATTCTATGCACAAATGACGACAACAACGAAATAATAATAACAAAAAAAATATGGAAACTTTATTTGTTTGGTTGTGACATTTTTCAGTTCACTACATTAGGCCAACAATCTACAAAAAAAAAAAAAATAAAAATAATTTTCAAAAAATGAGACAACGGAAAAAAATGAAAATTTCAAGAAAACCGGCCAACATTGGTATCTCTTTCGAGTGGTTTCCCGGCCATAGTCCTGCCTGGTTATAATATACGAGCTCTATTTTAAAAGAATCCTGCAACCATACCTATTTTTTCATTTATTTTTTTTTGTTTCTTATTTTTCAATAACAATATGAACAGCGATATACTTTTTTCACGTTCACAAGAGTAGGACTATACTAATAGCGTTGTTTAAAAAAAACCAATAGAAGCATAAACTATAAAGGATGAGGAGGAGGATGAAGAGGAAGACTAGAGAAGCATCAGGAGCAGCAGGAAGAAGGTGCATTTGGATACCAACACTTTAAAGGACAAATAGATTTCTGGTGGTTTGAGTATTTCATTCATGGTATTCATCGACCATAAGTATCGCCTCTCTCCTGCTCGAGCTTAAGAAGCAGCAACAAAATAAAAAAAAAAGTAATAATATTGTATATTGTTTGTGTGAAGTAGTGGCAGAGATATTCATTGTATCTATCGTTGTTGCCTTTTTCGCTGTTGATGACGACGACGACGACGTCGTGCTTAAGGATACTTTTGGAAAACCACCAAATTGTCGTAGTTTTCCTATGAACTAAATATATACAAAAATATACATATATAATGGAAAACTTGAAAAAAAAAAATATACAAATACAATACAAGAGGAAAAAGAAGTGGATGCAATATCTAGGCTACCTTCTAGCCAACAACACCAACCACAAATACACGACACCGACACGTACTATAAGTACAAGTACAAACTCTTGCTACAAACTACTATACTCGTATATAGTGATAATGATAATGACGGTGATGACGGCGGCTTTGGTTTTGGCCAAAAAATATATTTTATGTTGCCCTGTATTTTTACATCTTTGTGGTTTTTTTAACGAATACCTTTAACAAAAAAATAAGGAGAGAAAAGTTAAAAAAAGAACAACACTGACTTTTCTGAAAACAAACCTCTTGCCGAAAGGGTGTAATCAATAACTTTTATCACATGACAAAAGACACAAATTTACACGGAAACGAGAAATAGATACAAGAAAAAACAAAATGGAAGGATGGTGGAAAAACTATAAGGAGAGGGCCGATGAGCCGGCCCGAGGCAGCAGCTATATTAACATATTGAGGGCAACAAAATTTTTCACTGATGAACGGGAGATTTTATTCTTAACTAAAAACACGAATCAGCACTCTTGTTTAAAATTCTGAGACATAATTTTTTCAAATTTTAAAACTCGTTCTTCAATAGGCTCGGCTTTTGCAGTTTTAACATTGAATTAATTCCTTGACTTATTCCGTCGATTTTGAGGAAAATCTGCAAAAATCAACTAATTTTCTTTTTTTGAAAAGTTATTATTTAAATTATATAAGAATACTCTAAGGGCCATTTTTGCATTGCGAGGTCATTCTAGTGTCGGGTTTAAATAGATTTTTAATAGATATTTTAATAACTGAAAGACAAAGCTAATCCTTCACACAAAAATTACCTCTGATTTAACTGAGGGTTCATTTATTTTCAGGACTAGCTGACTATGAGTTAACTTAGTACTGAAAAAGTTACCCTAAGGGCCAGTTTTTCAGTGCGAGATAATCCTTGTCAATAGAAATCATGAGCAAACTCACCTAATTGAGTTAACTCAGGGTCTTAAATGAGAATTTTTTCTGTTGTGGTGCCATCTCGATTCTAACAATGAAAGCAATTAATAGTGCAAATCCGTTGTGACGCCATCCCTGTTTTTATGCGTGAAAGGCGAGAGGTGATATCCATAGTGTAGCACATCGATGACAGTAGATTTTTGGCAGCTGAAAGATAAAGTTTATCCTCAACTAAAAATCTATTCCTGAGTGAACTCGAAATTAGTTTATTTTCATTTATAGCTAACTCTGATTTAACTCAGAGTTAACCCTGAACTGAAAAATAGACCCTTAAAATTCCAAATATTGAGCTAGAGCAAACAGGAAGATTTGCCAGCAGATAGTTTTTTTTCAGTACACAAAATCCCTTACTGCTGAGTTTTTGCGGTTTTCTTTCTTTTTTCCGTGAGTGCCATGCCTTGCAATGGGCTTTATGTAGATTGAGAAACGCGTGCTCATATAGGAGTGTAACATTTTTACTCCTCTTAAACTTATCTTGGAACTCAGTTCGCGCTGAAACTTTTCATTTACGAAAATAAAAAGCATGTTGCAGGTAACTCTCAGGTAGTAGTTTCTGCTTATTCTGCAATTTAAAATCTGTTTTTCGTGGTTTTGTTGTTCGCATTTGGTGCGCTAACGATATTGACAAACTCGGAAGAAAACACAGCATACTTTTTGAAATGCTCTTAAGAAAGGATTTCAAAGCTCTTTCATCTTTCTTGAACGAAGCTCGACCTACATCTTTCAAGAAGACATTCCCTTAGCAGATACCTATGAATCTAGCAACAAGTTTGAATTTTCGAAAATTGACCCAGGTGATGTAGTTCCCAGAAGCTTACCCTTGTGTAATCTGGGTTTCGAGAAAAACATAGCTGTTCTACTGTTCTTCTGGTAGCATTTTGTATACACACACCTTTTAAAACGAACAATTACGTGTAAGGGTTCTTATGGAATATGTTTTCTTTGTCCCGTATGCATGCTTTTAACCGAAAATGCTATTAAAATCAACCATGCGTTTCAAAGAGAATGGTCACACTGGCCACTTTTCAATATTTTTGGTTTAACTCGGAAACTAAGCCGAGTTTGACAATTTTACTTTTAAAATCTTTTGTTCAAAATTATATTTTCAATCGAAATGGATAGTTTAGGAAAAAATAACATGAAAAAATCGAAACATCGAAAGAAAAATCTTAACATAGCATAATTTTTGATCTAATCGAAAAATGTAACGAATCCCGAAAAAAACCTATCACAGAATCCATCGTAGTGAAAAATCTCATATATAAATTGCAATTACGAATGCATTTGGTGATAATATTTTTCGATTACGATGGAATTCATGATAGGGCTGATTAAAGAGTGTGGTCTGTTTCAGTGGATTTGAAAACAAATATAGTCGTATATTATTAAAAAGGTTTTTATTTGATCACAAAATGAAGGGACCAAAAAATCAACAAACTTCGATTTTAAGTGTAATTTGAATAAACTTAAACTGATTTGCAAGTTAAAACGATAAAGGCGAGACTATACCGAGACTAAACCGAGACTTAACCGACACAAAACTGAGATCAAAGCGAGATGATGAGGCGTGCATAATGATAAACACCACGTGTAAATGTCATGGCAAGACCAAATCGAGACTATAGGGAGAAAATCACTACACCGCTAGCCGTGTAAATGGGCATGGTGAGAGCACATAAGACAGACACAAAATGAAAACTACGTTTGAACTTTTCACCAGAGTTTAAGCTTATGTTAAGCATTTTAATTATTTTAATTTTGGAAAAAAGAACTCTGCCGAGACTATAGCGAGACCAAAGCGAGATGACGGCAAAGCACGCTCAATACCAAAAACCACGCGTAAGTGTCATATGAGACCATAGCGAGAAAAAAACGGCACAGATTCCCGTGTAAATGGGTATGGCGAAAGACATTGAAACGAGCTTAGTGACCACAATACTGAAAACTACTTTTTGACGACCGTGGTTTGGATTTACAAAATTGGATTTACGTGTGGATAATATGGAATCGGATTTAATTTTTGGATTTAAGTTTTAATCTGAATTCAACAACTGAATAATTTAGACGTAATTGTATTGTTATTATAAAAATTCCTATATTCTCTTCATACTTTCCGCCAGTCGTCCTTTATAGTGCACGTATCGAATATATCTCTCCTGCAAAGAATCTTGGAATGAATGATACATTGCCTTGGAGTAACCACATTAGTTTAGCCTTGGAAAAAGTTTATGGCGTCCTTATGTCCATCACAGTACTACACTCCAATAAAAACTCGAATTATTTTGCATAAATAAACACTAAAGATAAACTCAAAGTATGTATTTACCGACATAACTTCTTTCTGAGACTGTAGACTAAACCAACCTTCTTTCCCAAACCATTCAAGCAATTATCAAAACTCATCCCAAAAGCTTATCAAACCGTTAATTTCAAAGTCAAATTTTATTTGTACACATCACATGTAGCTTTGCTGCATAGTCAGTCTTTCATCCATATGGAATGGCTATAGACAAAATTCGTATTATATAGAAACTCAAAGCTCTTTCATGCATAACAATTTTCAAAACTAAGCTTTTACGCAAATATTATACTCATTATAAATTTCCATGCAACCATTTAGACAAAGTGTTCAACCCTAAAATTATTTTCCAAACACTGTTTTAAGCCACCCTTTTTGGCTTATATGAGTTTTGTAGCCACTGATGCCGCGCCATCGCCATCGCTATTGCCATACCACCATTATATTAATATAACTGTATAACAAACTCTTTAAGCACACACAAAACTTTCAACAACTGATGGAAAAAAAAAGAGAAAGAAAGAATACAATGAAACGCCATTAGGCAACGGTGCTGACTGCTGACGATGGCGATGATGGTAATGGTATAACATAACGATGGCGTTGGTGTTTGGCACTGGCACTGGCTGAGCTAAAAAGAATCCGAGGAAGGTGTAGAGATATTCTTTGCCATGTACGACATCTAAGCCATACCCTCTCAAATGCATGAGAATACCCTTAATGCATGTTCTTCTGGCACCTTTAGCATCCTTTTTTTTTCGTTGGAGTCGGTGACTGTCGTCCAACTAAATTAAAATTGTTTAGTGAGTTTGGTTTTGTTGTTTTTTTTTTCACGTGTTCATTCTATTTAAAAAAAAAAATAAAAGGATTTTACTTATCCCCCAAATGTCATGTGTCCCATTTCAGCTTTCTAAAAAAAATAAAACATGGCGGATGGATGACGGAGATTCCAAGGTAGAAAATGAATGACTCTAGCCATTATTTTATTCATGCCTTGTCATTTTGCGTGCCTATGTCTGTCTGTTTGTTTCAGAACCCAAAAGATCCTAGATCTGGTATTATTCGTTTCCCAATCCTCTAGCAGCTAGATACCACCGGAGACTCATCCCTTTATTACGATTACTACTTTTTTTCTCATTCATTCTTTCTTTCGACATTGCAGTCCTTTGGATTTATTATTCGATTTCTCACAGCTTGCGGCAGGCTGATGGGACTACATACATGAGGAGAACGCATTTAATCATCTACTTTGTATGCCATGTATGTCGCAAGCAAATAAATTTTGAGATATGGTTCGCTGGTGCCACATGCGGGATTATGCTGCTCGCAAGTATAGAGCATCGGAAACAACGTGGATGTACGAAGTAGAGCGCTTGATCCATTTACAAGTGAATGATGGCCAAGGACTATAATACTATGTACGATTCATAATCTTGGCACTTCTGCATTTGATGATTATTGTTATGATGGTCTATTGTTTGGAGCTTCTTCGACTTTTGGGTGTAATAATACCTTCGTTTTTTTTTTGTTATTCCTGAGGAGATGACGATGTTCTGAGGTGGCTATAAACTTTGTAACGGTTTTGTATGCCTGTAGAGCACATGACTTGCATATTATTTTATATTTTATTGGTGTTGAGGTTATGTTTTTTTTTTATTGTGAAAGATCTCAACACATTTTTTTTATTGAAATATTATTTTATTTTATTTTATAACTCAACTCTGACAGGAAAATATGAGGTTACGTATGATATAACTACTTCAAGTTATTTGCGAATAATTGTACATTGAACATTTCTTATCTTGCACGAAGTTCAATGATCAGAAAAAATATCAGGATTACTCGTTTGTGTAACAATTCTTGACGTTAAGAGAGAAATAAGTTCCCTTTTGATTCACATATCGATAGGAGGCAAATCCTGGTAATAAGAGTATATACACACTTAAGCTAGCCTTAAACGAAGGTCGTTTGGCTGCATTAACTTATTTTTCCCAGAGGATTCCCAGAATTTTTATGATAACTGAGTTTTGAAAATTTTAAGACAATCTGATTCGTTTAAAAATTTTTAATCCTTTATTTTTGATTTCATGTTTTTTTTTTATTTTGGTATTTTGGTATTGGTATATATGTTTAAGATTTTCATGGACGCTGTTTTGGACCTAGTCACGCACGCACAAGCATAGGTGCCCTGTGTAGTTTTTCTTGGAAATGGAGGAAGGGAAGTCAAATCTTCCAGGGTGATCCAATCATAGACTTTGACAGGAAAATATTTGTCAAAAACCCATTGGTATTGAATTAAAAATATGTTATTAGTGTGGTATCTAGAGCTAGAAAAAGGAAGCAAGTTACCCTCTTTCCCCCCTCCAGGCGCCTATGTGCACTGACATCATCACCTTTCATTTCGGTTTCGTTACGAAGTGCTCCATAATACACCATTTTTCGTTATACATCTAACAGAAGCGACCCGCAGTTTCAGCTTTCTTCAGCACACCTATATCAACTTTTAACGAACTTGCTATGTGTTCACCAATCAACAAGTGACTTGACAGTGTAATTGACCTTAAATATTATTTTCATTCGCCTACAGTACTCTTCAAATTTGCTATTATCAGAAAATAACACATGAAAACATACTCACTCAAATAAGAAAAGGCCAGCTTTTATACATAGGTCATACTCAAGTCACATCGCTATAGCGAACTTGGTTCAATGACAAGATTATATATCCATTACTAACGAGATTCGTTGATTCGCTGAGACTGTCCAGCTATTTCGTTCTAATGTTTATTTCCCCGTTAGAAATAAGGAGTCTTAAGATCAAAAATCACAACATCTATATTGCCACTGATCTATCATTGCACAAGCCAAGTTTACCCAGGGCGTAGAAACTGGCGACCTGACAGAAAAGACAGTGCGAAAGTCTTTTGTCCTGAAAGAGCGTAATACCTGCCGATATGTACCTATCACGAACAAGAAACCTGATGATCTACCAATGGGTAAATTCGCTGTTCCGAAAACCACTAGGGGCTTAGTACATGCTGATGTGAATCCATCAGCCAGCCTGATTTTGCTGATACCTTAACGTGCGTAATACGTGCTAATATCAGGTTCCCAGGGACATTGAACTTGTTGATGTCAAGTCACTAGGGACATTGAACCTTCTGATCTACCAGTAGGAAGACTCCATGTTACCAACGCCACTAGGGGCTTTGTACCTGCTAATCTGATCTATCATTGCTTGACCCTCCCTTCTCAAAAACTGCCTAGGCGTAGTGCCTGCTGATCTAAAGCCACCGTGGCAAAAACACATGCCGATATGTCGCTATCAGGAACATAGTACCTGCTTCCAGTAGGACGATCCGCTGTTCCGAAAGGGGCTTAGTACCTGCTGATCTGATCTACCAGTGATAGACCCTTTCTTTCCAAAACTACCAAGGCGTAGTACTTAATGATATAAAGCCACCGAGGGGAAAGGATCTGTCGCTATCAGTAACAATAAACCTGCTGATCTTGCAGTAGGAAAATCCGCTGTTCCCAAAGCCGCTAGGGCCTTAGTTCCTCCTGATATGAATCAATCAAGGTACTAAAGCTGTTGATCTACTTGAGCGAAAGCCTCCACGTACGTAGCGTACCTGCTGCCGCACCAGGGACATTGAACCTTTTGTTCTACCAGTGCCAAAGCTTGCTGTTTCGAAATCCATCAGGAGAATAAGGGTGTCCGTTATTGTTATTTCTCAAAATCGTTTTTTAATATCTGACACTCCAGAAACCAAAAGTTTATGCCCATCAAAAAAATATTTGGCTAACAAATTTATCCGGGGTCATTTACACGTGACTCGAAGCCCATACTTTTTACACACAAATTTGTATGGGATTTTCGCTCTTTCCACGTTTTATTTTGTTTCTCTCGAATTACTGCAGCCATTCATTTTTGCTCCTTTCTTTTTCCTTTAAAAAGCCTTATTCAAAAAATCTATTAATAAAAATTCTATATTAAATACATAATTTTATTCTGTGATGCTTTTATATAGGAATTGCCCCAATAATATTTCGAGCAAAAAAAATATTTATTTCAATATTTATATATATTTATTTATTGAAAATATTTATTTTAATTTATTTATAAAGGAACAAAAATAAAAAAAAAATACAATAGCTGGAGTAATTCAAGAGAAAACAAATAAAACGTGAAAAGAGCGAAAATCCCATACAAATTTGACCTCGGACAAATTGTTTTTGCCTAAATACTTTTCTGTAGGGCATAATCTTTTGATTTAGGTGATGTCTGCTATTCAAAAACGATTTGGGGATATAACGGGCACCCTAAGGGGCATAATTAATTATCTATGCATTTCATAAGCAAAAATCTCGCAAATGTCTACCGGATTCTCCAAAATTTCAAATCTCGCATATCAAAATCTTGAAAATAAAATTTTTGCAAACCCAAATCTCCAAATCTCAACCAAATAGTTGTTTTCGTGATAAGTTTTTAAGAAATTCAATGTGAATTTTTTTTCAAAGTTGATTGTTTTCAAAATTATATTTCTTTTTAATATTTAATTTTTCAAAAACTTTTCACAAAAAACAAATTGAATAAAAATAATCAAATTAAAGAATAGAATAAAAAAATTTACTATTTTGTTCCTACAATGAACGGTTAGCGAGATATTTGATAAATCGCGTTCTCCAAAATATTGGCTGACGATTGCTCCCCCCCCCCCCTTCCTGTCAACTTCGATCCTAATGAAATGCCCATCACAGTTCTGTGTTTCCAATCGCTACTAGGAGAACGCGCATTTCTCCATCAAAGTCTGCAGAAAATTTCCCGATACTTCTGATGCCAAAAAAGATTTCAGACAAAGCGATGCGATTTCATGCTACTTTTTGACATCGTTTTCTGTATAGAACTTGCTCATGAACACTAGCACAATTCCTTGAAGGAGGCCTATCCCATATACTCCCAAAAGCTGAAGTCCATTTGATTTTCTATTTTTCTGTAGGTATACGGTTTATATATTTCTTTTTAACGTTTCAATTATTTTCCCCGTGCTATAAAAATATTTCTCCAAACGTACTTCTGAAACTTATTCTGTACCTGCTGTTCATTACAATTCGAATTTAGAATTCCTTTGCTTCGCCAACTCCAAATAAAAATTCCATCTAAATTTCTTATATGATTAATGTTTACAGTGCCTCGTGCATGTGAAATTATAACTAAGGCAAAATCATTACAGAAAACCATTAAATTAAGGATAATGGCATATGCCAAACAAATCATTTTACCACACACGTAAAAAGACACGACAGCATATCAAATGTAATAAACTTCCTCTATATACGCACAGCATGAAGTAATCACGCTCCTATGTCGTTAATCACAATTTAATTCAGTAATTGAAGATTGGCTTCCTGTATATGCTGCCATAATGCGTCGCCGTCGTCGCAGCAGCACCGCACCACCACTGCTATATATACTTACACCACTTGTGTATATTTACAATAAATGTCTGAATGTGCACAGAAAAGCTCATTGAGCATAATTTTTAATTGCATCAATTTTCTTGCACTTATTTGGTTTACAATTCACATTCTTGTTAAATTTTAGATAATCTTTTTTCTTCTTTTTTTATAGCCATGTTTATCGTCTCCTTCGAGGAGATCCTTCGACTTAACTCGAAAAACATAAACATAAATTTCAATTTGGTTATAATTTGAAAATTCATGCACCAAAAAGTCTTATGTGCTCTGGCTTTTCAAATATACTATATTCATATAAACAGAAAACAACACTTCTGGTACACATATTCCCAAATCCACCACGATTCAGGAATATTTTACATCCCCAAATGTGATATCCTTGCGCTTCTTCCTTAATAGGCGCTGTCGTTATACGTGCGCTATTGTTATCGCACATTTTCTAAGAAGACACGGACATGGAAATTTTTGCTTGGTATGCGAAAAGCTGGAATATGATGGTTTTGAATAAAGCCAAAGCTTCATGAATGGAAAATATAAAATTATCCGAATCTTATAGAGGGAGTTTGGGGGCGAACCCATCACTGCCTCGCACGCTTCGACTAATTAAACTTTATAACGCTTCGCGACTAAAAGCAAATGAATATAACACGCACATAAAATGCTTCGTTATTTTTTTTTTTGATAATTTTGTTTTCTTTTGGGAGGTTAAGTTTATGTTTTACAAAATTTTGCCTTAACAAAGTCAACTTTGCAACGCTAATAGCTAGAATAGTAAGAAATTGAGAATTTTGGTACCTATGTCTACATACAACACACATACACATAGTTCTATGTTTTGTGTACATATCCATGCCTACAACTCTCACTCGACGTACACCCGGAAAACGTTTCCAAAACAGAAATCCAAATCATGTAATAAAATTTCATCCTTCGAGTGACATTAATTCTTAATTCGAACGAAACCCGCTTTAAAGAAGCACCCATTTTCTAATAGAAGTTTGTGTGATTGTTAGATGGGGGGAAATACGACAGCCACCTGCTCTCTGTCTATATAATAATTTACCTACTCTGATTTTGGGTAGTTCCATGTACCTAAAGAGTATTTTCTATTTCGAAAATGTTGTCGTTTTGTCAAAAGGAACGAAGCCTTTTGTTGTTATTCGCAGCATGTTTCAAGGAGACAAAACAATGAAGTTAACCTTAGGGTGAATGCACACTGTATTTTCAAAACATTGGCATGACCCAAAAATCCGAATAAATAATAAGAAATTGTGAAGTTTGAATGGGTATATTTCGGTCAGTTCTGAATATAAACCACTTTTTGTGCATGTAATATTTAATCTCTTCTTTATTTTGTTTGACCGTGTTTTAACCTATTTTTACTCCAAAAAGTTATGCATAATTCATTAAAATATCTAAAAACTTTGATTTTTCTTCGTTGCTTTTTATTAACTTTGCCCGTTTTCGAAAACGTCATTTGCGTCAAAAATGCATTCGCAGATTGATCTTAAACGCAAACTGCAAACTTCTTCTATTCGAAAAGGCAAATAAAAGCTTTCGATAATGCAGTTAGTCACAGGCCATTTTCGAAAACGTCAAATCAAAGTCATTATCGAAAGCTTTTATTTTCCCTTTCGAATAGAAGACGTTTGCATTTTTGACGCTGATGACGTTTTCTAAAACGGCCACATGTTTGAAAACATCATCTGCATTGCAATTCTGCAGTAAAAACATCGAGTTGACAAAAAAATATTGAGAAGCCAGAAAACGTGTACATAAACGTGTTCGTAAACGTCAAATACGTTTCAAAGAAATTGTCTGACGCTGATCAAAAAGATTTTTTTTTTTCAAAAAATGACGATCATTTGAAGTTTTTAAATACGGCCTTTTCCTGCTTAAATTTTGTTAAACAATTTTTTACACCATCCTCCGCGATAGAAAATTTAAATTTGAACAAAAGTTTTCAATATTTGTATTACTCTCTTCTAAGGCATCGATTGGAAAGTATGAATTTAGCATATTTTGGAGTAAGGTAGTTCGAGGTGAAGGCTGACTGCTAATTAGGGATTTCTCCTAGATAAATTAAGGTATTTGAAAGATTCAAAAAGAATTTTTCAAAATAATTGTCTATACTTATTACAGAATGCCTAAAAAATTAATATCAAAAAAATTACTTCCAAAAATAATATAACCCCAAATATCCACCAATAACGCATTTTTTTCAAAACTTTAGATTCAAATATCTCATTTTCGCTAAGAGCGCTAAGGTATAGCCTAATAGAGCAAATATTCGTTTATGGTGGTTAATAAAGTCTGACAATACCATGGCGAAAAATTCAAAATATTGGTTTTCGGCTAGTTGTTGGTCGCTTCGCATCGGTTTGTTTGACTGTGTGTCAAACGTCAATGTGTCCGGGTGATCACCAAGCTCAAACGGATGGTGGAATTTTCTTCAAATTTGGTACATACCGATTTGTGATTCTCTAGAAAAACGAAAGAATTTTTGTTTGAGCTCATTTAGCAAAAGGCAGCTGCCATAAGAACACTTCCTGACGGGTTTGACTAAAATTTGTACATGTTTGCTTTGAATTACAATTCTTTTTTCAATCCAGAGCTTCCCGCAACCTTTTTTTAAAACTATTTTTTAAAAACAATTCCAACTTTCGATTGGCAAAAACAAAAACAGGAACATTAGCTTACTCCTTTTTTTGGTCAAAAACTTAATTTTGAGGCATACAATTTTGATTTTAAGGGTGCCTGATATTAAAAAATAAGTTTTGGGAAATAACAGACACCCTAAACTTCAATTTTTTGAAAGAAGTCATATAAATGTGACTTCTTTGAAAAAATTGAAGTTGTCTTCTTTAACTTATTATTTTATAGCTCCTACATTTATCCTCCGATTTTGGCAAACTTTACCTCAAATATTTGTTAAAATAATTGTTTTTCCCCTGAGTTCTTAAAATTATTTAAAATTATATTTTTTCTACCCCAAATTAGAAATTTTTCAAAAATACTCGTTTTTCAAACTTTGTGTGTCTGTGACTTATTAAAATTCAATCCGACCTATTCGGAAGGAGAAAGATCAGACTATTCAGAAAATATACATTTTATGTAAATTAACTAAACCGTTAGCGAAATTTATGCCAGTATCTGACAAAATAGCAAAGAAAATTATTTTTGCGCATATCACGAAAACGCTTCTTTGCAAAGAAAATAATAATTTCCATTTTTGTGTTAAGCGAAAATTAAATTAGTCTAGAAAATATATATTTTTTTAAGAACCCTATCATAACCCAAAATTTTGTAAGCTAGTTTTATTGGCAGTGCACCCATTAAAATTTCGTTAATTTTATACGAAAGCTATTCCAATGCAGATGCAATTATAAAAAAGCTAGTCGAAAATGCTAAGCAATGTTCTTTCATTGAAAATTATTTTAAGACCTTATCTGATCGGATTTTAACAATTTTGACAGTTGGAACTTGAAAATGAAATTTTAAGTCAAACCTACTCAAAAACTTGAAATCATCAATAGTTTTAATAATATTGATAGTTTCTCTGAATGCATAAATTAAATCTCGCATCAGGCTAGAAATTCTGATAGTTGACAGTTAGAAAAAATCCACCAAAAAGTTGATTTTCAACTTCCAACTGTAAATTTTTTCTCAAATTCGATAAGATTCGGTCTTAAAATAATTTTCAATAAAAAATTCCAAAGAATAGTATGTAAAAAGAGAAAAAGAAGTTCTAATCCCTTGGGATTATTGCTCAACAATTTAGACTAGCTTTTCTAAGTTTGGTACAACTTTGTAATGACATCACGTTCATATGAAAGTTTACATTCAAACACAAATTCTTTGACATTTGAAACATATATTTTCTGACCAGCGCAGTGCTTTTCTTTTAATTTTGAAATTTTGGACCAAGTTCTGACCCAAAATTGTAAAGCTCTCATTTGAAAAAAGGGCAGTACCAATGTACTAAGCGTCCCCAAATAATTTTAAATTTCCTAATCTCATTAAGAATTGGCTTTAGAAATGAGTTTTGTTGCTAAAATTCAACAGCGCCAGTCCAAAAACCGCACCAAAATTTCACTTGTTAAACCGTTTTGTTTATGTGTAAATTCAGACAAATGAAAATAAGCTCAATCACAGTGATTTTATGCACAGAACTTATTAATTTGTTAGATTATTTTCAGCACTCCTATTGCTGTTAAATACCGGAGGAAAACGTTTGAAATGACAAATTCTTCTCCGACACTTTGAAAGAGCCGCCACGAATGACTGGCAAACGGTCAAACGTTTGCCTCCATTTTGTTCATTCATTCATTTCCTTTGATTCTGTTAGAAGTCAGCTCTAGGTATGCTATCGTTAGACTTCAAGAATCAAAGAAGTATGGGGGATGTTTCGCAATGGCAACAAAATACACCAAATATGAATGAACTTTTATTTTCCTCTGCGTAGTAATTACATTTTTTTTCTCTCCACAAAACTCAGTATTGGCTATTTGTCAAAAAAAAAAAGAACCATCAACTCGGACTCTCTTTTCAAATTTCCTCCAATCCAATACTTGTGGTTCAAAAATCAAACAAAAAGGACATTCGTTGACTTGAAAACTCGAAATACAATAGCAAATCCTTTTGAATAGTTTCCTCGAATGGGTTATGTGTTCACAGCATGCATGTGTTCCTTGCCAGTCTTTCGGATAAATAATACCCTCTGTCCTCCTGCCACCCACGTTCCCCCTCTCCCAACCTTTGAGCGCCGGAATTTATTTGTGGCCAAGCAGGATACCGCACACGAACGGACAATATAAGAATCCTTGTTGTGTGTTGCGAGGAAAGGAAATGTATAAAGCCATCCCACGCTGTAGCGGAAAAACTCAATTGCTCCGAATAAAAATGAATAACAACTTCGTGGGCAAAATGAAGTTCGGGGAGGCGGTGAATGCGAGGCGGAATTGTTGTCGTTGTTGTTGTTGTTAGTATAACGTAACGTGGTCGTTAAATTTACCCGCATCAGGTGGAAGGATTTTATATCTACGAGTGCGGTGTGTTTTTGAATGTGCGAGAAACAAAAGGAAAACAGGACCGCACAAAAGCGCACAGGAAATGGTTAGTAAAGCGACTTCAGGTAGTTCGTTTTGGCATATTCTCTTACTTTTGGCTGGTTGATGGGAAGGAAGAGTACCTGCCTACCTTCCTACCTACCTACCAGCGAAGGAGTACTGCTGCTGCTATTTTATGGCGCGTTCTTTATAGTCGGCGGCAAAAGGTGAGTGGGAGTGCCAGTGAGTGTTCCGGAAATTCAGGAGCTTGGCACATCAAAAAGCCAAATTTAAGTGCACTTAAAAGGATTTTCCCTCTGACGTATGTAGGTACAAATGAATAATAATGCGTGCACACTGAATTTTAGTCACGGAGTCGAATTAAAAAGTAATTTGCTTTTGCGAAATTATTCACCGCTATTGCAGTATATATACTCTACGAGTATATATCTACTGTATGAAGGAGTTGAGATAGAGTTTACTTTGGGACAAAGTTTGTCTGATTTAATTAGAGATTGGGACAAGAACAGTTGGAATTCCAGTTGAAGGCTGGAGGATAAGGTTGCAAAGGGGTTTGTTTTTGCGTTGCGTTATTGGTAGGTAGGTATATAGTAATTATGATAAGTGAGTGTTCTGGACTACGTGCTTAGGTTTAAGGTGGAATTGTTTGAGACTAGAAGTTGTTATCAGAATTTTGTGCGTTTACCGGCTAGTAATTTGTGAGAAACTTGTTGTCCTTTGGGTTTGTCTGATGCCGAAACAGGGAACTTATTCTCGGAGTGGAAAAGAACGTTTATTTGATGTCAGATATAAATGATTTGCTACATGAATTTACTGCTTTTAAAACGAAAATAAAATATAGTTTGCCCAAGGGCCTAATAAAAGACACTAAATTTGAATTTTACATAAAAGCGATAATATTTGATGGGCTTATTGAGTTCGTGAGATTATTATTTGTGTGTTTAAGTGTTTACTAGGGTTTATTCCAAAAAGTCATTCAATAAACAATGAGTTTTTGCTTACGGTTTTTTTTTATGAAAATATTTTATATTGAAAATGACACACAGCCAGAGCCAGTCACTGCACTTTTCAATTTAATTTAATAATTTGTTGTTTATTTAATTTATTTTTATACACTTGACATAAACATTATTTATTTTTTAGGAATTTTAGCTTATAATTATCAAATATTAAATATTGTCTAATAAAAAATTCGAAAAAGAAATCAATTGAAAATAAATTAAGTACTCATACGCCACAGTGTACCTACTCATGGTTTGTCATTATTGAGAAATTCGATAAAATGAATATTTTTTTCTCGGCATTTGTACAAAAAAAAACTTAACAACATTTCAGTCATCTGCATTAGCTCAAAGGAATGTCTCTAAAGTAGGTAAAATTCTTTTGAAAAACGAACATATAGCAATCTGCAGCTTCAGACTTTCATTATTTGTTAGTCCATTTCCAAGCTCTTTTTCTATTGAAACAAAAATCTAGAACAATGTTCATACTCGCCATCTATCTTAACTGTGTGCCATTTTATTGCCATTCTTTAACACTTGCGACACAAAAAGACAAACACAAGAAAAATTGCATACAAAATGCGGGAACCCCATAGACGGACGACAAGCCCCAAAGAGCGAGGAGCGGAAAGCAAACTTAGATGCAAAGATATAGCTGCAGTACATCAACCAGGCGGTAATGGTAATGGTGGCGCTGCAATAGCAGAGGGCAATTAAAATTAAGGAACTTGGCGAACAAAAAATTAAACTTCTTAAATGTCCCGTTTCGGAACCGTTTTTAGATTTTACGTTTCATCTAGATCCTGGGTTGCTCCTTGTATAGAGTAGCTGTATAGGTAGATAGATATGCAGGAATTCCTGTCCTGAGAATCTTTCAGGTCCTTCTAGTCCTTTGCCTGAGATTTATCGTCATTTGTTCCAGTGAATTTTTGTGAGTTGAGGGCTGAAGTGGAGGGGTTATATGATGTCTCTGTAAATTCTGAAAGCGGGATTGCCATTCTTTTTTGGTCAAAGTGCACATATAAATTTCTGCAGTTGAATCCTTTTTCGTTTTATATAGATGAACATATGTATAGTTGGTATATATAATTTTTTTTTGTGTTCTAGTCCCGTTTAAATAATGCAGATGCAGATGAAAATGAAAATGAAGTTGTTTTCTCTAGCTAAATTACTGGGTATGCTTGCGTGTGCTGCATGCAATAGTTTTGCGTTTATATCTGATGAGCAAACTCTTCAGCGACAGAGCAGCCCAGGACAAAAATAAAACCAAACTAACAAGGATGAACATTTATCCACCAGAACTTACTCATAAAGAACAGAAAACAGCAGCAGTGGCAGTAATACCTATCCCACTAAAGCAATACCAGAAATGAAAGTTACAAAAAAAAAGATTATAGATGTACCGTACCTACCTATATAAAAGCTCCTTTTGTCTCCTCAACAATATTCTCTAAAACCATTGCCATTGTCCTGACAATGCGTTTGTTCTACCAAAGTAGATGAAAGCAACACAAAACAGCGAATACAAAAAAAAAAATAAGCACAAAAAAAAGATAAGACAACAAGGAATCAACTTGGGTTTTGTTTACGTTCAGCTTGAAATAAATATCTGTCATGTCCTTCCGTGTGCTGCCTTATAGAGTGCAGTAGGTTGAGAGTTTTGTTTTTATTTATAACAGTCCTATGGGAAATAAAGAAGTCATTGTTAAGGAGCGGCGCGAAGGTGTGTAACTCAGTGAACATGATATTGAGTAAAAAAAAAAGATTCAGAAAGATTTTAACTTAATTTAGTCATAAAATTTAGATTTGGTTTTGAGAATCATAAAAAAATCATGAACTTTTTGTTTTCAAATGAAAGGACACGGAAAATTATAAGAAATTTTGTCCTTTTGAACCACTTGAGCGAATGATGGAAAATGAATTTTATTTTATTCGATGAACACTGAATAAACTAATTATGTTTGTGAGTTCATTTAAACATTTAAAGCCATATAAGAT
This sequence comes from Dasysyrphus albostriatus, assembly GCA_946251815.1. Taxonomy (NCBI): domain Eukaryota; kingdom Metazoa; phylum Arthropoda; class Insecta; order Diptera; family Syrphidae; genus Dasysyrphus; species Dasysyrphus albostriatus. The sequence continues at coordinate 145,792,432 of OX276336.1, forward strand.
AAACTTAAATGAAATATGAATTTATTTTTAGTCAGAGAGCTTAGTGCAAATCTTATTAATCCACCAAAGAAAAATTAAGTTCAAAATACTTATAAACCGTTTCTGCCAAAAACTAAAAGTAAATAAAAACTGAAATTAATGAAGCACATGCTATTCACAAGCTAAAATGATAGAATGCGTGTGCCAAAGTTCACATTTTTCGTGTTCAGGAAAATGAGATCTCGGTGGGCTCAGCAAATTTTATTCGTCAAAAAGTGAACAAGCGAATTCAAAATTTTGTTTCCTCTATAATTTGACAGAAATTTTTCTGAATAATCCTGTTCACGAGACTGAGATTGTTGAGGCCTCTGAGATCTAATTTTCCTGAACATGCCTATTCAGAGGAAAAGTGTGTATACGTGCAGTTTAATGAAATACTTTTTGGTAAAAACAGAGTTCTTGTTGATTGTAGTAGATTTTCGTTAACATTTGGCACTTAACGTGGTCTAACAATTTATTTTTTACTACGTTGTATTAATTTTAATTCCTGGATTAACTCTTGATTAACGGTTTAGTCGTGTTGGATCCGACTGAATTTGACCTTTGGCCTAGGTTATGTTGTCTTCGAGGGCGACGCGCCGTTCGATTGTGGCTTATTGTCATTGAATTGTGGCTCAAAAATAGCCCACAAGAAAAAGTCTAACCTGATGGTGAAATCGCACGATCTGGGTAACCAATTCACGTCATCACCTACGTCTCACTACTCTCAAACCTTTAATGAAGAATGTCGTTTGTGGCATAGGTTGGTGTGACATATAGTTTTGTCCTGTTGGAATTCCCAGTCGTTCGCATCCATATCATCCACCTTGAACCAAAAGAAATAGTTTATAATCGTTCGATAGAGGTCTTCGTTGAATGAATTGACGTAATTGCACACACTTATTGCCGGTGGCGATGTTTTCAACAGACCCTGTATTTCATTGACGTACAGGTTTTGGCCGATCATTCACTGAACCGGTGGACTAGAATTTGGTCCACCAAACATTTGACTGTCGATTGGGAAGGACAACCATGTAATCCGTCAAATTAGTGCACATTATTGGCACAAAAGATCACCCATTTTGTTTCATCATTTGCACGTCATAGTTATTTGGTATCAGTGACTGAATAATAAACAACCAGATTTGACCGACCACACAGCCCCGCCCAGTGGAACCAAAAGCTGATAAAGTGGATATCTTTGGAACTTATAGATGGGTTTTAATGGTTTTTTCTATAAAATGTCACTGATTACTTATATTTAAAAAAATTCATAAAGCAAATAGTATTTTTTTTTTTAAATAATAATTTTTAAATATAAAATGTTTGAAACACATTTAAAAAAAATTAAGTTTTGATTATTTATTAAAACACATTTAAAAACCCAGTTTTAATAAAATTCATCAACCCATTATTAAAATATTGAATTTTCAAAAAACAATTTATTATTCTTTGTTTTAATAACACAAAATTCTATTTTTTTTATTAAGATACTATTTCTAGTTTTGTACCTAATAATAATTTTAATAATGCAAAATACAAATGCTTATATAATTTGAAAAAAAAAAGCATTTTTGACAGTAATTTATTGTACGTAATGGTATTTATTGATAATTTTTTTATTGGATGTTTATTATTTGTTATTCACGATTTTCATTAATTATATTATAATCATAATTGTATCATTTGATATTGAAATTTTTAATTCTTTAAAGGCACTTTTTGACAAAAAAATTGAAAGCTATAATCAGTTACTTTTACAAATTTTTTTTTAATATTTACAAGGTTTTATAGAACAAATAATCTGATGAAAGTGAAAAAAAAACCGGTCTATACATACATATATCGTCCCCTGATTGCAAGAACTAGGTAACTTAATTTTTAAAATTTTGGGGATAGCAACGTTCATAGATACCTAGCTACAAGAGATCGAAGGAAAGTTTAATTTTTATGTTTCTAACACTTCAGAAATATCTTATATTTGACTATAATAGAAAAAAATGGAACGAAAAATGTTTAAACTGTTCCAAATAATAACGTTTTTGTCGAGATATTATAAAAATTGAAAATTGAGTTACTTAGTCCTTGCAATCAGGGGACGATATGCAAAAAAAAAGTCAGAAAATTACTGGTTTTGTTGACAATTTTATGACAAGTAGGTACCGTTATTTTCAAAGCAAAAAGAAATATAATTTCCCGTTTAATGAAATTGACAAGAAACCTGATGTTTAAATTTGGATGTTTAAGATTGGAAGAAAATCTTTTTGGTGGCTTAAGCTGTATGTCGAGGTTCAGACTCGAACTGAAAGGGTCGGATTCAATTTTCTTCCGCTTAACACCAACAAGCTAGCATATGGAAGCATTTTTTTCTAAGCTAACCGAAAAATTAAAATATTCTTATTTGAAAGCAGGCTATTTCATATTAAAAAAATCTAAATTTTATTTTTTATTATTTCGAATTTATAATTTTTTTATTGATTTTTCCCAAGGGTCAAAAAATGCGTGCTCATAGCTGTGTGAGATTTGTTCTACGAGTACACTAAAACCACCTCCTTTTCCCGATATAAACTTAGCTGAAATTTATCTAGCAATTTATTTTTAACGAAGTTAAATTACGTGTTGCAGGTAACTTTCCGGTAAATGTTCCGCACAAAATCCCAAGGTTATGTTCTTCGCAGACGCCGGGCGTACTAAATTCGACGCGTCAAGAATGTTAATAATCGTTGAATTAGCGTGTTCTAATAGCCCTCTTCTATATTTTTGGCTTAACTTTTTATCTCGTCCCGAACCGTAGAAATCCCGAGCTCCCTGTGAAGATCTTCGTTTCTTATATACCAGGGGACATTTAAAAATTACCTAAACAATTTATTTTCACACGTTTTTATTTAAGTTTGTATTGCAGGTACAACCCCAGAGTTGAATACCATAAGTCCAAACAGGTTTAAGTACCTGCCTGTATAAAATGAACTTATTTTCAATACTAAGCTTTGTCTATTTACCGAGTAGCCATCAGTTCATATCTCTTAATTTACTTTTTAATTCTTTGCATTTTTTTTAACGTGTGGCTTCCATTTAAATTTCGCGTCTACAGTAATTCCCAGATACTTTGCCTCATTTGTAAATGGAACACTGGCGGCATTAAGAAAGACAGGTAATTTTTTTTTTTATAAATAAAGTCCACGTGGACTGACTTTTGTTCATTGAGCGCTATTCGCCATGTTTTTGTACACTAGTTAACATTATTAAGAGCATTTTGTAATCAAATTGTACTCGTAGCTTCGCTATTCGTTTTGCCTACTGCTAGTATTGCAGTATCAGCAGCAAACGTGGCTGCGATAGTGTTTTCTGTTTGAGGTATATCGCGTGTAAATAAATGGTACAGAACTGGACCTAATACACTTCTTTGTGGTACCCCAGCCACTAATTCTTTGAAATTACAAAAGCTATTTCCGTGTCTTACACAAAAAGTCTGTTTTCTAAATATTCGTTTAGAATTTTAAGCTCCTTCAGGGCACTTCGAAGATTCAATTGTTACCTGGGAAATTTAACAAACTGTTTGCATTTTAATCCTACTATAATCGAACGTTAAGTTATGTTAATATCCTCTTTATTTATCAAATGCCTTTTTTTGTTGCATCAACAAAATCGCTTCCCTGGTAATGAGAAAGAAGACAACTTTCAAAGCAACACAACACAAATATTTTTCGCATCTTAAAGTATTTAAATTGTCTGTTATTTGAGATTTTCAGTAAATTAGATATATTGGGGTATTAAGGTTAATGATTAGAGATAATGTATTTTCAATTTGTATTTATTAATATGGGTATTGATCTCAAAATATAATTCAAGGCTCATGCTTGTTTATAACATCCTCAAAAACTTCCTCTTTTTATTTCAACTTTATTTCGTCCCTTAATTAATGTTTCAAAAGCTACAATCGTTGTTGTGCATTTAGAACCTATTTTAAGACTTGGGTTAAATTTAGGGCTAGGCAACCATTTCGTAATCAATGTTTGTCTCTATGAAAACTTTTATATCTATATTGCCTGTCGAAATAATTGATGAGGGTTATCCTTTTATAGTCGAATTCCGTTTTAAACATATTCCGTAAACATTTTAATTTTTTTCGACTGAGTTAAAAAGTTCACTCTTTTGCCATTAAATTCAGTCTGACTGCGAACAAGATCTAATTTTTTATTTTAATAACATAGCTACGAGGATAAAGTCGCTTTGAAAATGAATCCTTTTTTTTTTTTGTAATCTTTTTAATCTTATAACTACAATTAACGATTTACACTTTAAGAAAGTATGGTCCATCCAATGCTGCAACAGAAAAAAAATCCTATCGACAATGATGATGACCCTTTCGTCTCCCTTTTTTCTTAAACTTTAGCACACTAAAACATTATTATCAGAAAATCACTTAAACCAACCTTGACTAGACTATCGAAAATAAACGTTAGCTTTTTTTATACTTTTTTTTTGTAAGAAAATGTCTTTTTCGAGTCCAAAAGCTATTTCCTTTTCCTAAACAGCTCTGTTTTAAGTGCTTTAAAGGTCCCTTCGAAAGAATTTTTCTCATAAAACTATATTTCCCATCATCATCATCTTCCTCGTTGTGATGTCTCCTCCCTGAAACACACATTTTATAGAATAATCGAAAAAGTAAAGAGGGAACAAAATAGTTTAACAAAAAAAAAGAAAAAAAAATTATAAAAAAAAACTTGTAACTTGAGTGTAAAATAGTTTTGGTTACTTTTATTGTTATGTAGCAGCAACACTAAACTCTTTGAATGTATAGAAATGTAGTAGATTGTGTTTTCAAGTCTCACGCATTTGAACCCTTTATTCTTTTCTCCATTGCTACTTTTCAAGTTTTATATAAAAGTGTATGAGAGATGTTTGTATACATGGAAAACAACTTAAGATGTTTTTTTTTTCTTTTCTCGTCTTTAGTGCTCCAACATTTGGAACTTTTCAACACAAATAGTGTAATTGTTGAAAGTTTTTATATTATTTTTTTTTCATTTCTTTTGTTGTTTTCCGATTTTCTTATTTTTTTTTTATTGTTTTTCTGTGTTTTAAGTTTGAATTCGATTTTCATGCAAACTTTTTTTTTATTCTTGTTCTATAATATGTGTGGAATTTTGAGTGATTTATTCGTTTATTTTTTGTTGCTGGTCTATTAATGGAACTAGCTTGACTTTTTGTTAAAAAAAAAATATAACTCATTGTGCTTGACATAATACTTCGAGACTTATTATTTTGATCCATTTCTTAAATTTATTTTTAAAGAGGTTTAGGTCAATTTTAAGCTGAGGGGTCTCAATAAAGTTCGTCTGGATGAACTGTATTGAAATTTTACGCCTTTCGGAAGAAACTTTTTATGTATTGCTCTTATGAAATGAAAGTTTATTTTGTGAAATTCTGAACTTTTAATATGTCGGTTTCTTAAAAGATTTGAAATACTGAATATGACCTTAAATTATTATGTATATTATGCTTGTATTATATTTGGAAACTTTTTTTCAAAATTTTTTAAAATTTGCTTTCCAAAAAATAAAAACTGAATTTAACACCGTTTTACTGCTTAAAATTTGTTGCCCCAGCAAAAATGTTGGTAAGAAAAACTGTTTGTATTGCTTAGATGCTTCCGTATAAAAAAATTTACTAAAATCAAAATTACCATTTTGAAGAAATTAAAAAATATGGTTCTTTGGGAGATATACCACTAACTATTTTTTTAAAAATGGTTTCCAGTTAAAAGTTAGCCTTCGCTGAAAGAAATTTACTGTATTAAGGACAAATTGTGGAGCCGTTATTAACAAAAATCAGATTTTGTAAAATTGCTAACATTTTTTTTTTTTTTTGTTCTAAAAAAATGAAAAAAAGTGTAGGCAAAATCACCAAATACCACTTTGCAATAAGTTTTAAGAAAATAAATCCAACCGGCTAGGCTGTAGCCCAACAGACAGACAGGCAGAAGAGTGAGACCAACTTTTTTCGCCTTTCCTATCATCATAATGACAAGTTTGATCAAAATCTTGAAGTCAATTTTTTTTACGAACGCATAAATTGCCATATAGTACCTACATACATATCGCAAGTAAAAAAGTCATCATTACACAAAAAGCACTGCAATATTTTGAATAGGACTTCGATTTTCGAAAATTTGTTTTCATATAAAAAAGTAGAAGGTATTATGGTCGTATTAGCACTTTAGCAGTATGGCTCTACGGGGATTCAAAAAGCAGTATCTACTACTCCTGCAACTGAAGTACCTCGACAGCCCTGCTGAGGAGACATAAAATAACGATTTGAAAATAATTATAACAAACTATTTGATCGTAAAAGCTTTTAAGACTGGTTGGTAGAGGCGAAAGAAACCGATACAGTTATGAGACATATTTTAATTCATTTATTTATTTTTTACTTCAAAGTTTTGATGAAAAGCTTATTTTGGCGGATTCACTGAGGTTCAACGATGGTTCAAGGCAAAAGTACGTTATAGTATAGTAATATTTCTGGGGCCCACTGTAATTTCGAAACTGTTGATAATATATAATAAATATAATAAATAAATAATGCAGATATATATTTATTAATAATGTCTCTTTCGTGACACGAGGGTTATTAATTAATTAAATAAAACAAAGCATTTGTATACAAATTATTGAACTAATACTCGAACTTGGCTCCACTGAAAAACTCTTGAATAATTAAAATATAACCTTATATAATATAACCCCACATACTCTGTACAGAACCCCACCTACTCTGTACAGAACAAAAATTTCAATTAAAATTTCAATACATTCTTTGGTTATGAGAGGATTAAAGTGCACTTTTGGTTTCTATATTTAAAATTGCTCAAAACCAATATGACCTTTACATTTTACTACTTCTCTATACCTACTCCCTTTGTAAATATTTCTTTGAATTTTACTCTTGCAATTTTTATGTGGTAACAGTCCAAGAGAAAATGTAGCAATGCAGGAATACCCGTGATATAAATAGCCATATGGATCTGAAGCAACTATAATTAAATAGAATAGAAGTTCATTAAAAAAAAATGTCTGATATTAAAAAACTTTAGTACCCACGTCAGGTCTGTTGACTTTTAAATTTTGTAGAGTTTAGGAACAATTTTGAGTTTTTTGAATCGGGTTCAGAACCCTGAATTCGGTCGATTGTCAAAGAGATCTAGTCTGGAATAGGAATATGCATCAATAACAATTATACTTGAAAAAGTACTTTTTTATTCAATTATGTAAATTTAAATTTAAATTTAGTTTTTCACAATTTCTGAACAAAATAAAGAGGTGAAAATATCATCATTTTTTCCTTAGCTTCTCATTTGTAACAAGTCACAAAAGTCAAAATGATTCTCTTATTTTACCCCATGAACTATACAACTATTAAATTATATCATAACACTTAGCATTTATGTATATGTCAGAAAGCAGCAACAAGAATCCCAAAATATATAAAATATTAAATAAAAAAAGCATTTCCAAATTTTTACCAAACTTCCTTCCTCTAAAGAGATTATTTAAATAAACTACCCCGCCCTCCCACAAACTCAAATGAATGACGTGTTGTATGGCAAAATGCAAATCGCACATAAAAACCGCCACAAAACAACAAACCATACGCACACTATAAAAAAAAATAAATAGCTCGAATCAACCTTCATAGAATACCGAACCAGAAAATATAACATGAACAACAGCCCAAGACCTGAGCATCAGATCAGTCGTGCCGTGGGTAGAGTAAGAGTAGAAGCAACAGTTCACCCGCTACACAACCATCAAGGCGAGGCGTACATAAAGCAAGAAGAAAGTAAATTCGTTTAAGTGTATTATCTAAATTGCAAATGGCGACCAGGGAGCACGAGAAACATTTTGCTTTCGTATATTTCGTACAAACGATATAAAATACACAGACGTGAGAGTATTTCGTTTTATTTAGGACGTACAAGCCATATTGGATAGGATGTAAGAGAATTGGGGATACTTCATCATGAATCCTCTCGTGTGTTATAGAAGGAAGAAGGCCAAATGGACCTTCAAAACGTATGAACTCGTACACCTACTAGGTATACCTCTTTATCCATCCACACCCTTTTGATCCAACTAATTCTAATGAGGTACCAACACATTCACACACACACATCTTTACATTTACGCCATCATGAGATATATGTATAAATTCACGGGTATAAAGGATTTTCTGCATAATCAGGAGTTGGCCGCGAACACCGTATCACCGCAAGCTGCAACTTTGCCCCATGGCTATTTAGCTTCACAATTTGAAGTGTGAACTGAACAGTGTCGAGTAAAAGTGTCCGGACTATTTTTAATTTAGAAAAACGCATTTTGGTGACATCAACTGCTTTTTTTTAAATAAGTTGATGAAACATGTTCGTTCAGTTAAAGAGCTCTTAAAAGAAAGAATTAAATACGTCGCACTTTTACTTTCTACAGTAAAACGAGCAACTGGTGCTGAATACTTCCGTTGCTGCACTTAGTTAAATAGTACATGAACACAGACCTGTAAACTTTTAAGTACAAGTACCAGTCAAGTACACAATACCTTGTACTTGTATTTGTACTTAAAAAGAACAAGTACTATGTACTTGGTACTTAAAAAATACGAAACACGAGTCCTTTGCCAAATACTTTGTCCCAAGTACAAGTACTTGGTACTTCAAGCCTGCCTAGTATATTTCAAATACTTTTGAAGTACAAATCCATTTCAAATTCTTTTCAAGTACAAGTCCATTTTACGTACTTTTCCAGTACAATACATTGAGTAGTCTGGTTGAGCCATCGAGTAATGACTTGGACTTGAAAAGTTCTTGGAAGTGTATTTGGAGTTTAACAGCACCAAATACATGTTCTTTAAACAAGGTACTTATTAAAGTACTTGAACTTGGTGTTTTTCAAGTACCAAGTACAATACACTTGTTTATTTCAAGTACAAGAACAAGTGCAGAATATTGAGTACTTACAAAGTCCTTAAGTCCAAATGTACTTAAGTACTTTACAACTCTCCAATTACATACTGTTTCCATGCATCTACACAAAGCCTTCTACTTGTAACCGCGAAGGTTTTTTCCTTTTATCGCAGGTTCGATCTTCTTCGTTTTCTCGAAGCCTGGAGCTGGGTTTTGCCCTCCTCGCGAAGAGGACCAAATATCGGTCGAAGACTTTTTCTTTCGAAAGCCCAGTATCAGCCTTCCCTTTCTGCTTATCTCCCAACACTCGCCACATTAAGCAGGACTGGCAGTATTAAAGTCTTATAGAGCATGCACTTCGTCTTACGTGTGAAGAGTTTTGTACCCATTTGTTCAAACCGAAGTAGCTACGGTTTGCTAGGGTAGTTCTTCGTGTGATGTCCACTAAGGAATTTATGTTAACTCCGAACTAGACAAATGCCAGAAACAACTTCGCAGTTCAATTGAAGACCAACAAGTTTCGTATGTTCCTCAATTACAGCGAAAGCCTCTCTATAGCATCCCGTTGGGAGGGGCTGGTGGTTTTAATATCATCGGCATAAGAAGTAAGACAGATCTTTTGAAAAATGTGCTTTTAGTGTTAACGCCTGTCCTGCGTACTATTTGATTCAGAACGACATTGAAGAAATCACATGATAATGCATCTCCTTGCCGAAACGCATGTTTGGAATAGTTTGGAGGATTATTCACTAGTTGCACACTGAGTGGTGTATTTTGCAAAATGACGCAACACAGCTGGATAGCTGGATCTGGGACCTCAAGTTCAGCCATCGGCGTATAGCGTTCCTGAAGATGAATGTCAAATGTGGCTTTAAAGCCGGATAAGTAGATAGTGAGTTAAGGCCCCAAATTCATTGGTCTTTTCTAGGATTTGTTTGAGAGTGAATAATTGTAGTCTATGGTCTATGGTCGATCTTACTGATCAAATGCTACTCTGCTATTTGCAGATTTGACCCTAAGTTTCACAGTGGGAGTTTAAAGTCCACTTTTGGTTTAAACTTACGTTCGGCAGAACAATTGAACTCAGTGAAACTGGGGGCAAGTGTAGCATCAGGACGGCTTAAGATGCTCACACAGTACGTTGGATTGGACCTTGAATGTGACGTTTATCAGAGATATGCGTCGATAGTTCTTGCAAGGCATTCGATCGCCTTTTTTGTAGATGGGACATATGGAACTGACTGACCATTCATCGAGAATGTTTCTTTGCACCCTTTCAACACATCCCCTTTGTGCTTGAAGAGCTTCGCTGCTCAACCATTAGATCCGGTGCATAGTGGTCCGCTTGTTTTGGCGATAAAAATCATTTCATAGTTTTGAAAATTTGGTGTATTTGAAATTATTTTTAGACCTAATCTGATCGATTATGAAAGAAATTTGACAATTTTGTTGGTTGGGTTGCCAAACAAATTTTTGGTCAAATACTCAAAAACTGGAATCAACTTAAAACTGAAAGAAATTTGACAGTTTTGAAGGTTGAAAGTTGCCAAACATATTTAAGGTCAACTACTCAATTCTGAGGTTCTTACTAAAATTTGATTAGCAACTTCCAACCGTCAAAAAAATTGTTAAATTTCTTCCAGATTTCCTGAAATTACATTAAAGAATAATTTCGAATGAATTTTTTTATAAAAACTAGCTCATAAATCGATTTTCGTCCCTTGGGAATATTGTTCAATATTTTGGATCTTGTTTTTTAAATTTTGTACAAATCTCTATTGAAATAATTTTTATATGAAAGTAAAGATTGCTTTTTTTTTAGACGTGTGGTTTTCAATCTGGCAATACTTTTTCGGAAGTTGGTCTTTTTGACAGCTATCACTTGATTTATGCTCAGTTTGGTTTGCAATTTCGTGTCACATGTCGTGTGGCATGTGGCGTGGCCTCCAAGATTGTGTGATTTAACAACGCTGGACTATTCTTTGTGGGCTTATGTGAAGTCGCTTGTCCAGTCCACGCAGATAAGCCCGAGACAATTAACGCCTTGGAAGAGAATATTGCTGACATACGGCCCCAATTGCTGCAAAAAGTGGTTGAAATTTTGACCTCTCGCCTGAAATTTATTCGACCCAGCCGCGGCGGGAACTTGCCTGAAATCATTTTTAAATATAATGGCAAACCCTTATCCTTATAAAAAAGCTGAGTTCTTGGCCATAACATTAAATTATGTGTGTTTTATCTTTCTTGAAAACTACACGTCTTAAAATGACACCCGTTACAAGTCTTAGGACATTTCAAACATAAACTTGACTCGGTTCCTGACTTCAACAATACTTATTTTTTTAATTTTGAAACAATAATGTAAATACACAAAGAATGATTTTGAATTGATCCTTATTTGTATCTCTCTCCCCACTGTACATCCATTATTTCTCGCTGCGCCATTTAATTCCCCAAAACGTAAACCATTGTTTTATATGTTGTTCGAGAATTCCTTCCACAGATGCTGATGCCTGTGCCATCAGCGTGGTTTTAATAGTTTTCAAAATTACTTTTTGTAGATACCTCAAAAAAAAAAAGAAACCTACACAAAGAAACATGATTCGAACCATCTAATTGCAGGTGTGGTGGATTGTTTAGGAATAGTTTTGTAAAAATTAATACACTTCTTCTTCCAGCATCGTCATACAAGTACACGTACCTCGTACATGTCCTTTTCTATTCACTCCCCACTGGCTGCAGCTCATTTCGCTGATTTAACTTTTCCTAAAAAGTAATTGTACGATGGCGCTTTTGTCGTTTTAATTTTTAAAAATAAAGGATCTGCCGACCCATATATTTTTGTTGGTTTTGTTTTTATTAAAACTGGCTTGTCATGCTTCTGCAGATATACTGTTATCTTTTTTCGCTTTCTAGTTTAGCAAAGTTGTTTCGCTAGGAATTTGCTTTTTGTTGTTACATTTTTATTTCGTTATTTTTTTTTTAATGTAAAGGATTATTGTGTTACACGCGAAACACGAGTAACTATGTGTATGCCGCATTGTTCTATCAGCAAAACTGTCGTATCCTATACAAAAAAGGTGTGTGTGTGTGTACTTGTACATTGAAGTGGATCAAAATATGTTACCACTCCCATTGTTAACAGGATGTTGCTGCTGAAATGGAATACAGCATCATCATCTCTCTTAAAAAAAAACATGTTATATTATTTTATATTAAGTCCTTTTTTCTGTTGATGTTGTTGTTGTTGTTGTTGTTGGTGCTGTCGGTGCTGTTGTCTAACTCTTTATTTTGACCTTTTTTATGTCAAAATATGTTTAAAAATAGAAAAAGAATACTTTAAAGAAGATGTGTGCAGAGGTGTATGCTTAGGTACATACATTTTGTGTTCTGTACATATATGCTCGTTTGTCAGTATTGAAGAAGCAAAAGGATACATTGCACTGATGCATTGTATATTTTATACTCATTTTTCCTTTGGGACTAAGCGTTGAGTATATGTTGTATAGTATACAGTATACACTATGGATACGTACCGTACGTACCGCTTCGTGAGAAGAAAAGAAGAGCACACGGGGTAACACTTACGGGCTAACTGACTGGGTTAAGTACTTTTGAATGTGCTTGATGTATTACACAAAAGCTATTTGGTATTAGATGTAGGTACGTATGTGCGGGAGCGACAGAGTAAGGACGAGGAAGTGGGCGTTGTGTCACGGCTAAGTGGTGCTCATTTTTATTACTTTAGTTTGAGTGGGAGATTTTTTGTTTTAGTCTTCTTCTTTTTGTGTTTGCTTGTTTTTGTTTTGTTTTTGATCTAAAAAAAATGAAGAGCTTTCCTCTTGCTTGAAATTTAAACTGCTTAATGTCATATTGGCTTCGCCAGAAAAGAGGTTTCCATGTTTTCCTTATTTTTCTAAGCGGATATATCTATGCACAGTATACACATACAATACAAAGTATGTCCTCATTAATGGTAGAAAACTCTAGAAGATGAAAAGATCATGTTTGAGGGATACATGTTTCATATTATATTCGCTTCTTCGAAACTTAAATACCTAACAGACGTTAGATTTATGTCAAAAAAATATTTAATCAAAAATTTAAGTGAAACAAAGCTTCTTTTGAGACTTTGGTTTTGTTCTTATAGTTTGTTTTTTCTATGACAACGTTCGAAGGAATTTATAAACTTGATACATTATTATTTAAGGATAAACATAGTTTAGTGTGTCAGATTTCTTTTTAACAAACTTAAGAACGTCATTTTAAGAAAAATTTGTCCTGACAGAAAACACAGGGAATAATTAAAAATAAAAAATGAGTCTATTGATTGAGAGACTTTACTTCTTCTTTGAGGAAAACCTTTTGCTTTGAATCTCGTAATGCTGCTATTTTATCACTAATTTATAGTTTATAGTTTTATATGAATGTATTGAATGTTTGGTAGATATTCGTAGAACAAAAATTACAGGACACAATGTTCGAAAACAAGTTCCCAACTAAAATTAGGTGGAGTTCCTAAAGGATGTTACCTAAGGCCTCTTCTTTTTTACTACATTTCTGATAGGAAAATTCAATTTCATTCATGATGGAGTAGAACTTTGGAGTGAAGGAATTAAAAAAAGTTGTTTGTGTCGAATGTTGTCTCTTTTAATGTAATCAGCGTGTTCGAAGATAAAACGAAATAATTAAATGCACCAAAGAAAACAATAACGGATGCAAAAGAAAGAGGATCAAGAAATTCTGACAATGTGTATGTCCGGCTACAATCTTAATTCCTTGCTTTGGTTTTTTATATTTTGATCGAAAGGCTTGAAGGTTTGAATAAATTAACAAGTCACCAAGTTTATAGGCAAAGTTAAAGGTTTTTCCCAGAAATCAATTCGATCATCAGACATTTTTTGCAGTGCTGACTCCATGCCAATTCGATAGTCCAAATAATTTCGAAAGCCTCCAGGAAACATGTGTAATTTGAATTATCTAAGGAGGTATAAATGTTAAATCATTATTAAAAACAGGTAAAAAGAAGAGGACTTCAGATTCACCATACACCATCACCAATTTTATTCTTATTTTACGAGAATTGGTTTAATTTTAAATTCAGTTAAATGTTTCTGAATGAGAGAAAGACACGAAATGAAATTGCATATTAGGTTTAACCTTATGAAACCCTAAAGATTTTTTGCTTCGAAAATCCATCAAGAAACCACCATTTGAAGGTTTAGGAAAATCAAAGCAAGCTTATTTAATTTGACCCACCCTGGTTTTTTTTTTTACAACTTTTATCTACTGTTTTCCATTTTTGTTTGTATATAAATTAACTAATTACAAAAATGAATCTCAATGGCATTACATATATGTAGGTATATAGATAGGTATACCGACAGACATGTGTCACCATAATTTAATGAGTTCTGAAAATTAAACGAACAAATCACGTCCTCAGCCTAATTCATATTATATTTTACTTTGATTAACCTTCCTGTACTCATTATCATTATGTAACTTAATCAAAGTTAAAATTTACTTAAAATTAAAAATATCAAATTACTCTCAGGAAATCCCCCTTACAGCACACACACACACACACACCTATTTTAATTAACCACAATTAAAGCCATATTCCTAGAAAAAAAAAAATATGAAAATAAAAATCTTTTCCTCTCGTTGCGGTTGCACATTGTCTGATGCTTCTTTTAAGCTTCAAATTCCAAATAAGGCCGCCACACCGTTCCGACAAAAACTCCAAAAAAACATTGTTTCGCTCCTAAGCTCTGTTGAAAGAAAAACTGCGTGCATTTGTTAATTAGCGCCAAGCAAAAACCTTTTTGCGCTACCGCCTGTATGTATGTAGGTATTTACGTGTATATTTGTTGCCACTTTTTGTTGCAATTTTGTGGCTTATCATATGTAACAAAGTTTGAATCGTTGGTGGTGGTTGCCTCCCTATCCCCACCTGTGTATGTACCACGAACAACAACAACCAACAACAGCAGCAGGTGCTTCTTTGTATTCTGCGGTATTCAGCATGCCTATAAATATGTGTGTGTTTGGAAATTGTCACCTGCATACAAACTAAGTTGAAGGCAAAATTGTTTACTTTAGCCCCGAAGTTGTAGTCCAACTCCCCTCACACAGTGCCAGCAACGCCACCATATCTACCGCTCGATTTTGCATAAAAACTTTTAACCATGTGTGTACATAGTGTAGAGCCCTTCTTTAAGGGCGAGCCTGATTATGAAGGAAGGTGCTTCGGTGAGAATGATGTGCGAGAGGACGTGGATTTTAACGACGAAGACTGGAACGAGGTGACAATGTTTACTTTTCCCAATTTAAGGAATTAAAATGGAACTTTTCATGTACGCCCGGGTTATTTTCAGAATAGGACAATTTCCTGAAGACCTTCTTTGACACCTACAACCATCAAGAACTCTCACGTTTAGATATGTGCTAACTGAAATATTATGAAGATTAAAACAGATTAACACTTAAGTAGGCTGATGGCATCTTAACGTTCCATTGCCGTCATCATTTCCACCACTGCTGTCCTCCTCCGTGCCCATATTATATCGCATCCAGCAAAAGCTACGCTTGGTTTCTGTTAATTTTAAGTGGCGCCCAACGTTTACTCAAAACATGTACAACACGAAGTGTATTATTTTTAACCGTATCATAAATATGCATTAATTTGCTTCTGATCTAAAAATACATGCCTACATATATAAGGGAAAGCTTTGCGCGTTATTTTGAAATTAAAATGTGTACCGCGAATGTGTTTTTAGCTGAGTGGTGGTGCGTGGGGTGTGTATAGTATAGGCTGTTGTGATAGTTCACCAGCCGGAAGAGAGGGAAGATGAATGTTTATGACGAAAATATGCAAAATGCTATATGATGGAATTTAGTGGTTGATGTTGACATTTCGTGACAAAAAAGGCCTAAGCATATCTCATATATTTTCATTGTGTTTATTTTGCTTAAAATAGTTTTTTTTCTATAAGGATTTTCTACTATACTTACGTTGATTTTTGTATAAACGGGTAATGATTTATATAAATTGTTTTCATAACTTGAAAAAAATGAAATATTTTTATATATTCGAGTATTGATTCGTTGAAATAGACGAAGCTTATATTAAACACTGAATCACAGTTCATTTTTGCACCCCAAACAAGACAATGTATAGTTTTCCAAAATATTGCTCGACTTGTTTGGAAAATTTTTAAACAACTATCATTAAATAAATCACAAACTAAATTTGATCAAAAGTCCTTCGAAGGATTGTAAATTAAGTTTCTTGCAATTGGTGAACTCATCAGATGTTCAATGAATCATTGAAGTTTCTTTCTAGTATCAGTCGAATCCTTGATGGTGTAAGAAGCATGTGCTATTCGAAAATTATCATCAATGTCATTTGATAAAAAAAAAAATCCTTCCACACCTTCCTGCGTGCTTTCCTTTTATATTTGAATTTAGTAAAGCCAATTGGAGCACTCACTAGCACCCACTCATACATTAGAATTTCGAATGAAGCGTATAATCAAATGTTAATCGAAAAACTTTTTTCGTTCTGATTTCGTGAGCTTATTTGTATGTATAGGGAACCTATACATATTTATAAGGAGTACGCCTCATAATATGCTTTTTTTTGTATTTCTGTTGAGGACGACAAATGTCACGCTTTGTGAACTGTGAATTGAACAGAAAATAAAACCAAAAAAAAAATATAATTTTAAGGAATACAAAAAAAAATCAGTGAAAAAATGGTTTTTTTCTAGGACATGCTACAAGAATGAGTTCAGTTCTCTCTCTCACTTGCAATGTTCCAGCTGAGTAGAATTCAAAAGTTATTCTGTTTCTTAAGTTTTTTCTATTTTTTTTTGTTCATTTCTTGTTCTCTGAACTTTCTTTTTGGCTCTGTCTACTTTTTGACATTTTTTTTTTAATTCTTCTTCTTCGGAAGGAAACATATGGTGCAATGAGACTTTGTTCTACTAGTTTTGGCATTTTATTGGTTGTGCACCCTAGGGAGGGTTAAAAGTGGAATAGCACTTTGAACTTTTGCTGATACGTTTATGTATATATTTTTTTTTCTCTTAGAAGTTGGTGCATCTTTCTTCTACATTTCTGAATTGTTAAAAAAGAAGTGCTTCGTTTTTTTTTGTTAAACAATTTTTTCTTGTTGGTTAGAAAGAAATATTTTTGACACACGACA
Organism: Dasysyrphus albostriatus; assembly: GCA_946251815.1. Taxonomy (NCBI): domain Eukaryota; kingdom Metazoa; phylum Arthropoda; class Insecta; order Diptera; family Syrphidae; genus Dasysyrphus; species Dasysyrphus albostriatus. The sequence continues at coordinate 145,809,621 of OX276336.1, forward strand.
CTTTTGAATTGTTGTTTTTGAAAGAAAAAAATGCATTCAGCTTGATTTATTTTTGAGTGATTGATTTACGATTTTCTTGAAAACTACATTTGCTTTGGCTAATTTAATAAAGTAAAATTATTTTTTCTCTTTTCTTTTCAGGTAAGCATCATTTTTTGTTTAAAATTAACAAAACAAATATCAGGGTAAGTTAATATGAGTTTGGAACATGCAACTCGTTCTTGGTTTGGTTCTTTAAACATTAAGTGCGGCTTACGAGCGAACTTCTAAACTGTTACATACGTCAAAAAAAAACTGATTTGCATTCCTGGAGGCCTTACCACAAAATTACAAGTCTTGTGGAAACATTTTTGTTTAACAAGTTAATCAAGTTTCTTCATATATAATTTTGATTAAGGTACTTGATAAAAATTACTTTTTGTGCAAGACTTGTAGCCTTGTGGTACCGGAAATTTGATTTACTTGTTAAAAATAACTTCTTGAACAAAACTTGTTGTTTTCTGGTATAAAAGCCCCTGGCTTAGCAAGTGCTTCGGGGATTTTTTTTTGGGGCAGAAATTCAACTGACTATTTTATAGAAAACAATGTTGGTACCTACTAAAAAATTATGAATTGAGAGAGACAAGACATATTCCGAAATGGTTCAGTTTTTCAGCTCTGCATCTATCGAAATCTAGAGGTCTTTTTATTGTCAGATGTCAATATTTGTTGTTTTGTAAAGGTACGTATTTTATTTAAGGGGCTCTCAAATATCCATTCTTAATTTCTTGCACTTTCAATTTTGCGCAATATCATATTTGGAAAATAATGAAAATATAAAATTCAATTATAACATACTTTTATTGGAATCTTCAAAAGCTTTTTCAATTACTTTTAATTGTAATTAAAAGAAATTCAATTACTATTAAGTAGTTACATATAATGGAAAACTGTCAATTATACTTGCAATTCAATTAGTTTTTTTAAAATAACAATAATGTGTAATTGTAATTGCAAGTACAAAAAGTAATCATTAATTCCCAGCCCTGGACAATATTTTTTTTTTTTTAGAAGAAGTGGGAGAGATGTTTTATGAAGCATAATGAGGCCTTTTTTCGACGTTGACCCATTGACCATCCCCATGCGTCGGACTTGTTCAATATACGTACCAACATACTGATAAAAACTCTCCACTCGGCGCTGTTTAGCATCTTTTGCATTATGTTTTCTGGTGTGATGTCACCAATGCTGCTCACTAGTTTTCGATGTTGGCCATTCCATCTGCTCTAGGCGAAGAACGTGTGTTGGGCATCGTCTCTAACAGAGTCTTCTTACAGGCAGGTGGCAGGCTGGATCGATCTGATCTTTTGAAGAAAGGCGTTGAAATTCCCATGTCCGGTGACGAATTGGGTGACGTAGTATTTCCGGTCATTACACTCATCCACATGCACGATCAGCCTCGCCGTCAATCGTCCTCTACTTTCCTAGCTCCAGCGCCCTTGCCTCTTTTGTTTCGTTAATTGTTTTGCGTTGTGGGTTGTCGCTTTTACTCCAATTTCTGTCTTTTGTCTTGTGTGTACTTCCTTTGTGACGCTAGAAGGAGTGACTCCTGCGCCTACAATGACGGCTGGTACCGACACCATTTGGTATGAGGTAGCCACACGTAAATCTCCTCGTCTTTTCACTGACGCCATCTGCTTTCGGTATTTTTCCTGCCGCAGCACCTCCTCCCAGATTTCGATTCCGTAAAGGAGAATGATGCGTTGTTTGCATCAGCAACTTCCGGTTGCTCCACCTGAATATGTTCGCCATAAGTCTGCTGTGCATTGTTGTGGCTTCCGACGCTCGTTCCGCTATTATCTGCTGTCAGAAAGAAAGCCTTGTGTAAAAGACCCAACTTCTCTGCTTCTTATGATTTCAGAGCCAATTTGGAAGTCAATCCCGTCAATCGTCAGAAGGACTATCTCATTATTTTCTGTTGTCAAGCTTAGATGGGAGACCATCCAGAACTGCACTGCTAACTTTCAGTATTTTTTGCCATTATAACTGCGAAAATGTTGTTAGCATACCCATCCAGGCAGGTATTTTCCCGCAAGTCCATACGAAGTATGCCATCAAAAGAAATTTTTCACAGATCAGGCTTCAACATTGATCCCTGTGCTAATCCAGACGTGATCTGTTTTCTCGGTGTACCATTCGTGGTCTCTGGTCCCTGAGATAGTCCTTTGCCATCTCTTAGAGATGAAAAGGATGCTGAAAGCATCGTAGAAGCCGATTTGAAGGCGTTTTTGACATCCAGAGTTGCCAGTAATACTATGCGCCTCGAGTAGTAGTTTCCCTGTTGGGAGATTTGGGTAGCCTTCTTGCGTTCTGATCGTATAGTTTCCTCTTTTGCCTTTCGCAAGAGTCTCCTGCTTACTGTACTGCAACGGTGAATCGTGGTTTCAGCATCTTTTCTAAGAGCCTCTCTGTGTTGTCTAGCATACACAAAGGTCATAATGCAGATTGTTTGTCTTCGTCTCCTTTTTCCTAGATGAGTACCAAACTTTGCATCTTCCAGCTCTTAAGAAAAAACTCTTCCTCTAAGGAGCTATTGAAGATAATTAGCAAAGCTTTCGTTAATATTCCATCTAGTCCTGAGGCTCCTTTGCTGTGCAAGGTTTCCACAATTAATCTCAAGTCTTCTTCGCTGAACGACGGTATATCCTATCGCTGGACCAATAGTGTCAGCGCGTATGCACTATGTTCGTCACCTTTTCTTCGGTTACAGAGGGGGGTCCGATGAACTCCAAGTTTTTGCATGACAATTTTGAAGCCTGGTCCCCAGAGGTCGCTGTTGATGATTCGGTGGAGATTTTCCCACTTTGGCTTACTCGAATTGATGGACGTCTTGAGTTCGGTTTTCTTGGTTCTGAACTTTTACTTTTACTCGAATTTATGGTCCTCTTGAGTTCGTTTCTCTTAGTTCTGAACTCCGCTAGATCATCCTCTATTGTTTAAGCGTGTGTTCTTCTTCCCCTGGTGAGATTGCTTCTGAGTTGCATGCATTTCTTCTCCTCTGTCCACTAACATACCGGATTGCTATTCCTTTCTCAGTTTGATCTGCTTTTTGTGGATATCGGAGAATTACATGTGAGCCGTATTAGTTGGATCGTGGCTTCCGCTTTGGTTTCCACAGATTTCCTTTGTTTTTCTTCTTCTATCACTGACTTGAAGATCTCTTCGTTGAGTTTGCTTACTACTTATTTTTGAGCTTGGTTTCAGTAAGGAACTCGTTAATTCCGAACTTAATCAAGAGCGATTTCAATGAAAAATAAATCGAGTCGTTTTTGCTCTGATTCCTATGTTGCTGACATAAGACAAGTTTTCGGTTCGTGTAATTCTCAGTGACAGGAGGATTTGTTATGAAATCTCTGACTTCCATTGAGAATTGAGACTCAAGCTTCCAAATTGCTGACCATGGTGAAATACTTTGTGTCAGTAGAAGAGATTTTACTTTGTCAGCTCGATGTGTGATACATCATAATGTTCAGGTACTGATATATCAATTCAAAAAATCGGATTTTGTTATTTATGAAAAAACTTAAAATGTTGAATTTCTCTCCGAAAAGCTTACAAATGAAAAAGGGATGATTTATAACAAAACAAAATACCATAAATAATAAACCGGAACGTCCTAACATCCCTAATTGAAAATCAAAACATAACATCATGCTGTCTTCAGAATATACCCAATAAAAAAGAATGAAATTTTCAAAAGAAGGATGATATTTTTTTTTGTTTACCTTAGGCGTAATTTAATAATAAAATCTGTGGAATTGTTATTTTTATATATGAAATTCTTTACAATTTTCTGGTCAAAAATCACCGATGTACATAAATACCCATATATGTGTATAGGTATTTACATTCCTTTATTTCTTCGTATATACAGTTACGAATTTTGTAACCATAACCTTTTTTTTTATATCTTCTCATGAATTCGTTAAATATTCAAACAAAAAAAATCTAAAAAAGAAATCAGGATCAAGGATTCCAACAAAATAAACATAAAAGAAATTCATCACACAAAATCCATGTTGATATAATACATACTCGTATATCGTAAAAAAAAAAACCATTCCCCCCCCCCCCTTATGAAATGATATTTTTCCTGAAATTCCATTAAATTCAGTCCCACGTGCTTGGAATCTGCTTAGACAAATATGAAGCCTAAATCTGTGTCATATATTGGTTTTTCACCCAAAAAAAAATATAAGAAAAAAAAAAATAATAATTCTTTTTGATACGCTTTTTAAAATAATGTAAAAAAAGTTCTTCAAATATGCACAGTCTCCTCCTCCAGCACCACTCTACACACTCCTGCCAATCGAAATAAGGTTTTTTAAATTCCTTGCACAACTAACTGCCACTCGACCGTACTTTAAAAAATTGCTTAGGTAAATTCTCCATCCCAAAAGGGCGAATCGGGTGAGGTTTGTTTTTTTTTAATACTTTTTTTTATTGATATCAACTTCTATTAGATTCATTCGTTCCAGATTGTACAAAGGTACAAGAAGTTCTCTTTACTCGACTCGTACCTATACGCAGTGACCAAATACGAGGGTTGGAAAATGTGAACTATTACCCGAGGACGCTCAAACTGTCAGTCGATTAGGCTGATGAAGGAATGAGGGGTGTTCCAGTAGTTGATGGGGGAAGCTTACATTCTTAATCTACCCCCTGCCCTTAGTTTGTGGTCGTGCAGGAAAAATTATGTTCTTATTTCAAAATCAGGAACATATAATTTACCAGAAATGAGCAAAAAATTGTAATGGCCAGGCCACATGAGCAGCAGAACTAAGCAACCACCAACCGACAGGATGACGACAACGACAACGACAACGACGACGACGACGAGAATATACCAGCAGTAGTTACAAGTTAGTCCTGAAAATGTTCGCCAGGGAATCGTTTAGGTTGTTTTTTCTTCGTTTGCTCCTGAATTTACTTCGGAATTTGTTCTGACTTTGTGTATCGGTGTATGTACTTACTGTACATGTAGAATGGTGGGCACTTTTCCTGCTTGTAGTGGCTTCTATTTGATTGGCGTGCGATAAGGTCATATGTATCATTGCTGTGTGTTAGGGGTGCAAAACGACAAGTGTTCTTCATTAAAAAAAAAAGGACGAGAAGACCATGATGGGTAAAAAGGCAAGAGGTCGGGTGCTGTAGGAAGTGCACACGAGTGTATCACAGTTTAAATTGCTCAAGAATACCTTTTTGTGGATTTCTCATTTTGCAATTCATCGTTTTTTTGTTGTTGTTGTTGTTTCCTTTTGCTCATCGAAATTTAGCTTGGGGGCTTTCCTTTTCAGTTTGGTGCGGGTATAAATCGATTTATACACTTTTCATTCAAGTAATGTTCGCCCTGAGCCTTTTGAAACAACAAAAAAAAAAAAAAAACGAATACCAAGAAATTTCTTCAAAAGTGCAATAAAACGAAGTAATTTTACCTTTTTTTTCTATTTCTTTTAAACAGAATATAGAAGGGTTGTTCCGTTTTATGTGTTTTGTTTTTGTTTTTTTTTCTGTGAATATCATAAAATTTGCAATAGAGAGGAAAATTTAGATCAATGGGCACATTATTTTTGTCCAAAAAAAAAAATAATAGAAAGCTTAGACGAATTTTTTGCTTTTATATGCAAAATGGGAAAATGTTAGAAAAAAAAAACACCAATAAAAAGGATTTTGCCACAAATCAAATAAAATTGGATTTGAGATTTAAATTACATAGATGGTATGCTTAAAGGAGACAAATGAGACAATATTGTGTATTGTGTTAACAATTGTTTGATTTTCCATTCAGTCAATAGCTAGAGCTTGTTAATACAACAATTTAAGTACAGGGTGGGTTAAAAAAGACATAGACGTTCACAAGAAAAAATTGATGATTTTAACACAACGAGACTAAAAATATAGTTTTTCTGTTCTTGTCAACAGTTGCTAACGTTTAAACTTGCCTTTGACTAAAGTGACGTTTCTTTACCGTTAACTGTATAGTGGCGGACCACATTGGAAAATTTTTGCTTGGTCATCATTTGTTATGCGAGACGCCGATTTTAAGGAATGCAGTGTGCCTGTAATTTTATTTTAAATAATGAATTCAAATTATCGTCGTCCTTATTTTTCGCAGCTAATATTACGCGTGCACTAGCCAAACGTGGTTCAAATGATTTCGATAATGTTCGAAAATAAACCTTGCAAAAAAGTTCTTTGTTCGATGGTATAAACTCACAAAAACTCAGCCGGAACAAAGTCAGGTCAGTTGCAGTACCAACCATTTGGCCATTTCCGATTGCTTGTTGTTTTAAAAAATCATTGGCTAAGAGATTGTTCTGCAACGTTGCCCGAATTTTGATCGTCAACTGTAAATTCTTTATTTTTCGCCAGAAACGCAATAATTTCAGGCAAATTTTGTTTGGTCATCTGCAAGCGTTGATCGGAAGATGACAAGTAAATTTGGCGGAAATCGCCACCCACCAGTTTTTTGCTTCTCCAAAGCTCTACATTTTTCCGAAATTCTTAAATTGTTCAATCAAGCACCTTGTAATAAAGCATTAGTAATTACAGTTCTACAGCTCTTTGCCTACGCACATTTTCCCATTTGAAAAACCATATATCACCAACTCTCATACCAAAACCCAAAAGTAAAATTACTAACACTCATGCCCCCACCTAACTACTACGAGGTTTTTACCAGTCTTACTGTGATTTTTACCGGATTCATCCGAGATTATTATCGGTTTAACTATGATTTTAGCCAAATTTGACCGATATTTCTGCCAAATTAACTGAGATTTTTCCCAAATGTATTGAGGTTTTTACCAGTTTTACTGAAATTTTTACCAGTGTTAGTCTGATTTTACCGGATTCATTCGAGAACCCTACCAGTTTTACTGTGATTTTTACCGAATTCATCCGAGTGATTTTACCAAATATTTCGGAGATTTTTGCCATGTGCACTGAGATTTTTACAGGATTTTTACTAAATGTGTTCAGGGGCTTACCAGTTTCTCTGTAATTTTTACCGGATCCGCCCGGGATTTTTACCAGTTTCACCGTGATTTTTGCCAGATTTATCTGAGATTTTTACCAGTATAACCGTGATTTTAACCGAATTAATTTTACCAGTTTTACTGCGATTTTTGCCCGATTCGCCCGAGATTTTCAAAATTGTTTTGAGATTTTTACGAGTTTTACTATGATTTTTACCGGATTCATTCGAGATCTTTACCAGTTTTACTGTGATTTTTACCGCATTCACCCCAGATATTTACCAGTTTTACTGTGATTTTTACCTGATTCATCCGAGATTCTTACCAGTTTTGCTGTGATTTCAACCAAATTTTTTCTACGATATTTACTGTGATTTTCGCCGGATTCGCCCGAGATTTTTATCAGTTTTACTGTGATTTTACCAGATTCATTCGAGATTTTTTCCACATTTAATGTGATTTTACCGGATTCAGCCGAGATTTTTCCCATTTCAACAGTGATTTTTACCGGATTCATCCGAGATTTTTACCAAATGTACTGAGATTTTTACTACTCTACTACTACTACAAGATTTTTACAAGTTTTACTGTGACTTCTACCTGAGCTCTCCAAGATTCTCACCATTTTCATCCACTTACTTACAAAAGCAAATCGCAGGCGAACAATATTAATAGCTAGTTGTTAACAATTATGTATAACTTCATAAAGAAAGACTTAAAACTTAATTTTTGTACTCCCTTATAAGGAACTCTGGGAAACCGGTGAAATATTACATGTTCTTTCATCTGAAGATTAATGGTAATTTATTCTGAATGAACAACCGAAAAACCTTCGGAGAACGTTTGAAATGTTGAATTCAATTTAGTTCTTTGATCTCGATGCAAATAAAAACGTCAGCCATGTCGTCCTTCCATTTTTCTTACAAATTAAGTACGTTCCATGGAATACATGTCGAAATGATAATGACGAACAATTTACGAACTCAAGTTACAGCTTCTAAAACAGTCGCATTGGCAAGTGTTGCGTCCGACCCGATTGGCTTTTTGAAATGTGGCGCACAGCATACCATTATCAATCCACAAGTTATTGAACTTTTTTGTATCATGTACATTGTACAATGTACAACGTACATTGACGCTACTAAAGTGAGACACAAACGTTTCGTATCAATCGTTAATGTGGAAAGATCAAGCACTACTCATCTGTCAGACTTTGGTCTAAGAGCGTAACGCCATCTATTGACAATCCGATTTTCGTGAGAGATAAAACTAGCTGATTATTCCTCTGCCGTTAGTGTTTATCATTCCTTAGAACAATTTCTTCTTCCCATACAAAATGGAATTTTCTGATATCACCACCTGAAAGTAATTTCGGTTTCAAAATATTTCTGAGGGTATTGATATTAAATGGTCAAATTTTGAAAACACAAGTTTTTCGGGGAACAATACTTTTTAAGGGACTCTATCCCCTGTTTATGGGCAGATTGACAGTGATAAAAAATTCTCCCGCAAAGCAGAACATTGATCTTTTCTTTTATTTTAAAATTCATTATTAACAGTTTCCAAAAAAGTGCTTCCAAACCCATGACAAAAAAAAAACTGAGTTGTTATTTAAAACTACAAAGCCAATGACCTTTTAACATTTAAATTTCTTAAAAGGCATTTATCGAACAGTCTTTTTGGAATTTATTTCCAGAAATATCAATCGTAGGATGATATTATTATTTTACCTTCTCGAACTTTTAGTAACCCCTAACTATGGTTTTTGAATGTTTTCTTGTTCATTCTGAAAATCAACAACAATCGAAGCACATTCAAATTAACGCATCTGTGCATATTCATATAAAAACTCACCCCCCCCCCCCCCTTTGCCCCTACCCACATAATCCAATTCACCACAGTGGCAACCACAATATGTGGCGCCGCCATCATCATCAAAGACTCTATACAACAATTTCTATACGATATATGCGATATTATAACAACGATAACAACGAGCAATTCAATTTGCATTTTGCAAAGCAAATGAAATATTCTTTTTGTAAATTACAACTTGTGTGTGCAATTGCTTGAGGTAAATATGCAACCGCCCGATATATCCACAATCGGATAATAAATCCCACAAACTACATTAAGTTCACCTGAAATGGTACACAGAAAAGCCCTGAATAAACTTTAACCTTTTGGTCATAATGTGCCCTACTCCCACGAGCACATGTAGCTTTATAGTGAAATATGCATAGCACCATATGAATACATTTCATACAAACCTACATACATCGATTTAGTTGGGTCCGGTCTGGTTTGGAATAAGGTTTAAGCCATATGCATAAGAAACATCCTTCGACATGCTAATTAATGCATATGCAGCAATCCTCCTGAGTAAATTAGGACAATTCCTAATGATGACCTTCCAAACTCACCAACCATACGGCAACAGCACAGCTTGGCATATTTGGACTGGCAGACCGACTGATGACGACTTACAGAGCCGTCATCCCAGTGGGATATCAGTGCCATTGGCTGGTATGATGCTAAAGCAAAGGGACACCACAAATCTTAAACATCAGGTACCTTTAATGGCTTTTTCGTCCTGCCGCTTTTATGTACGAGTGCATCCATCTTGGTCAATCGATACACCACCGTTAATCTTTATACCTGTCCCCCAAGCATACGGAGACAACGACACACATGGACCAGCTTGACACACATCCGATGCACCCTCAATTTCTGTAACGGCTTTTATTCTTGAAAGTTTTTCCGTTTATTTTGTTGTCTCCTTATTTTCATTTTTTTTGGTTTCCTTTTGTCTCGTCCTACTGCACTTGCAGAAGGATACACGACAACTACGAGAGTAATAACCCAAAACAAATTGTTTTACATCATGATGAGGGGGCGGGCCTGGAAGGGGAAACAATATCTATGGTGGACCGTCACGACGACAAGTGCAACAACGAAAATGACAAAAAACAACAACAATAACGACACCCAGAAGAAATAAAACGTACACAACACAGACACACAGGTGAAAAGCGGGATACAAAGCACAAAAGTATAAAGTAAGTGTGCATACCTTACCGAAGAAGCAGGCAAATGGGCTGATGGGATGGCTGGGAAATTATTAGGTTTTAGGATCAAGTACATTTGTATGTCACGTTGCTCTTCAGCCGTAAATGCCTCCACAATTAGGTGCCTAACACTGGCACCCGGTGCTACAATATTGCCATGTTATTATTATTGAGCTTCCAAGCAGCAGGAATACGGTTCTACGGTTCTATAGGTGGCGTAAGTGTTTGATTTTTTTTTCTTTCTCTTTGCATTCTCGCGTGCTGTTGCATTGTGATATAGCTCGATGAATAATGCAGGGACAGGGACAGGAGAAGGGTATAGCTGAGGAGGTATTATTGTTGTTAAAGTGGTGTTCCACGATCTAACGTGACATATCTTTACACTAAATTAACACCGAGGAATGCATTTAGTCCGCTGGAAATGTATAATCTTAGATTTTATATATTTATTTGTGTAGATTGTAGGATATGCATCATGCGAATAGAGAAAGTACTTCTGAGGGGGATTTTTTTTTTGTATTTTATCTTAAAGGGAAATGTTGAGGTTAGGTTTTCAGTGAAAAAGTAAGTGATTTTTTAAACTGGAAATTTAAAGATAACTTTGATTATGGTCAATGGTCAGGAATTGAAGGGGTTCTGGAGAGCAATAGAGAACATGCCTATTAGCTAGCTTTTAACTATTCGTGGTTTTTCTTGGATAGAATTTCGTTCAAAATTGAGAACACTTCTTAAGGTTGTGAAATGTTTATGGAATTTTTGAAGAATTTCCAAAGTTACAGCCTGAAAAATGGTAGGTGCGCTAACATTCATCCTTTACGAACTCGAGCACGCTGCTTCCAGGCATCTAGATGAAGGCTTCTGGTATTCGCGATGGCGGGACCTATAAACTGGAGGCTTGCTCTTTTTCTTTCTATCGAACCTGTGGCCTGGGATTAAAAGACTGTCTTCGCTGAAGCATTATTGTCCAATTGCTCGAAGCGGCTGAGCCAATGTAGGCGAAATGATTTGATTTTTTTGATCCACATTTTCATACAGCTCATAGAGTTTGCGGTTCCATTATTGGAACTCCTCGCATATTGGACCAAATATCCATAGAATCCTAACCAGTATCAGCTCTCACTCTCTGCTTATCGCCAAACTCTTGGATCATGAAGCAGAATTGGCAGTATAAGGGTTTTACCTATAGGACGTGCACTTTTCACTGGAAATTGTTGCTATCAACTGTGACGTTTTGTCCAAGTCGTCCCTCAAATCTTTCATTGTTTGCTGTTAGCATGTGACGCCTGTTCTTCAATGGCACTATTTTCTCTAGAACGCGATTGACGAAATCACCTGATAGCGCATCTCCATACCGAAACCCTGTTTTACATGTGCAATAGTTCGGAAGAGCTTTTCGCTGGTTGCACATTGCATCGCGTATGTTCTATAGTCGCACGGCACAACTGGATCAGTTTTCCCGGGATCGCAACTTCAGCCCATCGCCATATGGAACTCTGCAGCTGGAAAAAAGATGAATAAATGGTAATTGTTCTTTTACTTAAATGGGACATAAAGAGCTTATAAACAAACTATATGTCATGCTTCCTTCCACCCAAACTCAGTTTGATGAGTTGATGGATACATGCTTTAACCACTCTCTCTTCGTGATTGAAGAGCTCCGCTGGGAAACAATCTGATCCGGCGGCCTTCTGTTCTTCAGGTTCTGTTCTTATTCTATTTTACGATCTACCAGTAGCCGCTGAAAATGCAGCTTGAATACATCTACTATTTTCTGTGCTTTGTTTTGAAGAGCAAGCGTTCCAGTTTTAAAACCAGAAACCTGTTACTTATTTTCTTATGTAAGGTGGCGCCACAATCCGAGGTGAACCAGGGTCCTTATCAACTAGTTTCTTCCAGCCGGCGTTGCTTTTAGCTAGCTGTCTTCAGTTTCGCACGCCAAGTTAATTGGCGTTCTTTTCCACATTTTTTTTCTCTTCCACTTGCGTTCGCCAACTTTTAAGCTATCCTCTTCTACTGCGCGGTCCCACGAGGTTGGACCTTCCGAGCCCGAGCACTGATTTCCATTCACTCTAGGCGACCCAGCCATCTCAGTCGTTGTAGCTATATCGGTGTAGCTGTACAGCCTCAAGAGTTCATTGTTGTTTCTTCTCCAATCCACATCTATGCAGACAGGACCAAAAATCACCGGCGAATTTTCCTCTCAAAACATCATAAGACATTCTCATCCACCGTTGATAGTGTCCATTCCTCTTCATACATCAGGACCGAGATGGTAAATGTTATATACCTAAGTTGCTCGAGAGATTTTTTTGTTCCTCAGTTGCCTTCTTAGCCTTTTTAGAAGCAGCGATTGACAAGAGTAATTCTTGGTTTGATCTCAGCGCAGCGGGTATATTCACTGAGCTTATTGCGAAAATTGTAGCTATTTATGGTGACGTTCGATCCGATATCTCATGACTTTAAGACGGTTCGTAGCTTCTTTTTAATTTACAGTTGAGCTCCAAACCTTGCCGCAACAAGGCAACAGTAAGAGGTGACCTTTGTTCCTCGAAAATTTCGCACGTTCAACTTCTCTTAGTTAATTTATAGTGCCAATTTTCTTATACAGTTCTAGGTTGAATTTTCTGTGCTTAATACTCATACTGCGATACCTAATCTAATAATTACCTCGAACTGCTGCCCGAAAATAAAGACAACGCAAAAGATTGCGTAATTATAGGTCTTGCTTCGGGAAGAAAAATAAAGAAAAATTCACTCCAAACCGGACGAAAAAAATGTTCCAATACCAGGTGCATCCATCCAACACAAAAAATATACATTTTCTCCAATAAAAAAAAAAAACTGTTTGATACCAAAACCAGCTTCAACGGAATGGACAACTTATGTTTGTAAGTTAGCATTTACTTCTAATCGAATCGATCTATTAAGTCAAAAAAAACGATCTTGTTTCTACTTCTTCCATACAGCTTAGCTAGGTATACCACTTGTCTTAAAAGCCTATTTTTTGCTGTTCCTGATGTTTCTTTTTTAGTTGCCTTCTTCTCTTTACAAGGATTATTTCAGATGAAACAAAGAGATGATCACAGAGTGTATACAGCGGTAATACCACATTCCGAACAAAGTATAAAAAGAGGTTCGTTTACACTATGATCATGAGAAAGAAAAAAAATTAACAGCAAACAAGTGCACAAACCGCATCTAAAAGTAGCATTTCATTAGAAATAACGTCTTTCGGATTCATGATGCCACATTCTGGATGAAAAAGATCCCATTTGAGCAATAACCTGAACGTGATTGCACCATTTCATCCAGAAGAAAAAAAAGTTCAATATCTAGAGATGGGCACACAGGCACAATGCATAGCACATATGAAGCAGTGCACAAGAAAAACTAGAACTCCATTTCCAAACCAACAACGCTTAAACTCAGCCTTGATTGGAATTCAAAGATGAGATCCCAGAAATGAACAAGAACACACTTAAACGAGTCAAGTAATATAGCAATCTCTCCACCACCTCACCTCGCATTGCATATAATACTCGTGATACTCGCGTGCCGACCAAAGTCAGGAATTGAGGTGCTATGGACCTACTATTAGCTAGAGGTCTTAAAGTTGGTCTTATACTTATATTAAACTGGATTGCCAGGAAAATACCGTTAGAATATTTTTATACGTTTGTTTTTTTTTTTATTTTTTGTCCATGGTTTGGCATTTAAATTTAAAGAGCATTTGTTTTCTATAGTTGACAGCTAGCTAAAGGTTTTTCTTTTTTCTAATTTTTTTTGCAAGATGCCTTAACGCAACGCATTGCATTGCAAGCAGCAATTGAAAAGATTTTTTTATGGAGCAAGTTCTTCTTACCTATCGTTTGGCAAGTAAGTATAAGCTCTTGGAAAGGTTGACATTCTCGTGGGTAGTTTATGTTTTCCTTCAGATGAAACAGGATTGGCTCTGGATGATTTATAAAGACAGCTGACTTGTTGCAACGGCATAGCGCGGTAACACAATTGCGCAATTTTAAATTAGTTTTATTTTTTAAGCGTTAGTTGTGTTCGATAGTTATCGGTTGATATTATAGTTGAGGAGAGGATAATGATTATAGGTTAGGACTTAGGATACATTTCAAGAACTGCAATAAAGCGATGCACTTGGATGAATTCTAATAATTTTTTTGGATTTACACGTGAGATTCGTTGCCATTTTGCACCGTGTATTTGTCATTGAACACAATACGGTGGCAATAAATGAAAATTTAGCAGAAACATTTTGATTGTGACAGTTAATGGCTTACGACAAAAATGTTGACATGAAATTAGCCATAAAAGTGGTTTGCCATAGTTTTTTAAAATGTCAACAGTACTATGTTTACAAGAGCCTAATTTAATAAAAGGTACCATTAAAATACAGGTTAACGTCATAATTATTTCAATGACGATAAAAAGTGACATATGTCAAACAATGCAATGAACAAAAGATGAAAAAAAAACGGAAGAAATTATGACTATTTGTCACTTTTATGTCATGGATTGTTCAATTTTTGTCTGAGAACATTTAAAAACAATCAAGATATTGATCAAAAAGTGACCCTTCTTTTAAGAGACCCAACTTGTAACACACTTTCAAACGAATATTTAAAAAGTTATTCAAATTCTTTGACAAAATCTTTCCCAATCCTTCCGTTTTTTTTTTTTTTTCACAGCAAATTAAAATTCCAAGGATAATTTTATTATTTTTTTTAAATATATCAATCACTGTCAATCAACAACTTGTTTATACACCTACCAATATTATATAGAATCTACTTGAACTGCAACAATTTCCTTGGCATGTATCATTAAAGGAAATTCCAGAGTACCGCAACCAAAATGTCTGAAGGAGAAAATCCGGTGCACTGCACATAGTGTAAATGACATCTCAATAAATTTACCACTTCTTTTGTGTTTTAGTGTGTGTTTGTGTGTGTACGTTGGCTTAGAGAGTATTAAAATACAGTGCTGTTGGCGTGGTTGCACCTTGGATTTTCTGATTTGATGTTCAACAGCAACGAGCGGGCATACATAATTGCGCACGCCAACCCCAAAAACCCCCATTGCATCGCCATCATCATTCGTTATTTGCTTGAATTGATGATGGCAATGGTCTGCTGTTTCTGCTTTGCTTGATGGTAAACTGCTATAGATTGATGGTGATGGTGATGGTAGTGGTAGTTTGCAAAAGAGCTCCCGCCCGGGCGCCAATTTATTGGTTAAAAGTTTTGTGTTTGGTTTTTCTCGCAGTGATTTGGTAGAATCGATCGATTGCACTGCTGATGCTGCTTACTGCACTGGACGTCTTGTCAGAGAGCTGGAGCTGTGATGTATTCAATAAGAGACTGAGATGTCAGTCAATCAAAAAAGTTTAGTTGAAAGGAGATTTTAAAGGTATAGAATGCAGAAATACCTTAAAAGGGTCGTCTAAATGAAGCCATAAATTGAACGATTACCGTTGTTTTTTTTTTCGTTTTTTGTAAGTTGTCTTAAACTTTATAAGCTTCAATAAAAATTGTTGGTATTTTTTTTTTTTAAAGAATTTACATGACACAGAAATTTTGTTTACACACGCCATATTCATGTTACTTTGTGTATATAAATTGCTTTTGGAATTTTGAAAATTTGTATTTTAAATGAGGCTTTTCTGACTTAATGACTGGTATCGATAACAAATTAAGTATCTATAGGAATGATCAAGTTATTTGTTGAATTTGTCTCGTGTTTGGGTAATCATTATAACCTTAAGTGGATTCTGAGGAACTCGTATAAAGTTGCTAATGTGACGAAAGCCCAAAGTTAGAAGTCTTTTAAGTTTCCGAAAAAATTCCTGAAAACTATTATTCAAGTGAAAATATTTCAGCATTTTGTTTGCAATGTTTCACTTGAGTCTTTTCCTTAAAGCTTCTTTAAGGCTTCTTTAAAGCTTTAGTTATTTATGTCGAAAAATATATTTATTCAAGTTTTCTCAAATAGACATTTTTTAACTTTAATCCGAAAAGTCTCGAAAACCTTAAAAGTTATATTTTCTCAAATATTTGACCTACAAACTCTTTCCTAGAAGTAAAAAAATGGTTTAAAAGAACTATGTAGAAACTTATGCGTTTTTGCAACTAAGCTTGGTCAGAATTAAAGAATTTCAGGGTAAAACAAATTTCGAGAAACTAATTTGACAGCACTAATTTTAGCATTTCAGGTATCGTACTTCCACTTATTTTGGCGCTCACTGCCCTGGATGGATTATGGCCTAAACCAACAAGACCTTCCAGCGATCCAGATCTTTATAGCAAAAGCACATCAAGCTAAATGAAGACTTTCTCAATTTTCACACGACAACAATACCGAGACCTTACAACCGATTCACTGACCAAGTCAGTAGGTACATGGAAGAAATTTTAGTCATAGAAAAATTTATGTCCATCAAATGCCACTCCATTTCGGTTAATTAAGTCCTTATTTTATATTAAGAAAAACTTCATTGGTGTGCATTCCAACTGAAAGATTTAATTTTTTGAATTTTTTGGTCATATATTTTTTTGTTACCAAAAACTGCATAAATACGTTGCTTGCTCCTTGGTCTGCTATGACAGTTTAAATAAACGCTTTCCCCGCTCTCGGTCCAAAACTCCAAATGTATTTTTTGAAAATTTCAATAAAAATAAAAATTTCGTAAAATATCATTCGTGATCTTTGTCATTCTTTATAGATATTCTCATGAGCCATGAAAATTTAGTTCGCGAACGATAAAATTTTCAATCAGCTCTGTCAATTTTTCATTTAAATCGCTCAAGGAAAAACAAAAATTTAAAATTTTGACAATTTTTTGAAACAACCTGTTTTGAAAATGGGTTTTTTCTTTTTTAATTCTGTATCAGCCATCACTTCTGTTTGTTTCATTGAAATTGCCCAAGGATCAACGAAGTTGTAAAAAATGTTGACACTTTTTTGGAAACACCCTGTTTTGAAAATATACTATACTCTTTTTTTATTCTGTGTCAGCTATCAACTGTGTCAATTTATCACTTAACGAAGGTCCGAGGATTTCGAAACTTTTTTTTCGAAACTTTATCTTTTCGTAAAATTAAATGTTTCTTTCTTATTTAAACGATTTGTGAATAGATCTTCAATAGTTCTGCCATGAAAAATTCGGGAACGAATCATATTTTACAGTTCCTTTCAGATTTGAACGTGAACAAGAAGACAAAAACTCGAAATCGATGGAATCAAAAATTAAATTCTTAAAAATTGTCATAGTGTATTTTAACTTTCATGGTTATAAGGTAATTTTTGATTTCACACCTCATTTATGTTTTTAGGGGTGCTGAATCCGAATCTGAGGTTTGCGACCAAAATTCCGTGACGCAACATAAAAAAAATTCAAAAAATGATGCAAAAATGCATTTTTAAGGAGTTTTTCACTAATGGCTCGAAAACTACCAATTATTCAAAAATTCAATCAAAGTACTCTTAAAAGTATACATATATGTCTCTATTTAATGTTTTTTCTGCTCCAAACCATTCGGACTCAAGCGCTAGTTGAAAATTGACGTAATTTTACTGATTTCAAAAATCCACTCGAAAGCAATAAGTAACTCCTTTTTGTGAAATATTTGAATTTGTCTCAAACATAAACCAAAATATACTTTTCTGATGTTTTTTGTTGTACTGAGCTCGAATCTGGCTTTAAAATTGTTCTAGTGCGTAGAATTTTTGAGATATTCGAATCTAAAAATATGCAAAAACTGCGTTTTTCTATCCAAATTTGGGGTTATATGTATATGTTCTCGAGGTATTTTTTTTCGAAAAAATGTTTATATACATTCTGAAGTATGAATATTTTACTTCAAAATTCTTTTTGAATTTTTTAAAATACCACTTTCTTCGACAAATAGTTAGCCTTCGTCTTAAACTACGTAATTCGAAAAATATAGTCAATTTACATTTTTGAAGTACTTTTACTTTTAATTTTTGCATGCTGCGTCACTAAATTTGTGTCGCAAACTTCAGATCCGGTTAAAGAACCTTGGTAAATACAAAAAAGGGGCGAAATCAAAACTACCTCACAATTTGCTCGCTAAAAGCTTCTTTGAGCACAAATTGACTGAACTAGAAAGAATGAATTATATTTTATCGTTCTTTGAAAATTTCTTGCGAAGATACTCTAGGCATAGTAATTAGAAACAATTTGTTTTGTTTTTTACTGATACTATTAACACATCCTCCTGCTTTCAAAATATTTCCTTGAACTAAAATAATTTTTAACTTCACGACTTTCAAGTGTCCCTGGCCAGATCTTATTTTTAAGAAGAATTTTTAAGAACATAGAAGACCGTTAATGGTCCAATTAATAAAAGAAGACTTTATCATAGAATAGAAGATAAATCCGAAGATTTGTGGATGAAATTGCGATTAAATATGTTTTACCTAAAAACTCATTGAATCTAACAATTGAGCTATTAAATTTGATTCATTAAAGAAAAACACGCAATCCCCAAGTATCTATATTTTTATATCTTTAAGAAATACCTAGTTAAATGTTTCTTGTTATTTTTCAACAATCTTTAAATTATAAATTAGTTCCTAAACGAAACATTCCAAGCATAAGTTGCTATCAAATTTCATTTTAACAAAGACAAAGCGCAAGAAAAACCAAAAAAACTAAATGAAACCTCACCTAACAACATAAATCGAATTTAACAATTCCCAACATGTTATCCGAATATCCTTTGCGCCACCAAAAATGAGCTCTTCTATAAAAATCCAATCATAAGACATTGCTTTCGTTACAGCTATTGAATATATTTTTTTCCTTTTTCAAAATTTTGTTAAATTTTTCAATAGAAAAACGCAAAAAGAAGAAACGAACAAAAAAAAAATAGAAAACGCTACTCTCCCATCCTTATGCTCAAACCCTGCCAACGGATTCGTTATATTGTATCTCCGATTTTTTTCTTCTTTATCACAAACCTTCAGGCAAAGTTGCACTATCATCTTTCGGTTCAGTTCGACTTACAAAAATTCGTCGGATTCTCCGGACGAATATTTCTTCATCATTATATCGACCGTCGGCGTCGTCGTTGTCGTCATTTTACGAGTATAGTCGTAGTTGTGTTAGTTCTTTTTTGGTCTCTAGGTTTGAGCTTCTCTATGGTATACTGTATAGGTTAGGTACCTACCCATCTGCCGACCCATCACGAACTCTTGGCTCGTTTCTGTCTGCTTCAATCTTAGAAGACTTCCAAGAAACTGCCAACGAATCGCAAACTGCTTTTCGCATAATGCATTCGAAAGAGACAGAGAGTGGAAGCAATAAGTGAGAGGGGGGTGACAGGGTAGTTAGATACCCCATTTTATAGCCAACAAGTCAGACAGTCTTCAGCAACTGACAAACGCTTAAGTACACCGAACGTGCATTGAATAAACTGATAACAGAAGCTCACCCCAAATTTATTCCCGAAAATTTTTGTTGGACGCCAAAAAAAAAATCGTATAACGAGCAGAGGAACACAGTTGGTGCATGTTCCAGCGATGATTGCAGCTCAGACGGTTGCTCGCCTAACACCGTATACCGCCTCCACTTCTATACAGAAAATACACAGCTTCAATTCGTGCTTCTTCTTATTCCGCTCTTTCATTTCTCGTCCCTTCAAAAATTTGATATAAATGACACTTTTATTGGCCCGATATATATGACGGCTTTGTTGTGGGTGGTGAATCAGGACTCAAGCTGACTTCGACTTCGATTGACTTTAGCCATAAATAGAGAGTGTGAACCACTCCCACCCCACCACCGCAATCGAATATTCGGTTGTCACTTATTTTTCGGTCCAACTAAAGAATGCGAAATAAGAGTAAATAAATGAAATGACAATATCATTGGCATATTTCAAGTATGTCCTGGCATAGCATCCTGGATTATGTTAAAGAGAAGGAAAAGTCAAGAAAATCTCGCATCGAGCAGAGACGACGACACTGAAAAAAAAAAAATTAAAACACAAAAAAATCCTTAACGTCTTCGATGCAGTAGTAACGTCCTGTTATGCTATGCAAAGGACATAGCACCTTATACGAAAGCACAGATGATGGAAATTCTGTTGGAAATCGATAGGATCCTTCCTCTGCGTTTCTATGAAAAATAATTCTCCTCAGAGCAAAAAAAAAAGTATCCAAAAAGATAGAGGAAACCCTATCATGATTTACATGGAAAATGCATGATACTTTTGCTACAAAATGGATGGATTGCATTTGAGCATAGGAAATATTTTTTTTTTGTTCCTTTGAGATTTTTTTCATTTCCGCAAGATTGTGAGTTAGTATACGAGTAAGCTAGTTCCAAGATAGAAAGAGAAAATGAGATTCTCGTATAGGATAAAAGTGTTCAATAGTAACAAAGCAAAAAAATAAGTAGTTAAGAAATAAAAAACAAACAAAAAAAAAAGCTAAGAAAAAGACTTTTTGAAATTTCAAGGAATAAGTAATGACATTTGGGATTGATCCCTCCTCAGACTGAGATGGAAGTGAGAGCTGAAAATGCACTTATTTATAGAAAGAAAAGGATTTATGGCGGAAAATAAATGTGAATGTAAATTTAACGCAGAATATCTACATTCTACAAACAAATGTGATTCTTCGAGATCTGCTGTGAAAAATTGACGTGGGTTTTCACTCGTTTCTGATGAAGGTATTGTAATATGTAGTAGCCCTTGGATATTTTTGTTTGAAAGTTTTTTTTTTTTTTGTTCTTGCTTTAATTTATTTTCCAGTGAATAATTGGATTGAATAGTTTTCACATTTTTCTCATTGTGTTTGGGATTTTGAAATAAAGTATTGTATTTACCAACTTCTTTTGTTAAGCTATAAATCTTTTTATTCTACCAAGAAAAAAATATACAGAGAAGCTTTTGTGCCAAAAGTTACAACCATTGGGTTTTTTTGGAACAGTACAGTTGAATCTCCAATTACCAGACATTGTCCTTTCGGATTTGTTCGATCATTAAAGAAGTGTGCTCTTAATATAGAATCAATTTAGCTTAATTATTCTCATTGACTGTTTTTCTTAAAGGATAGCTATTTATTAGGCGATAACACTGTAAACTCAAATACTCGTACTATACGAGTATCATGAACTGTACACAATATGCAATAGTGAAATTTTGGAGCTTTTTGCTCAAAGTAAATTTTTAGTGAAACGGATATTCAGCAATTTCCATAAGCTTTGAATTTGCCATCTGGAAATGAATATGAATATGAATATGAATATGAATATGAATATGAATATGAATATGAATATGAATATGAATATGAATATGAATATGAATATGAATATGAATATGAATATGAATATGAATATGAATATGAATATGAATATGAATATGAATATGAATATGAATATGAATATGAATATGAATATGAATATGAATATGAATATGAATATGAATATGAATATGAATATGAATATGAATATGAATATGAATATGAATATGAATATGAATATGAATATGAATATGAATATGAATATGAATATGAATATGAATATGAATATGAATATGAATATGAATATGAATATGAATATGAATATGAATATGAATATGAATATGAATATGAATATGAATATGAATATGAATATGAATATGAATATGAATATGAATATGAATATGAATATGAATATGAATATGAATATGAATATGAATATGAATATGAATATGAATATGAATATGAATATGAATATGAATATGAATATGAATATAAATATGAATATGAATATGAATATGAATATGAATATGAATATGAATATGAATATTAATATGAATATGAATATGAATATGAATATGAATATTAATATGAATATGAATATGAATATGAATATGAATATGAATATGAATATGAATATGAATATGAATATGAATATGAATATGAATATGAATATGAATTAAATTTGAATATGAATATGAATATGAATATGAATATGAATATAGATATATGACTACGAAAGGCAGTGCGTACCTAATGCTACAATAGAATACATAATTTATTTATTTTTCATGAAAACCTTTATAGTGAGCCTCTCCTAGACAAGGTAGATATGGGGAGACTCTAACTCGTGTTCATCCCGCCATGTCAGATGTTCTTAACCCAATTGTGTCTATTTTGAGATGATCTCAGGACTCCCACCATTTCTTACCGCCTTATCCAGAGACTATTACTATGGTATGGACATTAGTAACTTTTTTTTCGACAACAAAACAATGCTACATAGCTCGTAAAAAAAATGGTTTCATTACGTGACATATTTTCTCAACCAACGCCAACGCTCCACCAACAATATTCAAAATAATTTTTTTTTTTTTATTGAGTCTTCTCCAATTTTTCTATTTTTTACCATCTACTTCTATGTTTCTATTTCATTGTTTAGTTATGTAAGGAGTAAATATCATCTGTATTCACTACTCGTCAACAATACTCAGTGATCTGATTAAATTAGTTCTGACATACTTATAGCCTTAGTTGTTTGTTAAGCATGAATATATTTTACCATTAAGATGGTGGGTTTTTAGTCTCTACATTTTTACTAAAGAACTAGTATGTTCCTAATTATATATGTAATGAGTACATATTATCTGTTTTTAGACATTTTAAATATCCTTACTGAATATAAAGTTTTTTCCTTTTTCGAAGTGCCTAGAGCGCACTCAAATAAATACAGGTTATGCAATTTCACAAAAACCTTCAACATCCACTCACTATTAATGGTTTCTTTATAGTTATCTTCGAAAAAAAACTCAGAAAAGTGACTTTGTGGATTTAAAAGATCAAGAGAAATTGCTAAATGTATAACTTTCACGGACCGTCAAATTCCTTAATAACTTTAAACATCAAAAATTCCTGGCTGTGTAATAGTTAACGACTCCACAGCTAAAACCTCCTAATGCTGGATTTTCACGACTGACAGAATGTCATTATTTATTTCATATATTTGAGCCTTCATAATCCTGCTTTATTGACAAAACTTCCAAAAATAAAGTGATTTTTCAGTCGTGTAAATCCAGCATTAGCTTAAACCAATATCAGCCATAATGATAAATGCGTCAAATGGCATATAATGACGATTCAAATCCTCTCCATCTGTTGACTCACCCTTCATATACGCTGTAATCTTACCCTTTTTATCAGGTTGATTTTGAGTTACAGATATATTGGAACAAATATCTTTTATAACATAACATAAGTACAATATATTGGGTCATTATAAGGTACCTACTTTGCAATTCTGGGAATTTACGTTTATATCCTTTGACACTATTGAATATACAGGCTTCTTCATTTTCCCTCTTCACAGCCTTTCTACCTGATATCCTTCAAAAACAAAAACAACAATTCACAATAAGAAAAAAGAAAAAAAAGGAGAAATTAATCCATTTCCTTTACGACTTTTAAAATAAAAATTGCTGATCCAAACCATTAAACAAAACAAGAAAAAAAAAGTTAACGCTTAAGTAAACTACTTAAAAACACCCCTCGAAACACAACCCTTTAATACTTTCTTAATCAATCACGCTCCCCTTTTTCACATCTCATTGAACCACTCCTTGGGCAAAAAAAAAAAAAAACCGTTCAACTTAGCATCGTCTTCGTCGCTTTTACTGATTCAATCTTTAGTTAAGCATTTTTCTTACCTACATAAAAACTGTTTATTGATTTATTGGCTGGTTGTTCCTTGTCTTCTGGCAAAGCCGCGCTCGTCTCTTTTAAAAATACAAAAAAAAAAAAGCTTCCTCTACCATCCAGAGAACCACTTAACAATCGATCGCGGTTATTTATTCTTCATTTTGTGTCCTTTTTACGCGATGCAGAAGAATAGATTGAGCAAAAATTGTGACTACTTACTTGGGAAATGTGTTGTAAGGTTAGGCATTCCTACAACCTACATAGCTCCTTTGTATGCTAGATGTCGCAGTGTGTTGAGAGGAACTTCTATTCGGAACATTAACTTTTGTGTCTCTAGATGTCTATTATGGATTTTATTACTGCTGCTGCAATAAATACACACCACACCCCTTAAAGAATCACCACTAGTCGCATCATCATCATCATCATCATCCCTTGGCCCATTATTCATGTGGAATTGGAAAAAGCTTTTCCGTTTCAAGTCGTAAAAATGATAAATGACTGCCTTGTGATGTCGACTGTGACATTTCGGTACATAGGTCTACTTCATATAGTTTTCATATAAATACCGAGATATACATAACACACCTACAAAAATACATAGAACATGCCACTCACGTCGCTCAGCATCATCATAAAATGAGTAAAAAAAAAGAAGATATATCTCATCGTATTATCAACTATAAATAATTATACTCAGGTACCCATACCCACATACCTCCCATTTATTACAAGCTATCTTTACTGTTTTTAGTTGTTGTTGCTTGCTTGCTTGCAAGTAATTTTGGAATCCGGATCTATGGAAAACCAGGTGAAACAATCACGACCATCTCGACGACCGCCATGGTGATGATAATGATGATGAAGATGAGTACGACGTCGACGACGACGGATTAAGCCCAAGTGAACGCTCACATTGCATGCTGCATGCTTCAATGAAATTTTCATTGCAACTATTAACTTAATAGAGGGTGTTCTTTTGTTTCAATGGTTGCCTTGGTTGTAGTATAACCAAATTGGCACTTCTATGTAATTTTCAATATCTACACTTTCGTGGATCTTATGAACTCCTAAAACTGTGCAATATTAAATAATACTTTGCCTAAAAGTATGCTTTAATTTTCATGAAAAAGCTTAGATGGATGTGTTTCAAACGTGTAGCGTTTTCGTTAATAAAACTTATTTACTCTATGTAAACTTCCACTTATTTATTTCGTAAATCAAAACACTACTTTCTTACTACCAAACAATTATTATTCACCACTCAACTATACTGAAATTAAATTATTAACTTTACTTTTCACTTTTATTACAATCAAAGTTTACTCATTGTGTCCACTCCCGGTTTAAAATGTCCTTTTATACCCATCACACAGGTTCCCGAAATAGGTTCTAGTATTTACTGCAAGAGCTTTCCATAGGGGAAATTTGCAATAAATTTACCTTTCCAAAGCTTTCAAACAGAAATGTTTGAATGTTCCGAAGTATTGCCTCTTGCGAGGCACTGACAAATCCTCCAAGAGTATACTTGTAATGAATAAGTGCTTCTCATCTAGCCGTTCGGACTCGGCAAAAATTGCAGGTTCCCTCCATTCCTGCCCGTAACACGCGCATAGGAATGGTTGAGAGTCACTAGGCCCTGGTTCTCCATGAGTTGTTTCGCCACCAAATTTTGATAGCTAGAGCTCACCAAAGCTCTCCGTAGGTTGGATTGTATCATTTATAGTCCGGAAGATGGCGCTATTTCATTCGAGAGTCGTTATAGTGCAAATATGAGAGTCGTTACAATAGGAAGGCTTATTACACAATATCCCTAATTTAATGTTAAGGTATTCTGTGTAACTCAATATATCTCGCCAATGTCAGGTTCAAATCTCCTTCAAATAACACTGGCGCTCTAAGAGCAGGTGTTCCATAACTGATCTTGTCGAGTTCAACCTTCATATAAATTACAAAAAGGTCTATTTTTTTTTTAGACTTTGTCAGAAGAACTTTCTATAGAACCTTCCTTCGATAGATTTTTTATAGCTCTCTTACCCACGTTTAAGCGCTGATATGTTCTCCTATATTATTTACACAGCCTAATGGACCTTACTAACCACAATTGGCTGTTTAGCTACTTTGATGACTTAGGCCCAGTACACATTGGGTTTTTCACATGCTCTGGTTAAATGAAGCTAATCAGCCATTACTAGCTTATTAACGTCATTGGAAATTGAAAACTTTAGTAATAGATTCATTGACTAAAATTGTGGCCTACCAGCACATTCGCAAATTTACCAATTACAATAATCATTGATTAAGGATAATTAGCTCTGAACAAAATGGCCCTTTGAACTTAAACTATGGGTTCATTATGATTTAGATTTTGGTTATCAAATACGTTCGGTTATTAACTTGTTGCAATAATCATTGATTACAAATAAGCTGTGATAAAAACGGCCCCTAGTCCTTCTTTATAAAGATACAAATTTTCATAACACTTTTTCTATATCATTAAAAAATATCAAACAACTTTAATAAATCGAACAAAATTAAACCACTTGTATACTTCTCGACTAAACACCCTTTAAATCACTCCTTACTGTTCCAATTCCAGTAATATTCTTGGCAATGTTGATGGTAAGAGCTTGGAGGCGAAGAAAAGTTATTGCGGCTAAAGCAGAACAGCTTGTCGTGTTGAGTCGATACGACACGTGGGACATGAGGGAGCAACCAAACGAAATCACCTGACTGTGTTTATTTAGGGGGCACACCATGAAAGGACGACGACGACGTCATCGTCGTAAAATGTACATCAGCCAGACAAGGCAGCACACTCTGTGATGCACACCAAAGAACTAAACACTGCACCTACAGACCCAGAGTCAGAAACAGAGCAGAGCCCAGTGCAAGAGCCAGCCAATCCAGGGAAGCAATACAACAGCAATAAGTTCTCGAGTAAATGCATTTATAATAAGTCAGTTAGAGGCAATAAACTTAAGTGGCTATAAGCCACTCTCCCAACTGTTTTTCGTTGTTCCATACAAACTGCACACAAGCTGTGTGTTGGGTTCATTCCTTCGTGTTGCTCCCAATACACTTAGGGCTATATAATAGAGCAGTATGGTGCAGCAGGAACAGGACTCGAAATATACTCACAGGACGATGACGATGACGAGAACACAACGAGGACGACAACGAACGGAGAGCTGTTGATTTAGTGTGATGGAATTGTTGTCTCCACTCATGAGTATAAGTGTATCCACATTAAGAAGGGTGGCAAATCTTGGTTATGCTAGAAATCATTTATTATTGAAGCATTAAATCAAATCAATATAATGCCAAACAAAATAGATTCGTAATATTATGTTTCGGGCATTTAACTGTTATATAAGTTTCTATATATATATATTTACGTTATAACTACGATAGATATTTCATTTCCTTCATCATCATCATCATCATCATCATTGTTGTAGTCTATGGGGGAAATCATCATGGCACCAAAAACACATGTTTTATTGTTTGAAATCAATTGCTTCGAGAAATCATCAATAAATTACATTTTACGAGCAAGGGGAATTTGATGGATGTTTTAAAATCCAAGGAAACAAATTTTTTAAGGCTTGATATTTTTTATTTTTCTAAAGCGATTCCAAAATTGTTAAATTTATCGACATTTTTCATTCACGTTTTATGAACAATGAGGTTTGATTGAAAATTTTAATTCTTTTTCGACGTAATTTAGTACTAAAGAAGATGGGTTCCTACGTATTGTTTTTGTTCGGAAAAGCAAAGGACGATAGGTAGGTACCTGCTTTGTTTTTTATTCAAAGACCCATTAATGAATATTGCCAATAATTTTTCTAACCCTTAGGTAACAATCTCATAAAGAGAAAATCAGCACCAAAAAAATACTTCCTATTGTTCCATCGGAGTGCTAGGAGCTTGCTCCACCTCTGTCACGGGTTGGCCCGGTATTGCAGTACCGCCGGGATCGGCCCAATTATTAATAAAATGTAATAAAATTCATATAAGTTGAGATAGATAAAAGAAGTTCAAGTGGATTTTCGAAAATAGTAAAAACACGTCAATTTTCAACTAGCGCTTGAGTCCAAATTAGCTGTCTCAGAAAAAAATATTAAACGGAGATTCATTGGAAATTGTGCATACTTTCAGTGATAATTTGTCGTAATTTTCAAATAATTGGTAGTTTTCGAGCCATTAGGAAAAACTCCCAAAAAATGTATTTTAGCATTTTTTTTTCCATATTGCGTCACAAACTTTTAGTAGCAAACCTAAGATTTGGATTCAGCCGAATTGCCGAAAACATAAAAGAAGGTCAAAATCAAAACTACCGCACAATTTTCTCGCTAAGAGCCTTTTTGAGCACAAATTGACTGGACTAATAATAGCGTTGTCCCAAACACAAAATTTTGCACATTTTGATGAATTTTTGAATATTTTGACCAAAGAATCTCTGTCCAAAGATATTTACATGGGAAAGATTTTTCAGGAATGTGAAATGTTTTACTCTCTCTGGTGAGAACACTCTGCTTCCTCAACGAACCTTGTTTTTGAAGTGGGGATCAGGAATCGGGCACAAATTTGTTAAAAAATAATAACATTTCTCGCTTTGGTCAATGTTTGGAGCAAAGTTAATGTTAAATGTTAGTCAATAAAAAAAGGTTTGTACCTTAACAGACACTCAAAACAATTTTTTTTCCTTTTTGAGATGTTTGTGATCTTAAAAAAGAATTAACTTTGATAAAAAAGGTAAGGAAAGACAAAATAGGAAAAAAAAAGTAAAAAATAAAATAGGTTAAGGTACCTACATGTAGTATGTTTTCAAGATTATAGAAGGAGGAGGACATGAAACGTGTTTGTATAAAGTCGACAATTTAATACGATTGCGCTCAAAAAAGGCTAAATTAGCTAAATATTATTCTCCTTAACAGTTGTTTAACATTTGCTTGAAAAGTAAGTACCGTAATTCTTACATAAAAGTCCATTATGTACTTCCTAATACTGAGTTTAACAATATCGAAATATGAAGTTTTCCAAAAAAAAACAAAATAACAAAATAAAAATCGAAAAATGTCAGTATCGTCTCGGTCTCGTATAACACTCAGCCCCGTTTGGTCACGTATAACAATGTCTCGTCTCGGTATCGGTATCGGTCTCGTCTGATTCCGGTCTGGTCTAAGTCGCAAGCAAGAATAAAATCAACGACTTGGTTAAATGTTCTTGATGTAGTAGTTGAACTCGCTTGGTATTTTTAAGATTTAAGACTTTTCACAAAGTCTAAGTAAGGTTCCGATAAGGAATTTGACACAAAATTTTTGACTTGGGGTCATAAGTTCACAGAAAAACAATGCACACAAATATTTTATGGATTTCACTAAAGTCACTTTCTCACTTAAGAGAACCAAGTCTGAAAATGTCATCCAAATCGTTGGTTTCAGAGAAAGCAGCATTAGTTAAGTAGGCGTGGCAGTGGCAGCTGTAATTTAAATAATTGCCTTACCCTTCTCCCTGCTAAAAAAAAGTTCTGAAAATGTCATCTTAATCATTAGAGCTTTTTCCAAGAAACCAGTAACAAAAATTGTTTGTCTGTATAAAATTAATAATAATGTTCAAAAAACTATATTTTCTCCCGATACCAAACGTAGTATGGGTAAATTTCGGTCCAAGAAATACGGTATCATTTGGTATCTTCTCGGTATTGTTCAGAGCTGGTATCGTCTCGGTATCGTTTCGGTTTCCGATACCGATACTTTTCTGGTATAGTTGCCAGCCCTATACCTGTTACATTTTATATTTTGAAGAACAATTTTCTGCATTCAGACACCTAAAGAAATCAGTCTTACCAGTTTCAAGAAAATCGAATATCAAAACATAGTTCACTAAGTGGTGCCAAAGAATAAACCGAATTTAACAGATTCAAGCAGGTTTAATTCGATTGTGAACAAAATTTTGATCAAGGAACCAAAAAATTAGATTCGCGATTAAATCAAAATTCTCTTTTCTCTTTTCAATTTTTCACGAAAGAACGAATGTTGGTTTTAACTTAATTTGGGTGGTTAAAAGAAAATGGTTTAAAAACCACTAATAACCATTAATAATCATTAAATACATGGTTAACCACCCGACTTTAGTTTAAACCATTCGTTTTCTCGTGAAAAATTCAAAAGAGAATTTTTATTTTTGATTCAATCGCGAATCTTATTTTTTGATTTGTCCATTGGTCCATTCACGAACCGTTCGAAAAGCAAAAAAATCAATGTCTTATTATTTATTTTGGCACATATTTAATTAAAATTATTATTACAATAAACAATTATTGTATGGCTTGAATATTTTTTTTAAAACAGCGTAAAATAGTGTATTTCCATCAAAATATCTACTAACTAGCCTAAAATCACATCGTTTGGAGCCGAAAAAAAAATTGTCAAAAATTCTGATTTTTCAGTGGCAGCAATCCTTCAATAGAATTGGAAAGTTGATGGCTTAGGCGAACTACATTTTGACAAAATATTATATTGCATCAATTTTGTTTACATGAATCGAAAACTTTCCCTATAGAAGTACCTTTATCGCAAGTAACGTATTGATGGTAGAGCTACCTATTACATTTTCAAAGTCTTAATTCTTCCAAAAATGGTAATTTCGTTTAAAACTCTAGCATCACTCTATTAGAGCTATCCATTTATTTTCAAATTACTCAAATTTTTGGTATCTCCACAACACATCAATGGAGATAGTCCTGTCTGATGGGCTACTAGTAGATACGGTATACTGAATTTGGTATATTTATGTAACAAATTTAACGCATTCTCCTCCTATGTACTTTCAATTAATTATGCCTATGCCTTCCCTTGGTTCGGAACTACAAGTATATCTTGCTTGCTTGTTCAAATAAATTTGTAAGTCATCTTTAAATCTCATTTAAAATTCACTGTGGTTTAATCAAATCAAACTTAATTCAGTTTAACATTCATTCAGAAGTGGTGAATAATTTGAGATAACTTCCCTTCAATTATTCCGAAAACTTTTCTTCGAAACGAAAAAGTTTATTTTTTTTTCTTTTAAATTTTGTTTTCTAATATGGAAACGAAAGGAGTTCGTTCCCTAGGCACGCCAGAGAGCAAGAGGAGGACTTTAGTTGAGTGCAAAATTTTATTTTGTAAGGTTTTCTGGTGAAATCAATGTTGATGATAGGAAGGTAAACTCATGTCACCGAAATTTGTTCACCTTGGTTCCTTGGAATTTTCTCTACATTTTTTTTTTTTAAATGGGTGGTAAGAGGCTTTAACATATTGAAGGCCTTTCTCGGCCTCGGCTTCAAATTAAATTGGAAAGAAGTGATATCCGAATAATTCTGGCTTCCCTTGCGATTTCGACGTCACCCGCCTGCCGTCCTGCTGCACAGACATACACATACCAATTCCAGCTAACATCAACTTTCTGATCAAACTTTTTCCTTCAGAAGTATCAACTACATGGGTAAAGAAAACTCCGCTTCTTCTTAAATTAGATGCCAATTATGCTCAGCTTGAAAAAAAAAAATAAGGAAGAAAGTTGCCCGAAGAAAAACTTCCTTACAGGATGAGAATACCTTTCATTTCCCTTTTTCTCTTTTTTTTTATTATTCTTTTGCTAGGGCTGATTCCTTGCTAGTTTGCATGCAATAGGGAGAACCGAAGAAAAGGTAGATAGATAACTAGATATACCTACCTTACATGAAAATTGAGCAGGAAAGTTTCAGTAGACCTGATTGCCTCTTTATTGCACATCTGGGTTGTAATACCTCATTATTGAGTTTAAGTAATAATAGTCGTCGGAGAAAAGTTATCGAAAGATGAAACTTGCGTTAGGTTTTTATTAATTTTTTTTCTTCCCCCTTTTTTTGGAGCAGTGTCAAAAAAATATATAAATGTGGGTGGGTGGACGGGTGGTAAGGAATTGTCACATCTGTGACAGTGTAAACGATAAAAGTCTTTGAGAAAGTTAATTCAAAAAAGACTCGTATTTTAATAAAAGGCCGCGTGTAAAAGGGAACAATTATTATTATTCAGGACATTAATTGCAGCGGAGAATGTTTTTTTTTATATTCGTATATGGTGTAATGAGCGGATATTTTGATAAAAGTTTAGATGAAATTTCAAGTTATAATGGTTGGGAACAGCAGTTACTGTTTTTTTTCTGTGCTTTTTAGAATTAAATATTTGCAAGAAGTTTTCCTTTTTTATTCTCCATCAGCATTATTTTTAGATCACATATTTATGTAGATGGATGTTGATCAAAATAGCTGTTTAGATTGGGAAGATTAAGACCGGTTTCTGGACAAGAGAATTGGGGGGTCAGGCTTATCGTAAGGCACGAACAAACTATAAACACCGACCTCATGAGACTCATTTCTTGGTGTTTGAGTGTGCAAATCATTGAAGGTGTTGTTGTTTCTATGTGTTTTGAGGCTCCTCAAATGGTCGAATGTAGACACGATGAGACTCACGAGTCCGGACTCAAATCTAAATCCAATCCCCAATCTCAATCTAAACAAGCTCAAAGAATTTAAAAACTTGAATCACTCTGTAGTTGAAGCAAGTGAAAATTTAGAATCCGCGCATGACATTTTTGAAGTGTCTCGTGATTATAAATTTGAAACAAAATGGAAAAAAGGGTGTACGTAAGCTTTTAGTGAGCTTGAACTTGATGAACTTGATATAACGGTTCAACACAAAATTTTAAATTATTAAATGTTTTGTTTGACATTTTTTTTTCTTGTGGTAAACAGGTATTCAGTCTTGTAAATAATTTGAAAAGAAACTGAAATTTCATATTTCCCAATATTTTCTTTCTTTTATTATTTTGTATTAATTTATAACTGTAGTACCTCTTGACATGATGGTTATTGCGTAGGACTGTCATGCCAAAGGTCTGGGTTCGATTCCCAGCCGCTGCCACCTAAAACCAGAAATGTTTTTTTCCGAGGTATTGCCTCTTGCGAGGAACTGAAAAATCCTCCAAGAGTATACTTGTCAAGAATAAGTGCTTTCTCGCCTAGCCGTTCGGACTCGGCAAAAAATTGTAGGTCCCCTCCATTCCTGCCAAAAATACGCACACAGGAATGGTTGAGAGTTGTAAGTCACTAGGCCTTGGTTCTCCACGAGCTGTTGTGCCACCAAATTTATTTATTTATTTTTTAATTTTACTAATTTATAACTACGTATATTAAGACATAATAAGATTTTGTTGGCAAATAGAAGGCCTAACGGTGCTAACTCTTCATCGTTGTTTGTTGAAGCCTCAGAGTAGAGTTGCTCATTCTTGAAATGCTTAGGCCCCTGACGATCGAAGTAAAACCCAAGGCAGATCATCAAGATTTTTCTCTCGAATATTTGGTATTCTTTCATAGCTGTTTTGGACATGCTGAACCAAACTGGGAAGCTGTAGCTGATTATGACTAGTTTAAGAATTCACTTATACCTAGATTACAGCTTTTGTTTTTGGCTTAGCCCAGTTTTCTTATTCATCAGCGGGTAGAGGCGAAAGAAAGCAAAATTTGCTTTTTCCAGAACAGTTTGTGAATGTGGGTTGAATCTCAGCAGCTCGTTAAAGTTCTTAAAGTAATTGGTGCTGGTGCGTTTGGCCGGCAATCCAGTTCCGCTTTTTCAACTACCAGTTAAACGACAGTGTCTGGCCCCTGGTCTTCTGAAGAAGACAAGCTCCAATTAAGACGAATTGATTACCTCATAGGCCTAGATTTCTCGGACAGCATTAAATTGACATAATGATGTACCTGATGCGATTACCTAATACGAAAGCATTCAGCATTCGCTTGAAACCAGTTGATACAGAAGTATGGTCCAAGGTTCGACCCTTGGGCAATTCAAGTCCTGCTGCTCTTCACTCTTGATTTGCAGTTCTCCAGTTGCACGAGTGCAATAGTGCCTGGAAGAAAAAGTAGAGAGTATAATTTTGTAAGCATAGTTTGTAGAGTTTATGGATAAGGGCTTCAATTTTGAATGCTTTTTCGATATCCAGAAGCATCCAATAGTAACTTTATTGTTGTTTCAAGCTTCAGAAGTGGGTGTAGGATGAAATGCTTTTCCTGGAAACAGAACTGAATTCCTGGGGTGAACTTACTGTTTCTATCGCAATTCAATTGTTCTAAATAAAAATGTATATTAGTCGGCAACCATCGAAAAAAATTTGCATCTTAGACGGGTATGATAGGCATCTAACTGATGAGCCCAACTATCATACCTGGGCGAAACGCAATGGAGTTCAGCTCATTTGAACTTTTAACTTGATAATAAAAAATAATAAAAAATAATAAAAAATAATAAAAAATAATAAAAAATAATAAAAAATAATAAAAAAATAAAAAATAAAAATAATAAATTCAGTCGTTCCACTTAAACAGAAAAATTTTCTATTCAAATTTTCTTCATATTCAATTATTACAAATGTATAATTTCTTTTTTTTATAGTTATTCCATTTTACTGAAGTTTTTCCCTGCGAAGCAACGTAGTGTTGTCCCAAAAGCCAAATGTTGTTGGAAAAATACCTTAATCGATGTTTAAATTTTTTTTTGATTTCTCATTAGAATATAAACGGCGCTTCATAAACTGTTCTTATAAAGTTAGCTAGTTTGAAATCTAAATCTTCTAAAATGTCGGTCAACCTGCTTAGTAGGGCCGGCCACGACACCAAACCAAACGACACTTTGGTCGGTATTGTCAATATTGAAAATTTCTGTATCGTCTCGGTATGGAATCACGTTCTTATATCACGTTTTTTTTTTGTGAAATTTGGAATTGCTTAACTAAAAAGTAGAATAATCACAACTTTGTAAAAAAGCTATCAGTTGTTTTATGGAACTTTAAAATTTTAAACGTTTGAGTCCGCCCAACTTCCACGCTTTTTTGAGATAATTGACACAAAATTAAACACGTGAGACACAAAATTTCAACTTTACAAATATAGTAAAAAAGCTATTTTAATTTTTAATTTTTGAAAAACTAAAAGACATTTAAAATACTACCTGAGCTTACAATACAATACAAAAAAAAAATGTTTTTAAAAGAATACATACATATTTTGAAAAAAAAAAATGTTTTGTAAATAAAAATGTTTTTTTCTCGACTTTTCAAAAACAAACTACGAAAACAACTTTATTTAAACCGAAAATTCTGGAATTGATTTTTGACTTTTAGGTACAATCGAATTGCTCAATTCATGACGCGCCCATAATTTTTTGTCTTGTGCCACCAATGGCACCCGTGCCTTTGGTTCCTTATCACCACCGTCTTAAAAAATGAAGTGATTTCGTTTATGTTCAACAACTCGATGAAATTTCTTTTACAAACAAAATCATGAAAAAAAAGCATTTACACATTAAAATTATCTAAAAAAATTAGCTATTAACGAACTCTGTAGGTTTATTAATCTTGAAGTTATAGCGTGTCAAAGTAACATTTTTGATTTTATAATGTAAATGGTCAACCATTAGTTTCTTGTTAATATCTCAGCGAATGTAATATTTTTCAAAAACAAATAAATTTTTAAAAAACTTATAGTTTTCGAGAAATGGAGAAAAAACTGAATTCTACCCCCTTTAACCCCCTAAAGAGGGAATTAATTAATTTATTTTTACTTAGCCCTGATGGCCCAAGTTTGAGGAACTTTCCAGGAAATGCTTAAGACGTCAAAACCAAGCCCATCTCTACCAAAATTCAGCTTTGTCGGAATTTTCCCGAATTGAAAGTCTAATTTTCCTGGGCTACTTATGCGTTCAAAAGCTATGATTTTTGTCAAGAAATGAGTCATTTGGGACCAATGTGTGGCGTTATCTTTAATTCAAGCCAAAAATGGTGTTCCTCAAGATTGCATATTGAGTACCATTCTTTTTTTTTGTTTTGGCGATTAGTATTTAGTAATATTTCAAAGATTAATTCTCTAGTCTATGAAATTATTATTGTCATTTTGGAGCACATAATACTTTTGTTCTTTTACTAAAAATTAATAAAACCTCAAAATATTGCAGCTCCTAGGGACCAAGGATACGTTGTAAAACCAAGTATTAATAATGGTGTCTAAAGCTTTAAAGCTTGAAAATGTAAGGGCTCGAAGGAGGGAAAGAAAGATGGTCGCTAAATGTATAAACTTGATAAATCTGCTGGTACAAGAAATGCCTGAATTGCTCCTAATGCCTGAATTGCTCCTAGACTAAGGTTACCTACACTCGTGTATAGTTTACAAGCCTATGGTCAAAAAACTTCTAGCATTTCAAAACCGTTCCTAAATGTTCACTCTTATCAAGATAATTTTGTACTTACGTACAATATATGTACACAATTTAGCACAACGAAACCTGAGATTTTAATAAAATTTGATGCTGTGACGATAGAATAAGTGAGAGTGTTCGTTACCATCCACTGCAGCCTTTTTTTGTTCAAATATTTTGTAATTAAACGCACTTTCGGTTTTTAAAACGAAGATACAAACAGAATGAACTTTTGGGCGCTTCTTTAATTCTGAGAGAACATAAATCCTTAAGTTTTTGTTCAAGGACAGAAACAAAAACAGAATGTTCCTTAAAAGGCGATATTTGTATGTTTTTGTTCATAATCAAAAATTTTCAATCTAATAATTTCAAAACTCTTTATCTAAAATTCCACTTCTGACACAAAATATAAAAAATAAAATCATATTTACACACGAATTTGTGCGGTCTATATGAATTCTCTGCCAGACATCAGAACAAAATCAAAAAAAAAAAAAAAACAACTAAGAATTAAAAATAAGAAAAATTCAAAGTTGAAAATACCCCTCGACATGGAAAACACTTTGACTTTTGTCCAATGGAGGAGACTTTAAGGACTTTCTCTCCTTGTGCGCGCCGCGTCAGCTTTGTCTTTTTCCAAACAAAAACATTTCTTCAATTTCCGGATTTTGTTCGTTGCATTCTATTGTCGGGTTATAAAGTAGAGTATAGACCACCCAAACCAAGACCATTCAAAACGTCCGCAAAAATACCACACCGAACA
Organism: Dasysyrphus albostriatus; assembly: GCA_946251815.1. NCBI lineage: Eukaryota > Metazoa > Arthropoda > Insecta > Diptera > Syrphidae > Dasysyrphus > Dasysyrphus albostriatus. Next base: position 145,846,435 of record OX276336.1, read on the forward strand.
CATAACTAAAGGAAAAACTTTTTTCTATTTTTTTTTTTGAAAACACATTTTTCTGGCTATGGTTGGGTCTTGATTCTTTCCCACAGATTTATCCTTATTTAGAGTTTTCTCTCTCAGAAAACACTTTTATTTCAAATGAAAGTTTAATGATGGAAACGATGACCAAAAGAATCCCCTCTTCTATGATCAATGACGACCGACGACGGACGGCCAGTGGCAGTGCAGCCTGGCGTCTGTCTTTCGTCGTTGTTGTCCTTATCCGTTTATACTCAGTGAACACAATTTTGAAAATAGAAAACAGCCATCTTGAACACTACACTCTTTAGAAATCGAAAGAGACGCGCGATATTCTTTAAATAAAAGATAAAATTCGACAGGTCTGCTCTGCAAGACAGAGACTGTACCGATGATGGTGATGAAGATGACGAGGACGAGGACGCTTGTTCGTATTGGAGCTTTTGTTTCATGTGCTCCGGCCGTGTTCTGTCTGCTTGTGGTTTTATAAAACCGCAAAAGATGAAACTTGAAAATATTAAATATTGCAGCTCCGGACATTCAACTTGAGCCGAGCGGACTTTTTGTATACCTAGCTGACAAGGATGGAGGTATATAAGCAGCTTATGGTGGTGAAAGAGTTGTAGGTAGGTACTTAAAAGGACGACAACGACGACGATCCCCTGTGAATAGGTTTTATTGTTGTTGATATTTTTTGGTGTTACTATGAAGCAAAAGTTTTAGTTTTATTTTTTAATATCTAATCAAAGAAGTCTTGGTTTGAATTACATTGTTGAAAGAGTAGATTTCTTCTAATTAGACACAAAATAAATATTTAATAAGCAATCAAAAATTATATCAGACGACAGTCATACAATATTTATAAGAATTAAATTAAGTATACCTAGAATTTAAAAAATATCGGGTTCATAAAGTAGATTCTCTTTAAAATCAAATTCAATCAAGGTTGGACAGACGAAATTATTGATCTGTCATTTGTTCTTATGACAAAAACAAGATTACGCGTGTAATTTCTTTATAAGTGTCTTCTGAAATATTGAATTTATATCTGTTTGTAAACTTTACTAACAATTTATCTTAGACCTGAAATGATTTATTTTTGGGTTAATCATGGTAGGTTTTGTCACATAATTTTGTCTCCATTTAGAGCCATTTTTTTTAATAACCCCCTGCCCCGGTGAAAAAGAGAGAGACCCCCCTTCCCCGTCTATGGTTACTATGGTTCTGGCATTAGCTTTCTCCCCTCAGCCCTTACCATAAAGTTTCTTTCTAAATAAAGTTTTTTAGTACCATTCCGTCACAAAATATTGATTAGATAATTTGTCTTATTGTTCGCAACGTGTTCCAGAGAAATGAGATCCTGTAAGGGCTTTTAAATAGCAATCCTGATTTTGAAATCTCAATTAGTTGACACGGAATCAGAAAATTCATATAGAAGCAAGTTAGGTACCTTTGCTATGACATCCAAAAGAAGTTACTCATATTAATATTTGTCGTAAACAATAAATTTTCATTCAATATTTTCGCTATACTTTGTTTATTGTATGACTGCACAATGCAAATTTATAAACTAGACAGTTAACAAAATGATATGCATTCAGTTTAGGAAATAAAACTTGACCTCTAGATCCTATGAGAGGGGGGAGGCTACAGAATGGACTTACAAAAATTAATTTGAACAACAACATCACTACTAAACATAAGTATACTCAAAACAAAAATTTCCTACCTTACGTCAATAAACATGTCAGTAAATTTAACAAACGGAGTTGATTACTCTTCTTCCAGAAGACCTATACTTCTGTACCGTAGAACTTGAGTTTACGTTATACTGGGGCCTAATTCCGCACGAGTGAGTTTTCTCAATCATTTTCAATTTTCTCAATTTTTGCAATCTCGCAAGGATGAGTCTTAAGTTTTTGACAAATACCGTATGCACAATCAGACAAATTTATTCACACTTGTTTTTGGCGTGAACGGAATTTGGGAGTGTGTGCACGAAAAATCATTCACACATGGGTAATTGGATGCCAGGGATCGTAAAATAAAAACAACCTATTATTAACACAAATCAAAAATCCCCCACCTTACATCTACATACATGTTAGTAATATTTACAAACAGAGATTATTTTTCTTCCAGAAGACCTCTTCTTAACTACAGTAGAACTTGAATATACGTTATACTGAGATCGTATAAAGGGGCGGGGGTATAAAATGGTCTTAAAAGGAAAACAAATTATTAAAAAACTACAGCAAGCCTCACAACCTATCATTTACACAAATCAAAAATAACCCACCTTATTTCTAACATGTTAGTAAAGTTTACAAACGGAGTTGATTAAACTGTTCATTAAAGTTTAATAAATCCTCAAAATAGCTTAAAATAACTTTACCATTCCATCGGAATTCTCTAATAGGTCTTTAACTTCAAGGAATAACATAAGGAAAATAAGGAAATAACCATTTTAATCTTTAAATTTAATTTTCATGAGAAATTGATTTTCACAAACTCTTCGATTTTAAGAAATGTTTAAAAACCAAAAACTTCCTAGGAATTTATTCGGAGTAAATTTATTTTAGAGCCACTTCATTGAGCCTAATATTTACCTTAATCTAATTCCTTAAAAATGTTATGTTCTTAAATCATAATACACAAAGTCAACAAACCTTTATTTTCAGTTGCCTCTCCAAAAGGAAAAACAGTAAATTTTGTGTGTCAAATCGTTTTGAGAAATTTATGATTGAACCCTTTTCATTAAAGGTTTTCAAACACCCAGCTTAACCTTGTTATCAAATACTCTAACAACTTTAACCTTAAGCTTCCTTATGTGTAGGTACTTTAAAAAATTCAGTTCTTAATTTGTAAATCCCAAAGCCTTTGAGGTTGGTTGGTAGATATCCCTTTCGAAGTTCTCACAAAAATCCCATTAGCTTTGGTGAATCTCACAAAAGCTTTAGAATACTTGAGTTAAAACATCACATTGAATTTAACCAGACCTATACCTTCTGTAGATATATGTACTAATTGTTAGAACTTCCAATAATTCAAAGAGTCTCTGATGCCATGACCTACCTGATGGTGCTGTACATATGTATACCTGTACCTATACGCTGTTCACAACCTTGTAGTACCTATATAGCTGATGTTTGGTTCTTTTGTGTGTGCCATGAAGTTCTAGCTCGAAAACATTGGATACCAAAAAGCCTGTAACCGTTAATGAAAACCTGCAAATCTCAGATAACAAGGAATCAATCCCACAAAACTCGCTTCCCTCCCCCCTCGCTGCTCCACAAAGTGAAAGGATATTCCTCTGTACCTGACTACATTTTTACCTTTTCTAACGTGTGATATGGGAGGTAGGTGGTAGGTATATAGAGTATCTTCGCATCGCCATTCAACTATAAACGGGACTTGTACCTATAGAGTGTGTCAGTTTTACAAATGATGCGAGGAACAAACAACCCCCTTGCGCCAATTTGGAAGCTTTCGCCAATGTGATGGTCCTTTTATAGTGCAACATTCTCGTTTCATCAAAATTCCACCTCGGCTACTGCTACGAGGTAGATAAAAAGTAATTTCGTTTGCTGGCTGCGCCGTTGAAAAAAAAAATTAGAAAAAAAAATATGTGAAAAAAACATGAATCTCTCACACAAAGGACTCTTCTCTAGTAATCTGAATATGAGCATTCTAACACACTATCCTCGATTTTTTGTTGTTGTTGTTCTTGTTACTTTTGCTTCCATTTTTGTTGATGTTTGTTTGATGGAGAATCTGTAAAGGAATCTCTTTTAACAAACAACCATAACCACAAAACAAAGAATTGAAAAAAAAACTGAAAAACTTGAAAAAAAAGTATAAACATCCCACAAAAAAACGGAACACATCCGGTATCCTTTAACAACTTCACACAAAGCTGGTGTAATCTAAAGCCACTCTTCTGAGCGCAATCAACCACATGCACCGAATACACACGCAAACCCATCCATGAACACATACACAATTAGTCAGTCGCACAAATTGCCTGACACAAAATCGTCCTGACAAAACTCTTTTCTTATCTTAATTGGTTGTTAGGCCAGAGGAATTCAGCCGAGTGTGCATGTGTGACGGACAAGGAGAGAGAGGTTAACATAATCCGGCCTAAGTTGCAGCCTTAAGGCCATTCCGACGAAGCAATGACGATGACGATGACGACAACGACGACGACGGAACCGGATGGATGAAATGTGTGATCTCACTTTTTCTCTTTCTTTCTTTCTGTCTTCTATCTGGCTATGTCTTGCTTGCCGTGACTCTTCCATATAGTAGCTGTGGAGTTTGTCATTCCATTGAAAATTGCCAGGACACTGGACTTCGTCGGGCTGATGGGCTGGTAATTTTTCTTTCCCACTGAACTGGATGACTTGACTTTGGTTTTGTGTCGTGTGTCCTTGTTTCGGGAAAATTGGCGCACTGGTGAGCTTCTTGTCAATGCGGTTTGGTTTCTTTGCAGATCTCACTCTCTGTAAGGACAATAATAATCGAGCAAAGTACTGAAAACTGGGTGAACACTGAACATCGCAAATGTTTTTTTTTTTTTAAAAAAAAAGGATTCCTTGTTTTTTTTCTTTTAATTTCCCTGAAAGAATTCTCCCACCATGACGGGGATATTTGTATAAAAATGGCATTTCGACATTTTGGAATTTTTTTTCTCCTTTTTTTGTTCTCTCTTGTATTCCTGATGGGTATTGCCTTGTGAAGGGTTTTGTGACATTTTAAGGCATGGCAGCGTTGGCGACTTTAATTTCGCCACATATCCTTTTCTTGTCCTGGCTCTAGATACACCAATTCCGTTTGCAAATGAACTGTGAATACGTCTCATCCTTTTTGTAATTTACAGCACGTTCGTTGTTCATGTGGAGGCGTGCGGGGGTATTGCTGAAATGATTATAGTAGTGTGAGGTCCTTTGGCGTAAAAATTCTTTATCCTTCTCGCCTGCTGTCTTGCGTTGATGTATACGTGACAGAAAACAGAAGTTGTACTTGGGTTGAATTGAAAACACACACATTTTTTTTTCGTTTATTAAGTTCCTTTCGTCGATGTCGCCATCGCCATGGCCATAGCCGTCGCTGTTGACGTTGGCGTTTCCATTCCATGGTCTTCTTCAATGGTGGTCCTTGTCCTTAGTCGCCCATAAGTTTTGCAAATTTAATTGACGCCCAAATGTTGTTGGTTGGCTTGATCCGCATACACATTTTCTATACATTTTTTTTGTTGCCTTCAATCTGTCGTCGTTGGTCCTTAACTCGTCCTATTCGATCATCCCACACATGAGTTTTTCTGTAAACTATTTAACTTTCGACACACGAGTGGGTTGTATGGAATGTCTTTCTTTAAGGACTGCTATACACAGCTACAGCCACAAACACAATACCCGCAAAACATCACACATATAATCTACTTAGTAATGTCCATACACTATACTCTATACATTCTGGATATCTATGCGGTCGGTCGGTACCAGAAAAGGAGAGTGATGTGCGATGGTGAGTTGGGAGTTTGGAAATGATGATGATTTCTAGAATGTGTCCCTTTCCCTATATTTCTATATTGGGTTGTTGATGATGACATTCTGCGGATATACATGCAAAAATGAACAAAAAACCGAAAAATTTATATTTTCCATTCGCAAGAGAGACTAGATTCTGGGCGCCGCTTCAGCCATAAAAAATACATTGAGTTAAATAACCGCATTTAAGATGGGTTTTTGACTTTAATATGTAATAGTTGGCTTAGTTGGATTGGGGGTACATCTAAGTATAAGGGCTAACTGGAACTGGCAAGCCAGCTTTGAAATTAAGAGAAGAAAATGTCACTGGCATGACGATTGGTATGATGTAGGTATTTTTGACGCATGATGCATTTAAATATGTAATAATTGTGGAGATGAGATAAGATCCAAAGTGAAAAAGATAGAGTATAAGTGAATATTGGAGATGGCTTGAACGAGATGAAAGGACTTTTTTTTTGGTTTCATGAAGTGAATATATAATTTGGTTTGATGTTTGTAAAAAAAAAGTTTTTAAGTTAAATAAAAACTATAAGATATTGTTCTTTCTCGTTGATTGCTATCGCAGTAATCAAAAACTTGGGCGCCAGTTATAGATTGCATCAACTCCGAAATTGAGATCATTTTATTTATTTATTTTATTTTATTTATTTATTTATTCAAAATGAGGTAGTACAAAAAGAATCTAATTCTTATTACGAGTACTTAATTTTATATATTAATTACAGAGGTCAAGATTGTTTATTACAATTTAATTTTAATTCATAGCATACAATATAATTGATTTAAAATCACAAATTAATTAAAAAAGGATACCTAAAAGAGAAAGATAAAAGCAGGACAGGATAAAGAAGTTAGAAAGAAGGAGTAGGAAAAAAAAAATATATTAGAAATACAGAAATGAAGAAACGAAGAGCTAGAGCTAGAACTTTCCTATGAAAAAAAGCTATTATTATTGCTGGTCTTAACATATTCATACATTGATTTTTTGAAACTTTGTTGGGTCATGCAATTTCGGATCGAAAACGGTAAAGAGTTCCATAACTTAATCGAATGAAAGAAAAATAATCTCTTGCTTTCTAAATAGTTATAATTTGGTACGATGATATTACTTGTTCTACTAGATGCAGCAAAGTTAATCTTTTCGTAGAGATACTCTGGTTCTTTATTCCTGATTACATTGAAAAGTAAAATACAACTTCTACAGTTTAAAAACTCTTTAAGCGAAAGCCCCGTTATTTGCTTACTAAATAAAGATACATGGTCAAATCGTCGCATGCCAAAAACATATCGCACAATTGTGTTATAAGCTACTTGCAATTTTCTCATTGAAACTGAATCAAGACAACTGTAGACTGCTGCACTATAGTTAATTATTGGTAATAATAAGGTTTTGGCAAGTCTCATCCTAGTGGCTTGAGGTGTAAACTTAGATGAGACATTAAGCTGCCTCACACCACCATAAATCGATTTTGTAATGTAATTCACGTTATCAGCACCAGATAGTTGAGAATTTAAATATATTCCTAGGCTTTTAGCTGTGTCTAGATATGGTATTATTTTAGAAGATAGGGAAATGGGAGGCAAGTTCGAGGTATCGATTGTATGCTTGGAAAAGACTATACTTTTTGTCTTATCTGGGTTAAGGATAAGTTTATTAGATAAGGCCCAAATAGCGATTTCCTGCAAATCTTCGTTAATTCGGAATACACAGTCTTCAGAAAGGCCACTTCGACAGGAACGGTATATCTGAGCATCATCTGCAAAAATATGCATCGACACGCTTTTGCAGACTTTGGGCAAATCATTTATAAATAATGAAAATAATAAGGGTCCCAAAATCGATCCTTGTGGAACACCTGTTTTAATAGACAAGGGATCCGAACTTTCATTACCCAAGTGTACAATTTGGGTCCTCTCCGACAAATAGCTTTTTATGAGCATGGTTGATAGATGACTTAAACCAAACAAATTGCCAAGCTTATTACAAAGTATTTCATGGTTTACGCTATCGAAAGCCTTAGAGAAATCCAAAAGGCATAATATAGTGAGATTATTTTTATCAAATTCAATCCTTATATCATCAAGAATTTTTATCGTCGCGGTTACACAACTGTGCTTAGATCTAAACCCAGACTGAGCATTAGAAAGCAATTTGTGTTCAGTAACATGAGCATTTATTTGGTTTCGAATGATAATTTCTAAAATCTTGGAGAAGCAAGGTAGAATACTGATGGGTCTGTAATCTTCAGCACCCTTACATTTAGAATTTTTTGGTATAGGAGTTACCTTTGCCCTTTTCCAAGATGCCGGAAATTTAGATGTTGTTATGCAGGAATTCATAATATGTGTAAGGGTGTATAAAATGTGAGGCAAAATAAGCTTAATAAACCTAAGCGGAACTCCATCGATACCAATAGCATTTGATTTGATACTATTCACCGCTTTAAGGACATCAACTTCTGGAACACAACAGAATTCCAAAAGTGGAATATCTGTTCTTATGTCAGAAGTGGTCATTGAGTTAAAACCGGTTGATTGACTCATGTCACCTTGAGAGGAGGAACCATGTGATAGAAAATAGTTGTTGATATGATTAGGGTCAATCATGCAAACGTTTTTATTCGATTTACTCTGAATACCACATCTTTTAATATTTTTCCACAAAAGACTACTAGGAAGATTAACATTGAGTTTTGAATAGTAATATTGTGCCTTTGCTCTTTTTACTTGATAAACTACAGTATTTCTAGCCATTTTGAAAGCTCTCAAATTTATATCACTTTTGTATCTTCTCCAGCGTGAATAACTCCTATCCCTATCTTTAATAAGCCTTTTTATAACGTTGCTGAACCAAGGAACACGAGAATCAATTGAGGTAACTGTTTTTATTGGAACATGATTTTCAAGTAATGTTAAAACAAGAGATTCGAATACTTCAACTTTGTCATCCACATTAGGTAAACTCCAACATAAGTTCCAAGGTAAAGTCACACAATCATGAATAAGCTCATTCATACAGATATTTTTATAGTCCCTATAGCTGAAACATTCAGGAACTGGGAGTTCATTAAAACAAATGTCATATGTCAGAAAGATCAGATCGTGATATGATGGGACTCCAGGCAAACTTAACTGATCAAATAATAAGACTTTCCCAAGATTCGCTGTCAGAAAAATATCAAGCAAACTGGGGACACAATTTGGACGAAAGTGGGTTGCGATGGTTGTGTTAACTACTTGAAGACCACACATAGCACTATCATCATAAAGGCAAGCGGAAGCAGCATTGTTCATAAGCAAGTCCTTATTAAAATCACCACATACTATAATGTCAACAAAAACAGCACTGAATTCTATCAACTTAGAAAACAAGGAATCTAAGGGAAATAGTTTGTGAGGATTATAAACACATGCTAAAAGACATTTACTGACATTATCAAAGACTTCCAGAAAAATAAATTCAATGTTATCTGATTCCTGCGAGGTGCTAACGATGCGACACGAATAAGAATTCTTGCAGTAAACTGCAACTCCACCACCCCTTCTCAACAACCTGTCGTTTCGATAGATAGAATATCCAGGAATATCAATAAGTGTATTAGGAACCTCTGGTTTCAACCAGGTTTCAGATATGCACAAGGCATCAACTGGACCATTACAAAATAAGTCTTTTATCTCATCTATATGTGCATGTATACTCTGGGCATTAATGTGGCACACTTTAAACCCAGAATATTGATTAGAAAGAACATTAACCATCAGTCTACAAGAATTATAATCGTCCATTCGACTTATCCTATGAGAATTCAACATAAAAAATTAAATCAAAAGTCAAAAGAATCAAAAAAAATAATAGTATGAACCACAAGCTAAGCAATTTTCTAGATCTGGAAAAAAAGAAGAAAGAGGAAAAAGAAGCAAAGAAGAATGTAGAAAAAAAACTTATCTTTAAAATAGGAAAAAAAAAAAATTATTGGAAATATAGAAATGAGAAATTTATAAAGTAATAATAAGCAAGTAATAGAATTAATTTAATATATAGAAATACAAAATTTATAAAGTAATAAAATGATAAAAATAATACTATTTCTAACTTAATCCGTTGCTTCAGCTTCCAGAGAATGATTTGGCTGTTTTTTGTCTTGTACACCTTCAAGGGAGGTGTGATCAACGCTGCTGGTATCACCTTCATTCGCTTCTGCTGCCAGCTTCATTATCTCCTCAATCGTGTTAACCATTTTATTGTCTTTTTTTTCCCATACCTTTAATATACACTAATCCGCCGATAGTGATCACACCCGCCAGTTTTTTTGTTTTTTTTAGAGAGTAAGCATAATTAAATAATTTTTTATCATGTCGTGAAAGGCTCTCTGATATAAAGAACGCTGAGGACTGCGGAAAGCCAATGTTTGATAAAATAAGTTGTTTGTTGTTGGTTTTGATGATCGTGTACAGTGATTTCATAAGTGTTCTCCGGTCATATATATTTGCAAGCTTTGCTATGATCACTGGTGAATTTGATTGAGTTTTGTTTTGCTTTTGTTTTGAGTGCACTCGAAAAATATGCATCGGTTTGATATCTAGACATCCAATTTGATTACAAATTTGATTAAAAAGCTCGAATAGATTTTCGTTTTGTTTAAATGGAATCCCAGAAATAATAACATCAGACAGGTAATTTTTTCTCGAGTTCCATAGAAGGTCTTCTTCCATTGAATTATTTTTGGCAGATAATTTGTTTACTTCTTGAATCAGGGAATCATTTTTCTCTGACAAGTTCTTAACCTCCAATTCCAAATTAACCATGCGATTTTCGAATTTTTTAGTTAAAACTTTTTCCATATCCTTGAATTTCTTTTCAATAAGCTTTATAAGTGATTTTTGGATGCTTTGCATAGTTTCAGACACATCACTTTCAATTAACTTTGATCTCGTGGTTACTCCATCGGAAGTATTTGTGTTTGACATTGTGGTTATGTTGTTTTGCCAACTATATTTTATCACAAATACGAAATAGGTAAGTACACAAATTAATTATTATTGATTTATTTGAAAGCAGCAAATCAAAAACTACAACTCTGTATATAATTAAATAAATATAGGATTTTTTAATTTTAATTATGTGGATAAATGTTAAAACGAAGAGGTATACAAAAACTAGTGTGCACTCGTTGACATCTGTCAAATCAAATCATTTTAAAGACAAATTATTTGCCGATTTCTCATAGATTCTTGCAGATTTGATTTTCGTGTGTAGGAGCAAGATAATGACAAGGATCCGTATGAAGGTTAAATTTCTTTATCCAAGCCAAGAAATGGGCACTTTTCACCATTTCCCTAGAAAAGAGAAACATGATGCTACCAAAGAAAGTTTCTACGAGCTTCTTGCCAAGATTAACTAGGGTGACCGCTACAGTCTATGTCGACCACGTATCCCTTTAATTTACGAAAAACTTCACAGCTGTTAATGTGACCCGGAAGACCAATAGCAGCTATGTCCAGAAGCCATTAGAAACGTAGCGTCAGAAGTACTAGATTTTTCACAGCAACCGACATCGACTCCGGATGTGTTCCGGCAAACAAAGCCAAAAAAGAAACATACAGGTCGTGGCTTCCAGAAAAGAACTAGACCGTTCAAGAATCTCTAAAGAAGGACGAGAAACGCTTGCTAAGGACTAAGAAAAAAAGCAATATCAACGTGAAGTCGAGAAGCTTCTAAGATGCTTACAAGAGTGAAACAATCAACATCAGAATTTAGAAGCCGCCCTGTATCCTGCAAGACAGGGATGAAAGTACTCTAGTTGATCCGAAGTCGATGAAAGCCAAAATCCCTCCCATCGACCTGTACCGCAGTCAATCAAGATAATAATCAAAAATTACATCGGCCTGATAAATTAAGGTCAAAGTAGCTACCACGAGATTAAAAACGAACGAAGAAAGCAGCTAGAGCCGCTTTACACCCTAAGCCGACGATATACTAACTTATCTGCAAAATATGATAAGAGGAAATTATGCCTGACGATTAAAATCTCAGTACTATTTATCCGATCAGCAAAATAGGAAATCGCCTACGCTTCACCAACTATATAGAAAGATCAGCCTTTTAAACATTGACTATTAGATCCTGTCCAGCGTTTTATTTGAACGTCTTAAGCCGTTTGTTGACGATCTAATTTCTAATAGGTCCTTACCAACTTGAAAAATCTACCACCGGCCAAATGTTCATATTACTCCAGATTCTGGAGAAAACCCGATTGGTCAATAGAGATGAACTTTATCGTGCCATATCCTGCCTTAGAATAACTACGTAACTGATACGTCTTATCAGGATGACGATGGAGAGTGAGTTCCATCCAAATTCATAGGGATTCTACCGAAACATTCAATACCACCAGGGTTAAGACAAGGTGGCGCACTGTCATGCAGCTGCCTTTACATTATGCTTGAAAAAGTAACCCCTTGAACAGAATGAATGTAGCTGCAGCTTGTAGCAAGAGTTGAATTTTGATTAACTTCTGCTACGCCATACATATCTTGCTACTTTTACAACTTCACATTTTGGCACCGTAAACTATTTTTGCATCTTTTTACTTTGACAGTGCTACACGCCGCAAAACCAGCTACACCATTCCGTTTGGCCAATAATACGTAACACTTACGCCAGTACATTAGACACTTTATTTAATAAATCAAAACAATTATTTTGGTTCGCTGACATTGACGTGAAAAGTCAAACTAAGCAAGCAGAACCTGGTGCCTTCACTACCATGGAGTAAGTAACAAGCAGAATGGGGCTGATTATAAACGAGGACAAGACTGAGTAAATTCATCAACAAACGACCAGTCTCACCACTGACTTGGTCAGAACGGGACAATTTATAAGTCAAAATTTGAGGTAGTCAGGGAATTTGTCTGCCTGGGCACAGTTGAAAATGAAGGACACAACATCCATCAGTTCTTTGGACTAAGTAAGTAATTGAGAAGAACCAAGGAAACCTTTACAAAAGGTGCATTATCCTGGTCCAGCTTCAGAAGCAGGGACCCTTACCCAGTTTGATGAAAAGTCTTTTTCAGTATTGGAGAGAAAAGTCCCACAGAAAATTTATGATTCCGTCTGTGTTAACAGAAAAAGCAACATATGGTGATGCAACTACAACGCTCCAACAGTGACATAAGCTTAGTCGTATTCAACTTTTAAGATGGCTGGGTCTCCAAGAGTGAATGGACATCAACGCTTCCGCTCGAAAAATTAATGCGAGTTGTTAGAAGGAGACTTCCGACTGCTTGGAGTCCATGATTGCAAAATCGTGCATTTATTTTAAATCTTGAAAAACGAAATCTACCAAATAAATCCAGCTTTTCAAATCCCGCAATCGACTGAGATGGCTGGGTCACCTAGAAAGAATAGACAAAGTCGGAGTCTTTAAATTTAACCCCGCCCGTGGGACGGCGCAATATAGGAGGACAGTGCAACAGCTGGTGCAAGCAAGTGAAATATGATCTTAACCAACTGCGGCATGCGAAACTGGAGACAGCTAGCTAGAAACCGAGACGCCTAGAAAAAGAAGCTTGTTGCTTAAGGCCCTGGTCAACTCTGGACTGTAGCGCCATCAGAATTATGTATAGGTAGGTAATCTCGCAATTAAATAATCTCATTTTCAACAGTTTCGCATTTACATCTGGCACAAAAATGGAAATCTCGCAATAAAAAACCTTGCAAATATTAATTTCGCAAATTCAAATTTCAAGTCGGTCTCAATTTGAAATTGCAAATAAAAATCTTTGCGAATGAAAAAAAACTCGGAAACGAAAAGCTTTTTCTTTTGATGAATTGTTTCTCAATATGTATTTCTGATAATTAACAAAATTTACCTGCCATTACAACTGAGTATACCATTTTTGTATCTTAACAACAATTCAAAGACGTAAAAAAAAATGTTTGAATAATAATATGGTCTACAAGTTGCTAGGCAATCTACTTATTTAGCTTCTAGGAAATCTTGCAAAATTTAATTGCATTGCAAAAAATAAATGTTTTCTCAATCAAAATTTCGCAAATTCAATCGAAATTTAAATTTTCGAGGATGCGAGTTTTTAGTTTGCAAAGTTCTGTTATTGCAAGATTGTAAAATTGGTGTTTTGTTATTGCGAACAAATATGAAAAGGGAGATTTTTTAATTGCGAGGTTTGATTTTTCGAGAGAGTTTTTCTAACTAAAATGTTTGTTTGTTTGTATCCTTTATGCTGTGGTTCTAGGAGAAAGGGGACCAGGACCTCCGTAGCAATATGATGAACAAATACAAAAACAACGGTTTTTAAAACATCGTATAAGCAGTTTGAAGATTTTGGTATTTTCGGACTAGCATTCCTATCCTTAAACAATTCTTATGTATTTTTGGCATTTCTATAAGAATGCACATTAGTTTATTCTTAATCCCAACTTTCTATTATTCTGTGAAGTACATAGATTCTTTCCCTATTCCATCCATTCCATTTTATCTTTTTCTTTTAAATGTTTTCATATATTTTTTACACGACTTTTAAGACCTAGTGCATGAAGAGCGATTGGATATCTACCCAAATGAATTTTTACTATGAATATTGTTGAATATTTGTAATTTTCCCCTTTGTCCAACGTTGGGCGCCATTTAAGACCTATAATTGTCCCTTGACAACAACTGTTACCAAGAATCGAACAAATCAATAATTTTAATGACTTGTTGTGTGTACTGTATGTACCTATTCATTGTTAAGACAACAACGCGTTAAAGGATCGACTATTTCTAATATTGTTAACGATCGTCAACGGTTATTGGTAGATCTAATTTGGACCGGTAAGTATATTTTGTCCCACCCTGTATTGAAGTTGAATAAACGTTCTAAGTTTTTCGATTTTTGCTTTTTTTTTTAATTGTATCCCGCGTTCATTTTTAGCTGAAATCACCCCAAATATCTTAATTCAAGACAGTTAAAATATCTACATTTATGGTTATGCCTTCTATTAAATTTACATAAATACAAAAATGAACATTACCTATTTAAACAAAATTAAAATATTTAACATTTCATAAAAACTCGTTTTTATATTGTAAATATTTTTTCTAATTATTTCTTTTTTGTTTTCTTTTTTTTAGGTAAGTGTCACAAACTCTAAAAAATTTTGTGTAAGTATTCAAACATAACATTGTACTGAAAAAAGCCCTTCCAAGAGCATTTACATGTATTTTTTTTGTGATATGAAGCCGAACATCCAAGTCCGAATAATTAATCCCATTTAAATGTCTTAATTACTCTTAAAACAACAAAAAAAAAACAAAAATAAAGAAGAAACCTTTTTGGTATTCCATATTGTCAGCCATCCTTAAAACAAATTTCACACAAAAAATAAAAACAAAATTAACGAAATAATTAACAATAAATTATTCCAATTTTATATTCCTTTGTGCATCCTTAAAGTCTTGAACGACATCAGGCCGAGCATAGTGAAAATCATGTCGCGTCGAGGTCGCATGCTTATTTTACATGAAACAATGGTAAAATTTACATTTTAACTTAGCCTTGCTACATACTACGACCATCTCTAGGGACATTTTTGAAAATTGTGCTTTTATTGGTCCATTTCCGTTTATTTATTTTTATTTGTTTTCAAGGGTTCTTGGTTGGTTGGTGTGGTAGATACATATTATATGTGTTTCAGACATTCTGGCCTCAAAAAACAAAAACGAAAGATTATAGCAACAGAGGGAATTATTGTGAGAAATATGAACACGGCAGCAAAGTTAAAGTTGTTGTTTTTGTTGTTGTCTTTTTGATGGTTAGTCCTTGCAGAGCAATTTTGTGTGCTGTAATTCACAAGTCATAAGATTTTTTCGTTTTTCTTCTCCATTCCTTCAATATTTTTGAATTGTTATGTCCTTCGGAATAAAGGCCTTGTAATGGATGATTTTTTTTTGTTAATTCGCGAAACTATCAGACAAATTGTTTATTAAATTATTTACAAATAATAATTTCTTAAACATTAGTTTTTATTTTATGGGATTTTAGGAAATTAACTTAATTCATTTTAATGGGAAAAATAATAATAACCTCTTGTGTTATTAACTCAGTTAATAAAGTTTTGTCATTTCAATAGCCGTTTAGAACTGCTCGTAGATTTTGGAAAAAGTTGGAGTGGACAAGGGATACAGCTTTTACTTGCTCAGTAAAGTAATGTAGGAGGACCAGAATGACGCAAATAAATGGAAAATTTGTGATCCTAATCGAAACTAGTGTTGTTAATCCGGGTGACAAATATCTCGATAATGTGTAGCTAGAAAGTATACAAAATACAAAAATATATATACAAAATATATGTAGTGACAATAATTAAAAGACAATAACTCACAAACTAGTCAAAGAAAAATTAGTTACAGAAGCTAGTTAACAAATAGTTTTTTTTACCTTAGTTTCATTTGAAAAAGAAATTGAGTTTTAAACAAACATAAATGTTTGATACAGACGTCTAAGAAATGTGATTTCGTCAAGAACCCTGTCGGTCTGATGGTCTAAGTGTATTTGCGTCCATGCGTCTGGGAGTATGTGCGTCTGTGCGTCTGTGCGTCTGTGTGCGTCTTTTCTCCTGTGTATTTCTCGATTTGCTTCGAATTTGAAACCAAACATTTTTATTTGATATGCCAAATCTGCTGTAGAAGAGGTTGGAGTTGAATTTGCCATTGTGGACTAAATTTATACCATGCTCAATGGTAGAATCATAAACTCGCAACTTGGAGATACTGTTGTAGAGAAAACAATGACAAGAGGCAGGGGTAATTTCACTTCTCCTTTAGGTTCTTGTTGTTAGCAAAATTCTTAGAACATCAGATTATTAAAATTGTGGTCTATATGCAGACGACATAGAAAATTTGATATTTTGAAAGTATCTTTACACTATTAAAGACATTATGGAATCTGCACTTAAAAAATAATATTCTTTGGTAGCACAAAACGGTCTCGGGGTTAACCCTACAAAAACTGAATTATAGTTCTTTTTACGATTAAAAGAAGTTAGAGGACTTCAACCCACTGAGCTTAATGATATTCCTCTGAAACTTTGCAAAGATGCTAAAGGCCTTATTGCGGGAATCTATTCGAAAAAATTTGAATAAAAAAAAGTCGATCAGAAATTCTTGATGGATTTGAAATTTCTATCAAAAGAAAAATACATAAAAATCAAATATTCATAATAAAGATTTTGCGACCTTTAGTCCAAATGCGTTTCGCCCAGGTAAAACAGTTGGGCTCATCGCATTTGGACTAAAGGTCGCAAAATATTTATTATGAATAATATTCAATAGTCCACAGAAACAAAAACAAAAATAATTCTCTATTAATTTCGTTTTTTTTCTTTCTTATCATTCTAAAAATCAAATAAAAAATTGAATAGACTCTCGCAATAAAGCCCTAAATATCTTGGAGTATTGCTTGATTCCAAGCTTACATGAAAAAGGAACACAGAGGAAAGAATGAAAAGAGCAATCTGCGGTTTCTGCACATTAAAAAAAAACCTTGGGGTATGCTACCGCAGCTCATCCAGTGTACTTACACGGCGGCGATTTTTCGTCCCACACTGACCTGTGAATCCTAAAAAGACGAAAAAGTTATTTTTCTCAAAAACCTGGATACAGAAACTAGCATGTGTAGGAATAACGAGGGCACAGAGGACTATGCCACAAGCAGGGCTGGAAAACATTCTAAATCTTCCAGTCCTGGATGAGCACATAAGATGCACAACAGCCAAAAGCGCACTCCCACTCCAAGAACTCGGCTCTTGGAAGCATAGCACCTACGGTCATGGGTCTATATCTTGCAAGGATATGATACAATGACCGGGCTTGATGTGGCGACTGACTACATATTACCTTATATAGATTTGAACAAAAACTTCTCTACTTTAATACCCGAAAAGCATGAATGAGATCCCAACTCACATCAGTGAACAGGGGTTAACATTCTTCTGCTATGACTCAAAAATGGAGGAAGGAACAGGAGCTAGGGTGTTCTGTAACACTCTTAATTTAAGAAAATCATATAAATTCCTAGATTAGTGTAGTTTTTTTCGGGCTGAGATTACCGCATTGAAAAATCGGCAAAAATTGTCCAGAAGAAAAAACTGAGCTCATGGGAGATCACATTTTTCGTGGACAGCCAAGCTGCTATCAAAGCCAGTGAGACAATAAGATCCAAGCCAATAGCAAAATCCTGAGGAATACTGAATAATATTTGTAAAAATAACTAAGTCAAACTCGGCTGGGTTCCTGGACATATAAATATAGAAAGAAATGGTTTAGCAGATGAACTGGCAAGGATAGAGTCAATATCAAATAGGAATACAGCCACTTGAAAAGGGGACAACACATTCCAATTGGCGTGATTAAAAGAATAAAGACCCAATAACGAAAAAGAAAATAAATATATCCTGGACGTCCAGGAAAGATTGCCTTATGCCTAGAAGTTTATGGCCTAGAAAGAATATTAGAATCTTGATAACTGTACTAACGGGTCATTACGCCATTGGCACAATGGTCACAATGGACTAGAGGTGTATTCGCACGCGATTTCTGTAGGATCTATAAGGATGTCGAAGAAATAAATACCATTTAACACCTGTCCAAACCTCCAAAAAAATCGCCTGCGTTATTTTGGAAACAGGTTTGTGTGAGAATTTGACAATCTAGCGCAGGTCTCAATGAAAACATGAGATAAATCATAGAAAGTACCGATCGAACCAGTCTATTTTAGATATTAGTTTTGGAGCATCTCTGCTTTATTATGTAAGTGGATCACAATGGAGCAATATAAGCCCCTGTGTATGCAACGGCCTCTGCGGCTGTACACGGCCCTCCTAGCCTTATACCTAACCTAACCTATGTGATATGTAGTGTTTTTTTTTAATATCTTTAAAACAACTTGAAAAATCTTGATTAAACTTCAAAGTTGTCATATCCAAAATGATTTTGACCCTATTTATGAAATACATACGTCCAAAAATCAAAAGTAAAATCTGTACAGTATTATTCCGAACTCTTCGGGTAAAAGAAGAACTATGATAACAGAAAACTTTCTTGAAATTAACATTTTGTCCTTAAAGCTTAAATGTATTAAAAAAAACCTTATCTTAGAATCTCTTGGATTTTCATCAAAAACTTCATCTTCACCAAGTTTTCCTTTATCAGATATTTCGTTTCGTTAAAACGTCAAAACCAGGTTGATAGTCGTCAAAGTGTTTTATTTTTTTTTTTTTCGAAAAACGATTACCCAAAAATATAAATACACATCTATTGTTGTGCCACTTTTTCGTTTGTGTACATAAATATTTTTTCTTTTTATTGTTGTGTGTTCATTGCAATTCTTGGTTTTATCAAAATATGTCAACCATCAATCATTGCCAAGATTTTCTTTTATTCGTCATTCAGAATCTTTTATTCACTTTATACATACATATATATGTCTGTATGTACAAAAATAAGTATGTAGGATCCATTGGCATTCAACACAATATATAATAATAAACGCATATTTTTTTTTATTCGCACAAAAATTATGATCTGGCGCAGTCAGCTAAAAAATCCTTCATCACTTTCAGGATTCCATTAACTCTATGTAGGATGGTGTAGTCGTATAGTCAGTGTTATTGTTGTACAGTACAAATATCCTTGCCACATTTATACATTTTATTATACGACCAATCCGACGATACGCCCTACATTGATGATGCTGCTGCTAGCTAGTGCTATACTTTTGCCATTCAGTAGGAAATTGATTATAAACTGCAAAAATAAACCTACGAGTTGTGCAAAAAAAAAAAATCAACTCGTATCCATCTATCCTTCGGAATGTCCTTTTCAATATTATACCCTCTCAAACTCTGTATACCTACACTCTCGGTATATGTGCTTTTTTTTATAACCATATGGACAGTGCAAATGTGTTGGCTCTGATGTATTAATGCCAATGAAATGAACCTTTGCCAACAATAAATAAAATGCACGACTGGATCGCACGGACTTGCTCTTATGTGCTTGTGTCTTGGAAGTTAAGAGCTTTTAAAATATGCAAGTACCTAATTATAAAAGAGTATAAGAAAAACATTAAAATCCTTCTTTTAATTGCATAAGCAACCCGTAAAATAACTTAAAGCTTCAAAACAAGTATGCCATTTGATTACTTTAAAAAATATAAATATATGAAAAAAAAATTGAAATCGTTGCAGTGGTTTTCTTAAAAAAACTATTTCTTTCTATATACCTACAAATTTTGTCAAATTTGACCAGTTTTGAGTATTTATTAATATACATTTATAAGTAAAGTTTCAAAAAAATTCATCAACTCGTTTTCGAATTATTAAATTAAAAACAAAAATAATATTTTCTTAAAAATCAAAAAAAAAAAAAAAATTGTCAAAATTTGTATATGCAATATTACTGACACTTTGAAAAATTCTTTTCATAAAATTTTGATAGAGAAAATCGAAGGTCGATAAAAACCTTTTTTGGTAAAAAATGTTTTATCAAAATGTATAACATATCTATCTACAGTAATATTTGCACTTATTTTTTTTTTATCAAAATCGTTGGAGCCGTTTTTGGGATAAGTGAACTTTTCATTAATGGTTGTACGGCAAGTACCGTTATTTTTGGAGCTAAGTTTCAATATCCCCTCTGAGAAATATCTATAATGCCCCTTTCTCCTTAGCCGGGCATAATAACATTCTCTTAACTATCTAAACAGAATGGAAACGGAGCTGCAACTGGAGCTGATATTGGAATAGCTGTCAAAATGTTGGATACACGAAAATCCATTGCTATGCACACAACGCAACTGGACAAGTTGGCCAACTTTTAACTTTTGCATGCAGCTTTTTTGACGTTTCAAAATTGTGAGAACAATCGAGTGTTTACATGGGAGTTTGAAGAAAGTTTCAAACTCTTTTTAATCTCTGATAAAGACGTAAAGTAATTTTAGCTTCCATTTCATCACTATCCATTTTTATTTTTGCGTTTAAGGTTAAGGATGTGTGCTCAAAAGCCATAATCCCAAGACAAAATACCCAAGTTTTAACCTAGTAAATACAAAATTTCTAAGACAAAATCTTTTGAAAACAAAACCCGCAAAAGAAAATACCAAGAGCAAGATGTGCAATGAAATCGATTTGAAATCGGTTTGAGATCGGTCTGAAATTGGTTTGAGATCGGTTTGAAATTGGTTTGAGATCGGTTTGAGATCGGTTTGAAATCGGTTTGAGATCGGTTTGTAATCGGTTTGAGACTTATTTTAAGACTTAACTTAAGTGAAATAGTTTTAAATGTTTGTGTTTGGCCTTATTTCGTCTTTGCAAAATGAAATAATGCCGATTCGTATTTCAGTTGTTAAAAAAACGAGTTCATCTGCATTAAGTAAGGATTTAATACCGAATGTTATATAGGACAAATTCAAAGTTTCTTAAAACTTAGATACTTCTATTCAAAAGAAACCTTGCATACACCTAACATCACACCTACTGCAAACCCCATGGCAGGGGGCAGCATGCCCCCAAAACAAGCCTCCCTAATTATTCACCGTAATGCTGGATGCTACACTAAAATCATTGTTTTTATCAATTTTTTTTTAACTGTCAATCAAAATGGCGTCATTTTAAAAGAACATTGAAGAATTGATTTGAATTTTCCTCAGATATTACCACTTTTCATCAATATTTGTTTTTCTATTTTCTTGGTCGCTTTTTAGATAGTTGTTTTTCCCACCTGAACGGGGAGATATGTGCCCCCTTTCAATTACTTTTTTTCTTTTTTTAACCCATCCAACACGCTCTAGAGTTTTGAAGCATCTTATGCTAAGAACACTGTGTTTTTCATTATACTACTAATTGTTATAATTATATAATTGATACATTTCAAAAGGGTGTCTCTTGGAAACTCTTGGGTCTACAGAGACGATTTTAGACTCAAATTGATGCAAGTTTAAATAATTTAAAATCATTGGACAGTGTTTTCATCAAAAGCTTGTTCTTCAGGTATAAAATCGACAGTTAATGAAAAAAGAGCGAAAATTTCGGGGTTCTTTTATTTTTTTTTTTTTTCGAAGTCGGAAACTTGGATTACTAACTAGGCCAACATCAAAAACAACGTCACAAAAAAAAAACCAAAACTGACAGATTTGACAAGTTCTCCTCCTATTAAGCTATAAGTTTACTGGACGAGTAATTATGATAAAATATTGTAATTTGATTAGATTTACACCTACGTGTAGCAAAGAAGTATTATCTTTACTGCCTGATTAGAATAGAGTGTTTCAACAAAAACTGCAGCTGCAGCTGGAATAGCTCTGAAAAAATGTGCAGTACAGCCTTCTGACATTTTTGTCACTAGAAATCAACTGTGCGAAGTTAATTCAACACAAAAAATAATTAAAAGAAGGGAGACACCTGTTATATCCTAGCACCAATATCTCAATCGGACGAAATCCCCAAATAAAATGGAATCCAACTAGACGAAATCCCCATGGGGAATAGGGCCTATGGACAAACATCTTGGACAACATCCCCAAAATCTTAAAGACAGCATATTCTTTGTGTATTTGTTGTATTTGCTGTAGAGCTGTTATGTTTCTAGATTTTGGGTGGTGTTTATAGATACGTTATACATGCCCATTTGTTTTAAGACCTGCAATACTCAAAATTTGTTGATTCGAGATAAATGCGATTCAAAATTTGACCTGTGAGGGAGATAAATCCCCTTAAACATCGAAGCAGGCCCAAAGGTACTCTTGTCCAAGGTCCAAGAAAATTAATAACATTGCCACCAGACTGTTATATTAAGGGTATGCACGCAACGTCGTAAGTTTACAAATTGTGTAAAATGATAAGTTTACGCAAAGTTTGCATGAACGACCTTTTTTATACATTTAATTAAATGTTAGGTAATTCAATCAGAGTAAGAGTCACGCCGACGACGACGTTTGGATAAGTTTAACGAGTTTGGTTAATTTTACGCAACAAAATCCTTTGTTAAGTTTAACCAAATTGTGTAAATCATTTCCTATACTGAATTTGACAGTTCATTAACCTAAAGATACAATTTGTAGACTTATCTACGGTTTTACGAAAATGCATGAATACCCTTACTATATTTACTACATCTGGTCGTGGTCGTTTAGAGTCATAACTCGAGTTTCGTGCTTTGATCGTTTCTAAAATAATGACTAGCATTAAGCTGATTTTTATGAATGGCACTATTCGGGACATGTTATCTATTTGTTGATCAATGTAAAGGTAGAACACACCATTAAACATTTTTTATTTCATTAAATAAGGAAGACCTGGAATCTCTAAAAATGTTTTCATACTGGTCAAATTTATTTGAACTGGCCCAAAGAGATGATGTGCTAGCAATGAATCAAGCTGAACCAAGCTTCAAGTTCAAATTTATACAAACCTACTGCTAATGTTCAATGTTCCGTTGCAAGAACATTTTGCTAAAGTGGGATGCATTGCTAATTTGTCTTCTACGAAATTCTTCTATTGCATAAGTCTAGTCGTAAAAGATTTTTCGTAACATGACGAACAAATCTTCTCTGCATTACGAATCGAATCCTTAATTCCAATAAAATTTCTGTTCTTAAATGAGCAACTTAATGCAACACATTCATTGGGTTTAGTTTTCATTTGGCTATATTAATATCGATTGCGGAAATTAGAATGACGAAATATGCCTGCAATTATATGACAAAATCGTGATTTATTTGCATTTGAGAATAAATAAGGCTTCCGCCGCACAGCCATCGCCATCAGTAGTAGTCCCCATAATAATTTGGTAGGCGCCGCCATTGCCGCCATCGCAATTTCAAATGAATGACCAAAGGGATGCTTTATCATTGCCATCCCCCAAACATCGTCCCACACAAAGAGAATCACCAAACCAAACTCGAACCAAGTCGGATCGGGTCGGGTTGGGTCAAATGCATCGCCAATAGCTGCTGCGCTGGCTGCAGTTCCATAGAGGGTAATAAAGCATACAATGATCTCTGGGGGTAGTGGCAGATAATTATCTGCAGACCCTTATGTGTGTTTGATAGCATCATCTCTTTGAGAACGATGTGGGTAATTTGTGAATGGCTTCCTATAGATGAGAAATGCATATAAATATCTTCGGTCTTCACTTCCCATTCCATATCTATGGACTTGATGTCCTGTCCCATTCCGTTTCATCCATCCGCTCCCATCCTATCCCTTATGAATAGAATCGATAAAAGTTTTAAGTACATGAAAAAATCTGCATAACTCAATAATAGACTTGGTCCCTTTGGTGAGAGAGTCTTCTTGTAAAATTTAGCTTCTCCAATCTTTTTCGATGGAAAAGAAATAAAACTTTGAAAAAAAATAGAAAAAAAAGTGCGACTCTTTCACAACGACCTGTTCCTCTGTTGGACACATCCCTCAAGGGAAAAACTTCCCTCCTAAAAGTCTGGACTTTTTGTTGCCATTTTGTAAGGAATATTAATAGTTTTCTTCTTTTATTTTTTGCAACGTTTTTGTGTTCGTTTCATATTTTTCGAGTTAAGGTGGTGAATTTAAAGTTCTAAAGCATCTCAGGTCCTTTTCAAAGGACTAGACGAAACTTCATGAATCACGTGGAGTGAATTGAAACACCTGATTTTGCGTTGAGCGTAGAGTGTTAGTTGCTTTTGAAAACTTCAGACGGTTGTAGACTTACTTTCAAATATACTCGTGCGATGGAAACTTTTCAACCCTTGTATTTATTATTATGCTGCTTTGCTTCTAGCCATATCCCTGATGCCGAAGGGTTATTGACCGTTTCGGTTAAAAATAAGGTGTGGTTGTTGTTTGATATTGGTATATCTCGGATAGAAAATTATATTTAGGGTTTGCAAATATACCAATATAGCTTTTTATATACCTATACACTTTTTTTGTTGTATATACACACAGTGAGCTCTAGAGAGAAAACTTAATTGATGTGCCTGCCAATCATTTTCAAACGAATGTGAATTTTTCTGTGACATTTATTGTCACAAGCATGTTGGGGCGTTTTTTTTTTGCCTTGCTAACGTCCTTTTTTTGTTTGGTTAGCAACCAACAAAAATGGAAGATAGATTGAGGAAAAATATTTGTCACTTGTAAGCATTTCCTATGTCATTCTGTGACAGCATTTTATTTTGCTATAAATTTCGTCATCTAGGTTTTTGTTGTCAAAGATGAGAATTGATGTTAAATCTTCATATCATAACTTAAATTTCACCTAAGAAATAGTTAAACATGAAAAAAATGTGAATACTGAAAAGACGATATTAATTTAGGTAGGTTCTTCTTTAAATAAGAAGCATATTAGGTCAAGAATTAACTTATTGAAAAAATATCATTTTGCATAATTATTTTCCTTGTTTTTGTGTGTTCAAAATTTTACTTCACAAACATAACTTGTACATAGTTTTTGGTAGTTCATTTTTAAAAGAAACAATACGAGAGCTGTCCCATGAGTCAGTGACTTAAATTACAGATGGCACTTGACTCACATGGGAGATTTTTTTTTAATCTTCGTTTCTATTAGACCTAAAAAATCAAAAAATTCTGATAAATTTTTAGCTTTTTACCAGTGATCGAAAAACTTTTGCTTGTGTTATTTTCTCAAAATGGGAAAAAAGTGAATTCCGTGTTTTGATGAAGCACTACTTTTCCATTACTGAAACAGAAGAAAGACTTAAAAAGGGGTTCCGTAAATAACGTTCTGGTTGTGTGACCATTAAAAACGCTGAGCATCCATTACATCCGATTGACGTCCCAACTGAGTTAATGGTTGAAAAAATCTAACATTAAAGCCATTTCAAATAAAAGTGTTATTCAATTTCTGACTGACTATATAAGAACATGAAAGACTTCTCTAAGATAGGTGCAGCATTTTCAAATGACAAATCATCAAAAACTGAGTCTGGCCACAATTTCAAAGTTATCTAAATTGCTCTATTAACTCATCCTTCCTTATCCACTCTTCCTATTTCGCCTGCTTTATTTTTTTTTTTTTTTTTTTTCAAATTTTCAAGGCTCGACGACAAAGATTTCCATCAGTTTTTCTATTTTTTTTTTGAAAGGTTGAAAAAGTTAGATAATTGTTGTGTAAAGTGATGGTATCGCACTAGATTCTAGAAAAAAATACAAAAAATTCTTTCATTTAAAATTCACTATGACTTTTAGAAAAACCCGCGTATGTTACGAGCTTATTTTATTATTTTCTTTTTAGGACCATTGCATTCACAAAAACGTTGGCTAAAAATAATAAATATGAAATCGTTTTAAAATAAAAATCTTAAAAGATTAAGGAAATTAAGCCTTCTCACAGGCCCAGTCTTCATAGATTTGTACTATATGAATTCTGAAAAAGAAGCAACATGTTTCCCGTCTTTATGAACGAAATATTTAGCTTTTAATACCACTTTTCACGATTTGCACATGATTTGCTGAGCTGCCTCCTAGGACGCAGTTTTAACTTTTACACGAGGACAAATCTCATCATCAGGCTCTGTTTTCGTGATACTTGTTGAAATATTTCAATTTAAAAAGAAAATAAGAGAGTACCTATCTACACATTTTTTTAATTAATTTGTTCTCCATTTGAAGTCCATCTTTCAGACTGCACACTCTAAATGGAGCTCTTTATCCATCCTATGCTTGATAATTGTTGCAAATTTTTTATGGAGAAGTCTACACATTTTTTTTCGCAAAAAATTAATAACCCAGGCCATTTCTTGTGTGCGAAAAAATGACATATGTGTTTTTCGTGTTTATTTTTGTTGTTTCTTTCATTACAGCATGGCTGCCGGTAGTTTTTTCAGTTTCATTTGTTTTGATTTTTTGCTGCGTTTTCGCAAGTATTTCGTTGTCTTGTTGGAGACCAACTGAAAATTTCGTTTCGTATAAGCAGCGTACTAGGCTCTAAAACGAAAAGGCAAGAATGTTTCCAGGCATACTTTTAGGCACTGAACTCAAATCTGTAACTTCGCTTTCCACTCTAAGATTAGGTTTCAAAAATTACTCTTAAAAACAGTGTTACTTGGCGGTGCCAAAAACCATGTTAAATCTTAGGACGCTGCTGCTGATGCGAAACGAAAAGTCCCTTAGCCAATTTAAAAAACGAAATCATAAAAGAAAAATTCAGTTATACTTTTGGTTCCGCAGTTCGCTGTTCCATGGGGGAGATTCATACATCACAACACTGTTTTTTCATGGAAACCAAACTGTGGGTTTTTAAAGGTTTTTGATGTTCTGAATTCGAATCTGAACTCGGAATTGCTCCATCACGTCGGGGTTTTGAGATATTCCGACCCAGTTATTGTCATTTCACTAAACATATTTTGAAATTTTATGTTTCATACCGAAGTATTTTTTCTAAAAAAAACTCTTCACATCATTTAATTCCCCTGACTTAACTTTTCAAACTTCAATTGAAATGGCTGCAAGCTCTTATTTTTACTTGCGGTTTATTGGAACATTAGAGTTATAATAATAATAAAAAAAAAATGTCTGTAAAATTTTAGCTCATTATTTTACCGCTAACCTGGCCCCAAGATGAAAGCAGATTTGTATAGGAGAATACGTAAAATATTCAATACAACGCTGAATTTTTCTAACTTTGGTAATAATTGATAGAAGAAAAAATTAATTTTTTTTTACAAATGTAATGGTTTATGACTACATCTACGGTACACAACTTATAAAAATCGAAATCGAATATTTCTTCAACATAAGACCGGTAGAGGAAAATTTAAAAAAAAGGCGGATTTTCCTTTTGTCTATAAAATATTAGGAATAGGGAACTGCGCAAGATTTTTTTGTACGCCTTTTTTTGAATAACATAATTGAATACATTTTTTATCAAAATTTGAATTTGTCTATCAATTATTACCAAAATGAACATTTTTCAAGTGCTTTCACATATAAAACTACTTTCGCCTTGGGGTCCGGGTTAACGTTTAAGTAATGAGCTAATCATAAGTCATTTTAAGGTATTTGGCAGTATTAGAGTGAGGTACTGCTCTACTTTTATAAGAACTGGAACATTGTTTATTGTTTTGCTTGTAAAGTTTATATGCGTTGATTTTGTTTCGTTTGATTTGATACGCCATTTTTGCGTCCAATCACTGACTTTGTCGATGGCATTTTGCTGTTTTTGTGTAACCTTTTCAACTGATTTATCTGGCACCAATATTACAATATCATCAGCAAATGATATGGTGGCCATGAAAGCGCTGATGTCCACTGGAATATACCTTGTACATAACAGATACAGAGTTGGTCCTAGGACACTTCCTTGTGGCATTCCTGCTTCAATTTTCTTTAGTTTCGAGTAATTTTGATCGTACTGTTCTCTAAACTCTAAAGAGTCGGTTCGTAACGTAGGATTTCGGTGTTTCGTAGTATACTCTATACTGCCTACGAAGGTCCATATGCAGTTTGAGGCCCAACCACACAAAATTAAAGCTCAAGTGCAAGAGTGGCCTATCTGATAAGTTATAATTGTATTTTGAATCATGAATACAAAATCAAAAACCCGTAATTTTTTTTTCATATTGCAAAAAATCTAAATTTTGTTTCTTTAATTCAAACCTGCAAGTGTTTGATAAATTTTTAAACTGCAAGCATTTAAAAGTAATCTGTAAATGGTTACATCAAACATAAAGGTATATAGTCATTTCCCCCATTTTTAAAAATTATTTTTAGACCCAAAATAGCTGTACCTAGCATACTTTCGTTAGAACTTTTACTATTTTTGCTATCTTAAAAACTGCTCCATATTTTTTGCTAAAAATAATTCAATAAAATGACGGCTTTGAGTAGAAGCGGCTAACTCCACATTTTGTTTGACCATTTAAGAACCACTTCAGAAATTGCAAAAAAAAAAAAATACAAAAACCTATCAAATCTTCGTTATTGCTAAATTCAGTGAAATTCACTGAATTTAGCAAAAACGAGTATAGAAAAAAACTTAATGTTATTTTGGTTTTATTCAAGTATAAAACGATTTTTTTTTTTTTGTAAGAAATGCAAAATAGAAGTTAGCTGCTTTTCACTCTTAAGCCTAGTACGCCGATCGAGCTAAATTTCCGCTCCCACTTTTCTCTACAAACACCAACTAAAATCTTAGCTAAATTTTGACACAAAATTGTTGTGGAGCATCACAAAAAACAGCTGTTCTCTGAAAAAAAAATGTATATAGCAATTTCAAAGAATTTTATTTTTATATTTTAAGTGAATATAATCAACTAAAATAGATTTTTCTCTTTGGCATTGGTAAATCATTTGTCCTTGAATATTTCTCGTTCTTAATTTTCATTTTCACAAAGTAAAGCTCACGTAAATCTCACAGATATAAGAACCTGCCACAGTTTAGCTTGAGAATTAATGTGCCGCACAATTATTTCACGCGCTAAATTTTGATAGATAGGTCCCGTACAGTAAGAAACAGAAATTTGATTTTTTAGCTTCAGCTGCGTACCTCTCGGCTAAAATGGTTGGCTTAATTTTGGAGAGAATTTTGTATGGGAGCGAAATATTAGCTCGATCTGCGTACTAGGCTTAAGCCGACGAAATAACTTTACGTAAGGGCCATCTTTGAGTGGAATACTATTTTTTAAAAATTAACGGGACCTGATAAAAAATCGTACAAGAAAATTTTTTTTCAAAACGATTCCTTCGATTTTGATATAAAAAAAAGCTAAAATTAAAACGATCTACTATTAAATAAATAAAACTTAACATCTAGCCGCTATTAGCAAAAGCTCGACTAAAGTGCCTATTTTTAATTTGAATTCTTCGTTTTTGGCTACCTTTCCCATTTTAAGGAACATATAAAATTTGTATGTAATGGGCATAATAATTTCATCTACATTTATACAAACTCCATCTTAACTACTATTTTCCGGTTACGGGTTCAAACTTTTTCATAACCAACTCGTAGAAACTTTTAGTATAAAGTTAAGCAATTTCCATGACAGAAATCTACAGACATATATCGCCATTCAATAATAAGGATATACGAAACTGATTTACCAAGAAAGAAGTATCATCGTACTCCAGCATAGCAGAACAATTTATAAATGTTTAACCATTTTTTTATTTTTTTTTTGATACTGAGTTGTTTTGTGCTAATAAAACTTTTCAATTAGTTTATGAGAAAATTCAACTTTACCCATAAATCAATAAATAAATTTATTCTCATTGTTCTTAGAATTATTTTAATCTCATGCAAAGCTCCTATTTTTCTTTTCTTCTTTCGTTTATTTTCACTTTTCATAGAAGAAAACACACATTTTTTAAAATAAACTTCTCGTATACAAACGAGTATGTACGACATAGCTACCCCTCTGATCGCTTTTGGTGTCAAAATACTTTGAAAACATTCAGAAAAGTTTTCATCAACAACCCAGTACGAAACTGACAAAAACAAGAACAACAACGACGGTGATAAACGACAAGAACTCCCATGGCCTTGGCTTCAAACAAAAGTTCATGCGCCACTGAGAAACTGTCACCAATAATCATGAAATCACCCGCCGAACATGACATTAATTCCCCCAAAGGATTATCCTTGTTGAGCGAAGGATATAAGTAATGTCCTTAAAACGTGCTATTTTCCTATGTCTTGTATAATATGCAAGTTGTATATGTAGAATTTGATAAACAACAACCAGGACAACAACAACTATAAAATATATAAGGAATGAAATTACGTTAACACGCATCAAAGAGTGAACTTTAAATCCTTCGAACAAAAAAAAAAAAAAAAAAAAAAAAAAAAAAAAACAGGAAATAAAAGTCGAGGGATTATAGCTCCTTTTTTACTCAACCCTTTGAGTGGTATACCCGTTTACAGATACCTATACCGAAAGGCACACGTTTACTCTTAAGATATTACCAAAAATGTTTATCATTTTTCAATTCACCTGCTATAGTTGGTACCTACATATATCGCAGGTTTGAATCTTTTAACTTAACCCCATATAAATAGTACGTAGGAGCTGGATCTTAAAATTCATTTCTACAGGGTGTTTTTTTTAAGTTTAGTTTTTTTTTTTTAGTTTCAGTGCGAGTGTGAAAGGCTTTGTAAAAAAATTTGCTTACAAAACTTGGACTCTTAATCCGTGTTTGGTCCATCTTTGGTCTATCTTTGGTGCGTCTTTGGTCTATCTTTGATTAATTTTTGGCCCACCTTTGGTCGCTCTTTAATCCGTCTTTATTGCGCCTTTGATTCGTCTTTGGGCCGTCTTTGGTCCTTTTTAGTCCGTCTTTGGTCTTTCTTAGACTTGTCTGTAGCCCGTCTCTGGTCCTTTTTAAGTCCGTCTTAGGCCCGTCTTTGGTTCGTCTTTGTTTCGTCTCTGGTCCGTCTTTGATCCGTTGGTTGGTCTTTGGTCCGTTTTTGGTCCGTCTTAAGTCCGTCTTTGGTTCGTTTTTGGAGTGTATATATTCCGTCTTTAGTCCGCCTTTGGTCTGTCTTTGGTCCATCTTCGATTCGTCCTTAGTCCGTCTTTAGTCCATCTTTAATCTGTCTTTAGTTCGTCTTTGATCCGTTTTGATCCGTCTTTGGTCTATCTTTGGTCGTCCATCTGTAGTCCTTTTGGTTCAACTTTAGTCCGTCTTTGGTCCGGATTTGTTCCGTCTTCAGTCCTTCTTCGATCCACCCTTGATCCGTTTTAAGTCCGCCTTCCATCAGTCTTCAATATTTTTCAACAAAATATTTTCGAAGTATTTTTGTATCCCTTAGTATATCCTCTCTAAAACGAAACACCCTGTTTGACACAAAAGTGTTAGGAAATCACTATCTATAGTGCTTTCTATCACAGTGATAAGTTCTAAACTTTCCTACTTCTACACTTTTTTTTTATATTTTTAAGAGAGAGAGATAATAACACCTCCTTGAGTTTTGTTTTAATTTAATACCAAAGGATTTAAAACGGAACGAAACAGAGCTCCCTAGAACAGATAGACAGACAGGAAGTTGCATGAATTGCACGAATTGAAATGGAATAAACACTCGAAGATTTATAGAGCTTAGAAGCAAGTTGGTGGTTTTTAGTAACCAAAGGCCTCTTATTCGGTGTTTTTGGTTTGGGATATAGTGAAAGGAGTTTGTCGCTTTTCTATAAGGATTATGCAAAAAGTTTTTCACTACTTATTATCCTTGACCGGTAAAATAGTCGAGTTTCTTTAAAAAAAATTCTCTCAACCTTCCTCGAAAGACTTACTGACGGAAGGTCTGTGTTGTTTTTGCCTTAACCGCCACTGCCCAAATACCCAGGTGCCGGGACCCGTCGCCCTATGTGGCTGGTATATAGCTGCCGGTTCGGTTGGTAAGCTATACAGAGGCTTGCATCGCATGCTGCTTTTATATTCATGTCTTTTCGAGAATGCATGTGCTGCTGCTTTAGTTGAAAGACACATAAGATTAATGACTTTGTTAGATGGATTCAGACACTTGGGAGTTGAGGATATTAATGAAGGATTTCCCTTTATGCAGATAGACGCATGCAAAAGACTTTAAGGCATATATTCTAGGATACCTATTATATAGTTAAGACCTATAGGGAAGCAAAGAACCCAACCCGAACCGAACCAGAGATTTGTTTTCAGTGTGGTTGGTCAAGGAAGGGATAACAATAAAATTTGTGTTTAGTTAAAATTTGTTAGTTCTTAAGGATTTAACCGAGTGGAAAATTAGGGTTGTTAGAAAGTGTGTGTGTACCTATGTGTAGGTATAGAGTAACATGAAGAGAATCCAGCAAGGAACATATTTTGAGGTTACATTCTTTGGGGTTTCCTTTGAAAATGGGAATACATTTGTTTGAAGACTCAAACTCGGAATGGGAAGGAAATATTGTTATTTTGTATCAACATATAGGTAGGTATACCTACTTCATGGCTAAGCCAGGTACCTATACATGCCTAAATATAAAGTTAAATTATTATTGAAATATGCTTACAATGCGATGTTTGAGGCGGAGATATAAAGAATTGTTGCAGGTTGATGAATTTAATTTGGTTATTGTTAAAGATAAATAAGGTATAGGTGCCTATTGCTTAGAACTTTAATATGAGTGGATCAATTTATTTAATAGGACTAAAATTCTCTTCAAAAAGATTCCTCAATTAAGCTTTGGTTAGCTATCTTTTGAGTTTTGCCTTACAGATAGGTAATTATTGATTTCTTAAAAATTTGTTTTCTTGCCTACATTTTGCATTTTTTATACAAAAGGTATTCATGCAACGTCGTATATTTAGAAAGTTAGCATAAAAGACCTTTTTTATATGTTTGATTAAATGCTATAATTCAATCAGAGTAACAATCACAAAGATGTTTGGATAAGTTTAATCAGTTTGGTCAATTTATTGCAGCAAAATCCTTGGATAAGTTTAATCAAATTTTGTAAATCATTTCCGAAATAAAAATTGACAGTTCATTAACCAAAATATTTTTAGTAAATGCTTGCCTTAAACTAAGATATGTGCCACATCATTTGAACATTTCAAAAGTCATTGTTATACATACCTGAACAAGGTGAGCCACCAACAGAAGTAACGTCTTACAGACCTATATGGCTTATACCAACCATGCCAAAAGTTTTCCAAAAACTACTCCTGAAAAGACTTGGCAAAAAAATAGAAGAAAGAAGACTAATTCCGAGCCATCAGCTTGAATTTAGAAATAAACATTCCATAATAGACCAAGTGCATCGAATTATGGATGTCGTGGAAAAGACACTTGAAGAAATACAAGTATGCTCGGCTTTATTCTTCGATGTTGCTCAAGCCTTTGATAAGGGTTGGTACTTGGGACTTGAGTGCAAACTGCATAAGGATCTTCCCAGGTAGTACTACGAAATACTGAAATCCTACCGTTACGAACCGACTCTTTACTCGGAACTAAACAAAAATCAAAACCGGTGTACCACAAGGAAGTGTCCTACGACCACCCCTGTGTCTGTTATATACAATGGATATTCTAGTGGACATCAACGCCATCATGGCCACCTTTGATGATACTGTAATATTGGTGCCAGCTAAATTCGCCACAATGGCTACACAAAAAACTGCAAAATGAGGTTGACAAAGTTAGTGATTGGACGCTTAAATGGCGTATCAAATTAAACGAAACAAAATTATTCGTCAATCTTTCATAGATTGGTCCTGAATCAACGGTGGTTTTAGTGCGGTAAGAGTCCCAAACTACTCAGTACCAATTCTTACCGAGTGTCTTTTGAAGATTTCCATTGAATAATAATAAAAAAAGTACCAAGAGATAAACTTAACCAATTTGTAGACTTAAATAGGGTTCTATGAAGTTGCATGAATGCTCTAACTATTCTTTGCCTTTTGATGCGATAAGATGAAAAAATAGCAACAAATATTAGTCGTTAATTAGTAAGTAAAAATTAAGTAGGCAGTAAAAAAACTGCCACAATGCTTTTATCCTCCAAAATAATAATTGTCAGAAACCGTCTTCCTACAGTAGGTAGGTACTAGAAACCTATTTGTTTTAGGGGCTTAATTTGTCCATTCCTTTTTATTACTAGATTCTACTACTTGGGGTTTGCCATTCTCGTCCAACTGATTACAATTCTTTATGTAGGTATTTTACTCTTTATCTTTTAAGACAAAGCTTGTAGGTAGTAAAGAAGTTGTAACAATGTGTACCTACAAAAAACAAATTTTGATTATCAACTGGGTAGGTATAATACTACCTTTTCATTTTCCAACCCTGGTTATCATACCTACCAATATCTCTTCCATCTAATCAATTTTGTCAACCTTTTTGTTTAGAAAAACACAAGATCGGTTGATATCAATGATCTTCCCCTATATTGAGTAGAATGCACATAGTACAACAACAAAACCAGCAGCCAACAACTCATCGACTGTACGACGCGACGCGACGTATCGTACACCCTGTACCCTATGGTGTGTATCTTAAGGTCTTGCTGTTGCTCTTGCTGGGCCTTGCCGTAGGTATACATACGTACAGAACACTTCATTTTTGTTCACACTCATGCTCTGTTTTATCAAGAAGAAATTAATATTTTTATTTTTATAATTCACAGTTAGTTTATGTCGTATAGTTAAGAAGACATCAAGAAAGATCACTGTAAAGCATACTTACCTGGCGTAGGGGTTACCGTGATCATGAAGGCGGTTCCCCCGGAGCGAGGCTTGGTCATTGCACCACGGCTGAGTTGACCTCTGCGATTATTCCTAATGCGAATAACTCGTGCGTGTAATTTTTGGTAGCCGGGGATGGCGTTCGCGCCGCCCCGACATTTATAAAGAAATAAATAAATATCTATACAAATATTACAATAGTGGGCAAAGTGTTGTAAAAGAAAATAAAATTAATAATGTTTGGTAGAAATAACACTAACTTTAAAGATTTTTACCAGATTTCGGTTTTCAACGGCTGAGTTTCAGGGAAAAACGCCTATAAAGTCAATTTCAGAAGGAGTCCGGTCGTGGCGTGGATAAAATAGCTCGTAAAAATTATTTTCTAAGCTCTAGAAAAACCCAAGAGCCCCAGCTGCACCGATGTCCTTCCTAAAATTGCTGCGCAGCGTCGCGTCGTCGCACAATATAAGGGTTATTCGTCGAACGATGACGTTCAGTGGAGAAAAGTTCCGTTATGCACAAATAAATAGATTCAAGTTAACATTGGAAAGCTTTTTAATTTCGGTTTTAAATTCCGATCTTCAAAGTTAAGGAAGGGGCCTTAATGGAAAGGAAAATGTTAAGCTACATTCCTGTGTAAATTTTTTTAGAATATTTAGTTTTTTTCATAGAGAGCAGATTGTCCCACATCAGTTTGATCACTTTTAAATACGCAAATAAGAATGAAAAAATCCACAATTTTGAAAAATCATGTTTACGCTTCAACAACTCCTCCACAAATATGATGTAAATGTAAATAGCCTTTGATAGTTAAATGCAATGATAGAGACCCAAGTGGCACTATCTTAGTTTTCCAACTTAAAATTGATTTTAATGCCTATATAAATACAAAATTAAAAAAAAAATCCATTTCTCCTTAGCATAAAAAACTTTGCTTCTTATGCTCGGATCTACAATATTAAGACATTGAAATAAAGCTAAAATACAAACAACATTTCCGTAAATTATTGATAAATACCAAAAAATTTCACACTGAAAGCGTGTTAGAGTCTTGTGTATGATAAATATGTTTTGAGTGCGGCGCTGCACACAGCGATGCGTGCAGACATGCTGCGCATCTGTTTTAGGCATAAGCCACAATTAATTTTAAATTCAAATGTCCCATTAATGATTCATTCTGATTAGGCATCTAGATCATAATAATTGGGAGTTTAGGAGCAAGAGGTGACATCTTTTTTAGAAATTGAAAAAAACTTAAGGCAGGTAGGTACCCTACCTTATGTACAAACATAAGAAGGTCTAGGTACCTATTTTTTAATTATAATTAGTTCTTCAGTAGGTCTTAAAAGCATTTAATATAATAATAATAATACAATAATTAATAAAATAGGTAGGTACCTATTATATATTGAATTTGAGTTTGTAAAAATGTCACCTTTTCAAAACTCAATCATGTTAAAAATAATCACCCTTTGATCAACACCAAGTAAATATTTCTGATAGGTGCATACCTACCTACCTAATTGAATTAAAAAAAAATGTCACATTTTGTCCCAAAGTGCCTTTTCAAGTTGAATTTTCACTGATGCAAAATTTCTTTTTCTGCCTTCTATACAATGAGCAAAGCTAGCTAATCAGAAGTCCAAAAAATATACATATTTGAAGGCTAGAAATATGTAGGTATATTGTTTGACAATCATAACTCAAGTCAGAAACGGTGACGCAGCATGATACCTACTAGTTGACAATCTTCTTAATATTAAGTCAATTACAAGAGTTTTCAAATGTTTAAACCTTTTTTACTAACAAGTATCGTACTACCTAATTCGATTTTAGTAAAAACAATGTAGGGTTTTAATTACCTTTGTCCGGTTTTAAAAACCTTCGTAGGGTTATTTTCATAAACATTGGTTCTGTGCGAAAACAAAAAATTTTAAAAAGTTGGGTATAACCAGGATTCGAACCCTGAACCCATCGGTTTGATCCTGACGCATCGATCAAAAGAATTCAACATTTAAAAACCAATCGATGTCGATATCGAAAGTATCATGTTTAAATTGCTTTGGGATCGTACTCGTACTTAATCGTTTAAAATGTTTGCGCCAGTGAAATAAATCACATTAACTGAGATAATCCAGTCATATTGGCGCAAATTTTTGACTATTCAACTAACAAAAGCATTTAAAAATATTTCATGTCTTTTCTGTGTAGGAAGCTACCTTCTATCTATACCGAAATCCTTTTTGTTTTTAATAACTTAGTTGTTATAGTTAACAATATAGGCTTATACCCATTAACATTATCGCCATCTTTCCTTTCATAGATATTTTTTATTTGCATCATTTTCCATAAAAAATCACTTAAATACAATACTTACCTGCCATTTATAGCACTTTATTTCCGCAATAAAGTTTATAATTCTCTTCGAACACAAAGAAAAGCCCATTTAGCTTTGTTATCCTTTGTGTACCAGCATCATCGTTCATACACCCAATACAATTTTAAATATGCTTACCTTAACCAGTCTGATTCTACCTATGCGCTATATGCCATGTGCCTGATGATGATTTTGCTGCCAAAGTATCAATCCCAAACTAAATAAAATAAAAAGAATAATAAGCTTTTAAGAGAAATCCCATAGAAACCAAACCAAACCCAACATCGAAGAGAATCTCAATGATAAAAGAGATACAAACCTAAAACATGTCTGTCTGACTCTGAATTCCAAGCAAGCAAGCCAGCCACCCACCACCAAAGACCGACCTACCCCATCGTCATCAGAATTATAGTAAGTTCTGTCATCATCGTCCCTGCATTAATTTCTCTTCTTTCTTTTTTTTTGTGTTGGAGGACTCATTTCACGTAGCCTCCTTCCCAAACTGGGACTAAGCACAAAGCGTCTATGCACTGTTACTTTGTTTAAAGAGCCCCCCATATAATCTTGGTTTCGCCGTCACTCGTCGTTGTCATCGTCGTCGTTGGGTGTTCTTAGTCGTCTTGGTGAAGCATAAAATGCGATTGCAAGTGTAAAATGCCTTGCGGCGGCCTTCACTTACACACATGCATGCCCCCATGTAGGTACTGGTATTCCTACAGAGAGAGTTATACACGGATACGGATACCCGCCGCCGCCATTGCCATGATGATGATGATGGCATGAAGTACTCGTTTCTATGAGGTTTGAGGTAGTACAACAATGTATTTCTCGGTGTATATATAGTTTTAGAGCCCATATTTGCCGCATGCGAATTCAGTTGAAGTTCGATGTTCGGGCGAAACGGTTCTTTTTCAAAGATATAAATATTTATTTTATATAAAAAAAAGAATAAAAACAGTTGTTGTTTCCCTCCCACACAGTTGTTATTGTTTCTTTCCCCCGACAAAAAAAAAAAAAAAAACAAATCAAAAATACAATAACTTACTCACCCCAAATCTGTCTATATGGAGTTTAAAGTTTAAATTAAATAACAAAAGTAGATAAACTAACCGAATTAACCGTGCTACGTGTTTTTAAATCTCATCAAGGTGCATCAAACAACCCCCAACACCCACTTTCTCTCTCTCTCTTTCTTTCTATCTCACTCCTTCTCTCTCTGCTTTTTGTCAAAATACACAGCGCAATCTGCCGGCAACGCTAGAACTTGGTTGTAAATTTAAATTTTTTTAGTCAGAAATTCGCGAAAAAAAATTAATAAATCTGCAAAGAAACCAGACAACAAAAAAAAGTTGCATAAATAAAGAAAAATAAAAAAAAATAAACGTGATAAAGAAATAGCAATCACGTAAAACTCGTTTTGTTCGTCGTAGTCAGTCGTCGGCAATATCAATAAATTTTTGCTGTTTTTTTGTTGTCTTCTTTGCTTTTGATTATTATTCTTGTTGTTCGAAGTACTCTTCGTCTTCACTGAGAATTGCAAATTTGTTGTTGTTGTTGTTGCCATTTTTCGTTGTCGTAGTAATTTCGTGGTTTCGTGGAAATTCCTGTTTATGACCTTTTTCTTGATTCGAGATTTAATCGTGAGTTGTCTGTTTTTTGTTGTTGTTTTTGTTGTTGTGTGTGTTTTTGTTGTGCTTTTTGTATATAAATATTTGCATTGCAGTTTGCCAATAAAATCATTTCGCCCGTCATCATCAACATCATCATTATCATCATAATCCAGCTCTATAGCATCGTCATCATCAGTCATCTCTATTTCCATTTTAACGGTATTTTTAGTACAGAAGAACTTTCTCAATCTTTTTTTGGTTGCTCTGATGAAAAATAATCGATCGAAATGCGTCTGAGATTCCTTAATTAGAATTGCAAGCAAGGGGCGTCTGTCTTGCCAACGCCAACAAAACCAACCAACCACCAGTACTCACCCAAACACCCACCCCCACCCCCTAAGTTGAACAACAAAGCATAAATTCCTAGAAAACAATACAAAACAAAAAAAAAAATGATTGAAACTAAAACAAAAATGGAAATGAAAATGAAAACACCCCAGACACACAATGACTATACACACAACGACGACGACGACTACGATGATAAAAGCTTGTGTTCTGTTGGAGCTTTCCCCACATTGCAATATTTTCATTTCGCCCCACACATAAAGTTGTTTTCTAGCTTTATCTGTGTGAGATTTGCTGAAATTTCCTTCTATATTTCTCCCCCAAACCTTTTAACGAGTGCAAGTGTATGGGAAATTTTTGGAAATAAATCATTGAAAAACCGAAGAAAAATAAAATTTGCCTACCTACCATGTCTGTTTGTTTGTTTGTCTATATGTCTGGGTGTAAAGTGCAGCCAAAATAATATTGAATTTTCAGTCTCAAGAGATAAAACACCCCAACAAATTAATATAAGAATTTTTTTTCTGAACTGGCTTCAATTAGGTGTTTCAGGATGTTTGTTTTTGTTTTATTTGAATCCTCGTGTCAGAAATTAGAAGTGAAGTAGGTAGGTATGTAGGATTGGAATATTTCAATCATAAACCTAATGGGTTTGCATTTGAATCTAAATTTCGACACAAAAGGTGTTATGTTAGTGTTTTAAGAGGGGCGAAGGGCGACGACACGGTCGGCAGTCCAGACAGAACCAACAGAGAAAAGCCCTCTGTGTGGTTAGCCGGGAATATGAAGTGTTTTGCTAGCGAAGAGAATTCATGTAAATGTCTGCGTGAAAGCTTACGTTTAGGGCTTGGATTTTGTTTTTATAAATATAACATTAACTATCCTGATTTTCATATTTTTTTTCTTACATTTGGCAGTGATGTGTCTGGATAGGGTTGCCATGTTAAAGGAAATATATTTTCGGGTCAAATTACTTTTGATATTACGTCTAAGATTTTTGTAAAATTATAATAACAAAATGGAAGTACCTATACATTTCAATAGTTTTAAGGGTGACCACCACTTATGAATGAAACTCCCGGCCAGTCTTTTGTTATTTTTGTCATACATTAATGAAATTCCGAATTACGTTTTTTTTGTTTTCCAATCTATTATTTTCTTATAAAATATGCACCTACCAATTCTTCGGGCAAAACCAAGCAAAAAAATTCGTAGCATAAAGCTTAGAAATAGCCCAGCAAATTGAAAAGGGTTGCCATCTAGAAAAACAAGTAAACAAAATTAATATAGAAAGATAATCAAATTTATGAAAAACGAAGGAAGTAGAAAGTTTTGACAGGTCAAAAAATTACAGCCGATCCAGAATCTTACAAAAAAAAATTTCCAACGAAAAGGACACGTAACTTCAATTAAAACAAGAGAGGTAGTGTCAGTTTTAGCAAAATAATTAAACAGAAAGGTTTTAAAGTCATACAAAAAAACTTTTGTCAAAACCTAGTAAGTCCTTACTTGACATTTTAATGCATTTCATAACAAAAAAAAACACTGAATTGAAATGTCATGGTTCCTTTTGGCTTTATCAAGCAGTTTTAAAACCTTTTACGATAAAAGAATTGCATTTATATCTTTTTGATTTGTTTTTTTTTTCCTAAGCAATTTTTCAAATTGGACTTACGAAGTTTTGACAGAAAAGAGAGAAACGTCCTGTTATTGGAAGAAATAGGTAATTTGATTGTTCAAACTTTTGAAGGAGTAGTTAAGCTTCTTGTGTTCTTAGCTACTTCAGATCACTAAGATTTTAAAATTTTTCTTTTCTTACAATTTTAAGAGTATTCAACATTATGTCGAAATTTTACATTTTGTATAACGGTTACTTTGTTTAATGTAACAGTTTTTGCAACGAATTTTATAAAATAAGAAAATGCTGTGATGACTTAATATTAAAATTTTATCCTGCCACTCCGGCTCGGTCAATAAGGACCCTATTTTAAGTTTATTTTAAAAATTGTATAAGACTTAAGCCACTGACCCTGCTAGTAAGAATAACTTTTTTGTGTTTAATGCACACTGTGAACAAAGCTTCATTCAGGTAGAGGTAGGTACCCATGTGATCAAAAAATGTGTCATGGTATGAACATGAGTTTTTTTTTTCAAATATTGACCTAAAATTGATTAGCTATAAAAACAAGCAATGTAATAAAAAGAAATAACTGTAAAAAACTGTACAAAATGTTAGTTTTAAATTGTTACGATTGTGACAAGTTATTGAAATCAAGTAAGATTTGCAAGGCAAGAATACATTATAATCAACGAATTTATTCAAGAAAAAATGTCACAAAAATGTAACCATTTCAAAAATGCAGAGGGAAATGCGTCTCCTCCAAAATTGACCTTATTCTCAGGTTGTAACCACATCTAAAATGTCGCAACAGGATAGAATAATAGTTAAACTTGAATCATCAATAATTAACCTGAAGGATAAACAATTTTTTTGCATCAAAAAGGTCACAATGAAAGGAAATATGTGTTAAATTTCCGTCTTATTATTCCTTACAAAAATTATAAAACAAAGTCAGCGGAGACACAGAATGTTTATAATTTTTAAGCTGCAACATGTCACGGTTGTGACAAAAATTTAAACTTCAAAACTTTTCTGACGGTTTACTACAATATTATTCTTTACATCCTCAAACCAGAGTTTTGTAGACATTTTGTTTTTGATGTAACAAAATATACAAATGATATTGTTACGTATGTGACACTGAATACTTTTTGACATTCTTAAGTAGGTACCTACATGTGAAAATGCTTTTAAAATATATTCATGTTGTAAATGGCGCCAAAGTTCATATTGATTTGGGGCCTCAAAGCCACAATTGACAAGTCCCTCAAATTGTTTAAAATTGACACTTTTTTGGTTTCAAGAAATCACTAACTGAATCTCTGAAAATGTTTACAACTGGACTAGCAAGATTTCTTCGATCTATGCCTTGAAAGGAATTTGACATAGAATTCAAGCTACCAAGTTTTAAAAATTTTAAAAGCTTTGAAAAAGATAACTATTTTACTATCTTCTTAAAAGCTCTTTGGGAAAAAAACGTTTCCCTTGATCTTTTTTAAGAGCGGATCTTCCATCTAAAACTATCCAATCTTTGAGATTCTATGTCCATGGTTCAATCATTTACACTCCAATGCCTGACTTCGAAAGTTTTTCGTGAAATGATAAGTTGAACAACATCACCTACCGTTGAATGATTTTGAAGGACACTTGTGGTAACTCATTTAGTCTTACTATAAGTATATTCTACATTGACATCCTCTTACACGTACATTCCACTCATATATATTTATGCGGAATATAAGTAGGTATTTTTCCAATTATAATTTTATTTTTCTGTGTCAAAAACCATCAAATAAAACCTTAAATTATGAAAGTTTATTCTCGACCGCATCCACGTTACAGTATATTATTTTTATCAAGAAAGTTTCTCTTTACTTTGCACTTTACCGACAAACTGCTGGCTTTATGGGAAGGAGCTATGCAAGAAGCTCTTATGGCTGTCTAAGAAGTTTCAAAAACATCATCGTCTGGTATCTATGCATTATTTTATGCATACTATCCTATAACAACAAAACTTACATACGTTATACCTACCTATATCGCCCCCGGAACTGAGAAGGTTTGTGTTGCTTCTTTATGCCAACGCCAAGTGCACGCAGTATGCTATATGTTTTTTTAGATAGACTTGGTATTGGTATACAAAATAGAAAAATATTATGTGCCATGCTGCTTCTTTGGAAATTGCGCAAAATTTAATATTCTTGAGAGCACACACCCTGTCTATGCCCATAAACACTTTATCTTCGTCGTTCGTCCCAAATACGGCCAATAAACACGCATACACACACACATACACACTCAAAAGCCGACATATAGCTCATATAGAATGGTTGAGTCAAGTGCAGCCAATACTTCAGGTGCGTGCCAATTCTCCAGGAAAAGCATACGATTATACGAAAAAGTGTGCAAAAAATAACAAAACTAGAATAAAAAAAATTAACACATACATATGTAGGTATCTACCTACATCCAGAAGCATTGTACGGTCTCTAAACCAAATTAAATGTGCATTCCTGCAGCTAACAACCTATCCGCTACGCGAAACGGAACATTGCCGCCACATGCTGCCTTTGGCCTAGCTGTGCTGCTGCTGCACCATCTGCAGAGTCATCAGAGATACACACGTTAGACAGTCATAAAAACCACCTCTATAGATGTGTGTGTGAGTTTTGTTGGAGCGAATTGCTGTAAATGCCTTTTGGCCATTGTCGCCATTCTTACCGGTGAAATCGTGCGGAAAATTCGCATAGAAATATATAACAGGGGATACCCTTACCCAGTCAGCTAGCCAGCCAGCCAGCCATCAAGTCAGGGGAATAAACGACGTGACGGACGAGGACGATCGACCGATGTTGTACAAGAAATACCGCAAAAGAACAACCTTTCCAATTGTGTCCGTCCACCAGAAGTAGTCTGGTCTGGGTTTCAATTTAGGTAGTTTAAGCTTCGAGGGGATTTATGTTTTTGTTTTCCTTTCTTTGTGTGTGTATATGGATGTGTGTGTGTTTGTTTTGTTAACGTAGTGCAAATTAAATTGGTGACCAAGTGTCTGTAAGATATTTAAAATACCTAACAAGCAAAGAAATGAGGTGCCACAGGTTTAACTAACTAGGCCAGTGCTTTTTTAATTGCACTTAATTACAGACGCATTTCGATCGTTTATCTTGTTATGAGTGCCTAGCGTGTTAAC
Source organism: Dasysyrphus albostriatus (assembly GCA_946251815.1). NCBI lineage: Eukaryota > Metazoa > Arthropoda > Insecta > Diptera > Syrphidae > Dasysyrphus > Dasysyrphus albostriatus. Next base: position 145,890,345 of record OX276336.1, read on the forward strand.
TTATCATTATTACAATTGTGTTTACAGTTTAAAAACAACTTAAGAGAGAATACAAACAAAAATTAACAACAACTTTGCCTACAAATCAAGAAATGCAGTGACTCGTCATCATAAAAATCAACACAATTAATTTGTATCGTTAACAAACCGAAACAAATTACATAAAATAAAAAATAAATTAAATATATTTCCGGCTTCTGTGCGAAGAAAAAAAGTTGAAAAACCAAAGAAAATATTTTTGTACAAGAAAAAAAAATAAATAAATAATTGCAAATTGTACTCTGTGGTTACACACTGTTGCATCTTATAACATATTCCTAAGATAAGTTCTTGTGAACTAAAAAGAGGTGATTTATTGTTGTGCAGTTTTTTTCTCATCCTGTTTAAATCATAATCAGATTTTTTTTCAATTCGAAAAAAAAAAACTAAAAGAAGTCGTCTGCATCAGAGAAGAAATCTCTTAATTGGAGTAAGACTAACTTGCAACAAAGGTGTGTCCATAAACTTTGTTGCTGGAGAATTTTTTCTTCTTAAGAGGTATGTTGTTTTTTTGTTGTTAAATAGTGGTTTATTGTAATTTTAACTTTTGATACTACCTTATGTAAGGTACTTACCTTCTTGTTGTAAGAAAATACCTATTGGCATTAATGGTAATTTAGTGCAGCAATACATTGTCTTCATTTCATAATTTATGTATTTTCCCCAAGAAAAAATGCCTCTGGGGAAATAGTTGTCTCCTTAGTAACAAATACAATTAATTTTAGACTAAAATATGCGTTTTAAAAAATCAATGCTACTATATTTATAAATTATACCTGAAGTAATATTTTTCAATTTCTTTTATTCTTAAACCGAATCGTGACAGTTCCAACATTTGGAACAAATATTTTTTTAAAGTTTTGCACTTAGTTGCTTAAACAACCTGCAGTGAAAAAATGTCATTTTATTTCTTGAGAAAATATTAAAAGTTTAAAAAATCGTTGACGCATTAAAAAAATTAAATTATTTTATGCGGTTAGGTGAACGAATGCCGTGCGCTTTTTAGGGGACCTACTGTCGCTTGGATGCCATTTTTAAAAATGGTGCCCAATCTGTAGTCCGGTTAGGAAAGTGAAATCTCTGTATTTTTTGTGAAGAACCTTAATTTTATATTTGCTATTTATTTTTGAAATGCTTAAGATAAAATTTAGCTTGGGAATCACTGTTGTAATCCTGTCATTCGGATGCCATTTTCAAAAAATTAAGGTACCTTTGACATAAAAGAACTAGATATGTTTCCCAAAACTGGCAATACTGACCTAAAAACTGAAGGTGCTTCTACTCAACATAAACTTTATAGTCCCACTCTTTGACTTAAAAAAGGTATGTTCCTGGTAGGTGGACACATTGACATTTAAACCAAAAGTGCGTATTTTCAAAACCTTTTTTTGAAATATCAATTGTTACTTCCCAACACGCGTTTTTATGTTCAAAAAAAAGTATTTCCCTGAGAAGTGGCAACATTGACACTTTAAATGAACGAGTGTCTACTCAACACCTATTTTCTAAGACATCAGCTGTTATTTTCCAAAACACCTTGTGCGTCTGGAAGCGTTTCTCCAACTTGTTTCAAGTTAAAATTATTAAAAATTACTAAAAAAATTTGTAGGCACACTACTTGATGTAAAAAAGTATGTTCGTGAGAAGTGGCAACATGGACTAATTAAACCGCACGTCCGTATTTCAACAACTTTTTTCATACATCAACTTACTGTTATTTCTATAATTAAGCGTTAGTATTTAACTGATAAATAAATTATAATTTTCTATACACGCGTTTTCCATGTTCAAAATTTTATAAGTTATTCAAATTGACGTAAAACAAAAATGTTCCCAAAATATTCGAAATAGCTCCCAAGCTTCTCGACCCTTTCTTTTAAGATATCAACCGTTATTTAAGCAATACGTGTTTCGCGTCTGGAGACGTTTCGACAACTTTTTTCGTGTTAAAAATATTTAAAACTATCAAAAAAGAAGTAGTCCCACCTTTTGGCATCAGAAAAAGTATTTCCCCGAGAAGTGGCAACATTGACATTTTAAACGATGAAGTGTTTATTCAATATCTATTTTATAAAACATCAATTATTATTTTTTAAGACGTCGCGTTTGGCGTCTGGAAGCCATGCAGCAATTGTTTTATGTTTAAAATATTAAAAATAACCAACAATTTTCAAGTCACACCCTTTGAGATAGGAAAAGATGTTCCTGGAAAGTGGCAACATTGACACTTTGATCGAAGGTGCGTCTACTCAACTTCTATTTTTAAGACAACCATAGTTATTTCTTAACACGCGTTTGGCATCTGGGGGCCTATTCTGGTTCTATGAAAAAGTGAATCGAATAAATAGTTTTCACAATCGCTGCCGAGCATTGCTTTCACTTTTTCGATTAATTTGACACAAATAAGCGATTCTGGTTCTGTGTTTGAAAAGTATATTATCGATGCTCAAACCACATTACCATTTCTCCTGAAAACTGCACGATTCTCTCAATTTTCTTGTGTTTTTGAAGACAAACAGACAAATGCATGAGATAGAACACTTTTTTCTTTCTGGATTTGACATAGAGAAATGACTGAATTTGACAATGTTTGTTTCTATTCACGTTTTCATTTTGGATATTCACTCCTAAATAAAGACTTGAAAGAAAATTATTAAAATGAAAGTTTTTGATGTTTGGTTTCACATTTGCACAGAACGGGAATCGGAATTAGTGCGAAAGCATGAAAAGTTATTCGATTCGATTCGAATCACAGAACTAAAATTGGCCCCTGGAGGCAACTTTTTTTATGTTCAATTTATTCAGAATTTAAAAAAAAGGAAAGATTTCAACCTTTGCCACAGAAAAAGTATATTCCCGAAAAGTGGAGACACTTACATTTTATTCGAGGGTGTGCCTACTCAACACCATCAGACATCAACCGTTGTTTTAACCCTGGACATTTTTCATGTTTTTTTCCCCATTTTCCAAAGATTTTTAAAAATGACGTCTAAGTGACTGGATTAAAACAACAAACTTAAAGCTTAATTTCATCCTAACTTCCTTCGCTTAAAAGCCAATTACAGCTATTTTTTAGTTTTTATAGTTTTGAATAATAGTACGTATACGCCACAGTGTACTTTTCTTCTATATAAATACTGGTATGGCCTATGAGAACTGATCTAAGTACATGTTGCTGTTGTTTTTTAATAATTCTTTATAAGTAAATTTTCCCTCCCGCTTAAACAAAGGAGGATTGCCCAGATTCAAAAATGCTTGTATTATTAAAAACTGGACTAACAGGCCTTTTGAACTCTCCCCATACCAACTGAACTGAGTTCATTTAGTTATTGGTTTTCATGTTTGCTCCACAACTAAGTTTGTGGTATAAAAACAAAAAATACAAATCCAATTTTTTCAATTTATACATAGGCAATGACATTGATTTTTTTTATTGATGTTGATAATATTAAACAAGTGAACCACGTCGTCGTGCCTTTATTTGATTTTCATTCGTATATAAGTTGATTTCGTCTGAGCCTGTGGCATTTTATTTTTTTTTGTATCAAAGACGAAACCATCCAAGTGAAACGGAACGCAAGAAATTTTTGTTCAATGAATAAAAAAGAAAAAAAAAAACTAATTTATAACAAGAATCATGTTTGCAAAATATAAATAAACAAAACTAATCAAGAAAAAGTTAATTCACAACGATATTATTCTCTCAATTGTATTTTATTGTTCATATACTCCCGCATACAAATATATCTCTGTATATCTTCATAATTTCAGACACTGTGTATGATGTCAACGTCTGTGTATGGAAAATCCTCAACCAAAAGAAACATTCATTTGACATTATATTATTTTTTTTTGTTGTGTTGTTTGATAACCTCCTCTGCCATCACATCCCTTTTATTTAATAATATTCCTTAAAATGAAATGGTTGACATCGCACAAAAAGTCACCCATTTTTTGTGTGTAATATTTATAAAATAAAAAAAAAATATTAATAAAATTTTGTAAAAAAAAAATTACAAAAAAATTAATTTAAAAGCTACTCACACTTTTAAATATTCGTCAAGTGAGTGAACTCCATGACTCTCTGCCACCCCCATCACCTTCCAAAGAAATGATTAAATAAAAACCCAACTTGAATTGTAGCTTCTGTATCTCTAGAAGTTCATCAGTTTGTCTGCCTCCAGTCCAGAATAGAATTATTGCTTTTAGTGAGCAGCGCACAATTTTTGTTTTTTGGCATCTTGTTCTATGTTAATGCCTACTCATGTTCGTTTGTTGAACGTACAGTAGAGCACACTACTATGAATTTCGGAATGAATTGAAAACACATTTATGTGCATCTTAAGCTTGAAAACTGTTTTTTTTTTGAGAAATCTTGAAAGTATTTTGTTATTCAATTCAATTCAACTCAATTCAATTCAACTCAATTAAATTCAATTCAATTCAATTCAATTCAATTCAATTCAATTCAATTCAATTCAATTCAATTCAATCCAATTCAATTCAATTTAATCCAATTCAATGCAATTCAATTAAATTTAATACAATTCAATACAATTTAATTTATTGCCATTCAATTCGAAAAAAAGTTTGTTTTATTACGTACAAATTTTCAATATAAACTAAAATTAAGACGGACAAATGCCTTCAAACGTTTCTACACCTTACACTTAAAAAAAAGAATTAATTAATAGTGGCTGAAACATCTCGTGAAGAACTGGCGCCCAATAGCTCAAACTCTGAAGTGTCGAATCCGAACGGCTATATTGAAGGGCACTTCATTATTCTATTGGAAGTTTAGTCAATTTATCGTAAGAAGGCATTTCCTTCCTCTGGAATAAATCGGCTCAACTTGGATTCGAACCAAAACCTTAGGCATGACTGTGGATATTACAAAAATTTCCTTTTCCTTAAATTTTTCATGATAATGGGCGTGCCAGTAGGCATTTCTATGGTCGTGTTATTGGTATTTTGAGATCTATGTATATGCTTCTAAAACGATTCATGTTTATTGTGTTTTTTTCTTGATTGTATTCCTGTTTAGAGTAATGCATGTCCCACTGTGCCTTCCGAGTGAAATGTTATGAATCTGCACACGTTTTGCACATCTTTTGTCTTCTCGTTCATATTTTTTTTTTCATATTGTTTGCATGTTCCAACTACACCTCCTTCCTTCTTTTCTTAGTTTATTGTTGTCTGTTGTGTATTTATCAAACAAGAAAATGAAATGTGAAGTGAAAGAGAAGAACGTGTCCATTGAAAATTATTAATCTCTCTGGAGCCATTGGCATTGAGTTTGACTTGGTCATGATATTATAAAAGAGATGGAAACGGGAATCGTGTTTAGAGTAAAGAACACACCAACAAACAAACAAATAAAAAAAAAAACACAAAAATATAAAAGAAGGCACAACAAAATAAGGGTTAACATTTGGGAATCGAAGAACACGTTCACCTTCATTGGAATTGTAAAACCAACGATTGAACATGAACGTGAACGTCCTTAATAATATCTAAGTATTGGTGTGTCTGTTTGTGCTTTGTGATGTAATGATTTTTCCAAACATGTGATTTCGAAAGGCAAAGAGAAAGTGAATAACAAAAAAAAGCCAAAATATATCGGGCTTCTGTGGTGATGAGGTAATGGTTAAGGTCTCTTTTTTTATCAGACATGTCAGAGTTAATTTTTGAAATTTCCTGTCAGAGATAATTCTTGGAAATTCTGCATTTTAAGATGGATGCCGACTTTGAACTGGTAGCCAGAATAGAATAACATCGGTATCTTGTCAAAGCTGTCGAAATATTGAGAATCTTAAGAATTTATAGTTTTCCGAAAAGCATAATATTCACATTCTTGTGAAATTAACAAATAAATGCTTTCGACAATCTTCTATTATCAATTTCTTATTAAAGGATTGTAATCGAAAATTCTACAAAAATTTAATTTTTCTTTTCCTGATGGTTAGTGCGTAGGACTGTCATGTCGGAGGTCTGGGTTCAATTCCCAGTCGCTGCCACCTTAAGACAGAAATGTCTTTCCCGAGGTACTGCCTTTTGCGAGGAACTGACAAATCCTCCAAAGTAAACTTGTCATGAATAAGTGCTTCTCATCTAGCCATTCGGACTCGGCAAACAATTTTAGGTCTCCTCCATTCGTGCCAACAACACGCACACAGGAATTGTTGAGAATTGTAAGTCACTAGACTCTTAAAGCCCGCTTTAAAATAAAGCATTTAATATGTTTTTAAAGCGTTTTAATTAATCATTTTCGTTTCTTTTAGTTCCTTTTATTTACGTTGTAAATATTCTCATATAATTCCATATCAACACGTTAATCATTATACAACATTTTAGTGTTGTTGCTGATTCAACAAAAAAAAAACTCTCTCCTTTAGGTCTGAAAATATAAAACAAAAATTTTAATTTTAAATATCATAATATTATGCTGGATTAAAGGTTAATTTTTATGATGACAAACAACAAAAAAATACTCAAAACATGTTGATCTGGTGCTGGCACGCGATTTAGCGGTATTACCTCGTCATAAAAATAAACGACATTAAAATGTCAACAGCATGAAAATAGGCACCTACATATGTATTTGACGGAATATAACGCCTACAAGTTTTGATATAAAAAAAAAACTAAAAGTGTGCCGGTTTGTTTTTTGTTGGTGTTGATATCTGTTCTATATTGATAGCAATAAAAACAAATTGGTTTTGTTGAATAGTTTGTTCCTATTGTTAAGCAATAACAATAAATATTTAAATCCTTAAACTTGCTATACAAATTTGAGTGAAAATCTAAATTCCATGCAAAATTGAGAGTTGTTTTTAGATAGAAACTGACCTGCACCCCCTTGCCTGCAACACTAGAATAAATAATTTCAACAAAATCTTTTGGAAATCAAAATAAATCCCACAAAATAGGAAGGACTGAATCGTATAGAATTGATGAATTATTTCGTCTGTAAAGTATGTTTGGCAACTTTCATCTAGGGTTCTGAGAAGAATTATCAACCTTTTTGCATTATATTCCCAATTTTGGAGTTTACTAAATGAGATTGCAATCGAGTGACTTGCTTACTTCACTGTGAAGTCAATAGGTGACATTAGAAGAGTCCCGGTCTCATTTGGTATCGGCATCGGAGACCGAGACGATACCAACTCCAAAGCATCCAGAAACGATATAATATTTTTTTTGACCGAAATGTACCGAAATGAATAACGTAAACAAAAAAAAATAATATTATGTAAATAAAAGATTGTTTGAGTATTCAAAGAATTCAAATGAATGCAAACATAATGAATAGGAATACTCAAAAGATTGCATTCATTTGATTGATGTAAGACAAATGAGGCGAAAATGGATTGCAATCATTTCAACGTCAAATAAATGATTGTTGCAAAATTTGAAGTCTCTGTCTCAAAGTGAATTAATAAACTAGTGTCATAAAAGTTTTTACACATTTTAAAACCCTAACTGGGATGATACCTGCAAACGTATTGTTTCGTTTGGCAAACTCTTGGCAGTGACTCTCGGATAGCCGTATATGAACCCATCTATTAGCTACTTTAATGACTGTGTCAGCGTGCGAGTTTTATTCTCGAGAGCTACTTTTAAACACTAATGTAACGGTGACCACTATTTTCAATAAAAATAGTCTTCATTGAATAGGTAAAAACTTAACTTTTAACTTTTTTTTGATCAGATCTTTTAAAATTTCTTTTCGTTTTCTTTAAGTTAGTTTTAAGTTAAATGTAAATTGAATTGCACTTAGCAATTGAAAAAGCTTGAAGAGTTTCACCCTTTTAGCGAGAATTTTTTCGCTTGTCGAATCATTGTAGTCCTGGAAAATTAGAAGAAAAAGTGAAAAGATTTCAAAAAATTCCCAAAAGGCTGAATTTTGAAATCAGTTTTTTGAAGAAAAAAATGTGAAGGTAAAAATGGTAGCTTATGTGAGGCCGTGAGTGCAAAAGTGGTGGAACTTTTTTTTTTTTTGGAAACATTTATACTTTGGTGTCGTATTTTTGAATTTATGCATATTTTAATTCCAATATATCTGTCCCTGTGGCACTAAAGTATATAGAAATGATGCTACTATTACCAACTAAGTATTAAACAAAACATTTTCTTAAGCATTAACTCTAAGCTGATGATGTTATGAAAAAGCGTTAAAAATAAAAAAAAAGCAGTCCAATTCTCACTTTTAAAACTCTTTTTCGGATTCTTTTCAAAATATATAAGTATGTTATAGGACAAGGCTAGATATTTGAGTTATTATCAAGCTTTGACAGGCCATACGAAGGTAGTTTTCAAATTGAAGACCAGAGGCCAAGTTAATCTTTTGGATCATTATATTCTACCTGGTTTTTTCTTACCCATCAAACTATAATGTGTACATACGCTGTCGTTTTGTTTTCACTGAGGTTATTGTCCCGGTTTTGCTGGTGGTTCATGGATGAGAAATTTTTTAGATGAAATCTTTGCTGAATATGAAAAGAAGGGTCGGAGACATGACGGAACCCTGAGGTGCACCAACATTTATTGCGTAAATAGTTTAAAAAAGTACTAAATTTTCTTTTTCTGTTGTTTAAAAGAAATTGTTTTCAAGATTTTGAACTCAAAATAAAATCTACACAAATATTTTTTGATTGAATCAAAATCAATCAAAGCCAGATAAACAATAATAAACCCAAAAGTTGGAATGTATTCTCGAAAAACGACAAAATAAAGGGTGTTTTTTTGGACGTGTGGTTTTCAAGAAGAAATTAAACGCATATAATTTAGTGTTATGGCCAAGAATTTAGCTTTATTTTAAAGATAAGGGCTTGCCATTATGGTTTAAAATGATTTCGGACAAGTGGCTGCGCGGCTGGCTCGAATAAATTCTAGTCGAGAGGCTCAATTTTCGACCACTTTTTGCAGCAGTCGCGTTGAATATTCTCTTCCAAGGCTCCAATCGTCTCGGTTTATCTGCTTAGACTTAAAATAACGTCACAAAAAAAGTCCAGTAGTGATAAATCGGACGATCTTGGAGGCTACGCCACAGGGCCACGACGTGAGGTAATGCGTCCCGCGAACCGAACCATTATTTTGGTAGTAAATTTGCAAGATTTGCACACGTTTCTCAGGAGTAAGTCTACTTTTTATGAAATAGCAAACTTAGCGTAAATCAAGTGACAGCTGTCAAAAAGACCAACTCCGAAAAAAGTACTGCCAGATTGAAAACCACACATCTAAAAAAAATTCCCTTTATCTATTCTGTTAATCATGTTCATTTTTGGAGCATAAACGTGGTTTTTTAACAATCATTTAGCACATTGCCAGGCACAAAGCTTTCCTTATGTCTACTGTGACATTTTTTTTTAACTTTTCAAGAGCAGCTCTGATGATTTTCATGATTAATATCGTTTGCAAAATGCATTTTTTTTTAATATTATATAAACTCAGAATCCTTCTGAAAAGGGCTCGAAAATATTTCTAAATGTTGTTAAAATGACAGTAAAAATGTTAATGAAATTTTTTTTTTCAAAATACTTAATGAAATTTTAAAAACTTAAAGCCCTATATCAATAGTTTTCTAATTCACAAACTAATCAAAAAGTCGATAAGACGTTAGTTCACGAACTAGAATTTAATATTAATTAGAAATATTTTTTGCTAATCCACGTTAAGTTCAAAATCACTGTGGTGAGTTACTTAATTACACTGAATTTTGTTTTATTGATAAGATTTGACACTTTGCTCAATGACTAAATTATTAAGGCCTTCTGTTAACTTTTAAGTTGAAAAAAAAAAAACTTAGTTAAGTTGAAGTTGATTAACAAAAACAAACTAAAGACTAAATTTAATTTTTTTTGACGTTTTTGACATTTTTTAAGCTGACGATATCATCAGGTACCCTATTAAATCATTCACATAAGTTATCAATGCCAAGCTGCATTACAATTATTAACCACAAGACTAACATCATTCGAGTCAGAATTGTATTTTCCTCATTTTGTTAAATTTAAAATAACTTAAGCTTGTTTCTTATAATCTTTTTTATTTCATTTAATGTTTGAAAAGTAGAAATAAAGCCTCTGGTGCTTCGTGTTTCGATTTTTATATTTACTAGTGACATCATTATCAAGACATCTGATATTTTAACTTGGCTTCTGACCGTTACCTATGAGTTACTTAAATTACCGGTATTCAAACATTTTATGCCTCTATAGTTATTTAAGAAAAATAAAATAATTTTGTATCTTACCCATGGTAAAAAAACTAATTATAAATAGATTAGCAGAATGTATATGGAGCCCCAAAGCTTAAACCGAATATTTCAATTTCGTTGATGTAAGTATATTTTTTAAGTATGCTTTCTTTGACATCATAGAAATCATAAATTTTTTGATACAAAAATTAAGTCAATTGGCAATAATACTTTTCGATGAAAATCAAAAAGAGACAAATCCTTTCTTCTTATTCCATTTTATGAATTCTGAAAAAAAAAAAAAACCAAAACGGAAACAATATTCAACTGTATACAAGTAATTGAGTCAACATTAAATAATTCTTTAACCCTCCCTGAGGTCGACGAAATGCATTTTTCTAAGAGAATCAGCAAAACTGTACTTACCCAAATTTAAGTAAAAGATCAAACTGCATAACTAATTCCTACAACAAACGAAAACAAATCCTTCGTTCGTTTGTTAAAATAAATGCAAAATTCAAAAGCAGAGCAGTGGACGAAATAAAAGAAAAAAAAAAAACAACCCAAAATCTCTTCTCGTTGCGTCTCCCCTTCTTAAGAATGAGTGCATCCCCCAACTTATTTAAAAAAAAAAAAAATAATAACCCCTAAAACTCAACCCGAAGTTCTATTGTTTGCTATAGTGCTGCACTGCTCGTTGGTTTACTATTCCACTCAAGCAAAAGCCCTTTGCTTGGTTTTGTTTTGTTCATCTTCTATACTCTCGGGACAGACCCATGGTCTGTCCATAGTCATCGTCATATAGCCATAGTGCATCGTCGTCGTCGTCTTCGTCTACCACGCCCGAGCTCGCCACGCTTGGGGCGCACTCTGTTCTGCATACAGAAAATTTAATTACATACAAATACCGTTAAGCATTAGCAGCTAGTATAGGTAGTGTACTGCTAGTTTCGGGTCATCCAACCAAGTGCACTCCATCTTTGCCGTTCATTTATTACTTATTCATTGGATGGATGATGGTAGGAAATAAAAAAAACTAAAGAGAAAATAAAGTAAAATCCTCTGTTCTCTCCCTAAGGGGGGCGCGGGAGCAATATTGCACCAACAGAAAAGACACGACATTAATGATGGTGATGGTGATCGTCGTCGTATTCATCATGACCTTCAGCGGCGAAGTGTGCAGTATGAAACCTCTGTACGCACGCAGTTTTTATATATATTTCTGCTTTATAGTCTCCATCGTGTTCCTCTTCTCCATCTTTTGTTTGTTCTTCAATGTATAGGTAGGGCTACCCTATTTATTACCCCTTATAACCCGTTCCACCCCTTAAACAATTAATTTGAATTCAACTCTGTCAAGGCGGAAGTAAATTTATTCATAATTAGATTTGTTTATCCGACAGATGGCGGCATCAGTGCAAGTTGCACTTAACCGTTAATTTTTGCAAAGATATCGAAAAAGCAAAGATACACCGGAATAAATATGAAGTAAGGAAACGGAAACCGAATGAATAAATGCTAAAAACTCGCGTAGAATAGAGTTATACGTGAAGGAAAAATGAAAACCATTTTTATATACCTACAAGTATATTTGCTTACTTTTTTTGTATTGCAATTCTTTGCCTTTGAGTCTGAGTCTGGGTGTGGTCGTCGTAATCAAACAGTGGAACAGAAAAGCAAAAAAAATTGGAAAAATTATGTCACTTCAGCTAAAAAATTTAAGCCTTGAAGCAACTCAGGTTCAATACATTTTTAATTACGCCCACCGGAACACCCCCTTTTATTTTAAATGTGCTTTGACTTAGTAAATTTGAAGCTGAAAATATTTGTAAGTGTTTCCTAACAAGAGTTTATTTTCCACTGCTTAGTCACAATTTAAGTGAATATTAAGTATACATAAATCTAAAAAAAATCTAAAACTTGGGAACAGCTCTAAAAATTTTAATAAAACTTCGTACGTCCTATTAATAAGCCGTCCTAAACCGTTTGACGTTTTTTATCATTTCTAGCAAAATTTGTGAGGTTCTTAAAAGTAACAGACTGTCATTGATTTTAAAATTGAATAAGTTTTGCGATCTAGTCAAAGGATTTTGATGAAATCTGTATGCATGAAATGATTCATTTTTTCGAACGTTCTCGAATTTAAAATTTCTCAAACAAGTTTTTTCGAGAAAAAAAAAACAGTAGCTTTTATGGACATTATTTCAGTGCAGTGCAGATTTAAATCTAAGTTGAATCGGAATAATCTTATCTTGGGAATAAATTAACCCTGAGTTAACCCAAGAATTTAGATAAGTAAACTATGATTTAACTTTGGATTGAAAGTGACTGAAAAATTTCTAGACACCAGTCAAAAAATACAAAATAAATAAAAGGTTTAACCCCCAAACTGAGATGATCTCGCACTGAAAAACAGGCCCTTAGACATTGTTTATTGCCAATTGATATTACCAAAATTGAATTCTTTTAACTTTTTAAAATGTACATAGGCAGAGACAAAGAGACATATATTTACACCTTGTACAGTCGTGCATCGATAATTTATATCCTCTTAACGAAATAAAATGCCCCACTGTCTGCCGGTTGCAGCAAAAATGTAGGTGAATCCATTTCTGCGTGTCGGTCGGTCGGTAAAAGACAAAAAAGCACAAACAAAAATATCCAAGTAATAAGGCAGAATCCGATTAAATTTATTTTAATCTGCTTTGTGTGTGCGCCTTAATTTTTTCAACATCAACCCAAAAATAAAAAAAATCCCCCTATTTTCAAGATTGTTATACAAAAAATGCATTTATGTACTTACTTTACTTTATTTATTTAATTTTTTTTTGTTGCAGAATTTTGAATTCTACTTTTTTTTTATTATTTAACTTTGTAGAGATTTTATACCTTTTTGTTGTTGTTATTGCTGTTTTTGTGTTTGTAGCTGTCTGTAACTACAGTCAGGGTTGATATTATATGTAACTTTGTATAGGTTCGTATGGTATTATATTCCAACCAACCAGGCTGATTATACTCAGGGCGTGAGCTGCGTATTGTGTTAAGCAGCTTATGTGGCGATTGTGCGTTTTATTTATGGCCACGATTACATTTCAAAGGGTTTTTCATATATTAAATGTACATAATGGAGTGTAAAAAGATTGACAGCTCAAAATGTATTAATGTATATAATATAGGTATGGTTAAGGTAGATGTTAAAAAGTTAAAGCTTTGACGATTTTACACAATCGACCGGAATAAATTAAATAAGGTGCAAAATAGTTGATGGGATGGAATATTTATTATTTTTGTTGTTGCGAAAAAATTGTGTGTGTCAGAGATTTAACGCTAAATGGAAGTGTTACTTCTTAAGTTGTTCTATGGATACCAACATGTTAGAATCTCTCTCTCACTTTCATCCCAGAAATTATATCTTTAGGCAGTTAAGTCCTTAAAATTTCCTCTTGTGGTCCTTAGATATTTTTTTTTTTTAATTTTCTTAAAGTAAAAGAAGTGACATTTCGGACGGAATTAGATACACCCTTAAATTATTTAAATAATCTTATAACAGCTTTATAAATTAGACCTGTTGACACATCATAACTTATATTTTTAGAAATGTACAGGCAAAATATTTGTCTTTTTTAAAATAATTAACTTTTTCCTACCATCTAAAATTTTTAATGAATGTAGAATTTACTCGGTTTTTCGGTAAAACACTTCTCTGGTATACAATTAATTTGAAATCTCGCAGTGGTTTTCATGCTTAAACTTATATAAGTTATATTACGTCAGAAACTTATAATTTTTCAGCTTCATGAAAAGACCTTTAAATTTCACCAATGACGTCGTTTCCTCATTCAATCCACAGTCTTGATGGGACTTTGAGTGTTAACTATCCATCCCATAGTCTGCGTGGAGTACATTCACTTCAAAAATGTGTGCAGAAATAATCATCCCGACTACAGAATCCGTCGAATCAGCTGCTAGGGAATCAGATTTAGTTTTGACATTTTTACTATGAGTCAAAAATGTCAAAGTTGAGACAGATTCCCTCCGCGGCTCATTCGCAACTGGTGTGAAAATTGATTTTTTTTTCATACGAAAAAAATATCATGCAGAAAATATATATTACACGTAGAAATTATCATGCGAAGAATAAAGTATTTGAGAAAAATATCATGCGAGAAATGTACTATAAAAGAAGTTTATCATGCGAGAAAAATATCATGCTGGAAATATACCATACGAGAAAAAACATCATGCGAGAAATATATCATGCGAAAAAAAATATCATCCGAGTATACATATATCATACAAAATAAATCATGCAATAAATCATTTGAGAGATATACCATTCAAGAAGTATATCATGCGAGATAATTATCACGCGTGAAAAATACCATAAATGAAATATGTTATAGGAGAAAAATATCATTCGAGAAAAATATCACACGAGGAAAGTATCAGGCGAGTAATATATCATGCTAAAATTAAATTACGTGTATAAAATATCGTGCGAAAAGTGTTTTATATGAGAAAAATATGATGCAAGAATTATATCACGCGTGAAAAATACCACACGAGAAAAATATCTGGTCGGAAATATGTTTATCATGCTAGAAATATAGAGAAAAATATCGTGTGCAAAATATTTCATACGAGAAAAATATCATTTTAAAAATACCATGTACAACATATATCATACGAGAAAAATATCATGCCAGAGAAATATCATGCGTGCAAGATATAATGCACAATATATGACGCTTGGAAAATACCATGCAAGAAATATACCATTAAAGAAGTTTATCATGCGAGAAATATATCATACTAGAAATATATCATGCAGGCATTATATCATACGAGAAAACTATCATTCGAGTAAAATATCATGCGTGAAGAATATATCATACATAAAAATCATTCAAGAAATATATCACACAAAACAAATATCTTGCGAGCAATATGGGTGATTTTCAGCAAACTGATTCTTGTATGTCTCTTGGCGATTTAAGTTATTTACCAAGTATTTTTTCTGCTATTTGTATAAGCTAGAAGAAAAATTAACATTTATTCAAAAGTATCAGTTTTCTGAGAGTTGCCAATTTACCATTCAAGAGGTATAATTATAATGCAAAGAGTATGATGAGTGAGAAAAATTCCATGCGTGATAGATATACGAGAAAAATATCATTCGAGAAAAATAAAATCAATCATGTAAAAATATATCATGAGTGAAAAATACCATGTGAAAGATATATCACAAGAAACAAATATTATGAGAGAAATCTATCACGTCTGAAAATTGTTTCCTTCGAGAAAAATATCATGCAGAAAATAAATCACACGTAAAAATGCCTACCAGAAATATATCATAAGCGAAAAATATAATATTTTTTCGCTTGAAATATATTTTATACGAAAAAATTACATTTGAAAAATATATCATGCTAGTTTAATATAATTCGGGAAAAATATGCGAGCAATGTTTTATGATGAAAATATCATATTGAAGAAAAGACATCAATTTGGAAACCATTTTGTGTGCCATGGGTGTGTGGGAGTTAATAAGCTCTAACCTCTTAACCAAGCCTAGTTTACAAATTTGTCTCGAAATAAATGCAACTAAATGGGCTTTTCCAAAACAAATTTTATGACGAAAACTAATTTTTTGAAAACCCTTTGGTGCATAAATTATTAATGTTTCATTTAAAATTTGATTTCACTTCGCTTTGAGGTATAAACAAGGCTTTAAAAACAAATTAAAACTCAATTTAATTTTTTACTTAAACACAAATTTATCAAGCTTGCAGGAATTTTAAAATCATTATTATTTTAAGCTAACAATTAAAAAAAAAAAATCTTTGTTTTACCTACCTACCGTCACTTGAAATTAAACTTGCTTCAGACCCAATACCTGATAGCAGCTTTTATTTGCTTTATAAATTTCTCTTGAAAAGTATTCTGAAATTTTCTATGAAGCCTTAAAAAAACTAAATGATGCTCATGATGTTAAAATTATAAATTTCTAAGGTAGGTAGGTAGATAATGTAGATACCTGCGAGTAGGTATAAAAGATTTTCTAACAAAAGCTTTAAAATATAGTTTATAATAACATTTTTCTCCTATTAATTGCCTTTCTTCTTTTTTTCTTTTCAGGTGAGTGCCAATTAGCTTTCAATTAAAGTTTCCATTTAGCTGTAACAAGTAAGTTGCTACAACAACAAAACAAAAATCTATACAACGCGATTCTTCTGTAAAAAAAAATCAACAACAAAATAATGCCATTTAGCTACGTGTCACAGAGCATACTACTTGCATACATCCTTTCTCTTTTCTATTATTGAATAAGGTAGGTACTGCCTTGATTATCCTTTCATTTTATAACATAGGTACCTTCATGGTTATCTTGTTTTACCTATGAAAGGCGCGAACTACGAGTAGATATTCGTCCTTTTCCATCGTTGCCGAAGGATTCGATGGAACGAACATTTTTATACATACCATATAGGTATGTACCTACGTACCTAACCTACATACATATGTGCATAATGTATATATTGGAGTTCTATAAAAACAAACAGTAATTTCTAAAATGAACACAACTGGAGACAAACAACACCTGTGCCGAAAAAGAAACCCTTTTTGTCAGACAGAAAAAAAAATTAAAACTTTAACGAAGAACGTGCAAAGGAAAACGATTTCTTTTCGCAAGGACTTTGTCATTCACCCTTAAGAAAAAAAAAAGAAACAACGCCATAAGACACCTTTTCCCTTCAAAGAAATGTCCTTTCGATCTCGACAAAACTATCCTTGAAAGTGAAAAAAAAAAAACAAACAAAAAAATTGAAATGCGAAAATTGGTGGATTTCCAGCCACCTTCCTACCTACCACTTCGACATTAGGACTTAGGAACACACACAAGAGGTCGGTCGGTGTTGATGGTGTGGTTATGGGGTGCGCTAGAGTGCGCTATCATCAGAGGGACACAAAAAAATTGCATCCTTCCAATTGAGTGACAAGAATCATTAATGGTTGTTTTCTATGTGTCTTTCACTCCATATCTTTGTTGTTGTGAGGATATATATTTGTATTAGATGCACATGTGCATCTAGCACCAGCCCCAACCCCAACCCTATGACGAAGACAACTTCCTCATTTGTTATGTTATCCTTTAACTTCATTTTCTCGCTTTGTCTGTCGCGTCTTCGTCCTTTTTTTCAAATGAAATTGTACTGTACGACAACGAACGAGAACGACACAAAGAACGGTCTTCTGTAGCAAAGATATAGTTTTCAAAATAAAAAAAAAGAGTTAGTATTGCACTTGTATTTGTATATCTGTGTTCTGCCAAGCATAATGGGTGTTGTCTTTAAGATATCCTGAAAAGTGTCACCCAAATAGAATATCAATCCTTGTTAATTGTGAATTTTATGTGCACAAACAATAGCGACGACCGAAAACGACAGCGTCGACGGTGTGTATGCTGGTTTTACTTCTAATTTTGTATATTTTTTTTGTATTGTGTTCGTTTTTGTCCTTCGTCTTGTCTCGTTTCGTGTCGTTTTCGTGTGAGGACGTCGTCGTCGATGTAGTGGCAAGATACGAATGGCAATTCATTCGAATTTAAATGAGTTTTTTGAAGGTAGCGATCCGTTTTCTTGTTGGCTTACAGTGTTAAGGGATAACATAAAATTACACGCACACTATGCAAAAATTTAAATCCAAAAGACACATTTTATGGGTTTTTATATCCTGGGCATTTCCTTGTATCGAAACAAGAAAATGGGGATGTACCTATGCTGTTAGCTGCGCTACTATTAGTCCTCCTCCTACTGTTGGTCGTTATTTTGTTTGAGTATTTGTTATGTCTGAAGCTTGAGGCATTCATTTTCAACATTCGGGATATACAATTTACGATTTATGGGCAAGTTTTTATGGTGTTTGCATTTAGGATAAGAACTTCAGTTGGTTTAAGTTTTAGGATTTGAATTGTGTTCGTTGGTCGTTCGTTTCGGCATGAAATTTTTATCGGTAGGTATGAAAACGCGAAAGAACTTCAATAAGACTGATTACAATCTTTTCAAATAGGTAGTCTTTTTTTTTTTGACTTCCTGGAAATCAGCAAAAAGGGCGGTGGAAAATGGAAATACGTCCTCCTTTAAGCAAGGACTATACCTTTAGTATGTTTTTTTTGTTCAGATTCCCTTTGGCGTTAAATGAATAACGTTTAATTGCTTAAATATGCAATTGAGGTGTGCGGCAATGGAGATTTAGACCTACATAAATAAGATTGTTTGATTAGGGACAAAAATTGTGGAGTTTTGAAAGTGCGGGGGTTGCTTTTGAAGTACACCCTCCATATTGACATGCAGTAATAAAATCGTTCCTAATTTTTTTTTGTACAGGTAAACCTTGTAGGGACGTGACTTTTATAATTTTAATGCAGAAACCCTTATTTTAGTCACTTAAAAAGTTATATAGCCAGTGAACAATGAATATTTTTAAAATTGCAATTTTTATAATTTTGAATAAACAATGCAAGTAAAATTCCTTCAGATAAATCTTTTCCGTTTGTTCAATGTAATTGAGGTTTGGATGAACATGTTTCTATTTAATATTTACATTTCAGACTAAAGCTCAGAAATTGCCCAATTTTCAAACGAAAAAGAGTCACAATCAGCTTCTGTAGTTTTTTTTTCATCAACTGGCCGCTGCACAATAGTACAAGTTGTATGGAGATGGAAAGGCAGTCTTAAATCTATAAAATCAAAAGCAAATCAAGATCAACTAACGGGATCTTCAGTTTCGGTTAAGAAATTAATCAAAAACAATACAAAATTTTAATTTGAAAACGTGACGGATGTGACACGTCATCGTTACGGGTATGACCGAGTATGATTTGTATGCATTAAAAAAATATTAATAAACGATATTTAAACGGGGAACCGATATCATAGATGTATAATCATTGCTTGAATGATGCGAGAAATATTTTTTTTTTCTAAAGAAAATTAAGTTTTTCTCACTAAAAAGTGTATTGATTTCTCACTTCAATGAGATTTTTGATTTTTTCCATTTAAAAAAAGAAAACTAGAGTAGATTTACTAAGAATTGTATCCATTCATCGCGAATTCCACATCTAGAAGCAACAATACTGAAAATGAGTTGAAAAACAGAAAGAATTAGTTTTAATACGTTAACTTGTTACGGGTATGACATACATACATAGACTTGAAATTTTTATTACGTTCAGCACTAATTGCAAATGCTTGAAATTTCGTCTGACGCGAAATCATAGTAACCTTTTTCCCTAAACTTTCAGTATCATACAAACTTTGTTTTGTTTTTGTAGTAATGAAACATATGATTACTTTTGTTACGAGTGTGACACAAACCACTGCCCGAAAACTACTGAGCTTGTAATTACTATGGAATAGCTAAATGTTACAAAAGCATGCTCAGAATTATGACTAGTGACAATAGGCACCAGTAAAAGAATGTCTCCACTTAATTTTGTGCGGGAAAAGAATGCTCGAAGCATTATATTTCCGGAAAAATTGTGACATTTTATGTATATTTCGTTGTTTCATTTTTGTCAATTATTTAGACGTTTTAAGGACGCATGACTGAAATAAAATATAATATCCGTAAGGAAAATGAAGACATAAGAATTGATAAAAGAATAAATAGAACAGCTGTTTAAAATCAGTCAGTGGCGTAATGGGAAAGGGTGCAAAAAGGCCACATACAGATTCGGGAAATAATTTTTCATTTCAAAACAAGAATTTATTTCCAAACTAGCAGATAGGGAAAGAACTTTATAACGAAAAACGTTTATTAGTTTGAAACAAATGTCTACCAATTGCCTTAAAACCACTTTTTGCCAGAGAAGTATAAAAACTTTTAAAATTTCGAAAATTTTTGAAGTGTTTTAAACCAAAGACATCGTTGCCATCCTTCAATGGAATTTAACAGTTAATGGCTTAACAGATGGGGACAAGCACATTTTTTTTTGACGGAAATAAATTAATTTTTATCCAAATGTGAACCAATTTTTCTGAAATCACTTTTTCGACATCGTGGTCATCTGTCAATAGAATCTGACAATTGAAAGATGGAGGACCAACCATATTTTTACAAAAAAGTTTATTTTGATCCAAATGTCAACCAATGGCACTAAATTCGATTTTTTTTCAGAGAAGGAAAAAAACGAAAATAAGTCTGACCTGGGAAAAATGAGGGAGCATTTATTTTTTTTATCAAAAATTTATTTATCTTTAATAGACAAAATTAACAATAATAATCGCCTTTGAAGTACCCTCATTGCTTTCATGAAAATCACTAAACATTCATTGATCACCTTTGCAGTTCTCTATTTTTATTTTTAGAAACTGATTTCATAAAAGAAAATCCTTATCCTAATGCTTTACCTTTTACTTTATCAAACTCCAATGACAAAAATGTAAGTATTGAACTGTCGATGAAATGATTTTTATTCACGCCGTTTCTTGTATATGAATTTAGCAAAACACTTTTGGATTAATTCCGCATTTGTTACTCAAAAAAAATTTATAATTGTTCATTCAGTTTTCCAAAAAGGTGCTTAAAAAAAATAAAATAAAAGTACACTTTTAAGCTTTAAAAACTTAATGACAGCTCATTTTCCTAAACTGAAGAATTATTTTAAACAAAAAAGATATCAATAAAGTCAATTAAATTGAAAATTATACTTTTTTTAAGACAAGTGAAATGCGGTAGGCCTAGCGAACGAAGCTGGTGCTATATTAAATTCATAGTCCCATACCTGCCTTGCTACAATTTAATATTAAAAATGCGAGCACTCAACTCGAAGTACTTTCCTGTTTATCGGATTGTTGGCTTTATATTCATTGGTATTTAACAGAAATCTTTAAAAAAATCTTTGTATTCTACAAAAATGCATTTTTAGATAAATATAAAAACAACAAAAATATTTGTGAAAAAAAATATGTTTGTCTGCTGTCTAGAGTTTAATGTCTGGCAGCGACTGGGTTGATGGGAATTTAGCTGTTTGTCAGTTTTGGTTAATATATGATTGAGAAACTCAGAATTCTATTTTGAACTAACAAGTTCTTGTCAAAAGTGTTGCCAACTCTAGCCAAAGTAAAATTGATAAGATATTTTGCACTTTATGATATTTTATTTTGTGATATCTTTACAAAAAGTAAAAAAAAATTACTAAAAGACGATTTTATTAAGAACTTTTTCAATATTATTTATGTAGCAATTTGACCTTAAAGTGAAGTTCCTTATGGTTTCACCATTCAACCTGCTTTCACTTTTTACATGCCTTAAAAACAACCCTGATGGTAAACTAAATGCTTGTTTTCCTCTCTTTCAATTTTAAAGGTTCCGTTTTGTCATTTGTCCATCACCATCAGATCCAATCAACTAGTAGAATAAGCAGCTGTTTTATTTCTGCCTTTTTTCTTCATTCTATTTCTGTCCTCTTTTGTTTATTTTTTTATAATATTTAAAATGAAATCAAACTGGAATCAAAAATTAAAATGAAATTCGTCCTGTTTTACGTTATAAATGAATCCAAACAAATATACTTTCACATTTTTTTTTAACAAAACATACCTAAGTAGGAAGAAGGGTTATTTTTTTAAATTTCATAAAAAATAACTGTGTTGGCAATTCCTAAAAAGACAGATTTTAATTTACGTTAATTTTGTTTTGTTTATATTTTTATTAATTTTTTTTGTACAGCGCCGCCATTGATGTGATACTACTGACAGTGTTTATGGCAAATATTTTTTTTCTTCTTAATTTATCTTAAAATTAAATTTAAAAATAGACAGTATAGCAGCATCAGCACACATCAGCAAGTAAAAGAAATTTTTTGCAAATTTATAATAAAAATAGAACATGGTGGCAGGGGAATTCTGCCTTATTTTCTGTATCTGAAAATGTGTGTCGATGGCTGATGTTGTTTTTTTGTATTTTTTTTTTTTTGTACGATTGTTCTGGCGCAAGTCGAATTTATTATTAGAAATCACAGAAAAGAATAAACATTTACATTATTATGTTTCTGAGGGATGTTTTTTTTTCTTTTTAATTTCTTTGTCGAATTTTAAAGAGGGTTGATGTAGGCTGTCAGTTTAAAAATTAAATTGCTATTGATACTTTTATTTTTACTTTCACAAAAAATATTTAACTGAAAATACATTTGTTATACAATTTACAAACACATAACCTAAGAATACATATACATTTCTTAGTTCAATGAATGTTTGACCGCAAACGTGCGCTTTAGTGATATGATATCGCATAATAATAATCAAGTGGGGACGGTGGTGGATGTCAAATGCATTGCAATGAACAATTTAATTTAATTGCACACTCTCTGGTTTGCGTCAAAGGAAGCAGCTCGAAGGCGCTACATAGTCATTATGGCCGACACATGTAATCTATATTGAAGTGGTCGAGGCCATGGACTAAGTTGGATGTTGTATTTGTACATAAGATCATCATCAACATCATGTATCTATGGCAGTTTCAGTTTGGAGTGGGCATTTAATGTATGTCAATAGTCACACGCTTTGATTAATTGATGAAGAGATGTAATACAACTTAAGTAATTTACCAATTGGGTGTATATGGTGGTAAAGGAAGAGATCAAGTAGGGAAATATCTACTGAATATTATGGTAACTGATATACCCATCTCAACTTATGTTATTTTGTAAAAATGTCCCATACGTACAGTAAAAAACACAAAAATGTCAATACTGAAAATTTACAGTAGAAAAAAAATGATTGTAACTTTTCATCCTAACTTTAACACATCACAAACTTAATGTATAGGGTGTTCCAACAAGAGATCTCTATTTTTTTTGTATTGTTAGTTGTGATATTTTTATTTCTATCTAAAGACATTATCACATAAATCATTTAAGTTATTTAATACAATCATGTTTTACATCACTTACCAGTCCAAAATATTCAAATTTATCAATTAAATTCACTTAAGCTTGGTGATAATGAATATTATAGGACATCATCGGACAAAATTTACGCCAACTGACATACCCTTTTTTTGAAAATTGGTTGTCTAACTGTCAAAGTTGATACAAATGATGTGTGTGATCCTTAGTTGTTGCAAATAATGTGATTTGTATTAATTCTTCTTTACAAAAGATTTGTTCACGCCAATATTGGGTGCGTTTTTAACAACAAGTTGAGTTATTTCTATAAAAAAAATCGTCTTAATCCACTGTTTAAGAACAAAGAACATGACTAAAATGTTTGCCAGGTCCTCTTTTAAAGCATTTTTGACAAAATATTTTTTTACTCGATTCTAAAAAAGTGAAAAAGACATTTAGAGTTAAATGTGTAGGAAAAACCTTTTATTTTTTAATTAGAGCACACAATTTTTTTACCACACCCACTTTTTTTGAGGTTTATTGGGCAAAACAAGTATATGCTAAATCTAAAAAATAGCCACTTTTTTTCGTAAGTATAGTTCAAGGCATTAAGGAAATCATACTTTTTTTTTATAAAACATAAAAAATGTTCTTCTTAAAAATGCTTCTAATTTGGAAATCTTCCCAAAAACATAAATAAGATAAGTTGTTCCATAATCTATCGGAAAGATTTGAAATTCCATAAAAAAAAGTCTCTCTCTTTAATTTTTCTTCTAAATCTTTTTTCTTTTCTGTTATCATTTGTGGTGTCCGAAATTTTATATTCAAAAACTGTTTCTCTTAAAAAAAAAAATATTAATTCTTATGGTACAAGTATGACTTCAAAACTCTTATATCTGACAGTCGATAAAATGATATTTGTTCGCCACTGAACCATTGTGTATGAAGAGGTTAAATGTTTAAAATATTAAGCAGTCTACCTATTTATATAAAACTTTCAGGTAAACATTTGGCATCACAACAAAAATTTTCGCCCACTGACACGCCCACTTTTTGAAATAGATCATCAAATTGTTCAAAGTTGACGGAAATAAGAAGGACGTTCTTTAAAAGAATTGTTGATAATGTAATAAGTAATAATTCTACCATACTAAACTTTTTTCTTCACTTTTGGGAACTTTTTTGAAAAAAATTTCGTTTTTACTAATATCCATGAAATCAGAACGAATTTTAATTATAAGTAAAAAACAAAAAATTAAGCCAAATTTTCTCCCAGCCGCTCTTGAGGGCGTTTTTGAAAATGTTTTTTTTTTCACCGTTCCCCAAGAAAATATGAAAAAAAGATACCACAACGATAGGTTAGGGCTGGGTAGGCGAACATTTTTAGAGCATTGTGCCGTTTTTGAAAAATAAATAATTTGAAAATTCTTTGGAGTCACAAACTTCAGGCTGTTTTCAAAAAGGCCAAATTAAAGAATTATATTGATAGTAACTTTTTGACGCAGATACTGCAATTTTTTAAAAAAGCAATCGTCAAAACGCTCTCTGGCTTTTCAATATTAGGTTCATTGATAAGTTGTTTTTACTGCATAACTGAACCACAGATGATGTATTCAAACTTTATTTCCTTGGTGCTCTATTACATGACGACTTATAAATCATGACTTTTTTTTCGAAGTTAAATGAGTGCGGAGATGATTCTCGTTCACACTTATTAAATTTCGAAAAAAATCATGACTCAAAAGTCGTCGAGTAATTGGTCACTAGCATAAATTGCATAATCGATTGCAATGCTAAAGCAAAAGAAGAAGGGTGGATTTTAGCATTTTGCGTTTAGGAACGTTCTGTAAATACATTTTTGACGCAAGTGAAGTTTTCGAAAAGGGCAACATTCTTAATCTAGTTTTCTAGTAACTAATAGGGAAACGAAATAATTTCCCAGTGTACAGCACTTTATCTGTGAATCTTAACATAGTTAATTATTTTGAAAATCTAAAATTTTTAAGAAACAAACAAAATGATTTCTCAAGAAAGGAAAAGCCGACTCTTTCAAATCGCTATTATAAAAAAACTTAACTCGATCCTGCCACTCAAAATATTTTACACAATATTTCATCACGTGCCACTAATAATACGCGTGCCAATGGTTCTCTATCGCTGGTCTAGGACGCTATGGAAGTCATAAATTGGATTTTGTATGGCTCTTTAGTAATTTTCTTTAGAAGGTGGATTAAAAATGCTATTTATGCACAGAACTACCTCGACAATAAACATACATATCAGGTTTTAAGACATAAACTCGGTGCTTTTGAAGTTTGCAGGTATTAGATGCAAGTTTTTTTTGTATTCAATAAATGATGGTTCTTTGTAAAATATAAACTAATAAGTCTGACCAGGGAAGACCAATAAACATTAACTTTCTCTTAGTTGAATTTTTAATTAAACTTAAAAGAAGGTTCTAATTTGAAAAATCCACGAATATTTTTTGTTTTTGTCTGCCCCTGAACTAGTAAAAAGTACGCACGTTACGAAACGATATTTTCACCTCTTTTTTAGAAATTTTTTATTATTTAAACTCGTTAGGCAAGCAAATAGTCATCGAAAATTTATAACTGCCTTGTGCTATCAGAAGTGATGGGAATGACAGTTTAAAGTTAGAAAAATGGTGCGAAATCTGACATTGAAACTCTTGTTGGAAGATCCTGCATTTGTTTTTGATATAAAATTAAAAGTATTTTTACTATTTTTCGATTGATAGAAAAAATCATTGCGTCTAGGTCTTCAGTTTTTATTGTAAAAAAGTTAATTTCAGAGGAAAAAAATATATTCTTTTTGTCAAAAATTACATGATTATGAAATTTTGTACTGACAGCATAAATATTTTTAAGCGTTTTGTAAGAGATCATCTTTCAACCTTTAATTTGGTGTATAATACGAGTAATACAACTCTTAGCCAAAGGTAAATAAAAAAAACACCTTCAAAGTCTTAAGTGGTGTAAATCAATCATCACAAATAAATCAATATGAAGCCGCATGGTTGGAATCAGCGTAGTTTTTCCTAACAAAAGTTTGAAAAATGTTGTTGTTTTTATGTATTTACAATATTATGTATTTTTTTTTAAATACTTCATTATTTCTTATTTCTGTTAATATTGAAAATTTTTCGTAAATAAGTTATCAGGGATCGCATACAAAGTATCACAAATTTATCACGAAGAAATTTGAATTAAATCAATTTTTGTGTAGTTCAAGTAGACGGGACTAACTGAACCTAATTATCCTTAAGAGGTATACGAGGTGGTGAATATATTGAATTTTTATTAAAGTAATAAGAACTTATATGAGATCATAAAAGTGACTTTTAAACTAGATTTATATCCAACTGCTCACACATACTTTTAAGCGAAACGAAATTAAAAATTAAATACGTGTTGCTTCTAAATGTAATAATTTTATTTAACTATCCTATTTAACTACTACATATATGATACCATCAAGCTGTTATCCATTATTGAAAGCATTTTCACGGCTTCTTTTGATGTAGATATTTCCCCAAATCACTCTATAAACAATTTACTCCTTCAGTTCAACGATCATCGTTAATATACCTGTGAGACCAACGAAAACTTGAACTCACAAAAGGTTTATTGTGCGCTCGCTCAGAAATTATTATTATTGACCATAAAACAAAAGTTCAATGCCTTTATCATCAAGCTATGGAAATATAAAATCAACTTGTCTACAACCCTATCGTTCATCAACAATACTATTATTATTAAAATAAAAAAAAAAACTTTAAGAAATATCAAGCATAAAAAAAAAACATCAGTCCCTAAGGGTTTCCCCGAGGCACTCCAATTTGCATCAAACTTTTCATAGCTTTTTCCTTTTCAAAGGTAAAATTGTTATCTTCGAACTATGCAAAATTCCTTTCGTTATTTTTATTATTTTTTAGTTTTTTTTTTGTGTTTTTGTTTTTGCTAGCCTTTTCCCTTGGCTATTAAAATTCCAGGATTATAGCATTATAGACCATTCAGTTTATCCTTTTGCTATGTGCTGCACACAAATTCTTCTCTCTTTTCGGCTCATAAAAGTCTGATTGATGATCCCTATGATCTCAGTATCTTTATATACCTTTGTAGTATAATTTAGCTGCTTGTAGAAATTCCTAGATGAATCCCTTGTGATAAATATTATTCGGTACTAAATAAATTGGAGAAATATCCTTTTTTAGGGAATGTATTTTTGTCTATTTTTTTCTTTTACTAAATTGAATTAATTTTGATTATTTTTTTTTAATAATTTATTACTGCGAGGTACTAACAGATCTCTGTTTGTGCACAGGAGTGCTATAAAAAAATAAACCTTTTTTTTTGAAAAGATTTTCCTGAATATCCTTGTTCTGGACATATTTAAACAAAAGCAAATCACATTATCCTTGGATATTCTGGATTTTTGTGTTTTTCCTTCAAACCCTTGAAATATATTTCCATATAATCTACGAGTATTTCCACATTTGGGCTGATAAAATTTATATTCATTCGAATAATCCTTTTTTTAGTTTTGTTTCGGCTCTTCAAAAGGATAATAAGAAAACGAAGACCGACGACGACGCCCGCCGATTAATTCCTTGGGGGGAAATCTTAAGATCTTATGCTGTGCGCTATTCTAGATATTTGTAGTATGGTTATGCCATTGTTCGAGAGTTAAGAAGAAAAAAAAAAAAAAATCCTTTCTACTACTGGTTTGGATGATTGGGTTGGGGTTTTGTGTATTTGCCTTAAGGATGAGTGTGGGAGTATACACAGAGGCACTACGCAAATGAGAAGTGAAATGAGCTAAAAGACAAAAGGATTTGCTTTTCTCCTTTTTATTTTCCTATTTCGTGCTGTCTTATACTTATTTCATGCTATTGGCATTATCTGCGGTTTTGTTCTTTTTTTTTCTTTTGCTTTCTCCTATCTGTTTTAGTCCTTGTTTAAAGAGTTCCTTGTGCAAACGCAGTTACTTAGTTGGTTGTGTTTGGCGCCTTCAGGCCAAAACACTAGAATTCAATTCAAACTGCAAAGCACATCGATTAGGGACTTTTGCCAACAATGCATTTGCAAAAATAGCAGAGAAAAAAAAATTTTGCTCTGAAAAAAAAGGACGAAAGACGAGAACATTGATATTCCCCCAAGTATCCTATTTGGTGTATTCCGGAGAGAATCGGCAGGAGTAGGTACTATTTCCCCGAGCTCATTTCGTATTGTTCCATCTTCTGTATATATTTATATTCGATGTTGATACTATATATGGCGTGCCTTGGTTATTTCCTTGGGTTTGCATATTTAATACTCCAAGGATAATGATTTCCATGCGCCTGTTGTTGTTTGTGTTATTGTTTTGGCATTGCTGGTGCTACTGTTGCTACTGCTACCGTCGAGCGATGATGGCGTTGACGGTGATCCTTTTGGGATCGCTTTTATTCTTATTTTCATTAACTCTCCTGTCTGTATGTGTGATTTGTGCATGATTTCGCTTGTGGCGAATTGATTGACGATTGTTAGTTAGAAAAAACTGAATCAACTTCTAAGGATATATAAATGTATAGGAATATCCTGTTGTGAATAAAATTGGTGTGTGGCTTGGTAAGTCTATGATTAGTCTGTGTTTGGACAGCAGGCGGTGCATGAGAAATCGATAAAGTAAATGCAAAACATTTTGCTATAACTTGAATGTTGTTGCTTAAAACAGGATATGTTACCACCAGGACGAAGGGAATTATTATCGTAATTACTCTCTCCATAAATTGTGTTATTTATAGAGTTCGGGGTTGGGCGTTGACGAGCGAGAATGAGCACAGGAGTTCGTATAGCAGAAACATTGCCAGCAAATAATTATTCTTAGCCAGAACCCCGATAGCTTTGTTATAAAGAGAGAGAGAGAAGAAAAGTGGAATGGCTACACCATATAAAGCCCTGGATCCTTTTTTTTGCACTTGCATCGTTTTTGTGTGCGGTTTTTCGAGTATTTTTTTATTCCTTTCAACGGAAAACATTTAATGAGTCCAAAGAGAGTGATGTGAGAATGATAATGATGGTGATGATGATGATTGTGTGCAGCGGCGGCGGCAACAGCAGCACAGAGCCGAGCCGAGTCGAGCGGTTCGAATAGGAGATTCATTGCTTTCGAAGGCGTTAATTGTAACGATTCATATAATATGGCACGCTCGAGGAAAGTAAAGCGAGAGCGCGCAATTTATATGGTGGTAGTATTTCTGTGGTTATTGCTACATACCATATCATCAGAAATGGGAAATTCGAAGGGACCGCGACGGGAAGGAATGGATGGATGGATGGATGGCAATGTAAACTAAACCCTCAGTCTGTTGAGGAGATTAATTAAGTGCAATTTAGTGCCGCGAATGTGAAGGAAGGATTTATACTAGCAAGTGGTTAAATTAGTGATCAGAGTGTGGTCGAGAAATCAATGATTTGTCGGTGTCTTCTTTGAAATTAAATGGTGCAGTTGCATTTCAATCAAAATAAAAGAGACTAATAGGCAGGTTACATCTGCTTAAAATGATTTTCTAAATGTCTTTAATGTATGTAGTGTCTAATAATTCAATTTATATCTAGGAAAAAACTAGATTTTTGCAAAATATTTTGTTAAAGCGTTTTAGTTTGGATTTATAAATTAACTTGAAATAATAATCATGTTTCGGTCATCAGTCACCAAAATTCTTCAAGCTAAATTTCAAATAGTATTGTGTACCAAAGTTTTCTTAAAATTATTTTTGGGTAAAAAAAAAACTTTTTTATAAAATCGATTAATTGAAAATTTGAACTTAATTGATTTTGAACACATTTTAATTTATTAAAAATATAAATGTTTATTTTATGCAAAAACTGCGGTACCTACCTCCCAACATATACCTATAAAAATTCTTAAGGCAAATCTCATATCTTTCGAAAACGACTTCTACGATTTTGATAAAATTATTCCTGTGTACTATAGTAAGAACGTTCTTCTATAAACTATGAACAAATATTACTTTTAGCAACAATAAACAGTAGGTTCCTCCCCTAAAACTTAATTTTTCGATTAGGTTTGAATTTTTTTTTATAATTTATGGTTGTTCGGATTTAAATCAATTGTTTAATTCAATAACTACCAAAAAGTATAATTAATATTGCTACCCTATAGAAATTTTCCAACTCCAACAATTTTTAACTTTTTTCACAGTAATTCATATTATTCCGGTATTCAGATGGTATTCTTTTCTTCTACTCAAACTAAGGCTCATTCAATATGAAAAAACCGCAGAGATATATTAATATAGAGGGTGCATTTTAGCGAGGGGTTGTGCAAATGCACCCTTTTTGGGCTTTGCATATACATAACTCGAAAACGAATAAAAATTTCGAGATAATGTTTAAAACCTCTTTTGTAGACAATAAAATTAACCATCGAAATGGGTTACTCAGAAAAATTTTTAAAACATTTTAGTTACCTAAATTTTAAAACAATCATTGTAAAATAATGTGAATCTCACTTTTTTTTACATATTTTTTTACCTTCAGATATAGGTATGTATATGTATTGCTATATATTAAAGAAACATTATTTAATATTCTTTAAAATGTCATATTCAGAGGAAGTTTTGCATTGAAATCGACTGAAAATCGGTTGCTCAAACTATGCTGATTTTAAAATTTAAAAGTCAAATATTTATTGCTCTTTTGAGAAACTTCTTAGATGAAACGCTCAAACTATTTGTATGATTCATTCTTGACCATTTAAGTTAAAAATAATAGCGAAATTTGAATTCTTTTTTCGCAGTTTAAGGATTGCCATACAATTTTTTTTTTTATTATTTTTACTGCCAAAATCAACAAACTAGCTCTTATAAGCCAGGTTTTTGAATATATAATAGCCAATTATACCTTCTTACAAATTAAAAAAATGGTGCCAGATGAGTTTTTCAATCGAAAGTGCTTGCTATTCGAACTCAAAGTTTTTAAAGAAGGTATTATAAGAAATTCAAGTTTTGACAACCAAACTCATTTAGCACCATAGGTATATTTTTCATGTTCAAGAATGAATAATTAGTTAACATTTATTCAAAAATTGGGTTTGTAAGAGCAGTTTTGTTGATTTTGGAAAATATTTTAAATTTTGAAAAAAAAAATTATATGGCAACCTTAAAATAGCGAAAAAATTTAAATTTAATTTTTATTTTAGACTTAAATGGTAAGAATAAATCATACACCAAGTTTTAGCGTTTCATCTTACGAGTTTTTCAAAAGAGACAAAAATGCCATTTACATATTTTACTTTTAAATCTTACTATCAACTTAGTTTGAGCGACCGTTTCTTGGTCGATTTTTATGCAAAACTTCTTTTGAATATGTAATTTTAAAGAAAATTAAATCATCTTTTTTTTTATATAGAACAATGGTAATACCTTTGTCTGCAGTTAAAAAAGATATGGGAAAATAAGTAAAAAAAGCCCAAAAATGTGATTTTTCACATTTTTTTTGCAATGATTATCTCAAAATTTAGGAAACTAATTTTTTTTTTTTTGAAATTTTGGTAAATAATTCATTTTGGTGGTAAATTTCATTCACAATTCGTCACAATTTTAAGTGAACATTTTTAGCAGATCTTGCCAAATTTTTATTTTATGTTTTAATTTGTAATTGATGATTAACTCATACGTAATACATAATTTGTCGCAAACAAATGTATACTACATTAATATTACAGTCCCATTCGGCTAATCATCAGTTTTCTGAAGTCACATCACACGTGACGCAATTTATAAAAATTGAGCATCTGGAAACTTTTACGAATCCCGAAAAAGGCTATTGAAGTACTGCTCACTCTCAAAATGTTACCGCTCTGCAATGAACTTTAAAAAACACATCAGGTGTTTTTCTTTTTTTTTAGCTCTGAGCACAGCATGGAGTAGAGCTCGAGCTATTGGAGTGTGCTCTAAGCAGAGAATGATCAGAGCCCTCCGATATAATTTTAAAAGACATCTACGCACTGAACTGTCGTACAATTGCGATAAGTGCAGTGCACCTAAATTATTGAGTACTGACTTAATTTTCATCTGACAGCTGGCCAGTTAAAAACTGGAATAATTCAAAAATATGAACTGAAATTGATGTGTTGAATGCGCCCATTTGAGTAAAAAAGAGTGAGGTTAACTGCGCTCGACTAGTAACTCTATTCGCTAGGTCTTTTTATGTTGAGCTTATGGAGCTAGCTCTGATTTAAAAAAAGAAAATTAATTGAGCGCTCTGAGTACTCTGAGCTAAAAAAGAAACACAGATTTTTTTTGACACCTCAGTGCTATGCTCGGAGTTAAAAAAAGAAAAACGTCTATTAACGCAATTCTAAAATTTTGGTAAAATATTATTTTTTCTTAAATTTGTAGAAAATTATTTTACCAAACGCCGTTGTTACATTTTTGCTTGATTTGGGTATTTTGAACTCCCCGGCTGAAGTACTCAATTCTTGACTTACAAAAAAGAAGACAATACAAATGGAAGGAGAAAAGCTTTATTTTGGGACAATTATTTTTTTTTAAATGTGTCCAGTTTCAAAAACACAGCTTTACGAACTTATTTATAAGCCGAAAACTAAAGATGAATTAAGAGCATTATTTTACTGAGCGTTCATATTCAAATTTATACATAAAGTCCTGCAAAAATGTAATCAAAAATATTGTTTTTGGCAAAACAATTGACCTATTCGAACGTAAAAATTAAATTTAGTTAAATCATCTGAAAAACAATTGTTTTCTAAAAATCTGCCAAATTTCTCATTTCCATGCTATTAATATTTTTTTTTTTCAATTTTAAATGAAAAATTCATCCACAAAAAAAAAAAAAAAACAACAATCTATAAAAACAAAATTTCGTTTAAAAAAGATAATTGCATATCGTCCATTGTGTTGGCATAATAAATAATTTGACTTATGTTTGTATGTTGTAAATTAAACATTATTTATTAAATTTAGCTCTCTAGAATTATATCCGTTAAATTCCGCCCAATTGTACGCCAGCAGACTTAATGGACTCGCTATACTTTTGTTAAGCCAACACAAAACAATTACCTGTCTAAATAAATCTTTTAATTGCCTACTTAATAACAAAAATTTATTAAACATTTCCCTCTCATATTCAGATTAAGAGGGAGAAAGAAAGCATAAATGAAAACAACAAAAAAAACTCAATTAATAGAAAATCTAAATCATTTCCATTGCATCTGTTTAAAACAAAAAAGAAAAAGTACAAAAAAATATGTTCATTTATTTTAACTGTTTGTTAGAATCAAATTATAATCGCATGCAATAAGTGGCATTATAATAGTATATGAGCTGATGAGGAAAATTTGTCAAGCTCTGACAGCTTTGGTTCGCACTAATGGAATATTCAAAATGAATCACTCTATGCGTGACCGAAAATTCTAATTAACAATTCACACTTTCGATCGAATGCGCTTTATGTACAAAGTACGTGCATGTAGAAGAGCGCGCGATGTATCTTTCACCTCGATGACTGCACAGTGGGGCCAAAGTGGTTTTTTTTTTAAAGGTCAAACTGATGCTGTCATAATTCATTGTGTTTCTTAAAAATAGTATTAATCACGTTTTGCCATAAATTTTGTTCTTATTAAGAGACCTATGACTTCTGGGTTAGCCTTGATCACCGCATAAAAGTATTGTAGGTATGCAAAATTTGAAAAAAGTACCAATTTATTAGAGTATAGATATAAACTAATTAAAACAAATAAACCGAATGAATGAATGAATTTGTACGATAATAAGAAGATTTTCATTTATAATTAACAAAATATTTACAAGTGACTTAAATTTAGTTAGTATTCATTGTTAGAAATGATTTTCACAACTTTAAGCTGGTACTTAAAATTAAAAACAAAAAAAATTCAGACCTGCGAAGTCCTCTTAAACAAAAAATTATTTTCTCGCTACTTAAATGTAACACAAGCGAACACTTTTAGCGGCATCACTGTGCGCCCGTGTCGTCCACCGCTCAGCCAATTGACACCGGTAGATGGCTGGATGTCCTTTGACACCGTGTTTTTGTTATCAATTAATAATGTACACACAAGTTCCCGTTTCGCTTGAAAACAGAGAGCTTTATACCGAAAAATTAATTCACACCGGATGTACAGACTTTTTTTGTATAGTTGTTTTGTTTTTAATTTCTTTTGATATAAATTATGACAAACAAGAGGGTGGTGTCTCTCTATAGTCTATAGATCTACCTAAAGTTTGAATTATAAATGGATAATGTTTTTTTCTGTTCGTTGATGTTATGCATAATGTTTTCAACAAAATGTTAAAGCGAACGGAATTATTAATCACATTTTCATAATTACCCTTGAAAGAAGAATGCAAATAAATGAATGCAAAATTACGAACAGAAAAAAAAAACAAACAAGCCAGCCAGCAGCCTGCTGCTATTACCGCACAACTTGTCGGTTAATTCGCGCATTCTATCCGTCTGACATTAAATAAATTGTTCCTGATTATTACATTTATTAATCCACAAACAGTTCTGTTGCATTTTAATAATATTAATTCAATATGTAGCAATACAAAAAAAAATAAGAGAAATTAATTCATTTTTATGATAAATTATTGCCTTCGATGTGGTTGGACGGATTTTTCTTTTTTTTAAAAAGAAATAAAAATATTTTATTTTTATATAATGTGCCATGTCATGTCAAGGCTTTTAATGTAGCTGATTATATGTTTTGAATATTCAAAATCCTTTATAAAAAAAAAACCTACAGGCATGTATAAATATTATGGTGAGAACACCAAAATTCAAAACTTCGTAAATTTATTTATGATAAAATTTCAGATTTAATAGGATCATCATCAAAATGGTTATATTATGATGGCTGCTAGCAGACATAATATTTTATTTTCCGTCAGGAGATCTCTTTTTTATTCAGTTCTCTGTTTTTATTTTTAATAAAATGAGTATTAAATTTTAGTAACAAAAATTGAAATTTCAATGCAATGATTTTTATTTGAAATATGATTTTTAAATTGAATATGTGAATTTCATGAAAATATTCTTATCGAAAGTCGTTTCGAATTCAATTTAAAAGACCAAAATGACCTTTATGATATATGCCTAACCTTGAACCCCATGGTCTATAACTTAATGGTCACATTGTAAAATTAAGTACATGTAATAACCTTTTGAACGATGTACGACACTTTAATGTTGAGTAGATAGACTATATCCACATGTTGAAATGTAAATGTCTTTTTTTTTTTGTGCTTTAAATATGTATTTCTCGCGAACGCCATGACTTATAGCTTAACGGCCATATAATAGAATGAATAACCGTTTCAACATATGACGCATTCATGTTAAGAAATGGACCAGCTTCCATACTTTTTTTCCCATTCTCAGAGAAGAAAAAATATATTGAAGAGTTTTGAAGTGAATTTGGAAGAAAAGGGATAGTACTTTAAAAATTAAGTTTAAAAAAGACAATATTTTGTTGTTACTTAATCGTGTTACTAAATCGTAAAATCGAAAACGACTTACAACTAATTTTTAGTACTTATATATCAAAAAGAGTATAACGAAGATGTTCAAAAAATGTAGACCAAATTAAAAAAAAAGAGCTTGTTTTTTAATTCGTTACTAATTTTATTGAAAAAAATTTATTCTCGTTTTAATCTTAAAAATGGATAAAAATGGTTATATTTTTCAATTTTCTTAAGAGAGTATTTCGAAAACCGAGCTGATTTTGGAAAATGGACAACGGATTTCGAGTTTACCAACAAAAAGTATGCCTTAAAATAGTCAAAAAGTTAATGAATAACACGATTCCCTGTAAGTCGAACTTCCTCTAATTTAAATTGCCCTCTTACTTAATTTTTTTCGTCATATTTTTTACTTTGATCAACATCTTGTCCACTAAAAAAAAAACATGTCAACCCACAGTTCACATATTAAAGGTTTTATCATCCGAGTTATCATTTTCGTTCAAGTTCGGGAATGTGTCAAAATCTCAGAGATCCCTGTCAGTTCGTTGAGTGTCTCCTGTGGCATGTTCAACATATCAAATTTAACATTTCGATTTTCAGATTTCTGTATTTTCCAAACTTCTGATTGGCCAGAATTCAGAAATTTGAATCTTCATTACTGAAATTGATGCATTGAATGCAGCCACTTCAAATTTGACAAAGTTTTTGAGGATAATTTGTCTTTTTTTGTTCATTTTCTGACAACCGATTTTTGATAACATGCGCAGCATAATATAACCTTTAATATGTGGACTGTGATGTTAACCTGTGTTTTATCTTGCATGGTTTTAAAAATATTTTGAAAAATAGTTCCGATTCCATTAAGCAATGTTTGAAATAATGTTCCCTATCGTCATCCACAAAAATTCTCTCTCCCTCTACCAAAATGTTCAACAACCGCTCTCAATAAGACGATCGTTCACGTCTTATTTTATTTGTTTTGCATCTGTTTTTTTTTCTATAGGAAATTGTTTTTTAGCTATCATACCAATGCATTTTAAATACAATGCTAATATAATATATTTTGGCTCATTAGACTGAATACAACAAAAAATTAATTCAAAAAAATTGAAACCGTCACATTTAGAGCTATCCACAATTCACACGTAATCACGAACAGGGATTTTAAGAGAGTTTTCTCTTAATGCGCTCAAATAAAATTTGCTGGTGTTTTAGATAAGAAGGGTACGAGTCGGTTTTTTAGATAGTATAGGTACTCTATGGTTATCATTAGACAAAATAAGGCGGTCTTCTTCGTGTTATTTAGAGTGAATTTGTTCAAAACGATAATAAATATTAAGAGAAAAGAAATAAAATGTACGACTGGATCGCACATACTTGCTTTTATGTTCAAGTTTTTCAAGTATAATTGCTTAGAACTAAAGAATCTTCACAATATGAGAGTAATTACAGAAAAAAAACAGGAAAATTGAAAAAAAGAATTTAAATCGTTCCTTTGATGGTATAAACACGCTCATAAGATACTTAGAGCTCATGCCATTTGACTGCTTAAAAAATTTGAATACATGAAAATGGAGCGAGTGTTTTTTAAAACTTTTTTTTTATATATACAATTTCGAAAACATTAAAAAAAGTGGCTGGGTGCGACCCACACTGGTAACTTCCCATTGGTGCCTTCGGAAGCTTTAGGCCCGATGTTATTTTATTTTCAGAAAATCCCCTACTTAAGATCTTTGAAAAAAGTTCTTAATATGCAATCAAGTG
Source organism: Dasysyrphus albostriatus (assembly GCA_946251815.1). Classification (NCBI taxonomy): domain Eukaryota; kingdom Metazoa; phylum Arthropoda; class Insecta; order Diptera; family Syrphidae; genus Dasysyrphus; species Dasysyrphus albostriatus. Next base: position 145,927,770 of record OX276336.1, read on the forward strand.
AAGATTAGTGAGAACAATAAAACTAACCCAAAGCCAATAACAAGATATTTGAGAAAAACCACTTTTTTCAAAAATTTTCAGCAGCTTTTTTCTTATTAAAAAAGAAACTATGACATAACGAGTTCCTATATTTTTATCAATTCTTTATCACGTTAATATGAATAGAATACAATCAACTCGAAGCTGCTAGCATAATTGGTTCTTGAGATATTCGAGACTAAAGACACTTAACAAGGTTTTTTTTTAAATTTCTATAGTAAAAAATCGTTCATTGAATTTTTTTGAAAGTCCTTTTTGCGCGTATTAAAACGCCTATCTACAAAATAAAATTAATTTGAAGTCGATATCTATATTCGTTCTTGAAATATGGTGAACGAAAAAAAAAATTATGGATTGAGATTCTAAGGATCTCAAAACGTGAAGATTTGTCAAAATTTTCAATTCGGCAAATCGAACCAATTACAATAACTTGCAATGGGAAGTTAAAAATGGTACGCCAATTTTGAGTATTCATTACTAGTTTACATTTACAAACCTAGTTTCAAAAAAATTCATCAACCTATTTTTGAATTATCGAATCAAAAAAAATTTTTAGGTTTTTTTATGTTATTCAAAATTCTGGTATTCAATTTTATTGACATTTAAAGGAAGCTTTTGCATACAAAATTTGATTGCAATCGGTTAAGCCGTTAATGAGAAAATCTAAAATTAAAATAACCATTTTAGGGCAGGTTCAGAATGTGCAAGAATGTTTGAATTTTATAGTCAAAAATTCTTCAACCTCACAGCTTTTAAAACAAGGACAAATTTTAATATACATTCGAATCCCTCTCAGTCGAATTTTTACGGGAATGAGTTCGAGTTAGAGAGAGTTTTGGCAGGAATTTTGTGTTAGTTTTGTTTGACATAGACATAAACATGTCCTTTGGTCTGGACACAAGTCTCTCTCTTTTGTTGCGAAAGACGAAGGAAAAGACGCTCACGTGTTGCTGGTGTAAAGATATTTTTTTTCGGCGATGTTTTGAAAATCGAAATATGATTAAATATAAATTAAACATTTTTCGTTTGTAGTTTGGCTTGCAGGATTTTGTACTGTTCTCAGAATTTTAAAGTCTTAACCATATTTTTCTAACTAATATCAATATTGATATTGAAACTCACATTGTAAGCTTTTTTTTTGTTTAAACCTAACTGAAAACTTTTTTAACCCTTAAATAAATGCAAAAATATTCTCATCGCACAAAATATGCATTTTAAACTAAATTTTTCTTTAGGAAGCTTTTAAAAACTCCCGCTCGAAAAAGTAAACAATCTCGGAAAAATGAACAGGCCTGGTTTTTATTTCTTCAGTATATCGAGCGTCTACTGTAGTACTACGTTTTCATTAGACCGAATGAGGTAATTTCTGTTACAAAATCATAAATTTGATACGAAATCATCTAATTTCCTATACAAATTCAAATTTCAAAATAAGATATTTAAACGGAATTTGCACGAAATTATGTGGGAAACTAAGACAAAACCTAATAAACACATCCAATTGGGCACAGTTTGGAGTGCTCTGAAAAGATCTTGTAAATATATGAAAATGTCAAAGTTAAACAGAAAAACAACAACAAAAGTTGAAATTCAAAAATGAACTGAGCTACCAAACTCAATTGTCAAATTAGGTACAGATGGAAATAATTTTCCTGTGATTTTCGAAATGACCTCATTTCGGATCTAAAGAAAATTTAGTTTAAGTCATGTAATATTCTAATATTTAAACAAAATGTCATTGTTTTTATTTCAATACCGTTACCTTTCTTTATAATCAAACAAAATATTAATTTAGCTTTTTCTTTCACATTTAAGTGAAACAAAACCAAAAAAATGCAAACAAATAGATGAAATCTTTCAAATATTTTGTTGCTAAAAACTTCTAAAATCCTTCCTCAGAAATACCAATCCTTTCCTTTTTGAAGAATATGCTTTAAGAAATTCAAATGTATCTACATACATACATCTATCCAACATATATTTCCTCCCAGTAACAGTTAGTTCTCTTTAGACTTCCCCTTCTCAAGGACACCGACAAAATTCAACTAAACAATCTTGTTTTGTTTAAGAAAGTAATCTGTTAGTTTTAATGGCGAAAACCAAGACTTTAGGAAATTTTAATGTATATCCTTCAGGCCACAATGAAAGAATCTTGGATACACAAACTATATTTACATTGTATAAGACACATTCAAATATAGTAGGAGGCGCAAAGACTAAACACAGTCAGTTCATGTCTATCAACAAATTTTGTAACAGCCAGATTTTGCTTTGCCTTTTGTATTGCCACAAGCTATAGGACGCGCAGCTACCAATTATAATGACTCTGGTGCCATCATCAGAAACGAAAAAGATACTTTTGGTCCTTTAAAGATACTTTGTACGTTTTGTTTGTAGTTTTTGTTTCTATTTTTATTTGCTGTTTACTTTAACATCGTCTCTCAATCCAGATTTAATTCGACAGCTATGAAACCTGATGAGAATAAGGGGTCTTCACAAAATAGAAAAAAAAACAAAACATTCAAAGAGAAAGGACAATGTTTGCATAAGGAAATCTAAAAGGACACACCTACGAAACGTGAATGAAATCTTTATTTTCTTATTTGGCAGCGCGCAAGGATATCCATTAAATCTATTTCTCATCTCACGCAGTGAACCTTTTTTTTTTACTTTTGGCATCCTTATTTTTTTGTTGTTGTTGTTCAGGGGTGGAGGAGAGGCATATTAATATTGTGTATATATCCTTGTTGATACAAATTTAATAAATTAAAGATTCACCATCTTTTTGCGGAAAGTGTGTATATTTTGCTTTTGCCTTAGTTTATTCAACAAATATTTGCATACGTTTTCTTCAATTTCCATTCTTTATATTACTTGCCACCCCCACCTCCTGCCTCACCACGCAAGCTTCTTCATTGCTGCTGTTATCGCTGACCACATCCTTTTGTATAGATATTTCATCTTTCTTACTCTACAGACGTTTCCATTTTCTTACCAAGCATTGGATCATTGTTTGCAGAAGGTATATAATATAATACAAAGGATAACATTGTTGAAATAAAAAATTAAAAAAAAAAAAATGAGAAAAGAAACAAAACTTTCTGCTGGGACAACACAAATTTTGTATTTTCATTGGCGTGGCTTACAGTAACGTATCCTCTGCAGGCGGCATTTTCTACAAAAACAAAATAACTTCAGAGAAAAGGATATGGAAATTCTCCATGACCAATACCCGAAGCTATAAAGCAATTTTAGGAAGAGCACAAGGATGCATACAATACGTAGCAGCCCCCCAACTACCAAGAGAGGATGAAAAAATGCACACAAAAAAAAAATCGCTTGTTTTGAAGCTATTTATCCTTAGGAAAATATTCATAAGGATAATGGTGACTTGGGCGAAATTTCATGGCATTGAACTAAAACAAAGAATGGAAGGCAAAGTTATGTGAAAGAACGAAAAGCCTCGGTATGGATGGGAAATTTGAAGAAGGGAACAACCGCAATCTCGTTGAAATTGGCAACGGTTTGGCTTTTGCTTGAAGTGTGCGCCCAGAAAAGGATATTTATGTATACTTATGGTGCTTTTGTATGAAGTACGTATACGTATATTTCCAAGGATATTTCCTGATGGTTTACTGTTTTCACAGTGCACACGATATTCGTTTTTAGTCGGGAAATTTCTTTTTCCTTCGGCCAAATCACCACCTTTATTTACATCCCCCCTTCCTCTGTAGATATTGTTGTTTTGAATAAAAGGATATTAGTTTGTTTGCTTTATGCTACCGCAGGGTCCTTTTTATGAAGAAAAAATAAAACAACATTGTGTTATCCAAGTGTGAGGTATTTTTTTTTTGTTGACTTTTTAGCCGCCGGATGGATTGGCCAATACTTCGAGGGTATGGATTTTTTTTGTGAAACAACAAATTTTTAAGCGGATTATTATGTACCATAAGTTGAACTACTTAAGAAGGATTAGCCTCGAGATGGATGATTTTTCATATAATCCCGCCAGCCACCACTGGAAAACCAGGGACAGAACAGAATTCTTTTGAAAGTAATCGTAACTCAAAGCCACCTGGGTTTTCCACCTCCAACTATACAACAACTTAAGAAGTCCTTGTTGTACATAATACCCACGTACAATTTGATCCTAGTTGCGGAACTAAATTAAGTATTAAGGATATTGATGCCAGCCGCACATTAAGCATAAACGCAACAGCGCGCTTTTCTCTTCCATTAATTCCTACTTGATGGTACCAAAGATGAGAGGAGGGTGTGATGAGATCCTAAAGCCACCCGTCACTCTCTGGTGTCACCATCTCGGTGTCCTTTTGAAAGTGCAATTAACTGTGCGAAACATTCAATTACAGTACCTATCAACAAAATACAAGTTTTTTGTTGTTGTTTTTTCTATATTTTCTGCTTTGCTCTTAAAGTTCAGAACTTAATGAGTTATGAAGAACGATAGAAGCATGAGTGAGGAAAAATAAAACTTCCAGGACATCACATCGACTTCTTGGAGACCGCACTGCCTACATTCAAAATAATATCCTTATCATGAGAAGAGAGAGAAAGAGGGACTAGAAATTCAACACAGATTTTCAATTATGGTAATTAGGGGCAGATAATTACTTTGAAAACTATCATTGACTCCGGGACTTGGAAAATGGAAGAGAAGTTGTTATATAGGATACAGGAAATGTAATATAACGTAAACGTATAGGTACGAGAGGAAATTAACCAAAAACGCCCCTATTTTCTTTGCTTGCGGAGCTTGATGATGTATACGAGTATATATGCATAATGCGAAGGAGAAAAAAAAATGTGTCATTAGTTAAATTAATTCAGTTAAAATGGGTTCATTAAGCAGAGCTTCCGGGGTATGAGTGTACAGTTGCTTCTTTTTATCATCTTTTTGTATTTGGATGATTCCTAGATATAGGAGGGGGGGGGGGGGGGTGGATTGGATTAAGAGAGACTTGTAGGATTTCAAATGTCTAATCTGTTGAGATTGTGATCGCTGAGATAATTTGTCGCCAGTCTAATCAGTCCATTGGGAGTTTACGACTTAATTTATTAAATAGGAAGAGCAAAACGAAATTTGAAATGCTTTAGGTCTTAGTCTCTTAGTAACGACCGAAGACTTTTAATGTAGTTGTGTCAGGCTATATCAGACCTAAACAATTGATTTTTTTTTTGTGAAAGAAAAAGGAAAAATTGCTAAAATTTACTCTCATACTAATAAAGAATAATTAAAAAAACAAATTGAATTAACTTTTCGGCGAACAATTACCTAATTTTTTTCAATTTTTTTAATTTGGAGAATGCGTTATTTAACACCTCTTATATTGGATGAGTCTGATTCCACGGCGGTCGTGAAGAACCAAGAAATTCAATTTTTCAACATTTAATATCGTTCACAAAACTTAACTTATGTGAAAAAGGTGTTTATCATGTGTTTTTGGATCTATGAGAAAAGTATTGCACCAACGCCAAGGTAAAATTTCGTCAATTGGGTGGATGAGCTCCATGGTTAAAATTCAGAAATTTTCAGAATTTTTTTGTCTGCTTCAGAAAAAAAGTGATTTAAAAGCAATCCGGTAACATATGGATCAAAATACCGTATTTACCAAAAAAAAGTGCGTCTACTATCTGTCAAGCCATGAACTTTTGAATTCTTTTGAATGATGACTACGATGTTGAGGGATTAAAAAAACCTCTTCAAATTCAGAGATTTCCAGAGTTTTTTGAAAGGATCGATATTCACTATTTCTAATCATAGTTTATCTTCTATCTATCAATCCACGAAAAATCGCGATCACGACAGTAAAAACGAATTTCATTTTCAAAGAACCAAAAAATAAATTTTGCGATTGAATCAAAAATAAAATTCCTCTTTGAATTTTTCACGAGAGAAGGTTTCTTATTCCAACGTTCTTGGAAACTTGTACTTAAATACCGATTCCGGAAATCTTGTTGATAAAAATTAAATTGAAAAAAGTGGGTTTCTTGAAACTTTTTACAACATGTGGTTTTTGGTGATTCTCTCAACAATTTACAGTATTTTTTTTAGCAATTTTTGAAAATCTTATTTTTCTTAAAATAGCTTCACAGATTTTCTTAGAAGGAATATTATATAATTCATAATGAAAGCATTTTTCAAAAAATGTTTATTAATGGTATGTATCTCAAAAAGAACCGTTTTTTTTTAAATTTTTTTTCAAGACGGTGTTTCTAATGTTTTAAAATTCAAAAAAGGATTTTTTTTTTGAAAATATTGGTAAAAAAAAATTTATATGAACACTTTTATACAAAAGCGTTTAAAAATATAAATAATAGAGAATTGAACTCTTTAATACAAAAGCGTCTAAGAACATAAATATTGTTGTTTACCAAAATTAAAAAAAAAAACTATTTTCAAAGCTTGATGGTCAGTTTTTCTGAAACTCAGTATTTAAAGTTTTTTTTTAACGCTTTCTAGAATATTTTGGAGAAAATGTTTTTTTGGTAAAAAAAATAGCGGTACCTGTCATACAAATTTTAAAAACAGTTAAGGAAAATATTTTATTTTCATAAAACGGCTTCTACGATTTTTTAAAAATTATTTCTTAGATTAGGATACATTTTTTTTTTCATACAGATAAAAAATATTAAATGTCAAAATTAAAAAAGTTGAAAAGTTTAAAATTTTATGTTGAAAATTCGATATCTCAAAAATGGGTTGAAAATTTTGTTTGAAATTTTATTTTTGTAAGCACTTTAATAAATACTTAAGATTTCCATACCAATTTTTTTCCTAAAAAAATGTTTCAAAAGTTAAAATTAGGTACATACATTTTTTTTTTTTTAAATCGCTCCAAGGACTTAAATGTTTTCTGTACAATTATATTTGATGAAAAATTCAGATGACATTCTCTTTTTTCTTTCAACTCAAAATATTTCACGCTCTTAAAGATTTTTTTCTCACGGTTTCCATGTCCTTACCTGTATCCAATTTTTCTTAAATCCTCAGCCTCTTGAACATAAAATCAAGTACGTGCTACCCATCGTGTATTTTATTTTTATAGATTTGGGGTTGTTAAAAAAACTAGATTTAACAAAATTTTTGATTGTTTAAATTTTCATATCTAGTATAGTTGAATTTATAAAAAAATTAAAGAAATAACTGAAAAAAAAATCGATCTAATTTAATCTTAATTTAATTTCCTTTTGAAAGGTCCTTTAAATTATAAAGTGACATTAGGCTGGCTGACATCGCGATATCAAAGACAGAACATTTTTAACTTAAAATTCCATGAACCTTTCCCTTTTCCTAAACTTCTTCATGACGCCTACATAAAAATGCTGTTTTGATTGAAAACTTAAGAAGATGAATATCATCAAACTGACTTTTTAACATATGTGTATGTGTATAGTACTCGTATGTGTGTGATGAGTTTGACTGAATGTGCATTGGAATTTCTTGTTTTTTCTTAGCAAAGGCAAAAGAAGACAAAGTGAACCTTCACCAGGCTATACCAGAGTCAAAGACGGAAAAAAACTCATGGAAAATGGTAAAAATTCATATATCTCCGCCCCATATTACCGCCTTCATGCCTTCTTATTCGTCCTGAATATACAAAAACAACAAAGTCGGAACAGAAAATCACTTGTCTTCTGGATGATTTTCTCAACCTTTCTTTTTCTCTCTGAATTTTTTTTTTAACCAATATTTTCTTTTCTTATTCCAAATCCTGTGCACGGTACGGTTGTATACAAAAAGGAGCATCATATAGTCACAGGCGTACACTACACATGCATATATTGTGCCAATCGTCTTTTGTCGACATTCTTCTCGCTGTCATCGTCCTTCACCGTCAGAGACATCTTAAGAATGAGTTTAGGTTTATTCCAATCCTACTTTACGTCCCGTTTCCATACTGTTCTCCACTTTTCTTCTTGCGTCCATATTATAGGACCTTCTTAGGATGGAATCAAAACATATATGCGCATACATTATGTCTGCAATTCAAATCACTGCCATCCGCTTTCATATGCTTATCTCTTTGCATCTCAAAAAGCGACAAAAAAAATTGTTTAAAAAAATAAAAGAAAGAAAAACGGATGTATCCTTAAATCATCATCATCTTTGCAAGAACACAGAGAAAAACATAAGAATCCCATTTTCTTTTTTGAGATTTACGAGAAATTTGTTTGTAAAAAAAAAACAGAAACAAAAACAAAAACACACAAACCTGAGTGGATAGTTTTTTTCCTCATTTTGTCATAAAGAAATCCGCAGTCTATCTTTCGTTTCTAATTTCCATTCCCCATATCCATTTGCCAGCAGTGGAACAGAACAAATCCTTTCCTATTTTTCTAAGTCGTCAGCGACGACGACGACGTCCTTATACAACATATCCATTTTATAATAGTCCCTCCCGAAAATAGGGTCCTCAAAAGCTTTTTCGTTTCTTAATCCTTTTTAGTCGTCCTCCTGCTCGTTTCGGGTTGGTGATCGTAACGCTGCTAGTTGAAAGGAAACACGTCCCGTTGGTCCGTCCGCACCACAGAAGGAGCATTTGGCACTATAAATTTTCCGGTTTGTTTGTATTCGTATCTATGATGGGATGTGTGTACTCATTCCCTGGATCAAAGAACAAATAAACATTATTTGTTGTGCGAAAACGTAAGTGCTGAATTTATATGAACGTGCGGGAAACTGACCATCCTGACGATGACGACGGGGATAATTCTATGAAGCACTTCGGCTACAATGCCCGTATTTCGTATACAAATTTCAAATTAAATTTTCTAAAAAATAAGTTAGGGTAAAGAAGTGGGATTTCTTATGCGCAACAAAATTTAAAGATACAAATCCCAGATACACTTTTCGCTACTATCAGCAGTGCGATTGTCCAGAGAGATAATATGAACTCATTTTAGGATGTCAGTTCGTCGTACGGTCGGTTGGAAGGATGGAAATGAGGTTTACATTTCTTAATTATTCGATTTGCATCAGAGATTATGGCAAAAGTTTTTCGTTTTATACGAAGAAGGAATCAGTAAAATATGGAAATGCTGCCGGGAAGTAACCCACCTCGCGTCGTGTGTTATCTTCGACATGATAATTAGCAGAACGAAGAAGAAGAAGCACACTTTCGATTCAATCGCAGTCAAAGTTTTTCTTTTAAAATATCTAATTACTTTTTTTTTAAGTTCATTACTTTTGGTTATAAATATTGAAAAAGAGGGGTTTTTTTGACAGATTTTAAGTCAAGTTGACACTTTTATCAATGAATTTTACTTTGTGGTTGTAAGAAGAGAAGGTTTTTCTAAAGAAAATGAGAAACAAAACTTTGAAAAATTTTTTTTTCACAAAGTCAAATTTATTTGGGGAATTAATTCAAGAAAATGTACGTAAATTGATATGTACATTAGGGGTGTCGGAATTTTTTACTTATATTCAAAGAAAAAAGTAATTTTTGTTCTGGGACATTTTCCAAAATTGAATTTTGAGACCCCGCAGCCGTTTTAAGGTAAATCTAAATAGTTTTCTGGCCACTTTTTCGAATTGTGGCTCTTACCTAAAAACGGCTATGAGGTCTCAAAATTAAATATCACAGAACAAAAGTTACTTCTTTTTGAAACCTTAATCAGAGGTTTTTAGCCAACTTAAATATTTTATTTTATATTTTCAAACATTTTTCTCCAATAGTTTTCATGCACAATTTTTTAAACCCGCGGCCTCTTGAACATAGTGCGAACCAGTCAACAAAACTTGTTTATAAATTTTCAAAGCTGTTTTCAAGATTACGATATGAACTGTTTATTTAGTTCGTTTTTTAGTTGGATTCTACTTTCTTTAAAAATATGATTAAGTTCGTTACTTATTAAAATTTACAACAAAAAAATTGTCTTTGCTAATTTTGGTTAGCAATATTAGTTTAACTTATTTGAAAAGCGAGATTTCTCTTCATGATTTTTTAAAATTTCTAAAGAATTGTTTTATTAAAGTAAAATATATCTTAAAAATATTCCAAACAGCGTAAAAATACCTTAAGGTACCAACTGGGTTTCACAAAAATCTGCAAAGTTGTTTTCGAAAAATAAAATAAAAAAATTACTTACTTACTTACTATCATTCATAACGTTTCTAAAAAAATCGAAAATAAGGAAAATATTTCCTTGAGAGCATTCTACCAACTATTTATTAACCTTTTTTGAAAAATTGTCTTCCACCATAACGTAGCCTTAATAAAAGTTATTCATTAAATTTCTTTTAAGAAAAGTTGTTTCGTCATTTTTGAAAAAAAAATGTGATTACGTTACTTTGCTAAAAAAAAATTATATCAGATTCCGTTATATTAAAAAAAAACAAATTAGAATACAAAATTTACCGAACCACAGAATTGTGAGACACTATTTTTTCGTCTTCCCTATCGTGGTTATGACAAATTTGGGAAAATCTTTAATTTTTTTACGAATGCACAACTTGTAATGTAACAACATACAAAAAATTATATTTTTCATTGATTTTGATCTTCGAACCCACTTAAAAACAATGAGTAAGTATTAAAATTTGAGTTAATTTGCACAAAGTGTCTACAACATTCTTATTTAAAAATAGCTATGAGTATTGTTAGATTTTCTAAATTAAAAAAAAATAGCTTGCTGTGATAGCGATTCTTTTCATCAAGTCGAACTCGGAACAAGACATTTACGATTATTAGTTAAAGATAACGAACAAAAAATTGTGTTTGTGTTTCAAATTAAGTCAACTTTTCCATCATGCACTTCAAATTAAATCGTAATAGGTATTAGGTACGAGTATATGTAAGTATTGGTTCCAAAATGATACTTTCTTCTGATATCACCTCATAGTCAATCGCTGAAAGTGCACTTAACTGATTAACAACAACCCAGCCGGAAACTTCAATCGAACTTAATGTTATTGCTGCATCGCTTTGCTTCTGCTTCAGTGCCATCCTATGTATGTTTCACGGAAGCAAAAGTCATCCTTACTTTGCAGTTAATACGAGTAAAAAAAAGAAGGAAAAACTGAAAACAAAAATAAAATAAAAAAAAAACAAAAAACATAAACAAATAAAAACATCAAAACCCGCAAGTGAACTCGTAATCAATGCATTGAAACAAATGATATTTTCTGTATTTCTCTTCTTTCACTCGATGTTGTATACACAGAAACACGCACACTCCTCCTCGAGGAGTTGGAGGAAAAAAAAGTTACTGAAGTAACCTTCTCCTCATCAAAAGCAGAATCACATCTTGAACACAGTACCATTCCAGCCAACTGCCACCATATCTTAAAAAAAAAAAAAACTTGGCTGTGGACTAGTTTCTTCTCCTTCTTCTATGTCTTCTTGTTCCTCACCGCATCACATTCACATTAGTGTAAGAAAAATCGATAAGAAATGTTTAGCGTCTTCCCCCACGTCAGAACCTTTAGTGGACCGACTGCCTTATTCGCTTACCTACACCTTCGGATTCGGATAGATGACAGGCAACTTGTGCCAGAGCAATGTAGTTCGTTTTGGTTGTCTTCCCCCATCCCCCACATCCACATCCACATCCACACCCCCCATCCATTTTCAATCCTGATGTCATTGTCATAAATCATACGAAAACATTCCACCTTTGTACACCGTTTACACACATCTTGAACAAGCCAATTTCTTGTGCGCAAAGCTCGCCACTCCTTGTATGGCTGAGTTGAGTCCTGGCAAGGCATTCCTTCTTTGTTTGTTTGTTTATTTTTTTTTTATATCATTTGATTTCTTCCTTTTGTTTACTCCATAGTGTGGTTTGGAACAAATGACGATACGACGACGTCAATGACAATGATGACAGTGCACGAAGAAAATAGTGACATTGATGACAACAACATATGCGAGAGATATTTTGCTCTTCGATTACTTTAAAGGCATAAGGATGGGGCGGTGAAGTTGAAGAAGAAAGATATCTTTCCCGACACCCTTGTGTTTCTAAATGTGTAGTTTTGTGTGTTTTTGTAAATCAATGCATGTATCGAAAAGATATCCTTGAGAAACAGAAGGAAAAGTCTACAAACTAAAAGTTGTGACATGACATAATACAAGTATGTAGGTATAAAAGTAGAAACTTTTTCTGTTTTTTTTTGTTAGCGAACTGATTACATTTTTCCGATTGGTGGAGGTAGAAGTTGTTGAGAAGTGACTTTATTGATTTTTTTTATGAAATCATAAGTTAGACCTTTCTTAAAACAACGTACATATTTTTGTAGGGACATTTTAAGGAGGTTTAAGCAAGCATTCGATTCTCATACCGCAATATCCTCCTCAGTCAGATCAGGTTGCGATCAACAACGCCAGCCAAATTATTTGAACTTGTCTAACCAATAAAAATAAGATATGCGGGTCGTTGAAAAGATATTTTTCTTAAAAATAATAATTACTATAAAAAAAATCATTAAGTAGTGCTATTTTAATAATTACTCTATGTTTTCAATTATTCACTAACGCAATTGAATAGCAATAGTAATTGACACTTCAATTATCTACACGTAATTAGTAATTGAATTTCTTAAATTACATTTAAAATTAGAGAAGTGTTTAGAGTAAATAACTTGTAATTGAATTTTCGTTTAAAATTATACCCGAATCTAAATTTTGCACCAAGAGCCGTCAAATTTTGGGTTTGAATTCATAAAAATTCGAGAAATATTTTTGATATGAAAATCGGTTTTGCAAAGTTTCTTGCCACACAGCTTTTCCAATTTGCAGGTGCTTTTGACATTTTATTTTTGCTTGCGATATACAGGGTGTCCCGAAACTCAACGTCAAGCGGGTATCGGGTGATATAGTGTAGGTTATAGCTGAACTAAGAAAAATAAGAAAAGAAATCCCCCTCGCTTGGTAGTAATATATAAAAAGTAATAAAAATCGATATCCTAAGGCCCGAGTTTCTCAAACTGTGCTGCAATGATAAAAAATAAATAAATTGCATTTCACTATTAAATTTTGCTTTTCTAAACTTAAAAATTTGATATAGTAGGCATGTTCAGAAAAACTAGATCTCAGAGACCTCGAAAAATGTTGTTCTGTCAAAAAGTGAGCCAATATTTTTGTTCCTTGGTAGTTTAGCAGCAAAAGTGAGAAATTTTGCTGGTGAATCCTCTTCACGAGACTGAGAATGTTGAAGTCTGAATACAAGACTGTAGGTACGCAAAGGGACAAGGATGAGTGCTTGCCCCCCTTAATCAAAATATATTTCGTAAATTTGGTAATTTCTCTTCTTTTGAATGCATCTAGAATTTAGATTTTCTTACCAAACTAATTTTTGAAACTTTGAAATTTTCCGCTTAAATTCTGGTGTTAGTGGTAGGACAAATGATCCTTTTTTTACAGATAAAGCATAAAGCTAGAATAATTCTTTCGCCGTTGCAAAAAGGTTTCGCGACTAAAATAGATTGAAAGCCGCCGCCCTAGGTCAAATTTTAGTTGCTGTGTTTTTTTTTTATTTTTTTTTTTTTAATAATCGTTAATAACAATACTATTGATAGCAATAATAAATCTAAGAATCTTTAGTTTCGTAAGAAAAATAAAGATTGACTGAGTCATCTTTCGAAAAAATCTTGTAATCTAATCTTTGACTTCATATTGAAAAAAAAAAAAATTATTATACTACCTTCGGCAAGTTATTTAAAAAATGGCTTATTTCATGAAGATTTCAAAATGGTGCAATAATTAATTGGTTTTTATTCGTAAAAATATATTACTTTTTTATTTCTAAAAGGATCTCAGTTCAATTCATATTATTTGTATGCTTTTTTGCAGTTAAACATCAGTTTTTTGAAATATAAACAGAGCATCTCTTTTAATGATGTGGGATGCTTTTAGATATTCCGTTTAAATATTCCTCAAAAGTGTCCAATTTGCTTCAGATCTGGAGATTGCAGAAGCCATGGTAGCAGGTCAATACTGTTTTTTAGAGGCACCAAAAATATGCCTAAAAGATGAAATCACCATCTTTTCCATCACTTTCTTACTTTGTTGAATGTATACGACCCCGTGAAATGAAGTAGTTTTCAAGTCTCGCGAAACCGATCTAAAGCCTTTTTTGTACGGCACAGCATGAGCATCACACTTTTTTGATTATACATACATATATCGAAAAACTAAGGGTACCTAATACTTCTGGCCAGGACTAAATGTAGGTAATTTATTACTCGAAAAACTGAACCCGAGATTTTAATGAAGACATGTCATTAAGATGATAGGAAGACGAAAAAAGATAGTCCCACAATTCTATCTGTATGTCTGTCTGTTCAGCTACAGCCTTCTTCGCTGGATCAATTTTTTTAAAACTTGGTTCATAGGTGGTTGTGCCCTCATTTTTTTTTCATAGAACTAAGATTAACGGTACCTGCCATATAAATTTTTTTCTTAGCAAATTTACAAAATCTCTGTTTTTATTCAAAAAATCCACAATTTTTCTTTAAAAAAATCAATAAATTTCTTACAGTAAAGGCTACCTTTGGATGAAAAAGTACTTTTCAAAAACTGTTTATTAATGGTACTTTTCAAAGAACCATTTTTTTCGATTTTCTTCAAAACGGTAATTCTGATTTATATAATGTTTCCATACAGTGAAGCGTCAAAGCCAAAACAAACAGTTTTTCTTACAAAATTTTCAAAAAAAATAAATATTTTTTAGGATTTTTAATAAATCTTCAAAATTTCGTTTTTGAAATAAGCATATTTTGAAAACTAAGATTTTTATAAAATTTGGAATTAAAGTTTTTTTGTTAAATAATTTTTGTTTTGTTTAATAAAAAAAATAACGGTACTTTTCAAACTTATGTGAAAAAAACAGTTAAGGAAAATATTTGTTTGTCTTAAAAATGGCCCTTTAGATTTTTATAAGACTTTTTTTGTATGTTAAAAGTAGGGTAAATGTTATGTTAAAAAAAAAACACAAATAAAAACTGTATTAAAAGTACCTACGTATTTCTTAATTATGAATCTTCTCACTTTCGGCTAGATAGATATATTTTCAATATACATATAAATTAAAACATATAGCTTATTAATAATTTTTCAAAAAAAAAGTTTTGAATTTTTTAAACATTTTCATTTTGTATTTGAAAATTCAATATCTCAAAAACGGGTTGACAGTTTTTTTTTAAATTTTATATTTATATGTACATGTAAATAAATACTTGAGATTTGCATATTAAACGTTTTAAGAATTTGGTAAAAAAAAAATTGTTTCGAAAAAAAAAATGGCGGTCGTTCTTTTCATATATAATCTTCAAATAAGTTGTTTTAGATAAATTAGATATCGTAATTTATGCTTTTCAACATTTTTCCCTCAATATTTCTATGTTTTTACATATAATGTTCTTAAACCCTTTGTGTCTTGTACATAAGAGCAAGTTTGTGCGACTGAGTCATGCATTTTATTTATTTTACATAGATTAATTTTCTTCAAATAAAATTTTTAATTTAAAAAAATGTTTCAAACATTCTCGTTTCTAGACCAAAACTCGTGTCGGCCTATATTAATAGTAAACAAAAATGTATGCAATTTCAAATTTGTATATTTTACTATTCTAACGCTTTTGTAAAACATAAATTGAATTTTTTATGAGTATACTTAAATTCTAGTCCACTTTACGTGCCAAAACAAACAGTCATATAGATAATTTAAGTTACGAAGAGTTATTTGGACAGTAAAGTGTCATTCAATTTATCAAAAGAGTTACCAGACACAAAAAAAAAAGAAAACAAAGCTCACAAACTTTTACCTCCTCTCATTTTGCAAGCCATTTAAAGTGGAATTTAACAACAGAACTTAATGAAAACTCACTTCATATAATATAGTTTTGTTGTTTATATTGCCACCAATAGTGGCATTAGCAATGCAGTTAATTGCGTGACGTTTATAAAAAAACACAATATTTTCATGTTTTTTTTTTTCCTGAATTTCAGACTAAAACCTGTGTTTTTTTTGTCACGTGTTTAATTAAGTCAAAGTCCAAATGGAATGTCACACGCTAGCGATTTAATTTGTTGAACAAATGTTGTTTATATAGTTTAGTTTAGTTTTGTGTTTTTGCTTGTTTCGAATACATAATTCTTTTAACTTCCCTGCCCATATATATTGATATATAAAAGGGTGGACTTTTCCATTCAAAACACTAAATCCAAATACAAAACACTGTAATGATTTATTTGGCAATTAAAATAATAATAAATCATTCCATAAAGTGTTTGTGTATATTATTTGTAGTTTTAGTTCTTGTTTGGGAATTTAGGTTAATGCATGTTGTAGGAGAGGTATGCAGCATGCAGTGGCGGGTACATAGAAGTAGTTTGTGTTTTTAGTGCAAAGGAATCTAATTCTCCTGATAATACCCTTGTGCATTGATATTGCTTTCAAAATGATGATGATGAATTCGACAAAACTTCTGACAGTTGACTGAATAGGCAGACAGAGATAGAAAGAATTAGAGAGAGAGGAAGATAAGATGAAATGCAATTTTATCGGATTGAATGGTTCAATTCCTTTGAGGAAATAGTCCGAAAATCGATTTGAGAATTAGATTCGTTTTGACTGAAGAGAATTTTCTAAAAAAGAAATGGAAGACATTAGTTCTTTTGTTTTTTTTTTCTTTCCTTAATTTTATTTCGAATGAATACAAATTTTTTATTTGATGAGACATTCACCCATATTTGACAGGAATTGAAAAGCAGGTTTAAATGTAGGTAAAAGATATTCTTTTTATTTTTTGTCTGACAAGAATTTAAGTATAAAATCTCACACCGATAGCTGAAAGGAACCTCTAAAATATTCTTTCAAAAATCTTAAATAGAAAAAATCCTTTTAAGTTTTTGAGTATAAGAAAAGCTAAAAAATTAATTCTTGCAAAAAAAAAAAAAACCTTTAAGACTACGTATATATAAACCCACTCGTTGTATTGTCTTTTAATTCACACCTTCAATATCCTCATAAGAAGATGAATATTCACAAAAGTAAATTAAAATGAACAATGGATTTTTTTTCTTCAGAAAATTATAATACGAGTATTTTCACTTTCCACATTTTCTTATCCTCCACAAAACTCATTCAAAATAATTTTATCTGCTTGAAAAAAATGTGTATAGGTTAATATGTATGCACATGTACTTACAAGTCCAAGAAAAATCAAAATTTTTGTCTTGTATTAATTCTGAAGGTTCTTTATGTGAAAGTCGAGCATTATAGATACATTATGCATTTATATGTAGAATTAGAAATCTAAAAGCATTTTGGTCCTAAAAGCAAAATGCATTTAAAACAGTTTTGACTTAGGTATACCTAACCGCATTTTTGTCGTTTAGTTTGGTGTACCTAAGAGAATCTGTCATATTATTATGATGAATTTACCGGCATTGCTTCTCCTACTTTTTGAGGCAAATGTATGTTATGCATTCAGAAAAAGTTGTACACTCCTTTATTTGAGCCATTTTTTTCTTTTGCATTTGCATCTTCTGAAGATAAGTCAGCTTAAAAGGAAAAAAATAAATGTTAAGACATACCACACCATAGCATCAACACATCAACAACAACAACAAAAATAAAATGCAAACGAAATGTATCCATAGCTTGAATGTTTTATTCATACTCATATTTTTATCGCCAACTTATTGCATAATGTCTAATGTCAACGCCGCAGTTGTTGGAAGTTGAACTTTTCCTTAAAATAAAAAAAAGTATTTATTTATTTATTTTTTTCTCTTTAATTTTGCAATGATTATGTTGGTGAGGTGAATTGTGGCAATGATGATAGAGAATTTGTTCATGAAAGTAATGTCAGATAGATAAATGTCTTTTGCATTTTGATATGAAGGTTTTTATTTTTTGAATTGGAGTTTCTCTGAAAACCTAAATATTTAGAAAACTTTTTATTTGCTGGTTTTTCTAACTGTTCCTGGTTATTTTTTTTTTATAAAATTATTTTAACTATTCATGAGACAAGAAAAATTAATTTTAAACAAAAAGTTTTTAGTGTAAAATTGTCAAATTCGACTTAAACTACGTTTTCATGAGGTGATTTCGCTGAAAATTTCCAAATTCGATACGAAATCATCTCATTTCCCATACAAATCCACATTTGGAAATGAAATAATTTCAACCAAATTTTCACGAGAAGAAGTTGGAAATTAAGTCAAACCCTAACGAACACACCCATGTGGAAACTGTTTGAAGAGCTCTGAATTGGTTTTGTTTGAAAATGTCAATGCTCACTGGAAGTCGAAAGAATGGAATAAGCTTTTAAACAAAATTACTAAATTACAGATGTAAACACTTTTTCTGTGATTTGTCAAATTACCTCATTTCGGCTCTAATGGAAATGCAGTATTAGGTTTCGAGTTATACCTAATGAGTGTCAAGTAAGCAAAGCATACCTTTCACTACATACGAAAAATCCGTAGGTGGATAGTTTGCCATAAATAAGTCGTTAATTAGTGGTACAAATTTTGAATTTGTCGTTCAATGTTTTCTATGAGTTTTTTGTGTGTGTTTTTTTTTACCACAAATAACTACTACAAATTACACCTACTCAATTTTCCGTTCGTAAAAGTTGCTTGGCTAACTTCACACTATTCTGTCAGAAACGCAGTTGAGAATTTAATAGAATTTTCGGTTTTAAGAATACAAACATTCTATTATAGTTATAAACTCTTTAACAGTATTGTTCTTCTCGGCATCTTCTCGGTATTGTTCAAATGGTATCGGTCTCGTGAAAATCGAGAAGTTTTAATATCAGTCTCGGTCTCGTATAAATCAGTCTCGACTTTGTCTCGTCTCTGGTCTCGGTCTTGGTCGCAATCTTGGTCTCAATCTTGGTCTGGGTCTGGGTCTGGGTCTGGGTCTGGGTCTGGGTCTGGGTCTGGGTCTGGGTCTGGGTCTGGGTCTGGGTCTGGGTTTGGGTCTGGGCCTGGGTCTGGGTCTGGGTTCGGGTATCGGTCTAGGTCTCGGTCTCGGTGGTGGTCTCGGCTCGGTCTTGTCTCATTTTGGAACGGTTTCGTCTAGTTTAAGTTTAACTCAGTCCTAAAAAAAACATAGTGAGTAAAAAGTTTTAGAGTAAAGTTTTTTTTGAATAGCTCAATAATTTTTGAGGACTTGTTTAAAAATGTCTGAGTATAGATCCCTTTATGATCTGACACAATACAAATTGTCACACTGTCATAAGTTCACAGGAAGACAATTCACAATTGTTTAAAGGCTCATTTGTTGGCTTTACAATAAAGCCAACAGTATTTCTTTTACTTGTTGCTTATGACTCTGTCTTAAAATGTAGGTATATATAGGATAAGTAATCCAAAATTTGCTATGACATCATGTACCGCAAACCCAAGCCATATAAAAAGTTTTGTAACCGAAAAATTTGTACTTACATATATTAAAAAAATGGGATTGGTAAAATTATAACAAAAATGGTTGGAGCCGTTTTTGAGAAACCAAGATACAAGGAAAAATCAAGCTAAGCAGTGGCTGAATTTCTCTGAAGTTCAGCGAAAAAAATTCAAGTCTGAAATCACATCCATGCACATGAGCGTGCCAGTGAGTAGTTTTTTTTACTAAAATGTTTTCTAAACTTTCTCTTTTTCTTAAAAGAAAAAAAAAAAACCAAACAAATTTCATCGAAATCGTTAGAGCCATTTCCAAAAAACCGATTACAAGAATTGTTTGCTTGTATTATTTGATAATAATATTCAAAAATAATTTTTTTCTGTCGATACCAAACGATACTACACAGAGTCTCGGTACATTTTGGTCCAAGAAGTACGGCAGGGTCTCGGTATCGTCTCGGTTTTGTCTCGGTATCGTTTCAGATGCTTTGAGCTGGTATCCGCTAAGTATCGTTTGAGTTTCCTGTTAAGATATCAAACGATACCGAGGCCGCGGACAACCCTATTCTCAAAATACTCTTAGCGAACTTGTTTGTGGCAGACAATTGATAACTATAAGGATTCCATTTCTGCATTATCAAATTTTTATTACTGAGGAAAAAGCTCTTTCAAAAGTCGAATTAACACCAAATTAAACTTAGTCACAAAAAAATTAACAAACTCGTTCCTCCGTCTTAATTTTGAAACTAAAAATAAAACAGTCCTACCAGCAAATCGTTTTTGAAACGTTCATTTTTTTTTTAATTTCCCATCATGGTGTTGGATAGGTTCTAATTACCTTTTTTTTAGATATTCAAATAAAGTTTTTTTTTTCTCCAGAAACAGGGTATCTCAAACACAATTATTCCAGATGCTTTCATATTTATTTCCATACCAATCGTCTTTTTTTTTCTCTTTTAAATTTTCTTTTTTTTCTGAATATCTATCTTCTTTTTCTATGAGAGGAATTGAATATCGATTTTCACTCGATGCCCTTTGCCAATTAATACAACAAACGACTCCGGCACTTGAACAAACGAGTTTTGCATTTGATATCTAACGATGTTAGCCATTAGTTGTGTTGCTTTCAAGTGGCAGTAGTGGTGGAAGCTGGCAATATAGATACTGGCAAAATGGTGAAGAACAAAATATAAAAAAATAAAACAGAAAAATAAATAAATTCCCATCCAATAGGAAGGAGTAAGGAAAAAAAAAAACAAGCCGAAGCAACAGAATCCTCGACACCATGTCATCTGGAATAGGAAAAGAACTCTTCTATATGTCCCATACACAAATGACATTGGTGTCATCGTCACCAAGTTGTTGGAGCAATGAAACGATGGCAAAAGTCAAACCTTCCACCTCACCAATTCGATTGTGCATCGTCGTATGGGGACTGATGCAGATGGCGATGGCGGTGATGGTTGTTCGATTCTAGGAAGCGCACAACTTAACAACAGTCAGTTGTTGTCTCGTATAACCTTGGTAGACAATTAGTGTTCGACTATGTCTAGTGCTCTTAATGACAGAACTCTGGCAGTCGTCATCGTTGTCGTAAGGATTGCAAGCTGCAAGGGTCTGAGGTTTAATTTGCGTTTTCTAAACCAATTTTTTTTTTGATTATTTTGCTGCGCTCTGCCATTCTTGTTGTTTCTTTTTTTAGTTCTTATTTTTTCCGGTTCTAAATGTGGGGCGTTGTGTATAGTTTGAGGTTATAGAATAGATGCATAGTTTGAAAGAAAATTCCTATTTAATTGCATTTGGTTGTTTGGAAAGTTTTACAATGGCAAAAAGAACTTAATTAAGTTTCTTGGCATTTGACGATTCTAACTGAAGACTTTATATTTAGTCAGAAAAGTGCAATGTTTATAGATGTGGCCATGACATCAAAGATACGGCGATAATTGTTTATATATATTTTTCCATGGAGAGCGAACTACCGTTTTACGGTTTCACAATTAGCTCTTTTACTCTTTTAGTTCTTCGGATCTTTGTAGTTTGTTTTTTTTATTTTTTCTTAAATTATTTATATTCAATTATAAGCAGTTACGCCAACAGGGTATTTGAAATGAAAGATACGAGTATTTGTATATTAAAATAAATGACGGAGTGTTTTTAACTTTCAAGAAAAGATATTGCTTGATTAGTCTTGATGCGACACCGACGTTTTGGTTTTAGAACGACATACCAACGACAGATAAAAAATTAAGATAACAAAAACTCAAGTGATGTATTTCTCATCTCTCATTATCAATTTTGATAAAATATGACAAAAAAATAGCATTTAGAAAATTAGATGTTTTTGAAAAATACTTCGAATTAATCGAAGTAATCGAATTTTCGAAAATAGCATGCTTCTATGCCTCTAAATCGACAAAAATGATTAAAATCAGTCGCAATGTTTTCAAAGAAATCGAAATTTAAGAAAAAAAGTTCTTCTTCTTTGGAAAATTTTTTTCCACTCAAAGGAAGTCTTAACTAAAAGTTAACAAATTATACCAAAAAGTATTTTAATTTTTTTATAACTTTTTCATAAAGTTTGTTTGGCAGGTACCTACCGTTACTTTTAGCTGAACTAAAAAAAACTGTTTGCGTTTAAGGAATATAATATAATATAATAAATAGACTGAATTTCCAAAAAAAAGTTCAACAATGTTTCATTTCAGGGTCCGGAAGGCGTCAAGTTCCCCCCACCGACGACCATATATTGCTAAAATTGAAGCTTATGAAATTCTCAATAAAAATTGAAACACCTACTAAAGGGTGTTTTTTTTTTAAGCGAGTGGTTTTCAATCTGGCAATACCTTTTTCGGAGTTGGCGTTTTGGACAGCTCTCATTATTTGCTCAGTTTGGTTTACCATTTCAATGAATAGACATTCTCCTGAACAACGTTTGCAAATCATGAAAATTTATACCAAAATAATGGTTCAGTCCGCGTGATGCATCACGAAACAATCAATTAATTAAAGAAAACTTTTGGTGAGGCGCCGAATATTCTCTTCCAAGGCATCAATCGTCTCGGGCTTATCTGCGTAGACAAGCGACCTGACATAACCCCATATAAAATAACTCCACGACGCTGGATAGTGCGCTCACTAATATTTCAAATAAATGTCCTTAAATTTGTATTCATTTCCGTCCAATATTTTTGTTTTTTAGAAAGGTTTTTATCAAAAGTAAAAGACGAAAAGTTTTCAACAAAGTGAAAAAATTCAAATTTCAAGGACTGATAAAACATTATTTTCTTGCGCAAAAAAATTATTTCAGAAATTAAACAAAAGCTCCAAAATTATTTTGGGAACTTTTATCCGTCTATTAACATGGTTTACGCCATTTCGTTGCGGAAGTTCCAGCGTAAATGAAGTAGAACGCTCTGGTCATCTGATTGAAATCGCTATACCGGAAATGGTCGACAAAAAGTCTACGGTCTAATATTGGACGATCGGCGAGTGATGGTGAAGGAATTCGATGATGCCACCTGCTTGTCACGTAGCTTGACAATTTCCATTTTGCACAAATATTTGGACATGAAAAAACTTTTCCCAAAACGGTTGCCGTGTTTGCTTTCGATCGATAACAATCGAAACCGTTTAAACATTTGGAAGGAGTATCTGGCCATCTTCAACCGTAATCTAAGCAATTTGTAACTGTAGATGAAACATGAATTCATCACCGCACACCAAAGACCATAAAGAACAGTCTTAACAGTGGACTTCTCCAGGTGAATCCTAGCCAAAGAAGGAAAAAATTGTTTTTATCGTCAAATACGGTGATCGTGACATTTTTTTTTTTTGGGATATGTGAGGGTTCATTAATACCAATAACCCTGAGAAAGAAAAAAGGAATGCCGGTGCTCATTATGGTGATCTGTTGATACAATTCAACGTTGATGTTTTGGAAACAAAAATTCGGCGAGGAAAAAATTCTTTTACAACACAACAAAGCTTCTAGGCACAAGTCCGCAGTTGCAATGGCAAAACTGTTTGAATAAGGATACGAGTTACAACCCCATCAGTTTATTCTGCAGGTTTGGCCCCCTGCCTCTATTACTTATTTTTCAATAAGAAGAAACATCTAGGTGGCTTACATGCTGAGGTTATTCCAGAAACAAGTATATATTTTGGAGCCTTCGAAAAAAAGCACAGTTTTTTGTTGGAAATACAAAATTTTAAAAACGTTGGATGAAGTAACGAAAAAAAATTACTTCGAGGATAATTTTTTTTTCCCAAAAAGAGCGTCCCTTTTTTTGATTTTCA
Organism: Dasysyrphus albostriatus; assembly: GCA_946251815.1. Lineage (NCBI taxonomy): Eukaryota > Metazoa > Arthropoda > Insecta > Diptera > Syrphidae > Dasysyrphus > Dasysyrphus albostriatus. The sequence goes on from OX276336.1 coordinate 145,951,484, forward strand.
GGGATTTATTGAAACGCCCTCGTATTTAAATCAAGAAACTCAAAAAATTATGCAACGAAATGATTGTTTAAAAAAAAAATAGATGGCCAAAATCAATGCACATCAAAAATTGCTTAAATCAAGTTACTCTGTACTAATATTCTTCCCTGCTTTCCAAAATTGTATTTTGGCATTTATTTATTGGCATTCAGGACCTTAATAATTCGTATTTAGAATTTTTCAAAACTATATGCGAGTTCCTACCTAATATTAAAAAAAGGCTTTCAAATGCAAAAAAAGCATTTTTCTAACACTTTTAACTTTAAAAAAGAGTTTTCTCACATTTTCTGTACTAACTTACTTATTATTCTGTTTTTTCTTTATAGAAAAATAGCATTTTTTTAATGTTTTTCCTGGCAAGAGTAATTTCAAATTTATCATTAATATATGTACGTTTTTATTTGTTAAGAAAAGAAAAATATGCTATTTCTAAATATTTTCAATCACAAAATTTAAAAAGCTCCAACATTTTAAATCCGAGATTAATTTCATGCTGAAATTTTATTTCTTTAATCTCCTAAAAGAGAAAATTAAGATGATCCATAAAATGTTTCCAGTTTGTAAGACCTATCCGCCCAAATCCATTTATTTTAAGCAAAACATGACTTTGCTCTAAAAGCTGATGTAATATCTAAATTATTGAAACCTTAAAATACTTTCATCCGTGTAGGTATAAGGGAATATGTATTATCAACTTGATCTCTTGGTTATATCAATTCCTTAAACAACATACATATTGAAAAATATTTATCTATACAGCTTGGTCATGTCTTGTTTAGGTCATGGCTAAGTTAAACTACTTTATCTATCCCAAAACTTAATGTAAAAACTATATTACTTTTATGGCTGCCCATACATCTTGTTTTTAAGTCTTCACAGAAACTTCCATAAGATAGATACTTGCTTTTATTTATTGAATTGTGTCAACATTAATTGATCTCTCTCTCCTTCTCTCCTTCTCTCCTTGCTTTCAGAGTGTTCAGTTTTTCTCCTTTTCTTTTGTTTTCATATATATCGTTGGACAAGAAGTTAGTTTAAACAGACTTTTGCCTGATTTAATCCTGTAATCAATCAATCCGAAAGGAACGAAGAACAAACGGAAGATTTAATCTTATTTATCCCACACGAACTAAGTGAGTTGAGTCCTTCTTCGATACTCTCTGCACGAAGGATTTTTAGATACTCTATCAATTTTCTTGTAACTTTCTTATCTGTTGCCGTGCCCTTAGAAAGATACACCCTAACACGTTCAATATATACCTACAACAAGTTCAATTCTACAATTCAGTAGTGCGCTTCCCTATTGTCCTGTGGATCGGTTACAAGGATGAAATGTTTATTCAGACGATAGTCGTTTGTTGTAAGGAAAGCCAATTTCTTCGATGCTTTTCCCGTTCATATAAATTCGTACCTTTAATGGAGGACACTCCTATCAAGAACACCACATCCAAGGCAGAAAATGAAAATAAAATTCAGAAAATGATTCAAAAAATACAGCAGCAATACAAAAAAATAGAAGAAAAATCGAAAGGAAAACATTGAAAACAGAACACAATTTCAATTTGCAACGGCAAATACACAGTTCGAAGGAGTTCATGTTGTTCGTGTTGTTATTTGGGACTAGCGATGGTCAAATCGTTTACGATAGTTCAATGTGAACCATCGGTGAACTGTGGCGTATGAGTAACCTTTTTTCTTCATTTTTTTTTCTGTTCGTTCTGCGTATTGAAAGGAGACACAGATGAACGAATACATTCCTTTGGATACAATTGTTACAGATAAAATGAATCTCTCTCTTTGGTTGTACTTAACTTTGCAGTTGTGGCGCTTCTTCTATTCTATACCTATCCACAGAACGAGACTTTGTTTGGTGAGTGCAGATGGCATATGAACACAATGCAAAACATAAGAGAGATAGGGTTGTGTAACGAAATGAGGCCGTCTTTCTGTATTATGTTGAACTTATTCTGGTTGTTTTTCGTTTTTTTTTTTGTGTAATTTATTTTTAAGTGTGGGTGTTTTTGTAAAGTTCTTATCGCAAATTGTATTTCTGAAACACACAATTGCGACAAAAATAATATCATTTGGAAAATAATGTTTGCACTGAAATTGTTTTCGATAAGATAAATTACAAAATGACAAAATCAGAATTACATGTCACATTTTGTTAACGATTTTAATCTGTGTTTTTTTTTTTGCTTTTGTTAACTTGGCGGGTTTTTAAGTGAAATTAAAATGGTTTTTCATTGCTATTTAATTTGACCGAGTAAAAAAATTGATTAAAATTGTGAAATTAATTTAAAAATTTAAACCAGAATTTCACTTATTATAACATCTATTAAAACAAAAAGAAGTGTCAAAAGAAGTCCTAGAAGTGTCAAAAATAATACATTTATATTTTTAAGGAGAACACATGTAAAATGGGAGAAACTTGACTCCCCTTCTGATCTGGCTGTAATCTATAAAGCCGTCATTCGTCCAAAGCTTGAGTACAATTTCCATATTAGGGCAGGTGCTCCTTAAAACCAATTTAAGACTCATAGAATATAATTAAAAAAAAAGCTTTTAGAATGGGAGGCAATTTAATTATAACGGAAACATTTTTATCTTGAACACCGCTGAAATGTTAAGTGCCTTATTTTATCGCGATTTTTAAAAACAAAGTTTTAGTAAAATAGTTAGTCGCATTCCTCCCCTTAAATAATGGTGCCGTAAAACTCGTACTTCTAGTAACGTGCATCAGTTTTCCATTGAACACAAAGATAGTGATATAATTTTGCAATAAAATATATTTTATTTGCGAACTAGAATTGAAACTTATTTTCACTATTTTGTAATTTTTATTTCAGGATATTGACACTTGGAAAACCAATTTTTGATGGCTCTTTAAAACGGTTTGTGTCCGATTGATTTCTGTTTTTAGGTGTTGGCGATTGGGATTTGAACCCAGACCTTCGACATGACAGTCCAACGCCCTAACTATTATGCCACGAGGTACTACTTGAAATACGCATTTACCAAAGAAAATAGAAATCCGAATGGCACTCACATTTTTTTTACTTACTAACCCACTTTATGGATTATTTTCACTTTTCTCCTTCTGAAATCAAGTTTATTAACTTCACATAAGAAGTTTTTGTAATTGGTCCGATTTGTCGAATCGAAAATTTTTGACGTATCTTCATATTTCGAACTCTTTTGATCGGAACCCAACATATTTAGAGAGATAACTGTGTTTTGTACGTACGTTCGTACGTTCTTTCGCTTTTTTTTTCGTTCACCATATCTCAAGAACGAATGAAGAAATCGACTTCGTATGAATTTTACTTTTTATGTAGATGTTTCAATACGTGCAGAAAGGACTTTTTTTTTACTATAACAACTTAAAAAAAAAAACGTTAAATTTCCTTAGTCTTGAAAATCTTGAGAACGAATGATGCTATCGTTTTCGGGTTGATTTTTTTCAACGCATATTGACGTGATTAATAATAAGTAAAAATATGAATACATATTAACTTACAGTTTTTTTTAAATAATAAAAAAAAAACAGATGAAAATTGTTGAACAGAAGTTTTCGACTCCAGTATCTTAAGAACAACCAATCATATTGGCTTTGGGTTAGTTTTATTATACCTGCAAGTCTTCATACTCTTCTTCCTTTGGTTGCATATTGAACATTTGAATAAGTTTTCGAACTATTGATTTTTTAATAAAAAAAAAAAATAACATCGATTCTCTGGCTTCCGAGGGCACCAGTGGGAAGTTACCAGTGAGGTTTGCAATCAGCCTCTTTTTTATTTTGATTTCCTTCAGTCTTTCAAGTAGAAATTGTTTGCAATTATTCTGTTTGAATTATTCTTAACCACTAAAATAGAAAAAAAAAAAATGTGACCTACTCGCTTTTTCTTCCTAAGAACCCACTCATTTTCTATAAAAGCTTCTTTTTTTAATGTAAAAGTTTGTAAGAGACTTCTATAGCATATATTACATTGGAAAAAAGTTAAAATCTTCCATATTGTTTTTAATCGAAAACCTCGTAATCAAAAACTTAAAAAAAAAAATTTAATCTTTGAACCAAAATACACACCTACGTATATACTTGCTCAGTTATAAACTGCAGAAGATACAACTTAAAGAACATATTTTTTAAACATCATGGCAAAAAAGATCCTTTACACAAAGTATAGAAAAGGACATGTTTTACAAAAAAAAGGTTAAAAAAGCAATTTTTCATTTACAGACTTCTCATTTTAACATAAGAAACCTCCCCCCCCCCTCTCCAACATCCTATCCTACCCACTCTCCTTTGAATACAAAATTCCTAAGTTGTAATATCTATCATTATAAATTTGTTCGTCATTTCATTATTCTTCGCGTGACCTGTTGAAGACATTCTCAAGCATTTTGTCCTTATTACAGGATTTCCTTCATCTCATCCCTTAAAAATTCATATAATATCCTAGGATAGAAAAATCAGTATTTTTTTCCTTCTTTTTTTTTCGCATCATGTTTGAATCGAACAATTCCATTTAGTATATAATACTCACCATTATCATTGAAGTCTTTTCGAATGAATACAGAGATTCCTTTATTCATTCTTCTTATTCCTCGCTTTGGATGGATGGTGTAATCCTTTCACTGACTTCATTTCCTTCTCTCATCACGTCGTCTTAGTCGTGTCGTCTTCATAGTCGGTCGTCCATTTGCTTCGGAATTGAATTTTTCCTTAATTTTTTTTCTTATACATATTTTTGTATGTTAATGATGGTGAAAGAAGGGTGATTTTTATTTCTTTAGCAGACCACAGAGGAGGAATATTTATGGTTTTGGGTGAATTTTTATATCTTTTACTTGTCCTATGTGTATCCAATTTTTAATCAGATGTAGAAAAAGTTCTTTTCTTAACTCTCTTCATCCTCACACTTTCACCTTTGAAACTTTTTTTTTTAAAGAATTTTTAAAAACAAGTCTAGAGCATCTTGAGAAGTTCCAAAAAGAAAAAACTTCAAACCACTTCGAAGACGACACTACAAGCATCCGAATGAGGGAGAGAAGAACATGTAGAAAAAAAAAAATAACACACAAATACACGGTGACAAAACTTTTGTGCCCCAAAATCTTGTTTCCTTTTTGGGTCCTTACCACTGTTCGCTGACATAATTCTCAAGAGAGCGGCAAAGGAAGACGATGACAACACAAGTGCAAGACATGTCTTTCTTTGGTTCTTGGGACCTGGTGCCCTTAGCATTGCGTTCGACTTGGATGATGTTCTTTGTTTTTTTTTTTCTTTTTTGGTTTTGGATAGTTTAAGTAGCATCTTAGTTCCGTGTTTTGCGTTTGGCGATGCTCTTTTTCCAACACCAACCACCACCCACCATGGCGTCATCGTCGTCGTTTTCGTCATCGTCATTCTATAGCTCACAACCAAGCTCCTCCAACATGAGAATTGAAAAGTTTTTCTTCCTGTTTTTGATATATGTATGTATGCAGTTTTTTTCTTTTAATTTTTTCATACTTCTTGTAACCCCACTCCTTAACGGATCAGCTCCATCACCGCATATACACAAACTCCTACAAGCAAAACAGACAACGGTTTTCTGTGAGGGATAATTGAAATGGAATGAAAATATTAAAAAAAAGAGCATCACAGAGAAGGGAGCAAATTTTCGCAAAAAGAACTAAAAAAAAATGGAAAATTAAATTTCTACTTATGGGAGTTTGTTGTCAGACTGTTTGTTAGAATCCTTCAGATGACAACAGCAGGACTTGAAATAGATAGTTCAGATCTGTGGTGGCTATAATATACATAACTGCTATGCACTTTTAGAAGCGACACCCGCAATAAAGACGATGAGGTTGGATTTCTTTTAATTTATTTCTTCGTTTTATGGAAGATATTCTTGGGGAAATTATATATAGAATGGTTTGGGCAGATGTATTCAAGGAATGTTGAATTTCTACTCATGAAGTGTTAAAAGGATGGTTGAGTGTTTTAACTGTTCATTTAAAGAACAAGTGGATTCTATTAAAGAGTTAAACTTTGTCTGACTGCAAACTTTCAATATTGGACAACTTAAATTTAAATGACTGAACATGAATTTAAGAATGTTGATATATATGTTTCTATGTATTCAGAAATGTCTTATGAGACTCAACAGTTGCTATTAAAATAAATAAATAAATTAAAAATGAAACAGAAATGCGCATTGAAACAAATTTAATTAAAATTTCTTTTCCAGAGTCTTCAAAACATTGAAAAATTAAAAAAAAAGATCTTCGAGACATCTAATTTGAGAACTTTGATAAACATACAAATAAGACACAATTAAGTAGCATACAGAAGTGGTGGAAATTCAAGTTTGAAGTTAGTGGATCAAGTGCTGATTCTTAATTTCAAAGTTTTAAGCAATTAAATTGTTTCCCTTTTGTCTGGTAATTTTTTTTGATTAAAAGTCCAATTTTTGTGTCACGACCAACTTACTTGATTACGGTAGCTTATATTTTCCATCAGTGTTTTTCCATCAGTGATTTTTAAGTAATTACTCATTTATTATTTAAAAAAAAAAAACATTAATTCCATAAAACTAATCCATTTATTTTTTATCTCTTTCCAGGTAAGTTCCAAACGAGGGATTTCTAAATTTCAATCAGATTTATTTTAGTAAGTAGCTATCATATGAAAATTATATTAAATCCGATTTCCTTAGCAAAACGAGACTCTCCTTTAGGCACTTATCAATTATCTCAAATTATTTATTACCTCAAATGCAAAGTAATTTTATATCGATTTATTTAGCCTATCAATAATAAAGGTGCTCAACTTAACTGAACTCAACTTAGTACAGTACAGTACACACACCCCCTATTTGCTATCGAGTTGGTTAATTAAAATAAATAATTCTCAATCATATGTCATAGAACACAAATGGGCGTTTAAAGTGTCAAAGCTTTGGACTATTTATCACGTTCATAAACGTATGTAGATATAAGATAGGAATATGTTTAGGTATATCGAACATACTCGTTGCTTGGAATTTTCTTACACCCCCCCCCCCTAATCTCACACACACGTTTTGCTTAAGAATATATGACATTTACCATCTAGTCTCACACTCCCCTTGCACTAATTCTTCCATTCTCCCCCTCAATCACCTCCAAAAACCCATCAGTATGTTGGCTTAGAAATAAAAAAAAAAAATGAAAAAAGAGGGAGTGCAGACGGATCTTTGAAAAAAGATATTTTTTATAGTCTGTTAGATAGATATCTGCAATTATTTTTAACGATGATGTTTTGCCAGTGTATGTACCTTACCTTACCTTACCTACCTACCTACTGGCGAATAAACTTATACCTTACAGATGCAACAAATAAATAATAATAAAATAAAAAAAAAACAGGGACGTCTTCTTTTCTCGGGTAATTATTCAATGTTTGCGTTTTTTTTTGTAATGGGGGAAAATTATAGATTGGCAAATGAATTCGTGCTTGTTGGAGGTTTAACAGAAACAACAAAATTAAAGATGAATTTGATTAATATTATGAGATGTTATGATAAATTTCTGATTCACTTTGTTATAAAGTGAGATTTTTTTTTTTTTTAATTTAAAATTTATATTATAAATGCACGATATGTTTGAGTACTGAGTAAGTAGTAAAGTTATAACACAGATAGGAAGATAGTTATTAAAAAAGAAACTTTTAACCCAGTAACAATGTATTAATTTTTACTCTTATGTATACACACCTAGTTATATTGCAAATGTTTAATGAAATATCTATAGATACTTCTCTTACTCTTTTATCTGTGCTACTTCCACACTGAGGAATCACATACCAAAATGAAGCAACAATATCATGATCGAAAAATTTTGCTCTACTTTTCCTTCTACCAGTATGCTGTTTGATGGCCGAAATTGATAATTTATAATATCAGATTATTTTGAAGAAGTCTACACTCTTTTTTCGCACATAATTTATAACTCAGCCCATTAAGTACGTGCGAAAAAATGACATTTCTATATTTTCGTGTTAATTTTTGTTAATTAATTATAATTAATTTTTTGTTTTAAAATTTTTTTAATTGGTGCAACTGTCAACAATTGTAATTTTTTTTAGAATTTGGTTGACTTTTTGGAGACCAACCAAATTTCATTTCGCATGAGCAGCATACTAAGCCTAAGTAGCACACTGTTCGACGAAATAAACAAATAATAATAAAGAAGTCTCCACTTCTTTATTGTGAATAATCATACTCTTAATTGTATGCAAAAAATAACATTTGTTCATGTTCGTTTATTGTGTTTTAATTACATTATAGCTTTATTTGTTCTTTCCACTGATGTTTTGTAATTGCTGAAACTCTCCACCAATATTTTCCAGGAAGCATTTTGTTTTGTTGAGGACAACTAATACTTTCTGATTTGGAGTACGATATTGGAAGAGTGAAATTGATTAAAGTAGCATATTATTCGGAGAAGTCTACACTATTGTTCCACACACAATAAATTATCACTAGCCCATATATTATGTGCGAAAAATGACAATTTGCATGTTCGTATTTAAGCCTTGTACGCTGCTGATGCAAAACGAAGTATTTAGTATGTCTCCAATAAGACAACTAAATGCTTACGAAATCGAAGCGGAAAAATATTCGTTGACAGTTGCAAAAATTCAAAACATCAAAACAATTAAAAAATGCAAACAAATCACAAGCAGCCATGCTGTAATGAAAGTAACACTAAAAAAAAACACTACAAAACACTATCTAATGTCATTTATTTGGCACAGAATAAATAGTGTGGGTAATTAATTGTTTGCGAAAAACGAGTGTAGACCAAATGAGTCCAAATAATTTACTACAATAATCAATTTTGGTCTTCGAACAGCGTACTACAGAATGAAAAGTAGAACTAAATTTTTCGTTTATAATTTCATTGTGTCATTTTTGTTGGGGATTTTTCGTTTCGCATCAACAGCGTACTAGTCTTAAATACGGATTTTATTTTCTGTGAATTGTATGCATTTTTTTTTTTAATTTTTGAACTGGTGAAACTGTTAATAGCCAAATATTTGTCCGTTGTGATTTTGTTAGCATTCGTTGTCTTTGTTAGATATCACCTAAAATTTTTTTTCGCATCCAGTGTGCCGGGCCTTACGATAAAGAGTATGCTGTTTGACGAAAGAAATGAATGGTAATAAAGTCTCCACTTCTTTATTTTAGATTATTTAATTGCTAATTATGTGCAAACAATTAAATTATAGAATTTCCATGTTTGTTTTTTTTGTGTTATAATCATAGAATAGCTTTTTCTGTTTTTTCCATTTGTTGCTTTACAATTGCTGAAACTCTCCATAAATATTTTTTTGGTAAGCATTTGTTGTCTTTTGTTAGATCACACTTGCTTTTCGCACCAACAGCGTACTTAGCGTAAGTTTATAGCGAAAGTATTTTTTTTCTTTGGTATCTTATAAGTAAATAGACAAGCTGAAATTGAAACTAAGAACAGCAAATAATATTCGTGGAGCGTTTCACCACATTGAAATTCATTTAAAAACAAACGCAAACAAATCACAAAAACAATATTGTACATAAAGAATGAAAACAAAAAATTAAAATTTCATATATCATTCTTCCACACTTGGCTTATGATCTTGGTAATTAGTTCAATGAGAAATATGAGTGGAGACTTTCCCAAAGAATTTGTCACACTGGTCAATTTTTTCATTATATTTTTTCGCATGGTTATGGCGGTTTCGTGAATAATAGAACTAATATTTTCCTTAAGTTCATAACAGTAGGTGTAGCATTGGTGTAGACTTTATACCTTTGACACGAACCCTAAGAAAAAAACGTTATGGAGTTGAATATTACGACTTAGATGGCCAATAATTAAAGTCTCCGTTCAGCCAAAAAAAAAAAATTGCTTCAAACTTGGGGGTGAATAGCCGCAATTATTTCTGAGATCTTTTCGAAATGGACACAGTTGGGCTTTCAGACACACTCTAGTCTTTGCTGAAGCGGGGCTATTTTCACCAGACCTTGCCGTGCAAACACGTGCTTAAGTCTCCACATCACTTGCCTGCCCGAAACTAATTAATTGCTTTTGAAAGACTTATTCAGGGAAGAACGGCATTCATTTTGCATTGGCCAAGGAGTTAAGCCATTTTAAACTTGCTAACTATAGTTGGCATTCCATTTTATAAATCTCATTTTTTGAAGACCCTCTTCACCAAAAATTTCGCCAGCGATTCAATCAGCGATAAGTCATGTAGAAACAATGTGACGTAAGTAATACTACCTACGTACATTTGCAATCCCTTAAGCCAATTTGACCTCTGACTATGTTCCTCACTATACAACATGGAAAAAATGCAAAACATTCCTATAATGTAGGTAGAAGTATCTTACCTATGTTCATGGGTATAAGTATAATTAATCTGTCAGTCTGTGTCCGTACCTTGGTGATGAAATTTAAACCCATTAAAAGTTTTCAATCTACTCATATGAAAAACAAAAACAACAACAACTAAACACACAAAAAAACCACCCACTATACACCCTCTACGCTACGTCAACAATCTTAAAATTCATAAAAACCACGTCCACTCTGATAAAACACAATCCTAAGAGTAACAAAGCATACAAAATAGCAACGAAAACATTTTTCAGAATTTTCTCCTTCCACACTTTGGTTCCTTGTTTTTATTTTTCATTAACCCAATTGCTATAAAAAAAAATATTAAAAACAACCGTAAAACCCTCTAGTTTTTTGTTTTTGCATTTTTCCTCGCGTTATGTGAATTCAGAGATGAGGTTTCGGGCTCTAAACATCATAGCAACTCAACAGTTCTTCCCACCACCCACGTGCAACGACGCAGCATACACTACACATGTCATTTTTCTCCACCTATTTTGACTTATGTTCTTTCGCTTGTTTCGCCCCCATCACGGGTTTTAACTGTCACCGCAGAAAAAAAAACCAAAAAGATGACAGAAGCATAAAAAACCGAACCAAATTAATGTGAATGAAGGTGGAGAGAGCAAAAACAACAGAAAAAGTCCTTCGCTTTGGGGGATAGCAAAAAATATATAAAACCCTAAGCGCAGTGATATGGAACATTGCAAAAGGAGCCGTGCTCGAAATTTATTTATATCCCTGCCCTTAGTTCATCTCATATACCTATGTATGACATACCGGCGAAGGCAAAGGCGCAAACCAAAAATAAAATGCCTACCCACACATATTTGCTTCTCTAACGTATATATTTGCTCTGCAGCTTGAAAGCTGGGAATCCTATTATATTATGCGTGGTGTGACTGGTGGCGACATCTGTAGAATAATAATTATGGGTTGGATACGATTTAAGTTTAAGAAAATATGTCGACTTTCCTTGATACCTATCTAATTTTTTTTTTTCTTTTTGATAAATATTTTTTGGGGGTCACAATAATCGGATTTAATTGGTTGGGGAGGGAGAGGAAAAGTGGATTCAGTGTAGGGAATAAATCATTTTTTGCCACCTCACCGTTATTCCTATAACGTGTGTGTTTGTAAGTACACTTACTATTTATGAGAAGATGTTAAGCCATCAGATGTGAGTAAGTGATGAGATGGGATAGGCATGAGAATGGAGATAGAATTTTGAGAATGTTTTTGGTAGTGCATATCATTATTGGTAAAAAAAATAGCGGATAGAAAATTCAAATAACAAGTCGAACCTATATTTTTAAAAGGTATATAGATCGGTATATCTTAAAGCCTAAAGATCGCTGCTGATGCGAAACGAAAATTTAAGTTACTCTTCAATAAGACAATGAGTTTCTTACGAAATCACAGCGGAAAAATGTTTTTTGACAGTTTGACCATTTCGAAAATGAAAAACAAATGCAAATGCAAAAGATTCATAATCAGACTTGATGTCATGAAGAAAACACAAATGTCATTCTCTCCCATTCAATAAAAATTGTAGGTATAATTAATATTGTGTGCGAAAAAAGAGTGTAGACTTTTCCAAATATTCTACTTCTTTTATCAATTTCGCAAATCGAACAGCGTAAATGAAAAGGAGAACTAGTTTTTATCGTTTACGATTTTGTTTTGTCATTTTTGAATGGTATTTTGAATTTCGCATCAGCAGCGTACCTGCACATATACTAGAGTTAATATAGTATCTGTGGTACGAATGGAATGTCTGTGTACCTAACGTGCTTAGTGATTAGTGTCGTAGCTTACGATCGGATGATTTATTGAAATAGTTTCGCAAATGCCCGCGTTTGTATTAATTTTCATTCTTTGTTGGTTTGGACGCTTAAATTTCACGAAAACTTGCATCCCAAACGGTTTGCGAACATTTTTGAGCCTTTGCGAACTGTTCAAATTTAATCAATTTTTATAATTAACTTACAAAAATGCAATTTTAGACCTTTAAAAAATAATTACAAACCTGCAAATAAATGTGTTCAGATAATTTAAGACATGTCCCAATGAAACTCGCAAATATGTATGTTTGCGATCAATGTAGGGACTCTAAATGATTTGTTTGCTTACGAAGCCTTTGTGTTGAACCAATTTGAGAAGTATCCTGTGTACAATATGATTTCCAAATAATGTCTACACTAAACGATGATATTTATGTACATTTTTTGGCTAAAAATGTACAACAAACTTTATTCTCAGCCAATTTGTTCGAATTTTTTTTGCAAATTCCCCCATTTGCAAAATTAGGTATTTCTTTTGAAAAATTTTCACTCGAAAGGCCTACAGACATTTTTCAGACTTTGCGTACTGTTGTGAACAATTTTTTTGAAAGGAAAGTTTTGAAAAACTATTATTTTGATAAGTTTTTAACTATTTTTGAGCCTGTAAACTGTAAATTTTGTGACTTAAATATATTTGGGCCTTTTGAAAATCATAAACATCAGAAATACAGAGTTTGGCAAAATTGCTAATAAAAGCCGCATTCGCAATACTATGTCGTTTGACTGAACGAATGGTTTGGCAAAAGGATCTAAAAATTAGAAAGGAAATTGCGACGTAAAAATACAGTTAGACACACAAAATTTCCGTTTTTCATAAAGTGTGTGCCCTTCGCATCGATTATAGCAAAATTTCCCAATAAAAGCTGCCTTTTTAATACTTCATCCTTGGTCGCAAATTTTCAAAAAAAATTAGGTAATGCGAAAGATTTTGCTAAAATTTGTAAGCTTTTGCGATTTTGTCAAAATAGTCTTGCAAAAATTACGAAAAAAGGCAGGCACGAAAATATTTGCGTCTTTCATAGACATTGCGCTTTCGGCCCGAATTGCAGCCTTCAGAATTCACTAATTTTGACAAAAAGTGAAGTAAAATTATTTCAAGCGATACCAAGACAGCTTATTCAATATGTCTTCATAAATTTGAACAAACCCAATGTTAAATCACAATCGCATATGTGACTAGTATCAAACAAAATTCAATCACTTACCTAACCCCGTTTCACCCATGAGAATAGACCACTTTAATTTGATTTCTGTGATAATATAATATTAATCCTTCCTCAACTGCTAATAAGCTAAAAATAATGACATTTCCAAACATATCGCTTTTTTTAATAAGAAAAGCCAAGATAACAAAGTCTCATTACGCGCTGTGTTCTTTATTTCATTCAAAGTATGTTTGCCTATAAGTAACCTTCCTAGATAGACAGAATGCATAATAATATTAATAATTCTTCTTAATTGACATCGCAAAACAGCACAGCAGCAGCACAGTAGAGTCGCAGCAGCAGGAATAGCAAGAAAAAAGCATTGCGAAGCCAACGGACTACGACGACAAACGGACAACGTCAATATAGTAGGTATAAAGCTTCCCTTTTTACCGCGGGCCCGGGACACTTGGACGGTCATTAACTTTTACTCTGATGTCTCCAATGATATTGCTCCCTCCACTGTCGTCGTCCTCTCTTTTCTCTCTTTCCTTGCGTATTAAATATAAATTGTAGAAAAAAACTTCGTTAAACAAAAATAAAGCTTCTCTGCTTTGCTGCTATCAGCTTGAGTACATACACTCCCTCAAAGAACACCCCATCACCCACCCGACACTCCATCAGAAGAGCCTTCATCACCTACCCCAACCAATCCGCTACTCTTCCGCTCAACGCAGCATACCACTGCACCTTTACTGTGTGACAAACTAATCGGATTACTATTTCCAAGTGGACTCGTCTCGTTGTCGCTCTACGTTTCTTTGTGTTGAGATATATGCTCTGTTCCCTCGTCTTCTCATTCCTTTTAGTTGCTTCCTCCGTTCCAGGTTAATTTGTCATCATCTGGACATATGATGCATGCTGGCAACCTCCGTTCTAGAGCACACTTAATTACATCATTAAAAATCATATCACATTCAGACCACATCCCTGCACTCTCATTCCTTTTTTTTCTGTATTTTCGTATTATTACCGTTGCGATCAACATCATCATCGCCGATGCCAGTGCCATCGTTCCATCGTTTACGAAATAAACTAAACAAATAACGGTCCAGGTCCGCGCGCGCCCGTCCGCCATTTGCCACGGCTTCTAGAGCAAAAGCATTTGAGCATTTTGTTTTGCTTCCTTTTTTCTCTGTGCGTGTCGGCTTATGCGTCTGTGTGTCTGTCTTTCCGTCTATCTATCTGTGAATGTTTACGTTTCGTGCGGGACAAATAAAAGTCAACATGCCTACAAAACTGTATTTAAAAATCAACACCGCCGCCGTCATATCTCGTGCGGTTGCATAATGAATTATGTGTACAGACAGACAGAAAGACAGACAAACAGACAGTCAGACAGAAGAGAAGATAGAACTTTGTAAATGCATCTTTTCTCTGGAACGCCAAAGGTTTGATAAGGATACACCATCACCACCAGGCACCGGCCCATCCCGTCCCGTCCCGTTTCGCGTCTAACGGCTATACAAACTTATAGCTGGGACATTCTACAACAATATACAACAATAGAGAAAAACTTTTCTAAAAACAAAGGCGCACAGGGATCCAAGCGGGAGAAGTTCGTATATCTATTCCACATTCAAAGGGAAAAGTTTTGTGGTGCAGAAATAATAATTATTGTTATTAGATATGCTCATTGCCCAACAGAGGGCGTGGGCAAACCCACAGTGTATACCAGTACTCATATATCTACCAATACCTAACCACTGCTCTGCTCTGCTGTACTAAAGATAACTAATAGGAGGTTCATTTTATATAATATTTGCGTCCATTTTAATTATCTGTTATGAAAATATTCTCTTTTAAAGTGTAATTACCTTTTTGGATATGAGCCGAAATGAAAGGAGTATGCTTTGGTAAAAGTTTTTTCTCTTACTCTTTTTCTGAGAAGGAACAAAAGGAGATAATATGAAGACGATAGCTACACATAGTAGGTTTATAAAAGGAGGACTATGACGCATGGGTAATTCCATAAGGGACCACACCGCACTGTTGTTCAAATAAGTTCATAAAGGAATATTCAAGAAGTTTTCTTATAAGAGAATGATTAAAATAATCTCATAATTTAAGATCTATACAGAGAAAATGTTTAAGGAATATAATCAAGAGCAAGGGAAAGAAATTGGATTTTGGGAATGTAAACCTTCTTTTGGTAGAGTTAGGGCCTGATTAGAATAATTTTTACCCAAAAATAGTTGAGTTTAATATTTTTTTAAATTCAGAAATTTTTCATTTTTAAAAAAGAATATCACATTGATAACGTCACTACCATCTTTGTTCGTATAAAAGTCCTTGCTCCTTGCCAGGAATTCTAATACACAAATGCAGCAAGTGGTTTTTTCCTTATCTTAAGACCTTAACCCTGAAAATCAGATAAAGCTTTTTGTTCCTACAATATTTGTTTATTCTTGTGGTTTTTCATGAAAGGATTTGTAACCATTGGTAACGACCCTCGATGACATGATGGTTACCTCCGGATAAAAGTCCACTAAATTTTCTCAGTCAATCATTTAACAATGTTACGTTCTCTTATCAACTTTTTTCGGAATTCATTGACTCATTTTGTATTCTTAGGGTCGGTTTTTCAGTGAAGAGTTAAGTCTGAGTTGAAAAAGAGTCAACAAATGCTGAAAAAAATCAACACTGTGTTAACTCAAAAGTAGTTTTTCACTGAACGATAAACTTCATTTTTCAGTTATTAAATGTCTACTGAAATCGATGTGTGACCCGGTTAATTACGCGCCTTTTATTATAGAAATCGAGAAAGTACCAAAACAGAAATTGTTCTCAGTTAAGTCAATGAGTTTTCTTTGATGATTTAACTTGGAGTAAACTAAATGCCAGTTGTACAAAAATGGTTTAGGTTTAATTCGTGGTTCAGCAATTTTAACTCGCTGCTGTTTTCGGCTTATTCACTCAGTTTTAACGATGGTATAAGGTTCAAGTATGTTAAGTATATTAGCCATTTAAATGCATGAAACATCGTTGACCTTCAGTTAATTTGCCAAAGTTGGTTAAATTTGCTGAGCCTCGGATTAAATATTTGTTCAACTAGCCCTTAAGATTTTAATTGATTGAAAAACAAGTTTCTTGAGTAAATTCATGTTTAACCCCGATACTGTTTTGATTTTGCACTGAAAAACTAGACCTTAGGCAACTAATCATCAGTACTTGTAACAGAAAGAGTGGAAACCCAGAGTTCTATTTACATATTGTAGGTTCTATAAAATTAATTATGATCTAAATGAACCTCTTAGTGTTATGAGGAGAGACTTCACTTGGTATTCCTTGGCTTCTCTTAGCTACAAGTCTTAAAAAAAACTTTTGTAAGGCAAAATACTATCTCAACAAAATTTCATTCATATGCTGGAGTCATTGCTGCGGAACCAAATGAAAAGAAAAGTAGGGAGCGATTTGACTAGAATACATTTCTAGAATACATTTTTTCTCTTCGTTGAAGCCTTTTCAAAGAAAACAAAATATAAAAATTATGCATAGCAGTAGATGGATTTCAATTGAAAAGCCTTTTAGTTTTTTTTCGGTCCTAATAACTTATTGTAGTAATTTCATTTAAACATTTTTAAACCCATTTTCTAGAATAACATAGTAAAAAGTGGTCGTGATAATTAGAAAATTGTATTTAATTTGCTTAGATCATACGAAAAAAACTCTACAAAATGTAGAGAAACCGAAAAATATTAAAAGTGGGCATGGCAGTTTTAATTTTTTTGTAAAGCTTTTTTTCGCTCATGAGAACCAACTCTAAGAATCTCATCCACAGAATGAAAAAAAAAACTGGGTGTGGCTATGGGC
Organism: Dasysyrphus albostriatus; assembly: GCA_946251815.1. Lineage (NCBI taxonomy): Eukaryota > Metazoa > Arthropoda > Insecta > Diptera > Syrphidae > Dasysyrphus > Dasysyrphus albostriatus. The sequence goes on from OX276336.1 coordinate 145,968,801, forward strand.
AGTTCTTACCACTTTTTTAAATTTTTGTCTCTCATAGAAGAAACACCCAAAATTGAATCCCATTTCTTAGAAACGTTTCCGATCCATCGGAAACGTTTAATAAGAAAAGTGGGCGTGGAAGTGGGTGGGTTTTACTGAAAATTCAATTTAATTATTATTTGTTTTTTTGCTCATTTAAATAAATTGAAATTTGTATCCAAATCACTGATGTGATTTAGAAGATCCCTAATACAAATCATTCTTCATCAGGTATCCCATTTTATGGTTGTGAAGGTATTTATTTTTTTTTAAACAATTTTTGTTGAAATAGAAAAAATAAAAACATATGAGTGAGTTTAATATTTTTCTTATGATCGAAAAGCTTGTGAAACTTCAAAATACAGTTGGCCCCCCATCTGCCAAGCTATTAATTATCAAATTCTATGTAGTACCTCGTGGCATGATGATTAGTTCGTTTGACTGTCATGCTGGAGATCTGGGTTCGATTCCCAGCCAGTACTGTTAAATCCTCCAAAAGTATACTTGTCATGAATAAGTGCTTTTCATCTAGCCGTTCGGACTCGGCAAAAAAATTGTAGGTCCCTTCCATTCCTGCCAACAACATGCACACACAGGAATATTTGAGAGTTGTAAGTCACTAGGCCCTAATTCTCCACGAGCTGTTGCGCCACCAAATTCATTTTTTTATAATGTTCGATTTATTTATTTTTTAAATGGAAAGTTACTAGAAAAAGTTGTTAAGAGAGCATCAATATGAACAAAGTTTTAAACTTTAACTTAAATTCTAAAACAATTGAGAAATATTCTTAGAAAGCTTTCAGCCTTAGTTATTATATAATCCGGTTTCAAAAATTCTAAAAAAATGTTCTCAGTTCCTAAATCTAAACTAATTCCTTCATTATCAAATTGCAAAGAAAATACTCATCCAAAATAATTGAAACTCACTGATTAACCATCAATTAAAATAGAAGTGAGGCCAAAGGCGGAATACCTACCTTAATATGCACATATTCATATATATATGGTCATGTAAGCCGACTTCTATGCTTGATATCACTCATATGTGTTCATATAATACCTATACTGCCGACAGTTGTTGTTGGCAGATGTCATCGCAGTCAAACCGATTATAAATGTGTCATGATAGAAATCCCTTAAGGTAAAATATTTACCTACAGTTATATACATACCAACATACTAATACCATTGAAGGATAAAAGGCTTTTGAAGTTTATATAACCATCAACTTGAATTTTGAAGAAGATTAAATTTCATCTACATCAATAACTAAACAAATTGTATAAATGAAGACTTTAAAGTAGGTATATTTCCTTTCTCATGTTCCTGATGTCTTTTTTAATTCGACCGCCTACGACTTAATGAAAATTCCTCATCTAATGAAAACCTGCCTTGGTTAATGTCTTTTGGGAATTGGAACTTATCTTGCAAGGTAACCCAACCAGAGAAGAAGTTATCCTTTTTCTCAAAAGATCTACTAAACAGAGTTCATATAATATAGCTGGTGAGATATGACACAGGCATTTGAAGAAGAAATGTCGAAAAGTAATTCTCTTGGAGAAAAAAGATAAATTTCACACGACCTGTCGACCGCAAATATCTCGTCATCTGACATAAAAATAAAAGTATCTTTTATTTGCCATTCTTATGGTTAATTCACTGCTTCTCTTGGCTTCAATCAAACCAAAAGATTAAAGACGTAATATGACTTCGAGTCGGGTTTTTTTTTGTTGTTGTTGGTGTAGTCTTGCTTTGTCCTTATTTTTATTCAATTCTTTTATATTTGTTGGGTTGAAAATCTTTCTTTGCCTATATTCTTGTTCAAAACCAATCGAAGATACAAAAGTATCTATACATACATTACCTACTTCATTGAAGTCACACAATATCGTGTAAAATTATTCGAAGAGGTCACCCCCTTTGGCAGAAGATGAGGCACACAGTCGATACTTTCTTTTTGACATGAGAAAGTTTACCTGTGAGAAAAAAAAAAATCCACAAAAGATGTATAAAGTTGACGATGATTGTGATGATGATGATGCTGATGATATTGTCGTTGGATGATGATGAGTTTGGGCAACGACCGACACCCCTTCGACATCGTCATCATCCTCTATATATGCCTTCTTGAGAATGAGAACATAAACATTGGATTAAGAGATACAAAACCACAAGTCGTCGACGTTTCACCTCTTCAAACAAAAAAAAAAAAAAAAAATAAGTCAGCACAAACAAATAGCAAAAAAAAAAAAAAAAAAATCAAAAACAGAAACAACGTTTGCGAAGCGGATCCGGATAGAATGAAGAAATCCCATGAGAGATTTAAGCCAAGTATCGTGTTGGCGAATTTCGATGAATTTATTTTCGCATTTATTGGCGAAACGTGGAAGAATTTTAGAAATTGCATTTGAGGTATTTTTTTTTCTTTTTGCTTTTTTTATTTTTCTCTCTTTCTTTTGTTATTTTGCCTATTTTTCTTTTCTTTCATGCAATCGCTATGTATCGCTAGGTCAAAGCTAAATTTGTTTTCGACGCGACTTTATGGCCTAAATACCATTGTTGTCGATTGAAGAAATAATTCAGGGAAAGACACGGTAAATTGACGTAAGGGACTAGCGAACAAATTGCCGGAGTACCATATTCAATAGTTATTCGTTTTGTTGCAGTTTTATGCAGATTACGCTCTTGGTAGATGTTGTAGAGGTGATTGACTTAATAATTGGAGTGTAATGATGCATGCAGATTGTTTTGTTGTTGTGTTTTATTCAGACAGAAAATATCATTTGAAAGTTATTCAAAGGATGTAACTTGGTTCATTGGAGTTGATCAATAGAATAAATCATCAGTTTTCTATTATAGTGGAGTACAAGTTTCGAATTTATATTTCTTTGATTATACACATTACCCTTAAAGGAAGTCTCGATTTAAAAAAAAATGAAGCTTAATCAAATAAAATCTTTAAGTTATTTTGTTTGTAAAGTGGACATAATTTGTATTAATATTTAGTAACCGAGCCTTAATTTTTACTTGCTTCAACAAATTTTTTGTTGATACCCTCTGCCTGTTTTCTTAAATTTTAGTTTTCAACCTTAAAAATCAATCCTTACGTTAGCTGATTTCGTAAGATTTCATTCAAAACTGACTGCTAATAAGTATTTAATCTTCTAAACTCTAGCTTCAATTAAAATCGAACAGCCCATCTAACGAAATTTGATGCAAGCATAGAATCAGTAAATTTTACATGTGATCAATATTATTATCAAAATTATTGAATCTTCTCTGTAGCACATTCAAAGAAGATATTCAAATTATGTGCATAGTCTATGAGCAGTCCATGCCGTGGTAAATTGATTAGATTTGTTCATACTTAAACTGACTGTCGACAAGGCTGTGCACTTAGCCCTTGTTTCTTTTGCTGTGCACTTAGCCCTTGTATCTTTTGCTGTGCACTTAGCCCTTGTACCTTATAACATTTCACGTTGATGTATGATTATCTTCCATCATCTTTCGTGAGACGTGTAGTGGGATTCTCAAATTGTCTTTCCGATTACCTACTAGAGAGGGCTGTGTCAATCAGGAACGATTCGATTTTTTTGATCCGATCATCGAAAAAAATCGATGATGGAAATCACAAATTTTCTTTTCAATCGATCTCAATCTTAATCATTTTGCTTATTCTCGATTTTCCATCGAAATCGTAATCATTTTGACGATTCTCGATTTTCCATCCCATTTTCAATAATTTCGATGATGATTTTCCATCCCAATCTCATTTACTTCAATAAAGAATCTTGATTTTTGGTACCAATCTTTTCTGAATTTTTAGAAGCTTTCCATCGACATTGTTGCCATCCTTCAATGGAATTTAACATTTAATTGCTTGACAGATAGATATTAATCTATATTTTGGCATAAAATATGTATTTCGATCCAAATGTCACCCAACTGACCTAAAATCAATTTTTTTTCGGAAAGAGTAAAAATTCTTCAAAAATTTGTGATTTTTTGGGGTTCTTTAATCCATCGACATCGTAGCCATCCTTTAATGAAATTTGAAAGTTGATGGCTTGACAGATAAGGGACAAACTATATTTTTACAGAATAAGTGTATTTCGATCGAAATGTCACCCCATTGCCCTAAAATCACATTTTTTTTTGGGAGCATTAAAAATTCTTTAAAATGTTTTGATTTTTTAGAAATTTTTTAATCCATCGACATCGTTGCCATCCTTCAATAGAGTTTGACTCTTGATGGCTTGACAGATAGGGGACAGATTATATTTTGACAAAAAAGTGTATTTTGATCTAAATCGACGTGAAATCACATTTTACCGTAGCAGTAAAAAAACTGAAAATTTTAGATTTTCCTAACAGTTCTTATTCCAATAAATTTGTTTTGTTTGCTAATATGAAAAAATTTAGACTCGATCAACAGTACAGTATTGAATTGAAGATTGGATTTAATCGAAATCGAAATGAAAATCCAATCAGAACAGTATCGAATAATGAACTGAGTGAAATAATCGGTGGTGCTGAATACTGATCTGCTGAATCTGAGGCTAAAAACTAAAATTTTGTGACGCAACAAGAAAATAAAATTGCACAAAAGATGAAAAACATTATTTTTGTGAGGAGATTTTCACTTGTGACTCGTAAATTTCATCAAAATACCAATGAAAGTAACTACAGACAATTTCGAACAAAATTTTTTTTGACTTTTTTTCGCCGACAACCCATTTGGACTCAAGCCCTGGTTGAAAATTGACGCATTTCAACTAATTCCGAAAATCCTCTCGAAAACACTAATAAATTACTTTTTGTGAAAAAATTAAAAAAAAAAATTTAACCTGAATCAAAATATATAGTTTTCTGATGGTCTTTGTTGCGCTGAATTTGAATCTGGCCTCAAAATTAATATAGCACGCTACGTTTTTGAGATACCTATTTGAAAAATGTGAGGTTATTTTTCTAAGTAATTTCATGTAGTCATTTTGAATTATGAACATGTTTCTTCAAAATTTTGTTGTACTTTTTGTCTTAGTCGAAAATACTTTCAAACTTTACCCTTTGCTTTGACTTTGACCCGAAAGACACTTTTTCGATACTACCACTGCAATTTTCGCATTCGGAAAAATATTCTTTCAGTTGAATCGAATGCTGTTAGTTTGATACGTTGTAAACTGCCTGGGGATATATGACGCAATGGAAATCAGCAAACAAAAATACCAGTTCCCAAAACTCAAGGATTGATGAATTTGGACCAAATTCTACCTATTTATCTGAAGAATAATTAGCAGCGCAAAACAAATTATTTTATTTCTTAAGAGTTCTAGTGAATTGGTGACTTTAAGCGTGTTTGGAAGCTTATTTAAACTTTTTTAAAAGAAAATTATTTTGACAAATACAAATTTGGTGAGACTATAGCGAAACCAAAGCAAAATGACTTCAAAACCATTTTTAATACCAAAAATTACGTGTAAAAATAGAAACGTTCAATAAAACAAAATTGAAAGTGAATTAAAAATTGACCTAAACAGGAGACAGAATTTAGAAAATCGTTTCTCACGACAAGCCGACAAGACTTCAAGTTGGGTTAACAGTAGCTAAATGAGTTGACGACCGAAAAATTTATTTCGTGTTGCATTGTTGTCCATATTTCATCAACACTTTCATTCTGTAACCTTAAACAGCTCTATGCACTGGCAGCAGCAATGTTTTCAAAATCTTGTTTGAAAATATGAATGAAGATTGGCATTGGTAGGCCATGTTTTCCTGTTAATCAACCTTCTCCATTACCTTCTATAGATTCGGAGAATTAAACTGAGATGATATTGACGTTTCTTACAGCCAGCATGTGAAATATTAGGCTTCGAAAAACAAAGTGACTGTTTTCAATCTAGGTAGCTGTATAGTATAGAAGATATCTACTTATTAGCCGTCTCAGAAAAGCCTCTTACAACGAATCGACCCTTCGAACCACCAATTAAAAAGCTGACTAGACTTGACTAACCTATTCCATCAGGAATGAATTAACACATGTTGTATAGAAATCCTAAGTAAGGAATCAGAGAATATTAATGATAAGCGCTAATTTCTAAGTTGGTTGAAAGATGAATTAAGATAAGTTTGAATTTTCAATTCATAAACTAATAGGTTGTATCTATTCGAAAAGAATTATAGTTTAGAAGTTGTTTACATTCAGTATTATGAAATATTGCTGATACCAAAGGTCAGTAAAGAAATGTTTACATGTTAAGTCTCTTTAAATTTGTCACTTCGCTCTTTAAGGCAAGTGTTGGTTTCGTGAAAATAAAACTCTGAGGCTTAGGTCAAATCTAATTTCAAGATGATACAAAAGTTTGAAAAAAGAAGTTTTCGTCATAAGGTCTGTAAATCTGTTTGTTTGTTCGCCTGTGCGTCTGTGCTTTTGGGTGAAGGCGAATCGATTAATTGTAAATCTTAAACGAACGAACGAGTTTGCTTCATAGTTTCTTACAAAACATTTTTACGTGATCCCCTATAAGGATTAGTTATCATATAAATCTTTATTGCCAAACCACATGAACAAGCTTGTGCGATGCAGTCGTGCTTATTAATTCCATTAGCATATACTTCTATTACTCAGTCATTGTATATACAATCGGCATCAATTACTGTAAGAATGAAACAATTGAACTAACATTTTTATCCTGTCAGAGACCAGAAGGACATCTGTTGAAGGATCATTTCAAAGCAATAATATCAACCACCAGAATTATTTAATTCAACATTAAAATAGAACAAACTCACATTGGCCCACTAAGCTCTGTTTTAACAACTTAATGCCTTCGAGTAGGCAGGTTTATCTGTTTTAAAATTATACTAAGTATATTATTATTTAGTTAAAAAAAAAAACAAACAATTTTTAATAGTCCCGCATTCTAAAAATATAAACTATAACTTCTAAGCTCATTCGATACATCATGATTTATTCCTTTTATTCCATAAACGCCACAAATCTACACAATAACCATTCATTTCCAGTTCGCTTTTCTCTTCCACTAATTCGCATTAAAAATCCCATAAACTTTATTTCACATGGGGTTTATAATATGCGTGTGGTGCGGTGACCATTTAACTAAAACCATATTTATTGCTTCATTGATGTCAAAATTGTTTATGTATATGCCGGTTTGCTTTGTTGTTGTATTTTTATGTATAAATAATAAACCAAATCGAAATATTTATCGCTACATGAAGTCCCATTAAAATCAACACCCTCCTCTCCCCCCTCTTCTCATCCCTCGCTCTATTCCCTGCCGCTTCTCGGATAAATAAACATCCACACTTTCAAGGGCATCTATAGGTCAAATGCGGTCGTTTGGAGTGGTGGAAGCTGTAAAACTTTATTTTTCTTTTTGTGACATATGCTCTGTTGCATTAATGAGATCCCAAAATCTCCTCTTTTATTATGTCCTTTTTGTCCACATCGGGGGATATCCATCAATAACCAACAAAAGACCCCCTCTCACCCCTCCTAGTTCATTTCATTTCTAAAAGCTAATTGTAAGATGATGGATTATGGCCTAATCGACTTATGCCAAATTTTTGTGCGATATTTTCAATATACCCTTCTTCTTTTTCGCTCTCTCTATAGCCCGCACCCTCTCTCCCACCCTCTGACGGTATGCGAGGGGCGATACATTATGATTATTTATACAAAACTTTTTCGGCGATATTGGTTATGTTTTTGTTGTGCCCAACTTCTAGTTGGCTTATTTGGAATCTCCTTTATCAAAAACTTCGTAACAATTCACAGTTTTGTTGTTTTGGAACAATAATTTTGGTCGTCGTTGATTTTGGCAAACATTATCGCTCGGGTGGCAGCAGTGGCAGTGGCAATGGAAGTGGAAGTGGCGAAGAAAACGACAACGACGACGACGACGGTTTTTTTGGTTGACAGTGTGTTGTGCTTTCGAATATAAATTCTAGCCATAAATTTGAGATTATTAGAAAAGTTTTATAGCCCCTCTTCATCTTGGTCCCCTTCCCTTAAATTACCTCCACCATCACCCATCCACCCACACGACTCCTCACCAAGTTGTCGGTATACTTTTCTACTGCAGCAAGTTTTTAGCCCAAAAACTGCTGTTGCTCGGTGTGATTGCAGCTGTTTTTGTTGCTGAACTCAACTCTTGTTTTGGCCCTGTTTTTTGGTGTTGTTGTCGCCTGCTGCACCCTCGAATATCCGGTTTTGTGAACTTGTTACGAAAAGCTACCCTCATCATTCTGTATATGTATTTTTTTTTTGTTTCGCCTCAAATTTCCAATAGCAAAACCCTTGCTGTGTGTAGAGGGATAGTTTCCCGATTTTCAACAACTATAATAATTTATATCCAGAGCTTTGGCTTTATATTCTCTCCATCTTCATCCCCATCCCTCTCCTTCGCTCTCGATATCGTCGTAAATAGGACCTTTAATGTGAATAAGAAATAAATTGTTTCAATAATTTTCTCCCACAGTGTGCTACGTACACGCGTTGAATATATTGCCAGGGCTGGCGTTCTTGCGGGCATATTTTCCGGGAATTGTTTTGAGAATAAATAAAGTAAAAAAAAAGAAACAACAACATTATAATATATTACCGGCCGGTGAGAGTGAGAGAGAAAGAAAAACGGCACCGAGAATTTCGCCTCATACTTCAATAAGACAAATAGGCATTGGCTGCTGATGGTTACGGAGGGAGGGGCGATATGGGAAGGGCCTTAGTTAATTTTCCTTTCGGAAAGTCTTGGACGTATAAAGCTATTTCCAATACAAACTCAGCTCATTCATCTTCATCATTTGCAGTTGTATAGCTCAATATACGTACGTACTATATTAGAGGGGCAGTTGAAAACGTTTTGTTCTTCAAATATTGTATGTACACATGTAGGAAGTAGGAGTTAGATGATACAAAAAAGGTCACTCCCGGAGGTGGTTTGGCTAATTATTTTGCTTGTTGCCTCGTATACAAGTTTCAATTGAAAAAAAAAGTTCTCTGTATATAAATATTGACAAAGGTTTAATGGACGCTCTTTGCGATATTTTATCAATGAAAATGAAGGTAAAGGGCGTTTTATATTTTTTGTATTTGTTAAAAGGACGAAAAAGGTCTTTGCAAATAGTTAGAATGGTTTTTATGGCCATTTTATGTTAGATATTGTTGGTTTTTTTTTTTATTTAATGTGGGTATCACATCTGCTTAACATAAAAATGAGTGGGAGATCTTTTTTATAGAGAAGAGAGTCTGACTTTTATAAAGGTATTGTACTTCTTCTTCTTGAAAATTGAGCTGAAATTGATATTGCTTGCTCGAGGCAGAAAAAGTTTTTGTTGTAAAATTTTGCGGGGAATTTCCTATTCGAATTCGATTCTTATTTTAATTTTGAACTTTAATATTTTTTTCCAGTCACTGTATTTATTTTCACCTACTCGACGTGTAATGATTATATGCTAAGAGTCTCAGCAGAAGCTATTACAAATTCAAAACAGTTTATAAACCTACAAAAATACGAACTTTATTTCATAACATCCTTTTCAAAAACTACAGAATAAAATGGCAAACCAAACTGAGCATAAATCAAGTGACAGCTGTCAAAAGACCATCTCCGAAAAAAGTATTGCCAGATTGAAAACCACACGTCTAAATAAAACCCTTTGTAAGTCCGAGAAGTGAAGAGTCGCACCAAAACAATGCGAGTAACTTATTTAAGCCGAAATTTCCCGATAGAGTCGCGGTTCAAATAAGTTTAATAAAAATATATATTAACTGGTTAAAGGCTGGTTAAAAGTTGATAAACCGGTTAAAAGCCTTGGTAGATAGTGAAAACACTAAAAGCTGTTGATAGAAGGGTTAGAAGCTGAACCGATTAAAACAGTCATAGGCAGCCAGCGGAAATATTGTTCATAAGCTATAGTTAAAAACCCTTGATAACTCGTTTAAAAGCATATATTGCTAGAAGAAACGCTGCTAATAAGCCGGATGAAACCAGTTGATAAGTCAATTAGAAGCTATTTACAGCCAATGGAAACTCTGCTGATAAGCTGGCTAAAAGCGGTTGATAAGTCGTTCACGAGTCCGTTAAAATCCGTTGATAAGCCGGTTAAAGTTAAGATGTCCAATTTCCAATAACTGTCAACGTCTAAGTTTAAGCGATGGTCTTAGCTATGTGGACTTTAAGAGTATCGGTTGATTGCGGCTTAGTGGCTTAGACTTCATAGAACCCTACAAAACATGTTTAACGGGGTCGTATTGCATGATCTCAATGGCCATTTGACGAGAGTTTTCCATACGCTCAAGTCGTTAATGTAGGGTGTCCTTTGTAGAATTAGCCTTATCCATTTTAGTGCGTTATTTTGTTCGAATTACATGTCGTTGAATAATTGTCTGGTTAGGACGATATTAAATGCGTTCAAATTTGTGCATCGTTGTCACAAGAGAACACTCATTGTGACAATATTTGAATGTGTTTCTTAATCGTATAGCGCCCCGTCCTTTTTGGAAAAAAATAATGCCACATGATTCTTTGAAGTAACATAAGTCGAAATTGTACCAAGTGTTTTTTTAGTATCTCGTTATAAAATATGGTTAATGCGTTGGACTGGCATGCCAAAGGTCGGGGTTCGATTCCCACCCGCTTCCACCTTAAAACAGAAATGTTTTTTTTTTTTTGGTTACTGTCTCTCGGAAAAACTGACACAAGAGTATACTTGTCATGAAAAAGTGCTTCTCACCCAGCAGTTCGGACTCGGCAAAAATTGTATGTCTCTCCTCCTTTCCTACCAACAACACACACACAGGAATGGTTGAGAGTTATTAGTCACTAGGCCCTATATTTTTCCCCGAGATGTTGCGCCACCAAATTTATTTATTTATCAAATTGTTTTTAAGGAAATATTTTTATGTAAAGATAACATTTTTAAGGAGCAGTGGGACGAAATCTCGCTAACCAAATCTCAAATTACGAAATCTCACATAATATTGTTAATAATCTCAAAAAAAACAAATTTCGCAAATAATTAATCCTATATTGCTCATAGTCTAGCTTTTAACAATTTCGCATTTACATCTCACATTTGCATCTTGCACTTAAAAAAACTTGCAAATATCAACCTAAAATCATTTCGCAATTTCAAATCCCACAGTCTCATTTTTCTGCGGTTAAATAATTAAATATTAATATAGCAGTCGGTAGCTTCCACCATCACTCTTCTGCAGTTTTGCACTAATAAACAAAAATCCTGCGAACCAAATAAATAAACTCTAAAAACTTTTTGTTTGGCTTTTATTGTTTTCCAAAAAGTTCTCTTTCTTGCTTTGAACAATAATTGACATATGAACAATAACAATTTTGCAAGGCACTAAATTTATTTTAAAAAAGAAGGAAAATCTCGCAAAATTTGATTGCAATCTAAGAGGCAATTTGTTCGTTATAAATATTTCACAATTTCAAATCTCGTGCTAGGTTTGAATTAACGAGACTTTGATAGCAAAAAATACATATTCAAATTTGTGAGTTTTTGGTTTGCAAGATTTTTTAATTGCGAGTTTGTTAAAAGCGGGATTTTTAAATTGCGATACTATAAAACTTAAGATTCTGCAATTGCGAGATTTTCTAAAGCCGGATTTTGAGTCTGAGATTTTAATTTGCGAAATTTCGCATCAAACACATATTTCTTATTCAAGCCTTTATTTTATTGGAAGCAAAAATTTTGTATAACAAATCTCCAAAAAATATTTCGAAACATAAAAAACCCAAGAGTTTTTTTTTAAATATTTTTATATGCAATGTTATTTCAACTCCTTAAAAATATTTTCTAAATTCCTTAAAATCATGAAGATAAAGCCCGGGCAGTAAATCTTCAAAAGTTCTTTTATATTTTTTAAAACTATCTAATTTAGTATGCATTTATGAAAAAAAAAACGATTACTTAAGTATCCACTTATGCATAGATGAACATAAAAGGAATCATGTTCCGGCGCATCATCTAACTGCCTGCAGTTTTCTGCAACATTTGTTGACATATTTTTTTCATCCATCCACACACTCTTCCCCTCATTGTCTTATTGTGTTTGCCTCCCACATTTTGCTCAGGGAAAATAAAAACGGAATTAAAAAATGTCCTTGTTCAAAATGAAAAAAAAAAAAAAAAAAAACTGGAAACAAAAACCCCAATGGACTTGGGCGGTTGATGGTGCGTATTCTATGACAAACAAAAACAAAACAAAAAAAATTCCTTCGATCAAAAAGGTATCTAAAACCTCTTACAATTCAGGGTCTGCTTTTATGCTCAAGTAATTTATAGAATTTCTGAAAAGAATGAGAACAAAAAAAGAAAGAATAAAAAATAAAAAAAGAAACGTTCTAAAAAGGACTCAAGTTTCCATATTTTCATTCAAAGACTTTTAAAGCTGTCCCCTAGACGAGGACAACTATGACGAAGTCGAGACTTTTGTTAAGGACACACATATATTAGTTTTAGCTTCGAAAAAAAAGTATAGTTTTAACGGTAAAACCATCGTCGTCGTCGTCTAAGTGGTGGAAAAGTATAGATGAAAAGGAGGATAAAATAATTTGTTCCTATGTTTGCAATCAGAGCCTCCCTGCTTAGATTACATTTTCATTTTTTTTTTTTAAAGAGCGAATTGCGTCAAAAGAAAATTCTTTTTTGCTTCTAATAATGACAGCCATATACATATGCCAATATATGGTAGCAAATTTATAGGAGGAAAGTGGAAACATATGCTATTATCCTCAACTCAAAAGAGAAGGGAAATAATGAAGTCTATTAAAGACAAACACAAAATAAAAACCTCACATCCCGAGATATAGATATTTGTGTATAAGTATATGGCGGATGGAGGCGATTGATGGAGTGTCGTGTTCGCTTTCAAGCAACAAGGATAATTGCTTATCAATGGAAAAAAAATCAGCACTCCTAGTGTGACTTGACGTTTTGTTTTACTTTTATTCAAAAATAAAGTGTTGCCACTTTATCTGTTTTTTTTTTTCTTTATTGATGAAACTTTTTGAAAGTACAAAAAAATTGTTAAGAAAATCTAGGTGCATGGTGGTTTCATGATATTTCTTATAGCCATTCAGGCAAAATGGTTTTCATTAGTCATAAGTCAAGAAACAAGTGTCTGCTTTATAAAAGCCCAAACTATTTTATAGGTACTCGGTTGGATTCTTTCATAAGGGTTGCTTCTCCTCATTATTTTCAATCTGGAACTGACTTAAGTATCTATAATAAAATTTGAAAATCCTTAATTTTAAATAGGAGGAGCGTAAGTCCCTGAGCTCTTCTTCGAAATGTCGAAAGTCACTTTGTAATTTTGTTTTATTTATTTATTTTAAAAATTGTTACTGTAATATAGTGGGAACTTTGTTTTGAACGAAGCTATATACCATAATGTTATCGTCAGGACGAGATCTTACTTTTAAGTGCTTTCTTCTTAAGTGGATAATATTCACGACATCATCAGAGCAAAGACTTCCTTTCCCTTTTGTTTTCACACAAAAATATATGTATTTACTTACGAGTAGGTATGTGTGTGCCTATATCGTTTGTGTGATTTTGCGGAAAAGAGCATATGTGTCAGGACGACATGGCGAAAAAGGGATGTGTTGACTGAATAAGGTTTGATTGACGTCATAGTTCTTCATCAATGTCCCTTTGTGGCTTTTAATATGCTAACAATGAATAGAGGTGTAATTTATCAGCGTTAAAATGAATTGAAGTGTCGCATCAGGACGTTTTTTTTTTTTTGAAACTTGTTATAAGAACTTTCAAAGGAAAAAAGTTTTTCCTTTAAGATATTTTGTATTTAATTAGAATTCATAAGATACCGCGCGAAAAGTTGAAAAACAAGAACATTCAAAAAATTCATAAAAGCCTAAATTGATGGGAAACATGACAAAGTATCGTTTTCTTTTTTTTTTGGGGAGGGGGGGGGGTTGTAAGGATGATAAAACATCGAGCTTTCATGTTATTTTTTGTTCGTTGACGAGTTGTTGACAGGAAGATACCTGAGTTTTAAACGTGACGCTGTCACGCACGAATCTTCTCCTTTTTCGGTTGTTTTTTTTTGTATGAATTTCTGTCTGTGAGACGATAAATAATGAAACAAGTCACCAAAAGAACCGAAATATGAGTGGGAATAAAAATTTTTGCGCCCTTTTTTGTTCCATAAAAAAAGAGAACTATGAATTATTGAAAAACCAGGCAGACTATGGTGGAGTATGGATTTGATGTCACCCCTCGGGTTATTTATGAGGTGTTACAAGTATGGAGAAGTGGGATCGCAAAGTAGAAGTGGAAGTGATTTGTGTGTCGAATATCAAGTAAACCTGTACATACATGTAGGTACCCAAAAAATACCTTCATATTAGTTACGAAAATTGAAAGAAAGAAGAATGGAATATTAAGAAAAGTAAAACTTTTTTCATGAGATGTCACTTACAAAAGTTATTTATATAACTCCTTGTTTCATAAAATTTAAAAAAATATCAAAGGACAAGTGATACTGTCCTTTGAGTTTAATCTTATAAAATAAAAAAAGTTGTTAAGATTAATGCTATAAAGCACAACAAAAAATTCCATGATTTTTTTCTATTTTATTTCTAAGAATTGAGAAAGCCAAAAATACTTTATCATAAAAGAATACAAAATTAGAGCAACTCTCTAGATTTTTTCAACAGGCTTGATTTGATTATAGTGAACCCTACTCAAATAAGAAATATTTGTGTGCTTCTTATGCAAAACAGCCAAAGTCAATGAATACTTGGAATTAAGAATAAATAAATAGAAATCGAAGGAATTCAATAACAACCTTTTACATAAATTGAGTACAATCAGCCCCTGATGATGGCTCGGAAGCATAGTAAAGACCATTAATATTATTTACTTTTCTAATGAATATAGAGACCCAAAAGAGACCTAGAGGATTCCTATTTGAATAATTAAATTTCATGGTCTTTTAGGATAAACAGTGGAAGTTGTGTTTGGCAGAATGATTGCAATAAAAACAATGTTCAACTTAAAGTGATTTTTAAATGACTTGATACTGTAAGAAAATTCATATCATATTTAATAACTTTTAAAATACTTGAATTTTTTTTGATTTTATAAAAAAACAAATAGTGTTTTCATTGTTACTCGTATGACACTGATATTTACGATTATTTAATCAAAGCATATTCCAAATTAATAATTTGGTGTAGGTACCTGCTTAATTTTTGGTGACTTGCGTTTTCCAACTATTTTCCAGTTGATAAAGTTTGAAAATGAGCAACGTAACTGTTAGTTGTAAATGCTACGGATGTGACAGTTACGGATGTGACAAGTATATGTTACATGTTTGGTTCAGTAAATATTTTTATTAAATAAACAAAATTCTAATATATTCATCGCAATGATCATGACTAAAATAAAAAGTGTGCCACATATTTTCAAACGAAAACTTGGACTAAGTGGATTTACCTAATTTACAAATTCAATGAAAATAAGTCTAGTGGTTTATCACAATGTTTGTCACACTTTCCAAAATTATCAGTGTTCTCGTTTTGTTGTAACCAAACATACACATTTTTGTTACATGTGTGACACTTATTACTGTCTGAGTTAACTGCATATGCTTTATTATTGTTTGCTGATAAAAACTTGCTGAGCTTCGATTGACAGGTGGTAAAAGTAAGGAACAACGAGATTATTGTATAAAAAAAATTAAGAGGGCAAGGAAAAAACGCAAGTTGAAGTAAAAACTGTTTCAAAGACAGCGTTTAAAATAAAGCCCAGTACATAGGAATGGTTGTTTTAAACGTCAAACGTTCATAAAACATACGCAAGTCTGTACCAGCGAGAAATGTCAAAAAATCACTTTCTCTACTGGCGATTGTTCACTTCACGATGAAGTATGTACATGCTAGGCTTATGGATGTAACAGGAAGTATTCCGAAAAGTGATCATTATGCAGCAAAAGGCCATCGATATGTGTATTTTAGTGCCACGCAACAATATGTTTCACATCACCGGTGGAGGTCCCATTAAATAAGGTCAAGCGGAATTAGGCCAAATTAGAAAAAATAGTGAAATAAGATCAAATTTCAACATTTCGACAGTAAACGAAGCATTTGCATCTCTCAAATTTCGAACATCGCCGCAATATTTCATGTCTTTCATTGTCTTACCGCTATTTTTATTGACAGTATTCGAAAAAGACAGTTGCATTCAACCGTATAATACACGTACCGTACTTACCGTACGGAGTGCTCATCAGTTTAAGCCTAGCACGCTGCTGATGCGAAACGAAAAATCCCAAAAATGACACAACGAAAAATGTAGTCCTACTTTTAATTCCGCAGTACGCTGTTCTATGAGCGAAATTGATAATTGTACCAGATTATTTCGAGAAGTCTACACTCTTTTTTCGCACATAAATAATTACCCAGACCATTTATTCTGTTCGAAAATATTAAATTTGTATTTTTTCGTGTTTATTTTTATTGTTTCTTTCATAACAGCATGGCTGCCTGTGATTTTTTCTTGCATCTGTTATTATTTTGGTTTTTTGAATTTGAGCAACTGTCAAAGAATATTTTCCACTTCGGTTTCGTAAGCATTTTGTGTTTTATTGAAGACCAATTAAATATTTCGTTTCGCTTCAGCAGCGCACTTGGCTTTAGCCTTGAGCTAACCTTCTTACGTACTTTAAGGTACAGAGATTCTTTCTTTAGCTGCACTACAAGAATGTGGAATGCTTTCGTCACCCGACCCAATTTTTCCTTCCTATTGTGATACTCAAACATTCAAAATCTATGTGCATCGGTATCTCCTTTTAAATCCTCTTTAAATTTTCTAACGCTCTCATTGTGCTTAAGTGGGCGTAAAATATTTAAAAAAAAACCACCGATGGTAAACTTTGCATGCGTTCATAGTAAACTTTACATACGTTAGTAAATTTTGTAAACGCAAGAGGGTATTTTTGTAGAGTTTCATCTGGGAGACTGTTTGTAAGAAATCAATTTAGTGACTTGTAGATGTGAATGTTTCTCTATTTTTTAAGTTAATGTCACATACTAAAAATATGGTCAGAAATCCCTTACATTTAGGTATGTGATGATGATAATAAATTGCTGTTTGACTATTGGTTCATGCCAAGGTGCCTACTTATCAATGTTAGCCTCAATATGACGATACCCTTTGGAGTAACAAGGCATAAGTGCGTTAAACTATCAAATCTGTTGGAGATCTAGGATCGAGTTCGCCAGTGCAGGAACTCTTACAATAATTCAATCAAACATAATACTATCTACAATCTTCTATGTAGGTAACTATTGTCTATCGAAAAAAATTTAAAAATAATTAAGAGAATTTGAAAATTAATCCCCAATCCCTCCATACATATGTACATACCTACCAACACACCTTTAGTTGTTTAGGTACCTACAAACAAATTTACAAAACTTAAAACTTTGTCTGGCAAATATGCGCAGTTTTAAATTAAAAGCAAGCAAAAAAAAAATCTCAAATGACGGAATTGCAAATAACTCTTGACATAAGACACAAGCACGAATGCAATTACAAAAGTTAAACATGAACTTAACTCTTAACCTCTGTGTGTTGCCACTCTGTTAAGGAATAAAATAGTCCTTAAATGTTCTCCAATTTTATTTTTTGTTTGTTCTTATTGTCTGTAGTGTGTCAACGCATGGTGTTCACTTGGTAAATTGCAAAACATTCCATCCAACTGTTTTTCTATTTTCTATTTTCATTCTCTTTGTAAACCTATCTCTGCGTCTATGTACCTATACCTTTATGGGAACCCTCATTTACACACACACACACACACACTAGATATCAACATTCATTCATTGGTTTGGATTTTTCTTTTGACTTAAAATTTCCATGAAATTAAGAAATGCAGCCATTAAAACCAAAGGAATTTCCCCTTGTGGCACACAAAAATATAATGAAACAGTCCTTCACTAAAACAAAACAAAACAAAAAAACAAAAAAACTGTAGAGAAACAAAGCAAAAATGGGAAAGAAACCAGAAGAAAAGGATAAATTCTTTCCGCCTGAATTCAAAATTGTGCACCCATTGACGTACAAAACAGGGAGAGCTTTTATTTTTGTATATCGTTATCGACCGACTATATAGGACGAGCAGGACTAACACCAAACTGTAGATACCTATGCTCTCTCTCCTTTGCGGGTAGGTACCTACTCCTGATGAATCCTGATGCTGATGCTGTGCTGCATTGTATATCTTTCCCACCTTTAACAGAAGCTAGTTTAATGCCCACGTGTAGATAGATAGATGGATACAAATGATACAAATTCCATCTCTCGGATAGCAACCGTAAAATTACCTGTTTCAAAGTGACATACCAAAACACACCACACACCGCATTCCCCGCATGTTCCGTGCGTTTTGACTTTCATTTCGAACAGAACGATGCTCGTGTACAACGCCCTTTAAAAGTGCTGCGCATAATTTTAGTATGCGCATTAATTCTCCAAGCGGCAGCAGCGACAGACAAACAAACATTTTAATTTGTTACAAACTAAGTGCAGTTATTTTCCTGATTTTGCTCTTGGAATGAAAAGATGGAAAAATAAAATGCAACAAAAAGAAAAAAACAACTTGACAACGCTCGAAATGGTTTAATTTCCAAAGTGATCCAATTGAAATGTCAAGTCTGACCATAACAACGATGTCGGTATCTTGCTTATAGATTCATCTTTTAAACTGAAAATTTCATGCAGGCTACGTAAAAGTTTAATCACGTGATGACGTCAAACTTTTTAGGTAAGCTCTATGTCGCACATCTCACCTATTCTCTATTCTGACATATGAAGCCTCCAAGCATGACGGGAGAGGTTAGATGAATTTAATAACCTCTGACATTTTCGCCGTTATAGTGCTAACAATCTTCTCTGGTGGAAGGGGGAATGTTAAACACCCGAATCACTTTTTTCGGCCTAATATTTCCCATCTTCTAACAGATTATTGTGAAAATAAACACATCTGTTAGTTTAGGACACATCCAGGATCCAGCAAGTCAGAGTCCTCCCTCCGGTGAAAATGAGAAAAGTTGTGAGCTCTGGCTGGAGTTGCGGATGGAAAATAAGTAAAGTTGACGTCGCTGCTGCCACTGTGGCAGCCTGCATGGGCTGATGTTGCTGATATATGTGCTAATGACGTCATTAAGCCTAATTATTATTAATTACATTGTTCAGCTGTGATTTTATTAATGAGATGAAATATCAACAACAAGAAAATGATGAGAGGTGACGTGTTTCCAGTTTTTTTGTTTTGATATTTTGCGGTAAAAAAGTAAGACAAGATGGTACTTACCTACCTCCCTACCCACCCACCTAACCCACCTAACCCACCTACTTACCTATTGATATTAGATAGCTCGATTTTTTGTTGGGTATAGGTACCTAAATATGTACCTGCCAGAAATATAATGATGGCGATGGTAGCTGATGTTTTTGATTAGTTCGATGATTGCGAATATTTGAAATTATAATAATTATACCTCAAGCATAAATTACCTATATTACAAAATTTAAAATCTGCATACCTAGGTAGTAAGATCGGAACATCATCATCTTTTTTGAGACAGCAAATCAGACTTCTGTTTCTGCTGCCGTAAGTTTCCCAAATGATTAGATCAAAGTGCCATATGAAGTCTTTGAGTGCCACAGTGTCATTTAAAGTAAATGCTGCAAAAGTGCACGATCGTGCCACATCAGCAACGCTGGTTCGAACCGGAATGGTGGTGACTTGTGGTGATCGTGATAAGCGAAAAATCATGATCGTTTTTCATTTTTCTTTTTAAAAATTCACATTGAGTTTGTGCAGTTAAAGTTATAAGAGATCACACACGATACCGTTTAAGCATACTTACCTGGCGTAGGGGCTACCGTGATCATGAAGGCGGTTCCCCCGGAGCGAGGCTTGGCCATTGCACCTCGGCTGAGTTGACCTCTGCGATTATTCCTAATGCGAATAACTCGTGCGTGTAATTTTTGGTAGCCGGGGATGGCGTTCGCGCCGCCCCGACATTAATACATTTCAAACAATATACTTCATTCAATTAAATAGTTATTAATCAATACTTCGGAGAGGATTGTCTAGATGTTCGTTTATGTATTTTTGCAGCATGTGATAACACCCACCTTAAAATAAAATTCAACTACAATTGTAGCCAACAAAATTGGTCGCTTTCTTGCTAAGCTTTTAGTTGTCCCTTCACAGGCAAATGTATGGGGCTGTAGACCAACTTAAGTCGATCGACCATTACCCACTTTGGTGGTCGCATAGCACAAAAGAACCCAACTTTACAACTTGAGAGAAGAGATCACTTCTTTTACCTTCACATGAAACTGTAGAAAGTACTGCAAGGCCATCATAAGATTTGCCAAAAAGCCAACCAAAGTACTGGAAAATTCATAGTCTTAAAAGGGGCCAATTGACTTTAGAGCGACCAACGAACGACGAATAAATGAACAAATGGCATTTAACACATTTATAATAAACCTAAATTCTTCGAAAAACCTAGACAAAAGGTACTTTATTTAGTTTTTTCGAATAGTTGGGGTTTATAAATGTGGTAGTCCCGTTTTTTCGTTTATTCGTTGTTTGTTGGTCGCTCTCATGTGGATAGCCCTTTAGAGTTAGGGAGGGACATTCCAAAGTCAGCGGTAACAAATCGTAAAGCATTATGCACACTGCGTTGAGAAAACGAGACAAGAGTGTGATTCGTGTCATCTTTTTCTAGTATAAAATCGTTTCCCAATTCACAATGCGGGGGGTTTTAACGACGAGAACGGATTTTCTGTAAAAAAAAATCCAAAAATTTAAAAAGAACTCCCAATGCTGAGGCAGCCGAAATTATTACTTGTTAACTTCCAACTGAGCACGTTACACAGACTGCATCAGCTTAAGTAAGAACAACCTAAAAAAACAACCTCATTGGCCACTGTTAAAAGACAACTCAGAAATCTTGGTCTAGTAAGCAGTCCCACATGCAGATTTTTATGCACACGCCAGAGTATTGAGAAAATGAAACCTATGCTGTGTCCTGTCTAAAGGCACTCCAGATACCTACCTAGAAAAAATTTTTGAAGAAGAACTCTAAGATGGCTCACAATAGATCTTAAAGTCGCAGTGCAACATCAACCCCAATACTTCATTTAGTTATTCAATCCATAAAATGCTTAGCATGCGTTGCTTTGCCGTATAGAATCGACAACTCGATTAAGTAAACACACACACGTTCTTAAGAGAAGTAACTAATTGACATCACATAAACCAGCCACAACGGTAAAAGCTCGTAGTTGAATTTTTATTTTTTCTCTTCGGCTGATCCGTTGACAGGTTCATATTTGTTGACATTGGCCGCTTTCGGATGTTAATTCTTATCCCAAAAATTCTAGGATACTCAGCAATCCAAAGAGAAATTTCAAAACAGCTGATATTTGACAAGAAGTTTGAGTTGTTCATGTTGAGTTTTGCAGTGTCGGGTTTTTGAAAGAAAAATTAATTAGTTAGATGCAGCTAGATAATGGTTATTTGCGACATCTTGGACTCTACGCAATATGTAAATATAAATGGAATAAAACTCCGTTAGAAAAGTTAATTTTTTTTGGAAATTAAAAATAATTTTAATTCAATTTCTTTGTCAGCTTTTTTCAGCTAACCTATCTGGTTCTGGTCGTTCACAAAAGTATCGGCTACTCAGTAATCTTGGATAACCTATCCGATAGCCGGCCGAACGCGCCCAATAATAGGTTCGTTCAGTTTAAATCAGTTGTCATTAAAAGGCTTGTTCGATGGCAGCATTGCACTAAGAAACTGCGTTGCATACTTTTGTGTCCTGAACTGTCTTTGATTTATTTTATGTAGGTACCTATCTACCTGCTATATTTTTGTTTGGTAATTTATAAACAGTTGAATCTCAAAAAACTCGTGGACCGGTCAGTACTTTACTAGGAAAGAAAAAACGCGGCGGCAAAATTTTATTTGTAAATTTCTTCAAGACCGCCAGACCGCGCTCTGTTTGGCCAAGCCTTAAATTGTCCTGGGTCATCATTAAATATTTTATCGAAATTTAGATTTGATAAAGTTTCCACGACATCATTTCAATCTATTCTCAAATTAATGTTTTGTTGACAAAAATAAAAAGAAAACAAAAAAGAACAAATTTATTCAAAGAACGAATTTATCCAAAGAACATGAATTAAAGCTGTCAAAAATTAATTTCTGAAAACAACGCAAAATATCAATCGGGTCACCCCTATCCAAACGCATTCTCTGGATTGTCTCCTTAACTTCTGCTAAATTTACTGCATTGCATTGTAGCCACTGTGTTCATTGCAGTTGTTGCCATTAATTTGTGTTCCGCCTGTAACGATTGCCTGCCTACCTACCCTTCTGCTGCGATCACCCAAGTTAAATACCTACATTTTATGAAGCATGATTCATCTTTATCAGCACACAAAATTAAAGTTGAGATCATTTTCTTTTGCCTTCTCTTTGCTTATAAAAATACATTCCTGTTTTCTGTGTGACTTTGCTGCGATCGAAATGATCTTCAATTCATGATATTATTTTGTTTTTCATTTAAATAATTCACATCCAGTTAGTGTGGTAAAATTAATAAGATATCAAGTAAGATAACGGTTAAGCATACTTACCTGGCGTAGGGGTTACCGTGATCATGAAGGCGGTTCCCCCGGAGCGAGGCTTGGCCATTGCACCTCGGCTGAGTTGACCTCTGCGATTATTCCTAATGCGAATAACTCGTGCGTGTAATTTTTGGTAGCCGGGGATGGCGTTCGCGCCGCCCCGACATTAATACAAATTAAATATTAATAAATTAAATTCAATTAAGAAGCAGCTGTGTTACTTAGAATTAAATATGTTTTGGAATAGTCATGTGATAGGTTCTGTTAAGCTAAGAAGAAGGAATTTTAAAAACTGATGTACCAAAATTATTCTGTAATAAGGTTTGTGTTAAATATTTGTTATGAGTAGTTGTTTGCCCCGTTTAGATTTTTGTATGATCAAGAGAGGGATTAATTTTGAATTGAGTTTGTAGGTAAGGTAGACTTGAAAAATAATGATTTCTTTTTATAATTTATTTCAATTTACCTAATTTGAAATGAATTTTGCTGGCAATTTATACTTTTTAAATTACAAAATACCTACACATTAGTAGTGCAATCGAAATTGAAAAATTCACTTAGCATGTGTCTAATTGAAAATTTTCACTTTCATTCAATTACCTAATTAAGTTTTTGTGTAGTGGTTGATTTATAAAAAATGTAATCATTTTTGCTGACTACTTCGTTTAAATTACTTGCATTAATCTATAGTTGAATTGCAAATAATACTTAATAAATAACCTGTAGCAGGTAGGTAATTAGTAATTGTAGTTCTTTAATAAAATTTGAAATTGAAAAATTGTTTAACATTTCAATTACAAGCAATTGTAATCTAATTTTTTTTTTAATTTTTTAAATGTTCTAATAGCTTCAAGCCTTTTTAATCTTTTTTGACTATACCTAGCTAGATATAGGTAGATACTTGCAAAGTTTTTGTTTACTTCCCATAAAGCTATTTTTAATCTTTTATTTTTTATTTGTTTTGTGTTTTTGCTAATTTTGTTTATTTGTTTTTTAAGCTATGAAATTTATATATGTGAAACAGAACAACGGCTATTGTTGTCAATGTGTAAATAGCAATCCATAAAAAACCAACACAAATTTATTTTTTCTTTTTTTATTTATATTTTTTTTCTTGTTTTAGGTAAAAAACAATTTTTAATAGTTAGGTATATTTTGCCAATGATTTTGGTAGTAAAATTTCAGTGATACATAAATCTTTATTAAATCACCAAATTTAAATTTTATTCACTTCAAATATTTACTTAAATTTTGTTTGTCCATTGAGTTCGCTTTGTCAATACCAAAAGTTTGAAGTCAACTAGGTATAGGACCTGATGACCTACCAGCTACATACCACACCAACTCATGTAGGAACATATAGAATAGTAGATACCTACCTTCTTCTTTCGTTTTGGGACTTCATTGTTTCATTTCTTTCTCTCTTCCTCCTTGCGTTTAAATTGACACATTTCCCCACAAGTCTTCAACGGAATGATAAAATGGCTTTTAAAAGCTATAAATTGTCTGTCGAACATACCAATGTACATGGCATCGATATGGAACTGTTGAACCAGATGTGATGTTTGGAGACTTTGGACCCGGAGTGCTGGGGAGGTTGCACAAGTTCCTGCTACATGGCTCACTGGCTAGTGTGTGATAAACGAAAATGAGTCCGAATGACAATGTTTTTGTATCTTGCCACCATCGATTGTCAATAATTTGCGTTCGCGTCGGTAAGGAAAACACAAGCGAAACTCCCTTTGAACTGAATCCATACCTTCATCTTACCATCGCCATCGTCACCATACATGACAGGCTTTCAATGTATACCTACTTTTTTTCTGTCCTTATTGCTGCTGGTGTTTTTGTTGTTGTATTTGTTTTGTTGACTTTTTTCATCGTGGAAAGGTACTTAAACAAACTCGTCGAATTCCGATTTTTATTTTTTTCGATTTTCTCTGTTCCGCTTGCGAAGTAAACATAATTCGCCCTCTGGTTGTGCTTTCTTGGGCGCCTGGTACATATATAGAGCATTACTCTTTACACCCCCGCACATTGATTCATTTGCATAGATACATAACATGGCAACCAGGAATCACCACTGCGTCCCATCATCTGCAACAGAAGCGAGTGGCAAGCACATATACATTATACAAGTTCCCTGGTGTTCTTATAGAGCTGGAAGCTGGATGGGCTAAAATAGTACAGCACTGAGTATAACTGCAGTTGAAATACATTTTAACTATCGCGATGTAAATTATTCCAGAGATACATAAAAGAGGAAATATCATGGCGAAAGGATATGAAATTTACAAAAAAAAAGAGAAGAAAATAACCCTTTGGACTGAAAAAAAAAAAACAAAAATGGAATTTATGCAATAAAATTCCAGTATCGTCGAAGCTCAATTTTTATTTGTGCCTTTTTTCTTCACTCAGCGGTGTAGGTGGCGCTGTCTACATCGTCGTCGTTCCTATTCTAGAACATAACGCCAACACGTGTATTCATTCAGAAAATTGTTGCTGTTACACAGCCAGAGTCAGAGTCAGAGCCAGAGCCACCGCAGAGAGGCAGCAGATGGTATTTTGATATCAGCACACTTCACTTCAAATTATTATCAATTCAAAATAGTTGAGAATAAATTTCGTTTCATTTTATTTCATCGATATTATTTTGTGTGTGAAAAGATAGTTTGATTGAACGGTTTTTTGTTTCCTTTCAATTCTTCTATTTTTGTTTATGCTAACAACCTTGTTGTTTTGACATTCGGTTTGGGAAATTGAAATCAATTTGAGTTTGGTAATTCATAGCTCTATTTACAAGTATAACAAATTGGCTTGGGCCATTACCCAGGCGGACAAGGTCAGTCATTCATAAAATATATTGTGACTGCCTCTGGGTGGAGGAATGATGTTTATACCTATACAATGCTGATGTTGATGTGTTGTTCTGTGTGTGGGTGGATGAAATAAAATTTGTTGGTAAAATGTCAGGGGTTGATGGAATTATATGTCGCTGTTGCTAAAGGTACCAGGTAGTTACATAAACCTACCTAGCTATTGTGGGAAAAGTGAAATATTACTCGATTATTAAAACACCTAAAGGTTGTGATGGGTTTATTTAAAAATACAAAGTTTTTTTTTTGTTTTCGAGCATAACTTGCAGAAGTAGTTTCGTTTTTATACAGAATAATTTCATTTTTTAATAAAATAGTGCAAGATATATTTTGTGTAAAACAATGAAAATAGCAAAAAAAAAAAAATATTTGAATATTTTTGTATCCACTCAAATTAATAGAAGAATAGGTAGGTAGCTAATTTCATAAAATTTCAATAGGTTTTGCATCGAGATTGTACTTGTGTTGGAAAATACCATTACATAATGATTTTTGAAAGCAAATTGTTCGAAACTCACTTTTCAACTTAGAGTTTCAGGAGGAAGAACAAAACAAAAAAGTTTTGACATAGGGAGGTATAACAGATGAAGATGGTTGTCAAAAAAATACCTATTCATTACTTATTTGCAGGTCGGTAAAATCGGTTTTTCTATGATGTTTTTTTGCTTGTGATATGCGTAGGTATATAATGTAGGGTACCTACCTACCTCTCACAACAAATTTTTTTTTGAAATTTTAATTCCAAAAGCAGATAAATAATTTTTTTTTTTATGTTTTAAGAATTAAATTCTTTTTCCATACAATTATATTTGATCAAAAAAAGTCTGATAAAAAAAATATTCGGATTTGAATTAATTTCTAATTTTTAAGGGCTGACCCTTTTCTGATGTTGACGACTAGGATTTTATTTTGAAACTTTTTTATTTATAAATTACCAACTTCTTAATTCTGCCATTAAGGTATTACAAGTTATGCATTCGTAAAAAAAATGGACTTGAGATTTTGATCAGACTTGGCACTACGATGAATGTGGGTCTCACAATTCTGTCTGTTTGTCTGTTGGCTGGATGGATTTTTTAAAAACTTGGTGATTTTGCTCACACGTTTTTTATTTTTTTTTCTAGAACTTAAGATAACGGTAGCCGCGATACAATTTTTTTTAGCAATCTTACAAAATCTTATTCTTCTCAAAAACCGCTCCATAACTTTTCTTAAAAAAATCAATATTTTTCTTTCAGTAAAGGCTACCTTTGGATAGGAAATCATTTTTAAAAATATGGTCATTAATAGTACCTCCCACATAACCATTCTTTTTATTTTCGATTTTCTTCAAAACGATACCATTTATTTCAATATTTTGTTTCTTACTGAAGCTTCTTAACAATATAAATAGTTTTTCTTACTTAAATTAAAAGAACTTTGATTTTTCAAAAATGTTTTTCCTGTACGGTCAAGTTAGTGCAATATACTCACAAAAATTATATAAAATTTACAAATAACAACTATTAATAATAAAGTTTTTTTTTAATTTCGAATTTTCAAACTATCGGCTGAACAAATTTAGATTAATTTTTTGTATATATACCAATTTAAAACAAGATTAAAAAATATTACAAATAAACATTTTCAATTTTTTTTTAACAAAGTTTCAATTTATTTTTGAAAATTGGATTTCTTAAAAATGGTTTGAATATTCTTTTTTTTTTGATAAATAAATAAATACTAACGATATGTATACCAAAAAATTTACCTTGAAAATGTTTTAAGAATTTGATTTATGTACGTGTATAAAAAAATTCATTTTTTTAGAAAACCGCTCCAACGATCTTAAATGTCTTTTTTCCATACAATCATATGTAATTAAGAATTAAGATGGCGGTCTTTTTTCTCTTTTCAAAATCTCAAAAAAGTTGTTTTAGCTTACTTTGAGAATTGTATTTCATGCTTTTAAATATTTTTCTCTCATATTTCCCATGTCTTTACATACAATGTTCTTTAACCCTTAGCGTCGTGATAATAAGAGCAAATGAATGCGACCCAGGCGTGCATTTTATTTCTCTAGCAAATAAATTCGAAATAAAAAACACAAATGGGAAAGTGGCAAACATTTCTTTTCACTGGATTTGTCTTGCCATTAACAATTTGTCATTAAACACGACATAAAGTTGCGGTGATCTATTGAGTCCATTGTCCATTTTTTGAGGCTGAGTTTATAAAGTACATACATAAAATAACGCTAATGTTTTGTGAAAAGTCAATCGACATGTCGTAGGCGCATTGCAAATGGAATATTCCTTTTGAATATCGAAAAATATATGTGATAGTTCTCTCTTCCGGAATTCACTTAATCGAGCGTCGACGGTTTTTTTAAATAGGCTTATTGTAACATATAAATGCACCTACTTGAAATTTGCTTGCTCACATTTTTCCCTTAAAATATCTTAAAATTTGTATGAATAAAAA
Organism: Dasysyrphus albostriatus; assembly: GCA_946251815.1. Taxonomy (NCBI): domain Eukaryota; kingdom Metazoa; phylum Arthropoda; class Insecta; order Diptera; family Syrphidae; genus Dasysyrphus; species Dasysyrphus albostriatus. The sequence goes on from OX276336.1 coordinate 145,996,883, forward strand.
AAAATTTAAAAAAAATACCGCCCCATGATTTTTTATTTGTATAAATTCACAAACATATGTTCAAAAAATCTGATGGCATTCTTTTATTCTTTTTTTCATCATTTCAAGCCATTTAGGGACATGTTTTAGCATTTTGAAAAGCGAATTACTTTGAAAGATTTTTCTCTCAAAATATCCATTTTTTTAAATAAACAATTTTTAAATCCTTAACCTCTCGAACTTTGAATCCTTAAAAGTTTAACATTACCAAAAAGAAAAAACCTGACTTCTCGTAAAAATTTTTCGTCTTTATTAAATGATAATAATTTTTCCAATGAAGGTACGCACCTACATATTTCTTTTTATTAAGTCCTAAAATTTTTCCTAAAAAGTCTGCACTCATGTATATGTCTACATCATCGGTAAGTTGAAAATAATGTTGTCATTGGTTTATAAATAAAAAAATAAAACCCTAAAAGGTTAACATAACAATATATTATGAAGTCCTTCACTTCTGTTGTTGTTGTTGTTTTTTCTTACAAAATAAATGTCCTAAACGTATGCGCTACCACTATTTATCATTCAAGAATGTGCCATTATTCCTTTACTGTTTGCCCCATATACATAAGTGTACTCTTAAATTTTCTGTGCCTTTCTTAAATCGAATGACACATATGTCTGTGTATTTTTATAGAGAAATCTAATAAAATTGCGTCTCTACCAAAGGGGCTTAAATTATCTGTAATTTTTTTTTTTTTTATTTTCTTTGTCTCAATTTACAAATCATAAATTTTCATAACAACTTTTTGCATGGCAAAGAAAATAATTCTTTAATCAAACCTAACACCAATCAAATGAAAACTTCAAGGGCACGACTTTAAATAGAACAAAAAAAAAATATTACGTATACGCCATGTAGCACCTAATGAATGTTACTTCTCTTCAAACGTTTTCTTTTTGTTCGCACTTTTTTGTATCACATTCATAACTCAAGTACCTCAACATAATGCATATATTTCGACAAAGTACAAAACTCACGCAATCGGCGAGGAGGACGTCCGACGCAAGTAGCGTCGTCGTCTTACCTTCTTTCTTCTGCGGTGGATGTAGATGATTTTCCCCCATTAACCAAATCAATTGTTTCATCGAAAATTCAGTGTGTTGGTCTTGAAACGTGGTAAAACAGCGACAGTGCCTTCGTTTATTCCTTGTTATATCGATAATGATTGATCTATTGGATTATAAAAATGCTAGAAGCAGTGATACACTTTGACACGGTAGCTGTGAGGGTTGCAGGTTTAATCAAAAATCCATGTGCTGTGTTCTTGTTGAATGAGAGAAAACCCTCACAGCTGGAGTTGAAGCACGTTCTTCCATGGAATTGGTGAGTTTTTTTTTGTAAATTATTATGAGAAATGATGTTGAGTGTTGTTCTTATGTATATACATATGCACATCAAGGTAAACTGTTTAAATAGGGATAATAATATGAAGGAATGGGAAACCACAGGGGATGCGAACTTTTTAAGTTGATGGTAATAAAGTTGAAGGTTAAAAGGTAGTTTTTACATATTTTGCATATTTTTTGCCAAAATGATTTTTTTTAAACATTTTACAGTTTAATATTTTGTATTTAATTTAAATAGAAGTAACAAGTGTACTGTGAAATTGGGCCTTATTTCAAACAAACCTTTATATTAAGAGATTCGTACTTCTATGCGGCTTTATTTTTCCCTCCGTTTGGGATATTCAAACGTTCTATGCGAGTTTGCACTTAGTATCTCCATTTTCAACCACCTTCGTATTGTGTTTGAAAATTGCATGAGCAGTCAATGACCCTATTAATGTGCATAAAAAGAAACAGTAATTGCTTTTCATATTATAAGGACACGTGTATCATAACTGTAATGAATTAAACTTAACTTCCAAATTTCAATTAATTTTCAATAAAATAATCTTTGATTTGATTTTATTTTTTGTAGGGAAGTACAACAGCAGCGCCGCGTTCGGCATACCCGGGAGCTCCGCCCCCAGCCCCGGTATCATTGAAAGGGGCCCAGAGGCCAGCTATGACTAGTCCAGCTGCAGGTGGATTAGCTGGTGCTCCATATAGAGGTGCTAGTTGGACACCACAGGGTTACGCACCGGCGGCCGCTGCTGCACAACAGGCCTACAGATATACCGCCCCATTGCCACAACCAGCATATGCCGCATATACACCTCATACAACAACAACTACAACGGTAAGTACAAACATATCTCACCTTTTATTTATATTTAAACTATCAAAATGTAAAAAAAAAATATTCTCTATACTGATTAAGTAGTTCTCAATACAAAAAAAAAAAACACACAATGGTTTGTAAATTTTTAAAACTTTTATTACATTTTAAAAATTTTGATACAAAATGTGTGCGCGCAATAGCAGGTAGCCAACTAACAATTTGTCTTCTAAAAGGTCAATTTTTGTTCACTAAATTAAGGTTTATACTTCTTTGGGGCTTGTATAAAACTTGTGCATCGAAATTTCAAATTTCTGAAGCTTTAATTTCGTATGCAGCTTCTATAAAACCTTTTAAAAATGCGTTTAAAAGCTTAAAATCAGCCTCACAATATTGAATTTCATTAATTTTTGGCTATATGTAGCTTTTAGAAATTAATTTGAAGAAGCATATGAGATTAAAGCAAAGAAAAAACTTCCCAACAGAAGCCTTAACCAGCAACTGATTTATTTATTAATCAAGTGAGATAATCTTCAGATTCGATAAGTCATGTGAAAGAAAGCCTGATGGAGACACGATCTTCTTCTTCTTAAATATTCTTTCTTTATAAAGCTATCGATTAACAAAAGCACAAATTTTTGTCTTATTCTTTTTTTTATCTTATTATTAGTTAAAATGATTGTTTTGTATAATTGTGTCTTAACAAAATTATGTCAAATTATCTTGCTTCAATAAGTCCTTAAAATTTCAGCCCCATAAAAGTTTGATGTGGTCACCAGAAGTGAATGCACGGGAAGTATTATGATGTCAACATATTTTGCTTCTATAAGACTTGTTAACATAGGGCCTTTACAAGTTTAATTTTGTGTGCTGTTTGGTGAAGGCGAACGAAGCATTGTTTTCGAATATTTTGTCTTGCGAAGTGATGTCATATATTTTTGGTTCTATAAGTCTTGCCAACATAAGCTCCATAAAAGCTTAATTTCGTGTGCTGTCAGGGCAAGGTGTGAGAAGCATTTGTTTCAATTATTTTGTCCAAGCCAGGTATTTCGTCTGCCAGTTGGTATCATCTTATGTAAAAAAAAAACGTAATAAACTCCGTACAGTCAATCAAAACCATATTTTTTTTCTTATTTTATTTATTTAATTTTTTGTTTTTATTTATTTTATTTTATTTAATTTTACTAATTTTTTTAAAATTTTTATTTTATTTAAAGCTTGACTGTTCAGTCGCCAGAAATAGAACACATAAGTTTAGTTGAGAATGAAAGCACATGCTACCGAAAAATTGCGACGGTTAAAAGTCCAAAATGTGGTCTATTTTCAGGGGGATACGATTGTCAAAAGTTAAAATGAAACATTCTCAGTTAGAGAACCGCACTTTTGATTTTCTATCATTGGGACTAAAAAATTTGATCGCAACCCAGTATTAATTCTTGGTATAATGTGAGTTCACTCTGATTTAATCTCATGTGTTCTATTTCTTACGTGCGTTCCTAGCCAATCTCGTAATTTATTAGTAAAGCGCACCTTAATAGTTTTCTTAAATAAAGCCACAACAAATCGATTCGCACAAATCCAATCGCAATAACATTGCGATGCGGTCATCGTCGAAACGAAACAATTTCCCAACTCTTATCCTTTCCAATTATCCGATGTCAACAGAGCCGAAATGCTTAAACCTCAAAACATCACCCATTACATCGCTTGATGGATTGTCACCCTTTTGCAATTCCATAGCTAACCACGATTTTGTTGTTTCTGTGTGTTTCTTGTCGCCCGCTCAGCCAACGGTGGTGGCGGCGGCGGAGGCTGATACCCTCCAAAGCCCCAAGAAAGCTTAATTAAATTTTAATTTGATGAATGACAATTTATCTGTAGATATTATACGACTTCTCCGTACCCATCACCAACTCAACTATACTACAAATAGATATTTCAAGACCGTCCCAAATCCGCAAATCCGCCAAGCGCGGTTTTAGTCCGTTCGTATTTTGGTTCACACAATAATATTGTGGTGTGGGGGTCGTGAGTAAGTGAGGAAACGACAAAGTTGGGCGGTGTGAGGTTAGGATTGTATAACTGATTTGATGATTTATTAAAATGACACAATCATAAATTTAAATATTAAATTATTGCTTTGAATTAGAAAAGGAAAATCGCTGGTAGGTAAGAAACAGCAGTGCGGATGGGAGACAATGTGTGCATTCCTTTGAGCATCGAGTCGATTATTTGATAAATGCCGCTAATGGCTTGCAAGAGGATATTTCGCACATTCCTGTTGTTGTTTTCTCAGCGTGCCAGTACGAGTATGTGATGGTATAGTGCGGCAAAACACACAATCTTTGTACTTAATGTGTGTGTATATGTTAATCTCCTTAAATCAAATTACCATCACACATTATACACGAAAGGTCGGGTAAAAGGATTCAGTGTAAAACCACTAAAACCGAGCGAGTGATGTAATCATCCCAGCCACCATCAACACCATCTCGGTGCAGAATCTCGCTTTCATACTCTGCCCAGCAACCAGTGCAGCAACACCATCGGCGTTAACATCATGAAGATGTGACACATGGATGAAGTTAGTTACTGTACAATTTCGCAAGTTTTCCCAACCGAAAGTTATGTTTCGCTTTTCAAATAAAACAACAACAAAAAATAAAGAAAAACAGAATCGTGTCCAATGACAGCCGGCAGGCTGTCATATTTCCAATTTAGAAGTTGGTGCACATGTCAAAAGTTTGACGTTAATTGACAGTTTGATGGTGGAGGAATATTTTCTTCTTCTATTTTTCTTTTTTATGTTGCGCTGCTGTTGTTGTGTTTGTTTGTTGTCCATCGAGGAGGAGGATTATATATTGAGGTTTTTTTTATAAATTTTGATTGGAGAGAGGTTAAGGATGTTTGATTGATTTCTTGTTGGTGGGTCTTGTCGACAAGAATTATTATATTATTGTGTGATGGAAATGTTGCTATAAAAACATTTAATGGTTGTTTATTTAGAAAGATATTAGATAAGGTGGTTTGTTTTGTATTTTTGTTGTTGTTAGTTTTTGTGCAATTATTGAAGTTATCATTCTCAAATATCTACAAAGGTTGCATAAGAAGTTGTGTGTCACGTGCATTGAAATTTATGAGGTATTTGGAAACCTGGTGGCCTTTTGGTCAAAAGGTATAAAAGGAGAAATAATATTAGTGTGTAGGTACATACAAATCAAACAAATTTTATGAATGACATAAATCAATAAGCGAATTTTAATAATGGCAATCAATGATGGGGGCTAATTGATTTTTTTATTGGTTTTGAGTTTGGTTGTCATTGCGACCTGTGGAATTTGTGTAAGTTACAACTTTAGCTATTATTCAAAATGATGTAAAACGGAATTTAAACAAAAAAGTATTGCCACAGGTGGGTATCACGTAGTTTTCTTCTGTTTCAAGTGATGAATTAACATTTTTGTAATTATAAAATGATTTTGAAAAAGCTTGAAACTTGTCGTTCGCGTATATCTCAAATTAATAAGTGTGAATATTTTCTGTTGTAACGGAATTTTTGAAAGAGGTTTAAAATTAAAAAAAAAATTGGCCTGCAAGGTTTTTAAGTGCATTTTTGCCTGCACTTGAAAATTTAAGCAAAGATAAAAATGCAGTAAAAAAGATTTTTTTTTTTAAACTTGTGGAAAAAGTGCGTGCAATAAGTTTCAACTAAATTTCTTCAGCATTTAACGAAATACAGTAGACGCCCGATCTAGTGAACCTCGAAATAGTGAACTATCCATAATAGTCATAGTGAAAACACAACATTTTATATAAAAACTATTTTTTATAAAAATGTCTTAGAAGCATTTAATATTACTTGAAAACACGGAGAAATTATTTCCACTTTTATTTTTAAACCTGATCTTTGTTTAACGTTGTATAAATGGAAAAACATTCACATCGAACAAAATGTGATTTTTCGTTAAAATTCATCATAAGAAAGTTTTTTGAAACTCCTGCTCGAAAAAGTGAACAATGTCGAAAGAGTGAACAGGCCTGGTTTTTATTTTTTTACTCTATCGAGCGTCTACTGTATATGAAATTAACCTTAAATGGGACAATTTACTACAACCTGCTTTTGATAATGTTTCCAATAACCAAGAATCGCAGAAACACGTACTAGATGAGCTAAAGCAATAATTTGAATTTCCGCTCGACTTCCTAATGTTCAGTACCAAATTTGAGGTTAATCAGTCTTCTCGTTGTATCTGTAGTACATGTACAGTTGCACAATTTTCTAAAGGGGACTAAAGATTGTAAAATTTAGTTTTTGCTTCATTTCTCGAAAACTATAGGTTTTTTTTGAAAAAAATATGAAAGTACAAATTGAAGCTTATGTTATTCTACACAAAAAAGATTAACATACTTTTTTCATACATGCAATAGATTTTGAGCAAATCTTGTAAGAACTTCAAAGTGGAGCAAATTTTGTTCAAAAATTTATTAAAATTTCATTAATCGATAGGCAAAAGTTTTTATACGATTTAAGTTTGGCTAAATCTAAAATAAAATCAAAAATTCATGTTTTTGGAGTACATTAGATTTTGTTCAACAACTCGATTAAAATACCTTTTACAACAAAATCAGTAAAATTAACTAAAAAATGAGCTATTAATGAAAATGTTTATTATCCTTGAAGTTACAGCGTATCAAAGTAATACTATTGTTTTCGTACTCTTAATGGACAAATAAAGGTTTTTATTTTGATATCTCAGCAAATATATTTTGTTTTCAAAAATCTAATGAGTAAATATCAATGCTCATAAAATTCTGGACAAAAAAGATTATAACACTTTTTTCCGTAGAAGCAACAAATTTCAAGAAAAACGTGCACAAACGTTCTAATAAAAGCTGTTTACTGCGGTATGAATTTTTTTCTTCATTTTGCCTTGGTTAAATATTTAACAAGCGCGTTTGTGCACGTTTCAAAATCTATTGCTCCTACGAAAAACATTTTCATAAATTTTGTCTGCCCAGAATCTTATGAAAATTAATACTAACAAAGCTCTCCACCAATATTCAGCTTTGTCGGAATTTTTTCGTAGTTTTTCGATTTTGTTGTCTAATTTTCCCGGGCTCTACCTATACTGACATTTTACAATTTTTCAACACCTGATAGTCAACAATTGATTCCGTGTGCAGTTTGAAATTTCTTTTGTACACATTTGTATTCAAACAAGCTAAAGTTTTTATTATGAAAGCAGCGTATGACCTTTTTTGAAAACGTTAAATCAAATCGTCAATGAGCTCATCAGTTAATTGCATACACATTTGACGTTTACGAACAAAATCTGGCTTTCAATAATTTATTCGTCAACTCGATTTTTTTACTGCACATGCACAGTTGCACCGCAGATGATGTTTTCGATTACGTGACTGCATTATCGAACATTATAATAATGCAGTAAAATTTATATTTGCGCTTTTGAACAGAAAACTGCTGCTTGGACTTAAAACTATTAACATATGTATGCAATTTTGACGAAGGTGACGGCCTATGTCTGTTTTGTAATAATTTCGAGAGCTGGATGGAAAAAGTGAGTTGCAGTAACTACTTTTCACTCGGTCTACAAACTGGTCTATTATTTGTTTTCAGCCATTGTCATACAGTTACAATCCCAAGGCTTTGAGCAACCTAATCCACGACATTGTATATAGAGTATGAAAGAATTGCAACGTTGTACCTAATCTGTCTTAAAATGTGCTTCATGCTTACACCATTCAAGTCTGAACTTACTTTTGTTTCCATGAATTTATTTACTTCGAGGTAAATCTCTTACAATTCTCGGAAGAATTACCCATCTACACTGGACCAACATTATCTCCATAGAACTTTTCACTCCAAACTCAATTTTTATTAATTGACAACGTGTCTTTATTAATCTTCAATAAATCAACCAACCAACCAACCAACAAAAGTTCAACTAAGTATATTTTAACTTAAATTACAAATAATAATCTTCGAATTTGTTCAAACAATCTGCTCCGACTTAAGCTTGTCAGGTAAAATTTGTTTCAATTTACTTTTACAAAAAATCATCTTTCACACGAAAATTAATTTATGCAGGTAGTTTATCCAAGCAATTAAAAAGGACCTTTTTAACATAACAGAAACAGAGAAAGCTTTTCTAATAAATTCCTTAGCCTGATTTATTACCAATTTCAATTTTACTTGGCATCCATTGTTTTGGCCCTGATGATGAGATGAGATGGTTAAAATTACCCCACTTCTTTCTTCATCATCAATCATACTCAATTTATATACTTTGCTAGGTACTCAACTTTAAACACTTAATCTGTTTCGAATTTTTGATTCAATATTAGAGGAACCTACTATAATGTACCAGGATTTTAAGATGAAAATTCAATTATTATGAACTCTTTGGTTTGTTCATGAATTTATGAACCCCCTTTAATATTTTCCAATGGAGATGATTGTAACTTTTCAACACAAATAAAACAATGTCCCCTGGAAGATACCCACACTTGCTGTCGTTGAGTAAAAGTGTATTCCCTTTCCCTAGGTCTATCAAAAGTAAGTTATTTCAAAGTTTTTGGCATGATGATAGCCCCTGGCGGGAATACCTATATCTTATATCTATAGGCATGCTCCAGAATAAACTTTTAGAAACTTACAATCTAAACACCTAGGAATAGCGTCCCTATCTTTAAGCCTCAAATTCATAAAGCCAACCAACACCCACCCTCCCTTGCCCTGTTTTTTGTAGGAATTTAAGATTGTGTTCTTTGTGCTTGCCTATATTTTGGCCCCAAAAGGCTTTAAAGGAATAATATCCTAACTATCCAATATATAGAGCAAAGAATACAGATACCGACACCGACACATACACTAAAAATAAATCCCTTTCACTTTTATTTCGGATTAACATCTCTTTCTGTTCATTTCCTTATTTGTTTGTGTGTGTGTCTTTTTATATTTTATTTGCTTTTATGAATTCCTTAAAGAAGCTTAATTTATTCCCAAAGGTCAAACGCAAATTTGATATCATCGACGTCATTATCATCATAGCCCCGTTGTATAATAAAAACGACAGAGGAGAGACGAAGAGAAAAAAAAAAGAAATCCTAGAGTGTATTCAGATATCCGAATTTATACATTTTTTTTTTCGTGTGGGTTGGCCGAAAAAAAGAAGAAAAAAAAAACAACAACCAGGAATTTACCGGCAACAGCCGAAGGAAACATGATTTATAGGAATTTGTCCATAAATTTACGCCAACTGTCGATAAGGAAAGTAAACGAAATCTTCAACATGGCTGAGCAGGGAAAGTTTATTTTCGCCATTAAAGGGAAACACGAAGTGAATGTAGAATACGAAAGGGGAAGGGAAGGGAATTTTTGGCTTGATGTTTATATATATATAATTTTCTTCCTTTTCGAGAAATCGGTCGTGGTCTGTGGTGTATAGGTTTTATATACTTATTTAGCAGAGAGAGTTAAGCTTATTGCCCCAAAAACTGACTTTTGACACCTTATTTTTGGCCGACACTAATCGTGAATGTTTCCGTTCATTTTCACATCCGTTTTTGTTTCATATACACTAACTGTTGTTTTTGTTGGGAGTTTTTTTTGTTTGTTATTAGGGCGCCATAAAAAAAGCTATCAAGACTTTTATACTTGTTTATTTTAAGGGGATTTCGTATCCTGTTTATTTATAAGTATTAACAAGATGTAAGACAATTTGTTCACAATCGGACATCTAAAGGATCTTTTTCTAGAATGTTTATGACTTGAAGTAAAGACGAGATGAAGGCTATAATAATTCTTTATTCAACTGTGTTTGCTAGATTATTTTGTGTGAGATATTATTATTATTTGTTCTCTTATACCCACTTAAATATAATTAAAATTTTTTTTTTGTTTCGTTCTTGTTGTTGTTTTTGTTGCAAAGGTTCGCATTTAAGCAGCTTTATAGGAACTTATTACTAATTCTGTAAGTTTATTAGGTAAAAAAAGAGATGTAACAAGTATTGTTAATTCTTTTATACAACCTAGTGTTGAGTGTTTGAAGTATTCTGCTTGATATAGGCTAGCTATTAAGTTAAAGCGTTGTTTTTTTTTTTCTTACACAAATGATGCCTTAAAATAATAATTTATTATTATACTAGTAAAATTTACTATAGGTTCTTATATATTTTATTCGATTTATTTTTGCGATATAAAGCCTGATGTTGAGCATCAGACTTGAAACTTCAATACCAATCAATTTCAACTTATGTCTTTTATCATAGAAACTAAAAGCTTTCACTAATAAATTATTGATTTTTAGTGCAAGTTTTATAAAGAAAAGTTAAAAATTTAGATTTTTATTTAAATAGTATTAAAACTTGAAAAATTGTGTTCGTTTACATTAATATTTATAAAATTTAGTAACCTTTTTTTGGTAAAAACAGATTGAAGTAGATTCTTTTTCTATTGATTAAGTACGAGCAAAATGTCAAAATTGTCAAAAATTCAAAAATAGACAAAACGGAAGTTGCCAAAAAAATTGTGTTTATTCTTTCATAAAAAAAATATGTTATAAGACTGGATCGCACTCACTTGTCCTATGTTCATGTCTATCAGAATTTTAAAAAGTATGAATATTATCCGAGAAAAATGTTTAAAAGCATTTGTGCATTAAAATGCTTAAGCAAATCCTTGGAGCGTTTAAAAAATATTGGTTTGTATAGGTACCTACCTATAAATGTATAAAATTTTCAAAACATTTTAAGGCAAACATTTGCACAAAAATGTTCAGTTTTTATCAATTATTTTGAATTTTTTCTTGACAATTTAGAAAATGTTTTTTTTTTTAATTTTGTTTAGCGTCGGCTTTCTGTCAAAACCTCTTATGTGCTAAAACGACATTTTAATGTATTTCAGATCAAAACAAATCACTAAATTTGAATATCAATGTCTCATACTACGAGGGCGGGTCAATCCGTGACTTTTTGAATTTCTGACCTCTTTACTGAAACAGCAACACTGCTCCTGTCAACAAGCATCTGTCAGTTGACTCCTGTCAAAATTTAAACTTGCTGCGTCAGTTAGTTTGTGTTTGACAGCTATTTTTATCAGACTACTCACTAATTTGAGGAGAAAATGGAAAAAAGTGAATTCGTGTGCTTATGAAGCATTATTTCTTGCGAAAAAAAACCATTACCGAGGCCAAGGCTAGGCTTGATAAATACTATGGGGACTCTGCACCATCGATTTCAATGGTAAAAGTGGTTTACTGAATTTCGTTGTGGCCGTACAAGCACTGAAGATGCCGAACGTCCTGGACGCCCAGTTGAGGTCTCTACACCCAAAACAATCGAAAAAATTCACGATATGGTGTTGGCCGACCGAAGATTGAAAGTGCGAGAGATTGTGGAAGCCGTAGGGATCTCGCATGGCTCAGTGGTTTCAATTTTGAATGATCACTTGGGCATGAGAAAGCTTTCCGCAAGATGGGTGCCGCGTTTGCTCACAGTCGACCACAAACGCAATCGTGTAACAACTTCACAGAAAGGTTTGGCGTTGCTTAATCGCAATATGGAGGAGTTTTTGCGCCGTTTTGTAACCGTGGACGAAACATGGATCCATCACAACACACCAGAGACCAAACAACAGTCAAAACAGTGGGTTTCTAAGGGTGAATCGGGTCCAAAGAAGGCCAAGGTGGGTTTGTCAGCCAATAAAGTTATGGCGACTGTTTTTTAGGATGCACACGGGATAATCCACATTGACTACCTTCAAAAGGGAAGAACAATCAATGGGGAATATTATGCCAACTTATTGGACCGATTCAATGACGATTTGAAAAAAAAAACCACCTCATTTGGCCAAGAAAAAAGTTCTTTTCCACCAAGACAATGCAATGGTGCACACATGTGCAGTTGCCATGGCAAAAATCCATGAATTGGGCTATGAATTGCTCCCTCATCCACCCTATTCTCCAGATTTGGCTCCGAGCGACTACTTCTTGTTCCCAAACCTGAAGAAATGGCTTGGTGGAAAAAGATTTGACTCCAATGATGAAGTCATCTCGCAAACAAATGCCTATTTTGAGGACCTCGACAAATCATTTTTTTTGGAAGGGATACAAAAATTGGAGAAGCGTTGGACAAAGTGTATAGAGCTCAAGGGAGACTACGTTGAAAAATAAAATAATTTTTTTTATAAAAAATCTGTTTTATTCCAAAAGTCAAGGACTTATTGACCCGCCCTCGTATGTTCCTTTTGGATCTATCAACCAGTTTTAAAAAACTTTCACGATCTAAAAATTCCATTTTATTACCTTTTAAATCTGTTTTTTTGTGTCCTCTAAGCAATTTTTGAAATTGGACTTATGAAGTTTTGACAAAAAGCCGACTAAAAAAAAGCTTTTTTTTGAAGTCCAAATAATACTTTTTGAAAATTTTGGTAGGTATACGATTGTATTTGAACTGTTTGGGACATGTGTTGATATTTTGTTTAATCAGTGCCAACGCTTGCAAAAAAAATAAAAATCTGAAAAATAAGCCCCTGGACGTACCATTAATAACCAATTTTTGAAATATTGTTTTCCACCCAAAAGTAGCTTGTACTAATTTTGTTTTCGATTGGACGTCCAGAGTACTCCTTTTCTACTCCATTTTTACTCCAACTACATCAAAAGTCTTCGATTGGCTGTTCGGAGTACTGTTTTCGGAGTCTTTTTCTGTTGTCAAATTCAAGATGCAGATGCCATGTTGTAAAATAGCTTTATTGGGTTATGTGCATTGATTTGACAACATGATTTTTTCATATTCGATTGAAGTCATAAAGGAAAAAATCCAATTTAAAACGACATAAAATTAATTTATTGAATGATCTCTTAGAAAAGTTGAGGAGCCGTTTTTGAGAAAAATAAGATTTTGTATAATTGCTAATCAAAAGCGTACGGCTGTTATCGCTACTTTTGCTAATTTTACTGTTCACAAAGCCAAGATTCCATTTGCGTATAGGTTTAAGTGTCCCTGCTTACCTCAAAGCCATCACAGTTTAACGGTTGTTTTTTGGTTTTGACAAAAACAGCTTTTCGCTTCGTGGGTCTGAATGAATGTGAGTTGCCAAAAGAACATTTTTTCCCAAATTTTCAAAAATTATTAACTTGTAGACATAAAAATAAACGTTACACTTGATTCGTATCTTATCTTTTTACTGTACCTGCTATCAGCAACACTCTTATGTCCCGTTCTACTAGTACCGTTTAAGCATTCCCCAAGTAATTTTCTTTCTTATTATGATTTTTTTTTGCATATTACTTCCCTTTACCTTCAATAAACTTGCCTTTCTATATTCCTCATTTTGATGAACAAAAATAAAATTATCGAAGAAAAGAAGCAGAAGCAACAGCAAGAAAAAAAAAATAGGTAGGTATGCCTATGTAAAATGGGTAGAAACACAAATGACTCTGATATGACTCCCCAAATGAAAATAAAAATTAATGAAACTTTTTTACTCGACTTCATAGAAGAAATGAAAATGCTAGAAAATGAGAACAATTCACCAGAACAGGAGAGTTAAATTGGAATACTTTTGGCAAAACTTGCGCGATGGTAGAATATTGTTCATGCCGCGCTCTGTTCCGCTGCCGTCTCCAAAGATCCCAAATGAATTGCATATAAGTAGGTAAAAAACAGAGTCAAAAGTTGAAGGTTCAGAGACTTAAGATCCGGAGAAGACAAATGAAGAGAAGAAAGACGAACGTCTCCTTGTTCATATTCCATACTGTGGAAGTGTGCTTAGTCAAACGAGTGTGGGAGGAATGTTTTCTTTTTTAATTCTATATTCTTCCGTTTAATTAAAGCGGTAAAGTTTTGAATATTTGTCTTTTGACATTTTTTTCTTTCGCCCCGGAAATATACAAAAAAAAAAGAGCAAACCAAAACGGAAATTGGCGAAAAAAATAATCCACAGCCTAAACGAGCGTTTTTGAGGAATAAAAAAAAAATACTTCATGAGTTGGCAAGTTTTGTTAATAAATTCTAGAGATTGAGTAAAATCTACACAATACACAGCATCCCATACACGAAGGAGACACAATGATAGCGACATCCGGATCCGCCATCACGACATCGTCGACTATTAGGTCGCGTCGTTATTGTCGTTGTCGTCGACATGCCAACCCAACACCATGGCTTATCGATTTGAATTACATTTTTAGATTTCAAGGTTTGTTTATTGATTTGCCATTTTTATTTTTTTTTTCATGAAAAAGCTTTAATTTTTGACATAAAAATTGAATTTATATACAAAATGAAAAACACCCACTGAGGAGGAGAGTGGGCGGTGGTGTTGGCTTCGCTATATGTTGCTCATTGATGTCAATGAACTCATAAATTACGCACATCTTTATAACTTCAACAAAATATGGAAACATATCTGTCACATAAGTTGTTAAGGAAACGCTTTCTAAAGTGTTTCACAAGTATAGTCGTTTTGTTTGCTTAGCAATCCTCGCAAGTAGTTGAAGATTTATATTTTTTTATTCCTATTTATCAATTCAAATAAGATATAGTGAGGGGTAGCAGTTACTAAAGTGACTTGATTTATTTTGAAAAGATCTCATGTGTGCGTGGATTTATGAGCATTGTGGATGAGTTAAAGGGGTCTGAATGGAAATCTAAATCATTTGAAATGTTTAATAAGTAGAAATAGATTTAATTCAGTGTGATATCACTGATTGATGTTAATTTTTAATTTTTGTTCTTACAAGTAATGATTTAAAAAAAATACGTAGGTAGGTACCTACCTTCATTTATGTAACAAATCATGACTTAGACTATGGTTACGATACAAGCCCTTGAGCAAGTAGGTAAGCTAGATAGGTAGGTACCAGACAGGGGTAGTATAAGTAGCAGTGTAGGCCAAAAATTAATATGATTAACGATTCAAAATTAATGATTAAAATTAGGTCATTAATCATAATTAAAGTTTTTAATTTATGATTTTTAATCATTAATTTTTAATCATTGATTTGATTTTTTGATTAAGTATTAAAAATGCTCAAATAATATATTTAATTAAACAATTCTACTTTCATGGACTTTGTTGATATCAGATACCTAAATTTTATTTAAAATGTGGTTTTCAGTGTAGTGGTCATTGTGTTTGTCTTAATATAGTCTCGCTGTGTCCCTTTATACAAATATTTGTGTCTCGATCTCACTATGGTCTCGGTTTGGTCTCGCCGTGAAAGTTACGTTCGGTTTTTGACATCGGGCATATTTGCTACTCTTTGATCTCGCCATAGTCTCGCCAAAGTTCGTTTTTTTTTTCGAAAATAAAATTTTTCAAAAAGATGAAAATAAGCTAAAAACGTGGCTGAAAAGTACAAACATGATTTTCTGTGTCATGGTTATTGTATTTGCCTTGCTGTAGTCTTGCCATGCCCGTTTACACGGGAATCTTTGACGTGGTTTTCTCGCTATGGTCTCGATTTGGTCTCACTGTGATATTTACCTACACGTTGTTTTTGACATTGACCATTTTTACCCGTCATCTCGCTTTGGTCTCGCTATAGTCTCGCCAAACTTCTTTTTTCAACATAAAATTTTTCCAAAAAGTGAAAATAAGGTAAAAACATGAATGGGTTAAATGAATTTAATGAATAAGTAGGTACATACCTACATACCTATGTACCTACGAATATGTACATTAAAGTGTATGCATGATTAACTAAATATACCTCTCAAGTCCTAACTCTATGATCAAAACAGGTGCTATAATTTTTCTTGTAATTCGTTTCGCACGATCACTAATTGAAATTTCTACTTAATTGTTTTGAAGGTAGTAGGTAGGTACCTATGCAATGCAGAACTCGTTTTAAATTTTTTAATAAAATTACCTAGGTAGGTCCCTACCTATCTACCTATAATGCTTTTGCAAAACACCTTAGATACTTACTTTCCATTTTAAACGTTTCTCCAAATGCCCCATCGGTATCTGCTTATGATCGTGATCATTATAAAATAATCAGCATTTAATTAAACACCAGCAACAAGTTTTAGTACCTACCTGCCTACCTACCTACCTACCTACCTACAAAAAAAAACATTTTTGTTTATTCCAAAGCAAAACTACTACGATTAATCACAACACGATCAACTCATTCAAATAACATGACTCACATTAAAAATCATCCAATTGATCGCGCACATTCTTTTTTCACATTCTTTTCACAACAAATAAAATTTATATTGAAGAAAATAACAACAACAAAATATAAGGTTGTATTTTTGTGTCTCACATTTTACTTCACACTAAGTTTCTCTGTAAAAGATTATAAGTAAGAGCGTTTTAGAGTTGAAATTTATCGCTTCTCGGCCTTATGGCTAAGATCAAAGTGTAGTATCTGTTCTTATCAGCTTAACATCTGATAGATCCCCCATCGGGGGACAACAAATGTTAAACTGATTTTTGGAAATAGACGGAGTGCTAGGAGCTTGCTCCACCTCTGTCGCGGGTTGGCCCGGTATTGCAGTACCGCCGGGATCGGCCCAATTAATAAATTTAAAAATATTTGTTAAGTTATTAGTTAAAGAATTGAAATTAAATGACGGGTCGTTTGGTTGTGATCGATTAGCTTGTTACATGATTAAAAGTGGGAGAACGCATGGAAAGTTTCGTTTTAAGTATGTTTTGAAAGATGCTGTGAAAATTGAATGCTTACACAAAGAAATAAAAATCACGAACTTAGGAAATAAGTTGAGTTGCAATTTTACGGATTTATTTGCAATTCGTAATTCCCAAATTAATACAAAAATTGGTTTCACAGAATTTGTTTCTTCGTGTTTGCAGTTAAAATCCATGTTCAGAGTGCCTACCTGTCAGTTTGATACTTGCTCCAAAAGGTTGCGTTGCGAGTCAAATTCAAGTGAGTCAGCGTAGCGTTTAGTTTTATTTCAATTAAATTAAATGGATAACAAAATGAAGGAGGACAGTGTTTGCCCCCTTTGAGTGATCAAAAATGTAGTATTTTGGGTTTAAAACATATACTTAAAAAATACAATATTAGGTGTGTTTTATTAAGGGGTCCATGCTTGCGCAGTAATATTTCCATCGGTAAACAACAACAAAGCCACTTTAGAGTACTGCCTTACTTATCATAGCTTTCTGGGATTTGTTGTTGCTTACCGAGGGAAATTTAACCTATAATATTTTCAAATAAAACACACGCCTACTGTTTGTTAGGTAAACATTTACATTACACTAAATTGGATATGAATTCGAAAACAAAACTGCAATTTTCAAACAAAACAAGCATTCAAAATAATTTTAATAGGTAGGTATGCAATGGATATTAAACTAATGAATACTCGTCTCTCCCTCTCCAAATCTGTGATAGGTTTTTCTTAAGGAGAAGGATTTTTTTTAAACATGTAATATTTCCATTTTGTGAAAATGTAGTGTTTTGTAAATATTTTACGAGTGTGCGTAGTGACTTTTTGAAGAAAATAATTGTAGCAAAAATGCTACAGTTGTACTAGGGGGGCAACACTGGTAGAGGATCTTTCAAATGACATTATCACGAAATTAAAGTGATGATCAGCGATTGAAAAAATGTCCGAAGTAGTGAAAAAGAAGTCGCAATAGATTCAACTGTGTCTCGCAGTAGACGAAGTAGATTTTTATATTTTTAAAATATAAATAATATAAAATAAAAATACCTACTTACCTGCAGATATAAAATAATTCAAAATAAAAAAATAAACTTAAACTTTTCTATATAAAAAAATAAAAACAACAATTTTCGTTAGACCAAAAGTGCAGTAGATTTTATTTTAGGGCAGTGGATTTTTTTTGTTGAAATTTTTTGAAAAAAAAAATACAGTAGATCTACTGCAATAGCAGAAAAGTCACAACCCTGGTGGTGATCATAAATTATTATGCAATAATGAATGCCCTTTCTTTCAGAATTTCGATCTCAAAAGAATTTAAGTTGAACACAAATCATTTTGTTGGAATATTTTGTTTACTTACTTTACTTATTCGGCTCCCGACCCATGGAGAGGGTCTCTGCCTTTGATATTGTGGTCTTCCCTGCAGTTTTCGAGACCAAGCGCTCTTGCGTCTGTAATTTTTTGTTTATTATATTTGAATCTGTCATTTCAAAAACGACTCAAGTTAAATTTAATCTCCACTATATTTTTTTTTTTGCTGAAAGCGCTCTAGTCTATTAAACCGTCTACTTATACTTTTGTAAAAATATTAATAATGGTGCAATTTAGCACAATTTGAGTTATGGTAGCTTCATGATTCGATTGGAACTTTAACTTAGTGTGGCCTTACTTATTTGCAATGTGACATATGTTGCTTTTGAAATGACCGATTCATTTAATAAAAACGGAGATTTCCTCAAAAGTAAAATATATAAAAGATAGTGCATCTAAGGCTATTGAGATATTGACGGTTTTGTTTATTATTTTAATTTTTTTGGAAGGCCATATTTACGTATGGAAAATGACATCGTTCATATTTTTCGATGCATTTGGATAGGTTGAGCTTAAAAGCATCGGTGAATTATATAGCTAACAAAGACGTGACTTCAGAAAACCCCCCAAGAAAATGTCCATTAGAATCAAATCGCTCGATCTCGGTGGCCAGTTAAAAGTCAACTCCCTGCGAGATAGTCCTACCTTCAAATCGTTCCTGCAGAAAGTCCTTTGCAGCTGCACCTTTGTGACATACCAATTAGCTGTCCTGCCCAATTCAAGCCAAAGGAAATTGTTTATCCATTCAAAATAGCTTTGTTATGGCCTTTAGTCCTACAAATTGGCGTTTCGTCCGCCTTACTCACTTGGAATCATCTGTAACATATAGTGAGGGCCTTTGTCATATTTAATTTGTATTGAGTTCAGTTTAACTTACATGAATTCTTTGACAAAAATCAATTTTCAAAAATCAATTGTCAAATTGCTTATCATAGATCATAGTGCCTATCACATGGACTGAATTGACAGAATTGACAGCCTCGAGTTTTCCTGCAGAGTCAAATCAGCAGCGGCGATGTTTTCGGCAGATGCTGGTCGTGAATCACGTTGGCGTTCGTGTTGGCTGATTTTTCACTGAATCGGTAGACTTGAATTTTCCCACCAAATATTGAATTGTCGGCTATAGGAAGAACTATCATGTAATCCGTCAACTATGGGTACGAATCGTTGTCATAAGAGAACACCTATTTTTGATAATAAATTTAAATTATTTGCATACGTTTTGCCCAATCGTTTAACTCGCCATGGCGATTTGGCATCAATGACATCATCATCAATGAAAAAACAATAGATTTGGAAAAAGTGTCCAAAAAAACGTGGGGGCAACAGAATCTCAACACCAACCCCGCCATCTTGGAGTGGGGTACCTACCCTCTTAGTCGATTGCTTAGATAGCAATGTCTGCCTATATCTACTTAAAAAAGTGGATAGGATAGTACAACAGTTTTGATCTAATGTAAGTTTTTTTTTTCATGGTTCCGTACTACTAATATCCACCGTAAAAATTGACTTTTTTAAAAATTTTATTTTATGACTCACTAAAATACCTATTATAGGTATCAACCTAGTTGTAGGTGGGCGAGTAGGTAGGTACCTTCCATATAAGATAATCAAATTCTATTAATTAAATTAAATAAGTTGGAATATTAGATACCTATCAGTTTAGTAAAATATTTCGTAATAGGTACCTAATCTCTCTTTGATAGACTGATTTGAGAAACGTCCTCTGTTCACCTTCTTACCCCATTTTCTTCTTACATCAGGGCACAAATCAATCCCTCAAAAACATTCTTAAACGGATTATTTAGAAATATAAGCTAATTATACGCACAAAACCAGCATCCAATTTAAATCGCTGATCTGCCTTCAACTTTCTCCATATTAGTCGTTATACCCATTCCGCTAAGATACACTAAATTTAATTGCCCAACACACAAAACATTGGATTTATGCACGCGCTTCCCAAGGCATTACCCTTAATACCGCTAAATGGAATTCTCAGTGATTTTATTCGTTCTGTCAACGAGACGTACCTAAAACCCAACCATATCTCTCCCCAACCCCCACCGACCAATCTCATATAGCGTTGTGCCTTGCATGTCCCCCAAACCCCTTGGGCTAAGCACATATACCTATATAAAATATATAACAGTACACAGACCAAATCGTAACGAGTCCAATTAAATTGAAGCAGAAGGACACGACGAATCTGCCTGCACTTGCACCCTCATATAAAAGTTCGACACTTCAATCCTTGAAGCATGTCGGTTTCGTGGCCTGTGGGTCGCGGGGCCACAAAATTCACTCTTTATACCCAATCTCCACGTAGGTACACACTACAGCGACAGTGACAGACACAGACACAAACACTCATGAAAAACACAGTGGAAACGGAAAACTTAATTCAATTATAATTGCTCTCCACAAAAATCCAATAAAAGTCATTATTTTCTCCATTCCAACGAGAGGCGATTAAAAATGTCAGTGATGGCTTGAGATATGGGAGTCGCAGCAATACGATATGGTTTATATATTTATTTAAGTGGGTGTAACTGTATATACATTGTTGTTCGAAACTGCTCTGTGTCTTCTCTAGGAGGGCAGTTTTTTTTTTAGTTTTTTATTATCATTTAACAAAAAAAAAAAAACGCCCCTTTTTTCCACCCTTTTTCATTGTTTAATTGCAATGACGCGCATCATATGAACAAATTAAATTGTATAAACGGTTTGTGTATCCATCAGATATATTTTTTTCATTCCATCCTTTTTTTTCATGAGATCCTGGTAATTTTGTTGCTGTTGATGGGATTTAATTTGGGCAAAACATTGTTGGTATCGCATTTCAGTATTTTTTTGTTGTTGGTCATTTTCGTCCTCAGCCTCAGCATCATCCTCAGACATCCAAAATCCGTCATTCCCACAGAGCGTTGGGCTTCGATTTATTTGCTGCTGCGTTTTTCATCATTCTTCATACTGAAAACTGGGTCTAGTTGTTCTCTTTTTTTTGTTTGTTAATTGTTGTTTGTTTTTTGATAAATATAAAATAAAAACAAATTACAAAAAAAAAATCCGAATTTCAATTAAACGAGCTATTAATAAAAATCATCCATTGGACAGCAAACGAGCGCGAATATAACAATTGAAAAGGATAACACGTGTATACTCGTATCTAGACCTACCAACACACACTCGAGTGCATCTCATCATTTTTTTGCTCTCGCGTAAAATAAATACAAACATATCTACAATGTGAAGAGATATTTGCACAAAAAATTGTTATAAATCGCACTTCACTGAACTTCTATGTGAGTGGGTGGGGATGAAAGGAGCAGCTTCATAATAACAAAAAAAAAAAAAAAAACCGGACTTTAGTTTACCCAATCAAATGCCCACAAGGGAAAAGATACTTTTTGTTTAGAATAATAAATTGTTGCATTTAATTGTTCAATTTGTTTTCATTTTTGTCAATTTTTTCTTTTATTTTTGAAACGAGAGGTTTGGAGAAGATAACAGTTATATTTTTTACATTTTATTTTAGAGAGAATGTAGGTATTGGTTGATTGGTTGGTTTTATCGTGAAATTTGAAAACCAAAATGGAATATCAAATTTTATTCCGAAAGGGGATTTTAATATTCTAAAATTTGTATTTGTCACAAATTTTAAATGTGGGACACTCACAGCAAATTGTGATATCATTTTAAGTCACATGAGATTGGAATTTTAGTTGAATTGTGTTTTTTTTTTTGTCAAATGTCTACTCGTATCCATAATAATATACCTACCTATAGTTGTGTAAAATGGTACTGAATTGTTTGGTTTAAATATTTAATTTATGAATATTTTATTTGTAAAATGTTTTTTAAACGAATGTCAATTTATTAATCACCACATTGATGAGCTTGATAAATAATTCAGAAAAATTTAAAAAATTAGAATTAATGGAGCTTTAACGCTTGAGCTACAAAAAAACATGTAAAGGATTAGTTTATTATTTCAGTAGCGAATGGGTGTTTATCCAAATCGATCCAGATATGTTTTTGTTGCTGTTAATCCCTTGTAAAAAAAAAAATAGCTGACGTCAGCTAGAGAGTGATAAAGATGGAGTTGTATTGACCTAATATTCCAAATTTGTTTCTCCCGAGATATACGAGAGTAAAGGGCTCATTGAAAAGATGCATGATCTTAGCGCCAAACTAGAAAAAGTTACATATTTGGTAACACAGTTGAAAAATACAGCTTGCATCACATCATACCTCAGACGAATGGGCTTATTTCGATCAACTTAATTGCAGGGCTAAGCATTGGGACATATATAGCTAGAACTTAGTTCACACATCTCAACAATCATAATGGCGATCTCAAAATGAATCAGTCTTCAACCAGATTCACTACCTAGATTGCGATCGACTTTCCCAGTATCAAGGATTTAGTACCTCGTGGCATGATGGTTTGTGCGTTGAACTGTCATGCCAAAGGTCTGGGTTCGATTCCCAGCCGCTGTCACTTAAAAATAGAAATGTTTTCCCGAGGTCCTGCCTCTTGTGAGAAACTGACACATCCTCCAAGAGTTTTCTTCTTGTCATGAATAAGTTTTTGTCTTCTAGCCGTTCGGACTTGCCAAAAAAATTGTAGGTCTCTCCCCCATTCTGTATTTCTCGCATTACTAACTCTCACAATTAAAAAATCCCGTAAACTAAACGCTCGAAAATTGGGATATCGAAACATTGAATTGCACTATTGCGAAAAATTAATTTTTAATTTTTAATATATATGTCATGCGAAATTTAAATTTGCGAGATTGTGATTAAGTAAAATTATTTGTGACAATGCAATAATTTTTTTTTTATTTCCAAACTCTTGCGAAATGGCTCTAGTGCTTCCTACTCTAAAACTGTATTGTTGTTCATAATAGAAGATAAGACACTTATACCGCCTCTTGAACAGCGATACCAAGCTATCCAAAAAAACAGTCAAAACCCAACGACCAAGGTATAGCTAGACTATTCCTGAACACTGAATAAATATACCAACGCTCTGATCTAGAAAACCTTTGATTCCAGTTTCAACTCAGTGCAGTGGACTTAATTGGCGCACGAAAATGTGCGAAACAAGAGCCTGCCAGATGGCGACCGAGCTAACTAGAGAAGTCTTTTTGTTTGAAATCAAGTTGGTTAGTTGCAAATTAAAGAATGCCATTTGAAATTTCGCAAAACGAAATATAGTAAGTACAAAATCACGTTTATCATAATCTGGCAATAACAAAATCCCGCAAATTAAAAACTTGAAAATAAAAATCTCGTAAAGTTTCATTGCATCATTGAAACAAATATGCACAGTATTTTTTTTAACAAAATCTCTCGTGAGATTTTAAATTTAGTGATTTCGGTTGATATTTGCGATAATTCTTCGTGCAAGATGTAAATCGAACATTGTTAAAAGCGAGATTTTGTAAATTTTGAGATTATGGAAAGCAGAACTATTAAAACCACTCCCTTGGGGGGTTGATTAAGTACGAAATCTTGCAAATTCAAATTTCGATTTCGAAATTTCGCGTTACAAACTCTCGCAATTACAAAATCTTGCTTATGATAATCTCGCAATTACAAAATCTTGTTTTCGACAATTTCGCAGTTGCAAAATCACGCAAAATAGAAGCTTGAAAATAGAAATTTCGCAACATTTGATTGCATTATTGCAACGTATTAAATTTGTTAATCAAAATCGTGCAAATTCACATCTTCTGCGAAATTTTAATTTGCAAGGTTCTGACTAAAAAAAATTATTTGTAAAAATTCAGTTAAATTTTGCGAGATTTTATAACTTTTGCAAAATAAATCAAGAGTGCTTTCCTATTTTAAGACTGGGCCTTGTCGATACCAGACAATATTTTTTTGCAAGATTTTCCACTTTCAGACCCTATAACGAATGAACCCGGTTCACTACATTATGCAGATGACACGATTATATTGGCAAGTGATGTGCGGCCCACTTTAGCACTTAGAAAGATTAAGCGAAGGCTTCCACTTGTGGAAAATTATTTTAAAAAATGGAGACTGAAAATTAATTCAGGAAAATGTGGATTAACTTGTTATCGAAATGCTAGCGGAAAGGAACACTATCTTGCGGTTAAAGAGAGCAAATCCTTAAACTTAAAAATAAATAACTTTGAAATCCCACTACGTTCTGAATCAAAATACCTCTGAATAAACTTCCATAACAGATTTCTTTTTAATAAACACGGTAGAGCAGTACTTAAAAAGGCTAAAATGGTTACAGCGTCACTAAAGTCTTTATTTAACTCAAAATATATGTTAGAAAAAACAAAAATTCTAATGTATAAGACCCTTATTAGACCGATTTTGACCTATGGATTCTGTAGTTGGTTTACGATATCACCCACGGTGGCAAAAGAATTACAAATTTTTGAACGACAAATTTTGAGATTTTGCTGCGGATTGTTTAGAAAGCCGGATAAAAAATGGTTTTCAAATAAATCTATATATGATGCAACTAAGGTTACCCCTTTAATGACCTACCAAATTGATCTTCTCTTAGAAAAGATGGAGCGAATAAGTTCCCACTCAAACCCACTGGTTAGATCCCTAATGGACTCTAATATTGATGATTGTTTAGCTGACATATATTATTTGTCTCCTTTCAATTTACTTAATGAGGGGTCTGTCGCTCTGTTTAGACCAGATACAAACGTTAGTTTTCTAGCTCCGTTTTACGATAAAGCCTCTCCTCTGAACTATAGGGGATGAATCTGTTTTAATATATATCGTTGTATAGAAGTGTTGCTAACATAAATATTTGTATAATTCAAATTGTTAAGGTGCCCTTGTAATAATATAATTTCAAATTTTAGGTGGATCTTTTTTAGTTTTAGTCTTATTTTAGTTTTAGTTTTAATTTTAGTTTTAGTTTTAATTTTAGTTTTAGTCCTAGTCAGTAAGTTATGATTTGCCAAAAAAAGAGCAAAGCAGCGGTGGTTCGCCGGGAGCAAGCGACCAAATATTAAACTAATTTTATTTTGTTTATTGATATGAAATTTTTATAATATATTTGAATATTTAACTATTTTTCTTAAGTCAGACATATCTTTAAGTCGACCATACAAAAAAAAAAAAAAAAAAAAAAGATTATTTCTTGTAATGTATTGATTTTATATGCCTCAATAAAAAAAAGTAAAGATACCAGACTGGACTGACAACAAATTTCCTAGCTTAGTAGAAGAAAAATTTGTCCCAACAGAAAATGAGTTTCTCATCAAAACTCAAAGTTCTTCCTTCAAAAAATACACAATCATTTGTTATCTTTAATTCAAATAAAATATTCAATACGCTTCAGAGATTCACATCCAAGAAGTGTCAATTTTTCTAAATTAAATATATCGGCTCGTCTCTTACTCCATTAACACTATAAATAGGTGGTGCTTAACTGTTCTTTATTAACAGCTACTCACCTTTATGAAAAACAATAGCTTCGCACTTGAATTATTCATGAATCAAATGAGGCCTATATTGGCGGAATAGGAGGTATAGCATGGGAATATTGGAACGACAACCTATGCGGGTAATGATCCGAACAAAAGCATAATGGGCCAAAATAGGTAGCATACCTATGCATGCAGAATTATTTGTTGTTGTTGTGTTTGATATACACACAGACCTACCTAATATACAATAAAACATTAAGGATACAAGGGGAGTATAGTGCGAGACGGAACAGGATGTGGAAGATAATATTTGACTTAGCTATTAGCATTGAATGTCTAAGTTGATTGCCCTGGAAAGTTTTCCCGTATGTCGCAGCGCACAACCAAGCACAAACTCTATTTTTCATATACATGTGCGATGGTAAATTATCCTTAATGATTTTTCTTTCTTATTATTTTTTTTTTTAATACTTCGGTCCTTTGTTGGTCCCGCTCCCGAACTATAGGGCCCATACCACCATACCTACCTACTATTCTCTTGCATCGCCAACTTATACTTATTTTTTGTTGTTGGATTTTTCTATATTTTTTTTTTGTTGAAAACGCCAACTCAACGTTAAAAAACTTTTTTCATTTTGTTGTGTTTTGTAAAGTGCTTTGTTCTCGGCGTGAGCTGCATCAGCATCATCATCAGGATATTTCATATCCTGGGCGATAAGAGTGTGGGTGAAATTTATTGTTCTCGTCTGGATTATTATTGTGTAGGTATTATATATATATTTTTGTTTTAACTCCATCCTCTTTTGCTCATCCCGTAAAATAATAAATATAAGTAAATATATTTGTGCTTGGAACTTTTTTTCCGTTTTAAAGGATGAATGCACTTCTGCATACGTCCGTCCGTCATGATTTTCCTAGGTATTACTTTTCAGTTTATTTTTTGTTCTGTTGGTATTTTTTTTGTTTGTTTCTGCCGCTTTTGCAATAAACTAAAAATTTATTTGAAGTGGTTACAAAATGAGGTTCACACAAACACATACAGACACAAACTCATATCAGTCAGCTCTATATTTACGAATATCCTTTTTACTTGATGAAAGTTCGCATCAGTATAAGAGGTTGAGTGCTGCACTGGCACCTACATCCAATTTTCCATACACCCACACCGTTTTCATTTCTGTGAATGACACTAAAGGGACGATTTATGTGCTGGAGCACCCAAAGTATGTCCTTTTTTTGGACTTGATATTTATCTGTCATTTTTGGAATGCAAGGGTAGTGGGTTGACGTTGTGATGGGGGTGCGTCACAAAATGGGTCATTGAAAATACTAAGTTAGTGTAATTCTGATGGCGGCATAAATATATACAGTCGCAGGGTAAATATAAGGATGCTGATGGCGTGATGGTGTTGTTGTTGTTTGTGTTGGGTATTTAATGAAATGTCATTCATTTAGTTTGTGGTGGCCCTGAATCTACTTAAACGGATCAAGAGAGCGCGTGTGGAACATCATTTTGTTTTACTTTGTTCTGCGATGCTGTATATAGAAACCTTGCTCGATTGCATAGTCATTTTGAATGGTAGATTTTGATTTTTTGTTTCAGAGGTAGGTATGAAGGATAAAGTTAGTGGGTTAAGGAAATACAAAACCAACAAGAAAAATAAAAAACAGGAAACCTATTATTCAGCTGCTTGGGTTGTTAAAGTAAAAGTGACATATTGACCGATATAATAGAAGCATCAAGGATGAATGGAGATTAATGGAGACCTTGGAAGATAAACATTATTAAATCGTTAAATCAATGCCAAAACCAACTGAAATATAAATTTTAATAGTCAGGGAATATACTATAAAAATTGGTAGACACCTTAAAAAGGCACACAATTTGACAAAATGACCCAAAATTTAGCAGTTATCAATAAAAATAAATTGAGAACAGGTACTCCTTACCTAACCATCCTTAAAAATGAAAATAATTTTTTTTGAAAAGTCAATTTTCTTCATAGCGTCAAGACATTTAAGGAAACAACTTCAAGCGATTTATTGAGAATTATTAAGAGTATTTACCTTACACTAAAAATAAAAATTGTTCTTATGGTTAATAACGTAATATTTCGATAATTTATGAAGTTTAATAATTTAATTTATTTTAAGTTTGAACTTATTATTTTTTTCAAAATTACATAATTTACGAAAACAGAAAAATTAGAAATTAATTTTTGCCTTTCAAAAAAACTGTATATGACATTGTTAGTGTCGCCGTTGTATTTTAATTTTTTTTCTGTTTAAAGAATTTAGAATTAGAATTATCTTAGAATAGTGCGCTCATTCTTAAACGAAGGGAAATAAACTCCCGTTCTTTATCTGTAGTCTTAGCAAACTAGCAAAACCAACACACCAGATGTGAATTATGCAAAACAACTAATTTCAGCCAGACGGCAACGCCATTGTCCTTATTCTTGCACCCATATTGACCATTGTAATTTCCTTTCTATGATTTTAAAATAAAAGTTATTTAATATGACGAGAAAAAACGTCTGATTAGTATGATCAATATTGTAAAAAGTTTACCCACTATAGCATAAAAAAAAACTTGAAAGCTTTTTGCAAATTGTTGTTTTTCAACTTTTTCAAATGACACATACAAAATTAATTTATCAAAATTAAATTTCTTAAAGTTCACCAACTCGGTTTTCTTTTTGATGATTCAACCGTTTAAATTCGAATGATGATGTGGAAAAAACTTAGATTTATCAAAATAAACTTTATATTTTTTTTTCTTCCTGTATTTAGAGATATTCTACGAAAACCATTACCTTAATTTTTGTTTAACAGGTAAAATTGTCCAAAGTATAAAGTCAGAAGCTTATGGACTTGGAGTTTTAATTGTGTTGGTGGGTTACTATTCATTATAAGGGTTCGATTTGGCTTATACACAACAAAGATATAATTAATCGAGCAGAATTTGGTCTGGTTAAAAAGTTTAACAACAGTAAAAAAAGCAAATAATTTTCCTTGGAATAAAACGAAAACTAAAAGTTTTAATTACACGAAATGTTTAATGATTTTCCAAATTTATTTTTGTATGTTGTTTAAATGAGAGAGCAAATTCAAACATTGATTTTTTCGGTGTAATTTTTAAAATGAGTTTTCAAAAACAAAGTCTTAAATTTATTAAAACTTTAAAGTTAAGTTTTCCATTTTAATGAAAAACTTTTTTGATTTAGAATGATGACTTCAAGTCTTAGAAGATTTATGCATGTTTTGCAGCTGAATCAAAATGTACTTATGTTTATTGATCTCAAAATTGTTTGTTGGGTCAGACATTTCACGCGAAGTAGGTTTAATCTTTGCAAAAAAAAAAAAAAAAATCAAAAAGACAGAAAACAAATCCTTTGAATGCGCTTGGGTCAGATATAAATATGTCGATAATGGAATCTACAACAAATTTAGTTTTTGTTTTTATGTCTTTTGCTTACCAATGTGGTGTAATCAATGTATAGAGTGTTCCGCAGTTAAATGTCAATAGTTTTTACGCTAGTTTTTGGACATGTTCTCAGACAATGTTATCATATATCACAGACTTTAGGATATCTGGATGAATTAAAAAAAAAATGGTGTTATTTTTTTCATTTCTAATAATTTTTATTTTATAATTGTATCAATAGGAATTTTCTCCAATTGATCTGTTCAATAATTTTTTCCTCTATTTGAAAAATGGCGCCCAATCTGCAGTACGGTCAGAAAACCGCAGTCCCTGGCACTCTTGGGTGGACAGTGACCATATTTTTGTATTTATAATCAATTTTTGGCATGCCTTTTGATGAAAATTAGCTTGGTCATCATTGTAATCTTGTCTTCTGGATGGCTTTTTCAGAAATGGCGCCAAATCTGTGCAAAATAATAAAATTTAAATAAAAAAAAAAAAAAATCGTGTAAAATTTCCATGGTGGAAAAAACCGGTGACATTTTTAAAGATAGTTGTTAAGTAAGTTAAGCTCCAAAAATTTCAGTCTTGCCACCCACCGGGAACATATTTTTGATGGTACAGTGTAAGACCTCCAATTCTTTATTAATTTTTTGAACATGAAAAAAGTTGCAGAAATGCCTGCAGATGCCAAACGCGTGTTGGAAAAAATATTAAAAGGTTATCATGTTCAAAATATTTAAAATTACCGAAGAAGTGGAAGTCCCACACTCTTTGACACTAAGAAATATATAATTTCCTGAAAAGTGGCAACACTGAAATCTTACCCGAAGTTGTGTCTATTTAACACCTATCTTTTAGGACATCAACCATTATTTTAACCATTGAATTCCCCAAGTAACCTACCAGTTTTTTTTTTTACCATTTGGCGCAGATTGGGCGCCATTTTTGAAAATGGAATCCAGGCTACATTAATACAAAAGTGACTTTCAAGTTAAATTTCATCCCAGTGTATTAGAAATGAATTCCAGTTATTACAAAGGTACCGCTAATCAGTGTACTGGACTCGGTTTCCTGACCAGACTGTAGGTGGTTAAAATTTAGTTTCAAGTACACCTAAAACTCTTAGTTTGTGCCGAAATGATGCATATCTCCGTGGCTTTTGGTCAATATTCGATTTTTCATTAAAAAATTTTATAAATTTTGCTCCGAACTTTCTGCACTTTCTGATTTTGAAATCCAAAATCTTTATTTGCACTTATCTAAAAATTAATCTTCAACTAAGCTTCGGTAAAGTGTCGATAAAGCTTGTGGACAAATATTATAAAAATGTTGAGTACTATTGTTTTTGCCAAAGTAAAAACAGTTCATAGATGGAGAACCCACCGTCAGATCAATTAGTTCAAATATTTCATTTCAGGAAAAAAATTTAAAAAAAAACAGTTATTCCGTCCCAAAAATTATTTATTTTCTTTGAGTTTGATCATATATTTTGTAAACCAAATACAACGTCAATTGAAATAATGTTTAAAATAGCTATCAAATTATAGCTTTGCCTCTGCTAACATTTTCAGTCATTATATCTAATAACATAATTTTCCTTTTTTTTCAGGTGAGTGTTAAACAAATGAAATGAAGTACATATTCCAAACAAAAATCGTGAGTAAATATAGGGAGCTATATAAACAAGAACATATAAAACAAATAATAATCTAATGTTTAGTTATAATAAACCCTAAATTAAATGGATTGCATATGCGTGAGTATATGAAACCCATATATAAACCATCTTTATGAGATGAAAGCCTTCATCATCAACATCCTGCTTGTCGATCATGCTATATGAATTTCCAATCCGATGGGGTCTTTTTCATATCAGACTCATAGTTTTATGCAAATCAGTTGAGTATACAATATATAGGCTTCAATGCATATAAAGTCCACTAATTTCCGGCCGAACTAATAACCTACGCACTCGATTTCAGAAAAAGCACTCATCAAGGAAATGTTTATATTTCACCCAGCTATATGTACCTTCATTATATAGAACGCAAAATGCATATTTCATGCTAATTTTCCTCAAAAACCCATTTCCTTTTAAAGGTTCTTTTTTTCCATTTGTTTTCTATCCTCTAAATCACTGCTTTATCCAAATTGGTTACCATGAATAGCTCGTGTAGTATTATACTCGTATTTGTATCAACCAATTAAACCAAAATAATCATAAACAAAATTAGCTCAAACAGGCCCTCTCCATACTCTCTGTGCTAGCACTTGATATGGTACTCCACGGCCGGCGCGCGTGTGGTTGCGTTAGCTATTTTTTCTATGAAAAGGGCGAAAACAAAGAAAAAAAATGTACGTATCATGGTCCCCACACAAACACATAAAAAAGGATCATTAGACACGAATTCCAGGAAAATCTGTCCCTAGGTAAACGATGTGGTGTGGCAACGTTGATTACAAATTGACAATGATACCAACCAACCCAACCCAAGCCGATCCACCGATGGATGGCAACGGACGGCTGGCTAATGACAGGCATTTTGTAGTTCAAATGTTCAAAGAAATCGATGGGCGAATTCACGAACGAAACAATTATCATCGAATCTGAACTATTCATATTCCCTTCAATTGTTATTTGCCAAATGAAATTGCACACCACTCTCCAATTGGAATGTGCCTGTGCCTAGTGCCTACACACTCATGTGTGACGGTGCTGCGCTGCGGATGAATGAATGCAGTTTTGCACTCCTGTGATGCTTATGCCATGCCCGTATAGTTGTGTATAGAGAAACCATCTGCAAATATACTGCATATAGCAGGCAGGATATTATTTGCTCCTGTTCACATTTCTGTAATCAGTAGGCGACTGGGCCAATCTCTTCCTCCGTCCCATCAGCCAGGCCCAGGATATTTGCGGAAGGACGTGTGTAGGTGTGTTCGGTGAGGTTGCAATGATAAAAGGGCAATAAGTTGACGTGATGAGGGTTGGGTCAAACAATCCCCCTTCGACCATATCAGAAGTTTGATATGCTTGCAACTGACTATGCTTATGGCAATGTGAAGTATATTTCTCTGGTCGTTTTTTTTTTGTTTATGTTTTGATATTTGTTTGTTTTCCTCTGGTTTTGTGTTGGGTGCATTATTTCAATTCGTGAGATATGAAAAATGTTTTGCCAGCGAGATAGAAAATGCAGCACAGCAAAGACAGACCTTATAATATGGCTGTAAGTGCATAGCGCACGATATGAAAAATATTCGCTTCGATAAACTTTCATTTTGTTGAAATTAATTTTAATGTTTTCTTTTGTTTTCGTATAGGTATTCGTTATTTGTATTGGATTTTGTAATTATGTTGATAAAACTTGATTTGTAGGTAAACGCTGACGTCCTCCTCCTCAGTGGTCAAAATTGGACAATTTTAATGACATATTTGCTAATTAATAAAAATTGTTTCAAATTGTTTGGAACGTTTAGAAAATTATGTAAATTAAATATGCATAGATATAAAAAAGAATATTGTTAGAACGTGCTACCTTTACTTATAATTTTATTTGGTTGTGTCAAAATTCGGATTACAAAATTTTGTTTTCAAAAATTCTGTATTTCAAAATTCTGTAAGTGCCAAATTTCAGTATCCAAAATTCTGTATTGCAAATCTTTGTAAATTTAAAATTCTGTAAATTTAAAATTCTGTATTCAAAAATTCTGGATTTCAAAATTCTGTATTCAGAAATTCTGTAAATGATAAAAGAAAATTAGTTTTGATAATGGAAAAAAAAAAATGCGCTCTTTTCCTAGTTTTTTACACTAAATGCTAAAAATTTATCAACTTTGACTCGCTCTACAAGAAAAACCATTCATCCAAATGAAATAATTTTTTTGATAGAATTTCAAACATTTGTTAATTTACTTTTGCATACACCCCGACTGAGATTAGCTATGCCATCTTAATAATTTTGTTTTCAAAGAGATTTTGTCGATAAATTGAGATATCCTTAAAGAGCCATGAAAAGTTCCTATAATCTTGGCTTTTGGGACTTAGCACAAAATTGTTAGTCACTTCGATTCCTGCCTACTAACACATGTTTAAAATTATAGTAAGTCACTTAACCCAGGTTTTCCTTGATCTGTTAAGTCACCAAATTTATTTTACTAATAAAATAAGTACTAACAAAAAAAGAAACGAGCCAATTACAACACATTTAAAAACTAGTTGATAGATCCATGAATTTCCAGCAAAATTTTAAAAAGCAGAGTAAAGCAACTTGAAATCCAACGATTATGTTGGTTTACCCACAATACACAATACAGGCCCTTAGGGCCATAGTTGTACAAATTTTGGTGGTTCAGCAATTTTAACTAACTGACTTTGGCAAATTAACTGAGGTTAAACGATTGGTGGCTTAGGCAATAAATTAGTTACTAAAACATACTTGAACCTTGAACCAACGGTGAACCTCAGTTCTTCCTCCAAATGAGCCAGTAAAAGTTGCTGAACTACGGATCGAAATTTGAATCATGTTTGCACAAATATGGAATTAAAAAATATTTCTAAATTAACATTGAAGAAATATAAAAAGTTTAGAAAACAGATTTAAGATTTACGGAAGAATACAGAATTTGGGAACCAGAATTTTGGCACTTTTTTTGATTCATGATTCATATACACAATTTTGGTCATAAAGAATTTTGGAATACAGAATAACGAACCGTTTCCTTTTATTTGACATATCTTTAAGTATTTGCGTTTCAGGTAGGTAAGCTGTAATAAGACTCTGCCTATTTTAAGTAATTTGTTCGTCCCTTTGTAGGAGACACCAATAGTCCGTTTAGCAATAACAATTATTTGCAAATATCTGTTAGCTTTGTGACAAGACAAAAGGGTTTCTTATGAGACATACTTTTGGGCGTTAACTCCAATCTGACATCAGTTTTTCGTCGTGGATAAAAACTAGGATAGAATGGTTTCAATAAAAAGCGATTCATGCAAACTAAACGATCTTAATTTATTATGAGGCTTTTTGCGAAAGTCTACCTAGTCAAAAAAATTCGAATACACAAAAATCGATCTCAAAATTCTTAATGGAAAATGAAATGTTTATCATTTAAAAAAATTATTTAAATAAGTGTACCTCCTCATTAACAATTTTTATTTTATAATCAAAATCAGATTGATTTTAATCTAAAGAAGGGCTTTCGCAATATACCTTCCATTGTTTTAAAGGAAACTTATACATAAAATTTGACTCCAAAGAACATGCTATATTAAAAATGGACATTTTCTGGCCCCAAAAAGATTCAAAAAACGCTTGCATAACTCTGTTGATGCCTTTAAAATAGATATTCCTAAAGGCATTTATAATTTAAATGAAGTTCTTCAAAATAAATACTGTGCTGCTACTGTAGTCCCATAATGGGGTCCCAATAAGGCCCCTCACAAATAATATAAACACTAAAAATTGAATTATCTTTGGCTCAAGAGTATTCTGAGAAGACCACCACTGATGGGCTGATGTAGCCCTTACACTAAATATTTGTTTCTAAAATTCCTTTGAGGCCGTACGACCCCTAGCTACATTTCCCTTAAACACTTGACTTTTTTGCCTCTTTCCCATAATTATACTTAAGGTAGGTAGGTAGGTACCATTTGATTCTTAAATTGATTTTCGAAGAGGTATTTTTCATGCCAAAATACTGACCTACCCTCCTATCTAATTGCATTTAAAAACCTCATCTTCGATTTTTTTCCAAAGAATGATCTTTTTTCTGTAAATTCTTTCTGTGATAATTTAATAGCCATACGGGAGTCACACTTTACCTGTATCTACTCACCTAGTTACCTACCTACACAGGAGACACGACCTACCACTAATGATCAGCCATTAGATCAATAGTTTTATTGATCGTTCGCGTAATACCTATAGGTAGGTAGTTCCAAAATAATGAATAAGACGCCAATTAACTATCATGTTCATCAGAAATGCTAACTACCTAGGTATATTTTTAATTAAATCAAATAAATAAATTTGTTTTCACAAAATCAAATGATCGCGAATGTGATCTGATACTTCTACAACACACAAAGCAAATATTCAATTCTATATTCTATCATCAACAACAAAATAAAATGCGATCGTCACTCGTGACTCGTCAGTGGGAATCCACAAAACCAACAACAACAAACTAAATATTCATTATCCAACAACAAGATACAAGTGAATTCAGCTTTAGCAATACGATCGGTGCTACATACGTCACCGCCACGATCACTTTTTTGTATTTATTTTTATACAATTCACACTGACTTCATTCAGATAAGTTAACTTGTAATAGTGCGAAAACCGGCAATCGTCACTCTGGCTTCTCTTCAATGTCGAATAAATCTTTCGCCTTTTACTAAAGATTTCCGTGGAGAGGGGCACTCTAATGAGTCTAAAATAAATTTTTGTCAAGGCCTGGCGATTGCTGGGCCGATAGTTAAATATCAAGTACAATAATAATTTAATATATTTAAGTAAGAGCGAGTATATGGTGTCTTAGTGTAGCTAGCCGTAGCTGCTGTACTTTTGTTCAATTGTATGAGAAGATGATGTGAGTTGGTTAGGTTGGAACTAAAAGAACCTCAGGGGTAAAAAATTATTTACAAATATACTTTATTTTTAAAATTTATTAATATGATAATTTATTAATACTTTCAAGAAAATGCAAACAGTAAAGTTGAAAAATAAAAAAATAGTAAAGTTAGTCCTGTGTGTCTGCCTGGGGTATGGCATAATAAATTTGGTGACATGCTATATGGGAAGGATAGCTTTAATTGCACTTTACAAACGGGCAGGTAGCTACATAAATTATGTGCTAAGTAGGTATTTAGTACTTGCTTGATGCCTACCTATTATATTTCTTGTTTTAATATTAAACTTTTTCGACCTGATCCTTCCATACATTTATCAACAGTCCCCTGATCCCTAAACCCTGATACATTTAGGTATAAAACCTAGCTTGATATATTAAAATACACAAGTAGGCAGGTACCTACATATTTAAGGTACATATTGTAGGTACCTACCCACTCAATACATATGTGTAGTGTAGGTAGTTTGATAGAGCTTATTTTTAAAATGATGTTTTGTTGTAAGTAAAATGTGTGTATTTTTTACCTGCGTAGATACCTACGTACCTACTTCCAAGCTTTATGCAAGATCAAGATCTCGGGCCGAATTTTTGACCAAGGTTTGCTGTCACTTAATTTCAGCTTTATCCATTTTGCATTTATATTACAGACAACAAATATTTAGGTAGGTATGCTTACCAACGAATTTCTTTAGTAAAATGAATTAAAGTTATAGTTCCCCTGACAAAAACAATGTAAAATGACTGTTTTTTTCAATCCCTCTTCCCCCACCACGGAAATCAATAAATCTTGGTAGACTTTTTAATTCAATATTAATATGCAGGCACCTACAGACCCTCATAGATAAGGTTATTTTGGTTATGCCTACAGCCCTAAAATTTGGTTACGACTGTTGTAGGTAGGTTGCATTAGTACATACATATATACCTATGTACCTACATCATTTAAAAAACTTGTTTATTGCTCTTCGATTTGCAGCTAATTTTCCTGTTTTATAAATTTGAGTAATAGTAGGTATACGCCACAGTTCACTTACCATTTAAATATAAGCAGAATTGATTGTTTTCATAACAAAATAGGACAGTTGTTCAAATGTCTGTTGTAATAAAAAATTATTTTGAATAAGCAGACAAAGGTCGGTTAAAAAATACCCTCAATAATTATTTATTTTTAAAAAACGATATATAAGTAATGTAAGAGCATTACCTGTGCAACGATTGTGAGTGGGATTTTTGGTAGGAGTTCTTTTTTGTTTTCTTTTTTTTATTAAATTATTCAAAATTTTTAATTTTTTAATATTCTATGTAGGTATAATGCCACCTTATATTTCTATTTATTCGGTTCAAATAAAACTATTATTTTGTAGACTTCCGTTTTAATGAACTCGGTTTGATAAATATCTAGATAGGTACCTATACCTCTTACAAATATTTCCATATACTCAATATATTCTATACCCTTTTGAACATGAATTGAATTTCAAATAATATTTTCTAGTAGAAAAAAATAAAGAATGTTCAACAAAAATCCTTCACAAAAAAAAAGTTCTGCAAACTGACTAACTAAACAAACTCGCTGGTCCCAAACTAATTTAAAGACAAACCTCAACTTCCTGCCACCCAACGTCAGCCAGCATGTCAATCAACTGAGAATATTCCCATGATTGATCCACTTTGGAATGCCTTCTGTGTCCATATTTCCCCATCTCAAACAGACTAACAAAAAAAAAAAATTGAGCGAACAAAAAAAAAAAGAACTCTACTTCCTCCCTCGACAATATAAAAAATTCATTTCCAACCACTCCGGGTCAATTTGTACCCATAATTTCACCACCAAATGCTATATGCCTTCGAAGGGTTTATGTCGTTCTCAAAAAAAAAAAAAAAAAATCAAACTCGAGTGTAAACAAAAAAAAGGAGGAAAACCCAAACAAAAACGTTTTGAGTTTGATTTTTTCTGTCAAAACGAAAAAAAAAATTCCGGAACACACGTGATTTCCCTCATTCCTATATCATCAATTAACTTGAACCCCGGCGCCGGTCAACGTCCATGGTGCAGATCGACATGGCACAGCAAAACGCTTTCAAAAGCTGACTGGCACCTTTATTCATCATTTTGGTGATGTGGCATCCTATACAGGACCTGCCATTTATGTAGAATTGTATAGATAGGTATGTGCACATATGCACGAGAACAAAGTGAAAAGTCATTACACCTAGGCTACGATCCATATCAGAAATTGGTGTCCATCGCGGCGTGGCAGGACAGGATAGATTTTACGAAGTAGAGCGTCAGATAGCTGATGGTCCTAGAGTCCCTTACCACCATCACTCTATTGAGATCATCATCATCATGGTATAGTCGTGCCTCATCTATGCATCGTCGTCGCCTTCATCGTCGGTCGGTCGGTCGGTTGGTCGGTCATCACATCACACTCTCCACCGAATTGAATCAGCACCTCTGCAAAACCACCTTCC
The DNA here is from genome assembly GCA_946251815.1 of Dasysyrphus albostriatus. Classification (NCBI taxonomy): domain Eukaryota; kingdom Metazoa; phylum Arthropoda; class Insecta; order Diptera; family Syrphidae; genus Dasysyrphus; species Dasysyrphus albostriatus. The sequence goes on from OX276336.1 coordinate 146,035,107, forward strand.
CTTTCAATGAGGCTAATGCATGAAAATATTCAATTATGGGGATGAATGCATAAAGCAGACAGCAGCAGAACCCGCTCTTGCTAGGTTTTTCCTCCCAAAGACCATATGTTTGCTTTTGTGTAGCAAAAGGACGAACTTTTTGGCCATGGCGATGAATGTTAAATGAATGATATTGACAGTCCTTGTGATATTTGATTTTGAGTATGGGTTATGTCGTATGGATGTGTGTGTGTGTTTGTGTGTGTGTAGATTTGTGGGCACAACTTAAAAAATAAAAAAAGAATTGGAAGTCTACTGTACTGACATTTTTCTCCATAAATGTGTCAAATATTTACCCACATTTATCATATTAATTTGAGTGAGATTTGCTTTTGCGTTCAGATTCAGTGAGATAGGATGATCCTTGGCTTGTTTGTTTTTTTTTTTTTGTCGTGTTGGACAGAATCCAAAAAAATGTTTTCCATTGTGCGACACATTTTAATGGAAACATTTCGATTTATTAATATTTTAAAATAACCAGTTTAGTTTTTGGCCGATTTTTTAAACCATTCCTTATTTATTTCCTCCGTCGTCGCGTAGTCGTATAGTGTGTATGGAAGGACACTCTTGGCAGATATTTTCCTTAAACTTATGTTTATGAATGAAATATCATGCCAGAAAGAAAAATATAATCAGTTAAGGCCTAGTATACGAGGATCGAGACAAAATTTATCTCCCATATAAAATTTTTCCAATAATACAAATTCTATCTCGAACTTTTTTTCCAAGCAATACGCAGCTCCAGCTCAAAATTTGATAGTTGCAACTGCTGTAGGTGAAAAGGTAAAAGAAAGTCTCCACTTAATTTTTGCGTGGAAAAAGACTGCTTGGAGCATTTCCGGACAAATTGTGACATTTTATGTATATTTCGCTTTTTATAAACTAAAATCATCTCCCTGTTTCAATCTTTTCATTATTAAGACGTTGTGAAGACGCACGACTGAAATAAAATAAAAAAATGTTTTAATAAGATGATGACATAAGAATGAGAATAGAATAAATAGAACAGCTGTTTTGAATAAGTCAGTGGCGTAGCTATTAGGAAAGGGTACAAAAGGACCCCCATAAAGATATTGAATATATTTTTTTTTCAATTTAATTCTTTTTATTGATTTTTAATCCTTCAGCATCACATCCATCATTCAATAGAATTTTTTAGTTGATAGCTCGACAGATAGGCAAAAAACTATATTTTTACTATATTTGGTCTAAAATATATTTTTTTCCGGGGAAGTGAAAAAAATAAAAAAATTTCGAATTTTGAGAGGTTTTTTAATCCATCAACATCGTAGCAATCCTTCAATATAATTTGACAGTTGATAGCTTGAACATTAGGGACAGACTATATTTTTATGGAAAAAGTGTATTTCGACCCAAATATTGCCAAATTGGCCTAAAATTGCCTTTTTTTTTACATACTTCATAAAATAAATGATGCGCACTTTTTTCACATGATTTTGACTTTAGAGAATTGCTTTGGCCATCTTCCGACGAAGCCGAGCGCTGAATTTGCCTTGAGAATGATTTCATCTTTATGGAAGAGAAAATCAAGTTCCGGGTCAAATATTATGCCATGATCACGAAGATTGATCATGAAGGAGGTAGAGATGGGGAGAAGATTTAATACGTTTACGATTAAAAGTGATTGATTGGCATTTACCAACGATTAGCTGCAAGCAATTTTTAAGACACCAGAGTGAAAAACTGTCAAGGTCCTGTTGAACAAGTAAAAGAGTCAGTGTTGATGAGATGGTCTTGAAAAATTTGGTATCATTAGCGTATAGTAAAATAGAAGAATGTTTGATGATCTTTTCAATATCGTTAATAGCAAGAATAAACAAAAGTGGGCCTAAGTGGCTGCCTTGGGGGACACAGGAGGTAGCTAAGAAAGAGCAAGAAATGGAAGTTTTAAAACGAATGCTGTAAAAATGATTATCTAGGTAAAGGGAGATCCATTTTAACAACGAGGTTGGAAGCCAAGAGTGGACAGTTTGAAAAAGTTTTCGTTCATGGGAAATTTTGTCAAAGGCCCTACTGATGTCCGGCTGAGATAACTTCGACTTCGTTACCATTCCTTATTGCTGATAGCTTGAAAGAAAAGGGGCCTCTTACATTCTGATGATAGAAGGTATATACAAATTTTTGGAAAGAGAAGGGGAGTTGGGAGTAGAATTAAACATTAAAACTGACCTTCATTCGCTCAGTATTCGACTGACTTATAGTTCGTCATAACCTCCACGGATATATTGCGAATATCCCTGACACTATCACAACAATATAAAATAGAAAAAAGTTTTAAAATCATGACCATAAGAAACGTTAATAATTAAAATTCAAAATAAAATGTTATTCCAATTGAATTGAGTAACAATTCGCTTTAAGTATCATCTGATAAATGCGAACCACAAAGATTGTCTAAAGCTTTTGTTTCTTCAAAATCCCAAAAAGATATTGGTTATCTATTTTGTAAGGTTAAATTAATTTTTCTTTGGGTTTTCCATGAAACTTATATAAGTTCTTCAGCAACCACAAACAAAGATCTTAAGCTATACGCCGCTAGTCTTACCGAAAAACTAAGACATTTATATTCTTCTGAAATTCCCAACGTAGTAGGTACACCATCAATCAAGACACAATCTTATTCAAATATTCATTTCTATTTGTCAGCAAAGATAAATTACACGACAACTGGAAACCCAATTATATAAGATACTTTGTATCTGGTTACAAAACCTCAAAATCGATCATAACTCTCTGAGTCCGATATAATTCCTTTGAAACGGTCATTTGAGAATTGAGATGACTGAACGACACACCGACGCACGACGACGATGACGATGACGACGACGACGTCCTTCAATTACCAAAGTGTTTGCTTGAGGTAGCAAAAAATCCAACCAAAGTATATCTAGTATATAATTCAGGAGATACAAAAACCATTAACCACTAAAAAGGATCGAATCCTTTAGCACAGCCAGCTTCAAAGTTTCTCTCTTTCTCTCCCTCACTCTCTGTCTATCTTTGTGATTATAACTCAAACAAAACACAGGAGTTCCATTTCCATATTCAAAACCATAATAAATAGCGGTTAGATATTGAAATAGGTATCTCTACATGTAACTGTGGAATCTTTGATATCCTTTTTGGTTTTAGAATTTATATCCTTTTGCTCAAAGTGAAGTTGTTTTCCTTAAAATTGAATATTTGCAAAGTAATGCGAAGCATACACACAAAACACAACAAAATCACATCAAGTCTCAATTCCCATCATACCCAAATAGTCTTGGGTTTTCTAAACACACATATCTTGTGTGAGTTTGAGTATTTACGATTGCACTATACATTTACTTTGATTAATAACTACGCAAATAAAGTGTAAGGACTTCAAAGAGTATATCTTTGGTATGTGAGATGCATCCATCTCAACGGTAATGGGGTGGAAATGTGCTGAACGAGAGATGAATTTTGATTGAATTATGATTTGCAAAACTCATCAGCGTCATCATTTAAATTTGAGTGGGCGTAATAGAGAGAGGGGGCGCGGCAAAGGCAAGTTTTTGGCTTAGTTCTGAAGTCACAATTATCCATAGGACCTTCTATCACACCAAACCTAGGCGAAGCGAAAGGGAAGAATATCTTCTTGCAAGGATCCGCACCACACTTATAGCAGCATCAGGGCAACCATAAATATTTACAATTGACTGCGCACCGCGACTTTACTTGGTGAATGATGTGCATAACTGCAGACACTCATGCATATATTTGCAAAATTTAGTGCAACACCTTTACTATAATATAGAGATTCCACACCACTATACCATAACCATAACCATTCCGCCATAGCATCATCCCACCAACATCATACTCAGCACTTATATTCCTCTGATGACATAATGGCTCTTTGGTGTCAACGGTAATGATTTTAATGATGGAGGAAGAACACAGTAAAGGCATATTATAGAGGCGCTTCGCCTCTTCTGCACGGTAAAACCTATTTTCGTGATTATATGATAATTGAGGGAATTTTCTGGTGCGCGTACTCAACACTCAAAGATATAATTTTATTCAATGACATGACTCTGGAGTGCTTGTTGGGAATTTAAGATAAAATACCGTAGATACAAAATAATATTAAACGAAAGGGAATATTTATAATTTTAATGATAGAACTATTGTGATGTTGTAACTTTGACACATATATTAGTATAGGTGCTAAAGTTTTAATATCTAAAGATAGAAATTTTATTTAATGTTCGCAGTTTATAGATAAGGGAGAATATTGGTTAAATTTACAAAATAAAATGGGTACAGTACAATTAGATCCCTGTACATATGAAAGCAAGTCTCTTATTTCCAAACACTAATTTCTAAAACTAGAAAGTTTTGAATTAAAACTGAAACTGAAGAAAAGTCTTTGACCAAAAAAAAAGTAGTTCGTTTAAGGTCATTAGGCAGTGCCTCTCAAGCTTCTTAAATAGATTTTTAGTGTATTTGTAAACTTTAACTAGTTGTATTTCTCTGCAAGTAACGGATTCGTAAAAAAAATTAATCGGACTTGTCATTACGCTTATAGGGAAGACGAAAATTCGGCTTAACAATTCTATCTATTCAACTGGTGATTTTGGTAAACGTTATTTTTGTTTTTATTTTTCTTAGGATCAAAAATGACGGTACCTCCTTGGCTTTTACCAATTTAACAAAATCTCATGTTTCTTTAAAATGGCTTCACAACAAAAAAAAAAAAACTGTGGCTTTTGTCGCTTTTGTTAAAAAGGTAATAAGCCCGGTTGTAAAGGTTTTTCTCAAAATCTGTTGCTCCGACGAATAAAAGTGTCATAATGTTTTTTGTGTACAATCTTATGAGCATATTTTTGCTTATAAGAAAAAAAACTAACTATTTTTTAGAAAGAAATTTACGGTTGTTGAGATATTTACAAAAAACTGGCATTTGTCCCTTTTACAGTATAAAACCAAAAGTCTAACTTTAACACACTAGAACTTCAAGATTAATAATCCTATTGAGTTGGTTAGTTTTTAAAATAATTTTTTGTCTAAATATTATGATTTTTCTCAGGATTTTGTTGTAAAATAAAATTTTATCGAGTTATTTTGAATAAAACCAAACCATCATCCGTTTACTTGTGGCATAGTGGTTTGTATGTTGGACTGACATGTTGAAGGTCTGGGTTCGATTCCCAGCTGCTACCACCTTAAAATGGAAATTTTTCCCGAGGTACTGCCTCTTGCGAGGAGCTCACCAATTCTCAAAGAATATATACTTGTCATGAAAAATCGGTTCTCGTCCAGTCGTTTGTACTAGGTAAATAATTGTATGTCCCCTCTATTCCTGCCAACAACAAGCACACAGAAATGGTTGAAAAGTGGTTCTCCACTAGCTGTTGCGCCACCACGGCAGTCTTCCCCTTACCCCGGAATCACAAAAAACTTAGTTTTATAGTGAAGAGATGTAGCCAAAAAGAAATTATACAAAAATGTTGCTTGCCCATATATTGATGAAATTTAAATAAATATTTTGACAATATTTGCTTCATCATGAAGTTCTTTCACGATTTTTTCTGAATTTTTTTGTGTAGAATTACATAAGCTTATAATAATACCTTCATATTGTTTAAAATAACTGATAGTTTTCGAAAATTTAAGAAAGAAATGAACTTTAACCACTAAACAATATTTCCCTTGCCCAAATAGAAAAAAAGGTACTTTTTAGCAATACTTAAAATGTCAAAAAGCTTTGAAGGAATTTTTTCGCAGTTTTCCCATTTTTTCGTCTAATTTTCCTCGACTATTTGCGTTTCTGAACGATTTTATTAAAAAAGCTTATCTTAATTCATTTGTGGTGGCTGTTCTGATATTCGATCGAATTGAATTTGAACGGATTGAAAACGGTCAACAAAAGAAAAAACGTCAAAAAATTAAAGAATTGTGAATCGAATGAACAATCCGACATTTTTCTAGGTTTTCAATTGGGATATCTTTTTGTTTTCTGTTTTCAATCCATACGGATGCAATTTGACCGATTAACAGAAAAGAAGACGCGTTGTCTTCAATTGCAAGTGGTTGTAAAAATATTATCTATTTTTAGCTAGACTTTCAGTATCTCAATTTAACAAACAATAATCACCTTAAAGTGGCTGATTGTAATCAATCAGAAACAAGTATAAAATGTGATGATTTCCATAACTATTGTAACGATACAATCAGTAGAAAATTGCTCACAATCTTCTCAAAAACAGCTTATTGATAAGAACAATCCTGATAAGCATCCTTGTGCATTTTCATAAAAACAGTATAGCTTTATTCTTCAAGACGAACAAAAAGATAGACAAAAAAACATCTGCTCTTATTTCAGTGACAGGCGTGGTCGAAGACAGCACAGCAACCAACAAACAAAAAAAAAAATTACCGACTGCTTCTATCCTTTTGTTATGTTTTAATTTCAGACGATTTCTCTTAGAGAGAGGGACACCCGCCATACCGCCCTACCACCAAATCCTTCTGCCCGCTCAACAAGCCATTCTACCGCACGTTTCATTTGATTTTTATCCTTGATGCTTTGCAATATATATCCCGAGCGAATATTGGGGATTCGTTGTTTTTTTGTGTTCTTTTGCCTTGCTGTGCGGCTAAATCAAATGTTAGTACAGGATTTTGTATGGAAGTATATGAGAATGCCACTGATAATAGGAAGAAAGCACTATACTACACCACAGCCATCCACAGAGAGAGCATCACAGAACATAAGGATATAAAGATATGTCTGTATAGAGAATAGGATTTAACGGATTTCAAAGTAAAAAAAAAAATACATTTATTTTTTAATAAAACGATAATATTGTGAAAAGTTGGGAACAATCTATTTGGAGAGAAGATTAGCTTGTACGACAATGCTGGGCTTTATATTTTTTTGCTTGCTGTTTTATTTTTTTGGTTTTTTTTTCTTGTGAATGCGAAACGCACACGCCAAATGACAAGACGATCCACACAGTCCACACTAACACACACGAACATACATACATAGTTTAGAGGATAAAATCGAAAGATTATTTTGGGCGGTGCTGACAAGGGGGCGGATGGTTTTGGTTTCAGCAGCAAAAACGAATAAAAGATGTGAGTTTCTTTATTCTATAAAGGTACTGATGGATTTTTGTGAAAATGCTATTAAAGAAGTCCTTAAAAAGGATCTTAAGATTTTGTGTTTTTTTTTTTTTTTGTCAGGATGATGTCATTTGCAAAAGAAAAATATTTAGAAAGATAAAAATAAGATTTCAATTAGAATCTTGTTCGCATTTTCTTGTGATTCGTTTTTATATGGAACTTTTTGTAGCCTGTTAGAAGATATGTAGATAAGGTTGTTAGAGCATTTAAAAAAAAATAATGTTTAGGTAATCTTTTGGTCGATGGGATTTAATCTGTGTCGTCAGTTTTGATCTTGTAATTATTTTTAAAGCTAAATGACAAAAATCCGTAACTTAAGCGGATTTACTTGGATTTTCTTTTAATTCAAAGCATTCAAGTTTAAAATAAAGAAAAAGATTTAGTTACCTGGATTTTTCAGAAATTTTGCGCTTGAAATATAAACATCAACGATCAACGTGTCTTCCAACACTTATAAAGGGTGTTTTTTAAGACGTGTGGCTTTCAATCTGGCAATACTTTTTTCGGAGTTGATCCTTTTGACAGCTATCACTTGATTTATGCTCAGTTTGGTTTGTCCTTTCATAATGAATTGACTTACCCCGGAAAAACGTCGATGTTGATGACCTTTGGTTCGAACAAAATGGAGCTTCATGCCATACAGCCAACGAAACAATCAATTTATTGAAGGAAACTTTTGGTGAACGCATTATTTCTCATCGCGGGCCTGTGGCGCTGGCTCAAAGATCGTACGATTTAACACTATTTTTTGTGGGGTAATGTAAAGTCGACAAAAGATCCTTTAGTTGGAATCTCTTCGTATAATTCCAACTTTAAGATTACTTATCACACTTGGTCTTTTCAGACATCTGGAGAGAAAAACAAGATTTTCCATTTTACGAAACCATAAACCGATTAAATTTTGCGAGTTTTCCTGAGTATGCAAAATCCAAGCAAATTGCAAAGAGAAGTAACCCGTCTAATAGTTATTTCGTTTTTCAGTAGTACTAACTGATACGAATAAGAGATAGTCAAAAATTCCCGAAAAAGCAGGTACCTCTTATTGTGAAATAAAATGCACGACTAGATTGCACGTACCTGCTCTTATGTTTAAATTGCTTGGAATTAAGAACTTTTAAAATATAAAAATAATTGTAGAAACAAAAATATAAACAACTAGTTAAAAAGCTAAGACCTCAAAAACAAGTATGCCATTTTATTACTTTTAAAAATATGAATATCTTAAAAATTAATTTTGTATGTATAAAATGTTGGTAACATTTAAAAAAAAAAATCTTGGTATGCCAATTAAGAGAATATATTTTAAAATAAATTTTTGAAACTAGTTTCGAAAAAAATGTATAAACTCGTTTTTGAAATATTGAGTTTTCAATTTTGATTTTTTTTTTTTTTAGAAATTTAAAATTTATATTTATTAAAATTTTGATGTGCAAATTATTAACGTTTTAAAAGAGCTTTTGCATTAAAATTTTGACTGAAATTGTTTGAGCCGTTAATGAGAAAATCGGAAATTTAAAAATGGTTATATGGCAGGTACCGCCAATAAAGGGTTTCGGTAAATTTTGTTCATCTTAAAAAGTACCACATACCAACAATAAAACACAGATTTTTTAAATAAAAATCGTTAAAGTCGTTTTTGAGATAAATAAACTTTTCATTTAAGGTTGTAGGGTAAGTACCGTTATTTTTTGGGCCGCTGGAGAGTTACAATAGAACCTGAAGATCAAAATTTCAAGAAAATCGCTTCAGTGGCTTAGGCTGTAGATCCATATACAAACAGACAGACAGACAGCATTTTACCATCCACTTTTTTAGTGTTCTCCATCATCGTAATGTCATGTTTGATTGTTATCTCGAAATTTTTTTTTTGCACGAATCCAAAACTTGTCATATAGACCTATAGTACCTTTATCGCAAGTAAAAAGTGCTTCTCAATTAACCCACTTGGATAAGCAGACAATTATAAGCCACCAAATTTATTTATTTTTAGGATTGCAAACAATTCAGTGTTTTGAATCGATTTATCAATTCGTCCGAAATTGCAGTTAATAATTATTGAGGCTTCATCGTCGCCGTCATCGACTACTCCAAGTCTTACCAATAACATTTGGAGCATTTTTTTGAACTCTTGTCCCGATTTAGTGATTCGTTTGAAATTGCAGTCAAAAATTAGTTAGGCAGTGCCAGCATTTCCCCATATCTCGGCATATTCAGTGGCAATATTTTTAATAATATAATAATTTTTGAGAATGGCTTGTAGGTACTTAACTTTTGACTCGATCAAGTGGATTGTCCAAAAGTGCACTCAAAAATAAATATTGTTACTGTCTGTTTTTCAAAAACTATATGCACGGCAGTTCTGATATTCAGTCGGACTGAATCCGTACAGAGAGAGAAAAAAAATCACAATTTTAAACTCAAAAAAAGGGAGGCAAAATGTTGTTGTTAGATGTTAAGTAAAACATATGGAACCACCATTTTTGTTGGTGTTTTCAATTGGGGTATCTTTTTGTTTTTCGCACGGATGCACTCAACCGGCTATCAGAGCAGACGTCTTAGCTCAATTACCCGCAATGTTTTTGAGCATTTTTGACGGTTGCCATCAGTACCTGCCTACCAACATAAATGTTGACTCGACTCTTCAAAATGTACTTTCTCGAATTCTTAGAAACAAATATGTCCGAGGCGATTGCTAGCAAATTTTTGGAATTTTTTGTGAATGGCCAGTGCCTCCTCTAAAACTGCAGTCAAAATTATTTACTCAACGTCAGTTTCTCAAATACCTCCTATTGAAGAAATTGCTACCACCGTTTTGAATATTTAAGAAGATAGTCATAATTACCTGCGAGTATTTTTTCTCGATTCATCCCAAAATTATCAATGGGCTTATGAGCTTTCCAAAAACATCCAATTATGCGGCTAGTTTTCAAGTATTGTTATAATTTTGAACTCCTATATCAAACCATCTTTAAAATGTTAAAATGTCTTGGCTCTATATTTTTTAAAATTCCAGAATTACGGTAAGAATAACAACAAAGACTAGAAAATATCATCCTGTTGTCATACTAGTCTATAGTAATAAGGACCCAATCAATATTTCTAATATTACCATTTTCGACAGGGTCATGAAGATTGCGACCTGAAAATCTAGATTTAGGCTTCCCTTATACCCTTTTCTCACATAAATATGACAGATGGGACAAAGAATGGGTTCGGAAGAGCCTACTTGTCGAATTCGCATTCAGAATCCATGCAAACAAAACGAGGTTCAAGCTAAAATACAATTTTTTTCTTTAAGTAAAGAGTGGAAGTCGTTCTTATTTTCTTAAATGAGTTAATTCAACTATTTTGTACTACTAACCTTTAATTTTTCATTTTACGAAGAGTTGAAAAATATCAGTGAGTCGAGTTCTATAAAATTGTAATCGGTGATATTTTTATTCAAGGGTTCTCAAAACAGACAACACTTTACCTTAATTTTTTTTTTTAAATCTTGAAATAAATATTTCAAGAAAAACCTTAACTAAAACCTATTGCAGTTCATAAGTAATATATCATGTTCTGTCCAAGCAGTATTTTGACTTCTTATTCTCTTCTTCTCAAATATGTGAAACTCAAATGCTTAAATTCTCATACTTGTTCAACAATCATGAAGCAAAAGCAGCTTTAACAAAAAAAAAAAAAAAAAAAAAAATAAGTAGAAAAAAAAATTAATTCTTATTACCCTCAACTCGGCACAATTTTTCGCACTTGAACTTTTTTCGCAAAGACACCTTCTTCCTTTTCAATTACTTCCACACAAATCCAATTACATTTAACCCCCTTAAGTCCTTCCAAATCATCTAGTAATCACATTAAGAGCTAAAATTACCCTCCAAAGATAATAAACTCAATTTGTGACAGCAATGCGGCAAAAAGCCTAATTCTTCTCTAGAATCGCAAATCCCCCACTCTTTTTTGCTGCTCAGGCCCCGGCTTCGTTGTCTTTGGTCGTCAGTTGTGTCGCAGAAGAAACTTAGAAGAACAAGAAGTGGACAAGTGGTGATGTCTATAAATTTTCCACCATCCAATTTTGCCGCTCATTAAAAGTACGAATCTAACAATACCAACAGCTTCTTCCGCAGCAAAGCACTCTTCTCAACGCCCTCATCTCTTTTTATATGTACTACGTAAGCCTGTTTCTGGTTCTGTTCCTGCTGTTCCTGGTGCCTGATGATGGTGATGGTGATGGTGATGGTGGATCGTAGATGTCTTCAACTAATTTAATTATGAAAATAAGTTTTCCCCTTGTATAACCGTATATACGATTGAACAAGGAAAACTTGTAGCTCTCATTCTCAAGTATCTTAGCAGCGAATGGAACATCTTCAAGTCTTGCCATTTGCGAACGAAAAAGCATAGAAACTTCTTTTGTTCGTTTCCTTCCTTAACACAGATTGCGTCACTAATGAACCGCTGATAGGTTAAACAATAGTTTTCATCCCGTCAACTACCCACCACCCACAAGCACAATCCACATGCCCAAATCAACAATTCTCAAAAAAAAAAGGGAATTCGAGTATGAATGTCCTTTCGATTCGAATTCGTATATTCGGATTCGGAAGTTGAACACACACTTCACACGGAGCAGCATGCATCTTTTTTGTGATTTTTAATGAACCAACCCGAAAAACTGTGATTTTAATTGAGCAGCTCATTAGAAGACACAAAATGCCAGAAAAGTGTCACTTGGCAATGTTAAATGAATTTCACTGTTTTTTTTTTTATTTTCTTTCTTTTTGTTCCTGATGCTGTGCATAACGACTTCACACCAGCATCAGATTCTGCACAATTTTTTTTGAGTGGCGTTTTTGTTAGATTTGCTAAAGCTCCATACAGCTCTGGATAGGGCAAGGGTCGAATTTTTATGTCATTTGATACGAAAACTGAGTCTGGGTGTCAAATCGATTTCTTTTAATTGTATGAGTTTGTTTTGTGTCAAATTTCTTTCTTGATGCTGATGACTTCCGTTTATTTTTTTTCATTTCTTTTTTGTTTTTGTTTGGCTTAAAGTTTGCAGCTTGAATTTATTTTTTTTTTTCCTGGAATGACCTTTGAAATTTGTTCATTAATTTGCACCATCTTGCCCATTCTTTCTTTGAATTTGTTTTGGATTTGTGTTCGAATTTAGTCTTTTTTTCTTCTAATTGTTGTTCCCTTAAGATGATTGAAGAAACCTCAAAACTTTTTGAAAGGTTTAGCTTAATTAGGAATATTTTTGGTTTCTTACTTTTCGTTACCATCCGGTATGGTTTAATGAATTATTGATTAATTTTATTGTGATATATTTGAAAACATAATGCCTAGAACTGTGTTACACGTTCTGGCTGTGTTACAAGTTCTGGCTGTGTTACACGTTCTGGCTGTGTTACAAATTGTTTTTCTGGTCCCAATAGATTTTGAAAAAAAAACTGTTTTTGCTAAAAATAATAGTTTTTGTTGTACAATAATTGTGTTCTTCATGGCTTAGATGACTTTTTATGAAACAAAAAAAAAACACTTTTGTCTATGACTTTATTACACACTAATATCTTAGGAAATAATGACTAAACAATTCATGGAATTTTGAATGAGTTTTCTACAATATTCTTTTAACATTTTATAGAGACTTTTTTTCTGACCCTTTAGGTTAAAAATGAAAAAAAAAATACTTTTTGTGGTCTCTGGTAAATTTTTCGTTTCTTTGCAAATATTGATTGCAGAACTTGCATAACTATGCAGATTTGTAGATTTTTACAAGATGAATATTCTTGTAAATTTTCAAATTCATTGACCAAACCGTTTTTCGTCACCAAATGATCAAAGGCTTTCAACCCAAATTGGGTTGTTCATAAACATTGCGAAACTGTCATCAAAATGGAAATAATAACAACAATTCTCCTCTACTTTTTTCACAGGTTTGCATTAGTTACATACTTTTTGTTGACCTAAAAAAAATAAAAAGGATATTTTCGAAACGAGATTTGGAAAAAAAAAATCTAATAAAAAAAAAACTTCAAAATTGTGTAAATCGACAATCTCTTTTTATAGTCTTCGAACTTACTAGTACCAAGCTTAAAAAATAAATTGGAGAATGTTTGAACGCTATACGAAATGGGGTTGGGGTTGGATATTCCGGGGAGTGCTGATATTTAGTGGAAAAACCTTCAAACATATTCTTCAGATAATAGACTTTAATTTGATTGACAATGAAAATTTTTTCAAGTCATATGAAGACGAAGGACTGACTGAGACAAATCTAGAACTTCGTCTAGCTATATGTCATACGTCTTAGAACTTGTATAACGAAATAGTTAGACAAAATCCTAAAAAATGCATACTTCAAGGCGATATAACTCTGAAAAAATAGATATCTGAGAAAATATTTTAAAAATTTATTACAATAAAGGTCCTTAAATGTTCTTGTTGAAACGCTGAACGGTTCGTGATATTGGCTAAGAGGTCTTTTTCAAAATAGTGACTGACGCACAGAACTTACAGACGTGTCATTTTTAGCAAAAATCCTCTGCCAGCCGGCATACCTTTTATAATTTTTGCGTTTGTTTTAACATTTATTTAAGCGTTATGAAAGCAAATTGAAGGAAAAAAAAAAGGGAAACAATTCCTCAGTGTCCTCAAGAAATGTTAAATATTTGCGAGAAATTTTTATAAAAATTAATTTTTATATCAAAAAAGAATTGATAAATTTTTTCAGAACGAAGTTTTAAATAAAATACCGCTAATTGACATACCAAATAATTTTAGCCAAATAATTGCCATACTATTGTTTTATAAAAAAAAAAAATTGGTGTAAAATAGAAGAAATACTGGCGTTTTGTAAATCTTATGAAACCATTATAACGCATCTCGATGGAAAAGCAACTTCAAGTAGTGTGAATTTCTTCCAATCTGTCAAAACCTCGTAAGTCTGTTTTAAAAAAATGCTATGAAGACGCAAAGAAATGGTTTCAAAGGTAATAAAATGAAATTCTTAGATCGTAAAAGATTTTAAAACTGGTTGATGAAACCAAAAGGAACCATGACACAGAAATGACACATTGATATGTGGATGCTGTGATTTTTTTTTTGATCTGATATACATTCAAATAACAAAAACCTACGAGGTTTTGAAAGAAAGCCGACAGTATATTTTAGTGGTGCAATCAATTTTTTCAATTTTCTAAAAAAAAGAAATGTCAAAACTAAAAACAATATTTTAATACCTAACTACACCATAATTAATTAAATTTTAACAACTTCTTTTTCTTTTCTTTCTTTGCAGGTAAGTTCAAACTTGAATCTTTAAAGTATTTGATTTGGTAAGTTTGATAGCTTTTAGAAACCCAATTTTCATAAATTGCTGAAAAAGCATTCATGATTTAGTATAAAAAAGTATTTTTTTATTTTAATTTGATTCTTTAAGATAATTTTTAAATTCATAAAAAGTAAGCCGGGAAGCCTTAAAATCAAATTGCAATACTTTTACTATTTTACTAACAAAAGGTACGAGTATCTACAATAAACAGTCAGCACTATTTATTTAAGAACAGAAATTGTTGTATGCATTTAATTTAGTCATTATAAAAAAAATTTATGACCGGTTTAGGAATACTTATTACTTATCTGTGTTTTTTTTCCGGCAAGTGTTGGCAAAATTTTTTATTATGAAGAGCTTTAATTTTAAATCTAATTTAAATTTTTAAAAAAATGTTAAAATAAATTAAATTCATTTTCAAATTTTGTAAGTTCCTACTCATAATTATTACATAGAAATCTATACATACCTGTCTGTTTTCTATTTTGTTTATATTTTTTATGTTTAAAAAAGTGCCCCTGAAGAAGACTGAAAACTCTGTTGAAACGTCGGGAAAACTAATGATATTCTTTCATTAATAAATTGTTGAGACCAAAAAAGCCAAATAAGAGAAAAAAAAATTGGTCAAATAAACTTATAATTATATTTGCGAATTCTTCTTGTTAAGAAATTTTGAAAAAAGTGCGTGTAAAGTATGACAGACATTATGCAGTTTAAGGAATCCTTAAATTTCGTCCTCAATTCAATTTTGAAATAAGAAAGAAAAAGATAAGTAGCCATATTATTTTCTTGAAAGTCTGTCGAGGCTGAAGCTTAAAAGAAAGTATGACAGAAATACATGTCCTTAAAGAAGTCGTACGTAAAAAAAGTCATTACATATCAATTGGAAATTTAAGTCCCTGTAATATAATCAATGACTTTAATTCGAGGCGAAATTAAAGGTTTTAAATTGTATAAACAAACATTAATCCACCTGATCCTTAACCGACATTATTTTCATGTTTATCTTTTTCAATTCATTTGGAACAAAAATTAACACAAAAAAGTCTTGTAATTAACTATGTTTACTTATTAAACATGTTATTTAAATACAATTTTCCCTTTTCGTTTTTGCTTAAATGTTTTACGGATATCCGTTGCATCAAAAATAACTGGATATTAATTTACGCATTTCATTAAGTGGTCTCTTCAGATATACATAGATACATAAATATATACCTTTGTATGTTTTTATGTGTGTGTGTGTGAGGATGAGGGCATATTTTGGTCACTGCTGGTTGTTTTGTTTTTCCTGCAACTGATGTCGCATTGCTGTTGTGTTCATTAAAAATTAAATGTTTAATTGCACACATGATAATTATGGTTTTACTTGAGAATTAATTTATACAAAATTTAACAAAGAAAAAAATTCGCAAATATAAATTATATATTAATTTATATCCTTACTTATATACACATCAATACAAAGGTATCATTATTTGACACGAAGAGTTGTCATGTAGGTGTTTAAGTTTATAGGTTTTTATTTTTAAATCCTGTGTTTTAGGGTTAATAGATTTTCGTTCAAAGTTCAATCATATGACTGGCAAACCAATATATTGAATTGTTCAGAGAACTGAATTAAATAAAAACAGAATACATCTGTAATTTAAATCAAACAATTAGAGTTAAAATCTCCTCTACAAAGAAAAAAAGCGAAAGTTAATACATTTTTTTTCGTCGTGTTTAAATCAATCCGAAAATCATATATTTGAAAACTCTATTACTTTTCTTAATCATTCTGGTTAATAAAGTTTCATAGTTCTGTAAAAAATTATAAATTCTAAAAAAGCAATAATTTCCAGGTACGTAACCAAAACAACTCCAACATGAAACAGTTTCATAATAATTGGACTTGCAAACGACGAAATTCTCCCAGAATTTGAAAACCAATTCGTTCTTTAAAATTACACAACCATATATTTCTTTAATTTCATAGAATTTGCATTTGATCATCAACACATTCACCATTACTCAGAATTTATCGTAAATACAACGCACCTGACCTCGGTGGCGTATACGTGATATTTTGTGAAAGAAACTATTTTCGTCACTTTGGTTGCAATGAACGCAGAACAGGACAGCACATCAAGCGTTATAACCACGAAAAAAAAACTGATTTGTGGTCACGTGGAGACGCCAATAAGAAATACAATTTAAAACCCTTACGCTATGCAAATTACATCAAAGTCAGAGTCAACAGCATTCTGACCAAAACAAAAATATTGGTCGATTGAGAGGTAAACAACAGCGCCATTTGAGACATGACATCTCCATCAACCCATAACCCTTTATTTCTTCTACCCCTTTGCAAAGCTTATTAAGACTTTCAATTGGAATAATTTTTATGTGAGGGAAAGGTGTGTATATCGAATAAGTCGTCCAGTCCTGCGACTTAATAAGGCAACAGTGAAAAATTCAAAACACGCTCGAATATGCAAACACAGCCGTTAGCTTGTTCTACTTTCGATAAGAAATCCTTCAAGCTAATTGTGTTTATTAATTTTCCGATCAAAATTAGCATAAAACTGTCAGGGCTGTCGCTGTAGTAAGGCAGCCACTTTTTTAAAAAAAAAGAAGGACAAAATGGCTTTTAACTACGTGCTTCCAATATCACACACACACAAGTTGTGCATGTTTCCCAACGCACTATACCCTCACCTAGGTATAGTAGGGGATGAAGTCCGATAGTTGTTGTTGACGACAAGCTCATGGTTACACTATAAGGACCTAGACCTACTTGCTGCTCACAGATTCGATAACATCATTTAAGCCTGGCTGTGGTTAATTCTTGGCCTGTCCACTTCTCCTGCACGTTGCACATACGAAGCACGAATACCTCCACGCCATTCAGAGGTTCGAGCAGCACTTGCTTGCAATGCCATACTCGTACTCGCGGTACCTACTCTGTGGTGAGTTTCGATTTTTAGAGCAGCATGAACAAAATGTATTTGAGGTGGTGGCAGATTGTACTATAGTATCTGTACCTAGGTTTTTTTATCTGTCCAATAAAAACTTCAGCCAGAATGTGGTGATGATAATGAAAGTAGCGGTATATACTCCTGACGCAGCATTACGGCAAGGGGCAGTGTGTATAGTTATAGTGGCTCTGTGCTATTATTTTGGTTTAATCGATTGCTAGTAATTATAATCGTTTTCGTGCAAAATTGATAATTGTTAGCTGGTATAGGGTTTGGTTTTTGGTTATATGTTCTCTATCGTCCGCAGAGCCGAGCGTAAGCGTTATGTCAGTATGTGATTTTAGTAACCGAGCTTTCAAGTAGTGGAAATTGTATATACACGCTGCTAACGCTCAATTTAATTGAATAATTGCGGCAGCCCAGGGAAAGGGTAACTAAAAAAAAAAAAGTCGGTAATGAATTAGGTTTTTAAAAGCAAGTTTTATGAAAGTTATATATGAAGACTTAAGGGAGATGGAATGTGGGTATTTGAAAATGT
The DNA here is from genome assembly GCA_946251815.1 of Dasysyrphus albostriatus. Taxonomy (NCBI): domain Eukaryota; kingdom Metazoa; phylum Arthropoda; class Insecta; order Diptera; family Syrphidae; genus Dasysyrphus; species Dasysyrphus albostriatus. The sequence continues at coordinate 146,053,153 of OX276336.1, forward strand.
TTGGTTTTGAATGTATATGTTCGAGCATTTAAATGAAATTTGCATTTTATTAGTGAAATTAAGGATATTTTATGACGGTATGATATTTATGTATGTAGGTTCGTGTTAATGTCGAAAGTTTTAATAAAATGAGGTAATGGTTTTTGTGGTTGTAATTTAAAAAAAGAGTCCATATATACATACATATACATATGTGAAAGCAGTTCTAAAAATGAAATGAAACAAAAAGATTATATGTTCAACTACAGTCAATTCTGTTTAAATGAACTGCGCTTTTGTGAGAAATAAATCTGTTGAACATATTTAAATTTTTTTTAAATCCTAATAAAATAAGGGAGGTACATATATAGCTGAAAATCTATTAACTGAAAATAACTGGAAAAAAATAGTTGCATAATTTTCGTAAATAAAATAAATGTTTTTCTGAAGCTTCGTGAACTTTTTTTGTTCGCACAAAAAATTTTCTTTTTAAATAAAATAAATAAATTTCACTGCATGCGTCTGCTTAATATGAAACTTAAAATTGTTTAAAATTTGCGAAAGGCGAAAAACGACATTAGTAGTATTAACCCCACTATTTATTAAAAACTCTCCTTTTAGGTTTCAATGTTTTCTTATGTCATTCTGTTTACCAAAATCTATCAAATATGTATGTTTAAAAGAAGATACATAGGGTCAAAATCAATTCATGTAACTTTAAACATTTTGCTTACTGTGATTACCACCAAAAGATGATACAAAAAGAATCTAAAAATAACTATAGAACTGAAAGTAAAAAAAAACGAAATGCAAATGTCAAGTATTCAATGGGTGATAACACGCAAAAAAAAAAAACAAACTTAAATGCAAACAAAAATTTAGTTTAAGAATGAAAAACTTTTCTCCTAAAAAATAAAAAATCGTAGAAAAGCTATGATTTTTTTTTTCTTATTATTATTCTGATTTTTTATTTGCAAGAAGTCTGCATGGACGGTCCCACACAAAAGGATTAAGGTTTCAACGTTTTGTGAATTTTTCATTTTTCTTCGCCGTCGTCTTTTATTCATGTTCTTTGTGTGGTGAGAACAAACACGAGAAAATGTTAAATTTTCTTTTTCAATAAACCTCCCAACAAGTCTAACTGTGAACTGAAAAGTACGCTTTATAGAGAAACAACTTTATATAAAGAGAAATTATGTAAAAAAGAGATTAAATAGCAAAAATCTGTGGATAAGAATAAAAATTCTATTAAGCAAAAGTAAAGGTAAGATAATCAACAAGGGACATTAGAGCACAAGAGATTAAATAAATGAAAAGGATTTGACAAGAAGTGATTTTATGTTAAAAATACAATTAAAGGTATGCCTAATAAGTCTTAAAATACACATTAAGAAAATTGTGAAAAATCAAAATTTGGTGAAATATTTACAGTTGTGTGAAAACAACTTATAAACTTGTCAAACGAAATACAACAACAAAAATGAAGCAAACAGGAACTGTTAAGACATTTTGTTATAAAAAAATAAGTGAAAAGAAACGGCCTTCCTCTGTTTAAGTATTTCTAATTTTTAAGATATTATGACATCAAAAAACACCTATTAACAGTTAATTGTAGAAAAATGATAATTATTTACAATTTTTTGTTGTTTTTTTTTTATGAAATCAAAATAAAATGCACGACTGGATTGCATGTTCTTGCTCTTTTGTTCAAGTTGTTCGGAATTAAGAATTTTAAATATGACACTAATTAAAGAAAAAATATAAAATAAAATATAAAAGAAGTATTTAAATCGTTCTTTTAACTATTGTATATCTTAGAGCTCAAAACCAAGTATGTTATTTGATTACTTGACAAAATTATGAATATATACAAAAAAAAATTTAAATCGTTCGAGAGGTTTTCTTAAAAACTATTTTTTTATAACTAAAATATTTTTAACTGTTTTAAAAAAATTTGGTATGCCAATATTGACCTTATATTAAATTACATTTATGAACCTAGTTTCAAAAAAATAAATCAACTCTTTTTGGAATATTGAATTTTCAAAAAAAAAAAACATATTTTTCTAAAAATCCTAAAGTAATTTTTTTATTTAAAATTCTGATATGCTTTATTATTTACATTTTTAACATTTTAATTAAAATCGTTCTTAGCCGTTAACAAGAAAATGGAAAATTAAAAAAACCGTTGTACGGCAGTTATCGTTAATAACAGTTTATAGTAATTTTTTTACCTAAAAGTTAGTAAAATCTACGGATTTTTTTGTATCAAAATCGTTGTAGCTGTTTTTGAGATGAATAATTTTTTCTTAACGATTGTATGTCACGTACCGTTATTTTTTGAGCTAAGAAAATTTGAATTTCCCCTATGGAGAGAGAGAAAAAAAAGTCAAAATTTTGAAGAAAATGAAGAAGGTCGATGAACAGACAGACAGACATCATTTTTTTTCGAGTTTTCTATCACCGTAGCATCATGTTTGATTGCTACCACAATTTTTTTTCTGCGTGAATCCAAAACTTGCCCTATATAGCAAGTAAAAATTAAGTACGTAATTAAGTACACTTGCTTATATGTACGCATAGTCTGCCTAGAAAACGGAATACAGTGCACTTTTTAAGGGGATTTTTTTTTATGATCGGAGCTAAGTTTAACGTACTTAGATAAATTCCAGGTTAGGAGTCATTTAATCCTGTCGCTTAAACGCCATTTTGAAAAACCGTGCCCAATCTGCAGTCTAGTTAGAAAATCAAAATTCGTGCACTTTTTGTGAGGGGACCTTAATTTTATATTTGTAGTTTATTTTTTGGATATAATTTAGCTTGGAAGTCCCTGTCGCTTGAACGCATTTTCAAAAATGGCGCCCAAGCTGTAAAAAACGGTTAAATTAAAAAAAACTCTTAAGTATTCTCTTAAGTTTTAAAAAGTTTCCATGATAAAAAAACAATTGATGTCTTATAACATAAGTGTTTATTTAACCCACCTTTGGGTAAAATGTCACTTTTCGGAAACATACGTTTTGAATGGTTGAGGGTTGTAAGTCACTAGGCCCTGATTCTCCACGAGCTGTTGGGCCACCAAATTTATTGGAACATTTATTTTTATAATTCTCTATAGAGTAAACAAGGCGTCCCTTTTCACTCCTATTAGACTTAAATGAAGTTAATTATAGGAGTATAAAAGAGCTTCCCATAAATGACATAAAAGGCTAGGGCTTGTTTTAATGAGAAAGAACTTAGTTAAAAAATTAAATAAAATAATAGTTTGGAATGAAAGTTATAAACTCAAACGTAAATATTAATTGAAATAAATGATTGCAAACTTTAAACATTGGCTGACCATTATACAAAGTATGTGCTCGGATGCCAAATTTTATATTAATTATAAATGACTGATTAAATATTTAAGCCTCACCATAATCACTAATAAAAGATTTATAGAAACGAATAAGACATACTCACATTAAGATTGAATAACTATTTTACAGGATGACTATTGAAGCGAAAGCTTTTAAGTCATTTCAAATGATCAATATACAAAAATATGAAAGAAACATTTCTCACTGATATAATTCGCACCAGAAATATTTTTCGAATAAATAATATTCCTATATCGCATTTACTTCCCTCAAGATGAGTAATAGGAGCACTATAGCAACAAATAACACTTTAATGTCTGAAATGTAAAGAAATGTAAAGATATAAATATGTAGGTAAGCTTATCTGTCAATTCCTAACGTCGCTTTTTAATAGCAGACACCCCCTTAAATGAAAAGTTTGTTCCCTAAAAACTAAGTGGCCAAAACAAAAATTGGTCCGAAGTCACTTACCCGTGGCTCTAAGCTCATCCTTTTCCTATAAAATTTTTTATGAGATTTTTGTGTTTTTCATGTTTTATTTTTTTTTTCTCGAATTATACTGCAGCTATTCAATTTTTGTTGTTGATTTTTGTTCTTTAATCATCCCTCGGTTTTACGGCTGATAACCACTTCAACATAACCTTATTTATCCAAAAAGAGTTGGGGAATGTAATATTATTAATCTGAGAAAGTCTCCTTATTTTTCTATCTTCCATTCGAGGGCTTTTATCAGCAAAAGTGACCGAAAAAAAGGGGAGAGTTAACAGTTCTCCGTCAAAATTTTCACTCAAATGCAAATGTATGCTTACTTTTACAATAAAGTCTTGCATTCAAATGTGAATGTTGAACTTTTGCTGGTGAAAAATAAAATTTTTGAGTTTCTAGATTTAAACAATTTCAAATAAAAAAAAATGTTTGCTATCATTTTGAGGATACATTTTTGGTAATGAATAATATAAATAATGTAGGCAACATCATCACCAAAATATAAAAAGTAGTGGAGCTAAGTGACTACCTTGAGGTACATTAAAGCCAACTTTTCTTAATAAGAATTGATTGATCTGAAAAAAGATTAATACGTCATTCTATTCGAATATGATCTGATGCATTTAAAAATTGTTAAAGGAAACTAAAACCTATAAGCCAAAAGAATTCCTGAATCAGTTAAGATGCAGTCAACCTTTTTTCCTAAACACTTCCAACACACACACTTAAGGGTTGATAGTTTCAAGACACTTTTTCTACACGAGTTCTCGCATTTTTTTTATTGTTTTAGTTGAAGTTGTGTTATGAAGGACCAGTTGTACAAATATTTAACTCGTGGTTCAGCAATTTTAACCCACTGACTTCAGCAAACTTACTGAGCTTCAAAGATAGTTCATTCAATAAATTGGCTTATATAACATACTTGAACTTTGAACCTGAGTAATTCTTTTGAAATCAGCCAATGAACATTTTAGAACCACGGATCAAAATTTGAACCACGTTTGTACAATCGGTCCTAAGAGTTTAGTAGTATCTTGGCACGTAGCTAAACTCACTCTCAGGAGGAATATTTAAACAGATATATACAGCATGCTTCTTTAATCAAAGCTAAGGGGTTTTTTCCTATGATAAGTAGGTTATTTTCATCATGATGCTGACAATACAACGAAACTGATTTGCTATAATTTACCCCATAAATTAGATTATTTCTATTAGATGTTATAGTTTAAATGAAAAATGAAAAAAGTCCATTGCTTAGGCCTTGGTTTTTTCTATGAAAATATAAGAAAATACTCAGTTTATTTGCTATTACAGATTTCTTCTTAATTTCTTGACAATCAAAAACAAGTTCCATTTCTATTGATTTCTACAAATATTGAAGTGAAAAATCTCAACAAGTTATCAGTTCAACTTTGCACCCCAATTCGTATAAATTGATCGCCTTTTCCTTCTGATAATCTCAAAATCTGACAAAATACCCTTCCCTAACGTATCTCGAAATCGATTCAAAACCAACTTTTAACAACACCAATCAACTACTACATATAACTTTCTATGAGATATTAAAATAAATAGTTTTGTGGGATAATTTCAATCATTATATAGTTCGTTTGTATATAAACACCACACCATTAATTTATATTGAGTCATAATATTACACACATCAGTGACCTTTAATAGACTGAACTATGACGTCATTATGATGGTCAATAATTAATAGTTAATTCATTATAATAATTCTACGTATATCAAAATTATTTATTGAAGTACTCGTAGGTAATGTTACAAAATTGTGGTTTTTCGGAAACAGTAATGGTGGTAAAATTCAGGGAAACATAATCAAAATGCGGACATGAACGCATATGGAACTGTTGCATGTTTTAGAACAAAATTTGTTGCAAGTTGTTCACGTTGTAATAATTATTATAAAGTGAAAGGGATATAGCGTGTTCGTACAATTTGTGGTGATATTAATGGTTAAATGACTTTAAGGATATCATGCAATGACACCGAAATCAAGTTATATCTATTGCAGGATAACTTGCAAATGAAGTAATCAAAGCTAAAATTACTTATTTTGAGAAGATATTGGAAATTCAATTATAGCAGTAATATATATAGTGTTTTCTGTGTAATAACTATTTAACAGGAACTATTCAAAAACAATGAATCATACCTTAAATTAATTAAAACTTTATTTGTGTAGCTACGTGATTCAAGCACTGACTTGACTAACAGTGACTGAGAAAAACACTCAGCTGACAAACAGAATACAAGTTTGGTGATTTTTCTAAGAAACTTTATAGCGAACGCGAAACCGAATTATTTAAAACTAATATTGTTGCTTCATTTGTGTGTATGATCAGATCATGTTGCAAAGTTGTCTTTATGTTTTAACTGGAACGAAATGGAGATAAATTGACAACAAGTATTCCTATCCCATAAAATATTATTTTTATTTACAGACAGAATCTAGCATTTAGATTGTACAGTTATCTCACGCTCCAAGTTACTCCTATCGAATCCTGTTAGCATTTAAAAATTATTTGAAGTTTCTCATGCACTGGTAAATTTTACGTGTTAGGGATACTGCAACTGACGACTCACAGTGGGATGAGATGAGACTTTAGTGTGCTAAATGTGCGGGATGTAGGTAGTTGTTTATGTTGATTCAACTTAAAAAAAATGTGAGTTCAAACTCCTCTTGCCTAGACAAAAATAAATTAATAAATTTAGTGGCGCAACAGCTCATGGAGAACCAGGGCCTAGTGACTAACAACTCTCAACCATTCCTGTGTGCGCGTTGTTGGCAGGAATGGAGGGGACCTACAATTTTTTGCCAAGTCCGAACAGCTAGGTGAGAAGCACTTAATCATGACAAGTAAACTCTTGGAGGATTTTTCAGTTCCTTACAAAAGGCAATATTTCTTATAAATCTTCAAAAGTAGTTCTAAATATCAATTTGATTTATGGTTCATAATGATATTCTTTTCATACGAAATTAGAGCAAGTTCTTTTTACTGAGCAACTTCTCTGGATTTTCATCGAGCACCTGCTCTGAGTACTTGCTTCTTGTTATTCATGTGTCCCAATCACAATTTTTTAACAATTTCAAAATGACACTTTTTGTTGGATGACAACTTGCTTCGATTAAGTTATAATGTTCATCTTAAACCGTATTAAAAAAGTGGATATCTAATCAAAAACAAGTTCATAATTAATAACAATATAATTTTATTCATTATTCATAGTTCAAATACAAACAAAACTAAACAAAAAAATTCACAGATTTGTAGAATTTTATGCATGGCTCTGTATATTGCAGTTTTTTTTTCTCAAAACTTGCTGAAAAAAGGGCGTGGCAAAAATATTCTCTACAAAATCGCATTAATACCGCGTTTCCTTGTGAATATCTCACTAACGGTAATTTCAAGATTAAAAACACGTCAAGTAATAATTAGAGCTTAGCAAGAACAACATTAAAAAAATCTTTAACCAAAAAAAAGATGAGCTTGCACTGATAGGTTGAATAGGAGAATTTTTTATGAAACGTTTTTAATCTATTCCTGCTGGTTTATTATCAGCACCTTGTTAAATTAAAAACAAACAAAAAATACAAATCATAAAATAACTTGCATCCCGAACAGATATATTAAAAAAAAAAAAAAACTGAAGCTAAATCAAGAGAGCCACAAATGTACCTATAGTATGTGTGTGTGTGTGTGTTTGTACGAACGACGATGACGACGAGTACTTGTAGTATCTACATAAAAAAACACTCCCAATGCGAACGAACCACATTATATGTGTAATAGTTGCAACTACTCGTACTCGTACTATTCTGGAACTGCAGTAATAAATTGAAAATGCTAGAGTGGAAAAATATATTATTACAGATAGGTACAATATACGAGTATATCCGCTAGATACATTCTATTTTATTTTTTTGTTTGCATTTTTTTTATCGATCTAGTTTTTGCCTCTATTCCACTTTACTCTCAAGAGAGTATTGTATTTCCGGTGTTCAGCCACCACATTATTATTTTGGCAGAGAGTATACAATTCAATTGTATCTGTTTAAAATGTTGTGCTATGTATTTTTTTCATCTTTTTAGATACACATATTATGGAATTGTGGTTTGGAGTGCTTAATGGGTTTTCATTTAATGTGCAATGACACGTAACAAATGAAGAAGTCCATTTTGTGTGTGCGGTTTTTCATTATTGAATTTATTTCAAAATAATAATATGTTCTTGACTATCTATTATTAAGGGAAAAAGTTTTAATACCTTTACTTTTTGATATTGTGTGTAGATATTGGTATATACGAACTACTACTTCAAGTTAAGTGCGCTGTCTATAGTTATTGAGCTGCAATTATATCTGCAACCGAATTCGTGTAATTGAAAAAGGATATCAATAAGAGTTTAACATAATTAAATTGATTTCAAGTTTGGTCGGGCACGCATTTTCCCCAATAATCAAGTGCTTTTCATTCGATACCAAATATATAGAAGTTTCTTATGTGGCACAGAGCTATTCTAAGCTAACAATAAAAGCTGAAAAAGTGCAGTCTGACTAGTGGTCTGTAAATTTTTGGACTAAAGCTGTTGATTGATATTCCCTTTTTCAACAGCTGTGATGAAATAGGTAATCTGACGGCCGCCTTTAAAGCTCTGGACCTTTGGCACCTCATATTACGGGACATTTGATATTTAAGAATGCCATCTAATTGGTCAGAAAAAATCAGCTTGTCCTAGAAATTGGTCTGTCCTAGATAACTAGTAATAAAGACTAAAAGTTTCTGAAGGACACTCAAGGTCACGCACGATTTTTGGTATGAAAGATATGCTGTCACTGACGTTTCCAAAGGCAGTAGCTATTGTTTTGCGATAGCTAAGGACTGTGTCTACCTAGGCTCTGCTTTAGAATGATGCGACAGTACCTGCAATGAGATCATACGAAGAATAAATTTTGGCAATTACTGCTTCTTTGAGCTAAGAATGGTATTGATTGAAAAAGCCCTTCACCGAGTAATTGGAACTGTAGGCTTATTTGAGGCCGTGTGTGCAAAAGTGGTGTAACCCATTTTTCGAATTTTTGACATTGTTGTCTCTTTTTTTTTGCATTTATGCATCAAAAGTCATCAAAGCCAATATTTTAAATTCTTAAATATCTAAGCTTTCAAAATATGCGACTTATCATCCTTAAATCTCAAATAATATATTATTCAAGATCAATTATAGATGAAAAATATTATAAGAAAAGTGGGTAACACCGCTTTTGCACTCACAGTCTCATTTATAAGACGCATAATCCCGGTCCTGGTAGGTATACCTATCAATAGTGGATGAATACGCTTTCTGCTAGAGACTATGCAACAACTACAGCCAGCCCAAGGCCGTAGCGCCACCTTTAACAATGCTTTCTTTTTTTTAATTTACTAAAATTAATTATTTTTTGTCAAATTGACCACAAAATATTGTTTAACTCTGATGAAGAGCGCATTGTTATTTAAATCAGCAAGTTTAATCAATTTTATATTTTTTTTCATTTCAAAACAACAACCAACAATGAATAATTAAAAAAAAAAACAACCAATATTATTTGCTTCGTCAATCAATTTCATTGATTATACTTTGAATGCATTTTCAGTCTAGTCATTTCTACTCAAAATGCATTCAATTAAATAAATTCAATTGACGAAAAAAAATTACATTGTTTTGTTTTGTTCTTATAAATCGTTGCCATTATTGAAATGTTGGTAATTTGTCTGCACCTACTAGATATTAATTATAATTCGTGACTACAAAAGCATAAAACTTCATTCGTTTTGATTTTACTACAAAATAATTATAATAAAAGGAAAATGTGTTTAGTAACGATTATTTTTAAGGTTAAGAATTTTTTAAACAAGTTTTCTATGGTTATATATATATTTTTTATTTCAGTATTTTTTAGATTATTTTATAAGATTCGTTAAGTACACTAAGAACTTAATCACGTTGCCAATCAAAATTTTGATTTTAATTGAATCAACGAAATATTCGTTCGCCTAGTGATATAATTCACTGTCCTTATGAACTTTCTTAGGGATTTTCTGAAGAAGATTACCCAGTTTTCAAAATCAAATCTATATGGTTTTTGATTTGAATCTTTCTCGTGGATGATTTCAAAAATCTATAATTTTAAGGGTTGCTAAAATTAAAGCAACATTTTCAATACTACCGAGGAACCAGTTCATATCTCTTGAATTGAATCATTGAAAAGTAATGTTGTTTTATGAAAAGTTTGAGTGCAATACTCGCTTGAGAAAATTTTGCAAAAATTAAGTCAAAAAATTTATTGCTAAAAAAAATAATCATGAATTTATAATTCATCATGTTGTTCGAAGGTTTACTTTTATTTATGAACTTGAAAGATTTCCCACTAAACCGCCATTTTGTTTTAGTTTCAAGATGTTTGAATGGTAGTTTTCTAAAAGAGGCATTATTTATGCATAGTTAAGATTTTTTTTTTCTTTTTTGAACGTTGTTGTACTTTTAGAGTGGTATATTTTTTGGTTTGTATTCCTTTAACGGCATATCTTTTTTGGAAATTATTTTTCTCATAAGCATAGCGAAATAAGATTACATAAACTGTCTAAACGTCAGTTCCGTGCATGTCACTTCCGTGGCACCCTGAACTTTAACGAAATTATTTCTTGTAATAATATTTACTTTGTACCAATTTTTTTTATATGAACGTTAGCAATACTTCAGACGGGCTAAACAGAAATTATTCCGTGCAATAAAAACTAAGTAGTAACCCAGCACAATAAAAAAGGGGTTGCCATTTAGAAGAATAAACTACAAAAACGATAAAGTAATTATTTTTTTTTTTAAAGAAAATATGAGAAGTAGAAATGTCAAGAGCTAAAAATAATAACACGTTATCAAAAATATCAACAGGTATATGTTCAAAAAGAGAGAACAAAATACAAATAAAAGAAAGAAAAAGAGTTTCATTACATTCTATTCCAGTTTTAGTACAACAAATTTGTTGTTCCTTAAAAGTTGTAGAAAAATGCTTTTACAAATGATAAAATGAATTGATACCGTCACTAAATGAATACAAAAAAAAAAAAAAAAAAAAATTACAAAAAAAAAACAATACAAAATTGCTTTCAATAAGTTTTATCTTTAAAACTTTTTTGAAAAAAGAATCACAGTTGGCAGAGAATCACACTATTAATGGAATTTAAATCCAATTTGATAATCAACTCTTTTAGAGTCTCCGCTATCTTTACCTTAATAAATATAGAATTGGCTTTGAACGATTAACATCCAAATTTTATTCATAATAAAACAAATTCAACGCGGCGGCAACTCTGTAAGTGGATGATAGTTGAATATTTTGATTTAAGATTTGTGCGTGGTACCTTATTGACCTTTAAAGATTCTTTCTTCGCGAAATTTTTATAAAAACAAAATATAAATATCCTGGAGTTGCTGAAAAATATGCGTTGGAATAATTTGTCATGTAAGACATTGATTGTAAGCAAAAGTCATTTCTGATTTTTTTTTTTAAATGAGATGCCCCACACCTTGCCAAACACTTCACTTCAAAGTTGGTGATACTATCAGCACTATTGTTGTTTTGTTTGTTGCAGTCAAATCGAACTTCATGCGTAAGTACAGCTTCGAAACTTCGAATTTTATTGGAATTTCGAGGATATGGATCTTGGGCATCCTTAAACTAAACCTAATTGCATTCAAAAAAATAGGAAAATCAATGTTAGGGTCTGTTTCGAGAAAATTCAGCAATTTATCTGCTCCGCGATTACCTTTGATATTTTCAGCCACTTGATTACTTTGTACTTTTATCAGAAGTCTATTTCACCCCAGCAAAATTAAGAGCAATTTCATCCGACTTAGTTGTACACGTCTTGCTATAAATTTATAAACCATGTACATAAGCAAAATAAATAGAAAAACATCAAAATTTCCACTCAATTAAAATAAAAACAAATGTGAAATTGAGCAGATAATTCAGTTCACACTAAATAATTCCCATACATTATTCTCAGAAAGAACAAAAAAAAAAAAAACAAAAACAAAAATATTTTCAAAATCTTATGTTCACTTCAGTTACAGTGTTTATATTTCCAAAGTGATTTTTCTTCCTAGAAAACAAAGTAGGTAGACATTGGTATGTGTTTTTGTCTGTGTCTGCAGTATTAAAGCAAATTCCTATCTATACAAAGTATAATATAGGCTTTGTAGAGATTGCAATTTAATCTCGGTTAAATTCACATAAATAAGCTGCTCGATTAATTCGACACAAGTGTAGGCACATAATCACAGATCCCCAATAAACGATACGATTTAAGACCATTGAACCAGCTTCTGCAAGCTTCTTTAAATGTATTTGTATATGCGGAGATGAACTTTTCAGCGCACCCACATTAGAATGATGTTATTTATAGCCTTTAGCATGCAATACAATTAATACGAAAACAATCGTTTTGACACCCAAACGCTATGGTTTTTTTGGCAAACAATTCCGACCTTTTATTCTTTTTCTCCATCTCGACCACCAAATGTTTGGATTCCCATACCCAAAGAATAAAGAAACTAGGAACAAATCCCAAAAAAAAAAAAAAAAAAAAAAAAAACTACTTATCTGACAATGAAAATCTACATTAAATCCTGACATGGGATCCTAGTCGATTTATATGAAAATGCCTAGCTCAGAGAGTATAAATCCCTAGTCCCTGCCAGCACTTGCCATCCTAAGCTCCAAAGGGCAAAGGGCCTGCTCCGCGCTTTTACACAATGGAAAACATACATATATAAGCGAATATGTACTATACATAGGCACATATATCTCTGCTGGCATGTGTGGTATAATTTTTCATTTCGAGTCACTCTGCCTCCGCTCTAAAGCTGAACCCTAAAGAGGTATACAAAAGCATCCGGAAAAATGCCAAGCGACATATTTGCGTACATACATATATACGTGCAAAGTATGCAGTTCAAATAATTACACATCCTTCGCATCATGTGACATTCCTCTTGCTCCTCTTTATTATTTGTTCCATGTTTGTTTGTAGCTATAAATGTGTGTATAGCTCTGTTAGAGTATGAGTGTGTGTATCTAAGTTTTAGCATTTTGCCACGCCGCAATTTCCATTCATTGATTTCCAGGCAGCAGAAACAAATGTGAAAGGCCTCGCTTCGCACTCGTATTATAAAAGTAAGCAAGAAAGACCAACAAGAATAACAAAAAAAAAAAAAAAAAAAAACAAGCAAACAAAAGGCTTAAGAACGCGCATGCGATTTTGCGTAAAACGCCCTGAAAAGCTTTTTCTGTGGGCCATTTTGCGAATGTGTGTAGGCGACTGCCGCGCTGCAATATAAACGCACCAGCAAATGTCATGCAAATGTCAAAGTTGAAAAATTTTCTCTTTTCGTACTCAAAGAGAATGAGCGGGATGAAATCCCAGCTGTTCATGTTCATAATTTTGTCACCCCCTCACCCCCGTCCCCACACACACTGCTGCTATAAACCGGTTTTGTGGCCTTTCGACTGACGAGGACGAGAACGGAAATGAGAAATACAAAATGCCGGTAGAAATGTGTTTACTTTTACTTTTTCCGTCTTCTCTTTTTTTTTTGTTTCTATGCGCTACTGCTTCCTTTGATCCGAATCCTGATGATGATGATGATGGCCAAACACACGCAAGCCAAACGAACGAAAAGACTACCACTTTAGCTTCCTTTATACTCTCAAGGACCTTTAGAGAAAGCTAAACCCACCGCCGAAGGATAGATGAAAAATTAGCAGTAGGTATCGCACTTCACTGAGATGAATGTAATTAATTGTCCTGTTTGAAGATGATTTTGGAAAAAAAAATTCCTCTTCCTTTAAGGTTAATATGCGCACAAGGAATGAAACAAATTACGAATTTGTGTATGTATATTTATAGCAACAAAAAAAAAATAAATATATTCTACATTAAAAGTTTGCGTCGACCTTTTTTTGTTGTTGTGTGTTTCGGACTTGGATGCTGTTGCGCTCCCCCGCTTGGTTAATGATGCGTTGTTTGGAATGGCAAATAGACTAAAGTTGACAGTTACATTAGCCCCGGCGATGGCAAAAAAAAATACTATCACTTTTCACGAGGGTGTTGGATTGGGGAATGTCTTACATTATTGAATTTAATTTATTTGACAGATGAGAAGACAACGGACATAGGACTGTCGAGTAGTTGTGACTTCGAAGAATTTAAATTGGATTTACGATGGGAAATTATGGAAAATTGTATAAAATTACCATTTATCATTGGTGTTATTTTTAAATTTCCTTATAAATTCAAAGCTATGTATACATTTGATCTGATATTTTTATGTAGATGTTTAAATAGTATACAGGTATCAAATCTCATTTAAATAAACCGTATTTTTTTTAAAAGGAAATTCTATCGAAAAAAAGTACGTATACGCCACCCCCTCTCTGAAATATCAAATACACGAAAATCATAAGGTACTTCGAAGGAAATTTGTTTTTTGTGAGTAGGCTGGAAGAAACTTAATATTTTAATAAAGAACGTTAAAGCAGATAATTACAAAGATTGATTCATTGTAACACAAGATCAAATGAAAAACGAAGCTTGGTGCCACAATGATATTTTCCCATTAGTTGATGCGAATATTTTACCAACCAGACAATGAAAAAAAAATGTGGCGTAGATGTATCGATAGGGTTTGAAAAGACCTTTCCATTGGCGTATGTCACAATTTTGTTTTCACATTAAAAATGTTAACGTAAGTCTACGCAAGTATACGAAAGTAACTTTGGATGCATACCATATATTTTGAGAACCAGCTCTTAAAATTTTTAGTTTTTTCTATCTTCTACAAGGATCGGTTTTGGAAATATCGTCATCCTAACATATAAAGGTGGGCATTTGGAGGCTGAAAATCAGTAAAATCACTTTGGAGTGAATATTCCTCAACCATACAATGACAACAAAATTGGGTTTGATATATCGATTGAGTTTGAATAGACCTTTCCATTAACATACGGGACGACTTAGTTCATCAGCTTTTAAAAAAAGCTATTTTTTTTTTTGAAAAAAAATTTCAAAGGGTCAGTCCATTTTTTTTTTCGAAATCCATGAGAAATTTGTGTGACTAGAATTTTAAATTTTTGGAAAGGTGTATCAATTCCTTTTCAGATCTGAAGCCGCAACAATTTTAAAAGCTTGGTTCGTTTTTCGTAATGATGCAGTAAAATTACATTGGAAATAAATTGAACAAGACAATTGCATAAGCTTTTATGGTTTTCAAAAACAACTAGCTTTCAAAAAGATAGTGTAGATTCTGAAAACCGAAACCATTTGCATAGCTTAGTGGTGAAAATATATATATCCGAAGACATTTTGAAAAAAAAAAATCGAATATCACTTTGGATGCCTATGTTTTGAAAACCATATACATAGAAGATTCTTATTTTCAGTTTTGGAAAGTTCTAAAAAATCTCAAGTCACATTTTTTTATTTTAACCATCTGCAAGGCTTTGTTTCGGAATTATCGCTATCCAAAGACATTAAGGTTGGTAGTTGGAAGCAGTTGGCTTTGATTATTAAGATATCTGAAAATAATGACTTCACACAAAATTCAAGAACAGTTTGGGAAATTTAAATAAGTTTTTTTTACAAAAAATTTTACGATTTTGGATTTTTTACTGACCCTTTACAAAATTTCTTAAGGTTACTCGCGATTTTTGCCGCCTCATTAATAGGAAATTTACAAAAGAAGTATACCATCCGAAAGATCTTTTTCGTGTTCAGCGACCCAAAATTTGTCTAGAAAATATATTTTTGTCAAGGACCCTACCATGGCCCAAAATCTTGTAACTCGTTAAGTGCCCTTTCAAAAGCATTTTTTTTTTTAATTTTCCAAGTGAGGTGCCAAAAGTTTTTTGTGACTTTAAAACGAATTTTGAAAATTCATAAAAAAAATAAAGCTTGTCAATTACCTTTTATCACGATCTTTAGAAATATCCCATAAAAAAAGTGCCAAAAATAGCGTGTGAACTTGAGAATCTTTAAACCTCGATTGATTTTATTCATTAATTATTCATTTCTTATTCAGGGCCGACCAATTTCTGGTACGAATTGACCTTTTCTGACCAATAAGATAGAATTATTTTTTTTTCAAAATTCCAATATGTGAGGTTCCAAAGGTCCAGAGCCCAAATAGGTATTCCTGTAAATTTGCAAATGAATTCAACTAACCGTTTTTCGTCACACAAATTTTCAAAGTCTTTCAAATCAATTACAGACAAAAATTATGTTTTTTCTAAACATTGCGTAGTGGTCATCGAAGTGAAATTTAAAACAACAATTCCCGTTCACTTTTTTCATAGTCTTACATTGGATATATTCTTTTTTTACTTAAAATGAAACAAAAACTTAATTTTTCATTAAAAAAAAACTGAAATAAATTTCCCAAAATTTCGAAAAAAAAACTTGAAATTTTTGTTTTCTTCGCCCCATCTAACTCTGAAGAGCTCGAATCGAAATAAAACCATGTTATTTATAAAATCTCTGGAGCTCATGACTGGTGGGGAGGGGCTGGTCTCTTTCTCTCCTCAGTTTTTGTTGTCTATAAGTGATTATTTGTCGTGTCCTCTGAGACTCCAGCGAGAGAATGGTGTGAGGGAGGAGTAATGACTAGGGGAGGGGCACTGGAGATATCCTTAGTTTCATGGTCCCCTCCTTGGATACCCAACTGAACTTTGCACAGAAAAACAGTTAAAAACACTGCTTAATAAAAAAAGCAACCTAACACAACACCCCAATCAAGCCGCCATTTTGAAAAACGTTCTTAGGCGTGTTCCTATTGCCTGATTTTAGATATGTTGTTCAGTAATGGTCAATTCTGTTGCAATTTTGCTCACGTTAAGTCATAAATTGTCTGGGCTTAAGACTTGATTACAACTTTGTCCAAATTTGATTTTCATTCGAAACAGGAAAAATAAAGCCGTTCGAACTTAATTATTTAATTTAATTTTTCGCAGTTTTTGACCTTTATTTAATTTTTGTATTTTTAATTTGTATATGTTACAAAAAATACAACATTGCGACAATTTGGATAGCAGAAAGTAGCTGTGAGCGACCTCTAAATATTAATCTTTAAAGCTAAAATTTTATCAGGCTTATTATTGCACTAAACTCTTCAACTTAATAACCAGTTTCATTGACATTTAAGATTTTTTTAATCAATCTAACACATGTTCCTGTATTTTTCAATGAAAACTAAAACTAATTTATTTTCAATTGACCTTCTTAATTGCATTTAATCGAAGCCCATATGTTATGTTCTAGTTACGAAACAGTGTGCAATACCCTTTTAGTACGTATGTTCCAATTTAAAGAAATTAATTTTTGTATCCAGGACTGTCAGTTGTCAGTAGCAAAGATTGTCTTGATTAAGTCTTCTTTGACAATCGTTTCATTCTTTTTAGCTTAAACTAAAATCAACTTTGGGATTTTTCCCACGAAATTACAATCACTTTTTGCAGATGCTTCTCTCTGATCGTTCAGCCATAACCTAACCATACATCATCAATCAGCCAGTTCGAGTTTAACCGCGAGCACATTTTATATGGCCCACTAGCGAGAATCCATTATTTCGACAACGACAACGACAACGACGACGAGTGACGACGACATTACCAAGAATGTGCATACCATCATTGAGATCCCTTTCGTCATCATAGCACGTGCATTTTTATTTATTATCATTTCTTTTGGAAACTCTTGAGAATAAAATCTGTTCAAGACAGAATGCATTCAACCAACCGACAGGACTCAGACAGAGAAACGTGAAAGGATTCGAAGCTTTTCACGGGCAAAGCAACAGCAAAAAAAAAATGCATCCTTTTTTGTTCTTCCTCTTTACTTTATGCTGTGCTAGAATACATCCTTGTTCATTTTATCCTATTAAAATATTTTTAACCTTTTACAGCCAACAACAAAGAAATAAATTTTCTATTCAAAGTTCTTCCGTAGTTTAACCCAATACCATGAACAAAAAGAAAAGGAATAAGATGATATACGATAGATGATGTCAGTGTAGTAGTAGTTGTATAGTTGTACTCGGAGTCATGCTGATGGTAAGAGTGTACAAGTCGAATGTCTTAATTAAGTCTGCTGTGCGAGTTTTCAATTTGAAGAAAAGAACAAATACCATACAACAAAATAAGTTTTCGGTGGATTTTCTACCTTCCTTTCAGTTTTTTGTTGTTGCTGTTGTTGTTGTTGCTGTTGTTAAGTTTATTCATTGTCGACACGGTCGTCACTCTGTTTTTTTTTTTCTTTCAGGAAGGAACCATTACCGCAGAATTGAGCTAAGCTTGGCGTTGAGAGGAGGTAGTTTTTTTTCACGCATTCTTCACCACAATCTTGAGAATCTTATTTTCATACGGAAGAAGTTGTAGAAGAAGATGAAAAGGAAAAGGAAACCCTCATTTAAATGTGAAAATACGTGAGGGAATTCCTCTTGTCCACTTTGGAATTCAAGACACGGATTTTAGAACCTTCCATTCCACACACCTCCCCCCCCATATCGGTATAGCTAGGAAAGATGGTGTGGTAGATTTAATAAAGGACTTTCTTCTTGGGCTACCAATTGTTGATTTTATTCGCAAGAATGTAGATTAAAATATTTTAAGGCAATGTCATCGGCGCCAACGTCAACGCCACCATCACCGTCACTGCCACCCAAGTGGATTTGGGACTATTAATTTTGCCACTCTCTGGGACAGACACAAAAATGGTGACATAAAAAGAGAGTATAGAAATGGCTAGCCAGGAATTGTCCTCGATTTGAAAAATTTGAAAAGGTCTACAACAAATGAAATTGTTGTACCTATATATAAGAGGGACATAGTCTTTTTTTATGAGGAAGTCGTCTTTTATGAATTGAGCTCAACCGAGGTAGACGACGTGTTAGAATTTGTTGGTTTTTAATGAAAATATGGTAGGCTTTGGAAGAATTTCGTTGCAGGTTTCGATCTTAAAAATGATTAAATCATTCTTTAGATATATTTATAAAACTAATCTGTTCGTTAAAGCGCTTAAAACCCAGCTATCTATCTGATTTACCCGAAATTAATACAATTCGTTTGGTTTGAAATGAAAAGTACACTAAAATAAAAAAAGTTTTATGACAGATTTCAATAAACTTTAAAAACAACCCTAAGAACTGTGAACAAAGTGTTCTTAAATATTTTTTTTTACATTTTTTTTACTAGATTTTTTTTTATAAAAAAGTATCTGTAGCACGTAAAACTACAGAAAATTTTTGGCAAATGAAGGAAAATAAATGTTAACATCAAGCACCTTTCAAAATTGTCTACTTTTTTTGTGACCGAAAATTTCTTAAATGTTTCAGCTAAACTGCGAATCAATATTTTCAAAACCTAGTTTTTTTTAAATTAAAAAAATTATGGAAAAATCGTTTCACGAATTTTTTTCAACAATGAGATTAAATTAATTTTGAACCCAAAACTATTTCCAAAAAACGAATTTAAGATTCAACCCTACCAGATATTCAAAATGAGTTGATGAAGTTATTTTTCTATATTAGATAATTTTTGATTTTTTTTTTCATTTAAGATTTGGGTACGTTTCAAATTTTCACATTTAAGATGTCTATTTTCAAAATTCTTTTACAGTAAATGTGATGAAAATGCCAAAGCAAGCAAAAATAAAAACCCATACAAAATAGAACAAATTTCATTGGAAGTATTGAAATAATACCAAAAAAGTATTGATATTCGGGATTCAATCCCAAAAGTATTAGGAACTTTTGGTCATTCGGGACTTTGTCCATTCAGGATTTTGACTTTCGGGGATTCTATTCATTCAAGATTTTAGCATTTGGGATTTTGGGCATTTGGGATTACGGAATTCGAGTTTATGGCATTCGGGATTTTGGGCATATAGCATTTGGTGTTTTGGGTATTCTGGATTGTCATTTTTTGCTATTTGAGATTTTTTATCCTTATTAATTATCAATTTGACTTCGAACCTTTACTCGTATTTCTCTTCCATTAGAAATCATTTTTACAATATTCATGTCAGATCTACTTTCGTCAGCTCCTCCCTAACTACCTTCGGGGTGCCCCAAGACAGCCACCTAGGTCCTCTTCTTTTTTCTGTTTGCATTTATATGGTCATCAAATATTCCTATAATTCAGTTTTCGTAGGGGATACCTACAAAGTTTTTCAATGATATATGTAAAAACATATCTTTAAAGAAGATTCTTCTATTTTTGAAGAAGATTTCGACAACTTATCAGTCTTTATTGTGCCCCAAAAATAGCTTTGAGCAAAATGTTGCTAAAATCCAATCGATTTCTTTTTCAAGCTAACGCGTACATAAAACTCTATCCCCGCCCCTTTTTTCCATAATCGATCTATACCCACCATGGAGTTAATTTGGGGTTGAAAACTAAATTTCCTGACTCATATATTAACGTTGAAATTCTTGAAGTCAATTCAACTCTTGGTTTTGTGAAACGTTGGTTCGAAGAATTCTCTTTTCTAATTGCAAGACTCTAAAAGGTTCTACAAAATTTAATTGTGTAAACGAAGTAGAATTATTAATCCTGCTACTTTGCTTACTTCTTCGAAGTTCAGATATATATTGTTACTTATGAATGAGTCTATTCGCAATTTAATCAACTCCAATTAGTTATTGAGAGTTGCAATATTACCTACCTATTGAAATCCCTACCCAAATATACAAGACTATTCGATTATTTATGTTTTCAGAAACTTGAAGACTTTGGGGCTTAACAAACTATTTTGTTGTTAACAAGTATCATGCCAAATACACATGACACAACTTTATATAAGATGTTCAAGACAATTGGCAGACAATAGCATTAAGACAACAAAAATGTTCATCCCATATTTGAACAAGTTTAGAAGAGAATTTCATCCCACCATGTATGTCATGCCTTGTAAATCAAAATACGAAGAACAACAAAATAAAAAAAATACAAAATTAATGTACTTTCAAAGTCAGTGAGTTCATGGAATTTGCCGAAAAATATTTCCTCCACAACACCCTGATCTGATGTAGTTCTTCACTCTCTGCCTCTCTCACACCACATCATCAGATATGAGAAACATTTGATCTTAAAAATAAACCTACAACAAAAAATGGCATATAGCACCCACATAAAATTTGTTTTCATTCAAGTACCCGAAACCAAAATGCCGGCGTTGCACGATTAAAGATGTACAAATGGCACAAACCATACAAATAAAAGCTTTTCCAACAAACTTATACCAACCGGATATACTACCTACATATACACTCATATAGCCAAAAAACACCATAAACACACCCTAACTAACAACTCTTTTTAACTTGGAACATTTTTGAAGAATGAAATAGTTGATTAAACTTGATTGCGTCGATTTTCCCAACGGGATATGGTAATGTGTGTGAGGTTTCTCTTGTGCAAGTTTTAACGTCGGAAAAGTTTTCTCTGGTAAACTTATCGCTCACATAATCTCTCTCTCTCTCTCTTGCGCTCTTCTTAAATATTGAAAATGGGGGATGGAAAAGTTTTTCTTTCTTTGAATTGAATTCAAAAAGTTGGAGCTGTAGCTCAAGACTTAAGGCTTTTGGGGGTAGGTTTTTGTGCTTTTTTTTTTAACGGTCTCTTTTTCTTCATTCTCTCTCATCCGTATCCGCCGGGATGGAGTTTTGCGTAGATTCTAGCTGTTTATGTAGTTGTTGTTGGGGCTTTCTTCTTTGCTTTGAAAATTTTCCGTTGCCGTCATCAGCAACAGCCGCACAATGTGAACACCAGAAATCAAGTGGCTACGGAACATAACGGGCGCGGTGTATCCTTAGACCTTTTAGACATTGGTTTCTATAAAATGTTCTTAACAAAATAACGGTTTTAGAGAAAACTATTGACCAAAACCAAGTTAAAGTGACTTCATTACTACCCTTCTTCCCAAAAAGACATTAACATTTGTGTTTCGGTTGATAAATCTTAAACAATCTATCAAAAAAAAGGATACTACAACTGCTTTTAAAGGACTCTACCATCGACGGACGGTCTTGAATTGAATTCGTGTTAAAGCATCCTGAAACTTAAAGGTTAGTGTGATCCATGTGCTTAATTCTCTGTGTTGGTGTATAATAGATTTAAATAAATAAAACAAAAAATAAAAATCCGAAGTATATGTTTAAATGTGCTTGACAAGATTTTACTCTTTTCAACTAGAACAACTCTTGACATAACAAAAAAAAAACAAACAGAAAATAAATACCAGAGCATGTCCTTTGGAGTAGGGAACCAACAAAAAAATTGTTTAGTTTAATGTATAATGCATGTCTGGATGTGTGTATTTTTCTTTTAAAAATAAAAAAAGTAAAATATTTAACAAAAAAGTTGACAAATAAAATTTAAACAAAAAAGTCCCAGGAAACGGCTCAGGGGGGACACATATTCGTATACTGCAAACGATGTGCTATTGTGGAAAACTCGTCTATTGCCATATGGTGAGTGTTTGGTGTTTAATCCTTTTTATTTTTTTTTTTCTGTTGTTGCTTTGTCCTGCTGATTTTGTGTGTTCTGCTTGTGACAATGATTAAATCCCATCCCTTAGCATTGCTTTCATTTTGTTTTGGAAACCTGTAAACTCTCCGAACACACACCCACACTCACAAAGTCCACAAAAGTATGGAACATGATAAATCATTTTATTACAAAATAACCCACCAATAATGTCTCCTAGAATGACACACATAAAGTGTGTTAAATGTCCTTTTCTTCGGAGCAAGTTGCCACCATATGGTTGCGAGGACCATTTTTCATTTTCGAACACAAAAAAGAAATTCAGCCTCCCACCTTTTTAAGACTTTCAACGCACAAGGCTGGCGTCATTTTAATGTCTTAAGAAGGAGTGGGTGCGTCGATAAAGAGTCTATCTACACTTATGTATGTAGGTGCATTTTTCTTTCTAACCAAGGACATATATTTTTTATCGTTGTCACTCAATTAACTTTCGCATAGTGTCTCCTTTTTTTCTTTTCCTTTTTTTTTGATTATGGGGTGGTGGTATGGGGTTGAGGATGAGTAAGAGAGATAATGGTGGCGGTTTCCAATGACGTCGACGCCGATGTTCAACAGGTTGAGAATTCGTTCCAATAATGTTGAATTTTGTATTTTTTTGTTTGTCTTTTCGTTCTTTATTTTTTTTTATCCCTGCAATTTGTATGTGAACTTAATTAAAAAAAAACTTATGTAGGAAATGATATCTTTTTGTCTTTTATTTCAGATACCTATGTACATCATTTATTGTGTTTATTGATATAGTATGCGTTTGTCAATATTTTCACTGCGAAAATATTTGCTTTTTTTTTATTTATTCCTTCGTAATTTTAATTTAAAATTAATTTTATCAAATTGATGAGAAGTGGATTCAGTAAAAAATTAATTTGTTTTAGAGAAAATTATTTTTAATTTTAAGTGAAAAAAAGTGTATATGTTTTTTTTTTTTTTGATGTTTTGTAAGAAGTGTGCGGAATGACGCATGGCATGATTCCATATGGAAGCATTTATTTTAACATTTTTGACTAATGCTTTTGGTTTTTATTTATTGTTATTATTATTTTTTGTTGAGAATTTGATTTTGTGTAGGCATATGGAAATGTATTTGGCATTTTAAATATATCTTTTAGATTAATGAAATACAAATAAGCTTATTTTTGAATTACATATGTCAGATAAATAGAAGAGATGTTAGAAAATCTGTTAATTTTTGTTTAATTTGTTTTTACTTAAATCCATATGGGTGGTGTTCTTAAAGGAAGATACCAAGAAAATGTGTTTTCAAGGAATAGGCAAATGAACTTTTTCCAAATTTAGAAAAAAGATAGATTCCATTCCCTTAAGACTTTTTTCGCTGGGAAATCTGTTTTATTATTCGAATTAATGTCGACAACTATTTGAAAATGTAAACATTCTTGTTTTTCTGAGAAATTGAAAATTTTGCAATTGATTTTTTAACTTATTAACAGATGATCAAAACGGACTACTATGGTATATGACTACATAACTTCTTAAAATCATACATAATATAACTTGTATTTAATTTCAGCAAGAGTAATCATCAAATAGGGGAGAACATTTCATATGAAATGATCCACCTTACCGATAGTGAATAAGATAAGAACTATAATAAATGAGATATGAAATCATCTAAACCAATTTACGCCCACTGCTACGCCTACTTAAAAAAATTTAGATAAGATAAAAGTCAAAGCTTATAAAAATTATGTTCCGAGTAAACCTCATTGTGCTATACAGCCAGAGTTTTTCTTTTTCAACTTCAAACAGAACATGGAGAAGAATCGAGTGATCAGATTACAATCAGGGTTCTCCGATACAACACATCTTAGCACTGAATTGTCATACGATTTGATTAAATCGGTGAGGCAACATTCCAAACTTGAGGAACTACAGACTTGAAATTTTCATCTGACAGCTGGCCAATCAAAAACTTTCAAAAAATTTAGAAATCTAAACTGAAATTTTAACGTACCGTATTAATTCATTTTGTGAATTCGAAAAAAAGTGTCAAATTGGCTCCGTTCAACTTTTTGCTCAACTCGCTTGGTGTCTTTATTCTGAGTTTATGGAGTGTACTGTAAAATGAGCACTTTAGAGTGCTCTGAGCTAACAAAAGAAGTGCACATTTTTCTTGACAGCTCATTACTATGCTCGGAGCTAAAAAAGAAATATGTCTACTTTTCTTCCACGCTCACTTTTTTTTTCTTGTTGTTAAGTGGTGAAGCAGTCTTACAGCAATAAAATCTAAACCACTTCGGGCCAGTTTTTAAGTTCAGGGTTAAATCCGAGTTAAATCAGAAGTAGCTAATACTGGAAATAAATTAACCCCGAGTTTAATCAGAAACAGTTTTTAGTTGAGGATTAACTTTATCTTTCACCTTTCAAAAATTTAGGACCTTCGATGTGTGATACTATGGATATCACAGTTCTACGTCTTTCACGCATCAAAGTGATTTAACAAACCAAACGAATTTCATACCGAGTTAACTCGAGTTGAAATTTTAGTAACTCGAGTTGCAACTCCAGTTGCAAAAACAACGCATGAAAAGTATTGTTAATGTGAAGAGGTTCAATAGAAAACCACAATAAATTTGATTTTTCAAGACCAAAAAAAAAACTGAGAAATTTCGCGGTTTTTCAAATTCTTATCTGATTTTTTAGAGGTTTTTAGATTCATCGTCATCGTAGCTATCCTTTTTAATGGAATTTGACAGTTCATAGTTTGATAGATGGTAGACGAACTATATTTTAAGGTGTAAAGTGGATTTCGTTCCCAATGCCAGCCATTTGACCTCAAATCACATTAAATAACTGCGAAATTTTCTGGTTTTTAGATATTTTTTTAATCCATCGTCATTGTAGCCATCCTTGAATGCAATTTGACAGTTCATAGTTTAATAGATGGCGCACGAACTATATTTTAAAGCAAAAAGTGTATTTCGTTCACTCCATCAAACTACATCGTTGCAGCTCGAAACTCGGTTTAAATTTGTATATAATTTCTATTTCATTTTGATAAGGTACTCCGTTCAGCCACAATAAGAACAACAAACAAAAAACCAATCGGTAAAGTCGATACCAAAACAAAAACCGAGTTTATTAAACCGAAACCGAATGCTATTAGTATTTTTCAAACTAACCGAACCAAGTTGTCTTTCCGTTCAGGTAAATTAATTTGGTCAATGAGTTAACTGACCAAAGTATAGGTGAGTTAACTTAATCTGAAAAACACGTTTTTGGAGTTAAGTCAGGTTTAACCCCCGAGGCTTGAATGATCTCGCGTTGAAAAACTGATTCTTAGACGATTTTGATAAAACTTTCAGAATAGTTGAAAGAAATATCATAAAAAGTGTCTGCACGCTGAAACGCCAAGTTTTTTTTATGCTTATTTTATAGAGAATGTTGTTTTAGACCTTATTTTACAAAAGCGATTTTGATAGCTTTTACATAAACTCTAGCTTCCTCCGAACCAAATCGTTGGCTTAGAGTGTAAAGCAGCTAACTCATATTTTGCATGTTTTACAAACAAATATTTTAAACAAAGTGTTTGCAATATTTTATTAAAACCAAAATTACATTAAATATTTTTCAAAACTCGTTATTGCCAAATTCAGTGAAATTGAAAAGATTTGATAGATTTTTGTATTTTTTAGCAATTTTTGAAGTGGTCTATAATGAAAAAAAAAAAGTGGAGTTAGGCGCTGTACACTCTAATCCGACGAAATGCTCTACGCACAAGAGGACTAATTCGATTTCTTTTCGATTCGATTTACCTCCCCTCTTATTCCAATGAGTATATCGAACCCATTCATAAATAATTGCGGGAAGAAAAACAAACTGTGAATACCTTGACTCGTTGACCTTTAAAAACAATGAGATTGAAAAATAATAAAACATACCTAAAAAGAAAAAAAATTTTGAGTAGGAAGAAGAGTAAATTTTCATATTCTCATAATACTCGTAATATACAAAATAAACCACAAGTTAATAGAAAAACAATAGAACCTTGTTCTTGTGCTCTTTTTATTATTTGAAATTACATTTTGAGTCTTGTTCTTAGAAATACTTTGTATTTAAATGGTAGTTAAAGCATATAAGGTAAAAATGGCGTAACAACCAAATGCAGTCGATTTTTGTATGTCTACGTATATGTTTTTTAGTGCATTTTTATCGTCGTTTAGAAAAAAGTAGCCTGCACTACAAAACAGGTCTACTAATATCAGTATGCATTTTCGTTACCTGTTAAAAAGTTCTACCTATATTACTTAGCCGAATAACAAATGAGACCAAGAAATTTTATAATAAAATTAAATGTGAGACCACAGCGAGTGAAGAACCATGCAGGGTCCAAAATTACTTACAACTTCTAACTATTCCTGACTCCAAGCAGTAAAAATATGATGTATTTTTCAATGATTACTTGTGCTCACAAGAGGAAAAATATTTTAAGTGAATAGGCTCAGCTGTAAATAATTTTTTTGACGTTCGGTGCATATGGTAATATGAAAACCACAATGGCTCAACTGAATTTTTGTATTCATTTAAAAAAAATAAAAACTAATATTTATATCATTCAAAATATATGATATTATTGAAACATTTACATAATTCACGTCTGTGATATTAGCAGAGCAGCTTTCACTCACGCAACTGGGGCCTTGATAGGAATTTGCAGTTTTTTTGCATTTCTATTCCCGATTTTGCAGTTCGCCAAATAAGGATATCAATGAATGGTTATAATCATTTTTGTTTAAATGAATATTAGTTAACCAACTTTGTTTCTCAACGTCTACTTTACATGCATCAGAATAGATTACGATTTATATTTTTAAATATGTATTTAACACTATAATCTATCGATATCGATATCAAAACAATATCGTCAGCCATACATGATGAGGGAACCGAAAAAATTGTCGGGAGTTCGTAGCGATTAATAGTTTCGTTATATTCGTACATTAAAAGTGTATTAACCCATTAAAAATCGTCTATTTAATTTATACGATTCTCAACTCTGAAATACAATTGCCAAGATTTTTGTAAGGAAAATGACAGATACCTATTATGAATTTAGCTCGATACTCAAAAATTAAAATAGCAATTTGGTGACTTTTGTAAAATGTTAAGAGATATTATGATGCTAAAATCAATTAAAATAAACAAAATGATCTTTTTAAATTAGTAGGTACGAGTATCATTTTAAAATTGCTTAAAGCTTAGTATGCTGCTGAGGCGAACCGCAAAATCATATACAAAAATGACAATGTAATCATAAACGAAAAATTTAGTTCTTCTTTTCGTTCTGCACTAGCTGTTCAATGAACAAAAATTATAGTTGTAGCAGATTACTTGGAAAAGTCTACACTCTTTTTCCCACACGATTAATCAGGCAGACCATTTATTATGTGCAGAAAAGTGACGTTTGTGTTTTTTTGTTTTTATTTTTTTTCCTTTTATTTCAGCATGGGTGTCAATTTTTTGCATATTTATTTGTTTTAATTTTTTTGAATTTGTGCAACTGTCATTAATATTTTTCCGCCTCGTTTTTGTAAGCATTTAGTTGTCTTATTGGAGACCAAATTAAAAATTTCGTTCCGCATCAGCGGCGAACTAGGCTTTAGCAACGTCCTAAATTGTTTAAAATTTTGCACCTTTGCTTTTTAGGAATTGGGGTACTAAGTTTTTTTTCCACGCCCGCCGTATTTTTAGGTTTTTTTTTTTGTTGTTTTGTATAGTCAGTAAACACATAATTAAATAAAAAAGTTTGTTGAACCCCAAAGAAAAATGTTTTGTTTTGTCTATTTTAAGCAGCAAGAAAATAATAACTTGCCATTCGTGAAAGACCAAGAGACAATTCTTCTAAAATTATTAAATACCTATTTGAAAACATCGTTTGTGTGTGATGGGAGAGATTACTAAGCCTCTTATATAAGTTTAAAAACAAAATACTTAGATTACTAAGAATTTTTTTTTAAATACATAAAGACTTCCTTAACACTTTTGAAGTATACTTAAATGGCTTAACAATAACTGTAATCGCTACAAAAATATCAAAGTACTTTTGTAGACGAAACGGATTATAGATTTTTATAAAAAAAAATGCTGTTTTATGACTTTTGAATGGCAGAAGTATTATTTTTTTTTTGTATTTGATATGTTCTTCATAAAAGTCATTAAAAAAAAAAAACAAATGTTAAGATAACTTCTAAGTAATAAAAAGATGCATTAATTTTGTCTCTAAAGTAATATCTAATAATTTTGTTTCCATAAATTTAAAATGATTTTACATAAAATTATAAATGTTATCATTTGTTTTTTTCTTTTTTTTTTTTTGATGAGGTAGGTACATTAAATTGTTTGAAGATAAAAAAAAACGTTTGTAAGCAATAATGACCTCAATTTCTAACCATAATTTAATTTTTAAGTGTCATGGGTGTTGATAAGACTGATATACTTAATGTTTGCCCAGAGATGTTTTCATTAAAATTTTAACGACATTCATAATAACTCGAATGCCTACATCGAATGGCATTCAAAAATTTTTGCTGCAAATTGCATGTACTAGGATAGGCCTTGTAACTGAGTAGTAAGTTTGAGTATATCTCCTTAAAAGCCTTAAATATTTGTTTCCATTTTACTGTTTTTTTTTTCACTCCTAAGATTTAACTTAGTGTCCATTAAAATTTTTATACATTATCTTATTCAATTACATTGAAAAAATGACAATTTTGTGTCGTTTTTGTCTTTGTATCACAAGTCAATTCTAGGATTTCAATTAATCCACGAGTTTACAGTAACAATGACGCATCGAACTTGAATTCTTAAATATTTTAACCAATTTCTTAGAACATAATTGCTTATATTCTTTTATTTTGTCTGCTAAATAATTTTATTCAGTTTACGCAGAAGAAAAAAAAAATGACTTATCTTTCGACAAATTTTTTTTTGGGCCCTGGACAAAGACTAATCCCTGACCTTTGACAAGGAGTCATAGAGGAAAAATTAATTTACGATTTTTCTTGAGCATTGCCACCATTTCTCATTACCGAAGACCTGTCAAGCATTTAATTTCTAAGTCTCTTGGTCTTTCTCCTTCTGTTCTAAAAATTAAAGCGTAATTTCGATTTATTTTCCCACATTTTTAAAAAAGTTAAGTTTTTAGTGACTGCAAATTCCTTGAATATTTAAACGTGGGACAACGGAAAAGAAAAAGACGTGCAAAAAAATAGTTTTTTTTCTTGTCCCACTTCAAATGAAATAACTTGGATGCTTTGGCTCTTAAGTGCTCTAAAAAATATTAAAATAAGAAGGAAGAGACAAAAAAAAAATAAAAATCAAAGAAACATTTTTGAAGGGAAAATAAAGCAAAAAAATGTTATAAAAAATTCTAAGCCCTTCTTTATTTCTCGTCCATCTTTCTGTGACCGCACAAATTCCCCAACACCTCTACCTATGTATCTAACCTATACCACATCCTCAATATCCTCCAAGAGTGAGAGCGTTCTTCAAGATAAGTTTTATTTTTATAAGCATTTTCTGTAAAAGTGGCTGTTTCGTTCAGTTCCCCTCATTTCCGCTTCATGGTGCCGAAGCCGGATATTCCCTTTTTTTCTTCTCGCCAAAAGAAATAACTTTATACTCGTATTTGAGAAAAAGCACGACATAACCAAGAAGACCAAGACTATACAACTAAGAAGAAGAAGAAGAAGCACAAAAAAGTGTCTTCTTCTGAGAGGAAACCCTCATAAACTTTCAAGAGACACACGCAGGATAAGACAGACAGAAAAAAATCCTCTGGTTCTCGACCAAGAAGAAAAAAAAGAAGAAACAGAAATACAAGACACGAGTAAGAATATGAATTTGTTTTCGAGGGTTTCTAGAATGGAAGAGGTGGTTTTTTGCCATCCCATTCCATACCCCCACCCATTTCTCTATCATTTAATAAAAATCGTTTTTCACCGTACATCTACATATACACGAAAAGTGGACCTAGAGGGCAACACACATGTTTCATGTGTAAATTTACTCATCGTCTATCCCACAGGCCAAATGGGGGTGGATGAACAGTTTTATTTTGTCTTTTTTTTTTTTTGGAGTAACTCAGGTCGGGTGGAGAGGAGTAAGGGAGCTAAGGGAGGTATGAAGAGTTTTAATGATTCGCCCCAAGCCCTCTGTGTTTTTCATAACACATTTGAAATTCAAACTACGTAACGGACACATAAAAATATTCTGCTTCGTTTGTTCGTTGGTTGGTTCGTTGCAAACATGTTCATGTGCCGGAAAAAGTTTTTCGTACACCATTCAACTCTTCTTCAACCCTAGACAACAACCCTTGTGTGTAGCATGCGGCAATTTCCTCTATTTGTACCTCCATCATCACAATATTTAGTCAGAGAGTACTTTTGTGCACTGTGATACACACACTATCGATCCAGGATTCAGTGTACGTTGTACGAGCAGAATAGAAAGGGAGTCGCAACGGTCGGTGTCAGTTTATGATTCAACCCCTTCCCAACCCCCCCATCTCAAACTCTTAGCTGGAAATAGTTTTAACCAGAAAATTATTCAGCAAAAACTTGAAGTTTGCAAAATATTTTTTTTTCTTGTCGACGCAAAACTTAGTTCGAACGAAGAATCATTCTTATTCACTCTTTTCTTTAAACTACCCACAGTCAAAAAATTCCTTCAACCCTATTTGAACCTTTTTTCTTTGAAAGATATAAAGGTGCCTTTGTGTTTTTTGGGGTTGGGGAGAGCAGAGAGGGATGCAGGCAAACGTCATTTTGAGTGTTAAGTGGAATTTCATTAGGTGACGCGGTCGCACTCAGAATGGATTAAAACGCAGAGGGTTTAAAAGGTGTTGGAGGTATTTCTATTGAATTAACCTGGCGATGTGGTATAGGGTTAAATGAGATAGAGGGGCGGGTGTATATAGTGTTTTAACATTCATTTAAATTAAAGTTTCCTCATTTTCTTTTTATTTTATTCTGATGCTACAGACTAAGTTATTCATTATTGTTTAAGTCGTCGTGCGAAGGAGATTAGAAGGAATGTAGTTTATATTTTTTTTTTTTAATGTGAAAGAATTAAAGAAGGAAGGTTTTGCTAATGAGACATAGTCTTAAGGGTGGGTATATAGGAGAAGCGGATGTTATGAGAGGGTATATCTTTTCGATGATACGATTTGTGAAACTTTGCTAGTAAATTTTAATTTAATACTTTATTGTATACAATTCCAGGTGCAATGTAACTTTGAAAAGAAATATAATTTTTGGAATAATTATTAAGTTTACAAAGGATTTTTTTTTTGTTTTAAGAAAATTATTGAATATTTTTGTTAAGGTGTTATTTCTGGTGGTTTGTTTGATTGGTTTTCTTCTTGAATTATTTGCAGTTAAGTTAGAAAATAAATATCGAAACTGATTCATTTAACTTTAAATTAAAAGAAGGAATATAATTTATAAAAAATTTATTATCATATTACCTAATTGGATTTATCAGTAGGTAAGCTTATAGTTCTTAATTAGAATTCACGAAAAAGCAGTTACATAACCAATAGATAAAGGAGTTGTTTTTTTTTTAAGTTTACTAAGTGACCAAGACATAAACTGATGGCCTCTTGTCGACTAAATACCCCAATTATACTTACTTACTTACTTATTCGGCTCCCTATCCATGGAAATTCTCTGCCTGAGATATTGCGGTCTTCCATTGATTGCGGTCCCTCCATCCCTTTGTCGAGGACAACCGCTCTTGCGTCTATAACCGCCTGGTCTCTGTAGCGGAAGTTCGACCTCCTTTTCGTCTCAAACCTTGGGGCTGAAATTCGAAGGTTTTCTTTGCTGGAGCGTTGTTGTCCATTCGCTCAATGTGCCCGAGCCAGTGTAATCGACGTGTTTTGGCTCTTTGGACTACATGTACTTCTTGGTACAGCTCGTACAATTCACGCTTGAATCTTCTCCTCCATTAGCCACCTTCGCACATATAGGACCAAATATCCACCAAAAAAATTTTCTCTCCAAAGTGCCCAGTATCAATTTCCCTTTTTTACTTATTGTCCAGCAATTGGCGTCGTCGTAGAGTAGGGCTGGCAAAATAAGAGTTTTATATAGCGTGCACTTTGTTTTTCGGGAAAGGAGTTCTGAACCTATTTGTATGGCCAAACCGAAGTAGCAGCGGTTTGCTAGGGTAATTCTTCGTCGGATTTCCACTTAGGTGTCATTCGTGGGGTTGATGTTTGATCCGAGATGGGTGAACTCCTTGACTACCTCGAAATTACTGCTACCAACAGTGACGTTTTGTTCGGGGTGATGGACAGATGAAACTTTGTTTGTTGATAGCATATACTTTGTTTTATCCTCATTCACTTCAAGACTAACGCATTTCGCCTGGCCATCAATAGCTGTGAATGCTTTTAGTACAGCTCACTTGGAGCGGCCGATGATGTCGATGTCGTTCGCATAGCCAAGCAGTTGCGAGGACTTAATGAAAGATAGTGCCTTCCAGGTTAAAACCACTCTTGCGAACTATCTGTTCCAAGACTAGGTTGAAGAAATCACATGATAGCGCATCTCCTTGTATGAACCCTGTTCACGCCTGGAATAGCTCGGATGAGCTGTTTACCATTTGCACGTTGCACCGTCTATTTTGTAACGTCATGCGGCATAGCTGGATCAGTTTTTTCGGGATCCTGATTTCAGACATCGCTAATAAAAGCTCTAAGCAAATTATGCTATCATATGCGGCTTTGAAGTCGATGAAAAGATGGTGGGTCTCGACTTGAAGTTCGTTGGTCTTTTCCTGCATTTGCCTCAATATGAAGTTTTGCACATAGCTTTTTTTTGTAAATTGGGCATATGGAGCTATTTGACTAGTCATCGGGCATACTTTCCTTCTCCTACACTTTGTTGATGAGCTGGTGCATGCACCCTACCATTACATTTCCTCCATACTTGAAGAGTTCCGCAGGAAGGCCATCCGAACCGGTGGATTTGTTGTTCTTAAGCTTTTGGTTGGCTTTCTTAACCTCTTAGAGACTGAATCTTCATTGACTGGTATCATGCTTCTTTGTTTGCCTGTCGCTTCCTCTACATAATGCCCATTAAGAAGTTGCTAAAAACGCTGCTTAAACATGTCTACAATTCCCTGTTCTTCGGTGACTAATTTCCCTTCATTGTTTCGAAGAGCTTGCGTGCCGGTTCTATAAATAGATGCCAGTTGCTTGACTGTTTATAGAACCGGCGGGTGTTGGTGGCGGTGCTAGACTCCTCGATATACCTAAGCTGAGAGAGTGCGGATGATCTTTTCTTTCTGCGCAGGGTTTTTTCTCTTTCTTTCTCAGTCACCGACAACCTTTCGAGCCGACAACATCGTTTTCCGATTGTTATTCTCTCTGCTCTCTCATAGTTGGTGTTTTTTTTTTTCATTTAATATTAATTCAAATTCCATTCCTCTTTTTATTTTCGTGTCGTGCAGGTGAGTGATTACACTTAGTGCGTACATTTAGATTTGCCATGGCCTCAGGGCCACAAATGCCTTCGGGCAATCGGTATAGCATACTAGACCAGCCATCCGATCCCCCAAAAAGAAAAAAGAAAAAACCTTCATTTTCTCCTTTAGACCATAGTTTTGACCTTCCATGCAACTCTAGTAACACAAATCCTAAATTTATACTAATTTCCCCTTCCAACCCTGACAAACCTCTAACCTCTTATAGCGTTTTTCTCATCAAGAAGGCAATCGATAGCATAAGTACTTCTTATGAATATATTTCTCAGCTTCGAGACGGTAACCTCCTCATTCTCGTAAAATCACAAAAAATTGCCGACCTGTTCCTCTCTAAAAATACACTCTCCAACCTCTGTCCAATTTCTGTCACTCTTCACTCTAACCTTAATTCCTCCAAGGGCACGGTATATGCCCCTTGTTTAATAAACGTTTCAGAAGAAGAAATTTTGACTGAAATGAGAGATCAGGGAATTACTGACGTTTACAAATTCAAAAAAACAGTTAACGAAGATCAAAGAGCTACTGGTCTGGTTCTATTTACATTTAACCGCTTCCGACCCCCCACCTCTGTCAATATTGGATGGTATAACCTCCAAGTGGAAGAATATTTCCCCAACCCGATGCGTTGTAAAAACTGCCAACTCCTAGGCCATACTGCTAAAAGATGCAACCGAAGCCCCACATGCGAAACATGTAATTTACCCCCCCACCCTGCTTTGAATTGCACACGTACCTCATGTGCAAATTGCTCTGAAGAGCATGCTGCCTCCTTTAAACAGTGTAAACGATTCATACAAGCTAAAGAAACACTCAAAATCAAAACAATAAAAAAATGTAGTATGGCAGAAGCTAAAAAAATTTACAGCGAACAAAACCCAGCACCGTTCTCTTCAATTGCATACTCTTCAGCGGTTAAAAACACTTCTCAGCCCGACTCTCTAATTACTTCTCTCAAACCTAACGTTAGTCCTCCAACTCTACCGAATGTTCAAACATATTCTGAAGCTTCAATGGCCTATTCTACCAAAACTCAACATCCAAATTCTAATTCAGCAAATAATAACCCAATTCCAAAAACTCTCCCAACTGAGCAAACCAAATCAACTTCCATAATACAATCAATAACAACTCCTACAAATTTATCCGAATCCAACACAACTGCAGCACCATCCATCAAAACTATTAGCACTTTGAATAAAACGGCAAACATAAGCAATACACCCGCACCTGTCCAAAACAATCACTCACAATCTTCCTCCATCTCAAACGCAACTCACTCTAAACAGAGTCTTATGACTAATTTAAAATACTCAACCTCCAACATAAATTCTCAATCATACCAAAATCACTCAATCCACACTCCCACACCAATGTTAACAGACACTTCAAAAAATTATTACGAAAGTATTGAAGATGACGACATCTAAAAATAACTTTTGTGTCCCTAATACAGACTCTGCCGTTCGAGGGTTGGAGCATCCAAATTGCACGTGTAATTTGGATGATCCAACTCTTGTTCGGCAGAGTCGA
Organism: Dasysyrphus albostriatus; assembly: GCA_946251815.1. Lineage (NCBI taxonomy): Eukaryota > Metazoa > Arthropoda > Insecta > Diptera > Syrphidae > Dasysyrphus > Dasysyrphus albostriatus. Next base: position 146,088,670 of record OX276336.1, read on the forward strand.
ACCTCTCCCACCGATTACTCGTCACCCTCTGATTTTTATCAGTATAACGAAGATTATACTGGCCAAAAGTCTTTCCATCTTTCCAAATCGATCCTTAACGTTCTTCAATGGAACATTAATGGATATTATAATAATTACCAAGAACTCGAGCTTCTAATTAACGAACTCAAACCACAAATTATCTCACTTCAAGAAACCCACATTCTCTCCAAAGCGACCCCTATAGCACCAAAGCAATACGAAGCTTACTTCCACAATTTTGATGATAATACTACCGCGAAACAGGGCACTGGCTTACTTATTCATAAATCCATCCCGCATAAGGTGATTGGAATTAGTTCAAATATATCTGCTATAGCAGTTGAAATTCAACTGCAAATCAAACTAACTGTTGTTTCAATTTATATACACCCAAATCAAGCCTTTTCAACTAACGACTTAGATAACATATTGAGCTCAGTAAATAAACCAGTCCTCTTAACAGGAGATTTCAACTCGTGGAGCCCCCTTTGGGGATCTGCTACGGTTAATACGAGAGGTAAAATAGTCGAGAACTTCTTATCGAACACAGATTTATCTCTTTTGAATGATGGGAGCCCCACTCATCTCTCTACACACAATACATTTACCCACGTCGATCTTTCTTTTATTTCCCCCCAACTTTTTCCCCAATGCTCATGGAAAACAAATACTTTTCTGCACGGAAGTGACCACTTCCCAATCCTTACAACTATACATCTTTGTTCACAGTGGAAATATACCAAACCTATCCCAAAATTCAAAACCGAACGTGCTGACTGGTGCTTATTTCAACGCAAATCAACTGAACTCCTTAACTCTCATAATCAATCTTTGAATATAAATCAAGAAGCAGCAACTATAAAGAAATGTATAATCTCTGCTGCAAACGTATCGATTCCGCAATCTAAAAACATCCCTCACAAAAAGTTCGTCCCTTGGTGGAATTCCGAACTCAACACATTACGAACTAATAAACAAAACCTTTGGAAGATTTTTAAAAAATATCCTAATGACATAAACCTTATAAATTTCAAGAAAGCAAATGCTCTGTTTCGCAGAAAGGTAAAAATCTCTAAACTTGAAAGCTTCCAAAATTTTACAGAGAAAATCAACCCCAATGCTAGCAGCAAAAAAATATGGTCAGACATAAAAACCCTCACTGGCAATTATTGTCCACACACCATTAAAGTATTAACCACCCCATCGGAACCTTTGACCGATGCAAACATAATTTCTGAATATTTTGCTAAATGCTGGTCAACATATTCCAGCGATCTAAGTTTTTCCCCCTCTTTCCGCGACTCCAAACTGACAGCAATGAATAGCAACTATATTATATCAAGTCTCAGTACGTCTGCCAAAGCTATTGAACTTCCTATAAATACTTTAGAGTTCGAATGCTGTCTTAGTTCGGTCAAAGGTAAGACTCCAGGTTTAGACCGTATCTCATATCCCATGCTCAGTAACGCTCCATCAACAGTTAAACAACGTTTAATATTCCTTTACAATAATATTTTGAACAAGGGTGTGATGCCACAAGCATGGAAAACTGCTACCTTAGTCCCCATTCCAAAATCCAAGCAAAATCCTACCAACACAAATAGTTATCGACCTATTTCCCTCCTATCCTGCACCAGTAAATTATTAGAAAAAATTGTATCGAAGAGACTACTTTGGTATATCGAGAGAAATAATTTCATAGATCTCAACCAAGTTGCCTTTAAACATGGCCGGAGCACAATTGACTCCTTACTCCATATTGACGAGTTTGTCTCCACAGCCCTATCATGTAAAAATCACGTCTCAATTTTATCTCTAGATTTCGAAAAAGCTTTCGACCGTATTGGCTTCCACGTAGTACTTAACAAATTGCAAAAATGGAAAATTGGACCAAAAATTTACAACTTTGTAAAATCTTTCCTAACTAATAGAAAATTCAGAGCGAAGGTAAATAACGTTTATTCAGACATCTACAACCTGGATAATGGTATTCCTCAAGGGTCACCTCTGTCAGTGGTTATTTTCATTATTGCTTATAATGATATAAGTGAAATTATTATGCAATTCAAAAGCGTTAATCACACTTTATACGCTGATGATGTCTACTTATTATCAAAATTCAACGATAATTCTCGTACACAAACCACTTTTAATGACATTCTCGAGCGCATCAACACTTGGTGCACCCAATCGGGTGCTTCAATTTCTCTAAGCAAAAGCAAACATTTGCACATTTGTAGAAAATTATCATGTTGTTGTCCAGTTATAGGTTTAAATAATGTTTTAATTCCTAATGTAAATAAGTTAAGCATACTTGGTACTATATTCGATAGTAAATTTACTTTTAAGGAACACTGTTTAGCTTTAAAAACAAAACTAGCTACCAGGCTTAACATTGTAAAATATCTAGCTTCCAAAAATAGTTTCATCCATACTAACACCTTGGTTAACGTAACAAAATCGATTATTTTAGCTAAAATAGATTACGCCCTAGTTATATATGGAAAGTGTGCAAAATCAAACCTTCGACTACTCTATTCGTCCTACCATGCAGCCATAAGAACCAGCCTTAAAGCATTTAGAACCAGCCCAATAAAAAATATTCTCGCAGAAGGAGGCTTTTCATCAATCGAAGAGAGGAGAGATATTCTTACTTCAAGGCTTGTTGCCAAAATCTACGACTCATTCAGTTCCCCAATTCACTCTGACGTTCTCAAAATTCTTGGCCGATCCAAAATTCCTAAAACACCATCCGCCCTCTACTCCGCTTTAACGTTTGCTAAACAAATAGGTCTTGGCCAATTCAAGATTAAAAAAGTTGAAATTGAGAAACATCCACCATGGTTACTTTCACAAGATTCAGTCAACACAGAACTCTCCAGATATAAAAAAGACTCAACGCCTAGTGAAAAATATCTTCAACTTTTTCATCAGATGATAAGCAACTACGTCGAAAACCATTACGTCATACTTTTCACTGATGGATCTAAGAGCGAAGAAGGCACGGGTTTCGCAATTGTTGAATCAACCACTCATGTCGTTTCTACAGAAAAACTACCGTCATATTTTTCAATCTTTTCTGCCGAAGCGTTGGCAATTTTAAAAGCTACAGAAATAGCTGTGAAATCCAAAAAGAATACGGTTATTTGTACGGACAGCCTTTCAACTCTAACCGCAATCCAAAACGTTAATAACCGATCCACCACCATCAGCAAAATAAGAGACAACGTTATAAAACTAGGAACTCGTTTAAAACTTTTCTGGATACCAGGTCATATCGGAGTTAAAGGAAATGAATTTGCAGATCGAGAAGCAAAAATAATCTCAAAAAACAACAACCAAGTAACTTTACAATATCCACCAACGAAAAATGATATCTTAAAGTTAGCTAACTCCTATTGGCAACAACAAAAAGAATTGGATTGGTCTCAATACCACCATCACTACTCTTCCCTCAACCAACATCGAAACCTTGCTATTTATCCAACAACTACATCTGCAACCATGAATAAATGCTTCATCAGACTGAGAATCGGACACACTCAACTTACCCACAGTTACCTACTCAACAAAGAACCACCTCCCATATGCCAATTTTGCCAATTAAATCTACAGCTTTCCATCAATCATTTAACGACTGACTGCACAAAAGTAAATGAAATTTGTAACAAATTATTTAATAAAAATTTTAAAAATCTTCTAATATTTCCATCCGAACAAAACATAAAAAATGTATTTAAACTATTGAAAGTATTGAATTTAAATAATTGTATCTAACGTTAATATATTTGGTTCTTTCTCCGGGGGCGGTCAGAAGAGGTAGGATCTATTGGTCATGCCTCTTTTGGCCGCCCCCGTAGCTGGACATTGAAACTATATACATAGGTATTTTATTCTTTTATTTTAAAATCTTCAGCTAGAAGCCCTGGTAGCTATTAGCTTTAAGTATTATATTGTACATTAATGTTTAATATAATAAATAATAATAATAATAATTCTCTTTCTTTCTCTTTTCACGGTACTCCTCTATTGCTGCTCTTGTTTTCCGTTGCAGCAATTGCATTCGTGCATTTTCTGTCTCCTGCTTCAATGCCGCGTTTTCTTCTTCTGGGTGGTTGATAGGCTATGGTGGTCTCGGCTGTCTCCTTAATGATGTCGCGATATTGGTTCCACCGATTGTTGAAGCTTGTGGCAAGAGGTACGGCAGAGAGTTTCCCGGTAAATTGCTCTCTGGCTTTCTCAGATGTGCTAAGGCATACAATGTTGAATTTTTTCCTTTGGGCGGTCTTCGTTTACTTTTCGTTAGACAGTCTGGCTCTGGAATTTGTCTCAACAAATAATTGGTCAAAGTCCAGGTTTGCACCTCGGAAAGCTCGCACCTCCAAGATGTGCAATGCGTGCCTTGCACCAATTAACACCTGATCGATTTGGTTGGCGGTTCGACCGTCTATTGATCGCCAGGTTGCTGTGTGTGCCCTTCGCCTGGAAAACCTAGTGCTACTTATTGCCTTAGTACGAGCCGCAGCAAAGTCAATAATCGATAGGTACCAATAGATGTTGGTACTCCAATTTTAGTGTCTTGTGGGAAAAAATGCGACCTTATTTGAGGGCTTACATTATCGTCCCTACCAGTCGACTATTCAACTTTCATGTTAACCGGTTGGTCAACAGACAACCTGGAAATTTGATTTCCTATCGAACTAATTGATCTTCTATTTCGACATATTTTCGATAAGTATTTAGAAAGATTACTTAAATTAAGTTGAGTTTCAGGACTTGTTTTACCCTTGATTTGAGGGATGTTTTTTTTTTTTTTTTGAGAAAAAATTAACTTGAACAGGAAATTACTATCCAAGTCAAGTCTTTCCTCATCTCAAATTCAATGTGTTTAGTTCTTTTTTTTTTGTTTTTGCATACAATTTGCATGCACATCCCTTATATTAATTCCCCCTGCCCCACCATAATACTTCTCATAAACTTATCGATCTGACACCCATCAAGATAAATGAGAAAATCATTACTCTTCAAATTGTGTTTCTCTTTGAAAAATTGTCTCCGTAATTTTTCCATTATCCATCCACATCCTGCATTATAAATTTTAAAAATAGAACTCTCTCCCACCGCCATACCGCGCTCGTCATCGCCACCTTCGTCGTTGTCGTCGTCCTCTGCAACATCCATTATGGTTGTGTATATTGATGATGATGTTGCTCCATAGCAAGGCTATATTATAGCAGCTTGCTGATGCTTGTTGTCTTCTTCCTTGTCGCCTATTGGGTCAGCCTCAAAAGGCATATTCAAGTTGGTCTTGGATGTACAGTACTTTCGATCCCCCTCTCTCTTGTCGATACACAGAAAATGATATCCGCAATATGTCAATAATTGACTCCTATCCCGCCCCAATTAGCCATTGTTCGTATGTGCATGCACAATGCCCTGCTCATGTCCCTTGTACGAGAGTATATCTTAAATACTCGTCGTATACAATGCATAATGCTATTCTAGACTTAAAGAGAGCATTAATAAATCTCGAATGAATATTATATATTTATGTGTGTGTGTGTTGAAGGTAGTATCAGCGCCTGCTGTTCAAAATGTTGGTCACGTCCGACACTATGCTGAATTTGGATTCAAAGCCTAGCCATATCTATAAACAGGGATATAATGTGCAGATGGATTATTCTTTCCTCGACCACATCTTCACGTCCTAAAATTTATATAGTGGACAGAAAATAATTGAGTTAAACTTTTGAATATGAATTTGCCAGAGCACAAAGGACAATCTTTTATTTTTTTCTTATTTCTCTTATTTATTAGTTCCGAAATGGGAGTATTATATTATGCCGATCTGAATGTGGATGAGAGAATGTGTCAATAATTAATTCATAAAGAAAATCCATGGACAAAGGAAAAACACTATCTGGATGTGTAGATGCATTTGAATGCATTATCGTTGCTTGGTTTGTGTTTAGAAAAGGATATCCGTTTATTTGTTCGACAGACGGCTTTCCACACATCACAGCTCCTTAATGCAGATTCAAAGAGAAATAAGAAAAGAAACAAAGAATGTGGAAAATCTTTAAAGGAAATTGTGTTTTATATCTTACACACAAACATACTTTTAATACATTTACCTTTCTAAGTCAAATTAATCTTTTAGTTCGTTCTTGTCAACTTTTCAGCTCTTTGTTTGATCAAAAGAAAGGTGTAGCATGCGGACAAAAAGATTTTATTTTATTATCCCTTAACCCAGAAAACCACAATGAAATAAAATCCAGGTTAGGCTAAGGCAACAAGTCAATTTTAGTGAGTACAATCATTATACGAATACGAATATGAATATGAATATGAATATGAATATGAATATGAATATGAATATGAATATGAATATGAATATGAATATGAATATGAATATGAATATGAATATGAATATGAATATGAATATGAATATGAATATGAATATGAATATGAATATGAATATGAATATGAATATGAATATGAATATGAATATGAATATGAATATGAATATGAATATGAATATGAATATGAATATGAATATGAATATGAATATGAATATGAATATGAATATGAATATGAATATGAATATGAATATGAATATGAATATGAATATGAATATGAATATGAATATGAATATGAATATGAATATGAATATGAATATGAATATGAATATGAATATGAATATGAATATGAATATGAATATGAATATGAATATGAATATGAATATGAATATGAATATGAATATGAATATGAATATGAATATGAATATGAATATGAATATGAATATGAATATGAATATGAATATGAATATGAATATGAATATGAATATGAATATGAATATGAATATGAATATGAATATGAATATGAATATGAATATGAATATGAATATGAATATGAATATGAATATGAATATGAATATAAATATGAATATGAATATGAATATGAATATGAATATGAATATGAATATGAATATGAATATGAATATTATTATGATTATGCATATGAATATTAGGGGTGTCGGAATTTTGTTTTTATATTCAAAATGGGTATGGTAGATCTTGTAAGAGATTAAGAATGAAGTAATTTTTGTTCTTGGACATTTTCAAAAATGCAATTTTGAGACTCCGCGGCGGTTTTTAGGTAAAAAAAACTACAATTCGAAAAAGTGGTCAAAAAAACCATTTAAAAAAACATGTGGTCACAATTACTTATTATGTTTTATTTTGGATTTCTTTACTCATTTGTATTGATTGATTATCAAGTATACCATACTGAATATTATTGTTGGCCTTATTGGAACATTCTATTTAGAAAAAAAATCCTTGCAAACAGCTAGAAAATCGATAGTTTTTTTGGGGGCTTTCATGAAGATGTAAGGTAAAAAGTTATTTTATGAAATTTTAAAGAGAAGTCTTTTACTCTATTTTCTTAGCAGCAGGTTACAAAAGTCAATACAAATCATTTTAGGTAACTGTGACGATAGAATTCGAGGTGTCTAACAAATTTGACATTACGATAGAAGGAAAGATAAGGAGACTTGGTCTTGTAATTTTGTCTGTTTGGCAATTTGTTTGGTCACTCCCCGATTTTTAATATTTGTATGATGAAAATTAATAGTACCCGCTATACAACTTTGTAGCCATTAATAGAATCTTATTTTTCATAAGAAACGGTTCCCATTAAAAAATAGATACAGCCAAAACAGCTTAATCAATTTTCTTCTTAGTACATACATAAATACGTAGAATATTTGGTGTTGATTATTTCCCCAGTTAAAAAAATTTTTTTTGGGAGCCAAAAATAAGAGTCATGACATACAACTTTACATAGGTAATCTTATTCTTCTCAAAGATGGTCCCAAAACTTTTCTTAAAAAATAAAAAAAATTACTTTTAGTAAAAATACCTTTGGATGGAAAACTATTTTTCAAAAAATGGTTATTAAGTTATGATGGAACCAGTTTTTTGATTTTATATTTTTCTGAAAACGGCGTGACTGATTTCAATTATTTCTTATGAAAAAGCTCCCAAAACGCTCAAATATTTTCAAAAATTGGTTTTGGATTAATAAACCGATTTTCATTTTTTGTTTTGAAAACCTCATATTCAGTCGATTTTTTAAATATTTGGTATTAAACGGTTTTTTAACACCCTTTAAAGTATAAAAAAAAAAATATATTCTACGTAAATGTTAAAAAACTATCGAAAACGACTCCTTACGATGTTTCTTTGTGCTTAAATTTGAAAGGTTTACTATATACAATAAAATACTCTCAGTAACTACTAACAGTAAGGCCCCTTGAATGCATTTTATGATTTTGAATTATTTTACTTCCAATGGGATTTAAAAAAAAATTTGTTTATAGGAATTTCAAATTTCAAAAAACTTAAAATAGTATTACAATTTTTATCTACAGCATAATAACAACTTAAAACTTAAATACATAACAAAAAACAGCATACATTTTCAGCCTAAACTACATTATGTAAAGATCGAATTCCATGCTTTTAAATATTTTTCTCTCAAAGTATCCACTTTTTTCGTATCAACGCACTAGAATGTAACTTTCGTCTGATTTGTAGTTCTGTTCTCTTGTTAAACCCATGTTCTTAATCTTTTTTCTATTTTTTTTTGTTTTCATTCAATGGAAAAATCTGGGAAACCAGAATTTTTTATAAAAAAAAAAAACTGATGACGGATGTGATTCTAACACGAACATACCTAAGAACGAGTTTTTTCTGCCCGCCTTGACAAAATCATCCATAAAACCTGTGTTTATCATTAGGGTCATTGTTTAAAAGCTTTTTTTTTTCATCCATAAAAACTGATATCATTTGTTTTAAAAACTACTGTCATTGATTTTTGTTCATCAATTATGTCAACCCTCAAGGCTCTCACCCCGAAAAACATCTCATATCATATAGCAATTTTAAGACATTGATCAGAATACTACTATAGGTACCCACTGTATGCCTTTTTTTCAAAATTTATTTACCCACATGTTTCATCACATCAAGACGATGACTTGTGCCTTGTGTTGTTGCTGTTTTTCTATATTTTTAGAAATGACGTCTACTACGACGACAACAACGACAGCTTTCGAGGACAGATTGATTTTTCCTAATTTTTCTTATTTTCCTATTTCGTCATTTATGGTAGATATGTGATGATGAAAATAGGAAAAAAAGAATTTCCTTGACAAGGATATTTAAAAAAAAAGGAAGAAAAATAACAAAAATTCACTCAACTGGATAATGTTCGCTGATCAGCTTTTATCTTAACGAAAAACTAAAGGTCCATGTTATTCCAGTCCCATATATATTGGTGATTTCATTTCTATAGGCGGATAAATAATAATTTTTGCTGGCCTAGATGTCTTTCTACTCACATTTTTCTCTTTCTTATTTTGTTGTATTTGTATTATTAAGTCTTGAATAGCAAGTTGACAAGTATCACACGTTTTTTTTTTTGTATATGTACGTGACTAAGTTGTTAATGATAGCCCCATGGAATCACTAAAGTTAAAAATCTTTAAGACAACTGATTCCGTATTATATTATGTAGTCATAAATACACAAATATATTATTTTTTTTATTTAAGAGTTTGTTATAAGAATATTCAATTTATGTTGATGGTTGATTTGATATGCCTTTAGTTTTAATAAGGAGATTTTTGTATCTTGAAAATGGTTAAGCAGTCATTTAGGGTATAAGTTGTAAAGGACATTCAAAATAACTGCTTGTGTGGACAAAATTGGAAATATTTTTAAATTGTTGTTTTCTTTGTTTTTGGAAAAATGGCAAACTATTATTTAAATATTTATGAATTGTTTTTGACTATTATAAAAAAAAAGTTTCAAGTTTGATATAATATTAGATAGGAAATGATTTTTAAATGAGTTTGCGTAGGTTTTCTTTAAAATGAGTTGATACCGAAAAAAATACCAGCAACTCTACTTACAAACGGTTATGGTTTTTTTTTTTGTGTCAAGCACCAATTATCCGATAACTTTTTTCAAATTGAACATGGTTAAACCACTTTTGATATGAGTTATGAAATTGCGATACTAATATTGTATGTAGATATGAGAAGTATTGGTGAACTTGAGGGAGAGAAGTAAGTTCTACTTAAGAACAACTTTTTTACAATAGTACCAGTAACTTATGTAAATTAGTTACAACTCTTTCTGCTGGGACTTTCAATGTGAATTGCCATGACGGAAAAGGGTTTTTGAATTTTCTATTTCATATTTCAATGGGGATTTCGTCACGTCATTTGAATTAAAATTAATAAATTGAAAAAAAGTTATATACATAGTTCGCTGTGAGTTTCCAAGTTTTAAATTTTGTACCCGACCCTTTATCATTTGTTTTCCCTAAAATGATCTTGTGTTAGTTTATAGGCACTACATTATGTAAATTTGTGGTGTAAAAACACTTTCCTATAGTGTAAAAAGCTTTGCAGAAACTCGTTAATGATCTCCAAACCATCTCCTTTACATAAAATACAAACATTTTGGGAAGTGTTTTCATCATATAAAATGATTTTAATAATACAATTTCTATTAAGTAGTGAAATAAATCAGCTTAGTAAAAGACTCAGCTAAATTATTTTTTTTTGTATTTAAAAAAATATCCAAATTATAAAAAAAATCAGTTAGAATTTCTTATATCTGTTCCAAGTCAATATTTACTCGTATATAAAAAGATATTTTTATTTTATTTATTTAAATAAAGAATATTAAAAATAAAAAAAATATACATAAATTATGTTTTCTATAATTGTTCTTTTTTTTTGTTTCAGGTAAGGCCAATTGAGTTTAATGGTAATCTACTTATGGTGAGTGTCAGGCTGTTAAAATAGTTTTAATTTTTCAAAATATTTTTTTCGGAAATGTTTCTCAAAGTATTTTTAAGAAAAGAATGAAAATATTCTATATATTTTTAATTTTTTTAAAATGTTCTGTCTTTTTTTTTGTTATTTTGCAATATATTTACTAGTCAGCAGCGAAGTTATTCATGAACTCTAGTTTTGAACTTAAACTAAGATTTAATGAATATAAATTAGGAAATGTTCTTACTTATGTAACTAAAGGATGGGCAATCTTTTAGGTCGGTATGTAAAGATTGGTAAACTTTGACATTTATCAACCCATTAACTTAAGAAGACATGTTTTGAATCGGTAATTCAGTTTATTGCAATTTTTTTTATACTAACCGAGGGTCTTGAAGATTTCCATTGGATACAAAAATCTCGAGTTCGATGTTTTTAAAGATTTTTTTTATCCAAAGTGAAGTTTTCCCTTAAACTTTTAAGAAATTGTAACAGAAACCTTTTGAAAGACTTACTGGCAAATAATACAATCAAATAACTTTATAGAATCTTTATGCAGTCAAAGCTTCATGGTCCTTTTTTAAATTAATTTACAAAGGTCTATCCGAAAATAGATGCTAGTCTCGATTAATTTTCTATATTTAGCTTTCAAACAATTTTAAAGAAGCATTTATTGAATTCATGACTCCTTTAAGAGATTAATTTTCGTTGAAAGCGGTATAGAAATCTTATACACATCCAGATTTGTTACCTATCAATATTTCTAAGCTAAAAGAAACTGAAATGTTAGTTGGGTACCTTGCAATAAGTACCTATAAATCGCAAGTAAAAATTAAAATATTGTTCTGAAAATTCAACTTTTAGGTTCATCTCGAATGAGTTGATAATTTTCGTTTATTCAAATTAATATGCCAAAAATACTGCATACGAAAAATTTGTATTAAAAATGTTTAAAAATTGTATGCATAATGTATACCTACCTAGTTAGATTTTTTTGAAACCGCTCGAACTACTTGAAAAAGTTTTTGCAAGAAAACTTATGAACTAAACATACCTACAGACTTTAATAGAATGAATAGTCCTGATCATATAAAGCTTCCTAAGCTATTGAACCTGCGTATAACATTAATACACTTAAGAAATATCAAAGCGCACCTTAAGTTTTTTCCATTCGATGTCTTCATCTCCTATGTTGCGAGGAAATATGAACATTTTGGATTAAAAGCAGAACCACACACACCCAAACCTACCTTTGGCTCCAGTAGTAATATTTTAATAATTTATTCAATCAATTTTCAATATCACTTCCTGCCTTACAGTGTTGAAATCATTTCGTTTATCTTTTTTGATGACTTTAACAACTGGTTTTTCCTTGTATTGCGATTCGTCCTTGTATTGCGCAGAATATGACAATTTTACCTGTGCGGCATGTATCCATCCTTTTTTGGAATCTAGTGCAAAAGCTAGCCACAGTTGAAACTATCCAACATAGGAAACTCCACCACTTCAATTAGATCTCCATGGATTCAATCCGCTTTCCATCGTTTAATTAAGACAGAAAAAAGCAAAAAGACAGAAAGACCCTTCCTATATGTGAAATATTGGAAGTGGAATGTTCTTTGGTGGCATTTCAGGGTATCGCCTACTGCATCAAACAAGAATTTTCCGAGAACTGCATTTATAGTCTGAATGAGAGATGAACTCTTTTCGAGTTCTTCATTTGGCAACCTGGGCACTGTATTACTACTTTACTCTTGATGAACTGACTTTTATGGAATCGCATATAGAGATTGAATCATTTATCTTTTGGATTTCAATCAGAGGGACAGTTGAAGTTGAAACCCTGAGTAAGTTGTCATTTTTTTTAAGATTCGGTCACAGATAACTTGAGATCCAACAAGTGTCGATTGCTAACCACATCTATCGTAGACGGCTTTGAAAAAATCTCTGGCATAATCAACTTTCTTCTTGTTGCAGTATGTTCCTACTTCAGATGGGCCAAATTTTAATTTTTCAGGAAGTAAAATAATAGTAAAATGGTTCCCCACTTAATTGCAATTGCAACGGCCATTTTGTCTAATTATTTCGATCAATTAACTAGAATGTTCCATTCACCGAATAATGTTCATGTTTTATGCTAATGGTCTCCAGTTTTTAAGATCAATTAAAAAAAAAAATAATAAATTTGTTGGCGCAACAGCTCGTGGAGAACTAGGGCCTAGTGACTTACAACTCTCAACCATTCCTGTGTTCGTTGTTTGTTGGCAAAATGGAGGGGACCTACATAACTACTAAAACATTTCTGTTTTTAGGTGGCAGCGGCTGGGAATCGAATCCAGACCTTTGGCATGATAGTCCTACGCACTAACCATCATGCCACGAGGTACTACAATTAATTAAGATCAATTAAGCGATGGGAATAAAGTACTTAGCTTTTTCTCACTCATATTTTTTCAAGCTTGTATGATACTTTATTTTTCAAATTAAGTTCATGATTTTTAAGACCTGAAATATTTTAGAATTTTAGCAAAAATATAAAACCCTTAATTAATAAATGAAAAATTGCTAAATAAGTTTAAAACTATATTATTACCTTTTAATGATTGACAAAAGACTTTTTACCCAAAAAAATATGTCTTTCAAATTTACAGCACCACGTTCATAAATGTGAGAAGGTATACATTGTCACAGTTTCAATTAAACATAATTATCTTAGTTCTTCGCCTATGTACCTATTAACCTCATGCAAACCAACATTCTCCACATACACACACACACACCTACCAAAACACAGCACGCGCGTTATAATTAATTCAATTTTTGAAACGGAAGAAACCTGCCATTTTCTATGGCATCTAATTTCATTACCTTTTTCATTATGTGTCATCAGTATTCCTTGTGTGTGTATGTTTTCTTTGAAACAATGAAATGAATAATGATTTAGAGTTACGCATCCTTGAGTCCTTGGAAAATATGCAAAAAGCAAATAACAGAAAATAAAAACAAACAAAAACACACCACCACCACCGTACCGCATCGCACCGCAACAAGCCCTTTGCACGTAACTATTTTGATCCAATTTTAGAACAATCCTTTGTCCGATCCATGTAGGCGTTTCATTTTAATTGGTGAACCCACTACTGGTGCTCCACGTTGCTTTGCTTCGACTATTAAATATAAAAAAGGGACACCTAGCAATAAAATAGAAACAAAGAGAAGAAAAACAAAAACCGTAAAGAATCCTTGTGACGGCGCGAAGCCATTTTAGCCATCAAGCATCACTCAACGCATCCTTTTTGAGCCCAGAAACGGAGAGAACATGAACCCAAAAGAGGCTTCCAGTTGAAGAAGAAAAATAAAAAACAAAGAAAAAAAAAAGAATTCATGAAAAATCCCTTTTAAGTGGCATCATGTTCATCAAGCAGCGCAGGCGGTGGCCTGCAAAACGTCATCGTCATTCACCATAAACGAAAATCAACCAAAAAAAAAAAATGGAATGGCGGTGGTTAGGATAGACTACTCGTATATACTTACATATATATGAGTAAAAGACTTTAAAAAAACACAGAGGATTAGCGTCGGTTTTCTGCCTGAATCTATTTTCGCACACAAATTGCCAATTTAAAATGGATATGGGTAAAAGGACTTTCTCCGATTTATTATATTTCATGCAACGTTGTCGCGTCATATTGCGTCCTTCCGCGATGCCTCGTCATCATATCAACGTGCTCCCCAAACTCTTAGACGAGTGTCCTTTCTCTCATCATCATATATGATATGGGAACTCCTTCGACAAATGATATGCCATGTAGGTAGGAATTTATTTTGTTATACTAACATACTACCTTCACATGATTGCAAAAGTAGTCCTTAGAATAATAGATGTATACGAGGACATCATGGCATGTCCTTGTGGAATTATGGGGATTTTTTTTTGTTCAGTTTTCTTTTCTAGGATTTGATTGAATTTTTCTTCATATTGTTTCTCTTCTCTTTCTTTCGATTTACCGCTATGATGATGACAAGTATTGGTTTCGGAATAATATCCCAAGCCCTTGGAATTCCATCAATCTTAATGTCCGGTTGTAGAAATTGGATGTCACAGATGTTTATGTTGGAAATTATTATAATTCGAATATTATAGGTACATATGAAATATTAAAAGGATTGCATTAAAGTAGATACATAATATTCGAAATTTTGAGCAGTGAAAAATGATAACATTTCACGCAATATTTTTCACATCGTATTTTAAATTTCACTATAAGTTATCATATGGAAAAAATCTTGAAAAAGCTTGAAATAACTTTAACTAAGTGAAGTTTTCAGATCAACTAGTCCATAATTCAAGTGAAAATTAAATAATCGTTGTAAACTTTTAGAGTGAAATCTCTAACGTATTATTTCACTGCTTTAAGAACAAAATTAATGAAATAAATCTATCAAACTGCTTTGAACTTCCCCAGGCTTTTAACTCTGCATCCATAGTTCAAGTGAAAATTAAATAATTCACTGTGAATCTTGGAATGAAATTTCATTCCCTAGTCCTAGAACAAAATTTATTTCTGATCGTCTATCATTTCAAACTCAATCTATTGTTCACGGCTCACTCTTCTTATCAACATTTCGAGTGAAAATGCTAAATATGGAGTGAAAGTTTATCTTTTCACTTGCACAGCATTTGAAAACCAATTGATTTTTCTGCAAATATCAAGTTAAGCTAAACTTCATATGTTTTTTTCTCTTCTGCGTCCGGAATTCACACTTTCCAGTCCATGTTGTTCTCCTTATTAAAAAAATGAAAATTTTCAGTGTGAATATTTGGAGCTAAATTTCAATTTTTCATTCCACAACTCTCAAGTTTTTTAAACTTCTCCAGCCTTTTAGTATCTGTGTTTCATGGTTCCTCTGGTTCACATTTCCGAGTAAAAATTAATGGTTCAGTTCATCTAGCACATAGTTCGAGTGAAAATTAAATATTCATTGTGAACTTTTGGTATGAAATTTCAATTTTTGATTCCACAGCTTTTAGAGAAAAATTAATCAAAGTCACAATAAATTACCAGATACGTTTTCTTTCAATATAAATGGTTTTTTTGCATAATAAGCGTTTTTCAAACATACAAGCATCGTGTCGTATAAAAGAATATTCATCCGCATGGATATATACTGCGAAAAAACGTGTCTATGCCGCCGCCGTGTGAACTAGGCTTAAGGGTTGTGAATTTTACTAAAAATTTTAAATTCTTAAATTAATACTTCAAATTTCTTTTTGTTGTGGTTTTGTTTGCAGATCTTAGAAATATTGACCTATTAAGATTGTGGAATAAATAAGTCTTTTATTTCATGACAGATTGGCTTTATGGTGACAAAATCTTATGTTCAAGAAGTCTTCTAAATAAAATTTAACTTTTTTTTTGTTTCAAAGTAAATTTAAGAAACTCAACATTCACCATCATCTCTCAA
The DNA here is from genome assembly GCA_946251815.1 of Dasysyrphus albostriatus. Taxonomy (NCBI): domain Eukaryota; kingdom Metazoa; phylum Arthropoda; class Insecta; order Diptera; family Syrphidae; genus Dasysyrphus; species Dasysyrphus albostriatus. The sequence goes on from OX276336.1 coordinate 146,105,009, forward strand.
GCTTTCCCATTCTCTCAGCTTTGACTAAAGTTCTATCGATTTTTTATTTTATTGAAAACTAAAGAAATATACAAAAACACAAAAGGTATATGTATCTTGTATCTTAATAATAAAGACTTAATTGAACCACCAACAGTCTTATCCTGTTCACAAAACAGAAGGATATACCTTCGTCATCGTCTTCTACGTGATGTACATCAATTAAACAACATTCGATTTGTGTTCGTAAGTAACAGACGAAAACTTGCAATGCATTATAAACAGTTAGTTCCCCCTGTCCATTGCCTAAAGTAAAATGAACAAAAGTAAAATAGAAAAATCAAATCTCAGACCACCAGGATTCACAGGTTGAATCCTATTAAAAGTAGAAATCCTTTCGTCCTTTTTTTTCTAATTTTATTTGTGTTTATTTTGTAGCAGTTAGTTTTTTTTTTGTTGTATTTGTTGTATAGTCCCGTTTGGAATTGTACCTGATGGAGAAAATCCTAATAAATATAAAGAAAAACTTTCAATTAGTTTACTTCACAAGGATACAAAATACTAAGTCCTGATATAGACAAATGTGTTCTCGTGTTGTTGTGTTGAGTAGAAGTACTCGTAGTTGAGTCAGGTGAACGAAAATATATTTAAAGAAATTGGAGTTGGAGCGCTTCTAAGACCTCTCCTCGAGGCTAACCGCTTCTCAATTTTTAATTTAATGTCGTTTTCTTGTGAATGTGTGTGTTCGTTCAACTCCCTTTTCGTCCTTATTTTTTGGCTGTACCTAACCTATACAATCAAATTTATGTGCAGCGCGCTGGCATCAGAGAAGAATCTTTCTAAGAAAGTTATTTGCAGAAAAGTTGCACCACCAACTATAACTTACTACCTAGACCTACAGTTACAAAATTTACTACAATGTTACTTTGTGTGTGAGGCGGTCTTGATAACATCCTGCTGAAGGTAATAGGGCCTCGTATTCATCTTCTTCGACAGTGGAAAGAAGCCCCTAAATTAACCAGCTTTTGAAAAGTGAAGTGCAAATTATAATGTTGAGACAAGATAGGAGGTGCATAGGGTTTGGGGTGTATCCCCTCTACGCCACGGTACCTGGTATCTTTTTAAAGCCTGAATGCAAGGCGTGTCGATGATGGGGGTAACTTTTAGACAATCAAGGGAGTTGGTGTAATTTTTCTTCATTTTTTTTTGTCTCTTTTTTGGTGAAGGTCTGGTGAATTGTGATTACAGGGAATTAAAAGTATCTCCACTATACACACACAAACCTACAAAAATTTTATACCCTTGTGCATTCCTCTAGAAGATGACAATGAATGTTCGTTCCTTAAGGTATTTTCTTTCCCACAAGAGGTGTATATTTGATGATCATAAAATTTGTGTCTTTTTTGGAATTTAATTCGAAAGGATTTTCCAATTTTTTTTTTACTTTTTTTATAAAATTTTGTGTGTTCAGAAGATAGAAAATAGGTTTTATGGTTTCTGGGTTATAGGTCGACAAGGATATTATTCAGAAGAATATTGTTGGGCTTTGACAAGCATAATTGAATGTTTTTCCGGCTAGGCACCCACACACAGACATACAAGGTCTTAAATTTAACCAAACTTCCTTTGCGACACAATAAATCAGCGACTATATAATGTACAGAAAATCTCAAATTGCTTATAAAAGGATTTAGAGGTAAAGAAAAAGTTTTCAAGACTAAACTTTGATAAATATTGTACCTTTTTTGTTAGTATGTGAATGTGTGTGTGAGGAAGGGAGATGATGAAAGATGAAAAGAGAATTTAGAAGTAAGAATGAAGGTAAGGATATTAAGATAAGAAAAGGTTTAGGGAGTGTCTTAGAGTTTTTGTGGAAATTTTTGTGTTTTTATTTATTTTTTCCAGGAACAAGAAATTGTAGGTATGTACTTATGTGCTGAAAAAAAAAAGAAGAAAAGTCAGGAGTATCCTGTTGAATGTCACAAAAGATATAGAGAATAACCCGCATGGGTGTTAATTTAATTAAATAAAAATAGGTACCTATACATTTACTTTGTTTAATAAATATTCAACTGAACTTTTATTCATGTGAAGGTATACTTACCTAATTTTTGATATGAAAGTTCAGGAGTGGAATTGAAGCGAGTTGAAGCAAATTTTGTTTAAATTGGAGGAATTCGCTTAAGCTATAATTTAGTGAATTCCCTTTGATTTCCCATTTCGAAACAATTCAATGTTGGTTTTACGTAAACCAATATTGTGTTAAATTGAAGTTAAATTTTGTATATATAGTAAATATATTGTTTATAACAGGCTTATATTTATGTCTTCTTTTCTAAGCATGTTTGAAAGATTGTTTTCTACTATTTAGTTTCGTTTTCTTCTCAGCAAAACCTTTTAATTGACACCCATATTGTTTTTAGAGTTTTCCAATGCTTTGAAATTGTGACCAGATTACTTTTCAGCAAACCCGGCACCTATCCACATCTTGACTATAATTTTGTCATACACAAATGGTGATGTAAAATCGGAATAATGCTATCCTCTGCTATTCTCCTGACCCAGTGATCTTCGAAAATTATGGCCTGACTTTTTGTTTATCATTTCTTGAGTTGTGACTTCAATTAGAAGTCCTGGGGGCTCAAGGTTTTTTGTGCTCAGCCAACCACAACGAAATTAATCACTTGTGCACCACTCAATACGAAGAAGTAGAGTCTCCATAACTTTTTTTAAGTCTTTCTTCTGTGTCCATTAACGATATTACTTATATTCTCCATGAAGGGTCGCAGCCTCAGGCTGATATTTAAAGACGCTCTTGGCTGGGGAGCATTATTGTCCATCCGCTTCTCATCCCATTTCTCGCTTTACCTGATGCCCATTCAGTAGCTTCGGAGAATGCTGCTTTCAGTGACTAGTTTACCTGCGCTGTTTCCAAAAACACGTCCCGGTTTTAGAACCATTATTCATTGACGGTATAACCAAGCAAAAAGTAGTGCGTTATATCAAAACACGAAATTAATATTTTTCCATTTTGAGAGTTTCAGAAAATTATATATGTACTTACTAACAAAAGTTTTTCGATCACTGGTAAAATGCTAAGTGTTCGTCACTAAGATCCTTCAATAAAAAATCAGTTAGTAAGTGCAAAGCAATTATGGAATTAATCAGGAGAAGATGTTTTTTTTACAACTCTTAAAGCTCGTTCAAGTAAAAAGAATGGAGATTAACATTCAAATCCGTAAAATCTTTGAAATTTTTCCATTGGAAAAAGCCACGGAAAAAAAATGACTACGAGTTTCGATTGCAATACTGGAAGCAGTTGGTGAAAACAAGCTGGACATGGTAGTTGATGTCCAAATTCACTGAGAACTTTAGTTCCAGAAAAGGATTTTCTTTCAAGATGAAGTTGATGAGCTTCTACCTGAATTTCTTGGGTAAGAAACATAGAATAACATCTGTTTCATAGCTTTGCAAGAATTTTTGATAAGTTATACATAATTTTGCATATTTTAAAATTCGTTTCGAGATATTATTTTCTGTGTGAAAAAAAAAATGTTGAAACTACACCAACTTGCAGCAATTGCATAACAAATCTCAGCTAATGCCCTTTTGACCTCGGTTATCTATTAGCACTTCTATTGCTCCATTAAGCTCTCATCAATATGACATCTCCAGTATTTTTATAAACCCCAACATATTCAATGCACTCAATTTTCAATTGAAATGAATCGAAAACTACTTGAATCCATTGAAATAATTTCTCAGAAAAAAGAAAAACACTATTAATAACTCCCGATCCATTAAACTATATACTTGAACAAATGCCAGAACAATGCACATTTCACTTGCACTTCACAAAACGAAAATCTATACAACAATTAAAATTCAAAATAAATTTACCAAAAAATTCAAAAAATCCTATAAAATAGATATTAATTGGCTTCTTCAACTATATGTATACATACCTATGTATATACAGCTTCGCTTATACGCTTGAAATCCCTTAAATTGGTTTTCGTTGGAAAATTCATGTCATCTGGGTTTTTCCATTTTCAGCATCCCCATCAGTTCAACAGATTCAGAGAGTCAGTTAAATCCATTTTACTTTCCACGTTTCGTGGTACATCCAATTGAAATTCCGTTTTCCCTTCAATCGCACTTTGACTGTCATTCATTTACTTCGTTGAACAACAATATTCAACGCATCATGTAGGTATAGATGATATTCTTCCGCATCATTTATGTAAATGAAATGAGGTGGTGATGTAGATGGGAATGAGAAGGAGATATATAATAGATGTATCTGATAATCCCCAAGTTCTCCATGCGATGTTGTTCTTCATTGATCGGTATTCTGTCGCCAACAGTTCGTTTCGAATGGTAATTATATCCTTTCGTAATCGATTCTGATAATTTTCCGTCCAGTCACACTCTTGGCGACAGTCAGACAGAGCAAACTACATCACAACTTTTCTTTACTCTTACAGAACCCTAACACTGATTTTCAGTCAACACCACCATTCTGAACGATGTCAACTCAAATTGTTCGAGACGAGTGGAGTACTCGTATGTTTGTATGTGAGTCTCCTTTTCCGCATGTAAGTCGTCCTGAATTCGATTTCTGACTGCAGTTCCAGTGTCTTCCTTCATTAAAACCACTTTACACGATGTAAGCTTCAGTTTCAACGAAACCGCATAGATTGAACCGGCCCAGCAACGACGAACTGGATTATTGTAAACATCCTTTCCAGAATAGATATGTAGCTACATATACACATAAAACAGTAAACTACATGGTCATTTTGTGCAACAAAATGTCCTTTTCGAATAGAACTAACCATATCGTTGATGATGAAAAGAAGAGACACAAACCGCAATCGATATCTTACTTTGTGTTTTAGCCCAAACCGATTTTATACTATATCTTAGTTTATCATCTTCTTAAAGGTTTATTTACGTCAATTTATTGGCAATTGGAAAAAAAAGTCACACAAAGGAAGGGATATGAAGGACAGAAAGTAAATTTAATTAAATCAACTCGAAAGTAGCACTTATTATCTCTTTTTCTTTCTCTCTCTATCTCTCTTTCTGATAAGTAAACTACAAATAATGTGTATATTAGTGAATTAGTGTCAGTATCAATCAATATTGCAGAAATATCATTTACTGACTTTTCTCATCAATTTTATACAACTTAAGGACACGGTGACTTCTTCTCAGAAAAGCTATCAGCAATGAAAAAAGAAAATGTAATAGTCTGGTCAGGAAACCGCATTTTATGCGCTTTTTGGAAGGGACCTTTTTTATTACTGGAACTCTTTCCTTACACATTAACCCCTTGAACAGAATGAATGTAGCTGCAGCTCGCAGCATTAGTTGAATTTTAACTACTGCTACACCTTACATTCCTTGCTACATTTACGAATTCATTTTGTGGAAATGTATACTATTTTGTATCTTTTTCCTTTGACAGTGCTACACGCCAAAACTATACAGCTTCACCATTTTCTTTGCCCAATAAAAAAATGAAATTTACGCTTGGAGTCATTCAGGAATACGAATTCCTATCGCTTTGACTTCATTCATTTTCAAAAGTGGCGCCCAATCTATAGCGTAGGTTAATTAAAAAACCTCCCAAATTACTCGGAGTATTTCCATGATCAAAATAACCGTTAATAGCTTAAAAGACAGTTTTTGAGTAGACGCAACTACGGTTAAAATTTTGATGTTGCCACTTTTCGGAAACATACTAAGTTTTTTGTCAATTGATGGCACCCTGACTTTTTTGATCATTTTTAATATTTTAAATATGAAAAAAGTTGCGGAAATTTGTTAGTTTTTGGCATCTGGGTGGGGTTTCCGTAACTTAATCTTCAAAACTTTAAAAACTACCAAAAACTTGGAAGTCCCTTTGATCATAAATACAAAAGAGTAGGTATGTTCCCGAAAAATGGCAACGCTGTTATTTTACCTAAAGAAGCGTCTACTTAACACTTATCTTTTAAGACATCAACCATTATTTTTCCAACACACGTTTGACATCTAGAGGCGTTTCTGAATTTTTTTAGGATTATAAGCTTCCAAAAAATATCGGAAGTTCCACATATTGACATAAAAAAAATATGTTCCTTTAAAGTGGCAACATTTTAATTTAGAATAAAAGGAGGCGTCTATTCAACGCCTTTTTTCAAAATTAAATTTTTATTTTTCAACACGCATTTGACATCTAGAGGTGTTTCCGCAACTTTTTTTAAGTTAAGAACATCAAAAATGATAAAAAAGTAGAGGTTCCATCCATTGCCATATAAAAAAGTATGTTTTCGAAAAGTGGAAACACTAAAATTTTACCTAAAAGTGTGTATACTCAAAAATTTCTTTTAAGCTATCAATCTTTAGAATGCTGATGGACATTTTCCAAGTATTTTACGAGGTTTTTTATTTACGGATTTCGACACATTAGCTACCATTATTAAAAATAGCGCCCAAACGATAGGATTATAACAATTACTTTTAAGCTAAATAACGTCCTTAGCATGTTAAAAATAAATGTCAGCTGTTGAAATAAGGTTTTCTCCCACAAATAGTGCCGGGATTCCTAATTGGACAACAGATTGGGCGCCATTTTTCAAAATGGCGTCCAAGTAAGAGTATTACAAAAATGGATCCAAAGCTATATTTTATCCTTAATGTGAAAGAGACTAATATCAGTCATACAAAAATTAAAAAATTTCCCCGCCAAACAGCGTATGGGATTCGTTTGCATGAAACATTTTTAGAAAATAATTATTTAAAAAAAGAACAAATAAAGAAATAAGTGTTTAAGTTTATGGATCGAGAAATTTACTCTAATACATCAAACAAAACTAATGTTAAAGTTTGTCCCCAATGATCTCAGCAAATAATTAATTGATTTTATAGCATTAAATTGTATTATTTTATACATTTTCATACGCAAATGACACAGTTCAAACGAATATGTTTTTAAAAACTGCCCTTTTTATCCAGCTTAAGTTGAATATTTTCAAATTCGTCTTTAAACGATTGGGCGAATAAGTTGAAAACGGACATTTACGGATTAAATGCATACCATAAAAGAATTCATATAGAAAAATCTTCCTATTACGAAAAATCTAAAATTCTACAAAAAAAAATAATTTCCAAATAAAATATGAAACACCCTGTCTAAATATTCTATTATTATCATTTACTTCGGCTAATCATCGACATGGTTCGAATAGTCTTATCATTTTCGCAACAAAAAAGCAAAGTGATAAATGTGCCACTTTGCTATTTTCCAATTACAGACAGTATGTGAACAAGTTGTCTCATTTTCTGCTCCTTACAAAACTCTACCACTGCTCATCGCTCACCGTTCACCACCACACCACCGTCATCCCCAACCCAAACCAACAAACACTCAAATAATAAGATACCAATCATTAAATTAACGGAACACAAAACCCTGAAATAATAATAAAAACCCCAAAATGAAATATTGCCGAATCATTCACTTCATCCTTGAGCCCATTCCCCCACCACGAACAACAAAATCACCCGCCCACAGGCATGTAAGTTCATTTTGCTATGTAGAGCAAGAGTTACAATCAAACACCCACTCGGATAAAAAAAAAGTAGAAAAAATATAAATGTTTTATGTCTTATCGCTCTGTAAGGACGACGCGCAAGAGAAAGCAAAGCTGTGCGTAAAAAATGATGTGCTCGTGTGTTTCTCTCTGCTGCTGTTTTCCCCCTTTCTTCTATCAGGAATCAATGTTATGCTTAATGCAAGGATATGATGTGGAATTTCGTCCTTTTTTTAAACGAGTCTTGTCCATATACACCATCCATACTCTGAATGTCGTTCTGAAAATAGCTTGACGATGACTTTTTTGTGGGTTAAATATTGAGTTCAAAAAGGCCGACTTATCCTTGCTAGACTCAGATCTGTTCCTGTACTTTTTTTTGTTTTTCGTTGAAAAACAGTAAATTGTTGGTGTGTTCTTATTTTTTTTTTTGTTTCTCTCGAACCAACTTCTTGATTTTTTTTCCTTTGAGGTAGTTAAACGATATTTATTGAGATTGGATAAGGATTTATTGAGCTCAGAAAGTGTGGTTGTGTTGTGGATGGATTATACTGACGCCTTGGGTTCTGGCCTCCTCTGCCACATTTGATTGGTAATTAATTTTTTGACAGTCACAATCGAGGTGATCAATATTCATTGAGTTAAGCCTTACTATAGGCTTTATAGAGTTGGGAATAAATGATGATTGTTATGGTCCTTGATTTTCTATAGAATGTGTACTTCGACGACGCGATGTTTGAGTGCGATATTAATAAAAATTAAGTTGTAAGATAAAAGTCAATAGAATTAATCATAAACTTTTGGATTAAATCCACGAGGGAACAAAATAACATGTTGCTTGTTGTTTTATTTTTCAGAAGAATATTAATGAAAATATTCATAAAGACTTATGGAGACATAATTCTATGAAAATGTATTTGTTGGAAAATTAAAAGAAAACTGTGAATTTATAAAGTTTTTCGGAACTTCATCCCCAGAAAAATAAATAATACAAATTTTGCTTGATTTTAACGCGTTAAGTTCGAAAAAACTTTATAAATTCACAATGATACGTGTCCGCAAAAAGAAAAGTTTAAAATTTCGAAAAAAAAAGCTTGTGCAATCCTTTCCAAAATGGCGCCCAATCAAGGCCAAGTAGAAAAATAAAATTAGTTGGAATAACGGTTGAGGTCTCAAAAGATAGGCGTTAAGTAGCTACAACGTTGGGTAAAATGTCAGTGCTGCAACTTTTCGGGAACATACATTTTCTTGCGTGTCAAAGAGTAGGACCTGCACTTTTCTGTTATTTTTTAAATTTTGCAAACATGAAGAAAGTTGTGGAAACGGCTCTTGGCACCAAAACCATGTTAAGAAAATAATAGGTAGTCTCTTAAGGTATACATGTTATAATAGAATTCATCACCTTCGGGTGAATTGTCAGTGTTGCTACTTTTCGAGAATAAACTTTATTTAATGTCAAAGGACTGAAATTTGGTTTCCTGACCGAACTATAAATCCTTTCAAGTTGAAAGCTGGTACAAATTACGTATTAGACTTTTGAAATCGAAAAAATATAACCTTTAAGTCGATATTTAAAAAAAATTGATTCCCTCATAAATTAATGATTTAATAACCCACTTCTATGGAGCTTATAAATAAAATGATCGTCTGGGTCGAACGTACATGCTTTTATGTTCAAGACGCTGAGGGTTTAAGAACAATATAATGTAAATAAATTGAATGTAATGAAATATGATATTTAAAATAGCTAAAACACACAACTTTGTTGAGAGTTTGGGATGAAAAAAAAATCGCCATCTTAATTCTTGATTGTGTTTGATTTTATGGAAACAAATTTAAGCGGTTTCCTTAAAAAATATTTTTTTGTATATTAAATTCTTTAAAAAATTTGAAAGAAATTTGTTGGTTTGCAAGTCGTTAGTATTTATTACAAGTACAAGTCTAGTACTTGTACTTGTACTTGAAATTTTATAGCTCTGGTTTCAACATATTATCATCGACTACAAAAGTATAAATTACTGTCAGTGGAATATTAAAAATTTTAAGCTGTTGAAATTTCAAAATTTGAGAGTGTGAAAATATTTGTTTGAAAACAAAGTTCCCACTAGGTCAAGAGCCATTTCATCCAGCTCTAGGTAAGAATCAAAATATATGTATCTCTAAGGGTTTTTCAGTGCGAGATCATGCTAGTTCGGGGTTAAATCTGAGTTAACTCCAGAAACATTTTTTAGTCACTTGCAATCATAAGTTAACTGAGTAAAGTCAAGGGCCAAATTTAAGGCAATTTTCGTTGTGGCGCCATCGCCATCTAGATTTCGATAGTGAAAGCAATTGACAGACCAATTTCTATAGAGGCGCCATCTCTATTCTGAAAGTAAAGATCGTAGAAAGATGACCTTGCATAGTGTCGCACATCAATTTCAATAGATTTTTGACAACTGAAAGATAAAGTTAACCCTACACTGAAATGTGGCCCTAAGTCATATTGCGCAACAACTATGCAAAATATTATAAATTCATTCAATCATACAACGAAACTGAAATTTTAATATCATCTCAAAACTTGTAGCTTCAGATTCGAAGAAAGCATCTTATAATATCGGTTACAAGAAAATCTTCGTTGATTAAATTAAATTTCCCATAAATAGTTTTGTGAATTCCCTATAAAAACAAAATCAAAACTATTAATCCAGGTTAAAAGTTTAGGTTTTATAATTAACTTCTGTATGATGTCAAAGCTTGTTGATATCTGAAAATTATTCATTCCTAAACATAATTCAAAACAGCATCCTCTTACTATCTGGTATTCCTAATTCGAATTCTATTGAACGAAAATTCCTTTCAAACAAATTAAGAATTTCCTAAAATTATTTCTCAAAAGTACCTACCTACAAAATAAGCTACTTGTGTGAAAAAACTAATTTTGTTGAAATGCCAAAAAATTCAGTAAGCTTTTTTATTGTTGAATTAAAAAGAAAATTTATGAATTGAACAAGCAACGTGACAGCATGCAGGAAATGACTCCTTCAAAACATTTAAACAAACATAAAAGAATAGTTCTTCATTTCATTCTATATATGTACGTGTTGGGGATTTGTGTCCTAATCTGCCTTTAAGCGAAAACCTTTCAGTTTCATTTGGAATAACCTATGAGCTACAACAACAACAAAGATGCAACGAAATGAAAGAAAACGAACAAATTACTGTATATATATATGAAGATCAGGAGTCAGGACTCGGCGGTGGCGGCAACATTTAGCTGCTTTAGTATTTTTTGTTGTTGTTGTATCTATTGCAAGGAAAAGCGAGATGCACACAAAAAGAGTTCTTATTGAAAAGTTGTTTTAAGCTTTGAGAGTATTTCAACTTAGTATCTCACCTACATATATACGAGTATTTATGTATATATAAATGTTTTATCCTTATTCACTAGTAGAATTTTGTAGTTTATTTTTATCTTTTCTTGTTTAAGCTTTGTTTTCAATTTAAAGTTTTCATAAAGAGGACGAGAATATTAAAAAAAAATTATAGCTTCTATGAGAAGTGATTTTATGAAGGCATTTAAATGAAAAAGTATATAAGTATTTTCGTTCAACAAATTGAGTTTATAGGACTTTAAAAAAATTTAAATTTCTTTAAAGTTTTTTAAAGGAAGAACTCGATCAATAATTTATTGACAGGAATGCACTTTGTCAATTAGATTTTTTTTTAAATTAGTTTGTTAAATTTATGTACCGTAATTTATCTGTGTCCAGAAAAGAATTCAAAGTTTAAGGATATAAATGTTTGATATATAGAAAAAAATAGATCAAAAAGCTTTTAACTCCTTCAATTTGTCTTCCGACAAAACAAAATGACGATACAAAAAAGAAAGTATACAAAAAAAAGTTAATATTTTCAAGGAGGTTAAAGATGAGTGAGAACAAGTGAATCTCTTTACTTTATCTCATCTTCTCACATTTCTTCCATTATTCCCAGCTCATGTACATATATGCCATCCGTGTATGATATCTTAACCGAAGAAGATAATAATTGACATGGAAAGAGTTTCACTGACACAATATCTTTTCATACTATAACGAAGAAAGTATAGGTAAAGAAAAAATATCCTGTCTTTTATCATAAAGGTCCTTCATAATATGTAATATCATAAGCATCAATGGAAAAAAATTAAGTGGTAACAACGTCGAACAAGTCTTCATTGGTATACAACCATATGTATATAGTATATGCTAGTATCCTACATATTATGTACTTCCTGCCAAACAAGGAGAAAAAAAGGTGAGCTCTTAGTTTATTTTTCTTCCATTTTTTTTTTTTGTTGTTGCCATCATAATCACTTTCCTTTTGTACTGAATACTGATGTAACATTCAATCCCAAAAGAATTTATGCGGATATGGCGACGACGCGATGTTAGAATTGAAATGATCATAGAAATAAGTAAGATGGCCAACGCAGTAAAAATACTATATAAAACTTTATTTCATTCGTACAAAACACAAAAATGTTTCCTTACATGAGGCTCTTTATAAATATATACAGTCTACACTAATCATCACTTAATTGAGGTCAACTGGTATAACAATCAACTTACGATATTGGCCATGTCGTAAAATTGTGTGTGGTACTATTTTTTTTGTTCTATTATTATTCCAGTCGGAATGTACAAAAAGTAGTCTGCAATGACAAAATTTCAATAAAATTTTTGTTTGCCCTATCCATATGGGAGATTTTCCTATTTTTTCAGACTTATAGCTATTTACATTTCCTCCATTAGGTGACCATAAAATTATCTATCCCATCATAGCTTTTGAAAAACTGCTGCTCGAACAAGTTCTGTTTACAAAATTCACTTTTTCTGGTGCATTTTTTGCTAAAAGAAAATGGCGCCCAACGTGAATTAGCTAAAACTATGGAAAACATATTCTTAGGCCTTATGTATATTTTCAACTAATCGATAGTTTTGATTGAAACAACATGAAACTTAAAATGTGCGTAGAGTTAACAAATTTGTAAATTTGCAAATTTTACGAATGAATTTCTTGAAAACTTCTATGGCTAAAAATCATTTTTGCAAAGGGCTGTAGCCTAAAAATTATCGCCGCTATTTTCTATGAAAAACTTGTGCCGCCTCGCCTTAAAACAAATAAGCAAATTTACTAATTTCCCGAATGCATTTTTCTTAAATTTTCTTGTCGCAAAGATTTAAAGTTGCAAAAATGCGATTTTTATCTATTCGGCATATGTCAGCAGAAAAAGAGCATAACAGAGTACACCCTTTTTTATTTAAAAAAAAATTCAAAAAAAAATGTCATGCGTAAAATTTGGAAGTTGCTAATTCTGTTAAAGATTTACGGCACAAGGTAGCACAAGCTGAAAAAATGAATTTGCTAACTTCACGCTTGCAAAATTGTTCCTTGACAGTTAGTGTGTTTACGAAATCTCTTCGGCATATGGTAGCACAACTTTTATTTTTACAAAATTGCTAAATTTCAATAATTTTCATCCTAAAATTAGCTAATTTCCGAATTAAAAAAAATTTACGGCATACTTTGATCACAGTTCCTACACCCCTTTTTTTTGAAAATCGAAAATGGTGGTGCTTACTCCGTGCTTTGCAAAATTGTTTTTTGACCGCAAAAGTTCCAAATATGCGATTTTTTTCCGAGTTTTTTGTTCATGCTTGAAAAACTCAAGAACTTACTATACGATCGAGAAAAATTTTCAAAATTGTTTTTGCTATGAAGTAAGAAGTTCCCGAGTTTTTCATTTATTATCTTGCAAAAACAAAATTTAACAAAAAAAATAACAGCATCCCTAATCAATTAATCTGTAGTGTAAGTAGTTATGAAGAAAAATTATAGTATTCTCGAAAACGCTCAAAGTGCTTAAAATGCCTTCTGAATATTAGGGTCCTTCATAAATATTTGTGATTTCCTGCCGCTAGGCTTTTACTTATTTTCTTTTCATTCTCATTCTTGTTCGTTGTTTCATTTTTTTTGGTTGGTTAACTTTTTTTATGATTGCTAAAGGGGTGTATAGCCATAGGGTGGTATTACTGTTATGTGAAGTATGTGGTTATGCTAAGTCTTGACGTTGTCATGATTTTATCTCCGAGGTTTTTTTTCCTTCTTAATTTCTTTTTCTACGCTATAGAGACGAAGGATTATTTTTTTTTCTTTTGCCGCAAGTAAGTTCAAGAAAAAAAAAATGGTTCATTAAACATGGTTATATTCGGAGAAAATCACAAGCAACAAACATATAGTTTAGTAATTTCACTCACTTATTATAAGACCAGAATGACAAAAAAAAAAAAAAAAAAAAAAAACAGAAGGAATGGAAGAAAGGAAGAAAGACTAATTAATTTAATTAGGTACTTTCTTGTAATATAAATGAAAATGAATCCCAAAGCTAAACTGAAATGACAAACCGTTTTGTTTTGAAATATTATAAGTAGGTTGTGCCTGCAACAGGTTTGGTTTAGTAAGAGATTTGAAATTTACTCAGAGTTCTAGACGCTGCTGGCTGGCTGATTATATGTACATTAAGATCAACGTTGCTGGAATCAAACAATAAATTAAAGCATCTTTCTAATGAAATATAAATTAAGATTGTGAAACAAAAAAAAAATAAAATTACAACCTCCGATAAATAATAGTTCGAGATATAATGTTGTAATTTTTCTTTTTTTTTTTATTCTTGAAACTTACTGAGTGCGAAATATGTTTAGACTTTTGAAATTTTTTCAAAATTTGATGAAAGCTCCCAAAAATAAGAAGCCTAAAGTCGTAATCGTATGTTCACGGTAGTCAGTTAACAATTCCCTCCTTTGACCCAATTTGTTTTTGATGAAAACTTGACAACCTGCTATCATTGAACTTAACCAGAGCACTGATTGCAACACTGCCCTTCAGACTATATGGGGTTTTTTCGTTTTTTTTTTCTTATTGAGGTGGTCACGTAAAGAATCTGCTTGATAGTGATAATATAGTAAGTGATGTGCATGTGCAATGATTCATCAAATAAATATGATTGCATCGAAAGCATTCACGTAAACAAGTCGTTTCAGAATAATTTTGTAATATTTTTGTTTTGTTTTAATTTAGAAATGAATAACAATGCCTTTTTGAAAATTGTTGATACTTTTTGTTATGTGGTTTGTTTATCAATAAATGAATAAATGAATCACAACTCTGACTGGTTAGAATTTGCTGCTGTTTTGATTCAATTTTGTTTCTTTTATACTTGAAATACGTGCAGTATGCTTTTTTAATTGAATGTTATTTAAATATATTATGTAAGTTCCGAGACATCAAACATCAATTTGTTCTCAAGACGAAATCAAGAAAGTATGTCCGAAGGATGTACCAGTCTTATTGACAACAAAAATGAGATTTGTTGCAGTCCTTTCATGAAATCAATTTATAAATACAAAATTGGTATTTTTTTTTGTATTTGTGACTGAAAACCCTCATTCAACTCTTACTACTTGTATTAATATATAAAGAAAACCTTGAAAGCTTAAGAAACCTTTGAAACTGATTTAAAAAATAGCTACCTATATAAAATAAAAATTACTTCCAACTGCAAAAAAAGGTTTGTGTAGAGTTAAATAGTGCATTCATAAATAAAATCGAACTTGGTATTTTGAACAATTTTGACATTACTAATGTCATTTTCCATTGGTTCACTCAGAGCTCACGCATTCACTTATGTATTTTTATATCAATTGAAACAGTGCGTGCTTTTTGCTTCTACTTAATTTTGAATAAAATGTGGAAAAAAGTCAGTAAATGCCTAAAAGGAAAAAAAGTATCAGTTTGCTAAAAATGACCCATTTATCAAATTGTGGCAAATTAAACCAAAATGGGTGCGTTTAAACCTTATCCGCTGCTGCGGTTGAAGTCTAATTTCGTTGGTGTTTTAGCAGATAACGATTGTATTCAAAATAAATTAGCAACTCTAGAATTTAGTGGTTTTCATGGATAGCTAAGCCACTATCCAAAATGTTCCACGGCATAAAAACTAAAGTGGAATCAATCGTTTCGTAGCATCGTTTTCGAAGTGTACAAAATTGTTGTGTTCGATATTTATTAAACATTTGACAGAGTTTGGCATCAAACTCCTTAATCGAAAATGCATGGTTCTTGTATACTTCATCGCTAGATTAGTTACTGATCCGTCAATTCAAGTTGTTTTGTACGGTCTTGAGTCCAGAAAAAAAAAATGCTGGTGTGCCCCAAGACTCCGTATTGCCTCCGACACTGTTTATTATTTTCTTTTCAAATGATCTCTTGTCTGAAATTATTAATTCTCTAATTTCTCTGATTTTTAAGAAAAGATTTTTCATTAAAAAATCCTAACTCTGTGGAACTTGTGATATCTCCTTGTTTGTGGTTTTAAATTTAACATTAACATTGACATCACTGTAAAGTGATTTTTATGTGAAATAAAACCCTCAAGCGTGAATTCATATGACGGTAAAAAACTTTTGTCTCCTCAAACCCATTCTACTGTTTCTAAAGTTTCCTTTCAAAATCTCTTCATTCCAACGTTTCTCCTACTTACACATTTTCAAAAATCCATTTATATTTATCCTTCAGTTTAATTTAGAAAACAATACATTACCACAAAAACCACACCATAAAACTCTCTCTCTTTCTCTTTGTATAACAATATGATAATATGCTCAACATGTCATATGTGTATCACAAAAAAAAAGATCAACAGTTTGATAGCCCCGAACCGCTGCCTCTGTTACCGCCTGCTGCTGTTGACAACCTACTGTCAATATGACAAATAACAACTTTTTTATAGCTACGTTCACAGTTAATGTCACATCATGCTTTTGCCAAAAAGGACGATAACATTGCAAACAAAACGGAAAACAACAAAGACAAATAATATCACTATCAAACGAAACCCAGCCAAACTGTGTTCACTGCGATTAACATATGGATGGGTAGAGAACCAAAATGGCTTAATGGCAAGCGGCACTAGTTGCTATAGTTGCTAACCCAAAAATACTCATCATTCGCGATAAGCATGCATGATACACCCCCATTGCTCATTGTGCTCTTATAAACCGTTAAAACAACAAATAAACACACAAAAAGGAAGAAAATAATCGTAAAACTCGTGTGAAACAAAAGGAAGAATATAATAAAAGGATAAAAGGCCGTAGGTATGTACAGGATTGTTGTAGGTAGTAGATGAAAATGTAAATGGAAACACAACTATTTGGAAATGGGAACTCAGTGAACAGTTACAATTTGGTCACAATATGGCCGACTTGACGTTCATTAATTTGTTTGTGTTCGTTGTTGCTGTAACTGTGTCAACTCATTTCACCCGTTTGTCTTTGAAATTGATTAGGGCACTGAGTGATAAGGGTTGATGTGATAGACCACGCGACGGGTATAGGATGCAGGGAGGCTGTCTGGTGATGGAATAGCGTGCCTCAACTGTCGCCGCATTACCAGAGAAATTGAATATCCGCTTGGCGTGGTCATGGCTCGGTAGCATATGATCAACACCACATAGCTTGATATCGTTTGTGAGCAATGTCCGATGGAAACGCCTCCGGTTTGGTTTATTTTCGCAGAGAAGCAGTTCCGCTTCTCAGCCCCTATACATTCCATTCCGACTTTGCGTTTGTTATCACAATTTTTTTTCTGCTGCAGAATAAAATCTGTTAATGGCTGCTGGGACTATTTTTACAACTCGTTGATAGATAGATACTTTTATCGGGTACTTTAGTTCCTTTGGATGTAATAATGTAAGTACTTTCTTCTGTCCGGAAATTCACTGACTTTGACTGTTGTGGGTACTTCGTTTTTCTGTTGTTTACTCGAGGATGCTATAGGGTAGGTATACCATGTTCTTTCCAAAAGAGATAGCTAAATATATTCTCCATAGATTTTCCCTCCTTCCTTTGCCTAGCCAAAATAATATAAGATAAAAGTAAATGTGGTTTTTATGTGCGGTGCGGGTAGGTAGGTACCTACAAAAAAAAAAAAAACAACACAAGTGTCAATTATCTCTGGCTTTTTGAGTCATCCTAACTAAATTACACCATAGTTATCTGCGTCAACATCGGGGTTGTTTAGAAATTGCTTTTGCGATGATAATGCAATATGTGATAATGTTTCTTTCGTGGGATGTACTTAAGATATTGTAAAGCTAAAATTATACAAACAGAGGTTATTTATAAAAATAATAATAAGAAAAAATTATATGCATAATAGGAAATACGGGATTATACCTACGATGGAGATAAAATTAATAGCTTGGGGTGTTTCAAAACAAATTCGTTTAAGACTCCAAGGCAAAACTAATTTTCTTATTAGGTTCGTTATTATTTTTTTTTTTTTTTTTTTAACTAAGTGAAGTTTGATTCTTAAGAAAAAAAAAAACTGTAAAGATTTTTAATAAATGTCCTTCGAATTTGTATGTTTTTGACATCAATTCGTAAGGAAAAATTATGTATTTAAATGAATTTATTCGTATTAGTAAAGGGTGTCCGAATTCATGCAAAATGTAATTTTGATAGAAAATTCAGATTTTCAACTAAAATGCCAAGATGTTCCATTAATTCATAGAGTGTTTAGATTGTGCTGCCACGGCTTTTGCTGGCAACTACGTACCCTTTTATTGAAATTTTCTGTGACGCTTTTCGCATAAATGTGGCTTAATTTTATAAATACACCTCCCAATTTCCTTTTCTAGGCGTTAGTAATCAGGGGCTTATTTGCATATACCTTTGCATTAAAAAAAACCCCAAGGAAAACAGTCCAATGATGTTAAATTGCAAGATCTGGATGGTCAATTCTGATCGCAAGAACCGTCGATTAGACGATAATGAATGTTTCATGTAGTTATTGAATTATTACACTGGCTTTATAACGATAACAACCACCATTAATTTTTACTGCCTGACCAGCCGCATTTTCCAAGAAGAATTTTCTGTTAATGCCTTCAGCCCAAACTCCACACCAAACAGTCATACGTTGTGCATGCCTTTGTTTCTCAGTAATTTTTCGGGGGTTTTCTGAACCCCAAATAGGACAATTTTGACGTTTAACGAGGCCATCAAGCTGGAAATGAGATTTTCATCTCTAAAGATGATCTTGTTCGGAAAACCATCAATAAAAATGTGTTGTTCTTTCGAATAGTGCTCTATTTTTACTAACCTGGAACGGTCAGCTGTCACATTGTTATATTTTTATCTGTTGGCATTGAATGACACAAAATTCAAAGCTTGCATGAATTATTGGACACCCTTTAGATAGGTACCTACTAAGGTTAAGAAGAATAAGAGGCTTTGTTTGTAACAAGAAAGATGAAGAACTGCAGGCAAACTAACAAAGTCTTCAAAAATATGAACGATTTTTTAGAAAACTCATTTTTAGAAGAGCTGAGCTCATTAAACAGAAGCAGCTGTTTTTATAAATAATAATAACTTATTTTTCTGGATCTTGTTAGTTATTCATTTCTGACGTCTCGTAATAGTAAAAGTTTTGTAGGATTGTCGAATTATTAATTCCGACAAATTTTTAATTATTCTTTTTTTCTATTAAGGTTTGTGTAAACCTTTGGAAATTATTAGATTTACACAAAATTTTTAAGTATACATAATTGCTTCATTTATTGATATTTAAATTCTTAATTAAATGTTGTTTACTTAAATTATTTCTATAACGTTAATGCTATTGTTATTAACTCAAAATATATTTTTTTACTTTCAGGTAAGTGATGTCGTTCTTACAAGCATATTTTTTGAATATTTATGGTGAGTCGTTATATCATAGCTCTAAGTACCTAGTTGTTATTGCTATTTTATAAATAAACTATGTGTCACACCCATAACAGAAAGATAAAAATGTTTTATTTTCACAAAATTCGTATCAAACTCATAGTGCAAATAAGAAGAACATCGTGGTCTATAAGCTGGTAAAAATTGTTGACATTGCTAAAACCCATAACAACTAAATAAGAAGTATTTTACCCAAAGTTTATTTTTCTTTATTTTACTCATTTCATTTTATTGTTTTTTTTGTCAGCCTATGATCATTCGTTCATCTAAAGCATTTAACAAGTGTCAGATTGGCAATTAAAGCTTGCCAAAAAATTAACAAAATTCTTATACGAGAAATTTTTAAATCACTTTTACGCCGTGTATAACCTTTATTCTGAACTTCAAACAAAAGTGTTCTTGTAGTCTTCGCTCTGCTTTGACAATAAAAAATTCAAATCATACGCTTCTGAGCTATTGTCAGCGGTCATAAATAAGGTCATAAAAATGTTTAAAGAGGAGAAATAGTTTATAAAATAAAAAGAAAAAAGGCAAAATGGTGTTTCTACTCAGGATCAGCAGGATTATGTTACAATTTCATTGAAAAGGCTATTGCGTGTACTTCATTTCATTATATACTGCAATATGATGATACCCAAAAAATCATACACAATCATACCCGTTACATTAACTTGTCACACCCGTAACAGTTTTTAAAGATGTGTTTCTAATTTTCGAACCGAAATCTCCAATTTCAAGTAGATATTTTGAAAACATGTAATATTTCGAATAAATGGCATTCGCATTTAAGTCACAAGATTTATAGTAACTTTTTTAGATGACATAATGCGTCTTATAATTTCCTGAAGTAAAGTTTGAGAAACATTTATTAAATCATTTGAGTATCAGTCCAACGGCCTTAACAATGATTCATGAAATTTTAAAAGTATGCCAATGTTATGTCTAGCTAAGCAGTTTTTAGCAGGGCTACTTTAAACTACGTCGGATTTTTTTTTCAACTTATTTTTCCGGAGAAAAACAAAATTAAAGAAAAACTAATTATAAACTTGAAGATTAAAGTTATGAACATTTCAGCTTTGAGATTCGAACATTTCATGTTTGAAGTCCAACTGTTTGTAACTATGACTAATGGCGGGAAAATTCTTACTTATCAGGATTTGTATTTTTTAACTTCAACAACTTAATAAAAGCCATTAAATCTTTCTCCGACCAAGAGTCGGACCTCAGACAGGAGATATTCTATTTTTAAGTTGAATGTTTAGTTTTTCTTTCGATCTTAAAAAATAAAATAAAATAAAATAAAATAAAATAAAATAAAATAAAATAAAATAAAATAAAATAAAATAAAATAAAATAAAATAAAATAAAATAAAATAAATAAAACAAAATAAAAATAATTTAATTAAACTTAAATAATTTAAATTAAATAAAAAAGGTGAAATAGTTAAAGAAAATTTCTTGAGTGGAAGTGATATAAGCTAATTTTAAATTTTATTCTTTAAAAAGGCTTCAAAGAATAATTAAATACAAAGTCTAGTCTAGACTCTTTCAAATTGTTTGTAATGTTAAAACACAGTTTGACTGTATCATTCGACTCAACTTGTTTTTAATGTAACATGTTTACTATTATCAGAACATTAAAAAAAAACTTATCAGTTGTTGTTAAAACTCATCACTCATATTGAATCTACAACTTGTCCCTTTCTACTTTCCGAAAACAAGTGATTATTTTTTTTTAATTTTCTGCCTCCAAAACTATATCTGATAACAGACTCATTATTCCTAAGTTCCAGTATTTATTTCATGAAGTGTTTTGTTGTTGTTCCTGTTTTTTTTTTTTCTATAATAAACAACCGCCTTAAATATTCATTAGACATTGCAAGTCTTGACATAATATTAAAAAAAAAAAAAACAGATAACGTTAAAGATGAATCAGTGTATAGTACCTATCTCGAACCTTAGTCACCAAATTATTTACACTCCACTGAAGGTTGTTGTTATGAGTTTACTGTGTGTGTGTATACACATAGTTTTCATCGCCATTCGATTAAATGAACAAATTTTCGCTTTCGACTCTCGGCATAATATAATTTAACACCCCTCATACGCATGCAAGCACAATCTGTATGGTACCCTGACCAAACATTGTGGGTTTCATTAGTATTTTTCTAATAAATTAATGGGCGTCTGTTCTTATCGCTAGCTCTAATACTAAAATACAAAAACAAATTTAACATTTGCATTATTTTATCATTACAAACGCGCTGAGAAGAGATAAAGACTAAATGAATTAAGGAAGAACAGATGGACATAGTCGCTTAAGGAAATTCCATTCCATGTACATGTAACCACTCATAACAACTGTTTCTGCAAGAATCTTGTCAAAACACTGACTTGCTGATAATTCCATTATCACAATTTATTCATATAGAAATGTTTTTTTTTTTTCGAAGAAAAATAATATCTACTGTTTATTGTTTTAAGAAGTCACTCCTTAATGAAATTTATGCCTGATGCGATGCTCTGCTGATTTATGGTTTCTTATCAATGCTGGATTTGGATTTTACCAAGGCCTCCAGCAAGGCCCGTTGATAAAAATAAAATAAACAAACAAAAAAAAACTCCTACTGCTTGTGCCGTAAAGATTAAGAAAAATCCCAAATTTATAAACTTTGCAAGCGAAGTATTTTTATACCTTTCTTTTATTTTTGAATACGTTTGTCTGTGGTATAAGCATTCTTAAAATTGCATACCAAAAATGCTCCTGAATTCACTCCTGCGTTTTTGAGAGAATGGTCATGCTGTACTGGCCAGATTTCAAAATGTTTTGAATAACTCGGAAACTTAGCCGAATTTGACAATTTTACACATAAAACTTTTTGTTCAAAATTTAATTTTCCGTCAAAATTGATACTTAACAAAATTTATACAGACATTTTAGTTACGAAATTGAACAAAAAACAACCAAAAAATCGAAGACTTGAAGATTTCGTATTTTCTTACTAAATTGTGTATATTTTCGGAGGAAAGATACGTTAAAGAATTCTTAAACAAAATAAGTTAAAGTAGTATTAGTACTAGTTGCCCATTCATATTGTTTTTTACTATGCAGATTTTGGGGTTGTTTCGATTTTGCCCCTATTTTATATGTTCGGGGGTGCTAAATCCGAATTTGAGGCTTGCGACTAAAATTTCGTGACGCAACTTGGAAATAAATGCAAAAAATTTCGCAAAAATGCTTTTTTTGGGAGTTTTTCACTAATATCTCGAAAACTAGTAATTATTCGAAAATAACATCAAAGTACTATTGAAAGTACATATGTACAGTTTCCAGTAAATCTCAGTTTCACAGTTTAAGGTTTTTTCTGCGACAGTCAATTTACACTCAAGCGCTAGTTGAAAATTAACGTATTTTTACTGTTTTCGAAAATCCACTTGAAAGCACTAAGTAACTGCTTTATGTGAACATTTTATTATTTTGTCTTAAAACATGAACCAAGATATAGATATTATTCTCATGGTCTTTGATGGGCTAAGTTAATCTGGTCTTGAAATTGCTTTAGCTTATCACGTTTTAGACATATTCGATATAAAAAAGGGTTTTTTGTGCAAATTTGGTTTTATATTTTTTGTCGAGGTAACTTTTTCAAAAAAAATTAATAGTCATTCTAAAGTGTGTAAATTTTTTGTTTTTGTTTATTTTCCCGTGGGTAGGTGCAAAACCTGCATATCAGGCTCTATGAGGACCGAAAAACGCCTGCTCAAAGAAGTGTGAGATTCTTACAACACTTAAACCACCTCCACTTCCCGATTGCAACTAACTTGAAACTAGCAGTTTATTTTTAACGAAGTTAAGTAACGTGTTGCAGGTTACTTTCCGGTGAAAGTTCCTGCTTAATCCGCGATTTTAAAGCGGTTTTCTGTTCACCGCACCAAGCCGGAAGGTTTTGTTCTTCGCAGACGGCGTACTCATTTCGACTCGTCAAGAATGTCAATAATCGTTGAATTAGCGTGTTCTAATAGTCGATTTCAATGTTTTCGCGCGAAACTTTTTATTTCGTTCCGGACCGTTTCTTATATACCACGGAGCATTTACAAATGACCTAAGTAATTTATTTCAAACGTTTGTAAGTTATTTAAGTTTGTATTGCAGGTACAACCCCAAAGTTGTATACCATAAGTCCAAACAGGTTTAAGAACCTATCGGTATAAAATCAATTTATTTTAAACACAAAGCGTGTAAATTTGACTTCAAAGTTCTTTTTAAATTTTTCAAATACAACTATTCATCTTCCAGAAATCGTCAGCCTTTGTCTTAGACTACGTAATTCGAAAAATCCAGTCAATTTGCATCATTGTAGCACTTTTTGCATGTTGCGAATCGAAATTTTACTCGGAAACCCCAGATTTGGATTCAGCACCATACTAAACATTAAAATGAGGGATAATCAAAACGACCCCACAATTTGCTCGCACAAACTGACTGGATTTTTCGAATTACGTATAGCTTAAGACGAAGGCCAACGATTTTTCGAACTTTTCATACTTTAGAATGACCATAAACATATTTTCGAAAAAAATTTCATCGACAAAAAATATAACCTCAAAAATGGCATTAAAAAACGCATTTTTTTATATCTAAAGATTCAAATATCTCAAAAACGTGATATGTTAGAGCAATTCAAGACCAGATTTGAACTCAGAGCGTAAAAAACCAGACAAAAAATTAAAATTTTTCACATAAAGTATTTCCTTCGTGGACTTTCGAAAACTGTAAAAATATGCCAATTTTCAACCAGCGCTTGAATCCATATGGGTTGCCACAGAAAAAAAACCTTAAACATAGATTTATTGGAAATTGTGTATACCTTCAATGGTAATATGATATAATTTTCGAATAATTGGTAGTTTTCGAGCCATTAGTGAAAATCTCACAAAAAATGCGTTTTTGCATCACTTTTCGCATTTTTGCCCATGTTGCGACACGTCGCAAACCTCACATTCGGATTCAGCACCCCCGAAAACATAGAAGGGGGCAAAATCATAACAACCCCACTCGCTAAGAGCCTGTTTGACTGTACTTTAGCTCAAGGCTTTGATAAGACATGTTATAAATACCGATCTTCCTATACCTATTATGTTAAGAACGCCTTATGTTTTTGTGTTTTTTTGAAAGATGTAGTGATTTAGGAGTATCAACATGAAACAAATTTGTAAGAAAACAAACAATACTGTTATAACTTAATGCATTTCTTCATTTAACATTGGAAGTGTCAAATAAAATTTGAGTAGGCACTTATGTTTATGTTTATAAATTCTATTCCAAGATTCTGTCAAAAAAAATAAAATTTATTAAGTTCCTAATTGGTTGTGTGTTTGTCGGCCTTAAAACATCCCCAAAATAAGCAAAATATATACATTTTCTCAAACCATCTGTGAAAAACTACTGCATTCTGTTTCTAGTGTAAGTTGGTGTATGTCTGATGCTTTTATAAAATTGATCACCCTTTATAAAACGATTCAAAACTAAATCATCCTGGATGTTGTGCTTGCCAAAATCAAAAATTTCCTCCCAAACCACACAATAATAATTTTTGTTCATCTCTTCAACATAGTTTCCATATGGAAGAAGCGACTCATAGTCTACGACCTTTCCACCAAAGAAAAACATATACCATCGGGAAAATATACAACACACAACCAACACAGTAAAACACTTAACATTAAATTTCTCTTATATTACGAGTATATGGCTTTGGCTGGCTCTCAATGGCTGCTGGTTGGGTATGGCTATGGCTAGCTAGATAGCTGTCGTAGAACTGAACCATAAAATTCCTTATTAACTTCGATAGACAATTTTCCATTATAGTTTTGAGTTTTGCTTCCCACTTTCTCTCTGCATTATGGATAGATGGATGGATGGGTTGGTATGGTATTATTTGGTTTGGTTCAACTTGGCTATGAAATAAAAAACATCTGCGATAAATATGTCGGATGACTATAAATAAAATTCCTCCCTCGATTGATCTAACTTCTAATTATGTGCGCATCTTTTGCTTGGCTATACGAATATTATGAGTCCAAGGGTTTAGTCTTGCTTTGTTTTGTATTTTTTCCCTTAAAGCCATCGTTGTGGACTGCCTTGTTCGTTCCATTCTTTTTCTACAGAGCACAACACAAGCAAACAAAAAACCAATTGATATAAAAATTTATTTATGCAATAAGTATAAATTTTTATTAATAATAAAATAAAAGCAATCAACCCCCTAGCCAGCAGTAGACGAAAGTAGAGAAATCAACACACACAGGAAACAAACTCTCTATCAATATGAGGGTGGAAGTGGCATTAGAGTGATGGAGAATAGCTGTATGGTGTGGCGGGCGCTACTGACGATACAGTGTCGTCCGTCGTCATTGTTGGTGTCAATGTGTGATG
This sequence comes from Dasysyrphus albostriatus, assembly GCA_946251815.1. Lineage (NCBI taxonomy): Eukaryota > Metazoa > Arthropoda > Insecta > Diptera > Syrphidae > Dasysyrphus > Dasysyrphus albostriatus. Next base: position 146,130,823 of record OX276336.1, read on the forward strand.
GGATATGATTGCTCTTTTTTACCAACACAACTCTATACACACTGTAGCTAAAATACAACTAAACCCAGTTCTACACATCTTTCTATTTTGTTTATCGCAAAAAAAATTGTTATAAAATCGGGCGAAATGTGGGAAACGTATGCAAAAATAAAAAAAACATGGCCAAAGTTCTTTAACAAAAGAGAATCGAATTAAAAACAAACTCTGTCTGAGCTTAGAAACGAGAAGAAAGTTCTATTCGTCTTGTTAGAACAGAAAACTGGAGAAAAGAGGTGGTTGAAAAGTTGTGAAGGTTCTTAGATTGGTAGTTGGGTGTTGGGTTGAATGTAGAGAAATTGCAAAGAGAGAGAATAACTTGAGAGAAAAATTTACAAAGCAAGCAATCTGTATAAGTAAGTATCGTATAGTACTAAGCTGTGTAAAGTGGAGACGGTTTGTTGGGTTTATTCTAGTATAAGAATGGCAGCTTTGGGGAAAATGTAAAGAAAAACACTAAAGCAGGGTTGCATTACAGTAATTTTGTGCTGAAAGATGCCAGTGAATTAGATGTGTAGCAAAAAAGTAGTATCAGTAAATAAATTCATATTTTTGATATTGTGCTCTTGATATGCGCTCTTGTTAGAAGAACTAAGAAAAGCTATATTTTTGCTCTTTCTGAGAAAATTTTGAAAAAGTTCTAAAAATGTCTAAAATAATATAAAATGTCATTTTTTGTCATTTTTTTGTAACACGATTTTTGATATTTACAAAATCTCGAAAAAAATGGTATAATTTTGTACTGTTCTTAAGACTTTTCGTGCATTTTTTTTCTTCTTTAGACAAATAACAGAATAATTCCAGTGTTGGTAACATAAATATAAATTAAATCTTAACTCGTTTTAAGTTGTTTGATAACTATGAACTTAGCTATATCCAGAATTTCTAAAATGAAGCAACCTAGTTCTTGCAATCAGCTGACGATATGCATTTGAAAAGCGATATCAATGAAAAATGGCATTGAAATGACATAAAATTAATCTGTTGTCTTCCTCAGTTTTATAGCTGATTAGATGGAGTACATTGGTAATACCTAGGTATTGAGGATTTCAGGACAAGTGTGTCTGACTAAGTGACTGCGTGGATGAGTATTTTCAGCTCATTCATGTATGTTTCGTACCATACCAAAAAGAAGTTCTTATACCTACTATATACTGTTCTTGGGCTTAGTGCTTTCGACATATGGTTGTCTATTGAAACAAACATTTGGATTTGATGGGATTGATTTTGATCAGGTTAGATTCTTTATGCGACTTAAATTGCTAGAGGTATAGAACTTTGAAATGGAATTAAACAAAGATAATTTTTTTTTTTAAATTGACATGAAATTTATTTTATTTGAAATATAAACTTCTGGCATTATAATTTAAATATGATTTCTGGCATATGACCGCCACGACTGGCTAGGACGAAGTCTAATCCGGAGGTCCTTTTTGCGATGACTTTTTCCAATATTTGTGACCGTATATCGGCAATAACGGGGGGCTATCCAGGTGGTCAATCGTTTCGGACTTATTGGCGTAGACTAGCGACTTTACATATAACAACAGATAATAGCCAAGCGGCATTAAATCGCATGATTTTGGAGGCCAAACCATGGGTCCGTAAAATGAAACTATGCGTTTACCAAACGTTTCCTTCAATAAATCAATTGTGGTGCGATCTGTGTGACATTTTGCGCCGTCTTGTTGAAACCACAGCTCCTGCACATCATTGTTGTCCAATTGATGAACGAAAAAGTCCATAATCATGGCTCCATAGCGGTCACCATTGACTGTAACGTTCTGGCCAGTATTGTCTTTAAAGAAGTTTGGAGCAATTATTCAACCAACCCACAAAGCACACCAAACAGTCAGTTTTTGTGGATGTAACGGTGGCTCAACATACACTTGAGGATTATCATCACTCCAAATATTGGATACTTAAAGTGAGCTTCATCGCTAAACAAAATTCGCGCCATGCGTATTTCGAACAGAACCATGGTTTTCAAAATAAATTTGCACAATTTGGAAGCTTTGTTCAGGCGTCAGTCTATTCATGTTGAAATGCCAAACCAAACCAAAAAATAAAATCACTTGACAGTTTACAAAATGGCCGCCAGTCAAAATAGTGTTGCCAACTAAAAGTTCTATACCTCTAAAAAAACACCCTTATGCTGATGATGAATCTCCAATAAACTGAAGATTCTGGCCATTTTTAGTTTGAGGCTGTATGAATGTATAATAATAATTGAATAAGTAGATTTTGTCTAATATTTGAAGCCTACAGTACATACTTAGAGACTGTGTATATGGACTGATGTTCTTGCTTCTAAATTCTGAAATATTTAATATTCTTCCTTGGCATTATATCGGTAGAATGAAATCCAAAATTAAGTGGAATAGCTTTTTAATAGTTCTGAAAGCTTGTAAGTAAGTGAGTTAAAACAAATTTCTTACGCACGTGAGAACTTCGTGAGAACAAAGGCCTACTACACTTGCATTTCAAACCATTCCCATAAACTGAGAAGATACAATTTTTTGCCGAATTCTAATGACTAGGATGAGGACCAATTTGTCATGCTAAGAGATACACTGGAGGATTTTTTTACTTGTTTTTCCAAGAAGAAGTATTCCTGCTGTCAGTTCTTTACCATTATGCCTAGCTGTTCCCCGTTTTCCTTTTTAAATTTTCACGGCTTCTATAGTTTTTTTTTTTTCAAAAAGCTTTCTTATATTTAAAAATTGTCATAAGAAGGTATATGACAAATGTAGTTGTGGCCTTTACTCCAGTGAATGCGTTTCGTCCAAGCATGATGGTGGGGTCAGAAGTTCGAAGCTCCACTATATCAACCTTTATTATTGAATTTTACTCATGAAACTCCACAAGAAGAATATGTTAAGGAATTATCATTAATAATTTGTACCTATTTAAAATTTTGTTTCTTCATTTTTTCCTTAAAATTATTCTTATGAAAATTCTTAAACATTTTGTCTACTTCTCGTTGATGTGTCTTGGATCCAACAAATATCAGATTCCCAACTTGGTAACTACCATTGCCGTCCCTGGTCGACAATCACAAAGTATTGCCTACTAAACAAATACACCCTCCCAACAATAATTTCGATCATAGATACTCACTACACTAACATTAAAATCACTCTCCGTTAGATACTCTATCCTCGCCGCCATGCCAACCAGCAATCACCACCGCCCCCTCATCAACAAACCGGCATCTATCTCTTCTCTCGGTCTCGGTGTCGGCAAAAACCGTTCATTCGGCGAATGTCAGTCTGCTTTTAGAATCAGCTGCGGTGGGGTCGTGTGTTGTTTTTCACTGCGCTCTATACATATAATTAATTTTTATTGTACAGTTATATCAGTTTATTTTCTGTCGGTCGTTGTACGGTTAGTTAATTTTTTTTGCTACTCTTGTATTTTGTTTTTGTTTAGTCGGATGGAAAAAACAGCTGAGAAGGGGAGAAAGTTCTCTCATATTCTTTGATAATCTAAAACCTACACTATCTCTTTCTCTCTCTCGGTCGGTCTATCTCTTTCGCTGCGACGACGACGACGACGGCGACACAATACCTACTTCCTTTTTGTCGCGTTTCAAGGATTGTAACTGTATAGTCGTTGTTGCGATTTCATTTTCACTTTTTACCGGCTTGTCAGAATGTAGTTGTATGCCACTGTCTGGTATTTTATCTGTGGGGGTGGTAGTGTTTTTTTTTTGTGTATTCTTTCTTTCTTTCTTTACTCAATTGGTTTCCCTTAAATTTGCTGCTGTGTTTCACTGTTTGTTGCTGCTGCACCCTTGCGGTTGGGCGAAAAATCGCACCCCTATAAAACATCTATGTACCTTTTTTTCCACCCTCACCTCTGTTTTTATGTTATAAATGTTGCTGAACTCGCTGCATTTCGCCCGTTATGAGACACAGATATGGCGGCCAGCCTGCCTGCGGTGGTGGTGTGTGATATCCGAAACGAAATCACTGCCGGCGATCGATTACGTGCGCTGTTAAATATTTTGAAATTGTTTTCAGACTCAGGGTGTATTTAGTTAGATAAAATAAAATAAACAATTCTCATAAAAAAGCTAATAACGCAGAATATTTTGGCTGCGCTGTGATACTTTTGTATTCATTTAATTTCAATTTATTCGTATCCAGCTGTTTCTCGATATTATCGCTTCGTCTACACACCCTGTATACCCGCATAAACTGATATGCGTGTTACATCCGTTTCCTATCGGTTAAGTGACACATAATTGCAAATTATCATCAGACTCCCTGCTGCGGGGAATCAACCAGCAGTATGGCCATAGACTAGAAGACCCAGCAAGCACCCCAGTTCCAAGTCAGTGCGGTGATGGAACAGAGTACCTAAAACGAAAAGAAATTATATAGATAGATACTTATCCATATTCTTGTCACACATCCGGAAAAAAAGTCACGTTATTTATTAATTTTTTGTTTCTCTTCGTTTGTTCTTCTAATTTAGTGGTGACTTTTAGATGATACTCTTTATAGTCTATACCGAAATAAATACAAGAATAATAGGTATCAGAAAATCGATATGAAATTTTATAGATGTAGGTTTAGTGGTGCTACGCTAACTTTTCATTTTTATTAGTTAGTCATCTTCATTGCTTTGTCACCATACACCATATCGAATCACTTTGGCTTATTGAGCTCTGTCAGCGACTACGCCCACCCACCCTCTCTTTCCTACTTTTCATACACCAGAACCGACTTCAATCAAAATCACAAAGAAATACTTGAAATAAAAAAAGAATTCAATTAAAGTCGTCTAGATATGTTAAAATTGCAATAAGATATTATTCTCTACCCTTCAGATACTTTATCGGTGAAGTCATCCTGACAAGTTTTATTTTCTGCCGTTTCTGTTTTTTTTTTTTTATTTGCCATTTTATCACCACACTTTTTCGGATTTTCTTCGCTCATTTTTCGCACTCGCTAACAACTGCTGCTACTGCTACCACAATCATCATAGAAATAGTTAACCTTCATTTTTATCCAACAGATAGATACACAGTCAAATCGGTTGCGACTTGTGACTTATACACGCAGCGTTTCAGCGAAACAAATTTCAATCCAAAATTCCAAGAGTGTAGCTATAGTATATTATTTTACCCGCATATATCGTTTTGACAAAAAAAAATTAAATAAATAAATATTGCAGATACACTCTTTCGCTCTCCCTCTCCTCTGTTCCTTTTGTGTATCTTTTCAATTGAATTATATTTGATTGCAATTGTTGTAGTGCATTTTGCATTACGAATAAAAGAAATTTTATATATTTGTTTAATTTAATTGTTTAAACAACAATTGATCGTGATAGAGAGTGCGGTGAATGTGTATTTTCTTCATCTTTTTTTTTTTTATTTAATTTAATCTCGTATCTTTAGTCGCGAACTCGGACGTCATTTCGGTGAACACTAACTTGTTGATATCAGTGCGATTTATCATTTATATATACCTACCCTCATACACCTTATAAAAACAGTTATACCTATTCTTTTGTTTATAACACAAAATGCAAGTTAAAATAAAAGAAAAGATATTTTAATTAAACAAAAAAAAATAAATTAAAAAAAAAAACGAGAGGCAATATCTGTGTGTATTCGTGATATTACTCTCAAAAAATAATTAAATAATTTGTTGCTAATGTGGTGGTTTTCAAAATGTGTGAATATTTAAACAATTAAAATAATCTGATAAAAAAAAATTATTCACAAAGGAAAATAAAAAGAAAGTGTTCGAATCTAAGAGTTTTTTTTTGTTTTTGTTTTCCTTACAGAAATTTTTGTTGAAAAAAAAAAACTATTTTCTAGTTGAATTGAAAAATTAATATTTAAAAGGTGAATTTAAATGAAAAATATTTAAAACAAAGAAAAATTAAAAAGAAAAAAAAAAAAACACAAAAATCTGCTAGAATTTATTTTCCTGGTCACGATTTGGTGCTAATTTGGATTACTTCATTATATTTTGCTTAATTTCATGTCATACGGTTGTGTATTTTTGGTGAGTAATAAATATTTACTTATTGTTTTGTTGTTTCCTTAAGAAACTCAATGGAATTTATTTGTTTATTTAAGTTTTGCAAGTGTTAGAAAAAAAAAGAGTGTTGAAATGGAGATACTTTTGTGGAGCACAATTTTGAAAAATGTTTTCTAGAAAAAATTGATTAGAAATTTACGAAAAAAAAAAAATTATTATTTCATCTTATCGAAAATGCTGTTTTTTGTATAATTAAAACACAGGTCACATGATTATGGTCACTGACAATTCGTTCATAATCTTTAACTTAAGATTGCTGAATCATCTTTAAGAATTAAAAAAAAAAAAGTCTTAATGTTTTTAATGACCCAACCACATTTGTGTGAGGTCGCGTATGATATTAAAGACCTTGTACCTATCGACTCGAAGATAATGCGTGCCATAAAACTTTGAAGTTTACTTCTAAGAATTACTTGGAGGAAAAAGGGGCAAGCAGACTCAAAATCACTGCACTATTAGAATTAAAAGTGAAAAGAGCCATCAAATGATGCCATTGTTTGCTTAGGAAGAAACGACGACATCTTTACTTTTGGAATTTTGTTTTTGAATAGCTATATTCTATCGATTGCCAATGACATTAAGTCAAGACTAATAACTTGCATCAGTGAAAAATGAACTTCCAAAAGCATTCACTAACAAAAACAATAAAATACTTGTTGTTGGATCTTAGGGCTGGCTACGATACCAGAAAAGTCTCGGTGTCGTTTGGTATCAGTGCCTACGTTCTGTAACTCTCGCATCGATAAAATTGGTCGAGAAACGTTGAAAAATGAAACAAAACTCATACAAATTTTGTTTGAACAAAAATCTGTCCAATTTTAATGAAATTCTCTCATAAAAAAGCAAGTTGTCGAAAAATGTGTGCCGAAAAATTGTCAGTTTAGTGGAAACTTTCGGCGAGATTTTTTAAAGTTTTTTTTTTTGCGACCTAACTGGTATTTGACAACCCAAATAATTATTCTCTGGTGAACATTATCTTCTGCCCCAAAACAACTTAATTTTTGAAGCGTGGAACAGGAAGTTTGGGCAACACTGTGAAAAATGGTCACATTGGTCACTTAAGTCAATTCTTTGCATAAAGTTAGTGTCATACTACGTTTTCATAAGGCCAAATGAAATAATTTCGTTGAAAATTTCCAAATTCGATTCGAAATCATCTCATTTCCCATTCAAATTCACATTTCGAAACCTATTGAACACACCCACAGTTTAAAGATCTCTGAAAATGCTTTTTATGAAAATGTTAAAGCTCAATGGAAGTAGAAAGAAAAAAACAAACAACAACAAAAAGCAATTACCTGCCAGTTGAAATTCAAATATGAAATGAGTTTTTTCCTGTGATTTGCGAAATTACTTCATTACGGATCTAATGAAAACTTAGTATTAGCTTATACAAAAAAATATGTACACACCACACTCAAAGCTTCATAGTTTTGTTTTAAGATTTTTGTATCTTATAAAACAGTAAATTCTGACGACAAAAAGGCAAAAACAAGGACAAATAAAATATAGATTATTGAAATCAGAAGGACATGAAACGTGTTTGTTTGAAGATGATTTTCTCATACGCACATAAAAGCACAAAAAAAGATTAATGTTTACAGCTTCTTACAAAAATTTGATTTATGTAAATTCATCAAACGGCGAGTGTTACATATGCACATGTTCAATTTCTTTATTCCTCTCTGTTACAAAAAAAATGAAATGCAAACAATAAAAACAATAAACAACTAACAATGTGGAAATGGTACGGGAGATTTAAATTTGCAAGATTTTTGTTCAAAAATATTAAAAAAATATTTATTTGTTGCTTTTTAAAATTAAGAAATTTTTGCTTTAAAGTTTTAACTTAAATCTTTCTAAAATAGTTTATAAATGAACTTTATTTTGTCTTAAACATGGATTTTGATTTTTACTAATAGCATAATTCTGTTGGTTTCAAGATTTTGATCTTCTTAATCAATGGACCAATTTGAAAAGTTGTAATATTTCTCACATCCGAAATGCTCTACATATTAAAAGATCGTTATGAATCCCGTCGAATATGACTTTTTAGCTTAAAACTAGTTTACAGTTCCCGTGTGCGAAAAAAAAATCGATGCAAATATTCTCGCATGTCAAAAGTAATTGAGGTGAAATGCTAAATTAATTTTGTGTGCATGATTTTCAAGCAAAAAAAACCATGCTGTCATGAAATGTCATGCAAAACAATGGACCGGCTATTGTTTTGCATGCAAAAAAAGTGTAGTTATATATTTGTTCCTGGATGTTGCGTTTGCACTTAAAAGAACATATATATTCACCTCAAGACGTTATTTGCATGCAATTTATTTTTGCTAACAAAAATAATTATTTTCCATTTTTAGTTTATTAATTTAGGGTAAATAAATCAGTCAATAGGTGGCTTAGGCCAAGGCAAACATTTTTTTGCTTTTAATATTATAGAATTTGGTACACAGAATAGATGGGAAATTGTCTTGAAAATTTTGATTTTTTTTCACATTGGAATTGTAAACTTGGCTTGAATTATCAACAAAAAAGTTAATTGAAGATTTTAAATCTTAAATATTGGTTTTCAATTTTTTTTTGAAGTATCTATATAAACCTTAAAATTTGATGTTAGAAGAAAACGTTAGAATAGGAAATTTAAAAAAAAGAATTTAGAATCTATGTACGTTATTTTGGAGTGCATAATATTTTTTTTTTGTACAAAAACTCCTTTTAAAAAACCGATTCCTCTTCATTTTATATTTATTAAAATTCGAAAATTAAGCAAATATACCTTTATTCAATTTCTTTCTCAAAATAAATCAATTTATATAAAATTGAATAACGATTATCCGGATTTTAAAAATCCATTCCTCATTTTTTTTATTATAAAATTTTCGACAGCCATTTTTAATGCTATAGAAATCTGAATTTGAATGGGAAATTTGAAGAAGATGGATTAATGTTGCACGGTTCGATAAACAAGAATTGAAAATGGCTATTCATTTATTCACTCATTTTGAGTGACTATGGGTGATTCTCTGATTATATTTGATACTCTTTCGGAGGAAATTACAATTTCACAGTTGTAACACACTTTTTTAGAGATTTTCTTCAATGTCTATTTGTGAGTCAATATAAATTGACTGGTAGGGTTTTTTATTTTTTTTTTTCGGAAATGCAGGCATCATATTGAGATGATTTGGCTCACGGAAATTATACTTATTCACTTGAAATCTTGAAAAGAAATAATAATATGGGACAATTGCTTAGGAAATGCGGGTTACTTTCTGAATGAAGTAATGTATTCTACATTTTTAGGTGAAAATCAAGATACACAATTTATGTTGGTCAATTGTTTAATTTAAATAAATTATTATATTTTTCCGCTTTTCGTTGGGTGCATTCACACTTCCGGATAATAAAAACGCTGGCTAAAATTGAAAATAAAGAAAAAACTAGACCAATATATACTCCTATGTAAGAACCTAATTATGATAGACAAAATTCACAAAAAAATTTAAACATTCCGTCATATTTATTAGATTTCCTTTAAAATGTGTTAAGTTAAACTAGTTTTAACCCTGGTCTATTTTTCACCTAGAATTTTATTAAATTTTATATTATTTTAGTCAAATTTTGTACAAATATTTTCGGTGTCTCAATTATAGAACTTTAAAGCAATAGTAACACAATGACTATCGTTAGAAACAAAATCGACCACAAATTTCCATAATTTAAATATAGTTTTAAGTGCAATGTCTTATCATAAAATAGCAATAAAATTTTGAGTTTGTCCACACAAATTTGTTTTATTTTTGCCTAAAATAAACTTTGTAAAAGAAATACAGTAATAAAAACATATTTATTACGATGACAAAGTATACGAAAGATAATTTTAGAATTGATAATAATCAGGCTATCTGATGGAAACATATATAGTAAAAAATACATTATGGCAATGTGAACACGACTTTTTTATTTTCTTTGTAATTATAGTTAACCCGAAAGCAATTTCGTTTAATTAGAATTGTTATTAATTAGAAAAAAAAAAATATATTAAGTTATCAGAAAAGTGCTTGTTTGTTATCATCGTATAGTAAATTGAAAAGAGAAATATAGATAAAATATTCTACATAGAACATGAAAGTGGTGAACTCATCAACTGACATTTTAATTGAAACTTGGTAAAAACATTTCATTGACTTCAAAAATGAAGAGTTAAAGAAATTTATAGAAATGTTTGACATGGAAAGATGTTTTTTTTAGGAAGTTTTTGTGTCATTTGATTCAGATTTAAAACTACCTTAAAACATGTGCCAATTGCTAAGGTGATACCAAGGTATACAAGGATACACCACAAGCTCCCCTCTCACACCCTTACATATGAAATATTTGCATAGATTTATTGTTGATTCTTCATTATCATGGCGTTTTCTCCAAGTTTCATGGTGGTAAGAATATTTTTCTTTTACTTCTAAACTTATTTAAAAATTTTAAAATGTCCTCAAATTTTAAATTTTAAAATCCATTTTCTCCTTTGATTTTCTTGTGTAAGATTCATAAAAACTGATAATAATTTTTAAATTTGAAGAAAGAAAAATAAGTTGCCAACACATTTGTTAAACTATTTTGTTAGTTTTAATTTGAGATCTTTTATATTTTTAAGAATATTTGAACTAAAATGAGCAGTTAAAAACCAATTTTGTCTTTCGGCTCCCATTCCTAAGCTGTAAAAAATTGCAAGAAATGGTAAAGTTAGAATGTTTTTGAACATGCCTCTTCATCATTTCATTTAAACATGTCTTGATCCTTCTTTTGTTCTGATTTTTTTTTTTTTTTTTTTTTTTGATTTTGTTAACCTGTTTTATACTGCTTATTTTTGTAATTATCTATTTGGGAGGGAAATTTTGTATACGTAAAATTAAAAAAAAAAGTTCTCGAGTTATATACCAAACATATTGAAATATAGGTACTGTGACCATAATCAGAAAAGTTAGGGTGAATTGAGGCCTGAATTTTCGGTTTTAAGCATGCTTATGCCGCAAAAGAACATGTTCAATGATAAAAACCTTTGAAAGTAATTGTTCATTGTTAAAAGGTATAATCCCTTGCCTTAAATGTTTCTTAAATTTTACTGAAACTTTTCTGTTGATCGATTAATATTTTTAAATCATATGCAGGTCTATCTTGAAGCACTTAAGGTGCCGTCACACCGTGAAAGTAAAAGTACTTGCGTAGCAATTGTTTCGATTTTGAAATATTAGTGCAAGTATGTACTTATAAAAAGCAGTTACACCAGACAAGTAAATTGCTTGCTGAAACGTCTTTTTACTTGCTCGCCAGTAAAATTGCTGCAAGTACCTTTAAGGTCGTCACACCCTGCAAACCATTAATTGCTGAAATTACTTACTGCCAGTACTTTCTAAAATTATTTGGTGAAATTTATTGCTGAGAGTAATTTCTACAAGTATTTACTATAGTAGTTATTATTGCTTTAGCGTGTGAACGCGTGTGGTTTGTGCTATTTTCAGTACAGTTTCGTTTATTGTTTTATCTGCGACAAATCTGAAAAGAATTATCAGTATTTTAAAGAAGAAGTTTCTTACGAAGAAATGGATTTTGATCATGAAGGATTGCCATAAGAAAAATTTGTCTAAGACTGATTTGGGAACGTGGTACTGAAAATCTGTACTAGTAGGTACTATACAATACTGATGAGAGACTTCAAGGCAGATAGATGGATACGATTTTTTTCGTGATTTTGATCGAAAACTATATGTTCGTTGGCTTGCTAGCAAGTAAAAAAACTTGCTTGCGTAAATCCTACAAGTAGTAATTACTTGATGCAAATGATTTCAAATGATTTTACTTGCGTATGCAATTACTTATAGGTTCTAGTCACACTTTACAAGCAATTAATTTCTTGCAAGTACTTTTTTGGGTTGTCACACCAGGCAAGTTTTACTTGCACGGTGTGGTATGGCCTTTACAAATGGTCATATTCTTTTATTCGAGAGCTGGAAATTCCGGAGACAAAAGGATTTCAACTTATAAATTTGGATAGGAACATAAAAATAAAAAGTACTCAATGGCCAGATCTAAGATAAACATCGATAGTTATAATGACCAAGATCCCATTATGAGCAGGAACAAGAACATTTTGCTGTTCAAAATGTAGAGAAAAGAAAAACATTTCTCAAAAGGAAAGGTTCAACAATTTGAAGAGGAAAATACTTAATATTTCTTAAAGGATTGTCTTGCAAACACAAAATATTTTATCAACATAAAACATCGAATATAGTGCAAAAAGAATATTCTGCGAAATTTTAGTTTCGAATATCTCAAAAACCTCAAACATGAATTGAAAAAATTCACTTTATTGTTTAAAATTTCTTGAAAACACCTTGAACAATTCAGATGAAACATCATATATAGCGTCCCTCTTCTCACGAAGTGACGTAAAATCGCAAATGGTCGTTTTATAATTTGGACGTTTATTTGCTAAGTAAACTTGATTGCATAATTTCTACATCATCAGATTCCCTGAAAAATATCTGGAACATGCCTAAATCGATTATGACATAATTGGCATAACTTAATATGTTGACTTATTGTTTCTGTTATCACTAAAATTAATTTAACTGGCGTTAGGTTCTTCCCGTTTACTATACTCTGTCCAACAAAAATTGTCAGTTAAGGGATTGTGGGCGAGCTTTTTTAAAACAGGGGTGCCTGTGTATACTGTCAAGACACTAAAATTCTCACTACAATTTCTCTTTATCTGACTAATCGTTTATTTTAATTTATTTTTGGTAAAGTATTTACATTGAAGCTCATATCATTTGAAACTTAGATAAATTCTTTTAATTTTTCAAAAAAAAAAATATCAAACCTATTGTAAGACACAAATTAACGCCTATAGAAGAGATAAACACAAAACTAAAAACTGCTCTCCTCTAAAATTTAAAAAGGAGATACGTCGATTCGCTAGAAGAAGGACGATATAAAACCGTGGGTGCCATTTTATCATAACTGCTTTTATCATTATTTTAAGTAGTTCTCCTGTAGTTTTTAAAAATTTCAAAGACTTATATTTTTTAAATAAATGAATTATTTTTCATTAGCAATATGATAAAAAAAAATTCAAAAATTTAAGTGCAGCCATATTGCTAACTACATGCAAATTCACTTTTTGTAATAAACTCAATATCAATGAAATTGCAGGTAGGCTTCTATGGCTCTCACGACCTCTATTAGAGTCTAAAGCAAATTGGACTAAGTAGTACTGCCTTCTACGTTTTTCTAAAAATAATTGCAAATTACAAAAATAGATTTCTTGACTAAATTGTCTTTTTTTAGGTTCCTCCTGTATATCTTTTTAATTTTAATAGTAGGTTCAATACAAAAATTTAAAAAAATGTGTTTTTGTATATACCTAAACAAAAAAAGATACCACAAAAACAACATTCATTGGACTTTGGACATTTTTTTTTCAAACTTTTTCGTCAAGAATACAATTACATTATTGATCCATTAGCATACATCTTCCAATGCCTAGCAACGTTGCGGCTTTCAACCCCACAGCGAGTTTGCCTGATTTATCGCATTTATTATTATTTTCAGGCATTTTATTTTGTTTGCAAATAATGTGACCAATGAGAAAAAGAAGCGTCAATGATTGTTGTTTTCTCTGACGCTTCTGAAGCTTTATTTAATTTAAACAATCATCTATTTACATTATAATTATATCGTAGAAATTATTTCATTATTGAAAAAATAAATTTAATTTAAAATTTGTAGACGAACTTAAAATAAATAAAAAAAAAGTCTTATCGTTCAAGCAGGTACAAATGGCCATGACATTATGACAACAGTAAGCCACAGTCATGCATGTGCAATAATGAATCACCTTCAATTTCGTTGAACTGTTAAGTGGCACGTAAAACAAATTATATAAAAATATAAATGTATCTATATTTATACAGATGTAATGTCGATACCCAGACGCGTTGTTTTTTTTTTCATAAAATGAAAATTGAAATGAAACAAAACAACTCAGCTTGATATTTCTATAGTTCATCAGTTCGGTTCTTTGTTCTGTCAAATTGAATTCATTGTTTTGTGCAATCGGTCATTCTAGACCAAAGGCCAATATTCATTAGCTTATCTGTCCAAATAAATCCCAAATTTACCCCTGCAAAATGTAAAATTAATAGCCTTATAAAATAATTTAATTTTGTTGCACTTTATACTTAATGTTGATTTCTTTATACCTAATCTTGGTGATTCGTTTAATTGTTTGCTATTATAAGTCCTGAACTTGAATTTGTTTTGTTAATGACCTTTTTTATATGTCACTGACCACAAGTCCAGTTGAGATTGTTTGTAGGTACATATGTGGTGATTGCAACAAAATATTAATTTTGTCGGTCATAATGTTATCCAAGTTATGATTGAAAGTCTTTATCATTTAAATTAAAAAAAAAAAGAAAATATGAGCAAACAAATATCGTAGATAGATACTCGTATGTAATAATCATGCTTATAAGTTCAAAATTCTTGTTTAGATAATTACTTCAATGTGTTAGTTGGGGTGCGCAGTTTTTTGATGGTTTGGATTCACAAACAAAACTCTTCTGAAAATTTTGTGGTCTCTGTTTTTTTTGAAATTAAGTCAATAAAAACACTGATTACTTTTTTTTTGTGATTTTCTGTTTGTTTTTGGTGGAATTTATAAAATTGCTATGAAATATTATAGCCAGATATATCTATGTATAGCTATAACCTTGGTTTCAATTTTGTTTATTCTTCAAATGGAAAAGCAAACAAAAAAAGGAAGCGTTAAATATATTTGACCAAATTGTCCGAATCATTACGCATTCATAGTTTTTTTTTTTATTTTTTTTTTTTTAGGGGAATCGCTATTCTTGTCATAATTTTTAATGACATAATTGAATTGTTCATGACCAAAACGAATTATGTATATTTTAAAATTTAATAGAATAGTCTATTTTTTTTCTTCAAAATTTTACAAAGTGTCTTTATTTCAGTTTACAGACATTTTAAAACTAGGAATTGTTGGAGATTTTATTCCATTAAAAGCACCACGTTTTCCCGATTGAAATTTACTTTATCGAGCAAATTATTTTTAACAAATTCAAAATTGAATTTAATTTTATTTACATCTTGCAGGTAACTTTCTGCTGAAATTTCATACTCGTTATACGATTTTAAAGTGGTTTTCAGTTTATATTATCAAGTGATAATTAAAATTACAATAATTTCCTTTAAAAATTTCTTCGGTTATACTCTTTTTTATATTGCCAAAATCATTCTACCTCATGCTCATGAAATTTACTTATTGCAAACTAGGTTGGAGCCTTCTTAGCGAATTTTCCAAATTATTGCTTTCATAGTTATGCTTAATGGTTTCCTAAACATATCCTAATCATTAATTTTTCAAAAAATTGAATTATTCTTAATTTAATATAGAACGGCTATATCCTAGAAACAATCATTATTTTTATGTTGAAATAATCCGTAACAACCGTAATATTTTTTTCAACATATCCTCATGATTAATTTTGAGTATCCTTAGGGAGATAAAAAAGGGAAGCCACTGAAAAATGTTCGATTTTCAAAAAAATTTTGCTTATTTTGAATAAATCAAAAGTGGCTTCTATCTATTAAAAATCTTGAAGGCTGCCTACGAATTATAAACTCTTTAAATTTAAATATTTTAATATCTACATGATATCATGTAAATTTAACACTGCCTTAAAACATCGAGCTAATTTTACCTGTTTATCTAGTGAACTTTGGATGAAAATCTAGTTCAAAAACATAAATAAAATGTTCAATATCCTGTAAATTTAACATGAAGATCTCGTTAATTTAACATGTTGAATCAACCCTGTATCTTGTATCCGGTAATTATTATGTCTTGGATTCATGCGTCTAGGTCCCATCTCGCTGCTTACCGTTCAATTCATTTTGCATTATTCTGAAAGTATACAAATTTATTGCTATGTACTTACATTATTTTATCTTAAAAATACTTTGTAATACTTACCTAGTTTTGAGCTTCTCACACGTGGAGACAGCACGCTTCCCCTGGGCCACTTTGCTGGATAAAAAACTTGTGCCAAATATCAATAAGTTGAAATTGATTTAGTTTGGGGTGGCCTGTATGGGTATGTTTTAACACTGGTGTCACGTTGAAATTATCTGACAAAGTATTTCTTTAATATGAGGCCAGGTTAAGTTCAACAAGTAAACATTGTAAAAATAACCACATAAAATGTTAATTTTACCTGATCTGTGGTAAAATAGAAATTCATAACAAACAGTGTTAAAAAACCCGACCACAGTTAAAATTAGCGCTGTATTCTTGTGAAAATTTCTTGTTTACCAGAATTCAGTGTTAAAATAACAGTTACTCTTCTTTTTAAATCAACTTGAATGTGGTAATATAGGCCAACAGGCTAATTTAACACTTAATATAAGGTTATTAAAATCAGGTAAAGTTCTAAAAACTATGTAACTTTATATGGGATTATGCACCTTGTAAATATAACAACGCTCTGGTTAATTATTTTTCTGACTTTTTCCTCTGAGTGTATAACAGGTAAAATATTACCGAAAACATTTTAAAAATGTAGGTATATTAATGAACTTTGGACTTATGTTTTTATTTGTAAAAGAAACTAAAAATCAAAAGTGTCTCCAAGAATATTTGTAGACCAATGTTAAAATATAATGAATTAATTAATTAATTATTTCCGAATATGTTTTTTTAATTAAAAAAATGTTGATAGTTTCTTGAACTTAGCACCTCTACATTACAAGGGCGGGTCAATAAGTCCCTGAAAATTAACAAACGGGACCTGAAAAAAATTTTTTTCGTGTCTACATAATCTTCTTTAAGCTCGATGCACTTTATCCAACGTTTTTCTAATTTTGTATTCCGTCCAAAAAATTGTTTTTTTTTTCGAAAGCCTTAAAAAATTCACTTGTTTCTTGAATATCCTCAGCATTTAAGCCCAATATTTTTAATTCGAGCCATTTCTTCATATTGAGAAATAAGAAATGACCGCGGGGGCCAAACCCGAAAAAGAGGCTTGATGTGTTAGTAACTCTTAATTCATGCAATTTTGCTATTGCGCCTGCTAACTTGTGCGCAGAAGCTTTATTTTGTTGAAATTGAACTTTATTCCTTCCCAAATCTGGTCGTTTTCCCTTTATATCAACGTTGAATCCATTCAACAGGACAGCATCATGAGCACGCGTAATCGTCTTACCTTTCTCAATGAAATCGATGTGGATGACACCTCCCGCATCCCAAAAAAATGTATCCATCACCTCGATTGCCTATAAATCCACTTTGTCTTTCTTTGGCTTGGATTCACCTAGAGAAGTCCACTATTAAGACTCTTCTTTGAGCTCTGGTGTGTGGTGCTGAATCCATGTTTCATCAACAGTTACAAATCGGCGCAAAAAACGCTTGAAATATTTAAACGATTTCGTTTGTTATCGATCGAAAGTAAACGCGGCACCCATCTTGCGGAAAGCTTTTTTTATGACCAAATATTTGAGCAAAATGGAAATAACCGACCTATGTGACAAGCTTGTAGCATCCTCGAGTTTCTTCACTGTCACTCGCCTATCGTCTAATACTAAACCTTGGACTTTTTCGACCATTTCCGGTATAGAGACTTCAATCGGGTGACCAGAGCGATCTGCGTCATTTGCGCTGGAACGTCCGCGCAAACCAATTGTGGATGGTTCCAACGGATGAAGAACAGTTCCCATACAATTTTGAGAGATTTTTCTTTATTTTCCTAATGGTTTTTCAGGCAAAAAATAAAGCTATTGAACAGATAGGGATACAAATTTCAAGAAACTTACTAACCCGTCCTCGTATATTCAAAATAGATAATTTTTTTTTTGAAAGAGGGGTATTGTTCAGCGGCTTCCCGGTTTTGTTTTTCCCAAAGGTGACTTAAAACTTATGATGAAAATATGTCTAGTTGAACGCAGAGATTTGGAAAAATTTGCTAAAAACGCTCCACCCTATAATGTACACGTACCAATTTCAAACAAAATAGGCAGTCTCTTTATACCTTTGCCTCCTCTATTTCATTGCGGCTTCTAACAAAAATAAAATGCCTTACATGATTGGCCCAATGATTACACACATGTTTTTTTGTTTTAACTTCAAAACACAATTTAGTACTTTCCAAAGCTGTAAGATTATTTTGTTTTTATATATGTTTCGCAAAATTCTAACATCCATCACTTGTTATTCTAAAGCTTAAAAAAAAAAAAAAAATATTCACCTACACATTTTCTTAAAGTTTAGCCATCCATCAACATTTTTTGTAACCCCCCGATGAACGAAAAAAAAAAAAAATTTAAAATACACAGAGAAAAAAAACTTTCAAACTCTCTAGTAATTTATCAAAGTTGCTTGCATCGTAGCTACATATTCTATAATATACTCGTATACCTTCAAGCTATATCTAACAAATTTCTGAATTCATCTTGAGTGTGTGTGTGTTGATGTGTATTTTTGTGTCGTTGATTAAGACGTCGCAATATATTCTATGAAAAATATCCTCAAAGATTTTTTTTACTTCTCTAAAGGTACATTCCCCTAATATGACTATGCGGAACAAACTCCTCTATTCAATTGTTCCTTTCAAATTTTACCACTTAGTGTATTTTAAAATCCATTATGCTGGTACTGTAAACGTTACGTCACATTCGCATAGAAAAAAATAAAATGCCAACATAGAAAAGAGACTCCTATACATTAAAATGCTAATAAGTTCTTTAAATTTGTCTTCTTTTTCGTGACATCTTTCCCTAAACAAAATTCCAATAGATATTTCGAAATAAATCGAATTTTCATATTTTTTTTCTTATTGTGTGTTCGGCTTCGTAGTACCACCTACCTATACAATAGATGAATAGTAACACAAAATCAATACCACATATGTATGTACATTTGTCAAAAATTTTACCCAAGTCATTGAAGGTTTGTGTCCTGGTTTTGTATGAGTGTGTGCTGTGTGTCTATCTATGCATAGGTTGAGAAAAGATTCCTTTAAAACTCAAAAACACCCCCTGTACACTATATCTACATTATTGTCGCCTTGCATTGTCCTTGGTCACATAAAAAGTACATTCCTTTATTCAAATAAACAAATTGAGACGTGACTGTCGTTAATTTAAATTACAAATACAATTGTTCTTTGTTGTTTTGTGTTGCAAACAGAGTTGGAACTATACATGCGACAGGGGGTTTCAATATAACATTCAAATACGAAACACCCACCCTCTCTGTTCAAGTAAAAAAGGTAGAGAAGTCTAAGAAAGGTATTTTGAATAAAAAAAAAACACGCAAAACTGTATCGCGCTAACAATTTGAATTTTCCAGTCACGATTTTTTGTGATCCCATTACGATTACAATGGATTTGACACATGAACAATAGGGTGGCAACAAACACACAAAACGTCAAACCGACCGAAATGACATAAGAAATCATTTTAGTTCTTTTTCCAGGCAACACCTATATACTGAACAACGCATGCTATTCGAGTATACAAACACACTCGTGTCCATCTAGTTTGCGTTGAGGGGGGAATGAGAGAAATGTTAAATAATGGTCATTTGTTGTTGTATGATGCCCAGGCACCCACCCAAAAATCTGTCACCGAAACTGTTTGTACTTTTCGGTTGTGGTTAAGAATAGTGTAAGGTAAGGTAGTGAAAACTGATAGCTTCACCGGCACTGGCCAATTTCAGCAACTTTTTCTGCACCAAGATTTGTAAAGTTTTTTTTTTGTTGGCCATGGGTGCCAAGTGGAAATAAAATGGACAACACCTTAAAAATACTGTCTTAAGTATAGGTACTGCTGAAATGCTGACTCGATCTTAGTTGAAGTTGTAGAGATCGGAGCGACTAGTTTGGAGATAAAACAGTGAAAAAATTTAATAGAACGCAAGGACGCTATAAGAAGAAAATTCAAAAGTCATCATACAGACAAACAAAAACTCTGAGAAAAAATTTGAGAACATAGAATGAACCATCTGCAATCAAAATCTGCATCCGAGACGCTGAATTTCCACAATTCGTGCAAATTGTTGCTTCATCCTAAGCAAATCAACAATTATTCATCAGTTCTTAATCAGTCTTAACTATTCAACCATTCTTTTAAATTTTGACTGATTTAAATCACCTACGACAGAATAGATTTGGGAAGAATTGTATAAAGCCATTATGACAGAATTTGGCAACCAGAATAGACTGAAAAAGCTTTCAAAGTTCCCCAAATTGCATGCTACACGAATCAATATATACTTGGTCTGGCCTGTTCACATTTCATTGGAGAGAGCTTAAAGTGAATTCAATTTTCTTATAGTAAAATTACTGACCCAGGCCCAATCTAGCTCATTTAAGATCAATGATTTCACTATAAAGTTAAAAATGTAAAACGAAATGGAAGAAATAAGATAATTTCTTACTTGTGCAAACTGGCATACCTTATCCAAAACTAGCACCAATAATATAACGGGTGATTTTTTAGCTGGTTTGGTTTTGGCAACACTGGTTTTGACAGCTGACGTGTGTTTAGTACCTTGTGTCACTGTCAAACAGCTTCAGTTTGGTTTGCAATTTAACCATGGATCGTCTTACAAATGAACAACGCTTGCAAATTATTGAATTTTACTATCAAAATTCGTGCTCGGTTCGAAATGTTCATCGCGCGCTGCTTCCATTTTATGGTCGGCATTCTCGACCTTCTGAGCAGTCTATTCGGAAGATTGTGACCAAATTTCGCACCAAATTTACTTTGTTGGACATTAAACCACCAACACGTTTACGTACTGTGCGTAGTGAAGAAAATATTGCGGCCGTATCAGCTAGTGTGACAGAAGACCGCGAAATGTCGATTCGGCGCCGTTCCCAGCAGTTAGGCCTTTGTTACAGCACTACGTGGAAAATTTTGCGGAAGGATTTGGGCGTAAAGCCTTTTAAGATACAGCTGGTGCAAGAATTAAAGCCAGCTGACCTACCACAACGCCGAATTTTTGGTGAATGGGCTCTTGGAAAGCTGGCCGAGGATCCGCTCCGCTTTTTTATCGAAAAATTGTGTTCAGCGATGAGGCTCATTTTTGGTTGAATGGGTACGTAAATAAGCATAATTGCCGCATTTGGAGTGAAGATCAGCCAGAAGCATTGCAACAGCTACCAATGCATCCCGAAAAAGCCACTGTTTGGAGCGGTTTATGGGCCGGCGGCATTATTGGGCCATATTTCTTCAAAGATGATGCGAATCGCAGCGTTACTGTCAATGGTGAACGCTACCGAGCGATGATAACAAACTTTTTTTTGCCCAAAATGGAAGTTCTTGACTTGCATGATATGTGGTTCCAACAAGACGGTGCCACATGCCACACAGCACGCGAAACAATGGCGCAATTGCGAGGCGAGTTTGGTGAACAGTTAATTTCACGTTTCGGGCCGGTCAATTGGCCGCCTAGATCGTGCGATTTGACACCATTAGATTATTTTTTGTGGGGGTATGTCAAGGCTAATGTCTATAGGGACAAGCCCGCTTCGATTGACGCACTGGAAGCCAACATCCATGCATTCATTCGTGAGATACCGGCCGATATGTGTGAAAGAGTATGCCAAAATTGGACTCAGTGGATGAGCTACCTGAGACGCAGCCGCGGTCAACATTTGCATGAAATTATCTTTAAACATTAAATTGCAAGGTTCAAACTATCGATTCAAATAAATATTTCATTCATTTTTTCGAATTTTTTGTGTTTTTTTTTTTTTAAAGTTCTAAACCTCTTTAAAAATCACCCGTTATATTGAACGCCATTTTTGTATTTAAATGAAACTTGAACTATGAAGTTCCTTTTTCTACTTTAACTGAGCTTTCTAAATTTGCTGTTTTTATACAAAAGAGATAGACTATAACAGCTATAGAGGGAAAAGAGAACAAAGCTCAAAGAGTCTCTCAGCAAAGTTTATTTAAATGAAACAAAACAAAGTCAAAATTTGTAAGTGCAGTAAAACAAAAAAAAATTATTTAATTTACCATCTTCCTACAATGCCTTGTAAACGATCAAACAATTCACAATTCAAATTTAAAAAAAAAAATAATTTTTAAAACGTTTTAAAACATTAGAACACGTATTTTTTTTTATATTTTCAATGTTTCATATTTTTACGTACATGTAACCCACTGTATTTGAAATTTTGGAAGAATGAAAGTGTGTGCAAAAATTGCAAAAAAAAATTCAAATGCAAAGTGCAAGAACGCAAAGAATTCAAAGAATACAAAGAATTGAAATGGATGTAAAGAATAAAAAGAATGCATGAATTTCTTAATGATTGTGTTTAATTGATTTCTGTAATTAAATAATTGGATGAAAAATAATTGCAACTATTTCAATGTCAAATAGAATAGATCCGACATGAGGAAACATTAAAAAAATGCGGTTGTTCGAAATACTTGTTTAGACACTCGGCTCAAAAAACGTCCATGTAAACTATAATTATTATAATTTATACTTAAACTAAGATTAGGTATCTGATTTAGTAAAGAAAATTTTTAGAACTTTATACAACTTTATACATATATGTACCTCTGTCGCGCTGAAACAATTTTCAATTTTCAAATCCATAAATATCATTTTAGACTGATATAAATTCCTATTTTATTTATTATTTTGTTTGTAGTTATGTCCTCGTTTCGTAAAAATAAAATAAATAGAGGAAAACAAGGGTACAAGCGAGGTTTACAACATGTTTTCTTCAGAATACATTTTTACAAAACTAATAAAGGCTTTATTTTGTTAAAATATGAACCTGCCCAACAAAAAATTCCACATTATAGTTTCGAATGAAAAATGCCATAATAAATCCCAAGTAGCAGTTAAGAAGAGCAAACTTTACGCAAAAAGAAAAAAAATTCTAAGGGCCCGTTTTTCAATTCAGGGTAACTCTGAGTTAAATCTGAAATCCTGAAAATAAATTAACCCCCAAACTAACTCAGGTCTAACTAACCTCTCAAAGAATCTCTAATTGGAAATCTGTAAAAAAAAAATTGATGTATATACCAAACAAATATTGGCTCAAAAGTCGCATCTTGTGGAACTCCTCAATCTACTGTCTTTGTATCACTCGTGATATTATCAGATTTTACTCTTTTGGCTCTAACTTCCTTAACCAGTCACTTGTGAAATCTCGAAGCTCAGCGAAATAATCATTATTTTGATATGTCAACAAGTAATGCAACTAGAGAGCATTGAAAATTTGTTTCTGTTTTTCTTAAACCTGACTGAAAGCTTTGTTTAATGTTTAAATACACAAATGAAAAAAAAAAACATCGAACAAAATGAGCAATTTGGATCAAATTCATTTTTAGAAGACCTTTGAAAATTCCCGCACGAAAAAGTGTGAACAATCTCGAAAAAGAGAACAGGCCTAGTTTTTATTACTGCACTATATCGAGTGTCTACTGGATGTTTTCTTTAATGCTCTGGACCTTTGACACCTCACATATGGGGAGTTTTAAAAAAGTTAATGTCATCTAATTGGTCAGAATAGGTCAACTAGTCCTAGAAATTGGTCAGCCCTAGATACCTTGTAATGAAGTCTTAAAGTTTTTCAAAGTCACTCAAGGTCACGCGCAATTTATGGCACCTTATTTATGGGAAATTTAAAAAGAAGTATACCACCCGAAAGATCTCTAGATCATGATAAAAGGTGAATTATTTTCAGTAATTGGTCAGCCACAGATTTTGTTCTATGAATTTTTAAAATTGGGTCACACAAAGACTTTTAACACCTCATTTGGTCATTTAAAAAAAGGTATGTCATTTGAAAGGCCATTTCCCGGTCCTGAATGGTCAACTATTTTAAGTAATTGGTCAACCAAACATATTTATTTATGAATTTTTAATGAATTTAAGACAAAATAACGGTCATAGCGATTTGTGGCGCCTCATTAATGGAAAATTTGCAAAAAAAAAAAAATAAATAATACCACCTGAAAGGCCCTAAGATCTATAAAAAAAAGGTAAGAAAGTTTCAGTAATTGGGCAGCTATAGATTCTTTTTTTCAAGGTCACAAACGATGTCGTAATTTTATTTTATAATAGAATGAGTTTTTTGAAATCTTAAAATTTTGTTCGGTAATATATAATTTTAGAAATTTTTTTTTCGGTAAAACTCTAACAAAACTACAATACAAACTGTTTTTAAGTTTTCTATTCAGTTTTATTGGTCTTGGACGCCCCCCAAATGCTGTCGCCCTAAGTAGCTTTACATTATGTGGCAATACGATTTAATTTTGCGTTTGGCTATGTAGTTTATGTCTCATTTGCCTTACATTCTTCAATGCCACCATTGATGCGCACAAATGTAGTCGATGTAGAAACATACATACATATGTACGAGTATTTTTATGAATAAATGTGCTAAACATTCCCATATGGAGTTCCCATCTTCGCTCCGTGTATTCTGTACATATGCAAATCCACTTGACCCCTCCTGGTTATTATTTCGTTTTTTTTCATTGTCAACTACACTCAGACTTGTTGTATTGATTTGATTGTTCCCGCTGGTCACACTTTATCGAATATAGCCATAGCCATGCTGTAAGGCATTGTACGCTAGATTAAGTCCAATCCCTGAGTGCGAATTTCGCTTCTTTTTTTTATTGCTATTGTAGCTAACTTTATATGTCTGCGAATCCAATCATATTTATGTTCAATGCAAAAAAAAATAGGTTTAGGATTTGGGAAATTGCAAATGTTAAGTTGATCATATAAAACGAATACAATTTGTCTGTTCTGCAGATACGCAGCTGTACAAAAAATAAGTTTTATGCGAGTTTTTTCAGGGTCGCCGTTTAATATAATAAAACTGTGTTTTTTTTTTTAAATTAATGATTCGTTGGGATTGACCCTGATGAAAACGGGTGGGAGGAAATAATACAATTTGTAATCAAATTTATTCCAAAAATTGCATACAACACATCGATATCTTTCCGTAAGAATAAACTGAGCGACATTTCAAAAATTTTAGAGACATCGAAATAAACCTCTGGATTAGTTATTTATTTGTTTATTTAAAGATATAAAAAGATTTGAAACAATATTTTTAACTAAAAATCCCTTTCAACATGAACAATAAACAGACAAAATACAAAAATAAATAATTGAAAAAGTGGCTTTTAAAAATTTAAATTTAAATTTAAATTTTGCTTAGTATATTCTAACGTTAAGTAATCCATGTCATCTCAATAGTTGCCCGCAAAAATTTTTATTTAACTAAATTCTTGATCAGAAAAAATAATTTCTGACTGGTTTTACAAAAAAAAAGTGTCATCATAAGTTTATATTTTTAAAAAATTGAAGATTTTTTTTGTAAGGGCATTACCTACCTAATACTACGTTTTTATTTGAGATAATTTCGTTGAAAATTTCCGAATTCTATACGTAATCCTCTCATTTCCCATACAAATTCACATTTCGAAATGAGATAATTTCAACTAAATTTGCACGAAATTAGGTTGGAAATTAATTCAAAAACCTATTGAAACTAGCCATTTGGCCACAGTAAAAAACAACAACAAAAAGCAGTTAACAGCCAGTTGAAATTCAAAAATCAAATGAGCTATCAAACGAAATTGCCAAATTACAAACTAAAACACTTTTTCTGTGATTTGCAAAATTACCTCATTGCGGCTCTTATACAAACGAAGTATAAATCTCAAAATCAGTTTTAGGCTAGACGCAATAAAAAGATTTATATCCTTGGCCAAAAACTAAAAAAACCTACATATAAGCGGCTCACAGTGAAACACAGCTAACTCCTATTTTGTCTTTTTTTTTCAAAACAAATATTTAAAAAAAAATTATTTGCATTACAAGAATAAAACCAAAATTACATTAAGTATTTTTCAAGACTCGTTTCTGGTAAATTCAGTAAAGTTGAAAAAAATTTGATTGATTTTAATATTTGTTTACAATTTTTGAAGGGGTCTTTAGTAATAGTGGTAAAATCATGTACAGTTAGTTGCTTTTCACTCCAATCCGACTATAATTCATTTTGATTTGAAGATATTTCCCAACTAACTAAAATATCATATCCAACTTCTTATTTTTATTCCATCATGAACTCAATGAACATGTACAAACTTTATTAACAATCAACTAAACATACCTAATAAAACAAATTGATTGAAACTTTATTCGTCAGTCGGAAAATCACAACACACAAACAAAATTCAAAATATGAATGACATAACAACAACGTTTGCCGCACGTCAGAAAGATGATAAATTAACTTAAAAAAAAAAATAAGAAAAAAAAATAAACATAACGATTTCTAACAGCAAATGGTTTCTATTTATTAAAAAAAAAAAGACCAAGTTATGACTTGTATGTACGCAAACATTTATTTGCCTTTTATTTATTCTCTTGATCTAAATTATTTTGCAAACAAATTCCAGTATTATTTTCTCTCACTCTCTTTCTTTCTCTTTCTCACTGTGGATCTCTCTGTGTCACCTAATTACGATGACGGATCTTCAAAAAAATTTCGATAAAAACATTTCCAAGAGAAACATTCGTCAAACTCGTTTAGAAAAAGAACCTCCAAGTTATAGTGCAAAGTTAAAATATAATTTTTAGCATTTAACTTGTTATCTAATTTACTGATAGCTGTAAGTGAATAAATTACTTAAATTGAGATTATTATTATTATTAAAGAATTTTGCAATGAAAACTCTAGACAAACTACTCTTGAACAACTATGCAATAAATACAGGGTGTCCGTGAAATGAACAATCAATCTACATAGATGTTTTATTAAAATCCATGGTGGCTTCTTATTAAGTTTAATTTTTGTTCAAACTTGTGACAACTGCGCTTTGCTTTATTATTGTCCAGGATCAAACATACATTTTCGGAAAATGATATTTTTCAATTACTCGAAAGTTCTATACAAGAGCTATTTAGCAGGTTTGTAAAAGATTGCAATCTTTGCGAATACAGTCTTTTTAAATCTTTAATGGAATTCTATAAAAAGATTGCATTCTTTGCATTCTTTTTTTAAGAATGTGACTTAAAAAAAAGTCGCCATTATTTTGTTGGTTAAAAGATTGCAATCTTTTTTTGTTTCATCGTCACCATCAACTGATTGCAATCGTTCGGGAATTGCACTTGCATTCTTTTTACATTCTTTTGAATTTCATTAAATTCTTTTTCATCCTTTAAATTTGTTGCATTCTTTTTAAGTCTTTTGAATTCTTTACACTCTTTTGCGTTGTAATATTGCAAATAATGCATGGAGTCTCAAAAGATTGCAATCAGTTGATGGTGACAAAAGATTGGTATCAAAAAAAGATTGCAATCTTTTTAACGAACAAAGAATGACACTGAATTTTTTGAAGTCGCATTCTTAAAAAATAATGTAAGGAATTTAATCGTTTATTGAAGTCGCTAAAGATTGTATTTTCAAAAGATTGCAATCTTTAACAACTCTGCTATTGAGACCCAAGTTTTGATCCACTTTAGCCATCCTTTCTTTGTAACACCGTAAACTAACTCATTTTATGAGTAAAGAACAAATACAAAGATATTAGTCCATTCATTGCTTAAGCTGTTTTTTTTTGGACCTTAAATTAAAGAAAAATTACCTTTCTATAGGAAAAAGCAAAATAAATTGTTAAATGTTTTAAAAAATACGAGCTTAAAAAAGTAGAACCTTTATGTAGTATATTTTGTTTCCAGCATGCAAAATGAATTCTTTATTGGGTATGTGGCAAGCCATGTGTTGATCTCTTATTTTCCATGAACTATCTATTTCCAGGACACCCTATTCAATTGCTCAAACTAAGCTTTAAATATACATATGTACATAACATACATAGAACCAGAAGCATTCAAAGAAACAAAAGTATGCCAATTACATTCCTGTGTGTTAAATTTCTTCTTAAACTCAGTTTCTGTCACAAATAAATGATGAAAAGCATAAAAGATAAAATAGAGGATAAAAATGGCAAAGAAATACCACAAAAATTGCGGAAGAAACAGAGAGATAGATAATCTTGGATAATTTATCTTTTATTATTTTTTTTTTTTTTTTTGCTTTAGCTTAGACTCGAGTCGAGAATAGTACCTACAGAAGTATCTGAAAGATTGTATATCTTTATGTGAATTTAATGAATAACCTACTCACTCAATTTTCACGCAATTGTGACAACATCACTTTAATGTGTATTGTATCATGTACATACATAATGTTACGTTGAACTTTTAGCTTTGGTCAGTCTATTGGAATTTTTTTTTTTTTTCTTTTGAAGTGAGTTGGAAATTATATTAATGATTTGTTAAAAAATTTTGTTCTATCAAGTGCCTATACGAAATGCTCTGTTGAGTTAATCAAAACTTATGATTTGTTATTTCTGAAAAATTTATTTTGCTTAATTGAAGTTTGAAATAATACAAAAACTTGATTGTGCTATCACTAAGATGTGTAAAAGACAAAGTTTTTAAAACAAAAAGCAAACGGAAATACATGATATCATTATATTCAGTTGCTAATAATAATAAATACATAATATGCAAACGGAAATAACTGTCAAATTTGTTTATTCTGGTTCTTTATTTTAATTAATAATATTTAATTGACTCGTCCAGAAAAAATTCTGAAAACTATAATAATTGCGTCATTCAGAGATAATTTTACTCCCAGACTATTTTGATGCTTAAAATTCAAAGAAATATTATCTATGAGTTTCTTTGTAAATAAACATTTTGAGGCATAACTTGAAAATTTCTGTATTAAATGGGAACGATACACCAACTGTTTCAATTTACAGTAGTCATAGCGACTTCAACTCCCCAATTTGTTTCGAATTGAATTCTATGTCAACAAAAGATATTTTCTTAATCTTCGTTATGATATAAAATGTTTATTTTCTACGGTCAAGTGACAGATAACTTAACGAAACTAAAACTTCCATAAAGCCTTCATCGCGAGTAATGCTTAATTTTCGGCAAAAGACTTTTGACGCCAATTTCGAAAAAAGTGTACCCAGAGATTTTTAAAACAATGTGATTTCCTACTTATTTAAAAAATAAAAACGTTTTTACTGCACTGACGAAAGTCCGAAATATTTAAAGGATTTTGGTTCACTTTTCTGACTTTTCATCTTAATTATTATAAAAGTTAGATACAAAATTTTATAAATTTTATTTTTTAGCTACTTATTTTGTTTTCAAAATCGAAGTATTTTAACCGCCTTGACAATAGTCTACAAATATTTTTTGTTTTATATAAACTTTCTTAAACAAAAAATAAAAATAAAATAAAATAGAAGACTAGACAATACGCCAATACAAAGATTTTTCCGTACTTTATGCCTAAAATCGAACTATTTTTACGAGGGGTGTAGGTATATACTACGGCTTTGGTGTTTGAACAATCATTTCTATTCAAATTATCTGTAATATTCCCTCGTCATTATATTCTGTTCATTTTTCAAACAGCAATATTAAGTTTATTTCTGGGTTGACTATGATAATCCTTTAATTTTTTTTACAAGGTTTCTTACAATGCACCTTTTTAGTCGAAGTTTTGAAGAACAATCGCTTTTTTACACTTTTGCATATTTTAATTCCTGTGAATCTTATAGAAATCTTATATAAACTTGTACTTGTGGTGCCCTTTTATCCCTTTCCTTAAATAAAATTTGATGAACCTTCTTTATCGAAGCTTGGAATATTTGAGTTTCTAAAAATCTTATAGAAATCCTATACAAATCTGGACTTGTGATGCTCTTTTATCCCTTTTCGTAAAATTTAACTTAAAAGAAGATAAAGCTTTCTATGAATCGCCTTCTTTATCGAAGCTTTGAAGAACAATAATAGTTTTGAACTTTTGCATATTTCAATTTCTGCGTGTCTTAAAGAAACCCTATACAAACCTGGACGTGTGGTGTATTTTTATCCAAACTTGAAAGAAACCATTAAATTTGTTACTTGTAAAAATAAGTTCTGTAGAAATTATTAAAACAAAATAAATTTACTGCCTCCTTCGTTTCAACTCAATCTAAGTTATGATCAGTTTACATCTTTAACCAGACTTACGAACAAATATATCCGTTAAGATAGTTAAGTTGTAGCAGTTATTATTAAAAAAAGCAATTGACCAAAAGTTTTATAAATTGTCTAATGTCTATATAGTGCTAAAATTGACGTTAATTTAAGTTTAAATAAATTTAAAGTCGTTATCTCACCAAATAAGCATTTTGATATCCTTACTTTTCCATTTTTATGATTTATTTTGTTTATTTTGTTTCCTGAATATTTCAATAAGAATATTCATCTCCGTTGAATATTATAAAACAATTCCTTAAAATGCATCTTCTCCATTAAACTTTATATGCTTCCTAATTATTTTCCAAATTATTTGCCAAAACCCCATTTTATTTGAATCAGCCAACAGCGAGGGAAAACGGAAAACCCTATATATCTTTACCTGAGGCAGAAAATCACATTCAATTGAACACATTCCCCCCAAAGATAAACGCGATTGCTATCTTCAAACTCCTTCTATATATCGAGGACATTAATTTCGAAATGAATCGATTTCTCTTCAGCGAACATAGTAGTTTTGCCAGCAGCAATCCTTCCAACCAGACACAATTAAAGCAAAAAAAAAAAATAATAATAATAAAAAAAAGTTTTTCATACCTACCAAACTTGAATGAGTTCGCCATTGCAGCATTTTAGGGTTTAATGTACATATACACACATACAACTTGAATGTAGGTATGTATATGAATCCTGGACACAAATTATTAGTCCAGACTCTATAAGTACCTCCATCATGGGGGTATATATTCCAATAAAAGGTGCTGCATCGTAGAAGGTGTCACGAAGATAAATTTGTAGGTTTTTTTCTTCTGCTTTCCCCAATTCCTCCACCTCCTCCCAAAATTACCGAGAAGATCCTTCTCATTTTTGTTTTTTTTTTTAGATTTATCCCAGAAAACATTTCAAAACTCTTACCATCTGGAGGTGTCCTCGAAAAGTGTGTGAAGATAGGTAGCTAGGTGGGTTTATTAAAAAAAAAAAAACAATATGAACTAAAAAAGAAAAAAAATTACAAAAAAAAAAATTGTGTTGATAATAGTAGAACTTCCGTTGGAGATTAAAACTTTTAAGATATACATTAAATATGTGTATCTATACTTATGTTTGGATGTATATCTCTTTTATCCCATTTGCTTTAATATAAAAATATTTTCTGGCAGTTATCCAAATGCGCTAAAGAGTGCGCTTCCAAAGAGCTCTTCGAAGCACCAAGGCAGGCAACTCGAAACCAGCAAGGATATCAAAGGTGTCTGTTTTTTTTCATTTTTTATTTTTTTTTAGAGAAAAGGAAACTATTTTCTTTTGTAATTCAATTGGTTTTATTTTTAATACTTTTTTTTTTTATTTTATTATTGTTGTAGCTTCTCATCTTCATTTTTTGCTCATTTTCATTCTTTCCCGGGCGTTATCATTTTAATGAACGATTAAACGACGTGAAAAGGAATTTTCTCTGATAATTTCCCAATTATGAAACTTGCGTCCGGGATTTTTAAATTTTTATATATTTTTTTCATTCGTTTGTTCGTTCATGTTGTTTTTTTATAATTTTTTTTTTTTAGTTTTGGCGAATTAAAATTCACCCTTTGGTGTAGAGAGTAGCGCATTATTATTAAATCGA
The DNA here is from genome assembly GCA_946251815.1 of Dasysyrphus albostriatus. NCBI lineage: Eukaryota > Metazoa > Arthropoda > Insecta > Diptera > Syrphidae > Dasysyrphus > Dasysyrphus albostriatus. The sequence goes on from OX276336.1 coordinate 146,162,727, forward strand.
GGTGCCTTTAATTTTATTGTACTAAAGTATTTTGCAAAATAAAAAAAAAATAATTAGAGAGAAAACTGATGGTTTTTATCAAAAAGAATTGAAGCTTTGGTTAGGAAAATTAAGAAACAAAAAACACCAGTTCAACAAAAAAAAAATGTTGAGGCAAAAAATATATTTTAATGAAATTAATATTTGATATTATGTACAAACTCTGTTTTTTAAATAAAAAATTAAAACTAGGAGAAGATTTATCTACGCTTTTTTAGAATTGAAACCAAAATGAAACATAATGAAATAAGCGTATATATACTCGTATGTACCTGATGGTGTCTTTATGGCAAATAAAAATTTAAATCCTCTTTCTAGAGGCTGTAACCAAGAGCTGTAATTTATTGAATCTTCTATTTTAAATGCAGAGAAGCATAACACCAAGTACAAAAAGAGAGCTGAAATTTTATAATTCATTGATTTAATTTCTTGCATTTTTGAAATTGGAGCGGGTACATAAAACCATTAATAACTTTTTACTAACTTAATCTAACGGATTCCGATAAAATTTTATATTTCTCTTAAACATACCAGCTCTTAATTTGATATCTTATTAATTAGTAATAAAAATAAGTGTATGTTTGTGCATTTGTGCGAAACTGATAGTAAACTTTACATACGTTTGTATTTTTGAAGATTTTATATTCAATTACTTGGTATGGAGGTATTTTTCTTTTAAGAGAATAATATTTAAATATTTTCCAAAATATTTTTATTTATAAATTATTCTTAAATAATATTTAACAATATAATTTTTATTTTATTCTTTTAGTACGGACAAAGAGTCCCAACAGCCGCATCACCTAGCAATACAAACTCAAGCAGTTCATCAAATACCGGCTCACAGAGCGGAACCATAAGTACTAGTCTGAGTAATACCAATACTAATACAACAATGGGTCCTAACAACACACAGCAACAGGGCGAGCAGCTATCGAAAACAAATTTATACATTCGGGGCCTGCAACAAGGCACAACTGATAAGGACTTAGTTAGCATGTGTGCACAGTAAGTGTATTGATTTTATTTATTTATTTTTATTTTATTTTTATGCTCTTTTTATCTGTAGGTATGGTATGTGTGTAAGAATGTAAATTTTTTTTGTATATTCCTCTCTTGATGTGGTATAAATTGAATATAAATAGCTATGTCGTTTATACTTATCATAGTCTATAATCAGTATTGTTAGCTGGGTAATGCTTGTTGAGGATATACCGTGTACATATATAACCCCACCACAGGAGTCTTAGCCCCTCCTTAGTCACACCCAATTTTCAAACCCCATTAAACCCATAGTCATTAATTAAATGAACAAAAGAAAATCAAAGTTAATACTCATTCCAAATAATTTTCAATTATCCGAGACGGGAGAGGCTAGCAAACAACAAAAAAAAAAATGTAAAGAGAAGATTCTTGGATGTGGGGTTAAAGGAGGTGAAAATGACCCCGACTCTTGATTTATTGTCTCATTGGTTGGATGTTTTTTCTCTTTCTCATGTTTTAAGCTGTCTTTTGGCTCTTTGCCAGAATTTGTAGGAATTTGTAGAACATCCTGCAGCAGCAGTTGCAATAGCAGCAGAACATCCTGTGAACCCATGCACGTGTGTTATGTGTGTGTGTGTGTGTTTGTGTCTATATGTGTGATTGTAGATGCGACAATCCTTTCATTCCTCCATCGATATTCAATGATTTGTTCGATGATGAAAAACGATAGCCAAAGGCTAGGCTCTTGCATCAACGAATGATAGAAAGTGGAGAAAGCAAGTAGGCATCAGAGTCGAAGGGAGGCTTCATCAGAGGGATTGAGGGGGAATTGCTATCAAGGGGGTATATGATATGATGGTATTTGGAGCACGGTGTACAATACTTTGGCTGGCGTTCGTTCATCGCTTCGATTCAATTTAAATTCAATTGGAAACAGCAAAGGACGCACGTTGGCAAGCGTGAGAGAAAAAGAGAGAGAGAGAGACAAATACCGAAAAGGAAATTGATTTAAAACGATGGTTCCGAGGTATTTTTTAATTAAAGTCAAACACGAATGGAACTTTACTTCTCGCGCGTGGGTTTATTGATATTTAAATATATAAACTCTCGATGCGTGTTTAACAACGGGCTGGCGGAAGTCCTCTTTTCAATTTTTTTCTTTTGATTTGTATTTTTAATATTGAAACAGGGTTAAAGCTATGTGAATGCACTTTAAAAACATGAAGTAAAATACGACTTAAAATATTTTACAGAAAAAATGAAACTTTCGGTGATATTTCTAATTTTGAGGTTATTTTTATTTTATTTTTCAATCTTTCTTGAAAAAAAAATGATTGCTATGCTTTTAATTAGATGTATTCTTTTGTTACCGAATTGTTTGCGGTGGTTTTATGAATTTAAAATTAATCCTTCAATTTATCTCGTGATTATTCCAACAAATAAAACCCTTAAAACTTGAAACGACATCGATTTTAATGAACTACACGTCGCGTCGTTTTAAAATTTATCCTGAATCTTTCCAATAATTTCTCTGAGAAATCAATAATAAGTTGCTATTCTTTTTATTTATTTAAAACCATATTTACCCTATCAATAGTAAAAAAAACTGAAAATCAGCGGAGTAAAACTAAAAAAGAATAATAATACCACTTTGAAGTTTTTTTTCCACAAAATGGCAGGTTTGGGCTAACTGTGCGTCACACTGTGGTTCAGAAGCGGAAAAAAATAATTTTGTCAACTGTTAAGTATTTAGATTTTTGACATTGCTGTTTGATTAAATAGTAATTGAAAGTACCTATTAGGATCAGGATTTTGGTTTATGAAATCATTTTCTTAATATAAAATTTTGAACCCCCAAAAAATTGCTGCTAATATTTAGTTTATGTTTTTAGACCCCCAAAACAAAAAATTCTTGAATGACGTTTTCTTAAATGTCATTTCAAATCCATGTTTAGGGACCATACAAAATCCAGTTTATAACTTCCTAAACTTCTAGAGTCAAGATTATTGTTTACAAAATAGAGCCTTTAATTTCTTCTCTCTCCGAAACACATTTATAAAGTGGGCGTGGTCAAAAGCTTTATATGACCTTATTCTTATAAAAATGCTTTTCGTACACATTTAGTTCTAGGATTCTTTTTTTATATTTTCCCGTGGGAGGGGCGGAACAAACATTTTGCATCATGTTTTGTTCTTCTTGCATTTTTTTTCATAAAAGTTAGTCAATAAACACAATTTTTGTCAAAAACGCCTCCAAAAATGGGCGTGAAAAAAGTTTTGTTCGGAAAAATTATTTTAAATAACATTACATATAATTTTTCTAAAGACTACATCCTTCAATTACATCAACTTGTATCGGTAAGATCACTTATTTTAAAAAATGGGCGTGTCAGTTGTTGGAAATTTAAGCTCAGTTTTTCCATACGGTTATTAGCTGACGTCAAAATAAACCTTGACCAAAAATGCAAAAAAAAAAACATCAAATTGGGAGCCTTGTTTCTTTAAATCTATAATAAATCGGGTTCAAAGTAAAGCTTTCAGATTCGTCTTGAAAGTTCTAACTTCAAACAGTCCTGAACACTGTCGAAATACCTCACTTTTTTTAACTATTTTATCGCTTAAAGAAAGTATTCTCGTGAATAAACCACAAGAATTCATCTCCTAGAACAATTGCGTAGTAACACACGTCTAGCTAGGAATTCTTATTGGTTAAATCCTTAAGACCTATGTACTTCGGATATGTTAATTCTCCTCTTTAAGTTTCTATCCTCATAACTGTGCGCTTATCATGAAAATATTAAACTTATTATTTGCATAGGTATATATTATACACGAATTGTATTTTACCTAAAAAATTAAATTTAATCTATTTTTGCTGTCCTTTTTTTACAGATATGGAACTATTATATCAACAAAAGCGATCCTAGATAAAACAACAAACAAATGTAAAGGTATTTTTTTCTTCACCTTTTTGTCATTTTATTTATTTTAAGTTTATATTTGTTTTAATTTAAAAAAAATTGGCTTCATTTTAATTAAAAATAATTTACATTTTTGCTTAATTTAATGATTTTTAATTCTTTTGAATATTTATTTTTTTTTATAAGTAAATCTTGTTTTAATTAACATTTTGTTTATTTTCCAAAAAAATTATATTAATTTCTTTTAAAATTTTGGTTACCTTAAAATTTTTTGTTAATTTTAAAGCACATAAACCTAAGTAGATATATAGTAATGTTGATGTTTCTTATAGAAAACAAACCAGTTAAATAATAATAACAATTATAATGATCATAAATAAATTAAGCAAAACCTCTTAAATCCTTTTGAAGTTTGAAAATTAAAGTTCCTATACTTACCATACAAATATCAATTTGAAATTGTTAAAATATTTAAACTTAATTCCGAAAATTATTGCAATTTGTTTTTTTTTTTTCTATTCTCTTCCTTCTCTTCCCAATTTGTTTTGTTTGTTTGTGGTTTGTTTTCCATTTCAATGTGGATATCCGTTTTTTATGTTTGTATTTTTGTCGTGGAAACAACACAAATTTATCTCATTACAGGCTATGGATTTGTAGATTTTGAGCTGCCAACATATGCAGAGGGAGCTGTTAAAGGTCTCCAAGCGAAGGGCGTTCAAGCTCAGATGGCCAAAGTGGGTATCTGGGTGCTTCATAGGCCGGCCATTGTACGTTTGTTTGCATGCAAGTAATACTCACCCCTGTCTGTCTATCTGTCTATCTCTCTTTCTATCTTTTTTCTATATATTATTATCTACTATTCTTATTATTTATTTATAATTTTTTTTTAATTTTTATTTTTATATATAAATATTAAATATTATTTTATTTTTTGTCTACGAAAGCGTTGTAATTCAAAATTACCAACAGCAAAATAGTTCTCTGTTTGACTTTATTTTGTACAAAATTAAAGTTAATTTAATTAATTTTTTTCTAAGTTCAATTACTTTTTGTATATTTTTTAATGTATTTTAGTTTTTATATTTGATATATGAAACTTATATATACATAATATATACAAAGTAATTTGGTGTCGCAAATAAAATGTATTCCGGTTAGCAAAATAAAATATGCTTGACCAGTAATTATTGGGAAAATAATTTTGCATTCTTAGATTTCATCCCCAAAAGGATGGTAACATGATACTTATTTAAAAAAAAAAATATTACTAAAAAAAATATAAAAAGAAAACATTATTTTTAATTTAAAGTAATAAAAGTCGTTGGATGTCAGGTAAAAAAAAATATATATAAATATTGAGATTTTTAATTTGTTTATTTTTTTGTCTTTCAATTTTATTCTTAAATTTTTTTAATTTTTAAATATTTTATTTTATTTTTCTCTTAGTACTTCTTAAAGTATATTTCCTTTCCGTCCCATTCCTATACCCTTAGATATTAGAAACATTACATTTACATACTATAGACAGATTTTATTTCCAATAGACTAGAATCATTAAATTTAATATTAATGATTAATTATATAAATATATTTTTTTAATATAACAATATTTTTATAGTTTTTGGTAGACCCAATCGAATTTAGATAGATTTACCGTTTTCAATGTAATTTTTGTAAGAGAAGTTTATATTTTTGTTAACTGTATACTTAGGTAGTTAAAATTTTAAAATAAAATATATATATTATTCAGTCGAAGTATATTCGTCCCCATTTTATTAACCAACATTTATTATAAAAAAAATGTAAAAAATAAGTAGAACGTTCCAATAAAGTTGTATCCAGTGTAAATACAAACCAAGCTGATAAATCATTTACGGTGAGAAACACTAAATCAGGAACATTTTTCAAAACAGATTTTTTTTTTTCATTTAACATTTTTAAAAAATTTTGCTTCTTTTTTAAATTATGATTTTTTTTGTTGTATTTTATTTTTCATGATAATTTACACATTTATCGAAAACTTTTATTCTTAAAATTGAAAGAGAATGATATCCTTTTTTAAAGAGTTTACACTTTCAAAACCCGTAAAAGGAGAACAAAAATGTGGGGGTTAAAACATATATTTCAAAATTGTGGATGCAAAACACAACTTGCAACCGTGAACTTTTTAATAAACCCTTAAGCTGGCTATAGGAGACAAAGCCAAAATCGATCCTATGTGGGGTGGATCAGCCGCTGATTCATTTGGATTTTCAGCCAATCTGTATGTTGTGTGGCCAGCCTAAGAGATTATTTTCTTCATTTCAGTTTTCTCATTTGATTTTCGAGTTTGAATCTGCAAGTTCATTTAAATAAGCCTCGTAGCTTGAAAATGGGTCCTGCAATACATTTTGTTAAAATCCACTGAATTTTTCCACTGAAATTGTTTTCATAAAAGTTTTTACGTTCTCCTATCTTAACATAAATAAATTGTTTAGTTTAAAAAAATCACAGAAATAACAAAATGAAAGACAAAATAATTATATTAACCTATTCATAAAGATTTTCATTTCAACTACTCGTATCATAAGAATCTCCTGAAAAATGAGCGGTTGCTAACAAATGACTTATCAATCTCTTCCTCTGCTTACTTTTTCACTGAATATGGAATAATATCGATGTCCTCAAAACCCTTTTCACAAATTCTATTTGAAACTTAAAAAAAAAGACAAATATTATTCTCTTTACAACAAACCCTCTGACCAACCATAGCATTTACTGAAGCTCACAAAATTCAAAACATGATCAAAACATTTCACAATTTTTAAAAACAATAACTTACATATTTTTTTTTTATTTCTTGTAATTAAAATTGATTAAAGAATATAAATTACTCATATCAAAAATAAGAGTTAAATTTACCTATATCTGTTTACCCCAGTAAAGTAAAAATATAAACTTAGCCCCGTTAATTAGATCATTGTATTTATAAGCTGTTAAAATTTTTTATTGTAAAACTTAACTCATATAAATGTTTTTTTTTTTGTACAAAAAGTAATTGAATTATATTTCAACAAAATATTTTATTTTATTTTTTCGGTATCATAAATACAAAAACCTGTTTGTATTTTGTTAAAAAAAAATAAAATATAACATCTAGATAATTTAACTACTATTTTTTCCAATTTTAATTTAAATATTTTTTTCCTAATTTTATTTCTTAATAATATTATATAAATAATAATGTTTTATAAATATATAAATATATTTTACACAAAAAATAGTGAGCCGGCCATAAATATACTATTGAACTTTTTCTTAAAACTTTTATATAAAAAATTTATCAAAACTGTTTTCATAAAATTAGAATTTTTTAAAGTAGACAAAGAAAACAAATAATAATAATAATATGAGTAGTTCCTTAGGATGTGTTTCTTTTAAAGTTTTTAGTAAACTTTAGATGTGTTTCTCAAAAGAGTGCAGGGAATTGCTTTATGTGTTGTTGTTGTAAATTGAGATTAAATTGCAAAAAAAAAAAATAATACAAAAAAAAATAATAATATCTTACAGCTTTTCCTTGGTAGGATTATATTTTAGTAGGCTTCATCTTTTGAGACAACAAAAATACACTATTTTTATACAAATATAATTTTACATATATAATTTTACTGGTTGTATTCGTTGTAAATTTTAATATTCTGCCAATAGGCACCTAATATCTTATTTTTAAAGAACAAAATTTAAGTGTCAAGTGTAAAAGTAAATTGGTAGCAAAGGAAAAGATAATTCTGGAATTTATCCTCTTTTATTCAAATTTTTCATAGAAGCTCAGGACAACATTTTGAAAAATATTTATAAACAATATTTAAACAAAAAGTTGTACTAGATGACAAAAAAAAGTATTCAAGAAATAAATCCACATGTGACCCTGCTTTCATACGAAAAAATAATTTTCCATGAACAATGAAGGCATCTTTTTTTTATCTTACAAATGCAGAACTTAAAAGGACAAAAGAAAGATGATCAGAATCGATGAACAAATTCTTCGTTTTTCGCGTCACGAAAAAACATCGAGAAAATAAAATTTGTCCCGCTTTTTTTTTTTAATTTCGTGATGATAAAAATGCTTGTGGTAATTTTCTTTGGAAAAACATAAATTTTCATTTTCATGGATCAAAGGAATAATCTAGAAAATATTTTACTCCTCAAGTTTCTACGAAAACCAAAAAAATTTCAAACTAGTGTTGTGAGAAATTTTGTAACGAACATGTGAAAATAATGGATGCATCTTACTGACAATCATTTTCACAAATTCAAAGACTGGGGCACCGAACATACCGGCGATGTATCAGAAAAAAGATTTGTTCTTCCTGGGGTCATAATTTGTAAAATAGCATCAGGGCAATTTTAAAACAATGTGGCATAATGGCAAAACTAAACGCCATTTCTCTTGCCAATTTTTGTGTGTCGAAAATATTAGATTAAGTACGATGCATGGACTTTATAAATATATTGACTTTATTGTTTTTTATTTACTATTGGTTAAAAGACCGAGTAAAAAGAAAACAAAAGAAATCCAATTCATCGACTTTTTGAAATGTGGATTTTTAAATATATCGTTTTTTTTTTTTTAATTTTCCACAGTGTTTAGTGATAATTTATAGATCTAACAAGCATTTCATTTTTTGTGCACGTAGCCATCTTTATGGCGGCCGAAAACGCTTATTTACAGCTAAAATACAAGTTATAAGAAATATACGAAAATAATATTCACAGAAACACAAAATATTGCTCTTATAAATTCAGCTTTAAGCGTTTTTTCAAAATTCTGTTTTAGAAAATTGAGATTAAAAATCTCTGCAAGATAATTTAAAACTGAATATTGTAAAACACTGAACAACTGAAAAATAAATTTTTTAATTCAAGTCCTTATCCCCAGATATTTTATTGAATATTTTTGCAGAACAATGCAATCAGAATTTTCAAAAATTCACTTAAAATATTTTTTTCAATGTTTTTCGTATTCATAAAATCGATGATAAAAAAAAATAAATTATTATTATAACGAAACCTTATAGCAGTTAAGGTCTTAAATTAAAGGCCATTTTGTTCAAATTGGGTCATACTCTTTGTTTAAATGGAGCTTATCGACCAATATTCACCCTTATTTTGATAGGTGTTTTTCTAAAACACCAGTAGTGTCGTTTTTATTGATATTCCGTAACTGAAACACCAGCATTTCTATCGCTCTGACATTCCGCAGTACGATCCAGCAAAACAGCTGTCATTTGACATAAATATCAAAATTGCATTCAAATTGAATAACTTGGTTTATAGTAATTATATTTGTGTACATTTGTTTTAAACATAAGAAAAATACAGAAAAATGTAGAGTTCTGCAATTTTTTTTTTTTGAGAAGTAGTGATAGCCGTTTTCCTTAGAAGGTGAGCAGATGAAAACTTTTATCTAGTACTATCAACTACACATACTCTCATGGCGAGTAGATACATTTTACATGGGAAAGCAGCAGATGTGTTCCATTGAAAAAAAACCTAGCAAAGTACTTGCAAGGGCTTCGCCACCTCCAAAAGAACGAAAACGAATGATATGATACTGCAGAGGTGTTGGACTCGATCTATAGCAAATCCTTTAAATTTGTCTGACACAAATTATAAAACTAAATAAAACTAAATAATTGTTTTATATAAGGCAGGCCACGATTATAAACCAACCATACTTTTGTAATTATCGTCAAAATCGAAAAATTTCAGTATCGTCTCGGTATCGGTCTCGGTCTCGTATAGCTCAGTCTCGTTTGGTCTCGTGTAACCAAGTCTTGTGGGCTTCAGCATAAATTAGATAGGCGTGGCAGTGAGCAGTTTTAATTAAAAATTTTGCCTAAACCTTCTCCCTGCTAAAGAAAAAAGCTCTAAATATGTCATCTAAATGACAAAAGCCTTTTCCGAGAAACCAACTAAAAAAATTGATTGTTTGTAGTGAATTAATAATAATATTCAAATTTTCTGACGATATCAAACGATACCGAGACTTTTCTGGTATCGCGGCCAGCCCTAGTTTTCTAACAGTATCAAAATGTATTTTTTGAAATTACACGTTTACACTGTCGTTTTTTTTGGCGTTCATGCATTACAGAATAACGGTGACTGGCTAATTAGCCAGGGACTTCGATGATTAACACCTCAAACTATGAAATTGTTGACTAAAATTGTGGATAACGAGCACATTCCTGGATTAAGCAGTCTCAATAATCATTGACTAAAGATGATAAGCTATGAAAAAATTGTGACCAAAAATGAACGTCAACTTAAATGTTGAACTTTGATTATATCATTGACCTAAAGATTTTGCGCTGCATTAAGCGAACAGTAGTTTTAATACCAAAACTATCGAACCAATTTGAATTTTAGTATTTTGTACACAAAATTATTTTGAGTCCATTTTTATAGTGGAATTAAATACTGTTTTTACCTATTAGTTGAGCGCTTCAAAACTACTAAGTAATATCGAACTACATACTTTTTAAAAGTGGTGTATCTTTAATGTACATTTTAGCCTTATTCTAATATTTCAGGCATTAATTTTCAACCAATTCTAGGAACATTTCCATTGAATTATGTGCGATTAAAGTATTAAACCTTCAATTTCAATTGATTTGACGATGTGGTACAACAAACATTTAATGTATTTTGTAAGCCTACCTATAGACTATCCTAAAATGCAATGATCAATTCCGATTTAGGATTTTTTTTTATTCTGCTGACAACTTTAAATCCGCAGTCTTTTTTATTTACAGATGCCTATACAAAACACTGCACTTTAAACAATAAATCTTTATTTCTTATTTATGTCACGAACGAATAAAGGCTAATTTCGATTATCAAAATTTACAACGACATCAACTATGTAAAAAATAAAATTAAAAAAAAAAGTGTAAAAAACAAAAAAATATACAACACAAACATAATACACACATTAAAACGTAGGATTAGTATCTATTGTCGTAGGGATAGGCTTAGCTTAACAAACACGCAACACACATACCACACAAAAAAGAAATTAAAAAAAAAATATCACACACGCACACACATACAGTACACCACATTAAACCGCAATTGTTTTAAAAATAAAAACCTAAAACTAATATAAAACTTTTTTCTCCCTCTCTATGTTTCCATTCATGAAATAAAAACCACACAAAAAAATCCGATAACAAAATATAATCTCTTCACTGCCTTCTATGTGTTCTCTTGTATATGAATTTTTGTATGGAAATGCAAAATATGACAAAAATATATATAATCCACTCTGCATACAAAAATTATCAACAATAAAATGGATATTCAAATGGCACATTGATGAAATTGATGAACAAAAATGCGCAGCAACAAGAACAGGATCCTACAAATTTGTACATTGCAAATTTGCCACCACACTTCAAGGAGACGGATTTAGAAAATATGCTATCGAAATATGGCCAAGTGGTGTCAACACGTATCCTTCGTGATCAGCAGTGTAATTCTAAAGGTGAGTTTAAGAAAAATTAATTCTCCATATATAGACTTACCTACATGTTTCAAAAGGGCTTGTTTTTTAACCCAAAATCAGCTAAAGTCTACCTTAGGCTAAGTAACCTTGAAACTAAAATTTGAACGTTAACGGTGCATTGAGAACTTCATTACAAAAAAGAAAAACAATAACTCAGTTTCACAATTCTTATAGGTTGTCGTTGAGTCAATGAAATGATTCGTTAAGTAATAAACTCATTCGTTGAGTCAAAAAATTTACTTAATTAGTCTTTGTGAAATATTAACTACATAATTTATTTAATCAATAAATTTAAATATAAAAAAACTTTAAAATATTTGTAATTTTTTTTTGTAGGTGTTGGCTTTGCACGTATGGAAAGCCGTGAAAAATGTGAACAAATTATTCAAATGTTCAATGGAAATCAAATACCGGGTGCCAAAGATCCACTACTCGTTAAATTTGCCGATGGTGGACCCAAAAAGAAGAATCCTTTCAAGAGTCCCGATCAAAATGCTAGAACGTGGCGTGATGTAGCTGCCGAAGGTATACCGGTTGCTTATGATCCATCAATGCAACAAAATGGTGTGAGCGTTAATGTTGGCACACCAATTGGGGTGCCATATACACGTTTTGGTGCACCACAAGTTGGTGCCTATCCAATGGCTGGTTCACAATGGATTCCAAGTTATATGATGACACAACCGATCACTCAGGTAGAGGATCAGGTATGGGTATTCTTTTTTTGTTAAATTTGTATTTTTATAATTTTTTTAAAAACTTAATTTTTTTCCATTTAGTATATGCAAATGGCACCTCAATTAGGTGTTACTCCATATAAGACAGATGGTGTCAACCAGGTTCAACCACGTGGCATTTCAATGATGGTTAGCGGTGATACAGTGCCATATGGAACAATGATGCCACAATTGGCCACATTACAAATTGGCAATTCGGTAAGTTTAATTAGTAAAAACCAAAATAGAATACATATTCGTATAAGAGAAATTTGTTCGACTAGATTTAAAATTGAATACATACTAGGTACTTAATTTAGATAATTTTTAACAAGGCTTTGAAATTAGTTTTAGGATTTAGTCAAAAGGCACGGTAGTGGCCAGCCAAGTTCCCTTTTTACAGGAACCAACTTAGGCGATTTTCGAATTTAAGTCTTATAATTTTTTTTTTTTTTTAATTTTTAAGTTTGAAAACTATCTTTTCAAAAACTATATGCAATAAAAGCATATTATAGAATGGAAATTTGGCTTTAAAAAAAAGTTAAGGTGTGGCATTGTAAGTGTTCTCTTTTTTTTTAATAATTTTTTTTTCTGTTTTGAGCCAAATTTTGAGAAAATGACCTCTCCCGCATAAACGGGGAAAAAAGACCCCCTCCGATACTATTTTTTTTTTCTCATAATCTAATCTATACCCTCAGATTGTTATTTTTGTGCTTTATAAGAATCGCCATAACCCCATAATTAGTACCTTAAAGTGAAAATAGGGAGACCAGGGGGGTGAAAAAAAAAAATCTGAAAAAATTGTAAAATATCGTTTTTCTATGTAAAACCATTTGATGCCTATCCATCTCAGAATTTCAAAAAAAAAAACAGTATAAGGACCCCTGTAATGTTCATACTTTGTAGACTGCATATCAAGTTAATCTTCTTTCTTAGAATGCATCAATTATGCAATGCATTCTTCTTTGATTCTCTTTTAGATACTTTTGAGTTTCTCATCTTCCGTTTAACTACATATTCAGTTTCTAAAAATAAAATTTAATTATCAAAGTATTGTAATCCACTTTACCTATAACTTATTATATCGATTCATTTCTCTTTATCTCCCACTATCTATTTTTTTTAGTTCTTATAAAAATCTCATTAAAATAACGAAAATTATATTATTGTTATGTGCAATTGGTGACATTGAATTCGTGAAAAAACTAATTTCATATTTGTTATCTATGTACTTTGTATGGCGAACAATAAAGTATTTGTGATTTTAGATCGCCATTGCCAGTATCTTTCAAAGAAAATAATTTCATATTTGTTTTCTACAATGGATGATCTGTGACTTGTGTTCTTGCCGAGTCGAAAGCTTTACTCAAGTCGAACCCTAAATTTTCCAAAGTAAAAACTGCAGTATTGTTCAAAATCACCCAGAATTACATCTCGATATTGACGATAAAGTGGAACATACACTAAAGGTATAGAGTCACATTTCAGTTTTGCCTAACTTTTGACATTTTAGGCAAATTTAATTGAGGCAAACAGTAATGCCAAATAGTAATATTGGCCGAATTTATGTTTCGAATCGTGAGCAATAATAGGTGCCCTTATACCTTTGTACTTAAAATATTTACAGCCCTATCAATAAAAATATAAATTGAAAATCCACGTTAAATTCAAAATCTTAACGAACTTCTACTACAATCAACAAGAACTCTGCTGTTACCAAAGCCTATTTTTTGAATTGCAAATACATATACTTTCTCACGAAATGTGAACTTTTGCACATACACTCTCATTTGAAGTTGTAAGAAGCATGTGTGTCTGTTTCCTTTTATCTCTAGTTTTTGGCAACAATGACAGAAGTATTTTAATTTAATAACTCGTTTAATGTACCTATTTTGGTGAGTTAGTTTATTACCTTGAATTTTAATTTATTGATAAGATTTGACACCTAATATTTAACCTGCATAAACTAAGAACTTGCCGTACTTTTAGATCTCATTACATTTCGTGGCTGATTAGTAACACAGAACTTGGCTCTCTTTTTAATATTTTATATTTTCGTGTGTTTCATTTTGCTTGCACTATAGGGTACTCAGTTATTGTCAGAACGGACTATTTACCGCAAATTGTGATTTTGATTTCAAATTGGGTGATTTAAGGCTCTTAGGCCCATTTAGACGATCATTTCAGTTTCAGTTTTAGTTGGGCTATCAATTAAGCTTTCAGTTTCAAAAGTTTCAAAAAGAAAAGTTAACAAAAACCAACAAAAAAAAGACAAATTGCATAATAAATTGAGAATAATTTTGTTCTTAGCACAATAATCTGAAAAATAAAATAAGGAAACTTAGAAACACAAACACTTGTTCACTATTTTTTGTTTTTTGTTAAATAAGCCGATTTTGATTTTAAACTTTAACAAATTTACTGACCAGCTTTTAGTCTAGGAGCTATAGCAACGTTGTCGAGAAGGCATTTTAGTTAGCCTGGCTTTTTTATATTATGTTCGATCTAACTTCTTAGATTAGCGTGACCCGTGACGGAACTTTGGCTGGTAGAAGATGTTGCATTGTCTGCTATAAAGAAAAAGTGTGTTGAACAAAACATAAATGAATTTTTTCGGCGCCTATTGAACTTGAGTTAAATTTTTTGGCTGAAGTTGTAAATTAAAATATCTTTTAAAATTCTTGGGCACAATTATTTTTGACATCTCTTTCCATTGAAAAGACGACGATAGTCGAGAAACTGTATAATTTTGTTTGTAAAGAATGGGTTTTAGCGATTTGATTGCCTATTGTTTTGTATGAAAGAAAAAAATATTAAATAATTTTTTGAAGAGTACCTGATTTCCTACATTTTGGTATTTTAATATTTTTTGTGAACAAAAAAATGCCTAAAATACAGGGTAAGGGAATTGCCAACATACAGCAATAATTCCTTAGGTGTTTTTACGATTCGTACGGTAGTGCTGCAAAAAATAACGGCTTAATATCTTACCGTTTTAGGAGGAGGGGCAGTTTTATAAAAAAGGAACTTAAAATGCAAAAAAAAAAAATCAAAAAACAACGGAAAAAGCTTACAACAATGTGTAATAACTCTTTCGAAAGCTAAAAGACTGTTTTTTTAATTATATTTTTCAAACGAGTTAAGCTGGGAATTCACGTTGAAACATTCGTAGGGACGGTCGCAATGTTCGTTGGGATTTTCAACCAACTTCAGTACCAACGTGGTCAATTCACAGTAGAACTTCTCAATTTTCCATAGAAAATTTCTACGATCCTTGCGATAGTCCTTACGACAGTCTTAACTTGAATGGCCGGCTTTGTCAGTCATTTTTGAAAAAAAAAACAGCAAAAAATTGCAAAAACTACTTTTTAATTAAATTGAAAGTGTTTTGGGAATTTATCCCTCCCGTATAAAAAGGAGGGGTAAATACACTCTTTACATATAATTTTTTTCTTAGGAAACATGTCCTTATATTATTTCATAAACTATTGGTCAATAACTTGAATCCTGTGTACTTTTTACCTTTGAAGAGACAATGCTTCTCGTTTGAATATAAAAAAAAAACATAAAAAACATATTTTTGATCACAACCACCAACTTTACACCCCAAATTACTCTCATAACGTCACTTGAATGACAATACATCAATATATATTTACTTTTTTGGTTATTTATGAGGAAATTGATCAAAAAGCATTGAGTGTGCAAGACAATAACATTGTTTTTCAAATATTTGAAGTTTCTACTCCCGCGTATCTTTCTTAACCTTGGTTCTATCGAAAAGATGAATAAAATTTTTTTGAGGAAAATTTATTAATCTTTCCAAAAAAACTTCCTGAAAAACTACAAAAGGGGACTTAACCCCCCCCCCCCTTCGGTCCTTAAGCTCGAGGCTCTAGGCTGGGGACAGGTATGTTATACCTGGGTGTCACCCCTACAATTATAAATAATAACCCAGAGATTATGATTTATTGCATTTATTTTTCCTTCGTTAGCTAGGCTATTAAAGATAGCTACGTGAATGTTAATAAAAAATAAAATTTGGTACTGCGTCACCAGGGCCTCGCAACAATTCCTGTATGGGCCCTGTCAGTGGGAAGATTTTAAATAAAAAATTGACTACAAGCAGGTTGGGCTTATAACCGATATTGTTTGTGTTCCGAAGTGATATTTTGTAAAACATACTTTCAAGTGGGTTTTAAATAGCCATAAATAGATTTCCTTAACTAATTTCAAAGCCTTGATAAATTTTATTTCCTTTTTTATACTGTCACTGGATCATTGTGAATTATGAATCCTTTAAGCTCAAAAGGATATTAAACCAAGTATTTTAACATTCCAAAGCTGGCCATACACGACCGAGTCATCCGATCCATTTGGTTTTGTTGAATTTCAGATCAACAGAAATTTCAAAAGGACCCCACACACGACCAATTTTGGATCGGCCATTTGACTCGTTGGCTCTGTCGTGTATGACCAGCTTAAGCAATCCTTAGATCTAGATCAGTTTACTATTCATTTTTTTTTTTTTTAATTTTTAGTGTAAATAGATTTGTTTTTATTATTATCATCCACATACATTATGTAATTTGTTTATAACAATATTAAGGTAAATATTTTTTTTCTCTTCTCTTTTTCTCTCTCTTCCCAACAAAAAAAAACCCTCAATTGTTTAAATCCACATATTATACACTCCCTGCTCTTAATCGGTGCTTGTGTGTACGTGTGTGATTTTTATAGAATTTCTCTCCATCATTACAGTATATTAGTCCATCGTATCCATACTATCCACCACCAACGATAATTCCAACAATGCCAATGGCTGATTCGGAACAAGCTAGCACGGCTGCATCCCCCGACGAGGCATATACACAATATGCGCATCAAGCTGGACCGAAATAGGTCATCGAGAGGTAAGTTAAAAAATTAAAAAAAAAAACTAGTATATTGCAATCTTACATTTAGAAAAGAATACATTTGTTGTTTTTTTTTTTATTAATCCAAGCTCAAGGTGATGCTAGATGCTATGCCCTCAACTCTTAACTCCAAACAACTGCACATTGCACATGAACAATTTTTTTTGTTGTCAAAACCCTGAATCCTTTTCATTTCCTTCACTTTTTCTTGTTCGTAGAACAAAATTTATTGGAAAAGAATTCTATTCTCATTTCTAACGGATTGGTGCGGCTTCTTTTTTATCTTTCCTGTGTGTGACTGATGGCAAAGTTCAATGATTTTTAGCAGCTTTGAGTTTTTTTTTGTACTTCTTCCCTCAATGGAATTCGAATTTCATTTTCAATCTTTGAATTTTCGAAATAAAAAAAATTTGAGCGATAAAAGAATTTAAATTTAAATTCTGTGAAAATTTATGTTTTCCATTTTATTCTTGGGCGGGAATTGATGAATAATGTGCACAGTCGTAAGTTACGACAAAAAAAAAAACAAACAAAAGTGAAATCTCATATATAGAATAGCAAATGACATTTGAATGGAAATTTTGTAAAGTTATGGCATTTGCACATTCTTATGGAAACATTTGGCAGCAGAAAATATAATAATGAATCGAAAGGGTGAACCAGTGGACGATGTGGCTACAAGAGTTATTAATGCCTTCAAATGTTTGAGACTTGGTTATGATGATGTGTTATTGAAAAAGGAAACAATTTTGATCATATCAAAAGCATACTGACTTATTCTCTGAACATTTTAGGATGTTTTGATTCTTGTTAAATTTATGAGTTTGATGGAGAATAAATGCTGTTGATGTTAGGGATTAAATAGAAGAAGAATGTTGTTTGCTTATTATGTTTCCGTATACCTAAATTTAGGAATCAAATATACTCGTACCTATAACAAAAAGAAATTGAGACTTGACATAACAATACCATTATGATTTCTTCAAGTTCAATTTGTACACATTACGACAAATATTTTCTTTACAAAAATAAAGGGATTTAACATTTTTTGCTTCTATACCTACCCAAAAAAAACCAGAAATCTAGAGGTCTTTATAAAAGTAAAGAAGTCAAGTGGTTTATTGGGAGCTATCGTGAATAAAACTCCCACGGAATTCCTTTCATCCTTAAAAATTGGAAATGCCAACAGTTTTCCACTTTTCCTCGAATTCGGTCAATCAAAATGAAAATCCAATTGCCTTGCAATATTCATTTTCGATGTCAGTAAATTCCGAAAGAAACTGCAGCCACAATTCACCTACCCAATTTTCGACGATGGGAAAAATTCGCTGGAATATTTTATTCATGATAGCCAGCAAAAATTTTAAGAATAATTTGAAATATTTCCTGACTTTGTGATCTTTTTTATAAACTAAGATAGTTATTCTCAATACTGCTCAAATTGCATTAATTTTATTGCCAGCTGCTTTCTAGGTACTTGAGCAATTCTTAGATATAGAAATCACTAACTAAAAAAATACACTATTGAAGGAAATTAGATTAAATTTTGAGCCTGAAATGTCACGTTCCGAAAATTTAGAGGTAAAGTTCCCGGGTACACCTTTAAATGCAGAAGCGATGCCAGACCAAAGCGAGGTGTGTTCGAGATCAATTTGTGGGGCCTATTACAAAATGAACTTCAAATGAATGAGCAAACAAATTTTTTACTTACAAATCTAATTTAGGTTATTAAACCTTTAAGGACTTGTTTCATCGAATTAAGAACTTCTTAATCTGTTGTTATTTTTCCCAGAGCTATGAAAACAGGGGGAAAGTTTTGGATTCGTGCAAAAAAATATTCAAGATAACAATCAAACATGGCATTACGATGATAGAGAACACCAAAAAAGTGGGTGGCAAAATTCTGTCTGTCTGTACCTCGACTTACAGCCTAAACCACTGAAGCGATTTTCTTCAAATTTTGAGTTTAAGGTTTTTTTTTAACTCTCCAGAGGGAAATTTAAATTTTTTCTTAGCTCCAAAAATAACGACACTTGCCATAGAACCGTTAAGGAAAAGCTAATTTATTCTCAAAATGGATCCAACGATTTTAATAAAAAAATCAGTGCATTATTGTAGGAATGGTGTACTTTTTGATAAGAAAAAAAATTACCGAAAACCATTATTAACGTTACCTGCCATATAACGGTTTTTTAATTTTCGATTTTCTCATTAACGACTCAAACGATTTTAGTCATAATTTTTACACAAAAGCTCTTTTAGAGTTTAAGTAATATTGCATATCAAAATTTTGGAAAAAATAAATTTTGGATTTAAAATAAAAAAAAAATCATTATCCTATCATAACGTCTCTCATCACGAAAGCTTCTCAATTTAATTAAACTCTTCATTTAAAAATTATTAGCTTTGAAATGCCAATACTCTTTTCGAGGAGTAGCGGGGCCCCTTGAAGTGTGGGGCCGTGTGCAGTGGCGCACACGGGACACACCTTCCGCCGCCTCTGCTTAAATGTACTTATATTTATTATAAAATCCCTGCCAGAAACCTTTTTGTTTAAGCAAACATATAAATATAATATACAGCTTAGAAAATGCGTTTCATTTTCTTTAACATTTTTTTTTTGTACTCCGTGAGTTCTATCTTTCGACCGACCGACGCACGAGATTTGGTTATATTGTTCATGTAATTTCAATGCTTTTATCAAGCTCCCCAAAAGTCTCAAGATACTGAAGATCTTTCCATCCTTAGTATACGAAAGAAGTAAAAGTTGTTCCTTAAAGTAAAAGAAACATGGCTTCGAAGAATTTCATAAAAATAATATTCCCTTAGGATTGAGATGTGTACATAAAACCAACTTCGTTAGAATTTGTAACGCGATGTTTTAAAGATTTAAGGAATTTATTTTCTTGTTGTTTGTTGCTTATTTACCAATAACTCGGTTTGTTGCTATCAGCACTTATCTTGTCTTTTCAAATTTGTTGTCCAGATGTAGTTTCTACACTAAGCTCTATACGGCCGACCTAATATTTCAATAAAAGATAAGAAGTAGGCTCTTAGGTTAACTGTTTGTTATCCAGACCAATAAAAGAAATATTTTTTAAGGAAATTGGGCCTTTGGCCTTTTTTTACAACAAAATGTAAAAAACACCTGGACACTTTTACCAAACTTATAGTTGAACTTTAGACCTAAAATAATTTCCTTATTATGCCCTCTGTTTAATAATTCTAAAATCTTATATTTTTATTTAATTTTCTTCAACATTTCATTAATTCTATATAACCTCTCTTTTTCAGATCTAATCACCAAATACCTCATAAACTACATCCAATAAAGGTGATTGTGTAAACGGACTTCTTAAAACAAATTAAAGAAACAAAAAAAAAAATAAAAAAGCGATTTTTCCATTGAAAAATAATTCATAAAAAAAAGAAAACAAAACAAATGAAAGACTCAACCAAAACACACACTAACAAGTAACAACTATTCAAAAATAAATTTAAAGAAATATAACAACAAACAAAAATAAAAACAGAAAGAAGGTGATAAGTAAGGCAACAAAAATATTAGTAAAAGAAATGGAAATCAGAGCAAACGTAATTATGAAAATAATTACTGAAGAATTTTTGTTTTTTGAATGCACATACATTTGATATATAAGAAGACAAGAAGACTTTTTTCGACATGGAAACACAACTTAAAGATAAAAGATTAATCGAACGAAAAAACAAATCTATTTATTGTTATTTATCAACAAAAAATTGTTATGTTAAAAAGAAAATTGTTTTTTTTTTGTAATTTATTCTATTTCTTTTTATCGTTGTGTAAGAATTTATTTTTTACTTTTAATAAAAGTAAAGCATTTGTTTTAACAAAAAAAATCTTTATTGACACAAAAGAAAAAAAAAACAAATTCAGAAAATGTATTAAAATTTTTGTTATTTTACCAACAAAAAAAACAGTGGTGTGCGAGTAGTATTTTAAAAAATAAAATTATTTCTTATTTCGCTGCCTTTACAAGTAATATTCCAAAAAAAAATCAAGAATTTCTAATGGAAAAATGAGGTGAATATATTTTTTTAACTTAAAAAAATGCTATAAGAAAAAATCGTTTTCTTCAAATTCACAAAAGAATTAAAAAAAAAAAAAGTATAAAAAGTAAAAACTATGAAGAATTTAGTTTAAATAAAAATAAAAATTTGTGTTTAAGTTTTGTTAAGCTTTAAGATTTGATTTTTTTTTTTTTAATTTACAACAAAAACAAAACATAGTTTTTTTGTTCTCTAGGATAAATTTTTATTTAAGAATTGATGAATAAAATAAAAAACAAATGGTTTTGAGGAAAGTTAGGAATAGGAAAAGAAACAAAAAAATGAGAATGTAGAAAGTAGTTCGTAGTTGGAAAGACTTGAAATTGAAGATAGAATATAGAATTTAGAATACAGATTTAGTGTTAGTTGATTAAAATTGTACATGCTCGAGGAAGGTTTTTTTTTTTTGTTTTTTCTTTGTTTTTCATTTTTATTTAATTTGATTTATCGTTGATTTTTAAAACTCTTTTATGAGATACTATATGTTTAATGTATTTATTTTTTACTCCTTTATTTTGTTTGTGGCACTATGTTTTCATTTATTTAAAAAAAAAACTTCTACCTTAAGTTGAACCCAGGAATGAAACTAGATCCAATACGGCTCTTCGTTTGACACAAATACATAAAAGATAGTTAAGATATTTCATCTTAGCGTAGGGTCCAATGCAAAATAAAATAAACATATAATTTAAAGGGGTTGAGTTTTATAATGATAAAGATTAGGCTCCTTTAATATTTGTTGCTTACGCAGTGAAGTGTTGAAGTGTGATACACAGATATGTATATTTTGACTGTAAAAAATCTTTTCATAACAGAAAACATAGAACGAGAAAACTATAACATCACATAAGTTAAAAAACAAAGGAATCTCATTGTAAGCCGTATGTGTAGCAATTTTAAATATATCATCCCCAAACGTACTCAGGGCTGTGAATGTGATCTTTTGAAAATTTCACAAACTTCTTCTTCACATTATATTTCATGATTCGTAAATGAGAACCCGGAAGGCCTACATGAGTTTTGTCTTATCAAATGAGCTAACCCTGTATTCATATGAATTGTAGGTAGGCACTCTTGATAAATAAGGACAAAAATCTATCTCGTTTATTGTTTTTTTTTTTTTTTACTGATTTTACATTCTTTTTCTATCAAAATTGTATTGTAAGGCTTTTTTAGCTTTTGTTAACAAAAAAAAAATCACAAAACCCTAGTCATGACAAGTAAATATTTGTATTCCAACATTCCTTTGTTCTAACCCCCTTCCTACAAAAACGAGAAATCAATCGCCTTTTCAAAAATGGATCTGCAATATTTTTAATAATCAAAAAGTATTTTGAAAACCGCAGAGAAAGTGTTTAGTCTATTTCTTTATTTTATGTAAGTTCCTCAAACTTTTTTGTTTATTATTATATATTTTTTGTTTGTTTTTTTATTTTTTATTTAAAAATTGTTTTTAATGTGTTGTTGTTTTTAGTGTTTAAGAAAAAAAAAATAAAGTATGTAATAATTTAAAGAAAATGAACAGAAAAGGTAGTAGTTGATAGAAAAAGAAATGAACTAAAACAAAAAAAGAAAAGGAACTTACAAAAGAAGTTGGAAAATTGTAGCTTAGATTAAAATAGTTGTAGTGTTGGTAGTAGAGATACAGATGAATTTTGAATCAAGAAGGAAAGCTATGATGAATGAAAGAAACCCCGTAGGAATCGATAAAAAAAAATGAAAAATGAAAAACTTAGTTCATAAGATCTTTTATAGCTTTTAAGTAATTTGAAGAGAAGAGCAAAAAAATATAGAGTAGTCGCTAATTTTTCTATAAATGTCTTTATTTTTTTTTTTTGTAATTCTAAGTAGTTAATTTATTTTGTTTTATCATTTTTAGAATGTGTTTGGAAAAAGAAAACACAAAATGAAAATGTTTTTCTTCTTTTTCTTTAAACATTTAAGACGTACTGTTAGTTATTATTGTATTTTTTGCTATTTGATTGCGAGAAATAAATTAAAAAAAAAAAAAAACAACATTAAATCAGACTGTAAATAATTTTTTTTCTTCTCCATAAAGCGTTTAAAAAAAAAACAGAAACAATCTTTATGAGATGATAAGAGAAGAAGAACTAGTTTTAATGTTAAAATATAATAATAATGCTTTCAAGAAGTAAATAAGAAAAGTGAACCTAGTTTATAAGACTTAGTGGTTTTTTCGTTAAAAAATAAAAGTAGTACATAGTATATTTGATTTTGTTTTTAATTTTTTAATTTTATTTCTTTATTTTATGCCTTAAGATTGTTTTTTTTTTCTTATGTTATATTTTTATAGATTCTAAGATAAGGTTTTATTCTTTGTAGTCAAAAGAAGAAACAAAACACATTTTTTTTATATTATAAGTAAAAAATTGAAGATTGAAGAAGAGAATATATTTTTTTGAAGAATTTTTTAAGAGTAAAATTATGATAAGAAAAATTAAAAAATAAAATTATAAATTGATTTAAATCAAAGCTTAAATGTTGTGAACAAAAAAAAAGAAACTATATTGAAAGCTCATTGTGTAATTAAAAAAAAATCACATAAATATTACAAAAAAAGAAGCAGAAAAGAACTAAATTGAAATGAAATGAAAACAAACAATAATATTGTACATTTGCGCTTGTTGCTATTTAACATGATGAAAAAGTTTAAAAAAATGAAACCATATTTTTTGCAGCAAAAATAATTTTTAAAAATCAATTTATATAGAAATAAAGCAAATTGAAAATTTTGTAGGAAAAAACAAAAACATAACAAAAAATAAAACAACTTGCTTTTAGATGAAAACGTTGACAGAGAGATAAGAAATTTATATTCTTTTCTTAATTTAGTTGTTAAATATTGAAATTCTTTTTTTCAAAGAAAAAATAGAAACGAAAAAAAATTGTTTGATAGGTAGAGTGACACACACACAAAAAAGAAATGCGAAAAAATAAGAATTTTTGAAGAAAATATTTAAGAAAAAAAAAATTAAAGCCTTTGTTGTGCTTTTTTTTCTTCTCTTAAGACTATGATATGAAATGTGAAGCAAAATTTCATAAATCTTTTTTCTCTGTGTCCTTTAAGATCCTAAAATTCTAGTGTTGTAGTGGATAGGAATAAAAATAATAAGAAAAAAACATAAAAAAAAAATAAAAAAAATAAAAACAAAACATTTTTTTCTGAATCAATAAAAATTGATTTTCTCTAAGAAAACAAAAAAAAAAACAAAATGAAACACTTTTTTATTTATTATTTTTGCTTTTACGATTTTCTTGGCGTTGCGTTTGCTGCCGCGAGTCACGGTTACTCGAAAGAGAGCGATGGCATAGTCTTCGTATATCATTGTCATAATTGGTTTCGACTGTACCAACAACGCTTTAGATACTTGCTTAATTTCAAGAGCTTTGATGATGCCTAATTGCTCTTAATGTATAAAACGTTCTTAAATAGCACTATGAAAAAAACAAAACTAGACTGGATAAAACAAAACAAGTATAAATATAAAACTAAATGCGTTACGTTATTTCAAATTCAAATTTTTCGTTAAACTTTTCAGAGAACGATTGGTGAAGATAACTTTTTAAAAAGAAAACGTTTAACTTTTATATTTACAACAAAAGAATAAATATTTTAAAATAGCGTTTATAATAATAAAGGGTTAGGCAAGTGGGCTTTAGCCGATGGAAAAAAGTTGCTTGATAAGTATTCACTTTGACTGTTTATATTTGTTAGGAAAGCTTTGAAAAATATATAGGTAAATATAAAGACGACTTACCTGTGTGACTCAAAATTAGTTCTTAGACTTTAGACTTAATTCACGCTGAAAAGTTATAGAGGCAACTGCCGCCAATTAATCGGATGGACCTGAACGGCTGTACGCTTATTTAATTTTTCCCAACTATTCGTATAATGCGTTTAAGATAAGAAATAAAATAGGTTAAATTTTGACTCCTTTGTGGGCCTTAGGTTTTTTTTTTTTTTTTTTCTAAACTAATTTTCTTCTTCTGGTCCCACAAAGAGATGTTGTTACGAAAAAAATTAAATGTTAGTTTTAAACTTAAATCTTTTTGTTTTTATATATTTGTCTGAATAACTGTGGTATGTTACCCCTTTAGGAGATTGTGTTACCAAAGTAAATTATGGGTAGATGTTTACCTGTAGATTTCTCCAAAAGAAAAAAAATTGAAATCTAAAATAAATCATTTGACAAAAATGAGGTGAAAAATATACCTTTTCCTTAAATTAGTAGTAGGTGAAACAATAGATTAGGTTTTGCCTTGTTTATCTTTTTCCAGTTTAAAATATTCACCTTAGATTGATTTAGGTGCATCCTCACTGTACTTGTAATTTTTCAAAAGTAATTCTAACAAAGTAGTAAAAGGCAAACAAGTGAAAACCAATTAATAACTAACCTTATTTCCTACTTTTCAAATAGATTTTTGTATGGAATATTAGGTTATGTCTAGTTTTGGATTCGTAAGGTAAATTTTAATAAAGATGATAGAGGAGAAAGTCAAAAAAATGTATTTAAAAATGTTGGCTTACTTAAAAAATAACGGCTTATGTTCTGCCTATTCAACACTTTTGAAGAAGCTTCCCACCTGGAAGAGCAATCTAGTTTTTAACACGGCACTAGAACGTTTAACATTGGCCATAAAAAGGGGATAGCAATTCATTTTTGTCTCGGGCTTCACTCGTTAAGTAACCATTTGCCTCGAGACAAAACAAAAAGTTGTCATATCTGATGCTGTGAACTTCTGATTTCCAGTTCAATGCACTACCTGCTGAGCTATTTCGCAATACAGTCGTGTATTGTTGTCACAGCTACTTGAAAATTTTAAATATCTTTGAAACTTTTTATATAATTTTCAATTCAATTCAATTACTAAACAATTGAATTTGGCTATCGAGAGTTTTTCTGACGTGGATATAGCGATTTTTTGTTCTCATCGCCTCATATATACTTTAATTTTTCTAACTACTGTATGATGGGTAAATAAAATATATTTTTTTTGTTATATATGGATTTCTGATGAGGTGAACACTTATCCAAACAAAATTCCTAGCGAGGGCCTCACTAGTTTTTGACAAATTTTCCTTGTCTAGATTGCCCCTTCCGAAACCTTTAAAGGGCCTTGACTAAACTTGACAAAAAACTAGTATTTTCTGAATCCAAATTATTTTATTAAAGGTAACTATGTTCAAATATTGTTATGTTTCGCAGTTTTTAAAAACCCAGTCAAAAGAAATAAAACATTCTGAAAAAGAAGACTGTTAAAAAATGTATTTTGTTTTGAGTTTCCATCCTGCAGTTTATTTTAATATATCATAAATACATCTATTATTTTTCCATGGAACTGGACGACAAAATTGAACAACATTTTTAATAATTGAAAACAAAACTTGAAATAATTGGCAACGTAAGTTGAAAAAAACTGCTTTTTTTTGCTAATTTTGTTAAATTTATTTTTATTATTTATTTTTTGTTTTATTTTAGACATCCGTTCTTCTACAACACTGGAAATGGAAACCTTGGAATACGATTGTTTTTGCGCGTGCAACTTTACCGAGTTATTATATACATTATATACATACATACATAAATAATAAAAAAATAATTTTTTTATTTTTAAAATTATCTCAACTAATTAGTTTTGCAATAGATAAATAATAATTCCGAAAAAAAACAAAACAAAAACACATGTGCCAAATAAGGTATAGGTACCCATCTGATCCATCTTGTCTAATCTTACAAAAAAAAAAAGAAATTACATAAAGTATTTTCTTTTATACACAAATTATTACTCCGAAACAATCAGAAACACAGAAAGAGACAGAAATAAGAAACACTAAACCACAGTTTAATAGAAACAATACAATGAATATACGAGTAGTTAAAAAGGAAAATGAAAACAATTTTTTTGTATATAATATGTTCGAAATGTATTATTCTCCAAATATCGCATAAAATATGAAACTAACTTGAACAAAAATACCAAATCCGAGTTATAAAATAAAAAAAAAATATCATTGAAAGAATGCATATTTTTCCATTGAAAATGAAATTGTGACAAATTAAAATATTTAACAATACATGCAAAGAAAAACAAATATAAGAAAATGAGGAAAAATTTTATTTTCATATGCGAAAATGTAACACAAACAAAAAATAATAAAAAAGAAAATAAAAGTAGTTAAAAATAAAAAGAAATACAAAATAAAAGTTTTAATTTTATTAAAAAAAAAAGTTTTCTAAAGAAAAACAAAGAATGAATTAATTATAAATGGCTTACATAGAAACAAAAAACAAATAAATAAAATTTATTTTTACAAATCTACGCAAAAAGCTGTAATTCCATATTTTTGTTACGTTAATTAAAAAAAAAAAGAAAAAAAGTAAATATTTATTTAGTCAAATTGATTGCTAATTGAATGTCGTGAAAGCATCTAATTTTTAGTTTACCTATATAGAATGTAAGATAATTTAAAACAAAAAGATGAAAATACCTAGATTTAAGTAAAAAAAGTAGAAACAAGGAGATTAGATTTCAATATAGTAATTAAGTTTATAATAGATTAAGAAAATATTTGTTTTAAATTTAAAAATTTTATTTCACTACAAAAGCATTAAGTTTTCTTATTTATATATTTTTTTTAAACAATTTTTAAAGAATAACAAACAAAAAATTAAAAATATTGTCTAAGTTAGAATTAAAAAAAACAAAACGTAGACAAATGACTAAGATTGAAAAAAAATTTTACATAGTTATGCGCTATAAGTTAGTTTGCTTAGATTTTAAGTTTAGCTCAAAGAGATATTTTTCTCTCTCTCTATCTTTCTTCTCTTTTAGATGTTAGGAGAATATTTATTACTAAGAAAATTTTGAAATAAAAAAAATCTTTTACCAGGACAATTTACAAAAATAAAAACTGTAAGAATGTGTTCGTTTAGTTTACAAAACAGAAAAAAAAAATAAAAAAGCAACTTTTTTCTGTGTGCGAACGGTTTTTAATAACAAAAAAAATTTAAAACATCTTCCAGATTTTACTTAAAAAATAAAAAATTAAATTAAAAAAAAGAACTGTTGTTACGTGAAAAACAAACTTAATGGAAAATTATAATTTTGAAAGTGTAAAATCTCAGGAATATTGTATTCCATTTATTCCAAAAACAAAACATAAAAAAACATACATAAATTGAATTGTTAATCTAAAAATAAAAAGCATATATTTATATATTTATATTTTAACCATAAATTTGTTTTAATTAGGTAATATTTTAATTTTTGAAACAGTGCCTTTGGTGATTTCCATGGCATCATTAAAAATGTAATGAATGGTTAATTTTTTTTTGAGAAAAAAATGGATTAAATTTTATTTGTTTGCATAACAAGATGAGAGTTTTTAAGGATATTTCCCTGTAAAATTTTAAAAACATAACTAGATCTCAGGTCAAACTTTTATTTTACATATATAATATTTGTTTTCTTTTAATTTTTGATTGTTTATTCTTAATATTCTTCTGGCAAAACAGAAAACAAAACTATGTTATAACATTACAAGACGGTGTTAGATAATGAATAAAAGTTCGAAGATGCTTAACATATTTATAAATTAGTTGCTTTATTTAAACAGTTAGACAGATTACAAAAATGCCAAATGCATCTAAAAGGA
Organism: Dasysyrphus albostriatus; assembly: GCA_946251815.1. Lineage (NCBI taxonomy): Eukaryota > Metazoa > Arthropoda > Insecta > Diptera > Syrphidae > Dasysyrphus > Dasysyrphus albostriatus. The sequence continues at coordinate 146,191,616 of OX276336.1, forward strand.
CTCTTATTTTGGTTCTGCTTAAATAAGGCTAAATTCAAAAAAGGAAAAAATATGAGTCTCGGTACTACACAATAAAGATTTTTAAACATTTATTATTAGGTTCACAAACCAACGTCCAAATCAAATTAAGCGAAATTGACTTTTTTCTTGAAATAATACACGTTTGTAATGTATTTAGCGCTTTCTTTCCTAAAACAATTTTCACGGTAAGGACTTAAGATGCATTGATATAAAAAACTGTACATTAATTCCAATAATTCTGTATAATAATTCCAAGTTTAAAGTCAAAAGTCCTTTCGGCTTTTTCATCTTCGGGCAGTACCAGTTGTTCCTAAAAAAAACTTCTTGTAGTTAATTCGCTAGATCGACTCGATGAGACCATGGGATTGAATTTTTTCCGAGGTTGAAGACTAAAAATACATTTTTCTTTTCATCAGAGACACCAATTCGGTTTAATCCTTTTTTAAAGTAGTATTTTTACGGCAAAACAACATTCTTAAACACCCATTTTTATTTTTGACGAACAATCAAAGGGTTGAGGAAGCCTCTGTTGATGGTACTTTGATAAGTATCTGATATTATTTTGTACCAATTGCCAAGTTTCCTGGCAATATTATGGTATCAAAGAATGAATTAAAGTAGGTTTTTTACGCCTTGGCATCCAAAAAAGCACTTGACAAATATGTATTTAAAATAATTCTGTAACAAGCCAGGTTATAATTTGTTTAGGTTTTGGTCAGCTGAGTTGAAATCCGAATTAAGATTTGCCCCATTGAGTCTGTTTTTTGAGAAAAAAAAATTAATTTAATAAATTTATTTGAACTTAGTTCATTCGCTTCACTGAAACAGAATTATACCCGATACTCTGATAAATCTGGGATAATTTTTTTAATTAAAAATATTGTTTTTCTTTACGTATAACTTAAAAAAAAAACTTTTATCTTGGAATCAGAATCCAAAAAGAATACATTCGTATTCTACGTATACGTACGTATTATAAAATACCCAAAAAAAAATTTAACTTGTTAAATTATTTGTCATCAATATTGGAACCTATAATTTTTTTACATTTTTCATTAAAATTTCTCTGACAAAAAAAATAATTTTAAAGTTGTGTATTAAAAGAAAAAGTATTTTCATAAATGTAATTGACACTGAATACTTCCAAAAATAAAAAAAAACAAACCAACAAATATATATTTATATATTTTATTGCGACAAAATACGAATAAAAAAAAAAACGCACGTTTAATACGAAAACTTATATACATTTTGCAAGAAGCAACAAAACAACATTCATATACGACAAAAATGCACGTACAGAAAAGAATATTTATATTTTTTTATAAATGAAAACAAAAAAAAAAACATAAATTTAAAATAAAAAAAATACTGTGTGAGATTTTTTGTATATAATCTTATTAAAAATAATATATTAAAAAAAATCTGGAAGAGTCAAACTCAAGGCGAATAAAAATTTAAAAAAAAAAACAAAAATTAAAAAGTGTGCATCTACAACAAAATAAATTTTAAAAATAAACAAATAATTTTCTATACATTTTTTTTAGGAAAATTAACTATTAGAATTTTTTTTGAGAAGATTATACTTATAGGTAAGCTAGACTCTTAACGTAGGTGAACAAAAAAAAAAATTTTAAAATATATTATAGTAATTCAAACCAAGAAAAAAACTGATATGTAGTTTTTTACATTAGCAAGGAGATTAAAAAAAAAAGAACAGATAACGTAGACGTAGAAGTTTCCATGGATTTTAGAGAAACTTACATAGAAAGACTTTTTGTGTTTTCAAGTTGGGATATTTTCTTAAACTAAACTAAACCAAATAAAAAAAGATTTCTTTTTTTAAGAAAATACCACGAAGTGAATATATATTCATAAATATATATTTGAAAAGTAGCAAAACGTAAGATAACCTTAAAAAAAAAAAACAAAAACACGTAGATTATGAGTAGTGCTTTGAATTGATTGACAAGTTTTGAGTTGAAAACATATATCAGTAGGACAGTTTGATGTGTTAAGCTAAGCTGAAGCTAAGTTCTTAAAGACCAGCAAGGAAAAGTATATCTTGAAAAAAAAAACAAGTAAGAATACAGAAGCAGACCCAAATGATCATCGAAAAGGCATTTAGAAAGTTAGTATTCAAAAAAAGCTACAAGCTTAAATAGAAGAGTAAACGTAAAACAAAAAAAAAAAAAAAAAAATAGTAGAAGTAAGTAGTTAGGTTTAAAAATTTAAGAGAAATTTCAATGAAATTCTAAGAAAGACACATGAAAGACGACATTTAAATAATTAATAAGTAAACCAAAAATAAAAAAAAAAAACATACCTAAAAAATATGAAATGAAACCAAAGTATGTATAGATATATATAAAAAAAAGAGATTTTTGTGCTTTTATCAAAAAATATAAATGCTATTTCCTTAAATTAAAAAAAAAACAAGCAAAGACAAAACAGTGAAATTCCCTTTTTACAAATTAATTTGCTTGATTTTTGTGAAGAGCTTTTAATTTGTTCCCACTATTTTCCCTATAAAAAGTGAATAAGAAAAAAAAAACATAAAACATAGGTGCGACAATGCAGATGAAAAATAAATGTTAATTTTTTAAACCAAACAAAAATGTTTTACTTTTTAAATGAAGTTGGCAAGACTTTTCCATTTTGAAAGTCAGGTAAGAAGAGGACCTCAACCAATTTGGCGTGCGAAACTGGAGACTGAGTCCGCTGGAAGAAGCTTTTTGGTTTAGACCCTGGTCCACCCCGGATTGTAGTGCTACCTTAAGTAAGTAAGTAAGCTATCATATCAAACGCCGGAAGCAAAACAAATATTCGAAGCAAATAATGATCAAAGTTGTTAAATCCAGCTTTGAAAATTTAGGTGCTGCAGACGCTGTTTTAGTCTCCTCTCTTCCCACAGTTTCAACTATTTCAGGTCTGTCCCTTGAATGTAGGGCTTAACTTGGTTATGTTTTGATGAAAATTTAAAAAAACAATTTGGACTTCATTTTTCTGTTATTTAGCAAGCGCATGATCATGAAATCCCGATCTGTTCCAAATTTTCCAAACTTAAAATAGAAGTACAAATATGTAGTAAGTAACATATTTTAAAATTAAAGCAATACTTAAATCACATATTGCTCAAAATGTTACTAGTACAAGAAAAATTTACTTAGAAAAGAGTTAAATCTTTGGAATAATATATTTGTTGGTTTGTTTAGGGCTTTAAATGCAAAAGTAACGTCTGTGAAGTTAGCAGAAGTTAGCTAGACCAATGGGACCACGGCAGGATTTTTTTTTTGCATTTTTAGTTCAGTTCACCAAATAGTGAGTGTAACCGACTGCACTGTGAAGTTAGCAGAACAAGTCCTTTTCACATTTTGTTATGCACTTCAGGAAAAACTGTGTTCAAATCTTGAAATCAAAATTTGACAAACAAAAAATCTAAAAATCAATTTTGTTAAGTATTGAATGGTGCAAAATGGATTTTTCGATTTTTTGTCAAAGGAGAATGAGAATAGGGCAAAACCGTCTACAAGACCAAGACGAGGCATATGTCGTTGGAAAGGTATTTTCATGTTCTACATTAATTACTAGAGGGCTTCTTTCAAATCGATGTATGAAAAGTTATTCGCTGAGTAAGGTTGTGTTCTGGTGGATTGTTGCATGCAGTATAGCCAAAAAAAGGGTTTTTCAACAGGGACGCTACAAAAGTAGAACGATAGGGACAGCAAACGACGCCATATTTCTTGCCGCTCTTTGACATTTCTCTTCAGTAAGGTTTGCCATTTCCTGATGGAAAGATATAGCTACGAGCCAACAACGATTCGAAATTATTAAAATTTACTACCGAAATTCGGAGTCAGTGGCCTCAACGTTATGAGCGCTGGTCGTCATAATCGTCCTAGCAGATCAACAATTGAGCGTCTAGTGGAAAAATTTGAATCCACAGGTACAGTACAAAATGTTCCCGTGTCAGTGAGACAAAGAAGTGCCCGTAGTGTCGAGAATATTGTTGCCTTGAGGCTTCAGTTGCAGAAAGCCCAAATGTGTCTCTCACACGTCGTTCTCAAGCGTTGGGCATCTCTGTGACGTCGTTGTGGCGAATTTTGCGAAAAGATCTTGGCCTTCATCCTTACAAGATTAAATCAACGCAAGAACTGAAGCCGCTTGGCCACCAGAAGCGTCGTATGTTCGTGAATTGGGCTGAGCAACAACTTGAAAATGATTCGGATTTTCATCGAAAAATCATCTTAAGCGATGAGGCTCATTTCTGGCTGCATGGCTTCGTCAATAAACAAAATATGCGGTATTGGTCAGGCAGTAATCCACACGTACTCCATGAGTCATCATTGCATCCCGAAAAAATTACGGTTTGGTGTGGTTTATGGGCCGGCGGCTTCATTGGGCCGTACTTCTTCCTTGATGATCAAGACCGGCAAGTTACTGTGAATGGGGATTTCAATGATAACCGAATATTTTTGGACACAATGGGATGATATGGACTTGAAGGACATGTGGTTCCAACAGGACGGCGCCACAAGCCACACAGTGAATGTCACAAACAATTTATTGGAAACCAAGTTTGGAGAACGTGTTATCTCACGAAATGGTCCAGTCGCTTGGCCGCCTCGGTCGTGCGATTTGACGCCGTTAGACTATTTCCTGTGGCGCTACTTCAAGTCAATGGTCTATGCCAACAAGCCAGCGACGATTGATGAACTTCGTACGGATATCGAACGTGAAATTGCAGCAGTATCGGCCGATTTATGCTTGAAAACCGTAGAAAATTGGGTTCAGCGTCTGGACTTCTGCAAGCGTGTCCGTGGTGGCCATGCAAAAGAAATCGAGTTCCATACATAAAGGCATCGAACGTACTTTTACAGGAATAAAGAATTTCATTGATATTCAAAACCGTTTTTGTTTTTTGAATTAAACTTTTGTAGCGCTCTTATTGAACAACCCGATATTTAAGGGCAAACTTTACTTCACTGATAGTACCGTCAAACCAATTTTTGAAATCACAAAAATTAGTTATAAGTTAGAATTTTATTTTATTGTTCCTCAAGGTCTAAATATAATAATAAAATAATAAAAAAAAAACTGGCATATTACCCTACCCAGTGCTTCCCACCCTATTAAGCCACCTCTATTTTAAAAATTGATTTATTTCAATACCTATTCTTGTCTGAGAGAATAAGTGTGAACTATTTAGATCTGAATAGTTTGTCCATTAAAAGATAGAAAGCGTAAAAACTTCCAAAAACAAATGAGTACATACATTTTAACATTTTTTTTTTATCGGAGTGGTTTTTGGAAACTTAGCTGTTTTTAGAACAAAATTAATTTAAAAAAAAAAATGAATTGAAAAAGTATTAAAATTCTTGCAGATCCTATTAGTAGTTTTGCGAAAACATATTAAGTGGTGAAGTAAAACGACGTCAAAAACGGGTTTTTGAAATGTTTATGTTGAAATGTCTGAAAACGTGATTTGCTAGAGTAATTTTGACTTCGGATTCAAATTCGACATGCAAAAAATTTCAGGAAAAGTAGGTATGGTTTGATTTAAAGGCATTTTCATAGCAGACCGGTGTTATAAATTTCTTTAGTCGAGCACCGAACTAAACGCAAAGTGATAGGTGCGTTTTATTGGTATTTATAGCTAGTGCAGTAATGCAAGTACCAATAAAACGCTATACTCACTTTATACTCAGCCCTATTCTAGCGCCACATATGTTTAAACTTAATGAAACTTTATCTCAACTTTTATATCCACTTCTTTACTGACTTATTTTGCGACATTTTTGGGTTTTTTTGTTATTTGCCAAGGGAAATTTTACTATGCTAGCTATAACTTTTTCAATAAAACACGGCTATAGTACAGGATTTTTTGATTCACTTTAAACTCATTTGAGTATTTCCTAATTTTATTTTTCCTTTCTTTCAGTACAACAGGGTTTTCGGAAATGTTTGTTACATTTGTTTTTGTTTTTCTATTTGCAATTGAGCAAAGTATTCATAAAGGCCTGGGTACAAGGCCTTAGATTAGAACGAAAAACGTTCCCCAGCATCTCCGCTAATGTGAATAGCTAGAAATATTTTATATAATTAATGAAATTAGTGATTTTATGTTGAACATTATTCATTTTTATATGTTTTTCTTCTTTGTACAAATTATTGGTATTTGTTAAAAAATAGTGCTACCCATATCATCTACCGGGCCTGCAAACTTTCTTTTCAAATCAGCTTTTAACGAACTATGTTCCTTCAAATTCCTACAAATTGTCGTTTCGTCCATTGAACCGTCAGTGTTAGGTACTCGTATATACGTACTTTCTTTCTGTCATATTGGGCGCGTTCGGCCGGCTATCGGATAGGTTATCCAAGATAACTGAGTAGCCGATACTTTTGTGAACGACCAGCACCAGATAGGTTAGCTGAAAAAAGCTGACAAAGAAATTGAATTAAAGTTGTTTTTAATTTGCAAAAAAATTTTAACTTTTTTAACGGAGTTTTATTCCATTTATATTTACATATTGCGTAGGGTTCAAGGTGTCGCAAATAACCATTATCTAGCTGCATCTAACTAATTAATTTTCCTTTCCAAAAACCCGACACTGCAAAACTGAACATGAACAACTCAAATTTCTTGTCAAATATCAGCTATTTTGAAATTTTTCTTTGGATTGCTAAGTATCCTAGAATTTTTGGGATAACTTCGGATTTGTTTGTTGGTCACAGATGATTTGTCAGCAGCTGTTTTTTAACAAGGCATTACAACAACACAAAGCTATTCGGATAACTGACAATTAACATCCGAACGCGGCCATTGGCAAAGACTCATGAAAACCAACGAAATATATCTACTCTGTGCTTAATCAATTTCCGTTCAAACATTACGAATCACACTGACTCTTAAGATGACGCTGCTCCATCCTCTAAGAAATTTTCGATAACATTTATTTTTATATTTTGAATAATTTGAACTAGGTACCCCCGTCTGTTCGGAAGAAACTTCCTGGCCCTCATCATACCCATACCTTTTCTTAAGTACATTTGTACATAAGATAGCACGTAGTGTGGAAGTAGAATCCACAATTTTTCGCTTGATTCATTTAATTAATTTACCATTTCCGTCAACTTTTGTGAAAATAAACCCAAAAAATTGGGATGAACCCAAAAGCCACAACCCTAGATCCAGAAAACAACGAGTACCTATTATCTATTATCTTCCCATTATCTCGCTGAATCATCAATAATAATAAACAATTACAAGCTTCTAACAGGAGAACAGAAAAAACTGAATGACATTCTTGTCTCCCCCATTCACAACAACATTATCTGAGTTTGAGGTACCTTGGACAGACTATTTTCAGGAACATGTTGAAGAATATCTATACATACATATCCACCCTACATACTGTCATCACAAAATTTAGGGGTTTTTTTTTTTTAAATATGTGCTTTTGGTTAGAAGACTTGAGACTGCACACTCAACAACACAAGTATGATGCGCCTTGAATTTTTTCCAACCAAGCCTGCAGAAAATAAAAAGGTAGCTATTATCAGGGAAGAAAAATAAAAACTTTCCATTTCAAATTTCATAAAAGTTCCAAACCATGAACAAAGAATCTACCGCAAAGCGTCCCTAATTCATTATGTACATACTTAAAATACTCTGTTCATATTGCTTTGCTACCGATGCAATAGTGCGACCAGATTACTGATTATTCATTTAAAATTAAATGTATGTATATAAGCTAAAAAATTTCAAGTTTTTCACCTACTCCTACATTATCTACTCATTTAAAAGCAAAAAATGATTTGAAATTTTGTGTAAACAAATCGGTTTTCATTTCATAAGTGCGCTATAACGTGAACACTTCTTAGGCTACGAGCAGACGATTTGCAAAAGTCTCAAATATTTGCGGGTATGACGGCACTTTTACATCACAATTGGGGTCTTTGATCGCAAATCGTCTGAACACAACTTCGCAAATCATTTGCGGATGATTTGCAACGCCCAATCGCAAATTCGCAAATCGTGTAAGCACTCACAAAAATAGTTTTTGACAATTTGCGAGTATTTGCGATCGTCACGAACATTTGCGGAAACACGAAAATAGAACACTGCAAATGCGGACATTTGCTATGAATGTTGTTGTTGTAGTTGAAGTAATTGACTGTGGTTTTTGTTTTTAGTATTTAGGTACCTTTTCTAATTTTTTTATCTTTTTTAGTTCAAATTCGTTTTATATGAAAATTAGTTTTACGTAGTTTAAAAAAAAAATTAAACTGACCTACAGTCCATAAAATAACACCAAAATAAATAATATACATAGATATGTGTGTTTGTATGTTTAATTCTACACCTAATGTATATAATATTTTGAAACTTTACCTATGACAAAACTCAACAAATAAATAAATTTGTCAATAGAGAAATGACATGGTCGCACATCTGCAAATGAATAAAAATCGGATACCTACAAATGTTGCCGCAAAATCGTGTGAACACCTCGCAAATATGATGAAAAATTTGCGGTCTTATTTGCGAGCATGTAATTTGCGCGAGCACCTTGATCGCAAATGTATTTGAGAATTTTGGGACAACAGTGCGCAAATCGTTTGACCACGTGTATTTGCAGGTTTGCGAGCACTGTCAAACTTAAACCATTTGCGGTATATTTGCAAGTTTTTTCATGACCTCAGTGCTCACAAAGATTTGCGAATATCGCAAATCGTCTGCTCGTAGTTTTAGCCCAACAAAAATTGATTTATTCAAGAAAAAAATTATAACAGGCTGATTTTATTTAAGTATAGGCACGTTGGGATTGATGTTACTAATAATCTGAAAAAAGTTTTCAAAAGTCCCATGACCGCCAAATATAAGGGGTCAAAACGAAAACGGTAAGTTAAAAAGAAAGTAATTCTATATTGTTCTGTAAAGTATATTCGTTACATTAACCGCTAAGAAGTTACACCACTTTAAGTGTAATAAAAACACACACCTAACTTCCGTATACTACGCACGCTCAAAACCATATGACCACCCTTCATGTTTTCAATCTCTCCCTCCCTATCCACTCTGTGACCGGTAAAAGGCCGTGATGGCAAATGTCAGATGTAAGACCAGGAAAATTAAGAAAAACATGTATTTTATTAATATATAAAGGTTGGTTTCGTTGCAGTCCACTGAAACACCTGCAATTCATTCTTTCTTTCAAAAAATGTTTTATTTTTCTACAACATGTTTGGTTTTTAACTACTTTAAATTTCTTTAAAAAAATGACTGCCATAAATGCCATCAAAATCATTTTTTTATTCATACACATACGTCAAAAAAATAAAGAAAAATCGTTTCCACGTACGGCAAATAAAAAACATGCTTTTGTTTTTCTAATAATGATGTACGTGCATACGATTTAATAGTTATTAGCTATATTGCCTTGCATTTTGTATGGGCATACATACGTCAAAACAATTCATTATTTATTTATCATCTTAGCCATAAAGCAAAATGGATAAAAGATTATTAAAAAAAAACCATTCCCAGATTGCATACTAAGTCCAAACAGTGAATTTTGGCGTTTACGGTAGGCCAATATTATTAGGCCGTAATACTCATTGTATATTCTCCTTTGAAAACCTTCCCTGTTTTCCTAACGCTCTGTACTGTTATAATAATTTTAAGGGTATTAATAACCCTTCTTGAGTGCACGCATATTATATACAAAAAAAGTAACCAAATATACACAGAATGGTCACACTCACTTATTTCTATAAACCAAATAAAAGGTTTTTCTCTACACACAAGGGGAAGGGATTAATCTGATAAAAATGATAATATGCCTAAAATGACCTCCCAGCACAGAACAACGACACCGCATATTGTTTGAGCTGTCATCATCTGGGGCCTGGGGGAAGGTATTCTTTCTTTCGGATCGTTGTACTCTTTTTTACGGCCTATTAAACTGTCGACATAAATGCACTCGTAAACCCATCAAAAGAGCGAAAATACCAGGAGAGCAGATATTTTCGTAGGTTATAATATCTGTCAGCACTCACCACCACCAGACTTTTTACTTACAATTTCGTTGAATAAGTTGAGCATAGACATTAAATTTTGAAAATACTTCTTACCTTACTCAATATGACAATATAAAGGGTATCTAGCTAGAGGTTCTTACAGTATTATAAACACTCAAAATTTAAGGAGGTATTTTTTGTGGGTTATGGAGAAAAACATTACTTTGGATACCTGGATTCACATGGTGATTTTTGGGCAGTAATTTTATGTTGCTTTGTGGAATACGTAATCGAAAAAGGTGTTTGTGGTTATGAGATCCTAATAAAATACAGTTTACTAAATAGCTTGTAGAGGTTTGTTTGTTTGTTTGTTTGTTTGTTTGGTATTTGCGAACCATAAATAGTATTTTCAGCTAAATTGAGAGGAGTATTTTTTTATTTACGTTTTACGAGTACGAACGTATTGAAGAGCAAAGTCCAATATTTTGCAGGAACTAAAAAGTTCAAAGCATTAAATTGATAACTTTAATCACAGTGAAATAAAAGACTTTCTAATGGCAAGTTATTCATTTGAAATTGCTAATTAATGCTAAAAACTACCTCCAAAACTTTGAACTGCAAAAACTCAAGTACCGGCGTTAACTGCCTGAATAAATATTCTATTACTCTATTACTATATTGCGTAGTGAAATATTTTATTATTTTTGTCATGGACATGGAATGGATTGAACATTTCTTTATTATAGAATAATACAAGTAGGTACAACTACGGCATTTATAGCTGAGCCTCATTTTTCTGTTTGAACTGGCAAAGTATTTATGAGTAGGTATCTATTTTACTAGCTTTTTCCAATGAAACATTAAAAACGGCAAAGCTACTCGCACATGAGATTTTAAGATAATAGTAGGTACCAGATTATGGTTTTCATCTCCTAGATGGCTAGTTCTAAATTCGGTATAACTACTAGACTTCGGTGCATATCCAACAAGAAACAAAAACAATAACATCCAAAATCAAAATAACAGCTAGTCTTAGCTAGTCGGTGTCATTTAATATCGCTTTCGGAAACCGAAGCGAGCGCTATTACACGACGACTTATAAGTCATACTCTTATTGAAATTAAATGAGTGTGAACGAGAGATCGGATTTTTTTAACCAATTCTTTTGGTAGGGTAGTATAGTATTGTTTGGTATCGGCAGAAAAAATACATTTTTGAATATTATAATCAATCTATTACAAATAAACAAATCTTGTAATAGGTTTCTCGGAAACGGCTGTAAAGATTTGAATGACATTTTCATAGTATTTCCCTCATTAGCAGGGAGAAAGTTTTTGCATTTGTTTAAATTAAAGCCACCTACTTCCACGCCCATTTTTTTTTGTTGCTTGGTTTCTCTGAAACCAATCATTTGGATGAAATTTATACTTGGTTCTTTTAAGCTGGAGGAGAAGTGACTAGTGAAATCTACCAACTGCCGAGACTTTGTTTTACGAGACCAAACGAGACTGAGGTATACGAGGCTGAGAACGATACCAAGAGCATAGCGAAATTTTTCGATTTTGACGATACCGAGACCATAGTTAAATAGTTAGATAGTTCAAAATTTTCAATCAATTAAATTTGTTTTTATCCATGTTTGTTATATATTTTTAAACGAAAACTTTTCAAGTGAGGTATTTTTATTAAATTTTATATTTTTTTATTTTATCAAACAAACATACTCGTAGAAAATATTAAAATATTTAATAGTCAAAATTAAAATAAAAAAAATCAAGATATCTAAAATTTTATTGAGAAGTGAGTTTCCAAGCCATTTTATTCAAAAGTTGTTGCTTTTTTAATGATTTTAAATATAGGGTTCAAAGAATTTATAAAACATGATTCGTTCTCTCGTGATTCAAAAGGGAATCATATTTTCAATTCGATTGCAAATCTTATATTTTAGTTCCATTAAAATAAAATTCGTTTCTACATTCTACGATCAAATGAAATCGGTAAAAATGGTTCGTTTCCGAATTTATCATTATCACTTATGAACCTCCATTCACGAAACGTTAAAAAAAAAGAAAAGTATAATTTTATGAAACTAGATAGTTTCGAAAAATCAAAATTACGCCAAATAAAGTATAGAAAGACAAAGTTTCTAAAAAAATTTCAAAATCCTCGGGACTTCGTTGTTCCTTGAGTGATTTCAATTAAATAGACTCAGGTAATAGCTTAAATAGTAGTACCTTGTGGCATAATGGTTAGTGCGTTGGACTGTCATGCCGTAGGTCTCTGAGTTCGATTCCCAGCCACTGCCACCTAAAAGCAGAAATGTTTTTTCCGATGTATTGTTTCTTGTGAAGAATTGACAAATCCTCCAAAAGTATACGTGTCATGAATAAGTGCTTCTCATCTAGCCATTCTGACTCGCCAAAAAATTGTTAATCCCCTCCATTCCTATGCTATCAACAATACGCCTACAGAAATGGTTGAAATATATTGAAAACAAGGTGTTCCATAGGTCAAAATATTGAAAGTTCGTTGTTCCTTGAGCGATTTCAACTAAATTAACACAGATAATAGCTAATAAAGAATTAAAAATGAAAAATATTTCCAATAGGGTGCTCTTCATCAGCTATTACCTGTGTTAAAATAATTGAAATCGCTCAAGGAACAACGGAGTTGACACATGTTGACCTATTTTTGAAACATCCTGTTTTAAAAATATTTGTTTCATTTTTAATTCTGTGTCAGGTATCATCCCTGTCAATTTCTTTGAAATCAATTAAAAAACAACGAAGTTAACATTCTTTTTGGAACACCCTATTGGATATATTTGTGTTCATTTTCAATTCCTTATCACCTATTACCTGTTAATTAAGTCGAAATCGTTCAAGAAACATAGAAGTTTCAATATTTTGACCTATTTCTGGAACACCCTATTTGGAAAACATTTTTTCAATTTTAATTCTGTAATCGGAATCAACTGTGTCAATTTTATTAAAATCAGTAAAGGAACAACGAAGTTAATATTTTTGTTGGAACACCCTATTGGAAATACTTTTTTCATTTTTAATTCTGTATCAGGTATTACCTATATAAAATTCATTGAAATCGGTCAACGAACAGCGCAGTTTCGAGGATTTCGGAACTTTTTTTTCAAAACTGTCTTCTTCGAAGCTTTCTCTCGCGAAACTTTGACATTTCGAACTTTAACTTTGTGTTTCGAAACTTTATCTTTTCGAAACTTCGTCATTTCGAAACTTTGGTTTTTCGAAACTTTATCATTCGAAACTTTTCCTATCGAAACTTTGCCGACTTCACAGGACATACAGATGTCCAAAATCGCAACCACAATCCAAACAACCATCTCATGGCCAAGCTTTGCACAGCGTTCATTTTGTATTCAAAAGTTGGTATTCTTTGACATGTTGAAGAAAAGACATGGATTTTTTGCCTCCATGTTTTTTTTTCGACAAGTTAATAGTCCGAGCAGAGAATGGCTGATGTCTATTGAAGCCGGCACATTATGAAAAAAAATTTGTAGAGTTTTATCAGAAAGGTGTCAAATAAATTTAAAAAAAAAACAGTTCAAAATCTTAAGTCAATTTGTTTTCTCTTCTTATGCGAATTCTTATATTTTTCTGTTTTTTTTTTGTATCGTCCGTTGTTGTGTTAAGGGTTCCAAACACATAATAGGTGGTCTATGTTCTAATAGTCTTCTTCATTCATTTTCCATTTAATATAAATGACAAACTGTCAAATTTTCGTCAAGAACATAGTGTCGGACAATTAATTGTGTGTGAAAAATAAGTAGAGACTAAGACTTAGACTTAAGACTACTACTGTTTTCTTTTTAATTGAAATTTCATTATTGAACTCTGTACTACATACATTCATAAAAAAACACAACGAAATTTTTCGATTGTTTGCTTTCAAAACAGGCTGTTTCTAAAAAAATGTAAATTGCGTTGTTCATTGAGTAATTTCAATTGAGCATAATTTTGTTTGTAGCAAAGATAGGCCTTGGCATACTCTACGCAAACAAAACAAAGTAGAGACTCCAGTCTTGAGTATGACATGTTCAAAAAGTAATTTTTAATTCAAAAACTGACAGAGATATACCCATTCAAAAATTATCATTTCCTTATCATTTTTCTTAGTTTTAGATAGAACCTATAAACAGCGGTGTATAGAGTACAGAGAACGTGATGCCTTACTCCCGTATATTGGTGTAGCGTATGTATACCTAAACTTATGTACATATACATACTTACTAGGTATTGCAAGATTGCTTGAGAATTTCGCAATCCGTTTCGAACCTTATCAGGTCCAAAAATAGTTTCTTTTAAAAACAAAAAAAATATAAGAAAAACTTTATCTTGGATGAATCCACGTGATAGAGCTTTGAACCACAATCTTATATTGCTCATACGATTCAGTTTTGAATTTAATTTCCTCGTTAGATACCAGGAAAAATATTATTTAAATATAAATTATTAAGAAACCTTTTTTCTTATCATTGTTGTGATACCAGGTGCAGCTACATACATTATATTGGTGATAGTGGTAGGTTAAGAAGGCACAATACAAGTTTCTTTTGCTAAGATTTGCTTTCGAAGAAATCAATTACTATAATTTTAAGAACCCTTTTTTCTGAAAATTGTATTATAATTATTATTATATGGGCGTATGCATATGCAGGATGTCGGCGGGAGCAGACTCCTTCAAAAATTAGTATTAGTAGGGAAATCTAACTTTGAGATACATACAAATAAAAAGAAGACAAATAATATGAAATGTAAGAAATATATCTTGATTAAAGGAGGCAAGCACCTCTCCCTGCTGCTCTTGCATAGATGACCCTCATTGTTGTTTCCACGAATAAGAAGTCTTAAAGATTGAAAATCATAACTTAGCATGTATGTTGTTTGTTTTTTTAGAAGAATATGGTTAAACCAAAATGGATAAATAAGAAAAGAGAGAAATTCTGCTTTCACAGACGGGGTTATTGGCCGTAGGCACTTTATATTCTACCTCTATACCTATGGCTTATGATATGAATATAAATTAACTATCTACTCAACAAGTAATTTTGAAGTACTTTATTATGTTATTCGTTTTGGTTACTTGCTAATATTTAGTTGTTTACAAAACCCACTGAGATTTACTTTCAAGCCCCTCATACACGATACCAAAACTCATTTCTCGCTTGTCTGCCCAGCTTACTGGTTTCAACATGGTCACGACATTTTAATGTACCTGCATATTTCAAATAAAAAAATAACTGTTTGACGTACCATTGTCTCTTTCGGCTCTAATAAACAGTTTTAAGCCTTTTATGATATAAGAATTCTATTTTATAACATCTTAAATCGTTTTATTGTTTGCGAGTTATACGCAGTTTTTCAGATTGGACTTATGAGGGTTTGAAAAAGAGCCGACGTGACGACAGTATTGTAGTGTATTGGTGATTTAATTTAAACGAGCTACACTCAAAATGTGAAAACTTTTGTTCTGTTCTCGCTTGTCTTTTTTTTTTTAGAATAATTTTGCATTGTAAATTATTTAAATGGTAGAAACAAACGCATATAAAATAAAATCCACGACTGGATCGCACGTACTTGCTCTTATGTGCATGTTGCTTGGAACTTAAGACCTTTTTAAATATGCAAGTACCTACCTAATTATCAAAGAGTATAAGAAAAGCATTTAAATCGTTCTTTTAATTGTATAATTATATTAATTGTATGCCATTTGATAAGGTGGGTACTTAAAATATATAAAAATAAATCAAAAAGAAAATTGAAATCGGTGGAGCGGTTTTCTTAAAAACTGTTTTTTTTCTACAAACTTGGCCGGTTTTGAGTATATTTTAATATACCTCATTTATAAATCAAGTTTCAAAATAAAAATTCATCAACTTAAATTTTCTTTAAAATCAAAAATTTATTTTTATTCAAAATTTGTACAAGCAATATTACTGGCACTTTAAATGAATTTTTTCATAAAAATTTTTATTGAGAAAATCGAAAATACCGTTATATTTGAGGTACCTCTGGTTAATAACAGTTTTTGGTAAGTTTTAATCATATTTTCGGTAAAAGCAATGTTAAGAAAGATTACGTGGAGTAGAAATGTCAAACATTTGAAAAACATTGTTATTTACATATTTACATTATTAATTTAAAAAAATTAATTTTCCCCAAAAAAACCGAAAAAGTGAGTACATATAGATATATGGTCATTCCAGTGACGTCGTGAGGGCAAGTTGGGGATGTGTTTAAATTGTCCATATTCAATTTTTTTGATCCAGTGTCTTTTTTAATATAAGAAACACTGTTTCTACAAAGATAATAAGTAGACAGGATATTTCTAAGTAATTGGCCAATATTTTATGAAATAATTTTAGAACATATTCTAAGAAAAATATTGTATGAGTATGCGGGTGTATTTCCCCCTTCTTTTTATATGGAAGAGATAAATTCCTAACAACGGAAATACCTACATTACCATACTATAGCTTTTTGTAATGCATAAGTCAAATTTTTTTTTAACACCCAAATAAACTTCATAGTTTTTGGAGAAGACGTTTGAAAACTCAAAGTTAATAAAAATAATTTGAAAAAAGTAGGGAATTGTCTTATATGTATTATTTAATGTTATTAGCTTTAAGTCGACTGCTGAAAATCAGACGGATGTGGGGTTGTTCATTTATTTTTTTTTAATTTAAGTACACAAAAATATTTATAGTTTTTGGAAGCCTCGATGTAAAAGAAATTATTGAAATCAGTCATACCATTTTGAAAAAAATCGAAAATAAAAAAAAATGGATCCTAGGGGGGGGGGACCATTAGTAACCATTTTTTGCAAAATGGTTTTCCATTCAAAGAAAGTCTTTACTGAAAGGAATTTAATGAATTTTTTTTTAAATTTGTCGATCCGTTTTTGATAAAAATATGATTATGAAATGATGAAATTGTATGGCAGGTACCGTTATTTTTGGTCCTAATAAAAAACGTATAAAATATGTCAGCATAATCACCAAAAACTAGTATGTACCAAGTTTGAAGAAAATCGATCGGATCGTTTAGATTGTAGACAAACAGACGGACAGACAGACAGAATTGCGCCACCCCGTTTTTTGGTGTTCTCTATCATCGTAGTGTCATGTTTGATTGTTAGGAGCTGGAGCGTGTAATTTAAGCCCTAGCAAGAATACAATTATACCGGAGTAATTTTCTAAGGAAATTGACTTAAAAGACAAAAAAAAAATATTTTAAAAAAACACAACGTCATGTTACGTCTAAGGCCAACAATCAATTTTTACTAATTTTTTTAAGTTATTTTTGTTAATA
The DNA here is from genome assembly GCA_946251815.1 of Dasysyrphus albostriatus. NCBI lineage: Eukaryota > Metazoa > Arthropoda > Insecta > Diptera > Syrphidae > Dasysyrphus > Dasysyrphus albostriatus. Next base: position 146,209,006 of record OX276336.1, read on the forward strand.
TATTTTGAAAAAAATAATTTCAAACTTAAAATTAAAAAAATAATTTTTTTTCTTAAACTGATTTTTCGAAAATTTTAGGTTATTAAGTACAATTTTTGTTTTTAGTATTCAAGGTACCTTAATCAATCAATGGGTCCTCCAATTGCGTCCGCCTAGTCCTGACTGACTGACACTGACACGTCCGTTCAGGTCAACAGATACCCTAAGACTAAGAAAGATGAAAGATTGTATACTCCGTTAAGTCTAAATATATTTTTTTTTAAATCTTCACTGGCAGCGACAGGTCAACACAGTATGGAAAAAAGAAATAAGCGATTAGCGATTTAAATATTAATCTCAAGAACTGAAATTTTACCAGGCTCTGACTCTGAGATAGCTGTCAAGCCTTTTGTGAGTTTAAGTTAAACGCTGTTTTGGAAGGGTGTAAACAAAAAATAAGAACTTACCGAAAGGAACAAAAAATAAATAAAAGAAATTACATTTAGTTTTAAAATTTTTTATTAATCTAATATTTTAAAACATATGAGATTTTAAGGACTTGAAATTGATTTTTTTTATACATAAATGATTTTTATATTTTAAGAATATTATTATGTTAACTAAATAAAAAAATAAATGCAGTATAGGCTTCTTATAATTAATAATAATAATTAAGCTTTAATAATATCAAACAAATTTTAAATAAAATATTTCATGTTTTGAATTAAAACAACAACAACAAAAATCGATAATTGCAGAATGAAAATTTCTGGTGTTTTAAGTTGAGAGACTTTAGTTTGCATCAGGTGAAACACAACATTTCATGGTAGGTGCCGCCAAGTCGTGAAGTAAGGCTGTTACGAGGCGAGCTTACGTAGAAAGAATTGCGAGATTATTATTGCTATTATATTGACCAACAAATAAAAAATAGACAATATTTCACTACATTTTGACTGTGATCGACATTTTATGAATTGAGATTTCAAAAATCGATAGTTTTAAAGTCATGAGCGGTTTCTTATATGTTGTCTGCCTCAAAAGTGTGTTTGCAGAATATTCTTAAACGCTAACTGCAAAAGTCTTCTTCTGTTCGAAAACGCAAATACAAATTTTACTGCATTAGTTTTGTGTTCAATAATGAAGTTTGCTAAAGTCACATGATTGAATACATCATCTACCGTGCAAATGAGCAAAAGGTAGTTGAGTTGACGCATATTGAAAAATTGGAGAACATGTTTGTAAACGTCAAATGTGTTCTCAAGTAAATTGACTGGCGTTGATGAAATAAATTTTCTGCAAACAGGACGGTTACATACTACTTGTCGTGACTTAATATTTGCGTTAAAAAACCACGGTCAATTGACGGCCAAATTGACTTTCATTTGTCATTTTCGAAAACGGCCGATATTGTGATCAGTTTATAGTTTAGGGAACGATGTTTACAAGTGCGCTTAACTTGCTTTAGATTGTCATCAATCAAGTAAAGCGTTCGGAAGAAAAAGTGGGGACAAATTTTTCTGAGGCCTTTAGCACGATGTCATCGGCGTATGCAGCAGCCTTGATACTACTCAGATTTAGTTTAACTAAGATCCGGTTGACCTCAAGGAGCCAGAGCAAAGAAGATAAGACTCCATTCAGTGGAGTACCCCTACTCGTCACAAACAAAAACTTTCGGGGAAAAAAAATCGAAACTATATCGTCAAATCTTGTAACACTATTCCTGTCAATTAATAGTTTTTACTGAACAAAGGCGATATGTAATAAACAGAATCACTAAAATGATTTAAAAAGAATGTTTTTTTTTAAATTGGGGAGAATTTTCATTCAACAATTATCTAGTTACCTACATAATGTAAATTTATAGATATAATTCAAGAGGAATCGTGTTTCGTGTACCAACTTGACATCGATTCAATTGAATAAGATTTTATAGGTAACTTAAATATGCCAATAAATTTTACTTGTTATAATAATGTAGTTAAAGATTTAAAAATAACACGAAAAACAATAGAACCGAGTCGTAGTTGATTATATTTTTTAACATTTATGTATTTTTTCTTAATTTTAAATTTTAAACAATTTTTTTTTTATTTTTATTTATCGGTTAAAATAGTGTTGATTAAGTTAGCAGACATTTTTATTAGAAATAAGAAATGCACTTTTAGTTTCTTATTATCACACTCTGCACGATTTCTTCCGTGTTTTCTAAACCTTTGTTAGAATTTAAAGAAATTAAAACTTTAACTAAAGCTTATCTTAAACAACAAATTATATGTAAGTTATAGTTGCAGTTTATGCTAATAACCATCAGATAAAATAACAAATCTGTAGTACTAAGACATAACCCTATATATTTCGAATATTTTTCAAGCTACGATTTTTAATTTCACGGCCAAGATTTATATTAACAAAATTTAAAGCTTTCTTTTATAGACATTTTTTAACTTTTCCACATTTACGACATTAATGATAATTTTACTTCGTTACATTTGCATATTCGCTTACTCAAATAATACTTAGAAACTCACTTTTGAAACTTTTCAGTTTTTTATCCTTTTTTTTTTTTGTTATGTCAGCAGCACAAAGCGATTAGTTTACATTAAAAAAAAAAAAAACATTTTGAGAATTATTCTTCTTTAATAATTTCTTTAAGTATGAAGATATCATTGAGAGAGTCCTTAAATGCATTGAGACAATTCCTGAGTTTGTTCGTGTGTCAGCGCAGGTTTTTTTCCAAATCTATTACAAATAATTTAAAAAGAAAATTTATATTAAAAGTATACGTCAAATAATATTAAATGGGAATAAATATTTTTTGTTTCACAATATAAGTTTAGCATAAAAAAATTTATTGGTAATTATGAACGTTTGTTTTTAATTTTTGTTAATATTGAAACACAAATGATGGTGATATTTTTAATTTTAATGCTTTTGAAGGTTAAATTGTAAAACCAATTGCCTGATTTTTTTTCAACTTTTTATATTTTTGAATATGTTGAATGGATGTGTTGAAGAATCTGTTGGAATTTTATCATTGGTCCCTGCTTAATTGAAACACCGTAACAGCAGAAATTTTTTGTATTGACCAGCTTCTACCAAACCTAACTTCAGATAAATAAAGCAAGTTCATGCAAGTGAAGTTCTGTGAAAATGTCAGTTCTAAGAAAAATCTTTTGAATTTAGATGACACAATCAGGGAAAATGCCAATGAATGAATATAAATATGAAATCGAAATGTTACATTTATGAGGTGGAGAAGGAACGTTCGGCTGGTGTTGAATTACACGGCAGCTATAGAGTCCTTAATATTTTTCGAAATAGAATCAGTACGAAGGTAAGATAAGCTGTTTTTTCTGATATTTTGTTCTCACTCGAACTCTTTTCATGACATAACTCAAAGGTTATCGTGTAATAGCAGACTTAAGCTTAGGTACTTTAAGTTAGAGCGGACTTGAAAAAAATTTGAAAAAAATGTTCAAGTCAAATGCAATCGCCTGATTATTTTTAGAAAATTTAATAAAATCAGACAAAATTAACTTTTTTTTATTAAAATAACCCGCCAAATCATCAAAGCATAGACCCTTACCATTGCTAGTGGCCAAAAGACTTATGATTTCTTTCCATTTGATGCCTTTACTCTTGAAACTGGGTGGCTATTCACATTACATTTTGAAAGAGTGAAAATCAGTACAAAAATGATGAAAATACTGCGAAATGCTCGTACTGCTTTTGGTTGCCATCAAGTATGCCGCCGTATTGCCCAGTTATAACTAAAGTAAAGTAAATCGATACATTTGAACGTTTCAGACTTGTTAGAAATAAGAAAACCTGAAAACGTGTTCATTTGGTTAAGATGAGAGTTCATCGTAGAATAACGTTTTCGCCAATGCCTCGATATCAATTTAAGCAAATAAAGACAACTTCTGTTATTCGCAAAATAGAACTAAAAAGAGCAGGAATTTGATGCAAAATTTTACCAAAAGAAACACTTTGTATGCAGAGCCGAGAAGATCATTCGGCGGATATTGTACTCCATTTTTTTAACCACCGAGTTTGTGTTTTGGATAAAAATAGCATGAGTTTAAAAAAAAATTATTCATTTTAATGATTTAATATGCAAACTCTTGTTGGAATCTATATCTTATCATTCTGTTAATATATTTCTTTAGCTCCACAATTTCCTAGCTGATTGATAACCTTCTCACACTCGTTACATTTATCTTTCTAGCAACTGAGGGTAACACCGTAAAAGGTAGTAATACTTGTTGTTCTGTGTTATAGGCCCCAGAGGTCTAAAGGTCTCAAAAAAAAAAAATATTTTATCCAAAATCAGCGCTTTTCTTTTATTAGTGGACGAACGTTATATGTAGGAAGGAATTTCAGAAACATAATGAATATTTTGTACACCGCACATGGACAGCACATTAGCCTCTATTTTAAAGTATTTTTTTTTTTTTTTTAAATATATTAGTCTATTTTTAATTCTCAAAATCACAGTTCAGTTCAGAATAAAAACTTAAACACTTTATAAGCCAAATTTCTTACCACTTAATAAATTCTTAACAATCTTCCCGATTCCATCTCTTGATAAACACTACAGCAATCGTTTATTTCTTACTTTTTGACTTTGAACAAGTCCGCATTCGTCAGTGGAAATTTATAAACTATTCAACAAGTTTATTCTCTATTCTTTTAACTCTTGTTTTCTCCAGTTACAGAAACGGTAGATCTAATGAAGTTTCCCACTTGTTGAAAGAAGCCAAAACAATTGTTTATGGTCTCCCAGACTTGTTGTCCGTGTTACACAAAATTAGAAAAGTTGTTGGATTTCACTTGTTCAACTTGCACTTTATGTATTGTGTTATAGGCCTCAGGAGTTAAATCAAAACTACCCCACAAATTGCTTGGTATGGGCTTTTTTGAGCACAAATTGACTGCACTATGGATAGGGTTATGCATATTGAATATCACATCGGACAAACTGGCAAGTTGTTATTTTGTTTTAGGATTGCCCATTGCCAACACTTTACTACACAATTGGCGTCAAATTTAAATCTTGCATTAATTTAATGATACCCCTTACTAATAAGCGTGTAAAAATAAACCAAGCTTTGTATTATTGACATGGACAAACAACACGGACAAAACACAATAGATACATTACATTTGTATTTCTGTTAATATCATATTTCCTTAAAATAATAGGATATACCTACTTGCGAGACTACTTACTTCTGTAGCAGTTTGTTTCTTACTGACTTTCGACAAACAAAAAGTATAAAGATAATGACACCCTGAATTCCATTAAGTAAATCGGTGTATCTGAAGATGTTCTGAGACCAAGAATCCTTTGGGGCCATATATGATAATATCTCCGCAATCCAAGTAATACCCATAATTATGAATAAACGAAGGAAAGCCATGAATCTTGAAGAAAAAAAAAAACAGTAAGAATATTTTTAAAAATAAAATCAACATTAAAATTTAAAAGCAAAAATTACATTGATCTATGTTCATGGTGTGGCTTATGTGGGCCTTTATTATAGGCTGCAAGTTTCATTCCCTGCCTTATCTGTATGAATGTCAATACGAACATAACGATATTGTAACAGACAATAAATAAGATCGGTCCATAAAAGTATATCGCTGCACTCCATCCGGTTTCCACTGCAGAAGGGGTATAGGTTCGTTAAAAATTGTAATAAAGCAATGCCTGTTTTTTACTTACTATTTAAGAAACAATACTTATCGCTTCCAATTCCTGACTTCCAGGATATCGGTATGAAGTCTGAATGTTGTGCAATATGGGTACATATCAAAAAAATGAGAGCCAAACCCCAGGCATAAAGACAATACAATCGGAATTGTTTCATTTTCTGATTTGTTCCAGATCCGTGAATATTGGCAAATAAATCAAAGCTTATTACACTCAGCCAAAAGAAGGACGACATAAATGCAAAGTAGGCCGTGTATCCTGAAAATTAACAAAGTGTATATTTTTTGTTATTATGTTCTGGTTGATAAATTTTAAATTTTTAAATTTTAAATGTTACATAATAAGGCAAAAGTTAATATCAAATAAGTACCCAAATAAGTACCAAAAAGTATTTTAAGAATTCTTTATTAGATAAGTTGCTTACAGTTCCATTGGTCAAAATAAGAGATATATAATCTTAAGCTTAAAACTAAGGATGTACAATTAAGTAATTGATGCTACTGAAAATAATAAATGTACATAAGTTGGTAATAAAGTAAAGAGTGATACTGCGTTAATTTAGTAAAACATTTTAAATACATGATGGAAATATATTATAAAATCTTCCTCCACCAGATAAGGTCATGACACAATTAATACAAAATTCATTTAAAATATAAAATTCAAACATTTCTTCGGCTTAGAGTGTAAAGTAGCTAACTCATATTTTGCATTTTTTACATAAAAATATTTAAAAAAAGTGTTTGTATTACTTGAATAAAACCAAAAATACATTTAGTATTTTCAGCACTCGGTTTTACTAAATTCATTGACATTGAAATGATTTGATAATTTTTTTGTATTTTTTAGCAATTTTTGAAGTGGGTTATAATGGTAAAAAACTGTGGAGTTAGCCGCTACACTCTTAGCCGAAGATATGTAACTTAACCAATCAAGAACTTTACTAAACAAATATTGATAATGTACTGATAGGTGTTAGAAATATTATAATTACTCCAATATAATTGGATCTGTTTTCAAATTTAAAGAATTCTTAACTGTTTTTCTAAATTCATATATATTAATTCCTATATCACATATGAGACAAGTTTTTGATTCGTGCGGAAACAAAAATTGAGATAACAATCAAACATGACATAACGATGACAGAGAACACAAAAAAAGTGGGTGGCACAATTCTGTCTATCTGCCTGTCTGCTCGTCTCCAGCCTAAACGGCCCAATAGATTTTCTTCTAACTTTGTACATAGTGGTTTTTTGGTGATTATGCCCACACATTTTTTTCAATTTTTTTTAGAACCAAAAATAACGTCACCTGCTATACAATCTTTTTTTTAGCAATTTTACATAATCGTATTTTACTCAAAAACGGCTCTGAAACTTTTCTTAAAGAAAATTAATAAATTTCTTTTAATAAAGGCTTGCCTTAAGTAGAAAACCATTTTTCAAATATGGTTATTAATGTTACCTAGAACCCTTTTTTTAATTTTCTATTTTCTTTAAAACGATATGACTAATTTCAATATTTTTTTTGATACAGAGGCTTCCAAAAACTATAAATATTTGGGTGTACTTAAATTTATAAAAAAAATATTTTTTAGACTTTTAAAAAATGTTTCACTTTTTTTTGAAAATCAAATAAATAAATATTTAAGATTTGCATACCAAAAGTTTCCCTTAAAAATGTTTTAATAATTTTATATATTAAATTATTTTTTAAGAAAACCGCTCTAACGATTTAAATTTTTATCTGCATATTAAAAAGAATTTCAAGTTTAAATACCAACGTTTTTCTGTAACTTTTTTTTTAAATTGTATGCAAAAGAAATAATTTTTTCAATAATTTCTTGTTTTGTTTTCCTAAAAATTCATTTATGTTCTTGAATTCAGATGGCCTTATTTTCAAGCAATGTATTTCCGTGCTGTATTTAAGAAATTTTTTCTAACATTTGCAATTCAAAATATAAAAAAATTAAGAAAGTTTCGTGTTCTACGAAAAAAACTATTAAATTAGGTTTTCGTTCAGATGGACTAGTGGCAAGATAAACGTTTTAAACCATTTTTACAAAACAATTTCAACATTTTTTTGCCAACAGCTATTCGAAAAGAGGCCAAAAATATTTGTGAGCAAAAGCTCTATAAAATATTTGTATCTACAAAAGCCTAGCAAAAAAAAATTGCTCTAAATTCAATATAGCTAAGGACCGATAAAATCGTATTAACTTTTTTCAGCGCTTTTTCTGGCAGACAACGCATGTCCATTAGATTTTATGAATAAATATTTTCGTAAACAGAAATTTATGTTTATTAAATTCATTTCAGTTTTGTTTTTGTTCTATCTGTTGTTTGTTGGAGGTATTTCTTATATATCAAAAGACTTTCAGGGTACTATTAAATTTTAAAATCATCAATGATGATACGAACGGGCACGCCAGATAGATAGATTGATGTACTATGTACGATACGTAGCTATAAAAGCAGATCAGTAGTACCGCGCTTTTTAATTGACGAACCACCAATCATAAAAAATAATAATTAAAGCATTAGATTAAAGTGAATATTTTAATCTCGTAGCTTCTATCAAATAAATGAAAAATAACAAAAAACGATTCATTCCTTTTCATATACCTACTCACGTGTTTAGAAGGGGAGAGATTATAAAGTTTGAATAATATTAACATTAATTTTTTGACCATTGACCTTTTGACCAGTATAGCTTTGTATATCGGAACTACCTACACCCATCGTTGCTGTAGATTTATATTTTTGATAACAATAATTTATTGAAATAAAAATAGATTAGATTAGGCCAAGGCCAATACTTTTCGCCATAAACATTATACAATATTATGCACCTATACCTAATAGGTGGAAAATTGTTTTAATTTTGTTTCCTTATGGGAATTGGAAATTGTAAATCACTACATTATAAATACATATTCCTTATGTATGTAGTTTTTGTTTCGCCGATTCGTAGATTAAAGAGTGAACTGTGAGCAGAACAAAAAGTAAATTAATATTGGCTGAAACTATGTTCTCATTTTGCAAAAGTCTTAAATCTGCTGAATATAATAATCAGTTGATGCATACAATTGTATAAAAGTTAGTTCCATTTAACGCATTCTCTTTATATTGCTATGTAAGTATTAATTATGTATTCAACCTATTAACTTGTAGCATATTAAATTTGTTGTTGTTTCAATCGAATTTTCTAAATTCTTATTTAATCATTTCCACGAGAAGCAAGTATACATAGCACCTATACCTACACCTTTAATTATTTTCTAAGCGAAAATAGAAAACTTTACACTTACCTAAAAATGCGCACCCAAACGACTCAATATTCGACACAGAATTCAAAATGACCAGTATTGAATATCCCACACTCAATCCCCCCAAATAGCAACAGAGAGATAGGCCATGGATGGTTCGCAAATCCGGAATCATTAGATACACAATGATTGTCAATAACATGAATGGCACAGAGATCATCAATGCTAAAAACAAACAAAACTTATTACCCGTTTTTTGTTGCTTCTTTTTAAAACTTACCAATACTGTTCCTTTCTATGTCACTTGCATTCGGAGTAGTCGAATAGCACTGGAGGGGTGTATAAAGGAATTGATTATCAAGCACCCTCGGACTCAAACAATAATCTTTCTTAGCGTGGTAAGTACCGTCTTCAAATCTTAGCAATGAGCCATCCTAAAAAAAAAAAAAAAATTACTATTAAATTTATTAAATTTTTAAAAAAATAATCAAATAACTTGCCTCCATTATTGTATAGTTATCGACATCATACATTTCCGGCATGTAATAATATAGATCGTTACAAGGTCTATAATATTGTATTACAAATTGTTCTGTTATGTTTACAGCAATAGTTTTGCCTTGCTTTGTTGTAATATTAATAAGTGGACTTATTTCGAATGGAGTCTCATTACAAGTCTTGTTATGAAACTCTCCGTCATATGGACAACAAACAGATATACATGGCCGATATTTACAAATGCATCCTCGCAGTTGTTTATCGATAGGTACTCTTTCGTTTCCAACGAGAATTCGGTAGTTATATTCCCAGGTTTCATTCGCTGGCACAATGATACCATTATGAAGATATGATCCATCTGGAGTTATCGTAGTTTTGTCGATATAGACCGTTTCTGAAAGGTCACATGGAGGTTGAGTTTGTTCAGCGGTTACAGTCAGTACTAATAAATATAGAAACAAGGTCCCAATTTTGAATGAGCTTCGTAAGAGAGCCATCTTTGTTACTTTAAAGTTGTGTATATTTTTTTATTGATTTTAAGATTCATGGGTGTACAGGAATTAGGCTAGAAAATAAATAAAAATTAATTAGTTTTATATTTTGAAAAAATCTGAGGAATTTAAATGGCTGTGTGGTTTGGAAAATAACAAACTTTGTGGTAGAGTTTTTTAAGGTGTTTTTTTATTTTAATAAAACAAAGATGTTATTTTAAGTAAGTACCTATTACCTTAAATGTACATTTCGGAAGTTATTTAGTAAAATAACATTTTTAATTTACTGAAGAATAATAAAAAAAAGCTGCGTTTTATAATCTCCGGGTCTGGGTTGAGGTTATCTTTTAACACGTATTACAAAAACAACATTTCAATAACCCAGATACAAGTTTTCACTCTGACAGGCAGACGGCTATTTACCATTGTGAAGGATGTCAGCGTTTTGTCAGCAATAGCCATCAGTGTTAGGAAAAGAGACAGGCCTTATATGTTTTATGAGGTGAGCCATAAGGGAAAAAGAGATGGGTATAACGCACTGTTTTCTCACTAGCTCACAGTGATAATAAAACGAGGCTAATTATTCTTTATTGGAAACCTAAGATGTTTAAAAGAAACATATTCTACTCACAATTAATCTATCAATTTCTTAAAATTTTTACTTGTGGTAGGTACAATAAGGCAAGTCTTGAATTCGTGCAAAAAAAATTGAGAAGAATCAAACATGACATTACGATGAACGAGAACACCAAAACATGACATTACGATGATGGAGAACACCAAAAAAGCTGGTGTCACAATTCTGTCTGTCTGTTCGCCTACAACCTAAATGGCCCCATCGATTTTCTTCAAATCTAGTACATAATGGTATAATGGCGTATTTTTCTCAAAAACAGCTCTACAACTTTTCTTAAAATAAATTCAATAAATTGCTTTTAGTGGCTTGCTTTGGGTGGAAAACCATTTTTACAAAAAATGGTTGTTAATAGTAATTTTCGATTTACTTTAAAACGGTATGACTGATTTCAATATTTTTTTTTGACACGCAAGACCTATAAATATTTCCGTGTACTTAAATTAATATTCTTTTTTGGATTTTTAAAAAATATTTCAATTTTTTTTTTGGATTTTTAAAAAATGTTTCAAATTTTTTTTTTGAAAATCAATTATTTCGAAAACGATATGATTTATTTTTTTAAACTCGATACTTAAGAGTTTTTTAGTACTCTCTAAAATATTTTAAGAAAGTTTTTTTTACAAATATCAACAAATAACGGTAGAAAGTTTTTTTTTTACAAATATCAACAAATAACGGTACCTTCCATACAAAAGTTAAGAAACCGGAAAGGAAAATATATTTTCTCTCAAAAACTACTCCTACGGTTTTGATTAAACTTTTTCCATATACTAAAATTAGTATGATCTACTACACAAAAATTATACAATTTTGCACTTAGCAACTAATAATGGTACCTGTCATAGAACGTGTTTTTTTTGTTTTGAATGTTCTCATTATCGGGCAAACGGATTTGGTAATTTTTTATATAGAAATTTGAGATAAATAAAAAATATTATTGCATATCAAATTCTTTAATTTTTAAAATAAGTTTAAATTTGTTTTTTGAAAATTCAATATTTCAAAAACAGGTTGACATTTTTTTTCAAATTTTATTTTAAAATAAATAAATTTTTAAGACTGCCATACAAAAAGTTTTACTTAAAAATGTTTTAAGAATTTTATATTTAAAAATTATTTTTTAAGATTTAAATTTTTTTCTCTAAGCAATCTTATTCAATAAAGAATTAAAATGGCGTTTTTTTTTCATCTCAAAATTTTCAAAGATGTTTTTTCGCTAATTAAAATATCGCATTTCATGCTTTTAAACATTTTTCATTCATCATTTCCATGTCTTTACATGTAATTTTCTTAAACCCTCAGTGCCTGAAACATAAGAGCAAGTACGTGCGACCTAGTCGTGCATTTTATTTTTTTAGGATTTAAGATCCTGTTACTCCAAAATTATTCATTTTTGAGCTCTTGGCTTGTTAAATTCTTTCTTCAGAAAATTTTTTATATTAAATTTACTAAAGGTTTTTTTTTAAAGGTGTAATGACCTTTCATATTTTTTTTTCGTACGAAAAGACAAAAAATTACTATCAAATATCAATCATATTCAAAGCTTATTTTAAAATAGAAAACAAAATTAATAAAATGTTGTCAACATTTTTTAATGCATTTTATTTTTTTACCAAATATTATTATTATTTCTCTACTATTACACACTTGCGTTATTTATTTAGTAAAATTATTAAATTATATTCAATCACTCCTCTTTATGAATCTTTCTTTCAAATAGTTTTCTTATTCTTTTACTTATTTTTTAGTAAAATACTAAAAATCTTAGCATATTGTAATGTAGGTATTGTAAATTTCAAGAGTTTGCCAGCACGCTGTAACATAATTCGATTTTTATAAAATTTTACACATATTTTTCCTAAGTATCATCACTTTACTTTAAGGAGGGTGGGGAGGATGAAAGAAATTTTAGAATTGATAAAATTAACCGCCAACTTAATATATACAATAAGTATATAAAATTGTTTTTCGGGTGCGCAAACAAAAAAAAACCGGAACAAATTTACTACATAAGCCAAAACAATACATATCGCCGACAAGCGCAAGTAAAGATATACAAAAATATATCAAGTCTGTTGGAAAAAAGACCACAAAGGCAGAAAGCTTTAAACATAATATAAAATAATATTAAAATAAAGCACAAATTTGTTTGAGCTTACTTAAATTTTTACTTCATTCTCCACAAAAACAGAATCTTTAAACAGTTTTTAGAAACAATTATACTCTAAGCACTCAACTGGAAGAATTTAAAGCAAATCTTCTTTATCCAGAAAAATTGTCAATTCTATGGCTTATGTAGGTGAGGTGCAAACGACACTGAATCAATGAAATTACCTTTAAAACATTTTTTTTTTCGGATTTTACGTCTCGGCGACCAATCGACTACCACTCACGAGTCCCAACACGATACTCGACAGCCTTTCGCTGTACAAAAAAAGATAATTTAGCGATCGACGAAAAGTTGCGATCTATAGGTTCTTCTGTTAAATTCTGAAGTCTTATCTCTATATTGGTGAATCATTAAAATACATATATGTTGGCATACAAAAGTGGATACAATAGTTTATGTATATAGTACCCTCCCCTAATATACAGATAATAATTATTCTTTGAGTTCTTATTTTGTTTACTAAATTGTATTAAATACAATTTAAAACATAAATAAATAATTTAGAAACATAAAGATACATACATTGCCGATTGTTTTGATTTTTGTATATTGAATTTAAATGTATTTGTGCTTATGGAGTGAATTCTAATGACTTGAATTCGAGAGACGAAATTCTCTTGTTAGTATGTTGTGTGCCCATGCCCATGGATTGATTTGAGAAGATTTCTGGACTAGTGCTGTCACTTTATAAATGCATTTGGGACAAAAGCGATACGCATACTGATTAGTAGGGAAAACGTTTGATGTACTGTGTGTCCAAAATTGCTGCTTCCATTGCAGAACTCATATCTCATAACAAGATGTTTCGAAATCCTTGGCTGAAATTATACGTCCTCCGAAAAAAAAAAAAATGTACTCAAAAGTCCAATTTGTACCACAACAAAAAGAAAACATTTTCCTCCAAAAAACTATAAAAAAGATTCAAATATAAAATAGAGTTCAAAAAAGAGCACATACAAAATTGAAAAGAAATTATAAAGGGTGATTTTTTAAGAGGTTTAGAACTTTAAAAAAAAAAAAACACAAAAAATTTGAAAAAATGAATGAAATATTTATTTGAATCGATAGTTTGAACTTTGCAATTTAATGTTTAAAGATAATTTCATGCAAAATGTACCCATTCAACCAAAAATGAGCCTCATCGCTGAACACAATTTTTCGATAAAAAAGCGGATCCTCGGCCAGCTTTCCAAGAGCCCATTCACCAAAAATTCGGCGTTGTGGTAGGTCGGCTGGCTTTAGTTCTTGCACCAGCTGTATCTTTAAAGGCTTTACGCCCAAATCCTTCCGCAAAATTTTCCACGTAGTGCTGTAACAAAGGCCTAACTGCTGGGAACGGCGCCGAATCGACATTTCGCGGTCTTCTGTCACACTAGCTGATACGGCCGCAATATTTTCTTCACTACGCACAGTACGTAAACGTGTTGGTGGTTTAATGTCCAACAAAGTAAATTTGGTGCGAAATTTGGTCACAATCTTCCGAATAGACTGCTCAGAAGGTCGAGAATGCCCATCGAATGACCATAAAATGGAAGCAGCGTGCGATGAACATTTCGAACCGAGCACGAATTTTGATAGTAAAATTCAATAATTTGCAAGCGTTGTTCATTTGTAAGACGATCCATGGTTAAATTGCAAACCAAACTGAAGCTGTTTGACAGTGACACAAGGTACTAAACACACGTCAGCTGTCAAAACCAGTGTTGCCAAAACCAAACCAGCTAAAAAATCACCCGTTATTAATGTATTATAAATTCCTTCATAAGCAAATATAAATTCTGCACTTAAAAAATGACATTTTGTTTATTAAAAAATAATTCAAAATAATTAATTTTCAGCCAGAGCTTAAATGATTATATTTAATTCTGTTCGCTCGGCTTCATTATTGGCATCTTATGATTTTCTTTCCCACAATTTTTTTGAAGTATTGTTTTAATTTTTTGAAAGAATATTTCTCTTTTATTATAAACTTAAAAGAGAACCAATTTAAGAAAACAAATTTGCGACCAACATCTTTTGCCTATTTGAAACTTTCTGTATGAATTTTGTTTTCAAGTTTCTTGATTAAATTAAAAGCAGTACGGTAGTCCGCACTAGGTGAAAGCATGACAAGTATTGCCTTTATAGTACGTTCGACAGCACTGTTCTGGACTCTTGTGGACATGAAATATTGACATAAGATCAAAGGAAACGAATCATGCAGATGGGTTTGGAGATTTAAAAGATTTATGAAAATTTACCCAGAATGATTGCAAGCGAAAGAAATGAATTTGATGGCCAAACATATAGTGCTGTAGCTTAAGCCCCTAGAACTACCAAAGTAGAAAGGTATGGATTTACTATTTTGATCTACAATGGGTGAAGCTGTTAATGTAAATGTATGTAAGGGAAGTTATAACAAAATTCAACTTTGCTGCAAGTATAAGGTGTAGCGGAACACTTGCGGGAAAGAATTCCCGCCTTTGGTACGAGACGCGGGACTTTTTATGCCGCAAGTGTTTCTCTGGACAATTTTGTTAAATGTCCTGGTAAATCTACTCAACCATTTTTGAAAGACGATGTTATTTTATGATTTCGAATAGTTTTTATTTTTTAATGGAACCTTACTGGCTAAAGCAGTGTTTCCCAACCTTTTTCGTGTTATGTCCCACCAAGACATTTCCAAAATGTTTATGTCCCCTCAACATATGTATCATATTCAAAATTTTGAAATGTTCACTAAAAAACTCGAACTATTAAAAATTGGGAAGAAATTATCAGAACCAAAATATTCGATGTTTAAATCCTGCGCTTAGTTTTCAAGAAAACATTGAAACATGCCAAAGTTTGAGTTGTAAATAATTGTCTGAAATATCAAGAAGGATAGCGAAGCCAAAGATCTTCGTTTTTGCTTCCGAAAAAGGTATGCACTCGGTTCATTTTCGGTTGGACCTGATAAGTGTGAACCGACGAAAACGTAATAGAAACCGAATAGCATCGAACGTCGTACCCTCGGTACGAATAGGTTTCAGTTTTTTCTTAATGAAACCGAATGTGTGTGAAACAAGCCTAAATGAGTTAAACTTTTCGAAAATATCGACTAACACGCATAAATGCTGATAATCGACCGTTTTCAAATATTTGCGTCCAGTTTATTGTTTGAGAGAATCAAAAAGTTCCACATTTGTTTCTTACAGAACATCTGGAAAAAGCGTTTATAAATTGGTACAAGCGACAGTTTGAACAAGCCAAGATTGAGTCAGAACTCTTTTCGAAAATAAATTATTGTGAAAGTGAGATCTTTTTCCTTCGCACTCTTTTAATGTTGAAATTTAAAATGGATGTGAAGCATCAGAATGTGGAAATGGCTCCCGGAAAAATTGAACTGCCCCCTGTGGGGCGTGGGCCCCGCGTTGGGAAAAACTGGGCTTAAATAATCTTTTGTTTTACTGGAACGATAATATAAACAGATAATTCCAAAGTATTGACAGAAACGTTCAAAAGCGAAATCTTCAAAAAAAAAGGAGTATTAACTTTGAGCTCCAAGAACAAGGAAATACTCCTTCAAAAATTGCTAAAGTATTTAAATGTTCTCGTAAAGTGGCGCACAATGCCATTAATTCTGTCGATAATTAGGGGTTGTGCTTGACCCTATTTTGTTTTGTCAGTTGCTTCAGGCATCAAACCAAACAAAAAATTGCAATGATCATTCAAAATAATGGAAATTCCTTACCAATTATTTTTCATTTTAAAAATGTGCTATTTCTTTGTCCATATAGCTGCACATGTTTTACCAAAATCTAAATTAGTTTTCAAAAAAAAGAAAAATTGAAAAAGGCCCTCACAATCCTTAAAGGCACGAAGCTCCAAATACCTATAGACACCGATGCATTTATATAATATTGCCAATACTTGATCAGAACTTCACTCAGACCTCAGACCTTCTAGCACCAGTTTTCTTCATCACCATATTCAGCCATATTTAAAGTCTACAATCAATAATAATCAACACTTTTCCCAATATAATTTGTTTTGTATTTTCCTATTAGTTGTTCGATACTTTATTACTTCATCAGAAAAGAATTACGAATTTTAAATTCTGATGAAAAAATTAAATTTTGATCGTTCATCATAAAATTTCTTATCTTTTTATGATAAAAATTTTAGCATCGGTCATCAAATTAGCCATCTACCCACAGCAAATTGAGAAACCATAGCTGCTTCATACATAAATGCCAAATGATAAATCAAAATTACTTTCAATAAAAATTCTTAATAGGTGATTGGTACTGTGTTAATTACTACACTAAGAATATTATTCATTTCAGCGAACTTCAATTAGGATTAATTAAGCTTCCTTTAAATACATAAACTAGTCATGGAAATTAAAGGAACACATTTTTTTTTTCAATTTTTATTAGTATTTTTGAAAAGCTGTATCTTTGTAATTTTTGCATTCAGTGAATTTTTAGAATTAAATCGTATGAATTTGAAATTAAATAAGAGAATTTAACCCGAGAGTCAAAAATTATATGATCACAAATCACGGAATCTGAGATCATCCGAGTGCGTATTTTACCCTGCTAAAGCGTTTATAAAATTCAAAGTTTAAAGTAAAAAACGGGTAGACTAAACCAAATCGTCTGACAGGCCCCAATTTTGTTTAACACAAATACAACTTACATACGCCCATATTATTCACTAGTTTAATCCAGATTAAAACTTAAAATCAGATTAAAAGAAACTTAAATCAAAAAGTTAAATCCAATTCCATATTATTCACTTGTTTAATCTACACTTAAATCCAATCCCGATTAATTCAATTTTTTCACTTTTTCTTGATGTTTTAAACAGTAATTTTCCAAACATAGTTGAAGCAAAATTTTTGCGATACGTTTCATGCGTTGTTTTTCCAAATCAAGTTGGCTAACTCGATTTGAAATTAAAACGACGGCGATGATGGCTCATTGTCTCGGTGTAGTCTTGCTGATCTTTCGCTCCGCGCGTCATGTTCGTTCAAAGGTATAGTTTTCAATACCAAAATTCCTTGAATTCGTCTTATTTGGTCTCACCGTGACCATTTACACAGCTATCTGAGTCGTGATTTTCTCGCTTTAGTCTCGCTTTGGTCTCACCATGACTTCTACACGTTATTTTTGTCATTGTGCAAGTTTAATTATCGTCTCGCCTTAGTATCGCTGTAGTCTCGCCAACATCGTTTCAACTTGCGACTCGATTTAGATTTGTATTCAATTTGCACTTGAAGTTGAAGTTTATTTATATTTTTGTGACTTTCTATTAATAGTAAATTATCCACCATATTTTGATCAATCAAAAATCTTTTTAATAATTATATTTTTAAAAAATTGTATACACTCGTGGAAAATACATACTTTCAACTATCACGGGAGAAATTTGACATTTCGAAAATTTGACATTTAGATTAAACGTCTGGATTAAATAACATTTTACATCTTATATACAGTGAATAATATGGATATTGATTTAAATTTTTGGATTAAATAAATCTGGATTTAAAAGTTGGATTTAAGATTTAGTTAAATCCATAATAAATCCAGAGTGAATAACATGGCGGATACTCTCGAAGTTGCATTCATAATTTGTTTTTGTGTTTAATCACTAAAACCTAAGACTTCGATTTTTTGAAAAAAATTTATTCAAACTTTTCTTTTTGTTTGCCATTCCTTACATCCAAAATCTACTGTGGGCTCTCATTCAATTTGCTTAGATACCTATAAGATAACATTTCACTATAAAAGATTCTTCTTTGTGAATAAAACGTGCGTAGATATTCAATTTTGGAATTTCTAAAATGAATCAAATGTTTGTTTTGGTTGAAGACATCCTTAAACAATTTCAAATAACCATTTATTTATGTTAAATTTTAATGGGGAAATGAATCACTTGGTTTATAACTAACCACAATATAAATGTTTAAAGAAAAAAACAAAAAATTGTATTAGCATAGGTTATACTGTGGGAGTTCCCTAAACGATTATCAGTCATGGTAGAAGGAAAGCAAGAATTTTAATGCATGCAAGAAATCACGACCACGATATACTTTCAATAGACACACTACACTCAGTTAGACATATATTTATATAAGTAACTCAATCACGAACGAACCGAGGGCAGTGTTTGGACCTAAGAAATTATAATTCGCAGTAAATTGAAAAATAAAAATCGCTGGGAAACTAGATTTTTCGCAGAGTTATAATTTTATTTGAATGATTGATTTAATTGAATTTCAACAAGGCAATGCGCAAATATAAGATTTTCAACGGTTTTACGAACACATCACATATAATGCATGCGCCTTAAAATAGGCTCAAGGTGGTCTAAGTTTGTGTAAATTTTGATTCCTCCCTTATGCTATTTCTGCCTTTTCGTTAGTTAAAAAAAAAGAAAAAACAATGCACTTAGTCATTTTTGAAAATGCATTACATTTGTACATTGTTATGTACGTGTTGTGAAACAGGGCTAAGGTTTGAAGTTTGTTTTCAATTCAATCCATTAAGGAGAATTGTTTTTCGGCAACTGCATTTCTGTGTAGAAAACTGTCCACTTAATTTATTGGACTTTTGTCACATAATACAAATTATCTTCATCAATCAATAATTATTATTTTGAATGGTAAGTTTTTTATTTAATTGAAATGTTTCAGTTATTTCCAAAACTGGAAAAGAACATTCTTGATTTTTTTATGATAAATTTATGAAAAGACACGTTGAAAATCAAATCAATGATGAAGATATTTGAGCAAGATTACTTACTTAAGAACTAGTCATCTTCAAAAATGAAAATCTAGACTATTTGTAGAACATAACATATAAAATTTAAAAAATCATTTAATTTATTTAACAAAAAACCAGACAAAAATTTGGACAGCAAAATGAAATTTCTTATATTTCATGATCAATTTTTGTACAATTTTCCTTATGAAATTTCTTCGAACAGTGCTGCCATTCAAACTAAATTAAAAAAAATCGCAGTAGTTTGTTGGAAAACCGAAGTGGTGCAAGAGATTTGAAATTTTATAATAGATAGAAGAACTTGCAAGTACTTTGCCAGCTTTTTTCAATGAAACACATGCAACTGCTTTTCCATGTAAAATGAGCACAAGCAAGGGGGAAGTATACCCCCCATACATACCTTACTGTTAATGCGCCGTTATGCTGGGTGCTGGCCCTGTATTTATTTAAGGCAAGGCATGTGTAAATAAGATCTCAAAAAACCAGTTTCTTTTCAAACAATGTCTCAATGGTAAAATTCTTCTTAGTCAACAGTACCGGCCTTCAAATAAAACATGAAAACGAAATTGGTCTTTTTTGTTTTCTAAAACGAAATAAAGACAAACTCAAAATTTGGCGTTATTTCCACGTTGAAAATGAAATAAGCCCAAATTTTTTATTGTTGGCTTTATTTCGTTTGGCATTACTTCACGTCACAGATTTTACCGCTGTTCCAATTTCACTACTTAAATACATTTGTACATCATCGGCATACATGTGCACTGATGAGAACTTCTATTTGAGGAAGATCATTTATAAAAATTAGGAATAAAAGAGGACCTAATATTGACCGTTGCGGAACTCCAACTGAATTATAAACGAATTCGGATTTTTGTTTTAAACCTGAACAAGCTGCTTCCTATCTTACAAATAGGATCTAATCAAACTCTGGGCACAAATTAAAAACCCACAAAGAACCCACAGCTTCTGGAGAAGTAAACTGTAGTTTACCATATCAAAGGCTTCGGAGAAATCTAATAAGATCAAGAAAGAAACAAATTCCTTATCAATGGCAGTTCGAATATCGTCAGTTACTTTCAAAAGCGAGATAGTGCAACCGTGGGTTTTGCGAAAACCCGATTGGTAAACGAAAATGAATTAAATTCTTTATAGATGGTAAATGAATTGGTTTTGCTGATGCTGATGAATAAGTTTTTCTAGACAAAAATAATATACAAGGAAGGATGGCTTTAACAAAGACTGCATTAATTTCATCTTCTCCACGCCCAACACATCCATCTTACCAACACATGCAAACTGAATTTGAATAACTTAAATGTTTGTAAAGTAAAAGTGTGCTATTTGGAAAAGAGTTCTGAATGTAAGCAAAATGATTATTGAGTTGATCTGGATCAACATCAATAGGGGCTTGGTTTTTCTGGCATCCTATTCCTATATCATTAATTTTTCCACAGAGAAGTCGAGTTCAAATTTCTGTTTAATCTTTCAAATATCGTTTGGCCTAAAATTACTGAAACTAACTTCTCTACGCAATCTCTTAAATGACTCATATATTTCAGGAAGTCTAAACCGTTTCCACCTCTTATACTCTGTATCTCGCCTATTCATAAGTGCGATCCCTAGTACACCATTTGTTTGAACTAAATTTGCTTCGTTTTGTCTTAATTGGTGCATGTTTGTTAAAGACATTAACAATTTGACTTTAGAGAAAATCAACTTGCATTTTTGGATCTGACACGAAATAAATTTGCTGCCAACTAATTCGCTGTACATCTTCCTCTAGGGCAAATGGAATAACATGTCTGAAATTGAAAAAGGTGAAAGATTGAGGCAAGCTGGGTGTCATCTTAAAAGTTGCAAGAATCAGATCATGTCGCGAAAACATTGGAGCGAATAACTGAAATAGAACAAAATATTTTTGTAATCATTTACAAAAAACAGATCAAGCAATTTACAGGGTGTCCACTGCGAAGGTATACTACTTTTATTGTCTCGCAGTAATTCATTGTAATCCTGCCTGTATGCGATGTTGCACCGTCTTGTTGATACCACATGTTAATCACGGCGTCGAATTAAGGTTGATGGATTGTTTTGAACACTTCCTTGAACAGCAGCAATGTTTTCAGCCGATCTTGCAGTACGTTGTGGTCCATGCTTGAGCCTATCACCTACAGACCCTCTTTCTTCGAAATCATTCACTACACGATAAATAATGCGTTTTGTTGGCACATTGTTTTTCCCAAAATTTCACGTAACTTTCTCATCGTCACAATAATCGATGAATGATTCTAATAAAATTATCGAACTGTCGAATATTTTTCCATAATAAATTTGCCACGAGTCTACTTCACGACTGCCATATATGAACTATCAAGACTAATGTTTACCAAAACAAAGTAGTATACTTTCCCGGAAGACACCCTGTATTAGAACTATTTGTGAAATGTTTAGGAGTTATAGTGTTAACTTGGAATAAGCTCAGGGTATTCATATTGTCGATGAAAGGAGACAAAATGTTTTCGTTCAGAATATCGCAATAAAAATCATCTGGATAAGAAACAGAATGCGTTTCGATAATGCTGTAGAGAGGAGTGAAGTCAATGTTATTATTTAGTCTGTCAACAACACCTAAGACACTATGGCTACTTCCTGTCTGAATATCAACAAATAAATATTCAATCAAACTATCAGTCGATGACTTCAAATTTTTTATTTTAATATGCAACATCACATAGCTGAATCTTACTTATACGCTTTAAAAAGCGTATAGTGGGAACAAAATATTCAAGCCATAAAAATTATTGCAGAGAAGCAATTCATTGAATTTTTATAGTTTCTTAGATTTGTTTCGTCATGGATTTAACATTATCTCACTTTGTAATTTTGGGGCGTTCTATTTTTTTTAATGAAACTTTTCAAAAACATTTAATGACAAATTCGATGGAAAAGAAATTTTGAGAGACTTGATAAGTTTTACGAGGGCGTTCTTAGTATTTATTTTTTTGCGAATTATAAGATGATTTTAAGTTCAAATAGCAAAAGTTTCCCGATGATAAGTAAATACAAATCTTTATTTAAACATTTTGCTATAGCATCCTGGGAGGAGATGTTTAAGCCAACCACATAACTATAGACCAGCAATTCACCACGTTTAGAATACAGCACACTATTAATTTTACCAACAGTACGAAAACGTTGAACATATTCATTGTTGTTGCTTAAGCCGTTGCTTTATCTAGAGTTTCAACTTTTAAAAAATAGCAACAGAAAAGTATGATTAGGTAGCAGTCCAGTCATATTGTATTTTCACTATCCAAATTAGGGGGTAGTTTTGATTTCCTCCCTATTTAATGTTTACTAGAATGCTGAATCCGAATTTGAAGCTTGCGATTAAAATTTCGTGTTGCAACATGGACAAATTTGCTAAAGTGCTACAAAAATATAAATTGAATGGATTTTTCGAATAACATAGTCTTAGACAAAGGCTAACGATTTCTCGAAGATGAATATGGGTATTTTAAAAATTCAAAAAGAATTTTGAATTAAAATGTCCATACTATAGAATGACCATGAACATTTTTTCGAAAAAAAAAAACACATCGACAAAATAAAATTCATGTTTTAGACAAAAAGTTAAAATTTTCACATAAAGTAGTTACTTAGTGCTTTCGAGTGGATTTTCGAAATTAGTAAAAAATATGTACGTCAATTTTCAACTAGCGCTTAAGTCCAAATGGACTGTTGTAAAAAAATTCTTAAACAGAGATTTATTGGAAATTGTGTATACTTTTAATGATACTTTGATGTAATTTTCAAATAACTGGTAGTTTTCGAGCCATTAGTGAAAAGCTCACAGAAAATGTATTTTTGCATTTTTTTCCTGTCGCGTCACGAAATTTTTTTCGTTAACTTCAAATTCGGATTCAGCACCCCTGAAAACATAAAAGACTAGCAAAATCAAAAGTACTCCTTAATTTGCTATTTAACAGCCTTTTTGAGCACAAATTTAAAGATAAGTCACCGCCATAAAATAGCTATACTTCAATTAAGCCTAAATCGTGATACTGGAACTAATTCGTTTATTGGAGTCAGTAGTAGCTATCATTGAAACACATCATTGAAAATTTTAATGATTCATTTTAAGACATTAAGGAAGTAAAATCATTTATAATTTTGATGGACAGATAAAGCTCAAGACTTAAAAAAATATTTCTAGCAAAAAAATATCAAATAGGCACAACTTTCTACATTAAAAATTTTTCATATTTCAATGATTGAACTGCCTTACCAATAATCATTGATATATTAGAAGTTAGAAATTATATTATTAAAGAAGAGTCAAAATTTCACTTTTATTTTAAAATTTGGTTCTGCAGAACAATTGAACTCAGTTCAAGGTTTAATCGAGACTTTAAAACTAGGGGTAAATGATTTTTTTCTGAACGTCTCAAAATCAATCATTATACAATTCGCTATGATGTATTTCAATGAAATCGGTAATTGGCGCCTTATATGTAGATCAATTTAGTTTATTTAACAGAAAAAAACGAACAAAAATACCTTATCATGTTTAAAATAACGTCTAAAGCCTAGTACGCAAATCCAGGCACTACGAGGCATTTAATATATTTACACTTAGCAGCTTGAACGATTTGAAAAAATAAATAAAAAATTCTTGGAATATTTTATAATTTTAACCTATTACAATTTAAGGAGAAAATAAGAAGGGTAACCCTAAAATAAAAATTACTCACACGTCACACTTTGAACACTTTGAACAACAGAGGAGTAAATAACTAAAATGTAAAGCTCTTTGTATCTACTCAGAAAGCTCTCACAAAAGAAGTATAAAATAGGCTGCACAAACTAGAATTTTTTTATTCCAGTAAGTATTATGAGTCTTGCGCTCAGAGGCGCAAAAGTTCTGTAATAGCCTCTACTAAAAATGTACATGGCTGATGGGTAGATTAAAAGCAAACCGAAGGTATGTGTGCCGGCCGCTTATGCGGCATTGAAAAAAAGTGCCCACAAACCATGGTATAAGAATAACATGGTATGATTGACAGTTCAGTTTGACCTCATCGCGAGCGAATAATCTAAATTATTGTTTGTCAGATGGAAACAAAAATATTTAACAATAAATTATTTAAAATATGTTCTTAAGCTATAGATACGTATTTATTGTTGAAATTCAAAGTTTCGGAGGTTGTTGTTGAAATTGAAAGCAAAACAATAAATTATTTAGTTTTTAAAGTTAGAGAATTTGAATTTAAAGGGAATATGTAGATGATTTTTGAATTGAATTGGGGAATAGTATAATTTAAAAAAAAAACTTTTGCAAGTACCAGAACGTATAGAAAATAATAAATTCTTGCTAAAGACGTTGATGAAGGGCTGTCCCTCATACTTAACTCGTTTTTGAAAAAAAAAATAGAATAAAACTGTTTTGAGAAACAATGCTCCCCATTTCTTGTTTAACCTTCCGTTAGTCGAGTCTTTGTATATAAAATCTAGATTTTAAATACAAAGGTCGCGTGTACCTCACTGGTACACAATTTTCCTATTTTTGGCAGCAAAGTCATACAAAGTGGTTTTGCACCCCGTGCTTTCGAATACCCTTCTAACTTCCATTACTCTAGAGATCAGTACTACCATGACCTGCGTCCTTATCATTTTCGAGCTGTAACATACCTTATGCACACAATTATTTAATTTTTAAATGCTAATTTGTTGCGTAAAAATTAATTTTGCAGCTTTTATGAATAATTTAAATAAGACTGGAGTTAGCGGACGAAAACTATAAAAACTAAATTTTCAAAATTTAACTTATAGCTTTTACAACAATTTTCGACACTTCGACTTTTTTATATGCAGAAAAGCAGACAAAATTTTTCCCCGTAAAAATGTTGGAAACGAAATGAGCACCCGCTCCATTATATTTATATGCACATATAAGAAATAGAATGTAAATAAATAAATCTTCAAGTTCTAAGACGAATATATGCAATTCGTCGAATTCTTTGATTATTAATTAATTATTAGCAAAATGAAAAATAGTTCTAATAAAAATGTTGATGTCATCGAAAAAACACACAGATTTTATTGATCAAATCTATCTATAAGACCACATTTTTTTATGTTCTGTTCTTATTCAATGCCATAAAACATGATCAAACTTTATCGTTTTGCAGTCGAAAATTTTGCAAAGTAGAGGAACTCTAATGGAAGATTGTATAATAGAAATGCGAATACCTAACAAAAAAAGAAACACATAAACATGTTATATGATGAAATCTGTTGATTGCTGGTTCAAGAGATAAAAATCTCGAGTCCAAATTGTTAGGGTAAATTCGACTAAGATTTTAAATTTTTAATACATAAACAAAAAAGCTTTTAGAAGACAAATAAATAAAAGAAGAAAACTAATTACCACGCCGCGCCCGCCGGCAGGTTGTTCATGTTCATAGATAAGTATGCTTGCTTATTGCTTTAAGCGTGCGACGTATCGCACCTTTAAATAATACAGTGTTTCCTGCCTCATTGCCCCTCGATTTTTTTCCAAACCGGGTGCTCAGCGATAAGTTTACTTGCTCAACGAAATATTTACATGTGTAAAGTATTTGACAGCATTTTTTTAAGATAAATTAAGTAAGAAATCAATTAAGCAAGTGCAGTCAACCGAAGAATACTGTAGAACAAAAAATGCCGCGAAACAGGCGTAAACATTCAACTGAGACTTTAGTTCAGTTCTAATGGGTGGAAAAGATACTCCTTTAACAAACTTGCCTGTATAATGTTTAAGATACATTCTAAATGGGCTCTTTTAACTCTTGCCAATAAAACTGATTTGGAGGCTTTTAAAAGTCAAAGTTTTAGATGTTACACCCGAGTTTTTAATTTTCACAGGGAAAACTATAGTTACTTTTCCGAAAGCACTGGCTTAATAGAGTAGAGCGTGGTGTTATATTACCTTAACTAAGACCAACGCCTTTAATTATTAGTATTATAATTATGTTTTTAACCACATGCTTACTAAATTAACAAAGGTATTTTATCCTATAATATAAATTTCGTCCAGGCATCAACTCTAAATAGAACTAAATCAACTGCCTATATAAGTGAACGAAGTACCAGTACCAACTCATCCAATCCCTATTACCGAGAAGCTAATGGATCGTAAACTACCTCATGCACAAAATACCAAACCCACTTGAGGATATATGTATAAGAATAAACAAAAAAAAATAAAAAAAATGTTTTTTATGTTATGACCTCACCAAAAATCCAAAATTGTATTTTTATTCTTCTCCTGAATTCTTTTTACCGACCAAATTCCAAAAGTTTTTTGTTTTCATTAAATTTTGGAGAAATTTTTTTTTTTCTAACTTTTTTTTTTTGGGTGGGACCGTTTTTTAAATTTGCGTGATGTTTATTAAGATGAATTCTTCTTATTAGAAACGATATGAAGATATGAAGTGGAAGCTGCCACATGGCTTCAACCTCTAGAGGCAAACTTAGACACAACATGTAGGGTGTATAGGCTCTTTGTTTTTGGTTTGAATTTCGTCGTTATATTTTGTTTGGTATAACAGAGCTTGAACACTGAACAGCGTCTCTTCGCAGCAGTAGACGACCCAGCCCTACATAAAGGTTCCATTGGTTAAGAACAAATTTAAAATGCCGACGAAAGTGATGGTGTCTAAGTAGACGAAAGAAACCGAGAATGAGACGGTTAAATTGCGTATCGATATTTGGCACCGTATGTAGGTATAGGTTACGTCATTATTTTTCTAAATATAATATCTAGGTTAGGTATATTTTTATATTATGTGAGTAATTTAAACACATTGCATATAATTTATGTAGGTACTGTGCTCGAAGGTTTGTTTCTTAATATTTTAATTATTTCATCTAACAAATCCTTCTATCTTCTATCCATAAGTCAAAGCCTTCGACCTGATTATAGGAATTATTATTGAACTAGCATCGTTTTAAACTCAGGCAAAGGAGATAAATTTATCTTTTATCTTACTTTTGATTGAATCCGATTTGTAAAAATTATTAAATTTGTCAAATAACATTGAAGTAGTATTCAACGGTGCGGCATTTCAACTGGTGAGGCAATCTGACGCTATAAGAAAAGATAAATATCGTCTCGTGTCTAGTGTTGTCGTACAAATGTTTTCCAGAATCTGCAATATTAATGAAAAAAGATCAATGCAGACTTTTAAAGAAAATAGTAGGGTTGTAAAAGAATGCAATCTTTTGTAAATGCAATCATTAACAATCATTTATTGAATTCAATTGAAAGATAGCATTCATTGACTGCAATTTGAGACTGCAACATCAAATTCTGCAATCACTATTCATTTGAGCTCAAAATGATTGCATTTATTTTTTTTCTCCATTCATACGACAGCAATGCATTGAATGTAGTGATTTGAGAATGTATGCATTCTTTGAAATCTTTGCATTTTTAATATGCATAAATTTAATGAATGCAAGGAATTCAATAATTGTAAAATGTTATAAATAATCAATATTTATGAATGCAAAAGATTGCAAATGGATGCAAAAAATGCAAGGATTGTTAAATTAATGCAAAGAATGCAAAGAATGCAAAAGAATGCGAAGTATACATGCATTATTCTCAATTGATTGCATTCCATTGATTACTGTTATATGAATGGAGGAAAAAATGACTGCAAAATTATTGAGACAAATGAATGGTGATTGCAGAATTTAAAGAAGTTGCACTCTCGAAGTGAAGTCATTGAATGCAATCTTATAATTGAAGTCACACAATATTGCATTCTTTTACATTCCTGTCAGCCAGCATTATATTAAAAAAAAATTAAGATGAGGCATAATGTCTGGGCTTTACTGCATATGGAAAATAATGCATAAAATAAAGTGTAAAATTCCTAATTATTTTGACAATAGATATTCTGTTTATCAGCTGCATTTTCCAGAAGGAATAGGTTCGACAAAGCAAACATATCCGGATAACTTTCACCAGGTAGCCGGAAACACGAATACCAAATACGTAGGTATACACAAATTTAATAATATTTTTTTTTTTGTTTTTGCTGTGCGGAAGCATTCATCCTATTTCAAGATTCGTATCCATTTGAGGATAAAAATACTACAAGCAACTCTTTAGCAGCTCTCCAAAGTTCCAAGAGCTCGAAAGTTGCAACTCACCGATATTTATATTTTTTAGTTTAAGGATAAATTTATGCCTTGCTTTTTTCTTTTCATTTTTCTGCGAGTAAGTATTATTAGTTTTTTTCAAATAATATATATAATTGTTTATTTTTTTGAAAAATATTTTAATATTTGTGAAAAATTTTAATCTACTTCAGTTTTTAAGTGAATTTTTTTGATAAGTGGCAGCACCTACAGTTCTCCCTCACTCCTGAGGGACTCTCTTCAGGTTTGTAGTTAAAGTACTCTCAAATAGAAACGCACCTTTATATAAAGTGGGTGTGTTAAGAGAAGGCTGTGCTTAGTGATTTCAAAAAAATTATAGCGGTTGAATTTTTTTTTGCAATTCTTCCCTGGATTGGACGAAAACAGAACAGTTCGGTTATTAGCGACCCCATTAAAAAAATGGAAATTTCATACAAACTACATATGGGTGATTCTCTGCCAACTTTGATTCTTAAAAAGAAAATCAAAAATTAAAACTTATTGGAAACAATTGATATTGTTTGTAAAATGATTTTGCTACAACTTTTAAAGAACAACAAAATATGGTAAATGTACTAAAACCGGAATAGACGATAGTGAAACTATTTTACTTTTTTTATTTTGTGTTTTGTTCTTTCTCTTTTTGATTATATTTCTGCTATAACTTGTTATTTTTTTAACTTCTTAGCATTTCTACTTCCCTTATTTTCTGTAAAAATGTATAACTTTTTCGTTTTTTTAGTCTATTGTTCTGAATGGCAACCCTTTTCATTCTACTGGGTTATTACTTAGTTTCGATAACTTAGTTGACGATCACGAAACTGACCTTTAGACAGTTTACGTGAGCTTACTTCACTATGCTAATGAGAAAACTAATTTCTAGGAAAATTTCAACATATGCCCTTAAAGGAAAGGAAATAAAATATTCTGATTATCAACCAAAAATATGTTATGACATGCTTAAAAAAACTACCACGGTACTGACAAATAAATTTGTGACACATTTTCTTCGAACGAAAACATATCTCTCTTATAGTACAACAACGTTGAACAAAATAAAACGGCTGTTGTAAACTATGCATAAATAGTGCTTCTCTTAGAAAAACAACATTCAAACGTCAAAAATGGCGGTTTATGTGGAAATCTTTTGAATTCAAAAATGAAGGTTAATCCTATTATTTTTTTCAGCAATAAGTGCAAATATTGCCCACAATTTTTTAAGAACAACATTTCTATTCAATGTGGTATTTCATTAGAAAAAAGAAAATTTAATTGAAAAACAAGGAACGGTCATGCCACGATACTGACATTTTGACTATACAGCACTGGACACAAAGAATCACAGTTGGCACGAAATCACCCATATATTGATGCGAAACAGTGTTTTTTCCAGAAATCATCACTCAAAATCGAGACTTGGTGTTAGAAAAACAACACTCACAAAATAATTGATTTGTTTTAGTCGCAAGGAGAAAGGCATAATTAGAAATTGGGGGTATACCTGGCGTATACGTGATAAAAATACCGCGTGAGAATAATTTTGTAAGTTTTAGCCTAAATATTCACGATTTGCCACTGGTTAGATGTTTTGGATTTTGGAATGCACATAAGTATGTATTTATGAAGGGAACGAAAGGAATAAAATATATGTGCTACCTTATTACAAACGTCAACAAGATGTTCCAAATGTAAAAAATGTAAAAAGACTACATTGCATATAGCTCAGTTTATGTTTCAGAGATCTAAGTGTGATTCCTTTTTTTTTGTTTTTCAAATATATAAACTTTGCTTTTGCTGTTTAAAACTGAGATTGAAACTTTTTGGATTTGCCTGACTAATTTTTTGTTCATGGTAAATTACATAAGACAATTTGATTTCTGAGTAAGAGATTCTGTTTATATTTTATTGTTCTACTCGGTCAAAGTACAAAGACAAATTACTGAGTGCTCTTGAAATATAAACTGGCTAAATGAGATTTACCTCTGAAGAGAAAATGATTGCATTAATAGTTTCGTTAAAAAAAAATCGAGATAAGATTACGATGATGTAGAAATTTATGAAGTGGGTTTCATTAATTTAACCTTAAGCTTATTGAATAATGCAGCTGTAAAAAAATAACATTTGGAAGGCAAATTTAATAAAAACTGTCTTAGCTGACTGTTATAATCGTATTTTGAGTGTATTTTAATGACAAAAGCTGTATAAAATTAAATTGCTTATGGATTAGGTAATTTTTCTATAAAGTTAATGTCAACAATAGACTTAAAAATATGCATTCAAGTTCTTGTTTCAAGGATACAATGTAGGTTCTTAAGTGTTTGCAGGTGATTCATTTTTCGATCTATTTTAACTTCGACTTTCAGACTTTTAATTTTTATTGCCACAGATTCGTAAATTATAAAATATCATCACATCGAGAACTCTTTTAGATCATCATCAGATTTGAAGTTGGCTACAGAAATGAACTCATTGCTGCTGTCTCATAACTCAAAATATATGTCATAATTCATAAGTAAGTCATAACCAAAAAGCAAAGTACGTGCGACCCATTAGACTCTTTTTTGCCGACGGGAAATGTTTTGTTGGGATGATAAAAAGAATTAAAGGTAGGGTAGAGATACATTCATATTTATATTTTTAGCCATAGTTATGAACACCTTTTGTTAAACATGAGAGATAAGTATGTATGTACTGCGTGATACTAAATTCTAAGAAACAGGTATACACGAAAATAGGTACATAATTTAAAAAAGCTTACAGGAGGTAAATAATTTATAATTCTCTTCGTTTTTTTTATAGAAAAAAGTGGGAACATTGCGTTTTTTTATCTAAAAACTGCCATACCTACCTTAATAAATGTTTGTATTAACGAGTTGTGATACAAATTATATATATTTTCACTTTTTAATTGTTTCACAAAAATCCCTAAGCACTAGTTAAAGCTATTATTGAAACTCATCTTTGATAAATTTTAGTCTTCAATTTTGGGGCATTTAGAAAGCAAAAACCAGAAATGATTTTGATGACAAGTAAAGATGGTTAATATTTTCAGCCAAAGAAAAACCATAATAAAAACCTAAATAGGTCCAACTTCCCACGTAAAATTAATTTTAATTTGATCATTGACCTTGATAATTGATATGGGAGTTTATTCCTTTGAAAAAAATAAAACTCATTTTATGTGAGAGGCTGACCTTGAAATATTAATTAAATCTGGAGCTTTTTTTGTCCATCCACATAATAAATGATTTTCTTTTCTAAATACCTGCAAACATTTTCAATGTTGAGTTTCAATTGTATCTGTTGCACCAATTTCACTACTTTCTCTAACACATTATTTTATTATTTTTGACGTTATCACTATTATTTGATTCTAGACCTTTAGACGGCAGGTAAAACTTGCATAGGAACATACATGATATACATTTATATTATCTCCAAAATACGACTCACTTTTGAGTAAACAAATCGTAGGACTTGATTTATTTGTTGCTTGGTAATCACTTTCAAATTATTATTATCAACTGAATTTAAAATAATAAAAATTCACACAGAATTCTTTTCGCCTTCCACGTTTAAATGAACACAGAAACAACCGCGAAGTTAGCAAAAAGCTTTTATAGTGCCGTAAGGCAAAATTGCTACTGAAAATAAATTTTCAATCGTCTACTTTTAAGCTCAATTCTTGGTAATAGCTAGAGTCCAGTTTTAGTGATCAAAGAAAATAAGAGATGTATTCGGGATGCTAAATTTGCTTTGTATTTATAAAAATAAAATAAAATAAGTTTTTTATTCATTCATCTCCACTGATTTTGTTTGGCTGCTTAAAAAAAAATATGAAGAAACCGATGACTGAAATTATGCGATCTTTTTAATTGAGGAAAAACATCGATGTTCCTATAGCACAATAAATATAATCTAAGTTTAGCAAAAATATGGGACAGGGATGCCACTTTGATGCGAAAAATAAAATGCATCGATATTTTTTAACCATTCATTTTCCTTTAACTCAATTCATTATTCAATACTGTTCCAATTCGATTTAAATTTAATTTGCGATTTCCTCTCCGAAATAACAAATACAATTCAATTTTCTACATTTTCTACAGATTTTGATCGATTCGAATCCAGATTTTAGGAACAAAAAAATGTGAATGGATTGAAAAAACGTAAACAAATCTGAAATGTTCGCAATGTTCCTTACTAGCTTCGAAACAGAGATGATTTAAAGTCGTCCTTCATTTTTATGTAACCATCATTGATGCATCAACAAATATCTAAGAAATTGAAAATTTAAGAGAGAATGGTATCGAAAATCGATATTCATTGAGAATAGGATGGAAAATCTTAAATTTATCAAAATGGTTTAAAATTTGTAATTTTAATCATAAATATGTATTTTGACACCAGACCTACATCACCGGAATAAGATGAAATAAAACCCAACGGTGGTTTCCGAGCATTAAGCAAACTATCAACATACTTCGCGTAGAGCCAGTGGCGGATTTAAATTCAATGCCATCTAAGGCCCTGTCTGATGTGCTTTTTTTTCCTTTTGACGTACATAAATTAGATAAGGTGTATAAATGGGTCGTACAAATTTGATCTTACAATGGAATTTTAGAAGCTTTTAACTATTAAAGTTTCAGTTGACTACATGAGTTGATATTAATGATTGAATGAAAAAAAAATAAAATTATAAGAGCGGTTTTCATGAGAGTATATTTTTTATACACATCTACCTACGTATATAAAATTTTTTAGCATAACTTCAAACGCAAATATTTGGAAAGCTTATTTGGGAATTTATTAATAAATTATTTGAATTTTTAAAATATTTAATTTTCAAAAAAATAACAATTTTGTAAAAATCCAAAAATTCATATTTTCAAATGTAGGTAATTTATGTATTCTCAATGTAAAGAGTTTTGGCTGTCAATGAGAAAGTTAAAGGTTCCCTGTAAAAAAGATTACAAAAAGTGCACCATATATACCGACATATTTTTTTTTATTAAGAGCGTTAAAGCCGTTTTTTGAGGTGAAAAAGATTTTTCTCAACCGTTCTATGGTTAATACCTACAGTTATTTTTGGGAGTTAAAAACAAATTTCAATTTCCTCACAAAAAACATCAAGTTCAAGATTTGAAAAAAAAATTGCTTCAATGATATATGCTTAACATTTATAGGCTATTGACTATGTCTTCTAATGAGGATTAGTTACGTTCAAGAGTTTTTAATATAAAACAATTTCTGATCGGGATAAAAGCATGCTTAAAAGCAAAAATAATACGAGATTCACATTTGGGTTTCTCTCTCTTTATTGAATATGATTGTATGGACAAAAAACTATTTTTATATATAAAATTCTGAAAAAAAATTTTAAGGACATTTTTTGGTATGCAAATCTTATGTATTGATTTATGTGCATGCAAAAATAAAATAAAAAAAAAAAATTTAAACTTTTTTTTGAAAATATTGGTATAATTATATGCAATATTATTTAATCTTATCTAAGATTTGTATCTACAAAAATCATCTAAATTCGTTCAGCTGATAACGAGAAACTTCAAAATAAAAAGCACGTTCTTTGACAGTTATTATTAATAGTTGCTTAGTGAAAATTGTATAATTTTTTATAGTAGATCATATTAATTTTTGTATATGGAAATATGGAAAAGGTTTAATCAAAATCGTAGGAGTCGTTTTTGAGAAAAAAAAATATTTTCCTCCGGTTTTTTAACTTTTGTATGGAAGGTACCGTTATTTTTTCATATATGTAAAATTTTTGTAAAAATATTTTAGAGAATAGGTACTGAAAAACTTTTAGGTATCAAGTTTCAAAAAAATCGATTATATCGTTTTCGAAATATTTGTATTTTTTTGTTTTAAATTTAAAATCAAAAAAATTTTTTTTTTGTTTAAGTACAGATAAATATTTACATGGTTAAACTATAAATGGTTCTTTTGGGAGGTACCATTAAAACCATTTTTTGAAAAATGGTTTTCAACATAAAATTATTGATTTTTTTTTTTAAGAAAAGTTGTCTAGCCATTTTTGAGAAAAATGCGATTAAGTAAAATTGCTAAAAAAATTTATGGCAGGTACCGATATTTTTGCTTCTAAAAAAATAACTAAGCAACGTGTGGGCATAATCACCAAAAACTACTATGTACAAAGTTTGAAGAAAATTGGTCGGGTCGTTTTGGCTGTAGACGAACAGACAGACAGAATTGTTCCACTCACGTTTTGTGGTTCTCTTTCATCGTAATGCCATGTTTGATTGTTATCTCATATTTTTTTTTCGCACGAATCCAAAACTTGCCTTATAGTACCTATGCATATCGCAAGTTAAAAATAAACCCTACTAAATTTTGAAAATTTGAGCCTTCAAAAAATATTGGCCTCATGTGAATTTCGTATGTATGTACCTTTATCACGTTCAACACTACGATGATGGAGAAAGGAGAAGTCCAAACATATAGTTTTCGTTATACTGTCGCATAAAATCGGTTTGTTGTACCTCTGTGGATGTACTTTCAGGTAGGTATAAAATGAGCTACATAAAAGGATGATCAGATTTGCTTAAAATTTGTTACTCCTTTCATGTAATTCCCGGGAAGCGAAGTACCTAATTTTGTTGGTTTAGCTCATCTTATAAGTTATACACGTTTTTCATTCGATGTCCCGAAGTGTTCGCTTTAAGAAAAGTTACAAGAAGTCTTCTAATACCAAAGGTACCATTAATACAAAAATCATCTTCTGGTGGAAAATTTCCCTTCCTAATTTCAAATCTGAATCCACTCAAAAAGCACAAAACACACTCAAACTTAAACGTTGAAAAAACTAAGTTTTTTTTTGGCCAATAACAATCAAACAACGGAATTAAGATCTTGACATTTTTTTCACACTGAACATCATAGAGTACTTATACTATCTAGAGAACCGACTCGTACCCCTCTTGTCTAAAACACCTGCAAATTTTATTTGAGCACATTAAGAGGAAATTCTCTTAAATTCCCTGTCCGTGAATACGGTGATAGCTCTAAATGTGACGTTTTCAATTTTTCGATTCAATTTTTTGAATTTTTTTTTTTTGACTGAAAACAGTCTAATGAGCCAAAAATCCATTAAGTTATCATTGTATTGGTGAGGTTCCATTTAAAATGCATTGGGGAGCTAACACATGCTCAAGCCATGTGGAGGAAATACTCACAGTGCAGTTTGTAGGGTGAAAGAGGAAAAGCCCTGAAGTCGGTTCTCTAGATAATATAGGTACTCTATGCTGAACATGACAATAAAATATTCTTAAACCTTGCACACCACACAAAAACCACAAACAATTATATTTATTTGACATTTCAAAAGAATTTACATAATATGTAAGTATTTATAGGAACTCTTAAAAAATATCAACTATTGCAATCAATCAACATAAGTCCCAACTCTTAAGACACGATTTCCCATTATTTAAGATTCTCTTCTACGATTAAGAAAAATATAAACTCCCACGATCAAAAATTCAAAATACACTACAAAATCATACTATACTCATAAATTTAAAAAGTCTCTTTTTCTATAACTCTCTCTTTTATGTGTGAACTGTTATACGGAGGAGTAAGTAATAATGTATGAGGGAGGGCTGATTGTGAATTAGATTTTGAGAAGATTTTTTGATAACAATGGCCAACACAAATTTTGTGTTTGGGCTCTGCACAAAAGTATTAAATTAAATAATTTTTATATGTACCAATAATTTTTTTGAAAAAAGGAATCATTACTGGTTTTTTCATGATTAACAATTACTTAAACTTAATTCAACTGAAAGTAATTGTTACTTTTCAAATGAATTTCTTTAATAACATTTAAAAATAATTGAAAAAAAGTTATCTTAATTGCAAATGATACCTATATATGTATATTTTTTTGCAATCATTTTTTTCCCACTCTGCTATAAATAAAATAGCAAAACTAAATTTAACTCTGTAGGTAGTTGCATTGTTCTAAATTGTATTTTGAAATTAGTTTTAAAATGATTCGGTGTTTAAATAATTTTGAAATGATGCTTACTCACTTCCTGTAAAAGATAAAATGTTCAGTATTTGGGAATAAATCAAATAAATGAGTCATGGACATGACTGATGGCTCCTATAAACTATATCTTATGGCAGAAAGCTTATAATTTTTCAAGGGGTTATTGGACTTGCATGATTTCGCATTTAAAGTGACAGTACAAATCAAGTTTTATATTTATGACAAACAATTGTCATTTTTCATTGGTATAGCCTAGAAGAACTCTGCGATACGCTTATAATTTTGATTCTGAAATCAAATCTAGAAGAACTTTCTTATTCAGAAGAAGAACAATCATTCGATGAATAATCAAAGAAGCCATAGGTATTAAAATTAACTGCAAACAGTTTTGAAATTAAGCAAAAATTACAACAGCAAATGTCAAAATAAATCAATTTAAAAACAATCACAAAACAACCTGGTGCGTCACTCTGTGATTTTATTTTTTTGGATTCGCATTTTATTATGATATTATTTAGAAAAATAAGTATGTATATTAAGACATTAATTGTTTTTATAGACAATTTATATTTAAATATATGTATGTACAAATGTTGCTTGATACAAAAATAAAAAAAAATAATGTTTTGGTATAGTAATGTTTTTAATAAATAATAAAATACTATTAATTATTTCGTATACATATTGTTTCTATATTTATAAATAGAAATACCAAAAACTAATTACAAAAAGTGAATCAGGCTTGTCATAATTGTGACATCTTTGTCATTAACATATTTCTTTCCAAATTCACTGCGTTTTTCAACTGCATCAGTCTTTCTTGGGTCCTTGCAAAACGTTGTTATCTTCTCATTTAATTTGTCTGTTCATTCTTTTGTGTCAAACACGATTGATCTGATCATAAATATATTAATTGATTTTGTTAAAACTACAAATAATGTGGTTCGAAGCCAATGTTGGAAGACATTATAAGATTCGTTTTAAAAGATTTGTTTACTTCCTCATTTTTGTTTTACCAAAAACTCAATTTTTGAAAAATGTCAAATATCTTCCCTCGAATTTCTGTTTGATATAATAATGCATTTGACAATATTGACATTTTACCTTAAAGCCTAGTACGCTGCTGATGGAAAACGGAAAAATCCCAAAAAAAAATGACACAACGAAATCATTAACGAATAATTTAGTTCCACTTTTCGTTCTGCAGTATGCTGTTCAATGAGCGAAATTGATTATTGAAGTAGATCATTTGGAGAAGTCCACACTCTTTTTTCGCACACAAATTACCCAGACCATTAATTGAGTACGAAAAGTTGACATAAGTGTTTTTTCGTGGTAATTTTTATTGTTTCTTTCATTACAGCATGGCTGCCTGTGGTCTTTTTGCATTTCCAATTGTTTTAATCGAATAGTTTTCCGCTTTGGTTTCATAAGCATTTCGTTGTCTTGTTGGAGACCAACTTAATTATGTCATTTCGCATCAGCAGCGTTCTAGGTTTAAAACAAGAAAAAATAAGAATAAATTTATCACGAAATCTCATTTGCCAAAAACTATGTGTTTTTTGTTTAAAAATGATTTCATTTGAGTTTCTTGGAAAAATAAAAATTGCTAATAAATGTACATACACTCTCAAGTCAATGCCAAAAAAATTATCTAAATATTATTTGTTTTTCAGTTTGGATATACCTACATAGGTACATACGTCATTTATCTATTATAGCAGAATGGCGACTGATCACAAATTACAGTACATTGCGTTTATAAGAAACACCGAACTACAATAAGTTTGGATTCTTTAGCCCAGAATTTCTCTATTTTTTAGCTACGGATAAAAGAAACAAGTTTCCTATATCAAGATAAGAGAACAGGATATAATAAAAGCAAGTACTTATTTAAAAAAAAAACGCGTTCTACGTTTTCATGTAAATATAATTTCGTAGGTAAAACCACTTCCGATTTTTATTTCCAAACAACTACCTAAATAAATCAATTTCTAAGTTAAATTAAATTTTGAAAATGTTTCTTACTATCAATACATCCTACTTTATAGGGAAATTGTTGCTTTTTTATGAGTATTTTTTGTTAAAAGTATGTTGCTTATAACCGTTATTATACTGTATAATATTCTTTGTGTGGGTTTATATTAGCGCGTAAACAATTCTCTTTTATTGATATTTTTTTAAGAAACTCTATAATTTACTCGTACAGTTCTGAGAATTGTTTGTTTATCGTTTTTAGCAAAAAAACATCAACAAGTAGGTATCCATTTAGTAAGTTATCTTATTCAGGTTAACATACTTAATAACATTTTATGCATGCATTCGAAATGTTTGGCAAAATGTTATTTAAATAAAGAATACAAATAAAAGGTGACACTCTATGATTCAAAGCGACGTTATTGATTATAGAACCACATGTTCCGAATAGAAAAAAAAAAATTGCCAACGTATGATTTCTCTTACGAAAACGAGTTTGCAAAGAGATATTTGTTTACTTAATTATTTTTTTTCATTCTTGGTATTCGTGACGATGATGGTTCAATATTTTTTTTCTTTAAATTTGTTTACAGTGTTTATAAAATAAGGTCGAAGAAAAAAAATTTGTATTTTCCGTAACAGTTTGGTAGTGGAGTCATTTTGGATATAATGTAGGTACCTATGTATAAGTTTATAAATTTGTATTAAATGATGCCAATTTGATTAAAAAACATAAATCTGTTCTCGTTCGACAACACTACCGAATAAAAAACATTGTTTTTGTTTTATAATAATATTTTTTTTATATTTGAGATATTATTTTACGTACTCCACAAATCCACTCCGTAGGATCAACCCACACAGTCTATATCCAAGTTACTTACTCTGTTTTTTCTACACACAGCATATTTTTTGATTGCCATATTCATTACTTGGTCTTTGATTTGCAACCATATTGAAATAAAATCATTCTGGTTCTACTCTCCAAAAAGATTGATCATGTTATTTCATATTGAAAGGTACATAACATCACAATACATATTATTTTAACTTTCTGTTATTTATTTTTGTATTTATTTAAACAAAACAAAATTCAAATGATATCAAATATTAATAACAAAGAATAAATTTACACATTTAATTTTGGTTGTGCAATAAAGTTTGATATTCCAAGAAAAAATATTCGATTTTCCAAGAAACAAAAAGTGGTCCAAGTCCAATTCAAGAATTTTGACATTTGAATTAATTAAAAAAATGCAAAAAAGTTAATGGTGAAGTATTTTTGTACATTTGAATAGTTATACAGCTAGTATTTTTTTATCGGTATTTTGGATGATCATTGCAATTGGCAAGAGTCAAAAATAACCCACAGCATTTTGTTGTTGGTCGATCAAATTATTCTATAGTCCAGCCAAGGGCGGATCCAGACTTTGTCCCAGGGGGGGGTCACGTTTATTAAAATTTCAATAAAGTATTGCACCCAAAAATAATTTCTACTTACGATATAAGGCAAGTTTTTTTTTCGAGCAAAGTGGGTTGCACAATTCTGTCTGGTTGTTTGTCTGTCTATTCCTTGACAGCCTACAGCTACAGCCTAAACCACTGAAGCGCTTTTCTTCAAATTTTTAAATAATTTTTTTTTTAATTCTTCGGAGGGGATATTTTTTACCTTTTAAAATTACGGTATAATTACAACCATTAAGAAAAAGCTTATTTATCTGAAAAACGGCTTCAACGAATTTGATAAAAAAAACATTAGATTACTTTAGGTATGGTGAACATTCTGGAAAAAAAATCCGAAAAACTGTTAATAACAATACCTGCCATTTAAGGGTTTTGAACTTCGATTTGTTCAAAGAAATTCAATCAAAATTTGCATGCAAAAGCTCCATAAGAATCTCAATAATATTGCATATCAAAATAAAAAAGTAAATGATGGCCTTTAAAGAAGATATTAATTTTTGTTTTGAAAATTCAATTCAAGAACGCGTTGATAAATTGTTTTGAAACTGGTTTATAAATGTATTTTAAAATTAATTATTATTTAATTTAATATAAAAAATTGCTTTTTGAGAAAATCGCTACAACGATTTTAATTTTTTTTTGTGCTTATATTCATATTTCTTCAAGTTATCAAATTGGTTTTAAGCTTAAAGCTATCTGAAAAGTTGTTAAACACTTAAAAGAACAATTTAAATGGCCTTATTTTATACATTTTTAAATTCTTTATATATGTAATTACTGGCATATTTTAAAAATTCTTAATTACAGGCAATTTGAACATCAGAGCAAGTACCTGCAGTACAGTCGTACATTTTATTTTCATTGAAAATATTTTTTTTTAAATAAATTAATTAATTAAGGAATTGAAGCCAGAACAATAAGATCGTATTTAGTCTATCTCTAAGATCTATTTTGATCTCTTGCCTGGCAACTAGAAGCTACTTTTGTTATACTTAGCACTTTCCTTAATGACATCGGCACGTCAAAATTACAAAACAAAAAACTTTGTATTCCCAAAATGGTGCACCCAAGTTAGTGGGAAAGCGTAAGCAATTACTGTCTTGGGAAGACGATGTAAAATGAGGTAGTTTTTCCATAAAAAAAGGCTTGCTACCACTCATGTCTTCGAGTTGCTCTATGCTTTAAGTAACTTCATAGTGCTAGAAACTAAAAGTTGATCGCAATCAACAACTTAGTTGCCTAATGGTTGCTTGACCTTGATTTTGAGATTAAGCGATATGTCATTTAGGATATTTGCAATGAATGTATGCAATCAGTATAAAGTCCAAAAAGTTTAATTTTATAAATTTGTTGAGTTGAAAATTTTGAATCAACTGTAAAAGTTTTTCCAAGTACCGCCCAATTTTTCGCACTTCACTGTGAGAAATTTGCAAGATACCAAAATCTAAAATATCGAAACTGCATTATTTATAGATCTTGAAAAATGATATCTCACACTAAGTAAAAATAAAACATTGCATTCTCACCTTACAATCTTGCAAATGTCAACCAAAATCTCGAAACTTAAAATCTCGAATACCTGCTCAAAATTGAGTGGTCACATAATTAGCGGGATTTTTATTTGCAAGATCTCGAATGCGAGTTTTTCATTGGCACGGTTTTGTAATTTGTGCCCAATTCAAAAGGCCGTTGATAAGGTCAACTAGCTACATTAATTTGTTGTGGATTTGTTCTAATGGGATTATAAGGTTTTGAACAAAATTTTTAGGTACCTTATTAAGGTTATCTTAAGAATCAAATATTAAATATTGTTATTAAAGGTCACCTAGATTCATTGATGACATACATTTTTTAAATGAATTTTCAAAGTTTTTTCATGGTTCAGTATTATTTTTTGAAAATTCTATGTCTGAAAAATTATCAACTGTTACTACCTGCCCTTAAATGACCAGCAACCTTTCGAAGAGTACATATACGGGATGCCATGAAATTTGTCATCTGATTCGGTGTACGGTTACAGCAATGTTCACAAAATCATCAAATCAATTTCAAATTATTTTTACGGTAAAACAAAAAGTAGAGTTCTGTATTATTCTTGAAATGCAAACTTTTATTGTTTTTCTGGCGGAAGAATTATTTTTTCAACTTTTCACGAACGATGTACATATCGTCGACTTTCTGTCAAAACCTATTAAGTCCTTAAATGACATTTAAATGTTCTTTTAGTCAACAATAATTACTGAATTCGAAAATCAATGTCTAGTAACTGTGTCATGGTTTCTTTTGGCTCTATCAACCAATTTTGGTAGATCATGCTTGCGCTGGAGAGATGGCGTAGACCAGGACGCCCGAAGCCTTGGGGTGCGCAACGAGACCGGGATAGGTGGAGAGACTTGTTGAAAGAGGCCAGGACCGGACCCCGGTTGTCGAGCCGATGATGATGATGATAACCAATTTTAAAACCTTTCATTATCTTAATATTCCATTTTATTACCTTTTAAATCAGTGTTTTGTGTCTTCTAGGC
The DNA here is from genome assembly GCA_946251815.1 of Dasysyrphus albostriatus. Taxonomy (NCBI): domain Eukaryota; kingdom Metazoa; phylum Arthropoda; class Insecta; order Diptera; family Syrphidae; genus Dasysyrphus; species Dasysyrphus albostriatus. The sequence continues at coordinate 146,251,710 of OX276336.1, forward strand.
AATTTTTCAAATTTGAAATTTGTTTTGACAGAAGGCCCACGATTTGTATTTTTTACTTTGATTTTGTGTTTTAACTCTTTAAATACGCACGGTTAATTAAAATAAATTTGAAGGCGGATAATATCCTTTGAGCAGTGAATTTTTTTTGTTTATGATTGAATTCATCTGTCTAATATTTTATATCTGGGAAAAGCCCCAGGGGGGGGTCATGACCCCCATGACCCCCCCCCTTGTATCCGCCAATGAGTCCAGCGGCTCCCAAACGTTTCAAGATGTGGAACTCTAAACAAGAACCAAATATAGGTATTTCGGAGCCTTAATACAAAACGATACCAAAAAATCAAATACAAAAAATTAAAAATCATATTTTTTTCCATTTAAGAAATTCCGTCACAGCTACAGCAAAGAATACATTTGATTGATATTTGCTTAAAAGTTTAGTTCTACGTTTAAAAGTAGTATTCGCGTACCTGGGAGGGTCCATATTTAGTTTTGGGAGCGACGACTATATTTTTGATCTAGTTGAAAAACTTTCACCTCATCGTGAATTTCAACTGGCTACAGCATTTAATCAAGAAAGCTATCGAGTTTGAGTCTTTCTTGGCCAATCATGACTAGAGAGGACGCCTTTTCACCAAACCTAACAAACTTCACATCTTAATCAAGGACGTTTATCAAATTCCAGGGTTCCGTGGAACACAGTTTGGGAACCAAGGCGAAGTCTATTAATAGTAGAGTGGACAGAGAAATAGCGTACTTGTTAGTTAATAGTGTTTCGACCTGTAGAATAACCAGTCATTTGCTTACTTTTCTTGCATACCTATTTAACACCGGTTTTTTCACTTTTATCAGATACTTTGTTTTATAAAACTTTTTATTTTTACTAACTGGTAAGTTGAAAATCTTTTCCTTGCTTCATTCACAATGATACTTTATCAGTTATTTAGACTCAATTTTTCTCCTCTGTATTACAGTTTTCCCATAGAAGAGAGAAAACAGAAGAAATTCGATGGTAATGCACACAATGGCAGATATTTCTTTGAGTTAAACATAAAAGGGACCACAATCTGTTTACACCGCACTCCTAAGTATTTATAAAATTTCCAAAAGCCAAAAATTTCATCAAAATCAATAAGATTTCCCATACATTTAAAAATTCCGTAATCCAGTAGAGTTCCACAAAATCTTCTTAAAATCTAACTGGCCTATTCACAATCACACTAAATTACTCACTTTTTCTTCTCCGTATAACAGTTTGCCCATGGAAGAGAGAAGATAGTAAAAAGAGATTTTATATTTATGAGTATAGTGTAAACAGACTGACTGATGAGCCCAACTGTTGTACCTTTATTATGAATAATATTCAATAGTCCACCAAAATAAAAACAAAAATAATTCTCTCTTATTTTCGTTTTTCTTTGTTATCTTTCTTAAAATAAAACCGACATAGTTCCTCTGCCCGCAAGGTCAAAATGACAATTTGACTAGTTTTAAATTAATGCAAGTTTGATGGAAATAGCTACTAAAAGCATAGGAAGAACAGAATTTTTATTTGTGAGTTAATCTTCTTTCAACCTGTTAATTTCATCATTGTTCTGAGAATAAGATTGAACATATTCATTCAAAATTAAGTAATTGTTTAAAAATGAAATAAAACTAGTTATGCACTTAAAAGTAGTTTAAATTTCATTTAAATATTTTTATCTCGAGCAAATTAAAACGAAATACATAGAAATTTCAGGGATAGTTTTCAAAACTTGAATTCTGAGAACAAGTTCCCCCTAATGCTTTGTGGAGATCATTTTTGTTTAGCCCTTCAACGTTAGTTTAAAGAAAGGACAAAACCTGTTTGTTAAGATCAAATTTTTTGAAAATTTACAAACCATCTAAAGAAACAAATTGTTTTAAATCTACAAACATCAAAACGGAAATAAAGACAAGGATCCTCTTTGTGAAAAAGTCGACAAGTTTAACTCAAGCCGTATGCGTTTGCCGATGATCTAATTGAATTTTAACACTTTTGCTGTGTGACATCGAACAGATTAACAGATATTGTTACTGGAAGTTGGAAATCAACTATTCTGAAAGAACTGGTAAATGATCGCAGGGCCAAATGGAAATGGACATTCAGTAGCGAGTCGGTTAAAGTATATAGTAAAGTACATAGAAATCTAGTTGGATCAGTATAATAGCCTTTTCACATCGAATGAAAATCTAGATTTTGAGCCAAATGTCATCAAAATCAACGAGATTTCAGAGAAGATGGGAAAAAGAGATTTTATGTTTATGAGTACAGGTTAAACAGGTTGTGGTCCTTTTTATGTTTATTCAAAGAAAACGTGATGTGCAATTGTGTCCTGGGACTTTGACTCTGATTGCAATGGATCTTTTTTTTTAGAGTTTCTACGAGCACTTTGATTCTTTTGAAATGTCAGACAGAATCTACATATATTATGTGTGGTGAGAACGATTCAGGTAGATTTTGAAATCTTGTTGCTCAGAATAAAGATTTCGGTTCGGTGTGAAAAGGCTGTAATTTGCATTTTGACAGACTTAACGTAACTTCGCTCTGACGAAACTGTTGTTTTATAGCAGCCAGCTTGCCAGCAAAGTTAAACTGATTATGGCCCTTATTTGACCCTGGCCTAGGATGCCAGGCTATTCCATCTAAAATGGAAAACATGACAAGCAGTATCTAAGACAGGCCGGGTGGCACGTGCGAACATAAATAGAATAGACAATTTTTATTAAATCTGATTCGGGATCACATTGAAAAAGTCACAAGTGGATGTACCTGATCAACAGCTTATTTTTTGGGGGCTTACTACCCCCAGCAAACGGTTATTATGAGAATGTGCGTCTATCTCATCCCGTTTCCAGTCCGATGGATTCCTTACTAAGAAAGTCAAGGATTAATACAGGATAGTTGACTAATTTTTCTCGTCTTGGCCGACTTATGTACATAGCTTTAGGTATGTAGGGATATTCAAGATGGCTAAAAAAATACTTGTGTAGATGTAATGTTTTTAAGATTTTTGACGTATTTTCTGGTCTCGAAAGAGAAAATAACAAATTTGAATTTATATTTCTTTAATGTAACAAAAAAAATGCCTGCCTTATTCTCTAATAAATTAAATCAAAAATCAATTCAACGCATATGTAGAAAAAATTTTAAAGTGACTTTAAAAAACCTCAGAACATGAAATATAAAAACCACTTTAGTACTTAGAAGTATATATGCATTTAAGATAAAAATAGGCTTAACATTTTTGTTTGTTATTATACTCGTACGACTGGTAGTGTGTTACCATTTTCTTAACTGATACTTTATGCTTACAAAACACAAAAAAGTTTAGATTTTACCTGAAGATGTCAACATAATATGTCTGTTCGCGTACCTCTCAAAACAACGCATTTCTATAAATTAAGCCCAAAGAACTGTGAAAGCAAAACAAAATTCGAAGTTTTAGGAAGTACACGAACAGAAATTTATGAGATTAAATGTTGGATGAACGTCACCGCCGCGCCGTCAATTGTGAATACCAAAACTTGTTTTAATTTTATTAATTTGAAGTCCAAAAGCAAACAAAATAAAAATTAAAATTGGTAACATTTTTTTGTTTCACCGTGTTTGAATTGACATTAAAAAGAAAACGTGTGTCGAATTAATAAACAATTACGAATATAAATTGAAAACAATTATGGGGAACACATAAGTAAAGTACATACACATACTTACTTGCTTTGTTGTCATGATATCTTAAGTTGGCATTCTGTTGTTGATGAAATTCTTATAAATAAACTATTAAATTTATTAAGCTTGTCATTATCATCAGAATCTGGATCTGGATTAGTATTAACCCGTGCCTACAAAAACAATTTTAAAAGTTTCCCATAACTTGTGTTATTTTTTGTTACTTTTAAAAGTTAATCCAGATCCAGATAAAACACGTCTATTATCGGATTTGCATGGATTTTTCTTAGTGAATATGTTTGTTTGGCCCATAAACATGATTAAAACAGAAAATGCTACTAAATTCACATGTGTGTTTCTGATAGAATGGCCACACTGGCCGTTTTGAAATAGATTTCACTTCTCAAAACATTTTGTTAATAATTATGAATGGTTTAAAAAATTCAAGAAAGAAAAGTTAACAAAAACCAACATAAAAAAACGATTATTCAAAGATTAAATGCTTTCATTTTATCTGCGCATAACTTTTTTTGCAGAAAAAACCAGCTTAAAAAAAAGTAGATGCTAAAAACTATAATATGACATGATCAAAAAGTAGTTTTTAATTAAAATTGATAGAGATATAGCCATTCAAACGTTACAATTTCTTAAAATTTTTAGTTTTTAGTACTACATAAAAAGCATGACAACCCTTGCACCTAGTACCAAGTCCTATATTAATCGACACAGCCGTTCAGTAAGTAGGTCTGGAAGCATATACAAAAGCCTACAACGTACTTTTTAAATATTCTCAATAATCGTAATGTTATATTTCATAAAAATCTTGATTTCGAAAATTTTTACAAATGTGAAAACTAATTTCGAAAATTTTTACGAATGTGAAAATTGGCAGCCAGAACCGGAAATAGATGCTTTCGGTCCAAAACTACAAACAATTTTAAGAAATTGTAAAGTTTGAATGGGTATATCTCTCCCAAATTTGATCATATTAAAGCCTTGTCTCTTCTTTATTTAGTCTGTTTATGTCTTGACCCTACCTTTACAAGAAAAAAAAAACTAAGAGCAATTTACCAAATTTTTTTTTTTTTTTAGGTTATTTTTTTTACTTTTCCTAACACTAAACACTTTTCACTTGCAATTTTTCACTTTTCCTTTCCCAAATTAGATTACGCACATGCCTCGTTTTGGTGTAGCGCGCACCGCCACCTCTAATTGTGTGAATGCAATATTTCGCAGTTAAATAAATGCTACTACAAACTTTCTTCTTGTGAGAAGAATGTGCCTGTACTGTTCTCCGTAATGCTGGTGTGTCTATATATCGGGATGAATTTGTGACAACTGTAACCGAATAAATGAGTTTGCATCGGGAAGGGATCTAGATATGTTTTGTTTTGGTTCCAACGCACTACGGCAGGGAATTCTGTGGACATATTTTGTTTGATGTTACAAACAGCGAAAGAATTTTTTTGCTTTATGTTTTATCTTAAAAAAAAAATGATTTGTCTTACAACACGCACCAGAATTCTTCGTTCCAAAATTGTTCCTCTATAAAAAATATTATCATATCAAATCAATAATATACTGTCTCTGCAACAATAGGAGTGTTTTATTGGGAAATCCATAGCTTAGCGCAGTAAAATTTCCCTCGAGAAACAACAACAAAGCCACTTTATTACTGACTTATTTATCGACACTTTCTGAGATTTGTTGTTGTTTGCCGAGGGACTTTTTACTGATCTAGCTATAGTATTTTCCAATGCAGCCAGAGTATAGGTTTGGAACCCAGTTTTCCTTAATACTTGATTGATATTCTTATTCTTCCGAAAATAAGCAGTTGAAGGTGAATATCAGAATCATTTAAAATTGTGCCGGAAATTTCTAAGCCCATCTGAAGTACAGCTTCATCGATTACAGCATCATCGATTACCTAAGTCAAAAACAAAATTTTTTTGGGAATGTCAGCTGGATACGCCAATTTCAATGACCAACCATTATTAAATACAAAACCTGTCCGCAAAGCGCAGTTTGGGAAACCCGGCAATAGACTAAAAATAAATAAACAAATTAAGTGGCGCAACAGCTCATGGAGAACCAGGGCCTAGTGACTAACAACTCTCAACCATTCCTGTGTGCGTGTTGTTGGCAGGAATGGATGGGACCTACAATTTTTTGCCGAGTCAGAACGGCTAGGTGAGCAGCACTTATTCTTTGACAAGTATACTCTTGGAGGGTTTGTCAGTCCCTCGCAAGAGGCAGTACCTCGGAAAAAAACATTTCTGTTTTTAGGTGGCAGTGGTCGGGAATCGAACCCAGACCTTTGGCATGACAGTTCTACGCACTAACCATTATGCCACGAGGTACTACCCGGCAATAGACTATAAATGATTAAAAGAAAAACATTGTATCATTTTGATGCTATTTATAAGCGTCATGTACTGTATTGGGTTATCAAGTACACAATCCGGATGTACGAGTATGTATGAATAGTATGCAATACACCTACGAATATGCAATGATTTTCAACAATTTTTTTCGTGAGCAATTATTTGAGATGTCCATTTCAAATTCAGCCGTTTATCGACGAGTATGTTCATTGTTTACACATATTCACTTTGAGTTCAGAAAATTGACCAAAAAAGTCCACTATAAAACCATACAAAAAATGAACAATTACATATTTCTTTCTTATTTGAACGGTTCATGAATGGATCTCTAATCTCGGAATCTCGGAAACGAACCATAATTTACAAATCCTAAAAGTTCTAATTCGATCGTGAAAATGAATTTTATTTTAAAGAACTGAAAATAAAATTCGAAATCTTTTTTAAATTTTAAATTTTTCGCGAGAGAACATCTTCTAGTTTTCCTGCTTGTTTTAAGTTATTAAAACTACAAAAATATTTGATCGCACAAGGGTTTCATTCCGCACTGCCCCCGGATCTCTAACAAGCTTAGTTCGCCACTGCCTTGCTGGATGTCTGGATTCTTGTCTATTTTACCTTCTATTTAATCAGTTTATATTTCAGATACTTTTGACGGAAGGCTCCGTATTAGACCAGTGCAAAAATAAAAGGGGAAAAATAAACTGCCCCGCAGACCGTAGCAGATAACCGAAAGTGGGGCGAGTGGGCAAAAATGTAGGAAGGGGGTGTGAAAACAATGTTTTTTTTGCGATTTCTGGCAAAAGAACACCTCCTATCGAAAAAAGTGTTTGATTTTGTTTAATTTTTAATTCAAGTTCCTATTTGCTTATTTTTGTTTGTGTTTATTTGTCATGTTAACAGTTCATTACTAAACCATAAATTATTCCAACACTGAAATATAATTATTCGAGTAAGTAAAACAAATAAAATTAAAAAATATAAAAAAAAAACTATAAAAATAAGAAAATATAAGCAAAAACTTGATTGTGGTATGGTACGAGTTGATAAATAAATAAATACAAACGTTCTTTCTTGCCCAAAAATAGATGTGCGTGAAAAAAAAGGTTGTGCTGTAATGTGCCCAACTTGTGCTGTATTTAAAAAAGAAATCGTACTAAGGGTTTGGTTTTTAGAGGGTACTCATTTTTTTTGGCGTAAAGTTAGCGCCGCCATTTTCGATTTTTGACAAAAAAAAGTTGTGCTATATCGTTATCAACTTGTGGTGGCTTCTGCCGTATATATTTTAGAAAATTTTGCAAATTTGCAACTTTACGAATGAAATTTTTGCAAAATTTTAAATTTTTCTTAAAAAAAAAGTCGTGCTGCTTTGTGCACAAAAACTGCAACTTAGAACCAAAAAGAAAAGTAAAACAAATCACATAATTGCAACTTTAATGACCAAAACAAAACTTTGCGAAGGGCTGTAGCGTGAAGCTAGCACCGCCATTTACGATTTTCAAAAAAAAAAAAAAAATGTGCTTAACTTGTGCCGCCTTGTGCAGTAAATATTTTTTAAAAAATTGCAAATTTGCAAATTTTACGAATGATTTTTTATTTAAATATTGTTTTTTACTTAAAAATAAAAGTTGAGCTGTTGTGTACTCAATTTGTGCTGCCATATTCCGAAGAAATAAAAAAAAATTCGCATATTTGTAACTTTTGGGCAAAAAATTAATTTATGATTTTTTTTAAGTTTTACATTTTTCTTAAAAACTAACATGTGCTATATTGCACTCAGTTTCTGCTGCCAAATTCCGAAGAGATAAAAAAATTTGCATGTTTCTAACTTTTAGAGCTAAAAAATAATTTTACACTAAAGCATCGCCATTTACGATTTAAAAACAAAAAACAAGCACAAAACAAAACTTCTTTTTTTACCAAATTTGTAAAATTTGAAAAAGGTTTGGAAAAATTAGCAAATTTGCGAATTTTTAAGAAATGTTCACGGCATAAGGCGGCACAAGATGAGCACAATGCAGCACAACAAGAAGAAAAAGAAGAAAAAGCTACTTTTTTAAAAGTCATTATCAGAAAGAGAGGATTTTAAATTTTAATTGAATATTTTGTATCGCCTTGATTCTAGTGTCAATAACACTGATTGATAACACTGGTCTGCAAAAATTAATTTTTTTTCGCCTTCAAATATTATTTTAAATCACTAATTTTTTCAAAAATCATTTAAAAAAAACTAGACGTCATAGAATTTTCTTGAAACCAGATTCGAGTATAAAAAGTCAAATCTGACATTATTTTAAAGAATAGAGCCCTCTAAGATTAGGCTGACCTAGCAAAAAAAAAATTTAGCTATTGTGACAATTCAGCTCAAGTTTGGAGGACTTATTCAACATAATATTAGTTTTCACATGATACCAGATTTGTCTTTATTCTTCAATGTTCACTCACATTAAACCGTTTTTTTTTTTAATAAAAGAAACTTCAAAGTTGCGTAGTTTTTATGGTTAACACCGTAAAAAAATAACTTATTTGAGTGATAGTGGAACTTTTCTTCGATATTCATAAAGTCAAGTTCATAGGGAAGATTTTGATCAGAGAAATAAAAAAAAGAAACATTTAAGTCTATTAAAATCCAAAAAGGTTTTTCCTATTACTTTATTTCACTGAAAGTACAGTCAAACTAGGTTTTGACATCCTAAAAATTCGTTACAGATAGGACTTTTCATTTTATTATTCCTCAAGTCTAAATTATAATAGACAAAATTAGCGAATTCCTCCTCACAACGCTTCCCAATTCATTCTGCCAACTTTATTTTTAAAATTCATTTATTTCAATACCTTTTGGTCAGGGAGAAAAAACTACGTATAAAAGAATTATTAAGCTTATAATTTTAAACAATTGTTGTCTAACATTCGACTCCCTGCAGTAAGTCCCTTAAAAGATACAAGGCGGCAAAGTTTCAAAACATCAGTTCTTACATTTTTCAAAGCGAGTGATTTTTGAAAATTTTGTTATTCTGTGAAGAAAATGAATTTTAAAAAGAATAAAAATGATTTAAAAAGATGAAATACAGTTCTTTAAGATTCATTAATAGTTTTGCAAAAAAAAATATTTAGTAGTCAAGCGATTCGTCTTTAAATGTACAAAAAAACCGGGTTTTTTAACATGTTTATGTTGCAATTTCTCGAAAACGTGATGTGTCAGAGCAATTTTGACTTCGGATTCGGCGTGCCAAAATCCATTAGAAAAGTATAGTTTGGTTTAAAGGCAATTTTTGTTGCAGACCAGTGTTATCTTCGAACTTCCCCTTCCCTATACCAAAAGCCAATCCGGGGATTTTAAAAGACTTGGGATATAATGTAAAGGTTTCAAGTATGCATCGATACTAATCTAAATATTTCATGAATTAATTTTTCAGCCTTGGAGTCTATTTTTTTCGTGGTAGTGACTTTAACATTTAAGTCATCACTAAATAATGAATATAATATTCTTTTTGAACACAAATTATACAGGTCATTATTTATAGTCCATACCATTACTATGACTAGTTTTAATTAAATTTTTAAATCTTCTTTAGAATTGATTTATTGGTAATCCATTAAAAAAAATAGTTTTTGAAATTTATATTTTATTAAATCATTCATCTCTTTTTTAAAATGCAGTTTCTTGAGTATCAGAGGTCTTTTGTTTTGTGGATGTTTGGCATTTCTTTCGACCAAATAGACTATTGAACCTGCAATTAGATAAATTGATTAAATTAATATAATTTAAAGTCTTGTTTTAAAATTAATTTTTTTTATACATATATATTTTACTTTAACTGGAGTCAGTGAGTGGAAGAAAAAAGTATATAAGTAAGTACTATGTATTTAGTATTCACGCTAAAACAAAAATAAATTCAAATTAAACATAACAACAAATTATTCTGGCTGTATAAAACTACCCAAGACCAAAGTAGGTTAGGTAAAAGTGTTAAAATTTTTTTAGTCCTTTAATAATAAATTTAAGTTATTCGAATGGTGTTTGACATATATTTGAAGAAAATAGTCCAAAATGTGCAGAAATGTCCTGAATGGATTCGAATTTATTTTAGTTTTAGAAAAAAATTTCAACATTATTAAAACTATTACTTTAGATTATTTTTGATTTTTTTGAGTTTTTGATTAGATGAACTAAAATTCGCTACTTCCAACCGAAAACTTTATAAAAGATTCTATCAAATTTGATCAGAATAGGTCTTAAAATGATGTCCAACACCAAAAAACAAGAACTATAATTAGTTCTAACACCTTGAGGACATTTCTGAACATCTTGGACCATCTTCTCAAAATTTTATACAAATCAGTATTGGAGTCATTTTTATATAAAAATACACATTCAGGAACATATTTTAAGATGTTTCAAACATTAACTTTACTCAGTTCCAGATTTCGACGATACTTTATTTAAAATTTTGAAATTTGGGACCCTGTTCTGACTTTAATTGTGAAAACTAAAATAGGCAAAACCACTGAGTTCAGCATCTTCAAATCATTAAGTGTACTAAATTTCATTAAATTGCTTACAGTTTTACAGGATGCCGATTTCCTTAGGCGTGGTTCACACGGCCGGCAATGCGGCGCACGTTTTTTTGCAGTATAAATCCAAACGACAAACGTCATGTGAAAAGTTCTATGTATAATGCATACGCCACTCCCCATTGGCACGAATTTATACTGCGAAAAAACGTGCGGTTCATTGCCATGTGAACCAGGCCCAAGCTCACCAAAACAGTTTTGAAGCGGATATTAATGGCACTTCAGGGTCTTATAGTAGCACACACAATACACCATTAACATATAATCACATACTCGTATACACACCTGTCTCTAAAAGCAACTCGCATTTCCTTTGTGAAAACCACTAAAAGAAATATAAAATAGCCTTGGAACGCAACTAAATAGAATAAGGTATTAAAAATTGGGTTGTCAGGAAAGCAGTAATCAAATATTTCAAAAACCCAAGCAATTCCTGTTATAAAGAACAGTCGAGCGTACAGTCCGCATCTTGAAAGAAAAATAATTTTTGTATATAATTAAAAACAAACAAAAAACAGTATTCATACATACTTTTTCAAATAAACTTTAAGTTTATTTCTAAGTCCGCGTTTAGACTTGAATGCATTATTTAATGTTGTACCACCAGTTATTCTTCTTATGGTCAGTATAAACATTAATACATTAAACGATACTAGAACTATGCTAGGCCCATAAAAGTATATCATTATATTATACCTTTTTTCTAAAGAAGTAATATTAGAGCAGTTACAAATTAATAAACTGAAAAATATTGTATATGTATTTACTTTCAAAAAAACAATAATCGCCCCCAATGTTCGGCTTGTAAAAACTATCCCAATTCTGGTGTTGGGCAAATAAAGCGAATCCAAGTAGAAAAGTCGGAAGTCCCCAACCAAATAGAGAGTAAAACATTAGGGTTTCGCACTGGGTAGCGCTGTTAGATATGCTCACAATATTCCAATATAATTCGTAACTGATAACAGCGAGCCAAGAATAACTTGCAAGGAATGCAAAATATGTGGTGTAACCTGTTGGTAAAAAAAAAAAAAAAAACAATTTAAATATTGTATAAGAAAAAATGTTGTTCTATAATCAGTGGAAATATTCCAATGATTAACATCCTTTTATGTGACATTTTGCGAAATACATTTTTGTTTAAATATCAGCAGAAAAATTACAAACAGATATACCAGTAATTGCATTATGCAATGCATGAGGAATTCATACCTAAAATTGAACAATAAGTCGGCTCGATATTTCTCAGCAATATTATCAACGAAAGCGTAGTATATGCCAAGGATAAGGCGAATAAATAACAACAAGTCGATTTTATCGTCAAACTTACTCTTCCTGAAAGTAGATATGCCAATATTGTTATCAGCATAAATGGTACCGATGTGATCATAACTGAAAGGAAATAATAAATTCAAAAAAAAAAATATTATATTCCATTTTAAAACTTCAGGTTAAACTTAAACAATGAAAAAGGCTCATATACATGTATAAAATAAAAAAAAAAAAATCGTAAATTACTTGTCAAAATGTCCATGATCAAAATAACGATTGATGTCTAAAAAGAAAACTTTTAACTTCTTCGAGCAAAATTTCAGTGTTGCCAATTATCTGGAACATACTTTTTTTAAGTCAACGGGTGGAACCTCCGACACCAATCATTATTTTCGCAACATACGTTTGACGTCTGGAGGCGTTTCCGCAACTTTTCCTGGATAAAAACTACCAAAAAAGGGAGAAGTACCACATTTTGACATTAAAAAAGTATGTTCCTGAAAAGTGGCAGCATTAATATTTAAACCGAAGCTGTGTCTACTCAACAATTATTTAAAAAAAATATCGATTTTTATTTCCCAACATGAGTTAGGCATTTATAGGCTTTTCCACAATTGTTTTCATGTTCAAAATATTAAAAACGATCAAAAAAGTGTATGTTCAACCCGTTAACTTAAAAAAAGTACGTTCTCGAAAAGTGACAATACTGACATTTTACTCCAAGGAGCGTCTACTCAAAACTTTTCTTTTAAGACATCATTCGTTATTTTGATCATCGAAACTTTCCAAGTAATTTTTCTCAAGTTGGACGCCATATTTGGAAATGGCGTCGAAGTGACAGGATTACTTATTAGATAAATAATATCCTTAGCATGTCAAAAATAATTTAAACACTTTGCAATAATGTTCTCCCCTACAAAAAGTGCAGGGCTTTCGCTATTTTTAAAATGGCGTTCGAGCGAAAATATTTCAAAAATAACTTGCAGGCTAAATTTCATGTGTATGGAATAAATTCCAGTCATAAGAAAGGTTTCCATGTTCAAAAAAACGCACACTTTCCTTACCGAACTTAATTACCTGTTTTTTTTTCTTATTTTTGAAAGTTCTGCCAGTTTATTTCGAGTATTTATAAATGTATTAAAATTAAAGTGGGATTTTTTTGAGAAGAAAATGGTGATATTAAAAAGATTACGATGAATAAAAATTAGAAGAAAAATTGTTTACGGTAGGGCAGGCCACCATACCAAACCAAACGATACTTTTGTTTATATCGTTTCGGTATCCTCAACATCGAAAAATTTTAGTATCTTCTCGGTATAGGTATGGGTCTCGTATTACGAAGTCTCGTTTGGTCTCGAATAACAAAGTCTCGTCTCGGTATTGGTATCGGTATCAGTCCCGCCTATAGGTTCGGTCTGGTCTCAGTCACAACCAAAAATAAAATGCACGACTTGGTTACATGTTCTTGATTCTTCTAGTTGAATGTTTTTGGCATTTTTAAAATTAAATAAGAAATCATTACATATGTACATAAAAAATATGAATAGTACTCGTATGTAAATGAACGATAGTATTTTTTATAAATTTTTTTTTGCTGTCGTCTTAAAATTTTAAAGGGCTTGTTTCGCAATGTCTAAGTAAAGTTCGAATTAGTTAAACATAAATTCTGAAAAGAATATGAGAGGCAGTTGGTGGACTTTATTTAAGTCACTTCAGTTAAAAGAGTCTGAAGTCTGAAAATGTCATTCAAATGATTGGTTTCAGAGAAACAAAGCGAAAGAAAATTGTACGTGGAAGTAGGTGTTTCTAATCACATATTATAAAACAGCAACATGAATTTTGTGGTATAATTTACAGGGTCTATAAACTCCGAAGGCATTTAAATTATATATCGTTGGAAAGGTTTTCTTGCACAAAAGTGCAGAATGCAAAAATTTATTAAATAGTTGCACCACAAAACTAAAAAAACAGTTAAAGAAAATCGCGTAATAATTCGAGTATATATTCGTTTTTATTTGTTGTAAGCTAAATGTGACGTTTCGATTTTTTCCACCCACCAACCGATATATCCAAACTTTACTTCTAGTTATTACATAAAAGCAATAGGTGTGTTTCTTTACTAGCCCGCGGGTTCCCCAAGTATCCAAAATCTACCCAAAACAAGTTTCTTTTCTATTTTCTGACACAAAAACGCCAAAGCTTTTGACTTTTTTTCATTTCCCCTGTACCAAGAATCTACCCAAACATTTTAGTTCCTGCACTTTCTTGCTTGTCAAACAAGAAATCAGCTGATCAAAAAATTAGAGTGACTGTACTGAATAGCTATCCCAAATAGGGCGTTTGTTTCATTTTCAGAAATAGAAAACACATTTTCAGTCGTATTTATAAACTTTGTCTAACTTTGGACAGCCATCCAACTCCAAAAAGTTATTAATAAACTTTGTTTACTGTTGCCCTAAAGTTGCCTTACTTGGAAAAAGGCTTCCGCTGTCTAAAATTTGTCTAAATTGACGTTTTATTTTGCTATATACATACATAAGGCATATTTTCAACTATTAAGGCCTTCTAAAAAAACTCTCTAACTAGTCAACCTTATAAAAAATCTAATAAATAAGGCGGTTTATGTTTTAGTTTTCAGATATCATTGACCTATATTTTTATTTCCTCTTGTTTTCTTATTTCATATCTATATTTTCTTGGTAAATCCGTCTTTTCATAGCTAAATAAAACTCAAAAGTAAAATAATCAACAGAACAAAAACAAAAAACAACGAATCTCACAAGCATCCTATCTAACTTACTAATGTACCTACCTACTGACCAAACATATCCCATAAGCATCTTACTCATCTACCTACTAAAGTAATAACCAAACGCAAAAGCAAATTGCATTCAATTAATCTAACAAGGTAGGTATTTTTTAGCTGCAAAAAAATAATACACCGAGCAGCAGAGCGAACCTTCCCGCATCGAAGCATCTTCACGACTGAACAAACAGTGAACAAGCAACAAGAACACTGAACGAGTGAACATGAATACTGAACTTGAATGAAGTCTTTTTCTTCAGTAATTCGCTGACAGAGAGAAACAAATCAAAAAGTATAATAAACAGAGATAGAAAGACATCTTGAATGAACTATGGCACTATGGGAAATATTTGTGTTCTTCTTATTTGGGCTGATTCTCGGCACACAAACTTGCAAATCAACAATGACGATGAACTATAGGAATATTGATTGAAGATTAGTACCACTAATTGTATTTTAGATTTGTGAGGCTTATGAAGAACGTACCTATACGCTACGTATGATACATCAAAAGAATTGTCAATTATTGAAGCTGCAAATAAAAAAACTAATAGTATAGGTGCATAGACTAAAGAGTTATTAGGTGGTATGTTAATGAACAGTACTATGTGATTATGTCGTTTCAAGTGTTTTTAAGAAATACAAATTTTGCGTATTATATGTAGATTTGTGTAATCTATCACCTGTATGAATTTGAGATTTTTAAATGCAATCGTCAAAGAGATAAAAAATATAGCTGCCAAAAATCGATCAACAAAAATAAGTATATTTAAAAAAATATAAAAATATTATAAAAATTTTCTGAAACGAAAAGCAATTAGTTATTTTTGTATCTTTCTTGAACTATAAAATTTATTACAATCAGACCTGACCCTAAGGTGTAGTAAATAATTTATGAACCATCTATTTTTGAATTTTGAAGTCACAACCTTTAATATCTCATTTTGCAGATTTTTTGGATTTTCAAAATATATGAACGAAATTGTTATACTAAATGTAGGTAACTATGGATAGACAAAAAAGTTGTCACTCTAGCACATCTCATTTATATTTTCGGTTTTTCGACCATTTCACTTAAAAGTCCTATCTTAAGCTACTTCAAAAACAAAAACATAATTTTGCACATCTAAATACATTTTCTTTTCAAACTGTGTTTTTTTTTAACTGCCAACACTTATAGTTTAAGCTGAACAATTAACTGCTGACTGCATTGATTTTCGCATTTATAATTATAAAAATATAGCATTAAAATTCAATTTATTCATTTTAGTAACACCATAACCTATTCGAAACGACCCTATAAACATTTTCAATGTTAAAATTAAATTCAAAATACTCTAAAAAAAATTCTTTAGTTTAAAGAAGTAAATACCATTTTCTTTGAAATACGCATGTACCCTTGGAAAAGATAAATGGTCAGTTTTTTTATCCAATTCGTTAATATATTCGGATTTTCCAAAAATAAAAAAAATTAAAATTGGGGTTCACTTGAAAATATCTATCAAAATGGATTTTGATATTGAAGTTTATGATGAGGTTTTAAATACAATTTTATTAAATTCACTTACCAATACCGTTTCTGGTTATCTCCTTAGCATTATTTTCCTTATTTTCTTCGTACACCCAAGGATAATACTGAAATGTTGTGCCATTGGTTGTCGTCATCACCGGGCTTAAACAATAATCATTTTTGCTAAAAATACGTGTGCCATGATCGTTATATGCATAAATTGATCCATTCTAAAAATAAAGCGTTATAGGTCAATTTTGTTTAAATTCCAGGAAATCTGAAACTAGTCTACTTGCCTCATATAAAGTAAAATTATAATTATTTCTTAGACAAAATAAATTTCTACCAGGTCTGCCATATTGGATAATGAATTGGGTTCGAATGTTTGCAACAAAAGTTTTTCCTTGTTCGGTTGTAACATTCATGTCTGGTGTTTCTGAATAACCAGTTGGTGTGCATTCATTAGATTGGGCTACGTACTCATCACCATCATCTTGACAGCAAATATATATACATGGTCTAAATTTACAAACGCATGCTCGCACATGTGGATGTGGTGGCTCGTCTAACATAACATCTCTAACGAGCATGCGGTAATTATAGCACCAGGTTTCATTTTTTGGTACTATGATGCCATCCGAAAGATATGATCCTTCTGAAAGTGTGTAATTTTTAAGAGGGACCGTGTCCTTGTAGGGACAAGGGGGCTGCCAATCGGTTTTTACTGTCAATATTTGTAATAATAAAAGAAAACCCCGAATATATAGCGAGCTTTTAAGGGCAGTCATTTTATATCAAAATGCTTTCTAGAATGATGGCTGATTTTTGACTGAAAAAATTGAAAGAAAATTTTGTTTTTTTATTAATAAGACGATAAATCTAAATGAATTGTTAGAATGATAATTTTGATTGCATTTTTCCATTCTTTATGCATCTGAATAATATGCCCGTCACGGCGAAATGCGTCGAATTTTTAAACTTCAAAATTAAATGGTGATTTTTTGTTATTTTAAGTCATTTAACTGCAGTTAATGGATTTATTTGTCAACGCATTTCATTTGAACATTATTTTTTAAAATTCAACATTTCTGGATTTATCGCACTTTTTGTTGGCCAGTATAAACGAGAACAGTTTGTAACATTTTCTTGGAACCTTTATTTCGTTATGATAATCATCCATAATCATCAATCTATAGATAATAAATCATCAATCAGCTGTAGGTGTGAACTATTGCTCTCAGCTTTTAACACAATATATTCATTTTTAAAATTTTTTTTCCAAAATTTTGAGTTTGAAAGAAGTTATTTTTCAAAAATTATTCATGAAAATCATTTGATTTAGAGACCAATTGATAGAACAGACTTAAGTTTAAAAAAATCGGCAATACTTGATTGTAAATATTACCGTTATTTCTTAGTTTGTTTCCATCCCACAGCAAAGAAATGCTTATAAATAACTGTTCTGTTCTAAGTCTGTCATTTAAATTTATCGCCTGAGTTATCGTGTTCTCCACAAAATAAATATGAAATTTAAGAAAACAATTTAAGAAAACAACAACGACACTTCAAATGTTTTTTTTTTTTTAAGTTGGAATCATTTCCAGTAAAAAGTAGTTTTTTTCAAGTTTCAAGTTTTATAAAACAAGGCACTATTTTAGGTGAAAGTCTCGATTTCTCGCTTTAATAAAAAGTAATGCAGAATAAAATAAGTGTTTCTGTTTTTTTTTTTTTTAATTATTTTTTGCATCTACTTTGAGACAATTTTGTAAAAAAAAATCCACTCCCATTTAAATCGAGGAAAAAGCCCACCACTTTCCATACAATTTTTTTCTTAAAAAATCTCAAGGAGTAATTTCCACAGGCCGGAAATACTATGATGGAATACAAAAAATTGGGTGTTTTAGTAGGATTGTTAAGAGGTGGGTGTAGAAATAGCATAATTTTAGTATCATCAGAGAGTGCAAGTATTCAAAATTTCAAGTGCTCAGCTCTTCAGCCAACTAAGGTCAACTTTTATGGTACAACTTTGCCCCACTGTGCGTGTCAACAAGAAGAAAAATAAGCTTTTTTTAGTTTAAACGCTAGAAGTTCTGAAAATCTTTAATAAAATTGCTTATTAAAAAATTCTCTACATATTTTAATTTTAAGTAGTATAAACACACCGACTATATCATCTGATATCATAACACTTCTATCTAATGCGCTGAGGCAAATTATGTCATGATATTTCATTTCATATCACGACGGCACAAGAGTTCGTTTTGGTGAGTTTATTGTTTTTTGCGCACAAATCTTTGGTGTATCTCTGGCAATCCTTTAAAAATAAGGAAAACATAATTCTAAGATAAATTACCCGAAATTATCCACAAAAAACACGAAACCACAGTTTCCACAAAAAATACCGGTATGACGTATGAGAAGACACAAAATTATGAGACAGTAAATGTCATTTCTGTACAAAAAGCAAAAACAACAAGCATCCGTGAAAATTCACGTCAGATTTATAAACATAAATGTCATAATAATAATCGCACAGATATGTCGCTAACATCCAATCATAAGCCTAGTACGCTGCTTATGCGAAATGAAAAATCCCATACAAAACTGACACAACAAAATCATAAACGAAAAATTTAGTGTTACTTTTTGTTCTGCAGTACGCTGTTCGATGAACGAAATTGATAATTATTGCATATCTTTTGGAGAAGTCTGCACTCTTTTTTCGCGAACAATTAACTACCTAGAAAAAATGACATTTGTGTTTTTCGTGTTCATTTTTGTTGTTTCTTTCATTACAGCGTGGATGTCGGTGTTTTTTTTTCAGTTTCATTTGTTTTGATTTTTTGAATTGGTGTTACTGTCAACGAATATTTTTTTGCTGCGTTTTCGTATAAGCATTTCGTTGTTTGGTTGGAGATCAACTAAATATTTCTTTTCGTATCAGCCAGAGATTATCAAATAAAGATGGCAATCCTCAGCGCTGTCAATTTGATTTGCCTACAAGCTGAAATGGACAGCTGGATTGATTAGATTTGCAAAGTATTAGTGAAACACGCACACAAAGAATTAACTCGTCATTTAGCACATCATTCACCACAGGTCTTTTTGCTGTTGCAATTCACATCTATTTTTCAACGTGAAATGAAATTAAAAATACAACAATGTAAGAAAATGGGTTTTGGAGGGTAAAACGTACAAAGGACATGCTATTTTTATATTGATAATCTCTGGTATCAGCAGCGTACTAGACAATGAGATGAAATAGAGTGAATTTACTTTAGAGATGACTTTTCTGAGAGGAATGTTCTCCTGTTGAGTCGGGGTGTAAGAGACAATTTTGGGCTTTTAGAGGCGGAGTGGTGATTACTAGCGTCGTTAATGGAATCTGATTACCACTTTACCACAATTTTTACACCATATCTTTATTGAAAATTGTTTTTAAAATTTTAATTTATTAATACATTCCGGCTTATTGAAATTTAAAAAAAAAATCTACTTCGCTCTTCAGCTATCGTTGAACACTACTGACCTTTTTCATCAAGGTTGAAACCTGTTACACAAAATATTTAATATAAATATTATATAGGTACACATTATCAAGAAATATGAATGTAAAAATTCCAATTAAGGGTTACTGGGAAATCTCGCCAATTGCAAGTTAAATTATTGATAAAAGTAAAAGTATGAGTTCAAGATAATATATAACATTTCTCTAAGTCGAACATGAAATATTTTGCTTTTTTTTTTTGGAGAAAAGTAGGTACGAGCAATCAGTAAAGGTTTTTTTTTTTGGGACCTTTTCATGTAAAATTTACGTGATTATTCTCTTGTGTTTGAGTATGTTTCTGTTTTTATTATTCTATTATTGTATAACGTCTCGTTAGTGTAAGACCCTTGTTCAAACAATCGAAAAAACAAGAATTTATATTCAATTATTATTCAATTTACATTTAAGAAGTAAATAAAGCATGACAAATTTGATTTTTGTGTTTATCATAAGGGTAATGCCCATTTCACTGAAAAAACCCAACAAATCGTCCAATCATAAACAGAGTGGCTTCGGTAGTTTAAAATCTAAAGTTTTTTTTGAAAAGCGATTTGAATTTTTTGTTTGTTTTTTTCTTTTTGAAAATGAATTTTCATATTAAGTTCACATGAGGAGCCGTAAGGCAGTAAAAAAAACAAACAGTACTAATATTTTTTTTCTTTCAAGAGTTTCTTAAGGCATCTAATATGTCGATTATGATCACAGTTAGGGTTGCCAACCGTACTCTAAAATAGAGTATTGTACTCTATTTCATGAAAGCGCACTCTTTGATCTATGACTCTAATAGAGTACGCTAAGCAACTCTTTTTTTATTTAAATGATTTTTTTACCAATATTCTTCTTTCTTCAAATATTTTGTTATAAAGTGTAAGTATTTTCAACTTTATTTCATGAACTTTACATTTCCACATGGACATACCATTCATCTACTCGTACCTGCGTACACAAAATGTCCTAAGTTTTATTTCTCACTTGTGTAGGTATAATAAAAACTTGCACCTTAAAATAATATATCTGAAAAAATGACATCAAAACAAAGCAATTTACATGTCAAATACAACAACAACTTTGTCCATTGAGCTAGCTATGTCCAGATAGTTAAGTGGATTTAGCTTCTATCCCGATAAAAATGGCATTGCCAGACCACCATTGTCGTTGTTCTATCGATAATTTATATAGAAATTTCAAATCTTTGTTGTAAGATAGTTCAATAAAAAATGGTAGACTAAGGCAAATGTTGAAATCTTTTCGACAAGCCAAAAACCATATGAATATGCAAAAGAATGCAGCTAATGTGAACCAATCCTAACACTCAAGTGCTTCTGAACACACCCAAAACTGTCAAACATGAAATGGCCAAGTTCCGCTTTTTGTATGTTTAGTGGTGAGAAAAGAAGGACATGGCTTCAAAATAAAGTTCTAATTTGTATTACGTAAAATTACAATGTTTAGACTAACAATACCAAATTGTTACTTTCAGCAAAAAGTATAAAAAAACACATGTTTTAAAATTTATAAATTGATACCCTTTTTTATTGGATCGTATTCTTTATTTATCTTCTCTAAACTCAAATATACTCTATTTCTTCTTTAAAAAGTTGGCAACCCTAATCACGGTACACAAATAGAAGGTATTATATTGCGCAAGTTACGTCTAATATGAGAACTGTCAGAAGCAATTCAAGATGGCCGTTCTCGTGATTTGTCCGCCGTATTCCATGCATTGACCTACTATAAATGGACTGCCAGGAGCCAACTTCACTTCTGTTCAGTCTATTACTATACGCCACTAGCGCTGCCGTCGAAAAGGCGGCAGACATGGAGTAACTTTTGACAAATGAATGGAGTGTTTCTTTTGTGTTTTTATTTTATTTTGAAAAACAATAACAACAAACAAATAAATCAAGTTTTTTTAAAAGTGTTGAAAAACATTTATTAGAATATTAATCGACTTAAGTACATATTTGATTTCTCTCTTATCTTCTATGAACCATGATTTTGATTTATTGCAACTTCGGTGACTTGACACTTGTAACGTTTTTTTTAGAAATTCGCCTATTCTTTGGCGAAGAAAAAAAAACAAAGACGGGCTTCCTTTATCCGGGGAAATTTGTTTCTTTTTATTTGATTTGCTAGTCAGTTGCCACCCCTCTGAATTCTGAAGAAAAACAAGATAGTTTGAAGGGCGTTTTATTTATATATAACTTGATTTTCGAGTTCGTTTCTGACTTACCATTTTGCAATTCCTTGTATCATGTTGATGCTTGGTGCTTGATACTAGTAGGAAGGTTAAATGCCTATCCTCTAAGGTCAAAATGCTTCATGATTGTTGTTAAGTTATTTTTTTTTAATTAAATAAAACGACACAAACTTTTTCAATCAAAATAATAATAAATTTTGACTTTGATTGACAAGTATGATAGAGTGATCGACATACAGAGACGTTAGGATAGTTGTTTTGTTCGCCGCATGTTCGACGGAAGCTCTAATGTTGCTAAGGAGAAGCTGAACCCTTTTCTATGGAGCTTTTGTATGGAAAAAACATACGACTAGCAGTCCATATATAATAAGTCAATGATTCCATGCGTTAGTTAATCTGTTATTAAATCTGCTAATAAATCTGTTATAAACTGCAAAATTTTCGATTTTCGAACTTATAGCTAAATCTTTTACTAATCGCATTTTTGGTATTCAACATGCCAAAATCTGTTATTAAATCTGTTATAAATCCCAAAGGAATAAAAGAAAAACTTCGTCTCACCAAATAAAATCTCTAAGCGCTCAGAGATTTTTTAAGTGGGACAAAAAATCTCAGATTACTGAAATATTGAGACCAAAATGTTTTGGATTAATTTCTCAATGTTCTTTCTCTGCTTAAAAAGCTGTTCATTTAACAGTCAAATTGCAATTTCTCGCTGATCTATAAAATCGATAAAAAATACAAAACAAAGATGAAATGTAAATAAAAATGAAAACCAATTGTTTTTTTTAGTATTTTTCACTCATTTGATAAAGTGTTGTGCTTTTAAATTTAAATATTTTAAGCCAAGTTGAAATTTTGTTTCGAGAACTTTCAGTACGAGAATTATAACACATGGTTTTTATACGATTCAGCGGAGAATCTTGTCCCACCAAAGCATTATCCGCCTCCGTCAGCTTGACATTGAGCGCTCAGTGAGATTTTAGTTGGTGAAACGCGCCGTACACAGGGAGATTGAGTTAAAATTGAAATTTATCTATTAATTCGTCAACAAAAAGTTCTTTAAAGGAGATAAACTTAAGAAAATATATTAAAAATTATTTTTATAACTAAATTATCAAATTTAAATAAAATTATTTTTGTAGAAGAAAGCACGGACACAGGAAAGCTGGCTGCAGCAGTTCAACAAGCTCCGTCAGCTAAGCGGAGTCTGTTGAATATTCTTAATAGTCCCAATGCGTGTGGCTATTCGAATTCAACTTCTGTTGATAGAAAAACGCCGTTGAAAACACCTCAAAAAAAGAATCGAATCCTTTTGCGATGATTATTACGTAGAAGATCAGTATGCCTAAGTAGAAGCGCCAAGACACGACAATCATCAACACCACAGCCTGAAAACTGCACAAAAAAACAACTTAATTAAAAATTAGAAATATTTTTGTTTTATGTATTTACTATAAGCTAAAACTAAACATTGATTTCCACGCTGCTCAGAATTTCTTTTGTAAGAACGCTTATGGCATCGTTGTACAGAATACAAATATTGGGATCCAGAGGTATAGGTATTATTAAAAGTGAGTTTCTGACTCCTTGACAAAGAAATCCTTGTCTAGGTGCAGGTGAAACACATTACCTCGAGATAATTCTCGAGAAGAAAAATTTATATACGCAGCAAACTCATGGGACCCATCTCTGATTCGGGCTAGTTGTGTATATTTGTCATCCTCACCTGCTAAGAAGGAGAACACTCGACTTTAAGTCAGTCTGGAATAGACACCAGTTTCCATCGGGCGAACATAATGTTGTACTAACTGTCATTGGGTTTTAATATGTTTTTTTTTTTAATATTTAAGTAAATTTGTTGTCATTAAATTGGTTTAGGTATTTGTTTATTTCTTAAAAAATAAGAGTCCTAGAACCATTTTGTTTTGTGTGTTTTACTAAAAACTAGTATAGTAGGTATATTGTAACATAAAATTTACAACTTTGTAACATAAAATTTTGAAAAAAAAAATCAGTTTGAATAATTTTGTACTTAATCGTGTTTTTAATATTTTCCGTTTGAAGGTTATCTATTCAAAAACTATTCTCTTAAACTTGATTTAAAAAGAAAATTAAGGAATGCATTTCTGCCTTAACAAAAACCTATAGTACGTGTTGTCAATGTTTTTAAATATGTTTTTTCTAATTTAAGTGATTGTTTTTTTTTAAATTGCGCCTCCCGCTAAAACGGGGGGCAATAAGACCCCGCTTTACAATGATTTATTTCTTTTTTCGGTGAAACCTACACCCTCTCATCATTAATTGTATCGTATGCAAAACGCTCTCTCTTCAAACTTATGTCATTTCCCGGCGGTGGACTGTGGCTAATTTTGGATATATCTTTTGGCATATGTGTTACTGAACTTAACTGCAAAAAAATATTTTTTTATCTGAAGAAAAGTGAAAAAAAAATAAAAAAAAAACATATTTTGGGGACTTATTTCATTACAAGAAACAATCCCCCAATTTGAAAAGGAAATGAGTCCGCTCAAGCCATGAAATAAATCCCCAATTTTGAGGAGTACTTTCATTTGGAACAACTTCCCAACTGCATACAAATTTTGGGCAGTTATATTTCATTTATAGTTTTGGAAAGTTATTTTATTGGGGAGTTATTTCACGGAGCCCATTTAACAACTGTATTTTATTCGAGACGCAAATAATATTAATCCTTAAAAAAACAAATACTTTAAGCCTAACAGCTTTTCAACATAATCTCAACAAAAACACAGTGTTTATGCTATTCCAGGGTACCTCCTTCCCCATGGGTATTTTGTCTATTTGAATTTTAGTTTTTTTGGGAATTAGGTCCGATTAAAAATTTAATTTTATGGGGATAACGTATGTCTTCTTAAAAGAATCACATAAAAGTGAAGAAAAAACAAAAAGATTTACCTATGGTTTTCAGAAGTAAGCGGCACAAGGCCATTAGCCCCAAAGAGACATTAGTCCCATTTAAGTGACAAAAAAGTTCCAAACCTAATTTGGGAATTCCGGCCCATACTAACGGGATGCAAATCCTTGAGACTACTGTTTCTCCAAACTATATTCATATATACGTTTATTATTGATACATTTTGAAAAGCTGTCTTTTGGAAACTCTTAGAGACGATTCTGGGCTCAAATTAGTACAAATTTTAATAATAATT
The DNA here is from genome assembly GCA_946251815.1 of Dasysyrphus albostriatus. Lineage (NCBI taxonomy): Eukaryota > Metazoa > Arthropoda > Insecta > Diptera > Syrphidae > Dasysyrphus > Dasysyrphus albostriatus. The sequence continues at coordinate 146,276,883 of OX276336.1, forward strand.
TTAAATCCCGTACAAAAATGACACAACGAAACATAAACGAAAAATTTTGTCCGAACATTTGTTTTGTAGAGTTTTGGACTAAAGCTATCGGTTAGCATCTTCTTTTTTGTGTGGTCCTGATGAGATAAGTAATCTTAGTATCTTTTACAGTGGCAGTGGCGATTTTCTCAATTCATTGTCGTGATAGTCGTAGTAGTCATTCACAGGCACCACTGTTTTGAAAACGCTATCCATAAGCCCAACCATTTTTTGTTAAACAGAGTATACATTAGGGTGGTCGTTATAATTTGTTTTCTATTTGGATAGGCCTTATTTAGCTCAAAATGAAGAAAAAAAAATTCCCTAATTTTTGAGATCTTAATTTTCATCCCCTACTAGTCGTTGTAGGGGTTAATTTAATTTTCTTGCAAGGCCGAAAACCAACGGCAACACATACAGTATTGTTTTGCAGCTTTTTGGAAAGCCAAAAGTTTATTCTTATGGTTTATTTTCAAATAATTTTTTATTGAAAAATAGTTTTCTCAAAAACTTGTCAGCATTTTGAAGAAAAATTAGCATTCATAAAAATAAAGAGAATCCAAATTAGGTAACGCTCATAGCGACTTAAGGAGTTAAAAATAAATACCTGAAAGAATTAGAGATTTTTTGTACTTCATTTAGAGTCGATTTGGGTCCAAGATGGCTTTTTTTTAACGACCACCCTAGTATACATACAAAGTTGTAGTTGATATTTGGCTGACCAATTTCTGACCAATTAGAAACTTTTGTTTGCCAATACTACGTATGGAGTGCCAAGATCCCAGAGCTTACTTAAAGGGCTATGACGCTTTTTTGCTATCAGTTATGTCCACAACTGCTAACTTGAATGTTGAGTTATCGGTTATCGATGAATGAAATATCACGAATTTCTTCTAGAAAATACATGGCATCAACCATGATTTTTTTTTTTGCCTATGGTTCATGGATAGAATAAAAAAATAAATTTGTTTGTATAAATAAGAACTCATAAAATTTAATTTAAATATTTGCAATTTTTTTTTAACTGTAATCGGTTTTCGGTGTTGTTCTTTTTAACACAATGTATTGTTTCATAAATTTACATTATTATTTTATATTTAATGCTGTTTCAAATATTTACAGTATGAATATAACAACAAAAGCATAGCATGTCGTTTCACAAAAACAAATTCTTTAATTTAATTTGTATGAAATCAGAATACATTTCTCATCTCGTGCGCATCGTGACGACGTTGGCGATGAAATAATTCATCGTACCTGCAATTGTATAAATAGATTAAACACAGTTTAATAAATTTAGGTCGAGTTAAAAAATTTAAAACTTTAGTTTTTTTATTTTCAATTCAACTGGTTGAGTGAAAGAAAGGAAACAAGATCTCCATTATTATTAACAAAACAAAAATTATTACAAATCAAGCATTGAAAAATGTACTTATTTTTTTTTTACAAAAATAAAAGATTTTATTTTATATACATATATTCGGAATATAAGTTTAAAAGTTTTGAAAAGTTACAGTAGCGTATTGGAAAGATGAACATCTTTGTAAGATTTATTAATTTAAAAGATGAGAATTATATTTTTCCCATGACGATGTTATAAAAAAAGAACATATTTTACCCATTAAAATTTATCTGAAATTGGCAGAGGATTTTGAGGCTGATAATTTTACCGTAGTTAGATTCAGAAGTCAAACATAAGATGGAGGAAATTATGGCTCCGTAAAATAATTCCGCAATGAAATAAAACCCCTATGTTCTGATTTTAGATTTTTGTATATAATTTTTTTGAAGAATACTTACACGAAATAATTTAAAAATGAAAAAAGTCCCCAAAATGCCATGAAAATACATCCCCAATTTTGGGTAGTTCTTTGATTTGAAAAAACTTAACATTTCCATACAAATTTTAAGAAGTAATTTTTTTTTTAGTTTTGGGAGTTATTTCACAGAGCCGAAAATTATACAAAAAAAAAAAAATAGAATTTGGTGAAAATATTTATAAATTATGATAATTAAAATTTTTAAGAAAAAATTTTTTTGTTTCACTTTTCGTTTAATAAACTCTTTTCTTGTTTTATAATTAAATTAAACAATTTATTATTATTTTTTTTATTTATTTAAGAACATAAATGGAAACGTTTCAGATTTGTGTTCATCTTTCCAACATTCTACTGTAATATATACTCTATTTATTTACTTATCAATTTGTTTTTTGTTAGTTATTTTTTCATCAAAATAAACATTTCGCAAAAAGTGAATAGTTATCTGATGATTCCTTTGAGCTTTAAATTAGGATTGCCTTCTGATTTTTTGCAATAGCTAGGTCCTTCAATAAGGACGCTCGAAATTTGTTAGGTTATAGCAGTTAAAGTAACGTAGGTACTTACTTTATATGTTTGTTTATTTGAATTATTCAATTTTAGTACTGTTGGTTAAATGTCTTCATCAAATTTTACTTTTAATCATGAATTTTTAGCGAAAAGTTGAAGAAAAACATATTTAAAGTATCTCATTCTTTTTCAAACCAAAATATAAAACCAACAAAGGCAAAATTACGTACATCAATCTACATAATTAGAACTTTAAGATATTTCTGGCAAGTCGGAGTTTCATAGTACATATAGCATTTGGATAGATTCTTATACATCATCTTATATACGCACCTCTTTTTCAAGCCGGATCTTATTTTCTCAGTGGAAATTGCTGACAAAAATAGAAAATAACCTTGGAACTCAACTAAATAGAATAAGGCTTCAAAAACTGGTTTGTCAGGAAAGCAGTATTCTAAAATCTCAAACACCCAAGCGACTCCCGTTATTAAGAATATCCGAGCATATACACCACAACTTGAAAGAAATATATTTTTTGTATAAATACCACCTAGCAAAAATACAGTATTAACACATACGTTTCCAAATTTTTTGTAAGTTTAGAAGTAGCCTGTAATACATTCGTTTGTTCCTTTAAACCAATTTTCTTTACGGTCAGTAGGAATATGAACATAAATACATTAAACGATATTAGAACTATGCTGGGCCCATAAAAGTATATCAACCTATTATATTTTTTATCTAAAGAAATAAGAGCAATTATAAATTTAAAAAAAAAAAACAAAAATAAGCATTTTATAACTACTTGCCATCAAAAAAACAATAAATTTTGCCTCCAATGTTCGGTTTATAAAAATCATCCCAATCCTGATTTTGGGCAAATAATGCGAATCCAAGTAGGAAAGTTGGAACTCCCCAGCCAAATAATGAGTAAATCATCAAGGTTTTGATCTTCACGGTACGATTTTGATCAATATACAATAGATCGTAGCTGATCACAGCGAGCCATGAATAACTTGCAATGAACGCAAAATAGGTGGTGTATCCTGTTGATTTGAAAAAAAAAACAAAAATACTAAAAGGCCATGTAGAAAAAGATGTCATAGATTCTATATGATGGGCGCGGTAATATTACAATAAAAAATCACCCATGATCAATTAATGTTAAATTTTTGACAGGAATAAAATTTGTGTTCAATAAAAATAAAATATGTAAGTCATAAGCTTTGTTTTGGCGACAAAATAGTTTTTGAAATCGGCTTAGTGATCGATGTACAAAAGCACATCGTACACACACTGTCGACCATTCAATAGGTTCTCTCAGTTTCCCATACTGTTTTTAATAATAAGTTATAATGTAAAATACATAACTTTATTTATTTATTACGTTTTTTTCTTATTTGAAAATTGTAAATGAAAAATTCATTTAAATCTGTTCAGCCGATAATGATAAAATTCAAAATTGAAAATATTAATAGTTTTATAATTTCTAATAGCACTAACTCACAAAAGTTTTATAAAAATCGTAGGATCCATTTTTAAGAAAATAAAAAAAAAACATTTTCTTAACATTTGTATGGAAGGTACAGTTATTATAAATTTTTTTCTTAAAATACTTTAAGGAGTGTAAAAAATCCTGAAATACCGAGTGTTTCAAAAATCCATCATGAAGTTTTCAAACAAAAAATTTTAACATTTTTTAAAAATCCAAAAAAATATTTTCTTGAAGTTTACTTTTTAAAACCAAAAATAAGTACCATGCAAGACAATTTTTTTTAACAATTTTACATAATCGTATTTTTCTCAAAAACGGCTTGACTACTTTTCTTAAAAACATATCAAAAAATCACTTTTAGTACAGGTTTCCTTTGGGTGGAAAAAAAATTTCAAAAAAAGATTATTTATGGTACCTCCCAAAGAACCATTTTTTTTATTTTCGATTTTCTTCAAAACCTTATGACTGATTTTAATAATTTTTTTCATACAGAGGCTTCCAAAAACTGTAAATATTTTTGTGTGCTTAAGTTAAAAAAAAAATATTTTTTTGGATCTTTAAGAAATGTTTCAAATTTTAGTTTGAAAATCAATTATTTCGTAAACGGTGTGATTGATTTTTTTTAACTCGATACTCGATAAGAGTTTTTTAGTACTTTTTAAAATATTTTTACAAAATTTCTTACATATATAACAAAAATAACGGTACCTTCCATACAAAAGTTAAAAGCCGGAAAGGAAAATATTTTTTGTCAAAAACGACTCTTACGATTTTGATTAAACTTTTCCAATATACTAAAATTAATACGATCTTTTACACAAAATTATACAATTTGCACCTGGCAACTAAGTATCTGTCATAGAATGACTATTTTTACTTTGAATTTACTCACTATCGGCTGAACGGCCTTAGATAAAAAATTTTATATACAACCTTTAGATAAGGTTTAGTAATAATTAGCATATCAAAATTTCCAAAAAAAAAAGTTTTGAATTTTTAAAAAAGTTACGTTTTTTTTTTGAAAATTCGATATTTCAAAAACGGGTATGCAAATAAATAAATACTTAAGATTTGCGTACCTAAAGTTTTCCTTAAAAATGTTTTAAGAATTTTATGTATGCATAAGAAAATATTTTTTTTAAGGAAACCGCTTCAACGATTTAATTTTTTTTTTTTTGTCCATGCAATCATATTCAATAAAGAATTAAGATGGCGCTGTTTTTTTTTTTTAATTTCAAACTCTCAACGAAGTTTTTTTAGCTAATTTAAATATCGTATTTCATGCTTTTGAACAATTTTTTCTCATAATTTCTATGACCTTACATATACTTTTCTTAAACCCTCTGCACCTTAAACATCAGAGCAAGTACTTGCGATCCAAACCTGCCTTTTATTTTTTTATGGTTCCAACCCAAAGGCAGCCTTTTCTCAAAGAAATGTATTTTTTTTTTAAGTTGCTTAGCCGTTTTTGAGCAAAAATAAAATTTTGAGAAATTGATAACAACAAATTGTATGGCAGGTATTGTTGTTTGTAGTTCTAAAATGAAATGCACGATTGGATAGCAAGTACTTGCTCTTATGTTCATGTTGCTTGGGATTAAGAATTTTTTAAATGTAAAAGTAATTATAAAAACAAAAATTAAAATATGAAAAAGCATTTAAATCGTCCTTTTAATGGTATAAACACCTCGTTAAAATACTTAGGGCTCAAAAAGAGGTATGCAACAAAAAATTTAAAATCGATGTAGCGGTTGTCTTAGAAATGAAAGAAACTTATAGGCAGAATCACCAAAAATCAATATGTAACAAGTTTTAAGAGAATTGGTCTAGCCGTTTCGGTTGTAGCCGAACGGACACATAAAAGCATTTTTTTATGACATTTTAATGAATTAATATTTTATGCTTGGTTCGTTCCTGCTCAGGGGGGGGGGGAAATTACACCCATTCCCTTCCCCCTGTATCCACGCATGCACCCAAGACGAAAGAAGTTTTATGTGGGAAAACACATGAAAAAACCTTCTTTTTTTATTTTGGTACAAGTGTGTTCACCTATGTAGATTTAAAAAAAAAAAATTGACTTATTTCAATTTTCCTCTGATTCGAGGAAATATTTGGTCTCGATTGTAATGAGTTTCGTACCGAGTCTTAGATAAAGTCATTAAGTACTCCATTTATATATAAATTTAAATTGTTTTATTCATTGTTACCACAGTCATAAAAATTCAAAGTTTGATTGAAAATTTAAGATGGGTTTTTCCACATAAAACTTGTTTCGTCTCGTCTTGAAAACCGGGTTCACAGTAAAACAATGAGATAAAATTAAGGCAGTGCATCAACTTCAATTAAGCAATGACCTTTAGTTACACATAAAATTATACTTGTATTAGAAATTCTTACCTAAAATTGTACAAATTGTCTGCTCAATATTTCTCATCAATGTTATACACGAAAACGTAGTAAATGCCAAAGATAAGGCGAGTAAATAAAAACAAATTAATATTACCATCGTATTTGGTTTTCCTGAGAGTAGGTACACCAATATTGTTATCAGCATAAATGGTACCGATGAAATCATTACTGAAAGAAATTATGATAAGTTTTTTTATTATTATTTATTTATTCATTATTCTCATCTACATAATATACATAATACATACATAAATAGTTACAGATCTAAATTATATACAACTGAGAATAGTTAGTGACATTGACATTGATTTATTATTCAAGCAATGTAAGTGAGAAAATTTTCTACTCGTATCTCATCGCGATCTAAATCAAGAAGCTAAGATTTAACATTTATTAAAAAATTACTTTGAGTTCTTATAACTCTTATATCAAAAGGAAGATAGTTAAAAAGCTTACAAGACACAACTGGGGAGGAATTTCTGTAATTTCGACGACACGACGGGCAATAGATACTACGTAAGTTACGTGACCTAAATATTGGACTTTGCATATAGTCACCTCTCATAAAAAATATTTAAGAGGCTCTAAAATAAAACAAATGTCTCAACCGATAGAAACATCTAATAGAAGAACGCAAATACTGTTTCAAACCAGAAATGTGCTGCATCCATCGGTAGTACTAAGGTATTTAAAATTCTTGACTATTTCAATTTGAAATTTGTATCTTGTAGTGCATTAAGGCTCAAAGAATCATATTGTTGGGTTGCCAAGCCTTATGGTCACAGAAAATATCACAAATTTGATTCCCATTGAAATTTGTTCAACTCCTACTGACTACCACACGCCTTCAATGAAATTCGGTGAAGATTGTAAAGTCTTATTCCAATTCAGTCGTGACGAGAGGCTTCGACACAACTATCTATACTGACTGCTCCAAGATGGAGTGCGTTGTTGGTTCAGGAATCTTTTCTGAGTCTCTTAACATCTAAAGGTTCTTTCGTTTGTCCGTGTGTTATGCTAGTATTTTTAAAGCTGAATTGCTTGCAATTAGGAAGGCATGCAGGATACTTAAACTAGATCCAAACCAAAATCGTAATGCAGCCATCCTTACAGACAGTCAGGCAGCTGTCAAAGTCATTGATTCGGCTACATCATCCTCTAAATTGGTCCAGCAATGCCGGGAGGAGCTTGCAGCCCTTAATATTAACCTCAAGATCACCCTTATCTCAGTTCCTGGCCATGGGGGCATTAAGGGAAATGAACGGGTTAGACAAGGATCAGCCCTTCCCAGTTCTGTTGCGGAAAGAGTCAACATTCCCTTGAGAGTTGTGAAGGGCAATTTACTGCCAATCTTTCTTAGTGAATCCAATCGTAGGTGGAATAGCATAACCAAATGCAAAATATCCAGAAAGATCTGGCCCGCCTATAATAAATCCCGAACAATTGACCTGTTATGTAAACCCATGCGAGACAAAGCTAGGCTCGTTGCAATCTGTACTGGGACACTGGCCAGTAGGGGAACATGCGGCGAGACTGGGTTTTCCTTACAACATTCACTGCCGCAGCTGCGCAGCAAGAAAAGGAAACAGTCTTACACTTTCTTTGTAAATGTCCTGCTCTGGCTAGAATAAGAGCACAATCATTTTGGGTGGCTTTTTTTGACAACCTCAACGAACTTTCTGATATGAAAATCAAAAACTTGATTTTGATTCTTTACGCGACGAAATGGATCTAAGACAAAATCGATTGGTTCTGTATCATGTTCTCCCCCAGACCGCAAAGACCATGAGCAATCGGAATACAGGCCTCTGCTGGGTTTCATGATGCTAAATGACAACGATCATCGGTTGCATCTTTCGCGCTCCGGTGTCATTCTGCTATCTGCCGAGCTTGACATATCGTAGCTGGCTTTGGGCGAGATGTGATCCAATCGTGTGAGTGTCTTAAGTCCCGCCTCTTGACGCTGGTGCTAGGCCACAACCATACACCAAATCCATTCTAATTCAAGCCAAAGAACTCTGGTCTCATGGTGGAGGTTGATCTTCACTAAAACATCCCGTCATGTCGAGTGGGCAGACGGAGGCCAAGGAAGAAATCTCGCATCCAAACATGTATCTGGAAAACCCCCGAAGGAATCAAGTTTTTCGAGCTGTACAAACAAACCTACTGCCTTCGTGGGTCCCTTTGCTGTCAACTTCAACGCATTGAAGGCGATCCACAAATCCTCACTTTAATCCACTTTCACCCATAGGTCAAACGAGTTATGGTATCAAAACAGCGCAATTTCAGCTTTAATAAGGCAGTTCGAGTAGCAGGCCACATTATAATTCATTAAAATTAGCTTCTGGCACAGATGTACACACACAACTATTCAAGCTGAAACGCTGACAGTCAAATGAATGGAAGTCGACAGCTACAAATAGTAGCTCAAGCGAACCATATCTAAAAACATTAAATTGGTTTTGCCACCTACAATTAACGTACATGAAGCAAACCATATTCTCAATAAGTGAATATCATGGTTTAGTTCAACTGTCAAATTCAGTGGACTTGTTGAGCCATACGCAATTCCAAGATCATCTGCAAATGCCGTAACTCTATAGGCAAATGGTAGGGAGAAAAAGGAGTTAATAAATATCAAAAACAGAACCGGTCCAAACACTGACCCTTGGGGGACACCTAGACTTAACACCTGCGGGCAGCTTAAGAAATCTCCACTCTTAATTAACGGTTCTTTAAATAAGAAGCCAACCAGCTGTAGATAAAGCCACAGAAATCAGCATCATAAGGTTTATCGAAAAGAATATCATGAACAACTGTGTCAAATGCTTTGGTAATATCCACAAAGAGACCAGCGCAAAACTAACTATCATTCAAAGTTTTGTAAATAAAAGAGCGAAATTATAAAAGAACATTTTCAGTGGAACATCCTGCCCTGAAACCAAACTGCAAAAAAAAATTATTTTTTTTTTCCAGATGGACACACATTCGTTTTCTTATAGTTTTTTTCAAAAACCTTTGAAATTGAGGATAGGAAGGAAATGAGCCTTTGGTTGTTTTTTTCCTTTCGATTACTCTTTTAAAAAAGAGTTAATACGTCGGCGCATATCAGTTGATCAGGAAGAATTCCACTAAAAATACTTAAATTGAATAAATGTGCTAGGATAACAATTAAATTTGGTGTAATTTTCTTAAGTGATACAAATGCCATCGCTACCACGAGAATTAGAGTTCTTCAGAGAGCAGATCGTATTTAAGACTTCTAGCCCAGTTATTTCTTCAAAAAAAAAAACTATTTGCAGTCGTCGGTCATACTTTCATGTACTTGAGACCTTTCTCATCTGTTACAAAACGACCTACCTCTTGGTTGGACAGACACATATCCCACTGAAACAAAGAATTCACTAAATGAATTAGCGACTACTAAATTTAATTGATAAGGCGTAATTCTATTTCCTATACTATTGATTATACTCCATTCCTTTTTTGGGTTTCCTTGGGCGTTTTGAAATTTATCCACTCGTAATGACATGTCACAGACAGGTTATATAAATAAATAAATTTTGTGGCACAACAGCTGGTGGAGAACTAGGGCCTAGTGACTTACAACTCTCAACCATCCCTGTGTGCATGCTGTGTTGCCTGCAGAAATGGAGGAGACCTACAATTTTTTTGCCGTGTACGAACGGCTATATGAGAAGTGATATTCATGACTAGCATACTCTTGGAGGATTTGGCAGTTTCTCACAAGAGGCAGTACCTCGGGAAAAACATTTCTGGTTTTAGGTGGCAGCGGCTGGGAATCGAAACCAGACCTACGGCATCATAGTCCAACGCACTTACCATCATGCCACGAGGTACTATCACAGACAGGCTATAAGACATTTATTAATATGAATTCCAGGTTAAAAGATGTAGGGACATTATTATGTATGTACGTCGTTTTTTTCTGCAAAAGCATGTTACTTCTTTGAGAATTTTCAGGAAAACAAAAAACTGGTTTTAATTTTAACTTGTATTTTTTGTTCTTATTTTTTAAAGTCGAGAAACAAAATTATACTATATTACAAATGGTTTTTTACGATAATAACATATAAAAATAAAATACAAGTTTAAAATAAAACTATTTTTTGTTGTACTGAAAATTCTCAGGATAGTGACATACGGTATACAATTTTTTTTTTTAAATACTCTAAAGAAATTACTTTAATTTTAAAAAGAAAAATACAATTTTCTTTGAAAAATTACTGGTTAATTTTTATTGTTAAATTTGTTTATGTTTTCATAATTTTAATCATTGGGTAGGTACACTTGAAATTAATTCACGGTCTTAAGTGCTAGTTATAGCTTTCATTGAAACTCATCATTGAAAACTTTAATGATTGATTTTGAGACATTTAGAAATCAAAATCACACGTTATTATTTTGATGGGCTCAATATTTAATATTTCTAGTCCAAAAAAAATTTTCCAAATGAAATGACTTTAAAGATTTAAATAATCATTGGTAAGGTAGTTCAATCACCGAAATAAGAAAAGTCTTTTTATGTGGAAAGTTTGGCCTATTTGAAATTTTGTCCGACTAGAAATATTAACTCAGTCCTTAGCTTCATCCTTCCATCAATAATTTGTGATTTTGATTTCTAAATATCTCAAAATCAATCATTAAAATTTTCAGTGATGAGTTTCAATGATAGCTATAACTGGCGCCTAACACCATCTTTTGATTAAACTTTTACAAAAATAAAAATATAAAAAAGGTGGAGGATAACCTCAAGATATCTATATTCAAAAATTCATGTACCTACGTAAATACTTTCCCAAAACGAAATTTAACATTCTGAACTCACTTACCAATACCATTTCTAAATAACTCTTCAGCGATAGAATTATTATCTTTAGAACACACCCAAGGATAATAAAAGTATGATGATCGATCAACCATCAACGGGCTTAAACAATATTCATCTTTGCTATAAATACTTGTTTCATAATCGTTATATGCATATATTGATCCATCCTAAAAGTAAATCGTTATACATTTTGTTCAAATTCCAGGAAATCCAAAACTTTTGTTCTTACCTCAAATAAAGTAAAATTATAATTATCTTTAAGGCACATTAATTTTCTACAAGGTCTGCCATATTGGTTTATAAATTGGGCTGAAATATCTGCTGAAAAAGTATTTCCTCCTTCAATTGTGATATTCATATGGGGATCTGCATCATATGCAGGAATTTTGCACTCATTGGATTTGGCTTCGTACTCAGCACCATGTGGACAACAAATATTTATACATGCTCCAAATTGGCAAATGCATCCTCGCACATGTGGATGTTGTAGTTCGTCTATTATAACATCTCTTACGAGCATGCGGTAATTATAGGCCCAGGTTTCATTTCGTGGTACTAAAATGTTATCCCAAAGATATGATCCGTCTTCGAATTTAGAAGCTTCTTCAAGACTGACCGTTTCTCTGTAGTTACATGGAGGCTCTTTTAGGAATAATTCAGTTCTCACTGTCAATATCCGTAATAATAAAAGAAAACACCAAACATTTAATGAACTTTTAAGGGAGCTCATTTTATAACTTAATGGTTTCTAGAATGATGACTTTTATTTTATCTGAAAAAAAAAGTTTAAGAAACAATAGTCTGTGATTACTTCTATGCCAATGTAAAGATTTTGTCTTCATTGTTGCATATATATTTTTATATCTAGCCAAAGAATTTACTTCGGCCCAACATTCCATATGAAAAAAACTTTGAATACATATTTCATTGGTCAATGATAAGATAGTTCAATCCTAGAAATAATTAAAGTCATTTTATGCGAAAGGGTGTGCCAAAATTATTTTTTTTTTTTTTGCTAGAAAAATAAACATAAAAACAATATTTTTATTTTTACATCAAAATAACAATTAATTTTTGTTTCTTCATATTTCAAAGTTAAACATTCAAATCTTCAATGATGAGTTTCAATGATAGTTTGAACTGGCCCCTTAATCAACTGTTTCAAAAATCATTTTGTTTGCTTTGTATGCAGGGTTGCCATGTCTTGAACAAGTTCGATAGCCCAATTTGAACATTTTTGTAGCCCAAAATCGGAGCCGAACAAGTAGCCCAAATATTAGCCCAATAATAGTAAAAAAAATGTTCTCATAACTTCAATCACAATTGATTTTTATTTTAAATAAGAAAGGAAAATAAAATACAGTTTTTTTACTTATAAAAGAAAGAAAAATTTAAATGGAAATTTTGGGAACAACAGAGAAACTGAAAATGAATTTTACTGTGGTTGATTTGAAATGTCAAAACCAATAAGAATACGTCCCCTATTACACGACTATTCTTTGCGTCTGACTCTTTTCGAATTTTCATATTATCTGATTTCACTTTCTTACCCATTGAAAAGAGTTAGACGCAAATAATCACTGTGTAATAGGGAACTATTCAGTGAATGAAAAGTGGTGCCAAATTGTGGAATACTTAAAGAGTAGGTATGTTTAGGGGGAGAAAAAAGAGTTTCAATTATGATTTATTCATACGAAAAAAAAATATCGCCCAATATGAGATATGGGCTATTAATAGCCCAATTATGATTGAGCTTTCATACTGAAATTGTTGTCGGGAATTTTGGAAAACAAATAGCCCAATTTTCGATAAATAGCCCAATCTGGCTAACCGGTTTGTATGGACGTATTCTTTATCCTTATATGCATATTAATCGCCATGGTTTTGATTGGAACTCACCATTCAAAATTTTGTTCTTCAATTTCAATGATTATTCTGATGTACAAACAAATAAATCCAAGCACTTAATTATTAATTTAAGTTAACAAAAAAATAATCATATATGCACATTTTTGTGTCAAAATTCACTTAATTTTAAAGTGTGAGCAAGAATTTTAATAGATACATTGGTATTTTAACCTGTAAAATCAAACAAATTTTTTTCTCTTAGTCCCATAGGCGTTGAGAAAATTGCATTTATGTTTTTCAATGTCTTTTTCAAAATGGAGGACAACAACAACACAACGGAAAGGACAATCGTACGTTTGTATAGCGAGGTTTCTCTTGTTAAGAAAGTAATCCTTTTTCATAAAGCTCAGTTGTTTTATAGAGTTCATCACAAAGTTCACGACACATAAGTTTCACCAAAAATTAATGAAATTCAGTAAGATGGTAACGAGTAAGATTTAGAGATTTCGTGTCTTTGAATTTAAATTCTGCGCGAGCTATCAAGATATGAATTTGATTTGTTTTTTTTTGCACACTTACATAAGGCCGACATAAATTTAAAATCATTATTGGTTGAGTGCCAAGTTTCACTTTACGATCCGAAAAAAAAAAACATGAAAAATAGTAACGGAGAAGACAGCTAATGGTAACTAAGCCTAGTTTAGAGTTCCCATGCGCAAAAATCTATGCAAATATTCTCGCATGTCAAAAATAATTGAGGTGAAATGCAAAATTAATTGTTTGCATAGTTGGTTTATAGTTTCATGCAAAAAAACCCATTACTGTCACGAAATGTCATGCAAAACAATGGATCCGCAATTGTTTTGTATGCGAAAATTTATTTTTTTGATGGTCAGTTTACACTTCAAAAAAAAAATATATTCACCTCAAGGCATTATTTGCATGTAAATGGTTTTTGCATCAAAAATTAATTATTTTTCATTTTAAGGCTTAGCACCGGTTGTACAAACGTGGTTCAAATTTTGATCCGTGGTTCAAAATTTTTTACTGGCTGATTTCAGTGGAATTAGTCAGGTTCAACGATGGTTCAAGTTTTAAGTATGTCATAGGAACCAATTTGATTAAGGAACTATCTTTGAACCTCAGTAAGTTTGCTGAAGTCAGTGAGCTAAAATTGCTGAACCACGAGTTAAATATTCGTACAACTGGCCCTTATAGTTTATAAATTTAGGGTAAATTAACGACTCAATGGGTGGCTTCGGCCAAGGCAAACATATTTTGCCTTGAATATTATACGTTGAATTCATGACAGAAATTAAGGACCAGTTTTTCAGTGCAGGGTCATAACTCTGAGTTAAATCAGAGTTAGCTAATTCTGAAAACAAATGAATCCCGAGTTGACTCAGGAATAGTTTTTCAGTTGAGGCTTACTTTGTCTTTCAGTTGTCAAAAATATATTGAAATTTGTGCTGTGTGACACTATAGATACGACACTTTTATGTATTTCACTATCGAAATACAGATGGCGCCCCAACGAAAATTGCACTGTCAATAACTTTCGAACTATGGACATCGATATATAGATATTTGGTCCCTGAGATAACTCATAACATAAGGAGAATCAACTCGGAGTTAACTTAAGGATTTCAATTGATTGAAAACACGTTTCTGGACTTAACTTACTTTTAACCCCGACACTAGAATTATCTCGCACTGAAAAACTGGCCCTTTGAGAACTGTTTCTAAGCCTAAGCACACTTTGTTAGCAGTTTTAACCAGACCTTTATTGAGAATTGTTTTTACTATTTCTACTATTTTTTAACACATTCCGACTTACAGAAAAAAATTGAAAAGAAATCAACTTCGCTTTTCAACTGTCGTTGAACACTACTTTATTTTATGAGCAATATTGGTATTCCAGAAAATTATATTAAAAATTCCAAAGTATGAGTGGGAGCTCTCACTTATATGTAGTTATGTATAATTGATAAAAGAATAATTTGAATATTTGCATTTTTGTATTTTTTGATTACACTATACGAGTAATCAGGAAAGAGGTTTTCGTATTTCGTACTACATATTATACAATATACATTTTGTATAATATTATTTTGATTTAGATGACTGCATATTCTTGTATGGTTTCGTAATCATTTTTTTATTTTTCTGTAATTAGCAGTATTTTTCAGTGCATTTTTATCTCCGCTTAAAAAAAGCAGAATGTACAACAATTTGGTAGGTTTTTTTGTTGTATTTAACATTGTACTTTATTTAAGCGAAGATAAAAATAAACTCTATTGTAAGGTTTCGGAAGAATGTAGACTTATGTTAATGGAGTTTGTGTGTGCTGTTCTTATAGATATTTGGATGGTTAAGGCTTAAGACCCATCTAAATAAAAAAAAACACATAAATTCAGCGCCAAATGAAGAAAAAAAAAAACAAACCTGATCTGTTCAAATTTTTATATTTATTATATTGGTCGCTGTAAGGGTTAATTATTTTCGTGTGCATATCTACAAGGTGATTCGGCTAAAATGGTTGAGTCGAAACTAACCAAGGAACAAATTCCTTATAAAATTTTGTGTTATGTGTAGCTCCGCTACGTATTTAAATTAATTTAAGTCAAAACGATTCTTCACAAGAACTTAATTTAAAAATAAACAATATGGGAATGGATTCTTGGCTTTACGAAAAGCAACAAAATCATATTGCAAGTGTTGATGTTATTTTTTAATATATTTTTCCATTTATCTATTTAAGATAAAGTTAATCCCCAACTGAAAAACTGTTTCTGGGTTAACTTGAGGTTAATTTAATTCCAGGATTTCCTAACTCTGATTTAACTCAGAGTTAGTCCTGGCCGTTACAGGCGGTAGTCAACCAAAATCTTTTGATTAGTGACTCCGATGATTTTAAAATTCAATTATAGATTCATTGATTAAAACTTTGGTTAAAGACAACATTCGTTGATTTACCAGTCGCAAAAAATTTTATTTCAATTCCACAAAACCAATAAAAAAAATACTTTTTCTTTCATTTGGGTTTTTGACAAGTGCCAATAATGAGAAAAATAAGAATCAATAGTATATAGAAGGGGGGCAGCAGATGACCGGAAGTTGGGTGAGTGGGTGAAAATGTGGAGTGGGGGAGTGAAAATGAGGTTTTTTATGATTCCTGGCAGGGGGTCTACCCTATTTGAA
The DNA here is from genome assembly GCA_946251815.1 of Dasysyrphus albostriatus. Taxonomy (NCBI): domain Eukaryota; kingdom Metazoa; phylum Arthropoda; class Insecta; order Diptera; family Syrphidae; genus Dasysyrphus; species Dasysyrphus albostriatus. The sequence continues at coordinate 146,293,036 of OX276336.1, forward strand.
AAAAAAAAAATCATATACAAATTATAGAGAGACCAACAACTTTTACACTGATCAATTTTTCGCTAACCCAAAAAATATTGAGAAAACCACCAAATAACAATTTTTTTGATTTTTTATTTTTATTTTCGACAAAAAAAATTCGATTTTAATGAAATTTGGTGAAAACGTACGCTAATGTGTTTCAAGCAAGCTGTAATTTTTTTGATTCAAAATATATATATTTTGAATTGTTTCTTAATTTATTTTGAAAAAATAGACTAATTTTCAATCAAAAAAGTTTACGAAAAAATTTTTGATTTTTGAAAAATGTAGGTCAGCATTCTTTTTGTTGAAACCTTTTCGGTGTTAAAAAAAACATACAATTATTATAAAAAAAACATGCTCAAAAAAGAAAAAAATCAAAAAAACTTTTTTCAAGTTCAATTTTCTGTTCATTGTTCATTTAATGTTACTTTTAATGTAGTAAAGGAACATTAATTAACCGTTTGAGGTCCTATTTACTGAAATCCAAAGCGTTTAAACAATAATTATACCGAAGAAATCGCTTAAAATGACTGGTTTAGGAAAAAAAAACATCTTTTTTATTTATTAACTTACATATTTATCAACTTAAGTTCGATAATGTTTAACAATTAATTAAAAAAAGTTACCTTTCCAAAAATTACCATGAGAAAACGACATTTTTTTTACATTAGAGTGACCCTTAGTTAAATTGGACATAGTCTTGGAAAGCCCTCATTCATTTAAAAACATTGAAAAACAATTTCCCTAATTTTGTCAGAATTTTATTTCACCCCCTGTTCTCCCTATTTTCAATTCAAGGTACTAATTATGAGGTAAGGATAATTCTTATAACAAGCGTAAGAAATCCGAATATACAGATAAGACTCAGACAAGAAAATAATTTTCTTGAAATTTGGCTCAAAACAGAAAAAAAAATATTTTTTAAAAAGGGAATACTTACAACGCCACGCTTTAGCTTTTTTTTTAAAGCCACGATTCTATTCTGTAATATGCTTCCTAAATAAAGTTACTATTGAAAATACTTTTTGAAAAAATAATTTAAATCATAAGAAAAAATCATATTGTTTTTAATATTTAATTTTGAAAATTATTTTTTCAAAAACTATTTATAATAAGACTTTATTTAGGAAGCATATTTTATAATGGAATTGTAACCTTAAATTCAGGTTGAAATAGGACTGAGACAAGGCTGTTATTTGAGCCCTCTGCTTTTCGCTCTATACATATATAGACGACATTGAAGAGGGACTACAAGGCGGAGCACAAGTTTCAGCTAATATGTTAATAAAAGTCCTTATGTTCGCCGATGACATCGTGGTTGCTAATATTTTGTTTCCAACTTTTGGAAACTTTGAAAACCGGTTTGGCACAGGTCTATTTATTCTTCTTCTCACTAATGAAAAACCATGAAAAATATACATAATCAAAAATGGCTTTATTTTTCTTTAAAACATACTCCATGAAGTTCAATGCAATGCACGCATCGTGGAGTTTTTTGCTGTGGGGCTATGTGAAGTCGATTGTCTACGCAGATAAGCCCGAGGCGATTGACGTCTTAGAAGAGAATATTCGACGCCTCACCAAAAGTTTTTTTAATAAATTGATTGCTTCACGATGCGTCGGGCGAACCGAACCATTGTTTTAGTTATAAATTTGCACGATTTTCAAACGTTGTTTAGGAGTAAGTCTATTCATTATGAAATGGCAAACTAAACTGAGCATAAATCAGGTGACAGCTGTCAAAAAGACCAACTTCGAAAAAAGTATTACCAGATTGAAAACCATGTGTATAAAAAAACACCCTTTAGATATAATCAGCGTTTGGAATGCTTTCCAAAATATTGAGAAACAGCTCTATAAGCCCATCAAGCTACGACTTTTGTGCTCAAATAGCCCCGTTTCATTATCGCTCATAAAAATAAAACCTCATGAAAATAAAACGATGTGGGCAAGTGAGAAAACAGTGCTATATATCCATCTCTTTTTTCCTTATGGTTCACCTCATGAAATACATAAGGCCTGTCTCTTTTCCTAACACTGATGACCTCTGCTGACAAAATGCTGACATCATTCACAATGGTAAATAGCCGTCTGCCGGTCAGAGGGAAAACTTGTATCTGGGTTATTGAAATTAACCTCGAAAGAAACCTGGATCCCATGTTGTTTATGTAATACGTGTAAAAAAATAACCTCGACCCAGACCCGGAGATAATAAAACCCAGCAAATGTTGCATCCGTGTTTCTGTATGGGTGCAGCACTTGGAAAGTAACACTCACTTTCACAACAAAGCTGCAAACGTAAGCGTTTGCGAAACATCTTAACTTAACTTAACTCTCAGTCTCAAGCGTCAAAAGTATTGGCCTTGAACTTAATGATTCATTTATGGGAATACTATTGAGTTCGGCGGATGACCCATCATTTCGATGTTTTGAATTCACTTATTTGAGCCGATTGTAGTTGTTTAGTTTCGGGTTCTATGATGTGTCATCTGTCCTATTCACGACGTCTTTTTTCATTATTTATGCGGTTACCATATTCAAAATATCAAACTTAAAGATGACAAGAAAGTCAAATTTGACATATAACAGATGAACGTATAACAGATGAACAATACCGAGGCATGGACAAAATACAAAAAAAAAAAGAATCAATCGTAAATGTCATTGTACATCTACACTCAAAAAAAAACGTTATGTTATGATCACATAAGCATGATAAAGAAGATGAACAAAGTGATGGGTATTGAGCAATTCTCTCTGCGTTCTATCCGTCTGTCTATTGTACAACAGACTTTGCGGCTGGATTAATTTTCTTTAAATTGTGTGCTTAGTATTTTTCGATTTTTAGGCATTGGAACTGTTTTTTTTTTTTAATTTTTTTTTTCGATCAATTACCTAACTAACTAACTAACTGGTAATGGCTCAAAAATGGCTTCTACTATTTTTATGAATACAAACAAAAAACTGGTTCATTGTCGCTGATGAAGTTGTGAATTTGTATCTGTCATAACTTGGCTTTTCTTCAGTTTAATCTTTGACCATGATGTTTTTAGAACACTCGGTCGTACTTACTTATTCTAAATCTTGGTAGCATGAGCTTAAATTTGTCATTATGCATTCTGTTTGAACATAAACATAAAATATTTCTACTTTTCGAGGTTATTTTGTTGCAAAGTGGAATAAATTTTTTTCAACTAAATTTGCAACGATTCCAGAAATTAATTTTTGTTCTTCGAAATTCAATTAAAGCTTTCAAATATCTTTTTTAATTCCTATAGTTAGATGTTAGTCTTTGTACATGTATGTATTTGTTTTTTCTTTTTATTTAAATTTTATTTAAACAATATAACAAGAATTAATATAGGAACATTTATAGTAAATTAATTACATAGGCATTTAATTTATTTATTAATATGAAAACAAAAATTTTAAGTTTACTGTAGGTAAAGCATATATGAGTTAAAACTTGGGCAGAACGAAAAATAGAACACAAAATTTTTCGTTTATAATTTCACTGTTTGATTTTTGTATGGGATTTTCTGTATAACAAACCTCAATGTTTTTAAACTTAAGTTTTAAAAACAAGAAGCTACACACTTAAATTTTAAAAGCTGGAAAACAGTAAAGTATGTAACAGTCTTTTAAGTTTCTTCAGATTATCTCCACATTTTTAAAAACCACGTCTCCCTCACTCCTTGAATTGTGTAATTTGGAATACCTGTATTAAAAATATAGGAACGTTAATAAAATATGAAAAAGTTATTAAAGTCATTAAGGTGCAAACTTTTAAACAGCCTAATTTGAAGGTATTAGCATCACGTAGGTACGAAACATATTAAGTACGATACTAAAAAGATAAAATACATCTAGTCAAACGGTGGATAGTTCTGGTGGCTTATTTAATGTTTTCGGTTTCGCTGAATACGAATCCGAAGTTTTCCCAAAAAATTTTCACGGCAAATATGAGAAATCGTCAAAAAATTTCGAAAATTTCATAATTTTTTCGGTTTTTGCTTTATTGCTTAAAAAGTGAATCTCTTTTCCAAAAATACTTATGTTAAATAAAGTTGATATTACTACCCACATTTTATTTTGAAATCATTTTCTAGTACAACTTATAGTTTTCTCAAATACGGACGTTGAAAAATGGGTCAAAACCTATAATAAAAGGAATTAGTTCCCTTCAAAATATTCGCGAAGAAATAGAGCAGATGTGGAGAGACTAGGGTAATTTTCTCGAGATCAAAACAAAAAACATGGATTAGAGAATAGCATCAAGGACCAAATAAATAGAAGTGTTTTTATTTTTAATTTATTTCTTACGTGTCGACAAAATAAAAGTCAAAATATTTGAAAGTTGAGCAGGAGGGCTGGTTAAACTGATGAGTTTAACACAAAAAAAAATTTAAATTACCTTACTAATATTTATATTGAATTTGTTTATTAACTAACTATTGAAAAATTTACACATGAAGAACTTGATCTTATTTTCAAAGTTAAGAAATAGTTTTTAGCAGTTTTTCAAAAGTTACTGATTTTGGGCCGTTTTTCAACCATCTTTTTCGCGGAAACTATGAGTCGTACAATAAGAAAATGATTGGTGCATAAAGTGTAGGTAACTATATCAAGTTTATTTCTGCATAAATACTTTTTGCAAAAAAAAATTAACTTTTTTTTAACAAAAAGCAAAAACCAAAAAATTTACGAAATTTTCGAGATTTTTTGACGATTTCCCATATTTGCCGTGAAAAAATTTATTGGACAACTTCATATTCATGTTCAGCGATCCCAAAAATATAAAAGGAGCTACTTAAAATAATTACACGAGAACTTTTCACTTCGAGTCCTTTTTGAACACCATTTTGACTATAGACTTATATATGTTTGACTATTTTAAATTTAATCAAATGTTAGAGATGCTTAGTGCGATACTTAACTCAAATAAAATTTAAAAAAATTTTTTGTTTGGCTATACTTAAGTATCTCTTTTTAACATCGTACTAAATCGACTAAAATTTTTGTGAAATTATTATTTTTAAAGTGTTAATTGTATATGTTTTGGAAACCCATACCCATTACGTACCATCTTTTCAAATATCCCCTGCTCTCTTGTTTCGTAATGAACAAAATGAAAATCAAATATCCTTGGATTGCAATGAAAATAAACAAATAATCGAAAATGTCGTTCTGGCTAAAGAAGCATGCTATCATTTCAACAGTCCACGATAAGCCCATCAGCATAAATATTCGAGCAAACAATCCATAATTTAAACAAGAATATCTAACAATATTGAGTTTCATAAAAATAACAACAAAATACAGTTAGTTCATGTACATACTTGATAGCATTTGTAAAAGGGGGAACTCGATTGAAAATTATATAACGTTTATATACTTTCCATATGGTCAGGATGAACATCAAAATGTTAAATGATAATAGAATAATTCTTTCAGTGCAGAAGAAAATTATTTTGCCGTATTTTTCTCCTGAAATTATTAAAAGCCAAAACGTTATAAGCAAATATAGTTATGTTTTGTACTTAAACAAGAGCTAATACTTACTACTAAACCAACAATAATTTGGCTTGCCAATTACTGGTTTATATTCGTCACCAATCCAAGTTGCACGTTGAGAATACCACATGATTCCAAGCATCAGGGTAGGTAGTCCCCAGCAAAATAATGAACATAATAAAAAAGTGCTACTTATGCTATGTACAAGCGTACTCTTATCCAAATTATAACAAATATTGAAACTTATGACTGAAAGCCAACAATAACTAGCTAGGAAGGAAAAGTATGTTGTGTAGCCTGTTGGAAGAAAGGTATACTATCTAATATTATTGAATGTTTGTGATATATAAAAAATAAAATATAATGAAGCTATGTATTTAAAGAGGATTGTTAGAATCGTTAAAATAAAACAAATTGGACTCAAAATTGTTGGAGCCACTATTGAGAAAATCAAAAACCAAAACAAAAGCCTTTATGGCAGCTGCAGGTACCTACCATTTATTAGTTTCTTACGCAAAAATTGAATCAAATAGTACACCATGCTTACACTTATTTACTGATTTTAAATTATCAAAATCGTTAAGGTGCGCTCCCATTTGTGAGTAAGAATGCTATGACCTACGAAACAGGGTTGCCATGTCTTGAACAAGTTCGATAGCACAATTTTGAAATATTTGTAGCCCAAAATTGGAGCCAAAAAAGGAGCTTAAATAGATCACAATTACAATTTATTTAAAAACGATGGAAAAATAAATACATTTTTAGCTTATAAAAGAAAGAAGAATTTAAATGGAAATTCTGTGAATAACGGAGAAACTGAATAATTTTAAAGTGAGGTTTGCTGCCGTTGATTTAAAATGTCAAAATGGTCCTTGCGTCTGACTCTTTTTGAATTTTCATATCTGATTTCACCTTTGTATTCATTAAAAAGAGTTAAGCCTAGTTTATACATCCATGCAAAATGTAGTTTTCATATAAAAAATGCTTTTTTTTTCCTAAACGTGAAAAACTGTCAAAGACTGAATGCAATTATTTTGATGACAAAAATGCAACCAAAACAATTTTTTTGACAAAAGCAATTTTCTTGGTGTAATACCTCGTGGCATGAGGGTTAGTGCGTAGGACTGTCATGCCAAAGGTCTGGATTCGATTCCTAGCCGCTGCCACCTAAAAACAGAAATGTTTTTTTCGCGAGGTACTGCCTCTTGCGAGGAACTGACAAATCCTCCAAAAGTATATTTGTCATGAATACGTGCTTCTCATCTAGCCGTTCGGACTCGGCAAAAAGTTGTAGGTCCCCTCCATTCCTGCCAAAAATACGCACACAGGAATTGGTTGAGAGTTGTAAGTCACTAGGCCTTGGTTCTTCACGAGCTGTTGTGCCACCAAATTTTTTTTTATTTAATTTTTTTTGCTGCATAAGTTATTGATGTTTCATTTCAAATTTGATTTCACTTCTCTTTGGAGTATAAATTAGGCTTAGACGCAAAAAATCATCGTGTAATAGAGGACCATTCAGTGAATAAAAAGTGGTGCCCATGTGTAGACTCTTTAAAGGGTATAATTAGAAGGAGAGAAATGTTATGTTTTATTTAAACGAAAACAAAAATATTGCCCAAGATAAGATTTGGGCTATTAGTAGCCCAATTATGATTAAGCTGTCATACTGAAATTTTTGTTTTTTTTATGGCAAGTACCGTTATATTTGCACAAAAACAACATCTATTTTCAATCTAGGGAATCATCATAAGTTCAAATTTGGATGAAAATTATTTCAGTGGTTTGGGCTGCACGTTGAGATACAAAACAGACCGACAGAATTATGCCATTCACATTTTTGGTGTTCTCTATCATCGTAATATTATGATTGATTATTATAATCTAAAATGAGTATTCTGCTCGAGTCCAAAACCTGCCATAACTTATTACGCTACTAAAAACTACACTTTACCAATTTTATAAATGTCTTACCTAAAATCATGCAAGGGACAGCCGGAAATTGATATCCCAAATTTTCTATGGAATGTGTTAAAAATGCAACGCTTAGAGTACTTAAATAACAAAATACTGATTTTGTATGCAATGCATTGGAATGCGGAAAAACTATTTTGGACATTATCATAGTCAAAATTATAAATGGTACTGAACTGAGCATAACTGAAATAAAAATAATTAATATATGTATTTCACAATTATATATAAATATTATAATTTAATCAATGAAAACATACTTATTGCAGTAATTTTCCGAATAGTTGTTTGTTCGAAAATAGATTCACAAAAGAGAAAACTTATTGTTGAATTTGTTGTATTTGATTGAGTTGTATTTGCGCTATCAGATTTGTTCACTGGTTGAACAACAGGTGACGTGCAGGCTAAGTCTTTTGGTGCTTCAATAAGTGTTCCGGGCTTTAAAGAAAAACAATCAAAACAAGAGAGTTTAAAATAAGTTAAGGACATGTGTAATGCATACCAGAAATGAGTTATTTCTATCTGATGTCTGGACACAACTTCGTCTCAAATGATGTCCAAATTTGTTTAAATTACTGACTTGTCCATTGTTGGTTGATTCCACACATGATAAGTTTTCATATAAGAAAATTTCACCCTGATGTGGACAGCAAAAAATCGCAGTGTGCTCCGTATTGATTATGGAGTATTCATATTTGCTGGAATTTTGATTTGCAGCACTCAGAGTGGACATCCAAATTATCACACTTATGATAAAGATGATGGTCTTAGGTTCAGCCATAGTTCCTGCAAGGAAATTTTAAATAAAAACCTGAGGAAAAAATATTATATTATTCGTCAGTAAGCCAGAATTACACACGTTAGTTTACTTATGAAATTACGTAAATCTTATTAAAGTTCCTTACAACAGCAATTACAGTAAAAACGAGCTTACAGTAAATTTTACTTATCGTAAACGGAAAACTTATCAGTGCCGTTTGAGTAAGTTGTGAAAACTCCGTAAGTGAAAAAAAAAACGTGTTTCAAGTTTTTCTTTCAACTAACAGCTTACGTGAGTTGATAAAATTTACTGTAAGTCACTAAAAAAATAATTTAAATTGCACTAAGTCATCTGTGGCCAATTTAAGCTCACATAAATTGTGATAAATGTGATGCCGTGAAATAAGCCCCTGTTCTATTTTTTCTATTCTCATTCTTATGACATCATTTTCTTTATGCATTTTATATTTTATTTAAGTCGTGCGTTTTCACCACAACATCTTAATAATGGAATAAATTGCCATTTGCCATTTGCAAACTTGCCACTTTTTAATATGTTTAATATAAATCGAAGGCTATGCTGAATTAGACAATTTTACTCTTGAACATTTTTGTTCAAAATTAAATCTAGCATAGAAAAGTATGATAACAAAAATTATCTAAAAAATTTTTAGCAGCAAAAGTAAGCGAAAACCGACAAAAAATATTGAAAAATCAAAGATTTCCTAATTATTTATTTAATTGCCCATACATTTTTTCAGGGCAAAAAAACGATCAAGATGTTCTTAAACAATATAAAGAAGAAGCTCACTTTATAATGACATGTTCAAGGATACTTTTCCATTCAAAACGGAAAGAAATTCAAACTTTACAATTTTTAAGCTGTTTTTGCCCGAAGAATTTTATTTTGCTAAATATGACAAATTAAACATTCTTTACACCTAGCACCTAGACATACATGAATTGCAAAATCTTATGTTCGAATATTTTTTCGATTTTAAAATGTATACCTTATATGCTACCTAAAAAGAGACTTATGGGTCAAAACTGAGAAAAATGATAAGAAATCGTAATGCTTTAATGGGTGCATATATCTCTGTCAGTATTGAAAATGCCATTTTAAAGCCTTGCGAGTCTCTACTTTATTTTCGTTAAGCAAGTGTTGAGCCTTTTTTTTTTGCTTCAAAAAAGTTATGCGCAATAGTTATTAAAATATTTAGAAATCTTTAATTTTTCAATTTCTTTGGTTTCAGTTAAATTTTCCTGCTTAAATATTTGTATACAATTTTTTTCTCATATGCAACCCTTCATTTCAATAAGAAATTTAATTTAAAACAAAAAGTTTTGAGTTTGAAATTGCCATATTTGGCTTAGTTTCTGAGTTTAATCACACATATTGGAAATTGCCAGTGTGGCCATTCACTCAGAAACGCAGGAATGAATTTAGTAGGATTTTTGGTGTTAAGCATAACTTTGTCAAAAAAAAAAACCTTATTTTTTTTATTTTTATAAATAAGTTCCTACTCTCTAACTATACAAAATATGAAGAAAATCTAACTTCTCGTTTATGCTGTAATTCGATAAACAGCAGAAAGCAATATAACTAAAGCTGCGCGTACAGTGATGCAACAAAGCGATGCGATACGAAAAGCGATGCGACAACAATTCGAGATGCGATAATAAGCTGCGACATAATAGTGCTCACAGTAAAAGCGATTTTGTGCGGTTGTGTTTCTCGATTGTTAAGTGTCAAATCAAAATAGATTCGATTTGAATTTTAAAATGAAAGTTTATATTTGAAGCTCTCAAGAGGAAGACAAATATACTTGAAAAGAAATGAATTAGGAGAATCAAAGATTAAATTTATCACTTTATTTAATTTAATTCCTTTATAATTATTACCATTAAAATTATCTAAAAATTGAACCACACACACAACACAAACACTGAAATATTAAAATTTTACTCAAACTCGCTTAAAAAAGTGGTTAGAAAAGTTTTTTGAGCAAGATGCTGGCAATGCGAGAACTTCGCACGCAAAAATAAATACAAATATTTTTTTCTATTCCAAACATTTCTCGTACCGCATCGCTTTGTCGCGCCACTGTACGTGCAGCCTAGGCCGACGCATGCGAATTATTTCATAGCAAAAATAGTTTTTTTTAATTTTTTCTCTAGCAATGTAAAACCTTAATTTAAGTTTACAAGTAATCAATTTTGAGAAACTAAATCAATCAGGAAATAACTTTGACAAATTTTTTCTAATAGAACTTAAACGAAATCACAGACAAGATAAAATATAAAATTATTTTCATACAAAACAGATACTTATTGCTTTACCATTTAATTCACTTCAAATTTAACAAAAATAGCAAGAAAAACTTAATTTTTAAAAATCAAAATAAAAAGTAAAATATTTAACAAATAGTTAAAGAGGCACAGCTTCACAGCGCAGGTTAAAACAGCATTAAACTAAACCACCAAGCTAACTCTGCATTCAACTTCTCAAAAAGTCACACAAGAATGATTGAATAAAAAAATATGCAAAATTAGATACCAATACAGAAACTAACAACTCGTACTTTAAGAACGCTTTACTTCACTTTCCCTTTTGCATTGTATATACTCGTACGAACAAATTAATATAAATGAAATTTTTACTTGCAAATTATTAATGTGTATCTGATTTTTCATTTTTTTTTCAAGTTCAAATGGGGAACAAAAAAAGCGATATCAGGGCTTAGCAATGCTTATACAAAAAATGACAATACAATTATTCAGATATATGAGTAACATAGAATATAATCAACCAAAATATATGCCTCATTGCAATGTTAATTGAATTTTGGTATAAACAAAATTATTAAAATTCAAAAACAGTTGTATATGTTTTTATAAACCTATGTACATATACAGTCCCTGGCCATATTATAAGACCCACTGTGAATTTTTTAGAAACTCAAATTATCTGCATATTCAATTACTGTTGTGTATATTTAAGGAATTATTTTTGACATTTTACTTTATTGATAGTAATTGGTATCTAGGAAACATAGTATTTGGATCTGTTTTGAATTTATTTTGACATCTTGTGTTTCAATGCTTTCATATGGTTGCTAAATTAAACAAAAGTAAAAATCAGTTTTCTATCGCACTCTCGTTTGCTGCAGTTAAAGGAATGATTTTATGGGGTTATGTTTGTGGAATTTTTTCCCACCTAAAATTTGGAATTTGGGATATTATTGATTCTTTGTAGAGAACGACAGTGTTTATTTACAGAAATACGCCAGCATTATGACGAATAAATAGTGAGGTATGTATGTATGTATGTACCAAAAGGACTAGATCGTCAAAACCCATGAATTGTTATACCACACGGCATTTCTTGTATTACATAAGTCTTCTATATAAAGGCAAAAAGCTGAAGGGCTGAGTTCGCATCCTTGTTTCAATCCTACTAGCGCAAAATTTGTTCTATAGTACCAACATATATCGCAAGTGGAAATAACAAATGTCAAGTTATCTATTTATTGTATCAATGATGTTAGAATCTCGAAATACGAACGTAGTCGCACAACAAAAAAGTAATCTGCCATTTAGTTATTCTTCTCTCATCACTTTCAAATTACTTCTAATAAAACTACAAAAAATCGTCACGTTTTGCTTTAATGAAGATATTTATGATGAACAAATTAATAATTTTATTTGTAAAAAGTCATTAGCCTTTCAATTGAATCGACTAGTTAAAAAATTTTATTTTTCTTTGAATTAACACTTTTATATTACCTGATGCTTGCAGAATATTTTAACAAATTGGTGGAGCTATTTAATAAAAAATGAGATTTAGAGACTTATACTTAAAGGCAATCTTTGTGAAAACTCTCAACATCATTTCGTCGTCATTTTATGAAAATTAATAAAGTCTATTTTTTTTCGAAATTAAGAAACGTCTTGTAAATACAACTACATATGTTGAAAGTCGTGTTTGTATTTGGCCATTTTGTACCTTTTTCCATAAGCTACGCTACTCAAAACAGCTGTTTTATTTATTCTATCCTCATTCTTATTAGTCTAGTCAACGAAGTCTCAAAATTATTAAATAAATGTAATTAATCATGCCTCCTGGGTTACTATTTTATATGGTAGGACTGACTAACATACAAAAAGTACCCAGCCCAAGGCGACAAGTTTCATCAAGGAAAGGGGGTTAAAGGTCCCCTTAGTTAATTTTTCATGAATATTTTGAAAATTAAGGGCTAGTTTTTCAGTTCAGAGTTAACTCTGAGTTAAATCAGGGTCAGCCAATCTTGACAATAAATTATCTCTGAGTTAACCTAGAAAGAATTTTTAGTTGAGGATTAACTTTATATTTCATTTGTCAAAAATCTAAGGCCATTGATATGTGACACTATGGATACCACCCTTTTATGCCTTCCACGCATCGGAATAGATCGCCACAACAGAATTGCACTGATAATAACTTTCACTATCGAAATCAAGATGGTGCCACAACTGAAAAGGCACTCAGTTTGGTCCTGAGTTAACTCACCAAAGTGGGTGAGTTAACTCTGAGTACACTTAGGATTTCAACTAACTGAAAAACTCGTTACTGGAGTTACTCATTTTTAGTCTCGAGACTAGGATAATCTCACAATAAAAACTAGCCCTCAGGGCCAGTTTTTTAGTTCAGGATTAACTCTGAGTTAAATCAGAGTTAGCTAATCCTGTTTTTCAGTTGAGGATTAACTTTATCTTTCAGTTATCAAAACTATAGGCCCATCGATGTGCGACGCTATGGATATTTTTCGCCTTCAGACTTTAAGCTGACGTACTGTCATTTTTATTTTTAGAACAGTGACTCACTTGAATGAGTTTCTTTCAATTAACACTCCTTACATGGTCCCTCTTGTTTTTGTTTTTGAATCATTTTGTATTCAGTGTTTAGCTGTCATTCCTTTCCAATTTTCAAACTCAATATGGTAAAATTATCATAAAACACTCAATCAATTCATTGTCGGTAACAAATTTCATTCCCTTTTGAAACTAATCAAACTTCAGGTTGAATTATATAAGTAAGTAGTTTTATGATTAAAAACATTATTTAATAGCCTATTTGTTCGAAAATAAGAGAAGAATAATAATTTTAATATTTTCTAAAGAGGATTCAATGTTTTGATTGATTTTTTTTTTTTTTATTAATAGATTAAGAAAGTTTTCTGACAGCAGTATTCTTTGATTTTTATAAATAACTGAACACTATCTGATTTAGCCAGTTCTAAGTTTTAAGATCTCAGCGTGTTTTTAACAACTTAGCCACTTAAAAGTGATTTTGACTTTTGACTAAATTCTTAAAATACCAATATCTTTTTGAATGGTTAATTTTTGAAAACAATAGGTTTTTTTCCAGAGTATCAACATAATCTCCAAATTTGGATAAATTACTTTTCAAAAACATTAACTGTTTAAGAGTTGTGTACGTTAAAATAAAATATTTTTGACTTTTCGCCACTTTGAAATCTCAATATTTTATAATAATAATATATAATATTTATAACTCAGCACTCGTACGGGAGAAACTGTCAGAACCTTCTAAGTGTAATACTTTCACGTCTATAAACTGAGTATATTTTGAAAAACTTTGACATATACGAGTTAAAACCAGAAAACTGTTAGTTTTGGCTATTGACCAAATTCTTTTAATAATTATACCTGTGGTATTTGGGAGAAACATGATAACTCCTTTTCAAAATTTGCGTCTTAACTTTACTTTACATCTTGCTAGAGCCTAAGCTAGTTTACCGATTTTCATCATATTTGAAATATACGTATATGAACATAATCATACAAGGTGAAAAGATCTACAAATATTACCCGATATAGTTTCCGATAGCATTTACCGTTAAGTAGTTATTCCCAAAAAAACGATAATTTTTGTCAATTTACATTTTTTGAAATAGCTTTATTTCCAAAACCGAATACACAAATATAGGGTAACCGGAATTAAATTAAGATCTATTCATTGTATACAGCTTTTATGATTTTATTTTAACAATTACAAAAACTTACACTTAACATATAATTTAAAAATAACTTTAAGGGTTGGGTATAAATTTAGTAAATTAAAAACTTGCTTTCGAAATCTCGTATAACGAAGCCGAACTATAAAGCTCTACTTTTCATAATTTGGCAGTAACAAAATCCCGTTTTTTATAATCTCACAATAATGAAATCTCTCAAACTAAATTTTTGCAAATCAAAGTCTGGCAAATTTTAATTGCATAACAACAAATACATTTTTTTAATCAAAATCTGAGATTATGAAAACTGAAAATTGCGAGATTATGATATAAAAAATTTTCAATTTGCGAGATTTTGCTACACGAGACTTTAAAAAATTTAAATTTCCATATTCGAGATTTTGGTTTGCGGGATATCGTACCACCTGTCCCTTACTTTAAACTTGCTCCAAAGCTCATAGTTCTTAATATACATTCATATGTAAGTAAATTGACTTAATTAAATAACTTAACAAGTAAATGGCAATATTTTCTTAAATTATTATTAAAATTTTTATTTTCTGAGGAAAATTCATATATTTTATTTTAACATGAAATTTTTCAACACATTAATTTCCTTAAATATTTTAACAGAGCATTTTTTATTTATTTTGTATTCAATGAGATAAATATATATTCTACTTTAGCTGTTATAAAATGTAGTGTATAAAATAAAATACACAGTAGGGTAGTCCTTATTTTAAAAAGTTTTGGGCACACCCTGTTTTTTGTTCATTGACATCTTTAAACAGTACCCTAATTTTTTTTAACCACGTTAACACATGCCGCACTGAGCTTAAAACAAACGCTCCTAAGAGAGTTAGGGCCTCTTAAAATCATTTTTAGCTCCAAAAATAACAGTACTTGGTATATAAAAGATAAGAAAAAGCTTAGTTATTTCAAAATGTGTGTATAGTTACATGAATATTTTTAAAAGTTCCGTATTTCCAAGCAACTTCAGCATTTTGAGCAAGCGTGTGTGACTTAGCTGTTTATATGTTTTTTTTTTTAAGCTAGCGTAGGTAACAGATTTTAAAATTTACTTAATTAGTTCTGTAAATCAAACCAAGGGATATTACTTGGTTTTGGTCGGTTTTATAAAAAATTAAATTCAAATTTTTGTAATCACTGCGGCATATGTGTTTATATAATCTGATTATCCTGAATATTTTTTGTACAAGTATCTAATGTAGAAAAACATAAAAAGGGCTGCTCAGTAAAAACAAACAATTTTTTGTTCTCCATACAAATAAGAACCACCCTATTGTACATTAGGGGTATCGGATTTTTTTTTTAATTCAAAATGTGTATCGTAGATCTTGAAAAGGATTTAGACGGAAGTAATTTTTGTTCTGCGACGATTTCCAAAATTGAATTTTGAGACCCCGCGAACGGTTTTAGGTAAGAAATTACAATTCGAAAAAGTGGTCAGAAAAATAATTTAAATAAGCTTCAATGTGTAGTCACAGTTACTTAAAGTGATTTTTGTTTGCTTTTGTAACATGCTGCTAAGAAAATTTAAATAAAAAACTGTTCCTTAAAACGCCATAACTTTTTACCTTAAACCTTTAGGGTAGCTTTCAAGAAATCTATCAATTTTCTAGCCGTTTTCGATTACTTTTTTGTATGGAATGCTCGAATTGGCCCGAAAACTTTATACAGCGTTTTTAAAGTAATAATCGGTCAATACAATTGAGTACTTGTGACCACATGTCGACGCAGTTTTTCGAATTATAATTTTGTACCTTAAAATGGCCGCGGGGTCTCAAAATTCAATTTTGGAAAATGTACAAGAAGAAAAATTACTTCTTTCTAAATCCTTAACAAGATCTACGATACCCATTTTGAGCATTAATTTAAAGTCAAAATTGTTCGTTCTTTTAATTCCTGTAGCTGGTTGACATTATTTTTCAACCTGATGATCTACAAAAATATTTAAGAACTACTTATAAGTTATTGACTGCACACATAAACATACATATGTACGTATTTTTATTTGTCAACGATTTTATCTGTAACCACTTTATTTGTTTTAATGCCATTTAATTGCAGGTCGATATTGCTGGATGTCGTTTTATTTGAGATGGACTGGCTATGGCGCTGGGGTAGGTACCTATTGGATGAATATTTAATAAAAAATATTAATTATTGACTAAATTATAAAATAAAATAAATAGAACAGCTCCTTATTCTATGTAATTATTTTACTATCCATAATATATTGAATAATTATATAAATTAAAAAAAAAATAAGTAAGCTAATACATATTAAATGCATATGAAAAAAAGGATGTAACTCAAATAAATATATCCAAAACATTTTTAATAAATAATTAAGAAAATTTAACCATCTATTAGACTTCTATAAAGTAACTAAATTTTTGTTTTAATACATATATGTATGTTAAACAAATTTTGAATCTGAAACAAAATTGTAAAACAATATTCTTTTGTTTATTAAATTCAAATTAAAGGTATATGGAATAGAGCTCATTTAGAACTTGAATTTTAACATTAAACAAATGTAATAGAAAATTTAATTTGTTTTAAATTACATAACGCAGCTATAACTATTTATTGCCCTGCTTTTAACAACAAACTATTTTGGACTAATGGTGGGTTTTCGTTTTTGTGCTTAATTTGAAGAGTGTTTTAAAAAACCTTTTACCTTTTCGTTATGTATTTTTGTATTTTCTTTTTCCAAACAAGCAGTGCAAAGATAAGATATCCTTGAATACAATTAATCACATCGATGACATAGAATAATTTACTTAATCTAGAATTAGATCCAACTAAGTATGATATTATTTCTATTGACCAAGCTACACCCATGATAATGAAGAGACGAAGAAAAATTCCTAGTCTATAAAAAATTTATAAAATATTATGTAAGCCTAAAATATATTTCATTTTATATTCCACTTGTATGAAATCTATACCTTTCTTTTTCAGTACGGATTTTCCTCTGACTATCGTCACTTTTCATCATATGATTCACTTCCTTTTGAACGCTACTGATTTGAAGAGCTGTCAGAATGAACATGACACTATTGAAGGAAATAATGATGACGATAGGACTATAAAAGTATATCATGGCTGACCATCCATTTCTTACTGCAAGCAAAGTTGGGAGTTAATTATTGTTTAGCTAAATTTCATAAAACTTTTAGTATAATTTTGAAAAACTCAAAAAAAAAAAATGATTCCACTTAATTTTGAGACAATAAATGCAAAAACAACACAAACCGTTAAACCAGCAATATTCATTGGTTGCAATAGCTGGTTTCCAATGATTAGGAATTAAGGATGACACTTTTGCTAAGTAAGTTATACAAAGGGATATCAAAGCCAAACCCCAAGCGTAGATGGAATAGAATATAAATCGTTTATTCTCATTGTGTCTTCCACCTGGTGAACGAATGTTGTAGAATATGTCAAAACCTATAACGCTGAGCCACAAAAAGCTAGCCATAAAAGAAAAATAAGCAGAAAACCCTGAAATAAAAATAAACAAATAAATATTTTTTAAAACAACAAAACTATCTTACCAAATAAAGTGCATTTAAATTTTGAGAGGTTTTTAAATGGTATTAGAATAAGTGCAGCCAGTATTGAAAACCCACAGCATAGACCCAACAAATAACAGCAAAGTGATTTGCCATGCAACGTCCTGAGTTCTGGTACTGCCATGTAAACAATCATTGTCAAAATCATGAACGGAACAGAAAACAACATCACTAACAATTAAGCAAAAAAAAAAAATGTATTGAAAAATTGTTAATTGATAAAAAAAGATAGATATGGACCTACCCCATCCAAAAATTTTGATCTTTGTTTCTTCCTGTTTTGTATTAATAACACAGTTCATTGGTAAAAGGACATATGTCTTACCAATATTATGTGCATTTAAACAGAACTCATCTTTCGAAATGAAAACTTTATCATACCATCTGAATAACGAGCCATTCTTAATAAAATAAAAATTTTACAAATACCGAAAATAAGTATGCAGGCACAATTCTTACCTCAAATAAGCTGAAATTATGAGCGCCACTGAAATACGGGTCTAAAACATACATATTTCTTTTGCAAGCCCGACCATATTGAATGGCGAATTCTTTGGTAACATCGACTTCCCTGAGTTCACTATTGCCTTTAGTTATGTTTATTTTACTCGGATATGCCATACTGCTGTTGAAAGTCACACACTTTGCATTAATGTATATTTCTCCCTTGGGACAGCATAACTTAAAACAAGTTTTCAGCTGGCAGATACATCCCCTAACATGAGGCTCTGCTGGAATTTCTTCCCAAAAGGTATTAGTTGTAGATGTGAAATTTTTGCATAGATGTGCAGGAAGTATAAGGCCTTCATATGAATAAGATCCATTGGGAAATTGCTGGTGGCCGGTTATGTTAACAGAATCGGTAACCGCACATGGACTATCTTTGCTCGTGCTTGTTTTAAAACTATTGCGGAATATGTAAGCTAAAGTTAATAATAGCAGAGTTCCTGTTAACAACGCTAAGATTATCAACTTATTCATGTTGGAAAAAGATTCTTTGAAGGAACTTTTTGTAAAAGTTGTAGTCTTAATTTATTCTTCAAAATTATTTTTATTTTAAAAATAGTAAGGCATCTGAAAGAAATTGTAAAATTTGGAAATTAAGAAAAAAAAAACCATAGACATTTTTGACTTAATACCTATACTTCCTATACATGCCCTGTCCATAGTCCATATATTAAGTATGCTTTTTTTGTTTTCAAGAAATTAAAAAAATGGAATTTTTACTTGGAGTCTTATCAATAAGAAATTTTGGGAGCATAATGATCCAAAAAAACCAAAAAATTCTTTCAAACTCCACGTTTTCAAAAAAAGCTCAGTTTTTAGTTCTTCAAATTTCTATGTGTGAATACAACTTTTGAGTAAATTATTTATAGTCTAGCCAATTTGTGCTCACAAAGCTCTAGCGAGCAAATTGTGGGGTAGTTTTGTATTTCCTCTCTTTTATGTTTTCGGGGGTGCTGAATCCGAATCTGAGGTTTTCGACTAAAATTTCGTGACGCAACATGAAAAAAAATGCATTTTTTGGGAGTTTTTCACTAATGGCTCAAAAACTACCAATTATTAGAAAATTAAATTACAGTACCGTTAAAAGTATATACAATTTCCGATAAATTTCTGTTTAAGGTATTTTTTGCAACAATCCATTTGGACTTAAGCGCTTGTAGAAAATATTGAGGTATTTTTACTGCTTTCGAAAATCCACTTGAAAGCACTAAATAACTTATTTTCGTGAAAAATTTTAATTTGTATCTACCATATGGACCAAGACATGCGCTGAGTTTGAATCTGGTCTTGAAATCGTTCTATCATGTCAAGTTTTTGAGATATTCGAATCTAAAGATTTGAAAAAATGCGTTTGTCGAGGTAATTTTTTTCGAAAAAATGTTTATGGTCGTTCTAAAGCATGAAAATTTAACTTCTATTTTTTTGTTGAATTTTTTAAATACCACTATTCATCTTCGAGAAATCGTTGGCCTTCGTTGGCTATACGTTATTTGAAAAATCCAGTCAATTTGTGCTCAAAAGGGTCCATAGCGAGCAAATTGTGGGGTAGTTTTGATTTTCCCCCTATTTAATGTTAACTTTAATGCTGAAACTGAATCTCAGGTTTTCGACTAAAATTTCGTGACGCAACATGCAAAAATGCAAATTGACTGAATTTTTCGAATTAGGTAGTCTAAGACAAGAGCTAACGATTTCTCGAAGACAAATAAAGGTATTTGAAATATTCAAATAGAATTTTGAAGTAAAGTCTTCATACCTTAGTCTGATCCTAAGCATTTTTTTTTTGAAAAAATTACCTCGACAAGAAATATGACGCCTTATTTTCATACAAAAGACGCAATTTTGTACATGTCGATTCGAATATCTCAAAAACGTGACATGCCAGATTCGAATACAATGCATTACGGACCATCAGAAAAGTATACCTTGGTTCATGTGACAGACAAAATTAAAATTTTACACATAAAGTAATAACTTAGTGATTTCGACCGGATTTTTGAAACAGTAAATATACGTCAATTTTCTACTAGCGCTTAAGTTTAAATGGATTGTCGCAGAAATAAAACCTTAAACAGAAATGTATTGGAAATTGTGTAGAAATGCATATTTTGCTTTTTTTCCATGTTGCATCACGAAATTTTAGTGGAAAGCATCAGATTCGAATTCAGCATCCCAGAAAACATAAAAGAGGGGTAAAATCAAAACTTCCCCACAATTTGCATGGTAAAAATACAATATGACTAGACTATTAAAGAACTTTATTTGTATTTTCAAAAAAGCCACAAACAATACTGTAAGTATTTTTTGTTTTTTTTTTTTATTGAGTTTTTTGAAATTGCCCCTCCTGATGTCCAAGCAGGTGGAAATATTACCCCTCCATCATGGGATTTTTTTCTTGCCAACTTCCAACGTTCACCCTCTGAATTTTTAAACATAAGCGAAACAAAAATGTTGGTACACAAATCTAAAGTATTTATTTATGTGCCAATAAAAACAAAATTAAAAAAATCTGTTAACCTGTTTTTGAGACAACGAATATCCAAAAAAGAAAATTGAAACTTTTAAAAAATTCATACAAGATTTATTGACAATTATGGTATGAAATATTATTTAATACTTTTATTATAAGTAGTTTGTATAAAAACAATAATCAAAATCCGTTCAGCCGATAGTGGGAAAATTCAAAATTAAAAAAAGTCATTCTATTAATTGTTGCTAAGGGTAAAATTTAAGTAAATCGCACTAATTTTAACAAACGAAAAAAGTTTAATAAAAATCGAAGGAGCTTTTAAAGAAAAAAAATATATTTTTCTTGATGGTTTTTAACTTTTTTATCGAAGATACCCTTATTTTGTCATTAAAGTCAATTTTTTTCTAAAAAACACTTTAGGAAGTGTATAAAAATCCTTAAATACCAAGTTTCATAAGAACCTCAAAATATTGAACATTGTTTTTAAAATTAAAAAAATATTTTTTGTGAAAATTTTGCTACAAGCAACTATTTTGGTTTTAGTTACTCCTGCATTAAAAGTGGAAATACCATTTCGGAGAATATCGGAAGTAAAAAAGATTCTTTGGGGAGGTGCCATTTAAAAGAAATGGTTGCCTACCCAAAGGTAGCCTTTACTAAAAGAGTTGTATTAAAAAGTTAAAGTTGAGCCGATAAAAAAATAAGAATAAGAATTTGTAAAATTGCTAAAAAAAATTACTTGGTTTGGCAGGTACCGTTAATTATTTTTAGTTCTAAAAAAGAACACTATATGAACATACATATACCAATTTAAAAAAATTAAGGATCTGTTTTTATTTTCACTAAGAGTGGATTTCGATTTCCAGCCGCTGCCACCTAAAAACAGAAATGTTTTTCGCTAGGTACTGCCTCTTGCGAGGAACTGACAAATCCTCCAAGAGTATACTTGTCATGAATAAGTGCTTCTCATCAAGCCGTTCGGACTCGGCAAAAAATTGTAGGTCCCCTCCATTCCTGCCAATAACACGTACACAGGAATGGTTGAGAGTTACAAGTCACTAGGCCCTGGTTCTCCATGAGCTGTTGCGCCATCAAATTCATTTTTTTTAAGAGTGGATTTAGGGCCGTCCAAAAATAAAATAATATTTTATACTCAACGCACCCTCAAGCTAAATAGAAAAGGAATTGAATAGACCAGAAATCCACTCGAACATAAATAAACTGCATTCTGTTTAGATATTTTTGTGAATTAAATTTTATTTCTATTTCTACTCAGTTCATGTTCATCTCGTGTTAAAACCTTAACGACAAATGGTTTTTGCATTAAAATTGGGACAGGAAATCCTCATGTGGTTCCCTATGGGTCTTGTTTTTATATAAATTTTCTTAAAAAAACTGAATAAAAATTTAAGGCCAGAGTTTCACTTAACGGAAATAAGTTTTGGCGTCAGTTGAAAAAAAAAAACTAACTTATTTATCTAGCCATTGCATGGCCAAAGTAGTTATAATTTTGTAAACCGATACTTCTACATAATTGAAAATAATATTCCCCTAACAAACTTTACAATATTTCTTTTTTTGCAACAAAAAGAAAATGAAGACAGAAATCCATTTTCTTTCAACATAATTTTGACTTTTTGTGTTTTTACACTTCCTTTTTAATTGCTTGACTTTTTCACTCAAAACTTTGTGTACCGTACCGTATATTATCAAGTATTGTAAGTTTAATTTAAAGCAAAAATGTTGGAAGTGGGTTTTTTAGTTTTCACATTTTTTTTTTTTTTTTGTTCTTTTAAATTCACTTATTTGTTTCGTTTGGTGAAATGGACAATGAATATTCTACAGGCCAATGAATCTTCTACAGGCCTTCTATTAACAATTAATTCTCACTCACCACAAGGCACAAAATAATAGTTCTGGTTAATTTTGTACTCGTTTAAAAATGGACTCTTTGTGGCTTGGTCTTAATTATTTTTTGAATTGCCACTTAAACTAAATTTTGTTTTTGCACCACCATTTTTAGAAGCATTTAAAGTTTTCCGAACTAAATTTACAATTTTTACTTTAGTAAAACATAAGTCTTCATCTAGTTATTACATAAATATTTTTTGTTTAAAGAAAGTTAAATTTTTTTTTATTTTGAAAGAAACACGGAGAATATAAAATATTATTTGAAAGTTCTTTTGAGGCCTTAGAATTTTCCAAAAAAAATTGTTAGTTCTTAAGTCGATACCTCCTGTTTATCGAAACGTCCAGCTAATAGAAAATACTATTGTTTTATGTAAAACAGGATTTACTTCATAGTGTCTCTACATTCCATGTGTACTTAGTCAATTTTGATATACCTTAGCTAATTAGTCTTCAAATTTTATGTGAAAAATAAAATAATTTATTATTATTTTTTATTATCAAGACACCCGTAAGGATATTTCATGGGTTTGAAATAAACAGGCAAATGTTTATGAGCTTCACAATAAAATTTGTTACTTAGCTTCTTCAATTTTTTTGGTGATTCTGATATTGATAACATTTTCAATGTCATATATGTATGTAATGTAGGTATATGTAAGTTTTGATAAACCATCTAGGATAACTAAATGTTTATTACAGTCATAACAGTCAATTCATTAACCCTTAATGTTATAAATATTTGAGTATACTTAGACTTACCTAGAAACAATTAACCCAAGCCAACATAACACGTGTGTATTACAGTGCGTGCAGTAAGTAGATAACTATGTTCCATCGTTTTTGATTGAAGAAAATATTTGTTTTGCAGAAATGAGCCGGAATTTAAGAAGAGGACACTTTTTACCTAGAACATTCATACATCGAAATATCCAATTAATTTTTGAATGAAGTTGTTATTTTGTAATTTTTCTTGGCAAAAAGCTGTCGTGTGTGAACATTTTACGTTTAAGACCAGAATGAAATGACTGACAAAAACTAAAAAAGTATGTATTCAAAACCACCGAATCCATTAGCAAAATATTTATTTTTTTGTTCAATTTTTCGATTCATAAGCACAAGCGAGAAACTACAAAATGCAACTATTTTTTTTTTTTTTTGTAATCGAATTGTCAACTGTTCACCAAGTGTCCCCGTACATTTTTCCCGGGAATATCTGGTGAAACAAAATTTTCCACACAGCCTCACTAGCACGTTCACGGTTAGAGCAAAAAATGCATTTTTTATGGATTCACGACATGATTCATATATATGTACTAGGGTTAAACCCAAACATTTGCTTTATGAAAGGTCGCATCAACAATAAATAAATTGATTGACTAGAGAGGCCTCTTTTAGCTTTTTTAAGGCATTTCTAATAGCCTTTTCACACCAAACCCAAAATGTGGTTTTCGCTAAAATGTCGGTTTTGGAGGAAAAACTAATCGCAACACAAGTTTTCACACACAGTTTTTTTCAACTTCAGGTTTTCGTAAAACACAAGTTTGTTATAAAACCAGTCAAAAACTTGATGGAATTCAGAAATTAATAAATACCTTTTAAAAAGCTCAGTGCCTAAAAAATACTTTAAGAAAAACTGATTGGATGCTTTAAAAAAAAAATTAAAACAGCTGACGAAATTCTGTCATATCAAATATAAAATTCCAGCCTCAAAATTATTTAATTTATTTACAACTCTTAAAACTGATAATATGTATATTATTTCTGTGGTATAATTAAAATTGTTCATATACATATATATATCATACTTAAATTAAATAAAATGCATGACTGGGTCGCACGTACTGGGTGTCCGCCGGGAAGGTATACTACTTTATTTTACCGCCATTTTGGTAAGCATTAGCCTTGACAGTTCATATTTGGCAGTCGTGAAGAAGACTCGTGGAAAATTAATTATTGAAAAATATTCGATAAACCAACGTGTTTTAATCGCTAAAATATTTTATCAAAATCAATTACTGTGACGATGAGAAAGTTACGTGAAATTTTTGGGAGAAACAACGTGCCAACAAAACGCACTATTTATCGTGTAGTGAATGATTTCAAAGCAAGAGGGGCTGTAAGTGATAGGCCCAAGCATGGACCACAACGTACTACAAGTCTGGTGTGCAATTTGGTCAGGAGGAATCATTGGACCTTACTTCTTTGAAAACGAAAACGGCATAACGGTAACTGTGAATGGGGAGCGATATCGTGATATGATTGAAAACTTTTTAACGCCACAATTGCATGCTTTGGGCTTCATAAACATGTGGTATCAGCAAGATGGTGTCACATCGAATACAGCCACGATTACAATGGAATTACTGCGAGACCTCTTTCCACAACAAGTTATTTCAAGAAATGGTGATGTTGATTGGCCTCCACGGTTGCCTGATTTGACTGCTCCGGACATTTTTTTGTGGGAATATCTGAAAAGCAAGGTTTATACAAGCAAACCAGAAACGCTTGAGCTACTCAAACAAAATATTCGTGATGGAATTAATGAAATACCGCGTGAAATGTGTGAGAATGTAATGAAAAATGTGCTCAAATGGGCTCGAATTTGTGAGACTAACAGAGGTGGACATTTACCTGATATTGTATTCCATACATAATTGCCGACATTAAATAAAACATTTATCAATATAAGATCCATTCTCTTTCATTTAATCAAAAATTATAAACAAACAAAGTAGTATACCTTCCCGGCGAACACCCTGTACCTGCTTTATGTTCCAGACGCTGACGAATATTATGTGTAAAGACATGGAAATCATGAGGGAAAAATGTTTGAAAACATGAAAGAAGAAGAAAAAAAATGCTTCCTGGGAGTTACCATGAATAGTCATTTTTTGAGAAATATTTTCCCGTCCAAACGTTGCTTTTACCAGCAAAAAAAATGTATTGAATTTTTTTTTTTTTAAATGTGGAGCCATTTTTGAGTAAAATAAGCTTTTGTAAAATTGCTGTGAAAAAATTGTATGACAGGTACTGTTATTTAGTTCTCAAAAAAAATACGTGTGGGCAGTTTTAAGAAAATTGATCCAACTATTTGGGCAATAGGAATTTGGTCTATAAAAATGCAATAAAATTAGTTAAAATTAGTAAGCCCTGATCCCACCTAGGAGACAATGCTAATATTAAAGCAACATCTAAACGCAGTACAAATTCTTGTCAAAAAATCATTATTTTGTTTTTGCGAACAGTGAAATGCAAAAGTACCGAAAGAACAACTTCATTCCTTATGACTTTAAATTAAACTCTATTTTAAGTATAGTAATTTTTCTTCAGAACGGATATTTATTCAATGGTAATTGAAAATTGACTTGAATATTGTTTCTTTTTTTTCGGCATTCTTAAATATTGTCACCGTACATATAGTAATTAAATAAGTTCCTTTTTTGATTTGAGCAAATATAAAGAATAGTGAAACCTTTTGTATATTAAAATTATTTTAAACACACCTCACCACAATTTGTCTGTCTATTATTTCATTTCGTTGTAGTTTCTCTAATTTTTGTTAAGTTCTTTTTGTTTTGTAAGCAATATGTACCTGCTTATGCTCTTTTTTGCACACTTTCAGTTCTTTCAATTTAACTATGAACATCTTAATTTTAAAAAGACGCCATTTAAACTGCTATTAATATTCTAATAATATTCATTTATTAAATTATTAACAAAAATAAAATACTACCTTCGATGATAGCTTAATTTAAACTGATTTTCTTACTCAATTCCTAATTCATTCTGTGACATCTATGTATATGTAGATACATAGTTTCTTTTTATTGTATGTTAAGTCCTCTGTATATTTATGCATCAGTTCAGTCCTGGACTTATAAGTTTAGACTAAATAGGCCCAAATCTAGAGCAGTCTTCATAAATCAAGTTCTAATACAAAAACAAGACAACCAAACACCCCACCAAAAGCAATTGAATCCCAATTAACATGCATCAATTTTTTTTTGTTATATTATATTTTGTTTGTTATAGACATTACTCTTCATCCCTAAAAATCAATTAAAATCAAAATCAACAAAAATGTATTTCTAAACGAATGGGGTAAGAATCCTGAAAACCGAAATCCCGAAAACCCAAAATCCCAAAAATCCTGATTCCCCAAAACCCAGAATCCCGAAACCCCGAAATCTCGAAAACCCACAATCCCGAAAACCCAGAATCCAGAAAACCTAGAATTTCGAAAACCCAGAATCCCGAAACTACAAAATTGCAAAAACCCAGAATCCCGAATCAAAATCCCGAAATCGAAATGCCGAAAAATTATATTAAATGAAAAATTTGCGCAAATTATATAAATTGAAACAATTGTAAAAATTTTGTATTTCATATAATTTTTCGGGATTTCGTATGTACAGATGGTGACTATACTTTTATTCCAACCCATGCCTTAACGTTTTGTTTCTAATTTGCTTTTTTATTTTCTATATTAAGTACTTCTTTATTTTGTGATTAATTAGTTAAAACAATTTGATTTCAATTCAATAAGGGCAGATCGACACCATTTTGCCAATACAATATAAGAACAACTGAAAAGAGCAAAAGTGAATCAGATATCGATAAAAACTTTAATGTGAATTTGGCCTTAAAGTTTGTCAAAGGAGTCGCCGAAACTTTTTTTTTGCAAATTTTGTATATATTTATAATTTACTCGTTTTTTCCAAATACAGTTTCGGGTTTTTGGGTTTTCAGGATTCTTGGATTTTCGGGATTTATGGTTTGTGGGATTCAGAATTTCGTGATTGTGTCCGTCTCCCATTTCTAAAACTTCCCTGACAAAAAGGTAATAAATAAATAAATATAGGTTCGCACAGTGATTGTAATGGAATATCTAGTTTTAGCATGAAAAAATTAAATTTTTAAGGTTAAAATTATAATAATATAATTTTAAGTTTTTAATATTTGTATCCATTTCTTTTCAATAATACAATAAACATTTCAAATTTTTAGACATTTCTATAAATTTAGATTTCTCTAGCTTAATATTGATTCTTTCCCACTGTTGGCCATTCGAGCAGTAGTTGTACATAGCGCAGAACTTTTCTCACATAATTTATACGATATACATATCAGCTGAAAATAACAACTTCGCTCATGATGCTAGTCGACATTATCTGTTGAATGGTTCTGTCAATATTACTGTTGTGATACATGCGAGCATATGAATATCAAAATTCATGGTCGTTAAATCATTATAATAAAAAATTAAGTATAGAACACAGATGATGATCCGGGATGCTGATACATCAAATGAAATTAATAATAAAAAAGAAAAATTAAATCGATGGAATACGTTTGTGTTTAAAATATTTTAAGAAGTTTTCAAAGTTTTTCAAAGTTTGAGCTGGAAAATGAAAATATTTGTTAGTGCAAGGAAGTTTCGATAATACCTAATGTGATTTTACCTAAAAAACGTTACTTCAAAAGGAAAAATTGTATGTTTTAATAATTGTTCAATTAACAACTGCCAGTTTGATAGTTAATAATTTTATTATGACATTTCTGCACAACTATATACATTTGTTTTTTGGTTCAGGGCCCAACAAATCTAGATCCGTCATTATTCTATTTGTCATTATCTGTAAAAGTTATTGCCTTAAAATCCGTGTTTGGCTATGGTCGTAAGACAAAAATCATGATAAGGTCATGTATAAGGCCTTCAAAAATCTCCATAAATAAATCGTAAAAGAAGAATTTCTATTAAGATTAAAATAATAAAAAAAACTCTCACTTCATAAAACTCAAATAAAATAAGCTGTTTGTGTTCACTGAATTTTTAAATATAGATCGAATTTGAAAATTATTTTAGATTTTTTGAAAAAAAAAATGTGTGTAAAAGTTATAATATTTATGATTTCTATTTATATTACTAACACAGGTCGTAGGTATATTAAAATACGACATACAACTATTTTTAAAACAGGATCTGAATTAAAAAAAAAAACTTATTTAAAAAAAAAAATGTTTGGAATATTAATCGAATAAATAATTGTATCCCAAGCAGTGCTGTCGAACGTACTGCAATTGCAATATCGGTATTGCTTTCACCTAGTGCGTACTGTCGTACTGCTCACCTCTGTTGTGTACTGCATTTTGCTTTTTGTATTACCATTTTGTATTGTTTTTAAAATTTTTTTCGCAATTAAATGTATCGAACAACAATAGCGATGGCATTTCTTTTCATATTTTTCATTCAACATTCAATTTTCTTTCTTTTTATTGAGGAAATTTTACATCAGCCAGGGATTCCGAAAAATCCTGTAAAACTATTTTCTTCAAAATTACCATTTTATAATTTTGGAAATTTGTTTCAAAACTTCAAGCTGAAAAAAAATTGAAGAAGTATCTGTATACGTTCAAATGTTATGATTTTTGTACACACTGTGCATCAGGAAGTCAAAAACTTAAACAATGAAAATGTAAGTATGGCGTATTGCATTTGGTCACGAAATAATGCAAAATTTTTTGGAATATATTGCTTTGATCGTTTATAAAACGACAACACTGGTCCCAAGTAGTGATTTTTCTCACAGCAAAAAACTTATTTTCTTTTTTCAAAAAAAAAAAAACACGTTTATTTAGTTTATTTAGTTTGCTATAATCTTTAGATTTTCCCTTTAAGGTATTTATGAACTATGTTTGATAAGATTTTAGAGTTTTCTTTGATATTGTGAAAATACTCACAAGCACCACTATTTCTTAACTGCAAAAACAAATAATTTTTTTAAAACGTCAAACTTGAAAATAGAACTTGATTGTATTAATTCAAACACATCCCTTCTCAACAAGCACTCAACTATATTAGATTCTTTATTATTTGTTTTGTAAATCTCGGGAATCAATTTAAAAACTTTTTATTTTACCGGAGGCAACATACAATTGGTTCACTTTCTTCTTTAGATGCAAAAACATGTGTCTTGAATTTTTTTTATTGTTTTTTTTTTGTTTTTAAACTTCTCGTAATCATTTATTTTATTTCGTCGAAGCATTTGAGTACGTCATCACCGGAAGATTTCATTATAAATTTTAAGTTCTACTTCCTGATTGAAATTAAAAGTTTATTGCTACTTTTGGCGTTAATAAACAATTTAAAAAAATATCATTTACTCTTTACATTTTTCCATGTTTTTACCTATTTTGATCTAACTTAATAAAACATTCCACTCATAATCACCACGATGGTAGTCGGTTGTTCTTATAGCTGAATGCAAGTTTAAGTTTAAGAGAACATATAGTCCTAAATTTTGTATCGACTTTTGTAGTCTTTTCGGCATTGTTTCTTTTTAAGTTGTGATGCTAAGTAGGTATCGGATTATAGTACTTAAATCGCATGGTTTCACTATTTTTAATGAACAATGTGTCTTTTGAATAAAAAATAAGCAAAAATTAAACTTGGATTTTTAAGTAAAAGCAAGGTTTTGTGTGAATAAAAACAAACTTAAGCTAGCAAATGAAAGACTACTAAAAAATAGTCATTTTAAAATCTTATAACTTCGTTAAAACATAAATTGTTAGAGAAAGTTTTGAAAAGATTCTAAAATATCAACACCGTTGTATTGGACCAACCTGTCCTAAATGGGTTAGCACACAAGTTTGAACATTTCTTCTAAGAATTTACCTACATGAAAATACTCTGTACCAAATTTGAAAAAAAAAAAAATCTGTCTATCTGTTTAGGCTTCTGATCGATGTACAGTGGACGTACAGACAACAATCTGGAAATGTTCTTTTTATACATATAAAAACAATAATTGCCACAGAGAGCAAGTAAACAATTTTGGTAAATCAAAATTCCAAATCCACTCTCTTTGCTTTTTGGTTCCAAAAATAATAGTTTAAGATAAAGTTTTTATGCCAAAACATAAGAATAAACAAACAAAAGCTAAAGATATTAAGCTTTAGCTGGAATTTTCTAGCTAAAGCTGTTTAGCGAAATCTTTTTACTATTCACGAAAAACAAAGCCTAAGCAAGAACTATCTAACTTAAAATACTAGTAATAACTATGACTAGCTAGCTTTAGCTACTTCCAAAAATGGCTTTGACTTTTTTTATTCACAGGCCCAATGTTTATCACTACTGGAACACACAAGTCAAAAACCAAATATTTGTATTTTACATATGTATATTGATAGAAATTGGGGTTTTCCAACAAGAGGTTGCATTTATGATCGTTCAAAAATTGTATTATTTTTTGAAAAGTGGTGATATTTATATTTATGTCTGAACTATAAACTCTGCGGATACTAACAATATTTGCTTAATGACGGCCTCAGCTCAACTTATAATGATGATTTTTTGTGAAGTTTTGCGTAGTTTTTTGGGTATTTAACTTGTGTTTTTAGATAAAACTAAAATTAAATCTAGCCATAAAAAAAAAATAGGGTATTGCTCTTCAATTATCAAGGATTTGCCTGTTTATAATTTTAAGAAATGTTACCCATACTCCAAGGTGTACCATTTATATAAAAGCCAAATATCTTAACTTAAATTAAAGTAACAGACCCAATACATTTTATAATAATTTGTTATTTTTTAATAAATGATTGAAAAACTCTACTCAAAAAAATAAAATAAAAAAGATTTTTCTCTTTTTTTTTTTGAAGAGCTGTATCTTAGTGATGAGTGATAATATTGAGTTACATAAAACAAAAAAAAAAAATAAATACAAAATTAGTTAACATAATTAATAACATTTATTTAAACATTTTTCATCCATTAAATAATATATAATAATTAAAGCTAACAAGGAATGTACATATACAGCCTTATATATTAAATTTTTTAGCCGGTTGACTAGTTAGACAATTTTTTAAAAGTCCTTAATAGTTGGAAATATACCTTATTTAATTAAATAAAATGTCAGTTTTGACAAATCGAGGACATTGTCCAAGCCAGACAACTTTAGGACAAAAAAAGTTTGTTAATACATTTTTGGAGTGGGACGGCTGATTATGAATAAATAATATATTTTTTTAATCTCTCAGTTTTGTTCCACTTTATAATATTATAATTTGAAAAAAAAAAAATATTTAGGAAAATCAGCCTCTGGTCATTCTGTTTTATTGTTGTATTTCAACGCACTCATCTAACATGCATTTATCAGATCTCGTTTTAAGCTCTGTTATGTTGGAAGTTGTGGTGTGATAGTTATTTGAGTTTTTTCTTTGAGGTACCGAGGAAAAGGTTGAACAGAATCTGTTTGGAAAATATTAAATTAATGAAAGTTTAATAAAAATAAAAAGTTCAAAGTTTTATTTCTTTAAATTATAAGCATTTGAAAAAATAGAAGACATTGCAAAATTGAAAATAGCATAAGATAGTAGTAATAGTAGCCAAACAGATGTATTTTTCTAACATGAATTCAGCTTGTAATTTTGAACAATTGTTGTCATGGGTCAAACTCTCTATAGTTAGTCCCTGAGAAAAAAGAGGATAATGGAGTTTCAAAAACCCACTCAGGTGAACAAATAAACGTGAGTGGTTTTTCGAAATTTCATTTCTTTCTATATCTTCTTAGGGACTAATTATAGAGAGTTCGACCTATGACAATAATTGTTCAAAATTGCAAGCTGAACGTTTGTTGCATTCAGACTTTTTCCCTTAGACCAATAGGTATTGAAATAAATCAATGCAATAATTTTACGTCAAATTTTACACCTGTTCGACACGTGTTAATGCATAGGCCGACAAATTATTGTTGTTATTATTATATTATGTGAATTACCAAAGTATGCAAATGACTTGACTTTTTATGTCGTTGTCTTTCAGTCTATTAAGACACTGAGTCAAGTCTTCTCAAAACCACAATAGCCATCATCTGCTCAATTTCGTTTATTTTTCATTAATTTTAGCGAAGTTAAGAGAGTGCCAATGATATTGCCCTTAAGCAAATTTGTAAAAATACTGCTTAAGACAAACAAACAAACACAAAAGTCATTTATTTAATGCGTATTCCTTATGTATAAGTGTTTTCAATAATTATAGAAACCATAGAATAAAAATTTATATTGTTATTTATTATTATTATTACCTATGAGTGATGTGTTGCATGACTTTCCTCTTCAGGACAAACAGTACAAATATAATGAATCCTTGGATACCATTAACGATATCGGTCACTTTAAAGAATATTCTCCAATTAGGATCTTTTCCAACCAAGTATGAAATAATTTCCAGTGACCAAGTTACCCCCATGACAATGAAGAGACGAAGAAAAATACTAAATCTATAGAGTAAAGATAAGATATTATTTTATGGGAGATGAAGAAATATAAAAAAAGTTTTCTCTTGTGAATACCTTGCTTTTCCACTATTGAGTTTTGTCTGACTGTTATCACCTTTCAAAAAATGATCCAATCCCCATTGAATGCTATAGATTTCATAAGCTGTCAGAACAAACATAACACAATTAAAGACAATGATGATAATGGCAGGGCCAAATAAGTATATCATTGCTGACCATCCTATTTCAACTGCAAAAAAAAAATATAAAAATATTAAACTTTATGCTGTTTTCTATTTCAAAATCCAGATTTTTCAAAACTCTAATAACAACTAATTATTTTTTTATAAAAACCAAATTTTGTTTTTATTTCCGTACACAAATTCTTAGGCGTACATTATTTAAGTAATGGTAATGGAGTTTTCATTTGGAAACCTTCACTTGGATTTATTTCGCAGAACGGTTTTTTTTTGGTACAATATTTAAAAAATAATAACTAGGGATTTTTTAAATTTTGTAAAAAGAATTTTGAAAAATATACGGATCTTGAAGTTTTATCCAATCCAAAAAAGAATATTTTAACTTTTACGTTTTAGAAATATTATAACAACAACCTTCCAACCAGCACGATTTTCCAGATTGAATTCCTGGCTTCAAATATTCCGGAATAAAGGATAAGTGATCTGTTATAATGGTCAAACAAAGAAATATAAAAGCCAATCCCCACGAGTAGATGGAATATATAAAAAATCGTTTCTTTGCATTGTTCTTTCCACGGGGTACACAGATGTTTGTGAATACGTCGTAACTTATAACGCTTAGCCAAAGAAAGGAAGCTATAAGCGCAAAGTATGCAATATATCCTGAAAAAAAGTAAAATAATTTAATATTAGTTGTAGGATTGTTAAAAATTTATTTTGGTGAGTAAAAATCAGATTTCAATCAGAACACTTAATTTATTTTTTTTTTTTTCTTGAAAATTGTATTACATACATATATTTGAGCTTAGAACGCTCACGATATTAAGATCCCTATTATATGTAAGTTTTTTTTTTTTGAAATTTGAATTGCCATAAACACGAGTTTCGTACTTTTCTTATTCCTGACTTCTTCTTGGTCTTTGTTCGCAGCATATACATTAATTCATGTTTTCTTCGAAAACAATAAAACCCTTACAATAGCGGAAGACGAAAGTTTTGATAAAAATCCAAACCAACAACAGCCAAAGCGCTGATGAGGTGGCGAGAATGGGTTCGTCGCTTGATTCAAGTCAAACTGAACAAAATATCAAAGCACCAACCTGAAGCATCAAACAGGATAAGGGAAACAAAATATTAGAAAAAAACCAATGGCAGATTTAATCTTCTTGAAACATGCGGTACAACTAAAAGTTATGGCCAAATTTCAATAAACAGAGGACAGACAAAATTATGCAAATGAACAAGAAACATCTCCGTTCCTTAATCAGCATAATCACCGGACACAACCTACTGAGATACCACAAAAAGAAAATGAGGCTCAGTTCTGACGATAGGTTTGTTCGTGTACCTTCTGGGCTAAATTTGGCAGTGTGTCAAAATTTGAGGAGTGGAGATGCAATTCTCTCAGAGAGAAGTAAAATTGTGCAAAAGTACACAAACGCACAGAACCAAAATTTCTACCACTTTTTGAACGTCAGCAAAAATTACTTTTTGTTTACACAAAAAAATCTCCTATGAAATTAAGAAAAGAAAGCCACAGCATTGAAATTTCAATTTTAACTTTATATTCTTAAAAAAAATTGTTATTTTTTTTTTAAGTTTCCTAATCACAAACTTATTTACTAATTACAAACGCAACTACCTGTAAAAATTGAATTTTAATCACAAACTTAGCATTTCAAAAGTAAAATAAATTAAATACACCCAAAACAAAATTTCTTCATTATTAAAAAAAATGTTTTTTTTTATGAAATATCAGTTTTTTTTCAACAAAAAGTACTTCACAATAAACAAAAACACGAAGTTCACAATTAAGTCACATTTGCTATTTTAAAAATGGAACAATAAATTTATTAAATACTAAAAAAACGATCGGACAAGAAAAGAAAAATACTTTTATCAAAAAAAAAAATTAAAAGTAAACAACAGCCATTTTGTTTTTGTGTTGTTGCTCTCAACTTAGTACACAGAACTAACTATTTCCGCCCAATGAAATTTCTTGGACAGAATTTGTAAAAAATTGTCAGGAAGGAGAAGTTTTTACTCTCTCGCGAGCGTTCTCTTCTGCTAAAAACTACACAATTTTTGAGTACGCGAAAAGCTTTGGGCTAAATTTGGTAGATTTGGGTAGAATTTGGTAGTTTTGTGGAGTACTCGAACAGACTTACTATAAACAAACAAAGCAAAAAATTTTAAGGAATCACAGCCATTGTTGGCTGTCACTCTGACATTTGTAATTAAAAAAAGATTTGTTTGGTTTGTTTTTTTCCTTTTTTTTTAATTAGCTTAATCCTACTTAATGGACAAAAAATATTGAAACATCTGGATGAGCTATAGGAAGTTACTAAATAAATAGAAGTTTGTAAACTAGTGTTACGCTAAACCCTTAAGAAAAGGCTGTTTTAAAATTTCAATTTTGCACCATTAGCTTAAAATACCAATGTTTTTTCCATCAAATTTCTTTGAAACATATTTTAGTTAGCGATCCAAAATTTTGTTATTTGGATGAAATATCATTATCTGTTGTGAGTGGTGTCAAATTTCGACAAATTTTTTTTTTCAAAAATGTTTTTAAAAATAAACAAAAACAAAGTCTTACCAAGTGTGGAACAAAGAAAATCCGGAATGTATTCTATTAAATTTAGTGCACAAATTATTGAATATCCAACGCATAGTCCCAACAAATAGCAGCAAAATGTTTTTCCATGTAGCGTACTCAATTCTGGTATTACCATATAAACAATCATGGTCAAAATTAGAAACGGCACGGAAAAAACCATCACTAATGATAAGGAAAAGAGAAATAAAATAATTAGGTTTATACATAGTGGTAAAAATTTCGACTTACTATACTTATTCCATTCGTTGGCATTGTTATCATTGTTATCATTGTCATTGTCATTGGCATTGTTATTATCATTGTCATTGTCATTAGCATTGTGATTGTCATTTGCATTGTCATTTGCATTGTCATTGGCATTGTGATTGTCATTTGCATTGTCATTGGCATTGTGATTTGCACTGTCATTGGCATGGCCTTTATTGTCATCTAATGGGGCTATATTTTCAGTGCAGCTACTTGGTGTAAGACTATAATATGTTTTATTATTGTCATTCGTTGTAGTTAAACAGAAATTATCTTTTGGCAAATATTTTTGTTCTAGCAGTAACGTGCCATTCTGGAAAAAAATCAAATATACATTTTTAGGACAAGGAGAGCAGGACTAGCATTAACAAGGCGCTAAGAAGTGACAGTTAAAAAAAATACGAGTTCCCCTCAAAATTAAGAACCGTGTGAAAGAGAAAAATTTTCTATTTCTCCATATCTACTGGAATATCAACTGCAGGTGTAAATTAAATATAAAATAAAAGTTGTTAGGCTGGCCACAATTCCAGAAAAGCGGTATCGTTTGTAAACGGGGATGGAAAATGAAACGATATCAGCTCCAAAGCATTCGAATCAATACATAGACGATATTGTACTCTACGAACTGAAATTTACTGAGACTTTCGGTAGTATCGTTTGGTATCGGCAGAAAAATGGATTTTTGAATTTTATTATTAGTTCATTACAAACAGACAATTCATGTTATTTATCGGTTTCACAATTTTTCGCTTTAGCAGAGAGAAGAATTAATGATTTTCTTGTATGCTAGATTTCTGTGGCACCAATAGTTTGGATGAAATTTTCTGACTTGGTACTTTTAAGCTGGAGGAAATGAACTTACTCATTACTGATAGAACCGTATTTTTTCGAATTGTAAAAAAAAAAGTAACGAGACCAATACCGATACTTATACCGAGACTCTACACGAGACTAAATTATACTAGAACGAGACTGATACCGAGACGACACTAAATTTTTTCGATTTTGACGATACCGCGACAGTACTTAAAAGTATCTTTAATTGGTATGGTGTCGTGGGCATCTCAAGCGTGTGCCAAAAAATAGAATTTAACTTTCTTTTTTGTGGGTATTTTTGGTCTACTTTTCCACACAGAAGTTGGTTTATCTTCCAGTTTTTTTTTTTTTTTTTTGTTTAATTATATTCCTTGTGCTAAATTAGTTGTTACTTTTTTATTTCATATGCCTACATACACATATTAATAAATCATTCTTACCTCGAATAAGCTAAAAGCATCTTGGGAATATTGTTTCGGGTTTAATTTGAACATAACCTTGCATGCACGTATACGACCATATTGAAAGGAGAACTTTTTGGTAACATCTTCTTCAATGATTTTACCACTGCTGGTTGTAATGTTCATTATAGTCGATAAATCCCTTTTGCCTTTGATTTCCTTACATTTATTTGCTCTCAATGTATGTGTGATTGGACAGCAAAACTTTACACATGGTCTCAGCTTGCAGACACATCCTCTAATATGTGGCTCTGTAGGTATATTTGCCCGAGAGTCTTCTATTGTATTTTCGGAATCTTTTAATAAAAAATCCGGTGGAATAATAAGACCTTCATACAAATAAGATCCGTTGGGAAATTTTTTGTAGCCAGTTAAGTCTACAGAATCGTCAAGTGAACATGGATTGCCTGCAGAACTGGTCAGGAAAACATCAACTAGAGTTAATAAAAGTAGAGTTATTTTCAGCTTATTCATCCCGGAAACAGATTTGTTCAAAGAGCTTCGACTTTGTGTTTTTATTTCTTAAGTTGCAGTCTTCAAGATATCATCAAATACTAATAAATTTGGGTTCTTTTTTATTTAAAAGCTTTATTGAAGACGTGTAGTAATCTGAAAAAAAAAGAAATTATAGAATTTAGTTGGAGCAAAGGGTAAAGTTTTAGATTTGAATTTGTGAACTTAAATTTCTTGTTTATGAAATTTAATAGTACCTATTATACATTAACAGTACCTATTATAAAAATTTGTTGTTTATTAAGATATATTGGACAACAATTTTAAAGTAAAAAAGAACATAAGGCCAGATCCACACTATTGTGCCAATACCGATACACTCTCGCTACCATAAAATATTTTTACATCAGAATCAATTAGAGGATTCAAAATCGTATCATCAGGTATCGATGATGAGAATATACTTATTTTTTCTTGTCTTAGGCTTAAAAACAACAGAAATCGATAAAGGAGAACATACAAATAATTCACTGTTTCAACACATTAATAATTAAAATATAATATTTAAATTATAAACTTTTGTGACAATATAAAATTCCTTACATAATTATTCCATCGATCTTTACATGTCACTCCTTAACTGTCACATCGTTGAATAATTTAAAAAATTTCGAAGCGAAATTCAAATTACATCTCAACTTACATTCAACTCTTCATCATATTGCAAAATATAAAAATATGACTAAGCCTGAATGAAACTCAGATAAAAAAGCAAAACAAAAACCCTCCTAAAACTAACCACCAAGTATGACTTTCACAGCATAAATTAAATTACTGATAAAAGCATGAGCGGTAAAGACATCCTTATGCCAGAAGCGTGAATAATGTGTTAATTTATTTCTGTTGTAATAATTCGTTTTGTTTTCGTTAATATTTTGATAGTAAATAAAATCATAGAATGGTAAATGTGTGGATAACGAAGAAAACATTGCAAAGTCATAAATTTACCAATCATGAAAAATGTTAAGTTAACCCAAAATTTGGCACGGGCGCCCTTTGAATCAGCTGCTATATAAAAACCCACCTATGTATCAACAGATCGTCAATAAGGCTTTCCAACTTTTGCAGTGTATTGAAATCGGAAGTGCTTGCGCGAAGCCGCGAATCATCTTGTCTCAGTAACCGTAATATGAGTTCAAGGATATCATAATATTTTTGGGAGTAAAATGGCAAATGATCTGGCCAAAAACGATTCATCTCTTGACCCGAGCGAAATTGAACATCACTGTTGTATGAAAAAAAATTGGAATACACCAGAATTTGCTTGAAGCTGCAGAGATGCAGACGGTAATCAATTGAAGTTATTTTTCGGGATTCAAATAATTTATGGCCGAATATTTTTTTTAAACTTTTGTCTACAAAATTTTTGACACCTCTATCCAATGAAAAGTTATTATAGAAAAACTGTCAAAATTTGAGGTGAAAAATGGTTTCTTATTATTTATCACACCTCTTGTTCATATTAAACTAAAAAATACTAAAATACTTTTGTAAAACACATTATTTCCTTAATTTTTTGTAAAATTTTTAAAATTTTATAAAGGAACAGATCTCTGCAGATATAAAATTATTTTAGTATTTTCTAGTTCAGATGAAAAAGAAATAAACAAAAAAAAAACCAATCTTTCATTCTTTTTAATTCCAAAATATGGACTGACTTGTTATTAATTTTCAAGTGAATTTACACCGAAACAACAAAAGGCTTTAACTATTTAAATCGAGTCAACTTGAACAAGCCTTAAATAAGGTTTTACTCAGCTCACTTTGACCTTTCAGACGCACCACGACCGAAAAATGCTCCACGCAAAATAAAAGGAGTTGTTGTACTGTGTAATGATTTCGGAAATAGAACATCTCGTGCAAATATTTTCGTTTCACAATTTGGGTGTTTTCCGGGAAGTTTCTGTTATTTCTGATTATAAATTTTATAAGGGAAGATTGTGTGAGGCATGCAAAATACTTGCGGAATTTAATACTTTATGAACTTTGATCGCCAGTGGGGCTTAAGTTTATTCTGAAAAGCTATTTTGCTGATAAAATTTTAAAGATATGTAAGTAATTTTTATCTGTAATGTAATTCTTAGAAAATGTCTTATATGCTTTCGTATGCCTTATGTTTTATTTATGTTAACCACAATAACTTAAGCCTACACGTAAGTATACACATTTTTTCCAAAAAAAATCATACATATGTACATAATGTATATCCAGCAAAATGAGAAGTATGTGCTGTTACAAATTTTTCTCCTCAAAACACAGAAGACAATACTCTAGTTAAGACAATCTTTAAATTTTGTTTCTTAAATCTTTCCAAGACTGAACTACCGGTTTATGGACCTAGCCAGAGTTAGTCTGACCATCCTGATCTGAAACCATAATTTTTTTATCGTAGAAGATGGATTGATGCAATGATCATTAAGATAGGAGACCTAGTTAGTACGTAATAGGTAAGTAGTACTTGTCTCTATGTACATATTTTCAGAATTTTGGAAAACAGATTTCTTGTAATTGACATTGTCGATGCTTTGAGTAGGCAACTGAAAATGATCTCCTTTTGGCAAAAGCGCAGGTGAATGTAGTAAAAAATGGGGAGCACATACAAAAAATATAGTTTTCTTAAAAATAAGCAAATAGCGCGAGTCATACAAAAAACGACTTGAAAGCTATATTGGTTATTTAAAAACCAAGAAATTAAGTTTTATTAAGGGTAGTCATACAACAGCGTATAGCCGTAGTAAACGTAGTAAAACTTTAAACTTATTAAGTGTGAACTATAGCAACAAAAAGAAGTATAGGCAGTTGTCAGAAGTTTCAGTCAAGATTATTCCTAAAATCAAAGCCTTCCAGTTCATAACCGGTAATGGACTCCAAGACAATAGATTTTTGGAATAGCTTTTACTCATGTTTTTGACGCCTATACTTTTTTTGTTACTATCACTCACATCCAAAATTCGCTGTGGGCTCTGGGTCTATAGAATCTTTTTTAGACTGAATTTTTGTTTCGTAAGCAGAATTTGGGAAAACAGAATTTTTACCAGACAGAATTTTGCACATGCAGAATTTTGCATTTACGAAATTTTAAAATACAGAATGTTGGCCAAATGGAATTTTAAACAGACAGAATTTACAAAAAAAAGCAGAATTTTGACCAAACAGAATTTTGAAACCAGAATTCCGACCCGCTACCTGTCTCAGTTCTTGTATTAACTTTATTAATAAAGAGCAGATTTTTGAAAAAAAAAATAATTGATAAGTGTGTTGGAGCCAGCAATAAAAACAAAAAAACTGCAAACTTTCGTCATAAAAACATGTTTAAAAAATATCAGAACAAGTATAAATCACTGTTTTTTATAAATGTCTTAACAATTTTTCACCAGAAACACTTACATATATTAGATAATAGATTTTTTCAAAACTATATGTACATATGTGGATAAATTTGCCTTTTAGTTTATAAAAATAAAATACATTTTTAGGTAAATGTTTTTCGACACAAACCGATTAAATTTTATTACTCTCTTAATAGATTTTAACTTAAAAAATGCAATTAAAAAATTAATATCTCTGCAAGATTTATCACTTTGGTAATTATTATGTCTATTTATCTATTTCATCTGTCACATAATTTGTATTACTGTAAAATTGATTGTGATTGCTTAGATTAAATTTATTTTTGCAGTGTATTCACCCGCCAAAGATTCATAAAATGGTGTTGATTCTTTGAAATATATTTTTAAGTTAGTTTAATAAAATCGGAATCAGGAAACCATTTATTTATAGCCAGCTTAAAATAATTTCACTTTAAAGCAACCAAAATGCCAACTTCCTAAAACATTGGACAATCGGGACTGAACATATCATATAAATTATCAGCAGGGCCAGATTTAACTTTTTAGGGCCCCATGACTATTGAGTAAATGGTACCCTGGTTTTTATTTCATTGGCCTTCAAAAATAATAAAATCAGAAAAATAAATGAAAAGGCTCATATCGAGTTAACGACATGAAAGTTCTGAATAATTAGAAATAAGTTAAATCAAGATTGGAAAATTAATTTTTGAAAATATTTTATAAAGTGCTTAAATTTGTACTTAAGCTATTATAGAAAGGAATTTATGATTCGATTTGACTATTAAATATATTGATGTCTTTTTTTTAATTTAAAATGCAATATCAATCGAACTCCTTTTAGGTACATAATGCTTTGAAAATTGTTGAAAAAGATATTAATGACATAAACGAGAGTTCTTTACATATAACTCGAGAACGAAGCAAAATTTGGAGATAGTGTTGAAAATATTTTTGTATACGATAAAATTTATTATCGAAATGGATCATAAAACAAGTTAAAAAAAAAAATAAGTTCCCTAATTTAAAAAAAAATAATCGCAAAAAAATCTAAAAAATCACATTTTTGTTTTTTTTTACTTATTTGCCTATAACTTTGTTTCCGTTGGAGATAGGAAGAAGAATTCCTCAATATAACAGAACGATATTTTAATTTTCTTTAAAATGAAATATTCACAAAAAGTTTTGGATAAAAATCGATCGTAAAACGGTTAATCAAACTTGACTGATTTTAAGATTTAAAAGTAAAGTAAAATATCCAGTATTTCTGGCTATTTTGAGAAACTTGTAGGATGAAACTCTCAAACTGGTTGTATGATTCATTCTTGACCATTAAAGTAAAAAATAATAGAGAAATAAAATAGTTTTTGCAGTTTAAGGGTTGCCATCTAATTCTTTTCTGAAAGCTAAAAATAATTGCCAAAAACAAAAAACTTGCTCCTAAAAAGCCGGTTTTTGAACATATGTTAGCTATTTATACCTTCTTCGGCATGAAGAAAACTGTGCCAGACGAAAGTCCTAGCAATTCGAGCTCATAGTTTTTAAAGCAAGTAAGAAATTCCAGTTTCGACCAGCAAACTATTTTTTTCAGGTCCAAGGAGGTATAATTAGCTAACATATGTTCTTGGGTTATTGTCTGCAATAGTAAGTATCTACCAACGTAAGCCCAAAGCTGTTCTGTCAGTTGAAAAAGACAACAGAAAAACAAAATGGCTATTGTTTACTTTAAATTTGCATTTATTTTTGTAAAAGTAATTTTTATTCTTATGTTTTGCCTTTTTTTACTAAATAATATCCATTTAAAAAAAGCAACTAAATAGTGAATTTCTTGCACTCAGAAAAAAAATTCAGGTAAATAGTTAACCTGGGCCCTGTTAAAGTTACAAGGTGTATAATCACATATAAAGTTACAAACATTTTAGAAATGCATCTGATTTTAATAAACTTTCATTAAGTGCTACGATAACCTATGGTGGCCTATATTACCATATTCAAGTTGATTTAGAAAATGACCTGTTATTTTAACACTAAATCATGGTAAACACAAAATTTTGACAAGAATATAGCGCTAATTTAACTGAGATCATGTTTTCTTAACACTTTATGTTATGAATTTCTATTTTACCAAATCAGGTTGAGATAACGTTTTATATGGTTATTTTTACAATGTTTACTTGTTGAATTTAACCTGGCGTCATATTAAAGTAAAACTCTGCTAGTTAGTTTCAACGTAACACCAGTAGTGAAACACACTCATAAACAATCGTTAAGGAAACACTCTGCCAGTTCATTTCAACGTGACACCAGTGTCAAAGTACATTCACACAGAAGCCACCCG
Source organism: Dasysyrphus albostriatus (assembly GCA_946251815.1). NCBI lineage: Eukaryota > Metazoa > Arthropoda > Insecta > Diptera > Syrphidae > Dasysyrphus > Dasysyrphus albostriatus. The sequence continues at coordinate 146,336,635 of OX276336.1, forward strand.
AACAAAATCAGTGTACACTTATTGATATTTGGTGCAAGCTTTAGAAATTCATGTAAAGTTTACTAGATTTACAGGTAAAATTAGCAAAGTTTTCAGGTAGATTAAACAGTTTTACTATTTTAATGCAGTGTTAAATTTACATGATGTCATGCAGATATTATCTGCAACCTACGTTGATTTAAAACTACACTGAAATCAGGTATCTAGTTAAACAGTTTACCTGATCTACCAAGTCGAAAATAACAACCTGAAAATCAGGTAATAAAACCGAAATTTGTTAGTTATACCTGCTTTTTTCTCCGAGTGAGTTTATTGGATTTTTGTTGGTACCCTTTTTGTCGTGATATCCTAGGACTGGGCCTAGTCTGCCTTATGGAAATCCAGGGCTGGTTTATCAATGTATCTTATAAAAAGTTATAATATGGTGGTAGCATAGTATAATAATTGCCAAAGCTAAGTTGGGGAAAATATAACGATTATTCTAACACACAATATATGTATGTACCAAACCAGTTGTACAAAACGGAAATACATTAAACAGTGAAAACCACATAAAAACACAAGATAATTAAAAATGAGAAATTAATAAGAATAGATAGTCCTTATTCTGTGATAAGACTCTGGCGAATTTGTTCTTAAAAAAAAAGACCACAAGGCGATTAAAGATGAATTATTTCCCACAGAAAAGTGCTGCAGTTGTCTGCGGTTAATATAATGGAATTCTCAATATCTGTCAAATGGCCCCTTAACTTTGCCCATCAAGTTCAAATTATATCGATTCACATTAGAGCTGGGTAATGATATGGCGAATCGTTAAGCAGTACGAATTTAACGAAACATTTGCGTAATATTTTCATCGTTTTTAAAGTGAATTTAAACACGTTGTGCATCGCTCTATAACAAATAAACACCTATTTTGTTTCACTATAGGTACTATTATAAATTTTTAATAATGACAGTTTAATGTTGACAGTAAAAATTTGGAGCGAAATTCAAAATGAAATCTTTTTTGTTGGAAGATCCTGCACTTACAGGTTGCAGACAAAAGTGTTTTAATTCATTAAAAACACTGAACAATCTGTTTGTTCCTTTACCACCTACAAGGTAAATATTGCTTTTATTTACTAATAAAAAAATTATTACATTTTTGAAATACATTCTCTGTTATCTTTTTCTGTGTAATGATAGTCAAACTGTGGTATCTTACAATTATGTAGTTTTATAAATAATCAAGTGAGATACTTACGTTTTTGGTTTATTAAATTTAGTTACTAAAGCCGATTCGTTATAATATTAACTTCAGAATCAAAATCTTACAACAAATGCAAATTTCAATTTTTATCATACTTAATTATATAAGAATGTATTCAACAACGATCCTTGATCCGAATATTCTTCCTCGTTGGACAAAATTTATCTTCTGTTTTATAAAATGCAAAATTCCATTTCTTCTTGTGTGTCAATTTATATTAACTCTCTAAAAGCCTAACTATGTATATTTTACTCTTTCGCCTTCTCTCATGTACCCACACGAGACACGAGCATATCGACGCCACGCGCCGACGTGAGACGTTTCGATTTTATTGCACCCAAAATAAGGCCTTGAAATGTTTCCATCAACGTGTCCAAAAAAAGACTTCCTTCCGAAAATTCTAACCACTTCCACGTACAACGGCTAGCATAGTTATTAAAATGCAATTGACATCATAGCAAATAACCAATAATTTATTAAGTAATAACTGGATGATAGTTCCTAGGAACATTTTATTTATTAAAATTAAAAATGAAAAACGTATAAAATAGAAAATTTATTGTTTTTGTTTCTGTGAACTGTTGAATGTTATTCAATTTAAAGATTTTAGTGACCTTCAATCCAAATGCTTTCCGCCCAGGCACAACAAGCCCTTCAAAAACGACACGTACAATTTTTGTACCTAGGCAAAACGCATTTGGACTAAAATTACTAAAATTTTTAAATTGAATCATTTCATTTAGTATTGAATACAAAATTGTTTTCCAGTTGTGTTTTTTATGTTGATAATACTTTTTTTTGGTTGTGGTTTTGCTTAAGCTTAGCATACAGTTCTTTTGAATACATAAAATATTTCGTTGTAAAAAAATGTTATCCAAAAAAATAAATGTTTGTGGTGTTACAAAATATTTTTATTCATCGTGAATTTACAATTTGTAAAAAAAATTCTGAATAAGACTGTTCTAAGCAAAAGCAAACACAACTGCCAATAGCATTTCTTTCCGAAAAATAATGACAGTGACATTGTTTACTCGTTAAAAAGATTCATGGTAAATATAAAATTTGTTTTCTTTGGGAGAGTTCACGAAAAAAAATTGAGCGTCTAACATTTTACTGTGCAAAAAGTACTCCCGTAAGAAAAAACTACCATTCGTTTTTTTTTGTCGTCGAGGTTACTATTGATCAGTGTTTCCTAACGTAGGGCCCACGCGCCACAGGGGGCAATTCAATTTTTCGGGGGTGCAATCTCACATTCTGATGCTTCACATCCATTTTAAATTTCAATATTAGAAGAGAGCGAAGGAAAAAAGATCTCATTTTCACACTAATTTATTTTTGAAAAGAGCCCTGACTCAATCTTGGCTTGTTCAAACTGTTGCTTGTGCCGAATTGTGAACGCTTTTTCCAGGTATTCCGTAAGGAACAAAATGTTATCACGAGGGACTTATACTGTTTTAAGATATCTCTGGAACTTTTTGATTTTCTCAAGCAATAAACTGTAAACGAAAATTTGCAAACGGTCGGGAAATTATCTAGTCTTAGTCGATATAACAAGACTTGTTACACACACATTCGGTATCATTCGGTTCGGTCTGTATTCGGTTCACTTTCGATTTTAGTTTTGAATTTTCACACATATACGGTTTCCTTAAGAATTTTATACAAATGTAAATATTTAATTCAAAAATATCACCAAACTTCAGCACTAGTTATCATTTCAATATAAAAATTAAAAAATAAAACATATGAAACATATTCGTGCCGAGGGAACGACGCACGTTCGATGCTATTCGATTTCTAATAGGTTTTTATCATTGACCTACTATATATGGACTGCCGCAGGAACCAACTTCCCTTCTGTTCAGCAGTTACAGCATATCTGCCCTATTCGACGGCAGCGCTAGTGGCGTATAGTAATAGACTAAACAGAAGTGAAGTTGGCTCCTGGCAGTCCATATTCAGTAGGTCAATGGCTATAGATGTGATTGTTTAACATCTGGAAAATTAATCGCTGGATTTAAAAGCTAAATTTTTTGGTTCTGGTAATTTCTTTCTAATTTTTAATAATTTAAATTTCTTATTGAACATTTAAAAATTTTGAATATTAAAAATTCAAAATAATATTTGGGGACACACAAACATTTTGGAAATGTTTTGGCGAGACATAGCACGAAAAAGATTGGGAAACACAGTTTTAAATGTTTTAGTCCTTGATAAAATACCTCATACTAATTGTGTCATACAACTACAAGAAATTTTCGCGCAATCCAGCAGGTGGATTTTGATTGTTATTTTATGTTTACTTATTTCTCATGTTTAGCCTGTTTCTTTGTCTAACAGTGCTGACAAGAGTTGCATGCTCGCTCCGCAACTGGAGGATTGCGAGTTCAAATCCAACTAGAATCAAGCTTAAAGTATTTATTTCAAAAAAAATAAAATTAAATGCGTATACCTGCAAAATGAAGGGTAGAGCAATATTGATCTTTCAAGTGGCAATATTACAAAAAAAAGTAGTGATCACAAATCTTTTTTGCAAATTTACAAATTGTGGATTATTTGGATCAAATTGCGATTTGTTGTTCACAATTTTTGTTTCATCTCGATAGAATAATTGATATGTACTTAAGAGTGCTTATTAACGATTTTGCAAATTGCAAACAAATAATCGTAAATTTCGAAATACCAAGCCAAGGTGTATATCGGTACTCATTTTTTGTAATTTGCAGCTCATTTTTTGTGATCTGATCCAAGAATTCTTTCCGTGTACCCATCTCCTTTTATCATTATATTAACTCGTTTTTCATAGAAAACCTGTATGTTTTCTTAACACTGCAGTGTACTGCTGACAAGTTCCTGAATTCATTCACAATGGTAATTAGCCGCCTGTCGGTCAGAGTGAAAACTTGTAACTGGGTTTTTGAAATAAACCTCGATAGAAACCTGGATCCCATGTTGTTTTTGTAATACGTGTAAAAAGATAACCTCGAAATAGACCCGGAGATAATAAGACGCAGCTAATATCGGTTAACTTCGAACTATAAGAAGAATAGAGTGTTTCTTAACATACTTTTAGGTGCTGAACTCAAATTTTTATTATGTTTTCAAAAATTCCTATCACAAAAATTTTAAAAATTACGTTTCTTCACAACGTACCCTGAGTGAAAGTATACTTTTATTTTTTCCTGCTTTGGAATTCAATTTAAATTTTTAAGCGTGATATTTATGTTATTCGTTTTATCTGGATACAAGTTTAAAGGTAGAACTAGAATAGGCGGGCGCTTATGTCGAAATCCACTGAAAAGTAGCCTTCCAAAACATCAATTTCACAAGTCGCACATAATAGAGGCATAGTGGTTCAAAGTCAAAAAATGTAAATAAATTATTTGTTCGATGATTATTTTCTCATACTTTTTCACAGCACAGAGTGATATGCTTTTAATTATCTACTTTGCGAAACCACTTAAATTCTATGTAATATAAATTTATTTAGAAAATTAACGATTTTACTTCACTCATTTATAGAACAGAAAAAAAACGTTGAAAACCCTACACCAAGCGCCAAATTCTTTTTAGTTTGCTTCCACCATTTTGATATTTACATCCGTTGACGTTTACGAAAGAGCGGTTGGCAATGGCTCTTCATTTCGGACAACAAAAGTTAACAAAGACTAGACGAACAGTACCAAATTGTTATTATGAGTACATTATAATGAATTCCTTGTTTTCGCTGGGTTTCGTTAAATCACTTGGATAAAGTTTCGACTATTCTAGTCTAGTTCGATTTTAAAGACTTTTAAGTCTACGTACACAAGCAAATAATATTAACATTTGACAATTTTAAAGTCGAATCATCTTGTAACTGATTGGTCTAATGGAAAAAATGTTTCATTTTTTGGTAAAGAATTTTATAATCTATAGAAACAAATTGAGTCTAAAAATATCTTTTTTTTGAAAAATTGTTTATTTAAGGTAGAAAGCAAAATTTTAAATTTTTTTTACTTTTGGCCATTTAAATCTTTCTTTAAAAAAATGTAATTGTCTCTTTGTAGATATAAACTAAACTATAAACTTAAGGTGAGCTTTTGTTTATATAATATCAACAATATTAAAATTTTCATAAAATTATTTTTGAAAAAAAAACTATAACAGGTTAACCCTGGTTTACTATTCTTCTTATGGGTTGTCGTCTGATTCGATGATGATGTGTCTATGTTTTACATAAATCAAAGTCCATCATTAATTTTAGAATTTATTCATTTTTTTAATGAATTCTGAATAATCAAAAATATATTTTTTTTCCATTAAAATTATTTTTATACAAATTTTAATTTGTTATACTTTGTATGGATATGTAAAAATTTAAAAAAATGTTCTTAGAGTTAACAAGGAATGTAGTGTATAAATCTAGGTACTTAAAATAAAAACAGCATGGCATTTTGAATTCCTGAGATTCTGTCTTGTTTCATTTGTTGTTTAGTAAAGTTATAAAATTATTAATAGATTTTGAAGGAAAATCAGCTTCGGTCTTATACCTTCAATATTTTTGTTTTCTGAGCTTAGTTTTCGTTTTAATTATTATCTTCCATTTTGATAATTATGCTTGTTATCATCAAATGGTTTTGAGAATTGAGATCCAGAGTCATCCATTGGTTAGTTATTACTTGCACTAATGAATGTCGTCTTATTTGATTCCTGGCTCTGAGATTCTGATCCCGGGAAGCAAGTTGACAGGTATCTGTTTGGGAATTAAAATTATTAGATTTTATTATAAAGAACGTTATAAAATAGTAGATAATTTCATGTTTTTTGCCTTGCCAACTTATACATTATGTAGAAAGATGAATGCTTATTATGTACCTATATAACAAAAGCCGACAGCAGATTTTGGGAGTGGGTGTATAACCAAATTATAAGTATGAAAGTTTGTTGGTAAAATGCATCATGATAACTAATACAAGAGTCTGGTAAGTTTTTTCTCAGCCTTTAATGGGGTTGGTTTAAAAAAAAAAAATAAATAATGCTCTGTCATTGTGCTTAGAAAAAATGAAAGAGCATCATATTTGATTTTTGTAAATGAATTAAAATGGTTGAACCCCCTTCACTAAAATAAAAAACCAAGCTTTTCTAAAACTTTTGGTATTCGAAGTCGCGATTCATTTTATAGTATATACCTCCACTCCCAAAAGTTATTCGATCAACTTTTAGACAAATTGATTATGATGTACCTACATATATATCTTACCTTTTAGTGATCAAATTTATTACTTTCTTTTTCAAGACAAACAGTATAAAGATTATTACTCCTTGAAGCAAATTAAACATAGTGGCGGCGTACAACAGTTTATTCCAGGGAGACTTTGTTCCAACCAAATATGCAACTATTTCCATGGACCACGTTACCCCCATGACAACGAAGAGACGAAGAAAAACTCCAAATCTATAAAACATAAAATATTTTATGTGCGAGGAAGAAATTTTATGTTTTTTTTTAAGGAAACTTACTTTTCTCTTTCATTACTGATACTCCTCTGACTGTTCTGTCGTTCAATCATTTGGGTCATTTCTTTTTGTACACTATAAATTTGACGAGCTGTCAGAACAAACATGATTGTATTAAAGACAATAATGATGGCGATAGGACCGTGAAAGTATATAAATGCTGACCATCCGATTCTAACTGTAACAAACAAAAAACAGCAGTTATTAAACAAAACATGAGAAATGTTAGTAGGCCATAAAATTTATTTTTTTTTTAATACATGAAAAAGACTTTGCTACCTGTTTTCGCTGAATTTTTGTGTTACCTTAGAGGTATTAAACATAAATCTTTCAATCTCTTAAGGCTAGTACATATTTCCTTGTGAAGTGAACAATCGTCAGTGGAGAAAGTGATTGTTTTACATTTCTCACTGGTCCAGACTTGGAAATATGTTGTGAACGTTTGACGTTTAAAACTACCATTTCTCAAATGACTAACAATCGAACTGTCAACTGTACATCAAGAGTTCCCTTACATTTTTCACGGGAATTGCTCGTGAATGAAAACTCTCCACACAGCTTCAAGAGCACATTCATGGGTGAATAAAAATGCAAATTTTGTATGGATTCACTACTTGATTCACAAGTATTAACTAGGCTTTAAAATTTATCATCGTATCGTCCACGTTATATAAGTTTGGAATGTGGAATTGACCGTATCCTAAAGTCTTTGTAATTTATTTTTTTATTTAATTATGGTAGAGTCGTTTTCCATCCATTTCGTTATTAATAAAAAAATAACTTAAATTCGAAATCCACAGAATGTGAAATTTTTTACGACATTCCTTTCACTCCGAGGAACTCACACTTTATAGTGGAGTTTGATATAGAGTTTTCCATCGGTCAATTTATTTTTGAATTTTATCTATCAGTTTAGATTTTGACGATTTGGACCAAGGGATGCAAATTTTTTGAAAATAATAATATAGGCACGAAATTACACAAACGCAAAAAAATCTATTTGAAATCGCATTTCATTCGCAATGAAAAAAAATCTTCTTTAAGATTGAAATCTGAATCTACCAATGGAAAACTCTTTGGGAATCTGTTCGGATGTGCTGACGAAGTAACGAATGGCGTTTCTGAATGATGTCGAAGCTTTTGCTGTTTTAACTATAGTTATATCAAATGTCAAATTACTACTGAACTAAGTTTTTTTATTTGCAATCAAAAGGGCTTTCCTTTGATGTATTTAGCAAACTTGAATACAACCACAAAATCACTGATATTTAAACTTAAATTTGCAAAAATTGTGATTTCCCAAAAAATTTATTACGAAATTAATGTTCTTCGGCAGTACTTTTGCTTTAAATCATTTATATTTTTTTTTTCTCTCATAAAGAAATCATAAGTTTTTTTTTTCAATTTAAGCAACGTGTTTTCGCCAAGATTTATCTTAATAAGCATAAATTAAGCATAAAGTAAAAAATCTTCACACACATTTCAGCTTGTAATCCTATGTATAGAAAAGTGCCTTTTTATCGCCGATTAAAATCCATTTATTTTATTTGTTTAAATATTGATTTTACTTTTAGTCCAGTCAATTTGTCCACAAAAAGGATAATTTTGGGGAATTTTTTTCATTTTTCCCCTCTTTTATGTTTTCAGGAGTGCTGCATCCGAATTTGAGGTTTGCGACTAAAATTTCATGACGTAACTACTTTATGTGAAAATTTGAATTTTGCCTGTATAACATGAACCAAAAAATACTTTTCTGATAGTCTTTGCGGTGCTGAGTTTAAATCTGGCTTCAAAAATTCTTTAAAAGGCAGGTCACGATTTTGAGATATTTGAATCTAAAGATATTCATTGGTTCATGTAACGCAGAAAAAACCTTAAACAGAGATTTATTAGAAATTTTGAACACTTTGATGTTATTATCGAATAACTGGTAGCTTTCAAGTAATAAGTGAAAAACTTCCAAGCTTCCATGGTGTGCAACGAAATTCTAGTCGCAAACCTTGGATTCGGATCCAGTACCCCCGAATACACAAAAGAAGGCAACATCAAAACTACTCCACAATTTGCATGGTAAAATTAGATTTTGTTGACAAATTATTTACTTTTTTTTTATTTTTATCAAAGTCGGGCTAGTGAAAGATTGTATGATATCTGTGAAGATTGAGTTAGATTTTATAACAAAAATAGAATATAAAAATAACTAGGGAGTATTTTGAAAATGCCTAGCAAAATATAATCGGATATAACTATTAATGCTTCTTGGTCACTTATGGACTTAAAATTAAAAAAAAAAAAATATTCTAAATTTCAAGTTAAAAAAAAAAATAAACAAACTTTTAAACCAGCACCATCCTTGACTTCCCATTCCTGGCTTCCAAGCTGAAGGAATTAAAGATGATATTTGTGCTGCATAAGTCAAACAAACTGAGATCAAAGCCAAGCCCCATGCGTATAAAGAATACAATAAAAATCGTTTCTTCTCACTGCTTGTTCTTCGTGGTGCACGAATGTTATAAAATAAGTCAAAGCTTATAACGCTAAGCCAGAAAAAGCTTGCCATAAATGAAAAGTATGCAAAGTATCCTGAAAATATAAAAAAATAAAAATTTTTTAATTATGTATGTAAATAATAAAATAAATATTTTAAGTACCTAATTTTCCACAAGGAAAGTTCGGAATTAAAGTATTCAAACTCAGTATTGTATATCCAGAGCATAGTCCCAATAAATAGCAGCAAAGTGATTTGCCATGCAACGTTCTCAATATTGGTATTGCCATGTAAACAATTATGGTTAAAACGATAAACAGCACGGAAATAAGCATACCTAAAAAAATTATTTTAAATAAAAAAATAAAATTTTAAATCTATAAAATAAATGTATCTCTATAAACAAAAAGGTGTAACTAAAATGTCAACTTACCAATTGATTTGACTACGAGCATTGACTCTACACCACTTTCTTTTGCTGGTTCATTTCCACAGATCATTGGTGTTAGAATGTATTTATTTGCTGTTTGTTTGTATTCATTTAAGCAAAAGTCATTTTTCGACAAGTATTTTTTGTTGTTCAAGAGTAATGTCCCATTCTGCATAAAATATTTGAGTATGTGTGAATATAATATTAAACATGACGATAATCATGGAGTAGAACAATTCTTACCTCAAATAAGTTGAAAGAATCTGTTTTATACCGAAGGGGTTCTAAATTGAACATACGTTTGCAGATACGGCCATATTGAACTGAGAACTTCTTGGTAACATCTTCTTCTCTGAGTTCACCACTGCTTGTTGTTATGTTAATTACAGTAGTTGGTAAAGTTGAATTTTGTTTGGAAGCTACACAATTTATTTGATTGCTTTTTTTATTGATGGGACAGCAAAACTTAACACATGGTCTCAACTTGCAGACGCAACCTCTTATATGAGATTTGGCAGGAATTTTTACCGAAAGATCATTGATTGTGTATTCGTAAGCTCCCAATAGATGTGGCGGAATAATAAGGCCTTCATACGAATAAGACCCATTAAGAAATTCCTCGTAGCCAGTTAAATCTACAGAATCGGCAAGTGGACATGGATCACTTTCTGCAAAACCGTCGTGGAATACGTTAGCCATAAAAGTTAATAATATCAGATTGATTTTCAATTTAGTCATTTTGGACACAAAAATTCTGTATTCTAGCTTTGAGCTTTAATTTTTGAAATTGGTATTCTTTAAATACTTTAATTTTTTAATTCTTTATAACCTGCAAAAAAAAATTGATCAAATTAAAAATGTTAATGTGATTGAAATTGTTAGAAATTGATGCCAAGTGAAGCAGGAATTAAAAAAAAATCCTGTCTCATTTGGCCATCACATTTTCACCATGATATGGGACTGAGATAAAAGATAGTACAGCAATAGCTATCATGAACAGTTGCTCAAGCCAAAAGTATTAGTCTGCTGAACTTCGAGTGGTGATGGGAAAGTACCTAAGTGTCCTATTACACGACGACTTTTGAGACCTGACTTCTTTCGAAATTTAATGAGTGCGAACGAGAAAAACCATCTGATCTCCCTTTTGCACCCAATTTATTTCGAATATAGTAATTTTCAAAGAATAAATCCCAATAAATATGTAAATTTTATACCTTTACCACTGCTTATTCGCACGAATTAATACTACGAAAAAACGTTTGGTGCATTGCCGTATGAACTAGGCCTAAAAGTAATAAGTCAGCTGCACTTTGTGAAGTGAAAGAGTTATAAGCTGCAAAGTTAAAAGTGGAACGCTTCGTAGATGATATTTTTTTATTTTTTCAAAAGCCTTTCTTTATGATGACTTAAACTTGCAATTGTAATAAAACTGCACTTCATGTATTGGCCAAATTGATACAACATCAGAGCTTAGACTTATTCCCACTAAAAAGAAAACCCTTCCCCCTTAATATTTTCAGGCTAGGTTGATTCTTCTTTATCATGGAACATGAAACGATTTCACAAGTTTTATGAAATTACGAACCGTCTAATAATTATAGGTACCTATCACCTATGCCTTCTTATTTAATAGAAAATAACTGTGTGTTTCGTCCCCGTGTTAACAATTTACTAGTTAGACTGATGACAGTTTAGGGTACGCATTTTTTGTCTTAATCATAATGCAAGTGATGCATTTTTTCTGCTTTTAGCCTATTTCATTTAAGATCGCTTGTACGTCGTACATATGCATGATTCAACTTAAATGCCATAGTTTCCAGGGAACACGATCGTGGACGTAGCAGAAATTCGTCCCCCTTTTCCACCCAAATTCCTTTGTTATTTTCGTAAGCTTTGCATACAATTCTTTTGAATCCGAGCAATTATTTATCTATTTTTATTTGTCATTACCTAAATGTAACCCAGAAAACAAACCAATTTTCCAGCACTGACTGGAAAGTTTTTTGGAATGTCCGATAGCAGCGTTCAGGGTTGCAGAAAATAATAATAAGTAGCTCAGTTTTTCTCCACGCTAAAGACTGTCTTTAAGAGTTTTCCGGGCTGAAATGCGGACTTCATGGAAAAAATTGAGAAGCGTGTACTTGATAACGATAAAGGTGTCTATGCACAGAAAAACTTGTTTTCTAGGGCATCATTGATTACAAATTTAATTTTGTCCTCTATTATTTGCGAAAAGCCTTTAAGAAAACGAAAATATAGCAAAAATGGCTGTTTTTAAAAGAGAATTGTGCTTACCCTATAGCGTTTTGTTGCATAAAAATGTTTAACAACATAAAACTCCATTTTTTTTAGGGTACTATTGAAGAACATTTTTGATTTTGTACGCAATACAAATTTTAATAATACAAAATAATAATGCTTGTAAATTTTGATAAAAAAAAACGCATTTTTGACAATCAATTGATTATACCTAACAGTATTTGTTTGACTTTTTTTTAGTGGATATAAATTCAATTTATTATTCACGATTTTCATCAATTAAATTTATAATCATAATTGTGTCATTTGATATTGAAATTTTTAATTCTTCAAAGGCACTCTTTGACAGAAATTTCATGTAAATTTGGAAGTTAAAATCAGTTACTTTAAAAAATGTTTTTTTTTTAAGTAAAATAATACGCCTAAAAGAAACCAATTAGAAAAAAAAAAAAAGTTTTATAAAACAAAGTATCTGATGAAAGTAAAAAAACGGTCTTATATAAGCAAAAAAAAAAGTTAGCAAATGACTGGTTTTGATCAGTTCGGAACACTCTTAAGCAATGAATTTATTCTTGCGATTTTTACATTAGTGTTGAAGTATATAAGGTGGTGTGGCTTGCACATGTTTTATGTTAATTACAATATATTTTCTTGAAGTTTTTCAATCACACAAAAATGTTATTAGCACTCGAGTTTTGAGTGCTGGACGCATAAAAATAAACTTACTAGTGAGAAAAAATGTCCGTGGTTTAAAAGATTTTTTTGTTTTAGTTGTCAGTTTACAGTTCCCAAAAAAAAACTAAAGGCGCTCGTGCGATTTTTTAAACCATAACCAGTTGTTACTTAGTCATTCGGGATTCTGGCACTCGGGATTTTGGACATTCGGGATTTTTTCCATTCGGGATTTTTTCCATTCGGGATTTTGTCATTTGGGATTTCGGGATTTTGGAATTCGGTATTTTGAACCCAACCCTAGTTAGTTAGGCCTGACATTTCCGATTAAGAAAACAATCTACCTTTAGGAATAATTCAAAAAGTCGAATAATCAAAGATTTAAAATTTTTTTTTTTTCTAAATTGCGCACAACTTTTTTCGGAGCAAAGAAACTTTCGAGGCATGCTTAAACAAAATAAAGTTGAGTTTTAAGGACTTAATATGACTTGTTTAAACGAAGTTACAACTGTTCAAATTTTACCATTTTGTAATAGTTTTTCGCAGTTTTTCCCCGAAAACCTATTTTTGGGTGCCAGATGTCAAACTAAACATTCCTTGCACCAAGTCTTATACAAATCGGACCAGCTATTTAGCCATTTGCGAAATTAACTACATTTTAAGTATTCTTTTTAATCGTAATGTCATATTTCATCAAAATCTTGAGTTCGCATATTTAAAAATGTGACTTTTGTCATATTGTATCGAAAATATGGTATTAGGGCCAAAACTGTCAAAAACTATAAAAATGGTATAATAGGGTTTTCACACCAAACCCCAAAACTGGTTTTCGGTGAAAACTTTTCAAAAACTCGAAAACCATTCACACCAAACATTACAGGTTTTCGTTTGACATTACAGTTTTTCACTAACCAACCATTCACAATTTTCTTCTTTTTTTTGTTGTTTTCCTCCATTTTATGAAAGTAAAATGGTGATTATGATTATTAATATACATGTGAACAATTTTAACTACCACTGGCAAAATATTTTGTATTTTATAAATTAAATAATTTTGAGAATGGAATTTTATACATATTTGATATGACAGAATTTCGTCAGCGGTTTTAAATTTTTTTTTGAAAAAAGCATTCAATCAGTTTCTTTTCTGTTATTTTATTGTGCACTGAAATTTTTAAAAGGTACTTTTGTTTCGTTCAGCTCTGAATCCCAACATGTTTTCGACTGGTTTTATATAAAACTTGTGTTTTACGAAAACCTGAAGTCTAAAAAATTTATGGGAAAACTTGTGAATCCGATTAGGTTTTTTTTCAAAACTGATATTTTCGAGAAAACCGTGTTTTGGGTTCGGTGTAAAAAGGCTATAAGTATTGTGAATGGGTATATTTCTGCAAATTTAGACTAAAAATAAATTTTTGATCATGTCATATTATTTTATCCTCTCATGTCTTGACCCAATCTTTGATTTAAAAAAAAAGTTATGTGCAAAAAACTTTAAAATCACTATGACATCAACGGAATATTGTGCACGGTACCAGAGAATATCAATTATCAAGAAGCCAATTTGTCGTAGGTTTCACCCTTCCAGCTTGTAAGCAAATCAAATTGACAGCTGAGGATTGCCATCTTTATTTGTTTATCTACGGTATCTTAGTTTAACTGTCATTGCTGTCAGTATTTTTGCTTCCTTTCGATCAATGTTTGCGTTTGTGACCATGCAGTACAAAATTTATCTAAGTGTAGTACACACGCTATCAGAAAAGGTATAAGCAATACAAAATTTTTAAAAAAACCTACATAAGTACCCAAATAAAAAAATATAAAAATATTTAAGAAAATAATTAAATAGAAATAACTTCATTTTATTTTGCAAGTGGTTAAATACCTGAACGGGGACGTGTGTATTCATTGAACAAAAAATACCCTTATATTTGGCTATTTCATGAATCTTACTATTTCAACTATGAAGCGAAAATTGAAGCAAAGCTCATCAAAGTGTTCATTAAAAGATAACTTCCTAGATTAACAGTCAACACCGCTTATTTAAACAATACCCTATTGAAAAAAAATGTGCTAATACAATTAAGCAAATACAAATCAACACACAGAGCCTGATTACATGATTCGTTTTTTTCGGTCGTTTCTTGTTTCGTCTTTTTAACACATTGGGTGAAGGGAATCTTCGTTGAGAGTTGGAGATAAAAAAAAAGAACGCCATCTTAATTGTGCTACCCGCTTTTTAAAAAAGTTTAGAGTTTTTTTTAATGGCAGGGTATCTAGAAACAAATGCCACGAAATTGGAATTACGGCAGTTTGTCATTCCTAAAAATGTGGCATAAAAGGGTATCAAAACCAAAAGACTTAGAATATTTTTCAAAATATTTTTTTCATATAAAATAATTGTGTGCCATGGCAACAAAGCCAGCTTTAGACTTCATCATAAACTTTTATTACTACCAACTTTACTTATTCACGATTAAAAATAAACTTAGTTGCCAATATTGATTGAAAAATAACTTTTATGCTCATAAATTAAAATTACTTAAAATATACCAAAATTTTTCTTTAAAAATATAGAAATGTAAAGTGAACGGAAAAACAAAGTCACGTATGAAAATTTCAAGATTTTTTCTGGTTGAACTTTGACGTTTATGATTTGACAAACGAGTAGAGGCGGGGGATGCTCATAAACTTTAAATAATGACCTTTAAAATTGTTTTTCGTGATAAAATAGATATAAATTTGAACCAAGAAGTGATTTAAAAATATTTTAAATTATTATTACTGTTGATTTTCCAATAAATTAACCTTATGTTTTTTTGAACGTCAGAAAAACGAATGGACTTTTTTCGTTGTGTGACGAACAACAAAACGAACGAAAAATGAATCGTGTAATCAGGCTCATAGGAAAGAATCAAACTTTATCATTTCTCTTTTACACATTGCCAGTGTTTTCAGAGCACTATTATTTTTGACTTGTAAACAAGTAATGTCGATATTAAGAATAGATTTTATCCATTATTTTGATAATTTATGGCAGAAATTCTGCTATTAGTGTTTTTTTTTTTTTTAAATTCTCCACGAAAAATAAATTTTAATTAAACGTCGTTTTAATTTAAAGTGTAGCTTATAAATTGTGACAAATTGTCATTTTAGTTAAATGTAGTCGACTGCATCTACATAATATTTAAAATCCTTAAAATACTATGCATGGAATATTATAAGCTGAATAGTAATAGAAAGCAGATTAGAATACAATGCTATGTTTTTTCGATGAGCAAAAGAAATAGATTTGTTCGCTAAAAGATTTTTAGCATTAAAAATATGTTTTTAGTTTCTTTTTTAAGCCTAATAATAGTGGTAAATCATGGAAATAAAATTCAATAACTTGCATTTTTTTGTTATTTTATTGTATAACGCTACATATGTACACTTAACAAATATACATAAATTTGAATAATATTTTTTTAGTTTTTTTATAATTCATTTTGTTTGTGTGTTCTTCTTAAATCATAGTCTTTGGTTCCTCCTTGAGATAAGTTAATTTTTCACAAAATTAAACATCAAACATCTTCCAACAAAACAATATTGGTTAAAATCTCTGTAAAATTTTACGTGTATAATTTTGTTTGTTCAATTTAAAACTAATTCATATAGAAAAGAATTTTTAATAAAGCTTTACAAAAGAATGTAGTGTGTATAAGCAAAATGGTTTTTACTAAAACTACCAAAGAATGTTGTGTATATTATGTACCTAATATGTATAATATGTTTTTGTATATGAATGTAATAAAAACGAAATAGGTAATGTTAGAAAAAAAAATAAAATATGCGGTCTTTTGAATACCTGAATTTTGTTGCTGGTTTTTGTTTTTTTGACAACTTAATGATCCTTAAATTAAAAATACTAAAGAAAATAAGGTACTTATTCGATACATTAGAATTTTGCTTCATATGATGTGTATGTTTATATTTTTGCTGATTAGTTTTGAATTTTAACGATTTTATCCATCAAAGGCTTATCAGCTCCAATACCATTCATTGGCAGATTGATACTACTTGATGTCGTCTTATTTGAGTACTGGCTTTGACGTTCCGGGTGACTTATTGACATGTATCTGTTTGGAAATAGAAATTATTTATCATTAAATAAGCAAATTATTGTAAAGTTTTTTGTTTAATGATAAAAATTTAAGAAAATAAAGCACGTTGCAGAAGTTAAGGCAGCTGTTAGTTTTATGTTTCTTGCCAGATCTTAAGTAGAGAGACAGATTAGAGCATAGTAACCAATTGTAAAATTATAAGGCAGCCATATGTTTGTACATAATTTTGTATGTTCTAATTTGATTTTTTTCACCATATTCATATATAAGTATTAAGTTAAGATGAGAAAAAAATTTTGTGCATAATTTCCAATTTTCCTAAGAGTTTGAAAAAAAAACCCAAAAACCTTTTAGTGATTGTTAGTAGAACGCTTAAGGAAGTTTCTTTTCCATTTTTTTTTTTTTTTTTTTTTTGATTTGATGGTTTACCTTTTGGAGAACCATGTTGTGTCCTATTAAAGTCGTTCCGAAATTTCTTCAGATAACGTTGAACTTGACCTTTTTGTTTGATCTTTTCCCTTTTTGTGCCTATTTTGTGTTTGATTCAGTTTTACGGAGATAAGTAGAAAAACTAAGATTATTTTTTTAAAGGATTTATCAAAAGAAGGGGACTTAGGCTAAATGAAGAAAAAAAAAATGTGTGGTTGGTGCATGTTTTGTGTTTATAATCATTTAAAATAGTTTCATATGAAAAAAATGACCAGCGAATCATTAAGCTGGCCATACACGTCCGAGCCATCCGATCCATTTAGCTTGGTTGGATCTCAGATTTCTTGAAAATCCAAATGGACTAGCAACCGAATCACCTCACGATTTGGGATCGGCGTGTTTGGCTCATTATGGTTCTGTCGTTCATGGCCAGCTTTAAAAGAGACAAAACACTATTGAAGGAAATAAGATAAAGCTTATAAATGACGCCTAGTTTGTCAAACGTCAAAACGTCAAAAACACAGCAGGATTTTCGGTCTATTAATTGGTAGAAGAACATATGGCACAATATGATGTGATTAAAATACAGGTTGCCTGTCTTAGTTCTGGAAGCGTAAGCTTTGAACGCTAAAATTCCGAAAGATTAAGTGTTGAACAAGATAAGATAAAGTTACAGATAGATTTTTGAAGAGGCAGAGTTTTAAAAGCAGTTATAAAATGGTAGACGGTATAAGTCCTCGGGATAAGAAACTGCAAAGGAACTTAAAAATTTGTTTCTGAACAGCCATTTTAGTCTTTGAAATTGAAGAACGTTGGTAGAATGTTAAGTTTGTATGTATAGCTTCCTTTTCATATTCTTAAGAAAGTTTCATCTGCTTTCTGATTTTTGACAGGTTCCCGTTCATATCTTTGTGAATTTTTTAGATTTTTTAAAAACAAGAAAAGGAAGCTGTTAAGTTAAATAAATTCAGCAATATTCATGAGCAAACAGTTTTGATGGTGGCCTTGGACCTCCTGTAAAATTGTAAGTACTGTTCATATCAAGGAGGCGGTGTAATAGTTTCATAAAAACATCAAATGAAAGCAATTAACCAAAAATTAGCTTCCCCTCAAATTTGTTTCGATATCAAAGTCTTGAATAGATAATTGTAGTAGATTAATTTATTAAAATCTACACTATTTTTTGCTAAAGCTTAGTAGGTACGCTGCTGATATGAATCAAAAATTTTAATTGGTCTCCAACAAGGCAACGAAATGCCTATGAAACCGAAGCGGAAAAATATTCGTTGACAGTTGCACAAATTCAAAAATCAAAACAAATGAAAATGAAAGAAAACACAGACAGTCATGTTGTAATGAAAGAAACAGTAAAAATATCACAAAAAAAAACTAAAATTTAATTTTTTCGCACACAATAAATGGTCTGGGTAATTATTAGTGAGCGAAAAAAGAGTGTAGACTTCTCCAAATGATCTGGTACAATAATCAATTTCGCTCATCGAACAGCACAATGCAGAACGAAAAGTAGAACTAAATTTTTCGTTTATGATTCCGTTGTGTCATTTTTGTATGGGATTTTTCGTTCCGCATCAGCAGCGTACTAGGCCTAAATGAACAAAACTAACAAGAGCAAACAAGAATTATAATACATACTCAAATGTCATCAAATTTGCACATAGTTAATGTGCCGCACAATTCTGTGCTGTGATGGCAAGATGCCAGATGTCACTTTTTATAAATATTACGTGAACACAAAGATAAAATTCAAATTTACTGAAAAATCACAAAATTGTCTGTTTACCATTGAACTTATTACCAATGTTTATTAACAATTTTGATTGTCGAATAAAAATTTTTCATTTCGCATCACTAGAATGAAAAGGGCCTACAAGTTTCTTTTGAATTCTATTTTTTAAGATAAGAAAGTTTTTATCGTAGCGAGAGATACTCTTAGAAGATTAGTCACTTCTCTGTAAGCCAAGAAGCAAAACCCCTATTGAAAAATATACCTCAGGTAAAATTGGCTACGAATTGACATACACAAATATAAAAATTCTAGGTAAAGCATTTTAGAATTAACGTTAAAAAATTTGCTTTTCTTTTATTGTTTTTATCTATATGTAGGTCTTGGAAACCTCCAAAACTTTGAATTTTCAAAAGCACCTTATCAATAAAAAAAAAAAACTGCATTTCATTTATATTTTTCCATAAAGATGTATTAAGCACAACATTTTCAAAATTTTTAATTTAAATTTAAAAGAAAAATCTCTTCTTCAGTTATTTACTGGTGTTTTTTATAGAATTGATTTTGAAACATGAGTTTAAAGTCCCTTTAAAGAACTATTTTCTCCAAAATTTTTTTTTTTTCGATTTCTATGAAATTTTGAAAATGTTGCTTAGAAAATTCTTACTGGAAAACTCATTGAAGATGCAGTTCCAATAAAACAAAAGTAATAACCTATTCCAACTGAGAGCTACAAAATTACCAGTTGGTTGTTAAAAAGACAACATCGAATTTAATTTTCATGCAAATTTGGATCAAACGAACCTAAATCCATAACACATAGTTCTTCCTCATACTTTCCCTTTGGTTATTTCTAAACAGTGCTATTCCGAATTTCGACAAAATTTCGAATATGCGTTGAAACAGTTTGAAATTGGCGTTTCATTGATGAATCGAAAAAATTCGTATTTGTGTCCGTCCGTCGATCCTTTTTAAGTTTTCTGTTGGCTCTGTATAAAGATGCAAAATAACAAACGATTGAAGATTTTTGAAATCATAGTTCAGTGTTGATGAACATTTGGGAAGCAAGCGGCAAAAAAATATCAATCAAAATTCGAGATAAATCACAGTTTAGATTGCCTCAAATATAGAAATTATTCTATAACTTCTGACAAAAACAACTAATTGCATCCAAACACAAATTTAAGAACATGAAATGAACCAAAAATGATGGCACTTTTCCATTGTAGACTTATTAATATTTGGAATAATATTTTTAAAAGATTAACCTTACCTGTTAGTTATGTATTGTTTGACTTTCTTTTTCAAGACAAACAGTGTAAAGATTAGAAATCCTTGAATACCATTACCGATATCGGTGACATAAAATAGTTTACTCCATGAAGACTCTGTTCCAATTAAGTATGAAATGATTTCCATGGACCAAGTTACTCCCATGACAAGGAAGAGACGAAGGAAAATTCCAAATCTATTAAGTAAAGCAAATATTTTATCCGAAAGCAATAAATATTTATCCCGCTTAGAGAATTGAATATTTGAGCTGTCGAGGGAGTCAGACTCATCAATATTGACATTTTTATGAATCCCTTTCGTGGCTCAATCTTTGAATTCTGTAATCGGGTTGATTATTTTTCACTTTATGAAAGTTACCTATCTCTTTCAGTACGGAGATTCTTCTGACTATCGTTACGTTCCATCATTCGACTCATTTCCCTTTGAACGCCATGGATTTGAAGAGCTGTCAGAACGAACATAACTATATTGAAGATCATGATGATGATAATAGGGCCAAAGAAGTATATCATTGCAGACCATCCAATCTTAACTGCAAGACAAATAATAATATTAATTTGGATAAAAGGTTATATGTACGAGTATATTAATTTTGTTTTTCAAAAATCTGTGTTTCAAACTTAAGGAATTTTAAGTTTAATTCACAAAAAAAAAACACAGATTTCGAGAATTGTTGTTGAAAAACTTAAAGATATGCAAAAACATACCCTCCAACCAGCAACCTTCATTTCCAATTGCTGGCTTCCAATCAGGGGGAATGTAAGATGATTGTTGTGCTGCAAAAGTTAAACACAGGGCGACCAAAGCCAAGCCCCAAGCGTAGATGGAGTACAATATAAATCGTTTCTTTTCATTGTATCTTCCACGTGGCGCACGAATGTTATAGAACAGGTCAAAACTTATAACGCTGAGCCAGAAAAAGCTCGCCATAAATGAAAAGTAAGCAAAGAATCCTGAAAACAAAAAATAAATATTATTTTACATGAATTTTTTACCGAATACAAACAGTTAAGATGAAAGGCATTTTATGATGACAAGGGCTTCGCAGTATTTCTTACAAAAAAAAAAAATTGAAATAAGACCTGAAGGGTGATAATCAATCATATGCATTAATGATTATTTTCATCAAACTATATTTGGTTTGTTTATAGTTTTTGAGATGATCTTGAAAACGGCCAAAACTTTATGTTTCGCACATATATATAGGTACAGTGCCGCACTCGAAAAACTTTGGTCAACACTTTTTTTTCGAATTTTGTCAAATTTGTTTGCAATAACAACATTTTATTCAATGAGGTTTTGTTTTCTTAAGCGGTTTCAATAGTTTCATGTAGGACTGGCATCGATGACAACCCAAGCAATACTTCTGTAAGTATCGTCTCGATATTGTCAAAATCGAAAAATTTCACTGCGCTTCACAAAATTATATTTCCTGTAGCTTGACACAGATTTTTTTTAAGATCCACCGAAGTCTTGAATCGATGCTGACGGCTATGCAGCACCAAAAAACCAATCTTCCACTAGGTCGTCTTTTTTGCCCTCCATGAGCCTCTCTTTCTGGTGGTAGTTCTGGTCTCACGATATTTTTTTTAAAATTCCATGCCAAAGTTTATCAAGCAACATTTAATCTTTTAGAAATATCACGTGTTTTCAAATTAAGACGTGACAGACACAAAATATTAGCTTTGCAATCCGAACTTATTTTTCCATTTTTTGTTCACTAAAAAACTTCGGTTCATTTTGCTACCTAGTGCAAAACAGAACTCGTTTACCTCTTATAACATCCACGAACTGCTTCTGAAAAGGGTGCTAAGGGTTTGACCAAATTTTTTTCCAACGGCACTGTATGATTTAATGAAAATACGGTATTGACAGGTTTGCAAAAATGGACATACATAGGCACCTAATGAGTTTTGCACATGTGAGTTTTTTCTTGTTCAATAATGAAGAACTAATTAATTAAAATATCTTACCTAATGATTCACATTGAAGTACTGAAATGTACTCCATTGGTATAAGAATTAATAAACTCAATATTGAATAACCACAGCATAGTCCAAACAAATAACAGCAAAGGGATTTGCCATGCAACGTTCTTAATTCTGGTATTGCCAAGTAAACAATAATTGTCAAAACCATAAATGGCACAGAAAACAGCATTGCTAAAATAGAAAATCAGGAAATCTTAGAAAAAAACTGTAAAAACAATTTTAGTCAAAATTGTAAACTTACTGCACCCATAAACTAGTGTTTTTGTACTTCCAGTAATTGGTTCATAGCAGTTTAGTGGTACAATATATTCTGTTGTAATATTATCAGTGTATAAACTCAAACAGAATTCATCTTTCGAAAAGTAACGTTTGTCTTCCCATCTAAATAACGTGCCATTCTAAAAAAAAAGAAGAACGAAAAATCCGTCAGGTGGTGGTAGTGTTGAAAATGTATGAATATTTCTTACCTCAAACAAGCTAAAAGAATCGTAGCTATACAAATGCGGCAATAAATGATACATCTCACCACAAGTCCGACCAAACTGAATGGAGAACTCATTAGCTAGATCCACTTCCTTGAGTTCGCCTCTGCTTGTTGTTATGTTCATTAAAGTCGGAGATGTACTGTTTCCTTCGAAATCGTGACAATTTGTTCCATTGTATCTTGATGTGGTAGGACAACAAAATTTCACACAAGGCCTCAGTTTACAAATACAACCTCTAACATGGGGCTCTGCAGGAATTCGTACCGAAAGGTCATCAGATGTGAACTCGTAAACTGCCAATAAATGTGGCGGAACAATAAGGCCTTCAAATAAATAGGATCCATTGGGAAATTTTTGGTAGCCAGTTAAGTCGACAGTATCGATAAACGGACATGGGGCGTGTATGCTGTCTTGAAAACTGGCACTGGATAGGTTAATTATACTAAATAAAAGCAGAGTCCCTGCCAACAATGGTATGTGTTTATGTTCAGTCATATTGAGAAATTGATTCCTTTTTAAGAAGCTTCAAGAATTAAATTTCTCTTTTAGATTATAGTTATCGTGTTGCAAATACTAATTTTTGTATTTAATTTCAAAACCCCATTTAGTTGAATGTCTGAAAGAAATACAAAACAAAATTGATGAGGTTAGGAAAGTTTGGTTTTTAATGTTATATTTATTGTTGTTTTTTTTTTTATTTTTTAAGTAAATTAAACGTTACACCAATAGTATCTATCTTTTTATTGATAAGATTCTCGATGTAATCCCTTTCAAAACACTACTATCTTCGAATTTAAAGTCTGAGAATTAAATAAAAAACGAAGTAAGATCTTACACTCACTCGATAAGAATACGTATGATTATTTTTTTTTGTTTTATTTCTTAAGGAGTGGTTCAGAAATTTAATAACAGTTATCCATTAGTCATATCAGTTTGAAAGACTTCCACTAAATATTTGGTTACACATCAACCCTATATTCTAACAGTCAATTTGTATTCCCCATGGATTCGCCAATAAATATTAAAATGTCTTAAATAAATATTTGTCATAAGAATTGCCTTAACAATTAAACCGATTAGCAATAATCAACATGCTTTGTGTTTACCAAATAAATTATTAACTAAATAAGAGCTCTATACTAATAATGAAATATCATAATAAAATACCGCTAAGGAAGTTTCCTAATTTAATGCTGAGTTAATTAGAATAACCTTAATTGGGCTTCATCCTTTTTATGAAACATAAATCATATTTTTATTTTTCATTATGTCCTGCGAATTTTCGGTTTGATGGAAAAAAGGCATAGTTTTATTTAATCAACAATTTGGCTCCTAACTGTTAATGATTCTTTCCACGAAATTTATTTAATGGTAGGTTTTTAATTGAGTAAAAATGAGTATCTCGGGGTGGCAATTTTTGTTTTTGAAGCAGACGTTATTTAGGTAGGCGGTAGGGCAACTTTTCACAAAAACAACGTGGGATAAAAGTCTTAAGTTGATTAAGTTTTAAATTTGATTTAGTTTACTCTTCAAACCCACCTACAAAGACAGTTAACAAATATTTCACGACTTTAAAATTAAATAAATTTGGTGGCACAACAGCTCATGGAGAACCAGGGCCTAGTGACTTACAACTCTCAACCATTCCTGTGTGCGTGTTGTTGGCAGGAATGGAAGAGACCTACAATTTGTTGCCAAGTCCGAACGGCTAGATGAGAAGCTCTTCTTCACGACAAGTATACTCTTGGAGGATTTGTTAGTTCCTCGCAAGAGGCAGTACCTCGGGAAAAATATTTATTTCACGACTTATATATTTTAATTTTGAAAAACTATTAATTATCACAGTTTAATTATAATCACAATTAAATCAGGTTAGGCCAATACAATTAATGCCAGTTAGTTCATAATTAGGTTATTCTATTATATGATTTTTGAAGGTTCTGATTGATCATTTACAATCAACAAAAAATCGACTGATCAAAGATTTTTATGGTTAAAAACATTTAACTATGGATTCATTAATTCAAAAATTTGAAGATCACAAAAGAGCATTTTTTTTATTTGTTTAACTCGCAAAAACACACTACACACACTTGAAACGATCAAATAAGACAAGAAATATATTCACAACTTAGGGAATCGTTTGTATGATATCTATACAAGCTATACAAAATCAACAGAAGACAATTTTTTAAGTTTTAAATGTATTGAAATGGCCTTTAAAATCCATTCGCACACTCTGTCACTTGCCTAGTCATTTAAAAAATTGAAATTAAAATCCTGTTCCACAAAAAGATCTGGTGTCACATTTATTTACCTATTTTTTTTAATAAAAATTCTTGTTTATTGCCAACCTATACCAGCAACAACGTTTTACTTTTCCAACTTTAGGTAGATCAATAAGATACGACTCTTCTTTATTATGAAATTGTTTCTTACCATCATTCTTAATAATAAAAAACGGGATGAAGGCACCACACCCTAAATGGGCATCTGAATTTTATAGGTACCTTCCTTGATCTATGTAATTATATATATGGGGACAGGGAGTAGGAATGTATGTGCTTTTTTCTGATGACACATTAGCTACTAAGAGAGAAATTGATTTAAGATACCATCTTAAACCATATCAGACATTCGAAGATCCTCGGTTGTTCGGGATTAATTATGAAGTATAAAAATGGTTTTATAAGAATATGACTCCACTGACCCGAACTTCCCTTATGTCTGAGCAGCAGGTAACAAAATCTTCTCTAACCTCTATTAAGAAAATTCTTCAGAAATAAAACAACATTTTTTAGGTATTATTGGAGTAGGTATACATACATATGCATGCATGTATTGTTGACGTACATAGTGAATTTTTGCTTGTACCTATGTATATATTGAACAAAACCGAAGTATATTAGTACTTATTATACAAAAAGCAGAAAAACATGCATAATATTGTCGATTTGGTCATAAGACGAAGCATTTCAGCCATTTCGTGCTAAGTCCTTCCCTAAAGGGCCTGCTATAGCGATCAGGAAAACACATCAGGAAAAAAATTTCAAATGGATTATTTACTTTGTTTTTTTATCAATTTGAAATTCAAATTTTACTCGAACCAATGACAAACAGTCAAAGAATTTTTTGTATTTTTTCTAAAAAAAATGTGTTTTAACTATTTTCCTGAGGCAAATTAATTTTTCAGGAACATAATTAAGGTAAACGCATTTCGCAATCGAATGGTAAAATAGTAAATAGACCACTTGAATTTTAATTTGTTCCTGATTTGTTTTCCTGATCGCTATAACTGGCCCCTAAGAAGTCTTTATTTCGAAGATTGGATTGCCTGGTTTACGATCCAACCAGAGAAATAGTGACGGCTCGACAGAATTTTATGAAACTTTGTTTATATAGTTGATACGTATGATAATATGTCGTAAGGTATTTTTCACCCTTCTACCCCCATTCCCAATTTTTGATCGCGATTTATGAATTTTTGTATGTATAACTTTAACTCTTAATTATAACTCCGTTCGTGCAATCACACAAAAAAGTTAAATTCTACCAAATTCTACCAAATCTAGGCCAAATCTGCGCCAGCCTTATGAGAGCGTACAAAATGTATCCCTCCTGACAATTTTTGTCAATTTCTGTCAAAGAAATTTGTTTCAGCAGAAATTGTAGCTTCTGTGTTGTTCATAGTTTCCAGTCCAAGAATAACAACATAAATCCAAAATGGTCGTTGTTTTATTTTTATTTCTTTTATTTCTAGAATGCAAAGTATCAGATTAAACAAAAACAAAATCCACCTGCCCTATAGCCAGTTTACAGCTCCCGTGCGCAAAAAAAATTATGCAAATACTTTCGCATGTCAAAAATTTTGAGGTGAAATGAAAATAATTTTTTGTATGATTCACGTAAAAAAAAACATTTTGTCATAAAATTTTATGCAAAACAATGGACCAGCAGTTGTTTTGTATGCAAAAAACTGTTTCATTTGTATGCAAATGATTTTTGCATCCAAAAATAATTGTTTTCAATTTTTTAGCCTAAATTTTAATAAGTAAAGGTAAATTAATTTGTAAAACATTCATTTCGATAGGAAATTTTATTTTAAATACAAAATTATAAACACAAAATTGTTAAATTTGACTTAGTTTTCGAGCTATGAATTCGTATTGAAAAGTGGCCAGTGTGACCATTCTCTCAGAAATGCAAGAGTTAATTTGGTAACATTTTGTGTTTTACCGCAAACGAAAATATTCAATAGTAAGAACCCATAAACGTAAATCTTCTTTTATATACCTCTCATTTTCCGTTAAATAGCGTAATAATGTAACAAAGTTATATCCTTTTCTCTAGAAACCTATATGTATGTGAGCTTAAGGTCAATGTACAAAAGCAAAATAAACTATATATTAAATTAACTGCATTTTCAAAATGATCTGTTCATTTTCAAAAAAAAATTAAATAAATTCCCAAACAATTCCCATTCACTCAAATATTAATAAATCTACAAAAACAGTTTACAATATTTTTTGTAGATAAACTAGCCAAGTTGTGATCATATTTTATAGTGGAAATATACGACTCTAAAAATAAAGCTCGTTTATAAATATTCGATTTTATATATCATAGCCAAAGCACCACCTTCTACATCCCCATTCCCATACATTAAGTAGCAGATAATTATTTTATCTTCAGCTATTTAGTAAACATTAAAAAACACTAACACCACACTTCAATGCAAATGTGATTTGATTTTCTATTGTGAATGAATTTATTACATTATAATAAGGATAAACACACATACACCAACACCTCTCCATTTTCTAGGTTATGGAAATATTTATATATGAACGAAAGCCGAATTTTGAACACCCTGTGGCTAGTAATGGCGGTATTTGAACAATAACAATAATTATTCAATTGAATTTTTTTTTAATACAAAACAACCTATCTTTAGATTTGGAGATACATAAGTAAGTATCCACTATTTTAGCATCATTTATAATAGAATCAGTGGTAATGCGTGTATGATTGGGATCTGCGTTTGGGAGCTTAAGGTAAATAAAAACAATCCAAATTGTATGGAATGTTAAATTTAAATTTAGCAATTCGTTTTTTTTTCATCAGTTGTTAATGAATTGGTTTTGAGTTAAACCTATAAGTGGGCGGATTAAAAAAAATTAATAAATTATATGGTTTTGATCGTGGAAAACCAGGTTCTAGTGACTTACAACTCTCATAACCATTGCTGTGTGTCAAGTTAGCAAAGCAACTTTGATAGATCGAAAATGAATACATAGATAATTTACTATTAATAAGTCTTTAATTAGTTGTGATAATTTCGAATTTGTCGTTCAATGTTTTCTGTATTTTTTGGTGCTTTGCTAACTTGGAAAATCTGGAAAAGTGGTAAAAACTTCATATACTTCATGTTTTATGGCTTAATAATTTTTCGTTAGTTAGTCTTTAATTAGTTGTGAAAAATTTAATCAATGTTTCTATGATTTTTTGCGTCCTTTGCTAGCTGAAATCAAGTAAGCAAAGTATCACTTAAGAAATAATTCATGGCTGTTTAGTCGTTAATAAGCTTTGACAATTTCAGATTGGTCGTTCTATGTTTTCTATGTTTTTTTTTCGAAAAGTGGTAAAAACTTCTAGACATAACATTTTATTCAAAATAGCTTTTTATGGCCTTTAGTCCAAAAAATTGGCGTTTCGTCCAGCTTACTCACTTGGACTCATCAGTGACGTAGTAGGGGCCTTGTGATACGCAATTTGTATTAAGTTCAGTTCAACATAAATGAATTCTTTTACAAAAATCCACTGTAAACTATATCCAACAAGATTAGAATTCCTAATCATTAAGCTGGAAATTTTTTTGCCCGGGGCCAGGCATAGTTTCTATTAGAAGGTTTTTTTATAACATTTTGTTATTTGATAATTTGCCTTTAATTAGTCATTAATTAGTTGTGATAAAATCAATATCTCGTGCAATATTTTCTATGTATTTTTCAACAAAACCTCATTTGACCATCAATTTTAAAGCTTTTTCAAATGTAGCTTTATATGAATTAAGAAAATAAAACAAAAAACATTGAACGACAAATTCTCACAATTAATTAACGACTTATTAACGACAAATTATTCACATATTTATATTTTGATTCGTCAAAGTTGCTTTGCAAACTTGACACTCATATTGAGGAGAGATGTCAAGTTCTTAGATTAAAAGTACTTTTCCATGACAAGGTATACATAACATATATGTATTTAGGTACTCTTGAGGAATTTGTCATTTTCCAGTAAAAGGCATGCATCATATGGATGTATGAATTACATCGCCATAATCACTTCGATTTGTCCGAGGTTTAAATATTCCGAGTGTGACTGCCTGTCTAGTGTTATTTGTTTGTAGCTGATATAATCTTATATGATGGAATGTGATCCACTGCACTAATTCTTATAAAGGATGTTTTTCTTAGACGTGTGGTTTTCTATCTGGCAATACTTTTTTCGGAGTTGGTTTTTTTGACAGCTGTCACTTGATTTATGCTCAATTTGGTTTGCCATTTCATAATAAATAGACTTACTCCTGAACAAAGTTTGCAAATCGTGCAAATTTGTTACCAAAATAATGGTTAGGTTCGCATGACGCCTCGTAAGCTGCGACCGAAATTCAGTCGACATATTCAATTATTTGTCCATTTTTCTTCAAAAATGAAGCCATAATGTTACAGTCAATTTAACACAACTGGACTATTTTTTGTGGGGTTATGTGGAGTCACTTGGCTACGCAGACAAACCCGAGACAATTGACGCCTTGGAAGAGAATTTTCGGTGCGTTATTGCTGACATATGGTCTCAATTGTTGCAATAAGTGGTCGAAAATTGGGCCTCTCGGCTGGAATTTATTCGAGCCATCCGAGGCGGTCACTTATGCCAGAAATCATGTTTAAAACATAATGGCAAACCCTTATCTTTATAAAAAAGCTAAATTCTTGGCTTTAACATTAAATTATGTATATGCGTTTTATTTCTTCTTGAAAACCACACGTCTAAAAAAACAAAACACCCATTAAAAACATAGAGGCCAGGAAAGCTACTGTGCTTCGACCCTAATTCGACGTGCTTCTCAACCTGTTATTTTTGCATAATTTTACTCCAGCGAGTTTTTAAATGGCTTTCTATTAACATATTTATTTTGCTTAATCAGGGGTTTTTGTGGTTGAGGTATCTTTTAAAACTCTAGATGCATTAAACTGTTGCTCTCAAGCTCGTTCGAGCAGCTTAACTTGATGATAATCGATGTTAGACTCTCTCGATTTGAATGCTTTCGTATCTCTTTTTATGAGTGTTATCTTCAAATGAAAAGGTTGGTACCGAATCGAAGGTCGGCCACATATTTTCTCATCGCAAAAAAAAATTTATTAGAAATCTCAAAAGCCAGAAACAATTACAAAGTATTTAAAAACAAATCGAGTTTTCTGAAAGCCTTAATGAGCTTTTGTAAATTTATTTATGATTTGTGTTTTTATACATAATAACTATTAATATTTGCATATTTATTTCTATTTCTACCAAGAACTGGCACAAATGAAATAGAAATCGTCTTGAATTTCTCATTTTTCATTTTGTCAAAAAACTCATACATAATGCTCACAAAGTTCCCCTTACGAATAAATGTATTGACAGAAAAGGTTATTATTTCACTGACCTATAATTACAAGAGTAGTCATTATGTCAACCCCAACTATGTATGAAATTTGTTTATATTTTAAATTTTATCGATAAACAATTAATCAAATTTAAGACATTTTTTGTTTAATTTAATAATAATAATTTCTTCTACATCACGAATATTTTTAGCTCATTTCTATATACATATGTAGCTACTTAAAGGTCAGTGACCGTTGTTACTTTTAATAAACTTAAGTGGTATAGTTGGGGCACTTGGCAAGTAAACAAATAAAAAGTAAATTTTTAGTGACCCAACCCTTAATTTTTTTGTTTTACAATATTTCCCTTTTCATAATGAGGAATAACCTGAACTTGTTGCCTTACTGGAATTACTATACCTAAACGCGTATATTGACCTTGGTCATGCAAGGGAGTTTAAGTGAAATGGACTTCATTTAAACGAATAACTTAATTTCACTCGCAACAGGGAATTGCTGTTTTGGCGACATAATTCTGATAATAATTGCTACCTACATAAACATTGAGCAATAAATTTTTGTGGTGGAAAAAATAACCATTATGTTCATATGGGTGTAGGCTAGTGGAAAAAAATAAGTAAAAAAAAAATTAAAGATAATTAGTTTTACAGCAATATAAGCTATTGAAGTTTTTCATTTAGTTTCTTCTTTTTTTTTCAACGTTGAATTGTTTTTTATTGACTGTTTAAGTGTGATTTATTTATATTTTTCAATTGATGGGCCTTTTGCTTGACTACTTGCTTTGTTACTCCTGGCTATGGTAGGATAGAAGAAAATCCAAAAATCTTTCAATACGGATGGCTTACATTTATTTTGTAATGGTGGGCATGTTCTTCGAGCAACTTCTGTCGAAACCGAATCGGGTGCGGATAACCCTTTTCAGCCTCCAATTTCTTCAGAGACGCTAATGTCAGTACTAATCCTAAGGTAAGTTATCAAATCAGTATCTCTCATTTATTCACACGTGTATGCGCAGGAAGAAATGAGAGATACCTATTTGAGTACAAACTTAAGCATAAGTACCCCTACAAACTTAAAGACGGTGTTCACACTGGACTGAAAAACTGGAATTTTTCTGACGTTTCTATATTCTCCAGTGAAGCAGTTGGAGTGAGATACTGAAAAGTAAAATAAAAAATTGTTTTACAGTTCAATGTGAACACTTTCAAGGATTCCATGAGGAAATTGGCTGTTAAGCTATCAGAATATTCAATTTTTCGAACACGACAAATTCTACAAATGGCTTCAAAATCCTTAAAAAATGTTTTTTCAAATTATAAGGAAACATAAATTTTGAAGTAACACAATCGAAATGTCACTCCGAAAAATTTAAAAATTTGATATTTGCATGTTTTTATACAGTTAAAAATTATACATATTTTACCCGGAAATAAATAAAGGTAGGTTCATCCATAAAATATACATTAATAGTAATAATGATGACATGAAAAGTAACGCTTCATTATTTAAAGCATTATGAAACATACGAATGAATTTTGTGTTAATTGATTCCAAGAATGGGTGCTGCTCCAACCAATACGATGCAATAGCTATGTACATAATCCCAGGTCAAAAATAAAAGTTCTATACCCAACCCATTGTATAATTCTATGTAAATTCATTCACACTTCGTAAAATACAAAGCTTATCTCTTGCTTGGAAATGCCCATGTCGACTTTCAACATCAACAACGTGTTGTAGATGAAACATGAACTGGTTGGGGATTCCTTGTTTTATACAAATACAAACGTTCGTTCCACAAAGTTGCGGCTTCGTTTAGCGTGACTGAAATCACAAATCGATGCATCATTTTTTGTATACGAGTACCTTCCTTAGTTGGGAAATTAAAGTGTTATTAACTAAAATTGATACAAACAAAAGAACAAAATGATAAAATAATTGTATCATTATCATCTAAAATTAATTAACATTATAGGTGCCAAAGAAATGTTTGAAAAAGAAAATGCACTTACTTCCTTTTATATGGTGTAAATTAAAGATTTAGAATAATTAAATAATAATTAATAATATTTACACGTGACGTATATTATTTTAAATATTTTGCTTTCTTAATAGATAACAATCTATTAACTTCCATGAAAGTAAATTGAGAATTCTTATGAAAAACTTGAAATTTCAAGTCAAGCATGAAAAACTTTGATAGAAAATGTAGAAAAGTTAGTTCTGCTTGTCTATAAACATACAACAGGTAGGTTTTACTCAAGAGAACTTGTATACAGTCAACTCCGCTTATTTGAACTACATTTTGTTTATGGGATTTTTTGAGTTGAATAAGTAGGTAAGTAGGTACCTGTATGATGTTCAAAATATTTTAATAATTATGTTACTAAATAGTGAAAAAACAAGGATACCCAATTGGTTGTCAACTTTCGAGTCCCATCCCTTCATTTCAAAACAGACTTATGGAACTTTGTAGAACCTTATGGAACTTGCTTGCTTGACGTCAAAATAGCATCACCATAATTTGTAGGGGAAAGGAATTAAGCAATCATACAGAATTGCTCTAGATCTGTGTTACATGCTCTGCTTGGAGCTAAAAAAAAGCCTTTTAGGTATTACTCTATGGCAAGTTATGCATTCTTACAAAAAATTGATTTGATTTTGATCAAACGAGAGGACGAAAAGTTGGTCTCACAATTTTGTCGATCACTCTATCTGTCTGTTGAGCTAATGCCCAAGTGGCTGGTTCAATTGTTTACATTTTTTTAACCAAAAATAACGGTAACTGCTGAAAAAAAGTGTTTCAGCAAATTTTACATATCATATTCATATTTTTCATATAAACGATTTCAAAACTTTTCATAAAAAAATCGATAAATTAATTTTAGTGAAGGCTACCATAGAGTCAAAAATTATTTTTCACAAACTACTTATATTTAAATGGTGCTTCCCAAAAATTAAAAAAATATTTTTGGATTTAAAAAAACATTTGGGAAATATTTTTGAAAATCAAATACAAATTTCAATAACAACATCGATTTTTTTGAAACTCTTGACTTATGTATTTTTAACACTTTTTCAAATATTTAAAGGACAAATTTTACTTTTATAAAGAATACAAAAGTTAAAAATACACGTGTTAGGAAAAATATTTTTATCAACAACGGCTCCCACGATATTGATAAAACTTTTTGTGCATACTGAAATAAGTGTGTGTTTCACTACCAAAAATTACAAAAAAAATACATTAAGTAACTACTAAGCATCTCCCAAACCAACGTGAAACATTCGCTGACGACGGACTTTGTTGTTGTTTAACGTTGTGTATCTGTCATATTTTGAACTATTTTGAATGATTCGCTGCAAATTCGCGTTGGTTTGGGAGAGGCTTTAAAACTTCTTCAAATAAAACGTTTAGATTATTTTTTTACGTCAAAATTTCAAATAAGAACTAGTAATATAGCATATCGAAATTAAAAAAAAATGAATAATTTTTAAAAATAGTTTCATTTTTTTTTATTTGATATTTCAAAATGTATTTACAATTTTGTTTGAAATTGTATTTTTATGTGCACATAAGTAAATATCTATGATTGTAGTACCAAAAACTTAAAAGTTACTTATATATCAAATTCTTTAACCACTTTTTTAGGAAAAACTTAAAATTTGAAAAGCAAAACTTTTTGAAGAGTAGATTGCTAAGGGTCTAAACTAAGGTAAAGACTATATAAGCGTGACATTTAAGTTCATTGGTAAGAATTAGAGTTCATTGGTAAAATATTAACAGTTTTTATCATATATTTAATTTATTAAAGTTTTGTGGGGTGAAGATGTTTAAGGCTTAAAAGCTGTAGATATTAAAAGAAAAAAATATTTTATTTGAACCACCCTACTTTTACATATAAGAATATTCTCGTACACAAATATAAAGGATGTTTTCTTAGGCCTGTGGTTTTTAGTCTGGCAATACTTTTTTCGGAGTTGGTCTTTTTGACAGCTGTAACTTCATTTATGCTCAGTGCGGTTTGCCACTTCATAATGAAAAGACTAAAGCCTGAATAACGTTTGCAAATCAAGCAACTTTATTACCAAAATAATGGTTCGGTTTGCGCGACGCATCACGAAGCAATCAATTTCTCTTCCAAGGCGTCAATATCGTCTCAGGCTTATCTGCGTAAACAAGCGATTTCACAGAACCCCACAAAAAATAACCTCATGACGCGAGATAATGCGCTCACCAAAAGTTTTCTTCAATAAATTGATTATTTTGCGATGCGCCACGTGAACCGAACCATTATTTTGGTAATAAATTTTCATGATTTGCAAACATTGTTCAGGAGTAAGTCTATTTATTATGTAATGGCAAACCAAACTGAGCATAAGTCAAGTGACAGCTGTCAAAAAGACCAACTCCGAAAAAAGTATTGCCAGATTGAAAACCACACGTCTAATCGCTCAAAAATAAAGTTTTTTTTCATTCAATCTACAAATACACATTTCTGTAGGATAAGAATAAATAATAACATAACAAAATTTCTGTTATTTCTGATTTTTTATCGAGTCACAAAAATACGCTGCACGATACACAAAACCCTGAACTAAAAATACGTCATAGTCTTCGGTGTGATCTTGGATTATTTTATTCTAAGCAATTTATTTTGATATCATTTTTGAAGATAACTTTAATATTTTAATGGCCGTGTGCTAAATTTTTCAAATCAGTAAGAAAATTTAAACACAACTAGAACTAGTTTCTTTGAAAAAATAGTAGTTTGATAAGTGCATTGTTTATAGAATTTTTAAATTAAACACAATTTAGTCAAAAAGATACTTAATGTATGTATGTATATAATGTATAGGCTAAGCTATGTAGCTGATCATTCATAAAAAAGAAGTTAAATTAACTCCAAAAGTTGAAAAAATTGTTGCTTAAAAATGTTCGTAAGATTCAATTCTTAAATAAAAAAAACTACAAGTGTTGATGTTTCCACTTAAAAAAAAATTTACAAAGAAAACATTTTTAAACCATGTCAGCAGTCAATAAATCAATTATTTTTTATCAAAACAACTTTATACATGCCACTCACAGACCCACACAATTATTTAAAAAAAGAACAGTCCCCCATTAACACTCTGATTTTGATGATGATTTTTATATCTAAATAATTAAAGTTTTCATATGAATTCTCATCAATTAAAATGTTTTTATAATCAAATATTTTTAATTTAAGATTTTTGTCGACACATACATACATGCTTGCATACATTTATGTTTGTACGTATTTGTTGATACTTGATAAAAAATAACTAGGAATTAATTGATTTAATAAAAACATTTTTTTAAATGTTTCCATTTAAAATTTTAAAAAACTCTAAAGTTTTATCTGCGTGACTATGCTGTCATTATGGATATAAAGTTTTTATCTGGGTCATACGTTCTGCATGGAAAATTGCTTGACATCCCTTAGTCAGAATCCAAAACGACATACCTATTCCTGCTACACAGCCCCACATCCGCCATAGATTTGTGTTAATTCGCTGATATTTATTTTTAAGTTAATTCTATAAAAATCTTAATTCAGGGCGCCAATAAAAATAATAACGAATAAATTTTCACTTTAATTTATCCAAAATGTTTCTTGGAATACCTTGAATGAATAATAATAGATTGATTGTCAAAAAAACATGAAAATTTTATCAATTTTTTCATAGGCACAGTAACTGTATATGTAGATGTTTTGGAAAAAAGTGCGATTGGTTTATTTGAAATTGTTTTAGCAAGAAAATTGCGTGATTGCTGATTTATTAGACAATGATTTTTTTCGTGACGTCTATATGGTAGATAATGGAAAACAGCTGGATCTTCAATTTTTTCTTCTTCAGAGTCTGGATATTTTTGTGGTTTTTGAAAGATTTTGTTTATTTTATGAATCGTTTCAACGAGGTATTGTTAAAATAAAATTTTCATACAAAACTGCAAGGAAGCAGACTTGAACAAAAACAAAAATACAATACGATGAGTATTTAGATAAATTCTGTGAAAATAATTGTTCGAAGTATTTGGGGAATTACTGATGAAAGCAGAAAAGAACAATATGAATAGTAATATATGTAAATGGTATTTTAGAACTTATAGTCTAAACTCAATACTAATGACAGCTGAGGCGAGGCAGTTAACAATATTTAGGCAGCTTTTCTTTGGCATTGTGTTATTGGAGTGGTTTAGGAAAACTGCGGTGTTTTGGAAACCTCTATAATATCAATGTTTTTCATGTAAATTGATAGTAAACTGGTCATTCAGACTTTTCATTGGAATTAATCATATAATAAAACTGCAAACACGAATTTTGTGGTACAATTTACGCGGTCTACAAAAGCCGAAAGCATATGAATTATATATCGTTGGAACAATTTTTTTGCACAGAAGTGCAGAATGCAAAAATTTATTAAATAACTACACCACAAAAACTAAAAAACAATAAAGTAAAATTAAGTAATAAGTGCGAGAGCGAGACTGAGCAATTATTCGTTTTAATTTGTCGTAACCTAAGTGTTACGTTTCACTTTTTCTTCACCCACCAACCAACTAATCTTCCAGCACTGACTGGAAAGATAACTGGAATGTCTAATGGCAGCGTTCAGTGCTGCAGAAAATAATAATAAGTAGCTCATACCACGTTTACATGAGCGGATGGAAGGATCGGATTCAATCTGGATCGAAATTTTGACCCAGGTTCATGACAACGAGCTGGATTGGATCGAGTAATCCGGATTCAATCCGATCCAGGTCTACATGGATCTACATCCTGATTAAATTCGGATTCAATTCCCCATGTAAACAAGATATCAGTTTTTTTCTATGCTAAGGACAGCTTTTATTGACAAATAATGTTATTAGCTCTCGAGCTTCGAGGGCTGGACGTACTAGTTGCTTTTAGAAAAGAGAAAGTTCGAGTTCGTAAATGTAAATGTTTGGCAACATAACAAAATTCATGTTCTATTAATTACTGCCCGATTTACGATTTTTCCACTTTATATAAAGCGTGGGTGCTTTCTCCCAACAGTCATAATAAATTTTAACAAAAAAGTACATAAAAAGTACAATTTTTTAGCAACTGTTTTTGGCAGTGATGCAGGAAGCTTACATTTACGAACTTGAACAAACTGAATTACAGTGATAATAAATTTGATAAATTATCTGGTTTCGGAATGATTGTTTAAAACATGTTTAACCAATTTTGCAAAAAAATCAATGAATCTGATAGTGATTATGCCACAAATATTTATTTTATTCCAAATGATTTAAATTGAAAAAATTGCTTTTATAATTCATCCGTTGAAAACATAAAGTATTTATATTAAAAACAAATTTTAGTAAAAGTCTTAAATAGTTCCGTAAAAGCCCTCACCCCACAATAAAAAATCATACTTACGCAACTGCTTACAACTAAGCATTATATCCACTGGAACATAACCACTCGGAATTAATTTAAAACAAATTATTTGACAAGTTCAGAATATCAAATCAAACAAAAAGATTGACAAATATTCACAGACATTATGGCACTATTGGTGCTCAGAATTATGTATATTGTGAGATTCTTATTTGCTTAACAACACCTACCTATTTACATTTTTTATACAACTGCGATTTATTTTTTCAAGTATATCATGTACATAGTTTGAATTATAAAAAATAATCACGTTGGCTTCCTAGCAATAAACTTAAGGAACTCCCTCCCCAGATTGGCAATAAATTCCGAGTAATTTATATTCGAGTTTGTCTTATTCTTTTTATTTTAACTTTATACATAATGTTCTTCTATTTGATCATACAAATAGCCTTTTGTGTCATTCTCAGATTAAGTCCTCCAGCACCATGTTGTGAAAAAAATTGCAACAAAAAAAAACGAAAGAAGCAATTCTTAATTTACCTGTAATGGTTGCTGTTGTAGTAGTTTTTCCTCTTTTCTTTACTCTAGAACGAAGGCACTGAAGTTGCCATTCTTATCTGCTGGTTTGGTTTGCAGCAGCTCAGCAGCAGGTCTTCTGAGGGCAAACGTTTGAACTGTAAATTTATCTTCCTCGTCTTAGCCATTCGTTGCTGTAGCTGCCTCAAAATGTATTTCTTGTAGATTGACCAAGAAGTTTGTCCATCCAAGGTTGGTGGATATGCATCTCCTTTCTTTTTGAACAGTCACCAAAACTTTCTGGAATCTTCATTTTCCGTACTTTGTCCAATTTCTTTGTAATGGGCTCGATTGTATCGAAGAATTTTTCGAACTTTGCTTCTATTTTCGACAATTGCTTATCGATAGTCAAAAATTGTTTATCGTCAAGCTCGTCAAGGGCAACAATTCTAATATCAAAGGCATTTAACTTACCTTCGAGAAGATTTTGAAGAATTTTTTGTTCTTGGCTTTGTTGCTCTGAAGATTATTTTGTTCTTGGCTTTGTTTTTCTAGAAGATATCACATATACTCGTATTAACCTAAAGTCACTTATTAAATTAAATTTCGTCTTGGAGATTCCTAACAATTTTTAAATTGTAAAGTTTAATTAGGGCTTTTTTAGTAAAAATCTATTGTAGGTTTTCAGAAGCAATATGATTTTTGTTTTAATTTAAAATCTAATCCTGTCAGTCAAATGATTTTAAGGTCTTCTCAAAAACTGCTACAAGTAAATTCTATTTTTTTCTATAGTCCACTTTATATCTGCAGGAAGGAAGCAAGATAAAGCTTCATTGTTTTAATCCTGGGTTATGTTCAACTTTGAACTCTTCGAATAAATTATTCCAAATGATTAAGCAATGGAGAAAAATAGAACTTAAACTGCTTTTACTGACGCACAGAAATTCTGTGGTTTTGTAGATTTGCGAGAAAGAATCATTTTTGTTTGTTTTAAGCTCAAATCAACTATAGCTTTTGTTTCCTCCAACATACATATATTAATTTTTATCATTTGCAACGGAAAGGCATGAAAATGAGTAGCGACAACCGCAAAGAACGAACAAACTTTACGTTTCTTAAAATTACATTTTTAATCACTAAATTAATAAAAATATGACACATTTTGTGGTAAATAAGATTATTTTGTGAATAAATCACAACATGTTTAGTTAAAATCCAGTAAACGGGCTTAAACTTATTTTTTATCGATGAAGACTTTGAAACTTGAACTTGAATTGTCTCTTGGAATGTAATAATTGACGTTTTATTTTATCTCACTTTCATTTTCATTTCAATTTTTGAATTTTAAAAATTTTGAATTAAAATTTTAGAAAATCTCTTTTTACATTATTAATTTTTGTGTTTTGAAGTAATAAACAGATTTTTAAACGGATTTTGAGATGAAAATCCCGTTCCAAATCCATTAATTCCTTGAAAGCACAAAAAATACTAAACAAGGGTTTTTTTACTACGATGCCTTTAAAATTTGTTAGATGTTGCTTAATACAGTCTTACGGGAAGGTATCGGTATATCAAAATAATTAATTGAAATTTACACTGTGTACACCAAAAGTTCTCTTAAGGCTTAGCTTTTGTTTCGAAATTTCACCCACAAGTTTGTATTTTGATCATTTGAGGATACACTTTTGTTGATTGGAAATAAAAAAGTTCAACGAACTACACTTAACTTTTAATTTTAATAAACCTATCATTTGATCTATGAAATAAAAATATCGGCGCTTCTACACGTCCTCAGAAATTATTAAATATTGTTATTTTTCAATCGTAAACTTCGGAATTATGTATTAATATGCCCAACACGTAGTAGCTCATTATTTCACTTTGTCTGGTTAGAGGTTCTACCTTGTAGAAATTATATTAAACCATGTTATTAAGAAGTACTGAAATGACACGAGTGACGCGTTATCATAATTTTGTTTACTTTTTCGCACTTAGAGAACAGCAAAAACAGATAAATTGTCTAGTCTTTTGTTTAGTATGGTCGTTCAAAAATGTTTCTATGTTTTTAGATTTGTCAAAAAAATCTACATTTTTTGAAGTTGGAACCAATTAAACAATTCTTTCATATCTTTTCTGTAAAATCAACGGAAAAAATCTGTAAGTATCTAATGGAAAGTTATTTGACCATTTAATTGAATTTTATTAAAAAAAAGATGTTTTAAGAATTCATAAATATTCTCTGAGCTAAATGGAAATATTCATATACTTATACATTATCCATGGAAATAAATTTCACGAAAACCGCAGAAAAAACACAATATATCACAAAATTAAATCTTACACCGCAAAATAAGCAACATTATTGAACAATTTACGATAAAGCTCATAATCTGACAAGCTTGTTCTTGGAAAAAACTACAGTCAATTATGAATCTACATTATGTAAAACCCATTTCTCAGTAAATTGTATATTTACAATTATTCTTGTTACTTTAAACTTTTGTAGCTACTTGATGTTAAACTTTAGTAAGACAACACCTTACTTTAGGAATTTTGATTAAACCTCACCTTGATTTTTGAAGGTGTTACTTTTATCTTCATACTTAAGGCCTTAAACTGATTAAATCCATTAAGAGAATTGTTCATATATTAAGGAATTTTTTTATTCAAAATGATTACGTTCTTGAAATGTGCTTAGTTAAATTCAACAAGCAAAGTCTCTTTAAAAGCAATAAGTGCTTTGAATTATTGACTTGCAAACAATCAATGGATTCTATGGCGTTGAAAAAACACATTGAATGTTTACAAGTATTAATCAAATGTTTGCATCTTCTATTATGAAAATGGAGAAAAATTGTAAGCAAATTTATTTTCATAATACTGTGTGAATATAAAGATGATAATCTTAAGTTCACGTACAAATGTTTGTGTAAGGTGTTTTCTTTAGAGTAAAATAATTTCTAAATTGTAATATTCTATACAATTACATTCTTATTAAAATTTTCATTTTCTCAAAAATTATATTCAGCCGATTTTGATCAGTTTTAAATAGTTGCAATTGCCTAGTCAGAATAACAAATTCAAAAATTGTGGGGCTTATTTAGTCAAGTACCATTTTACACTGCCGATCATTGTGCATATTAAAAAAAAAAAATAAATAAATAAATTTTAAAACTACAAACATAGTTTTCAGCTTAAAACAAACAACTAACATATAATCTATTAGAAGTCAACAATAAATAATTTTCAAAATGCTGTTAGTGGTGTTGAATTTCGACACAGGATATGTGAGGGTAGCTAGTAACAATACGGTTGTTTAAGCAATGCAAGGAAGTCTATTCAGATTTTATTTAATTGGTTCACTGTGGCGTATGCGTACTATTACAAAAAAACTCTAAAACAAGCAAATCGCTGCAAATAGAAGTAGCACAGAGGAGAATTAGATATATATTTACTATAGGAGATGATTTTTCGATGGCAATCAAACACAAATAAGATATTATAAAACATATATATGTACATGCATACTTGTGTATTTAGAGCAAAATGTTATAGAAAGCTGAGTAGTTTTGAAGTTCTCAACTGACAGATTTAAACTTTCCAATTCCACTATAAAAGTGGACTCAAGTAATCAATATTACTAAGAGAAATATGTATGTTTAAAATATTTGTTTTTAAATTAACATTTTTCTTACGTTTTGTGATACTAATAGAGTAGATGGGGTAAGTTGGACCAATGGTTTTAAAATGAAAAAAGAAGTCATATTTAAGATTTTACTTCATCTGGTCCAACTTTCCCAACATCTACAACTTGATAAAAAAAATCCGTCATTTTAACGAAAAAAAAACTTAAAGCTGTTCAATTTCACACGCGGAATACTTAAATTCAAAAACGGGACTCACAAAAATACTGTATATTACTTGTTCTTAATTTCTTATGTTTTCACCACAGTAACACATAACGCAACAAACTCGCTATGTTTTGACTTTTGCATCCAAAAAACACAAATTAGCGTGTGGATCAACTTCGGCAGGCAAAGTCCAACTGAAATCGGTTAGAATGTGGGGTAAATTACGCATGCATCATTCGTATTATGATCGCGTTTACTAATCTCTTGTAGCTTCTGAGTCATTCACATGGTCAAACATGACTCGTGTAACAACTACCGTGCCGCCCTACCCTACCTCAGCCTAAGCTACTGAAGTAATTTTCTTGAAATTTTAAAATTTTGGTTATTTGGAAAAATGACTCTAAAAAAACGGTACTTGCCATACAACCTTTAATAAAAAGCTTATCTAACTCAAAATAAAATATCAAATATCAAATCAATTAAAAAAAAAAAAAAAAAATTACTAAGGACATGATTTTGTCAGGTAAATTTTGTTTACCAAGTACTATTATTAACGGTACAAGATTGTTTTCAATTATTTTCCTAACGACTGAGCTGATTTCAATCAAATTTTTTTCAAAAAAGCTTCCACTTTAATTTTTTAATTAAAAAAAACACTAATTCAACATTTTTATTTCTTTAAAAATTCAATATTTCAAAACGAGCTGATGGTTTCTTGTAAAACTTAATTTTTTAATGTATTTTTTTTTCAAATATGTTACAAGCAAATGTAAGAACTTACGAGTACTTCTTAAGAAGACCGGTCTAATGATTTTAATTTTTTATTTGTAATCAAATGACATACTTTTTTTAAAAGCTTTAAGCTATTTTACGAGTTGTTAATGAAATCAAAAGAACGAATTTTGCTTACTTCGTTTCATTTTATTATAATTCCATACATACTTTTTTGTATATTTTAAAACGTTCTTCAGTTTCAATCAACTTTAACTATAAGAGCAAGTATTTTATTTACTTTGTTCCTTGCTTAAGAAAACATTCTATACGTCGAAAGTGTATAAGTGTTTTTCCACTGCTTAAACCAAAAAAGCTAATGTCTCAGTACATTGTTTTTTTTTTTTATTAATAATTGATTGTTTGAACTTGCATTAAAAATCAAAAACGCAAGACCTCATTGGTATTAATACAACTTTCTTTAATTTTATTGATTGATTATAATTAAAAAGGAATGTTTGAAAAAATAAATTGCTTGGGGATCTTATCTTTTTGGTGGTAAATACAAAAAAAAATCAATGACTTACAAAATCTGACATCATAATAAGAATACTCATACATAAAGTATTGATAATACAAAATTTGTAGATAACAAATAAGTATTTAAAGCTATCGTTTTGTGTCCATCAAAATAATAATTTTAATTGAGAGTTTTTATGTCATACAGCGCTGCAAGAACGTTCCATGCATTTCAAATTTATTGTTAAGTCACATTTGAAAATAGAAATTATGTAGGTAAAATACAATGTTAAAAATGCATTCCTATTTTTGTTTAAATTACCATTACCTCAGTAAAAACTGACAACAGCGTTAGTGCTGTGCTTAAGTTTAGCTTATCAAAAGTGTCCCATAGTTTTTTTAAAAGTTTCAAAAAAGGAAATGCGTTAAACTCCAATGCATCAAACAATTGAATTTAAATTAATATATTATATAGGTATACATATATGTTTATGTTTACATTCAAACGCAATTGCCATCGTTTTGCCTTGACTGAATTCGCATCTCTAGAGTCTAAACCAATAGTTTTAGAAACTCAAAAATGTATCATAAATATTTGATAGCATCACACATAGTACGTAATAATTACTCAATTGGTCATTAAATATCTGCTGAATGTCTAAGCATTATAAAGAAATAATCTTAAAATATTGTTGTCAGAGGTTTTTTTGAAGTGGCCAAATGGATGTCAGAATCGCTTTAGCTTATGGGTCGTTTTTATAGCTATCAGTAAAACGCATCAGTGAATATTTTTTTCTTTTTGATATTTTAATATGTTTTAGTATACTATTTGAAAATATAAAAGATACAAATTGATGAGAAATAACTTAAAATATTTTTTTCAGTAGAATTAAATAACGTGTTTTTAGATAAAATATTTCTTAAAAATTAAAAAAGTGCTCAGTGATTTCTCATCAATTCGTATCTTTTTTTTAAATTTCAAATATAAAATATAAATTATCCCAATGAAATTTATCACTTTAGTGCTTTTATAAAATCATAAATTTAATATTTTTATTTTATTTTAATTACGATTTTTTTCTACGGAACTTTGAAATTACATACCAACATGAGTTCCTTTTTTATTTTTGAAAAATTCGCTATTGTTATGGAATTTTTACTATACAATTTGAAATGTGAAGTTGTTTGTGGAGTTTTT
The DNA here is from genome assembly GCA_946251815.1 of Dasysyrphus albostriatus. Taxonomy (NCBI): domain Eukaryota; kingdom Metazoa; phylum Arthropoda; class Insecta; order Diptera; family Syrphidae; genus Dasysyrphus; species Dasysyrphus albostriatus. The sequence goes on from OX276336.1 coordinate 146,381,142, forward strand.
AATTCAGAAATATAGTAACATAAGACTTTCACATATATTTAACGGAATTTAAATTAATGTATATTACGGAAAGCATATTCTCAGTGCAAATAGAAAGTCCACTTATCACATACACATACGTATCTATCGAAATTGTCAACAAAATATTTGTTGAATCCTTAAACAATACATCATATACATACAAAACATGATGTTCTATTTCGAAATCAGGTTTATAATTTAAATTTGAAGTACAGGTAAGACTTTTAAAAATATATAAAGCAACATATACAAATGTATCTACATATCTTACTAAAAGTAGCATATATGAAAAATTCGTAGCTTATTTTGAATTGTGTTCTTATTGATCAAAAAAGTCGGAAAATAACCATAATTTGAATTAAAAGTTAATTAATTAATTTTAAAGATCTTACTTTATTGGTTTTTTGTTTTTTATAAAATAAAACTAGATTTTTCTTCTATAAATATTTACAACCAAAAATACATAAAACTAACACAAACTAAAAATACAAAAAAGAAATAGTGATTTAACACAAAAAACATCGGTAGCTATAGAAAATGGTGGATAATATGGACTTCATATTTCATTAATGTATTCAAAAAATAAGTGGTTTAAAACCAAACATTTTAATAGCAAAAATAAGAAAAACACGTACGCAAAAAAATTAAATAATAAACAACCCAAATTTAAGGAAACTTCAAAAAACTTGCAAGCGATTTCAGAGTTTAAGGGTGTGGAAATTATATAAATCGCTACAAAATGAAGTTTTACCTGTAGCTTCAAATTAATGGTGTAGTAGAAGTTTGAACAAATCCAACTTTAACTACGGCCACAGTTATATTCTATTTTGTTCAAACTTTGTTTGACTTGGCGGTTTTGTTAATACATCACGATAGTTTAAACATGTTTTTTTTTCGCCTGTTTATAGTTTTTTAATAATTTTTTAAATAATGACTTAAGTTGACGTTAATGCGTGTAACTCTGTGTAGTGTTGTTACACACATTAACGTCAACTTAACCCATTATTTAAAAAATAAACTTAAAACAGATGAAAAAAAAATGTTTAAAATACCGTGATACATTAGCAAAACTGTCAAGTCATTTTTCATTTTTATGTTTTCAAATTATTTTATCATTATTATTGGACATTAAATATTGACAACATTGTGATTTGATTGATGTAACTATCTAATAAAAATTATGTGATAGGTAAGAAATTTGCCACAAATCTTTTGACAACTTATTATAAGTTTCTCTCTAATGAAACAATATATTAATTCATATTGTTCTATATACTCCCACATAAAAAAACGACAAATAACAACGTGTTAGCATTTAAACATTTGTTGGCTTGTAATTCTTATTAATAAATATTTAATAGTCTGCGACGTATGTTAACGTACGGATAACTTTAACTCGCCAAAGTCCACATGTAATGAATAACTTCTTAGCACATACACGCATTACGCATTCTTCTGATAAAATCGTTTACTACGCCTACCATTCACTACACAAATCAGTGTATGTGACAGTTACACATTATGTATTAAAAAAATTACAATAATTTAATTAAGTGGTGAACATGGTGAAGTAATAAATAAGTTTTTAAAAGTCCTTAATGGTAGGAAATATGCCTAATTTATAAGACAACCGATGCCATTGTCCAAGTTATACAACTTTAGGAGAACAGTAAAGACATAATTTTGTGAAGTTGGGCGGCTGTCTAAGGTTAGACAACGTTTATAAATATGACTGCATTTCTTTATAACTAAGAAAAGTTACCCAACGGACAAGTTGCCTATCCTTGTGCCCAGCTAAAACGTGTGTGTTAGGGACCGAATATCAGTTTTTTCTTGTATATTTTACAAAATTGAAAAACTTTCACCGTACAGGAAAGTAGGAGAGTGGGATGAAAACAAAAATGTGAGCACTACATTTTTAACCAGATTTGTAGCGTAGTTTTAACTCTAAAATTTGTCAACTTTTAAGTTGTATATTTAAAAACAGAAACTAAAAGAATTTTTTATAAAAAATATATTTACCATTAAAAAGAAAAAACACACAAATTTAGAATCTTATATATTTTTTAACTTATTAAACTTCTCGGAACCGACAGATTTGTGTTTAGTTTTTAAATAAAATGCACGACATGGCCAAAAGTACTTTTTTTTTTTTTTCAAAAGGTTGATAGGGTTTAAAAAAAAAAACTGTATAGTTACGTGGAAATTATGAGAGAAAAATGTTTAAATGCATTAAACAGGATATTTTTCTAGGTAAATTTGCTAAAAACAACTCCTTCAATACTTTGAGACCAAAAACAAATCATTTTAAAAAGTTTAAGCGATTTTTTGGTATGCAAATCTTAGTACTTTTGTATGTGCATATAAAAATTAAATTTAAACAAAAATTGTCAACAAGTTTTAGAGAAATCGAATTTTTGGTAAAATGACATACCAGAAAATATTGTTAATAACCTTATTGCTTCTATGCCAAAAAGATGTGCAGCTTTGAGAAGAAATAAAGGGTATGGCAATAAAATATAAGCATTTTCTAGCATAAAAGTAAGAAAATTTGTTTTAAGTTTATCTCAATTTATTTTTGTTTAAGTGAATAATATTTTATTGTGTTTTCTACAGTGTTAAACTATTATAATAAGGTTTTCAAAACTGTGCAAGAAATTTGGCTGTTTGCTTTTTTAGACACTTTGTATGACATGGAATGAAGAATTCTCGGTGTATTTTTTTTTTATAATTTTTGGTAGTAGATTATTTTAGCATACAGAAAAGGTTTTACAAAAATTGTAGTAGATATTTTTGCTTTAACGACTTTTTAACATTTAACAACTTTTCCACATTTGTATGTACCATTTTTTTTATACAAGTGATTTTTTTTTTAAATTATGGAGAATGTCAAAAACCCTTAAATACCGGCTTTTAAAAAATTCGACCGTGTAGCTTCCAAAATATTTGAAAAATTGAACTTTTTGGAAACAAAACTATTAAAATTTTCTAAGGCTTTTGTATACAAAATATTGAAATCAGAAATACAGTTTTGACGAAACCAAAAATAAAAAAGGTTCTTTGGTAAATACCATTAAAAACCATTTTTTGTAAATGGTTCCCTATCCAAAGGTACTAAACAAAAATAAGAAGAAACAAAGTGTGGGGAGAATCACCAAAAGCCAATCGTAATGACAAGTCTGATTGAGACCTTGTACAATTTTTTTTACGATTCCATAACCAGATGACTTTGAGGTTAAACAAAAAACCAAGTCTGATATAATTAGTTTTGACTTCATTCCTTTTGTAGTAGTTTCTATGAAGATATCGTTTCCGAAAAAAAAACTCAAAAGGATAATATCATCTATTAAATACAGATGATTGGTTATGTTTAAGTACAATGCAATATTAAACTTTCACCATTTTCATCATTAATTTCAAAATTAAATGTTATTAAGATTGTAACGTTAACTCTTCGATTCTTTTTTTTTTTTGCTTGCTTGTCTTATATCGTTTATCTACAAATTTGTCAAATTGTTATTATCTTATCAAATCACACTTTCACAGCAAATAAAGGAAATCTATATTTATTAAGCATTTGATAGATATAGATAAATTTATTATCAATTTGCGAAATAATTTAACTTTGTGATGACAGTGAGTAGTCGTTATTTATACACCAAAATTAAATCAAAACTGGTTTTTATTTTTATAAATTTCAAAAATTATTCATTATCATTTACAAATCTTTGAATAAGTTTTAAAAGCCACATGAGACAGAAGCCACAATTATTCTAAGGATCAAATCAAAATAATACCGAATTAAAGTATAGCTACAGTACATAAGTATGTACGTAACTAATCTTGCCCCAGGAAATTAGTCACTTCGCACAAAAACAAATAAACAACATAATATCACCATCGTTATTTCTTATCCCAGTTTTATTTTCGTAATACAAAATTGAAGGAAATATATTTATGTGGTTTGTTATAATCTTGCAAATTACTCACCAAAAATAAAACGCCCTCCAATAATTATTACTTCAAAGCCCGATCATGCAACAATCAACTACAGTGAATCAACGCTTTACTTTTATTGCAACAAAAAAAGTATGAAGATAAACAATTGTAAATCGCGTGTGATATATCAATCAAATTAGTTTTGAAATCTGACAGAAATTATTTAATAATTAAGTAGGTATGAGTGGTATACGCCGACGCGACGTGGGAGCGACGTAAAACACGTTTTATCTCAGAATTTACAGAAATCGCACAAAAAGCCGGTATGTTTGGTCGAGTCAGTTAAATTGAGAATTCCCGCCTCATCAAACAACTATGTACATAGGTGTACGAAGATGTATGTGTAGGTAGATATTTACCAACCCAGTTAATACCTCTTCAGCCACGAGACAACTTTTGAAGATGCGATTGAAATCATTCAAACCGGAAAGTCCCCGACGTAATTCGATTAACAACACAACACAAAATTTTGTCAGCCTACACTGCCAGAAAATATTAATGTATAGATTTAAAAATACATATGTAAGTTCATACAAAAGTATAGATACTCTTTTGTATATAGCTATATTATTTTGTTTACACTAAAATCAAAATGAATTTCACTAGCCACTTCATATAACGAACAATGATCGTATTTGTTTAAATAATGGACGGTTATGATTTCAGTTAAAAAACATTAAGAAGAACTCTTCGAAGAAAATAAAACTTTCCCGCCAACACTTCTGTTTCATTGACAGTCTCCGAACAAACTGAAACCTATTTCGAAAACCATTTTACAACAGCAAAGTTTACGCTTAACTTAAATTCATTTCAAATTCACTTAAGTTAAGTGGACAGGCAGGCAGCCAGATAAAGCTGCAAGACAAGTGGATGTGTGAAATTCCACTCGGTTTCGATAACACATACAATATGCCTCTTTGCTCAGGCATTATTGTTTAATCGAAAGCTTTGAGTTAAAGGAGATTCTTTGTTAATTGAATGAAGCATAAAAAAGCTTTCGATATTTCTTATCTATCATTAACCTATGATGAGCATTAATGAAAAGATATAATAACTACCTTAATGTGTTAATGTGTTTGGTTTTTGAATGGTTCTTGTTTTTCAGGTTTAGGGATTCAATGCTTGATCAATCTGTAAGTTGGTATTGATGTTATCATATATACATATATAATAATTCAAAGTGTCAACCACAACTTTCTTGTTCCATAGTCTTGTTTTGATTTTAGCGATCATTGAGTTAAAAGTTGCTTAGAACTTAAGAACTTTTTTAATTATAGAAAAAAAAAAACAAAAAAGGATTTAAATCTGTCTTTTCTTTTTGTATATAAGCAACTCGTTAAGTAGTCTAAAGCCTAGTACGCTGCTGAAGTGAAACGAACATTTTCTCTATGGCCTCCAACTCGAGAACAAAATCAGAAACGAAATGATTTGGAAAAAAGATATGGAGATGTCAAAATAGATTAAAAAAAGTAAGGTTCAAAATCTTAAGTAAATTTTTTCTCGAATCAATTTTTTTCTCGAGAATTCTTATTTTTTTTTTTTTTTTATCTTCGTGTGTGGTGTTAAGAGTTCAAAATAATTGTGTGGTCAGTGTTCTTCAGTTCTTTTTCTTCAATTCGAATTTTTTTTTATCCAACAGCAAAATAAAACAAACTGAAATAATGTTATGGTCAGTTAATTTCGTACGAAAAATAAGTAGAGTGTTTTATTGACATTTCACTATCGAGCTGCGTACTACATAACAAAAATCACAACGAAATTTCTCGTTTGTGATTTCTTTGTGCCAATTTATGTATGAATTTTTTCTTTTCACTTCAGCTGCGTACTATGCTTAAAGCTCAAACCCTGTAAGCAATTTGATTACTTGAAAAAAAAATTTGGCACGGTTTTTTAAAAATACTAATTTTTATTACCTACGATGTTTACAAATATGTTTAGGGTATCCCAATTTTGAGTAATTTTTAATATATGAGCAATTTACAAACGAAGTTTAAAAAAGTATGGAAGTTTGAAACATTAAATTTTGCAACAAAAAAAATATAAATCTTTTATTCAAATTTTTATTTAAATTGATTGAGCCGTTAAAGGGAAATTGAAAATCAAAGTAACCCATTATGTGGCAGATACTATTTTTGATAAATTTGTACACCATACCTATAGTAAATACAATAAAAACTGATTTTTATTTATTAAAATTCTTGGAGGTGTTTTGAGATAAATAAACGATCTTTCACAGAAAAGTTCAGTCAAAATGGACATACAAATGTCAAAACCTAGCCAAAATTCCAATAAGGCTAAAAATCAGTATAGAACTTCCTTTTCGTATAAAAAATAAACTGCGAAAAGTCCCCGTCAATCGCACACAAACATGAAAAGTCATACAAGGTTGCATTTAACTTTTCAATGGTGAATGCTATCGAAAATTAATTTGAATACATTTTGTAGATCATCCAATTTTCTATACAACATTAATTAAAACACTTTTTGTCGTTAGCCCGATTGTTAAGGAAATACAGCTATTTCAAAAAAGTAAACTGACGAAAATATTGTTAACTTTCCATCGGAAGTTATTGTAATTGGTCTGATTTGTCGCATCGAAAATTTTGACACATCTTTATGTTTTGAGTTGCTTAGATTCAGAATCCATCATTTTTAGAAAGATGTCTGTGTCTGAGTCTGAACGTAAATTCCTGCATTCGTACGTTCCTTGGATTTTTTCGTTCACCATATCTCAGGAACGAATGTAGATATCGACTTCAAATAAATTTTATTTTATAGATAAAAGTTTCAATATGTGCAAAAAGGACTTTCCAAAAAATTCAATGAGCGGTGTTTTTACTATAGCAGTTTAAAAAAAAAAAAAAACGTTGTAAAATTTCTTAAGTCTCGAATATCTCGAGAACAAATAATGCTTTCAACTGCGGGTTAATTTTATTCTACTTATATTGACGTAATAAAAAATAAATAAAAATATGAAAACATATCAACTTCCAGTTTTTTAGAATAAAAAAAAAACTGCTTAAAATTGTTGAAAAAAGTTTTCGTCTCCAATATCTTATAACAAACAACGATATTGGCTTCGGGGTAATTTAAATCTATACACTAGTTCATAATTGATATATGATTGGTTTTGTAAAATAGTTCAACAAACATGGTTTTTTAAATTGAAAAAAAACTACCAGAAACTGTACCATAAATTGTTAAACAATTTTTTTCTTCTCAAATATCTTGAGAACAACCAATGATATTGGATTTGGGTTAGTTTTGTTTTACCCACTAATCTTCCATTTGATTGCATTGCGTATTGAACACCTAAAAATATTTTCGAAAATCTTGAATTGGCGTTTTTTTTTTTTAAATAAAATAGCATCGAGCCTCAAGCTTCCGAGGGCACCAATGAGAAGTTATCAGTGTGGGCCGCACCCAGCCTCTTTTTTATCCCCAAAGGAAGTGTTATCAGGAAGCATTCTTTATAATTTTTATAGAACATTAAACTCTCTAAAAGAAGATAGTACAATTTTTGTGTTGATATTTAAAACTCAAAAAATATTATAATTTAAAGAATTTGGTCAAACTTCAAAAATAACGGGATTCTCCTTTATACCCATTTCTCCAAACTGTCTTGTGTCTGATAATCACATGTAAACATATAAGGTATAATATCTAAAGACATATAAGATGTTGTTTTTGATCGATTTAAAAAACCTTATGTAAACTTAAGAAAATTTTATCTTCAGAATTTTGTTTAATTTTAAAAATTTTAAATATATCAAGTTGACTTAACAATAGAATCATCTTTAAAATCACCCAGAAAATTCTGCAAAAGTGAGAAAAGGCAAATTATCTTACGTCGACTTAAGATTTTGAAAATCAATAATTACTAAAAATATCAAATAAGCTGAGTATCTTATGTCATATTTAGCCTTATAACTCACAAGATATAACCAATATCCTTTTATGGTAAAGTTTCTTCTTCAATAAAAAAGGAAAATAAGGACAAAATTACGATATTAAACACATAAGGACGGCGTTCAAATATTAGGACTGTCGCACTTAAGTTAGGCAGGCTTATTTATATATAAAACACCGTGTACCACAATTATATTGGGTATTTATATTTGTTTGTATTTATAGAAACTTTTGTTATTTTCTTTATTAGAATAAAAGATTATTTAAATATTCACTACAAACAGCTTACAAAATCGAACAGAGACAACATAAGGAGATTCTTTTCAAATATTTTGTGTCAAAATCTTTTTATAGAACTCATTATATCTATATATGGAGGGCTTACCGCTTATTACTAAACCTTTATTTATTAAACCTCTTATTATCTTCGAATTCTTTTTCTAGTTCAGTTCAGCACTGAGCCCTCCATATGTAATTATTCAATATCTTCTCCTATTTTAACAGCATTACTCGATTAAGCTATTTTATCATTTCTTGATGCCACATAAATCATTTCAGTTGTTTTTTGTCCTTACTTAAAACCTTTTATGTGATTTTATAAGTTCAAGAAATAATATTTTTAATTGTTATAGTGTCTTTTAAGAGATTTTAGAGGTACAAACCTTAGATCCGAAGATAAATTGGTTAAGTTGTAAGTAAGTGTTTGTTAAATTAAGCTTATTTAGTTAAACAAAATCTTGGGATGGGAGGGACTCTCCCCCATCATTTTGTGTGTGTTTGTGGTGTTGAACTTAACAAAAAAAGTCTACTAAATACTTTCACATCAGCACGTCATAAGGTTTTTCAAGTTTAAATCCCAGCATACTTCCAGCATAAATTTGAAAACCATCAATATAATTTTCATATCCTGCATAGCTAAATTTGATTAACTTTCCCTCTTTTTGTTTCATATCGTTAAAAAACCGCAAACAAAACCAATCTTTTACCAGGCACTCAGCATTTCTAGACTATACCAAAATATATCTTTTAGGTATCTACTTCTGCAAACAAAATTACGTCAGGGTAGAAAATAAAGTGTGAATGAAGAGTATGCTGTGAAAGTTTGCAACCCCTATATTTTAGTCTATTTCAAATTTCAACTACAACTTCAACCAAAGAAAAAATAAAATAATCCACACCAACACGTTCGACTACACAATAGCACACAATGAATTTGTTTTGAATTTTTTATAACTAAGAGCTCATGATTTTGAGGAAGCATTTGCACATTCTTGAAGCTTGAAACCAAACAATGTCACACAAAATTCCTCTGTGCACTTCGAAACCACCAAACAATATCCATGCATTAGGTGTATTATGCCCGAAAAATAAAACGAAGTCATAATATAGCCCATAAGAACTGATACAATAATAATGGTAATAAATTCATGCAATCAGACCTTAATATACCACGTCAGGCTCCGAGACATATTATACACGTACATTGCACGTGGTTAAATTCGTTAGCTTGAGGCAAACCTATATTGCGTGCCTGAAGAATTTAACAACCTATAAAACTGTCGGAGTTAATGCGCTCATAAACCCATCAAAACAGTCAAATAACCAGGAAAGCAGAGAACTTAGCACACGAGTCGAACAAGCTGAAAGAGGAAGGTCTATGTTGTTCGTTCTGGTTTCAAGTTTCAAGTGCAATTTGAACCAGGAGTTTTTCATTCAACAGGGTAAATAATACTCGTATAAACAAAAAATACTTGGGGTTGATTTTGCCAGCAAATGAGCGATTTACGGGAAGTCAATTTTGCACTCTGATTCTTAATTGTTGATAATTTGTCAAAGTTGACATAATGCTGCTCATTATTGCTGGAATAAAGCTACACGTCAAGGTAATTTGACAAACAAATCTTCTTACGTATTGTCTTAATCTGGTTGTTGTGATTGCGTTGAAGTTCACATAAAAACGTTTTTTTTCAAATAAACCTTTATTTTTTTTTTGTAATTGTCCGCCATTAGTTCTGCAGAACGTTTCAAGTTAATTTGAACGATTAATTGGTTCATGTGCACTGTAAATGACCCAAGTATATAATTTTGTTATATTTCTGAATAAATCCACTGAAAGCATTCCCTAATGTCAAATTTAAACGTCAAATGCGCTTTTGAAATTTTATGTATGACGAAAAACTAGCAGATTTGTAACCATTTACATGATGAAATAATAGTGCACCACTTATCATTATGGTCGATTTACTGTAGGTGCATCCAGTGAGCAGTGCTGCCAGATTTTTCAAGACGAGTGGAGCCCAATTTAAAAAATCTTTAAGTCGAAAATATCTCTCTCAAAAATAATGTTCAAAAATTAGTAAATTTCAATATAAATTTTTCTATCTTCAAAGGTTTTATAACATGATTTTCCTCCAATAAAACAATGAATCAGGACCACCCTTATGTACAAAGTTTATAAAATTCAATTAAAATTCGCAAACTGCTTCCAAAATGTCTTCCTTACTAGAAGATAATATTCTTCTGTCATTTTAGAAGTCAAATTTGCATATTTTTTGTTACTAAACAATTTCTTACAGTATTTTCCACTTTACTGAATTTTGTACCCACGTTCTGTAAATCTCGATGAAAGTTGAAACAAAATTTAACAGATGCGAGAGTTACAGCGAGCTAAACTGCTTACAGTTGAGAGTGTGTGTACAAGCAAATATTGAAATGTAAGTAGGCTCATTCACAAAACATTTTTCTAAAGTTCTCATCTAAAACGGTCAAGAGAAAATAAAAATAAAATGATTTTTCTTCCGCAATTTTTAAATCACCCAATTTTAAAACTAAACACAATTTGAAGGAGCAAGTGAATAATTCCAGTTGCCCGATTGGCCACAAAGAACCCGTTCAGGCAAACCCTGCCAGTGAGACAGAATTTTATGTGTGAAAGGAAGTTAACCTATACTTGAAAAATAATTCTCGGCAATTTGTATAGAAGTCTAGCCATATTGTATTTCTGCTTAATGCTAGGAGACGCTGAATCCGATTCTGAGGTTTGCGAAAAATGGAAAAAAAATGCAAAAATACATTTTCTAGAAGTTTTTCATTTATGTCTTGAAAACTATCAATTATTTGTAAATTTCATCAAAGAACAATGGTTTTTTTCTGCGGCAACCCATTTGGATTCAAGCATTTATTGAAAATTGAGGTATTTTTACTGTTTCTAAAATCCATTCCAAAACACTGTTTATTGCTTTGTGTGACATAATTTAATGGTTTTTGATTTGCTGAATTTTAATTTGGCTTCAGAATTGCTGTAGCACGTCACGTTTTTGAGATATTAAAATGAAAGTTTAAAAAAAAAAATGTTTTTGATGCTAATTTGGCCTTATATGATTTCTGGAGGTAATATTGTTCGAAGGAATTTTTATGGTCATACACAGATCCTTCTTAAACTGGTTCTGCTAAAATTGGCAGGCCCAAAACCTACATTAAAAATGATTCACTGTGAAAAAATCTAGCTAATCAAATACATGAGTAATCTCGGGGGTGTCTATTATTTAATTTTTTTTATAAATAGGAACAACTTTAAAAAATATTAATTATTTCTTATTTTGCATTTAAATTTGGTTTAGTGAGTGATACCAACATCACTTTATATACAGAGGTACATACAAATATGTGTTTTAACCACTGTATTGTTGACGTAGCAAAGCTACAAACGAATACGATTTACTAAGAATCTATGAATAAACAAGAACAGTAAGAAACGTTAAGTTATAAAATAAAATTTATATATTACCTGACTAAATGTTGACAAATTTAATTCCAAAAAACCTCCAGCTGTAAAACAAAATGGCCGCTGAGCATTCATTAAAAATATTACCAATGATTTTTGATACTTCAAGTCAAAATTATACCATGTACTATCGTATCCCCGCATGGCTAGTGTTTTATTCTGAAAACATAAAAATGTTAATTGGATATTTATTTCCTTTTCGATTAGTATCAGAATGACAAAGAAAATCCGTCTAGATTTGATTTAAAAATCAAATTCATGTATCGATTTTTTTTTTCTTCCAGATTTCCAACCGAAAAGTTTTTTTTTTTTGAATCTCAAAAGTTTTAACCTGCTCCGAAACTTCAGTACCAAACCAACAATAAACTAATAGCTCCACCAAAATACAACCTACATATAAGTAGACCATAACAAGGCCTGATGTATCCGATTGGACTAAGACTTGAAATCCAGTTAGACCAATAATCACTAAAGAGACTATAAACTGAACAAGCATCGGATGTTTGAAAATGCTTTCAATTTGATCCCGAATACTAAAATGAAAGATTTTCAAAATTAAAAAGAATAAAGTGAATAAATTTTAATCAAATAAATGGTATGTTGCTGACAAGTTGTTTGCGAAAACTGCTAAAAAAAATAGTAGGGATATTCAGGCAAAGTTTGTATGAACGAACTTATGTATGCATTTGATCAAATGCTAGGTAATTCAATCAGAGTAAGGGCCAATTTTTCAGTTCAGGGTTGATTTTGAGTTAAATCAGAGCTAGCTAATCCTGAAAATAAATTAACTCAGAAATAGCTCAGAAACGGTTTTCCAGTTGAAGATTAACTTTATCTTTCAGCTGTCAAAAAACTGGGGCCAACAATATTAGACACAATGGATATTATCCTTCTATCCGATTCACGCATGCGAATGCAGATAGCGCCACAACGGAATTGCACAGACAATAACTTTCATTATCGAAATCAAGATGGAGCCACAGCTGAAAAGGCACTCAATTTAGTCCCTGAGTTAACTCATCAAAGCAGGTGAGTAAACTTGGAGTTAACTTAAACTCAAAAACACGTTTCTGGAGTCAACTCAGGTTCAACCCTGAGACGAGAATGATCTCGCACTGAAAACTGGCCCTAAAAGTTACAATGACGTTTGGATAAGTTGAATCAGTTTGGTTAATTTTCCGCAGCAAAATCCTTGGATAAGTTTAACCAAAGTCCTTAGATCATTTCCCATATAAAATTTGACAATTCACTAACCAAAAGATAACCTTAACCAATTTGTTAACTTATCTAGGGTTTAACGAAGTAATATGAATACCCTTGGGGCCAGTTTTTCAGTGCGAGATCATCCCAGTCTCGGGGTTAAACCTGAGCTTACTCTAGAAACCTAATTGGGTGAGTTAACTCAGGGACTAAAATCAGGGGTTTTCGGTTGTGGTGACATCTCGACTTTGACAGTAAAAATAATTGATAGGGCAAATCCGTTGTGATGCCATCTCTATTTTCATGCATAAAAGGCGTACAGAGGTGATATCCATAGTGTCGCACATCAATGAAAATAGATTTTTGACAGCTGAAAGATAAAGTTAATCCTCACTGGGAAAACTGTACCTGAGTTAACTGGGGTTAATTTATTTTCAGGATTAGCTAACTCTATTCTAAATCAGAGTTAACTCTGAACTGATAAACTGGTATTTAGTGTTTATTCTTTGAATTTGCATTATGAAACTTATCATCAACTCTTGCCCCATTATACAATTTTCCTTTTTGTTACATATGTATACTTGCTTAAGAATGCTCGAATGGTGTTCAATTAGGCTTTTCAGATGCATCACAGGGTCTATAGTCACTTGCCCCAATTTTATTTCGTTTAGTTCGTCAAAAGAAGTATTAAGCATCTGGAGCTGAGATCTAGTTAAGTTAATGAACGCAACATTCAAATAATCAATTGCAACCATCTGTAATCCAATGATAATAATGCCCAAGGGCACATAAACCAATTGAAAGTCCATTGGTATACAATCTGGTATTTTAACTCTGTATGGAAAGATACGTCCAACTAAGTTCGTCGGCCCTAAAATATACAAAATGATAAAAGTATCGTGTGAGTGAAAATCTTAAACACAGTCTCTTTAAAAAAATGTCTTCTTTAAAAACAATAAATCTAAATTAATCTTTAAATATTTTTCAAAAACATATACTCGCCTATTAATACCATTAGCAACCCAAAGAATGACGACAGCTCGACAATCAAAGCATAAACTGTGAGTGTTAATTTATTGACAAATTCCATTTCGAAAAAAGCATTCATCTGTTCCTTGGTTCTGACATATTTAATTGACATTAATCTTAGTTGTTTTACAATTTTATAAAAATCTCCAAGTCGAGCAAATATCATGATTGTCTGAAAGAATAAATAACTTTCATTATAGTTTTCAATTTATTAAAGAAAATTTAATATTTTCAAACTTTTAAACTTGCTCCAAAATGTAACAAAGACATGCACAAATTTTGTGTTAAATCTTTCATATTGCCATATATTAGAACTATGTCGAAAATTTCGAAGAATTGATAAGGTATTCGCAGAAGTGTCCAAATTATTATCCCATAGAATACAATTGATGCTTTGACCTCGCATTGGGCGCCAAACAAAGGCATTCCACACCAATGTAATAAGCATAAATTATAATCTATACATCCAAGTCTACCAGTTCTGGGATTCGATGGGAAAATGTACTTTGTAAAGAAGAGCATCAGTTTTGACATTTTTTTACTGTAAAATCCTTTTTGTTTAGGAAACCTATAGCTGAAATAAGAACATTAATTTTAAAAGATATTTTCCAAGTAAATTGGAAGAAATCAAATCCTTGACTCCAGAGATTGGCTCGAATATAAACTATAAAAACATGTTTGTATAGTTTATAATTCCAATCAAAAATAATAAAAACTAAAACGAAATGTCTTTCCAAATTCATAGTTATAAAGAAGGACATATCTCCAACATTTGATATACTTACTTGGAAGGAATTAAATCAACATTGACTTAATCCAGAAGGCTGAATTTCATAACAAGCCTACAATAGAAAAAGATGTCAGCAATCTATTATAAGATATAAATAGTTAATTCAAATATTAATGGATAAATGATACATTGCCACGAAGTTTTTGGGTGTATTCAATTACGCACATACTCATTATGAGTCATTATCAGAAGTAACAGAATATCAAATTAATATGTGTTGCTATCGTGTAAGTTATAAGGTAAATTAAACGTTATGTCTTATTCGATAAATAACTATGTACTTTTGTGTAATTTATATGTGACTTGCTATCCGCTACTGACAAATAAGGGTGTTTTTATCAATAAGTTAAAAGATATTTTTCGACTTAATGATCTGTATAGTTTCTAATCATATAGGTACAATTGTTTTCTTAATAAACATGGATATCATTTTGCGTCATAGTCTAGTGTCATTGGGCGATATCTTATGAAGGTACTCATACTTTCTGTCAAGACGTTTATTTTTGTGGTTTACTCTTACTGTACAAATATACTCGTACATAAAAATACAAATACAATTCGATATATTGAATTTGATAAGAAATTTTTTATATATTTTTTTAACAAGAAATTAACATCTAACTAAAAAATGTATACTAAGAGCCCACAGCAGATTTTGGGGGAGAGTGATAGCAAAACAAAAGAAAGGCGTTGAAAGCTTCAGTGAAGGTTTTTCAAAAAATCTACAGTGCATCGAAAATAAAATAAGACTGCATGCATCTTCGAGGGAACTGAAAATGGTTTCCACCCCTCCCTAGATAATACTCATGAGATCACAGATCACGGAGTATTATCAAGAGGTGTGAAATTAAAAAAAAAAAAAACCAGTTCGACTCGAGTCGGGAATAATTTTTGAAAGTCGACTGTTGGATGGAATTTTCATTTTCTTTCTTTTACACATAAAGTTTACCTGTAGCTTAAGTAAAACGACCATTGTAGACCTACACTACTTCACCATGTACACAAAAGGTGAAAAATCAGCCAGTTTTTTAAATAAATTGTTAAGGAAAATCTATGAATCTAGTGCTTGCATGAAGATTTTGAAGCTTTTACAAAAAAGTACATAAGAAACTTTACATTTTTGTCACACAACTACAGTACTGAAGTGCTCGATGTGAAATGAAAACCCGAGCAGCCACCAGTTTTTTTGACATTTAAATGACATTCCCCTGTGCGCCCTGGAGCGGGGAGCAGGGAACATCGAACAAACCTACTGGTACAATTACAAGTTCATTCTAACAAACTAACAATTATTTTCACATGTCACACACACGTCAGTAATAGAAATAATAATAAAGGTTATTTTTTTAGACGTGTTGTTTTCAATCTGGCAATACTTTTTTCGGAGTTGGTCTTTTTGACAGCTGTCACTTGTTTATGCTGAGTTTGGTTTGCCATTTCATAATAAATAGACTTAAATGCCTTTTGCATGAGCTGCGAATGCGAATGAATTTGCTAAGGCAATTTCAAGCTCAAATATCAACAAATTCTTGTTTTAACTTTTCGACAAACTGATTAAACGAAGATAAGTTTAAATTGTCAAATTTAGCATTTTTAAATATTCTGAAAATTGTCAAACACTTATTCGAAATCCAGAATATCAGGACGCATTCCACAAATCTGCGCATTCCTTAAATTTTCTTATCACCCATTTTTCTGGTTTATTTTGTATGGCGATTCGCGTCTGTGTGCGTCTACTCATGTGAAAGAAATGTCAAAATTTGCGACTTGCACAACGTGTGCAAATCGTGGAAATTAATTAATCGGTTCTGTCGACATAGGGAATCATTTGGTCCATATTTCTTATAACAACGCTGGACTATAATACATAATTCATAATAGGGATACCGCAAATTTTAAATTTATGTATCTACATACATTCTTGTTTCTTGCATGAATCTGTTTCTTGTATGTTGGAATTATTTAAGCCTACCAACTTGCCTGGCAACCGCGGAGTACTCAAAACTCGACGGCTCAGAAATTTTACTTGTTGTTCAAACAACTACTGCCTAGCCGCAACCGTACAAAGTTCTGAATTTTTTCGCTCTTTCTGATTATTTAAAATTTAAATACGAATACATTTAAAAACAACTCATTTCAGGAAATGTATGGTTTTTGATTCTTTATGCACACGATCACTCATTCTACTTTAAATTTAACATCTTTTTTCTTTGGTGCATATAAACTTTTTAAGCTATTTGTTTGTGGCTTAAAAGTTTTTTAAGAGAAGTTTGTGAACTAAAATAGCATGATTGGTAGGTTTTTATTAAATATTACAGTAAATCGATTGCTTTTCCAAAAAATTATCTTCCTTAAGAAATCAGCCATCACTATATTTTTGCAGAAGAACAGCCATAATTGAGAAAGCCTTGCTCACAACCTAAGATTCAATAGAAAGAAAAATGGTAATTCTTTTGTTCCTATTATTATAGGTAGGTAATAGGAACAAATTCCTCCAAACTGTACCCTATTAAAAGTCATCAAGCTAAGCTTCAGATATCCACCAGCTGTAAAACAAAATGGCTTCTGGGCATTCATCAAGAAGATTATCAAAGACTTTCTATATTTCATATCAAAGTTATACCACGAAGTTGCATAGCCCTGCAAAGACAATGTTTCATTCTGAAAAATAAGACAAACATTATAAGAAGGTTCAAATTTTGGTTAAAAAAAAAAATAAAAGTAATGAAGGTAGATACCTGCTCTGATATCTGAGTTCCAAACCAGCAATAAACCAAAAGCTCTGCCAGAATACATCCAACATATAAGTAGACCATAACAAGTCCTGAAGTATCTGATTGTATCAAGGCTTGAAACCCTGTCACAGCAATAACAAGCAGAGATCCAAAGAATTGAACGAGCATGGGAAATTTAAATATGCTTTCTATTTGATTGCGAATGCTAAAATGATCATATTGCAAATTTTAAATTATCGGAGCTTTTAAAACTCCTTGAACTTACTCTAAAATATGTGTATGATGTTCTATAAGTCCTTTGAGATGATTAAATGGATCCACGGTCACACGGCCTTTCGCCTCATTCAATTCATCGAAGGAAATATTCAACACCCCAAGTTGACAACGTAGCAAGTTGATGAATGCCACATTGAGATAATCAATTCCAACAATTTGGAATCCAATTATTGCATTCGATATGGGAATATAAAATAATTCTAAGTTAAAAGGTATAAAGTCTGGCATCTTGGCTCTGTATGGTAAGTTATGACCAACAACTCCTGATGGATCTGCGAAAGTATTTAAACATACAACTGGAGATTTATACTCAAAATCAAAACTGTTAAAATTACTCCTCATGACTAAAAAAAATCCATAAGAAGATGCAATCGTAGGAATACAGGCATAAATTGTAAGCGAAATTTTACTCTCAAATTCCAACCAAGAAAAAACTTCTTTTTGCTTATCAGACTTGATATATTTCTTAGCTAATTTACGAAATTTTCTAATGATTTTGTAAAAATCCTGAAGTCTCCAGAAGATCATGACCATCTGACAATGGGAGAATATATAATTATAAATAGCAATTTGCCCAGTCGTCATACCTTGACACACATTCCTAAATGTAGAAATGACATGCACACATTTTGTATCATATCGTTGAAATTCCTCCAGCACGTGATCAAATCGTAAATCTCAGAGATATGATAGGGTATTCTAACGAAGACCGAAAATAGTACTCCATAGATGAAAAACGGTCGTTTGAATTCACCTTTGGATCCAAATAATGGCAGTCCAAACCATTGAAGCAGACTGAGGTTCAAATCTATCGAACCAAGCCTACCAAGTACTGGGTCAGAAGGGAAAACGTATTTGGAAAAATTTCGAGTGAGTTTTTCCATTTTAAGACTGAATGATTATAATTTTTCTAAAATCTCTGAAATAAATCTTGAATGCTTGTATTTTTTGAATTTTTAAAATGTCATATCAAATTTTCGAAAAATCCAAAAATCAAAATTTCAACAAAAACAAACACTTTGGTCTCAAAATTTGACTTCATATATAAAATTGGTGCAAGTCGAATTTCATCAACCAATACAATTTGGAGGTTTGTGTTCAAAATTTATTTTCGGAATTAAGATTTTAATATTTTTAATTTAATATTTTGATATCAGCCTTCGAATTTGGAAAGTAAGGACACACTGTTTTAATTAAAATATTTTTTTAGGAAAAAAAATGCTTTCTAAAATGTTTTACTATCAGACACTCCAGAGTCCAGACACCAACAAAGAAATTTGTTTGATATTTTCTTTTTATAGTCTTTTTAAGGACTTTGTTCAGTTGTTCTTTTGAGTACATAACTATATAATTATAGTCTCATTAGCAAATTGACACCTGTGAAATAATAAAATCAATTCAGCTCTGGTAATTACTTTTTAATTAAAAACATTATAAATAAAGTATTTGTGTAGTTCCTACATAGCATACGAGTATTTTGCCAAAGGTTTTACAACCATTAAATACATGTTAACCGACTCTTTAAATCCTTGATAAGCCATTATGTACGTGTTGGTACATGACAAAGCCATAGAAGACTCCCTAAGGTATGCAAAACAGCACTTCTAATTCCCTTTAAATGGGAATTAATAAATCACTTTTATTTTTTATCGTACAATTCATTTAATTAGCACCTGTACTGAATATATATATAGTTTATATGACTCTGGAGAATTCCAGAATTTTGTAAGTCAACATCTTTTCGTGATCAAAAGACAATGTAATGTACTTACAAGTAGTTCTATTCGAAATTAAAAAGTATTAAAAGTAGGTTAGTTTTTGTTTTAGTGAAATAAAAGGTGCAGTGGTTCGTGGTTCTCAAGAAATTAATCTCTCCCAGACTGTTCATGTTGCGGGGGAAGAGTTGTCACGGCTCACTCGGTCAAGTAATCAAGTAGTTTTATGTTAGTTTTCCTTTGATTCCTCGAATATCAATTTCTAGCTAGATTTACACGCACGTAATCACACAGAACACAGCAACACAAACTGACATTAGTTATGTTTTTTGCAACTCAAAATAATACTGTCTGAAAAAACGACAAAAAACAAAGCAATTTACATGTCAAATACAACATTGTCTTCGTTTTTATACACAACGAAAAAGTTGAAATGGCCGAAAAAGCGGATCATGTAATCAGGCTCTAGGTCCATATAGAGTTAGCTGTATTTTATATAGAAATGTCAATATTTTTGTTGGTAGGATAGTTCAATACAAAATGGCAGCCCAAGACAAAAATGGTGAAATGTCCCCATGAAGTTTTTTTCGCCAAAGTCCATATGGACATGCAAAAAAACACAGCTATTGATCTGGTATTAGTTTGTATTCGGCTTTTCGCATTGCTGTTTGCTTTCAATAAGAAGAAGGTGTTTGTTAGACAAATTCATGCATAGAAATAAAATAATCACTAACACAATTAAAAAAAAAAAAACAAACTTCATTTTATGTTCTATTTGCAACTAAAGATTTGTGATCTAGCCACCCAATCTAAAATGATTGAATGGAGTACCACATTTGATTATTCATTAGCCCTGTTTTTTAGTGCCTTATTTTCAGAGCTTAAAATTCTTTTTCCGTGTAGTATTTTTTGTTGGTTATTGGGCATTTAAGTGCTCAGGACGCGATTTAACTTGCCCAAATCGGTGAGTTAAAATTGCTAAACCACGGATCAAAATTTTAACCACATTTGTACAACTGGGCCTGACAGATAAGACGATTGATGAGTTAAATCAGTTTCAATCTTCTGTCTAAGATGATCTCCAATTGAAAAACTGGTCCTTAAAATTTTACGGGATAATAGAAATTAAAAAGAGCTGGGAGCAACTGGGAACTGGCTCTTAATTCCAAGTCACTAATCAAATTATGCACCTATTAGATTTATTAGATCTGAGCTGAGAAACTGGTGGCAACATAACATTAAGCTTAGAACTTTGCTGATGATGTGAAACGAAAACTCCCTTACGAAAATGACACAACGAAATCATAAACGAAAAACTTAGTTCTACTTTTCGTTCTGCAGTACGCTGTTCGATGAACAAAATAGATTATCAATTGTACCAGATCTTTTTTCGCACACAAATAACTACCCAAAACCATTTATTGTGTGTGAAAAAATGACATTTCCATTTGTTCGGGTTTATTTTTCTTGTGTCTTTCATTACAGAATGACTGCTTGTGATTTTGTTTGCATTTGCAATTGTTTTAATTGTTTAAATTTTTGCAACTACTGTCAACGAATATTTTTCGACTTCGGTTTTATTAGCATAAAGGCCTTACAACATTCATTCCAATTTTGTACAAAAGTGAAAAATACAAATATATACTAGTGACACCTTCCTGCAAAAAAGAGTACAATTTTTTTTTTTCATTTTTGTAGAAAAGTGAATTGAATGAATTTAGGCCTTAAACATTTATTTCACTTTTGTATGAAAGTGAAAAAATGTTTTGTCTTTTTTCAATAAACTACTCAATCCTATCTTTAATCTGAAGTTTTTACAGAAGTAAAATTTTAGGCCTAACTACATTCACTTCACTTTTGTACGAAAGGGAACAAAATTGTCCCTTTTCAATAACCTACTCAGTCCTATCTTTTTTATCAAGTTTTACAAAAGTAAAAGTTAAATCGTCCCTAACTTTTACTTTAGTAGAAAAGTGAAACACCAACACATCTAAATAAACAGTTAAAAACCTGATTCATAGATGTCACTCATATCCATAATAGTTGCCGAACTAGCCTTTTCCGTGTTTGAATGCATTCAGCTCAACTCAAATTTCATACTCTTTCCGCAGGAAGGTGTTGTAGCATATATTTGTATTTTTCTACTTTTGCACTTTTTGCACTTTTGTATAAAAGTGAAATGAATGTAGTTAGGCCTTTATACTAATTTTTTGATATTTCAAATTGGTGGAGCATGATTTATTTAAGATTTCGTTGAAATATAGATTTTACATGGTAATTTCTTGAAACGTCTATGAAATCAAGCTTCATCAATTAAAAAATATCAAAAAAATTCAACCGAATTCTAGCATTTCATGTTGGTGGGAACGTAGCATTAAATCAAAAATGTAAAAATAAAATTTAAATGCACCCTGTACATACATTTCGATTCTATTTCTCTATAGATGTCTCTGAAGGCAGAAAAATTTTCACTAGGTAGCGCTAGATAGTAATCTGTCAAAATGTCAAAACAAATGTATCATGTTTTCTCTTTTTATCGACAGTAACCTAATTCCAATCAAAACGAGACAACATATAATCTGATTCAATTTCCATTCAACGCAAATCAATATAATTCAATTTATCAAGCCATTCAACTTTTGTCCATTTTTCTTCTCAATTTTAGTTTAATTATGGCGGCGTGCAGATTGTAGACAAAGAAAATTAATCGCTTTCGGTTTTTCTCACATCGAATTTAATTTTGAATTTTTCTCTATTTTATCCAATTTATAAAAAAAAAACTTTTTCCAATCGCTTGAAAACCAAATAAACTTCCTATCACTTATTTTATTTATCGCTTTTATTTAACTTTTCGTCGGTAGTTTTCGGTGTGAACCAGCAAGAAAAAACAAACAGAATACAAAATTGACGACGATCCTTTTTAAACAAAATTCTTCAATAATTTTTTTTCGTGACGAGTGAGTGTGTTTTATTTTTTGTCCTTATTAAAGATTTATGTTTTAACGTGAAAAACTGTCCTTTTTATGCAAAGTGTGAAACCGACAAAGAGAATATTAATTCTTATACAAAAAAATAAGTGAAAAAGTGCGCTGAAAAATAACTAAATTCATATCAAGGTGAGGAGAATAAAATTTTACTTTCTTCGTTTTTTCATTTTTCAACAAGAAAAATTAGTGATTTTTTTTTTTGGCCTCATTCCCTTTTCGTTTCTAGGGTAATTCCATTTGTGATGGATGCCGGGGGATTTGTGTGAAAGATATAATTCACTCAACTCAATTTGTTAAGTTGTGTGTGTTGTTTCTGTCTGTCTGCCTAGTCGTCGTTGCGGTATCGTGATTCGTGAAATCGGGGAGGGCAAAAGCAACATCCACGACTATGGCGATGACTACGAACGACCCTGCTCCCCATATGAATCAATAAATAAAAGAATCCCCAAACAATTGCATGAAAAAGCCTCGTTTTTTTTTCATTTACCATGCTACAGTCACTCATTCAACCGCCCCTTGCTCTCCCCAATGTGAATAGTGAATGAATTGGGGTTGAAAATATTATTCAGAAACACAGAAGGGCTGGGTCTTGGGGATGCAAACAGCTTTCTATTAGACCCGCGATTGAATCGGCGGCGGCGACAACGACGGACGTCTGACACGCAAGCAGCAACGGAAATATCTAGGTATTCTTTAAGGAGGAAGACGTAGAGGAAGTAGAGCAGTACAAATGCAAAACAGCTCAGCGGGCGAAAAAAACCTACCTACGCACATTTTTTTTTCTACTTTCGTTTTTTTTTTGTCATTAACATAAAAAAAAAACTCAGCTTGCTAGTCGACGTCAACGCCTCCTCACTTACGCACTGCTGGTTATGGCATGGTCAATAGATAGACCCTCTAAGATTGGATATGGACGAGATTGTACCTAGGTATACCGGTATAGATTTTTTTTTTTAATTTTAGCTAAATGGATATGTGCGAATAATTTGCGCAAATCAAGTCAAGTGATAGAGATACATTTTTTCTTCAGACTGGAAAGAATATCCTCCTCAAAAGTTTTCATCAGATATGTATCATTTTTAGATTTAAAATTTCCATTTAAACTGCTCTTAAAATGATAACATAAAATAATTTAACTTCACAGCTTACTCGAGTTGAAAGGTTGAATCATAATGCATCAAGAAATTGAATTTTAATACACTTGTTAATTTCTAAAACTGTTTTATTATCGTTTGTCTCTCACCGCAACTTATTCAAGAACCTACTACGAACCTACCTAGGTTTCTTTATAACATCTTAACTCAGTTCGAAAACCGTTTTGAAAATAAGTTTTTTTCATGAATTGAATTTAAGATCTGGGCTATCTTAATTGTATAAGATGAAAGTACAAGTTTAAAAAACTTCCAAGAACAACCACTAATAGTTTCCTTTTCTTAATGAGAGCGGTCTTTCTTATACTATTAGTGATATTAACGATCTAAAATGTACAAAAGTTTTTTTCTGCTGCTTGCTACTGCCACCGACTAATAGTATTAGTTTGTACTTTATCACTCCTTTAATATTTCCTTAAGAAATGATTGCAAAAATTTAAAGCTTTAATCCATGTTAACTGTAAGATCTTAAAAAAGTATTTAAAAAATCTATAAGCAAAAGGTATTTCTATTTTAAATAGGTATAGTTAGCAAGCTATTTTTGGCTTAGAAATTGGATTGCAGATAACAACCGTCTAAGTATGTATGTTCCAAACTGGTTTCCGTTCTTGATTCTCTACTATGGATCATATATTTTGTATTTCAAGCTTAGCTAGACAATATATTGAAAATAAAAAGAAGTTTTACACATGCTTCGTGGATTTTAAAGCTGCCCTTGACACGGTCCACAGACAAGCTTTAATTTACAATCTTTCTAATTTGGGCCTGTCACGAAAGTTTTTTCTGATGTATTTCAATTTCATCTCATCATCTAATGCAAAAGGTGTAGGATGGTTGTGAATTATCAGATTGGTTCAAAACGACAGCAGGTGTACCGCAAGGATGTATCTTTAGTCCAGTGCTTTTTGCATTATTCATCGATGAAATCTGTGATCTCCTTCCAGGTGGAGTACTTTATGCTAACATTGTAGTGAAAATGTTGGTATATGCCGACGATCTGGTCTTACTCGCCGACAAATCTTGCGCTACAGTTTCAAATACATATTAATACCCATAAAACGAAAATTTTTATCTTCGAAGCCAGGCAAGGTAAAAGACTACCGGAAGAATATTGGTCGATCAATATCAAACGAATTGAGATTGTACAGTATTTTAAATATTTGGGTGTTTGGTTGACTTACAATCTTAACTTTGTGAAACATTCGAGCGCAAAATGTAATGAGGCTAAATAAGCACTGAACTTGAAGTGAAGATCCAAAACTTCGATCTGGTGTCTAAACTACGAGTCTTTAATGGTACAGTTAATGCTTGCATGTGCTATGGAGTGCAGGTTTTCGGTTATATGCCCATTGCAGCTTTTGAATATCTTCACAGGCAGTTTTCCAAACGCTTATTCCGATTGCCTAATTCAACACCAAATTACTCTAGGTATGTAGAATTTTGTATAACTCCAATATATATATACAAAATTTACAAAGCATTCAAAGAATAAAATCACACTAAATTTATCGTTCGTCGTTTTGACGGACATACCTTTAAAAAAACCTATTTTCACTGATCGTAGGATACCATAAGTCCTTTAACTGGTACAGACCATCCCCAATAGATGTTGTACGAAGAAAGAATTAAAAATGTTGAATAGTTTTAGAGAAACCATAAAAAAATAAAGAGATGTTCATGGAATCGACGAAGGATAATCATCGAGGTTAATTGCATTTGTTGGTGTCTGGAAATACTGAACCGAATAGGTACTATCTAAATTGTTAAGAAAAGCTATCACAATGACTGGGTGGCTCAGTTCTCATCTACATCGCAAGATTTATTCCATAGGTAGGTACTATCCAAATTTATCAAAAAGAACTAAACAAAATTTCGAAACGCGTTTGTCTTACGCCAAGATTTCAATTATTATGAAATCCAATTTGCAACGCGTTTCTAATCCTCTTGTTTACTGCTCACGTCGTTTTTGTTTTCTAAAAAAATATAAATAGAAAACATATTTTTATAGATAATTTTGAATTCTTCACATCAGCATAAATAAAAACAACAAAAAAGAAAACATTCTCTCAAATGCGTATTTAGGTAAACAACGCAAAATTGCGTCTTGTTTTTCCATTGATAAATTTTATTATCACTTTAACACAATCACATAGCAAGAAGCACATAGCGCCAAAAATGCTATACAAATATCGTATTTCATCTAAACATCGATCGAGCGCTAAAACAAAAACAAAATACAAATAAAATCATTGAGTTTGTGTGTATTGGTTCGCATTCATAAATAGGTAAACCACACAATAAAACTTTCCATTCTTAAACCAAATTATTTATTCAATCGGTTGGACTATTTTTATTATTTTACAAAATTTTATTAATAACAATTTTAAATTATAAGCAATAAAATGTATTTTAACTTAATATTTATGAAGGTACATAATTATTGCGATGCCTGATGATGAATAAAATAAATACATTTAAGAAGATGATGACCAAAAAAGCGAACGGCAAACATATTTTCCACTCAACATAATGTCCATTTAACCTTAAAGTAAAATACTTGATTTTTAAGGGATGATGTAAAGTTCAGGAAAACGAAAATTTATTTTTTGCAAACAATTAAATGTTTTCAAATGTGTTTTTCAAGAACACAGCTCAACAAGTTTAGGTATTTATTCGAGCGAATTCAATAATTATTCTGTACTCCTCCTATTTTATATTTTTTTGTTATTAAATACCGATATTACTGGTTCGTAACTCGAGTCAGCAATACCCTTCATTATGCTTATAGCTTAAATCCCGCGTTCGAAAATCTTCTTTCAGGAGCTTAAAAATGCCGCAAGTATTTATCTTTTTTTAAGTAACTAGGATCTTTCTAAGTAGTCCTATACATGCTTGTGTGTGTGTGTGTGTGTTACCAATTTAAGACTTATTTATTATAGTCTTCCCTAAATCTCTGTACAAATCACATTAAGCGAGACATCTTTGAACGAAGGTAGAACAAAAATGGCTTTTGAATGGAAAGTTTAATATGGGGGCGTTAAGAAAAAAATAAACTGAATCTTTTCGTTTATGTTTTGTTGGTGTATTTGTTCAATGAATATTTTTTTAGGTATAGGTCGATGACTTTCTTTTAATTTGATTACAAAAATTAAATGCAC
The DNA here is from genome assembly GCA_946251815.1 of Dasysyrphus albostriatus. Taxonomy (NCBI): domain Eukaryota; kingdom Metazoa; phylum Arthropoda; class Insecta; order Diptera; family Syrphidae; genus Dasysyrphus; species Dasysyrphus albostriatus. Next base: position 146,407,896 of record OX276336.1, read on the forward strand.
TACTGGGTTGTTCTTACCTGCCTTATTATCTTTAACGTTTTTTACGTCTTTTACAACCATATTCACAATTAAAGAGCATTGAAATTTCATACTTCATGCATTTGAAATGGTTAAACTCATTTATTCTTGTTTCATATAAGTATGTATTACCCTGTGACCTTAGAACTAATTGTCTCAAAATTTTTAAAAATAAAATTCAAATGTTCCAGTGGTTTCCGTTTGACTAAAAGTGTAAAATATTGTTGATCAATTGACCTAGTTTTTCTTTTTGTTGACAGTCGCAATCATTTCTGAGAGAATACCAAACGCACTTTTCAAAATTTCAAATGTTTTAAACTTTAAAATTAATTTCAACACACATCATTCTTTCTTATATCCAGCTTAAACAAATATAATTTTAGCTTCACTTTGTTTCGTTGAGGTACCTACTTTGAGATGAAATTAAACCATTCAGTTTGTGTTTCTTTGCGTGGACAGAATTAAACTCTTAACAGAATAATTAAATGCTCAGGCGGTTTAATTGCTTTTAATAGCTCTAAATATTTTCAACCTGTCAACACCAGCACTATGAACTTATTTAATTACAAAACAACATCAGAATTTAAATGCTAGAGATTTTGATGGTTTGAAATTGGAATAATTATCATCGTAATGTAGTCGACTTGACTTTGCTCACTTGCACAACTGGATGTCAATAGTTCTTGATCGGGATAGGAGCATATACTTGTCAAATGGGGACTGAATCGAAGTCTGGTTGAAGGAACAAAGGAAAGGTTTAAAAACACAAAAAACTATATATAATGAGCGTGGGGCTTCGATCTGAAAACCAAGTCAAATTGCATAATGACAATGTGGTCTTCTCACATAATAAATAGTTTAAATATTATATTTTGGTAAAAATTTAACCAACCCATACTGACCTTAATGCTTAGCATACAATTAAGGGAACCCAACCTTAACCAAATCTTGAGATTAAGATATCCCTGAATACTAAAGTATGTACCAAAAGTATGCCAGAAAGATTCATATTCATATTAATTGAGCTTCAAAAACTCTATAAAGTTTCATATTATGTACCTCATAAATTCTTATTTTCAAATTTCATAAATTTTGTATATTCTCATCAACATCAATATCCTACCTTATGAATTTAAAATGTACAAACACCCCAACTCTTTGGGTTTTCCTATTAGGGGGATTTGGATATAATTTAAAACACCTTCGCTCTTTCACAGTTAATTGCAAATTGTTAAGGTGTAAAAAAGTGATTAACACCAAAGGCTTCAATTAATTTGTGAGATGCAATCAATTTTAAAATATCTCTCAAGAAATGAGGCATATGAGATATAAGACTAAAGATTGGAATTGACTTACCTGCAACTAAGCCAGCAAGGCTGTCTAATCAACCACAAAGTTTATTTAAGTAGCTGTGGCAAGTTTGTTCTTAATTAGATTATACCTACATAGCATACTGGTGTGATGTGATGTACTGCGAGAATAGTTTAGGTATGTCTTTTATTAAGTCGAGTTTACTTTACTATCTACGTACCCTTTTAAAAAAACGTTAATGGCATACACTACATACGTAAAGGGCTGAAGCTAAGGGAGGTTAATGGCATTATCGACCAACCGGTGCGGTTTGTGTTGTTCGGTGGTGATGGTAGTGGTGGTGATGTATAATACCAGCATGAACGCAATTCTATTTCAAAACTCACATCACGTAAATGGGTTATCCGTGCCAGGGCCGCATCAATTTAGCTATTCATCGACAAGAAATTAATCCGTTTGTGGTAATTAGTTATGCCATACGCTGTAGGTTCTTTGGTATACACGTTAATGTTTGTTTTTGTTGGGCTAACCTCAAATAAGATAAATTAAAATTTATTGTTGCTGCCATAAAATGATCAATTTAATTATGTCCAACAAATAGATATATGTGGATACCTACTTACCTAAATTTTTGGGTGGCTGGCTCCTTAAGATTTATTTGAACTTAATTTTTATTGAACATTATTGGTATAACATTATGTTAGAGTAAGTTGAAATGAAAATACAATGTAGATGTTAAGGCCAACCTTTTTTGTCTGAGAAACTTTTTCAAAGGTATTTTACATGGCTAGGATATACAGTTGAGGGTTTGTATTTATTCTGGTTGACTATTTGTTCAAACTTTGTGTTAAATTGCGTTATTGCTATTTAAAATTTTTCAATTTTTAAAATTTATTACCATATAATTTACAAGTTAAAAAAAAAACTCTTAAAATGTCCGCATTGTCTTCAGGGTGTTCCATTCTAGTTGTGAAGGGCCTCCTATGCCAGCTTAGCAGGAAATTACTTTCTCGAGGTGCCTCGGCTCGAGTTTTCGTTGGAAGGCGGCCATTCTTCTTATTAGTTGATTTGTGTAAGTTTGGATGTTCCTTACTAGCTCCAGAATTATGATGTTCTCTTCTGTGTAAAGGTGTTTATTTCTGTAGTGTTTTCATCGCTGTCGGTCGAAGAATTGTCCGTTCGAATTCTTAAAGCTCCTTCATGGCGCCTGCCTGTTTGAGAGCTTGAGAACCAAATTGGCAAACAAAAGCTATTACTGGCCGCAGGAACGGCTTGTACATCAGTATCTTCGTCTGTGGAGTTAGTTCGGTTCTTCTTCTCGTCATAGTTTTTAGTTCCGTTTTGGAAGTGTCAGACTTTTATGGGTACCTTAGGTATTGTCATTTAAGCCTAGTTCGCTGCTGATGCGAAACGAAAAATCCTACACAGTAATGCAAACGAAAAATAAAGTTCTACTTTTTGTCATGCAGAACGCTGTTCGACGATCGAAATTGATAATTTTAGCAGAATATTTGAAGAAGTCTACACTTTTTTTCGCTCACAATATTAATTACTCAGACCATTTTTGTTATTGCTTTCATTTTAGCATATACTGCTGGGATTTTGTTCGCATTTTTTATTAGTTATAATTTTTTGAACTTGTGAAACTGACAAATTATTATTGGAAACCAAGTTAAAATTTTGTTTCACATCAGCAGCGTACTAGACTTTAAGTGTGAAATAAATCCTGGGTAATATATGGTTATAAGATACTCCAGTTATATCTATCATTTTAAATATATTCAACAGGAATATACGAATAGACATGTCATTTGTCTCAAACTTCGATATTAATCTAAACGGAACTTGCAGTGAATCATTGTTAAATAAAATATAAAAATACAAAATTCCCCTTACGTTCCATAGGCTACTACTATAGCTCTAGAGAAAACAAAATGATAAAAAAAACATGCCGCGATCGTGCGGGTATTTCTCCGAATTATGAACACTCGTGATGGGCACATACCTTTCAGAGGTATTATCGATTGTACCTTATGGTTCTTTTCCCCTTCAGGTGTTAAATTACCATAGTTAAGCCACCGCACCACCACCACCATCACCATCATCATCACTTGAATAATTCAAAACACGAAGGTAATTTCTTCACAAAAAAAGAAGAAATACAAGAAAAAACATATTAGTAATCCTGTTATTGCGATGAGTTGTTGGATCGTTTCGTTTATTGTTTGACTTTTTTCGAGTATTAAAATTTTACGACGAAAAAAAAGGAGAGGAAATACTATACAAAAGAAAATATGTGTGTCGTCTTTGGTAATATTATCGAAGGACGTCGTCAAAAAGTGTAGAATACTTTTGAAATAAGATCTTCGTTTGATCAAATGGATTATACACTGATGGGTTTTTAAAAGTGATTAACCTGTTGATATTTTTATGGTGTTTTGTATTAAATAAATATTTACACAATGACTTAAGAACAACAAGTGGCACATGGCTAATTGAGTCATTCTAAAATTTCTTGTCCTCAGTATTTGAGAGCAAACAAATTTTGTTAAGGTATCCTGTTTCTGAGATTGGTGTTCACATTGGACTGAAAACTGAATTTTGTTTATTTTTCAATTTTCCCATCACGCTCCAAATCTTTCAGTGGTGAAAGATGTGAATTCTAATGTCAAAATATGTTCAGTTAAATGAAAATACTGTCTACGAGTTTTAAAAAACAAGAAAACATCAAATGTGTAGTTGTCTATCTTTCTTTCTATCTACCTACTCCTCTTTCGCTGTACAAAAAGCTAAACTTTAAATAGAATCAAAGGAAATCCCCATCGTAAAATAAAAACGTCTTAATGCCAATCCAAGCGGAAATACATACCTATATGTATGAATAAAATCATTAAGTTACGTTATTGATATATCAAACTGTCGAAATCGAACTTGATGACTCACTCCCATTATCTAGGATAAAACAAACTTATAAGTAGGTACCTAGATACAAACTTTATTATTTTCTTCCACGACTATCTAATGTATTTTGTACACTTACAACTGAAGTATTATGTTATCACCAGTATAGTTGTACAAGTACACACTTATAAATTGATTTTTATACTCAAGCTTTAAAGAAACTATTCCAAAAATGGGGTAAATGGTCATTGAGTTTAATGAGCTCTCCAATTGTTATCACTTTCATTTGAAACCTTCATATAATTAATGATTTTTATTGTATAAATCTACACAGCAGTTCATTTGATTAGACTATAACTTTTAAGTTGGAAGCATATAAAATTTGTATTTAAACAAAATGTCCAACGATCTTTGTCATCAGTTTTTTTTTTTATAATGTCCAATTTTGTTTTGTTTGAAAAAGATTGTGTTAGAATTCTTTGAAGCATTTCAATGATTACGGATTAAATAATCTAAAAAAATAAGCTTAAGTCAAAAGTTTCGTTTTGTTAATTTCCTAGGGCATTATGTTCATTTTATTTTTAATATAAAAACATATGTTCATAATAACTATTAAAATAAACAAGAGCAACAATAATACTTTAACAATGAAAGTTAAGTTAAAAAATAATTAATTTGAAAAGTATCTTACCAAATATGTACATTGCAGTGTAATTTCATTTTATTTTTTATTTTAAGGCATTGATTGATTTTGGTTTTCTTGTCTGCAATGATTGATGTTTATTTGTATTTCTTCGTGAGTTTCAACGACCCAATTGTATTTCATTTTGATAACATTCATTGAAAAGCTAGGGTTAGTATAATGGCAGAATGAAATAGAAATAATACAATAAAGTTGCATTAAATTAAATTTTAATATAAATCAAGCAATAAAAGATTAATTAAATGAACACAACTATTAGGTACCTATAGATATTAACTCTTTAAGCCATTATTGTCGGGTTTTTTTTTCAGTTTTTAAAGAAAGCAAAAAATTAGTTAAAAAAAAGTTTCCAAATATAAGTTCGAAGTATGTATTTATGTAGTGATATAAAATACAAAAATCTGGAAGCTGGAAGAGAATGAGTGATTAAGAAATAGTAATTTTAATGCCAGGTAACTAATTTAATTCATTAATTTTTTTTAAGACTATACCAACAAGACAAGAGTGATTTTATTTAAAATTGTTAAAACATCAAGTTTGTTTCCAAAGAGCTTTAAGTAGGTACTCGTATAAGTATAACAACCATAATTTAAACAAAAAACGCTTAGAATTTGCGTGCAACGAAAAAATTTTGCTACTTAATTCCTCGAGTACCACACATTAACTTACGGTTAGTTTCATTTCATAATGTTGTGATTACATAGAGCAAATAATAGTCTCTGCGGTGGCCTGTGGTTGATAGACCGCTGACCCCTTCTCCGTATTGTTTAAATGTAGAACAAAAATTCCAGATAAAAGCCTCTTCCAAGACTCAACCACAATAGTTTTAATAAGAGCTATAAAGAGAACAAAATAATAAAAAAAAAAACAGAAAGAAAATTGTCAATGACGGGCGGATTAAAAGATTCCCATCTCTCTTCCGAGCACAATGCAATGAAAAAAGATTCAATCCACCCGTTGCCGCCGAGACCTGAGAAGAGCCCGAGACTTCAGACGATAAAATAGTAGCAGGGCAGGGCAGTTCCACAACGAGTAGCACAGTACAGTGTGCACTATTGAAGCTACAAATGTATTATAATAGAGTAGAGTAGCACTTGTGCCATCATAGCAGGAGAGTTCGGTTGCCTTCTTCGAAGGCTGTAATCTGAACTTTTAAGCGGTGGCACTGCAGTCAAGTGGATTAGAGTACAGGCTATAGAGACAATGAGAAAGTGCACAGAAAAAGGAATCATTTTATACTTTTTTGTGTACAGGCTATAGAGACAATGAGAAAGTGCACAGAAAAAGGAATCATTTTATACTTTTTTGTGTTATAGCTATAGCTAGAAATCGCTAGATCTGCTCCCCTTTAGTTCTCTATAAAAATGGAAAACGTTTAAATAAAAGTTGAGAAATTATTTGATTGTGCTTTTTTCCAACGATGTCATGCTGGGTTCAATGCTGCCTCATTCATATAGCTAAACCTTAGCAAGTGCTTGCGATTGCAATATCGACAGCCTGCACTTTGTGATATTTCGCAATTCGTTTTGAGGTTTCGATTTTGAATTGAAAATGCAGACTATAATCTGGTATTAGCTGGTGTGTTCCCAATTTGTTAGTAATTTAATACGAACGTATCCAGCTGGTTGTGTATGGAATAGTGGTGGCAGTGCCGGTCTGAAGAAGATAACGACAATACACGGCAGGAGGATTTGGACCAAAAGATAGAATATCTAAGGTTATTAATGGCCTTTGTCATGGATAAAGTAGACGAATGTGGTTCGAACTCACTTTGCATAAGTGATTTATTGGTGATAAATCATTTGAGATTTTTATTCGAATCTATATACCTCCAACGACGAATTTGGAAATATATCTGTGTATTTGTATATTTGAGCGTGATAAACACGCACGGTAAGATGTCGGTTAAGAGTATTTTAGAGGATCAGAAGCTGTTAAATAATTTGTAAGACATTCAAGTGACTAATGTCTCGTGTGGATTTATAGTTTTTTTTTTTTTTTTCTTTACAGGTGTTTGGATGCGGCTAGAGTTTTTTTTTATAACAATTGTAGGCATGATTTATTATATGCGCACCCTAGCGATAGGATGTTGGGATTACGTGGTTTGTTGTTGTATTTAAATTGTACGTATGTATAGGTATATTTCTAAAGAGTGTGCACTGGGTGCAGCTAAACACGTACAACGATTTAAAGAAACTAGACAAAAGCACACTTGTCTGCATGAGAAAAATCAAATCGTAAAAGTTGCATTTTATTGTGTTTTTTGTTTCATAGCAAATATTTTCAAAATTTCAAAAAGTTTTGTTGACTCTTATATACTGAAATTGAAAAGATACTAACGAATTTAAAAATTATCGTACAAATCCCATTATTTCGAACTAAACCGCTTTTTTTTCAAATCGAATTTCAATAGATGTTAAAAGGTATATTTTTGCTGGTCAGCCTGATATCCCCGAAAAAGCTATAAGCTATAAGCTTTTTCGAAATAAAAAGCATTCGCCGTTTATGAATTGTTATTAATTTAGCTACAGGAAAAAACGACATCTTCATAATTTTTATATTTTCACTGCCGATGTATGTATGTATGTAGTTGCTTTATTGCAATTTATGTATACGTAAAAATAATCGAACTCGACATTTTGAACAAACTTGTTATAACGATGATTGGTAGACGAAGGAACTTGGTTTCACAATTTGGTCTGTCTATCCGTTGAGCTACGGCCTAGACAACTGGATTGATATTTTTCAAACTTGGTACATATCGTTTTTTGGCCAATCCCACAGTTTATATTAGCAACGGCACTTGCCCATAACTTTTTTTTCAACAATTAACAATATCGTATTCTTAAAAAAGCCCTACAAAACTTTTGCTTTAAGTTAAAGTGCCTTACTAAATGCTTAATTTAGTACGATCTAATACCAAAAATTATAAAAAATTACAATTAGCAACTACATATTAATAGTACCTCTCATAGAATGGTTTTTTTTTTTTAATTTGAATTTTCTTATTATCGAACATTTTTTTTTATACATACAGTTCGAATAAATTAAATTAAAATTTTTAATCTTTTGAAGAAAAAACTTCTAATTTTTTAAATGTAGGTACTAAAAATATTTTTTTTTAATTTAATTATAATGTACTAAAAAATAAATTCATATTTAAACCAATATTTTGTGCTGAAAAAATGTTTTAAGAATTTGATTTATAAAAATAATTTAAAAAAAAAACTAATTCAACGATTTAAATTTTTTTTTTTTTTCATATCAAAAATATTTTTAAGCAAAAAAAAAACGTATGCTTATCTAATCGATCACTAATTGGTAAAAAAAAAGATCCACAAAATTCAACTAATCCTAGTCGAACAAAATAATTGATACTTTGTTAAACATTATAGCAGGTAAACAAATTATCGACCTTGTTTTGCAATTCAAATGTTATTTTTCTTCTATAAAAATTCTACTACATAAATACCAAAAAGGTTTCTTACGTCCAACAACTCATCTACATGACAGTCATCTGAGCGTATTACTGTCAGAAATTGTCACAAGCTTTCAGTTGTCATTTAAACGTGTAAGCCTTTTATTTCCAGTCGGAAAAATAATAGGAAGAAAGAATGGTTTTTGCATTGATATCATGGGTGTTGTTATATATTACCTGACTTGTGACATAAATTGAAGTCTAGACGCTTATAATATAATTTATGTTATTAAAAATGCTCTCAATGTTAAAATAGCGGAAGCCTTTCTACATACACATTTTGTTGTTATGATAATTATGTATGAATAAAAAGATGTGGGTTAATCGAACTTTTAATTATTGAGAGACTAAATGACACACATTGAGTTAAAAAATCACTTTTAATTTCAGTTTGGTTTTGATTTTTTTTTATCTAAATTTGAAATGTCTAAACGTGAAAGTGTTTGTTTGTCTGTTTATCTCACTTTTACACCTTTAACCACCTTTTACTGAAGTGAATTTAATGGAACCTGGAGGAGCGATCAGTAGAGAATGGGTCTTAACTATTTTTTGTTTTCGCAAGCTAAAGTAGTTTGAATTCCCCAATGACAAAAACAATATATTTTTGTCATTACTAAAACATATGTATGCATGAACATAAGTATATATTAAAATCCAATGTTTGTATCCCGTTTTGTCAACCATTTGAATTGCGTTGGGAGTAATTTTGTTTGTTTTAATAAAAATTCAAGTAAGAGTTTTTCTTATAAAGTCAATTGAAGTAATACTTCTGCTTATAAGAGGCAAAACCATTTGTAGTTTTCATAGAGAAATTCTTTCAAAAGTCATTCTCATTATATGTATGTTATGATAACTCAATGATTGTTCAATATTCCTAAAAAAAAAAAATCCAACAATATAAATTGTAACTCTTACACATCAGACGACTTGGCTTCAGTTTAATACAAATGAAGAACATATAGCAAAGCATAGTCCATTCCACTTTGTTATACGGGTTTTCCAACGTTAGTTGTTGCCAAGATCAATTCCATCAACATACCCTGATATTTTCTTGATTGCTTGCTTATAAAATTAATTCCAAGAAAATAAATATAAATCGAATAGATAGAGCTGTCATCGATGGGCAAATTGATGGTATTGATATCGGTAGTAGTTAATCAAATGGTTTATTTGTGTTTCGTATATAGAGAATACCAGTGAAAATATATAAATGAATAAATAGCCATCAATATGTGTCTGTATGTGACAATATTTGCATGTTTCACAAGGGAACTATGCACGCTGAAACTGACAAATTCGTTTATCCCCTAGCTGCTTTCACTGTCACGTAAAGTGAAACAGAACAAAAATACCATTCTTTTTTCGCAAATTTGTTTGTTGTATAAATATAGATTTTTCGTCGAATTTATACGCATCCTTATGTGAATACCTTGCAAATGTTCTCCGTTCGGATATTTAAAGAGTCGAGCGAAAGAGGGAAAAGAAAATTATCATAAATTAATTTTCTTTGAGAACTTATCCCATGCTTCTTATATCAATAAACTGTTCGTTGTTTTTTTACTTGGAATTTAGAAAAATGATTTGTTTGTTAGTTTTAAATAATGTACTCATAGCAATAAGAATAAAAAAAAAGTAAGTGAGCAATTGTTATTTTATAAAAAAAAAGAGAATAATGTAAGGTTGGTTTTAATTTTTAGCAACTTTAAAGATATATTTTTTGTTGAAAATTAGTGTCTTGCGTATGTTTTGTTTTTATATTTGAAGAAAAAAAGTTGAGTTAATACTTAGAACATACGAAACAACAATATAATAATAAATTCTACATATCATAAGCTAAATAACATAACAAAAGTATGCATACGAAATAACGCCGACAAATAAAAGTCTTCTTAAGAACCTACTGAAGGTACCAAACTTGAGACACCCAAATTACAAATAAAGTGGATATTTTTTAGGTTTTAGTAGATACTTCTTTTCTTCAATACACCTTCAAAAAGTGGGCGTGGTAAAAACTTTATTTAAAAAAATCCATTTTCTATAGAAATTATTTTGGGTATTTTTAAAAACCTGCGATTAAAAAAAATACTGTCAAAAACGTCTTTAAAAGCGGGCTTAGATTGAAGACCGACTCTACATACAACTTGAAACACTGTGGAGCGCTTTTATGAGATTTTCGTTGGAACGCAAAAAAAATAAAGGGCAGCATATTGAAGTAATATGAAAAAGTAAAATATTTGATATTTATGTTCATTGCCTTTCTAACAGAGACATAGCAACTAATCGGATGTTTGTACGTTCGTTCCATTTTTACTTTTAATTTTGTATTCGTGCCAAAAAAAATTCAAGATAATCAAACATGACATTGCGATGATAGAGAACACAAAAAAAGTGGGTGGCAAAATCCTGTCTGTCTGTTTGTATCTAAATCTACAGGCTAAACCAATGATGCGATCTTCTTCAATTTTTGAACTTAAGGCGTTTTGGTGACTCTCGAGAAGGGAAATTGAATTTTTTTTTTTTAAGTCTAGTTTACAGTTCCCGTGCGCAAAAAAAATGTATGCAAATATTTTCGCATCTCAAAAATTATTGAGGTGAAATGCCAAATTAATTCCTTGGATGATTGGTTTACAGTTTCATGCAGAAAAAAAAACATTGCTGTCTTGAAATGTCATGCTGTTTTTCCTTTTTAAATTGAGTTTAAGACTTTTTGATTGCACTGTTTTAACCTATTTTATTTTATTTTTCTCATATTTTGAGAAAATAAAATAAATATTGAGCAGGCTGTTAAATGATTGACATTTAAATAAAAAACTTGCCAATCGAAAACACCGCTTACACTTCCAAAAAGTTGCGGAAAAAATTCACAAATAGATTTTTCTATCGTGAAAATATAGTCACCGAAAATTAAAGCTTTTGTGAATTGAAAAATACAGATATAATGTACATATAAATATGTATGATGTGTATCGAAAACAAAAATCCTTGGCAATATTTCTACTGAAAAATGTTATTAATGAATTTTCGAATTTGCCACAGCCCACATGTGTTTTTTTTTTATAATAAACGAAATTTTGTTGTTGTTTAATAACAGAAATATATTTTTAAATTTTGTAGGAATTGTGAGGAATTTAAATTCCGCTGATGATAATGTATTGAGTGATTATTATTATTAAATCATAATAATGAATATTAAATTTGATCTGATCAAGTAAATAAAACATTCAGTTGCATGCAATTAAAACAAAAAAAAAGAGAGCGCCAGAAATTAATATTTCAAATCAAATTTTGGGTAGAAAAGAATTACAAATCTATTTCAACAGACATAATAAAACACAATAAAGGTACAATTATAAAAATTCAACTAAAAATACAAAAATAATTCTATTTCTCAATCAAATTCCAGAACAAACAAATATTTAAAAAAAAAACTTGGCCTTCATATAAACTCCAGCAGTACCTAGTGTTCATTTGCTCTATATGGCCTGGTAATATATGTACATATGTACATAGAGATAAATGTAGGTACATGGTACATGCATAGATAAATTTCAGTCTTAAAAAATTATCTTATGGCATTCTGGAAGTTAATCTACCGTTTTCTTGGAATTTTAAAAGTAGCTTCTGTGTACACGTTTTATTCGTTTCATTCCCTCCTTACTCCAAATACATATGGGCCATTCTATACCAAATTGGACATTTTGCAAAAAAAATTTTTTTGGTTTTCGCAATATCTTGATATTTTCTAGTATCCAACGATAAATACTTTCTCCTAAGTTTTGAGATTTTTTTGATGGCCCGTTCAAAAGATATCAAATTTTTAAAAAATCGCCCTTTTGTTGGTTAATTGCTTATAACTTCTTTAATAATGGTAATTGACTAAACTTGCCATTTTTTCATGCGGGATACATTTTTTCGTTAATGCCTCTTGGCGTTTTTATATCGAAGTTAAAAGATTTTTAAGATCGAGTAAGTATTTATATGCTTTCTTTTATAATAATAAATATTAGCTTTGTTTCATACATTGACCAAAATTGACAATCTTTATTATTTGTCACCAATTTTTGCCCAAATCCTGTTCTACACTTCAGAAAAAGGTTTATTTGGAGCAGAAGTGTTTGATAAATACAAACGAAAATTCTTGTCAAAATTTTTTACCAAACCGTTTTACACTTTCTGTTACACGTTTGCCTATTCTTTTGTCATGATTTTTCCTATAAAATGTCTGAAAAGATTTATCCTTGCAAACAAACCTATATTTTTAGGTCTTAAATATCGAGAATAGTTGTGAATACTTTGTTCATTATTTTATATCGTAAAAAAATTTCTTAACAGAGTTCTTATGTCAATCACCTTTAACCTATATACCTATATTTCCTAACTTATATAATTTATATTGGAGGTACATATAGGTACATCGGGATTACAAGATGTCAAACGGAAACTGCAGTACCTATATAGTTTGTCCCTATAAATAAAAAAAAATCTTAGTTTGTGATCGCGTGACAACCATATAGGATGTATCTTTCATTGCCTTCTGTCAAGATAAGTGGCATTTTAATTAGACCGTTAAATACATAAGTGTCACTTACTGACCAAGCACGGCATATGTAGAATAAAACAAACTTAAATGACGTAACTGCACAATCCGATTATTCAAAATATCTCTTAAGAAGCGGTGGCTACAATAATGTCTGGCTTTCCGTTCGACCGGTGAACATCAATCGACCAAGTTGTCAGAACTGCAGCTTTTGTCGTTTCAACATTTGTATTATTATTACTATCAAGCAAAGGGAACCATAACCGGAAGTTATGAAGTTTGATTCCGATTCGAAAGGAATATCAATTAGCGATACCACCACAACCCAACCCATCCCCCATAGGCTATTTAACTTTTCATTGAAATACATTAAAAACAAATTAAGTTTATTATTAAACGCTTTCTCTTTTTTCTTCTTTTCCTTTCAGCAGGTTGTTCAGTTGATGAAAAGCCCCCAACACCGCCATCACTATTATCAAAAAAGGTTTAATTTACAACAAAAACAAAATCACCAACCACAAAAGCAACAAGAAAAAGAAACTCCAACAAGTTCAAATTATGGACTGCAATGCTTGAACGGTTTCGTCTAGGTGGATTGAGTGGGACCTATCGCATTCGTAGTGCAGAGCTGGCGCGCGATAAGAAACAACGACAACAATGTGTTACTGTACTTTTCCTAGATGACAGTACACACACCTTTCGGATTGATGTAAGAATAAAGTTATTTTTTTTTTTTTTTTTGTATTGTAATTTGTAACCCTTTAAAAATAGGGTAAACTTGCAATATTACAGCATGTTTTGATTACAATTAAAAACAAATTTAGTTGAATTTCTTGGCGAGACAAGACTTCAAGATGACATTCTGTTTATCCACACTTAAGTATTTCAAGACATTTTGCAGTTTTAAATTTTAAAAATCATGACTATTAACTTTTTCAAACTAGGACTAGTTTCAACAAAATAGCTGTTTTTAAGTGCATTTTTAACTTCGCTTAGAAAAAATAGCATGTTATTTACAACAATAATACGGAAAATAAATACAAAAATTGTAATTCTTTCGTTAGATAACTCTGAGTAAAATATAAAATAAGTAAAACTATTCACTATTTTATATTTGTTTATCAAGTGATTGGTATAAATTTTATATGCCAATCAGCTGATGAATAAACTTTATTTAGTTTTTCTCGTGTTTGCTTGAAAGACTTGAAATTATCAACAATTTTTTTTTAATATTTGTTCTTTATTTTATTTTTTCATTTAAGGCTAATTTTTATTTTTATACCAAAAAAAGTGTACAGCAAAATGTGCAAAAAAAATTATTTCTATAAAAAAATTAATTTGTGTATATACTATTTTAATTTTAATATGGTATTATGTGAGTTTCACTGGTATTAATAAAAATTGGCTTTCGAATCCAAAAGTATAGGTATAAATGGTTAATAAATCTTTTGCTTAAAATTATGTGATCAAAATTGATATATTTTTGAAAACCCTTGATCAATTTGTGTTATCTCTTGGTCTAAAAACTCTAGCACAACACTTAGCATCATATTAGAATAAATTCGATGATGGTTATAGAGTTTTTAAATTTTAAGCGAAATATGTTAGTTTCATGTTATTTTTTTTTTTCTCAGCATTTAAATTTTACATTAACGTCTTGAAGTAAACACAGAGAGAACTATTAGTTTTTGTGGAGTGAGACGACAAACAAACATTTCCATCGGCGATAATTACAAAATAACAATAGTTGAAGTCTATTACGACGACGAACTAATGTTTTTTTTTTTCTTTTTGTTCTTGGATATATTTGTCTATGTTTACGGCTTCTCAGCTAGCCGGCCGGCGAGGTGCGCTGGCAGCAAAATTACCATGCACAACGGATGTAGTTTTCTTGGGATTCCGCCCAGTATAGTTGTTGCTGTTTTTTCTGTATGTTAAGTGCCTTCTCTGAGTCATTTGTTTGACGTGCGCACAACACAAGATCTCAAGGAGAAATGTGCCACTACATGTAAAAGCCATTCAGTGAAATAGTACAAAAATAAACAAATAAATAGATATCAAGGGCTGAAAATACCAACATCTGATATGGATTTTGACACAAAAATTTGAAATTTATTTGCGCTGTAGTTTTTCAAGTTCAAATTCTTTTAAATATAAATTGTATATAGGTAAAATGGTAGAAGGTGAATATTTGAGAACGATGATGGTTGCGATTAATTTTTGATTTACGTAAATAAATTTTAAAAATAGTTCATTAAGGACAAGGTACCTATGTACATATTTTGATTTTGTTTTGAGATATAAATTAAGTTTATGTTTATTGTTTTACAATCATTACACGATTTGTTTTTTGGTGTACCCTTATTTGTATGTATAAAAAGTAAAGAATGTAGAGCATTGCATTAGCTTTAAAATCCACCCTGACCGAAATATGTAGTAAAAAAAGATTTTGGAAAAGTCGGGAAAACGAAAGGGAGCTTATTTTGACCTAGGGCCACAGCGAAACTTCAACAAATATAACAGCTTTTGTTTATGTTTTTGTTGGTGTATTTACACACTTTATACACGCCCGCCCAAATTGAATAAGAAGAACAAAAACTGACAAACGAAAACGTTTATTCTTAATTTTTGATTATGACAAACTTTTCAAATTTAAATAAACACCAATCTGACACTAATCGAAAAGACAATAAGTTCAGATAGATTTGTTCCTTAAGGTCAATCATAACAGTTAGGTTCAATATTTGATAAAAATCGTCTGAGCCGTTTTTGAGAACTTGCTTTTAATGTGTATATGTTTATTGTTTTTGGAAATGCCTGATCGCTTTATGTTTCTCTAGCTACCAGAATATTTGACTTTGCCCTAAGGAAAACAAGTTCATACTGTTTTGCTGTAACTTTTATTTCAAGATTTAAAATTGATTTTACTTTAATTTTTTCGATATCGATTACCTATTCCTGACACGATTGTTTTTTATAAAATGTTCTTTCGATAATTCTAATAGAAACCTAATTACATATGAAAAGGTTGGGTTCCATCGCATTAAACATAGAGATCTGTTTGGTATTGAATAGATTTTCTTAACAGAAACAGGCATTGCTTAAAAGTTTTTGTACCTGATTTCACAAAATCTAAGTTACAGTCGTATGCATTTATAAACTTTGTCTAACTTTAGACAGCCGTCCAACTCCAAAAAGTTATTAATAAACTTTGTTTACTGATGTCCTAAAGTTGTCTTACTTGGGCAAAGGCTTCGCCTGTCTAAAATTTGTCTAAATTGACGTTTTATTAAATAAGGCATATTTTCAACCGCATAAAAAATCTAATATATAAGGTGGAAATTGTTTTCTTACTAATCTGATCTTGTTTTTTTTTGGAAATTGAACTTAGACCACTTCCAAAATAGGCGGGTCACATACTTAATTTTTTTAATTTCACCCAAAATTCTTAATCAGAGGTGCATTTCTTCCACAAATGATGAAATATTTTAAGAATCTTGCGTCACTTCTTTTCTGTCAATTGTGAAAAAATTATTGAATAAATAAAAAAAAAACTTAAGTCTCTTCAACTCTTATCAAAATTGATACATAAATCCATTCTTTATAAATACGCAATCACAAACGATTGTGCGTGCTCATCAACTTTTCTATATTTTTGATAAAAACGCAATTTGAATAAAAAAATGAATCAAACAATCGGAGTTTATTGTTTTATGTACCTATGTTATGTATATGTATCATACAAAATACCTACAAAAGTAACAACTCTTTGTTGTTCTCAAATAGATAAATCACCTAAAATAAATCTTAAAAATAATAAAAGAGGTAGGTAGGTACCTACATTTCTTACTTCTTAATAGGTAGTACATATTTCCTGATAAAAAAACTCAGCCTTACTATTAATTAATGTATTTAAAAAAAAACTATGTTTCTATAATTTATAAATACAACGCAAAAAATAAGACAAATTCCGAAATCAAACCATATTTTTTTCTTTATTCAAGTGATAACGCATTCTCCGCGATAATAAAATTCAAAATGAGTTATATGACATTAGTATTGGAATGGCAATCGTATATCAGTGAATGTTCGATAACTTTATTTCCTAATGCAGTTTAAGTAATAAACACAAAAAGGGGGAAAGATAATATTCCTTTTACGACATAACCAGATAATGTTATAGACTGTATCGAGTTTGAACGTGATTCACCCTTATTTCTCTTAATCTCACACAATACCACTACCCCATGATCGTATAGTAGAAAACTATAAAAACAACCAAAACAAGCCCATTAACATATGTACGTCTATAACTTTAGATAATAAAAACAAAATATGATGAACAAATAAAACTATCACTTTAATTTCAATGTTCTTACAGAAACGCGCAAAGGGCTCTGAATTACTCGAACAAGTTTTTCAGTTCTTGGAGCTATCCGAAAGGGATTATTTTGGCCTGTTGTTTCCACAGAAACCTGGTGATGTTGTGGTAAGTTTTCTATGAAATGATTGAAACTACTTGAGCTAGTAGATAATGAAAATGATCTCTTTTGTTTTCTTCCAAACAGCGGTGGGTCGATGCACATAAGCAATTCAAGAAACAATGGAACAGCAGCTCACTGGATCCCGATGCCGTTCCAATATTAGAATTTAGAGTTAAGGTATGTTTTCCTTTCTTTTTGTTAATTATTTAAATGTGAATTTCATGTTATCACTTTAATTTATTTAACAGTTTTATGTAAGTGATCCAAGTCGACTACAGGAAGAGTATACAAGATATCAATTTTATTTACAAATCAAGAGGAATATATTTCTGGGTAAATTGCAGTGTTCTTTGGGCACGCAATGCCTCTTGGCTAGCTATACTGTGCAATGTAAGTAATTCATATAAATAAGTAATTCATATTTTTTTATTTTTGCACAACAATTTTTTCTTTATTCAGCTGAATTAGGTGATTTTAATCCGGTCGAACATCAACCTGGTTACTTGAGCTGTCTACAATTACTGGTTGACCAAAGTGACGACTCCGAACGTCGAATATCCGAATTGCATAAACTGCATCGGGGACAATTGCCTGCCGATGCAGAGTATAACTATTTAGAGCAGTCGAAACGTTTGGATTTTTATGGAATTGATTTACACAAAGCGACGGTTAGTTAATTTTACTATATTTTCATCAAAAGTATTTTATATTATTTTGTGAAGAAATCGAAGCTCTTCTTAAAATTCAAAATTTCAACAAAATAAAGCTCTCACTGATATGGTTATTAATTTTTACACCTGTCAGTCGCTTTTCTAAAGAAGAACTGTACAAATATGGTAAAAAAGAAAGCATGCGCCGCAAGTTTGTGCGCCAAACGAACATAGAATTTAGCGAACAAAATATGGAAATATTTCACATACAACTCTGTTTTTTATTTTATTGGGTACAAAGTCTTACCATATGAGGATTTCTAACAAATCCGTTGATAAAAAGTTGTGTTGTTATATCACCGTTCTCTTTGATCTATTTTATGTCCATTAAGCATAGCTTATAAATCACAAAAACAAATTCCTTACACTCTAGAACTTTGGAAATCCTGAAAATTAACCCAATCTCAGAAGATAATTATTAGGTAGGCAAAAATGAGAAATTGCAACTTTGATATTAACTCCAATTGATGATGGCTAATACTGTTTATATGTTAAATAATATGTTAAACATTAATTTTATTACAATGCAAAATATCTTCAAATAAAAGAAAACTGACCAAAAATAAGATAAACGCAGACAAAATAAATCTAATTAACATAAAAATTACTCAAAACTTCTATCGCAGCCATTAGGCAACCTCATCCGAGGAAAGTACTAAAGTTTGTCTGCAATAATTACGACTTGCTAAAAACAAGTTAAACAATTTAGTCCAGAGACTTAAAAAGGTCAAAAACTTCTTTGCAAGAAAGGAAAAAAAATCATCAAAAAAAAAAAAATACTCATAAATGGACAAAAGAAATTAAAAACAAAAAAACATTTACGACCATGTACCTCTGCTTCTCCTAACAGGCAATTAAAAATGCTAATTTGCTACATTCCGCTTTTAAGTTGACTTAAGGTCAACAAAATTTGCATGAAAAACTTGTGCAAAGCTTTGAATTAATTTTGTAAAGTTATATTTTTCTTTTGTTTGTGTTTCAGGATTCAAGTGGCAAGGAAATGCAACTCGGAGTAGCCTCTATTGGGCTGTTAGTATTCCAAAATAGCAATCGAGTTAATACATTCTCTTGGTCAAAAATGGTTAAAGTATCATTTAAACGGAAGGATTTTTTCATTCAACTAAGACGAGAGCCGGTTAGTAGAATTTATTTTGAAGCAGTGACCAGATATATCATTTTATTGCTCTATATTATAGTCGGAACACTATGACACATTATTGGGCTTCTGCGTGGGTTCCCACAAACATGCCAAAGCTTTATGGAAATCCTGTGTAGAACATCATTCTTTCTTTAGACTGAAACGTCCTCATCGACTTTCGCGCTTCCTTAATATAAGCTTGGGATCAAAGTAGGCCCAGTATTAATCAAACACAAAATAACCCAATCATATTAAATCTTTTTTCCTCTGCTTTTTAGATTCTATTATTCTGGCCGAACAGAGTTGCAGGCAGTGCAAGAGAGCAAACAACGGGGGAAGATCCACAAAGCCTTTGTTCGATCGCCAAGCAAACGACTGATTCAGCATACGTCCTCACCAGCAAATGGTACATCCGATAGTAATGGCACTTCCATAAATGGAAAGAATGCCACCTCCATATTAACAATAACAAAAACAAGCCGTCCGCATGACAATAAGGTGACCTCAAAGCAAACGGACTCAATGCCCAGAAAAGCCTGGGAACAACAAAGCGATGAGTACGATATTCAAATGTTAGTTGATGACTCTTATTGCTAGATTTGTTGAAAAACACTCAATTTTCTTACTTAGAAATTTTCTAACTAGTTTTTACATGCCTTATCCTGAAAATTTTTCTTTATATATTATAACTAGTGTTTTATTTATTTATTTTGTTAAGTGCTCCAACTAGTTTTTGCATGCTTTATCCTAAAAAAGTTTTCTTTACCTATTTTAACTAGTATTTTTATTTATTTATTTTGTTTAGTGAGGGTGGCTTTATAGAGCAATGTACCCGTCGATACGAATCCCCAATCCCTCCAGCATATAGCTCAGAAAATCACAGTCCAATTCCGTCCGGTGGTGGTGGTTCTGATAATTTAATAACAATTCGTCTGCACTCTGACGATCAAGGTCGTTTCGGTTTCAATGTCAAGGGTGGTGTTGATCTCAGTCTGCCGGTACAGGTATCTAAAGTTGTGCCACACACACCGGCCGATCGATGTACGCCACGTGTCTGTGAGGGCGATGAAGTTGTTATGATCAATGGACAAGATGTTCTCGGTTTGAAGCACGAACAAGTAGTAAATTTGATTCGTGAATCTCGTGAGTATCGCAATGGAGAACTTTCGCTCACTGTGCGACCAAATTCGCTAGTAACTATGTCCGAAGAAGAACCGCTCTATCAATACGTGCCGGAAAATGATGAAATCGGTGGATCCCAGAATATGCTAGATGGTGATGCGTTATTTACACAGAGTCTTCTACTTCTTAGCGATGGACTCGCTTCGGGAGCACTGCTGGCTCAGTATGAGCAAATGTATAGGAAGAATCCCGATTTGGCGATAAGTGAGGCGAAGAAACCTGAGAACATCTCAAAAAATCGTTACAGGGACATTTCACCATGTAAGATTTAACTGCAGTTTTTGTTTTTCAAATATTTTTGCTATTTGTTGCTTCTTATTTAGATGACTGTACCCGCGTGGTGCTGATAAATTGTAATTCAGGAGATTATATTAACGCTAATTATGTAAACATGGAAATTCCCGGCGGGGCAGTAAATCGTTACATAGCAACTCAGGGTCCGTTAGCTAGTACCACAACCGATTTCTGGCGAATGGTCCAGCAGGAGTCGAGTCATTTAGTAGTTATGCTGACCACTGTTATGGAAGCCGGGCGACAAAAATGCCACCAATATTGGCCAGTTACTGGCGATGAATTAATGCTAGCTGATGGATTTTCGGTAAAATGTTTAAGTGAAAAAGCCGACGAAACTGGAAGCTTTGTATTTCGAGAATTCATTTTAATTGACAAGAAAACGGCCGAAAGACGTTCAATTCAACATATGCAATATTTGGCATGGCCAGACCATTGTGTACCGTCCGATCCGAATTTATTTTTAGAATTTACAGAACGAGTGCGTTCGGCACGCAATAAAACATTGCTGCAGGAAATCGAGGAAAGTCTGAAGCAAGTTCGCCTTTTAGATGCGGATGCAGACGCTGAGAACGGCTTGTCGGGTGAAAGGAAATGTATGGCAAGCAACGGAGTCACACCCGAAGATGAGATACCAGTTTCGACAAGTGTTCATCAGTAAGTTAATATATTATCTAGGCTAATGTTTCTCTGGTCTATGTATGATTATCAAAAGTTAAGTATAGAAGACAGCAATGAGTGTTTTAACTGCGTGTAGCGTGTGTTTGAAAAAGGCAAGTAGGTCAATGCATTGAAACCACAAACATTGAAATGTTGGTTTTTGCCTTAATCTAAAAATAATTTGGTCCGTAGAACAACCAAATATCCTACTCATGTCACATATAGCCAGGCCTCTCAAATTTCAAATCAAATCAAACCGCTCATCTTATATAATTATTATACCGGAACAATATTTGATTATGAATACTTCAGTTTTCTAATCTTAGTATGTTTCTTCCTTAGGTGCATAAGCGCTGCCAATCCACCTGTGATAGTCCATTGCTCAGCCGGAATAGGTCGCACCGGTGTGCTTATCCTTATGGATACTGCACTAGCGTTAATGGAATCAAAAGAACCAGTTTATCCATTGGATATTGTCCGGACAATGCGAGATCAGCGTGCGTGCATGGTTCAAAATGTCGTAAGTGTATTTAAGAACTGTTTTATCTCTTGCAATCAAATTCACTAAATGAATCTTCTTCTTTTTTTCTTCACAGAGCCAGTACAGATTTGTATGCGAATGCATTTGTGCAGCTTATATGAAAATGTCAAGAAGTGCTGCTAACGAAGAGTGATAAATAATTTAATTTTAATTTTGTTTTAAACTAAATCCATTTGTACTTCTTAACTAGTATTATATTTAAATCATCATAAGTAAAGTATTCTAAACAACACACATCCCTATCATAAGCATTTTATCCTGAGCTATTTGTAATTATATAGTCCCACTTCTAATGACCAAATCACGTAATTTAATTAATTTAACCCATCTGGGATTATGTCTGCCTAGTACCTATCTGCAGCTTACAAAAAATAAGCATTTACACAAACAAGTGGAATAGATTTATTGTTTTTTTTTTAAGTTCAGATGAAACTGTTAAGCTTGAGCTTAATCACATAATGGGAATGCACGATTCTCTTCCTAAAATTATCCAAGCAAAGAACTTCCATTTTTTAAGTTCTTAATTTTGTACTAAACGCAAAAAAAACAATTAATTTCGTTCTTCCTCAATGGACCTTGAATTGACTCAACATTAGCAGTTAACTGGAAAGAAAAACTCTTAAAATAAAATGTCGTTATGTTAGTTTTTAATCCTCTTTGTGTTGTATTTTGTATACAAAATAAATAAGTTTGTGTAGCATTTTGTTTAGAAAATAAAATTATAATTATTCGTAAAATTATACTTAGGATAATAAAATGGAATTATTGTATTCTTTAAACTGTCTATAGCAATGACTTAATTTATTTGTTATTATTTGGATTTAGTAATTATTCTTATAGTTAAAAAAATGGAATAAAAAACAATTATGTTGTATTTAAAAAATAACAGATTACAGATACCTACCATTTTTGGTGTAAAACTGTATACCATTTAAGTATTTTTATCTCTATCGCTCACCCTGTGTAAACTGTATAATTATTATTATGATATAATTTATATAATGTAATGATTATAATTAACATTAAGAAAAACGTCTATTAAATAAAAACTATCAAACTAAATAGTCTCAAATGCTAGCTTTGAAGTATACAATATTCAAGTTATTTAAATGTTGGTTAATTTTCTTTTTGGAATTTTTGTTAAAATTTAATGATTTTTACAGGAATCACTACAGATTTTGAATTTAACTCAAGTGCTGAATAAATTGAAAACAATATATACATTATATAAAATAAACTATACAATTTTTATAAACTCTTCGCTCTTTAAATAAAAACAAAATAAATAAATGTGTACACAACAAACTTTAAAGAAACTTTTTTGGAAAATAAATGAAAAATAGAAACTTGAAGAAGTCTCTTATCTACAAACAAATTTTGTTTAAAAAAAGAAATAAAATAGATTTTTCCCCCTTACATGAAATGAAATAAAACAAATTAATAAGTAGTTTAACGAAACAGCCTATTGTTTTATTTTTATACCAAAAAGGAACATTATTAAAAATGTGAATGTTACACAATGGAGGAAGGAGACAATACAAAACACTGCTAGAGATTCTGTGGCAAAAACCTAAAGGGCCAACGTTTGATTCTTTCTTCAGTCATATTACCACTTTATGTCAGCGTTGAAAATATATCTTTTCATATCGTTTAATTGAAGTCTTTCATAGGGACATGAATTGTGCCAATCATACAATATTCAGTGGAGGTCCAGTATAACGAATGCCGATATAACGAATGATCGATATCACGAACACTTTTTTCAAGTGCATGAGGTATTCTATGTAACGAATAAATAACGAATTTCACAAAATAAAATCAAACATTTTTAAGAATAATTATTTTTCCTGAATTCAGAAATTTAGTTTGTGTAAATTAACCCTTGAATTTGGATGAATTAATGTAATGCTTCCTTATAATATGAAATTTGTATTGTTGTGCTCAATGAAATCTCTCATCTCTACTTATTTGAACTATGCTTAAATTTTAATTTTGTGTGAAGGTTTGAGGATTAACTAGGGTTGCATTGGAAAATGCTATTAGATAGGAGTTGAAAATAAAACAAAGCCTACTTCAATATAACGAATGGACCTTGGACATTTTATCATTCGTTATACTGGACCACCACTGTAAATTTTAAAATTTTGCAGGGTTTTTGAATATTTCGATTCAATCGGTTGAGCAGTCTGGACGTCCATTTAAATTTATTCCTTTAGCAGGCAGAATACTACTACCAACCCATTCATACTTTGTTCTCTTCCAAAAAAAAAAAAACAAGTTTGACGTATCCAAGTATTAAGACATAAGTTATATATTTTCAAAGAACCACACACTAACTTAACTATATTCTGCTTGTTTGCATGCTAGTTCAGCTTTTGCTTCTTGCAATTGATCTCGTAGTTTAGAATATTTCATTTGTAATTCTTTCTCACGATCCATCTGACGGCGTGTGTCCTCTTGAAGTGACTAAAATAGAAAAGCATTTTAAATTCATAAATAAAATCCCATATTTTTTTTCAAACTCACCGCTAAACGTTTTGGAATAGCAATAGCTTCTTGCTCAGCCAAAAACTTGAACGTCGATAGGGCCAAAGCATTTTGTTCGATATGCTCCTGTGTGTCCATTAGTTGTTTGATCAAAGCTTGTGCTCGAGCTTGATAGCCTCCAGTAAGAATCTTCAACTTCTTCTCAATCTTTCCACATCGTTTAGCCTCTTTGGCCATGTGACGACGATTCAACTCTAGACGCTTCTCTGCTGATTCTAGACGATCCTTCTTGCTGGCCAAATTTGCTCTGGTGTATCGATTCTGACTGGGAAGATACAAAACCTGGCTCAAACACTCTTCCCAAACTTGCGAATAACTCTCGAGCGACAATTCTCCGTGACCCATCCCCTGCTTAACAACTTGCATTTCCTCTTCGATCAGTTTTTTGGCAGATTCCAAACTTTCCTTAGGAATGTCATCGTATGGATTCGATTTAAAAAAATTCTGCAACTGTTCCATTTTATTCTGTGACTGTCCAGGTATAGGGTCCTTTACAGAGTCGAACAACTGCATTGTTATCATTTCGTGCTTGATTAACTCCTCGGCTTTCTGAAGTTCAGTCAAACCTTGCTTCTCTGACGGGGGTCGGAGAATTTTTGTATTAACTTCAGTTGGACGGGGTAGTTCTCGTTGAATAGTTTGAGAACGTTTGGCCAGTAGTCGTACACGTTCTTCCTCAGCCTGAGCTATTGCTCTCGCGTCCACATCGGCTTGGTCTTCGATTGTGCCCTCGTCGGCCCCTGCATCCGGCATTTCTTCATCCTGGTCGGGAACTACTATCTCATAGTCGTTGCGAGGAGCAGGCAGTGTGGCGAGTCCATCTTTGAGCGACTGCTTTATTTGCTTTTGATAATTTTTGTAGATAGCCGGAGTGTCGGTGACCCCCATACTTTCTTCTGGATTGATATTGAGCTTATCCCGAACTAGATTCGGTGTCTGAGCTCCACCGGCAGTACCAGGAGTCTTACCACCCAACGGGACTAATGCTGTGGACATAGGAGTGGCAAATCCTCCCGGAGTAGCAGCATTCTCCCCACGAATTGTTCTAAAAATACAATCATTTCAGTTTTTGTTTAAACTAACGAATGGAAAACTCACCTGAACGGAGTTGCAATGACGGTGTTGGGTGTAGCTACAGACCCTGCCTTTGGCAGAGCTCCCGAGAAGTCCGATTCATGGAGTGGAGTATTAACACCGCCCTTGAGTGGCGTCTCAACGTGGGTCAAAGCCATCATATTCTGCGCTTCCTGCATGATTCTGTCTGTGTATGGTGCCGGAGTTCGTGGGGTTGCAGCAATCTGCGGAGTGATGGTGTAGTCTGAGAGCAGGGCGTCTGTTGTTTCGACGCCACTTTCGGCAGCCACTTCTTTGGCAATCTCACTAGCTCGACCTAACTTCACAACCTGCTGTAACTCTTGATCGGAGATTTGTGGTTCTGGAAGTACCAACTTTGAACGTTTTCTTTCGGGTTCCTGGTTCTGGAGCATTGCCATCGGCATATCGCCGTCTTTGCGTTGTTTCAACTTGCTCTTGTCTTTCTTTCGCTCACGCTCTTCTTTTTCGGAACGAAGTTCTCCGTCCAGATCCTGCTGTCGCATCTTATTGAAGTCTGGTTCCAGTTTCTCAACGTTCTCATTAGATATGTCATAGAATCCGATGGCAGGTCGTTTTTCAAATGGAATCTCCGAGTTATAGTCAATGCCTTTGATACGGCGTCGATTTCCACAGCCAATACCTGCGGCACGAAGTTCTCTGCGCTTCTGGAGGGCGGCCAATCGTCGTGCTTCTTCGAGCTGTTTTTCACGGGCCTTTCGCTTGGCCTTTTTGCCTTGAGTGTTTGCCAAACGAGCACGAGCTTCTGACAACATTTCCAACTCTAAAATATACTGAATTAAGTAAAATCATTCATAGCTATATCATTTATACTTTACCATCCTCATCCATGTCCTTCGGATCAGGGCGAGCTGGCTTTGTCTCAGGATTTGGATCAATCTCGCCAGGTTTCAATTTCCTGGGATCGTCAACGGTGTCTTCTCCATCTTCTTTCCTCTGTGCTTGGTCGCTAAAGAAACGCGCATAAACGTTAACAACAAACTTCGATTTTCCACAAACTTACAGTAAATATTCATATCTCTCCAAACATTGGGCGGCAGTGCGGCCAATAATGGGAGCTATTGTTCTCCATTGAGTTGGCATAAGTTTGGCCAAGTGCAGAAGCTTTTCATCTTCTTCGCGCGACCATTCGGTCTTTTTGATGCTCGGATCTAACCATTCATACCATCGAGCTTTGCATTGTTTGGCTGATTTTCTGTGTAAAAGTGAAGCAATTCGTGACCACTGGTTTTTACCATATTTCATTACAGCCGCTTTGAGGATTTCATCCTGAAAATGGATTTTTTTATTTTAGAAAAGGATACTCATTTTACAATTTGGTCGATGTGGGTGCATACCTCGGTGTTGCGCCAAACACCACCCTTTATCATAATTCGCGGCATATTTTTTAATTTATATTTGTTGTATAGAAACTAATGCACAGTTTTTGAATTTTTGTTCACTAAATATGAAAAGAAATCAGTTTTAAACCCCGTTTTAATACTAGAAGTAAATCGTATTAAGGCAAAAGCGTTTCTTTCTCGTTCTTCTTCGTCGAAAAATGTCGAGGAGCTGTCAAAAACAATTGTCAGCATTTATGCTGAGTGAAAGAATCTAGCAGATTAAAGAGGAAAGTATTCAGGCGATATGCACCAAAGTTGTTTTGATAACCCACATCAAAATGATTGAACAAAGCGACGGTAGAACTAGAATAATCGAAAACCAACGAATGTGATCGTACAAAAGCGAGTCAAACAAAAAAAATTTATATGACGCTCACATAATTGTAAGTGGTACTCTTCGTTTAGTTTGCGATAACTTCTTCCGTCGGACGTAAAAAATCATACCATATCCTCTGAACGCACTCATAGATCTCATATGACTTCTAAAAAACAAAATGCATATGACTTTTTTGACATTAGAACTGCAGCTAATTCCATTTGAGAAGTCACACGGGAATTGTTGTTTTCTTGGAAAAAAGTGAATTCAGATTATTGAAAATAAAAATATTTCTACAAAAAATTCTAATTTTGAATAACAATGGAAAATTCCAAAAAAAAAAGTAATTTTTCTTTACAAAAATTTATTTTGCTTATGAGATTTTTCTTTTATTTGGGGTTTGACAGATAACCATAAAGAAAATCAAATGCAAAGTAAAGACGTGTAAACATAAAAGAATGATGACCTTATAACATGACTTGAAATGACTGCTCATGTGAGATATCATACAGAAAATATAATGACAGACGATTTTGAAATTTCCTTTGAAAGTCTATGACCCCTATTACACAATGACTCCTTGCGTTTGACACTTTTCGAATTTTCGTGTGTGCCTAGGAGAAAAATCGTCTGATTTTACCTTTGCACTCATTGAATTCTGAAACGGGCATCTTGTAATAGGGGACAGAAACTTGTTTTTTTGTGCATTTTTATCTTCGCTTAGAAAAAAAGTAGCATTTTAATTACAACAACAAACTCCGGACAACAACAAACTCCGGATTGTTGTTGTATTTAACACGCTACTTTTTTAAGCGAATATAAAAATGCCCTTACAAACAGGGCTATAATAATAGTTGCCTTTTTTCTTGTCCATATGGACTTTGGCGAAAAAACAACATCGGGACATTTCAAAATTTGACGTGGTCTGCCAGTTTGTATTGAACTATATTCTACCAGCAAACATTGACATTTCTATATAACACATCGATAATACAATGACAACGGTAGTCTCACAAAGGCAATGCCGTTTTTATCGAGACAAAAGATAAAATAACTTAATTATCTCGGCAAAACTAACTCTATATGGACATTAGGTGTGTTTTTTTTTTACTAGCCCAGATGAATCGGACCTAAAAAATGACATGGATTTCCATACAAACTATCGATAACAAGTATGAAGTTCGTACCGGTAACACAGTTTTTATCTGGGCTAAGGTTAAGCCCCGAAAATTCTCTGGGCTTAGTTGTTGTTGCATTTAACATGTTAATTGTTTAGCCCCGACGTCATTTTTTTCGTCCAAGCCCATTCGGGCAAGGAAAAAAATACACCTATTGTTGTTATTGTATTGTCATGTAAATTGCTTTGTTTCGCTGTCTTTTTGGTCAGACAGTATTATTTTGAGTTGCAAAAAAACACAGCTAATGTCAAAAAAATCTCTTCAAATCCCCGACCGGGAAGATTCTGTTCACCCCTCTTTCCTCCTGCCCTTCTCTCCTAGGAACTCAAAGTTGCTAGCAATTCAATTTCCTCGTGTGAAAGGGGACATTCATAGCAGAGGTCTTTTGGAAGAAATAAATTAAATTCTACTGAATGCATCACTTCGTGCACATCCCAACATCCCTGTTCTGAGGCAGTTCACAGCTGATTTTGTCATTTTCCCTTTTGACAATTCGTATTTTTATTTGCCTTCCTCTTCCAATTCATTTCATATCACTTTATTTTAAATTGTTATCGGGTTTGGCTGTTGTTTTGTGTAAAAGTTTTGTGTTGGGATTAATTGAATTTTGTGAGTTCATATTCATCGCTACGTTATAAAAAACGTACAAAAATGTCACGATCACTGATGTATTCTTCAATACAACAATTGCCTAAATGAAGAAATAATACGTCCGGAAATGAACGAAAACAACAATAGTTTTTCAAGTTATGATGGTTACTATTGCAATAATAACTTTCAGGTAGGTTATCCAAATAAAATTAATGGTTAAATAATATAGATACCTACAGTAAATATCTCAAACAAAACAATTTTCAATCTAAATGAGTTTTCGAAATCTTTAACCTTGTTGAACATTTTCATACAAACATTTTATATTGTCCACAAAAATCTTCCTTAACGAAATCATAGATTATTTCACGAAGACAAAAATATAAATATAAAATAACTGCAGGAAATAAACCAATTAAACATTTTACTCTATGAACCGGAGACACGAGTAACTAAGTGGCTCTCCCTCCACTTTTCAGGTCATCGTTTCCGAGCACTGGCCTCTGGAAAGATAGCCATCACTACAGCTCGCGTGCTCAGCGTGAAGCAATTAAGCTGATTTTGATTCCCTATTTGACTTGGTTGCCTAGTTGGTTGGTTGACAAACAGCAGCGGTGTATCGGGAAGTAGACAAATTCCAGTGCTTCAATTAGGGGGTGAACGTTAATGCAAATAATTTTTTTTGAAATCCATGGCGCGCGTAGTCAATAGACAATTAAACAGTCCAAAGCCTAAAGCTCAATATACATCATCTGCGCCCAATGACGTCGAATGCATATATTTTGCTGGGGAATGGAAACGATTGTGTGCCCACTTACGCTTATTATTTAATTTGTTTAATTTTTAAAAATACGAGTACATTATGTGGCGTCGTGAAGTGAATAAAAAAAGCAGATCCATTTGCGAGTAGCTAACAGACTTTCTTAATTCAACGCTCTGACAAGTCAATCAATTATGTAGGTAGGTACTTTGCAGATTGAAGAAAGCTTTGTTAAAATTCTTGATTTATTTTTAAAATCGACTTTAGAGTAGAAACTTGCTCTTCTTTACTAATTATTACAATAGGCTATAGGTCGTCCTTATTTTTAGTGATAACTCAATGGTGACTTTTTGATTGTGATTACGTTTTTCTTCAGGGCTTTATATATTTAAATTAAATGAAAGTGTGGTGAAATATTAAGCAACACATTTTTCTCAAAAAAATGCATTTAAAATTTAACTTTAGGTATACAAAATAGTACATATTGAATGAAAATAACCTACATTTTGCATTTGTCTGTTTATGAATTTTGAAAGCTATTTGTTGACCGTCAGCACGGCTTTCTAAAAAGTACCAAGGTCCCCCGAAAATCTGATAGTACATGTCAATATTTAACCACATTTTACGAAAGAAGCAACCCAGTATCCCCTTCATATCCTTTCTTCACTTGAAAACAAAATATTAAATAAAACAAAATGTTTAGTTTACAGATCTAACACCACTGGATGTACACTCTTCGAATCACTATTTCAGTTCAATAACAGAAGGATTTTCATCGCCACAACCATTCTTGTCTGCATCGTCGGTCGAACCAACCCCCCCAGCTTCTTTGCTAAATTTACATTCGAATCTACTTCCTTTTGTACAAATTCACACAACAAATGCCCAACCAACAAACAATAATTTCGGAAACATTTTCCGCCGACAGCAGAATCATGAAGAAATCAAATCAGAAGAGCCTATCAAATCAGAACAATCAGATGCTACGGCAACGATTAATGCTGCTCAACAACAAAATCCAACCAACAGCGCGGCACCAAGTGGTCAGACTAGAACAGAGCAGGTGACACCACCATCTGTACAGGTTCCGAAACCGCAACAGCCACAGGCTATACCCCAGATAACTAATTTAGTGCAAAAGTGCACTCAATGTCCATATTTGTGTCTACAGGCGGAAACTTTGGAAAAGCATGTTGGGGCAGTTCATTTTAGAAACGAAGAACCATCAGAGTTTCAAAGCAAAAAAATCACCTGCCCAGGCTGTGATAATATATTCTATGCCAAGGAATCATTGGAAGTGCATCTCATAAGTGATCATTTAATGTGCAAAGAAGAAGCGAAACAATTGCTTCCAGATCTATCGGACGACCAACCAAGAAAAAGCAGAATCTATTTAAAAAACGTCGAGTTCTTGCGTGAGCCACAACGACAACAAGAACCTGTTCTAAGCCTAGACGAACAAGGCTTTTGTAATGCATTTCAAAATAGCAACGACACCAATTTGATACACCTCATCTGCGATGGTAACAATGTGATGCCCGAAAATGCTCCGTCAGTTTCAGAAACACATTCAGATAAACAAAAAATTTCCATAAAAAGTGTTGATGTTCTAAGAGAGCCAGCTCTGATGCGAAGAGATGATCAAAATAGTTTTGATTTCCTGCCTCCAGCACCGAGTGATCAAAGTGATATTCTATGCTTGAACGAAGGAGGTATCAATCGCTATCCTAGCTTTGTACCACAATCTGATCTAGCAGATCTCTGTCCAGAACAACAGGAACACCAAGAACAACAGCAACAAAAGTGTCAATCTTTAGAAAAACCCCGGCGACCCAAAATATACATAAAAAACGTAGATATCCTAAAGGAACCAATATTTTTGCCACCAGATAATCTAACAAATGTTTTGAATGTGAACGATGATCTTCATTTTAATTTGCTGCCCACAAATGAAGATGATTTTGAAGGAAGTAAATTCATAGAAGGCATCAACAATGAGTATTCCTTTGACTGTGGTGTTAATAATTTTGTCGATTGCGCTAACTTTCTTCTTCCTTCAGAAGATTCAAGCTTTATGCAGCAAGACTTACCGAAGAGTAAAATTTTTATAAAAAATGTAGATATTTTAAAGCAGCCACAGTTTCAGGAGCATCCGCGAAGATCAACAAATTTCCTTCACCTCCGTACTGTTGATGAATTAAACCTAATGAATAAAAATGAAGTTGAAAATCTTATAGCTCCGAATCTCGAGCAAAACATGACCAACGCACACCACTTGGTAACAAATTCATCAGAGAATTCCAAAAACTCCGAAGAGGTTTGTGGTTTTCGAATGATGAATCAGGATTCAAATTCTTTTAACAAACCCATAGATTTTCCGGCACAACCGACAATTAGTTGGACAAGCGACTATGTTCTGGATGGGCTAGATGCCATTATTGATTCGAATTCGGGTAGTGAACAGAAAAATCGACACTACGACCTTAATACTCCACAGATATCTATCATAGATGAAGTCAATGACGTGGCTCCTGATGCCCACGATCCAGAAATCTTGTTCGTTTGTGCTGAAGAGCTAATAAACGACAACCGTGATCAGGAAGACGGTATCAACACTGATCCCAAAGAAAGAGAACAGAGGTCTTTTGAAATAGTGGAAATTATCGATGATCTGGAGCGAGATCAACCAAGTCGGGAATCACAACCAGAACCGGTTATTTTAAATTCAACAGTAATAGCAGCAGATGAAAAGGAAAGAGATGTCCAAGCGATACAAGAAGATTCGGCGGTAGTGGCTCATGAAAAAGGCAGAATCTATGTTTCGGATAATCTGATGGAAGTCGACAAAGACGATAATGGTCAGGATCCAAGTAAAACAGTCAATGAGGATAATCAATTTAAACCAAAACCACGTGGACGGCCGTTTGGATCGAATCGAACGGGGATAACGAAATTGCGAAAAATCTATGGGAATACACCGTTAACGGAAACCGGAACAAAATGTAATTTCGAAGGCTGTTCGTTTCGTTTTAAAAAGCCAGAGGTCTCTGACTACCACAAACGATGTCATAATACGTAAGTAAAGACAAAACAATTCCTACATATTTCTTATCATTTTGATTTTGTCTCTTTTTCCAGGGAAGGATCCCGTCCCATGGTTTGCCCCGAGTGTAAATCTACAAATTTTTCCAACTGGAACACACTGCATACACATCTCTGGCGCACTCACAAAATCGATATGGAATTGCACAGCTGTGAGCTTTGCAATTTCAAAACGCCCATTTATTCAAGGTTAGTGAATACTCATAGCAAGATACATTCCGAAGAACGCAACTACAAATGCGATCAATGTGAAAAAGCGTTCAAGAACAGCAAACAATTGAAGAACCACCGCAGGTGGCATCGAACAATTGCCATAGCGCCCCCTCCAGATGTGCACCGATGCGAAGAATGTGGATCAGCATTTTCACATTTAAAGTCATTGCGAGAACACTTTTGCAAGGGTGGTGATTTATTTTGTTGTGAAATATGCGGCAAGACGTTATCTTCAAAGTCTTCCTTGAAGCTGCATATGCTGACACATGAATCGGCAAAGAAGTTCAAGTGCAATTCGTGTGATTACATGGCAAATGATCACAATGCCTTTCGGAGGCATCGAATGACTCATGACAAGAGCAAGATGTACATTTGCCCGTTGTGTGACTATAAGTCAATCCAAAGTGTAGCATTTCAGGTAAGAAAATTGATATTATATTTTTTTTCAATCTTCCGAAAATATTTATATATTTGTAGAAACACATCAAACTGAAGCATCCAGAGTCAGCCGATACAATTGTGCATACGTGTAAAGTTTGTCCATTTGCAACAATCAATATTGGACTCTTGACCGTTCATTTAGCCAAGCACAAGCTAAGAGATGAACACGAAGGCCAAATGGAAAAAACAAAAACAGCAACTACAATCAATGCTGAATCATCAGTATCGATGGCTGAAGAATTTTTCTTTAATTCCGATAGTAATAATGTTAGTAGTTCGAATTCGATTACATCGACTACATCTGCCACAAGTGCAATTCTTCTTCCCGCTGCTGTCACAACAAATACAGAGCTAGAAAACTACAAGACCATTGAAAGTTCAACTATAGAGACTGATAGTAACCAACAACCTAGAAATAAAATTAAAGTTAAGAGTGATTTAGTATTAACAGATCCGGCGAAATTCTCATCGAATGTTGTGAGCCCATTGTTATTGCATTGTTTTGATGGTGCTGTAAGATGAAAATAAATTATATACCGTTAAATGTAAGGTAAATTATTTGAAGTTGAGAAGTTTATTATTTCATATCTCCTGAAATGTTGGCGGTTAACGTGAATGAATACATTTACAACTTTTAAGTTAAGTTAAAGCAAAAGCTTGCATAGTAAATTGAATGCTGACAAAACCTTTTGGTTTCAACTGGAGATGTTAACCACGATCAGTATGCCATCATCTGATGGTTATGATGGAGTGTACGAAAGTTTGTCGAGAATTGGATCAGCAGTTGTTGAGTGTTTTCAGTTACCAACTTTTTGATTCATTGTCCTGATGTGCATACATGCACCACTCATGATATAGTCTAAAATGGTACTATAATTATTTGGCACTTCATAATTAATTCATCTTCTGTCAATAATGTCAAACTAGGACAAAGCATTTTCCATCAAACAAATTTTATCAGTAATTTTAGATCACATCATCTAACTCACGAAGTTATCACTGATCGTGAAGCGAAAAACTACTACCCATACAAAAAAAATATTCCTTACCATTCGAATTCGTTTTGTGCCATCAACAATAAATAAAATAAGCTTTTATACATATTTTTCATGTCTTTTATTATAGTTTATATATTGTTGTTTATTTGTATGTGTTTAAAAAACTTTCAATTTCATTTGTATAATGTGTATTAAGGTTATTACTTAAGTGTATTATATTTGTGATAGGCATAGGCATAACAAAATGTATAACTGAAAATGCATTCAAAATAAACAAAAAATAAAGTACAAATCATCCTCTTTGAACTCGAATTAAAAAGCGTCTTGAAAGTGATTCTTCAGTTTAAAATATCAAATAAAGTAACTATTTCGATGGGCTGTCTAACTTTACCACAAAACAAAACAAAAAACTGAGCAAAACCAAATACCTAGCTCTAAGTTAAACGTCAGACGATTGTTATTTAAAAGATTTTAATAGCTATTCAAATTGACTTCTCCTGACAAGAGTTCACGCCACTAATCAAACATTATTCAATTTTGTTTTAAAAAATGTTCTTCCCAGTTTCAGAAAACTAAACAAAGTTCGAAAAATCAAAATACAACCATTAAAATAAAAACAAAAAAATCAATTTAAAATTGAAAACCTTGTTAAAAACCTCATTCGATTTTATTTCGCTTTTAATAACTACAATTATTGCTTAAATTAAAATTTCAAATCACTCAAACAAGTTGATTATTAAAAACAAAATAAGATACAACAAAACAAATAATAATTACAAATAACATAAAAAAGAAAAATACGATTAAATTTGTATACTTTTTGCATACAAGCGCACTATTTTAGTTTAAATAAATTTCCGATACATTTATGCTTTCAATATTTTTTTAATTAATATAATTAAACAAACAAAATTAAAAAGGAAAATTATTATGAAATAAATAAATGCTATACTTAAAACTTTCTATTTACATTTATTCAGAAAAAAAATTAAACAAAACTTAAAAAATAATTTCTAAAAAACAATAAATTTTTTTCTTCACGAAACACAACAAATTTAAAAGTAAGCCTATTCAATAAAGGATTCATTCATTATAAAAAACCCTCACCTATTATAAATTTGTGTCGTGTTACTTGTTTTTGTGTGGGGTATTATTTGTTGTTGTATGTTTTTTTTTTTAATCTTTGATTTAATGTTAATACGCGTAAAAAGTGAATTACAAAATTGTATAAAAAAATCCTGTTAATAAATATACATAGTTATCTTATAATAGATAAGTTGGGTAGGTATTACACAAATACATATTTATAAAAAGAAAAATTGTATATAAAATATGTGCTGCTGAAGGTACAATGGGACAAAATCCTCAGTGGTGTGTGTGTGCTGTGATCTCTTTTTGATTATAATTATTTTAGAAGAGACCACGTTCTTTCTTGAGATTAGTTTGCTTCCACAGGGGCAGTTGCTCAAACTCCTCACGTGGAATTCCCAGTGCTTCTTGAAAGTCCGAATCATTGAGATACAATTCCAAACGAGTTGGATCAACACCTTCAGGGAGAGGGCGTTCTTTAATTATGGATAGCGGGTATTCGGTTTGTGTGAGTTGAGTTAAAACATCAGTGATGGGTGTTGCAATATTTGTGCGACCGTCCTGGAGAATAAAAATACCATTAAGTACGATTTATTTTAACTGTACTTTGTTTTGAAAGAATACCTCCATATTAATTTCCTTGACATCTTCATGATCTTGCCAATCGGGAAAAAGAGCCTTAAATGCGACTGGCTCCAGTCCAGCCCATACTACGAAGCCTTTAATTCCATAGAATTCCTCCTCGGATTTTTCACCTACAAAATAAACCCCAATGAAAATTTATTTAAAGGTTTCTTTTGAAATCATCTTACCAAACTTGGCCCTCCAATACGATACAGCAGTTTCTAGCGCAGCACGTCTCTCCGATATCCACCGATTGACTCCAGCACGATTCTCATTAGTGGGACTCGCGCGATCTTCTGTAGTTACTAGACAAACGAAATAACAAAAACATAAATTTAACTCGAAAAGTCTCCACAGTTTTACTCCTAAAAAAATACTCACTCTTAACATCTTCTAATGGCCACCATCCCATCCACATCCAGAGAACATCACCGTCATCAATCATAAATATTGTTGGTTGTCTCGCATTGTAGAGCTGTGCTTGTGTAAACGGATATGGGCTGATCAAATCCTTAGATCGTAAACTGTACAAGACTTCATTTGCACTAAAGACACCTTGAGTGCTGGAGAAATGAAACATTCTCGGTGTAAAGGCGAAATCTTTTGAGGTCGTTTTTAATGATCCATACGATTCTGGATCTATACCACCTAGTGCAGCTTTAAATACTTCTGATTCTTTGGTCTCCTCAAACATCTCAACATGCACTCCACTCACGTTTGGGCAAAACAGATCAGAGTACTTTTTGTCGCGAATCTTTTCAGCAGCCTTCTCAGAAATCTCTCGTGTATGTGGCAAGCTCTTAGATCCATGCCAAACGTAAATCAGACCTTTTTCTCCATTTATAAGCAGCATTGATGCTCTCGAGCGTAGCTGACTTGAATCACAGTTAACCTCTTTGAGAATGGTTTCTTCAACATCATTTCCGGTGGCAATGTAAAGTCTCCACTGACGGCGACGTTCCAGACACTCTTCCTTGCGGCCCCGATGTTGTAGGAAGAGTTTAAATAGACGAATGAAAGCAGTTGTTTCATCTCCTTGGGCGACGCGCATTTGGGCACCTTTTTCTTTATCTAGTTCGACAGTTAGAAGAGCTGCAGCACCTTTTTCATTTGCACTGGAGTCATTTCCTTGCCAACAGAAGTAGACACATCGATCACGTCCGACAATAGTGCTACGATTGGATACTTTTCCACTAAGCTCTCGAACTGTCACCGAAATCTGGTACACCCACCGCACGATATAACTCTCGGCGGAGTAAAAATTCCCTAAGGAATCTCGAGACTCTGCTTCTTCGAAGTTAAATTCATTTATCTTCCATTTATCACTTGCTGTTGTAATCACATCAAAGTGACGCATTGTGTTTGTGTCGTAGTAAAAATTACCACGACCGAGATTTGAATGCTCGAGCACAAGATTTGGTTCAGCGTAGGGTTCTCCCTTAAAGATAGTCCCGCCATCTAGTGATTTAACAGAGTGCACTCCATTAGCTAGGTAATCTTTTTCCAAATCCTCGCGTTCAGTCTCAGGCCAGTCTGAGAATTTTTCCTTGAACAAGCAGGTTTCCATGTGTTGGGTGATCTTGCCCAACAAACACCAATCTTCTCGCTCTGAAGATTTCATAAATTTATAACTGTTTCTTTGGCCGACAACAGAGGAGAAATTCAATGGATTAACATAACACTTTTCATACTCAACTTTCTTGATGTCGAAATGCTCCTGGGCTAGCCTGATCGCAGCTCGTTTTGCATCAGATGGAGCATTTTTGCCATTCCACACATACAACTCGCTACCGAAATCAAAGATTAGAACCTTCTTGCGATCTAACATCTCGACTTTTGGAATTGCTCCCCAGTATTTTTCCATGGGAACCAACGAATCATCGGCAAACTCATAGATCATATTGGTCTCGATCAGGCTTGTCTCGAAGAGATCATCTTCATCGGCATGACCACAATCAGGTATCTGGTAGTCATCTGGTTTTTTGAGTATTTCCCAGAAAGTCTTCCAGTGACGTTCGTTCAAGAACTTACCATCATTGAGAATGGTTTCAGTGAGGGCTGTACAGCCGAGATCTTTGTTCTCCAGAATATAGCCACAGATTTTTTTGCTTCGCGAGATCTCAATGACATTGGCAAAAGAACCAATGTAACGGTAAAGAACATCACCGGCTATAAGAATGAAGCAATCACCACGATTGAGTGATGAGTATATGGGTTCGACAAGGCGGGTTTGGACATGTGTGCGTCCTTTGATGTGCAGCAACATGATCGGCTTGAATGGCAGCCACATTTGGTTCAAAGGTAGGGAGGAGGACTTCAAGCTGACCGATTTGAAATCTTCGACGCTAGCTAAGCCTGCTAGAGCTTCTGCAGCAAGGTTATTTGATTTAGCAACTGTTAATGATTAAATAAGTAAATATACAAAAATCGAAAGTTAAATATTCTTAATTGAATTACAAGACTCAAGCTTGATGCGGCGCATCTCTTTCTCAGCAATTCCAGTTTTCACTTCTGTGTACTCATTCTGCAGATCAATTCGAGAAGCTAGGCTCTTGAGAGGATTCTTAGCAGCACGACGTCCTTTTGGGCCTTGGACGTTTCTTTTGGTTACCAATCTACAAAGACAAAGGGTTTTAACTATTTTCTAGAAATTAATCCTATTTCACCCAAGTACCTTTCACTGGACTTTATGTTATCGAAATCAGAGATCTCAACACCTTCGTCGATTTTCTCAACAGACCTCGAAGTTGTGAAAAACTTTTCGAATGTCTCCTCATCGTCCACCCTTGGGACGATTACCCTTGCTCCGCTAATGCTTGTGTTTTTATTCTTATTCTCTTTCCCACTATGTTCTTCAGAATCTGAATCACTGCTGCTGGCACTTTGAGCTTCAGCATTGACACTGAGACTCCTCTTTAGCTGCATCCGGTGTTGACCATTTGTCTCTGATGTTGGCTTTGGTGATGTCATGGATGTTACCATCATTGAAGGGCTCTTAGCCAATCCCAATAGTGGTTGATTTGCGCTGCGGACTACTTTCATTGGAGGACATTGTTTGGTAGTATCACCATGCCGTTCAAATTGAAGCTCAACCGGGGATTGGGATTTTTTCTGAAGGCGACCAGCAACGGTAAATTTTGAGGCATCCGATTGTTCTAAATGAAACAAATTAATAAATACAAATTTAATTTTTAGTAAAAATAACTTACCAATTCGATTTTTCCAGTTTTCAGATGAATTACGAAGTTTACCCAAACGATCTGATACTTTACCTCCTTCAATACCTGTTGGTATGAGGTGAGATGACGGCGGAGGCTTATCAGAGAGAGTGTGTGCTAAAGAAAGAGATTCCTGAAAGAAAAACAAAAAATGTTAAAGAATTGAAAAGCAATTTCTATGCATTTTAAATTAAATGCTTTAATAATCAAAGAAGATATGGTCTAAATGAAAGAAGGAAAAAGAAGCCTTGAAGAGCTTGAATTTTCGATTAAAGGCGGATGATATATTTTTAAAAATTAGAGATTATAAACGTTTGTTGATAAAAATATAAAATTCTTCGTTTATTATAACTTAACTTTCTCAGTTATCATGAAAACTGCGAAAGTAAAGTCGCTCCACTTACATAAACAGAAGAATTTTCTTTTCAAATTTTCTTCATATTTAATAACTGTAAAGTTTTAAATATCACTAGGAAAAGATGAAATTGGTACCTATCTATAAAAGTTTTATTTTACTCTCCCTGGGGGGTAATGACGGGTTATGGGGGGGCACACTTTGATACAAAGAAACTGATGACTGATAGAATCCCTATCAAAACAATGGAAGAACAAATCTGATATAAATTCAAAATTTGAAAAATTAAAAACAAAAAAGTTTCCTTTTATGTTAAATCAAAAGGAAAATAGCTATAGCTATATTAATTTGATAAGAAACTTCGAATTTCTTGAGAATCTTATCGAAGGTGATAAAATCAATTTGTATAATATTTATAGGCAACGATATTCATAATGGATATTTTGTATGTATTTTACCCGGTCAAGAGATAAAAATATGCATTATGAAACAGTTAAAACAAATATAGTCTACTTGAGTAACTGATTGATTGTTTGCTTTTTTTTTGTTTGGTATAATTAATCATCAATCAATAAAACATTGCTCAGTTTCTAAATAACGTTATTAACTAGGTAAATCTATCATAACAAGTTCCATTTTCTGAATTGAGTAAGAAGTTTTCTGGAAGAAGATAGCTAAGAAAGTATCGGTCGCCTTTCAAAAATGAATTACTTATAAGGCTAATGGGTGTTGTCTAGAATCTTATATAGGCTATTTGAATAGACCGTAAAATGAGGGGTATTAAGGAACGGTGAAGTGCAAGTTTTTTTTAATTGAATATATTTGTTGACCAATAAGCTCGCTCAAACTGAAAATGTTACTAAATTCACTCATGCGTTCCTGAGAGAATGGTCACACTGGCAAATTTTCAATATTTTTGGTATAACTGGGAAAAAAAGCCGAATTTGAAAATTTTACACTTAAAACTTTTTATTCAAAATTAAATTTTCTACCGAAATGGAGGTTTAAAAAATTTTATAAAAAAGTAGAGCAAGTAAAATTGACAATAACCAAGAAAAAAATTCAAAAATTTAAGATGTCTAATTTTTTTATTAACTGGCCAAACATTATAAAAACCTTTGCATGCAATTGTTCCTTTTTAGAAGCCCTATTCAATAGCCTGTAAGTTTTAAGTCTTAAGCGAGAAAAAAGTATTCAAAATGGTTAAGCCCGTTATAGAAACTGTTGGAGGTCGTTGATACTGTAACTTCATTTTCAAGCACATTTTTTTGTTATTTTCGTTTGGTCACTCCTAGAACTCCATTGTGTTGGTAAATGAGCCTAATCGGCAATCTCAAGCGGAATGTTTGGTTCCCCCAAATGATTTTCCCTGAACAAAAAATTCTTTGAAATGACAGCCAAGTGCCAAATATGTATCGCTGGAACATTTTATTCTGTAAACCAAAATAAATTCGAAAAATTTCCTATAGGAACGAAAACATTCCCAGTAAAAATATAAAGATATATTAAAAGACAGAATATTATGGTTTAATCCATACGTATACGTCTCTATAGTTTTATCAAATCAAATTTGAACTACATAAATTTAAGTTTTATTAGTTATTAGACTTTACTAGTATTTGGGTCTCAGCTACCAATGAATTCCGATTTATATCACTAGATATGAAGGTATAGTATGTACACCTTTATAATACGCATATTATTTTCCTTCCAAATGACTTAGTAGAATTTATTTGGATTTTGAATAATATTAGAGCATATTATCACTATTTAAGTAGGAGTAACAACAAAACAACTATCACGTCAAGGTCACTGGTAATATCCTTTTTGGGTTTTAAACAAACAACAAAAATATAACGCAATCATCATATTTACCATTTTTCGAAAATTATCCATAGCTAGTCATTTATGAACGATAAATAATAGTGATTAAGTCAAAAGTGGAATAAGTATGGGTCGTTTACTCCCACCAACAGAAACCAGCCTTTGATCGATACCGGTTATTAGAATTAAATTTCAAAAAAATAAAAATAAAAAAAATCAATAATTAAATTTTAAACGATTGCTATATTATAATAGCGATTGATCGAACTCTCAACACGAATTAATTAATTTATTTCTAGCGTAAACAAATTGAAGCTCAAAAGCACTTAAACACTCATATAAGCATCGCGCCAAACACAAAGTCACATAAGTATAACTAATACTCCGGAATAAAAGATAAGTTTATTAGATAAGATTACAAGGCGTTGAAATGAAAGATACTGATACTTTAATAGAGCTACTTCTATACTAGCTAAATTGGTACCTAACTGCTATCTTTCTCTCTGTCCGCATTCGACCATACAAATAATGGTGTTAACCGTAAAGAGAGGATCCATTTACTGGGGGAGAATATACCACAAGCCTCAAATGTGGAGGTGCCAATCGAAGGTGTTTTGTGTTTAAAGTATTTCAAACGAAAAGACTTGTGGTGAGTCACGATACTCTTGTCAATGTGGTACAACAACTTGGGAATTACCTTTTTATTATGACGATTCATATCATTAAATCAAGGTCTTGAAGGTATAGAAGATACATACATACATAACTCGAATTAATACTTGTTGTCTTTTGCGCCCGAAACTATGAAGTTAAAAGTTAATATTTGAACTTGAACATCCGAACGGTGACGGTTGATGATTTGTTTTTAAAATTTTGTTTTTAAATGTATTTCAAAGCTTAGCGTACCTCCTCAATTTCATTATTGAATGTTAAAGTTTGTTAAAGTAAAAACAATTTAGTTTTCAACGAGGCCCTAAAAAGTTTAACACTGATTCTGATGCTAGCTAGCTAGGTATGAAAATTCTCTAAGGCCTCGCAGCTACATATGTTACCTTATTCATAGATATGTAAACAAATAAATTTGGTGGCGCAACAGCTCATGGAGAACCAGGACCTAGTGACTTACAACTCTCAACCATTCCTGTGTTTGTGTTGATGGCAGAAATGGAGGGGACCTACAATTTTTTGCCGAGTCCGAATGGCTAGATGAGAAGCACTTATTCACGACAAGTATACTCTTGGAGGATTTGTCAGTTCCTAGCAAGAGGCAGTACTTCGGGAAAAAAACATTTCTGTTGTTAGGTGGCAGCAGCTGGGAGTCGAACCCAGACCTTTGCATGACATTTCAACGCACTAACCATCATGCTACGAGGTACTATATGTTCAATCTATGCATTATCCTAAA
The DNA here is from genome assembly GCA_946251815.1 of Dasysyrphus albostriatus. Classification (NCBI taxonomy): domain Eukaryota; kingdom Metazoa; phylum Arthropoda; class Insecta; order Diptera; family Syrphidae; genus Dasysyrphus; species Dasysyrphus albostriatus. Next base: position 146,451,006 of record OX276336.1, read on the forward strand.
ATTTTTTGTTTACCAACCCTTTACGCTTTCTTCAGGAATGGTTCGTAATGCAGTTGTGTAATGTTAAGAAGTAAAACGAAGTGGGTAACTTTCCATTTTGCATAGTCGTACGACACGAACATGGAATTTCTAACCCAACTCTGTTTTTCCAGATATTTAAGACAAATTTACATAGCTGTCTCCTGTTATTTTCTATTTTCCTCAATTAACGCTCGCAATGGGTGAAAACATTTTAAGGGTGTCCATAACCCCCTTAGTGCTCACCAATTATATACAAAATGCTCTGAAGATGATGTGAAGAGTAAAATTGTAGGTTATGTGATTTTACACAGAAAACGGATCTGTGAGCTTTAAAAATGAAACCGTTTTTTTTTCATTTGTAACGATAAATATCATCTGTTATTTGTATCGTTACGAATGAAAAAAACGGTTTCAAATTAAAATCTCACAGATAACGACTTCATTAGAGAAACTATCTCATCACAAGCTGGTTCTACCTGGGACATATTGTTAACTATACCTAACCTATCCCCCGTCTTTAATCAAAGAAAAAAATCATTTAAATTATGAAATTAATTACATAAAACAAAAACATAATGAAAAGACATTTTTTGGCAAACATCAAACAAAATTTAATATTATGTTCTTAAATTGGGTAGACAAGGTAGGAAGGTACCTATATAAATTTACAACAAAAATTTATTTGCAGTTAAAATATTTCTTTGATCTTCAGCCCAACCTACAATTCTTTTGGTGACAAATTCACTGAACATGATCGTTTTAATTATCTTTAAATTGGGTCATTGTTTCCTTTTATTAAAATTGAGCTTTCAAAGAAATCTTAAAAAAAAAAAATTGTGACTCATGAAATTCTGTTCACAAAGCGAAACGAGCTTATAAAGTGACCAATCCAAGATTAATGTAACAAAAGAATTCCGTTCTAAGAAGCATATCTACTGGAATTAATGATGTATATATGTACCTATCTACTTATGTATATTAACTTTCTTTTGTGCGTAATTGAAATCATAAAGTTAGATTACTGTGCTGTGGTTATTTTATAATATTTCATAGGATAAGAACAATTCTTTTAACCATAGCTTATCAATGGGAAGCTTAAATCCGAATATTTGGAATATTTTATGCATGTTTAAGGAATTTTTGAATTATTAAGTTTTTGTGTGTGGTGTTGAATTCTTTGGAAAACAAAAAAAAAATTCTTTAAAGTATAAGTCAAATTCCTGGAAATCATTACGTAACAATGTTGTTTTACCATATTTTTAGTACTACATAGTTAAAAGGTTTATTCATCAATACACCGATCACAAACTTGAAACTAAGGTTCAATAATTTTTTTTTCAAATAACAAGAGTTCTTTAGATTTTGAAGATATTGACGATTTCGAACTGTTTTTATTCATATTTAGAATATTTTACGAGCTAAAGCATTTAATAAAAATAGGATTGACATTTCTTCTGGTTAAAAAAAAATTTCTTTAAGCCCTATAGAGAAAATTGTATTTGATTAGAATTTGGTGGCGCAAAAGCTCATAGAGAACCAGGGACTAGTGACTAACAACTCTCAATCATTCATGTGCCCGTGTTGTTGGCAGGATTGGAAGGGACCCACAATTTTTTGCCAAATCCGAACGGGTAGATGAGAAGCACTTATTCATGACAAGTATGCTCTTGGAGGATTTCTCAGTTCCTCGCAAGAGGCAGTACTTCGGAAAAAATATTTCTGTTTTTAGGTGGCAGCGGCTTGGAATCGAACCCAGAGACCATCGGCAAGACAGCCAAACGCACTAACCATTATGCCACGAGGTACTATTTCATTATTCCTTGCATATTAACAAAATATAACAAAATAAGACTTTCTAAAAATTTTAAGAAATAATTCATCTTGCCAAAAATGGTTAAGGCGATAGCTTTATGTAAAAGGTTGGTGGTCAAAAATTTGTATTTAAGCTTCCTGAACTTTCTTACCCAACGAAATATAAAAAAAAATAGCTCAGCCTTGTTCTGCTAGGTTTAAAAAAGTCTCAAACATGTTTAGAAAAAAGTGGATTTCGGTTGTCAGTTCAAAGAATTAAGTGTTTTCATGCTTCAAATTGCGAAATCAATTGAATGACCAACTTCGAAAGGTTCACATCTTGCATATTTTGACAAATACGCTCTTTTTCCATATCAATTAATCTTTATATGCTTCCTTAGACTTATTATGCTTAAGAAATGTTCATTCTTAGTATTTACTTCGCTGTTATTGCCATTTGCCATTATTTGTACAGAAATAATTTCAAAAAGGTCAAAACTCGAAGAGATGTGGCCTTTTCGAATAAATTACATTAAAAGTACTTAAAACGAAAGGAGCCTGAAAAGAAGATTTGAAAAGAAAATCAATAACTTCTGTTTGATTTAAGCAATATATGTACTTAATTTAGATATCAACGAAAAAAGTTTTACGAAATTTGTATGGTTTTTTCTTTTAAATTCTGTGTACTTAATTTTGTCAATTTCGAAAAGGTCACATCTCGTACATACAAATATCCAAAAATGTATACAAAATAAAGTTTAACAACAAATATTTCTATAATGACTGAAAGTAATTCAAAAATAAATTTTATGAATTTTGAACGACTTTTACAAATTATTTTTTTTTTTCAGTTCCTGAACATTTAAAATTTTTAGAAATGTGCCCTTTTCGAAACTGGCCATTCAAAGGCTTGAGGTTTTTTTTTCTACTTCATACAAATTTATGATGAACTAGTCAAACAAATTTTTCAACAAAAAAGTCAAAACGGCAGGCAGTTTTCTGTTTCAGGATATCCAAACTCTATTAAATAAAACAAACAAATAAGCAAATATTCCAAAGAAGATAAACACAATTTATTAAATTCTTTTTACTCTTTATTTTATCGTTATAATATTGCGCATAAAAAAAAACTATATCTATCGTAAAGTTAGTAGTTTTTATCTAAATAATTTGCACAAGCAAAAGTCCACTTTTCTTACTAAAATTATAAGTTTTTTTTTCAATTTTAAATACAAAATTTAATACTTTTAACAAATGAGAGAAAGAGAAACGGTTAACGAAAAGGGCCATACTATCTAAGCACCCCTTTCTTATCACGACAAATCACGACAAAAACGATCACATGATTATCAAAAACAAACTCATAAAAACCCACAAGCTGTTCAAATATTTACTTCACGCAAAAAAGCCTTTTAATCAAAAAAGTGTTATCTCACGTTTAATTATTTCCATCAATAATATTCCTTTAGTCTGCAAAAATGTAAAGGAAGTTGAGGTAAATAAAAATGCAAAACTAACAAAAAAAAATTTAAATAATGCTCTGTTTATAATAATTTACTTTGTTTCTCTAATTCTCTTTCTTCTCTTTGAATATAATTTTATTCCCTTTCACTTAATTTTATTTTATTATTTATTTTTTTGTCTTTAATGAATTGCATGATTGTCAATTTATTTATTTCTCTGCAACAGATAAACACTTTTAATATTGATTGATTTGCACAATCAGTTGTTAGCAAATAATAAAAGAAAAAAATAATCTTTACACAATAAGCGATAAGGGTGTAGTGTCAGTGTGACATCACCCGAAAATATTTCTCTATCTAAAGAACCAACAAAGGACAATGGAAAATATCACAAGAATTTCAGCCCTTAATTAAAAATTAAAAATGGCAATTAACTACTAATTTATGTATGCATGTCTTGTCTATATGTATAACAAAGATTAAGGTCATGTTTACATCGAAGACACTAACTACTTTGTTCTTATCACAACCGACTTAGAATTAATTTCTTCCATTGTTTGTTTGTGCTGATTCTGACATTGCTGTGGTATAACTAATGGCACAATTAATATATTGATCGCACAAACATAGTAAGTCTCCATAAACATATACATGCTCAAAACTACGGAAACTATTTGTTAAGATTCCCGAAGAAGCTCTCAATGTAACTCTCATCTGGAACACTGTCACCCAAGAGGTCACTTATCGAATACGCTGACAATGGTCTGGAGAGTCGTCGCTGTGACAGGATTTCTTCGATCGATGTAACCGGTCCGTTGGGACTCAAACTGCCTTTGCCAGCCAAAGCGAATATGTTCTCTATGCTGGCCTTAAGTGAGTTCGGTCGTGAAAGTTGCCTGGGCGGTGGGGGTGATGGAGACGTGGATGGGTAGCGCCGTCGCTGGATAACAATATTCGATGACGACAAAGGACGATTTAGCAAGTCCGCTGAGTTTTCATCGTTTTCTGGGATATTTTCCGGTTTCCCCACCGGCGAGGGTTTGAAGTAACGTTCTTCCAAGTTTCGCAATGTCATTTTCTCGTACTTCAAGTCATCGTTTATGGTTTTCTTTGTCACGGCTTCGTCTGATTGCTGCAAACCGGAGCTCTGTTCGTTTGTTATAATTGGCGTCACTCTGTTGACTTTGCGAGCATTGCCCTCGAACATTTTTGCAATTTGATTGACATGGTTAGGCTGCGTGGGGAGTAAAGCTGGTGCTGGTGCGGTTTGTGAATGAGTTGCAGACTCCAATTTATCTTCGGTGCTGGTTTCACGTTTGGGAGGAAATCGGCGAAGAACTTTTTTCCGAGGTCGAACTACATCGTCGGCCTCTAATGGATGACAGCACCGTTCAGCTCCGTAGCATCGATGAAATTTCACGTTTCGCAGTTCAGTTTCCGCACTGATTACAGTACGGTTCCAAACTTTCGGAACAAGCGTAATAAATGCCAAAATATATGCGATCCAAGGAGAGTACGCCCAAAAAATAAGCAAATAGTCCCAAACAACTTCAAGGTATTCTAAGTATTCCATCATCGAACTGTCAATATTGATTTTAGGTAGAAATTAGCATACAAAATAATCTCACTCTCTGAATATTACCGATATTTCGAAATTTCTGGTTTTCTTTTTTTTTTGCTTTTTGTGCAAAATTTTCCTCGTTCGTATGTTTTTTTTTTTTTGTTTATCTTTTATATCTCGTTTGCAAATAAAAATAAATTAAGAAAAAAAATAATTCCACTGCGCGCTATGGTGTCGTGTCGTTGTCGTTCGTCGTGTTCAGAATCTACACTGACTAAGCCAAACCATTCAATGTAGCACTGTAGTACTGTTCCGTACCGGGTGTTGCGTAGTATCTCGGGGCGGTCGGTGTGACTCTGACTACCTTAGCTACCGTCCTCTGTCCAGCTGCTTTGCTGCTAGTGCATTTGCAAAAACTTTGCAGTTTGTGTTGAGTATCCACTTGTTACAACGAAAGGGGTTCCTCCACTTATTTTGTGCCAGCAATGTTATGTACAAAATATCAGTGGGCTTTAAAAGAGGGACTAGGAACAGGGGGCGTTGAACAACAAATTACCACCACAAAGAGTCGATTGGAATTTCTTCTTATCAGAGACAAAAATACAAAACAAAAAAATACAAACACGAAATAGTGGAAACAACATTTAAAAATAGCCAAACGTTGTCAACGGGTTAAACGATCACACTCAACTGAATCACGAGCTGAACGAATCCAACAAATACTGCGCCATGCCATTAAATTTCATGGTTTCTGGCTTGTGTTGTGGCTATGGCTATGGCTGCAGCTGTAGGAACAAGAAGACGATGAGGATGAGAACGACGCGCGATATGATCATGACGATGATGATGAATCTCCCGCATGTTATTGAGTCTATACTGTGTACGTACACTACATTCTTACACTCAGAGTCAAAATGCCGGATTGAGAAGATACCTACTACACACACTCATTTCTCTGTTTGGAATTTCGTATCTTTTAAGCTGATTTTTCATCAGCCTGAGCTACTTGTGAACGTATTATCATACAAGAAAAAAAAAAAAACAAAAATAATAACAGAAACTACAAAAACAAGGAAAATACAGAACAAAAATGATTCATCAAGGTTTGAAAGAAAATAAAGTTGCCGGACGGCTCCAACGAGAATATACCTCCTATTATGCTGATGAGTAATTGAGTTCAAAGTAAAATTCAGATCAGTTCCTAGAAGCATTGCCAGTGTAATGTGAACTTAATTACATTTTTTTTATGGGAGGTTATGTACTCGTATAAAAGTCATTTGACATCTATTTTCATTAATTCATTTATTGACATCTATTTTACTTTGGAATAGAAAGAATTGGTAAGAAATCAAATAGACATAAACAATCACATTCAAAAAAAACGATCACAAACTAAATGGCGCCCGAGAAAGGAGTTTATTTTGTACGAGTGTATTAATTTTTAAACATTTTTTTGAAGTAAATAAATATTTATTATCATTTATTTCCAAATAAGATCTTATTTGATTTTAAATAATAAATTTATTTTTAATAAAACGTTGCTATTTCATTGAATAATAAGATATGTAAAACTTTTCTTCTTGTACCTAAGTTAAAGTTTTTGCTAGATTGTTAGAAAAAGAAACCAGCAGCGGTTAGTAAAAAAAAATATAGTATAAAGTCATTTTTCTTAAATGGCGCCCGGGCAGTAATTTTTTTTGCTAGTGCAATATATATTTGAATTTTTACAACGTTTTGCTTCAATTAAAACATTGATTATTTACGGATGAAAAAGATCTACTCATTAGGTCTTTTGTTAGTAAGTAGCTAAAAACTGGTGTCCAAGTGGAAAACAAACATTTAAAAAATGTTTTTACATGCTGGGGTAGAATAGTTAATTTTTTGCACCTGACAACACTGCATCAGATTTCAAACAACCCCTTACTATACATCTCGGATTTGAATACATCAAAAAGGGGTGTGGTGTTAAACCATTTGTCAATTAATAGAATCTTGGTTAATTTGTTTGTGTTTGAAGTTGTTATTTGTCAACACTACTGGTTGAGCTGCTTATTGCGCCCTAAAACTATCAGTGGATACTTCTTTATTTATCTAAATCATGCATATATAATATGTATGTACGTATATAGCTATTATTATTGTACTTCAATCAGTAGAAAGAAGGGAGCAAGCCGTTCAGTTTAGTTCACCAGCTCTTTAATTGCCTTTATTTTTATATTGAGGCTGATGAATGATTATCTTTTTTTTTTGTGTGGAGTCTTTCTGTGTGACACATAAATTAAAAGATGAATTGTGAATATCTTTCGAGTGTGTGTGGTTTAATTTATATATAGATAGACTAACAGTATTTTTAGCGGGAATGTCAAACGTAAAAATAAAAAAATACATACATGAGGTTGTTCAAATTGCCACAATGATGATAGTTTTCTATTTATACATTTACATATACATAAATATAGCTTAATATACAAGTAAGAGTTTTGTATTTGCGCTCTTGCTATGCTATGGATGAGAGATTTGTATTTTATTTTTATTTCCTCGTTTCGTAATGTTTACCTGTACGGTACCGCAGTTTTATGGCAAAGTCTACACCTAAGGTATGTAGAACTAGTATTTGATGTCTCCAAAAGGCAAATGTCACCTGGTCTTGTTTTGTTTTTGAGAAATTTAACTATATATATTGTTTGTTGGAAATAAATAAATGTAATGAGGAAGTTGGTAGATCATACTTACATACATGTATGTAAGTGCCTATTAAGTTTAATTTCAGCAGGATGGCGCCACATGTCACACAACTTGTGAAACAATGGCTCTATTTGACAATTCCATTGACGACTGGAGACTTCAATAGAAAAAAGTATTACCACTTTAAAAAACAATGCTGTTTTTGAATGATTTCAGTTGAAATCTCTTATTAAAACGATATAAAATTTTTGATCAGTTGGATTTTCACGACTGCAATTGTGATTGAAAATAACATTTAAGACGTATTTCTTTTTTAGCTAAGAGCATTATACTAAGCTGTCAAAAAAGATCTATGTTATTTTTAAGCTTAGAGCATCCAGAGCACTCAACTTATGTTTCTTTTTTAATCAGAGCTAGCTTTGAGCTCATGGAGTGCGATACATGAGCTCAGAATAAAAAACCAGAGCAAACGAAGCAAAAGCTGAACACAACTTACTTCTGTTTTCTTTACGAACTGGCAATCATTTCAAATTGAACACATTAAATTTCATTTCAGATTATTGAATTTTTTTAGTTTTTCATTGGCCAACACTGTCAGATGAAAACTAAAAGTCAGCACTAAATTTTAGTGCGTTGACCCCACCGAATCGAATGACAGTTCAGTGTTTGAAAAAAACCTAAATAGCTCTGTTTCGTGAGAAATTGCCTGAATGAATAGTTTTATGAAAAGGAGACTTCAATTCGCAAAAATAACACCATTTAAAAAAATGTGTTTTCTTGTGATTTTTATTGAAAAAAAATTGAGATTATATTTTTGGAAACATATCAACTTTATATTTAATCTTGTTTTGTTTTGCGGAGTGATGAATTTTTTATTTTTTGTTTTTGTTTGTGGTTTCAAAAGACTTAAATCTGATGTAGACACATCCTCATAAAACCACGATAAGAAGAAAAGACATGGATTATTATATTTGCTAATTGTAGCCAATTTTTACCACTAGGGGAGACCTGGGAAAAAATAAACTTGTTACTTTAAATTGCAGAATACGAAATATACGTCATCTGAGATGGGTTATTTATCTAAAGACTGATGAAGTCAAGTTTCTATAAAATGACAAATTCTCTTAGCTATAGTGATTTTCAGTTTTACTTAAATGGGGTGTGCTCAGGAGCGCACCACACTTCCGTAACGAAAGTTTAACGAAACTTGAATAAACGTTTCACTCCGCAGTTATAGCCGCGTCATATTCTTTCCGTGAATTCACTTGTTTTCTTCCGTCCACTTAAGTGCCCTTCCGAGCATTTTTGTTCTAACTTTAGTCCATCAAAATTGGCGTTTCTTTCCAGCGATCTCAAAAGCCAAAGTTAGAAAGAAGAAGGTAACTACAAACTGCATGTAAGTGCAAAGTTTTTACTTTTCTCGATAAATAAAAACTCCACAAAATGAAAATCTATTCGTGTGTTAAAGCTTAATTTTATTCACTAAAAATGTAAGCGTTTGCTTAAAAATTTCAAAATATATCTTTGTTTTGCTAATAACCTTTGATATTCCCCGCAAAGTCAGTATACCTATCGAAAGCATTTCTCAATGTGTTAATGCATCACTCAATATATGCAAAACTAACTCACACTTTTTCATATTGATCAATTAAAATAAATTACTATCATAAACGTGCTAATAAATTTATTCATCAACTTGTTTATTTAAATACAAAAAAAAAAAAAAAAAAAATCACTGCATGCACTCATCAACACTTCCCACTAATTACAAAACAATGTCCGACATACAATACAACAAATACAAAAAAAATATTTATTCGTAGTATTGACAAATGAAAAATTAAATGGAAGACGGTGTGCCGTCATCAAAACAAATCTCTCCCGCGACGATCAGCAATTCATGTCAATTCAGCGACTTTAATTGTCTCGCCTAAGCTTCCTAATAAGTCACAAGCCAGCCACTTGGACTACTTCCACAAAACACGTTTCTCTAAAATGAATTATAAATTCTTCTTTGAGATGACTACGACAACGACGTCTCTCAGACTTCATGTGAGTCTTCATGCTCTGCATTTTTTTTTGTCAAGCCGGCCCGGCACAACAAGACGTTAATTTACGCCAGCAAAAATGAAGGCCAAAGTCAATTGAGCTGCCGATGCCGGCCGTACCGCCATCATCACCACCACCTACAGCCAGAAACGGTTTATCTTCCTGCCAACTTTGGTGGGTCATTAACTTAATAAGCCATTTGATTGGGATCAAGTGAGTTGTTTTGTTTTTTGTTGTTAGTGCAGTTTCCAGGTACTTTAAAATTGAAAAAAAAAAATATTAAAGAGAGTGTTAAAGTAGGTTGATATTATAACAAAACATTGTCACTTTCCAAGACCTCCTCGAAGATTGAAGAAATGGAAACCATAGGTGAAATGCAAATTCAGTCACGTCCAAGCAAATTGTTCTGATTTCCAAAAAAAATAACCTAACTGCAGTCCAGAATAATAAATCAGCAAATAAAAGCGAAATGTCATGGAAAACACTTGAAGCTACAAAAAACGGATAGGAGTTGGGGGTATAGCTATTTGCAACTAGAAATAAGATACATGATAATAATCTATTCGTTTGAGTTATTGCGTTAAAGCTTCAAACTGATCATTAGATACCATCATTTTGTACTAAGCCTAAGAGTATGCAATAAATAAGTAATCTTTTGGGGAAAATAGTTTGATTGAACAGTTTTGGATTGTAAAGAGAATTGCATATCATTGAAGAGATGGCAGTTTTAAGACTGTAACGATCTTTAGAATTTGTAAAGTATTTGGTAGAAATTTTGTACCTTGTGATATACATATTTTCCTACCAAAATAAGATCCCAGATTGAAGTTGAAACCTTTTAACATTTTGAATCGGTTGAACAAGGTTTCATGGAAATTTTGGACTCAATTTTGGCAGTTTTACTATAAGCAAATGTCAAAATTGAATCTGACTCTCTCTGCTGCTCATTCGTAGGATTCTGTAATCGGGGAGAATATCTAAATAATTTGTTCAGCGATTGAATGATTGTGTTGATAGGTATAATTTTGATTGCTCCACGATCTTAAACGTTTTTCATTGAACAAAAATCAAAACGACTGAATGTTTGTTTAAGATCATGATGTTAGGATTGATATTTAGGATTTTAGGAAAGATCCGTGGATAGTAATGAAGCTTGTGTCTTAGTTCCTTGTAAAGTTTTCTTTTGAGTGTAATTTAAGTGAATATGCTTCAAAAAGGGGCTAATATCAAATTGCGATACACGAAATGACAAATACGATAAATCTTTTGGAGGTTAGCACAAAAGACAAAAATCTTAATGGAACTAAATGAACTTTGAGTCATACTTTCAAGAATTTTAGACAAAATCACGATGATACTGCCGCGAGATGTGATGGGTCAAATTGTTGCCACCTAAACCAACTGATTTGCAACCCCATTTGAATTGTCAATTAGTTTGCCTATAGTTTGCTCGGCACTGTTTCACGCGTTTTAAGTAATTTGTCATCTGTCTACAAAATTAATGAAATGGCGTATTTGGAATACTCTTAACGATTCGTGAATTCTGGAAGACAAAATTAAAAAAAAAAATGCATGACTTGATAGCACGTACTTGTTTTTATGTTCAAGTTGTTTGCACCTTAAGAACATTTGAATCCTTCTTTTCAGTGCATAAGCAACTCCTTGCATAGCTAAGAGTTGAAAAACAAGTATGCCATTTGATACTTGAATTTCAAAAATGAAGATAATATGTCGGTATATACTCCTTAAGAGTCAAAATTTCAGAAAGGCATAGACAAAAATTAAAGAAAAAATGCCTAATAAGCATTCTTAATAAAATTACGTATGCGTCTGAGTGAACTGCAAAATTTTGTACAATTTAAACCAGAAAAAAATCAATGTATAGAAATTTAATTTTGCAGTTCAAAACTTGAGCACAATTTTTGTTTTTTTTTTGCTTGAGCAGTTTTTAACTATTCAAACATTCTTATGTGTTTGTATATTTATTAATTTTTTTACTTTTTCCATTGGGTTGCCAAAAGAGATCAAGTGAATCAGAGGAGAAAAAAGTTCATAAATTTATAAATCTTCCGTCACAAAATTTTTGGGCAGATACCAAATTGCTTTCTCGGATAAATCTATTTTCAATTATTTAGTATTTTTAAATTAATATATAAATGGTTCTTAAGTATACATTTAAATTGCAACGTAAAAGCCATAAGGAACAATTCTGTTTGGTTTTTCCACTTAATATGACATTTTTTCGATGCAATTAAAGACGATGAACTTGCCGGCTAAATGAAAACAAAAACAAAAATTTGGCTTCAATTCAAAACCCACAATAATTTGTAGGTGTAACTAATTGGGTGAAAATAAGACAGGTGTATGTACCTACTTGAACTGACAGTCATTTTTATAAGCGTGTCAATTAATTAAATGATGATTGTTGCCTTATGATGTTTTGTTCTTTAATGTTCAATATAACATCATCAAGAAAATTTTAAAATGAAAAATAATAACCATACAAGGTTTGTTGAATTAAGTTTAATTTTGTTTAAAGTTTATTGTTTTTCTTTGTTTGTTAAATTTTCAAAGGTTTTAAAAGAGTTGAATAAATTATGCGAGTTTAATGGTATTAATATTTTCTGCTTCAGAGATTTTTTGTAGAAACGTGATACAGACAATTGAGAGAATTAATTCAACACATTTTCTTTAAGATATTCTTTGTTTTGTTAAGAAGAAAAAAAAAAAAAATAGATTAATCAAAGACTCGAGAACCATGAAACATTTTACTTTTCACATTTTGTTTGTTATTGCAGCAGGTAGGTTCTAAATTTGACTATACTCCAAATATTTTTTTCTTATTTGGATTTTCGTTTTGAAGAAAAGCAAAAAAGTCAGTATGTTCATTACATAAATTTACAAGATTAAAGATAAAGTATAGGAGGTGTACATTTACATTAACCACCATATTATTTTTACATTAAATATATGTAAATAATGGTTGAGTCCTAGCTTACTTATACTTTTGAACCACAAAAATTAACAAGCAAAAACAATCCTCAATGTTTTGACAGAATTTTTTCTTATTTTGACACTTTTTCATCAAATTTCTCCGGTTTCCTGATGCGTGTTTCAATGAAAATGAATGAATGAAACAAAGTAGTTGCACGTTTTAGTTGCGGTTTTGTAGGTTGGTAGGTACGGTACATGAAAAAAATTGGTATTGAGTACACTTTACACGGAAAGAATTGAAAAATCACCAATTGAAAAATTTGTTTTTGAAATTTACGAATTTACGAAAATATTGTTTTATTCGTAAATCAAGACATTTTTATCCCAAATTGATTTAAAAACTGGTAATTTAACATTCAAAACGTAGCATATTACAAAATTTGTTTTTTCGTGATTTGCAGTTAAAATACATGATTCAAGTTTGTAATTTTCATGGCAAAATACAACTTTTTGGAGTAATTTACTCTCCCAAAGAATAATTTCACAAAAAGCATTTAAAAATATTGATTTGCGATAAATACTTTGTAATTTAAATTGCACAATCACTGATTAAATATTTTTTTTTTTCGAAATTTGCAACTCCTTGAGAATAGTTGCAAATCACCAACAAAAAATTCTTAAATCACGACTTTTTTTTCGCAATTTACTTCTCGAAGAGATAAAGCACCACAACATGGTATGTATCTAATGATTAATGTGTGACACCAACGCTCTAAATTGGAAATTGGCATATTGGTTGCATGTTCGCTCCGCAACTGGAGGGTTGCGAGTTCAGATCGAAGTAGAGTCAAGCGTAAAGTATTTATTTCAAATAAATAAAATAAATAAAATTAAGTGCGTATACCTGCAAAATAAAGAGTTGAGCAAGATTGATCTTTCGTGATAATATCACGAAATAAGTAAGAGTGGTGATCACAAATCTCTTTTGCAAATTTACAAATTGTGCAATTGAGGAATATTTGGATCAAATTGTGATTTGTTGTTCGTAATTTTTGTTTACTCTCGACAGAATAATTGATACTTAAGAGTGTTGATTTACGATTTTTGAGTATCAATATCTTCATTTTGCTCATTTTCGCAAATTGCGAGCAAAAAGTCGTAAATTACGAAATCCCAAGCCAAGGTTTAAATCGGGATTAATTTTTCTTAATTTGCAGCTCATTTTTCGTGATCTGATTCATGGATCAGATCTTTCCGTGTACATTTGAATATTGTAGTTATATAAATTTATGTAATTGATATTGTATGTCGTATGGATCTCAATGAAAAATTCGTCGAGTACTCTGTAGCTCAGGGGCTCTTTTAGGTAGCCACGCTACTGAATTGAGCTACTTTACTATGAAATTTTATTGAAAGGCACAAAAAATATGGATGACATTTACATGAAATGCGGTATTTTAAAAATTGGAAGTTAGAATATTTCGAGAGCTTGAAATGACGGAATAATTTCAAGGTTGGATTTGAATTCCAAACATCAAAAAATTATTGAAAACTAGTCAAGAAAAAGTAAAAAGAAATTTTGTCGCACAATGTTATTTTTAACCAAAAGTACTTATTTAAATTATCGACAGAGTATCAATAATTTAATTGAAGAAGAGATACAATTAGTCATTTCTCTTTATAAAACTCCTTACTAATCAATTATTATAATCTTAAGAGGTGAGATAGAGTTTAAGCCAGTACTATCTCCCTTTTTAGGAATTATTATTTAATACAGCTTGATAATAAATTACACGACGACTTTAGAGTCATGACTTTTTTCGAAATTCAATTAGTGCAAACGAGAGAAAACGTCTGATCTCCCCTTCGCACTCATTTAATTTCGAAAAAAGTCATGACTCTAAAGTCGTCGTGTAATAGGGCACCTAGTAAAAGCTGGAGCCGAATTACCGCGTCAATGACCGAGTCAGTGATCAAATGAACCAGTAACCTCTTCAAATGTTGGTATATAAAATTGCTCGAAACGTGAGCGATAATGTCAAACTCACATAATTTAGTCACGTTTGCTTTTTAGTCATCACTGATAAGATCCAATTTTGTGTTTAGGAAAATCAAGGAATCTATCAGCAGTTTTGGCCGATAAGCAAAGAAGTCTTCTCTTAATACTCGAAAGTTTATTGGTATACTAATAGGTAGCTTAACAATATCTTATTTTTTCCCTAGTGGGAATATCCAATAGTGGTTCACGAGGTCTTTGCACAATCCCACAAGGTCAAAAATACTTAAATATACTAGAGCCCTTATACTGATTTAATATTTAATAAACTAAGACTTACATTGACCAAATTCTCTCGTCGTATTTCATTGACTTCATCGTGTTTTGATATACGCTTACGCCAATCGTCCTCTCCACTTTTTTGCAATGCTGCCAATCGGTCGGCAATCGAACCGGTCTTCGTTATTGTAATAGTCCTCTGATCTGGACCCATGACCTAAAATCAAAATAACCCCATTAGTACCTATATAATATAACATATGACCAAGTTAAAAGTTTGTCGAGTATATTCGATTCGTTCGAAAGGTGTTAGTTATACACATTACGTCTTTCATCACCAACCTGGGTTAAACTGCGTTTTAAGCCGCCACGTAAAAAATCCGGTAAAGCTGATGGATTTTCCTGTTGTGCCTGTTTCTCTGGCTGTGGTTGTTGTGTCTCTTGCTGCTGGTTTTGCTGATATGATCTACTGCTGCTGTATTCGGCTGCTTTCGGTTTCTCTAGAGCATCTTTGCCAGACGGCGACAACGACAACGACGAGGCAGTCGGTTTTAGACTCTGGCCACCAGCAACATTGCGTAGTTTGACAAAACCACCACTTAATGCTGGTAATTGTTGTGGTCCTAGACCAGTATAAGATGATGATGCTGCAGCTGATGTTGCTATTGGATCTGATGGCGCGCCAGTTGGTGGCAAGGAAGAGTGGCTTTTACTTTTTGCGATGAGGTTTCTGTAAGTAGACAACAAAAAGAGAAAAAATTAAATGAAAATAAATGAAGACACACATATTGAAAGGCAAAAGATCAAGAAGAGTCTTCAATTTATTGAAATAATTTTCCTCCATGTCTTACTCGGCGGCGCGGCGTACAGTCATCACCAGTCATTACTGTTGACTTTTGTGGTGCCATTTAATTTGCTTTCCCATGAGCTGCTCAACTTCATGCCACAAAAAGTCAACTAAATGACAAACAAACGACGGCGACCACGACGAGAACGACATCGACAATGACGACAAGATGATGATGACAATGTCATGGTTGAAGTGGTTAGCTGCTTCAATTGCAGCTCAACAGAGGGTATAACGAAGAAAGTTCCACAATTCGCCAAGAATGGAAAACCGTACCCCGTCTTCAGCATTAACATAAGAGACCGCGATAGAGTGATATTCTGCAATCAAGCTAAACAAATGCACTTTCAAGATCAATTGAGCGGTTATGATGAACAAATAGTTGAGTAATTTTCTTAATGTGTTGATGCTTGATGCAGAAATGAAGAAAATGCAGTAAGTGTAAGAAATGGAATGTTGCAATTGCGGCAAAGGCAAAACTATTTTTATTTTATTATCGTTTGACAGATCATCAATTTATGTGAATTTGAGGATTAGTCCGACAAAGACTTGTTCATTTGAAAAAGAAAACTCACCTGCTTTACGGTTTTGTGGGGATTTAATGTTTCAGAAAAGCCGATGTCAAGACAGTGTCAAGAGAGAGGGAGAGAGTTTGATTCATTATAGATGGTTAGTGTCAAGAAGAAAAGGGGAAAATTAAACCTTAAAGTTAAGTGCCGTAAAGTTGTGCAGTGTCAGATAAATAATAAATAAGTCAAGCAAAGAGAATCAATCAGTAAGGTTTGCTAAATTTTTCAGCATTAAAAATTAACGTGTAAGTAAGGATGTCGAAAAGAAAGTTGGTTTTGTTTGGCATATATTTAATTGTTCATTGAACAGCTCATTACAGTAACAGCACTATTGGAAACAGTACAAAATTTACCCCTAAAAGTTACATATGCGAACAGCACATGGCAACACTATTGAAAATTCACGCAAATAAAACCGTTACACAAAAAAAAAATAGAAGAAAGGCATTTAAATCATTTTTGTTTGTTTTTTTTTTAAACAACTGCTAAAATAGCTTAGAGGCTTGAAAAAATATGAATATATGCAAACAAAAATCTAAAGTCGCGGTTTTTTAAAAAAAACTAATTTTTATAAAAATAAAGTTTTGGTAACATTAAAAAAAATTTAAAAAAAAAAATATTGGTAACCTGATTTGAAATATTGATTTTCAACAAAAAAAAAAATATTTTTGTATCCAATGTTTTTGATAAAAAAATCTTTGTGTTATTTTACGTATGGTGTTCATTTTGGTAAACAAAATTACCAAAAACCGTTATTAACGGTACCTGCCATATAACTTTTTTTTTTAATTTAAGATTTCCTCATTAACGTCTTAAGTGATTGTTATCAAAATTTGTACGCAAAAGCTCTTTTCAAATGTCATACCAAATGGCATACCAAAATTAAAAACAAAAAATAAATTTTGGACTTAAAGGAAAATTAATTTTTTGGAAAATTCAGCATTTTGAAAACATGTACATGAATTTTTTATATTATAAATACTTAAAATTGGTAAACCATTTTTTTTTAAATGTGATAAAAATTTTATATATAGAAATTAGTTTTTAAAAAACCCGCTACAACAATTTTATTTTTTGTATTATTGATATGTTTTCATAACATCAAATGGCATTGTTTTGAGCTCTAAGTACCTTACGAGTTGTTTATACCATATAAAGAGGACGATTTAAATTTTGTTTCTATTTTTCTATTATATTCTGTAATTACAAGTTAAAGTTCTTAAGCTCCAAGTAACTTGAACATAGGCTTAGGCTGTAGGTCAATGCAAAACTTACTTAGAGTTACAAAAAGTTTAAAAAAATCGTGGCTTAGGCTGTAGGTCGAGGTACAAACAGACAGACAGAATTGTGCAACACACTTTTTTCGAATTTTCATCGTAATGTCGTGTTTGATTGTTATCTCGAATTTTTTGTTTGCACGACTCCAAAACTTGCTCTATAGTACCTATATCACAAGTAAAAAACAGAGTACTTGCTTATATAAACATAGACGGTGCTCACATTGGACTAAGAAACTGAATTTTTTTACTTTACAGTATTCACATCTCGCTTCCACTCCTTCATTGACGGTGTTTTTCAGTCCAATGACGGTGTTCATATTCACATCTTATTTAAATGAAGGAGTGGAATCCCGATGTGAATACTGAAACGTCAAAGAAAATGCAATTTTTCAGTGCAATATGAACACCGAACTGAAGTGAGATAAGAATACTGAAAAATACAGTTTTTCAGGCTACTGTCAATCAATTTGAGAAGAAATCATAAGAGTGGACTTGTGGCTTTTCAAAAAGCTACAAAACAATACTGTCAGTATTGCCGTTGTTTTTCTATTAATTTTTTCCATTTAAAATTAAATTAATCCCTACAGCGACTTTAGGCCCATCCAAGGTGACTTTTTTAAACGACCAATAAAAAAATTGTTTATCTAACTAATCTAAAATTCGCTGGCATCAAATATTTTATTTCTCATCTCACGTACTTGCAAAACAATATAATTTTTGTTTTTAATTTTTATTCAAATAATATGTACAAATCCGTGATTCGTTAAACTTTCCCATTTGAAAATATCCAAGTACCTACCTACCAACTAATGCCAGAGTCAAAGAAAAATAAGGAAAACTTTTATATGAATGCATACAATGTCGTTGTCATTTGAAATTAAGGCATGGTCACGATTTTTGGTAGCAATGCAAAACTTAAAAAAGCAAAAGGTCATTTCGGAAAGAGGCCATGTTTGAGACGATGCGATGAGATGAAATATATACAAAGATTCTTCTGTAAAGATCGCCTACATCAACGGATGAATGCACTTATTTTAGAGAGTCCGCTGGCGGGCGGTGCGGAGTAGCCAACGGCAACGACCAATGATGATACCGAGGAGCTAGCTCTTCTTCAATTTAATTCACTTCTGGTTGCCATTGCCATTAATTGTATACCAAGAGAACGGCTGACGAGCGAAGACCAACGACGACGATGACGACGGAAAGATTACCCTTTTATCTGGCATTTGAATGACTTTTATCCGCCATTGATGTTTTAAATCTCTGACTGGAGAATATAAGTTATAAATAGAAGTGGCTAAATTGTGCTGGTCACGTCTGGCACAGTAAAAAAAAACAAAAACAAAAACAAAACGGATGCTCCGTTGCTTATTTAGAGGAAAGTTGATCAGGAGTTTTAAGATTTTTTTTAGTTCAAATAACATGACCCATAGAAGTGGGTTATATCTTAAAAAGTTCATTGGTCTTTGATAATGAAAAGAGATTCGCTCAATTACTCGGTCTATATGGGGCAGGTATTGATTTCGTATGGAAACAAATTACGAGAATTCAATCAAATCTAACATAGAGAAGACCAAACAAAAATGGGTTCTCCTTATACCGCCTGTCCTTTTTGTTCTTTGCATCCCATGCATTCATGCGTCTGTGTGTCTAGGTTTGTATCATCCATCAAGCTAGAGCTTTAATGTATGGACACATTGGATTTAAATTGTGCCAAAGAGCATTTTAATGTGATATCCTGGAAGAGAGATTTGAATTCTTGTTTTAGCTCATCCAGAACAATAATTTTAATTTTTTAAAAATTTTTTCTAACACTGCTTTATCGATTTTGATTAATTTAATAATCTAATCTAATATAATTTCATGTTATTTCCGAATATTTCTTTAAAATTTTTTCAACTTTTCAATTATTCAAGAATTTTGTAAATTACAAGTATTAAATGCAAAATTCCTAGATTTTAAAGTTTTGCCATTTTTGTCTATGGCTTAACTTGTTGCTCTTTCTTTAAAGATATGTATGAATTGTATAACTAAGTAAATTACTTTTGAATGTTGTCACTTTATCCAATAGAACAAATTGAAAGCACCACATAATATGTTTAAAACTTTCTGAAAAACTTCTACGTTAACTAACTTTTACAAATAATTGGTTATACGCACACTGGTAGCACAACTTAAATTGGACTAGTCATCAAAAATTCTAAAAAGCTAATTTTGTTGCTACTTCAACTTTATTTTGTACGAAAACACAATATACAACAGGTAGAACATGAATCCTTGAATATAAAGTGCACTTTTATGACTTTTTTGTTAAGAATAAAAACCACAACAAAGAAGTTGGTACCACCAAAAAAAAAAAAAAAGTCCAGAATTTTAACCCAAACTTTTAAATAAAACCGCTTTGTACTTCTTTTTTTTTACAAAGGATTTCCATCCGAACTACTCAAATGGAAAGAAAATGATATTAAAACTCTCCAAAGTTTGTAAAAAAAAAATGAACAAACTAACGGTAAATTTGAAATATTATCCTTCGTATTCGAATACCTACCTACTCAACTCATTCACACATAAAAACCATAGAAATGAACCGAGTTCTCATTGTAAAGAGCACTTAATTAGAGAAATAATATTATATCTTCCTCGACAACAGGTAGAAAGAATGTGATGATGCATTTTATGTCCTAAGGGGTTTTTAACTCACTTTTGTCTGGTATATCCTGGTTTTTGCTTCTTGTTTTTTATTTTTAATAAAAAGAATAATAAATATGAGCTTATAATTTCAACTGAAGTTGAGTCTACTCACATCTATTCATATGAGTATAAAGTTTGCATTGTAAAGTATACATCACGTTAATGTGAAGCAAGCATGCGAGTTAAGTATTTTTTGTGAAGAAAAAATCTAAAAAAAATCGTTTTTTCGCAGTCACTAGGTCAAAAGTTTCTGTTGAATGAGCCTACATGGTAGGAGAAACAACTTCATGCTATTCATAATGGAATATGAGAGCAAATTGATTCTCAACTCTAAGGGAGTTATGTGAATATGAATGGGGATCAGGATGTGAGATTATGGAATCCAAAATGTGTGATGAGATGATGAATGTCAATGTTTGAAGAGGACTCAATGACAGGAAAAAAATCTTTCAAAAAAGGTAAAATGTATTGAATAGAAAAAGTCAACTTTGAAGAAGTGAGCTATTATAGGAACGTGCATACAGTCTGCTACGGAGTTTAGCAAATTGGCAAGAGGATTTGACATGATTGCAGCCATTTCTCAATCAATAAAATGTTTAAAAAAAAAATTCAAACAAGCAAATTAATTGTTTTTGCTAAAAAAATTTGCTTATTTACTTTATTTTTATTTAGCTGCTCTTTTTACTTTTCTTATGATTCCCTAGAGGAGAAATTTGAATTTTTGTTTTAGATCATTTGGTACGGGTATCTGCCACACAGTAATTTTTTTAACATCGAGATTCTAGCAAACCTGTGTGTTTTGAGAGTATTTTCTTTATTTGTTATATCCATTTACTTCATTCATGGCAAGCAAATTTTGTTCAAATTTTCTCTCAAGCACTTTAACAAGTATTGAAACTATTTTTTTTTTGTAAAAAAAAAAAAAAGAAGCAAAATAATTTAGTTGGGACTTTTTTTTAAACTTTTCTTTAAACAATGTCAGAAACTGTATATTCAAAGAAAAATATTTTTTTTATCAGTATGATTGCAAATACACAACTTTTATGTAAAAATTAAAATTCCCACCGTCTCACTCCTGAATTATATTCCATTCAGAATTATTAACCAACAAAATGTTACACATACGCCACCATACCCAACATCGCCAATATGGTTTACAAAGCTATAAGGTACATATTTACACAGGGTGTCCGATAATTCGTCAATAATATTTAAGGGCATGATTCTTGAGTACATTCTAAGAAAAAATCGTATTGGGAAAACTCTATTTCCCCCTGGAAGACAATTTCTGAAAAGTGGGTTACCATTGTTATGCAAAATTCATTTGGCATTTTCTGGTTTTGCCTTAGTCGTTAAATATTTTTTTTTAATTCTCAAATTTTGATGGGCAATTGCCGTTTTCTTTTTCATTTATTATACTTTCCAATAATTTTGTAGTCAACATTTGGCATTTAATTGTTTTGCGAGTTTTTGATTTCCATTAAATTACATGCCGTAAAATTTCCCGCGAAATTTTAAGGCATATAATTTATTGACAGTCAAAAACTAGCACAACAATTGCATGCCAAATTAAAAAAAAAATACATAACAAAATGCTTAAAATTTGCAAATCCTTACAACGCCAGTCAAACAAAATACGAAGTGAAAATTGCGAAACAAAAAATGCAAAGTTATGATCTGTCAAATAATAAAAAACAAAACATTGTTCGCCAAACGTAAAATGCGGAGCAGCGAAATACTAATTCAAAAAAATTCGAAACAAAAAATTTCAAATGATTTTTGAGAAATTTAGTTTCAAAGTCAAAATTTTTGAAATTTTGCGTTCTTTCGGCATATTAATGGAAATTTAGTGGCAAATTTAAAAAAAGTCAAAAATTATTTCTTCTAAGTGGTCATACTACATTTAAATGGGTATAAAATGAAACTCTAATAAAATTTTTGGGGTAATGTGTGATACGGAATAACCTTAAAACCCAACTGCCAAAAAAAGAAAAATTGTCCACTTTATCAGGAATGTTGTGCAATTTGTCACAGTTATAACCCAAAAATTAAAAAATCTGGTCGATTTGTCACAGTTTTAATAAAGTAAGTTTTTATACCTAAAACCAAAATGCTCAGTTTAAAAAAATTAAGACAAATGTCAAAAATGTCTTTACGTCATTTACGAATAACATTCACATATCCACACCAATACCTGTCAGATGTAGAGTAGTGAAGGTACTTTAAGGGTATGCAAAGTTTATAAAATAAATTTCATAAAAGTTCAGTTTTGTTGGATGTCCTAACCTCATTTTCTAGATTATGATATTAATTCGAAGTAAATTCTATTCTATTTATCTTCCCAATTCAGTTCCGATAATTATGGCTCAAAGAGTAAACATTTGCACTGATGCTATATGTATTCATTAATATTCTTCAACATTAATTGACAGGTGTGAGTCTTGAATATAAAAGAAACAGTAATTTTTTATTAAATTTTACTTAAGAATTTTACTTTCACACTTTTGCTAATTTGCGATAATTATTAATTCGACTTCGCATTATAGATTTTTAATTAAAATAATTTGGTTCAAATATTTAAAACGTAGATAAAAATTATACCTTTGAAGTCCAATTATTAATGTTTCAGCTTTCATCGATACACAAAATTCATTCTATTATTCATATCCATTAGTCAAGCTCATGGTCTGTAAATTCTATTATGGCTACTGTAACAATTAATAGTAAAAGTGTAACCACAAAAAAGGCGATATGGCCAAGCCTTTTTATGTAGGTATAGGCTCTTACGCAACGCAATACGCAACCCAATGATATATTAAACTAATGACCTGTCAAACAATGACAACTTTCCATTTTTATGCTCTGTATGAACTGTTTTTCCTTTTTTTTATTCCAGAGAAAAAAGGTTTAACTCGTCATTATTTTAGAATCACTGACCCGCGTAACTATATAAGTTTCTCAAAATGATCATGAACACACCTCTGGCGAAAAGGTCATCATTGAATCGAATCGGGATGACTACGAGCGGTTACACCATTTTATACTAATTTAATTGTCTTGAAATTTAAACAAGCCCATCACATAATCACTTAAAGTTCAATTAGTTGATAAAGCATCAAATCAAAAGCGTGTATTCGCGTGCTTCAGTGTTATAATTTAATAAAATCACAATCTGTGTGGAAAGGCGAGGCATATTGTTGGCCTAGGAAAAAAAAAACACGCAAATCAACTTGCCACGCGACGACTGACAACACGAGGAAGATTAGATAGAAGATTTCTTTTAAATTATGGGACTTAAGTGGAATTCATCTACATCACGAGGCTTTCTGGAAGCTTAAGACATTTTGGCAGTTAGTATAGTTCTGAAGAGATATGCAAATTTGGGTCGTTTTTGTGGCGAATACAAATGTGTGTTTTTATGGAACTGTTGCGGCTTGTTTCGTTTTGGAAAAATATGTATCCTCATCCATAGAATCTGTAGCTGAGCTGGAACTGACAGTGTTAGTCTTATCTAAACTATCTGAGCTGGACCTGTCAGTTAGTTAGTCTTATCTAAACTATCAATAATTTTCATTTTCATATGAAACGACAAGAATTTTAGTTTGCTAGCATCAAGTCTTAATTTAATTCATGAGAGACAGGCGCTGCAGCAGGTGGGGTTACATGGGGCTTGATCTCCCAAATATCTGGAATATAAAATATGGCTCCATTTTCACCGTACAATATGAAAAAAACAAGATCTTCTATTACTCGTCAAAAAAAGGTAGGTACGGGAGCCAATCCTATCTTTTGACTCCTTTCAGTGATGCTGAGCGGGGTTTCAAAAGAATGCAATCTTTTGTGAATGCACTCTCTAAAAACACAAAGATTGCTTTTACTGGCTTCACTTTGAGATTTCCGACTTCAAATTAAGCAATTACCATTACTTTGATACCAAAGACATTCATTTGTTTCACAATTCAATTTACAGCAATCAATTGAATGCATTCTTTTCAGAATTCAAACGTGCATTCTTGTGTACAAAAATGAAAAGGTAAACAAAATAAAAACAATTATTGTTCTTAGACATTTTATGAAGATTGGCTGCACTTGTAGTCAGGATTGATTTTTCCCCTTAAAAATTATTTTTTCTTTAGTCATGAGTAAAGATCTCAATATCCGAAGAATGCATTCAATGCCTTCTGACATTTAAACATGAGCACAACATCGTTTATCCATCGTATCGAATCGTTTTTAAGGAAAAATTATACAGAGATAGCTACGTACTTTATTTTTCTTTTTTAATGCACATTTTTATTTCTACTGAATTTCGATGCTATTCACCTATTTAAATGGAACGCGTTGCTTCATCTCTTTTATATGAAAAAGCGATTATGGATAACAAAAAAAAAATATATATATAAAACGCTCTTTTCATTCAACGATGTTCATATACGTAGCTTTATAGCAGCAGTTGAGTGGAAATATAGGAAATAATTTCATTTATGACAGACTATACAGACAGTTGGCGCGGCGCGGCGTTTTTTTAAATGCTGCTCTAGTGACCTGACTACGCTTTTATATGAGCACACAAAGGCGAGCAAAATTGAAATGTCATGGAGTCAAGTGAGAAAATTGGAAAATGAAAAGTTTCATTAAATTATTATTTTTTTGTTTAAATAATTTGGTTGATTAAATTGATTTAAAGAGTCAGCTGTTGGGATAATCTTGATGTTATGATTGTCTTCGGTGTTTTGGTGGATAAAACATTACAAAATGTAGATAAAATTCTGATGTCATACGTTATAAAAAAATTACGTATATATTTTTTAATTTTTCACTCAGAAGAATGTAAAATGTTTTTGGCTTCAAGTTACTTTTCAGTCTAGTTAAAAAATATTTATATATTTATATGCACATCAAGGGTGTTTGCTTTAAGTTGGCATCCCTATTTTAACTGACGGCCATTTTGTCAGCTGTCAAGTGATTTATTTTTAGTGTGGTTTGGCAACATGAATACACTGACGACTGAACAACGCTTCTAAATTGTGCAAATTTATTTTGAAAATCATGGTTTTATCCTAAATACGTATCGCGCGAATTTTATTTAGCGATGAAGCTCACTTTTGGTTAAATGGATACGTCAATAAACAAATATGCCGTTTGTGTAGTGATGATTATCCTCAAGTGTATGTTAAAATACCGTTAAAACTGACTGTTTCGTCTTCTTTAGGGTTTGGTGGAATAATTGGTCACCGTTTGGTAACCGCATAGTTTCACGTTACGGACCCGTGAATCGGCCTCCAAGTGCCATTTAACGCCGCTTGACCATTTTCTGTGGGGATATGTGAAATCGCTAGTCTATACCGATAAGCCCGAAACGACTGATTACTTGGAGGACAACATTCTCCTTTGTTTTGCCGATATACGGCCAGAAATCTTGGAAAAAGTCAGCGAAAATTGGACATCCAGGTAAGACTACATCCGAGCCAGCCGTGGCGGTTATATGTCAGATATCAAATGCCAGAAGATTATCTTTCGAATGAATTAAATTTTATGTCAATTTAAAAAACCATCTTTGTTTTATTCCATTTCAAAGTTCTATGCCTCTAAAAAAAACACCTTTGACAATAATTAGAACATAAATCAGAGAGAGTTCAGGACACAAAAGAGCAATATAGTTTCTCTGTACAATGCCACCATCGCACACTCGAACAAGCCTTTCATTGACAACTGATTTATCGGGTCAACAAAGCTAATAATGAACGAACCTATTATTAAAAACAAAATGTCAACAGACAAGCCGGAGAGAAAAGTTAAATGTTCAGCTTGTTTTTGCGTTGCGTCTGGCGCATGCGATGCTTATGAGTCGAGCTTTCAGTTTAACACACGGCAACGCAACGCATCCGACGGATTTTATGGGTTGGCCCTTTAAAGCGTACGGAAGAAATATCCCTATAATTTTTGAAGAATATAGCACCTAATTCACTTGTCTTGCATAGGTGTCAGTTTAGCTATATTCAGTTTTATTTATGAAGATTTATGTCTAGTTTAGTTATAGATTCAATTATAACAAACCTTCACTCCATTTTATCTCAATTTTAAATTATTCAAATAAACGTATAGGTAATTAATATGTTAATTAGCTTTAAGACTTTCGATTTTAACTCTACAAATTCATTCTAGGAGCAACGCCGTTTCTTAAGTATCTTTAGATAAATATTATAATAGCACAAGCTTCGTTCAATGAACATGGCTGGCTATAACTTAAAACAAAACCGACCTATATATACAAATTAATTGCAAAAACAAAGGCAAACAAATGCTTCACTCTTTAAACGTGTTCCACATGATAAGACTACTGTGAATGCCACCTTTTTTTAATATTATAGAATTAAAGTTATGCGAGTCTATGTATGTATCTATACAGGTGGAACTCTGACATAATAGAATAAAAAAACGAATAAATTAATAACAAATGCGAAAAGCAGGAAAATTCGCAATATCTTTACCTGCGATTTAGTTATATAAGGGTAAGTCACGGATTTGTTAACAAGAATTGTGAATTTAGTATATTATTATAAAATTGCTAAAGCTGATGAGTTCTTTCTACTCGTGCTGTTTAGGTCTACTTATTTACTAAGTGGTTTCTCATATATGGTTCACATTATAAAGAAGATATGAATATGAATGTTTAAACAAAGAGCGAACGTAACTGACCAAACAGAATAGTTTACCTAGTTTGTAGCTGTGGCGCAAGTGAATTTTTTTTTTCAAAAGAGACATAACATCTCAAAAACAGTTACCACATCCACAGTATCCACATGTCAAAATTAAAGTTTGATGAAATTTTATGAGATTGTCAAATTCGTATTTTGAAAATTGTTTTCTTTTAGAGCTACTTTTTTCCTTGACAGATCCGTATTGTTTTCAATTAATGCAAGTAAAATTGTGTGACATGGACTGTCACCTAAAATGTGTCTTCGGAAATTTTCATTGAACGCACCCAAAAATATGGCAACGCACTAATTTTCTGACAGCAAAATTTCGACTTGTGGTACACTATTGAACTAAAAACTGGATTTCTTTAACTTATTAAGTAGGCATAAAAATATCTCACTCCCACTCTTTTAGTAGTAGGGATATGAAAATACTGAAATGTCAAAAACAATGCAGTTTTAATCCCATGTGAACACTTTCTTGTGGACTTTATTTAAGTGACCGATTATAGTGAGCGATTTTTTAGCTGCAGCTACTTCTTCCAACAAATCTCTGAGAAAACTCATTTGAGTTCAAGAGTTAGTTGAGAATTGGCGTGTTTTTACTGTTTCCGAAAATCCATTGCGTGACAAAATTTGGATTTTTGTCTCTAACAAAAAAACATATGGTGTTTGATGTGCTAAATTCGAATCTGCCTCAGAAGTGCTCTAGCTAGCCATGTTTTTGAGATTTTCGAATATAAAGTTTTGAAAAGAGGCCTATTTTATTTTATTTGCGGTTTCGTTCTAAAATTTCAAAATTAAAAATTTCTAAAAGTAAGAACGAGAACGTCCAACTCAATTTTGCACTTTATTTCGTTTATTTTGCTTATGTAAATATTTACTGTTCTGCTCCCCCACGTTTAAAGACAATCAGCTGCGTCTGCGTGGTACAAACAAAATGTCTTCTACTAGGTGCACGTAAGATCTAAACGAAAGGAGTATGTAAGGTACATAGATGCACAAAGTAAATTTACCTTAATGGCATAAAAACGAAGAGCTCAACCGTGAATCGCGTGTTAATTGCTACTTTAAGATAGTATACTCATTTTCCCAATGTTGTAATATAGCATCATCAACAAAAACCACAGAAAAATACAACTCTAGCATAGGTTGGAATTTTTGTGTCTACAATGTTTTATAGGATTTTGTTGGTATATTAAGTCTGTTTGTTGCTATTAGGCACTTCTAGCCTTACATCAGCCTTCCTACCAACCTATCTACCTAACCTACCTACCTACCACCTGGGGGCGCGATTATTGCAATTCATTTCGCATCCGTAATCGGCTGAATGAATCTGTTTAACGAGCTTGTGTCTGTTGGCGAATGATGTAATTACGAAAACGATGAAGCCAATAAATACAATTTCTGATACTGCAAAGTGGATATAAATGTTTAGAGGAAAAGCAATACAAAATTTAATGATGTAACAATTGGAAAAAAATATATTTTATATTTAATTGCAATTAATGTTTTTAGCTAATGAATTATAATAATATTAAGTCTCTTTAAAAAAAACCCTATTA
This sequence comes from Dasysyrphus albostriatus, assembly GCA_946251815.1. Lineage (NCBI taxonomy): Eukaryota > Metazoa > Arthropoda > Insecta > Diptera > Syrphidae > Dasysyrphus > Dasysyrphus albostriatus. The sequence goes on from OX276336.1 coordinate 146,479,435, forward strand.
GAAATGTGCATTTAAAATTAATACTTTTGTCTACTTTCACTTTCTGGGAAATGTTGTTGTGTGATTAGTTTTGGATTTGTTTCCTGAAAACAAAAAAATATATTTTTGTTGTCCTTTGACTTTTGAAAGTAGCTGAATTTTGCATACATTTGGTACAAATGTTCAGTTGTACAAACTCGATTCCAAATTCGATACTTGGGTTCAGCAATTTTAGCTCAGCGATTTCGGCGGATTAAGTGAGGTTCAAGTAAGTGATACTAGCTAATCAAATGCTTCAACCATAATTGGAGCACAGTTTTTCACAGTTTTTTACGGATACAAATTTGAACCACATTTTTTCAGCTGACCTTAATACTACGTTTTTATTAAGCCAATTTCACATTTCGAAATGAGATATTTTCAAACAAATTTGCACGAGATTAGGTTGGAAATTAAGTCAAAACTTTTTGAACGCACCCAATTGACCACAGTTTGAAGAGCTATGAAAATGTCAAAATTAAATGGAAATAGAAAGAAAAAACAGCAACGCAAAGCGATTAACAGCCAGTTTAAATTCAGAAATGCAATGAGCTGTCAAACGAAACTACCAAATTACAAATGAAAACACTTTTTCTGTGATTTGCGAAATTGCCTCATTTTGGATGTAATGAAAACGTAATACGAGTATGTATAAATCCTTTTGAGAGGGTATTTTATTTGCAAATTCTTTTTGTCAGTTTGAATTCATCATAGTTATTAACTACTCATACCACTAATGGCTAGTTTGTCGCAAGATCATCCTTGTTTCGGGGTTAAATCTGAGTTAACTTCAAAAACGTGTTCTACGGCCTAAGGACCAGTTTTTCAGTGCGGGATCATCCTAGTCTCGGGGTTAAACCTGAGTTAACTCCAGATACGTGTTTATCAGTTAAAATTAACTCCGAGTTAACTCACCCACTTTGGTGCGTTAACTCAGGGACTAGGTTCCAAGTTGAGTGCCTTTTCAGCTGTGTTGCCATCTCGATTTTGATAATAAAAGTTATTGTTAGTGCAATTCCGTCGTGGCACCATCTCTATTCTCATCCGAGAATGGCGTAGAATGGTGATATTCATAGTGTCGCACATCGATGGTCCATCCATCCATCCATCCTTAACTGAAAAACTGTTTCTCAGTTAACTCGGGGTTAATTTATTTTCTAGATTGGCTTGATTCTGATTCTGATTCAACTCAGTCACTTAAGTCTCTTTTTTCTCAAAAACTTTAACTGAAACTTATTTTGTTTTATTTTTAATGCTTATATTCCAGTATTAGGTAGGTACTTTTGTTGTATTATATGTGCCAAAATTGTAGGACATTTTCGGAAACTTACTTCATTATTTTCCAAATAACAAACTTTAGGACATATTTAAAGTTGTGGTTAATTTACACAAATATTTTACATATAAAAATGACCTGAAATAAGTCAAGATTATAATGGGAGACAAATTTCGAAAATCACTTGACAAATTCAAATGAAATTAAACATTTTGTCAAGAATTTTCTTTTATTTCTGTCTAGTCGTATTTCAAGCCATACAAAATGAATGGACACACAATTTTTTATTACATTGACATTTGTGATACTTTCATCTTTCTATTGACACCTCAACTTTAAAGATCCAAGGAGTATTTCTCGATATACAGCCGACTTGTTTGCAGGTCCATTGTGAAGTTTAGGATTATTGCTTACATTTTGCACTTCAAAAAGTAAGCGCAAGTGCGAGCAGTCGAACAATGGATATCCCGAACATTTATTTACACACGGTATTAAGAGAAATAAGGAAATACTTTTATTTTTTAGTTAAGTTTTTTGATCCCTAAGGGTCAACATTCGGGCAAGACATTGTAGTGCTAGAATTTAAAGACTAGGTATTGGCTCATGGAAGGAAATTGCTTTTCAAGTAAATATTTTACTACTTCCTTTCGCACATACATGTGAGTACGTGTTGTTCCTCTGCAACTCCTTATTTGGTTTCGATAAAAATCGAATGCCTTACAGGTCCATAACCTTCAAATCAATAAAAAGAAATCGAATGAAATAACTACAAACAAAAGGGAATCTCAACCTAGAAAATACCGACCTGTCGATGCTAGCTGGCTGCAGTGTAAGTCTTCATTCAACAAAATAGCTTACCGCATTAGGATTTGCCGGCTTTATTTGAAATTTATCGGTTCTATTAAAATCTCATAGAACCAAAATACAAGATTCCCTATCTTCCTTTCCTTTGTCCGGCTAACAATTTATGGCATCCCATTCATATATAGCCTGGAAGCAAGCCGCACGGCTGCAGTAGTGCATTTGGAAGTTGTTGTAGATGTGGCATTGCCGCCACCGCATGCATAAGGTTTATAAGCAACCTGTGCCATCTCAACCTGCTGCAAAATCCCTCCAAATAAAGTACTCTGGCCGGCTGAAGCTGTACGTAATAGCCAATAACAAAGAACAAAACACCTTATCAAGTTCTATTGATTCCATTTTCGTGCACTTGGCCATGCAGCATCATCCTCTTCGCAGAACCGTACCATATATAAACAAAACAGAACGATATGCATCTTCAACTATACTTGACTTGACTCCTTGTAGCCACTCTCTTAAATTGGCTTTGTGGCGTTCGTTGCTGCGTGTCCAAGTTAAAATAAAAATAAAATTATGCTCCTTCTTTCTCGAGGAGCATTAAACTGGTCCGTGATCCAATAGATTTAGCCAGCGTTCATCCTCCGCAACCACAGCCGACATCCCTGTCGACATCGTTGTTTCGGTCGGCTACGTTAAGGCTGATGGTGTGCTGCGGCCGGTGCAGCAGCAGAATATCCCGACACAACTATCTCTCACTTTAAGATGATAGTCCCGCGATTAAAGATAACATCCTCACTCGAATGTAATTTACGACGTTTTAACATTGAAGTCCATGTAGGTAGAGGTTAGGCCAGAACCCAGAGAACCCATAGTCAGAGTCAGAGAAGAGCATTTGTTCCTTGTTATTTTTTTTTTTGTGGGCTTAGTGAGATCTTTGAAGTCGTGTTCGATACGAAATCGACTGAAATTGTTATGTTCATAAGTGTATCTCTATAACCAAAGTGTATTCTGATGAAAGGGTAAGATGTATCGGGCGATGAACTTTTTATCTTACTCTCGATGATGATAACGTTTAGATTTAAGTTTTATGATATAACATTATATGATTGAGATGAGAATGCTTGTATTTCCTTGTTTTAATCTTGAATTTTTCTTGAGGCAGTCGTAAGGAAGAGTAGAAGACATATTAAGTTAAGTAAACATATTCGTCATGTAATTTTTTTTCTGAACACTGAGAATTTGGGCAGTAATTTTTGAGAGTACTGATACGAATAACAGAGAATCTGTGATAATGAAATTAGAAGCCATGGTGTAATACACGATGGAATACAGGTACTATCAATGTCCACCCATTTTCCATGCTTTTGAGCGCTAGGTACTAACTAAGTAAAGGGTTTTTTTAGATGTGTGCTTTTCAATCTGTGCAATACTTTTTTCGGAGTTAGACATTTTGATAGCTGTCACTTGATTAATTCTCAGTTTGGTTTGTCATTTCATAATGAATATACGTACTCCTGAACAACGTTTGCAAATCGTGACAATTTATTACCAAAATAATAGTTCGGTTCGCGTGTGCCATGCCATCCACTATGCCAATATTCCTCTATAGTGGATAAATGATTCTCGATACGGGATCAACCGTTGGTTTTTTTAGTGTCATAACTCCCATTTAAGGATAGTTGAGGGTTTTAGAAAGCGGTAGACGAAAAGCAAATACAACACCAGTTAATGAAGATCCAGTATCCTAGCCCCCCACCTAGTATAGAATATAGAAAGACTTAATTATAAGGAAGCTCAAGAACAAGAAGGACGCCGGATCTGATGGTTTTAAAGTGGAGCTCTTCAAGCATGGAGGGGATATGTTAAAAGGGTTTGCATCCATGAACTCATCAACCAAGTTTGGGTGGAGGGAAGTAGCATACCCCATATGACTCGTTTTTCAGCTTCAAGTGCCCTATCTATACTAAAAAGACGCTCTTTTGCTCTGCAAGAACTATGGAGGTATATCCCTGATAAAGGTCGCATACAAGATCCTATCCAACGTTCTGTGTGAGTGTCTTAAGCCATTCTGCAAAACTATAATCAGCAAGGACCACCCAGGTAGATTGACCATTGACCATATTCACTTAACGACAAATTCTGCGAAAGACCAACGAATTTCAAGCCGAGATTCCCTATTTATTCATTGACTTGAAAGCCATATATGTTATCATTCATCGTCAGAAGCTCTATATGGTGATGGTTGAACTTGGGATCCCGGGAAAACTGATACAGTTGAAAGCATTAGTCCCACGAACGGCATCTGAGTGGCGATACGAAAAAGAATAAATTACACCAGCAAACCAGTACTACTTCGATTTGGCGCAACGGAAGTGTTCAAACCCCCCCCCCCCCCCACGAATTATACTGCCAGTCTAACTCTGTGATGCCGAGTGTTGGGCATTGGAAAGAAAAATTCATCGATGGATATTTTGACCTGTGTGCAAGAATGGTTAATGGAGGAGAAGAGCTTTGTCAAGATGTGGATATAGTCTAGAAAATCAAGACACGTCAACTACATTGGATCGGCCACAAGGACCAAATAGACAATAATGCTCCAGCCCCCAGGATTGAGAGAACAAAGAAGACCAAACATCTTTGGTTTAAATGAATGGAAGCAGTGTGCTTGGGAACTTAGAGGATGGAAGGCTGCCGTGTCTCAGCCAGCGATCTCAGACAGCTTTATTCTGGATTTACACAAGTGACGAAATTCCATTAATACACGTCATTAAAGTTGCAAAATAATAGTTAAATAAAATCATTAATGACATGCATTTACATGAAGGCAAAATAATGGCGTTCTGATACTCTGTTATTGTCAAGAATGAGCAAGTTCATTATAATGTATATTAGGCCCGTTTTGTTGGTATTTATAGTTAGCGCAGCAATGCAAGGACCAATAAAACGCTTTACTCACTTATATATTTAACCCAAGCCCGGCGCTATATAAGTTTACACTAACACTTTTTACACTTTTTACTGATTTATTTATCGACACTTTTGGGTTTGTTGTTGTTTGTCAAGAGAAATTTTACTGTGCTAGCTATAACTTTTTCAATAAAACACGCCTTTTGTCATTACTTGCAAGATGGTATCACTATGTATTTACATGGCAATATTCAATGCCAGTTGGCTAATTTTTTTATGTCGAACATTATGGCAGATTTTTAAACCATTTACACGATTATATCATAAATGGCGTAAGAATGGAAGAATTTTTAACATAAATTTAACCAAAGGAAAAACATCAGAACAAAGCCTCATTAAGTGGAAGTTTTTTGCTATATGCCTACTTAAGAAACCTTTTTAAAAAAATCACAAAGAAGTCATTAAAAATTGCACTTTTACTTCAGTAAGTCAGTCATCCCAAGTGTTCATTACCTTTTCCCTTTCATTTCCTGAAAACGAACAGACCTTACCACCTATACAGACATCACAGGTAGATAGGTAGGTACATACATACATAGATAGGTAGGTACCTTACCGATTCAGCATGAAAAGAACTGAAGTATACATTGCATGTTCACGTACTCAAACTGCCATTTCTCCTTGCATAATCAACATAACAACATCACTAATGGCGATGGCGCAACGCATCCATGACATTCGTCGTGTATTCCATTTCAGTGTACTTCATCCATGAAAAAGTTTTCACCGCACACACATTGCATTCCATTGCCAATGCCGCCTTACCGCTATAACTGCTGCCACTCTGCGCTGCAATGCGGCACATACCTAAACAAAAAGACAACAAGACAAGGTGTATATTTGAACCTTGAATGCACACTTTGTTCCCTTATAATTATGTTTCGAACAAAAAACAAGCTAAATGCTGTATCAGATTATGGGTTATGGCTGAAAGATTCAAGACATGTGGTGCAGCCCCTTTTTTTTCTAAAGACTGGCACCTATTCATCTCTGGCTAATGGCCTAATCTTTCTCTCCTACATAAATGCGATTGTTTCAGGATGCGAGATTAAGCAAGAGCTAGGAGACTGCAGCAGCGGCGCCGGCTTAATCTTTGTGCCTTTGTAAAAGTCATCTATGAGCCTGAAGCGAAAAGCATCTACCCCCAACCTCATCTCTAATGAACACCACCTATTTTCCTGATTCTCCCTCGCTTCCTCTTCTAATGAACATATGACTCACGGTTGTGCACTTCAATTAAATGCGTGCTGCCGCATGGTGTTGAAAGAATCAGGTGCACGGATAGAATTGAAGGCTAAACCGCACGGTCTTGATTCCGTCGAGATTCATGGTGTATCTATACCAATGCTCTGCAATCAACAGAACAGAGTTCTTCCACAGTCACTTCGATGTGATAATGGATTTTGGCCGGTATTGTGGCAGTGGCAGGCATGGTCCATGAAGCAACATCAACAAGCTATATGCTGATGAGCTTGTATGGAAGAACGCGTGTGCCATGAATGCGGTGAACGTTCAGTTAATTGAATTGGAAGTGTGAACCACAACACACATCATAGCTTAATGACATAAAGGTGTTAAGGTAAATGGAAGACTTAGAAGACGACGACGACTACGACGTTGACGACGATATGGCTGCCATGATGAAGCTGTGAAGCTAATATACAAAAATAAGAACACCATCTGGCTGGCTGATGATGCATGGTGAATGGAGACGATACATTCTAGTCCAACAAGCTTGCTCATTGGTTTTGCGCTTAGCTATGCATGAATTGCGGTTTAACATGGCTTTTGAGGGGAGAAATTGATTAGTGTGAGATTTGAGTTTTTGTTTTCTATAATTTTCATAATTGACCTTCATATCAGATATTAATGTCATTATCGAATGTGGATCAGTTATTTTGTAAGCGAAAGAGGAGATTGTTATTAGTTTTTAATTGAGATACATTACCGAGTATACACAATGTTGCGGTTGTGTTATTAAGATTTTCAATTTAGCTACTGTATTCTTACCTGAAATTAGAAAAAAAATACATATTAAAGATTAAAATTACTAATAGATTTATTACTGTAAAGTTTGATTTGTAACAAAGAATAGACATTAAAGTTTAATGGTGTTAACAAAAATTAAAATGAGTGTTTAGAAATTGGGAATCAATCAATCTAAATCAATGTTTTTTAGTCGACGATAACTGCTTAAGGCTTAAGAGTTTGAAGAGAACTACATAAATATTTTGTGTTTTATATAATTTCACATGGCTTGAAAATCGAAAACAAGTTAACAACAATAATATTGCAAACAAAATTGTTTGTATTGAGTGATGTGTATTGTTCAGCTGTGTTTTTCTGTTTATTTTTTCTTTGCAAGCTGATTTCCCTTGAATCTATAGCTGAGCCAAGTTCTATATAGCATTATCGTTGATGCCAATTTGTAATTAAGAAAACACACATTTGCAAACAACAACAAACTGACTGACTGACATTGATGTACACCCGCAAACGAGGACTTCATTGTATTGTGAATACAAAAAATATCTTACAGTGATGCGGCATCTGTTATAAAATGCCATAAGCGTTACAAAAAGAAATATGATTTATTCAAGCTGTCAAGTGCAAACTACGATGTATGATTAAATTGGATTGTAGAAGTGAGCGTAAAAAAACAAAAATAAAAGTTAAGTTTAAATTTCTAGAAAATAAACAAGTAAACAAGAACATGTTAACAATTGACTTAAAACGAAAAATTCTAAAATGTAATTTTCATTCCTATCAAGATGATCTATGTATGTGAAGCTTTAGAAGCTATGGTGACATTTCTCAGAATATTTGTGTGTATTCAAAAGCATAACTTACTATAAAATAAGAAGTTTTAAAATTAAAATACATAAATTAACTGACCAACATTTGTAACTAGTTTAACTTGTTATTGAGCACCAGGAATATATAGCCCTGTGCTTTGAATTTACATTTAGGAATAATGGAAGCCACATGAGTACTTGATTACGTACATTTCTTATTAAAATCAATACCTATGAATATATATTGTTTCTCAACTTATTTTTTAATTTTTTGTTTAAAAATATTTTCTTCAAAATTTGGTCACGGAAATAACTTGATTGAAAAAGCTGCTGGATGTTATTATGTGACTTTCAAATGTTTTTAAAATTTTTTTTTTCAATTTTTATAGAATAATGCCCCTCCTGGCTAAAAGAGGGGAACTAGATCCCACTTCCCTATGACTTTTTGTTTGTTAATCAACCGGAATGTGCTTATAGTGGTATTTTACCAACTCTACCCAAACTAGTTTTTGTTTAACTCCTTAATTTAAAAGATGGCTTTAGGAACCACTAAATAACTTAAATTTTAATCAGTTGATGTTTGATCATAAACATTTTTATTATAATTAAAAAAAAAATACAAATACAAATACATCCCGCCTGGAAATTTTCACAATTAAAAAAGTTTAAACATAAAGACTGTTTAGTGATATTTGCCCAAAGCTTATAATCCCCAAGCCCCAAATAAAAATCCTAAAAGACAAAATACATAAGTTAAAACCTAAAAGGCAAGACAAAATTTCTTAAACAAAATATGTTTTCTAAGTTAAAATGCCAAAATCGCGTGGTTTTCTTGTTTAATTTTTTATTTGCACATCATATAGTTTTGGAATTTTTTCTTGGTTAGTTCAAATATTTGTGTAATTTAGAAACTAATTTTGGGAACAATTTCTAGAATTTTTTTATTTAAAGAATTAAAAAACGTTTTATGCGCAAAGCATTTTACTTCTAGGTATTTAAAAAAAATAAATAGAACGTGTGTTAAGAGCAAGCTCCGCAAACAGCCATTGAAAAACAAGATTTATTATTTCAAAACCTTAAATTTTGGTTCTAAAAGCGACTACAACATATTAATGCTCATAAAATTCTGGACAAAAAAGATTATGACACTTTTTATCGTAGGAGCAACAGACTTCGAGAAAAACGTGCGCAAACGTTTAAATATGACCTTTTAACAGTAATTAAATTATTTTCTTCATTTTGACTGGGTGAAATAGGTAATGACCGCATTTGTGCACTTTTTTTCAAAATCTTTTGCTCCTACGAAAAAAGTATAACAATCTTTTTTGTACAGAATTTAATGAGCATTAATATAAATTTGTTTTTTTGAAAAAAAAAAAAAAATGTGCTGAGATATTACCAAAAAATTGCTATTTGTACATTTACACAATCAAAAGTGTTACTTTGAAACACTACATTCAGGGTTAATAAATCTATACAGAGTTCATTAATAGCTCATTTCTTAGATGATTTTAGTATCTAAATGCAATTTTTTTAATGGTTTTGTTAGAAAAGGAAATTTCATCGAGTTGTTGAAGTCTTTCCCTTACCCCGGGCACCCCAAAAACTTGGTTTTATAAAGAGGAGATGTATAGCCAAACTCAAGTCGTTTAAAAATTTGTTGACGAAATTAACTTCACAGTGAAGTTCTTGCATGATTTTCTCAGAATCTAATGCTTGTATGAAAAAAGTTGATTGTTAATTTTTTTTGTGTAGAGTTACATAAGCTACAATTTGTTCCTTCACATTTTTTCAAAAAAAAACTAATAGTTTGCGAGAAATTAAGAAAAACCTGAATTTTAATCCCTTTAACCTCCCCATCCCCCTTAAAAATTAAGCCCCGCTCAAATTTACGGAACTTTTTAGGAAATGCTTCAGACGTCAAAACAAAGCTTTCCACCAAAAATTCAACTTTGTCGGTATTTTTTCGTAGTTTTGCCATGTTTTTGTCAAATTGTCTTTCATAGGATCATGGATCTTCATTGAAAGACAACAAGGTTAGAGAAAGAAACTGATGAAGTTTTTGAGCTAAAGATCAATACGGCAAACACAAAAAAGATCAGCTTTGGAACTTCCTAGTAGAGAGTTTTCTGTATATAAGAAGTACTGTCTCTATTGATGGCGGGACCAAACTAGACTAATAATCAGAAAAATTGGGAAAGCACACGCTGCGCTCGGAATGCTGTCCAAAACATTTAGAAACAACTCTTTAAGCCTAGAGCCCAAACTACGACTGTTTCGCTCAAAAGAAAGCTGTAAGCGGATTTTCTGGTCTAACCGTAATGATGAACTCAATGCGACTACAAGTCAGAAAACAATTGACTTTTAAATACGAAAACGTAAGTGGTAGTAGATTGACATACGCTTCAAAAGGTCACGAGTGCATTGCGAGTCAAGCGATGCAATGGAACCCTTCCACACAGTGAGGCTGACGAGATAGCCGACTTAAAAGTAAGTACTTGGCAATGAACGGTCGAAGTAAAATCAGCACAATTGGGATAAAGTTGGAGTGAGCTGTATACCTGTACATCTCCAGAAACCGTTCACGGTAGCGCATAGGATTAGTGGGTGCCGTATGCCCCGCAAGGAGTACTTCATTCAATTTTGATTATTTTTGTGCTTTAATGACTCGACTAATAGAATATAAACAAAATTATTTAAGTTTTTCTTACCATTTTGGTTTATTTTAATTTCTTTATAAAAATTTTTTCCCATCTATAGTAAAATTTAAACGTAAAGCCTTCAGAACTTCTGACATGGTCAAAATCATCGTAAACTTTTTTGGAAAGGATGTGGCAGTAAAACTGCGCTTCAAGTTTTTTTAATAAAGAAATATTTTTTTATTTTGCCTTTTATGTAAAAAAAAATAGCATTTTTTTACAAGACAACAATCCGGATGTCCACATTTAAATCCGGTTTCTCATAAGTATTCAAGATCTTCAAAAATGCGCAAGTATTAGCAACCTTCTTTCAATTTTATTGCCAAGAACACTTTGTGTGTCTTACACCCCGTTCCTTGAAAACATAAAAACTTAAATTTCAGAAGAGCAATGAAACTTATTCGCCTAGTTTATGTTAAAATTAAACAAACTTGTATGAGCATCCATTTCTTTCTAAGAACAATAAATCACCTACTATAGTCTTTTCACCACAGACAGTTTTCAGCCTCTTCAAACAGTTCACATTTTTAAAATCTCATTTAGCATAAGTAGCAAAAGCAAAACCAAGAGCAGCTAAAGTTGCAGCAGCAGTAGTTATTGTCCTTGCTATTCATTTGAAAACAAACAACAAATGTGACTGTCCTTCTATATTGCCTGTTTGGTGGTGTGCTCTCTTCTGCATCCTTGAACCTATAGCTATTCATCCAATACGACGGTTGGTGTAGTATCTTAGTCCACAGGATTCGCCCTGACACTGAAACAAATTGCACTCAAAAAAGCACACAAAAATTCAAACAAAAAACTTTTGTAAAATTATTTTCACATCAGAAGTAATGAGCTGTCCTAATCAGCGCTCAGCGGACGAGTTTTATCTTTCTTTGTGTGTTTCCGTTTGGTGAAAAATCCTTACAAAGGACACAATGAAGGAAATGAAGAAATTTCTTCCTCATAAATTGCATGTTTCCCCGTCAAAGAACCTCCCCCCTCCGCCCAACATAAATGAGTAAAACCAATGATGACTATATTTACCATTGGCCACCCCACCCCATCTCATTCCACCCCGCCAAACCATTGCGAAGCCATTTTGAATTGTAGGTGTGCCGCCATTTCGAACAACGGAAACTGAATTTCAACGAGCGTTGCTGTTCTTTGTGTGTTTGGAAGGTTTTTTTTTGTTTGAATGCCGGGGTGCTGTTGCACACAGAAATTGAAAATGAAAAAAAGGATGAGTATTCGTGAACAAAAGTTTGTTACTTGCTGCGGTGAAATGAAGTAGGAGGTAAAAGGAAGCAAAAACATTTGCGAGACATAAAAAGCTTTACGTGTCAGTTGGCATAGACTGCTGGGGCTTGTTATATGGTGATAGGGTCTTCAACCCCAAAATACTTTAAAAAAATCACATAAATAACGGAACGAGGGTCTTTGTCGCGTTCCTTCGTTAAGCATTTATGAGAAGTTGAAAATCACAAATTCACACAAAATGCAGGATCTTCGTATCGTCCCGGACTCAGTTTAAAAAGACAAAATTTTTGTGTTTTTTTTTTTTAAGTATTTCTTTCAACATCACGTTTGACGCAATGAATGAGAGTAGAATGAGGAGCTTCTTTGCTTGATGCCGTTAAGTGCAAATTATGAATAACACCAAAATATATATGAAAATAACACGTCTCCTGCGGCAAAGTAGGGTTATCGCCTTCGACATCCCCGTTGTGTGTTGTATTTATTCAAGTCAAAGTGCTACTAAGGCAGAAGGCTTAAATTAAGAACGGCCGTGTTTTCGTGAATGGTTTTTAAGTTTGTTTGAGTTATTAGGGTAAATTGTGCGGGTGATGAAATGGGTTTAGAGACCAAATTCTATGGCACACCGAATTGTCAAAGGGTCCGGAAGTTGATGTTGAAGTTGATGGGAAAACAAAGCAATTTAGGTAGCGCACTCATTATGAGTGGGTGGCTTTTGGCTTATTACTTTACGAATCTTTTGCACAAGAGAGAATCACTCAAAGAGTTCTGGTGGTGTTGGTCCATTCGCAGGAAAAACCTCGAGGGAAGAAATCTGAATTCCCAGGAAAAACCTCGAGGGATCAAACACTTCAATGCGACTTTAAGATTCGACGTGATGATGGAAAATGAAAAAATAATGCGAACTTGGTGTAAGGATAGCAGTTCATAAATATTTAAAATAAACTTAAAACAAGAATAGCACAATAAACTTTGGTGATTCAGAGTTGAATCATACAAAAAAGTTTACACATATCAATTTTTTTCTTCTCCTGGAAACAGGATGACGCACCTGCAAAAGTATCAATTATAGCAACACACACACAATATATCAAACTGAAACAAATAAATTGAACAAAACAAAGAGTTACACAACTTTTGTATATAGTGCAGTTGTAATAATCTTCCAAATAAAATCTAAAAGTAATAAGTTTTGATTGTGTAATCAAGATGAAGATAAAGGTTTCCTTGGAAGTGAGTTCCTTCTGATGCAATGGAAGATTCATTGGAATTCGATTCGAGTGTATTAACCTTCGGGTTTCAATTTCAAACAAAGAAACAAAAAATAAAGTGTTCATTCGTCAGAGAGTTCTTGATTTTATCCTGCGATACGATTCGAGCGCGTGAGTATCAACAACGTGCCATCGACAATAAGATTGGCCAAAGTATTAAATTCTTATAAAGGTTTTTGCAGATATTGTGGTAGAGAATGGCCTTGGTGTTTGTTTGGAAGCTGACTCTGACCAAAAGCCACAGATGGAGATATTTTTTTTTTATTTTTAATAAAGATATGTAACTCATAAATAATTCAAAAATGAAATAAGAGCTATCGGCCAGCTGAGATTCAGTGGCATTGGTCCAGCCTTCTTCTTCTATACCCCTCTCTACTCTGTTTCTTTGATATTTTTCAGTTTTAAAAGTGAAAACAAATGATTTTTGCCACTGGCGCTGACACTCTATTGTTTTTTTTTTTTTTGCATATTATTTATTCAACTAAGGCTATCAATAAATTATGCAAGAAGTTTTGACTTGAGAAGTCGTCAAATTAACTTCAGGCTTTTTGATGGAAAATTTACATCGAGAAATTTTAGTTTGCAAATCTATTCTGGGAGTGGTCGTGGGCTCGTATGGGTCTATAAGAAATTTAATTTCATTTGTTGTTAGTCAGGGATATTAGTTAAAGTCATTATAGAAAATAAATGAATTATTTATTATTTAAGCTTAGCTTATGATAATGTATGAATTCTAAACAAAGTACCCTTAATTACCTTTAAATGACAGTCTATTAAATGGCAATTACATAAATATTGTTTGGCGTAAACTATTGAAATTCGCATATAAAATGAAGATTGAATTTAATAGTTTATATAGAAATACAAATAACAAACGGCTTTCGTGTAAAAGAAACTTATAGGATTGTGTAACTTTTGTAAGTTAGTAAGAAAGTTTGGGCGTATTTAAAATATTCCGCATCTTTGCAAGGAAAACTTTTAAATAATTTAATTACTTAATAAGAAAGTTATTACAGAGATTTCAAATAAATAAGTCCATCTTAAAAATGCTCTAGATCTAAAGTTTCTTACAAAAAAAGAGGTTAATCTTATTGAAAATGAAACTTGAATTTCCATGGATGTACTCCGTTTAGATGTCTCCCACGTAAATGTCAATTCCTATTTAATTCTAAAAATAACCTTGAAAATCGATAAAAACAAATCTATCATTAGAGAAAATGAAAGTGGTGCGTTTCCCGAAAAAGACCGCTGGCCATGTTCTGAAACTCTTGCATCGATATTAAATCAATGAAAATTGGAATAAAATATTTCGTTCCATTTTCCAACACATCTCTTCGAATTTTATTGAGTAATAGAGTATACGCTTGGCACTGGACAAGGAGCTTTTAAGCTTGCACTTTGATATTTGTTCAATTTAAAAACCCTTGTCAACTTCTCTGTTCCTTGAGCGATTTCAATGAAATTGACACAGGTTAAGATGCTTCAAAAAAATATGTCAACTTTGTTGTTTATTGGATAATTTTAATATTTTTTTCAAGTGCCTTTTTCACAACATCTATCTAATCTAATGCAACTGATGGCTCGGAATTAGTCCTCTTTCTTTTATTATTTTGCTAAGTCTTTTCAAGAGCAGTTTTTCGAAAACTTTTGCCATGATTGGTAGAAGCGATATAGGTCTATTAGATGTTACTTCTGTTGGTGGCTTTCCTTGTTTAGGTGTCTAACAATGACTTCTGCAATTTTCCAATAATGTGGCACATATCTTAATTTAAGGCATGCATTTATTATAAATAGGAGTTTTTTGAAGGCTATTGAAGGCATTTCTTTCAAAACCTGAGCAGCTATTAGATCGTACTCTAGTGATTTTTTGTTAGACAACTTTAGCTTCTTACTTCTTTGAGCGTAACAAAAGGAATTTCACATTCGTCGTTTCTATCAACCAACTGTAAGGGATCTGTAGCTGTGCTTGCTTGGAATGGCTTAAAAACATACGCCAGATGTTCGGCGGAGAGATCAGCCTTTTGTTTCGGGTTTCCGATCCATTTACAGATTGATCTTGATTTTTATTGGCGGATTTTGTGTCTGTGGTCTTTTAAAGCGCTTAGCTGCTTTCCATAAGGAGTATTCCGTAGAAGCACCCGCCATCAGACTTTTCTGGAAGCTACTATGAGAATCACTTTAAAACTCACAGATTCTTTTTTTAGGTCGTTATAAAGATGGTTTTAAACTGCCTTATAACACCTGGAAATTTTTTTTTCTGGAGCTCTTTGAACTCCATAATTGGTGAAACTAAAAAACTTTGAATGTGTAATAAATTTAGAAAGGGCTTAGATAAAGCAAATTTAGTGCTTGTTTATGAAATTGGCCATAACAGCGGCATTAATAAAAACTGATACCCACTCCGTAACACCTGTGTTACACACGGATTGACAACTTGTAAGTAGTTTTCTTTTAAATAAAGATATGATACCTTTTCAGTACGTATCACTTCACCAAACTGTGGTGATTTTTAATACTTGTGTCACCTACCATTTGAAGTGTATGTTTGGCTTAGTAAACGGTTCTATCACATGTGGGCGTCTATGTTTTAAGAAGTAGTCCGTTCATTAAACGTGGAATTAGACAAGTTAAAGATATCCGTACGTTAACACACATCACAATCTATTACACATCTGTTAACAAGACAGAAGATTTGTGAGAAATCACAAATAAGCAATAAAGGACCCAAATGGCTGCCCTGTGGAACATCATAATTTATATTATAAAGGTTAGGGCACTCATTTCGAAAAGAAACACAGTAATTTCTATTACCTAAATATATGTTAAAATATGCAGCTTTTATAATTAAGGGACTTTTTTAACAATCTAAAACTCACTGATTTAAAAGAATTTCGCTGCAATTGAAATTTATTTTGAGCATCAAGACTACAACTTAATCGAAAAATTTTATTTGACTGTGGCTTTCATTGGATTATGAATTATCATATTAAAGGTGAAACTAGACCGCTTTGTTTAACTACCGTTGCCACCAAATAAGACTACACTACCTAGGCTTTTAATCAGCGTGATTTTATTGATTTTAAGTTGTTTCTTTTTTCATTTTAAGTTTAAAAGCTTATTACGTCTGATGGTTGTGTAGCGATAATCCAGCCTTGGAAACTTTTACTTTTTTTGTTTTAAGTGTCTTAAGTATAGTTTGACTAATTCAACCACTAATTACCCTAATTGATTGACTGTTTGGTGGTTTAATGCATATTTGAATTATGTAATGGCTAAGATAAGGTAAGTACATTTATATCTTCAACTTTGTGTATTTACATATTTCCACAAAAAAAAAGGCAACAAATATTTGGAAAACTTCCAACAATTAGCATAGAGCCAACAAGTAGGTAGTCTAATTGAATTCCCAAATTAGTGGAAGAAATAGTTGGTGACTTTTTAATAAGAGGGGACCTAATTTTATTTTACGAGGCCTTGCATATTTTAAAAATCAAAGAAGTTCAATTTGAATGCAAAATTTAGTTTCAAAGAATAAAATTAAATTTCCATCCCTAGTTCAAATGCATTTTTTGTATTGAATAAGATCTCAGTATTATAATAATATCTTATGAAAAAAAAACTTTAATCTTATTCAATACAACAAATGCATTTTAACTAGGGATAGAAATTTAGCACTTTTTAAAACTATATGTTGACTTTCGTGACTAACTATATGACAAAAAAAAAATACACGTATACTGAATATCCAATGCTTACACGCTAATCAGTAAATCATTTAAAAAATATTCAAAAGTTATCAGACTAAAGACGCAATTTTAAAACAAACACTCCTTACCTTCCCAACAATACCGTCATCTTTTTCTCATTTGCTTTAATTAAACAATTAAAACAATTCGTCACAATAAAAGTGAGAATAAATGGAAGATGATACGGTTTAATTGTTTTAAGTCCATTTCAAGAACTAAGTCGACTTTACCACTGAATTACGATTAGGTAGGTACCTAATCCTCCTCATTTTTCAACAAAGCAAAAGAAAAAGATACTCGGATAGTGAAATTCATTAACAATGAAGATAAAAACATTGAAGAACGGAATTACTCATTACTCTAACAGTTACTTTTTGTTACACATGTATATGCATAAATGCACTTACCATTCCTTGAGTACTAAAACCCACGCATCAGACAGACGACTGTCTGTTGTTAGATATTATGTGACCTTAAGAGATAAAAAAACAACAATGACAGACATTAAACTAATTGTAATGCATCACCATTAAGAAGAAAAGCCATAATAGATAAGTAAATTACATAAAAAAAGAGTCTTGGAATAGGCATAGAATAAGATTAAAAAGAAGAAAACAATAAAATCTTAATTCCAAGTTCAAGGCAGAAATTAAATTATAATAAATCAATTTTAATTTTTTCTTATTTGTTTTATTTGTGGATGAATTTAATTTATGAGCTCACGTTCGCGTCTTAACATCTTTTACGTAACGAGGATTAATGAATTGAATATGTGACGAATATAAAAATAGTCGATATTTGGTTTTGAACCTGACTTTGATGTTGGCAAAAAAAAGTGTCAAGTTGAAGTTTATTTATATTTTGTGTGTGATATATTGCCAAATTCATAATGGAAGACAATTTATTTTGGGCAGGTGTTTTATTTTTGTATCACCTGCATTGTTGATGAGAATTTAAAAGTGAAATAAAATTTTGTTGTTGAGGTTATAAATTTAAAGGGCTTGAGATTATAATTAGGCATTATATAGTAATTATTGAACCTCAATTTTAAATGGAAGAACAAATTATTTAACTAAGAATAAAGAAATTTTGAGTTCTGATTTCACTTTTAAGCTTGGATTTTGTTCTGAGAAAATGCTTTTTTAAGATATTTGTCCACACAAAGATTGTTGCCACGTCTACTTTTTGAGTGTTTAAAAAACTATTTTGTATTAAGGGACAGTCTCAAGCAATAAAATCCAAACAACTCAAGCGATTTTGATGCAATTTTGAGTCATGATAAAAGACAGCATCAGAAATGATCACAAAGAATATTTACCAATGACACGCCTATTTCTTTTTAGTCGAAAAATTCGACTGTTTCGTTTATTAGATAGCTTTATTTTGCAACAAGAAAATAACACTTAAATTTTCATAATAATACATAAATAATTATTAATAAATTATGCATAGGTGTAGGTAGTACCAAACCAATTTAATTCAAGAATTGTATAAATTGAGAAACTCTTTATTATTTTGTTCCATTTTGTTTCAAGTGAAATTTGCTGGTACTTAAAAAAATTATTATTCAATTCAAAATTTGATTTCGAAAAAAAATTCTTTGAGTTATTTGTCATCGATTAGTGTTGCAGCACTTGTGTTTAATATCGAATGAGAAGACCGTAAATTTAATTTTTCGTTTTCCTGATCGCTGTAACCATCATTTCCTTTAAGGAAATATAACAATTCGTAAAAGAACATTCCTTGGGTGTAAACAAAATTAATATCGGCAACTCTATTCTTTTTTGTTCTCAGATCACACCATTAGGCATTTAAACCAATGAAAAACCTCAATTAATTCTCAAGAAACTTCTTCGCTACCAACGCGTGATTCTGTTTGGGATGGAATTTGTTCGGAAAGGATCATTGGACCGTTCCCGTTGAAAACGACGACAGACCACCGTTTATAAACGGTGAATCTATACGCGCGCTATCATATTCCACAAGTGATCAAAGCAAATGTGCCTGGACCTAATTTGTATTTTGTGTTTTAATTATTACTAAAAACTTTTCCGAAGGTTGAAAGGGACCACCGTGTGAGATCTGAGATAGAAAATCAAAACAATTGTCAAAAATAACCTCCTCTAAGGAAATATCACTTAAATCCTTCTCTAAGCAAAAGTATACTTTTAATATAATTTCCAGGGAAGCGTCAGACTGTCTTCATTGACATTTTTTACCAAACCTATGAACGACAGTGTTTTTATTTTATCAAATGAGATTTCCTTCCTCTTCACTGCTATTTTCCGTAATATAGATACTATTTCCGTGTTTCTGTTTTGACAGTGAAAATTATATCAATTGAATATCAAATAATGTTTGCATCCTGAGGGAAAACTCTGTTGAAAAAGAGTGACAGTTCTATTAAAAATACTCTTTTCAAAGTAGGTACTCTGATTTTTTTTTTTTTGTATGAAACCGCAAAATAAAATCAAGCCCATCAAATCAATTTAGGTCATTTGGCGGTGACTTTGAAGTGGTATTATCAACTAAAGACATTACCGACACATGACATCAAAGGTTCTAGGTGGTAAAATGCATTTATTATTGCACCACTTCACCCACAACAAAATAATCCAACGGTCAAAGAGGGTGTTTTTTTCTGCCGAAGATTTTCAAAAAAGACGATGATTTTTACATGTAATAAACTGTTTATTATATGAGCTTTTTAAATTTTAGAAATGTCGAATAAATGTGACTTTTTTTTGCAAAATTTGTTGTTTAACGAATATTTCCATTAATTTATTAACGACGTTTCACTCGTCTAACATCGGCTGAATTTTAATTTAAGTTAAGTTAGGATTTGGTTCACTTACTTATTAACGTGAATCAATTTCTTTCTTTTAATAATTCTATATTTCCCAACATTTTAAGAAAGTGAAGCAGTTAAAGCCTTAATTGGCCGCATTCAAAGTTTAAAAACCAAGCAAATTATTTCCCTCAAAACACATCACAGGTATAAAATTTTCTGAAGTTCGAACATTATTTGCAGGCATTTTTACTTATTTTTCGAAACTTTTTAAATTTTGAAATTATTTATCTAATAACTTTTTATGTTAAAAAAAACCTGCAAATTTTAGAATGACTTTAGTGAGTAAGAAACAAAAACGAACTGATGAAATTAATAAAATGGCGCCCAACAAAAAACATTTAAGCAAGAAACACCCTACTACGTATGTACATATAAGGTTTTAATTAATTGGCCTTACATTCAAAATTACCGACTTTGTGTGCGGTTTAAATTCTGCAAGTCTTATAGTTTTTTATTGGTTTATTGTGCAAAAAAGTCGTAATCTACTTAACAGGTGAATCAACAACAGTATTACTCGTTTGAACGAGACAAGAGGAAACTTCCAAGCCACATTATTCCTCAAGTTGGGGGAGGGGGGGGGGGTTGTTGGGGGACTTGTCGTTCGACAGAAAAAAAATTAATTCAACCTAAGTATTCAAGCCTGCTATAGTTCTGGGTTCAGGTAAACTTTAAAAATACAAAAATTCTGAGGAAGACATGGAATACTCATGTTGCAATTCCCCTGAGTTGTCCGCTTTTGAGTGTTGTCACTATTGTTCGTCTTGTCTATACATATACATACCCGTCTGCCGTGCGGGGTACAGTGTTTTTTGTTGTCTTTTTTCTTAGTCTTATATTTTTGTTGTCTGATGTTTTCTTTTCTGTGGCGCTTTTCACGCGAACTCACTGTTTATGGGTAGGTCATTGCTTTTTGCGGTACTTCAATGTTCATGTCACAACGTAAAGTATAAAGTTGGTATTTTTTTTTAATGTTTAAACCTTGTTCTTATGACAGTTAATTGTAGGAGATGTTTTTTATTTTCATTATAAAATGACGTTGTGGCTTCTTTTGATTTTTGTTGTTGTTGTTGCTCTTTCTTGCTTTTAGTTATAAATTGGATTAAAATCGTTGACTCAGCTTGACTTGAATTAAATTTTTGTTGTTATGTTATGTGTTTGTTTCGAATGGGGAATGGAATTATATTTCCGTGCAATTGACGTTTGGGTTAAAAGTATACTTATAATGTGATTTGTGGTTACAGGTTATGAAAATAAAAAGAAAACAAAACGAATTCTCCAGTGCAAAATTAAAAGATTTGTTACTTTGTTTGTTTCGGTTAGAATTATTGTTGTTGAAAGTATTTTCGCAAATGGTTTACTTATTTTGCTTAAATGGAACTTAGAAGATGAAGAATTTTTTATCAAATTTTGTTTTTAAATATTCCGTAAAACAGGTTATGTTCTGTGAGAAGAAAGTTCAAAATAACTAATAAGAACTCAGAATCAGAAGAGATATGTTTTTTTTTATAAAAAAGCCTTTAAATTAGAATTGATCAATTTAAGAAAACACTACTAAACTCTAACTGAAAATCAAAATGTCAAAACAAATGCTAAAGTTGAATAATTTCTACTTTTGCGTTGCAGCCGATTTCACTAAGTTGGTTTGCGAGCTTACTGATAGATGCAAAATCGTAGTATAACGCTCAGCGCGTCATTGTAAACACAAAACAGAAATTCTTATGCCTGAAATTTTGCGTTGAGGCAAATCTTACAACGCAAAGACCAACGCGACATTGTAAAACAGCAATTTAACGGAAACTACTAAATCGCAAATTGCAATTCACATGACAAATTTGTTTTTAGTTGTGAATTTAACAACGAAATATCGTGTTTATTTAAAATATCGGAACAAAGGCCACAAAAGCACTTTCATTCGTCAAAGCATTATAGCAACTCTATAATAAAGTTCACTCTTAAGCTAATCCCTTAAGGGATTCATTCGACTCTAAATATCTACTAATAAGGTTGTTGACATTTTCTGATGATAAACATCTAAATATAAATTCTACAAAGCTGTTGATGAAATAAATGCGAGTGTCTATCTCCCTTGTGAACTGATGCATCCTTTGCTATATCAATTTTCAGATTACTACAATTCCTTTTTTATTTATCCAACTGAAAACTGAATCAAATGTAATTCATTTGGAGCTTTGTATAAATCCGCATTATATTTCGGTCATTCAATCTATATGGGAGCGCATTTATCTTGAGAATCGCCTTTTCCACAATCCCGAAATCTAACCAAGAGGAAAGAAAAACAAGGACATAAAATCTAACAATACACAAGTGAAATTCTAATCCAGAGGACCACAATTTCAGAGTTTAATGCACCCTTAAAGTATTTCTTTTTAAAAATACCAGAGATGCTCCACTGAAAGGATTTCCCGAAAAAGAAAAAAAAGCAACAACCCAAAAGGTGAATCTAAAAACATAAAAAAAGAAGAAGAGAAAAAATAGTGAAATGAACGGATTTGAACTCTTAACCAACAAACCGAGCTTCATGCAAATATTTATTTGCCTGCGCATCGAGTGCAAAAAGGATTCGTTTATTTTTTTTTTGTGAAAATTTATTTTCTGTCATTCTTTTTCTTTTTGGCCAAACTTTGAATTTTATGTAAACATTTAGCTGCTTCGTGCTTAAAACCAGCCAAATGTATACCTACTTGAAGGAAAATAAGGACTAAAGCACGTAGTCTTCAGGACTTTTTCGCTAATTAGTCCGCACGAGCGCGGTTTATCGGCTGATAATGTAGAGAAAGGACACAATGAGCAGGAATAACGGGTTGCACGCGTTCAATGTCCTTCAGTGCATATTTTTCAATACAAAACAAAAGTCTGAAGACAGCACAAGCAGAGGTGGTTGAAGCAGTGGCAGGAAGATGGAAAACAATTGTAAACAATGAAAACAAAAATTTCGGAAAAAAAATATCGAAACTGGGGGACCACCAATACAGATGCTATGGTGAACTTTAAGAAAATGAAAACAAATTACAGAATGTTGCCAGAAAATTACATATATTTGGTGGGGTGATTTAATGCCGGGTGGGTGCTTATTTTGGATATTTCATTCCAACATTAATTTCGTGATACAAAAACACCGGCCGGCTACCGGCTTTTGTATTCAAAACATTCGTCGTAAGGTGGAAGCCGGCTTTATGAGGCAAACAACCCCTGTAGATGGGGATTTCTTCTTTGTGTGCTATTCTATACATTGGGGATGTTTTTGATTTTCTTATAAGGAGGAAAGGACTAGAGAGCACATGGTTGCCACTGAGAACAATGACGACAATGTTGGATGTGGGATAGAGGGTGCGAGCGTGGGTGGATGGAGGAGGACGGAAATGACGTCTATGGGTGTATCACTTGTGTCGAGTGGCAGACATTCATTCATATTCACCCCCTGATGCGCACAACTTGACGATGGGAAAAGTCAAAACGACGAAGACCCTACTCAGACACAACAAACACACGACAGTCGACACGGGTCGATATTCAAGGAATTTATGAATATTGTTGGCAAGGTTTGAGGTTATGTCGTTAGACGACAACGAGGGTGGTTTAAGATTCGTTGATTTGAAGAAGACAACATATAACAGAAAAAAAAATGAAAAAGATTTGTTGCAGTGTGGACTTTGTCTGTCAGATACATGTTGATAAGAATGACGAATGTTGGAATTTGTGGTTTGAAGATGGTGGGTCGTTGTTGTAATGTGTTCAGATTTTTAGAATGAGTGCGGGGGCAGACGACAATGAATGACTTAATAAGGATAATGTCATGGTAATGTGGTTGTTAGAAGAAAAAAAATCGATTTGTAGATAAAATAAATAGACAAACCTTAGTTTGTATAGAAAGGATGTAATTTTCACAAATATAGACTATCCTTATACATCTTAGTTAACCTTCATTTTAGGTAGGTAGGTAGTGTTTAACAGTACAGATAAGCATTAAATAAGTGAACATTAAACTTCATAGAATCAGGGAGTGGTTTGATGAAGCAAAAACAAAAAAAAAAAAAACAAAGGTTAAACGAATAATGCTACCAAGCAATTTTTATGTGAAAATCGACCAAATAGCTATGAGTTTAAGAAAAAATAACTTAGCTATCTATAGGTAAGAGGTATTGATTTACATGAAGGCTAGTACGAATTCTTTTAAAATTTATTCTCTTAGATAAGTTCACTCAATTTTAAGTTAAAACATTTTAGAAAAAAAATATGTGCAATGTTAATTTCTTGGTACATTTTTTAAGGAAAAAAAAACCAAGCCTCTAGCACCTGGTTAGGATGGTTTCTTGAACTACCAGATGGCCGATGAGGTTTCTAGAATCCCAGCGGATTCTAAAAGAAAACCCACCGTTTTTTTAAAACTATAAAAAAAAAACAAAGTTAGCTCTGCAGTCTTGGCACTTCGTAAAAAAAGGTCCAAGGCTTAAAAGTTTTTCAAGGTCGCATGCGATTTTCAACACCTTTTGGATCACTCAGCTAAATATTTTCAATGATTTGTCAGCTATAGATATTTTTCAATGAGTTTTTAATAATTTTTTTAAAGTTGAAAACGATTTTTTGCACCATTAATGCCATGAAATTTGTCGCACCATTTTTACCACCAAAGGGATTTTTTCCAACCATTTTAGTTGGAAAAACGACTAATATGGGAACACTATCTACGACAAACGCCAACGTGAGAATTCAGCCTGTTCCACCTTAATTTAATTTTCTAGCAGACCAACAACCTCATCCCATTACCAGTTATTAGACTTTGTTTAACAAGAAACCATAAGAGTCCAAAGTGTGATGTGTAATGTATTCAAAAGTATTTTGTATGAAATTTTAAGACTTTGTTGGAACCCAGAGAACATGATGGCCTTTCAAATCTAAATAATTTCAGCTTCAAAATATGCAAGAAAGTCGATATTATTTCAATCAATTTAAGTAAGGCTTTTGACAAAATTTCTCAAAGTCAAATTTTTTAAACAGTCCACAGCTACCTAGTACTACGTTTTCATTAGACTAAATAAGGTTATTTTGATGAGAATTTTCAAATTCGATACGAAATCATCTAATTTCCTACACAAATTCACATTTCGAAATGAGATAATTTCAACCAAATTTGCACGAAATTAGGTTGGAAATTAAGTCAAAACCTATTGAACACATCCAATCGGCCACAGTTTGAAGAGCTCTGAAAAGGTTTTGTACGAAAATGTCAAAGCCCAATGTAAGTAAAAAAAAACAACAAAAAGCGATTAATATCCAATTGAAATACAAAAATAAAATGATATGTCAAAGCTTACCAAATTACAAATCACTTTTTCTATGACTTGAGATTTCAGCACTAGTGAAAACTTAGTACCAAATGTAGCTTTTAAGGTTAACTGCTTTTAATTTCAAGACAACAATATTGAATTGGTCATCGTATATTCCTCTGTTTCACTGTAGTGGGGTCGCGGTTGACAACGACGATGTTTAGTTTTTCAAGAACATTTCTAGAACACATTATTCTTAAGCCATATCTTTCGTTCAGACGATTTTTACCCTGCCGTATCGATCTCAAAGAAATCAGTAAGAATAACGGTATTTTAATATTTTTGGTAAAATCTTCTCCGTAAATCCCTAGATATTGCACGAAATGATAATCAGCTCTTAGAAGCACAAAGAAGTTTTGAAGTTCAACGTCGTTTTGAAATACCATACAGTTTTCCAATGATAAAATAAAAATTAAAAAAATGTTAATGCTTAAAATATAGGTGGAAGACCACTTTTGCCTTCTCCAAGTTATTACAGACAGTTCAAGACTTTGAAAAAACAAATCAAATGAAGTGAAGATCCAACGAAAAAAAAAGCTAACATGTAAATTCATATCTATTTTCCATGCTTATATGCCTTCGTTTTCTTGTCTGCTCAAAGAAATAAAAGATCTCATTAAAAACGTCAATCTTATTTCAACTTCCCATCTCTCTAGCATTTGCAGCAGCAGCATAAAGACATTCTTTCTGACGTGCCATTTAAAATATCTACACACACATACAGTTTTTTGTATCTTGAATATGTATAGGTCCTTAAGTGATGAATGAGAATATGACAGTTGCATAGAACATTTCCAGCCATTTTCACTGCCCACATCAACACCATATCCACCTAACCACTGTGGCACGACTAAATTAAAGCCAAAGTCAATCATAGTTTCGTTATATGTTCCAAAGTAATCCCGGTTGCCATCATCGAAAATGGAATCGTTCATTCTATCAGCAGAACCTAACCAGAGACCACAGAAGCTCCCATCAACTGACAATTCAGAAGAAAATCCAATTTCCAATCCAATTTCTTCATCATTTTGCTTGCATTTTGGTTTGTTGAATGTCCGAAGTTCAGTCGAAATCGGGACTGGATTATCTTTCAAAATGTCGCCTGCAGTTGGAGTCTTCTTAGAATTACAACTCAGTATAGAATGAGACCTAAGTGATGAGTTTAAATGATGAATTTTACTTTTTTCCTAAGCTTGGGCAGTCTGCATAGCAATCGCGTATGCTATGTTATCAGTAAAAATGCATCAATTATTACTATCGGAAATGAAAGTTCGAAAGGTATTAAAAAAGAAAAAAAATTAAATGAGGACACAAATAAATTGTACACAGAATTGAGTAAGCAGAAAAAAAATAAAAAAAATAAACAAGAAAAGGGAATCAAGGAAAAAGTAAGGGAATCAAACTCACTCAATGAATAAAAAAGCAACCAAAGTAACAAGATTTGATATGAAGTTGGAAAAGTGTTGCCGTTGGGTTATATCACTCACGTGCTTACCTAAAGGCCAAAATTATGCCAATTACTCTCCCTCCATCTTTAAAGTGCAATCCTACCAATCTGACTTAAGTCATAGTTTTAAAAGTTAGATCCTTTTGATATTTGCCTTTTAATCACGCTCAAATACCGGAACGGATTCTAATAAAACTAGGCATACAAATTAAATCTGTCTTAAACTAGATTAAAATATCTTCACTTTTTTAAGTTTCGACGGACTTAAAAAGTGACCGGGTTTCAGCTCGTTCAAAAAAAAATTGTGGTGCAACAGCTAGTGGAGAATCGGGGCCTAGTGACTTACAACTCTCAACCATTCGTGTGTGCGTGTTGATAGCAGGAATGGAGGGGACCTACAATTTTTTACCGAGTCCAAACGTCTAGATGAGAAACACTTATTCATTACAAGTATACTCTTGGAAGATTTGTCAGTTCCTCGCAAGAGGGGGTACTTCGGGAAAAACATCTCTGTTTTTAGGTGGCATTGGCTGGGAATCGAACCCAGACCTTTGACATGACAGTCCAACGCAGTAACCATCATGCCACGAGGTACACAGCCCGTTCAAGACATGATTTAAAAATCTCAATTACAAAAAGAAAACACACAACGGCAACTCCTAAAATGTAATACAGTTCCCTGGGGTTCCTTCTTAGAACAATTACACAACCAAGTCCCTCAGTGGGAAGAGCCTTCAATCAAATTACAAAAGTTCAATATTCGGTTTGTATAGTATACACTTTGTTTGTCCTTTCTCAATATTGAATAGCAATTTTGTTTATTGTTTTTCTTCTAGAAAATGAAGAAAAGTTCACAAGCAGTACATAGTGTCAAGAGACAAAGGAGGCGCGATAAAATATCAAGCCATTGGAGAACGGTCTGTTCGGTCTTGTTTGTTATTATTGATGAGACAGCATGAAGAACAAAAGTACTCCCCGTATTTCGTATACATAGTAAATGAACTGAAGAATATTGATTTGAATTTTGATTGCAACTATACCTACACTTCACATTCAAGTAGGTATATTGAACTCTTACCACAAGTTGAGTTGAGAGAGGGATGACGGACAATTGAAAATGAAATTCTTTATTCAATTGCAATATTTTATCACCATTGTGGTATGATGAACTCAAATGGAAGTGATTGGAAAATATTTTCATATTGAAATTTGCATCTGGGCAATGTGATGGTGATGACTGATGATGATGATGATGATGAGACAATAACAACAAAAAATGCAAATTTATATTAAAATTTTAAATTGCATTTGGAAAGTGATTTATGAGTGACTGATTTTTTTTTAAATTTATAAATATTATTAAGGAAAATAATCGGAAAACTAAGAAGGTAGATAATATGATTACTAGAAAGGTACACTGTAACAGAAATTTTAAAAACAGAAAAGTTACGGCTCTTAAAAAAATTGATTTTTAGTTCAGTTGGGCCAAATCGAGAGGGTACTACTGTATAAAAACACTTTTATAAACACTTTTTCCATAGTAACTCATTTCATTACAAAAGTGAATAATGAAATCTAAATCCCTGAGGGTCTGCTTTTTGTTGACAAACGCTAAATATATTGCCCTTAAATATAAGCTATAAACAAAACCAACGAGTCTGTTGAAATTGAACACAAATTTTCAGCAAATACGAACAAAAAAATTAAACTTTGATCTCATGTTTTCTCATTCCATAATCGCGCAATATTAATTAACTTTCCCTTTTCGTTTACATTTGACTATCATATTACCTCTCTCCCTTTTGTCTGCTTTGTCTTCTCCGATTTTCTCTCTACAAACAAACATTTAACAGACTGAACTTGGCAATGATTTCGTCAATTTATTGAAAGGGATCCTCCCCCTAAAAATCGAATAAATTTCATTGTCTATCGGCAAAACAACTTAACTCAAACCTGATACTTATATAGTAGCAACCGAACATAGCGACATCATAGAATGTAAACAAAAACCAAAGAGTTAACAACAAAGTCTGTCGCTCTGCCTGAATATTATGTCTGTGGCATGGATGGGGGTGCAAAAGATCGTAACCCTTTTAGAAAACCGTTAAAAGGGGAGTCCATATGCGATTTAGTTGAAAACGATACCTACCCTGTATACATACGTATACAACACCCCCCAACCGAATCGACCTTTTAGCAAAAGTATTTAGTCAGAAAACTCCGTCTGCTTGCTTAAAAACTCAAACTCCACCCTGCCGGAAAATCATTTAATCCGTTGCGTAATGTAGAAATTAAATCCAAGCCCTGGGCCAGGAAGAACTATACACACAAACTCGTTACAACTGAGACTTTTTTATGGACTCAATGTTGTATGCATTTTTGTACACTTCCGTTTAGAAAGTGTATTTAGGTAGCTCGGGAGCCCTGAAAGTTGTTTTGTGGTGTGTGGTGTATAATGGCGGCGTGGCGGTGGCGTCTGGAGGCTGGAATCTAATGGCCAGAGATTTCCGCTATCTACCCTACGCATTTCTATATATAAATATATGATGTTTACGGATATACTCATCCAAAATGGGGGAGATAAGATGATCACATGTGGAAGGTGGGTGTTTTGTTGTCGGTTCGCTTCGCTCCATCATGGAAAGTCATGAAATTACAGCACATATCTTGGTGTTGTTATTGCTGAAGGGAAGTTGTAACGCGGTTTTTTTGTTTGTCGGATTGCATAAGCTTTGCCTACATAAAACGATGAAGAAGATGTGTTAAAAAGTCTGAAATTCCAAATGAGAAATGTCTGTTGAAAATGATATGTCTATATGGAGTTCATAGCTGCAGCACTTGAGTGCTTGAAGTAGGTACCTATAAAGTATAGACATAATGTACATACGAGTATCTATGTATATTTATCATTAATATCTACATTCTGTTTTTCTGCATGTTATAACTAGGTAGAAATAATTTGGCTAATAGTAAATTGGTGATAAATTAAAAGAAGAGACAAAAGTATATCAGAGGCGAGTTTTTTTTTGCTAGAGAAGACTTAAAACAAATTAAAATTGACTTCAAAACTCACCACAATAGTTTTCTTAAGAAACAACATTTGGAACTTACCTGAAAACAGTAATAAAAAATTGATTAGTTGGTGGATAAAATTATTTAAATAAAAATTATTACATGATATCAAATTTTGGACAAATCTTTCGTGTATTTGAATATTTTCTTCCAATGCCTAAATGTAAATACCAGCAGCCTAGAAGCTGTATTGCAGAACATACCAACATTTATCATTGAGGATCCAGTTGAAAAATGCACCTTATACATTTTTTAAATTATTCGTAATTGTATTAGTAAATCACTAATTTTTCCACCACCAAAATCATAATAACGAAAATAGTCCTGCATTTATTGACGATTTATACTTATCTTTTGAGAATTGAACTTAGTTCATTCTAACAAAAGTTTTTAGTATTAACAAAATAAAAAATTCACGACTGAGCCGTACGTACTTGCCTTTATGCATGTTCTTAGAACTTTAAATTTATATACTTATGTAAAAAAAAAAAATCATGTACAGAAAAATGTTTGAAAAATAATTAATATCCAATCATCCAATGATGAAATAATTCAAAATCAAAAAAGCATTCTGGGGGAGGTTCTGTTAATAGTTGCTTAGTGCTAACTTTCATTTTAGAAACACATAATGTAATGGTCCAAAGGTGGTGGGTAAAAAAAAGGTCACCTTAGATGGGCCTATATCGACTCAAAACGAAGAAACAAAAATTTTCTAATTTTTAAGATTTTATTTTCATCTCCTACAGTTGTTCTACGGGTTAATTTTTGCATAGGTACTAGGCGATTCGCGTTAAATTTGCCCAAAAATAGGTGTAGGTAGCTCCAAAAATAAATGTACTTACCATAGAAACGTTTAGGAAAAGCTTACTATCTTAAAAACGGATCTAACGATATTGATTAAAAAAAAATAATTTAAAATTCAGATCAGGGTCAGTAAAAATCTATAAAAAGTACAGACGTCTCAAAAAAAATTAAACAAAATGAAGTTAGGGAGTTTTTATTGAACTACGACGGTATGGTGTACTTTCTGATAGAAAAGATGATATGAAAAACTGTTATTAACAGTACCTGCCATATAAGTTTTTTTTTTTTTTAGTTTTGATTTTCTCATTAAGAGCTCAACCAATTTCATTTAAAATATTTATGCAAAAGAGTTTTTAAAATGTGATTAATATTGCATATGTACATATATACAAATTTTTGTAAAAAATAAATTTTGACTTTTTAAATAAATCTTGATTTTTTTTTATGAAACTAGGTTTGATAAATGTGTACAGAGTTCCTCGCATAATTGCACTGGCCATTTTTTTTTTTAACAATTAACCGGGGTGCTCAATTGACCGTAACGTTTGTATGTTTTAAATTTATTCACATTTTTTTTAAATGTTACCGAAATTTTATACATTACGCCTTCGGTATAAGCAACTTATGAAAATTTGGGCAGCTGCGTTACTTGAGGTTGTTGCAATAACCAAGTTAAAATAAAGTTGAGCTTGAAAAATTAGCTGAACAATAGTTAATCAAAACGAAAATTCAATATACTTATGATGTACGAGGTAACAAAATTCTGAGAGTTAGCTGTTAAATAATTGGCCAGTTTCAATAAAAGTGAACATTAAAAAAATGGAAAATTGATGAAACGAAATAGAGATAGTTAAAAGGGAAGTTGCGTTTTTAAGAAAACATTTTTTTTAAATATTTGTATCTTTAATTGCTTGCATATTCAAAAAGTTCTTAGGCTCACAGCAAACTCATCAATCAGATCCTTTCCAAAAATCTATTTTTGCAGTGCTTTTCGGTTTTTAATTGATTTCATTTATAAATTACAAGGCCTTTCTTGGTTTATTATGCTTTGCTTTTTGATAAGCTTCTGCTTCGAAAAAAAATCTTTCAATCTTTTCTGAATAAGAACAGTAAGACACATTAGAAAAAGTTTAAACACAATGGGAAAATAAAAATAAATAAATAAATTTCATGGCGCAACAGCTCATGGAGAACCAGGGCCTAGTGACTTGCAACTCTCAACCATTCCTGTGTGCGTGTTGTTGGCAGGAATGGAGGGAACCTACAATTTTTTGCCGAGTCCGAACGGCTAGATGAGAAGCACTTATTCATGACAAGTATACTCTTGGAGGGTTTGTCAGTTTCTTTCAAGGGGCAGTACTTCAGGGAAAACATTTTGATGAATCATTTTCAGAAATTTCAATTCAGTCATTAAAAAAAAAATTAAAAATAGGGTGATAAAACTGTCTTCAAATTCATTAAATATCTAGGTTACGATCTAAGTAAATATACATAAAAAAATTTGAAATTTATAACAAAACATGGAAGCAACAATCATCAACAATATTACCTTGCTAAAAGAAGAAAGAAAAGAAAGAACATTTCGTAATATCCTTGAATTATCTTAGTCTGTAGTTGAACAAACATCCTATTTTACTAAAATTGATGAACACAATGATCCAGTGTCATTCCTTTCTACTTCAAGCAAAATATAAAACGTAATAATTAAAAATATTCTCATTAAAAAATAATCATAAACAAAAACAAAAACAAACTGCATTAAAATTAATTCCTCGAAATTCTTTTCAATTAAATTTTGTTTTATTAAAAAAACGTTCTAATAAATCTATGTTTGTTTGTAATTCGAGTTCCATTCACCTCGAACAAGATTCTGTTGTGGCGGTCGTTGCTTGTTTACTCGTTCGCAGATTTAAAAACAATTTCAAATCAAGTTTCTACAATTTGAGTAATAAATTTTAACTTTTTGCCATAAAAAGTAAATAATTTGCAATGTTTCTCTAATCAATTGAGTGGACAACAACATCATCATCATCATCAGCGCAACGTTGTTATTCGTCACCGCGAAATCTAATACTCAGCGTGATACATACTTGGTGTGTATATCTTTGTATCTATTTTCAAGTATCCGATTATAGATTGCCATAAATCGCCATTGTTGAAGCATTCAAAGTAATACTGTAGGCACAATGCAATCAACTAAAAACAAGAGTTGCCACTTTGGAGTTATTTTAGTAGATTTGCTGATCAGAGAGCAAAAATAAAATAAGTGTTTTTTTCCCCAAATACTCGCAGTCAAAATTGTTGTTGTGTCGTTTTTGTTACCTTTTTGAAGGTAATTTTAATTTTAAATACTTAGTACTTGTGTCCATATTGTTGCATAAGAAAATCATTCGCAAAGGCAATTGCACATTTTTTCAAAGATCTATTTATCAAAAAGAAAATAAAGCAGTGGCAACCCTGTTTGATACTTTTGTTAGATTGGGTATATGTTATTCATAAAAATAAAATTTAGAAATATTAACTTTTCGCTTGAAAAATCATTCGTAGTTTCATAGAAATTTATAAACAAATATAAACAAAAAAATATTACGTATACGCCGTGTAGCCCTACCGTATATGGTGGCAGCCTCACACAAACGGAGTCATCTCTGATGCCTGACATTTATGGTACTCACGTGGATATATAAGCAGTATAGGAAGAGATATTACGCGTTCCCTGTACCCATTCAATACTTACCGGAAAAGATGCGTTATGAGGTCGAGTGGACAAGTGGGTCTGTAGCGCGCATGAAGTTGTATGACGACACCTGCCTTGAGCACTTCAAACAAGCCAAAACACACATCTACTAAAACAGCATCGCATCAGTACCTACCATATTTTATTGCCGTAATCTAAATTAATGTATTCTGTGGCTTTGTCAAATTGTTTTCCGTGTCGTCAATTGGAAACACGTTCCGCAATAAATTGCAATATAGTCAAGGCATGCGGCAGAAAATCAAGCTGGAGGCTGTGATCATAACCGCAACGACAATATCCAATATACGTAGGTACAAACGTAGTTGTTGTACATACCACAGACCTAAACTTGGTGTAACCATAGATTTGTTGTAAGGCGAACAGCTCTGGTGGTCAGTTCCTAGGCCGAAACTAGTTGACTATAACCACCATATACGTGATTGGTAGCGATAAAATGCATGTTTGCACGAATTTAGTTCCAATTTTCACCACAGGTTGGTCACAAAAAAAAGCACAACAAGGAGTTGCCCTGCAGTTTTCTTCCGAAAAAAATAACCAGAAACTTAATTATATAACCTTATACGGTTTGGGATAAAAATCCAGTTGGAATACCGGTGCACCTGCAGGCGCAAATTTATACACAATTCTTCACGTGCATATATATAAAAATGGACCTACGTCCAACGGAACTGGTCGTCGTTTCCACCGCCGCCGTCTTTGTAGTGGTTAGCTGACTTGTTTGGTAAAGCCTGCTCGTGCTGGACATCAACCTGGTAAATCTCTCCGGGAGGCGGAAAAACAAGAAAATTGCAAGTTTCTGGGGAAATATGTTAATGATCACGCTCGCGCCCAAAACATCAACAAAAGACTGGTTTTTGAGATAATGACAAACCTTCTTGGGACCATTGAGGAAAAGGTGGAGACAAGGCACGACATCAGCTCGGCTATGGCGATGACAATTTTATTTAGTTTTTTTTTTTTAGATATTTCCACGATCATCATCACCGGAAACCACAAACATGGGTGAAACAACCGGGCGCACACAAACCGCTCCGATCTAGCGATGCAAATGTGTAAACCAGGTCAACGCATGCACAGATGCAAATAATGTGGGCAATCAGGCGAAGGCAACACACGTACAAGTCGAGTATACTGACTTGGCATCGACTGTCAATTAGTTTCGTACACGCTTGATCGATCGAAAGCAATTACTGTTAATCGATTTGTTGGTATATGTGTGTGATAAGTTAGTATTGGTGCTATATACTGACGATCGTCGTCGTTCGTTTCGTTGATCGTCGATCGTGAGAGAGCTAAGTCATTTTACTTTCAAGACACAACTACCGTTTCCCATTGGATTGGGATAAGTTGTATCTATTAAGTGATTAGATTAGTAAATATGCGGCTATTAAATATGGAAAGTATCTTCGAGTTGAAAACATGCGTTTGGGGTTTTTGTGGGCAATCGTGGGAAATATATTACAAGTTTTGTTGTTGTTGTTGTTTTCTTATCAGAAGGAACGATGCGGTATGTTGGCGAAAGTGGATTTTTGTCTAATGACTGCGTGTAATATAGTGTTAGAGAAAAAATGTCATCAAAGTTTTCACTTTTGATCATTTTGATAAATAGATTCCGTCCATAAATATTAATGGGAAATGCATATAAGATGGCAGGATTCATTTTTCTTCGGATAACAACAGCATTTTTTTTACATGTGAAGGAAAATTTAACTTTCCAATTTTTGTGAATGTGGAATTATTGTTTACAGGTTTTTGATTGACTTCAAGTTCCATTCACTAAGAGAGGATGCAAATCTAAAAGGAGTTTTTTTTTCAAACACAAGTTGAAAAGAGTATTGGAAGGAACGACCCACTTTAAAAAAGGATTTGGTTTTGGGGTCAGGATGCAGGGCGTAAAATAAAATAGATTTGGATCAACGAATGCCAGGCATATAAGGGGCTTAAAATCGTTCTTGTATTTGACAAAGATCGACATTTAAATATAATTTAGGCAAAAGTTCTTAATGAAAAATGCATTTTCCAACCAAATAACTTTATAAGAGATTCGGATGACCAGTAGTTTTGCATATGTTTTGAACAGATCTAAAATAATTGTAAACATTAAATTTTAATAGTTTTCTCACGAAAAAATATTTAATTCGGTCTTTCATAGAAATTAAATCAAAAATGGTATTTTCACTGAAAGAAAAAGTTCATATAAGAGTGCCAAAATATTAAGAATTTGAGTTCGTGTTAGGTAAGGGTACTACCAACGACGATGACTATTCGCTGTCATCTCGCTAAAATCTCGCCATGGTCGTCACCACATCGCACAGTGGGATGAGAAGCGATTCTAGCGCGCCAAAAATATTCTTGGGGTAATTATGAATATGGGATAAAGACCTAATTTTGATTAGTTTTTATTGTTTTGTGGTCGTTGCAGCTATTTTTAATATTTTTCCAGACTGGTGCTAAAATTATGGGTAAGAAGGTGAGAAAATGAAAATGCAATCATCAGCGTTGAATAAAAAGAATGTCCCCTAAATTCTGCGGGATTTTGGGATATTGGTGGGAGGAGTAATTTTCTAAAAAAAAAATTACTTGAAATAGAAAAAAAAAATTAAAAAGACTACCGCAACATCTAAATAGATGACATGAAAGATGCTTTTTTTGAAGTCAAAAATCTTTTCTCTTGATAGCTTTATAAATTAAGTTGTGTTTGTAAATACTCAAGTCAAAAAACTTAAAGGAAAAAGATTTCGTAATTTTTTTAGTGCTTTTTGAAGAGCAGAATCTTTCTGATGAATGGTCGTATTGAGTTGAAACAAAAAACATTATTCAGCTTAATATTTTTTGATTCGATATTTTGTTTTTAAATAATTTGTCTGCAGTACAATTAATGCGTTATTGCAAGAAATGATACCAGACAAAAATAATGTTTTTTTTTTTTTATAATTTTGAAGGTCCTCATTTGCATGTATATTTTTTTTATCAATCAAATGTAATGGTCCGATAGCTTGTTTATACAGCTTCAATTCAATTTTAATTTGCGATATACATGTATTGGTACTATAGGACTGTTGGGCAAAGTTTAAATTTGAAAAAAATCGAGATAGTCAAACATGACACTGCCATGATAGAAAACACGAAAAAAGTAAGTTCCAGAATTCCGGCTGTCTGTCTGTACTTCGGCCCACGAAAGTGATATTTTTCAATTTTGAATCAAGGTTTTTTTTTGTAATTCACTAGAAGGGAACATTTTGAAGTTCCGGGTTTTTGGTGGACTTTAGAAAGAAAAACAAAAAAATGACATAAAAATAGTTTCAATAAAATGATTTAAAAAAACAAACAACCAGTGAATTAATTTTATTGGAATCAATCGTTTTAAATTATGACACTATTGCTTAACGTGGAAAAATATTCTAGGAGATATTCATCGTTTAATAGGAGCAATTTCGACATTTTAAAAAAAGCAGTAATTTGACTTTAAATTGAAAATTACTTATAATCTTCTAAGAAACGAGGAATTACAAAAATGTGCACGCAGTTTTACAAAAACTGGCACGCGAATCTTTCAGGCCAAGGTATTGACAACATTCCTTTAAAAAATTACACATTTTGGAGACCATTTTGTATACCTTTTTTGGCGCGCTTGAATCAATTCTCATGCCACTGCGCGTCGGTTTCAGTGTCGTGGTCATATCGTGTTCATATCGTGTTCATATCGCTTTGGTCTCGCCGTCTACACGTAGATTTTGTCACTGTGCCCGTCTTGTCATTGTCTCGCTTTGTCCTCGCTATAGCCTCGTCGGTTTGGAAGATACATTTCTTGACAACGATGCCTGCCTATCTCAAAAAACTTTTGACACTGGCGCCTGCCTGTCGACTAAACAAACATATCCTAAGCCAAGAAATGGAGACCACAGAAAATATTTTTTTAAGGAAAGCTGTTGACTAACCTTAAAGAACTCTTCAAGCTAATAAAAAAACGAAAAACTGCGTGTGAATTCCCATTGCAAAACCTTGACTATATACACCTTGGTCATGGAAAGATGAATAATAGGGCCAAAAGTGACAAAACCAATTGTAAACACCCTCGAGAAGATGGAATGGAGAATATATTGTTTTAGGCTCAAAAAGCTTTAAAAAAAGGTCGAACAATGCAAATTGATTCTTTTGTGGATTTTCATTATTTGTATTTTTGATTTGTTTGATTAACTTAAAACTTGTTCAATACCTTGAAATTTTAAAATACTCATTAAACTTGAACATCAAAATTAACTTGAAAATCTCAAAGTTCGTTGGAAGATTTTTTTTTCTATAAAGATATTATTGATGAATAATAACTTTTTCATACATCAACAATATCTCTTTGAAAAGCTTTATTCGACCTTTGATCTTTGAGTCATTTAAAACTCAATGCTGCCAAATAATAATTATTATTAATGATATATTTCCATAAACAAACAAATCATTAAATTTAAACATTGACAATGCAAAACCCAATACTTGTATAACAATAATTTAATTAAAAATCAGTTTTGCTTTGAATCAAGCCCATTTCCTCATCTACACTGAAGCTGCCTTCTTTATAACTCTGAAATCCAAGTAGTTTCTATTAAATTAAACGTTTTCCTATATAGTGGCAACAATAATGACAGTTAAATCAAATGAATGCCAATGTAATTACCTGCTTCTCAATTAAGGCCTCTTTACAAGCATTCATTAGATTTTATCATTCAAAGATAAATTGTCAACGTTCTTTTCAATCTCTACATAAAGAGAACACACACAAACGGTTTTCGTCTCACGTTGTGGTTGTTAGGGGAACACAAAGATTATAGCTGCACGATTGCTTTATAATATAAATGGAGTTGACTTTTGTCTTGGAAGAACCTCCAGCTACAGTTCCACATGGCTATTGAGCAAACATTACAAATCTTACCTGTGCGTCACAGGTGTTACTGGCTGTCTGACTTGACTTGGCTTGAAATTATTCCCTCGAACCCTTTACCACACCGCACCAGTCGTGTAAGAGGCAATGATGCGTGTTACCTCTAAGAGTATAGTTAATTCTAGTTCGGTGTTGTTTAAGTTCGTATACATATAAGTATGTCTAAGTATACCTACATGTGCGGCTACAGAGTTTTAGCTTGTTCCTCTTGAATGACTTCGTGGTCGATGTGGTATTCCATATCTACAAATCAAGCCTCAAGGATTGAAACTTGCAGACTTGTAGGTTTATTTTTTATTTGCTCATACATTCTTGACAAGCAAGCAAGATGCCAATTTTAATGGATCCCAATGTTTGTGGGGCTGTGATAAATGGAGGTTTTTTTTTTTTTTTGGATTTAATCGTGGGCTGCTGGTCTTCAGATACCGGTCCAATGGTGGTGGTCTAAAAAAGAGCTCTCTAACAAGCCAAGGGTAATACGTTGGAGTATAAGAATATGTAAAGTGCCAGGTTATTGCGCAAAATCAACATATTTTTCTAATGTGTTTTCTTTTTTCAATACGCACACGCAAAGCTTTTGAGAGCAACTTGCACGCAGGTTAAATTGCGTGGAACTTGTTAAAGACCGAAGGTCGTTGTGACAGTCTTGTTGTGCTAATTAAAAAAAATATACACAAAACATGACGATTAGAGTGGTAAAAAGAGGTGTTTTATGTTTTACTTGTTAGCTATTCACTTTGTTCTAAGGTTAACTGGAATATGTATTCAAAGCAAGGGCATTTGTTTGTGTAGTTCAACCTAATTTTGGGGAATTTAATTTTTGGAGTAATATACCTACTGCAAAATATGTAATTACAAGATTGATACTTTCTTTAACATTTGGGTGACGCCATAAGACTATATTAAGAAACACAAAACGAAATTCAGCTGAACAGTTTGTCTGTCTACCTAAACACGTGTCAAACAGGTGTAAAATGTGACGTAAAATATTTAAATCAGTTTATTTTAATGTCTTTTGGCTTTTTATAATTTGCATCCTTACGTCCATTTTACACCGAGCTAGAACTTAAACGTTCAACTTAAACGTTTTTTTTTTTCAAATTTGGAATATTTGAAAATCTGTTCTTTGAAAAATTATGTTTAAAATTTGAAAAAAAAATTAATTCATTCGTTTAGGCTAGTCTAGCTCATTGCAAAGTGGACATAAGGACACTTATTATAAAATGAAGCTATAATGTTCCTACCAAACAAAACAGAATTGATCCATACATTTCAGAATGACAAACAAAGCAGCTTCAAAACTCAAAAAAAAAACCAAATAAAATGCAAAACTAATAAATGAACGTTAAAATGAAACCTTATAAATGCAAGGTTAATTTAAGTTCGAACGTTCTGAAAATTAACAAGAAGCTGTCTTGACAAAAGAATTTTTGAATTTTTGCACTTGTTTTAGTTAACTAGTTTTTCGTCAGCGAAAAGGTTTGTTTCAAAATTATTTTTCTTGATTGTAGATCATTTTTTGTCTGAGTGCTCTGAATTTAGAATTAAAAAGTTGTCGCACATCTAGGTAGTGGCTGATAGAATTTTGATCAGAAGGCCAACAATTTTTTTAGCGGCCAAATTGTGGGGTAGTTCTAATTTTTCCCCCAAGATTATGCTTTTGGAGGTGCTGAATCTGAATCAGAGGTTTGCGACAAAAATTTCGCGACTCAACATAAAAAAAAAATGCTAAAATGAATTTTTTGTTAGTTTTTCACTTTTCGCTTGAATGCTTTCAATTGCGATTTAAACGCTAGTTGAAAATTGACGTATTTTTACTGTTTTCAAAAATCCCATTATTTTTAACTGTCACTGTGCGACAAAATTTGAATTTTCGTTTCTAAATATGAGCCAAAAAATACTTTCTGATGGCTTTTAATGCGAATTTGGCCCAGGAATTGCTCTAGGAATTCAAGTTTTGTAGATCTTCAAATATCTTCATTCAACTCCAAGTAATCATAATTTAGCTATTGACCTTAGTCTTAAGCTTCCTGATGGGGTTTTGCGGAAACAGACAAAATATGTAAAATAAAAAAATTCTCATAATAATAATCGAAGATGTGATTAACATCTATTAAACGATTTATCGCTCACATGCACAGGGCCGAAGTTTTTGTGCAGTTTTCAGTGAATGTTTATTTTGTTTTATGGTCTGGGGAGTCAAATGCCCTTTTTCGCCCTAACGTAGTTACGCCACTGCATCTAGGGCATGCTTTTCATTTATAAACAAAATATTTCCTCTATTTTTAGATATTTTTCGGCCTTATTCGATCGTACTAAAAAGAAAATAATATGAATGTCATCAATATGTCCTTAAAAAGTTGTGCAAATTTTGAATTTGTTGTTCTATATTTTGTATGTATAATATTTAACTTGCGACAATTAACGGCAAATTAAGCAATAAGATATATATGTAGTTCAAGAAGTTTCTAGCCCTTTTTCGAAAAAAATATAGAAAACATAGAACGACAAATATAAAAAGAACCCAAAAAACATAAAAAAAATCGCACGAACCAAAAATACATGTAAAGCATCGAATGACATAATTGAGCTTATCACAACTAATGTACGACTAATTATGTAATAACAAATTATTAAAAAATAAAATAAAATTTGGTCGCACAACAGCTCGTGGAGAACCATCAGTGACTTACAACTTTCAACCATTACTGAGCGCGTGTTATTGGCAGGAATGAATAACAAATTATTAAGCCTTTTAAGATTTAAGAGAAAATACTTTTCTTTCAATTTACTTTTCCTTGAATGCCACTCAAGGTAAAGTTCCAAAGTATACTTAAAAGATTCCCATAAATCATTTTCACAGAAAAATATTTGCCACTTATAAGCTCCGGAAATCCCTTAGAAGATCCTTAAAGATATTGACAGCTTCACGCGTAATCCGTCATTTGTTCTGATTCATTGACTTTTGTATAATAACTTGGGAATTACTTATGCAAAAGTCCCTTGAGTACCTATCTCATGGGAGTATTTCTTAATCCCTCTATAGAGCCCATTTTATTTTATGTCAATCAAAAAAAAAATATATTCATCCAACTCATATTGATATTGGTATACTTGGAAATTAAACTCATTTTCTACCTCAACTAGCTAATCTATCAACTTCAAAGTCACATTACAAACTTTATATACACACCAGTAGCTTAAACACCACCTGAATCTCGTTTATCTTCCTTCTCTTCAACAGATGGCAGACTATAGAAACCTATTGCAATCACCATGGGTAACCATATAAAAACGGTTGCCATAAAAAACGAAAAAGATAAAAAAAAATTACAAGACATAAATGAAGAAAACACACCTCCTTGAGTTGAATGCACACACTTGCCCCATAGAAGCGAGAAGCAACACCCGAGACCCAACAACGACGATCGGCATGGTGCGGCTGGAGGAGAGACCCTCATCAAGGTAGTGACATCTAACATCTGACTTGTTTGCTCATAGAGCTTCTGCTGCTTCGGCTTCGACTTCAGCATGGTTTTCTATATCTCCATGTGTGATGGGTAATGTGCATGAATGCATAAATAGTGAGTAGAGTAGATCCGCACTTCATGTCACAGCACCGCACCACACCGCCGCTACCTTGATTATGTGTGCTATGCTATGCCCCATCAAGAGCACTCTGTTCTCCTTCACTGACATCGAAGACACATAAGCTGCTGCTCCAGAGCCCCATTCATGCATTCCACATGGAGTTGGTGGACAGACACAACGGTGCGCTGTATAATGAATGAAGAGCCCACAAGGAGATGATACATCAAGATATCCTTGTTTTAGTTGGTGCTGACAAGACATCAGGCATGATAACGATATGACATAGCGCAGAGTGCGGTGGTGGGAGGAACAGGTGAAACCCATTTACACCTGGATATCATTGTTCCAACTAGTATCTTTATGTTTCAACCGCAACAAACAACGAGGAAGGATGATTGTGGATAGCATTGGGAGGACTCATCAAAACTTTTTGTGTCGGTTTTGTGATTTACACACACAGAAGCAACTCACTTTGGTGTTTTTTTTTTGGTTCAGCCCAACGACCTATAATTCCATTAACCAAGCCAACGCTCCAATTTATGACTTTAATCTAAGAACAGAAGAGACGAAGTATGTCCTATTCCTTCTTCACATCCTTCATAAAGTCGACGACGACGATGATGACGACTACCGACGCGACACGACGCCCATATTGAATGCAACTAGTTATATAGAGATTGCATGGCCATCAGAACACCCAAGTCCCATCAGCATCCAGCATCATCAGGAAGAAGGATGAAAGATACATCTCCAGTCCGTGGATGAATGCGAAGGCGTATCAGTAGCCTGCATCAGGAGCAGAGAGCAGAGCACCAGGATTGTGTTACTGATGATGGTCCGAATGGCACGACACGGATATACGGCCAGTGTGGCGCAGCTTGGCTCGGCGACGAATGCTGGTTGCTGTCCGTTGCAAATCCAGAAATTATGGGCTTTTAAGTACGTACACCTTTTGAAAATGTAATGCAACCAACCACCGTGCTATCTCATCATGTCCATGCTGGGAAATGGGAATGAGAGTGGGAATAAAAATTAAAGGGCAATGTGCCCGTTTTTATAGTGCGGTTGTAAATGCATTTAAGAAGAGAGACTACCTATAACTATTTACTCTGAATGAGCTTGAGCATTCCTTGGTGTAGTTAATGGTGATATAGAAACGGATGATAGCTCCTGCTGCTTATATGCGAAGAAATCTTTTATAGTTTTGTTTTTTTTTTTTCTAATTAGGTAGATGGATCATCGCCGTGGAGGTTCATGGAAATCGGTTCGGTTTTGTAAAACTACTCGTTTTTTTTTTTAACTGCTTTTCAGAAGTCAGTAACTTTAGACATTTTGTTTGAATGTACTTATGTATGTATACATGGACAAGAGCAGGAAAGGTTTTATTTAAGGGATATAAAGAATGAAATCATTAAATTAAAACAAAAAAAAAGAAGTTCATTGAGCTCAAAGTTGGGTTTTGAAAGAAACATTTTTGAAAAATTGATTTAAATTTAAAATTTTAATAAAAAAAGGTAAAACAATAATTTTGGTTTTTGCCTAATGTTAATTAATTTTTTGAACATTCTAAAATAAAAACTATGGAGTGTAGAGTTCTTGCTACATTTTATATCAAGTATATTGTTATTTCTTTTTTCAAACCGAGTACGAAACTGAAGCGAAATGCCATTTTTCAACAGTCTCAGCACAACACCGAAACGCTTATAAAAACACATTAAAAAAAAATTAGTCGTGGAGAGTTTCATTGATTTTCAGAAAAACAAAACACAAACATCATCAAAATAGAATTAACGTTCTGGACAGTAAATTCTGTGCGAAAAAAGAGTGGAGACCTCTGCAAATAATAATCTTCGAACTTTTTTACAGTAGAATGAAAAGCATTAAAGACGTTCAACTTTACAAATGTCTCCTCAAATTTCAGTAGTATTTCTGTCTGGAACACAATATTGACTAAGATATCGTTTGGTGGTTGAGTCTGATGTCTGAATCACAAGATATCGACCAAATTCTTGAACCTAAATTTTAAATTATTTTTGGCCACATGATTTTAAGAAAATTTTACTAAGTCTCCAGCAACGATAACCTGACCAACAACGAGATCGACAGTAACTTGTTTCAGTTTGAAGCAATTTGTATTAATGCACTGGATAGTCAGCAGACTTCCCGCTCCAACACAGGCAGGTAAACACGACTTAACTGCAGCATATACACCAATGGGCGTTTTTCATTTCAGGCTTTGAGCAGAACATGGAGCACAACTCGATCAATCGAAATTAGCTTTGAGCCTAGTATGATCGTGCTCTCCGATATAATTTTGATATTGTAACGACTCTCACAATTGTACTAAAACGACTTTCGAATGAATTATAACGACTCTCGAATGAAGAAGCGCCATCTTCCGGAATATACATGATACAAATCAAGCTACGGAGAGCTTTAGAATTTTAAGTACTAAACTTCAAAGTGAAAGCTCGACAAAGGTAAATTCGAAATTTTTCTTATGGAAAGCTCTAGAAGCAAATACTGGAACCTTCAAGCTATTCGAGAACCTGTGTGATTAGTATAAAAGGACATATTTGACATGCAGTAGACACAGTTTATTTTTAATCGTGAATGAGTTGTTGGTAGTAATAAAAGGGAAAAGAAAAATTGGTGAACAATAAATTGTTTTGTAATAAGAAAAGTAATG
This sequence comes from Dasysyrphus albostriatus, assembly GCA_946251815.1. NCBI lineage: Eukaryota > Metazoa > Arthropoda > Insecta > Diptera > Syrphidae > Dasysyrphus > Dasysyrphus albostriatus. The sequence continues at coordinate 146,523,737 of OX276336.1, forward strand.
TGTTTTGTTTTGTGAAGTAAATAAGTGGATAACCTAAGAAAATATTACAATATAAATCGCAAACTTACTAAAATTTAGTACAAACATTTAATTTTTATCTGACAGCTGGTTAGTAAAGAACTCAAAAAACTCAAAAATTAGTACTGATATTTTTAATCGAAAAAAAAGAAGTGAAGTTGGTTACGCTCAGCTCTTGGTTTCATTTTCGCTCGGTGAGTATATTCTAAGCTCACGAAGAATATTACAAGCTAGTTTTAACTGAAAACTGGAAACCCAAATTGGGTCTGAGTGATCGGTGCTAAAAAGCCTCAGGAAAAAAGTTTCAAGGAAAAGACATGAAGACATCAAACCTGACCTTGACATCATCAAGAAGATCAACTTTGTCGTTGGAGGAGTTTACAAAATTCCAGAAACCGATAACGGATAATTTTAAAGACTAACCTAAGATAAATCTTCTGGACTTCATCGAGATAGAAAACCAATATGAATAAATATCAGCTTCAGCTTTCAACGGAGCATCTACTGACTCATATATCACTTATTCTGAAGACCTGACTGATACGGCCTTCAACGGAAAAACCCAAATATACTCAAATTTGATTCATTAACATAAAAATATCACCGTTACTACGAACGTCAATTATCAGTTAATGTTTGATAATTATTGAATATCGATATTTAACAAAGCGATTGATAAATGTTTGATCACTTAAAATGATGTCAACTATTGTTAATTGCAAGAATTGCGAGGTAATTTTTTAAAAATTGAACATTTAATACCAATATTTCAATATTTATATATCATCAAACTGGGAATTGAATATCATGATATGGGTGCATACAATTTAAAGATCTTAAATGTATTTAAACTAAATTTAAACTTATGATTTGATTATGTGGAACTTACCAATCGATAATACAATATATTTCCAATATTAAAAACTTACCTGAAAATAAAAGAGAAAACAAAATATAAATTAAATATTTTATTAAAATTTAATTTTAATTATAAATCTAACCACTTCATTAAGTTTTTAAATATTAATTCTTTTTCCTAACCAAAATGCAATTATAAAATTTAAACAATTTTATCAAGCTGCAAAATGTAACTATGAACATATTTATCTTAATTTTATTAATCTGTATTTTTTTCTCTTGCTGTGGTTGATAAATTGCACGTAGTTGTACCAGCGGCTGACCACACCCAATAGCAAATAACCAGATATCCTATCACAACCAACCACATGGGGATAAATCAGAATCTAATTTAATCAACATTGCAATGCAAAATGTTCGTAACTAAGTGTGCCAGTAACTATATTCGATTTCAACAATTTTATCCAAGGATAATTAATGACCTAACTAGTGTGCATTTCAATATGGCGTTTGGGGCTTTGCCCATCTGCTTCAATTAGGACATTCAGAACTGTGACTAGTAGAATGTGAACCAAGAGTAAATAAAATTAAAAAAACCAATGGACTACCTTTAATAAGCAACGATGGAACAGTATGTCCAGCTTATTTTAAAAAGAGCATTCAAAATTATTTTTTTTTTTTCAAGACAGTTAAAACAGCAAAAATGACAACTTCAAACTTTTTGAACATCGCTATCTCTTCTCTCATTGAATTATGTCTTAAAGCTATTTGTTACACTATTGTTGTTTTTTAATAGCTTTTTCACGAAACCAAAAACAACAGATTTTTGTTATGCCAGTCTTTTAGCAAATGAGCGAAATGTTACAAATTACACAAACTTTTTACAAGCAAAAGCTTCTAAAATAAGTTAGCCCATCATTGGCAATTTGGTGTCTGCTAAGGATTAAAGAAGAACATTTTGGAACGTGTAGGTGCCTACAGTACGAAAAAAAATCCGACATAACTCCATTTTTGCTACTCCAAAAATCAAAATTAAATTCTTATGTATAATTTTTGTATGCCAAAAACTGTGTGCACTTTTCTTGTTCACCACACTGCTCTCACTTCTTGTCTTTTTTTTCTGCCAGCACATATGAATCGATGAACTTTACAGTTTACACCAAAAACTGATCCAGGAAGGCACAGAAACTCAATGGCAAACAGTAAACAAAAAAAAAAAAAAAAGAGCGTTCCAGGAACTATTGACTTCAGAAACTTCATATACGAGTCTATATACTCCTTCGCAATTCACACAGCATAATTTAGTAAACTCGTAACCCATTCATTGCTCTTCGGTTTCCTGTTCTTGCACCTCTTCTGCTTTTGCTCCAGTTGGCGGCCAGAGCAGAGATATTGAATTTTCATTTCGAAACTGAAGCAGGAGTTGAGCTGGAAGGCATATGCGTAGTGGCATGGAATGAATTTCAAGTGATTCATAGGAAATAGTTGATTTCACACTAACACCGATGGGTGTTACACTCCTTATCAACAATACCACTATGCCATCACCACCGCCACCACCGCATCGACACTAAAAGGTGCCATAGTGATAGGTTTGCTATAAAAGTTCATTGACTGAGTCGTAGGTACTTGTTCAGAGTAGAGTAGAGTAGAGTGTCTCTGATGGTTGTGTGTCTCTATGTCAGTGATTTGTTTAATGTCAGAGGTTTTTGGGTTTATCTGCAACATTGCAGATAATATCCTGAGGGATTCAATTCAAATTGAGTTATGGCGGACAATTTAACATCATCGGTTTGTGGATAGAGGTAAAATGCAAGGATTCAAACTATTTTTTTTTTTTTTTATTCTTCACCCAGAGACGATGGATGAGCAAATGATGGACAGGTGTGCTGATGAGATTGTATTTATTGCCTGTTATAAAATAACACAATTGTGGTTTGGATTACAGTTATTCAGTAACGCAAAGTCATTGACTCATCACAATGTTTTTAAATGATTCATGACTTTTGGATCTTCTATTTTATTAAATTGAAAATGTTGTGTTGGGTTAGGGTTTTTTTTTTGTAATCATAATCACAATTCGTTAAAATTAAGATATCTTTGCAAGCCTACGTCCATCATCCTAAAATAAAACCAATGACAGCAGTACATGACTCATCTTGAGGAAATTCAAAAACATTAAATCAAAAGACCAACAAAAGATTTGGATCGATGTAAAAAATAAAACAATCTTTTTTTTTAACGAGTTTGTGATTAAAGATTAAATTAAAGTTGGAAAAAAAGATTCATTGGGTTATTTTTATGGATGTGGTTTCAACAACTTTAATGTGCCATAGGCTGAGATTGATGTTATAAAAATTTGAACTGTGTAGCTTTCGTACCGAATAATACAGAAAAAACAGTATCGTTTTATCATAAATCGGACTGAATTTTGTGCACATAAACGGATACGGGAGTGTAGTTTGCTAAAAATTTTTATCTGAGTAGCTACGTTCAGATATTTAATGTTTTTTTTTATAAACTTTATCTTGAAAGAGATTTTTTTATTTTAGCTTTGTATGAAGTTTACCGAAATTAAATTGACGAAAATAAACGGAAGTGAAATGGAAAAAAACTTTTCTGCTAGCTCGATAACTGGCAAACTCAATTCCTTATGAAGTGGCAAATCTGCTTGCCAACATGCTAGACTTTTATAACACTTCTAATTTCAAAGAGAGGGAGAGAAAAGTTAATTATTGTGTCATATGTACAAATTCCTCCTGCTCCAGACTGTATGAGTATTATCATAAAATACAAAACTTAGGAATACTACATATGTATATCACAAGAGACTATATTAGACTGAAGTTTGGATTTTTCTGTTTCTGCTTATGGTCTAATGCCTTCAACAGAAATTTGTTAAGTTTATAGTCCAGAGCACTTGCCTGAACAGACTAATTCATGATTTTTTTTCCTAAGAATTTGACAGAAAACTGGAAAAATTCTATAAGACCTCAAAAATATAAACTTGACAACTGACTTTTTCCCCTCTATCACGCCTTTTATGTTTCCATTTTTGAATTTTACTGCACTTTAAGTGAGTAAACAAGAATTATTATTTTACAATAGCTGAAGATGTTAAAATTGTGAAAACTTGCTATAAAAACAGTAGTTTTGAGAAAAAGTGTTTGGATTTAAGCCCAAACCACTGTTCTACTTTTGATGTTTGTGATTTTTTAATGAAGAAAGAATGTCTGTGCGAGTGTTCTTCAAAAATATTGAAAAAGCATAAAAACATACACAAAAATTGATGAAAAATCTCTAATGAGCATTCTTAAAAAAAAATTACGTATACGCCCGACTGAACTGCAAAATTGTTTGCAACGATGGCGTTTTTTTTTTAATTTAGAACTCTAAAAGAAGTTATTTTAGCTAATTTAAATATCGTATCTCATGCTCCTCTCAAATTTTCTGTCTTTATATATAATGTTCTTCAACACTCAGCTTCTTGAACATACGAGCAAGTACACACGACTTAGTCGTGCATTTTATTTTTAATGTTATCAAAATTGTATATAAAAATATTACTTATTAAGAAAATCGATCCAACGATTTTAAAGTTTTTTCTATTTAATTTTTTAAAACATAAAACTTAAACCAGACGACCGACGTTCAATTGTTCACATTGGGTGGAATCTGTTATAAGTTTTTTCACATGTTCTGGCTTGTAAACTTCCAGGTACAAGTACCAGTCAAGTACCCAGTACCTTGAACTGAAGTCTGTTGACGTCATTGTTTTCGCCTCGCTGCGTTTTTGCCGTGTTCGTTTACACCAGAATCATCTGTGTCGTGGTTTTATCGCTATGTTTTTGTGTAAACGGGCTTGACGAGTTCACAGCAAAACGAACATAATGAACAACATACTGAAACCACGTTTAGATTTTCAACCACATTTTTAGTTTAAGTAAACCTTTCTGAAAAAATAAAACTTTGCCGAGACTATTGCCAGACTAAAGCGAGATAATGGAAAAATATTCTAAATGCCAAAAACTACGTGTACATGTCAAGGCGAGACCAAAGCGTTACAATACGAGAAAACCAAGACATAGTTTCCCGGGGAGTTCACAGCAAAGCGAGCACAATTTCCAACAAACTAAAAACCACGTTCTTAACTTAATTTAAACTTTTTGAAAAATAAAAATAAAAAAATAAAAAAAAATAACTCCCGCGAGACTATAGCGACAGCAAAGCGAGATTATGGAAAACAGGTTAGTGTAAATATCATGGCGAGACCAAAGCAAGACTATAGACACAGATCCCAGTGTAAACCAACTTGGCGATTATTTTAAGTACAAAAATGTAGTACTTTACAACTCTGATACTAACGAACATTCTGATAGGTGCAGATGAGATTTTTTTTTCACTCTGTGATAAATCTCCCTGGTTGACCGAAATATAAAAAAATCAAAATAAAGGTTTCTCTCAGACCTTTACCGAAAAAATTTATTCTTTTTAGAATAAAGGTTATTCAGTGACTTTTTTTGAAAATGACAACAAATAAGAGTTATTGAAGAACCTTTCAAAAGGTTGAGTTTTATTTCTGATCTCTGGATTCAATGACTAAAATTTTGGTTAACTAGCGCGAGTTTACCAGTCACAATAATCATTGATTAAAGATGATTGAAGGAATGTCAGGGTAATTATTTTCTCTGAGTATTTATTTTTCTGTAGTACCTCGTGGCATGATGGTTAGTGCGTAGGACTGTCATGCCAAAGGTCTGGGTTCGATTCCCAGCCGCTGCCACCTAAAAACAGAAATGGTTTTTTCGCGAGGTACTGCCTCTTGCGAGGAACTGACAAATCCTCCAAGAGTATACTTGTCATGAATAAGTGCTTCTCATCTAGCCGTTCGGACTCGGCAAAAAATTGTAGGTCCCCTCCATTCCTGCCAAAAATACGCACACAGGAATGGTTGAGAGTTGTAAGTCACTAGGCACTGGTTCTTCACGAGCTGGTGTGCCACAAAATTTATTTTTTTTTAAATTTATTTTTCAAGCAAAATGATCTCCAGCGCCAAGTTTATAAAAAGATTGAAGCTCTTTTATCTGTTGGTAGATATAAATTTGTTGCACTTTGAAAAACTTAAGCAGTTCCAATCCCTAATACGCATCTTCCTAAAAATGCATTTTTGTACTTATCTTTTCATTTCTTTTAAAGGGTGATTTTTTAGCTGGTTTGGTTTTGGCAACACTGGTTTTGACAGCTGAGGTGTGTTTAGTACCTTGTGTCACTGTCAAACAGCTTCAATTTGGTTTGCAATTTAACCATGGATCGTCTTACAAATGAACAACGCTTGCAAATTATTGAATTTTACTATCAAAATTCGTGCTCGGTTCGAAATGTTCAAAATGTTGGAAATTGTGTTCAGCGATGAGGCTCATTTTTGGTTGAATGGGTACGTAAATAAGCATAATTGCCGCATTTGGAGTGAAGATCAGCCAGAAGCATTGCAACAGCTACCAATGCATCCCGAAAAAGCCACTGTTTGGTGCGGTTTATGGGCCGGCGGCATTATTGGGCCATATTTCTTCAAAGATGATGCGAATCGCAGCGTTACTGTCAATAGTGAACGCTACCGAGCGATGATAACAAACTTTTTTTTGCCCGAAATGGAAGTTCTTGACTTGCATGATATGTGGTTTCAACAAGACGGTGCCACATGCCACACAGCACGCGAAACAATGGCGCAATTGCGAGGCGAGTTTGGTGAACAGTTAATTTCACGTTTCGGGCCGGTCAATTGGCCGCCTAGATCGTGCGATTTGACACCATTAGATTATTTTTTGGGGGGTATGTCAAGGCTAATGTCTATAGGGACAAGCCCGCTTCGATTGACGCACTGCAAGCCAACATCCATGCATTCATTCGTGAGATACCGGCCGATATGTGTGAAAGAGTATGCCAAAATTGGACTCAGCGGATGGGCTACCTGAGACGCAGCCGCGGTCAACATTTGCATGAAATTATCTTTAAACATTAAATTGCAAGGTTCAAACTATCGATTCAAATAAATATTTCATTAATTTTTTCGAATTTTTTGTGTTTTTTTTTTTTTTAAGTTCTAAACCTCTTAAAAAATCACCCGTTATAAGCTTGATTAAATAAAAATAAATTCCATCACCGTGCTACAAAATGATTCACTTTAATTTTATAAAAAAGAAAACTCTACTAGAGAAAACGCATTCACCATAACGGTAAGGGTTAATCACCTTCCTCTATTTATGTTTTGAAATACGGTAACAACTTATCAACAAACTACTCAGTCAACCAAAAATGCATTGCCGTTGCATATCGTTATTGAATACTAAACGAATTCATATCACCAAATATAGTCGCAGACGCCCCAGAGTAATTTGTTTATTTTAACTTCGATCCCATCACTTTGAATATTGTTCGCATAGAATTATAGTGTAGTAACGTAAAGTTTTATACAAATAGAATTTTAAGATTAATTAACATATTTCCAAGTCGGTAATATGTGCTTTTTTTTCTTTTAATTTTTATTATTTATTCAAATCACGAACACAAACTTCATGTATAAAAGGTAAGCTATAAGTATCTACCATAATGGGTTCTGGTTCTTTTTTCTCCGTCTGTTGCTCTTTGACATATTACTTTAACTTTAATAGGTATCTGAAGTTTTTGGAAATAATTATAAAGTGAATCATCATCGTCATCTAAGAATACTCTTTTCCAACAAGTCAGCAAAGAAACAAAGTAAACACACAAGTCACGACCAACGACCAAAAAGTGACGGCCATCAACGTCGTCGTCAGTTTGATCAGCTGTCTTTAAAAGTAGGGAATATAACCGTCTTTATTAAGAGTCTAGGTCAATCGAGCTTTAGTTGAATTCATAATAATTTTACTTTTATTTGTGTCAACGTTATGTCCACTCTGGATGTTTCGATTTGAATAAATTACACATCAGCTTTAGTGAAATGGTTCAACGTATCAGCAACATTAGTTTTAGGAGAAGCTTTAATCAATTTCAAGAGACTCTTCGACTTGGACTCCTACAGATAAACTAGAATGAAATCAATACAATTTAAATAGAACACAAAGATAATAGTTGTTATGATCAGGTAGGTATGTGATTTTATTTCGGTTATAGGAAAAACTAAGAAGATAACAAAAGTTTTATTGGAGCATTTCCGAACGATGACCATTTTGAGATTAAATATTTTCCCATAGTAGGTAGGTACGAGTATGTATTTCTTTTTTTTTTTTTTTGATAATTTTATCAATCTAGGCCACTTGAAAATTTACACTCATAATTATCAAGTGATTAACAAAAATGTAGGTACTATGTTGACATGAATATATTTACAAAAAAAAAATGTAAATGAAATTGATTATTTTTTTGTTGAGTTGTGAAACTTGCCTCTGGAAAAATAGTGTTAGGGCTAAGCAGTTTTGAAGCTCTGCTCTGAGTTATTCAGTGAATAATAGAGTATTGTCTCTATGGGACACTTCAACATCAACTGTCAAATTCGGAAACTATCCGGATTTAATCCAAAATATGGCGACACAACTATTCAACTTACAACTATCCTGTTCTACCTACCACTATTTTGTCATATCCGCTGTCAAAAGAAGCTCTTAATGTTCCAATCAGCTTAAGAACTTCTTGGGTCAACAGTATCTCTAATTATGAACTAAATACCAGAACAGATCAGTAAAACGCTTCGAAAAAGCATAAAAATCCAAAAGATGCAATTGAAACCGCTCATAGAGGTTTTGACAGTCAAGTGGAGTGACCGAGAAATAAGTGGCATAGGAAAGTCGAAGTGATTCCACCACGAATGAAGAAGAGAAAGACTAAGCTAAGAGAACTTACGATAACAGGTAGAACTATTGGAGGCCGTTAACCCCTTAAGAGGAACACCATGGATGTATCTAATAGATTCGAGGACCTAAGCAAATAAATACAAATTGCTTAAGCAGATCCCACACCCTTGTAGCCGGTTCATTTCTTCATAATAATTTTTTGTTTGCTATTAAAACGCTTAAGCAAAAAAGTTCTTCACTAGTCTTTTACTTTATGTACTGCAGTTTGTTTACATTTTGTATCTCAAAAAATAAAAAAACACTGAGTAATCATTAAAAAAAAGATAACTATACGATAAATCTTTATGTGCTTGAATTTAATTACAAAGTAAATATTTAAAGAAGAGTATATGTAACTCCCTCATAATTGCTACCAATTCACATTTTTAGTGGACGAAATATATTTAAAAACACTATTCTAATGTGAAGGGGTTCGAAGGTAGTTGTTGTTGCTATACTTCAAAACATTCAACCAAAAAATATGAGGAAGAATCACTTATGGCACTTCTTGGAGCTAGTGCCTGCAGGAATGCAGATAAAAGAAAGATGCACGTGTCATGGAAGTGCATTTACATAAATGCAAAAAAAGGATACATGATGGTTTACTTTTAACGAGAAAAATATGTCCTTTTTTTAAAGGAGAACCAGTGCAGATTTCAGACGAGTGAAGAACGTTTTAAGGATCCTCGTTGTTGAGTTGATGTATTTTTTGTTTGTCACTTCCGTAAATAACTAATTGATATTAATAAAATCGTAAATATGAAAAACGCAATGTAAGTGGGTATCCATGTATTTGCTCTCATGTTCAAGTTGCTTGCAATTAAGAACTTTTAAAATATGAAAGTAATTACCTATAGAAAAAAATAGAAAAATGTATAAACAACTATCTAAAAAGCTTAGAGCTCAAAAACAAGTATGCTATTTGATTACATGGAAAAATATAAATATATGCAAACAAAAATTTAAAATCGTTGAAGCGGTTTTCTAAAAAATATTTTTTTTTATAAAATTCTAAAGATATTTTTAAGAACAAATTTCATTCTGCAAATCTAAAGTATATATTAATGTGCAGATAAGAAGAAATTTTTTTAATTGTCAACCCGTTTTTAAGATATCGAATTTTCAAAAAAAAACTTGGAACTTTTTTTTTAAAAAATCAAAAACTTTTTTTTTTGAAAATTTTGATACAAAAAATTTATCTAAATCTGTTCAGCCGATAAAGAGAAAATTCAAAATAAAAAAAATGTGTAATCGTATTAATTTTGGAAAATTGTAGGAATCGTTTTTGAGAAAAAAAATATTTTCCTTACCGATATTTCAACTTATGTATGGAAGGTACCGTTATTTTTTCATATATGTAAATTTTTTTCTAAAAACATTTAAGATTACTAAAAAACTCTTAAGTTTTGACTTGTAAAAGAATTTTCGAAATATTATTTCCAAAAAAAAAATTTATCAATTTTTTAAAATCCAAAAAATATTTTTTTTAAATTTAAATATACAAAAATATTTCTAGTTTTCGAAGCCTCTGTATAAAAAAAATTATTGAAATCAGTCATATCTATGGTTTCAAAAGAAAATCGAAAATTAAAAAAATGGTTCTTTGGGAGGTACCACTAATAACAATTTTTAGAAAAATGTTTTTCCACCCAAATGAAGCCTTTACCAAAAGTAATTTATTGAATTTTTTTTTAAGAAAAGTTGTCGAGCTGTTTTGAGAAAGATACAATTATGCAAAATTGCTAAAAAAATTGTATGGCAGGTACCGTTATTTTTGGTTCTAAGAAAAAAAGAAAAAACGTGTGGGCATAGTCACCAAAAACTACTATGTACCAAGTTTGAAGAAAATCAATCGGGCCGTTTAGGCTGTAGACGAACAGACAGACAGGCAGACAGAATTGTTTCATCCACTTTTTTGGCATTCTCTGTCATCGTAATGTCATGTTTGATTGTTATCTCAATTTCTTTTGCACGAATCCAAAACTTGCCATATACATATATGTAGTATACCTATATCGCAAGTAAAAATGGATGAGCAATTATGGTACATATTTGCATTGTTACAAATGTAGCACTGAAACTCATAGTTTTATAAATTACTCACACAATATTTTTTCAAAAAATATCTTATGGCAATACAAATTGATGGTCTTCCATTTTCCATACAATTAAATTTTACCTGATTCCAGATATCTGAAGAATAAACAAAAGCTGAAACATGTCTTCTCGATATACGATTATGGAATTTTATGAACATTTTTCGAATAGCCATGCTTTTGATGAAAACGATCGTATCAGAGTCGTATGAATAGAAATTTTAAGCTTAAAATATCTTGGGTTTTTGAGAACTTGAAAAAATTTTCTACAAGGATTGGTCATTGCTTCTTCGATTTTTTTTTTTTTTTCAATTCTTTACATGAATGTAAAAAGGCAAGAAAAAAAGCCCTATTGTGGTTTTTTGAAAAATCATTCACTATTTCTAGCCAGCCGTTATGTTCTTTCATCTTAATGCCATTGAATTTTTAAAGAAATTAAAAACTAGGTTTTTTTCACCAACATTTTCATATATAGCGCTTAAATTTATGAAAAAAAATATGGAAAAAATATTCGAAAGACAAAAATTTGAGAAATTTTAAAATCGAAAAGTAGAACAAAATTGTTTTACTAACGTTGGACCTCTATTCCTTCAAGAATATTTTCAAATGTTCGTTCAAGTCTCTTAACATAAATTAAATACCTCTAGCTACCTACATACAGTTTTAATATTATTGACAAATAAAGTAGTCCATTAAAATGTTCCATTGACCTTGCATTTTGGGTAGGACATGGTTTTATTAACCGTGTGATCACAAAACTTGATTTTTGGGGTTGAAAGCCCTTCATTTGGCAGCCACCTTGAAAAAGGGAGTGACAAAGGTTTTAATGATATCTTAAGAACCGTTATTCTCGTGAAAAATTGAATTTTCTAACTAACGGTTCTTAAGATTTGGTGGAAGCCTCTTTTTCAAGATGGCTGCCAAATGGGGCTTTCAACTTCAAAAATCAAGTTTTATACTCAAATTGACCCCCTACAAAAAAAAAAACAAACAAAACCTTGTTCTACCGAAATGCAGGTTTAAGCCTTTCGATAACTTTTTTTCATCCAATATTTTTTTTTTCATTTCATTTTTTCCCGTTTTCACAAAAAAAAAAAACAATCGCTTATAGAACAACAATCGATCATAGAACGCTAAATCACATCCATTATAAAATTCTATAAGACTAGCCTCAATAAATTTGTTTTACAAATAGCTCAAATAGCTTAGTTTATCTTTGTAAATAAGTACCTAACCTTGCATGTGATAGCAAACATTTATTTCTAATTCTATACAATTGTGGTTTTTCATCAACATAAATTTGTTATAAAGACTTCAGCGCCAAGTGTTCGATTTTCGAGTTTATTTCTTGACTTAGTTTTTTTTTTTTAATTTACTGCTGAAAAATCCCACACAGCGTTTGCACTTGTGTAGAAGCCAAAATATTATATATTTTGGAACCTATCATCCATTCAAATTTCAAATCTCGTTTGCATGATTATTTTTTTTTTTTGTTCATGATAGTTGAAATGGAAGTCGAAAGCCCGACACATATCCATCTAGAACAATTACATAAAGAGAACATTTTTCCCGAAACCAACAGCTACAAAAGAAAAGAATAAAATATACAAATAAGAAGATACAAAATTAACAAAAAGTCAAAACAAATGATTAAGCCCAACATTAAAAACTTAAATAAATAATAATTATCAGTCGTTGATTGATAAACTAAAATTGAATTTCATAACAAGATTGATAAAAGTTTTTGGCATTGAAAATGATAGTAACACTTGTGTACTGAGCCTAGTACGCTGCTGATGCGAAACGAAAAACCTCAGTTGAAAAATGACAAACATTTGATGCACCTAAACGATCAGGTCAGGATCAAGTAACCCATTTTCCTTTATTTCGTTGTCCATGTTAAAACAGTTCAATACAATTATTTAAAACCTATAACGCTTCTTGTATTAATTTTCATACGCATAGAGCTTCGATATATTTGGCGCAGGGGACTCATCCGACCTTTGTTACATCTTGACTGTCACTTGAATTTGAAGCTGTTTTGGTGCACATAAGACAATAACCATGGTGGATATCCTGCACATACACACGACAAAATGCAAGGAAAGATTCAAAGAAAAAATTGAATAGTAAACTTGCTTTTAAATCCCAAATCCGCAAATTTTCATATACGACAATATTTTATCCAGGCAACGATATCACTTTGAAATTTAAACGAATAAAAAAATAATCCAAAATTTATCGAGATTAAAATTAAGAGATTAGTGTTAAAAAGATCATTGTGTTCGGTTTTTGACAACACAATTTGGTATTCTTACTAAAAATTTGAATAAACAGGTACAAATTATGGTAGGTACCGTATTTAACAAGATCGTGAGAATATTCGACTAATCATGTCTTGCAAATTTACTATCGCTTTTTTTACTAAACAAACAAAGTGAAGAGTTCTCAGAAATCTAGATCTCTGTCATAACAGTTAAGTATCACAAAAACCTGAACTGGATAATTTATGCAAATTTGAGAACACTAATATGAAGATGCTTATAGAAGCCAATGAACGTCACAACGAATTCATTAAGCCAAATTATTACTTTTGTGATCTTCTATTGCTAAATTATTTTTATGGATTTTATATTAGCAAATTAAGATTATTTAAAAATCTAAGTCAATAAAGCAAGTATAGTATAATCAAACCAGTGTCAGTCGACGGTGATGTAAGCATGGATGTACCTTTTCGGTTATTTACATAAATTCAAAAATAACGTAAGTATTTTAAAAAAAGGTGAGGTTCCTTTTATTTTTGTTGTAAATTGAAAATGGAAGGTGAAACTACCTTTACAATCCACACCTGACCCGAACCCAACTGATCTACTCTACAAACAAACAAAATCAACTTTTAATCTCCCGCCGTTTTTTTAAATTTTCGTTTCTTGTTCGATCTCCTACGGAAATGTGCAAGAATGAGACAATTTTGTTGCTCTTCGCTTTCAAACGTCTTCTAAACAGCTGCGCTACTTGATTGAGCGCAAAAAATGAAATAAAGAAAAACCCAAACGGAAGAAACAAAACAAAGACTAACTTAAAAAAAAAACGATCTTCGGATGGCAACAAAAAAAAATATCAACAATGCAAGTGATCTGATATTTTTGCGTGTTTATAAACTTTTTGCAGTGGTAAGCAACAATTTCGTAAATTTTTTTATGTTATTTTATCCGTCTCTTTTCAATATGAAATCAATTCATTTAAGAGGCTGTGTGAAAGAAAGTGAAAGACGCACAAAAACACGACACTTTTGGATTCTTTTCTGCACTCCGCCCAAATGTCTGGCATTTTTTTTCTTTCTTTTTTTTTTCTTAGAAACCTGATAATAACAGTAATACAATAGAAAAATAGGAGACACAAAACGAAACAAAACACCAAAATCCGAAATGACAGATGAATGGAAAGATGGAAATGTTTATATGGAAAAAATGTAGTAAAAGTGTTGAAAACAAAAACAAACAACAATAAATGAGAAGAGAATCTGTCGTAGTTGCCATTCGCCAATGCTGCTGCCGCACCTCACCGAACAGAACAGATAAATCAAAAGAACAAGCGAAATAAAAAAAAACTGGATTCGATGCAACGAAATAAAGTTAAAAACGTAAAAGAAATGCATTTTAATTTATTCATCTCAAAATATTTGCACAAATTAAACAAAAGTAAACAAAAAATATCAAAACAGACCTTAAATAACAGAATTCTTCTTTTTTTTAATAAGTGTGTTGTTTTTGATGATGAAAAAGTTAATTTTCTCTTTCACTTTTTTTTTGTTTAACTATTTTGCACTTAAAATTCGGTTTATTTTATCACAACAATACAAATTATTATTGCACAATTGGTGCACTTGCACTTGCACACACAGAAACAAAACACTTGCACTTGAAAAACTTGTAAATATTTAATAATTCTTTACGAGATTTTGTTAAATTCGTGTTAATTCGAGATGATTGATTGATTTTACCAAGAAGACTTTTAACAACACTACCGCCCGTGTCCGTGGTTGCTGGTTGTCTGTTTTTCTGTTTCGCTGTCTGCTTCGGTCGAGGTAGAAGTTTGTTTTGTTGTCAAATGGAATTTTGACATTTTATGTTGTTTCGTTGCTATGTTGCTAAGAAAAGGGAGTGTGTGGAATTTGTTTAGGTGCAGTTTTGCTGTTATTTTTCCATTTTTTTTTGTTTGGAAATTCTCCAGCAACATTTTTAAAGTCAGCTGGATGTGGATTGTATTTGAGGATGGAAAAAACCAATACTGGAAAGATGGAATGCATTTAGATGCATTAAGCATTGCATATTCTTGGGCGCATATGATTTACTACAGTACATCCCAAGAAATATTTTCTATAAGCACGTAGGTACATAAATATTTTTAATTTGATTTTTAAACTGGTTAATGAACAAACATTCAGCCATTTTGAAATTTCGTTCAGATGGCATTTATTTTAGGGTAGAACTAGAATTGGCGGCTTTCCTAAACGTCAGTTACACAAGTGACCCATAATGTACAAGCGGTGGAAAGTGAAAAAAAGTAAATAATTGTTTGTTCAATGTTAATTTTCTTTTACAATTCACATCACAGAGTGATAGGCTTTTAATTATTTATTTTGCAAAGCCCCGAAAATTAATTTAAAAAAAATTATAGATTTTCCTTCACTCATACATTCAACGGAAAATAGGGGGGTCGCCCTAAAGCGTGAACCCTAACCCTAACGAGCTAATTCTGTGTTTTTTTAAACTTGAGGTCGCCTAGAACTTGCCCTGAAATAGAACTACTTGCTACAAAGTGACAGGAGCTCTGAAGAATTTTTTCCTGTAGATTTTCGTGGTGTAGGTTATTCTTTTATTTTTGAAATGGAAATTCAAGAAATACACAAAATTACTTTAATAATAACAAATAGAAATAGAAAATGCAAACTGTGAGTTATTTTTTTCATTTTTAAATCAAATTTTGGTTCTTGCTTATCCCAACAGCACAATTGTGAGCCCCTTGGTGTTTTTTAAGAATCGAACTACCCGGGTTTTTTTTTGGACAATTCTTGGACCTAATCCTAAATTTAACAATTTAAACTAATTTTAGGCCGTATTTTTTTTCAAACTGTAATATGATTGTTTATTTAGTTTGTCGCAAAATTTAAACAAGAACGTATTGATATTTGCGCTTGGAATTATTCCGCACCTCATGTGGAAGGTACTTGACTTCAGAGACTGAGGTTTTTTAATCTCATAGCCCTCCCAGGCCCAAACCTCGATTATTTATTTATTACCGATTTTATCTCTTTATTATCGCTCTTCATTCGACACTGTGATTATAATAATGAACCAAAAATGTCTTGTTTTTTTCTAGTCAATCGTCTAAGAATATACAAAAAAATAAATTATTAAAATTAATTGGCTGTTTTCACTTGAAATTTTACGTTTATTACAACAGAATCATTCTAGTAGAAGAAGTATAGTTCAATCATTTAAGTACATAGTTCATTTTCTTTTAAGTATCTCTAGATTGTGGTGGAGTGTAGATTTGCCTTGCTTAATTATTAGTACAGTACAAGGAGGGGTAAATCTTATTTTACCAATGGAAAACCCCATGAGAGATTTGAATTTAAAATCCGGTAATTGCTGTCTTGAATGAAATATCTGGGCATATTTTTGAGTCGATTCAATTCACACACATACGCATAAAAATGTCTTATTACGTCATCGTACAAGTAATCCAAAACCAAAAATTGTCCCAGAGTTGCGATTTGACGTTTAACAGGAACATAATTGCATGTAGAATGCAGATCAAATCCTAAACTATAAAGATCACATCTTTTGCCTCCAAAACTCATCTTTTTTTGAATAAAACTTGGAAAAGGAAAAAAAGTGCAAGTCTCTTCCCAAAAAATCATCAACCAATGCTTTAAAAACACTTAGTGCATATTCAGTTTCATTAAGATAGTGAAGACCCTTTTCAGCTAATTGATTTATTTTTAGGATATTGTTGCGAGGTTTGAATTGATCACTGATTTTCATAGTTTTATAATGCTCAGATCCGAAGGTCATTTTTAATTGCAATTGTTTCATTACGAAGACTAATCCGCCTGGTTATGATAACTGTTTTCTGAATAAACGAAAGGCTAAGAAACTAAAGTTGGTCAAAATGTTCCCATAGAAACCCCATGAAAATTTTAAAAGGAGCAACTTAATTTGGTGAACATGCAGATATATCGTCTTCACTATACCCGAAGCATGAATACGCCATTGATTTTTGTTTTTTTGAGGTGAGGTTGAGAAAATTTATCAAATTCTTTTCATTTACGCATGCATGTCTTTGACACAAGGTTTCACATATAAAAACGCCCATTCCTATTCTATATTATATGTCTACATACATATAGCATATGTACATATTCCAGAGATCCAGAGGACGTATAAATATATAACCAATTCCAAGGAAAAATGCCTCCATGATGGCTGCATGCAGAAATTACTCTGAACAGGTATGTTTTTTGAAAATTTATAATAAACTTGTTCACTGGTAGTGTTGAAGAAACGATTAGATAGCTTAAGCATACAGAATTGGGTTTTCGTCCTTACGACTAGTCGATCTCGATCAGAATAGGTAATATGAAAAAAAAAACAAATTGAAGCTCTTTAAATAGGTACAGGAACGAGGTGCACATTCACTTTTCAATATAAGCCATGCCAAAGTTAGAAGCATAGGTAAAAAATAATGGGGAAGAAAAGCTTATTACTTTTATAAATTGAATAAAAACAACTTTTTTTTATAACATTAACTGTTATGGTAAAAAAAACTTTGAATTCCATTTTATTGATAATATATTTTGTTTTGTTTAAATTTTATCATGACAACAAAGTTATTATTATTATTATTATTATTTGTATGGTTGCTTTTTTCATAAGAAAAACATTATATAATAAAATAAATAAAATTTCAAATACGAAAAATATAATAATAATTATATTATTTAAAAAAAAAGTAAAAATAATATTATATAGGTTTATGTTTATTTATTTATTTATATATATGTATATTAAATTAAGTAGCAATTTATTTTAGCGGCCATTGTAAGGATACTGCCAAAAGTGAAAATGTTTCTTTTTGGGAAAAACTCTGTTCGAAAATATAAGAAAAATAAATTTAAATTTGTTTTGAAAATGATTTTATTTTTAGTTTAACATAAAATTTTATGTTTATCTTTTTGGCATGTTCACTTGTTTAAATGTTAGTTTTAATAGTTTTGATTTTTGATAAATGTTTCTTTAAATTTTAATTGTTGTTTGTTAGTTTTTTCATCTGAAATATTTTTTGTTTGCTTTGTTAGTTGGTATAAAAGTGGTCCATAGGTATAGAACATATAAATGAAGAAATGTTAGTAATTTTAAATTTTTGATTAATACACAGACCAATAAACATTTGGATTTTAACACATAAACGGTTTCAATAAAGCATACATTTTTTTAAAATAATTTGGTATAATTTTTTTTTATTTTGGTCAGTTAGATTTTTTAGATTTTGCGTTTCCTAATTTTGTAGATATTCAAGACCTGTTCCTAAATTAAAAACCACACAAACTTATAGCAAATACGAGGGACAAAAACAGAAAAGATTCTTATTTTAAACGTCTTTAACTAAGCTTATTAATTGAAGGGTCAAAGATAATAGTAGATTAATATTTTGGTGGCGGTAAAAGTTGGATATTTTTGAAAGGATGATAAACAATTAAGGTGAATGGGCATGGCATTCAGTTTAAACATGTGCGAATTTTCACAAAATCCGCGAATTTATTTAATTTGCGTGAAAAGCAAAATTACATTAATTCCAATTTTTTGGAGACAACGAAGAGCAAATTGTTTCGAAACTACTTGACCTAAAAGACTTACATATGTCAAAAACAAACATACGAGGAAATTAAGTTTATTATAAAACTTTTGGTGTGAGAAACAAACATCGATTTTTCCTTTCGATATTGATTTCACCGGAGACAAAATTTAATAGTCACTGAAAGATTACTCAACGCTTAATATTTGCAGTACTTGTGTGATTGTTTTTCACAACAAAATAATTTAAAAAAATTACTAAATACATTACGAGTTTTGAAAGTATTATTGAAATTAGTTGCTGGAATTGTTTTGCCTAATGGTTTTATAACATTTCCTTGAAATAAATAATAATCTACAATTTTGTTGTATTTTCTACCACATTTTTAGTTTTTCTTTATTTTAATTAGTTTATAAACAATGACAACATTTTGGGGTACTCAATTGAAGTAGATATGATAAAATTTAATTGAGAAGATACTTTCAACTATTCACGGTTTAAATTTAAACAATTTGAAATTTACTGTTGTCAACACAATCATAAAGGATATTCATACAACAGCGTAAAGTCTTCGCAAACGTTGTAAATTTTTAAACTTCATAATTCTGTCACAATTCGTATGAAAAATTCAACAGATTTCCGGAGTTTCCAACTTTACCACGTTTACGGCGACTGTAAGCTGTTGCATGAATACTTTTATTATGTCTAATTCAGACTAGTAGACCGATGTTTGCGTTGCTTCGCTTTAATTTTAAAGTCAAAAATTTGAACGTATAAATCCTGACCTAATAAAGGTGAGGTATGTCTGGTGGACGTAATTGTAATTAAATACCTTCTACAATGATGACCTATTAGAAAGAAAAATCAATTAACCGAGTCTTCTATATCCAATAGTTGTTGTCTATATCCAACTTAAAGTATAAATTTCACTCAAAAGAATGCAATCTTAAACCTTATACCTAACAAATTTTATAAATGGGAAAGTGAGTCTGTTTGTTGGTTTGTCATGCTTTCACGCCTAAACCGCTGAATCAATCATGGTGAATTTTGATATAGAAATGGATAGACCTTGGAGACGGTTATAGGCTACTTTCTACCTCAAAACGTAAAGGGGTGGAGCGAGCAAATCCGGGGGTTAAACCTATTTCCCATATTATAAAAATATCGAGATTAGATACTTGCCTATAAAAAAACCTCCAAAATACACCAGATATTGCTCAAATTTAAATTCCTATTTATTCCAGGATATTATGTAACTTAAACTGAGGCTAGTTAAACAGACTAAGGAGTCCGAAGATCGAGGGAGTACTCGTGAAATAGATAGAACTGCAGCTTATAAACTAGGTGGTAACACACAGAAGTTGTTGTTGTTCATTCAAAATTATTGAATATAAATTGATGTTTAATTCGCAGCAAGTAATGCACTTATTTAGATTTCCATTAACACTCAAAACCCCACTTAAATAAGGTATTATTGAATAAAATAAAATTGGGTACGTTAAGTCTTTGTTCTAACTTCATTATTTAAAAAGTTTGTATTAGGGAGAATCACGACCAATCTATGAAAGATCGATTAACAAACAAAATGAAGTTTTTAAAAAATTTACGATCTACTTATTTTGAGTATTGAGAACCTCCTAAATTTTCAAAGCTTCCCACTCTTTCTTTGAATACATTTTTTATCATCAATTAAAAATTTTAGATTAGATCGAAAAAACATTGAATTTGTTCGTTCAGAGCACTCTATGAGAAAAAATCAGAGCAAATAAAAAACAGATTAAAAATATCTTCTACAATGTCCCAAATATGATCGTAATTTGTTAATATGATTTTTTACTTCATTTTTGATTCCAATAATCGTTTTCAATGATATTATGTGCAAATGCTTAGGTATTAGAAAAAAAAACTTTCTGCCAGAAAATAGTCGAATGACTCCTCCTGTACCTAGTTTCTCTACGTATTCAAAGATCTTAAAAATCATGAAAAAATCATTGCGTAAGCCATATTCTATTGGGTCTATTCTTTTTCCCGGTGCTTAAAAATCGGCATTTTTGTGTAACCCGTATCGACAGCAGATCTTTTCTCCTTCTGCTGTGATCAAAAGGATTACAAAGCGCGGAAGCAAGCCTGGGAAGGTTCCTTTTCGTTGGTTTTTATGACATTAGCCTAAGCGACTATTTTAAGTTCTTTCTTAAATTTGACCTGCTCGAATCAGTTTTTTTTTTATTTAAACCCTGCAACTCCGCATTTAAATTTAAAGTTCATTTATCATTTCTGTCAGAAACATTTATGTACTCAGTTTTTTGGAACTACATAGGTGGCTTAACTCGATACTTAAACTTACTAAAACAGGCTTCAGGAAAAATGTGCCAAAGAAATTCCAATTTACAGCTTTGATGCAGTACCTTTCGTAAACTATTTTTGTTAACCCTTGAAAAAGCAGAATTTTGAATCTGTCTACTATAGAACCGCTTGTTTATGGTAAAATGGTCACATTTAAGTTGATGTTTCCATAAATTCCGAATACAAGTCCCTAGTCAGTTTTGTTTTGTTAGATCAAACTAAAGAAAATGCTAATTTTTTTCATATAACTGAGCGAAAAAAAACAACAAATTTAAAACTATTTGCATCATTTCACAATTATTTGACTATCTGACTGATTGTCTGAACTAATCTAACTATGAACAATTTCTATCTAATTTGTTTTTATTTGTCAAATTTGTTTTATCTAAAATACCACATCATATACACAATTTATAATTTAGAACACAAATTAAGTCAATATTTTTTTTGTCAGTGTTTCAGAGTTAAGATTTTTGAAAATCGAATCAACAATAACTAGCAAAAAATTTTATTGAAACCTTAAAATAATTTTGTCATTTTTTTTTACCAACAAATCGATATTACAAAAGTACGAGTACATAAATATATTTGTTTGTTAAGAATTTATGATTATCAATAATAATGAAGTACATATATATTTTATTTGTGATGACAAAAATATGTTTTATTCTTTTAAATTTTAATTTTAATTTTTTTTTGTTAAGCACAACGAACAAACTTCACATAAAGAAAATAAAAACTCACGCATACATTTTTTAGATAATAATGAATTTTTGTTTATTAAGATTCTAATGTTTTTATTTTTTCATACAGAGTACATTTATAAAAATATGTTTTTTTTAGTTCTATAATTAACCACTAATTTTGTAAAGGAAAACGATTTTTTTTTTTCAAATAAAATGCGTGTTTTTTCTCACAGGAAATGCATATTATTAACTACATATTTTTGTTTTAATTTATTTTTTTGTTAAAATTGAATGTAAAAAAATTGACACGATAAGCACACGTGACAAAAAAAAATAGTTGAGCAGTCTTTAAAGAGTTTCTTTAATTTTGTTATTTTGTTTTTTTTTTTTATTTAAAGGTTATTAACTGTATTAGTAGAGCTGTTAAGATTAAATTTGATTCACATGAATGCAGTGGCCCGATTATGGAATTCTAAGCAAATCATTTTCGATTTGATATTCAGGTATTAAATTCGAAAAAATAAACTTTGAAAATTTTCAGTGAAATGACGCAAATTTTCGAAATGTCATATTAAAAACTATTTTTAGTATGTTCGAATGTCAAATTTAGAAGGAATACTTCCAGTGGAATTGCATCGAAATGTTTATCAAATTCGAAGTTAATGCATCCAAAACTCGAAATATCACACTAAACACGATATTTCAGTTTCGATCTCGATTACAAACAAATTTCGTAAAAAAAAATCATGCTTCCCGCTTCAAATTCCATGATCAGGCTACAGAATAAGCTTAAATGACTAGGCAATCAAAAAGTACATAGAAAAAAACCAACAGGCATTACGATGTGTTCTTATTCCTTTTAAGATTTTAATTTAAATGTTATTTCAAACACATTATTGCAAAACACAAATTAAGTTTTATTATTTTCTTGTTGCTTTGAATTGATGTTAGAACGGATATTATTAAGTAGCTTGCAGGTGGTGTTGGTGGTGGAGTCACAGCACACTGAGAACAAACTCACCCATCATTAAGTTTACGCCGTCGCGCCACTGCGCTATTCTTGATGATTTCAGATACTTCTCGGCCGCCGGAACTTTCTCCCTCAGAAGTCGACGCTATACAGGAACCACCGGTGGCATTTCCCACTTCGGGGATACGCTTTTCAAGACTAGTTAAGTTTCGAACAAGACTCATGGTGTCGTCATGTTGCGGCACCATACTGGGTCTAGTTCCAGGAACAGGAAACTGTTGTGTGATATGTTCTTTCGATTGTTGCCGTGGCATACTCTCCTTCGATACACTGCGAAGTATTTTTGCAAGATTTTTCTGAGGATCGACACCCTCTTCCTCGGACGACGAGGAATTTGTGGGATCTTCTTGCTTCTTAGGTGATCCTATGTCAATGACATGGGGGGCATTTTCAACAGTAGCCGACTTGCAAAGGTTTGAGACAGTTGCGTGCGTTGAACGTTTGAGACGATTTTTGAGCTCTGAATTTAGATCCATTGGCATAAAACCAACACATCCAGATTTTGATTTGAGAATTCCTTTTGCAGATCCACCGCTCAATCCAGCAAAAGGTGGCGATAGAATTGCTGGTGCAGGTTTAGTTGCTTCTGTGAGTATACAAAAAAAAAAAAAAAACAAATAGAAAATCATTAGAAACTGGTATAAAAATATTGATTTATTCAAAGCTGCTTTAAATATTGGTTAGGTTTTGGGAAATTCAGAAAATTTAGTTAAAAAAAAATAAAGAGATATATTGAAGAAAAAAGCGTGCAAGCATATATGCAAGGCGTTAAAGAAAAAATTAAAAGTGTGCGACAAATTTGATTAAAATAATAATAAAATAACGTACTTACATTAAATATTTTGAAGAGGAAGACATCTCGAAGTGGAAGGACATTCAAAGGAATATAGATTTTTAATTATGAAAAAGCACAAAATCGAATTTCATACAATTATGTATATGAATGAAACACGGTGCTAGTGGAAATGAATTTAGGTGAATAATATTCATTCAACCGATGAACCCAACTATTGCGATAATCTTTCGTGAGATTCATTCCAAATATGTATGTATGAATGTCTTAACATTTTTTTACATAAATTGCAATATGTATTTTATATTTTACACAAACAAATTAACCGTACAAAATGGGATGAGAGAAGTTTTGGGAAATATTTTTAAAATAGATTAATCTGTAATGATGATAAAAATTGTTCTTATTATGACTTAATTTATGCACATTTTGGTGTAATGGCCAAGAACTTCGAGTAGCGAATGTGAATAAATCTTTTTAAGCAATTTGAAGCGCATTTTACATTTTTTTTTACGAAGCCAACAGCGGTATCTTCTTCGAACTGCCAAACATATTTCGCAATCCACATCGTAAGGACGCATTCCACAAACGACCGAGCATTCATGTGTGCTTGTTGTTAGTTGGCAGGAGTAGATGTGATCTGTAATTTGTTGCTGAATCCGAAGGGCTTAAATGAGAGGAAATTTGCCAGAATCAGAATTGAACCCATGCCTATGGAGTGATAAGTTTACATACTAATCACTACCCCAGAGGGTTTTACTACCAAAAACTGCCGTAAACGTCGTAAAGTTTACGACGACGTTAAAGATCTGTCAAAATTGCATGAGTAATCTTTTATAGTCAGGAACTTAATTGTTCAGTTTATATTTCTGAGTTCTGAGGATTCAGAGAATCTCCCAAGTTTTGCTGTCAAATACTAAGTTTGTTCGTTAAGCCCTGAAGTCACCCTGAGTTCGCCCCAAAGCGTTTTTTTAACCTGAAGTAACCCTGGGCGAACCAATTCTGTGTTTTTTTTTAAACCTGAGGTAGCCCTGAGCTCACCCTGAAGTAGAACTAGGTTTTTGCTGGGGCGAGTTGCGGTTAAGAATAAAATGTCAAAGTGGCACGAGCTCTGAAGCATTTTTTTGTTGTGGATTTATGTGCTGCAAGGTAATTCTTATGTTAATGAAATGGAAATCCAATGAATGCTTAAATTTGCTTTAATAATAACAAAAAGAAATAAAAAATGGAAACTGTGGTTTCTTTTTTTTTATTCCTAAATCAAATTTTGTTTCTTGCTTATCTTTACTTTCAACAAATTGAAAGCATTTGGTGTTTTTTGAGAAGCGAAAAACCCATTTGTTTTTGAAAATTCATGGGTTTGTCAAGAAAGCCAGGGTTAACCCTGTGTAAACTTCAAAGAAACATACCTACTGAGAACAAAAAAAAATGGATTCGTCTGTTTAAGTGAAAGCTCTGAAATATAAACTGAACAAATGAGATAAATGTGTTTGTTAAATGAATTCATTAAATGAGCAACGATGCAAAACTGTCAGTTAAGTAAAATGGACTCTTAAAATTTGTATGCGAAATCTTTACAACAAGTCGGAAAATTTACGACACTATGTAGTAAATGAAGTTGGTAAAAATGGAAATCTTTTACGCAATGGTATAATGACAGTAAGTGTAATAAATCCGTCCATAAAACCTTTTAATATTTAGAAAAAAACACATCAAGAGATCGAATCCCGTTGAAGGTAAGACCAAACATGGCAATCTTTCTTAGTTTTCGCAAAAAGGGTTTAATTATAAAAAAGTCATAATTAAACCTTTTTCTTGGTATTCTTTTTTTTTGAGAAAAATACTTCTGGTTCTGTTTATTGCTCAAAACATAAGAAAGTTTTGTTCATAAATATGGAAAACAAAAATAGTACTTAATTTGGCAAAATTTAAAAAAAAAAACACATTTGGATTTTGAAATTGAATTTCTCAAAAATTATTCGCTTAATCAACTCGATTTAAAAAAATAAATACAAGAATGGAGATAAACTTTCAAAAAAAAAATATAAGCTTTCGTTGATTTTTAATAATTTTTCAATTAAGGACAATTTTTCAGAGTTTCTAAATTTTCAGAATTTTGACAGAACTTTAACGTTGTCGTACGTTTTTCGAGCTTTAACACAGTTTTTGGTAGAACCTCTTGGCGTAGTGATTAGTACGAGTACATTAGCCTATCACTCCATAGGCCTGGGCTCAATTTTGATTTTGCAGGGAAGACAAATTTCCTAAGTTTCCTCCCCCCCCCCCTACGACTTTTGCGGGCCTTACACCTGGCAATTTTATTGCTCAATATCACATTCCAATATAAGCAAAAATATTCCATCAAGCAAAGCTTAATTTTATGATTACTCCCTGCGTTTATGCTTATAAATATTACGAAAAATAAAAATCCCAATAGCAAACATGCATGGACGAAACAAAACGCAAAACAAATCACAGTTTTTTTTTTAACATTTATAATATTTTTAAATTTTTAATTTTTATTTTAACACTTTTTTAATTTTTTTTTTATAATAGATTTATTTTTTTATTTTTATAAATTTAAATAATAATAATGATAAAGGTAAATAACAATTATTACAATATAATTATAAAAGCGCATCACTAGATCGACATATATCTTATATAAGTAAATATTATAGGAAGAAGAAAAAAAAATAATAACAAAGAAGTATGTAACTAATTTTCAAACCCCTGTCTCTTGTTCTCTTGCGGATATAAATTTCTTAAACTTAGTAGTAATTTATAAAAAAGAAGATTATTATGTAGTTCGTTTTTTTTTTAATTTTATACCACACCTAAAAATATTCTTTCAAACTCTTTGTGAGCCATCAAGAGATCCTCCTTTGTTAATTTTAGGTCTTCAAATTTAGATATCGGGTCTATGGATTCATACGGCAAGAGCTTCAAATGTGTAACTGTCATTGAACGATTACGTGACGCACGTAGGTTTGGAACTTTACGTTCCGGTGTACTTTGTGGGGTGTTTACAAAAACTGTCATGGCACGAACTCTCTTCGAAGCGTCACGTCGTCTCATCATCAAGGAAGGCGGGGCAAGGTTCGAATTCGACATACCGAAGACACAGTCATCGAGACTTTCATTGCCGTCGGTTGCGTGAACAGGCGAGAGGGCTGATGGTGTAACAGGAGAGGGGGGGATAACGCGGACTTCTTTAGCAGAGCAGGACTTTTGAACGTATCCCACCTCATCAATACTGTAGTTGAAGTTTTGTTGATGTAGATGAGGCTTTGGCGTTACGCAAACGACGTCAGGCATGTTACTATGGTCAAAGCTCTTATGCGGCGTCGATGGTGTGCTATGGCAGCTGTCACTGTTATGATTAGTCGAAATTCCAAAGTACTTTGCATATTTCTCGTCGACTTGTGGAGAGCGCATAGAATGCCGGAAGCTGTTGCGTTGCGAAGCTGTAGCACTCGAGACACCACTGCTGCTGCTCGTACTGATTTTTTTCTTACGCATTTCGACACCTTGCGATAAATTGTCATAATTCTCTTTGCCTGAGTCATTCAGTACATCACAATTTTCGTCATCTTTACTCGTGTTTGACGAAGGCATAGACTTCAGATCATATTTCATGCACTTGTTCAACGCACTATAGCTATTTCGCTGACTGTTCTCAATAAACGGTGACTTGATCTTGTTGATTTTTTTGACCACCGGCTCACCAACAACTGTGTTGTTATCGATTGAGTTGCCATTGTTGTTATTCTTATCCTTGAAGATGTTTGGCATGACGATCTTACCAATCGTTTTCAGCTTAAATCGTGCCTTAGGCGCTACCCTTGAAGTTGGTGTGGTAAAGAATGGATTCTCTTCAAAAACCATTGGAGCTTCTTCGCCAATTGGAGTTGTTGGGGTTTCTTCGAAGTCCATTGGAACAACTATACTGCTTCTTGGTGTAATCTGTGATGGTGACATTAGTTGATTTAGGATAACACTGTTCGAAGATCCACGACGTTCCTTGCCAGGAGTGTGACTGCGTGTAACAGGCAAAGACACACAACGATTGTTGTTGCCTGAGTCTTGAGTTAAACTGGAGAAAAAACGCAACCGTTCCGCAACAGGCAGTGATGAAGGTTCTGGAAAATGTTTGTGTTTTGTTTTCTAATATTTTTTGGTTTTCTTTGATTTTGATTTTTTTTTAGTTCTCTTTACTTTAGTTGTTTGTTTTTTTTTTTGTATGTGTTTCAATTTAAGCCCTAATCACAGTAAAAGATATTTCTAGGTGAAATTTAAATTTTCATATAAAATAAGCAGCTTGAAATTTAAAAAAATTTAATTGCAAAAATTGAATTGCAGAGAAAATTTAATTATTATTAATTTCAAAACTTCTATTTATAAAAATCTATAAATGATTACATTTTATACACTTAACCATGGCACATTTAGCTTTTCAAGCTTAACAAAATGTCAAAAAAGTTGAAACAAAGTTTAAAATTTTGTGATTTTTTTCTAAATTTTTCACACCTTTTTAATATTATACAAAAGTGGAAATCTTCATAATATTACATGTATTCAACTTCTCAAGGTTTAATTTTGAACAAATAAGCTGAAATACTTCGGAAAAATAGAAGAATTAACGAGTAATTATCTATTTTGTTTTTTTTTTTTAATAGAATTTGTGGAATAAGAAAGTATAAATTTCACTTCGCGAGTTCATAGCATTCAATTTTCACATAAACTGCTTGAAATAGGCTTAAAATGAAAATGTAAATATAATGAAATTATGTGGAACCGTTGTTCATCATTTTATCATAAGATATTGTAATCGCATTTCATTTTTATTTTCAAATTATGAAGCTTTTTATGAAACACAACGCTAATTGGTGAATTTCACTATATGCATGGTGCACTTGCAATCTTTGCAATTACTATTTTGTGAATAATAATAATTATATAAATAATTATAAAATTTTATTTTTTATAAAAAAATTGACTCAGATAAGAAGTAAGTTGATTAGCAAAAGTTATTATTGAAACGCATAGTGATAATATTTACACTTATTTGTTAAATATTTTTTTTAATTGATTGATAAGATAATATTGTGCTTATTATAAAAAAAAATAATACGTCAGTTTGATAAAATAAGACTAAGGCATGATTTTAAAGTGCAGATAAGAATTAGAGAGGCGATAGCCCTCCACCAAAGTTTAAGTGTTTATTTAGTTGCAATTATTATTTGGATTTATTACGGTGTTGATTAGGTACGGACTATAATAGATATATGTACATAGGTTGCATTATTGAAATTAATCTTAATTTCCTATGTGGGGAAAGAAAAAAATAATTTTTTTGTCTGCATTCGTTTGCTTTTATCGGAAACTGAAGAGTAAAATTGTTTATCAACGTATAGAAGTCAAACAAGAATTTGAAAGTACAATTCAATTAGCTATACTTTTTCGGCAAAATATTGAATATAGTTTTATTAACCTTTCAAAAAAAACTTCTTGCGAACTCCCTCACAGCAACTCCCTCTCATTTTGATAATTTTTTCGCTTCAAACAAAAAAATGCATGGTTGTGGCCGAACATATTCATGTTGAAATTTTGAACTCTGTATTTAGCGCCCAAGAAGAAAAAGCGTAGAAAAATCCAAAAAATCAGAAATTTTCTTTTTCAAAATAGCGTTAATGTTCCCATAGATGGTAGAGAACCACCATAACTTTAATTTTTCTATTTGCAATTGAAAATTTCAAACAATAAGACGCGCCTAAGCCTAAGTGAAACCAATGAAGATATTGATGGGTGATGTTTGCAAAAAAAAAATGCTTACACATTTTTCTCACAATTTTCCAACTAGCTTAAATTCTTGAATTTTCAAGAAATGAAAATGTACTTTATCAAAATTACAATTAAGAACTTCATTTGATTCAACATATGTAATGAAATTATTCCCCATACAGGATCGCTCCGCAAAATTTTTTAGTTTGTGTGTCAAATTCTGGGGAAAACAATTTTTGGATTCTCTTGGTTACTTTTTGACACATCAACATAAGTGAGAGATTTCATTTTCTTAGACATATCAATTGACCATTGACAGTGTTCAGAGAGGTTTTGGATAAGGCGACTCATTTTGACGTTTATTTTTTATTTCACTCTTTATATCTTTGAAAAAAGTTATCGTTTTTATACCAAAAGAAATCTTGACTTGATTATTATTTCTAGAAAAAAATATCATTCGGACCTTCCACATAAAATGAAGTTCATTACTTAGAGAATTGAATTACCCCACCAATGATCATTAAAAATATATAATGTAAAATGTTGTTGTAGCAGCAGCATCACAAAATATCAATTACATTTAACAAGATGTAAGGGAAAAATCTTTCAGTACTATTTACTTAGTTCATGTAAAGCATACATGTTAGGCATACATTTAATCTTTAGAAAGGTTTTATTTCCCAGATGTGAACAAGCTGTTTCCTTCGTATCTTGTTAAATGTAATTGATTACATTTGTCTGTAATGATTACAAAAAAAGTAATCACTACAATTTATTTCAATTACTTTTTTTTTGTTCAATAACTTTTTAAAATTACATGTAATAAAACCAAGTAATGTTTTTTTTCAATTACAAGTAACTTGTTTTTAAAACTTTCAATTATAATTACATGTAATCCGTTATTGAAAATTTTCAATTACAAATTACATGCAATCTTAATTTTTTTTGTTATGATTACTACCCAACTCTGGACCTGATGGGTCAAAAAAAAATTAATTAAATTTGCTCCCAGAGTATGAATTAAGAAGTTTACAAAATTTATTCCTTTGACGTATACTTCCTAAATATAAATTTTGTCTATGTAAAATTTAATTAACAGTTAACCCGTAAACATTAATAAAATCTTGCTTTAAGTAGTCGTATAACACGAATTAATTTGTTTAACTAAATTTATTATGACATATGGGGACTGTTACATAATAGAACTAATGCTATTAGTTGAAGGTTAAAGTTTAGAAAACTACAAAGTGTAATCATTGAGAGTTTTTTTTCATAATAAGTACTAATAATAAACTAATATGTACTATAAGGGATATTAACGACCTAAAAAGTACAAAAGTACTTTTGTGTAGCTTTTTAAATACCTAGTACTTTATAATGAAAAACTTCGGATTTTTTTTTATTTATAAAACTATGAAAATAATTACAAAATGTTTAAAAGATTTTGCAGAGATTTTTAGAATCAAATATGTAGTTTATTTAAAAGAACCAAGCTCAAACTTTATCAATACGTGATTTAAGAAATTAAATCAATATCACGTTTGTTTGCAAATGGGTCATAATTTCGTTCATTGTTTGAATACAGATAATATTGCAAAGCATTTAACAAATTATACTAATGGAAGAATAGTGTTCTTTAGTTTTTTTCACATCAATTGTTCATAATTAAAACGTAATAAGCATCTGAAGAAAAACGGAAATTTCCACTCAAAAATAACAACTTAATTGTGAATGAATATTATTCGAACACAGTTCGATCAGTGAAGTTATAAAGTCCTATTAAATTTTTTGATAACAAAACATGCAGATTTTTAATGTCACTTTATGCTTTATGACATTTCTTCTTCACACATTACTTGATTTTAAAGTCTAAAATTGAGTTTTGCTTTGTTGATGTTTTGTTTTGTTTGTATACATATTTAAAGTAAAACACGATAGAATAGTAAACGATGAAGTCCATTAGTTTTAAAGAATTAAAATTCATAAAATGTACATATATATGTAATAGCATTTATGAATAAAACTGTAATAATTTGACATTTTTATTTTAAGCAGAAAAATGATGTTTTCTTTGACAAGTTTTTTTTTTAATTTATTAAATTTTTTTTTGGAAAAATTTAAATGTCAAAAAAGTAAGTAACCAAAATTTGTTCCTCTAATTTTTCTTTAAGACATTTGGTGATAAAAAGCGGGGAAGCTATTTGAAAATCAACAGGAATACCTACTGATGCTATAAAAGTCTACAAATCAGCATACTAACGCAAGTCACTACATCAATGTTTTCAAAAAAAAAAGAAGATTTGCCGAAAGACCACAAAAATAGATTTTTAGTATTTTTTTTAAATAAACGTCGAAGAGTTAAAAAAAAAAATAATGTCTGCAACGTCTTAAAAGAATTTTGTAGAAAATTTATTGAAATTTCCAAAACTGTCCTTTGATTTTGTATGACCTCATTATTTGCTGAGATATTGGTAATAAAGACAAAAGTATCTATTTTCATTTAAAGTCAGATTAAAAATGAAAACAAAAATTCTACGCAATGGAGTTGAGCTCATTTGAACTATTAACTTGAATTTTAAATTCGGTCACTCCACTCCAACAGAAGAATTTTCTTTTTAAATTTTCTTCATATTAAATTATTAGAAAAATTTTACAACAAAATTAATTGAAGATGGAAAAACAAAGTGCCTCACCATTACTTTTGATTGACTCGAAAGAATTATCTAGCAAAATGACGATCTTCAAAAAAAAAATGTCATTTATGGCAATAGCGCAATAACAGTACTATTAAAAGAATAATTCTCAAACAGCACTTAAGAAAATTGACAAAAAAAAACTTGATCCGTTTATTTTTTTCATTAGTGACTAGTGTATATGGAAAAAGCCCAAAACTAAGAAAATTATCTCAGGAAAGTCAAAATTTCCTTTCCGTTTTGCTCATTTTTTGCACGTATCTTATCACAATCACTTAGGACACAAGAGAAATAGAAATCACAAAATCATTTCTTCGAAAATTCTGAAAAAAAAACAGATTGATGTATGGCATCTAACCGTTCCAAATGAGCTTAAAAAAATCGATTTTGTCTATGCAATTGAATAAAAATTATCTGTATTGATTTGGGTAATGAGTTAGCAGTCTAGTTCGATTAACATTGGTTGACTGAAATAAAGTATGAAAAAACATAATTTTTGGAATTTTTCATCACCGTTGTTGCAATTCGAATTGTTTCTACACAAAACCAATACCTGTCTTTTAGAGCAATCAATAACACTGGATACTTACTGAATTGCACATATGTACACTTATTTAAAAAAATATGTACCGAGCAGTACCAAGAGCAACTTTTATATTTAAATATAATATGACCAAGAAAAGGGAAACTATTTAAAAAACAACAACAAATGTACCTATAAGACGATAAAAAATAACTTTCATTCCTTTAATTTCCTCATTCAACTTGGGATTTCAAAAGATGTCAGTAATTAAAAGCAAAAACTCATTGTAGTTTTACCATAGATCATTGTTCATTGAATGCATTTTCTTGGTTTCTCAATTTAAGAAAAAAAAAAAACCATTTCATGAATAAATTAGTCACACTCCCTTGGATATTAAAAACTTGATGAAAAAGAGCATGCTATTATCAAAACCACCTTTCAAGACAGGTTATTAAACAAAATTCAAAAGTAAGTCCGAAATAAAACAACTAAATAATAATAAACAAAAGAAGTTAGGCAACTGTGGCGTATACGTAATATTTTTTTCACGCGGATTCAGTCTTCTGATCATAATATCATAATAATTGCAACTTAACAAACTCTTTTACTGATTTTACATCGTTAAAAGTGAGGAGTTTTTTTTCTGTATTTTATTTTTAATTTCATGCTAATCATATTCTTGAAATTTATATCAATACATAAAATATAGGCATCGTGCACAGTGCAAACAATAAACAAAAGTGTAAATAAAAATTAGCGGGGAGATTCCAATTTTGTTTTGTTTATATATATGCGCTGTTGTTTCATAATTTTTGAAATGCGTTCACAAAATTCGTGCAATCTCACATTATTAAGATAATATTTTTATATATTTAATATATATTTTGTCATAATTTTGATGAGGTGATAGAATAGTTTTTTTATTTTTATTTAATGTTCGAGTTCAATTCAATTTTATGTTTAAAAAGTACTTTTTCTTTCAATTCATGTTTATTTTTTCTTCACACGTTTGTTCACAAAATGTTTGCTGTAAATTTAATTTAATTTCAATTAGATTTGAAAAGACATAACGAAAATTTTCAAAGTCCATTCATAATTTGTCAAAATAATCTTCAAAAATGATTAGAAAGCTTTAGTAGCTATTTAGCTTTAATATTTATAAATAAAATAAATTAATTAATAAGTTTGAAATTAACAAAAGAAAACACACATCAAAAAACACCACTCAGTAATTTCATATTTGGTTTTTCTTTTTTTTTCTAATCAATCTTCGCAAGCAGCAAAAAAACATTTTATAAACATTTCAATGAAGAAAAAGCTTTGAAAATTTCAAAAATTATAAAAAAAAGTTAGTAAAAAACCAAATTAAAGAAACACAAAAAAAAAACAAACAACATTTAAAAAGTGCAGAAAAATGGCAATTGGTAAACTTTTTTCGATTCGACTTTTTGATAACTTACCAAATTCTTCATCGGCATTTGTAGCAGGATTGTTGGGGGTTTTAGGTTCTTCTGCTGGTGTTGGAGGTGAGGAGGATAAGCGACGGAAACCTGAAAATTTAGAAAATTTTAGAAATTTTTTTAGTCTTGTTCTTAATCAAATTCGTTAAAGAAATTTTAAAGGACTCAAGTAACTGTCCTGATGTGTAGGAAACTTAGATTTAATAGTCAATGAAAAACTTATTTCTTAAAATATGTTATATTTATGTATGTCACAGGAACATGTTTCAGACCTTAATTTATATCGACTTTTGCAATGGCAAATCAACCAAATCAAACGTTTTGCTACAAAATATGGTCACTGGTTAACTACTTTGGAAATGTTATTTAAAATTAGTGAGCTTCCTCAGTGAAATATCTAAGTAAGCTTTCTTGTCAATTTTGTCATAAGGAAGCAAATGTATAATGATTTTGCTTTCTCACTTTTTGGCAGAAAGAAACTATTTACATAGGTTATTTGAAATGTAATCTAACCAATAATTACTTTACAAACAAGTATTTAACAATAATTGTTAAACAAGAAAACGGCTAAAAAAGTTCTTTACCAAACTAGTTTTATATTATAACCAAAAACAGTTTATGTATGTACTAGGTCTGTGATATTTTTAAAGAAATGATCATTAAAGATTTCGTTAGACGGTTCACCGAACAAGAATGACTTATATGTTCTAGGTGCCACATTGTACTTGTTTTTCTGGCTTCAGCTAAGACCACTGACAACAAATATTCCCTTTTATCTCTAGTTCTTTTTAATTACTTTGGCTAGCTAAATAAAGTTCCTATCTTCTTTCAGACTTAATAATCATATACCGATTTCTTAATAACATGACAACAATAATGAAATGACAGTTCTTTGTTCATTTAAGTGTTCCAGACCATAAACACCAGACTGTAATTATTAAAGGTACGTCTTTACCTACATAAAAAAAAATAAAACAAAACAAAATTTAATGAACTCACTTCTTCTTGTGATCGGTGATGCTGGAACCTTTTCATCCATCATTCTATTTGCTTTTGTTTTCTCTTCTAGTTGCTGGAACATATTAGCGCGTGCCTTAACACTCGCCGAACGTCCCAAACCTTTTGGATGTCCCGTCGATGTATCCATTCCACTTTCATCTTCGCACAATGTCAACGAATCATCACGTGGCAATCGTTGATTACTGTTATTCGCACCATCACTCATCATCGATAAAGAATTATCGGCCTTCGGCGAACTGTCATCCAAACCCGACGACATTTCGAAATGTTTACCCGTGTGTAAACCGCTATCACTACTTATCGAAACACAATTCAAATCGGTTACCGAACGTGGTGAAAAGAGATCGGAAACTTCGCGCGGTGACGGTGATATCGATGACAAACTGCGTGGTGAGATTTTTGCTGCTGATGATGAACTGGTAAGAATTGTACCAGTGATGTCTGCTGCAGCGGCGGCAACAACTAATGCTGCTGCTTCTGTTTCTTCTTCTCCGTCTGGATAGGTCTGCGAATCAAGTGAAAATGCCGACTTAAAAGTGTCGAGTGATCCAGAAATTGCCGCTTGTAAGCTGGTAGAACAAAAAAGAGTAGACCAAACGGTTATTAAACGAAGGAAGTTGAAGAGGAAATTTATAAAAAAAAAAAAACACAAAAACTCGTTAATAAACAGCTAGAGCTCTATATTTTTGGTGGTAATTATTCTTTATTTACTTAAGGTGCCTCTTTTGCTCTGTTTATGGATAGCCTCGCGTGGGAAAATATAAATAATACACAACACACTGGTTATTTTGAATTTTCTATTTCTGAACCAAAAAAAAAAAAAATTAAACTAAAAAAAAAAGCAAAAACCAATTTCCTCTTTAGACAGAGAGACAAAAACGAAGACGTCTACCGATGGACAAGGTGAAATGGGGAGAGATTTTCAACACAGTTTGCACAGTTTCAACTATTTTTAGAACTTCTTCTATTTTATTATATTCTTTTCTGCATTAAGCAGTATTTTAAAATGCACTTGTTTGCAATTAAAACGAACAAATCGATTAAAATCAATTAACAAAAGGGCCTATGTCAGCGGCGCCGTTCGTTATGTACAACGGTATTTTCAGTGAACGCGTCTTAACATTCGCGAATCATGCCGACCAAACTCATACTAACGGTTAAAAATTACTTTGAAGTAGGAAAACGCGACGCGATAATGTTTCGATGTTTCTCTGCCGCCACACCACCGTCGGTCGGCGTCGATAGCTTTTGAGTTTTCTTTTTTATTTAACTTATTTTTTTAATCGCGATACATAGTTTTTACGTAATTAATATAAATTTTCTGATTTTTGTTTTGTCGATTAACAGTACAACATTTGCTGATAGATATGATCAAGGTTATTTTTCTGTTTCTTTTTGTTTATCAATTGTTTCTGTGTTTATCGCACATTTCTCAGACGGTACGATTAAACCGGCAACCAACAGCAAAACTCTTTTATTTTTTTTTTTTTCAATTTAATTACGTCTTGAATATTTATTGGTTATTTTTTTTTTTGCAAATCTTTCTAATCGAATGCAATTCACACCACGCACGAAAATCAAACGACCGTTTAAAACTAGAGACATGGTTTTTGAGAGAAGATATTTATCGGATTTGGTAGAACATTTTGGTCACTGATTTGATGCAATAATAGAAAACTTACATATATCCCACTCTCAGAGAATCTTTGAGCGAAATGAAAATAGTTTTTAAAATAAAATTAAAACATTTCAACGCTGATTGGTTTGTAACGATTTGTGGCAGAGCTCGAGGTGATCGTGTGGCATGTCGCACGCGTGAAGTTCAAAAATAGCTTTCTGTTTTTATTTTTATTTTGTTTTTGTGGAAACTATAATGTTTTTGTTGTTAAATTAGTTTAATAGTTCTAGTTTAAATTTTATGAGAATAACTATTTGCTTTGGATATATATAGATAAAAGTGATTTTGGTAAAATATTTTTGGGGTTAGTTTGGAAATCAATAAATAATTCCCATATTAAAAAAAAAAGTAGACATAGACAGGAAATAGACAGTATACAGCAATAGAAGATTTTACAGGATTTTTTGAACAAGAAGTTTTATTTATAATTTTGTTCCAATTTTTTAACTGTCAACATTAAATTCTCATTGCGATTAGTGAAATAAGGCGGTTTTTTGAGAATATTTTTCATTTTGGATTCGATCTTAAGACTATTTAGTTTGAGAATCAAGGGCGTTAAATAACATTTTTGGAAAGCTGGGGGTTTAGCACGTAACTTCATTTCATCGACTAGTATTGCTTAGTCGATTGTTTTCTATTCGTTTGAGCTAAATTGGAAACAGACTATACTCGATTTTATCGACTCGATGGTATTTAGTACGTGCTGGCGTCCCTGGAATAATGGTATAGATGGATTTTTATGCATAAATGCAAAAATACCAGATTGAAAGTATCAATTTTGCCAAATAGGTTACACTACTTTTGCACTTACATAACCGCAATATTATGAATCGATATAAACCCGCACAACGCAAGTATTTAAATAGTGTAAATATACTCAAAGGTGAAACGTTTCGTACAGTTGAGACTGTTTTTGGTCGTCATTAAGCAGCGTTTCGCCCCCAGCTATAGTGAATTTAAGCAATATATTTGAACGTTTCGGGCAGGTAGATGATGTGAAGACGTGTTCGTTTGCGGCAAAGGTCAGGTGAAAATATCACCGATGTTGCTGAGAGTGTGTCTGAAACGGCAGGTATGTTCATTTTAAGACGATCACATGAATTGGACCAAAAGATGTGAATGCCATGGACTTTAATGAAGTTAATCTTCAGCAGGGCACCGGCGGCGGTGCCATTATGCCACACAACTCGAAAAATATTTTTTTAGGTGAGAGATTTCTCGAAATAAGGACCTCAATTTGCCACCTAGATTGTGCGATTTAACGACCTTCAATTATTTTCTTGGGGGTTATGTGAAAGGCAAGTCTACGCAAAACATCCGAGTTTTTTTATCAAATGTCGAACGATTTTTGTTTGGGAGCTTGTTTGATTGAAAGTAACCACAAAATTGGCAAAGAAGCTTAGTTTTTGTTTTTTTTTTTTTTTAAACGGTAGTTTTGCAATTTAAGGTTAGATAATATTTCGAACAAAAAGCTGATGGAACAATTTTGAGGTAAGTATCAGTTTCGAAAAAAAAATCGAAATTTCAAATACCAGAAAAGAAAACAATAGGTATTACTTATGTGATCATAGAATACAAAAAAAAAGGCAATTTTTTTAACAAGATTTAATCAAAGCACAGGTCTGACTTTTACTTTACTTTAAAATTAAAAAAAAAAAAAATATATTTAGACTCAAAACACCCATTTAAAGTTAAAGTTAATCTCCTATTAAAATAAACGGCACAAATAAATGTAAGTATTATTTATTGTTAATAATTCATTATATAATTATTTTCCTAATTTATTTGAAAAAAAAATATTCACCGATTAAATAAAAACATTTTTTCACTGATGAAAATTAAAAATACTACAAAAACTAAAATTAAAGTTAAAATTAACATTAAAAATGAATTTATTTGCATTTTTGACTATTATTTATATTTTCGAATATCAAGCGGTACACTTCAAACATTAATATTATTCAAAAAAACAAAGAAAACACTAATTTCAAGACTCACTTTCCCTACAAACAAAATTATAAATTGATTTATGGTTTGTAAAAATGTTTGAACTAAATTGTTGTAAAGAAAAATATTTTTATCGGCAAGATTTGAGTCAGGAAGATGATTAAGATAATGCTTTGGAAATCATGACGAACATCATTCCCAAATCATAACATTACATTATAATGCACGACGCGATCGCATGAGCTTGTTTTTAAATTTCTAAGCCATTTAACTTTGCAGATGTAGGAATATACAAAATTCAAAAGTGAATCGACATAGTCTGGATGCTGCTTAAGAAATTTGAACGAAATTAGTTTAGCTATAACCAAGAAATAGCGGTAAGATTAAAAAAACGAAAAAAACAAAAAAAAAATCCTATTTCTATCAAATATAAAACCTTAACTTACTGGAATCTTAATTAGCATCACATACTCAAAGCTTAATCAAAACCGCAATATAGTAGTTTTTGAGAACATTTGAAGATTTTTGTTAAATTTGTAATGATTATATTGAAAAACTGGGGCCCAACTATGTAACTCGATCAGTAAAAACTTTAATCTCAACTAGCTGATTCTTAAGCAAATGCTTATAAACTGAAAAGAACAGCGCGAACTGTAGATTCTGTGTCAAAAAGTAGGAACATTTGATCCTACTTTAATAAATTTATAAAGAATTAAGTTACATAGTAGGGCCGCTGTATACCAAATTATGATAAAATCTACCACCTTCGTTGCACAGATGATGGTCGTACAAATGAACACGCAAAACCACGCACAAATGGACGAACAAGCCGCCGAACAATATAACGAAGACCACATAGTTGATGAACTTCCGGCATCGTAGTGTTAGATTTGACTAAAACTCCGAACATTATTTAATTTTTACACGAAACCAATACTTGCTCTGAAGAGCTTTAAAAGCGATTTTAAACAAAATTAAAAAATTGAAAACGTAAACATTTTTGTAATCACATAATTAATCACTCAATCAAATCAGAATTAAAAAGAAATTCAGAAACAACAGACTTGAATACAACCTGATTTTAGTATCGCAATTATGACTATTTAATTTAATATCCAAGAATTTTATTATTATTTCAAGCTCAAATTCGAAAAAAAGAAGGGAACATTTGATTCCCCAAACGTTTTCTGAGAAAGAATAAACTTTCTTGAAAGTTGTCAATAATTTTTTCTTGAATTTTTGTTTGTTTAAATATAAATTACCATATCGATTATTGCTTTTTATCAAATTATTTTCATCATCCACTTTCTATGATTTATCTATCTTTAGAAAATAAAAATCAAGTGAATCCCATAACTAACCAAACCACACACTTTTCAAAACTAAAATCACATAACAATATTTATTGCAACTCAACCAACTTAGTTCCAATTATTCTTCCTCTTAGATTCTTTTGTTTTGTTTATGGTTCCCATACCTCTATACCTAACTCAGGTAGGGTATAGTGACAAAGACATCAATTTATAAAAAGTAGGTAGAGGAAAGAAGGGTTGAAAAATAATTTATAAAAAAAAGACATTTTCAAAATGAATCGGATGCCAGTATTGCCCGTGAGTTAGTCATAGGTTGGTGAAAGGTTTCCAGACCAAACAAAATAAATGTTACAAATTATTATTGTTTTATTCTTTTTTCTTACACAATAAAAATTATGTATATATTTAAAAAAAAAAGACTATAAGCCGATTAGTTATCGAATCGAAAATTGGAATGCACCAGTTACGAATATTTCCACAGTTTGCCTAAGGAATTTCCACAAGAACTACTTGTTATTTTTAATTCTTATTTCAGTTCACTGACAACGAGTACCACCCTCACCAGCCAAAAAGGATTATCGGCCTTTAAATTGTGTGTGAGTTGTTTTTTTTTTCCACCATCACAACCGAAACCTCGACCTTGATGTTTTGAGTGCAATATAATTAAATTTCAACTCAGGGTCGCTTCAGATTTTATAGGCAAACATCAGCGGTTTGGTTAATTTTTTCATAGCACAGACATGTACCTACAGATATACAAACTCACACAAACAAGAAGTCAATATAATCACATTCTAAACAGTTTTAATTTGCAATTTAATAAATTTTCCATAAAATACATTTCAATCTAAATTTACCCCCAAGTGACCTCATCACATAAATTTGAAATTTCAATACAACAATATTGCGTTTTCATTCAATTTTATGTCGAAGTAATCAAAATAGTTTAATTTGGGTCAGGAAAACAAGGAATCGCTTTATAGAGGTGGAAAAGTCCAACGACAGAATTCTCATTAAATAATTAGTATTCCATTATTCACTCCATCTTCACCATAAACAAACACCACAACGCAAAAAACAATTACCTACAGGCAAATTCTATCATCCCAATCCCAAATGCTAAAATCTTAAATAAAATTTTGTTGCTGTGTTCTGCTCTGCTGCACCATCCAACAAATTTCAGAAGTTTAAAAAAAAAAACAACAACATTTTCTTCTTAAACCAGAGTGATGGAATGGAATTTTAAAACACAATCCAAAAACAAATGCATTAGCCTAGAAAATAACGGGAAGACAATATTTTCGTCCACTGCACCAGTACCCACCCAGCAGCAGGGTGTTTCTATTTTTATATAATTTTATGGTGTTCGAATTGGAAAATTCATTTCCCTTGGCCCGGAGCCAAACAGTAAAAAATAAAGAAAATCCAACCAAAAGTTGGGTTCGTTCTGAGGCTGAGGATAGAGAGAAATTTTAAAGTTTGGATGTTCTGATTATGTTGGAATAGCCTGATGGTCATTTGAAGACTTCAAAACGTAAAGCTGGTTATCTTTGATGGATTTAATAACGACCACCTCATACATATAAAGACACCTAAAAAAAAAAGTATTCCTGATTTTGTACACATTTTAGCTTTTTTTTAAGATTTAATCAGTTCAGATATTTCAAAACAACCAGATCTGTGTGAATTAAAACCAAACCAACGAAAACAACAAACAAAAACTTACCATTGTATCTCATCATTAGTAATTGGCTGCGTACGGAAGCGATCTTTATACATTTCCCGTTTGATTGCGCTTGGCCGTTGAATCTTTGGAATCGCCCCAGCCGAACAATTGGCTGGGCAATTTTCATCACTACCTCTACTGGCGTTTGAATTTAAGAACCTCTCCATATTCCTTACCCGTTCTGCCACCGACAGAGAAGTAGGTTTCTCTTCAACCATATCAGGTTCAATTATTCCCCCTACGGCTCCTTCATCCGAAGACGGTTCTAGTGATTTACTTCGCTGCAAAATGGCATTAGCCGAGACCATAGCCATGTCTGCAGATGATTCAGCAAATGATCTTCGTTTAGCGGGAGAATCAGTCTTTCTAATCGATCTCTTACCCTGATCATCGGATTGATCAGAGGATTCTTCACGACTACTCTTACGAGAAGTCTTAAGTATCGGCCGAATTTCTTCAGTCTCGGAGGAGGATTTTTTCTTAAGTATCGGTTTGGGAGTGCGAATTTCTTGACTGTCGACCTTGAGAATTGGTCTTATATTGTCGTACTCACTGTCATTGCTAGTTGGTGGCGATGACGATGATGTGACAATGTCTTTGCACAACTCCGCCGCAGCTAGTATCACAGCTTGTGAGATCGATACGTGTTTCGAGGGATGACTACTCTCCGAGGGTGTCGATGTTGAGTCCTTCTTTTTTAAGATGCCATGATGAGGCTCTGCTGAGGGGCAACCATCACTTTTGCTTTCATAGCTGCTTTGCTTGAGAATTCCGTGTTGGGTTTCTTCCAGACTATTGCGACGTGCGCTCTTAACAAGGATGCTTCGTTCATCAGGTGAATGACTACGGCTGTAATAGCGACTTTCATCGAGACTACTACGTTTTTTTAGAATTCCTTGTCGCTTGGTTCGTGTTGGAGTATCCAAAGTCGTCGAAGCAAATGTCACGGGAGAAGCATTACTTGAAGTAGAACTTGACTCTGCTTGATCTTTCTTTTTCAAAATCGAAACAATGTGATTAGTAGGTTCGTCAGAGCTTTTACGTCTTAAAATCGGCGACAGTTTAGGCTGATCAAGGCTTATTTCACGTTCGACGCTACGCGCCTTGAGCATTCGCCTGCGTAGGAAGCCTAACGATGATGCACCATCCGAATGAAAGTCTTCACTATCGTCAAAACTTATGCGATCTTTCTTAACAAATGACCTAGGCGAAGCCGACGAGGTGGAAGCATTCAATTCCTTCTGGTCCATTGATGGCAAATCTTCCTTCGCTGAAATGCGATCTAGTGAACTAGCAAAATCATCAACTGCATTTGGCACCTTCTTAAGTGGGGGTTTAGATTCGGGGTTAATTTTCTGCTGTGGCTCACTACCACCATCACCATCATTACACATTTCAGTGATTTTGATTATGTCAGCAAGTTCGGTCTTGGTCCTTTCACGCATTGCATCAACTTTTGAACCAACATCCGCAAAACGGAACCGATTTCGACGTGTATACTCCGATGAGGTTCTTCCACCCAGCGACAAAGAGAAGGCATCTCTTTCGATTGGTCGACGTGGAATTTTTGTTTCACTCAATTTAGCTGGTGATGCAGGACTTTCAACACCAATTTTTGGACTTGCTGTTGAAGCTCGACGACGTTCAGCAGACGATGGACTTATCAGCCCAACACCACGACGTGCATTTTCCATGTGAAAGGCTAAATTATTTCTAGGTGATGTTGGTGAGACTGATGATTTCTTAGGGGACAGTAGGAGATCACGCAGAGCTGTTGAGGTTTCATCTGATGGGATCAGTTGACGTGCCATACCAAGCTCACGGCGACGACGACGTCGTAAAGCAGCTTCATCTGAAAGTAGCATAAATGTGTTATTAACTAAAATGAAAGAAGAATATTTTAAGTTTTTTGCTTATGGGTTTCAGTCTTTCCCGCTTATTGTCAAATTAATAATTAAAAATCAAATTAGAATTTTACTGATTGATAGAGTTCCTTTTTAGTTTTTAGATATAGGTAGAACCAGGGAATTGTTTGCAGATTACCTACCACCAGACTTAGACGTTCCGGCGCCTAGGATCTGAATTTATATCATGATGTACATGCACAGCTATGACAAATATATGCACTTTATTTCGAGTGATTTTGTAATGGGTATTACAATGTTGGTGGGCTTCTTCTGCATTTTTGAATTAAACACAGACTGCATTTAACTTTGTTTCAACTCAATATGTTAGGTAAGGAAAGATAAGGGATTTCTATTGGCAAAATTAATTAATCGTGAAAACTATGTTCAAAATATGAAGCAAATTATCTTTTTGGAAACTTAATTCTTGGAAACTTGATTTTTAATAATTAATGAGACAAACACAAAATAACACGAATACAATAAAAAGGAAAAATCTATTTGAATTTTGAAATCGTATTCCAATCTTAGTCTGTAGTTAACAATGAAAAATTTCATGATTTTTGTATCTCATTTTATTTTGTTAAACACTGTTCATAAGTTAGAAGACTGTAGGTCAA
Organism: Dasysyrphus albostriatus; assembly: GCA_946251815.1. Lineage (NCBI taxonomy): Eukaryota > Metazoa > Arthropoda > Insecta > Diptera > Syrphidae > Dasysyrphus > Dasysyrphus albostriatus. Next base: position 146,567,957 of record OX276336.1, read on the forward strand.
TCAATCAAATTCAATCTTTTTCTTTTTAAGCTCTTTACCAGCATAAACCAATATAAATATTCAAAATCATTCAAAATTGTAGAAGAGGAATTCCATCGAACAACAGAAGAAATTATTATTTAAAGAAAAATCACGAAATTAGGAACAATTTAATTAGTTGAAGTCATTTGATAAAAAGCAATTGCTCTCTAGCGTTTCGACCCTTATTTTGTGCTGCCCCTATTTTGGTGGTCTTAATCACTCTACTAATAACAAGAATGACATCTTTAGTTGCAGCGAATTTTTGCAAGTAAAGTCTTAAGAAAATTCTTCTGTTTGAGGGGAGTGACCGAATTTATAATTCAAGTTAGCTACTAGTTTTCAGCTTTTAAAATTTTGTTTGGATCTAAACATAATTCCAATCGACTATATTGAATAGCTTAGTTCTACTTTTGTAATAACATGGATTTTATAAAGAAAGTTTAAGACTTTCTACAACGCCCTTAAAGAAAAGTTAAATTTGACAATGTAGAAATAAAAACTTTTTAAAATTCAGGTCGGTATTCCAACGATGGATGGTTGGTAACACATCGACATTTATTTTTTATACCCGGATAGATTTATCTTAATATTTCAAAACTCTATTTTGAAGACATCTTAAACCTCTGTTAACCTTAAAAGAAACGTTTTTAACTCGAGATAAAGTTTAAAGGCAGCTAAAACATCGCCAGATAAAATTTTTCTTTATTCCTTCTAACTAGTGCCCAACAGTTAAAATTATTTATTATCGATTTCATCTACTTTAGATTTTCAATGTTTGAAAATTAAGAGAGTGTCGCATTTTCTAAGCTTTGTGGGCGAATACAAATTTTTTTAGATCTCTGAATTAGATTTTTGGTCGGTAATACATTCAGTTATTAAATAAGTGCCGTATCTAAGGAGGAATTTGGATCTTCAAATTTATCATTTCAAGTTCATATTGATTTTATGTTTTCTTTTTCATAACATGCATCTATGAATATTTATATTAACATTACAAACTAACAAAAACTGATAGCCGGTTTTGAAGTTCTTCAAGTTTTTGATCTTTGAAATACCCTATTGCTATAACATATTTGTTTTATAAATACATCAAAAACAATCAAGAAATGTTTGTATAGGAAGTTATTTAAAAAAACAAGCATGCCTAGTTTTGTTTTTTTATTTTAAACCTTTTTTCTAATTTACGCTGGATAATGATTTATTTAATGGTTACATTTTATGGACACAAATGCATATTAAAATTTATTCTAAGCTATTATTATTTATAGGTATTTAGTTGATAACATTTTGCAGGCATATCCCAGATTAAACTTTTGCTGTTAAAAACTTTTACTTAATGGTTAAGGTGTAAACAAAAAGACCTACATTTATTTTATAATGACAATAATTTGCTTAAATTTATTTCAAGGGTAAGCTGCTTAATGAATGACTATAGTAAATAAGCCATGATAATTTAATATTTACATTATTTTAAAAGCATTAATTCAGAGTAGTTTAAACATAATATAAGATAAATCAAAAACCCTCAAATCCTGACCATAACCAACTCATTATGATGGTATAATTAAAAAAGAAGATTTCAAACAAATTTAAAGCTGGTTTGTGGTAGGTACAGCTTTGCTAGTATTTAATAAAGCAGCTACAGATTAAAATAATTTATTAACTTCTCGGAATCAGATATATACAACTTATAAATTTGTTTGGCTGTTTGACGATGATCTGAATAAAGACGAACGACCGACCAAGGGGCAATTTTGAACTTCACAACAACTAAAAAAATATTTGATTGCAAGGAAGCAAAGTGCTTTTGATAATGAAATATTTTGTGTACATAAAAACAAGAAAAAACAGTGGTTTTAAAATTTCATCTACTCCTATATGAAGCGAATTTTCTCACCAAATTGGACAAGGCAAACTTTAGGTTAGAAAAAATGAAAAAAAAAAATATATAAACATTCAATAGAAATGAAATTTAACTTTAAATGAACCAAATTTCAAGTTGAAATATCAAAGTTTAAAGATTAGGCCCCTACTAATTAAAACTTTTTGGGCATGTTTCAGTATCTGATTAGAAATACCTAATTTACAAGAAAACAAACACTGTATAAGCTTCGTGCAATGGTGGAGCTTTTTTAACATAACTGGAGAGGCTTTAGAGAATTTCGTGAGGAGTTGCTAGGCTCGTGTAAGCATAAGTTTACCTCTCAAGTGCCGCGGTAAAAAAAATAGACTGTTTTTCTGATAGCAAGGATCTGGCATTTTCGGCAAAATTTTTTTTATTTTTGCATACAAAGTGCGGACATTTGTTTGCAACTATAGAACAAAAAGGTTTAATTAGAAACTGTACATTTTGCGGCGTTCTCTGAGATGGGAACCAATTCGTAAGAGGTTGTCATATAGATTTAATGAAGAGAGACGGATCTTCAATTGCTGTTTTTCTATTTTTATTGTTCATTTATAACTTCTAGGAATAAAACTCAGTTTACTCTAGTACTCAACAAATGAAGAAATTTTAAAGTTAGGCAATTTATTGAAGGAAACTTTTGGTGACCGCATTATCTCGCGTCGTGGTTTTTGTGGTGTTATGTGAAGTCGCTTGTCTACGCAGATAAGCCCTAGAATTGACGGAGAATATTCGGCGGCCCACCAAAAGTTTCCTTCAATAAATTGATTGTTTCGCGATGCGTCGCGCGAACTGAACCATTATTTTGGTAATAAATTTGCACGATTGGCAACGTTGTTCAGGAGTAAGTCTTTGCATTTTGAAATAGCAAAACAAACTGAGCAATAATCAAGTGACAGCTGTCAAAAAGACCAACTTTGAATCTTCTAAACAACAGGCAAAGAACTTTTCACCAAGTTCCTCAGTCTTCTTTTTTTTATGGCAAACTATTGGGGTTTCTTCGCAATTTTATCACAAAAATTGGGACGGTTTCTTTGTGAAATTAAACAAAATAGAATTCTGTAACTAGTTGCATTAAAGTTCTTAAAACCTACCATCTCCAGTTGATTCTTCATTCAATGAACGATTCAAATTCGATTTTCTTTTCGATGACTTGTCTCGATCTTCAATTTTCTGTGCTTCCGGCTATAAAATTAAAAAAAACAAAGATAAGTAAACATATTACTAATTGTTCAATCTCATCTACTCACTGTTCGATTGTTTCTTACTGGACTCAACTCCATATCGCGACCACTGCGTGCTGGATTAGCCAAATGATTTATTTCCGAATTCATGGTTGATGAGCGTGGTCTTGTTGAAAATTCTCCATCATCTTCTTCATCATCATCGTTGCCATTTAAAAATTGTTCATCATCATGACTCAATCCGCGGCCTGAAGCAATTTTAACTGTACATTCTGTAGTGTGGGGTCTTTGTTCTCTGCGTGACAATCCACGGTTTCCATTGTAACGCAATTCATTAAGATTCTGACGCATAGTTACGGCAACCGAAGGAACTAGTTTCTTACTACCAGGTGGTGAAGCACTTAATCCTGACCGCAAAGTTGATGACGTTGTACGAGTTACATCGGGGATGTTATTGTTGGCTGGTTGTTTGCGAGAACTTTGACGTGGTGAGGTCTGACGTAGGCCAATTGCAGTTGGTATTCCCGAAGGATGATGCTCATCTGTATCCTTCTTTTTATCTGTTGATGTATAATTTTGTATGAAATTATTTTCTTCAAGTATATGCGCGAGAGTTTTTTAGTGTGTTAGTGTTCTGTACAACAAATTTACATCACAAATTTTTACCAAACAAAAAATTAAAATTTAGGAAAAAAAAAGGATAGAAAAATAAAAACAAAAATATAAAGTATCTTTTGGCTTCATATAGAATTGAAAGATACACTTACCTAATGCAGCAGCACGCAAACGAGATGTTTTAGTGGTTCTTACGATTTTTGCTGACATAAGTTGTTGTTGATTGGGCTGATTTAGACCAGCAGGACTACGACGTTGTTGATTGTTATTATTTGGTTGACCTACTGATGAGGATGACGAGGATTTCGTCACGATACGACCATTTGTATAGGCTTCACTATGCTTATTTGTAAGGCTTATAGATTGGCCTGGGGTAAAAAGGAATTGAGTGCAAATAATGTTTTTTGTTTTCTTTTAACGATAAGAAAATGAGGTGAGGCAAAAAATATAATGACGATATATAATTTGAATGGAATGATATAGAACTTTTCAACTATGGAATGATTTTTTGTTTGTTTGCAGATGTTTCTATTCGAATAAACATTTTTTTTATAATGGGTTGTCTAAAGAAGATTTGAGGTCTACATCTTGGGTGGTCATCAATTAAGGGGCAATTACGTCATCTAATGAAGATTTGGCTAGAATTATGCATTATCAACTACACACTTTTGGTGATAAGTTCACAAGTTAAGAAGTCTTGAGTTTAAGAATTGAAACTAGGGAACGTCGTTTTTCTTATTATGTATTTAAATTTTATCGTTATTAAAAATTTGATACAAATCTCGAGATCGATTTCGAATTTCTAGTACCTACCAAACTTCAAACATTGAAGTGAAATGTAGACAAAAAGGTATTCTCAACCTATATCTGTTTTGAAAGCAAGATATAGCGGCTCTGGACCTGGCTCTGGATCTTAAGGTCTTTCAGGGGTATGAATTTTTTGTAAATTTCCCATTAATAAGGTGCCAAAAATCGCAATGACCTTGAATTTTTTTTTAATTAAACAAAAATTCATTAAAAAATATGTATGGTTCACCAATTACTGACATTAGATGACCTTTTATGACTTAATTTTTTGGAATGACCCAAATGAGGTGCCAAAAGTTTTTTTTGTGACCTAGAAACGAATTTTGAAAATTCATAGAAATAAACTATGGTTGACCAATTACTGTAAATAGTTGACCTTTTATCACGATCAAGTGATCTTTCGGATGCTATACTTTTTTTTTTGTAAATTTCCCTTAAATAAGGTGCCAGAAATCGCACGTGACCTTGAGAAAATTTAAGCCTTTATTACAAGTAGTCTAGGGCTGACCAATTTCTAGGACTAGTTGACCTTTGGTGATCAATTACTGACCAATTAGATGGCATTGTCAAATATCAAATTTTTCTTAATATGTATATGTGGTGCCAAAGGTCCAGAGCCAGATATAGCCGTTTTTAAAACTATGGGAAGTTTTTCTTTAAAATAAGTTCAAAGCTAAATGATGTGACTACAGTCTGCCGAAACCATTGAAAATGTATTCAGAAATTGGTTTCATGATATGTGCTAATGTTAAGCCACCAAGTCAGCCAGGGCAGTCACTTTAATGAAATAATATTCCATATTTTAATCCAAAGGCTAATTTTTTTTGTAACGAACCAACAATCGTTGACAAATTTTGAACTGTATTTTTTGTAACATATACCTATAGCTCACCTATTGAATTTGTATTTAAATCGACTTAATTTCCATATGAGAATTCATAACAACAAGTGTTGATTTCCTTCAAGAAGCTGCTTTTTGATTATACCAATCTCTTATTTGCATTTAAAAAATAATACTCGATTTGCAATGATCTCTTCCGCGTCAAAAAAGATTCAATCTCATGTCAGTTTTTACTGTCGTACATACTACGATCACATTAATTTTCACACCAAAGCGTGTCTTGCTGTTTCTAAATAATTACGAAGACACTTTGCATTATCTATTACGTAAAAGAAAGAAAGAAAGAAAGTAAGAAAGAAAAAAAGAAAGACAACATGCATACACAAAAAAATAAACAAGTTAAATTTGCAACTAAGTCGATGAGGCAATCAATTTGCATAAAGTGTTTCTTTTGCCTTGCACCTTACTCTTTAAATTCGGTCTTTTGTATAGTTCAATGGAATCAAATCAAATGATGGATGGAACCCGTAAACAAAAAATAGATACTAAGTCTCGTGTATAGTCTTCTTCTTAACACTCTTCCCGCCATCATTTTTTAACCAATTTATTTATGCTAATCTTCATAGATACTTAATTAGTGATTCTTTTTTCAAATTGCTGCAGCAGAGAAAGAGAAGAAGACAACAAGACTATCGATACCAATCAGAAGCTCTTCGACGATTATAATGATGATGATGATTATTAGATCAATGAACCACAATAATTCCCTAAAGGGATTTTATAAAAGCATCTTGAGGGCTAATTGATTGGATTAAGCTTTATTTATATTTATATCTTATATTTTTTTCACCTAACATCTCCGAAAAAAGTTTGAAACTTGCTCAATTTGCAAATCAACTGAGACTTTGTTATGCTTGGTTAAAATTTTAAAAGTTGTGGTTTTAGGTTTCAGCTCTTCAAAAAGTGTGACCAATCCGCTAAGGGGTTACATGAATATGGCACGGGTACAAATTATGCCGCATACAACCAACAAAAGCAAATGAAATAAAAAGAAAAACAACTTAAGAGATTGTTTTACAATAAAAGAAGATTTATTGCATGTTAAATATTTTACGGGTTTTTGAGATTTATGTTTTGTGTTAAAATTTATTGCAAAAATTTTATTCAATTAATGAATATTGTTTTTATTTTGAGTTGATTTTTTGTTTTTTTCTAGAAAACATTAAGAAAACATTTAACCTCGGGGGAGAGGAAAGGGAATCCTCATTTTTTTTGTAAACATTGCTGTGAGTTTAGTTAATGAAGGGAATTATTACTTCTCGTATCTAAATATAGAAAGTATAGGAAAGTTATTAATTTGCTTTTAGCAGGTAGGTAGAACCAGTTGATTGGTTAATAAAAAAATATTCACAACTACCCAACCCTTTTACGATTTGTCTTTATAAATAATTTAATTTTGTTTTTGTTTTGATGGAATTTTCTTCATTTCTAGGTAATATCTACTCGTACCAAGTACTTACTATCATAAAATAAGAATAAAGTTATATTACTGATAACTTTGTATTTTGATGAGGGGAGAACTAGTGACGTTTCCATATTTTATTACCTTTGACATAATATTGAAAGGTTTTATGGCGATACAACCTTATGAACGGATTTTGGTTATAATTGAAACTCAGATGAATCTAATAAAAAAAATTAAGTTGAAACTAATACCTATACCTACATAGGTTGATTGCATTTATATTTTTATAAAGAAGATAGTCGATTTTGTTTAAAAGTAGCAAGATACTTCCTAGAAAATTAATAAATAAACAACCTACAAAATTAGCACCAAGAATGTGGAAACAGAATTTAATATTTGAAGGTTATGGATTTATTTGAAAGTTTGAACTTTAAATTAGGTTTTACGGAAGTCGGTAAAATATTCCCAAAAATTCAAATGATTACGGAAGAAAATCAATCATTTTAAAAGAAAAGAAACTAAAATTTAAACGAGTTTCAAACAAATTTTATGGAAAGACACAAACATCTTCCTCTCGTTAACCAAATACATATAAGCTATAAAAATCTAATTTAAATATAGGTAGTCGTTGAGTGAAAGTTGCAAATAGTAGGAAGAAATAGTTTATCAGCTGATCTTTATTTTTTCCCGGTATAGTGAAATGTACTCTAAATTTCATAATATCAGTGGTTGGCGTAAAGAAGGTAAGTCGAGCGCGTAAATAATTTAGAAGGTGATTGGAGACAAATTCAATATAAATAAAAATTTGGAATCAGAGCCACATAAACGGCGATAGGTTTTCAAGCACTAACATTTAAACATTTGACAGATAATAAGTCTGTAATTGTACCTTATCCCCTAAAACCGCCAAATTCTACCCAATTCTGCTAAGATTAGCCCAAAGCTGTTCGTGTACGCAAAAAATTAATAGTTTTTGGCAGAAGAAACAAGAGAACGCCCAAGGGAGTCGCAAACAAAAATGGAAAAAATCTAAACGTCACATTTAGGTTACGACAAATAAAAACAACCCTTCCAACGATATACATATAATTTAAATGCCTTCGGCTTTTATAGAACGCGTTAATTGTACCACAAAAGTCGTGTTTTACTATATGATACAATTATTAACTTAAAAAAAAAAAAAATTATCAACTCGTTTTGAAATATTGAATTCGGTTTTAAAAAATTAAATGGCAAACGATTTGTCGTGGAATAATCTCGAACCGCCATTTTTTATTTTATTTAACGCAATAGAAGATTTCCAATAAGTTTTTTTATTTGATCATTATGATCACTGAAATTATGTGGCAAATTAATGATCAGTTGAATGAATGCATATTCAACGGTGGCGGGACAAAACACATAACAGTTTTAGGTATATTTATAAAGTTTTATATGAAAGGACAAATATTCAAACATTCAAATATTCAAATATAGAAAACAGCTTATATTTTCAATATTTTGTATGGAATTTTATTTATTAATTTATTTCATAACTTCAGGAGAATATTTTAATAATAATAAACCATTTGAATTGTTTGGAAAACGATGAGGAAAACACAAAACAGTAACAACGTTTAACGATGTCAACCATCTTCGTCGTTAAAAATCACAATTTAAAACACAACTCTACTACCAGGACTATAGTGACAAATGTAAATACCTTGTTAAATAAACAGCAGAAGCCATTTTAGCACGTGCATTTAATCAACACCTGATTTTGCTTAAACACATTTCCACATAATCTTCACACAGTCTACATAAAAAAACAAAAGAAACACTAGCCTATCCACAAAATTTGTAATCGTAAGAGCCATTAATACAAATTTATCATTTTAATATTACTAAGCTCCTGTAGATGGCACAACAATCTCTTGACACAGCTTAAGTCTCCTATTCATTCACTAAATCTACGGTACAAATCCAAACACTTTGTCTAGTCGATGCGGTAAGAGATGTCAAATTAAAGCATCACACACTCTGAATTAGATAAGTCCTCGTTTTCGTTTCATGCAAAAATATCAACTAAATTCAAAACAAAAATGAAATGATGAGCAAACAGAAAGAAAAAAACATAAAGTGCTGGATAAGTGCAAATAATGACACAACAACAACAAAAAAATGACAAAACAAGTGCACACAAATATAATGACGAGGCAAATAAACAAAAAGTGAGTCAAATAAAAAAAAATAAACAACACAACACAAAAAAAAAATGTATCTCAATCATATCCGGACATACTCACCACAAATATCGCTCAATGGAGATGATGATGCTGCAGCACCTTGAATTGGTGCAGCAGCAGCAGTGGCAACAGCGCCCACAGAATTGGTCATCACAGATCGGTAAGGGTCTGCTGATGGCGGCTGGTGTTGGAAGTGATGCTGCAGATGAAGATTGTTGCCGTTACCATTGATAATTCCTGACCCTGATGTCGACGACGATGATGATGGTAGCGGAGCAACGAAGGCGGATGCTGATGGAGCTGAGTAATGATGGTGGTAGGAGCGATTTATTAAAGGCGACTTGAGTGGTGATCTCAGGCGATTCGAAGAGTTGGTGCTAGGTGAACTGGGTGTCAATCGATTCTGTGATGCTGCTGCAGATGGTATCGGCGACGGTGATGAGTCGCTATTGTTGCTACCTCCACCGCCTCCTGGTGTTCGATTCGAACGAGTTATGTATCTAAAAAAAATAAATAAATATAAAGTAAAATATAGATAGATATGTATATACGAGAATCTTTTTTTAAAATGATTCGATAATATATCGATGGCAGATTAGGGAGATAGAAACCTGAAGGAAGCGGATATTGGCCACTTTCGATGGACCCTTTTTCTTTCTTTGTTTTTGCAAAGAAGTTTTCAATTATCGAAAAGTAGATAATCTATCTTCTTTGACGGTTCGTCAGTGAATACTAAAGAGTGGATAGCTAGGTAAGGCGCTTAGCTGCGACGACGACATGGCATGCCAATTTGCCAATATATGTACGACGAAAGAGGGCAATGAGAGATGAAGACAAAAAATGCCAAAAACACACAACTAAGCAGCATAACAGTGAGACTGAGAAATCACCGAAAAATTAAATTAAAAAAAAAAAAAAACAAAACAAACCAGACTGGATAAGGAAAAAAAGACTAACCAGAAGAAAACCTTTCAAATGGAAGAATCTCAGTTAAGTCAGGCAGCTGATGGGTGAAGCAGTGTGAGCGGAAGTAAATGAGCAACAGTGGAGGCAAAATGTTAGGCAATGATTTTTGTTTACTACAAAAAAAATATAACTAAGGTTAACTGAAAACTAAATAACTACTAACATGGAATCTTTTGAGTTAAACAAATTAAGAAAACAAATTAGGCATTTTTTGTTTAACAATATTGTACGCTTTTCAAATCTAAAAATGAACAAAATATTAAACATTGTATGATTTAGAAGTTATTAAAATCCAATTAAAAAAACTTCTATTCAAATCTTTTAAAATCTTTTGCATCCTTTGAGTTTCTTGCATTTGTTTTAGTCTTTTGTATTCTTTTTTTTTTAATTCTTTTGAAGTCTTTTGCATAATTTGAATTTTTGCATTCTTTTGAATTTTTTGGAATTCTTTGAATTCATTGCATTCTTTTGCAGTATTACGTTGTTGTTTTTGTTTTGCTGTCGTCACCCAAGGTTATTTATTGGTTTGGGAAATCTTTAATGCTTCATAAAAATAATATTTACACAAAAATATTTTGTCTAGGGCATTTAAGGTAATTTAGCATAGATTTTTTCTAAGGGCACATGATAGGCCTGGATTACACATGTATGTTTTTATTATGAATTACGAAAATCTTATAGAAGTTTCTTACAAGAGCAATTACATCAGTAAACACGAAGTTACAGTAAATTTTACTTATCGTAAGCGGAAAACTGATCATTGCCGCCATTTGAGTAAGCGGTGATAGTTCCGTAAGTGAGAAAAAACGTGTTTATACCAAGTTTTTCTCTCAACTTACAGTTTACGTAAATTGATAAAATTTACAGTAAGTCACTTACAAAGCTGTTTACACTAATAATTTTATCAAAAGATGCTTAATTAAGTAACTTTCGTAAGTAAAACTTACATGTCTTACTTAATCTTGGCTTTAGTATTATGGAGGGCAAAGCACAAAAGAATGCAATGAATTCAAGGAATTTAAAAGAATTCAAAAGAATGCGAAAATTCAAGGAATGCAAAAGACTTCAAAAGAATTCAAAGAATGCAAGGAACTCCAAAAGCCATCAATAAATGCAAAAAAAATGAAAAAACGCATGAAGTCTCAAAAGATTGCAATCATTTGATGGTTACAAAAGATTGGAAACAAAACAGATTGCAATCTTTTTAACGAAAAAAGAATGATGAATGCATTTTTTGAAGTCGCATTCTTAAAAAAAGAATGTAAAGAATGTAATCATTTTGATGAATTCAATGAGAGATTTATAGAGACTGCATTCGCAAAGATTGCAATCTTTTACAACCCTTTCTTCTCTTTCCTAGTTTTTTACTAACTCTATTTAAACAAGGCACTTTAACCAAACAAAGAATTAACACCGTTTTGGAAATTAAAAAAACTATTGTAGGCTGTCACTTTGACATTTCAAATTAATAAAGAATGTTTGTTTGTTTAATAAAATGGAGTTAGTATGATACGAACGAACGTAGTAAGTAAAATGAAAAAAAAAGGTTTAAGAATTTGGAAAAGCTCGTAAATCATTAAATATTTAGAAAATTGTAAACTTGTATCATGCTAAACCTAAGTATTAAATTTTGCGACAGTGCGTTTAAAAAATCATAGTTTTTCTCTATACCTGGGAACTCACAGCAAAGAAATCGTTGAAAGTTGTTAGTCCCTAGGACTTGCTTCTTTACAAGATGTTGCCTCACAAAATCAAACCAAACCAATTTATTTTACTGATTATGATAATTGATGATACAAAACTTTTTGCCCATACTGTTTAATAGAATTTTAATAAACGAACTCAATAGGTAATGTTCCATGACGTGTCTGAGTGTAAGTCTTTTTTATATTTACATGCCGCCACCATCGTAGTCGTTGTAGAACAATTCATTAAACAGCATTTGTATTCCTAAAGTTGCTAAGTACTTGCGAAGACTTTTATATACAAGATTTTATGCAAAAAGTAAACTCATTTGTATATATGCTTCTTTGGCATAACTCAACTCAACAAACCAGCCCAGCCCAACAATTTGCATACTTCACGTACTAAAAACTTAAAGCTATGTACACATAAACAAACAAGATGAACAAGAATTTCGGGTCATGTCATCGCGTCGCATTTGTATTCGTATTTATAGTTGTGGTATATGTACCTTTGCTCAACTGTCTACCTATCTAGAGAGTTCTTAAAATAAGAATTACAAAAGAATTCCATTATTTGCTAAGCTGTGTAAGAAATGAAAAAAAAAAAAACTATCTAACTAGAACAGCAAAAGAGAGTTTAATGAAATGAAAACCAAATCACTGCCACTGGCTCATTCAGATTCAGATTCACTTCACTTCCCAGGTGCGAATTCGCATAGTTTATGTAAGCTTCCTCTTTTACACCCTCTTTTAAAGGTGGTGCACACTCTTCCTTTGAAAACGACTTTGTAAATCACAGTGCTGTCATCTTTTAATCAAAAATACAGAATCAAATAGGTTAGTAAATGAAAAAAAAAAAACTAAACTAAAAGTATGTATTCTGTGAAATGAAAATAAAAGGAAAATTTCTCTTTATGTCAGATTTTTTTCACGTACGAAACAAATTTTAAATCTATTTTAACTGAGAAAGAATGTGGAACGCATTTATTTTTCACGAGAGAATAAGGTACTAGCGCTCATTTTTCCCGAGTTGTTTATTCAAGAGGCCTGCTTAAAAATGTCTAAGTAAAGTCATCATTAGTTATCCGATGCATAAATTTGCAGTCAAGGTCACGCAAGTAAAAAATAGAATAGTTTATGAATTTGCAAATTTTTGGCCAGTGGACTTATGACCCTGAACCATTATTAAATTGTCGGATAGCTGATTATCAGAACTTCACTCAGACATTGTGAAAAAAACCTATAATTTATTTACATTAGGTCCAGTTTTTTGCACAGCTTATCATCTTTAATGAATTATTATTGTGACTGGGTAAATCCACGAATGTGCTTTTAAGCACACAATTTTCCTCAATGAATCACAGTTTGAATTGTTAATTATCAGAATCGCTAATTGGCTTCAATAAACTAGAGCTAATGAAAAACTTATAACAGATTAAACCCATTGTAATAAAACTGGCCCTCAGTTTAATGAAAACATTTCCCAACCAACATTTTTTCAAATTGTATACCATTTCAATGCGTTCAGAAAAAAAAACAAATTCAATACAAAAGTAGTAGAATGGTGACAACACTGGATGACGATGGTGATAGTGACGATGATGTTGTCGTCATTTTTTGCAAAAACAGAAAATACAGAAGGCATAAAATAGAGATAGAGAAAAAAAAAACAGAATCTAAAACAAAACTTAACTAAACGAGCGTACTCACTTTCCGGTTATCGTTTTTGAGGTTGATTTCACATTGGTGCTTGTTTTGGTGGTGTGTTCCTGCTGCCTCAATTCACGTAGTGACATGGATTGTAACTACACTTTTTATTTTATTTTTTTTGTCAAGAATTTTCATTCGAAAAGATATATAGAGACACAAACAGACAGACAGAACTATTTGAAAATGTAGATTTAAGGAAATGATAACTAAACTACTGAAACTTGGCGGCCAATGTGCAACAGGTGTGCAGATTCATATATTGCCATAGATATTTTTCTACTATGGTAAATTTAGCACAAATAGTAATTCGCTCTGAGGGTTGCCAAGTTTCTTTTAGGAGGTGTGGTTTATTTTACTAAACTTTTGTTACTTTTTCCTAAGAACACCGAGACAGTGAAAATTAAATAATTGTAGGTATTTCAATTTCCTTTTTTGTGAATAAAACCTGTTAAAAGATAAATCCTAAAAATTTGGTTGTGGGTGTTATTTAAACATGTCGTCTACCCTATGTTCCACCACACAATCCAAAATAAATAATTCTTGCTTTAATACAAGATGGATGGGTGGCCGACAAATCAGCTAAGAGACCGCTTACTGGCAGCTCTACCCTATCTTGGCAATCTTAGGTGTAAAGTTTAAATTGAGACAAAGTGTAACAGTGTAAAAGTGTTAAGCTAGCCATACACGACCGATCCATCCGATCGCCATTTGGCTCGTTTCGAATTCTGACTGGCTGAACAACACACCGTTTGATATGGCCAGTTTTACAGGGTATACCTACCCTAGGTAGCATTAACACCTAAGAAGTATCAAAGTGTAAAGAAAGTGTACATAGAAGTGTGAAGTGTAAAAGTGTTAAAATAAGAAAGTGTGGAAGTGTGAAAGAGTAAAAATATGACAGTTTGGTTAGGAACCCACTGACGATTTTCTATCTCAACGACTAAAAAATTTGATCACGTGTGTTCATTCACATTCAAACTTATACGTTCTATTTTGTGTGAGTAAATAATCGCGCAGCAGGAAACCGCAAGTTCGTTCCTAGCCCTTGATATAGTGAGGCTAACAACGCAATTGCGATTTTCTGTCTCACGATTATACAGTCACGAAACACACTTGATTTTTAATCTGAATGAACGTACACGACAGAAAAAATTCTTACTAAGCTGCAATCACTTTTTTTATTCACTGCAACATAAAATTATAAGTGTGTTCCTAGCCTTAGGCAGTCTAAAATTAAAAAGCGTAGTAAGGAAAAAAAAATAGTCTCATTTTGGAATAAATCGTCAATGTTAGCTTTATGATTAAAAAAGATCGCATTGGAAACCCTGGTTCGCTCTAAGCAATTTTCAAAAATGAATGGAAATTCTCTAAAAGCTTCATTTTGAAAAAAAAGAATACGGAATGTGAGTAGATTAATCAAGGTGATTCAAGAACTAACGAGCAAATTCCATCTATCGATTGCGAGGAATTGCCCTTTGTATCTAAACATTGATTATGCAATTTTTTTTTAGTACATTTGTATGCAGGTATGTTTTTTTTCACAGTTGATGATTTTATGGAAATTGGATTGGTTGTATTGTATTTTGTGAGTATTGTGAGATTGGATTTTTTGCGATATTTTAATCAGAGATGATTAATTTTAAGCTCTATAGAAAGTTTCGTTAGAAATTAATGTCAAGTCATTTGACACTGCCATAAAAGATTATATCATTTACAGATTAATTTAAAATTCATTTAAAATGAATTAACTTATTTTTTAAATGCTTAATAAAACTGTCATAAAAAAAAAACAAACGAATTTAACGCAAGTTTTTATTTATGAATAACTTGAACACTGATGAGTGTTAACGATATCAATTTTATTATGTCTTTTGATGTAAAATTACAAATCTCAAAAGGAAAATCAATCAAACGATTTGTAATCTCAAATCAAAAAAGGAATAAAAATGAAGTTTTTTTTTCTATTCTTATTATAAGTCCTCAAGGATGTAGATTTACATTTTTTCTGAATAAATCATAGCCATTGCAAAAGGTAAAATTATTCTTGGGCGATGCAGTTTGAATTCGTTTTTTTTTTCTCAAGGACATCGACGATAAAGCCGCCCCAAGGATAATAATTTTATATCGATTTAAATTTTTCATTTTAATAATTTTGCGAACCATATTGCAAATAACGAAGGTGGATTGTAAATCAACTAATGGTCTGTGATATATAAGTTGGAACTTTTGATGAATTGAATAGACAAATGATGTAACATCGATCGGTTAGTTATTTCTTTGCAGAAATTATCGCCAGGGGCTAAATGAATTCATTTTAAAATTTATTGAGGATGTACGAATCCGGTATGTACCTAAGCGAATGATTTTCCAAAGTTGAAAACTACGTTTTTGTTATCAAATGTGGGTGCTCCAAGTTAATAATTAACATTGTAGTAAATGGTTTTCAATCAACAAAGTTTGTTTAAGATAAGTTAAATATTGTGCTATTTGTGACTTAGTGAAACTAAGAGATGACACTAAGTCCTTTTTTATGATTTTCACTATGCTTACTTCAATTCGTCTTGAATTTAAATATGCCTAAAAAATGCTTCTTAAAGTTTTTTTTTTAACTTCGTACCTTCTGCCTTCAGAAGAATTGCAAAAGATTGTAAGTATTTTAAATTTTTGGCTATAGGAATTTTTACAAGGAATATTATGTACACATGATAACTAAGATAAACTATAACTAAAAGAAATTTTGATTTGATATAAATCTGTTAATAAGGTTCTTTGCTTAACATACAACAACAAAACAGAATACTTTGGTGACGATTTTTTTTAGAATGGGTAGGTAAATTCAATTAACTTTTGTATTTGTAATACTTGCTCGGTTGATTTTGTTTCGTTTTATGGATTTTAAAAATTCTAAGAAATATCGCATACCAAAATAAATAAAAAAAATTTTAACTTCATAAAAAGACTCATAAATAAAATTTAAAAAATCAACTTTTTTTTGTCTTTATTTCACTTGCCTCATAAATATGTACCTATTACTCATGTTAATACATAAATATCATTTCTTGTAAATACATACTTATAAACAAATGCCCAAAAAATATTAAGTGAAATTTCTCGCATGGTTAACCTAATGTTAGTATTATTTCAATGTTAAAGTTTTGTTCAGGTGAAGCAACCTCTATATAAGAATATAATGAATAATATTATTAGGGTTATTGCACTGCGACATGAAGATCTATTTTAAATCCTTATTTCAAACACAAGTATGTACAACTAAATCTAAAAATTTTATTTGGATACCTACAGACATTTTAAACAATTATTCACTAGCTTTAAAATAAATATTCAAGTAATGTAATGATTAATTTTTAAAAATAGTTTATACTATGAATCAATTTTAAGTTATTTTTTTTTAATCTATTTTGAGCTATTTCTGTTTTATAGGTCATCAAACTATTTACATTTTAAGAAACAATAATATTGAATGATTAGATTTGTTTTAAATAATTTATGCAAATCAAATACAAATCTTCAGTAGGTAATTAAAATTTGTCTTTTGACAAATTAATTTTTTAATTAGCTGTTTCTCTGCGTGCATAAATACGCTTTAACCAAAAATATAACAGTGAAAGAAGACAGAAGGGAGCATTTCAGATGGATTCGATGATGAGTTAAAAAAAATGTATAGGGTAATTAACAGTTTGTTAATTATTTTTTACTGTTTTACTGGAAGCCTATTTGATTGTTTCACCAAATATTTGTCAAGTCTTTTGGTGATTTATTTCATTGATAAAATCATCATGGTTATTTTTTTTGTTAGAAACTTGTATTTTTTATTTCGAAGGTTTTTTGAAATAATTGGTATCTTTTGAATCGATAGGGCGATCTCTGTGCAAAATTTGGTAATTGAGACGTGCGTGTCGATCAGCCTGTGCCCCTTCGTAAAACTACTATATCAACGCAATCGGTCTAGTTTTATGCGCTATGCGAAGCAAAAAGATATATACGATTTGTTTTTTTTAGTACCTACATATGTATGTATTTGTATTTATTAGAGTGGTTCTTAAATTGATTCTAAACTTTTTTTTTTATATTTCGAGCTTGAAAATTAATATTTCAAGAACTATTCACTAACACAGCTAATTTACAATTCAAATTAAAGAAGAGATTTCTGGCTATCCAAAAATAAATACATAATTTTAAAATATTTTTTTTTTAATCAACTTATTATAAAATTGCCTCTCCTGCTTAAAAGGGGAAATAGACCCCCTTCCCCCATACGATTTGTTTCTTGTGTTAACCCAACCTACTCGCTTTAGCTTTTTAGTGCACCTTATTTCGATCACCCTCTGTATATGCATAACACGCTTGTCTATAATTTCATTTTTTTAAGTTTAAAAGTTTTAAAATTCATTTGAAATTTAAAAATGTAACCCAATTTTTCAGATTTTTGAATTTTCAATGGGAATCACTGAGATAAATTTCATGCAAAAAATTGAATTTTATGAGTTTTTAGTTAAAAGAATAAGAAAAAAAAAAAATAAAACGGACGACAAAGAACTACAAAAACCACTTTTTGGTTAAGCAATGAAGAAAATTGTCAAACTTGTTTTTGGTTTCTTTTAAGAAATATTTTTTTTAAATACTCAAGACGTAACATTTTAATTTAAAATAATACCTACTTACTCAACGATTTTCAACACAATATTTTCTTAGCGTTTCGAAATGCATTTACTTAAGATTGTTATTAGTTTTTAAATGCAATTAGTACATGCAAGTTTTAAATTCATGCAGAAAAAAAATTTGAGATAACAATCAAAAATGATATTACGATGATAGGGAAAACGAAAAAGTGTGTGGCACAAGGCATTTTCATTTTAAATTTAAATAGGGAGTAAATTGAATTTTCTTAACTCCAAATAACCATACTTGCCATATGTAAAACTGTTAGGGGAAAACTTATTTAACTCAAAAATCAGCTCTAGTAATTTTGATGAAAAAATCAGTGTATTTTTGTAGAAATAATGTTCACTACTGTATTTTTTTGAGTAATCAAGTGGCATGCTTGGTTTGGAGCTTTAAGCTATTTTATGAGTTATTTGCATCCAATGTAAATTTACTGAAATTTTACGCAATCCGTTAAATGCGAATATCTAACGAATCGAGAATTCAAATTTTTTGCGGTTTTCAATTCTGCATAGGAAATTAACACACCTTTCCAAAAATCTAAAAATTTCCCCAAAAAAAATTGTTCATGGATTACGGAAAAAAGCATGGACTAACCCCTTGCCATTAAAAAAAAAAACTTTTTTTCAAAGCTAATGAAATAAATCGTGCCGTACGTTAATGGAAAAGTTTATTCTATCCCTATCAACACATCGCAGTTAATTTTTTTTATGGTTTCGTTGAGGAAATATTCGATTCAAAGTGATTTGACTGATTTTCTGTCTCCAACTACTAACCTTAAAAACCAAGCTTTCGAAATTGATGCGGTTTTCAGTGCTGAATAGAAAATTGATGCAAAAGTTCATGGTCTGGTTGGTAAAATATTAACATCCAAAGCGACTAAGCCTGATTTACCTATGTTCTTCCCTGATATACCTACATACTTTAATGTCTTTTGATGGCGATATTGCCGAAGCAAGGTCTTGTAAGGTTAAAATAAAAAAAGTCGGTAGCTTTCAAAAACAGAAAACTAGAACCTTTTATGATATGTGGTTTTCAAAATATAGGCATCCAAACAAATATTTGATTATTTGCACTTAGCCTGAAAATGCTTTTGGATAGATAATATTTTCGCATCCAAGCTATGCAAAATGGTTTCGGTTTTCAAATTCTACATTATTTATTCAAAAGCTATCTGTTTCTGAAAACCAAAAGCAAAAGAGTCTGCAATGTCTAGTTCATTTGATGTTATTACACATAAAACAGCGGTTTAAATGCTTCTTTTATATTCTTTACTTGCACATTTTAAATTTTCTCTAGTTCCAAGCAACTTGAACATAAGAGCTACCACGTGCGAAATTATTATTATTTATTCTTTCGTCCACGCTACAAAAAAATATGTCAATATCTTAGACGTTATACCATTTTTACCATTTTTGTCAGCTTTAATTAATTTTGTAGGTAAATAATAAATTATTTACTTTATCATTTCTTTTTTCTTGTTTATTTATTATTAACTAATACATTTTTTTATTTCAAAGCACACAAAATATTAAATTAAAATATCATTAGAAATAATTAACTCTAACTTCTCTGAATGAGTTTGTAAAAAAAAAACATTTAAATAAAATCTTAGTTTTCAAACCGCTATAGGGTAATTTACGTAAGATGTGACGCAAAGTGTAAATTACGGTCAGACTATAGGAGGCGTGTCCATTTCTCCATTCAGGCGGAAGAGCAATCGTTATTGACATAATTTTCGAAATTTAAAATTTGCACAAAAACTGAATAACGTTAAACTATTTCCATCTAAACATCCGATTAAGAGCACAAAAAAGGATTGAATGATCAGTGTTTGGTTTGATAACGGCATTATTAAATATATTTATGTATTCAAAATAATAAATGTTAACGATCACAGCAAGTCGTAAAACTATTTAAGTACTAATTAAAATAAAATGTCGTAGTCGTTCATTTTAAGACCTTTGCACTTGTTTTAGATTTTTTACTGACAAAAATTTGAAAATGTTTGAATGTATGGAGTTTTGTATTTGGAAATATGTATGTGAAGCAAAATATGACTCGGTTACATCTGGCAGAGCTACTTATAGGTATGGCGTCTCAGTTTTGATAGAAATTCCTTAGCGCATTGTGGCGCGACTCTACTCAAAAGACTTTAGTTGGAATAGAGACTTAAAGTCGATCAATGCGAATTTGTATAAATGAATATTTTTATATTTGATTAATATTTTGTTCTTCTGTTCGATAGTAATTGTAAATATATCTTGAATTTCTACTCGACCTTTATCTTATTGAAACTTTCGAACAACTTCTCGCAATAAACTCCTTAGACGTCATCTATTAAACGACAGCAATTTTGTGTACCAATTTTCGAAAAAAATGACCATTTTTCTGTATTAAACAATAATACAGTCAAAGTGGGAATACTTTCCTAAATTAGTAGTGTGATTAAATTAACTAATGCTAATATCAATCAAGCATAATATTTAAAAAGCTATAAAATATTAAAATTATATCAGCTGACACTACAATTAATAAATGTTTCAATATCAAATTCAAACATTTTTCGTCACGCTGTTTACTTTTTCTGGTCAAAGTCTATGAAGAAAATTTTTGTATTCAAAATATCTGATTAAATAAAAAAAATAAACAGAAAACATGAAAAATTATTTATTACCATGTTGCTGTCAAGAATATTCTACAAAATCGCTCTATTCATAAACATTCTTAAAATATCATTTCTACAACCAAATATAATTTGTTTAAATACAAATAATACATAAATCAACATATTTCCTAATACGCCATATCACAATAACTCAAACTCAGCGTTATTTAGTCATCATTTAAAATATACATATATTTCAAAATATATCAAACATAAAGAAGTAATAATCCTTTTATTTAGAAGCTTCTAAAAATACATCACACAAACCTACCGAACTTAATCAATAATTCTATGAGATTAAAACGTTGACATTTTTGATATTTTTTTTTTAACAACAAATTTCCATGTGATCAAATAAATTTACAACAGAAAAACACCACAAAACAGACTAAAGCTATAATTCTACCTTGCATATGCATATGCATCAATTCCAAATAGACTTTGATAAATGACAGCTCGCATATGCATTTTAGTTTTCCTCACACATCAAGGATGACAAAATTAGTGTTTTAACTTTTGGAAAACTTGAAAAGAAAATAAAATTTCACTGCACCAACATCCAATGGATTTGTTGTAGGCGTTCACAGAAAATAGTTTATTACTTTTTGTGGAATTTTTTTTTTTATTTTATGTACTTAATAACTATAGACAGTTTTATGGTGGGACATGATTTTAAGAGGAATTCCTAACAACAAAAACCTCATTTAAACTCAGAAACAATGTTGCACAAAAAACTTGTCTGGGAATTTAAAAAAAAAAAATTGTGTAAAATTGAAGAATTAGGTAAAGGTCGAGTAATTAAAAATTCAAAGATGCGTAATTTTCAACCAAAAGCCTTATTAATGAACATATCAAGAAATCGATGCAGTGTAAGAAGCGTTTCTTTAAATGCGCCGAGGAGGCGATATTTTTTACAAATCAAGAAACAGCGCATTTCACTGTTATTTCTCCTTTGAGTAGTCTTATATTTTTAATCATGACGATTCGATTAATAGAACTTAAAAACCATAACAAAAAAGTCTCAAAAAATAAGCTTATAAGGTTCGCTTAAAAAATATTGTCTTAAGTTTTACTTTATTGGATATTGGTTTTTGGTGATGCCGACGCACTCCATCGCTAATTTTGGCTGCTATTACTACCTGTCTACCTTGACCAAAGCAACCGGAGGAAATTTGTTCGGTCTGTGGTTTTGTAAACTTTGATTCAAAAATAATCAGTTACCGTGAAGAGGACATTGTTAGTAGTTTATATTATACATTTAAAATTTCAAGTGCCTTTCACATGAGCTGCGACCAGCGATTGTGAACAAATATCAACAAATTCTTATTTTTACTTTTCGACGAAATGAATAAATGATCCAATCTACAATTTTAAAAAGAAAAAAAGGGCTAAAATGTTAAAATTGTAAAATTTAAAATAAAATGTTGTGGTAGTAAAAATTTTTTTTCTCTAAATTTAAATTAACGCGACAACAAACAATAAATAAACAAAAAAAATTGTTCAATCACTTTTCGGCTTTTTGTAACATTTCCATTGTGTAACGAAAGTGTCGAAATAGTCTTAAATTTCACTGTACGAATTGGTATTTTTATATTTTTTGCGCGACCAACAAGATATTTTCTACGAACTGCAAATGAAAAATTCGCTTAAATTTAACCTAAAATTTGTTTAGCACCTATTTTACTAGTTTACAATTTTATGACAATTCGCGTCTGTCAGCGACCATTCATGTGAAAGAAATGTCAAAATTCGCTACCATTCGCAATTTGCAGCTCATATGAAAGGCAATACACATGAGCTGCAACATGGGAATGCTGCAAACAGAAAAAAATTGTTTAACCCCGAGGCCACACGGGCAAGTACTGGCAAGCACGTTGGCTACATACACTGCCTGTCAAATTCGTAGTTTGCATTCCACTTAATTCCCACTTGCATTCCACTTGCTTATCTCCCAACTGGCTCCAAAACAAAAATTCTATATTAATTGATGCAAGTTGCTTAAGTTTGTATGTGTTAGTAAATAAATAATTTTATATTGCAACTTGCTTGCCAGTACTTGCCCGTGTGGCCTCGGGGTAAGCAATTCTAAGCAAAAATATCGACTAATTGTTGTATAAACTTTCGACAAAGTGAATAAACGATCTCGGTAAAATTTAGCATTTTATACTACGAAACCAACAAGTTTTTTTTTGAGAACTGTCAAACGCTTATTTATAATCCACATCAGAACGCATTCCACAAAGCAGCGAATGAAACACAAATTTTTGTTTTAGCACCCATTTTATTGGTTTATATTTTATCGGATCGGTTCGCATATCTATCAGTACCAAAATAAATTATTCATGTGAATGAAGTGAATGAAATGTCAAAATTCAAGACCATTCGGCTAGACCATTTCTAAACTTTTTCGCCAAATAAATCTTTTCCTTTTGTTGCGGATAAAGCTTTCGGCTGGCAAAAATTCTATATGGTTCTAATTAGAGACTCAAACTTGACTTCTAAATAGTCGATTCCTTAAAATTAAGGTTTTAGTGTCGACACAAAGTAATACGGTAAATTTTAGTGCAAAAATGTTTGCCAGTCGTCACGATTGAATTTATAACTGCTTAACTAGGTTAAGTAAAAATTCAATAAGATTTTATCTGGAAATCACTGTTACAATTAAAACGTTAGTGCCTCGTTTTCATTTTTGTTTTAAGAGTATAATTATCACCCATCTATTTCAGTGCAAAAATATTTATTGCTGACACTTGAGGCATAGAAAGTTCGTTCTTTTGTTATGCCAGTCGATATACAACATAGGAAATTCCCAGAAATCACTTCGACTTTCAGACTAGCATTTCTATTTTTCATTTTATATCTGTTAGAATCACTTAAATGTCGATACAAATAAAATCATTTTATGTCGAAAACAGAACCACGATGGGGGTAAAGGTTAAACAAAAAGGTAAAGGTTTCTACAAAAAAAAAAAAAAAAAAAACAAACATGATATATAAAAATGTCAAGCTTAAGATGATTTAAAAAGCATGAACCATACAAATAAAATTTACATAATCATCTAAAACCTTTTGAATGTTTTCTAGCAGCGCGGGGAAAGGGTTAGACAAATTAAAAAAAATATCTACATATATTTGCTTCTGTTGAAAAGAAAAAACTTACCTTCGTCCAAGTTGACTTCCCATTCGTCCATTATCACCATCACTTCCGGCTCCATTGGCCGTTGCAATTCCAATATCCGTAGCATTCGCTTTGGCATCCATCACAATGCCATCGGTAAAGCGTCGTTTATCGTCACGGAATAATCTTGGTGTCGGTCTCGGCGCCGCCACCGGCGGCAACTGTTGCATGTGTCCATTTGCTGTTGCTGGTCGATAATGATGATGATTGCCACTAGCACCTGCTGTTGCTGCTGCGGCTTCTACAGCATGTACATCACTCAGTTCATTATTACGATTACTGTCACGATAATTATTTAAACTACTATCTACACAACTACTAGGAAGATTCGGCTCGTTACAATGATGCGGATGATGGTCTGGATTATGTGGATCTTGATGGTCGGGATGATTGTGATCGAACTGCTGATAATGATTCAATTCACTAGCTAAATACGATGATGTGGTTAGAATATCGGGTTTCATTTGAAGACGACTATTGTAGGCTTCACCGTTATCGTTGCGATAGTCTTTGTCAAAGCTGCCGCGATATCGATTGTCATCCTGATATGACAGCGGCCGACTACGATAACGGTTGACGTTTAAATTCTCCGACGAATTCAACTGACTAGATGATGTGGGGGAGGGCTCTCCGGACAAATGATTATTTTCCTTGTAATGAAGTCTGTCGGTTGAATTACTGTCAACCGACGAAGGGGCACTGTCAATACCAACTACGCCACCGTTGCTACTCATTGTCGGTTCCTGATCTAGTTCGATGCCTTTTTCTTTGCATATTATATCATAGAGGGCGCTGATTGGACGCGAATCACTACGAACTCTAACTACACGCTTCTTATTGCTAAATCTACCGGCGTTACTACTCCTACTTGTACTGGCGCTTTCCGCGGCTGGGTTAGGGCCTACCTCAGCAGGGTTTAGGTTAGAGCAAGAAGGTGGGTCATCTATCTTGCCAAAGATGGCAGACGACGACGAGGATCGGGGTAGAGGAAGATCACCTTTTGGCTTTGGTTGTTGTGTTGGACTGTTGCGAAATATTGTTCGCTTAGCTGCTATTGGTGGTGGCGCCACCGTCGCCGTTGGACTCTTTGGGAAGAATTTCTGACCGTTATTATCGCCAATTATTAGTTTTGATGGTGTGGCATAGACGCTGCGATAGTTTTCATTAATCGATGGTGATTCAGTGTTGACGGCTAGTGATGGAGGAGACGTCTGAATGCGGAGGTATTCATCGGTATAGTAGGCCGGTTCGGTAGTTATGCGTGAGAGATTTGACTTTTGACTGGGAGATGCTGTTGACGAATAGGTAGACGGGTATTGAGACTTAAGGCCAGAATAGAGTCTCTGGTTTTGTTGTGATAGTTGCTGTAGGCAGCTTAAGTTGGCAGTGGTAGATGATGATAGGTTATTAGCAAAATCGACGCTCAACGGTTTGGATGCGACAGATTCTGAAATGACAAATACAAAAATAATAATTAATTAAAAAGACTAGTTTTTCTGAGAAATTAATTTTAAAAATTTGATAGTAGAAGTACATAGATTTTTAAATATCAAATTACTTAAGAACACACTTCACACGAAATAGATGGTATACTCCGAAGGGTGTTAAAAATGTGTCAGAAATAAAAAAAATGGCTGTCTGAAATATTTTGTTCACTCTATCTATAGTATTTTCTAAAGTCTAGTATCGGTAGATCGAGTGAAAACGAAAAGTTTATACAAAAATAGTGCACGATTGTAATAAAGTCTTTTGAAAAAGGAGGCTATACTTAGTTAAAGAATTTAGGGGTCGAATTCATCATTAATTTTTATTACATTTAATTGTATGGAGGGTTGGTCAGGATACCACACCAAACGATACTTTTGTAAGTACTGTCTCGGTATCGGCAAAATCGAAAAATTTTAGGCCAGATCCACACTATTGTGCCAATACCGATAAACTCTCTCGATAAACGATACTAAAGTATCGGTAAATTTCGGTCCCAAAAGCACGGTTTTGTTTCGGTATCGTTACGGTATCGTTTCGAATTTCTTTGAGCTGGTATCGTCTCGGTAATAATTGGGTTTCCGATATCGATACCAAACGATACCCAGTATAGATACGATACGATGGTATCGTGGCCAACCCTTACTGTATGTCTCTTCGTAGAAGCTTCTGCATTAAAAAGTTGATCGAAATCGATTGTGGAAGGTATTTTTTCATTTCATAATAAAAGGTGTGAATAGGTATTTATGTACATATACCTAAGCCCTTAGAAATTTACTATTTTCCCAGTTTTTATTCGTTATTAAATCCAATTAGTTGGTTAACCATTTGCCTATAAAAAAAAAAACAAAACTAATACAGTCTGTGGCGGCCGGCGATGGTTGGATGGCAAAGCAATTCTCCATCCCTTACAAATCACCTTTTATTTCTCATAGGTTGTGATCTTACTTAGGGTATACAACAATGTTGTAATTTTTAACCTAAGAATATGTAATTCTGGGTAAAACCATTTTGTAAACCTTGAACGATTTTTTATTATTTTATGCTTTTATATACTTTTACATTATATACCTACCTTTTATACTTTTTTAATTGATATGAGTAAAAAGAAAAAAATAAAGTTTTTTTCTCGTTTGTTTTATTTTTTTATGGTTTCTCGGTTTCTTTGACGTAGTTTGGTCATTTAGCAAATAACTCATGACATGGTGGCGGCTAGCTATAGATATTTTAACCCCTTTCAACTGTATAAGGGTTAGCTTAGGTCAAAGACTTTAGCCATTTTTAACCCCGGCCCTAATCTTTTCTTTTTTTTTTTTCATTTCGTATATTCGTAAAATGGAACGTGAATGAATTAAGATTTTTATATCACATTGTTTTCATGTTGATATGGAATGGGTTTTGAGGGAGACTTAATTGATTGTAAATGTAAGAATATGTTTGTTGGTTTAGTTATGGATGATAGCTAATTGGTTTATCGGGTTTGTTTACAAATTTATATACAAATGAATGAAAAAAAAGGTCTTAATTAATTGACAAACATTAAAGAGTTTTACGGGAATAAATCAACCACCTGGGGAAATACTGAAAGTTAGAATATTATTAAAAGGCTTTGAATTAGCAAATGAAAATACTGAAGAGTTCATTGCTCTTGTATTCCTTTCTGTTGTTGAGCTCAAATAGGCAAGCACGAACTTAAGCAAACAATTTGTTTTTAGAAAGTATTTTATGCTAATACTGAAATAAATAAACTTTTTAGGATGTAGCACGTTTAAGTTGATGGACTTGTATAATTATAATTATTATTGAAAAAAAGCTTTTAACGTTCTGTCCACAAAATTTGTCAATTGATTCGGCAGACTTCTCCACCTGGAAAAATAATCTAGTTTTAAACGAGGCCCTAGAAAGTTTAACATTGATGTTGGAAAGCGTCTAGAAAGGGTAACTATCGATTTTTTCTAGGGCCTCGCTCGTTAGGTCACCTTTTGCCTAGAGAGAAAACAAACAAAATAAAAAGTTGTCTCGACTTTGATTCGATCCTGCGATATTCTGATTATTAGCCCATTACCCTAGCTACTGACCTGTTTCACAATAGAGTTGGGTAATGTTGAAAATGAAAAAGTATATAGCTACTTTAATTTTTCTTACAATTGTATGATGGGTATAATTTTTTAACTCATCCAACAAGTTTTTTCTAGCGAGGGCCACACTAGTATTTGACAAGTTTTCCTTGTCTAGATTGCCCCTGCCAAAGACTTTTCAGGGCGTTGACTAAACTTGGCAAAAACTTGCCATTTTCTAGGCGGGTCTTTGAGTAATCACTTACTAAAAGGGGGTTTGTCTCACAGTTTTAATGAATAGGACCTCAAATGTTCGTTTTTTTTTAAAGACAGACTGATTGAAACTAATCTTACTGGTTACTGGATGAGTTCAAGTCAGATCACAGCCCCTTGGCTTCAATAACTTGTTTTGATTGTAAAATCTTCAGATGCAGTATAGTTTTTCGAGTAGATCTGATTAAATTGATTTACAATTATTTGAAATGGTGAAAAAATGTTTCGATTTGCTGAAGCTTGCGCAGATGCATCAAGCAGTTGAATAATTAAATTGAAGAAATACACTATTCAAAACTGTAAGTTTGCAGTTTTTAAAATTGTAGTTACTCTGTGTAGTCATATAAATAAATATAACTGAGGCCAACAAATAAAAGTTGGGTGACTTAAAATAAATGATCTTATAACCCATTAATGCTTGCTGACGTGGCTTAATTACACTGCATGTAATTTTAATGTAATTTATTTACTGCCCAACTACTTAGTAATTGTAATTAAAAATTCCAATTACAATTACAGACTAACTGTAATTTAATTGCAATAACTAGCAATTACATGAAAGTTATTTAATTTTAATGAAAAATGTAATTAAATAGTAATTGGAAGATAATTAGAATTTTATAATTAATAACAGAATTAAGTTTTGTTTTCTTTTTATTTAAAACTAAAAATAAAAGCTTTTGTTAATTCAGTCTATAATCACTGAAAGTGTTTGTTTTTAGTTTAAGAACAATCAAAAAATGTAATTAAATATGTACGTAATTAATTACAAAGTTTCAATTACATTCTAATTAGGTACTATTCAATTACATTTTTTAATTCCAGTTAATGTAATTGTAATGTGTAGTAGTAATTTATAACTTCAATTACTAAGTAATTGGCTAGTACACAAATTACATTGCAATAAGCCTAGTGTTATTGTAATTTAATAGGATTTTTCACTATTTGTAATTTAATCAAACAAAATTGTTTTCAAAATTCAATGAGCTATCGGAGTTCTTTGAACTGCATAGAGAAAGAGCCAGCTGTGTAGTTCAAGTGTAGTGTGCTGATCAATAACAAATTACACATCTGTCTATTAGATAATTTAACTATTTAGAATAACAACAAAAAAGGAATTATGGGTATTTAATTGATCAAATACAACACATAAAGATAAACCAATATTTCAGCAAAACTGTCACAAAATTAATTGTTTTATATGAGTGCAATTTTAAAACAATTTTCTCCTAAATTATTCTCTTCAAAAAAATAAAAAACCATATTTTAATTAATTTCTGTCAACATTCAACACTCATTGAAAGAACAAAAAAAAAACTATTTTGCTCTGCTGAACTCAATTAAGCAATTAAACTACTTTTCATGGATATTATTTGATTTGCAAATCCCTTTGGCTTATTTTAAATGAAAACATCCAATTTGAAAAAAAAATCCAAGTCCACAACCTTTATGCTTAGAAATTTTTTTAATAAACATAAATGAAAAACAAAAATAAATATAAACCTACAGGTATTAAAACACATTCATATTATATACATTATGTACCTTCAAATGAAAAAAGCAAATAATTCTTCTTAATGAAAAGTGAATTCCTCTTTTTTTATGTCATGGCAAATATTTACACGAGAATATTTTTATATGCATTCGTTATGCACTTATTTACATTTTAACTGCCTTTCTGGAGGTTAAATATAAAAAAATAAACAAAATAAAAAACAAATTTGCATTCATAGACATTGCGCGTGCTTTGAGAATTAGAATCAAACCAAAGTCAGACATAATGAAAAATCAGAAATACATTATGAACTTGTAGGCAGACTATTGTACGTACGTAGGAAAAGTAGAGGTATATAGAGTTTATCAATTTCAAAATCATTAAGTATACATTTGACAGACTTTGATCTAGACAAAGATAGGTATGCAGCCTGATTGATAGGTTGTCAATAACAATTTGCGTGAATTGTATTTTTAATTAGATTATAATTGTACAAAATTTCACCATCATTCATACAATATGTACCTGCATAATATGTACATACATAATTTTGTATTACATTGGTTGCAGTATGAGACTATCTCAAAGCAATTAAACCCACAAACCAAGATCCAGAGGCGTCTCACGGTGGCGATATGGCGGCAGCATAAAAACATTCATTGCCGAAATGTCGCGCCGCACTCTTCATGGTTTGGCAGCAAGAGAAGATGAATGACGAGCCCATAACATTAATTTAAAACTCAATTTAATTGATTTCGAATTGAGGAGCAATTAATTTGTAATTGAGTTAAGAGGCTGCCATAAAAGTAACTCACTGAATGAATGATAGTTGTGTATACTGAGAGAAAAGAATTTGTATAACAAAAACTGCTAGTTAACACAACATATTTTTTTCGAATTTTTAAACCAATTTGAATATACAAACAATTATATGGGACTTTTTTAAACTTATAAAAATTTCAAAAAATTTATTTATAAAAATTCAGTTTTACTTTCTTTTTTTTTAATGTTTGAAATTAGCCAACTAGAAAAATGACTAATTTTTTGCCGAATTTAGTCAAACCCTAGTCTAAAAAAAACTTGGCAAATTTTCGTGAGGCCCTTGCTGGTAAGAACTTGTTGGGTAAATTTTATACTCTCAATTTTGTATAGGGTCTCAACAGTTAAGTAACCTTTTGATTCGACAGACAAACAAAATAAAAAGTTGTCTTGATCCTACGATCTTCTGATTACTACTTCAATACGCTGAGCTATTTCGCAATACAGTTTTCCTTGTCTGGATTGTCCCTACTGGGTTCCCTTCAGGGCCTTGACTAAACTTGACAAAAACTTGTTATTTTTCCAGGCGGGATACTGCACTGGTAATCAAAAGAGTTACATAACTGTCGAGGCCCTAGTGAATATCGATGGACACCCATGCTTGGGCCTTGTTAGCACTAATGAAAAAATTGTATAGGTCTTGAAAGAAACTAGAATAGATTTTTAGCCCCTATGGTTTCAAAAAAATCTATATTCTATAATATATACCAATTTTTTTTTTAAGTGTAGAGTTTGAGAAAAGCACTGTAAATTAATTGTCCACAAAACAATTTTGCATTTCAATATGAAAATTTATTAAGCCTGAGTTTCAGGTGATTGGATATGAAGATCTGCGCAATTAGCGGTATATACGTGACACATATGCGAGGACAGCTTTAAGTGACAGCAAAAAAAAAAA
Organism: Dasysyrphus albostriatus; assembly: GCA_946251815.1. NCBI lineage: Eukaryota > Metazoa > Arthropoda > Insecta > Diptera > Syrphidae > Dasysyrphus > Dasysyrphus albostriatus. The sequence continues at coordinate 146,598,935 of OX276336.1, forward strand.
AATCCTAAAGGCACGAGTATATTGCTGATGTGTGGAAAGTATGGAAGCAGGTACATAGATTGTAGATACATTAAACTGTCATATCTGCAAAGGAAATGGTAGTTATTTTCACTTCGTCTATACACTTTCGGTTAAGAGAGTTTTCATGTCGTTGTCACTTACAAAAATGAGGCTATATATTTGCATACATAAACCTAGATACCTTTAAATGAGTAGACAGGGATGTGTTGTGTATAGTTAGAGGGGCTATGTGGTGGTGGTGTAACATACATAGGTCTTGAATTTGAAACTACTTTATAAGATGCAATTAATTTGAAGTACTTACTTGCAGCGCACTGTTAAGCAAGTTCAGCTACGCGAAAAAAAGACCATGACGATGTGACGATGAAGATGAATGATTATTTTATAAATTGAAGTTTTTAATGAGAATTTGGATTGTAAATTTATGAGATAGTGATGGCGCGCGTAAATTATGTTAATATAGTCGCAACTATAAGTGGATTAATTTTTATTTAAAAGTGAGAAACTATTAACAGCATATTTTTATCATGGTGATAAGAAGACGGATGGAGAAATTATGATGAAATGATGATGTTTAAGAGTTGATGCTAATTTCTTTTTTAATAAAAAGGAATAAAGTGACAGTTAAAGACTTTGTGAATGTATCATTGTCGATCGATAAAAACTCTAAAAGGTATATTTTTTCTGTTTTTTATAGCATGCCTCGTGAGTACAAAATCATAAATTTTGTATTTTTTCTTTGAATACGTTTTCGAACATACCAATTTTATATTTGGAAGTCCTCCATACATTTAGATTCTAATCGTAATTCCAAGCTAATATCAATGTTTATTACGCCTTCATAACTAAATCACTGATTCAATTATGATGAATTTTATAGCATGGCCATTTCAGGCTAAGAACTTATAAAAGCTAGAACACTTATATAAACAATCTTGATTTTTTTTTCAAAAAGAAAAGAAAATCTGTAAAATTTCAATATTAAGGGCAACCCAAAGGGAAAGACAAAGTTTATTCATAAATATCTTATTAGTACAAAAAGCTGTATCCATTACGTATTTACAATGTTTTTAAAAATAACACTGAAATAAGTACAGTGTATAAGTAGGTACATATGTACTCACTACATATTTATGTAAGGAGCGCGTATATACATTTTTGTACTGTGAAAATTACAGCTAATACACTTATCTAGTGTGCTGACATTTTTTATGCGGTGGGTACTTATTGTAAACGATTTCCTTATGTGCTCATTGCATACAGTCGTTTATGTACTCATTACATTTTTCCCTCAGTGTCATGAGCTTATGTGGTATATCAAAAAAAAAATCGTATTAAAAAAAATTATGTAAATTCAGATGAAAAACTACAATGTATCCACTATTATTGTAGAAATACGAAAGAAGATGAAGCAAAAGTTTCATAAAAATTTAAATTTTGCTTTTAAAGTAGGTGATTAAAATATTTGTTCAATATACCATAATTTCATAATAAATTAAATTAAAATTAAAATTCTAGAATTATCTTCTTTAAATTTCCAAACAACTGTTCGAGGCAACATTTTAAAATTCCAATGGAATACAGAGAAAAAACAATTAAATACGAAACTGTTTCATTTGCATAACAAACAAAAAATAAAACAAAACTGAAAATGAAATATTAAAATTTTGAGAATTTTTGTGGGGATTTTAAATGAATTAAATAACCGGAATAATGTTTGAAAGGATAAGTATTAATCTGAGCTATCCAAGAGCTGCAGTAATTCTGTTGTAATAAAATAAATTAACTTGTTGTGCGGTTGTAACGATTATTCCATATTAAATAACTAAAGCAAAACAAATTCTAAAAACTAGAATTTAAATTATTAAAAAAAAAAACAAATCAGTATAACATTCTATAATATTCACAAGTGCATTTTGTGAACATACACTTGTCTATTCATAGAAATATCAATGAAAAATATTTGAACTTTCCAGTGATTATTAAACCAAGCACTAAAATTTTATTATACAAAACGAAATACCGAATTTCATTATCTGTTTGGGTGAAATATCATTCCATAGCCTTAAATACAAATACAGAAAAAAAAAACAAAACAAAGTAAATAGAAGAAAAATAAAATCAAATCTGATTTACTGACTGACGCCAGCTACATAAATAGAAAAGTTTGATTTTGTTTATTTTTAAAGAAGAAATAATTTTTTTAATTTTCAACCGCAATCATAATTTTAGGGTTCGTGCTCCTTTAAAACAAAAACAAAAACAAAAAGAAACAATAATAATACACAAATCTAACTCCTACACTTTGGACGATGAACAAACGATGGCAGGGATTTTAATATTATTATACGAAAATAAATTTAAAAACTTACAAAATTTACTGAAATAAATCAAAAAGTTTACGATCAAATTAATCAACACCCTTTTTTGGTATGGTGATGGCAGTGCGCCGCGCCGCACCACCATGCGTCGCTCCACAAGAGTCATGGTCAAATTAAATTGAAAGTGATTTTTTAAAATGTTTTGTTTTCATTTTTATGAAATTTGTTTATACCACGAAATAAACAACAAAACATCAAAAAGAATTTTTTTTTTAAAATTAATTTTAATTTGTTTGGACTCTGATTTCCAATATAATTTTTCTTCGTAATATTGATCTCGTGTTAGATGTCAAGTTGAAGTGCCATCGATCATGAGAATTTGTTTAAATTAGAACACTTAATTCAATTTCATTAACGAATGGCGCGGTGGCCATGCCGGATCCGGCATCACTCATGACAGAAATGGCCACCGAAGCATTAAACATATAGGAATAAAAACTAGGTCAAATAACTTTCATACGCAAGAAACAAATATAAATTAAAAAGAACACACTCAGTTTTAATTCCTCGATCAGTGATCTCACATTGAATTGAGTTTGAATTTGAGTGTAAGATAGTACGAATGTAACAGAGGCAGAGAATGTTTTAATGTTTTGAGAACATTGACATTGCACATTATGTTGTGTGTGCGGTGCGGATGTGAGGAAAAGATCGAATTAAATGGTGCGTGTTCTGAAAATAGCCAAACCGATGATAGGTGATTTAAGATGAGAAAGTATACAAAAAAAAACTAGAGGCTAGAATTTTAGAAAAATAAAACTCGATTTTAACTTAAAGATGCAGAATATGAAAAAAAAAAACACGCGTATAAATATTTCAAGGTGGCATGAAATTTCTTTGAGTGTTATCTTGTTGTTTTTATTAAATAAGAACTTGGGATCAGATGCATACGTTCTGTCAAAAGTATACTAAATTGTATAAGATACAACTTTAAAAAATTTAGAATCGGTATAGTATTATTTTGTCAATTGGACGAAACAGAAAGTTTACACTTGCTTGATTAGATTCAAATAAACAAAAAAGCTAAATCTTGAAATGTTACACTTGAATTCTATAAATATTTTTAAAAGACGTGGCAAAAAGAAATATTAAACTAATTGATTTTTTCGAAATGTTTATATAGAATTTGGAGATAATGTGAGCCTCAACAAAAAAGTATTCCACGAAAAATAGTCATCAGATGTGAAATTTAAAACGTCATTTCCGAGATTAGTTTTGTATAGAGATGTGAAGCTTCTCATGCTACCCTAATAACACAAGTTGAGTTTTCAAAAAATAACCTAGGGTTACTTAATAAGCCCTAGCTGTTTTCTTATACATTTTGGCTTCGGAATTTTTCTCAATATGCACAATAATTTTAAATAGTTGCTCCGATGTGGTTTTTTTTTTTTATATTTGATTTGCAGTTAATTTATCAAAACAAGAGGTATTTAAATTCAGTTGAAAAATAAAAACTTTCAATACCAAACAATCTACATTTATTATTTTGAGTTTCATATGAACGTATTTAGCATGTCCCGCACGTAACGCTAACAGTACATTTTCTTAGCTTTCAGCCATTTTAAAAAAGCTTCAGAAATATAATATATATTGGTAAACAGAGTTTATCTACTGTAATTAAGAACCAAAAGAAATTAAAATTTTCATTGAATAGATTTTGTGAAATCTAACTTCAAAAGTTGTCGCACATGTAACGCTTGATAGCCTTTAATTTTTAAAAGGTCTTGTATTTCTTTTTCTCAGTTATTTTTAGGTTTTTTTGTAGCTAAAAAAAACTCGTTAACAGCAAATTATAATTTTTTACTAAATATTATTCACCTAAAATAATATCTAGGCCTGTAAACATGAAGATGCAGTTTGTTACCTTGTATTCTGTTACAAATAGGGTCAAAATTCGTGATATAACTTTCTTATGGATAGGAAGTAGTGATGGTACTTTTGTTGGTATTAAACATAAATATATATGTAAATGGAAATATTACACATACTACATATTTATTTAAGTATATCTATGCTCAGAATGTCAAAAAAGTCAAATTTTTTAGTGTTTAAATCTTCAAATAGCTTTTTAGGTGAAAACATATGTGTCGTTTGAAGAGAAAACCCTTAAAATATAAAAAAAAAAAAATATATTAATATTTTGATGTAAGACCTTATTTCTACACATTTAAACCAAAAATTGACCCACACGTAACGGGGTACTTAATTGATTTTAATCATTATTTATCTTGTAGTTTCTTAATTTTTTAATTTGGTCATAATTAAGAGAAGTTTAAGCCGATACTGTTTTCTAAATAAAGTGATTTAACAAAATATAATATTAAGAAACACTGGCAACAATCAAACTGTTAGGCTGTAACTTTTTCTAATTTCAAGAAAGCATACGGCTTAAAGTGTTTGTCATGTATGCCCTATGGAGGTTATTTTATTGAATTTTGGAGACAAAAATCGGCACGGTCAAAACTCTTTTTGCTAAATTCTGCTTTTCAAAATTCTGCTTTAAAAATTCTGTTTTACAAATTTCTTCTAATAATAAAAAGAAGGTTTGGAAAATGGTAAAAAAGCGCGCGCCTTTTAATGTTTTCCAAACCTGCAAACCTTTTTATTATTGGCAGAATTTCGTAAAACAATTTTCGTATACGAAAAATTTCTTTTATTTGGTGACCGTTGTAAATCTTAATATCTAAGTTTTTCAAGACATGACTTACTGTAATATCAATCAAATCTGGCCGTTTGATAAAAATTTGACAATTTTGGCAGTTAAAAACCAACCAAATAAATTGATTCAATTTATATATATCTACAATCTTGTCAAAAATTATTCAAAACGTTTTTTTGATGACACTAAAAAGACCACATGCAGCTCGTGACTAAAATTGTCTACTAAATGATAGATGACCTAATAAATGTATCCCATACAAATTGCAAGAAAATCTCTTCAAAACTTTGCTACCTAGATATGTACATACCTGCTACTAACGAGTCACAATACTGAAACAAACCAAATTTGAATTCCAAAATCACTAATCCTTGTTCATTAAAATCTCCTTTTACACTATTCAAAAATCTTTTTTATTTTTGTATTTTAAGCAAAACTAAAATATAATATGTTCATCCAAATGATTCAGATATGGAATTTTCATCTCACCAATGCGCAATTTATTTCTTCATGTGCACTTTTTAAAAATGAAACACCACGTGAATTTCAATGTTTATTTTATCTCGTTTTAAAGTTACTTTGTTTATTTTGATTTATCTACAAAATTAACTGCCATAATATTTCTAATAACATGCACAACGATGCACAGAATGTTAAATGAAATAATGAGGAACAAAAACACTCGTTAAATATTCAAAAATCAAAAATAATAAAATAATAAATGAACCGCGTGTCGAACTATTTATGTAAATCTTTTCTGTATTTGATATTTATTTTTATGTGTTTGATGATGTTTTTGGCAAAGAAATTTCATCGTCAACATCAATCTAATTTACAAATTGCATCAGGAGCAGAAAAGACAACAAAAAAAAAAAAATGCAAAAAATCTGACAAAATTTTTGATGCCAAATATTATCATCGTAAAATAATAAATTATTGTGTTTCGAAGCCAAAATTTAGAATTATAATCAGACACAAAATTGCGCGTACAATAATTTATTTTAATTTTTAAATCTAAACAAATAAAAATAAACTTAAAACGCAAAAATGTATCCAACACAGAGAAGGGTAATTTTTAAATTCCCACAAAACATTCTAAAGAGAAGAAAAATTAATGTTTATATTTTTAATACGTGAAATATGCATTTTTAATTATTTATCTACGGAGAAAGGGGTTTCGTTGTTTGAAAAAGTACGGTTTTACATTATGACCATGGCAGTTTGGGATAAGAAGTGATGAAAGGAATCCAACAAAAAAATAATAAATAGAAATTGTACATATTTGAGAAAAAATTAAATGATTGTAGGTCAATTTATTTCGGTATTTTTTAAATTAGATACCTACGGCCATTTTATTCACTCTGGATTTAAGTGAATATTAAATCCAACTATTTAATCTGAATTTATTAACTCCAAAACATACACCTACTAAGCTCAATGAATTTCTTTATTTACTTATTAAAATTATTTAATTAATGAATTTAATTTTTATTTATGGGAGCGAAAGAAATCTTACAAATTTAAATAATATTGAATAAATAATATTGAAATTGAGTGTAAGCTGCCCTCCAAAGGGCAATCTAATTGGATTGATCGAAACTGGATTTAAGGAATCGGATTTAAGTTTGATTTAATGATTGAATTATTGATTAGGATTTTTTTTCAGTTTTTATGTGAATTAAACGAGTGAATAATATGGCCATTAGTATCAGTTTGTATACATACACTGGCAGAAAAAGAACAGCAAGGAAGTGCGCATAATGGAAACATAATGGTTTTGAGAAAATTAACCTATTTTTGAGTCATTTACATATATTTCATCAAAAACTGTACAAATTTTGATAAAAATTTACAGATTTATATTTTTCTTAAATTAAAACAATATTGCTTTCCAAAATTTGTGGACACATATTTTTTTAATAATAAATAAACAAAATGAAAGAAAAAAATTAATTTGTAGCAGGTAATTGTTTCACACATTTCCATTAATTTTATCAAAAAATGTATACGTTTAATCTTCCATTTGCTTTTTCTTACAATATATTATTTTTCTTAATTTTTTTTTCTCTCAGTGTAGATAACTATTTTCATACCGCTGCACATAGCGCATTTGTGTATAGACTGTAAGACATTAAAAGAATCTTTTTTCTTTAGTTTGTCTATATCGAATGATTGTCATGTCAGAGTCGATAGGTTTGTTTAACTATATAATTAGATTGCATGGCATTCCAATTGAAAATATCTCATTGAAAGAGAAATGTTTATTGTTTTTTTTTTTGCTTTTTTCTTAGCGGCAGAGGTAAATGCAACTTTGATTATTTTAAAATTAAGTTAAATACAAAACAAACACAATAAAATCCATATAAGATAAAAGGTGAGGTGATACTTAAGATATAAATATTTGATTTAATCGAACTACAATTGAAAAGTAAACATTTACAGGTAAAGCGGTTTACAATGTGATGATAGATTGTGACGATTAAAGGAAAATTTTTGAAAAAGTAACGTGATTTTCAAATATTTAACGGAAAATATTCATTGATCGTGCCAATTAAATGTAGAAGCATGAACACAAAAAACTTGACACTTTAAATACTTAAGTGATTTAATGTCATTGAATGAATTTTGTTTCCGTAGTTTCAGTCAGTCACAAAAAAAATTATAAAGATGAAAAAATGAAGCTAAACTGGTTTTTAATTTGTGTTGTTGTTTAAATATTCTTTAAAACTCAGTACAGAATTTTTCCCTCATTTATTAACTATATAATTTTTCTTCACCAACATTTAAAACTTCAAAATAAGACCCAGCAATAAGATCTATCTAAACCAACATTAATTACATCACTTTATTAAAGCTGAATCAATATTGGTATTTTCAATAAGTAAATATGATTAGTTGTGTAAACAACATTTGACGTTGCTTAAATTCCATCACCATCTTATTTCACGCATCATAAATATTATTTAAGGTGTTAAAAATGGTACGCTATAAACAATATTTACCTACATGTATAAATACATACATATATGTTTGTATACAGGAACTTTTTATAGATCCAAAATATAAATTCCTCAATGAAGCTCGTAATTTAAAACGCAATAAGACTCTCATTCAATTACGTTCGATTGTTACAAGAATATACATATTTTTTTTTTTTTTTTATTTTTTAAATAGATTGTCTATAAGAAAGTTAAGCCTATTAAGACAAAAATAAAAAAAAGGAAAACACAAGTACTACATACAACAAACACAAATTGAATTGAAATGGGTTGGAATTTTCTTTTTCAATTAGAAGTTTATACAATTTTAATATTGATTCACGTAATCTCGGCTTTGATTGAGGTTTATTTTATTTGAACTTAAGGTTAAAAAGTGGTAGTAAATTATTTCGTAAGATGGTTTAAGTCGAGCCTGTCAGATGAATATTTTTGTTTGCATGAGAGTTTTTACATCTTGTTGATTACATTTAATTAAATTTATAAAATGTTATGACTATGGAAGTCTATGAATTAATGGATATAAGTTATAATATACTTACATATTTGGTAAAAAACAAACAGAAACAAATATTAGAAGAGATGTAATTAAAAGTCTGTTTTGCAAAATTAAGTTTCGGTTTTCTTTCGCTTAACCGTAAGTTTTAAACTTTATTAGATGTAAAAACTAAATGATGTTTGGAATTTCCAAACAATGTCTAATTGTTTCCAAATTTTCTAGGAACATAGACTTTAAATAATTTTTTGAAAATAAAACTAAACCATTTTCGGAGTAAGTGGACATTAAAAAAAAAAAACAATTTCTGCAATAGTATCTAATGGAATTACTAAGCATTTCAATCAATTTTTAAATAGGTAGGTACACAAAAAGTATGATGAAAATCTTCAAAAATCAAAAAGTTCATTCTTATTGAATTTTAATCTTGGCTTTCTTACAGAATTATTTTTTTTTTGTTAAAACTTGTTTTTTTTTGCGTTTTGTCAAAATGTTCTTAAACTTTTTAATGACAAAAAAAAGTCGATTGATATTGTTCGTAATAAGCCAAAACCAAGTTTAGGTTTTTTAATTAACTTGGTACGTAGTGTGGTTTTTTGGTGATTTTGCCCACACATTTTTTAATTTTGTTTAGAACTAAAAGCAACGGTAGCTGTACAATTTTTTTAACACTTTACAATATCTTATGTTCTCAAAAACGGCTCCACATTTTTTCTTAAAAAAAATGTAAACCTATTCTCAGTAAAGGCTACCATCGGATAGAAAACTATTTTAAAAAAAAATTTCACACTATCGGATAAATAAAATATTATTAAAAAAACGATCCAACCATTTAAATTTTTTTTCCTTTAAATTATATTCAATCAAGAATTAAGATGGCGTCCTCTTTTGTCATCTCAAACTATCAAAGAAGTTTTTTTTACCTAATTTAAATATCGTATTTCATGCTTTGAAACATTTTTCACTCATAATTCCCATGACTTTAGCTACAATTTCCTTAAACCCTCAGCGTCTTTAACATATGAGCAAGTACGTACGACTCAGTCGTGCATTTCATTTTTACTGAAATCAGCTGACCATGTTCGAAAATATAAATTTTTAATTTAAAATTTATTGATTATCACGACATTTGAGCTAAACATTTTTCGAAATACAATGAGTGTGAACGAGAAAAAAATCTAATCTCACGCTCACACTCATTTAATTCGACTCTAAAAGTCGTCCAACTCGTCCAAGTTTTAATTATTATTTTCTATCAAGCAAAATTCGTTTTCAAAAAGCACAGGAGGCGAAAGCAGCAAATTTCTTATTTTGTTCTTGAGCTTATTTTTTTTATTTTAATTTTGAAAATGTTTCATTTAACTTTTAAAAAATATCAGCCTGGGGCCTATTTCATAAAACTTCAAGACTAATTATTATTTGCGAATTATAATTCGTGAGACGACCTTAAAATTTTTATCTCATTACGGTTCCTGAAAAACAGGATACTAGTCGAGAGCTTTATCCCAAACATTTACAAAGCCGTTAGTCCGATAAGATTTCTTGGTTGCTAAGGTTAGAAAATACAGTTTTCGGGTTGCATTTGCGACTAAGTATACCTTTCAAATAAGGAACTTCTAAAAATTGGTTATCAAATGAATGCTAAGACACATCCTCTATACTTTGCTGATGGTCACTCAGACATTTGAAGGTTTAAATAATTATTAGTCTTGTATTTAGTTTTATGAAATAGGCCCCTGGTCTAGTGACTGAGAAAATGAAAGCTCACTCTGAAAACAAAAATTTGTACATGTGGCTAGAAAAGTTGAAGCATTTTTTTAAAAATTAGAGACAGACAGAGAGGGAGAGAGATAAAGATAGCTTAACAGGTTGAAACAAAACTGTCACAAAAACTTCTTTTGTAAAAACACTTTAAGTTTGATAACAGAAAAAAGTGAGTTCCATAATAATTTAGTATCTGCTAAGCGCGCAGTATTATCTTATCACACATGGTGCATAATAATACCGGTTTAACTGACCATTGAAAAATGGACACTTAGCGTAGTAACGCTCTTCAAAAGTTGAAGATTTCATTTGATGTATTGATTAGACCTGAGGTCTGAGAATCGAATACCAGTTTATGCCACCAATAAAAGCATACAAATTTTCCAGAGGAACGTAAATAAATATTAAGGCGAGGAAGTGGCAATTCATCCAAAATATCGCTTGTAGTGAAAGAAGTGGCTGCCTTCTTAGTTGTTCAGATTTACCGGAAAAATGTAGGTCCTCTTTATTCCTGCAACTATAACAACACGCACACTGGAATGATTGAGAATTGTTAATTACTGGGTCCTGGTTCCTTACGAGTTTTCACCTTTAAGAAAACAGACATTTAATACTAGAACTAGGGCTGATTCAATGTTCATTGGCCTCCATTTGTTTTCACTAAGATATATAAATATATCATATTAGCAGCCATTTATTCATGTTGCGAAGAAAAAAATAGAAATTGAAGTAATTAAAAGTATGAACTTGGCAAACAGAAGAATTACCATTGTAGTTAAGAGATTTTTAACCAGATGTAGAAGGGAAATCTGAGGAAAAAGACAACGAAAATATCAACACATTAGTTTATTTTATTTCCAGTATTCACTATCGCAACATTTGAATCATATTTCATGCCAGAGGACACGTGCTTCCAAGCTTACTGTCAATTTGTTACAAACTAAGCTTGAAAGACAAACAATAAATTCAAGAATTTTGGTTTTCATTACACCTAACTGCAGGTAATTTTAATTTTTATTTCTTTATTTAGTTAAAAAATCTGACAGCATTCATCAAATATAAAGATCTCTCATTGAATAGAGTGAGAAAAAATTGTATCTTTACAAATTCCGTGTCCGAGAAATGCAATCAATATTTCAAATTTGAATACAAAACAATTTGCTCTACCCAAGTCATAAATGTGGTAAGTTTGTGAATAAAATATTTTAAAAAATATGTCCTACTTATTTAATTCGTCATCATTCAAAAACTAGAACTGCTTAAGATCTTTTTAGAGCACAGGTATACTCGTATAAATGTAAGTAAATACGAGTAGTATCCTCCATACTAAAGCCTGACAATTCCCTCATCGTCGCGTCGTGTGTATATTTGTGTTTGCAAATATTTTCCACCACATTCACCTACTCTACATAAGCTCCAGCTTAGCTAGATAATGGAAAGACTAAATAAAATCCCTTCATTGTCACCAGCAGGATAGAGACAACAAAAAGTAGTTCATGCTATAAAAATCCATTTCGAGTTTTGTTTTACAGTTTTTTTTTATATTTCTTCATGATTGTTGTTTGTCAAGAAGCCCCATAAATACTACCGGTCATTGTTAGGTTTAACATTCTCAAGGGACACTCATCAAAGTCATCACATAACAGAATTGATAACAAGCTTATAAGAAAAATAAAATTGTAAAAATCAAAATAAAAAATTGAGCTTATTTGACATTGGCTGATAAAATTCCATCATTCAATTGGAAGAGACGTAATAATAATAATTATTATTATTATTCCACACCAGACGTACTCCAAAGTGTAAACAGATAACAGAAAACTACACAAAAGTATCTGTGTATCTTTACATATGTACGATGGAAATGAACAGACACAAAATTAAAAGATATTTACTTTGTTGCCTCTCATCATCACGGCCACCATCTCGTCTGATGCTGCTATTGCTGGGCATCATGGAGGAACTGTTGCTTTCCCTCAAAAGACACTCCCTTAAGGCCAGCATTTTTTTTTTTTTTTTTTCTTAAATATTTAAAACGTATCCTTTGTATCCCGTTCGTTCTAAATTAGTTTTCACTTTTTTTGAAGATTAATCTGAGCCACAGAAATCACTCCCAAAAGATCACGCACAGAGAGTGGGTTTTCTTATTTTTTTTTTTTTATTTCACTGTTATCTAACTTTGTAGCGATTCTATTTGAACCGTGATATAAATTTCCCGACCACCACCGGTATTGTGAACTTTATGATACACAATATGCTAATATCAAAACAGTGAGAGTGGATATATCACATTTCACGCACGAATCACTCCCAGAGTGACAATGACGAGATTCACTTGATTCACTTAAGAGTGATTTGCTTTATACGATTGCCCTTTTTCGAAGCTGAAAGTATATCTTTAACTCAAAAAAAAAAAAAAAAAACAAGAATCTTTTACTCAAATAGACAGAAAAAAAAATAAACAAAACCTCGAAAGAATTTGTCTTTCTTCTCAAATTGGACCGTCTTCGTGCATCGGGAGGCGGACTGCCGTCGTCGTCGTAAGAGCTCCACGATAGACACCTTGTATAGAACTGCTTCGAGCAGAGGCAAAACCAAAAGCTAGAGCCCCAAGTTCTAGAGCGACGACGACGACGACGTATACGTAATACAAAATAACGAATGGCACGATTGTGCTTATTTTTTTTTTTTTTTGTAGTGTTGCTGTATTTTCCTGCTGTATCTTCTCTCTAGAGTGGTTGAAGAAACCTTCTCAATCGAAGAATATTGAATTGAATTGTGGGAGAGATTGAAGTGTGTGAGGAATTATTGTTTCGATTAGTTCTAGAAGACAGCACTAGAAATTCATACCTTCCGTTATGCCATGGATATTATAGGGTGACCATATATATGTTTGAAGTCGAAAACACATAACACAAAATTAAGTAAAACAAAGTGTTGTGATATAAAAAAAAGTGAAAGTTGATTTTCAAGACCCAAATAAAAATAAAGTCCAAGATCCAAGAAGTGGTATCTTTTACATCTTTTACGAAAAAGTAGATGAAGTTAATTTGAAATTGCTCTAATAGGATAAGTTTTGGGTACACAAAACTAAAAAAATATAATCAAACTCAATAAAACGCCGGTAATGAAGAAACCCAAAAATAGGATTTCATCACAGAAGCCATTGGTTTGTATTTTTATTTCCGTCTGGTCATCCGTGTGTCCATGGAACTAGAGCTTAACATACAAGCAAGTACTTCAGAACTAGTAGTGCATATTTTTTAAATATACCTTTTCATTTTTTGTTTTTAACTTTGAAGGCACAATATTTTCAACGACGGTGAAATAAAAAAAAAAACTAGATATATTTGATGTATAAACTTAAACTGCTCCAGTTTCAAAAGTACAAACAAAAAACTTAATTTTAGGATCTAGAATCTTCTTCATTTAAATTTCTTTAAAAAAGTCATAGCTCCATTTATTTTAAATCCCACTAACAAGTGACATGATTCATGTTTTTGTATGTCAAAAAGGAGAACAATGGGCTTCACGTGATTTTGATTAATGACTTTGCCTGAGCTCCATAAATCATATTCTAAGTTATTTCTTAATATTTTTTAATTTTCTATTTTGAAGCGAAAGCAAAACTGTGAATATTTCGCTCTACGGCCCAACATTTCATATTAAATATTAAATATGATAAATAAAAAAAAAACAATATCAATCAATTCCAATCAACAAAAATAAAAATTTGGCACGAAGTCTGTGAACTGTGCTCAAATTCCTTCAATACTTCTGAAAGGTTTTTAAAAATTATAATTTTAAATTTATGGCACAAAAGACAACATGTTTAGTAGGTCTAAACGTGTCACTAGTTAGCTATTGTTTACACTTCAAGTTTTCTAACTTTTTCTGAACTATAAATACTTCATAATTAATTTTATGCTACATCTATTTTCTTATCACTTTTTCGATTGTAGAAGAATGACAGTTCTTGTTCTGAAAAGAAGAGGAAATACTTCTATATTAGATTTCAGAAACGAAACCAGAAGGGTCCACACTTCTCACGTATCGATTCAGTTCCCCGGATTGCCCATCGAAAACGCCATTAAGGATTTAAAGTTGAACATGTCTTAATATGTGACAGTTCATGCGAAAAAAAATATGACAGATGCAATACGAACATTTCGGAGATTTCGAAGTAGATGAACATGCAACATTTAGGAACATTTATCAGTTTGGCTGTCGAAATACTGCTCACTTTTTATAAGTCTAAAACATGTGATTCCTTATTTTTAAAATGAGTTTGACATAGTCTATAATTTATGAAAACGTCATCATTTTCATCTTACACTATGTTCAGACCACCTTAGAGTGAGTTGACTCATTTTGGCGTCCTTTCTTATCTCAGTCGTATTTCATGGTAAGAAAGAGATGGCAACGTGAGGCAGGAATTAAAAAAATTTAAAACCTCTGCCCCATCTCTTTACTTCTAAGAGATTAGAGTGAGTTAAGAAAAGAGATGCGTTAAAGTGAGTCACCTCGGTTGAAGCTTGTCTGAACACCGTCTTATGTCACACATAAATTGTTTTACTGGTGAATTAACATCACTTAAATTCAAAGAATAAGCGCATTTATGTCAAACAAAAATTCCAAGGAAACACTAGAAGTCAAATACATACTTTAAATGGAAGAGTTCAGAAATGAATAACATAAAGCGTACCATAAAACGCAAGAGCTCGTGAAGAACCAGGGCCTAGTGATTAACAACTTTCAACCACTTCTGTGTGCAGGTTGTTGGCAGGAACGGAGGGGTCCTACAATTTTTTTTTAGGCGAATCCGAACGACTAGATGAGAAGCATTTATTCATGACAAGTATACTGTATTTGTCAGTTCCTCGCAAGAGGCAGTACTTCCAGAAAAACATTTCTGTTTTTAGGTGGCAGTAGCTGGAAATCGAATCGGCATGACAGTCCAACGCACTAATCATTATACCACGAGGTAAAGCCATTTGATTTGAAAAAAATTAGAGTAATTCTATTGCTATATCTCTATCTTATATTGGATTTCACTTTCTTTACATGTTTGATAAAACTTTTTATAAACAGAAAACCTAAATAAATTTCAGTTTTTTTGAAAAAAAAAACAACAGCTGGTCACCAGAATTATGAATTGCTGTAAATTCGTGTACTTCGATGGGGTTTTCCTATTCAGAAATGACGAACCAAGGGCGGTTTGAGAAGCTTATAGGGTGGAAAATGCAAAAATCAGCAGACATAGTTGGAAAATAGAAAAAAATAAAATCGGTCACAATGCCAATATGGGGGTGGTTGGTATAGTTGGTTTGGTTTGGTGGACCGCAAATGCATGAGGAATAAATCTATTAGTGTATTTGACTCTGTATAAGGATTGTGTACTATATTTATATATGGATACACAAAAATGTTGATAGAAGTTCGTGTAAGTGACAAATGATGAAGTAAAATAAATAAATAGAAATCATATGAATCGACTTGATGCCAAAACAAAGAGGATTTTCGGATTATTTTTTTTTTTCGTTTTGTTCTTGTTATAAGAGTTATTTGTGGATTGATGCACATTTTATACAATGCACTACTATATACGTACAAAATACATTTGCACATTTTGTTGGAAATTTAAATGCTGAATTGGCGGAGGCATATTGGCGCGTCTTGAACTTCAGACTTAAAGATAAACAATGAATGAGTAGAGTATGGGGAGATACATTATTATTTGTTATGTGAAATGAGAAAAGGATGTTTAGACGGGGAGTCTTAAGGGCGTGTGTGATGTGATGATTTGAAAAAAAGTTTTTTTGGATTCTCTTTTATATATTTGTTTAGTTTTATCGTTTCCTTCTTGGATTTCTAATTGTTTTGCTTCCCTTTTTTGGTTCAAACAACTTGACATGGAAACAAAGTTTAAGTAAATGAGGCGCAAAAGTTTTAATTAATATTTTTTAGGGGAATCACATGTGTTTTTCGTTTAATGATTTTGTAGACTGCATTTAAGGTGGAAATATTGGTTTTGAATAATAAATTTAAAGGCGAATAACGCTGGTAAGCAAAGTTGTTTCGGATCTAGAAGCTTTGAGAATCAAAAATTTTGTATTTCTTAACTTCATAAGAACAGAAGTTGTATACCTAAAAGTTAAAAACTGCGCATCTTTTACGGGTGCAAATAGATCTTGCTATAAGAGTCAAGGCACCAAAATTTTCAATTTTCTAAAATTAAACACAAGTTATGCTATTGAATGTGACTCAATTGTGCTGCTTTCTGACATATAAATTAAACAACAATTTACAAATTAGCTAATTCTGCGAAACAATCATTTTTACTTTCGATTTTCTTAATAACGTCAACTTGTAAGCTAGCTATACCTACTCAGCTACACATTAAGATAAACTTTGGTGCATATGAGATTTGTGTAAGTACTAAAATAATTTGTTATGATTAATTTCGAATTCAGTCAATCATTCAAATCCATCCAAGGACAAAAAAAAACCTTATTAAATGCAGAGCAGAAATCGATTTTTCGATGTTTATTTAGGATCTATCTTTTAAAAAAATCAAAACAAACAAATTCAAACAACTCATTGGAAATGCCGCCGATATAAACTTCAACTTTTCAAAATTTCGCAACTCAAAAATTCCCAAATTAAAAACTTGCATTGGAATCAATTTTTTTTAATAAAAGTTTCACGTAAGATTTTCACAGAGGAATTTTGAAAACAATATGTAGTTCGTTTGCAAATTTTTCATATTTGCGAAATATTTTAAAATACGAGTTAAATTTCAAAGCAGCACAATTTTGAGACACACAATTACATATTGCTGCTTTTTTTAGGGTATCGAAAATTGCCATTTGAACTTAACGAATCGTAACGTTTAGTATTTTTCCGTTGAAGTTGTAAATATGCGAATTCGTTGTATCTCTTCGGCACACTGCAACACAGATAAAGCAAAATTCTACATAAGGTTTTTTTTTTTTAATAATATTTACGGCATAAGGCAGGATAAGTCAGGCACCTTGCATGACATTTTTCTAATTTATTTTTTTTATGAACTCGTACATAAATATAAATATAAATATAAATATAAATATAATATAAATAAAATAAATAAAGGTCCAAAATTAAACATTCTTTTTGCAGCTTTCCATTAAAACCCTACATATTCTTATATCCTGACAATTCCTCAATACTCTTCAGATTCATGTTCGACAGCTACATAAGTGAAGGTTTATCTAATTATTATCATTTTGGAGTGCCAATTAGTAGTACCTATTAGTACACACAAAATATATTGTAATACGTTTAAAAATTCGCCCATATATTTTCTATCTACGAGTATAACGAAATTTACTTATACAAAAAAAAAGACTGCACGCTCCTAGAAATACTTTCATGTAAAAAAAATGTTAATAATTGTTTAATAGCACGAGATTTCTATATACAATCTATAGAAAATATACAAGGCGTACTCGTGCACACGTAAGCATTATTAATAGAGCAATCTCCCAGCTACAGCTACCATAGCTCTCGCATCACCCTTGCCTCGTCCCTATCACCGTCGCCGTCGTCATCACCACCTTTCAACATCAACCCCTGTAAATTCCGATTAAAAGCGTGTAGAAAACATTCGATTGCCATAAAACAAGAAATTTTTTGGCAACATAGAAACGTTAATAATGAAAATATACAACAAAGCACGAAAACATTTCACACGGAAGAAGAACACAGTTTTCCCATCGTTAAAACTTGCAAAAGCAAAAGAACGATTGTGCCACAAAGTGCATACTGCATGCAAAAACTAAAAAATAAAGATTTGTGTGCATCCCGAACGAAAATAAAAAAAAAAACCATTTTCATCAGGAAAGTTGTATTTGTTGCATGATAATTTGCTTCTGAAAATGATGCCGCAAAGCAAAAAAAGAAAATAAAGGATGAAATGGTAAATTTATTTTTCCTGCTGCGGTATGCATTTTCCTTTCTTTACTTAACTTTGTTGTTGGGTCTTGAAAGGAAGGGAAGGTTGTAACTTGTGTCCCTCTTAGTGCAGTGAAATTATGAGGGCGTAATGAGAAAGGTTCTTTCGAGTTGGATATTTTTTTTATATTTTATTTTTTATTCTGGGGAAAAAGTCAAGTAGATTCGCTGAAGCAAATGAATCAGGGGATTCGAGTGGTAATGTTACTAACTTTTTTCTTTCTTTTTATTGCAAAAAGATTTCGAAAACAATATTTTGACGGATTTTAAAATTTGTATTCTCTGCCAAGGAGAACGTGAGTTGTATGAAGAGACTGTGTAGCACAATATCTGTTGCATAATTTCAACAAAAAAATTGTTAAGTTTTAATTATGAGAATTAAACAGAATGTAAATAACAAAAGTTAAAACATTGTTACATTCAAGTGGTTTTTTACATTGTTTACTTTAGTTGAAATGGAATACATTCTAACATTCTTGCGATAAATTTACAATCTTGCTCGTTCAATTAGAAAACAAACAATGGGTACTTTATTATAACATACATCGGCTTTAAATATTAAGCGGAAGGGGTTTGACTGTAAGGAAAAACAATATTATGTACTTATGCGCAATAAAATGACTGCTCTAAGAGTCTTACGCCAAATTAACAGAATTTTTTCTATCGCTAGGACTAAGTTCAGGCGGCAATGCACCGCACGTTTTTTGCGCAGTATAAATCCATGCGAATGGGCAGTGGCCTATAAATTCTACATAGAACCTTTCACACAACGTTTGTACGTTTGCATTTTGAATTTATACTGTCATCTGAAAAACGTTCGGTGCATTGCCGTGTGAACCAATCTTAAGAGTAAGGACCTATCGAAATAAATTGTTTTAAATAAAATATGGCATAGAGTTGAAAAACAAAAAACCATTTCAGTCTGCAGATTAGTTACTATTTATACATTAAGTCACGTTTTTAAGCCCTTATGACACTACATTTTTTATTCATTTCTCATTAAATCAATCGAAGAGCCATCAAATCAAAAAAGGGAAAAAAGTGTTTTTAAGAAAGGGAAAGTATTTTTCTTAATTAGTTTTCACAACTACAATGTTTCCCAAAAGTGAACTTTCATCATAAACTAGTGTTCTGTGAAATTATTTTTCATTTTTAATTCTGAAATGTCAAGAAAAAACTGCCAGAACCTGTTAAATATTATTTGAAAGTCACATTTTTTATGCATTTTTTGCAGAAATTGTACGTTTTGCTCTTATTTAATTTTCAGTTCAGAGAAAAATGTAGTGTCATACGGGCTTTGCAAAATTGCACTTAAAGACGTACAAACTAGCCGTTCCGTTTGTAAGCACTCTTTTTTTTCTCGCTTTCTTTTTCTATCATCAGTATTTTCATAAATAATTTTTAAATACATTTAATATCTAAAATTTTATGACCCTGAACTTTGCAGAAAATTTGAGTACTTATCATATTTTAGACATTCACTTACTCTGTAAAAATGATTCGATTTTGAAAAACGGCAATCGATTCGTCCTGACAAAATCTCGATACCCATTTTTTTTTTCAAACAGTAAGAAAAAAAGTGTAGATGAAAAAAGAAAATAGTGCCGAGAAAATCTTGAAAGTTCATTTTGAAAGATGTGGGGCAATCGATTTGTATACGTCATTTTTTATATTTTTGTTTACCGGAACTTAGTTGTTTCTTGACCGATTTGAATGAATTTAACACAGGTAATACCTGATACAGAATTAAAAATGAAAAAAAAATATTTCAAATAGGGTGTTCCAAAAAAAATGTTAACTTCGTTGTTCCCTGACTGATTTTAATGAAATTGCCACAGAAGTAATAGCTGAGACAGAATTATAAAAGAAAACAAATATTTTCAAAACAGGGTGTTCCAAAAATATGTCATTTTATTGAAACATCGTTGTTCCTAAAGCGATTTCGACTAAATTAACACTGGTAATAACTGATAAAGAATTTTTTCTTTTATAATTATGTAGCAGCTATCACCTGTGTTAAATTCATTGAAATCTGTCAAAAAACAACGAAGTTCCGAGGATTTCGGAATTTTTTATTTTTGAAACTTTGTCCTTCGAAACTTTCGCTTGTGAAACTTTGACATTTCGAAACTTTCTCCTTTCGAAACTTTGTCTTTGAAACTTTGTCATTTCTAAACTTTGTTTTTTTCGAAACTTTATCCTTCGACACACTGCCTTTCGAAACTCTGGCCGATTCCCGGCAAAACAATCGCTGTTTGCCTTTACCTCGACCTTCAACCTAAGCCACTGAAGCGATTTTCTTTAAATTTTAAACTTAAGGTTTTTTCCAACTCTACGGTGGGAGAAGTGAAAAAATATTTTTAGATCCAAAAATAACGGTAATTCCCATACAACCGTTAAGGAAAAGCTTATTTTTCTCAAAAACGTCTCGATTTTGATAAAAAACAAATCAGTGGATTACTGAAGATAAATTGAACTTTTCCATAAAAAAATTCCAGAAACTGTTATTAACGATATCTGCCACATAATGATTATTTTTAGTTTCGATTTTCTCATGAACGGTTCAACCGATTGCAATATAATTTTGTATGCATAAAATTTAGCATTCAATAAAATTGCATACCAAAATTGTGGATTTAAAAAAAAACACTAAACATTTTTTTTTTTGAAAATTCAACATTTCAAAAATGCGTTTATGAATATTTTTGAAATTAGGTTTATAAACTAGTTTTAATATATGTATACTCAAAATTTGCATACCAACATTTTTTTTTTTTTAAATAGTAATAAAATTTTATAAATAAAAATTTGTTTTAAGGAAAACCACTCAAACGATTTTTTTTGCGTAAATTCATATTTTTTTAAGTAATGACATGGCATACTTGTAATTTTACTAGTTGCTTACACAGTTAAAAGAACAATTTAAATACTTTTTTATATTTCTTTTCAAAAGTTCGTTTCATATTTTAAAAGTTCTTAATTTCAAACAACTTGAACATAAACATGAGCAAGAACGTACAATCCAGTTGTGCATTTTATATTTTATATTTTTTAGAACCAAAATAAGAGTACCTGCCACACAATTTTTTAAAAATTTTAAAAACCCGTATTTTTTCAAAAACCAGGTCTTCAACTTTTCTTTACACAAAAAACAAATAAAGCAATTTAAAAAAAAAATGATTATTAATTTTACTTTTCAAAGAACCACTCTTGAAAACTGTGCACGAATGATTTTAATGATTGATTTCATGCAGAAACATCAAGAAAATATAAATATTATTTGCATATATATAATAAAAGTATTTAAAACATTTAACAATAATCAATAATAAATTTGACAGTTACCACTTCAGAGTTAATGTTGTATTTTTCATAGTAAATATTTTTTAAGCCATATAAAATGCATAAAAACCACATACAAATTTTGTTTACAATATTTTTATGTTCAAAATTTCAACATATCTAGCAACTTTTCAAGATTGGCTTAACGACATTTGAATTCAAGTTACGGCCACAGTGTCTATGGTGGCAATTTTTAAATATCTATGCGGTAATTTTATTGTACGTTTTATAAACAAAAAATTTCATACGAAAAAATAATTTCAAATACAAAATTTTATTTCTGTGAACTTCTTCTTATAGTAAAAATACAAACCGAATTATCAAAAAACCAAAACAAAACAAAACATAAGAACCATATAAATCTAAAGAAAAAATTAACTCGCTTTTAACTAAAATTCCAGCTTAATAAGGTCACGCTCGTAAAAAAAAAACTCCAATTCTATTCAGTAGCTAAACAGTCCATTATGTTAATTAACCTTTTCTCGAATCCAAAATTGTTTAACCTTTTATGAAAAACACCCAACATCAAAATGTTGATTTTTGTTTCATTCATTATCCGTATCCCTACTCTTATACCTACGCCTACATAGCACTATCGCTATCATCATCATCATCATCATCATCATCAGGAACAGCATAAAATCTGCCTCCACTACTAGGTCACGGAGAGATAAAAATCAACTCAAATGGATTAAATAATTGCAAAAACAAAATCAACAAAATCAAAATAAAAAAAATAAAACAGAAGAAAAGTTGAAGATAACGATATTCTCAAAAAAAAAAAAAAACACAAGAGCGCGGAAAAGGAGAACAGACAACCAAATAAAGTCATGGATACAAAACTTCTACAAAAGATACTTTTTTTTTGCATTATCTTTTGCAACCCGTGCGCTACAACAGATATGCCTGCATTATAAACAACTACCTACTTACATCCCGACCGACGACGACGACTTGACTCTGAGCTAAGCTGAGCTGTATATTGGCGCTGCCCACACAAGCGGAAAGCAACAGGGATTTCAAGTTTCAATCTTTTAGACAGCCACATCGAATGGTTTCCTCCGCCTGTTTGTTAGCCATTCATTCGATATCTGAAACTGCAACTGTATTTTATTTTTTATTTTTTTATTTTCCAAGATTAATTACAACATTTTGATTCCTAATATGGTCAAGTTGAGAATGCGCGAAACGTTATGAAGTCACAAAATCCTTGTCCATGATGTTGGTAAGCCTTGAGCTTCGGTGGTGGACAGCAACTGCTGGCGCGGTAACGACGAAAAACGTGTCGATATCATCATTTGGTAAGTTTCTGGGATAAGGTCAATCGTATCGGGATACCAAATGGTTATGGACAAGTTTACTGATTAGGCAATTATTGAAAACTTTCAAGGTGTTGATCATGATTTTTGCAAAGAGTACTCTACTGGGAAGTCGAGGCTAAATGCTATTGATTAAGAACTGAAATCGCAAAATGCTGCTTAGTGGCACAAATCTTTGCATTAAGTTTTTCAAGGCTCTAAAAGAGTAATGTTGACAATATGTTTGAAGGATTTCTAACACTTTCTATCACAAAATTCCTGGTAAAGGGCATCCTTTTTTGTACTCTTTCGGGTCAGAAAGTTTATCGAAAAATATGTGAACGTTAAATTTTGATTAGATACAAGGTCTTATGATGCAAATCCCGAATGAATATCTCATAAGCTAATTCCTTCAATATAAGCCTATATTTCCTGAGATTTTGATTTTTCGATCCATTAATGAAAATTCAGTCCAAAACTTTTTACTCAAGCATTTCAGTTGAAGAACATAACAAAGTTTCTCAATTTTATGCATTACTAAGAAAAAAATCTCGTCATTAATTTGCTTAAAAGAAAACAAATCATGACTTGATAAGTTTTTTTTCTTTCACATGAATATTGAAAATGCAATGCAATATTTTATTTTTGCATCCTTATTTCACTTGAATTCTTGTCACGTATCATACTGCATTTTAAGGAACTACGACAACATTTTACTCTATTTTCAAAGAGAGAACTCTGCATAATTTCTAGGATGTTTTATTATTTTTTTTTTTTGCGTTAAAATTTGTATCCTACTGGATTTTTTTTTTGCATCACAGGAAGAGAAAAGAAGGGAAGATTTTGTTTTTTTATACAAAGTTCTTTGTTAAAAGAATGCTTTGTTGGCAATCTAATAACCATTTTTTTTTCTATAGAACACAGGATAATGATGCATACTCTGAACTCTTTTGTTGGGTGAAAATCGTTTCGAGTTTAAAAGATATTTTCTTAAGGAATTTCCAGAAGGTTTTGAAAAATGTGACCTAAATTGTAAGGGAGATGTTCGCAGAAAAAAAGTTGTGATCAAATTTTAGAAATACTTACTATTGGAAATATACAACCATTAAGGAAGTATTTCTAAGAAGTTCTTACAAGGAGTTCCTGCTATTATTAATATGGCATTTCGTTAAGTTGTCATTCAATGATAAAAAAAATATGTTTAAAGTAAAATTCAAATTCTTAAGGCTTTCAGTTAATTGAATTCATTTCCACCTCAATTGTTACTATGTTCATTAACTTTAAGAGCATTTACTACTAAAACAAATATTTGATGATAATATCAAATAATAAACAGATTAAAACAAATATGATATTATCAGCTTTATCATTACTCACTTCCTCTCTTGTTGTTTCATTACAACACTTAATCCAATTAAAACTATCTAATACCAAATATTCTTACTGAGTTTATGCACTAAATATTATGTAAATTACTGCAATAAACAAAAGCGTGGGCGTCCACGCAAATATACTTTCTACTCATAAAACATCATAGCAACAGTAAGTGAGTAATAAAAAATATTAAAATAAATAATAAAACATTATCAAAAATATTGTACGCATCCAAGTGAATAAGCAAAACAAAAAAAAAATACAAACAAGAAATAAAAGAAAATACAGAACCATGTCCACCCTGGCGTATACGTAATATTTATAACGCTTTTATGTTTAATAAATGTACGGCCGAATGCGTTCATCCCGTTTTGTTTATTTTGTCGTTGTTGTGTGTTTTTTTATTTTTTGTTTGTTTTATTGTTTTTGCAATTTGGATTATTTTACAACAAAGAACACAAAATGAGGTTACCTCGAAACAGTGGTATTTAGTCAGTTAAAAAAGTTACCTCCGTATTCAAGGAGGTGTTTTTGATTGTGTAAATGTACTTGCATTTTTGTTTTACAAAACACTATACTGACCATGGAATTATAAAACAAAAATTAAGACTTTTCGAGGATAAACTTACTTGGATATATACCAAACCATAGTTTCATGGTCAGTAATATGTGTGTTTGTATTGGCGAACAAAAAAAAAACACATCATGTGTCAGATTTCCTTCAATTCAACGAAGCTTATGCAAATAAATACTTTGTTGAATTATTTTTCTTTTTTGTAAATAAAATTTTTCGCAATAATTTTTTCCCGTAAAGCTAAAAATTATCAAGTTACGTATTTTTTTCATAGAATTTTGCTTTCATTTAGTTTTGATTTATGGTAAAAATTAAATGAAGTTGGGATTTAAGAATGTTTGAGAGGCTTTTTTCATTTGATTGATTAAGCTGTAAGTGGTGTTAAATTATTATATTTGATGATTATAAATGCGCCATAAACTGGAGTGATTCAACAATGATATCAGTTCTCATAAAGGAACAATCTATAAAACAAAAAATAGCCAATAAAACAAAAGAACATTTTTTTTTTTTATTTTATCGAGCACTTGACACCAGTTAAGGTCAGGTGCAACTTTTTACTTATCTTATCAAAGAATTATTGCGCGTTGTGGTCAGTTCACTTATAAAATCAGGAGTAATACCACAAGGCCTTTTAAAATGGCAAAGTTATTTTGCATTTGTACTTTTTTTACTGGAAATTTTCCTAGACGATTTTTAAATATTTAATATAGATATGCTTAAATGAGGAGTGGAGTTTTGAAGTAAATTGAATGTTTGAAAACGTACTTATCCCCATAAGTGATTGGAAACACAAAATTACCCATTTTTGCAAATGATAACAAAGTTTTTCATTTTTATGATTGTGTTTTTAACTACATACAAGTTTGTACGCATACCTAAAATTACAAAAAAAAAACCTCTGCAAAATTAGTAAAGGATTGGATAAAAAATCCTACAAAAAAAGTTTCACGAAGTTTCTTTAATCAGGAAACATCACTGGAGGGAAAACGTCAAAACGTTTTTAAGGCATAAACATTTTCAAAGCGGAATGACAGGATGAAGTAAGAGGAACTTTGCTACGTAAACTAGATTGACTCAATTTATCTTCGATCCGAATTTTTGGTTAGCTTTAGTTTTTTTTGTTTGGTTGTGGAAATTTTTTTCTCAATGCCTTTTTTATTTTCGTCAAAAAATTGATTGGCAGTAGGACGAGGTAGAAGGTTAAAGGAAAAATATAAAGAAAAAAATGCTAGTAGTCAGCGTGTCGATAGTGGCACACTGTTAGTAAACTATACATGCGTTATAGTTTTTTAGTCTTTCGCGGTTGTTTATAGACAATAGATTATTATTTTTCGGATAAGCCTAAGTTTCGCGGTGACCACGATCAATGTAATTTGATGCAAAACTTTCGGGGTAGGTACCAAAGTACACTCTTAAAACTTTTAATAACGCGGCTTATCGGAAAAATAATTATCAATTATGCATACATGCGTTTGTAAAATGCAAAGAAATGTCTAAGATGATTCAGCTGGTAGAATGCGTGTGGCAAGAAAAATCGTGTAGTGTAGCCCTATTTGAAAAAAAGTTTTTTATTTTGTCAAATAGTTCCATTTCATGAAAAAATGTACCTATAGAAAGAAAACTAAAATTTGGTTGATTCGACAAATGCCATCAAGTCTTAATTTTCACTGTGAATTATGAATTTGGAGAAAATTAGAAAATAATATTCTCCTGTTTTAAAGGGGAGCAAATGAATTCAATTCAAATTAAGCGAAAGAATATTAACTTTGTGGAAGGAAATTACTTCTAAAAAACATCTGGTTAAAGTATAAGGAAGTGATCGACGTTGAAGAGGATGAGAAGTTCTAAATTTGTCAATAATGTTGATTTAGTGAAAAATTAAAAGTCGTTGGAAGGAGTCTACGGGGTTTCAAAGTTAAAGGTTTTTACTGTTGAGACTGTAGAATCCGCAGTTTATGAGGCAGGTGCAATTTGAACATGGACAATCTGCGATAAAGTGAAGTTTTTAGGATTACACACGAGAAAAGTCGATACTAGAAAGAAAAAAATTAAGCGTGCATCATTATATCTGGAGCAAAACATTTATATAAAGATACTGTGTTTAGAATGAAGCCACATACAGATGCAATATAATGCTGGAAACAGTTGTTGTGACACTAATGGACCGTCAACCGGGGAGATGACTACCAAATACTTATAGAACTAAAGTTTGTGATCAGTGCCGTAGCTAGGATTTGTCCGGGGGAGGGCAAACTATTTTTTAATGACCAAATTTTGCGGTAGTTTTGACACAATTTCCACCAAATCTCCGTGAAAGGATGTTTTCTCTGACAACCCATTTGGTCTCAGGTGCTAATTGCAAATTGACGTATTTTTACTGTTTCCGAAAATCCACTCGAAACCACTAAATAATTGATAAGGGCCAATATCCAATTTGTTGATGTTTAAGAAGTCGAAAATTCTGATTTGATATTTAGAAAAAAGGTAATTACAGGGCCCATTTTGGCCTTGATTACAGTCGTGGAACATCTTCCGATGAGTCAAATAGTGTACTTAGTTAAAATGGTAAAAAAAGGGACATTGGCTTTTATAGAACCAAGGAACCTAGAGAGTGACAAAATTGGAATCTTGTCTCTAACATGAACCAAAATATACTTTTCTGATAGTCTTTGGTGCTCTGAATTCGAATCTGTAACGTTTTTGAGATATTCGTATCTAAAATTTTGGACTATAATTATTACTCGAAATTTATTATTTCAGAAATCTTGGTTTAGTTCTTTGCCTTCGTCTTAAACTACCTAATTGGGTTTTGGGGAAAGAGCAAAAATACGCTTGAGTCCCAAGGGTTTTTCCATTTTGTTCATGTTGCGTCATGAAATTTCAATCGCAAACTTCAGATTCAGATTCAGCACCCCTGAAAACATAGAGCAGGACAATAATTAAAACTACTCTACTTTTTGCATGGTAAAAATAAAAAATGACTGAACTATTTTGTATAAGATCTAAAAATGTTGGGATTATAAAATTATCAAATTATGTCAATTCGAAGATTTGTTTGCCCCCTGTGCTCTCCTTCCCGTTGTTACGACACTGTTTGTGATCTTAAGGAATTCCGCAGACATCAGAAAGGTTTATCATTTAAATCACATATTGGTTACTAGACTGTGCTATAAATGCCAAAAGCTTTATTTTTTTCTTCTTCAAGGGCCAAGTTTTCAGAGCGAGACTATCCTATTCTCGGTGTTAAACCTAAGTTAACTAGAGAAACTTGTTTGCAATCAGTTAAAGTCCCTAGTTAACTCCAAACTAACTCACATAATTTGTTGAATTAACTCAGGGACTAAATTGAAGCCCTTTCCCTATCGTAGTTACTAATGATTTCCTCCGTTTAGAGCACCAAAAGCAGCTGATACAAATTATATTTTGGAGAGCATTAGGAACTTGTGTGAATGAAGATTGTTACAATAATGCAAGTAGCTTCACTTTTGGTTTTTTAATATTAGAAGGGATTAACCAAGAAAAATCTATCAGCAAATGTATGTATGTATGTACATTGTATAGTACGGGGATTCATACACAAGTTTTTATATGAACCATCCAAGACTTTATTAGAAGTACAAAGAGCACTTCAATTGCGATATAAAAAAAAAACTAAAAAAAAGCTATGATAACAAATTCTTATCAAATATCAGTGTATAGAAGTAGCCGCAAAAATAAAGCAACGGAAATGCCAATCGGTATCCATTTTTCACCTTTGAACATTTAAAAAAAAAAAAAATAACTTTACAGATAGACAGGTGAGTGTTGAAGAGATTTCGAACAAATCAAGAAAATATTAGCAAGTACCATTGTAGGTTAAATCCATAATAATCATTCGGAAAAATCATGGTGGCTGTCACACTTACGAGAGCTAGCACCGACAAAAAAGATGTCATTTATATGACTGGCTTTTTTCTTTATATTCGCTGTTACTTTTAGATTTGCGTAAGGGCTGCCTGGCGGGTAGGAGATGTTGCGTTATCCATCCGCCATTTTGAAAAAGTGTGTTGAAAAATATAAATGCAATCTCCGGCTCTCATTTGACTTATTTGTTTCATTTTGTAGCTTAAAATATCTTTTGAAATGTTTGTTTACAATTATTTTTGACATCTCTTTCGAGAAACTGTCAGATTTTGGTTCCAAAAAATGGTTTTCAGCGTTTATCTCGCCTCTTGTTCGTTATGAACAAAAAAATGATTAAACAATTTCTTGAAAAGCACCTGATTTCCTAACATTTTGTGTCTTTAGATTTTATGTGAAACTAGAAATGTCCTAAATACAGAGTAGGAAAACTTCCAACATACAGCAAATAGTTCCTTCGGGAAATTTGCGATTAATACGGTGTTGCGAAAAAAAAACTCCAGGGACACCAGGCAAGTATTTTACCACCTTAGAAGGGGAAACGGTAAGAGATACCGTTTAGGGAGGAGATGATAAAAGCACTTAAATTGCAAATAAAATTGTTAGTAAAAAATCAACGGAAAAGCTTTCAACAATGTTTTATAGCTCGTTTGAAAGCAAGAAGCCTGTTCTTCAAAAATATTTTTCAAAATATGTCCAACTACACTATCCGAACTATTTAGACCCCGTCCGACTTGCACTTATTTGATTGTTGAAAAAAGCATAACGAGCCTAATTTTTTTTAAGACAATAAGGGAGTTAAAACGATGTATTTGGATGGCTGCACGGGAGCAGCTGAAAGAATTCTTTTCAAATGGAATCGATAAGTTTGTCCAAAAATATAACAATACAGCACTTAATTGTCGAAAAACAGGATTCGTTTTATCAGAAACTGCTGAGGAGGCCATATGATTGCAAAAATGTGCTAAATATATTCTTGTATTCAAACTCAAGAATTACTTGAATGAGTTTCCCCTTATTCTTTTTTTAAAGCTTAACTTGGAAATATAACTTTTCAATAAATATTAATTAATTTTTTTGTTAATTTTCCATGTTTATTAAATTCCACAACCCTGAGAAATTTATTCATTCGATTATTTTCCAATTAATATACAAATTTTAAATATTGGCTTTTTGAAATTTCACTTCACATTTTGTCGGTTTTAAATGAGAAAATATAATTATTAGCCTCACTCGTTTGTTTGAACAAAATTTTAATAATGAACAACAAACGAACCAACCAGCAACCTGATTAAAATGGCACCAAGCCGAGCAAAAAGGACGATGAGTCAAACAAACATAATTATCTCAGGCAAACAACACATATCCATGGATATACACACCCCAAGTCAGCAGTACTGGCCCGTGTTCTGTTGTTTGCGTTATTTATGAACTCCAAATTGAGTTTGCTCTCTCGAGTGAAGCCAGAGCATATAGTTGGAGGCATGCGGCACTTAATATGCAATTTAACTTAAAAAGTAAACCGATGATGTTCCCCTACCTATAAAGTTGCTTATACCTGTATATGATGAAGCTAAAAGCGTATACGCTTTTGGCTGAGGATGCACTTTAAAAATATTGCGAGAACCTTGCTGCAAAAATATTTCTGAGGTTATGTATGTAGGTATGTGACTTTGTGTGGGTGTCCTTCTGTGTGCGGTAGTAACTTGGATAACCCACTTTTTGCGCTAGAAAATCCTTGAACTATTCCATGAACAAAATGTATACTCATGGATTGAATAAACAAAAAAAAAATATAAAGCAAGTAGCTTATCCACCCACAGACACATAATAGTTGATGGACCATTACCACTGATGGTCGTGGTATAATTATTAATTTTTTTTTTGTGCTGCAGGCTGCACAAATTACCAAGTAGTCTTGAATTAGATCCATAAACTGCAAGACAATGGACCTTAAGTTGCAGTGATTAACTTTTATTATATTTATCTACAAGGTAGCTTAAAAAGTAGAACACAGTCCCTGATGAGATTATTAGCTTTTAGAAGAGTTTTTAAGCTCATTATAGAAAAAAAGTTACAGCCCAGTGGTTTAAAGTAGTTCTAGCTTTTTTATTTTATGCGAAAGTAACTAATTTATGAACTTTTAATTAATTTTTAAATCAGAGATTGTAAAGATACGGAAATTATTTTATATTGCATTGATTTTAAAAATTTTTAAATATTAGCCCAGTTTTTTTTTAGGTTTTATTGCAAACAGGGCTCACAAAATTACGAAAAATTGTTTTGCAAATGTTTTACAATTGTTTTGCAATTGTTTAGCTTACAGCCATGGTAGGTAGAGCTTAACTTTTAACTTTTCTTGTAATTTACTTATGTCTCAATAAGATTTTAATAATAGAAAATAATATGTTTTGCAAAGTTGCGAAAGATTATTTTGCAAAGTTGCGAAAAATTTTTTTGCAATGTTTCAACTTGTTTGAAAGTGTGACTACGTTAAATATTGTTTGAAAATGTTGTGTTCTTTATACTAAGCTAAAAAAGCCTTAAAAGATTGTTGCAGGTTTCTAAAAGTTGAAAGTCGGCAAAATATTTTAATAACAAATAACAAGAAACATCAATACAAAATCCTGTTAGCTTTCAATAAAAAGGGGATGAATTCTCATTATTTTTGCAACTTTTACACTTTTGCAACTAATTTGCGATTGCATAACGCAAAATGCTGCGTTTTTCAAATGACTTCATCATTTTTCACGAAATTAAAAATTTACCATTTTCAATAGACTATTTTTTGTTTATTTTTTTCGAAATTTACCACAAACAAAGGCATTAATTAATCTCATAAATTATTAAATGACTATTGTTTTTCTCTAACTTTTCACCTACACATAACATATATACCCATAAAGTCTCATTGAAACCCCCTTAATTAAAGACTCTTCAGCCAATAGTGCAAACAACCAGCCATCAGAGTCCACGCATCTTTGACCTTTTTTTTTTCTCGAAATCTTTCCAATCAAGAAGTCATCTTTTATACCATTTGCAAGTGGGAAAGCCTCTTGACATTGATAGATTACTATCAATTCCGGTCTAGGTTTGACAAATGTCTAATGTCATGGCATTTGTATTTCCATCCCACATTATGTTGGCTTCGAGTTCCGGCGATGCAAGTTTTTCTTTATTGCCATCGCAGCATGATAGGTGGTAAAGAGTTGATTCATTGGCTGGATACAGCTGGATGATAAGGACACTAAGTGATTAATTATGGAGAAAGAAATAAAGACAACAACAACTAACGACGAACGTGTATTGCAATTTGGAAAACTAAGTGTGCGTTTGTCGTTTGTTATAAAGTGCGCTTTTATCATTATAATCCCCACAGGGGTGTAACACTTAAAAACTTATCCTTGTGTCAATCTGTCATGTATACACTATACAGCCTCCATTGAGGATGTTGAATGTCTATGGACTTTGATTTGAGACTTATCTGCACTTGTTTTGAAGGTATAGTGTGGTGGCATAAAGGTGGTGGTGAGACAACGTTCATGTGGGTTAAAAAAGTTAATGATGAGTTGTCAATCAATTCGTGTTACTTGGAGAAATTTTCTGTCTGGTGTGAGTAGACTTTTTTAAAAGGATTCAATTGATAAGTACTATTTAAATATTTACATATTATGTTTGCAGATTAAGTAAAATATTTTGAGCATCAGTCTAAGGCTTCCTTTGAAAGTTGAGGAAACTTTCTATTTAGATTCAAAGTTTTAATCATTAAACGATTGTTTTGATTTCAAATTTATAGATGTAGAATTATTTAGAAGATTCGTAAAATTTTTCAGAAGTGGGATAAAATTCAAAATTCAAATTTATCAACTCATAATTCATATTGACGGAAAAAGCTTTACGTAAACAGTAACTACAGTACGTTTTATGTTTAATTTATGTATTTCATGGGGTGTGGACCTGGGCCAAGAGTTCTATGTACTTAGAAGTACAGTAAAGTGTACTGGTAATATTTTGATTTGTTTACAGAGTTAAACCTTGCATTAAAAAGTTAAAATGTATTCAACAAATTAGAGTTTTGTTCGGAATACATTCTTCTTGTACTGAGTCAGTAAAATATGTACTGAATACAGGTGTCACTGGACAAATTATTGTATTCGAATTTTGAACACATGGCTTTTTATCGCAGTGTCAATAATAGACGATTGTTGCAACTTAAAGCCGATTCTGACTGTCACGTTTCAAAAGTACACATTTCCTAGTAACAATATTTTGGAATAATACTTGTCCATATTTTTTTAAGAAAGCGGTACGATGTACCGCAAACTAAAATAACAAAATCTCGAATTTGTTAAAAAATCTCGCAAATTAAAAACATAGTATTTCATAATCTCCCAATTTCAAAAATTCGCTT
The DNA here is from genome assembly GCA_946251815.1 of Dasysyrphus albostriatus. Lineage (NCBI taxonomy): Eukaryota > Metazoa > Arthropoda > Insecta > Diptera > Syrphidae > Dasysyrphus > Dasysyrphus albostriatus. Next base: position 146,632,146 of record OX276336.1, read on the forward strand.
TTAACAATGTCGCATATCTCGCAAAAAAAATCAAGCAAACTTCCGCAAACTAAAATCTCGAAATTAAAATTCTACAACTCTGGGTTTCACCGTGAAAAATAAAAATGAAGAAATGGAAAATAAAAACTCGAAAAAACATTAATTTCTTATTTTTAATAATTATTTTGAACAATAAAAAAATGTAAAAAAAGTAACTAAAAACTGATTGCTTTATTTAAAAAAAAAATATGTTTTTAGAAAAAAAAGAAGATTTACTTTCTATTTTTGATAAGAGCAAGAGAAATGTGTTCAACATTGCTTCGCAAAGTATTCATTTTTTAACAAGTCTTTTGTTAAAAATATTTTACAAAAATGTAATAATGGAGTTAAAAATTTTTTCTAGTTCAAGGACAAATACGATCAGTGCAATATCAGGCGAGATTTTGAAGTAAAAAAATTTGTTAGTTGCAATGCAATTAAAGTTTGAGAAATTTTGATTTGCGAGATTTTGATTTCCTAGATTTTAATTTGCTGGATTTCGTTATTGCGATATTATAAAAAGTAGGATTTTGTTATTGCGATATTATGAAAAGCCGGGTTTTGTAATTGCGAGATTTTGCTAAGCAAGAATACGAATGCTCGATTTCAATTTGAGAGATTTTTACCCAAACCATTTTTTTTTATAGCAACTGAATGAACTTATCAAATGAAATAAGGACAAGGAAATGCGAATTTGCCCGTTGAATGTCGTTCTTTATAGGTTTCTCGTACCCTAATAACTAGCGGAGGCTCTAGAAAAAGGAAGGTTTAAGACCGGGATATATGCTACGGCTACTAGTAACGAACCCAGTGTGTATTTATTGCAAGAGCTATTAGACTATGGCAAGAAACCTTTAATTACTTTTCACTAAAATATGCATACTGAGCTATTTTCGTCACAGGTTAGACATCAAATATATCCTTATCATATTTTCTTTCAAACAAAAGTGCTGTTTAAAGAACTTTAAATTAACTTTTGTACCTCTGTATATGTAAATCAATTAAAATAACTTATGCCAACCTATTTTTAGTTTATTAAAAGATATTGACCTAGCTACCAATTTCATTCTTCAAACAATATTGATTGAAAAAATACAACACAAACAGAAAAAAAACACTCAACAATTTAATTTAATCTCGATCAACCTGTAGCGATACTACCTACCTTGTGTATTATAAAGTATCACCCTTCACCAAGAAGCCCAGGTACATTAAATTAAAAAAGAAAAAAAATAGAAAAAAAAACTATCTATAGCTCGACTAAAAATAAACTTTTAATTAAACTATCGATTGTGGTGCTGTTGCAACATGTGCAAGGTGATGCACTCGATATCCACCACTATCTATTTAACCACAATAAGGTCTATACAGCAACAAAAACGATTGAAAACATAGTTTTTTTTTGTTTGTTTTTGTTTGTTTATTTGTCTCGTTTAATTTAATTCAAACTCTCGGAACCTCCGACATCTCAGAGATGTCGGTATCGGCATCGGCATCGACAATCGTTGAATTTCATTCAACCTTATTATTGTGCCAGCCCTCCGCACAGATCGATCTAGTTAGACATCCTCACCGCAACAGAGGTGATTTGCGGTGTCACTGGATCTCGATTCTCAAGTTAAGAAAACTAAACCTCATTAGATTCGATGAGAAAAAAAAATGTAATCAAAGTTCTCTGTCCTCGGAATAGCTGCGCTGCGCTGTGCTGCGCTGCTATGATGAAATGCAAAATCCATGACTTGACTTATATTGGAGACCCACGTATATCTCAAAGTCCCTGATAGAAATCTAGAACTTGCAATGAAGTCTGTGACTTGTCTACCTGTCCGGACTACGGACTTGAGCATACAATAAGCCTACATAACCGTCTACGTATAGAAACGTGTGTCTTTGGCCGAGACGAGGCTACTGCATCGTCGTCCATCGGTCGTCGCAGGTGAGTGTCAAACGTGGGATGAACACAATTCTGAACTTCATGTCCAACTCAACTTAACAACTTGTTAAAATATTTATATAGATTTGATAGGATAGTCTGGAAGATAAAGATGATTTTTTGTTTCGTTCGATTTGTTGTAGAGAAGATCAGCTACGCATATTATATCTATCGGTGGTTATGACGGCCATCTTGGATAGATTTTTTTACCAAATATTTTGTTTGTTTTTGTTAATTTTATAAGCACTCATGAGCAATGCAAGCAATATTTATTTAGTACAGTAAAAAAAATAAACCACCTACCAAAATGCAACATTACTTCCCAGACTATACTATCTACAATAGGTATTCATTGAATGGCCAGAAGGCAGCTGTTTCAGTTGGGTGGATGGCTTGATAGAGGTCGCATGTTAATTTAGGTCGACAATGGATATGGCAGGGGGTTAGATGTTAGGATTTGAATTGTTTTGCTGTTTGTAATAGTGTCTTGTGTGTGTCTATGTCTACATACAATTTGGTGTTTGGGATCAGATGGATGTTGTGCTCTGCTTGTTGGTTTTTATCATTTTATGTAGGTTCCGGGGAACCTCCTACCTTGTTAAAGTACTTCTACGCGGCGCACTGCAAAATGTGGCTAACAGATAATTACTTTATTTTTTTTAATGGGTTTTTGTTTTTAGTTCTCAAATTTTGTATGTTGTTGGGTGTACTGTCAGAAAATTCGAATGTTGACCTTTTAGCCATAATGAATAGAAAAATTAAGCGCAATTTTTTTAACTTAAAACAAATGCTTTGGCTAATTTTTTGAAGAGAGTAAAGTAGAATTTTTGAGTCAGGTAATTTATTTCAAAAAAATTAATTTTGACAGAAAAATTAGATCTCAGAGCCCTCAGCTAGTTTTGCTATGTCAAAAAATGAGCAATCATATCTAACTTTTTTCCCAGTAATTTGATAGCAAAACTGAGAAGTTTAGCTGAGGAGTCCTGTTCACGAGACTGAGATTGCTCAGGGCTCCGAGATCTGATGAAGTTTGAATCTACTACCTGTATCTAAATACAAAAATATATTCACTCTCACATGCTTAATCAAGCAATGTGTACTGAGCACATGCAACGTGTACCGAGTACACGTAACGTGTATTGAGTACACGTTACGCACTGATTTGACCTTAGCAGGGTGCAAACAAACAACTTATTCAATTCATGCTACAGTTTTCTGTAATTCGAAAATCGGCATAGCAATTGTTATACTTTCAAAATAAAGGGGAAACCAAAAAAAATGTAGTGGGTACGTAAAAATAATGAACCTATTACAGCCGCACGATTAGCAACGAGATTAAGAAAGGGAGTACTAGAAAACATAATCGTGTATACAATACTCTGTGATGAGTAGAGTTTTTATGTACTCATTACATATTTATATAAATGAGTCCATAAAATTCTTGTTTGGTTACTTATTTATGTAAAGATAAAATAAATTTGCTTCGTGTTAATTTTGCATAATGTACATTGTACATAATCAGATAAAGAACGCTTGTAAAAATACTGTCACTTGTGAAGGAATGCCAATTTTATCACAAATCTATTACTTATACACTGCACCAAATCAACGCACTTCAATTATTTTTGTTCAAAACAATATAACCATACTATTGAATTTATTCATGAAACTCTACAAAAGAATATAAAATGGAATTATATTTTATTGATTTTCTTTTTTTTTTTTAATAATTCTTGTTTATCAAAACAAGGGTTTTGATGAAACAATTTTAATGTGATTTTACCAAGTTTATTGGTCGAAGTTCTAGGTATTTAAAAAACATTAACAAAAATATACACTCTTTTTGATAGTTTCACCCGAACAGCATTCCACCCGGAATGTTCGAAGATTCCCTTTATTGTGTTTATGAGAACTCATTTCAGGTAAAATATATCGTATTCATGACCTTAAATTATCATTTACGTGTTGGAAATGAACGAAAAAAAATTAAGAAGTACTGGTGCTCTATGCGCATGTTTTTTGTTTATTTAAGGCCAAGAGAAGTTCGAGTGAAACTCATAATAGCTTTAAAAATCCAAGCGAACAAACATTTTTGCGGTGAAATCTTTAAAGATTGAAACTCGCAGTTAAGCTGATTTTGATAGTGATAAAAACCATCTGAGCCTGAATTATTTTGCAAATTTTTTTCAAACTTCCAAAGATGAGATAAGCTTTTAGTGCAGAAAACTATTAATTTCATTTGAAGGACAAAAAAAATAAAACCCAGACACTTGTCTTGAAAAAAAAAACTTGAGTGAATAAATCCTTATAAGTAGATTAGCCGATAAATAACTGTGAATAAATAATTACAAAATGTTAAACTCTCTAATATCTTGAAATATAGTTAGGGAAAAAATAACCAAAACACATTAATCTGATGTCAAAATAGTTAATAAATATTTCAAAAAACAATCGCCATCTGTCAGTTGGCTTTCTAATTTACAAAATCTAAATATAGTTACAAGCTTCATTAAAATTTCTATAGTCATCATCAACATTATATACAGAAGACGACGACGATGACTATGACGAGGACTTCTTTGAAACTTTGCGTAGGTTTTTGTTTAAAACTACGATTTCTTTAGTACGATAAGCCTTCCTCAATCATAAAAATAAAATTAATCTCATTACCTACGCGCGTGATCAATTCAATCAAAAGGCAAATACAAAAATCTGGATGGAAGGAAAAATTAATAAATACAACTGAGTCGCACGTTTTTACTGACATAATGCTTTGAAAAAGATAAATTTACTTACTAAAACACAAAGTTAAAAATTTACTAAAAAAAAGTGTTTTTTTACGTTCCAAAAATTTAGACAAAAATTAAACTGCTTTCCACAGTAAATATATTTTTTTTTAAATTCTTTATTGAAATATTTATTCACTGATTCATATTTATTTAATGTTGATATTGTTAACTTAATATTTAAAAAAAAAAAACTAAAACCAACAAAAACGCAATTAGTTTTCTTAGTAAATGAAAAATTAAGGTGTTGAAGTTGGTGTAACTTATGGTCTAAATGGGTCAGTTTTACTGCTCGCAGTCACTTCATTCCAACATTATCTTGGCTTTGACTATCTAAGAAGCTCTTTGTAACGAAATTTTATCACAATCAGCTAAGCCATTAACGATGAAACATTTCATAAACATACATATAAAATAAATTATTTGATTTAAGCCGGGATAAAGTTCAAAAAAACGTCTCGAAGTGGGGCTTAAGCATAAATTGTTTTCACTAATTTTCCGAGGATTTGAAATTGCACTTAATTTGTCTGTTTTTTTTTTTACAAAACCAATATACTCGTCCTATAAAACATTAAATAAAATTATTGAAAATAGCAAGAGAGCATACACAAGTTAGCTGCTTAATCAACACTATCCTCAGTCTTCATAGGCGGCTTTAAAACTTCATGAATCGATTCGATTTAAAAACGCATTGCAATAGTTACGACTGCGCGGCGCGGCGCAACCGGAAAAGCGAGATATTTATCGTAGACATTCAGGCGGTTTTTTATTTTTTCATTTGCATCAATATTTCATAAAACTGAATTTGCGCGACTGACGTTGTTAAAAGTTAAACTTCATATATGCAACGGTGGTCGACAAAGCCACTGACATGTGTCCCCGAAGGGAAATGACTTTTACTGTCGCACAGGTAGGTATGTATGTCTGGCTTGCCTCTATGGTTTGCTCCTTAAGTCTATGAATGCGTTTCGCATTTAAGTGGCACCGCATTACATGCGAATCACTGCAGACAAATATCCTCACTATGTATATCACGTATAAGTATTTTAATTTAAGCAGCTAAAGCAACAGCAGTCGCATAAAAATGGAATTAATTTAGTTGCTGTAAATTTTTTTTTTAAATCTACTGTCGTCATAATTTCAGGTCAAGTTTAAACTGGAATCTGTATTTGTGCACTACAAGTAGGTCTATTATAATATATATTGCCAAGAGAAAGTTTTTTCTTAATCGATTCCATTAAAAGATTGACGGTAATTTTGATCGCAATTGCAATAAAAATCAACATAGCTATCAGTGCTTTCAGAAGATAGTATAGCGGTGAATATTTGGATGACATTGTATGATACCAGTAAACAGGGTGTCTCAGTGTATAAATAGGGTAAAATATAATTATTAATTGATTGCCTTAGAAAAAATTATGGGTTTTATTAAGTGACACAACCATTTCAAAGAAATTTACAAAAGTTAGACAGAAATTTAAAGATGGATAAAACTAAAAATATTTAGTCGGAACTTTAAAACACTATTTGTCACATCTGATATCTAAGTTCTGAGAACAAAAGTAAAGTTCTTAACTACCAAGTTCCATAATCTCGCAATTATAAAATTTCGCTCTAAACAATTTCACACTTACATCTGGATTTGTCGACATAATGACTGGATCTCATATGATTTTGTTATAATTTTTCTAAAAAATCATAAATTCACGATTTTTGAAAAAGTTTATATTTTTCGGGGTCTAGTAATTGCGAAATTGCCTAAAAGAGGAATTTGAAATCGCGAGACTATGAAAAGCGAGATTTTGTAGTTGCGATATAATAATAATATAATAATAATGCGAAATTTTAATTTGCGAAATTTTGTACGCAACCCATACGCAGGGTCATAAGTCCTGGAATCAAAAATCCTGTTCAATGACTTTAAAATTTGTATTTCTGGATAGCCATTTAGGGCATTGACATCGAATTTGGGGCAATGCTAAATTTAGTTAGGTAAATATTTATTTTTTATGTTTTTAAAAAACTTTAAGACCTCATTGATATGAGTGGTGGAGTTGTAGTTTTTTTTTTTGGTGGGAGGGGAGTATAAAGCTTGTTTTATGAATATTGCTGAATTTACTTTTCCCAAATTAAAAAAATATCCTAATAAATTTTGGGGGCGCGGCGGCCCGTGGAGAACCAGGGCCTAGTGAATTACAACTCTCAACCATTCCTGTGTGCGTGTTGTTGGCAGAAATGGAGGGGACTAGCAATTTCTTGCCGAGTCCGTAACGGGGTAATAGGATGAGGACACGCGAATAGGATTGGGATTCAGGATAGGAAAAAGAATTTTTGAATGGAACAGGAAACGGATAGGAACCGGTAATGAATTTGAATGGGGATGGGGTAGGACGGAAAGGGTACCATTGCTTAGCATCTTGCGAGGAACTGACAATTCTTCCAAGAGCATACTTGTCATGAATAAGTACTTCTTATCTAGCCTTTCGGACTCGGCAAAAAAATGTAGGTCCCCTCCATTCCTGCCAACAACACGTGCACAGGTATTGTTGAGAGTTGATAGTCACTAGGCCCTGGTTCTCCACAGCTGTCGGGCCATCAAATTTAAATTAATTTAATTTAAAGAATTTTGTAGATTTTTTGTCCGTTTATCTTATGTTGATAAATACACTAATCAGCAATATTAAATTATTATTGTTTTATGAAACAAAATAATTGCTACACCCTGTTTGTGTGAAAAAAAAAATAAATCGACAATAACAATGAACTGAACTTATTTTACCTTTGGGTGGCTCCTTGTTTATAATCTTGACACGATATATCAAAAACAAAAAAATTATTTAATAAAAAACAAACCAGGCGACAAGCTGATTCATTCATATTTTACCCATGTAGTGGAAGGAAGGAGAAGGGGAGGCAGTACAGAAAAAAAAGTGAAATCATTTTGATTGAGATATGGAATGAAAATGAAAGTAAACTTGTATAGCTTTAGCTGATGTGAGATGATGAAATGACTTTCTGCCGCATTGTAAAGGAAAATTATTTTGTAAAATGAAGTAATAACAGTAAAAGCATTTCCTACCACAAAGCAATTGTACCTAAATATACTCATAAGAAGATTTGGAATTTTACATCAAAGAGAAACAAAAATACTAGGGTCAATTTTCACTGAAAGTTATAACAAATACTCCTACGTTTAAGAACTACTCTTCATTGTTATTAGAACAAATAGTACATTTGTTTGAGTATTTTCAGTATTTTCTATTCAAAGTGCGAGCACAGCTTTAGAAAATATATTGCGATACAAACGACGTACGTGAGTGGGATGTACTCTCGATATAGCATCTAATGACGACAACAAACATCACCATCTGACATGGAGACTAAAATAATTAAAAGAATGACGGATATTTATATGACCGTCGCGACAACAACGTCAAATTTTAGTCAACAAAAAAAAAAAAAAAAAAAAAAACAACAAGTATTTTACTTCATACACAATATTATTGTGAACCCACCCCGCCCGGGAGTAAATTTGTTCTTTTTTTTCTTAACTTGTGTGCTATGTGACTAATTAAACGCACGAAGAAAGTGCGTTGTTATATTGTTTGGTCAATTTCAAAGAATTTATATATGTGGGTAGATGAATGTTGATTTTTTTTTTATGAAGCTCGATGAACTAATCACTCAATTGGATTAGAAAAATAAATCAAGATTGTGCGGGGGAAGAACACCATTACGTTCTTGGTTGTTAATTAAATTCTCCAAAAATAAAGGATGACAAAGAAATTGATGTTATATACGTTTTTCAGAGTTAAAAATAATTTTTTTTTATTTTTAATTATATCCTATGTATGTATATATTATTACTTATAAAGAAATAATGTCAACAAAAAAAAAACAAATTGTCAGAGCTAAGTAAAATTCATTCATTCGTTTTTTTTTTTATTTTTTTTTGTAACTACTTATAAAAAGACTTAAATTTAAAAATATTTATGAAACATAAAATTTAAACTAGAATATTTTATATCACCTCTTGCAACTGCTTCTTTACCTGAAATAGAAAAAAATAAAATGGGTTAGTTGATTTATTTAATTGTAAAATCATAAGTTTAAAGTTATAAAATTGGTAAGGAAAGTAAGGTCACACAGAAAAAAAATAAAAGTTACTCATAATGATTTCTATTAAAATCAATTTGAAAATAAATTTAGCGCTGATAAATAATATTGGAAAAGCAATAATGTACACACTTAAATAACTTAAACATTAATAAATTTATACATTTTCACGTTTTTTGTTTTATAAGGTTTGCCAAAGGATATCGGTTTTTCTGTGTTAACTCTCCACAGCAGAATCTGCCATTTTAAGAGGTTTTACTTCAAAAACAGGGAAATACTTTGACTTCACGAAAACGAAAGACCGTAGTAATTTTGATGATTAAACTGTTTCTATCTTTTTCACCGGGTTTAATAAGGACAACAACCGTTAAAAGGAATGTTTGATCCTATTTGAATTACATAGTTCACTCTCCCTCTCTCCCCATTTTTACATTTCTTGTATAGTCAGTCAAGTTAATCAGTAAAGTTTAATTAATTGTATTTGTTGTCATTGCTCAGTTCAAAATCATAAAAACAAATAACATCCTTTGAATCAAAACAGTACAATTCCTAAGAAAACAAATTTTCCGTCCAATAATATTTTTCAAAGGATCAAGCAAAACGAAAAACTACCAAAACAAACAAAAACCCTGAACCTTTAATGAACTTTAAATATTATTCTCTCTAATTAAATTAAACTCGAAAAGAAAGTAAAATTAATTCTGCACTGCAGTCCCCTCAACAAAAGTTTAGGTAAAAAAAAGTATTAAAAAAAAACTCAAACTAAAAATATCCTTCCGCTTGGCGTGTCCGTTCATCAGTATGGTGAATGACCTCTTGTTATTCCGCTTTGAACTTTTAAGTAAATAAATGTTTTCAGCTTTGTCTGTGTTCATTTCATATAAGGCAGGGGGAGCAATTTTAATTTCCTTCAGAGGATTTCCTTTACTTTCACTGATTATTCATTCATTACTTTCTACACCACTCAACTCAAGTCGTATATAGCAGAGCGGAATAGAGAAAAAAAAAATAAGGCAAAAAGTTAAAAAGGTAAAAACGAAAAACGTTCCCACAAGTGATGCTCTAGACACAAATCCAACAACAACAAAAAAAAAAACATCATAGAAAGGCTAGAAAAAAAGTTAAGTTAAGCGCCAAGCTTAAGGTGAACCATCACCATCACCATTAACATCACCCACATAATGTTTCCTCGCAGCATATAAGGAAATACTCAAAACTCAAATAAATAAGACGACATTTGTGAGCTGTGTTGTGCTCTTGCAACGTGAAACGTAAAAGAACTCTTGAAAGCGTCCACTTGCTGTTGACAAACAACATTCCAGAAACCACCAAGTATGCATGTTGGAGTGGGTTACGATGGTCATATAGGACGGATGATGGTTCATAGGTTAAGTTCATATCCTGTCCGGGATGTGAAATAAATCGCAAAAGCTCTATGGTGCGGTGCGATACTTTGGCATTGCTCTTCCCTATTGAAGAATTTTATGCCAGAAAAAAAGGGTATGCGATGCATTTTCTTGCTCTTCATGGTCCCCTTTCACATAGTTTCGATATGAAGGCACGTGAAGGTGCAAGACTTTCAATTTGACTCACCACTCATTTCCTTTAAAGCAATTACGACGACTTTATTGCAGTTTAATGAAAGTTCACCTCTTGCAACTACCATCACGGGGATTCTTAACATTGTGTTGATGCTACATATACACGGGAATATGAACGTATATGTATCTCTAGAGACACAATGGCGACTTGCTGATTTGTTTCCTGGTATAAGCATTCATAAGGGGAAAAATGAAACTTTTCCTTCGGTCTGTTAAATTCTTGTTACTATTAGATAACCTCAGAATGTTCTTCGGGGTTTTGTGGACTACGGAGAAGTTTGTTGCATAGTCTTAAATGAACACTAATCCATGTAAATGGTTCGCCTGGCATGATGAGGGGAAATTGAGTTAGTATCGAAAGAATTCTATGCCATGATTTACTTACAGACATAAATTCAGATACGTAAAAACAAGGAAGAATATTGCAAACAAAAGAATATTTATTGTATCTTCGTTTTGTGAAATAAACAGGCAACTCTGCTAAATCTTTTTTAAAAATCGGTTTCCTGAATACACTGCCGGCTAATTGAATAGGTTTAATCATATTCCTACACTACTTTCCTTCTCCCTTAATAATAACTGCATGTACCATTCTTTGTTTAACATTTATTGGAGGGCCATTTGTTTGCACTCAGTTTGAGATATAAAACAAATTTGGAAAATGCACTGATATTTTGATATGCTACTTTGATCATATTAACTAAAATAACTAGCCAATTGTTTTGGGCCACTTTGAAAGGTTCACTGTCAAAAATTGAGTTAGATGATTGTCATTTTTAGTTTGCCAATCGATAGTTGTAATTAGTTTTAATATTTTGTTTTTAAAACGGGTTACGGAAAGATCTTCTTTGAGGAAGAAAAAGGGTAATTCAAAGCGTGCGGTGTACTGTTTTTAAAGCATCGGGATATCGCACACTTTGCCTCAGAAACAGTGAAAAAGGTGTTGTTGACAGGAACTAGGATACTGTAAATTGTGTTGTTCAAAGTGCCTTTATTGTTAGTGAAAAACCTAATCGTAACGTTTCGTTTTGTCGGATAAAATTTAAGTGTTTTCGGATCCAGAAGGGGCAGGTGGGTGTACCTCCAATGCGAAAAGTAAAATTATACCCAACTTTTTTGTATATTCTTTGTTTAATTTAGGCGAGGTTTGACAACCCGGGCCAGATTCTCCCTATTCCGGGGAGTCAGAATCCATAGAAGAAAAGTTCGAACCGTTGGACTAGTTCATTTAGGACGGGTAGCTTGATATTTTTTTTTTAGTTAAAGTTAAAGTTAATTTTTTTAGGAAAATTTGTTTATTTTTGGGTAAAAGTTTTCTTTGATGTATTGTCCAATTTTAATTTCAGTTAAATCAGAGATAGCTAATTCTGAAAATAAAATAACCGCGAGTTAACTCAGGAACAGTTTTTCAGTTGAGGATTAACTTTTTTCAGTTGTCAAAATTTTATCCTAATCGGTGTTTGACATTATGAATACAGTCTTATAAGTCTTTCACTGTTAAAATCAAGATGGCGCTTCAACTGAAATTGTACTGTCTAAAGATTTAAATAGTTTTTACTATAGAAATCGAAATGGCCCACCAAAGGAAAAGCCCTCAATTTGGTCTCTGAGTTAACTCAAACTCATACTTTTCTTAATCACACAAATTCGATCCGAGCATAATCAAGAAAAACAAGCTAAGGCTACAAGTTTTAGCTTTGTCTACTTTAAAAAAAAAAACTTTTACTAGAACATATATTTTCCTTTACTAGAACACATCCTTTTGCTAGCTGAAAGTTGTTTTAATTATGCAAAATCAAACTTTTACTTAAAAATTTAAAGTTTTGACTTTAGCTTAGCCTTTTTATTCAATGTAACTAAACATTTAAGTAGCTTAGGAACAAAAGGTGACATTTTTACTTTTTCATTTCAATTGCGAAACATAAAATTATGGCGTTCCTTATTAGGTTTTTTTTATTTTTGTTTATCTTATGTGCTGAGTGCACATTTCTTATATTTTTTGTTCTTCAGTCAACCTTTGTCATAAGCTCCTCATTTAATATTTTATTAAAAATCATGAAGATTTAACTAACAGAACCGAAGTTTTTTATCTTTTGCTTTCATTGCAGAACTTTAACGAAAGCCACTTTTCTTTTTTTAGTTCTAAAGTTCTGAACAGAGTTCGAACACGTCGAGCTGAACATCCTCTGAACCAAGAGTATTCGGAACGCTATGAATGGTATTTTTGAAAAACACCTGAAAGCTACTGTTCAGCATTCAACTATGTCGGTTCAATTATTTTATTGTGAGCTAAGAGAGTGCGCTTTGAAAAAGCTCTGAACGAAAAAAAACACAAATTTTTAGCCCTAAACGCTCAGAGCAAAAAAAGAAATACAATTTTTTCTTGACAGCTGCAGCTCTACTCTGAACTAAAAAAGAAAAACGCCTAAGCAGAATTCAAATTTTTTGATTTTTTGGAGGCAATCATATCATGAAAGAGTTTTTAAATAAGATAACGGGATGAATGATAGTTGACAGTAAACAAAGCATGCAATTTCGAAGAAATTTTTTTTTGTTATTCTTTCTCTCATTTAAATTTTGTTGAATTGTGAATTTCTATAAACAAAAACTTCGAAATGGAAATTTATTTGCATTTCAGTAAACCACACGAGAAAATTATAATTTTCAATGATTTTTTTCACTTGAAAAGTGAAATAATTTTTACATATTTATTAATTTAAAACTTAAAATTCTTTTAAAAATTAAGTAGGTCATTCATTAAAATAATAAAAAAAATATTTTGGAAAGAGTTCATAAATTCTTACAACAAACAAATTGATGGATATTCACATTAAAGTCGTACAGCTGTTCTTACTCGTATATACCTACAATAAATGTCAGAGTAATTGAAAAAAAAATTATTTAAAATTATAAAGAAGTTTCAATTATTTGTTCCCATAAATAAAATGAAAATGCACAATATCCTGAATGGTGCAGTGATTGTCGTGCGTATCACAATATTCATTTTATTATCTACCATTATTGTTGAATGAAGAAACATTTTTTAAGCTTTCGAGCTATGTATGTATCTTTAAATTTTGTACATTACGTAAGTAAGGCAAGGCATTTTCAGTGCGAGATCATCCTATTCTCGGAGTTAAGCCTAAGTATTTTTCAGTTTAAGTTAACTCCAAGTTAACTCACCCACTTTGGTGAGTTAACTTACGGACCAAATTGAGTACCTTTTCAGTTGTGGTGACATCTCGATATCAATAGCGAAAGTTATTGTCAATGCAATTCCGTTGAGGCACCATCTCTATTCAGATGCGTGGAAGGGTGGTATCCATAGTGTCGCACATCGATATGGCCTTAGTTTTTATTTTTGCTAACTGAAACATAAAGTTAATCCTGCACTGAACAGCTGTTTCTGAGTTCACTCAATGGCCCTTAGGGCCATTCTTTCAGTGCGAGATTATCCTAGTCGTAGGGTTAAACCTTAGTTTACTCCAGAACTGTTGGTTTTTCAGTTTTTGGTGAGGTAACTCAGGGACCAAATTGATGTGGCGCCATCTCCATTTCGATAGTCTAAATAAATCTATTCTTATTTCTGAAAGATGAAGAAGGGTGACACCCTTAGTGGCACACATCGCTGGCACAAAATTTTTGACAGCTGAAAGATAAAGTTAACCCTTAACTGCAAAACTGTTTCTGAGTTAATTCGGGGATAATTTATTTTCAGGACTATCAAGCTCTGATTTAACTCAGAAGTAACCCTGAGTTGAAAAACTGGACCTTAGAGACCTTGAAGATGGCAATGGCATCATAATCTCATTTTCGATGTAGAAATTGACTTTCATCGTATTTTCCTGCAGCCCCTCACATGTGTTTATTCGTCATTCATACGTGGTGATGGATACGGAGTTGAGTGAAAAATTACTTGATTTGTTCTTCATATTTATATTAACTATAGCAATAACAATTTCACGTCTTTCAACTACTAAACATGCATTTGTCCTTCTATATAAAATCTATATAACCTTAAATATTATGTAGATAACCTTAAATATATTATGTAAAGTCACTCAAATAATTCAACAGCCACTTTCATGCTCGAAATCTAATCGTTTCTCTTGCAGCCATGTTTAGATGTGGGAAAGCCCTTTTTAAATTGTATGTGAAGCACAAAACTATATGATGCGTGTCTATGGCATGTCTGTGCATAACAAATTCAACAGCCAATCCATTACGCATCCCAAAAATGATTTATTTTTCGATTAATCCTTCATGACCATGCAACACGACAATGAGGACTAGAAACGACAATGATAATGATGATGAAGATAATAATGATGATGACGATGACGACGACGAAAACATGAAAACCCAGCCAATGTCAGAATCTGAAAATGGAGACAAATAGACAGCCACATTAATGCCCGCAAGTTGTCGGAGGGTATATTAAGCCTGGTTGCATTGTTTCTAGCTTGGCCATCGTTACAAGCGCATGTTACACCTATGAATGCGAAACGACCATGACTCCTTGTCCTCTTTTATCGTTTTCTTTTTAAGGCTTAACTCCTGCATCTATGAAGCGCATCTCAGCTAAAAATAGCCAAGCCTAGGATCCCTTTTTTGTGTCTTTATCTTCATTTCACCGTTCATTGTATTTGCTTTTGCATTTAGTGGTTAACATTGACGTTAGTTAAAAAGTCTTACAAAAAAGAGTGTGTTCACCCATTGCCGTCGGCATTGTGACGCCATAAATTTAAAAAGTGTCCAACAAAAATTGAGGAAAAAAAGGCCTACAGGCACGCGGGGAGGACGACATAACACAACAAGGTAAGTCACACCAAAAGGAAAGGCAGATGATTCAGTGCTTGACATTGAGTGTGTGGGCGGTGGAACTTACGACAGCACAGACAACAACTACGAGAACTATACAACAAACGACCGACGACAACTATGGCGATGGCGACGTTTAGCAAGGACACTTTGAGACAAAAAAAAAGAACGACCAATGTCCGATGGGGTTTAATTTTCTGCCGCTGTCGTCTTCGTTTAAACAAAGAGAAAGAGCCAAACAATAAAACATTGATACGGCACTATCAACATCGCAGAGACAAAAGTCACTCCGTGACAAACAAAAGGATTAATAAACCGATGAAAGCTTCATGTCTTTTGAATTATTCGCCTGACGTATGACAGAATTCTGACACAACAGCCCTCGAGTGTCGTATATTGAATGCCAATCGACTGTGCAGTTTAAGGAGCGTTTTTTGTGTTCGAGGAGCGGTGCGGTGCAATGCATTCGATGCTATTTTCGTACCAAAACCAACTCATCGTCCTATTTAGCGATTTTCACTGCATTGCTGATTATGAGGGTGTGATTGCATGTCAGGACAGAGGGTTGCTGCAGTGCACGAGTCGGTTGCTGTATATGATTGAATGAACAATAGGGATCCGTGCATGTATCATAAATGCAATGTAATTAAGCCTGCTATATGGAGTGCTATACGGTCTTCTGGTGTTCCAAATAGGTTTTGGATTACCACTTGACCTAATTAGAGAAAATATTATGTGCTGGTGGTCGTTTTATGAACTAGTTGAAACCGCCTCCTCCATCATCTCGATGGTGTTTAACAACAACTCTTTAGATTGAGGGAGGGTTAATCAATTTGAGATTCAAAAAGGGAGTGAATGCAATTAAGCTAAGTAGATTTTAAACTTTCTTTCTCTTTTAAATCTATGGTAAGGGGTTATGCATGTTGCACTCTGTTTTTTCATCTTCATATCAGAATGATGAATGAAAATCAATCGATCGATTTGTAAATGGAATTTGTATTGGATTTGAACTAGTTTGTAGCCTATAGTTTTTCGAGAAGTTGCATGAGGTTAATTCCATTGGTTAAATCGGTTCAGTTGGTAAAGTGATGATGTGATGACTTTTGTGATTTGAAATCTGCAAATTCAATCAATAAATTTATTCGCTCTAACAAGGTGTTTTATTTAAACTCCTTTTAGTCAGATTTGAAAGATTTGTGGATGAAAAATTTTGAACATTTTTTGTCTGAGGTCAAACTATTCGATATTAATGAAAATTGGAATAAATGTTTAATTTGTCATACGAACTAAGAATCAAAAATTTTCGAATAATTTTCTGAGTGGCTTTACGTAAAATATATAATCTCGAACTCAATTCAATTGTACGATACGTATTTATTTTACTTTGGCCATATTACCTACTGAACTCTATGGCAAGCAGCGTTGCCATATTGGCATTATAATTGCTAGATCTACCATAATTAAGGAGGGAAAAGCATGTTGAAAGTGTTTAATTATGAGAAAAGCTTTTTTAGCATTATCTGTCTTTGTTAATCATTCTATAATGCTAGATTTAATTTTACAAAATATATATAACTATATACTCTAGATCTAGATTGAGGTTTTAGAGCTGAATTGGTAACTCATTTAAAATTTTGAGCTTATGAACTTCAAATTTGATAATATCAGGTCTGATTTTTGAGTCTGTAAATGGGGGTTATAAGTTTTTTTGTGATATAAGTTGAATTACGAAATAAATGCATTGACACAATGAAAAATTTGTTGTTTGTAAACAGCTTAATGAATGGAATACAATCAGTGAAGCAATTCAAATTAACTAACAGCTGCCAAAACTTCTGGTGTTCTTTTCATAAAACTATTTTATCCAGCTGTTTGTTTGGAAAACTATCAAATAAAAATATTAGTATATCTTTATCGCATTGAAAATTCCACATTTTAAAAATAACTGTTATCTAAACAAAAAATCCCAAAGCAGTTATTTCACAAGTTTGAAAATAAAACAAACAACAACCACCGGTTTATTACTTTTTTTTTAACTTTCCGCAAAATATAAACAATCTCATGTCTACTATGGCAAATTAATTGGCATAATTTCAATAAAAGTTTAACATACTTAGGTATAAATCATGCACAATGAGTTGCCTTTATCTTAAATTAAATAGGAATAAAAGAATAAAAAAATAAACAGTGGCATGACACTGAACTAAAAACAAAAACATGTACCTATCCCAATTTGGTAAGTCTGTCTGGAACTAGCTCTGAAAACCGTCTCAGACGACATTGAAAATATGTAAAAAAAAAAAACGAATAAAAACTCAAATACGGCGATATTGCTCAACAATACCTATCTGGTTTAATTTTAATAGCCAACAAATAAGTAGTAGTAGCTTTTTTAGACCCTTGAAAGAGTTCAAAGTAATTTTTACTTACATACAAGGCAATGACGATGGTAAAGAACAAAAAGCGGCTACACATCCAAAAATGGAGCTGATGATGATGGTGATGTAGGCCGTCGCGGCTTTTCCGTATTTTTAAAGACTCTTCACAAAAATAATAATTTTTTTTTCTTTTTTAAACACTTAACTCAAACAAAGATTACTGAAGAAAGAAAAACAAATTTAAAAAAAAACGATAATTTAAAACAAAACCGCTGAGTAAAGCGAATAACGCGGTAATTATGAAGGTGCAATTACATGGAAACCAAAACAACTAGTAGGTACAAGAAAATTTATATTTCTTTGACACTTTGCGCGACTCGGTTGGTTTGCTTGAGGTTATATTTTCTCCTTTTCTTCCGTGTTGGTTTTTTTTTATCAATTTTCTGTAAATCATTTTTACAAAAACCACAATGTAAACATGCTTTTATTAATTTTCTTTTTAACATTTTTACAACAAAAACCACAAAATTTTAAAATATTCATAATTATGCATTTTACTAAAAACAGCAATGTGTTATATTTTTTTTACTATGAATCGTTTAACGATCCTTAAGATTCTAGATGAATAATCTGCGATCAGTGAAGATCATGACGGCAGAATCAAAATAAATAAAAAAAAAATATCCAAGAAGGAAGAAAAGAAGTCATAAACACCATCGAAGACGAAGAACAGAACAAAAAAAAATAAATAAAACCAGGACAAGTGATTTGCTACCAAAAAATGAAAAGAAGCGATCGTGATCGATTGCAAAAAAATAATTATTTATCACCAGAACACCGGTATTTGCCCTCAAAAAAAAAGTATCGAAGTATCCAAACCTAAATTAAATTGTATCCACTAAACCCGGAATAAAAATACCAAACAAATGAAAAGTGATCAACACTTTTGTTTGGAAAAATTCCACTCAACACGATCGTAACTACGACAACACGTCGACTTATAGACGATGAAACAACAAAACGAAACCTAATTTAATTAATTTGAAACAAAAAAATTATCCAAACCGTTGAAAATATTGTCACCGCAACACAATCTAATTGCTGCCGTGGATAACTGTTTTTTACATATAATAAATACGAATGATCGTGTAACTAGCTACAAAACAAACGATCGCCAACTTATCGTAACCGATTCAAATTCTATACTAAACAGTAAATATAGCGAAAGAGGGTTTCAGATTTGAGTTTTCATCATTGGCGGAGACTCAGAGTGGAATATTGCTCTAGCTGGAGCCGGAGTGGTTCTGGTTTTTTTTTTTGTTTTGTTTTAGGGGGGCTCGATCGATATGGTGGAGTTTTAATACTGTTTGTTTGTGAGTGAATTTATTGGGTCTTTAGAGAGGTTGACTGCTGAGTGGTGGTCGATCAGAGAAAATAATGCATTTGATTTAGAATAAAGAAAACCTGATGGAGCGCTTTTGCTAACGAAAGCACGAATGCTGCGCAGGTAAATACAGAAAAATGAAGAGAAAGAATCAATAAAGGTGAACGAAAAAAAATTGATAAAAATAAAGAACCCGCAATGAGTAATGGTTTACAAACGAGCGAATAATGTATAGACCTCGTTGAATTTTGCTTACCTTTCAAACCAGTGGTGCCAATGTTTAGAAAATTAAAAATGTACTGGAAGGTAGGATTTTTTGAATTATAGAAGAGTTCGCTTGCACGAGTGATTACAAAAACGGAAATATTTATAGAGCTAATAGGTTAAGTTTGTAGCATGGTAATAATCAAGTACAAAAATATTGTGCCTACATTTTGTTATAAGAAAAGATCAAATACAGTGTACAAATGTACACAATGCACACTGCACTTATAGTTAGTAGATTTTTAATGAAATTTTCACTGCGATCTAAGCTCTAAGGCACATGTGAATTTTTTTAGAAATTCGCACTCTGCCTCACAAATTGTTTTTATGTTTTCTTTTCACTCCGCTGCTCTAGATTCCTAAACAGCTAACATTTTGTAAATAAGCTGCTAAGAGAGCACCACCGTATTTTCAGAAATTCACCTGCTGACAAGTCTTCTTTTCTTGTATTTGAGTTGTATTTCATTTTTTTTTTTAGATAGCTGAACTTTTGTTATCAATAATAAGCTGTTCAAAATCTTTTTTTTTTTTATTCTGAAGTGTTTCGTTGCATTCATAAAAAACTCAAAGCCACAGTAAAAAAAAAGTGCAAATGTGTGGAACTTGTTTGCAAAAGAAAAAAAAATTTCAAAAACTATTTATAATAAAAACTTTTAGACTGGCATTGTAAGTGTTCCCGTTCTTTTTTAAATATTTTTTTCTGTTTTGAGCCAAATTTCTAAAAAAAAATATCCCTCTCGCCTGAACAGGGGAAATAGACCCCCCCCCCTCCGATACAATTTTTTTCTAGTCTGAATCAAATCTTTACATTCAGATTTGTATCGCGTGTTCTAAGAATAATCCCTACCCCATAATTAGTACCTTAAAGTGAAAAAAGGCAGACCAAGTGGGTGAAATAAAAATCTGAAAAAAATTAAGGAGCTTGCTATTGAATGTTTTGAATCAAATGAAGGCTATTCAAAATTAAGTGAAATTTAAAGACCACCCTTATGAGTATCTATGTATACAAATTTTTTTTTTAACCGCTCCACAATTTTTGCAACCATATACGAGCTAATCACTCGCTTTTTCTCTGGCTTTTGGCTTTCAATTTTACAGTATTGACTTTTTATAAACAGTCAATAGTCAAAAAAAATTAAGTGTGGTCAAAAATGTACAAATAGTCATCTTTAAAAAAGAAATTGGTCTGCGATCTTAGTTCCTATTTTTTTTATAAATTATTTTTTAATATTGTAATAATAAAAAAAAAAACAAAAAACAATAGCAGAAATTTTCTGACCATCAATTTTCAGATGTTTTTTTTTTTAATTCCATAAAAGAAGTGCTAAGATTGCAGAGTTGAGTCTTAATTAGCCTACAATAGATTTTTTCCTCATCACTTTTTTTATTGTTTTAACAAAGAGAATGTTTAGAAACAATAACAAATACAAATTGGATTTGACCCTGTAAGATTTTAAACTCAAATCCGCAAGTATGGTGGGTACCTATAAAACAAAACGCAAACACTGCCCCCACACTCTGTCTACAAAAACAAAGTATGTATTGCCGGTTACCCAAAAGCCAAACATGTTTATGGAATTCTCTGATACAGACATTCCCTTTATTTATCTTATTGCTTTCAAATATTTTCCCATGAGGCACAATCAAACCAACTTATAACTAGCACTTCGTTGAGCATGAGCATCGAGTGAAATGTAAAGCATACCAAAGTTACGACTCAATCAAGAATCAACAATAATTGAACAACAAATAAAAGATTTACAAACACAAACAAACAATAAACAATTACTCAACTCTTTGCGGTATTCGACTAGATTGGGGAAGGGTAAGTGTAGAAGAGGGGGAGATAAAAAGTTATCTGAAAGCAACACGTGGAAATGCGGAAAATGTTAACAATTTTGTCAAATGAGTGTTGCCAATGGCGATAAAATGTACTAATTACATAGTTTCCTCCGAACTACACACAAAACACACACAATGAGGCGCAGATGAGCAAACTGATTCTGACAAGTAAATTCTAATTTCCATTTTATGCAATGCACTGATCAATCTAATGTTCATCGTGGTATGAAATTAGACTTCAAGACCGCGGTTTGCAAACAAAAAAAAAAAACCGTTAACTGATGTCTTTTGATTGACTTTGCTTTTTGTATGCCTTCCTTTTTTTCGTCCTCATTTTTATTCACTTCGAGTCTTTGAATGGTAAAAAAAAACTCAAAGATTTGAGTCGCTTCTTGTTTGCTTCTTTGGTAACGACGACAAGAGATGCGTCAGCTCTTCTTTGACTGTGCAATTTATGAACTTTCCCGAGGTGGGGCAGGCGATCATATTTTTTTGTGTTTTAACGTCAAAGTCTTTGTAATGTGACAGTTGATTGACTAAGGTCATTTATGAGGTAGAACATAAATAAAATCTGAATTTTTCTAGGACAGTTTTAATGCGCATTTTAAGTAGTTTTTTTTTTTTTGTTTCTTTTGTAATGAATGATGACAATGATGGTGTTCAAATAGAATTATCATTTTTATAAGGAAAGGCTAGGTTAAGCAAACACAACAATTAAACAAATTGGGGGTATATTGACACTCTTAAGGTGTGCGATTTCTTACGATAAATTTTAGGAGAATTGAATGTTCTGGTTCACACTCATCTACAGTTGTTTGGGCGGCTAAAATGGCAAAGGAAAATACATACAATACGCAATTTTATTGATTTTGTATAAAAATTTAAAAAAACCTATAGGTAGTAATATAAAGCAGGGTGCGTTCAAAGGTGCCGACACGGTTTAAATTTTGAAAATTTGTTTTGTTTATGTGGTTTTACCTGTTTCTATATTTTTTTTGTAAAATTAAAAAGACCGTTCGGAAGTTTTTCATGCTTGATAAGTTTAAAGTTAGTTTTGAAAGTTCAGAACTGTGTTAAGTTAAAGTTTTTGTCATAGAAATTATTTGTTAATTTTACAGACCAGTTAAGGAAACATCTATGAAAAACTAATTGAAATTTCAAAGTATTTTATTTTCTTCGATATACGCATATTATTATAAAACACTGAAATATATTTATAAAAGTAACTAACCATCTGGAACAAATTGTTAATTTTAACATTCATGCTTCTAGCATAAGGGGGACGATATGCATATTAAATTATGTCCTATACTATTCAAAAAGATTCAAACGCCAGGATGATAAACCAAACAGATGAAAATCAATCTCAGAAAATTCAATTAAACTTATTGTTTGCTTAGCAACATTTCACAACCGACTATAAATACGCCTTAATCTGATTACCTTATACTTATATAACATTAAAAAGAAAAAGCTGAAACTATATAAGGGTGAATGGATATTCGAAGAAGAAGGAATATAGAGATTTTCTTAAACTAAACTGGTGTTCAGTTCAAAGATGTTCTTTTTATTGATGGTTAGACGTCCTTGGTAATAACCTCTCCATAACCTTTTTTTCTCTTTTCATTAAACATTTCAGAATTATGACTTCTTAAATAAAAAGACTTCTTATGACTTCTTTAATATTATGAAGACAAATTGAGAGAACGAGATTTAAAGAGTAGATATTGTGACTCGAATACGGTTAACATTTCTACTTGGGAGTTGCGATATAAAGGTACTTTATGGCAAGTTATGCATTCAAAAAATATTGAACACGATATTTTGATTAAACTTGTCTTTGCGATGATAGCAAATAAGAAAAAAAGGGGTCGCCCAGTGTCTGTCTGTCTGTAGACTAAAGCCTACACGGCTGAATAGATTTTCTTAAATCTTGGTACATACTTGTTTTTTTTTTTTTTTTTTGAAAAATGTACTTTTTATTTCATTTCAAGTCAAACAAATATCTAACCAATGCGAAACTGTGAAAAAAGTCGACAAAAATTGTTGTTTTTAATTCATTTTGATGACGATTGCGTGATGTATAGGAACAACACAATTTGTGCCTTTAATTGGCTTGTAAGACTTTGAAAATTTGGTGAAGAAAAACGGTTCAGTGAATCAATTTGAAAATTTACAGAAACTTCTGTAAAAGTCTATAAATATGCATACTATCAGAAGCCCTAAAATCAAAACGTATCCTTTTTCATTAAAAGTCAGATGAACCATGCAAAAAAAATTGCACGACCTCAAAAAAAAATCAAATTGAAATTGAATAAACAGATTATCTTACCATTACATTTAATTAACTCAAAAAAATATCTTTAAAAATGCGGACATTCAAAATAACACAAAAAAAAAAGAAAAATTGTTTGGTGTCAGTTCTTACAAAAACGCAATAACTGTACTGTAACAAAATTATATGCGAACAAATATTAAGACAAAAAACATAAAGCTGCATAGTGCTTTTTATTTCAACAAAATACGACCACTCATGACAAGGATACACCTTTTAAAAAAACACTATTACAAATTTTGAAGTCAAAATTAAAAAAAAAATTAAGGTGATATTTTCCAAAATTTTGCTTCATAAAACGCTATTTTTATGTTCGATATTCAATGCCCTTATTAATTTTTAGCGAACTGTCAGACCCCAAATGTAAAAATCTTTTATAGTTTTTGAGAAATAAAAGAAAAATAATTTAATTTCCAAAAAAAAAAAACTAAAACAGGATTTAATTATGAATTATTCATGAATTTTGAACACGATAAAAGCACTTACATAAGTCCTTGTTTACATTTCACGTACGCAAAAAAAAAAAACAAATATATGCAAATATTTTGGCATATTAAAAATTATTGAGGTGAAATAAAAAATTAGTTTTTCCATGATTGGTTTACAGTTTAATGCAAAAAAAAAACATTGCTGTAAGGGAATGTCATGCAAAAGAATGGACTGGCAATTGTTTTGCATGCGAAAAAAAAAATTGCCTAATTAATAATCTTTTTCCATTTTAACGCATATAGTCTATTAATTAAGGGTGAACTAATGACTCAATGGGTGCATAAATTGGTGGAAAATTGGTTTTAAGACTTTGATGTTTTTGTTTGCATTGAAACGATAAACAGTGCGTAATTAGGCAAAATTTTGAAAAATATCAACTTGAATATTTTTGCCTTGCTCTTTGCTACTAAATGTCAAAATTGTCGAAGTTAAATTATACTGACAACAGTTGAGTAATTTTGTGCGATAAAGTGAAAATCATTTCTGATTTACTATTTTCAGCGAAGAAGATTAAAGGTTGACCTTTTCCATTTATTTTTTCGTAAAAAGCTTCATTGATAGATCTAAATATTTAAATATAAATTTCAAGCGATAACATAAATTTTTAATTTTTAAAAATAAATTTTAGACCCAAAATAAATGTCAAAAGTTATTTCTGAATTCTGATTAAACTAAGGTGAGTGACAGGCATATAAAACATGATACCTAATATTCAATGCTTTGCAAAGTTTTAGACTTGAACCACAAGATCAAATTCATACAATGCACTGGTTCATATTTATATATTATATTATTATTTGCAGCAACAACAAATTGCAAGAGCATTCTTAGCATAAATTGGCTATGAATCGTTTTGCTTTCATGTCTTTTTAATTCACTCATAAGGTTGTCACAAAAAAAGAGTACCTTTCTATAATTCTGATTTTGCACACAAAGATTTGTTTTTAGTTTATAAATTGTTACTTCATACCTATATAGATTATTTTAAGTCCGTTCCTTCAATAATTTTTCATTCAAATAAATCAACCAAAATTTTAATATTCCCAGGTACACACCAACCACCTACCTTTCTGCTTTGCAATAAATTTTAATGTTTTTCAAAAAAAAAAAAATAATCTTTAAAACTACGTTACTATCATCATCCAACACCTTAACAATCATGGCTTCGCAGACGGAATTCCCAAGGGTCTATATAATACAACTCAGTTCACATAAGATATTTTCACTTTCATCGCAGCAAACTCAAGTGAAAATATAATGTCATCGGCTACATGCTATAGTAATTAATTGCCACACTACCTAATTAGGCTTACAACGACTTGTGACTGCTATCACAGTATCACAGACACTGGCTCTACCGATGTTCCACTTTGATTAATGACCTGTGCTATAAGATTTAGCAAAAATAAAAAAAAGTACCTTCATAGAAAAGTAATGCATGCTCACATAATAATCCCACGCAGACGATGTTTTTAAACACCTCCAATTACAATAAACATCCCAGTATTAAACAGACAACGCTATTTGCCACCTCTCCAAGACATCTAGGCCATGGTTGCTGTTTATAGGTATGGCTTATATGGACCGCAAATCACTGTAGATTCAGTGTCTGCAGTGAATTAATGGACCTATAGAGTTTGCTTCATTTACACTGCTGTCATTCAAAAGGTATTAGCTATGGCTGCCAAGGTGATATTTAAGATATATAATTTTTGTTTTAAAATCAAATTTTATTTCAATAACTCGAAAAATAACTATTTTCCGATATTTGGAATTTTTTTGATCAATAGTATAATTTATTTGTTTATTTCAAAATTTAATACTAAAATAAGTTGAAAGTTAAAATTTAAAAGTTTTTATTGAAAAAAATCAACTACTATTGTTTGTGTTTGCAATTATTCAACGAAAGTCATTGCCATTGATAAATTAATAAAACTATTCATATTCAAAAAGAAAAACAAATTAAAACTAATTTATTTAATTTTTAAATTCTTTCATTTAACTTTAAATTTGGCTTTCTTTTATAATCTTCAAAAACTATTTTACAAAAATTTTTAAAATAAAGTATTCAAGAGAAAATAAAGTTTAAAAATATATTTAAGATACTCGTATTGTAAGTTTAAAAAAAATGTGTGTATTTTATTTATTAAAAAAAACGCTCTAAAATTTTTCAAAGGCAACCCTGACAAAAAAGGTGAGATGGAGTTTCTAAATATTAACTTCGAACTCAAGCTATTACATTTTGTAATCTAATACCCTGTGATGGAGGTTTTGATGATGTTTAAGTGTACGAAGGTAAGATTTGGTCTTTTATACTTTATGGACATGAGATTTACAGATCAATAACAAATTTGTTCGAATTATGTTGCCTAATTAAGTTGTAGTAATTGACGATGGTTATACGTATTTATATTCGACAGAATATCAATAAGAAAACAATTTCTTTTTAAGATGTAACGTTAATGATTTGTTTTGATAAAAGCCTAAAATCAAGATTATTAAATACCTATAGCCTTACAAATAATAATTGGAATACAATTTTTTTTTAAATTCTTGAAAAGAATAATAAAATGCCTTTATAATTTGTTAGATATTTGCATGTATACATGTATTTAATACATGATAAGTTATGAGTTTTAATTTCGATATATAACGGTTTTTTCATTTTCGATTTATCAAAAATGGACCTACCGATTTCAATTTTCATGTGAAGGTTCCTTTGAAATATGAATAATATTGCATATCATAATTTGAAAACAGAAATATTTTGTTTGGATTTATTCAAATAAAAAATGTTACCGATATTTTATAGACTCGGCAAAAAATTAAGGCAAAAAATTAAGGGAACAAAATTTTGTTTAGGTTTTTGGTGTTATTTTGTAGAGCTGTATGTCTGTTGAGTTGAAATGAGAGGCATTTTATAGATTAATGTCTTTTGTTTTTTAATTTGTTTGGGAAAAGTCTTCGTATGTAGTTCCGTTATTGCTTTAGATACGAGTATGTACCTACTTGCAAATTTGTTTAATAATTATATAGTTACAACCAACTTGAACTATGGGAGCAAGTAAAACTGTAAAACTCTTATTGATGGTTCGATATCGTTCTTAAGCTCCCATTAGGTATTTACCTCCCATAAAATCTCTTTTCTATTTTCTTGAAAACAGTAACTGAATCTGAAAATAAATTCGGATAATAATTGTAAAAGAAATCTATGCAAATATTTTCCCATGTCAAAAATTATTGGCGTAAAACAAGAAATTAATTTTTGCATGATTGGTTTACAGTACCATGCAAAAAATAACCATTGCTGTCAAGGAATATAATGCAAAACAATGGACCGGCAATTGTTTTGCATGCTAAAAAAATGTGGTGAATTAAATATATTTGTTTGTATGGTCGGTTTACAATTTCAATAAAAAAAATATATTCACCTCAAGGCCTTATTTGCTTGCGAATGGTTTTTGCATCAAAAAATAATTGTTTATCATTTTTAGGTCTATAGCTTATGAACTAATGGTAATTTAACGACTCAATGAGTGGTTTAGGCCAAGGCAAACATTTTTGTATTTGGTGCATAGAATAGGTGGAAAATTGTTTTGAAAATTTTCGCCCGCAAAACGATTGCCGGTCAATTAGTTCACATGCTATTCAATCACAATTCAATGGTTTTTCGCTTGTTAGCCAAAAATAAATGTTTGCATTTCACCTCAATAATTTTTGATGTGCGGAAATATTTGCACAGATTTTTGCGCACGGGAACAGTAAGCTACGCTAAAAAAAAATATATTCACCTCATAGCATTATTTGACTGTAAATTAATCTTAAAGTAGTTCAGTTCTTTTGAATAGAATAATGCTTCGTGGTGAGAAAAAAAATCGCCAAAAAATGTCATGGTTATTATTTTATTCACCGTCTGTTTACAGTTTGCAAAAATAATTCAAAATGAAACTGTTCCAAGCCAAAGCAGACACAAATGCCAAACGAATGTTTTTTGGGCAAATGAATGCCAGTGACATTGTTTTACCCGAAAAAAATTGTGATGAATATAACATTTGTGTCCTTTGGGTTAACGGCAAACATTCTTTTTGCCCAAAAATCACTCTCATAAGAAATATATGTAGTTTTTTTGTCGAGGAACCCAGCCTAACCCAAAAATAAATCATTTCTACCATAGAAATGTCAAAAAAAAAAACACAAAGCTACTCCCCCAGATTTTGATAAGGAAATTTCTGTGTCCCAAGATTAGTAAGATCTGCATGTTTACATTTTTTTAATTAGAATAATTATGTGTAAATAATAATAAATATTAAAATTTGCCAAACTATTTTTTTCCTAAAAATATACAAAATCATATTTTCAAGGAACTCACTTTAATGATTTCAGCTAATGGGCCAAACAAACATATTCAACAATAAAAAATCTTGCACGTAATTGTTCCTTTAGTCTATTCAATAGACTATAGGCCTTTAAATGGAAAACAATTAGTTTTGAATGCAAACACTTTTTGCATGCAAATAATGCCTTGAGGTGAAAATTATGTATTTTTTTTCTAAGTGTAAGCCAACCACTAAAAAAATATATTTTTTCACCACATTTGTATGCAAAACAATTGCCGGCCAATTTTTTTTGCACGACATTGCATGACAGCAATATTTTCTTTTTGCATGAAACTGCAAGTCAACCGTGAAAAAAAAATAATTTTTTATTTCACTTCAATAATTTTTGACATGCGAAAATATTTGCCGTAAACTATGCTTTTATCTCCAAAAAATTGAATTTCGATGGACAAAACAACCACAATCTTTTCCCTCCCAGTTTCCTTACTGCTCGGAGTTTATTCCTCCATTGTGTATGGAAAATGCAGTTTTAATGAAGAAATTAGCAAAAAAAAAAATGAAATTGACATTTAATTTCAAAAGTAGATGGAGGCGGCAAGCTGCTTGTTGTGAAAGAACAAACGGAAGGTTCAGTTCAAAGTGATTAATTTTTTTATAAGTGCTTAAAAGTTCGATTGGAATTTCTGATAAAGCTAGAAGAGTAAACTTAAAATTCCTTTCACATCGAATTACTTAATGGGCAGGAAGACATTTCGTTGATGTTTAAACTGTTAGCTCGACTGGGTATGAAAGAACATTGAAAGTTTCTGGCGCCAAAGTTATACATATGAGTAAAATTCATATAATGCATCACACATCTAACAAGACTCTACCGTTGTTGAAAGAAATATACTCTAAAACTCTTGACGAGGAAAGGGGATATTACATATTTCAGTAGGTAGAAGGATTTAAACCACAACAAAATTATTCCTTACGGAAAATTTGACTTATATTAAAAATTCTATTAGTTTTTTTGTGAAAATTTGGCTTGCATTAAAAATGCTAGAGTTTTTAATACAAATCAAATTTTCCCTAAAGAATATCTATTTTTTGTGGTTTAAATTCCCATGTCGTTAAGGTGTTTTCATCTAGTGAAGTAATTTTAAAAAAAAGTAACATGATACTCTAGATAATAACTCCTATTCGAAATCTGAAAAACAGTTTGCAAAGCAAACAACTTTAACGCGAGTTTTAAAACTAGTTCTTTTTTAAACTAATATTTTAAAAGAAACTTTCAAACTTTGTCAAGACTTTAAACAGTGCAGATATTGCAATAGTTCTAACAAAGTGCCTTGGTGAAGATGTACTGAATACACCATAGACATTTAAGTTGAATCCATGCAGTAGTTTTGAGGTATCACGACAACTTAAATTCACACAGGAAATATACTACGTATTTGAAAATTTAAGGTTCTTAGTAAAACAAAGTCATAACGCCTTTGATTTTGAACTGTATTTTTTCAACGGCCTTAAATATCTAAATAACAGTTCTTTTGTGTAAAGCGATTTATCGATAAAAAAATATTTGACCAATCACATGAGTTTATTCCCCTTCCCTTAATGTCATTCTACTGCCAGAAACTGTTGACTGCCCTTCGCAATTTTTTTTTTTAATTCTTAAATCTACCTTCACTTTTTATAAATTGAATTAAAAAAAAAATCGTAATAAATTTACCTTAAGACGTGGAGCGATTAATTTTATTTCCGTTGATGCAGGTTGGGATATATAGGTGTGTACCCCTTTCAGTGTATCTTTAATTGAATCTTGAACATCTAGAACCCACTCACTCGCTGTATCTTATTATGTACTTATAACTAAACCACAGCATCAAGTTAACAAGAATAAGACAGCACACAACACAGATAACTTCTAGGTCCAGATCCAGATTCAGACCACAATCATCATCATCATCATCACTGCAATTGTATATTATTCTCGAGTTTGTATAAGAAAACGAAAAACAGGTGGGATCACTTTTCAAATCACGCTGCCGTTGATGGGGAACACTTTGAATGTGCTTTTGTGGATGCAAAAATCTTATCTCTCACAAATGCAAATAAATTGCAGTCGCTATATAATATGTCCCTACAAACCGCACAAAGAATTGCACCAACAATCACACAAGGGAGTCATCTACTGATTTATATTATCTCAATGATATTGTAACTACGGTCTTTTGGAGAAGTTCTTTTGTGCAACACTATATACACTATTCACCCCGGGCACAGGGTCAGGCACGCGATTTCACCTCCCCACACACAAACTGCACCTATATTAACACTGGGAGTTGAACGACAACACGCTTGTAACAAGGAGGAAGGTATGGCAGCAATTACAACAACTGCCGCTTGGCACGCGTCAGGTTGGGCGTCAAGCTGCACTTAACGACATCTCAAAATAATTTAAAAATGCAACAATTCCGAACCGTGTGGCAATGAAAGAAGGTCTTCAAATTAATTCACTATGCTCTTCTTCAACTAAAGAGATAATCACTGCACCTTTTCGGGTGCACACTGCTTGCTTGGGCTGAGATTCTAAACTGCTAACTGAATGGCGCTGGAAACTTTTACAAACCGAATGTCGTGCTGTCGGATATTATAGAAATACAAATGCCAATGGCTCTCAAGCAAGCATCAGCTGTTTGTGAAATTCGATGTCCTCATGGTGGTTGTGGTGTGTTGTAGTGCCTTGCACAATGAGTCATCCGGAGGGAACAGGTATTTTTGAGGAAAGCTTTTATTAGTTCTTTCGCTTTTTCGGATTACACACTGATTCGGTATGAATTGTGTTGTGAGAGAAATTGAGGTGTCCTAAATTCTCATGAAATACCGTTTTAATCAGAAATTTATTTAATATCATTCAAAATAAAGGACAAATCTTTGTTTTTTAGAAGCAAGCAACGTCATTTTCGTTTGGATTTTCATTATGTTCCTATTCTGTGGATTATGGAAATAGTTGGAGTGAAAAAGGAAAGCAAAAAAGTACTCTAAATGACAAACCAAAAACGACATAGGACTGTTTGTATTTTTGAATATTTTGTTAACAGGTGCTTATGAGCTTTGAAGAAGTCAATATGAAACGGTGGTAGGTAAACTGAATCTCTCCATTAAATGACGTAATTCCTGCATCATTAGATTTCTTCTATATTCCTTTGTTTGGGTGTCATTTTGATGGACCTGAAAATGTAGGAGCCTTAAGTTAAGATCTATTTCAGATTTTTCTAGCTTCTCCATTATCTGTGAGTCACCTTTTCATGACTATCAAAACAGAAGGCAGATACAAGTCTATAATCCAAAATATTTGTACCAATTCAATAAAGCTGTCAGAAAATCGGAAGTTTTACCGAAAGAATAACCAAATTACGGAAAAAGTAGCGAAAAACTGGATTTTGGTATACAGCATTCTCGTGGCATTTTAAGGTAGCTGTTAAAAGTCCCCGTTGGAATGAGCGCCGCTAACAATTTTACGGGGGTTAAAAGTCCCCCCAAATGGGTTTTAAAAAATATCTCCCGAACGGTAACTCTTACACAAAAAGTGCTTAGAAAATTTCCTTCAAAAAATTTTAAATAACTTTTTCAATATAGTAGCCGTTTTGAGATAATTCAATCGGGAGAGTTA
This sequence comes from Dasysyrphus albostriatus, assembly GCA_946251815.1. NCBI lineage: Eukaryota > Metazoa > Arthropoda > Insecta > Diptera > Syrphidae > Dasysyrphus > Dasysyrphus albostriatus. Next base: position 146,664,108 of record OX276336.1, read on the forward strand.
CGGATTTGATGTTTCTGTACAAAATGTACCTACTCTACTCGTGAGTTTTTCTTGCATTGTATTCCCCAGGAAAATAAGAAAAGGGTACCTACTAAAAATATATACAGGGATTTATTTTAAGGTTTTGGGAAAGTTCTTATTGATTCGGGCTCCACTACTTTAATCATACGGGATCAAAGGTCACGAAACATGGTATTTTCTTTAAACGCAAGGTGATTAACATAAAATGTGACAGTGGAGCCCGAATTGATGGGGCACTTTCCCAAAACCTTTAAATAAATCCCTATATATATTTTTTAGTACTGCTTTTACTAATTTTCCTGTTGGATACTACGCAGAAAATTTTATCTTGTACTCAACCTCAAAGGTGGTATAATAGAGTACATTTTGTACAGAAACATAAAATCCGTATCCCAGCCGATTGAATTATCTTGAAAACGGTTACTTTTATGAAAAAAAGTTACTTAACATTTTTTGTAGAAAATTTTCTAAGCTATACCTAGTTTTTGACATTTTTCTGAAGGGGTTACCGTTCGGGAGATATTCCTTAAAAACCGATAGGGGGAGCTTCAACACCCCCTAAAAATGTTAGCGGCACTCATATCGATGAGGACTTTTTACGGTCCCCTTAGAATGTCATGAGGACGCTTTTTACCAAAAGTCAGTTTCTGCAAGTTTTTCCTAAGCAAAAAGCTTAAATGTCTTGACAATTAAAGTCACAATAAATCTCATTGCTATTTTGTTAATTTTATTGTACAGTTATCAGGCATATGAATTTTGTCATTGGAACTTCAAAATTAAAATAAATTCTTAGGTCAAAACTGGACTTTTACTACGACCACAATTATATCAGATCCCTTTTTGTCAATATTTCCGAAGTCATGATATATGAATCACCAACTCTTTGTTTCTATCATGAGACTTGATTGAAAAATTTAATATGGCAGCACTCTTTGCCAAAAGCTCAGAGTTTGTTTGTATCTGCGCATTGGTTATTATCCTTGTGGGGGTTTTCCCAGACGAAATACATTTGGTTACCTATGTTTGACATAACTTCTCGAACAAACTAAATCTTATTGAGAGAAACAATACCAACAAAAAAAAATACAACAGCTCCCCACCAAAAAGGGAGTTTCCCGGTTGCCGCTGAAGCGACAAATTAGTTTTTCTGCTGAAACTGTCTTTGTTCGTTTTTTGTAGCATTAACGCCTCGTTAAACATTTAAAGTAAAGGTTCACCGAGGGTCCTGTTTTGGACTTTGTTTTGTTTTTATTTTTGTTTTCTACGGGAAGGTATTTGGTTTTTATTGTAGATGTGTGTGTGGAAGTGGGTGGATGGGTGTCAGGTGATGGGGAAGCCAAAAGTAATTGACTCCTTTCAGACGCAGTCATCGACATGAATAGCGTATGAGATTTTTCGGTATCGAACAGGACCTTTAAGAAGAAAAGGTATAATGTCGAATTTGGCAACAAACAAAAAAAAACAACAACAAATATTCTCAGACAACCAAGCCCACACACCTTGTTTGTTTTTGTGAAAATATAACGTGTAATGTATAAAGTTCAGGGACTTTTGAGTTTAGCTTTTTCACTTTTAAAGACTTTCATGTATCAAACCCGCAGGAATTTTTATTATTTCCTAAAGAAGATTTTCCGAACTTTTTGCAGCAGTTTGATGAGAACGAGAGGGATTACGTCTAGACAGTTAAAAAAAAGACTCTTGGATTAGAATGTGAAGTAAGGATGAAGAAGAATTCTCACAAAATACAAAAATACCATCACGTAGAGGCTCGCTTTTACACTTGAAAATTCCTTTGAAAATAAATATATATGAACAAATTTTTGTTCTTAGATAAAAGGTCCTTCAACTCAACCTAGTTCTTCTTGCGGTTACGATACTGCACTGCAAACACTTATCATCATTCCATAGTTGAAGGAGTAAATGTGATATAGAGGGAACACTCGATGCTATTATGGTGATGGGGTTTTTGGGATGGGATTGAGGTTGAAGAAGAATATTATTATCTCATATCATAGAGCGGAAGAAATGAATTTTCCATTGTTTGCGTCACGTTTGCCTTTGCAGCATTGAAGGAACCTTTTTTTTTGTAAAGAATAGTGGAAGGATGAATGTTGAACCTTGTCCAGTAATAATGCTAAATGGCAATTGATAATGCTTTTGACAGAGTAAAGTAGAAGAAGAAAAAAAAATCGTTTCTGGTTACTATATGATTAAAAAAAAAGTAGACTTGTGGGAACAAAAAGGACGTGGTTGGTGGAAAATAATATTTTTCTTTTTGTGTCATCAGTATAATTTTTTAAAGTCATCATCTATTTTTTGGAGGACAAAAGAATGGATTTGCATTTCAAAACAGAAGGAAATATCCAATTTCAATTTGCAAGGATGAAAATATTAAATTAAATTGACATTTCGAGAATAAATGTAGGTTTTTTTTGAAGAAAGGATTTTATTAACTTTGACATTTTTTTATTGCATAATGTTAAGAAAATTTCCACGTTATATAAACACGTTTCATGCCCTCTTAATTCCAAAAAAGTTTATTTCATTTTTTTCTTTTCTTTCGTGTTAAAAAATAAAAAATAAATGTATAATTTTATTGTCTGTATCTACACGTACTTTTATTATTAACAAAAATTATCTTTGTTCCAAACATTGATCAAAATATGACTGACTGCAAAAATCTCTGGAACAAAGCTCTTATTTTCAGGAGTATCAAAAGGACATGGACATGATGCGTTCTCGATTTTAAAGAATATGTATCAGTGGAAGTTTTGAAAAAGCAAAGGGCCAATTGCAAACGAAGTGTTGAAGAAGTTCGCATGTGCATTTGTAATTAAATCGCTTAAGACATCAAAGGTACTAAGTTTTATCGAAATCTTAATAGCGATATAATAATACTTTATACCGGTTTACTCATTTATGCTAAAGATTGATGAACAGAGAGTGAAATTATAGACACACGAACTGATGCATGCTATAGCGAAAAACACTTTTGCTTGACTTCTTCATCATCGTTTCATTGAAATCCGATTTTAAGTTCCCGAAACCAATATTTTTGTGGCAAGTGAATTTATCTGTAGTAGAAAGGCTATTAAAATCAGATCTATTAGATGAGTATTATTTTTGTATGCCCATAGGGAAATGTAGCTAGGTACACTATGGCGTATGTGTATTTTTTGTTTACTAGTTTTTACCTTCTTAACCATGTGTACATAGAATATCCTGTAATTAAACTCTATTTTGTGAAATAAAAAGCCTAAAAGGACACTGTTAGGAAGAACTGTCATACTTTAAGAAATTTTTGGGCTGAATTTACATCCATGATCCGTATTCCACCATCAGCTCGGCTTTTATAACACGAGATTTCTTCGAGAGTAAAAAGTAATTGGAAAGATTTAAATTGGATTTTGAAGAAAAAGTTTAATATTTTTTGGAATCGTTGCAAGCTTTGTTTAAAACAATTTTCTTGTGTTGTTATATCACCTCAAATTAAGCGAAAAACAATAAAAAACTTAAATTTAACTAATGATTTTTCAGAGAATATAAAAGATATTAGAAAGATTTAAATTTAATTTTAAAGAAGAAATTTTTAAATCTGTGCGATTGGACGGAAAATATTGCTGAAAATAGTGTTTAGGCTCAAATAATTTACATACAAACTTGGCATGAAGTAATAATTTTCATTATTATTCACCGTTAAAAAGTCAATCTAAAGTTTCTTTTAATTATTTATCCTTTAGCATAAGTTGCGTTAATCTCACCAAGTTTTAAAAGAGCACAAAACAATAAAAAAATTTTTGGTCCCTTGAGTTGTAAGTCACTAGTTCCTCAATGGAAAAAAAAACTACATATATGTATGTAAGAATTTTTATGGAAGTAATTTATGCGCAAACAAAAAATGTTTGACGTTTAAATTTTGTTTTATCAAACTGTGAAAACTCTCCAAAGAAAACAAATTTTATATTCAGCACATTTTTTTCCGCGCATTTCACAGTCTCCTTCAGAGTTTTGTTAGAACTGCAAACTGTCGAATATAAAACTTCTTTACACCACTGACATTTTTTCTTTGACGAAGCTTTCTTCTCACCACCAAAATTATTTGTATTCCAAATAAATCTATTCCAAGCTAATGAAAATAAAATGAACCGTTATAAATAAATTTCGAAATTTACTTTTAAGAAAAAAATTCACCTTAGGTTTGAGTCTTTGATTAAAGCATATTATATACATAAACCTTTGTTGAAATTTGCTTTATGCAAAGCTTACACATTTTATAATTTTTGTTCAGTGATAGGTAGCGCTGTTATAAAGCTTTTAGGGCGGTAACTTTATTGACCGTTTAAGTTTGAATTCAAAAATAAAATTAATTTCTTCTTCTCTGGTACGAAAACTGAAGTAATTCAATAATAACAAGGAGTAAGATCGGCACCCATCGAATAAAATTTTCGTCTATGAAGGGTACGCCAGCATCATACTGATGATGAGCCTACTCTCGTTTCTAAGCAAAACGCATTTTGGAGTTGAGGAAACGAAGCTACTTTCGAATTCTCTTCATTTTCGTTTGTTTTTGAGACTAATGAATCGCGATCAAAAAAAAAAATTAAATTTGGTGGCGCAACAGCTCATGGAGAATCAGGGCCTAGTGGCTTACCATTCCTGCGTGCGTGTTGTTGGCAGGAATGGAGAGGACCTACAATTTTTTGCCGAGTCCGAATGGCTTGATGAGAAGCACTTATTCATGACAAGTATGCTCTTGGAGGATTGTCAAGAGGCAGTACCTCGGGAAAAACATTTCTGTTTTTAGGTGGCAGGGGCTGGGAATTGAACCCAGACCTTCGGCATGAAAGACCAACGCACTTACCATCATGCCACGAGGTGCTACTAAAAAATCGCTATCATTCCATGCAAAATCAAACTTTTATGAGCGTAATACAAGACTGATGGTCGGTAATATTCCTAAAGCAGTTCACAGTTACAGCTGACGGGATGGAAAATTATTTACAATATGGTTGGTGGAAGAAATATTTCTTATACAGAAAGTTTAAAAAATTCGTTAAAAGCTCAGTTTTTTAATAGTTATTTTACTGTCTACCGTCAAAAAGCAAACAACAGAGTTGCTAATTACCGTGTTTGTTAACTTTTTCCCCATAAACCAAAAATATATGGCCAATTAATTAAGCAGTTGACTCCCTAAGCTTGGTTGGCTAGGCTAATAGATATTTCTGGCAACTCTTGTTGCGCTATTAGATTCAAATAGATGTTTGCTTAATGGTAGTTAAAATCAATCCTCCTAGAGTAAAGGTAGAATTATATAAGCTGGAAGAGCACTGAAGCTAATGTCAAAAACCAACCAAGAAGTAGCTTTTCGCTTCTTCAAAATTTGAGCAAACCCATACTGTACTTATCATTTATCTCTGTCTGGCACTCCTATTTCGCAAAATTTCAGTTTTACTCAAGTGAAGTGCGTTCGGAAGCGCACCTCACTCCAAAGGCAAAAGTGAACGCAACTAAACGAAACTATCAACTGGGGCTGGTCACGATACTAAACCAAACGATACTTTTGTAAGTATCGTCTCGGTATCGTCAAAATCGAAAAATTCCAGTGTCGGTATCGTTCTCGTATTATTCAGTCTCGTTTAACAAAGTCTCGTATAAGCATCGGTATCAATCTCATCTGGTTTCGGTCTTGTCTCAGTCACAAATATTGTGACATGTTCTTGATCTTGTAGTTGGACTCGCTCAGAAAGTATATTAAAAATCATTATTTTAAATATTAAGAATGAATTAACGGCAATATTTTAAACCATAGTTTCTTTGCTGTCTTAACAATTTTAAGGAGCTTGTTTCACAAAGTCTAAGTAAAGTTCCGATTAGTTATCCGACAGATAAAGTCTGCGCCAAAAAAAACATAGGAGGAAAGAAATGCTGTTACAAAATCGTTAGGGCCGTTTCCGAGAAATCAAGGTATAAAAAAATATGCGAGGCATATGGTGGATTTCACTAGCCTGATAATTTCATTAGATTCAGGGAAACAAAGCATACGAAAAATGGGCGTGGAAGTGGGTGGCTCATATTTGAATAATTGCTTATACAATTTCTCTACTAAAGAGGAAACTGTGGAATTGCTTATTTGAAATAAATTAATTATAATATTCATACAAAAATTTTGTCTGCCGATACCAAACGATACTATCAAAAGTATCGGTAAATTTCGGTCCCGAAAGTACGGTATCGTCTCGTTATCAATTCGGATGCTTTAAAGCTGGTATAGTCTCGGTATCCCCTGCGCTTCGGTTTCTAATACCGATAACAAACCGAGACTGTTCTGGTATCGTGGCCAGCTCTATCCACTCTGCAATTATAGTCGCGTCATAAGTTTTCCATGTACTCGCTTGTTTTTTGCGTCCATTTAAAAGCCCCTCCGAGCATTAAAGTTCTCCCTTTAAATTACAATCGCTTCGCATCAAAAAATATATTTTTCGTTTTCAGGTCGGTTTTAACAGCTAATAAGCTCCCAGGTAAATGTTATAGTTCTGTTTCTTTTCACTAAATTTTTCTTCTGTCATGTACCATTTTTACTCTTTTTGGATGTTTCTTGTTTACAAACATATCTTAGCGCTTACAAAATTAAACTAAGCTTAAGAGTTTTGACATTTGATTTCTAATTTTCCAGAGGTTCTGAGCATTCAATCGATACTGAAAAGGAAACTGGCTGTGCAATAAGCTTGTTTTGTTTTCGTTTCCCTTTAAACTCAACTATTTTACTTCAATAAACCAACTGCACATTTTTGAACTTCAGTATACTGTAAAATCACTAGGTCTGACCGAATAGTTCAAATATTTATAAAAAAAAAAAAACAATATTCATATAAGAATAAATTTATTTACCTTTTTTAGTTTGGATAGGGTTATCTATCAGTCACACAATATGAAACAACAAAACAGTAGCATTGTATTATTAAGCCAAAAAACGATCTTTTAGAGGAAACATCAAAACAAACAAAACTACTTGGAGTAAGAACACACAAGCGAGCAGCTTCAGCCATATTTGTTTTTTTTTATAAAAATAAAACACACTTAATTTTTGTTAATAATATTATATATATTTTTTTTTAATTTGTAAGTTCTGTTTTGTATAACTTACTCAACTCTTTTCCATTAACCTTTATATAGAGTTAAATTTTTGTTTAAGTTTTTAAAATAAATTTTTGGAAATTATATGTATTTAAAACTACTTATTACAAAACAAAATTAATTATTTAAATTTAGCGAGGATAAATTTATAGAAAAAAAATTATATGTTTACAAAATTATATTTTTCTTTTCGATGTAATTTAACTTAATTAATTAGAAAATATATTTACGTGCTGAAAATAAATAAAAAGGAGAAAATAATATTTTTTTCTTTTCATTTCATTATTCAATTTTTTTTTTAAATCGTTGTTTTGGGATGTAATATTATAATTTACATAATGATTCGTTGTTAATTATTTTTTTGGATTCGATTAAAATTTGAAATAAAAATATTAGAATATACAAAATTTCATTAAAGATTATCATTGGCACAAAATGCTATAGGTATAAGAGAAATAAAGGAAAAACAAACGCAAATTATAAAATTAAATAATATTAAAAAAAAATAGAAAATATTAAAACAATAATTTTTACAAAATTTACAAATTATCCAAAAAATTAACTTCGGGTTTCTAATTAATACATTTAAAAATAAATGATCGTTTTCGATGTGGATTACGCTTAAATAACAAACAAGCAAGCATGAACAAAAAACATTCGTTAAATCTTAAAACAAATAAATAAAATATATATTTTTAAACTTAATACTCTTGTGGCAAAATTCAATTACCGAAATGAAATAAAATACATGGTATTATTTTTTTTTTTGTTTTTCTAAGTAAGAAGGACCATTGCAATTACAGTCAAAACTCCAATGATTATGGCTAACATGGTGATAAAATCATTGCCAGTAACTACGCCAAGGGTGCATACTAGTAAGACGTGCTCTAATGTGGTCATACGGTCATCAAGACGAGGTTGTGCCAGTAAGGACAAAGATTTTGAAACTGTCGATGTTGAAGGAGCTTCGGATGATGTTAGGTTGGCAGGTGAGGAAGATGGACGATGACGAACTAATGAATTAACATCTTTCTCAGAGTTTCTGAGTTTCTGAGAGGATGGTTGTTGTCTTTGGTTAGAGCATTCTTGTTTAAATGAGCTTTCTAATGATAAATGACGATGATGTTTTGACGATGAAGGATCTGTCAATAAATCTTCATAAGGCACTTTATGATGTGTTAGGTTTTGAGAAGTGGAAAGTGTTTGTTGGTTATTTCTATAACTAACTAGATCATCTGAGCTTTCGGAAAGCTCATCAGAACTTAAAGCTTTTGGGTTCTTTGTTTCGATTTTATCTGAAGCACTTCTTTCAGTCAATTTTGACGTTGAATGATCAATAAATCCGATGTCTGATTCAGACAACTCGTTAAATAATCTAAAATCTTGGTTAAAATTTCTGTCACAAGCGCTTGGAAAGCTCTCAAACTTATTTGTTGCATAATTTTGTATCTTCTCAAACTGGTTGTCATCCGAGTTCGAATCAGATTCAGAATCGACTACAATAACTTCCGAAGCTTGATGAAAACCAGGGTCATTTTTGTAAACGCTAAAATCATAGCTGACATCTTTTGGTTTACTTAAAGATTCTGCAAGATCGTCTTGGGAACAATCGACGTAGCTGACTTTGGAGACTTGGTTTACAATTTTAAGAGAAATATTTACAGGAGATAAACAGGCTTTGCCTGTAAAATGTGAGACTGGAGCAGCTTTATTAAAAAAATCTTCAAGATCTTCAGAGTTATTATATTTACAATATGAATCTTCCGAACTGTCTTCTCGATCTAAATCTTCGATCTCAACCATAGACAGAACATCAACAGCTTCAGGAGTCAGAGGTATCGTCTGATCTTCCCTCACTTCAGATAAATAATTTTCACTGTGAGAATTGTTCATGATTGAATCAACAACTTCGATAACAGACACTACTTCAGAAGACAAAGTAAGAGAATCTTCAAGATCTAGTGACTTATAAACAGGGGACTCGATTTGAAAATCTTTTTCTTCCGAAGCATTATGCTCGTAAGCCTGCCTGGACTTGACTACATTCGACAGAGCCTCTTTCAGGTTATTGCATTCTTCCACAAATGATTTTTCCATCTCATTGAAATGAAAAAACTGAGTATCCTCTTCATCAATGCACGAAGATCGATCACTGTCTTCATCATCATCTTCATCTTCGTTGTCAGAATCTGTGAAAGGAACATTGAATATCTCACCCAAAGGTGGAATAGACTCTTCCGAAGATGACAAATCATGACCGAGCAGCTGTAATGATCTCAAGCAAGCACTCTGATCCTCTTCATGGTCACTATCACATTCATCACTAAACCTCACCCTATGCCTTGCTTTTGAACTACTTTCAATCGCATCCTCACTAGATTTTAACTTAGAAGATTGATGGTTCAAGCGATCGCTTAGATCTTCAACAATTTTTGTACATTCAGAAATGTTTTCTAATTGGGAGATCAATTGTTTTCGATTCGCGCCAGCGTTTATACGAGAGACCTGACTCAGTACTTCGTGAAGAAGCTGACCTGGACTATTCTGATCTTTGCTACAGATCCGATTATTATCTTCATCATGATCACTAGCTACTTCTGCCGCTGTATCTTCGTTTGAGAAGCTTGTCGAAACTTCATCTTGAGCATAAAGATTTCGTAAATAATCCATATCGGAAGATTCATCGCTTATAGTGACTTCGTTAACAAATGTCTTAGCAACTTCAAAACGACTATTATGGGCCAACTCTACCTCAAGGCTTGCATTAATGGGACTCTGAACGGGGAAATCAGACAAACTGACATTTCCCGAATCGGGATTAGAAGACTCATCGATCGAACTAAGCGAATCGAACTGCTGACCACTGCTCTGAGCTCGAGGACATTCACCCGAAGCATCATCATCGCCCAAATCACTTGTAACTATAATGCTGATATTACTGGCATAGCTCGGAAGATAAAGCCTACTAACTTGACACGGTGACACCTCCTCACTACCCTCATCGATAGTATCCAACTTATAAACTAACACACTCTCACACAACTCGGGATTAGTAGCGGTAGCAGTAGTATCAGCGGAAATCGAAAGAACATCAGGCTTGTTAGGTTCAGAGCGGCGGAACACACCAATGGGACAAGGTACGGTACAATCAACAACTTCAGCTTTTTTACCTGTAGTCGTAGTTGCTGGCGATGATTTCTCGATGCCAAAGATCATTGCCAACTCCTCGGAGGAGTTATACTGGGAGGCACTGCCGCTTCGCTCGCCCTTTTCGCCACCGCTACTGCAAACTGTCAGATTTAGCGGCGGCGATGGTGTACTAAAGCTGAATGGCGAGTTTGTGTTGTTGGGTGTGACGCTCGAAGACTGTACATCGTAGGATGTTGTGCTAAAGGTTTTTATTGGATCAGTGCTGGGTGCATGGAATTCACTACTTGGTGATTTTATGTAATCACTGGAGGAGTACGGGTTAAAGGATGTTATACTCGACGATAGGTGAGGTCCAACTGACGGGCTTGAGCTCTTCAAACAGTCACTCGACGAAGAAGAAGCCGATGTTGTTGTAGCCGTTGTGGTGGCTGTCTTATCGCCATCACATTGCGCCATCGCCACAGGATCACTGACTCTCACCGTAGTTTTACTCACTTCGCTGCGTGCTTGTTTCTCACACTCTTTCATGATCTTGTCAATTTCTTCTTCATTCTCGGCAGCAGTCACATAACCAGATCCTGGAACAATAAGAAGATCGGCGTTGTCATTTTTGCTGTCATAACACCCTGTTGCTTGGACCTGATGTAAATTGTCGTAGTCCGGCGAATCGTTCAGCTGACTGATTTGACGCATGCAACGCTCGGCAATCTCCCCAATGCGTGCCGAACTGGGATCTAGCTTCTGGATCAGCGATGGCATAATAAGCTTCTTTTCAGACGGGTTCTTTACCTCGACTGCATTTTGAACAATCACCGGTGGTTCCACGGTAATAATCTCACTGAGTATTTTTTCACAAACCTTATTGGCAGCAGTTGACACCTGATCGATGGCTTTGATCAGTTTGTCCTCGGTGACGAGTCGTCTTGGTGGGCTTTGTTTGGATCGGATGTCTTCCGCATCCTTGGGCGGGATTGTATCTAACAACATGTGACGGCAGCGTTTAGCAGCCTCAGAAACAGCTTCGATCTGTTCGAGGTCCCTTTCGATGTTAGGTTTAGTAACTTTAGACCGGGACGTTGTGATCAACGCTCCTCGGCGAAGTTCCATCAGGTCTCTAGTTAGCTTTTCACTGCTCTCACGGGCTTCTTTGGCTATTTTATTAAGAGCATCTTCCATTTTACTATTTTCAGGATCTGGAGTCAAGCTCTTTCGTGGAAGCGGTATTGGTGGCTTTGTGTCTTTTGAAAGAACTTCGGGTAAACTACAAATGGCTCCGCCCTGGCTTGGATGACGGAAAGGTATAACTTTGGGACTTGCTTGGTCTTGTTCCCTAAGATTTCGCAAGAGCTGCAGAGTAGAAGGAATATCGTCATCTTCTTTGTGAATATCAGACATGCTCCCTGCACGTTCAAGACTTTTAGCAAGTTCAAGGAAGTCATCGATGTCCCCCCCTGATGGCTTCGCTGCATTCCTCTGAATCAAGGTGTAGATATTGGCCGACTGAGTGCGAGTGGCTCTCTTTTTCTTCAGCGACCCAGCAGGGTATGCAAAATGGGTCTTCACCTGTCCCGGTGGGTCTTTCCGTAATGTCCGCACAGCCAGATCATCGCAAACAATATCCGGGTACTTAAACGGACCCGTCCTCACCTTTTGACAGTCCTTGTCTGGAGTTACATGAAGATAATCAGATCTAGGAGATATTGCTATCGGTCCAACAGGTATGCCAAATGGAGGTTGTTTCTCACCAGCAGCAATCTTAGGGGCTATGTTTGAATGCTTAATATTTCGGTATGCGAAATCATCCCGTACAAGATCTGGTTCTCCCGCTGGCTCATCATCATCTTCATCGTCTAGAAACTCCTCACTGTGAGCCTCTGCGTATTTTTCAAAATTCGTCGGTGTTGGGATATCCCGACGCTCGGCTCTATCAAGAAGTGTCTCGTCACCAAGCTTTAGACTTTTGTAAATCGCCTCAAGCTCATTTATTGCATCCTCCAGGTTTGTTGGCTTCTTACGCATGATAACATCTGGTTCTGGAGGCAGAGCCAATGGCTTTGTGACAACTTTACGTTGTGGTGGATCAGGAGCGAGTTTCATGGACTGGTCAAGGATGTTACGAACCCGCTTCTCGGCCACATACTCATCATACTTGTTTGGAGTTGGAGAGTCTGCTTTGAGACCCCTAGGCATCGCCAGGTCTCTCCTTTGGTAGTGATTTGGCATCGAACTGCTTTTATTAGCGTTATTACGAATTTCAACGTAGTTATTATGACTATCTTTGGAAGGTTTTATCAGCAATTTCCCAGACACTACGCTGTTTTGATCTTCTGATGCAGCGGGTTTTTGTTTTGGCTTTGAAACTTCTGAGTACATTGGAACTGAGTGAAGTTCACCAGCCCGTGAGCTTGATACAGATCGGGGTTTGTTGAAAATTACTTCTGGTCTTTGCTGGTGTGGTTCTCGTCCTCGACGCCAGTACTCTGATGACAACTGAGGGTTTGGTGGTGCTGGTGAATCAGGCAAACCACTCTTTGTAGTTCTTATCAACACCGGAGATGGTGGTTTTGCTAAAATCGGTTTGTTCTCATTCTCATTGAAAAGATGAATCGGCTTTCGGGACCTTGGAGCCCCCTCAGCTACATACCGGAAATCCAGTCCCGCTGGGAGAGATTTTTTTGTCGGGTGAGCGTCCCTTTCAACTCTGGTTATGAAGCGACGATTCTGAGAACTAGCTACACTCGGAGGATGGTTAATTGACGAAGCTGATTGATACATTGGGGCATTCCCCGCCCATATTCGATCGTCGGAAACACAACGACCCCTCATTCCGTTATTGGGGGGCATATGGGAAGCACTTTGATCAAATGCATAGGAAATCGGACGGTGATCGTTATGACCAGCCACGTTAACCCTTCGCGTCGGATCACGAGGTGGCGGCGGTGGAGGCAGTGGCTTTTTGACATTTTGCAAGTGGATGTGACTGTCAAAGCTGATGCTTCGCTTATTGTCATTGACTGTGTTCTGAAGGTTATGTGTCTGGCGTGGCATTCCATAGTTGATGGGATGATGGGAAGCCATATGACTTAGACTTGTCGAATTTCGCATTGTGGGCACATGCATCACAGGCGGGGGATAGTGTTGCCGATTGACTTCAACGGGCGCCATTTGTGGGGGCTGCCCGTTGTAAACCGAGAGGGGAACCGGTTGAGTTTTCCATCTTTGAGCTGGTTGCGCAGCGTACATAACCTGTGGCACCTGTCCATGGCTCACTTCTCCGTCCCGACTCAAACGTTTGTAGTACCTCTCATTTCGAGCTGCCCGACTCCGACGACTCTGACCATTGTTTCCATTTGCACCACTTCCTAGACTCTCATCACTGCGGTATTTTGCAAAAGTTGTCGAAGAGTTCAGCGATATCATTTCCTCCTCACTCGAATGATGACGTTGGGGCGCATCAGGCCCAGATATTTTATTTCGGTCCCGCTTTCCACGTCGATCAAGTGAATTCGTCGTTCGACTTTGCGGATCATAGTCAACAGGTGGCGCTAGATGTGTTGTTGAGTGTGATTCTCTGGCCGCAACAGGCTCGAATGGCAGAAAGAACTCATTGTCCCTCGTCGGACTCACTACAATATGATCGAACCCACCACTGATGTGTTTGCTGTTGCGCTTCTTTTTGTCCTTCTTACGATATTTCGGTGAAACTGCAAAACCTGCTTTACGGTCCTCTTCTGATGACGACTCTGTTTCGGCTTCTTTCTTCTTGCGGAATAGCCGACCAAAGGACCATTTTTTGCTTCCTCCTGAATTGACTTGTGGAGCATTACTCTGATGCGAGTCTTTTTTGTTGCTTGTTGTATTGGCAGCACTGCTGCGTCGATTGATTTCGGAAGATCTCATGCTTGGTTCAGCTGATGTGGTTGGTGGAACAACTTCTTTAGGTAGGGGCAATTGAGGCCTCCACGATGTCTGAACAGTCTGCAATTAGAAAGAAACAAAAATTCTTTTAGATTTTGTTGGCATCAAAAAAAAAAAAGTATTTTATAAATACAAGTATGAGTGTGTGAATCGGTGGATATTTGCTTCTTTTATAAGACGCATTTCTTGAGCACAACCATTTTGGATCATCATAATATATTTTTAGAATTTCAACAAATGAGGAAAATACTTCATCTAAAAATATCTAATATCTCGTCTTTTTGGTTTGTTTTTGAAAAAAAAAAACAAAATAAATAAATAAAATAAACCACACCATCTAGCTAGAAGGAGATGATGCGGCATCATCAGTTATTCCGAAAAACGATGCGTCTTACATCTGTGTGCATTTTCGTATTTGATGATAATCAATTAGTTTTAAGATTGGATTAAGGAAATTAATGACCAACAAATTGAATAAAGGAAAAATATTGAAATCTTTTTATGTACGGTTAATGGTTGAAATAGATTTAGAGGGGTGTTGTAGAGCTAAGTGCTAAAAGAGCAAAATGATTAATTTAATTAACGCAAAATATAAATAATCTCGAGAATCAGGTGTGTTCACTGGCGTAGTTGAGTTATTTTAATTTTAATGAAATATGAAAGGCAGGTTTGATTCTGAATTTTCCGTTGGATAGCGAGTTGGTAAATTTACGTACCAAACAGTGCACTTGATAAGACAAATGTCTCCAAAATTATTTATTAGTAGATATTCACAACAAAGATTCTTAGTTTTTAATGTAGTTTTCGATTGGATTTTCTATGTTTCCACCAAAGGTTTATCCCAGTTCAGATTTAATAAAAAATCTATTTGGTGCTTCCACTGAACAAAAAGATTTAATCAAGATTTATTTTGACAGCACCTTTAAAAATGCAAATGGTGTTTCATTTTAACTAATGAAGTGGAAGTGAGATAGAATGTTTGATTTGTGAAGAGCTGAATTCAGCCATGAATGAATCATTCAGCGCCATATAAGAAAAGGTTAGTTCGATTTGTAAAAGTATTTGTGCTAGAAAGATTTAACAAGATTAATTTCTAATCATCAAGATATACGAAATAAATTTGTATGATAAATCTGCGTGATTTGAAGAAGATTTGAGGTAGATCTTTTTAAATCGCAGATAAGTGTTAGGTGGAAATGTATTATTTAGACTAGTTTTCAATTCCAATCGAATATGACTTTTCTAGAACTACCGAATGTCACCAGTTATGGTGACAAAATAGCTTCTTCAAACATTGATAATTTTGACAAGTAATTTTACAAAAACTTTGTTTGTTCTTATCATTCAATTTAAGAAAACAAATTATCTAAACTAATACATTATACTACTTCTATTAAACTTATATTTGTTATGGCTGATTAGTATCTTTTTAAAAAATGTCAAATTAAGCAATTTATAGGAAATGAGAATTTACTACAAATCTAATAATTTAAATACAAGCTCTTCTAGTAGTTTTTATAAGCTTCGCTAATACGACTTCTTTTTCTGCCAATCAACAAGTAAATAAAAACAATTCAAAATTATCTATAAAATCGTTGAACTCTTTCAACAATAACATTCAGATCCTGACAGTATAAAAATTATTAAGCTTTGTAATAAAACAATGTTATTCTTATTTTGAACAAAATAAATCACAAACAATATACAAAAAAAAAAAAAACAATGAATAAACTTTCTTTTGTTATTATTGTGCCTCAAACACAAAAACAGCTTAACGTCACATCCGACACAATAGCACTTTGTTAGCTTTATTCCATTCCACTCATTCACAATGACGTTTAGTAACAATTTCACTTTTACTTTTTTAACTATGTACATATTTGTCATCTGCGATGACCGACGATGTTTGTTGATTTCACATATCTCAGATTTAAGCTGCGAGTTATTCAAATATTTTACAAAGAAAGCATATTCATATAATTTTTTTTTTTTTTCGATAACCAATCAATATTAACTTTAATTGTGAGTCGACACTTGTTGAAAGATTGTTATTTATAGGTATTGATGATTGAATTTTGCATTAAGATTTATTTTACAGGCATAATATTGCAATTTAATACTTCAATTATTATTTTTTATTGATACATTAATTGATTAATTAACGTATTATCAAAATGAGTTCTAGGAAAGCTTCTGTTTAAACTTTGTTGGTAGAAGACTTTTTGTATAAACTCATAAGGCCAGCAAAGGAAGGTTATATCTGGGAATAGCTTATCTGTTTTTAATGTTCTTAAACGGCTAGACAGAGTTTTAATAGTTGTAAATAGTTGGAACGTATTATTTCACTGAATAAAATGTCACTTAAGTCAATTCTTAGACAATCAATTCTATTGTATAAGTTAGCTAACTTTTAGACAATAGAAACAAAAGTTTATTACTAATTTTTTAGAGTTGGACAAAGTTTATAAAAAGGAATGAACATATCTTAAGACGCTTAGATTTAGAATTTTCTCGAGATGATTAAACATTAAAAAGGAAAGATCTAAAAAGACATTGAAAAACATTACTTTTGAAATTATGAATATAAAAATGGAAAGCAGAATTAAAATCGTATTAAAAATTTAAAATTCTCGTTGTTTAGCTAAAAACGAATCTCTGTGAAGTACTGAAGTTGAACTCAAGATTATACTGATGTGCATGTTGAGAAGAAGGTAAGAGTATTACAGTGGAATCATTAAATGAAGAATTGCAGCTGATTATTATTTATATAATAGATAAGAGGGTAGATCAATAAATACTTGTGTTAGAAACTAATGGTGTTGCCATCACAAATCCAACATTTTGTTTGTCAAGAGGTTAAATAAAACACTGGGGCAGCCAAGTTATAAAGGCACCTAATGTTATGGTTCCACGAAAGGTTTATCTAAGTTCAGATTAAATGAATCTACATATTTAGTGTTTCTAACGCACAAAAAGATTTAAAGAAGATTTTTTTTGACAGCACCTTTCAAAATGCAAATGTTGTTTCATTGTCAGCCATGAATAAATCTTTCAGCGCCATATTTGAATAGGTAAGTTCGATTTATAAATCTATTTGTTCTAGGAAGATTAATTTCTTATCTTCAAGATTTACGAAATAAATTTGTATGATGGTAAATCTTCAAGATTTGAAGTATTAATTTGAGGTAAAATTGTAGGATGGGAATATAGCATTAAAAAAATTTGTTATGAAAATGGAAAAAAGTTAATTTCGTGTTTATTTTTAAGAAAAAAGTATGTCCCTAGAAACGAATAGGGAAAACTAATACTATATTTCCACCAAAGGTTTATCTCAGTTCAGATTTAATAAATCTTTTTGGTGTTTTCGCTACATAGGAATAGATTAGTTTGATTTGTAAAAGTATTTGCCCTAGGATGATTTAACAAGATTAATTTCTAATCTTCAAGATTTATGAAAACAATTTGTATGTTAAATCTTCGAGATTTGAAGAAGATTTGAAGAAGATTTGAAGCTAAGTTTAATTGATTAGATTATTTATGAATAAAAGAAAGAGAATTGAGGATAAAACGGAGCCCTGGGGTACACCGGCATTTATTTTATGGATTTCTGACTGCTCCAATAGAACTTGAAATGTAAATTCTAATTCAACCAAGAAATGGTTCATTGAAACCGAATGCAAATATTTTCACTGTTTTCAAACGCAGGACAGGTTCCACTTTTCGATGAGATGTAACACCTGTTATCTGATAGGTCTAATGATACTTTCGGTGTTCGTTGAGAAGCTGATGATAAATCAGTGTTTTCACAGTGAAACCACTATTGGGACATTGTAGTATTTTTTGGCTTAATTTTTGGTCGTGAAAAATTTGGTTGTCAAATATGATTGTTTTATTTTTCAAGCTTGTTTGAATCTTTGTCGGTTTATATTTGAATCTTTTTTGGTTTTCCTTGCTGATATTAGCTTAATAACATCGGAAACTTACTTTCCTTTTCTTTTACTCTGATAGCCTCTTTCAGTTCGATTAAGAACATTAGTTTTGTGTTGGGTCTGATATATTTTGCCCTATTGGGGATAGAGAGAATAACAATGAGAAATTCATAATTTATTGATTCTTAGAAACTTCAATTTTCAACGTCACGAGGAAGCATAGTTTGGTCCATAAGCTTGCTTTAAAGTGATAATAGGTTTGTTTGGTATCTTTTTCTAAAAAAAAAAAAGTGTAAGACCTGTCAAATTTTGAAAAGAGGGAAAAATTCATTAGAGTTACGAAAATTTGAAAAAAGTTAATAAACGCATTGAAACATGAACTACACCACTTGATTTAAGAAACATCATTTTTGTGTATAAACGGCGATGCCACCTTGCCATCATTTCAATAGATCAAATGCACTTTTATCGTAATACAAATCTACTGCCCTTTAATCGAGCCTACTGCACTTTTATTTTTCGGAAAAGAAAATTATCATTCATCAAAATACATCCACTAATTTGTCAGTTCTCTTCTGAAATGGACAAGCCATTTTTAAGCCATTAAGCTAAGTATACACGATTGGAAGATCTTCCAATATTGACACTTTTTCGCAAAAAGTTTTAACCAGTTTTCTATGAACCCGTGTAAACATTCAATTCAATCTACCAAAGTTGATAGAAAAAAATTGTTCAGCCAATTGTCTGCCAGTTTTTTAACAAAGAATTGGCCGAATGCTTGCAATTGTGTGAACATGTGTAAACAAACAATTTTTCTACTTGACAGATAATTGGACGATTGATCAACTAATTGAATTTTGGAAGATGTTCGTGCGAAGAACATCTTCTGATTTTTAAGTGGCAGATAAGTTTTGTTTGTCGTCGAGGATAGACTAATTTGCTATTTACACAATTGGAAGATCTTTCAACTTTGGCAGACCTGTCAGAAGTCTTTCAATCGTGTAAACAGCCAATTTTGAATTGAAAGACAAAAAAATTTAACCAATTTTCTACCAAAAAATTGGCTGATTTTTGGATAAAACTAACCAACCGTGTAAACAGACAAATTTCACTTGATAGAAAATTTTATGCGCAATTTATTAAAAAAATTAGAAATCTTTGATTTTTTCATTTTATTTGGGTTGGATTTTGTACACTTTTTTTAGCTAAATTTGTTTGAGAAAGTTTTGTAAACCATCCATTTCGATAGAAAATTTCATTCTGAACAAAAAGTTTCAAGTGTAAAACTGTCCAATTTTCAATAACAAAAACCCTTGCTCGAAATATTTCCTTTATACCCCTGATTTGTCGGTCTTTTCAATAGCCTATTGTTTTACATTTAACCAACAACTCCATTAATTTATTGACTTTATTAAGCAGTTAAAACTAGAATATGTAAACAAGTTTGTATTGTATAATTTATAATTGTATAATTTCCATGTAGATAACAACGAGTTCTCGACAATCTTATCTACATTTAATTTTTCACACGTAGACACTCATAAATTTTACTCCAATAGTTTTCGGTACTTAAATAAAAACCGCGATAGTTGCTATCTTAAATTTGTATCTAACTATACAAAAGAAGGACGAATAAACCTTTGAGAAAATCACATTTCTAGCACATTTCAAATACAAAATTAAATCCATCAAACATCAAAAGGTCATTCACATCTTTCTTTCATATTAATTTTTATCATTAACGCATTATTAATAGATAGTAAATAAAACTATAAATCATATTCATATACACCATATACAAACACAGTTCAATATCTATAAGCTTCCTCAAAGATATATACAAAAGTGTGAAATAATATCACACACTCTTTAGGCACAAAACAACACACAATTTATGCCATAAAAATTCATCATATCTTATCAACACTTAAAAACTATTACGTACGTTCGGTAATAGAGATATTTTTTTATATATGTATTTATCTTAAGAACGAATATTTTAATTTTAAAAAAGGAGTTTCTTAAGTACATACTTTTCCAATATTATTCTGATACAAAATAACTCCTTCATTGCTTCTTGATTTTCGATTTGCGGATTTGCTCATTTTATTTTCAATTAATAAAAACTATCAATTTCTAATTTAGATGAAATTGCACTTTATTGAGAAATCCAATTTAATTTATTTAAAACATCTGTTTCGTCGTGTGTTGAGGAAAAAAAATATAAAAATAATTTTTCTGTTTTCTTTTTTAATTTTTACGAAATCTCATTTAAATTATGTCATTCTAGAAAAAAAAAAACAATAAGAATCAAAAGTCTAAACATTAATAAATCACCAACATTTTAAGCAGCACATTTTTATATTAAGATATTTTTAGTTTTAAGTTAAAATGCATTTTATTTTCAAATCAACTTGTCTTTTCGGACAATTTAGAAAATTTAGAAAACATAATTTTTTAAATTTTTTAATATTTTTGTAAGTGGCAGTTTTCCAAAAAAAAAAAAAAAAAAAAAGTAAGAACACTGAGTCAAACAAGAACAAAAATATGCCACTTGGGAATTAATTTACTAAATAACTATAATCTATCGTCAAAATTTTGGGATTTATTTATTTTTATGTTTTTTTTTATAGAAACAATTTTTTTAAATTGAAATCAATTTCCTACTTGAAACAGAAAAAAAAAATTATTATTTTGCAAAAAAAAATTCCCAAAAGGCACACAAAACCGATAATTTTAGATTTCTGCTCACGAATTTACTATAAAAAAAAAATAAAAATAAAAATTTCTTAATTTATTTTAACAACAAATTTATACTCGTAGAGAAAAAAAATTAGATTTGGCGTGCGAACTTTTTCCGTGTTCCACCGCCTCGAAGAATAACTGACTGACTTGGCGAGTAGCCTCTTACACAGAACCGATAGGCCAAGACGAATTCCGCTGGCTGGCGTTTTCGTTAATTTTTTTTTTTTTTGCTTCGCACTCCTTCTCGGGAAAATGTTGAAGTTTTTTACAAACTTTTTTTTTCTTTGTTTTTCTGAAAGATACTCATACGCATTCATGGGATATTTTGTGAGCAGAAAATACACGCTGCTGCTACTGCTGCTGCTGCTATTACCGCTCTCATGGGCTAATCATTTGAGTGGATTTTTTGGATTAGAAATGAAATTAGTACGCATGCTGCATAGCGAATAGTTTGTGGTATAAGTTTGTTTGTATATGTGTATGTTTTGTTGGGCTAAATTGATTGTTTATTTTTGTGATTTCGATTGACCATACGGTGATACGGGTGGTTTGGGGAGATGATTGGGGGGTAAGTCAACTCACGGTTGATAGATAGAAGTGAAGCACTTTATTTTATTTAGTAAAGCGGTTGGTAATTTAAGTTTTCTTGAGTCTTTAGTATGTCAATAGATCGCGTGTAGTGGGTTAGCAAAACTATAAAAATTACAAGATAGATAAGGAGAGGTGGAGAGATTAAGAAGTCAAGTCCCCCACTTCAGAGATAATAATGTGAAGGTCGATTAAATTGACTGAATTTGGTCAAGCTAACTTAAAAAGTCCCGACTGTCGGTCGTAAGAGCTTTGTATTTTAATCTGTGAAGAAGATTGTTAATAAGAAAACAAATAAATTTCAAAGAGTTTCTACAGGGTATTGTATTAAATGTGAAATAAGTTAAATATGTTTCTAAAACAGACTGGTTATTGTTTAAAGGGGCATAGGAAATTTAAGAGAATTCAGAAAAAAACGACAGTTTTCACATATGTAGGTATTGTTGACGAGGATAAGTCGATATCTTCACGTGTTGTCGCATATCTTAAGTCTACGATTTAAGAATCCACGAAACAAGAGCCAGATTATTCCATTTCATAACAAATTATGATGAAGAGATTACAAACAATATCTCTAATGGGGCGCATGCAGTAGATAGTTGATGAATGAGTACATCACTTAGTTTACATTTTTATTACACTGAAAATGATATCAACTCTTGTTTAAGCATTCTTAACAACTTGCAACTTTCTAGATTTTTACTACTATCGAATTTCTAATGCATACGCCCCTTGAAAATTTGTTTACAATGCGATTTGACGATAGATACAGAGTTCCAAATTCTCAATGGTGGAGGCAGCGTTTTAATCGTTAGTTAAGAAATGGAAGGTGCCAAGCCAGTTGCGGACTAATTCAGATGCCTTTCTAGGATTTGTCTTGGATCCTGGAATATCTGCTCTGCCAAAGCTGACTTTTCTTTTTCTGCCGACTCGTGGAACGTGGAATCTTTATTTGTAATTTATTACTTACTACGGACGATTTTGACATAACAGGTTCTTTACCATCCTGCAACTTTGAGTATACACTACTGGCTTCGACAAAGGAGACTTTGACAAAAAGGGCAACCTACACCGCCAGAAAACACATGCAATACCAGCCTTAACTTAAGCTCCCGTATAGGGTGTAGCAATGCCAGTCAGACGAGCGTTAGATATAGAGACACATATCGGAGAGGTCTTCTTTATTTTTGACAAAATTTCAAAGAACGAGAAGGCTGGAGCTATTCTTAAAAGAGATCTCACCAATAAAATGAGAAAAGCAGAGGAAATATTTGGTTACCTAAGAGAAGGCTATCAAAGCCAACGAAGACAGTCAACCTCCGAAGAGGAACAAGCTTAATAGTCCGAAAAAGACAAGGAATATTCCAACTACGAAAAGAGCGCAACTACGTACTCTAAGGGCCAGTTTCTCAGTGCAATATCATTCTAGCCTCAGGGTTAAGCCTGAGTCAACTCCAGAAACATGTTTTTTAGTCAACTGAAATCCTAGTGAGTTAACTCAGGGACCAAACTAAGTGTCTTTTCAGCTTTTCCGCCATCTCGAATTCGATAGTGAAAGTTATTGTCAGTGCAATTGCGTTGTGGTGCCATCCTTAATCCGATGCTTGAAAGGCGTAGAAGAGTGATAACCATAATGTCGCATATCGATGGCTCTAGATTTTTGACAGCTGAAAGATAAAGTTAATTTAACTCTAACCCTGAACTGAAAAATTGGCCTTAAAAGAGGTCAACAAACATGAAGCCGCGTTATTAGAATAGTTACGCAGTGTATAAGTCCTTATAAAGATTTTATTCAAAGTTTGGTAAATGTTTATTCATAAAACATTTTTCAATCCATTTTGAGCATTGTCACTGCCCTTGTATGAAAAAAAAGAACCAACAAGGGAAATCTATTACGTTTAAATGTAGCAACTATTCAACTTCAAAACGAGTTTATCTTAAAGTGACTATTGAACGTTACAACATTTTTTAGAATAATAATTCGGAGTTCAGAGGCATTGTAACTTTACACAGTCTCTAAAACACGTTTAAGATGAGCTCTTCAGAAACAGCAGAGGTTCATTGTGTGTGTGAACCTGTATCAAGGCCAAGTTCTCGGAAATGGTCTGTTCTAAAATTGGAGGAGGAGGGTTCCTTCCCAAGTTTTGAGACGGGCGACATTTTTGAAGGCAATAAGGATAAAAGTTTTCTATGAATTTTTTTTAAATCTCTGCATTTCTTTGATTAAAAACGACTGGGATTGCTTGAAAACTGGAATTTTTTGGCTCGGATAAGAACATCCCAAAACAAGCAAAGGTTTTTATTTAGTTGTCTCTGATGAGCCTTAAGTTAATTAGACAGGACACGATCCGCGGTCTTCAGAAGCTTAATCCACTGGTTAAACAGAAACTGAACAACAAAGTTTTATATATTCTCAAGATCAATGATAGGAGATCAAAAAGACAGTTGAGAAACTCATTTCAAAATGCGATTTGTCATCAGAAGTGTACGAATAAAATAAATCGAGATGGCCCCACAACTGAAACTGAAGCATTCAAAAATGTTAATGACTTTCAGTATCAAAATCAAGATGGCACCACAACGAAAATGCCCTCACAAACTAAAGCAAAAAAAAAAACAACACTCATTTTTTCATTGTAGAGCTAAACGACGCCTTTTGGTAATTTTCACACAGAATCTGTGGTTGCTGAGTCATTTCGAATTGCTCACATAATTCCTAAGCAAATTAATTTGACCATATGAATAAACACTTAAATATGACCCCTACTATTTAATTCAACAAAACAACCCCACAAAATGTTCGCAGAGACAATATTCTAAAAACTTATGTTGACTGGCTACAACACAAATAAAAAAATCAATAAAACCGTCTCGAAATTCGTTTAAATAATAAAAATAAAATCCTTTTAAAGTATATATATTTTCAACCCTCTATTGAATCAACAGATATACGAATAGATCCAGTCTCACTCGAATGTATATTCCCATGAGCAATTTGTGGTAAATTGAAATTGAGACCACCCTGCACGCTATTTGAAAAAGCTTTCAACAAATAATATTCATAGCACGCAACTTCCGACAGGTGTCATTCAGTGTGAATTCTTAATGACTCAGCTATTATCAATTTATGATCATCAATAAATTAAATTTATCTGTATAGGATGAGGAAATTCCTTCTAAACTACAGAGATTATTGCTTATTCTTTCAAAATATGTGTTTAATTTTTTTGTTTAGAGATTTGGCTACATTCCATTTGGGAGATTCATTCGATTTAAATGTGAACGAGAGTAAAAATTAACGTAAAAATGTCAACAATTTTCCACTCAGGTGGATGTCCCCATCGCACCGTCAACGATAGAACAAACAAACAAACAAAAAAACCAACACTCACAAAAAAGGCAATCAATATGGCGGCGTTCCAAGTTGCTTCATTATATATTTTTATTTTAGATTCATGTTTGTCACACATTTATATCGCCTCCGCAAGCAGATCACATCATTCACAAGAATCGAGTTTGACGACTTTTAGACATAAGACGCCTTCACTGCGATGTCAGATGAATTGCGGTTTGATCTAATGTCGATGATTTTCCTATGGCGCTGATGCTCATGATTCAGAGTGAGTGTAGAATTTTCAGGTCAACTGTCAGTGGTTTTGGTGACAGCTAATTGATGCAGCCGCAGTCTATTGACATGAGGATAAACGCGCTTAATGATTTTCATACGCCAGACTCACCAAACCACACTACCATACTGAACTGACTGGGCGAAACCAACTTCGTTGAAATATGAGTGCTTCTATGATGCAAAAGCAAAAACGCTTCCGACTACAATATGTCGCGCATTTAATTGAAGAGGTAGTAAATAGTTTTAGTACCGTTTTTATTAGTTCTAATGCTGATTGCTAACATCATGGATGAAATAATTAATGCTAAGGTCGTTAGAAGGAAAACGATTCTATTTGATCAGTTTGGGTAGGAAATTTCAAAACAAAATGCATTTCTCATAAAATGCATTAATTTTTTTTTTTATTTAATGAAGAGTCTGTGATAGGTTATATTTTTTTTGTAATTAAATGTGAATGTCATAATTTTTAAAATCTTTTCATTTTTAACGACTTTTTCCTCTTTTTTTATTCTGTTAAAATTAAATACAGCTAAAGGGTGATCCTTGTACCGAATATATAATTTATTATGTTGGCAACAGTAAAAACAAGACACTTGTCAATAAACACACGTGTACTTAAAATATTAAGTGTTTGCATGGGAAACATTTACGAGACGACCGCTCAAAGCGTACAAATTGTTAAATTATTGTTCTACTCTACAGAAATAAAATTTTCGACCCTGTACGTTTTGTGTGTAGCTAGTCCTGCTGAACTATAAATGTGCAGTTTGGTCAAAAAATTTGAGCAAAATGTAATATTGGAATAGAGTTAGAGGTTGTGGGGATGTGGTACTCGTTAAGCTGAAAAAAATTGATGTTTGTGTTTACACTAAGAACTAAAAGCCAGACAAAATAATTGGCCCAGATTGGGTTTTTCAAGCAGCAGTAATTTGATGAGCTTCTACATTCACATGTCCACCAAGAATAAAACACATATAGATTTCAAATTTAAACAGGATTACATAAATGAGTTCGAAACAAAGAAAAAATTGTACCATTCTAACGCTGACTAAGAAAGGTAGCAATAGTCTTATATTCTGACACACAATTTCGGCGAAGCTTATGACTACACAGTTTAGCTCCAAAGTTTGCAAGATTCCTACAAATGATGCAGAATATGATGACAAAAATTCTTCTGAACCCGGTGTTCTGTAGGGTTTTTTAAAGGTGACATCATTATCGGTGACTTAATTGCTAAAGTTGGCCTGGACAACGTTGATCTTGAATACGTTTTGGAAAAACATTTCTTAGGTCAGAGAAACGGAAACGGTTGACTTTTGCAACGCTCGTCAGCTTGTGGTTTGTGGATCCTTGTTTCCGCATCTTACACAAAAGGTTTGTACGTTTGCCTTTTGGATTTATACTGCAAAAAAAACGTGCTTTACATTGCCTTGTGTTCCTTTATTCTGCAGCACGAATATTGAGCAACTCATAAAATATTACAGGGCTGTGTATGATGTGACAAAAGGGCAATGATGAACAAGCCTGTAAAAAATGCGGAACTTTCTGCAATCCCGTCCTGTTATGGACATAAGCTGCAATCTTTTGGTGATAATGGAAGACCACCTAAAAAGATGAATGGAGCGGTTCTGTGCACTGCTCGCTGGTCGATCAGAAGGATAGAGTCATCACTCTAGAGGCACCAAGCTGGATTTTGCAGTGTCCGATCCTGTGTTGATCATATTGACTGCGAATAATTCTTGAACAATCTCAAGCTAGTATCGATCGCCCCTATATTTTCTGTTCGTCGATTTTGAGAAGGCATTCGAAATGGATACTCGCGAATGTATCTGGCGATCACCTATCATCAGAGGTATCCTTTAGGAGATAGTTGATATCATTGAGGAACCATACAAGAACGCAAGGTATCGTGCTGCACAATGGACAGTTTTCCAATTCATTCAAGGTGCGTCAAGGAATAATACAAGGAGATTTGTTGTCACCAATACTGTTTTAATGCCAATCGATGATGTATTGTTGTTAAAATGAGAGAAATATCTCAAATAGGATTAAGTTGGCAGTGCATTGGGAATGCTTTCTCCCGTGTGGAGCTTCAGCATTATAACCCTACGTACCAAGCTGAAACTCTTCAAGTCCAACGTAAAATCCGTTTTTTTTGTATGGCTGTGAAACCTAGAAACCTAGAAATACTTCGATGACATCTCAAGTAGACCACAGGCTTTTATCACTCGTTGTCTTCAATAAATTATGTTGATCTGTGGAACAGAACTCATCATAAAAGAGTGGATCTTGATATCAGGCAAAATGGCGATGGATTGGCCATACTTTGAGAAAACCAAACGACAACACAGCGAGGCAGTCCTTTGTGTGGAATCCTCAGGATCTAAGGCGAGTTAGAACACCAAAAAACACTTGGAGGCCAACTGTACAAGCTCAGTCCATTTAATATTCAAACGAAGGCAAATATTGGGAGGAGTTAAAGTGTTGCTGCGAAGGCTGCAGTGACCGGACCATATATATATATTGAGTTCACAAATGTAATTACTGTCAGCGCTGGTAGGTGTCACGTCACACAGTGGCCTTTTTGTTGTATTTTTGTCCCAAAAATCATTTACCACGCCAATTCTTAGTAAATACAAATGAAATTTAGTTATTTGACCTTTGAGGACGGTTAGTTCATTGGGAATGCCTATTTTTTATTTTCTTTCAAGTGATCGCAATTTAGGTCAGAACTTGGTCTCAAATTTAAAAATTTCAAAAAAAGGAAGTTACTCAAATTATGTTTGAAATGTCTTAATTTTTGAATGATGTAAAATTTGATCAGCAACAAATTAAGTTAACTGCCAAAACTAACAAATTTATTTCAGATTCGATCACATTGTGTCTAAAAATTATTTTCAATTTATTTGGTATAGATTTTGTCCCTTGGAAACATGGCTCCAAATTTTGGACTAGAGTTTAAAAATTTGGTACAAATCTATACTGGAATCACTTTCATATGTAAGCATATATACGAGTATATGTAGGTACATCCAAATTTTTCAAACATAAATTTGAATTAGTTCCTGACTTGGACAGTGTTTTTTGTTTCTGATTGTATTTGAATAAAATATGCAATACTTTTGAACTCGGGGTTGTCAAATCATTAAGTGTATCATATGAAATGATTTTTGCGGCCACCTTCTTCGTTTCACACTGCACAGTACAGTGCTGCTTTCCTTGGGCAACAAAAAAATACACGTAAGAATTCAACAAGAGTAACGGCTTCTCCAAAAAAAAATCAAAGCTAAATAAAAAATAAATGGAAAATCTACAACAACTGCATTCGAAATCAAAAATTAATTGTAGTTTAGTCGGTCTCATTTGGTAGTTGCTAAATGTTGTCTGTTTTATCAAGCACGTCTAAAAGTAAATCAAACGTTTTCCTGAATTTTAAAAATGTTTTATTAATTTTGTATTTAAAATGTAATTCACATTTTTTTAAATTTTGTTGCTGTTAACTGCTTCCCCAATTTTTACGAATTTCTTAATAGCGCATGGTCATGTAATACAAAAAGTATTTAATTAGTAAAATAAAAATCTTGTGCTAGTTATTTTAGAAAAATCCACTGGTGGCACTATATTTCACATATTTTTTTTTCAGGTGTGATTAGCGTATTTTACTCGAATTTGCTTTTGAATTAATAAATTAATTGATGCCTCTAGCCATTATTTTTGTATTTAACGGGTGATTTTTTAAGAGGCTTAGAACTTTAAAAAAAAAAAAAACACAAAAAATTCGAAAAAATTAATGAAATATTTATTTGAATCGATAGTTTGAACCTTGCAATTTAATGTTTAAAGATAATTTCATGCAAATGTTGACCGCGGCTGCGTCTCAGGTAGCCCATCCGCTGAGTCCAATTTTGGCATACTCTTTCACACATATCGGCCGGTATCTCACGAATGAATGCATGGATGTTGGCTTCCAGTGCGTCAATCGAAGCGGGCTTGTCCCTATAGACATTAGCCTTGACATACCCCCACAAAAAATAATCTAATGGTGTCAAATCGCACGATCTAGGCGGCCAATTGACCGGCCCGAAACGTGAAATTAACTGTTCACCAAACTCGCCTCGCAATTGCGCCATTGTTTCGCGTGCTGTGTGGCATGTGGCACCGTCTTGTTGAAACCACATATCATGCAAGTCAAGAACTTCCATTTCGGGCAAAAAAAAGTTTGTTATCATCGCTCGGTAGCGTTCACCATTGACAGTAACGCTGCGATTCGCATCATCTTTGAAGAAAT
This sequence comes from Dasysyrphus albostriatus, assembly GCA_946251815.1. Taxonomy (NCBI): domain Eukaryota; kingdom Metazoa; phylum Arthropoda; class Insecta; order Diptera; family Syrphidae; genus Dasysyrphus; species Dasysyrphus albostriatus. The sequence goes on from OX276336.1 coordinate 146,693,509, forward strand.
ATGGCCCAATAATGCCGCCGGCCCATAAACCGCACCAAACAGTGGCTTTTTCGGGATGCATTGGTAGCTGTTGCAATGCTTCTGGCTGATCTTCACTCCAAATGCGGCAATTATGCTTATTTACGTACCCATTCAACCAAAAATGAGCCTCATCGCTGAACACAATTTTTCGATAAAAAAGCGGATCCTCGGCCAGCTTTCCAAGAGCCCATTCACCAAAAATTCGGCGTTGTGGTAGGTCGGCTGGCTTTAGTTCTTGCACCAGCTGTATCTTAAAAGGCTTTACGCCCAAATCCTTCCGCAAAATTTTCCACGTAGTGCTGTAACAAAGGCCTAACTGCTGGGAACGGCGCCGAATCGACATTTCGCGGTCTTCTGTCACACTAGCTGATACGGCCGCAATATTTTCTTCACTACGCACAGTACGTAAACGTGTTGGTGGTTTAATGTCCAACAAAGTAAATTTGGTGCGAAATTTGGTCACAATCTTCCGAATAGACTGCTCAGAAGGTCGAGAATGCCGACCATAAAATGGAAGCAGCGCGCGATGAACATTTCGAACCGAGCACGAATTTTGATAGTAAAATTCAATAATTTGCAAGCGTTGTTCATTTGTAAGACGATCCATGGTTAAATTGCAAACCAAACTGAAGCTGTTTGACAGTGACACAAGGTACTAAACACACGTCAGCTGTCAAAACCAGTGTTGCCAAAACCAAACCAGCTAAAAAATCACCCGTTATTTATTCCCGGGTAAAAAGAAAAGAACAAAACAATTATTAAAACAAAACCTACACTCAAATTTACGGCTATTTGGTTTTTAAAATTTCTAACAATTCCTTTTCGTTGAAATTTAAATACCTACAGAAACATATCTATTTTTATTTTATGACTTAATTTAGAACCTTTGTAACAATCTTAACCCGTATTTATGTGTATGATTAAAAATCTACCCACATTAAATTACTTTTCTAGCCTAACACCATTATCATATGTTTGTTTTAGTTTATTGTACACTTTACACAAAAATTTGCATTTTCATTTCAGTTTTTGTTACGTTCTTATGAATTTTCATATCAAAGTAGGTTAGGGTGATTTCTTTAAAGAGTTCAAGACAGCAGTACTTATTATGCGAACTAAGGTTATCAATTCATTAAATTCACTTTCTCACATGCTTTTAGGTCTATTGTTGATTTTTGTTTATAATCAACAAAGAATTGTATTCGAAAAAAATAAACTTTTCTTGTGCAATGTTCTTCTAGCAATTTAAATTTCAGACACATTCTACATTTTGGAAAACACCTTTTCTTCTACATATAGTTAGTTTAGGTTTTGGGGAAATGTTTTGTGAGTAACGAAGAATATACTGGGCAGTGGAGTGTCCTTACCTTCGACTAGCGGTTAATGTCAGTCATTGGCTTAACTCTTTGACATTTGTTACCTTTTTGTTTGTTCTATAGGAAGGTAGGTATGTTGACTTGACTTAAGGTCAAATGAATTAGGTTTTTAAGTCACAACATCATCATAGTAGAAGTTCTTGTTTTTGAGATAACTGACTTGTTTAATTTAAAGTGCAATTAACGTATAACAATAAACAAAAGCATTGTTCACCTCCAGATACCCATACACTCGTACATGAACGAAACAATGTGACAAAAGTTCATTTGCTTAAGTTGACCTAAAGGCAAAGTATACTCGTTCTACCTGATCTTGGTGGTCACCGACTGGTAAATTATTTACTTCAAACCTGAAACAAAGTACCTACATATTTTTCATCAATTGCGTCATGAATATCCGCCAGCGGAAATATTTAGGTACAAAATTCACATCCGAACTAATCTATCTTAATTCCACAAACATAAGATTCAAAAGAGATGAAAATCACTTTTTTGAGGTTTAACACATTTTGAGAAACCCCAAACAATTTGTTTATAATAAAAAAAAACAAACGCAAACAAATTATAATTCTGAGAAAACATTTATTTTTGCGTTTGTTTATTAAAACTAGGAAATTTTATTGTGAAAATTTTATTTTATTTTGATGACTTATTAAAGTTCAAGGTCTTATATACGAAATGATGAAATGAGATTATAATTTTTGATGGAAATATTTTTATTGTGGTTTGTAAAACAATAAAAAAAAATTAAAACTATTTTCAATATCTATACTCATTAATTTTATTGCGAGAGAATTTATGTCAGATGAAAGTAATATAATTTGACAGCTCGATGAAACAACAGCCTTGTTCTTAATTAGGAAGAGAAGTTTGGTTTGTTTAGTGCGAGTTGTTAATTAATTATATATAAGCATTTGATTGATATTTCCTAGGAAGCTACTATAAAAACTAATAAAAGCAAACACAGTAAAATCAGTCTCGATATTTGGATAAATAAAACTCCCAAACCTACAGTATAGTCTGAAGGTGATGGAGGAAATTTAGACGGATGGGACTACTTTTAAAAAAGAGGTTTTTAGGGGCCTGATTACATTGTGAACACATTTTTTTTATACAAATAGTTTTTGATAGTTTTTCAAATAAGGGAATTTACTTAAAAATTGCAAAATATCCTAAGTGCATATTTCCGCAAATTATTGTATAATTCAACTAAATGGTTGAATTTAATTTCTTTATAGAAAACAGCTCGTCCCCTGAATAGCAGAGTGGGTTACCTTAAAATCTGGAGTTTTTCAGAAAAGCGATTTGGTGTTTTTGTTTCTTAAAAAAATTATTTTTGTTAAAGGAGAGACAGACACAATCCCGAAATACCGAAAACCCAAAATCTCACAAATCCAGAATCCCGAAAGCCCTTAAACCCGAAAGCCCAGAAATCCCGAAAATCCAAAATCCCGAAAACCCAAAATATTGAAAACCTAAAATCCCGAAAAACCCAAAATCCCGAAAGCCCAAAATCTCGAAAACCCAAAATACCGAAAGGCAAAAATCCCGAAACTATTTTGATGAAATTATAAAAATATACTAAATTTGAAAAAAAAAGTGGATCTGTCCTCATAGAATTGAAATCAAATAAGTTTTACTAAATTTTGAAGTAAATGCATTTCACCTACATTTCAAAATAAAAGTAAACTACAAACAAAGCGTGAAAGCATGGGCTGGAATAAAATTATAATCACCAACCGTACATACGAAACCTCGAAAAATGTATTTAAAAAGTTAGAGCAAATTTTTCATTATGCATATTTAATTTTTCGGGATTTCGGGTTTTCAGAATTCTGGGTTTTTGGGATTTTGGGTTTTCAGGATTCTGAGTTCTCGAGATTCTGGGTTTTCGGGATTAAGGGTTATAGGGATTTCAGGATTTTGGGTTTTCGGCATTTTGGATTTTTGGGATTTTGGGTTATCGGGATTTTGGGATTCTGACCCCAACCCTTATAAAAGTTCAAGTAAACCACTACATTTAATGAGTAATTGAATTTTTTCATTTATATTTAAAAGTAGGGAATTGAAAAAGTTTTTGGAGATTTTAACTACAATTAATTTGAATTGAACTTTTTCCCTTTATTCTGATTTTATGGCAACACTACTAGATATACTCGTATCTCATCTTGGGAACACTAAATAAATATAAAACCTTGAAATTTATTTGGTGTTACTGGACTTAATTGTGTTCTCGCCGCCAAAAAAACCTTGCAGCATTTTATAGATTTATTAATCAAACGTAAAAAAAATTAAATTAATTCGAATTTCCCTTACAAAAAAAAAATACCACGGAAATAGTTAACAATGATGTGTATCTATTACTCAAAAATAAAACACGTGCTTATGATTGAGGGGTCAGCTGTTGTTATTATTGGTTGACTTCGTAAAAAGTTATTTCTGTATTTTTTTTTTTCAAATCCAACCATAACTTGGGGCTATCGATCATGTCTTAATATGAATTGAATTTATGTTAGACATTTAACTGAAAATTTGTATTTTATTTTATTTTGTTAATGTGTTTTCTACTCATTCACAATTCATTTAAATATTCATACTAAGAAACTTTAAGATTAATTATTCATTTTGAATAGAAATGCGTAAAAGCTAATTTTGATTAACAAAATCTGTCACTAAGCATCTTAACCAATTTCGCTTTTCGAGATCTAAAAATTATAATAAAGATTTGTTTGATTTAATTAATATGAGAAAGTATAAAGAGTTTAATAATTATAATTAATCATTTCAACTATTTTTCTGTCCACTGTAACTTTTGAGTTATTGCACGTCACTAGTTAGATAGAAGTTTTGTTGGGTTACAATGCATTGAACAGTAATTAGATAGTTAATTAGTTAGTTAGTTACTCAGCTAGTTAGTTTGTCAGTTAGCTATTTTGTTAGTTAGTTATTTTGTTAGTTAGTTATTTAGTTGGTTGAAAATTTATTAAACCAAAAAGATAGTTTTAAATTAACCATTCAATCTTAAGTTTAATACGTTTTGGCGAAAGGCCGTCTATGAAATTCTTTCAACGTAGAACAGTTGAAGTCGGAGAATAAACAAGAAAAAACAACAACTTTTAAGTTAGCTTAAAGCACTGCATCTAGTATACTATTGCCACCTACAAAAATTTATATTTTTAAAATAAACTCATAAATAGTATCAAAATTTAATTTTTTTTAAATAAATTTTCAAATTAAGTTAGGCTTTTGTCAAAAAAAAAAAAACATACCTACAAAATGATACAAAAATGAATCATGAAGAACTCTATTCGAAAAATAAAATAAGCGGAAGAGAACAAACTTCAGAAGTGGGATAGTTTTAAAATAAGAGTGAGTATTTGGATGGGAGGAACCCCTTTAAGATTTTCTTGTATTACTTTTACATTTGCTAAAGTCCCCTTTGCCTTAACTAAGGCATCTTTTGGTTTTTTTTTTGTAATCTTATGTCATTTTGACTACTAAAATTACTTCCAGTGTGAATACTGTGCTGCTAGTGCGAACTTTAAATACAAATTTCGGTCGAAATAATGAACAAACTGGAGAATATTGCAGCTGTTGTAGAGTTGGTATCTCAACAAGAACACCGAATACCCCAATATTTTGAAGATCTCAGCAACTTAACATTATAGCACTTGCCAGAGATCATTTTGGCATTAGGATCTCGGATTTTTCACTTATTAGGTTCAATTGATTCAGCGACAATCGTTTCGCTATCGCTTACCTATATCTTTGGGCGTTAAAGCAGCCCAAAATGTCACGGTTTAGAGCGTGTTTTTTTTTTTTTTTTAGTAAAAATATAACAATCCCATTTTCTAATTCGACTTAGGATGGAAGAAACGTTATAATCAGGGATATGATTGTGTCTTTTTTGGGCGTTTATCGTATTAAAGTATCGACTTTAGGTACCTTATACGTTCCATGTCCTTCTGATTCCAAAATTATAAAGTTTATTGTACTTTTTTTTCGGTTTTGCCTATTTTCCTTTTTTTCAAGAAAAAAAAATTCTTAAAATACAAAACAAAGGTAGTGTCGGGTAGGAAGTGACTACGTACGTACTTTTATTACCACCTAAAACAAACTTTGTTTAAACATTGACTAAATCGGCCAATGTAACTATCTCTCAAAAAATATTTGTTAAACTTTTCCACACTTCAAAAATTGGTTTATTTTTAGCTGAAGAGAGTGTTCACCAGATAGTAGGTTAGATGTCAGAAAAAAAAACAAACAAAATCTCGCCAAAAATTGCCACTAAACCATTCCACAATTTTTTCAGCAATTTGCTTTTCTCTGATAGAGTTTCATTACAATATCATAGAGTGCTAATTTTTACTCAAAAATCTGGGAAAGAAAGCTATTATTTTCATGAAAGAATAGCTTTGAGAACAAGTGTTCTCAATTTCAAAGAATATCAAGGAAAATTTGGAAGGTGCTTTTGGTCTAAAAACTACCAACGTCAATTCCAAACAAAATCTTTTCAGTGGTTATATTCAATATAGAGCTACCAAGACACGATTATCGATTTTTCATTTACAAATATTGAGGATTTGGATTTTGTTTAGCTAGATTTCCAGGTAGGTAAGAGCCAAAAAAGCCGTCCAACAAATGATTTAGGCACACTTTGTACAATAATCGTGTCGTGTAATTAGTCGCTTTGGTGCGATGTTGCTTAGCCAGTACGAAGTTATTTTAAACCGTTAGACTTTTATCGCTAGTTTTGACCTGTGATTAAATATTGATGCTATGGGAACGCAGACGATTCAAGGCATTTAAAAACCATATTTGATCAGAAAATATTAACTTTTTAATCATTGAAAATGTCTAATAGCATAGCGTTTATAAATAAAACCAACAGATGGCCCAACTTTTATTAAGCTTAATAATTTTAATTTCAGCTGAAGATTGAAAATATTGTTAGGCCTTTTGAAATTATGCTCATTTAGACAGATGACAAAAATGTTATGCATTATTTCTCAATGACAACAATTGTACAACTTTTAATATACGATTAAAGTATATGTATATATTTAAAGCCTATTAGCACCGTTATAAAACTTAGAAACACCACAGAATTTCATTCACATATCCAAAAGTTGGTTTAATTTGGAGATTAAACCTTTAAGAAATCTTATCGAAAATAATAAAGTATTGGAAATGAATTCTATAATTTATAGTCAAATAATTACCTGAATAATATTAAGCATATTGAAAAGTTCAAAAGCAACAATTGCAACGGACTCTATACATTTATCATACATCAAAGAATTTATCTTAACTGATTTCACTTTTAAAAAATGTTATAAACATTTCACCTTCGCATATGATTTCACTTTTTGTGTTTTTTTTTATTTTTATTCAAACGTCTAAACCGAATACGGTATTTTGCTAAAATCTTTTAAACTGTTTCAAATAAGGTCATAAAACCTCAAGGTTATTCCATCAGAATACCTTTTATTGTATATGCAAATTATATACTGTCAATGAACAACGAATAAGGCAGTTGGATAAATATTAATTCTCATAAAAAAAAAATAAAAATAAAAAATCTTTTCTTCACACGTTTGATTTTCATTTGATCACCCGCGTAGGTTAAAAGTCCCAAGCGAACTAAAAACTTTTCAACACACATCCGAATCAAATCTAGCTAAAAAAAGAAAAAAAAAACAATTCCAGTTTTGTCATTTTATTTGCATCTGGTCGCGATTTGTATTTAACAACAAAACAAAAAAAAAACAGTATTAAACACTATAAACCCCGAAGTACTTTAGAAACACCATCAGCAGTAGCAGCACGAAATAATTCAAATAGAACATTAGCTGGATTATTTTATGCCTCAAGTAATCTGGAACACGCACCCAGGTTAGTTGGAACAGCGGACTTGAGTCGCCATTGACGGATTTGTGTACAAAATTTATATAGAAACAAAACAAACAAAAAGGCAAGCAGAGCCAAGTTGGCAGAACACAGTGCAGAACTGAATCGTCAATGTCTGCAAAAGTACATAAAAGTATCACTGTTTTTTTTTTTTTTTCTTCTTTTTTATTCTGTTCACCTTGCCCTAGGTTTGTCACTCTTAATTAATCGTTGTCTTACGGTGATTTACGTTTCAATTAAAATTTAACTTGAAACAGTGAAAAGTTTTTTTTTTCATTTGCAATTGTTTACATTTGTTGCGGTAGTGCGTACACAAATTACCCAAAGCCAACTGTAAAGTATATTGTTACGTCACTTTTGTTCAAATCGACCCCGGATTGTGGTTTGTTTTGCACGCGACGCGAATAAGCTGCCGATGAAGCCAAAAGTTTATTAACCACTGAGATGCCGATACGATGTCGATGAGAACTTGAGTGTGGTATTTGGTTTGGCATTTTAATGTCGAAATTTGAACAGATGAAGTTCAGATGAGTCTGACTTGAGGGTGGGGGTTTCTCATATATGTATCTATGAGTGTTGCCGATGTAGGTTAAAAATTAATGAAATATGATTCAGTATAAGAACTCAAATGGAAGGTGAACTTTGTTATGAATAAATTTAGACTGATCCCAACAAAACCGAAATAAGAAGAAACTAATGATACTATTATTCTACATACGTTTAGTTTACTCCGGTACTTTAAAACGTTTAAGAAGTAATAAGTAAGTTCTTGATGGAAACAAAAGCTACTTTTAATTAATTATATCAGTCTATTAGATAAGTACCTTTACTGTGCATACAACGAGTTTGTAGGTTTTAGTTTGATGTGTAACTATGAGTTTGATATGCAATATTATTTAGCACTAAGTACATAAAATACCTCGTTAATAGATTTGAATAAAACCAGACGGGAATGAAAAGATCTAGCTAAGGTAGCTGTGCAAGAAATCTCGATGTTGTTCAATAAAAATCATCAAGCATTAAAGGTCAGAGATATAATGGAGTTGATTTAAGTTGTAGTTATGCATACCTGAGCCTTTAGAAATGTAAAAGGTAATGGGCTATCTGCTTGTTTCTTTTACAATAGGATTTGGAGAAAACACTATTTAATATTTTGAAACGTTTTGATTGGCTTTATTGATTTAATTCTTGGCTTGCTTGGCACAGTAGAGAATAGACCATCCTGTCAACCAAGTTTTTCAGTATTTAATAGCTTTACCAATATTGTTCTTAAGAAGCTGAATCGTCTGTGATGGATTTTTCGCATAGTACCAATCTTTAATGACATGGCACACAAAAACTGCAACGCCACCGCACTGGTCCGTTCGTCGAATTTTGGCGACGAAAATAGTTTCCCATGCCAATTTTTGATACAAATTAATGGAGTTTGGTACACTATAAAAATTAATTAATTTTGGTACCTATACGTAATTACTTAGGAATGCTGAATTCTGATAGATGACAATTGAGTAAACCGTTAAAATAACTTATGAAACAATTAAAATATTCTTTAATTTAAAGATAATGGTAATGTTAACTATTAATATTCTTTGACTGACGCTAGATTTAAGTAATGCTATCAGAAAAAAAAACATCAACATTATTAAAATTTTTAATTAATTTAAATTGCATTTGATCATTTCGAGTTTTAGAGTAGTTGATCTAAAATTTTGCTGGCAACTTAAAACGGTCAAAATTGTCAATTTTCTTTTACATTAGGTCTTTAGATAATTTCCAATAGAAAACGTTTTAAAAACTAGCACTAAAATAAGTTGGGAACATTGCTTGACATTTTGAACTATTTTTTTTTTTCAAATTATGTACAGTTTAGTACTGGATTCGTTTTTATATGAAAGTAGGACATTTCAAACCTAAGTACTTTTTTTTTTAATTTTGGACCATGTTCTGACCTAAATTTTGAAGCTTCTTTTTGAAGTAGAAAAAAATAGGCACCTGAATTAAACCATTAAGTGAACCATATTTCACTAATTTGTATCTAGAATTGGTGTGGAAAATGATTTTTCTAGTCAAAATTCGACAAACCGACCACTGTGCGCTGGCGCCGTCAAATCTCATAAGCATCATTAACACATTATTGCACTATAATTGAACTAAGTATTCAAAAAAAACTCCATGATTGGACGGTTTGTGTAGATCTCAGCCTTATATTGCTGGAACCAAAGCATCCCCAGGCCCAAATCTTTATATTCTAGGCAAAAAAAAAATCGGTTGTCATCGCTCCATAGCGTTCTTTATTAACTTGGTCACTAAAAAAATCACAAAACACATTGGCAACTCTATGACTAGGTTTTGATTTCTGAAGCACCATTTTTTTCGAAAAAATAATATTTTTTCATCAAAAGAAGATGTTCAGATGAGATCTTTGGCATTTTGAGAGGATTTCAAGTGGAAAATCACTAGCACCAGAATTTATTCAGTTATTTATCAGCAAACTAGTGGAACGAACCTTGTCCACGAATAGTTTGTTAATTATTTCTAATGAAATTCGCATTCAAAATTCGCACTATTTCGGCAAAGCAGCATCCATTTTGAAGTTATTTGGCAATAATCCAACGAACACGACTGGTTATCTGGTTTCAGTGACCCATCATCAGCTCAATTTTAATTTAGGAGATGATATTGGTTCCGTCTAAAATTAAGTATGTTTTTAATAATATGGTCTAAAAATATGAAATTTATTACTAGAACCTAACAAAAAGTGGCAGAATTTTGAATTGTGACCACTTATCTTAAAAGAAAAAGGCTTAAGGGCCTATCTAATAGTATATTTCCACCAAAATAAATTTAGTTTAGATTTAATAAATCTATTTAGTGTTTTCACCGCACAAAAAGATTTAAAAAAGATTTATTTTGGCAGCACCTTTAAAAATGCAAAATGGTGTTTTATTTTTTCTTATAAAGTACAACTGAGATAAAATATTTCGTTTGTGAAGAACTGAATGCAGCCACAAATGAATCCTTCAGCGCCATATAAGAATATACATAGGTAACTTCGATTATTGAAAGTATTTGCCCTCTATTTGACAAGATTAATTTCTAATCTTCTTCTTTAAGAAAAAAATTTGTATGTCAAATCTTTGAGATTTAAAGAAGATTTGAGGAAAATCTTATTAAATCTCAGATTAGTGTCAGGTGGAAATTTAGTATAACACTACTATTACTATTAGTTTTATTATTTGAAACACCCTGTTAATAAATCCAACAAATCACTTATGTTAATTAAAATACAAATAAAAAATCGGTGAAAGGTAATAGAGAAAACATTTATTTCAAAGAATAACTTCTTTATTTTTTTTTTTTTAGTTGGGATTTACAGAGATTTGTTATTTGTTTGCACCACATCCGTCTATTATTTTGAATCTCCATCTATAACATTTACCTCAAGTGTACTTTTCACTGGAGGCTAAATAAATTATCAGTTTATGACAAAATATTCGCAATTCTTTTTTAGTTGTTGTTGTATTAAATTTTGCGAAAATATTTAAACTAATATTTAAATAATCAGAAAGAAACACGTTGGTTGTAGTTGCGAGAGTTATGTATGGAGGCTATTTAATTTAAATTAATGGTCTGTTGTGGGATGTCAAACAATTGTTTATTATTTGATTGTTTTCGACACGAGTCGTTGTAATTTTTTTTACTTTGAGGGTCATTTAATTTCATAATTGGTAAATTTGTAATAGGTAATTGGGATTCTTTTTTTTTGTTTTTTTTTTTTTTTTTGGTTTGTTTTGGTAGTTTTATTTCAAGCCAAATGAAGTTGTTGTTATTTTTTTAAAGAAGATAAAAAACAGGTCTCTATATAATTAAGCTCAATTTCAGTAATTTTCCAGTCAATTGACATTGAGTGTGAATGAACTCATTTTTTAATGATTATTTTACACAAGTACCTAATTGAACAGCATTCGGGTGACCTCTTTTGTAATTGACCAAAACAAAATTACGAAATTCAACGGATCTGGGCAAAAGTATTTGTGATTAAATTGTTTTAAAAATGTTAGGCCCTCCAATAATTTTATCTGCAAAAGCATGTACGAGTATGTACGTAGACGTAATGTGTATATATATTTTATATATTTTAGCTCAGAGCTTTGAGTTTTTTTCAGGGTTTAAACAGAGATTGTTAAAAGCATATCCTACGAGAACGCAGAAAAAAACTTTTGTATCAGTTTTTATAAAAGCAGGGTACGGCAAAAAACTCTCCATACTGGTACAGCGACAAATAAGGGGTTAAAGAAAAAACAAATTGATATTTTTTGAGGCCCGTTTTTGTAAAAAAAAAAACAGATTAGAAAAAAAATCTGAAAAAGGCTGACAGCTGACAGTAGGAGCGCTCACAGCACTCTCAGCTTTGATTCTTTTAGGTTGGTTGGGTGAAGTTTTGACTTTTATTGGTCACAGATATAGTCAAAGAATTTTGACGTAAGTATTTACATATGTACATATATAAAAATGAATATTTAGTTTAAAGAACTGCTAGCGAAAAGCCCTGAAATCAATTCTTTTCAGAGCTGAAAACATATTGTTATACCTAATTTCTAGATATTTTTTATCATCATAAGCATTATCGTATGGAACTTGACACCTTATTGTAGCTTGACAAAAAAGAAACAAACTACGAGGACTTTTAGGACCTCGACAAATCATTTTTTTGGAAGGGATACAAAAATTGGAGAAGCGTTGGACAAAGTGTATAGAGCTCAAGGGAGACTACGTTGAAAAATGAATTTATTTTTTTATCAAAAAATCTGTTTTATTCCAAAAGTTACGGACTTATTGACCCGCCCTCGTATATCTTCGTGTTCTTTGAGTATTCAGTTCAAACTTTCAGTGAAATGGTCTCAGATTAGATCACATATTTAATTTTTAAGTTAGTGAGGAAAGAATTTGATTCATACGGCTAGTTTTTCAATTTAGTTGTGGGGCCATCTAGATTCCAATAGTGAAAGTTATTGACATGTGCAATTCCGTTACGGCGCACAGTGGTCCGTTTATTGAATTTTGGCGACAAAAATAATTTCCCACGCCAATTCTTAATATAAATTTATAAAATTTGGTACCCTTGATGATTTGGGGATGCTGAGTTCAGTGGTGCTGTCAAACTCAAGAATTGAGTGAAGTCTATGTTTGAAATGTCCTAAAATATACGCTTGAGTGTATACTTTCATTTTAATATGAAACTCCAATACTGATTTGTACGAAATTTAAAGAAGATGGTCCAAAATGTACAGAAATGTTCCAAAGAGATTAGAAATAATTTTAGTGCTTATTGTATCTTAGCTGGCACTTTCTGACTTCGAAAAATGCTCAAAAAAATTTTTTTTCAGAAAATATTAGTTGTTAGAGAAGACACGAAATAAGCTGAATTTTATTTTTACAGTTTTAAATGAAAACAAAAATGAAAAGTAGTATTTAAACAACTATATCTAAAAAAAAGCAGACATTTTTGACAAAAAAAAAATATGTTTTGAAAAATAGAATTTTGATTTGCAACCACTAAATCATCATCCACATTAATTTGCGTTATCGAATCTCAGTTCTTTTCTAACATCCCATTATAATTTTAAATGAAAATATTTATTGTAAGTTTTATGAAGTTAAATTTTCTCAATTTTAAATTCCCACTTTACATTTATTTTTATTTTTCTTGACCCAATCACACCAAATCAAACTATAATGTTACCAAATAACCTCATATACACGATGCTCAATCAATCTGATGCTAATCGAAAACAAGCAAAACGTTTATGAACTACATGTTCGTCTGTCACACTTCGTGCTGCATGTGTTAATCGAAAGCCGGTTCCTCAATAAAAAAAAAAATAACAAAATCCAATTCGTGAATTAAATTTCAAAAAAAGATCCAAGAAATATAATCAATTTCAATCGACTTTACTGTTGTCGGCATCGGCGGCCTTAAGGCTGGAAAAGAGTTAAGCAAATTCACTTCACTTCGAACTTATTAGAGCTACTTCGAACCCCATCAAAATGCATAGAGTACCCCATAATATCGACTATCAAGTTTGATGTGTTTATTTTTCAAAATAAAAAACAAATTAAATTAAAAAAAAAATTGATGAGATTATCTAATCGATATGATCAATCCAGAAGATTATTTCCACACCTTTTAAATGGCGACGACAGCATTGAGAGTGAAAGTTAAACTCAGTTAGACCAGCCATCTATGCAGCCAGCAGTTTGAAACTTCTTCTACTACCTATTACCTGTTATAGGAACATTTTTATAAAAACACTAAAAAATCTCAATGAAAGATAGTTTTTATATCAACCGAGAAGTGGTTTGCCATCCGGCTATTACACTCCGTTGAAATAATAGTTTTTAATTAAAAAAAAATCGTTTATCGTCATTTTTTTATCTCGAGAAATTGAAAAGATGCCGCAGACAACAACGACAACAGCAGCAGCATGTTCGAGGTGGTTTAACTCATATTTTGTTTTAATGTTGTTAAGTTTTTCATGTGCTTATAATTTAGCTGTCATCAAGTGCCTTGTTTTTATCACACTTAATTACATAGGGAAAGACTTCTTGAATTAAAATTGAAAAAGATTATCTCTCTTAAGATGTCTAATTAAGCAAAAAAAAAAATGAGTAAAGTTGAGGTTGTAAAAAAGTTATAGAGTGTCTATGGAGTTATTGAAGTTTCTTTCTATTTTTATCCGTTTATGTTGAGCTAGAATTTTACAAAAAAAAAACAAACTTTTTTTTTACAGTTTCACCAGCTTTAAGTACCTTCATACATAGAATTTAGTTTTTTATACAAGACACGAGGGGAAATGGAAAGAAAATTCAGCTGAAAAAGCCGGTAGTTGTGATACCAATTAGGAGTCGACAAAAGTTCATTAAGCTATCCTTAAACTGGTTAAGTTGTGTCATTGAAGATGTTGAATATTTTTCCTAACCCCAAATAACACTTAACTTTAACAAAAGTTCAAGACGAACACATTACTTTGCAAAAACTATAATGAACATCATTTGTTTTCACTTGCATTGTTTTCCTAAGAGTTTTTTAAACATGGTAGAATCATTTCCTTATATAAGAATTTATCCAACACGCGTCTTCGATTAATATAACCCTAACATTCATAAATATATCTACATTCTCTCATAAACGACTTTTTCATTCGTGCTGAATCTCCGGCATCACTTTGGACGCATGCATATTTTACACGCACGATCGACCCCATGTCTATTGTTGTGATCTTTTACGCCAACAAATTGATTAACACGCTTCCACGCACATCAAAGCACAAGTCTACAATAGAATGACCAACATGCCTCCAACTTGATCATTTGTTGGAATTTTAGGTTACTGTCAATTAAATTTTACAATCAATTTATATTTCTTCTATAATAGACCATGAAGAAAGCAATAATTTTGCCTTTCAGAAAAGTTGTATGCTTTTGAGAAAAATTTGAAAAATGCAACAAAGTTCATTGCATGATTTTAGGAGCACATAAAATATTCTTCTCCTCCTTTTTTCTATATTTAATTTCAGAATCATTTCCTGAATTTTCACAAAAAAAATTTGTGCAATTATTTTCGAACAACCTTGAAATATTATACACATTTCCCACTGACTTTCTTTGGATTTTTATTCGTTTTGTGTAAACACACGCGCAAACACGAGTATTTACAATCTTCTAATTTTCTATACATCATCGAGAAAGATCAAGATTAAGCAAAGTAATTTCTGCAGAAAAATAGGTATATTGCAAAAATAAAACACCAATCTTGCAGTTTATACCAAAAAATAAAAAAAATATATTTCACACGCTCGTGATTTTTGAATAAGAAAATAACAAGGAGAATTAAATTTTCGCAGCGTGGAAAAGTGTATTTATGTAGATACTATTTTTAAAACACTCGAATACCTGCACTTAGTTTTTTGTTTAATGCGATCATTGGGGCGTATGATTAATTTTGTCACGCATCTGCATTGACATTTTGTTTGTATCATAGTTTTTGCATGATTTTTTTTTTTTGCTGAGCACTGTTAACACGGTCGAAGAGTTTTTTTCTTCGTGACAACAACAAAAAAGATGAAAACTCATTTTCCAAACCATTGCGTTTGCGGTTTTCTGTTGACGTTGATCATGACATTGACCGTGACTGTGACTTTGGCGTTAGTTTGTTTGTTTTTTTTTTTCTTATATGATATAATTATGTTTATATGGAAAACTTGGCAAAATTATAAGTAATTTAATGTGTTATAATTGGCAATTTGACAACCGGAAAGAAAATCTTGTAGATTGAGTAAAGATGATTTTTGAGTAGATTTGGAATTTTTAGCCAGTAAAATTTATATTGTTTATTAAAATTTTAGTATAGATATAAATCAGTTATTTTGTTTGTGTTCTACATTTTTAAATCAAGAAACCTAAATTTTTATAACATTCGACTTTTATTTAACAAATTTCCTTGTCATTTGGACATGAAATTTTTGTAAGTGGATGCAAATTTGGGCGATTTTGAAATAAAAACACACGCACACAGTCTCTTGGTACTTTCAATTTAATAACATAGCTTGTTGAATTAGGCTAGGAACGCACTTGCGATTTTCTGTCATGCCATCATTCAGCCGCGTAAAATAGAACACACGAGATTAAATGTGAACGAACGCACATGATGCCAAGAAATTATACTGGGTTGCGATAAAATTGTTTAGTCGCAACGACAGAAAATCGCAAGTGCGGTACTAGTCTTAGGCCGTTATTTTTGGAGCTTTAAAAAAATTAATTTCCACTTTGGAGAGTTACTAAAAACCTTAAGTTCAAAATTTGAAGAAAATTGGACAAAGTTTTGGATAGCCTCATTCGATTCAAAACATTGAAAAACAATTTCTCTAATTTTTTCAGATTTTTATTTCACCTCCCTGTTTTTTATTTCACCTCCCTATTTTCACTTTAAGGTATGTACTAACTATGGGTAAAAGATTATTCTTATAAAACGAAAAATCAGAATGCATAGATAGATTCAGATGAGAAAAAAATTCTATTGGAGGGGGTCCATTTCCCCCCGTTCAGGCGTTAGGGGTATTTTTCGAGAAATTTGGCCAAAAACAGAAAAAAATCATTTAAAAAAAAACGGGAACACTTACAATGCCACACCTTAGCTTTTTTTAAACCCCAATTTCATTCTAAAATATGCTTCCTAAATAAAGTTTTTATTTTAAATAGTTTTTGAAAAAATAATTTTAATCTTAAAAAATTATATTTTTTTGTTTTTAATTTAATTTGAAAATTATTTTTTCAAAAACTATTTAAAGTTAAAACTTGATTTAGGAAGCATATTATAGAATGGAATTGTGGCTTTAAAAAAAGTTAAAGCGTTTTTTTTTTTTTTAAATAATTTTTTTTCTGTTGTGATCCATATTTTGAGAAAATTACCCATCCTGTCTAAACGGGGGAAAATAGACCCCCTTCCAGTACTTTTTTTTTCTCATCTAAATCTAATCTATATCCTCAGATTGTTTTTTTCGTGTTTTATAAGAACCACCCCGACCCCATAGTTAGTACCTTAAAGTGAAAATAGGGAGAGCAGGGGGTTAAAATAAAAATCTGAAAAAATTAGAAAAAAATATTTTTTCGGTGTAGAACCATTTGATGCTTATCCATCTCAAAATTAAAAAAGAAAAACAATATAAGGACCACCCTAATTTAAGTAAAATGGTTAATGAATCCAAATCCGTCATCCGTTTTTTGCCAACAGCTTTGCTTTTTGATTTATAATAAAATATGTATAATATTTGAGAAATCATTATGAATTTTATTGAAAAAAAAAATATATTTATATGAAATGGAACTTAAAACGTGTTTATGCTAAATATTTATGCTCTGGTAGTTAAGAACTATCGATTCAGATATACATATTTCCAAGGGTAATATCAGTAGTACCGCGGCTTCAATCGCCTCTGTCGGAGGTTTGGGGGTCACTTTAGACGTCTATTACGTACATATTCATGTTCAGAGAGTCAAGACCTTTTATTTGAGATATATTTCAAGTGGTTTCCTAGAATTTAAAAACCTGAAAAAAGTTGCACTTTCAGGGACGTCTGTCCTTTCGCTACTTAGACACCTGTTGTGGCCTTATTTGTTATCAGTGAGTCGAGGGCTGCAGCGTTCATTACTTTTTAAGTGTTTTCGCTCACTAAAGAGTTTTTTGGAAAAAGTTGTACTTTTGATGGACTTTTTCTGGTGAACGGGACTACTCGTGCTGGCAGACGAACGTTTTCGTTATGACCTTCACCAGGACTACCTGTAACATTAACATCGCCTGGTTTCCTCTCATGCCAAAATATGTTATGAGCTCTCGGTCTATTTGTAAACTTGGGTAATTATTTCTATAAGAAATACACTGAGCGTCAAAAGTGAGTTAACATTTATATGATTTTTGAAGTTACATGAAATTTAAACAAAAATTGCATCTCAATAATAAAAAACAGAAGCTTTATTCAATAGGAATAAATCAAAAAAAAAAACTAATGAATTGTTAATTAGAAAAAAACTAAACGTGCTAAATATTTAGCAAATTTATTTTTTGCTTTGAATCCGATTTAACTCGAGAGATCTTATCGATCTTTACTCATGTTCGACCCTCAATGTATATAAAAACAATTCACTTAGAGCGTCCCGAACTCAGCGGAATGTAAATTTAACAATACTTTAAATATTTTTGTACCTATGTATAAAAAATCTTGAAAGGGTGCAAATCAAGTTAAGCAAAAAATGGTTAGATTTAAGTATTTTTTCGGTTTTTAATTAATGAATTTAGTTAATTTAAAATAAAAACTCGCTATTGACGTACATACGAGTAGTATACAAAAATTTTGACTATGAATATTTTTATAAAAATTTAGATCGAACATCAATGGTTTGTCAAGCTACATATCCTGTTTTTTTAAGCGACACATACCCAATATTATGTAATACCTCAGCTACCAAGATAAGTTCTCACGAACATGATCCGTCAAATGCGCGTTTATTTATTTTTCTTTTCTATTTCCCATCCACTCTTCAAGAGGAAGTTATGTAGATAGAATTCAAACAAAATCCAGCGAACAAGAAATTCACACGAACCTGTGTATGTGTTTTTGTCAAATTTGTGCTCGGTTCTCCATGTGTCTTGTCCATTCCAAGACGAAAAATAGAAAATCTATATCACTGCATTTTTACCTCTACCTATTTAAGGGCAGAAGTTATGCTCCATTCGGAAACCCATTCGTCAATAGTTATTTGAAAAATTACTAATTTGGAAATTTAAAAAAAAAATAAAGGTGAGCATAGACACTTGAATGAGATTTTATTATTGAGCTGACTCTTATTCTCATTGAACTCTTATTGAAACATTTGTTTGACTTTTCAATTATGAAAATCACCACAATTAAGCATGGCAACTCACAGGCATTTCCAACATCTAGGTACACAAATAATTTGTTGAGCAACAAAACAACATAACAAACGAATTGTTCTTTTATTACCTAACAACAAAAGAAACCAACAAAAAGTTATTGTGAATTATTATCTAATAACTACTTAGGTAAGCCTATGTCAGACAAAATGCACCTACATTCTTGTTCCATTAAATTGCATTTTTTTCAGTTTTTTTTTTTTTATTGTGTAATAAGGTTCGTTCCTTGAAATGCATCAACAACGACCCTCATATCATCAAGTCTATGGCACCATACTTCCTTTTTCTATTATGCTTCCTCTCACCATCATATTATAATGCGTGGTAATTAGTTAGCATTACAAAAACCGGAAATAGTCGACATCCGTCGGATCCCTTCATGGAGGTATGGATATTGTATAATAATGCAACTTAGTGGTTGACTTGAGATTGGGATAGGGGAAAAGTTTTCAATGTTTTCCGACCTTGGTTTATATTTTTGTCTGTGTACTTAGATTATATGTAAAATGTTAGAGGTTGATATTTATTTACAAATATTTTTCCGGGAAGTGTAATTGATTTAAAAAAAAAT
Source organism: Dasysyrphus albostriatus (assembly GCA_946251815.1). Classification (NCBI taxonomy): domain Eukaryota; kingdom Metazoa; phylum Arthropoda; class Insecta; order Diptera; family Syrphidae; genus Dasysyrphus; species Dasysyrphus albostriatus. The sequence continues at coordinate 146,712,875 of OX276336.1, forward strand.
GATGTTTTCATGTATCGTTATCGAGAACGGCTTTAACAATTTTGATAAATTTTGAATTTGAATGCGTTACAGGTTTTTTCTGAAATATAACGTGTCGAAAATATGATTTTTAATCCGGAAAATATAGGTTCTTACGTTAAAAAAACCGAAAGTTTTGAAACTCGGCACACTTATTAAAAAATATAAAGAATGGAGTGCAAAAATGATCTCATATGAATCTGAAGAGAGCTCTAGCGGCAGGAATATGCAACATGTTTATTTTCGGTTTTATGTGTTTATCTTAGAAATTATCTGTCTTATCAAAAAATAATAATAAAAAAAAGAGTATTTATATAGTAGTAGTAGTAGTAGTAGTAGTATAGACCATGACCATTTTTAACAGTTAAAAAGTGATTTGGCTCCAAATAATGATATTTTTTCCATTACATTACTTCGCTTTCAACCAAATTTATTGAAAATTTTGAGTCAAATTTTGTAATTTGAAAGTGCCATCCAAGAAATTTAGGCCGAAGTTCTTTGACTTTAAATTGTAGAATCCAAATTGATCTGTGTTAAAATATTCAGTTCAAACTTTTGTACGGATGCATATATTTGGAACCTCATAAAAATCCACCACATTAAACTCATTTCTACAATACTGCTTAAAAGTTTTCTTTCCCTAAATACCAATGTTGCAAAGTTAAAAGACGAAACTATGTAAATCATTTGAACTATTCTCCCAACAAGAACAAGAAAAGCTACACAAATCTTGTTCGAACAATATCAACCTTCAAGTTTCAGATACTGATCTAAATCCAAAATCTGCATCTTACAACATCGAACTTGATATACGATTAATGTCAATCTATAACAATGTATCCATACTCAACGATGGAACTGTATATAATGCGTCATTTGCAATTTATATTATATATAAATGACACATTTTACCTGAATGATTTAAAAAACCTTCGCGAAAAACTATTACAAGGTGAGCGAATGAATTGACGTTTATCGATTTAAGGATTAGGTGTTTTCAATTTAAATAACCACGCATCACAATGTATGAAATTGTCTTTAAAAGGTTTCAATTAAACGCAGGAAAATTGTTGCAAGTTGGTTTAAGTTTTTTGTTTTTCTTTCTTTTTTTTTTTAAAGAAAATCAAGTAACAAGTTATCTGTCCCACAACAATTTTCTTAGGCTTCGTGATTAAATGAATTCATAAGCGTTCTTACTTACGATGAATTGAATTTGTTTTCAAAGCAATTGTCTCTTACCTGGAAAGAAAAAGAAGAAACAGCATTAACAAAATTAGAACATATCAAGAAGAAGTTAAGTATTTTAAGTTCGATATACTCGTAATAATAGGAATTTCAAAAATCTTATGGGAATCGGTTTAATTAGGTATATCCAACCCATTACTAAATGAATGAGATTTAAACCAAGCTGAAACATAAAATGAATTTTATTAATAGAACAGGCCCATAATGGTAGCCCTAAGGACCATCAAACACAAAAAAAAAGAAATAACCATTTCGTCAATATAAAATTAAAAAAAAAAATCTCATTAAAAGCTTATCATAATAAAACTACGAGTTAACCCGAGCACCATCACAGCTTAACAAAAATAAAATCGAGGCATCGCGAACAAAAAGAATCTTTATCTACATTTTCGATCACAATTACCATCAATAAAGCTGCTACTAGATATTATGGCCTTTCTGAGCCAAACCCGTTTCATATTTATTTTTATTTTGTTTTGTTCTTCTCCTGCTCTAGAGATCAATAGGTGTGATAGAACAGTTTAAAAGATCCGTCCATACATTAAAACGAGCTACAGCATAAAATTACGCCCATACAGAGAAATAATGCTTGGGAAAGAATAAAAGGATCAGAGAGCAAAGTATCTAATCCTGTCGTAAAAACGATCTTAGATATTACACCTGAGCGACAGATAGAAGTGGTTGGTTAATTAGCTTCACATCAATGCGAAGGTTACGTCTTTCGTGTGATGTTGGATCAAAGAAGAGATGATGAGATGGTCGGTCCTCGGTCCAACGAAGAGCAAAGGAGAATCTGAAGATGCATTCTCTTTATCGGGCGCGCATGCCAGCCGCGTCATCAATTGAAGATGTCAGTCGAGTATGCGTGTTTGGTGTGGAAAAATTCCATCGATGATGAATTTCATAGCGAAGACAAAAACCATTAAAAAAAAAGGAGAATCTTTTGTTTGTTTTTTTTTTATTCCCTGATTTTGTATCTTCTCGGGGGTGTGGAATAAATCAAAACAAGGATGAAAATATTATTTTTTTTTCTGCTTATATATTGAAGAGCAGACAAAACCTGTTGGGATGATTTATTAGGATTAAAATTCCAGAAGACAGTAAAAAAAATGTATTCTAATGAAGGTTGAATGTATGTATGGGCGAGAGTTTATTTAAAAAACGAGTCGGTGGATCTGTGCTTATCAAAAACAATATAATTGATGGAAATACCCTTTTGAAGATGGATTAGATCGTGATGTCTGTTATCCTGTTTATTGTTTAATGATTTAAATTTTTCTTCGTTACTTTTTTTTTTGTTTGTCTTTTATTTATTATTCGAATTCATCATTTTTATTTGCCCTTCAAGGCTATAAGATTAAGAAAAAATTAATGATTAAATAAAAATCAAATGTTACGATGGTGGAGAATTCAAAAACAAAATGGACGTTTACGTCATTTTAATTTCGTCAAGTAGATCGATATTTGTATGATTTTTGATTTGACATCAATTTGACAAACCATGCATCTGATAAGCTTTGGGGGCACAATTCGAACGCAGAAAAAGTGTCACTTTGGTACTTTGTGAATTTCTAGAATTTAAGTTCGATAGTTTATTCTTCTAGTGATAGTAATTAATTGGTGTAGTAATTTATTTAATTAAAGACGGGTTGTGTTTCTATTTGTATCACATTTTTAATTTCAAAATTGGTTTTCCGAGACGATAAAATAACCTTTTCTTACAAAATTATTTCCTCTTATCACCTTGAAAAAAAAAGCAATTTCGTAAATACCCAAGGCCTTTGTCTTTTTATGAAAAAAATCCCCATTAAGTTAAGACTTCCACACCCTTTTCCGCTTATAATTATAACAATTAACCATCACTTATCAAGTAATTATGTCTCAATATTAGGTCCAGACAACAAACATAAATATTTGTTCATTCTTCGCAACATTTAAACACTTTGTATGTATCTCAAATTGCTATGTTTTGCAAAATCGATAATTTCCTTTCGTGTAAAAATAAGTATCGATTTGTGGCGGCGAAACAGAAAAAAAATTCATGTCTCGGCCGCAAAATTGTAGTTACTTCCAACCAACACAGTGTTTAGAGGGTAATCTATCTCGTGACATCGACATGGAACTGCAATTTCTTAACACCTGTAACTGGAAACGCAGTGATGAAGGCCGGTGGCGGTGGCGCTGATGGCGGCGTCAGTGACGGTAATGGTATAGCGCTGGCTGGCGTCGTTGTTGGTTGATATTCTCGCAGACTTTTATAACAATGTCGTCGTCCGGTGTTTATTTTGAAATTAGATACACCGCTTCATTACAGTTCAATGGATAAATGAATTTGTTTATGTTCGATGTGCTGGATATTGTTGTTGCTAGTTCAAACTTCTGCAACATGAATTTTTACTTAATAAATCCAAGTCAAGTGGATTGGGAGTTTTGTTTTTGCGGGGGTGCTAGGGACTTAACAACGAATAAAGTGTGTAGAGAGAACACGCATGCGCCATGTTTACGCACCAGTAGCAGTTCGTAATTCTTAAGTTAGTAATTAATATTTTTACTTTTTGTAGACACAATTTCGATATCCTGTAAAAACGACAACATTTTTTGTCAACTTCTCATTTTATATGTAGCCACGATTACACCTTGTCAAAATTGTTTAACGTCAAAGTTGGATAATCTTTTCCGCACTTGAAAATTTTCATAATTCGTTGTCAAAAACCATAGGAGATAAAACCCAAGTTTGGGAAGCTTGATGAAAATTTCACGTTACCAAATAGGAATATTATGTTCAAGCAGTTATGGACGGTACTTTTTGTGCAGCCAATTTGTCGGTTGGGTTTTTAGTTTTAAAGCCATTACATGTATTCCTTTCATTTAAGTATCTAGGTTAGGTATTTATCTATATATACCATTATTGACTATACAGAAAAGCTGTCTAATTAGTGTACAATATTTTTGTTATAAATTTAACTAAAAAGCTGTCAAAATCAAAGTTTTGTTTGAATTAAAAGAAATATGGCCGGCATATCCGCCAAGGACTTGAAGTTGGTTGCGTTTGGAAACTCATCACTCAGACTCAGACTAGTACAGAGATGAAATAGAGGGAGTGATATATAATACCTTGTTTGGTAACGTGAATTCTCCCCTTAATTTTTTTTTTATAGTTTCTATCAGAAAATTATGGAAATTTGATAAAATTTGCGAGGAATTCTAAGTAAATAAACACGTCTATACTCTCATCCTAGAAAGGCATGAACATTATTAGTTTCAAAACAAAGAATTACTTTTCAAGAACTTTTCTGTCAAAGAAAACTGGGTTACAGGCATTCAAAAAACATAAAAGGAAAGTTTTTTTTTGAAAATACAAAATGTTTAAAAAAAATTCCATTTTGTTAATTTCTTAATAATTATATTTTTTTTTGGTTTTTATTACAAAAATAAAATAAAAAATTATCTACACCACTCTAAACTAAAACAAAAGAGATCAAAAGGAAATTAAATTTCGCATTTAAGGTTTCATTTGTTATTTCAACCTCTTAAAAATCCTAGATATATCTATAATAGGACTTTTCCTTTGGAGGAGGCGAAGTACCTGCAAGTACTTTGCCAGCTTTTTTCAATGGAACACATAAAGCTGCTGATAGTGTACACGTTATCTGGCAAAAAATTTCAATCTCACTCTTGTGGAATCGCAAAAATCGATGTAAACACGATTTCCTGTATACAGATACACAGTGGTAAACAACAACAAAAAAACTGCCGTTAGCGAATGTTTCGCGTCGGTTTGGCAGACCCTTTATTGCGCAAGACTATTTGAAATCTCCGTTAAAATTGTTTGAGTTAAGTAAAAGGATTTTTCGGCAGAGACATTGGACAGAAACAAAAGTTTTAATGAATTCAATATTTTCAATTCTATAGAGTCTGTTAGAGTTGTTCTCAATTCTCGCATTTGGACATAATGATTTATAAATCGTTTCACTGTTGTTATTAGGTAGGTATAAGTATATTTTCCTGAGTTCTTCATTAAATTATAATTAGTGTAAATACCACTTAAAATGTGTTTGAAACTGATTTTAAGAAATTTCAAATACATATGTAGGTACCAATGTAAATTTGAAAACTAAACTACATGTATGTACATATGTATATACCTATTTTGACTTCATCATCAATCACGCAAAAAGGCAAAACTCAATTAATGAAAACAAACACAGGTCAATCATACGGGCGTCAGTAAAGAATTCCAAATGACAAACAAAAATATTTAGGAACAGATTTTAATTATCAATTTCCAATGTGACGTCTCATCTTAATTACCTTTGTATTCCCTATTTCTTCTTTTTTGCCTTTGAAACAGGTAGAAATTTATTTTAAAACGATAACCTGCCACACCCATCAATCATTTCCACATCAATTACTAAGGTGATTATCGGGTGTCTGGAAACGCCGCGCCATGTAGCCACCCGCTTTCGAATTGATTGTTGGCTGCACCACATGTCAGATATCCAAACTTGAAGTTCATTAGTTGTGTGGCGTCTGTATTTGTGGTTAAGGGTTCATATTTCTGACCGCAGGTCACAGACAAAAATTTCGTAATTTGAGTTCTTTTTTTACACTCTTTTGCGGTTTATCGAAATTCGATAGTTTTTGTGCATATTTTTGGTGACCAAACATGAACCATCATCATTGTTTCGGAGATATGATCGAACACACCTTTTCTTAAATGGAATGTTTTTTTTTCAGCAGAATTTTGTTGGTTTACTGTTTAAAGCAAGGAATTCTACAAAATGTGTTCTGTCCTTGTGACAAATTTGAATTCAATGAAACGATGGGATGGGGTTTTATTTAAAAAAAAAAGAGATACGAGTTGAGAGTGTTTATTGATTCTCTAATGGATGCTGGCTTCCTTTTTTCGGGTTGTCTCCTTGTTATCGTTGGGTTAAATCTTGTTTGGGGAATATTTAAATATTTTTGTTTGTAGTTTTTTCAATTGGGAATAAATCTTAAATCGACTCTGAATGGACATCGGGATTGCTTTTTATTTTGATTCAAGAAAGGCGTAGTTTGATTTACGCAGTATACGATTACGAATACAATGCTAAATGTGAAGTCATGGAGATGGGATCTTTTGTATGGGCATCCAAAATGGGTAAGAAGTTGATAGATCTAGAAAAAATGCCTCTTCGATTTTTTAAGCAAATCTTTAGTTAGAAATAAATTGTTTCGAAGTGGTCTTAAGTTTCTTTTCTTTAACAAACTATTGCGGAAGAAGCCAAAGATACATAGGTCACATATAAAAGTATGTATTTTTGTTTAAGCTCTGAACTCGAGCAATCGGAGTTAGCCATGAGCAGAGTTACTGAACTGTCATAATGGTTCAATATACTTACATCAGTCCGTTGAAAGCAAAAACATATAGTACTGACTTTTGATTTTCATCTGACAGCTGACAAATAGAAAACTCAACAAAATCTAAATCTGATTTTAAATTAGGAGTGTTGAACGCGCCGATTTGATATATTTTCGACAAATAGACAAAAAGAGTGAAGTTGGAAACGCTTAGATTTTTGCTCCATTATCCTGTTTTTTATGCTGCGAGCTAATGGAGCGTACTCCAAGCTAGCTCTGCTTTAAAAAAGAAACACAACTTGAGCCTTCTCAGATATAGAAGAATCACAGATCTTTTTTGACAGCTCAGTCAGCTAAAAAACAAAACTCTAGGCGTTTTTCTTTATTAGTTCAGAATAGAGCCCGAACTGTCAAACAAAAAATTTTGTTTCTTTTTTAGCTCTGAGCGTTTAGAGCTTAAAATTCATGTTTCTTTTTTCGTTCTGAGTGTGTTCTGAGTTTGTTCAGAGCGTGCTCAATGACCTCAGAATAAAATACTAAGATTTAATGCTAAACACAAGCATTTTACAGCTAGTGTTCTGTTCAGGTGTGTTTCCAAAATAATTCAGAGCGCTCAGAGCACGCTTGGTTCAGACCAGAGAATGTTCAGAACATGCTCTGCTCGGACTCTGTTCAGAGCTCTATTCTGAATTAAAAAGAAAAACCCCTTATATAGCAGCGCAAGCTCGACACATGTTGGTGACTAAAGCTAAAGTAAAAACGAATAATGTAGTTTTCCACTTATAAAATAAATCAATTTATTACGATTTGATCTGTCAAAAAGCTGATTTTGATGGTTTTTGCATTCCATTGGTCGAAAAATTAATTAGTTTTTTTTTATTTAAAATCAATTTTGCATATCTTAATTTTTCGGAAGGGAGTGGAAGTGATTTTTGTTTTTTTTTTATTTATTTTATTTCCGTTTTTAAAACTGTGCAAACTGTGTTTAAAATAATGAGATAGCTACAATATTACACAAATACATTGGCAAAAAAGATCTATTTGAAATCGCATTCCAATTGCAACCAAAAAAAATGCATTTCAGATTCAAATCTGAATTAACCAATGGAAAGCCCTATAAGTCAGATATGCTCTTAATCGAACAGTGTACGTAATTACATTTTTATCTGAATACGCACCTAGTGCAAGATCTGGATTCAATTAAATATTTTCAATTCTTTGCTGCGCAATTTACCTACATAATATAATGGACCCTTGGCTAAAATTGAGAGTTCATTTTATTTAATAATTTGTTTCGCAGCTTAAAAGATCATAATTCACCGACATAAAGGCATCTTAGTCATAAGTATAATTATTTTAAAGTTCTCCGCAAAAATAAAATTCCATTCGAGCAAAGATGTCATTTTCTAAATAAATAATTAAAAACAAAAACTCATTAGAAAATCCAAATACCTCCCTGTAATTAATTTTAATGTGTATTGCGTGCTAGTAATTTTACCTTTCATCCTTTTCAACTTTTATTGAACAATAAAAATCTACCAAGCTCATCACACGCAATGAAAACAAACAACAACAACAAAAAACATGGAAAACAATATCAATACAGTCCTTATGAAGAAGAAAAATTCTTAGAACAACTAAGAAATATGAAAATAAACAAAAAATCACCACTAGGTACCTGAGAAAACAATAAATATGCAATCTGTTTTTTTTTTCTTTTTATATAAATCACAAACAATCCAAAAATAAAAAAACGCACATGCGTTCTTTTTGTTATTCAAATACTATATTTCAACTATAAAATAGGCAGGTGTGTTTGGTAGAGGACTCTTCGCCATGCCAACCGCGTATGCAAATTCAAACGAATTCATTAAAATAAAAAATAAACCGGGTCAAAGAGTACACAATTGAGGTACTCCATCAAACAAAAGCCTTTTATCAATGTCTGTCTATCTATCTAATTGGAATTCAACTTTAACAAAATAAATTAAAACCTAGCGCTATCGATAACAAACACAAACAATATGAATTGTTGGGATATTTGGGCAAATTGCAGTTGATAGTTTTATTTACTTTTTTTTATTTCGGCTAACCAGTTGAGGTTTTCTACAAAAGACGGAATTCGACATTGCAGTGGAAATATGCGAAGGTAAGCCACATTTGGTATTTTTTTTTTTTTTTTATCCGTCTGTTTATTTTTTGTCCAAGTCCACTTGTCGTTTGGTGGGTTACCTTGCAATTCTCTGTTCCTTATGGGTACTTGTACATATGTCCAAAAGTCTGGCATCTGTGAAGCTTTGTTGGTGGTGTTTTTATTTTTTTTTATTGAAAATATCGAAATTTAAGGTGCGGTTCATGGAGATTTCGTTGCTGCACCATAAATGTAAGCACGTCGTCGTTGTCGTATTATGCCAACGACAAATGCTTTGATCGCAGCGAAATCATTTGTGTTTGTTTGGACAAATTAGGTAATTGAGCAAAGTTTTTGTCGATCAGAAAATTATAGTTTTTGAATATTCATGAACGATGTCAAGGTAGAATTTGAATATCTCAATGTATAAGAGAAAATCAATGAGAAGCACGTTTATTGTTTCAAGGAAGGTGCTAAGGTGATTTAGTTGTGCAAATATGGCAATTAATTTGTTGGGGAATGTCAATTACGAAATAAGTCTCGTTTTGGGTTTTCATTTATGGAGAGACTTCAACAGAATTTTAATTCTTTCTGTTGACATTTTTTTTTTAGAACAAGTTTACAAAATCGGTTGGACACTGTCAAGCATAACTTTTAGGCTAGTTTACCTCGAATCGTTTCTGCTCTTCTTACTTTTTTTAAGAATCAATGAGATGATAAATAAGGCTAACCGCAGTTCAAAATAAATTCTTCCTGGTTATTTGGTTTAATGTTTCATGTCATATCGAATTTTTGGAAAAAATAATTAATGTATTGAGAAATTGTTTTTCTTTTTTGTCTCACGTTAAAGTTTCTAAACATATTTTATAATTTTAGTTTTTTTTTTCTTACCTTAGTTAAACTATATCTCATTTATCATTTAAGATCCCATGGTATGTGCTTGTGCAATCTAATTTCCAAATGACCTCTTTATTTTTAAAGACATATGATTCTACATACAAAATTGTATTTGAGTTAAACGTCACTTTGAATGGTTTCATTCAATTTCAACAGAATTTCATGAGCCAATTCAAACATACATACTTACAAACATAATTATTTCGTATTTGCACAACTCACACGATGAACTCTGATGGCATTTTGCCAAAGTGATTTGTCTTTTTCATTTGCCAAATAATATTCAAAAAATTTTAAAATGAAAATCAAATAAATATACACTCGGGAATACATATACTATTTTGGTTCATTTTACTAAAAGTCAAAATAAACCTATATTTTCAGCCACACATATTTACTTTCTTGCTTGTTTTTTTTTTTTTGTATAAATATGTATGTCCTCAAGGAGAACACCCAGCGCAAACAATAAAGTAATTTTAATAATGCGAAAATATTTTAAATTTAATTTATATCATAATTTATTTTATAAATATCATTTCCATTAATTACATAAGAAGGATGTTGACGATTTAAAAATATCAACGCCTTCAATTCAAAAGTAATGAATCATTAATTTATTTAAGCAAAATTAGGGATTTTTTTGCATTGAAGGTTTAAGTTTTTCTTTGACAGTTCGTGGTTCTTTTTTAGCTCTGGCATTTTAAAGAGCAGTTTTGGTTTCACTCCATTTTTATTCGAAACAAGGGTCAGATCATTGAGCGGATCAATTACCACTAAAAGCTAAATATTGCAGACGCAAATTAAAATTTTGAGCGCAAATATACACAGGAGGAAGTCAAATGGGTTAGCTATCATTTAAATCGGACAAATCCGGCTACGTATTTTAGTTGTAAACACATTGGGTATATAATGTTATGTTCAGCTGCTTAAAACTGCTTTTGAAGACGTATTGATCCATTATGACAGCAAAACGTCAAAGAAGAAAAGGGACATGGAAGTGGGCGAGATTTTATTTGAAAAATTACGAAAAATAATCTATTAAATCTACGTATGTACATTGTAAATTGGTAGCTCTTTTGAGAAATGCAAAAACTCAAATAAACAGATAGTTAAATTGATTTAAGAAAAAAATATCAGCTTTGAAAGCACTTCGCAAATTCTTTTTTCACTGAAGAGTGCATAAGATAGGTGCATATTATTATACAGGTGGTGGAACAAGTACATTTATATTTTTTTGAATTAAAATGGCACTGTGGTCGCCTTTAAAAATACCCTCAAATATTAACTTGTACGGATTACTAATTGCTTGTACATAACGAGCATCCGGATTAATGAAGCTCTACTATTATTTAAAAATAGAACAAATATCATAAAATCCACCCTAATTTTATTCGATGTAACGAAAAAAAATTAGAACTAATTCAATTGAATAAACTCAATAAAGTCCTAAAGCTGCACCCTTTTGTCGAAAAAGCATTCGCAGTTAGCTTAACTACCTAAATAAATCTTTTGCGATATCAGAGGAAATTCAATTAAATGAAAATACGGATTACAAATTGATTTTCTATTTTAGTTTACCAACGCAAAAATTCAATTGAAGCGAACTGCAAAATATATTATTTTGCCTTAATGCCAAATCCATGAAAATGCTGAGGTTTTTTTGTTTTGTCTTCTGCTTCTATAAAGAAAATTTATTTCGATTTAAAGAATCAAGTGGAATTCAATGATAAATTACTTTGTTTAGACTGAACGATTGTCTATTTTTCTATTTAATTAATCTGGTCTTAATTTGTTTGGCCTTAGTGCATTTTTAACAAATTTTATTACTATTTTCTTTTTTTTTTTGATTTTGCAATCATAATTGAAATGTTTTGGTTTTTTTTAATTGATTGAGTTACTAAAATTAAATTGGTTTTATTGGTTGAATTTTTATCTAGCAATTACTGATATTTTATTATATTTTACATTGTTTATATTTCCCATCAAATGAACATTTATTAAAACGAAACCTTCCATTCGGCTATTTATGGGAAATAAAAAAAATACAAGCGAAAATCTTTTTACTCTCCTTTTTTTCAGCTAAATGTCATGAACATGAATCAAAGATTTTAAAATTAAAATTGATATTTATCTTTTAAAATTTGTTGTATTCTTTTTCTTTTTTTTTCATTTAAAAAAGGATTCAAGTCTTATGACATCACCATCTAACCAGGTGGCTGACCTCGCATTCATATGAAAATAAATTTTAAAAAAAATATTTAAACATCACACCTTTATTCCAGGCATTATTTCGAGTCTAAACAAAAACCAATGACCTCTATTTATAAATCTTGTTTGGGTACAGCTGAATTGTGAATTAAGAACCTTATTTGATACCTGGTATTTGCTTTCGATGAAATTTCATAAAATAACAATTTAATGCGCCTTTCATGCTTAAAACTTACTTCCCTCAAAATTTTGCGTAAAGCTATTGAGAAAGTTTTGAAAAGAGCGCAAATTTCTTCGAAACTTCGAAACTTTGTTTTTCGAAAAATCAGGTCTTGGATTACTTGACATTTTATAATTCTGGAGCAATTAATAATTGAGTCAGTGAGTGCAAAAGTGGTGTACGAGTAATTTACTTTTTTTATCAAATCTTTAATGAATTTTAAATTCTATTTCACTTGAGATTGTAGGAGGAAAACTCACATTTTCAGAAAGCTTAGATATTTCAGAATTAAGAATTTTGCCTTGGGCCTATTTTGATGCATAAATGTAAAAATGCGAAAAGAGAGTAGGTACTAATTATGCCAAAAAATGAGTTGCACGACTTTTGCACTCACGGCTTCGATTTTGTTTGCTTTTGGACGATTTGACTAGACTACAGGGTCAATGCTTTCTTCGCATCTCAGATAAGTAAATTCTCGCGAAGAGGCATACAAGTACACATTATGTCGGTATGTCTAATACCACAGCTTTGTTTTTTAAAAACTTATATGGTCCTAATTCAGCTTCAAAAAGCTCCCTATCTAATGCGCCGTTTTATTTGTACTTAAAAGAATACTACAAAGCAGTTTTCAAAAGTAATTTACATTCTTTGGTTTTTCATTTTGTAAAAACACCCGTAGCATTTTTTATATTTGCTTTTTTTTTGCAACAAATAATCTTTTAAGTTTGTTAAGAATATTTAAAAAAAAAAAACTATCTCATCAATAACAAACCCTTTTGTGTATATTTCATACCCGCACAGACACAATGAACTGCGCCTTAACCTAACACTGCCCTGTTAATTATTTTTGTCAACAAATCCATTCAACTTTACAAAATAAAAAAACAACTCAAAACAGCAGTCGATTTGAATGCCGCCAAAGTTAAGTCATTAGTTTTGCTTTTTAAAAACAAATCAAAAAGTGTGAACAAAGCCGAAAAGCAATAAAAATATACAAATCGAAACGTTCCAAAGTCTCGCCGCATAACAACAATATCTACCTACCAATAACTTTTACTGCACAACTGAAAGGCAAACATTTTAAAATCAAGCAAAAAAATATCATCATAGTCTGGAAGAGGCATAATGTCACTTTTCAAACGTATACCCGATATTTACAGACTTTTACCCCTCTGCCTTCACTAACAATAAGATTTTATATTTTGTCACGTACAGAAAAGGTAGCTTAGCTTAGTTTGTTTGCAAAATTGAAAGCAAGAAAAAAAGATTGAAATATTATAAGTACCTACTATGCCAGTCTGTTCATATTTATGTATAGAGATGATGTATCACTGTATTTTGACTTGAGATCCTAATCCCATAGCATACACCTCCCATTCCAGATATTTCTGCCTGAATCTTTGCATTTAGCTCTGAGTGTCCCTCCTACAGCTAAAAAGTATCGCACAGAAAGGGCACCACTGGAACTGATATGCATATTAGGATCTGTAATTAAGTGTTTGTAGATATTATTTTATTTTTCATTTTTATCTGCTCCTAATTATGTAAGCTATATTACGAGACTTTAGAGGTAGGGACTCATTTTTCATGCGTAGGTGCTGATACGCCGAAACGAAAAAAGAAAACATCCACAGAAGGTTTGCCGTTAAATTTAGGTTTTTTGGTTTTTCTTTTGAAAATTGAGTAGACTGTAGTAGGCGGGGGTTTTAATTTGTAATTGATCGATTCAATGGACTCTTAAACGGCGGCACGGCGCCGCGCCTTCCCGCCATCACCGCCACTATCGCAGCTGTTAAGAAAAGGTTACTTTAGGTCAATATTTGTGTTGATATCTTTTAGAAACAACAACAATAACAACAACAAAAAAATAACCGTCACGTTGAATAAATTGTTTTATGTTGAAGTTGAATATAAATACGAAAAAGTGGTAGATATTATCGTGGGAAGTTTTATTGTTTATGAATTCATGCAGAGAATTTTAAATTACCTGTCAAGATTTTTATTTGTTTTATGCTGGTTTGTCATTATGCAATTGCTGCTATGCGCGAAGAGTTTTAAATCAACAGGAATAATAGTTTTGTTGGAAGAGTTTGCAAAGTGATTTAAGCCCAGTTAGAATTTTTTTGTATTTATGTCAAATTGAAGCGTACAATATATTTTACACGTTTTGCTAACCTATTGTTTATCCTTTATTCAAATTTTGTTTACCTACCCTTTTCTGTTGCTGCTTCCAAATGTTCGTAGAATTCAATGAAAACAAGTTATTCATCAGCTAGAGCGCTACTCTGTGATCATTTTGTAACACCCAAAATTGGCGCCCAATGTGGGGCTTACTAGTTGACTTACTTGGCAAGAAATTCATAGGCAGCCAGACTTTCAGGCCTTTCGTGTAAATTAAAAATTTGATCTTCTAACGCCTTCAAGGTTGAGGTTTTATCGAATGAAAATAAAATATTTTGGAAAGATTGCAATAAGCTTAACTATGAGGGGCTTCACCTACCTATTCCCGTGTTCCTCTTTAGCCTTCCTCATTCTATCGAGGTTGAGGCTCTAAAGTGGTCGTGTAGAGTTCAGTGGAAACCTGGTCCCAATCAGCAAAAGTGCTGCTCTTAGAATATCAATTTTGGAAGGACAAAAACTAAGCAAAATTTTGCGCCCTACGTTGGGCGTGAGTCAGCACACACGTTTGAATAAAATATTTATGCATAAATGCATTTTGGGTAACGCTCTTGAAGAAGATCTTGGCTAGGGAAAGTATATTGGGAAGAAAACAAATTTTAAAGGGATAATTAGTATCAACATTTTGAATTTGTTGCATGTTTTTCGGAACAAAATAACCTCGTAATGTTTCATAACCTCAATATACTATAGAATATTTTAAGTTTAAAACAAGAATATCACGAAAACCCAAATTGGTTTTCATTCAGCTTTATCGACCACTGCTCTCTACTCAGTTAATACAGTTAATATTTTATATGGTACTGAAAAATAAATCTGTTACGGTAAAATTTACTACAACCACTTTTCTTTTATTCTTTGGATATATACAGTGTACTAGACTTCATAAGAAGCTCCAAATAGTTCACCGAGTAAGGTATAGGCTTTTTCCTAGATTCATGTGGTGTCACAATTGACCAACTCATGGTCTAAGTAGTATATGAGTCAGAGTTTTGCTTTAAGAGCCTTTTTGGAAAATCAACCACTAAACAAAAATCGGCTCCTAACGTGGGATCTACCAGTTCTTTCTCAGTGGTTCGTCGGAAAGGTAAGCTCTTGAATTAAATAAAATTCACGTTAGAGAAGTTCTCTTTATAGCGTAATTTGGGAAATCAACCAAGAAACAAAAATTGGCGCGTAACGTGAGGTAGAGCCTCGAATTATATAAAAATTCACGTCTGAGCGCAATATTTAAATTTGTAAATCTACTTTAGGGTTCAGCGGGTACTAAGAGTTAATACAGATTCTCCATTATGTAACTTCTGTTAAGACAGCGTGTATCTCATTTTAGTCGCTCAGAATTGGCAGAAATTAGTAGATGGCCTCCATTTCTACCAAACTTACAACAGAGGCTGAAAATTTTGTGTCACTTATATCGGCGAGATTATCTGAGCATCAAAAGTCGTAGTAAAAGACATAAGTGGAAAAATTGGGATATTTGGGGGTCTATTACTGGGTTAAGTATGGACTGTAAAATTTTCATCAATAAGATCTTTCTGCGTTGTGGACCCTTTATTCCCTTCGTCAACAACTTACTAGGCCCATTTAAGCTTAAGAAACTCCATCATTGGCCAAATATTCAAACTGAAGCAGATGTTGAAAAAAAACAAGGAACTATAAGGCAACATCGACCACCTTATAATTGACTTCAAGGCCACACATCTATAAACAGGAGCTATTTATAAAGCAATGTTTATTTTTGGCTTCACTGCCAAACTCGTTCGTTTATTTGTTTAATGACGCTCGAAAGCACATGTTACTACACCAAGGTCAGTAAAGAATTAATCGATACCTTTGATAGCAGATCAAAAATTTTAGCCACAGCGCCGTTTCTGTCATGCGACTTCTATCACATCGTTTTTGATAAAATGGTGCATACCCTTACGCAAACACCATCAGAGGCACGATCTTTCAAATATATGTTCGATTACTCTCAAACGCCACCATTGTTGCCATATAGTCACATTCGGAAGAACAGAACTTGTTTTTAGTAGTGTTTCTGACATTATTAAGATGAAAGTAGCAAAGATGGGTTTAACTGGTTAAACAGAGCTTTTATCAGAAAAAGCACTTAACACAGACTTCTTACATTGAACGTCAACATATATATACAGCTATATAGCTGTAAGGTAGTTTTTGATTTTTACAAGGATAGACAAAAATATAGTCGTTTTCGAAAACGTCATTTGCATCAAAATGCAATCGCCTCTGGTGACGCAGGATAGTGGAAGGGAACCTCGACCAACTTGATGTTTGAAACACCTATCTGGCATGAGAAGCGTCTATAGTAAGAGGTCTAATTTCTCACCAGACTGTAGCGCCACATCAAATATTTTCCCTGATTTGTAAATCCAATTTCAAGCGTTTTCACAATTCAAATACATTTTGTTTTCACATAATTTCAAATCTCATTTATTACCTAATCTGAAAAATTATTTCAATTAAAAATTAAATGGGCCAAAACTAGCACTTTCATTTCTTACTTGAGAAAAAACTAATAAATAAATAAATAAAATCAATAATGTATGACCAAAATAAATAAACATAATTTAAAGAGCTTCTCTTTGCCACACAGCAGTACCTACGTCAACAAAATGTGGTCGCCAATAAAATTACTTCTTCATCAAAAATCATTACACAAAAAAAAATCTCAGATAAAAAGAAATACAAAAAATATATACATTTTACTAGTCTACTTCAACATCTCATGTAAGATTTATTTAAAAAAAAAACATTTAACCCAATTGTTGTAAATAGATTTTTATGGAAAAAAAATTCAAGTGAAAACAAAGTTTAAACACAAACATAAAATAATTTATTCACAATTTCGTAGCGTATCTCACCTGAATCAGATACATTTGAGATATCTGATTAAATTTTTGTTGTTGTTCGTTTTTCTCTCCTTTCCTATTTTTTTATATTGCAACTGCAAATCCAACAATAACCGATGTTGTGCTCTGTTTCTTGCCAAATTAATTAATTCATACATAAATTAAATAAATCCAAATTCAAGTATGATTGAGCGAGATACGTTTGTATTGGAGCAACTGATTACTTTCTGACACGAAAAATTCAATAAATTTTCATCTAATTTTTTTTTTGTTTTGCGTGAAAATTTGTATTTTGAAATAAGTCAAAAACAAAACTTAAAGTTTGAGGGTGTAAGAAATGGGCGTTTGCGTAGATTTTCACTTGATTTTCGTAACAATATTAATTTTATTCAAGTGATACTAGCGAAGGACGTTGAAATAATAATTTAAACAAAAAGTATTTTATAGGGATTAAAAGTATCTCAGCCTGTCTGACGTTAATCTGAATTATAGCAATCGTATAATAAAGTCAAGCCGTTCAGGTAAGTTTATAAAGTAATTTTTTGTTAAAAGTAAGAAAAAAAAAGAACAAAATTTTGAAGGACACACACAGGTAATTAATTTTTATTTCACGTGAGTATCTAGGTAGGTTGAAGTTTTTGTTTTATATTTAAAGTTGCACTAATAAATTGATCTGGTAGTGGGGCAGAAAAAATTATATATTTTTAGCAACACACACAAGAGTAACTAAATTTTTTCTTTTTCTTTTGTTCTATGTATTTATTTATATCTTTTGCAGAAGTGGATAATAATTCTTTTGATTTTATTTTATTTTTTAAATAGATTCCATCTGCCAAATTGAATTTTCTTTTTCATATATAACTTTGTTGTAGCAACACGCGCGTAATGTTTTTATACAAAATACCATCACTTAACGACGAAGAAATTTTTCAAGTGTGGTGGATACGAATTCCAAAACAACATTGGGAAAAAATCAATTCTAATTTTCTTTTAATTCCACTGTTTCACTCAAGTTGTAGTTATTGATCAAACAAATCAATAAATATAAGTTGTTTTCTTCAATTATTGTGTATTTAATAATTTTCTCTTGACGGTTATATTTTATGTTTGAAATTTGAAACTAAAAATTCAAATAAAAAAGACGTAAACAATAATTTCCGTACGTAGTCCATGGGTTTAAATCAATACAAAACTATCTTTATTTTTTCACTTAGTTTTTTTTTTCTTTTTAATCCGTCGTGTGTCTGTCCGTCCTTTCGCTTGGAAGGTTTACGCGATAATAACAAAAAATGTGCATTGTATTGTGAATGTTGCTGGTTGCTGCCGCGCGCCGCTGCCGCTGGGGCAAGGTGATTCGATGAGTGTGCGACGTGTGTAGATATTTTTGTATCTGAAAGATACGAAAGTAGCGACTACGACAACGACGACGACGACGAAAGAAAAAGAAGTTCGTAATCGTTTGTAATAATAAACTACTGTAGTGACGACGATGGCAGCGTTTTATTCATAGCTTGAGTATGCAAGATTTTCTAGAGCCACAGGCAAACTGTGAGGGTAAAAAAAATGTATCTTATAGATGTTAGGTTTTGGTTGGATATCTGAGCTCGGCAACATAGCAACGTAGCAACATTATTGTGCATTAGTTAAAAATTGAAGACACAACATAACAGCGGTTAAGTTTCGTTAAGTGTTCGATTCGAAGTTTGAAATTTTCTTTTCGTTAAGTATTATTTAGTTGCACAGTTACTGCTGCTGTTCAATGGATGTGGAGGTGCTGGGATGCAGAGCTGGCCTGTGTGAAAATCATAACGAGTAAAGAAAAGGATCTTGGCTGTAAAAAAGGTCTTTTAAAAACTATCGTTTACTTTGAATATTCTCTAGAATTCTGTGAATTGTGAATGACAGAACATGGGACTAAAAATCACAGACATTTAAAGTATGGAAACAGACGTAATATTTGATGATGTCTTAAAATAAATTAAGTAAAATATATGTAAAAATTGCATTATAGAGACAATGAAACAGATAAACGAAGGCACAAAATCAATGATAGGCTTATCGTCTGAGTCTAACCGTTAATTTAGTTTGTTTTGCATTATTCTAACTTTAACAATTCAATGAATTCATACGAGCTATGTACGAGAGATGATAACAAATCACAATCAGAATTTGACAGTTTTAATTTTGATGCAAGTTTATAAATGTATCTAAAAGAGGTTCGGCAATGGCGTAAACGTAAGATTAAAATATTTTTAATTTCGAATTAAGTTAATTTTAGTTTGTGTTCTTAGTATTATATGTACAGACATTGAAATTATGATAGAAAAATGTTTGAATGCATGAAAAACGAATATTTAAATTAGCTAAAACAATTTTTTTGAGAGTTTGAGATGAAAAAAAAAGAAACACAATTTTAATTTCATAATTGAATATGATTGTATTGCAACAAAAATTAAAATCGTTTGAGTATTTTTAATTTGCATGTATCAAAAATTTCAAAAAAAAAAAATGTCAAAAAAAGGTTGAGATATCAAATTGTCAGAAAATTCTAAAAAAAAGTTTGAAAATTCTGATAGGTATTCATCATTTTTTAATCTTATTTGAAATTTGCATATAAAAAAAAAATAATTTAAATCTGTTCAGCCGAAAATGAGGAAATTCAAGATTTACAAAAAAAAACTATTAATAGTTGCTAATTGTAATACATATTTTATAATTTATGGTAGTATATCGCACTTATTTAAAATACAGAAAATGTTTTATAAAAACTGTAGAAGCCATTTTTAAGAAAACAAAAATATTTTCCTTAACGGTTTTTAACCATTATTATGGAAAGTACCGTTATTTTTTCATAAAAATTAAAAGTTTTCTTAAAATACTTTAAAGAGTGTAAAAAAAATCTTTAAATACCGAGTTTTATAAAAATCAATCATTTAATTTTCAAAATATTTGATTTCCAATTTAAACATTTTTTTTTAAATCCAAAAAATATTTATTTGACAATTTTGGTAAGAAAATCTATTTGAATTGTTAAGAGGCTTTTGTATAAAAAAAATTATCAAAATCAGAATTACCGCATTGAAGAAAATCGAAAATTAAAAATGGTTCTTTGAGGAGATACCATTTTTATGTTTGTTTTTATTTATTTTCATTCATAGATTTTTTTTTTTTTTTGGGAATATCATTTGTCATCATAGTTTTACTTGCTGCTGAAAGCTTTAGATATTTTGTTTGTTCTTAAAAATTGTTCAACAAACATTTTAATAGCTTTAACTGTTTTTCTATGATGAGAATGACATACATCCAAGTTTTTGTCCTTGTTGTTAATTGTTTATGTGAGTTTAATTTGTAACTGTATAAAAGCTAATGTATGCGGGCTGTAGGTCCTATAGTATAACAACCGATGACAAAATTCAATTTGAAAATATGCGATGCTGCGATTGTATTTATTTTTTAAATATTTTTTAACAATTTGTTCCAAGACTAGAGTCTAGCGTCTCTTGTGCCAGCGCTGTCGATATCTTGATTCTTCAATCCTTCGATCTAGGTATATACATTCTATTTTCAATTCGATCCAGGTCTACATGGACTTAAATCCTGATTCAATTCTCCATGTAAACGAGGTATCAGTTTTTTTCTACGCTAACAGCTTTTACTGTCAAATAATGTTATCAGCTCTCGAGTTTGCACGTTTAAATAGCGTTTTTAAATCTTGTGGCGTTGTAAATTAAATATGGCTACATAATTTAAGAACTTCGATTATAGAACACAATTTAAAAATATAATTTAGCGAGCTGTGTTACAATCTGTTGCAGAGCTATAGGCTTAGATTTTACTACTTACAAACTGTAAAAGCGTCTTGTTTCTGATAGCTTCATCGATGTTACTTGGGTGTGGCTATTAGCTACAACAACTTGTCACTTATCCTAACTTTTTTAGCTTGAATTGTACCTAATTAGTGATAAACTGATAAATCAAAATTATTTTCGAAAAACTTTCTATAAGAGGCCCCCGTATTTCTATGTCTAAAGACGCCCCTGATTACATATAGGTATATGATTCTGATCTTATATAACTGTCTCAACTATTTGTTATGCAGAAGTTAATGAAATAATTATTAAGTATGAAAAAGTAGAAAATACTTACATCACCATTAATAGACCAAACACTAGTTCTTTAAAATACAGCCATATTAGTTTAACTTGATTGTTTTTACTCTACAATGCATAATCCGTTTTTTTAGACCAAGTTAAATTAATTAATTTGCAAACCAAATATCATGTTTATAAACAGATGATTCATTTCTTCTCTAACGCAGGTACATAATAAAATCTGAGATGCCAAACAAACTAAATAAATAATTCTCATGCTCTACCAGTTGTTCATAAGATTTCATCCAATTTTATAGAAGTAAATTGAAAGTTAATTAACTTTCAGGCTATTCAAACATCCGGCCAAATTGTTAGAATCAATGAATTCATTTTAAGATCTCATATTACAAAGAACTATGTCAATGAGTAATTTTTTGTTGTTACGTAACTCCAATTTTCTTCGTATCAATAATTAAATATTATTCGTTTAAATATGACATCAACAAATGCAGGTATTGAGGGACTATTTTATAAATATTCTACGATTTAGGAAGATTTGATTGATATAGAAATGTGATTCTAAGTTTACTTATATGGAAAAACATCTTATGCAATATCTGCAGTTTATTAAAAGCAGCCATTCACTAGATAAAATTTAGAAAATCATAAGTTGAGTAAAAGTCAAAGACAACATTCCTGGTTAAATTGCATTTCACCAAAAACCGAAAACATTTTGTATACTGGTTCAAATTCCATATCAGCAGCAGTCTGGCAGAAAGTCGTATGTCATATAATTGGCCTACATTTTGAACGGCAATATTATATATTTGCAATGCTCAGTTATCATGTTTGCCGGCAAATGGCAGGCTCAGAAACTCCACCAGCATCTCTTGAAACAGAGGCACGAACAGAATGCCACCTGCAGTTTTAACCTGCATGATCATCAGTAGTGTGTCTGTGCTGTGCAGCAGCGCACAACTGGACAAGCTAATCACTTAACTTTGTTGGGGTTAGCTGTAAGATCTGGCAAAGAAGCGAGAGCACACCACGCCAACGTTGCGTTTGGATCAATGGTTGGAGTAAACGGAATGGAACCGACGATTTAATGGAGTCGTTGATATAGTCAGAAAGGCTGAGTTTCAATTGTAAGCAAAATGAATTTTATGATGAAGACTTTATTCTGTATTTTTTTCAACTATGAAAAAGACAATAAAAGGGGAGAAACCTTGATATTGACAGTTCAATTTTCATTATGGGGCCATCTCTATTTTGATAGTTAAAAACGTAAATTGTGTTGCACATCGATTTTAATAGCTTTTTTACCAACTGAAAAATAAAGTCAGCCCTCAACTAAAAAACTGTTTTTAAATTAACTTGGAGTTGATATATTTTCAGGATTAGCTTACTCTGATTTAACTTTAACTGCACTGAAAAATTAGCCCTTAGTCAACGGAATGCGTTGTCTTAGCCTACTAAAATGACCTTTTTATCAATTGTCAATTTTATACTGTGAGAAAAATGGTCGACTAATAAATTAACAAAAAAAAGTAGCATTTAATTGAAAATACAGTGCCATCGTTTAAGTAACAATATGTAATAAAGGGTGTTTTTTTATACGTGTGGTTTTCAGTCAATATTTATACACTAAATTTCTCGAAGTTGGTCTTTTTGCTGTCTATTCATTATGAAATGACAAACCAAACTGAGCATAAATCAAGTGACAACTGTCAAAAAGACAAACTCCGAAAAGAGTATTGCCACACGTCTACAAAAACACATTTTACTTTATAACATCCTGTCACCAATATTAAAGAAAACATTCTTCGCAATCTGTCTTTTTTTACAACGTCGCCAACTATACTATTTTATATCTTTATATACTTAGTAAAAGTGTTTTGAATTTTCCACATTCTCTACTTAATTCAATGATGACGATGGCGATGGCACACGGGGAGACGCAACAATTATTGACTCAACTAGCGGATTCTTTGATAATTTTACTTTTCATTTCGCACAATAAATTGCAGATTTATCGAAATTTTGTTGTTGTTGTGAAATAGCCATTTGGACAGTTATAATGGGATGAGACTTCGGCATGCGATTGGATTGGTTAAATTAATGTTTTCACTTTCAATTACGATGAATATGAACAAATATTTCAATAGAAAAAAAAAAAACAAAAAGAAAACAAAAACTTTCTTATAGGAAATCATTTAAATTTTTGCAATAATAATGTGTCCAGACTTTTTTGTCATTGATAATTGCCAATAAAAATTATATGACTAAAGTTAATTGATTTGAAATGCAATAAATTTAAAAATCAATATTGAGTGAGGTTGTATAAATTTGAAGATATTAATAATTGCCTGCATAGTTCATAAGGCTAACAAAAGTGAGTTTTTTTAATAACATGGAACGCAATAACATTTGATTTTCTGTTTGAATAATCGTTAAGCGCTAATCGTTAGTTTTACATCTTTTGGAAATCTATGAGCTATAGACTTGAGAAAAATTAATGACGATTCATGCATGAAGATATAAATTTTACGGGTATTTTATTGCTAACTTTGGTCTAAAACCAACATTATGGCATTTTTTGTAAATTTTAAAAGTGTATGACGGAAATGTGTTTAATAAACAGTTTCTCAATAGGGACGATATTAGTTGTGGCGGTCATTATGTCTTGGATTGAACAACACTTGCAAATGATAAAAGTTTATAATCGACGACGGATTACATTCCAGTTGACTATTCTCAACGCTTGCTGTTCAAAATCAAGCCTGCCGGTTCAGTCAACAATCAGCCAACACTTGTACGTCAAGAAAACGCTGGATTTACTGGAGAACCTAATACGGTCAACTTTGTTCATTCATTTATGGGAGACCGATCGATAAAAAATAATTTATCTGGCCCAAGTTGTGATGACATGTGGTTCCAATACAGGTAATGCCACAAAGGACATTTTGCATCAACGATTTGAGGGTTATCTCTCGCAGGACAAACTTGAATTGGCCACCATCGAGATAAAGCGATTTGAGCTCTTTAGACTTTGTCTTGTAGGGTTTGCTGAAGTCGCAGGTCTATGCTAATTAGCCGCAATGTCAACATAACCCAGGCCATCGCTCAAATTCAACCAAATCTATGCACATTTGAACGATATCATATTCCATTCATAATGGTATACTACATGGGCCTTTCAAATAAAAAGAATTCTTTTTTTTCAATGACTCACAGACACGTTTCCATTTCACGATTGACCAGCTATTCACAATCTTTTTATAAACGTTAAGACTTAAAAAAAGTACCAGTTTTGTTGTTTTTATAAGTTTGATAAAAATGTTAACAGAATTTTAAAATTCATTCACCTTATGTCGGAAGTTAAGTTATTCCCTGTGAATTATTGACTCAAACAAAAAAACAAATTTCCAATTTTCACTCCAAATTTGCTAAGCAATCACGCATTTAAACACGTTATTCATTAATAACGTTAATAACTCGTATAAAATTACTAACAAGGAGATACGTAACATACCTTACTCATTACCTGTTTACAAAAACAAAACAAAAATTAAGAAAAAAAAACCATATCATAAAACGCACACCAATTTTTTAAATGATTCAATAATGCAACACGTTACATCAAATTTCCTGTAAAAATGCTCATTAAAATTTAATCAACACTAGGCCTATGAAAGCCGTTAACAACCAACCCCCTGCCAGGCGAATACATCATAACAAATGTTTAACTTTTTCCCCAAACCAATTATCTATTTTTTTCCATAAAAAAAATAAGAAATAAAAACTTAGGTAAAGAAAAAATAGTTTAACATCTCCCCAGACAGAATAAAACTAAACAAAAAACCCACTTTAGTTTATGGCAACCATATAACCTGTTGCATTTCCCAAGCGCGCGTGCATTTTTACTTTCACTCAACGCGCCGCGCACAAGACGCGCGGCCATACCAAAACCGTCTGGATGTAGCAAGTCATCAACAACTCCTAACTGAACTGGTAAACTGCATTTCATTTCCCAGACAATTTTGTCTTTTATTTGTAATTTTTATTTATGAGATAAACGCACACTGCACTCTGGTGGCGACGAATGAAAACAACAAAATCTTGCCCAGCATCAGCATCATCATCACACAGCCGGTCAAACTACACCAACGAACAACAACAAAGACGAGACGCACGACGGAAATGCACCTTCGCAATCGTCTCCGCAAACAACAAACCAGATGAGATGAATTTTTCTTTGTTGTGGCGCGCAGCTCTGGAAGCCAGCCAAGCCATGACATCGTCGCTCTCTCGAATGGGCCACCACTCAGACGCTTTGGCGACTGTCATTAGATAACGAACACGAGACAACTACTGCCGTCAGTGCCCTCCTCTGCCCCCCATTTGCACATTAAATGCATTAGAAAAATTGGAATTTTATTACAAAACTCCATTGGGGCATATCTTGTGGATCGCATGTGTCAAAAATAACATTGACTTGTTTGACAGCTTAAACGTCAAAGCGCGAAAGTCAATTTGGCAGTTCAGCGCATGATCACTACTTTATAGTTTCCTATTATATACCTAAAGACAAGTATGTTTGTATGCATTTCGGTTTAAGTTGTCAAATTTTTTGAATTAGAGGCAAATTTCTGACAGGTAAAAGATACTTGACTGCACAATAGGAAATTGCATTTTTATGCTAATGGATTTTTAAGGGATTAGATTATAGTAGGTTCCTATACAAAGCTATTTTGTTTTTGTTTTTGGTGGATGGCATTGCGTAGGCGAAATACTATCATGTCGGCGCCGTCGCAGCCGTCTGTCGCTGGCGATTTTTTGATTTATCTTTAGTGACTTGGTGTTTTATGCTTCTTAAATTTTGTTTTCAAATATTTTACTGCTGAGTCAATAAATGACAAGCGCGGGATACTTGGTTATTTATAATCCATTTAAAGCAGGAAGTTAAAGTTTTTACAGGCACATATTCATAGCCCATAAATATACATTTATATAGATGATTTCACTAAAAGGGCATGTTGATTGAGACGGATTTTTATTACGGTGCGGCGAGTGGTTGGCGCGACCATTAGCACCTGATACTTACAATTTAGTGTAATTTGATGCACATCAAGTGCCCTTTATAATTTTGACTTACCTGAAATGAGAAGAAAATTTAATTTATTTAAGATTTTAACATTTTCGGGTTAAGTGAGTATTAATAAATGGTAGTTTAATAATGGTAAATTGTTATAAATGGTTGTTATGGAGATGCCGAAATTTAAAATGTTAAAGGCACAGTTGCACGAATTCTATAGAAAAGACTTGGATAGCCAAGCGAAATAAGCTCTTAGAAACACAATCTTACAAAAAGAGACAATTAAAAAATAAACAAATTTGATGGCGCAGGTTCTCATAGAGAACCAGGCCTAGTGACTTAAACTCTCAACCATTCAGTGTGCGTGTTGTTGGCAGGAATGGAGGGGACCTTCAACGCTTTTTTCCGAATCCAAACGGCTAGAGGAGAGGCAATTATTCATGCCAAGTATTTTCTTGGAGGATTTGTCAGCTCCTCGCAAGAGGCAGTACCTCGGGAAAAAACATTTCTGTTTTTAGGTGGCAGCGGCTGGGAATCAAACCCAGACCCTCGGCATTACAGTCTACATACTACGAAAAGACAATTAGGATTCTATTATAGGTGCGTTTTATTGGTATTTATAGCTATCGCGGCAATGCAAGCGCAAATAAAACGCTATACTCAATTTATATTCAGCCCAAGTCCGGCGCCACATAAGTTTTAACTTAACGAAACCTTATCTCAACTTTTATGTATATCCTCTTTTTACCGACTTAATTATCGACAGTTTTGGGTTTTTTGTTGTTTGCCAAGAGAAATAATGCTGTGCTAGCTATAACTTTTTCAATAAAACACGCCTTACATAAGTGAAAATGAACAATTGAAATGCTTCAATTCATTTAATGTCATCATGATAACTGTCAATGCATGAGTAAATAGCTCCGTTCGTTGAACTTCACCCAGGGGCCAAATTCGGCAAGCGTGAGTTTTCTCTGTGCACCACAGAAAATCATGTACTTACACATAGATGTTTGCAATTCCTTAAGAGTGAGTTTTAAGTTTCTAAGAGATAACGTGTGCAAAATCACTCAAATTTATTCACACTAGTTTTGGGCGTGAAGAGAATGTGTTTACGGAAAATCATTCACACTTGCGAATTTGGGTTCTAGTGAATGAGAGCAACAAGAATTTTTGAGTTGTTCAACCTGCAACATCAAAAGTTTCCACTTTGTTCGATTCTTTATAAATAGCTTTTAGAATAAATGCTTTTTCTTCGTTTCTATTGCAAAAATTAAATGAAACAAATGCTTGGCAAATAAAATAAAACAAATGTCACTTTCACAGTTTTATACTACATTTCCAGCTAACACTAATCTGAGATTTAATAAGATTTACCTCGAGTCTTCTTCAAATTTCGAAGATTTATCATACAAATTTATTTCGTACATTCTGAAGATTAGAAACTAATCTTGTTAAATCTTTCTAGGGCAAATACTTTTACAAATCAAACTAACCTATTCTTAAATGGCATTGAAGGATTCATTCTTGGTTGCATTCAGTTCTTCATAAACGAAGCTTTCTATCTCACTCCCACTTCATAAGAAAAATTTAAATACCATTTGCATTTTAAAGTCAAAATTAATATTTTTCAAATCATTTTGTTCGGTGAAAACACCAAACAGATTTATTAAATCTGAGCTGAGATAAACCTTTGGTGGAAATATAGCATTATATCACTTCAACTAACACTAGCAAAGACCTACAAATAATTCAGAGCGAAATTGGCGAAGTTGTTAGCAAGGGCGAGTTCAGACTTTTCAAAGCCCAGTTGCATATTTTGTAGCAATTTATTGGGCAAACTGACAAATAAATTTGGTAGTATTCTACCTAATTGGTGAACCCACTTTAAGTATTTTGTATCTTCTAAACATTTTGAATCTAAAAATTTACGTTAAAAAATAATAGCATTGGCTTCTCTTCTTTCATTTATACGTAAACGATTACCGTTCTGACACTTCGGGCTTTAATCTTTGCATTGACTGTAACTTCGTTGTAATTTTAAGAACTTTCGTAAAATATATTTTCCATTTTTTCTCCATTTCGACTTGTTTAACTTGTTATTTTGATATTGAACAAACCAAAATAAAATACTCACACCTTAAAAATGTTGCTATTTTTTAAATGTAACTTCCTACAAAAAAAAACTTAAAACCAATCACAGAAAATTTCTTGTTACCTTTAAGATTATGGAAAGTAAACCAACAATCATCAAACAATTTTCACTCAATTTTCTAATCAATTTTCATTGCGCAAAACTTTCTCAGGAACATGCCAAATTATATTTGCAACCTCAAAGAGGTTTCACTCCTATTTTTCTCAGCTACTAACTGTGCCTGTTATACTCTTACCATTTTAAAGCCAAACTAAATAAAGTTAAACATCTCTTTCCGCTCAATTTCAGTTTAAAGTTTTCAAATTGAATTTGATAGAAGTATCCGTACATGCTGTCTAGCTGGCTTCATGTCTATATCTTCAGCTCATGGTACCTGGTCTATCTATTTGTAGTCTTTTGCTCCACAAGTATCTACAAGTAATCGTGGTTGAGAAAAAAAAACATCCATATCATCTGGGAAGAACTCCCACCGAACCGTACCGAAATGTCTGCGATGCAATAATGTTGAAGGAGTGAATTCATTTCTCATGGATGAGGTAAATCTTGAACTTGAAACTATCCATATTTCCAGTCTACTAGGCATCGAGGTGGTGTATTTGGACCCGGTTCATTAATCTAATCAATTTGCTTTGACTAATGATGTTTGAAAAATGAATAGAATTATACACACCTATGTATACTTTGTATTTTGCTATGAAATATAATTTTTCATTGACCAATAATGCATTCTTGCACGAATGGAAAATATTTTAAGGAATGTCACAGACGCCATCACTATCGAATCGTGGGAAGTTTCTTATGGCTCTGATACAAGTGTTAACAAAGTTGCAGTGTTTATGATGATTAATGGTCACCTGATAAAAATGACAAAAGACCCCAAGTGCTGATTTGTTTTAAAAGCATTGTTTAAGTCCAAATGATTGGAAATTTGTATTTTTCAAATGTTTCTTTTTTATCTTTGTTGTATAAACTTTACAAAATAAAAGATCTTTAAAACACGATTTTAAACAAAACAAAAAATTTCGTCAGGTGTTAGTAAGATGTTTGTTCTGCATTTTTTGTGTTCGGTTATAAAATTTGATGGTCAACAATTCCGAAGCTTTGACAGGTGAACTGATGAAAATTTTAAAAATGAATATGGTTAAGGAAAAGGCTATCTGCTATAGATCAACAGTTAGAACTGTTTCCCATTAATTTATAAAAAAACAAAACAAAATAAAATTGTATGAGTAGGTAAGGGCGATTCTACAAACAATGCAAGAAGATGATGATAATTTCGGCAGAACATTTTTGGAAGTAAATATATACAATATTTTTTTATAAAAATATTCAACAAATAATGGTAATTTTTGAAGTGAAATTCTCTTCTTGAAAAGCCAATTGAAAATAAATGTCAACTGTTATTTTCAATCTTTGGTAATTTTTAATGATCATCAAAACGATTTCAATCAACTGTCAACAATTTTGTATACAAAATTAAATGCCAAAGCATATATCTGCGTTCAAAGACGCACCCGATCATTTGTATGCTAATATTACGCCTAAAGTGAACCTTTTAATATAGTGAAAACAAATATTTTTGATCAATTGTTTTTTTTTTATTTAGCATAATTTCACGACAACATCAGCGACAATGATGCACACCTTTTCTTATTAATGTGTGCACGATTGATGCGAGACGCTAAAAAAAAACGCAAGTAAATCACACACAAATGCAAGTCAATTGACCCACTTTCCATTTCAAGATCGAGCGAAATTATTAACGCCCAACAATTTATCAAAGAAAAAACAAATAAACCTTATCAAAAGCCTACAATGTATTAGCTTAAGCAACGTGCCACACCTGCAGTCAATTATTAAAGATTCGTCGTTGTTTTCTTTTGACAAGAAAAAAATAGGAAGAAGGCGTTTGTCAGACCAATTCAACTCATAGGTAATCATTTTCTAAATAAAGCCAAGTTTTTCGAACAGGGTTCGGAACTTATATTGGAATAAGGAGTGGATTTATTTTTATTTTAAAATATTGTCATTTTATAATGACCAAACATCTTTTTCTGACTATTTCTATTTTAAATGAATCATTAGTTGGGAAAACAATAACAACGAAATATTTACATTTTGGAACTTCTAAAATATGAGTCAGAATAGAAAAATGAATTTTTAAAAAATCAGTTCTGTGTTTCCCTTCACATAAATTGCTTTTTGTAAGGTCAGTGAAATCAGTGATTGAAAAGCAAAACTTTATGGCAATTTTGTTCGCGTTTTGGTTGTATAAGGTGTTCCAACAAGAGGTTTCATTTTAAATCGCTCAAAAAACCCAATTTTTTGTGGAATGGGGTGATATTTATAGTTATATCTAAAATACAAATTCTGTCCATGGAATAAAATATAGACCACCCACAAAAAAGGTGAATCTACCTTTAATTTAAAATCGCTTTCAACTTCAATAGATTTCGGTTCCGAGCTCTAATAATGAAAAAAGTCCTATTTCTAAACAAAAACACAAATATGAAGTTCCACAGCGACAAACATTTATGTTGGAATGCACAATGGCAATAAATAATAAATCAGTTGCATAGTAAAAATATTTAATTTGAGATCCGAAGTTGGTGTTGAATTTTTACTGTGGGCTAATTGAACTCTAAGGCGAAATATTTTCACGGATAACAAAAAAGCTTGTGGCAAATATTAACACTTAACCCGGAAAAGTTTGGAATTTTTGATTCTGTCACCGCACATGATTAGCGTTGCCAATGAGTGTTTTTAATTTGCATGCGAAACATCAGTAACGCATAATGTAAACAAAAAAATCTTTCTAAACAACTATGCACATAGAAAAAGTATGGTTGTTATAGGTACTGGAGTATAATGCTTGCTGTATTATGTTCTACTGGGTCCCAATTTAGTTATTGCGTTCGAGTATGGTTATGAATATCAAATACACTCCTCGTCAACTGAATACGCACAAACATTTTTTAATATACTTTATCCATTTTTTCCAAACAGTGATGGTTATTATGCCATCTGTTGATGCTAACTATTCCCTTAAGATGTTAAGCAGATAATTCCGAAAGAATTATCCAAAAACAACCGTGAGTTTTTCTTCAACCACTTGCAAAGTGTTTTATATGCAAAGTAGGAGTTTTTTTTCTAGTCAACTGAATAGGTACAACGCCATTTTCTTCGTTGTTTATAAGTTTTTTGGAGTGCTTGACAGTTTAAATTAACGATTTTAGTGTTTTCAGTAAAATTTAATTCTTGATTTCAAATTTTAAGAAAAATGGGTAGATCTACGTGTCTTAACAGTGTTGAAAAAGCTAAAATCGATTTACTTAGAGACCAAGGCCTAACTGGCTGATAAAGTTGGCCGAAGTTTTAATGTAGTTTATTCTTACTTGAAAAATAAAGATGCATACTGCAAAAACATGAAGGGAGGTAAGAAAACAGCAACAACAGCAGCTGAGAGACGAAGAATTTTAAGATATGCATCAAATTCTTCTGATTCTGTGGCAAAAATAAAACAAAAAGTCGGCGTAAACGCAAGTTGCTCAACAGTATTAAGAGTAATCAACAACTCAAGCCATCTTAAACGAATGAAACTTAAGAAAAAACAACCACTTGACGAGAGACGGAAAATGTTGCGATTAGATTTTTCAAGACTTCACATGAGTTGGAAAAAAGAATAGTATCACGTGGTTTTTTCAGATGAAAAAAAGTTTAATTTCGATGGCCCTGATGGGTTCAACTTCTATTTTCACGACTTAAGAAAAGAAAAAAGATTTTTAAAGCGCCATCATAGTCGTGTAGGAGGTGTCATGATATGGGGAGCAGTCAGTTATTATGGAACAGTTGAGCTCGAGGTTGTAACATCAAGAATGACAGCAGCTGGGTATAAAGTAATTTTGGAAAGAAATTTTCCTAAATTTTCTAACATCTTTGGACCCATAAACTGGACCTACCAACATGATAATGCGCCTATTCACTCAGCGCGCATAATAAAAACATGGATAGAGGTGCAACAAGTGCAGTTGCTTCAATGGCCGCCGTACTCACCTGATCTTAACATCATAGAAAATGTCTGGGGATGGTTAGTACGCAAAGTTTATGAGGGTGGTCGTCAGTTCGAAGACAAAGAAACCTTAATTTCTGCAATCAAATTAGCGTGGAGCGAAATTTCGTTAAATTACATTAAAAAGCTATACGATTCCATGCCGGATCGAATTTACGAAGTAATTAAAAATAAAGGTGGAAGTACCCACTACTAAACTTAAACAAAAACTTGTTTCATTCCATTCCAATACCAATTTTAATTTTTGTACCTATTCAGTTGACTCAAAAAAAAACTTCTACTTTGTATAAGTTACACTTTGGAAGTGGTTGAAGGAAAAACTCACGGTTGTTTTTGGATAAAACTTTGAAATTCTGTTATTTATATGTTACGAACATTTTTACCATCAACAAATGGCATAATAACCATCACTGTTTGGAAAAAATGGATAAAATATATTCAAAAATGTTTGTGCGTATTCAGTTGACGAGGAGTGTAAGTTGTTGTTTAATATAGAAAATCTATCTGATTGACAATAATATTAATCAATCGTTTTCCAAGAGTCACATCAAGGCATATCAGCACTTGTAATAAGCTATGTAGGTACCTACTTCAGTTTAGAAACACGGCGCCAGTTCTTTTTTTATTTATCTATACATCTACTAAGTATTTCTTTTTTGTTTTTTTTTTATTAGGTTAAGTTCTTTGGTGTATGACAATAAGGAAAAAGCAATACAAATTCAATAAAATAAATTTGTACCTATTTAAAACTTGATAGCCCTAGAAAAATGTTCAATGTTGATAGCAAATACTTAAAATGTAGAGACATGTTCGTATATTTCTTAGAAGTTCGTTTCGATTTTTATTGTTCTTGAAAGTAGTTTCAAATACTTCACTTAGATCCGATAATCGTCATCCAAAAATCATTCTATATTCCGAAATAAGACATTTAAAAGCAAATTAAGTGGCGAGCACTTATGCATAATATTTAAGGCAAAGTTAAGACTTCCCAAAAGAATCGATAATGTAATCATTCGATGACAAAAGAGTTAGCAAAGTTGTCGTTTTTGGTCTTCCCTTTTTATTCTAGCAATCAACTCAACTGAACTCATTTTTTGAATACTAAAAATTGACTTTCTTTAATTAATTACCAAGCAATTAGAAATGCCAGTTCGTTGCTCAGAACTTAAAACCAAACAAAATATTAAAAAACAAAACGGTTTATCTGATTGGAGAAAAATAATGAATAGATTAAGAATATTATTCTTCTGTACAAAAATATTGAAAATCTCCCTCCGCATTTCAATTGCAACTGCAGTCATGCACGCATTTTCCACTCTTTTGAAATATACCATTATATACCTCTCGAATAAATCGAGTGCAAGAAACCAACTATATTCAGATTTACCATTCTACTACTTCACTTGACATAGCAAATGCTAATTTAAAAAAAAAAAATATTGAATAATTCAAGAGTTTGAAGTATGATAAATCATAGCAAAGTGAAAATACACAATTGCCGCTCACGTTTTCTCAAAGATCTTCGAGTCTATATATCGATTGCAGTAAAGAAATTCTTGGAATCACATACACCCAGAGGGTGTTCTCCACAACAATTATTAGATCCACAATTATGCTATTGTTGGTAGGGAGTATAGGCTTCTGTCCTAGGATTTTTTCTGTACCTATATACTATAATGCTCCCGGTCCTTTTTCTGAAGTGTCATTCTACTGCCATTCCTATGATTGCCACAAACCACCTCGAACCGCACCTAAACTACTGTCGAGAATCTCTCTCCCTCTCTATTTCTATTTCGAAAAAAAATATCCGATTTACGTGATTGATTTACAAAGTACCCAAAACATAGTTGCTTTTCTGATGTTCTCGGCATTGAAGCGCGCAGGCGTAACGCAGTCAGAGTTTCAAAGCTTGTATCTATGCGTGCACATCATGATGACTGCGAGAAATCGTGAGTGTAAATTGTATGAGCCTATTTGAATACTGTCGCTTGGATTATTAATTTCCTTGGTGTGTACGAATTACCCAGAGAAAATTCCATTGGAGCGGGGGTAGACGAAGCAAACTCGTAACTACTATTAGTGACTACGTGCCGTAAATGGTAAATTATCTCGTGAGTACGCGACGATCCTATCAACATTGGCTGGAATAACAAAAAAACTAGGAACACGCTTCTCTATAACGCAATGAAAATATTCTATTTTGGGGGGTTATCTATTGGATTGATAGCACAATAGATCTTTAAGCGTAAACAAACTAACAACAAAGAAGAGGTAGTAAAAAAATTAAGTTCGTCAAGGGTTAAGCATTGGGAGTGCCTCCTTTATCAAGGGAGCCTTCATTTGTTTATTTGTATATTTTTTTTTCATTACTTAAATCTGATAGACATAAATGACGTTTGGAGCAAGCTTATTCTTGTGATTTATGCTCATGGCTTTTTGGGATACGTTCACAAATAGAACCCTTTTAATTCACCAAGCACTTAATATCAACATTTTTTTTAGTTTAAAATTTGAAAAATGGTATGTTGATGTTTCGTGACAAATAACTTCCTGAAACAAAGTGCTGCCAGGGTGAATTATGTATTTCGATTTACAGCACTTGTGGATAATATATTTGCTTAAAAGTTCTTTTTCTGTTTAAGTAAAAAAGATTGAAAAACTGTAATAATGTTGATTCCTTTTTGGGAATTTCCGTGCAGCTATCTGGTTGCTTTAAGATAGGAAAACATTTAAAACCAAGCTTTAATACACTTTCAGATTTCAGAAGGAACATAACGATAAGTTTTGTTTCATTAATTGATCTCGTTGTGCGCAGTACACAAATAGAAGGTACCTATTATATTGCGCAGATTGCCTAAAATGAGAACTGTCAGAAGGAATTCAAGATGGCCGTTCTCGTGATTTTTACGCTGTATTACAACAGCAAAACACACGAAACGAATAATTTAAATAATACTTAAAATTAATTGCTTTGTTGTCAAAGTAATAAAAAAAGTAATAATTACCTTCCATTAAATAGCTCGAAACAATCTTATTTTGTTATCAAGTAACAAAGAAAAACACACGATCCACCATTTTTCAATGATTTGGACATATGCACAGAAATAAACAAAAATGAAAAGGCTAATGATATTACCTTTGATATGTGTACTGTGATCGTTGTGTATCTTTTTTATGCTTTCGACCTCATGACATCACATCACTGAGTCGTATGTATAAGTAAAAGTCTTCTTGAACTAACCTCCGAAATCATTCTTGGTTTCGCAAACGACTACATAGTTAGTTAAATTTTGTTACTTATGTGCTTCCATTGTTACGGCTGTGACACTGACAAATTATAAATTATTTTCTCAATGCCAATACCAGTTTGGGAAATAAAAAAAGTGTTTTAGTTCGCAATTGTTAAAATGTTATGGGTATTAAAAGTTAGTGTTACTTGTGTGACCAAATATGATTTGTATGTATAAATATTAACACAATATGAGAAACGAAATTCCGTAGAGAAATAATGGCCACACAAGTGTATTCATTTCTTACACAAAGTGTTACGAGTGTGACACAACTTTCAAACTATAAATTTTTGTCCAGTAGTGTTTTCAACATTTTGTCTGACTTTAATTGAATCGGCAGTTTGAAGAAGGGAATACACACCAAAAATTGAAAACCCGTTTTATTTTAACATACATATGTAGATACACATGTTATTAAAAAATATGGAACAAAAATCAACATTTTTGACGTTAAAGCAGGGAATCGGAAATTCATTATGGTTTTCCCCCGGGGAATTTGTCCCCTTCTTCAAACTATTTTCAAATTTCACATATAAAATGGTGAAATTTAAATTTTCATAGTCTAAGCATTTAACAGTTTCGTCACTCACAGGAGATTTTCCTTCAAATCCACGCATTGGTACTCCAAAATTTCATTAGCATCCAGCTTAACATTCAAAAATTGCAATAGGGTAGTGAAAAGTATTTTTTTTGTTTTGTTTTGTACATACTCTTGAATATATTTTTTAAACAAACTTACATACATAATATTTATTATTCGGTTTTATTGATTTTGAGTACTAAAATCCTAAATCCTAATAAACTTAATCCATCCACATTAGCACCTCATTAGTTGAAGAAGGGAACAGATCCATAATACTTTTGTGTAATTATTTTATATTTGCATTAACATGCAGAACGAAATGTCAAAGGAATGGGACTATTCACCTCAATGAATAACTGTTAAATTGGGTCTGTTTGTGTACTTTCTCGGCTAAATTTAGCAGTCTGTCAAATTTTGAGGAGTGGGCATGAAATTCTCTCAGAGAGGAGTGACACCGTACAAAAGTACACGAACGCAAAAACTTCCATCAATTTTTAAAAGTCAACAAGAAGTAAACGAAAAATCTTTTGTAAACAAAGCCACAGCAATTATGAATTTCTATTGTAAGTTTATATTCTTCATTTATATATTTTTTTTTTTTTTTTTTGATACGAAATTCAGCATTTTAGAAGTGAAAGAAAAGAAATCAAAATAAAACAACAACCATTTTGGATATGTGTTGTTGTTCTTGGACTTAAAACTGACAGAACGCAAAAAATTGGCAAAAATTGTCAGGAAAGGGAATTTTGTGTGAATTTGTATGAGCTAAATTTGGCAGAATGTGCAGAATTTGGCTGTTTTGTTTGAGTATACGAGCAGACAGTGACTCACAAAATTGATCGAGCTTCAGCTATTATTTTAAAAAATATGTATTTGAAAAAATGTTACTGCAAGGCATTCCCGAAATTTTGTTTTATGTTTTTTTTTTCCATTCAAGCTCAACGGGCTATCAAAGAAAAATTCGACTTATCGGAAATGCCGTTACCAAAAACTTATTAAATGAGTTATGAGTGCACTCGATCAATTTTGTGAGTTCTTTGTTACATTGATGTAGTACGTTTGTAAGCTTACAATTCTTATAAATTTTACATGAATAAAATGAGAAAATAATTAGGGTTGGCAAATAAAGTTTGAAAAATTTCATTCCGTGACTCTTTATTTTTCGACCTTGCTTTAAATTTGTGTTTTTATTTTCATTGATTTGTGTTTCAAATAAGCTGAAAACATTGTAAATAATCCATATGAAAAATTTTTCCTGATGCGTTTTCCTGACCGCTATAACGGGGCCTTTAAAATCGCCAGTGACTATTCCTCTGGTGGCATCCGTAAACCAGGCAATCTTACTTTCGAAAAGACTTTTGAAGGAAGTATTTAGCACGAAATGGCTGGAATGTTTTGTCTAATGACCCAATCGACAATACTAAAAATGTGACACTGATGATATGTGACGATAAGGATAATTTACACACGCCCCAGAATACCTTATTTATAAAATTGTTAACACAGCTTTTTTTTTTAAATAATTTTAGCGATTACTCTTGTATTGCTTACAGAAACATTTAAAACTCGTCGAAATAGTAAATCGTTTGTTCCTTTTTTTATTTTATGCGAGCATACATATTTCCAAGTACCTACTTATAATTGCTTTGTGACATAATAAAAATTAAATATGGTTTTATTAACAATACAATTTATGGGATAACTTATTTCTCATTGCAACATTTAACAAATGTTTTACCCCTGACTATCAATTCCGTGTATGACAGACATTAATGTTACACTATATAGTGTCGCTTTAGTGTACTTATACCTATACGGAATTGTTTCAAGTTTGACATCCGATAACCTTAGAAATCTTTTCATTGATTTCGATATCAACTTTACCATCTTCATTCATGATTTATTTCATAACCTCGAAAAGACTTCCTTTAAAACTCAACCTCAATTATAAACAACAACAAAAAATAGTGAAGTAACAAATTTTTGTATACAATTTTTCACCGAAAATGATCACAAAATCATAGAGATCATACTGCACTGCAACGAATGATGCAACATAAATTGTTACTGGTTGGGAATTTTAACTCCCCCGTTATGAAAAGTTATGTGGTACTCATTTCTCACCGAAGATCATGAGAAACTTAAAACTCTACTGCCACTGCTACTGTGACTGACTGCACCAACAAAGCTAAGACCACATAGTGTCATCCGCAAACAAGATCAGCTCACATATGAGACGCTTCTTCCTTGAGAGAGTTGCCTTGCTTTGCAGCTAGAGTTGGAAAACAGCAAAAGCAACAGTGCCCCTGTTATATCATATTCGCGGGAAAAATAATAATCTGATGCTTGCTCGAGGTGAAAAATACCGACATGCCTTATGGGAAATAATAATATGAGGTGCGCAGCTCATTGCACACACAGTTAGCATAGTATATCTCTACACGGCTCTGCTGATTTAGTTGAAATTTTCGCTAGTGCAAACAATTTGTGGTATGCCACGAGAAAGCAGCCCCAATCCAATATATTCGATTGCGTAATGTATTTCACGCTCCCAAGAAAAAAAAAAAAACTTCCACTGTTGTTTGTTTCATATGAAATGATTCTATGATCCGAAATTCCAAACACCACCCGCCATTCACAAGTTTCAACACTTTGACTGTCCAAAAATAGATTCCAGACACACATCAATTTTTTTCAATATAATGATGGTGCAACATGAAGCACAATGATGGAAATAATGTTTACGACCCAACTGCGAGATCAAGTGCACGTAGTTTCACTTTTCTTCACACTTCTTTGTTTTTTTTTTCTTCAGTTCGGTATTTTTCTTTAAGAACGATACCCTTGGGCATAAAATTACACAAGCTGGCTGCGAAGAAGAGATGATATTTTTGTATGTAAGATTTAGAGGAAGAGGGAGCGCAAGCGGGCAAGACCATATAAAGGAAAGTGTGAAAGCTATATTATGTTTCAAGTCATAACTTTATAATGTTTAAACAAAAAAATTCATTGCAAGTCCATTCAATGCCAATGACCACAGTTTTTTTTATGTTCAACACAGAGTAGTGTTACAACATTTGAAGGGTTCGAAGAGCCCAGGAAAGACTATTTTATTATATAACCGCGGAGAGTATTTTTTTAATGTTTCACATTACCAGTTTTATAACTCTTTAATTTTTGATATTAATTACTCGGGTGACGGTTTTCTTTTAAAGGAAAAACTACATAGGCGGTCTGCATTAAGACCTAATTTTCTTTCTTTTGTAAAACAGGAAGATCTAAGTCTAAGAAGATCTAACTAGCCCAGTCAAGATATTTTGATTTTTAAGAAAATTTCACGAACCAAAAAAAGCTACAGGACATTAAAAACTTAAGAAGACATCTTTCCTTCTAGAGCAATGCTTAAATACCACATTCAAAGAAAATTCAAAGTCAAATTTTATAAGTCGGTCACCCTAAGAAGTCATTAAAATTTGGAAACCATGTATTGGCCATTTTATTTTTATGTCGATTAGTCGTTAGCTGTTTTCAACTATCGAAACTCAACATTTGTGCTGGTATAATTTGCCTCTTTCGTAGTGAAAAAAGTGAAAGAAAAGTGTCACACCCGTAACGAAAAAATCTGTAGGTATGTGTTTTATAACTATAAAAACAAAACCGATAATTAAAGGATTGCAGAAGAGAATATTGTGATCAACTGTTTGACTGAGTTTGACAAAAATACTTTGACTAAATTTTTGCTTTAAATGTTGTGTCACATCCGTAACATGGTAGCATTTCAAAACTTTCTGTTTTCAACTAATTTTGATTTAGGTATATAATTCTATAGTTATATCATTTGTATAGGAATTTAAATAGCTATTCAGTGTGCGACTTTACCTAAACAAAAAACTTTTAAAATAGAATAAATTCCCATTTCAGCGAGAATTTTACCTTTCAAGGGAGGTGTTTTTTAATGGAAAATAATACGTATGATAATAATTTCCTATTAAAATCTAGCTTTTTTCTAATTTTCTAAGTAAAATTTGGCACAGTTGTTGCATTTTTAATTTTTGAACTGGTACTTTTAGATAAATATTTGAAAGAAAAAACATAGTTTTTATAGGATATTTTAAACCACGTGTTTTAGGTCACACACTTAAGGAAATTGAAATGGATCACATAGTTAAAACACGTTTTTTTTTCAATTCAGTATTCTAATTTAAAGGACATCATGCGGTTTAGAGTATGTATCTATTAGAGGTCTGCATTAAGGTATTCAATTGATCAATTCACACAAGGTAGTGGACATGTGTGAATTTAAAGCACTCAATTTTCAATACACCTTTGAACAAGTGCATTCACAAAATAGAACTCACTTACAAAAAATAAAACCATAACGATATTTACTCTTTTTTTTAAATAGGATGAACAGTAAGTAGGTATGTCTATATTACGGTGAAAATTGATTGAAACAAAGTTCAATTTTAATTAAATAAAAGATTGAACCTTGATATTAAAAGAAATACATATCTTTAACATTCTCACTCACTCACTCATAAGTGAGTTGACAAATGAATCCGATATTTCAATGGCAAGTAGTTCCTGTGGTGCACAGCTGTCCGTTTGTTGAATTTCGGCGACAAAAATGATTTCCCATTTCAATTTTTAATGCAAATTAATTAACTTTGGTACACTTAATGATTTAGGGAGTAAGGAATTTGGTACGCCATGAGATGCAAATACGATCTGATTTAATCAACAAAACCTGAACGGTAACCAAAAGATTAAATGGCTTTTTAATTGTTTATTCCATTAGACATTGCCATTTGATAGATGTTGCAAGTTCCACATGGTAATCACTGTTATGCCGGATTTACAAGAGTCACAAATTGTCATAAATTCTTCCATTTTCACGCCATTAATGACTTATCGTGTAAATTT
Organism: Dasysyrphus albostriatus; assembly: GCA_946251815.1. Classification (NCBI taxonomy): domain Eukaryota; kingdom Metazoa; phylum Arthropoda; class Insecta; order Diptera; family Syrphidae; genus Dasysyrphus; species Dasysyrphus albostriatus. Next base: position 146,754,188 of record OX276336.1, read on the forward strand.
ATCAAAAATTTGCCAGAATATTCGTCATAAAGTAAATGACATAGCCAGCTAGCATCAGAACACACATTTTTGTTGCCTTCGTGTAAATACATGTCATTGATGATTTGATTTTACCAATATTTTGCCACTTCAATAACTTGTAAATCCGACATTACTAGGAAATGTTTCTGAATTATTATCTTGGTCAAGCTACAACAATCAAAAAATTTTAAAGTTTGATACACATTTTGTCGATCCAGATTAAGATTCTTATCACTACTTGACAAAAAGTGACATCTGCATGAACTATAACTTTTTCTGCAAAGCTATATCGTAGCGAAAAACTGTCTAAATAAGTGTGTTAATTGAATCAATAACATAAAAAAAAACTTTGTATAAAATTTACTGCAAGTGTAAAACTGGGCGTTAGGAACATATCATATAAACAGGAGAGAATGGTGTATGATTTAATTCACCTTGCTTCCGATAAAAGAAATATAAGTCTTTGACATTCACCGAAACGTCATCTCATCAGGTGCGTTTAAGCAAAAAATTAAAAACTACACACAAAAAACATCAATTAAATGGAATATTATTGACCTACCAACCAATAGGGGGCTATCAACATCAGCATCATCATCAATATTCCCATCAGGGCCACTGTCAAGGTGTGTCGCGGCAGCACTGTTAACTGACATGAACTTTCTCCAATCCTCATGCGAATAAGCTTGCAAGAGTAATTTTACTTTCGTTAAGCCAAGGTAAGCAGCATAAGAGGCATGCGCAGTTCTGGGCATGCTGCAGCTTAAGACGCAGCAGCAACAGCAGCACCCTAACTATCCAAACCAAGTGACAGAACAACGTAGTTGCGTTGCCGAGCCATCACACAGTGGGAAAAACTGCGGGACACACTTGGTTAAATTTAAACAAAAAATGGATAATTTTTTTATTTTAAGTACCTTCTTTTAAAACATTCAATGGCATCATTAGCATAACATCGATATGCTTTGCAAGTATCACAGAGAAAAGACAATCTCAAATCAAATCGAAACATACGGAACGACAGTCAAACTTTAGCAGTCAACGTTGCATCGACTCTTATTTATAGCCATGTAAATTAAATGACAGATATACAATAATTCCAAGTTTTTACTACCTAAAGTCCCACTGTGCGTCGCGGTCGTCGTCAAAAACGCGTCCGTCTGAAGGTTCAGCATGAAAAGGAAATTAATTTTGGAGGAGAGCTATATAGTTTCGGCGGCAGTGTCTGGGCAAGAATACACTGTACACCCGTGCCCCTTCACCCCCTTGCCCGATCCTTGCCTATAGAAAAAAAAAAACAAAAATATAACCGGTATACAGGGAAACCAGAACCGATGAGGCTTGTTAAAGGCGGTTACGCGAAAGGTAAAGGTTAAGTTGTTTGTAACTGAGAAACCCACAACAAATGCAGTTCGTTCACTTGTCGTCATCATCATTGCATGATGACGATGATCAAGATGGTGGCGGTGGCCATTCAATTAGTTTCACTTTCACTTGTTGAAGAGAATGTAAATAGCCACATGAGCTCCATCTCATGGATTCTGTTTACGGCAGTAGCGGTGTCCATTTTCGTTTATCGTTGTCGTCCTCGTCGGCGTCACGTCGGTCCAGTTGACGGGATGCAGTTTCATATCCAACCATTTGTGCATGTGGATATGTTTTGTTTTTTTTTTTTTTTTTCTTAGAATAACAGCTTCGGGTGGTTTTGCAATCAAATGTCAATCAGCAATGGATTTACACCTCAAGGTGATTGTATACCAAAGTGATTGGTTCAATTGCAGTTGATGTATTCAGAAGTATCTATGCAGTGGCAACACAATAACTGACAATTATTTACAGTTGATTCTACTTAACACGCTTCTTGACCATCTAATACATCTGATAAGATAGACAGATTGGTTGTATTTGCATTTGAAACTACCAACAATTGCACCGGAAACAAAGAAGAGTTCTCCTGAGAAAAATTAAAAAAAAAAACCGGCAAACAGTAGATGGAAAGCAATAACTCTCGATTACTGATTTGCGGTTTGGGAAATGCATAATTGTTTTAGAAAGTTTTTATGCAATTGCTTCATGCGTTCTCAATTTATTTTTTTTTGTAAAATGTCTTTTATCAGCAGAACCAATTTTGAAAGTTGGAGAGTTCTTTTAAATAGCAAAAGAATTTAATATTAGTCACATTACCTGAATAAATTTGACGAAAGCGTCCCGAAACTATCTTATTCTTTTCTTATTCTTATTTTAACAGTCAACAATAAAAAAGAAGGATTGGTCAAATCAAATGTGGCGAAGAGTCAACAAGGGCTTTATTTATTTCTATTTTTTTTTTTTTTTTGATAAAAATAAAAGATCAAAATAATTTTGCTGTAAAAAATGCATTATATAAAAAAATACTTCATTTACTAAAAGAGTTTGATTGTTTGAGACTGATGCTTGGTTGAATTAACGAATTGATTTTGGGCAGTCCGCGAGCAGACCTATAATTAATATATTAACTGCCTAAACAGAATGCAAAGCGGAGCTGGAATAGATGTCAAAAATAGTGCAGCCGTAGCTGCAAGAGTTGAACAATTTTGAACTTCTACGAGCCTGTCGACATTGTCTTCTTACTGATAGTCGTGTTGATGAACAGCGTGTCTACATTACGCGAAAACAATCTTTTCAGTTTAATACACCCATCCTTATTTCACGCAATCAAACTCCATATACATCTCTCACTCACACAAAAAACAATCAATCATTTTGAAGCCAAGAATTTGGGTGAAATCACTTTTCTCTTTTGTTCGAATACAAAATCTTCCTATCTCACTAGATTCACCTTTCAGTATGAAGACAATGTAGACACGCACTACTGCAGCTTTTTTGACATCTATTCCAGCTCCATCCTTCATTCTGTTCAGGCAGTAAGTTTTTCAATATTTGACAACAATAGTTCTGTTTAATAACTGAAAAATCGTACAAATGCATACAAAATGGTACACAGTACACATATTAAAGGTAATATCATCAGAATTTCGACTTTTGTTCAGTCAATATCTGTTGTTGTGTTTACGTGAATTTTTTCCTCACGTTAACAGCCATCTTTTATTTTTGACAATTCCAATTTTGACAACCCCCGGAATATAATTATATTTTCTTGTATTTTCTGCATTAAATGGTGTTCTATTTTTCAATATTGGAGAAAAATATGCATATTATAATACTCGTATTATTTAACGTTAATGCAATTCTCAAACTTTTCTTAAACTATAAACACTTATCATAAATTATTATCGTGCTTATGCCATTTTCTTAAGAAATTAAGTTTGAACACGCCTCAATCAATCTGTCCATTCTTATACTTTCAATTTTTTTTATTTCTGCTTCTATTGACTTGTCAAACCGATACCGATGACTGTCAATTGTTCTGGTGTGTAATGGTGTAAGTAAAAAAGGGGTAAATCTGCGAAAAATCTAGATCTCCAAAATTGATTTCTCTTAAAAATTAGATTTTTTTCACTATTGGAAGGCTTAAATATTCAAAATCTGTGCTTTGACAAATCTGAAGAGAAAACAAAATCAATTTTTGTTACCGAAAGAACATTTTTATTTTGTCAAAGTTTATAAAAAAATATATTATTGACAAAATATATTAGATAACAGAAATTTAAAGTAAAAGATCAGGCCTATTTACAGTTTACGGAAAAATATGACAGATGTCGTACAAGTTAAATGTGATACTTATAAGTTAAAAAAACAAACAGCCTTTAACGGTATTTACATTAATGTTTGTATGTATGTAAGTGGGTAGGGGTACGTTCAGATGTCCCAAGGGACTAGAAAGTAAGACAAGTCTCTAGTCTCTGTTGGTAACCCGTCAAATTTACGTTCAATGAATGCAGTTGACCTATAATCCATTATGTCTTCTGAAAGTGCCCAGTGTTTTAATATAATTTGACTTTGAAATCGTCTAAGACTTTCACCTAGTGTCATTGTGTCATACTTAAATTGTTTTAGTATTAAGTTAACTTCACTTTAATTTTCTCCATTTTTTCCTACATAATTATATAGTTCATTTTTAATTTTAACAGTTTAGCATTATTATTTTGAGCATTATCAAACCTCAAGGCATTGCTTTAATTCCTCTACTTATAAGTAGAACAAAGCTTGAAGTTTATTCTGTCTTGTATCTCCATCTTTCTATAGATCGTACAAACAATGTGTCTATAGATACCGGGATATCCAATTGCACTTATTTCTAAACACATCTTTAGACAAATTAGGTCAAATGTTCGTTCAATAATGTACCGATAAGACATCAAAGTAAAATGGTACAACTTAACACCATAATAGAGTTATTTAATATTATGTGATTGCCTGCGTGTGATTAGGAGGAACGCCCTAATTGCGGTCCTGATTGATTGCGATTTCTCTTCATTTCCATATATCAGTGTATATAAGTTTGTCTGCGGTTAGAAAACTTGGTAGCCCAACCATCAATAACACATCCGATGAGGGCTTGAAACTTTGTGAATGCATTCACACAACCTACATAAATATCCGACTTTACAAACAAGGCTAAACGAATTGAATGCACAAGCCACACAATGTGTTTGTAGCAACGGCTTGTGAATACATAAATAAACTGACATTGACATAGGGTTAACCTTTGAACAATTCTGACATTTGCCTCCGAATGGCATCGGCATCAAAATCGTCAACCACCCGCAGAACCAATCACCTCCCCCAAAAATGTTTACATTACCCTTGAGCAAAAATATACGTAGGAATATAGAAAGCTTTCAAGTGCCGTTCTCATGGTTCTCTCTAATAGTTTATTCGAATTCGTCAGTTGCGACAGGCAAGGCATTATTTTCTATTTGTTCTGCAAGTTTGTTTAAAAATAAAAAGAAATGCGTTCGAAAGTTTAGGGATTATCTGACGGTATACTCTAGGTGCCACCAATATATGGTGCTTGCCGGAAATAACTTTCGATCTTATTAGTCTATGATGTTAAACCACAAACACAAAGTATATTGTTGTTTGATCAACTGGCGTGTGTACCTCGCATGCTCCATATTGGAACATGTGGCAAATGAACTTTTGATAGACACGTGAATACTGTTCGTGATTAGTAAGTCGGTTAATTGAGTAATTAGATTGGGAATGGTGTCCGTACATCTAAACATAAAATTTTGCTGATGGGGAATCGAGCGTGTTGTTTGTTTCTTTTTTTTTTTTGGGTACCTATCGCATATCGAATGGTATACTTTATGTACTGTTAAGGTGTGGTTCGATATGAAGCAGTTTTTTTTTTGTATCGATTAAAAAATGTGTTGTTCGAGTAAAAATTGATTAGTACCAACTTTGTAGAAAAAAATTATTTAAAATGTCTTTAAACCTATTTCTGGGTAGGTTTGTTTTATGGATGAATATATCCTTCAAATTTAATACTTGTCCATAATTCTGTCAAAGTTCATATAAAAAACTAAATTTTACCAAAATTCGTAGAAATTCGTATTATTGGAAAGTAAACGAACAGACACAATAGGTCTGTTCGATGTCGGCACTGGGGCACACTGGATCGCCCTGAAATCACACTCAGGTGTTTTATGTAACTATTTTTCACCCTAGTTTATTCGAACTGCGTTAGATGTGTTCTTGGAGCGTGCACTGAATTCGATCTCACGCGCCCTAGGTTTTTTCTAGGGGAAAAAATTCAGAGCTGCAAAATTTTTTGTTTGTTTATAAGTTTACATGTACATATATTTATTAACAAAATTCTTGGGAAAATCTATGGAAATTTAGTGCTTACATGAAGATTTTTAAGCTGGACAAAAAAGTACATAGGCAACTAAACATTTTTTGTCGTGCAAATGCAGCACTAATGTGTTCTATGTGAGATAAAAACCCGAGCAGGCATCATTGGCATTTGAATGACATTCCCCAGTGCACCCTGGAGCAGGGAACATCGAACAAAAATAGTTATGCTCTAATTACAAAAAAAAGTATAACAATCATGTTTTTCATTCCAATGTGAACAACATCTTTAGTCGAATAGCGAATGGGAACTGTCATCCATTTATCTCACTTTTTTGAAGGTCATAAAATTACCTTCTGTTTAATTAATTATTTTTCACCTTATGGCTGGGTATCAATTTGCATTAAGAATTTGGTTAATTAAACTAAACAAACTTAGTTATTCTCTAATTACAAAAAAAAAGTATAACAATCATGTTTTTCATTCCAATGTGAACAACATCTTAAGTCGAATAGCGAATGGGAACTGTCATCCATTTATGTCACTTTTTTGAAGGTCATAAAATTACCTTCTGTTTAATTAATTATTTTTCACCTTATGGCTGGGTATCAATTTGCATTAAGAATTTGGTTAAATTTGATTTACACTAAGACTTCGTTTTCATTTTATCCTGGTTTATAGGAGTAAATAAAACGTCAGCATTTTACTGTGTCAATTGGATTAAATGGTATTTCTAAAAACTTATGGGGTTTTCTTTTGTTAAATTCAGATTTTGATCTGAAAATTGATTTTTTTTTTCGTCGCGAATGGTATACGATCACATATTGATTTTTCGTTTTTATTATATTGGTGTAGAATTTGTGTCTGTGAAACTGTGGCGGTCCAAGCTTGTCAAACTGATGGCTGTCAATTGCTGTTTTGTGTAATGGTGTTAGTAAAAGAGGGGTAAATCCGCCAAAAAATCCAGATCTGCAAAATTGATTTTTGATTTTTTTTTTTGTCAAAATCTGTGTTTTGACAAATAGGAAGGGGAAAAAATCAATTTGTGTTACCAAAAGAAAACCCCATTAAATATCCTATTAGTTTTGACATTGTATTCTGACAGTTATGAGAGCACGCTAACAAACAATTCGGTTTTTAAAACAAACAATAATCTTGAAAAGGAATTCAAAATAATTTAACTGATTCTTTTGTAATATAAGCAATATACCAAATTTAATTCAAAGAAACGAAGGAAAGAAATTCAAGAGATAGCTACATCCTACGTACCCACGATACAATCAGTGGAAAATGGTGGATCCCGTGTTGTGTGACTGAAAACTATTATATTTTATGTGTGTATTTCTTTGTTACTTGATAGGAAAATAAAATTGTTTCGAGATATTTAATGTTTATACCTAATTATTATTTTATTACTTTAACAGTAAGAAAATTGGTTTTAAGTGTTATTTAAATTATTTCTTTCGTGTTTGTTTTGTTTATTGTTGTTGTAATACGACAGACAAATCACGAGAAAGGCTATCTTGAATTCCTTCTGACAGTTCTCATTTTAGACAACCTGCGCAATATAATACCTTCTATTTGTGTACTGTGCTACGTACCTACAAGACATAAAATTGCCTGCCAATAAGTAAATTTTATTATTTCTCGTATAAAGCTTATTTCTTGTTTTTTTTATTTCATTTTATTTGTTTTATCTTTTCCAATAGACTTAACGGCTTCACAATACAAAATCAAATTTGTGTCTATGTACATTTATTTCCATCATTCATTCATGAACTTGAGTGCAACTCTCATACTTGGGCAGTTTGTCCACCAATTTACACTTGATTCTTTTGGTGAGAATACCACTCTAATAAGAAATCGTTTAATCTCTTGATCACTGTCGTCGAAGTCATAGTGTTTGATGCTTCACCTTATTGTCATCGCTTACTCGCTTAAATAAAAAGACGAAATCATGACTTAGTATTCAGAAATATTATACATATTATAAGAATCCACAGCTTGGAATGTATTCCTTTTCTTATTATTTGTTTTACAATTTTTTTTTAATTGCATCTATTTTTATATAATGAAACAATGGCAACCCTAAACTAGGAAAATGATAAGGTAGTTGCAAAGCTCCATTTACATGAGAGAAAAATACCATTAATTCTGTCAGTTTGTACCTATTTTTTTATTTTTCATTATAAAAGTTTTTTGACTATTAATAATTCTTCTATTTATTTTCTTAAAAACACTTTAATTTTTATATTTAATCTTGTTCACTAAACACGATTTTGATAACTTATCGTTAAATCATGTCAGAAATAATGGCATTTTGTCACTTCCGTAAATACAGAATTGCAGCATAAGTAATTATAGACACAAAAATGACAGATATTAAGTGAACTTTACAAAGCATTTTAAAGCTTTTTTGTGTAAAGTACCTACATACGTATTTGTTTTTTCCTAAATTTGAAGTTTTTTAGCAAATTTGTGGCTATTTTTTGTTAAAACATTTGATTGAAATTTTAGTGAAAAGATATTAAACTAGATATTTTTAATTTTAATATTTTTGTTTAATAGTTAACCGTCAGCTCGTTAAGCATTTTATTTATTCAGACAACAAAAAAGAATTAAAAAATATGGATCGTTCATCAGAAATCACTTGTCCAAAAACAAAATGATTTATCTGTTCATATCTAACCCGCATCTGTTGCTTTCAAAACCGCCGTGTTCATTGAGTATTTTCTTTTTTAATACATACACGAGTTTGAATTTCAAAGAAAGTTTATTTTGATGTATGACCCTAACACGTTGGGGTGTTGTGGTAGTGTTTTTCTTTGTTTTTTCCGCGATGCGTCGCAAAGTATGATGATTTTTTTTTTTTTTTTTAATTTTTTGGGGTGACATTTCGTTTTATTCAGCGTTAGAAGATTGGATCATTACTTTTGACACTAACGCCAGCGATCATTAATTGTTAGCCAAATAAAATTGGGATGTATGTACGTACATCATGTAGATAGGTGCTTCATATATGATTTTATTTTCGTAAGGAAAAAGCACATACCAAACCGATCTCACTTAAGTTAGATTTTAGTACTTGGCAGGTAAATTTCATCTATTCGATAAAATTAAAATGTGTGTACACCATCAAAGACCGCTGTTTTCGCACTTAGAGTTTGCAATCTATTTACGTTAACATGTAAACGGATGAGACATCGTTTAAAAATCTCTTGTTCGTCTGCATTAATTAAATGGGTTAATTTTAAACTAAGGAAATATACCTAAGTGATGTGACTTTGAAAATATGAAAAAAAAACTTACGATTCCCTTTACTTAGATTGCTTTGGTAATTTTAAATAGACTTCTTCCTGCATCTTGATGATACTAAATTAAACGAAAATTTAATTTTTTAAAAGTTTTTAAGTTTTAACTGGTTTTTTGTATGTGATCATGTACTATGTAAAATTTGGAGTAGTAAAAGTACAAATGGAGTAGATACAAAAGGAGTACTTGGAGCGTCCAATCGAAAACGACATTTAGAAACATCTCTTCCGTTTATCAAAACTTTATTCATCACAATTAGTAGTGCGAGCACTTTGGGTGGTATTGGAATTGAATAATTATCTAACTTACCCAATTTCAGTCTAAGTGCGGACATGTTTTAAGTTCAATAAGAATTTATATACCACACTTAACTAACTGTTACTTTTTTTATTTAAATAAATTTACTTTTCCTGGACATTCCCTAACCAATTTTTACGGATTTTCTCACATTTGGCATTGGAGTAGCAACTAGCAAGGAATAATGTGTCCACTTTCATAACATCAGACTTTCCATTCGTTTCAATATATTGTTTTGTTTACCTATATTTACCCTAAAATACTATCTGAAAAAAGTTCAAGATTCAAGTGCTGTTGTCGTGTTTTAGAAGTTTCATCAACATTTGTTTATAATATAGGTAGTCTAAACATTTTACTCACCCAATTTCTAAGAACTGATAGGCTTATTTAAAAGGTGTTCCACTCTCAATATCAATCAATTCAATAGTTTTCTGTAAACAAACAATTGAATCTTCCAAAAACTTGCTCCCAATTTTTTCGTTAGCACATAAAATCACCCTTATTTCGTTAGCTTCCCGTTTTTGAGATGAAAAAAATCTACTGCAATGCAATTGCACACAATGTTCTGATAAATGTATGCTTTGCTACAAATACAAAAACACATGAACTATCCCGAGAAAAGAAGCACCAATCGATACGTCGGCCATAGGTCAACAATGGAATTCCTCTTTTTTTTTTTTGTTCTTCTTTTATTAAATCTTTATGAATATTATTTTCTCCTTTTGTTGTTAATCCAATTAAAGGAGGCACTTGTTGTTGGATAGAGGTAATGAGGGAAATGCAATTTCAAAGAAAAAATTTGCCAAATTTTTTTCAAAGGAGAAAATAAAACCGACCAAAAATAATTAATTTTATTGACCGTAAACGCGGTTCCCGAATAGAGTATAATTGCACACAAAATACAACAAAATGTTACGTATACGCCGCAGTGATTTTTCGCAAAAATTCAAATGAATTATTTTTAAATCACCCAACCAACGACGACGACGACAACACGGTGCGGCGGACTCAGACTCACGTCACTTCGAAGCTTCTTTAAAATTAGATGTGATTTGTGCTGTGCACGTCTACTTTTTGAACGCAACAACGGTCCACTAAAATTGTTTTGGCCTGTCGGGCTGTCGAGAGAGGAAAAACTATTGCCATGATATTCTAGGGTACTAAAGTAAAGTATAGCCAGCCACCGCCCCCGGTCATGACGGGTGTTTCTCTTCTTTTTTCTCCTACAGAATAAGAACATTACGAGTGCGAATGTACGTATAAATGTATGTATAGTGAGGCAAAATACAGAATTAAAATGGAAAACATAATAAATACAAAAAACCACAAGAAAAATAGAAATAAAATCAAATACCCTCGTATCGTATCGATACACGGGCATGGGTACGGGAACAGGCAGGAAAATAATGGTACCGAAAACTTGCTCGAAAGGATGAACAAAGATGAGAGGCAGTGTACGTAAAATTAAATAACTCTCGAGAGGAACAGATGCCTAAATTTTGATGTTTGGGTAACAAATATTGTGTTTTTTTTCTTTATTTTTCTTTGATTAATTAAAAATACGAAAACAAATTAAAGAGCTTTATTTAATATTAAAGAAAAAAAATTTATGAATAAACAAATGAATGATTTTTTTGTGATTTGTATCGAAACTTTTTAGTATAGATAAAATAGGATAAATAAAGCAACAAAATTAGTACCATCATGAAACTTGGCGAAAACGTTCCATGTACCATGAGAATTAAGAATCAAAAGAGTCTATACAAATATGTCTCATGGAAGGTTGTTTTTTTTGAGGGGAGAGGGGTGAAATTGTGGTGTTTCAAAGGGAAAAATTTACCTTCGTATAATCTAAGCATATGACACATATTATTAAGGTATTTTTTAATGCTAAATCAAAGGATATAAAAAAACAAATCGATGCGGCCTCCATGAAAAAAGTTATAACCATTTTTCTGTTGAGATGACTATGAGTATAAAACTTAAATACTACCGAATACCAATTGAAAATAATGTTGATTTGAGGAAACCTGGCATTAATTGTTCATTTGTCATAAGAAGCAATAATTAGAAGAATCCATAAAAATATCTATGGTGAAAAGGTGTTTTTTTCGGGTGGGGTTATTGTGGGATTAATACCATAAAACCTATAGGTATATGAGTCAAATTGATTTTATTTTTTGGCCTCGCTTTGAAGTATTAACTAGGCTTTAATTATATGTACCTACTTACAGCCATATTTATTAGATTTTTAAGACGGTTGACTAGTTAAGACAGTTTTTTTTTAAAGTCCTTAATAACGGGTGATTTTTTAGCTGGTTTGGTTTTGGCAACACTGGTTTTGACAGCTGACGTGTGTTTAGTACCTTGTGTCACTGTCAAACAGCTTCAGTTTGGTTTGCAATTTAACCATGGATCGTCTTACAAATGAACAACGCTTGCAAATTATTGAATTTTACTATCAAAATTCGTGCTCGGTTCGAAATGTTCAAAATGTTGGAAATTTTGTTCAGCGATGAGGCTCATTTTTGGTTGAATGGGTACGTAAATAAGCATAATTGCCGCATTTGGAGTGAAGATCAGCCAGAAGCATTGCAACAGCTACCAATGCATCCCGAAAAAGCCACTGTTTGGTGCGGTTTATGGGCCGGCGGCATTATTGGGCCATATTTCTTCAAAGATGATGCGAATCGCAGCGTTACTGTCAATGGTGAATGCTACCGAGCGATGATAACAAACTTTTTTTTGCCCGAAATGGAAGTTCTTGACTTGCATGATATGTGGTTTTAACAAGACGGTGCCACATGCCACACAGCACGCGAAACAATGGCGCAATTTCGAGGCGAGTTTGGTGAACAGTTAATTTCACGTTTCGGGCCGGTCAATTGGCCGCCTAGATCGTGCGATTTGACACCATTAGATTATTTTTTGTGGGGGTATGTCAAGGCTAATGTCTAAAGGGACAAGCCCGCTTCGAGAGTTCAAGAGTATGCCAAAATTGGACTCAGCGGATGGGCTACCTGAGACGCAGCCGCGGTCAACATTTGCATGAAATTATCTTTAAACATTAAATTGCAAGGTTCAAACTATCGATTCAAATAAATATTTCATTCATTTTTTCGAATTTTTTGTGTTTTTTTTTTTAAAAAAGTTCTAAGCCTCTTAAAAAATCACCCATTAGTTGGAATTATGCTTTATTTTATTAGACAAATCCTAATCCAACCGATGCCGTTGTCCAAACTAGACAACTCTAGGACAACAGTTAACAAAGTTAATTTAAAACTTCTTAGAGTTGAACGGCTGTAGACAAACTTTATAAATATGACTGCTAGTTTGTATCTTATTATCTTATTTTTTCTTTTTTGTCATATTTGAGACGTTTTGCCACCCCTATCACAAGCTTTCCGAGCAATATTTATTAGGTACATAGTTTCTCAAATATGGACTTGCAGGTGCAAAGGAAATAATTTTAATAAACAATGTATAATTATAATTGTATATTTACATTATATTGACTTACCTTCGAGAAATCATTTTAATTCATCCCACCACTTCTGTGCAGGAACCTTCAAGAAAATATTTTCTACTCAACACCGCATGTCCTGTTTTTATCACACACGAAAAATACACACAAAAAACACTTTACAAGGCCAAATGATGAAGGCCACACTTTGGCAATCAAATAAAAAAAGGAAATCAAAACAAAAGAAATAGTTTTCCCGAAATTTTATTTTTTCAAGTTCTTCACATTACAGAGATTCATCAAAACAAAATTAGCATAACTTACCTTTTGCATCTCACTAAAATTAAATAAACAAATCATAGGTTAATGAAAACATCAATATCACCCAAGGAATTTTGGAGCATTTTTTATTAGATTGAAAATTTAAATGATTTAAGTTATCACTCAATATGCAAACACTTTTTAAACAAACAAAACTTTTGTGGTTTCAGTTACTAAAATTTTATTTTATTGCAAATAAAAATCGTTTTTTTCTTCTATTTTTTTAACAAAAGTATCTAGATAAAGTTGGAAAACGCGTCGCGACTGTCAACAAATCAAAATACACACAAGTACATTTGAATTATATACTTGTTTCTTTTTAATGCAACCAATCAAACGAGCGTGAAAGAGAAAAAAGGCGTTTAAGAAAGAAAACAAAAAAATTGACAGATGCAAAACAAATAGTTTCAAGTTCTATTCGCCAGAAGGTGGCACGCTATGTTAGTTCTGTTTCTTTGCTTAGTTTGTTAAAGAGATATCAATATTTGATAACACCCCGAATCCATAATGCATACAGATGTCCAACATCGCTACCACAATCCAAACAAAAATCAGCAGATTTTTTCTCGCTGAGTAAATTATGTCGTGCCGTTTCATTTCTGTTTCACCTCTATCTTTTGCAACGATGTTTAGCTCAAATTCAGGAACAAAGGTCACGTTAATAAATAACAACTTTTGCAACAATATTTACCTCCAGATAGGTACAACGAAAATAAAAAAAACTCACACGCACGTGAAATCTCATGGCCAAGCTTTGAACAGTAATATATTATTGGTTTTCTTCAAAATTTCATCGACAAAACATGGATTTTTCTACCTTCATTGGTTTTTTCTCGACAGGTTCATAGACCGAACCATAGAATACATATCGTCGGCTAAGAGCGTAAAGCAGCTAACTCCTATTTTGCATTTTATACAACAAATATTTTAAGCAAAGTGTTTGCATTACTTGAATAAAGGATAGGATATACTATCTAGAGAACCGACTCGTACCCCTCTTGCCAAAAACACCCTCAAATTTTATTTGAGCATATTAAAAGAAAACTCTCTTAAATTCCCTGTCCGTGAATACGTGTGAATTGTGGATAGCTCTAAATGTGACGTTTTCAATTTTTGCGATTCAATTTTCTGTTGTTTTCAGCCTAATGAGCCAAAATCCATTAAGTCATCATTGAATTGGTTTGGTTCCATTTAAAATGCATTGGGCAGCTACCACATGCTCAGCCATCTGGAGGGAATCCTCTCAGTGCAGTTTGTAGGGTGAAACAGAAAAAGCCCTGAAGTCGGTTCTCTAAATAATATAGGTACTCTACGGTCCGACCATGGCTCATGTCTAGTGGAACCGGCAAGTAACATGTTATGCCAGCATGTGTGAGCATGAAAGTGAGATAAGCCGCTTTGCCTCTGAGGGGACGATATATATCAGATATATGTATGTAAGAAAAAATCTGGATGGATGGTAGCCCCAAAATGATATTTTAAGCTCACCTATACCAATTTTCACAAGGGATATCTAAATAAAATGCCTGATAAAACAATATATTAATTTTGTAGATAGGTGGACGACATACCAAAAATAACCCAGACGTTTAGGAATCTAATTCATTATAATCCGCTTAATAAAGGAATTATGTTGCTCCTACACAACTATGTATAAATTGTTTAATCTCGGATCTTCGCGTTATTGAACAAAAATAGAGATTTAAAACCATCTCAAAAAAGCTTATACTTTATACACACGCTACAAATCCATTTTCATATTCAATATTATTCTAGAAAATCAGTAAAAGTCAAGTGTGTTTCAAATATCGCATTATAAAAAAAAGATAACAAAGAACAAACTTGGGTGCATTCAGAAAGATAGTCCCTGCTGTGGTTTGTGGTAAAATAATTTAGATTTTGAAGTATTGAAATTATCGATAGTTTTTTGAGTGTATCGATGCTTTCGATATTTTTTAATCGATATACTATCGATGTTAAACCAACACTTCTTACTAAATACATACTGAATAATCGATTTGATTTGAAAATGAAAACGTTGAGTTCTTAATCATCGAAATCGCTGCCAAACCGATTTTTTTAAATTAAGACCATTTAGTCGGGGCCTGTGAAGAAAATGTGCCGCAAACTACATCTGAGAAAAAAAGTTCATAGCAGCTTAAGGGCCAATTAGGTACACAAACGTTGTTCAACAGTTTTAACTCGCTGATTCCGGCGGATTCACTGAAGTCCAACGATGCTTCAAGGCTCAATTCTGTTGTAGTATCCAATTCAAAAATCGTTGATCTTCAGTTAATTCCACAAAGTCAGTGAGCTAAAATTGCTGAACCATTTGTTCATTTTATATTTCAGGAGCGCTCACTGAGCTGATGAGGCAAAGATTTTTTTAAGCTCCTACAATCATTGACATACTATATATCATTGACATACTATATATGGACTGCTAGTCGAGTTTCATTTCCATACAAAAGCTGTATTAAAAGGTGTTCAAATCTTTTTACCGACATAGCTGCTTGTTGGAGCACACTGGCAAAAAGAGTTATTATTACTAATGCCATCTCTTGACAATCTTTAACTAAACAAGCTATGTTGACATAGAAACTAAGGCCATCTATTATTATATTCAAGTTTATTCTTTGACGTCTGACGTTTATTACCAATTTTTCATTCATTCATTACAATAATTGCGTCTGTATATTGGTATAGTTCCGTATTGTGGTTGTATTTAACATGTTCCTTTTTTTAAGTGGAGATAAAAATGCATTAAAAACACGACTTCTATCAGCTTACACGCAACAGCGTCTATTGTCAAAATCGACGATAAGTCTTGAACTTCACCCTAGTTGAGAATTTAAACAAAATCATTTATTTCCCCTTAAGCTTAGTAGTGCCTGGTTTTAAGTTTTAAAACCTATCAAATTTTTGGATTAATAACATTTGACAAGCTATACGAAATTTTAAAAATAAAAATTCAATATACCTACCTACCAAGAAGGGCATTTTAATTTTTTTTATTTTCACCATGCCATTACATTCGTCTTATTTTATGTAATGGAGTTTAAAGTAAGTGACCACTTAAAATTTGAAAACTTTAAGATTTCATAGAAAATTTCACTTCCGTTTTTTTGTAAAAAATTTGGGAATCAAATAACTTGTTCAAATAATGAAAGATTCAAAATTAATCTAGGAAGGGAAGGCTTAGTACATATGTATAAGTAATCAAAGATAGTAGGCATTACGTGTGTTCAGAGGAGAACGATAAAAAAGATCAATTTAAAATCTATGATGCAATCAATTCAACCAAATTAAGGTTGATAAAGATGTAAAGCTAAAGCAACTCCCAAAACTTTATAGAAAAAAACTAATTATATAAAATTATTAATTTGTTTTTTATAATTTTACTTAAAATTACTTCAATCAAAACACTGCAGAAGCTCCCGTGCTCTTCGATATTTTTCCGACGATGTTATCAATGTCGAATTATCATCACCTGCCTTTTCTACTTCCTTGTCTAGTTCATCTATAACTGCCTCAGTAGCTTTAACTATTTTCTCCTTGGCAGCTCCTTTCGAACCAGAAAGGTATTCCAAAGCAATCGGCCATACTTCAGCGCTAATCTTTGTTTCATCAAAGACAGTTTGTTGAATACCAATTTGTCGAAGTTTCTCAAATTTCCAATCCTCACGATTGTTTTTCCACTTCAGAAGGTATTCCTGGTTACGAGATATTTCTTTGATTGGACATTTGTTTTTCTGTTCCTCTAATCGTTTTTGATGTTTAAGTTTTTTCTTCTGGCGGACAGTGACTATCGCTTTTATATTCTCAGGCTTCTCACTTTCCAAAATTTCCTCGGCTGTAGGCCCTTGGATCTCTGGTTCATCTGCCTGTTGTTGTTCTCTTTTGCGTTGCACCTTCTTACTGGCAAGCAGATTGAGTGCCTTTTCCATGCCATTTGTTTTTATTTTAGGTTTTTTCATAATTTGTTTTTTGGCAGGGAGCTTTCCTGGGTCTGAAAATTAGCTAGGTTATGTTTGTTTTCTTTTTTTCTTTTTACTGTGTACCTATAGAAGCAGATGATTTCTTATTTTTTAAAAGAATTTTTTTTTCTAATATTATTTTCTTTTTCGGACTTTTAGAAATTTGTTCAGATTCTTGGGGTTCTTTATTTATTTTAGCCATATCGAATCTTTTCGTATCAAATCAAGTTTAAAGGTTGTTTAATCAAAACAAAAGAAATACAAGAAAGATTTTTAAAAGAAGAACGAAAACACGTTGAAAATGAGATGTCAATTTGAGGATCTGTTTGACGACTAAATTTTTGTGTTTTGTTTGATTAAAAAATTGAAATTGTTAAAAATATTGACCTGTTATAGCAAACATTTAAAATTAAAACAAGTGAAAATTAATTTTGTCCGTACCTATGTACTTTTATAGCAATAAGTAAAATTTATCAGTAATTTGGATAATTTAATGTTATCATGTACTTTTCATATTTAAAAGGATACGAATTGATGAGAAATCACTTGTTTGTTCGGCTTCATAATTTGACGTCTAATTTACACAAAAATACGTGTTTCCAAGATGTCAATCCGAAGAAAGAGACACAGACCAATGATATGAAAATGAAAAACTTTGTGGAAGTTTGATTTATTATTTTTATCATTAAGTTATTCACTGTGTGCATTTTTTTTGCTATTATTTTTCAATAGCGCTAGAATTAAATCATTAGAAAGGTGTTTAGATAGGTAATAGTAAATATGTAGATGATTTATAGTCTGTGTTTTCTTATGATTTTACCTCCTTGTCACACTCTTTACCTTTGTAGTTCCGTTTCATTTAAACATTTATTAATGAAATAAAATTACAAACACAACAATGTTGGCAAACAGATTTGGTGGAGCAAAGAACGGAGATTTGACGTCTTCATAGTGGATTATTTTGTATAACTTGTTATACAGTTACATTGTTATACAAAATCAGGCGATATTCGTTTGTGAAACTTATCGAATTTTGTACAGCGTAACTTCAGATAAAAAAGTGCACTCTGGATCTATTTAAAATATAACACTTTACATTTTTACTATGCCTGCTTCTCCAAATCGTGAATACCTCGATTGCATCCAATATATCCGAACAAAAACTACTCTTTAACCAGATCGGGTTTCTAAAGAGAAATGAAAATAAACAGACATAGTGAGCACATGTACTTTGACATTCTGATTTCACCACACCATACAACAAAACCAAAACAACACAAAACTTGGTATTTTCAATTTTTTCACAAAATAATAATGGCAAAACCAAAAGGAAATAAAAAGAAAAAGAATCTTGTTATCGAAAAACCAAAAACAAGAAAAGAACAACGTAAGGAGAAGAAGCTTCTAAAAAAAGAACTCAAGCGTAATTACTTCTCAAAACCATTTAAAACTAGGGCCAGTTCTGAGTTGGCCGGTGGCAAAAATATGACCATTCGGGGTCCTCCTCCTCCACCTAAAAGTGATGATGAAGATGAAATCCCTTCTGATTTCTCGGATGAAGAAGTCGATGCAATTATGCCAAAGAAACAGGAGAAACCGAATAAAAAGCTAAAAGTCCAGTTTCCGGGGCGTTTGGATCCGGATGAACTCCACCGACGTGAAATCGCCAAACAAAAAGACTTGGAACAGGCGTCTCAGAAAAAACGAATGAAGCAATTGAAAGTAGCCAATGAGGATGAAGATATCATCATCTCGAGATTGGAGAAAAAACTGAGGATAAACAAAAGTAAGGATAAGAAACGCCTAGTGCAGAAGATGTTCAACGATGGTCTTGACTATGCTTTGGAATTTTGCCTTGATTATGATGATAATGACACGAAAAAGTCTAAAAACAAGAAGCATATTTCTAACGAGGACAATATGGTCTCTGATTTCGATGAGGAAATTGACGATATAGAGGAGGAACCAATGAGTGATAGGTCTTTTGGAGAAAACGATGATGAAAGTTCTGAAAGCGATTTCAGCACCGATGAAACTCCGAAAGGTAAGTTTGATGGATTCAGATAATATCAATAAATCTATTTCAATTTCAGTTAAGGAGGACATCTATGGTCGAAAACGTGATTCTGACGGTAACATTATCTCCGAATCCACCACAACTAAAGCAACTGGTAAATACGTTCCACCTCACCAACGTGCCGCTGCAGTTGCTGCAGAGGCCTCTGACAGCAACACTAATCGTAAAGAACAACTGAACCGTTTAAGCAAAAACTGCAAAGGCTTCCTCAATAGGCTTTCGGAAGTGAACCTTCACAAAATCTCCAACAGTATTGAAAAGCTTTATATGACACATTCTCGTCACGACATGAATGAAACTCTGTACGCTTTACTATCAGAAGCTCTGTTAACAAAATCCCTTTGTAAGGAAAGAATGATCCAAGAACACATCGTGCTGTTGGCGTATCTCCATGCCTCCATTGGGTCAGAGATTGGAGCTTACTTCTTGCAAATGTTCGTCATCAAATTTGACGAACATCTTCGCAAAATCACCGAGAATTCTAACGTCGAAAACAAACAGCTCAACAATTTAGTTCTAATCCTGGCCTATCTATATCTATTCAAAGTATTCCAACATAATCTTCTCCTTGAGCTCATAGGAAAACTGAGAGACAATCTCTGCGAGAAAACTGTCGAATGCTTATTGCTGATCTTTCAATCGGTTGGATTCAAGCTTCGCAAGGATGATCCATTGGCATTTAAGAATATGATGAACGGAATTCAAAAGAAAATTGCTGAATCTTCAATGGAAATGAAGGAAAACCTGCGCCTTAAGTTCATGGTTGACATTCTGAACGCAGTCAAGAATAACAACATTAACAAAATCCCTCAATTTGACCCTGAACTTGGCGAGAATCTGCGAAAAAAATTAAAAGCTATGCTCACGAATGACAAATATGTCATTACGTTAAATATAACAATTGACGACCTGTTGCGGGCTGACGAAGTTGGTAAATGGTGGATTGTTGGCTCAGCATGGAGTGGTAACATCAAGGACATTAATGCTGCAAACAAACCATCAATATTACTTCCCAAACAGGAACGGTTCAGCGAGAAACTTTTAGCCCTGGCAAAACAACAGAAGATGAACACAGACGATCGAAAAAACATCTTTTGTATCGTGATGAGTGCCGAAGACTATGTGGACGCCTTCGAGAAGATTCTTCACCTCGCTTTGAAAGATCAACGCAGCATAGCTTATGTGATTATCCACTGCAACATCAACGAAGTCAAATACAATCCCTACTATGCGCATTTAGCACAGAAATTTTGCCAGCACAATCGGAAATACCAACTGGCTTTCCAATTTGCCTCGTGGGATCGAATAAACGACATCATCCGTTTAAGCAAACAGCAGGTTAAGAATCTAGCCAAGTTTTTACTGCATTTGATAAAGCAGGGTGGCCTAGCGCTGTCGGTGTTGAAAGTGGTTAACTTCGTAGAACTGGATAGGCCAAACTTCATCTTAATGAAGGAAGTTGTAGTGGGAGTTCTACTCTCTTCCGAAGCTGATTGTCGACAGGTGTTCGAGAAGATTGTTAAGAATGTGAAGCTGAACGTCTTCAAAAATAGTATACGACTTTTCATGCAGCATTTTCTTTTGAAGAACGAAGCATCCCTGAAATTGGACGAGGAAAAGATGACCCTGCTTAAGCGACGAATAGATTTAATTGATAAAGTTTTAGCCTATGTTGACCTTTAGTAAAAAAAAGAAAATGAATATCTGAAGAAATATCCTATTTATTCAAATTCTATGTAAAGCATAATTTGTATCACTTGAAATTTTTTCTCGAATGCTATGCACGGTCTCATTTAGAATCTTCCACCGCCTTGTCGACCCAGGCGCGTAATTTGTCTGTGTCCTGTAGGCCAACCAGCTTTGTTTGAACTTTGCCATCCTTGATAACCATCAATACGGGCACAGAGGCAACTTCGTAATCGAGGGCTAGTTCACTGTGTTCATCGATGTCTACCTTGGCAAGAGCAATGGCTCCGGCTTTTTCACCAATAACCGACTCAATGCGGGGTGTGAGCATTTTGCATGGATTACACCATCTAGAGGCAAATGAGTTTTAGTTATAGATAAATATTCAGCATTTACGTAACATAAATAATTGTTCTCGAACAATGGCAAAACTTACGTTGCAAAAAAATCTACAATCACGGGTTGTTTGCTGTTTTTTACTTTTTCTTCAAATTCCTGTTGACTTTGGACTTTGAAAATTTCTTGACGAGGCCTAGAAGCTGTGATTGAACGGATACTGGAGCGGACAATGCTGCGAAGGGGTTGTGTTCTGGCCAAGGAAAACATTTTTTGTTCTTTTTAATTTTATTTTCTCCAAAATATATTTATGACGCAGTTGTTTTTCTTGGGTGACTTGAGTTATTTTCAGCCTTTAAGAGAGAAGTGTTTGAAATATTCAATTTGGTATTTCGAAATGTTATGAATATAGAATTAAATATTTTTTTCTTATTAAAAAATCGAAATACCCACTATGTTGTGTACTGAAAATTTGAAGATTTGAGCGTGTTGCAAAAAACTTTTAGAATAAAAATGTCAAAATTGAAACGTCAAAAACATCATTTGCATTCAGCAAATTTCTTTGAATAAATGGACAACTTCAGGCTTGAAATATAAAGTAGTTTGCCACAGATTTAACAAATATTCCCAAGTGTCCGTCGTTCGTTTGAGTGCGTTAAAAACAGATAAATTATTAAAAATGTTCTTAATTGATCAAAAAGTGAATAATTAATAAGAAGTTATCAAAATATAAATAAACTTCGATTACAAGCGCCCAAACGCGATTTGTGATAAGAAGCAAACGTTCGGCGATGTATTCCTTGATTGATGTGTTTATTGATGGATTTGGAATGTATTTTTTTTACTTTCATGGAAGCTCAACTATTTTTGTTCAATTTTGCAACGTTTTTTTGTAAATAAAGCGAATAACTTAAGATTTTGTATGTACATTGATTTGGTTACTTTTTGCCTCAAAACTACTGTCAATTGGCACACATAATCACAAAAAATGAACATTCACTTACAAATTCATTCTAACCAAAAAAATGTTCGGTCTGAAATGGTTAAAAGGAATTCGACAGAAAATAAATGGGATTTCCCATTGTCAATTCAGATTTCAATTTAAAAGTTGATTCTTTTTCGTTGCGAATGGAAAACCATGCCAAATTTACACCGCAACTATATCATTATTTCTAAAAATTTTAATACCTTGTGCCACTTTTTTCGTTAAACCTAAGTAATACCATCAAAATAAGCCATTAAAAATTTTTGAACCATGGATAAAAATTTGAACCACGTTTGTAAAGCAGGTCCTTACTAGTAAAAGACAGACAACGTCTGATAATTGACTTGACAGATAGACTTAAAATTGGAAAGATTTTTGGAAAAACCATGATTTATCAATCAAACTGAAATTGAAGTGAACAAACATCCTTGATTATCACAAATTAACTAATGATTTAACAAAATCAACAACAAAATCAGTGAACAAACTGGCCCAAAGTATTTTAAAGTTTTTTTCTTCAATTTTTATCATATTTCGACCAATTTTTCGATTCAAGAGATACAGAATGAAGGCAGTAATAAGTTTGTTCGGTATCTTTGTCCAAAAAAAATTTGTAAAACCTGTTAAATTTTGAAAAGAGGGAAAAATTCTATCAGAGTTTTGGAAATTTAAAAAAAAAAGTTAGCGAACGTAGAACCATGAACTCCACCACGTTTTGTTAGAAACGCCATTTTTGTTTATAAATGGTGTTGCCACTTGACCATGATTTAATAGATCTAATACACTTGTTTCGTAAAATAAATTTACTGCTTTTAGTCCCCTTTCACACGAAGAAACAAGTTGCTGGAGATTTTTTTGACGTTTTCTTTTAATTTCCTTAAAAATCTCTTGTACCTTTCACACGAGGAAACAAATTCTAGACAATTTTGAGATTTCAAGCAATTCTTTTAGTTAAACGTACCTTAACCACCGTAGATGTGAAAGGAAATGTAAAAAAAAACTCTTCAAATCCTCGACCGGGGAGATTTTGTTCACCCCTCTTTCCTCCTGCCCTTCTTATCTACTAACTGAAAGTTGCTACCAACTCAGTTTCCTCGTGAGAAAGGGAACTTAAATCGAATCTTCTGCACTTTTATTTTTCGGAAAACAAAATTATCATTATTCAAATTTCAGTCAACTAATTTTTTAATTTTATTCTTATGGCTTCCGGCTATTGGTTTGCTTTGATAGCACTCGTGACTGCATAATTAATTACATAATGCTATTTTTGTTATCTTTTGTTTTTTTATTTTGAAATATAAGTACAAATTGAAATCATTATTTACCTCACTGTACATATATCTAGATCACTGAACTCATCCACTCGAAAAAAACGTATGTCAAACATATTTTTTTTATCAAAAGTTGGCTGCTCTGTATTTTATTCCAAATGTCGCAAAGGGGAAAGAAAAAATAAAAGGACAAAAAAAACTGAAAACAGAAGTGTTTTTCTCTTGCGAAATACTTATTTGTATTTCTTTATCGAAAAATCACAATTAACTTCATTTTACATAAATCTCGTTCATAAAATTAGCCCCTTGCATCGCACAATTTAACCGTGTGAAAATGTAAAAGTAAACCGAAGATCTCTGCAATTTCACAAATTATTTTTTTTGACAGATATTCTGACGTGGTTTTTCTTTCTCAGCAGCACCAGCAGCAAAGGAAAATCCTTTTCACTTTCAGTCACAGATCAACACAAAAACTATACAAGCAAAATCAATTTTCATAAGTTTTTAATTCGAAAGGACTCACAAAATCACGCGTTTTGTTGTGTTGTAAAACTCAAATGAATACCATTGGATAGTGCGTGAATAAAAAATCGACATAAATATCCAATTGCAATAATGGATGACCTATCACAGGGCGACATTTGTCGCGTTTGCAGGTGCGAGGGTCAATCGGATCGTCCACTCTTCTATCCGTGCATCTGCACGGGCAGTATAAAATACATCCATCAGGATTGTCTTATGCAATGGATGCGATACTCGCGCAAGGAGTACTGCGAGTTGTGCGGCCATCGATTCTCCTTTACTCCTATATACTCCCCAGACATGCCTCGCGTGCTGCCATTGCGAGACGTAGCCGGGGGACTACTTTCATCGGTGGGAAAGGCAGCAAAATACTGGTTGCACTACACACTGGTCGCATTCGCTTGGTTTGGCATAGTCCCGCTGTCTGCGTATCGGACGTATCGCTTCATGTTCAGTGGATCTAGCTTCGATATGATTCTATCGCTTCCGTTTGATGTTTTTTCCGCGGAGAACATCGCTTCGGATGCCTTCCGTGGGAGCTTTGTGGTATCATGCACTTTACTGTCATTTGTTGGGTTGGTTTGGCTACGGGAGCAAATTCTTCATGGTGGTGGACCGGACTGGCTAGAGAGAGATGAAGTTGCCCCAATTGCTGGAGGTGGTGGTATTGGGAATGGTGATGGCAATGCTGGGGATGATGCAGCCGGCCAAGCAGGAGCAGCTCCGGAGCCGATAGCAGCAGCAGTTGTCGATGGACCCATTGAACTGAACGACAACAACAACAATGAAAATAACAACAATGAAAACGAGGCACCTGTAGATATGCCAATAGACAATGCAGAACCACCACCCGCCGAAGCAGAAGCCAACGCTGGAAATCGCGCCTTGAACGAGGATCCGGCTGATATTGCGAATGCCAATGAAGAGGCTAATTGGAATCCCATGGAGTGGGACCGCGCCGCAGAGGAACTGACTTGGGAGCGTCTCTTGGGACTTGATGGTAGCATGGTCTTCTTAGAGCATGTCTTTTGGGTCATTTCCTTGAACACGATTTTCATATTCACCTTTGCCTTCTGTCCGTATTGCATTGGCAATTTTGTTATCAACTGGCTTGGACTTCTGCGTCCCGATAAGCCTTTGTTGCACTTCCATGGACTGATAACAACTTTGTTCGGGTATTGCAACATCGGACTGACCCTAGTAGTGCTTCACTACTTTGCTCGGCTTTTCAAAATGAGCAAGATTCGTTGGCTTCTGGGATTGTGCTACATTGTAGTTAAAGTATCGCTTCTGTCTGTTGTTGAAATCGGTGTTCTTCCTTTGGTTTGTGGTTGGTGGTTGGACATATGCTCTTTGCCAATGTTCGATGCTGCCATCAAGGACCGTCGCACTAGTTTCAGAGCTGCTCCAGGAACGTCATTATTTATACACTGGATGTTTGGCATGGTCTATGTGTATTACTTTGCCGCTTTCATCTCGCTTTTGAGAGAAGTTCTGCGTCCAGGTGTTTTATGGTTCTTGAGAAATCTCAACGATCCCGATTTCAGTCCAATTCAGGTTTGTTTACTGTTATTAGAGTAGTATTAAGAGGTATTTATAGACATTTTTTTTCTTCTAGGAAATGATTCATCTATCAATACTGCGTCACGTTCGGCGATTAATTGCATCTGTGATTATATTTGGTTCGGCTGTCTTGTTAATGCTTTGGTTGCCTATACAAATTTTAAAATCAGTTTGGCCTACATTCCTACCGTATACACTTTCCGGTGACTCGGAAGTGAATGAATTAAGCTTGCAGCTGCTTTTGTTACAGGTAACTTCAAAGTATTCATTTTTTTTCAAAATATGTATTTCTTTAAGCTCGTTGAGGGTAAATATTTGCAAATATAGACGTTAAAATGTAGACCCAAAGTAAGCTTTGAGGTGAAATTTTATCAAAACAGTACATATTACAAGAAGTGTTGAGTTGAGGCTGCATAGATTTGGGGCTCAACACTACTCTTTTAAGTTACTAGTCAAGAAATCCATCTACTGTAGCTGTGTTTATCATTCAAATGATCTAATAATAGAGTTTCAGCAATCATCTCGGCTTAAGCCAAGACTAGTCTGCGTCGCAGCAGATTGGGATCTATATTTGCTCTAGACTGTTTAAAAATTCAATTTAAGAGGTCTGAAAACCTTCAGAAATAAAAATAAAACAAATATAGAAAATAAGTTTAAATTAAAAAAGATTAATACTTAGCTGAGACTTTTTTCGTTCGGGCGGCTATTGAAGTAGTTGATCCGAAATACATTACATTTTGGTACTGCACTCTGAGTCCTCTGAGATCTCAGAAATATAAACTGGCTAATTGGTTCAACCACTCTAAATTTCATACACTCTGTCTTTTTCACATTCAATTTCATTTTATTCATTTGAAGCCACTTTTTTATGTTGCATAAGTCTGATTTCAACACTCTTACATTTCTACCTTTCACACTTATAAAAATTAATGCATCATCCGCAAATAGCATAATTTTACAATACTTCAAAGCGTATTTAATATCATTTATATCTAACAGCAAAAGCAGCACTCCGAAAACTGAGCCTTGAGTAACACCAAGGTCTACATCTATGACTATAATCTATCTTATCCAGATTGATTTAAAATACATCCTTTTATACAAATATCAGTAGTACCCCTATACATAAAAATTAATAATTTTGGTACTGTCTCATCCTGTGAAAAAGAGACAATTCTTCCAAGGGTATCTATTTTCATAAAAAATGCCTCTTAAATTAGCCGTTCAAATTCAGAAAAAAATTGTAGGTACAATCCATTCCTACCTTGTTAAAACACGCACACAATTATATTGAGAGTAAATCCGCAAATTTTACGCCACTAAAGTTAAAATTTTAATTAAACGCAAGAATAATACGTAATCCTGCTTTCTAACTACATCTACGTATTTCAATAATTACAAACTAGTTCTTAAAGACGTTTTGCAAATACAAATTATCAATTATCTGGCACTCGATCAACCAGGAATTTCATATCATTAATTAATCGACTATCTGAATTTCACTCCAATGTCCGTGGTGTTTATAAAAAAACTTATTCAATATCCCTCAAACTATTTAAACAAAAAAAACAGTAGAATTATTTTAAATTTCTTCATTGCATTAGTTTATAGACTGTTTACTGCTCTTAGGAAACATTAAAGTTCTAATTTGTTTCAGATTATACTGCCTGGTTTCTTCGAGCAATCTCACACTCGGGTTTGGCTTAAGGGATTACTAAGAATTTGGTGCCAAGCTGTGTCTTGGACATTGGGAATTAAAAGTTATCTTCTTGGGAATGATACCACAGAGAATGGTAATGGTGGTCAAGCTGAACCGGAACGGGCTCAACCCGATCGAAATCAAGGACTAGCAGCAGCGCATCAATTTATCCTACAACGAGATGCTCCGGTGGGATTCCAACCATATAACAAACCAACATTCTTTCCGTTCCGTTTATTTGGCTTAATTGTGTTCATGTGCATCAGTTTGGTTATATCTTCTCTGGTCACACTGACTGTTCCAGTTTGGATTGGACGACAAGTTATGGCTCTATGGTCGGTTGGCAATCACATTGCAAACCATCAAGTTTCAACACATCCCGAGGTTCCACCACGTCCCCATGAGTTGTATACTGCAGCGGTTGGAACTTATCTTTGTTGGATAATCTCGAGAGGAATCGCAATTGCAGTAAATCTTTTGCCGCAAGGGAGGGCTGCTGTAATGGACAAAATTAAACATTGGCTTCATGTGGGAGCTTCATATGCTCTGGCTGCTATTATATTTGTCCTAATGCTTGGTGTTATACCGTTATTGTTTGGACTTCTCTTGGAGCTAGTTCTTGTGATTCCGTTGCGCGTCCCCATTGGTCAGACACCGATTCATTTCCTGTGGCAGGACTGGGCCTTGGGAGTGCTCTACACAAAAATTGCATGCGCACTCACGCTAATGGGTCCAGATTGGCGCCTTAAGCGAGCTATTGAGCGTGCATATCGTGACGGATTGCGAGACATCGATTTGAAATTTATCATTCGCGAGCTGGCCACACCTGTCATAACATGTTTCGGACTAGCTCTGGCTGTACCTTATGTAATTGCTCATTCGATTGTGCCAATATTCTATGAAAACATAAATGCAAGAACCTTAATTGCCAGGGAAATATATCCATTCTTCCTGCTGGCAGTTATTGTTGTTGCCATAATCTACTTCCAAATACGACAGTTCAAGAAACTCTACGTTGCGATCAAGAATGATAAATATTTAGTTGGACAACGACTAGTGAATTACGAACATAGAAAGAGAAAACAAGAAACGGCAGATGCTGCTGCTGCCGCTGCAGCTGCTGCTAATGTAGATGCAGCTCCTGTAGATGCTGCTCCTGGAAATGCTGATGGTGTTAATGTTGATGGAGGCAACGTTGTTCCTCCATTGGTTGGGGAACAGTTATAGATATACAAAAATGTCTACTAATAGTGATTAAATAAGCTTTGTTTTTATTTTCTAGTTTGATTCTTTTTCCTTTTCTCTCTTAATCTTCCTCTATTCTTGTCGGATTTAACGAAAGTATGATTTGTAGTCTAGTAAGTTTCTGATTGCAACGGCAGTTATTTTCAACCATAAGTTGAAATTTTTATTTGGCCAATTGTTCAATCCCTTGCTATTGCATTATTATTTTATCAAACTTTCGTTAAATCCAGGCAATATTTGAATTTTTGTTAAGACATTAGTTATGCTTTTTCCATAAACTTTCCATTCAATTTTTTTTTTATTCCAATTTCAAAGTTATAAAAATGGCAATGAACAAAAATCGTTAATATAGTTTTATTGGTTTAAAAGAAATAAAATCAATTAAATATAAACATACAAAAAAGAAATGCTAAGCAAACTTAAATTTTACTTTAAATACATCTATGGATTTCATTTTGAATCATAAGAATAATTAAAACAATTATGTTCTATCTACATATAGTATATCATAAAACATAACATACAATTTTATTATGTAAGACTTTAGTAACAATAATAAATGTAAATTATTTAAAGCGTACAACTCGTGTTCAGTAGAAAATTCGTGGGTGGTTTCCATCAATATTGTGATTTTGAAGAACATAAATGGATTAAAAGTTCTTATAACGCCTGGGAAATATACATTTTTGTTATCAGTTTTTAAAGTTTTAACTGTGAATGTGATATATCCTAGTATTTAACAATGGGGGTTTTCATAAACGTCTGACTGCCCGATTTCTGCAATAAAAAAAATTAACTTAAACACCTTTCTCGAATGTTAATATTTATTTTTGTCATAGAGTTTTAAATATATTGATAAATGTTATTAAAATCAATAATAAAACAAATTATTTGCATTCCAGAAAGAAATTAGGCAGTCCGAGTTTATGAAAACCCCCGATATCCTGCTTTTCGTTTCCATTTGAATACAACTGATGTATCCTTAAGAATAGTATGGATTAACAAACGTGAAGACTGCTAGTTATCAAACTAAGTTTTGGCTTCGAAAACATTTGTTAAGACTGTACTTAGCATTTCATACCAGGTTTTAGTAGCAACAAATTTTGGAATACGTGGCAGATTGGCAAAGATAGGGTAGGTTCTCTGAAACGGGACCATAAATCATAAAACCGTTATACACGGTTTTCGTCTTCGGTGGTGACTGCGGCACACTGTATATACAGCAGATTACAGCATCGGATGAATGAGCTGTGGAGGGAAATCAGGCTCAATTTTGACATTTCTCTACAACAACAACAGAAACCGATTGATCGCTTTGGATGTAAGTTTTGCCGCGGCCAATGAGACTGATGTGCCTTTGATCATTTTTGTTTAAAACTTAGTATACATTTCTTTTGAATAAAAATAAACTTGGTGAGAAAAAAATGTCAAATAAAAAAAATCCGTGGTGTGAAAGAACTTTTTTTATTCGTCGTCAGTTAACAGTTTGCGAACAAAAATCTGAATGAAGCCCTTACTACACAAGTCAAAAAAGTAAAAAGGAGAAAAGTGAATATTTTCATTTCGGGATAGTGTGTTCACTGGAAAACTTATAAAAAAATGCAGAAAACTTAAACTTTGAAAAAAATTTTATATTCTTTTTCATAAAACAACTGCTCTAGTGGAAAAAAAAATATTTTTACTCATTTAATTTTCCAATAAGTGGCCAATGTAGTCAGGGCTTGAGACTATTCTATGCAAGACAAAAAATGCCACAGGCAATTTTTTTTATTAGAGTGTGTACACGGAAAATCTTTCACACTTGTGGAACTGAGTCCCTAAACGCACTAAGTGGCAGCATTTTTTTATAATCAACTGAATCATTTCGCACTAGTTTACAGAACCCCAACTAGCTTCAGGTTGGTAAATTTTGTTTATTTGACATTTCTCCAATTACTTGGTTTTGGTTTTCATTTCGATTAGTTTAGATCCAAATGGTTTTGTTTTTCTGATTTAATTGACCAAAATTTACATTTATTGTTATCAAAAATGTCAGAGCTAGAATATCCAGCATGTCCTAATAATCCAATTGTATATTTCGACATCAATATTGGCCAGGAATTCGGTTTGTTTGATGTAGAACTTTGTATCTTGGGAACATTATTTCTTGATTGTTTATTGTTTTCTTTCAGCTGGACGCATGATCATTGAATTGCGAAAGGATGTTGTGCCGATGACCGCTGAGAACTTCCGATGCCTGTGTACTGGTGAACATGGAATCGGTAGAATGGGAAAGCCACTGCACTACAAGGGAATCAAATTTCACAAAGTAACCAGAGTGTATGTAGCACAAGGAGGTGATGTTGTAAACAATGATGGGACCAGTGGGGACAGTATCTATGGACCTATGTTCGAGGACGAGAACTATATCCTCAAGGTAATATGTTTTAAATATATATTTTTTTCTATACAAAATGATTCTAAACAGCATGACGAAGGCGTTGTGAGTATGGCAAACTATGGTCAACGGAATTCCAACAATTCTCAGTTTATCATTACATCAGTGGTGTGTGATGTTTTAAATGGAACAAATGTTGTAGTGGGAAAAGTATTACGGGGCTTAGGTATAATTGGAGACATGGAACAAAACACGTCTGACGAAGGACAACCAGCAGAGGTAAGAGATTGGTTTCTTTCTAAATAAATACATGGCACTCGATTTTCAAGTAGAAAATATACGTTGCCGATTGTGGCGAGATACCGGCCGGAGAAGATTGGGGATATAAAGACAAGGATGGAGCTGATATTTGGCCACCATTTCCGCAAGATTGGGAGGACAAATACAGCAAACATAAGGTAAATTGAGTTATGGTACTTATGCGAGGTAAGCAATCGTATGATAATGCTTATTGCATTAATATTAATATCGACATTGTTTTTGCTTGAGTGCTTTCGAGAGTCGTCTAGAACAAACACTCTCTGAGCCTACAATTAAGAGTTAGGGCTGTCATTAAGAAGTGACATCTTAGGAAACTGTAGCAAATCTTCCATTGTATTTTTGAACTTAGATTATAAATTTCTTAAATAGCCCCAGGAGATTGTTAGTATTCTTACAAAAATACGCAACGCAGGCAATGAGTTTTTTGCGAGCGAGCAATACTACGAAGCTCGACGCAAATACCGTAAAGCCACCCGATATTACAATTTCTTCCGTAAGAAGTTCGAATGGAAAGAGAAAGGATACGAAAACACAGAAGATCTAACCTCTTTAGATCAATTCAACGTTTTGAACTGTGTAAACATGGCTGCAGTTGAAATGAAAATCGGCCAATATTCCAATGCGAAGCACTATTCTACAGAGGTGATATGATACATTTATTTAAGTGATTTAAGAACAATTTCAATGTTATTTCTTGCAGGCAATTCGGTTTGATCCTACTAACAGTAAAGCATACTTTCGACGTGGCCAAGCTAATATTTCGTTGCAGAATTATGAGGAAGCAATTATTGATCTTACGAAAACTAAATCACTTGTTCCTGATAATAAACAAGTTCTCAACGAGCTGAATCGTGCCAAAAAACTACAAGCTGAATTTGATCAAACTCAAAAGCTAGCTTTGAGGAATCTCTTTAAATAAATTAATGTATTTATTCCTCAGAATTTGAGAAATTATCAAAATTTGATATTTAATATTAGATGTTGTGTATGCAATTGTTTTAGAAATATCAAATTAGTAAATAAATATATATACCGTGTATTAGCGTGGAATTAAAATATACGAATTCTTTTCAGAGAATTTAAATAGGTGAGAATATTGTTAAAAGATTTATCTTTATTTTCAAAAAAGCGAAACGAAATTTTAGCCTATTTTATTTCAAATAATTTTAATACATATTGAACAATTTGATTCAAGAAGAACACAAAGGCTGCAAGCTATCAACGGTGTCGCTAAACTGCATCATTACAAGTTCAAATGTTACAATAGCTCCAGCCATCTGAAAATAGCGAATATTTTTTGGTAACACTCTGTCGAACACAAAAAATAACTTACCGTTAAAATTATTCCGCGAGTAAAGTTAAAAAATCCCATAGCAGACAAAGCAATTGTAGAAGAGTTAATTTGAAACAACAATCTACTACTCTATGGATTTTAAAAACAATAGGTTACAAATATAATTCAAACAGGGTGAACAAATTAGAGAATGGTGTATCTTCAAACCTCTTCATTCCAATGTTCCTGAGGAATATTATACAGCAGAGCTGCTGGACCACGAGCACTCTCATTAATAGCAGCGGCGGTTAAAAATAAATACAAAGTTCTACAAATTAAGTAAGATAATGAAAACCAGTAGTACAAATAATCGGTCAGGTATCTTAATACACTGAAAAATAAATTTATTAATTTACTATTATTTTTAATAATGTAAATATTATTTTCTGCCTGAACTTACTTAGATGCATGCAAAAGTTGATTGCATACAAAAAATAAATTGTTTGCCGCAGATAAGAATACAATTAATCCCATATGATTATCTACATATTCAAGTATTTCACAAATTGCTATAAAATCCAATCGAAACTTTAACATTGACTTTGAATCAGGAATATCCTTTTTGTTGATATAAAAGTTTTAGTTAAATTATATATATATGTATAAACATTTTTAATTGATTATTGTTTTATTAATTACGTTTTTCAAATGATTTTTCAGTGCTATGGTAAGTTGCTCAAAGCGAGTAGTAATCCCAATACTAATGACTATGATGAATAAATCCAAGAAATTCCAAGCAGCCGTTGCAAACCAACTTACAAACTGTTATGCAAAAAGAACCCACATTTAAAAAAAATATTTTTTGCATGTTCATTTGTTGATGATTAAAAATTTAAATTTGTTGATAAGTTTTTCAAATTGTTTGTCCACATCGGTTTCTTTTTTCTGTTAAACACCAGAACGTACTCGAAGCGGGTGCAACAAAAAAGTGGTGCCTAGAACTAACAATAAGAGCCCACTGATAAGACCGTTTGATCTCTATTTTTCTAAACAAAATTTATTGTGTCTCTCAGCACTTTTGATATCTTATAGCTTAAGATGTACATTTATCGAACTATTATTACAGATGGAAGCTACTGATACTGAAATAAAATTCAATGATTATAATAATTTTTATGATTACCTGTGCTAAAATCACAGCAAGTATACCCGGAATATAAGTATGTACATACTCAAATCGTCTATATAAAAACCTATCAAACCCTCTGGTAATATTACATTCCTTGATTTTTCTTGAATAGATATAAATATCAGCTATTTGAAATAAGCTGTGTTCCACTAAAAAAATATATATTTTCAATAGATTTATTTTGTTAACATTTTATTAAAAAAAATCAAAATTATTGAATGATATATTACCAATTGCTGATAAGGCTATAACAACTGCAACTGTTATTAATTTCTTCTTAAGTCGTCTTGAACTTTTAGTAACGTATGGAGCTTTAAGAAAACGCTGTTCCTTTTCAGTCCACCATTTAGATATACTGACCCATCGCTTCGCTAGTAGCAAAAAAACTGCATAAATAAGCAATCCCATCGAAAAGAAGACATTTGTGGCTAAAAATAATAAAAATATATTTTTTTTTATAAACCAAACAATACATTCTTTTTACTCACAAATAATAACAGCACTGATCTTTGAATTACTTAAAGAGTATAATAAGAATAATGAAAGAATTATGGCATCCCAAATCATAAACGCAAAACATATTAGAGATGCAAATGAAAACAAGCTGAAATGAAAATTCGTTGATGGCCTTGGCAGAATACCCTTTAGTGGAAATATGCCCAAAATTTGTGAAACAAAGAGAACTGTGGAAAACACTACGTTATTCTGGCAAATCCCTGAAATGCTAAATTTAACTGTATAGCTACTAGGACAAATTGCTTCTAAAAATGATCCGGAGTATATAAGTGCCTTAGGTTTTTTTGATTCCATACTCTTTACCACTCTTTGAGTCTTTATAGAAGTAATTTAAAGTAACTAATGCTACATGTGAAAACAGTATTTCTTCTTATATATGGGCAACGAAATAAGAACGAAAGGTACTTTCATCTATGTTATTATCATGTCATGGTTTAGCAGGTGCTAACATTAAAAAGGATACAAAGTAAAGTACTTGTTCTGCACGATAGATTTAATTAGATGGCTATATGAATACATGCCCCCAACTAAAATTATTTAATTGTTACGTTTACGCCCTAGTGTCTAATAGTTTCAAGTAAAACAGGTAATAAAACCGTTAAATTAATTTTACTTAAGGACTTGAATACAAAACAATTTAAACGTTAAATGGTGTTTTATGTATCATTAAAATACATTATATCTTGGATGGACAGACCTAAATCGGCTTTAAGCAAGTAAAGAAAAAAATCAGGCTTATTGCATATTTATTACAAAAATATTTGGTGAAGCGGGTAAAAGGAAAGTAAAATAAAATCAATTTTCCAGGAGCGATATTGGAAGGATTTGTGTATTTTTATGGGGGGGGGGGTGCGATCAGGAATTGTATTCTTGCGTTTTTCGACTAAAGTAAAAATGTGGAAAGCAAAAAAATTCATTTTGCAACAAGTAATTTTTTAACAATTGTTGATAAATCGTTTAAAATTTTTGGAATATGCAAACAATGATTGCACCATTGAATTCTATGGAAAAAAGCTATTTTTATATTCGACGCCAAATAAAATTTTTACCGATGCCGCATCAATATTGTTAGAAAGATTCATTATAGTTTTAAGTGAAAAACAAAAATAATAGTACAAGATCCGATAGCAAATTTTGGGAATGGATGTATTACCAAAATCTGAGTATGAGCGTGTATCGCATGTATCGATTACAAAAGTCTCGCTGGTTTGTGGGTCAGCCTTTGGGTGGGGCGGGGGTGCTTAAAAGAGCGCGAGTTCATTAATTTTATTGCCAGGGTTATAACGACTTAAATTTATGCCTCCACTATATAGGGGTTATTTTAATTGTCTATTTTTCGCATCCAAGGTGATTCGCATAAAATCTTTTTAAATTTAAAATGTTAAAAAAATAAATATTTTTCAATTTTCTCAAAAATTTGTAAGAAGATTAAAAACTTAAAGGCAAATAATATATAATTTATCACATACATACATAAAATTAAAATAAGTGTTAATTTTTGTTTTCAAATTTTTGAGTTTGAAAACAATTTCTGCCAAAACCGCTTATCAAAAAAAAAATAATTTTAAAAAAGAAACAGGTATAAGAATAGACTTCTGGCTTTTCAAAAAGCTACAAAACAAAACTGTTAGTGTTGCAGTTCTTGTTAATATATTTTTTTCCCATTTTAAATAGTTTTCTATAAAACTGTACCTTCTTCCCGAGCGGGGTGAAATATAACCTCCCGGTAGTTTTTTTTCTTATCTACTTTTAACCTACATACCCTGATTTTTTGGTAGATTTTACGCGAATCATTTAGAATGTAAAAAAGGCAATTAAATTAAACCCCTACAGCGGCTATAGGAGATGGAAATAAAAATCAGACAAAATAAATAGATATTTTTCTTGAGTTAAAGCTGAATTAGGCCCATCCAAATATAAAAATTTAAAAAAAACAAAGGTAACGACCACCCTAATGCATATATCTTATCACTTATTTGTTTGGTGTACTTACCTATTATTTTCTTTATTTAATCAATAAAAAGGACAGAATAAGCGGCCATTTAATTTACACCACCACCATTATTTGGAACTCTGCCCTAGAAATATTAGACACCCAGCGTGTGTATATAATAATTTAATAATTAAATTTTTAAATATGGCATGTTAACAAAGAATATAATGGAATGCAAAACATAAGTTGCAATTGCAAGCACTAATTCCTTGACATGATTGTATGTGGACTCTGATGGGGCCAACTATGTGAGACTCGATTCTAAAAATTCAAATTTTTTGAAATATTTTTCATCCATTTATAAAAAAAAATTCATCAGAAATTTCATATCAATAATTAAAAAGAAAAATAGATACATATGTATATTAGGGTGCTCCTTATATTGGATTTTTTTAAATTTCGAGATGGATAGCCATCAAATGGCTCTACATGGAAAACAAATTTCCTAATTTTTTCAGATTTTTATTTTACCCCCTGGGGGTTGATTCTCTATCTGTGAAACTGTGAAGTGATAAATCTGATCATTCTTTCACGCCAAATGCGATTCCCGAAGTATGAAAAAATGAAAACAAATGCCAAAATGTTTTCATATGATAAATCTGTCATTACAATCAATTCATTCTGTGAAAACCTGTGAAAAGATAAATGATAAAGAGAAACAATTTATGCTCATTAGATACACTTAACCACCATCTTTTACTATGAGAGATTGAGAGAGATGAGATGCATTTCTCATTTTAGTACTTTTTAGTACTCTCTTTGGCAATTGTTTTTCATAACGAGTTCCGCAATCGCCTTGTTTCTGAAGTGATAAAATGATAAAACTGTCAAAACTGAAATGATAACTTTTTTCACTTCACGTTTTCACAGTTTGGGATTCGACCCCCTGGTCTCTCTATTTTCACTTCAAGGTACTAAGTATGGAGTTAGGGTGATTCTCATAAGACGCGGAAAAAAACAATATGACGGTATAGTTGAGATTTAACCGAGAAAAAAAATCATATTGGATGGGTTCCTCCCCATTTAGGCAGGAGGCGTAATTTTCTAAAAATTTGGCTCAAAACAGAAAAAAAATTATTTAAAAATAACGGGAACACTTACAATGCTAAGCCTTAGCTTTTTCTAAAACCACAATTCCATTCTATAATATGATTCCTGAATGAAGTTTTTATTTTAAATAGTTTTTTGAAAAAATTATTTTAATCTTAAGAAATTTAAATTTTTTTTTTTAGTTTGAAAATATTTTTTTTTAAACTATTCACAATAAAAATTTTATTTAGAAAGCATATTATAGAATAGATTTGCGACTTAAGAAAAGTTAAAGCGAAACTTTTAACACGTACTACAAAAGCAATTTTTGAAAATTTCCCATTACAATTCGAATAAAGAGTAAGTGCCCTATTACACGACGACTTTAGAGTCATTACTTTTTTCGAAATTCAATGAGTGCGAACGAGAAAAAACACCTGATCTCCCCTTCGCACTCATTTAATTTCGAAAAAGTCATGACTCTTAAGTCGTCGTGTAATACGGCACTAAGACGAATCATCGTATAATAGGTAGGTCCCCTATAACATTTCATCATGCGTCTCTTTTCGAACATAATGAGTGCAAAAGAGAAAAAAGATGAGATGGAAGATTAGTTGCCCTGTGCTTCGTGGGTCAAGTTTTCTGAGACTCTTTTTGACGTTTCTTTTTAGCATTGTCCGTATTTTCGTATTTTTCATATACAAAGTGCTTAAACAGTAAAGAGAACTGTCAATTTTGCATCAAGCGTCAAGAAGCTCCGTGTGATAGCGCGTGGCTCACGAGATGATTTTCAATGAGAAATTCGAAAAATGACACAAAGAATCATCGTGTAATAGAGAACTAGCGGACAAACAAAGTTTTTTTTTATATATTCAATGAACACGTCCTGTGATTAAGCTGACATTTCGAAATGGGAAATTTTCAAGCTGTCAGCTGTGTCAAAACAAAAAATTTCCTACCTCGCATAATCAAAAAGAAAAAGAGATAAACCTACCCGTACATTTTTATAACTTTTCGCCTTTACCGATGCTGATAAACTTTACTTGATAATTCTCCCTTGCTGTGAATAAAACATCCACACAAACCACAACAAAGGAAACATGCAATTCAATTCATAAAAAGAAAATATATTCATTCATCGTTCAACCATATTTCATCGGCTTTAATTATTCTCAATGGAATTCGCTGATCTCATAAAAACTCCAAAACTTGATGGTGTCTTATTGCATGACCATTTACATGCAACAGTTGAGGGAACACTGTGCATTACTGGTCACCATTTACTGCTAAGTGCCCGACAAGAGAATAGCCAGGAACTATGGGTAAAAAAATCAAATCACTACCTTTTCCCGCTTAAATAGGTCATTCCAATTATATCTATAATCCCTCTAGCTGCTGCACAAGAATATCGATTGTGTGGAGAAGAAACCTTTCCTCAACAATAATGTAGTTGTGGGCGGAATAATCACCCTCAAGTGCAAAGATCTGCGGATAATTTCTTTGGAAATTAAATACTCCAAAGAGTACTTTAACGTTGCCTCTTCCCTAGAGCAACTGAGCTCTCTGTACAACATAGAACTGGACTATCCATTCTTCTATAGACCCATGTATTCCATATTGGAAGATGGGTTTACTATGTTCCGGTAAGTGGATCTAACTCATAGAAATGGTATCTTCTATGAATGCTTTTCAGGCCGGAGTCAGAGTTTTCAAAATTACTCACCGGTGAAGAGTGGAGAATCTCACATGTTAACAAAGACTTTAGTGTCTGTTCAACATATGGTGCTATCTTAATTGTTCCAAAATCAATAACTGACGAACAAATCTGTCAGTCGGCTTTTTTCCGAGATGGAGGACGGTTTCCGATACTTAGCTACAAACATGACAATGGGGTTGCTTTGATTATATTCAAAGAAAACAAAAAACAGTTTAAAATTATCTATTTGGTAGGCAACCTTAATGAGAAGTTCCCAACCAATTTCAACGCAAGGCATCAAGCGGTGTCGTGCCGACGAAGCTATTCTCAACGTGGTTCTGGGGCGAAGTAAAAAGGGTTTCATTGTAGACACTTGGGGGAAAGGCAAATCCAATACTGAAACAGATCAACACTATTCCCAGTGGAAGAAGGTCAATCGGTCAATTGGTAATGTTTCAAATCCTTCGTCCATACTGGAGAGTTTTACAAAACTTGTCGATGGTGAGTAAGAAATAATTTCAGTTATGTATTCGCATAAACGTCTTCTCGCTACTTAGCATGCAATGACACAACCTGCAGCGCTGACAAATGGCTTTCCCGACTTGAGGGAAGTGGCTGGCTTGGAATGGTTTTGAACTCATTGAACGCCGCCTGTGTTGTAGCTCAATGTTTGGACCAAGAAGGCAGCCCTGTTCTTGTACATGGTTCCAAGGGACTCGATTCAACTCTAATTGTTACTTCATTGGTTCAAATAATTTTAAACCCAGACTGCAGAACAGTCAGAGGGTAAGTCCGGCTCCCAGTAAGCCCTCCCAATTGTTTTTTGTTTAAATTCTAATCCAAACAGCCTCCAAGCACTTATCGAACGTGAATGGATTCAAGCCGGTCATCCGTTTTTTTCACGGCACAAATACTCCTGCTATACCCCACCACAAACACGTTTGAAAACCTCAGGAGCCACATTTATACTCTTCCTCGATTGTATATATCAATTGTTTTGTCAATTCCCCTGCAGTTTTGAATTCAGTACAAATCTACTAATTTTGCTTTTCGAACACAGTTACTTTAGTCAGTATGGAACGTTTCTTTGCGACTCAGAAAAGGAACGTTCTGAGAATAAAGTGCAAAGTCGTACAACCAGCTTGTGGTCGTATTTGAATCGTCCAGATGTGATGAAGTGTTTGCTGAATCCTTTGTATGAACCAAATCCTCATGTTATATGGCCATCTGTAGCACCAATCAGTTTAGAATTGTGGGGTGGTGAGTTTGAAAATATTTATTTAATAAAAAATCTTAAAAATTTCAAAATCTTTGTAGAACTTTATCTGAGGTGGAATATGGATCAACAAAATATGACAAACACCATGGCACAGATACAAGAATTGATAACTTATGAAAAAGAACTGAGAACGAAGGTATGAGTTTTTGCTCTTTGAATTTCTTTGCTCTCACTATCAAAAAATGAAAAAAATTGAGCATACAACCGAAAGTTTTAAAAAGCATAATAGGGTTGTATATTATAACCTGTATATTGCTCTCTTTCCCCAAGGTATTAAAGCTAAGGAAACAGGCGACTGATCTGAATAGAGAAGTTATTGATCTAATAAATGTCACCAATAACTGAAAGTGCTGAAGTTTTAAACAAATATTAAAAAAAAACTTTAATAACCTAATCTAAAGATTCATATAAACTTATGTCAATTTTTGACGCATTTATTTATACATAAGGAACACCATCAACTTTATGTGGTTAAGAATTAAATTAAAAAATAATTAAATAAATTGACAGGGATCTTATCAATGATCAACAAATATTTGTAAAATAATTGTGGAGCTTTTGCCTTTCTTTATTCATAAAGTAAAATAAAAATGTTTAACATATAAATAAACACAGAACTTACTTAACAAATAATAATAATTCTAATGTGTAATAATAAAGGTAGGTGATTAGTTCTAGTCACAAGTTTGACTGGTTTTATTATTCTTCCCTATCATTTTTTAATAACCCTGGTTTATACACAAATGCAAAGTGCATTCAAAAATTACAAATTACCATAGTTTGATTTAGCAAACTTCATTCAATTAGGTTTTATTTATTACATTACACATCATTTTGCATGTGTATAGTATTAAAAGAAAATTAAGGAAAAAAAGAATTAAAATTATGTATGTTTGTATAAAGTTTTTGTGCAACGATCTGTTTAATTATTTGTATTAATAATAAAAATCGAATAAATTCAATCGAAAATATTTTTCTCTCTATTTATCTTATATCGTTTTGTTATTATTTTTTCTACTCAAGTTTGAGATCAATTATTTTATATATAAAAACTATATGTATACATAAATGTATTTTCTTATTCAAATAGAATGGAATATAATAATGTGCACTAAATCGAGTCTTCAATAAAATAATTTAAAAATCCGTTTTGAATTACAAAATTTAAGTATGACTGATTAAAAAAAAAATACTAATGTTTCTGAATTTCAATGACAATAGCTTTTGAGTTAGAGTTTAGTGGAATATTGAGCCTGGTAAAATATCAGCCCTTTAGATTAATATTTAGAGGTCGCTCAGCGCTACTTTCTGTTTTCCATACAAATTGTATAGAAACTTTTAATCCTTTTCCTTCTTTATTTTATAACTTTAGAAGCGGTTACCATACAACAATGATAGAGGTAGAATCTAAAAGAAGATTTGATACTCTTTAAAAAATATCCAAAATGTTGGGTAATCAAATACAATTTTTGTTTTAAGTATTTAGTACCTTCATCAATTTTTAATCAAATACTGAAAACCGTATTCTAAAACATTACTTTCTGAGAAAATTGAAAATAAGATAAACTAGACTTCCTGTAATTTGACACCTAGTGCTTGCTTATTAACATATTTTTACTCGAAAATAAGTAAGAAAAAATTTTAATACCAATTTAACGATTGAAAATGGTGAAAGAGGTTATAAGGAAAGGTGTTTTAAAATTTAAACCAACCCCCTTTACTATTTTCAATCGTCAAACTGCTGTTAACAATTTATTTTTATAAATGTGTAATTAGCCGGCACTAACCCTGTAATTCAAATTATTCTTTCAATTTTCAGAATTAAGAAAATAGGTATTTTAATTTTCAATCTTCTTAAAAACTTCAATATATTTTAGCATACGGTTTTTAGTTATGATTAAAAATTGATGAATACTAAAAACTAAAATTGAACTCGGAAACCCAAAATTTTCGAAAAATAAGTTTTTGTTTTTTTTTTTTAAATCTTATTAGTTTGAA
This sequence comes from Dasysyrphus albostriatus, assembly GCA_946251815.1. Lineage (NCBI taxonomy): Eukaryota > Metazoa > Arthropoda > Insecta > Diptera > Syrphidae > Dasysyrphus > Dasysyrphus albostriatus. The sequence continues at coordinate 146,796,374 of OX276336.1, forward strand.
ATTATTTTTTCAAAAGACATTAACAAAAACCACTTTCCTTAAAAAAAAATATTAGAAAAATGATTGTTGTTTAATATTTTTTTTTCTTTTAAGTTAATTTCTCTAGAAAGTGGCCCCTCCCGCCCAAGCGAGGGGAAATACACTCCTGGTCTAAAATGATTTGTTTCTAGTCTGGGTTCAAATTACACGCTCCAGCTATCTTTCACATATTTTGCTAGTTGTAAGTTGATATTTTCAATACAGAATCCAAAAAAGCTGAGATTCTTCTTGAATACCGCTTTCAATTTGAATACTTTGGAAGGAGTACATTGGAAAGGAAATCGGGATATATTTTAAAGCATATGAAATCTTCTTTGAGATTCTATCTCGATCTTTGTTTTATGATAACCGCTTCTAAAATTATTAAAGGTTACGGAAGAAAAGATTTGTATGGAAGACAAAAAATAGCGATGAGCGACCTCTAAATATTAATCTAAAGGGCTGAAATTTTAACAGGCTCAATAACTATAAAGCTAGTGGCATTGAAAATCGGAAACATTTCCATTTTTTTGTATCTGTCTAATATATATATATATATACATATATATAATTTTATGGATAAAAGTAAGTATAAGCCGCGGTTGTCGATAGTAATGATTAGGGCTAGGAATCGCATGCACTTAAAAATGGAAAATATGCGCTTAAAATATGCCCTTAAAAATGATAAATATAATCTTAAAATATTCATCTAAAACCATATACCTTACCACGTATCTAGAGTTTAGAATTGGAATATGAATGCACTGCTAGTGGAAGAGAGGAAGTTTCCCCAAATGTAAAAAATTGTCGGCCTTCAGTATTAAGAAATCTTAAGTACTTTTGAATCAGCTGTCAGCAGCAATGTATTTACGATGGATTTCAACAAATCCGAATGTGCTCATTTTTTTTAGATTTGTTTTCATTCAACTCTAAAACAAAGAATTAAATGGTGCGTGTGCATTTTTTTAAAACCCATATTTTTTAAATTTTATGTCTATTTTTTGAAAGTATGCATTTTTTTTTGGAAAATACAAAAATATGCTAAATATGCATTTATAGTAAAATATGCAAAAACATTCACTAACGATTAAATGCTATTTTAAAGGAAAATTCATGATTCGTAAAGATAATTTGATCTAATGCTTTAAAAGTTTATCAAAAAAAATATGCATTTGCATGGAAATCCTAGCCCTAGTAATGATGATAGCGAGCGATTGGCAATTAAAAAAATTGTGGTTGTCGATACGCTCGAATTCAATCAATTAAATTCAAAATTTGCTATGTATTTTCTCCTTCACAAAGCTTGGAATCGTGAATGATGCCTAGAAAGCTTCCTTCGGAATTAATTAATTGACTATTCATTGGTGGGAGTGATATATTTTTCAGGAGAATTTGGTTGTCATGTAAGACTATTTTCGCGAATAAATGTCCATCCTTAAGTGGCGAGTTTTGTGTGTCAATGGAAATCCACAAAAGTACAGAACATGGTGCGAATTGTGCATCAATTTCAGATTCAGGGCCCGTATTACGAATATCGTTTAAGATCCATCGTAATTTTTATTGCGATTGCGATTAACGATAATCGTTTTTTATAGTTTTAAAACATGACTTTATGTAGTTGTCACACATTTATTATGTTGGTTGTTTGGGTTTAGATTTTTTGACTTTATCTGGCAATATTTTCAAGTATCCATTCTCGTAATCATAACTGGTCAATGTCGTGACTATCGTTTCCTTGAATATCGTTTTTTGCTCTTGGTTTTGTAATTCATAATACGGGCCCAGGGGGGTTATTATGAAAAACGATACTCGTTCAAAATAAGGCGTATTCGTTAAATTGCGATTAGGAAAAACGATTGTAGTAGCACTTAATCGTAATATTGCGATTAAGAGAAACGAGAATCGTAAAAATGACGACACTCGTATTTTTATTTACGAGTGCCTTCAGCTCTCGTTCAGCTTTTGTTTTGGGGGTAGTTGTCAAATGTCATTTATTTTATTAAAAGTAAGTGAATAATAAATACAATTGTGAAAAACATAAAAATTGACATTCATTAATAGGAGTGAAGTAAGTTGCGCTTTTAAAAAATTTATCGTTTTTCGTTTTTGTCTGGCAACTTTTTTGCTTCCTATTTTCGTATCTTATAATCGCTTCGTCTTATAATCCGTTCGTTTCGTAATTCATAATAAGGGCCCTGGGCCCTAGATTTTTTTTTTATAACATTTATTTATATTAAATAATTGTAAATGAACAACAACCTGTGTGTGTTACCACAGTTTATAGGCATTAGTTATTTCTATTTAACGACTGCCTCAGATATTCAGACTCCTTTAAGTGGTGCTTAGTCTGGTGTTTCTCATATTAATTTAAATTATTATATCGTGCAAATTATTTGACCCCATCTCTATAAATACGAAGACACAAAGCACAAGTTTGAATGAATTTCAGTCTATTTACACATTTCTAACGGTTTCTAGTAATCATTCAGCTTATGTGAGCGACTAATAATGTTGTACTGCTATTCAAGATATTTTGTTTTGTGTTATGGTAGTCATTTTATTTATGTGTACGTTATATTCAAGTTAAGTTATACTTCAAAACCATTTATTTCTTGATTCAAATATGAAATACTTTTTCTAGTACCGTTTCTGATAGTAATGTGCATCTTTCTTCTGAAATAATGAACTTGTATTTCGTCTATCAAAAAAAATATGTATTCCTAATTACAACATCATGGTCTTCATTTGATAGACGGTCTTGATTTTGAAAAAGCTCGATATATCAATTAGAGTCCTATTTACTATTCCAATGCAATAATCAATTAAATTGCGCTTACCTGACCACGTTGAAGAGCTTTAAGATGACTGGTAAAATTATCTGTTATTCAAATGACTCGTTTTTAAGTTCGACTGTTTCTATTGTAAAGACTGAACTCAAAAATACAAGAAAAACTTCAGAACTTATGTTTGTAATGTTTTTTTTTTATTATTATAATTATTTTTATTCATTTTTCGTTAGGAAATTAGTTTGTTTTTCTTTAGATATTACAGTACAAAAAATATAATAGTATAAATCTAAAATCGAATATAAATAATTTGTATTCTTTTATATAAATATACAATATGATTTACTACTAACTATATAATTATGATAATATGTATTGTATTTTTTGTATAGTATTTTTTTTTTAATTTTAGAGAAATTGTTCTTTGCAATTGAAAAAATTACAAAAAAAAATCTAGTTCATTATGAGTTAATAAAGAAATAAAAACATAATAATAAAACTCCATGCATATTTTGTTCATTCTTCGCTTTCTATTTACAACATAAAAATAACTTTTATTTGATTTTTTGTTTTATACTTTTTTCTTAAACATTAGTGTTTGTACATTTATTTAAATCAATTCAATTAATTAAAAAAAATAATTACATATAACAATATAATGATATTCGTTTTAAATTTTAAATTAATGTTATTTCTTTTGTTAAAACATAATTTGAAAACTTAACATTATTTAGTGTTTTTTTTCTAAAGAAGAAAACAAATTTAAATATGTAAATATTTATTTAATGTTTCTAAGTAGATAATAACTTTTTAAAACGGCTGTTACTCTCTTTTTATTTTCTTAAAACTTAATTAATACTTAACAGAGAAAAACAATTATTTTCTAATTTTAATCGAATGTGTGTGTGTTAGTACGTGTAATCGTATTAAGTTCTTGCTGCTTATTTCTAGCTGAATTCATATAATATTTAATTACAATTCACTTTTTGTTTAAAAATAAAAAAAAAAAACAAAAAAACTTAAAATTTAATATAAAATTATTGTTCAACGATGGGAAGAATTTTGTATGAATTTTATTTCATATACATATTTTTTGCTGTTTAGTATTTAAAATAAAGATTTTAAGCTATAAATAAATACTTTATAATTATTAAATAAAAATTATTATATATAATGATTACTTTTGTTTATTTTTTTTTTTAAATAATTATTCGAGTCGTTGTTGTTTGAACTAAAATTATTTATGAATTTGTTTCTTTTCAAGAGATAAAAATTATTTTTTATTATTATAGTATTTATACATAGGGATATGTGTAGGTATTCAGTAGAAAAATGTTTAACTTTTGAGGTTTAAATAAAATCTCACAAAAAAAAAGCAAACAAAATTAATGGTTATTCACAGTTATGTTTCGATTGTTGTTGTTTAGTTCTAAGAAGAAATACAAACTCTTTATTCTTAGTAAATAGTTTTTGTGCATTTTTGTTGTATCTTATCATGATGTGCAAGTACCATTTTCATAAAATTTCTTTACATTTAAAACTATATGTTGTTTTTATAAGTTTTCTTTTTAATTTAAGAATTAATCGGTAATAAATTTAAATTGGTATTTATTTTGATGGCGGGGTGGAAACAACAATATGTATTATTTAAGAAATGCAAATTGTGAAAAATGCAGAAGAAATGAAGAAAGAAAAGAGGAAAGTTTTTTTTTGTTGATTTTTGAGATAGAGTTCTTGCCCTGAAGTTGGATTGACAAAACAATTTGATCATAAGAAGTGGTCCATCTTTTCAATAATTGGCTCCTCAACAAATATAAAATTTTAATTTTTAAGTAATTGTAACAGGATAAATTATAGTACACCAAAGCTGAGGAAATAATTGCTTGGCCCGAAAAAGCTAAAATAACTCAACAAAAGCATTTCAGGAGATTCAAAATTTGGTTTTATGACCATACTTAAATGTTTTTAGATTAGTATGTTTTATATTTTTCTCTAGAAAAACAGAATGATTTCCCACAAAATATTCGAGTTTAACCCGTAGTTAGGTAGATTTAGAAGATTTTGTTTACTTTTTTACTAAAATCAGCCATCTTTAAATACCAATCAATTCCTAATGATTCTCACTGCTGTTTTAATATTCAAAAAATATATTTTCACTGGGTTGCATTCAACTAACCGTTTGATTGAAATTTACCTAGTTGTTTGGTTGTGACATTATTGAAGCTCTTTTCACGAGAAATTAAGACTTTTTTAAACCAGTATTTGCATTACAATTATGGTTTAAATTTCGATTTTAAAAATTGCCATTCTTACTCGAATTGTGACTCCATTAAATTTGATAGCAGGGTTAAAGCTCAGTATTGAAAATTTTGATAGTTCAAGCAAACATAATGAAATTTTAGTAATATGTAAACATAGTATCAACATCTGCAAATAAAAATGTTGCATTGGATAATAATTTTTTTATAATGAAATGATGAAAAAGCAAACAAAAAATGAAGAAACAACAAAATGTTAAAACAATCAAAAATTATATTACAATGGAATGCATTTGGATTGAAAAGTAGAGATTTATAAATTGATTTAATCTCTAATTTTGTATTTTAACGAAAAATTAGCGCAAAGTAAATTAACAAAAGGAAAAAAGCAAATAAAATTAAAAAATAATAATAAATACTTAAAGCTAAACACGACCACCCACCCCATAAAAAAGGTGAGATTGTATTCTTATATAATAGTTTAGAATTTAGTTCACTCTCTCTCTCTTCCTCATTGATGTTGGTCTATTTTTCTCTTATTTGTTTTAAAACTTTAACTTAAACTAAGGTTAAACCCTTTTAGCGATTACATAGCAGAACCAAAGAACGATGGTAACTGCTGTCTGTTGGTTGCATTTGCTGCAGTGATGCACCCCGCATCATATGCAAATAATTGTCATCCCCTATGGGAGCCATTCGGCTGCCCAATTTGAGTTCACGGGCGATTCCTTGTCTGTAGTTTCTATGAACACCTTCAAGGCTGCAGGCGATTTCCAGCAACTGATGGATTGTATTTCGCGTACTTTTGTATTCCTCCTCAGTTATTGGATTAATTGAGTGATTGTTTATTGGTTCCATTCGTGCCTTAAGGTGTGTCACATGTGTGGTAATGAGAGTTTGTATGCGCTGCAGATCCCTTGCAGGATCAAGGGCTGTAGCCAACTCCATTTGGAATGGTTCACTTGATACCTTAGTACAACCTTCGGCATTTTCATCTCTTCGCGAGCAGCAGCTCCAAATACCATTCACATATGCGCACGGATGAAAATTTTGCAAACGTTTCGAGTTTGTGTGGCAGATTTTGCTCAACAGGTCAACCCATTCTTTTTCTTCAACGCAATTTGTCGTTTGTACGTACAATGAACGATCTTTGCGAATAATCTAAAATTAAAAAGAAAAGAAACACAAATTATTAATTTCATTTTCACTTCCAAGGCACTCTTGTTTCGTTGAACAATTGAACAATCACTTTCGCCTTGTTCTAGGCCATTAAAGGTTGGTTTGTATTCAAGTGACGCATTCGTCTACCTTGACACACCATATGGGTGGAAGGAAGCTACATTACCTTAATTGCTTAATAAATCGTGTCGGTATATACTCTAAGCTTCCATATATAGATACCCACTTCGGCATCAAATTTGAACGAAGTGACTTTCAACCTAATTTCGAAATGAGCAACTTTTCATTCAGAATTTTGAATTAAAATTAAAAAAAAACTTTTTCAAATGTGCGTGCAATGATTGTGAAGTAGGTAGGTGAATGATAATAAGTTCGTGAAATATGTGTGACTGACTGGCGGATAATGAGCTAAACGTAATGAAATAAAAAAAGAGCTCACGTGCGAATTTGAGGGTGGCGTGGTGGTTGAAAAAAAGTATTATAATTAATTTGAATGAGTAATGCATGTACAGAAAATGGTTTGCGACAGGAAATGGTAGACGTTGTGGTTTTTTATTTTATGGTGGAATTTCAGGGTCAGTTGGCTTAGTAAATGAAAGATATAAGTAAGAATTATTTTATCAATAAAGGAAGCAATTCTTAAAAAAATGCTGTGATTCAGCAAAAGTTACTCTGTAATATTAATACTAAGTTTATCACGCAAAAATAAAAATGTCTGCACAGGAAAGAAAGAAACAGAACTGTTTGATTTAAAATATTGAAAACATTTGTTTTACCTCTACAGGGCGGAAACGGATCTATTTAAGACAAGCCGAAAGGGACTACAAAGTTTCGCGTAGACCTGAGGGAGGCATTTTGGTAGATATCGGAAATGATAAAGGATTAAAAGCCAAAACCCGTCCCTTATAAAAAGTGAATTGAGTTGGAATTGCTGCATCGAGTTGCTTCGTCTATTAATTGGTTTTACATGTTTTTATTTGTGTGATAAATTATCCGCTTTCTCTGGACGTATTAAACTAAACGGATACCCTTCAAACTGATTAAACAATTTTACTGATATAGGGAAGTATAAAAAACACAGAAATCACTAGCATGTTGGATGCTAAACAAAAATTGAAATTTAGAAATTAAAAGTAGTAGATATCAATTTATGAAAAGAGGAATGATCCTAGTCTAATGATTCTTTAAAGGCTATGTTTGTAAAACACGATTGCTTTTTTAATATAAATATTTTTATAACTTTTCTTGGCTTTGCAAATTTTCTATTCCAAAACGGTTTTTTCTACCTCCCCCCCACCACTCCATGCAAGGGGAGGAGTGCTAGAAAATCAAAAATTTAAGTGGCAACCCTTCTACTGTCCTTCTGACATTGTTGCCACATATGCAACACTAAAAAGTAAAGTTAGGACATGAACTCGTAGTACACTAAAGCTCAACCTGTCAGGTCAAAATGACAGGTTGGTGCCACTAACAGCTAACAGTTGTCATAATTATTATGTCCGCTCGTATACTTCCAAAAACTACGAATTTTATTTTTTTATATGAGTTTGACAGAAATTTGGGATAAATTCGTAAAAATTTGTGGTTTTAGGAGGTACCCTACAAGACATAATATTTTGCCTTTTTTATTATTGTTTTTAGAATTTGGTTTATCTGGGTGAAAGCTAAAGCTGTAAATAATTCTTTCGTTTTGTCATTATTCTGCCATAATTTATAAATTTGCATTTGAGCATTTCCGTATTGTTTGTTTCGCCTATTTTTGATGTAGAACAAAGAAATTATTCTATGGGAAGATTAAGTGATAATATTTTCATAACGATGAGAAAACAAGAGTGGCAAATAGTAGTTTTGTCTAAGAGGAGATCAATTTAGGTTATGGAAAATAAAAATTTGCAGCAAACTGATCTCATCTTGGGTACCTATAACATTTGTTCATGAAATGAACGAAAGAAATGGTACAAGGCAGACTGATCAATACACTTAATGCAATTTACAAAAACGAAATGGCACTAACCATAGTACCATTGGGGTACTATAAGGACTTCATAATTATGCACCAATTTAAAATTACCTGATAGTGTGCATTGTAAGAATGTGCATTTTTCTTTTTGACAAAAATCATGTAATGCGCTTTGCTTAAGATTCCTTGAATGAATTTTTAGTACAAGATTTGAATTGTCATAATGTTTTCCTACATCAAATTTTAGTTTTGAATTTTGGAACTTATTTCAAAAGTAAGAAATAGTCCCCCAAAACCCTATCGAATAAACCCCCAATTTCGAAAAATTATCTTTAATGAAAAAAACTTCCCACTCCCATAAAAAAATTAAGGGGGTTTATTTTCGTTAGTTATTTCCTGCAGACGAATTGCCTGATTAGATTATTTTCATATATTTTAGAAAATAAAGGAAAATAATCAACATACAACATATTCTTCTTTCCGAACGAGGCAGGTATTTATCTACATACATACATACTTTTCAAATTGCAATTAAACTGCACTCACGATTTTTTATCTTAAATCAAATTTACCTGTCATTCATACATACTTTTATCCCATTCAACAATTTTTGTTTACTGACTGTGTCGGAGGCTAAATACTTCTTTTTATTCCTTATCTATGTGACAAAAAAAGTGTAAACAAATTCCCATGCGCATTTTTTTTACTGTATTTTACTTCTTGAATATCGCCTTCATCTTCTCATGAATAAATAAATAAAAAAAGCAACAACATGAAACTATAAAATAAATTCCAATTAAAATAATTTGAATATATTTTACGCGTTACGCGTTGCTATAAAATGTTGTTTCTTCAGCAGCAAGGTTTGAAAATAGAAAAGATAAAAAAGAGGAAAAAAAAAAAAATACACCTACGAGCCTGAAACGAGTTCCAACATATACACATACGATATCACCACATACCGGAATCAATGAAGCAAGAGTTTCAATCCAACTTACAATAATGTGAAAAGAAGAAGTAAGCTCAGAAAAGGGGAGCAAAGTAAAATATGTGTACAAGACACCGGAAACGCAAAACTACGATACACGTTTAAAAAAAATAAAAATATTTGTTGTATGTGTTATTTCTTGTGTTACCCACCAGCCACCACCTCCTGCTCTACATACATCAAAGCCGTCATGATCAACGATCGTTGTAGTGGAACGTAAACAAGCTGAAACAACCATCCGAACCAACGAAGACGACACCTTCGTGCGGCGCGGCGGCAATTGCTTGACTTGATCTAGAGAACCAGCTTGGTCATATTAGTATACCGGCCGGATGGATGGTGTCAAATTTGCATAATTAATACAATAAAAAAAATTATGATAGTAAGGAATGAGAAAGAGAAAAGTAGGCGGACGGCACCAGCAAACAGCAATTGCAGTTTGCAGCAGATGCCTAATGAGTATGTTAGGCGATGTGCCTATCTGTCTCCTTGTGTTACTTGTCTCATGCATGCCCCAAGTGAAAAGTAAAGTAACTTTCTCTGTTTGCGTGTGCGTGAAGAAGTGTAATTATACTGTCAAAAGGGTTGATCCAAACGACGAAAGCCGCTTAAGCCAATGGAGTAAGTCTCACTTTTTGATCAAGACAACTTAGCGTAGAACAAAGCCCTCTATGAAGCAACAAAAACCAAACCGTGTGAAGTTCCCCTGTTGTCTTAGCTTGGTTATACAACTTTGGGTTGTGTTGTTGCCTTTGTGGTTGCCAATCAGTTTTAAAGGGCTTAACATTTTGCACAGGAAATAATTATTAAAAGGCAGAATAATAATAAGAAAAAAATGCTTCCATCGATCCTTTGTTATAGTTTTTTGTCTTATTACTTTTGCTTTGGGTTCACATAGTTACAGCATGAGAAGTAAAAAAAGAATAAAACGATAAAAAGAAAATAACTTCTTGGCTTACCTGAAAACTGTTTTGCATTTTAAAGCTTCGCTCAGTCAACGGTTCAACTCCCAGAATTTCAGACAATGGAATATCACAGATGGGTGGCTTTCCTTTCGATTTAGCATAGCTTAGCGAATGTGTTGTTAGTTTAAAGTAACGATTTTTAAGTATACGTCGACCGAAACGCTTTCGTCCTTGAGGATGTTTTGTCATCATTCTGTAAGGAAAATAGATACAAAAATGCAAGAAAAGAAAATTAATTTTAAGATTTATGCAGTACATAGAAAAATTCAATTTCAAAATTAGAACAAGAAATATTTCTAAGGCTTACCCTTCGCTTTAAAGTTAAACAATATGAGAGCATAGGAAGAAGAAAAATATATCAGTTAAAGTAAAAGTCCGTCGAATTTATAGTTTGATAATTTTGAAAGAGAGTAAAGCCCAAGGCTTTAAAAAATTATAACACATACATAGTTATTATTTTGTTTTCTTCAAAAATTCAAATAGGATATTTTTGCTTGCCATGCGGCTATGCAATTTATGCAGAGAAAAACGTGTTCATACATTATTTTGTTAGCTCTTTTTTTTAAAAGATGCGACCGTGGACACCTTGTATTTATTGATTGATTATCAGTATTTATTGCTCCAATGACAAAAGTAACTTTGTTCAAAAGTTAGAGAATTACAGAATGACTGGTTATGAAGTAATCGGGTCTACAGGTCCACTGAACATCAAGCTAAATTTTTAAAGCTATTATTTTTGCCTCAAATACCACATATTGAGATTCTAGAGTTGAATAAAGTATTGAATTCATGTTTAGTTCAAATTGATTCAGATGTGCCCATTTAGATAGGTACTAACTAACGAAAGCAAACCATATTATGTATGTACATTTTTCATAACAGATTTAAGCCCCTTTCTGTATTGTAAAGAGTTTTAGTCTTAAATCTTACTTTTTACCGCCCCTTTTAATATCACTAAAACTATTTCTTTTCCTAATATAATTATGATTTATGGAAAACTATTGGGTTTGGCTAATTTGTAGTCATTAGGCGATCCAAAAAAAAAATACAAAACAGTATGAGTAGTTAATAATTCGTGCTTAATCAACTTATCTTTGTTTATTAAAATAGAACTTGGTTGTTTTGTTGGTAATTCTTTAAAATAAATATAAATCATTGAAAAAAAGCCCTCAAAATTTCGGAATTTTCTCGAATGAGTTCAGATAATTAATTCATATATTTTAAACTAAAATGGTTCATAATTTTGGGGAATGTTCCAAATATATAAAACTCAAAGCTATACATAAACAAAAATGAGCAATCATTATTTCTTATAAGTTTAAATATTTTCATTCAAATAAAAACATTCATAAGCTCATTTTTAAAATTAAAATTGATTACCAAGCTAAAAAGAATTTTGCTATCAATTAAAAGTTAGTTTTTGTAGTTTTTTTGTGGTGGATACAAAATTTAAAACATACAAGAGGAATACATACGTCAAAAACAATTATTCTAACATAAATACAATAAACATGTAGGTACTTATATACTGAACTCACCCTTCTTTGAGTAATACTGGCTCGAGAATAGTCTGTCCTCCACCTGCAGATGTACTTCCAACAGTTGATATAACTTCTAGAAAATGCTTAACGGCCTCAACGTGTTTTTCTGTGCAGAATTTTTTATACAACTGCCCAGTGTACTCTTCCTTGCATGGTTTGTGTGATGATCTTGAACTCACTAGATTGCCAAGCGATTGAATAGTTTTTGATATGAGTGTAAGTGTCCGACTTGTTTGAAAATCCTTAAAAAAAAAAGATAAGACAAATTATTAATAACTATTTTTTTCTTTTTATATAAGTTGATTTGAATCTTACCACTGGCTCTGTGGTGAGATCAAATAGCTTTGGCCCAAGTATGGCAGCAGCAAAGAATCGCAAGAAAATGAAACCCGATACTACCGAATAGCGCACCTCACGATTGTAGGGAAAATGTTTTGCTGCACATTCTCTGAGATCGTGGAATATCTGACACAATACTGCTGGGCACTTGACCGCACTCTTCGTGATTGCATCAAACACCCGTTCGACGTATTCTTGCAAATTGATCAGATTATAATCAACTGCACTTTTGTCCTTCACCTTCGCCGGATCGATTTCGCATGGCTTCTTTTCCTGCAGAATCTGTTCCAGCACAGGACGTAGTGTATTGTGTAAGTAATGCAGGCCAGAGAGGCGCATAGCCTCGTCCATCATCTTCGATACAAGCGTATTCCCCCGAAATATCGTAGTTGGATCTGTCAGATTTGATATTTCATGATCAGCAAGTGTTTTTATAATTGCTGCAATCTGTCCAGTGTAGGTGAACAATCGAACCAAAGGTTCCGCAACGTCTGTTTTGCAGGGAACCACTTCACCCAGGATGGAAACAGCGCTAGTGGTGATTGGTCGTTGGTCAACGCTCTCCAGCAGTAGATTCATTAAACCATCATAGGTGGCTAGAGGGAACACATGATCGTAGGTGTAGACCAGATTCAGGCGCAGAGATCCTATGGAGTTATCACAGCTGAGACGAGTGCCCGGTGGAGTTGCACACGTTCGGGTCGGTCTCGACTGGCTCGCTCGCGGCTGCAGGTAGTACCAGGCATTTGGTTGCACAGCTACCTGTTGTTGTTTGTTGCGCAATGGTATTCGCACCTCTCCGAGGAACACCTTCTCACTCATGCCAGGCGCGTCATGCCATAAAGTGACACAGATCTCACAGAGATCTGCCCCACCTAGGGGATAGATTGTGTATGCCTTATTCGAAGACTCGTGCTTAGAATCATAGTCGATGGTCAGGTCAAAATGCATTATTTCGTCGAATTGTGGATTAACAGTTTTCTTGCGGGCCTTTGTCCTTTTGATTATTTGTCGTTTATTTGAGTAAATCGCTGTAAACACCACATATGGGTCACAAGCACCGTTCTTCTTTGCCAGTTCCACGCACTCATGTACTCTTACTGCCACTCGGCCGCGTCCAGTAAAATAGCTCGATCTTGATTTAACGCTCGATCTTTGACTGTCACGACCATGCAGATCGTTGTTTTCTTTGTAATCATTACCACCACCACCTCCAACACTACTACCACCACTACTCAGATCAATATGATCATAAGTTGTATCTTCGAATTGAATTTCCACCCGTGCCATTCCTTGAACTTCTGAATCAGCATCAACTGGTCGCAGAGAAAACCAGTGATCCTTGTGATTATACATGTGTAATTCTTCACGGCGGATTGCAATCTTCCCGATTGGTTTGTCTTGTTTTAAATGGCGATCTCGATCCCAGACATAAACTGAAAGATAACGGAATCGTCGGGGAATTTTGAAATAATACTCTTCGCCAAAGAATGGACTCAATGTCCGTTCTATAGTTGGTGTTCTGCATATTTCTTCTTGGTCAAGTGCTACCGTACAATAAACATCTCGTGTACCAGACGCACTACAACTGCTACTGGCTCCATTATTTCGGCTGCTTAAATTTTTTGCTTCCCCTACAAAAAAAGGTAGAAAATGAAAAAAATTATGAATAATTTTAATTAGTCTGGCAGCAATATAATTGGCACTTATTATTATTACTTTTTTATTGAGGCGAGACCTGGGTTATAGTCAACAATTCAATACCAAAATTGTATAGCAAAATAGAACAATGAGACTCCACTTTATAAAATTTTGTGATCGCAAACTATTCAGACTTTATAAGCCAATTTATTCAACGTGTTGTGTTTTTCTTTTTATATTTAGTGCAGATATTGAGTTGACAAAAACAAAAATATACTCACGCACTATTACTTCTTTTTTACCTTAGAGATTCAAATTTTTGTTCGCTCAAGAAAGAATACCTATATTGAACAGTCTGAGTAAGCATCTGAGTAAAGAAGAAATTGGCAAACGACTTTAAAATAAAATTTAGTGCTCTGGTATGTCTCTTAGACAAATCAGAAAAGAAAATAATAAATTTATTTAAAACTAATTCAGACTTAAGAAATAATTCCCATTAAAATGGTCTGAAGAACGAACGCAAGGTTAGTAAAGCATGCAAAAATGACGGTTTCCATGGTCAATAAGGCTCAGTCGACCAGAGGTTCGTTAAAAAACTCTACCAAGTCTTGACCACTGTTTCAAGCTGAATGACCCATTAAAGTGATCAACTGTGTTTCATAAATAAATCAGAATTCTTAGAAACACTCTTGGTTTCAGATCAGAGCATGCTCAAACAGCATAAAGCAGCATCTTTCTCTAAAAAAAATGACAATAGAATGAAATCTGCTTTTTTGAAACGTGACTTCACTCACGATTCTTGAATGAACCTCGTCTATCCTTTGTTATCTCTTTCCAAAGTAATACTTATATATCTCCAGTATGAATTACTTTAACAATGAATGATTTAATTCATAATTATTGCCAAGGTCATCAGATACTCATTCTAGATAGTACCTATAATATAGCAAAAACAATATATTTCACATTTTTATTTTAATCTTTTGAACAAAGCAATTGACAAACGCATGCTTTTCCATTAAAGAAAAAAACAGTATAGCTTATATCTATTTGCAACGATACAAATTATTGTTTTTTTTATCTCAGGAAACTCTACCTTACTAGATATTATGTATCTACTTGGTATCTTATTGCTTTAAATTCTAATATCTAATTCCAAATGACACCAGGTATGTAAGGGGGCTAACCTATTTTATTCGTCCCCTCGTTTGGGCCACATATATAATTAAGAAGCAATTCATTCACTCGCAATATTTTATAAGATAAGATTAGGAGCCGTTTTCGATTGAGTTTAGTAGGTACATATTGGTTTCCGTCAAGTATAAAATATTTGTGGCTGGGCTCACCACATATTATGGCAAACGGAAATGAACTGACTTCAATAACTCGCAACAAGTTATCTTATCAACCGACAACATGCTATAGTATAATTTTTTTTATTATTATTGTGCATTTGTCGCACTAAAGAATTGTTTATGTGATGTCTAATGAAACTCTCCCTGTGTACTTTACTATTGTTTTTATAGTTTGGCTTTGTGAAGATTTTGTTTGTCTTATCAAACAGATTAAGATGATAGTTTGTTAATGAAGCCACCTGAGATATTTGTGTTACCAAAACATAGTGCGTCTTAATTTAAAAACTGAAAACAAAAGACAAATAAAAAAAAGGCGTTATACGATTAAGTTTGGAAATTTAATTGCTTTTGAAATAAGAAAAGTTTCAGTATACTGAACACAAAGTAGAAATATAAACAGGAAGATGGCATAGACACAGCTAAATCTCAGAATAATCACAGACAGACACTTTGTCGGATGTGAACCAAATACCTACGTCAGCAAAAATGAGATCGAAACAATGTTTCTGAATCATTGCAATTCTATCAACCATCCGTCGTCCATTTACAGAGAGAATATACGAAAAAAATATAAATCAAGAAAAAAAAAATTAATGAGCTGGAAACAAAACGAAGGAAATTGAATTCAGAGGAAAAAATTAATAATAATGAACTACAAAACGACAACCAAGACGGGCACGCGGCTACCACATTAAAGTCATCATCATCATCCATCCCATCTACGCACCATCACCGGAAATCTATTTACTGCTCTGCGCAGCGCGGTGTTTCAATTTCGTAGGAATTAAGAATTTTATTGCGAAACATTCATGATTTGTTGTTCGCGTCCGTTTTGTAAAGTTGGAAGAACAACTAAAACGGACGGTAGGTTGGATGGTGGAAACAAGCCAAGGGAAAGAATACCAGGGGTATATTATACCAGATCGGTGGTGATAGTGCGGCATAGGGGAGTAAGTAGGAAATGATCGTGATGCGCACACGTCTCTGAAGGAGCAAACTAATCCGGTCGGTGGTGGCTAAGAAAACAAAAAAAATCTTTGCACAAAGACCTGGCTATAAACTTTCTGTATTAAGGTAAATACACATGTATGCGATAATCAATTGGCTTAAAACATTTGACTTGAGAATATTTTGTTTTATTTATAAAGTCCAACAGTAAACAAATAAATTTAAGACAATTTTTTTGTTTGTTTGTTGGTTGAAAATACAACAAAACATAATTAATGTGTATAGCTACGGAAACCAAGGAGAAAAGCTACGCAAATTTGAAACAGATTTTAAATAAATATTTTGTTTAAAAGAAAGCTTTGCTTTAAACAATACCAACTTGAGGGCACTTTAATAAAAGAACATCAGTCAATAAGAGTTTCGAACTAGAAGCTTACATTCCAACAAGGGATTGTTCTGGCCAATAACAATGTTTCTTCCTTATTCAATTATTATCTATTACTAGTTGTGGTTGATTTAAATAATAGAAACGAACAACAAATCTGAAAATGTGTAGTTTTCCACTTTTAGGTCCGTTTCGTGCTTGCAATAGCTACAAATCTTCCAATTAGTTGAACTGCGAGGCTTTATAGGTACATATATTATGCATGTATTCATATCTTATAATATTTTCTGCATACACACTTCAATTTAGTTCTCAAATCAATGCAAATAATTGTGCCTTAAATTTTGCCGATGTATTGTAAAGTATCTTCATATCCCAAATTTAACTGTACAGCTACAATACAAAGTAAGACATAAGTCATAATTTGATCTATGTCAGCGCCATAAAATCGTCTAATGAACTCGCTTTTATTAACACCCCAGCATTATAAAAATAAAGAAAATATGTTTAGCCTCAGTGGTGTTTACTTAAAAAAAGGTAGAGATAATTATTGTGAATGATAAATAACTAACCAACAAAAGGCATTCGTATGCAACGTACTAGTTTTAATGAATAATAATTACTTGTTGTCCGTTCTATTGTTGTTGTACCTAGGTATCTCTCTCAAGAAATCTTCATCATTTAAATTGACTTTAAGTTGTGTTTTAGATGTATAAAATGTCATTACTTGTACAACAAGTCAAAAGCCTGATTAGTTTGTTAAAGAAGAGCACTCTTTCCATTAAGCGCCAGGTTATAAAAAACTACAAACGAATATCGTTTCATTATAAGTACTCTAACCGACTTAAATGAAAGGAAAAAAAAAAGTTTGTGTGTAAAAATACAAATCAAGATTGAGCTCGGCCCAAAAATTCTTAACCTACCCATCATGCACTAGATTTTTAACGTTCATACATAGATACGCGGATAGTTTTCTTGCTGAATTAAGACCTCATTTGCATATTTGTTTGTAACAATAATTAGTCTCACTAAAGATAGTGTGCTTTTCATTAAAACCAACTTAGATACGCAAATTATAAAAAAAATTCATAATCATAATAATAATCTTTTCTAAATAACATGATTCTGAAAAATTATATGCCTACATATACATATTTCCCCTTCTCCTTGGTAACCATAAACTAAACCAGTTTTCCCTAACATCATCGCTTCTAACACTGTCGTTTGTTTGGTACTTTATTTTGCAACATAATTATAAAAGCGAAAAAAAAAATAGAAAAGAAACAAAAAAGCCATTATGTGTGCTCATCTAAAATGGCCAATTAGACGCGCATTTTAAAAAGCCTTCAAACGCTACATGACTGACGCACTATTAACTACGAGTGCGGCGAAAACTAAAGTCAACCGAGCAGCCCAACCGAACCTCTTGTGGTTGTTGCTATTGCTACTAATAATTCCAATTACTTGAACATCTCAAGCGCGCAGCTAATTGCCCGTTTATGCGGTACTAGCTCCTCTTCTCTTCTGGGGTATCCGTCGTCATCGGGCCCCCACTGGTTGACCTTTGGTTCAGGGCACATCTATAGTGGTGATGGTATGGCGACGGCAGCGGGGAGCAGTTTGGTTTTTCTCCAACTTTTCTAGATTTACACATCTGTGGCTGCTGCTGTGATACTACTTGTGTTTCACTTATATGTTTATTCGATGTTAGTCTATTTTCGGGATTCGAAATGGGGCCGCGAGTCGATGGAGGTGCACACATTGCATAGCAGTCCGAGAGGTGTTGCTCGTGAAATGTTTATCCAATAGAGACACGAAATAATATTAACAAAAACGAGGCAAATGGCTGGGTACATGATGAACAAATAAGCAGGCATTTCTGCTGTGGGGCTAATTTGTTTGTTGATGCCCACAGTGAGTTAGAAACTGGAGGAAAACATCTATCCGCCCTGACAGAGTGAGGCGACTTACTTAGTTTGATTTTTAATTTAGCAGTGATTAAGAAGTGTTGCCAGTTTTCTTTGATGATATCGATTGTAGATATAACAAAACAAAAATGTTGAATCTAGTCTCGGCTTATACCTAGACTTGATCCCCCAGTTCACGTTGGGGTGATCGTAAGTACCTCCGTGAAAGAGTTCAGAAATATTTAAAACTGCATTTATTTTCAATTGACAATCGATGAGTACTTGATTCAATAAATAAGATTTGCAATAGATTAAATTGTTACAAATAATTATCAACAATTATTGAGAAAAAAAAATCGTATTCAAAAAATCTGGTGCTATTGTTGGCTTGTCTTTACATGGCCAATCAACCCTTCACATATGAATCATTCTCCTGAGATAACTATTTATGTACATTAATAGACGAGCCCACATTTGAAATGACTAAACGTTTTTTTTTTTTTGTATAATTTAACTAAAACAAAACTTGTATAAACAATTCATTTAAAACAAAACAACTTCGCATAACGAACTCAGGTGATAATATTTGCGATAGTTTGAATAGTTTCAATCAAGATTTAGATACCTAAATGAGTTGTTAATTTCCAAATTGAGATCCTGCGTAGTGCGATGATTCATACATGATTTATATTGAGTAAGAGTTTTAAAACGAGAACTGTTATCTATGTACAAACAACGAAGAAGCAAAATTGGATTTTCTAAACTTTTCGTTCGTTTCTTGGTTAGAAGTTGAGCAAAGCAAAGCGTATTCTCTTAGGAAAATTAGGTAATTCGAACAAGGCTGTTTTCCAAAACTTCAATGGGTACCGCAGGTGTGGACAAAAACAATAAGCAAATTCGTAATCATATTTCGGCGTGGTTTAATGAAAACCCTCTTAGGGCAATTTTATTTATTTTATTTTATTTACTTATTTTATTTTTAGTAAGATATAAATACTTATGTAAAGCATTTTGAATGTTGATTACACTTTATGTATGTACATATGTAATTCAATTTACAAAAGTTTCGCTTCCTTCCCGGTGTCAAACAGTAGGTACATAGGTTTAACTTTATTTAATCGTTGTCAAATAATTTTACAATTCTAACATCACTCAAAAGGACATGTTTTTGGTGTGCCATCGTTTTTGTTTGCTATTAGTCATTTCAATACATATTGTACAGTTAGTAAACGTGAATAGATAACGATATACTTTTACGCTTATTTCCGCAACTTAACTGGCTGAACAGAATGGAGACGGAGCTGCAACTGGAATAGCTTTCAAAATGTTCAATACCCACAAATCCAATGATGAGCTGGACAAGTTAGCCAACTTTTAACTTTTGCATTGCGAGCGCAACCGAGTGTTGGTTGAAATGAATTTTAAACTCTTTTCAATTTCTCATAAGGACGTAAAGTTATTTTAGCTTCCGTTTTATCATTATCCATTTTTATTTTTATTTTGGTATTGAATTAAACTCGCACAGCCGACTACAAGTGACACAAATGTCCGAAATCTGTAGTACAGCACATTGTGGACGTTGAAAAAAATTACGTAGGTACGACATTTTTTGGCAGTTATTTAAGCAGCAGCCGCAGATCCAGTTGCAGCACTCTATTCCGTTCAGGCTGTAAAATGCTAAAATTGATAAACGGCACCAAAAAAGAAATGGTTTCTGAATATATTTGAAATGTACTTATCTGAAACAAATAAATACAAGATGATTCGTATAAGATGCACCAAAAAGATAGAGCGAGTAGGTTGGGAAGACAAGAAAAAAAACCGTATTGGAGGGGTGTCTATTTCCCCCCGTTTAGGCGGACGGGACAATTTTCTAAAAATTTGCCTTGAAACTGAAAAAAAAATATTTAAAAACCGCTGTAAATTTTTACAATGCCGTGCTATGCCTATCTACCTTTTTGCAAAGCCAGAAATCTCTAAAAAACTAGATTAGATTTTACTTTATGTTATTGAGGCTTTTGTTCAATTTGATAAAATTGACCTGCATGCATATCTATTACCCAAATAAAAAGTATCAAAGTATCATACAAAATAAAAAAATAAACAAATAGGTAGGTATGTTTTACCTAATACGAATAAACATTGAAGGACATTCTGTTTAAAACCCATTTCTTAATTGCGTATCAAAGCGTCAACACAAAACGATGGCAGCCATTGCCAGATTTGCAATATTGCTACGGTTTATCGGATAGTTTCAGTCGGGAAGCACGGAGATTTTAAGCTGAATGTTTCCTAATAGAAGATATCCCCAAATTCACTTTTTCCAAGACTTCAAAATCGTCTTCGGGACCATGGAGTACTGGTGACTCGAAGAATAGAAAGGTAATCTAGTGAATCAAAAGACATAGAGGAACGGATTTTTGATTTGGAACAACATAATCCCAGCCTTAGCACCAGAAGGATAGCAACTATGCTTGGATTGCCGCAGAAAAGAGTTTGGAAAGTGATTCATACCGATAGCCTCCACCCATACCACTTTACCCCAGTGCAAGAGTTGACATCAAATGATAAGTTAATGTCTGGACCGATGAAGCCCAGTTTGCCAGAGATGAAGTCACATCAATCCACATGTTAAAAAAACAAAATAAATCGCAGCATCGCCTTAGCTACAATATGTGACTTGGCATTGTTGGACGAACAGTAATTGGACCACGGTTCTTTAAATTCGGTTTTAAATGGAGAATCTTATCTAGCTATAACAGATAATTTAATATATGTACCAACAAGATAGAGCTCCAGCACACTTGAGTCTGGTTGTGAGAAACTGGCTGAATAATAATCATTTCAACGACCGATGGATAGGTGAGGTCCCACCGAATTGCCACCTCTTGGTGGCATCCAGATTTAACTCTTTTGGATTTTTACGTTTGGGGATTCATACAGAACTATGTAGGTATTGAAGTTGAAATTTCTGTTATTGTCTTTACTATTACCTACATACCTACATATGAGATCATGCAAAAATGTTCCTTCAATAATACATATATATGTAGGTATCTACCAAGTACCTACATAATACAAAAAAAGACAAATGAAAATAGCCGACCCCGACAAAATTTCCCATTCAAAGGCAAAGGAAGCTCGTAAGTTGAATATTGAACCGTTTTCCGTTTTATGAATCATCCAATGCTTAACGTTTAGAAGGAGGTGTACACCATTCAAAAACAGCCAAAAAGTATCCCCAAATCAATGAAATTGGAGCATGTTATGTATAATACACATTATGTACGAACATAGAGTGAGTTCATAATAAGTAGAAGGTAGTTGTCATCCGGAAAGGGGTGAAGTTAACTGTAAACTACGATCTATTAGTGAACTACTGTTTTATATATATATTTCTCTTTTACTTTTAATGAATGAGGTTTGTTGTTTCATCAGTTTACTGAATTCGCATTATCTGCAAGCCCCCATTCTATACATACACACACACACCAGACTGATATGGATCATGGATGGCAGTCGCGACTCGCGAGTCGGCACATGGCTAAAGGTGTTTTGTATTTCTCCTAAGCACGTACATAGTAATAATTGTTGTTGTTTTTTTGGGATATCGATGTTAAATATTTTCAAGATTGAACACAATCTGACAAAATTAGACTTTTTTTGTTGCTTGTTCGTCTTGTCTTCCTCTTCTACTGATGTTCAATAGCGCAACACAGCAATAATTATAAAATTATAAGCGGGGGCGGTGAACGACACCATTCATAAAAGAAAACACACACTTTGAAAAGCAGCCAACAACCACTGCCAAAAAATTCATTCATAATCACACAAAAACAAAACTGTCTGTATTGGAATTTTTCTTCGTTTTTGCTCTAGCTCTAGCTCTAGAGCGCGCCACGCGCGCACACAGGCGCACAGGGGCACACAAAATTCCTGTTTCCTCCAATTCATCTCCACATTAAAAAAAAAAAATACAAAAAAACAAGACGACGAACGAACAGAATATAATGTAGGTATTTTGTGGAAGCGATGTTCTATTCAACTTTTTTTCTTCGCTTTTTTTTTCTTAGGTTATAAACGCCATATCAAATTAAATGCATTCATCTGATGGGGGAGTCATTCTTTAGTTCCTTGCACAAGAATTCGACCGATTAAGGGATAATTCATAAACACTTGATACCGAATTCCGTTTATTTTGGATGGGAAATTACATTTAATTGACACCTGTTTAGATTTTTCCGTTGAATATTCTGTTTGAGAAAGTTCAAGAGACACAAGCGTTCACTTCCTTCGAGGGACTTAACTAACACAACACACCTTCCACATTAGAATTTTCATAGAAACCCTTTACAGATTTACACAATTTTGGTATTTAATTGAAGATCTCATTAAGAACTATTGATTTTATTGGAAAATTGACACTTTTTCACTAATTTACATACCAATTTTCACTCTTAATTGCTCCTCAATTCGTACTTTACGTGTATCGTCGGCCATGTTGAATCCATAACTATTGGAGTCGTCTCTTTCATCCGATATATGGCGTTTCTTTTTCAAATGCATTTTGATAGATAAAAAAGAGAAAACCTCTTCTTTAATTGAATTCCAACCTTTGCGTGAGCAAATGAGAGAGACAGGGAGAACTAGGTAGGTAAAGGTGGATTTTATTTCTTTTTCCTATATTTTCAATTGCAAGTAAATAAATCCAAAGAACTACACACGCACACTTTTATAAAAAAAAAACTCGAGCGGAAGGAGGCACAAAATCCTTTGGCGGAACGCGGAATACCTATATTATTCTTCCTGTTTCTTTTTTTTTTCTTCTGTCAACTTTTTTCATTTAACGAAATTTTATGTTTTAATAATTTCACTTGTTTCAGGGGTTTGTACACCATTTTCATTGGGGTAGGATTTTTTTCACTATTATTTGATGTTAAGCACTTCAATTCACGGAGGAAAAAAAAATGCCTAAAAAGTGATGTGGACTTCCGGTCCTTTTTCTTTTATTTAAATATTTGTGAATTTAATTAATTAAAGTGAGGTAAGTATGTAGACCTATTCACTGTTTTTTTTTTTGTTAAAAATTTTCCTTTCTACGCACGATGATGAAAATTGGCAAAATTTTACAGCGACTAACAATTTAACGTCATAAACGGAAGAAGTTTTGCGATATACTACGAAAATACGAAAGCGAAACGAACGACAACGAGTCGACGACGGCTGGCTAGCTGACAGTCTGGCTGGGTTTGTTGGATACGAGCAGAGCAATTTCTTGCTTTTCGTTGCTTTGCTGGATTATATATGTGTATATGATGAGATGATGGTGTTTTGGTAGACGTTATAGAGAAAACGAAGTCGGGGGCAACGGGCTGGTAGTGCATGGGTTCTTGAATGAATGAAATAAATATTCATTGAATAGAAGTAACAACAACAACGATGTGAAATTATATGCGTAACCCGTGTACAAAGGAAACGGGGAATTTGGTTTTTGTGTTGAGCATGGATGTATGTGTGTCAGTTGTGCAAATAGAGCAGTATGGATGGATATTGGAACTAGGCTATTATGATGTTGTAAGAAAGAGACAGCTAAATATTAATGGAATTGACAGATGCTTTCGCAAGAGGAAGTAACAACAGTAGAACAACAGAAATACAAGAGCTGTTAAAAAAGCACTGCCAGTATGAATAGTTTAATAAGACGCCGAAAGGGAATTTTTCAAAATATTAATATTAGACTGCCCAAAACTGCAAATTCTCACAAATTCACAATTTTAATGAGAACGATACGCATGACATGATCTTTGAATTTTTTTTATTTACTCTTCTAATAGAACTTGTGCCTACATGAAGATAGAAAAGAATTTATATTTTTTTTACTATATTCTATGAAAAACTAGATTTTCGGGTGAGAAAATCACAGAAATTAAAAGTATACGAGGAATGGATCTGTAAAAATGGCCAACTTTGATTTTACTTAAGAGCTTTATTGTGATGTTATTTGAACCCTATTTGAAAATTTAAAGTCGTGTTTATAAACTTTGTCTAACTTTAGATAGCCGTCCAACTCCTAAAAGTTAATAATAAACTTTGTTTACTGTTGTCCTAAAGTTGTCTAACTTGGACAATGGCATCGGCTGTCTAAGAACTGTCTAAATTGACGGTTCTTTTTTCATTTTAATAAGGCATATTTCCAACTATTAAGGATTTTTAAAAGACTATCTAACTAATCAACTGCATAAAAATATTTAATAAATAAGGCAGTTAGTTTGTTGTAAATTTCTTGAAATTTTTGTAGGTATTAATAATAAGAATGCAACAAATCTCTATTTTAAACTTTAGCATATACACATATTCAGATGTTGTTTTTTGATGATTGCATTATTTTGCGCTTTTCCCGTAGTTGTGTAACCTCGTTAATGACTTTTTGTAATTGGGTAGGCATACTTCAAGAAAGCTCAATTTTCTAATGCCTCCTCAACCTCAACAAATTAAAAAATATTGATAATTTGTCATCACACTATTTAATAAATTTCATGGTATTTTTAAAATCCAATACCATACATTTCAATCCTGAGCCAGAAAGTGATTAAATCACAGCCTATGCTCCAAAAAACAACATTATTTTTTCAAGGGTACTGTGTCTAAAGAGAAAGTGACAAATCCTCAAAGAGTATCTCGTGCCATTAAATCATTCCTCTTATCTTAGCCGATCGGATTCGTCAGAGAATTATACTTTCCTGTAACAACACTCACTCAAGGAATTTTGTACAAAAGCTGTAGAGGCCACAAGGCCACAGTTGTCCAGGAGTTAATGTACCAATAAACATATGAGGTGATGAGAATCAAAACTCGTCATTTGCATATCTGAAAAGCTCCCCAAAACCAAATTTAATTGTTTAATTACTTTTAAATGAGAGACGTAAAAACTGTTAAAATGTCGGGAATAGTTTGGATACTAATTTGCACTAATTCGCGCCATGACCAAAAACATACTTAAAAAGAGGTGTCGTAGTGCAATCATAAGTGAATCAAAATTTTCAGGAAGAAACGTACACGACTAAAAATTGTTACACTAAAGCAATTAAATATCCTTCAATTTGTTTAAAAAAAACTACAATAAACAAAAAGTACACAAATTTTAATTACTGAATTCCTGTGCGGAATGAAATTTGCTTAGCGACACTTTAACTTAAAAAAAAAACATTTTACTAATAAAAAGACTAAAAATTTAACAAAATATGCATAGCACATCTTCGAAAAATAAAACAAAAAAAGTAACACTTGTGTAACCCTAGTTTTTGACGATATCGTTTAGCTTTAGACAATAGTCTTGCTTCATAAAAATAACATAATGACCCCCAGTACGAAATTGTCAAAATCTGGCGATATGAAACTGTACTATTTTCCACACCTACGACGCCGGCCGGAGTAAACAATACGTTTTTTCTTATGACCCCATCAGCTATTATTTTTCGAGGAAATACCATAATTGAAAGTAAGGAATCAGATGCCGACTAGCTTAAGGTAAAGTTTGACCCTGATAAGCAAAAAGTCGGGAAAGATTTTTGTAATTTATTTGAACTTTCATGAACTTCTCATGATATGCACCATAACTTATCATAATATGTTTTATATTATTACTTTATTAGAATCATTGTAGATGGCGAAACCTACGAGTACACTATCATTTCAAAACAAGTGAAGTTAGTTTTCCCTCGCTGACAATGAACTTTCACTCTTATTCCCAGTCTCATGGCTTGACAATTAAACAAATTACATGTTATCAGCTTTGGCATTTAAAAGATCGTTGGTATTGTAAAAAAAACAACAAATTTCACTCTTCAATTATTTGGTTACAACTTTTTTGTATTTATAAACTTATAATAACCAACGAGATTTTGGCTTTACATTCCTCTGTGAACTAGGTCATCAAGAAGACTTAAAACAAAAACTTTTATACTTACACCATGCGAATTTCAAAATGAAGTTCTTTTGTTTAAAATAAAACAAAAACAAAATTACAAACGCAAATGCAACTTTAAGATATATAATTTCAAAGATGTTACACACACCAAGTAACGAAGAACAAAGAAATATTCCATAGCCAACGACTCTGTCATCTGAAAAACACCAGCAGCAGAAGCAGAAGTTTTTGGTTTGAAAAAGAATACAAAATAATAACAGAGAGCACAACTCATCCAGTCACTCGACTTGCACAGTAGTTACCAAAGACCACAGAATACAACGTACCATATAATTATGTGCATAAGACCTCACTTCAAGACACTCATCTGTGGCGATCAACCTACCTGCCTGAAAGCGACCAGACGAATTGCCAACAATGGAGTACCATCTTGAGTCAATATAAGACGACAATGAAAAGTATTGGCGCTTCAGGGGTTTTCAAGTGGCTCCTTCAGATTATCGCGATGTGGGACAGATGCTAAACAATAATAATTATGTAGCGGTCACTTCCGATTCATATTGCGACAGAATAAGGAGCTTAATCTTCTTCATTCCCAATTATTATTATGCCCTGTTGTGGTATGAGTATACTGCTCATTAGGTTAGGGGGCGGAAGTGGCCAGATCATAATATCCACCAACTAAATAATTGGGTAATTTTTTTATACCAAGAGTGAAAACAAAGATGTTCGACTGATCAAAGTGTAAACAATGGCTTTTGTTTTCATGCATAATTTCCAAGTTGTAAATATTTTTACCCGGGCGCCACCATAGTGAAGTAACAAACAGATAGAATTAGAGCGGGGCCTACAAATTTAAAATATAACTAGGATATCTAGGATTTTCGCAAAAAAGGCTGATGATATCGTTTTCGATATTGACATTGATAGGTTTTATTGTTTAATATATGAAATTAAAACCCTTCAAAGGTTCCTAATAAAATAGAATTGGTATGATACTAGTTAGTAAAACAAAAACAAAATTTTAATTTGGAAGAGTAAGTCATTTTATTTTTAATATTTAGAAGATTGTTAACTAATATCACGCTAAGCCCTTAACAAAAGGTTGTTTTAGTATTTTGTGCCATTTTGTTTAGGTGAACAAATAAAACGTTATCAATTTGAAGTATTAAGAGTAACCAAAATGTGTAGAAAAGTTAATATTTTGACAAAATGAGGTAGCTGCGTTTTAATTAGATTTAGTTTTGCAAGCTCAGGGGAACTGGATGAACAACACAACATCTAGGCTTAGCTACGCCATCACAGACTTAAATGAAGTTAGCGTACAAAGTATCAAGTATGAGATTCGTGCCGGTAACACAGTTTTTCTCTTTGGTTTTTAATTTTGGTACATTGATTTCTTAAGAAGTTAAAGGACTAGTTGATTAAAAATTTTTAAAAACCTCATTGAACATTTAAAGAAGCAAAATCAGTGAAATATTGTGAAACAAAATGAAGCAAATTGGTAAATGAATTCGCTGCCAAAATAATGTACATAAGTGAGGTGTCATGTTCCCATTAAAATTCTATTTTTCCTCTGGATGTTTTTTGCAAGAGATTTTATACGATATATGTAATGTAGGTAGCATATAGCGATTTCGATAGAGAAAGGGTAATTTTCCATAGTGTCACACCTCGATTTCAATAGATTTTTGACAGCTTAGACTGAGGCCGCCTGTGAACTAGATCAAAGTTAAGTTTTTGACACCAAAGAGTCCGATCTATTTCTATGTGGAAAGTTCAAAATTATGATCTCATAATTTAAGTCCAATTGACACACGGCTTCAAAGTAAAAGATTACACTGCTCAACAATTTTTTTTTATTTTTTTACAGAGACCAACATAAACTTTTCTAAAAGCTTTTTGTGTGCTGAGGGCCTATTACGTATTACGAAATGAACGGCAAGTTTACAATAGCCGTGTTTTGTTGAAAACTATACACAGCCAGGCAAAAGCTTTTCAACAAAACGGGTCGGAACAAACTTGTATGAGAATTCCATAGTTCCATACTGTTCCAAAGCACTGTTCGCTAGTCACATTTGACTGCAGAGAAAAGGTAAAGTTATTGGCAGCTGGTGATTGTTGTTGGACTGCGTGTAAAATTTCAACTGGCTGGCTGGCATTTTCTCAACAAAACACGGCTAATTCTGAAGTAAACGATAGTCAAAACGAAGAGCGATTGTGTAAAACGAGAAAAGCGGTAGAAAGACGTTGCCAATCGAAACCAAAAAAAAAAAAACTATTTATTTTTGAAGCGCAACCAACTGAAAAAAGTTTCATTATTTTGTAAAAATAATCCATTGCTTGCTTTTTTTCGAATCGTACCAATAATGAAATGAACTGCCAAGTTGCCCTAAAGTATTTTGGACTTCGCTTGGGTATTAGGCAGATAATTTTTTGCAACATCCATAAAAGCATTTAGTAAATCTCACCTTTGATTGTGTTGGTGCTTTAAAATAAACAATAATTCAACAGTATTATACACGAAAACGAAAGCTGTACGGGCAGATGGTGATCTGTAGGCGAGATGTAGCCAAACTCAAATCGTACAAAAATTTTTGCAAATCGATTAATGAAATTTTAATAAATTTTTGGATAAAGTTTACTCCACCGTGAAGTTCTTACATGATTTTCTGAGAATCTATTTTGTGTAGAATAACAAAAAATACCTTCACATTTTTTTTAAACTTGATAGTTTTCGAACAATTAAAAAAAATGAATTTTACCCCCTTTTAATCCAACTTTTCAGGAAATGCTTAAGACAAAGCTCTCCACCAAAATTCAGCTTTGTCGGAATTTTTTCGAAGTGGAAGTCTAATTTTCCTGGGCTATCACGAGATATTCAGAAAAGTATATTTTGGTTTCTGTATAACAAAAACCTTATTGACCAGTGTTATCTTCCACTAAAAAACTGTTTCTGAACTTACTTGGGTTTAATTTATTTGCAGGATTGACTTACTCTGATTTTGCTCAGAGTTAACACAACACTGAAAAACTGGACCTAAATTTTGTCACACCCATAATGCGAGAGATAAAAGATGAGTAATTAAAAAAAAAAACAATTCTTCTAACATCAAATACATTTTATTATACAAAAAATATATACATATTGGAAGCAATATATTAACTTTCAAATGTGTCAAATTCCCTTGAAATACAGTTTTTAATTTAATGAAAATAAAAATAATTTATTAAATGTCATCATGCAAGACATATTTTATTTGTTATCAATTCTTCATACATCTGGAATATTATAATTTATTCTTAGTTTTTCTATGACTAACTGCGTTCTTTTTTTTAAATTTTAAATACAATATATTTTATAAAAATAAATAAATATTTAAATCAATCATATAAATATTTAAAAATTTTAAGTTAAATTACTTTTTTGTTTTTAATAATTAAGACTTAGAAAAATAACTAAGTTTTTTTGTTTGTTCTTCATTTGGACAATGTACATTTGCATTTTAAGAAAATCTTATAAACTAAATATAAATAAATACAATTAAGGTACTTATGTTAATTGTGCATATTTACATGTATATAAATATTTATGTGTGTTTGTTCGTACAAAGATATAGAATGTTAGACCGAAAGAGACATCTACAGCATCATCGCCTATAACGCCGAATTTTGAACATCATTAAATTCGACTTGCTCGATTTTTCTGAATGTGGGTATAAAAGTGCTGCCACTTTGATTAACAATCGAATTATTTGATGAACTCTTTGGTGAACAAAAAAGATATTTAAGAATTATAATATGTATTTAAACAAAAACTATAAAAAAAACAACCTTTTTCTGATGATAGCTTCTTCCTCTTACTCTTGTTGTATTTCTTCGAACAGGATTTGCCGGTGTTTTTTGTGATAGTCTCACTGAACTAAATGTACTTCCTCTACGACCTCTTCGTATTTGTGGTGATGGAGTACCCGTTGCTTTATAAAAAAAATCAGATGATTTAAAAAATTTCCGTATTAAAATTGGTGTAGAAAATTACGTGTTCCGGCAATGGTGTTCCTCTTTGAAGCTTGCAACATTTCAAATACTATAGCACTAAATGTTCCATGATATGATGTTTGCCTTTGGAGGGATGGGGGCTGAGCCGTTTGAGGCACACCAGGTGGCAGTCGTACTGGTGATGATAATTGACTAGAAGGAACACCCTTGGGATGCACAAAATAGGTTGTCATGATACCCTTGCCCTTGACATTGATCTCTCCACGAAGCTGTTAACAAAAGTTATGTTGTTAGCAAAACAAAGTTCCACAATAAATCTTTTATTTAGCTTAAAAGCAAATGTAATTATGTAAGTTCTTTGAAAACAAAATCTTTCTCGTATCATTGTTTATTAAGTATTATAAAATTTGATTAAAATTAACACTACTTACAACACACGTGTAGCCCTTAGTTTTAATTAGGTCTGCAGTCGTTGAAGGAACTTGAATCTTCCAAACAACCCCTGTCGAATCCATACGGGAAGCAACATTAACTGTATTACCCCAGATATCGTAAACAGGCTTTCGAGCACCAATGACTCCACTTACAAGTGGACCGCTTGAGATTCCTAAATCAATTTTTTTTCGTTTAACAGGACTTTAAAAATTCCCAATCTATCATAACATACCAACTCTTAATTTAAAATTATTGAAAGCCTCTTTGTTAATTTCTTCGAGCTTTTGTTTCATTGCCATGGCAAATTCTACAAGATCACAGACGCTATCTTCAGATGTTTCACCTCGTTCAACAAGATGATTTGAATTGAGCCCAGAAGCTGCCATATAAGTTGCCCCAACAGTTTTAATTTTTTCAATTGAGGCAAATCTTGGTTCTTCAAGAAGGGCATCAAAATCACCTGGAAATAAAAAAGATCACTTACATTTTAGCATATCTAATAGGTATGCCACTGCTGAAAAAAAAACATCCTGAACAACTAAGTTCTGAATAACAAAATTCTGTACCAACAAAGTACTCAAAGTAGTACATAGTATACACTTACCAAGTGAAATAAAAATCAAAAATTTCAAAACAATTGTCCTACTATTCTGTGAACCATATTGTATGATATTCAAGGCGAAAAATGTTTGCCTTTGCCTAAGCAACCAATTGAAACATTAAATTACTCTCAATTAATAAAATATACTTAGTCCTCAACAGGGAAAAAAAATTATTTTTGCATGCAAAAACAATTTGCATGCAAATAATATTTTGAGGTGAATATATTTTTTTTTGAAAGTCTAAACCATACAAAAAAACTATATTTTTACATGCAAAACATTTGCTTGTCCATTGTTTTGCATGACATTCCATGACAGCAAGGGTTCTTTTTTTGCATGAAACTGTATATGAATCTTGCAAAAAAATAATTTTGTATTTCAACTCAATAATTTTTGACTTGCGAAAATATTTCCATATATTTTTTTTTCGCATGGGAATTGTAAACTAGGCTGAAATGAAAAAATAATAAAAAAGACAAATTTGTGAAAGAAATAGCTGTGAAGCGGTGGACGCTATTGTTTTAACAAAGATCACATAAATTGTTAATTCATTGGGGAAATACTAATGAAGTCGAAAAAAACAGTTCTGCAACAACAAAGCAAAACATATAAAAAGTCCGTCAAAATACAATTTTATCCTTATAACTATGCAACTAAGTTATTCATGAGAAAATTATTCCAATCAAAGAAGTTTTTGAATTCTTTTATACGAGCTTGATAAAGTGTGTAGGGAGCAAACATCCAAACATATCAATCAAATCAAAGAAATACCATAACCATAGCGAAAAAAATCCCCTGACATATGTATATTTCCTAATTGAATGGATCACCAAACATATCCACATCCTGTCAGAAATGTCACATCAGGAATATAGAATGTATTCAATCAAATGTACATTCAGTGACAGTTACCCGATGGGATTACGTCTCCATCGAGGCAAGTACCACAATATATCCTACTTACATATAATCTCATTCAATATTCGTATGCACGCCTTGCCATTATCAATGTCCTCCGAATAAAATTCCTGGAAGTTTGGAATTGACGCAAACATTACGCCACACAAACTATGCATATTTGAGTAAAGTTCGTCGGTTCGTTCATCAGACAAGTAATAAGCCGCCACGTGATCTGGTAGGATATTCTGAAAAAAAAAACAATAGAAAATACGCATGACATATACCCACGGTCAGTAATATTGCAAATGGCAGTAAATAATTCTGCTGTAGAGATAAGAATAACCAACCTTTATTAACGTGTCATTGAGAAACCGATTCGATTTCATATTGGTGAGTTCTTTTTCTGCCTGCTCCTTCCAAATGAAATCCAGTCGGGACGTTACCTAAAACGAAATGACGTGAGCTTGACATTTCTGTCACATACAAAACTGATAGACATTTTACCTCAACCAAACGTGCATGATAGGTGACCATGACCAGGAAAACTGCCAAAAGTATCAGCATTTGCCCGGACAGTGGCATCCCTGCATTTGATGCCACCATTACTTCGTTTACGGTGGAGAATATATTGGGAAAGACCGCCATGATGAGTAAAGTGTAACCCGTGACCATAATAACTGCCATCATGGTCTTTACCAGGTAGTAGAGCTTGAGAGCGGTAGCTAAGGCGATCAAGCATAAAATCCAGGTGAACACGATATACTCAGGATGTGTACAATCAGGTAATTCGACCGGCATTGGCTCCACTGAGGGTTTGTTACTATCATTCACTGCAACAGCAACAGGGAGAGCTGTTGTTTGCAGGACGAGGGCACGTTTTGAGGATTCGAAACTTTCCAGTTGATTTTCGAGGAGATTCAATGATGGAATTGATTTTGAAAGATTAATGGCTGCATCAACAATGGTTTGTTGCACAACATTGTTTGGCATCGATGCAGCAAGAAGCTTACGACTTGTAGAGTCTGTTGTATAGTTCTCTGTGTTTATGGTGTCAACTAAAGCATAATTCACTATCGGCTGTTGAAGATTGTTTATGGTGATGTTATGATAAATTGTGGCTGAGAGGTGGACATTCAACTTAAGGCCACTGTTGCTGTCGGTGATGCTACTGCTGCTGCTTGGTTTTTGTAGAGCTATGTATTGTCCATCGATGTCAAAAAATGTTGATGTTGGACAAAGGACTAGGCCAACACAACTCAAAACAGACATGAGGACAATAACTAAGCATATGAAAATCGTTCTGCGTTGTCGCTGGTGGACAAGTTTCGCGGAGTTATGCTTTAAAATTTTAGGAAATCCTGAAAAAAATAATTAAATATGTTTATGTAAACTAAAAATATTTAATTTTTTTTTCAAAACAAATTTTTTCTTTAATCAATTAACACTCTTCTTCGTGACTGGAAAAAAAGTTAACACGTTCGAAAAGTTAAAAAAGTATCTTTTTTTCACTTTGATATCTTTTTAGTTTTCAAAATGTAAAAAAATTAAATTAGTTCACGTTTTTGAGAAAATTATTTATTTAATCTTTTTGAAAAAAAAAAAAAAAATAATACAGATCAAGGAAGTTTAATTTTTTTTTTGCATTCGAAGCCAGATTAACCATTTTTGAAAACTCTTTAGTTAATTGGGAAAATATAAGTTCGGATGCAATTTCGCTGGAATGAAAACCTTTTCCTGTTTCAAATATCTTTACAGTATTGCCGAGTGTATATTTTTACTAAAATAAACATTAGAAACTATAATCCGGCAAGGCTTCTTTGACTCTTTTTCTGTTTGTGTACATTATAATTTCGAAACCAGCCAGGACTGACCTTTTACTCAAATAAAAAAATTGCAAAGTTGCAAATGGCAATTATTCAAACAACACAGACATGTCAGAGTACACATGCAAAATGCAAACAATTTTAATTATAGAAATAGAATTTAAACTCGTTAACGTCTGCATAAAGTCTGTCATTGGTTTCTGTTTCTGTTTTTTTTTTTTTTTTTTTGTAAAATGATTCTAAAACTCACCTGAAAATTCTTCAGCCATTACAAGGATACAACCAGCAGTCAGGACAATAGTGCCAACTACCAAGCAAATAATTAACTTTGTGCATTTTGGTATCACAATTGTTTGACAGAGAACAATGAATATCCATATCACAAAAACACACAGCATATTGGACCTGTTTACCGTGGTAGTTGAAGTTGGAAATATAATAAATAAACAAAAGATAAATGTTTACATTTAATTAACTGGTACATATAGAGTTTTGTATAGAATTTTAGCAGAAGCATTATTTACATTTCTTTTTTGTTATTTCATACAAATATTATGTATGTATATAGAGTATGTATATAGAGTATACCTGAACATATCCTCGCGTAATTGACAAAATTTAGCTTCTTGAGTTTTTTCTTTAAATTTCAATGTCCATCCGTTTAGGTATTCACGGCGAATTTCCTTATTCGAGTTGATTTGAATATTTTGGTCGATAAAATCGTCAATCTAAAGGAAATTAATGTAATATTCAATCATACTTGATGAAAATACTTATGGATCTATAGGTAATCTAAAAAACCGTAAAAAAAATATTAGTAAAAATTATTAATCAAGAAAAAAATTGTTTCTCCTGATGCCAAACACGTGTTGGGAAAGAACAAAGATATCTTTAAAATCGATGTTGAGTATACGCATCTTCGATTAAAATTTCAATGTTGCCACTTTTCGGGAACATACTTTTTTTTATTTTAAAAGGTGGGACCTCTCAGTAAGTCAGCCTAAACCACTGAAGCAATTTTCTTCAAATTTTGAACTTAAGGTTTTCTTCTAACTCTCCAGAAGGGAAAGTGAATTTTTTTAGCACCAAAAATAACGGTACTTGCCCTACAACCGTAAACGAAAAGCTTATTTATCTCAAAAACGGCTCTTACGATTTTGATAAAAAAAAAATCAGTGTATTATTGTAGGTATAGTGTACTTTTTGATCAGAAACAAAATTTACCTTAAACCGTTATTAACTATACCTGCCATTTAACCGTTTTCTTAATTTTCAAAATTCAATATTTCAAAAATGAGTTAATGATTTTTTTGAAACTAGGTTTGTAAATGTATTTTAACACATACTTAAAATTGGCATACCAAATTTTTTTGTTTTAAATGTTATTAAAATTTTATATATAGAAAATTAATTTTTAAGTAAACCGCTTCAACGATTTTAATTTTTTTGTTTGCACATATTCATATTTTTTCAAGCAATGAAATGGCATACTTGTTTTTGAGCTCTAAGTTTTTTAACTAGTTGTTTATACAATTAAAAAAAACGATTTAAATGCTTTTTTTATATTTTTATATTTTTTTGTAATTACTTTCATATTTTAAAAGTTCTTAATTCCAAGCAACTTGAACATAGGAGCAAGTACGTGAGATCCAGTCGTGCACTTTATTTAAGATATCAATTGTTATCTCTCAACATGCTTTTGACACATGGAGGAGTTTCCGAAACTTCTTTCATGTTGAAAATATTAAAAATGCACAAAAAAGTGGTGGTTCCACCCGTTGACATAAAAAAAAGTATGTTCCCGAAAAGTGGCAACACTGATTTTTTAGCTGGTGAAAGTCAACTCAACTCTTTCTTTTAACATATCAATCGTTATTTTGTTCATAGAAATTTAACAAGTAATTTACGAGTTTATTTTTATTTTACCATTCTCCACGGATTGGGCGCCATTCTTGAAAATGGCGTACTGTGACTGAATTACAACAATGACTCCCAAGCTAAATTATATTCTAAGCATGTCAAAAATAAATTACAAATATAAAAATAACCCCCCTCCCCACAAAAAGCCCAGAGATTTCGGTTTCCTAACTGGACAACAGATTGGGTTTCATTTTTCAAAATGGGATTTATCGAAGGGTAACTATGTATTTGATTTCCTGGATTCCAGAAATTTTGCTCAATCAATTCACATGTGAACAAATTTGCAAAACTTGTAATAGTTGCCTCACAACTGCACAAATTTGGAAGATTTATTCATCTGTTCAATGGTGGGCTATATGAAAAGATGTCTGACCTTACCATACCCCTTAGTCTATTTTGGAAGTCTCCGTTAAAACCGATAAATGGTTTTTATTTAAGACTCTTTTTTCTACCCAAAATGCTACTCGAGGGTCACTGTATTAAAATCAATGTGCGATTTGGCAAAGTCTGCTCGAATATTCATGTCATTAAAGTTCATGATGGTTCTTACATCTTTTATCTCCAACTGCGATTCCACTATTATAGATTCCCTAATCATCCTAGCAGGCTTCAGTTCGGCTCTTGTAACCTTGAGTGTAGGAATTTACTTTTGTATGCACAATGTTTTCCTCACTTAATAATTTCCTTGATAATTGTTGCACTTAAAACTAATTTAACGACAGATATGAAACCAGATAGGTACTAGCAATTTACAGACGAATTAACATCCTTCCGGTTAAATATTTAAAGTTTCTACTAATTTCTCTCTGTCTAACCAAATTTAACATGAAATAAAAACCCACCTGCGTATGTCTAAACCTAAACAAAATAATCTCTTAAACGTTTACCTATTAATTCCTAAAGCAACTTAAATTAAACCACGCTATGAATGAATTCCACAAGCCCCTTGAAAAAATAAAAAAAAATTCAACCAGACATCGTAAAGTCAAGTTGGTAATATAAGTCAAGTCATGGCAATATACACTTCCGGATTTACCTACGTACGTATAGGTACATATATTAACCGTTAGCATATCTGCATACTTAAGTACTTGACGTCAAAATAAAATTTAAATCAGCTTATATGTAAATGAAATGAAATTTAATGTTACCTCTTCAGCTGCAGTTAAGGACGCACTATTATCCTGTTTTACATCACACAAAATGGAATCGGTACGATTAAGTGCTTCTTCTGGTTCGTTTAGCTGGAAATAATTAAATTAAAAGAATGGTAGCTATGAAAACATATACACACACGCAAACAGACAAGACAAATCCAATAAGGAAAAGAGGCAGAGTGTGGCGGCTATACATAAAACTGTCCTCTCGGGTCTTTCGTCCTGTCCAAGCCCAACAGACATATCCACAAGTGGGGTAATATAGTGTGATGGGCAAGGAACGAAGAAAAACAGTAAAGAAAAACTCAACATATCTTTCTTGTTTATTCGTTTAAAGTTTTTGTTTTTTTTTTTTTAACTGTTCATGATTCCAGTTTTTCACCGCAAACAAAAGGATCAGTTTTGAGGCCAAAAAATGGAAAGAATTTTTTTCTGTGTTCCCAGATCCCAGCCACAAACATAATCCCAAACAAATTGACAGACAAAGCCGAGAAGAGTTTTACAACGACCAACTCAACACAGAGAAGGGATGACAATGACAGCAAAAAACAAAAAAAAAAACAAATAAAAAACAATAAGGATGTGGGCAGGGTTTTGTATTCACATAACGATATTACTTTATAGGGGACATCATAATGTTGCTTAAGCTTTAGTCAAGGATACGACGAACTTACATTTTTGAAGGGGATTTCCGGTGTCCACTCTGTGGTTGGTTCATCTTCTGTTATAACACTCTTGGGATCTAATTTATCATTTGCAAGTTGTTTTACAGTATTGACATTGTTATCGATAGTTTGTAAATCGTTGGCTTTTGTAGCTGCGGTCTTGCCATTAGCAACTACAATGCGAGTGTCGCCATTTGATTCGATTCCTGCTACTTGTTGCGAATTATTGTTAGCCAGAGGTTGTTCAACTGAAAGAGCTGGTTTGGTTATGTTACTACAACGTCGGTTGCCAAAACGACGACGGGGCCTTTGAAAGAGATAAAAAGAAATACTTAGATCTCAAAATGTAACTATGTTTAAGAAAAAAACAGAACTTTAAGGAGCTGGAAGTCTCAATAAGGTAAGGAATGACAGGGGAGAAACTTTATGGAGTAGATGAAAGTGTTACTGTTAGAATTCTCAATAATCATCTGAAAGCAGGGGAGGGAGAGTGACAGTGATGTGACAGGCCTATCGGTCGAGTTAACACGTGATCGTCACGCTTTTTTAACATATTAGTTGGGCGGAAAACCAAACGGGCAGCGGTTGTCTTCTATACGTTCGAGGCTTGTGTTACAAGCCTTGCAAATACGAGAACTACCTCCACTCAGCGGTCTTCCACAATTTCAGTTAAATCAATTTTCAAATTTCCCAGCACTCATCTCAATATTTTAAACCTGTAATTTTCCCTAGTGGATACGACAAATTTAACACTTTGCTGTGTAAACCCTTTGTTTCTCCCAATTATTGACTGAAACAATACCTGATGAAACCTTACTTCCCAAAATGATGATGTTGAAAAGGTGTTATATTTCTTTTTTTTTATTAAATCTAATTTGTCTGCACATCAATTTACCTCAATGGCTCCGTCCTTTTTATTAGATATGTGTTGACGCTCATCTTCTTCAAATGATTATCTCTGCTTCCACCATCTCCCGGTTCGACATCGTATGTATCATTCAAGCATTTCAGTGTGGCTTCCGATATATGCACTCGACTTTAATTTTCAGTAGTAGAATATAGGTAGGGACATATATAGTAAACGACGAAAAACAACATGACGAGAGAGATCAAAAGTTGAAACGGTGTCCAATGGTCTGTCTCTGTGGGACTGTACACAACATTGCATCACTTACCCAGGTATTCCACCGGATTCCATATGATTGGCAATGATAACATCATTGGACCATACATCAAAATGCCATTTTTTATTGCCCAGGACACCACACATCACCGAACCACTGTGTATGCCGATTCGCATATCCAAATCGACCTGCAATGATAAATATGAGATATATAGAAAAGTTGAAACTACATATATTGGAGAAGGACGAAGAGTAGGATACAGCAAAGGACTCCTATCATAATATGGAAATGGGAGAATATGCAATTTATAAGTTGAATGAGATTTATTGTCTGAAACTGTATAAATTGTTATTGTTGATGACCGTATAGGTGGAAGCTGCTGAAGTTGATATTATATGGTTCTGGTTCCACACTTCCGTCCCATCATCGGATGGCATACAAGTAAAATGGTACGTTTTAAGTGTAGACAAAAATGCCTTTCGAATTAAATTTTTCCTTTTTTTAATTTTGTTTTCGGATAAAAATTAAATGGTGCAATAAATTGACTAACGATTAAAATTTTAATTGGTTATGTAATGACAAATACTGTTTTTATTAATAAACAAATACAAATGTCATTTATAGTTCTTTTCGATATAAAAAAGTTAATCCAAATCCAATTTTATTTAAAAAATAGCAGAAACGAAATGTTAATAATTAAATGTTTATATCATTATAGTACAGGTAAAAAAGGATAATTAAAACAAAAAAATTAGTACCTTCATAAAACTTGGTGAAAACGTTTCAGGTACCATGAGAACTGAGAATCAAAAGAGTCTATAAAAATATTTCACATGGAAGGGTGTTTTTTTGAGAAGGAGAGATGGGAAGTTGTTGTGTATCCAACGGAAAAATTTATATTCATATGACACATTTTATTTTATTTTTAAAGATGTTTTTAATGCTGAATCAAATGGCACACCAAATCGATGCGGTCTCCGTGAAAAAAAGTTATAACCATTTTTATGGAAGGATGACTATATTTTCAGTATAAAAGCTTAATAGTACCGAAAGCCAATTGGAAATAATGGTCCATTGATAGATATTTTCCTAGTAATTAACGAGTTTTTTTTTTAATTTTTGATTGGGTGCCATTTTTGAAAATGGCGTCTAAGCAAAAGGATACCAACGATGACTCCGAAGCTAAATTTCATCCTTAGCACGTCAAAAATAGATTACAAATATAAAAAGAGGCTAGGTGCAACCTACACTGGTAGCTTTCCATTGGTGCCCTCGGAAGCTTGCGGCCCGTGAAGACCAAAGACAGATACCAATAATAA
The DNA here is from genome assembly GCA_946251815.1 of Dasysyrphus albostriatus. Classification (NCBI taxonomy): domain Eukaryota; kingdom Metazoa; phylum Arthropoda; class Insecta; order Diptera; family Syrphidae; genus Dasysyrphus; species Dasysyrphus albostriatus. The sequence goes on from OX276336.1 coordinate 146,836,516, forward strand.
AGATATTTGGGAAGAAAAATTTTTTCAAAACATTTTTGTGAAGTTCCTTGTAGATTTTTCGCTTTAAAAAAAACAATGTTTTACTTATCTGTGTTTTTAGGATATTTGAGACACCAAAATTTCAAAAAATGTTGGTAAAGTTTCTTGTGTTTTTTTTTAGATAAAACAAAAATAGCATGTTGGAATTTTTTACAAATCCTATCAATTATGAATTATCATTTCTTTATGATAAAATTACCCCGAGGCCAATATCATTGTTTGTTCTTAAGATATTGGAGCCAAAATCTTTTTTTTCAACAATTTTCAGTTTTGTTTTAATTTAAAATACTAGATGTTTTCATTTTCTTACCAATTTCTTATTACTTCAATATGCGTAAAACAAAATTGACCCGAAGCCGATAGCATCATTCGTTCTTGAGAAATTTGAGACTAAAGAAATTTAACAATGTTTTTTTTTTTTTTAATTGCTTAATAGAAAATAACACCCATTGAATTTGTTTGAAAGTTCTTTCTGCACGTATACAAACACAGACATCTCTCTAAAAGTGATGAATTCCAATTCTAGGGAGCTCGAAATGTAAAGATATGTCAAGATGATTTTGATTCGACAAATCGTACCAATTACAATAACTTCCAATGGGAAGTTAAAAATAGGCCCCCCCTCCCCTCACACGGGATTCGGTTTCCCTACCGGACTAATAATAACGAAATAGATATCTGTGGTGTTTGGTAGAAACATGATAACTTAAATCGAGCTAGAGCCTAAACGAATGAACTTATATCCTTCAAATTTAGAACACAATGTTTAAAGACTTTTTTCATAAGTGTTTCAAATTTGAAGAAAATCGGTAAACTCATTTAGGCTCTAGCTCGATTTAAAGTGAGCGTAAAGAAGCAAATTTTAAAATGCAGTTATCATGTTTCTCCCAAACACCACAGATATATATAGGGAACAAATCATTAAAAGCAAATTTTAAAATAAGGCCCACGTCAAGAAACATGTGCGTTTCCTTACATAAACATAAGCACCTTCTATGAATGAGGTATCAAATGAATTCAAAGACTCTCCTCTACACGAAACCAATACCATTGATCGGACTAACTTTTTTTGACTGTTCCGTCATATAGTCGTATGTTAAAATTCATTCAAAAAACAAGTTTTAGCAAATAACTTGAGCTTTAACCTAAAACTAAGAGGATCATTCACTGAACAAACTGGGCCCTAATGACATTTTAGCTGTCAGCTGTTCTAAAAAGTGCTTGCTCTTATGTACAAGTTGCTTGGCGTTAATGCATTTAAAACGTTTTTTGAATTGTATAAACAACTAATCAAAGTACTTAGAGCTCAAAAATAAGTATACTTGAAAAAAACATGAATATGTGAAAAAAAGAAAATTAAAATCGTTGAAGCGGTTTTCTTAAAAATTAATTTTTTATATATAAAATTCTAAAAAACTTTTTTTATAAAAAGTTTTGGTATGCCAATTTTGAGTATGTATTAAATTACATTTTTAAACCATGCTTCAAAAAATTCATCAACTCATTTTTGAAATATTGAATTTTGAACAAAAATTTCTAAATTTAGAGTCGTTTTTGAGATGATTAAACTTTTTATTTTCGGTTGTAGGGCAAGTACCGTTATTTTTGGTGCTAAAAAAGAATTTCAATTTCCCCTCTGGAGAGTTACAAAAAAACCTTAAGTTCAAAATTACTTTAGTGGCTTAGGCTGTAGGTCAATATACGGATAGACGGACAGACAGACAGAATTGTGCTACCCACATTTTTGGTGTTCTCTATCATCGAATTGTCATGTTTGATTGTTATCTCGAATTTGTTTTTGCACGAATCCAAAACTTGCCAGGAACAAGATTTCCAGGAATAAGTGATTAAGGAAACCACGATCCTCGATGGCTTCACTTTCGATTTAACAAAAAATTCCAGCATTTTATTTGAATAGAAATAAGCTTAATAAATAAAGGTTTTTTTTAATGTAAAAGCATCATTGCCAAATTTTGTTCGAATCGTTCAGCAGTGTGTGTCAAATTACAATAAAAAGTAATATAGCTTTGAATAACGTGTGAAAATCATATTTTCAAAATCAGTACTCGGTTTGAGAAACGCTTTGCGTATTTTTTGGTTATTTAAGACGAGGTACATTTTTGAACGGATATGAGTAAACAATCAAAAATGGTTCTATTTCAACTACTTACATCAATCCAAAAATTTAATTCAATGCTGTCTGACTCAGATTTCTACCAGCACTTACTTACAAAAAAAAACAGTGACCAATTAAATTCCAAATAAGAAGCTCATATTACACATCTACAAGAAAATTTTCGAGACTTCTTTTATCTTGAATGTGAAAATCATCCATCTTATAAAATGTTTCCTACACCAACAAATCTAATAAGGTAACCAGTGGGACAACAATGAAGAATGAAATGAATGACATTTATTGTTTAGATTAGAACTGATATCTCGACTTCTAGACAGTGCTTTTAACTCACACCCAGCTGTCGCTATTGAATCAAAAATATCATACAGAGTGGACGTTTTTACAAAAGTAGAAAACAGCACATATGTATGTATAAGGACCTATTGTTCAAATAATTTTACTCACTTGAGTCTGTAGTCTCACATCCTTGATGGCCTTTATCATATGCAGGCCAGTTTCTACACTGCAGACCGCATGATCTGGCCTTGTCTTCCAATTATCACTCTCGAACATTGATACGCAATAATAACAGTCACCCAATAACTTAATCCTCAGACAATGATTATCCTGCAAAAGGAAAAATAAAAGAATTTATTTCAAAAATTTACAAATCACCTCAAGAAAGTAGTTAAAACAAAACACGTCGAACGAGACACAAACCTCAGCGATTCTATCGAAACGTGCAAACAAGTCATTTAGTATTTTCACCAGCTGTTGTGCCGAAGTTTTACTTGCCAGCTCCGTAAACCCCTGTATTATGGTAATAAAAAGGACAACAACAAAATAATAATCATTAAAATAAGTCGAAAAGGCGATAAGCCGTGTAAGCAAAATGAAGAAAACCAACAAAAAAACAAAAAAACCCAAAGGACTCTTTAATAAAAACATTTTGCACAATTTAAATTGCTAATTTTATGGCTTTCGGCAAAATAAACGTGGCGCTGGCACTGGCGCTGCTGACGCTAGTGTTGACTATGTATAAAGTGAAGTGGGTACGTACCTTTATATCCGCGAACAGGATGCTTACATTATCCATTGGATACACGTACAATTTGTTAAACTGCGTTTCCACGTTCGGATCGGTACCTTTGTACATTTCTTGTCGAATTTCATTATTTACAACCATAGGAAGGACTATACCAGAGCAAATAGAAAAAGAAAAGCAAAAACGAGAAAAATATTATTATGTAGGTGAGTTATGAAGTAAGGTTTTGGTCGTCCTCTGCCTGCTTGAGTTGAGTTGAGAGGAAATAAACGAGTATGACTATTTTATAATTTACCTCAAGGAGTTTTTTCTTTGTATGTACCAAAGGTATAGGTTGGTTAGGTATAGGTACCTACATCTTTTGATATAAATCGATTGAAAGTTGAAACGAAAAATTTAAAGTAAAAATTGTTTTCCAGAAATGAAAGGTCGTTATTATGCAGTTTTATTCAGACTTGAGGAAGATTTTAAAAAGAAAGTTGTTGTTTTTTTTTTCCTCTTAAAGATGTACTTAATAAGAAAAAATATTCTCAGCTTTAAAGGTAAATAACGTTCACTAAAGAGAATACCATATTGCAAATGGAATTGAATTTCTGTTACAAGCTTCATGGGAGATAAAAGCTTTAAGTTAAACCCTATTTTTCGAATTAGAAATGCTAAAAGGTTACCAAAGAAATTGAGTTTTAAGGATAAATTCGAGTAAAAAATGTTATCAAAGTACAATTTTTAAACACTTAAATTAATTTAACGGTGATAAGATTTTCATTGAAAAAGCTAAAGGCCACTTTACACGATTATAGATGTCATATGACTTCTCGTATTACCTGTCAAAAAAATCATACCATATCGTACACTCATAGATTTTATATGACTTCTCAAAAGCAAAAAGCATATGACTTTTTTGACATTAGAACTGCAGCTAATTCCATTTGAGAAGTCACACGGGATTTGTCATTTTCATGGAAAGCAGTGAATTGAGAGTACTGAAAATAAAAATATTTCTACAAAAAATTAGAATTTTGAATGAAAAAAAACAATGAATAATTCAAAAAAAGTAGTTTTGTTTATGACTTTTTTTGAAAGATAGCCATAGAGGAAATCAAATGCGTAAACATGTTTACAAATGTGTAAACATAAAAAATTATAACCGTATGACTTGACTTGAAATGACAGCTCATATAAGAAATCATACAGAAAATATAATGACAAGTCATATGACTTACATTATCGTATAAAGTGGCCCTAAGTATTTTCAATTTTGAAATTATTTGTTAACTTCCATAAACCTGAATTCGATTTCAGCTCCTAAAAGTATACTATAGAAACACTGTTGTTTTCTCGTATCAAAAAGATGAATTTTTTGTATTAATGGGTTATTTTTGATTTGTTGGATATTTGTCCCATTATTTAAAAATGCGAGATATTGCTGAAACGTTTGACATTTTTTGTGAATCAGTCAATTTTGTTGTTGAAATAAAGCTATGAAACATGAACATAAACATTGAACTCTGAGTTAATTTATATTCTTTTATAAACATGTAAAACTAAGGAATAATCTCAATTTTTTGTTATAAGTATGTATAGGTTGTACCTTTGTTTCTGTCTGTCCTAAATGGCTTTTTAAAAATTTATTGCATTTTTGGCACCTGTTGGTAAGTGTACATAATAGTCTCAACTCTTTTTTTGTCAAATTTAACTTTTTTTTAATGTTCCCTTTATTTTACGTAATCTAATGACAAACAATGAAATGAAAACAAAAATAGGATCAACCTATTTTCTGTCTTTTTTGGATTACCATCTGGTTTAAAGTATTAAAAAAAAAGTAATCAAAAGTTTATGAACACATAAATCTTTTTATTCCTTGCTGTTTGATTGAAATGTTTTCCTTTTTTCGTTCTTTTTCTTAAAAATGTATCAAGTGAAGACTGCGAGAGGAAATTGAATTGTGTTTACAAAAAAAACTTGTTGCTTTACTTTTCATTGAAAAAAAAAAATAAAATAAAGAAATTCTATTCTAGGTAGCAGGTAAACAACCATTGAAAATTATGTTTTCACACTTCATTGCACACACCATTTCTTGTGAACTGATGTTATATTTTGAATATTGACACGTTCATGCAGATTATAAACTTCGCAATATTAGATTTGCTGTAAATTGAAGTATAGTGCTTTCTTTTCTTTTCATGACAAATGAGAAAAGCGAAAAGAAATCGCAACTCTGCGAATCCATAGTAGCCGTGTTTTATTATCATCGGGATCTGGATCTGGATTTACTTTTTACATGCAATACAAAAACAAAATATTTTCAAAAATTGTTTTTGTAATACGAGTTAAATGTTAATCCAGATCCAGATCCCGATGATAATAAAACACGCCTAGTATTGCGAGTTCTATAATCAGCATTATTAGTGAAAGTGATATTAGAAATTGCGATCATATTTCTAAAATTATTGAGTACTCTGATATTTCAAAAGTCAGAACTCGCTGGTTCAGTTTCGCAAACTAAAAACACATAATACCTACTACAGTTTTAGTTTTAAGATTCATACCTAATTCAATCTTCATCTCATTGCGATATTCAGAATTATTAATCTAATGTGCATCAATATCCTGAATTTTTTCATTAGCTTTTAAAAATTAAAATTCAATTAAAAAATACTGAAACCATAGCCTTACTCGACGCTTTATTCACTGTGAGTTGGAAAGGTACGTACAGTCATTCATTACAGCGCGGGTAAAGCGAATTTAGAGAATCTAGCGATCTAATAAAAAAAATCTAGTAAAAGCGAATGGAAGTGATTCGATCTTTGTTATGCATTGGGTTTCAGTAGTTAAAAATCGTGTCGTGCACAAAATAACTTTCAATCGACAAATATAGTCGACTTTAAAATTATAATTTCCTGACCAGAATAGAGGGATGCAACTTGAGCTGCAGCCACAACTGGAATAGCTATCAAAAAATGCTGTACGTAATTTTTTTTTACTCGCCCACAATGTGTTGTACAGCTTTCTGACATTTTTGGCTTTTGAAGTCAGCTGTGCGAACTTAATTCAACACAAAAATTAAAATTAAAACAAAAATAAACATGGATAGTGATGAAATCCAAGCTAAAATTACTTTACGTCTTTATCAGAGATTAAAAAGAGTTTGAAACTCTCTTCAACCCCCATGTAAACACTTGGTTGCGCTCACAATATTGAAACGTCAAAAATGCTGCATGCAAAAGTTAAAAGTTGGTCAACTTGTCCAGCTGCGTCTGCAGCTGCGTCGGGTTTTGTTCGTATTATTGGATTTGTGTGTATTCAACATTTTGACAGCTATTCCAGTTGCAGCTCCAGTTGCAGCTCCGTCTCCATTCTGTTCAGCCAGTAACTTGAGTTCTTGTTCACTCATCCAAATAATATAAAATTGACTTGGTGAACTTGCCATCACCACATTTTGTCCATTATAATTTGATAAACTTAACTAGAAAAAACAATAATTTATCCTTTTGGAAACAATCCCATTGGGCTTTGAAAATATTAAGAAAACTTTATAAATAACTTCCATCGCGAAAAGAGTTACGTATTTATGTGATCCAATAAATTAAAATGTCAAATAAAATAGATTAAGCTGTCATACCCGAAGGACTCTCGTGGTTTTTGAAATACATTTATTGTTATTATTTTACTGTCAAGAGATAGAATTCTTTTATAACATCTTCTGTTGATAAATATTTGATCACAATAAAAAGGGGATTATCTTTTTCTGAAAAAATTTTTGTTAATTTATTTAAAAAGAAAACGCAAATTTATTTGGTTTGTTTTTCATTAAATTTTCTAATGTTTTGTTTTTATTTTATATTTATAAAAGCAGTTCAGGAGGTGACCGTATGATTACCTCCCTCATCGGGTCCACGCAAAAAGGAAGTTCTAACTGGTTATATTAAGTCCAAATATTTACAAAACTACTGGTCGTACAAGTATTATTTGGTGGCAGTAGTTAGAAATACTCTTTTTATGCTGCTTATCATATAAATGGGATATTTCATAACTAATAGAAAACGGTCAATCCCATTACTAAAAATTGCACTTTTCTGTTGGTTTTTGATATGACAGTTTTCACACACTTGTGGTGGTCTGCTCTGTTTAGAATTAGTTTTACTTCATTAAAAACAGTGAATGTGTGTAGAAGACAGATACAAGTTTTAATGTCGTCGTAAACATTAAAGTTTAAAACTCAGTTTACGGCTTTACTGCATTAACGACTACATAACACAGCACTGGCTTTTTTATGAATACCTTTATGTCTGTCCGCGAACCTCACAAAACTAAAAATTTCTACGAATTTAGCCCAAAATTCAGACAAAGTTCATATAAATAAATGAAGTTGCACTTAAATTCTCAAAAACTCGCTCGTAGCTTTCGTACAGTGTACAGGAACCTACATATATAGCATAAAGATTTGGAGAACTAGTCAAAACATCTTTTATCCCTGGAATCAGAGTATATACTTTTTGATTGTTTTCGATGTTCTGAATTTTGACATCTGACCTCAGAATTACTCTATCAGCTCCAAGAACAGAGTCAGCGGAAGGCGTGTGTGGTGTGTGCTCCGCGCTATGAGGGGTCCCGCAAGACCTTAAAAGGTATCAATATTTCAAAAATAATATTTTTTTTTATTTCGACAGCATAATTTTTAAACAATTTTTTTTTAAACTTCGGATTAATATACAATTAAACATAGATGCATAGATGTTGTATACTTGTAAAATTAGTTTTTTTAATAATTCACTTTAACAATTTAAAAAATTTTTAAAATTCCATTCTCTTTAAGTCAGTTTCGTGATTCAAATTTTGAATTGTGTTTAAATGCTTTTTTTACTCACCAATTTTGATGAGTGAACTGATGCTCAATGGTGGTTTTAGTATGTTATTAATTAGCTAGTTTCACATTCTTGAACCTCAATTAATCGGTCAAAATAGTTTACAACGAGTTTTATGTTTTTGAACTTGCTACCAAGAAAATATGAAATTACAATTTTAATCGAGTTGATAAAAGAGACAAAGCCAGAACGACATGCGAACTCCTTAATCATTTGAAGGGTCCAGGCGTCCAGGGGAAAACAACTTAAGTCCAATTGGGTAGATTCCAAGAAAAATTATACTGTCTGTAGGTAAAAAAAAAAAACGCTTAACTCAAGGGAAAATTAAAGAAATGGTTTTGTCCAACTTTATATTGATCTTAGCTTCTTTTTTTGTTTTGCTTTATTCGCTGATATTCTTATAAGTCAGAAGGAGCTTCAAAGTTGAAGCCAAATTTTTAATATTTTTTTTTAAAAGACCAGGAAAGATAATGGGAAGCTGTTTTTTGCTTTTTATTCATATGTCTTAAGATTTTCAAAATATTAGTTTGAAAATTAAATAATTTTCACAAGCGAGACATTTAGATTAAGAGCCAACAGAGGATTTTGGGTGTGAATGATAGCCAACAAGGAAATATAGGCGTCAAAATCTTCATTTAAGGGTATTTAAAAAATCGAAGTCTCGCAGTCCACAATTGGGGCCTTTGTGAATAAACAGTACAAAAAAAATATGAATGCAACTTAGAAGGTAATTGAGCTAGCCAAAATTTGTTTTCACCCCTTCCTAGATAAGCTCCTTGGATCAAACCGTAGTCAGACTTTGTAATATGAGTCATTAAGCCTAATACATACTTCCTCGTGAAGTGGACAGTCAACAGTGAAGAAAGTGATTTTAAATTTCCGTCCCTGGTGAAACGGGGGGTTTATAGACATAGATTTGTTTAAGCTTGAAAATCGAATTAAATATAAACTTTTTAATTGTCTGTATTATAGTTAGAGTGAAATATTGTACACAATTTACCAATTTAGGGGCCCCGCAAAATTGATCTTGCACACGCCTCGTTTTGGCCTAGCGCCACCTCTGAACATAAACACCCCTGTTTTGGTTTTCGTTCTACATCAAATTCATATACGAATCACGAAACTAATTGCCGTACGGATCATCATGTTCTGAGCTGAGTACTTAGAAGATTCAATTTCATTTAAGTCGTTATTTAAACATATGTACATTCCACAAACTTGTTCAAAATGTATCTATTATCGTTTCATGTACCGATTGATTGTTTCAATCAATTAATTTTGTTTTTTTGAAAGAATATGTGGAACGCGAAGTTGAGAATTTCTCACCAAATTTGGTCTATTTTAATTTGATCTAACAAACCATTGTTTTTATTTTCAAATCCTCAAATGAATTCTTTAAATGTCAAGTTAGTTTTCAAAACGACATTGAACAAAGCACGTAATTATTCCGAAAATGTATGGTATGGGGCTATGTAAAGGTATTTGTATATACTTGCATAATATATACAAGCAGTTTTATTTTATTTTTTGAATAATCGTAAATAAAAGTGTAAAATAAAGCCCACTAAAAATTCAGTCTCAGCAAAAAACCACCTTCTTCCTCTCTTTTTACCCCATTCAATCAGATAATACCTGCTTAACAAGGCATATATGAACTCTAAGCTTATGGCCTTGAATATTACCAATATAAACAAACACTCAGTACTCTTTGTGCCTTTTAGAATTCCTAAATGTCATCCATTAGACTAAGCATAAAGGTCATCATTTGGATGTAAGTGTTACAATTTGATTTTATCCGTCTACAACGCGTTTTATTGCACAGAAACGTGTTAAGAAATTGGCTCATAGGATAAACCATTTAGAGCATAACATTAAAAGTAAACAGAGCTTATTATTCAACAACGAAAGATCAGACATCATACTTCAGACGTTTAAACAGCATCTCTCCCCCGACAGGAGTAAGTAAACCTTATTCAGACGAATGAAGTCATATATACGAAATTTGTAATCTATTCAAATACTCAAACTTTCCTCATGATGGATATAAGGATAATATACTTTTCAGATCATATGACAAAATGATACTCAAATAAATGTCCCTATAGTTTGTTCCGCACTTAATTTTAATATGACATCTATATAGAAAATAAGCTCTAAACTTAGTCGTGCGTCTGCTTTCAAGCTATATAGAATCCCCTTCTTCTTTTCTGTGCTCAATAAAATCTGAATCATAGGTACTTATCGCTCCCAACTACTCTCAACCCCCATAAGCCGACCGAAGACCGACCGACAACGACGACGACAGTCAGAAGTGTTTGGAATCAAATTTCCACTTGACCCTTCATACTCACTTGAGTCCAATAGTTTTTGTGTCCTTTGCAGCTCCCGCTCTGATTCCTTTTTATGCTCCATTGCCTTGTGCGTTTCAATGAAGGCCAGTCGTTGTCCTCGATCTGTCAAGTACTTGGTGTACATGCCGGCAACATTGATGGCCGTATAAAGGATAAAGTTGGCGATTATTTGATATAGAACACACGTTGTAAACTTTTTAGATACACACCATGAAGAAAAGAAGAATAAACACATACAATAAAAAGGAAAAATAGATGTTCACAACCAATAAAATTAAGTGCATATGCGGATGTCAGCATGTTAACACCATCGTATACAGTTAAGTTGTTAAGAACTGACAGTTGCAGGAAGGAGACACCAGGAAAGGATAATGGACTATTTAAGGTGAGGCTTGAGGGTGAGGACTTTAGCTATAATTACGACGGTGACCATATCCTTGATGTATGCTTATGTTATAGAACAGAATGGTATTTAAAGGCTTTATTCTGTATAGTTTCTTACAGATCAAGTTTGCTTAGAAGTAACTTCTTCCCACCGCAGCAAAATATGGTCACCGTAGTATAACTACCGCATGTTTATACTTACAGTGTTCTTTTGAAATTTGATTATAGTTATTACGGCTAAATGGCAGCTAGCCGATATGGTTCCACCAACTACACACCATTTAAGTGGCAATGGTAACATTGCATACGGAACAAATATCACAAACAGGACGTACCATACTAGATACTCGCGGTCAGTAAAACCCAAACCTTGCCCGAGGAAACCTACAGGGAAATATGAAAAACAAATATTTAGTCTATCAATATTAAATATCATGTATGTATTTATAAATTAAAAGTTGTGTGTAGTACATTCCATTTTAAATTAAACATTAAGTATTTAGTATTTTAAAACTGATTTTTAAACGCATATTTTTTTGAATTAATTTTATACAGAAAAATGCATATAAATATTCGTAAAGTTCAAAAAGGTACATAAGTACAAATTTTGTTTGCATATATTCATGTTTCTTCTTCTTTTTTAAGCTCGAAACTACTTAACAATTTTGTTTTTATTTTTTACAATTTAAAAAAACAATTTTCATGATCCCTTAATTATATTCATGTACATTTTTCTTTAAGTGCAACCCAGTCCTGCAAAGTAAGTTTTACTAAAGGACTTTATCCATAGTAGTAACATAGTAAAAGCTTTTACTAGAGTTTTTTTAAGCAATGCTATTTTTGATATGCATAAAAATGCAGTAAATGCCGAAATTTAAGTATTTACTTCAGGGCATAGTATAAGCTTTTTTTGGATAAATTCAATTAGTATATGCCATATTCCTTATGCATAAGAACTAGTAAGTACTTTTTTTTCTATTTTTTCTAGTAAGTACTTGATTTTTTCGAAGTTACAGAATAGCAACATGAAAATTTCATAGTACATACTTTTTCTTGGTTTTATTCCGCAGTTAAGGAGTTTTAAAACCAAAAATTAACAGTCTTGAGTCCGATTTAAAGGCAAAATTAGGTATCTGTGTTTTTTTTATTGGGTTTGTGTCAATAGTAACTGAAACGGCGAAGTCTGTGCGTAATAGTTCTTAAAGAGTTTATAAAGGTAGAAGATCGTGTTCAAAGTCTTATTTTAGACAACTTTATCTTTCTAGGGCCATGTGTCACTTGGATCGAAATCGCGTTCAATTTGATACCAAGTTTAATAAGAAATGTTTTTATTTAGACTAGAGATCGAATTTAAATGAAATGTTAACCATATTGACACATGGCTCAAAAAAGAAAACGAAGATTGTTTAAGTGCCTTCTCTCTTTCTATTTACCTCTGTCGTCTCTTTTGCCTCTTCTAATGTTGATCTTGATCTTAAGTTCTATTCCAGCTTTAAGTTTGTATCGACTCATAAATAGTCTCAAAGCTTCTAGCTTCTTCTTCTATTAATGATGGAAGGCTTACTTTGGCTAATGTTCAATATCAAAACCCTACGAAAATGACCTTTCCATATCGTCAAAGGAAAGGAACACACATAAGTAATAGCACTCAAGTGAAAAGAAAGCAAGTTTAGCTCGGCAGTCTCGCTTACTCGAATCGTAGTAAAAAGAACAAAATCAGCCGAAATGTAACAATCAGCTTTTTACACGATCATTTCAATGAAAAATAAGTATTTACTATTAATTTCCGATGAATTTAAGTATTCACTTGGATGATTTCTGCTATCTTCTGAAATATTATAAACTAATTTTTACTCATACGAAATGCAGTAAATATTTCAAATTTTACCTTCTACTAGAAGTTATAGTAATTGCTTTTACCTTTTACTGCTAGTAGGTAGGTATCTACTTCCGTTTTATGCCTATCATCCAATGTAGTAACTTTTAAATTGATTTAATAGTTTTTGAGATATGTAACGGGTGATTTTTTAAGAGGTTTAGAACTTTTTAAAAAAAAAAACACAAAAAATTCGAAAAAATTAATGAAATATTTATTTGAATCGATAGTTTTAACCTTGCAATTTAATGTTTAAAGATAATTTCATGCAAATGTTGACCGCGGCTGCGTCTCAGGTAGCCCATCCGCTGAGTCCAATTTTGGCATACTCTTTCACACATATCGGCCGGTATCTCACGAATGAATGCATGGATGTTGGCTTCCAGTGCGTCAATCGAAGCGGGGTTGTCCCTATAGACATTAGCCTTGACATACCCCCACAAAAAATAATCTAATGGTGTCAAATCGCACGATCTAGGCGGCCAATTGACCGGCCCGAAACGTGAAATTAACTGTTCACCAAACTCGCCTCGCAATTGCGCCATTGTTTCGCATGCTGTGTGGCATGTGGCACCGTCTTGTTGAAACCACATATCATGCAAGTCAAGAACTTCCATTTCGGGCAAAAAAAAGTTTGTTATCATCGCTCGGTAGCGTTCACCATTGACAGTAACGCTGCGATTCGCATCATCTTTGAAGAAATATGGCCCAATAATGCCACCGTCCCATAAACCGCACCAAACAGTGGCTTTTTCGGGATGCATTGGTAGCTGTTGCAATGCTTCTGGCTGATCTTCACTCCAAATGCGGCAATTATGCTTATTTACGTACCCATTCAACCAAAAATGAGCCTCATCGCTGAACACAATTTCCAACATTTTGAACATTTCGAACCGAGCACGAATTTTGATAGTAAAATTCAATAATTTGCAAGCGTTGTTCATTTGTAAGACGATCCATGGTTAAATTGCAAACCAAACTGAAGCTGTTTGACAGTGACACAAGGTACTAAACACACGTCAGCTGTCAAAACCAGTGTTGCCAAAACCAAACCAGCTAAAAAATCACCCTTTACATACTTGATTATAAAACCCATTCCATAATCGAACTCAACAAACTGGTACTGAAAGTTCTCTTTTCAAGAAGATCAATAATTTCTAGAAGCTGCTTCTAACATTAAAATATTTTTTGAACACTTTTCTGGTATATATACTGAAATACGATTCACCTACAATTCCCATTGATGCTTAAACTTGGTAAGCTGATATGCAGACAAGTCTTCACACGATTTATATCCGATTGGCACTTCATGCATTAAAATACTTCTGGATATAGTTTCATAATCAAAATACCTAAAAGAGCGTTCATACGAATTGAATTCTTGTTTTGGGAAGACCAATCGTCTGCATTAAAGAGCTTAAATTGTATGCCTCAATGTTTTGATAACCAATGTGTATTTTCAGCACAAAAGCCTGCTATAAATAAACAGCTTATTAATTAGCAAAATCAACTGGCCCATACCTTGACTCTGAAGTCTGAAAATAATAATAATTATATCCATCACTCCAATCTCTGGAGATATCTACCTTTCAGTCTTTTATTTTTATTGGCATTAATTCAGGTTGGAAGGATAAACCAAACCTTATTTTCTATATACGAAAACGAAGTACAACCCAAACACCTTCATGCTAAAGGGAATTCGTTTACAAACTCAACATGTAGTTGTAAAGACTGTCTATCATGACAGTGTCCTTCCAACCGAACAAGATACAGACTTTATACATATATATGGCAGACATACTAAGGTATTGTCCTACCCTGTGAAATAATATGTATATAGGTATGTATGAACGTATATCTCAAACATACGCACAAACGTATATATGTACGTAGGTACACATAAATTTACATTAATTACCTTGAATATTGAACAAAAGCCACGTGCATACCGCTGCCCAATGGAGGTAATTATTGGCAAAGCATCTCCAATACCCGAGGAAGCATATTCCGAGATTGGCAACCATACAGCAAGTTGACCAAGTGATTGCGACCTCGACATTGCTTATCTGAGAGAAAAAAAAAATAAATGAGAAACTCCCAATGGACATCACGGTCGCCGTCAGCTAGACTCACTCTTTCGTTTTTCGTTTCAGCCTCTTTAAGCAGCCATATAACGGCCAATACTGCTTTAAGCACAAAATCCACAATATTGACAATGATTAAGGACTTCTGTCGCTGTCGGTGGGTATATAAAAGGTAAGATCGCTCCAGGGAGCTATTTTTGAATGAATTCGTCAGTGATGGGCAAAGTATACCTTTGACCACGTTAGCACTTTTGAAGGCCGAATAGATTTCATTGTTGAAGGGACGTGGCTGTGGCTTATTGGCTCCAGCTTCACAAGAGTCTATAAAATTAAGAACACAGAAGAAGTGAAAATTAAAGATTAACCAACTTAAAACGCAAACTGCTTAAACTTACCAATATTATAGGAATATGTCAAATCACCAATCCTCCGATAAACATCACTGTTGTCTTCTTCGAAAATACCACAACTCTGGGTGCGTCTTCGTGCGGCTTTTTCAAGTTGGGAACTACTTTCGACAATCCTAACTGATTGTACTCGTTGTGGGGATTTGCAATTAGTTTTACGGCCATTGGCACAAGGATATAAAGTGTTCATTTGCAGGCTTTTATCTGTGCTAGAAGGTTCTTGAGCCAAAGTGACATGATTGACGTCCTCCATTTGAGCTCCGTCGCCAGGCAGCCGAGGCAGTTTGGCAATTTCCGATGGCGATAGATCCTGTGAAAACAGAAATATAGAGTATGATAGAGATGATACAGTGGTTAGGTTGCATGTGTGTGTGTGTGTGTGTCTAAATCAAAGAGTGTATAAATAAAACGATTTTGATTGGATATTAAGGGTCAATTGCGTGTTACTAAAAATAATGCCTTGTCATGTTGATATTTGTTGGCTTAAGAAACTACTCAAATTGTAGATAATTAAAGGCTTAACAAACAGTATCAGTTAATATGCTCTCAAAGGGAGGAGTATAAGACACCTGAAACCCACCATTAAGTGTAAATAGCCTAATTGACTCTAATTAAGCGATACGTTAATGTCCTAATTAAAAACGATTAAAATGAGTAGGGGTTGGATGGTGTGAGATTATTTAATTGTTTATTTTATGTGCCTTCTTCACTTCTTCGCTTTGTCACTTTTAATTCATTAATTTATTCGGTGACAGTCAGGATAGAATAAGGTTTTAAAGTGGTCTTTATTTCATAAGCAGATTACAGAAAAAAGAGACTACAAATATGCTGGACTGAAACGTTTTTAAAGAAATTCCACAGTTAAATCTTGTTAAATATTTCGAAAACTTAAAATATTTGTTTGCAGAAATATGAATGCTAAAATTAAGAACAGTTTAACAAAGACTGGGGTTAAAAGTGTTAATAAGCCAACCGGATATGCCCGATTATGTACGAGTATTTAAAACATAGATTTTTGATAAGGTTTGGTAAGGGGTAGAAAACCAGTTTTGATTGAAAATTCTTCAAATTTTTGTTTGATGTTTTTCAACTTAAAAAGCCAACAAAATAAAAATATATGCCTATTATTTGGCAATTTCATGCAAGACTACGAATTTCCACGTATTTAGTCCAAAGATTGCTCAAAGGTCATATAAAAAAACTACGCCAAAATTCGTTAAAAAATCGTAGTTTTTGAAGTACACGACCAGACTTTATAATTCAAATGCGAAAAAAGTTTCTTTTGGAGTTATGTCTAACAGTTTTTGGCCACAGTACCGAGAAAGTGCACCGTGAAGCTGGAGAAGGCCTTTTTTTTAAACAATACATTTTTCATCAAGACTATAGATTTTATACCAAGCAGTTGGAATTGAATTTTATAATTTGGACTAAAGTTCCCACGCATTTCTTTTATTGAACAGTTTTTAACGAAATATTTTGAAAGGGAATCTTTGCTTGACGAGTCTCAACAAACCCAGATATATAAGTCGCGTGCTCTTTGGCGCCTAAAGGAATGAAAGCACCCTGTTGTAAAAGAGTTTAACTCCCATCCAGAATAATAATGCTGGTGGAGTATTCATTAAACACGTTTGTGACATATGCAAGAACATGATGTCCGGGTATGTGCTTATACTCCTGGCTGGTCACCACAAGGGCAAAAGTATCGTCTTTCTTAAGGTTTTAGTTTCTGGATTCCTCTTGATAATCGAACCATTCTACAACAACTTTTGCTCATTGTGACGTGTTTTACAGCGTTACGTGAGCTCGAATCAATTTTGGTAAATTCAGTGTACTAGAACACATTAATGATACATACATCTGGCTGTTGAGGGCTTTTAAGGAGAGTTAATCTGGTGAAGAAAGTATCTTAACTTCCAAGAAAAAAAAAATACGTTCAAACTGAACAGCGCATAAAGGGCCAGAAAGCTTTAATTGTCCTGAAGGCAATTAAGACCAATTCAGACGACATATTCTTAAAGAAGTATTTGCAAAGCAAGTTCAAAACCAGTCTTCCACACCGTACCCACATCGTATGAAGTCTTAAACGCTTTAGAGTCCAAATATATAATACAATGTTTTGATTTTTTTACTTTTATAATAAACCAGAGGGTGAGTAAGCTGTAAGTATGTAAAAAAAAACAAATCACATAACGCTTTCAAATATTAAATTAAGTTCAAAAAACTTTGAATGGCAATAATTTAATTGAATCAGTAGACAATTATGAAAGTTTTCAACTTTTATCTTGTATTAAGAAGTCGCAATAATTAATCACTGAAAGAAAATTATGATTAAAAAGAGTAGACCTAAATGGTTTTGGCTTCTCTGAGAAACAACTGAGCTATATTTTAATGAACAACCAAGTATTTGTGACTGAGTAATATCAACAATTAAAGCTTTCTTAAATAAGTGTTCAGTATAGCTCACTGCTCACAAGTCATTATCTTAGAAAGTAGCCTTCGCCACTTTAATTTCATTTTAGATCCTTACAACATTTAAAATGAAAGTTGGAATAAAAGACTTTTCTAACCACAGGAAGCTAACAAAACTTTTTTTTGTTTGGAAGTTAAAGCTTAATTTAGTTTAGTTTATTGGTTTTATAAGGTATACATTAAGACTTAGTCTTTTATAGTACAGCAATTATTACAAAGAATTGAATTAAAAAATGAAAAGTAAATAATAATTGACTTGTCCAAGCAATACAAAAAACTGACAAAACACAACAGTAAAGTAGAAAAAACCACCCATCTTTCTGTTTTGAAGTTCATACTTCAGCTAATATTTAAACGTTAAGCCCGCATAAAACCCTTTTAGCATTTTATAAATTTCAACCCTTGAAATTAACCTCACAATTAATACCAGCATACTGTAAGACCTTATAAGCTCATAATTAATAAACATTCAAATTTATTAAAATTGAAAGCATTTAAGCAATTGCCTTAAATTACCATTATTCACACATAATGTGTTTCATTTTCACACTCTTTTAACACACTTCCCTAATTACACACTAGACATCATTACCCTTGTTTATGCTTTCATTTTCCATATTATACATACATCATTTACAAAATTAAACCGTTTCATTTGAAATTTACTTTGCCTCCAATAATATAACTCCCCAATCCCCACCACAACGCAGTATACGACTACGCGATTATTCCAAAAGAAAAATATCTGTTAATTTGCCAATATTACATCCGTTCACATAGGAAGAAACCATCACACCACCACAAAGCAACCCCCCTAATTACCCGCAATGTAGAGCGGATATCCTTTCAATCCTTTCGCTTTTGTGCTTGTCATTCTCGTGTTTCCCTTTCAAAAGGAGCTTACCTCAGTTCTGCCAAAGCCACTGTCAGTTAGATCATCAAAGTCAATCGTTGTCGCCATGTTGGTTATACCGCATTCAGTGTCATCTTCTTCTTCTGGTTTGCCAGTTGCATTGGCATTATCACTATTATTTGATAGAATATTGCATTCTTTGGATAATCTCCGATTTAGCGTCGTTGTTGTCGTATTCGTTTTCGTTTTCGTCGTCGATGTCGTCGTCGTCGTCGTCGGCAACGTTGTCGTCAATGAATCCTTTCTTTGATGATAATAATCTGCATTCAGTTGAGTCAATGGTGATTGACTTACGCCCCGGATATTCGATTCATCGGAAACCAATCCAATGTCCATGGTTCGTTCGTGATCCGATCTGGAAGGATACACAAAGACAAAATACACTTTAAAACAAATCTATATGAAAGTTTCAAAAGGACATAGTCTAAAGGACACAGCAATGTTTTAACGTAAGGATTTTCCCTTTTGGAACATTCCTTATGAATAGAGATAAATTCTAGTTAAATTTATAATACCAATCAAGAGATATCCTTTAACTTAAAAGGAATTAGTCATGTATTTTGCAGGAGACAAAAAAGGCTTCTTTCCACCTTCTTACCAGTGTTGTTGTGTATGAGATATCAAAGACGAAAGACAACTGAATTTATTAAGGCTATGCAAATTGTATTTTCACCGATTGGTTTTGTTTTGGGATTTGTTTCGATTTATCGCAGAGAAAATAATAGATTTATGTAGGGGAGGGTTAAATTCCAAGACTGTAATGATGCCTGAGGAAAGCCAATTTATTTGTAATTGAAATCAATTCTATCCTTTTGCTTGTGGCGGTGTGGTTATAGCTTTGAAAATTGTGTCTCTGTCATGTGAGATTTTCTTGTTCTGATTGGTGATGGGTTCTGCATTCGACTGTATATTGGGGAGTTAATTTATTCAAAATATCTTTTGTCTTAACTTAATTTTTGGAATATTGAGGTTTACTTCCGATTTGAGGAAGGTTTTTAAAATATAGTGCTAGCTATAGAAGATAAAAAGGGGACTAATAAGTAAATGCTATGTTATGTTGATTTCTCTTTTAGGCAATAAGTTTGACACAAAGTCATTGTAACTAAAAAACGGGTAGGAAATGTTTTAAGAATATAGATGTAAGCAAAGTTAAATAGGGTGCCTTAATAAGGGTTTATACACTGCTTAACTATTCACCCCTTGAAGATGTTTTGACGAATTCTAATGAATACGGCTGATAATGTAGAGAATTTAAAGGAACTTGAATTTAAATTTTAATGATTCAGGAAGTTTCTAAAACTCGGTGGATTTGGCTGTGATTTCATATCGTGCATCCCTGTCTAGCAGATTTCGTTCGGTTCACAGGCTTACAAAGGTAATTTTTGGAGCTGATCCCAAATCCATCATAAATTCCAGTTTTTGAGATATTTCCGTAATAAAGTTTTAAGTTTGTTATATTTTTGAAGCTACCATTATCTCACGAGCTGTAATTTTTATCAAACTAATTTTCAATGATTTCTGAAATTACTATTTTTTTCCTTCAAAACTCAGTTCAAATATGTTGTTATAGTTATTAATCTCTTCAGCTTCCCCCGACATAAAGAAGACTAAAATACTGTTAAATGTGCTAGTCACATACATTTCAACAAGAGATTTCTCAGAGAATACAAATTATATTGAAAAGATTTAAATTAAATTTAGAAGAAAAGAAATATTATCATTTTGGAACCATGTTACAAATTTTGCTAAAACAAATTATCAAGGGCGGTTGCTTAGCCTCAAAAATAGTGAAAAAAACCTTGATGACTAACATCTTACTAAGGATATCTCGGAGAGTGACAAAGATACCAAAAACAAAAACTAAACAAATTTTGAAGAAATAGATTAGAGCTTTTATGAATTCTTAATAATTTGATTGAAGAAATTTAAATGGAAAATGGTTTTCAGTCCAGTGCCCAGCAGTATGTACTTATGCCTAGAAACATTTCTCACTTGTCGTGTCAAAAAGTTAAGAGATCTTTGTAAGCCTTTGATTGACATCTGAATCTCCAATTTTCTAAGTATGCACTGCACTCCTAGTAAAATTGGTGGATACAAGGGGGTCATGCCCGCCTTGGGACTTTTTCCAGATATTAAAAGTTTAGGTAGGTATAAGTCAATCACAAAAAAAAGTTTTTACTTCTCAAAAGATGGAATCCACCTACAAACTAATTTCATTTATATTACGGTTGTCAATAAAATATTACTGTGCGTATTTAAAGAATCATAGCACAAAAATCTGAGTAAAAAAAATACATGATTCGTGAAAAAAGAGAAGTCACAAAAATTAAAATTATTTCTTGCTCCAAAGAAATAAAAACAATTTTTATTTGAGGAATTAGGATATATGGGTAATACTCAGCGACTTTATACTTTTATATCCTCGGCGATTTTTGGTATTTACTCGTACATAGGATTTTTTTCTGTTTTCAACAACTGTATTAGCTATTATCAGTGTTTCCCAACCTTTTTTGTGCTATGTCCCACCGAGAAATTTCCAAAACTTTTATGTCCCCTCAACATTATGTTTATTTTTAACATTACAAATTTTTGAAATGTTCACTAAAAAAAATACCAGAACCAGAAAATTATGTTTTTTAAATCCAGCGATAAATATTCCAGATGGCAAACAATTACATCTATAGTGGTATCAGTAACTTCACATTTTCGAAAACATTGAAACCTGCCAAAATTTGAGTTTTAAATGATGAAATTCCAAAGATCTTCGCTTTTGCTTCAGGAAGAGTTATATTTTTGCATTGAAGTTGCGTTGAATGCGTCTGGTTTTTTGAAAATATCGACTTAAGGCTCTCCCAAACCAACGCAAATGCGGAGTGATGACGAATTTTTGTTTAGCGTTGTGTATTTGTCATATTTTGTACTATTATGCATGATTCATTGCGTATCGCTCCGCATTTGGGTTGGTTTGGGAGAGACTTAAGATTTACAATCGACTGTTTGCAAATGTTCGTTTTTTATCGCGAATTTAAAAGTTCCACGAATATTAAAAAAAAAACAGTAAACATTTTGTTCTTTCTTTCTTAATAGCTGGTAAAAGCGTTCACAATTTGGCACAAATAAAAGTTTGAACAAGCCAAGATTGAGTCCGGAGTCTTTTCGAAAATAAATTACTGTAAAAGTGAGATTTTTTTCTCCTGGCACTCTTTTAATACTGAAATCTTAAATGAACGTGAAGCATCAGAATGTATAATTGCCCACCTGAAAAATTGAATTGCCCCCCTGTGGGGCGTGGGCCCCACGTTGGGAAATACTGAGCTAGTAGATCATGTCTGTTTGGTACCGCAACAATTTATATATGGAACCATTTTTAAATAGTGTAAACTTATCTTAAATTTGTTTGGAAAATTTTGACTGTAACAGTTATTTTGCAAAGTGGATTTTAGTATGAAAATGTCACCGTGTTATATGTAAAATCTTGTGTAAAAAAATATACACTTGTAGTGCGACTACTTTCATCATTAACGTTATTTACGATAACAATCATTATGGCAGCAAAAAGTTTGAAAAATCAAAAAGTACCAGTTTGCGGAGAATTGCCTATATGTATGTATGTTCTTGCAATTACTACAGGTATTGCTTAGTTTATTAAAATATATTTTTTTTCGTGATCTTTTTCATTGAAAATTTAGAGCCTATCAGGCTCTTAAGCTTAAGGTCTGTTTTGTTTTTAATTTTATTTAATTAAAAAATTGGGTGTAGCCTAGACGGAAACGCTGTAATTTTTCAAATTTAAATAAAATAAAAAATAAAACCAAAAAGACGTCCGCGATAGGTAGGTTACTTAATTTATGGCTTAGTTTTTTTTTCCTAAAAAATAAATTTATAATTTTTTTTAAAGAATAATACAGAATTCAACTTTTTGTAACTTTCCCAAAAAAATTTATTTGGAAATATTGATGTTTTTTGTGAAAAAATTTGACACCGTACTCCAAATCAGATAACAAATTCAATGGAACCCCATATGTTTGACATTTCAAAGGTCACAGTTACAGTAATTTGACAGGTAAGATTTCTTTCAGGAGTTTATAAAGTTTTTCAAAGTTTTTTAATGAACCTTGTGACCTTTAATGACCACTTAGTAACTTTTGAAATGCCATAATCTTTTCTTCAGATTTCATAAATGAATGAATGCATTGCAACGAATTCACTTTTTTTCACAAGAACAAATATCAGTGAACGCTTAATACGAAATTTTTAATGCAAGGCAGTACTTTTTATGGGCACAAGTTAAAGGTGTTTAGAAATTAAAGTGGAACATATTCTGCACTTTTTCTGAGAAAAATATTGTGTGCACTAGCGCAAACACATTAAACCTGGACTATCTAGTCTATAATAGTTAGGAATATTCAGGATTATAGATTGCTGACGGATGTAATGCACAAAATGGCCACTTCAGGTTGATCTTGCAGCTAAATGTGGAATAACCTTGACCCTTTCTGGAGTAAATGTTATTCAATGAAGGGAAAAAGACTTTACGAGTTTAATCGTATCGTATTGACGGGATATTAGTATTTCCTTTTATACGCAAAAAGAAAAGCATTTCAAAACAAACAAACTCATAGCCACCTCTACTTGAGAATACTAACACTATTCCCTTACAAGCAAATAAATGAGCTCTTAAATAAATATTAAATCTATTGGCTTACGTATTTATGAAAATATAAATTAAATATTAACAAAGCAAACTTACTTATTCGTGCATGCAATTGCGTAAATTCGATTTAAAAATTCCTTTTTTATTATTAGGAATTCCCGTTTGCTAATTCAACATAACTCACTTTCACTTTATCATTGAATACTATAAATATTCTGTTCTCTTTCATAAGGGTATAGACCAAACTGTAATAGCAACGTTATCATTTCGTATCTATAATCATTAGCATACAAAAACACACATCCTCACATTCGCTGCTATACTTTAATCAAACAAAACACACACATATAATTGTAACTCCATCAAAATGCATCCGAATTCAAATGAAATTAGCGAGTTTAAAGCGATATCTTCCGCACCCCGGATGTTTGGCCCTGAATAGTTCAGAGCTAGCTGACGAATATTGCCGTTGATAGAACGAAATAAATCGATATACTCGTACACTTTAATGATGATACAATCGAAAAAAATACAAATAAAAAAAATTAATGAAAATTAGCTAGATGCCACCTCGTAGTTAACTGTTGTAAGTCTTTAATCTTTCAGGAGATAACTTATAGGACGTTTTGACACTCTTTTAAGGACACTTTCAAGGAAACTTTGAGACAAGTTGCAAACAGGCTTGCGTTTTTTTTTTTGAAGATACTAATTTTGTCGTTTGAGAATCGAATCCATCTAAAGGCTTTGGCTAACAGCTTTTCACTAAAGCACCGTTTAGTCTAGCATTGCTTATCAACCCCCATCATCATCGAAATGTGTTAGGCCCTGAAATAGTATCGGAATATGAAGAGCGGCGTGTATAAGAGGAGGCATAATTCAGCTCGAGAAAGGGTGATAACCGCAAACCCACGTTTTCTTGATGCGGGAGGGCGAAAACTTCCAGTTATTAGCACTCGGGCGTATACGTAACTTTTTTCGTTCATTTCCTGCATAGGTTTTATACTCTACCGCGCGCTTCCTTCGGTTTGTATTGGAAAATGTAGATTGGTAGATTGGTACGCGAAAAAGTCCATGGAAATTGTTATCAGGAGATCGCTTCAATGAACTGCAAAGGTTCTGACATTCAATGCTTTTTTGGCGAGCATGATTCGGGTCGTGGTCGAGGGTAGGTTAGCAATGGAACTGCCTCTCTCGTGTTCATTTCGTATTAAATATTCTTTTCTGATTGTTTGTTGTTTTAGTTATTGTTGTTGTTAATTTGTTGTTATTAAAACAAAATAAAAAAAACAAGAAACATTTTCATTGTTAAAATACATATATTCTTTGCAAATGTATATGTATATGAATGGTATTGACGTATTGGGGCTTTTTTCCATGCTTGCAAACTGATTCCTATCAATGGACGTGTAGGAATATGTGCTTTTTGATATAGCACCTTATGTCTAATTGGTATTTTCACAAATGGGAATGGCAAATATTTATTATGATTGTTTTGCATACGAGAGTGTCTGTCTAATGGGTGCACTGTTTTTCTGTTGCTAGATTGACCGATATCGACGCATAAATATCGTTGTTGAACTTGACATTGGTTGACTACTTCAAAGGTCAGTATAGAAATTGAGTTTTGTTGATATTGACAAATAATATGGATAGTTTTCCCGAGGCTTTTTTGAAACAAAAATATTAGCAAGAACGTAAGCTTTGGAATATATACTTAAAAATTAATAAATTTGGTGATGTGATGGGTACTTTTTCATTACAAGAGATACTCTTGGTTATTGGAAACTTTATTACTTCCTCTCGCGTGACAAGGTCCAACACATTAACTTAACAATGCCAATAGATAGAACAGTCGTGGAGTATAACATTACAAATTTGTGTATTTACCATTTCATTTTCATTGGAAATTTGAAGAAAATTTATTTTATTCCCACAAGTTGAAAAAAGGAAGAAAAAAGTAGTTTGAGGCCTCTTCTTAAGAGAAATTTTATTCAATCGTCAAAAAAATGCATTGTTTTTGTAAGGTTGTGTTTATTTTATATTAAAAGTGCAAACATTGTTATCTTTGATGAAATACGCAATGTTTTCCAAATGATCGCATTGGTTTTGCGAAAAAATCGTGATTATTTTGATGAAATTTTGTAACGGGTGATTTCTTAAGAGGTTTAGAACTTTAAAAAAAAAAAAACACAAAAAATTCGAAAAAATGAATGAAATATTTATTTGAATCGATAGTTTGAACCTTGCAATTTAATGTTTAAAGATAATTTCATGCAAATGTTGACCGCGGCTGCGTCTCAGGTAGCCAATCCGCTGAGTCCAATTTTGGCATACTCTTTCACACATATCGGCCGGTATCTCACGAATGAATGCATGGATGTTGGCTTCCAGTGCGTCAATCGAAGCGGGCTTGTCCCTATAGACATTAGCTATGACATACTCCCACAAAAAATAATCTAATGGTGTCAAATCGCACGATCTAGGCGGCCAATTGACCGGCCCGAAACGTGAAATTAACTATTCACCAAACTCGCCTCGCAATTGCGCCATTGTTTCGCGTGCTGTGTGGCATGTGGCACCGTCTTGTTGAAACCACATATCATGCAAGTCAAGAACTTCCATTTCGGGCAAAAAAAAGTTTGTTATCATCGCTCGGTAGCGTTCACCATTGACAGTAACGCTGCGATTCGCATCATCTTTGAAGAAATATGGCCCAATAATGCCGCCGGCCCATAAACCGCACCAAACAGTGGCTTTTTTGGGATGCATTGGTAGCTGTTGCAATGCTTCTGGCTGATCTTCACTCCAAATGCGGCAATTATGCTTATTTACGTACCCATTCAACCAAAAATGAGCCTCATCGCTGAACACAATTTTTCGATAAAAAAGCGGATCCTCGGCCAGCTTTCCAAGAGCCCATTCACCAAAAATTCGGCATTGTGGTAGGTCGGCTGGCTTTAGTTCTTGCACCAGCTGTATCTTAAAAGGCTTTACGCCCAAATCCTTCCGCAAAATTTTCCACGTAGTGCTGTAACAAAGGCCTAACTGCTGGGAACGGCGCCGAATCGACATTTCGCGGTCTTCTGTCACACTAGCTGATACGGCCGCAATATTTTCTTCACTACGCACAGTACGTAAACGTGTTGGTGGTTTAATGTCCAACAAAGTAAATTTGGTGCGAAATTTGGTCACAATCTTCCGAATAGACTGCTCAGAAGGTCGAGAATGCCGACCATAAAATGGAAGCAGCGCGCGATGAACATTTCGAACCGAGCACGAATTTTGATAGTAAAATTCAATAATTTGCAAGCGTTGTTCATTTGTAAGACGATCCATGGTTAAATTGCAAACCAAACTGAAGCTGTTTGACAGTGACACAAGGTACTAAACACACGTCAGCTGTCAAAACCAGTGTTGCCAAAACCAAACCAGCTAAAAAATCACCCTATATTATGTTTTCGCGTAACTATGTCTGAATTCCAAGAACAACAAGTCTATTGTTTATTAAATTATTTTAATGTTGAACTTATTAACACCAATATTCACATGATCTAGGTTGCCAGTTAAAATCTCCACTTCGAGAATTCGCTAGTTCAGGAAATTTGCTATGTGACATATGTTTCTATCTTGCTGCAAAAAAAAAAAACACTGTTGACCTCCACAAAACCTTTATGACCATATTGGGTACCACAATTCCTAAGATCGTCACCAAAACGAACCTATGTCTGAGTCGGCACTAGGTTAGGTTTGGTTAGGTTAGGTTAAGGTGACTGCCAGGAAAACTGCTGACACACCTAGACTAAAATAGGCCCATTGAGACATCACATAAGGACTGTGAGGTAATCCTCGCTAATTAAACCAATTGGAGCTTTTAATAAAGCGATGGAGACTGTGAATATCGATTTAATCAAAATCACTGGGATCATCAAAAAAAAAAATTTCCCAAGTTTGTTTTGCGTCCTTGAGAAAGAGCAGGACGTGAGCAAAGAAGGTGTGGAATAGTTTCTTCCTCTTCTTCGTCCATACAGCTTCTGCAGAAATCATTTGAGAAAACGACGAGTCTATTGGTGTGTTTGCCTATGAGGCAGTGTCCAGTAATGACACCTATAGTGAAGCTAATGTGCATTCTACTTAGAGATAACAAACATTTCGATCGCTTTAGATCCAGTGTTGGCCAGATCTGTTTAATCGCCAGACAAGTAGTGAAACCTGTCCATCTGATGTTTGTCATCACCATGGAATCTTGCTTAAGCACAAATTTACAAGTAGCGATTGGTATTCCAATATACCCCTTGTTAGGTAATATTGGGGTCATAGTTCCTATCCTGGCGAATTCGACGGCCTTACAGTTTCCTGGAATATCTCTGTGTCTTGGCACACAGAAAAAGTGAATGAGGTGAAGGTTCTGACATCTCTATTAGAAGCGATTGACATTTTCGGGCAGTTGCGGAGTTTGTAGAAACAGAGCCTATTGATTTAAGGGCAGCTTGGCTTTCTATGCTAGATATAGATCACGTTACATGCACCTATAAACCCTTATACTCAGATTTTGGTTATACATCCACTCCCAAAATTTGCTGTCGGCTCTTAGACTATTATATCTATGTATGTAAATAAAAAAATATTTTAGAGAATGTTGCTCCACACAGTAAGAGGCCTAAAATCATTTCAACTTTTCCAACTTGGACTTTCCAGCACCGACACGTGTTCGAAACAATTTTCACGACAGAGATTTTTTACCTGAACGGCAATAGCTTCCTTCGTTGAACTTTACCCAGGGTTGACCGTGGTTTTCTTGACAACATCAAGAATTGTCAAAAAATCTTTCCCCAACAATAACCTTCATCTACTTTAGGGTGAGTTCAGGGTGTGTTCAGGGCAAGTTTAAGCCAACAATAGGTCTCATTATAGGTCAAATTCTGATTTTAATGGCCAGTGTGAATTTAAAGTTTCAAAAAAATGTCTAGGGTGACCCCAGGGTGATTTTATTGCTCAACGATCAAACCTAATGTATTTCTGGTGAATTACAATTTTCTGTCGTGCGATTTTTCAGTTGCAAAAAATAAAACACATGAGATTAAAGAGAATGAATGCACTTGATGCCAAGGAATCATACTCGGTTGCGATCAAATTTTTAAGTCGCAACTACAGAAAATCGCAAGTTCAGTCCTAGCCTTAATGTATTTCAGATTAAAACAAATCACTGAATTCAAATATCAATATCTTGTTACTGTGTTATGGTTCCTTTTGGGTTCCATTAACCAGTTTTAAAACCTTTTACAGTCTAAGAATTCCACTTTATTACCTTTTAATTCAGTTTTATTTGTCTTCTTAGCCATTTTTTAAAAATGACTCTGATAGAAGACCGACGATATAAGTAAACAAACATTTTAATAAATAATAATCAATTTTTATCGAGTCAAAAGTTCAATACAAAATGTCGTTTTCAATTGGAATCTTCATACACAACACATAATAAGTATGCATATCAACTTTCCCTCCTTTAGTATAATTTAAATTTAATAGTACCTCTTATAAAATATATCGTGAATCGACGTGAATTAATCAAAATCAACCATCCACGACCCACAGGTAATTGACTTTTGATTGACAACCATAAAAATAACCTGCCACCATTGTTGTACACAGAGCAACTACCACCACCACCACCAAGTGCCAATAAATCATTCAAATCAAAAACAAAAATATATTGTTTTTATTTTTTTCAAAAGTCATTCAAAACGATGGTTATGCTCTAGCATAATGTAGATTCTCCACATAAACTATACCACCACTTATCATCATAGGTTTCTAGCGCAGATAAAAAAAAACATAAAAAAAAAGAACTTACTAGAAGCTCACCTCGTTGAAAGGAGCAGAAGGATTTTTTTTTTGCGCATTAAAAATTCAGCAGTCTTTGTGGAAGAAGTGCATTTTTCTGCCAGTCGTTGCTGTTCTGTTCGTTCATATCTCGATGAAATAATATGAGTAGCTAGCTCACCCTCTGTATGTGAGTTTTGTTATTTGATTCCCTTAGGTTATAAATTTTTAAAATAAAGTTTCCACTTGGTCCTGTATTTTTTTTTTTTTTCAAACCTTTGTCAACACGGATTTTATGGTAGATGGCATTTTAAATTGCATGATTGCACAATTGCAAAAATTTTACAGGTATTTGTACTCAGTTATTGAGGGTATTGAGGCCCAGTACTGGAATTTCAAATAGTTAAATGTTCATTGAAGAGGTTTGAATGAATATGATGATGCGAAAAACTTGCAGTGTTTACATATTGAAACGTGTTTTTCAGACAATTTAAATCTCGAATTAGCAGTTAAAGTGATATTTCTTATTTAATGCTAAAGTAGCAATAGGATTGTCCATCTCTTTGTTTTTTCTTAAAGTAAAATGAAAACTAAAAATTGGACCTAAGAAAATGGAAAGTTGAGTACCGAAGTTTAACTGAATAGTATAGAACCCTAGAACTTTGCCATTTCATGCCCAAATCTTTCAACTAAAAAGTGCTATTGCGAATTTTTAGGTATTCTTGACGAATATGCTTGATATGAACTCAAAACTATTTCACAATTTCAGCAAATACATCCAACTGCTTTTGATAACCTAAATCCTATAGTTGGTTGAAAAAATGACAAAATTGACAAAGTAAATAGACCGTAAATGAATTATCTTGTCATTCGCGAGTGACAACGGTTATATCAAACTGATCTGAAATCATTTATTTAATGATAGCACTGTCTTTTATTAAACTAGTTATATTTATTTATTTTATTATTTTTTTTTTACAAAGGTAGATCCAATTCAATTTTTGTGTTGCAATTTTGTATAATTCCAGGAAAATTTACTTTCAAAGGATAGGAGGGTGTATTGCATCAGACTATATAACATCAATAGAACGAGTGATGTTATGCGGGTTTATTGACATCGTTTGACAGCTGTCGAACTCAATAATTGCTAATCGATTGGCATGTTATTGGTATAAAAGGGTTAGGTGTTAAGTTTTACTTTATTCGATGGGATTCTTTTTTTTATTGTTTAGTTTAACGTTTGAACGTAAAAATTAATCAAATTTTTGGATGATGAAATATGAAAACATAATACAAAAGCATTTTTTAAATGTTGGTATGTTTATGGAATTTCGTTTTATATTATTAGAGGTTTCCATTATGGAAGTTGAAGCTCATTCAAGTGTTCCATTTCTTGATGACTTTGGTGAATACTGCAGTCCGAATTTTAGGCTTTTTTTTAGCTCGGCTGAACCTTTAGTTCCATTTTTGATTTCGAACTTAAAAAAACTTAAAAACTAAAGCATACACGGGGCCTATTGGTTCATTATGATCCCCTTACGAAATAAAAGCAGAGATTCTCCTTAGCTACTAGTTCAGATAGTCTGGTTCGTTTGCGAACCAGCCTGTACTTTCTATGAATTTTCTCGTTTTTGCCATTGAAAGCTGCGCTAGATCATCCAGTTCTCAAACAAATCCGTTTCCAAATAACCGGGACAATTTGTTTGGAGATTTGGACAGTCAAAGAGCAGATGTTTAATGGTTTCTATTTCTTCGACATCCTGACAGCTCCTACAGAAATCGGTTGCGAATACACCCCTTCTAGTGGCCATTGTTCCAATGGCACAGTGACCCCTTAGTACACCTATCAAGATTCTAATATTCTTTTAACTCAGCGACAAAATGTACTGAGGTTCCTTTTCATTAAGTCTAGGCCATAAACTTCTAGAGATAACGCAGTCATTCCTGGTCGTCCAGGAATTATTGATTTGCTCTTTCGTTATTAGGTCTATTTTCTTTTTAATCAAGCCAATGAGGGTGTCTGGTTCCATATCTAACTGGCTACTACTATTTGATACCGACCCTTTCCTTGCCAGTTCATCTGCTATATCATTCCCTTCTATATTGCTATGTCCAGGAACCCAGCAGAGTTTGACTTGGTTAGTGTTGCAAATATTGTTCAGAATGCCTCGGCATTTTGCTACTGCCTTGGATCTTATAGTCTCACTGGCTATTGCTTTTATAGCAGCTTGGCCGTCCACAAAAAATGTGATCGCCGATGAGCTCAGTTTTTTCTTGTGTACTATTTCTGCCGCTTTTCCAATAGCGTAAATCTCAGCCTGAGAGACCCTTCATTCATCTGGAAATTTAAATGATTCTCTGATATTAAGAGCTTCACAGAGTACCCCAGCTCCTGTTCCTTCTTAAATTTTTGACCCATCGATGTAGAAGGGGTGAGAAGGGTAAGTGAGTTGGGGTCCAATCCCTGCCTTTCGGGTATTAAAATAGAGAAGTTTTTGTTAAAATCTATTAGAGGTGGTAAGTAGTCAGTCGTCACATCGAGTCCGGCAGCTGTGTCAAATATTTTCAAGATATACCCATGACCAAAGGTGGTGTGCTTCGAAGAGCCCAGTTCTTTGAGTCGAAGTGCGCTTTTGGTTGCTGTGCATCTAATGTGCACGTCCAGGACTGGAAGGTTTAGAATAATTTCCAGCCCTGCTTGTGGCGTGAACCCCTGTGCCCCAGTTATTCCGATACAAGCTAATCTCCGTACCTCTTCCAGGCTAAGATAGCTTACTTATTCAACAGCTTTCCACCACACGATTGAACCATGGGTAAGTTGGGACGAACAATCGGCGTGTACACTGGATGACCTGCGGACGACCACCTGCCCCGCCGTGAAGTGAAGGTTTTTTACATGTGTAGAAAGCACAAAGCGCTCTTTTCATTCTGTCCTCTGTGTTACTTTTCAATTATAGCTCGGAATCAAGGATTACTCCGAGATACTAAGCTTTTTAGAAAGTTTCAGAGGAATACCGTTAAGAATAACTAAAGCAATGCTTTTTTAAATAGAATTCTTTAATAGTTTAACATTTTCTTGGATGCAATTTGATCAAGTAAATTGAATTAACTTGATATCCATTTTATAAAATTAATTCCCTCCTGAATTGAATGTTAAAAACCCAAAGATTCATTAAACAAAAATTAGAAGTTTATTTAAATTTTTTTTTTTTTTCAAGCAATCATTAACCAGGCGAACAGAAGATTTCAATACAAAATTTATTCTTGAGTTCTTTGTTTAGAAACAACTACCTTACATAAGTTTGATAAATTAAATTATTTCCAAAACATGAAGGTTTTATTAAAGGATTTCGTCCTTAATGTAATCAGCTAAAAAGGGGCTTGTTGTGAAACTTTTAAGGTACTAAGGGACACATAGTGCTCAAGCAGGCCTTTCTAGTTACGTGTACATAAATAATAGAATAACTTTTTCAATTTGTAAAGGCTACTCTCTTCTAGACAATTGAATGAAAAGGACCGAAGTTAAAACACAGCCTTATTTGATATCTGTATTCAACTACTGCCTGTCGTAATATATTTAAAAAAAATGTTTAGTGTCAAATAAAATCCATCAGGCAATCAGGAGAAATTGGAAGTGAAATAAAGATGGATTCCTCAGGAATATATTTTTAATTTCATATTGGTACAAATGTTCCTTCAAAGCATTCTTTAAAAGGCACATATTTCCACAGTAAGGTTTCCTGGATTTGGGATGCATTTAAATATTTAAAATTAAAGAATAAGTTAATTTAAGGTGTCCATGTAGTGCAAACTTTGAGAGGATAAATGAATACCCAAGTTCATAAATGTAAATATACTGCAACTCTGATAAAAACAATAAATTTTAATTTTACCAAAATTGCAACGTTCTTGGTTACATTAAATCTGAATGAGTAAAACAAGCATAAACATGAACTCGGAAGCGTAGCCGAACCTCTAAAATACATATTTTTAAACTCTTTATACAGGATGTCCGGTAATTCCTCAATAATATCTTAGGACATGATTCTTGGATATACTCTAAAAAAAATGCATGGGTTGGCTCAAACTGGATTAACTTAAAACGGGTTGATTCAAACCGGGTTGACTAGAACCGGTTGAGTCAATCCGGATTAATTCAAACCAGTTTGAATCAACCCAGTTTGAGTCAACCCAGTTTGAGTAGACTTGAGTCAATCAGTTTAAGTCAACGCGGTTTGAGCCAACCCGGTTTCAGTCAAACCAGTTTGAGTCAAGTTGTTTTGAGTCAACTTGGTTTGAGGAAACTCGATTTCAGTCAACCCAGTTTGAGTCAAATAGATTTAAGTCAACCCAGTTTGATTCAAATCGATTTGTGTCAACCTAGTTTGAGCCAACCCAGTTTTAGTCAACTTGAAAGTCTGGGATTGATTCCCAGCTGTTGCCACCAAAAAGAGAAATGTTTTTCCTGAGGTACTGCCTCTTGCGAGGAACTGACAAATCCTCCAAAAGTCATGAATAAATGCTTCTCATCTAGCCGTTCGGGGTCGGCAAAAAAATTCCTGCCAACAACACGCACACCGGAATGGTTGAGAATTGTAAGTCACTAGGCCCTGGCTCTCCACGAGCTGCTAAATTTATTTAGTTATTTATAAAAGCCAATTGAACCTTCAGCCAAACAAAATTGATTCTGATATTCTCCCCGATTGTTTTAAACGCCCAGGAAAAAAAACCGAAAAATATGTTTTGTTTTTGTGAAATATTCATTTCATGATTATAAAATGGTGGTAAGGACTTGATATCTTAAGTTAAATACTGTGAAACCATAAAACGCAATAAATTCTCAGAGCTTAGAGGATAATAAAGATTTACTACTCGATTTAGCAAGAGGATCTAATTAAATACACCGCACTGTAAATAAAACATATATCTATTGCAAATGAAGTAAAAGAGTAAGGGAACCAATTTCTAGGATAAATAACAAAATCACCATATTCTCGAAATATACAAGAACAAAATATATACATAATTATGTACTGTACATACATACATATTCATTTTGTAAATACTATCAACATTACGTTAACTATAGACTAATTCACGTTGCTTTTATGTTGTTTCCAGGCCAGACAACATTGGAGTCAAGGTCGAGTTGAAAGTAATGACCTCAACCAACATTATCCCTATTCCGTCCATTAGCCAATGGTAAAATATGTTTCATTTAAATTATTTGATACTGACAGACACAAAAGCCTCCTCTTACAAAAATGGGGATGAAAAATAAAAAAAGAAATAGCTAAAAGCAAACCCAGTAGAAAGTTTTGTGTATAGTTTTGCTGCAGACTCACACTTTTCATGTAAAAAGATTTTTGGTCCTGCGAAGCTGACTAACAGGGCTGTCCTTTCTATGAGAGATAAGTAAGTATGTTATAAGGTATTGAATATTACTACTAAATACATTTGATGGGCCGCGGGAAAGAACGATCAAAGTAAATTTCTGTCGAAAATGAGATAATGATGCCATCTTCAAGGTTTTTTAGAAATGAAACAGGTTCTTTTGATTTTATAACGAGAGTATCTCAAAAACATGATGGAGTATTTTCGACTTATACGTTAAAACAGGTTATTTGGCTAATCAAAATTTGGTCAGATAACACATCAATTCCACTGGGGTTACTTTTGCGTATGTTTTGTGAGAGATCCTTATTTTAATGGAATTTTTTTTAATAATCAAACAGTAAAGCCTAGTACGCTGCTGATGCAAAACGGAAAATACCATACAAAAATGACCGAACGAAATCATAAACGAAAAATTTAGTTCAGCTTTTCGTTCTGCAGTACGCTGTTTGGCGAGTGGAATTGATTATTATTGCAGATTATTTGGAGAAGTCTACATTCTTTTTTTTGCACTCAATTAATTACCCAGACCATTCATTTGCGAAAAAATGACATTTGTGTTTTTTCGTGTTTATTTTTGACGTTTCTTTTATCACAGCCTGGCTGCCTTGCCATTTTTTGGCATTTGCATTTGTTTTAATTTTTTAAATTTTTGTAACTGTCAATGAATATTTTTCCGCTTCGTTTTCGTAAGCATTTCGTTGTCTTATTGAAGATCAACTCAAAATTTCGTTTTGCTCAGCAGCGTACTAGGCTAAAGTATGAACAGTACCCCAGTACACACTTCGACAGCTCTGACTGACTTTGCTTTTACCTACATACACACACATATATAAATGTATCTCTGGCCTACTTTTTAAAAGATTTAGATGGAAGATACATTGAATCTCTTCACTCGTTTATTGTTGAGATGACACAAGAGAAATTGTTGGTACGTGTTTTTATTTTATAAAAAGAGAATCATACAAATAAACAATAACAAGTTTCTACTAGGCAACCAGAAACAAGTGTAAGGATATCAAAATCCACATGTGTGTTTGTGCAACTTAGGAAATTGTTGACATTAAATTTTGTGCGCCGATTTCTAAATTCAATAAAACTTATTCACATATGCATGTATATGTTTGTACATTTTTACTGGTACCTATACTTACAAAATAAGTACCTTTTCTTTAAATAAAGAACACATAAGAGGGAACGCACGTTTTATGAGTAGGTACCTACGATCTACCATTTACATTTTGTTACATTTTGTTTAACCTTTGACACCTTTTTCAATAAACAATGAATGTGATACATTAAAGACTTGATTTTTATTTAAAAAAAAATAATATGTTATCTCCTTGATTGAAATAAATGTGTGCAAAGTGCATTAAGGCAACACTAGAAGTCTTGAAGACCTTTTCAAAATACAAAAATAATGATGTCATCTTCAGTTTTCTGAGCTGAATGAGTACTGACTTTAAAATAATAGCCAGAATGATATCTTTTTAAAATTAAAATAATTCTTGGATGAATGTTAGACTAGATTAAATTCGGGTTAGTGGATCATAACTCTATCCTATTCTTACAGTCACCTTCGAGTAGAAATACAAAATTAAAATGAAAACACAAGACAGCAACATTTTTAAGCAATTAAACGATAAGATGTTCCAACATCAGTTTTGCTATGAATATTTTTAAAACGAGTCAAAAAAAAAAAAATAATAATAATACTTGACATAAAAACAGGGATGTGCGCGTTGGGCGCCATTTACAAAAGTTTTTATTTCAAAAGTTGCTTGGAGGTTGTGATGCTTAACTATTTCATTAAAACAACCTTAGATTAAAAACTTAATTTTAGAATGCCCTTTTGGGTTTTAAAAAGTTATAATGAAAGTATATCAAATGACGGTCACTTAACAGCCAACTATGAAAAACCACTCTTAGTATTTTTTTTATTTTATTCAAATTATGCCCAATACACAAATAGAAGGTATTAAATTCTGGAGGTTGTCAAAATTGGAATTGTCAGAAATACAAAAATGGCTGTGAACGTGAGGAAGAAAACACACGTAAACACAACAACAAATTGAAATTGTCAGAAATAAAAAATGGCTGTGAACATGAGGAAGCACAACAACAAAAAACAACTAGTTTGAACAAACTGACCACTGTGCGACAAGTGAAGATTGTCTTCCTTTTGGCAGTGCGGCTCACCATTGGTGAAAACCTTCTAACATGGTTTATTCCAAAAAAGAAAGTTGATGAAAAAGTGGCCCCAAAAGAAAAGCAACAAAATTTTTGCTATGACTATAAATTTTTCTATTTAAAGGATGTATGGAATATCACCTCATAGCTATAGGAGTGTCAACAATTTCAAACCAACCAACGCAATGAAAGACCACTAAGCATAGGCATTATTTTCAATTTAAAGTTTGTACGGAAAAATCAGCGGAGCACAATCTTCAATAAGGAAAATATATTTTGGACTAAGCAGGGAGAGGAGAGAATCCTATTATTAATTATTGAAAATTGAACTAGGCATTTGGTATGCTCTAAATAAAACTGTTACTACTACTATACCAAATAAATAATTCCAAGAAAAGTTTTTTGAGCTTAACTGCCAGAAAAGAATTGAGTGCTGCAACTTAAATTGGAGCTGCAGCTCCATTGTCAAAAAATGTCGTATGCTTGATTTTTTACGCGTCCATAATGCAGGTGGATAGCTTTGACGTCATTTGAAGTCAGCTGTGAATCTTTTGAGAATTTAAAAAGTATCGAAATAAAACTAAAAATTAAAAAAATGTAACAACAAATTGCCAAATGAATTTTGCAAATCGATTGAAAATAATTTCAAACAAAAGCAAAAGATAAGGACGCTAAATGTGGACTGCAAAATGGTTAGAAAGTATAATGAATGAAAAAGAAATCGTAAATTGCAAATCAACAATTGCGAATTAAAAGAATGACTAAGGCGAAACAAGAAAATGCCAAATGAATTTACAAAATTTGTGTCCTCGTGATTTGCAATTAGAATCCATGATTCAAGCTGGTACTTTTTATAGAAAAATACAACTTCTTTGGTGTAATTTATTCAAATCCAAGTAGAATCAAACGAAAAGTTTTTATTTTTTAAAATGAAGTATATTATAAATGCATTAACATGCAAAATGAAGGGTAGAGCAAGATTGATTTTACAAGTAGCAATATCACGAAATAAAAGTGGTGATCACAAATCTTTTTTGCAAATTTACAAACTGTGCAATTGAGGAATACTTGGATCAAATTGCGATTTGTTGTTTGCAATTTTTGTTTTCTCTCGATAGAAAAATTGATACTTAGAAGTATTGGCTTACGATTTTTGAGTATCAATATTTCTTTTTGCTCAGTTTTGCAAATTATAAACAAATAAATAGTTGTAAATTGCGAACTACAGAGCCAAGTTATAAATCGGGATTCCTTTGTCGAAATTTGCAGATCATTTTTCGTGATCTGATCCAAGAATTCTTTCCGTGTACTTGTACTTGAAAATTTACTGATCTACCTGTAAGTATGCAATAATATTTGTGCATTTAGTTCAATCTATTCCTTTTAGATATGCTGTTGGTAATAAAATGCTCGCTTATTTCCAGTAAAAAATTATATTTGCATCACTGGATATGTAAGCATTGCCTACAATGAATGGTTTTAGTCCTTTGACTTTTTTGGAGTATAAAAGGTGAATTATCCTCAAAATCTCTTTAAAATTGATGGTATTAAGTGAAACTAGGAATAATAGTTTCATTTGCCATCAAAACTAAGAATCAAAAGATACAAATTCGAGTATCAAAAGATTTTGAGTGTTTTTAGGAGGTTATTTTTTTGTATCTATTTAAAAAGAAAAGGAGTCATTTTTGCTAAAAAAGGGTTACGTAATGAATATTCGTGTGATTTTGCATTGATTATTTTTAGAGTCTTGCAAACTGAATTTCATAAGAAAAGCACATTAAAAATACTTAATTATTCACTAATACGAAATTAAAATTACGATATTCTGAAAATAATCAATGCAAAATCACGCGAGATTCTGAAAATAATCAATGCAAAATAAATCGATTTTTAATTGATCATTTTAAAATCTTGCAATTTGAAGTAAATTTGGCAGGACTCTGAAAATAATCAATGAAAATTACACGACTTTGCACTTGTGTAATTTTTATCGTTAGTTAGACCCGTTTCCTCACATTCGAAACTTAAGCATTTTCGTTCTTCTTTAAAAGCTTTTCTTCTATACTTTTTCCTTCACGTATAAACTGACACATAAGCGCTTATGTTCTATATAAATATTTAAGTTTATCAGTTTATCAGCAAATGGGCCTTAGTCAGTTGTACATAATTCTCATAAAAACGTTGACTACTTTCTCACCTTGCGTGGGAACTCAGTCCACTTCGGTAAAATATGGATTTAGTACCCATTAATTGAAAACATTCATACACGTGTACATTCCTCATTTTCTTTCAATTAAATCTATTATTTACGAATAAAATGAATTTTTGGATAAATATTCTACTCAAAAATATTTGAGTCCAATAGTTGTTTAATAACATTTTGCAAATAGCAAGCAAAAATATTAATCTCTGAAATAAAATCATACAAATTTAATTCCTACATACATTAAGCAATTTTCAACATCATCTTTAAAAAATATGAACTTGAATATTTTAAAAATAAAGAAACTATAGTGTGTACTTTCAATTAGTACCTACTGGTAATACGTGATTTCATGGACCAACTGGTGATGTGCACTGAATATCTTACAGTTTCTAAATAGTAATACCAAGAATAGCTGTTATAGCAGTGACTGTTATTAAAACTATTCACTGTTTATTTTTTAGTGTCAAAAATAATCCTCCAAATCTTTGTTTGATTATAATTCTGGAATCATGCCCGCTACGTGGTGTACCTTTTTCAAAGAACTAGACATCGAATCTGATTACATTCTTGCAGGGGAGATCTCCTTTTTGCAAATTATTCCACACATAAAATCCTTACCTATCCTTAACTTTGTAATAAAATGCATCCTTGTTTTTCATACATTGTAGTAAATTGAAACATACCGAAACGTACACACACGATTTCCGATACTCTTTGCTCTTTGAAATTCTAATTTGTGTGTTCACC
This sequence comes from Dasysyrphus albostriatus, assembly GCA_946251815.1. Taxonomy (NCBI): domain Eukaryota; kingdom Metazoa; phylum Arthropoda; class Insecta; order Diptera; family Syrphidae; genus Dasysyrphus; species Dasysyrphus albostriatus. The sequence goes on from OX276336.1 coordinate 146,876,076, forward strand.
ATATTACGAATAAAACCGGCAACAAAAAAAAAAACAAACACATTTCCATGTAAACAAACAAATAGGCATACACCTATCAATAAACAAAAAATGTGTACATATACAACTTTTTACCCGGCCACCAGAACCAAAAGTATACTTTCTCTGTGGATTTTGCAAACCAAAATATCAAACACAAGAAAGAATCTATCTACTCAACTCATATGTTCTTATGTTTGCCATCCCTTGATGTTGGGGGAGCTCTAAATAAATAAAAAATAAAGGAACATACCCCAACATTACTATACACACACAAGCCCCAACCCCCAACCCTTAATATATACTTGTTTTGTAGTTTAAGATCTGATATGAAGGTGTACGGCGATGAAGACCGATGTACGTACATATATGGAAACATAAGCATTTATTTTTTGAATATTCTCAACCAAGTGCTCAGAATTTTTGGGAAGTTGTATCTCTTGTATCGTTTCAATTGCCCATTGACTTGTGTGTTGGGGATGGTACGAGTATGTTAAAGGAATGTTAAAACATGCTAAATACTCGTAAGTATGGAACCTATGCATGTGATGTTAATATGAGTTTTGTGTGCAAACTACAAAGTTATCGGAAGTAAATATTTTCTGAGTAGGCAGGCCGTAATAGTTTGTGTTTGATGTAAGAATAGGTATATGTGAGATATACTTTGAAGTGAGTAAAAGATTCTCATTTATATCCAAAAGGTATAGATTGTGGGAACATAAGAATGTACGAAAAATAGTAGCATACCTTATTAAGAACAAGTATTCAACCTTAATAAATATTTAATTTTCAACAACAGCAACCGGATTAGTTAAAAATACTTTTTAAATATGCAAATGTACCCACAGGAAAGCAAAAAATAGAGTTGGAAAAATTGACTTATAATACTTAAATAATATGAGTAGCAATCACAATCAACAAATGGTTAATCGAAAATCAACCATGCATACGTTAGTCATTATTCGTTATTCATTTATAAAAAGTGCGCAAGCTATATCCAATTACATATGAGTCATTCCATACGCAATCGTCTAATCAAAAATGAAAAACCAATTTAAGATTTTTTTCAAACTTCGTGAGAATATTCCTAATGGTTAGGAGGAAGGATATCCACAGTCTCCTAGTTTTCACATGCCTCATTCCCCTTCTATTCCCATTGAAATGCTTAAAAATGTCATTTGAGTGCTTTAGTATTTTTGCTTTAGAATTTTATTTATGAAAGTTATCAACACGTTAAACATGGCATATTTTTGAAACTTTCAACAGACCCTGCGGGTCCCGAATGTTGAACGCAGATAAACAATTTTTCTTGAACATCAAGTAGGTACACATATTATTAAATGAAGTTAAATCTAAAATTGACTCATTTAACCTACTTTTTGTATAAGAAATCTTAACTTTTTAGATTTTGAAAAATTGCAGTTTTTAGACTATAATATCGACATGTTTGACGGAATAAAAAAAAACTGAAACTTAATATAATTTTTATAGAACTGCCCCTTCTGTCCAAGCGTAGGGAAATATTAACCACCTCCCTTCAAAATTTTTCTTTTCTACCTTCATTCAACTTACCTGCTCAGATTTTGGTGAAAGATTTTACGCGAACGACCTTGTCTACAAAAAAACAAGAAAATTAAATCAAGCCCCATAGCGACTAAGAAAAAATTAGGGAATTATTTTTACTTCATTTAGAGTTGATTTAGGTCCATCTAAAATTACTTTTTTTAACGACCACCCTATTGTTCATATGTAGACACTTATAATACTCTTAAATAAAGTTTTTGGCAGATATTGCTTCTTTTAAACAACAAGCACATGTACAACGGATTAAAAGAACAAAACGAAGCTTACGGATATTCAAGATGAAGTAAGAACTAAAGGTACTGCAAGTTAAATTTTTTTTCATCCAGTCAAACATGCCGATATTTTAGATCCTTATAGTAGATAGTTTGAGATCGGTTTGAGATTCGGTTTGAGGTCGGTCTGAGTTAGGTTAGAGATCGGTTTAAGTTCGGTTTAAGATAAGTTTGAGATCGTTTTGAGATCGGTTTGTATTCAGTTTGAAATCTGTGTGAAAGTGGTTTGGGATCGGGTTGAGATTGGCTTGAGATCGGTTTGAGATCAGTTTGAAATCGGTTTGAAATCGGTTTGAGATCGGTTTAAGATCAGTTTGAGATCAGTTTGAGTTTTGTTAGAGATTCGTTCGAAATTGGTTTATCATCGGTTTGAGTTCGGTTTGAGTTTGGTTTGATTTGGGTTTGAGTTTAGTTTGAGATTGGTTTGAGATCAGTTTTAGATCGATTGGAGATAAGTTTGAGTTCAGTTTCAGTTCTGCAACACAAGATAACAAGCATTTATTTTTCAAAAAAATTAATACTTTTAAGTCGTGACATTTTTGGTAATTCATATTTTCGTAAATCAATGAATTATTTTGACCTCCAAGACTTCAGCAAAATTCTTTTTGAGCTTTGAAATTTTTGTTTGTTTACTTTTTTACTTATAATCATGCTCAATTGTATATCTTATTGTGATAAAAAAGCACTGTTCATATAATTTCTTATAGAAAATGAATAGCTTGTTGCTCCACTTAACTTGTTTTATGTCTTTTGATCAATCATTACCTTTCCAATGAAAATTTAAATTTACTGTCTCTATTATTATGTTTATTCCATGCCTTGTTTTGAAGTTTTCTTTCCTTTAAACTGAAAGTATACTATTAGAAAAAAAAAACATGAAAAATGCATCATGAAGCCCTTTTTTAAATTAAAATGATAACTAAATGATTTTCCATAATAGGCCAAAAATGTCACTGTATTACCAAAAAGTTTTTTAAAACGTCAGTTGTTTTCTGTTAGGTCCTGGCAGAAAAACACATAACTAACACTACCACCAGAAATCCACTTTTTTCGTTTATAGACAAAATACAAATAAGAAAATCAACGACAGCATCTTTGGCAGAATCGACTTTTTTAAGTTTAAATCTAAATTCTTTTTTGGTTTTAAGAAATGAAAATCAATTTTCTTCAGGATTTAAGCTAAGCTATATGTCTAAGCTTGCAGGCTTATCCAATAAATCTTGTAGGAAAAACCCTTAAAACCACATCGACATTTTCATGCATTTGCATGTATAAAACGCAGAACTACACAAAAGTTCATTGATTAATTCTGTCTCGTTTTGCTCTGTTTCAAATCGTTTACTCAATAGCCACTTCCGATCTGTAATCCCAAAGCTATTATAACCTCTCACACCATCACACACCAAACCCCGTTATTATCCTAAAATACAGAACTTAACCACGGTGAACTAAATTTTAATGCAAATATTTGTCCCCAATAACCAAACCCCCACCCCTTCCCCCCAAACCCAATTTTATCGCTCTCCAGCTATCATAGCTGTGAATTTAGAGCTATCTGGTTCTTCAGCTAGGAAACTCTACTCATACTGATTTTCAATAGAGGACTTTGTTATGTTCTTAATGTTGCCTTAGTGGATTATGGCAGTGTTTGACTCTTGGGAGGAAGCACGAAAGAGTCAACTTTTAGTTCAGCTACCCCTATACATATATTGACTGCTTCTTTATGCATATGCAGACTTCTGGTATATAGAATACATTGTCCAAACGAACGTCATCATGACACACCACAAAGGTCCTTCGAGCATTCACAATACACAAATTATAAAGCACACTCCTCTCCTTTTCAGTTTCAGTTCTATAGTTTTGATCATGTACTAGAAGAGCTTCATCGTGTCGTCGTTGTCGTTGTAGTCGTGTAGTCCTCGCTAAACAGAACAATATTCTGAGTTTAGCATTTTGCTGATTCTCCGGCTACGATGGAATGTGAATTGAATTCGCTTATTGCGCGAATCCCGAGCTTAGATTGTGTGCGCGGCAATGTATTGCATTCTTTGTGACAAAAAATACAGAAAAAAAACTCTTTGACTGAGGATTTATTTATGCAAATATTCAAATGAGCTGTCATTCTACGGATTGTGAATAAATTTTAAACAAACATCGACTGTTAGCTGAAGGGGTTCATCGTTTTCATTCAATTTTTTTTTCTCTTTAAGAAACGACACGAATTGGGGTGTCAAAGTTTGGGTATAAATTCTCGGCACCAAGCAAGGATTGGATTTAATTGAATTTTCTTGGGAAGAAGACTCTTTGTTTTGAGTTATTATTTTACATAGTTGTGATATAATTTTACAGTTCATGGATACAAGTTATCATACAAAATTGAAAAGTGCTTCTTGTAGTTATTATTTGAATGCGGAAGGCATTAAAGATCTACTTTATTTGTTTATTTGTTTATGTTGCTTGATCTAGTAATTTCTTATAAATTTTAAGTTGAATTAATTTTTTGCATATTGACACTCAGTCTTAACGAAAAAGAGTGCGGTGAAATATCTGGGAGTAAAACTCGGCGTGTTTCGAAACCCACAATAGCCTAATTCAGATTGATAGAAAATATCAGTAGCCCAATAGTAGGGTGGACTCCTGATGTCTACAACTCATGCAATCCTCCTATACGGAAGCGAAATGTAGGCAGACGTTCTAAAACAGTAGAAATACGGGAAGCAGATGGCAATAGTACATAGGGTAGGCCTCTATGAGTAGCTAGCTCTAACCACACAGTATCGGAGCCAACCGCTCTTGTATGTAGTTACAATAGTGACGTCAATGGATCTTTTGGCAGCAAAACGCAAAGAACGCCTTCGAAAACAAGATGTAATTTTGAGTGGAAAAGGCGATAATGGAAGCAAAAGTGCTTACAGAATAGAAGTGACAAGAATGATATGAGACATGACATTTGATGGGAATGAAATCCTCTCAGAGAGAAGAAAAACTGTCAGAATGTCGGGAACGCTTTGGGCACTAGTGTGCACTGATTTACACCACATCAAAAGAAATACTTGACTAGAGTTGCCGTAGGGAAATTATAAGCCAGTTAATTTTTTTTTTAAATCACTGTTCGAGAAATTAAATGTTTAGATAAAAGAAACGTACACGTATAAAAAATAATTAAACTTAAGCAAAGAATTATTCTTTAATTACATATTAAGTTATGACAATTTAATTTTGTTAAAAAAAAAAGAAAAAAACTACAGTAAACAAATAGTACACAAATTTTCACTACTAAATTGTCTTCTTCGGAAAAAGATTTGATTAGCGACAAATGCATTTTAAGAAAATCATTTGATTTGTAAAAAGATAAAGAAATAAATTAGAAATTAATATACAGCTACGAAAAATAAAACAACATTTTCAATACTTAAATTTACTTTTGAAGTTTGTTAGACTAATTATGGAAACCAAAATTCAAAGCTATACCACCAGGACTATGAAGAATATTTTCAAGGCCACCGATTTACTAAAACTTACTTCATTTAGATTGAACACCATTTTTGTGTGATACTTCTTTGACGTCACTATACCCTTACTTCAAACTATATAATCATACCAGAACCATCAGGAACTTAAATGTCATTGTTCAAAGCACCATAATAAAAAAAGATGTTTTTTTGTTTAAAAGTATTTTTTGTTTTCTTGAAAATTCTACCCAGAATTCAAAAACATCACACACACAGGCACGAAGAAACGTCAAAGCAAAACTTAACTACGAGTATATACCGTCTCTTGTTGGTGAATGGTGAGTTTTATATTTTAGGAAGTTACACTTGGTGTGATGTTGGGGAGTGGTTGGGGTAGCGGGAACCTTAAGGATTGCTCTAATAAGAGAACACACATTTTACAAGCTCCATGATTTCTTTGAGTTGAATTGAAGTAGAAGTAATTCCATCCAGATTTCACCATCAAATCTACATTGTCTTGTGGCTTGCGAGAGTCGTGTTCGTGTGGCATTAAATAAGAATTAGAAAATAGACTGCGACATAAAATGCATTCATGGATTATTTAATTTAACCTCATTTTTTGTTGCTATACATATAATTCTGTAAGTTTATATTCTCTTACAATATGGTTCCTGAAATTGTAAAACATTTCAAAAGCCAGTTACCCTTTATTTACTCTTTGGTGAATTTGTTTTCTTTCTAAAAGCCTAATTGCTTTTCAAGTGCTCCCATAAGCTAAAAAATTATTACCGAGAAACGTATACATACATTGCCTAGACTTTACAGAGAGGAGGAGAAAATGGAGGCAAATTAAAATCTCAAGATGTCACTAATTTATTGTAATTTGTGATACGATGACTGTTGTTTAAGTGCAATTTTACACCTCGTAAGGAATTTCGCAAAGATTTAGCTGTGTGTTAAGGAAATTTTATTAGGTTCTAAAGACTGAAATTTCCACTCAAGTGGGATGGTGTTCTATTTCAAATGATTTCATTTTATATTACTTTTTGTGTGAATATCCTTGATGGATAATATATTAAAAAATAAGTAGGTAATGTGTGTGTTGTGATACGAAATTCAAGCTCAATTGACACGAAAATTTGTTTGTTCTTTGTAATTGGACATTTAAAAGCAAAAAATGAAACGTTTGTCATATAGTAAGTGGACTTGGGTGTTTTTCGAAAATTGATGACTTCTTCAGATATGTTGACTATCATAAACTTATTATAATATGAATCACTTGATCTTGTCAAGGTATTGTTTATTTAAATGTAAGAAATTACGTTCTGTATTATGTAAATGATAAAAACAAATATAATGTTAGCTCCAATGTATGTTGCTTCTTAACGAGAATTGCTTTGAAATTACTCCCCAGGGTCATGGTCTTGGCATCTCCAAAAAACAGGACTCGAAATTTTGTGTAATAACTTTCTTTCCGATATGAAAACCTTCTATCTTATATTTGCTGTACTAATGGGAGCAAAAAGGAAACTCAATTTTAAGACGTATGTATCTGTCTTTCGAGTGCTGACCTAGTAGAACAGAAATATCAATCATAAAGCCAATGGTGGCGGGAGATGAAAGTGGATTAAATGAAGCATTATTTTGGTGAGCTGTAAGATAGATAATACTAGTAAATTTTTTGATTTATTCTTGATAAATTAATTGAAAAAAGTATTTAAGAGGAAGGATAAAGATTACATTTTCGATTGCAGAAAGGTTTCATTTCTAAGAAACATTACAGCCAGGATATTTTAAAAGGAGATTGCATAGACTAAAATATTTGATTTTCAAAAACAAAAATTAAAATGTTAATTAATTTTCTCAACGGGGATTATATAATTTTTGTAATGCTTAGGTAGCATTAAAAAAAAATGTATTAATATAAAATACATAGTATATTATCTTTGGTCGCTAAAAATAAAACTAAAAAGGTTGAAACTGGAGTTAATGCCAGTTTAAATGTTCTTCTTTTAATTTTTTCTCGTTCCATAAGAGCCTACAAAGTTATATCCATTTGAAAAACTAGGCATGAGCGCAATGGTAGCCTTACTGCATTTTTTCATTATAATTAGTATAAAGCAAATATGGGTTACTAAGTTTTGATCTTTGTTTGCAATAAAATCGAAAAATAATAGGTTTCTGATTTGCCGTAATGCCGTTACAACTGATTAGATAATAAAGCACTAAAGCTTTTAATTTTTTGTGGTTGGCCTAAGAGTACAAAATCGCCTGTAACTATGACATAAACCCTTCATTTAAAAAATGTTGACGCAGAAATATTTTTTATTTCATAAAGATTTTATTTTCGTTATAAAACCAATTTCAATAAAATTTCAGTTAAGCCACTATTGCACACACGGCCTCAAATTGTAGAGAAAGGAGTTTCCAACATTTTGATTTGAAAAAATTCATACAATGGGCCTTGTGAATAAAAAAGAAGTCAAAGCTATATTTGGAAGTAGCTAAAGCTAGCTAGTCATAGCTATTACTAGCAGCTAAAGCTGGACAGTTCTAGCTTAAGCTTTGTTTCATGTGAATGTGCTTTAGCTAGAAAATTTCAGCTTAAGCTTAATATTTCTAGCTTTTATTTGTTTATTCACATGTTTTGTCTTTTAAGATTAAGCTTAAACTATTATTTTTGCAACCAAAAGGCAAAACAAGTGGATTTGGGATTTTGATTTACCAAAACTGTTTACTTGCTCTCTATGGCAAGAATTGTTTTCACGTAAAAAGAACATTTCGAGATTTCATCGAAATCCATCGGAATCGGATAACGTGCGTTAAATGTGACACAAAAGTTTGTGTGTGCCCGGACGTCCACACTGACGTATTTTTTGAATCTACATAAATATTTGCGCGTAGCACGGCATAAAACGCAAATTTTTATTGATCTGGACGTGGTTTAAGGATTTTTAGTAAGCTTTGTGCCTGTTGGTTATTGGTAAGAAAATGACATAACGGAAATAGAGCGTTTAAATTTTTTGAGAATATTTGGATTATTTTGGATGTTTTTAAGAACTATAAAATAATATTGGATTCCAAAGTTTTACAAACAATTTTTTGTATTTATAGAAAAAATATTTGTTTAATACTTTTGGCACTTGAACACTCTTATCCATTAATATTTTAATTGTATTCATGCCATAGGTACATATATCTTCAATACCTAGCCATATAACTGGCCTTGAATACACTATACAATTGAAGAGAAACCTTAAAAATTTAAGCAGTTTAATAATGCTGCTATTCTCGCAATTAAAAAGTCTCAATTTTAACAATTCCGCATTTAAATACATCTCGTAATAAAAAATGTTAAAAAAAATACCAACTAAAGTCTCGCAAATTAAAAATAATTTTAACCTTAAATCATTATAATTTTTTTTTAATTTTCCAAAAACTATTTGCAGTAAAAATTTTATTTAGAAAGCATATTTAAGAATGGATTTGTGGCTTTAAGAAAAATTATACATTCTGATTTTTTTTTTGGGTGCTATAAGAATAACCCTAACCCCATAATTAGTATCTTTAAGTGAAAATAGGGAGATCAGGAGGGTGAAATAAAAATCAGGAAATTTTTTTTCCATGTAGTGCCATTTGATGCACATCCATCTTGAAATTAAAAAAAAATCCAGTATAAGGACCATCATACATATTTTTAGTCTCTTCAAATTTCTTGTAGCATTTTTCAGCCTAGTCAGCTGAATACTGGTTTGAACTTGAAATATTGCTTCAAGGGTCTAAATCAGAGATTATCACTTATTTTTTGATAATCTCTGGTTCCTTAATATCTATTTGCATATTTGGTGTGCAAACTGAATCAAGTGCTTAGAGTTAAGAGGTATCAACTGCTTAAAGTAAGCAGGTATTGAAATTCATTCACAATAGATTTCTCAAAATTTTGAAGTTCTCTTCTAGGTAAATAGTAAAATCAAAAAATATTTTATATCTCAATTTTTAAGGAGCCTAAGATCCCATGATTTCAAATCCAAATAGCCCAAGTTAGGATCTATCACAAATCACAATTTGAAGGAGCGGGTGAAAAAGTCGGGGAGCCCAACTGGCTATAAAGAGCCCATCCTGGCAATCCTCACTGGATATTTAATTTCTATTTCTGTACAGATATGTTTTTTCTTATTAAAACGGCAGTGTTTTGCAGGAGTTACGAGATCTTTCAAAATTTAATTGCTTTGCAACAGATAAATTATTGTTTTACAAAACCAAAATTTAAATACAATATCAAGTTAATAAGAGTCCACTGTATTACTAAAACTGATATTTTGTATAAAGTGAGATTCTTATTTGCAAAATTTCGACCCAATCCCGATATAAATAGCATTTAAAAATTTTGTTTTCCTACTGAAAGGTTGGTCGATAGAACACGCAAGCTTTTTTTATCAAAATCGAAAAGAGTCGTTTTTGAGAAATCAATTTTTTCTTTAACGATTTGATTGCTTAAATGGTTTACTGTTCTAAGAAATTCAAAAAACAAAAATACGTCAAAACACTTTGTTCTTTTAAGGTTTAAAGCAAATTGACCTACATACATACATAAAAACAGAGAAATGTAAAAATGCAGACAAAATGACTTGACTTGACAAAAATAACACAAAAGCAGGAGTTGAAAATATCAAACAATCGTCAATTTCAGCGAACATTTTTGTCTTGTATAATTTTGTTGAATCTGATTGATACAATTATTATTATTTAATATTTTTTTGTTTATTTAAAATAGAATTAAATATATCTATATTTTCAAATTGGCACTGCAAGGGAGGTGGTTTGATATTTTGATATACCAATAAGCTTTTTACGGTGCAGTGGAGCTGATTGCATGATTGCATTCAGTTTTGGCTTCATTTTCACTTTTTGGCGTTGAATATGTGTGGTTTTGTATAACACGCTTGATTGAATATTTAAAAGCTTAATGTTTGCTTATCCATTTACGCATGATATACATATTCATGCATGTACCTGAATAAATCACTCACATCACATAGAGAGTGCCTTGTGAAATTTAACAAACAACAATTACTTATAACATTGTTCAAAAATAAAGTACAAATTTTATTCATTTACATTGCACATTTTTTTGTTAATTTCACTTCTGTTAATCTCTTCTAAAACTAGATTTCCGTAATAATAAATTAGATATCATGCACTTCTAAATGACTACAAAAGTAAAAAAAACGTATGTTTGTAATCTTTTCATATAACTTTCTACCCTCAAAGTTCTATTATAAAGCCAAAACTTTGTTCTTTATCCCACTTCTGAAACTTTTACGTCTATAGCCCACGAAGAATAGACATAAAAAAAACAAAACTTTCTTGAATACGTGCTGCATTTAATCAGCTTTCTTTTCGCAGAATACACGATGTCGTGTAAGTTTTAACTTTGTTATAGGAGTATTGATTTGATTTCATTCAAAAAGTTCACATGAAAGTGTCATCTTTGAATGCAAACAGATAAATGAAAACGATTCCGAATATAAACTTACATAAAATTACAATTTAAATCTAAACAAAAGAAAAAAAAGATTCCACATACGCCCGAGTGAACGAAATTAAAAGCCTGCATATTATAAGCACATTATTAACTTTTTATTTTTTCTATTCAAAATATGACTTAGTAAATTAGATTGAAAATTTTTTGAGACAAATTTAAAGCTTTGCATATAGTATTTTTTTTTTTATTTTACAAAGTCCCCTTCATCAATCAAAAAACCAACAGAAATTCCATCCTTAATTTGTCAAATTAAAACCAAAACCTCGTCAAGCTGAAACATCATTGAGTGAATTTAATGCCGTGAAGCAATTATTTTATTTATGCCTTCGCCTGTGAACAGTAAATTTCACTTTAGTACATCGTTAATTTTATGAAAGGTGGTAAAATAGCAGGTGAAATAATTTGGAGAGAGGCAAGTTCCTTTCACATGTCATATAAATATATGAAGCTTAAGGTACATACATAGATATATCCGAATGCAACCAAACACGGTCTGGAAAAATACACCTGAATACTTCTAAGCAGGCTATAAGCTCATTTGTCACCCAAGGATAATGGGTTTGGCAAATGGCCCCACCCATTTCAATTGCGAATACAAAATTATCAGTTATGGTGAAATGAAAAAGGAAGACATAATTGAAAGTGTTTGTCGAAGTCAATTGATGTGAGTTTGAGTATTGAACGTTCATTGTTGTATCGTTTTGTTATAATTTTTAAAACAATAAATTGAATACACATGTACATATACATATTGAAATATACATAAATTGATTATTTTTGATTAATATCAAGAAATTAGATGTTCTTTTATGAGTTAAATGAACCATGATTATGTACAATAATTAGAGTATTACAATAGATTGCTTTAGTGTCAGATGAATATAAGTGCTTGAAGATAAGAAGGATTGAAGACATTTAATTAAATCCTGTAGATAACATACAATTATACATACATATTCTATTGGGATAATATTGTAACGTAAGCCTTAAAGAGGGGAAGAACAAATTTGGTAATTTTCAAAAATTTAATATTACCATGATGGAGAAGCCCAAGGCCACTCGTACGGAAGGTGCATACAAGGTGAATTGAATTGAATCAAATTGAATTGAATTGAATTGAATTGAATCGAATTGAATTGAATTGGATATAGTTTAACTGAATTGATTTTTATTGAATTGAATTGAATTGAATCATCATAAAATAATGGACCAAAACCAGCTTAAAAAATAGATTTATTTATATTTTCCAGACATGAAGGTTAATTTATCTCCCAAGTTTTGTATTACAGTGGTGATCACGAATGCCGATGTAACGAATGATCGATATTTCGAATACTTTTTGGAAACCCAATAGGTATTTTATATAACGAACAAATAACGAATTTCACAAAATTAAATTAACAATATTTAAGAATGAAATTTTTTTTCTGTTCAAATGAAGAAAAGAAATTTATAAAAATCGATTCTTGATTTGTATTTTTGTACCCTAATTTCATGAACTTTGTTTTTTCTTTTGCTCAATTGCTGTCAAAATGTTGAAAACGACGCAGCTGCAGACGGAACTGCATACGCAGCTGGACAAGTTGGCCAAATTTTAATTTTTGCTGTAGCTTTACTGACTTTTCAAAATTGCGAGCGCAACCGATAGTGTCAACATGTGGGTTTAAGTGATTTCCATAGCATTTTTTGCTATGAGAGGTGGGTCTATCTCGAATCGTTTAAGGGGTAGAGGCAATTTTAAAAAGCACGACTCTAAATAAAAAAAAGTAGTAACAACAACGGTAACATTTACAATAAAGTGCTATATATATGTTTTGAAAACCAACAATCTGTTCTTTATTCTTTAATTTAAATTAAATTATTTATGTTAATTGTTTTTGAAAAAGTCGCAAGCAAACTCAAATTTTGTATTAAAAAATTTAAAAAAAAAAATGTTTAGATCAATTTTTTTTTCAAAATTGTGAAATGAAAGCCTAAATTGGCTTTTTGTAATCAATGCTTATATCAATTGTTAGCCGAGCCTAAGCTTCCAGTACGTCTGTATGACCAGATTACCTATACCTCCGCTTTTATCAAGTAGCCTGAGTAAATTCAAGCAGACCTTTAAATATACCTTATAAGCAACGACTTAATAAAACTCGTGATTGCAAGTAATTCTCAATATTTATTTCATAAAAATACTAACTGGACAGTCAAAGTGACCGCACAGTTAAACACTTGACTAAAAAGTGCCGATATTCAAACCAACACCGCTTGTTGTCAACCGCAAGGCATCGTCAGTTGTTACGGGGTTTTCTCACACAACATCTGGTCCATTTACGCAGACAGATAACCACATACTATGTACAAGATGTTGAGTACATAATAAAGAGCAGATACAGTGGCGTAGGCTGATCGAGGGTGTTTTAAGGCTTACACAATTCTGAATCGAACACAAGAAACCGAGAGAATTGAGAAAATACAAAAAAACGTTTTCAACTTTTGGCGCCAAAGTTATTGTACTCGTGTCGAAATTTGTACAACACATTGTGTGTGGGTAAAAAGTCACGTTAGACATTAGTTGCTGCTGCAGCTCCCGTTCTCTACTTTGCTCAAAAACTGTCCCATGAACATTTTTTAAATGCTCAGTTACCATTCTTTTCAAACTAAGTTTGTATTTTTGTTTTCATGTGGTTATTTTTGTTGTTTCCGTTATGGTATCTTTTTTTTTAATTTGGAAAATGTTGAAATCTCGTTTCTCTATAACTGATAAAGAAATGTTTTCATTGAAAGTGGGTAGTTTAGACAATGTGAATTAACTTTGTTTCGAATTTCCGAAGGCTCTTTAAAGAAACCCGGGACCGCAGGGATTCACACCAAAAAACACACTCCTTTTGTTTTTGGTAACAATCACGGTAGTATATGTATATCACAATTTCTTTGCTCTTTTTCGACCGCATTATTTACAAAAACCCTTTTACCAAAGAAAGAAAATTTGCCTCGATGATTTTAAAATGTACCTCTTTATTCAAAACAAAATCTCAAATATCGATGGGTGTTTGTTTTATCTTCACAAATCAACATCATGCTTGGATAAAACACAAATACATATAACAAAAACAAAAGTATAAAGACAGCAGTTTTCAATATATACTTAATAATTTTAAATTCATCATCACTTATTATAGAATGATTCTATTCCTCTTGCACATGTAAACATAATAAATTAACTTCCTATCCCAAAGGGCATGTATTTGAAGTTCTACAAAGTCAATATAAACAAGATTGTTTATCCTTGACCAATCCCTCATCGATAGAGGCTATTAACTCAAATTGTAGGCCAGAATTCCGAAAAATCCCTTAACAATTTCAATAGTCAATACAATAACAAACAATAATATTGACCTGAATTGATGAGAATACAAGTCGGTGTGCGACAGGGAATCATGTCCCTAATCACAATACCTTCTGTTGTATTTTCCTTATACGGCTACCAGCTCGTTTCAATAGATTGAATTCTACAAGTTCTCTGTTTTACTCTTTTGCTGTTTTGCTGTTTTTTTGTTGTAATTTGTTTTATTTGTGCAAATTTACTACAACCACTCAGGAACTCTTTCGTTCTTCTTTTGTTTAATCAAAAGTTCCCTAGAGCAGGATGGTTCTCATGGGATAGAATTCCAGCCACTAAACATCAAGGTTAACACCCAGGGTAGCCCGCTAAGGCCAAATAAACATAAGAATGACTCTGCGCGGTATGAAAAACCAATTAATACAAATCAACACGATGACGATGGTGCTTTTCATTGAATAATTTCTGTTTTTTTTCGTTTTCATGGTTCTTAAGGACAAATCCTTCTAAAGGACATGACTATATAAGGATTTCAAAACAAAGAAAAACAAAACCATAAGAAGAAAGAAGGAAAGAAAAACACTTAAGTTCCTTAAATAATTCTTAATGCAGCCACGAAGCAAGGAGTTCTTCAACATAATTATTTCAACACGTGTGCAAATGAAGAGATTAATCTTTAATTAAACCCGTGCCAAGGCTAAGATGGTACTTGATAGCTCAAATTCTGTTCTTCACTACAAATCGTGCACGGCATCTATGTGACGAAGAAAAATTAAGTCTGTAACTAACCTTAACATTGTCATTCTGTGTCGAACTTGGTGAACATAAAGAAT
Organism: Dasysyrphus albostriatus; assembly: GCA_946251815.1. Taxonomy (NCBI): domain Eukaryota; kingdom Metazoa; phylum Arthropoda; class Insecta; order Diptera; family Syrphidae; genus Dasysyrphus; species Dasysyrphus albostriatus. The sequence goes on from OX276336.1 coordinate 146,891,111, forward strand.
TCCACAAAATTAAAATTCATAAAGTTTCGTGGGAATTTATCATTTAACGTTCTTGGAATTTCAACGAAGATTTCGCACACAAAATTGATAGCCCGACACGTTAACGAGGGATTCACCTAGTATACCTTTATGTCTATAGCAACACATAGTAGAAAAACGAATTATTTAAAGGTGTTTAGAATGGATCCAGAGGTCGTCGAGCTTACTAGGTGTTCAGTCTCGTATGCCACGCCATCAGCAATTCAGCAATGTCAAGCGTAAAAAACTGACACTTTTTGTCAAACTCAAATATCTTTCACCTTAATTAATTTCCACTGTCTGGGTTTTTTGGGGGCTATTATGTGCTCTGTGCACACGTAAGACAAACCAACCAACTAACGACGTCGACGACGGTGGCGACGACAGCGATGTCAGAATTCCACACCACCTGGATATCATCAATATTCCTTTTGGCTGTGTTACGGGTTACAGCTTTTCGTTGTAAATTTGTAAGGTAGTTACGAATTTCCACCGCAAACTCAAATTCGTGTGTAGAATCTACTTATATCTACTTGCAATTCTATCACGCTTGGATGTTATGGCTCCTCCAACCTAAGGGCAAAACGATTAAAGAGTTCATATGCTGTTCATTGAGTTTTCCTGTCCAGTCATCAGAAAAAAAGAATTATTTTAGTTTCAAAAATGAAATTACGATGGATGTAACAGTAAAAACCCTTTATGTTCATATAGTTTAGGTAAGAATAAAGGCTTTTTTTTCTCATAAAAAAAGGACCTAAGTACGGTCTGTATAGGTACCAAGATTTCCAGGATCAATAACCTGTATCTTTTATAACCTCTCGTGTCGTATTGCAATAGAAAATAATATGAAACGTGTTTTGATAGTGATCGTCAGTAGTTGTCCCATGTGTTATAAAATACAAACCATTTCATCGTATTTTTTAAGATAAAGGTCTTGACGACATATTTCTTTTAAATTTATTGAGCATGTTATTTTCACTTCTGCATAGTTATTTTGAACACAGTTTTAAGCTGAGGAAATCAAATATAATTTTCAAAAAGGTTTTTATTGATGTCCTAAATTAGAATCTGACCTGAGATGTATTTTATCACGTCACGTTATTGAGATGCCTTTTTCTATAAATAACAAAATAATTTGAGTCCAAGAAATACGTAATGGAGCCTAAAAGTACTTCGAAATTCCAAATAAAATTGTACCTATTCACGAAATCATACATAAGTTTGTATGTTTGAAACCATTTTGTTCGTTTAATTTAAGGCTATGATACATAAATATAAAAACAAATATCACACAGTAGAAATTAGAGTCTTGCTTTAAGATAAAAATAAAAAATGGTGTACTCGGTAATTTTTACTTACTTGCAAAAAGTGGAGGATCCCTTGGAATTTCCACATCTACTCAAATAAATATTTTTGGGCAACCAGTAGAGATGGTAGAGAGTTTTCAATATCTTGAGAGTATTGTCTTTACTGATAGCGGGACCAAACTAGATATAACCAGCTGAAACCAGGGAAAGCTGCAAGGGCTGCGTTTGGAATGCTGTCCAAAATATGGAGAAACAACTCTATAAGCCTAAAGACCAAACTACGACTATTCCGCTCCAATGTAGAATCCGTGCTTCTTTATGGACTGTCACAAGAAAGCTGCAAAAGTTCGTGAATAGATGCCTGTAAAACTTCTTACGGATTTTCTGGCCTAACCGCATCTCCACTGATGAATTTCATGCGACGACAGGTCAGGAAGCCATCGACTCTATAATATGAAAACTAAAGTGGCAGTGGGTTGGACATATGCTTTGAAAAGGTCACGAGTGCATTGCGAGATCAAGAGATGCAATGGAACCCTCTCACGCAGCGAGACAGAGGGGTTGGCTGACCTAGAAGTACTTGGCGGAATCAGTACAACCGGGGAAGAGTTGGAGAAAGCTAAGGTACATTTCTAGTAATCGTACACGATGGCGCGTACGAGTAGTGAAAGCCCTATGCCCCACAAGGGAAACCACACGGACGTAACAGGTTCGAGGACCTTAGTAAGTATGTAAGCACTCAAGGTCGCACTAGAGTCTAAGGTGGACCAGTTCCTCCATCAACAATCTTCTTCCATCTGAGCTGGCTCGGTCTCTAGCTAGCTGATGACCTATGAAGTCATTGACGAGTGGCTTCAAGCGCTCACAAAGTACAGGAGAGAAGATCTTGTGTGCAATGTTAAGGAGAATGATATCTCTCTGTAGTGGGTCAATCCAGAGGTTCACTTTTCTTGAGGATCGGGCTAATAATGCTGAGGTTCCATTCATCGGGCATACTTTACTCCGACCATATTTTACAAATGAGTTGGTGCATATTCCAGCAGCTATGTGGCAAGGCTATCAGCTTCCGTAGCCAAATTAGACTCAAGTTTAGATAAAGCTTGCTTCACTTTGTCTGGATCAGGTGGTCGGAACTGCTGGCCTACGTGTCGTCTAGGTTTATTTGTGCAATCCACATGGCAGTGGAGTTCGATTCGTCATCGAAGTTATACAATTTGCAGAAATAATTTGTCCTCAACACCGTCTGCTATTCTACCACGATGTTTTCCTGATGATCCATTGCAGGTTTTGATTTGGGCCTTATAACCCTGGGTGATTTTTTCTACTTTTTGGTAAAACTTCTGAACTCCATAACTGTTCTGATGATACTTCTTTTCCCATCTGAGAAATCAGTGTTCCTCTCCAGCTAGTAGACCTCGCGAGCAGCTCCATTTGACTGCATCTTCTTATCGGCATTCTTTGTCGAACCAGGGGATTCGCAGTGGTGGCTGTGTGAGGTTCAGAACGTCTGAGGTGACATCTCTAATAAAACCCTGGCAATTCTTCCACTGGTTTGCTTGAAGTTGGTGGCATAGGACTATTTAAAAGAGTGCGAGAGAATCGACCGGAAAAGGACCTGGTGATTTGTTGCGACTGTAGCCGTCCAACATCTAACTTCTTCACAGTATTTCCCTGCTTTGGCTTTGGTCTGAATATCCGTAAAATTACCTTGACTTTAATGAGGTTGAGGTCCAAGTCAACGTTGGCTCCTCGGAACGTTTGGACATCCTTGATACAGCAGGACTGCCTTGCGTTGATCGTAATATGGTTGCTCTGTGTATGAGGGATCTTTTGTGCCTCTCTTTTTCTGACTCTCTGTGTAGACTCTTATATATAACTTCAAGTGTACTAAAACGAAAACCGACGCACGTCTAATTTTTTCTTCTAGGTGGCTCACAATTTCTTTTTTTACCCGGCTGTAAACCACTTGAGCTTTGCCGAAAGAAGGAATTTTATAATTCATGAAATCGTGGCATTTTTTACGTTCTTTTGAGTTATTTGCGGCTTTTTGCATTATTTGCATTCTTTTGTATTCTTTTCGATATTAAACTTTTTTCCCAAGTTACATGACAATATTTCATTTAGTTTTTTAAAACATATTTCAATGTGCACGGCAACAGAGCGAAAACTTAAAAAAGGACTAAATTCGGAAGAACTACATTTAATGCTTGGCGAATTAAATAATATAATATTTATACATTTCTTAAGCTTAGATTACATGTCCTTTGGCAAAAAAAAAAAATATAAAAATGTACCTCTTCTTGTTTCCATCTTTGTTAAGCCGTATATGTTTGAAATTCCCATCAACATCTTCAACCATGCGCTTCAAATAGGAAATAATCAATTGGGTGTAGTACATTTAACGCCATTACACAACAAAAAAAAAATTCAAAAGCATATCCTTTTGGAAATAACATTTTTATTTTTATCGTAAAAGAAAAAAACAAAAATTCAAAGTATATAATTTCGGAGGAAACCCGTTTCATTTGGGCGAGGATTTATTGAGTTGAGCATTACAATAAACTGACTATAAATTTGAAATTGCATTGAAACTGGATACTAGCTATATCTATGTATAGTAAAATGGAGTTAATATATGTGTCAGAGAAAAGCAGTAAATATATGACTAGTTCGGATATTTTATGATGCAAGGATATGTATATGGATACATTTTTATCGACTATATCCTTTAGTATGTAGATATTTTATGTAAAATCTTTAATAAACAATTCACATTTGAATTTTTGTTCGAAGTAAAAATATTGCAAACAAAGCTTATCCAATTTTAACTTGGATCGAAAAAATGATATAAAATGTAATGTTTGATTGAATATCAAGAAGGATTTTTATGGACTTAACATAAAAATGTAATCTTCATACCAAACATGCAATGAAAAAGAAAGAGAAAGTATACATATTCCTAGATACGAGTATGTGGGTATAAAAAACTTCTATAGGGATGTATGTATTTCAATGGTGTTTTAAGTATTTTACTTGGCAAGTTTTTAAAAACAAATCATGTAAATTCAATTATTTGGTGCATGGTTGCTGCGTATGAAAAAGATTTATGAATTTTAAATCAAAATGACTTTTTTTCGTCAGTTGGTAGTTCTGATTTTTCTCATTAAACAGATCCTGTTATGTTTGTCACACATGGAACACAACCTTTCACGTAGGTATTAAGGACTTTAATAGTCTCTACAAGCCATTTATTTATTTCGTAACTATTCATACGTATCAGCTTGAGGTAAAATAAATATTGACACACAGCAGATGCTAGTAATGGCAAAACACGTACAGCATATTACATGTATACTATTTGGCTAATGTTTTGAACTAATTCGTCCTTAACTGAAAAACAACACAACATCTATCTAATAATTTACGTACTCACCGAAGGAAACCCATTTCCTCTTCTTCATCCTCGTTCATTGTGGTTAAGTTGCTTTGTTTGGTTTTCTTATCATAAATTATCGTCGTTATTGAATCTTTCCTTTCAAGTTCCCACCCACACCATCTCCTATACTCGTACTAGTACAATTTGTTTTTTTTTTCTTTTTAAAGAAATATTCTTATGTTTCAATTCACTTGATCCCTTGCCACTAATTGAAAACTTTCAACCTTTTAATTGATGCCATAGGGTGTGTCGCCCAAGTGCACACATCCACTATCATTTAAATACATAGTTGGTATAGGTATTAAGGACATGACACTGCATTGCAGGACATCACACACATTGGATCCAAGACACAGCTGGAATCGAATCCTCCTTGCTCCTTGGCCATCATCGCATGCTGGCAAAACAATAATTATAATGCCATATATATTTACAATTCGACAAAATTACACTGGCCCTTCGGGTGTTGCATATTATTCTGCGTCAGCATAAAAGACAATTGCACAAAAGTACTCTTGTGAAACTGTATCCTTTTTCTTGTGTTTGTCTATAAGCCACGACTAGTGGCGCCCCATTGTGGGCTGTTGACTCCTTTGGTAGAACGCAGGATATCCTTTTTGTCCCTATTCAAAAAGTTCTCCTGACTGGGCTTGGGTATTGGGACAACGATATGAAGTCGACAATGACAGGAAATATAAATTTCATTTGGAATTGCATATTTGTGGTGAATGGAGCACAGTGCAGAGTGGACACAGAGGACAATGACAAGAAAGTAAAAGAATGGCGATTGTGTATTCTGCAAAAGAAAAAAAAAAAAACCAAATAAAACCAAAAAAAAAGAAGAAAGTAAAAAAAATAAAACGATTTTTGAGAAATAATAAAGAAGTGTGGACAGCAGCAGTTGTAATGCAGAAATTTCATTGTCCTGAATTGGATACTTGGCAGAGGGAATATAGGAAGAGGATCCTGGCAGAAGTTGTAGTTATGATTTATTATTGAAGGTACACAACTATGATGATAATAATGACGACTATCATGATGATGGCATGGCAAATTACATATGTGTGTTGTGTGTGCTCTTATGCTGACTAAATTGAGAAGAAAGCAAGAAATAAATGGTTGTGTTCCGTCGGACAGCTCTCGTTCGACCATGTTTGTAGTCCTTATAAGCTAAATGGTAAAATGGCGAGGGTCCTCTCTGTTGGACTTTATTAGTTTATATTCACTTTCTGTCTCTGTGATATTATGTACAAATAAAAAACGAACAGCTGCAAATATGTGAATGAAATAATTAAAAATCCACAAAGTAGCAAACAGTTCTATTCTCGACTAGGGAGTCACATTTAAAATTAAAATAAATTGTGAACGGATATAGCGGAAACGGAAAGTGTGAGATAAAATGTCAGTTTTTGAATTATTTGCTACATAAGTAGTAAATATATGGTTTTAATGGAATGTGGTTGTTTGGATTAAATTTAGTAGACAAGGAGCTAAGTTGAAACTTGAAACTGTAAAAAGAAACGTAAATCACAAATTTACTTTGTGTTGGTTGATATAAAGTAGATTTAATGGTTGATAAGAAAGCCGGCTATGAAAACGTTAGCGTTTCTTCTTTGGGCGTATTTTTTATTGAAAAAAGGATTGCATTTAGCTATATGTACGCAGAAATTCTTATTAACAATTTAAAAGAATGTGTTGTGACCTTGGTCTTATATTTTTAAGGAATCTCGGATAAATTTTTCCAAATCATATTCAGAAGTTCTGAAAAATTAGGACAGGCCAAAAATAGGAAATTCCAAGTTAAGCCTTACAACACCGAATTTATGGTCAAGTTGCTTAGGCAAATGAACTCCGACACAGTTTTTGAGTAAGGAATAAGAACAAACCCAACGTACATGCTCTCCATTGTCAAGTATTTTTATGAAAATTTTATAACTCTCATGCAATTTCATTAACTCAGATCCTTTCAAAATTCAAAGTAGGTTTAAGTTTTATTAGTAGCTCTGTTTTTTCTCCGTTAGTAGGAGTCCATAAACTTTAGGTCTTACAAAAATAAGACAAAAGAATTCTGTTTACAATTTTTGTAATATCATTAATCTCATACAATTTCACTTATAAAAGATTAACAGCCCTATCAAAAAAACTACTTAGATATCTTTTAATTCACAAAATAATTAAAACGTAGATCAGGAGTTAGTTTATGAATTAAAATTTTATATCAATAAAAATATAAACTGCTTATCCACATTAAGTTTAAAATCTTAACGAAAATCTACTACAATCAACAAGAATTCTGCTGTAACCAAAGACTATATTTTGAAATGCACATACAGATACCTTCTCACAAAACGTGAATTTTCGCACATACACTCTCTCATTTGAAGTTATAAGATGCATGTGTGTCACTAGCGTCTGCTTCCTTTTATTTCTAGTTTTTGGAAACAATGACAGAAGTATTTTTAACTTAATTACTCGTTTAATGTACCAATTTTGGAGAGTTAGTTTATTACCTTGAATTTTGATTTATTGATAAGATTTAACACTTAACTTAAATATTGTAATAGAGAATTTAAAGTGGGGGCAAACTATCGAAGACTCATGTGAATTAGCTCTAGAGTTTAAGGGGCTGACTCCACTAGAATCACACCTCCATTTCAATTTTGTAAATCGTTTGTTTTCACTAAAAAAACGAAATATTTTAAAATTAAAGGTTTTAAGTTAAAGGTCCGACTTCTGGCTCCAATTTAAATATGTGAAATTAATTTAGCTAAAAATTTACTTTTTGCAATATTTGACAGCACTTTGACAACAATATGTTTTAATGTGTGAGTAGTTCTGATGGTTTCGATTCTGAAATGAAATCCAGTTTTCTGTTTTTTTCAGGAGAAAAACTGTCATTCTGAAGGGTTTACACGCATTCCGAACGCTTCTGGATTGCCAACCGAAAAGGCCACTAGTAAACCTTAATTTAAACCAATAAATGATTATTGATTCCATAAACTAATTAATACAAACAAAATCGCAAATAAAAAACCCAATTCAGTTCATGGCAACAAATAACAAGGAAAAATGAAAGAGCATCATTAACTTTTCTTAAAGTTAATTAGAACTTTACTAATCTGTCAACGCTCAAAGTGACAGCTTTTATTTTGTGGGAACTGTCAAATGATAAATTGCAAACAAAATTTGACGAAGCTTGTGCTTAATTTTGATACCTGCTATTTTTAACTATTTCTTTTAATGTATTTCACATAGTGAAAGCCTGACAGATCCCAACAAAATTTAAGAAGTAAAGCTTTGGCTTAAATTGAACGCATATAAAGGGTGAGCTTTCTAAAAATGATTCTAAGTGTGGAATACTAATACAAATTATTATTAAAAGCAAAGTTAATTATTCAAAAACAAAAAACATTTATCCTCGTATATTCCCCAAATTAAACCTTAATTTAAAGAAAACAATCTAGTAAAATATAATTGTTATTAATTGAAATACAAAAAATCAACAAATCATTTGTCCTATTTTGTAATTGAAATACAAGCCTTTATATATTAAAACCATTACTTTAATAAAAGTTTATTAAAAAAGACACGCCCAACCTTATTCCATTCCATTAAATTCCCACAAGGACTTAATAAACATAATTTCATTTAATATATTAATGGACGTATCTCACCTCACTTGGTAAGGCACAAAAAGTTTTTTTAATCAACTGTCGTTAAATGTGCTGTTAAAAGAATTTATTCATTTTATTTTAGATTACTTTTGATGATACTGCCGCAAAATCATGAAAACAATCTCTTTCAAGGATATTAGCGTGACACTGATTGTTTAACTTAATTGCAATTCGCAAACTTTGCCTAGACTATATAAACACTTCATAAAAAATATTGCGTAGAAGGCATTTCCAAGAAATTAAATGCCTAATTCAATAACAGTTCTTGCGAAAAAGTATGACAAATGTCCTAAGAACTACAGTGACACTTGAAAAAAAAAATCAGGATTTGACAGTTTTTTTTGTTATATTTTAAATTTATTAAGTTATTTTGAAATCGTTTATAATTTACGAAATTAGTCACAATACGACTGATTTTACTGTTGACTTATACATACAGACATATGTTGTTAAAATATTTACCGAGCGTTGGTATCTTGCTAAATTATAACTCATAAGTATTTTGTGACAAATTTTTCTAAAATGCTATAGATTCCGAAATTGAAAACACTACCGATTACCAAAAAAAAATATAAAAGATAATTTTCTAATTGATTTCAGATAATTCGAAATACATAAAGGTATTTTTCGTTGCCGCTGTATTACTACATAAATAGTTTATAACCTTGAAAAAATAATTCAAACACAATACAATACCTTAAGGTTTCTTAAAAACAAAGCAGAATACACATGAAGCAATTTCATTCAAAAACAATACACATGCACTGTACTCTCTTCGATTTTCAATTCACCAGTCGAATAAAACTGTGTTCGTCCGTTTTCTTATTGAAAATGTCAGGATTAAAATTTAATATATCGAAAGTTCGTGGTTTTAGGAACGTGCACAAAACAACCAGTAATAAGGATTTCCCTTCAGTTTTATTGCTAATAACGAAGGCATTGAATTCGAAAACAAGTGAACCAAGAACGATAGAATTATTCCACATCGCTTGTAAAGTTGCAATTCAAAAGATTTATTTTTATTTGTGTGTTGTTTAAGCCATTCCATAACCTTTATACGTGAGTATCAAATAGTACATGCGATATTTGAAAACTGAAAAAAAAATACCAAAAACAGATGTTTTTAATGCTTTCTTTCAATTTTTTATTGTTTGTCTTTGATTTAAAAAAAAAAAACATATTAAATTTGTATTGCGTGACTTCTATGAAAGCTCACGATATTAAGATGAAAATATTTTGAGCACAATTCGTGCTGATGCTTACAGGAAGGATGGAAAATACTTTTCCAGATGACTGATGAATTGAATTTCTTTTCTTAAGATACTTATAAAATCTTCAACAACAAATGATATTGTATTATTAATGAAATAATGAATTAATAAACGTCTGACAATTATTTTCTACTCTTTTGTTGAACTTTAAAAATGTAAACATTTCTCAAACGGAAAATGATTCTATTATTATTGCACATTCAATGATGCCCTCATCTCTACTATCATTCAGAACAGGAGATTATTAATCGTGTTGTGAATATGTCTGAGAAGATACTTATTACTTCGAGACCATAAGATCCCTATCTTTTGTTGAAGTATAAATATGCAAGGAATCTGTCAGTTCTGTAAATGTCTATATATAGCAAAAACCAATTTTGAGGACTTACAATCATTGCAGACATTTCTGCTATTTCAGCGTTAACAAGCTACTGTTGTCACGGATACCTAAGGTTTGAAAAGGGTTTGGTAATTTTTCATATTTATCTTTTGTCACTATTATTTTATTCATGAGATTTCGGATGAAAAATAAAATAAAGGAGGAATTTGCCGAACTCACAAATCAAATACAATTTTTGATTTTATCTAAGGGAAGGTTGGGTTTTGTGGCTTAAAGGTACGTGTCAATTTGTGGGTACTTTTGCTACTAAGCTCGTGGTTGGTTGTTTTTTGAAAAATATTCCCCTGAAAAATATTTGTTGCAAATTAAGAAGATGTAGAAAAAGCATACTGGTAAATGGAAGTTTTTTCGTTAGTTAGCTATTTTTTTTCCTGCTTATTTCGAAAAATTCAATTTAAAAACCACCAATCATCATGGTCTTACCACTCTCCAATATATTTTCATTAGCAAAACTGGCAAATTTTCGCTTAAAATGGCAAAAATTCCAAGTAAGGCTATTCTAATGTTACAACAAAAAAAAGTTAATTTTAGTGAAACTAAACCAAATTAGCTTAAAAATCTACACCAGCTCTAAGAAATCAAATAAAACTTAGCTTAATCTGAGGAAGGCTATCTCATCTTGTGACTCAATATTCAATTCCGTACGCTTCCATTAAAAAAAGTGCCAAACAGTTGATTTAAAAAAAAAATATAAGTGAGGCTATCCAAATGTTACAGATTGTATATGTACCTGTACATTTAATGAAGAGCATTTAAATCATAATAAATACATTTTATTTAGGATTACCGTTGATTTTTCAAACAAGTTCTCATTTAAAGCAAGTTCTAATTCATAGTGATGAAAGCAAACCATGACATGTGAACCATAATATGTACCTCTATTTAGAATATTTGTCATTAGTTAGTTAGTTATTATTAATTCACTATCCTCTTAGTGAAATTGTTAGTAATGTTCCTTGATGAAACGTTTTTTTATTTTGGTTTTTACAACAAAAAATAACGTAGCTGTCGTAAATTATTTTTTTTTTTCCAAATCTGTTACTCCTACAAATAAATTGTAGAATTTTTCCATAAGGGTGATTCCATACACAACGACACTCTATGAAAAATCACAAAACATGACTTATACAATTGAACAAAATATCGTTAGACGTTTTTAAAAGATTGTATTTTTCATTTTAAAAGTGAAATTATCAATAATTTATTTAATCACCGCTTATTCTCTCCAAATTTCCAAATGTAACGTTTTTTTTTTAATTTTGCCGTTTCTCATTATTGGCTGAACATATTAAGAATAATTTTTATATACAAATTTCAAATAAGATAAACAAAATATTGCATATCAAAATTAAAAAAAAAAGAGTTTATTTTTAATTTCGATATCTCAAAAACGAGTTGAGAATTTTTTTTAATTTTATTCATGTGCACATAAATAAATACTTACGATTTGCATATCATAAACATTTTTAAAAATGTTTTAAGAATTTGATATCAAAAGAATTATTTTATTAGGAAAACTGCTCCAACGATTTTAAATAAAATTTTGCATACAATCATAGTCAATCAAGAATAAAGAAGGCATTCATTTTTTTCATTTAAAACTCTCAAAGATGTTATTTTAGCTAGTTGAAATATCGCATTTCATGCTTTTAAACATTTTTCTCTCATAATTTTCATGTCTTCACATGTAATGTCCTTGGGTCCTCAGTGTCATGAACATCGACCAATCCGATGAACGTATAAATATAAATTGGTCTCCATTAAGAGGGCAGAGAAAATTTTTGATAAAATAAATAGGTTAAAACAAAACAAATAGGCAGCACTCCTTCATCCTTCTGCCAGTGCTGCCGGAGTTCGAGAGTAAAATGTCAATTGAAAAGAAAATGGTAGTAGATTCTTACAACCAAGTCTCCGCTTTTTTCACACACAATTAATTCGCCGGCACAATATTCTTGACGAAAATTTGACAGTTTGTCTTATCTTGCAGTTGGATTTTATTTTCAAATGGAAAATGAACGAAGAAGCAAATTAAAAACAAAGACCACACTATTATTTGGAACCCTTAAAACCACAACGGACAATTCAAAAATCAAAAAAAAAATATGAGAATTCATGTCAAATGAGAAAAAAAATTGACTAACGATTTTAAACTATTTTTATTTCTTTATTTTGGCATCTTTCTGATAGTAGGTGTGTTTCACAGTGCACAAATCTAAGGTATTATACTGCGCAGGTTGTCAAAATTTAAACTGTCGGAAACAAAAAATGGCTGTGAACGTGAAGATTTAAATACACGTAAAAACAACAACAAATTAAAATTGAAATTGTCAGAAATAAAAAATGGCTGTGAACGTGAGGAAGAAAATACACGTAAACACAACAACAAATACTGGCATTTGACACAAATTTTGATATATGCGCAGAACTGAAGAAAGTCAAAACTCTAATGATATTACCTTAATTATGTGTACTGTGGGTGTGTTTAACGAATCTGTTCCTATCAGAAAATTACAGAAAAGAGCAGAAAAGTAGGATTGTATGTTCCATTAGTAAAAACCTTGCCCTAAATAATAGTAGTTCATGTCCTAACTTTACTTTTAAGAAGTGTTGCCAAGGTGGCAACACTTTTAGAAGATCAAAATAAGGGTTGTCAGGGTTGCCACTTGTTTCATACATTGGCCTATAAATCGAGAACCAGAGAACTCTCGTTGGTTTTAGAACCCTTGTAATCATAGGACCACATTATTGATTTTCTCCCTCCCTTCTCCTTGCATGAAGAGAGTGAAAAAAGCCGTTAGGGAAGGGAAAATGCAAAGCAAAAAAACGTAAGAAAATATTTATATTATTAAAATTTAAAGATTGCTGTCGAAGCAGAATTTAACCATCTACTACATTCTATCCTAACCTACTCTGGTTTAATAAAAAGTCACTTTCCAAGTGCTGGGGAGGGCGTATATGAAAGTTTAATAAACTAAAATATTTATCGTGGCATAATCAATGCATATGGCACATGACTTTAAGGTGTTTTCTATTGCCCAATCTTATTAAATCAAAATGAACTCAATACAACCACCTTAACAATGATCATTAGTGATGGCTGAATTTTAAGTAAAACAAGTAAAATTTTACCAAATTTCAACAGTATAGTGATAAAACTTGGTAATTTGTCATAAGTAATAAGAATCAAGAAAATCTACAAAAATATTTTTAGTGAAAGGGTGTCTTTTTCAATGAAATGGAAAAAATTTGAACTACTACCATGAAACAACTCCCAAAACTGTTGCAACCCTTTTCTTGTTCTTCTCACAGTGTTGTTTCCTTGGCAACACTTCTTAAAAGTAAAGTTAGGACATGAACTATTAGTTTACTAAAGCTCAACCCGTGAGGTCAAAATGACAGGTTGGTCTCTCTAACAGCTCCACTATGATAAAACTCTACATATTTTTTTTTCGTAATCACTTCGTTCTTCGTTCGTTATCAAGTTAGGGACTGGAGAAAATTTCGTTTCACCTCTGCAGCGTACTAGGCTTTAATGTCTCAAAATCAATCATTAAAACTTTCAATGATAAATCTCAATGATAGCTATAACTGGCACCTAAGGCGTGATTAAAAACTATATTCTTTACTTATGGGAATTAGATATAAAATATTGAATGTGTTCCTTTTTCGAAAGTAAGTATTACAAGTTTAAATTTTGCCATTCCTACTTATAATTCCGCCACCATGTGTTTTTGCTTTGCAACCTGCAAGAGTTTAAAGATTTTTAATAAACCAGAAAAACTTCTCAAAACTTCTATATTAATTCGGTTTTCGTACAAACAAAAATTATTCAAACTTTATTTATTTTAATATTTATATTTCATGGATCAGGGATTTTTATTTCGTAATTTTATACTTCTCGAATCCTTAAAATTAAAATGTACTTACCTTGATATAATTTAGATTTTTAATCTTTCCAGAAAAAGATTCAAAAAAATAAATAACCATCCTTAAAATACCTTCACGTTTTCCTCAACAAATCGATGAGAAGAGTCTTGTTATGGTGATGCTGTTAGATTTTAAGTTATTTCTAATTTTCAGATCATTGGTTTTTTTTTTCTTTTTAAATTATCAAAAAAAAAAGGAACTTTCTTTGAGTATACGATTACACACAAGAAAAATAAGTATATATACATAAATTGTGGGAATTTTATTTTTCAGAATACAACTGAAACACTTTCTCTCCTTTAAACGAAAACTCAAAACTTTTTGGAAACAAGATACTCCAATCCAAATAGCGAAGGATGAATATTTTATGCATAGCCAGCATACTTTTCAATTAAATTGATTTGAACAGTAGAGTGGTAGCAAAAATAAAATATAGACCATTTCAAAATGTGTCAATTGTGTTCAAAAAGAATCTTTCCTCTCAAAACGGAAATAAACCTTAAAAGTTTCCTGTTTCCGAAAAACAAAAAGATAAAGTACCTTCATGAGTTTTCTTTGCAAACCAGAATAAACTTTTTTGTTCATTTAAAAGGTTAATTCTCAAAAACTAATGGAAGACAATCACAAACATTTGACCTTGCTGAAATTGCTGTAAAATGTTTTCAAAAGAAGAATGTTTTTTAAATAAGTACCTACTTTAACTGCATAAACGTGCAATTTAAGATCGAAATTGCTACGTATCTAGATTGGCGAAAAGACAAAATTAACAACAACAAAAAATAAGTTTTATATTCAGGCAAAAATGTTCAAGGTTTTGGTGTATATGACCGAGCTACGCTGCTGCAAGGCATAATACAATACCTACTTATTAACTCAGTGAATATTATTTTTCAAGTTCGCTTCAAATCTTGCCAAACTCATAAATTTATCTCGCTATATTGAATCTCAAAAATAGAAACAACAAATTATATTGCATCAAGTAAAAGCACGTGCGCGTTTATCAGGAAAAATAAATATATTTCTCCAAAAACTTGCTATTTTCTTTATTTGATTAGGTATTTTATTCCAAATTAAATCATGGAGAGAGGGTAAATTGTACTTGAATTTATCATCATCGCCAACGTTATCCGCCAAGGGGCAAAGAGATAAGAAAAAAGAAATACATTGCACAGAGTAGTCATAGCTACTGGTTTACAAATAAAACACGTCATATTTATATCTTAAGCTACAGCTGAACAGTATTTTTGTAATCTTTAATATAAAAATTTCTATGTACCTAGTCTAGGGTTGGGGTATATTTTACTTTGGTCTTATCTTAAGATACCGGATCTTTAAAAATATCAGCAAATATCTACAAAAAGATATTCAAACTTTCATTTTTGTTGTTGCTGCAAATACGTGAGCTGCCAATTAGGCTCACAAGTTAATATAGGAGCAAAAATTACATAATTATAAGGTAAAGGTTAAACAAGAAGCTTTTGAGATTCCAAAAGAAAACAAAGAATTCCATTTTTCAATACGAAAATTTACTTAAAAAATTATCAAAAAATAGACATTCTGTGTTAATGGTTACCATTTCTGTTTGTTTGTTAATTCATTGCTATACTGGCAAGCACTCTGACTCAACTCCAATAAATTGCAAATCCTAATTCAACAATTATAATGTTAGGTTGGTAAAATGAACCTAAACAAAAAATTTAAACATCTTGTCATGGTTATCGTATATGTTTAGGAAAGAGCTTAGATTTAGTTTCGTTGTTTGAAAAAAAGAGCATTGGGTGATATGCATAAAACGAAGATACTTACTAGAAGTAAAAATAATTTTCGTTGAGTTATGACATTAAACTTTAGCCAAAGTGAGTCTTCGAATATTGATTAAACCTTAAGCTAGAAGCTTATTTATGAGTTAATAAAAATTTAAAATTGGAATTGAACTTAAGATCAAGATCAACATAAAAAGAGGCACAAATTTCGCCGTTTGAGTTACTATTAACACAAACCCTATTAAAAAACATAGAGACCTCATTTTGCCTTAAATTTGGACTGAAGACTATTAATTTTTGATTTTACAACAAATTATCTGCGGGCTTAAACCAAAAAAGTATGTTCTATGAAATTTTCATGTTGCTATTCTGCAACTTTGAAAAAATTAAGTACTTACTAGAGAAAAAAAGTATTTACTAGGTTTTCTGGGTAAAGAATATAGTATTTACTTATAGAATTCATCTAAAATAATTTTGTACTATGGCTTGAAGTAAATACCTAAATTTCGGCATTGACTGCATTTTTATGCATATCAAAAATAGAATATACTTAAAAATTCTTTGGTAAGAGCGTGTACTATGTTTGATGCATATCACCCAATGAGATAGAATACTAGAATACAAGAATACAAGAATACAAGAATACAAGAATACAAGAATACAAGAATACAAGAATACAAGAATACAAAAATACAAGAATACAAGAATACAAGAATACAAGAATACAAGAATACAAGAATACAAGAATACAAGAATACAAGAATACAAGAATACAAGAATACAAGAATACAAGAATACAAGAATACAAGAATACAAGAATACAAGAATACAAGAATACAAGAATACAAGAATACAAGAATACAAGAATACAAGAATACAAGAATACAAGAATACAAGAATACAAGAATACAAGAATACAAGAATACAAGAATACAAGAATACAAGAATACAAGAATACAAGAATACAAGAATACAAGCATACAAGAATACATGAATATAATGTTTTCTTTAATTTTCGTCTCCTCTTCGTCCGAATTACGTAGTTGCCCAACTCATGTCTTCCCAAAAGTGTGAAGGCTATATACTAGAAATTTTTAAGGAGATTTTGGAAAGAGTATTCTGAAAGGAAAAAGAGCCAAAAAATTTGGGTAAACTGCCGAAATCTTAACTACATATGCTTCAGACAAATAATTCCCTTAAATGTTTTTTACAAAAATATAAACATTTCAACATTTCATAAACATGCCAACAAAACATATTTCTAGGGTAAGTGTGAACTACGGCGTATGTGGAATATATTGTATTCCTTTTTTAAAAATTTGATGCTCTTTTTGAAAACGAATATATAACTTATAATTACTAAAATGGATCACTTCAGGGTTCTTCTCCAATACCATCAAATCATTTCTCAATGTGGTTGTTATAAAGGGTTTTTTTTAGTCGTATGGTTTTTAATCTGGAAATACTTGATTCGGAGTTGGTCTTTTTGACAGCTCTCACTTGATTAGTGGTCAGTTTGGTTTGCCATTTTATATTAAATAGATTTACTCGTGAACAACGTTGGCAAATCGTGCAAATTTATTACCAAATAAGGGTTCAGTTCGCGCGACGCATCGCGAAACAATCAATATTGAAGGAAAATTTTGGTGAGCACACTATCTCGCGTCGTGGGGTTGTTTTTTGTAGGGTTATGTGAAGTTGCTTGTCAACGCCTTGGAAGAAAATATAAGGCGCATCACTAAAAGTTTCCTTCTTTTGCGATGCGTCACGCGAAATGAACCATTATTTTGGTAATAAATTTGCACGATTTGCAAACGTCGTTCAGGAGTGACTCTATTTTTATGAAATGACAAACCAAACTGAGCATAAATCAAGTGACAGCTGTCAAAAATACTAACCAAATAAAGTATTGCCAGATTGAAAGCCACACGTCTTAAAAAAACACTCTTTATTTCTCGTTAATAGATCTGTTATGAAATTTTGTAAAATTCCTTAGATTGATTTGTCTGGATGTCTCTTGTTTTTAAAGACCATAATATTCCAAATGAATTTTTATTTGTAAAAATCAAAAAAAAAAATATATTGTCCATCATTTAATAACATTGAAATAAACCAATAACTTCAATACCAAGTGACTTCATTAGTAAGCAACTAATGTATCCTTATAACAGACAAGGATCATGAATCATGATTTATATTTATTTACTGACATTCAATATTTCTAACATTTTTAAATGCCTTTTCAATTTCAAATCAAAGATGACACTCAAAAATAATAAAATTAATAGATTTTACAATCAATCATCATTATCATTAGATTAACGAAGTATTTCTTTTTTTAAAGAAAATCTGGCAATTCATGCTTCTTTTTAACTTAATTAAATAAAAAAAAACATTCTTCATGTTCAGCTCTTACATCGCAATGACTCATTCAGTATAACCGCCTCTAAGTTTCCCTCAAATTCCTCTTTATAAACAGACAAGGAAAATTAATTTAGGCTGGTCATTAGCATCATGACCAAAAAACAAACAAAAAAAACAACAAACAAAATTCCAAATAAAATGTCCAGAGTAAATAAAATACAATACTTATTTCCGAAAAAGGACATGACCATAATAAAATTCATTACCTCATTCTTCCAACAGGTTAGTACTAAGTTGATGATGGTATACATACTTATATTAGTCATCGCAGAACCAGATGTGCCATCATCTTATGGTTCAATCCACTTGCACTTACGGAAAATGAGTAAAGTTAAGTAAATTAATAAAAAATATTAAGTCCTCCGAAAATAGTTCCATAGCCACGGCTAATTAGTTTTATGTCTATATTGATGTTATAAATAATGGATTACAGACAGTGTATGGACACTACGGATGAATGTGCGTTTGAACTAAGAACTTATTAATAAGACGATTAATTTATCAGCTTATCCAATCAGCTTAGACAATTGCGGATGGTACTCTATAGTCTGTAGGAAATTAAATCCAAATCGTGTATAAGTTTTGTCTCTGAATATGAGGTCATTTGGTTTAATTACATGATTTGATACACACATAATCTATCACAAGGACCAACTTTTATTTATTGTCCTTTTCACAAATGGTTGTATGGTTTTTCTTATAGTTAAGTTGACTTACGTATTGGTGTTTTATCGTACAGATAGTAACTTATGTTGGTATGTGCTGGGAGAGATTATTCTCAAAGACGAAAAGATTAGCTTCTTGATGTTTTTAAAAATAGTTGAAGGGATTAGGAATCATTGCTCTCGACTAGCTAGTAGTATTTTGTAGAGCTATTTAAATAAAATACTGGGTACGAGATCACATGATCTTGCTGTTCTGTTTATATACTTTGTTGTTGTGGTAACCGTTTGGTTTGTAAACAAGAATTGGGTGATGTCCATGTCCAGTGTCATGGATGAAACGTTGAAACATTATAATAATTTGTTTCAATTGACCTGGGGCCAAATTCCGCAAGCGTGAGTTTTCTCTGTGCACACAGAAAATCGTGTATACATCGATATTTGTGATTATCAAAAGTGTGTTTTGAGTTTTTGACACAAAACGTGTGAACAACAAGTCAAATATATTCACCTTTGTTTTGGGATTGAATATTATGTGTACACGTAAAATCATTCACCCTTGCGGAATTGGGCCCCTGAAGCCCATTCAACCAACAAGCGTGGCTATAAACCAAGAGCTAGCAACTCATAGATCTTTCTTTTGCCAAAATTTCGTCCTTGTACCGCAGCAGTATGGGATGGTGAAAATATTTCAGAATGGTTCCAGACTAAAACAGGTGTCCCCTATGCAAACAATTGAACAAATTGATCGTGAAGTAGAACAATTTATTGCTGATGTGCAACAGGCTGCAGAAGAAAGTACTTCAATAATTTCGAGCCCAAGAGAAAAAGAAACAAAATATTCTGTCGAAATAAAGGAACTGATATTGGAGAAAAAAAGAGCTCAAAGAAAATGGAAAGCTACGAGATTTCCAGGTGATAAGGCAGTTTTTAACCGTCTTAACAACGAACTAAAGAAAAGAATCTGTGAGTTTAATAGTGATTTACTTAGTAGATTCCTGAATAGTCTGACGGTGGATGCTTCTACGGAATATTACTTATGAAAAGCAGTTAAGCACCTTAAAAGACCACAGACCCGTCAGTAAAGATGGTCAAGATGGTAAATAGATCGGAAACCCGAAACAAAAGGCTGATCTCTTCGCTGAACATCTCGCGAATGTTTTAAAGCCATTCCCAGCAAGCACAGCTACAGATTCCTTATAGTTTGTTGATAAAAATGGCGGATATGAAATTCCTTTTGTCAAGCTCAGAGAAGTAAGAAGCATGTGTCAAAATAAATTGTCTAACAAAAAATTACCAGGGTACGATCTAATAACTGCTCAGGTTTTGAAAGAAATGCCTTCAGTAGCCTTCAAAAAACTCCAATTTATAATAATTGCATGCCTTAAACTAAGATATGTGCCACATCATTTGAAAATTGTAGAAGTCATTGTAGTATCTAAACAAGGTAAGCCACCAACTGAAGTAACATCTTATAGACCTATATCGCTTATACCAATCATGGCAAAAGTTTTCGAAAAACTGCTCCTGAAAAGACTTAGCAAAATAATAGAAGAAAGAAGACTAACTCCAAGCCATCAGCTTGGATTTAGAAATAAACATTCCATGATAGATCAAGTGCATCGGATTACGGATGTTGTGAAAAAGGCACTTGAAGAAAAACAGGTATGCTCGGCTATATTCTTAGATGTTGCTCAAGCCTATTTACAAGATTTGGCACTTGGGACTTTAGTACAAACAGTTTAGGGATCTTGCCAGGCAGTTCTACGAAAAGCTGAAATCCTACGTTACGAACCGACTCTTTAGAGTACGGTACGACCAAAATTACTTGGAACTACAGAACTTCTACTTGAAGTACAGAAAAATGTACTGGTTTCTAGGAAAGAACTCTGACCTATCTATCCAGAATAAACTAATGTTATATAAGCAAGTATTGAAATCCCTTTGGCCATATGGCATCCAACTATGGGGCTGTACAAAGAAAACAAATGCTGAACCCATCCAAAAATTCCAAAGCAAGGTCCTTCGTGAAATAATAATTCTCCTTGGTATATAAGAAATAGCGATCTACATCGTGACCTTCAAACTGAAATGGTTACAAAATTGGTTAAAAAACAAGCTGAATCACACAATCAGCGACTGCAAAAGTCATACAAACTCTAAAATGTAAACCGTCTTAAATGCCCGAGACAATGTTCGAAGATTAAGAAGAACCAAGAATCATGAGCTGATCTACTTAAAGCTATGGGAAAGTGTTATAACTTCAAAACTTCCCACAATGTGATTTATAAATTAAGAAAGAAAAATCATTTGTCGATCTTTCATAAATTGGTCCTGATTCACTGATGGTTTTAGTGCGGTAAGAGTCCCACACTACTCAGTACCAATTCTTACCAAGTGTCTTTTGGAGATTTCCATCGGTTAAAAAAAAAACTATGAGCGATGATTAGCCACAATCTTCAGTATCAAGTATTTTTAGACTGAGAGGTGAACTTTGGAATACCAGAACGCAATGATCTACCCATATTTTGCGGAATGTGTGATATGAAGGAAGATGTCCCGTACTCAGAGAAACAAGAAGACAAGTATTTGCAAGTGATTTTTTATAGGAAGAGTTTTCTATAAAATATCTCAATGTCTCATTA
Organism: Dasysyrphus albostriatus; assembly: GCA_946251815.1. Taxonomy (NCBI): domain Eukaryota; kingdom Metazoa; phylum Arthropoda; class Insecta; order Diptera; family Syrphidae; genus Dasysyrphus; species Dasysyrphus albostriatus. Next base: position 146,912,638 of record OX276336.1, read on the forward strand.
GATGTACCAAAAATGTTTAAAATATTGCAAAACTCCACTTATGTATCGAAGCAGAATATTAAGCGAAAATTTTTAATTTTCATTTTATATATTTTTGTTAAATAAAATTTACTTGTAATTTTTATAAATGTTGTATTTTTAATAATTGTTGTCAATGAGACAGACTTCAAAGTCATGCTTTAATGATCATGATTAATGTAAAACATACCATTTATAGAGCAATACAATTTAATCTTATCTAATCTAATCATTCATGTACCAACCAACGAGGTAGAAATGTTGTTACTTTTCCCAACAAGCAGGTCATTTAGTAATATTTTTTCCAGTACGCAGGGTGTGGAATGTGAAGATGTAACACGATGACAATTCTCATGATATATCTCAATTTCAAGCATTTCAACAAAACTATATTTTGTCAGCTTATTTATTTATACCTAATTAGATTTTATCAGAAATTATTTATATTTTTGAGTTAATACGATTTTGAATTTGGTCAGTTCTGCCAATGGCTTGACCCTTTAATCATTTTTCAAATTCTGCCTTTTTGATTTATAACAAAATTAAAAATCATCTATCAATAAATTAGTGACATGATGGTATTTCAGTAATATTTCAAGTTAACACATCTATTTCACTTTCAAAGCTACACGTATACAAATAAAAATTATAGCTAATGCAATTCAAATAAATTTTGTGAATTTTAATTCGAAAATGATTTTCATAGTTGTTGTTCTATTCGAAATGGTTCTGCATAAAGTACAACGCAGTGCAGCGGATGCAAATTTTATTTAGGTAAAATACAATTTTCATGCGAAAAAAAAAGTTTGTTTGACGTTAGTAAAATCAATGATTCTCCGCCACCAGCCACGCAATATGCAATTTGAGTATTGAAAGTAATGAGCTTATTTTCTAAACAATTTACCAAAAATAATCCTTCAAATTTGTGTTGCAAGTGGATTTCCCTGTCAAAAGGATTTAAATTTTATTCAAGAAATTAAGCGTATTATGAAACAATAATATCTACATATATATATGATGTGTTTGCATTCATTTATAGATTTATTTAAAATAATTTCATACAAAACCATGATGAGGAACAAAGAAAAAATCATGCAGGTACTTTGGAAGAAACTATTATTGTGTTTTGCTTAGAGAACAATGAGATTATTGTTGTATGCATGTACAATCTGCATTTTCCTTCTAAATGAAAATATATTTGCTTTTGGAATACATACATATTTTTTTTATTAATTAATTAACATTTTTTTACAAACTTTGGGATAAAATCTTAAAAAAAAACAATGTAGGTGTAATATTCTTCTTTCTAAAAATGTATGCTCAAAACATTATTTAGACGTAGGGTTTTTAATCTGGCAATCCTTTTTTCAGAGTTGGTTTTTTTTTACAGCTGTCACTTGGTTTATGCTCAGTTTGGTTTGCCATTTTATAATGAATAGACTTACTCCTGAACAACGTTTGCAAATCATGCAAATTTATTGCCAGAATAATGGTTCATGGTTCCCATTATATGAAATGTTTATAACATTTTTAAGAAATATTATCGTATGCAAATGTAAAGCACTTTTTAATGTGGACACAAAAGTTAAATTCAAAAAAAAAATTGTCAACCCATTCTTGAGATATTAAATTTTCAAATATAGTTTGAAACTTAAAAAAAAAAATTAAAAATTTATTTTATGAAAATTTTGATAAAATTCGATTTAAATTCGTTCTGCCTTTAATGAGAAAACAAAACAAAAAACTATTTTATCGAGGAACCTACTATTAGTATTAGTTGATGGTTGAATGGGTGAAATGAGTACCATTACTTGTAAAGGGTCATTCACATGGGTCATTCTTTAAAAAAACTAGACAAATTAGAAGAAATCTATTATACGCTAATGTTGAGTTACTAAAAATTCGCATTTAACTAACTAAAATAAAAGAAATTTGAATAATGTTATGTGTTAAATCCTGATTTGTTCGTTTATTCGCTGTTCGTTGGTCACTCTTATGTGAATGTGAAAGGCCCTTAAGTATAATTTTGTATAACATTTTGTTGTAAATCACACTAATTTAAGCATACAGAAAAAAAATTGATATCATAGAAGCCATTTACCATATCTACCGTTTTTTTTTATAAAAGTAAAATATTTTCTTTGAAATAAATAAACTATCGACTGGTTTTCAAAATATTAAGTTTTTTTTAAAAAAAAAAATTCGAATATTTTTTTTAAAAGTCCAAAAAATATTTATCGGAAAATTTGTTCACGTTTGGCATTTCCTCTTTCGAAGGTTTTCGAGATATATTTGAATATTTTTGAGTTTAAAATTTTTGTTATTTTGTCTTATGATATTTAAATAAGAAACACATTTTAAAATAAGAGCTATGGGTGTTTTAAACTTATTTGAAGAACTGTATTCAGTTTTCAGTTGAAAAATACAAATGCGAAACCTCATTAAGATAACAAAAATAAAAATTGAAATAATTACTTACTCAACCCCCCCCCCCCCCCAAAAAAAATAACAAAACTCAAATTGTTTCAGTGCTTTGTTCATTATGAAAATTGTTTTTATATTCAATTTAAGATTTTCTGAACTAAAATTTACTAAAATTTCGATAGAGTAACGTGATTTTAATTATTCTTTATTTTAAAATTATAATTTTGAAATCTTATCAAAAGTGGACAAGAGAATATCGTCATTAAATAAATTGTCAAATATTTACTACAATTTATTTTAAGTGTTGAATTTTTGAAACTAAATACATATCTACGAAATTTTGGGTTTCTTTTTTTCTTTTAATTTGTATTGCTGGAATTGCAAAACTTTTCTATTTTCTATCTGATAACCTAAAATGGCACTCTCAAAACATCTAAACAACTTAAAGCTGACACACATAGGAAAACATAAACATAGTTTGGTCGGAGTTAAGGTTAAGCGATTTTCAAATATCATGTCCGCTTAATGAGCCAAAACGAAATTAAATTGTTGCACACAACATGGCATATCCATCCATTTCCGACCTTAACCTAATGAATATATATAAATGTATATATACATTTATACCATGCATAGATATTTATGCTAAATTTTTGGTTGGAGTAGCAAAAATCCTAATCGATATTTAAGGACACACGATTAAAATAGATAAAAACAAACAGAACAAAAAACGCAGGATACTTACAATAGCCATAAGTTGCTATTAATATCGCCATTATCGATGAAACATTAAGTTTCTATCTACGTTCAATATCCGTTTGTCCTTAGGATCTTTATTTTCTCATTTATTATTATTATTTTTTTTTCAAATATAAACACACATGAACGCTTCTTTCTCTAATATTCCTGTTTTATTAACAATTAATCACTATATACTTTTCACCATTTACACACGTAAACACAGGCCAACCTCTTTTGTGGGAGGCTTCCATTTAAATTGCACTTCCGGTCGAGTACCTTTGCAAAGGATATCCTCTTTTAAAATCAACAGTTTTGATCTGAAAACACAGACTACAAATATGTATATATGGAGGGCTAAAATCCTCGAGGGTATTTTTTTTTTACTGCGCTTAAGTAAACACGTCCGATACCATAGAATCCCACAAGCTTACTGAACTTAACAGTTTCTCAAAAATTCGAATATCCTTTTTAGGTTACGTTAACTCAACAAAAAAAAAGAATAACCGTTAAAATGAATCCTATTTTTGTTTAAGGACACAAATTTCCCCAAAGTCTAGTCACCGTGAAATTAACAGGAAAACTAAAGTTAACGGTCCTCAGCTGGTAGTGTTTATGAAAATAGAACGTAAATATTAGAACCTTTTATCGTAAAAAAAGCTTTCTGGTACAGTCAAACATCGAAGCTTTGCAACATGTTCCACGCGCAATGCCGGCATTTTTGTTTTGCTTAAAGGGGTTGTATGTTATAAATTAATGGATGCTGTGCAGTGGATAGTGTTTTTTTTTTATGATTGCGGATGTTCGGGATTTTAATGTTTTAACAGATATATAAACCTCGAAATTTGTTGCAGGTTTAAGATAACTTTTTTATGAGTACCTACTACCTACATTTTATACAGGTGGTGTAGCAATATAGAATGAAGCATTTATTTGAACAATAATTATAATTAAGAAATGCAAAAGATTTGTATCTCATTGTTTGGATGCTGGAATATTATTGCTGAGAGCATTGACTTTAAAAGATTATTGTTTATGTATTTGTTTAGAATTTCTTTTATTTAATATGACTCAGCTCAGCTACTGGCCGAACTTGAGTCTCCTTCATTCTATATTTATTTTGTTTAATTATTTAATGATAAAACATTGTAATTAGGGAAAACGAGTTCATATTGATAACAATTTAACGCAGCTGGTAATAACACCAATAAGAAATAGAATACCTACACAACTGGATCACAATTTGCTTTGAAATCTCAAAGCTTCTTTGAGTTTTTTGTTTAAACAAAAAGTAGTTTGTGAAATATCGCTATATTAATCAAATAACTAAGAAGTACTTGTTGGTAAAATTTGTACAAAAAAGATTCAACCATTAACTAGATACAAGAGAATTACTCAAAATTAGGCTGTTCTCTCAAAAAATAGCAAATCTCTTATCTTTAAGGCTGTTTTTTTTAGAGTCGTTTGTCGTTTTTATGACTTGCGCTATTTGCTTATTTTTTAGAAAATTTTGTTTAGTGTGCTCCCAATTTTTTACTGTATTTACCTAAACTTTTTCTAAAAGAAGATCATTTTCAGCTTTTAAGTCAGTGACTCAAAACATCGACAATGTTTTATGTTCTTGGTAAAGCTTCCGTGGTTGGCTTTTCATCATCAAAAACAGACCAAAACTCTGTCTTAAGATAGTATCTATTTTATTCAAAATCGTTTCATTTATGTAGGTATGTTCTAGCCTGGTTTAATTTAATTCCATTACAAGAAATCTGTTTTCCAATATTCTATATATTAAAATTTTGTAAATATGTTGTAAAAGAGAAATTGTTTTGATAGTGTAAAAAAGTGCGCACTTTTACATATTTACAGAATTTTGAAAAACATAATTTGAAATACAGAATTTTGAAAAACAGAATTTTGGTCATGCAGAATTTTGTATAACCAGAATTTTGAAAAAAATTATTTTTGACATGCAGAATTTTGAAAGAAGAATTATGACCCTACAGATTTTCGACCCTAGCTCAAATTGAATACTGAACACAAAAATAGCACTTCATAACGCAAAATTTTGAAAACTTTATCACCTTTAAGAAAAAAATCTCAATATTTTTCATAAATTTGCACACTGCAATTAAATTTCTCAAAAAGTGTTCATTTAAACAACTTGATTTAAAAAACAAATAATGGAAAAGAGTATAAGCTTTCAAAAAAATTATAGCACATTATTTATTTGCTTTCGTTGATTTTTAATATAAGTTTTCTCCCCACATGATTTTTTTGTTGGATATTATAGATTAAATTTTTTTATTTTTTTTGTATCGTAGAGGTCGCACTTTTTATGACGATTAAAATTTTCAAACGTTAAGAACTTGGTTATAATCATTCCTTCGCTTTTTTTTGTTCACCATATCTCAAGAACGAATGAAGATATCAACTTAATTAATTTTATTTTGTAGATAGACGTTTCAGTACGTGCAAAAAGGACTTTCAAAAAAAAAAAAACAATAAATGTTTTTTTACTTTAGCAATTTAAAAAAAGTTAAGTTAAGTTTCTTTAGCATCGAATATCTCAAGAACCAATTACGCTAGTGACTTCGAGTTGATTTTGTTCTACTCATACTAACGTGATAAAGAATCAAAAAGATATAAATAAAGTTGCTGAAAATTTTTGGAAAAAAGTGGTTTTCTCAAATATCTTGAAAACAAACAATGATATTGACTTTGGGTTAGTTTAATTTTACAGACTTACTTATAATTAAACATTTATAGGATTTGCAAAAAAATTCGACATATAGTATTTTTTAAAACCATAAAAAAAAAACAAAAACAACAAGAAACTGTACCAAAATCGTTGAAATTTGTTCTCCTAAATATCCTGAGATCACACAAAATGGTATTGGCTTTGGGTTAGCTAAATTCTTTACACTTATTCAATAAAAATTGTTTTTTTTTTAATAAAAAAAAAAAATAACTACAAGAAACTTTACCCAAAATTGTTAAACTTTTTTCGTCTCAAACATCTTCTGAACAACCAATGGTATTGGCTTTGGGTTACTTTTATTGTTCTCACTAATCTTCACTTGATTGCATATTGAATTTCTAAGAACTTACATATATAGCAGATCTTTAGTAGGGGATTTTTTTTTGAAAATAAAATAACATCGGGGTTATAGCTTCCGAAGGCACCAATGGGAATTTACCAGTGTGGGTCGCATCCAGCCTCTTTTTTATATGTTTTTTTTTCGATGAAGATTTCTAGAAGGATTCAAGTTAAAAGTTCAAATGAGCTCAACTCCATTCCATGCTCATTTGAACTTTTAACTTGAATTATAAATTCGGTCACTCCCCTCAAACAGAAGAATTTTCTTTTTAAATTTTCTTCATACTCAATTATTTCTAGAAAGATACATCCAAAGATAATTATATTCAATAACGACTTCAATATTATGTTTCACTTTGACAGTTGCGCCCTCTACCACTGACTTTAATTTTAACATGAGCTTTTAAGGCAAACCCTATCGGTATTATTTTGGAGACTTTCTTACTGTTAATTTTTGATTTTTTTTTTAATTCCTTAAATATATCTCGATATGGTACACCTGAAGCATTTATCTTGGTGTCAGCTCAAAAACTTCTTACAAACAATGTTCAAAATAAACAGAGTTTTAAAACAAAATTTATTTCGTTTTTCTGTTTAGTTTGGTGTGTGTTGAGGATAATTTCTTGTTTTATAAAATAAAAACGTTTTGTTGTTTTTATAAATTGCTTAACATATAAGGCCAAATACTAATCTTCCATACGATATGATGGAAAAATCCAAAAAGGGATTTTCGTAATGTTTACAATTTTTTCTCTTTTGTCTTTAAAGGTCAAATTTAATGAAATTAAAAAATATTTTCTTTTCAGGATAAATAAATTTATTTTAATATGTAAAGTATTTTTCGTCTTAAAACTAAATGCAAGACTAAAAAAACATTAAATAACAGGTGCAATATTTCGTACTCACTTTTTACATTGATTTAGAATGCTGTAAAATAAAAATGTCATTCCAAAAAACTATTTAACTTATTCATTAAACATTTACTTAGGTTTAACATTAAATTTCTTGATACATTTTTATTATGAAATTATTATTTTTTTTTTATTTTAACATCTAATTTCAATCTACATACATATACCATCCTTGAAAGTGTAACTAAATAAGTTCATGCATTCCAATGCAGTGACATAATTTTTGCAAGTAAAGGAAGTTAAGTATCTCCTCCCACATAAATAACACATCTAAGTGATATCGATGGCACCCTCAGAAGTGTATAACGACGTTCGCTAAGTAGGAAAAACAATCCATGCTATACAGCCATTTAAAAAGTTTGAACAAGCTTGATCGATTACCGTCATTTGAAATAATTTACCAACAACAAAGTTCTATTATCAGGGAATATTTTTATTTAAAATTTTATTTTTAAGCTGACATCAGAAAAACAAAACTATAAATTCAGTAAAAGCGAAAGACTAAACAAAAATACACAGCTATTTATTAACTACCTCAAGGATTTGGTAAAAGAAACAAAGTTATTATTGGGCATAAAAATGTGTGCCTATAGGTTATAAAAATTGATTTTTAATATCTTAATCTTTAAACTTTCTTTCCTTGGCAATTTCACCCCATATTGTCTACTTTTACGGAAATTGACAGGTTAAGGGACATATATTTACGATGTCATCACAATAAAGGAGTACATCCTTAAGTTGTTTTTGTTCTACACTATCCTGTCCTCTTTTTTTGTATGGTAGTGAGGCGTACTACCAACTAAGTGCAATTGAAGAGTGAAATGTGAATAAATGTTAAGAAATGAAAATAACAAAATGAAGACGTAATAAGGAACAAGGAAGTCAATTTAACACAACAGGTGAAGTGTATAGTTTCCCCTTGATATCCTTTCTTTTTTCTTCTACACAACAATTGAAATGTCTCAATTTCAATAGAAATCTTAATGTTAGATCAAATGGAAATGAATTGTAGCCAATATAATGTGTACGCAAAGGCACCTATAACTTTTTGAAATGGGTTTGAATAGTGCTACTGAAGGCATTTTTTGGTTCGTTTAGCTTATGACAGCTTATTTTGAACCTTTTTGTATTTGCAATAAATGAAGCTGAAGCAAATATCACCAGATGTACATTATATAAATTGGAAATTTTAAATGTTTCCTTTGCTATAGCTGCATAATAAGTTCACTGTGGCGTATACGTATTTTATTATACTCAAAATTAAATTTGGTTGATACATTGTTTTTTTGTTCATTTTGTCACCAAAACCTTGAATGTGGGTTCAAGGCTATTCTGAGGTCCTTTAATTTCCTCTTACCTCAGCTTCAGGTACAAGCTGTTTTTTAGTCCAATTTGAGAAATCAATTATTTTCCTGTTCCTTGTTTACTCTTTCTTAGTATTTCTGTACAATCTTAATTATGTACATTGGAGAAGTCCAGTTATAGATCAAGATTCGATTCAAAATATTGAAAAACAATTTCCCAATTTTTGTTTCCGATTTTTATTTGACCCCCTTGGTCTCGCTCTTTTCACTTTAAGGTACTAACTATGGGCGAGGAAAGGGTAATTTTTATAGCATGTGAAAATAAGAACGTGTAGACTAGAGGAACATGAACAATGTCACGCTCAATCTTTTTTAAAGTCACAAATTCATTCTATAATATGCTTTTTAGATAAAGTTTTTGTTTTGAATAATTTTCTTAAAAAAAATATTTTTAAACTTAAAATAAAAAATGAAAATTTTAAACCGGTTCAAAATACACATGAATTAACGTTATGAAAATATCATTGTTTTTTCACGTGAATTTTTGATACACAATTTGGTGATGGAATTTGTAAAAAATAAATTGATTTTTATGAAACTTATTTGACTGAATCTTGAAATATTTTTTAAAGAATTTTTATTTTTGTTTTGTATTTTGTTGTATTTTCCTTTCTTGTGTTATTTTTGTATTTTTGGTAGCAATAAAAAAATTATTTGACAAATATCAGACTTTTCCACATCAATAGGCTTAATATGCTTAAACCTTTATTTTTTAACCTTCAAAATTTATAAAATGCAACATTATTTTAAAATTTAATAATAATTTTAACAAAAAAATCTCTTAAAAATAGACGAGTACTATATTTTTAACAAAACACTTTAAATTCAATCCATTTTACGAGCGCTCAAACTTTAAAGTGGTAGCAATAAGTATTAATTGATAAATTTATACAACTGCCAGCATAGTGCAAATTAAATACTTTGAACCTTGAAAATAAATTATTTAATATAATCTGTTCCAGTATTGATAAAAGAGAAAAAAAAAACAGTTGTCACATCGCAAATGTCTGACTGTATTTTAAGTTTCATATTTTAATAGAAAATACATTTCTGAAACATTACTTTATTATTTAGTTACGAAAAATATTATGACAACTTTTTGGTAGGTTTCACTTCAGTCTTGTTAAACTCTTCTAAGACTAATTGATCTGTTGCTATTAAGTCAACAAGAACATGTGAAAGGAACCTCTCAAAACTTGTTGCAGTCTAGTTAAAAGAATCTTATTTTAAAAGGTTTACATATTCATAACACAAGTGTTACGAGTAACTACACAGTAACTAAAATTTAGTTACACAATAGGACCGCCCTTGTGCTTTTTCGGTAACAGTGATTTGTTCTTTTTTAACAAATACTACCGTCACTTTGTTACTCAGAAGTGTACTACAACTTATCACAAACATAGCGTGTCCCTTGGGCACACATACATACCTACACATGTACATACATACATATGTAGCTTTAAATTTTTTTTAAACCTCTTTTCAAATATTTTGAAAACACAATAAAATAAAAACCTTATTCTTGAAAATCATTCACTTTCAAAACTCTTCAATCACTTATCCTTATTGGAAAACATATTTTCCCGCACCTATCCTCAACAAAATCCTGCTTTAACAACAAATTGATCAGCTTATACCTTATTTCTTCTTCAATTCATCGGATTCAATAGAACAAAGTGAATTTCAAAAATAACTTATACCAAATCATTGCCAACATATAACCACAATATACAAAATCGATTTGATTCAATTTAAAATGCTAATAAAGCTCTTTTCCCAGTCACTTTTCCACATCACTCTACCTATGAATTTGTCTCAGAGCGATTTTTTTTATCGGTGTCTCGAGTTGTCCTTTTAATAAAATTATACCATGGTCCATGGGACGCACCCAAACACACACAGAATCGAAGATACAAGCCAGTAGGAGTGCCGTTTGCTGGTACACGAGAAAACTTTGTTTGCGTTCTTGAATATTTTTAAACTCTTCAAAACGTTTTGTAGAACATAAATTGAATACCATTGTTGTTGTTGTTGACGGTGGTGCTTTGCCTATATCCTAAAGAAATAACTTTATTTCCTATGGTCCGTAGGGAATATAATAAAATATTGCTATTAGGGCGTTTGTTGGTTATTTGCTGGATGTGCTTACGCACTCATGACACTTGGGATTCAATATCTTTTATGAAATTTTGTTTCCTTATAAGTGCGGGTATCGAGTATGTATAGATAGCTAAAGGACACTTTGTCGAGAATCTATATTCGATTAATTAAATTATGTATTATTTTCTTTTGAGAAGGAACTACCAATTGCGAGGCTTAATTCGTTAGGGTCAAGTGGCAGAAGACTGGGAATACCTCTTCTTTACCTGAGTTGTCGCCACAAACATTGAAAACAAAATTAAATTCCCTTCGAAGAGTGCAAGTGACTCATAAGACTTCCCTTAAACTTTATCTCTAATCAATGCTGGTAAAGAGATCTAGAAATTCCATGGAAAAGTGGTCATCGTCTCGGTTTTGCTTTGTTTCGTGCCAAGTACAGATAGTTTTTTGGCAAACAATAGAATGCAGTTGCGTTCTATTAAAAATGACTTATATAGATATAGCCCTTTTATCCTGGTGCTTTTTAATAGATTTTGGCGCTTGGAATACTATAGGGTGTTATTTTTTAAAGTGAAATTTCTCAAGCGGTGGTAACCTGCTGAGGGTTACTTAGATTTTTTTTCTGATGGAAGCAGACCTTATTATTTGTACGAAAGTAGACTCAAGACTCCATATTCTTAATAGTCTATTTACTTCGTATCAAACTATCCGTTGTCATTGGACTGCAAAGAAATGAAGCGAGAAAAACATATGCTTTGGGATGCAAAAGCACTTCGGATGTTTAAGAAAATACACATGGATGATTTTTGTAATTTTCCTCGTCTTAATTGGTAGTACAATGAGGAGTAAAAATTAACTTAATATTTTAAGACACAATTAGCCGTGTATTGATGTGAAACTGGGGTTTAACTGATTCATGGGTCTTCCAACAAGACAACGACCTCAAGCACACATCAAAATTTGTCAAAGAATGGTTACTCCGATGGTACCTCTTAGCAATTAGAAAACTTTTCATAATCCTCAGGCTTAGACCTTATGTAGCATTTGTGAGACTATCTGGATTAACAGATCTAAAAGAGGAACATATTTAGCTAAAAGGCACAAAATTCAATTCAATTTGAAGAGTGGCCAAAAAACCACGTCAAATTGGCAAGGAAGCTAGTAGAGTCAATCCCCATACTCTTCCCTTATGTCCTAGGGATAAAAGAGAAGCAGACGAAGTATCGGTTTTTTCGCTTTATTTGAACAGTGTTTACTTTTTTTTGACGCCATTAAAATGAAGGACGTTTTATATAATACAAATTCTATATACTACTGACATATTTTAATTTAACGAACATTCCCAACTGTCAACTATCAGAATTCTTAACCCAAAATAAGAAAAAAATATCAAAATTATTAATAACATTGCTCAACATTTGGGACTCTAGTTTTTCAAAATTCAGTACAAATCTGTATTGGAATCACTTGATTTATGTAAACATTAATTCAGGCACATTTTGAAATACATTTTATTAATTGTTCCTGAATTTGAAAATGTATTTTTTTTAGTTTTGAAATTTCGGACCAAGCTCTAACCTAAATTGTGAAGTCCGCACTTGAAAAAGAAAAAAAATAGTGCAATGAGTTCAACATCTTTAAATCATAAAATGTGAACGATTTCAATTATATTTACCAAGAAATTGTTTGGGGTATGATTAATGTCACCAAAATTCAACGAATGAACCACTGTGTGCAACCTTGCAGTTCCATCTGACACTTAGGGCCAGTTTTTCAGTGCAGGGTTAAAATCAGAGTAAGTTAGTCCTGAAAGTAAATTAACTCGGCCTTAACTCAGGAACAGTTTTTCAATTGAGGATTAACTATACATTTCAGCTGTAAAAAATCTACTGAAATCGATTGTCGAGACTATGGATGTCACTCTTCTAGTTTTAGGCCTTTCACGCATCGAAATCGAGATGGCACCATAGCGGAATTGCACTGACAATTACTTTCATTATCGAAATCGAGATGGCATCATACATGAAAAGCCATTAATTTGGTCCCTGAGTTAACTCATCAAGTTGGCTTAGGATTTGGATTGACTTAAAAACTTATTTCTGGAGCTAACTCTGGTTTCATCCATAGTGATATCCATAGTGTAACACATCGATGACGATATATTTTTGACAGTTGAAAGATAAAGTTATTCCTAAACTGAAAACTTTTCCCGCATTTAATTTGGGTTTAATTTAATTTCAGGATAAGCTAACTCTGATTTATCTGAGCGTTTATCCTGAACTGCATAACTGGCCCTTAATTTGAAAAGGATAGTTCATAAGATTTCATATATACCGTTTTGAAGTTCTAATGCAATCCAGTTTCAACCAGTTTCCGATCTCCGCAAATTTGTGGTTTTCAAAGAAAATTTTGTTTCCTTTCTAATTTACATAAAAACAATAATATACATATATGTATGAACATATTTCAAAAACACCCTATACATAATTTGTAAGTAGACGAAAATCTAATTAAAAACAATTGGAGCTTTAGAACAAAGCAAAACTGTTCCTGACAAGGATGCTATTAATTAACACCTTGCGGCAAATGCTAAGAGCTTCTGAGAAATAGGGACAGTAGTATTAAAAAAGTTTAATTTAAAGTGAATTGACTCTTGTTCATAGCTCACTGTTTCAAACAGAACAACCAAAGTCTGGGTCTTTGATCTTTAGGCAGGCATCCAAAATTGAAATAAAAAGTGGAATGTTAAAAGTAAAAACTTTTTCCTCTTGTGCTTTTGTGTGCATGGGCTTTATAAATTCTATTATGAAGTTAAAAGCATTTCAGTTTTTTTTTTTCTGTTTGAGACTTTTCCTGAATGATCAATTTGACATGGGATTTAAGTAAAAATGACATGACGTACTCAAATAATAATAATGAAAAAAAAATAGAACCGGTGGTGCAAAAATCTTTTTCCTAACTTTGGAATTGAAATTTTTGTTTGATGTCTGGCCTCTGAATGTGTCATTTTGCAACAATATATGAAAAAATTTTGAAATTTGATATAACCGGAATGGGTTTATGGAATGCATTCTCCTACGAAAAGTTAAAAGAGGTGTAAAAATGTCATTGATTAATTAAGTATGAGAAAGGTACTAGACACAAAATATACATGTTCATATTATGTGTACAGTACATATGTATATGCATGAGCACAGGACGGTATACATGCGTACATATATAAAATAGGTGCACATAATAGAGTTTTTGGCTTTATTTTATTTTTTTGCAGAAAAAGATTGGTATAAATGGCGGATTTTCCGAATTTAACATTTCCGAAATTCAATTATGAGACCCCGGCCTCATTTGTAGGGCAAAAACTGAGTGCTTAGCTTGAAAGTGAAGGGGGTTTGGGTACGAAATCTCGCATTCAAAAACTCGCATAACGAAATCTCTTAATTAATTCCAATTAAATTTTAAGAAGTATCCTACCTTCTGCAAAAAATGTAAGTCCAGTTCCTAAGGAGGCTTCGGTACAGGGGCAATCTAGACAAGAAAAACTTGTCAAATGCTTGTAAGGCTCTCGCTAGAAAAAACTTATTTGTATCCCATCACAAATACATCATATATGAATATATAACAAAAATAAAACACAAATATTTTATGCCCATCATACAATAGTAAGAAAAATTAAAGTAGGTAGATACAAGGATATAGTTTTTTATTTTCAAAATTTCACATCTGTATTGCAAAATAGCTCAGTAGTTAGCGTGTTGGATTCAGAAGATAGCAAGATCGAATCCAAAATTGAAATAACTTTTTATTTATTTTGTTGTCTCTCTAGGCAAAGGGTACATAAGAGGCAAGGCCCTAGAGAAAAACGATAATTACCGTTGCTAGACCCTTGCTAGCATCAACGTTAAACTTGCTAGGGCTTCGTTGAAAACTTCATTATTTTTCCAAATGGGACTTCACATTTTAAATATTGAATACAAACTAAACACATTTAGTTTCTTAAAAATCAAATTTATTTAAGTTACCAAAAATATGAAGTTAACCTTTTTTTCTAAAAACTATTTTTTTTCTTAAGTTGAAAACAAGTTTTCGGTTTCAAGATTTTATTTTCCTTTTACAAGATTTCAATTTTTCAATGTGAAACCCAAAGAGATAGTTTGCTGCGAGATTTAAACTTGTGAGATTTTAGTTGAAATTTGCGAGATTTTTCGGTGCGAGATCTAAATGCAAGATTGTTAATAGCAATATTTTGAAATTGCGAGATTTTTAAAAACAAGATTTTTAATTTGTGAGATTTAGTTGTTCGAGATTTTTTAAAAATAAATGCGAGATTATTCGAGACATTTGTTTGTGGGATTTTGTACTGCTCCTAGGATGAGGCGATATTGTCCCAAAATCTCGAATAACGAAATCTCGCATTTATTTTCAAAATTTTTAAAAATGAAATTTCGGCAAATCAATATTATTTTAATTGCATTTATCTCAACAATTTCGAATAGGAGATTTTAAAAGATTCGGCATATAAAAGCTTGAATTCTATAACAAGGTCTCTGCTTTAACCTTGCCTTCATTACACCAGCTCTCTCAACGCATCTTATGCGAATAACCCTGCTTTATAATAATGCTTTATATATTTTTTTATGTTGCACAAAATTCAAAATAATGTATTAATGACATATATCATACGTCATATACCCATCATACAAATCTAAGAAATTTGATTTAAGGAATATTATTATTTATTATTTCGATTTTCAATCCGAAAAATCAAATTAAATAAAATCAATATCAATCAGTGTTGACAATTTCATATGTAAAGCAAAATAAACAAAACAATCTGAAAACAAAATTTCATGCAGATAAAATGTCGATGCGTATCCGCCATGAACATCATGAAGTGTGTTGACTGTTGAGCACAAAAATATCGTCGTATTTCAGTTTTCAGTAAACAAACAAATATATAAAATTTTATAAATGAGGCTTGAGGCGTAAAAAAATCAGTTCTATGTATATCAAAGCAAATTATACTATAGAATGAAGAATGTTATTTTGGAATATGAAAAGTTGACTTTTCTCGTTCCTCAGTTTCTAAAGAACTCATCAGATGAAAAAAAAATATTTAGATATCACGAAGGAAATTATATTTCCAACAAAACAATGATTCTACTATATAAAATAAAGTTTGAATAGAAATTTTTGTTAAAGAATAATAAAGAATCTTTTGCGAAGTATTTTTGTTTACATTTAACAGGTCACGGCTAATTTATTGTTATTGTTGATTCAACCCAACTTTTTTTATCACCTCTTTTCAATAGAAAAAAAAAATAACTCTATATTGACATTGGCAAAGTGTTGATACAGATTTTGGTTTTTAAAAGAGAATAAATATATAACTGAGAAAATCAGTATATTTGAACATAATTAAATCACATAGCAATTTTTCATTGTTATTTTCAAGCCCAGAATGTAGTGGAATCAAGCATAATAAAAATTGTCTAACCAGCACGAATTACACACTTGTTATCGATATTTTGCTGGAAACCTCATTATTTCTTTGATGGCGTCGCTAAAGGCCACTTTACACGATAATAGAAGTCATATGACCTGTCATTATATTTTCTGTATGATTTCTCATATGAGCTGTCATTTCAAGTCAAATCATACGGTTATCATTTTTTTAGGTTTACACGTCTTTACTTCGCATTTGATTTTCTCTATGCTTATCTGTCAAAACCGAAATAAAAGAAAAAAAACTCATAAACAAATAAGTTTTTGTAAAGTAAAATTATTTTTTTGGAATTATCATTTAAAACTCAATTTTTTTGTAGAAATATTTTTATTTGCAATAATCGAATTCACTTTTTTCCATGAACACAACAATTCCCGTTTGACTTCTCAAATGGTAATTATAAGTTATAATTAATGGCTGCAGTTCTATAATGTCAAAAAAGTCATATACATAGGCTTTTTGCTTTTGAGAAGTCATATGAGACCTATGAGGGTGTTCAGATGATATGGTATGATTTTTTTAATAGGTCATATGACTTCTTTTATTGTGAATGAACAAAAATTGAAATCTAAAAATAATTTAATTTGATGACGAGTCTTTTAAATCGATGAAAATCTGACTCATCTTTTATTAATCTGGGCAGTGAGTTGAAAAGTTTAACGCCTTTTTTAAGGCCACTTTACACGATTATAGAAGTCATATTAATTCTCAAATGAGCTGCCAAACAAATCAAACCAAACCGTCTGAACACACTCATAGATCTCATATGACTTCTCAAAAGCAAAAAGCATATGACTTTTTGACATTAGAACCGCAGCTAATTCCATTTGAGAAGTCAAACAGGAATTGTTGTTTTCATGGAAAATAGTGAATTCAGAGTATTGAAAATAAAAATATTTCTACAAAAAAATTAGAATTTTGAATGAAAACAACAATGGATAGTTCCAAGAAAGTAATTTTGCTTTACAAGAATGTATTTGTTTACGAGTTTTTTTCTTTTATTTTGGTTTTGACAGATAACCATAGAGAAAATCAAATGCGAAGTAATGACGTGTAAACCTAAAAAAATGATAATTGTATGACTTGACTTGAAATGATAGCTCATATGAGAAATCATACAGAAAAAATAATTGACAGGTCATATGATTTCTATTATCGTGTAAAGTACACCTTACATCACAGATTTTTGGGTACTGCTGCTTATAATTTTGAGAATGTAAATATATGTAATATATTAATATATTATTTTTAAACAAAAATGGCATTCATACAAGGAAGTATGCATGAATAGCCTTATAATTCATTATAAGGAATATTTATACAACGTTTAAGCCAACGAAAAGGTAAAATTTTGCGGTGTCGTAAACGTTTTTCCAATTTTTTTATATCAAAAAAGGATATTTTCATGAAACATATCAATACATAGTTACAATTATAAACGTTGAAGCCGAAAACTTTGTGCTGACGACGTCGTAAACGAAGTATCGAATTAGTACGGGAAATCTCTCACAGCGACAGATCTAAAATGAAGAAACCGCAAGTAAATCACTTGCAGCAATTACTTGCTTGCAAGTACTTTTCGGGTCGTCACACAAGGAATGTTTTACTTGCAGCAATCATTTTACTTTTTAACTTTCTGCAAGTACTTTACTTGCACGGTGTGGCGGCACCTTAAATTCTGTTACATATAGAAAACACTCAATAAAATCATAACTAGTACTTTTTGTTCAAATATTTTTGGTAGGTATAACAAAAGTATAATAAAAGAGTCATCATATTTTAACAAGTAAATTGAAATTGACCACCTTTAGTCTTTACACATGCTTTGAGTTTGTAAGGCCAATCAGATACCTCTCCAGACTTAATTTTAAACCTTTTCGATTATTGTGCAATTTACGAGAGGCCATACTTTCCAATCTGCACCATTTGACTTATTTCAGCAGACTCAAATTAGAACTAACGGAGGGCCAATCGTCAGCCAAATCTTAACTGACGTTTTGCTTTGTGGGCTGGAGCCAAGTTCATTTGAAGTATACCCAGTATACTTTTAAGATAATAGATCGTCATTCAGGAGCTCCACTGCTTTCTCCAGAATGCCTTTTTGATTCTTATCTCCCTGGTCATCACTTTCTGCTACCGCAAGGGTTTTATTTGAATGCGTGGTACCAATGTTCCCATCAACCTGTCCGTCTCCCCACCCTTTTCGATCTACTTCAAAGACTTTTTATCTTCTAGGATGTTTTTTTGTTCCGTTTTTTTTTTGCCTCACTCGAATATATGACTAAAACATAGAGACTTGGGAGCTTTTAAGTTAACGAACTCGATATTTCTGGACTTGATAAGTTTTTTTATTGACACATTTGATCTTTGACGCTCTGTGCTGCGTTAAACGCAATGAATCAAAATATTTATGATAAATTTTATAATAATAGAACTTATTGCACGACAACGGACGTACATACATACTTAATTTCTAACGTATAAAACCTCATCTCAAGGTTTTTGTGACTTATCTGTTATAAGCATATTATTACTACTGCTTGTACTCGCATAAAAACACATTACATACACACATTTTTTCTAAATACATGATAACCGATAGTCTGCTTTTAAAAATAACTAAAATTGTGAAAATAGATGATTCCGGGATAATCATCTATAAAAAATATTTTCACTCCATCCAATCGATATTTTTGTAGGATGCATCATCACAACAGTATAAAATTATATTTTCAAGTTTAAATATATGTACCTACATACAAGCTATGTATAGCCTCCGGGCTAAGCCACGTGGATAGATCCGCATTTAAAATCAACCCTACATTCTTAATATAGTAGGTTTTTACGTCATCCAAGTCTAGATAAAATTGTAAAGGTTCCATTTCTGGATTCTCTGATGATAATGCGAATCTTTTAAATGACTTCATTATTTAAACAAAAAATATTACTATTTTGTTTTAAATTTTAAAAACAGAGGATAACTGATAATTATAAGCTTATACCAACTTATAAAGACAATCTTATTGTCAAGAAATCTTTCTTACAATTAGAACATTTAACTACATAACATATTTATGAACAACTTTTGAATTCTTTTTAAAATGTTTATGATAACAATCTTATCGTATATCGTAATTTAAGTTTCATTATGTATGAAAAGCTTTCGATTTGTTCTATTTCAACACGTTCGTTGCTAGTCATACCAAACGAGGACTACTTGAGTTGACTGTGTAATGTGGATGCTCAACCTAATATGTAATTTCGACATTTACAATGTGTAAGAATGTTGTTTTAACAGAGGCGAATGAGGTAAGTTTTCCGGACCGACCCCAAATTCAAGGGCCCTTAAAAATCCAAAAACCATTTTTCATAAAAAAACAATACTTAACAAATTATAATAACTAGTACGTCCAGCTCTCGAAACTTGGTGTACGTGCGTAATTGTGTATTTTGTTTCCAGACTGCTGTATGTTGTATCTTTGGCTTATTTTGGTTGCTTGTAATTTGTGGTTGAGATTTATTTTTATTAACAACTTCACACCCAGACAATGAAAGCAAATTTGTCACTTCAATTCCATTTGAATTCAATCTTTTGATCTGGAATTGTCATAAGCCTGGGTCGAAATTTCGATCCTTCGATCCACTCATGTAAACATGCTAAGATCACTTATTATTATTTGCAGCACTGAACGCTGCCATCAGACATTCCAGTAGTCTTTCCAGTCAGTGCTGGAAATTTGGTTCGCTGGTGGGTGGAAAAAATCGATATGTCACATTTAAGTTAAGACAAATAATTGCTCGGTCTCTCTCTTGCTCACACTTATTACGCAATTTTATTTTACGGTTTTTAGTTTTTGTGTTGCAGTTATATAATAAATGTTTGCTTTCTGCACTTCTGTGCAAAAAACGATACAGCGATGGACAATTTATATGCCTTGGGCTTCGCGTAAATTGTACTACAAAATTCGTGTTTTTCGTTTTATTATATGATGATTTTTAGTTGACTTTTCATACTCTGAATTAAAATCTAAACTCAGAATTGGTCAATTGGATCAGCTTTTAGAATAAATTAAATCCAAAACTTATGTTATGTTTCATCATTAATCAATTTTTCTGATATATAACTGTCGTTTTTCGTTTTTCTTATTAACTGCTCAAGCGATTTCCATCAAAATTTTTATGCAAAATATCGTCTTGAATGTCAATAATTTGCAGTGCGATCCCAGTCTTTAGATTAACAAAATTCAGATCATAATTTCAAAAAATTATTAGAGGGCGAAAAAAAGTTAATTTTTGCAGACCAGTCTTATTGTTATTCGGACGAAGGCTTTTATTTTGCTCAGTTCGTTTACTTTTGTATCTACTTACAAAAGTAATTTTTGCGTTATGCCAAGGAACCTTCATAATAGTATTCCCAGCCTAATTGCACCTCACTTTATTCATTGTCACGCCTAAATGATCTAACAAACTGCAGCTAACAATCTGAAAACATGTACACTTTTCAATAAATGGGGTTTCATAAAATTAGACAAAATGGTGGGTGCAATTAAGCGGCGAACACTGTATATGTTAATTTCAACTTTTTTTTGCGGAGAATTTATTAAGCTCTTTTTAGAAGTTTTCTTTATGAATTAATATGGTACCTACTTTTTATTTCACATTTGGAAACTATCTATTTCCAGGATTTGTAAAAGTTAATTAAATCATTTTGTAAAATAAAAACCTTATTGGCAAGTGGTTTGGTTTGCAGAGTAGACATACATATTTAATTGGCCAAGATTCCAGTCAGCGTCATCGACCTAATTAAAACAACTTAATTAGCTTTCTCTTGCATACCTTTGGGCAAAAACCGCTAAAACTACCCAGATGCAAACCTAACAAAAGCAGGTTAAGGTCAAGTAATGCACCGCACCAATAATGAATTTTGTATTTTAAGTTCTTTTTTGTAAAATTGCGTGCTGTGCCTTTCGTGTTTGTCTCAATTTTTGCTCCTTCCTCCTTTACAATGTAATTTTATCTTAATTTTCAACTGAAAGTTTGCACTTCTTCAGTTAATAATTTGCTATTCCATCCATCGTTGCAATAGAGGTAAACCATGCTCTTTCTTCTGTGGAATTCCTTTCTATTAATTTGTATTTTCTTCCTTCCTTCCGTAATTTCTTCTGCTCCGAAGGATTGTAATACAAAAAGTAATTATGTTGTCAGATTGAAAATAGAAACGTCTTTCTGGGGCTTTGTGTTGATGATGATGATGATATGGTGATGATTAGGTAACTTTCTCTAGCTGGAGAAATTAAAAGTTTTTGGTTCTTTAGTACCTGCCAATCTACTGCACTGAAAGCAATAATTGTATACAGGATAATAATGGACCTATGGAAGATTCATCAAACGAATTTGCAAAGGCAAATAGCATAATCAAGTTAAGAACTTCTTTTTCAAAAGGTTAGAAGATCAAAATACTAGTTATTTATCTGCAGATAAAATGGAGAACCGATAGTTTAGGTTCTTTCTTTGAAACTCAAGCTTAAAAACAATACAAACATACCATCTGTTTTTCACATGAATAGAATCTTTAAATTTTTGATAAATGAATACATTAACACTTAACAAAAAAAATTAAAATTTAATAGTTTTAAACATCAAAAAATTATTTAAATCGAAATTAAGCTGTAAGAGCAGTTAATATTTCTATTGTTGGAAAAATTTATTTGTGAGAAAAATTATTTGTTATTTAAATGGCTCCCGTATGTTCCTGTTCAGCACAAAAATGTATGAAACCGGGCAAAATAACCCGTAATGGGTATCTTAACTTTTTAAGAGAATTCCGACAGAAAAATTGCGGTTTATCTGCTGTTGAAACCGTTAGAAGAGGAGCTCAAAAGTGGAGGTCCATGTCCTCAAAAGAGAAAAGTAAATACAATGAAATGGTATGAAATGATTACTAATTTCAAAAAAATTTATATTTATTTTAATGTTTTTATTTATATGCACCATAGGCAAAAAATGCCCCAAAAACTGAAAGGCGTATGAGGCGAATGCGAACTCGTCGCATGAGGCGAAGACGATAGTGTTGGTCGAACATACATGCGTTAAATAAATGTTATTAAAAAAAATATTATATTAATATTAAAAAAAAAAACTAAATTACCTACTGAAGATTTTATTTTAAAACTGGTTTCTTTTACCTAAATTATGTATGTATGATATTGTAAAGCTGCGTTCAAAAAAATAAGAGTTCTCTTCCCTCTTTACTATTTTTACCATTTTAACGGTTTTTGTTTCACTGAAACGCCAAGTGTCGCTTCTTGAGATGTGTCGCTCTACTGGCGTTTTTCTAAAACGACTCGTAATAACGGTGATTTTTATGTAGGGTGCTAGTTATAGCTATCATTGAAAATTTTAATGATGGATTTTGAGGCGTTTAAGAAGTAAAACCATTTATTTTTTTGGTGAACAAATAAAGCTCAATACTTAATTAATATTTCTAGTCAAAAAAAAATTCAAATAGGCCCAACGAAAAAATATACAAACAAAATATTTCTAAATATTTGAAAACCCACATTTCAAAGTTTATCAACTATCAGTTTGATAATTGAAATTCGTAAGTCATACATACGAGTTTTTAAATAAACCCATTTTGATCTACGTTTGAAGCTGAATTTTGGCCTTCGTTTTAACCGTCTGTGTAAGTTGCTCGTTGTTGATTTTAACAGTCTGTAGGTTATTTAACCTTCTATAAGCGGTCATTAAAAAGATATTATTTTTTATAAGAAATAGCCAAAAAAAAAAAAACAAAAATAACGGTATTTTTACTTAAATGATAAAGTGTTTGAAAATATCTTATTCTCATTTTATAGAAAATTATATAATGATTTTAATTATATACAATCTTATGAGGACTTTTTCGATACGAGGCTCCAATAAAAAGATATTGAGACTTCAAAAAGGCTCGATTTTTGAAAATGCTTGTTTTTCGGGCCCAAAATGATTCGCACCGCGCCCCCAAGGAAAAATTAATTTCCAAGCTAAAATTTTCAAACGCAATTATATTAATTTTTCTATAATAAATACTCATATTTTCGTAAAATAATGTTTTTTGAAACGCCAGTATCTTATTAACGATCAGTCATAGAAAAAAGTGTTAAAAAACAATTTTGTTAGAAATTCACATTATCTACAAATTTTGCATTCATTACTTTTTAATACCATGTATAATTTCAAAGTTATACGCGAAAAACAAGTATTTTTGACATTTAACGTAACCTTGTAACGCAAGCCAGATTCGCACCGGGTGGCACTTTATGAGAGGGGACAAATTTTGCGCCGGAGCGGAGAACTAATAGGTATTAACTGTAAGATTTTGCCACCCTCAGCGAATATTTTCATGCGAATTTCTGAATCTAATCCAGGTGGAAGTCTAAATGCTATACGCATTAAATTTCGATGACCGAATCCACGGTTCCATGAATTCAAATACCAATACGAGAAACCACCTTGCTGATAACCGAAAGTGACGTGCAGATCGCATAGTTATGAAATTTTGTCGACGGCGGTACTGAAACCAAACATTTTGTTCTCAACAGAAAATTACTATTAGAATTCATTTGAACGATAGATAGGCAAATACATACATACATAGGTAGAAATTAAGAAAATATTGATTAAATATTCAAAATATTATGAAGTTCTTAAAAAATTTGCGGTTATTACAGCGAGAAGATATACACAAAACAACCTTTAATAAAAACAAAATACCTATTCCCATTAAAATGTTCTAAAATGTTAGAAAAAGTATTTTTTTGTAAGTTTTTCTGAAATTTTGGAAAACAGAAATTTTTAAATTATTCTTAAAAAAAATATGAAACATTAAAAAAACAACCCAATTTTGAAATATCGATTTTTCAAAAAAAAAAATATTTTTTAATGGGAAATCATTTTTTGCAAGTTTTAATCGTAAGTATTATTTATACTTTTAAAATTTTAAATTAACTTTGAAATTCCAAAAAATACTTTTTTGAAAATTTCGGTTCAAAATACTTTTAGAACAGTCAGTAAATCAGTTAGTAAATCAGTCACATAGTTTTCAACAAAAATAAAAATCAATATTGTTGAGCTGTTTTTGAGAAAATAAGATTCGGTATAATTGGTAAACAAATTATATGGCAGGTAGAAGGTATCATTACTTTTGGTTAAAGTGAAAAAATAAATGAAAGTGTAAACAAAATCTCCAACCTTTTAAGAAATTACTTGAGATATTTTTTCATAAACAAAATCTTTGGAACCAAAGTTTTTTGAAAAAAAGCATTAATAAATTTTACCTAGGAAGTAGAAATGAATTATAAATAATAAATTTATTTTTGCCGAAAAATTTTGTAAAATTTTGTTGTTTATATAGTTAGAAGTTTTCTTGGATTTGAATATTTACAAGTTTGGGGGCCGTAAATTTTTCCACCGCCCCGGCCGGCAGAAACGTACGCCATATGCACTCTCCATCGTTGAAAAGCTTAGATATTTAAGAATTGATTGTATGAGATAGTTTTTGATGAATAAATGTTAAAATAGGAGACAAAAATTTCAAAAAAATACGTTGCCCTATTTTTGCACTCAAAGTATAAATATCAGTCAGTTTCCTCAGTAACTTCTACACAATCTAGAAATTGATAATCATCGAATGAAACGGTACAAAAAGACCAACTTTGAAAAAATAGCCAGATTGAAAACCACACGTCTAAAAAAAAACGCCCTTTATAAATGACGTGCAAGTGATTTAAAATTTTAATTTAATTTAATCGATGCCTTTGTTAAATTGAGGAAAAATTGTATATTTTGTGTTATAATAACAATAATAATTCATCGCTACAATGCAGAACTAGCCTTAGTCCAATTTTTTCAATTTTAAGTTTTTTTCATAAGAAGAAAGCCAGTTATATTCTGCACCTGCCTGTGTGATGATCTTGTTTCTACGCGCAGTTGTTAATTCACAGTTTTAATATTAAAATAATCCTATGCCCTGTCCTTTTTTCATTGTGCAGAAGTAACCTATGTCTGCTTTATAGACTTGACTTAAATTTTGTGTGCTTTACTAAAAAGTGCCTCTTAAGAACTCAAGAGTCACTTAATTCCAACAACAAATTATAAATATGTTTTTTAAGCCAATTTATTTAATAAAATAGTTTCTTAGTTCAAATTTTAAGATCGCTCTCCTGAAAAATTTCAAAATTATGACTTAGACTAGTTCTGCATTGTTACGACGAATAAAAACGTTTACTTAATGCATATCAATTCCTCACCATTTTAAGATTGTTTCATCACGACTACATGTCGTTATAACGTTTTTGTCATTTAAACATTAAACGGGATGAAAATATACCTAGGAAAATATACAATAACAATACACAATTTTGTTTTTAATTTATTTTAGAATTTTATTCAAAATGTTCCGCTTTTAAATTGTATGTTCTCTTACCGCTATATAACTTTCATGAAAATCGATACTCTTTGATTTTTCTTATGGAATATTTTAATATAATTTTATAAAGTCTCGGTTTTAAAACTCTCGTATTAAATTAAAATATTTAATAAAAATAATCTTAAGACTGTTTTGTTTACTTATTTAAAATTTAAAATTGATCACTTTTCAAAAAGAAGAACTAATATTTATTATGTTTATATATGTTGGAATATTTCAAGTTCTTTTCAATGTAAGAACCTTAGTTACATTTTTATCCAACAGTGTTTTTTTGTTTGTGACATGACAAGTAAAATATTTTAGTTTTTTTTATAAAAATAATATATGAAATAATGTTTTTTCTATTTATTTTTTCTTACTAGTGAACCGCTTAAAGTAATAAATGTTTGATGTTGTTCTTGGGTTCTTTTTTTTCTTTTCGTTTCACTAGATTCAAAACACTTGTCGCTATAACGCTAACAATAATGTTAAATTTTATTTTATTTATTTTTTAATAAAACATTTTTATTTGGTTTTAAGAAATATATCATCCATCAATAGTTTATATGTTCTATAATAAATTAATAAAAAAAAAACATTTTTTTGTAAAAACTAAAGCTTAACAACATTTTTTGTTTTAAATCATTTTTGATATAGACATAAGTATGTATAAAAACAAAAAAAAAGATATTGAAAAAATAGGAAAACAATATAATGTTATGTAGACATAAGTGCATTTTTTTAGGGTAGCCTTCAATTATTTTTCTTTTTCACACAACAGCATCACTTTAAAAATATGTCTTATTATTTGTTTTAGCTGACAAATACAAAAAAAGGTTTCGTTGTTAATTTAACGAAACAAAAATTAGCATTCTCTTTTAGGTTTTTGAATTTATTTCACTTGATCCTCAGTAGTCTTTAACTGACAAAGGAAACATAATTTGATTACTAATTTCTTCTGTTGCATGCACCAATGGATAAGTTATAACTTTTAAAGCATCAAACAATTCACAATAGTTTTCAAGAGAAAACATAAAAATGTTTTTTTGTATTATACTAGACTAAGGCCTACATGCTATAAAGATAGAGAGAAAAAGAATCAATACAGAAACAATTGTAAGCATGGAAATTTTGAATTAGGTTGTAAAAAGATGTCAATAGAATGTCTATCTCTCTTCGATGGGCTCAATACCTATCTTAGTTGCTTCTCCTTTCCTCATAGTCATCATCATCATCATCACGTGATGTTGCAGTCGCCGCTGATCTCTTGGTTTGACGAATTTCCATCGTTGATGTCGAGGGAGTAGTACGATAGGAACGTCTCGCCGATGGAGATTGATCAACAGTTGCATCTGCGATTTCTTCGTCATCATCGAAGTCTTCATAGTCCCCATCAACTGATCCACTAGGACTTCCAGGTGGGCTTAAAGCTTGTATTAATTTGCCCTTGGAATTATTCCACAGATGATTTAGACGCTCCCGTCCAAAAAGCAACAGAAACGCATCAATAAACTCGCGTGACTTTTCCTCCCATTTCGTGATGATGTCACCCTTTACCTCGGTCATAACACGACGACCGCGATCTTTCAGTTCATCCATTTTATTTTGTAATCTGAATTTTTTCTCGGACAGGAATGATACATTGAGATCTTTGGCTGAATAGCCTCGGGCCAGATTGCGACGAACATACAAATCGTAGTCCTTAACAATGCGTGCTACAATATCAGAGGTAGAAACACCTAAACAAAAAAATTAACGACGTTAAGTAATAGTTCTTAATTCAAACCGAATGTAAACTCACCTTCTGTGCGTTCAGTAGCCACAAACATTCCTCTTGCTTTCAATGGGGCATAAATATCATCGACACCTTCTCCGGTATATGGAATGTCATCGTGTGCAACAAAGTCAATTTTATGTTGGTCTATGAATTCATCTGTGAGTTCCCACGGGGCTTCTGGGACAACCTATGTACAAAAAATGAAATTATTAGAATAAATAAATTGAAACAAAATAAAAAACAAAGATTAACCTCATCAACATAGCGACAGTGACGAACACCTTCATAGCGTTCTGAGTCATTCATTACTGTACGACCCTTTTTACTATGAGTCAGTTCATCACTGCAAACACCAACGATCAAATACACATTGGGGAAAAGGTTTTTAGCCTGCAAAGAAAAAAGATTTTTTTTTAACATGCGAGTTCAAATGATGTGAAACAAATTCGAATTAATTTTTGTTGAGATTGTTTAACTGCATTTTTTTCATTTCGAAACCGGAAGGACATAGTAGTGGGTGTTCCAACAAGAGTTTTAATTTTAAATCATTCAAATTTATTAAAATAGCGAATCAAACTAAATGAAACAAAATCGATGCATATAAACTGTACAAACAAAAAAATAAACAATGTTCCAATTCTTATAAACAGTACAGCAGTACCTTTCTCCAATACTGCCAAATACCTTGGAATGACTTTGGACGCAAAGCTTAAATGCAAAGATCAAAAAGAAAAGAGACGAACTAAACTTGAAGTACAAAAAAATGTACTGGTTACTAGGAAAGAACTCTGACCTATCTATCCAGAACAAGCTAATGTTATATAAGCAAGTATTGAAACCCGTTTGGACATATGGCATCCAACTATGGGGCTGTACAAAGAAAACAAATGCTGAACCCATCCAAAAATTCCAAAGCAAGGTCCTTCATGGAATAATAAATTTCCTTGGTATATAAGAAATAGCGATCTACATCGTGACCTTCAAATTGAAATGGTTACAGAAGTGGTTAAAAAACACGCTGTATCACACAATCAGCGACTGCAAAGTCATACTAACTCCGAAATGGAGACCGTCTTAAATGTACGAGACAATGTTCGCAGATTAAGAAGAACCAAGCCTCACGAGCTGATGGTCTAAAAGCTATGGGAAAGCGTTATAACTTAAACTTCCCACAATGCGATTTATAAATTAAGAAAGAAAAATCATTTGTCGATCTTTCATAGATTGGTCCTGATTCACCGGTGGTTTTAGTGCGGTAAGAGTCCCACACTACTCAGTACCAATTCTTACCAAGTGTCTTTTGAAGATTTCCATCGGATAATAAAAAAAAATTTCTTAACAAACTCAATTTGGATAAAATTGCAGTTAGGCCACTATGGTTTTCACGGCCTCATTTGTAAAACAAAATTAACGATGGAAAATTTATAAAAAGCCCTAACTGCCATATAGGGCTTTTTAAAACAGTATAGTGGGTCTGTTTACTGTATGCAGCAGCTTATAACGGGTGATTTTTTAAGAGGTTTAGAACTTTAAAAAAAAAAACACAAAAAATTCGAAAAAATGAATGAAATATTTATTTGAATCGATAGTTTGAACCTTGCAATTTAATGTTTAAACATAATTTCATGCAAATGTTGACCGCGGCTGCGTCTCAGGTAGCCCATCCGCTGAGTCCAATTTTGGCATACTCTTTCACACATATCGGCCGGTATCTCACGAATGAATGCATGGATGTTGGCTTCCAGTGCGTCAATCGAAGCGGGCTTGTCCCTATAGACATTAGCCTTGACATACCCCCACAAAAAATAATCTAATCTAATAATCAAATCGCACGATCTAGGCGGCCAATTGACCGGCCCGAAACGTGAAATTAACTGTTCACCAAACTCGCCTCGCAATTGCGCCATTGTTTCGCGTGCTGTGTGGCATGTGGCACCGTCTTGTTGAAACCACATATCATGCAAGTCAAGAACTTCCATTTCGGGCAAAAAAAAGTTTGTTATCATCGCTCGGTAGCGTTCACCATTGACAGTAACGCTGCGATTCGCATCATCTTTGAAGAAATATGGCCCAATAATGCCGCCGGCCTCTGGCTGATCTTCACTCCAAATGCGGCAATTATGCTTATTTACGTACCCATTCAACCAAAAATGAGCCTCATCGCTGAACACAATTTCCAACATTTTGAACATTTCGAACCGAGCACGAATTTTGATAGTAAAATTCAATAATTTGCAAGCGTTGTTCATTTGTAAGACGATCCATGGTTAAATTGCAAACCAAACTGAAGCTGTTTGACAGTGACACAAGGTACTAAACACACGTCAGCTGTCAAAACCAGTGTTGCCAAAACCAAACCAGCTAAAAAATCACCCTTTAAAAGGCCCTATGTGGTTAGTTAGGGCTTTTTAAAATGTTTGCCCATATGATTTGTAGTTAGGGCTTTTAGAAATTGCCATTTTCTGTCTTATGTGATGATCTAGCAACAAGAAGTATATTCCAATAAATCAGAGACAATTCCTTAGCTACAAATTTGCAAAAAAAACTCAAAATCGGATATTTTGTTGATAAGGCAGAATAGCAATTTTAATATAGACTAACGTCAGAGCATCGCTTGGAATTGGTGAAATAACAGTATCATTCCTCAGAAAATGTATGTTTTGTTGTCAAACTCTTGAGGAATATAAATATGTTCAGAAAACTAAACCGACTAAATTAGTGCAAAATTGTCATTTTTTTACTCGAATAACAGTAAAATTAAATTTAGGTATGTACAGTATATTCTATAGACCTTTAAACTCAGCCATATCTACATAATGTAAATATGAATGTACTTATTTATGACTAATTAATTCACAAAACAAAAATTCTTTGAATTCTTACCTGCATAAGCTGTCTTGCGTGACCTTGATGGAACAAATCATATATTCCATCAGCATATACACGAACTCGTCTTGGTGTTTGTCCAGCACGTGCCATTTGGTAGGTTATTCTTTGCGTATAATCGCATCTTTCGCACTCTAGAATAGCTTCTTCATCTGTTGAGAAGGGCGCTGGCTTGCATATTGTCTAAACATAAAAAAAAAAATATGATAAGAGAATAAGAACATACAAATTTCATTTACGTTAAACATATTTTTGTTTTTGATAAGGAAATGTTAGGTATGTACATAAAGTATAAAAGTTTGTATGTGTTTTTATTATTATTGTGTATTTATTTTTAAATCAATGAATACTATGAATATAGAAAAAAAACGGAAAAACACTATTATCACAAGTTTATTTTTTGCGGATGTTCTGACTAACATAATTTCACTGGAACGTGAGGCTTTATTTGGCACCTTGCATTCCAAAAATTAAATAAACAGTCAAAAAATCAAATATAAATAGACCCAAAGATTTCATCTTTAACATTCTTTTATTTATGTATCTCTTATGGAAATATTTAGTTAGTAGTTTAGTTTTATTATAAAAAAAGATTTGTCTAGGTTCTTGTTGTTGTCGCGTTCTATTGTCAACGACTATTTTCTCCTATTAGAAACATCGTTGATTGATAAGCCACTTGCCTCAGCGTATGTCCGTGACAATGAATGTCTCTAAGCACCTTTCTACTCATTGCATGCCAGTATTCGTACTATTTTATTTTGACAATTAGAAACATTCTGAATTGCCAAGTAGCAGCAACAATGATAAATTTTTTTATTTTATCATCCGCAAACTTTAAGTGAATGATTCGTCTTTCGTCAATTGATGAAGGAAAAGAACAAATACAACAAAAAATATTAGAATTTATATTTATAAACCAAATTACGTAGTGCATTTTCTTTTTGTTTGTGTTGTTTATTTATTTGATTTTTTTTTTTTTTTTCTTTTTTTTCTTCGGCGTTATTTTATATCGCATGATTCGGATCAAAGTCTGTGGCATTATTATAAAACGACGTTTTTAGATGATTATATCATTAATAATCAATGTCAATTTTACTTAAAATACTATATTGGTAAATGGTACACTATAGACAAGTAATTGAACGGAGCGTGAAACTAAAAAGCAATATTGAAAAGCTTGATGAGAATGTATTTATGTATGTATATATACATATTTATATGTAGGTACAGAACTCAGCAAACGCTCAGTTTGAATAAATTGATGAAATGTTGGAACAGACCCTGGCTACTGCTCAATAAGGTTTAACAGTATACATACTTTTTGCATTTCATTGCTCGTATTTTTCACACGAAAAACATAAAATTCTATTTCCTTAGCGCACTGTTCAGGTTAAGTTCCACTTATTTTTGAGAGGAGTTATATGTTTGATGAAAAGCTTTAGGAACCCAATTTTTGATCGTCATGTGTCACTGATCATGGTTTAAAGTAACGTTTTATCATTAAACATAAGCAAGTTTTAATTAAAAAAGGCTATTCACGTTGAGGTTATCGTAAGGACTGTTGTAAAATTCGAAGAGGTTTTCAATGGTAAATTTACAGGTTAATAGGCTTAGTGCAACCTGTGATTCTTTGAAAATCTCTACGAACATTACGACCATCCCAACGCAATTTGCCCTTTGCTATAATTTTAAAAAAATAATTAAAATTATTGGACTTAATTAAAAAATACATTTATCTTATAATTTTATCCTGTATTTCTTTGCGATTTCAAGAACTTTTAGAAGATAACGTTTGTCCACCTTTCTTTTTCAAGAACGTTTAGGAAATTATTTATTTAGAATATGAGGAAGAGTTTATGTTCCTATTTGTTGATACACAGGTTGTCATTCTTTTAAATTGAAAATATGCTTCTTTAGTTTTACAAAATATTAAACGATTATATTATGTAATAGATATCATTTATTTGTGATTCCATTAACTCTTGAGTTATAGTAACTCACCGTTTCTTCTGGTAAAGGCATTACAGCTACCATACGACCCATTTTTATGTTTTTTTTTGTTTAACAATTCACCTCTCAACTCAACTCCCAGCTCAAATATATTTTGGTAAGGTCAGCGATTTTTTTTTTTTTTTGTTCAACTTGCTTTACCGGCGAATGCGAACTTACAACTGATTGGATAAAAAACATTTTTAAACCTCACACTCACACTGTTGGTTAAAAAGAATCACAATGCATTATTTTTTGGTTTGGCTGCTGACAATGCATTGTGGAATAGAATAGAGATAAATAACCCATTCAAACAGCGCAAATTCATTACATGATTGATGTGGTTCCCCGTTAACAAATAAATCTATGTAATCTATGAAGTACGTAAGTTTATGTAGTTTGTTTACTAAACAAATGTTTTAAGTGATGCAAGAATTTTATATACCAAAAACACTGCATGAGAAAAGGAGATCATAGTTATAAGTTGGCTGGTAATAATAAGTGATGTTTAATGGCAAAAAATACACTAAAAACAAAATTAGTATTAGTTTAAAATCTATCAGTTTGATACTAGTTTAATAAGACGATTTTGCTAATTTAATTTTATTTGAGTTAAAATCAGAATATTTATCTATTTTTACTAGCTTTATTATAACATGGATTAGACTTGAAAATTTAAGTGACACTAGGTTAAGGGTCTCTACGGGGTGTTGGACCTGTAATTCATAGTATGTAATTCTATTCCTTTATTACCGGGGTATTACTTTCATTCATAAGCTAAGAAAATTAGGGCGATTTTTTTAGTCAAAGTTGAACATGAACTTGAACTTGAGAATTTTTATTTTCAACTTGTGAATTTGTTTTTTCTCACTCAATTTCAACTTACGATTTTTAACTCTTGAGTTGATCAACTTCTGATTTTCTTAACTCCCGGAAAGAGTAGAAGTTGGCAAAGCAAACTTGGTTTTGATTTAGAAAAATATTTGCTTTTTTTTACAAACAATTTACTTCACAATTTGCTTCAGAAAAATACAAAACAAAAAAAGCTTTAATATTCCGAGACAATTATTGTTATTAATTGTAGAAACCCGTGACTTTATAACGGATGTTTTTTTTTTAAACGTGTGGTTTTCAAAAAGAAATAAAACGCATATAATAAAATATTATTCCTTAGAATTTAGCTTTTTTATAAAGATAAGGGTTTGCCATAATGTTTTAAAAATGATTTCGGGCAAGTGGCCGCCGCGACTGGTTCGAATAAATTCTAGCCGAGAGGCCCAATTTTCGATCACTTTTTGCAGAAATTGGGGCCGTATGTCAGCAATAATCTATTTTTAGATCAAAATCTGAATTTACCAAAAGAAAACCCCATAACTATTCATTATGAACTGAGCATAAATCAAGTGACAGATGTCAAAAAGACCAGAGTACTGCCAGATTGAAAACCACACGTCTTATATCACTATCGTCTTTCAAAACCAACACTATAGTACAGGTGAAATAGTACAGAAAAGCCTTCGAATAGAAAAAATTGGCACCATCATGAAACTTGGTGAAAACGTTTCATGTACCATGAGAATGAAGAATCAAAAGAGTCTATACAAATATTTCACATGGAAGGATGTTTTTTTGAGGGGGAGGGGGATTTGTGGTGTATCAAACGGAAAAATTTACCTTGGTACAACCAATGACGAATGGTTTTGACGTTTATGTTTAAATGTCTGAGTGCTTCTCGAGTGGATTCTGATTTCAAATCGAGAAGTGAAATTATCTTCTCAGAATCGTCAGAAGAGGTTTTTTGTGACAGTGGAATGGTTTCAGAAGACTTCTGGACGCATCGAAAGGCTTCTGGATGACAATTTTTAATTCAAAATTGACAGATACATATATGTATAAGCATTCAAATTTTAATATTTCATATAATTTTTGCAGCTTAGGCCCGAAAGCCTCTTTTTCGGTACTACATGGCAAATTTTACATTCGCATAAATATTTGAACAGCAGTTTTTGATGAAATATGACATTACGATTACTGAGTATATTCAAAAATTACGTAAGTTCGCAATTTCGTTTTCAGGGTGTTTTTTAATGCTTCCAGACCTAAAAACTTAACGGCTGGGCCGACTAATTAAAGACTTGGTACTAGGTCCAGGACTGTTAAATTTGTCATGTAGTACCGAAAACCCGGATTTCGGGCAAAAACTGCAAGAAAATGGAAAAGTATGAATGGCTATACCTCTGTCAATTTTAAATAATAACTAAATTTTTAACATGTCATATTGAAGATTTTAGCATCTACCTTTTTATGTTTCAGTACCCCTTGAGTGTCTCTGCTCCGAAAAAAGTTATGCGCATTTTAGGAAAAATTTTTTAAATCTTCGATTTTTTTTACGTGGTTTTTGTTAACTTTTTCTGCTTAGAATTTTTTTTTAATTTTTTAAAGTTCAATTTTGATAGAAAATTTAATTTTGAATAAAATGTTTTAAAAGTTAAATTGTCAAATTCCGCTTAGTTTCCGAGTTATACCCAAACATTATTAAAAAGTGGCCAGTGTGCCCATTCTCATGGAAACGCATGGGTAAATTTAGTAGCATTTTCAATTTTAAGCATGCTCATTGGCCAAATAAACATATTCAATAATAAAAACCCTTGCACGTTATTGTTTCTTTTCAAAAGGTCTATACAATAGCGAATAGCCTATATTTGCCGACGAGTCGGCAGAATCTAAAGATCTCCAAGCATATTACAATTAACTTACACTTTATGGCTTTGTTCTGTAATAGATAATAATGGCAAATCATCATTTTAAAAGCTAACTCTTTCAAACTCTTACAGAATTTCAATTTCACACATGCAATAAGAGTAATCAATTTATTTATAGCTAATAATTTAGTTCCCATATCATTTATATTAGTCATGAATCCCTTGAACCCGAATAAAGTTAAATCACACAATCATACCAATACAAACTGATCGATCGTAACCATAAATAAAGCTATAAAATGCCGATAAATTGTAAGTTCCTAGTTTTTGTTTTGTTTTAAACATTCAAGACATATTTTATGTACGAAATCTGTAAAGTGTATGATCAATAAAAAAAGTTTTTCTTTGTATTTTTTTCTTCCAAATAGCTACTCACCGGAATTTCAATAGAGTTGCAGTAGTTTGTACTTTTTGGCGGAATATACTTCTTCTTGCTACTGGTGCCATTGGAAAATGTGTCGGCAACTCCTTTAATTAAATCCAAATCGTTGGGTAATTCTGGTATGTTGTCAGCTTCATCGCTATTTTGAATATCCAAATCGATTATTGAAGGGGATTTTGTAGTAAGAAGTCCTGCTTCGTCGTCCAAAGATGTAGCCTTCATTGCTGAGGTGGGCATTGAGAGTGCACTTCTATAGCTTCTCTTACGAGATGAAGATAGATTAGAAGATGTAGTTTTTGAAGGAGATGAAGAAGTAGACGACGACGACGACGAAGCAGACGCCCCAAGAGCTGAGTGATTTGTAATTCGATTGTTAGCTAGCACAGACGATGATGCCATAGCAAAGTTGAATTGGTCGTGTTATCCAAATACTATTCGGTTAAACGAAATGAAACCAAAAGCAACAAAAGTTATACAAAAAAGCTATTGACACAATGCGGTGATTGAAATTGAGTTTTCTTTTTTTTCTGATATCTGTAGTGTGTATTGTAGAAAGTGTAATTTCTCTGAGAATCCCACTATAGCAGGACAAATATCTTATGAGAACAATTGTTTTTTTTTTGTTCTCTTATCTGTTGTTGGGTTTGTGTGTTCTCTGATTGGGTTGAGCAGAAAAAAAAAACTACGACCGACGACGATGTGATATGGTTCCGCTTGTGGAACACAATGTTGTGACGTCGACTTCAGATCGTATGATCTTCAATTGAATATTATTGACCTGCAATTGAAGAAGTAAGGAAAGCATTTTTATTTGATTTTTGTTTTTGTTTTAATGGTTCAACTTATAAATAAAATGTGATTTTTTTTATAATTAGCTAATGAGCAAAATGGGAAGTTGAAAAATATATTTGCTCAAATGAATCATACCTACTACGAGTATGTTAAGTTACTATTTAGTCTCGCAAAAAAAAAAAACTTATCATTGTATGTTGAACGGAAATACATCTAAGATTCGTTTAAACAAATGTAATCAATAAAATTTTTTCGCAAGGTTTTTTTTCCTTTTCTTTAAGGTTCTCCCAAACCAACGCGAATGCTGAGCGATTCGCAGCGAATCATTTACAATAGAAACAAAAAAAACGCTAAACAACAACAAAAATTCGTCGTCGCTGCGGATTCGCGTTGGTTTGGGAGAGCCTTTATAGTAAAAATAATCAGTAACGTAGAACATGTTTATGAGAAACACAAGTTAAAGCTACACTATCTGCATAAGAACTTTCAGTTATGTTATGAATTTCCAGACATGTCAATCATGCAGATTTATAAATGAAGAACAATGAAAATCCCATCCAGTTGATTTTATAATAAACCAACACAATTGCATTTAATTGATGGATGTAAAATGAGTTATAAATTGTAAGAAGGCCAGTAGAGCACACGTGATAATTTAAATTTACAATTACACAAAATGCACTGGTACTATAACGAAGTGTATCAGGTGCTGATGGCGAACTATACATTTAATCAGGCGGAACATTCTATTGAATACATAATTAACAACTACTATCAAAATATTTAATGAATAATATTAGTGAAGTATGTATGTATTTCTTTTTCTTTTTTTAGGAACAGTCATAATAAACTTCTGATAAAAAAATTCAACGATAAAAATTCAGAGGTTTTCTAACGTTTTCTGAGAGCAAGTAACCACCATGTGTGAATGTCTCTAGATTCAGACCATAAACTCATTGGTACTTGCTATGTATGTACCAGTATGTACATTTGGAATTATTTTTTTACAAGTAACTACAGTTGACGCTCGATATAGTGAATTAATAAAAATCAGGCCTGTTAACTCATTCGAGATTGTTCACTTTTTCGAGCGGTAGTTTTAAAAGATGGATTTGATCCAAAATGCACATTTCGTTCGATGTGTATGTTTTTACATTTATTTAAGAGCTAAACAATGCTTTCAATCAGAATTCTTCAGTGTTCTCAAGCAATGTTAAATGCTTGCGAGGCATTTTTATAAAAAAAATTGAGTTGCTAATAAGAAGCTTTTGCAACTCGCTCGCCTTTTTTGAAGCCAGTTGATATGTTACCGGATAGCGCGGCGAGTAATTTGACACTCGTAATTTCACTCGCAAGTAATCTCTCGTTTGAAATCAGTGTAAAATATATTGAAGCATGATAAATTAAAACAAATGACATGTTATTAAGTAAATATTTAAGTGTATTTTTTAATAAAAAACAAAACTAAAATATTGTTTAAATAATATACCTCGTTTCTTTCTAAAACAACATAAGTGAAAAACAGTTTTTCAGGCTTTTTCATTATTAATTTTGATAAACTGTAAAAATTTGTCGATATTTCAGTCTTAAAAACTCAAATTGAGCCCAAAAACTAGTTTATTTTTTAATAAAACAGTTTTCATTGATTCCTGGAAAATTTTGATTGTGTGACTTATACGGTTTTTGAAGTGACCGATTAAGTTGTATTTTCGTGTCAAAAAGCTGACTAATCTGATAATACTAGGCTCATTTAAAATAAAACTAAAAGCCATCTTACAGCCAATCCCAAACAGGCCTGTTATAAAAATGAAAACCGAAAACAAAAAACAAGTCATGTGACTTACGTGACACTAAGAAAAAAGATTTCATCTGGTTTTTGTTTTGTAAATAAAGTACAATTGTATTTGTATAGTGTTGGTCTGCGCAAGCGTACAAAACGTGTTAACTACTTTAATTTTAAATTGAAATAGTCAGAACTTAAACAAAAGCAATTCTTAAGAATAAGCAGTCTGTTTATTCAATGGAAATCAATTAATTTATCTTGTTTACAGTTTAAGTAAAATTTTAATTCCTTGATATGTTCGTTACCACTTTTCGGACAGACATAATAATTTTCGACCCATATCGTAGACAAACTGCTCCATTATAAAAATGTAAAATCTCGGTTGTCATTCTGGTTTGCCTACAAGCTTAAAATTAGCTGTTGTCTCGTAAGAAATGCAAAAATATTTTAAGATAATAAATGAGAAAGTATGTCTAAAAAGCCGCACACTCATTATTAAACCTCCTCGTCACATATTCGTTTAATTTGTTGTTTCATTTCACAAGAAAATTCATAGGCACGAAATTAAATTACAAATACACTTATGTAAATAAATGGCTTAATGGTAAGACGAAGAAAGGTTTGTCATCTTCATAATGAAGTATCTTTTGTATTATTCATTTCTTAACACCCAGTTTGGTGATGCAAAATTTACCTAAGCTTTTTAGAGCAAACTTGAGAAATGTTCTTATTTTTCTGGATAGTCCTATTTAGCATAACTTT
Source organism: Dasysyrphus albostriatus (assembly GCA_946251815.1). Taxonomy (NCBI): domain Eukaryota; kingdom Metazoa; phylum Arthropoda; class Insecta; order Diptera; family Syrphidae; genus Dasysyrphus; species Dasysyrphus albostriatus. The sequence goes on from OX276336.1 coordinate 146,951,371, forward strand.
CATTATAACAACATTAAAGACTATGACAGCTCAATGAATACATTTAAACCTTCAAAAATATCTAAAAATGTGTGTCACTCATAATTTTTGTTTAAAATAATGTCAAGTATATATATTAGATTTAAACATATATAATATTTTCAATCACTGAACTGCAAAAATTTACATCAATTTTTATTTTTTATTTATCGTGGAAGCAAAATGCTAAACAAAGTCTTCAAATTCATGACCCCATACTCTACTCCGAAGTCGTTAATAACTATGCAAAGCAATATCCATTGATTCAAAGTCTTACAACTTACTTGAAGTTCAATAAACTCCAAATGAATGCACATAAATTGTGATTAATTTATTTTACTTAAAAAGTTTTGTGTTTTGAAATGGTTTACATTCTTTTGGATCAGACCAAAAAGAGATGCAAACAAAACTACTCGTTCCATATAAAAAAACTGCGCAGTAGATTCCCATTATGACTTTCCTTTCATAATTAAACTTTTGAGTGATTGTACACTATGATTACCGCTTAATCAGTTTGATTTATCGTTTAAACTGGTTATGCAATTTATTGATGATAAATTAGGGACAAAAACTGTTGCCACAAGTTTCCGTTGAAACTTTTACTAAAAATGTCTGATGTACTAAATATCCAAATAGAATCAAGGGCAACTTTGCAATTCGCCTTATCTCTCTCGTTAATATAAATACACATCGTAATTTGGTAGAAAGCAAACAAAGTTGTGTTTGAAAGCTTTTTTATTTTTTTATTTTCTATCCGATTTTGTTTGTGTTTGAAAAGACAATCCCCTTAGAGTCAAAACATCCGATAAGGTCTGAAGTTCGATTTTTTTGTTTGCAAACGCCATTGCTCTTTCAAACTGAAATCTTATCCGATTTCTGGTTTAATTTATAAATCACTTTATGATTTCACTGGTTCGACGTTGGTGATGACATGTTGAACGTGGCGTTCATAATACAAAGAAACAAATTAAACAAACAGAGAAGAAGATCGAATGAATTCTACTTACGAATTTAATAAAATGGTTATATTGCATACAAAAATCAAATGTGTGTAGGCAGCACTTTTCTTGAAAAAGTTTTGTTTATTTTTTTAATGTGTGTGGCCAGGAAAAGAAATAGGTACTTATCAATATTAAAACAAAAATTAAATCGATAAGTTTATTTTTAAATATTATGATGCCTATTTCTATTTATTTATTTTTTATTAAATTATTGTATATATACATTGTAGCTTGTAAAATTAACGAAGAAATAGATGAAATAGTACAAAAAAGCGAAATGTTCCATTCATTCACCATGAAAATGAATAACCTAGTCAAGAAGCATAACATACAAATATCAAGGATGCAAGGTTGTTTTAAAAGGTGGTGAAGCGGAAGTTTGGAGTTATAACCGAATATAAACCGAATTTTTATTTGAGAATCGAATTTTAAACTATTTTTGAATGATAGATTCTATAACAGAAAAACCGAGGCATGGAATATATTTAAATGATGTTCCATACACGATTGCATAGAAATAAAATTTTAATAAAAAAAAAAACACATTCCTTTTCCCACAAAAAAGAAACTTACTTTTATTTTAGACATTTTGGTAGGAAACTAATATTTAAGTTGGAATACGTCTTTTCTCAGTACAAGTTTTATTTTTCTTTTGGGCCACTAGTCAATTTGCAATTATACAGTTTGGTTCGTATACGATGCAACAAAAAGCTAGAGCGAGTAGACTGGGTTAAGACAAATCATTTCTTTTCTAGAAAGTGAGATTTTTGATAGTATTAAATGTCAATTAATATACTGTGTGTATATGGAAATCCACACAAGCCATGCACTTCCACTGCAGAGTATGCATCAATTTATATTGAATAATTTTTGAATGAACAACAACAAGTAGCTATTTCACGAGTGCCACCGCAATCATCAAAAATGCTAGTCGCTGTTGCAATTGATAAACAACGAAACCTGCATGGCCTCTGAATCGCAAGGTTCATGGTCCGCTAACCGATAATGGCAAAGGGTTTTTCCATTAATACGAGATTAACCAAACTAACCACCACTAAAGAAGTCTGACAACTATTATTCTCTATAATGTTAATATCCTCTTTTTAAATTAGCAAACGACATGATATCTTAAACGTAAAAATAACATTTGGTTTGATTTGCACTAACAAATACATTTATTCCTTTCATACACACCAAATACTGGTACTCTCAAGATTGTGCTTTCTATCATCTTAAACTCATGCTTTCTATCATCTTAAACTCATCCATTTTACTGAAAACACAATACGTGTTAACAGCTTTTTGAAATTATGCTACTCAAGTAACAAAAAATAATTAACATATTTTTTGAGAGTGTAGAGGTTTTGAGAATCGAAAATACAGTAAAAATACAAAAAATACATTTTAACAATAATTTAACAAAAGATAACCTTTAGACACATAAATTGATAACACCCAGCCCCTGATCTAGACTTTTGATTGAGCAAAATTTAAATATGACACATTAAATATATTTAACTGCATATAAATATATATGTGTGTATGCATGTAGATACATATATGCTCTTAATAAATGATCAATTAGTTAGCTTAAATGATGACAATCAAATGCTTACGTGTGTATGCAAGTAAATAAACCTAATGTTAGATTAGACATGGTAACTAATTCTGCCTTAATTTAGAATTGATTTAATTACTCATCCAAGACATTTCAATCATGGGTCTTCATTAATTATATAACTAAGCATGTATGACCTTGCAATGCAAAAGTATTTATAAGCTGCATATAATTAAATGAATTAAAATACGAATGGATGCATAATTAAAACAATAACAAACTAGCTGCCTAGACAGTTCGTAGAGAACCAGAGCCTAGTGACGTATAACTTTAAGTTGGCAAGAATGGAATACGAACGATTTTATTATTAAAAAAATAATTGCGTATAACTTTGCTATGTGGAAGCATCATTTTTCATTTGTTGGAAAGAGAGAGAAAGCCAGTGGTAGATGAACTTAATAAAGATAGATTATAGGAAATACCATAATCAATATCAAGGCTAACATGTTCATCTTGATAATAGCACACACTATTATAAATTCGTATTTTGGCATAATATGTATGTATGTAATATGTGTGTACATTAGGGTGGACTTTAATTTGGATAGGTATAGTCTTGTTTTTGAACATATATTTTCCTTTTTTTTTTTAAACTTGCCCCTCCCGCAAAATCTACAAACAGATGGATACAAACAGAGGCAGATAGAATTTTGCCACCTACTTTTTTGGTGTTCTCTATTATCGTAATGTGTTTGTTTTTATCACGAATTTTTTTTGCACGAGTCCTATAGTACCTATGTATGTATGTATATCGCAAGTAAAAAAGGTTTTTTATGCATAACAAAAACGGTTTCAGGACAAAAACAAAAATTATTCATTAACTTATATTCATCTTTTGCCAGTTTAAACCAATGTCCTTAATCGATTCCAATACAGCACAGCATGAGTTGCCCTTAATTCGATATGAGTACGGTAACACATGCACAGAGTATTTATTTATGCAGCAAAAACCACCCTTCCATTCATGTAGGTGTACATTGGTGTACACAATTATGCATAATTACAGCCAACTCAAACCAAAACACGCCATCATTTTTTGTCTTCTTCTGGGTTGATTGTCTTCATAATTGCCGTCTTCAAACAGTGCACATTAATTATAGATCGAAAGTAGTTTACGAGCTTGGCAAAGATCTTCCTGAATAATCTTTTATGACAAATCGTTTTGAAATTGAATACCATGTCAAGTTTTCAGACCTGAGCCATAAACAAAAACCTATGTACATATGACCGCAGAATATGAAGCGTCTCACAGAAAGAACGCAATTTTTCCCATTTTATTAAAAAAAATTGTGACAGTTTAAAAATATGTATATAGAAGAATAACAATTAAAGCGAAATCTGAGCAAAACACACAAAGAGGAATCCGTTCGTGTACAATTTGTCTTAAATTAAAGAATAGGCGTCAAAAGCCAGTACCTATATAATATGTATGCACATTAATATAACAATGAAAAAAGCAAAAACTAACAAGCGCAGCAACAAAATATTTGCTGCTCACCTGTAATTTGCTCAATGCAATGCATGCTCGGCTTACAACAAATTATATTTGAATTTGCATCACCATTAAGTTGAAATGATCTTGTATTTATTTTATTTTTTTTTTTGAATAAGTGATTGAACTTTTTTTGTGTAAGATTGCTTCTTGTTTAAGCCAATGAAAGAATTGTAATTAAATTAAATTTATACGGCATTTATGAAATACATTTAACATTTATTATATCTAACATACACATGTGCACACCTATTAAAGACATAGTTGTCATAAAAGCAAAAACTCTTATGGAACACCTGTGAGAGTATTTTTTAGCAATGAACTTTAGGTTCGTAGAAACCTCTATATCTACCTATATTTTGTAATTTGGGGAATACTTACATATGGAACTTTTGAATGTGACTTTTGGTGTTATATTATTGAAATAGCAATCCCGAGCAGGATATAATTTAATTATAGAATTGAATACCTTATTTAAATGTACACCTACCTAGTTATTTTTAAAAAAGTAACACCAATTCAACTTTAATAACAAATTCTGCCTTCACCACTTTACGTTTCATCTAAACTAAATTTATCCTGAAATTTAACAGTTGGTACCCATCCAGATAATAGTTTTGAATTTTTAGCCTCATATTCGTTGGGCTTAATGATGCAAGTCAGAAATCACAACTTCACAATACAAATGGACCAAATTGAGAATTCTTGCTATGGCGTGTGGATTCACTTCAGAGAATATCAACAAACTTTTTCTCCAAGACAAATACGTTTGTAGGTATGGAATGAAGTTATTTTTTTTTTTATTTTTTATTCCAAGGGCGATCAAAGTTCCTGTCAAATGGAAAAAGACTTCCGAATGAAACCATTGAACATAGAAGTGAAAAATTATTTAAATTAAATTGAATTAATTAAAATCAATTAAAATTAACAAAATTAATTACAATTAATTAATAATACATATTGTACTAGTCCACGTTATTAATAGCCAGTATTTTAGAAGAAATGCGTTTACTCTACTAAGGCGATAATTATTCAACAAAACTGGCTTGAGATACAGTTATTTCAGACGATGAAGTGGCCAGCACAAAGTTCAGATTCAAGTCCGATTAAAAATGTATTGACAATGTCGTAAGGACGGCTCGTACAATAAGATACACACTTTTCTACAAAAAGAAACCGCCATTCGTAGAACTATCAAGGTGTACGGTTAACGACCATGCATATGGAATCAACTGAACAAATCCCAGGAACAGATGTACCTACCAACCTACATACCACCTAGTTTGTTTCATGATTTAAAAATATACATTTTTTTTTCGCAGAATCCGGAAAATTAATTTCTTCTAGTTTCCTTCAAAAAGGGGAGGTTGTTTTTAAAGCAAGGAAAACATCACCATACTTGGTTTTTCGGGGGATAAGCTATATATTATGTAAACCGTGTGAGTAGAGTATTAATGAAACCACCACTCAATTCTTTTAGAGATCATAAGGCCATTTGACCTCGCCCGAAAGTGTTATCAATTTTTATATTATTTATGGACTTGTAGTTTTTTTTAAATATATTTTTATTAGAGAAAGTAGCTAGATAGTTTGGTTAAAAAAAATTTTAAAAAAAACTACCAGACATTCGCTCCAAAAATGGGTTTGATATAGAAAAATATAAAAGGAAAGAAAACAGCTTACCAAGATTTAGTTGTTTTCCTAAATCAATACCGTTTAGGATTTATAAAATCAATACATATTAATAAAAAAAAAAAAACTATTTAAAACTGAATGCGAAATTCCACAAATTAGAATCAACATAAACGGCATGGGAGAAAAGTTTAAAGACTTGAAAGATGCACTAATTATGCAAGAAGGTGCGGAAAAAACTTTTCACTTCAATGGGCTTTATTAGGCTTACCGTATAAATTATTCAGAAAATTGGAAAATCAAACAAAAATCTTTAATTTTTGGTGAGACTTGTATTAAATCTTTTTGATTATTTAATGTTCACTATTTTTTTGCACAAAATCAATAACATACGTGTTAAGTTTTTGCTTCTTCCTGATTTGATTTTTTTGTGGTTAGCAGGTGAATACGCGAACTTGTTTTTCTGGTAATTCGTTTTGGTATTTAATTCGAAAATAGATTGTAACTCAAAAAGAAAACGGCAAACAAAAATTTATAAAATGAGACTTTCGCCTTCGCGTTAGGTAGGTATTTCCTTTTTTATATTAAATTTTGACGTAGTTGATGCTTTGCCTAGTTGGACGGTGGAACGCACTTATACGATGAACAACCGAACAAGTCGAAAGCAAAATAACGAATGGGATATGGGAATGACAAATGAACTTTATTTTAAATTTCTGCTTCTGTAACCTGTGACTGGACTGGCTGGCGCTCGGGTGGCAGAATGTTTTTTGTTTTATTTTCATTTTTATGTCGTTAGAAAGGGAAAGAGCTTGTGCTTCTAGTAAAACAAAGGTTGATAATCAATTTGTTAAAAGGAGATGAAGGAATACTATTTACTTTTAAATAAAATATCGGATGACATTTAAGTGACAGCTCATCGATTTGTTGGTAGTTTATTTTGGGATGAATCATTTTTGTCGATTAGAACTGGCAGTGCCCTAAAACTACATAGCAGGGATGTTATTTTTGAAGGTATTGTAATAAGGCCCAGTATGCATGACCACCCTCTGGCCCTACGAGCCAGTACTAGCACATAAAGGTAATATACACAGTACACATAAAGGTAATATATTGCGCACATTTTTAAAAGCCGGTTGTCAGGTAATGAACAAAAAAAAAAACAAATTAAACAAAAAAAAAAATAATTCAATGCCTAAATTCCGGTAATGAATATTCAGACTTCCGAATAATGAGAAGTTTGGAAAATCCAGAATTCTGAAAATTTAAGTTTTAAATTTGAAATGTATTGAACATGCCACCATACACATTGGGCCTTCCTAATAATCAAATTTAGTAATAACTTAAATAAAAATCTTCACCTTTCAGAGAAAGCACACACCAATAATCAATATAGCTGTCAGACTAGACTAACAGTCGTATTTGTTAGATTTTCTTAGAACACGGTTAGGCAGTTGCCCAGCTAGTCAATGCCTTAATAGTTTAGCCATCTTGTTATTTATAAACGCATTCCAGCAGTTGTCCAAATACGACCCTATTTGTTCAGTGATATACCTGTTTTCGTTCATTTTTGAATGAATTAATGGATTTCAGTAAGCTTTTGGGCACGTTCAATTAGATTTTCATCCATTTCATAACTGGAAGATAAGAAAACTAGAAATATTTGCCTTTCTTGTTTGTTGAACGAGTCTACTTTAAAAAAAGATTTGAACAACATATTTTAGGGGCTAAAGTTAACGCAAAACGTTTATAAATAACATTTTTAAGTTGGACAGGTGTCTAAAGTCAGACATTGCTTGGAATGGGTTTATTATTACCACTGTAATAAGACGTCAAAATTAAATACACAGAAACCCATGTTTAAAGTATTAATTATAATATGTGGAATGACATTTCAGTGCAAGTGTTGTCTGTAGTGCAATTTCATAATATGTATTATGTTTTAATAAGAACTAAAATATACTCGAATAATGCTGTGCAATTTTACTGGTATTTTCATAACGTTTTTGTTTTTGATGTTAGAAAAATGTAGGAGCCTTTATATACTATATTGGATATATTATATTATATTGGATTTAAAAATGAGATGGAAACATCAGAAATCAGTTACTGAACTAGAACAACATAATCTAGTCTATACCAAAGTTAAATTGACTCTCAAAGCGAATGAACGATATTGATTTTTTGACTTGTGATCTAGTCTAGAACAAAGTTAAATTGACTCTGAAAACGAATTAATGATATTGATTTACTGACTTTTGTACCATTGAGACAGAAAATACCGTTGGATAAAACATTTGCGTTTACCAACAAATTTATTTTGTTCCAAAAGTCAACCGATTGCCCTAAAATCGCCTTTTTCCTGGGAAGTAAAAAATCAAAGCTTCAGACTTAGAGGTATTTTCATCCATCCACATTAGGCATGTTTTTTTGGAAAAAGTTATAGCTAGCACAGTAAAATTTCCCTGGACAAATAACAACAAACCCAAAAGTGCCAATGAATAAGTCAGTAAAAGAGTGGATATAATATCGTTTTCGATTGAATTTTTGGAATGTTCTACTCCTTTTTGAGTCCAATAGAATATAAAAACATCATGTTGTTAAATTTACACACACACTACTGAATGACGGCTTCTTCACGCATTTATCACTTTTGACAAGTAGCCCGACGAAAAACTGTATGCGTGTGTTCCAAATCTACTCCTTCTTGAAATTTAAAACAGAAAAAGACTTCGAAAACATTATTTGCAACAGCAAATCGAAGGCTTTTGGAGTAGTAGGAGTCAAAAAGGAGCGTAAAGGGAGTATGCCGAATGTCTAATCGAAAACGACATATGAGTTGAGATAAGGTTTTGTTAAGTTTAAGCTTATGTGGTGCCGGAATTGAGTTGAATATAAAAGTGAGTATAGCGTTTTGGCACTTGCATTGCTGCGCTAGCTATAAATACCAATAAAACGCACCCATTATTGTTGCCCATCAAAAACATGCGCTCAATTTTGCTTGCTCTTCAAACGCTTTGAAAGAATCTGACCCTGTATGTAAAATTTTCAAATGTATGTGAATTGATGGAAATTTTATAATATTTTCAATTTCTTGCTACGCTACTGTTCTCATTTGACTTTTCTTTTACCTATAAACCTTCAAAATTTCTCTTGAGAAAAAATGTAGATATAAAATTTGTCTCTGCGTGGTAGGCTTCAGAAGCAAATCATCGTGTAAAAGGGGACTATCTACTCACCTTAAAATTTGGAGTGTGCCCTCCCCATTAGCACTCATACCTTCGTTTAATTAATACTTTCGGTTAAAATTCAGTTCAGTGGCAAATACACATAAAAATTTTTCAATGGCGTTTTCGCGACACTACCATTAAAATTTTTATCGAAATCATTTAAAGGAGTCCTCAACAGCTTAAAATCAATTTTTCGCAATAAAACATACAAAAATAACATTTTACGTTGACCAGAAACAGTTAATTTGAAAAAATCCCACTCCACAATGGCGGGAGGAGGAACAGCATCTGGTGCAAAAGTGATTCAAGTCACGAACATTGCGCCGCAAGCTACCAAGGACCAGATGCAAACATTGTTCGGGAACATTGGAAAAATCGAAGAAATCCGTCTCTATCCCACGGTGCGTGATGTCTCGTGTCCAGTGCAGTCTCGCATTTGCTACGTTAAGTATGTAGAAAATTCGTGTGTTCCCGTGGCACAACACCTAACCAACACGGTGTTTATTGATCGAGCTTTGATTGTTATCCCCGTATTGTCGATACCCGAGGAGTATCGTGCTCTAGAAATGTCCAAGAATGGAACTATAGTACCAGGGTTGCAGAAACCTGATTCCAAACTCCCACCTGAAGTGGTTAATCGGATCGAAGGTCAATCGCCGCAGCAGGTAAGTGGAATAATCGCTTCGGAAGCTACGAAAATAACTAACTTCCTTTCAGGTCATCAGGACCTACGATCCCAAGTTGTCGGACAACAACCTTCCAGAATATCCGGCTCTACCATCATTCTACGACTCGAGGAAGATTGAAGAGATCCGTCGAACCATAATCGTGTGCGACGTGAAGAACGAATGGCGGCTAGATGACCTCATGGAATGTTTCTCTCGAGCTGGCGAGGTTAAATACGCTCGGTGGGCCGAGAAGGACTCCAAGACGTACTGTATGGTGGAGTTCTGCGAGCAGCAGAGTATCATCCACGCCCTGCGCATGCAGGGAATGGAGTTTAAAGGCGGCTACTTGAGTGTCTACCACGCAACTGACTCAATCTCGAAGCCAGAGGCAAAGAGTAACGAAGCTGCCCAAGCCGAGATCGAAGAAGCCATGACTATCGTCAAGGAAGCTCAAAGTATGATTTCGGCGGCAATCGATCCAGTGATCGGCATGTTGGCCAAGGACAAGCGCCGGCGTTCGAGATCGCGGTCTCGTTCCCGAGATCGACGAGCTTCGCGCTCCCGTTCGCATCGATCTAGGTCGAGGCGTAGGTCGCGCTCGCGAACGAGATCGAAACGATCGCGCAGTAAGTCAAAACGATCACGCTCTCGTTCGAGACGTTCGCATTCTCGGAAGCGTTCAAGGTCACGCAAGCGATCGCGATCTCGCCGTAAGAGCCGCTCTCGCTCGCGTTCCAAGCGCTCGAGATCACGTGATCGTCGCAAGCGATCTCGATCCCGTCGCCGTAGCGCTTCACGAACATCCCGATCACGAAGATCAAGATCGCGAAACGCTAAACGATCCCGTTCACGTGATCGTAAGCGTTCGCATCGAACACGTGACGAAAAGAGAAGAACCACTCGGTCACGCAGTAAGCGTCGTTCGCCATCGCGCACTACCTCGAGTCGTACCAAGGACGTGTCGGTCACCAAGTCCATCACAAAGAGGCGTTCCCGCTCTCCAGATTTGCGCAAACTCAAGAAAATCGTTGAAGATACAGTAGTACAGAGAGACTACGACGCCGAAGAGAAGATTGGACTACGTCATAGCACCGACAAGCCCAGAAAATCGGCCAGTGTGGAGAAGTCTGACAACATGGACATTTCCAACTCCCCATAAATTGACAATAGTCGATGATTAGACTATGATATTTACCGTAAGATAAGACAAAATAAAACTGAATAATTACTTTTTTTCTTTTCATTAATAAAGGATGTCTCAATCTTCATCGCTTAATAACAACTTAACATGCCTTTTTTTTTAGATTTTAAGGGGAAGTCGATTTGACAAATACTAGTAGACACTTTTTAACACTTATTGTGAATGGTTTCAGAATTCTTCCATCAGTCCAGCTTTTCTAGCCGTTTTAACCTTAAAAAATCAAATAACTGTTTTTCGGTTTAATTTGAAGTTACAGCATCTAAGCGGACTGCGGCGTTTTCGATACTTGATGCGGAAGAACCTTCGATAGCTGTTAATTCTATCTATATTTTGTTCTGAAATTGAATTGAATCTACAAAAAAACAACTTGTTTCATGCTCTCGAGGCGGCACAAACGCATTTTCAAAGTTCAACTATGTAGGTAATTGACAATAAATTAAAGTATTAAACGATTCGAAGAATTCATACATATGCATGTATGCATACAGATTTTTTTATTTAATTCGTTATTTTTCTACTAGAAAATAAATTTAAAAAAATTGGTTTGTTTTTAAAAAATTGATTTATTTAATTTGTTTTTTTTTCCAAAAATAATGCAAAGAGTGACAAATTTGTCTTTATTCGACGATCTATTGGTTCAGGTTTACGAGACATAACTTTAAAGTTAAAAACAAACTATTCTCGTTATGTATTTGATTTGAGCATTTCTGGAGGCACACCTATTTTCGTAATGTACAAGCAAATTCGATTTCTTTTTTTAATTTAAGGTTAGAATACATATCTGAAAATTCTGAACAATTCAAATTTAAGACAGAAAAAACCTTACAAAAGTAGGTATAATTTTTATAAATAAAATAATGTCTATGAACAATATTTAAAAGAGAAAGCGATAACTTAAATTGCTAAGACATGTGAACAACTATCACCTTCAACCTCCAATGACGCCAATTGTGTCCACTTGTCAGTCTGTGGATCATATTCTTCGACTATTTTTAAAAACTCACGTCCATCATGTCCACCACATACAAACAATTTATTATTGAAGGAAGTAACCGCAATTCTTGAGCGACCTACTTTAAGCGAAGACATTTTTGACCACTTGCGGGTTTTCGGGTCAAATCTTTCGACTGTCTTGCTTCTTCCTTCAGCATAATGGCCACCAATTGCATATAAATATCCTCCAACTGCGCCTAATCCGTACTGTGCGCAGAATTCATTTTTCGGTGGTAATCGTGACCATTTGTTGGTGAGCGGATCGTAGCATTCCAATCCACGATTTTCAGCACAAATTGCATACAAAACCCCATTGACAACGGCAGATTGTGTGTACATAAGTTGAGAATTCATTTGTGGCATAGCAGTCCATGTTTCCGTCTTGAAATTGTACCTTTCCATCGAATTAGTCCAATTGGAATCGATGCCACCCATGGCGTATAAATATCCGTCCAACTCGGCCATGGAGAACCATCTGCGTGGCATAGACATCGGCGGCATACGAGTCCATTTCAAAGTCTGAATATCCATACACTCAACTTCATTAGTGGACCGCCCACCGCTGTCTCCTCCGCCTAGAATCAAAGTATTATCCATTACACAAGCAGCGAAGAATTTCCTTTTTTTAATTGGATGTGGCCAATCGACTGAATTCCATTCGTTTTTTTCATGGTCGAATGTTTGAACTTTGAAATTGGACGTGTTGTCCCAACCGCTAATAAAATAGAGCTTTTTACATGATTTTCTAGGCATTGTAAGTGCCTGTGGAAACTGGCTGTGACTTTGGGGCGATAAGAGATACTGAAGCCAGTCTAAAATAATACTCTGACATTCCGGCGACCTGCATAGATATTCTCGATTTTCAACAATATACTTTGGCTCTAACAAAGGGAAACGAATAAGCGTAAGCAGGGAGGCAACCGACTTCTGGCGATTTTCAGGGTCATGTTTAATCCATTCGACGACACTTAGAAGGAGGGATTTTTCAGAAGATATTCGAATTTTGTCGCTCGCCAAGAATCTGCCCAATTGTTCATCATTCATCTCCAGGAACTCTTGTTCCTTAGTTACTTGTTCAAAGTTTAAATGTGTAAATGTCAGAGCTTTCTCTAGCAGTTCCCAATAGTTGTGTTGCTCTGCGAAAAATACAACTCTTAAACAATTGCAAGTGTCCAACTGGTCCATCATAAATGTGCAGCAAGATGTCACCAGAGAATTAACTTGAAAGAAATCAGCCGCCCTTAAAATATTCTCTGCATTCTCATTAGTTATATCAATTGTCGGTGAGTACATAAAGTCAACAATAGTTTTCAGTGTTAAGCCATCCGATTGCTCAAGAGTTACCTCAGCAGCGTTTGCATCGCTCAGATTACTCCGGAACATCGTTTGAAAATATCCACTTGAAGCTGATAGAATCATCCGGTGAGCCGGTAATTTGAAATTATCTTTTCCTGCAATTAAGACAATATCACAGAACTCCCCCGATTCATAGAAGCTGCGTATTTCTGCAGAGACTCTTTTTTCATGATCATCACATACAAATGTCTGTCTTTGGGATTCATCTGGTTCCACCATGAAGTAGACTTAAATGTGTACAAAAATAATTATTTTATAGAATTTGTTTAGTGAAAAATTAAAGGTTACGCACAATTTCTCCAAAGCTGTGGGATGTAGGACAAATATTTGATTGTTTTGGGGTCGTTTTGAAATAAATCGATAATTGTAATGATTACTAACTTTTCGAGATCTGTGTTTTGCATTGGTATGGTAGGTTCCTATTTTAAATAATAAATAGATAACGAAATGTAAACTTAAATTGAAACTACGCTTTTTCTACTCATAAGTTCACTTCTATATAAAGAGGTAAGCAATCTCTGCAGGCAGGGCTATCAAAACATATGGGAAAACAAGTTTTGGATTTGCGTAGACGATTTGAAAGGAAAATAAGACTTTAAAAAAATGCAAATTCGCTGCAAGGCGACACAAAAGACAAAAACAGTACACAGTAACACAGAGATTTTTAAATAAAGATGGCAATCCTCAGCTGTCAATTTGATTTGCCAACAAGCTGAAAGGAGCAGCTGGATTGATTAGATTTGCAAAGTATTAGTGAAACACGTACCCATAGAATCAACTAGTCATTCAGCCAAGGTCTTTAGTTGGTGCAGTTCACATATATTCTTCCACACGAAATGAAATTACAAATACAACAATTTAAATAAATGGGTTTTGGGGGGTGAAACGTACGAAAGATTGGCTTCTTGATAATTGGTATCTCTGGCAGTTTCTGTCACAGCGTTGCCACTAGTCCGAAAATTTTCCGAAGTAGGTTTAAAAAAAAAAGCAGTAGGTATATTCAATTTTCTTACAGGAGATTTTTACTTCTATTTTCAAAATAGAAGAATAAAAGAAATAAAAATAGCACATGTCCATATTCATATAGCCAATAGAAGAAAGCCGTAAGAATAGAATTGAAAAATTAGTGGACTGAACTTTGATGAATAATTTTGATAATTTTCTTTTCCAAAAAATAAAAGTGCAGTAGACTCGATTTAAAAGCAGTAGATTTACGAAAAAAGTGCATTAGATCTCTTCAAATCATGGCAAAGTGGCAGTGCCGTTTATACACAAAAATTAACCTTCTAAGTCCCCTTTCACACGAAGAAACAAGTTGCTGGAGATTTTTTTGACTTTTTTTTTAATTTGCTTAAAAATCCCTTGTACCTTTCACACGAGGAAACCAAATACACGCAATTTAAGATTTCCTGAAATTCTATTGGTTGAACGCACCTTTACCTAAGGAAATGTAAAAAAAATCTATTCAAATCCTCGACCGGGGAGATTTTGTTTACCCGCCCTTCTCACCACAGATTCCTCAAGTGAAAGGGGACTAACAAAAAAGTGGTGCAGTTTATGGTCACGGTTGCTGTTTTGGTAGGATCCTAGCAAAGTTGGTAATGGGGTTTCCATTGGTAAAATAAATACATTTATTTTTGATTTGGACCTGCCAAAATTGGCTTTTTGACAGATCCAAATCAATTTTTGCGTTCCATTGAGCGAAAAAATTGATTTATTTTTGATTTAAAATCAATTTTGCAAATCTAAATTTTCGGCAGATTTACCCCTCCCTGTACCAATACCAAAACAATTTTTAGCTGTCATATTGCAAATGTAGGTTTTAATTTGTTTATTTTATTTCAGTTGTGAAAATTGTGCTCAAAATATGAACATTAATTAAGTGAATTGGTAAAATCATGAAGCTAATATTACTGTACGAAAAGTGGACCAAAGGATGGAAATTGTTACGAATAATGTGATACAAGTGAAATTACACAAATACTTTGGTAAAAAAATATCAATTTGAAATCGCATTCCATTGGCAATGAAAAAAAAACAATTTTTAGATTATAGTCTGAATTTACTAATGGAAAACCCTATAAGATTTTTCAGCTTCGGTAGATTGGTAGGTTAAAATTTGATTTAATAGGTTTTTTTTATACAACTCTTACGCATAATATAAAAAATTATATGAACACAAAAATTGTGATAATTTCCAATTAACTCAAACAATTTCAGAGACTTGAGTCAGTATACGTTGATTTACCCACTTACGAGGTTTTTTAAGAGCAAATGAGCTATAATTTCGTTGAAAATCCTAACTACATTTCCAAAAGATAAAATTAACTTTTCAAAATGAAATAATGTCAACCAAATTCACATGAAAAAATGTTAGTTATTATGTGATGATGTGATGACCTCAAGTGATAACATTTGAAGATTATGCCTGTTTTGTAATTTGAAATTTTCACCCAGTTTCCCAAACTTGGGTTTTGTCTCTTATGGCTTTTGACAACAAAAGTGAAACTACCTACAAACCTAAATAAACATTTAAGAAATAACTAGCGCCAGTTCTGTGCGCCCAAGTGTCCATCGAACTAGACCCACCTTATTTTGTTCACTTTTCTGCGGTTTCTGTCAACAAAGAAAAATAGAGTTTTTAGATATAGGTAGGTATTTTAAATGTCTTATATTTAGGTTATTCCCGAACATCTTTATGTTAGATTTAATTATAATTTTGCGGTTCGATAAGTTGTTCAAGTAGTAAAACGACATTTAAAAATTTGACAAATTATTTTGTATGAATAATAAACAATTTTGTTTAGCCTATTTTAAAAACCAATTTGATTTGGTAGGTTTTTCTTTGTTTTGGTAGGTTTTTTTTTCTGCTTAAACAGCTGTTCATTTGACAGCAAACTAGGGATGCTCATTTTCCATCGATACATCGAAAACATCGATGTTTTTCATTCGATGCATCGAAAAAATCCGATGTATCGAATGCTTTCGATGTTGTATCAAATGAAAGTATCTCATCATTTGCACTCTTTGGCTCTTTTGACTTAACTGCATAGAGTATTGAGCACTAACACATATGTCGTTTTCCATTGGTTTCACTCAAGAAGACACTCATCCTGCTTTAGTGAATCATTAAATAGAAACTTTTTGCTGGCACACAAAAAATTATATTAAAAACAATAGTGCATCCACCCCTAACTTACGAACAATAATAGAAGTAACAAACACTGTTCCATTGGATCCAGAATGAGTGTCTTCTTGAGTGAAACCAATGGAAAACGACATAAGTTTTCTTTTTGTTTTCCTTATTTGTTTATAAAATTACATTAAATGTTTAGAAGACTTCCGGACGCTTCGGAAGCCTTATTTATTAGATTTTCTTAGAACACGCTTAGGCAGTTGCCCAACTAGTCAATGCCAGTTTAGCCATCTCGGTATTTATAAACGCATTCCAACAGTTGTCCAAATACGGCCTCATATTAGTGACATAACTGCTTTCGTTCATTTTTGAATGAATGGGCGCATTCGGCAACGTATCTTTAGCGATCCGCATGTGTTGTTGTAATCCCTTGTTAAGAAACAGCTGATGCAAAAACAACTCAACGTATCTGAGAATTTTTTTGGATTATGGATAGCCTATCGCTTTATCAGCCGAACGCAACGAATTAATGAATTTCAGTAGGCTTTTGGGCACGTTCAATTAGCTTTTCATCCATTTCAAAACTAAAACATAAGAAAACTAAAAATATTTGCCTCCCTTGTTTATTGAACGAGTCTACTTTAAAAAAGATTTGGACAACAAATTTCAGTGGCTAAGTTAGCCACTGGGTGCAAAATGTTTATAAATAACATTTTTGGAGTTAGACAAGTTTCTAAAGTTAGACATTGCTTGGAATGGGGGTTTATAAATACCACTGTAGCTGTTTTATTTTGTTTTTGTAGCATGATAACCTTTTTATTCGATGCATCGGAGAGATCGATGTTTTTAACCGATGCATCGTTAAACATCGATGTAACGATCGAATGTAATAATAAAATACAAAATAAAGGTTGAATGTTAATAAAAATGAAAATACATTGAATTTGCTATTGTTTTCCATTCATTTAATAAATTTTTGTGCTTTTAAGTTCAAATATTTTAAGCAAAGTTGAAATTTTGTTTCCAGAATTTCAGTACGAGAATTAACGGGTGATTTTTTAAGAGGTTTAGAACTTAAAAAAAAAAAAACACAAAAAATTCGAAAAAATGAATGAAATATTTATTTGAATCGATAGTTTGAACCTTGCAATTTAATGTTTAAAGATAATTTCATGCAAATGTTGACCGCGGCTGCGTCTCAGGTAGCCCATCCGCTGAGTCCAATTTTGGCATACTCTTTTACACATATCGGCCGGTATCTCACGAATGAATGCATGGATGTTGGCTTCCAGTACGTCAATCGAAGCGGGCTTGTCCCTATAGACATTAGCCTTGACATACCCCCACAAAAAATAATCTAATGGTGTCAAATCGCACGATCTAGGCGGCCAATTGACCGGCCCGAAACGTGAAATTAACTGTTCACCAAACGCGCCTCGCAATTGCGCCATTGTTTCGCGTGCTGTGTGGCATGTGGCACCGTCTTGTTGAAACCACATATCATGCAAGTCAAGAACTTCCATTTCGGGCAAAAAAAAGTTTGTTATCATCGCTCGGTAGCGTTCTCCATTGACAGTAACGCTGCGATTCGCATCGTCTTTGAAGAAATATGGCCCAATAATGCCGCCGGCCCATAAACCGCACCAAACAGTGGCTTTTTCGGGATGCATTGGTAGCTGTTGCAATGCTTCTGGCTGATCTTCACTCCAAATGCGGCAATTATGCTTATTTACGTACCCATTCAACCAAAAATGAGCCTCATCGCTGAACACAATTTTTCGATAAAAAAGCGGATCCTCGGCCAGCTTTCCAAGAGCCCATTCACCAAAAATTCGGCGTTGTGGTAGGTCGGCTGGCTTTAGTTCTTGCACCAGCTGTATCTTAAAAGGCTTTACGCCCAAATCCTTCCGCAACATTTTCCACGTAGTGCTGTAACAAAGGCCTAACTGCTGGGAACAGCGCCGAATCGACATTTCGCGGTCTTCTGTCACACTAGCTGATACGGCCGCAATATTTTCTTACCTACGCACAGTACGTAAACGTGTTGGTGGTTTAATGTCCAACAAAGTAAATTTGGTGCGAAATTTGGTCACAATCTTCCGAATAGACTGCTCAGAAGGTCGAGAATGCCGACCATAAAATGGGAGCAGCGCGCGATGAACATTTCGAACCGAGCACGAATTTTGATAGTAAAATTCAATAATTTGCAAGCGTTGTTCATTTGTAAGACGATCCATGGTTAAATTGCAAACCAAACTGAAGCTGTTTGACAGTGACACAAGGTACTAAACACACGTCAGCTGTCAAAACCAGTGTTGCCAAAACCAAACCAGCTAAAAAATCACCCGTTATAACACATGGTTTTTATACAATTGAACGGAGAATCTTGTCCCACCAAAGCATTCCGCCTCCGTCAACTAAACATTGAGCGCTCAGTGAGATCTTTATGGGTGAGACGCGCCTAATGTTCTGTATTTGCGTATGTAATGTGTACATATTTTTCCTCCTCATTGATGCTGCTCAAAAATATACATAGATGTTTCATTCAAAAGAAAATAATGGAATTTTATGTTCAAACCTTTTTCAGATTGCAGTGAAAGATAATATATTCCCATGTGTGCTAACTCAAATTAACCAAATTATAGGTGTTTACAAACAACAATATAGGTAAAAATAAAAAAAAAACAAGTTTCATTAATTTTAATTTTCAATAATTAATTATTTTATTATTTTCATTTTATTCTATTCATTTTTCATTTTCACAGTGAATATTAGAGAACTACATATATAATTATATGCATATATATATTATAGTGGTTGTAATTTATAATAATAAATTTTACTATATAAAGTCTCCTTAACTTAGTTTTAATTTATTACAAAATTAAATCTTCATTTTAATCAAAGATACAGAGGCATTATTGTTAAATGAGAAAACAAAAAAAATAAAGTTAACGCAACAATTGTTATTACATAGCAGCAGTGTTCGAGTTTATTTTGTATGTGTTCTATATAATGCACAAAAGGTACAGGAAGTCCGCGAAATTATTGCCAATGAAAAACAGGATCAATCATTTATAATAACCTTTTAGTTTTTAATTTTACTTTAAATAATATTATGAATGAGATCAAATTAAATCTAAGAAAAGTTTCATCTGTTCTGTATTGTAGTTTTTTTAATGAAGATTAAAACTTAATTTTCGTTTTCATCTGTTACAACGTACATATATGCTTGTTATTATGTTTTAATTAAATTTTTGTTTGTTCTATTACAGCGTATGCTCTTATCGTTTGCACCGAACTATTTATTATTTTTGTTTTCTTGAATATTTATTTTTATTTACTTCCCTTATTGATTTGAATTTCTTTAAAGAAAAAAAAAAAAAACAAATGGCAAACACAAAGATTTAATTCAATGTTCTTTTATTGCAGCTCCTTAGGTTAAAATTTTGAAAATAAAATGTCTTTATTTATTTTTTACGAAAATTAAGTAAATAAAAATTATGTATGTTGATATATTATTAAGTTTATATAAAAAGTATTATGTTATATTTAAATATTAAAAGAAACGAACACTTCCCACAACAAGAAAGTTTGATCGTTCGAAAAAATATAATCAATTTATATTCTTGATTTTAAAAATTTAGAAGGATTTGGACTTTTAATGACGTTTGGTTGGTATTCCTTAGTTTAAAACTTATTTATTTAGTAAAAACATCAAAAGTCTGATCGAAAATGAATAAGATTATTTAGTATTTTATTTTATTTTTTTTTAAGTAACGCAAATCAATACGAACCTGAAATTGATTGCTTTATTTGAAAGCAAACGATTACATTCCGAACTATCTGGAAGGGGTAGAGTGTAGTAGTCACTTTCTGTGTTCTGAAGAAAAAAGAAAATTAAAATAGTTTGACCATGGATAAAAATAAAGAATTAAATAGACAAAAAAAAACAAGTAAGCATAAAAGTTAATCGTTTATTATGAAAATGGACTTAACACCCTTTTCAAAATAAATATGTTCGTAAATTGTTAAGGATCAAGTGGATATGTGTAAGTTTTGTGCGGGTTTGGAGAACACAGACCTGTATGAAACTTATAAACAACTCAATTTACCAAAAAAGTGGACTTATTCCCTTTTCAAAATAACCGATTCAATTATTGAAAAGCTTTTTGGTTATCAGGTAAGTCTCGTTTTCATCAATATGTCAAGAAGAACTTTCCTATTAAAAAATTACTTTTCGATAGACAACAGACTTAAACCATCTTTCTTTTTTACATTTAAATTTTGTTTCTTTTACCAACTGGCGAAAAATGTAATTTAGCATCATTTCACAACTAAAAAACATTGTTAATGAAGGGCAACGTGCTTAATTCTATGTCAATGAAAGACACCGATTCATTGCAAGTGATTTTTAGTGATTCAGCTGACTTCTTATCAAAATAGAAGAAAATAAATATAAGAAAATAATACTGGAAAATGATTTATCACAATATAAGTTGTGTTTTATTATTATCCGGATCTGGATTAACTTTTTTGTAACACGTGTTAAGTGATGGAAATTTTACAAAAATGAAAAAGAGAAAGCCAACCCTTCTATGTACTAATGAAACTAATGTCATACAGTACTATCTTTTTGGCATTCCTATTTTATTAAGTTTCTGTTTTGCACGCGAACGCCTTTCACTCCGTAAAGCAAAAGTAAAAGAAACTTAAAAAAAGCCCTACTTCGCAATATGATTTCTGTGTACCCTGCGAGAATATCAGATCTTCCCTTGTTCATTAACAATAGGTCTGTTTCTTTACTTTTGGGGTAAAGTATTCACTTCAAGGCATTATTTGCATGCAAATGGTTTTTGAATCCAAAAATAAATTATTTTTTAGGCCTATGGTTTATCAATTTAGGGTAAATTACTGACTCAATGGGTGGCTTAAGCCAAGGCAAACATTTTTGCCTTTAATAATATACAATTGGGAGCTCAGGCTTTAATTAAATTAAATAAACCGTTTTATGCACACTACTTGAAAAGGTAAAAATGTATGGAACATATCGTTGGAAAGCTATTTGTAGGTCCTACAATAGTTACCATACAGGATAATTATAAATCGAGGTGTGAAAAAAGTTATTCGCTAAATAAAACTGTGTTTTTTTTTATTAATTACTCACTTGGTCTGTAAAGTCATGTTTGTAGATTTGTGTAGAAACTTTCATATCAGAAAAAGGTCCTTTGAGAGCAAAAAAGTGAATGCTCAAAGGCGTGCTCGTCTTAGTTTTAAGAATAAGCTGAAATAAATGTTTCAGAAGATAAAATAAAGTTTAGGGACTATATCAAGCACACCACTTACTTGATAGGTAATCGTTCTATCATTTGATTGGTGTGGGTCACGTTGACTGTTATTTATTCTGGATTTAACAACCCATTGTTGATTGAATGCTGAAAATCTGGCGGTCTCATAGAATAGCTTATGAACATACTCATCTGTTCGGTATGGCTTCATTTGTAGGTCTAGAAAAATTCTCTGTTTTAAACAAACTACGTGGGCAACATTCGAATGAATACTTGCCATTAAAAATTATTTTTTCATAGCTCAATAGATCAATAAGAGTGCTAAACATTTTCTTCTCATCTTTCATCTTAGCGTCATATGCTTCCAAGGCGGACATAACTTCATAGCCAGACTTATGTGGATGCAAACACACCCTTTCATGTTGTGTAGCTGATTTTACAGATAAATGTTTGTTTATTAATATAATATTCTTTTCATTTTTTCAAGATCCACCTTACTTTCATGATTGGGTCCACGCCATTGGCATCCAATTCTTGAGTATTTGCAATTTGTAGGACGTTCTTGGCATTCATGTTGCTCGTGACGTTCAAGAGACTTATATGGAAACTCTTTGTTGCAGTACTATAATTCCATACATTAAATATAAAACTGAATAAAAACGTATTAATTAGAACATAGGTACCTGGCATTCGCTTGGAAGCTCGGAAGCTGCTTTCTCCACTGCTAAATTTCTAGATGCAGTACTCTTTGAGATTTCAACACGACAATTGGGACACGTAGCTATCTGATCCCTTAAACTAAAAAAATAAAAATATATAAACTAACAAACGCAAAATATATTTACAAAGGAATTATTATTATCTATTGTAAAAAAGAAATCGACTTTATAATTTTTAAACACTTTACATATTTGAATTAATCATTTTAAACTGTTTGAATAAATATCCACCCAATCCAACATACCGTCCATCGGCCAATAGATGGGTAAAGCAAGCAGCACACATTAAATGTCCCATTTGACACTGAAAATTGTAAATAGAAAAATAGATTTATTTCATTTAACAGATGGTTTTCAAAAAAAAAATAGAAACTGTTTCAATATTATAAATTTTTGAACTTTTCCAACTCACTACATTCTCTGTTAAATAAAAAATATAAAAAGAAGAGCAAGTTGATTAATTATATTTATGAAATTTTTAAATATAAAATATTTTTTTTTTATTTTTACCAATCATGTGTGTAATTTAAAAAATATATGATTCCTAGAAAAAAGAAATGAAATAAAATGTAAATATGCAAATGAACACTCGATTATTTCATGATCTGAAAATGATTGAGAGACGACGACGACTTTGAGAAATAGAGAGAGCAGAAGATTTGAATAAAACAAAAATATTTTTTTTTTTGTGAATTAATCACTTTTAATATTTTTTATTCTTTATTTCTAAGTTTTTTTTGTCAATGAATTGATATACAGAACATCTTACATAGAACAGATATATGTAGGTTTGTAATAACATTTCTTTCATGAGTTTTTTTTTAAATATTTAATTTTAATTTTTGTAACTATGAATACATGTATTCACATTTTGTTTAGTTTTTTTTTTTATTTGAACATAACCTTAAAACACACACACAGTGAAAATAAAAGATTATTATAGTAATTTTTCTGTCACGTAATTATTTTGGATTTAACTTATCAATCTAATTCCTTAAATTTTGTTCTTGCACAGTAACTAATCAATCATAAGCACTTATACATAATTTGTTTTCGAAACTAGTACGTTAGTTAAATAAAAACTCTGAAGGAATTGATCATAAGCGATTTCTTATTATTTTTGTTTTTATTCTATTTGAAATAAATTTTAAACGAATAAACTTAAAATATTCGATTAAGTATTAAATTTTAAAATAATAGTTATAAGTTAAAAAATAAACTTTTAGAATGTACTGTGTGCCACATATGTCTACATTAATACTATATGAATTTACATTAACTCGTATTTATTGATTGAACGTTTATCATTTAGTTTTTTCTTGGTATAGGAATCTTAAAAGGCAGTTAAAACCTTGTTCTCATAACAAAAAAAAAAATGCGAAATTTAAAAAGACAACAAAATTTTTCATATTTTCAAATTCTGCTTCAAGCCAAACTGCAGCTTTCTCTAGCCAAACTGCAGCTTGCTCTAAGGTATGGCAGAGTATTGATGACCTGAGTGGAATAATTCAAAGATGGTGATGTTGTGAATATAAGCTCCCCAATAGAGTACGAAAATAAATATTCTTCTATTTTCTACTCTCACCTTAAGTATGTTATGATGTAATACCTATACCTTTACTTCTACCACCAAGTTTTTATCAATAGGTAAACAACGTGGTATCTAAGCATGTGAGACACAAAGTTTGTGTCCTATTATCATCGTATTATTTCTACTAAATTGTTCCCTTAAGGTAGGTTTGTGTTCAGTTTGTGTAAGTTTTGTTTCAGTTTACTTCACTTAAGTGCGGCGTGTTTTTTAGTGGATGATTTTTATTTTTCAGTTCTCAGAAGCTAGTCTGGAAGTAAAAAAAAAGGAATACCCCGGTTCAAAACCTGACCTAAGGCCCAAGAACAAACCAACAAATAAAATTCAATCAAAATAGGTCAACTGTTCTACATAGCTTTTAGATTCAGTTCGTTCAAAAAACAAACCAACCCAACTTTTAAACATATATATGTATAAATGTCAAGTATCCAATATAAAGTGCGATAATTAAGATAAAATAGATAGGTAGATGTTAGCTATGATGCTAGAATCATTGACTTTATATTTGAAAGAAAAGATTTTAATTTTTTTTGTCTCTCGTTATATTTTTTTACCAGCATATTAGAAACCAAATTAGATAACAATTTGGTATTGTTATGAGAAAGAAATTCAAAAAAGAATGAACAAAAATAAAAACATTCAATTTATGAACGTCTCGAAAAAACAAAAACACATTCACCAGACTGTTGACCTCATCTATTGACACAATTTTACGGTTATTTTCATAAACTTAGAGGTGTGATTTGATATCATATTTTATTTTGTTTGTTTGTATTGAACCAAATTTGATTACTCATATCCACATAAACAAAACAACGGAGGCTTTAAATTAAAAACAACTTTCTATTATAAAAACTTATTTTGGAAGGAAAGTAATCCATCAAAGCCACTTCGGCACACATTATGTACTTTTGAGATGTGTAGTTTTTCTACTTTCTTCTAGTTTCTATCATAAAAGGGTTTTAAAAAACACTATCGAACACACTGAAGTAAGAACCCTTCCTCTTTGAGAAGGAAACTACTGGAATATAAAACCCTACTATGCAAATAAAGCCATCATATAAAATTTAAAAATAAATATTTAAAAAGTCATACCTTCTTACTAAGGATAGGTACCTAGACAATAAATAAATAAAGACATTAAGCCAGTGTCAAAATCAACCAGTAAAAATGTCGATAAATAAGTAGGTAATTATTTAGACATAATATCGTCGGTCCAAAGGTAAAACTCACTAAAT
Organism: Dasysyrphus albostriatus; assembly: GCA_946251815.1. Classification (NCBI taxonomy): domain Eukaryota; kingdom Metazoa; phylum Arthropoda; class Insecta; order Diptera; family Syrphidae; genus Dasysyrphus; species Dasysyrphus albostriatus. The sequence continues at coordinate 146,976,549 of OX276336.1, forward strand.
GCAGCCAAAAATATTCAAGAAAGTGGGAATGAAATGCATTTTTTTAATCCACAAAGTCTCATTTTGCACGGTTTTTATAAAGACATTGTAAAGTATGCTGGGGAACTTTATTTAAAAAAATTGCGGAACGTGATTTTACAGTTTTCAAACTAATTCCTTCAAAAGTGTAATATGTAAGTTACATAGTGAGTTTTACTTTGAACAGACGATATGATATACTAATTCTTCTCTTTTAACTCAGTATCGTGGGGGTATGTATTTTAGTTCTTAAAATTTGAGTGGGAACTGCAGGTTAAAAGCAATACTGTACAGCATTTATTAGCTTTATTTAACTCAATCAAATCAATTGAATGGAAAACCTAATTCAAATTTTCATTAATAGAGTTTGTATGTATGTATATCCAAAGAATTTATACTACATACGTACATTTTATTTCACAGTAACGACATTTTATATTCGTTTTGTTCTTTTCATTAACCGTTGTCTGGGTTAAAAAAAAATATAGGTAACCATGCAACCTAAAACAAAATCGTAGCACTATTTAAAACTTGGAGTTGACTAATGTACCCACGGAACTTGAAAATTGTAGGTTTTTAAAAAAATTTTCAAAGTGATCTCAGTTTTTTCATCCATTAGTAAGGATAGTTAATGAGTTAAAATAAAACTAAGGTAGCCTATCTAAACTATACCGACCCTTGGAACGTCTTATTTCAATTATAGCTACGTGTTTATCTAAACGCGAAAATAACACTAAAGATTACTTGTTTGATGGGTAAACATTGTCCATTTGAAGAAACTTTTACAAACAAAAATAAAAACTGATATAGAATTCGATACAAATTGGCACCACTAATTAAGGCATGGTTCCGTTTACATAGTTATAGTCCGTCAAAATATTTATTTAAAACATGGGCAAAAGTATGTACATACATATACTCGCAGTGGCCTTCATGTCTGACTGCACACTGCGCTATCCGGGACCGGGATATATTTTTTTTTTTCTGAATAGATACAAATAATTTATTTAGTTTTAAAGTAGGTAGATAAATATATAATATACATTATGTACATATGTATCTGTAGCTGTTTGAATTTAATGTAAACAAAGTGGAGGGCGTTAAAATTAGAATACTCAAAATAGAAAGTCATCTATGTCTGACTGACTGTGGCAAGAAGTTTTATATATCCAATTTTTTTGTTTGCATCAATAAAATAAATAAACTAGTGTGGTAGCTATTTCTATGATAATTGTTTTTTTTTGTTTTTGTAAAACAAAAGATAACATATAATTTTGAGATTGCTTGTTTTACTATAGGAAGTCATTTGAAACAATAGTCATCCTATGTAGAAAGGATGTAAGGCATTCAACAATAATATAGGATCCGTTAGAATAGGAATGCATTTTTAACAACATTTTTATTAACTCGCTTTCATCTCTGTCTGTTGTTGTGGGTACAAATTTTGCAATCGATTTTAAACAAACGTAACGATGAGATCGATGATTTTGACATAATTTATGAAAAGGAATATTATTGTCCATTAGAGTTTTTTGTTCAGTTCTGTGCATCTATCAAAATAAGTGTCAAATATTTGTCGATGTGTCGACTTTAAATTTTGACATATTGCGCAGTATATAACCTAAGATTTGTAAACTATCTAGCTACATTTTATCAAAACAGGATGACAGCACATGTGATTACAGTAGCAAGTCACTAGCTCATCTCTTTTTGTCTTTCTATCCATCTGTCTGTTTGCCTGCTTGTTTGTTTGTTCAAAATTTTGTTATCACTTTTAAACTAATTTACCAATGAGCTAGGATCTTGAAGCTATAAATAGATATACACTGCCCGCCATTTGAAAAGGTTCACTCATTTTGCCACACTATTCTTCTTTTCCCCTAATATTTATTGGACGTACCCCTTTATTGGAGGGTCATTTATAACATTCAGTTTGAGATATAAAACCAACTTGGAAAATCCACTGTTATTTTGATATGCTACTTTGATCATATTAATGGGGTTTTCTTTTGGTAACAAAAATTGATTTTTTTCCCCTTCCGATTCCAATGGTGAAAAAAATCAATTTTTTTTGATCGAAAATCAAATTTGCAGATCTGGATTTTTCGGCAGATTTACCCCTCTTTTACTAACACCATTACACACCAGAACAATTCACAGCCATCAATTTGACAAGACTGGATCACCACAGTTTCACAGACACAAATTGTACACCAATACAATAAAAACAAAAAATCAATCTGCAATCGTATATACCATTCGCGACGAAAAAAAATCAATTTTTAGATCAAAATCTGAATTTACCAAAAGAAAACCCCATAACTGAAAAAAATATCCGCAAATTTGATTTTCGATAAAAAAATTGATTTTTTTCATCATTGGAAGGCTTTCATTGTCAAAATCTGTGTTTTGACAAATCGGAAGGGAACAAAATTAAAATTTTGTTACCAAAAGAAAAACCCATAAGTTTATAAATACGACTGTAAATAGCTCAAAAAAATCGTATTTTCTAAACAAGTAACAAATTAACACACACAAAACATATACAAAATTTCTTCCACACATCACGGGATGCACCATTTTCCACTGATTTTGACTTATAAGCAGAACTGAACAGAAATGAAAACGCTAATAGGCGTTTTTATTGGAACACATCAAACTGCTTTCCCATGTAAAATGTATCTACTCGCACATGAGAGCATGTGCAGTTAATAGTACGAGTAGACGAAAACCCTAACCTATTTCGTCTACTCACAATTATTTTGTAACCTCCAAAGGAGCTAATGATATTTCCTTTAATCTATATAGGTACCTACTGTGTTATCATGTGGCTCTTAACAAATACCTTTAGATAAGAAGGAAAAGTAAATATCTTTCTTTCTTTTATTTTTATAACAGCTGTTTTCTGACTGCTTCGTAGGTACTTTTGATACCAATTTAATTGATAATTTTCAAAAATGCAAAGTGAAAATGAAAAAAAAAAACTATCAAAATCCACTTGATTAATGAATGCAGTGGTTTTGGATACTCATAACTTAGATATTAGAAAACCCTACTAAGTAGGTAGCAACCTACATAAATGTATCAAAAAGATTGATTAATAGTCCAATATTTTTGTTTTTCTATTTTAACGATTTCTTTGTTACAAGATTCCAACCAAATCAATAGAAAATTAAAATAGTAGGTACGTATTTACCTACAACGTTATAGGTATATATGTATGTAGTAACACTCATCATAAGGTACCTATGTATATCTAGATGCCTAGTCCTCTCTTGCCTTGTCATACATATATAAAATTATTGAAAACAAATTGAATCTCAGATAAGGAAATTTATTATTTAAAAATGGATAAGAGGTGGTTTATTTTTATTTATTTATTTTTGTAGTGTAGTAGGAGAGAAAATGAGATAGCAATAATAATAAATCAAGTCTGAAGATGATAATCATCAGAGTCTATGCATAAAGGACCAACAAGCAATTTGAAGATAAAAAGATGAAAAAAAGAAAACAATAGGTACCTACATACGTTATCTCACACTCAGCTGATGAAATTAACAAATACAAAAATGGCTAAGTTCAGTTGATTTTGTTGTTTATACGTTCTATAATTGTATTGGTTGTCGAAAACAGCTGACCCTTTCTATCTAAAGTGTGTAAGTTATAAACACTCATGGGGTGTATTTTTTATTTATATAATTCTTCAAGATTTTTACTATAATGTTCATATAAAAACAGGTTTCGGGGCACAGACAAAAGCCAAATATGTATTAAAAAAAAAACTGATGCATGGTTGGATCAAGAATATGTACCTACCTACCTATTTCTTTTTCATAAATAAAGCGAATATATCTAGTAAATGTTCTGTGTTAATCGTATATTTAGAGAAACATTTTGTTAAGACTACAAGTAGGTAATATTTATTTTCAATTTATAAAAAGTACTAGATACCTACCTAGTTAAATTGAATACGTTATTTTTCATCTTCTTCTTATAAGTGTTAACACAAAAACCCATCCCGAACAAAACAGTGAGTGTCAAAAGTGAGTAAACACCCATATAATATTTGGAATTGCATGAAATTTAAACAAGGAAATAAACGAAAATTGCATCCTAATAATAAAAACAAAGCTTTATTTAATACCAATAAATCGAAACAAAAATACATATTCGTTAATACTAATGCATTTTTTCCTAATAAAACCTTAATATTACCGCGTTTATTTGTTGGTTTAAATCCCATGTTACTCCAAAATACATAAAACCGACCGCACCCTTGATAAATTTGTAAATTAAAGGACCGTGTACCAAAGAAAAACTTTTATCAAAATTTTAAAATAAATTGAGATAAAAGCACAACCCTTTATATTTCTTTCTTTATTAACGAACTAAGTTTTGTAGTTTTTGTAAGAAAGTCTAATATAAATTTAAATTCTTATACAGTTGCTACGAACAAATGGTAATAACTGGCATTTGAATAGGATAGGATACGGTCACCTATACTGTACAAGTAAAGGTGATCGTATCCTGAGTGTAAAGTTACTGTACAAGTGTAGGTGAACGAATCCTAAGTGTTAAGTTCAAATGCCAGTTTTTGCCATTTGTTTCTGCCTTATGATGAGCATAATCATACTCGAAACGTCTCTAACCAAGTTAAACTAACATGTTCTTGTATTTTTTACTAAGAAAGATTTTTTGCAAAAACTTTTATTTTGTTTAGTACCTACCTAGTTGAAATCATTACCATGTATAAATTATCATTAATTATTATTTTTTTATTTCAATTATATTTATAATATTTTAATAAAAAATCGTAAAAATCTCCCAACTATAACTTGAGTTACTATGGAATTGCCCTTACCTACGTTTACTAAACTTAAATTTGTACAAAATGTGTAAATAGGTAAAAATACAAAAAAGAAACAACGAAACCAAGTTAAAAACACTAGCCGCACCAATATACCCACACATAAATCAATTTCTAGGTTTCAAAATCTGAATATGTTTATTTTCTGCGCCGCAAAATAAATTGTTATATTTACTATGCCTAAGCTATCTACCAATCCAATCTAGTCTCTTCCCCATCCCCTGAATTAATTTACAGATTACATTTATAAGTTTTTTATTCAACTGCGCCACACTACTGTTGCGTCGTTGCACTATTTCTTTTCTTCTCTCCCATTTTAAGAACGAAAAACACAAATGGAGAAATAATAAAATCAAGAATAAGGAGTAGGACTAAAAAAAATGTTGCTGTTATATTATTTACTCGACTTTTATATTTCTTTCTAAAAAAAAAACAGTTTTCTTCTATCAATTGATGATAAATGAAAATCACCATATTTTCTTTTGAATTTCCTATTAACATTTAATCGGTAATCTAATTCTATATGTTGGAAGCCAATAGCGACACACTTTGTTTGTAACTTAATTACTCGTTCACAAATAATCATCAAAGCAAAAATCGAACAGCTCAAGGCCGTTCTTGTTTATGAAATGCTAAAAGTACATCCATTATTATTTTTGTGTACATACATTGGCATATACGTATAATCTATTCTACAACCCCTCCCCCCCCCCCCCCCGGTAATGACCACCCAAACCAACCCGTTCCAAACTAATATTGGCAAGTACTCACCTGGTACATAGCCGTCTTGGGTAGATCCAAACAAACTGCACAACATAGTATTCCACCCAAACGATATTCGAGCTTTTCGTGTTGTGTGGTAGTGGCTGACGTACCAGCTGTTACCAAGTCCAGCTTGGGCTTCTTTGCTTCCGGCTCATTGGAGTCTCCACCAACAACAACAGACGATGTTCTGGTCTGTCCAGCCCCTGGAGCTGATGACGAGTTTGCTGATGATGACGACGAAGCAGTCGAAGAACCACCACCACCCGACGAAGATTGGGGTTGCAATTGCTGCTGCTGAATGCTCACTTGGGCATTGCTATTATCCACCATGAGCTCAGCAGCAATCAATGGAATCGAATTGAGGTGACTTGTGGAAGTTGGGGGCTGTTGTACAGCCGAGCTAGACGATTCAACATCCGCCATGTTTGATTTTTTAGGGAGAAAGACCACAAAAGAATTTTCTTTGTTTTTATTTAATTTGGTCTTGTATCCCAATGAAAGTAAACTAGATACTCTCTTGATTTCGATAGAGAATATGTATATTAAACTTTTGTTTCAAATTTCAATTTTAATAATTTTCTTGCTCCAGTTTAGCAATTGCAGAAAATTAAATGGGAACTCCCAAATTTGCAAAGAAAATTAATTTTTCTTTTCCACTGGCCACAACCCACGGTATATGAAATTGATCTTGTTTTACCGTTATCAATTAACGATCAAGTTTATTTCATAAAATATCCAACACAAAATAAATGTAATATCAAAACAAATTATAAATTTTCCAAATTGATGAGTTTAATTTATTTTCTGGTTTGCTTTTGCACACAGCCACAATTCCGAGAAAACACGAAATACGTCTCACTTTGATAAAGATTGAATTGAGAATGAAGAATGAACTTGTAAAAGAAAAAGGTGGAATTTGGAATCCAAATCACACATACTTTGGAAAATTGACGGGGCTGTGGTCCAATGTGTTTATCTCGCTTTGTTCAATGCACTAGTACAGTGTGTTATATAATCTATTTATCTTTTCTCTTTTTCATTAAAATGAATGTATTATCATATATCATAAAGCTTCTACGCATGTGTTGTATATAAATGTACAGATGCACTTGTATGTACTGTGTAGATGCACTTGGCTGAAGAGTTCACCGTCACCGTATGAGGAGCGCAAAGCGCATCGTAAAAGAACGTTAGAAAATGAACAAAAAAGAGTCAAATGTATATAACTTTACTGTAAATAATTGTTTCTTCTTGTTTATTTGCTGCAAGATAACTGCGGGTAGAAGAAGAAGACAGGTTGAAATACCAGATGATCATGGGGGAAAAGAGATGCTTGTACTATTTACTCTACCAAATCTTCTCTCAAGAGAGAGAAAGGTAGATTCCTAGTTTCATTATTAAAACACAGGTCTGTTCAGGTTATTGAGACCTTAGGCGTGTTTTATTATCATCGGGATCCGGATCTAGATTAACTTTTAAAATGTACTACAAAAACAATTTTTAAAATTTCCCACTATTTTGTTTTTGTATTACGTGTTAAAGTTAATCCAGATCCAGATTCGGATCCTGATAAAAGATAATAAAACACGGCCCTTGGAAGTCTCCATCTCCAATATACAAGGCGTGTTCTTGTAAGACCCCTATTACACGGTGTTTCTTTGCGCATGACTCTTCGAAATTCATTGGGTGCGAAAGAGAAATCAGATTTTCTTTAAAATATTTGTTTTCTGTTTTGGCCAAATTTCTAGAAAATTATTTTTTTCTCCTTCGCACTCTTGAAAATTCGAAAAGAGTCAGACGCAAAGAATCATCGTGTAATAGGGGTCTATTTACTACAGTCTGTTAGGGCATAGAAGGCTGAATGCATTCATTTCGGATTTCTCAGTGAGTTTGAATATCTGTCAAAATTTCATTAAAAATGGTAAACAGAGGTTGTAGTTACATTTTAATAAGGGTATTCATGGAACGTCGTAAGTTTATAAATTGTGTAAAATGATAAGTTTACGCATAGTTTGCATGAACGACCTTAAATATACATTTGTTTAAACGCTTTGTAATTCAATCAGAGTAAGAGTCACAATGACAATGACGTTTGGATAAGTTTAACCAGCTTGGTTAATAACTTTACGCAACAAATCCTTTGATAAGTTTACAAATTTAATTTTTGGCAAACTTAAAAAGTAAAATAACAAATTTTGTACGGACATTGAACAGGTGTCAAAAACAAAATAATTGAATGAGAATTAAATTCGGTTTACATGTGTGATGCCATTTATATAATCATTGACTTCCAAAGGTAACAACCATATCCGTGGGGCGTAGATAGTTCAAAAGTTATACCCCAAAACTTTTTTGAATGTTTGTGTTTTGGTGGAAAACTGAAGAAAATTCAAAAGAGTTTTGGCGTCTACCTTTCGAACTATCTAGTCTCTCCTAAACCAACGCGAATGCGGAGCGATTCGCAGTGAATCATTCACAATAGTACAAAATATGACAAATACACAACGCTAAACAACAACAAAAATTCGTCGTCGCTCCGTATTCGCGTTGGTTTGGGAGAGCCCTTTATGTCACGGAGATGGTAATTACCTTAATGGAATCTATATTTGGTCCTTTAAAAAGTTGCATCAAAAGTTTTGATTTCAAGACATTAATACAAAAAATCGAAAAGTTTTTGGCGTTTAACTTTCGAAATATCCATGCCACGGAGATGGCTGTTACCTTTTTAGAATCTACACTTGGTCCTTGCAGAGCCTTAAAGCCCCTCCCATAAACCAGTGCGAATCTTTGTTGTCAAGCGTTCTTTATCTGTCATATTTTGTACTATTGTGGATGATTTGCTGCGAATCCTCCGCATTCACATTGGTTTGGGGGAGACTTAAAGGCTCTCCCAAACCAACGTGAATTCGCGGCTACGGCGAATTTTTGTTGTTGTTTAGTGTTGTGTATTTGTCATATTTTTTACTATTGTGAATGATTCGCTGCGAATCCGCAGAAACGACGAATTTTTGTTGTTGTTTAGCGTTGTTTATTTGTCATATTTTGTATTATTGTGAATGATTCGCTGGGAATGTGGAGCGATTCGCGTTGGTTTGGGTCAGCCTTAAAGGCTATCCCAAACCAACGCGAATTCGCGGCGACGGGGAATTTTTGTTTTTGTTTAGCGTTGTGTATTTGTCATATTTTTTTCTATTGTGAATGATTCGCTGCGAATCGCTCCGCATTCCGCAGTGACGACGTTGTTTTTGTTTAGCGTTGTGTATTTGTCATATTTTTACTATTGTGAATGATTCGCTGAGAATCGCTCCGCATTCGCGTTGGTTTGGGTCAGCCTTTATACTACGTTTTCATTAGAGCCAAAATGAGGTAATTTCGCAAATTACAAAAAAAGTGCTTTCATCTAATTACCTTATTTCGTTTGACAGCCCTGACCAAAATTGTGAATCATTTTTAAATAGCACTGAAATCAATTAAAAAGATTTGTGTGTAAAATATATGAACATTTTTTTAATTTTATAGTCTCTCCCAAACCAACGCGAATGCGGAGCGATTCGCAGCGAATCATTCACAATAGTACAAAATGTGACAAATACACAACGCTAAACAACAACAAAAATTCGTCGTCGCTGCGGACTCGCGTTGGTGTGGGAGAGTCATTAACATTTATTTTAATGAAAACGTAGTATTAATTCAATGTCATTTGTTTTGAATTGAATTAAATAGAATTGGACCTATTAATTTCAATTCCATTGCAACTCAACTGTAAATGGAGCACTCAATTCAAAAGTTTTGTTTCATTTTTCAACAAGAACAAAAAAGAACAGAGATCCTGGGTCTAATACTTGATCCCATTTTAACTCGATCCTGCTTGTAAACGTAATAATTTGGCCAGTTTATATTTCTTGAGCACTCAGTATTTTTCCTCAATTTTTTGACAGAGCAGGAGAATAAAATATAAATATATATAAAATATATATAATTCCTCACATAGAAGTCAAAACATTTCTCTTTTGCTTTTCTTCTTATGTAATTTACTGCGACACAAAATAATTGAGCCAGCGGATCCAAAAAAATTTCAGTCTCAGTTTTTAAGGAGAAAAGTGAGGTATTTTTGGGAGGAGTCCTGTTTATATTTCTGCTCTGAGTCCTCTGAGATGTCAGAAATATAAACTGGCTAATTGAACACACCCTAAACCATTCAGGCCTATATATGTTTCTCTCTCTGAATTCACTCTCTTTCAAAAACCTTCCTTTTCATTTTTTCATATACCTATCTTTCTCAGTCGCTTGCAATTCTTCAATCAGAAAACAAACTGTTCACAATTCAAAATTGAATGGGTAACGAATTTCCTTATAGCATCTTCAAGCATCGCCGATTTTCAAGATTTCGCTGCTCCTGAGCAAAATTAGGAGATTTTTCATTTTGTGTCCCAAAATTTAACTCAAAATCTATTAAAATTTTAGTATAAATATCTGTTTATTGTTTGTTGTTCGTCAAAATCATGTCTGACTTGTTTAACCAAGCCCAAAAGGACATGCAAATCCTGACCCAAAATTACGTACACGAATTGACTGAAATTTGGAAAAAAATATTTGACGAAAATGCCTGCAAAGAGAACATCACCAAACTTGAAGAGCATACAAAAAATTACTTTGAAGATCTAGTGGTGGAATCAATGGAAAAGCAGGAACAAATTGAAAAAGAAATCGTGGATCTGCGTTTGGAAGCTGAAAACCTTCAGCGCCTTCTAAAGGTTGACATAAGCTTGAAGCCGACAGAAGGTGTTCCGTTGTTGGTCCTCCAGTCTGAACTTGATGAAAGTCTTACTGAACTACGTGAAACCTTGCGTCTTCGTAGGGAGCAGATATTCGAGCTTTTGCTAGAGCAAGACACTCTTTGTAGCGAATTGGGTGAGGAGCCACGCTCTCTGGTAGCTGACCCATTGCCTTCAGAGGAGGAGCTTCAGGAATTTCGCCAGCATTTGGAGGTCCTAAAGTCAGAAAAGGTTGATCGATTGAATAGGGTTTCCACAATGCGCCGTGAAATCAAGAATTTTCTTCAGATCCTTGAGGTGAAGATGTTCTCTGAAAATGATGATCGGCTCCTCAACCATCGCCAGATCAAGCTCAGTAAAGAAACATTCGATGGGCTGAAAGAGATGCATGCTCGCTATCGGGATAAGGTGCTCGAACTGGAAGACAACATCGAGGGAATGAAGCGGAAACTGAATTGTCTCTGGGACAGATTGGATACTAGTCCAGCGACTAGAAACAAGTTTAGTCGGTACACAGAATGCTCTCAATCGATTGCCGATATTCTACACAAAGAAGTCAATCGTTGTGAGCTTTTGAAGAAACAAAACATAAAACTCTTCGTTGAGCAAATTCGCAAGGAAATTCTGGAATGGTGGGATAAATGCATGAAATCTGAGGTACAACGTAGTCGCTTCTCAAATTTCTATAGCGACTGCTTTACTGACGATTTGCTCATTCTGCACGAAATGGAATTAGAAGACCTCAAAACATTCTATCACCACAACGAGAAGATATTCCAACTTTTTGAAGACAGACGAATTCTCTGGGATCGCATGACAGCTCTTGAACAAAAGGCATCAGAACCTGGACGATACAACAACCGAGGAGGACAGTTGCTCAAAGAAGAAAAAGAGCGAAAGACTATTGCAAGTAAGTTGCCCAAAATTGAAGCGCTCCTCACAGAACTAGTTCAAGCGTATGAGGATAAAGAACACAAAAAGTTTTTAATATACGGAGAGGATATCCTTGTCTTGATATCTCGAGATTGGGAAAAGAAAAAGATGGAAAAAGAGAAGCTGAGCAGTGCTAGGAAGAATCCTCAGACGCCAATAGCCAATCGTACTCCCATGTCAATAAGAAACTGTCAGATGTCTGCCTCGTCCATCAAGAGAACTCCGTCCACTACGAACATCTCGTCGGCCCTCGGTAGCAATAAGCGAAAGCTCGTTGCACCAGATCGACAAGCTCCATCGGCTAAACGGAGTCTGTTGAATGTCCTGAACAGTCCCAGTGTGTTTGGCTATTCGACCTCAAATAACACGAAAACGCCGTTCAAATCACCTTACAAAAAGAATCGAGTTCTTGCAACGACTATTCGCAGAAGATCAGCACGCCAAAGTGGAAGCGCTAAGAAACGACAATCGTCATCGCGACAGCCCAAAACCGCACCCAAAATAACGGTCACTGAGAGTTCCGACCTATCGGACGCAGACAATTACGAACACTTCCAAAAGTGCATCGAACCAGCAGCCCGATCATCCATCATGCCGACATCCACGGCATCAAGCACCAGTCGACTGCGCAAACCAACAAAGGAAAATATCCGACTACCCAATCCTCGACTAGCACGAGTGCCTTCCAAGATTAGCCTAATGGACACGATGTCCAAATCACCAGCCACTCTTCATCACACATCTCACTCTCCATCTACCTCTAGTAGCAGTAGAAAATTAACTACTAAAAACCTTCCAATTCTAATTTAGTTTTGTTAATCTTTTGTTTGGCTTCAAACTCTTTTGCAACAATAATAAATGTACAACATTTTTGAAGATATTTTAGTTAATTTAAGTCGCTTAATATATTTTATGTTTTTTCTGTTGTTTGTAATAATGGTAGTGGATTGTGTCGTAAAGATCAATTTAGCGTGTAATTTTGTTTTGCCTTATTTTTGCAATGACAAGTGTTTATAATTATTTGAAGAGATCAATAATAAATTCAATGTTTACTTTGAAAATTAAACTATTTTTCGCTTTTTCAAAAGATAGGCTAGAATGGACCGCAAAATTAGGTATAGAGGATCAAATCCAAGGGATTTTATTACTCACTCATGAGAAGAGTCACACTGGCCATTATTCAATATTTTTGGTATAACTAGGAAACCAAGCCAAATTCGACAAACTTACCCTTAAAACTTTTTGTTCAAAATTAAATTTTCTATAGAAATGGATGGCTTAGAAAATATTATTACAAATTTGAGCAGGAAAAGTTAACAAAAACGAACATAAAAAAACTGCGTGAACATGAAATTGCAAACTTGCATATTATATATACAAAGTATATATAATATGTTTCGCTTCGCTTCGAATTACATCAGGCTATTTAGCTCGAATTAACAATACCTTCCTAATTGGTTTCTAACATCGAACAATTATTAATGATTGCTGGGCAAAACTTAATCTTTCCCTTTATGCATTTAACTTATGCTAAACAAATTAAAAAAGGCTGTCTAACTGGCCATGGAACTTGGTACGTTCGTGGGGTCTCTCTCAAGGAGGAGAGCTTTGTTTTGACGAATCCTCTCTCAATTGCAAAATAAATTAATAGAAGATTTATAGTTATACCTCAAATTTTAATAAAAATTGGCAAGATTAAAACAAATATATTAGTTATATCGTCTTGGTTTACTCGTTTTTAAATATACAGCATTCAAAAATACTCTAAAATCATATGCTATATTATTTCTAGAGTGCACTAAATTATTTTATTGTAAAACAATGGAAGAATTTTCCCAGATTTAGGATATTCAAAATGCTAACTACGAAAGATTTACTTAAGTTTAATATTGTTCTGTAAAGAAAAATCAAAAACAACTTATTTAAAAATTAAAAATATTTTTATTTTAAGATAAAACTTAACGCTGATCTACGCCGTTCCGTATTTCTTGTGTAAGAACGCATCTGGGAGTTGCTCGATCAACAAAATTGGATTAACTCCAACGGCAACAAGTTCATCTTTACTTATCCATGCAAGTTGTATTAAATGCTTGACAAAAAAAAACATTAAAAGATTTGTGCTAGCAAAAAAAACAAATACCAAAATCATACCTGATAGTTCTTCTCAAATTTAAGTTTCAAACCGGCGACCTTATTTTCCACCATTTTCTTTTTCTTAGCTATTTTTTCGTCGATATCTTCGGTTGTACATTTTTCCAGCACAAACAAACTGGTATCGTTTTGCAGAATAAAAATATCAGGATTCCGTTGATCCAGGATTATACTATTTACACAGTGAGTTTCTGACTCTTTGACAAAGAAATCTTTGTCTGTGCAGGTAAAGCACATTTCCTCGAGATCATACTCGAAGATTTTTGAATCAGAAAACACTGCTACCAGTCGCGGAGACTCGTGGTGAAGGTGAATGCATATCGCCGTTGTTGCAGCTGTGTAGCGAGGTAAATTTAAATGGTGTTTGTAGTGTTTGTTCTTTTTAATCCACACCGCGATTGTTCGACAAGTTCCTGCTGTGACAAAGTAATTACCACAATTTGATACATTCATTAGGTGGATCGTGTCCTTGATGTACTTAAAAGCTTCAATAGTCTGCAAATGATCAATATCACCATTGGAAAGTATGCTAAACACTTCCACCGAATTATTTATTTTGCTTAGAAACAATGTGCTGGAGTCACTAGAGAAGAGAATATTTTTACACGCAACAAACTCTTGGGGCAGGTCCTTGATTCGGGCTAGCTGCGAAACACTTTCATTCTTTCCAGCTGAGAAGGTGAACATTCGTACTTCAGTCATTGTGGAATAGACCAACCATTTTCCATCGGGCGAAAGTGCAGTGCAAGTGATGAACTGGCCGTGTTTACTTCTCATTTCGAGAAGTTTTTGTGGAGCTTTTTTCAAACCCAAGAGTTTCTTTTCTTCACCAGGTTCCTGTGCTTCATTAAGATCTTCTAACTTTATCTCCTGTTTACCGGTGGTTTCTCCTAGTCTCCAGATTTCTACGGTATTAGGATAACGCAGTAGGAGAAGTCTTTTTTTAGCTGCAACACAAACGGCCGGACTCTGAAGGAATGGTCCATGTTTTGATGAAGGCGCACTTTTTCCATTAATTGCACAGATACCAAGGTAACCGTCCATGCCACCAGATATGATTTTGCCTTCCACGCAAATAAGAGCCTTCACATCGTGGTCATGTAGATTCCGCTGGCGGTACTTTACCCATTTGTGTAAGGTTACGTCTTCCTTTTTTATTTCCGTCAAAGCATAAATTCGTATGATAGGATCGATACCTGAACAAATAAACTTGTTTTCCTCTTCGTTTACAGCCACCGCTAGCACATCGGCTTCCAGCACGCAATGTTCCTCGATATAAGTTGCGTTCTTTCCATCCCATACAGTGACAATGCCGCGCGAATCTCCAGTTATTATGGTCATATCGCGAAGAACCTGAAGCGACCAAATAATAACTGATTTTTTCGAACTGAGTCGCGTTAAAGACATCTTGTGGATGGCATGCCCAGTTTTAACATCCCAGATACGAATAGCGTCATTTCCTCCTGTCACAAGGTGGTCTCCCGTAGCGTCGAACTTGCAGCACAGAATTCGACCCTCTTGTTTGTCAAAGAGCTTGCTGTAAACCATTTGGTCGTCCCTTATGTCAAATATGTTTATGTAACCCTCCTCAGTGCCCAGGGCCACATGACTGCCTTCAGTATTTATATCGAGACACCATATCGAATTACCAGTTGCATTTTGAGACTGACGCTCTGCCAAAGCAACTAAATCCCATTCTACGAGATGCCCACTCAGTCCGACAGTGAAGAGACGCTGCCCAGCCCATGCCATACCTTCGATAGATGAATTCTCTCCACTGACAATAGTTTTCTCATGAAACGATGCATGTTGCATATCCCATATTTCAATGGTTCCATCGTTTCTATTAAATTATTTGAAATCAATTTGGATTTGTGGGTTTAAAGAAGAGAAACAATTAGTACAATATACAAACCTTGAGAGAGCAAGTTTTTTGTTAATTTTGTTGTAGGCCATGCAAACAATAAGACGTGGGGTTAGATTATAGAAACGAACATTGTGAATTTTTGTGTGTCCTTCTACTTCTTGTTTTTTCATTTTCATTGTTTATTCAGATTACAAAAATTAAGGAAGAATCTAAAGGGAACGATTTATAAACAAAAAACAAAAAGTAAACTTGAAATTTTTGTACTGCACGTGGTGGTGGTAACTTGCCGGATAAAATGTTGACATTTAAAATTGGCCGGGTTCAACAGATCTGCTACGTAGCAACTTATTTCTACTTCATTTAACTTAGGCCTGGCGCCCACTAGGCAACTTTTAAGTGCTCACCCCAGCAACTTTTTGTTGCTCCCGATTCAAGTACATTGGGTTCTATGGGAGACCACCCACTAGGCAACTAAGTAGCTCGAAGTTGCTCGCAGAACTTTTTCCCGGCAACTTTAAGTAGCTTGCCCCGCCCGCACTGAGTAACTTTTGTTGCCGGCAGCATCATCTGTCAAAGATGACTGTTCAACGATAAAATCTTACATATAGATTTCCAGATTTCGAAATTTTCCAATCCTCTGATTCTGATTCATCAAAAATGAGCTATGGACTTCAATGTTCTTATTTGGTGTTTGTGTAATTCCAAAAACTACGAATTTCTTCGATCTTTAATTTTTTATTTCAGTTTTGCCAGAACTTAGGATAGATTCTTTGAAATTCGTAGTTTTAGGAAATATGCGAACAGATATGGTTTAATATTGTTTGAGTTTGAGTTAAATTTTCCATTTACAGCAGAATCTTATACTACATTTCCACCTAACACTAATCTGAGATTTAGCAAGATTAACCTCAAATCTTCTTCAAATGTCGAATATTTGCTATACAAATTTATTTCGTAAATCTTATGAAGACTAGAAATTAATCTTGCTAAATCTTCCTAGGACAAATACTTTTACGAATCGAGCTAACCTATTCTTAAATTGCGCTGAAGAACTCATTCATGGCTGAATGAGTTTTATTATATATAATATAAATATATATTTTATAAAACAAATGTTTCTCTCGGTGAAATTATATTAGCTGAGCTTCATTGAAGTATTTTCCTAGATGATCCATTTTGTGTTATGGCATTTGTGTTTCGAGGAGGAGTGTTTCCAGATTCCACTGCAGAGTATCCCAGTAAGAGGGTACATTTTCTTAAAGAAAATTGTATACATACAAAAAAAAATACATCACAATAAAAATACAATTTAATATTACTTATATAAACAGTTTTCGCATTCATTAAATTTGACCAAAATATATACCATATCTACGTTTTGCAAATTTCACATTTGGATTAAACGATATTTATCTGGATTTAAAATATTTTACATCTAGATTAAGGGCATTTTAAATCCATTGGATTTAAGGCATGTTTAGAGTGAATAATATATGGTCAAGGATTTAAATTTTTGGATTTAATAAATCCCGATTTATTTGTTGGATTTAAAATTCACTTTAATCCAATTTATATATATAAAGAAATAAATCCATAGTGAATATATGGCGTTTAATATTCGGTTTCTTGCACTGTGATTTTATTAAAAAATTTATTGACTTATGATTGCCCTACGGCAGCTCTAGTCAAATATTTTTTTTTGAGGTGGTGAAAATTAGTGCCTAGCTCTTTCCAACATTTTGACAGTTTTTCTTCCCTCTGAGAGGATTCCATCATCAAACGCCACAATTTGAAATTTAGTCCGAAATAGTGCAAAGAAATTAAGGAACATACCTAGAGATGTATTGCTGTTTGTTAAAAAGCCCTTTATCTGCTTTTGTACTTCTCTCTGAGAGAATTACATCTCCAATCCTCAAAATTTGACAGACTGCCAAATTTAACCCAGAAAGTACACGAACAAACCTATTATCATTTCGCCCGTTCGTGTACTTTCTGGTCTAAATTTGGCAGACTGTCAAATTTTGATCTTTGGGTACAACATTGAACGCGGCCATTTGTTTTTACACCTATCTGTCCAGTTCAAAACGAAAAAACTCCGCTATCTATATACGTACGTACCCTTCGTCTGCACAAAAAAATTTCTTAAACATTAAAATATAGTTATATTTTTTAATAATCAGCTAACAAAATGGGTGATGCTGAACTTGATGCAATCCGCCAACAGAGAATGGCCCAACTCCAATCTCAATATGTAAGTTTCCTTCTTAAACTTCAATCCAAAGCAACATGCGGCAGAAGTTTGCACAAAAAAATTTGTTACCAAAAATAGCAACAATTAGCAAAAAACTTCAAAAATAACTATGCTAAATCTGGACATTTCCTTGGTCAGGAAAAACAAATTCCACTGATTCATCGATTGCGAATTATTGATTGTTCTATTTTTTTTTTGTTTTGCCTTAGGGTGGCGGTGGCAATGACCCAGAGAAACAAAAGCAACAACAAGAACAAATGCGTCAACAGGAAGACATGAAGAATTCAATTCTTTCCCAGGTCCTAGATCAACAAGCTAGAGCTAGATGTAGGTATTATCCTTTAAATGATTTTGTTTTTCATTATAATTTAGCCATAATTTTATCTCATCAGTAAACACACTCAAACTAAGCAAACCAGAGAAAGCACAGATCTTTGAAAACATGGTCATCCGTATGGCACAGATGGGCCAAATAATGGGTAAACTTGACGACGCCCAGTTTGTCTCGATTTTGGAAAAAGTCAACTCCCAAATGCCCCAAAGCACGTCCACGGTGAAATACGATCGTCGAAGAGCTGCCATCGATTCTGAAGATGACGATGACTACGGATGCTGATTACTGCTGAACACACTGACTCTTCTCTACGAAATTGTCATCACGAAAAAGTTTCATCTAATTGTTTTTTTTTTAATTAATACTCTGTTTAGATATTTTTCAAAATAATTTAATAATTCTTTTAACTTAAAACTGTAACTGTGAAAGACGAAAAAACACAACATATTTATCTAGAAAAATGAAAGAAACTCAGGAGAAATAAAATCTTTCATACAAATTATAGCAAAAACTGAGATCACAACAGAAATATACAACATTTAAAATTTATTTTGAATCGGCTTTCTAGGAAATGCTCAACGTTTATTCCTTCTTCTCGTGTTCTTCTTCGTCTTCTTCGGATGCGTCCAGACAGTCCCCACAGAAGATCGAATACAAGATCAATGCGAGGAATCCCAAAGGGAGCCCGAACAACACTGTTGTGAGAACTGGATTGCCAAGCCACATTTCCCTAAGTGATTTTTTGGCTTCGAAACATGCCCGATATAGACGCACCAAGAAGGTGTCGCCTCCATAAACAATTGCCGTCTGATTGCTTATCGACTCCAAGAAGATGTGCAGAGATTGCGGAGTCATCTGCATGGGATCATCCTCAGGTATATGGTGATGTTGGGTTGTTGAATTGATGACAATTATGTGGGGTGTTGGCAGTGCATCCATAACGATGGAATGTGCTATGCTGGGGTCACCAATCTGTAAATTTAAGAAATGCTTGGCAACGTGATCGTATTTGAAAAAAAAGTTTTCAGTTAATCGCATTCAAAATTCAAATAAAAAATCTATAAATAGCCCAGTAAGAATATATTTTTTAAAGAAAAAAATTTTTACCAGGCTGATTTTTGGCAAACGCGTTGAGATTGATGTAACTTATAATCTGAGAAAAGTCCTCAAAAACCCATGACTGCTAGGTCGGTTATAAGGGGTCAAAGGTCACGGAATTGGGTTTTTGCATCTCGAAAAATTTTTGGAAGTTTTTGAAAAAAAAAATTGCTTTACAAACATGTAGCTGAGGTAATTTCTCATACAAAACTAATAAAGTTTGTTCGTAGCATTAACCGTTAAGAAGTTATATCACTTTAGCTATAGTAAAAACACGAATCTGGTTCCTGACCTATTATACTTATTGGCCTATAAATCGAAATCCAGATGTCGGACGATTACGCCAGAACTCTGGTTAGTGCCTTATTACAAGACGACTTATGAGCCATGACTTTTTTCGAAATTAAATGAGTGTGAAGGTGAGATCAGATGTTTTTTCTCGTTCGCACTCATTGACTTTCGAAAAAAGTCGTGACTCTAAAGTTGTCGTGTAATAGGGCACTTAGACAGCATGCTTGAAACCATCAGATCACATTTTATTATTTCAATCTCAACCCCTCCCCATGAAGTTGTTGCCGAAAAAAGGCTGCGATGGGGAAAGTCAGTTAAAAAGCCGGCAAAAGTAAGAAAAATATGTCCTCGGCTTTCTTTCAAAACCTCGTTAGTCTTAAAATGCCATTTTAACGTATTTAAGATCAAAACAAATCATTGAATGAAAACTTCAATGTCTCATAAGTGTATCATGGTTCCTTTTGGTTCCATCAACCAGTCTCAAAACCTTTTACGGTCTAAGAATCCCATTTTATTAACTTTTAAGCCGGTTTTTTGTGTCTTCTTATCAATTTTACAAACCCGACTTAGAGGTTATGACAGAAAGCCGACGATATATTTTATTAAACTATAAATATTGGTGCCGATGCAAAATTTAACCATCTACATAATTTTCAAAGTTGGATGGTTAAATTTTGTGCCGTCACCAATCTTTATTTTAGTAAAATATTTCTTTTTCTAACTGTTCCCGGCTTTTCAAATGACCTTTCCCATCGCGACTTTTTCTGGCAACAGACCGCATTGAAATAATAAAATGTGGTCCTATGGTTTTAAGCAGCGTAATCGTCCGACAACTGGATCTCGATTTATAAGCTAATGTATGCAGGTTTTCGGGCTTTTAGCCTGGTATAATATATATAGCTAAAGTGATGTAACTTCTTAACGGTAACGGTTTTATGAGAAATTACCTCAGCTACCTGTTTGTAGAACAATTTTTTCCAAAAACTTACAGTAGTTTTCGAGATATTTGTCAAAAACCCATTTTCGTGACCTTTGCCTCTTATAACTGATCTAGCTATAAATGTGTTTCTTATAACTTCGGGTGGCAGTTTGCATTGGAATATAAATGCGAACTGCTTTTTGTATTTTGTACAAGCTCAGCACTGAAGCTGAACTCATTTTTCGTTGTGATTTGGTGTCTTATCTTCTTAACGGGTCGAACCAGTTAATTCGCACATTAAATGGTTAATGTGCACATTAACTGGTTTTCGCACTTTAACGGCAACATATATAAATAAATAAGTGTAGCGAATGCAGATTGTTATTCGGGAGCAGGAGATTTTCTGCAGAATCTGAACGACAAAGATGAGAAGCACTTAATCATTAAATGAAATACTATGAAAATACTGAAATTGCACAAGTGTTAAATCTTTACAGGATAGGATTTTTGAGGATTAAGTTTTTATCCTAGTTACAATATTAGTGTAAATGTAAAAATTTCCTGTTCGTTCGATGTAAGCGCATTATTTAATGCGAATTTGCAATAATGAACACGTTTAACAAAAAGTGATGCAACTTGATGCCTTTGTGAATTTACACTTATTATTAATTGATTGGATTTCTCTTGCCTTAAAATAAACAAAAAACTTGCGTGATGGGCACCGCCAAAAAAACGAGTAAAAGTTTTAGGTCTTGCATTTCATCCAAAATAACTACTCACAATAAGGGTAATTTTTGAACATTTAAAAATTTTTCAATAGGCGAAAAATGAAATGTCAATTTTTACGGGTGGAATGTTGTTCTTGTGAAACTCAAAATATGACTGAGTGTAACCGCTATGGCACAAGGTTTCTACACACGACCCTTTTTAACAAAAATAATTCTATTCAAACATCTTGTAACTTGATAAGCCCAATTGATGATGTAGACCTTGTTACCAGAAACTATTAAGTTACCTACTATGAAAATGGCGTGGAAAAATTATCATGGCAGTCTATTTGAGTTGCACCATTCAACTGGTGTGCTAAATATCTTTTTTGTTTATTTTCGATTTAGGGTTATTTAGTCTTTGAATGTTAGAGATGAATGTTGGTGAAACAACCCTTACTATCCTTACTATCACAAACACACCAGGCAAACGAATACTTTATCACAGTCGTGCTATTAATTTATTTATAAAAACATCGATAACTTACCCATCCAAACTGAAACTGATCGTGATAGCGATCTCGATACTTTCGTATAACTCCCTCGACCATGTCTCGAAACTCTAATTCATGTGTTGCCACCTGGCTGAGTTTATCCTCTTCCACCACAGCAACAACTAGGTACTTCTTGGTTTTCATCAATTGATGAATATTGAATCGTGTGATCTTAGGGAAAGTGACAAAACGCTCAACATTAACCCAGTGATGAATGGTTTCATTAACTTCAGTCGGATCCATTTCATGAGCTACATGCGCATGTGCATACATGTGCTGTGCCTCTTCTTTATAAACCAGGACAGCTGGCAAGTGTTCGATGTCAAAATGTTGCTGTGCAATATCCTCAGTCGTTGCATAGAAGAATCCATGTTCTTGAAATCTCTCGGCAGCTCCATAGAAAGTATCCCAAACGACGCCCTCTTGTTGTCCGACAAACATAAAGAACAGGGTATGTGCGTCCTTGAGCATGTCAACGCTTTCCGTTCGAGTGACTAGCTGCACCGGGGGGCCACTCATGCGAAGGGCGTAGTCGACTAAGTCTTCTTTGGTTCTATCACCACTGTAGGTGAATTCCATGTTACCCTTGATGAACATGATGGTTGGGTAGCCACGAATACGGAATTCTTTAGCGGCTGCTGGGAAGCGAGTGCAGTCCAACCGACCAACTCTGACATTTGTACTATGCAAAGATTGGGCCACTAGCCCAAAAACTGGCTCTGTGCGTTTACAGTATGCACACCATGGGGCGTAGAACATCACCAGCCACTGGCTTTCGTGGCGGACATCTATAAAGCGGTCACTTAGTTCAAGTACCCGTGTTGCATGGCTATATGAAGGAATGACTAGCCGAAAAGATATTTTAGATATATTCTAAAATATTTGAGTTTATCACCACCTTTACTCACCATATACAAATAGAAATCCAGCTAAAATGGCTCTCGATACAGATAATTCCATGATTCCCTTTTTTTCACTAGTCAATTAATTAATTTGGTTATGGCACATAGTATATAGTAGGTTTTTAAGTTGACTAAAGTGCTAATTAAGTTAGTAAAATGTTGTAAGAAAATGTTCCTTAAATATAAATGCACAAAGTAGAAACTAGATACTAGAACATTTTTATTTTTTCTAATCATTTGTTGTCAGGATAAACCCAGAAAGAGATGCATATATATCCTGAGACCTGTCAAACCTGGTATGGCGAATTGGTGACATTTTAGGGTCCGGTTTGTTCGTTTCTCTGAATAAATTTAAAAATACAATTATTGTAGCCTTTCAAAATTTTCAAAGACATCCATATCTTAATTCTTTTTTAATTTATTTGTTTTCAATTAGATTTAACAGTAACTGCCATATTATTCACTCTGGATTTAAGTGAATTTTAAATCCAACTATTAAATAAAGATTTAATCCAAATATTTAAATCCATATCCATATTATTCACTCTAAGGCCTTAACTTCATTCGCCACTTTTTGCAAAATAACCAAAGTAAAAATATTTTTTTTCTGCTAGAGCACTTGTTTTGTGGAAAAGAATATACAATATATATATCCTGAACCAAAATTTAAGCTTTCTGCATCATTTTTATAAGTTTTCTAGTGAGAACCACTTTCCCAAAATGAATTTGAAAATTTTCACTTTTGTACTTTTTCACTTTTTTGGCTTATGTAGTTAGAGCTTGAGTATTTGTACTTAACTATTGTTTTAATTCGCAGCTATAAGAACTGAACAAAAGAAACATACTCGAACAAACCTCTTTTACCAATTTTACAACATATTTCTCCATTACTGTACCTATTCTTATCCAAATAAAGCGGCGAAATTCCCGACAGCTGTCATGTTTTATCCAAAAATAAATATACGCTTTCTGATCTCTGCCGCACTATGCCACAGTGATTTTCTGTTTTGTGTTCGATTAATAATAATTAAGGATTGATTTTAACGCCGTATACTTAGCTTCACAAAGTCTATTTTATTGAAACGATGAAAACACGATTGATGCAAACCATCTGTTCATTAAGTCTATAATATTGTAGCTACATTTTTGCTTTAAAATAGAACTACTTAATCCCACCAATCCGTTTATTGAACAATAACAATTCGTAGTAAGATATCTACCTACCCCACAATGGAACCATCGGCATGCGAAGGTAATCAAAGTACGAAACAGACCAGAGCGGTGAACTTTGTTTTTCTACATCTAATCATATTCTTTATCGTCCATTCGTTTTTATTACAGATCTTAAGGCATTTGAACGTCGTCTAACCGAGGTGGTATCTTCATATCGTCCCTCAACATTGCGTTGGAGAAGTAAGTATTTGTCGGTGATTGAAGATTTGTATTACACTAAATATTCTAATTTAGTTGTTTTAGCTGTAATATCGGTATGCACAGCTATTGGAGCTTGGTATTGGTTGCGCGACCCAAAGACTTCAGTCGTCCCTCTAACGGAATCGCTCCTCATACACCCAGTATTTTCCTTTGCAACTCTAACGCTAAGTGAGTTTATATGGAATTTAACATGCAATCGACTGTTGCTAACTAATATAAATTGACTTTCTACAGTTCTCCTGTTCCTCTTTGGGATTCATAAGCTTGTGATAGCTCCACAAATAATTACCTCTCGTATGCGACTCGTGTTAGGAGACTTCAATATGAGTTGTGATGACACTGGCAAATTGATTTTGAAGCCAAGACCAAATAACAACTGAGACATAGGGAAAAAGCCACGCCGGCGAACTAGTCTTTAGGAAAATTGAATTTTTGGAGGATTCATCAAATGGATTTTAACATAACAGACTACGATCGTAATTTTGTTTTTGAAATTGGCCAACGTGCTTCGGCCATTTAACACCAAATTGTAAATACATTAAAATAATATTTATAGTATGTCTATTTTGCCGCCTTTATCCTTCAAATAAAAAAAGAAAGAAAACTTGATAATCCAATGTTCTCTCCGAAAATTTTATTGCTAGTTTCGTCAAAATGAATTAAAAGATAGTAAATACAAATAATGCCTAAGTTGTTCATTAATTTAGTTCAAATAGTTTCCATGATCGAATACTGGTTGTGCACGATACCAAAAATCAAAATATATTTCCTTGAAAGAAGAAGAAAATGTTGTTGCCAGTTTTGTCAAAATTAATTAAAAGATAGTAAGTAAATACTCCCTCCATTCCTGCCAACAACACGCACACAGGAATGGTTGAGAGTTGTTAGTCACTAGGCCCTGGTTCTCCATGAGCTGTTGCGCCACAAATTTTTTTTTTTTTTTATTTATAAGTAAATACCAATAATGCCTAAGTTGGTTATTAATGTATTACAGCTGAAGGAATATTCCACTTTATAAATAAAAAAAAAGGTTATTTATTTGGTTCAGATAATTTTATTGACCGAATACTGTTGTGCACGATACCAAAAATCTAAATATATTTCCTTGCAATAGTATTTATATGTGGTAGGGCTAGGTGTAAGGAAACCAAATACATTACAATGGGAAATGAAACAGTTCTCGGTTTTTCGTTAGTATTTTTGATTCCAATAGCGTACAGAGAGCGCTGTTATTGTACCTACATGGAAGTTCCATAAGTTAGTAATACGTTTTGACCTATATCGATATCCTATGTATGCCTCGTAACTCTTTCCCTGTACAAATTACAACCTAAGTATTAGTGTGCACTTGTGCAGGGAAAGAGTTTTACTGGTTAAAATTTATTGGGCTATACTGTAGTGAACTCTGCACCATATACAGACATGCCCATACAATTAAAATCATAAATTCCTTTTTTTTATTATAGATCATTTAGTTTCAAAATAAGGGCCACAATTCATACAATTATGCCCATTTGCATTGGAATTTATTGGTATGGGCAAAACATATTCTAGGAGAATTTTCATGGGTTTTTTGTTCGAGGGAGGTTGTCGATAACAGACAAATTTTCGGGGGAAATAAAATGCACATTATCGATATGGTCCAAAAGAGCAAATTCGTGCGTTGCATACGTGCATTTTCTTTACTTGTTCTATTTATCAATGATAAAGAAGTTCGAAACTCGGTTTTCGTTACGCCTTCGTATCGGTAGGTTTGCTTACAGTGCTTCCATGTGTACATCGACCTAGAATTTAGACTGATTTGCTTAAAATTTTGTACAGATCATTTGTATGTAATTCCATAAAAAATAGATTTTGCGTTTTTGATTTATGTAGCTTACTCTCTTAGGTCTCGAAAACGCGTCTAAGGATTTTTTACTTTGATTAAATTTCATACACGAAATGCATTTTACTTTTAAACAAATAATGCGTTTCAGGGATTTGCTGAAAAATTCACATATCGGAATAAGGTTTTGACGTTTTTCGATTTCCTTATATTTGGGTTTTGGTTACTGCGAGCGTCAAAAAAAGTGTACAGCGGTCAACTGCATTTTTGTAAGTCACAGTATATCCTGGATGATTTGATCAAATTTGTTAAAATTTTGCAAAAAGTTACTTCTAAATAGTTAAATGATTATTCCATAGGATAAATACATACATTATTTCAATAGTTTGTGAATCCAATTTTGTTCAGTGAAACTTCTGGAAAAAAACACAAATTTCTGCGCTAGTTATGTATTTATTTTGTTCATTTATTTATTTGATCACTTATTGGTATAGTTACACACTATAACTCCTCTGATAAGTTCACTTTTAACATCAGTTCCAATACATAAACGAGATTTATGTATTAAAGAAATCAGAGTTCATAGTTTATGAAATGCTGACTAAAATGTTAAATATTTGTTTTTCTTTCCAAAAATTTAGATAACAAGAAAAATGTTTACATTTATTTATTCATTTCTAATTATAATTTTTTGGTACAAAAAACGCAAAACAAAATATCCTTTTTTATTTTGTATAATATAATTTTATAATAAATGCATTTATATTTTGTTGTATTTGTTTTATCGAAGAGATGTTGTTCATAATAATCATAATCTTACATTATCTTTACACATACATAAATGTATGTGTTTTGGTTTAAATATACAAATATATGTATGTTTAGACAAGTTTGTTTTTCTTGTTTAATTTCGTATCAATTACGCTAGATATCATTGTATACCTATTTATTTTGTGTTTTTATTTTTGTTCTTATTTACTTTTTTATGCACAGTTTGTTTTTATCTAAAATTTGAGTTTTTTATGGAATTTTGTTTCCGCTAAAAATGCATACTGTTTTGTGTGTGTAATTTACTACATTTTAAAGGTGATTTCTTCTAATTTATGCGCAGCAAAATGTTCATATAATTTTGTTTTTTTTGTATTGCTATTTTCTTATTAAAAAAACATACACAGATAACCCTACATTCAATTAAATATAAATAAATTATAAAACAAAAATACAAAGTGTGTTGATATTTGTCAAACAAAGATTATTTAAAATTCGCACATTTTCATTTGTATTTTTCATGAAATTTAAAAATTCTACAAAATGCATAATAATCTACTTATTAATTAAGAAAATATTTTACTTTTGATTTATTAAAATAAATGTTTATTACATTACTTATTGTTAATTTAAATTTAATGTTAAAATGAATTTGAAATCTACAAAACAAAAAAAATTAAAACAAAACTTTTTTATACCGTTTTTTTAGAATTTCAACGATTTCTCATTGTTATTCTAAATGCAATTCAGCACTCAATAAAAGTTGTTATACGTATGTATAATAAAAGGTTTGAATTCCGACTATTATGCGGCTAACAGATTTCGGATATTTTTCGGCGTATTTTCCTCGTTAAGATGTTTAGTTGTGTAACGCAGAGCATTAAGAAGTGGCTCTGCTTTGATGGCGGGCTGGGCCTGCAGCAACCGTACACATCCTTTGACGTCTACATGTGCTCCACGTGCAAATGCTCCAACAGGATGGACATGATCGTAGAGGATGACAAGGCCAACCATTACTCTAAGGACTAGAAGATGCGTTTCTTCGCGTTCAATTTGAGACAAAAGTTTTCTAAAAAAAAGTTTATTACATGAAGAAATTTTTTTCAATCCTCTAACGAACTTACGGGTTTTCCAACATCCGGAGGCAAACTTTCGCCATTGTGCCCAAAGTCTCTGTTGTATTCTCAACATCTTGAGCATTATCTTCGACGAACTTTGACGTTGCTTCGCTAAGTACTTTCAGCATTGGTGTCGCATGGGCATAAAACAATGACATACGATTTGCTAACTCTGTGCTTACCAAAAGATTATTAGTGCTATCGATACGCTGGCGACTCACTATGCGTCTGTAGTAACTAAAGTCGTTCTGTATCGCTGGGGTCTTCATCTAAAACAAAAAAAAAAATATGAAAGTATACACAATAATTTCAGATCGGTATGTAGCTCGAAGACCGAATGGCTTTAAGTGATCATCAACTAAGGGTTTTGTAAACTTAATGTGTGTTCCACGGCATCATTGATCATATTTAATAATTATTTAATACAGAGAGGGAAAACTAATTGCTGAACATTCGAGTTTTGGAAATAAGAAAAGGAGACTGAGAAATATATCGATGTTTGCGGAATGTAAAGAGGATTATATAATTGTAAAATAAAAGAAATTACGTAGGTACATACATACCTACAGTATACATATTAAACAATAGCTGAGTTTATTAGTCTAGAAGAGTAACTATTAGTTATTAGTTTTTCAATTATTATAATTTTTTAACAACAATGTCGAGTTCATCGAGATGTCACAAAATGCGAGCGGTTATCTAAATTCTAAACAGATTATACAAAAAGTGACCGGCGCACATGCCGCAGGCCCTGTTTAACACAATCAATCAATGGAGATAGTTGAAGTGTAATTCATTTGAAATGGGAACCCTCACAAGCTCTACTTTGAGAATAATAGTACTTTGCCAGGACGGACGTGCTGTCAGACACTATTTCGTTATCAACTTGCCAGGACTGCATGTAACATAAAAATGGTTTTGGAGTTCTTTCCACTAAAATCCATTTAAACAACTGCTAACGAAAAATAGGGTTGAATTTGAATTCATAGAGTGAATCACGTTTTTCTCAAAAACACTCCCATATTCTTCAAATTTTAGAAATATTTTCCATATCAAAATTAATTAGTTCATTTTTAGATACGACATTCTAGAAGACAAGATAGGAGATATCCATTTATACAATAAATATGTTTATTCATGATTAGACCCACGACCTCTTCCTGTAAAAAAAAAAAGAAAATAAGAAATTAAATGCCAATGTGATGTTTTTCAACCCACTTAATATATTTCATTTTCTCAAATCCTCGTTATTATCTGTATAATCACCTCGTTTAGATACAAAATACATAATGACACACAACAATCCTCCTAGTAGTATAGGCCTTCCTTAATATCAGTTTAGTTTTTTATTTGTATTATGGAAAAAAAAGAGCCATCAACTGTAGGCGGTTGTTTACGATGTGACCACCATTATCATGGTAGCACCTACATACATACATAATAGGTTGGTTACAAGCACACAAATGTCTATTCAAATCATGCAAAAATACATGGAATTTTTTGTTCCCATTTATATTTTTGTCAAGCAAAACAAAAGGCAGGATATACGAGTATGTAAAAACTTGTGTGTCGTTTGAAGTAAAATTTCATTTTTATTAAATTAGGGCGTGTATTATATCGATGGTAGGAAACACGCACGTTATAAATTTCAAAAGTCTGTAGAACATGACCAATTTCACTTCAGAAAAATTGCCAAAAAAATAAAAAAAAAAAAATAAACCGGAAGACTATTCAACGCTGAGCAATATGGAGCAAGTGGAAAATCAATAAACACACCTTTGAAGTGTTACTATCTACACATAAATAAATTGTATCTACCACAACATTATTTTGGTTGGGAAAACGAAAATATTTAGCATGTTTAGCAAAACAGACAGACTTTGATGCAAAGGATTACACATTTTGAAATTTCAAAGCAAAGTAGGTAAATACATATATAATAGCAGAAAATATAAACGGAAAGTAGATAGGTAGAAAAATAATAATTATTTTCTGACACAACTTTTTTGAAGCAGGGTGTTTTCTTTCTGGTTCTTAGATGTAGATGCTGTTTTCATAGCATTTACATTTATGTACATGCAAAACTTGACTTTTTAAAAGTAAATGAATAGAATGTGTAGCAGTTAAAATATCCTTTCTCAATTTCCTTTTGAATGCAGAAGAAGAATTTCTTCACTAAATTACCATCCAGAGATAAAAGCATGTAGGAATTACAAATCATTATGTTTACAACGACAAGCATTTGCGAAGGGGAACAAAGTTGGGATGTCAAAAACAAAGAAAATCACAATCAGAGTCAGTGATAATTCAATGAGTGAATATTTGTTAATGGTAACGTGGACAAACCTAGTGCATCAGTTACATAATCAAATACTCGACTCCCATTGCAGTCATCTTAAATACTCGTAATTCCTTTTTACTTGCGATATACATTTGTGTATATAACTATTATGTTGGTACTGTATGGGTGTTTCCATCGTTACGGGAGTGACAGTGAGATTCTTTTTGAAAAATAGAATTATATTTTTATTTGAAAACGTAACGTGTGTGACAAGTCAAGGTTACGGGTGTGACCGAGTATGATTTTTGTGCATGAAAACAAAATAATAAACGATATTTTAAAGGGAAATTGATACCATAGATGTATAATCATTTCTTGCATGATGTGAGAAAAATTTTTTTGCTAGAAAAATGAAGTTTTTTTTCACTGAAAAAATAATTAATTTCTCACTTCAATGAGATTTTTCCCAATGTCTTTTTAAGCAGGGAAAACTATTGCTCAAAGCCGATTAAATTCTCATGAAGAGTAGATTTACTAAGAATTATATCCCTGTAAACTTAGGACTTTTTTTTATGGTATGTTATTATATTTTATGAGACATTGTAAATAAAACCACGGGTGACAACCCGTGATCACGAATAGTGAAATCTGGTCGAAATGTCGGGCAAATATCTAAAATCAAAATACTTTTGATTTTCATCAAATTATAGTGGTAAGTCCGGTTAATGTCGTTTTATTTACAGTTGCATATATCCTTGCATCGTGAATTCTATAACTAGAAGCAACAAAACTGAAAATGAGTTGACAACAGAAGTTTTGATATGCCAACCTGTTATGGGTAGGTATGACATAGACTTAAATTTTTAATAGGGGCTCCGTATTAATTTCAAATGCTCGAAATTTTGTCTGACGGTAGACCGTAATATTCTTCCATTTTCCACAAATTTTCTTCTTCTATAGTACCGACACATGATTATTTTTGTTACGGGTGTGACAAAAACCACTTTATGAATCAACTGCCCGAAAACTGAGTTTGTATTTAGATACTATGTAATAACCAAATGTCAAAAAAACATGCTCAAAGCTATGACTAGTGAAAATAAGGACCACTTTTCAAATTGAGAAGCGATTAGTTATTAAATAAAATGCCTTACAGTTTCTACCAACAAAAAAGACTTTATGAGCCGTATTCTGATAAGTGGTTCTAAATGTGAAATAAGTGATGATTAAATAAATTATTAATAATTTCACTTTTAAAATCGAAAATCGTCTTACGGTATTTTTTTCAATTCTAAGTGTTTTTTCGGTAAGGGTCGTTTGGTATGGAATCATCCATATGGAACGTTATAAATTCGTAAAGAAAGGGAAGGCGAGATTTTGATCCAAATTGTTAATACAATTATAGTCAAAGCGAAAAAAGTTGGTCACACAATTTTGTCTGTCCGTTAGCCACAGCCTTTTTTTAGAACCAAATAAAAAGGTACCTGCCATACATCGTTTCATCGTTTTAAGCAATTTTACATAGGTAGTCGTATTTTTCTAAAAAAACGCAAAACAAATATTTTTAAATATTACTTTTTTTTGGGTGGGAAACCATTTTCAAAAAAACGGTATAAAATGCAATAACAACAATTTCTTCGTAAAGTTTTTGGGCGCCTTTTCAATTTGGGTGATATGTCGCTACTTCTTTGAAGCAAATAAGCATATTATTTCATTTTATATTATTTTTTTTTTCATCAGCACGATATGTTTTTATAAAAGGTTTTATTTTAACTTTATGCCTCTAAGACCTAAGGTCTTTTAAATGCAACCTGAATTGCACGCCACCAATTGAAAGAGTAGAAGGATAGGAAAGATTTAGCACAGTGGATTGAGATTAAGTTGTTTATTAACTCATTATATCCCACGGGTGACGCGACGTCTAGTTAAGCTGGGAAAATATATTTAGAAAAGAATGCTGCCTAAAATATGATTCAAACCCACATCTCTAGGTTAGCAGTGAAGCACTACATCCACTACATCATTGCAACCCGCAGTATGCTTTAATTAGTGCGATCTATAAAATACAAAATAAATTTGGTGGCACAACAGCTCGTGGAGAACCAAGGCCTAGTGACTTACAACTCTCAACCATTCCTGTGTGCGTGTTGTTGGCAGGAATGGAGGGGACCTACAATTTTTTGCCGAGTCCGAACGGCTAAATGAGAAGCACTTGTTCATGACAAGTATACTCTTGGAGGATTTGTCAGTCCCTCGCAAGAGGCAATACCTCGGAAAAAAACATTTCTGTTTTTAGGTTGCAGTGGCCGGGAATCGAACCCAGACCTTTGGCATGACAGTCCAACGCACTAACCATTATGCCACGAGTAACTACAATTAGTGCGATCTACAAAAAATAATACTGGAAACTATTATTTGTTTTTACCCTATTCCACCATTTGAATAGCTGAATTTTGAAAATATTTAGCCAGCGATTCTTGAAGTATATCCTCCAAAAACATTGCATTTCAAACACAAAAACCAATTCAATTGTTCTGGTGTGTAATGGTGTTAGTAAAAGAAGGGTAGATCTGCCGAAAAATCCAGATCTGCAAGTGATTTTTGATAAAAAAAAATTGATTTTTCTCACCATTGGAAGGCTTTTAATGTCAAAATCAGTGTTTGG
This sequence comes from Dasysyrphus albostriatus, assembly GCA_946251815.1. Lineage (NCBI taxonomy): Eukaryota > Metazoa > Arthropoda > Insecta > Diptera > Syrphidae > Dasysyrphus > Dasysyrphus albostriatus. The sequence goes on from OX276336.1 coordinate 147,009,072, forward strand.
CAAATCAAATCAGAAGGGGAAAAAATCGATTTTTGTTACCAAAAGAAAACCCCATTACTTTAGAAAAATCTTACCCAGTAAACTCATCTTTGCCCTAATTCACCCTAAGAACTAAAAGCGTGTAGCTAAGGTCCTGACCACTCATAAAGCTATGAGCGCCCCCTCCGAAACCTTCAACGTAACCCTTTAAGCAAATTCACTAACCAGTTTTGTCGGTGCTTCTTGGATCCTTGCAAAAATGAGTGTTGCATGCACACATATTTAATTTACTTTTGTTAGTCACGTGGTGAAGGTCACTGCTTATTTTAGTCGGTTTTATTATGAAAACTTAAAAAAAATTCGGTTAGTAATACAAATACGTTTCTTTTATCAATCAAGTGAGTCCGTTTTGGATCCGCAAAGGTAGTAAACAATGTAAGAACGAAATAACTAGCGAAACCAAAAAGTATAAAAGAACATTTCCCTATATAAAACAAACTAACACATGTAATGATATTCATCCCGGTACTTATAAAACTACTAGGCTTAAACTTAAAAATAATACGTGAAAAAAAAGGAAAATCACTGTAGTAACAAAGAACTTGTGTATGCGTGCAACACTCATTTTTTAAGAATCCAAAAAGTATCGACAAAATTGGGCCAGTTTGAAAACAGTTTGATTTCACAGAGTGGGGGTGTCTGGTGACGAGAGAGTTGTTCTCATTTTCGGACTTCGAAAAAGAGCTATTAGTGGTTGGTGAATAGCACAAATATTATTTGGGTTATGTGCCTCATACACTTAAGAGCCGCTAATGAGTGCTTGATTAATATCGCCCTAAATCCCACAACTATATAGCTCTTAACCCCACCTCTAAGTAAACCCTTTTCACTGTGCATTTTAGTTGTTTACAATATAAAAACAACAGGAGGATGAATGGAATTTCAAAAGAATTATACATTTCTGTAACTTAATATTTTATTACAAAAAAAAGGATAACTTAAACTTAATGATGATATTCCACCGATTGTGTCGAATCATATCCATTCAAATCGTAGATTACGTTCCCAGCATCAAGCGGTAGTACTCTATTAGCTTCTTTAGCTTGGTGTTGGTAAAACTGTCTAGAATTTTGAATCTTTTTTCTAAGACTTATTTGTTCAATCTCTTGGTCTTCGAAACCATTATCTTTTGGTAAAAAGTTTGATCTAGGATAATGTAGTAAAACCTGATTCCGCCGAGGTTCAGATTGTTGTTGAAAAATTGCGAAAGTTTGTGGCGTCACTGACTCTGGAATATCTTCAACAACAATCGGTGATCCAAAATATGAAGATTGACAATATACTGAAGTTATTAAAAAAAGCGTAGGTGACTAGAATGACGAATTATGAATAAGTTTACTTTCTTTTCACAAATATAAAAGGATGTGATACTCACCAAGCGCAACATGTTTAAGTTGAATTCTATTAAGAAACTGACATAAATTTTGAGACAGAATTTGGTTTTTATACGAAAAAATATCTATATATATATTTTTGATAGCCGTCGTAAATTTAAAATTACCAACTTTGAATAATATATAAGCATTAATATTGGTCATTTACGAACTCCAATAATACGTACCGTGAGTCGTGACCTCTATTATAAGAACTCAATCTAGATTTAAATGGTTTTCCTACTTTCAAAGTTTTCCATTCTACTAAAACAATTTAGGTATCAGTCAAAATAAATTTTAGAGTCGAGTCAGGTACTAAATGAATTATTTGGAGCTTAAGTGAAGACGCGGGTAATCTATGATTTACGTTTTAACTTATTTACAAAATTAATAAGTTGAATTTGGCTTTTGTTTTTTTAAGCATCATGATTCAGAGTGGGTAATAAATAATTAACAAAAAAGGGTATAAACATAAATTAAATTAGTTGCCTGAAATCATGTGTGCTCAGCTCAATTTAATATCGAAACACATCGCATAGTAATTAAGATGATGCAAAATCAGATATTACATCGTAAAACTGAAAAAATATCGCACGTTTTGTGATGTATCCAACATCTTGCCAGGGTTGGTAACATTAGTCAATTTTATCTCTGTGTTTTCGTGATCATTTCAATTTCTTGTAGGATGAAACACACAAATTTCGTTTCGCATGAGACACGTACTAGGCATTATTGCGATCATGTGGTTTCATACAAATAATTTTTAGCTGCGCCTTGAAGTTTTGTTTCGGTGCAGTTCTGTTGAAGTGCAGTTCCATTAATTGCGGTCTACATTTTAGGACTCCGCTGAAGTAATTTTTACTTCAAGCAGACTTTTAACTGCTATCAAAAGACTTCAAGCAATGTGTTTTTCTTAAAAGAATTACTCTATTTGAAGTTTACAAATTGTTTTTCACCAAAATTTTGAACCTAATTTGAACTTTAAAACGTTCCAAAAAGAACAAGAAGCAAGAGACGCAATACAATTAGCTGAGGTTAGTAAGCAAATGTTGGACCTGGAGCTCGAGACTTTTGATTTTTTGGAAACATGACGTCAAGATATGTATTTGCCCTTTGAAAGTCTTTAAATAACAGAAACTTGACAAATCAAAGAACTAGAAAGCTGTTTTTTTTTATTGACTTTTATATCCATTTAAGGAACAAAAGAAAGCTATACCTATATAACTTAAACTCTTAAAACCTATTCTCGCATAAATCGTTCCCACACACAATTTGTTTCCGAAGATAAAACCAAAAATCATTTTGTAGTAGGAAGCGGAATAAAATTAAATCTCAATTGAACATTATTTCCTCTGGCTTAACTTAAAAACCATTATGGTACCTCTACCTACTACTGCGACCAACGACGCACGGCGACGATGAAAAACCCGTTTATGGTAAACCAAGTGTGTGGATTTTGATTTGATGAATGGACATAATATTTCTCACAAGCGGCATCTAAAGATGATGATACGACCGCATACGCATATAACGCCTCTGCACGCGTCATTTCTTGACGTGCCACTGTTGCTCCGCATAATTTGAGCAGAATCATCTACGGAAAACCCTACTCTCAACGATTGCATCGCGATGCATGAAATCCATTTAAGTCTACCTTCAACTCTTCACTTATATAGATAGTCATAGTCATTCCTCCTCCACACTTACCTTGTATTCATCGAATTTCAGCACGAATTCAAGAATCTCCGCCAACTGCTTGACTAGGGCCTGTTGTGTTTCTAGATGTTGAGTAGGATTCAATTTACCACCAACCAATTGGCCCAGTAGTTTTGGTACGATTTTTTCCAGCTCCAGTGAGTGTTCATAGCAACGTTTCAGTTTGATTACAAGTGGCAGAACAGCGTTCCAGGCTTTTTCTTGGCACTGTGGCGATGGGTCAGCTATAGCCTCTCGTATTTCTTTTCCAGCACCCTGCAACAAAAGAAAAAATACAGTTAAATGGCAATAAGTATTTATACTACAATGATGACAACAAGGAATCATGCATGAGCTATGGAGTCATTATAAACATGAATTCCCCATCAGACCACCAGAAGACTCTATAGACCCTACCCATCACAATCCTTTAAAGGAATTCAACTGACTGACCATAATAAAAAGGGAGTTGAAACAAAAACATAGAACTGTCTCTATAGCTTGTAATCAACACACGGACACGATAATATAAAGTGAAGGGTGAACTGAACATTGAACAACAAGTGAATGAACGACAGATACAGAGGTAAACTAGCCAAATAAGGAAGTTGTTAGAGAAATGCGTGAAATCAAATGTGTGCCGTCCCTTTCCGCCGTGTCGTCGTTGTCATCACAGTTGGTATCGTTGAGAAGTGAGAACTATGTATTGTGAGCTTGTGACTTCTCCCATTTAATTAAAGCTATCATTTATTTCATTCACTGCAATTCACTCAGCGGGAAGAGTGAGAAGAATTTTAATTAATTAAGAGAATGTTCGTTGATTGGAAGGAATGCATTATGTGTGCAAGAAATCCCAAGGGACGCCTGAATGAAATGATGGAGACGGAAGTGTTAGGTGTGACAGCTGCTTCAATAAAAGGACATGCATTGCAGTTGGAACTGCATTTTGATATAAAAAGAAAAAAAAGAGGTAGGCACAAGCATAGTGAGAAATGATAAATTAATCCGAATCGAATTTGTAAAGAAAATGCGGACGGTTGTGTTGTGTTCTTATGAGCTTTAATTAATTGGTGGCTATTAGATTTTGTGACATATTTGGGTTGATAAGGAATTTATAGATAAATTAGTAAAATTGTTTTTCGTTTCATTAGCCTATTGAGCGATTTAAATAAATTCAATGTCTAGGAATATTCAAAAGTGTGACGAGCGTTCAAAAAGTGATCATCTTAGGGTCCATTTTTCAGTGCAGAGTTAACTCTGAGTTATAAAGGAGGACTCAGGAACAGTATTTTATTTGAGGATTAACTTAATTTTCAAGTTGTAAAAAATATATTTGGATAAATTATATGGTGTAGTGTAGACTGACACTGACACGTCGTTCAGTTCCATGAATATCCCAAGACTGGGTGAGACACGTGCGTTCAGTTCGGCGGATATTCTTAAGACTACAAGGGGCAATACAAGATTGTATATTCTATCAAATCTAAATACAATTTTTAAACCTTTTACTAGCAACGACAGGTCACCACATTTGGATATATACGCCACAACGAAAAAGGCCCTCGCTTAGATAATTCACCAAAGTAGGTGAGTAAACTCGGAGTTAGCTCAGAATTTTAATGGAAAACATGTTTCTGGAGTAAACTCCGGTTTAACCCTAAAACTAGGATGATGTTACGCGGAAAACCTGGTCTTTAATATGATTTGAAATTAAAGACTTCAAAAACAAATTTTTGTTTCACACCATTGTAGCACTTGTTCAAAATTTCGATTTTTGGAGCAGATGCTCTAATTGGTAAAGAATTCATGACCACATATATTTTCCCGAGCACCTCCTTAGCTCTTTATATGCACATGATCTGAGTTTATATTAAAAACAAAGTTGGACTATGATAACTTTTTTGAATTTGTTCGTTCTTCATTTGTTGTTCGATTTTATCATTTATACATGCGTGGGTCGGCGTAAGACCAATAACAAAAAAAGGCAAACTGAGCAAAAGTGTAAATGCAGCTTTCGCAATAAAGGCAAGAATATAAAATATTGATAGTTTGCCACGCAATCAACTGAATCTACACTATGGTAACATTCAGCCTTATTGTGAGTTTCACGTGGACAACATTTCAAGCGGAAAAATTGATATTTCACTTTTCGCCTACTGAGTACTTATTTCGTGATTATTCGTATTTAAGATTTTAAATTGTAACTTATTTTTTGATGGTGAGTGAAAAAAAACAGAGGGCTTTGAGTGGTGCTTTTGCGCAGGATTTTTGATTATTTTAGACCAAGAGAAGTTCAGGCGAATCACATAATATCTTTAAAATTCCGCGGGAACAAACATTTTTTGGGCGAAATATTTTCCATGTGGAACTCAAAATAAGGCTGATTCTATTCTATCTTTATCGTTGGCCTTTATTTTTCACAGACTAATACTATTCATACAAAAAATTGTAACATTGTTATGATTTAAAAAAAAAAAATGCTTTTAGTTTAAGACCACTAGACCTAATCTTTTAAGGCTGAACAAGTATCTATTCTTTTCTTCTAACGTCTACTTCTTATATTCGTATTTAAGTAAGTATAACAAGTACTGACACAAATTCAATAACATCATTCTCTGTTATTGTTTCAAAACATGCATCACAGTCTGCAGCACAACATGTGTGCAAAAATGTTTCAAATTATCTAACAGTTCATAAGCACAAGGGACCAATATTCCTTTTATTATGAACAACACACATCCGAAGACACCTCTTCCCTGGAAATCAATCCCCACAGTATAAACATAGACTCTACTTATATGTATGAGTCCCCCTATAGAACACACCATACACTAATATACAAACATACATATATGCGCCCAGTCAACCCCAGACAATAAAATCCAGATTTTAAAAAAGTAAGCAAAAAAGGAAATAAGAGTTTTAAAATCCACGTGAGGCTTTTTCTTGGCATTTCTAAGGCATGAATGTATACATTTCCGACTTAAGCACCAAGCAATGTTTTTTTACACAGCTATAATAATCGTAACGTAGAACCTTTTGTTTACAGAAATTATGTTATGAAAGTACACATACACATATGTACCTACATAAGTACATATTCAACAAAAATAAAAATGAAACAGAGAAAATAGGATCTAACGAAAAAATTAAAAAAAGGAGATTCCAAGACATCACCGTCATCTCCAACATCGACACATTTGACAGACAAAATGGGGTTGCATTGCAAATTCTTATGCAATGGCAATTTGTAATTCATGAAGGGATTTGCTATCTTTTCCTGCCTGTTTGATAAAATGATATTTTAAGGGTTGAGCGGAAAAGCACATCTTGAAAAGAAACCGACACTCCATATAACCACCGACCTCTTTGATTCTAACTGTTCTTCTTCGGGTTGTGAAGAATATACAAAAAAAAAACACCATACAAATATTGTAATGCAGCACAAGGCAATCGCAATGCATTTGGTATTAATTGCATCGCAATTAAGACGATTTTTCACGCAGCTGTTAGTCGCAGGCTTTCTATCTTTCAGCTGCGCGATTAGAGAAGCACTCAATTCGAAGGCATTTTTGGTGTTTATTTTTGTTTGAAATTCGTCGAAAAGTGTGCAATTAGTTGCTGCAACAGCTGCGGAAAAAAACTCTTCTTACTTTTTGTGGTGGTGAAAAGTCTGATGTATAGCCACTATTGAGGCATAGTGTAAGCCACCCAATAATTGCAGGTTTTGGCGAAAATTTTTAGTAGATTTAATAGACACGATATTGAGTGTCTTTCATAAGAGTTGCAACCTGAGAATGCAAATACACATTTTTAAACATTTTTCAAAACAAATATCAACTAAGTTTCTTTTAAGTTTTCGACGAAGTGAATAAACGGTTCTTATTTACAACTTTAACAAGAAAACGGCGCCTAAAATTAGTTTAAATTGTAAAATTTTGCATTTGCATGATCAACGAGATATTTTCTGCGAACTCACATTTTGTTTGAGTATTTATTTTACTGTTTTTTTTTTTTTTATATATTTTAATACTACATTTCCAAATTTTTCATGCGAATGAAATGTTAAAGTTCACCACCATTTGAAATTCGCTGGTCCCAACTCATATGGATGGCATTTAAAAGTATGACACGAAGCTAAAAAGGCGATTTGGTAAATTATTATAATCGAGTTTAGCATCCTACTATCTGTTACATTTTATTAAATTTAAAATCGTCGAAAACCTTTTTCATTCAAAAAAGAAAACTCTTTGACAGTTCATAGAAGATATATTAAACAAAATGAAAGATTTTTTCCGCTCAAAGAAAAGGTAATGCCGCATTTACACGAGTGGCGAGTGAAAACGGTATCATAATGACAGCTTTGTCAAAAAACTGGCAAAAGAGTGGATAAATCACTGGCAGTTTTCCAGTCAAATTAGAATTGGCTGTCATTTTGTTTTGAAAAACTTTGGGCTATGTTTTACGGCAAGCACAAATGTACATTAACTAATGTCTTCTAGTTGATGCACATTTGTGCTTGTTTTACGTTATCTCGAATTTTGCTCGCAAAATATCTGGCTCCAAATTAATGATTTATTTTGATAACATCAAAATTTCAAAATACATCAATCCCCCAAGTTGATGTATTTTCCAAAATTGCCCATTTAAGCCCAAAGTCCTGTCAATTTTTTTATATGAACTTTGACACAACTTTGGATTTAAATTGGCAGTTTTGGGAAGGAATCGAACAGACATAATATCACATTATTTTTGCTCCACCTTGTAGGTATAGGCACTATAATGCCAAAAATAGAGCTATTTACCCTATATAGGCGCTAAAAATAATGCAAACATCGTGTGATTATTTTGTGATCGACATGACATGTAGAGTGCAATTGCACTAGTATGCATTCGGAGCATTCCAACGATAGGTATACGTTTGTGTTAAAAGTAGCACTCGGTGGTGACCCAGAACTGTTTGTTTATAGCTTTGAAGATGTTTGATTCGACTTTGATATTTAATTTGGCAATTCTTCGCTTGATTGTGTTCTATGTCAAATGAGGTGATAAATTATTATGATTTAAATAAAATGCCCCAAATGCTTTATAAACATCAGCAGTTTAAATGGCCGCAATTTATGTGTAATTAAATTTTAAGCTAATGTAAAAAAGGTTAGAAAAATATAGGAAAAATTGTTTCAAAGGTGATATTATTGTATTGAGTGGATATTTCTTTAAAGAAAAATGTTTAATGTTTTTTTTTTCGCTGATTTAGCTTCAATTTTCATAGAATACTCCTACACTGAGCGAGCTTATTTAGTATGGCTTTACCAAATTCAATTTTTTTTCTTTGTATATTTAATCTTAAAATGGTTGATGAATAATAATTTACAAAAAAAAGTTTATGTCATTCATTCAAAAAACTTAAATTAGGTTCGTGAATCTACTTCCGCTAAAAATTGACAAATCGAAATATAAAAAAAAGAATATGAATTATTTTTTTAAAATTATGACTAAATTTGTTTTTTTAATTAAAAAAAAAAACAGAAGAACACTTAATTTCTGTGTGACTTTCTTAAAATAATAACAATTACAAATTTATACTTTTATATAGACTTATTTTAAGGTTTTAAGATGATATGGAAAATATACTTAAACGTTATTTTAGTCATAAAAACATTTATTTCTTTTTTAAGGAACTGCGTTTTCATTATTGTCTCATATTCATAATTTATGTAAGAAATTTAAAATTGAGAATTTATTAACATTATGTGCAAATGCAAAACAGTTTATAAATTGCCTTTTCTTGAAAATCTAAAGCGTCCTATACTATGCTTGTTAACAAACAAAAACTAAATGAAAAATGTTGAATAGTTTGTGTTCAGATGATATTTAATATGCATCTCTATAAGATGTTTTTTTTTTTTGTATGCAAAATGTACAAGCATCATACGTTATTATTTACGAAACCTTGAATGTTAGAATGAATGGGGTTGAGAGTTGAAAATATTTGCTCAAAAAGAAAAGAGAGGGTTTGTTTGAATTGAACATTTTAAAGAACAATATACTTACCTACAAGTATATACATAAATATATAAAAAAAAATAGAAACATCACTTTTATAAAAGAATATTACTTTGTTTTAACTTCACATTAAATGGTGGTCAAAATCTGTCTCAACTTTCCACGAGAAAATTCAGTAGTTTGTTCAAGGAGTGAATTATTTTCTATGAAATCAAATTTTTTCCACATTTTCCTTAAATTGAAGATACCTCCGCTTTAAGAACTAGCAAACTCTGATTAGGAATTTCAATTTAGTGCCATAATATACACAAAACTTTAGCTTAAGTCACATTTTTGTGTTTCCTCTAAAGATGGATTATGATATCTTTTTTTGTTTCTTTAACATACTTTAAGGAAATGTACTCACTTTAATTATTATTTTCATCTATGTATTTGCCAGTTGAAACTTCATAGTTCCGGCATACAGCAGCATGCCCCAGGAACTTTAAACAATAGAAAGTAAAAAAAAACAAAAAAAAACTTTTTTAATTGAAATTTTTGCATTCTTCTGTTAAAAGGCAGGCTCTGAAAAGATTGCACAAATAAAAATCCTTCAGTGTACATTTTTTTCTCTTTCAATGTTTTGACATTGAAAAGGCCATTAATGCACCACCAATCTAACAATAGAAAGACTATTCCTGCTCCTCCGACTGTCCGAACTACCAAAAACCATTAACATTATCCTTCTTATCAAGATACACACACACACACAACCATATATATTTATCTACAAACTTTCAGGAGTCTATAAATGTGTAAGCAACCATACTCTGTGGTTAGAGAACATTCTCTAAATTGGCACTTTTTTATGCACAGACACACAACCAGACGAGTAAGCGGCCTCTTGCCATGGTCGTCATTGTCATAGCTGTCGAGTATCATTTCCTTATGGTATTCCTGATGGAAAGGACGATAATAGTGGCATACATAAAAGTAATGAAAGTAAATCCGGCAACACAGAACCCTTCGGCTTGTGGGCTTGGAAGATTCCTGTAATTATTATAGTTTGAATCTGTTTACTTCTGAAGTATGTCTGTATGGTAAAAATATGTATACTCGTAGGTAGATGTACATACAATGTGATTTGTAGTAAATCTGGATGAATAAATTCTTTAATTTACGAGTATTTTGTAAGAACTGAAAACTGAAACTTCGTTGGCAATTGGATTTTAAAAAATAAATACATTTTTGGAATCTCAACGAAATCTCGGATAGTAAATTCTTCATAGAAGAATATTCCATCAGTCGATTGATTCGAACAACCAATTTCATAGTTTAATCGTTTTTAAAGTCGTAACAAATTTTATTATAATTAATAACAACATATACGACTAAGCACCATTGCAAACGAATCCTGACATTTTGTCATTAAATCACTCACAAAATTTTGAGCTGGAGTTATAGCTACATATTTCATGAGCGGTTTTCAACTATCAGATTCCATCAGTACCTAGTGCTTTTAGTCTGCTAATGTTCATTTTAATTGAACATTAAATTCTCCTCTTAAATTTAAAATTCAATCCAAAGCAGAGTCCCTGCTTTTAACTCTCAGTTTCAATTCTACCCATCATTTATAATATAAATCATGAAAACAAATTATAATTACAGAGAAAAATCTCTAGCCCATCACACAAATAGTAGACTGCATCGATTCATAAGTGTATACAGTACATATCTCTTCCGTCACTTCTGCTATGGCATACTGACAATTAATTCAGATTCAATTAACATCATATACAGAGATTATTACATGCCACAAATAATGCAATTAGTTGCACATAATTTTTACAGGATACACATGCACAACTAAAATAATAATTAGTTTTAAGATTCAATGAAGAAGTGGCATCATTCACTATATTTGGTCCTTTTAAATTGTATGAGATTTTTTCAGCTACACTGGAAACAATATTGTGCCAAGTTTTTCTGTCGCAAAATTATAGTTAAGCTAACTCGACACTAGGTCTGGGTTCGATTCCCAGCCGTTTTTTTCCGAGGTACTGCCTGTTGCGAGGAACTGACAAATCCTCCAAGAGCATACTTGTCATTAATAAGTGCTGCTCATCTAGCCGTTCGGACTCGGCAAAAAATTGTAGGTCCCCTCCATTCCTGCCTATAACACGCATACAGGAGTGGTTGTAAGTCACTAGGCCTTGGTTCTCCACGAACTGTTGTGCCACCAAATTTATTTATTTATTTTTTTTTAACTCGACACTAAAATCATTTTAATAATGTAAGTGGAATTAACGTTTTCGTAAATTTTAGACGCAATTGATCTAAATTCTTTACTGTCATATGACATTCGGTAGGTTTCGGAGATGGTAAACAAGTTTTTTTAAGCAGAAGTAACGGCCTAAACCGGCATATTGATTCAATGAGTTCCAAGACTTAAGTTTTACTGGTGAAGTATTATGAAAAATTGGGTTTTTCGTGTGTTAGGTAAGTAGATATATATCTATAACCTCATTTGGATCTCAATGGATCCATTGTGCTTCCCAGGAAGTGGGTAATGTAGGAATAGCAAGGGTAAAAGGAGAGATTTAGTGGATATTTTGTGAATGGGATGCCTTCCTGAACTATTCTGTTCTCTGAACGAAGTTCAGTGGAAAAAGAGAGACGTTGTCAAGTTCATGGAACAAATATTTTCGAGACCCGTTTTCCAGTTCTGTCTAGGCTGGGGAATTCACGAGGAAGTGAGATGAAAGCTCCTTCACTTCTTCGTCCTGACACCTTCTGGATAAGTCGAATGTGTCTTCCCATTGAGTTGTGACCCGTTAGCATTCCAACCAAGAGAGACAATTGAGGTCTGTTTAGGGTAAGTAAATACTCTCTTTTGTTTTTTTTTTTTTACATTTGGCCAAACATTTCTTGACACCCGACAAATGTCAATTGTTGATATTGTTGTTAGCCACAACGAGGAAACTTTGATGAAGGTTACCCGGCACCCATCGAAACGTGATTGAACTCGTTTTGCCGAACATTCTTAATTCACTATGACAACGATCAACCAGTTCTGATTTCGTGACAATAGACGAAATGGCTTCGATCACAATGACATCAATGATTTAATTCGTCAGTTCAAATGCGCAAAAATATTGAGCGGCTTCGCAAACTGACTGCAAGGTTGGATTGAATGAAAAGATGCCTGACCCTAGGTGAAAGAAACCAGTGCTGAGATCAAACGAAGAATTACTCTTGCCAATCTCTGTTTCCTTGGGCAAAGAAGGCAATTGAGAAGCAAAGCTCTCTCTCGTGCAACTAAAGTGTCCCTGTATAAGACGCTTATCATCCCGGTCCTGATGTATGTATGGTGCAGAGACATGGGCACTATTAACAGTAGATGAGAACGCTTTAGGCTGTTTTAAGAGGAAAATTTTCCGGGTGATTGATTTTTGATATCGTCTTTATAGATGGGGAATGAAGAAGAAGATACAACTACGAACTGTACGGACTGTCCAGCGACACCGACCTAGCCAGGCTGGGTCACCTAGAGCGAATGGACAACAATGCTCCGGCCCGGAAAGTCTTTGAATCCAACCCCGTGGGATGGCGCAGTAGAGGAAGACAGCGCAACAGGTGGCGAACGCAAGTTACCTACAACCCGAGCCGGCTGGAAGAAGCTTGTTGGTAAGTAAGTAAGTAAATTTTATTTGACGAAGAATTCTTCCTATGAAAATTCAAAAAAATATTTCTACACTATAAAATTCAAACATATTTTTCTCTGTGTGCAATATGAAAAAACCGTTACACTAAATAAAAGTGCAAATTCAGTCATTAAAAACTTCTATAAGGCGAACAGACAAGCGTCAATCAGTTTATTTTTTATTTTTTTCGTTGGCATTTTAATTCCAGCTTTCTACACCTGCTGTTCATTTTGCTCCCTCTTCATTTTTCAACCCCGCCCCGCACCGAACCAACACACATACAATTTCTATTTAAAGATGGTGGTAAAAATATTCATAACACGGAGGATGTTTGCATGCACAGCAGCGTGATTAACAACGGCCGCGCGTCTTGTACAATATCACGACCAATCCTATACAGCTATATACTATTCAATCTTTACGATATGGTTTCCTTCGTTTATGACTGCAATTTATCCTCATCAAGCAGAGGAAGTCTAAAGCTCTCTGGGTAGGTCAAATTATAGAATCACTCCACTACGACGTCCGTGGACTTCATCGTCATTGTCGGTCGTAAGGATGGAAATTCTTCCTTATTGCTAAATAAACACTTGAACGGCAAAGGAGGAAAATGTGCAAAGTTTTCACTACAAAAAAAAAGGCATATATTATATGATTCAGTGACCCGAATTGTGTGGATCGTTATTCGAACACATAACTTTCTAAGAATAGTTTTCTTTTTTTTTTATTTGAATTGTAAAAAAAGAAACAAGGAACTGCGGAGTTTTCGTCCATTCACTCCCGCCTCAGTGTATTTTTGTCTTACTTTTCTACAAAATTGCAAAGAACACGATACAAGAAATTTAAATAAAGAACGAGCGGGACTTATATCGAATAGAGACGATCAGACGCCACCGTTTATTTACATTTGCAGTAGTCTTCACTCATACTGTTTCAAACAATTCACTGTTGTATGAAGTTTTAATATTTGAAAGGGATAGTTTAAAGTTACTAGTGGGTTACATTCGCCCTCTGTTTTAGGACGAGTACAATAATATTAGAATGAAAATAATTATGTATAAGTTTCCCCGGAGTTTTGTTAGAAGTTATATAAATAGAACTTTATATAGTTTTATGTGTCTGTTGAATTTGAAAAATCAGAGGACGTCAAACTTGGGGTATGTCCATGAACACCGAATTCACACAAAATTCAATTTTTTTTACAATTTACGGATTAACGATTTCAGGTCAACCACATATGATCACCTTTTATCTAATTTATAATTCAAAACGCTTATATTTGAGGTTATGCAAAAAATACTGTTTTCTTTCAAAAGTACAGTCGAATTAGTATGGCAACGACCAACAAAAGTCTGTCTTTCAATAAAAGTCCAAGCTTTCGTTTGAGATCCTCTTTACAGAAGTTCCATAAATATGATCATGATCATTCATATTGATAAACGGCGGATAATAACGTTTATACATTTGTTAACTTATAATTCTTATTAACAAATGTGTAATAGTATGTGACGTGTATTAATGTACGGATAACTTTAATTCGCAAATGAATGAACGGATAACTTCTTAGCACATACACGCACACGTGTGAAAGGACCGTTTACTACTACCAGTATACACTTCGTAAGGCAGTGCATGCATGTTACAAATGTATTAGAAAATCCCCACAATTTGATGAAGTTGTGAGTTTGGTGAAGTGATGAATACTGGAAAGATATCATATCTTTTTTAATAAGAAAAGTTATCAAACGGACAAGTTGTTTATCCGTGTGCAAGTTAACACGTGTTAGGCATCAGATACCATTTTTTTTTAATACAGCTGGATAGGTATTAAAGTAAAACTGCAAAATATAAAGTGCATTATCTAACCAAAGCAACCAGAAAAGGCTTGTCCGAGCTGTTTTGTAAATTTTTAAATTAAAAGGTTAAAGTCCTGTTGGGAAGGGTACAAAATTCCGAATAGCAAAAATGAGGATGCCATAATCTGAATACCCACTAACATCAAAATATCTAATGAACAAACTCCCGAATGGACAAAATTATGAATTACAAAAAATCCCGAATCCTGTTATTAATTTTTTCACAGCTATGATAATACTTGTATAGGTATCGAATGGTTGCCTCTTGCCTAAAAATTTATTTTAGTTTTCACTCGTAATTAAAGGAGAGAAAACTGAAAAGTAAAACAGTTTTTGTCCCTGGAATCAGCCAAATTTTTCCGAAAGGATTTGATGTCTTAAATTGAAATCCGACCTCAGAATTTCTCCATGATAGCAGGTTCACGAGATACTAACAATGCAAACAAAAACTGTTTATTTTTTCCTCTTAAAACTTTCCAAGCTCACATAATCATTCAATATTTTCGCAAGACCAGCATCATCTAATATTGCATATTAACCCACACATACTGTTGAAACTTCTTGTTTGCTTAGAACAACCTTGCAGCGCCCTTTCTTTAAACCATTTTCTTTTTTTTCCCTAAATCAAACAACAATTTATTTAATTTTCTCTTTCCAGCTTTATGTAGGAAAATTAAAAAAAAAATTTGCATTGAAGTTTTTGTACTTGAAAAAAAAAAGGAAAATTGTTTCAACGCTCCTCTAGTTCAGGAATAAATAAGGCTCTTTAAATTTTCAAGAACTAAAAATACAAACACATACAAAATGGGATGCAGTTGCATCCTATATGAGTTTCGTTTAGGTCGTCTCTGAGCTTTTGTTACATTTTCCAACTTTTTTTTAGTATTTCCAGTCTGGGAGAAAAATCTCTAAAGAAAAGTTATGAATTGTACTCCTACTCTGAGATTTTTTCACAACGCTGCATTATAACATTCAGATGATGCCAGTGAAAGCATATCGTCCGTGTCCTCGACTTTGCTTGCATCAGGGGATGCAACTTTAAGTCTCAAGTCATCCAGTGCAGCGATGCAGCGACTCATGTTGTTGGCATTTTGTCATTCTGCACACTAAACACACTCTTGTGATGATGTTCTTTGTTTCTTGCGTTGCATTGCGTTGGCTGGTGGTTGTTGGATTTCCTTCTTGCAATTTTCATTTTTTTTTTCTTCAAAATCAGACTTGGTTATGATGATATATAATAATTGAAACGAGAAGTTGTTCTTGTAAGGTGACAATATGACAAACAAAAAGCACGTCGAGTGGTAGCGTATAAGGACCAAGACATTGATGTAATGTGAACGTCCTTTTGCCCTTAAGACACAAAACTGTATAACGTTCATGTAGGACTTTTTAAACATTTTTATACACGCCATCGGATGGCAAATTTTAGAGTGGAGTGCATGGTTGTATAGTGTTATTTGTTGCCGCCAGAGGGGTTTAACTTTGGTGAAATGCTTAGAATAAGTACTGTTTGGAGGTTTTTTTTATAGGAATATGCAACAAAAGAAATTGCCTGAGTCCTTTTTTAAATAAATAATTATTATATTTATGTTTGGTTTTTTGTTTTTAGCAGCACATCAGGGAAGGTATGAATGTTTCAGAGAGATATTTTAGTTTCTTTTCAAAATGAAAAAAACATTAATACCACGGTATGAATGTTTTGTAAATGGAAAAGCTCAAAGCTAACAATTTTATATAATGTTGGGATTTTATTTTGTGCATGTACTGTCAATCTGGCTGAACACCTTTAGGCAAACTTCAAAAAAACAAAACCAAAACCCTGTTTTTTGAAAAGAGGTAAATTGATTGGATTGCATTGAAGAAGCTTGTTTATAACCATTTTTTGTGGGGGTAACGAAAAAGCCAGGTTTTTCAAAGACTTATGTTTGCATACTTTAAAAACGCTCGACAAAAATGCCTTAAGCACTTAAAATTGAAGAATCCAGGTGAAAAACGGCTAAAGTCAAATTGAGTTAGTTCCGAGAAAAATGAAGTTGTAAAATTACTATTAAAATAGTGCTTAATTCATTTAAATTTTAAATATCTTAATATAAGTGTCGAAACTAAAATTTCTTATAATATTTGCTTTAAGAACTTTGAGCTCGAATAGCAAACTCTTTCGACCGGAAAACTCGTCTGTCACTATTTTTATCATGACCAAGAAGGTAAAATAAGTTAACATACATATGTTCAAAGACCGGGTTTTTAAAGAGCAATGTAGTTGTTTTGGGCATTTTTTTTTTTAATTTGGACAAAAAATAAGATGGCAACCCTTAAACTGTGAAAAAAAATCAAATTTCTCTTTTATTTTTTACTTTAATAGTCAAGAATGAATCATACATCCAGTTTGAGCGTACCATCTAACAAGTTTCTCAAAATAACCATAAATGCCATATATTTTATTTTTAAATCTTAAAAGCAGCTTAATTTGAGCGACTAGGTCAATTTTTATTCAAAACTTTTTCTGAGTATGTCATTTTAAAGAAAATTAAATCATCATTAAACAAAAAATTTGATTTTTCACATTGTTTTGGAATGATTTTTATAAAATTTAGGTAACTCCACTTTGGTAAATTTTATTGTGTACAAAAAAGATGCTAAGCATTTACCGGAATTTTGATTCGTTTTCGAGTTATGCAAAACCCGAAAAGGGTGCTTTTGCAACCCCTGCTCCAAAGTGCACCCTCTAATTTGATAGCACTTCGGGGTTTTCGTATCTTCAATGACTCATTGATTGATTTTTATAATAAAAAACTCATGAACGTCTTAGTTCCTTATTGCCCTGGTTCTTAGGACATAATCAATAGCCTATGGGCAAAATGCAAAAAAATGGAGTAAAGACCAAAAAACCTAGTTAGTTATGAGATAGTTTTGAAATTTTCCCTGTTTATATGATCGGGGCTGCTGAGTCCGAATATGAGGTCTGTGACTAAAATTTTGTGAGGTAACATTATAAAAATACAAGTGATTGCACAAATACGCTTTTTTAATTTTTTTTTGCAAAATGTACTTTTTTTCTTTTCAAGTCAAAAAAGTATTTTACTAATGCAAAATGTAAGAAAAGTCGACAAAGTCGACAAAGCTGAATTTTGGTATAGAGCTTTGTTTTGACGTCTTAAGTATTTCCTGAAAAGCTCCGTAAATTTGGGCCGAGGCCTAATTTTGAGGGGGGGTTAACGGGGGTAAAATTCAGCTTTTGTTAATTTCTCGAAAGCTATAAGTTTTTTTGGGAAAAATGTGAAGGTACAAATTGTAGCTTATATCATTCTACACAAAAAAGATCAACAAATAAGCAATAGATTCAGAGAAAATCATGAAAGAACTGATGGAGTAAATTTTGTCAAAAAATTTATTAAAATGTCATTAATCGATGGTCTAAATTTTTGTACGATTTGAGTTTGGCTACATCTACTCTTAATAAAACAAAAAACTAATGAGTTTTTATTAATGCTTATAAAATTCTGGTCAAAAAAGATTGCAACACTTTTTTACGTGGGAGCAATAGATTTTGAGAAAAACGTGCACAAAAGTGAAAATGTTTGGAGTTCGTTCCTAAACTCCTTAATTATATGATAGACCCAATGAAAAACTAAACATATGAGGATTACACTGTACCTACCTTCTATTCTTCAGCTACCTACTTAATTTTTATGAATATCGATATCAATGTTTTGTTTATATACCTATCTTAATATATTAAAAGAATTTAATATATCTTGTGTGCATATCACCCGATTCGAAAAAAAAGTGAACAACAAAATAAGTAGTTTCCATAATTGTGCAACTTAATATGTTTGCAATTTATAGTAAAATTTCTATTTCAAATCACTTTTATCTGCTTATCTTATCTTTAAAACTAAAGCAAGCACGTCATCACCATAAGGTATTTTCCTATCAATGCAATTGCGCAATCATGCACAGTTAAACTTTCTCATAAGGGAATTTGTATTAGGTGTACGTTCATATAAATACAGTCAGTGAAAGGTTAACAATGCATTTAATTAAGAACTCAATATTAATAGAAATTATTAAGTACAAATGTGTTGAGTAAGCTAAGAAAAAAAGTACGTTTTTTTTTACAATATGACCTAACATAAGATGTCCTCTCTCCCAACCTCATCTAAGGTCTTGATGTCATCAGATATCTAAATTCTGAAACTATAGATTGTGTTCTGTGGTGGAACCAAGTCGTAATTATCTGACCAAAAAATCCAACGTTGTTGTATGAACGGTCTTACAACAACTGGCGCAACGCAATATCAAAAAAGAAAGTCTCCAACAAATTTAATTAAAAAAATATTACATTTCAGTTTTCCTGTTGGAAAAGTGGTTTCGTGATTTTCTACAAAAAATTAAAAAAATAGATGTATACATATTTAGTAACACGATGTTTATAGAAAGTTTTATTATTTTTCAATTGGTTATATACCGTTATCAACTACGAGTAGGTATGTATCAGGACGAAATGAATTAATTTATGATGGTAGGCATTCTGCTGCAGTTCAAAATACAAATAAATCTTAAGAAAAATATTCTTTGCATTTATCTATATAATTCACTTAAAATACAATAATAACGACCTCTGGTTATTATTTGTGTTGGTGATTTTGTATGTACCTTTATATGTATATATGAAAGACCTATTTGTTTATTTAAAAAAAAAACCTACATTCATTGACAATTTCGAAGACCTGCTATATAAACTTAAATGTGACTCAAGTTCTTAATTTAATTTTCAAACGCTATAACAACTGCGTAGCACTTTATCTTACTGAAAAGGGGAGGGGTTGTTATGTTGTTGCAAAAATGACTACATATTCAAATTGTGCCTTAATATGTTTATCTGTCCCCTAAGTTCATTTGACTGCTAAATAAAAAGATATTTATTTCAATGAAGTCCGAGTCTGTTTTGATTGCGCAGAAAGACTTATTTTCAAAAATGTTTTGACCTTAGATTTGAGTTCATCACGAAATTAGTTTAATATTAATAAATATGAAAATTTAAGTGTAGGGTCAATACGGAGAAAACGCTTTTAACGGTTTTACCTAAATTTCATTATTTACATTCAAAAGTTTTATATTCGTATAGAAATTGAAACAAAAATAGTCCCATTTCCCACGATTTTGCTTACTTATACATATTATGAAGTCATAATTACGAATAAAACACTGAGAACAGTTTTAAAAACATTTATGTGCATTATATGTATGTACCAGTATAACCACATTGAAAATAACATAATAAATAGCCAGGAATCAGTTCTTTCTTTATCACTTTTTATGTGAGTCAAAGATTATATTTCTGCAGCATGCGGTTTAAGTTGCAGAACAACGACAACAAAATTTGAATGTTTTTATAGAATTTTATTTTAAATTGAAGTGCTATTGTTACACTCGAAACCGAAAATAGAAACTGAGAATCGTTTACGACAATTTTTTGAATAAGTTATGATGGTAGCAAAATAAGTCTCATTATACTATATAGGACAGGGGTGGCGAATCTATAAGAGCCACGTACCATTTTTATAAAATAAATAATTTGAAATGCCTTTGGAGTGCAAACATATACAGGACGTGTTCGAATACATCAAACCAAAGCCAATTTTATAGTCAAATAATCGTCATTTTTCAACGCAGATACTGCACTCGTCAAAAAAACAATCGTCCGGCTTGCACAAGATGGGTCTGATCAATGCCAGTCAATTTTCTTGCAAAATGATTTAATGTTAACGAACACGCTCTCTAGCTTTGCAATATTTTATTTCTCAGCTTTATGTTTTTACAGCACAACTGCACCGCAGACGATATTTTCGAACATATGACTTTGGCAAGCTGCATTATCGAACACAATACTATTCGTCCCTATAACACGATTACTTATGAGTCATGACTTTTTTCGAAATCAAATGAGTGCGAAGGTGCTTTTTCTCGTTCACACTCATTGAATTTCGAAACAAGTATGACTCAAAAGTCATCGAAATAGAGTGAAATAGGGCACAAAGCATTAAAACTTGTATTCGCACCCTCAAACAAAAGAATTTAGCAGTTCGCGTGTAAAAACGTTTTGCAAATACATTATTGACGCAGGTGAGGTTTTCAAAAACAGCCACAATATTGACTTA
Organism: Dasysyrphus albostriatus; assembly: GCA_946251815.1. Taxonomy (NCBI): domain Eukaryota; kingdom Metazoa; phylum Arthropoda; class Insecta; order Diptera; family Syrphidae; genus Dasysyrphus; species Dasysyrphus albostriatus. The sequence goes on from OX276336.1 coordinate 147,029,885, forward strand.
GTTTTCCCGTGACGCATAGGAAGACGAAAATATTGAAAATATTGTCAAGATAGCAACCGCCGACTTTTTCAAACAGCTATAAGAAGAAATTGTAGTGCATCGTGGCATGTTGGTTAGTGCGTGGGACTGTCATACCGAAGGTCTGGGTTCGATTCCCAGCCGCTACCACCTAAAAAACAGAAATGTTTTTCTCGAGGTACTGCCTCTTGCGGGGAACTAAGAGTATACTTGTCATGAATAAATGCTTCTCGTCTAGCCGTTCGGACTCGGCAAAAAAAATGTAGGTCCCCTCCATTCCTGCCAATAACACGCACACAGGAATGGTTGAGAGTTGTAAGTCACTAGGCCCTGGTTCTCCATACGAGCTGTTGCGCCACCAAATTTATTTTTTATAAGAAGAAATTAATCAGCTGATGTAACCACTCAAAGACACAATCGTATTTTTCAATTAATGACGTGGCCATAATTTTTAGTCGAGTGCCACCAATGGCACGTGAGCCATTGGTTCGCCATAGCTGATATAGGGTATTCCAACAATGGATTTCATTTTAAATTTAACCATATTTTTTTTCAATATTAGTATTATCAATTCCATTAGTGACAATCTTAAATCAAACAATTTAAAAAATAGATTTTTTTATAAAATACTTAACAAATTAATTATATATATACGGTGATCACTGATTCACTGACTGACTCATTGATTGAGTCTGTAACGCAAGAAAATATTTAAGTATGTTTTCAAAACAAGTATGTACTTCAAACAATTAATTTGAATTTTTGAAAACTTCAAACAATTACATATATATGTAACTTGAACTTGTGAAATACTATGTTTCAAGCGTCTTTTTCTAAACGACCTTACCTTTAGTACCTATGCGGTTATAAGTTTTCTTTCTATCTTATCTTTTTAAAAATACATACATATGTTGGTCTGGGGGTGAATAAAAAGTCACGAAACTAGGGATTTCAAAATGTGGTTTCCTTTGTTCATGCAAGTATTTTGCGTTATTCCAAGTATCGCTTGGCTAGTCAAAGTCAGGAATCACTTGCTAAAATTCGTGCTTTAGATGCTACATCTCATCAAGCATCAATCAAATAATACAAGCTGAACAATTAGCATCTGCTTAAGGTCATGTTCATGAACTTTCGCCTCAATAATTAGAAACTCTTTATATAACATTTACAAGTTGAGCAAATGTTATAAAGAACGCTTTTTTAACGAATTGCTCATGCTCCACCACAGCTGCAACGTCATGTTGTTCCCAGCAGATATGTATGTAGAAGCGCCTAAATTTGAACGTTTCAGGCAGGTTAGAGATGTAAAAACTCTAACTGGTGCTCGTCGTGCTCGTTCGTGCAGGTGCTGAAAATAATGCCAGCTGAGAATGTGTAGCTAAAATCCCGGTGTGTCCTTTTCAAGGCGATCTGAAGTATTGGGGCTTTCCAACATCACTTTTCCTGAAATGAATGCTATCGACTTTAACGACATTTTTTTCAGCCGGATGACCGTCCCCAAATGCCGCACAGCTGGTGAAACAATGGCTCTATTGTGTGACAAATTTTGTAACCGAATGATTTTTCGAAATGGAGACTTAATTTAGCCGCTTAGATCATGCGATTTAAGCAGATTTTTTCTTGAAGAAAGATAAAGTCTAAAGTCACCAACGACCACCAACAATGTATGCACTTTGTATAAGTACTTTTTATTCATTACAAATATGCAAAAACATGATGTAAAATTTTGTCAGAAGGTGGTCATTTTGCATTCGTATAGTTTTGTTAACCGCAGATTATGTACCTATTTTAGATATAAATAAAAATATCACCATCACTCGTTTTTTTGAACGATTTAAAATGAAAGCTATGATTGAAACACCCTTTTTACTCACTAATCTTTTCTTCAAATAATTGAGACATTTAGAACGTAAAATCAATGATTGATGCCAAAACTTACAAAATAATTAAAGAATCACATATAATGGCTTTTATTATTATTTCAATGATCAAATTGAAATTTTATGTGAAAAGTTGGCCCGAAATCATATTTATTTTAGACTTAAATTAATAATCAAGTCATAAATAAGCTTTAATTTAAAAATTCATAGATTTTACTTTTTAACAACCTGAACAGAATGTTGAACAATTTTTAAATATTACTTCAACATTTTTGACATCTATTCCCATTCTATTCCGGCAGTTAATGTCCAAAGCTTGTGCCGAAGGCAATATTCAAGAAAGTGAACATCCATCAGATGTATAATATACACCTCTAAATTAACGAGCACACAGCCTATAGCTTTGTAGACTGAATACAATTATTGCAATTTGAACGATATCCATGGTGCTTCCAGAGATCCTTCTTTCACTGAATTCAATAAGGATATTCATGCAACTTCGTAAAACCCAAGATAAGTTTACAAATTGGTTAGGTTTATGTTTTGGTTAATGAACTGTCAAATTTTGTATGTGAAATGATTTACACAATTTGGTTAAACTTATCAAAGGATTTTGTTGCTTAAAATTAACCAAACTGGTCAAACTTATCCAAACGTCATTGTGACTCTTATGGGGTTTTGGTAACAAAAATTGTTTTTTTCCCCTTCCGATTTGTCAAAACACAAATTTTGACAGTAAAAGCCTTCGAATGGTGAAAAAAATCATTTTTTTTTTTTGATCGAGAATCAAATTTGCAGATCTGGATGTTTCGGCAGGTTTACCCCTCTTTTACTAACACCATTACACAGCAGAACAATTCACAGCCATCAATTTGACAAGCCTGGATCGCCACAGTTTCACAGACACAAATTGTACACCAATACAATAAAAACAAAAAAAATCAATCTGCAATCGTATACCATTTGCGACGAAAAAAATCAATTTTTAGATCAAAATCTGAATTTACCAAAAGAAAACCCCATTACTCTGATTAAATTACGTAGCATTTTATCAAATGTTTAAAAAAGGTCGTTCATGCAAACTTTGCGTAAACTTATCATTTTACACAATTTGTAATCTTACGACGTTGCATGAATATGAATACCCTTAATATTTATGTATGTATAACAAGGGCGGCACTTATTGGGTCATTGATGTGCTAGACTCCTCGGCTCTATTATTTCTTTAATATCATTCCACATCCGGGGGCTCGTTATATGTATATGGTTTTAGCATTAAAAGTTCTGTTGTTTTTGCTTTTTGTTTTTTTTTTTCAATGAAAACCAATTCGAATTCAAAAAACAAAAGAGATAAATGGTTAAAAACTTCAAGAACTCTACTGTTTCTTAACTCAATTTGCGTCTTTCTCTTAAGTATGTAAGTTAAAACACGAGAACGGAGGTAGGTAGCCCCCCTTAAGTTAAAGTTTAATACATTTTCAAAAAAACCCAAAAAAAACAATGAAAATATCTTAAAATGGTGAATAAAGACGATAACAAAGACCGCAAATATCATTATCATTAATATTTATGAGAATGAAATTGTGAATGATGACTCGTTGTCGTTTGTCGTCGCGTGTTCCTTCCCGTCTACGGATCAGTATGGCATGTGTCATTGAAGATTGAAGCACATACCATATAGTTTTTCTCGAGTTTGTTTTTAAATTTATTTTTCTTGCTATTTTTCTATTAAGCTTCCCCCTTAAGATGAATGCTATTTACACTTTGAGCTTGATTCAGTTTAGTACTTTAGTCCGGCGCATAACAGTGCAAGTACCACTCAAGTCACTTATCTGCACACCATCACGTCTGTCTCTGTTCATTATGTTCAGTGATTTTAAAGATTTTTTTTTGTGTGTTTGCTTGTTTGTGAATGGAATAAGGAGGATCTCAGTCTCACTATATCTCTGGTGGGGGTATTAAGAGTGGAAAAGGCAAGCGCAGCCGATCGTTTATGGTTTTCACCTTGTACGGTAGTAAGGTGTCATTTAACTGCAATGACACATGAGTGCAGGCAGATAATAATAAAAATAACGATGAGATGGGGCTTTGTGATTGATGTGGATTAATGGTTATGGTTGAATATTAAAGTGAATATTAAAGCTGTAATGTTGGAAAATAGCTTTGTGATAAAGGTGTTTCCGTGATTATGTTAAATTCCACTGATAGTCGACGAAATTGTTGCAATTATACAATTACATATACGATCTGTGACCAGTTTGCATCAACTTATGAACAATATTTTTAAGAATAGAATATTAACAAAGCTCGTTACTCACTCAAAAAACATTACGCATCAACTTTTTTGAATAAACAACAAAATATGCACAAATGCTCCCAAACTCAGTTTGCATCAGTCTAGATGGTGAAGTATATGTATCTTTGCGTAATGGTTTTTAACGGTTTTTTTCTTTAAGGTCAGCCGCGATTAAGCTTGGGAACAGTGAGAAGCGTGCTTTTGTCATGAAGTCCTACTTTTTGAACGGATATTCTGTGATCGTAACCCAGCGCACTTTCCAAAATCATTTCATTTGGGACGCGGAAGCATCCGATTATTTACAGAGGCTAATTTTTTAAGATGACATTTATTACCATCCAATTGGCAATTGTGCGGGAACTCAACGACATGACTTTGATTTTTGTGAGGCACTTCTCCATTATTTTTTAAGTCATGAAGTTCATTTTCACTTAGTAGATGCATGCAAGCATGCACCTGGGTGGTCTGCACCGGTTCACGTGTCAAAAGCCTTTTCCTTCACCTAAAGTTACAGTGAGGATTGCTATTTCCTCAGCTGGAATTGTAGGTCCCTGGTTTTTGAAGAAAATAAGGTCACGCTAACAGCAAATTCAGAAGTGAATATGAAAAATAAATGTTTTTTTTTTGTTTCAATAGGACACAACAGAGAAACAGCTTATACACATCAAAGAATTCCATGGCTGCTTTAAGGAAACACTTTGGAGTGCCCCATCGCAATAAATGACAATTTAGAGTGGTCATCCAGCTTCCCGGTTTTGCTCAGTTTATTCAGTGTATGGACAAAGGAGGCGACACCTATCTTATTATGATTTCACTTTAATGCTGGATTCGATCTAAATCAAAACCTAGAAAAACGACGACCCAAAGACTTTGTTAAATATTATTCCTTACACAAAAACCCGTGCGACAGATATTTTTAATTAAATAGATTTTAACATCTTTATTTTAGAACATGCTCTCTTCTATAATAACTCCTAACTTTCCGCTTCCTTTCATCATTTGATACTTGTTGCTGATGACAAAAGAAATATTAAGGGTATTCATGCAACTTAATTAATTTGTTGCGAATTAAATAGAACATGACTTTTTTAACCTAACATTTTTTTCTTTAATGGCGTTATTACGATTCAAATGATCCGATCGCCGGTTATTCTACGAAACGAATAGTGAATGAATCATTGGACAAAAAGTTCATCAATATCATAACTGTATCGCTTTTTCAGTTTATTGTTTTATTAACAAAATAGCCGTCATAGGGCTTTTTTGTAATTATAACCAATACAAAAAATCATTACATCAATATTGCAATAGATAACAAATTTAAGGGAAATAGACACCCAACGTTCTCTATCTGCTATCTCTGTTTCTCTCGTTTATCATAAATTATATCAAACAAGTTTTAACAATAAACCTTTATATTTATTTGGATAAAACCAAAATCTCTGGACGATATTCATTTAATATATCGCAAAGCAATTCAAATTAATTGCATACCATGTGTTAATCATAAAAACACCAAAATGATTCATTTCATGCTCAGCTCATGTCCACTTTGATTTAATGAGCAGCCAAACAAGCACCAGTGGTCTTTGTCTTAGGTTGGTATGGATGTATGTATGTATAGTGGACAACGATGGAGCGATGATGTTAAAACCAGATTAATACACGCAACTCGAATGCCAATGCCAATCTAACTGCAGTTGATTGCTGTTGGCTGTTGCACGATACGAGTTGCAATTCTATTCAAATGTGCAGCAATTTTATATTAAGTCTATTCACAGTCAATGTAAAAAGAAAATTTACAACTGCAAATTTTTTGCACCCCAGTATGGTAAATTTTGCTGTAGGAAAAAATAAATTGAATTTTTTAAACTTTCACAGGTTAATATTAGTCTTAAAAATCGAACTTATAGCTTTACTGAACCCAAAAAAGTGCTTTTCGCGGAAATATCGGTTCTGAAGAAAAACCTAATCGAAAACACAAATTTTACCATACTTTTTTTGTAACTTCAGGTTTTCGTAAAACATTAGTTTTAAAAAACCCAGTCGAAAACTTGTTGGAATTCAGAAAATTGTGGATGGTTTGTGTAAAAAAAATAGTAATGTCAAACGAATGTTTGATGTTTGGTGTGAATGGTTTTCGAGTGATTGAAATATTGTGAATAGCCTGCAACCAACGCCCATGTCGCACGGAGCGCATTCTTTTCTATCCCTTCAAAACCGATACTAGTTGTATTTTACACCGAGTTCCAAACGGTTTGAAACCGCCAGATTCAGTTATTTTTAGTGCGAAGCCGTTCTACAAGTGAAAAATTGCACTGTTTCGGACCAAAGAGAGCGCTCATGATAGAGTACAAAATTTCCCTTTCTTGCCAGATTTGGTCTATTTTGGCATTTTGGTTTTCAAATGCCAGGTGTTCGTATGTCAGATTTGAAAAACAAAATACAAAAAGCGAGGGTTACCCAAAGGCTACTTTTTTTTGTTTTGTTTTTGGCAGATGTGCATAATTTATTTTTTATCTTTTTTATAAATCAAATCATTTTCTTGAAATGCATTTGTCGCTAATCATATCTTTTTCCGAAGAAGAAAATTTAGTAATGAAAATTTGTGTGCTTCTTGTTTATTGTAGATTCTTAAGTTATTTTTTTTTTTAATTGAAGTTTCGTAATTTAATATGAAATCAAAGATTATTTTTTTACATAAGTTTAATTATTTTTATGCAAGTACGTTTATTTTTTCTTAACATTGAATTTCTTGTTCATTGATTTTATAAACAAAATTGATTGACTTACGATTGCTCTACGGCAGCTCTAGACAAATATTTCTTTTGACGTGGTGCAAATTAGTGCCCAAACCTTTCCCGAAATTTTGACAGTTTTTTTCTTCTCTCTGAAAGGATTTCATCCCCACCGTCACAATTTGACATATAGTCTGAAATAATGAGAAGAATTTAAGAAACATATCTATTCTGTTTTTCATTTGAAACAAGTTAATGCTATATTTCCATCTAAGGTTTATCTCAGTTCAGATTTAATAAATCAATTTTGTGTCCACGACACAAAAAGATTTAAAAAAGATTTATTTTGGCAGCACCTTTAAAAATGCAAATAATGTTTAATTTTTTTTTTTTTAAGAAGTGGAAAAGAGATAGAATGTTTCTTGTGAGAAGGACTGAATTCAGCCATGCATGAATCCTTCAGCGCCCTTTAGAAATAGGTTAGTTCGATTCATAAAAAATTTGTCCTAGGAAGATTTAGCAAAATTTATGTCTAATTTTTAAGATTTACGAAATAAATTTGTATGGTAAACTTTCGAGATTTGAAGAAGATTTGAGGTAAATCTTAGTTAGTGTTAGGTGGAAATATAGTGTAAAGTTGTTCTCTCTATTCGACACCATTTCCGTTTTAAAAGAAACTGTCAAAGTCAATCTACGTGGAAATGGACACATTCAACGAAAAAATATGAAAACTAAGCACTGAATTTTTGTCTTTGAGTGCAGTATGTCAGGTAAGTTAATAAACCATAGTGAATTTTCATCTGAAAGTTTAAGAAAAATGTAACACAACGGAACTAAACTGTGTGCATAAAGGTGGGAAAGAATTCCATACGACAGCCAAATTTTTGTGATGAAAATTATTTTCATATTTTGCTTCCACACTTTTATTCAAACAAATTTGTTTCACCATAACCTCAAACCCCCAAGTGGGAAAGAAAGTGTAATGGTTTTAGAACCGATCCGAAATATTTTCATGTATTAACATATGTCAAATCGTATCGGATGCGCTGTCAAGTTGTGCATGATGAAATTTCATAATTTGCTTCCACACTGTTACACATGATTTTCTTCACACTTTTTTAACATGTTTTAGTAATACTCAATGGGATAGTATGGAATGGCTATAGTACAATACTCTTCCAAACATCGATTTGCAGGTAAACTTTCGACAGTGACTGTATAACATACCCATATAACATTGGACTATAGTCATTCAAAAAATTTTCTTTTCACCTGGTTACCTTTTGGTTAAAGCGAATTAAGTCAGTTCTAGACACAGTAGTATAATAGTAGGTGAATGAACGCTATAGTAGCTTTGAACAACGTTAATCCGCATTCCGGGTAATGCACCAGTTGATTTGTTTCTTTGTTCGACAAGACTTTTTTTGTTTAATACTATATACTTTTTTAATATAAGCACTAATACCGTATCGTGAAGCTACAAATACCCATGCATCATGTGATTTGTTTTGTCGAGCGAACGTAAATGTAGAATCGATTATAACGGCGAATGACTGTTTGTATATGTGTTATGTATGTAGATTTCTTCAAGTTAAAGAATTAGAGTGCACTGTTACTATTTTTTTCAATTTGTAGGAAAGAAACTGGATTCATAGTGTGGATTTAAAAAGATATATACATAAATGTGCAACATTGTTGCTGTTTTCATTGCAATGAAATTCAATACTTTTTGTTGGAAAAAAACAAAAGAAGATTTCACTTTGAAGTTCTTAGTGATAGGTACGTGTGTTTGTCATTTCACTTTTAGAAGAAAACTATTGTTTGAGGTGTGCTATTGAATTCTGGGTATTTTCTTCAGATGAAGCTTGTAGTTTAGCGTGAATAACGCCCTTAACCGAAAAGCTAATTGATTTGAGGTAGTTATCGGGTTTTGCGTGGCTCCTAAGGTGAACAAATTTGGCAAATTGTTTGATATCAAAATAAAGATTTAGCCTGTTATTGCATGAATAGCAAATTTGACCTTCATAATAAGAACCATTTACTGCCTGAACAGAATGGAAGATGGGGCTGCAATAGATGTCAAAAGTGCTGCTATGAAAGTTAAAATTTGTTCAATTTTTGCAGCTGCAATATTTTTGACATTTATTCCAGCTCCGTCTCCCATTCTGTTTAGACAGTAAAAGGTTTTTATTATGAAGGATAAATTTGTTGTATTAAATTCCTTCCTACTTTTTTGGACATAATTTTCAATGCCTTACTCCAACAACTGCGTTACCGTAGCGAATTATTACTTTGTTATCGATAGTTTGTATGGAAACGTCAAAACGTTTTTGAGGTATCGAATCCAACAATTTCCTTTAATTTTTACTACAACTTCACCAAAAGCCTTCGATTGAATGTTCGGAGTAATGTTTTCGGAGTTTTTGTCTTTCCCGATTTCAAAAAGGAGCAGTTTTGGAACACACGCATACATACAACAGCTTTTGTGGGATTAATTGTCAAAAGTGATACATGTTTGAAGAAGCTTTTTTGGCATCACTCGGTAGTGTGTGTGTGTAAATTTGAAAACATCATATTTTCATATTCCATTGGTTTCAAAAAGGAGAAGGAACAGTCAGAAAATCCAATCGAAAACGACATACATGTGAAGTTCAAAATGGCCAACCAGGTAGTTGTGTTTTTTTCTTAGATTATTTTTGTATGTACATACGAGAATAATTTTTATTTTTATTTATCATATTGTGAGCACGCGTTTTTCGGTCCTCGTAGACTCGTAGAGCCTTATGCAGGTTTTTGCACCTTTCCACGGGAAAATAAATAAAAAAAATTTAAAAAGAGAAAATATTGTGGGCAATTCCATGGTAACTCACGTTGCATTTGTACAATTTGTAAGTTTTATGTGCTTTTTATTGAAATTTTCATACGCTTGTAAATATAAACGAAACAAAATATATACATATAAACTCCATATATGGTAACGATTTGGACTGCTAGGAAAAAATAAAGTTGTTTGGGAAAAATAAATTCTTTAATACGAGTAGTAAAACATACTAAGACATGTGGGTAACTCACGTTACCATTATCAGTCACGCGTTTTGTGGCAGTACTTTACAGATTTTTTAAAAATTAAACAAACCAATCAATCTCAACTGGTTTGTTGAATTAGAAACAAGAATATATCACCCTGTTTATAACTATACAGAAACTTTAAATTACCTAAAATAATTTATACAAATTTAATAAAATACATAGTACTCGTAGCTCACGTTACAAAAAAGCAATAAGTAATTTACGTTATTTCACCTTTTCAATTAAAAATTTTAGGACTAAAGCTGGCCATACACGACCGAGCCATTCGATCCATTTGCCTCGGTTGGCTTTCAGATTGGCTGAAAATCCAAATGGATCCACCCCACACACGACCGATTTTGGATCGGCACGGGGTCAATTGGATCTTCGGCTCTGTCGTGTATGACCAGCTTAAACCTTTTATAATTTTATTTCATTTTCAGCGATGTTTATTACATAAAGAATATTTCGTAACTCTAATTTTAAAATTAGCGAACAATAGACAGGGATCGAGCAAATTTTTCCTTTTTTCTACCTTCGTGACCACTCTTTTCATGGAATGCCCTTGTGTTAGTCAATTTTTACTTTGGATGCTAGTCACATTGCTGAAGTGGAAGTGATTGCATTTTGTGGTATGTCGTCTACCCTATCACTTTGTTTGTTCTGTTGTTTCGGAACGGACTTGAACAAAAAAAAAACACTGCTTGTATGCCAAATTATATTGTCCAAACCTGTTCAAAGCTTTAATCATACATTTTATGTTGATATAACTCTCTTATGCCCAACTCTCCCCTAAACAAATAGTATTATTTTGTCTTAAATCCCCTTTCGTTCACCACATTAAATATGCACCCAAGACACCTAAGCTGCAATAAATCAGTAATCACCGCCAACACTAACGGCTAATTTAGTGGCACTTAAATTTACACAAGAAACCATTGCTTCCTACCCATTATATGGGGAAGCGCATTAGGCCATCGCAAACCGACTTTGGCGTTTGACTGAACGATTATGGTGACAAATATTTGTTGTGATTTCATTTACCATACAAAAAAAAAAATACTCAAAACATGCGCCCCCTTTCTTTCTGAATGCATCAAGCAACATTTTAAAAGGTTTCGAAATAAATTTTACAGCCCACCACATTTATCATTAAATATAAAAATTAGCCACAAATCGTGCGGAACAACGAGTGACCATGTGAATGACGTTTTTTTTAAATCATCATCTAATGCACTCTCTCTAATGTGAATGAAGGCGGACACACAGGTACATACATATTTCCATACTGTTTTATGTGTAAATTCGCCCCCTAAATTGGTGGAAATAAATATATTATTTTGCTTGAAAAAAAAAAATAATGTGCTACTTCCGGTCACAGTATAAATGCCAACTAGGAGCGGTGAAGTCTGTGCAAACATTGATGTCATGCCATGTTAGCCAATATATATGTGTACATTTATGCACTCTCATGCGACTAGACTTCGAGTGCGCTGTAATGATAGACTCTTGACATAGTGTTTAAATTTTTTGAAACAGGGTAGCTCAGTTACTATTTTCACTTGCGATACATACATAGGTATTGAACTCGAGATTTTGATCATAAAAAGTGGGTCCCATAATTCTGTCTGTCTGTTCAGCTACGGCCTAAACGGCTGGATCGATTTTCTTAAAACTCGGTACATAGTGGTTTTAGGTGATTCTGCCAACAAATTAAAAAAACTTTAAGAACTAAAAATAACGGTATCTGCTATTTTTTTGTAGCAATTTTACAAAGTCTTATCTCATCTTATTTTTCTCAAAAACGGAACTTTTCTTACAAAAATTCAATAAACTTCTTTTGGTAAAACCTACCTTTAGATCGAAAATCATTTTTCAAAAAATGGTATTTATGGTACCTCCCCAAAGAACAGAAGCTTCTAAATAATTAAGATATTTTTTCTTACCAAAATTAAAAAAAAAATATTTCATTTTAAAAAATGTCCAAAAAATTTTGAAAACTCGATTTTTATAAAACTCTTTATTTACGGCATGTGATATTTGTGAGTTTCTCAGGTTAACAGAATAAAGTTTTCCAATAGACAGCGCTGAATCCCAAAGCCTCAAATTTGTTCGTTTAAGCGCACAGAAATCAAAAACTACTATCCAAATGAGCTGAATTTTTCAAAATGTACATTTGTTGTTGAAAAATGGCGCTGAACACAAAAATCACAGAATTAGCTTTGTTCGTTGGAACTTTATCAAGGATTGACCCCAGTTATCTTGACACTTCAAAAAAAAAATATTGTAGTTTCGTTATTCAAAAAATACGTTAGTACAGAAAATTGTGTTTTTGACATTTAAGGTAAACTAGTACGTCCAGCACTCGAAACTCGAGAGCTAAAAATATTATTTGTCAATAAAAGCTGTAGCGTAGAGAAAAGCTGATACCTTGTTTACATGGAGAACTGAATCCGAATTGAATCAGGATTTAGGTCCAAGTAGACCTGGATCGGATTGAATCCGGATTACTCGATCCAATCCAGCTCGTTGTCATAAACCTGGGTTGAAATTTCGATCCGGATTGCATCCGATCCTTCGATCCCCTCATGTTAACGTAGTATGAGCTACTTATTATAATATGATCTACTTATTATTATTTTCTGCAGCACTGAACGCAGCCATCACATTTTCCAGTTATCTTTCCAGTCAGTGCTGGAAAATTGGTTGGTTGGTGGAAAAAATCGAAACGTCACATATATATAGGTAACGACAGATAATTATTGCTCGGTCTCGGTCTGGCTCTTTCTCGCACTTATTACGCAATTTTATTTTATTGTTTTTTAGTTTCTGTGGTGTATTTATTTAATAAATGTTTGCATTCTGCACTTCTGTGCAAAAAACTGTTCCAACGATAAATAATTTATATGCCTTGGGCTTTTGTAAACCGGGAAAATTGTACCACAAAATTCGTGTTTGCTGTTTTATTATATAGTGATGAGAGTTGCACAAGTGCTTCTTAACGGCGGTGGTCACATTGGTACTAAAAATAGCTTTTTTTACTTTTTTAGTATTTAAACCTTCCCCTTCTTCTTCCAAGATTCTCACAGCTACGAGGAACCTATCTGTGGTTAGACGTTAGAGACTCACAAATTATCACATTGATAACAGTTTATGTTTGTTTTTGTATTTTATGGAATTATTTTTTATGTATACTCCATTAATTATGCATAGTATTTTAATACGATAAGACTATCCATAAAATAGGTTCGGGTCAAATTTCGATTAATAGTAAAATTTTGAAAGAGTTAAATTGAATCCGAATCACCCTTTAAACTTGAGCAAATCCAAATATAAAACAACTTAGGGCAGTCATGTTTCATAAGCTTCAACCTCAACATATAAGGCATACAAACATACAAACATATGTATGTATTAACATCGCGTACATTATGTTTTGTCATTTTAAATTATTCGGCGAGGGTCTGCTGTCCCCTTTGGCAATCAGAACTCAGCTGATGTTTGTGCGGACTTTTTATTTTTGTTCAAGTGTGGTGAAAACATTTGTAAATTATTAATGAAAGCACTTCCGTTTTTATTTTTATTAGAAGACAACAAATTGTTCGCCGGATATATACACAGTTTAATATGGAAATCGCCACGAATGGGGTGAAGTGAAAATATCGTCCAAAAATTTAAAATCAACTGAGTTGTGTTAAAAGTATATAATGTTGGCCTTGAAAATGCATGAAATTATCGGGATATGTACATATGTCTTTATAAATAAAACACTGGTTCATCTGGAATATAATATTCTTTTTTATTGTTGTTTTTTTTTTAATTTTGACAGCACAGGGAGTTTTATCATTGGTGTGTATATGCATTGACTTATTTTTGGTAATTTTGATATAAATTGCGTTCTGGTAGTTATTATTTGTCATCTTTTCCATTTGTCCTACTGGATCCATTACATGACCTCAAAAAGTCTTATCTTGACGAGGAATTTTAGTTGGTTCGTTTAATTTTTTTTTACTTATAATTCTCAGAAATTTAGGTTTTTTCGATTTAGTCATTTTAGAAGAAATGAATGATATCATTTTTCAAACTCACAGTCAGGAATGTGGGTGATAGTATAATGTTTGGTATTTTTCGACATAGGTAATTTGATAACATACCAACAACCCAAAGTAAGGACGGCTTTTATTTCCCACTTTAATATCTGGCTTTCAGCAGATAATGGTGTTTAGTTAAAAAAATAATTCAATTCTTAATTTACTTTAAATAAAATTTCAAGATTTTTCAATAAAATTCCCCATAAAAAGCAGACATTTTCAATATTAAATCAGAAAAAAACTCATTAAAAATCTCATCATAATCATCATGGTACCTACCTATGTTTTGAAATATGTGCAAATGACACAGACGAATGCACCTTACGGCATACCTATTTCGATTTTTTCTTTTCAATTTAAACGAAGCAATACGAAATCCCAGAAGCATGGAATAATCTACACACATCCTCCAACATAGAGATTATTACATAGAGATTAGTATTAAAAAAAAAAAAAAAAAAAAAAAAAAAAAAAATACCACATATTTACGTAGGTACATACATATGCATCTAGACTCTATATTTAAATAGAGGGAATATGGCAAGGAAAATTATGTGAGGATGTGTAAAGATGGAAAACGATTAGGAAAAAAAAAACACCTATAACTATACACTTAAATACTATGTTAACGGCTTCGGACAAAAGTTTACGGGCGTGAAAATCAATAGAAGTATGAACGATTTTAGCACTAGAAGGCTGATGTCAGGAAATTGCCATAGTTAACTAGGTTACTTGTCTCTGATGAGAATCCATGCCTTTCTAGTTTGAGGAAAGTATCTATAACATAAGAAGGTAGGTACCTATATGTCTTTTATGGCGCAATGATAAGAATGTAATGGATTTTTTGTATGTATGTAGGTACCTATGTATTTTCTTTGAAAGCTTTTTAAAAATGTTTCAACTTCCTGGTACTTCATATGTAAGTGATTCTGCTTAAGGCTTCATGTAACTAGGCTTTTTGTAACTATCGTTCATTAATCTTTTAGATTGATGCTCAAATAGATATATATACACAAAAACATATGTATATATACATATTTACATATATATATTGAATAAAATTATTCACCCGGACAAAAATCATCCGGGTATCTTCTACCTTTGAACTTTGTGATTTGAATATCTTACGAAACGATAGAAACTTTCGTGTGAACAAAAACTCTCCAAGTAGATTTTATAAAAAACTTTCAAATATGTACATATGGCTATAAGGACAGCTTATATTGAAAGAAACTTTAAAGAAAAACCACACCTACATATATTATTTTTTTTTTTGTTTACAGAAAATTGATAGGAGAAAGTATCAGTAAAAACTTACAAAAGTCAAAAAATGATTTTTGTATTCAGAAGTTCAAACCAAGGTTTCCATTACTTACATATGTTAACTGGAAAATATGTCCCATTATACATGTGCACATTATCTCCTAACGGTCAATAATTCAACTATCATAATTGTTTCTAGATTGCAGGCCATCATCGCCATCGGACCCCAACCGGAAGAACCACGTTAATTACCTATCTCTGCTTTAATTATGTTGGTATCTCTTATGCAATATTTAAACCAAGTGACCTAAAAAACAAACCATCATAAAGCCAAAACAACAACAATGATTATAATTAAGAAAAAAAAACAAGAAACCAGCATCCTCTTTATACCGGGGATTGTCGGAATGACATTTAATAAATTTCATGCTTTACTGGTTTACAGCATGACAGAAGATAGAAATCTATAGAAAGGAGTCGCACATTTTTCGTGACGCCCCAAATTAATGTCAGTCATCATTTATTCGATGCAGTTTGAACAGAAAACCCAGGCTGACCCCAGAGATAAAATGAGAACCGAACAAACACAACACAGCACAGCACAACACGAAAACGACGACGACGACGCCGATGAAGCGATGGAAGCACGACGACAATCTATAAAAGTTCACCATGCGGATAGATAACCGAGTGCAAATGGCCCACAATGATGTTGGAATAACATTTCATGTGGACTTAGAAAAAAAAGGCGGAAAAATATAAACATATTTGTGTGAGCATATGGTAAGCAACAACTCCCATAAATCAATACTAGTTGATTAGACGCAGTGAACAAAAAAAAAATCTAAGCATAGCACAAAGCTCCACCAGAACCAAAAAAAAAGGTTTACAGTTCCATTACTAAGGGACTTCGAAGTTTTATTGTTATTTTTTGTGCTAAGAGCTGGTTGCTGTTTTCCTGTGACCTATAAACCAAGTTTATTGCTTCCTATTTGTTAAATCCCAAAAATGGTTTTCCTGTATGCTTTACCATATAACGTTTTGGGTTGTTTATTGAAGGAGTAAGGAGGCGGGGGGTAAAACGGAATATACCTACCTATTTTGCTGTTTTATCGCAAACTGGAATTCTGCCAAAAACTTAAACTGTAAATGTGAGAACTTCCTGCAGGTTGCTGTTAATTGGCTCACCTCTGATATGTATGTATGTATTGCAGTTCTTTTTTTTTCTTGGTTTTGTGTTTTTATCGAGGGTTAAATGCTGGTTGTTGGGATTTAGCACAAATTAATTTTCAAGCAAAAACTTTTGAATCAAATTTTGCAGTTGAAAATGAAAATGCAACAATATTAATGGCTTTAAAAATTCATAAACATGTAAATTTAACACACAATTCATAATTATTGAACAAAAACAACGCTGACTAACTAATAATGGGCGTTGAAATTGTTCTCGAAAGAAGTCTACTGTCTCACGATTGTTCTGAAGAGTGGCACCGCCTTGCTCAAACCAAATTTTAAATCTTCTTAGCTTTATGTATTTAACAAACACAAAATTATTCAAGAATAATTAATAAATAACAAGTTATTAATTTTTCACATTTCAAATATCATTCTATTCTAAACGTTCACTGCAGATGCATAGATTCGCTATCACATGACTTCTTTTATCTTGTTCTGGAACAGGAGTGGCTGCGTGTTAATGGGAAATGCACTATCTGCAATAGAACAATTAACAAGAAGCATCTATCCACCGCGTAGGGCAAAACGTCACGAATGATAGGAGTACCTTCAAGGTAGTAAAGGAGTTTAATCTACATTCGAGTGCACATTGACTGCACGAATAACACCTTATAAGAGGTCTGGCTATGAATTACTCATTTTTTGCTTTGCTGCTGCTATTTCGGTTTTGCAAAATAAATGCGTTCAAAAGTCCTTACGCGTCCAAGTGCACAGTCCACAACACTCTTTTACTGCCAATCTTAATTTAAGGCACCGCGTCAGGTGTTAAAAGAGGAGCAGAAAGGGAACAGACTTTAGATCCCTTTGAAAGGAAAAATCAGCGTTAAATCCGCCCAATGAAAACAAGGAAGTGCTGAAAATACAACCTCGAGTTGTATGGAAGTATGGTCCCAAAAGTTAAAACACGTCAACAGCTTTATTCCAGTCAAAAGAATCTTCCAGTCCCACCCTTCTAGGTTCTAGGAAGACGGAAAACATACTTTGACTGATTTTTTACAACAATAAGTTTATAGTTTTAATTAATATAACAAGTTGATATGCCTTATATATTTGCGGTTTATTTATAACAATGCTGGCTATTTCCTTAGATTTCTTCAAAAACAAGATCATCTAACTGATTATAAAATTTCCAATGAAATACTCATTCAACTTGTTTATGCTTAGCGAATTCAAAACGGAAATGTTAGAAACAATTAAAACAAAACCAACAGTAAGTTGTTTCAGCAAAATAATAAAACATCAACAAATATTTCATATGAATCACAAGCCATATCCCACAGCATATGCTCTGCTGCATTCTTCTAATTAAAATTCTACAGATATGTTTCGCCAAAAGCAAAACAACAACAAAAAACCACAACACTAACTCCACTGCTTAGTTCATCCGTGCATTGGCCGCAAAAAGTATCTATATGCAGAGACGAGAGTAGGTGCGAGTAACAAAGCGAAAATATTAGTTTTACTTTTTGTTTTGACGTCAGAGTATCGTTGGGCTTATGCCTCTGTTCATTCTCAAAAATCGCATATTCATTGCTGCCCATTGAATAGGGTCGGGAAGCAAAACCGGCTTGGGGCTTACCTATTGAACATGACTCAGAACCTTTCCAGTGACTAAGACTTTCAGAAGCCAGAGACAGAGACCATCATATCGAGACGTGGATTAGGTGCCGATTCACAGATCAAAAATATTATCTTAAGTCTTTTTTCTGATACATGAGAATTGAGCATATAACGCACGTTATTATAAATGACTTCGATATATTTTGTTTTTAAAATTTAACTTGTGTGTAATAAATAGATTTAAGCTGAGACACAATTTTTATATGAATATTCGAATGACTCCGGTGTTGGGTTCCAGTTTAATTGAAATTGAGACACTACTCCAGTGAGTACTCTATTCCCACAGATTATAATCATTCGAGTCGTTTAATTGAAGGGTTAAAGATCAAATTTAAATTGACTCATTACTTATGCAGAACAATCGTTTGATAAAGCAAAATGGAGTTCAATGACGAATTAACAACTACTATGTATAAATGGTACAAGTGAGTTTTTGTTGTTTACTTTTTCGACATATCTTGTTTTTTTTTTATAAAAGTAGATTTATTGGAATCAGGTACAAAGTAAAGAGTGGTTTCATCTTTAAAATCGAGAGAATGTAGAACATAACCTTGGCCCAACTCAATATTTTAGGTTAAATTAAATATTTGATTTTGTTTGCCTTTTTTAAAGTGTCTGATTTTATATAAATTATTAACATAAGAGCCAAATTATTTTTATTTTTCGAAATTGCATCCCTTGGCCATCCTTGATTTTTAATAATGCATCTCGTAGACGTATAGATTCCAAAAAGTTTTTATGCTAGTAAATATGTTACAATATCAATCAACTAGTTTATTTTTTTGGAATTACTTACAGATAATGAAGTTATTAATTTTTCATTGAAACAATCACATATTTTATGAACATTAATTGCCCTCAGAAATTTGATTTAAACAGCTCTGTCTTTGATTTTTTTACCCGACAAAAAAAACCATGGTGTGTCAGTGTTCCCTGGTGGAGCACCCCCAATATACACTGATCACAATGCAAATAAACAAGGCAGAAACATGACAAGCCGATACAAGGTATGCTTACTGTGCTATGTGACGTCAGAACCATCTGGTTAATAAAAGCATTTCATTAGTTTAATTGTTTTTAGTTAACAAAGATTTTTTTATTATCAAAGATTTCAGCGTAAAGAACTCCGAGATATTTTTATTAAAAAAAAGTAATGGAATAGAAGGTAAGAAGTTTGAAGATGTAAACCAGCATTATTATTTTATAATTCGAGGGATCTAATTCAATTTTTAGAGTATGCAGTTTGTGTATACTACGACTAAGGCGTGCAGCTTATGTGCGGTAGCGGTTGGCTATTAAAACCAACGTGCGATGCACAACAGCGCACGAGGCGTAAGCCACACACGTATTCGTCACAGCACACAATCTTCAAATCATCGAGCGTACAACCAAAGATAATATAACAAGTACTTGTTATATTATCTTTGGTACAACACTATCAGTCGCCAGACGTACAATTTCAAGTATTTATTAAAAATTTTTGTAAAATTTCGGGTGCATTGCAGAAGGTTTATTTAACATAAAAAGTCGCTGAAAGCATGACGAATATTATATGAAAGTCTTATTGAATTCACAGCGACACTTTGCACTTTACGTAATTTTAAAATCGCTCAATTCGAATCAAACAAGGGTTAGTTCGGATAAAAAGGCTCTACCTGCGAATTTCGCTACGAGTATATTTTATTCTCAACAAAGTGAGTTTTTGTGTTAGAGATAATCACCAAGAATTTGTTCTTATTAAAAACTAATTAGAGTCGGTAAATTGCTTATTAAGAATTGGGGAATGAACAAGCCAGAAATTTAACGTTGTCCTTTAAGTTTTTTAAGGGAAGATACATACAATTTTCAAGTCTGAACAAACCTGGACTAAGTTTGAATAAACAAACTGCGTTAATTTTTTTCATTTAGGGCTGCGCTCCATATCTAATGAGTATCTGACTATCACTCCAATGTCTTTATTAAAAGGGTTGATATTGGTATAAAATCATGGATAATGGGATCTGCAATACCCCTCCCATAAACATGTGGTCATCTTGTAGAATATGCAGTAAGTTTATCTTTTTTAAATTATATTGAACTGCAAGAGGAACATTTTAATAGAAAAACATAAAATAATACCACCTCCAAGTAGGTAAACCTTTTCTTAATAGCTGCCATCGTTTCCTTTCACAAAAGTCAGACATAATAAACCACTTTAAAGAGCAAAGTCGTGACATGCGCAAATAACATGAAAACTGTTCAAAATGTATCCAAACAAACAGGCAAAGATTCACTATGCCTACTCAATACCTACCTACCCATTCTACCTTATATAATAAGGTGCAGCTGCAGCTCTATTTATCTCTTTAAAGTTTGTTGTCATAACAAATACCTACTTTACGGTTATCAAGATGACATTTTCGAGATAGAGCAGGATTGCAGTCCACTATCCCCTTTCACTTACCTTATAGACTTGAATTTCATCCAGCACAGCATCCGACTCCTTGAGTACCCGCTCCACTTCAACAAACACTTCGCGTTCTGTATCAGTTGGAGCTGCATTTTCAAAATCCAGGAATACATCGTAAGACTTTGCTGTGCAACAATTGGAATCATCCCGAGCGAGTAGACTCAATAATTTTCCCATTGCAAATGTGTGATTATGTGTGTTTATCACGAAATCCTTCAGATAGAACAGCGAGTTCAATAGCACCCGAAGAAAACACGTTAGATTATTTTTGTTTTTGGAAAACCGTTAAAATACCCCCGCGGAGAGAAGCGAACTTATTTCCTTCTTTTCGAATTGAAAATGATAAACAAATCCGATAGACCGATTGCAGAATCGTTGAAGGCGAATGACTGGAAGAGGAGTGAAGAGACTTTATTTGTATTGTAATTCCAGAGAACGTAGATTTGCTGGGTCGTTTACCAGATGTTGTCTCCCGGGCAGTGGATAATTGTAATTTGAGTTTGAACACAATTTCTGGCAAATTATTCACTAAAATCTGAGTTTACTTTATTTTGTTTGATGAATCACGCGCAATCACTTTTTATTTTTTTTTTGTGTAAAATAACAGCGATAACATAGCTTTGTTTGTTGGACTTGTATGAGACGAGGGAGTCGGCCTCGGCTGTGAAATAAATTTGTTAATAAATTGTGTCCAATGTAAGCACAAGTACGAATTTATTTATTTCAAAAGTAAAGCAGGGGATGGATGATGGTGGTGCGGTGTGCGGCAGCAACACAGACAGGGGCAACGCAAATTTTATTGTAAACAGATAAAGATCGCACAGGAGAACGACTATGAGGACGAGGAGAACAGGAGACAACGGCGAAGGCACGAAACTATGGACAAATCCAAGAACGAGGCGACGATCCAAGGAAGGAAAGGAAAACCAATCGAGGTGGTGAGTCGAGCGAGTTTCGACTTTCGAGTGATGTTGATGTGACGAATAACAGAAAATTCTCCCTCAGGCAATTTAATTATTCCTACGGGGCGCGTTTGTAACAGTTTTTTGATCAATTATTCTTTTTTATTCACACAAAAGTCAGCTTGCCAGATGTTTTCAAGGAAACAGAAAACGTGAAAAATCTAGGGATTCTTTCAGGACGATTCCTTGTTTTGAGTAAAATTAATTGAAAAACAGGAACAAATAGCAAGCAGAGAACCAAGAAGAGGAAACACCACACTGTTGTAGAGAATTTTTGCGCGTATGTAACGATAAGGAAAAAAAAACCTACGAGCACCGAGCACAACTCACAAACTGCGTCTAACAACTATTAATTCAAGATAAACTAATGGGTGTTTATCTTGATAAAGTGTTTTTGTTATAATCTTCTTTTTTGTCTATCTTTATTAAATTCAGTAATTTCACACGTCTGGCGACGGAGGAAGTGCACGACCAATTCAATTCAAATCAAAGCAGTAGCAGCAGACGCAGAGGTGAAAAATGACTGAAAAAATTAGGGGGAAAAACGAAAAATGTTGTTTGCTCACGAAGCAAAAGCAAGGATGAAAGAAAAGTATGCATTTAAGAGCCAAATGTCAAGCTTTGTTCTCTTTTGTGTATATTTAGAGCCGGTAAGGCAGTCCAAGATGACAGATAAACGACAGATTTGGATAAAAATGGAGAGCGGTGTAGACTTTAATGGTACGCTCTCACTAAAGGTCTGTTTGGTAACTTTTTCTACAAACTGTTAGAGACCCCTATTATAGCCCTTCCACACTAGCCTACTGAGTATTAATACATGTCAAATTGAAAGTGGGAAAGAATTTCTTGCGACTGTCAAACTTGTGGGAAATATGACTTTCAAATTTTCCTTCCACACTGGCTTGTATTAATTCATGCCAAACTTGTGTTGACACACAGATGAAATTTATTTTAAAATAAGAACCAACCCTAAAAATTGTAAAGTATTAATACATGTCAAATCGTGTATGGAGAGCTGTCAAGCTGTGTAAGATGGGCTGTCTTTTCTTGTACTAATACATGTCATATTTTGTTTCCACACTATACACATTTGTTTTCCCACTTTTTTGACATGTATAGTGGGCTAGTGTGGAAGGGCTATTACACGATGATTTTTTGGTCTGACTCTTTTTGAATTTTCGTGAGTGCGATAGAACATCTGATTTCAGCTTCACACCCATTGAATTTTGAAAAGAGTCAGACGCAAAGAATCATCGTGAAATAGGGCACTTAGTCTCCTTAAGCCGCGTCGAGATCAAGAAGAATTTGACGAAAACTTAACGAAGAGTATCACTTCGCAATTATGTGCGCGTCTCATACATTTCTTGTTTATGCCCGATCCCGTACATTGGCTTCCAGCTATTCTTGTTCTATCTTAAGCCTAGTACGCTGCTGTTACGAACAGGGTTGCCATGTCTTGAACAAATCAGAACCGAAAAAGTAGTCTAATAACAATAAAAAATTCTCAAAACTTCAATTACAATTTATTTTTATTAAAAAAAAACAACAGAAAATAAATGTGTGTTCCTTTGCTTCTAAATTCAGTGATTTTTCGTCCAAACTTGTGTCAAAAAAAATTTGTATATGAATTATGACAGAACTTTGGACTTAAAATTCGCAGAAAATCTCAGAAATTCAAAGTTAAGGAACAAACCTTAAAATACATTTTTTGCTCATAAAAGAAAAAAGAATTCACATGGAAATTCTGGCTAGAACAAAAAAACTGAATGATTTTAAAGTAAAGTTTATTGCGGTTGAATTGAAATGTCAAAACCAATGAATATTGTGTGATACGTAATCAAACGACGATTTCTGACTGCTTTCGAATTTTCATATCGCACCCATTGAAATGAGTTGTGTGCTAAAACATATTCACAATATTGCTTGGTGAATAGGTTTATGAAGTTCTTAAGCCATGAGCGTTCCGTAAATACCGCCCTAAACCTGTATTTGTTAATCAAAATAGTAAATGATTTTGCTTCCTAAACAATTCAACAAAAAATTTAAATGATAGCTAAAACTGGCACCTAACTCAACGGGTTGGCCAATGGATTCACTGATGACTTTTTTGGTTGGTATTGGACGCCACTTATAGCTATCATTGAACTCATCATTGGGCTTGTTTTATTTTCTTCTATCGGGATCCGAATCTGGATTGGGATTGGCTTTTACACGTAGCACAAAAACAAAATAGTGGGAAATTTTCAAATTTGTTTTTGTAGGACGTGTTAAAAGTTAATCCAGGTCCAGATCCCGATGATAATAAAACACACTTATTGAAAACTTTAACGTTTGATTATGAGACCTAAAATTTCTTTCTTTCATGGACAAATAAAGTTTAGAACTTAAATAGTATTTCTATAAAAAATATTTCAATCATAAATCAATCAAAATCAAAAAATCCCATACATTCCAGGGAATGTTCTAAAAACACCAAAGGAAAACAATTTTTATGTTTATATTTTACCAGAAAAATAAATATAAACCGTTATTTCCTTAACATTATTCCGTTTTGACATACCCAGTTATGTATAGTAATTAGTTTTTAAAAGTCCTACACATATGGAAGTGACATTTTTTTTGTTATAACTACTATTATCAAAGTGCGCGTGTTGTTACATTTAACGAATAACTGCGACCTAATACTGAACACAAGGAAGTTAAAACTTAGCTTTTTATGGTTGGTATATTTGCTAAGCAAGCAGCCAGTAATAAAATTCTTGTAGTAGAAACTCAAATCAAAATTATTGAAAAAATTACTACCCGATTTATTATTTTGAAATAAAGTTTTTCATAGGTGATGACTTCTTATTTTTAACTTAAAAAAGCTTGGTTATTATAAACATTTTCCAGAAGGGAATTAAATTGAACAAAAAAAGAAAAGTCCACATTAAAATATGTTGATATGTAGTGGTATTTTTTTTTATTTTACGATGAGTATAACGAAGTGTGTTTATCAATTTCACAAGTCACAAGAAGTGGTGAAAATCATTTTGTGACTTTTTCGTATTCTCCTCCTAAAAAATCACAACTTGTGAGAGTTACAAAACCATCGAAATTGTGATCTCCTCCAGAGCAGTTCCGAGTTTACCTATTTGTGGGATTGGAATGAGATGACTCGCCTTACTCACCGATTCAAGGTCCCGACCCGTAGAATCCGTGCGTCCATTACGGCAACGGATTCATTGACGTTTCCCTGATGCGATGGATTGAGGTGACCCAATGAATACGTTGACATTCACATAACAACCACTTTTAATTCAAACACATATACAAAAGTTGCTGTCAACGCATCTACCGTAGTAGAAAAGTTAAAAGTTCGGCTACTTTGTCCATTGCGGCTGGATCAATTGTGGTTTATGGGCCGGTTTCCATAAGAAAATGTGTATTTAATTGATGTCAGTTGAGTTCGTCGCCACAACGGACGCAACAGATTCGATTATCAATGGGGGCTTCATATCACTCCCAAAAGTGATTTAGCTATTGAAGTGAAATGAGTAAGTTCGAATTAAGTTTCAAACACGAAAACGAAAAATAAATATAAAAGAGAAAAAAACAACTTTTTTTTTTTTTATGCTTAGACTATTATTTAGTTAGACTTTATTGAACGGAAGTAGATATTTACAATTTGTTGTCAATTCTATTTTACATAATTATTATTTTGATACTTTAATTTGTTTTGGCACATTAGGGGCCTAATTTTATACATTGTTTTTATTTTTATACAAGATTATTTAAAAGATTGTGATTGATGGTTATATTTTATACTATGTAGATGATTCATCTTGGGTTGTTCAAATCCGGTTGTCTTTTTGGTAGGATGTGGGGTGGCTTCTAGCCACGGTGGTAGTTCGACGCTGCATCTTCGTAAAACTGAATTGCCTCGTCTTCGTTGATAGGAATGATTCCTTCGTCCAGTAGTGCTGTTACATCAAGGTATCGTGGATCGGTGTGTCTCTCTTCACTTGTGATGGTTCTCACTAGAGGGTTTGGATGATTGCTAAGGTTGCTCGTCAGTATTTTGGCAGCACTGATCATGTAAAGAAAAAAGTTAGTTTTTTCTCTTTTATATTTATTTTTCGTTTTCGTGTTTGAAACTTAATTCGAAAAAACTAACCTCTTTGTCGCACTCATTAAATTTGATATTGACAACAATGTTAACGTTATGGAATCTTAATAATGGAGTATCTTTGATTTCATTATTTGTTTTTATCCTTGAAAAATAAAATATTTAGTGTGTCAAAAGTGAATAGAATATAATTGTATTTAGTATACTCTGATAATAAATTGAGATTTAAAGTATCAATAAAAAGGTAGTTGTTTTCACTACGTTGTTTTTTTTATTTTCATTTCCTATCCATGAATAGGTATGACAAAATTTCTTGTGACAAATACTTGTCCAAAATTGGTAATTGGTAATTTACTAAAACATACACTAAGTCAATGCTGAAATATCCGGCGAGTAATCTGACATTTCATTTCACTCGCCCCCTCACTCACTTTTACTAGCTGAATCGACTTTCGACTGAAAGTGACTCATCTCACTCACTCGCTGCGGTTTCGAATTAGCTAAATCTCGGCACGGATCTGAATATGGATCCTACACTATTCGGATAGTGTCGGATCTCTCAACAGTCTCATTTTACTATCCGGATGTCCGTGTCCGGATAGTGTCGGATCTCAATTGTCTCATTCATAAGTATCCGGATATCTGGAATATTTCAAGATTCGGATATTGTTTGACGCTCTAGAACTTAGTAGCAGAGTTACCTTGTAGACATTAACTAACAAATCAATTTATCCGTTAAAAACTGGAACCACCACCGGTAAATAATAAAACACACAATTTCTGGAATTTTTAAGAGATGTTTTCTTGTTTATCTTTATTTTGTTTTCTTGTTTTTGTTTTTGTATTTCTCACAGTTCACAACCTTACAAATTGAAAATTGATATAACCAATACTAAGTTTTTTTTTTAAGAATATATATATACTTTTTTTGTTTAAATTTAATTTCATATTTTGTTAAATAAAAACAAAAACAAAAGAAATTCCCCTTATTTATGTTTCAGTTTTGTTTTTTGTTTGTTTATTCCTGTTATTTAAGATTTGTTGTTGTTCTTGTTGAAATAATAAACTTAAAAAAATTTGTGATTTATTTTGCGTGTTGTAAATGTGTATTGTTGTGTTTGTCGCGGTTCTCTTTTGTTCGTAATACTTTTTGTTTTTGAATTGTGATGTTGTTTCTATTAAAATATTTTTGTTTGTTTGTTTTTTTTTTTAAATATATTTGTTTGTATATTGGTAAATATATATATTTTTATTATGTGTATATGATTTCCTATATAATTTTTTAATGCGGTGTTTTTTTCTTCTTCTGACTTTAGCGATGGTTTTTCTTTTTTGCTTTTCTCTTGTTAATACAGAAACTAACGTAGATATTTAAAAGTATTTTTTTTAGAAAATCAAAGAAAAAAAAAGAAAAATTATTTTTCCGTTCAAATGGCATGTGGGCTTGATTTGAGTTTTATTTAAATTTAAAATATCAGCTATTTACATACATATTGTTATATTGGTAAAAAATAAATTAACAGAAACAAGAGGTCATGTTCTTTTATCTTTTTTATTTGTGTGTGTTTACCTGTGAATCTTTTGAATTTTCTTTGTAAGGAAGAGATTTTTTTCTTTTCTTTGTTCCAAAAATCATACATACATTATTTATAAGTTTATTTTTTGTTTTTTTTTTCTTTAATAATAGTTTATGG
This sequence comes from Dasysyrphus albostriatus, assembly GCA_946251815.1. NCBI lineage: Eukaryota > Metazoa > Arthropoda > Insecta > Diptera > Syrphidae > Dasysyrphus > Dasysyrphus albostriatus. The sequence goes on from OX276336.1 coordinate 147,057,309, forward strand.
ATACATCGTACAATTTGGCACATTTTATACTTAAATTGTTTATCTTATTTATTTAAAAACGTGTGTGTATTATATTTTTTTTGTGTATGATTTTTTGTTTTAAAGATTTTTTATTTGTGTCTCCCATTTTATTTTTTAATGTGGATTTCTGTGTTTGATTCTGTTTTTAAACTGGTATTCATAGTTATCATTATTCACTCTACAAAATATTTATGATTTTAAAATTTATTTACCACTAAGCTTAAAAGTAGATACGATATTTTGTTTTTTTTTAATTAAGAATTTTGTATATAGCATTACTATATTGGGGTTTGAATTTTATTTTTAAGATAGCTGGTAATTTAGAAACCAAACAAAAATATATTAAAAATTTATAGCTGCAGTGAAGTTCAGTCAATGCACTGTTTATTACTTTTTTAATTGATTTTTTTTTTACAAGAAGACAAAAATACATATTTTTAGGGGAGAACTATATATTGTTTGATCAAGTAAATTACACAAGTTTTACTTAAAATTCTTTCACAAAAATGATATACACTACCATCTATTGCTTAGTGCGTTATTATTGGTATACGCTTGTTTTTTTTCAGATTTTTATTTTTTTCTTCAAAAGCTATACATTTGGCAATTTTTGGATTTTTATGTTCAAAAATATTTTTTTTTTTAAATGATTTGCGCGATTAAAAATATTATTATTTTTCACTAAATTCTAAACACTTAAAAGCATAAAAACACAACTATTTAAAAACGATATATCAACTACACAGAAAATAAAAAAAATATTTAAAAGTAATCCTTTGGCTTTATATATGTATTTTTAAAAAGAGTATTTTTTTTTATTTTTATATTTTATTGCTAACAACTACTCAAAATATATATATTTATTTTAAATAAATTCACTCGAGTTGTGAAGAGTGAAAATATAATATTGATATACAATTTTTAATATTAGATTTATTTATTTTTTTTTGTCATGTGCGCGAAAATTCGTGAAAATGTGCGGTTTCTATTTTATTATAAATTTAATTTTGGAAATCAATGATTTTTAGATTTATTTTTTGTTTTCAATTTTAAAGAGGACAGAATTATTTTATCCGATTAAAAATATAATTATATTATATTTTTCTTTTTTACTTTTGTATGCTAAAAGTATTAATTATTATTTTTAAAATATTTATTTTGAGCAAACACTACATCAAACAAATAGATGTAGAAATAGGTTCTTTGTTTTTGTTGTAATATGTTTTATATATTTTTTTTTTCATTAATGATCTAAGTTAATATTATGCGGTATGTAGTAAAATTCTAGTATTTATACTCAATTCAATATGACAAAAATAGTCAGAGTGATTTAAAATGTCTCTCATATTATTATATTTTTTTTTCTTATTATTTTAAACTACATTTTGGAGATTTGCATTTTTGATTAGTTTTTTTTTCAAATTATTTTCTTTTATTATTTCGGTTATAACCAAAAAACAGTATTTAAGCTTATGTGTTTTCTGTCTTTTTTTATGAATTCTCATTTTGTGCAAAAAATTTGAATACTCTTCCTGAGTATTGGCGTTTCTTTCTTTCATTCAATCGATAATAGAGTTTTAAGTATAAATATTACACTGCGGCCTGTTTGATTAGACACAAACGATATTTTTGTACTTCCAAAAACATTAGTTTCGTTTTAAAATTTATTTGCATTAACAAGTTGTAGTTTTGAAAATTGATAACAATTGATATACATATTTAATAACGAAAGCGAGTAACTTGATTGATTCCTGACAGGGACCGATGGAAAATATCTCAACTCCGACTAAGAAATGTGATTTAACAGCTTATTGAGTTAGGCTCTAGAAATAAAAATACTTATTTTCACAGGCATTTCCTATTCTAGAGGAAAACTCAGTTAGCGTCACACCGAACATAAAACTGAAACATTGTAGAAATTATGAATTTTATTTTCAAACACAAATATTTGGGGGTTCTTAAAAGAAAAGCATTAAGATAAGCTCTTAGTTAAAGGCCTTGGTAATTGTTCACTGAGGCCCAATTCAACAAGTTATAGCTTGTTTTCACTGTGTAAACAGAAAACCATATACCATGCAAATTCTTCCAATTCTGCATGATGAGGGAAATTCAAATATTATTCACAGAAAACGTGGATTCAAATAAATTTTGATTGTGAATATATAATGTACACGAAAATTAGTTCACGCTTGCGAATTGGTTGCAAGGGAATTTTCAACCCACATGGCAGTATGAATGCCTGAAAACAATAACACAGTAAAATACGTTCGTAGTGCGAAACCCGAAAAATCGTTAGATGGTTTTAAAAAAAGCTTCTTTATGCAGTATCTTTCTGCGTTTATAAAAATCTTGGGTTTCAAATTAGGCCATTCACTTAAAGTAATCAACCAAAATAAAATACTTTCAGGCATTACATTTCTACAGGCCTAACAAAATTAAGACTAATAATGCGATTTCGGGTCAGTTGGGAATACATTTTTTCTAGCAGTTTTTAAATCGAATCTTTGATTTAAGTACAAAATGTAAAACTTTTCTGTTTTGTTTAAAATTTCCCAGGGTGATAAAATAAAAAATAAAAGATAAAAATTGGTTATCCTCAACTCATTTATGCAAATAAATATCGAAAAATTGTGCAGCTTGTGGAAATATTCAAATTGTGTGCGTTTGACCAACTGAATCACACTGTGTTATATTATGTACCACATAATTCTTTTCAAAAGAAAGAACTTGATAAGAAAAAAAAAAAACACAAACAAAATTAAATAAGAAAAAATGAATAGTGATGTGCGTTTATAATTTGTATGTATTTGTTTTCTTTAATTTTATTACAATAAATTTATATTTGAGCATAAGTTCAGATTTTGAGTATTGTAATATTAATTTCTATAAATAATACTAATAAAACAGTAAAAGTAAAATAATTGATTTTTGTTTGTCTGTCATGGTTATAATATAAAACTATATACATAATTCAAAGTTGACTTTTCAAATTAAGCTGCCATTAAAGTAAATTAACTAAAATATAGGAAGAACAAAATAAAACTAAAAAAAAAAATGTTTTGATAACTTTAAATTACATATTTCGAAAACAAAATTATTGTGCGTTGAAATTTTTCAATTATTGCGCTTCTTCATAAAAAGTAAAGTAGTTTTAATCTCACAAGTTTTTATATTTTTATTTAGAAAAATATAAAATAATTATTTTGTTTGATGTTTAGACTTTATATTTATAAAATAATAATAATGAGTAAAAAATAAAAATGACTATCTTGTGCTCTACAAGAATATTTTTGTGATTATTGTATGTTTTGTTTTTTATAAACTTAATCTTAAATAAAAAACTTAGAAAGGAAAACAAAAGATAACTGACACTGCATTATACTTTTGGCTTTGCTAGTAAATTTGTTGCTTTTTACAAGTGTTTTTGTTTATATTACGCAGTCATAATAAGATAGCAGGTAAAACTTATATTTTTTGTTTTAAGCTATTTTGCTTTGATAGATTAAAGTCATAGACATTGTTTGATCGCATCTTTTTGTGTTTTTTTTTTTTTTTACTTTTTTGAGGATAAAAGTAGTATTTTTAAATCAAATCTCTTCTCTTCTCATTAATTTTTTGGTTTAATACTCCTTCTTACACTCAATCAATATCATTTAATTTTCTTCTGTGTCATGGCAAAAATGTTCCTTTTTTGTTGTAAATTGTGTGTGTTGGAAATATTTTGTGTTGAAAAAGGATACTTTTTTGTTTGTTTGTTTTCTTCAAATTTATATGAGTTGTCCTTAGATCTCTATGCTGAGTATTTAGTTATAGACGATGAGTATTTTTTTAGTGTGTTGATTTATATAGATATTTTAGTGTGTGTATGCTTAGTATGGCGTGAAACGATTGTATCCTCCACGATACATTTGTGCCTGTAATAGAAAAAATTAATGACATTAATAATATTATCTATAACTTTATAATGATAATAATTACCCCATATCCAGGTACTGGTCCAATTCCATGTCCCAAGTATGGATCGGCATATTCTCTTGCATAGCTATTTTTTTTTTAAATATTAAGGTAAAATATAAGAATTATTAGTTTTATGAATTTCGTCATAAGTAATGGAAAATTGGATTGATATTTCTTGATTGATTGAATTTTCTTGAATTGTTTGAATCTTGAGAAAAAGTCTTGAGATATCTTGATATTTATTGTTTCGATCGATGGCAAATATTTGGGAATTAATCCGATTTCTTATTCTGTGAAGAAATAACGAATTTAATTTCCAAATGAGAAACATAATAGATAAATGGTAAATTATTAGAATTTTCTATTTTAAATATTTATTTAAGTTTTTGATCAAAATTTTATTTTTGAAATCTTAAGCTGCAAGGTAAGCCAAATAAAAATATATTTCAAACAAATACAAATACTTTACAGAATAATTAAGTTTTTTTAGAAAAATTAAATAAGCATATTTTGGAAATGCATATCTTTAGGACAACAAATTAAAACATATCTACTCGTTAAGTAGACCTGGCACTTTTATTCATAGTATTTTAAGGAGAAACTAATTAATTACCATTACTAATGTCAACTGTTATGGAGAGATTCAAAAACTTTATCTTTAAACAAGAGTTTTTGTCTACCCATTTTCGTACAGGGTGTGGCAAAATAATGTAACTTACATTACTTTACCAATAAAATTGTTTGCTTTTCAACATAATTGAATTGGTAAGTGGAAGAACAGTAGAAGCGCCAAATTATTCTTTCAAGAAAAACAAACATAACTTTTTACTACGCAGATGAACAATATAAATTTTTGTGTATGACAATCAAAATGGGATTTCTCATGATTGAAAAGTTCATAAAATTCTTTATTTAAAAATAAACAAGAGAATTTTTTTAATGTTTCTGCAATTGCACTTGTACTGTTTTTCTGCTCACTCTGTTCACCGATTCAATTATATTATTAAGAAAATTGAATAAGTGCGGGTAGGATGGATTGGTCGAGTTAGATGAGATAAGTTAAAGCAAAGCATAAACTTTTGAAGACGATTTGCCTAGTTGCAAGTTTTGAATTCTCTATTCTGCGGATTAACAAAATTTTAAAATGGAGTTTGTCGAAAAATTTAATCAGGGGCCGAGTTATATATTGATGTTACTTAACGGATCGTATGAATTCTAAATTAAAAATCTTTCAGGAGTCACCAAAAAATATTCTGCGTAAAAGTTGCACAAAAATGAGACAATTTTCGATAATATACAAATAGTTTGGTGTTTCTATGACATTATACAGGGTGTCCGACGGGAAGGTATACTAAATTTGTCTTGCCGCCATTTTGGTAATTATTAGTCTTGAAAGTTCATATTTGGCAGTCGTGAAGTAGACTCGTGGCATATTTATTATGCAAAATATTCCATAATTCGATAATTTTATCAAAATCAATTATCGATTACTGTGGCGATGAGAAAGTTACGTGAAATTTTTGGGAGAAACAACGTGCCAACGAAACGTACTATTTATCGTGTAGTGAATGATTTCGAAGAAAAAGGGTCTGTAGGTGATAGGCCCAAGCATAAACCACAACGTACAACGGCTGAAAACATTACTGCTGCTCAAGGAAGTGTTCAAAACAATCCATCAACCTCAATTCGACGCCGTGCTCAGGTAGCTGTGAATGGGTAGCGATATCGTGATATGATTGAAAACTTTTTAACGCCACAACTGCATGCTTTGGGCTTGATTAACATGTGGTATCAACAAGACGGATCAGTTCAGTCCGATACTTTGAATAGCAGGGTTGGTTTTTAAAAACTGATTTATTTCACTTTTATTTAATAATTTTAAGTGGGGAATATTATTTCATCTCACTCAGCATCTATCTCTGCAACCAGGTCATAAGTAGTTTTTTTTCAATAAATATATTAACTGATTTTCTATTTCTGTATCGAAATATATTATAGTTTTACTGGTTTCATTTTTTTTTATTAAAATAACGTCGCTACTTCAATCTATCTTCAATTCAAAACATCCTCAATCAATCAAGAAGTATAATTATTCCCATTTTTTGTTCTTCAAACGTATTTCTCTAACTTACCCCGCAACTGTGGCATAACCAGCCAAAGCGGGCTGTGCAGCTGCTGCAGCGGCAGCGTTGTACGCACGTGCTGCTACCGCTGTATATGTGGTTGCTGCTGTATACGCCTGTTGAGCCTGTGATAAAGGCGTTTTTAACAGTGGTGCTGTTGCCTATTTACACAAAGAAAAAAATTGTTTTCTAAATTTTATTTTCATATTTTAAATTAATTGTATTTTTTGTCGGTTGTTTGTTATTTTCTTTGGTTTGGCGTATCAAATAAATAGCATTTTAATGGGAAATGAAACTACAGTGGGTGGTGAGACAAAATAAATAGGAAAAGAAAATGTGAAAGTCAAACGATTATTCTTTTTTTGTTTGTTTGTTTTGCCAGGAATGAAAAAAAAAACTATAAAATAGAGAATTCTAAAAAAACAACAATGAAACATGTTCCACTATGCAACAACACAAAGGACATAGCGTGAAGAATAAAGGTATATGTAAGAAAAAAAGAATTGCAAGAACAGTCAAAGGAACCAAAACCGCTGCACGAGTTTGTGTTATTGTACTTTTTTTTAACGTGCATGCTATGAAAAATATTCACTAGAGCTATTAACAAAAAACAACACACACTTTACCTAAAAAACAAAAAGAAAACAGAAACTTGGAAAACAGGAAATTAACAACTCGAGCTCTATACAAAAACCAACAACAACAATAGTAAACAAAAGTCAGGAAGAGTGTTTTTCTGCTATTTCTCTCTGAGATACAATTGAAAAACTCTGCCGGAAATTTATTTCTATAAATTTTCCAAAAGAAAAACACTCGAGGGGTTTGTTTTATTTTGCTTAAATATTAAGAATTGGTTATATATAGGATGTTTCATAAAACTCTATTTTATATTTATTACATTACTTTATACACAGAGAAATTTAAATTAAACTCAAACCAAAGCATTAAGAATTTATATACACACATTATAATTTCTTCATTCATTAACATAACACATCCATACAATCAACAAATACACAGACATACTATCTTCTTGCAAAAATCATACAAAACTACTTACTAATTGAAATTTCATTTAACATTAACACTTAAATTTAAATAAAAAAAATATTCAAACTGTTGCTGTTAATTTGCACGATTTAGGTACATTTATCAAACAAAAATTACAAAACAAAATAATAAAAAAACAACTCGTAGGTTATGTTTCAATTTGGTTACCAAAACATTTTGAGGAACCTGGATGCGGTTGATCGAATGTGGATTACTGTTTAACGTTGTCACTGTGCGGCGCTGTAATTTGAATTTCGAACAATTGTTTTTAACCGTTTTTTAATTTATCAATACTTTTTTTTTTAATAATTATTGTACGATAGATAATGTTACTAAAAATTTTGGAAAAAAATTAGATTTCAATATTTTGGTTATAAAAAAAAAGAAACAAGAGTTACCGGATGTCAGTGTTCGGAATAGAAGAACGGAAATATTTAGGCTACTTTAACGGTTGATTCAATTTTGCTTTCACTATATTTTTGTTTGAATTTGTAAAGAATTTTTGTGTAAGAAATCGAGAGTTTGATAACGTTATAATCATTTTTGACGATCATTTGATATGAACTCTTCTGCCGAAATTTTTCATGACAATTTTTTTGAAAAATTGTTCAACAATAATGGATTTGAGTTGTTCTCTTGTCAAATGCTTTATTTTTACCAAAACTTTTAGTTGAAAATATCTAATGACCAGTTTTGGGTATATGTACATTGTACACTTAAGAAAATTACTTATTATTAATTTGGAGTGTTAAAAAAATTTAACTTGACGTGCACGACCTAAAATTGACCTTCCGTTAGGCAATCTTTTTTGAGTGCATTTTTTGTAAACTTTAACAGCCAAATAAAAAAACGAAATAGCGAAGGGTTAGGTTAGTTTAAAGTTCTCCTGTGTAAACAAAAATCTATGCAAATATTCTCGCATGTCAAAAATAATTGCGGTGAAAGACAAAATTAATTGTTTGCATGATTGGTTAACAAAAAAAAAACCATTGCTGTCATGCAAAACAATGGACCGTCAATTATTTTCAATGCGAAAAAAGTGTGGTGAATAAAATATTTTTTATAATGCCTCATGGCATTATTTGGTTTTTGCATACAAAATAATTATTTTCCATTTTAGGCCTATAGTTTATTAAATTAGGGTGAATTAATGACTCAATGGGTCGTTTAGGCCAAGGGAAACATTTCGCCTTATACATTTTGGTGCACAAAATAGAGGGAAAATTAAGCTTTTTTTCGCATGGGAAATGTAAACTAGGCTTTAAGTGCAAAATGTTTCTTATACAATTAAACGTTTGCTAAGTGGTTTTTAACTAAATTAAACCACCAGCCGAAGGTTTCATGAAGGATTTTTTTTCTATGCACAATGATTTAGGAGGAGAAGAAGAATATAAAGCAAAAGGTTATTATAGTTTGGTTTATTTTTGTGAATAACTTTGTCGTTTGTGCACCAATTCTCGCTTCTTTTCTTTTTTTTTTTAAATAAAATTTTTCATAATGATAATAATTTTGGTAGACATAAACAAGAGAATTATAAGGTGTGTTCGGTAGCTTGAAATTTAAAGCTGTCAAAGCCGATACAACAAAAATCCAAGCTTGGGAAAGCTTGGTGAAACTTTCAAGATACTACACAGGCCTCGCATTCATTTTAGTAGATTTTCTTAGGGAATTTTTGGTAAACGTCACTTAATTACTCCTCAAACTAAATGTTTTTAATGGGAAATGGGAACTCTTATTCCGTGGTTAAGTTAAATCGTGAAATAAAGGTGGAACAAGCAGTTTTTATTGATAGCGTTGTAAAAAGATTACTACATCTGATGTAGTGGAAAGCAGCGTGGTTGTGTATGCACATAACTCTGTTTCATAATTGGAGATATATAATTCAATTTCTCCATTTGACAATACAACAACTACCTCAAACCTTTATTTAAATCTACCTGAAAGTTTTAATTAATTTTCTGTTCTTTTACTAAACATATCCAAAACATTTAAAGAGTTAATAGCGAAATGGCAGAATTACTCCTGTCGTATGCATGTAATGTTGTTGTATCATTTGTACAGTATACCTACCTCAAATGAAGTTCTAGGATTCTGCACAGTTTTTTAAGGCTAAATTGAGTTAACTGAGCTTTGCGACCCAAGTACTTATAAGTCTGACAGAAAGTTCAAGGCAAACAACGCTAAGAGTACCACTTCACTAAAATTTGTAAAGCAGCTGCTTTTCCTTGCGAGTGTAGTCGAAAGTTAAAACTCTGAAAGCTTGTACTTAGGTATATTTTTTTTTATTATGAAAATATAAAAATTTATTTAACTCTTTCCTGTTACTTGAAAAAAAAAACAAACATAAACTCAGTTAAAATATGGAAATTTCTATCTTATACACTCATAATAACTATAACATTCACTTTTAATTTAACCAAAGTGAAAAGTTCCCATTAATGACATCGTAGCATAGCATATCTCGGGGATAAAACTCAATTTTTTACAAAGCTCACGGATACACATAAACATAAACATTGTGTGCGAGTGTGTTTAATTTTATGCCACATGTGGCAGAGATGCACTCTTGCAAATTTAGTTGAATGGAATTAAAAAAAATGGGGAAAAAATTGCTTCCGTCGTCGTAGCTAGGGTTGCAGTTTTTCATAATTTTATGGAAATTATTTTATTTTAATATTCTGCTGATGATGCAGTAAAAAAGGAAAAAGATTAAAAAACATTTATATAATTACAAACAAAAAGCTAGGCCTTAAGGGTTGTTAGTTCACAGGTCACCGCTATATTCATTTTTGTATATTGTTGATTATTATTTTTAATTTAAAGAAGACCCATTTTAAGCAAAATCAAACCAAACCGCTAAATATTTGCATTGTTGTTGTATAAAACTATTAAATTTACGTGTAATAAAAATGTATATATGTATATTATATATAAAAGGTATATGTATGACAAAAAGCTAAATATATAAATATTTATATCAGTATATTAAAAAAAAAGGAAAGTTAAAGAAAATATCTACTTTAATTTATGAAAATATTTTAGATCATTCTCTTTAAAAATATTTATTTTTAAGTATGATTTATATAATTAATAGTGACTGCTATTTTTTTTAAATTAAGTTTTTTAATTCTTATCCATGTGTTCAAACGTTGCACTAGTTTTAAGACCACAACCAAAAAACAAGAAATATTAATAATAAATAAATATATTTGTATGAATATATTTATATATGTATTTATATTTTTTTTATGAGTGATTTGTGAAGGCGGATGATGAATTTTTAGTTTCACATACAGTTTAGTCATAGATAAACAATACATTTACAAAAAAAAACTATCTATTATGAGACAAAAAAAAAAAAAACTAGCCCGTATTCACCATCAATGCCAAAATCTAATGATAGTACATATTTTATATTTTTTTTTATTTTTTTAAATTTAAACAAAAAATTAGTTATTAGTTAGAAAATTAGATTTCATCAAGTTCCTAGTATCCGATTTCAGAACTACCAATTTCAAAGCAAAATTAAACTAGTTTAATGTATATTTATTTATACAGTTAAATTAAAAAAAAGTATATTAATTAAAAAGTTTTTGTAAAAAAATATTTAAAATTACATTTAAGATTGTTGGCTGTGCGGGTACCTCCGTGACCGGTTTGGCTGCCTGAAAGAAATATTTATTTTTTTTTTTCATGGAAATTCTTTTTGTTTGTTTTCTGTTTTCTTATACTTATATAAACAAAAATTAAAACAGGACGAAAGGACCTAATTCTAATAAAATGATCAACTCTACTACAATAAAAAAAAAAGTACATAAAGATACGCTAACTTTAAGTACAAATATTTTGTTATAGTTTACATTCTATTTTATACGATTATATGAATGTATATTTATGTATAAGTACATCTTATGTAATAATTACCTGGAAGCGAAGATTTGGATCAGCTGTTGCAGCGGCTGCGGCTAAGAATGGATCATAGTACATGCTAAATGGAAAGAAAATAAATAGAAGAATGAATTTAATTTAAAACAAAAAGAACACAAGTAAATTCGTTGAAGTATAAAATCGAGAGCGTATCGGTTAAAAGCAAAATTCAATTTATGTCCTCTTCGTTTTTATCTCAGGGATTCTTAAATGTATCTTATTATTATACATAAACATACAACTAAAAAATAGATATCTATGATTGCATTTCTTATCCCTCAACTAAATTATCATACTTTATTCTTTATTTTCGATAAATTTTATGGCTAAGGGATTTGAAAACTTTGAAGTCTATCGGAGGAAAAATTTATATTCGTATTATAAGCTAACATTTTGTTATTCAAGGTCGATCTCGATATAAACCAATATTATTTTGGGACGCACAGAATTATCTATTTTCTATGCTTGGATTTAGGTAATTTTGTTTTTAGAATTATGATTAGATTTTTTTTTTATTCAGATTTATGTTAATTTTAAGAAATAGGTCTGAATTTGTTTCTGTATTCCAATCTTTATAAAGAGCGAATATCCTATATTTGTTTTGTATTCAACTGAATAGAATGAAATTAATTTAGATTCTTGTTTAAGGAAGGTTTCATTTATTTACGTATTTGCACGAAGTATTATTTAATTTGGAGTATGATTTATTTCAGATTTCTTGGAAAACAGACAACATTTTGAAAGCATCAATGTTGATGCATAAATAAACGTTTCTTGAGTTATTCAATATAAGAATATAAGAACTTAAGTTTACCCATGCGAAAATTCTCGGATGTGTTTAATAAAACATTTCTGTCGTATAAAACCTCAAAGAACATAACTAAACTCAAGGTGCGACGCTTGACTAATTTTGTCGGAATATCGGTTTCAAATTGAGTTATGGGAATTATGTCTAATAGGCCATTAGTTGCAGATGCTCAACGTCAAATATTCTATCATGTGAAAGTTGAGCGCTACAAAATGCAGAGTTTTGGTCGATTCTTGAGGTGAACCGCAGAAGGGGTAGGTATATAAATATATACATATCTGTCATAAAAGGCACCATCAAAATATTAGCTATGTATATCGAACACGGTTCGAATAAACAAAGCGGTTACTTAAAAAAAATTACACAGGTGAAATTGTACAAGGTGAGGCAAAAGAAATGTTATAATATGTTTGTTCGTTGAGCACTGAAGTCACCCTGTCACCCAAAAGAGCTTTTTTGAAAAACCTGAACTAACCCTGACGAGCCAGTTCTGTGTTTTTTGAAACCTGGGGTCACCCTAAAGAAGAACTAGGTTTTTTGCTGAGGCAAGTTGAGGAAGGAATTTTATGTCAAATTGGCAGGAGCTCTGAGGCATTTTTTTTGTTGTGGATTCACGTGCTGCAGTTATTCTTTTGTTTTTGAAATGGAAATTCAAGGAATACACACATTTATTTTAAATAATAACAAATAGAAATAGAAAATGAAAACTGTGTTATCTTTTTTCATTTTTAAATCAAATTTTGTTTCTTGCTTATCTCAACAACACAATTGAGAGCTGTGTGGTGTTTTTTTAAGAACCGAAAAACCCAGTTTTTTGACAATTTTTGGGGTTGTCAAGTAAACCTGGATCAACCATGTGAAAGCTTCAACGAACAAACCTGATGTTAATGTGCCATAATTTTAGTAAATGACGTTAAATGTCATTACACTTTGACATTTATGTTGTAAACTATAGGAAATAAAACTAAGCGCCTATGTGCACTTCATTCATGCATCGGCTACATATGTAAGGTTTTTTCGTTAAGGCCTGAAGGGGTTACCCTAAAGCGTTTTTTGAAAACTCTGAACTCAGCCTGGCCAGACAAATTCTGTGTTTTTTGAGACCCAAGGTGGCCCTGAACTCACCCTGAAGTTGATCTAGGTTTTTTGCTGGGACCAGTTCAGGTACAAACTTCACTGAGGCATCAGCTCTGAAACATTTTTTTTGTTGTGCATTAAAGTGTTGCATTAAATTCTTTGGTTTTTGAAATAGAAATTCAAGGAATACATAAATTTACTTTAATAATATCAAATTTTGTTTTTTGCTTATCCAAACAGCATAATTAAGGGCCCTATGGTGTTTTTTGAGAACCGAAAAACCTAGGTTTTTTTTTGAAAATTCTTAGGCTTGTCAAGAAAACCTGGGTCAATCCAGGATAAACGAAAAAAAAATTGATTGTTCTCTATGATGATTGTGATAAAAGTATTCTGCAAAATTAAAAAAAATCTGATAAGAATTTTATTGTTATGAATTGTCATTTTGCTTAGTTAATGGGGTAATAGAAGTGGACTTTTTCGAAGGTATATAAATTCAAGATTGATAAAAGAAATACAAGAAGAACTCCAGGCCGTGATAATGGCTTTTTTTATTCAATCATCAACTTCAAATCAGCAACAACCCTACAATGTGAAATTAATTAACAGTATTTTTATTTCGTTCGATAACGTATTTTTCATTATTATTTTTTTCAGTAAAAATACCTTTCTGCCTTTTATTAGTCCACCATAGGAAATTATTTTAGCAAAAAGAATATAAAAAAAATATGAAAATCATTGCATACAAATCCATTAAGGCATAAAGATAGGTACATCAGGGAGTGATTGCTACTGACAGCGATAAAATATTTCCTTTTTTTGACAATTTCCGATTGAAAGCCAATTTTACTGTTTTATTTCATTGTTTTAGTATTTTTGTTTACAGTTGATGTTTATTTGATTTATTTTTGTTCACTAAACACGAATCAAATTTAAGGATTGTTCTTTCATACCTAATGTGAAATGTTTTCTTTTTGTTTTTAAAAGACAATAACATCTTACTTTTTCTAATACTCAACATTAAATGATTTATTATTCAGTTTATGTGTTTGTAAAATTGTTTTACTGGAATAAATTCAAATGGCACATGTGTTTGCGAATAATTTTCGCTCTTGAAACAGGATGAAAATGTCATTAAATAGAATCGAAAGTGAATTTTTAATAGCATTTATTTGGGAGGTATCGAACGAGTTATAAAACATTTAATGACCTTAAAGCATTAACATGAAGATAAAGGATATCTGAAAGTTTATTTAATCTTAATCAGCTAAGAATTTCCTGAGATCATAGCGGACAAACTAGCACAAAGGCTTTCTCTTCTCACATAAATATCAGACAAAGCAACAACGATTCGATAATGTTCTGGATTCTGGCAATATCATTATTAATGATGCATCATCATTATAACTGTATTTTTAAATAAAAGAAAATCTACCAGAGAAGCTATAATTATATTTCATCTGATTTTTTTTATTTATGTTCATAATTTTAAACACTGTTATATAAATTATAGATTTCAAGAACAAAAAATAAATTTATGAATCCATCTACTTTCAATGCAAACTATTTGATATCATCTTGAAAAACCTTTTCTTCTCGGACTGTTTCCTTTTATATAATAAAACAAACAGAATGAAAAAAAAAAAAAAAAAAAAATGATAAGAAAACCTACACCATCATATCTCTTCTTAGAAATTTTTTCAGCCTCGGGCAGCAAAAGAAAAGGACTCAAAATACTCAAAGATAAATCGATAAAGTAAGTAAATGTCTCTCAATTTATTATACTCTTAGGCAAAAAGGGTCGTATCTTTATTGCCATAGCAATGTTAGAGGATGAATCAACTATTTTCTACAAAAAAGATAATGCTAACAATATTATTCGAAGAAGTAGAAAGTTCAACTTATAGATTGGAGATACCTAAATAATATTATATGCGAACATTCAATTTAAAATGTAAGCAGAATAATTTTAGTTTTCACTCTGTAAAGATGATAGATGTGTCGATGTGTGTATACATATGTATTTGAATACTTATATAGCATTGGGTTGGATGATATAACGTTCCAACAACCAAGAGAAACATAAATCCTTGCCAATAGAAAAAGGTTAACTCGATAGACAATTCAAAATGATGTTAAATTTATGCCGCAAGCATTTTGATAGTCTACTAAAGAGCATA
Source organism: Dasysyrphus albostriatus (assembly GCA_946251815.1). Lineage (NCBI taxonomy): Eukaryota > Metazoa > Arthropoda > Insecta > Diptera > Syrphidae > Dasysyrphus > Dasysyrphus albostriatus. The sequence continues at coordinate 147,072,449 of OX276336.1, forward strand.
TAACCTACAACCTAGTGATCGAGATAACATTTCAAAAGCACGCATAACCTTTTTTCAAGGACAGGAATAAAGTTCAAGAAATTTGATAAGGTTACTTACTAGCTCTCTTGTCGTAACATATTCAAAAAATTTAAATTTTCAATTTGAAGAACAAACGAAACAGAAAATGGCGTGATGACCATTATCTGGAAGAAAATGTTGGCTGATGCAAAATATTCATTATCATATAAAACTTTAACAGTTTAAGTTTTAGGATTTTGCTCACTATTTTAACAAACATATCCTTCAAAGTTGTACTCATTGATTTATTTTGAGACTTTGATTTCGACATATGCAATTATCCCCATTCCACATGAAAAAAATTCCAATTTTTTGTGAGTTCATGCATTTTTTTACTCTCAATAAAACTTACGTGCTATGGTCATATACTTGTGGAGTTGAATCTATTAGGCTACGGTTACAGTGTATGCGTATTCTAACGGATAATTCTTTTGTCAAAGACGTCAGAAAAAACAAAACTATAGCTTCCAATGCAAGTGGTTACTCTTCATGCGTTTTGCTCGGCAGAATATGTTCGAGTTCGTCAGAACAGATTTATCGTTCAAACTGATTTGATTTTGGGCTCTGAACCTTTGGCACCTCATATATGGGAAATTTGATATTTTAGAATGTCATCTAATTGGTCAGTAATTGGTCAAGAAAGGTCAACTAGTCCTAGAAATTGGTCAGCCCTTGATAACTAGTTATAAAGACTTAAAGTTTCTCAAGGTCACTCAAGGTCACGCGTGATTTTTGGCACCTCATTTATGGGAAATTTACAAAAAAAAGATGCCATCTGAAAGATTTGTGGATAGTGATAAAAGGTCAACTATTTTCAGTAATTGGTCAGCTATAGTTTTTTTTCTATGAATTTTCAAAAATCGTTTCAAGGTCACAAAAAAAACTTTTGGCACCTCATTTGGGTCATTTCAAATAAACAAGTATGCCATTTGAAAGGCCATTTCACGGTCATAAAAGGTCAGCTATTTTCAGAAATTGGTCAGGCATAGTTTTTTTTTAATGAATTTTTAATTTATTTAAAAAAAAATTTCAAGGTCATAGCGATTTTTGGCACCTCATTTATGGGAAATTTGCAAAAAATATAAACCATCTGAAAGATCTCTAGATCTATATAAAAGGTCAGCTATTTTAAATAATTGGTCAGCGATAGATTTTTTTTAATAATTTTTTTTTAAATTTCAAGGTCATAGCGATTTTTGGCACCTCATTTATGGGAAATTTGGGAAAATTGCATACATTCTGAAGGATCTCTTGATCTATATAAAAGGTCAGCTAGTTTTAGTAATTTGTCAGCCATAGATTTTTTTTAATGAATTTTTGAATTTTTGTTCAAGGTCATAGCGATTTTTGGCACCTCATTTATGGGAAATTTGGGAAAATTGCATGCCATCTGAAACATCTCTAGATCTATATAAAAGGTCAGCTAGTTTCAGTAATTGGTCAGCGATAGATTATTTTTTACGATTTAAACAAAAAAAAAAATTCAAGGTCACGAACGATTTTTGGCACCTCATTTGGGTAATTTCCCAAAAAAAAATATACTATGTGATAGGTTACTCGGTCATCATAAAAGGTCAGTTAGATTCAGTAATTGGTCAGTCATATTTTTTTTTTAATTAATTCTTAAAGTATTTGTATGTAGGTCACAGTATAGATAGATTCGGGTAATTTAAAAATTTTTTAAATAGATATAGATCCAATAGATTCTGAGAAAATCATGGTGGATTAAATTGTGTCAAAAAATTTATTAAAATTTCCATAATCGATGGGTACGATTTGAGTTTGGCTGCATCTTTTCTTTAAGAAACCAAGTTTTTGAGGTGCCGGGGTAAGGGAATGACCGCCATCTTGAAAAAGAAAGTGTTTGGTTTAATCCACCATGATTTTCTCAGAATCTATTGGATCTATATCTATTTAAAAAATTTTAAATTACCCGAATCTATCTATACTGTGACCTACATACAAATACTTTAAGAATTAATTAAAAAAAAAATATGACTGACCAATTACTGAATCTAACTGACCTTTTATGATGACCGAGTAACCTATTACATAGTATATTTTTTTTTTGGAAAATTACCCAAATGAGGTGCCAAAAATCGTTCGTGACCTTGAATTTTTTTTTTTTGTTTTAATCGTAAAAAATAATCTATCGCTGACCAATTACTGAAACTAGCTGACCTTTTATATAGATCTAGAGATGTTTCAGATGGCATGCAATTTTCCCAAATTTCCCATAAATGAGGTGCCAAAAATCGCTATGACCTTGAACAAAAATTCAAAAATTCATTAAAAAAAATCTATGGCTGACCAATTACTAAAACTAGCTGACCTTTTATATAGATCAAGAGATCCTTCAGAATGTATGCAATTTTCCCAAATTTCCCATAAATGAGGTGCCAAAAATCGCTATGACCTTGAAATTTAAAAAAAAATTATTAAAAAAAATCTATCGCTGACCAATTATTGAAAATAGCTGACCTTTTATATAGATCTAGAGATCTTTCAGATGGTACATATTTTTTGCAAATTTCCCATAAATGAGGTGCCAAAAATCGCTATGACCTTGAAATTTTTTTTTAAATAAATTAAAAATTCATTAAAAAAAAACTATGCCTGACCAATTTCTGAAAATAGCTGACCTTTTATGACCGTGAAATGGCCTTTCAAATGGCATACTTGTTTATTTGAAATGACCCAAATGAGGTGCCAAAAGTTTTTTTTGTGACCTTGAAACGATTTTTGAAAATTCATAGAAAAAAAACTATAGCTGACCAATTACTGAAAATAGTTGACCTTTTATCACTATCCACAAATCTTTCAGATGGCATCTTTTTTTTGTAAATTTCCCATAAATGAGGTGCCAAAAATCACGCGTGACCTTGAGTGACCTTGAGAAACTTTAAGTCTTTATAACTAGTTATCAAGGGCTGACCAATTTCTAGGACTAGTTGACCTTTCTTGACCAATTACTGACCAATTAGATGACATTCTAAAATATCAAATTTCCCATATATGAGGTGCCAAAGGTTCAGAGCCTTGATTTTGTTCAAGCGTTTGTCAGAAATAAAAAGCGCATAATGACAAACACGTTAAACGTGGTATTTTAAATAAAGTGATTATGTGAATTACTATGCATTCACTGTAACCATTCGGTTTTGAAGAAATACGTCAGAATAAAAATATTCGTCAGAAAACAAATCTATTATAACCGTAGCCTTAGTGTTGAATGCGCCCATATACCAAGACGCTGTTTAGATTGGGAAGATTGAGACCGGTCTGACGGAAGTTTCTGGACAAAAGAAGTGGGGAAACAGGGATGTTATGAGGCATGAACAAAATATAAACACCGACCTCATGAGACTCATTTCTTGGTGTTTCAATATGCAAAGCATTGAAGTTGTTGTTGTTTCTATGTGTTTTGAGGCACCTCAAATGGTTGAATATAGACACGATGAGATTCACGAGCCCGGGCTCAAATTTCCCAATCTAAACAGGCTTTTAATTCCACTGCTGCCATTTTGACAGTTTACACAAGTTTCATTATGAAAATTAAAAAAAAAAACAGATCTAATTTAGTATGTGAAACTTAACGAAAAATGTAAAAGTGACATTGGTGATGCAGTTCGACCTGTATACTTATGTCATTTTCGATTGGATTTTAGAATTGTTCCATTCCTTTCAAATATGGAAAATTTGGAATGGAAGGTTGGTCCTATTCGATAGGAATTGAACAATTCTAAAATCTAATTGAAAACGACATTAATATGACATTAAAATTTCAAAAAGATATACCGACGCCATTTTTATTTAATATTAATGTCGCTTTCGATTGGATATTAGAATTAAGAAGAATTCCTATTGGATATGGAAAACCTTCTACTCCAACTTTTCCATATTCGATAGGAATGGAACAATTCTAAAATCCAGTCGAAAACGACATGAAGATATACCATATGTGTGTAAGGATTACTATCAAAATGTTATCACTTGTTGATATTTTAAAAATATTTTTGTCATTTAAGAGTGTCAGACCCGTGTTATTTGTGGTGTAGTTTACCTGATATGAATGAAAATATTGAAAAATCTGTTTTTTTTAGATAAAAGTGAACAGTTGAATTGTTATGCAAATGCTCAAACAAATTCTTTCATGACTACACAATACATACATTAAGAATTAAGAAAAATATTAAATATTTCACTCTTAAACATTAAACAAAAAAAATGTATTTAAAAAAAAATTACAATAAACTTTCAAATATCATGCACAAGCACATTATCAGTGTGTAATTGCTTGTGTTTACTGTTTTTGCCTACTTATAAAATTCGTGCTTTTCTAGTTCAAATCAAAAAACTTTTCAGGATATTAATAAAGTTTTTCACACATTGTTTGGTATCTGTGTGTGTGTGTGTGTGTGTTACCACGGCCAAATAACAAAACTTTGTATACATACAATATATATCGATAACGTGTGAGTGAAGGAAGAGATTTACATAATACAAAATATTATCTACTTACGGGGTGAATCCATGCAAAGCATTAGCTGCTGCTTGTGCTGCCGCAGCATTCATTGGCGTTTGTAATCTTCCCGTAGCAGCAGCAAATGCTGCGGCAGCTGCATTAGCAGCTGAAGAAGCATTTGGCGGCGTTGGAAATAGTGCTCTTGAACCTCCTGGTCTTTGTATGGGAACTCCACGCATTGCAGCAGCTAATTAATTTTTCGTGTGTTCATGTTCAAATGTTTTTTTTATTGTTTTTGATTTTTTTTTTGGTTTCATCGAGTTATTTGATTAACAATCGTGCAGGTGTTAAAATAGGGAAGGCGGGGCAAAACATAAAAGAAATAAATAAAAAAAGAAAAAATATTATATATAGATGGAAACTAATATTAGTGTTACATGCAAATTAAGGGTTATAAATTTTATTAAAGATATTTGTAGTTAAAATTAATAAAAAAAGAACAGTAAAACAAGATATTTATTTTATAAAAATCTTAAAAAAAAAGTTCCAAACAACTGGCAATGCTAAGCAGGGTCTTTGTGAAAGCTGTAAGTATTTTTCAATTCGATATAAAAAAATTTGATGTTGCCTTATTTATTAAAGAAAATGTTGTGTGTGTGGGTTCTTTTTAAAATTTGAAAACTGAAACACACTATGGGATGTATTCAGAGTCAATAAGTTAAACTTATATACCTATTTTAGTAAAAAATACTTTAAATTGCTCAAAGAATCGAGAACCTATTAATATCAAAATTGCTCACTATTTATTTAAAAAAAAATTATTTCAAAAATTGACACAATCAAATAATAAAAATCTTATAGTTAATTTAGGTAGCAACAGTTTAAAAATTCATCATATGCAGGTTTGAGTCAAATTTATGAACCTTTTCTAACACTAAACAATCGTTAAACCTTTAAAAGTTCTCTAATGTAAGACTTACTCGTAATAAACTTTTTGTTTCATAAAAAAAATTATGATTTGATATGGTTCTGTTAATAAACAAATAGAAATACAATTATGCTATGTTTCAAACAAAGTATAATTTTAGTTTATATTCAATTAATCTGTTAACAGCCTGAAAAGATTTTAAGGGGGATTAGTTTTGATGGCACCTGATTGCGAATTGTTAAAATATTATCGGTTTGAATCTAAGACTATACAAAGGCTCAGTTTTTCAGTCACTGCGGAGTTAACTCTGAGTTAAATCAGAGTTAATCTTTAAAATAAATTAAATACGTGTTAGCTCAAAGTAGCGTGGAGGATTAACTGTAGTTTTCAGTTGTCAAAACTGATAACATTTGATCAGTTAGTTCTTGGATATGATAACTCACCAAATTTAATGAGTTGATCAATGTTAAATCCGGATCAAAATTTACTTATTTCGCCGGCAGTAAACTCGAGTTTAACCTCGAAAAAAGGATGATTTCTCAATGAAAAACTGGACATGAGGAATCAAATATACATAAATGAAGGTATGATAAATTTTCGAAATTAAAAGAAGATTAAGGGAAAAGCAAATTTAATCACGGTTAAGCTGGCGATGAAAACTGTGGGTAGTTTATATTGCTTTCGATTGGAATTTTTGACTATTCGACTTCTTTTGGATTTTTATAGAATATTAAAACATTGCAGTTTAAATTTTTCACACACTCTACCGAATGCCAACATTTAACAAAATGGCCTCCTCAAGGTTTTTTTTAGTTTTAAAAATTAGTCCAATGGAAAAGCTTTAAATGAACGTGACTGTTTCATGTATACTCATTCTTGAAATCGAGAACATTTACGCAAATCCAAAAACAATTCGAAACAATCAATCGAAGGCTTTTTGAAGTAAGAATGCATCCAAACGAAATAAACATTAAACAAAGGAATCGGTTGCCTAAACCTTGTCTAAAGTGAAGTTTTATTCAATTATACTAGAATAGATATTTTATTCTAAGTTTTCTTTAAAGAAAGTAAGCTTTCTCTTGTGTTTTGTGTGTCAAGTCAAAGGATGCTGAAAAAAATAGAAAATAGTATACAAACATTTTTTTTTTCTATTCATTTAGGCCAGTTCCAATCTAGATACAAAAAATTGTTGGGAATTTTCTGGTATACAATTTTTGTAAGTTTTTTTTTCCACTACTAAATACATATCTAGGGGAGTTAAAAAAATTTAGTCGATGGTTCATTTATGGAAACGAAATATCGTGAAAAACATACAGATTTTACAAGAAAGAAGAAAAATAAACATTTTCATTAAAATTTTCTTTTTAAGTTTTGGAAAATAAAATTAATTAAAGTTTTGGAAACTAAAAACTAATTTGAGTATTTTTTTTGCACTCAAAATATGAATAAGAAACATCGGACTTAAAACATCACATTTCGAAGCAGTTTCTCTTCAGTTAAATTACACTGCCAGTTCTATTTTACTCCACCAAGTGTTGGACGATAAACAGAAAAAAAACCTGGGCCAACCTGCGTCAGTGACCGAGTGAGTGAGTGCCATCAGTGATCGAATGAACGAGTAACCACTTCAAATTTTGGTGTACTAGATCGCTCGAAACTTGCTCGATAACTGGTGCGGTAATTTGACCCCTGATACAGGAAGCTTTCGAAAGAAAAATTCTCTGGCGGATATTTGGTTCTGTCAGTGTACGAAATAAAACTCTGTATTAATTTTAAAATTAATCAATCGGTCGACCAGATTCCAAGCCCCTGCCACCAAAAAATGTATTATTTTTTCAGATATACTGTCTCTTGTGAGGAAGTGACCAATCTTCAAAGAGTATCTCATCTTAGCTTTTAAGGATTTGCAAGACAATATACAAAATCCTGCAATCCTGATGCTGACAAAACGCAGCGCAGACATGTTTAAGAAATACAAGTCACTAAAGTCTGGTTCACCACAAGCTTTCACGCTACCGAATTAATTTACTAATTAAAAAATAATAAATGAGAGAGTCTTTAATCCGTAAAATATCAGCGTTGCAATCTGACACAACCATTCTTTAGTCAAAAAAGTCTTCCTTTTCTCATCAGTAAATTCAAGTAATGGGAAATTATGAATATCAATCAATTCATTAAAATATAAGTGCTTAAGCGATATACTCATTTATTACCGTTTTAATTACGTGAATAATATTTATGTAAGCAGCTTACACAATTATTACGATTTAATGAAGTTGGCGATGATAATAATCACAGTTTAATTAATTATTTGGCTTTAATCTTAGTAATAATGTATTCAAAAAAAATTTCCCTTCCGTTTAGTAAAAAAACATAACACAACAGCCCCAACGTAATTAAAAAGGGTTAACAAATTTAAATAATATGTAAATGTGAAATTCCTCCACACGAAACCACATAGCCGATCATCAATCTCAATTTTCTTTCTATATAAACACAAAATAATATAAGTACGGATATATCTAGACTTTTTTTTTATAAATAAATGCTTAAAAGGGTATTTTGTGTAAAAATATTAAAATTGCTTTTACATTCTACAAGGACAATCGTTTCAATCAAAATCGTCTATCGAACAATATTTATGTATGTAAAATATTATATATGAATTTTTTATTCAATTACCATGCATTTCGTGCATTTTTTTATATCAGATATATTATATTTTTTATAAATCCATCATTTTAAATCAGGAACTCACACAGAACACTATATTTGAATATATGTATATGTATATGCATTGATATTTTATCTTGCTGGCGATGCTCTACTTGTAAATATATATTTTTTTGTTTAATGGAGAGCGTGCAAAATGGGCTATAACATTGTTCCTTTATTGATTACAGACAAAAAAATAAATTATATATGTATAAAAATATATATGTATAGACCACACAATATTTCAATGAATTTTTTTTTTCTTGTTGTATATAGTAGGTTTTCATTACAATATAAAGCTTCATATTCACGTCGATGATAACAATACAAAAAAAATTTAATAAATAAATAAAAAAACGAAAATCGATTTCAAAAACTTTTTCATTCAACATACGACAGGGGGTTAGAAATGCAATCATAACAACTCATTTTTGTATTTAGTTTTATGCGAAAAATTAATTACTTCAAAATAAAAATTTAAATAAAAAGTAAAATTTTCACAAAAAAAAAAAAAAATATATTAAAGAAATTTAAATCGAAACAAATTATTATTATTGTTTTGTTGTAAGATTTTTCTTTCTCTCTAAAAATATTGAATTTTGCTTTTTTGTTTTGAATTAGCGCTTTGGTGTATTTTGTTTTCTTTTTTTTTTTTGTATATACCTCCGTCTTTGTGTGGCGGCACGTGGTGCTAATACTAGTGGTGTTGTTGGAGCTAGAGGAGCTGCAGCTGGAGCAGCTGTTGGATTCATTGGTGAAGCACCGACAGTAGCGCCTAAGAATGGCCAAGTCATCGGAAGTCGGTAACCTTTTTTTTTGCAAATAATACATTCATATTTGTTTTATTGTATTTTTTTCCTTCAGAGAACATACACAAACAATTAAAAAAAAATAATTTCTTCCCTGAACAAAAACAAACAAAAAATAGTACGTATACGCCGTGTATCACTTATCTTTTGTTTCGAATGTTTAACTTTTATCGGATTACAGACCTTACATTTTATTATTTAAGAAGTTAAATTTAAAAAAAAATTAGCTACCTATCAGTACTTGGACAGTTAAATATAAAAATAAATAAGTTTGGTATCACTTAGAAATGTTTTCTTCATTGACATCTGTCAGAAACAGTGTTACCAGAAGCAGAATTATTTTTATTTTTTTAATGTTTATACTTTGACACAATAGTAAAAACGTCTTTCTACTAAAATATATCTTGTAAATTCAATAAAAGATTTTATTAGGAATATGTAAAATTTGTAAAATTTTATTTCAAACTTAAGAAAGATTGTTTAATTAATATTTTTGTTTAAATTAAGTTCAATATTTCATTGATCCGATAAAAGTTATAGTCTCTCTATTATTCTTTTTTTGTTTTTCAAAATAAATAAATACAAACATAAAAACAACTCCATAAATAATTATACAGCAAAACAAAAATAAAAACAACAAAAAATTAAAACACAAAATACATTTCCTCCCAAAAATTAAAAAAAATATTAATCGACATTTCAATTTCATAAAAAAAAACATAAGAATGCAGAAGAGAAACGTAACTCGATTGAAATTTAGGTAAACAAAGATATCAAAATCAAAATATCAATAACATACGATTATTTTTTTTTGTTTATTATTTTTTTTTTAAATGCGGCCTACAAAGGAACTTTACAACTCGTATAACAATTAATATATTAAAAGCAGTTTCATATTTATATATAAATTGTTTTGATCTTTAATTATATTATTTAAATATTAAGTCAATAACAAAGAAAAAAAAACTCGAACACAACAAAAAAAAAGAAAGTTTTGTTTTGTGTTATCAAAAATTGATACATAAACCCAAATCAAATAAATTAATTATTTTAAATATTTAAAAATTAAATTAATTTATATGAACATATATATAGATATTATGCTGCTTAACAAATCAATGCTTTTAATTTTTAAATTTAATTTTTTTTTGTTTAAGAAAATTATGCTTTTTTCTAAAAAGAAAATCGAAATAATTCTTTATATGATTTATTATTAAAAAAAGTCAAAAAATAAATAAAAGAAAACTAAAAAGAAAAATTCTTTTAAACACAACTTTCATATTGGCTTCTGTCACGGTGCAAAAAAAGTTCAAATAAAACATTAAGATTGTTCTTTTTAAATAATAATTTTAAATAAAATATATCTACATTTTTTGAGTTATTTTTCAAAAATTTTGAGTGTTTTTTTATAGCCTACGTTTGTCTGAAAAGTGTTAGCATTGCCCTGTTTATTTTTTTTTATCATTTTGAATAAAAAAAAAATTTACCAAGAAACCCTTACGTAAAAATAAACATAATAAAAAAGAATAAAATGACAAAAAAATTTCATCATGACTTACCTTCTGGCCATTGAACGCAAACTGTCATCCATGTAAAAATTTTAGAAAAGAGAGAAGAAAAGATTTGTTTTTTGAAAATTAGTTTTTATTATATTTGAAAAAGAAAAAGATGATTTAGTTATTTTATTTAGTAACATTGAAAGGCATATCAATTTGTTAGTTAAAATCTGAACGTTCACTTGCAGTTAATAACTATTATCTAATGGTTAAACATAATGATTAAAATAACTTATATTATTAAAATTAATAAACTACAAAATTTTTATTTTTTTGTTTAAATGAAAAAAACTATAATATTTAATATTTATTGAATACATAATTTAAGATAACATCCTAAAAATAAAATAAAATAGTATTTGAAGCCTAATATACTGCATATTTGAAGGAGCATTAGGAAATATTGCCTATTTATATGAAAATACTTGCATTTTATTTGTTTTAAGTAAAGAACTAAGCCATTTTCAAATATTTCCAGAACAATTTGTTTTGGTAAAAGATAAATTTCTACACAAACCAAATCAGTAAATTTTGATTTATTCTCCAAGGGGGCACTTAAAAAGATAATGTTAATAGATAAATTTTAACATGTATCAGTTTTGATTCATAGTTTATTTACGTTCAATCGAGAATTTTACAAACAGTCAAATTGTTGTGAGAGTACCTATTTTCAAAAGCAATTCTCACAATTTGAAGTATACTTGAAGAGGCATTACGGCCAACAAACTTATCTACTGCATTTATTTATGTTCAGTTTAAACCTTTGTTATTTTATAAAGGAGATACTTCTGATATAAGAAGTGTAGTAAAAATAAATGTTCATCATAATATTTTACTAAGGTTAAATAATATCATTTGTAGAATACTTTAAGGAGCATATACCAAAATATTCAAGTACTTGGTCAGAAACAAAAACTAAAAAATGTAACTCTTTTGATTTCAAAATTGAACATATAATAATAATTTTTAAGAAGAACTATTCCGGAATATTACAAAGGGAAAGTATAACAAAAGGGGCAATCGTTAAAACTGAACTAAGTTTTCAGGAAACGACATTTTAGAATTAAATTTTGTTCTCTATTATTTAAAATTAATTTTTGTAAAATATATCCTTTCAATGTAAATGTCGCATCATAAGGAATGAAAATGAAGGAAATGACACAAAAAAGAATTACAAAAAACTTAAATCTTTCCTTGCAAAAAGGGAAACTTATAAAAATATATTCAACGTCACAACTTTACCAGGCATCCTGAATCAACCTCGTTTTCTCCACACACTCTGCCAGTTAAGCTGGGCAACACAGCTTTTCTAGACTGATATCCTTTTCACATACCCCCAGAGAGAGAGAGAGAGAAAGTTAAAATATGATCTTAAAGGATTATATGGAAATCGCATTAGCCCAAAAGGACAATTTCCGTGGATTTAACTAACGTCATAAACTTCTTCACTTCAACTTATCCCTTTGCTATTACCTTCTCCTGCTGTTGCTATGGAAGCGAAAATCTTCTCATCTAGTTATCCTTTTTTTGCACGACGACGACGATGAAAAGTGTGAAGGTTTAGGAGCACCTTTAACTCGGAATCAACAAACTACTGCACCAAATGTACACCATATGGATTCAAGGTCTGGTTATAGTGGCATATATATTGCACACGTGGATCAAGTCTGATTTTCGTGTGAGTACTGGAGAAAAGAACTCAAGTTGGAAATATGAATATTACACAAGGATGAGAAAAACCTGCAAAAGCAGAAGCAGTAAAATATAAACATATGATGGGATTAGATAGAAACTGATGTTGCTTTAGTTTCATTATGTATTTTTTTTGGATTTCTAAGGACACCTTCCAAGCGGGATATTGCTTTCGAAAATGAATTCGTAATGTCATTTCTTATGAAAAGACTTAATCTCCTTGAACAAAAATAAGACCATCGCATCATGAGCATCTGTATCTTTTTGACATAAAATAAAAGTGAAATAGAATTTTTAGAAAATTTATAAAAAGTTCAAATGTAAAGTAGAAACAATTAAGAGCATTAAAATATGCAACAGGACTCAGTGTATGATGTTATTTATTTTTGTTTGAGTTTAAGGACTTAAGGGTTATGCAAAGAATAAATAAAAATATAATACATAGTGCTCACAGCGCAGATGATCTAAATAACACCTCTGACATTTTAATGTTAGTACGCCTGAAAGTATGCAATTAAATTGATTTCTGGTCAAGGTTTCAATTTATTGTCTAGTTTTTCAGAATTAATTCCAGAAAACTCCTGAACTCTGAAACTCTTCAAGCTAATTTAAATTTAGAGTAAATTCGGAGTAAAGACACAACAATACAAATGCAACAATATTTGATTTTTTCAAAAGCATATACAAAGTCAGTTTACTCAGTATTTGTCTGAATAAATTTTAGGCAAGAATAGGATCTGCAATGTATACAAATGCTCTCTTTTACGCTTCAATAAACCTCATGTTATGTCATGTTATGTCATAAAACCAAACGAATTTTCTCTAAAATATGCAACACAATTTAAATTTCCTTTCCACAAAATGCTTTGTCATAATCAAGTACTTAAACTTCATCTATACTACCTTCACCAGTTGTAGTTATGTAAATTTTGTAATATGTAATACAAATAGATCCTATAGTTCATGCTAAGTACCATTTCCATTCCATTAAAAAAAATATACGTGCTTGAAATTTTTGAGGATGCACATGCCTAAGCAATTCAAATGAATTTAATCATTTAAGTTGAACATACAAAAACCTACAATAATAGTAGCTGTAGGATTTACTATTTATAAACTTACATAAGCTACAATATACATAGGGCCCTTCTATTAACCAAATTTAGAGACGACTTAAATATTTAGTAAAATTAACCATAAGGTATGGGCTATGAATAATGAACCATTCATGTTATGTTTCATATTAAGAGTCCATACCTTGTAATATTCATTATTTAAGTTCCACTTAAATATTAAAGTCATACCATGCTTAATTTTTTGTATAGTTATTGTGATTATGGTCCATTTTACTTATTTAAGTCGTCTCTAAAATTTGGTTATTGGTAGGGCCCACATTGTGTTAATAAATTTAGTAAATTAATTCATTAGCATTTTATATGTTTTTAGTTTTAATTTCATTTTTTTTTTGATTTCATTCCAAGAATAACAAAATTTGAATTACAGTAATATTGTTGTTTGTTTTGCTCACCTAGAGCTGGAGCCGCAACGGCACCTTCTTTTGTTAGACAAACTGATGTAAGGTGATCAACGAAGATAAAAATGGAAAAAAATTAAGAAAACAAAAATCATAAATAAAATTAAAATTTCTTTAAAAGTATGTTCAAATGAATTTTTTATTTTTTTTTAAAATTAAAATAAATAAGAAATGAACGTAAGATGTCGTTCTAAGCGCAAGAAATAAGTATTTTTTTTTTCTAAAAAGCAAATAATAATTTTTTCGTCAATAATTAAGTTTTTCTTACATACAACAGTTTACTAATTTTACTTAACTTAAGTGATACTTTTGATCCTAAGCAAACAATACATTACTAAAATAAAACCAACTATTGGCTGTAGGGTTTGGTCAGTGTTTTTTTTAAAAGGCAATAGTTTTTCGCTAGATTTGAAAAAAATGTTAGGAGTATACATATATACGCAAAAATTCAAGGGTTCACGAATTTTTCAGTGCATTTTTTCTTCATTTGGGTATAGAACTAAGTTTTGAGTGCAAAAGACCGCCAGCAAAATATAACAAGAAGAAATACAACCGTAAGCTTGAAGCATGTCTAGAATGTGCCGAATACTTGTCAGACGTCAGGCTGATTTGACACCTAGGAAAATATGTTCAATCTATGCATGTTTTCAAAATCTTATTGGATGGCTTGAAGTAATTTTCAACGTTCCAATTTCTTGGTAAATTAAGAACGCGTCTGGTAGATATATTTGTTGCGAACGGCTTTGATTAAAAATCAATGTTCAAAAAAAGTTGTTTCATCGGCTCTATTTAAAACATTTGACAGCAAAAAAATTCGACGACTTAAATCAATTATACAAAACTCGATATTTTCATCAATGTCCAATCCGTCTGACAGGGATATGATTTGCATTTTTAAAACGTTAGGTTCATTAAAAACAGCGTTAAACAAAATTTGGATATTCACATTTCTGAAACGCATATGGCGGATAACACGGTAAAAACTGAAATTGATATCCACAAGCCTGATTTTTCGCAAATTTTGAAGTCGTCTGGCAGATACTTAGTTTATTAAACGAAGTGAATCAATTTTGAAAAGAAAGATATTCGCATTTCCCATTTCTCATACGCATTAGGGCATCTGACAACCAATTTTCAGCTAATGTTTTTAGACTTAGGCCGTTTTTTGAAAACTTCAAATCAGTCAGTTTGATCGCCAAATGATCGTCATTTTTTGACACAGATAATGCGATCGTCAAATATGCAATCGTCCTGCTAGCACAAAATCGGTTTGATCAACGTCAATTAATTTACTTGCAAACGCATTTGACTCTTACGAACACGCTCTCTGACTTTTAAATATTTTGTTCGTCAACCTGAATGTTTTGCTTTCGAACATGTGACTTTAGCAAAGCTGCATTTTCGAACACACTGCAAATGCAGCGTAATTTGTATTGGCGTTTTCGAACAGAAAGCTTTTGCATTTTGCGTTTAAGAAAATTCTGCAATTGTATTTTTGACGCAGATGAAGTTTTAGAAAACGGCCTTAGAGCTCATTTTATTAAGTTTTGAAGAAAATTGCTTAAATGCACCTGGCAATTAGTCATTCAAAAAATATTATTTTTTTCTTTTATTTACATAAAAATAAAACAATGTCAATTTAAATAAACCTTTTATGTCAATTAAATATTCAACCGTAACTAATGCCTTATTAATTTGCATCTAATATTGACATTAATTAAAGAGGATTTCAAAATAAAAAACTAACCCATTTATACATAAATCCAATTAAAATAGCGAAAAACAACTGGATTATTGTCTTTTTTCAAAAAACCATCAACTGAACCAAACGAAAAATCAATAAAATTTAAGCTTACCCTACCATTCATAGGTATTGCTAATAAATTAACATAAACAAAAATTAAGCTATCATTTCTACTAACTTGTTGCACAAAATATCAAAACACCCCTAAAAACCCATTAAGATTATCATAAAAATTTCTAACCACATGCTGCCTATAACGAAAAAATACGAAAAAACAACTTAAATTTATGTAAATGTTTTTTAAAAATTAAAAACAAAAAAAAAAACGGTGCGCGGGGTATTAATTTGATAACTTACCCTAATTATACGAATGATAACGACAACAATGACGTGACAACCGAAACACTTTTAATTAGGCCCTCCCACACCATCGCGCATCGTCATGTAAAACGTAAATTAATAATTTCAATAAAACTCGGCATCCGCATCATGGCGATGCGGCTTCAGCGGAATTTTTAGCCACGCGTGGCAAAATACACAAACAAAAAACATAATTTGAATAAAACAACAACGACCAAAATATTATGTGATTGTTTTTGTTTGGGTTTGGTGTTGTCCTGTTTAAAATTCAAATTATAAAATTTTGTTGTTCACTAATAATTTAATCATCAGAGGAAGTGAACGAAAACAAGCAAAAAATAAAAAAAACAAAATAAACAAAAATGGCTGATTTCAAATCTTCCTCAACCTGTCAGATGAGAAATGCGAAATGGAAATGATTTCATTTCCTTTTTAGCAAAATGTATCCTTTTTGCAGGAGAACGCAGATGGCAGACATAAAAAAAAACGACTTATGTATGTATTTCGATGTCCTTAGCCCAAGGAGGCTATGAGAGCCCTTTTCGATTCGACTACGACAACAAGAAGAACGATGTTCCATGCAAATTGCTTTTGCCTTCGATTTTTGTCTTCGGAACGCCATTGGCACACACACACAGACACACCTATATACCCATAAAATCTAGAGAAAACTGTTAATGAGCGCATTGATGCATGAATCCTTTTAAGTTAACTTTTGAGGAGTTTTCATTGCGGGATGTCACAGTTAAACGTGGCTTATTTGGGATTTTCAGGGTGCCATTTGTTTTTGCCATTTATATATGTACATATCGGACATAGAACCTTACCTCCTCTTGGCCATTGTCGAAGGGAAATTGGCTATTATTCTGTTCAAGAGGAGGTCCTAGGAGTTTTTAGTTAAGTTAGTACATAGCAATTTATAGATGAGTGTGTAATGTTTGATTGTTGGGGCAAATTAATTGAATGTCGTTTTGGGAACATTTTGTAATTAAGATCCAACCCAACAGGAGAAGATATGTATCTCCAGTAGGTCTGGAAAAGAAAACAATTTACCGAACCGGAATCACAGTGATTATGATTCGAGTATTTATTGTAAAGTCTTCAAGGCTGTTGTGGTATTTAATGAATATCAGATGGACTTAATGAACAAAGTAGGTAGGTCGTGAAGGGAAAAATGGGTTTTGTTTATGGTAATTTTGTGATGAAGTGATGCAAAGCACATAACGAACGGTTTAATATAATTTCATAATTGGTTTGTTTTGGAAGAAGCACTAAAAGGAGGTTTACTAAAACCCTTAATATTAGAGCTGGTTAAAAATTAATATTCATAGATATTTTAATACTCAAATAATTTGAGAAGATAAAAATTCTTGTTTAAAACAGACATAACACCCCAAGAGGGTGGATGTGCTAACATTCAAAACACCCTGCATAACCAAGAAAAGGGTTTATGCAATTAATTATATTTACTAGTACGTCGAGCCCTCGAAACTCGGGAGCTAATAACATTATTCGTCAATAAAAGCTGTCTTTAGCGGAGAGAAAAACTGACACCTCATTTACATGGAGAGTTGAATTCGCATTGAATCAGGGTTTAGGTCCATGTAGACCTGTAGCTCAGTGAGCTGGATCGAATCGAAAATAGAATGTATTTACCTAGATCGAAGGATTGAAGAATCGAGATTTCCAATGCTTATTGGTGTGCGTCCATAATTGTGTATTTTGTTTCCAGACTGTTGTTAGTTGTATCTTTGGCTTATTTTGGTTGTTTGTTATTTGTGGTGGAAATTTATTTTTACCAACAACATCGCAGCCTCACAATAAAAGCCAAACTGTCACTTCAATTCCATTTGAATTCAATCCATTCGATCTGGAATTATAATAAACTTGGGTCGAAATCTCGATCCGCATTGAATCCGATACTTTGATCAGCTCATGTAAGCGTGGTATTATTATTATTTTCTGCAGCTCTGAAATCTTTCTAGTCAGTGCTTGAAAACTAATTGATTGGTGGGTGGAAAAAATCGAAACGTCACATTTAGGTTACGACAAATAATTTCTCGGTCTCGCTCTTGCTCGTACTTATTACGCAATTTTATTTTATTGTTTTTTGCGCAAAAAACCCTTCCAAAGATAAATAATTTATATGCTTTCGGCTTTTGTAGACTGCGTAAATTGTACCACAAAATTCGTGTTTGCCATTTTATTGTATGATTATATTCTTGGCAAATGAATAGGACTATTTTTGGATTGTGAAATCATACGCGAATCAAAAGTAAATCTCATAAAAACTTCAAAACTATTATAATTCTCACAAAGAAGTTTAACTCGCAAGAAAAAAACATTTAGAACGTCTAAATAGTTAGAGATAACTAATTAACAACTATAATTATTATAAACAATAATAACTACACTTAAGAATTTTGCTTTAGAAAAAACCGACTTATTAACACGTACTGATTGCTCTCCAGATAACCTAACAGTCATTCGCAGTGATCAGGCAAATTAATTAAATACGAGAAAATAAATTGATTCATTATTGGAACTTCTATTAGTGATTTCTTTTAATTAACTTCCGAGTTGTGAATGAGTTAATATTAAGTGCCAACAATCACAATTTGAATAGTAATAGAAACGGCTTGGATCTTATATGACTCAAAGATATCGTGCCTGGTCAATAAAAATATCTTAAATAAAATATGCAGATGTTGAAAAGTTCAAGAATATTATTGCTTCAAAGACTTCTTTTTGCCCAAGTGGAAGTATTGCTATAATCCTCTTGTTAAATTCGAATTCGGAACAAGGTTATCTTAGTTTTTAGGACTTTTTCCAAAATATATTTTTTTGTGTAGTAGGTATATATAGAAAATGTTCTCCTCGGAAAAAACAGGTTTACGTTTTCTATGCTTTTTATGCACCAAAAAAGCATAGAAAACGTTGAACTACAATTCGAAAATCTAAAAAGTATGAAATAGTAATTTGTTATGCATGTTCAGGAAAATGTGACCTCAGCAACCTTAGTCTCATGAACAGGATTCCCCAGCAAAATTTCTTGATTTTGATGTCAAATTACTGAGGAAAACCATTTGGGATCCGTAAGCTACTCGTATCTTTTTGACGGAGAAACATTAGCTTACGGTTAATTCTAGATCTGTCAAGCTATGAAGTGATACAAAAAT
Organism: Dasysyrphus albostriatus; assembly: GCA_946251815.1. Classification (NCBI taxonomy): domain Eukaryota; kingdom Metazoa; phylum Arthropoda; class Insecta; order Diptera; family Syrphidae; genus Dasysyrphus; species Dasysyrphus albostriatus. The sequence goes on from OX276336.1 coordinate 147,091,488, forward strand.
ATTATTTAAGTTTTCACAATAATTTTTCTTTTTATCACTTCACAAACACACCTTACGCGATTCTCTACTAAAGTTCGTACTAAAAAGTACTAAATGATAAATCCTGTCATTTTTGAATTATCTTTTTTCAGTTTGATTTAATGTTGTCGTGAAAAATACCTTAAACAGTTTGGTTTTAAATACATTTTGATCCAAAATGTGGTTCATTTCATAAAAGTGCAGGGATAGTGCGGCGTTCCATTCAAAATTATGTAAATTTTTTGTCATTTAAATTGTTCTCTTCATGATTTTGTAAATTTTTTTATCAATCAATCAATGATAAAAAATGTATTCAATTATACACACTGAATGAAGTTAGGCGTGGAGTTGTGAAAACATTTATCAATTCGCAGATCGAGATTTGACCACTTGGGGGCTCTGAGAACTAATTTTTCTAAATATGTCTATTGACACATAGTTTACTTGAACCATCGAAAAATTGAATTAACAAACGAAATGTCACGTTGTCATTTGACAGTAGAAAAATATTTGTTCATCGTGTTTTATCATTTGTTAATGAAAGACAATGATTTGACACTGATCAAATTCAATTTGAAAATGATTTTTAGTACATTGACCGATGTCTAAACAAAAAAGGAGAAATAAATTTAAAAAAAAATGCTACTGTGAAAAAATTGACCTAACAGGTTTCTTTCATCCAATTAAGGGGATGATACTCGTAATGTTCCTGAGAGCAGCAGTTAATAAACAATATTTGGTATTCAAACCATAAATTCTATTAACAACTTGATATCAAAAATAACTCACGAGAATCCATTTCTAAAACAATGGTTATCAGATCAGAAAAGGCGAGGCTAAATGGAAATAGCTGAGTCCGTGAACTACCAAAGATATTTTGTCAAAATTTGTTCACATTTAAAACGGTAAATTTCTTTCTGTCAATTTCAGATACAGGCAATTGAATGAACTACTACCCAAAAAAGAAATTTCAATAAGCTGATTTTTTAAGCGGCTAAAGAGGATTGAATTAGATTTTTTTTAACTTGTAGAGCTTAATCTTGTAAATTTTAACAAACGAGACTATTTCTTTTATCATTTTGAGCAGCCAATGTTGTTGTTAAATTTAGTTTTTTCTTCTATTTCTATGAACGACGACGTTGTTGGTGTGAGTGGGTGAGTTGGTTTTCATGTCACCTGTCGCTATCCATGGTACCGAATACCGATGCACCAATGTTTTAATAGCATGTTTAATATTTTTGCTAATTTAAATTTGTATTAATGTATTAAACAAAAATAAGAAAAAAAATTACTTCTTTTAAAAGCTTCATACATAGACTTTTAGTTTCGGTTTTAAAAGTGCAGCAAGTTAATAAAGAATTAATAAACTTGGTAAATTTTATAAAGCAATTACATAATAATTTAGCTGAAAAATTGTTAATATAAATATTTAATATGACAATTCAATAAAAAAAAAATCACATACCCATTAATTATAAAAATACTAAACATAATCTTAATCATATTAATTTGAAAAAAACTTGTATTCATATTTTGCAAGTTAACTTTAATTTTTAACCCATTTTGGAGAAAAAAAGTTGTTTTTTTTAGCCATAATATGAATACAAATTAATATTATGTATAATATAATATTGTTGGGGATAAAAGACAAATTCAAGCATTAAAAGCAAACTCGATTTACAAAAAAAAAAAATACAAAAAATTTAAAAAATTTCTTATTATTAGAAAAAAATGCAATAAATTAGGGATTTAGGTATTTTTATAAATATATAATTGATAAACTAAGCTGATAAGCAATAGACAAAAAAAAACAATATATTACAAATTAAATTGTTAAAATATCAAAACTTATTTGATGTTACATTTATTTATTAGACTTACCATTTGGAACTGTTGGCACTTTTTTGGTTTGTACACGAGCTGTTGCATTGTTCACCTAATTTTATATTAATTTTTTTGAATTCATGAAGTTTGGTTTGTTGTTGTTTTAATTGATTATAGTATTTTTTTTTTTCGTTTTAGTTAAAAAAAGAAAGAAATGTAATAGATTAGTAAATTTGTAGTTAACTTGATTTTTTGTTTGTTTTTAATATAAAAATAAAAATACTATTAACGAAAAAATAAAAACAAATTATGTATTTTAATTTTAATTTCTCGGACAGACGGAATAGGACATGAAAATATACACATATATTTTTTAACAATTTTCTCAATTTTTTTTTGAAAATGAATTTGAATATTGAATATAATAGGTGCAAATACTAATATCTAAAATTAATTTTTCAGGATAAAAATAGTTCTGTTCAACAACAACGGTCCCAAGAGAGAAATAAAAGTGTTAAAATTATGTTATCTTATGTCATATTTCTCTATTTCGAATTCTGTCATAGAGTATTGAAAGAAACAACAAAAATAAATACGAAAAACACAAATGTCACTTTTCCGGACACAATAAGTGTGTTCCACACCGAGTTTCAAGCAGTTTAAAACCGACAGATTTAGTAATTTTTAGTGCGGACCCGTTCTACAAGTGAAAATTTACACCGTTTCTGACCAAAGAGAGAAAGAATAAAAAATGTCCACTCCTTACCAGATTTGGTCCGAGAAATTTCTGGTGGCCATTTCGGATTGGATGTCAAATGCCAGGTGTTCGTTTGTCAGATTTGTAAAAAAACCTCAGTTTGAATTCAAAACAAAACAGAATACAAATAACTAGGGTTACCCAAGTGCTACTTTTTTAAATTTGGTTTTTGGTAGATGTGCATAATTTATTAATCTATTTATCCTTTTATCTATCAAATGATTTTCTTAAAATGCATGTGCCGCCAGGCAAATTTTTTTCCGAAGAAGAAAATTTACTAATGAAAATTTGTGTGCTTCTTATTTATTGTAGTTTTTTTTCTTTTTTTTTAACAAATTGAAGTTCCATGATTTAATATGTACTTAAAGAATATTTCTCCGAGATTAGTTATTATTATAAGTGTACGTTTATTTTTTCTTTACGTTAATTTCTTGTACATTGATTTTATAAAAAAAATTGTTGACTTATGATTGCCCTACGGCAGCTCTAGTCAAATATTTCCTTTGACGTGGTGCAAATTTGACCAAAATAGTGCCCAAACCATGCCCGACATTCTGACAGGTTTTCTTCTCTCTGAAAGAATTTCATCCGCACTTGTCACAATATGAAATTTTGTCCAAAATAGTGCGAAGAATTTAAGGAACACACCTAATAAATGGTCTGGGTTTTTAATTAGATGTGTTCCTTCAATTCTTCGCACTATTTCTAACTAAAAGTCAAATTGTAAAGTAACACTTGGGTAACCCTAGCTATTTATATTTTGTTTTCTTTTATAAATTCAAACGGTCATTTTTTTTTTTTCAAATCTGACATATGAACACCTGGCATTTGACATCTAGTAGGAAATGGCCACAAGAAATTTCCCGGACCAAATCTGCCAAGGAGGGAAAATTTGAAATTTGACTCTCTCATGAGCGCTCTCTTTGATCTGAAACAGTACAATTTTTCACTTGTAGAACGCGTTCGCACTAAAATTTGACGGTTTTAAACTCTATGTGGAACACACTTATTGCGAGAAAAGAAAGAGTGTACAGTTCTCCAAATACTCTGCTACAATTTATCAATTTTGCACATTGAAAAGCGTACTGTAGAACGAACAATAAACTAAACTTTTTGCTTATGATTTCGTTATATATGGGATTTTTCATTTCGCTTTTAAGCTGAAATCATTTTTGTAGTCGCTAGGACAGAAAATGGCAAATGCGTTCCTAGCCTTAAACTAAATTCAAAAAAAAAAAAAAAAAGGATCCAAAAAACAAAAATAATTAATTTAAATTATTTAAGTTTTTATTCTTTATCTAAATTCAAACATTTCAACAGGTAAATATTGAATATGGTCGTAGGACAGCGGATTAACCATGTTACTCAATTCCACAATAAAATGTTCGAATTCACAAAATTTCAACTCGCTAATTCTATAGCAAGCAATCATAAGCTTAAATGGAAGAGGGCTTGTTTTCGAAAGCAGAATTGAATTACATTTCAGGGTCTCTGAATTCATGTCTTCTCGGAAAATATAAGATTAAAAAATATTTTTAACAGAAAAAGATAAATTTAAACAAAACAACACTTTTAACAATTCTCTTTATGAATTCTAAAAAAACCTAGATTGTCTTTTATTTTTAAATTATTTTAGTTTTGATTATTTTTTTGATTAGCAATAATTACATAAGAATAAATTATTTCACTGAAGCTAATCACATTAGTTTTCATCATTTTAAATTCAAATTCTAACCACGAATTCATCTAAAATCCACTATATTCATAGTTTTTTTTCGTGTTGTTGTTGTTGTCTGGTCTAATCTGCCTACACACAAAAAAAAACTCATTTAAAAATCCTTAATAATCAAACTTCCGGGGAACATTCACTTGTCGGTTGCATGCATGTCCGATCAGTTTAAACCACAAATAATCATGTAGAATGTCATGTTGTCATTTGTTTCAATTACCATATCATCAAATCTCTTCTCTCTTTAGACACAAAATATAAATGACTAGCGGGTAGTGATATAATTCCTAGTTGCTGCATTGCATAGTTTTGTGGCATAGTGAATTTATGGATCCCTAAAATTTTTGCGATGTTGATGGTGTCCTCACATAATACTCACACAATTTACATGATAAAATCACATCTCAAAAACTTAGCCACCGACAGCAAAAAATTATTAAACAATAGAGTTGAACAAAAAATAGAAAATTAAGTGGAATAATTGGTCGCACGAAATTGCAAATTCTACTTTTTTTAATTCTATAATTTTGACAAGATAGAAAGAACTGTAAAAATTATTTTTGAGTAAAATGTTTCTTCAATGTTGTACCAACATGTTTTGAAGTTTGTACAATTATTTTCTTATTTATTGAGCTAACACTTTTTAGTAGTTTTCGAGAAACTGACTGAGAAACACAATAATTACAGTGTTCCTATTATTCTTTTTTTTTGTATTTAAGGGTTTTTGTATAAAAATGAAAGTCATATATATGCAGGCTGTGAAGCGTGTATCAATTTTTATAATAAACATTTTTTTTTTATAAAATAATATTATCGAGTTCAAAATGTTTTATTTGAATGCTATAACCTGCCTTTAGAGTACCGACCACTCTTAAAAAAAAAAACTAAACAACCAGCCTAAAACATAAATTGTTCCTCTGGGTTGAATAATTTACGCAAAAACATGGGCTCATTTAAAATATCCCTTCAATGTTGCCACAATAACCCAATTGTACATTTTACAAATCTGTGCACTTTTAAGAGTGTAGATACCCGTCAACGGCATCGTACTATGAAGTTGGTAGCTTGTGTCCAACATATTTTGTGAACATCCCATTGAATCCATTCGACGTAAACCACATTCTATCTCTCTCTCTCCTTCTATATACAATTTAGCATGACAAATATCCAGATTTATATAATTTTCCCAAAATGTTTTGTGAACCCGATAAATTTTGAACTAGAGAGCCTGAGAATTGGAGAATTTCAATTTTAAATTGCATTTTATAGTGTGTCTCTCATAGAATAGAGTTCCATGGACAATACAAGTTGTTAGTTTGGAATATAAGTTTTATTTATGAAGAGAATACATTCAAGTTGCTTTATGTGACCCCGAACAGCGATGGGTGATTAGCCCGATACGATATTTTGACCTCAGGTTAACAAAAAAAAAAAAAAAAACCGCTTGTGGTCGACCACTCTTTATGTAACTTTTACTGACAGTTGAACCTTTCGAACCAGGAATATAGGAAGTTCTACTGTGAAGCTAAATTTTGAAAGGATACATTATACAGACTTTCATTATGTAGCAGACTATCATATGCATATAGATGAGGACATAGTTATAAATATATTTGCAGGTGGGAGTTACATATGGTAATTACGATAGGCGTAGTAGTTTTTGTGTAGCTATTGAATTTTGAAATTTTAGAGTGCCTCTTGCAGTGTAGGTACGAAGCAGCAGTAGCAGCATTGCAACAGCAGTGCTATGATTATAAGGCCATTCCATAAACGAGGATATTCCTCGAGCGTCCTCTGCTGATTATTTTAATATCAAACGATGTACATAGATTGTGGTTTCAGGGGGGTTTGGATGCCCCTACTTTCCTTTAATTGCTTGCCTTGGCGAATATTCATTTTTGTTGGATACCTTCCAACTTATTTTACAATTAAGTGTATTTTTACAAAAATCATAATTTTTTTTTGCCCAGCATATATGACTAAAACACTAATATATTTATATCATATGAACGAGTATGTATATAATGTAAAAATTGAATAAAACATTTTGAAGATATTTAATTAAAATCAATTGGATTGTTTGTACACAAAACATGCTGATGATTTGCAATCCTCGTTTAACATGAAAACATAATGAAATTCTAGCATTTCATTTGTTTTGAATATCGATGAGAATCCAAACTTATAGTTGTTGCCAATTAAAAATTGAATTGTTTGTAAATGTATGAAAATAAATCAATAGTCGATATATGTATGTAGATTTAATGCAAAATTGATATAAAATTATGAAATTATACGCTTGTTTTTGATTTCTTGCTTGGTCTATTATAGAAGCCCATGTATTGGTTTTGGGTAGACAAAACCGACGCAGTGCGCGTCACAGTGGTTCGAGTTATATGCCCACATTTGAGAGCATTTTTAACAAAAATAAAAAAATGTTTAAGGAATGCTTTCTTAAAAAATAGGTTCATACAAAGTTTTAACCACGCCCACTTTTTAAAGGTGTATTGAAAAGAAGTAGTACCTCCTTAAACTTTCAAAATTTCAAAATTGAACACTCTATGTCGTAAACGATAGTCTAGACTCTGGACTCTACAGCGTAAAGGAAGTTTGGATATTTTATGGCCCCTAAAAAAATGTCTTAAGAAGGTGAATTGAAAATAGCACAATGCAAAGATCTAGTCCACAAATAACGATCATATAGGTTTTTTTTTTTTTAATTTAGGACAAGAATTTGAAATCTCATAAGAAAAAGGAAATATTAGATTTAAAAAATATTTACATAAAAAAAAACCTGATTCTAATTCTTCAATTATTGCGATGTCAAAAATCTTAATATTTAACATTCCATAAAATAATGTTTGTCCTCCCCAGAACCCCAGTGCGTGGCTGTTTGCCAAATGTACAATGAGTAAGAGTCTCTAAATTGATTCAAAATTTTGTTTGAAATTCAGTATATTGAATTTTTATGTTGCATTCCCAAGCTTTTTGAAAGTATTGTTTATGATACAATAATTTTCCACTTAAGGATGATCTAAGACTACCAACTTAGTTCAGTTTATCTCTGAAACCTTATGTAATCTCGAAGATAGCAATGAAGTTGATGTAATTGCAACCGACCTTAGTAAAGCCTTCAACAAAATTTCTCATTCTTTTTCAAATTTAAAGCCCTGGGATTTCAACTACTATTTACCACATGGATTGAATTTTATTTAAAAGACCGCTTTTATAAAGTTATCTTTAGAGCCACCGAATCTGACCCTATCTAACTTACCTCTGGTGTTCTACAGCCCAACTAACAATTTCGTTTCTACATTTCTCCATAGATGCTTTTCGCCTTCATTCAACCTACGCATATAAGCAATGCATAAGACTCCATAGAGTGAAAAAGGCGACCTTTTTCACTTCTATTGTACCTTTATGGAGTTTATTATGAGAGCCTTAAAGAAGTTCACATTATATTAAATAAAAAAACTTGTTTTTAGGTCCAGGAATCGAGCCCATATCCATCTGAACCAACTGTCTTGCTCGCCAACCGCTCCACCAATCTCAGGCATACAGTTCAATGCATGAAATATCAATCACTTTTATCTTGAATTGTCTTATATGAGACAAGAAGCTTACATTAATAAGAAAAAAAATTGTTCAAGAAAAATATAAAGTAATAGATTGATAACAAACACCTTAAACATTGACAATAATAAGAAACATAAGCGCTCAGATGCTAAGTTGAATATAAATTAAGAAATGGCCGATTATAGCTTGGCGTCACCATTTTCACTAAAACAGCAACATAGAAACAAAGCCTAACATAAAGATTGTATAACAATTTTACGGGATGACAATTGAAGTGAAAGTATATTGGTTATTTCATAGGAGCATTATAGAGAGATTAAAGAAACATTGGTACATTGCTTCTATCAAGCTGATATAATTTGCAACAGAAAATTTTTAAAGATTCAGTAATGCTCCAATAGGTATTTACTTTCTGCCAAAGAGCTTAATGGAGCGCTATAGAAACAAATAACAATGGAATGCGAAGCAGTTTTGATAGTTGGGAGTGTAGCCATCTCAGCCCCTTGATTTTTATTTTGACCATCAATGACGTTGAATGTGTTATTCAGGACTCATTGATATCAATCTATGCCGACGACAAACACATCTACAGGAAAATATACTCTCCTGACGACCCGCAACTACTCCAAAATGATCTTGACAGATTTTCCACCTGGTGCAAAAAAATTTTTTCTTGAATTAAACGTTAACAAGTGTCAAAAACTATACACTTTACCTACAATAATCAATAGATTTGTTTTTATAAAAATCGCTGAGAAAGAATTGTGCAACGAGTTCTCTTTTATCGTAGTGTCATATTTCTTTGTTATCTCAAAATATTTTTTTCTCTCACTTGCCCTATAGGACCTTTACATATTATATCGCCAGTAAAAAGAACTAAACTAAAATGAAAGATTGTTGTCAATAATTCTTTAAAATAGTAATAATAATTTAGTAAACATTTTTTTAGCTGTAACTTGAGTAGATTTTTTTTAAATAATAAACAGGTTTTAAGCTTTTGAGAAAAAAAACGTAAAAACTAAAATCTAAACATCCGTATTATTCTCGTTAAAAATCAAACAGAAAAGAAAGCGATAAGCTCTCCAATAAAAATAATTTCAGTTTTCTTCTTTTATTTGAAAAAAAAAAAAAACTAAAGAAAAAAATAGTACCATGAAAAATTTTCTGAAACAAGACACTTTTTTCAATTGTAATTCTTCACAGAAAAAAATACAAACAAGCATATTTTTTGTATTTAAAGATTTTAAAGAAGGCAAAATTGTTTCAAATATTCAAGGTAGTTTCATTTTATTTCTTCCTTCTAGTTTTTTGTCAATTAAAAATCGAATTAAACATTTTTACACTCCCTATAGCAATGGATAAGGTCGGCAATTTTTTCTAATTCGAAAACGTGTGTACATCCCCATTTTTACCTTTTTTTCATTTTGTTTGTTTTTATTTGGAAAGTTTTTGTTTTTTTTCGTTGTTGCTTCGCTATGGGGGCTTTGAAAAGTCTAATGACAATCCTTGTGGCATAACGAGATTTTCTTGTAACCTATGAACATAACGAGGGTTTTTTCTGTCCCCAATAAATAGTACACACACACACAGACAAGACATACATACATACGATCACACCTACATACACCTGCCTATACAGCTTTTTCGATGACACGGTAATATCCGTTTCTCATTTAAACGAGATAAAAGTCTTGTAAAACAATGTTGATGTTGTTTTTTCCAAACAAGGCTATTGCCGGCAAAGGAAAGCAGGACGAAGAGGAGAAGTGTTTTGGAATGAAGATGAAAGTTGGCCTTAAGGACATAGAGGAATGGAAATGTTTCCATAACATTAATGCCAAAGTTAAAGTTTCGGAATATTGTGCGATAGGCACGAACGAGGGTTTTCTTCATCAGGTATTTCTCTTCGTGATTCTATTTTGCAGAATCTCAATCGTTGTTAACACAAACTGAGAATGAATGTTTTATTTTTAATTAGTTTTTGCTGCCGTACACACAGACACATACATTTAAAGTCATCTGTTTTCTCTTTTTTTTTTGTTCAAAGGATACATATTGAAGTACATACTTGGGAAGATGATGGAGGATAGTTATTTCAGTGGAACTGAATAGAAACTGAGATTCATTTGGAGGAAATATCGATACATAAAATATATTGGCTGTTTTAAAACGTACTTGCATCTTGAGGGGCTATTTTTTTGAATACCAACAAACAGACAGAAAAACTGACGATTTATTTCATCAGTTTTTAGGATGTCTATTCTTCCCCATGTAAGCTAAAAAAATACTACTTGAATTGAAGAAAAATATTGTTTTTAAATAAACAAAACCAATTAAAATATTTTGTTATAGTTGCTTCAAAAGTCACAGGGTTAATTATTGTCAAGTTTTGTCAAAGCAGATACATCTGAAAAAGCTGGGTATTATTTTATTCCCCTAATGAATACCTACAACTAAACCGAAAAGCACTTTAAAAACTCCTCTAAGCTTCAATGTCAAGATCCTGATGCCTTGAGTGGTTCTCCAATCTGTTAGCTCTAATGTTTCGCTAAAACCCTCCCTCACCACAAAGTTATATGTTTTTTTTTTGTCTTTAATTAATACCTTTTTCGTTTCTTTAAGTTTTTCTTTTTTGTATTTCGTACATAAAACCCCTCACCATTAATTGACTGCAATTAGGTTAAGCTGTCACAGTATCCAACATACACTATCTCTACTTTTTTTTGTTTCTCTGTCTAGCTCTAGATAAAGTTCGTAATCGTCCTACAGCCACCGATTCCGATACAGTATAGCATCTGTAGTTTGTTGATGTACACTTTTTTTTTATAATTTTAAGTTCTAATGGAGTCTTTAGTGAGGTCTTGTGTAAGAATAGACACACACACACAGAAACACATTCAGTAGAAAAAGAAGTATTTTCAAACAATAAGGACTACCTTAAGAATTCACAAGTCAATTAACACTGAAACGACTATAGTAGTTATTTTTAATGGATTTTTTTTGTTGCTGTTATTGCGCTCATCACTGCTATATATATATGTATTACTACTTAAGTTGTCTTCAGCACACGTCCTTTTTTCATTGTTTTGTACAGAGAGACAACAACTTTAGATTTTCTATACATAATTGGATCACTTGGTGGAATGTTGATTGAACCAAGAATAGAAATCAATTAAAACACAATAAAAGAGATACTTTTTTATCAAATTGTTTTTTTTTTTGTTATTTTCAGTAGAAGTATTCTATTATGTGTACCTACGCGAAAAAGGTTGGTTAACCTGTATCGACTTTGAAATGGATTTATTCCATTTTTAGATTTATAACGTAAAAAAAGGGTAACATAATATAACGTTGGAAGAGCAGGATTCACAAAAAAAAAATATTGTTTTTTATTTAAATTGAAAAGTAAAATATATTGAGCTTAGATGGATGTTGATTTTAATTAAATATCAGAATAATCTCTGATGGCAAGGAACAATTATAGAAACTTATCGAACTGGGAGGGCACTGAATGATTTTACATGCATCCATTTAAATTGTTGAGCTTTCAATGTCTGGATTTAGTATTAGCAAAATATGGATTTTAAAATATATGCCCGCAGTATTTTTAGAGGAAACAGATGAAGAAAATTGAACATAGCGCATAGTACATTGTACGTTGCACATTGTACAATGTGCATTGTACATTGTACATTGTACAATGCACATTGTATATTGTATATTGCACATTGTACATTGTATATTGTACAATCCAAGGTTTAAAACATTCAATTTAAATAGATTTTAGGTTCTTAAGCTTTCAACTCTGATTTTTGTTATTAAATCGCATAGTTCAACATTTTTTGTTCCAAGGGAAGGTTTGAATTAATAAGAATATCTCAATATAATGAAACTAATATTGCATACTTTTGGAAGTTTCAATGTAAAGTTTAGGAATTTTTATCTGAAAAACATAGTTTAACCAACGATCTCTTTTTAGTTAATAGTTTTCTTCCTACTCAATGAAAGTATTAGCTTTTTAACTTCATTAAAATATCAAAACTTTTGGCGCATTTTATTGTGCATAGATGAGTATGTATTAGAAACTACTAGGCTAGATTCAAAATGATGTAAGCTTTGTTTTAATGTAGCATACTTTTAGGGTCTTAAAAAATAAAAATCATATTCTTTAAAACTTTAAGCCTTTTGTATTGTTATAAAGTTTTAGAAACCTAGATGCTTTACACGAAAGGATGTAAGTATACTTTATTTTTACATTGCATACTCTTAGGGTCTTACGAAAATTAATAAATTTGCGAAATTGCAAACAATTTTTGAGGGATTATTGCACTTTAAGAAGTTAATAAAATTCGATTCATTGAAACCATTTGCAACTTAAATTTTTACTCATATAAAGAGAATCTAATTCTAAGAGAAACTCTAAAAGTACGATATAATGTAAGTTTATTATTTTTTTAATTTTTCGTGCAAAATCTTACCTTTCATAAAATGCCGTTGGTTCACATAAATATTTCAACCCCAAACGTCACTAACAGACTTTTGTATCCGACAAAAGAAAACACAAGTCTTTCTAATTTTAAATAAGTTCACTAAATAAAAAATAAAATAGAAAAAAATATAAATTTATTTTATTGCTTCAGTTTAACTCATAGAGTTAATAGAAAAGAATTCTGTTTGCATTATTTAATGAATAACATTCATTCCTATACTCTAAAACTAAAAAATTCAATCTTTCGTAAAACAGATTTCACGAAAAATAACATAGTTTTTTTAAAAAAAATTCATATTTTATAAATAATAATACTTCAGTAGTGTTAAAAATTTCTTGCTTTTCTTAATGCAACACACACTAAATTAAGCTCTAAGAAAAATATCAAGATAATGAAAGTGTTTGAAAGACGTTCGTTCGTTGTTTTATTCAAAATATATTTATATTTACTGTCAGTCAATGCATACTTGTAGGCTGTTTTTCTGTTTTGCAATCAAATGCAATTAATTTTAATTAACGTTAAAAGTAATTTTTTCTTAGTATACTTCCTATTTATAATTTTAGTGCAATGGCGCATTCTTTTAAGAGCCATACGTACTCAAGAACATCCACCAGAAAGACGAAACTAGATTATTTGAAACAAAACGAAAAAAACACAACATTATGAAGAATGCAACAACAAATTCGAGCAATGTTATTGCTATTTAAAAATTCTTCTTTTTTTGTTTAAGAAAAGCGATTTTTTGTTTGGTTAATAATTTGTTTTTCATTTTATTACAGCAATGCAAGTATAATTTATGTAAATGAGTTGTATTATGAAAAAAAACCCAAAACCCAAGATCAGTTTTTTTTTGTCACTTGTAAAACAAACTTAACTATTCATGCTGTAGATAATATTTATACGAATACGTGTCAAAGGATTAAAGCAATTAAAAATAGACATTTCCGATACGTGGCATTCGACAACAAACAAATTTGTTTTATTTTAATGAAAATACATTTTGCAATTTAAGTGTCTAAGATGAGGGATTTATTACTTTGTGGTTGTTTTTTATTTTAAAGTTCTTTCTACCAAACATAACACAAAACAAAGACTATGGACTTCCATTGTGATTTATATATTAAATTTTTTTTTCTTGTAACGTAAATTGTTTTGTTTATTGATGTTTTTAAAAATCAGAACCTATGCTGAATTACAAAAAAAAAACAGGATTATATTGTTATTAATTCATTATTTGGCATCACTGGAAAAATTGCCTTTGATTAGCTGTCAAAGCTCAATGAAAAGTCAACGAGAGATTTGAATATTAATGGAAAATATCACGAGACAATGTTCGAAAATATTTCATTCTTTTTTTACATTATGTAACTACTCGTACAAAAAGATTGATGATAAAGATACTGAAATTACTGATTTTTCATTCTTAACAAACGATCAAAACTCAGGAAAGAACATTTTAAAAATTCATTTTATTGAGAAAAAAAATGAAATCGACGATGGAATTCAATGTCCTTGAGATGTCAATGTCAATGAGATAGAATCTTTCATAAATTATTAAAAACTATACCAAATGTTATTAAAATCTTAAACTTTACAAGATTTATCTACAAATAATGCTCTTTTCATAGTTTGGCATCCCTATAAATGCTGGATCTTATTTTTGATCTTAAAACTGTCAAAACTAATCGAAAATGTATTGAAACGGAAAGTATGAATGCAGGATTTTACTAGTCCTTGAGATGAAGTTTTTTAGAAAATGCTTAATATTTCCAAAGTTTGAGAAATTGATGTTTAAAATGATTTTTTCATAGCTCGGCATCACTTACATTTGACCTTTGAGCTACCAAAACTGAAATCTTTCAAAACTTTTCGAATAATTAAAAAGAAAAAGAGATTGAGATGACATGACATGAAAAATTGAAAACTAAAAACTTGGAATTGAATTCCCTGATACATTAGACGACAAGCTATTGTCTTGTACTTGTAATAAAGTTTAAATTAAACACAGACTGTGACTTAAAAGAAAACTATGCAAATTTAAATTGAATAATGTTTAACAAAAAAACATGACGACGAAGAGAACAAAATATAAATCTCAAAACACAGCAAAATATACTCCTTCTCGTCGATTTCTCTAACGAAGAGAAAAACCACTTCAAAGAGTTTTCACCTCAATTCATAAGCTTTCTGTAGTAGATTTCTGCTACTTTTTGTGTGTTTTCGTATTCGACCTTAATGAAAAAAAAAAAAACAAAAATTCCAGAAAAATGTATACCTAAAAAAGCGAAGAAACAACTACATTTAATACAAAATGGGTAAAAAAGCACAACAAGGACGTTAACCTCCTTTTTTACCACAAAATACCAAAGCCAAAACAAAACAAAACCCAAGACTTTGACTCTAACGAAGACTATGACGACGACGACGTATTTAAGTGAATTAAATTATGTTGCCTAGAATACAAGGATAATATTTAAGCAAATACGATTTTAGTCTGAGGTATGCAGACACAAACAGGGTTGCCATTTCTTTTTAAAGATTTTTGGAAATAAATTCTTTAAAGTCTTGTAGCTAAATGGCAAAAGACGCAAAAATATGTTAAATAAAAACTTAATGGTTACAAAAATAAAATAATATCAGAAGGAGGATAGTTTGACACGATTTGAAGAAATATTTCATTAATTTGGTCAATATGTCATTTTCTTTTTTCAAACGTTCTACTTAAATAATTTCCGCTTATCTTAAGCTATTAAAAAAAAAAGTGAATTTTCATGTAATAAAGACATAATTTTGGTAGGTTTAATCTTTTTCACAGCTTCACAGATCGAGAATTGACCTCTTGTTTACTGTTTTATCTGGTTGCGTTCCGAGTAGGTAGGAGCAGGAAAATTGTTTATCTGAAATCCACATTTCAACTGCACTACACCAACATTTAAATAATTAAAAACAATCATCACATAAACAATGAACAAAGTTAGAATCCTGGCAACCCTACACAATAAGAAAAAAAATGCATACCTACAAAAATAAAACAAAACAAAAAGCCGATGATCCAGAGAAGGTTGTTATCCTGTTGTATATGTTTCTTGACTACTTTTCTCTTTTTTTTACTCATCCTTAAAAGCTATTTAAACCCCAACCAAACCATAAGCTGGCAGTAAATATCAATTTGTGGGTAATAAGGAGCTTAAGTTGCTTCAGCAACTGCGGCGTTGGTGGCTGCTAGTTTTACCAATGGATAAGCTATCCCCTGTAGCTGTGAACACAGGTATGTACGTCTTACAGTATATAATATCACCTGCATCATCAGCAGCACCAGATAATTCCGAAATAATTAAAAATTGTTCTTGTTACTCGTAAGTTTCGTTTACTATTTTTTTTTATGTGTTAAATGTTCTTGTTTATATTTTTTCCTGCTAGTAAGATTCATAATAATAGCTAGAGTTGAACTTTTTCTTGTTAAAAAATAAAATGCAAATTTACGATGGCATAAGCAATAAGTGAAATACAAAAACTTACAAAAGAAAAAAAAATATAAATAAAAATGAAATAGAAAATGTTCGCCATTAAAATAAAACGAGAGAACCGGAAGACTCTACGTGAATAAAGGATGCGGACCGAGACCATCGCACCACACGTTAAAAAAGGAATATTTATTCTTTTCATAAAATTGCGCAGGTAATGTGCAACAACGACGTCGTAAATATTGTAGAATATACGTGGATAAAAGCAATTGAGGATACACAGTGTGCGAAGATCTCCCAAGGACTACAGATACAATAAAAAAAGAGTACAATGTGAATATGGTTATCGTTGAATAAGGATGCTAGCCTTTCATATATTCATATACCAGTTTATGTGTGTTTTTAACAAAACAACGATGGAACAGGCCATATCGGAAAAGATTTATTGTTTCAAGTTTTATTTATGTATTAAACGAATGTGGAAGTATTTTCATTTTTAAAAGACATAATTCATTTAGATTGAAGAATTTAAGCCAGATTAAGTTTAAGTATGTTTCAAAGACATATACAAATTCATGAGAATTCTTGAATTGAACTTTGTGCTAGTTTCCCTGGAGGAAATTGTAGCTACTTAAATTTCACTCTGAACTTCTTGAGATACAAAGATTTTTGGGGAACGAAAAGAATGTGTGCAAATTGGCAATGTTTGGAGTACTTCAGGGCAGTCACTTTCGACCGCTTCTTTTTACGATTTTCGGTAGTGGTTTTCCATTTTTTCTCTCTTCTTCTAGGTGTCTTTTAAAACTAAAATTAAAAAATTTTACTAAAATTTTGTTTTTTATTTTACACACTTTTCACACCATCCCAAGCATCCAATCTAATGATTTTTTGAAGTTTCGCACGATCTTGGAGGCCAATTCACGGGTGAAACTATACGGTTACTAAACGTTTCCTTCAATAAATCAATTGAGGCACGAGTTGTGTGACAGCTAATGCTCATCGTGATCGTTAAATTGATGAACGAAAAAGTCAGTAGTCATGATTCTATAGTGGTCATCATTGAATGTAACGTTCTGGCCAGCATGGTTTTTAAAGAAGTACGGACAAATTATTCCACCAACCCATAAAGCACACCAAACTGTCAGTTTTTGTGGATGTAACGGTGTCGCAACATACACTTCAGGATTATCAGCTCCCCAAATACGGCAGTTTTGTTC
Organism: Dasysyrphus albostriatus; assembly: GCA_946251815.1. Lineage (NCBI taxonomy): Eukaryota > Metazoa > Arthropoda > Insecta > Diptera > Syrphidae > Dasysyrphus > Dasysyrphus albostriatus. The sequence goes on from OX276336.1 coordinate 147,108,563, forward strand.
ACTGACGTATCCATTCAACCAAAAGTGACCTTCATCGCTAAACAAAATTCGCGCGATACGTATTTCGAACAGAACCATGATTTTCAAAATAAATTAGCAAAATTTGGAAGCGTTGGTCATGTTGAAATGACAAACCAAACTAAATATAAATCACTTGACAGCTGACAAAATGGCCACCAGTTAAAAAAGTGTTGCCAACTTAAAGTTCCTTACCTCTAAAAAAAACACCCTTTATACAATTTTTAATAAACCACCATCTTTATACAAGCCAAGACTTATTGAATAAAATCAAGACATCTGTAATTGCGTTGAATTGGGTTGGGATATAAAATCGCCTAAAGTAATACAAATGTAATTTTATTTTCATCTGAAATCCCAAACGATTTGAAATATCATCAAAACATTTTTTTTAAACATTTATAATCCTCAAACCGAATATACAGCTTCAGCCAATCTACTTGAAAAAGCCAATTTCGTTAATTTTCTGCTTTTTTTTATTGATTCAATGCTATTTCCCTGTCAACGTTACATTCAAATTTTTTTGAGAAAAAAAGGGAAGTAGCTTCGAGTTTCCAATTTATAAAAGGCCATTGACTTTGATCCAATCATTCCTCACTTATGTGAGTTTGATGTGGAAGAATTTGTTTCTTTTTTTTTGTAACTTCAAGATTTTCTTTTGGTTTTACCCTAACACATCTTCGTCGTTGACATTGACGACAACGTTCCCTCGGCAAAACGGAAAAATATCTTGACAAAAAAAAAAAACACACACACACACATCGGGACCTTTTTTTCCCCAAAGGCGTACATCGAGCACCTTTACTTTTCCGTACACGAACCAATATGAATGAAAACTTGTGTCAAGATAACAACCAGGCAGTATAGTAGGTGAGGCAAAAGCACCACCTGCAGCCTGTATGTCGTATATTCCATTTCAGTGACTTTGTTAAGAATGCATATCTGATAGGTTAGTCCCTTCGGGTTTCCATAGTTCCTGTCGTCTTCTTCGTATGAAGAAGATGATCTCTCTCTGATAGCAACTTACTCTGTGCGAAATTCTATGCGTTTCGAATAAGTAATTCTACGAAAATTGAAAAATAAGTGAATGACACACTATGGCGTATACGTAACCTTTTTTAATATAAGTAGGTATTGCCATGAGTTAGTAAGTTTTGATAATAAATGCATGAATGGCATCTGAGCATTAAAGGGGGGGTCCACATTTGCTGAAAAAGGGTGAAACGGGGTAAAAAGAGCCGATCAAAGAATTGAATTCGAGTTTTGTAAAAAACTTGTCTTTACTCATATTACCCGGATCAACAGCATTCTGTGGAATTCCAAATAGATAAAATAAAAAAGGTAACCGTCTAACGTGGCGTATACGTTACTTTTCTTGTTCGATACAATTCTGTATTTGCTTTAAATATTTAAGTGATACAAAAAACTACTAATTCTTTCAAAATTTTGCTAACTATAAGAAATTTTGCTCATTAATTTTTCTAAATTTAAATGTGAAAAGTTCACTTTAGAATTCAAAATGAAGTTGTTTTGTTTCTAACTTTTATTTTCAAAGCTGTGATTTTTTTTTTTTTAAATAAGCGATGTAATTCCATGGTAGCTCACGTTACAATTGGGAGAATTTTACGCGCTTTTTATTGAAATTTTCCGTTTTTCCATCTTCAAGTCCACTTTTTCATGGAATTACTCTTATGGTCTTCTGTCAATGATGACTGTCGAAAAAGAGAAAAAAAAAATCAATTAAGCTAAACATAAAAAAAAAAAAAAAAAAAAAAAAAAAAATAACAAAAACCATAATACAACGCCCCAATAATATTTTCAAATTTTGCTGGCCCCATACAAAACTGGAGCAGCATAAAATCTCTTGTATACAATACCGTAAAATATATACATATGCAATGCATGCATTCAATTGGGGCTTGTAAAAAAAATACAACAACACAAAACTAGATCCAAGGGATAAACTATTTTATCCCTAAATTCTCCCTAGCGTCAATCGCCTATCTCTAAGCCCCTCTCTCAAACCCAAATGAGCTTCAATGCATAAAATGCACTTAGCTCAACTTATTGCTTCTCTGTGTAGCATACAAAAGTTGTTTCGTGTGTGTGCAGGATGTTTTTTTGCAAAGAGTCTGCCGCATCTGTACCAAATGATTTTGTATTTTCAAAAAAAAAAAAAAACGAAATTGCTGATATGAAATAACATTGTGCATTCATGTTTTCGGGGGTTTTATTTGAAATGTAAATGCACTCCGTTTCGACAATGATGGTGGATTTTTTATTTCTATTGTAGTTTTTGTTGGAAAATATAGTGCGATACTTCATAGGGCTTCTAGACTAAGCTATATAGCGAGTGTAAATAAACGATTTTAGTGTAGAGTATAGAGTTAAATAAAGATTGGTTTTATAAAACGATAAATGCAATGTCACTGGGGCTCTGGGCTCATCCAGGATCAACTTTTTTTCTTTACTTTATTTAAGCTGGTTTGGGTTGAATTGCCTGAAAATTTGAGGCAACGTTCTATTTTTTGTTTTGGTTTTTTGAATTTAAAACCGAGTGGAATATGTTTTGGAGGTTTACTCATCAAGGCAGAAGGCATTGAAATGATAAACTGGAAATATCATCCCATAAAATTTTGTGTATTTTTTGTTGTGTATTCTCACCAGTTGTGTTATGAAATTTAAATACATAAAAGGTGTTGAAAGCTTCTGATATTGATGAAGACAATTGGGAGTCATGAATTCTTTTAAGTTTTTGAAATGTGGTGCATCATCTCTAGAACTGATGAAATAGTTGAGTAAAATTTCCCATATTTGATCAAAATCTCGACTGCGAATAAGTACTGAAAAATGATCAGTGTGACCATTTTTTCAGAATTGCATTATTATTTTATCCATGGTTTAAAGCTCAACGCTGTCGCAATAACCTTTTCAACGATGTGCCTATTCTCCTTTCTCTTTTTATTGATCATTTTAAATGAAAAATGACAGGCAAAAATAAAGCCATTGTGATTTTTTTTCAAGAGAATTTAAACTTTATAAACGAAACAAAATTTTTCTACTCATAGACTCATACTAACAAAAGTCCTACAACATCTTGGTTGTAATATTTTTTTCCGACAAATTGCCCCTGAACATAATGGAATGTTAAAATTATCGTAGACTTTTGCAAACGATGGCTAGGCTTATCAAATTCATATTACAAAAGCCCCTCAAGTAAGACTTATCACACTGTTTTGAAAAAAGATAAAATTTTCAAAGAATTTCTTTATTAATTTAAATTAATATTTATTCATCTAGAACAATAATTTGCAAGAATTTCTTTTAATACAAAAAAAAGAATATTGAAAAAAACCATCCAGAAAATTTCTAATTTAATTAAAACTCACATTCAAATACAAAAAGAGCGACAGAGTGAGAGAGACAAAGCTCAAAAAAAGATAAAATAGTACACATCCCTCCTCTTAATTCATCACAGAGAACTTGCCACCAGCAATTAAAATAACGAACCCCAGAACAAACAGCAAAAGAAACAAACGAAAAAAAACCGTCTGCCTTCATTTGCATGAAACGCACACAGCAAATTGAATACTAGCTACCGTTATAATTAATACATTCAAAACAGACTTCATTCCATTTTTTCCTCACTGATTCCCTTTTCTGTATGTGTGAAATTCAATTTTGATGGATAAAAGATGCATCACACCGGAAAGAGTCCATCATTGCGAGCACACAAAAAATGATGAATTAATCCAGCGAACTGTCTTTTATGATGATGGCGCGGTGGCGGTGTAGCGCGGCATCAGTGCTCGTTATCCTCGATGAAAGTATAAATTAATCCAATGGCAGTAGCAACAGCAACAACACCAGCCCCAAAGGGAAAAGGAAAAATAATACAATTACGTACAATCGACGTCAAGTAATTTTAAATTCCATATTTGTCCGTGTCCTTCTTCTTAACCAATGTGGCAATGTCACAACTCAGTTATAAGTTATTGTAATTTCGAGAGTAAACTTTAATCGTTTAATATTCCAATTATAATATGTTCCTGAAGAAAAACAAAATTACAAAAAACCTCTTCCAGGAGCCCAGGGCCGCAGATTTCAATTAACACTTTTTTTTTTATTTTTTTTTTTCAAATTTTCGTGAATGTGAAACTGCGGACTAAATGGTAAGTGATGGGGAAATAAAAGTTGATCCTTCCTTCGAAAAGCATTGTATGCACCAACTTTGCGGCATTGTTCTTTTTTTTAAGAGTATTCAGGCGTTAAAACAACAAAAAAAAAGGTAAAAACAAAACTATGAAAGGTCCTTTCAACACTCGTTTGGATGTTTAATACTTTTTGCCAACTTAAATATTCGAATTTCGAAGCATTCAGATTCAGACAAAGTTTTGGAGAGAAAATAAAAAAAATGTTTTTGCAGAATTCATTTTCGATTTCATAAAAATTAATATTTAAATTTAAAAAAATATATGTGTATAGTTTTTTTCTTTTTAAATTATCAAACAAATTTGTTTTGTTTGTTTTTAATTTCTTTTCAAACAAAATTACTAAAACAAAAAATTAGAGTTTTAAATTAAAAAAAAAATTGTAAAACACTATTTATATAATGTAGATATATATATATATTAATATATTTATGTAAATTTGTTTTTTTAAGTAAAAAATGTTCATGCACACCTCAATCTTGCGTCCCTCAACCACAGTGCCGTGAAGACGTTCGCGTGCTCTCTCCGCATCGCTACTATTAGCGAATGTTACAAAACCGAATCCCTACATGCAAAGGACAGAACAAAGATACATGCAATTTTGTATTGGTTGATTTTTTTGTTTTTTTTTTTTTAATAGATATTTGTTTGTTTTATAATAAATATATACTTAAACTAAATTTCTATAAAATAATTTCATAAATTTTTCTTTTCCTAAAAATTCTTAAATATGTTTATGTCAAATATTTATAATATAAAAAAAGAATAAACAGGATTTGCTTAAAAACAACGTGCAATAAATAAATTTTAAAATATCTTTTGTTTAAACTATTTAATGTATTTCATAAACTGAGAATATTTTTAGCTGGCTTACTTATTTGTATTCAAGTTTCATAACTCTTTAACACTCTATAAAAATAAAGACCACTTACAAATTTTATTCATGTCTAGATAGTTATCCGTAAGGCCTGGTTCACACGGGAATACACCGCACGCGTTTAAGTAGTATAAATCCAGACGGCAATCATACAAACGTCGTGTAAAAGGTTCTATGTAGAACGCCACTGCTCATTCGCACGAATTTATACTGCAACAAAACGTGCGGTCATTGCCGTGTGAACCAGGCCTAAGATTTTACTCTCGGAGAGTCCATTACTTCTAAGTTAGTTTTATACGCTGATCTTGAACTTGACAAAAGCGAATCTATAGACATGTCTGCGCCCCAGCTGCTGTAGGGGATGAACAGTCAAATTTTAAAGTTCTCAATTTAAAAAAAAAAACACAAACACAAAATTGACTTCACTGTAAATTTTTTGTTTTCAAATAAAGGATTTCAAAATTTGGACTTATTCTATTCTTGAATAGTGATTTCTCTCTGCTTAAATTTTAACATAGTGATTTTTCCTTATTTCAAACAAATCCTAGCCCAGAAGAATAGTCAAAATGAAAAATCAACCATTTTTAGAATCATCTACACCCACACTCTTAATACCATACGAGTCTTTACCGTTCAAGATCGATATATAAGAAAAATGAACAAAAATCAAAAATCGTCTCTAAGAAAAAAACTTCGAAATTAATTCAGACATTTGAAAACTAAGAAAAAACCATTCTATCTCCTGCTATTTTATTTATTTTCAGTATCTCCTTTACGTACGTGTGTATATATCAGTGCAAACAACATCCTTTTCTCTACTAAGGATAACTCTACAAATTAATCTTCAAAAACAGCACAGCATAAAACAACATTTTTTTCTTTTATCTTTATCTCGTCGTCCACATTCCTCGACGAATAACAAAACTTCGATACATTAAAAAAAATGTATTTTTTTACTTTTGCTTGCCGGAGGATATGTCTAAAGTTTTTGCGGCAGTCTGGCTCCTTGCACATAGTTTTGCCAACCTGATTGTTGTTGGAGATTAAGATTTGTTAGCAAATTTTCATGTCCTTCTTAATTCCCATAACAACACTCTGTTTTCCCCGATTTGGTTGTGTTTGTAACGGTTTTTCGTTTTGTTTCTTTGAATTGTTTTTTTTTTTTGTTATTCGTTTGGGATTTTTATTTTTTTTGTCGCAATTTTATTTGCATCCCGTATGCTATAGTTGAGATAGTGTATGTGAAGTTTTTTCTTCTCTTCCTCTTTATTTAGTTTTGTATGTTTATGTGAGATTATACGGCGAGTGGATAAAACACATGCAGTATGCATAAAGAACAAAACATTTTAGATTTTTTTTTAGCTTTTTCGAGTTGTCGTTTGCAGGATGCGAGCTTAGATGATTAAGTGCATTCACATAAACCAAAGAACTTGATGTATGTCCTTTGGAGATAAGAACTCTGGTTGGATTTTGAATTAACAAAACAAAAAAGTATATTTTGTTGTCACTTAAACTGACTCCCAAAAGTATAGGTAATCATGTGGAAAAAGGAATAGATAATAAGAGAGGGAGAGAGTCCTTTCAATATTATCTGGGGATTTTACATTTTGTAACTCCTTCAATCGTACATTTATCTCACAGTCGAGGTGGAAAATTTATTTTTCTTTAATGCCCTTAAAAGTTCACCAAAGGTAAATTGAAAACAGGACGCCAACAACAAAACAAATCGCACACTGTTTTTGATCTAGGAATGTTCTCAATTCAAGAAATGTGTAATGTGGAACAAGAAGGACAATCGACCTGACCTCCCAACCCCGTCCTCCAACAATAAAATAAGTGAATATGTGTGTTAAGCTCTTGACTGGATGTGTCTGTAAAACAGGCACAATGGTTTAGTTTGAAGATGGCTGCGAGACACGACCCCAATATAAGAAGAGGGCACATAAACTATACTCGTATATAAATACAGCAGCAGTCAAGATTATCAACATCGAGTGGTGTACCGTGTAGGTACTATGTTGTAACAGAAGTCAGAGCATGATCAGGACCAGCAACAGAAGCAGCAGCCATAGCTGAATGAAATGCTTGACAGGGAGTTTAAAGTAGGTGCATGGAGTATATATCCTGTTTTGTGTAGTATGCCTGAAGTGAACTTTGTGAGTCCTCCCCCGCCAGGCAATTGAATATTCATAAAGCTTCTCTTTCTCTATATTTGGTGTTGTAGATACTACGAGTACGTTCGTTCGTTGTTGCTTTCTGACATTGATGTTAAGAAGGAAATGTGTAATTTGAAATGCATGGGCACATGCACATGACAGAAAGTTGCATTTTTAGAAAGCAAACGAAGAAATTTCTTCTTTTTTTTTTCATTTTATATCTCATAAGGATAAAATAATGTATGTATATATGAGAAGGGTTTAAAAAGATAAAAGTTCAGACGATTTATTCAAACAAAACTGACATAAGACCATTCATTTTTTTTTTGAGTTTATTTAGGTAGCAGCTTTTGAAGTATATAGTCTCAAGATATAATTAATTAGTCAGCGTGATGGTACAAGTCATGAACTACAATATTTTTAATTTTTTCTTGAAATATTTTTTTTAATTATGCAGATTCACGAAGATAGGAGACAGACAACTTTTTGACGTGAGATACTTATTAAGATAAAGTGAAAAATATTTCAAACCCGACAGAACAGACTTTAAATACTTTGTATAAGGTCATAGCTGCCATCAATAAGCCAGATGCAATCATGTCGTTTTTTATCATTATTTGCTTAAGCAACTATTAAAACTCGATGCTTTGCAAACAGTCCATAGAAGCTGTTCGTAAAATAGGGACCGAAACCATAGAATATCATTGCCAAATTGGGTTGATAGGATGAACCACTGAAAAGCAAGACGAGTTAATAATTTGAATTATGTAAATAACATTCCATAAATAATTGGAAGGTTTACTCTTTTCAATTGAACAACAATCGTTTCTTCTTTGTACCTTCAGTAATTTTAAAAGGACATTCCGCAGATGGCTTTCCCTTTATTTACTCCTCTGATGTAAAACTCCATCCAGACAAAAACAAAATCCAAATGTAACCCATGTCTTTTCATCTAATTATCTTTATCTCTGCCATGTCTGACAAATAAAGCACCCAGGCCCTTGATCTTTAATCTTTACCAACCAATACTAACCAGCTCTAATAAACAAACCAAATACAAACACAAAATATCTCGAAAATGTGCAAAACTTTCGAAAACATTTTCGATTTCCTCTCATTCTAATAAAATTTTGCTTCAAAACACAGTTCATTCAAAATAATGGTTAGTTACTTGGGAACTATGAAAATCATTTGAATTCCTTCTTTCTCTTCTATAATAAACGTATACCCTACACACTTTGCAACAATATAAAGTTTATTACAAATAATATTCTCATTGGAGAACATTTCACTATAAAACTGCATCATATACTCGTACTGCAATGTCGTTATACTTTTGTTTTCCAGTTTGTGCATGCGAAGAAGAACATTGAATACAATGCACACATTACTAAAGTTTAGTGTATTTGGTTTAAGGAAACGGTAATTATAAAGCATCCTTGCTTGCTAGCTTTTATCCCTAATTTTATTAACTCCCAAAAAGATACACCAACGCGTACACACTCATGCAAAGAGCAACCAAAGTACACGCAAATATCATCTAAAATGTTAATAGTTTAATAAAATTTTACGACCGTACTTCCATCCAGTTGTTGTCGGGCAGCAACCAGGGCCAGCTGTGTTGGGAGGATTTTTCATCGAGCTTTTGGGCGAAATGTAATGAAAGTCTATTTTTGTTGAAGCTGAAAATGGTTTATCTGGTTGCTATTGTTTATGTAGCACTAACGCTTACAATCTATTTAATACTTAAAAGACATCCAGCGAACTTTAAGTGTTAAAATTGGTGAAGCAACATAAAAATATTTAGCATTTGATCTATTTCATTCGAAACTGATACCTCTGATGCATGATTTGTCATATTTGACAATTGCTTACAAAAATTGTTGATATATTTGACCATTACTCAGCAGCGATAAGATACAAGATATTTTAAAATGGAATTTCAGGTAGACTTCGTATATCTGACAGGTTTTATACAGTATGAGACTCTGCTTACAATTATTTTGGTCTTATTTGACTAGGATTCAACGGACTTTTGGTGTCGAAACTGGTAAAGATGAGAGATGCTCATATAATAAAACTTATAAAATAACAAGGAATTCTTTATTGCTATTCAGCGCACTTTTCCAGTCGATATTAATAGATGTGATAAATTATGTTTTATAGAATTGGTGTATCAATACAATATCGTTTAACATTGAATTCAGCACATGTTAAATGCCAAGTCTAATATAGTTACAAGATGGTTTTGTAATAAAAGATTACTGCTTACAAATTTTCAATACGATAGAATCACATTCAGTTAGATTTTTGTGTTTTTGTTATGTTTTATTTCCTGTACTAGAGTGATTCTTACAACTTGTTTAATACTTGAGTTCTATTCAGCGGTTTTTAAGTGAGATGCTTAATTTTGTTGATACTTAATTCCTATTCAGCGGATTTTACATTTTACGCCATGTACATGGCGCATAAAGACTAGGATGCAGCCCTGTGCCACATCTTCTATCGTATGTCTATCCCTTGCTCTCTTACATTATAATAAAATGGAAAATCATCGTGAACGAATATTTTCTTCTGACATTTTATGCAAACGTCTTTATCTCCATTTTAATGTTCCCCAGCAAAAAGTAGCAAATGGAATTAGTGTGCTTCTCCTGGTGCTGTAGCTGCTGTTATGGGTCGATGTTCTATTCCCTATAGCCTTGATTCTGTCGCCCGGCCTATCCTTATATACGAGTATACATGTTTTTCCTTTTTGGCACAAAATTTAATTGCAAAATTAAAAAGCACTCTCTTTTACACTTTTACTCTCTCCGCCATTCTTGATTTTTTTTTTGTTTTATTAATTTTTTAACAGAGTAGAAAGTTCAAGTCTTAACTTATTAGACACTTTCAAAAATGTTCAAAACTGCTCCACGTCCTGAGGGCCGGTGTGTCTTAAGGAACTATGAAACATTCTGGGTTACTTAAAAGTAGAAACTTCTACTTCATCGAAGCAAAAGTAACTTGAGTTGGTTCTTTAAAGTGTTTCAAGATGTGCTCTAGTGATCATTGAGGTTTGCCCGGATGTTCTTCTTGTTAAAAAAAAATATATATTTATATATGTATGTATAGAGACCATCTTTTATCACAAAAGTAAACCAGACCAGATGTGAACGAGTGGGTTTATTTGATTTGAGGTTTTTTCTTAAAGAAAATATTAACTTTCGGGTGAAAAAGTTTTTCTTCATTGGCAAATACTCATAGTAAGAAAGAAAATGATATGTAATCATATAACAGAGAAAGAATGGAAGTGTTTTATATTTTTGTCACAAAATCAGCTATCACAGCTATCAGAAGTCGTGAGAAGGATACTTTTGGAAGTATTTAATTGCGAGAGTGCGGTGCTAACTTTGGCTAAACATACATAGGGATACATAAGGTTCTTTAATGGAGTTTAGATGTTACTTAGGGATATTTACCATTTGGGAGTTTTGTGGGAGTAATTTTTGTCTAAAACGAATTCATGATGTTTTAGAGTTTTGGATTCATTTAATTACAAAACGAGATTTGCCATTTCGTTAAAAGGCACTTTAACTTCCACTTTGAAGTTAGAATTCCAGTAAAGAGTTATATTGTATTGTTTAGGTAACATTTATTTGTGAACTTAGAAAGGAATCGATATTATTGTTGTAAAAATTGCTGAAGCACGGAAGAGTGTCAGCAATTATCTTTTGATGCTTTTCAAATTGGTGGGGAATGTTTTGAGTGCATTGCTGATTCTCCTCAAAATAGGTGATATAAGAAAAATTAGTAAAAAGAACCATTTGGATAAGATTTAAGAAAATTTGGTAATGAGAATCATTTAGATTAGATTTTTTCAAATCTACTCCCACATAAGATAAAAATTAAACAAAGTAGACCGATAAACTTCTTTTTAAGAGTATGTGGACTCTGTTTTTTAATCAAACTTTAAAACATGAGATTTTTTTAGTGTATGTTCAGATAAACTAACAAAGCGGGAGTACAATCTACTCCCATATCAGACTTTGCGCCCTTAAGACCAACAAAATAATACAAAAAATATTTTATTTTTAAGATTTTCCCAGACTTAAGGAGCTATGTGCATAGTGCACGTTCAAGAATTTAAATAGAGTTTACAAGAAGACACAAATATTTTGAGATTCTGAATATATCACAATAAAAACGAAAAAAGAACACAGTTAGTCATTCCACATTCGTGTTGTGAGTCTTAAGGAAGAATCTTTGGAATTGACAAATTTATCTGAAAATGGACTCAAGGACAAATTGATGGGGACTCAGAGAGGAGGTACTTGCTCCATGGTTAAATAGTTTATGGGGAACAAGGGAACTGATCGTAGTCAATTCACAGAAGAAATGTTCATAAATAAGCGATAAAATAAGAAAATAAGTAGCGGTCAGCCTGAACTGTACATAATTTGTTGGCTTATAACAAGTAAACGAATATTGATGATTTTAACTATGATAACATTTTCAAGAAAATAGTGAAATTTCTTCAAAACAATTGAATCTAAAAATTATTTGAATCAAATGTGTTCTAAATAGTAAGGAAGTATACATATAAAATATTTTAAGTAAGTACCTACGTTTTGAGAGCGAGACTGAGAATTTTTTGAACTTTTAAAATTTTAACAAGATCGTTAAGAGAACATAAGTCTCACATCCAGACCTTTTTTACACTCAAAAATTGTCAAAATATTGTTGAGTCATTACAAAAAAAATTACAACCTTTATGAAACAATTTCCTTAAAAAATTAATACAAAAAGTAAGCCAGCATTTTGAGTGTTTTTCTTTTATATGCAATACTACTTAATTCTTATTTTAGATTTAACATTTAATTAAATATTTTTAAAAGTAGCAAATACAGTAGCTACTTGACAAACAAAACAAGAAATATAAATCGAATATAAAAAAAAAAAAACATTCCTTATAGAAACAAAACAGAATAAATGAGACTTTTACAAACAAGAACACAATACAATTAATTTATGTCATAAAAATAACAACAAGGTAAAATACTGCAAACATAAAAGTAGATTACATAAAAGTAAACATAATTTAATTATTTATTTACATTTAAGAAATCAAAATTAATAAAAATAAAACCATTGATTCTTATTTTTTTTAAATTATAAAAATAATAAAAGGTGAAGAAATTTAAATAAAAAAAAATAAAAACAAAAATTGTAAGACCGTACATAGTTTGATTTATTTTGGTTTGTTTATAAAATACTTCATTAACTGTCATAATTTGTAATTTTTTCTATTTTCGTTAATTTTTATCGCAAATTGTTTTTAAGCAAATTTCTTCTTTTAGTGTATAAAACTTAACATAATAATAAATATGCATATTCATTTTTGTTAAATAAAATCATTGCCGAGCAATTAAAAAAAAATGAATGCACATGGAAAACACTTTTTGTTTTTCTTTTTTAAGACTTAAATATGTATAAACATAGGTGGTGTGTTAAATATTTTGACATAAGGACTTTTTTATAACGAATGCAACTTTTGGTTATGATTAAAATAATTGGTTTTGCAAAGTATCACAAAATATTATTTATTCAATTCTATAAATAGAAACCCTTTGGGGACATTTTTTCTATACAAAAATACACATATTCTGAAGATAAAAATTTTACGAATACAAACATTTTAAATAAAATATTAAAATAAAAAATTGATTCTCTTACTTATTTTCAAAATAAAATTGCATTCTTTTTTAAATATAGCTTCAGCGGACAGACAAACAATATTGTTTTTCTTTTTAAATAACACCTAACTTATTTTATAAATTTTCTAATCATACAAAATTCTTTAAAAAAAAACAGGATTTTCTTTGTATGGCAAAAAAAATTAACAACAACATTTATGAAAAACAAATACATACCTTGCTGCCACGCTCATTGAATATAATTTCTACATCAAGTATTGTTCCAAATTGCTAATTATATTTGGTTTTGGAATAGTTTTTTTTTGGACGCATTTCAGTTTTGTATTGAGGGATTTTTTTTTTGATTTGGATTTGTAAACGGATGCAAAACGACCACAAATCAAGGGGTTGGTTTTGTTTTGATTTTTTTTTTTAATTCGAATTGAATTATTTCAGTTGAGGGAGGAACGATCAATAAAAAGAAAAAAAAAAGAAAATAGTTTTTCAATATTAAAACAAATTGGTATACAATCAAGAGCGAGTAAAATTAAACAAAAAAAAATTTAAAACTATGTATTATATTATTTGTAACAAAAAAAAATTTGAAACAAAATGTTTTAAAAATTCAACTCCGAATGCAACAAAACATTCAAAAGTCCCAAAGAAAAAACATTTGTAACTCTATAAATGTACTGACTCTATTTAGCAACTATATCTTTTGTGTTTGTTTGCGTATAGGTCGCATTTTTTTTGGAAGGATATACGTGATAACTTACCCCAAACATTGCACGCAAATCAGGATCACGAAATCTGAATGGAATATTCGAGACATGCAGTCTCTTTGGCTGACTCTTGTGATCGATGGGGACTAGAGCTGAGGCCAAGGATGCGGCGGGTGTTGTCTGGACAGCAGATGTCATGATTCCACTGGCAGCCGCATTTAAGCACGCTATAACTTGTGATGTTGTCTGTGATGCTACGGTACTGGACGATACGGCAGTTGGGCCGGCGATGTTTGCCTGCAAACTGGATGGAAGACCACTGACAATGGATGACACAATTGTGGCAGTATCGAGTCCTGACGATGTCGTGGCCGAACTTCCGGGCACGGTGCCAACGCCGCCCATCCCACTTGCGACCACAGATGGCGCCATTTGTTGGGGGCTTGTTGTAACTGTTGACATATTGCTGCTGCTCTGTGATGCAACCGCAGCAGCCATGGCAGCGGCGGCAGCATTTGTGTTGTTGAGGATCATCTGTGTGGTGACAGCTGACTGATTTGCACTGTTCATGTCGAGCAGGCCTCCGGCTGCGCTGGTGACTATGCCATTTGTTGTGGGTGTGGCACCGCCCGCCGACGATGTATTATTTGCACTGGAAATCGCCGCATTTACGCCGAGAGTGATGCCAGTTACGAGACTTGTACTGCCTACTGATGACGTTGTAGCTGCTGCTGCTGATATGCTAATTGGTGTTGATCCACCTCCTCCGCCACCACCGCCAGCTGAGCCTGCGGTGCTATTTTGTCCAGCATTTAATTCTGGTTCGGTTTTGATCAATACTGATGACTGTGAAAACAGAAGAAAATAAAATTATAAATAAATTTAATTTAAAATATGAAAATTAGGAGATATTTGGAAGGGGGGCAAGGACAAAGCGTAAGCAGTGGGACTGCTGGAAAAAAAACACACCATAGGCGAAAATGTGAACAACAAACAACAAAAACCAAATGTATGTATGTATATTATTATGAATGCCTTTGATTACAAAATTCCTTGAAATATAAATTCTAGAAAATACATGCGATTTCGAAAAAAAGATACAAGATACAAATCCTTAAAATTAAACACTGTTTTTTTTCAAATTCCATCCACCACAAATTCTTTAATGATAATATTTTGTATAGGGGTAAAAATCACATTTCACAAAGTATTAGCTCTACACATAGCAAAATAATAACAAAAAAAAAAAACTAATAATGTTTATAATATAAATTTTAAATAAAAAAAGAATAAATTGTATATTTTTAACAATGTTTTTTTTTTTTGTATCGAGCAGGATGATAAAAACGGATTTTTCTACCTAGGCATGTTCTGTGAGTGAAATTTTAAGGGAAATTTACCAAGAAAGTATCCCTACGATAAAAAAAAAATATCGCATGCCATTAATTGAAATCTTAACGCCTTATCGCCAAGTTCAAGTTTTTTTTTACAAAAATCATGATTTTCTTAAATAGTGGGTGGACAAAAATTTAATAAAAAAATAAATGTTTAAAAATTCGAGTACGAATCCATTTACGAAATTCAAAATACCTCTGTCTCGCAATGAATTTGAGGATAGAAATTGATTTTCAAAAAGTTCGTTACCTAATTTTTCTTACAAAGTTAAAAAAAAGTTCATAGCTGTGGTTGTCAAAAAAAAAGTTTAAAACCATTTGTCAGCAAATTAAGTCACATAAAAGATTTTGATGGCTTAGCAATTAAATATTTAATTGTTTCAACTGGGTTCATTAAAAATTATTCCACCATTATCATAATACATTTTTACCACATCCCACATTTAAGCACACAACTACTAGTTTCTGGCATTGTGACAATTAAGCTTTTTTTTTCATTATTTTCCACATCATATTTAAGATGAAAAAAAAACTCTGCCAGAATGGCAAACAAAAGTTAAATCCCCATAACTTAACCCCGTATTAAACTGCAAATTTTTGCTCAAGAACTTTCATCATCCATCAAAACAGAATTCCTAGATATTGTCAGATCATACAAAAATCCCTAAATCGTAACATTACCCAGATGAGGACAGAGAGTTTTGTGCGCGCAACGTCAACAATTCGAAATGGTTAAATAAAGGAAATATTCACAAAATATATATGTATGTACCTACACACCACTGTACAAACTCACATACAGAGGCAAGTCCTACACACTCGAAGGTTGATATTAGAAAAATAATACAAAACCAAAAAGGACTTATTTTTATGTGAAAAAGCTCTTGATGGTCCCTTGATAGGGGTTATACTCGTAGGATACGGTCGATGGCACAATCCGAAGCCCTCGTCAAAACGTCATTTCTATCAGCATCGCACACAATACAGCTTCTGTCATCCCGTTTCAAGAACCGAACAATAGAAATGCCACCGCGCTGCTGCTTCTGCTGCTCGAGCAACATTGTTTCAGTTTAATTAAAATGCTCGAACTCAAATGTTAGCATATCATTATAAGTTCTTGCGGTTAGATGGAAGTCGGGTCGGGTCGAGTCGACTTGGATCGTATCCATCCCAGAGCCCAGATCCTGGCTGATGCTGTGACATGAGTATTGTTCGTAGTAAGTCGAATGAAAGTGTGTAAAATGAATTGAATATGTATTTATTTTGTGCTTTTTTTTGTTCCGTTTCGTTTTTGTCTTAGCTCGTGGGGAAAAAAATGGTCGTTTTTGTTCTTTCAGATTCTGTCTTCTCGTTTCCTTTCCACTAAATGGGATAGAAAAAGGAATTCTGTTTATAGTAAACTCGGTGTTAATGGATATTCTAATTTGCGATAAGTATACCTACTATATACTCCCCGAGTGGGACGAAACATTCTCCAATGGTTTTTCTCCTTTTGTACTTGAATATTTTCTACAAGGAAATAATGTCCTTGGAGAATTTCTCGTAGAGGGTAAGAATGTAAGGGCTGATTTGTCTTAGATGGGATTTCATAGTTATATTTGAATGACATTAAATTTAATTTTTTAATAAATGGTTGAATAAAAACTTGTTATTCTAAATACAAAGAAGACCAAGTGTTTATAGTCTTGACATTTAAACTAAAGCTTCTTACGTTAATTTCTTTAATTTAATAAAACAATAAGTATAACAAGCTATTTCAAACCATGTTATTAAATAGTGCTAGGTTTTCTCCTCGGCTGATTAACTTTTTTCTGTACATGTATTTAATAAAGTTAGACAAAATAATTGAGATATGGGACTGAAATATATTTAAATGTTGATTTTGAGTATGAAATTCGATGTCATTCATTTGACCACCGCTAGCCCATTTGAAGTGATGGATTCTTGGGAGGCAATTTCTTATTACTCTCCCACTAACATTTTCCGGAATGTTGACAGTTTTTTTTTGTTTTTATTCTGAGCATCTGTAAAATTTTAGGCTTGTTGTCATAATCCATAGAATTGCATGATAGGGATGGACAATCAAACGGACCATTTCTCGAGATTACACGATTACCGGACTTCCTCTTCAATAGATAAATTCATTTGACAAGCTGTATGTCATGTGGAACCATCTTGTTGGAATCACATATCGCCGATGTCAAACCCTTCAAATTTTCACCAAGAAATAGTCTTTCATAGCAAAATTCGTTATTTGGCTATCATTCTCATCGAAGAAGATTGCGGTTCAAACACACATCCGGCATGTAATGGATGCAATGGAGTCTCTTAAAACACATGTAAGGCTATTGCTATCCATTTTTCAATAACTTATAATTTCCTTATTGACAAATTTATGAAGCCAAAAGTGATCTTCAATGCTGAAGATTATTTTGGGACTTAATTCCCGATTTTCTTAGAACTTTTTCAAAACCAGATCAGAGAAGTTTCAACGCTTGAAACTACCAAAATGCTAAAGTGCCGCAGGTTAATTGATTTAGTAAGAGTGTAGGCCGAGATCTTAGCGCAATAACTATGATACAATGTGGACACAGATTTCCAATTCTTATGGTGACAAAACAAAAATACGGGGACGTTTTCGGTATTTTGACCGGTTCGTTATAAGATTATTCAAAAGCGAATATTTTGACCATTGAATCACGCAAAAACTTTGTAGTGGGAAGATTGCGACCAAAAATTGGAGTAAGTAATTGCTCTTATACAAATATTTTTTTTAACAAAAACACGTTAGTTTGAACCGAAGTCTTCTTTTTTTTAACATTGTGTGTTGTCAAATTTTATTTTTCTGCATTTCGACACCAGTGTTAAGGGGCCAATACATAAAGTACTTGTTGAACAAATGAAATGCAAAAACTTTTTTAATTTTGTTTAACACGGAACAACAAGTCTAGGAGACCTTAAACAATTGCTTTGGTTTCTTTCAAGAAGTAGGAAATTTCATTAATCTACCGTTTCTATAACTGAAAACAACAGGAGTTCAAAGAATAGAGAATGAACTTGTTGAATAGTTTATACATTTCAACTGACAATTGCGGACTGGCTAAAATTCAACAAGTAAGAAATAAACGTTTGCAGGAGTATTTATCAACTGATGGAATCGGGAAGATTATTTAGAATTTACTTAGTGGTAGAAATTTGGTTTATAAAGTGTTTAAGTTTTTATTCTGAATCGAACAGTGATTGTGAGATTCAAAAAAAGACAAATATTTTTTAAGAAAAAAAAAAATTACTTTATAGTAGAACCACATATGTTGTCTGTGTGTGGTGTACAAAATATTCATTATCTTACTGAAAGTCCTTCCTATATATAACGTTCGTTCACTAATAAAAGAAAAGAGCTGATTCTAGATAAAATATTTTTTTTTTAGAGATTTTACGACTCATCGTGTAAGAAATACTTGTTGAACTGGTTCATCAAGTCGAGGGAATTTTTTTCAGTTGACAATTGTTACGCTTTTCATTGAGTTACAGAAATGATTTTCACTTGTTAAACAAACATAGTTGAACTATTAAAGCAACAATCTGCCAATTCAATTTAACGTGACACCAGTGTTAAACACACATACAGGCCATCCAATGAGTTTCAACTTATTGATTTATGGCACCAGTTTTTTGTGTAGGGGATTGGCTCAGTGGATGGAGAGCTATCTCTGTGTGTAGAAAGTTCCCAGTTCCAAACAAGATTAAGTATCACAAAGTATTTTTGAATTAAAATAAATGCATTAGTTTACTTTCAGATTAATGCAAAACGTGCTGAGCATTAAAAGTTCAAGAGGCGTCTTTAAGAAGCATGGATTCATGACACAAATACAGGATAAAGGGTTGATTCAACATAGAAACATGTTATGCAAATGAACTAGATTTTGATGCTAAATTTTCAGGACATTGAAAATTGATGTTTAACTATCTAGATTTTCCTGTAAAATTTACAAGACTACTTATTTTAAGGCATAACGTTAAACTTACAAGGTGTCATGCAGTTTTACCTGGAACCTACGTTTATTTAACACGACACTAAAATCAGGTATCTGGTTAAGAAGTTGACCTTATCAACCGTGTTGAAAAATAACAATACAAATTTTCTTGAGTTTTAAGGTTATGCAAGGTATCTCAAAAACCTCAACTAGTTCAGCAATCCCGGGGTCCAGAGTATTTGAAATTATTAGAACAGTATAATCTGGTTTTAGATACATAACTGTGCTGTTTACCTTTCATTTAAGCGCCCCCTGGTAGATCCATAATACTAATTAATAATTTTCTTGAAATTTTCAAATTTCATCTTCCAAAATTTTTAAGAATCAATCAAAACGATTCAGACTTCTTATTGAAAGAATATAAATCGGGATTCACATTGATTTAAAATGTTTGAATATCACAGAGAGAAATAAATTGAATTGAACACAACAGATACATGAAAATCGGCCAAAAAGAAATCTCTGTCATTTATTCATCTTTATCTTTATTTCGAAACAAGATTCCAGGTCAAAATATGAAGCTTTAAAACTTCTTTCATCTCATACTCGTGTTATTCAAGAACAATAGCTAACAGAGAGGTTTTCTTTTAAAAACACTGTCTCTTCTCACAATTATTAGTTTCTCTGAAAAATAGCTAAGGACTTTCAATTTTTATTAAAAGCAGTGTACATAATTTGAATCAAAAAACTTAAGAAGTACACCGGTATTCATAAACGCAAATAAAACACGAATTATCTTTGGTCAGTGAGTTAAGTGATAAATCTTATTAATAAATCAAAATCCAAGGTAGTAAACTAACTCACCAAAATAGATATATTAAACGAGTAATTAAGTTAAAATTACTTCTGTCATTGTTGCCAAAAACTAGAAATAAAAGGAAACAGACGCTAGTGACACACATATTCACTTGCTTCTTACAACTTCAAATGAGAGAGTGTTAAGGTATGAGCCAAAGGTCACATTTTGTGAGAAAGTATATGTGCAGTTCAAAAAATAGTCTTTGGTAACAGCAGAGTTTTTGTTGACTGTAATAGATTTCATACGTGTAGTAGATTTTCGTTAAGATTTTTCACTTAGCGTGGATTAGCAGATTATATTTTTATTGATACGAAATTTTAATTCTTGAACTAACTCCAGATGGACGTTTTAGTTAATTTGTGAATTAAAAGATATCGTGCAATTTTTATTAATAGCGCTGATAGCAATTACAAAAAAAAAAACTCCAAATCCCTTTTACACAAAGAACCAATGAAATTATGTTCAAATCAAATTCTATAATTATCTCTAAATGCTATTCTCAAATGCATTTCATAATACTATTTCCCATACTATACTATAACTTACTATAAACGATGTTATGGTTCATTTGAAACGATAATTTTGCATCGTCAACTTAATAGAAAAAAAATGAGTGTAAATATCTTTGACAATCAATACTTCGTCATAAAATTCAATTCAGCTAAAAAGGAAGCAAAAAAACACCTCGCGACGAGAAAAATATTTCTTTTTTTTATTTGTAATTTCATTTTAGCTTTTCTTTACTTTTTAAATTCAAGATGAAATTTTCTCATCGCTGTTGAGTGGATTAGTTTAATAAAGTGCATAATCTTCTGTGCTATGTCATTTTGCTAAGGATTTACCATTTTATATGTACTTGCGCACTTTTTCCACTCCAATGAACTGTGGTCTAACGACCAACGCTGTTGATATATGTAGGTATAGAAAGTTTTACCGGTGGAGAGAGGAAAGGGGGACGGGGTTTAGGTAAGTAAAGAAGAAATATAATCAGTTGAAACACAGTTGAGGGATTTTCAACGTCCTTTTGTATTTTAATACAAAACTTTTCAGTGTTTTTTTTCAATTCGCTTAATGGATATCTCTTGGAGTACAAGGCCGTAGTTAGACGGGGTTCATAGGAGGAATAGATAAACCTTCCATTTTTTTTATTATGAAAATATATTTATCGAATAGAAAATTTTTAAAAATCAAATAAGAACTTGGAAACTCTTGGGTTCATTTATGTGAGAAATATTTTAAATGAATTTTATAAAAAGCAAAAAAAAAAGGAAAAATCGAGACAGGAATGTTAAACATAAAACCACCTACGACACAATTTTTTCTATCTACGGCCCTGCTTAGACATGGTTTTTACTATCAAGTTATTATATAAACATCCTTCAAACCTATGCACCTAAGGTGACATGTTTTCTGTCAAAGGCGCATATTATACGTGATGTCCTAGAAAATTGTATAAAACCATACATTTACGCAACAAATTGAGGATGGAGATGGAAGCCATTTCAGTTCGCCTGGCCGGATGATGAAAATCATAACAAATGACGAACGTATAAAATTTGGATCAAGTGTTGCATGACAAAAGTGTGGGCCACTTAGCAGGGTTGCTCAAACCACACACACGAACACTCAGTTATTGGCACATAAAAGTGCGTCACGTTTTTGCAACATCATCATAATAAGTCCAAAGATATATAAATTTTCCGAGGAGCCCAGGTTAACTTTGTGTGCGGATTAAAAAAAAAAAAAATAACAAGAATAAAGAGAAAAAAAAGAAAGAATTTTTATTTTTAATTTCCAAAGTAGATTCCATTCATATGAGTACAAACAATATCCAACACTGCTTTCTGCCTCATTCTGCTGATGTTGATGCTATTGCTGTCGCTCTGCTTGCAACCAAACAAGCTTACGCCTGAGGGCACAAACAAAGTTATTCAACTGAGTGGGATTTGTCACTGCATTTTCATGCTCCACTTGCCATCCAAATGATGAAGATAAAGAGGGGGGGGGGAGGGGGAGAAGGAGCAACTCAACGACACGAGGACTGAGAGTGTAATGTGGCTTGACGCTTCTCTGAATAGAATAAGTTTAAATTTATGCTAAGCAACAACAGGAAAAAAAAAATAAATAAAAATAAATAAAACACAGAAAAAGGACTTCTATTTTAAGCCATTGAGGAGATACAAAAGGTGACAGAATAAAAAGGTCCTTGAAGTTTTCAAAAAAAAAAAAAATTGTATTTTTGCACCTTGAGGGTGTGAAATGGTCAATTGCAGAGGAATTTTAGAATCCTTCTTTTTTTATGACACGAAATATCATTTAGGGCATCACCCAGAGGGATATAAAGCTGTTTGGAAGGATTTTTCTTTTATGAAATTTACATGAAGGCGATCACATTTACGAGTTGTACAATCTTTAAATTGCTGTTTAAGATTCGAGCGGGAGGTGTATGTATGATGAGAATTGCAAGGACTTAACAACTTCATTAGGTTTAAGTTTTCCAACTAAGTATTTTGTTTCCTGTGAGACTTTTTTGATGGTGGGATGAGAATTCATTATTTTGATTGGAAAATTTTGTAAATCATTAATTCTTTATGCAGAATATGTTTTTTTTTAGGTTTTATAATCCAAAATTAGCACAAATATTCAATTACTTGCCACCCAATAGTCAATATTAGGCGCCCCGATAAGTTTTGGCACCCAAAATTAACTAAAAACAGCTTAGTTCTTTACAATAAATAAAAATTATAAAAAGTATAAAAAAAATACAATTTTAGGACATATTTATATTTTTGCCTACGCTACGCGTAATGCACAAATTTAGCCAGTTTATATTTCTGAGATCTCAGAGGACTCAGAGCGCTCAAAAATAAAAACAGGATTCCTCTCAAAAATTCCTCACTTTTCCCCTTAAAAACTGAGACTGAAATTTTTTGGATTCGCTTGCTCAATGATTTTTTGTCGCAGTAAATAACATAAGAAGAAAAGAAAAAGAGAGTTGTTTTGACTTTTATGTGAGAAATACTGTTTATATTTTATTCTCCTGCTCTGTCAAAAAATTGAGGAAAAATACTGAGCGCTCAAGAAATATAAACTGACCAATTGGTTAACGCATTCATCAACAGCACTTTTATAACTGACCGATTGTCTTCAGTCATAATTTAAAATTTTAAGAGATGGCTTAACCGACGTCCCTGGTGGACAATTTTTGGCGGAATCAAATAATTTTGATATCTGAATTTGTTAATTAAATGCTTATTTGTTGCAAAAACCATCAATTTTTAACTTCAGTATTTTCGTATTATATAAGTTTCTGCCGAAACAAGTCTCAAGTTTGAAGTTAGTGCCTTTGGCCTAAAAGTTGATTGGCAACTTCCAACCTTCAAAATTGTAAAATTTCTTTCAGATTCCATTAGATTAGGTTTGAAAATATTTTCCAAAGCAATTTTTTTTCAAACACAGCTCTAAAATTAGTTATAGTCGATTGGTGACATTTCTAAGCATTTTGGACTATCTCTTTTAAATTTTAAATCTAACTTTTTTGTCATTTTTATACGAAAGATTAATCCAAGCACATATTTTAGGACATTTCAAATATAAACTTGACTCAGTTCACAATACTTTTTACTACTTTCAACAGTACTTTTTTAAGAAAATTAAAATTCTGGCTATGCTCTGACCTAAATTGTGAAAAGCCATTATTAAAAAAAATAGGCAGCACCACTGAGTTCAGCATCTACAAATCATAAAGTGAACCAATTTTCATTAATTTGTATCTAAAATTGGAATGGGAAATGATTTTTGTCGCGAAAATTCAACAAATGGACCACTGTGTGGCGGCTCTAAGTCTTTACTTTTTCCATACAATTTTGTGAAGGAATTTTATATTTTGTACCCAAGGCTTAGTGCCGCCCCACGCAGTGTGCCACCCCGGGCCAAAGACCTTATGGCCCTAGGATGAATACGCCACTGCCCATAGTACGTCAAACTGCTGGCAGAGGACTTTCGAAATTACACTTCCATCTTATTTGTATATTCATCTTCCTCCAGCAGGTCTTTCAAATTGTTATGAACCTTAATCCATACGTGAACTCAATAGAATGCCAATAAAAATGTAATTTCCTCCACCTCAACGCAAAAACAAAAAAAAAAAACATCACAATAATCAGATTTTCTATCTAGCCTATCCTGCCTAATTTTACTCAATTTATTTTGTCCATTCAAATGGCAGAAATCATCAAAAATCTCACTGTGACACTTTTATGCTTACGAAGCAAGAACAAAAAATCGGATATAGGATTATTTAACAGTTATTTGAACACCCTGATGATAAAAGCTTTATACATAAACACATACATATGTAGGTACATAAAAATAGAACAAAAAAAAGGAAGTCAAACAAAAAACCTAACACCTTGCATTTGAAGTTCGTCTTATACAAACGACGAATATATAAGGAAAAAAAACCGCATTGAAGCAAAAAATGCCTTATGTGGAGAAAACGTGTTTGGCATAGGGATTAATCTAGTTACTGGTCCTTTTTTGTGTTCTTCACGAGAATGTGCCTGGCAGGTTTTTTTTTTTCTGCCGTCTCCTTAACGTTAACTATTTTTGCTCTGAAAAAAGGTCAATCCAATGAAGAATACTTTGTCGAATTTTCTTTCAGAATTACTATATGATAAATTATATTTGGTAATAAGAAAAAAAAGAACACAAAATGAAAAAAAAAAAAAAATAATGAAATGTCCTTTTGTTTTCTGGGTGTGTCATTGTTTTTATCTTTTGGATAAAACCATCCTAGCTTCACCGGGGTAAAATTGATGTTTTTTTTAATTAAATAACTTTTATACCCCAAATATGAGATTTAAATTTGGATGTCCTTTTTTTCTGCAAAATATAGAAAAGATCTTTGCTGAAAATACATCCTTTGCCTAACTATCACATCTAATAAACTTTGATATTTGTTGTAGAAAGTTCGGAGTATGCATCTCATTATTTTTATGTAAAGCCTTAGTCATTTTTAAATCCTTTTACTTAAAGACCATTCAGACAAAAACAATAAAGAAAAATGATAAACAGATGTACCCATAACCAACAGGCCAGGATTAAAATGAATCGAGTCAATTATTCAGGATTTTATTGCTACAAAACGAATTTAGAAGAAGATTGATGCCAAGGTAAAACACATTTTACTTAACTAAAATTACACGAAAATTCATTTATCTTTTTTTTGTTTGTCACCGGGTCGTTTAGTTTAGCTTTGTGATTGAAGACGAAGGAGGGCCAGAAGGAATATAAGTTGCATATCACGTTAATGTTTGTTCATTCTGTTAATATATGTTTACAAAGGAAAAACTCGGTAGGTAGGTGTAGTTACAATAATGTGAAATGTGTTGAAAGTTAATTAAACGGAAAATGTCACATTTGTCTCAATACTTTGACAACTTACAGTTGTAGTAGAAGTTGTTATAGTTAAGCGTTAGGGTGGATTATATGGCTTGAATTTCATTTAGATCTATTGTTTGGACAGGATAAGGAATTATATGTTTTTCTACCCTTGTTTTAATGTTTAGCGGTAAAATTAAGTTGGTAATGATAGACTTTATCTAACTAACCGTAAAATCGGAGGCTTTTATGTTTGAGTTATGAAGTTGTCGGAATAGAGGGGTGTTTATTTGGTAGAATTCTTGAAAGTGGATAGCAGGTATCATAAAAGACAAAATTGTATAAAGCATCAAAGCTCATAAACAACAAAATTTCAGGAAAATAAATTATACCACGGTTTTATGGAAAATCTATGAACAATAAAATAAGTTCGGATTTGTATAAGAATTTCAAGTTTTAAATAAGTTTTGTTTTTGTTTACGTACAACTTTGAGCGTAGGCCTGACATTTTGGAGTTATGTATGACTAAACACCGAATGACATAAACAATATACCAACACGGTAGTAAAGAGTGAATGTGTACAAACGGGTCATTGCGCTACTAGCACAATGGCCACCAGACTGGGTGTATCCTCACCAGAAAGACCACCAGACTGGGTGTATTCTCACCCTATTTTTAAGGATCTGGTCAGGAAATAGAAACCATTAAACACCTGCTCTGCGATTGTTCAAACCTCCTTCCGTTATTTTGGAAACAGGTTTGTTGGAGATCTGGACGATCTAGCGCAGCGCAGGTCTTATTGGCACACATGAAAAAATTCATAGAAAGTACAGGCTGGTTCACAAACGAACAAGTCTAGGTGAGCTAGTAGTTTAGGAGCATCTCTGCTTCATTTCGTAAGGGAATCACAATGGACCAATAGGCCCCCGTGTATGCAACAGACTCTGTGCTGTGCATGCCCCTCCTAACCTTACCTTAAAAGTGAATACATCCTTTCACACGTACCTATTGTAAACTTTTCACCAGACTGCAGGCTTTTTCAAAAAAAAAAAAAAAATTGCAGGTAGTTGGATAATATTTTTATGCCCAGCGATGGAAGGATCAAAGCATAGCTTCCTTCGCTGGGGTTAAACAAAATTCGATAAAAAGTGAGGATCTCAAGCCAGAGATGATATTGGTAACCTTTGCGTGGTACGTATGGCTCAATTTGATGGTGTGATGGCTCACATCTAGAGCTTTAAAAAACATAACAACATCGATAAACTTTGGTAAATTTAAAGAAAGTCTGCTCTAGTACCAAGGGGCACTAAGAATTCATGCATTCTTCACGTTTTCAATAAACTAATTTTCAGAAGTTTGCATTCAATTGATTACCTTTGAACGAATAAGGAATGTTTACAATCTTTTTAATGTGAAATGGATGCTGGTTGAGGAACTAAAATAACGAATTATGCTGCAGGATATGTTTACATGTAGTGATTGGTTTATGGTACAGCAGATATGAACGGAAAATTTGGGCTTTTAAAGAGTCCTCTACTTGGTGCAGGAATTTTCTCGGAAACTCTGGTACTAGCTAGCAAACTCCTTTAGACTTCCGGACTTTTACAGTTTCTTCCAAGCAGAGGTCTTGTCAGTGACAAAAGAAGTTAGGCAAATATCAATGATGGCGATACCACGAGCTGATATCACCTTCTTTATTGAAAGCAAAGCAGCATATAAAAGCAATTTCGCCACCGAGATACATTTGATGCTTGTAGCTTGCTGTCACGAAGAGCTTAGGGATCTTGGTTTGCAGCATAACACTAGACTCTGCTGGATTCCTGCCAACAGTGATGTACAGGAAAACGAGAGAGCTGAGCTGGTCACTTGATTCAAGTCAAACCGAACAATATATTAAAGAACCAACCTGTAGCATCAAAAAGATTGAACCTGCTTGAAACATGAGGCCTAACTATAGAAAGTTATGGCCAAATTTCAATAAGAACATGAAGATATCTTACAGCACCCAGCACTCTAGGTCTAGGGAATCATTTGCATGGCATGGTATAAAAGGCCACCTGTTTCCTAAAAATATCGAGGAGCGTCGGACAGAGCACAACATATAGAGTGGCAAAGGGTGTTTTATACGAAGTGCACCACTTATGCATAAACAAGCCTGGCTTAGGACTTTCTTTAATTCGTCGCAATTTACCGCTTAATCTAGAGCAGAGTTTATCAACCTTTTTTGTGCTATGCCCCACCAAGACATTATCAAAATGTTTATGTCCCGCCAACATTATCTTTAATTTTTAACACTCAAAATTTTGAAATTTTAAAAAACTTGAATAATTGAAAACTAGGAAGAAATAACTAGAAATGGGTATCTGGTGGCAGGTTAAGCGATTCTTCAAAGGAATTGGTAAATGAGCCATCAGGATTTTTTTCAAGTGGATTTGTAGAGAGAATTTCGCTTAGTCAAATGTGTTTGAAGTTTTTTCAATTTTTTCATAGAAAATTCTGCCCTCCAAAAATGAATCCAAAAAAAATTCGTCTGATACCCAGATCCAGGAAAGACATAATCATGGCATTTGTAACATTTATACTGGAAACTGACCAATAAGAGAGCATGCAGTGAAACTGGGTATTCACCAGATCACTCATTGTTGAAGTTATGTAGAGACCGGCACTCCGGCAGAAACAATGAAACAGTTGTTCATTTTCTTGCTGTAAATGGCCACCTATGTATGGCAAAAAATGAGAATAGAATAATTGAGAAAGACATTGTTTTTCAATCCGTAGAACGAACGAACTTTAACGACCAAATATTTGATTCTTTTCTAAACGCTTCTCATAGCTCCTGCAGCGTGAGAGCTCCGTCAAATTTCAAAGAAAATGAGCAGTGACTATGCGGACCAAGCACGTTTTTAGAAGGGAGTTTATGGTGACCAGCGGTCAGATGTTCTCGGAAAATAATTGTATTTTCTTCGCTCCAGAAACAATCAACGAGATTGTTTTAGGTGCGAATAACGATCGAATTGAATGAGTGTTCTATAAGTTGACATACATACACTACGAAACAACTTTAACCTTTATTCCAGATTTATTTTATGCATTGAATTTTCAGATGCTAACCACCATTAGAGTTTTACCAGGTGGCAAAATGGTTGGTCCGTTGGTCTGTCATGCCGGAGGTCTTGGTTTGATTTCCAGCCGCTACCATCTCAAAACAGAAATGTTTTTTCCGAGGTACTGCCTCTTGCGAGGAACTGAAAAATCTTCCAAGGGATGGAGAATGTGCTTCTCATTTAGTCGTTCAGACTCGGCATAAAATTGTATAGGTCTTCTAAATTTCTGCCAACAACACGCACACAGGAATGGTTGAGTTGTACGTCACAAGGATCTGGTTCTCCACGAGGTATTGCACAACCAAATTTATTTACTAAGCACCATAGAAGTCCTTGATTTGTCATCCGAAGAGAGGAGACACTGGAATGCCAGATTCAAATATGTAACTGGACAATGCTTCAACCCTGTAAACTGAGAAAAAAGCATAGATTTTTGGAACAAGCTTGATTTAATGAAGAAATACCTTAACAAAAATTCCACCGCAAGCCATTTTGTTACATACTTAACATGTTGCCTTCTCCTATTAAGAAACTCTTCGAAAGCTCTGTGCAAATATTTCTGCTTATGACTTATTCATCAAAAAACTGTATCTTTAATTAATTTAACCTCAAAACCAACAAAATTCATACAGAACTTCATCTACACGATATAATCGTATTTGACTGTAAGAATAAATACTAGAGAAAAAACCCTTACCACACCTCTACATGCATAAAGGGCAGTTCCACAGCAACCTTTAGTTCCGTCGTCCAAACATCAGAGAATCAATATTGAACATAAAGTTTCACCTCATTCTACAATTTTAATTTCCCTATTCTTGTTCCAGACATCCGTCGTCGGCCATCGTCATCATAGTCCATTCCCATTCCCAATGTATGAAGGGGCGGGGGAAAAGTTGAAAAAAAGAAATATCTTGCATTTAATTCTATTTGTAGATGAAAGCAAAAAGCAAAACGACAACCAAATCCAATGGATACGAGGACATTTTATAGGAAAAGAGGGAAAGCTCTAGAATTTCAATTTAAAGTTGAGTAACTGCATTCCAAAGCGGCATCCAGATAGCTGTGGATGAACAACAAAAGAGGAATGCATGTTTCTGCTAGTAAGAAAAATTTCTTATAAATAATTGAAAACACATTCCATGAAATCTTTTGTTGTTCTGAGGGCACACAAAAAAGCAAGCTCTTTGTCGTTGCAACTTTAAAAGGACGCACTGGACCTTAAACATCATCAGCTTAAGCTCTGAATTTGTAATAATAATTATAATACTATTTTCTTCTAAACTATGTACAAAACTTCCATTTTATTAAACTTTAAATGGAATTTTAAGGTATTTTAGAAAGGGAACAATAGAAATTTGTATATACACTCATTCGTACCCTTATGCGAGAGGAAAAAACATCAAGGATCAAAACAAATTACGGTTGACTAAACAGTTTTTAAATTATAAACACAGAATATCCTCAGGCCTGAGCAATTTAGTCTAATTGCTTTGCCTTAACAGGATCCAAAGAGAAGTAATGTAGCCCATAAGACGAGAATCCTGAATAACCATGTTGAGCCTGTGAATTTTAATTTGTACTGACCTTTCATTTTCTCTACTGGCTTCTTCTGTTTCTTATTCTTCTTCCAGTCTGGTGTTACGATTAAGTTTTTGAATTTCACATTGTGAGTGGGTTCTGTTGGAAAATTTAGTAGTCCTGTTGCTTGTTGCTGTGATATTAAGGGTTCAGCAGTTTTGTCTTCTCTTCAAGAAGGCACAAATCAGGGGATAAGTGTGTGTATGTTTGAATACAAACAAAAAAGAGACACAAGACCCTGACGATGATATTGGTAGGTCTATATTGATGTATCGACCTATCTATTCAAGGAATACACACAATTCTAAGGGAAAATAATGGTCAACTTAATTCACCATCAAGTCCTTTGTTCGACAAAATACATAAATCGAATTCAATCATGAACCCAATGACTCAATCTCAAAAGATATGTTAGTCCTGTGTGACATGATTGAAATTTGAAAGCTTGTTATGCCGTTAACATTGAATTGGGGATGAATTGGGTTCGAGGACATTAAATATATAACATTATATTATTCTCTTTGATGGTAAATATTGACCTTTGAACGAGCACAACAAGAGTAGGTACAATTTAAATAGGGGTGCTCTGAGTATATAAAGAGAAATTGTGTTTTAAAGAGGGGGGTACTTCCTGTACAGAAGCGCAATCAAACTGAAACTACCAAGGAAGGACATATCTAACATATATAATCCCTCAAGACACTTGGACACCTTTGTTGAAGAGAAAATAACACAAACTTTAACAAAATTGAAGATACAAAAATGTTTATTTTTAATTTAAAGAAATAAATTATTTTTATATTCTCAAGTGATTCAACAGGAAGAGCAAAAAGAAAATGGAAAGCAAATTTATAAATATGTATATATTTTAAGAGTTCTCGTGGGGGAAAGTATTATTAACTTTTGCCATTCTCTGAACCTTCACCAAGAGATAGAAGGAAACTAAACAATTTGCCGAAAGATTAAACAAAAAGAAAAAAATGCTAACAACCCTTAAATATTCACAAGACTGCCAGAGAATTAGATATTAGAAGAAGAAGTCATTTGTATAAGTAGTGCTCCCCGAAGTAACAAATCCTTTGGAATAAGAATAAGGGTTAATGCCTAAGGAAAATAATGCTTTTGTTAAAGGTAATTTTGTGCTTAGCGACATCTTAAGCCGTAACCGAAAAATTTGCTCCACCAATACCTGGTCCAGCAAAAAATAATAAGGTCGGAAATGAGTAGGAGAAAAAGAAGACAAAGTAAATGCTGTACGGAAGGACATTTCACGGAAGGTGGAATTAAAGAACTTCAGTTTCTATTTAAAAGGGTAATCCTAAGGCAACAGTCTCAACGGCTTTGGGGAGAAAATTTTTGTCAGCAGATTGGACTAATTTTAAATAATTGGAAAGACAAGATAAAAGCTTCCTCCACACGTGCCTACTGATTAAAGACTAATAAATAATTAAGAGGCTTTATCATTTATAACTTTAATGTGAAGAATTAAAGGCAAATCCTATGTTTATTAATGATATATAATTTCGACCATTTTATTGAGGCCATTACTAAGCTCAATACATTACCAGTGAGTTAAAAGTTTAATTTGGTTGCGCAATATACTCGACTTATACTCTTATTTCATGTTATGTTTTTTTTGCTGAACCTTAAAAACAAAGCTTTAACTTCAATGGGGAAGTAAAAGAAGCACCATGTGTTTCTACAGAATTAAAACAAACTTTAGCGAAGCTCAATAGTTCAAATACCATAAGTTTTGATACTTAGAATTTGATTCTATAGGAATTTTTTGTTTTCCATATTTTGATAATCTGCACAACTTATTGTCTTCACCTGATAATCAGAAGGCTGAATTTTTATATTCTTTCGACGCATCTCATTTAAACTACCTACCACTTGAAGTTAAGCACATAAAATTCGTTAAAGCTTCTATTGAATGTCTTTAGGGACTATTGGCCGACAGTGATTTCTACTAAGGAAGGAACAATAATTATAAATGTATAGAAATTTAATTTAAAGACAAATTTACTCCTCAAACTTTATGATCTAACTTCGTAAAAGAAGCTGCTGCAAAAGACATGCCAAGGAAAATCCAACCCCATATTTTGACATTATTTCACCTTCGTGTTTACTTGTTATGAGAAGCAAATTTTAATGTTGATATTAACCATTACTATTTTTTGTGAAAATAAATCGACATCGTTTCTGCATCTTTTTTAAAAGAATTATGGATTTCATACAGCTTCTCGTCACAAGCCTTATACAAAATACGGGCTTTAAAGTAGATATTTATCGAAGTTTGTACTTCTCGAGGTCTCTTAAATTAATTTTTGAAAGCTTGTACTTCAAGACTAAAAGAAAACTGCAAAGCTAAATAGATTTTTTTTTAAATAGATTAAAGAATCGGGTAAAGTAGATAACCTTGTACTGTTTTTTAAATTGAATGAAAAAAGAATACATTTCAAATTAATTGCTAATTTGTATGTAATTATTGGCAAAAGCTTAAGAATTTACAAATTTTGTAAACTAAGAGAACTTCATCTATATTTTTAGAGGTAAATACTTAAACAAATTAAATAAATAATTTGTTTGCAATAATTGCTTCACATTTAATAATTTTAATATGTATCATTTTAAAGCACTAAAAGCATTTAATTACCACTGAATATAAAATACACACACACCACCCAAGTGTAATTAAGCACTTAAGAGATTTCAAGTGGTGAAATTTTGTCTGTCACAAAAATCGAGTTCCATTAATCAACTTAATCCTAGCCAATAAGTATTTAATTCAATAAATTTATTAAATATGCACTTTTATTGATTGCAACTGAAAAAATTTAATAAAAATAAATGAGTTTCATCTTATTCAAGACTAATAATTATTAAAAAAAAAATATGTAGACTAAAGACAAAATAGAAATAATTTATAATTATAATAGTTTGACGCAGATAATTTTTTTTGGTTCGAGTGGTTTCAAATTAAAAAAAAAAAACATGGAAATGATATCTTTAGTATTTGTTGGTCTATTTCCTTAAAAAGAGAGAGAGACAGAGATGGGAAATAACTATTACTTTTTTTGTAGCTTATTTCTACTAAAATTTCAATTCAAAATAATTAGCAATGGAACTTTTTCGATTAAAATTTCACACAATTGATTGTCAAATCATCATCAATGATTTCATCAATTGCAAGTGAAACTGAAAAATTGATTTAAAATTTACATCTAATTGAAATAGTAATGGATTTTTGCAAATATTCAAAGGAGAGAATTGTGCTTATTACATTAAAGATAATTGATTTCTTGGATTGTATAATTCACTAAATTATTTTATTAACTAAAAATCACGTAAAATGCTGTTCACAAAACCAATAGGTATAATGAGCATATTTTTGTGTACGAATTACTGAAAAAAAAGAATCATTTCTGCTTTTGTGATGATTAATTTTGTTTTCAATTACATTAACTTAATTGAATTGCAAGTAATTGAAATTTTGTAATTCTTTGTAATTAGAAATGGACTTTTTACAATTAGATTAAAAAGTTATTGAAAAGGTGTTTTGCATTTTCAATTACAAGTAGCCAATTGTAATATACATATATTGTATTATTATTTCTGAAGTTAGTTTGAAAGTTTTTCTCAGGAAAGAGAAATAGTGCAAATGACAGGTCGTGGTTGTTTTGAATAGAATGTCAATTTTTTTAGAGAAAATAAAAGAGATTATAAATGCTTGGCGTATAATGGCAAGTGTGTAGGACTGTCGGTGGTAAATATAGTGGCCCGTCCCCCGTGAAAGCAAAAATGTTTTGTTGCAAGGAAGTGGCAAATAATTCTTGTCGTGAAAAACTCCATCATGTCTGTTTCGTTTAAATTTCCACCAAAGGGCTGCAAAGACTGCGAATGCATAAGACTTGACTCATCAAGTGTGCTTATGTTTAAATACAACAGAACTCATATTACACTCTTAACCAAATCTCCTCTGCTATTTATCATCAGATTTCTCTTGTTGTGTGCTAAAGCACAATTGTTTGTGTTTCGTTTTGGAAAAACCAAACAACTCTTTGTTGTTATAAGGCATTCCAGGATTATTTTACATTGCGAAATAGTATTCTAAATCAAAAAATACCACAAAAGCTCTCGTCATTTAAGCTTTAATCCGTCATTCAAACCACACCCTCAATATTTTACATACTTTTCCATTTCATCGAACACTACAGACAAACGACCGAAAAAAGAACAGTGGGACAACTCATAATGAACAGTGGAAATAGATTGGAAGAAAATAAATAAAAAAATATTATATTAAGAGGGCGTTTTCGCGAGTGTTTCTCATAGGAAACAAAGTTTCAAATAGTTGTACTTTAACATTTATCATTTAATTTTAAATAATGCAAAGCAGGCAATAAATTGGGAGTGTCAGTGGGCGTTTTTCAAGGCCTCTCAGGGAATATATCCAAGCTTAGATTTATTTCAAATTTTAAGAATCATCTGTCCTACAGTTAGCCAAACGAACAACAGCCGAGCCACTAATCAAACACGTATTGCATACATCAAAGGCATTGCGTTCAAAGTATTCTGAAATACTTGAAATACCGAGAGATAAAGAGAGAGAGAGAGAGAGAGCGTAAGCTCGTTTCGTTATTTACGAATGTGTTGTGATTTTTCCCAACAAGGATATCAATATATATCCACACAATCACACCCAGTGTTGAAATGTATCCGTTTCGGAATCATCCTTTTAGATTAAAATCGCAGAGGCACAATATCCTTTTTGTTGGTTTTTCGGATTGCAGTGGCAACGCCAACGGAACCGGATAGCGTGTGTTTGTGTATATGAGGAAGTGATATCTGTTTGCACTGCACCATGCCGCCGTCCATCGATTCATTAAATATTTATCCTGAATTAAATTTTTTTAACAATCAAAATCCCTGATGCGAACACTTTATACATCCACACATTCATACACATCGGATATACGAATGTCTCGTTTCAATTTGTTTGTATGTATTTATAATCAAGGGCTTTTTAAAAATTGCAATTCAAAATAAAGGGACACACAGATTATCATTTATGCTTCAAAGAAGCAACATAAAAAAAAAATATCCTAGAATTAAAATAAAATCTCTCAAGAGACGATGTCTAAAAACCCACAATGTGCGGTGGCATGGCAGTTGGAATTTAAAAATTTCAAATGGGATTGTTGTGAAGTCTATTCACTTAAGGAGCTTATATTTATCTCTGTCCATTTACTTAACTCTTCACGAAGAAAAATTTACAATTTTTTTTTTAAATTCATATTGAATAATAAATGATTAAGTGTAGACTATGATTTACGTTATAAATAAATAAAAAGCATTCATAAAACAAAACAAAAAAAAAAATTGAAAAAAAACTTGTGTGCAAAGTTTTATCGAGAGGAAAGTGCCAGGATGAGATTTTTTTTTTCATTTTTTTTTTCTGAACACAAAATGTCCTTCTCTGGAGTTTCCAGAGTGAATGGGAAATAAAAGGGAAGAAGAAATTTATGAATTATAACTTCAGCATCAGCTGCTGTGAATTCTCTGAAAATTTAAACCTATAAATTTAAACTGTGATTTTAAAAAAATTTTTTTTTATTTAAAAATGATTTCTCTTTTAAATTGGAGTACCTACAACAATATTGCTTTCTGTTTTACTAAATATTTGATTTGGTTTAATATAATAAATTCTTGTTTCAAAGAGATGGCTGATAAAGTGCCCGGTGGCGTATGTGTAATATATTTACAACTGATGACGCTTTTTTTTCCAGAATATATAATTGTATTAATTATTTAAAAAGCGTATGGATACATACGAAACAAACTTTTTCTATTTGAAAGAAAATGGAATGATAATTACGAAAACTTTAAAGCGTTCCAATTGATGGAAATTCGTTAGGTTCAATATAATATTATATTCTATAATTTCTTCTTTTTAGACAATTTAATTTTTTGAGGCAAGTTTATTGAAAATTAACAGAGAAAATATAATTTAAAATTTCGAACAAATTTTTCAAAAATATTTCAGGATAAAGCTTTTTAGTTTTATATTTATTTTAAATTAAAATTTTTATTAATAAAACAGAATGCATACACTTAGTTTTTCAGCCGAATAGCCAATATATTTATTTGATGATTGATAAAATTCAATGCATACTTTTAGGCTTTTTTGTTATACTTAAAGTGTTTTTAGCTATGTTTTGGTGAAAATTATTACCAGCGCAATAAAATCTGAACAAAACACTTATATTCGCAGTTTTTTTTTTTTTGAATTTCAAAGTTGGTATAGCCTACTACCTTTTGGTTGGTAAACTTTCCTTTTGGTAAATTAGACGTAAAGTAAAATGTTTTCTTTGTCCTTATAGCTACAAATATTTTATATAGAACTTTAGCTTACAAACTTTTTTGATATCTCTTTCCGATGAAAAGTAACAGTCGAAAAACTGTCGAAATTTTTTAACAAAAACATTTTTTTTCTCGTCTCTTGTTCATCTGAGCGAAAAATTACTTTTGTTAATAGTTTTTTGTAAAACACAAACATCCTTATAACGATAGTCATTTT
Organism: Dasysyrphus albostriatus; assembly: GCA_946251815.1. Lineage (NCBI taxonomy): Eukaryota > Metazoa > Arthropoda > Insecta > Diptera > Syrphidae > Dasysyrphus > Dasysyrphus albostriatus. The sequence continues at coordinate 147,145,097 of OX276336.1, forward strand.
ACTAAAACGCCAGTTAAGCGACACGGCTCTAAAAGTGACACTTGGCGTTCTTGTGAAACGGCTCCTGTTAAAATGGTGTAATTAGTGAAGAGCGGAGAGAACGCTTTACTTTAAATTTCATTCCAAAACCAATTGTCATTTTTAGAACCGTGTCGTTTTACTGGTACTTTAGTAAAAAGGGTGAAAGTTTCCTACATTTTTGTGTATTTTATGTTTAACAAAAAATCAGCTTTACATTGAAGCCAATATCTAGCAATAGGTTCAAGATGCGCTGCGGCGCTAAATAATAATGGATTCATAAAGACGCATACAACGGAAGCATTTTTACTTGCGGTATAGGTACTAAAAGGGTGTTTTTTAAACGTGTGGTTTTTAATCTGGCAATACTTTCTTCGATGTTGGTCCTTATGACAGCTGTCACTTGATTTATGCTCAGTTTGGTTTGCCATTTCATAATGAATAGACTTACTTCTGAACAACGTTTGCGAATCCTACGAAAGTAATGGTTCGGTACACGCGACGCGTCGCGAAACAATCAATTTATTGAAGGAAACATTAGATGAGCGCATTATCTCGCTTAGTGGGGTTATATGAAGTCACTTGACTACGCCAATAAGCCCGAGACGATTGACGCCTTGGAATAGAATATTCGGCACCTCACCAAAAGTTTCCTTCCGAACCATTATTTTGGCAATAAATTTGCACGATTTGCAAACGTTGTTCAGGAGTAAGTCTATTCATTATGAAATGGCAAACCAAACTGAGCATAAATTAAGTAACAGCTGTCAAACTAACTCCGAAAAAAGTATTGCCAGTTTTAAAACCACACTTCTTAAAAAAACAACCACATGTCTAAGACAAGTTTTGGATTTGTGCAAAAAAATATTTCGAGATAACAGTCAAACATGACATTACGATGATAGAGAGCAAAACTAGTGAGAAAATGTTAAAAACTTATTTTAATCCAAAAATTTCGACAGGTTTTTGAAAATAACTTTTAGCTGGAAAGAGATGTCAAAAATGTTACTAGACAAAAGTTTTATGAAATATTTTAACCAACAAAGTCAAATAAAAAAATATTACTCTTCGTTAATTTGCAGCGGAGAAAATCTCATTTAGGTTTTTTGTTTCTAATGGCGGACATGTATACTGTAAACTATTTTCATTCGAATTTTGTAGATTAGAACGCTCCCAAAAGTACTCTTTATTCGAACTTTAGACTCTCCGCTAGTTATATTTAAAGAAACATTACCAAACTTTACCGGACCATAAGTACATGACAGTCTATTCTTAAGCTAAAAAACAATCTCGTGCATAAGCAAAACTGTCTATTGTATACAAAGCATTTTTTTAAATAATTTCGAAGTTGGTAGTTTTTACTTTTTTAATTTAATCCAAACTTGAGTTTCAAGGAACATGTTTTGTATATGTTTTCATACATACAAGAAGATATTCCTTAAAAAGTTGTTGGTACATTATAATTCATGATAGCACTATACCAGTTACTCGAGATAATAACTTCCTGTTTCTGTCGAATAATAAAGAGCTTTTTCAACTTCGTTTTTTTTGTTAATGTTTCAAGAGAGGTTATTAAGTAACGAGAACAATACCGAATGTAGAAACAGGAGTAAGGTCATTAGCAACTCTGCAAAAGTTTTAATGATACATTCATTGAAATTTCGGCTTGTTTCAGGGAATTTTTTTTTGTTTGCTGTTCATATTATTCATAGAACAAAGCTGGTATTATATTTTAAATTAATTTTATTTTAAGTATATACGTGATGGTATAGAAATGTACAAAGCGTGTTTTAATAAACCCTTATTATACTAATTTTTACTATAATTTTCAATGTTTATACAACACACACAAAATACAATTTGTATGTGTAGGTCTTTTTTGTCCTAACAAATATATGAAGGTAATTAAATTTATATTTTACACCAGAAGGTTGAGGTTGTTTGTATTTTGTGCGTGTGTGTGTGTGTGGCATTGTTTAACATTTACTGTTCATTGCGTTTCTATTGTAAGGTAACATAATTTCTATTGAAAGTTTTTTTTCCCTATCAACGACTTTTTAATTACCTGGAACATATTTCCACCACCCACTCGATGTTCGTTTCAACACTCATTCAGGAAACAAAAAAATGAGAAAAAAATCAACAATTTTCCAGAGCATTAACTAATCCCTAGTTAATTACATGCGCTGTCAAAAGAATTTACAGTACAAAATTGAAAAGCGTTATAATTTAAAAAAAAAGGGGGGACTAGGCGGACCGAAGCTACCCTCTTTAAACACCACTACCTGCGTATATTCAGTACCGACACCGACATACAAAAAAAAAAAATTAAAAAAAGTTTATATGTGGCTTTGGTAATTTTACCCTCAGAGAATACAAAATGGAATCACGCCCTTCAAAGTACATTCTTCTATCCGGTGCCAGTCTATGCGGTCGAGTAGAACGAGACAACACGAAATTCTATCCAAGAATTATGTTCATACACTCAATTAAACTAACTTTTGCGAACAAATCCTGCATAGAAAATCCATTTATGCAAACGGAAGGATGTAAATAGAACATAGGGAGTAAGAGGTGTCGTCCGGGGCTTTTATTATAGTCCTTTTTCATTTAATTTCTCGGTTAAATTCGGTGAAACCCAAAAATGGAGAAAATATGTTAAAATATATAAACAAGACATATTGCCGCATAAAACATGGTCGTTTGGAAGAGATACCACTTGATCATAAGGAATTTTTGTGTTTCACCAAAGCATATATACACTTCTCCATTACGTGCTATCCAGGATTAAAGGCAAACAAAAAAGAACATGAACAAGGATGCTAGACGATTGGGTTAATTAATGGGAAAAGATATAATATTTGCGAAGCACTGAAGACGCGTATTTAAAAACAACAACTAAACATATTCGATGCTTATGGAATAGGATTAACTGTTAGGAGAACACAATTTTGTGTACTGTGGTGAAATCCTTAAGCCTAAATACCTTATGATGGTAATTAAAAAAAAAAAGAATAACTTTAGCTACAGTCTTTGAGAAGGTAGAATATTAATATTTATGACTCACATAGCAGGTCTTAAACAATTAAGGAGGTTTTTTGAGTTGAAATCTATGTATTTGCAGATACAAGGAAATGTTAGTAGTTGGTTTCCACACAGTTACTCACTAGATAATTTGTAAGTGAATTTCGAATACTGTCCGGAAATTGATTGGTAAATACTTGTAAATCGATTTGATGGAATTGAAGTTTTTGTTCGGTAAATGGAAACACAAGCCTTAGAAACAGTTTTAGCTCTAAATTTGTTCAAAGTCAAAGCAATTGAAAGCTGATGACCTTGTTTAATGGAAGTTCATATTACCATATTCATTGAAATGGAATAAATGGAATCATCAGTTTTAAGTAGAAATTTATTTGTCCGTGAAAAATCTTTCTTCTGGAATGTATCTGCTGGTACACCAAAGTTTATGAAAAATTGATTGAAACTTTGTGATAGAAAATTAAATTTCATTGGAAACAAAAATTAGGAACTTCTTTTTTCAAGAATTTGAAAAGAACATTTAAATTAATCAACAAATCAGATAAGAGAATTTGACAAAATGTCAATAATATTGAAAACCTTATAGGCTACGATTTATTCAATTAATTTGTAAGATTTATAATTCACTTATTATGAAGATAGGTATAACGGTTAATAAGCGAGGTTTATGAACGTTGATAAAAATACAAAAAATACAGAGTTTACTAGTTTGAAGAAGTACAATTTTATAGACACCTGGGGCCTATAACACAAAGCAACAAGTCAAGTAGTCAACAATTACTTCTTCAACTATGTTTTTTCAACAAGTGAAAATCATTTCTGTTACCCAATAAAAACTGTAACAATTGTCAACTGAAAAAAATTCCATCGATTTGTTGAACCAGTTCAACAAGTATTTCTAACACGATTAGTCGTAAAGTCTCCAAAAAAACATTTTACTTAACTTAGGTCCTTCTACAAGAAACCGTTTATTTTTTCGAAGCAATATTCGAATCGTAATATTAAAAATTTGTCTTGTCATCTCAGTTCAGTTAAATATGGGTATTTTTTTAGACGTCTGGTTTTAAATCTGGCAATACTTTTTTCCGTTGGTCTTTTTGACAGCTGTCTTTTGATTTATGCTCAGTTTGGTTTGCCGTTTCATAAAGAATAGACTTACTTCTGAATAAGGTTTGCAAATCGTGCAAAATTTATTGCCATAATAATGGGTCGGTTCGCGCGACGCGACGCGAAACAATCAATTTATTGAAGGAAAATTTTGGTAAGGGCATTATCTCGCGTCGTGGGGTTATGTGCAGTCCCTTCCCTACGCAGAAAAGCCTGAGACGATTGATGTCTTGGAAGAGAATATACGGCGCCTCACCAAAATCACCTTCAGTAAATTGATTATTTCAATGGGGTCTCGCATACCGAACCATTATTTTGGTAATAAATTTACACGATTTGCAAACGTTGTTCAGTATTAAGTCTATTCTATTTGAAATGGCAAACCAAACTGAGCATAAATCAAGTGACAGTTGTCAAAAAGATCAACTCCGAAAAAAGTATTGCCAGATTGAAAACACCCCTTATTTTGTTTTTAGTTGACTGATTTTATTAATTTTGTAATGCAGAAGATTTCAAAAGATATATTGTGCAGCAATATTTTTAAAAATATATATAGGTATATATACATTCGAAAAAATATAGTATTATTAAGAATATTTCTAATATTAGCTGAAAAAATGGATACTTAAAATATTTTATATGGTTTGACTTACTTTCGCAATATCTCGAATTATGTATTTTTTTAAAAATTATTTTTAAATTACCAAACTTCACAGAACACACCTTTACAATTTAATTTTCTAAAATACCCACACTTATAATATGATTTCTGTGTAAATAATGTATTTTTTCTCACTTTAAACTTATTTAGTGCTTGACAACATTTAAATTTGATTGTTTTTATAATATAAATAAAATTTTAAATTCGCAGTGCCAATAGCATATTATTTTTTTGTTCATGCGCTTTTTAATATATTTGCATTATACATTGCTCTAAAATTTATAAGAAAAATATTTGTACTGTCATTTCATTAAAAATCTTTATCAACACTTTACCATTTTATTAATTAAAAACAAAATAAAAAAAAACATCCCTTTACCAAAAACAAAACAAATTCTCAACTTATAAAAATCGACTTAAACTAATTTAAAGTTCATCATGCTGAGTTGCTTTCGAAATAATTAAAAAAAAAACTCGTAGAAAAAAAAAATAAATTTTCTAAATTTTCAATTCATTTTGTTTTCATTTTTCTATAGGTACATCATGCTTTTTTGCTTCATCCTTTAAAGAAATCTTAAAAACAAAACTCAACTTTAAAATAAATCATAATAATATAGTAGGTACCGCAAGAATAAAAAAAAATAACAGAAAACTTTGAAGCTATATCTGTCCATCAGGACTTAAGGACAACAAAAAACAAGAAGGAAATAAACATAAACTTTTTCGATTTATCGTTACACAAAACTACATTCATTTGTCAAAAATCCTTTGGAGATTTCTATGTTTTTTTTTTCTTGTTCGAACAAAATATAAAAAAGAAAGAAATGCGATGATGATGCAAACTTTCAGCAAAAATTGTAATAAGTTTGTGTAAACAAACAAGTTCACACAAAAAAAATAAGAAGAATAAAAAAAAACGAGAAATAAGCAAGAAGGAGAAAATAATAATAAGACAAAAAAAAAAGAACAAAACCAAAACATAAACAAACAAAGTTCCAACAACTCTAAAGCAAATTACAAATCCCGCGACCAAAACAACGTGTGTAGTGTCCTTCGAACAATGAAAGGACATACTTTCCAAGATGGATAAAAACAAACAACAACAAAGATGCGTTGCAAGGAGCAAAATGTACAGGCCACACAAGACAAACGTTTTTTTTAAACTTTTTTTTTGGTTGCTAAATTATTTTGAAATCATTCTTTGGTTGGATTGGTATTTTTGGAGGACTCACTATGCTGACAGATGGTTGATGCTGTTGCTGCTGCTGTTGTTGTTGTTGTTGTTGCTGCAGCTGCTGTTGCACATTGGACGACTGTTGTTGTTGCTGGGAATCAATTCCATTTGAAATACTATTGGCAACCGAAAGTGGAAGAGTTAATGTGGTGGGTTGAGCCGATGATGGCACTGTTGAGGTCGCAGCAATGTTGTTTAATTGTTGCTGCTGCTGTGGAGGGATTCCTAGAACTGATGTGGAACTGTTATACTGTGATACTGATTGTTGCTGTTGCTGCTGCTGTTGTTGTTGCTGCTGCTGCTGTTGCTGCTGTTGTTGCTGCTGTTGTTGCTGCTGTTGCTGTTGCTGTTGCTGCTGTTGGTGGTGGTGTTGTTGTTGCTGTTGCTGAAGACTTGCCTGTTAAACAATACCAATGAAGGCAAACTCGTGTTTCAGAATATAATTTTCAACTAAATTTCGGTTTTGTTTTGAGAAAACGCAAACTTAATTTTTTTTTTCAATTTTAATGCCCAACACCAAGTATGTGGTAAACAAATATTTTTTTTATGAATTAACATGCATTTCGATCACTTTCCTTTTGAGATAGTATTTATTTGTTTGATTATTGGATGAGGTTTATGTTATAAGCATTGTTAGGTATTACCAGCGATAACAAACCGCATCAGTTTTGAAATTCAATCCATTTTATTACTGCCTCAACTGATTACAATGTTAAGAGGTCACTTGATAACACACTCATGTGTGGGGTGGAAATGAAATTAAGAATGATTAGGTACATTTTTTTTTTGAAAACGAATCAATTTCATCGAAGTAGAAAATATTACAAATCTAATTCAGAGTAGAACAGAGCAGCTAACTAGCTGGAAGAATGGAATGATTAACCTCAGATTTATTTTTATTTACGTATTTTGAAATCCACGAAACAGCGATTTAAAAATTTTAAACTGGGAAATGAGTGGGTGGTAAGTAAAATGGAGACTTTTTGCGGGTATTTTAAGCATCTTCATTCTTATGAAGGATCGAGGTTTAATATTTTCTATTTCATTTTAAACAATATATGTACTCGTAAATCCTGTATATTAACAGAGTTGGGAAATAATGTTAAGAAAAGTTTAATTACAATCACTTGTAATTAAAACCTCAAAACACTTGTTTAATTACATTAAAATGTAATTGAGTTTTGTTTTTAATTCAATTACTGATAACATGTTATTGAAAAGTGTCAGTTTTTTACAATTCAATTTGGTTTAAGTAATTGAAAACAAAAGTTATCATTTAAAAAAAAAAAACAAATATAATTAATTTGTTTCTTTTGCCAATTACATTTTACGTTAATAAATGAATCATAATTCAAAAGTAATTGAAAAGAAAGTTGAAATAAATTACAAAAAGGAATCATTATCTCCCAACTCTGTATATTTAGGGCCACATTGTTCGCATTGGGTTAAATATGTTACTTGTATTTTTTTTTACAGTTTCTGATTAAAAAGAGTTAATGAACCACAAAATTCGGAAAAGCGATTACGATTCATTTCAAATTATGGATTTTTCAAGTAAATTCTTTTTCACACAATCTCATTCGATGTTATATTACTTGCAATAATCATTGATTTAAGATGAAAAGCTGTGAACAAACTGGCCCTTAATCAAATTAAAAAATCTTAGTTCAGTAAAAACTAAAGACTCCTCAAAGCTAAAAATGTTCATAATTATAAAACAAATAAATTTGTTGACTCAACAAATGAATAATTAGCTAATTTATGAAATAAATCCATTGACTCAATGAAAAATTTCTAAATTGGGATTAACGTTGACAAGAATTTAATTTCATTGGCTTAGCAAAAAAATTAGTAACCGGTTTCATCAATATACTTACGAACTAAAATAGTTTAAGCAATTAAGGGATCAAACACAATTTTTTTTAATGATTTTTCAAAAAGGTGTATCTGTTGAAAATAAACGAATCGGAGTCGCAGAGAAATCAATTTAAAACTCTTGTTTTGAGATTTTAAGATTCCTGATGTCATTCTAAAAAATTAAGTACTCTTCGCAGTAAAAAAAATTTAAAAGAGCTGACAAAAATTTGTTTTTATTTTGTTGAAGATTATGAGCTTTTTCTTTGATATTTAATTTTACAAAAATTTCAATCAAATAAAACAGGAGATTGGCTGGTTAGAATTGATTTAAGCTTTGTACGATTTTTTTTGAATATATTGGTTTTGCCGATATTTTTGATTCAAATTCAATATAAGAATGGAAAAAATCAACAGTGGCCAATCTTTGTAGAGAATTTATGCAAGTTCCTAAAACTCACCTTAAAGTGCGATCGTTCGTTTGCTGAGATATCGATGATTATCAAAGACGAAATGATCTTTTTCCAATTAAAGTCCATCAATATCTCAGCAAGAAAAGATAGAATCAAGGTCTACAAAACAATAAATTGAAGTTAAATGAACAAATTATTCGGTTCATATGGTGGTTAAGTCAGACATTTTTTTCCAAGACCGTAGATAAAAAAAACCGTACACATTAGGATTCGGTGATGCAAATATTGTGTAATGAAAAATATTTCACCTAAAGATTTCAAAATAAGCGACTTTAAGCTTTAAATTGACTTTTTTGACACCCATACGATCGTTTTTAACAAAGTCACGGCTATTTGAAAATTTCTAAAAATTGGAATTTTTGTTGGTCCCTTAATTGTGTGAATAGTGATTCAGTCAATGAAGTTCATCATCCCTTGAATTTTTTATGAAAAATAACTAACTCAACAAAATGTTTCATTGACTCAACGTAAGAATTTAATTCAGTGTAATTGAATTAAAAAGAATAAGAAATTGTAAAACTTATTTTTTTAAACATTCAAATGAGCATTTTCAAGTTCAACGAACTTTCTCGTGTTGAAATTCGAAGCAAAAAACAAACAAGTGAATCAATAAACAACATTCTTCACGTCAAGTATAAGACCTTCATGAGAGCATTTTATACTTTCAACTTTTGATATTTTAGTAGATGTACCTAATTATTGTAACAAAAGCATTTTAACTGAATATTTATTCCCAAAACCATTTTTATATTTAGTATTTTTTTTCATACAAACACCATGCAGTGAATTCATTCACAAAAAAACAATCTTAAAATTAAATTAAATATTTTAAATTTAAATATAATAATTTTTATTTTTTAAAATAGTTTCTCATAATTTATTTTATTGTATATAAATAAAAAAAAAACAGCCACTTGGATATTACAAAAAAAAGAACATTCTTTCTGTTTTTTAACATATTGATTTGATAATTTTTCAATCAACATTATTTTTTTTTAATTAGCCAAAAGATTATTAATTTTATACCTTAATTCAAATTAGCAAATTAAACCATCCATTTCCCATCGCATGCATTTTCTAGCTCTATGTGGCTTTTTATTTATTTTGTGTGCATTTTTTTTCATAAACAAATACAAAAAAAAAGAAAACACAAAAACAAACTGAAAATAATAAATCAACAAAGAAGGATGTACCCAGAATATCCTTCTTGTAGAATTTCCCATTTTATATATTTTTTTTATTCCTTCCTTGTTCACTCTTTTTTATAATTTACTAGGAGTGAAAAAAAAAACAAACAAAATAAATACATAACTTTTTTATCCTCGTGACATTAAAGTGTCCTTGAGGATAAATTTTAAATCTTTAAAAAAAATCAGTTCTGCAAAACTTCATCATTGAAACAGAAACAGAAAACAAAAAATAAAACTTTCTGATTCTAAAAAAAAAAAATAGATAAACTTTTACAAATACTCACTTTTTTCTGCTGCATATATATTTGTGCGGCTGCTGCAGCTGATGACACAGGCGGCGGTGCACCATCTGGCTTCATTTGTGATGCTTGTTCAGCTTTGACAGCAGCCACTGCCATCGAAAGGCTATCAGCAGCTCCGACATTAGCTGGTGCCGGTGGATATCCTGTTGGGGCACCTGGATATGGGCCCACACCGGCCTGCACCATGTGCTGCAAAATAAAAGTAACGATATCCATTAGAATATATGCAAGTGATATGAACACTAACAAGTTTAAAATGAATGTATGTAGAAGCAAATCAAAGAGAGGGCGATATATATGTAGTTAGCATCGGCAAATAACACAAAACTATGTAAGCACATACACACAAGTATAACTAATGCTATCGAGAAGTTTTGGCCACCAGATGGAGCTTAAAAACTGACAGGATATGAAAATTTAATATAAATTTCTATGTCCTCTTATCGCTATTGAAACGAAAGGTCCACCATTCGCCCAGACTCATTTGGAAAAATGCTTAAGGCCGTTGTACTGGCTACGTTATGCAAGTAGAGAAATGGAAGTTCATGTGAATAGGTCTTCCAATTAGTATATGACCGGGAGTATATTTGAACGACGAGGTTTTGTGTGTGTGTGTGAATATTGGATGGGAATTCGGGACAAAACCCTAGGGAGTACCTTTTTTCCATGATATGATGATCCGTTCCAAAAAACAAAAGGAACTTCTCTCTTCGTAAATGTGTACCTGAAACTCTTTTGTAAAAGACTTTTGTTGTCCATTTGGTCACGAAGCCAATAAGATACCTCCTTTTTTTCTATTTTGAAAGCACACGGATGACGGTTTTTTTATTTTACCTACTATTAAACAGCAAAATTGTTCGTGATTTTGAAAATGGTAATTGTTGGAGTATGAATTGGTTCACTATGATTCATAGATTAGATCGCCCAAAAATAGATAATAAGATAACAAATTCGTTGCCACAGTAAATGTTCTTTTTCGAAAATTGAAAGACACGTCTTACCAGTATGAGAGTTTATTCAAGAAGCAGGAATATGTTTTACAAAAATGAATGCCTACAGCCAGTTCCGTTTCTTATTTTACAATATATATACTTAAAACTAAAAAGCGACATCTTTTAGAAAGAAAGGAAATATAAAAGGTAATAGAATTTAACAGAGATGTCCTTAAATTATGTTTTCACTTGAACATTGCCGGCCGCCTTGCAGCATTGGCTGTAAAAACGTTATAAGTATTAAGTTATCAAATAATTCATTAAATTAATAATTTTTATATAATATAGAATAGTACCTATATAATTTAAAAAATACAACTTTAAGATTTAAAAAACTAGAATAATTTAAAATACCTATATAAAACAAATCAAATGCGAGCTTTAAATTCCAGATAGGTGCAATATAAAAACAGAATAAATTTTGAGTTTGTTTTCGGTAAATCGTTGAATTAATTTTTTTTTTTTGATAATTATAATTTATGCATAGGTACAAGAGAAAAAGAATTTTAATTCAGTTTGAGGATTCAGATTAAGGTTCAGGTTCAGGCTCAGGCTCAGGTTCAGGGTCAGGTTCAGTTAACAGGCAAAGCTTTGTAATAGGTCGGGTTATGACTCCATTTTGAGTCCTTACATCTACGACTCGAACCCTTTCATCTGGTCCGAAATACAATTTTATAATGCGGCCAAGACGCCATTCATTTGGGGGGAGATTCTCATCTCTTATAACGACTAAATCGTTCAACATTATGTTTCTTTTTGGATATTTCCATTTGTATCTTTTATTTAATTCTTTAAGATATTCATCTTTCCACCTACGACAAAATTGATGGTGCAAAACCTTAACTCGTTCCCATCTCTTAATACAAGTGAGGGAGTTTTCGTCCATAGCAGGTTCTAAAGGTGCCAACAAGGGCCCACCACGAAGGAAGTGTCCGGGAGTTAAAGGCGGAATGTCAGTTAAGTTTTCGGACATCGGAGAAATGGGCCTGGAATTTAGACAGGCTTCTACTTTAGCAAGAAGAGTAGAAAACTCTTCAAAAGTGAATTTGTTGTTCCCGGCCACTTTTCTAAAGTGGAGCTTAAAACTCTTCACTCCTGCCTCCCAAATACCACCCATGTGTGGAGCTCCTGGTGGAATAAATTTCCACTCGAGGTTTCGATCCTTGTATCTTTCAGATACTTCACCGGTAGCAGATTTTAAAAATTGTTTGAAATCATTGGAAATAACTTTACTGGCGCCCACAAAATTAGTCCCATTATCGGAGAACAACGTTTTTGGCATACCACGACGAGAGACAAATCTATTTAACGCACCTAAAAAGGTTTCGGTGCTCAAATCGCTTGTGGCTTCCAAATGGATAGCTTTAGTTCCAAAACACACGAAAAGGCATACATATCCTTTAGATATGCGACAATTTCTACCGGAAAAGCTCTTTATCAAAAATGGGCCAGCGAAATCCAGGCCTGTATAAGTAAAAGGAGAAGAAATAATCGTTCGTTCAAGGGGCAAAGCGCCCATGATTTGGTTTTGCATCTGTTTTTTAAATATCTTACAAGGCTTACACAAGTGAATGCACTTTTTAATGAGCCTTTTGATTCCTGGTATATAAAATTCACATCGAATCATTCGGAGAACAACTTGGTTTCCACCATGCATTGTTATATTATGCAGAAAATCAACATAGAGTCTGGAAACTACTGCTTCATAAGGAAGCAAGATAGGATATTTTTCATTGTAAGAAAGGGTGGAGCAAGAAAGTCTTCCATTTGAACGAATAATATGATTTTGGTCCATAAAGGGATTCAAGTTCGAAATGCGACTTTTGGAAGAAACGGGTTCTTTTCTTAAAAGTTTGAAATAATCTAGTTGATAGTAAAGATTTTGAGTCAAAGAAATAACAAGATTTTTTACATGACTCACTTCACTTTGAGTAATGACGGTTGAGGTATAACGAAAGAACTTTCTGTAACGAGGGTGTGTTAGATGGAAAAAGCGAATTATATAACTCATCACTCGTAATAATTTAGACCACTTAGAAAATCTACCTATTATTGTTTCAACATTTGATAAAATTAAAGTGTTGTAAATTTTGATTGGCCTTCGCTCCAAATCATTTTCGTCTGCGGTTTTTAAAAGAGACCGAGGCCAAAGTGATTGGGACTGGCCAAGCCAGGAAGGACCATTCCACCATAAGGTGTTGGGTTTTAGTTCCATCGGCGATATACCTCTGGTTGCTAAATCAGCAGGATTGTCTGCTGACCGAACGTGTCTCCATTTTATAAAGGGGAGATCTGTTTGGATTTGAGAAATACGGTTAGCCACAAAGGTTTTCCAGGTACAAGCTGGTTTATCTAACCAAGCCAAAACTATTGAGCTATCCGTCCAACAATATAAGTCTTGACTGGGGCATTTTAATTTCGATATCACTTTACTATAAAGTTTGGTTAAAAGAACAGCACCACAAAGTTCAAGCCTTGGCAAAGGAATTTGGTTAACTGGTGCTACTTTGCTTTTGCAGCATATTAAGTGAGTAGACCAAGTGGTCTCACTTGTTTGAACGCGTAAGTAAAATGCAGTTGCATATGCATGCTCGGAAGCGTCACAAAAACCATGAATTTGAACTGGATTCGATGGATGGTATTGTATCCATCGAGGAACTTGGATTATTTGAATAAATGGTAGCGAAGTAAGAAAAGATTGCCAGCGGCGACACGTTAGGGGCTCAATCGGTTGGTCCCAAGACGTCCCGTCACGCCAGACTTGTTGCATGATTATCTTCGCAGTAATAATTACTGGAGCTAACCATCCAGCAGGGTCAAATAACCGGGCTATAACAGATAGCACAGATCTTTTCGTTAGATCATGATCAGATGCGATAGTTTTAAAGAAAAACTGAAAGGCATCAAGTTTTGCATTCCATTGAATGCCCAATGTTTTGGATACACTCTTGTCTTCAAGATTTAAGACATCTTCATTAAAAAGATGTGATGTTGGGATGGTGTCTAGCAGCTCACGACAGTTTGATGTCCACTTTCTTAACGGAAACCCTGCAGAGTTCAGAGTTTCAATCAACTCGTGCTGTGCTCTTAGTGCAGTATCAATCTCATGAGCACCAGACAAGACATCATCAACATAAAAGTCTTCCTTTATAATTGCAGAAGCTAGAGGAAAAGTATGTTGAACATCTGCAGAAAGCTGATGTAAACTACGAATTGCTAAGAATGGGGCACAGTTCACGCCAAATGTTACTGTTTTCAATTCATAGGTCTTTGCTTGATTATCTGCATCCGCAGGATTGCGGAACCAAATTCGTTGATACGGAGTGTGATCAGAATGAACTCTTATCTGACGGTACATTTTTTCGATATCAGCATTGAACACATATCGATAAAAACGCCAATTTAATATTAAAGTTGTTAAATCGGATTGTAGTATAGGGCCAGTGTGTAACAAGTCGTTTAAACTAGCACCAGTGCTTGATTTACTCGACGCGTTAAAAACTACACGAATTTTTGTCGATATACTATCAGATTTGATAACCGCATGATGAGGCAGATAGAAAGAGCACACTTTCTTTTCATGGATGATTTCATTCGAAGGAACGAATTCCATATGGCCAAGTGTAGAATATTCTTCTAACACCTGATTGTATTTTGCATGTAAATCAAGTTTTTTTTCAAAAGATTTTTCCATGCGTTGGAACTGTTTAAAAGCTAAATCTCGAGAAAGACCTAATGCTGGCGTTGGGTCTTTAAAAGGAAGACGAACTGTGTAACGGCCATCAGGAACTCTAGAAGTCGTAGTTGAATACAGATTCTCACAAAAAGTGTCTTCATCGGAGAGAGGTTTGGATTCAGAAATATTTTCGACTTCCCAGAACTTTTCAATCTGTTGATCCAAGGAAACTTCATTAAAATATGAGACGAAAGTAGAAAATGAACGAACATTTTCTTGAAGAGGCCCTGACAAGATCCAACCAAAAACTGTATTTTGGGCCATAAGCGAACCCAAGACATTTGTTTGTAATCCATCTTTTATAATTGAGGGGTAAATATCCATACCAATAACAAGATCTATTTTTGAACTTTCATAGTAATATGGGTCTGCTAAAACAAATTCAAAGGGAGCTAAATTTTCCCTTTGAATTATATTAGCTGAAGGTAAATTGCCAGTTAGATTTTTTAAAACCAAAGCATTGGCAAAAAGACTAAAATCGGGATTGCATTTTGAACCTAAATGAATACCACAAATCTTCGAAGCGGTTGAGGTTATCACAGAACTCATGCCGGAAATATGAGCTTGTATGGGTTTGACAGGTAGATTCAATCTTTTTTGAGCAGCTTCAGAAATAAAAGTAACTTCTGATCCCGTATCTAGAAACGCTCGTAAAGTAAATGTACTTCCCAAATGATGTACGTGTACTAAAGCTGTTGCTAATAACACTGTTTTATTATTTTTTGAAAAGTAAGATTGAATATTAATTGAGTTTGGATTTGAGTTTGGGTTTTCAGTGGACTGTATGAAATTATTTTGAAGTTGGGGTTGAAGATTCGGTTCATTTACAGAAGAAGAAGGATTAGATGGAATTGATTGAAGTTGAGATTCGGTTCCTGTAGGAATATGAAGCATCGTGTGATGCTTTTGCTTGCAATACATGCATGTATGAATGCTTTGACATTTTGATTTTAAATGGGAAGATGATAAGCAATTGTTACAATATTTAAGAGAATTCACCTTTGAAATTCTATCTGGAATAGACAATTGAATAAAAGTTGGACAAATTCGAAGAGGATGATTGTTATTGCAAAGTTTGCAACTAAAGCTGTTTGTTTTGGTATGAAACGATTTGTGCTTAGATTTCTCATTATTTGGTTTAAAAATATTTACTTTATTTGTAGGTTCTTTAACTTTAATCGTGCATTTTATATCAGATACTGTTTCTAGAACTCTGTAACGATTAGTGAGAAAATTATCCATTGCAGACCAGGATGGAATATCTCTAGGATTTTCTAATGACTGTTCCCACAGAGCCAAAGTTTTTTCAGGGAGTTTATTAGAACACAAATACACTATAATAGGATCCCAAGAATCGGTACTAATTTTATGAGCCTTAAGAATTGATAGACTATCATTTATTTCACGTTGTAAATTTCGCACAGCCTTTCCGGATTCTATTAAATTATTTGATAAGTTAAAAAGATTTTTCAATTGATTGTTAACAAGGATTCTTTTATTTTCAAATTGTTCTGTTAAAGCCTTCCAGGCTAATTCAAAACTATCTGCTGTAAAAGGGAATTTTGAAACAATATTGTTTGCGTCACCCTTTGTTTTTGAATGAAGATGAAATAATTTTTGAACCGAGCATAATTTAGGATGATTTATATATACAGCCGTAAACATATCACGAAATGTTGGCCAAGTTAAATAATCTCCGTAAAATATGTCGGTATCACAAGCAGGAACTTTAATACACTGCAAAGAACCAGGACGTTCACCTGTAACAGGCAGTGAAGAATCTTGCACAGATCGAGAATTTCCGGTTGCTGAACGTTGATTAGGATCGTTCATTTGTAAATCATCAGCTTTTATTAAATTTAGTTTCTTTATTGATTCAATGATTTCACTAAGACAATGTATGTATGTATTGCCAGATAAAAGATACTTTGCCTTAACAGATTCTTTATCTGCATCCGACATAGCATCATCTGCATCGGGATCGAGAAGTAAACAAATCGAGTAACATTTTTTAATATCAGACCAAAGGTCCTTTAATTCAAGCTTTGAAGCTTCTAATTTAGAAGGAGTTTGATCGACTAAAGAAATGGTTTCAAAATTAGTGCAAAACGCAACCAGCTGATCAGCAGCAAGTATAAATTTATTAAGGGATGACATTTTATAAATAATGTAAGAAAAGTAGTTAAGAGATTGAATGAAACTCACCCCGAAAATACATAAGTACAAATCACAGTTAGAAAAGTTGAGCTATTCCTTTTACAAAACTTTGCTGATTAGGGCACATATACATATGTAGGTACGTATAGGAACTTATAGACACTTTTTGTACAGGAACTTTTTTTTTTTTTTTTTTTTAATGGAAAAAGGGAATTATCCTCACACTCGCTTGAACTAAATAAACTTTTTCTTTTTTGCAACCACTGATTTCCGTATAAATATACGCATACGATTACTATTTCTATTCGATGTTATATATATATATATATATAATCATAAATATATTTTAATAAATGTTTTTTTTTTTATATATATAGAGACTTTTAAAGATTTTAATTTTAAAAATTAATTCAAACGATAATTTGTTAAGAAGAATTTTTAAAAGAATATTTGGATAATAGAACTCTATAGAAAAGATTAAAAAGAATATTGCACCGATCTTAAAAGTAAACGCACGCACCTGTTTCACAATTGGAACTGATTGTGGCTTGTTGTGATGATCGTGGTGAGTTTTTGATGCCAAACCGGTTGTTCTGGTTACGGCTTTTTTGGACAGCTTGATGATAACGGAGGCTACGCTGTGCTCTGCAACTTGGTGATGATCGGCGATGATGGTTGGAGAGTGTATAAGATCGTTTTTTTATGATCGATGTGAATCGTCTTTTTTGTATGATGTGGTGAATTTGATGAATGACGTATGCGAGTAGTAGATGAAGTGGAGGAAGATGTGGGGATCTTGCACTGCGAAGTTTGTGTGTGATGTGAAGTAAGTATGTGTGAGTTTCAGCGATCGTTTTTTGTGATCGATTAGAAGTTGATATATCGTTTTTCCTTGTGTGATATGATGAATTCGATAATGATCGATGCGGATGATTAGTTGGTGAAGTGGGGCAAGATTTGGGGATCTTGATCGACGAAACGAAGTTTGTGTGTGTGTGTGTGTATGATTTTTGGATTTTTGTACGCACATACATACACTTGTATAGTTATAGGATTTCCTAGATAGTTATGATGAAGTTAATGATGATCGTCAATTTCGTCAAAGTTTTAGGGAACTTTTACTTCAAACGTAGTGTAGATAAATGTAACACAAGTTATAGGGAACTTATACTGTGTTTTATGGATGACGTGACGTGTGGCAAACGAGGCGAGGCGAGGCGTGATGAACAATGCTTGGTTGCTTATTGTTTGTACGATGTAGGGAACTTACTAGCTAAGCAAGCACTTAATGATCTTAGTTAATGATCATTTATGCACACAAATTTGAGATTTATGCACTTTGTAGGAAAATGGTGTCTTCTTATGATGTTGAAGCGATCGATGTAATTGATTGATGCGATCAAAGCTCGTTGATCTGGATGATCGTGGAAGAGCAAGATATAGGGATCTTGTCAGTTGAGTTAGATGACCAATTTCAAAGGCAAATATATAGGGATTTGCTCTTAATTTTGATTAACAATCCGGCTCGAAGGACCAAATGTTGGAGTATGAATTGGTTCACTATGATTCATAGATTAGATCGCCCAAAAATAGATAATAAGATAACAAATTCGTTGCCACAGTAAATGTTCTTTTTCGAAAATTGAAAGACACGTCTTACCAGTATGAGAGTTTATTCAAGAAGCAGGAATATGTTTTACAAAAATGAATGCCTACAGCCAGTTCCGTTTCTTATTTTACAATATATATACTTAAAACTAAAAAGCGACATCTTTTAGAAAGAAAGGAAATATAAAAGGTAATAGAATTTAACAGAGATGTCCTTAAATTATGTTATCACTTGAACAGTAATATCCAATGACTCACCTTGAGGGTATTTTAACTAAATTGACGCAAATTGGTCCTTCCATAATAATATCTCCTGAACAAAATATATTGAAACAAGAAATGAAAACATCAAAGGACGCAGATTTGATGGAAATATCAGATATTGAATATTATTGGGATATTTTTTGTGTGTTTGTTCCTCTTGGTGTGTTGCTAAGCGACAATGTTGCCAGCCCACGGAGGGAAATTCAATAAACGTTGAGAATACTTTTGTGCAAAACAAAGGAGTTTCTTCTGCTTTTTTTTGTTTACCAAAAACGAAACATTCAATATTCAATATGACTTTACTTTTACTGAATATTGTTCACGCAGTGCGAAGGCTGACTACACACAATAAAGAGGTTTACTTTAGATTGTTAAAGGAAATCTGATCTATATTTCGGAGGCAAATATGTTATGATGATTTTTTTTGGATATTTCTTCGAAATGTCGATGAATATGATGTATTTTTTCAATTGAAGGAAAATTAATATATTTTTGATGAATTTTTTGAGTTCTTCCATTTTGTATACCTACACATACATTTATATGTGTAAGATGTAGGTACATTATTTAAATGTGTTTCCAATTATTTGTATTAAAATGATTGAAACATGATTACTAGACACGAGTTTAAAGCTTTTTTTGTGTTAGCTGAGTTTGTACCATTTTGAAAGTATTTTTAATTCGAAAAGTAGTTTTGTGTATTAAAAGTGGCTAAAAATGAATAAGCTAATTTAGGCTTATTTAATGGCTAGATTTTTCAAAATTCTTAGTCTGTGTAACGTGATCCTAATCCTAAGTTAACTCAGCTACTTTGGTGAGTTAACTCAAGAGATTTCCCTCGGTCAAATGAGATATTGCTTGGTTTACTGAGATATTACTTGGTTTCACGAGATATTACTTGGTTTAGCATTAAATTACTCGGTTTAACGAGATATAGATCAGTCAAACGGGATATAAATCACATTTACGGATTACAACTCGGTTAAGAAAGAAATAACTTAGTCAAGTGAGATATTACCAGGTTTAAACTGTAAGTAACCATGTTTCACGAGGCATAGCTCACAAACAACACAGCACTAAGGGTAAGTATTTTTGAAAAGTTTTATATTTATTTCGGTTAAGCGCAATAAAACTAGATATAATCGAATCACCGCATGTGTATTGTATAGCAAAATTTGAAGTGATTACTCGTTCATTCGATCTCTGATGACACTCACTCACTCGGTCACTGACTTGGTAATTCGTCTCCGGGTTCAATGGAATACTACTTGAGTAATCGAGATATAACTATGTAGGTTCAACGAGAAATTACTCGGCTTTGCGAGATTTAACTTGGTTTCCCGAGATACAATGAAGTTTTACTAGTTAGCAAAATATAGATCGATTAACCGAGAAATTATTCGTTTTGAGTGTTCAAATGTTTTTTAACCAAGGAAATCAGTTTGACTTCAAACTTTTTGATTCAGAGTTGAATTTAAAAAATAAAGTTCTCAAGAAATCGGGCTCACTATTATTCAAGAAAAAGTTTGAAAATTAAAGAAATCGTACAGCGGAACGCTCAATAAAGGAAAACAGAAATAATTCTATAAAAACTGATTTTGACGTAATCCATGAATTATTAATGTACATACAAATGTATCAAGTAGTACCACGTGGTACAATGGTAAGTGCGTTGGACTGCCATGCCGAAGGTTTGGGTTCGATTCCCAGCCGCTGCCACCTAAAGAAATCTTATACTCCAATTTTTTTTGTGTCTGTGTTTGAAAATCAAACGCTTAAAATTGAAACTAAGTATGTACCTACCTGTAAAGCTAACTAAGTCATAGTCGTATTTTAAAGGGACTCTTAAATTATATCGATTTTTCACCTTCCCACACCAAAAATAAAAGAAACATAGACATCCTAAAGAAGGTTTAACAAAGATAAGAAAACAAATTTTTGTGAATTAAAAACCAGTTGAATCAGAATTCGTTGGCCTTCTGTCTATACACATTATCAATAATTTAATATATAAAGTCTAAAGAATGAAAACAATCGTTGTTATCCAGAGGGCTTAGGTTTAAAATACATGTACCTAACATTCCCTATTTATGCCTTCTTCTTGAAGTTACACAGCAACATTGTATAATTTTAAATCCCTAAAGAGCAATTTTAGAGTAACTTGCTTATCATAGACCAAATTAGTATTCACAACTGGTCATGGCAATTTTGGCCTAAAACTTATGATTATGTTCAATGAGGATTGCTTAATTTTAATTCAGCTCTTTTTCTCTATGATGGAACAAGAAGTTCTCTAACAAATTTCAATTAAAAACATTTTGCATAATTAATTCAGCCCAACAGTATTGCTTTAATCTAAATTTTTTGTCTCCCTTTTCTCCCTCCATCTTTTACATTAAGTTAATTCTGCATTTAAAAAAAAAAACTTAAGACCCAACAAAGTTTATAAAAATATTCCCATCAGCTTTTCTTTTATATTCTTTTTTTGTTAGTCAGACAGGATACTCGATGTTCTTCAATATGCAAATAAGAATTATTCGTCCTTCGTCACAATTATTTCTTCTTTTTTTTGCGTGTTGCTCTCTTCCTCATTTTTACACTTTGCAGATACAACATTGTTACGATCCTTGAATAAATAACCTTATTAACGAAGGATATTTCTTCGTCAAATTTTATAAGGTACCTCCTTGAATTGATGCATATTTTCAAAATGACAGATACGACGAATTTCATGATGCTCCAGCAGAGTTTGGCAGTCATTCTTTGTGAGCGGAATAAAATTTTGCAAATAAATTTTCATTTTATGTTTATAAAAATAATTTGAAGAAATATTAAATTTTGTTTAATATTTCATTTTCATGCTTTCATCATTTCTCTAAATTTAGGATATATCAAAGTTGGAATATATAATTAGGATTAAGATTAATGAGTTGAAAATGAATGAAATGTTTTGGCATCTTTTCAGGAGATTGTGTGAATAAATAAGGAAAAAGTAGATTTTGCAGAAAATGTCATCAAAATGACAAAATGTTTAATAAAACTAAACAATATTTAATTATCATAAAACTCATTTTAAGTAAATTGTTATTTGAAAGTAGGAGTCATTTACAATGTACATAGTCAGTAAATAATGCAGATATATGAATGTTTGTAAATGCTCGTATAGCTTGACGTACATACTTTTAATTGAGAAATTGTTTGGTTGATTAATTTTAATTAGCATAAGGTTATACGCAAATTATGAATTAATATTGTTTCTAATTATAATTGCTTATGAACCGCGTGTGTGGCATACAAAATTGAAATTGATTGATGATGATGCTATACATATGCGATTAAGTTTTTTGTTCGCCTAAGAAATATGAAAATGTGTTACAATTTAAATTTATTACGTGTGTATGAAGTGATTTTTGTATATATTTATAATGTTAAAATTTTAAAAAATTGATTTAATATGTATTAAGCGATTTTTATTCAAATAAATAAACTTGGTGTCGCGCAACAACTCGTGGAAAACCTGGGCCTAGTGACTTACAACTCCCAACCATTCCTGTGGGCATGTTGTTGGGAGGAATGGAGCGGACCTATAATTTTTTGCCGAGTCTAAAAGGCTAAATGGGAAGCACATTTTCATAACAAGTAGGTACCTCGAAAAAAGCCATTGTTTTTAGGAGGCAGCGTCTGGGAATCAAACCCAAATCTTTGACACGACAGTCCAACGCACTAACCATTGTGCCACGAGGTACTTCTGTTAACATTTAATATTTTTTTTTTTTAGGGCAATATGAAGTAAAAAAGTTTGATTTATCAATATAACCCAGAAGCATAAGTTTAAAATTAAAGTCGAGGGATTGTGTGTTGTGTTTATATACACCTAAAAATAGTTTAAATTGAAACTGAAGAAATTCTTTTTCTAAATATTTTAAATTTTCTAAAAACAAAGTATCTATAAGCTGTGGGAATACAATTATTTAAAAACGGCAACACTCAGAATTTGATCATAATCTTTTTTAAAATGACAAATCTTTTCTTTTTGTATATTATTTTCTTTTTTATTAAATAAAATTAAATATAATTAGACTAAATAGAATTGTAGCTTCGCAAGTCGTTTTGCCTACTGCTAGTATTGCAGTATCATCAGCAAACGTGGATACAATAGTGTCTTCTGTTTGAGATATATTGCGTGTAAATAAAAGGGACATAACTGGACCTGATACACTTCCCTGTGGTACCCCAGGGTACCATTTCCATAGTCATTTCCGTGTATAGTAGAAATTAACTGTATTAAATTTAATACAAATAAAATTGAAATTGAACTAAATTCAATTCAACTAAAAGAAATAAAATACAAAAGTAGTATGATAAATTAAAATAAATAAAATTAAGTAATTTTTTTCAATTGAGTTAGTTTTTTTTTTTAAATTATAAATAACATTTTCAAGTAAAAATTTGACACGATAAACAATTTGGGAACATTTGAAAATAGGACCAATATTGATTTTTATGCGAAGATAAATAATTCATTTCCTAAAAAAACAAGTGATGAGCCAACTTGGTTTATTTAACCGGGTTGAACCGTTTTAAATTTTTCTCAAAACGATTTAGCTTCAACATGGACCAAAAGACAATACTTGGTTCGAATCCAAAACGCGTCATATGTTAGGTGGATTGGCTCCGGGCGCCGCGATGATCCGTTTTGATTTTCAACCAATTTGAACTCCACCCGAGCTAAAATGATCGAATGGCTCGGTTGTGTTAAAGGTTCGGTCTCGATATATATGTTTACTCAGTTTGGCATTGACCTGCAACTCGGGCTGAACGCACTGTTTGTTCTATATAGCAGTCGAACAGAATGGAAAAATTTGGAATTTAATAAAATTCTTAACCTAGTTGTTTTGACCACTCGTCTGCACTTGAAGGGAAACAATACAATTTGGGTGAATACAAACATTTTTACTGCTCCGGAAAAGGGCAATCGGCTGACATTTGGATCGAAATACACTTTTTCGCCAAAATATAGTCTGTATCTCATCTGTCAAGTCATGAACTGTTTAATTCTATTGGAGGATGGCTACGATGACAGTGGATTAAAAACTTTAACAAAATCAAAAATCATTTAGATCTCTTCACTGCTTCGAAAAAAAGGTCGTTTTAAGCGGCAATTAGGTGACATTTGAGTCGAAATACAGTTTTTCCGTTAAAATATAGTTTTTTCCCTATCTGCCAAGCTATCAACTGTCAAATTCCATCAAAGGATACATGTGATGGTGATGCAATAAAAAACCTCTGCAAAAATGGAGAGAATTGTTTGTTTTTGTAAATGTTCGGTTTGATACATGATAATTCCCACTAATGAATCTAATTTAAGTTAATTTGCATTCACAATTTACTCACATACATAATATGAAAATTTCATTTTTTTAACTGTCAATATTCCACAATCATGATATTCCTCAAATTATTTACGTGTAGGTACAACTGATGAAGGACAAAACACAAAACGAAAATCTCAATTATGTATGCGCATTGTAATGAGGTTGAACTAAGGTAAAATAATTTTAGAACGTTACGAAGAATATCCTTATACACACGGACGATGGACGCTCATAAAGCTAAAATTCAAATTAGCAACTTTTAGAAAAGACTTTTTTTTCTGTATCCTTGATGATATTTTGAGTTACGACAGACATGAAGCCCTTCTATACTCGTATCTCTACCTTTACTGTCTGCTGGGATTAACTAAATGCCCTTGACAAAAAAAAATTGAAAGAAAACACCGACTGGCAGTTTTAGATAAAACACCAAAAAAAGCCTGCCTTCCCCCCATAAACCAACCAACCAACCAACCAACCACATCTCTAGCTTAATTAGTTTTCATCATTCACGGTCCTTCAGGAGCGATACGACCGGAACTCCAACATTATCCTTTAGAAAGCACCAAATGTTTTATATCAAATTTTATTTTATTTGTGTGTGTGTGTGTGTGTGTTTCCGCCTTGTATAAGTAGTTGTTTTTCAAGGGAGTAATTAATTACATTTTGATGGAAAGAGATTTTTTGTTTTTTTTCTGTGTCGAGAAATAAATCTCGTTTCAACAAGAACCACGTGAGCACAGCTGATAATGAAGAACTTCTAAATTAGAATTTATGTATATCTTCTGTTTGGTTGAAAGCAAAGCAAAGGTTGTATGGAAATAAATTACCATAAAGAGCTGGGTTTAAGTTAACTAAGAAATGTGTATATAGCATTATACGAAACCCCCATTTTTCTGCAATTAGGAAAACTTCAGTTTATTTATAATAGATACCAACCCAGAAAGACCTCGCTTTAGGGGCAAGCTGGCAAAAAAATCCACATGAGTCTCTCATTTTTTTTTACAATTCAATTTACCTAAATTTTCTTAATTTTGTAAAAAACAATTTATAATTTGTAAAATAATTGTAAAATTCAAATTTGTGGGCTCATGAGGCTTCTTCAATGATTTTTTGCATTAAATTATCCTCAATATCAACCCTGAACTTTGGCTAAAGGATGAAAGTAATATTTCTCTTTGTTCGAAGTAAAACATTGAAATAAACACACCCTAATGGAATTCGATACACGAACGTAGTATAGTCTAGAAACATTTTCGAATTTCACCACCTCCATTCTGACACTGACATAGCTGTTTCATTTATTTACTTTTTTGAAATAAGAAACAGACAGACAGACAGATAGATAGAGAGATCTACTTTGGCTTTGGTTCTGACAAAGGCAGATGAACAAGAAAATTTTGTAAAATTGTCTGTGGTTTAAGTTGAAAACACACAGAAACCCAAAAAACCACCCTTGCCAACCTCAAAATCAACCCACTTATAGTTTGTAATGTAGTTTTCAACAACGAACGGTTCATCTCGAAAATGTTGTTTACAAAAGTTTCCATCAAACGATTGAAATTAATACAAGCCATGTAGAATTGCAGATAGGTATACAGAGATACAACAACGATACAGATAACCAGATGAGATGATGTTATTGTGCAATTGGCATTGGCGGCAGCGGTTGGCGTCTAGAAATATCTTAATTTTGTGAATTGAATTAATTACGTGATCGTTTATCACCTTCACACACAGAACACACACCATACAGCGGTGTATATCTTGTTGTTGTTGTTTCTGCGATGCATTCCGCACGTTTTCTAAAGTATCTATGTCTCACTCTCACATGAGAGTGCATATGCGCCTCTTATCCTTCTATAACTCGACTGCAAATTGGCATTGATACTTCTGTATAATATGTTCGAATGGTGTGTTCTTAGCGATGGTACTACTTTTGCCATTGGTTTAATTAAAAATAGTTTGCCAAGGGTTTTGTGTTGTGTTGTGATGCTGTTGGTGATGTTGATGACGGTTCTTTTGCTTGGTGCTGCACAGGGATGTACATATTGAGCGGTCGGTTAAGTGCAAATGCAATTTTAAAACATCGACGAGATGCCGACGACTACGAGTACGATGAGCTTATAGCAATAGGAGACCAAACAGCAGTTAGGAAGTTGTAGTTAATTGAATTTTTGTTTTTGAAAATTAGAATTAAATTCTCTTGGTCGATATCACTATACCTACTCTCCCTGGAATGTTAGATGCTTGTGGTAGTTTCAATTAGAAAGAGAATCCTCATACGAAAAAAAAACTTTGGATAGATCTAGCGAAAAAGTTGGGTTTAATGGTTGTTTTGATAAAATATTTTTGTATTTTTGTATGGTTTTATGTTTTAGATAGTTTGTTTTTGTTGGAGCGAACGGTTGTTCAAAAATATCTATTTCTATTTGGAAGAAAAGATACCTATTAAAGGAAAAGATTTTTTGTTCGAAAAAGCTGTATAGACCTTTTTAAAGACGAGTTCTGATTTCATGTGAAATAAATCTTCGAGGTTTTAATAAAATCTAACATAAAGATTTCGGAAAAGGTAAACGAAATGGCCTTGGCGTTTTTTTTTTGTCTGTGAGACTATATACGCCTGTGCGTCTACTATCCATGTAGCTAGATTTGCGGAAAATTTGCGAAATTCAAGTTTTTTTCTATTTAGTTCATCTAAAACTTGAAGCTATCACAATTTTTGTTTGTACCGTCTCGGTATCGGTCTCGTTTAACACAGTTTCGTTTGGTCTCGTGTAACAAAGTATTGTCTCGGTATCGGTATCGGGCTCGTCTTTTTGTGTTGTCTTAAAATTAAGGGGCTTGTTTAGCAACTTCTAAGTAAAGTTCCGATTCGTTAAACATAAATTCTGCTTCAAAATATAATAGCAGGAAAAGATGCTGTTACCAAATCATTGGAACCGTTTTCGAGAAACCAAGATATAAGAAAATATATGGGAGGCAGTTGGTGTACTCCATTAAAGTCACTTCCTCCAGCTAAAAGAACCAAGTCTGAAAATGTCATACTAGTGATTGTTTTCAGAGAAACAAAGCGAAAGAAAATTGGGGTAGAAGTGGGGGTTCTAATTTAAATAATTTCTTAAACCTTCTCCTTAGTAAAGAAAAACTAAGAAAATGTCATTTCAACCGTGAGTGCCGTTTCCGAGAAACAAATTACAAGAATTTTTATTTGTAATAAATTAATAATATAAAAAAAAAAATGCCGATACCAAACGATACTACCGAAAGTATCAGTAAATTTCGGTCTCAAAAGTACGGTTTGGTCTCGGTATCGTTTTGGATGCTTTGTAGCCGGTATCGCTTCGGTCTCCGATACCGATAGCAAACGATACCGAGACTTTTTTAGTATCGTGGGCAGCCCTTGTTGTAGATACTAAAATTTGTAATAGTTCTTCGATAGAAAACTTTTTGTACGCTCCACTTTTGTGACTATATAAACACATTGCTCTATTATTTCCATCACCTTGTTTTATTATAAACTTAAAAAATAGACCAAAAATTAAAATTATTAAAATGTCAAATGTGCAGATTGCCTTATTTAAAAAAAATTGTGAGAAACACTCAACTTTGCTGCGCGTCTGACTGCCAATAACCAGAGATGTGAAAGAATGCAATCATTAAACTCGTAGTATTGCAATAAATTGATTAAAAAGGCTTATTTTGAAGTATTTTTACTTCACCTCAGTACTTGAATTTTAAAATTTAGTTTCCATTAAAAATTGAAGACTTTTGTAATGCAATCATTTAAATCAGTCAAAAGACTTAAAGTTAAAAGAATGCAATACTAAAGACTGCTAGAAGTCATTGAGGTCTTTTGACTAGTTTAAATGATTGCATTACAAAAGACTTCAAAATTGAATGGGAATTAATCGATTAAGTTAAAAATACTTATACAAATTAACTTAATGCATTCGCAAGGGAAAGTTAGTTGACTGGGATTTCAAAGAATCAAATACCGAAGTATTGCATTTTTTCACAACTCTGCCAATAACTTATTATATTTAAAAAAATTACATTTGACTTTTTGCCTTATGGAAGAAACTACTGTGCGCCGCCGCTGACAAGCCACTGCTACATGCCACTTAAATGCCTGTCACATACAAAAAAGTTCAAAATCAGGTAGTCACTATCTTATATTTCAAGTGATTATCTAAAATGCTTCACTCAAGCTATTAGTCAAGTATATTTGAGCACTAAGGTAAAGTTAAGGTCGTTGGCTATTCAAAAGTCTTCAAATGTGAAAAAGGCTTTATTTGAGTCGATTTTCCATGAAAATAGTTGATTAAAATTACTTCTTGGGAGCATTTTGGGAAATTGAATACCTTTTGCGGTAAAAAAAAAAATATTCCGAAAACTCAATCATTTCCAATTCATTTACTTTTTTCCATTTTATTAAAATAAATCAACAATATTAGAAGTTTTTTTTTATAATACAAATTCTATATACTACTGAATTAAATCAGCAAAGTAGAAAACTTAGCATTATGAATTGGACTTGTTGAATTCTTGATTCAAAATAGCTATAGCCCTGACCACAAATATTGAAAATTCACCTCTGGTGACCCAATTTAGAATCATGTGTTGACTAGTGAGGACCTTTCTTTTAAACATACTTCCTTTAATTGTTGCTTTGAAATACACCAGGATGACATGTTTAAAAGTAAAAGAGATTAAACGATATCGTTAAGAATAAAAAAAATATGCTCTTACACCACTCCATTTAAATCCTTTCTACTATGTCCTTTTAAAGTTTGCCAAAGTCATAAATATTTATTCGAAGAACCAATCCACTTTAGAAAACCAAACTACATTCTATTTGATGAAATATTTTCAAAAAGCTTCAATCTCTCTGTATAAATACAACAACCCCCCCCCCCGCCCTCCTTCTCTTTAACATAAAAACCACTTAAAATGTGCATAAACTTTGTACTAATTTTCATTTAGAGTGAAACCTTTTCCCCCAAGGATTGCAACTATCAAATTGAATTCCCTTCAACTTTTAGCTGCATTTATTTTTCGAGTTCGTTAATTTTTCTCTCTCCCTCTTTTGCCGCAAATATAAAACCTGTCCCATCAATTTCATCTGAAATAGTCAAAGTTTTTTAATTAATCAATTAAATCGATCTGAATACTGGAAATATGTATCTACGACGAGCATGATGGCGAGGAGTAATCTAACCAACACTCGTCCTTTTTAAAGTGCCCACAATATTATTTTAATACACCTCTCTCTCTCTTTGCTCGAATGTTCATTTGAGATTCGAATATTTTTTCGAAAATTTACCCAAAAACCCACAAAACAAAATTTTACTTCAATCGAGTTTTGTATAGTGAAATAGAGAGAGAGAGTGCATTAAAAAGTTTTTCCATATAATGCTCGAATGGAGTTCTGCAAATGTTCCCAAATTCAACCATAAAAGCCGCACTAAATAAGTTTATTGAATTAAAAGAATGTGAGGAAGGGGGTTACATATATGTGTGTGTTGCCCCCCTTTCCCTCCCGTCATGAAGTGTATATTGAAAAAAACAATATTTGTAAAACTTTTCGCTCAAAGTTTAACCCTTTCTCGGGGATGATGGAAAAAAGTTATCGTACAATGTGGTGTCTGGGGGGTATTATCTGGGCTCCAAATATGACGTTAAGAGAATATTGTAAGTCTTGAAATGGATGGTTGAATGGAATATCAAAACCAATCATCGTCGCTGAGACTTTTAAACATGAATACGTGCAGTGAATTGCAGATATAATTTTGTGTCTTAATTCCTATACCTAGTCATTTGGTGGTAGTGACTTTTAATTCGATAGTTACGGCTATACGTCAACGACAACCACAACGGCGACGACAGTTGGAATGCCAAAACTATTATGGGTTGCCATGGTGTGCCATTTATGTCAGTGCCTATAATTCAAACAAAAAAGAAGTGATGCAATTAGTTTCACTTCTTTTTTTTTATATTTTCGTTGGCAGTCAAAATATTTTTTCTTTGGTATTACGCCACTGTTATGTTACTTCACTAAAAATAATGTGATTGGACTTCTAATTGCCTTGTGTTTTCTAAGGTCTTAATAGTCAGTCAGGCATTAGGTCCCGTGCCAAAACGAATTTTTAATCCGATATTTTTCTATGTTTGAGATTTTCTTCTTATTTGATATTTCCTATTTCAATTTTTGGTAAAGAAATCATTTAATACAAACAAACACACACACACACATAAAGACAAAATACAAGTTGGGAAATAAAACACCTTGTTTTTGTACGTCTTTTGGTTTTGGTAGTCAATAGAATTCGCGTGTTGATAAATTAAAAGGAAGGAAGGAAACCAAATTTGAATAATAGCTTCTAACATTTTATTAAGACTAGGTGATGATGATTTAGGCAACTTTGTCACGCCTATTGTAGGGTTATTAAATGTAAAAAAGTTAGCCAATTGAAGTGTTACATGAGTTTTGTGTTAGAATTTTTATATACGCTTTACATTACCAAGTAATTAAGTTTGGAAAGCAAAGAACAAAAAAAAAAACTTATGAAATGGATATTTTGTTGAAATGTAATAATTTATTGGGAATGGTGAATTGATTTTGAATGATTGATTGAAGGAACAAAAAAAAATTTATATTTTCACGTTCCAAAATTGATGGTTAGTCTTAGTCGTGTACAAATTGGATTGGATTGTATTCTTGATCAGACAAAACAAGTTGAAGGGTGTTTGAAAATCTAAGACAGAAATGTTCAATGATTGAATACTAAAGGAGAAAGAGCTCTTCCACAAGTTTTTTTTAGTTTTTGATATGATTTTTTTATTATATTTGTAGGTTTGATTGCCTTGACCCAAATAGTAAGGCTATGCTTCCATTTATCAATGTCAAAAACCTAATATTTGAGTTAGTGAGCCTTTTTTAAAACACAAAACTCTTTGGCCAAGCAATACATTTTGTTGGGCAAAATCACCAACTGACCCATAGAACTAGAAGATATATAAATAGTATGCACTGATTTCATGTTCTTATCGCGGTTTGGGTAAAAAAGAGGTTACAATCTTAACGTTTTAGTTTTACTTATGATAAATAAAAGGGTATTTCCTATAAATCTAAGCTTGGGTTTGTAGAGATACGGGAGTAGACTCAGCCCACTATATCTACTTAGAAGTAGTGAACCGGGGACGAATTGTTAAGATTTTGATTCCAGCCCAGGGCCAGGGCTTATCCGAGGGAGAAAAATTTCAGTAACGGCAGATGACAAAAAAGATGTCTTTTAATGGTACTCAAATGCACCACAAAAAGTAACCTTATCAAAGTTGCTACAAACCAGGACCAGCTGATAGCTTAGTCCTCTTTTAATTCACAATTATCAGATAACTAGGAATAAGAACTATGTTAATCAGGAACGATCCAATTTTTTGATCCGATTATTGAAAAGTATCAAAAAATCACAAATTTTCATTTAAATCGATCCCAATCTCAATCATTTCGACGATTCTCGATTTTTCATCCCAATCTCAATCATTTGTGAAGAATCTCGGTTTTTTGTATCAATCTTTTCAAAAATGTCTGATTTCTTAGAGGTTTTTTAATCCATCGTAGCCATCGTTCAATGAAATGAGGCAGTTAACGGCTTGATAGATAGGAAATAAACTTTATTCTGACAGGAAAAGTGTATTTCGATCCAAATGTCCCCGAACTGCAGGAAAATCACCTTTTTTCCGGAGCAGTAAAAAGCTATGAAAACTTTAGATTTTGTTTACAGTTTTTAATTCAATCCAATTTCATTGTTTGTAAATTTGGAATAATTTAAATTCGATCAACGGTACAGTATTTAATTAAATTCGTTAAATTCAGAGAGATTGAATTTCATCCAAATCGAAATATAAATCGAATCAGTGTGTTTATTTCAGAGTGAAATAAAAATGATTGAAATGATCGACTCATTTTTGTGATCGATTTTAGAACGATTCGATTATTTGAAATGAACGATTTACACAGTTTTTACTGACGAATAGAGTTGCAGTTGTAACTCCGTCTCCATAGTGTTCAGCCAATAAATTGTACCCAAATGCACCACAAAAAGTAACCTGAGATTATCGAAGTACAGTACACAGTACACACACTAAAGGTAATATTGGTCAATCGATGTATTTTATTATAAACGTAATTATTCGTTAAACGAGAGTGGGAAGTGAAAGTGTTACACTTTGTTGCATGCTTTCATTCCAGAAAATACTACTTTGTCCATGGCAACTTTTAAAATATGGATTAGGATCATAAATCTACCAGCCAAAATATGGTTTCCAAAATCTAAAATTCTGTAAATTTGAAATGCCAACGCACTGACCAACAGTTACCACCTAATCATAATACCTTTTTGTTAAAAGCATAGTTTACAGTTCACATCTGAAAAAACTTCAATTTTCAAAACAATTTTCCACGTAATCTGGTGCACCGAATTGTCAAAAGCTGTTTGCCTTGGCCTAAACCACCCATTGAATGACTCAATTTACCTTTAACTAGTGAACTATAGGCCTAAAAACGGAAAACAATCATTTGTATGCCAATAATGCGTTGAGGTGAATATATTTATTGTTTTTTTTTGTATGTGTAAGCCGACAATCCAAAAAAATATATTTTATTCATCACATTTTGTTTCGCATGGAAAACAATTGCAGGTCCATTTTTTCGCATGGCATTCCATGACAGCAATGATTTTTTTTAAATGAAACTGTAAGCCGATTATGTAAAGAAAATTTTATATTTCACCTCCATAATTTTTGACACGCGAAAATATTTGCATAGATTTTTTTTTGCGCGCGGGAAAGATAAACTAGGCTTTAGCAGCAAAACCCCTAAAAAAATACAATAGTTCCCATAGATTTAATTAAAACAAAATATAGGTAAACATCAAAATTCTTCTTCTATAGAACGAACGCACCATAACTAGTTGCAAGTTGCAAGTTGCAAGCATCTAATTCGGTTTGCCTACTTATTTGCCGCTTGACAAGCTTCCAATTTGGGAGAGTGAAGACAAGTATACCAGCCCGCCGCGAAGGAAACACTTGAATATCTGCAACTTGTTTTGGTCAATTCCACTAGAAAATGTGTGTCGTTGTGGTGTTTTCGCGTCAACAGATAACCACTGGACTGGCC
Source organism: Dasysyrphus albostriatus (assembly GCA_946251815.1). NCBI lineage: Eukaryota > Metazoa > Arthropoda > Insecta > Diptera > Syrphidae > Dasysyrphus > Dasysyrphus albostriatus. The sequence goes on from OX276336.1 coordinate 147,178,285, forward strand.
CCTACTGCAGCTCTAGTCGCAGCCGCCGAATGAATGTGGCAAGGAAAACTTAAATTGGCATTTGTTTTTTTTTTTCATTCTGTGTCTTTTGTTGGTGGTTTCAATTCAACATTTTTTTATTTATGGTTATTGAGTTTTCTGTTGCTATTGCTACTGTTTGTCATCATCTGTCTCACTATTTGCGATGTTTTCATTGATTTTGACCTCAAAGACGACAGAGATGATGATATATATATATGTATGTATATTTTGTAGCTGATGATATAGTTGACAAAATATTTAAAATATTTCTTCTTTTTGGTTTGTATACGAGTGCGTTCATCTTAAGAGATATAAATGTGGGTATGAAGTGACTTAAGTCATAGATTAATTGAAGTTGAAGTGATGCGAATGCCGCCGGAGGCAAAGAAGTTTGTAAGATTTTGTGGTAATGAAAATGAAACACAAGCTTATTTCAATTTATGTAAACTACCCGAGAAGTGATTAATGGCAGACGAAAATTTGAAAAAAAATGTGGTGAAAATACGCTCGTTTTTAATGTCAAGTTTAAAAAAGATGCATTGCAAATGCGGAAAGAAGCAAGCGGAGAGTGTTTTGAATTTATCACAAGAAAAAAAAGCAAAAAATAGGCAGAGTGAAGGCAATATAATTGGCAGGGAAGTATATACTTTTTCGATATTTAGATAAATAAAAATAGGTTATAAATTGTATTCAACCAGAAGAGCGCATTCTTGCCTATGTGTTTTAAAAAAATAATAACTTTACGATTTAAAAAAAAAAAACAGTAAAACGTTAAGTGGACAAATTTCGTTTAAAGTTAATTTTCTAAATTGTATTGAGCAATGTGAAAATTACTTATTTTTTACTTAGCTTTCAAGGATACGCATTTGACACAAAAATCTTTACAATTCTAAGCAAAGAGCAGATTGTTTTTTACAAAAAAAAAAACAATAAAAATGGAGCAATGCAATTGCGTCTTTGAAACACGAAGTAAATTGTTTACGAACAAATCGATGTCAAATTGATTTATGAAAGACGTAAACTTAACTCAGTAAAACTATTTATAACAATTACATTGGATCTATAAAAATAGTTTCATTATCAAACATTTCTTGAACATCTCTGAACATTTTATATTAAGAAAGAAGGTGTCAAAAACGATATCAAATTCAATGATTTTCAAAGAAACTTTTTTAATTATGAAAATACCGGAAAAATGCCATCGCATAAAATTACGTTTACAATTCCAAGTCGATATATATATAAATAAAAAAAAGCTTTCAAAACGTGCATCCATCATCCCCATCGATCTTCCCTTATATATAGTCATGGGAAATTAATTGCACTTGGAAGAAGTCCTCAAGAGCGTCAGCTAGTCTGTATCGTTCTTTATTTTTATTTCTATTGCCAAAGCACGTGCTTCTTCAGATTCAATCAGCCATTACCACCCCCTTCAGCTCAGTCTTTCAATATTATGATGAAAGATGTGTTGTGAGAAATTATCGACGCTAACGATTGCACAACAATTTTCTTATGTCATACTCCAAATTCCACCTCTAACCTCCACCCTCCCCCTTCGCTCATTTCCCCACCCTCTTCGATTGGAATAGGAAAACCTAAAACTTGAGATGTCATCACATGAAAACTAATTAAACCATTAGAAGATGAAAATCAACTTCACAGAACATTGCAGAACGATGATGGAAGCTTATAATTCTAACAAGTAGCAGCACTATTTCAATCATATACTATAGTTCATTCAAGCATTCTATAGATGGCAATATAAGCATTCTGTGAATGTATTTTATACATACATATGTATGCTCGTATCGGAGCAGAAGTATCTCTACTTGTGTCATGTCGAACGGGACAGCAGAGGGAGCTCAATCTCTATCAGTTATCCACTTTCGTGTATGGCTATGTACCCTCTAGAGGGAATATTCAAATTGTACAACAAATCCTCAATCCTCGGCAAGAGCTTAGGTTTGAAGGTGGTTGGATGAGTGTTAGTGTGATGGTGTATTTGCATCTGTATAGAATTTAGTATTACCGATCAAAACCGACAGACAGACAGAATACAGATGAAAGCTTTATTCACGCCAATTGAATGTTTCCGGTCTAATTTTGTTCATGTGGGCCCCGTACTCTACTAGTATATTGCCTGAACTATGATGAAAATGATGAGCAGTGGAATGGAATGTCACATCGCATATACTAACTCGTATTCTAGCTGTGTAAGAATTGGACTTCTTCCTCAATTTCCCTACGCTCGCTGCTGCTCGTTCTATTAATTCATTAACAACATGGCGGTACGCTGAGTGCTGTCCAGATACTCTACTCATACTTTATAAATGCAAAGTGAGGTTAGTTAAGTGTTAGCTGTACATGTAAATGTGTGTCGTTTGGGGTATTCATTTTTGTGTCACCAATACAAGATGGAACAAGATTGAACAAAAATTTAGATAGTTAGAGGAAAACTACTACAACGTTGACAAAATTTTGGTACACAAACAAAATAAATTGAGGAATGGTTCGTACTTCGTAAGGAGATCTTAATATGACGTGTAATTTAAATTGATGGTTCAAATTTTTAAATCCACTTAGGTAAGTTACTTCTCCATGCCAAAAGTTTCAAAAACAAAATAATTAATTTTAGTTATTAAATAATTTGGGTTAGCTTAGTTTTCAGCCCTAAAAGCCGTTTGGTCACATAAAATTAAAATATTTAAATTACTTAAACTCTTATGTACATCCTCGTATATGCTACTTTTGCCTAAGAGTAAATTGTCACACAAGCGCTTATGTAGCACCTAAATATTTGAGTTTCGTTTCAGAAATTGGGTCTTACTTGTTTTTAACGAAGCAATGCAAATTTCATAATAATTGGGGCTATCGTGAATAAAACTTCCCACGGAATTCCTCCATTCTCCTTAAATTGGAAATGACAACAATTGTCCACTGTTCCTTGAAGGTTCAAATGATAGCCCAGTATCCATGGAACATTCATTTTCGATGCCAATAAATTTCGAGAGAAACTGCGACCACAGTTTCCAGCTTTCGAAGATGGAAAAATTTCGTGGGAAATTTAATTCACGATAACCCTAAATATGAATTGAATATTAAGATTTCAATAGCCGTCGATAAAATAAAAGTAAGTTCTTTAAAATAAATTAAAAAGTCCAATCCCGTAACCATGGAATTTTTTTTAAAAAGGCGGTCATTTTCGAACATTTTTAAAAAGTAACAATGATTAATGTCAGGGAATAAAATAAAATTTCTTATTTAAAATAATAGAGGACCTAGTATGGCGCCCTAAGGAACACAAGGAACTTATTCTCCTTTATTCCATCCATTTATTTCAATTCAATTAAAATCACAACCTTCAAAAAAAAAAAAAAAAAATATAAGATCACAGAAGTTGATAAAAATAATAAGTAGGACAGTCTAAAAAATGACAACTGTAACTTTACTGTATACAAAAATATGTTTTTTTTTTTTAAATCTTTAAATTGAGTTGTCGTAAAGTTGATTTGTATTCCCTGTTTTTCTTTTTATATTTATCAATTTTTTTTCCAAACAGAACTATCCTATTTTTTCCTTGACAGTTCTCATTGCATTAAACACAACCCTATTACCATTTCCAGACATCGTCGGTCGTAGATAGCGTAATAGCGAGGACAAACATCCAAGGCATACAATCAAATATATGTAGGTATGTATATTGCTCGATTAAGCTGCTTTAGTTTACCTCTTCATTTCGATATATGCATTTTGCTTTGCTTATGCAATCCAATTTCCATTTTATTTTCTTCTGCCTGCTTTTCCTGAGTATCCCGTTTACGTTTTGTCTCTCTCTCTTTATAACGAACTTAATCGCATTTCTTAAGATTTAGGTAACTCAGAAAATGTTAAACTCCGCATCTGCATTTTTCTTCCCTTTTTCGCATGTTTTCTCTCTTCGAAAAATACATAAGAGTACATATACCACAAATGGATAGGGTTACCCCCATACTCTGCCTGACTGGAGGAGGGGGGGTGTAGAGCACGACCTTCTTTACAGAAAAAGCTACAAAAAAAGCAAATCGAAATGGAAGCTGCAAGCGCACGTTCACTAAATAAAAGGAATATAAATTCATGTCCTTCTCCACATGAGAACGTGTGGACAGGAGTAAACGAAAATACATAAATAAATAATAAGGTGCTTTAATGCGTCGCACGTTTTAGGCCAAACGGCTGAGAGTTACCTTTAGGGAGTTTTAAATGTGAAAAAAACCATAGGCGTTTGTAAAGCTCGAGAATTATTTTTAAAATAGATTTTTTTTGCCGAAGTCTAGACATTTTCTTAATATTTGGTATCTCGGAAACAGCTCAAACGATTTGGGTGTAATTTTCAGAGTTTGTTCCTATAAACGAGAAAACATAAACATCCACCCACTGATACGCCCAATTTTCGAATTTCTTGGTCTCTCGAAAACGGCTTTTTTCACTCTATTTCTCGGAAACGATTTAAATGATTTGGATAATATTTTCAGTGTTTATTATAATGAGAAAGGAATTTTTTGAGAAATTATTTCAGTAAAATCCTTAAACTAAGTATTTATTTTTTTTTAATATTATTAATATTATTATTATTATTATTATTATTTATTGGTTACTGAGAAATGGCTCCAACAATTTCAATGATATTTATTTGTATGAGCAAGAAACAAAATTTAAAAGTTATTTTAGAAAAATCCACCTCCTGACACGCCTACATTAATTTTTTTTTAAAGGCAGGATAAATTGATTAAGATGACATGTTCAGAGATTGCTGTTATGAGAAAGAAAAAACTCTGAAACTAATTTTCATCAAAAACTATCCACTGATAAGCTCACTTTTTGGTTTCTCGGAATAGGCTCGTATCATCTGGATGAAATTTTAAGAGTTTATTAACATGAAAAAGGAAATAATTTAAAAATTTTAAATTGGAAATTAGTTCCAATGTCATGCCTACTTTTTTCGTCACACGACCACTTTTATTTTTTTTAGGTTTCTCGCAACCAGCTCTAATGATAAAATGAAATTTCCAGAAGTTATTTGAGATAGAAAAAAAATTATAAAGTTATTATTTTCTAAATCCAGTTCATATAAGCGACAAAAAGTTAGAAACACTGCTCACTTTTAGTATCTTAAAGTTTCTCAAAAATGGCTTTAACGATTTTGATGAAATATTCAGAGCTTTTCTGTTTATAGATGAAAAACATTGGAAAAGTATATTTTTTCGAAATTTTTTCTTTTTTTATTTATGACAACTGAAAAACGTTAATAACAGAAAATTTAAATATTTATATACAACAAACATTTTGACTAGATATGTAGATCCTTTTTTTACCATACGAATCCATCCATACGCATAGAGGTTAGAGGTAGCTACTGCCTCCATACAGTTGGTTTCTCGAAAATGGTTTTACTGACTCTATTTCTCTTTTGTGACTCAGATGATTTGGATACTGTTTCGAAAGTTTTTAATAAAGATACAAAAAAATGAGAAATCGCTTAAATTAAAAATCCCTCTGGCAACCCACTTTTACTTATTATTGGTTTCTCGGAAATGGTTCAATTAATTTGATGACATTTCCATAGCTTATTCTTGTAAAATCCAAAAGCGAAAATAAAACACATTTTGTTTTTTGTAAACATTCTTTTTAAATTGTCTGTGAATATATTTCCCTAATTTCTTGGAAATGACTCAAATTATTTCGATAATATTTTCAGAGTTTATTGTCATGGAAAAGGGAATCCTCAATTGACTTTTTTCTTGATTTCTTGGAAACGGCTATAACGATTTGGATGAAATTTTAAGAATTAATTCACATGAGCCATTCTTTCAAAGAATGACAGAGTCACCTTCTTGATAATAATTGAAAAAATCGTGATAAACGTGAAAATTTATCAGCAAAGTAAGCTCCAACGACGCAGGGTAGTTAACAACTCAATTTAAAACGGGAACTGTCTTTGTTAAAATTGCATACTAATTTTCAAAAAGATTTAGTTTTTATACATAATATGGCCTTCAATTTCTTTTTTTGTCAAAAAAATTGAAGCATATTTGAAACTTTTACTGTGGGAATATCTTAAGGCGGGGCACAATCATTACTGCCATGTTGATAGGAGAAGCAGCCTATGAACTTGATTTACAAAACATCGGCTTATTTTAAATATTAAGACAGATAAACCTTAAAAATTATTTTAAAAAGCTTTGACGAGCCGAGCTCGGTCGGACAGGTTCCATAATTTATTCGAGAAAAGGCAGAATAAGATGAATTGCATTGTTTCAAAATTTAAATGACAAAGTTTAAAAAACAGAATTTTGAAAACTGATTTACAACAGACAGAAGTGAAAAGCGTAATTTAAGAAACAAAACAAATGTAATTTTTGTAAATAAAAGAACACAATTTTTATCCGCTCTCTTTATTTGAAGTAAAAAACTCTAAAATACTTGGCTTCTATATAAAAAACCTTTTTCTTCTTAGGTAAAGATCATTGTCTTACATTACCTTGATGATAAACTTGACCACTTAATTGATTTTAAAAAAAAACTTTTTTTATTTGTTGGATCAAGCACAAACATAGAACTTTGACATTGCATTTTTCGTTGGCACCTAATTGTGAATTCTATTTTAAGATTTCTGTCAAGTGTGATATTTAAAATATTTTTGTTTTTATGGGAACATTTTATTGTGATTTGTTATTTTTGAATCAAAATCTGGCAGGCTTAATTAGTGCTAATTTTCAGATTTGTGTTTAATTTACGACATTTCAAACTTAAAATTAAATAAATACCTAATCCTGTAAGCTTTAAGAAATTACCGATCTTTTCATGGTAAGGTTGGATTAGGTCGAAGTGATTGCCACTTGAACAATAAATTACAAAAGTATTTTCCAATGCAGGTAATTAAAAGTTAATCCACTTCAGTTCATCGACTTCTATTCAATCAAAGATAAAACCAACAATGGAATAAAAGAAAACATCTAATTCATTAACTAGCTAACTTCCTCATTGGCTATTCAAGCGTTTTATGCCCAAAATATTATCACGATATTTTATCCAAATTAAAAAAAAAACCTTAATAAAATATCCCATATTATTATATTGTCGTTGATGTGTTTATATATATTTTCTTCGCACACAATAAATAAGTTCGCGTGTTCTTGTCTTCTTGCTTTTGAAGAATGTTGTTCTTTTATTTCACTTTTTTTTATTAACTGTCACCAAAATAGATGACCATCGAAGCGAATTCAACTTCTTTTCAATGTCGTTCGTGTTCGATGATCTTTTTCAGTTTTTTTTTTGAGAACATTCATCAATCTGTCAAGGAATGTCCTTCTTGTTTCTTTCTTTTTTTTCTTATATAAATTTTTCTTTTTGTAAATACCGACATGGCATCAATAACACAATCAATTATTTATATACCAATATCTACACACATAAAATTTCCTTTTGTGTGCTCTTGTTGGGTTTCACTCATCGTCGCATACTAATGTTTTTGTTCGTGAAATCCTTTTTTCCCTTCGTATTTTTTATTGAAGGTCGTGTTTAAGGAAAAATGTTTTTCTTCGCTTTTTTTATTTTTATATTTGCATTATTGTTGTTGGTTCTATATAGAAGCAATTTATGCGTACGTCAATATACATATATACCTAGTAAATGACCTGGGGTTTTTAATCGAAACAAGATTGTTCGTTGATAAGGAAAATCAAGAAAAAAAGAAAAACAATCTTGAAATTCTTTTCTTTGGACTTGGTTTTTTTGTTGGTAAGGTATGGACAGAATAATTTTTTAGGAAGTCTGATACAAAAGTTGTTGCAAACAAAATTTAATGTTTTTAATCAAATTTATGGGAAATAAACTGGAGAATATTTTTTCTTAAGAACATTTGAAGATGAAATCAAAAGAAAATGCTTGATTTGTTACAGCAAAAAAAAGTTGGAAAAAATGAGATTGAAATGGGTATAATTTTTTAAATCAAAACTGTCATATTAGATTCCGGCGAAAAAGTTAAGTACCAAATAATTCGAGGAAAATAAATTACAAACAAATCCATTGTTAACACTTTGACTGTTTATCTCTTTACAGGAGGTTCTAGCTTCCCAGTTTCAAGTTAAAAAAAAATAGTATGAGAAGATTAGCTCCAATTTCTCCCTCTTTACGAGTCTGTTATTAAGTATAACTATTTAACAATATTCTAACTTATTGGCATTAACAATATTCACACATAATTCGCTGTGCTATTTTCAACTTTTGTTCAATTTAACCCATCAATCCTTCCAACAAGTTTTCCAAGATGGCAAAACCTCTCAATCCAATAGAATATTGAATCAGCTAACAATACAAAACAAGATTATTCTCCTACCATTCAAAAAAGGTGTATCGTCAATCTTTCAATATTCACCCATCGATAGAAGAACCCTTTTGATAACATCGATCTCAAGATAAGAGATGAAGCAGACCCTTTTTTTAATTCCGACGAAATTAAGACCGAAACAAATTTCTTCGACAACAAAACTTCGGTATTAAAATTTTTATTTAATACCCTGACAACATTAAGGATAATTGGTTACGTAATCCCCATACAAACACAAAATGTTCACCTACCAAGTTAATATAAATATCAATTTTAGAGAGTAATGTTCTCATAAAATTCAGCTTGATGAGGTCTTCATCCCTTTTCCAAAGTCTAAACCATACATAAATACATTGATCTTTGTCTCTTCTATATAAGAACCGTCTGTACAAAAACAAAAGAATCCTTTCTTCGTGGAAAGGTAAAACCGTATAGAAGAGTAGAGAAAAGTTTACTCACACTTTTTATAGGTTGAGAAAAATATCGACCGAAAAGGGAAACTATTTTTGGGATACAAAATAAAAGGTATGGTTAACCAATTTAAAATTAAAATATAATCCTCTACAACACAAAGGATGAACAGAACAAAAGGAATGTGTGTGAGAGTGTGTGGGTTGTGTTGCAATTCATTACACACATCTTTTTGAGTCCTTTTGATGTTTTATAAATGAATATGTGGGTGTAATTCCATTACCGACCTCCCATAAAAGCAGCCACTGACTGTTTAGCTTGTGTGTTTTCATTTTAAATGTGGCATGCAGGCGTAAAAGCATACAAACCATTACAGATAAACGCCCGTTGCCGTTGCTGTTGCCACGTCGCGTCGCCACCGCGCTAAAGCCACCATCACTAATGGTTGTTGGGTTGGATCTAAAAATACACCCTACAGAATAAATTGCCACCATTGCTCATTACGTGCATCCAATAAAAATGTCAAAAGTTGTTCTAATTTAATTGTGCGCCAAACTCATTTTACTCATTAATAATTAGCTTATAAAAAGAAATCAAAGCTAAAACCAAAAACACACAAAAAAAAGGTTACGTATACGCCCGAGTGGAAAGGTTTGTCATCGACAGATAACTCGACGTGTATGAGACGACATTGAAAAATGCATGAAAGCAATTGCTTCAATCTTTCATCAGAAGTTCCTTGTTTTTGTGGTGTAAATTTTTGTAGACCTACACCCTTCTTTGCCAATGGCAGCCCGCCTCAGATAAAACATCATGATTAAATCACATGTGATATTGTTTTTGAGTCTTGGCATGAAATTAATTTATCACAAAAAAAAAAGCAAAGAAAAGTAAACGCTCTTGTTAAGAAATCAAAATGGTGGAATACTTTTTTTTTCTTTATTTAATTTTGCCAGCATTAATTCTGCAAACGTATACTGTATATTTATCTGTGTGTAATCTCATGACATGACATCAATTAAATTAGGAACACAAGGGATTGCGAACATGAAATGGAAATGTCAGTCATAGTAGGGCGAATGAAATATTTACACCGCGCGCTCCCAATGTTTCATTAATATGGTCGTATGATGTTGGTGTTTTTCATTTTGCATAAAATATTTTATTTTTTGTTTGCTTAAATGTTAAATTTTTTGCTGTCGTATTATTTGTGTTTCGTATGCGCGCTATTGCCAAATGATACAATTTGAATGTACATGTGAAATGAAATCTTTACAAATGCATTTATCTTTATTTTTGGGACTTTCAATTCATCTCTTTTATTTATTTATATATTTTTATTTGATTGTTGTTTTGTTTAGTAAATTTTTAGTTCAGGTGTTCTAGGTAGGTGTACATAGTACATCGGATGCCGGAAATAATACTTGATTTAAAAATAGTAAGCAGAGAATTATTGTGAAAAACTCACCGTGAAAAGTGAGTATATTTAACGATGCATTGCAGATATTTTTGAAGTAGTTCTCATTTGCACAGTGTTTTTTAATGCATTGAAAAATATTCACTATTCTTGATAAGATTAATAATAATGGAAGCAATAAATATGAATTGAGCTTGTTGATGACTGAATTTTATATAAAAATGTTTATAAATACAAAATATGATTTTATTAAAAATAATTATTAAAAAATGTTTAATTTTTCAGCAAAAATATAATCAATTTTGCTTTAGTAATTTGGCAGTCTGTTTTTTTGGAAGCACTGTGTATTCACGAATTAAATTTTTTGAAGATCTTAAACTTAAAAATGTTGGTTAAATTTGATCCCAGTTAGATTTCATCCCATTTTAATAGGGGTGAATAAAATTTAAAGCTTTTGCTGTACCAATTGAATAAAATGGAATTTTTTTAAAATATATATTTCCCATTAGTTTTGTTGTTGCATTTTTTTTTAAGATACCAGTACGCCAAACAAACAACTCAGTTTGCAAACTGAATGATCATCGGAAAAAGTATTTTTAATACATTTTATTGATTCTTTTTACAACATTTATCACAGATACTCCAAATAAAGAGCGGAGATAAACTTAAAATATTAGAAGCCAAAGTGGCCGCAATCATTTAGAAATTCTATAAATATAAAAAATTGTAAATATTTTTCTATGTTTGAATTTTTTGTGTTCATACTTTCATTTAGTATAATGCGTTCGACTATATTTCTTAGTTTTTTCATTTGATTATAGGTTTTTTAATATTTCCCAATAGCTTTCGTGACTTCAAGATAGCAAAATAAAATTTTTATCTACATTCATCTCTTTTCCTCCCCGCTTTTAAAAATGTCAAATTTAGTCAAGGCCCTGAAAAGGCTTCGCAAAGGGCAATTTAAACAAGGAAAACTTTTCAAATACTAGTGAGGCCCTCGCTTGTTGGATAATTCCTCTTATCTCATCACAAATAAATAGAAAAAAAATATTTTATACCCATCATACATAGTAAGAAAAATTAAAGTACCTACATACTTTTTCATTTCCAACATCACACAAGTTTATTGCGAAATAGCTCAGTTGTAAGACTATTGGACTGGCTACCAAAATATCGTAAGACCGAATCCCAACCAAGACAAAATTTTATTTAAATTTTTTTTTCTGTCGAGGCAAAATGTTAGGTACTCAACGGGTGAGGCCCGATACAAAATCAAGTGTTACCCTTGCTAGGCCCATGTTAGGGACTCAAGTGCCCAGCTAAAAACTAATTATTTTTGCAGGTGAAATTAACCACTGGCTAAGATTTTAACGAGCTCTTGAGCAGGTTAAATTTAAGCGTCTATATACCTATACACCTTAGTAACTTCAAAATAAAGCCATGGGATCAAGTTTAACCATACTTTTTACGCAATTGTCACACGGTCTTAATACAAACAAACGCTAAGCACGAGATTTTTCTAAATTACGGCTAAGTTTCGATCTTCCAAGCTGTGAAGTGATTCATTTTTTAAAACTTCACGGCTAACTCGATTTAGTAAAGTAATTTTCTTATCAGAGCCAAACAATTCTGTGAAAATTGTGAAAAAATTCAAATGTCAAAAAACATACACAATTTTAAAAATTGTAAAATTGAAAATCAAACTTCTTATATCCATGCACTTTTGTTTAAAATACTAAGTTTCTAAAAAAAATAAGTTCCAAGCCAAATTATTTACAATACAACTAAATGAAGCTGAATAATAAAACTAAAAAAATGTCAAACAAATGACAGGATTTATCATTTAGTACTTAGTACCTTACTCCATTCAGTATGTTGGATGAAAAATTGAACTGAAATAATAACACTTCAAAATGATTAATTTTTTATCACAGCCAAATAATTGTGTGAAATTCTGTAAAGAATAAAAATTCCATTGACAAGTAAATTTACAAAATCCAGAAGGGAACAATTCAAATGACAAAAATTTACATAACCTTGATTGGAACATCACACTTTTCTTGCACTTTTAGAAAATGAACCACGTTTTCATTCAAAATGTATCCACAACCGAATTATTTTAGGTATTTCTCACAACACAATTAAATCAAATTGAAAAAGAATATTCAAAATTGTCCGGCTAATGACAGGATTTATCATTTAGTACTTTTTGGTATAAATTTTGATAGAGGATCGCATAAGGTGTATTTGGCTAAAGTGAAAGCTTTGCTTTATTTATAACTTCACAGCTTCACAGATAAAGAATTGGCCCCCTAGGGAGGTGTACTAAAATGAACTAAATGATAAATCTTGTCATTTGTTCGACATTTTGGGGTTTTAACTTGCAGCTTATTTTGATTGCGTTGTGAATAATGACTTAAATAAACAGATAAATTTAGTAAACTAAGGACCCTTCAAACAAAAGTGAACAAATAGTGGAGTGTTCCTATAAAAAATTGTGTAATTTTTTTGACTTTTCAATTTTTCCGCTTCAGCATTTTGCACAGGATCTATCGGCTGTGATAAAAAATTTATCATGTGAAGCAGTTTTGACATTTTGTTTTAATCAAAATTTAGTACATTTTCGATTGATCCGGGTCTAGTTAAAATTTAAGATTTTCACTATCGTATCGAATAACTAAAGCCCCTATATATAAGACAAATACGAGAGAAGATAAGTACCTATTCACCAGTCGATCACAAATAGTTGTTTGTCAGAAGCCAACTAGGAGACATCTAATAAAATGGCCTGCTTTTAAGTTTCATTTCAGTGTTATGAGAGTTAATTTAGTTTTGTTCCAGTTGAATAAAAAAACAGAAAACTGTGATATTTACAAGTTATGTACAAATTTGAGGAAAGAATAATTTTATTGATTATGCTGCGCTTTGAAGCGAAAAGATAGAAAATTATTTTTTCGTCATTTTCAGATTGCTTAGTATTTGTTTTTAATTTTTTTTTTAGAATTGTGAGCTGCCAGAAATTAGCTTTCAGGGAAAACCCGAATTTTGCTTACAAATTAGGAAAATCAAAAACCTTTTCATAACTTAAGGGAATCTGTAATATCTCATGGTCTCTTTCGGTTTGGCTTTTATTACTATGGTCTTATGACCCTGCATGAAAATGTGTACAGCAGATGGTTAGTTATAACTTGACTCGGATATTTTGAAACAGCCCTAAGCCATTTAAAAAAAATAAATTATGTAATATTTTTTTAATTCAAATTATTTTAAACAACTGAATTGAGTTGAATAAAATAAAGGAAGTCTATATTAAATAAATAAATAAACAATGAATTTGCATTTCTCATCTAAAATAAATGAAATAACCTCAGCATAACACATAATTTTCAGAAAAAAAACAGAAAAAATAGAATTGGTAGGTTGTATATATTTACAAGTCTTAAAACAACAAAATTCTACTCACGCACATATGCCTATACGTATTCGTATGTAAAACCAGTGAAAACAAATTTGAATAAAATTCTTCAAAAAATTTCAATTGAACAGAACAAACAATATTTATTCCGACTACCTACAGTAAACATTTGAAAAATACAAATAAAAAAATAAATACCCACAGACACTCAGACAAACACCACATAAAACCATCCTTTGAATGTCAATCAATTTGTTTAACAAATATTTAACTAGATGGCATTTAAAAATATCCCATCAACATAAGCCTACAAACATACATAAATATACATAAAATCATTGACATAACAAAATTAAAATCAACCAAAAAAAATGCAATTTCTCATACTATATGTATGTACATGCGGCATAAATCCCCCATCATATAGGTACATACTACAACCCCAACATAATAGCTTCAGCTGAATTGTGAAAATTTTAAATAAAAACAAACAAACAAAAAAAGTAAATGAAATCATTATACGAAATTTTAAATTAAACATTTCTTTTTTATTTTTGTTATGAAAAACCAAAAAGTACATGAAATTGCACGGCTTTGATCTGCGTTGGCGATGGATTCCTATTCGAATGGTTGGATGCCTTGCAACAAGGGGTGGAATGAACTCATTAAATTTCCCAACGCCTAATTTAAATCATATTTTCGTTATAATCATTTATAAATTTATATTTTTCATAGAAAAACAAAAAAAAAAATAATTATCTCACAGATTTTTGTTTTTAATAATAACATACTCACATTTATAGAATTTTTATCAAAGAATTCAATAAAAATTTTACTTTGCTATAGTGGAATTAATGCAAAGGGTAAGTAATGCATTCGTACAAATATTTATATGAAAATGTGAATAATTAAAAAAGGTTCTAGCTCGTGGCATGATGGTTAGTGCGTTGGATAGTCATGCCGAATGTTTGGGTTCGATTGCTAGTCGCTGCCACTTAAAAACATAAATGTTTTTCCCGAGGTACTGCCTCTTGCAAGGAACTGACAAATCCTCCAAGAGTACACTTGTCATGAATAAGTGCTTCTCATCTAGGCGTTCCGACTCGGCAAAAAATTGTAAGTCCTCTTCATTCTTGCCAACAACACGTACACAAGAATGGTTGAGAGTTGTAAGTCACTAGGCCCTGGTTCTCTACGAGCTGTTGCGCCACCAATTCTTCTTTTTTTTATTAAAAAGGAACATTTATTTCATTAGTGCATGCATTAAAATTTGATTAATTTTTCATTTTTAATGACGACTTTAAATTTAAACGGAGAATGAACAAATTCAGACTTAAAAACTTTAAGAAATTATGTTTTTCTTAATTTTTTGAAAATTCGTCGCCTTTAAGGTCAAGTAATAATTAAAGGCATGAATTGTATAATAAAAAACTGGTTGACTTTTTTTTTCATATTTATCGGAAGAAATGTATGATTAAAAAAAAATGTTTTTTCATTTTTTTTTATTGAAATTGGATTTTGTGGAATGTTAAATTTTTCTTTTTATGAAATAAATTCTTTTCCACTCACACTATGAAGAATATTTTGAAACCTTAATCTAGACCAGATAATTCCCATGAAAATGAGACCGTGAATATCAAAAGTTTATAATCTACAACTCGCACTATCCCCGGTGTGAAAAGGATTGTGGAACGTATTCGTATTTCTGAATTCTACAAATCATTTCATGGAATAAAAGTATCAAATTTCACCTGAAATTAAAAATCAAGACAAATTTGTTTGTGGCTTAGCTAAAATAAGTAAAAACGTGCAACCCATTCATTTAATTAATTTTGTTTCTATTTAAAAATAGTATTATTTATAAATATTCATAAAAAGAAACAATTTCCATCTTTAGTGGGTCACAAAGATTTCAGCAGGAAAATGTCTGTTTATGCCATCAAGTATGATGATGACAAACACTGACAGTCCGGGCAGAGAGTTGGTATTCCACCATCTCATTAGAAATCAGCAATGACGAAATGCATAGTGTGAAATGAGCAAATCGATTTATGTCAACTTCTTCAGTTGATGTGTTCATCTTAATTTTGCTTTTAATAAATTTATCATTCATAAGAATCTGTTTTCTTGTTTTTGTTATTTTTTGTGTGCATGATAAATTTTTCACATATTGAATCGCATTAGATAAA
The DNA here is from genome assembly GCA_946251815.1 of Dasysyrphus albostriatus. Taxonomy (NCBI): domain Eukaryota; kingdom Metazoa; phylum Arthropoda; class Insecta; order Diptera; family Syrphidae; genus Dasysyrphus; species Dasysyrphus albostriatus. Next base: position 147,194,103 of record OX276336.1, read on the forward strand.
ATGTAAAAAAAAAAACTGTCAGATAATTCTAACGCCATCAATGTGACACATCAATATCACAAAAGTGTCACCATAGACAGACACATAGACACACTCACACACAGACAGTGCAATTCTTTATTTTGACAAATTGACAGCATTTCTAAGATGCCTACAACGCTTTGTGACAGTTTATTGCCCACAGAAATGGGCACATCGCAATCGGGTATTGATAATTTTTTTTTTTATAAAATAACTTTGAAAAGCTGGAAACTGCAACATAAAATTGCATTTGACAATGAGAACATCACCAGCGACAACCAACGACGACACATTGATTGTCACTTCAAAAAGAAATTCTTTTGAATCAAATTTGATAAAAAAAAAAGAAATGAGAGAAAAGCAGCTTATTGGTTGAAGATGGGGGAATACATCTTCTACTAAACTAAAGTTGAATAGCTTGGATGAATGGTATTATTCTTTGTCTAGATGACAACAAAAAAGTCCTAGCTTTGAAGGCACAAAATGATAGTGGCTCAAAGCGAAATAGAAAACAATGAAATCAAACTTAAATTCATCAGAAAAGGATAAAAAAGAACTATCAATGGTTTAGGATTATCTGATGAATGCGCATATAACTATTTTCGAAGGTAAATTTTCAACAGAATAGATAGATAGAAGGAGACAAAAAAATCCAATTGACTCCAAAGCTCACGGCACAGGGTGATTCTTGTCTGTGATGACAAAACATAAAAACTTGAAAATTCATTTGAAAACTTATTCATAGCTGTTAGGTATGAAATTTCACATTCGAAGTCTGACATCACAAAATTTCGCAATTGAAAAATCTCGCTTTTCATAACCTTGGAATTACAAAATTCGGGTTTAAAATTTTTTTTATAACAAAATCCCCCAAACGGAAAACTCGAAAAATTTAAATCTCACAAAATTGAATTGCAATTACGTGCAAGATGCGAATTCGCAAGATTCTGATTAAAAATACTTGTTAGCTACAATGCAATTAGATGTTGTGAGTTTTTTAAACTTTTGCAAAATAAATCGAGTGCCTACTTACTTTTAGAAGATATTGTTATTGTTATAAAACAAAGAAGTTGATTATCCAGTTGTAATTCACAGAGTTTTTATTTTTCACTGCGAAACTGAGAGCGAAATGTTACTGTGAGGATTGAAATTGCGAAATTTTTACTTGCGAGATTTCAGTTGATGTTTGCTGATGATGCAAATTCAAGATTGTTAAATGCGAGATTTTGTAAATTCGATATTATGAAAAGCAGGATTATTTATTGGCGGGTTTTCTTTTTCCGAAATTCTTTTTAAAAAATTCGAGATTTCGTTATTTCACATTTTGGTTTGTGGGATTTCATACAGCTATTCAATCATAGAAGTCACTAATGGGGTAGGTATCCACAGCCAAAAATGCCACCTGAAATATATGCATTTCTTTAGCAAAGCAAATCATGAAAAGTTTTAAGAAGTGGTTTTGTAGGGGTTGGGTAAGAAATCTCGGAAATTAAAATCCCGTATAACAAAATCTCACAATTACCAAAACCCATTGTTCATAATTTCGCAATTTAAAACTCCCTGAATAACAAAATCCCGCAAACTGAAATCACATCTCGCAAATCAAAATTTCGCAAAATTTAATTGCTTTACAATAAATGAATTTTTTATCAAAATCTCGCGATGCCACTGTTAGATTTGAATTTACAAAATTTTGATTTGCGGGATTTTGATATGCGAGATTTCGATATGCGAGATTTCCAATTGCGAGATTTTGGCTGATATTTGTGAGACTTTTTGGTGCAATATGGAAATGCGAAGTTCTTAAAAGCGAGATTTTCTAATCAAGAGATAATGAGGAGTAGGATTCTTGATTTCCGAGATTTCTTTTTTTGAGATTTTGATAAAAAAAATGCGAGATTTAATTTTTCGAGATTTTGGTATGCGGACTGTTTTGACTGAAGCTGTCCGCTGAAACCTAAAATATTTGTCAAACACCACGATGCGATAGGTATTCTAACGGTCACCTCCTCGAAAAGAATATTCCAATTTATTTCAGATGTTTTTTAATAATTTTGTACGTGTTTTAGAAAACATTCCGATGTTTTTTCCAAAGTACATATTAACACCCTGTAAATATATAAAAGCTGAGATTCAAATCAAACTTTTTCACTCATTTAAAAACACTGTAGGTATATCTACGAAGAAAAAATAAATTAACTTAAAGGTAAATTCGAATTATCATCAGGAAGTCAACATAAATACACGGACATCAAACTTTAAACAATACCCCGTGGTAGTTTCCTAACCAAAAATGGTAAAAACATTTGTTAAGGATGTAATGAAATGCTCCTAACCATATTCGCTTGATTTCAATCTCTTTCAAAGGAACAAGAGAGAACAACCAGATACAAAAACCACATCTCCATATAGCAATTGTCACTATCGAAGAGATGGCCATTTAAATGTCATCTATAAATTGAGATAGCTATCGGTTCATAGGTCAATAGGTCACCAGTATATATCATCACTTGTGCACAATTCAATAAACTGAAATATACACTCCGAAAAATTCATCTTCACGAATTCACGATTTGCGGCCTTCCGCCAGCCAAACGAGCGGCTCACATGAAGTGCCATTACTTGAGTCTTCTCCTATAGATATATATGAGAAACCACCTTCAAGAGATCACGTTTTCAATCGTGATGCAACGAATTTTGTCTCTGTTGGTAAAGTTATATGTACACTGAAAATGTGGCATCTTCTTACAAACATGCAATAAAAGAAGAAACACGACAAATACAAAAAAAAAAAAAAATAGATAGATAAACTTATTGAACAGGTTCGTGGTTCATTGGGATTGTTGCGCGACCTCGATGTTGCAGAGTCTTCTAGTTTGAAGCTATTACAAAACGTACCCTTTATTTAACCGTGGAAATGGAATTTTCATTCATTCGTTTGCACTGCGCACAAAACATTGAAATGTCATTCGGCATAATTAATCATGACATGGTTGTCGTTTGTCCTCTTTAAATGTCACATCACACACGATATGGAAAGAGACACAATCTTTTTAACAAGACAGGGTGACCCAGGGACAATACGGAATTTCAGCTGATGGAAATAAAAAACATAAAAAATTCCTCGCTACAAGAAATTATCCAAGAATTATTCCTGTGGAAAAATTGGTAAAAAAACACATCTCAAAAACTATAGTATTCAATTTCAAATCAAAACTGAGTTATATTAAAAAAAAGTGATTTATCACGATCTTTATAGTAACCTAGGCCACCCTGTATATTTTGGAACATTTTTGTTATCCAATCCCAACTTTTTTCAACGTATATGTATGACCTTTGAAAAATTGCTGCATGAAGAAATATTATGATGACTTGAACTAGCATTCACTCCAAATTAATATTTCCTTCCGCTTTCAATTAAAATTTCAATTTGATTGCAAAAAATAAGGGGGACTCACAGGAAAAAAAATAAATATAGAACCAACATCTATAGCCTCCATCGATATACGTTTTTATTTATTACCTTGACAGCTCGATGGTGCATAAGCGGTGAGCTTGGCAGATTCAAGTTGAGAGGTTTTTAGAGAGCAGCAGCATCCATGTGCATTAAACCGAAATGAAATATTGCTTCTTTTCAAATTGAAATATATTTTTCTGAGAGTGAAGGTGTGTAGTAGTAGAAGTAAATGGAGTGTTGTTTTTTTCTTCTATTTTCAAATCACTCTGCAATCGCAACCCTTAGCCTTGGATGAATGTACAGGTGTATGTATAGTGAATAAAAATTGGTTACATTTTGTGGCTGGCATAGGGAGTATTTGCTCTGGCTAATACAAATCATATTTTTGACACTGACAGTTCCGCTCAACAGAACAGTGGTATATGTACATACGACGAGTAGGTACATTCAGATCACCCTACGGGGGCTATAATCCAAAAATGTCAATCAAACTCTGCTTTTGTGGTTAGCCAGAGGTTTTGAAATTCTGGTTTTGGTTTTTCATTTATAAGAAGTTGGCAGCTAGTTTGATGTAGCATTTGATTAAGTAAATTATTAAAATTCCATCCCTACATACTGGTATATTATGAAATTGGGATACAATGGTGCGTATACGCCTCAGTGTCTCAAAATGAAAATAAAATTGATTTCTTCGTCTTTTTTCTTCGTAGGTTTATATATACTCGTAAAAGGGCGGCCTGTCAACAAGTAAACTGACAAGCAGTTAATGGGATATACATCTAACGGGAAGAAATGTATTATGTACATCGATCGATTTACGAATTAAATGAAAGAAGCTGAGTGTCTTGTTGTGTAGAAAAGCTATCTGAAATTGGGGAAATATACGTTTGTATGTAAAAAAGATTTTAATGAATTTCCTACAGCAACGTATTATCCAATGACAGGTGGGGTAGAAATAAATAGGTATGTTAACTCTTTAAATCAGTTAGATGTTCTTATTTTGTAACCTTTCGAAAAAGGGTGTGATTAATATTGAGGAGTAGTTGATATCTTAAAGCAAATAGAAATTTAAATAGAACAAAAAAAATACTTTCGTTTTCAACAGAATAAAATTATATAAATTGTGGGCAGTATTATTTGTAGAACGAAATTGTTAGCTTTATAATGCTTCAGTAATGTATTTGCCAATAAAAAACAATTCAAGCAACCGTTAAGACTTAATATACTAAGGTTTTTTCATTCACGTTTAAAAACAAGTGATTTTTTAAAAAGTTCAAATTTCTTTCATTAAACAATACTGAACCAAATTCTTATGGATTAAGATCCAGATTTTTTCGTTACCGAGAAAAAAATAATTTAAATCCTATTCGCCGATAATGAAAAAAATCAAAATTAAAAACAATTAATGAGTTTATAGGTGAACATTTTTATAATTTTTGCTAGTGGATCGTTATATAAAAACGGTTGAAGTCGTTTTTAAGAAAATTTTTTTCTTTAACGGTTTTTAAACATTTGAGTGAAAAGTACCGTTACTTTTTCATTATGCAATATTTTTTCTAAATATTCTTAAAAGTGTCGAGGAAACCCTAGAATAACTAGTTTATAAGAAATCGTAGCTTTCAAAAAAAATGTTAACATTCTTTCAAAATACAAGAAATATTTTTTTTTTTAATTTTCACATCTATTAATGTTTCTGTATACAAAATTAATCTAAAAAATGGTTCTTTTGGAGGTACCACTAATAGCTTTAAAGTAAAAACGAAATTTATTTATTTATTTTTATAAGAAAAGTTGTGGAGCTGTTTTTGAAAAAAAAGAAGAAAATTACTTAATTAAAATGCACGACTGGGTCGCACGTATTTTCTCGTGTGTTCAAGTTGGAACTTAAGAAATTTTGAAATATGTATGTAAGTAATTACAGAAAAAAAGAGAAAAAGTATCGTTATTTTAATTGTATGTATAAACAACTGGTAAGATACTAAGAGCTCAAAAACAAGTATATGCCATTTGAATATTTGAAGAAATATGAATATACCAAACAAAAGAAATTTAAATCATTGGAGCGGTTTTTTGAAATTTTTCTAAATAAAATGTCGGTAGCATTTTTTTTCGATACGCCGATTGTGAGTATGTATTAATATACATTTATAAACCTAATATTAAAAAAATTCTTCAACACATTTTCGAAATATTGAATTTAAAAAAAACAATAATGTTTTTTTTTTTAAATTAATGATTAAACTTAAAATAAAAAACTGTTATATGGCAGGTACAAATAAAACACACAAAATTTTTGTTAACTTTTGCTTAAATTTTAACTAAGAAATAATTTTCACAACTAAAACAAGAATGGGAAAATTATTTGTCAATTAAAATTTAACAAAAATTTGTTTGTGTTTTTTATTTGTTTAAAATTAAAAGATCATAGCTTGGAGACTAAACAAAATGCAGTTACCGTTAATAAAGGTTGTTGGTAAATTTTTTGTTTACTAAAATGTTCACCATATACTGATTTATCAAAATTTGGAGCCGATTTTGTTATAAATAAGATTTTCATTAACGGTTGTATGGAAAAGCCGTTATATTTTGAGCTATTTCTCCTCTGGGTAACCACCAAAAAGCCTTTATTTCAAAATTTGAAAAAAATCTCATCATTGGTGTAAGCTGTAGATCTAGGTACAAACCTACAGACAGAGAGACAGAATTTCGGAAACCACCTTTAGGTGTTCTCTCACCGTAATATCATGTTTGACTGCAATCTCAATTTTTTTGCACGAATTCTAAACTTGCTCAGTAGCATATATATCGCAAGTAAAAAAAACTGTATGGCAGGTACATACATACCATTATTTTTGGTTCCAAAAAATGAAAAACAAGATGTGGGGGGAGAATCACCAAAAACCACTGTGTAACAAGTTTTCAGAAAATCGATCTGGCCATTAAGACTGTAGCCGAACAGACAGGCAGATACAATAGTAAGACCCCTAATTTTTTCGTTTTAAAGAGTCTGATCAAAATCTCGAGCTCAATTTTTTTTCCGAATGTATAACTTGTCATATAGAATCAATGTATCGCAAGTAAAAAAGTAAAGTAAAAGTAAAAAATTCCGCTTATTACTGAATCTTGCATCAACTAAATCCTGCTTCTGATAATTTCGCAAATACAAATTCGCGCTTTTAACATCCTCGCAATTACAAAATCTCACCAGCTAAAATCTCGCAAGAATTAATTGCATTGTACATGGCAACAAATAAATGTTTTTAAACAAGTCTCGCAAATACAAATCTCACCCGAGATTTTAATAAACAAAATTATTCGTTGCAGTTTAAATAAATTTTGCGAGATTTCCTTACTTCTGCAAAATAAATCAAGAACATAGGAATTGTGTATTTATCAGTTGTAATGTCGGGATGATTTTAACATTGTTAGATAAACGCTTTTGAAAAGAAAAAGTTTTTCGTTTTCAAGTTCTTTTTTCGCAGAATTCGAATTTATCAGTGCGAAACTGAAAGCAATATCTTACTGCGAAATTTTGACCTGACAGATTTTATATATTGCGAGATTTCCGTTGATATTTGCAAGACTTTTAGAAGCGAGATTTTGTCACTGCGAGATTATAAAAAGCAGGATTATTAATTAGTGACATATCGTCTTTTTAGATTTGAAAAAAATACGAAATTTCGTTATTCGAGATTGTCGATTGCCGTATTTCGTATTGTTCCTAAAAATTGTAATTATTCCATTGAAGACATTTTTTGTTTAATTTTTAAAGTTATGGAGTTTAAAGACATGAAAACGAAAACAGTAGTCAGTCAACTCAAAACTAAAGAATTGGAAATGATGTCTTTTTGTCACTGTCGGTCTCCTTAAGTGAAATTTCTTATTTCAACAGCAAATACTGAAACACCCTGTTAAGCTTTTTTGAGTAAAAAAAATGTAATTTCAACAGAAAATACTGAAAACTCTCTTAGGTCTTTTTTAAAACTCGTGAGAATCGTCCTCTCATTTAAGAGTTATAATTTTAGCAACAAAAAACTTTCATATGAGAAATTTTTCAGTTTGAGAAATTTCAAGTTTTGGGGTTAAGTTCGAGTTAAATTTGTGAAAAATGTTTCTTGCTCAGTTTAAATACTTTGTTAACTCAACAAATTAAGTGAATTTACTGTACACTTTCTGAACAGACATATTTAGATAAAATAGGTGTCAAATATTCGACAGCAGAATTTACTTCTGACAAATATCATATTTTCATTCATAAATAAATATACAATTCAATAAATCAACAGAAAAAAAGCAGTTTCCGGATTAAGTTCTTTAGTATTTTATCTGGGATTAGACAAGAATTCGAATTTCTATTATTTTCGTTTAATGTTCAATTGATACCAATAAACTTAAGTGATTTGGCGATTATCGACGCAACATACGTTCAATGGTACTCAGACAACTTCCATAAAATCCCAAAAATAAGTTTTCTACCCCATGGACTACCTATATAAACACTTAAAAAAATAAAATTGATTGGGTTCCTTCTTAAACCCCTCAAGAAAGCCACACGCATAAAAATTGAAATTGCCTTTAATTTATTGCATCGAGGTTAAAAAATCAAAGAAAAATAAAATAAAAGAATATAAAACTCTCTTTAAAGAACTCATAAAATATCAGGCCTATCATTATTATTATATGTACTACAAAAGCTAAGCTCCAATATTTATTACAACCCTTGTCAAACAGTTAATTTATTGGCTATAATAATAAATGACTTCCTAACATGCCCCAAAAGTTAAGTTGTAAGATTTTTCTTAAAGCATGTTACTTACTTTAGTCTTCCTTATTTTGTCCCACACAAAAGAAAAATATACTAACTTCTTCATTATGCACACAATACTATAAGAGGAAAGAAAAAAAAATAGGTAAACCAACAAAACTAAAATAAATCACTTCTAGCGCTCAATTGACATGCACATGGAATCTCTTCCTTTGGGCTATTTTTTTTTTCTGTACTCATTCATCCCTTTGGGCAAATCTAACCTAAGCCAAAGTGTTTCATTTTGATTTTTTGTACTGTACATTTCAGTTCATTCACAATGCACACATGTGTGACACTCTTTAACAACTCTCCTTCTTGCGGTAATAGAGCAAAAACAAACAAAAAAAAAAATAACACAACAAGGACCTCTATTTACCTTCTCACAACACAAACCGTGAAGTTGTTTTTACTACTTTTTTCCTGAAACAATACAATTTAGCACTTTGCAACGAAAGTGGAGATTTAAAAAAAAACTGTAAATGAGGAACAGTGGAGACAAAAAAAAAAAAAAATATTAAAAATTTTCTTTTGTATCTTTTTTTGTGATATGAAAAAGGCACCATTGAAATTAGAAAAATTCAATGTGAGGTATATTGGTTGGGGCTGCACCGTGATACAAAGGATATCAAGATCTGGCGAGTATGTGGGTGCTTGTTTGCCATTTTTTTGTTCGTTTTTTATTAATTTTCAACATATTGAAAACATCCTCTATAAAAATGATAAAAATTCAACAACAAAAAGGATACAAAATAAAAAACATTTCGATAACAAAAGGACAAAGCCAGCGGCAAACTTTCCAGTCAACTACTGTTAATATTCAATGAAGAAAACATTATCCATTCATTGCTTTAATTTTTTTTTGAAATAGAAAATACATGCGAACAAAAGCTTTAAGGAATTAGCTATGTGTGTGTTTTTTACGCTTCGCCTCGACCTCGCATCATATTTTTATTTTTTTTTTTCGTATCTCCTTTTTTTTATTCTACAATTCATTCCCCGGAAAATGAAAACGGGAAAATTGTATGTCCTGGGATGCGAGGAAATTGCAAAGAAAAATGTGGCAGTCCTTTCTCTCACTCTCTCTCTCTCTCACTCTATGTCTGTAAAAATGTACGGTTAGATCTAGATAATGGGGAAGGAAGACGTAAAGGAAAAGGATTCACATTAGTGTGATATTTATGGCATGTTGCCGGTTTTGCTCGCATCGTGGCGCTTACTTTCGTGTGCAATTTTCCTCGTAACATCGTTAAGAATACTGTTTTGTTTTGGCAATGTGTGTGCTGCTGCTGTTAGACAGAAAGGAGTTTCATTTTTTTTTTTTGGGAAGTGCGCAAAATTGTATTGCTATTGGTGTTAGTGTAATATTCCATCATGGGAATAGGATACATTAAAAGGATGCTGTTGAACATGATTGTTGGGTTATGTTCGTGTGGTTGGAGTTATCACTTTTTTTTTTTATTTTTAAGAATAAACCGAAACATTGTTTTAGGTATGTTTTTTGCGGTGCGAACAATATGGAAGAGCTTGAATTTCTTGGAGAGAGAAGACGAGTGAAATATGCGAAACGCGACCACCATATGTGAAAAGGACCTTTTAGTTTTTGATGGACTGCAAAATGACTTTAATTTTTTTTTTTTTTTTTTTATGAAAGAGATTGATCGTGATCTTATTGCGCTGGAAATAATTTTTGTCTGCAAGTCACGTAAAAGGGTTATTGACTGTATTTTTTTTTTTTGCTGGACTTCTTTACGAGTGTAGAGTGCATGTTGTACATTATGTAAATTGGTATAATTTATTTTTTACTACATTTTGGGGTGTTTTAATCATTTTTTTTTGGTTAACTGTCATGGAAAATTAATTGAGTCGTGAATAATATATGGAATTGAACGAGTTGATTTAGAATTTGATTGAGTTAATACTGTTAGCACTTTTTCCTAACGCACTGAATTTCGAACTAAAATGCAGCTTAAACTTGAAAATTAGATTTTCTTCCAAAGATTATTACTTTAAAATAAATAAAAATCTTACATCAATACATTTTGCCCATCATCCTTATCTTCAGAAGAAACCTTTTGAAGTTGAAAGTAATAAAACTCCTGCACTAATTTCTGCAGCTACAAAATGCACCAAAATGGATAACCGATGATTATTTTCACTGTCCTGACATCCAAGTAAATGAAAAGGGAAATCATTTAACTGGATTAACTAGACTAACATCGAACAAACCGCATAATGAAAAATAACTCAATCATACTCTCTAAAAAGCATTTAAAAGCTTTACACGCGTTGTCTAACAACTCACATACCTAACTACAGTGATTTGAATTTCCTCAATCACTTTAGCTATTTAATATTCACCGCTATTCCTTCCAATGCAAAAGCAAACAAATCAACCGCAAAATAAATAGAAATGTCATCGCTAAGTACTTGTAAACTAATTAAAGATTGTGTGTGTGTGATTATGTGAGTATGTTTAGATGGGGACGCACGTTTATTACCTAATCTCAATCGTTTAGTTAACGTTTTACACCGCTCTAACCCTCGAAGCATGTTAATAGATCAAACCGAAAGCACCCACTGTATAAAGTAGACCCAGGTCGGTGCGGTGCAGACAGTATTGACTCAGAAAGTATGAAATTTTACCCCCATCTCATCTCAGAGCCACATTGACTCGATTTTTGTTGTTAAAAGGTGCAAAGCAATCGCACAAGTGCAAACACAAAGTAGTCGGTGCAAACTTCCATTGGTCATGCACACAATCGCACATAGTTAACGGTGTATGAATCAAAGAGACTTGCAGACGATTGAATTACCACATCGACACTGTGGGACAAAGATAAAGCAAAGAAGAAAAAAATTCCAATAGTTGTATTTTCACCTTTTTTTGTATTTATCCCAAAGGCAGTTTTTATAGAACTTTTCACCATAGATAAACAAATAAAGATGCCAATCCTCAGCTGTCAATTTGATTTGCCTACAAGCTAGAAGCGAACAGCTGATGAATTAGATTTGCAAAGAATTGTGAAAAACAGTGAAAAACTCACATATAGAATCAACTCGTCCATTCAGCACAGGCCTTGTTGCTGTTGTAATTTACACCTATCCATCGACACGAAGTAAAATTACAAATACAACAATGTAAATAAATGGGTTTTGAAGGGTGAAACGTACGAAAGATTGGCTTCATGATATTTGATGTTCTCTGTTTTCACTGTTGTGCCATAAAATGTCAAATTAAATTCTTTGTTCTTGTAGAGAATTTTCGGGTAAGATTGCTCAGGCGGATAAAAGTAATCAGTGCCGTGCTTTGTGCTTTATCGATCTTTAATAAATTACAGGAACCAAACTGCTGGTTTTGGTCTGGTTTCTTTAAAATTTAAGCCCAAACATAAAAATTAACAATCCTACCCTAAACAACTACTCCTTAGGTTTTTACAGCTATTACAAGTTCTTTTCTATCAATTTTGAATTTTTTGCCGACTTAAAGTGTGAACATAATAAGATTTAACTTTCAAGTCAAATTTAGTTCTATTTTGTCCCACTGTTACTCACCAGGCGGTTGTTATAAATGCACACGGCATGAACAAACAGAAAGAAATGTTAAATATCTGGTGTTTGAAGTTAAACAATTGTATCTTGTATCTGAAAGGCTTTGAGGATCTGGAAGAAAAAAAAAAAAAAAAACACGAAAGACCGACCGACGACCAATAACGCCAAGAGGTGGCTCACATAATAACATGGAATTCCATCATCATCAACATCATCGAAGAAAGACAACGCGCGTTCACTACACTGGAAAACTGGAACCAGCATTGATAGTAGTTTTACCAACAAAAAAAAAAAACCATAAGGGGCTTACGGAAAACTAATTCGAACGTCGCCGCCGCCGCCGCCGTCGGTCGTCGACAAGCAGAGTAAATATTATGCGGTTTGTAAATTTCATTGCGTCAAGTGAAAGTCATCGCGTGGTCGTCGTCGTTCAGCATTCGTCCAGCACTTCTTGCTTGCATCACTGCATTGCACCCGCAAAAGCAGCAGCTACATATAGTTAGTGATTATTTGCAATTTTCTTCAATTTTGCACCAAATGTGACAGCTAGTGGTTGGCGAATGGCGATGATGATTGACTTTGGAGGTTTGTCGACTTTACAGTATGATAATGATCAATTAACTGTATAGCCTGAAGATTATATCCACACGATGATTTAGAACCCGGTTTTACAGTAAGTTTTGTTTTTGTTTTTTTGTGATATAAGGAATTTTGGGGAAGTAAGAGTGAAACAATTTAAGATTACCTGTTTTAATGAATGTTTTCGATGTGATGTTTTAATTATTCGACTTACCTGGAAAAAATAAATAAAAAAAAAAAAACAAATTGGTTAGTGTGTAATTGGTTTTGATTTGATATTTATTTTTTTATAATAGAAGTGAATGAATAATAGCAGGGGTAATAGCATTGTGATGAAATGGGGATGAAATAAGATTTTGGAAAAGGTATGTTTATGGGGTGAAAGTTTGGAAGCTACTACTGCTTCTCCTTGAGTAATAAAAAAAAAAGATACTAATGAGAACTTAATTGATTTTTGGCACGCAGTACCGTTGTCGTAAAAATTTACCATAAAACTCCTAATGCAGTTTATGTGATAAAATGATGTGACAGAGATTTAATAGCTTCAGTTAAGTTTGGAAAGCTCTTAGGTTATTATTTTGGGAAAAAACGCAGACATTGCAAAATTATTGACGCATTTTAATGTGTACACCCCTGGTAATATTAAGACTCTGAATTATTGACAAAATGTCAATGACAATGGACTTATTACAAAATTGAGAAGATTATAGCAGAATTAGAACAACTTACATATATTAGAAGCAAATATTCTAGACAAGGGATAATTTTGGAGGATTTGGCTGGGATTTAATCCCCAGACTTCCAGCGTAGCATATGAACGCACTAAGCATTACGCCAAGGGGTACAACAAAGTATTCACAGCCAAATGTACATATTTTACGATTGGTTTCCTAGAACCCAGGACCCTCCTTAACCCCTCAGAATGGATGAGAAATTCTTTTGGATTTAAATTCAGCATAGAAACAAAATGGAAACACGATCTAAAACATCAATAGTTCCAATTGCCACCGCAAAGTTGGAACTAGAATTGCTTCTCTCCAAGGAGGAAAATTTTATATAACTTTTTTTTCACACTTTCTTTGCATTTGAATTTGGTTTCTTTGCAAGAGGAGGACCTGGATTTTGACAAAAGAATACAAGTGCATTATTTTGTATAGAACTTAACTTTAAAATCCAAAACCACCCCAATCGAATAAATTCTTAGCATTTTGTATTTTCATAGATTTTCCTTTTTATAGACATCGTCGCATATTTCAAGTGAATTTTATATCAACTTTTAAGATTTTACACAGGTTTCTTAACTCATCGACCCCATCCATCTTTCTACGAGTATGTAATTTGAAACATTGTTAATTATGTTGGAAGAGAACTAGCTATTGAGGGAGTATTTCAACAGGAAGCATTGAATTTTCTAAATGAAATAAAAGTATCAAAGAATTTATTGCAGAACAATCTAAGTTGACATTTAAGTTTCAAGTAAATAAGTATCCGACCATCGGAAATCAGTTTTTTATCTTCATCACTCAAATTAGCAAAAGTTGGTTATCCCTACAAAATACAAGCTGCAAAAACGATTTTTCTTTTTCGACATATTATCCTTCCCACCCTTTAAATTTCCAGAAACCAACAGATGTGTTTGTAAAAGTTACAAACGCATGTAAAGTTTACTATCAGGGTGGAACCGATGCGCAAACATATTCCTAACTTGTACATACTAATATTTATATTTCCCTTTCATATCATCATTTGAAGTAATACTAATTTAAAAGCGAACTGAACACATTTCATTTCTATTCATTGCTTACCCAATCAAAGGTTTTGGAAGTTTTTTGAGCGTCCAGTGGAACCATTTCAAAAATCCATGTTTTTTAATAAATAAAATTCATAGCTTTCCATTTTCGCTCTCCTATCGTACATACATGGATTTTCAAACAAGGCAATTAAGGTTGTATTTGAAAATTCATTAGTCTAACAGCTGAATATAAAAACATTATAATGAAAAATTAAGTTATAGTTATTTTAATAAAACAAAAAACTCAACAGCACTTTTTCTTGGTTATGAGACATAAAAACTAAAGCGAAGATAATTTTTCTTCCAAACTTTTCTTAAGAACCAAAACACTGAAAAGTTAACTATGCATTACATAATTTAAACAAAACACTTTCACTTTATCAGATCTTCTTAAGTTAAATTTATTTTAAAATAAAAAAAAGGAAAGCCTTAACGTTGAAAAAGTCACAAATTTATGAGAGCTTAATTCAAATATATTTTTTTATTTCTTTAAAATTTACTTACGTATGATGTCCCTTGAATTCTGTTTTTTAGGCACATGTACTAACAAATTTAATTTTATTTACGACCTTAGCTCCCTCATAATTCAGAATTTAAATAAACAAAATAAAGGCATAATTAAGATATCAGATGTCCTTATTTCCACTCTACATATCTCCTTCTGCCTTTTTAGTGATAAAAAAAAATCACATACTTAACCAACAAATCTTCCTCATAATTTGTTTTAAATTATGATACAGGAGTGTTTGTTTGTAATAATGTAGCCCTCATATTTATTAATGGAATAAACGAAAAATGTCACTCATTAATTATTCGGGATGGAGGTACCTTCCTACCTTAAACAAGAGTGAACAAACATGAATATTTCGTCACGTTCATTGAACCTTAATAATTACCTTATACACTCATTAATAAAAGATTTTTTTTTAAATGAATAAGGTCCTGTATGCTTGCAAGGCTTCAAACAAAAATAACAACAACAATAAATACAAATAGTTCACCGAATGGGATTACATTAAATTTTAATTCGAGTTAATTTATTTATTCAAGGTATCCTGATGCGCTGGTAAATCGATTAATAAATGAATGGCATTCCATTAAAGTGAGGTTCAATATTATGTAGGTAAACTGGCATATGTGAAACTTGTATGTAAGCTTAAATAAGCTTATATAAATATGTGGATAGTGTTAATGTCAAGAGAACTGCCTGAATGAGGGAATGAAATTTTAGGTTAAGGTTTTATTTTTGTATTATTTATCAGTTACCAACATCCAATTAATTTTTATATTAAGATAAGCTATAATAACTCGGATCTTCTAGATATCAATATCTGAGATATTCTTATTGAACTGATGTATAAATGTACTAAGTACGGATGCTTTCACTTAAAATGTGTTTAACGAAGTTAATATGGGATCGCAATGACAACTCTTTACAGTTAACATAGTTGACGTGTACTGGTTACATTTCAATTTGTACACCGGATGAAAATCACCGTCAACGAGTATACATATTGACTGAATATGTATGCACCAAGAGTTAGTCTATAGAAAAATTTGATCATAGAAAATTTTTCATTTGAAATTTAATGATGAGCTTAATACCGACGATATGTATTCAATACATATGAAGGACTATCTGCGGTGTAAAATTTAATAGTCTCGCCACTGCCATTTAAAGAGATGAAAATACTATTTTCTATACACATAGCATATTATGTAACAAATACAAGCAACGTTTATTGAGTCCGTTACGTTTGTGTACAGAATAAACATCTATACACCAGGCATCTAAGTCGAAAAATTGAGTCAAATATCACCAATGCAATTTTTGTACAGGAATTCTGCAATGCAAATTGGCCTAGAAATTGTATTCTCTCTCGGATTCGGGGAGGATTTTAGTAAAATATGAATTTTTTTTCAAAATAAAATGAATTGCTTCCGAAAAAACTTGAACAAGCTACGCGATAAGCAGCAATATTGAGATAGAAATGATGTACAATAACGAGAAAATGACTTCATTGTCATGTACAAAGTACATTTTCATATACATATAGTCATGTACCTCATGGATTCAACACATGTATTCACAACACAATCATCTTCTCATTAAATATACAGTTCCCCCCTTTATACTTATATACTCATTATATAATTATAAACCTAAATAATCATAAACACACTACAAAATCATGTACACACTACATAATCATATACTAAGTATAAAATCATGTACTCAATACACTAAAAAGCATGTACTCACAACATAATCATGTTCTCACAGCATAATCATGTTCTCACTTTATAATAATGTACTCGCTACATAATCATGTACTCGCTACATAATCATGTACTCAACACATACAATTGTCCTCATTTCTCCCTCATCTTGTACTCACTAATTAACTATGTACTCACCACATAATCATGTTGCTACTACATATTTATGTAATCAACACTTTATTTTAACACAACCATGTTCGCTGTACGTCAAGACCCAAAAAAAAGGGTGGAACTATCTGCTCCTAACTTGGTACTGAGCATTTTAATGTTATTCTCTTAAGAGAAATTTTATTATTGATCTGAAGATCATCCAGAACGGGTTGCTGTAGTACAACTATTGCGATTTTTTTTTAATTCTCAAAAACTACTCTTAAGAATAAGATTTTGTATTAAGTAGGGTTTTGAGTGTAAATTGTAATCCACACAAGTGCAGTACATGCTGCGAGGTATACATCAATTTATATTGAATAATTTTTGAATGAACACAAGTTGGTGTTGTTCATTCAAAAATCATTCAATATGAATAAGATTTTGATTAAGCCTTGTACGTTTTTTTGACTTTTGAAATTGAATTAATGCTGCAATTCAGGTTTTTGGAGAAAAATGTTCTCGTGTGAAGGATATTTCCTTTGATTTTGGTAATGGCTTAGCAAATTTTGTGTTGTATTGTATTTTTGTATGTAGATAGATACCAGGTAGAAATAATTTCTCATACCAAAATTAAGCAACAAATTTTTTTTAATAAACAAAAAAAAACAATTTCTTTACTACTTGTACATCACTTTTTCGTTAACAATATAACTGTATACATTACATTTTCATCGCCTAGTTAAAGTCTTCAACAAAAAGGGCAAGTTGGTGGGCCAGTTTTTCCTTTTGCGTGAGTAGACCTCAACTTTTTGTTTAAGATTCTCCATCATACTCACTTCATTGCGCTTATTGTGTGCCTTAAGGCATGAGAGCACCCAACAGCCCTTTACAGTCTGAACTCAAACAAAAGTGTATTCTCTAAATGAAAAGCTCCAAGATAATTAACAACCAAGTACTTTTCGAACTTTACCCAAACAAAACAAACAAACGAAAAATACAAAAAAAAAAAAACAATAAAAACCTAACAAATAAATTTCTGTTATTTTCCCCTTACAACAGCTTCCCACTAAATTAAATGAAGTTTTTCCTTCTTTAGACAAAAACAAGTATAAAGAACATTTTATGGGATCGAGGTTAACCAATTCCCCACTCCATCTCTCCTGGGAAACTTAAAAGAACAGAAATAAAGAAAAATAATCCGAAACACAATAATACAAAAAAATTGCAATGGTGGTAAGAAAAATCCACATTTGGAAATTTGATCATAAATCATATAAATACATTCCAACCAAAGCCACCCTCTAGGCTACTCTCTGTTTTATGATTGTATCTCTCTCTCTTTACCCAGCTGAAATGATTGTACTAAACCAAAATTTGTAGCTGCCAGGACATCATTACATATTTTATATAAAAAAAAAACTTGAATGTGTGGTGTTGTGGATTTCTTCAGGGACCCAAAGAACAACAAGAAACAAAATGTTGTATAACACAAATTACAAGGATTGGTGGCAAAAATAAATGTGTATTCTTTGTTTGCACCAAAGACCAAAGCAATTCCTTAATAACACAGCAATAATAACAGTAATAGCCGCCATCTTCATCATTACCACCAAGACAATAACTAATGGTCTGCCTGAGTATCTTTCATGGATACTGAAAAAAAATATAACTTTTTCCATATTCTCGTTTATACTTTCATAAAAATATTATTTGATGTGGAACTTGAAATAAAATTTTCAAGTAGGTACCTTGTGATATTGAATTAAATTTATGTCCTGTCAGGCAGGAGAGGAAGACCGAAAAAAATCCTTATAATTGGTTTTGAGTTGGTCTTTCGTTTTCCTGACAGAAAGAAATGTCGTTTGCACGTGAATTTTCTTCTTTTTTTTCAAAAATAAAAGAAGGAAAAACAAAATGGCAAAACCGGAAACAATGTCGCCGGTTACCGTAGCATTTTCTGTTCATTTTTATTCTACGAGTATTTTTTGAAACTTAATAAAATGAGCTTTTTGATATTTCTTTTGTAGCTATGTATACGTATATATGTAGGTATGTTTTTGTAGATACTAAAGGCATAAGACCACAATGAATTTTCTACTTCAAAAAAGGAGAGAAAACCCTTCTGAGAATCTGAGATTCGGAAGGATGAACAATTTCTATACCAAACGGAAACTGTTTTTTCAAATAAGGGAAACGGAATCTTTTGTTAAGTTCTAGGTAGGTATATGAAAACGTTGTGAATTCCTCAAAATCTTTGGCTTGGCTATATGCTATGAAACCCCCATCATTTTTTTATCTTTTGAGTTTCTATTTGTGTTTTTCTGAGTCTAATTTTGAATGCAAAGTTACAGAGAGGCATCATCATCAACGTTACCTTGGGTGTCAACACACTCTCGTGTTGGTAACTTGTGTAAATGATGAAGTGAGTTCCTCTAGAGTTGATTCTCTGTTCCGTTAATTAGGAATTGTTTCTCTTTACCTAGACGAAGTATACTACGATATGAAGGTACTTGTGACTGAAATTGAAACAACCCAAGGTAAATTCAAAGGATTGTTTTGTTCGTCATGGTTTTGTACAAAAACCAGCATGAATTTCTTTTAGGAATGCAAACACAACAGCAAAACAAGGTTGATTGTAGTGCACAATTTATGACAAGAGCAAGTGCAGAGAATAAGCTAATTTTATGGGGAGACAGGAGGAAGTATATTTGCGACATTTTAAATTCAAGATAAGTATAAATGATAGAATTGACTTTGATTTGCGATCTTATACAAATATTACTTACAGCACGGATTAGACATTGGATTCGAAGAATCTCAACTTAGTGCGTAAGGAGATTTGACTGAATTTCCAAATTAGGACTTTATTGATTCTACTTTTAAAGTCCAGAATTGTAGCTCCATTTTCAGAAAAAATACTGCCAAGGTAGTCAAACTGCTCAAATTCTTCAACTGGCGTCTCCAGTAGAGTAATACGGTGAAGTCTGGATCGGCCTGTGAGAATTATATTTGTCTTTTTGCTGTTTATTCATAGACCACTCGACTCTCGTTTCACTTGCAAAGTTTAACACATCCCATTCAGCTCACTGAACTATTTACCATCGGCATAGTCTTAATGACTGAGCCTTTTGAACGGTCTCCATTCAATGCCCTATGTCGTTTCGTTGTTCCAACACTGGCCGTCAATACGTCTCCATCGCCATCAGCAGGAAGAGGATTGGCGATAGAATATCCCCTTGTCTGACACCACGTTGTACATCAAAGGAATTGGATAGCTGCGCATTGTTTAAAACAAAACACCTAGCGTTGTTGTAGGACTCTCTTATAAAGGCTACAGTGGGGGAACTTCCCTAGCAAGCAATGATCTCCATTTACAGTCTCTGTTGACTCGATAAAAGGCCTTCTCAAAATCCACAAACATGATGTAAGGCGGTGTTTGAAATTGCTTCGACTGCTAAAGGACGATACGCAGGGTGTTAATATGGTCGAAAGACGATTGACAACTGCGGAAGCCAGCTTGATGCCTCTTAGTGTGGATCCGTTTCTATCTTTCATTTACTGGAGAATTGTGATTGCCATAAGTTTTGGGAAAATTGACATAATGGTAATACCTACTGCGCCAACTGTTGCAATTCTAAGGTAACCTTTCTTTGACAGCTTAACAGCCACACCATTCTTCCAGTTTTTGTGACAGCTTTTGTTTTCCCCAAAACAATTTATTCGTAGAATACTAGAGCTTGTTACGGAATCGGCTTTTAGGCATTTAGCTGGTATACCATCAAGTACAGGTGCTTTCCTATTTTTGAGGAGATGTTTTGCAGCTTGGATTTCTAATACTGAAGGGGGTTCGCTGCCAATACCCTTATAGGATCTGCGCATCTCGTTAAGTTAGGGCACTTCTGCTCTGTAGAATTATTTTTAAGCAAGGCACACAAAAAATTCTTCCATCTGCAAAGCTGCTCTGCACGGCTCTTCAACTGTAACCAGAAGTGTATCATGCATGGTTCCAACTATAAGGGCTGTAAGAGACGGCCATATAATTTACAAAACCAGTATCGGAACCTCTTTTAACGATGGAACCAGCGGTAACCCTTTACCAGTCTTCTAAAGGAAAAGAACCAAGTTGGCGAGCTTTCCGGATTCGTGCACGATTTTTACCACTTTTCTATGATTTTTACCGGATTCGTCCGAGGTTTTTGCCAGTTTACTGTGATTTTTACTGAATTCGACCAGATTTGTTTACCAGTTTTATTGTTATTTTTACCGGATTCGTCCAAAATTTTGTACCAGTTTAACTGCCTGAACAGAATTGGAGACGGAGCTGCAATAGATGTCAAAAACATGTCAACATGTGACATTTACACGTGGTTTTTACCGTTTATGTTTTGACGTCATCTCGCTTTAGTCTCATGCGGTGCATTGCCGTGTGAACCAGGCCCAACGTTACCTATCTGTCGTGAGAGCTTGAAACAATTTGAAACGTTTTAAATTTTCAGTTTTTTTTGAAAAATTTTATTTAGAAAAAAAAACTTTGGCGAGACTATAGTGAGACAAAAGCGAGATGATGGAAAAAGATTCTAAATGCCAAAAACCACGTGTAGATGTCACGGCGAGACAAAAGCAGCGAAACAATAGCCACAAAGCCACCACACAGATCGTCTTGAAAACGGGCTAGGCGAGACCAAAGCCAGGTGAAAACATTGACAAGCACACAGAAAACCACGTTTGGACTTTTTACAATGTTCTAAGCTCATTTTGGCCTTTTGAAAAACATTGTTTTGAAAAAAATTAATTTGGTGAGACTATAGCGGAATGGCGGAAAAACATTCTAAATGCCAAAAACTACATGTAATTGTCACGGCGAGACTAAAGCGAGACTATAGCCACACTACAGTCCTGTGTAAATGGTCACGGCGGCGGTGGAACCGCAGTGAGACGAACACAATACCACATTAATGAAAATTACGTTTGGACGACCATGGCAAGACAGCGAGTCGACGACACCAGTTTTCTAACCAGTAAATCTAACTAAAGGTTTCTCTCAGCCCTTGACCGAAAAAATATTTTTTTTTTTTAGAATAAAGGTTATTGAGTGACTTTATTCAAAATGACAACATAAAAGAGTTAGTGAAGAACTTTTCAAAAGGTTTTGTTTTATTTCTGATTTCTGTTAAAAGCCCATTTAATTGTACCCAATAAGTAAGTGTCAGAAGTATGGAACAAGAAAACTTCTCCTGGAGTAATGCATTGCAGTGAAAACTTAATAATATCGAATAATAACAAGCACGGGAATAATTAAGTCACTGAAACTAGTTTCAACTTTTCTGAATAAAAATAAGTAAAACAAAGAGCTCCCTTAACCCACATTTACGGATATCGTATCCATTCATATTTTAACCATAACAATTTTAGCAAATAATAAAAGTGCTTTGTGTAATGTTGCATTATTCATATTTAACTATCAATTTATTATAACTCCATTGGAATACGATTTTCTTTTCTATACCCAAACAAAATGGTCTCCCCACAACCATATCCTTAAAGTCGTATAATCAAACCAAGACAAAAAGATAATAATCGCGTGTTAGCACAGCAATAAAACATAAATTACGAAAAATAAAACAACAGCAAAAAAAAAAAAACTACTTTTGTATAAATGTATCCGAAGAATTAAGGATAATAGCGATATTCCAACATAAACAAAACAAAAAAAAAATCAAAAAACACAAAAGACAATGACGACCCTCTAAATGACTGACATTTATCAGACACATATTAAATATCTGTCCCCCTACCAGTATAAAGATATAAAAAAATATTTTTCAACAATTTAAGTCACGCGAAAATCGAACATATCGAATATTCCTACCATCATACGACTTCTTTCATAGGTTTTGATAATTTTTTCGAATTTTTATTCTTCAAATACAATAATTGAAGCCATCAACAAGGCGATTGAGGGAGAAAAACATTGAGAGAGGGAGAGAGTGAAAATTTTGTATGTAAAGTGACACATTGATGTGTTAGCATTGACAGATACTCGATATTATTTGGCATCACTCATCCTTCAAAAAAAAAAAAATATGTGTAACATCAATAACAACAACAAAAAAAGCAAATATGAAAAATCTCAACATCACTATCGAACTTTGACATGTCATCCTCTCTCTCTTTCTATCTCTCTCTTGATAAGGACACTTAACCATCAGAGGGTTGTCGAAAATAAATTATTCTCCGCAAATCGTTGCCAGGATTTGTGACAATCAAATGGGAATTTGCATATCTACGACAATCGACGAGATGATGAAGAAAAGTTGTTTTTTTTTCTGTCTTCTGGCTGAATGTATTGGAAAAGCTACGGCCTGAGGGGAGTTCTGAGATAAAGGAGGGAGTTAGTGCTGGTGGATTGAATAACCCAGACTCATTCAATTCCATTTTTGTACGCCAAACACAATTGACTATGACTATCGGCATTCATATTCATCACGATGATTTCAAAAACACTCACCCTCCGCCGCTCTGCTCAACCATCATTATCCATTGTCGACGTCGTCGTGGTCGACATCCTTTTCGGGTGAAGTGGTAAAGAGATTCAAAAACAAAACAACAAAAACAACAAAAAATCAACTCGAATTCACCTGCTTCTGAATTCTGCACACAATCGCTGAAGCCTCTTGTCTATTCATAGCTATTGGAGCTATACGTAGAGTTAGTAGGTATAGGTACAGGCCATCGCCATATCAACCTCAGGTCCGTCGTGTCGGTCGTTCATAGGCACAAAATGATTGACTGCGGCTCTAATTGAAATTCGGATCACGCATATCCTGGAACAAACAATATTTACAGCACTTTTCCATTGTTTCGGTCTGGGTTTCGGGTACCGGTCCGTCAGTCCCTCTTCAAAACCATTTCCCCCCTTCCAGAAACCAAATAGCCCAACTTATGGTCGAGTAAAAAGAACTTCGAAACTAAGTGGATAGAGGTGTTACGTGCAGTGGTTGTTGGCTTACCTCTTACTACAGAGTCCTCCCCTGACAAAAGACCGATCAAACGACTACTGTACTGTACAGAGAGAAGTTCACTTTATTTGGTGTTCAATTTCCGTTTGGAATTTTCGCATTTTCAGGAACGCGCGGTCACGAACTCTAGGGTTGAGATTTCCTTCTTCTATTGACGGAGTTAATTTCAATTTTTGTTCTTGTTTCCCTGTGTGTGAGTGTTTGAAAGCTTAAAATACCTCGCCCAGAGAAATCCCTTAGATGCCTATTTCTAAGGCAAGTGGCAATGGCAATGGCTGTGGCTATTAAAAATTAAGTTTTTTTTTGCGAAAATACCCTTAAAGTTGTTTTACGAGTGGCGTCGTTTTACGTCCATGGGTAATAATCTGGCCCCCTGGCTCTAAACCTCTAATTTATTTCCTTGATAGTCGTTGTTTAAAATGCCTTTCGGTAGAGAGGGGAATAATTTATCTATTTTTTTGGCAAAATGGTCTTTTTATTGAATTTTTGTCCAATATTTAAATTTAAAAGCTTTTGTTTTGTTGGTCTCGTTTTTGTTTTATTTTGATGAATGTTAAGAACTTTTGCAAAGTCTTTAAAATTAATGATGATTATGATGTTTAGCGATGAAGACATTAACTACAGCTGCAAAAAAATCTCGTAAAATCATTCATGCCAAAAAAAAACTTGTTATTTTTAAAGAACTTTAATTAAAGCTGAATTTCAAATGTCTCCTTCTGTTCTGTACCTAATCTTCCAAAGGCAATTAAGTTAACAAAACCATGTTTATTCGCTATATTCGTATAATTGTCTTTGCATAAAACAAATGTTTATACTCACGTAAAGATGATTATTTTGGTTTAATTGTCAGGAGTTTATGTATCTCCGAAAGAAATCTTCGCAAAGAGTAGTTTAGACATAAACCTTTTTGTGTGTAGACTTTTAAAGCCTGTAATTTGGTGATATGGTATTTCACAGGCTAATTTGTAAGAAATGGGGTGAACGGATAAGATATATAAATTAGTAAGCAAGTCCATTGGAATTTTGTGGCTTTGGAATAATATTGCTGTTGTGAATATGTTGCTAAGATTGCGATGGTGATGAGAAATGGTTATTAGAAAAGTTATATTATGTGTTTCCTTGCTTAGATAAGTCGACGATTAAGTCTCAAGTCGTTTCGGTCACTTAGCTTTTGGCTTTCCCGGAGATTACACTCACCAGGGGTAAAAGTATTCATTTAAAAGATTGCCCAGTCTATTCTAAAAAAAAGCCTCCCCATATCAGCGGTAAAAGAAAGATAAACGTGCTGAATGAGTACCACCAGGGGCTAGGGTAACTTTTGACCTACCAGAGCAAAAGACTACAATGTCGAGCGACAACAGGAGCCTAGTACGGGCTGATTCGTGCTTACAGGGGCATAACTCCTGCTGAATAGTGCCACCAACGGCGTTATATTGGTTGAATAGTGCCACAGTGATACTTGCTGATTAGTGTCACCAAAAGCATTGCACTTCCTGAATAGGGGCTTTGGTACCTGCTGTTGAGTGCCACTAGGAGCCACTAGTATCGGCTGATTAGTGCTTTCATCAACGTAGTTCCCGCTGAATAGTGCAACCAAGGGCGATGTATTTGCTGAATAGTGTCACCAAGGGTGTCGTACTTGCTGATTAGCCACGAAGATCATTACACTTGCTGAATAGAGCCATCTTGGGCGTAGTTCCTGTTTTTATAGATTAGTGCCACTAGGGGCGTTGCATCTGCTAATTACTGTATATTATTGACTATCAAAAACCAAGCAGAGAAAATTCAACATCAGCGTGCAAACCCAATCTTGCTCATTGCTGTTTCTTATTTCGTTAGGAAAGCAATTTGCCACCGAGTAAGCAGATTTATCGAGGCTTAATGCCACATGCCTTATCAACGCATTGTGTCAGCTGTTCTTTTATACTTTAACTAGCAAGTATAACTGTGCCTTCCGGCCTGGAAGATCATAGAATAAATCGTCAAACTTAGAAAAAATCCTGTAAAAAGACAAAAGAATTTCGAGATTTCCGCATTTAATAGTATTTATCGTCAGGAGGTGATGGTCGAAAAAACGAGGAAAATGTCTAGTATCCCCGTGCTATCAACAAATATATCTGTTCACCGACTGGAGACTTTTATTGATAGCAACAACTTAGAACTAGCTAAGCAGTGCAGCTAACTCGGAGTAAACATAAGCTGAACGAGCGACACTTTAAAGGAGATCCAACGAAGATTTATCAGAGAAAACTCGGCTTCTTCGGTCTGGGGAGCTAAATGGGTTATATTTGTAGGAAAGGTAACATTGATGCTGAGCTGATTCAAAAAAAAATTCGTGGGCGAAAATTTTGTTCAGTTTGCGTGGAGGGCGAATTGAGGAGAATTAACAACCGGAAACTGTACCAATATCTGGATGTATTCTAGAAACTCATAACAAGTCGCCTTGGCTATGAACTTTTTTTTAATAAGAAAATTATATGAAAACACACAAATATAACTACTATAAAAATGCAATAATCCCATTCGGCGATACGAAACTTGAATATTTCAATAGAACATAAGTACTTATGTGAGAGTTTACGCAGATGAAAAAGTAGACCATAAAGAAGAACATAAACACTTAAGTTTCATATCTCCAGTCGGGTCTTAATCATCTAAGCCTTTCCACCCCAAAGCTGTGTTTTTGTTTCATTCGACTATTTTTCCAATACAAAAATTAATAGTTTAAAAGAGACAAAGAAAAATCTAATTGAACAAAATACCGACCGATCAAATCAAACCAAAGCTTTTATCATTTTGATTACAAAAAAAAAGAAAAAAAGCAATCGAAAAAAAATATCAAAGGATAAATTCCGAAAGCTAAATCTCATTCAAAATAAAAAATGTATCTCTTTGCAATGGAAATTTGTATCCAATTTCACATTGCAATTACAATGTCGAAAGGATTCCCTTGTATGATTTTTTTTTCACGATAAATTCCAATGCCACTGATAGGATTGAAAAAAGCCTACACGGACTTCTATGTATAAATTAATGGCGAGATATATCTACATATCATATTACATTCCTTTGAAACTGCACCACTGACTTTGATGAAACAAAATGATGTTTTAAAACAAAAAATTTTAATTCAAAATTCATCGAGCAGTAACCATTCTATTAATAACTATGTTTTTCGTTAAGTTTGGCTTTTTGTAGATACATATTCCCAACACCAAAAATGACCAATTAAAGGAATGCAACGTTTAATACCGGATGAAGGCTCCCTTTATTCGCCAGACGAAAAAAAAAACAAAACTATTCCTACTGAATCCCCTCGATTTAGTCAAAACAAAACAAAATTACATTGCAACTTCGTTGAGATACATTTAACGATTCGGTGCTGAAAATACGAAAATTCCTTCCTTTTTTTAATCTGAACTCTTCTAGTCCGAAGGGGCCTTCTTGTTTCTTTTTTTTTTTTAAAACAACTCTCTTAGTATCACTTCCATGAACTTCATTTTGGTATTAAGTATTCCAGACACACTCATCGTCGTCGTTTGTTAATCCCCCTTTATTCCTGTATCTTATGGCCGCTGGCATTGTGCAATCACAGATCACACAGATATACAAAAAAAAAAAAAAAAACAACCACATCCCGATCCAGATCCGAGGCCAATATGCATTTGTGCACACATCACACTCGTGTGTGTGTGCATTTTGTTCCTTTATTATTTTTTTTCAGATTTATTTTAGATATTTCCGTTGTCTGGGGCTGGCTTATGCAGCGAAATAAGTCCATAAAGAGCAAAGTACAAAAAAAAAAACAAACAAATTCTCTTGAAAACACCAAAGAAAGAATTATTTTTTTCTTCTTTGTTCCTTCATACAGGAGGAGGCCCCCAAAAAAAAAAAATAAACGACCAAAACTGATGTTTGCTGATCAATAGGCTTCCGCGCTTAAGGCAAAAACAACTAAAACCCCAGACATATGCAGTGCACATGTGCGTCCGTTTTCTGGCTCCTGTGGGAATTCTATTTTCGGATGCACGCAGCAATATAAAGATAATTATGTAAAATTCTATACAAATGTATCTTTGAAGACTGTATTCTGTGGAAAGCAACACAAAAAAAAACCTACTTAAAGTAAAATAAAATTACATAAACTTAAATAATATTCACTCTCTGTTGCATACTTTAGGGAGATTGAAAAGAACTTTCCACTTTTATGCTTGCAGAAACAATTAGCTTTAATTGCTTTTTGATAGCTCTTGATAAGTATATTTATATCTGAAAGAATATCCGCACAATGATTTCGAATAATAAAACTTAACGACTGTGTATATTATCCTTTTATTTTCGTTAAAATTCACTTTATTCTATTTTGAACAAAACAAAAACAAAAGAGACGGAAATGTGTGCCAAAGAAAACTGTTGAATTTCTCCCAATCTCCTTTCTCTGCATCTCTCGTTTAAATAGACAAAAGGGAAGGGAAATTCAAGTACTATACATAGAGCTGTTATTAAAATTAAGCATTCACTTGAATACTGTACTCTCGTTAATGTTGCTTGCTGCACTGCACTTCTAAAATAAATATATACTCTCTGCGCTTAACGAAGTCTTTCTTTTGTCCTCTCTTATAAGTACGTTATGTTATGCGAGTAATAAAATTTTATAGATAGATATTGTATCTTGGACTTGAATAAGAGTGTCTCTATATGTATATGTATCTACTGTATGAATAGAAATTAAAACATTTTATGTTTCCTTAGTCACACATTCATAGACCATGTTATGTTATTTTTTAAGGTTTTTTTGTTTCTTTTTTTTTAGCAGTAGTCTTAATTGTTTGGAAGTTTTTAACACCACTTCAGGAGGTTGAATGTGATTTCGTACTAACAAGTCCGACATAAGATAGAAAGGTGATTTCAATAAGTTAAAATACTGAAGAAATAAGAGTACACTTTTTTTTTTTCTTTACAAAGCTAAACTCACAACTCCATGTTGTGGAGTCTGAAGGAAGTTTTAAATAGATTTGGTTGAAGTTCCTTATTAAGTGGTAATTATATATTAAGGTTACCAGCTGGTTCAACAATAAATTGCTAGATAATAATAGCTGCATTGAAATTAAATCCAGGCAGCCCATATATTAGTCGAAGGAATTTAAGTGGGTAATAAAGTAGCCTAGGTAGGTATTAGATAATGGAGGCTTTTTTTTGAAATTAAATTAAAAGTGACAGTTGGATAAGTTATGGTGTTGAAGACACTTTCACTTGGGTTTTCATTTAGATATTTTCATTCATAAAACCTCATTAAACATTATAAATGGTAATTATATCATCAACAACGTCATAGCTCGAATACTTCTTGTCTCTTTAAAGAAGTATAGGGTGTTCCAACAAATCCATTCGAAAAACGCAATTCATTTTTGAAAAGTGGTGATATTTTAATTCATATCTAAAGAACAAGCTTTGCAGTTAATAATGGAAAACAATATCTGCCAAATGACCACATCAATTATTATTATTGTTATTCGTTTGTTTGCATCACGTTTTCGCATAGCTATCTGTGACAGTATTACGCGAAAGCATTCGTGCAGAAAATTTGTCACGCGATATAGGCGGGTTGGGTACGAAATTCCGAATGGCAAAATCCCGAATGACAAAATCCCGAATAGACAAAATCCCTGCGAAAGCATTAGTGCAGAAAATTTGTCAAGCGAGAGGCGGGTTGGGTACCAAATTCCGAATGGACAAAATCCCAAATGGCAAAAATCCTGAACGGCTTATTACTGTTTTTGGAATTAAAATTCACACCCAAAAAAAAAGTACTAAAACTATTGGAGACTCCACCCTGTAACAGTGTTCCGGACTAAACAAAACCAGTCGTTTGCAAATTTTTTGTTTGCATACACCAGTTTTTTTTTCACTTAAGCATATACTTTTTATGATTTATAAAACTCAATTTTCTTAAATTAAATTTTCTTCATTTTGTAAAAGTAACTTATGTCAACTCCAACATTTACATGAAGTATGTAATGAATAATATTCGAGGTAATGCTATTAACAGCGTATACAAAGGGGGAGGGGGTCAAGGGGTCATGACCCCCCCGTGAGCTCAAAAAGCCACACAAGAATTTATAAGAAAAGCAAGAAATGTTTATTTAATTTTTGAAATTATATTTTAAAACTAAAAATATTTCTTGCTTTCTTATAATTTCTTGCGTAGCTTTTTGAGTTCTCGAGGGGGGGGGGGGGTCATGAGAACCTGTCTTTTGATATAGTGATTTGATATGAGCTCCTATAAACTATTGTAGTTCATAAAAATACCTTCCTAACGATATATGCTTCGTAATTATTGGTCTTGGGGTTTGGTGTGTCCAATCTTCCTTTGTATGGAAAACAAAATGGCCTAATAGAAACCGATTTATCACCTTAGATAACAATTCGTTGGTGAAAAACTTTATTTAAGGGCATACAATTTTAATCTTAGGGGATTCTGATATTAAAAAATGAGTTGACTTTATGACTTTAAAAAATAAATTAAATTGCCTTCTTTCACTTATTATCTTATAACTCCTTCATTTTTCGTCCGACTTTGGCTCAAATGATTCTTAAAATAAATACGATATTTGCATTTGATCTTGCCAGTCAAACACGAGCTAGATTTCTCATATCCCTACGTTGAAATTCGTCAATTGAATTCACAATAGTTGAACAAGACGAATTTTACAAAATTTTGCATCAATATTGTTTTAAACATTTTTGTATAGATTTTTCACTATTTCAACACGTGTGTATACAACGACTTATAAGTTTTTGCTATACTCAAAAAGTGATTGTAATAACATTGGAATGTTTACAATTAAACATTCGACATGAAATTCAAAATGAAATCTCTTGTTGGAGGACCCTGTTCTTCAAATCTTAATGCCAAAAAAAAAAGAAACAAATACAAAAACAAGACAAATGCGTTCCTATGCAAAATATTTTAACCCCTTTAACCACATTAGACAAAAGTAAAAAGTATTTTTGTAACACAAACAACAAAACATGAAATTGCTAAAATGGTAATCTCAAAACGCTTCAATTAATACTAAGACTTCTCATTTCAAAATTTCTTACAAAACAATTTAAGTCATTAATCATGTAAATGAATTGTTGCTGCTGAGTAAAATGTTTTTTTTATAGCAATGACACCAATTTATTGTGTCTTTTTTTTTTTTGTTAACTCAAAAGAAGAAATCACTCAGTCCTAACTTGTCAATGTCAAAATATACAAAAACACAGGTCTTCATGTGAATACAAAATCGATTTAACAATAGATGCTATCAAAAACCGTTTTACACCACAAAATAAAAAAAAATAAAAACAAGAAGCTTCAGAAGATTGCAAAAATCCCAAAAAAAAAAAAAAAATATAACCAACTCGATTATAACAACTTTTTGTGTAATTTATATCGAATTGCACCATTAATAATTCTGTCAAAATCAATCAATCATATGGTTGGTAAAATTCAATGAACAAAAATTTATATAAAGATACATTATTATCCCCAAGGGTGGATACGGATAGGTAGGTACTTCAACGATGGCGAAACCACTCAGCCATAAAGCAACCAATTTCCCATATTACAACAACACCAACAAAAAAAAAGAAAAGAATTAAATTTAAATTAAATACTTAAATAAATATTTACGCCTTGACTCTCCCTCTCTCTCTCTCTCTGATGAGAAAACTCAAAAATATCTGTTTGTTCTTCATCGTGTAGGTATGTTTGTACACGAGAATTTTAATTCATCGCACGTTTTGATGGGAAGATTTTTTTTTTATTTTTTTAATGTTCGTGTGTTCTGTTAAGGATTTTTTGTATATAATTTTTATTTTTGTATAATTAATTTCGATTTACATGTAACAAAATTTTATTGAATCTGAAGGTGACGTACTTTCATTACAGAGACGCACATCTTCTCTTCTTTTCCATTGAAAGGAATAATGATTACAAAAATTAAACAGAATGTGAGTTGTCTGCTTCGCAGTGCATTGAGTTTGAGTCACAAAAGGCCTCTATACTATATACAACTCGATCTCATCGGGAAATGCAAACAAAACCGAACCAAAAAAAAAAAAAAAACATATAGACAGACAGCAGAATATACAATTATGCCGGCCTTATACAGTAAAGAACTAATTTTTTCGTGTTTATTTAAGGCTGAGTTTACACAGAAGTCGCACGAGTTAAGGCATGCTGTCGAATGTAAACAATCACAGTGTGATCACATTTGGAGTAATATTTACTTTCGTCAGTGATTGCTGGAGTAATCACGTCACAAGTTGTTAACAACGGTATTGGGACAATGTATATGGAATGAGAAATGGCTGCGGGGGGAGAAAAAGCATACTAGTTAAGAAGGTAAATTCACATTTGATTTTAGGTGAGCCAATAAAAATAAAGTTAATATGACAAAAATTAAAAAAGAAATAAAGGCTCAATTCCAACTCTCATGAAGGTGGAAAAAAGAAATATGCAAATATGAGCAAAGCCGACGGAATTTTCACCTTCTTTTGCAAGCAAGATTAATCGAAATCCGTTAAGCCGTTTCCGAAATTGTCGAAAAAAAGCACTTGATGTACCATTTTTAAAATAATCAAAACTCGCCAAATAACTAGTCTCTTTGTTTTTATTTATCAAAAAACAAACAATTTGTACAAAATAATCACATACCTAGCTTTGAATAACCACCTCAATTTTGTTGTCTTCTCTAAAAACTCCTTCAAGTATTGTTAAATTAAATGACACACAATGTACACGAAAAAACCATAAATTGCAATTTTTTGTGTCCCATTGTATATACTTTCGTTGAGTATAGAGAACTTGCAATTCAAATCGATTAAAGATCCTCCCCTCGTGTCCAATTTACTTCCCAGAGACAGAAGGAAAAAATAATTCTATTCACCTACTTTTGCAATTCTTCTTCTGTCAACTGTTGTTCATGTGCTATTCTCTTTCATCACTATATATACTCTACACTTCTAACCCCCCTCTTGTCTGTCACTACTTAATCTCCCTAATAAAGTACACCCAATCAATTGTTCCAGAAGCTGAACTGGCAATTTTGATTAGAGTCAAAGTTCGCAGGAAACATCTCCATTGGAACATCCATCCCAGGCACTGCACTTTGCACAGAATTCTCTCGACAAAAAGTGTTGACATTCTCTCACAGTATCCCAGGCAACTTTCAATTCCATTAGTAAATATTAAAAAAGCAAAAAACAAAAAAATAAAAACAAAAATGAGGAAACGCTTGGAAATCCAAGCCTCATTCTTGCAATCCTTGATCCAGAAGTGCTGCACACAAAAGCGATTCTCATCAACGTCAGCTCTTCGTCGTCGCCGTAGTCATCTGATTCTATATATATTGACGTCAAAGGGGGAAGGGATATAAAGAGTGCCTTTGCAGTTATGCATGCCTGCGTTTGTCGTCCTCATCCTCAGAATCAGCCCTACTCAGTGAGTCCCTGGCGAAAGCTATGTAACACTTCTGTGCCATACTCTAGCTACCTACGCCAATTTACACAGCTCCCAAGCAGCACAATGGAGATGAGTATGGCATGTAAGGTAGCCTAACGTATTCCGATCCACAAAATTCGCAATCAATTTTCGAAAATCATCCTCCGACGACCAAGTGGGTCCCTATCCGTCCGTGGACGTGGACTACTATGACAAGGACAACACGATAACGGAAGAGGAAGGACATTTCTGATGATTAATTTTCAGCAATTATTTCTCTGTTTCAGTGCGATAACACGAGAGAGGGCGAATGAATTGAACGAACGAACGTATAACGTAACCGAGAAGCAAAACGGATGTACGGACGGGCGTTTTTCTTTCGGATCAATTGGTGCACAATGTGCAGTTTTCTCGGGCGAACCTTAAATAGGTGGGAACTGAAACTGGAAATGGAACTGGGTGCGGTATATATTTCCTGTGATTTTAAATTTCCACCTCTACGCATCCCCCGACCCCCTCGCACTTCAACCGAACAAAATTTCAAGTCCTCGAACCAGAGACGGTTGCCAAGAGTGTGCGTTGGTTCGTTCGTTTGCAATGTTCGATACTACCTACATCTCCTCTTTCTGATGCACTAAATCCACTTTATATGGTTTTTATACCATGATTGATATCATAGCCTTGCGCGATGCAATCAGGCACCAGAAGTGATATAGGACCGACCGAAATTCAAGTGCTGTAAAAGTGTGTGCTCAAGAGAGTCCTTTGACGATGTCAATTGCAGGTTAGACTAAATGTCTATAAGCACGATAAATGCGATATGCAATTCAGTTTGATTTGACAACGCAATCATGTGTCCTTTTGAGGATTGGTTTTTATTTCAAAGCTTTTGTTTTAGGTGGGTGGGTTGGTACTTATGGCCGTTAATGTATCAGGGTTTGGGGAAGAGATTAAATTATTTAAATTGACTCTAAAGTATTTCGTGTAAAGAGGGTGATGGTATACAAAAAAAATTATCCTTTAGGGGAATTTCCGATAGTTAACGCACTGAATAAAATTATGGTCTATTGTAAAATTTATTTCTATTTTCACTTTAAATCTAATAAATTGGTAAAACTCAGTGCCAAGGGAAGGAAAACATAAGTATTTATTACGAAGTGTCAAAAATATTTTTTTTTTTTTAATGGGTTAATCTGTTTTAGATAGTTTAAGACTTTTATCAACGAACATTTTTTAAAATTTTATGTAAATACTTCGACAAGCCTGGAAAATATCAGCGAAATCAGTTCCGTCATTTTCGGATTTATAGCCCGCACACTAATTAACACTTATTTGTGAATAATTTTAACTTAATTTTATTTGATTCGATTTAAATTAGTTTTATTTAATTTAATTTACTCGTAATTTAGAAATGTTCAAAAGTCTTTTTGAGTTAAACGTTAAACCAGAGCAACAAAAAAATAGGCTTTAGGACAAAAACTGGACAATTTGATGGGATATTATGATAAAAGATATTAATTTAAATACTTATTTTACTTATTTATCTATTTATTTCATATTGAAGCATTTTTATTTTGTTTGCTAAAAGTACCTAGTAAACAAAAATAGAAATCTATGATTTTTTCGTATTTTTTAAGCTGATTTGTGTTTTTTTGTTAAATATTTCTGCTTAAATTTTTTAAGACATTTTTTTAAGTCATCTATTTCGATTGAAAATTTAATTTTTAATAAAAAGTTTCAATTGTAAAATTAACAAATTCAGCTTAGTTTTCGAGTTAGGGTAGAGTTTCCTAATTTCGAATACTCCGAGCAGTCGAACACTTTCTGAAAAAAAGCTTATAATCTGCGTAATTTATCTGTTTCTCAACTTCTATAAACGCAGAATAACGCATGTGTTATTCCCTCAAACCTTGAAGTCCTATACACTAATCGAATTTCATGATAAACTTATAAAAAAAAAAACTTAAAAAAGAGGCTTGAGGAAATTCAGTTATTTCAAGTTTATTGTTAAAAAAAAACTGTTGGAAGTGTTCTGGAAAACTGTGAATTTTGGTTGAAGATTAAAGTTAATACCTGTTTTAACGCGTCTTCTCGTCAGATAATATATACTTTATTTAAACATAGTTTTTTATTTTTTTTTTTCGAAATTCCCAACGGAAAATAATCAAGTTTTTAACGAGGCCCTAAAATTTTTAACATTGATGTCAGGAAGGGTCTAGCAAGGGTTACTATCGATTCACTCTAGGGCCTGCCCGTTAGGTAGCCATTTGCCTAGAGAGAACAACAACAACAAAAAACAAAGTTGTCTCAACTGGGAATTCATCTTGCGATCTTTTGACTACCAGTCCATCATTCTAGCTACTTAGCTATTTCGCAATACAGCTGTGTGATGTAAAAAATAAACAACTATATACCTACTTTAATTGTTCTTACTTTTGTATGATGGGCATAAAATATTTTTTGTTTTTGTTATACATAGGGAACTTGTGATGGGATAAAAAGACCCATCCACCAAGTTTTTTCAAGCGAGGGCCTCACTAGTACTTGACAAGTTTTCCTTGTCTGATTTCCCTTACCGAAACCTTTTTAGGGCCTTGACTAAACTTGACAAAAACTTGCCATTTGTCCAGATGGGTTATTTACCAAAACAACTTGATTTAAAAAGTGGAATACTAGCACTAAAGCTTGGAGATATTGTAGGCCATTAATTATCTAAAGTTTTTCTTTTTAGGTAAGTACCTATACAAACTTTAAAAATTTAAACAATTTGGAAAAAATTTGTATTTTGTTGCGCAAAAATTATAAATCACGAGAAAGATAACATTTATTTAACATTCTTTCGACATTTAATAAAACAACACTACATAGGTACTTGTTTTACTTTTATTCATATTTTCTTTATACCGAAAAGGCATACCTACTAGTAAAGAGTTTGTTCTTAAAAAATGTATTTGTTATGAGTAACATAGCTCATATGGAACTGTTTACAATCTTAATTAACTACCAATTAAAAATGTTCATAAAGCAATGAACTGAACATATCTGTGATGTTACCATATCTTTTTTTTTTTTAAATTTATTTTACATGAATAACTTAACAAAAAAAAAAAACTGAACCCTTTCGCTTTTTTCTTTGTTTCTCTCGTCTTTTTTGTTTTGCGAAACACATGTCCGACCTACTGGGCATCCACGAGATACTCTACACTCGTCGCATTGATACGTAACTTAGCTAAAATAATATCAAACCAAGCACAAACAACAACAAAAAAAATGAACACACATTGAGAATGGAATGTCACGATGATCATCATCATGGATTGTCTTATTCACTAACAGTGCGTTGTTCTTCTTGGCCATTTAACTTCGTCGTCATCTGAATTAACGAAAATAAAACAAACAAAAAAATATACAAAAATATAAACTAGCATCGTCTTTCTTTATGTACAACAATGTAGATACACTCATCGAAAAAGCCGAACAAAAATAAAAAAGAATTGCCAATAAAAGAAAATAACAATAAAGTAAAATAAAAAAACAAAAAAATTAAATAAAAAAAAAACTATCGGACTCGTTGAACGTTCAAGTAACTGAAGGCTGGCGAAACAGATAAAAAGGAGAATTTTCTTTATTTTTTTTTTTTACTTCAGCGTTGCCAGCTTGAGATTATTTTGCTGCGTAATTTACTTCATAGTGATATTTAGTAAGGAAAAAACTTATTAAGATCGTCAATTTAAATTTTCACAATTCTCTATGAAATTAGACATAGACTTCGGAATATGGTCGAACATATTCAAGCTAGATATATTATAAGCCTTATATTTATTAGAATTCGCTAGAAAATATTTAAACGGTTCAATAATACGCCGCTTAGAAGCCCTTATTTAGACTTTATTCAACGTTGAGTAAATCACTATTCATACAACATTTTCGTACCATTTAAGTATTACAATATTCTTGTGTCAAATAAAGTACCAAAAAGAGAAATCTATTACGTTTACTATTCAACCTATTAACGGGTTTAGTTTCAAATGATTTGTTCAACGTCGTATACCTCTTATGAATAATATTGCCACGTTTGAAGGCATTCTAACTTTACGCAGTCTCTAAAATGCGTTTATAAATTAGGTTGCATACATACTTCAAAATAGGATCTAGTTCAAACCTTGTTCAAAGTAGAATTATTTACTTGTGTTTTGAGTAACACATGCAGACATGTGTACAAATGTCCAGTGCCTATGTACTAAAGTACTTATTTTGTTTAGTTTTTGTTGATACTAAATTCATATTGTAGTCGTTGATAAACATTGCTCATTCTAGCATAAAATAAATCGAATATTTTGACTACTGGTAGTGTTTCGACGATATGATTGACACTCGAGAACTAAAAAACCTTAGTTTTGAAACCTATGGCTTTTTATAAGAATGCTTAAATGTACCCGATATCACCCTATCTTTTTACTGTTTAAAAATACAAATTTATTTTCAGCTCCAAGATCAGTTGCTATACTTAACAGTTAGAGTTGGATGGGTAATACTACATTTCTTGTGTCGCCATTATTATTGTATACAACAAAAAATATATAAATACCTACAACACTGCATTGCTCATCATGAGATGAAATATAGTCTATGAGCTGGTACTTTTGATTGTAAATTAATTTGACCTCGGGTGCAATTTATTTTTATTTTTCGAAAACATATTTAAAATTTTTTTTTATTGATGAATTCTCATTTGAAAACGGAACATTTTGCTAGCTCTCAAGAAGTGATAAAATAAAGTGACAACATTCACACATATTTAATTGAGAAAAAAATTAGTTTTATAGGAAGTGATGATAGCTATATTGAAACTGCTATTGAAACTCGTATGGTAAAATTAAAACCAGAGAATTTTGTTATTGAAAACTTTTTCTTGATATAATTATAGAAAAATGTTAACTATTAGGCGTAGTTCCTCGTGGCATAATGGTTAGTGCGTTGGACGTTCCCAGCCGTTACCTCCTAAAAACAGAAATGTTTTTCCGAGTTACTGCCTCCTGTGAGGAACTGAAACCTTCTTCAAGAGTATACTTGTCATGTAAAAGTGCTTCTTATTTAGCCACTCGGACTCGGAAAAAAATTGTAGGTTTCCTCCATTCCTGCCAACAACACGCACACAGGAATAGTTGAGAGTTGTAAGTCACTAGGCTCTGATTCTCCACAAGCTGTTGCGCCACAAATGTTTTATTTTTAACTATTATTTTGTAAAAAAATAATAAATATAGGAATAATATGGTACCTAAGCCTTGTTTTCTTGCTCTAAAATACTAGCTTAAAAGGAGATTTTTGGATTTCGATAAAAAATTGTGGCTATGTGTTAAATTCTCTAAACTACTCTTTGAAGTGTGAAAACCACATTCCATAGGCGTCAGAAAATTTGACTTCACTAAAATCTTCTACCGATTGCAACTAAGAATGGTACACCTTTTCAAAATAAAACGATAACGAAACATACAAAAAAGCCGTCGGAAGAATATTTTCTTATTTCTTTCAAGAACTGTTTCGATTAGGTAAATACGTCTTTTATGCTACGAGTATACTGATGCAAAAGTTTTAAGTGTTTTCTTTTATTATTGACTGAAAGCACAAGAGAAATTTTCTCTTGAAAACTTTTTAAATAACAGGAGGAGATCGGTGTTGAAAGGGACACCCTGTTCACTGATAAGTGAGCTGGTTTTCCATCCATGACTTTCGGGTATTAAAATAGATAAGTGTTTGTTAAAATCAATTATTGGTGGTATGTAGTCAGTCGAGTGGTCACATCAAGTCCGGCCACTGTGTTATATCTTCGCAAGATAGACCCATGACTATAGGGGCTGTGCTTTCAAGAGCCCAATTCTTTAAGCCGAAGTGCGCTTTCAGCAGCTGTTCATCTAACGTGCTCATCCAGGACTGGAAGTTAAGAATAATCTCCAGCCCTCCTTGTGGCGTAGACCTCTGTGGCCCCGTTATTTCTGTACTGGCTAGTCTCTATACCTTGTTCAGGATAGCTAACTTTTTCAACAGCATACCACCACATGATAGAACCACAGGTAAGTATGGGACGAACAATCGCTGTGTACATCCACTGGATGACCTGTGGTTGCATACCCCAACGTGTACAGAAGGTTTTTTCGCATGTGTAGAAAGCAAAAAGTGCCCATTTCACTCTGTCGTATGTGTTACTTTTCCATGTTAGCTTAGAATCAAAGATTACTCCGATATATCTAGCTTCTTTGAAAATTTTCAGAGGAATGTCGTTAAGCTTGGGGGGAGTGAAGTCCTCTTTTGTAGGGTTAGCCTGAAAACCGTTTTGTGCTGCTACTAATGTGCTGCTGGTACTATGTACCAAATTTTCAAAAAAAAATACTTTTTGGATTTAAAATTTTTGATTTCCTCAATGTTTCCAAAACGCCTCAGTTGATTTTTTTTAAACTTACTTTTAAGAATAATTTAAAAATTTTTAATTACATAACATGCTAAAAAACCGTTGAAGAAAATTTCACTCTTCTCGAAAATGATTTCAATCCTTATGCCCAAAACACTCAACACTTTGAAAAACCTTAGAAATTATATTCCTCACAGATATTAAAATAAATTGAAACATTTTGAAATGACTTTTAGCACAAAAAATCCATGAAGAATGTCCATTAGCACCCATCGCCAACAAAACAAAATAATAATTCCATACCTAAAACCCATAAATTTTGCCAAAATAGGCCGATCATAATACCTCAGTTGAACGAACTTCAATAATAGGTTTTAAAATCATGGATTTTTTCTCCAAAATAAAAAAAAGGAAGTGCTCTTAATAGAGGACGACCGAAATAAAATAAATCATCGTCCCATACTACTTTTGGGTGTTACAATTCGTTAAACACATTTTAATTATGTTTTAAGTGGGGGAAAAGCCTTTTTCCTATGAATATAAAAAAAATATATAAAAGCTCTTAAAAAAACATCCTCAATCACTTTGTAAGCATTTTTTCGGAGAGAGATATACAGAAGCAGAGAAAAAAAGAGAAAGAGAAGCAAAGACAAATTAATAATAATCCAGAAATGTTCTTCCTTTTTGAAAATCCATTAGGTTGAAAACGGTTGCAAGAATTTCATTATAAAAAAATAATAATAATAAAAATAAAAAGGATACTTTGCTTCCAATTTCACATCAAAAAGATAACCATTTATGAGCATTCTTGTTCTTTCTTCTTCATCCTTCTTGGCAACAAACCGGAAGAATGTATCTGTATCTTATAGTCGTATAGTCCACCGAAAATGAGATATTTTTTCAATAAAGCAAATAGTTTTCTTCACACATAAAAGCCACTCACACCAACTTTCCACACCCTTTCCCACTCCATGTCCTTATAGTCCCAACATGCACATACACTCGTAAAGACGACATTTTATCGAGTAGAAAAATTAAGCAGCAAGGACGTCGAAGTAGAAAAACAAAAAAAATCAAAAAAGACACTCTCGATCCACCGACCGGGTGGAGGGATAAAGCCGGCGAGAGTGTTTGCATTGTATTTTGAAGATATTTCCGCTCAAAACGAATCTGCAATGAAAAGTCATGCGGAAAATTGACTTTTTCTCTTCGAATATAGACCTTAATCATTCCTCGCTTGAAGGAGGATGAAAGAAAGATGGTACGGGAAATTCCTAACTCATCCTTGTTTTTGGGTTCTGAAATAACCCGTTTATCTAATAGTTTTTCTTTTTTCTTTGTTTTGTTATTTTCAGGAAAGAACACAAAACACTAAAGCTCTTATAGTGCTTTTTGTTCTTCCTCAACGCGCGCGTCCGTCGCGAGCTTCTCTTGTCGACGTCATTTGTGATGTCGATGTGCAACAATAATGGCTATATCGATAACAGATTTAGAGCGAAATGGTATGGTGGAATTGTGTTGATTCAAGCACAGAACAGCAAGCAAGCGCCAATGATGATGAAAATTGAGTTGGATTTATTGGAATTTTTTTTTTTATTTGATTTTTTATATTTTTATTTTTTGCTGAAATTTACTGAACATTGATGATGTGATGGAAAGGAAATTTATAGATACTCTAACAATTTTTATTTTGAGATAGAAAATGTGTATCTAGAGAGCGAATGGTTGGTAAATTGCTTTATCGAGCTATTTGTACTACTGATTGGCCAATTGGAAGAAATGATATCGCTATAATGACAGTTTGGTTATGGTGTGGGACGAAGAAGTATATAGCGGGGGGGTGATAGAGATATTATTTTTTTTTTTCTTAAACAATATTTCGTGATTCTTACAGTTTGTGGGTATCCGAAGATGGGATGATATTTGCTGCTGGGATTAGAGATGCTTACCTGGAAGAAAAGAAAAAAGAAAAATTATTTAGGAATTATATACATTTTTTCAAATATAGAAAATATTAAACAAGCTAAGGGAAATATAGATTTTTATTTGAGATTTGAGTTGAAAGATTAATGCAGATGAACGGAGAAAATAATCCTTTAATCAATATATTTTACGATAAAACAGGATTAATGATCAGTTTTACTGTGAAAGATTGGCATTTTGTGTTGTTTGATTTTTAATAGTTTTTGATCCATGCTACAAAATTAAATTAAGATATTACAAACAAAAATATTTTTTATGAAAAAAACATTAAAACGATTCCAGAATCACTTAAAAAATCAAAAATGAATGACTAAAAAAAAATTTCCCTTTCCTGACAGTTTTTGAAATATTCTTCTAAAGAAATTTATTTGCGCAAAAGTTGTCAGTTCTGTGTTCAGTCAGTTGAAAATAGAGCTGTCGTGTGAATCGTTCATTTCAAATGAACGAATTGTTTAAAAATCGATCACAAAAATGATTCGATCACTTCATCAATCGATCATTTTTATTTCACTCAATTCATTATTCGAATGATCGTATCTAAATTTTTCCCAATTTACAATCAATAGTATTTGATTGAATTAAAAACTGTATGGAAAATCTGAAATTTTCAGTTTTTTTTACTGCTTCCGTAAAATAAGATTTTAGGTTGATAGGGTGACATTTGGATTAAAATACA
Organism: Dasysyrphus albostriatus; assembly: GCA_946251815.1. NCBI lineage: Eukaryota > Metazoa > Arthropoda > Insecta > Diptera > Syrphidae > Dasysyrphus > Dasysyrphus albostriatus. Next base: position 147,236,255 of record OX276336.1, read on the forward strand.
CTCTGTCAAAATATTGTTTCTCCCCTATCTGGCGAACTATCAACTGTTAAATTCCATTGCAAGATAGCTTCGATGTCGATGGACTAAAAAAATTCTAAGAATCATACATTTTTGAAGAATTTTTACTGCTCCGAAAGAGGTGGTTTTAGGGCAATTGGGTGACATTTGGATCGAAATACACACTTTCTGTCAAAATATAGTTTGTCTCTCATCTGTCAAGCTATCAACTGTCAAATTCCATTAAAAGATGGCTACGATTTCGATGGATTAAAAAACCTCTGAAAACTCCGACATTTTTGTAAAGATTGATACTAAAAACCGAGGTTTTTTACACAAATGATTAGGATTGAGATGGCATCTAGAGAATCATCGGAATGAATGAATTAAAATTTTGTGATTTCAATCATAGTTCATTTTCGATGATCGGATCAAAAAAATCGAATCTTTCCTGATTGAAACAGGCCTAGTTGAATATGACAAATGAAAAACAAAATGGCTATTGTTTACTTTTAGTTTTTCATTTTTTTTAAAGTTCATTATATCTTATTTTGTGTCTTTTTTTACTAAATGATTTTCTAGAACTACTTTAAAAAAAAAAAAACAAGAAAAAAGTGACTAAAATATGAATTTCTTGTTTATGGGATTTTTGTTGGAGTCCCCTCTGTCTTAATGCCCTAGGCTTGGTCCTAGTCGGCCTTCTGAAAAATCCAGGGTGGCCTATATCATACGAGTATAAATGTTCTTTTGCATTCGCACTGTGATTTTTTTTTCATGTTTTTCTGTGTGTCTCTTATGAGGTTCATTAAACTTAATCTCCAGCCATGGTCTTGAACTTAATAACATCGCAACATAAAAATAAACAAAAAAAAAAAACACTTGTCGCTGCTTCTTTTGCCATTTTATATCCCTCTACAATATTATTACACTTTGTCGTTATAATTGTTTGGTTTTTATGCTTCTCTCAGTGTGTTTGTCATTGTTTTGGTTAAATATACATAGTCATGCAACAACGCGTTGTCGTTAAAACAAAATTCGACCATAAAAACCATGATTATTGGCCAAGAAGTTTCTTCACATTTAACTTTAGTCTTTTCGGTAAAAATAATGTGTTTTTTTAAACACAAGAAAAATGTATCTTCACTTGCCGTTTTATTACCTTGATACTTTTCTTCTCAGGGCAAAATAAAAAAAACTTTATTTGACAGTTTACGAACAACAAAAAGAAGTTATGACCCCATGGCTTCTGCACAAATTGTATTTATGGTCTTTCATGTATGATGTTTTTATTAAGCTGGCTTCATTATTGAGCCTTTTTTCAGGTGTGAATATTAAAATTTCCGATGGTAAGTTCCGTACACAAGAATGTTGCTTCTAACTGTATCGAAGTTCTTAGGCATATAATCTTCTGAATGTTGCAAAAGAAGTTTAAATTATGGTTGTTAAGACCAAAAAGAACAACTCATTAACTTACATAACTAGTTCAGCATTTAATTGTTTTTGTGAGGTAATTATATGACAAATCATTTTAAGTTTAAACTGTATTTCTGCAAATTACGAAATAAGAACATTAAATTTTATTATGAACTGAATTTTGTTATGATTTCGTATTAATTGCCATTTTTAATTACCTACTCTCCCAAACTTGTTCCAAATATGCAAAATTCAAAAAAATAAATTAAGTAGGTATCTACTTTGTGTAGATATAAAAAAGGGTTGAACTTGGAAACATTAGTAGGTAGTAGGGCTGCCAGATCAATTTTTCTCAATATCCGGACATCAGAATCCAAAAATCGGGACAATTCGGGACTTAGAAAAAAAAAAACAATCGAATTTTAAACATCAGCACATAGAAAAATGGACACAATTTGGTTGAAGACATATTACGACAGTTGTTTTAGCAAATTCCATGCCCAAAAACACTTAAAATAAAAAGTTTTCACATGGGAGTGCTGTATTTTTGAAAAAAAGCAAAAAACCCAAAACCGTTGTTTTGGTTTTGGGTATTTTGGTGAAATTCAAGGAATTTTTTAATAATTTTTTTCTTTAACGGTTTATTTATGTCAAATTCAAACATACTTTGTTTTCTTTTTTGAGTTTATTTTATCCTATTTTCAGGGTGGTAGACTGGCAGTGCTAACGCGACCCTCAAGTGAGCATAACAAAAGGTTATTTAAAACAAAAAAAAAAAACAAGTGCGAAAAATTTTTGTTCACGATATATTTACGACAAATTTACACATATTCTTTTTTATTTTTTGAGTTAACTTTACCCTATTTTGATGGGTGGTAGTGCTAACTTGACTGTCAAGTTAGTATTACCAGGGGATAATTTAAAAAAACAAGCACGACAATTGTTTTTCTTTCACTACAAATTTACGACAATTAATCCAATTATTGCATTTTAAAAATTCATGAGCGATATGCAATACAAAAAAATAAAAGACAGCAACTGCAATTTTCTGTCTTTGCGACTTAAAAAAATTGATCGCAGCTCAGTTTGATTTCTTGGTGTCGTTCGCGTAAATTTCGGGAGGCAAAATAAAAATTTTCATAGGGTGGCAAGAACTCTAAGTTCAGCACTGGTGATCATGTCTAGTTCCTTGACAAGAAATTTGTAAAAAAAATATTATCGAATGTCACTCACTTTTCAAATTCGGGAAATCATTTAAATAAAAGAAAGTTAGGTATTTCTTTCTTTGACAAATTGAAAGATATTTTTCATGTGTAAACAAGGAAAGTCGGGACAAAATCGGGACATTTTCTATATCGGGAAATGTTTCTAATGGGAACGTCTGGCAGGCCTACAACTTAGAGATTACACTTCGCGCATGGTCGCATGTATGAACTCCAAGGTTTTTGTACAAGGAAATCTCAAAAGTTCACTTCAAACAATCATTTTATGAACCAAGACACACCAAAAAACCAAACAAGTGTATCAAAATGCCCTTCTACACGTTTCCTTCTATCATAAATTGAAATGGTTTTTGACGGTAGCCTTAAGCTTCAAAAGCAATTAAGTCTGACTTAGACGTGCACTTAAATTTTAATGTTTTACATTTTTTTCTTGAAAAATATGTTCGCCCACACTCTTTACGTCTAATAAAGTTTTTCCATTTTGATATCAAACAACGCTACAAATTAAAAACAACTCATACACTGGATTAATTCCTAAGCAAACTCGATCTCTTAATCGGATTATGTATAACTAGCAAGAAAAAAAAAAAATACAATTCAGCATTCAAATTTATCTTTTTTTACTTTATTGTTCAAGTTTTGTTTGCAACAATGAAAATTATTATTTTCAACTAATTGAAGTCAATAGACGAAGTAGAATATCTACTCATCACATCTCCATCTGTCCCTACGTAAATTGGCAATTAGAGCCAAAAATTCACTCAATTTCCAAGCTTGTCATGTATGAAGATATAAGTGTAGGTTATGTGTGTATTTGTATGAATATTTTACATGTATATTTTACGAGTATCATGCTAGTTTTTATTGTTGGTTGTCGTGTCGTTGTGAAAAGTTGACCAGAAACAATTGAAGTCAATTTATATTCATGTGATGATGTTGAAGAGCGTCAGAGGAGAGTGCCAAGTTCTAATGGCATATTAATTTGGTTCTGTTTTGTTGTGCAGCAGCCAGCTTGTCTGTGTGTGTGGAATATCACTTATATACCTACTACAACTACCATTTGAAAGATAATTTACTTAAAAGCTCTTGAGTAACTTTCGATAAGGATACAACAGGCACACTAGAAGACATACACTTTGTCTCCTCTTTCACATCATCATCAACTTTGGCAGCACAGTCAAAAGGATCAAAATGAAAAAAAAAAAATATTTTATATGAACTCTTTAAAAAAACCCCCACACACTTCATTTATTTGTAGCAATACCAAATTAGCCATCACTTAGTTTTCCTAAAGACGAAATCATGCCATTTTTTTCTCTTGACGAGCAATAAGGATAATCATTACTTTTGGTAATTTGCATACGAATAGTCTCTAAACGCATCATTCGATCCTTGGACAAATTTCATTGACATTGTTAAAAACGAGATACCTACATATATTTTTATTTGTTTGTTGAGTCGTAAAATCCCTCTGCACAGGCGCTAGATATTGTAGCTCGTTAAAATCCTATAAAACGCTGATGAAATGGATGTGGGATTAACTCACCGTGAAAATGACATTTGAAGTTGCATAGTGTTTGTTGGTCGTAGTGTGGTTGATGGTGATTGTACCGGTGCGGTGATGGTGGTGGTGATGGCAACTGTGGCTTTCATGCCGGATCTTCATTAAAGCTATCAAAGGAACAAGAGTAAAAAAAATAAGAGAACAGAGTTCCGCCATCACTATGTGAGTTTTTTAACCCCCGATTTTTTTTTGTTTTTTTGTCAAAAAAAAAAAAAAAAAATCCGCAACAATGACAGAATTGCGCGAGGAAAAAAAACGATTTCAGCATTCAAGGATTATGAATAGAGACACGATTTCATTTTTTGTTGCTCAATTTTGTATGCAAAAACAAAACGGAAGCAGTCTTTGAGGAAAGCTTGAGGTTTAAATATGTAGAATGATTTTTTTTGTTAAATTTTGTGATTTTCTTTGTGAAACAGTTTCTTTTCTCAGTTTTATTCAAATCTGATTTATAAAGAACAAAAAATGATACATACTCATTTCGAAGAAAGTTCTTTTCTTTTCCTTATAATTTGTTTTGCTTTCCAAATTCTCTAAGATAAATCCGTACTTCTCTACAAAATTCATATTTTTTATTTTTATTTTATTTTAAATTTGGCTCACTTGACCTGCTACTGTTAGTTATTAACTGGCCAGTATTGATGAAGAATGTCCTTGAGGAACACCGGGTAAAAATCACTGACGCGGGTTTTTAAAAAATAAAAATGTTCGCCTCCGTCTGCTCACTCCGCATTAAGTGAGGTTCCCAATGAAGGCCACCAACTGCTCATGAAACCAGATTTGGTTTTGCTCCTTGGTTTGAATTATAACGAATGTGTGACTGTGACTCCAAAGGATTGTTCTCTCATTCTGGCCAGAGCAGGACATTAACAAAGGAAGTGAAAGACAGTTTCATTTTCTTGATGGTCCTCACATCAGCTGCGACAGTGAGTATTAATAGGAATACATAGTCTCGCCACACGTTTTCCTACTGGCCAGTGTCCAGCACAAGATGCAACAACCCTGATGGCTTTGTCTTATCAGATGAGTTGATCGGGATTTATTATTGGCGGATCAGATTTTCCAGGATATTTTGCATTTGATTAAGCTGTTCCATCTACAATTGGATTCACCTAGGAAAATTAAGAATATATTGCGTTTCACAACTCCAAGGGGAATATTGACTTTTTCCAAAAGTGTTTGAAGAGTGATCCTTGCATAGCCAGTTCATCTGACCGTTCATTTCCCTCCATGCCACTGTGACCTGCAGCACAGATAAGTGTAACTTTGAGGTTGACATTTAAGCTTGCGAGCTCATCACGGCATTTTGGACCATTTCAGTGGATAATGTAGCCGAATCAATAGCTTTAATAGCTGCCCGAGTGTCTGTTAAGAAAGCTGTATTACCGCTTGGAATACCCATGTAAAAATCGGTAACCGAAAGGACCTTGAGATGTTTAGAGTCTCCGAAAAGATTCCTGAATCAACACCGCACTCCATCTTTGAGCCATCAGTGTGTCAAAATGTCTCGTCACAACATTATAATCCCAGTCTTTTCTAGATGAGAAAATAGCTTTAAAATTTATACTGAGGCTCATTGTAGGGGTGCAGTAGTCAATGAGAGTCGAAAAGATTTCAGTAGAGATCAAATTTGTGATATTGCTGTGACCATATATTGGATAATGTTTGGCAACCCAACAATTTGGTTCTAAATGCAATACAGGTTACTAGATATTTAATGTGTTGATCAAGTGGTAAAAAGTGCACAAAAAACACTTATGGCATCGGTTAGGTAAGATACGAGTAGAAGAACCCCTGTGGTACCAACGCTAGCTTATTTTTGAGCCTTTTCAAGTTTATCGATGTTATATGCTTCGTTCAGTGCGGGCCACCAGACAAAGGAGCCATAAGTTAGAATTGGCCGAACCACGGCCGTTTACGTATACAAGATCATCTTTGATTGACGGCCCCTTTTTTTACGAAAGGTTTTGCTACCGGCACGTAGAAAGCTAAGGCTGGCGCTGGCGGCGTTCTTCAATATTATGCTTTCAGTTAAATTTAGGGTCTATGATATCGCTTAGATATTTTGTACTGGAGGATAGCGAGAGTGATTGACCTTTTAGTCAGGGTAGAGTGAAATGAAATGTATTTAAGTTCTAAACCCTGTTTCATAAAAAATAATTGATAATTGCAACAGCTGACAATTTGTAAAATGATAACTTGACAATTGTAAAATTTCTGTTCCAAAAATAATTTGACAGTTGATAATTTGCAATTGTCAAGTTTTCGGTTCATAAAAAACTTGTCATGACAATGAATTGTCTCGATTTAGAAAGAAATGTCATGAATTGTCTGACAAATTTGTAGTGACAGTTTTTTTTTTTAAACGAGACAGACAAAACATACAATTTATATATTAGTATATTAGGCGGAAAAGTCTGATAGAAAACAAAAAAAGTTTAACTGCCACAAACTTAAGTGAAAAGTTTCTTATAATCCGACAATGACAAATAAAATTATCATGACAAATTTGTCGTTGTATTTAAATGACGATTATGTTATTTTATTAACGAAAAATTGTCAGACAAATGCGACAAATTTGAAGAATTGTAACCTGTCAATTTTGTATGAAATGGGGCCTGGTCGCAAATAGCATTAAATCAGTATTGTTCTGGTTAAATCCTAGACCATAACTCGTAGCCCAATTGCTAACATTCCTCAGAGCTTTCTACGTGAATTCAATTATCTTTGGGAAGTCCCATTATAAACCATTTTTTGGAAAAATATTTTATGGCTTTAATAAAACAAATTTTTAATGTTTTTTTAAAGACATTGTTTGGATTGGTTTTTGAGAAAAATTGTAAAATGGGATGATAATTTAAGTATACCTAGTTCTAGTTGCTATGAAATATTATTAATATTTTAAGGAGCTATTGCATACAAATTTTGGTTGAAATCGGTAGAGCCACTATGACAAAATCGAAAAACCGTTCATATCAGTTGTCTGTACTTTTTTTTTTTAACCAAAAAGCATACTACATTTACAATTACACACTGATTTTTCTCACAAAAATCATTAAGCCGCTTTTAAGATTCTTTTCCTTAATGGTTGTAAGGCAATTAACTTTATTTTTGGAGCTAATACAAAATTTTAATTTTTTCCTGGAGAGACTTTCCCAAAAACTTTGAAATAGACAGAATTTTGCCACCCACTTTTTCCGTGTTTTTTCATCACCATTATGTCATTTTTGATTGTTATCTGCAAAAATTTAGTTTGCACAAAAACGCCCAATAAGAAACAAGAACAACAACAAACAAAAAATTGTTTTACTTTCTACTCATCACAAATATTTCCAGAAACCAAAATATTTGCCTATACCGAAAATATTTTTTAGCATAAATGTCTACTAATAAGAAACGTGTTTGCTAATGCCTGAAATGTTGAAATGTTACGTAGGTGTCGAGATACAAACAAATCAAATTTTAAATGAAACCATGCTTGTATAGACCAATTAAAATATCTAATAAAACAGAGAGAATTTATGAATGGTTGGGTTAATTTCAAAAGAATTATTATTCATAATAATGTTATTTGAAACTAATTGATTACTTTTCCTTTGTGGCTGCTGAGGTTAATTTTGCTTCGAAAGGAAGCTCTAGGTACATACCTGATAAATTTATCAATTTAAAAAAAGGGTGTGTCGTTTTTTTTTTTTATTTCTAGATTCAATTTTCGGTTGAAGAAAAAAACTCTCCTATAATAATATTATTCAAATAATAAAGTTCAATCAGAGATAGAAACATTTTTTTTAACAACTCAGAAGGCTGTTTCAACCGTCATTGAATCGCCCACGTTAAATATATGTAGGTATAGGTCCCAATGTCTAAATCACCCACCCAAGAATCTTTAACAACCCACAAAATAAAGAAAGGTAGGTAGGTATGTCTTACAAGTTTGCCAACCCATCATAGAAATTAATGAGCTTCAAGACACATCAGCCACACCCTTTAGCTATAGACCAAAATCATCATCTCTAAAAAAATAAAATACAAAAATACACAAACCCTATACATAAAATTAATGATCCGACCCTATTATGATTTGTTTGTATATAATCTTTAAATTTGTCAGAAGAGGTCAAGATAATAATTCTTTATTGCTTCATATTCTTGACGTTTAACATAAACTGTAATATCACAATATGAATAAAAATTGCCTTCGCACTTTACCCGAGTTTTTGTTTCCTTCTTCTTTTTATTTTCAATTTGATGCTTGAGTACTCATGAGTGAATAAAGTAAAGCAAAAATATACAACTAGCCCTTAAAAAAAATATACAGGAAAGGAAAGAGAAATAGAAAGAGGACAAAGAATATGAGAGTCCAATACTGCATCAACCCAATTAATCCAAGTAGAAATTATTTTACCTAACATTTTTATTATGCCCATCTGATGCCGTAAAAAGCTAATAAAAATAATGAATTTAAAAATTGAGGTCAGTATAATATTTATATTAATTTTCCTTCATTATCATTCCACCAATCGCTGCTGATGATGAAATTATGCATGTCCGTCCTGTGTGTATATTTTCAAATCGTCCTTCGAACCGAGAAAAAGAGATTACACAGCATCGGACTGTATATACAGGGACATGGGAAATTTCTATCTTTTACCTTTGACGTTTGTTACAATGCCATCATTTTGTGGTTCAGAAAAAAAAATATATGAACACAACCTCACAAATAATTGCCAATAAATTGTAACCAACAAATTAAAAAAAAAAATCAAACAGGATGCCGCCATTGCCAATATACCCTTAACCACCATTGCCACTACTATTCCATACCACGACACCAATTGGACATTTAATAAATTGTTTAAATCTCTCCCCCGGGGCCCAGATACACACAACACACATATATCCTGATGGGCTGCTCCACTGCAAAGTCCACACACCCTGCTATCTCGCGTCGTCCTTTATTGTAGTTATTCATTCCCGTGCACCACAATTGCTATTATGTCACAAAATCAGCGCAAATTGGGTGATTTATGTTAAATTAAATTGTGTACACAGAGATACGCGTTTTTTTTTTTTTTTAATCCACAAATGTGCGTGATGTGTTCACCTAAAAACAGGGCGACTCTTTTTTTTTCGTTTGGTGGAAAAAAATGATCATAATCATCATCGCTTCATGTGAGGATTTGCATTTTAAATTTCACACAAAAAAATTACAAATTCCTTTAAAATTTGATCTGGATTTATAACAACAAGGGATACCTTGAGTTCATCCTCAAGCAGGAACAAAAAAAGGAAATATTTTTGATTAGGTACTTTGAAACAGAAACTGTTATTCCAGAAAAAAAAAACAAAAAATTCATTTTCTCTTAACTTAGTATTTTGAATAATAAAAGCCATTTTGTTATAATTTAATTAACTTGATTCTTTTTCTCTCTTCCTTCTAATTTTTGTCTGCGTATGCCTACCTACCAAAGGATCTCTATGGAAGTAAAGATATATTAAAAGGGAATAAATTGGGGATCAATTTTGTGGGTGGTTTTATTTTTTGTGTATATTCTCGTTTGAACATAGAAGGCGTCAACAACAAATCGGTATTTTATTTAAATGAAGGTTTTTTTTCGGCTTGAAAGTTATTTCTATTTAAAAATTCCTCCGGCTATGAGTTTTGTTACAAAATGATTTGTTGTTGTTTAAAAAATGAATGTAAATGGGGTGGATGCTGTGTGGTTTAAAGGAAAAAAGGACATGTATTTTTTTGTTTGGTTTATGGCCAAAGTCTGATCTAAGGTTATCGAAAGACATTACGTTTGGTTGAATATTTTGGCAAAATATTTATTTGTGTAGAATTTAAATCGTGCATACATTCAGGTTTTACCATTTTTTTTTTGTTTTTTTCTTTTAATTCTATAAAAAAAAAAAAAACATTAAGCAACATTTTATTGGGTTTAATAGCTTCTTTGTTATTAGTGTCTTATCAAAATTATTGGTCTTCTTCTATAATTGACTTTAGAAGACCCATCAAAGTTAATCAACTTATCAACATTTGAGATCCTAAATGATATTTTGTGTGATTTTTGTTTTTATTTTATTTTATTTTTTTTTTTGATTATTTTATGAGCTTTTGATGAGTCAATAAGACTAGGTAGTAAAAATAACTTTATAGCTATCGAGACATACCATAATAGTGTGACACTATGATCGTATGACAGTGTTACTATTTAAGAGCGCTGTTTTGGAAATGTGGCTATGTGACAGTTTATTGGTTGGTTTCTTGTCTTAAAAGTATAAGAACAGCTGTGTTTGACAGTTTGATCATAAGAATACGCAAGTCAAAGATGTTATTTCTGGATTCTACACGGTTGGAAAAATGTCTTCATTTCTACAATGTTTTATTGATTTATTTCCATGAGGGTTTTTGTTACCTCTTAAAATTCTAATACCTTTTTCTTTTTTATACCTCTTAAAATCCTTATAACTTTCTCAATTTAAAATAGAATACACTATTGGAATTTTTGAGCAAAAAGTATTTGCGCTTATTTTTTTGTTTTAAAAACTATTTTTTTTTTTATATATTCTTCAGTAAGTTGTTGTTTTTATAGGGATATTGATACAAAACAAACAAAAAAATACATAATTATGCCAAACTTTTTAAATTAAGCCGGTAATAAAAATAACGTAGGCTTAGAGTGTATAGCAGCTAACTCACATTTTGTAATTTTTACAAACAAATATTTTAAACAAAGTGTTCGCATTATTTGAATAAAACCAAAATTACATTAAATATTTTTCAACACTCGTTATTGCCAAACTCAGTGAAATTGAAAAGATTTGATAGATTTTCGTATTTTTTAGCAATTTTTGAAGTGGCCTATAATGGTAAAAAATGTGGAGTTAGGTGCTTTACACATAAATTGCAAAAAATAGCATATTTTAACTTTTGGGCTTGGACAAAAAAAAGGTGTATTCTGCTGAAGTATCAATGATTACGGTTTTTATGAATATTTTTGTCTTTAATCTCTTTTATCGGTTTACTTATCCTCCATTATTATCCAAAACTTTTTGGAGTAGGCGTGATATTGAGTTCATCAACTGCTGGCTCTTTTGCAAGAGATATGAAATGCTAGCCTTATTTTTAAACGAATTATCAAAATGGCTTCCCGTTTGAAAGATTTAGACCACCTATTTTTTGTAAGCTCATTCCACAAGTTCTCAATGGGATTAAGATCTGGAAATTGAGTGGAGTATTGCAGGAAAGACACTTTTTGATCTCAAAACTAATATTTCACAAAAACCGACGACATTTTCGAATCGTTATCCGACTGAATGTGTCATCAAAAGAGCATAACATTTTCCAAAGTTTGTCATGCTGAAACTGGAAAAACAATATCTAAGAATTTTTACAAAAATCTTGAAAAACAAATCTCGCAAATTATTAATGCAGTTTTTCATAAACTGGTTTTCCATATTAGACCAACAAATTTACAATAATCAACCGAAATCTCGCATATCAAAGTATCGCAAATTCAAATCTCACTTCAACATCGCTTTGAAATTACTTAAAAATAAAAACAAATTCATGTTTTTTATTATAGAATGTTGGTTACATTTTTTATAAGAAAAAACCTTTTGGAATGCCAAATTTGAGAATATAGCAATAGACATTTCGTCGGCTAAGAGTGTAAAGCGGCTAACTCCACATTTTTTTTTACCATTATAGACCACTTCAAAAATTGCTAAAAAATACAAAAGTCGATCAAATTTTTTCAATTTCACTGATTTTGGCAATAACGAGTGTTGAAAAATATTTAATGTAATTTTGGTTTTATTCAAGTAATGCGAACACTTTGTTTAAAATATTTGTTTGTTAAAAATGCAAAATTGGAGTTAGCTGCTTTACACTCTAAGCCGACGATTTATATATAATTCATTTTACCAGAATTAAAAAAATTTGTATTTTTTTAAAATCCAAAATTATTCTTTTTCATAACTGTATATGCAATATTATAGACATTTTAACACTTTGACTGCCTAGCCATTTTAGCAATTGCCTAGCCATTTTAACAGTTTGGATAACACCAGGCCAAAGTATTTTATTTTTTCGAACAATGAACTGACGCGACTTTTTCATGAAATAATATTGCTACCCTTGTTTTTTTTTTTCAAATATTTGAATAAAAAGCTATACAAAATAACAAGAAATGCATATTTCTTTATTTCCTTCAAATGTTATCCTACGGCCATGTAAGTTAGACCACAATGTTGAACAGAGGCCACACAATTCGAAACCCAAGTAAAACCCATATATCGTCACACAAAAACGTAGGTAAGACATGGCCTGAGCTAAAGTACTAGGTGTCACACGAAAATGTGCGACGCGGCCTCTGGAGAACCATGAACACACAAAAACTTACGATATCGCAGTCAAAGTGTTACAGGGGTTTTTTCATACAAATTTTGATTGAAATTGGTTAAGCCGCTAATGAGAAAATCGAAAATCGTTATATGGCATCAGGTACTTACCGTTAATACGTACAATAAAACAATGATTTTGTTCACACTGAGGTCTCATTAATTACGATTTTTTGAAAAATTTTGTGGGGCTATGTTAAAGAAAAAAAAAATCCAGATTCCAGTAGTGCGGTATATATAGGAATATTGTCGCCCTAGTATTGAAATGCCGTATGTGCCATTTTTACATTTTTTGGGAAACCGTGTTTGAATGCTTGGAAGTCTAATTGCGAAAAAAACTAAACGCTGGTATTTTGAAGTATAATATTTATATAGTTAGGAACTCACGCAGAAAACTAGTTGATTAAAAACTACGTAGTTCTCGTGTAAAATTAAATAATTGATGTTGCTAATATACAACCTGCAAACTAACTCTGTCAAAATTATACCCGAGTGAACAAGATTAAAAGAAATAGTTTAACTTAACACCCTGATACGGTTAATACGGTAGAGTAATCTTTAACAAGTTTCTCAGCTAATTACAACAAAGTTTTTCGTTTAATTTAATCTTCTCTCTAGTTTATTTTAAACAATTTCATTTAATCGAGGCGACTAGGTAGGCGAGGTCGATTTTAATCTAATGGACTACGTAGTTTTTATACACGAGACCACGTTATTTTTAACACATTATTTTTTAACCCATTCGGTAAAGAATTAAATAAATTTTCTGCGTGTTCTCTTTTACATAATGGACATCTGAAACACTTAGTTTTCAAAATATTTAAATTTTTGTCCAAAATGAGTTTGTCGTATACGGCAAAAAATCACACGTACGTCAAAAAATAAAATAAATTTCGATGTAAGTACGGCAAGTAAAAAAGATATTTGTTTTGCTAATGGTGTACGTGCCTTCGAATGCATATAAATCAAAACAAAACTTACCATACATTCGAAGTTTTATGACGAACGTTGAAGGACATATGTACTTAAGTACATCAAAAATTCCTTAAACAAAAATGTTCGTAAAATGTATGGCGAATTGACGTAAATAACTATTTTTGGGGTTAACGAACTTCAAAACAATACGAGAATTTGATGATTTTGATGTATATAAGTACGTAAGTGCGTCAAAACTATTAGAAATTCATCAGCAACGAAAAGGGAAAGAAAAAACTGGATAGGAGATTGAAAAAAAGCACCTGGTTCCATAATAAAAAAGAAAACAAATTTCCTAATCTTTTCCACCAAAAAGTGCAATAAATTTTATCTTCTATTATTTTTAATAAAATATAATCGAAAAACAAAAAAAACATCTTGAACGACTTTCATACTTATATTTTCAAACAAAGTTCAATCAAAAAGCTCATTAAAATCGTGTTCCTTTAAATTGCACCCAAAAGAAAAGAATCGAATATGAGGTTTACTAAATTATTTCTCCACTCAATTTTCTAAACGAAAATACTTTATACAGTTACCCTGGTACAATTTGCCCTGATGTGAAATCACAGTAGGTACCACCTACACTTTTTACTTTATCCTTTACGAATTACATACTTTAAAAATCATTCTTTAAATTCCATCTTGAGTATATGTCACTGTCTTTGAAAAGCAATTTCTTTTCTTTATTCGTTCACACAACAGAACAACAGCAAAAAAAAAAACATTATTTTTTTTTTCAAATCATCTCACGAAAATTCTTTATTATAGTTAGTTTTTACACCCAAGTTTAAATCTTACAAAGCAGTAGAAAAGTAAAAACAGATCTTTCTTTCTCTCTCACACACAAACGCTTTCTCTCATGTTTTTTTTTGTTTGCTTTTCTACTAGGAAACTCCTTGAGGCTGTAAAAATGTTACAAAGTTAAAAATCAAGTTATATAAACCCAGGACTATATTCAACTAAAAAAAAAACAACACTAATACTAAATAAATCACCTTTTGGAAGGTCCTTTGGAGGATGAAAAGTGAACAAGTTAAATTCTCCAGCTATATCTTTATAGATATAAGCAAGTATCTATGATGAACAGTAAAAGAAAAAAAGCGAAGAAAACACTGTCGAATAGTACGAGTAGTTTTTCTTTTTTGGGATGTAATCACTTTTAAATGTATTTACCAAGACAAGTGAGACTGAGGGAGAAATAGATAAGCAGAGAAATCGTGTCCTCTGTGTAGAAACTCTTTTAAATCCACTACAATTTGTTCGTTAGAAGGAAACTTGCAATAAAATATTGCATTTCATTGTGTAGCCTTACACTTCTTGTAACTTCGGCTAAGGACCATTTTTTTTTTATTCTACACTGATGAAAAAAATATTATAAGATTAAGCCAATTTTTTAAGGAATTTTATTTAAACTTTGGGATGCCATAAGCTTTTCTCTCGAATGTTCTTTACAAAGTTCCTGGCTTTATTTTGCCTCCAACATATTCATCAGGACGTTGACCCTGCAAACAGAACGAAAATGTGAAATTTAGAATTTTTTACCCGCAAATCGTTATTTCAATTTTGACTCAGAGTCCATTTAATGTAACAGCTATAGCCTGTCGCCTATCTGGTTAGACTTTCACTACAGAAGTTATTATGCCCAAATTCTACAATCCATAATAAAAACAGGTGTCGTATTTTTATTTTTATTTAAAAAGATCGCAGACGCAAAACCCGTCAGTAAAATCTCAAGATGGTAATTGGATCGAAAACCCGAAACAAATGGTAAGCCACCAACAGAAGTAACATCTTACAGACCTATAACTCTTATACCAGTCATGGCAAAAGTTTTAGAAAAACTGCTCCTGAAAAGACTTACCAAAATAATAGAAGAAAGAAGACTTATTCCCAGCCATAAGTTTGGATTTAGAAATAAACATTCCACGATACACCAGTTGCATCGGATTACGAATGTTGTGGAAAAGGCAATTGAAGAAAACCAAGTATGCTCGGCTATATTCTTAGATGTTGCTCAAGCCTTTTATAAGGTTTGGCACTTGGGACTTAAATTCAAACTGCATATTGATCTTCCCAGGCAGTACTACGAAATACTGAAATCCTACGTTACGAACCGACTCTTTAAAGTATGGTACGACCAAATTTACTCAGAACTAAGGAAAATTGAAGCCGGTGTACCACAAAGAAGTGTCGTAGGACCAACCCTGTATCTGTTATACACAAGGGATATTCCAGTGGACATGAACGCTATCATGGCCACTTGAACACACGCTGAATCACACAATCAGCGATTGCAAAGTCATACCAACTCCGAAATGGAGACCGTCTTAAATGTACGAGACAATGTTCGGAGACTAAGAAGAACCAAGCCTAATGAGCTTATGGTCTAAAAGCTATGGGAAAGTATTATAACTTCAAGCTTCCCGCAATGTGATTTATGTATAAATTAAGAAAGAAAATCATTTGTCGATCTTTCATAGATTGGTCCTGATTCACCACTGGTTAGATAAGAGTCCCACACTACTTAGTACCGATCTTACCGCGTTCGAAGATTTCCATCGGATACAAAAAAATAATTATTTTTTGTCAGTGTATTTCAGGCTTTTATATCCCACCCGTCTCGCAACGTTCTATTTCCTTCCGTTCGAATAGCCAACAACAACAATATCCCCAGCTGATGCATAGGTATAGCTACAGTTTATTTTGAGATGTGTAATCAGGGGTGGTTTTTCGAATCGTACAATTCTGACAGAAGTTACACAGGCTTATCTCCAAGGACACTCAGGTACTCGAATCAAAGGGGAGTTAAAATTTTAACCCTTAATCGAGGGTTATACATCGATTTCTATCCGCACTCTATACCCAACGGGCTTAAAGACCTTCACAATAATAATTACAAAACAAACCGAGCATATATACGAGAGAAAGACGAGGCTTTTGCCATTTACAAGCAGCACAGAACTTTTATCGTAATCGCTGGCACTGGCAGTCGCAACGTGCGGCAGCAAACCCTTGATATATCTCAAGGGTGGCAAGTAAATTTAACGCAAATGAATATAAACCTATAACTGGAAAATTTCGCCCTAAATGTCAAACCCCCGTATCGAAAGTAATAATCATAAGAAGAAATACATATGGGTTTTCACGATGGATCTACGCCCATTGCCTTTGCCTTTTACCCACCACTCATCCCCCGATCAGCACAATGAAAACCATAATATGTTTAGATGGAACGTGTGAATAGTGGTGGGAGGTTGGGAGTGACGAAGGTGCCAGAGGGCGTGGATAGGCGTAGGCTGGTACACACGTTTTGCTAGAAACGAAATAAAATAAATTTCCAGCTCAGAAGTTGAATAACGTTGCTCTCATTGCCGCATTGAAGGAGAATAAGATGACAAGGTGGTGCTAACTGTCATCCCTTAGCCGAGGACTGTTACACTTGGTCTCCCTTGTGTTTTTCTGCCGTCCCGTTTTGCTACGCTGCGCTGTGTGTCGTTCTATTATTTTTTATTTCTGTATCTTCTGTGTCGCCTCGAGCCTGGGGTTTACAATTTACATATCTTTTAAATTATTCATGTTCTCATACCAACCTACACGCTACACCCCAAGTACATAAAGGTACCCATTTTTGAGTGCTTGCGAGCAAGAAGTGTTTCGGAGGGACAAGGACTCTTAGCACAACTGTAAACCTACAGTATAATATTTTGGGATGCAGAAATGTTGGTTCTATATGTTTTTATTTTTGTTTGGTCGTTTTCTTCTTCCATCGCATCACCTGGAATATATTAACGCATGTGAACGGTTTTTTCTCGTTACAGGGTGGTGATTTCTTCGTTCTCTACGATGCGAATATTTATGCTCGAATAAGCTGACTGCATGAAAAGCTTTGATTTTATGTAGATAAATATTCTGTGGTGGATTCAGTGGTATTTTGAGGTAAAAGTAAATTTATTCAAAATTCACTGGTTCTATAGCCTTTATGGTAGTATCGGAAACAGAGAAAACAGGAAAAGGTCTGCATGAATATTTTTCAAAACCGACAAAGATTCCAGTTAAATGAGTTTGCTAGATGTAGTTTTAATGTGGTATATGGAAAAGTTGGAGAAATACTATGCATTATAATGTTTTGTGACATTTCTAGAAAGACATTTTGAATCAAATGTGTGGTTTTTCTTTTAGAGAATCTGGGTTAAGGACTAAGATATTTCCTTTAACTTAGATTTAGCACAAGCATGTGAATGAATTTTTCATACGAATTTGTATTTAATGGTGAGCCTGAAATATGCAAAAGAAAATTGCTAAGCTTATGATTTTTATAAATGCCAAAATCTTCCACTACATGGTTCAGGATATTGAGAGGTTTGCTTTTCATGTTTTTTTTTTATAGTTAGCCAAAGAAAACTGACAGTTCGAGAAGAACTGTCATTGCAAGGAAACAATACTTTTGCCTCATTATAGGATAATTTAAATTCACAAAATTTGAAGAAAAAAAACATTCAACGAATAACAAATTTTAAAGTTTTTTGAGTAAAGTGAATTTACATCAACTTAACTCTAAGGGCCAGAGTGTTCACATTGGGTTCAATCTGTAACAAGTTTTTCGCCGGCTCTGGTTAAACGGAGCTTATCAAAAAATATTGTCTGATTAGTGATTTCGATAATTGACTACTCAAGCTATGGGTTCATTTACTAAAATTGTGATGAACAAGCACATTCGCAGAATTACCTGTCACAATTATCATTGATTAAAGATGATCACCAGTGAACAAACTAGCCCTATAAGTGTCAGTATTAATTACTGACAGCCACTTCTACCTGAGTTATTTCCATACATTTCGCTAATGGATCGACGAGTTTTGGTGGATCTTCGAACATTTGTTATTCTTTTATTAATTTAGTTCTATTTCTCTTGGAACTCTAGGATCATCGAAAAAATAAAGAAAAAGACTATGACAACACCTATTGCTATACAAAAATTTACATTATTCAAAAATTACCTCATTTTTTATTTGATTGTTCATTAAAGTTTTTAGTTATTAATTTTACATATATCATTTTTTAAAAGGTTCGATGAAGTAAGTTGGGTGTAGTAAGTTGAAGTTGAGTTGAAGTAAGTTGCGAGAAACAGAGCAAAATACAAGATTAAGTTAGCTGTACTCTAATACAAAAAGTAGACAGTAAAGGAAGCTTCAAGACGGTTCCGTCCGTGACTTTTCCTGACGCGTTTTTTGTGTATCGGTTAAAAGTCAGTGCTGTTAAGGTCAATGCGGTTTCTTAAAGCTATTCGTACAAATTTGATTCACAGAGGGAAGAAGGAAAACGACTGAGAATTTTCATACACATATTGAGGCAAAATAAATAGGACAATGTTTAAGTAGTTGTTAAGTTGGTGTTTACCTAATGAAATATCAATAATATAATCTCCAGGTTAACCTAGCAGCACTGCTTAAGCAACATCTATGAACATTGTGTATTTACATGCACAGTGATAGTTTTAAGCTGATAGTAAACTTTACATGCGTTGGTATATTTTATTAATGCAAGCGACCGTTTCTCGGTTGATTTTTATCCAAACCTTTTTTGGAATATGTCATTTTAAAGAAAATTAAATCATCTTTCTTTTATATGGGGCAATGCCTATACCTATCGTTTTCGAGTTATATGCAAAAAACTGAAAAGGGTGCTTTTGCAATCCCCACCTCTAAGATGCACCCTCTAATTAAATAGCACTCCGCGGTTTTCTCATGTTAAATAACCCAATTATTGATATTTACAATAAAAACCCATAAACGTCTTAGTTCCTTATTGGCCTGCTTTTAAGACATAATCAATAGCCAACATACCTGCTTTTTTCTCTGAGTGAGGTGCATAATATAAACATGGACTGTTAAAAAAAGAACTACCCAATAATTTTTTAAGCTTATAGTCCGATCTTTAAATAACTAAATTTTCACGTGGAAAACAAATACAATTGGTTGATATGTTATTGCTCATGAGCTGGATCGACATATAAGGGTCATAAACTGCTGCGGCCATTTTATCTTTAAAGTTAAAATGTGGATTGCGTCACATTCATTTACTAGATATTTAAATCGTCTCAAAAATTTAAAAGAACTACTTAGGCTCCGCACTCGGTCACTTTGTGGTGCAAATTTTAATCATAAAACTGGGTCCGTTTGTATAGTTTTAGTTGAAAAATTACCACACGACATTAACTATCCAAATAATAAATGTTTTTATGTACTTTAACGTTTATAATAACGAGAAGTACGTCAGTAGATACAGATAATAAACAACAGTGGACACGAAATTCAACCTTGAGGGACACCTGTTTTTTACTTTGGACCTTATTGCGAACGTCGAAAAAATTCGAACAGATAAAGCTCGATTAGAAATTCTTGGTAGATTTGAAATTTCTATCAAATAGCAACATACATAAGAATCAAAAAGAAAAATATTTACAAATAGACTTTCGCAATATCGACAGTAAATCTATTCGACTTCAGTCTACTTTGAATAGACTCTCGCAATAAGGCCCTTTATCTAACTTTCTTTTATTCTTTTTTACATTCTCACATTAAACAAATGATGGAGCTTTCAAGTTCTTGGTTGAAATTTATGAAGAGTTTTGAAAAATAAAAGTAAAAATAGTGACTATAAGAACATTTACAAAATACGAGTAAGCTTCTTGTTATACTTATAACATTTTTTAAAACTAGTTTAGATTTACAAAAAAAAAAAAAAAAACTGACATAGAAATTCTGTCCTGAAAAATTGTACAAACATTTTGATGATTTCTTAATTATAGCTTTAAATATTGAAATAATATTTCAAAATTTTTAAGAGGAAAAACTATTTTTAATTTGATGAAAGTATCTTGAGTTGAAAATAAAAAATTACATAAATGGGAGCAATTATTGAAAGCTTAAATTTTTATAAGAAGAAATGTCTAACGTAAAATTCAGACCCATATTTGTATGTCCAGCAACTTACCTACTAATTAATTACTCTCGTGGAAAAGTTTTCACAAAAATTAAGTTTCGTCAAATGTTGGATACTTTTGATTCATGTTCGTTTTGAAATATATTTTTTCTTTCTTGTTGCAAAAATAATTTATTTTAATTTTTGCCTAAATTTCACGACTGAAAAACAAACAATTTTTTGTATGTAAATTTCTCTTCGCTTTCACTTTAAACTTAATATGATAAAATTTTTAACTGATTTGAAATTTTTAGTTGAGGAATAATGTTAGTGTCAAATAAATAATTGAAACACCCTGTGATTACTTTTCCTTTAGTTTTTTTTTTAATTTAATTTTTGTCACACAATGATAAAAGGGACCTTCAAGTGTTCTTCAATTTTTGAAGCTTAAGCGAAATTATGCGCTTTGTGTATATAAAACGGCTTTTATATTTTGCTATTCTAATTTTTCACCCTATAAAAGTGAGGTTAATTATTTTATGTTATTATTTTTTTTTTGAAAAGGAAAATTTTTTGTCCTGTCAGAATATCATTATTCTAAGTTTTTTTATTTAAATTTTTGGTTAAATTCACATGACTATGCTGAGAGAAAGAAGAAAATAAAAGTTTTTGACAAAAATAAAAAAAAAACATAAAAATTCATACATTTTGTGTGTCAAGTTCGAAAAGAACTACATAATACAGTTGAATACAACTAAAAAATGACAGCTTTTGCAACTTTCACAAGGAGTCTTGTTCAGAAGCAAAAGTGTTAAAATGTAGTTGAGGAAAAGATGTTGAAATAATAATAGGGAAAAAAAAATTGTTTCAAGTATACGGAATCATATACATTTATGTACGTATTCATTATATACTTACAAGGGAATTCATGTGGATGATGATGAATGGTTGTAGTTTGAAAGGAAAATACTTTTAAAAAAAAGTTTTTCTTTTGTGAACATTTGGGAATTTTGTTTTCTTTTTTCTGTTTTCAAATGTGTCAATGAATTATGCATGCATAATTCGCTCATGGTCAGGCAACAAACAAATTCAAAAGAATTTTTTTTTTTTTAATTTTATTTTTGTCATAGAAAACATTCATTGTAGAGATGTTAAAGTTGAAATTTCACTTGCAAAATGAGGGCAATACAAAATTTCTTGGGAATATGTTGAATTTTAACCTCATTCAAAATAAAAAAACATTTTATTTTTGCAAAAAAAAATATCCAAGTCGCTCGGTCGCAAGGAAGAAATAGTGCCTGGCTTTCCGAAGAAACTTGGGCTAAGATCGAAAAAAGAAAACAGTTCAAAGTTCTCATTGCAGCAACTTCACCAGCAGGAAGAAACGAACTTGGGTCTGAGTACCGCATGAAGATGATAGAAGTTCACCGCAGCGTGCGACTTGACAAGCATAACTATATCAACGCATTGGCAACAGAAGCAGGAGAGGCCACAAGTAGGTGTGACAATAGGACCGTTTACAGAATTACCAAAGAGCTAACAAGTGTCCAAAACTCAAAGCAACACCTGGTAAAGGACATAGACGGATCAATGCTAGTTTCGGATGAGGACCAGCTCAAAAGGTGGAAGGTGAACTTTTCGGCGGTTTTATATCGCATTTTTACCAACGAAGTCAACCTAAAACCCAATGACCCGTTCGTAGTAACAAATTGCCGAATACGCACTGAATCCCCCAGGAGAAAAGAAATCTCAACCGCAATCAGAGCACTGAAGAACAACAAAGCGGTCGAATTTGGCGGTATTCCAGCAAAGCTTATACGAACAGCGCCAACAACATCGTCTCAGCTCCTGCACCCACTTCTAGAAAAAGCTTGGGAAACAGAGTTTTCCTGAGTGGGAAAAAGGCATGATTGTCAAGCTCCCAAAGAAAGGAGACTTTACGCAGTGTGAAAACTGGAGAGGAATTTGAGTGCTGCCTGCTGTAGAGAAAATTATAGCTAGAATCGTCCTAGAGCGAAAAAAGACCACCTAGAAGATACGATTGACGCCGAACAAGAAGGTTTCCGCACTGGATCTTCCTGTGTGGATCACATCAAAACCTCGCGGATCATCATCAAAAAGTGCGTTGCATATTGATTACCACTTCACCTCCTGTTCATTGATTTCGAAAAGGCGTTTGACAGTGTCTTAAGCGAATTTGTTTGGCTTGCCTTGCTAAGGAGGAGCAAATGTCACGCTCGGAATAATGAAAGGTTATCAGAGGAGTTTGAAATCCAAAGTGGGGTCAGACAGGGATGTCTACTGACACCAGTACTGTTCCTGTTAGTAATAAGTGATGTGCTGCATGTAGCTTTGTCGACTGTTAATGGAGGAATTCAGTGGAATCTGGTATCAAACCTGAAACATCTGGACTACGCGGAAAACGTATGATTACTCTCTCATAGAATCATGGATCTCCATCAAATAACAACAAAGATGGAGAGAGAAGCTGAAACCGACTGACTTAATATCAATACGGCAAAAACAAAGAAGATCAGCCTTGGAACTTCCATCATCTACTCAAATAGATATTTCTGGACAACCAGTAGAGATGGTAGAGACCTTCCAATACCTTGGGAGTATTATCTCTACTGATGGCGGGACCGAATTAGATATAGCAGAGGAGTGGGCTGACCTAGAAGTACTTGGTGAAGAACGATCGAAGAGGAAAAAGCACAACTGGGAAAGAGTTTGAGAAAGCTGAGGTATATCTCCAGAAACCGTACACGATGGCGCGTAGGAGGTGGAGGTTCCCCGCAAGGGGAACCACACGGACGTTACAGGTCTGAGGACCTAAGTGGGTAAGTACCTATCAAGGATTAAAATGCAGAAGCCTTTTAAGTAGTTTTGATTAAGCAAAACAAACAAAAATAAGACAAATTTTGGAATGAAGAAACGTAAAATATTCTTCCGATTGCGAACATTTATGCTAGATTTTCACTTGTTTTTATATGAACTGTTAACTTTAATGACTGACGATAAATAAATTAAACTAAGAGCTGATTAGACAAGACATAGTAGCTGATTCCAAAAAAGAATCAAAGAAAAAAAATTGTCCTATTTTGTATCAGCCACCCAAGACATGTGAAAGGCACCTTTCGTCGATTAGTAAAATTTAAGTGGGAAGCTAACATTGGCCATTTTGTATTTTGTAGGTCCCCACTATTGACGGATTTTTAACATCCTTGTAAGAGGCAATGCGTGTCCTTAGACAAACTTTTCTTGTAAAAAGACAAACGATGGAATTCGATTTCTAGAAATTAAATAAACAAGAATGAATACTTCGTTGAAGCACTATTTTTTTGCAAGGAGACTACAAATTACAGATTTCAGCAGTAAAATCGTATAATTCAGTCAAGTTTTTCATCAAGAAGTTTTACGCTTTCCCAGTTTCTATGAAACATTGCTAATCACTTCTTCTATCCTCCAAATGATATTCAACTACCAGAAGCAATTAAGACCGAGGGAAAAAAAATCATACAATATCCCAACGAAGGTAACCGACCGTATGTCAAATATCTAGGCGTGAAATTTTAATTAAAAACCTTATAAGACCATAGTGACGACGACGGCGACGGTTGTATTCGTTTTCAACAAAAATGCCCTAGGGATAAAGTTATTTGCATACCTTTATATAGGCTTGCACATATCAGACGTACATATATGTGTTTCCAGCAATTTCATGTATAGGGACACATCATAAAGCACCCGGAATGCAAACAAAAACAAGCAAAAATGCATGTGAGAAGCCAAAGGAAAATTTTAAGCAAAGAGAATAATTCGCGACGACTTATACGACTATGGCGAAGGATGACGACAACGTGACATCCTCATCCTTTTTATTTAACAACGTTGCCAACGATATTGTTGTGTTCGACGACAACGATGCTAACACTGATGATGACGTATAAGATGACTGCAACGATGACTTTATGCAGAATGAGGGCTGTTAGTTGCTGCAGTAGCAGCTAGCTGATGTCGGTGGTGATGGTGATGATAATGGTTGCTAGAGAGCATTTGTGGGTTCGTAATGCAAATTTAGATTACTCGCTAAAGGATTCCATCATCCTGAATCCTGGCTTTGCTTCAACATGGCAGATAGACAAAATCCAGCCAAGTGTAAGGCTGTTGGTGCAGTGCATGTCTATGTAGCTTGCAAGAAAGACAGAGAATACAGACCTACGTGCTAATACAATATGAAAATATTTTTTAGAAACGAAGCAGAGAGGGATGAAGAAAAACGCTTTTAATGAAACTGTGAATATGAGGTGAGGGTGCATGTGTGTGGAAAAAAGGGAAATCCCTTTTAGCTTTCTTGTTCTTGCTTTCTTCGCCATGTTTCTTCTTCTCGAGCCATCATTATCCTTTTAGTGAAAATAATTTTAGTAATTACGTTTTGACGATTATGCAATAGTCAAAAGGGTTGAATTGCATTTAAATATAAATGCACATGTGATTGTATGTGTGATGTAATGATGATGATGATGGTGATTGGATGCAAATTCAAAAACGAAGGTAGATGGATAAATCAAGAGTTACTGGAATTGTGCCTTCATACCTTGTTGGTTAAAGAAAAAACAAACAAAAAAACAAGAACACATATTTACAGTCTTTCATCTAGGGAATTGTCGTAGTTAAGTCTGAACGTGTAAATTAAGAATTCATTTGACAAAAACAAAAAAAAAAAACAGGATGTCACATGCAACGAGATGTGTGGATATGAATTGTTTATTTTAATGAAAGGAGTGCATTTGATAGGGAGAGGTGATGCTCAAACGTTTACTTTTGTTGCTAATGAGCGAGATATGTGAGTTCAATGAACTTAACAAGATGATGATGATGATGACGTTGGGGTAATATTGCAAAGAGAAGTTCATTTTCCGCAATTTACTTCAGTTGAGAATTTAATGGTTTCTTGGCGGGAAGGAAGGTCTGAAAGGTGCTTTTGCAAAATTAAATCCTTAGGATTTTTTTTTTAAGTAATTATCGTAAGGTGGTCGGTATTTATTTTTGCTTGCGCTGGAAAATAGCAAAAACAAATACAATAAGGTCTGATTGGAAGGAGTCTTAATTATAATCTTTCTATGCTAATAATTTTAAAATATGGCTTTATAAGATTACCTATTACTAACACCAACATAGAATATAAGTTGGAAAACGCCAATTTTATGGACCGAAATATAGGTATAAAGTAAAAATTTGTATTCCTGAAAGAGGGTCATTTAAGGGTCACGATATTACCAAAATCCGCCATATTGAAAAAAACCTAATTTATTTACATACATAAATATTTTTTTAACTGCTATAATCAAAGTTGTAATGAAGCTTTCTTTTATCTAAATACTGCCTGGGTCCTCAAGTAGGCCCAACCCCTTCAAGAAATGTGTTAAATTTTACACAAATCATCATAGAAAGAAATTTAGCCGAGGGATGCTAAAATCATTTTCTTGGCTGAATATTCAATTTTCACGTCCTAAATTGAACTTATTTAAAAAAAAAATATTTACCTACAGCAAATTTAAAAATATAGTTAGGTACCTTCTTTAATATTGCGTCGACAGCACTGGAATGGAATGTGTGTTTCAGACTTTTGCTACTTTTACATGTTACCTTTACCGGTCAAACCTGATTTTTGTAGATATCAGGAATATAATTTGTTTCTCTAAATAAGAAATATTTTCGTTTTAACTTTGTAATTTTCTTTTTTTGCATTTTTCTCATTCCCTGAGGATCTTACGTGTATTTTTAAAATTATAAAATGGTAGAGTATTAAATTTCCAACATTTTGATATATATCATGAAGATGATGTGTATGCAAGTCTAAAAAATAAACCTCTGAAAGGATGTTCGTATTAAAAATTAATTTTTCATTTTTAAAAATTTTTTTTATTAAGTCATAATCGAATTAATGAGGCAAACGTTTTCGAATTAAAGGTTTCAAACAACGTCAGAAAAGTTAAGTATGGTTTTGCCAACATCTCGTATCAATTTGGACTTGATCATGCAAATGTTATAAAACAAATAGGTACCTACGTATAAAGCTATTTAAAATTTAAGGAAGATTATCTTTGGATAGATGGCTTTTGTAAAAAAAAAGAATTTGTCTAAAAAAAACCGTGACTTGCCAAACAATTGATAAATTATCCAATTTTCCGCATTTTATCACTTTGACGGAAGAAAAAAGTCACATAAACGATGACTTTTTGCCAAAATGATATCATCGGAAAGGTTGCAATATAGGTAATGGAAAGCTTCCCACCACACAACTGTCAACGAGGTAGTTTACCTCGGTTTTTATTTCTATTTCTTTTACCAAAGGTTAAATCAAGAAGAGTAATGAAACTGCATCCGCTTCTGCATGCAGCATTTACATTGAACTTTAAGACCAAGTATTTAGTGTTCTCAATCAAATAGTCAAACTGTCAACTGATTGTGCTGCATTCGAGCATATATTTCTCTTCCTTTTCTCACGCCCAACCAGTCTCTCTCTCTTTTTTCTCCAAAGGTTGCCATCTTCATTTATCTAATGCCCCTCAAACCTCTTCTTTGACTGACTCGTTACTTGTGTGTGATTCATTTGTTTAATTTCCTTTCACTTGCACATTGTCACTGAGCTCCCATCCATCAAGCATATTCCGTAGGACGACCACGCACCGCAACGAACACCGAACACGAACGAAGGAGAGAAAAGTTCTACGTTGAAACTTAAATCACCCACGACGACGACGGCGACATTATCGTGGGTAGTTGGTTCATTTTTTAGTCCTTTTTAGTTATTCTTCCCCGAAGATGTGTTGGTTGCAGCCATCATTTATATTCGTTTGACTTTGGTATATGTCAGGGAAGATATACATAAGCACTCACATGACACTGCAATCGCAACTCAAACGCTACACATTTAAGAGTGTCAGTTCGAGAGACGAATAAAAAAAGCCCTGCGACATAGAGGTCACTCTATCTATCTCAAAGGTCAGTGTTGTTCTAGTCAACACAACAACACAACACTATACATTTTGTATACCTATAGCAGAATATGCAAAGAGATACTTTTCCAACCCTTGCAAAGTGCACTTTAACGTGAGTGATTTGTTTACATTTTTTGCGTTCAATATTTGAGGTGGTTTTGAGATTTTTTTTTTTTTTTTTTAATAATTTTTTGCTTTGTGTTATCTCTCACCTATATGGACTTAGTTAATATTTCATCACAAATGGGAGGTTTTAATATGTTTTTTTTTTGCGATGCAGATGGATAGCTTTCAATATTTATCTAGGCGTCTAGACATAGGCCTTTTTTGCCCTTTTCAAGCAAAAAAAAAAAAAATGAAATATGTATATGTACTTAAAAGGACATATTTTAATAATTAAAAAAAGAATTGATTACTTTTAGGAGTAAATTGGAAAAATTACTGGAATTTATATTCCTTCATACAAGCTTTTAGAGAGCTTTAAAACCACCTACGATCTACTACAGTGGATATAATAGTCGGGATAGAAATAAATATAGAAATCTTAGAATTGTATCTAATCAGTAAATTTTAAGAAAATTTATGAAATAAATTCATTGAATCTACGCACAAGTTATTGTTTGATGAACAGCTTCATTGAAGATGAACGTCTATTCAATAACTGAAGGAATTTTACCATCAGCTGGATTTAAATTTAAGATTTGGTAGAGCGAATGAAAGTATAAATGCGGTTTCATTTAGAGAATTGAACCTTTAAACCAATCCATTAATGATCCATTGACCCATCAGAGAATTCTTTGTTAAGTTAACAAAAACTTAGTTAATGTTAGGAATTAGATAACTTAATGAAGAATTTTATATAAGTGCGTTTGAAGATACAAAAAAATGTTTGGCTCAGAGCTTCAACTGGGCGCCATTTTAGCTTTGCGCAGTATAATCGTACCAGATAAGAAAATCGATACTAAGAATGAGACCTGAATAACTCTAGGTGTGACGTCCAACCGAATGACTCTTTGTTAAGCCATTAAAAACAAAAAAAACAAATTGAATGGAGCTTCAACTGGGCGACATTTTAACAATTTAAGAATGTTAGCTTTGAACAGGACATTCATACCAGATGAGAAATTGGAAATTACTCGTTTGAAAGAGACATATTAATAACTGCAGATGTGACCGTCAGCAACATGAGATTATTTTTACAGGTGAATTTGAAGAAAAAAGTTGAGTCAGAGCTTCAACTGGGCTCCATTCGTAGAACTTTTGCTTTGCTCAGTAAAATCGTACCAGATAAGTTTGTACTTTGTAGAAACATGAATAACTCTAGGTGGGATGTTCAACTGAATGACATTTTGTCAGGCCAATTTGAAGAAACATTTGATCAGAGCTTCAACTGGGCGCCATTTAAAGAATTTTAGAATGTTTCATTGGAGCAGGATAGCCATACCAGATACGAAAATTGAAACTATTAAAGTGATATAACTATGTATGCATAACTACAGATATGACATTTAGAACAATGCCATTTTCCAGATGAATTTGAACGGAAAAAAAATAGGTTAGACCTTCAATTGGGCGCCATTCGTAGAATTTGCGAATTCATTTGATAATTCAATTCCATTTCTTTTTAATTAGTTCAGTGCAGCGGATTTCGTTTAAAAGACCCAAACTCTTGCAAGCACATTGGTAGTTTGAGGAAAGAGCTTGAAAATGTGATAAATAAAATCGTTCTTATGACCTTTCACGTTTACGAAGAACTTGTTAATTGGTAAGTGCGTGACGTTCCATCCCCATTTGTAAACCTATTCGCCTATCTAATTCCATGTGAATATGTATATCAAAATATACTTTTGATAAATAACTCAAATTCCCCTAAGCGTACACAATTTCTCCATCTGAAAGGAGATTAACACATTCAAAAGTACCTATTCAAATGTCTTAGACTAGCTAATTTGAATATGTATATTTCTTCAAAGACACTATGACAGTATTTAGATGTTGAGAGATGCTGAATTTCTATTCAAATTTGAAACAACATTTTTGAATAAATACATAGGATTTCATTTTCGGGAATTGTTTTGTACATCAATTTTAATGAAACAAAACAAATTTTCACATCTTTTGAAAATATTTAAAATTCTGATGAGCGTTGTTGTTCTAAAAATAGAAGTTTTCTGTTTTACTTTCCCTTAAACTCCATGTTGTCTTGTTTGTATGTGAGTGTCTTGAAAAATCTCATCATCTGCATTGTGTTTTTGTTGGACAAACGCCTATGTATATTAGGTGTACTGTTATGTTCTTCGCCACTATGAATAATATTGTGTTCATTTGCTTTGATTTTTGTTTTCATTATTTTCGAGGTTTTTGTTCAGAAAATGACGCAAAGAACCACAACAGACAAAATTGTATAAATTACTGTCCAAAATGGCAGATAAATAGGAATTCAAAAGGAAGACGAAGCACCATCGAGAAATGCAAAATAAAAGAAAAAGGATACAAACAAAATACTATAGTCGTGTCGGTTGTCGGCAGTTCTCCAAAAACAACAGTTCTTTCTAAAAGAAGCTATTTCGAGAGGAGCAACGGTCCTTTTTGTCTATATACAATTCTTCTTCCAAGAAATTGGATTTATCTCATTGGGAGTTTATTTTTTTTTATTGCATCTCAAGGGTTTGGCTTCTTTTGAAAATTTAAAATGCGGGCTTTTATACTTGAGAGTGGAAGAATTATGGCACGTATAGTTTTTTTTTGTTTTTGTTTTGTTTGTTGCAGTGCTGAGGATTTTAGTTTTTTTTTTTTCTGATTGCTTTTTGTATTTTGTGGAGAAATCCTTTGATGGATTTGTTGCAGATAGTTATTTTCTGCATCATAATTAAAATAGAAGAAAATAATTGGTTTTGGAATTGGTTGCTGATGAATATTAAATAATAACATTGGGTTTTTGTGAAGTGCTTTTTTGACAACAAAATTAATTGTTGTTTTCATTTATTCAAGGTTTATATTCAGACGATCTTAAAAGACATCAATGCTTTTTTGTTTCAATTAGAAGTAAGTATGTATTTAGGTACTAAGAACCGATTTCTCAATCATCAATTACAAATTCAGTAAACTGTCAAAGGAATAAATAGTAATAAATTTGAAATCTATCTTAAGAAAAAGTACCCTTTATCTGTTTTTTCAAAAGCTCTTAATTATTTAAAAAAAATGCCAGGAATAGAATTGATTTCCCTTTCTTGTTCTTCTTTTAACTTATTAATGTTCTACAAAATCTTTCATCCAATGATAGATTGTTATTAAGAATGAAGCTCATGTTGATATTTATGTTCAAAGCTTGAATAACTTTCGATGTACTTGAACTTTTCACTTTAGAACAAATTTACTGTGTAAATTTTAGTTCATACACCTCATGGACACACCTATTGCGATTTAACTGCTTGAACAGAATGAGAGACGGATCCGGAAAAGATGTCAAAAATGTTGCAGCTGCAAGAGTTGAACAAATTTTAACTCTCACTGCAGCTTTTTTGACATCTATTGCAGCTCCGTCCCACAATCTGTTCAGGCAGTAAATTGAAAAAAATACAAAAAAATACGCATACAGTTGTGTATTTCTTCGTTTCTCAGTTCAGACTGTCTTATATATCAGCAAATACCTTAAGACGGACAAATAGCAGAAATCTTAGTTTGGCCGTCAATAACCCAAATCAACTGATTAGAAGAATCGACAAACCGAATAGTGGTAACTCAGTGAGGTGGAAACCTTGGATGCAAATATTTTAACCGAAGCATAACAGTTTCTATCTACGTTGTCTTTGAGTCAGCTTACTGCCGGGCCGCCGGCTAAACTAAAGTTCAAATACAAAATTGTAGTTCGATCACGAGACAGTAGAACTTCAGATCAGAAGTCTATCAACTACGACCAACTAGATATAATAGTGATGCCAGATTCCCACAAAAACCTCTCTTGCAACAAAATTGGAGAGTTCACCAATGAAATACATTTTCCCATAAACCCTTGAACCAGCGGAAGATACCGAAAAAAACCTCAGAGAAAGATGGCAACCATCTTCCAGAAAGTATTGTCCGACTGTATGATTGAATCGATTGCAGAAGCGACTGCAAAAGGACCAACAAAGGTATTACAACAAGGCCAACAACAACTCGCACATGTTGTAAGGAAGTTAAATCTTTTTACTCTCCAACCGCTAAGCCATCTTCCTATCTGATCTACAACGCATATTTAACGCCAGGATTCAACTACGAAGCAGTTGAAGTTGTCTACGACACATCAGCAGCGAATTATCATTGTCATTAGTTAAGGCTAGCGACTCTATCCCAACCTTCACTGTCTTCCTAACCTCTTCCAAAAAGCTAAGACTAGGGACTCTATCTCTTCACCGCCATTGGCAAGATTGGGGACTCTATCCCAAGCTTCGCTGCCTATAGCTCCACGCAGGGTGAGGGAATTGATCCCGCGATTAGTGTATATGAAATACTTTGCTAGTTTATTAAGACCGAGAAAATCGTAAAATTATATGAAATGCCTTGTTAAGTTATCCGTAAATAAACAATAATTTATACTTTAGAATTGGAGTTCTAAACTCTCTACATACCGAGTTTTCACTTTCTATGCTTTAATCCTGGACCTTGAGAGGAAGTCAAGAATTGAGCAGCTGCAACAACCAAATACTGACATAACAATTTTCTGAAAACCTAATCCGGCTTGACACAGACTTCACCGAGATACACCAATCCCAAAAAAGTAGGCGCTTATATCTGTAGTGGACGACCTAAGAAATTATTCAGACCAGATATTATTTCCAACTGCATTATAAGGACTTTCCTCAAGTCATGGTTCTATCCCTCACAATCCTGTTCTACACGATTTCCTGCCACCAGGACTCGGAGTAATTTCAAGAATTATTTTCAAGACCTCCTTAAAACGCCACTGGTAAGAACTAAGAAGATACACAAATTATACATGCATGTCTCTTATTTTTACCTTATAATCCCCATGGAGTGAATTATTTCCTTAAATCTTAATTTTACCCTTTTTTAGTTGCACACCAACAAAATTTAACAAATTTCATAGCCAGCGAATGGTGTATGTATCCTCATGAGAGGCGCTAAATTCAACTTAAAAAAGGTAAACCACAATATAGACCTTTGCCAACCTAAAAGTCACTTAAACGAATCACTTTTTCAACTCTCTCATAACCAAAGCCAACTAAGTTCTACTTAGTGACATTTTTATGAGTTTTGGCGCTCGCTGGTGTTGGTCGTAGCTATTCAAATACAACGAGCAGCACGCCCGTTTGGCGTTTTTGTTGTTCTTCCTTGTTGGCTGGCATTCACTTAGCTAATTGTAAAAAATGTTGGAATAGATATAAATGAAAGTTATTTCGAGTGAAATATATTTCGAGTCCACAATTGGTCACGAATCTCGGAGCTACTAAATCATCCTGAAAAAGTTAATATTTTGGCCTCTATATAGCATCTAGGGAGGAGAGAATTCAGAGTGAGATAATTGTTTTTTTTTTGTGTCCTTCATCTCCTCCCGCTGTGCACCAGATACCCAGATATACCTACACTAAGTGCAACAAGTAAATTGCAATCATGATGACAATCATTTTGACACTAAATTTCTATACCTTTCTTTTTCTTCGTCGTCGTCGCCACGGTCGTTTTTTCTTAGTTCTTTTCATTTTAGTTTCATTTTATTATAAAGTTTTAAAAAAGGACATTTCCTGCGCTTCCTTTCTGGCTGCACTATGCTCATTGAACAAGCAGCAGCAGCAACACCAGCAGTTGTAATTGCACTTTACATCTGCATACAATTGAACTTCTTTTTATGTCCCTTTTTATTTGGTGCCCAAGCCCGATGCTATCTCTTGTGGATTTTGTAGATTTTGGCTTCGCTTTTATTGTTATTATATTTTTTGTTCTTTCCTAGAAGAAGGGTAGAGGGATGGGGTAGTTTTCTTTATGTTTTTTGATATTGTTGAAAGTGAATTCGAGTAGATACACTTCTTGGATATGGTCCAAAACAATTTATGTCATTTTTAATAATATCGAGGATAGAACCCAGTAGTGGTGAATTCAATGAGACGTTTTAAGAGAGAACTTCTATAAATATTGGCAGCAAGTTGGTTGAAATTTAAAACTTTTTTTGTAAAGTGAATTTAATACACAAATAGATATATATATATAGGTAAGGTAAGATTGGAACGTGAGTTGAGTGCTGATGATGAATAGTATTTCATTTTATTGGATGTTGAAGGACTTCTATACAATGTCAGAAGAGGTGGACCATTGACGTGTTGGAATTTAATTACTAACTTTTTCCTGTCAATTCTTATCAAATTTCTTAAAAGAAATTTAAGGAAAATTTATTTAAAAGTTAATTAAGATTATAAATAACACAAAAAATTGAAACTACAAAAATGTATTAAATATTACTTGATAGAAAAATGATGATGCTGGCAAAGTATTGATTCTGCAAAACGAAGGATGTGCCATAGACGCTTATGCGTTCGAAAAATTCACTAAAACTCGGTATCTTATTTCCGCGGTACGAAATAAATTGATTGACGCTTAAACAAAGTTAAAATAAGTGGAATAAGTAAAAAAAAACTTCAAAGGTGAAATCTGTGTTGCCGAAACAATCCGAATTTTTAATAGAAGTTTTGGTCACAAATAATGGACCATTTGCTGTTGCTGTATACAAAATTTGGAGAAAAAGGATGTGAGGCTGGTTTGCTGATTGAAAACTGAACATGTTCTTGCTCACCTGTTGCCAAAATATGACGCTAAAGCTCAAACATCACCTCAAAAACTGGAGATCAGTCGCACTAGCCTGAGAATAAATTTGCATAAAAACTTCTGGTTATGCCCTTATAGGGTTCAATTGTTTCAGTCATTTTTTGTATGGGGCTGAAAAAGACACGAAGTCTATCAAGTGCTCTTTTTTTTAATTCTATCTGAAAGGCTCAAATGGTATATTAGAGAACCTAACCAAATATGAGAATTCCACAGAAGGTGACCTGTGATGCACATGCCCCCAGAGCTAAAAGCTGTTCAGTGTCTTCGATGCAAGTACGACTCAAGAATAGCGGCATTTGGGATAGGTTCTGTAATAGCGACAGAATTGTATTTTACCAGCATAAAATTCTACTTTTGATTCTTCACTGAACAATGCTGTCAAGAAGGACAGCATTGTTCCGTTGGATGTGAATCAAGAAACGGATATGAAAAACAGAGAGTGCTGTCATCAATAAAACCATTTCAATGAATTAAAAGTCTCAGGCATGAGATCATTAATGAAAATAAGAAAGAGAGCCGGAGACAAAACTGTGTCCTGGGGCACCCCAGCATTTATTATCCCGTAATTACTTCTCAAAGAAGAAGAAATTTATCAATACCAAATGCAGGCATTTTCGATCAGAGAACTTGGTATCAAACTCTATCCAACGCTTTTGAAATATTAAGTGCAACAATCTTACTGTCTTCAAAACGATGTACAGATTTGTTCCACTTCTCAGTGATATATAACCTCAGAAAACAAAAGCCGTACTACAAGTCATTAAGGGGCAGTTTTTCAGTGCGAGATCATCATAGTCTCGGGGTTAAACCTGAGTTAACTCCAGAAATGAATTTTTAAGTCAATTGAAATCCTGAGTTAACTCACGTTATTGGGTAAGTTAAATCAGGTTAACTTGTGGTGCCATCTCGATTTTGACAGTGAAAGTAATTGATAGTGCAATTTCGTTAAGGCACCATCTCTATTTTGGTGCGTGATAGGCGTATAGAGGTGATATTTATAGTGTGACAATAGATTTTTGACAGCTGAAAGATAAAGTTAATCCTCAAACGAAAAATTGTTTCTGATTTTACTCGGGGTTGATTTATATTCAGGATTAGCTAACTTCGACTAAGCTCAGAGTAAACCCTGAACTGAAAAAATGGCCCTAATAAGCTTTCCTTCTTCAAGATATTTCTAAAGTTGAAAATAATTAATCAGCGTTTGCAGGACCTTGGAAAAAAAGCGACGTAAGTGCCATTGGTCGATAGTTAGAAGAAGACGAAGATTCAACTTTGAATGGATATAGGCAAGGCTAGAAAGATGCTGTTTTCCATTCACTCGGAAAGATACCAGTAGAGTAGGACAGATGGAAAAGCTTTCGCAGTGCTTTTGTACCTCTTATGAAAAATGGGAAGGATACTATCAGGGCCAGTGGATTTGAGCATATCGAGACTTCTTAGAACTACTGCACAAGTGCGAAAGAAGATTTTTCCCATAAAATCAAGTACAGGCGGAGTCATGTCACTCTCTGACAGCGTCGAATTAACACCAAACTGTGCTACAAGCATACAATGATCCACTTCATTCTAGTGAGCCGACAGCATCAAGAGTATCATTGAAGACGAGGTTGGGAACCGAAGACGAGGTAGAATACCGTTGAACCTGATGAATCGAAAGGTATACTCTTTTCAATAAAGCAAAAACCATAAAAAAAATACTGAAAAGTGCCTTCTGTAAGACTTTTTAAAAAAGTGGGAAGTATTTTTGTTGTTCTACAGTGTTTCTTCTACATTTTCCAGTACCCATCTCTCACAAGTAGAAATGTTAAATAATGGGAAAACTACATCTTATCAATTTAGGTTAAAGTTCAATATCTACTTTTGTTCGTTTGCTTAAAAGAAAATTCGCCTGCATTTTCGTACTGCTTAAGCCTTTATTGAAAAGATTAAATGATATTTTAGACCTTTGAAAATGTAGGTACCAATTTATATTTCATTGACTGTTTTATTATTGATTAGGACCATTTTAAAAGGTATCAAGATCCTTTTTCTACGGACTCAAATATCAATAAACCCTATTCTTGCTTCCCTGTTGTTGAGGAGTTTTTCTTATAAATGTTGGTTGTGATGTATCGAAGCAAAATTTGAGATAAATCCCATTTTTAACGGACACTTGATTAAGGTCCAATCGTTCCCTTCATTTTTTGAAAGTTTGTTTTTCTGAAACACTTTGCCGTTACTTTTTAAATAAACACAAATTTTACATTTAGAACAAAGTAAAATTCAAAACATAAACATGTCAAGACTTCTCTTCATCAAAAGTGCCATAAAAAACTCAACAAGATATAAAAAACTTTCTCTATACGCTGAGTGCACTCAGTCGCTAGTTGCCAAAATCAACGTTTTTGATCCATTTCCCTTTTTTTGAACCTTCATTTCCATCCAAGTCGAAAGATGTATCGGCGCTGTTTTTTTTAACACACACTCCTTGGGGTTATTATTTCGGTTTTCTTGTTTTTACGACCGGGACACGGCTTATAGACTTAAATACCATACAGCGGATATTGCGGTGCATTTTACGATGATGTAGCGTCTGTTTTCGTTTTCTAGAAACAAAAACTTTGATATATTTATATCAGGTTGAGGCTAAGGCTCCCATCAGTCTCTTCTTTGGCAGTTCATATGTGCATGTATGTATATTCGTTGCATACGTAAAATGAGTAATAAACTTTTCAGCATCCTCGTTCATTGTTGCTTGACTCGACTTCTTAGATTCAAGATAATAGCTGGTGTAAAGTTCTTCTTTCACTTGTTTGTATTTTTTGTATACATACGTACATCTCCATTCCTCCAACTTATCTCTTTTGTTTGGCCCCAAAAAAAGCACCCTTCCACCCAACCCCTCAAGTGTGAAAACAATGTGTACTAAATTATTTCGAGCTTTAATGAATTTTATGTAGGGAAGTAAAAGAACGGCATTTTGATCTCAAAGACTACGACGAGCAATGAGCGACGACGACGCCTGAGAACACTAAGAACATGGATACATCTACAAAAAAAAGTTCATCCTTTTCCTTGAAAGACTTATGATGACGATGACGACGATAACGATGACGGGATGTGTGTGGGTGTGTGTTGGGGGCAACGAAATGAATTTTCGAGCAAAGGCAAAAGTTTTTCGGTCTATTGTTCACTTTCTGTGAGTTTTCAGTGGTTAAAGGGGGCTCGACGACGACCGCTTCTACCAGTCGCCGGAAACACGAATGGAAATTCACCGCGATAAAATTGTAATAACTTAAGTTTTTACTTTTTTTTGTTAAGTTTTTTTTTTATTGGTTGTTTCTTCGAAGCAGAGATGAAAAGTTGATGAAAGCACATTCAGCTTTTTTTTTTTTGTATTTTAAAAGAACAAAATTTTACAATGTTGACGACATATTGTCTGCGATGATGAAGAAGAAGAAGAAGTAAAGGAAAATCAAAGGGTGTGGGCTGAAGGCGCAGTACTGATGAAGATAATAACGATGTAAGGGTTGACTGTTTTGAGAGTTTCTGTAAAAAGTTACTTGCAGAAAATCAAAAGGAATATTAAACAAGAGGGAAGGTTTATTTTTTGTTGTTTTTATTTTATATTTTTTAGTTTTAGAGAAAAAAAAAATTGTCGAAAGAAGAGATTTTTGTTGCAGAGGAAAAATAAGAAAGTTTTAGTTTTTTGAAAGGAAGTTGCAAAGCGATGCATTTCCATTTTCTTGCATTTATAACAAGAAGGTTAAACACTTTCTTATGCAAAGAAAAGTATATATTTGGTTCTTTTTTTTAGAAAATTTACTTGACATAATCAGCTTTTTTGTCGAATTTTTCGAAAAAGTAATACCGAGTAAAAGTTTTGTTGTATTTTATCTGTTGCTTGGGAGAAAAGTTTTGTTAACAAAAAAAAAATATAAATAAAGAGTAAGGGCGATGAACTTAATGTCGAGTTGCTTGCAATGTTGCTTTTGCGTTGTTGTTTTTATTGTATCTAAGTACACTATCAAAATCTTTGCAGGTGATTTGTCAAAGTTCAACTTGATCATGACTACTTAGCTTGTTGTTAGTATAACTTAAGTTTGAAATGCAACGACAAGACACACGATGAATCACAGCTAATTTACTCCTCTTTAAAGATTAAAAGTCACCTGGAAAATTAGCATATTAATAAAATATGAAAAATTTAATTCTTTCACGATGAATTTAAATTTCCTGACAAGTTTAAAATAGACAAAGAGAAGAGAAGTTCATAAATCAGGAGCATCAAAATACTAATTAGGTACCTATAAGTTGTAACAAAATAAGAATCAGAAGAATTCAAACACCTTGTTTATAAACCATAAGCTCGAGCAAAATATGTCCGCTCTACTGTTTTTGACCTATTATGGTAGACATCGCAAAATGAATCCCCTACCTGTTATGCGTTTTCACAATCCAATAAACTTGAGTTCAAAGAAATGTGGAGGAAAAGTGGAGTAAGTATTTATTCAATCCGTTCTTGTTCCTAAACCGTAAAAAAAATATTGAACTGTTTAGAGGTTTATATAATCTTGCAGAAGTAAACGATAACTGTATTTAATTGTCATACTATCCGCAATTTGATTTAATTGTCATACTATCCGCAATTTGGTATAACGTAAACTTTGTGAAGCATCATATATATATAAAAAAAAGAAGGGCCTGAAGTGAATACCCTGAGGAACTCCACATGAAAGTGCTTAAAGAGTCGCTGAAAATCACAAATTAAGATCGATTTTGGAAAATGTGATGACTCTCAGGACAGAAAACAAATACCTTCAATTAAAATGTCTTAATACCATGAGTCGAGTTGAAAGGCCCTAGAATAATACGAATAGATTAAGTCATACAATACAAAAAACAAGCTAATTAATTGTCTATTAGCTGGGGTCTTATCGACAATAGTTTTTACTCATCAAGAACTAAGATTAAAGCTTGCTTAAGAACATTTATCAATATTTGGTGATTATGCCACAATACCAAAGTACACGATAGTTCGCTAATTATCGTGTCGGTATCGTTAAA
This sequence comes from Dasysyrphus albostriatus, assembly GCA_946251815.1. Lineage (NCBI taxonomy): Eukaryota > Metazoa > Arthropoda > Insecta > Diptera > Syrphidae > Dasysyrphus > Dasysyrphus albostriatus. The sequence continues at coordinate 147,275,626 of OX276336.1, forward strand.
ATTGATACAAAAATCGGAATCGTTTTGATATATCGGTTTTGGTTTCTCATAATTTAGACTCGTTCCGTTTTCGTATATCTAAGTCGCGTCTCGGTCCAGTCTGGTCTCGTTTGGATTAGGTTATGTCTCAGTGGCATCCAAAGGAACAAAAATAATGTAATTGAAGGTCACTTGAATATGTTTTAAACAAAAAATTATTTTGTAACTTGTGAACTTTAAGACCCTGCCTTAAAATTTATGTTTCACGTAATTATTCAGAACTTTCCTCGGTTATTGTGAAAGAGGCTCTAAGCCATATTAAAAGATTGGTCCACACTAGCTTAGCAGGTACTGAGTAAATCCAAAAAGAAACAAAGAAAATGGGTAGTACAGGTTATTAAAACAACGAGTTTGGTAAAATTGTTACAAAAATCATCAAAGAACATGAATTAAATCCCCAAAAGTAGCCCATCAGAATGAACAAAATTAATTGACTACCTTCTCTGCCACTCCTCCCCTCCCGCAACCTACTTGAGTTGTTAAGAGTATCCTTCTAATTTCATTGAAATCCGTCTAGCCGTTGAAGCGTGATCAATGGACAAACAAGAAAAGCTTTTCTGGAATTCAATTAGTTCATGTCTTTTATAATTTTTCTTTTTTAACTTCCTTTTTATAGGTTTATTATTAGCAGCCTTTAGTTTGCCGTGGTCAAACCCTTTCTTCGTTTTTCATGTTTCTAACTCAACTTAACTACATTTCGTTGGAACTGAATATTTAATTAATCGTTCCAACACCCTTTCTCCTTAATCATAATTTTCACTTCGTCTCCTTTTCTATTTCTATTCTTCAGGCACCCTGCGATGAACCTTCCGCCGGAAACTGTTGACCATTTGAATGATTCTCAACTTAATAAACATTTTCCGGAATGACTTTGACGTCATATACACAAGCAACACACACAATTGTGTTTTTTAAATGATATTTTAAAAGTGTGACAGCAAGCGTATAAGCGTGAATGTAAATGAAGTTGCCTCCGTGCCAACTATCTCAGATTGATTACTATTTCGATGGGGGCTACTTGATTGGTAGAGAAAGAGGAGGAGAAAAAGAGGGGGGTCATACATACAAGAGCTATAACAATTAATCATTCTGAAGAAAAAAGCTTGTGCCACTCTAGAGTATGGCCAAGATAGTGAACGAGAGTGGTCTAGAAACCATTTTTTAACTTCATCACAATCTTTATACGATAATTAAAAATAAAGAAGGCGGAACAACGGGTCAGATTTAATTTAGCGTTAAACGTTTGTTAAGAGAATCCTTCGTGTTATCGTTATCGGTGGAAAGTATATAAATTGCTTACTATGCTTGAAACAGCCCTTCGGGTTATAGATACAAAAAAAAAAAAAATAAAAATAAATCAACTGTAAACTTGAGTGACTTAAACTTATCTTCAGGATAAAAATTCTTTTGGGATTTAAGGACCAGCCAGGCTACGACAGAATGATTTTGCACACATATTTACCCCTTTTTTATGGGGTTAGTTGGTTGGTGACGACCATTTGATATAGGGCCACCGGAAGCCGAAGACTGACGAAGGTTAATGAAAAAAGTCTTTTGACAAAAAAAAAGGAGAAACACAACCAAAGAACTAAAAAATGGTTGCGGTTAATTGATGGATTAGAAAAGAAATACTGCAAAAGTTGGTTTTTTGAAAAGTGATGAGGGTACAATCACTTCGAAGGATGAATTCAATTGGCAAGAGGCCTACAAACAAAAAATAGAAGACACGTGATAGGGACATTATTTATGAATGACAATTCTGTATTGACAAGTGAATCGTGTTTTTTTTTTCTATTGAGATAAGATGTACTGACGAGGCATGGTGAGCAGGCAATGTGTGGGTTTTATTTTCTTTCAAGAATAGATTTTTTTATGTATTCATGAGATTCTTAATAGAATTTTATATAACTAGATATTTATAAAGATATATTCATATGTTTAAGTGAATTTAAGCAAAACTGGGGTGTATCAGAAAATGTGAGAATTATTGATGGAATAAATTGCTCAGCATGACAGTTTTTTGGTGATTGATGTTGTCTCGATGTAAAACGAAAACTAATGCCAGGAATTTCATCAAATTCAGAATGGAGTGATAGAAAGTTTTTACTTGTATTGGCTTACTTATAAAACAAATTATAAGAAACAATTTTAAAGAATAATTTTTGAGTTTTTTTTGTTGATTTAAAATTAATGTTGAACGTGGAAGCGGTGTGAAATCTCGCAAATCATAGTCCAAAATAACGAAACTCGTTTTTTTTTTAATTCCGAAAACGAAATCTCGCTAATAATCTTGCTTTTTATAATCTAACAATTGCAAAATATCACTTTTAACTTGCACGTAGAAGTTGTATGAAATCTCGCAAATCATAGTCCAAATCAACGAAACTCCTTGTTTTTAATTCCGAAAACGAAATCTCGCAAATAAATAATCCGGCCTTTTCATAATCTCACAATCACAAAATCTCACTCTTTACTTGCACGTACATAGGAGCGAAACGAAATCTCGCAAACCATAACCTCGAATAACGAAAGTTGGCTTTTTTTTAAATGTCGAAGACAAAATTTCGCCAATTGATAATCCTACTTTTCATAATCTCGAAATTACAAGCTCGCATTTGCATATGGCACAGAAAAATCTCGCAAATTAAAATTTCGCAAGTCAATATCTCGCAAATCAAATTAAATTTATTTTCGTTGGCGGTAGAATAATGGCTATGAACGGAATTTTAAGAATTTTTAACAAATATGGTTTATGTTAACTTATCGGCCTTCATAACTGCATTTTACAATTTCTATATTCTTTCCCTTGTTTTCTTGAAAATAAATGATATGTGTACTTAAAAACAATAACAATTACCTAATAAATAACAGTGGGGTCTTATAAAAAGTGGCCACTTGATGATAAAAAAGGAAATCTCGCAAAATTAAATCGTATTGTAAACAAATACATTTTTTTTATTAAAATCTCGCAAATTAAAATCTTGTGCCAGGTTTTAGTTTGCGAAATTATGAAGAACGGGATCTTTAACTCCGAGATTTCGTATAGATTTCTAATAGTTTTTAAACAAGTCATTTAAATGAGAAGAGTTTAACTTGAAAATGCAACAAAGGATAATCTCAACTAATCAACTTAAATCTAGAAAAACTACCTAATGATCCATGGAAATTTCTGCTTCCTTAGAAAAACATGGTTTGAGGCATACAAAAAAGTTATTCAACAACTTGATTAGTAGATTATTTTTTTCAACGAATTTTCACGCCCATTCTGCCCGAAGTCAGTGGGCATGCAGCACCAACAACTTCCTCATGAATGATTGATCTCACTGAAAAACAACTAAACTAAACGAAAATACTATTCGTAGTTGTTACTTTCCGCTTATGAATGTTATACCAGCAATTCATCGGGATATATATATAATTCCATAGCTCTGAGACAAAATCTTAAAACAACGTAAGGTGTAACAAAATCCTATATTTCTATTATCCAAGGATCTTTCTATGATGCTTCCTTTTATTCCACATCAACAACAGCAGTGCTCCAAAATAAAAACATGGCTCATAGATTTCCCCTATTATGGTTTCCCGAATTCGATACCCTGGATTACTCATTTCAACTCTCTTCACTCATGTTCACATGTTCTTCAGTGTGTTGTTAACTAACCAAACAAAATCAGGGAATTGTTTATATTTATGTCATGTCATGACAAATGAAGAGTCTTTCCAAGTATAGTGCCATAATATATATTATATCTGCTTCTGACTGACTATAACTACATCAGCTGAAGCTATCGTAATAAAAAACTTCTGGGGATACACTCGTATTTACTATCCACTTTACACTACAACTCCCAATATAATTCTGCAAAACGAAGACCGATGAGATTTGAGATTGATTTTCTCGATTGTTAGATGGTTGGTTGGTTTATATATAGCAGTTAATCAAGTTAAAGTGCTATCCAAACTGTATATTTCTGTGTTTACCTACACACCACATCATTGATTGCATCAATAAAGGTCGGTCGGTCGGAAAGAGTAAGGTACACTCTCTGCGTCTGATTTTTGGATTTATAGAAATATAAATACACAAGCGCCACTTACCTGAAAAGATACAAAAAAAAAAAAAATATTAATTAGATTTTACCCAATTTTCGAGACATAAATATTGAATTAGTTTAGAAAGTGATGATTGGAAAAACATTTATTTTTTAATGATTGTTTTAAATAACACTAAAGTTAAACTGTGTTATTTAAATTGATTGGGAAAATACAAATTAAAAATATAATCTTCTGACCCGATCATATAAAAACCATCAAAATTAAAAGCTTTTTAAGTTAGTATCTGGTTTTTTAGTAATTGTAATTTTATACAACATTTAATTTTCATAATGACTACAGCATAATTATTCTTAAAAAATATTATGAGTCAACCTAAAACAGTTTTTTATTCAGGGACAGAAAAATGAAAACCTTACAATGTTTCCATATTCAAGCTTGATTTAGAAAACACTTTGCAATTTTACAGAACTGCCTTTTTATTAAGAAGTTTTGACTAACTTTAAAATAAGACTCCCACCTCTAGCATGAGAAAAATAGGGAAACCTAATCGAACCCATTAAAAAAAATATTTTTCACAATATTTAAATCTTTCTAAATATTCATTTCGTTAATTTTACTTCGCAATATTTTGGCTCTTAAATATGTACATCGCAGGTTTATTATAGTTTCGATTATTCTTTTCTTTTCTTTTTTTTCTTCCTGACTTCGCAATGATAAAACTTTTTTTTTTAATTTTGCAAAATATATTGCAAGAACCTTGAATGCGAACAAATTTCACAGAAGTTTCATACTTACTACGTTTTCATTAGAACCGAAATGCGGTAGGTTCGCAAATCATATCTACAATTTGGTAGTTTCGGTTAACAGCTCATTTCATTTTTAAATTTCAAATGACTGTTAGTTGCTTTTTGTTGTTGTTTTTAGCTTGGACATTTTTATACAAAATCTTTTTAGAGCTCTTCAAACTCGGCCCAATGAGGTGTGTTCGTAAGGTTTCGACTTAATTTCCAATCTAATTTCATTCAAATTTCGTTGAAATTGTTTCATTTCGAATTGTAAATTAGTATGGGAAATGAGATGATTTCGTATGAAATTTGTGAATTTTAAACGAAATGACCTCATTTAGTCTAATGAAAACAGTCTTAAGTTACATAAAATGTCATATGAAATTAGTTTTATCAATCTTTTATTTCGCAACATAAAACTAATAAATAAATAAGTCGCAAAACGCATGGTTAAGATATAGATTTTCTTATTTAGTAAATATTGAATCGCAATTATTAACACAACTTCGCTTGGTTTTGCAAAAGTTAATTAGCATTTTTTGATTCAGTTTTGAATAGGCTCAAGTTGCATAAAAGTCACCGCATAAATTCTCCTTCGCAACTACTTGTTCATGCCTCACAAGATACATCGCAAGAAGTAAAACTTGGATTTTCAAAAATCCTATTTTCCATTTAGCAACTTGACTTTTTTAAGTCTAGCAAAAATTATTTTACATTTTTTTAATTCAGTTTTCATTTGTGTTGCGAAATTACATAGTTAATTTAAATTTGTAATAACAAATAAAATAATACGAAAAGATATTAGTAAAAGAGACTTCTTGTTTTCAATCTGGCAATACTTTTTACGGGGTTGGTCTTTTTGACAGCTGTCACTTGATTTATACTCAGTTTGGTTTGCCATGTCATAATGAATAGACTTACTCCAGAACAACGTTTGCATCGTTGGGTTATTTTTTGTGGGGTTATGTTAAGTCGCTTGTCTACGCAGATAAGTCCGAGACGATTTACGCCTTCGAAGAGAATATTCGGCGCCTAACCAAAAGTTTCCTTCAGTAAATTGATTGGTTCGCGATGCGTCACACGAACCGAACCATTATTTTGGTAATAAACTTGAACGATTTGCAAAAGTTGTTTAAAAGTAAGTCTATTCTTATAAAAGGGCAAACAAAACTGAGCATAAATTAAGTGACAGCTGTCAAAAAAAAAAAAAAAAACAACTCCGAAAAAAGTATTGCCAGATTGAAAATCACACGTCTTAAAAAACCGTTTAGTTCATAATGAAAATAGAATATAGAATAAAATAACCGCAGAAAGAACATTAGTGTCATAGGAAATTGCTAATATTGAAGAGAGTTTTCAACAACAGAATTCATTAAGTAAACTTCTTTAACTTAATCAGTCTATTTCTAAATAAAGAAATAAAGTAACTTTCTACATTAACTGAATATAAATCGTAATACACACTTTCTATTTTATTTCCTTTGTCATTTCAGGAAAAGTATAATCAGATATCTGGTCATCCATTACTTTATTACATCACGTACTCAGGCTTTTTCTTACTCACCAATTGGATCGTAAAAAGGAAGTTAAATAATTAAGTCAACGCAGTGGTTGTTAACAATAACTAAATCAAAGTATTAAAAGAAACAGACGGAGAAGGAGAAGTAGCAGCAGAAGTAGAATTAGAGGTAAAAGTAAAAGTCGAAGTCAAGTAATAGTTGAAGTAAAATTCATGTAAGAAGAATTATAAGAAGAAGAATAACCGGTAAAAAAAGGAGAAATAGAAGTAGAAGTATTGATGAAGAAGAAGTGGAAGGAGAGGCAAAAGAAAAAGCAGATGAAGTAATAGAAGAACACGAAAAAGTAAAGTAGAAGTTAAAAAATGGAGAAGAGGACAAAGAAATAGGAAAACTTATGAGATTTTACTACCCAGGAAGAAGTAGAAGTAGACATAGCAGTTTTCCCAAAACTTATGATCTCAGTTACCGGGAAGAAGTAGAAATAGGTAGGAGTTATCTCAGAATTTAAAAGATCAGCTACCAGATCTCATGAAATCACAAATATTCGACATAATATGGGAGGAGCAGAAATAGCAGTTACCCCAGAACTTAAGAGATCAGCTACCAGAAAGAAGAAGCAGTTTCTTTAGAACTTATGAAATCAGTTACTAGGAAGAAGTAGAAATAGCAGTATTTCTTAGAACTTATGAGATAAGTTACCAGGAAAAAGTAGAAAAAGAAATAAAAGTTTAACCAGAACTTATGAGAACTCTGGAAGAAATTTTACTCCCTTATGGTTGTAAAATTTGATGATTCGTTTAAAACCTTTCATACAAAATCAATAAGTCTTATTGTTTAAGAAAAAGCGAAATTCAAAATCAATTGAATGGAAATCACCCTCATAAAACACTTTCTGTTCAATAAATTTCATCAGAATTTATTAATTCTTTAACCCAGCTGCTTCTTTTATTTCAAGGATGATTTAATGTCTCTGCTTTATAGACTGCGAGTATATTTAATCATTTAATCAAAATGTGATTGATTGAAAAGAAAATCCCAATAAATACAGAAACAAAAACAGACAAAAAAAAAATCATCAACCATTCATTCATCAAATCGACTTTTGTCAACAAAGACAATCAATAATATATTATTTTCTACCTCAAAGGAATGAATAAAAATTTAATTAAATGAGAAAACAACCGATAGAAGTGACGACTTAACGAATTAATAAGCCGATAAGTCACAGAGATACAAGAAACAAAAATAGTTAAGTGAAAATGAAAACGAAACGATAATCGCAGCTTAATCCTCTTCCTTTCTATATGTATACCCGGCGCGAATAACGATTTGTATCAGTGCTTGAAGGGTTTACGAATAGCTAGATATACATTCATTTCGATTTCATTCAAATGTTGTGTAACCTTCTTGATATAAATTATAGTCATTTGACTATCAATGGAATTATAATATAGATTTGAGGGTAATATTTCATAAATTAATTGCTAAAGATGAGCAACTAACCATTCAACCTATTACAATCTATCCTAATCATCAGCTCAAAGAATAATATTCTATTTTGAGGAATATTGAATAAGACCTTATTTATTATTCGTCCTTAAATATCTTAATGTGGGTTTTCTGATTGAAAAGACGGCCTCGTTGTTAGAATTTTATCTTTATCTTTATTTTTCAGAGAAAACTCGCAAGGAAATATCTGACTAGGAACGTTTTCTTCAAATATATACAAGAACCTACATATGCATATTCGTGAAAAAGACTTATTAGCTATATGTGTAGTGAGCCTATATAAATGCCAACATTAATTAAACTACGTGAACACTATGGTGATGTATAACAAAACAACACCCCAGCCCTGGTTGAGTTGAGTAATCTGTTTTTCTAGCTCGCAGCTAGAAATGTCTGAGTGGTTTTGCTTTAATATGTGGAATAACACAGAGTGGAATATGGGATGATGCGAGATATTCTAAGCTTCTAATTTGTTTAAAAGCTGAGGCCGTTCTAAACGAGAAGGGGAGAAACGCGGATTGAATTGCTCACGACGAAGACGACGTAGCATTAGTTCTATATAGAACAATATCTACATAATACATACATGACTTTGACTTTAAGGAATATAGCTATAAGCTGTTCTGTTTGATTTGTGTTTTTGTAATTTGTGTATGTGTATAACTCTCCACATATGCGAGAGATATACTGGACACACATAAATAGCCTGGGATTATCTCGTAGACAAATTGGTTTTGACTTGAAGCAATTTAATCTAAAGCTAAAATCCTAGGGGAGTCTTAGGAGGGAGTAGGTTGAGGGAGGAGAAAGCAAATCAAGGAAGCATAAATGATATAGTAGGAAAACACGCAAAAATTAAGGGAAGCTTATATATATTTTGGGAATTTGTTATGGGTTTAAGGGAGTTTTTTGAAGCAATAAAATTACTTAATGTGTAATATTTGTGTACACGAACAACATATAAACTGTATATTTATGCTAAAATTGTTAGTTTCTTAAAATAGGTTTTTATATTCATTGAAGTTAATTTAAATAGCAAATAAGGCTTTGATAAATAACTGTCTGTTCTCTGTTTGGTTACATCAGTCAATGGCTCTGGCTCTACTTTCTTTAATTTTAACTCTTAGCAGTTTTTAGTAATTTCTTCTGAATTCATGAATTCATTAGAATTCACTTAAATATTTCACAAAGGGTGCACCTGAATAATTACGAAATGTGTAAGCTCTTATTAAGGTTCTTTTCTACGTTGCTTAGGTCCTGATTCATAAAACATTTTCCGACCTACTTTAATTACAATAAAGAACCAAAAAGAGAAATCTAGTATTTTTACTATTCAAACTCAAAATGGTTTTATATTTCATTCAATGTGAGTAACTTTTCCGCGTTTACCGGCATTATATCTTTACGCAGTCTCTAAAATACTTAAATCCATGAGTGATGCTATTATTAGTTGTTAAGTTTTTATTATTTTTGGTAGTAGATCGCGCTAATTAAATCGTGGGAATTTTTAACAAAAAATATGATTTCCGAAACTTAATTTAAATGGATTGTATCGTTATTTATTCATAAAAGTAAAATGTTATTTTAAATATCCGAGAAAATGTTAAAAAAAATTTAAATATTGAGTTCAAAAAATCGACCATATATAATTTTTAAAATATTTGATTTTCTAAACAAATTTGAACATTTTATAAAAATCCAAATAAAATATTTTTGAAAAGTTTTGATAAAAAAAAAATAATAATTAAATTTTTTAGAAGCACCTGTATAGAAAAAAAAAAACATTAAAATCAGAAATACTGTTTTGAAGAAAATAGAAATAAGATTCACGACTGAGTCGCACATACTTGCTCTTATGTTCAAGACGCAGAGGGTTTAAGAACATAATTTATGGAAGGATATGGAAATTGTGAGCGAAAAATGTTTAAACGCATGAAATACGATGTTAAAATTAGCTGAAATAACTTCTTTGAGAGTTCTAATTCTTGATTGAATATCATTGTATGAAAAAAATATGTACTTAAAATCGTTAGAGCGGTTTTCATAAAAAAATTATTTTTTATTATCAAATTCTTAAAAATTTTTTATTTAATCGTAAGTAATAATTTATGTGCATATAAAAATAAAATTTCAAAAATAATTGTCAATTTATTTTTGAGATATGAAATTTTCAAATAAAAATTGGAACTTTTTTTAAAAATCCAAAATAATTGTATTTGAAAATTTTAGTATGCACTAAAAAAAAATGAATAAAAAAATAATCTAAATCTAATCAGCTGATAGTGAGAAAATAAAAAAAAATCAAATAACCATTTTGAAGAAAATCGAAAATAAAAAAAAAAGTTTTTTGGGAAGGTGGGGTTTGAAAAATGGTTTTCCCAAATAAAAATAGAAAACTCGTTTTTGAGAAAAATAAGATTTTGTAAATGCTGCTAAAAAAAATTGTATGGCGGGTAACGTTATTTTCGGTTCTAAAAACGTGTGGGCAGAATCACCAAAAACCACCATGTATCAAGTTTTAAGATAATGGATCCAGCCGTTTAGTTTGTAGCTGAATAGGCCGACAGACAGACAGACAGAATTTTACCGCTTACTTTTTTGGTTTTTTCTATCATCGTAATGTCATGTTTGATTGTTATCTCGTATGAATCCAAAACCTGCCTTATAGTACCTGTATCGCAAGTAAAAATGGTTGTTTGGGAGACCCGACATTATTAAAAAAATGGTTTCCTATCCAAAAGAAATTCATTAAATATTGTTAAAGAAAAAATGTGGAACCGGTTTTGAGAAAAGTAAGATTTTGTAAGATTGCTAAAAAAATGTATGGTACCGTTAATTTTTGGTTACAAAAAAAATGAAAATCTTGTGGGGAAAATCAGCGAAACACCACTATGTACCAAATTTTAAGAAAATCGAACCAGCCGTTTTTGCTGTAGCCGACAGATAAAAAAAATTATGAGACTCGCTTTTTCCGTCTTCCCTATCATCGTAATGACAAGTCGTAAGTCTCTTGAATGACTTCGGGAAATTTAAGATCTTAAAAATTCTAAAACGCTGTTTAGGAAACAATTGCCAATCTTTGTAGAGAATTTATTCAAGATTTCAAAACGAACCATACATTTTCTGGCTGCTGAGATATCGATATCAAGACAAAACTACCTATACTTTTCCATTAAAAAACCCTATATCTCAGCGAGAAATAGTCGAATCATGGTCTAAAAAATCAAAATTTAAGCTGAATAGACTATGGTGGCTAAGAATTTTGTTTCTAAGCCCTTTCACTAAAAGAAAAGATCCACCAAAGTTTTTAACTTTTTTTAACGGTATTTATTAGGTTTGAAACTTTGAAAAAAATTCGTCTTAAGATACCAAAGCTAGAGACTGAGTTTAATGAAAGTTTTTTTGTACGACTTCGATACGATCATTTTTAATAAATAAAATTGGAATTTTTGTTTGATCCCTTAATTGTTTCCATTGGTTTATACTTATACCTTGACATTGAGCTCTTTAAAATAACCCATTTTTGACCGACTTCGATTTTATTTTGAAAGAGAAAGCCTTTAAATAGTGTAAATTATGAAGAAACTATCCCAAAATCTTGTACAACGGCCACCAGCATTAAGTGTTAATATTTTTTCCTCATAAAACTAAAAATATAAGTATCAAGATTTCATTTAAAAATAAATTTTGCTTAAAAATGTTTTCAACGACTTTGATGAAATTTGTTTTACATTTCCATAGAATTTTTTTTATCAGAAAGAATTAGTGTCTTTAAATAACATTATTACTTTTGTATTACTTCCTCATAAACGCCTTAGCCAATGCGGGATTAAAAATTGTTTTCCACAGAAGCTTCTAACAAGTTAAGCAAATAAGTATAAAAATTAAAAATCAAAACGCACATCTCCAGGTTAGTTAGTAAGCACTTAACTGCATCCACTATATCTATATTTCCCACCCGCCGCGTGTAGTTTGCATAAGACTAATATTTGTCAAATCAATTTTGTTTTAAACAAAAAGCTGTATGGAATGTAAATTTGAAAGTGTCAAGCCTATGGTTTTTTTTTATGAATATTTATTTAATTTCACTTGCACTATGACTATGATTGAAAGCGAAAACAGATAAAAAAGAATAATTATAACTGTACCTCCATCTATATCTTTTCTAAATGGTTTCAAATCAATACAAAAAAGACTCTTAACCTTAACAAAAAAAAACTGTTAGTATCAAAAAACTTGCATTTTAAAACCTGATTTGTTAAGAGTGCTTTTATTTTTTTATTTAAATTATGTATGCCTACCTTTCCCCACATTCATTAACACAACTTTACGATAATTTCTCTATGGGAACGTAAAAAAAGCAGAAAGGTATTCGATAAATCAAATATATGCACATGGAAAACTTGTCGAGATTCATTCATGCGTAACACATGATACAACTTTAATTTGCAACTCACGAATGTTAATTTTTTTATGACACATCTAATTGCCAAGTCATTAAGATCTTTATCTGTTTTTTTTTTGTAAGATACAAGAACACATCAATAAACTAAGATGAAATAAAGAGAATTATTAAGCATATTCTCACAACACCTAGTAGAAATTTATCGATTCAATCAAAAATATTGAACGTTATGATTTTATATTGTTTTTTTTTTCAGTGTGTAGCTGAAACTGTTAACCATTTCATAACAAAAAACCATTAGAAAATTGTTTTCAATCTCATACCAAAAATCACAATAGATTTTAAGGTCGCAGTGCAACAACTCCAGTATTTAATTCAATCATTCATACCGAAAATCTGTGGTGGGCTGAATGTCAAAAGAAATAAAGGGCCTTATTTGATCACCCTTTTCGAGATTAAATATTTCATTAACTAATAACTCAGCACCCTGTGGCGACATAGGCTCACAGGCTCATAGCTTACACGCATTCTCAATACTTCCACATTGTTAGACCTCTTCTTCTAGAATTGCTGCAAAATTCCATCAATTTCTTTCAGCAATTTTAATTACTGCCGTTGGCATTTCCTTCTTATTTATTTCTATGCAGCAACTTTAAAACCCCATATAACCCAAAGGATGTACTAATACATATCTACGAACAACATGTAATACATCACGTGCTGGACGAAACTTAATTTTCCAAATGTAACAGTCCAGGAAAGGACTATTTTCATTGGATTGCTGCAGCGAACAGTGGCAAACAATTGATTTAAAACTGGAAAGAAGTAGGAATAACATTATGGTAAGGTATAAAAGCCCAAAAATAGAGTTTCGGAAGTTACAGAGCCTCCACGGATTGAAGGATTTCCTTCGAATTTGGTACTACAGATCATTTTTCACTGTTTCCCGTTTTTTGTCTTAAGAAGTGGAACCAGAATTTCGATCTCTATAAAATCAATATGCAGAAACTCTTTTAACATGTTTCCGACTTTTTTTCATCCCAGATTATCCTACTGTTGGACAATTCACATATCAGAGCACTCACTGCAGCTGTTAGCAACTTGTTAACTTAATTACAAAACTATGCCAGGATGTCGCTTATTATTTTACTTCAACGTCATTGCACCCACACTAAAGGCCCTAGGCTGCTGCTGCTGTTCCTGCTTACTTCTACTATTGCCAGAAGGCTACGCTTGCATTTTTCCATTAGCTATATCAGTTCTGTTCTCTTCTGCATGTGATTTCTATATATATGTATGTAGTAATATGTGTTTGTATGTTTGTTTTCATGTCACCCTCTATACAACGAACAACGACTACACGACGATGATGATGGCGTGTTGCAGATGCATTTCATGTGTGCAATTCCTTTATGCTTAAGTGAGCTCAATTGCCTTGATTTGAAATGTCATCTGTTCATCTATTTAGTAGCATGTTGCAAACACTTTAAAGCCTGAGCATTTGAAATCGAATATAATTTGAAAAATTCACACTTTACCCGGGGGATGTTGTTTTTATTTTTATAACTGATGCGAATTTGATAGTTTGTGGACATTTTATAAAAATAAAAAACCAAAACTTGTCCTCTGAGTGGGTTAAACTTGAAAACATTATTTTTTAAAAGATACCCATTTAATTTAATTATCTCATTTAGTTGTTCATAATGAAACATTAGCAGTGTAGACCTGAGTAGATACCCCTGGTACCACTTATAGTTAAAAACATGAAATTGTTTGGTTAAATTGCTTCCATTTATGTGGGTTGTACGCATCATTAAGGTGGCATCATTTTTAGAGGTGGTGAATACAGCATAAAAAATTAAGGAAAATACTTCTATTTTGGACGAGTGATTAAATATAATTTAACTGCAGTAAAAATTAAATTTTTTTGCAAATAGCAATAAATTCAAAAATATTTTAATTTTAAAATCTTAAAACCCAAAAAATGATTATTTTTGCCAATTTAAGTTTAAATGACTAAGATGTAAACAAATATTTTGTGCTAATTTAATAGGTTATTACAGTGGTTCCCAAACTTTTTTGAATTTGGAACCCTTAAAATATATTTTGGAACCTTGACGATAGCCAAAAATGAAAGACCACAAATTTCAAAATTTTTTTCTTTCTTATTTAAGATTATCCATCAATGAAACTGCTTCATTCTTCGCACTAGAGGAATGAAGCAGTTTTATTGTTTGATTAATAAATTGGTCTTAAGCTAAGTTTTAAGTCCGAAGGCTTTATCGGAAGATCTGGGGAGCGAGCAATTTCAATCTTTATTAAGTTTAGAGAATAAAAAATAATCTTTTCCTCTCGTCAAGAACAAGAAGTGCATAATTGTTGCAAAATGAAATGGCTACTGCAACTATAGTCAAAATAAGGGCATCAAATCGCATTTTGGGATGGACACATTTGGGAACCTGTTTGGGAACGCCCCCTTTATATGAAAATGAGTTTTCGGGATTTTCTGGCCAACGGGAGAGCCACCATCTTAAAAAAACGGTTGGTTTCGTTTTTATTTAACTCTTTGATATTTAATTTTACAACACAATATCCAAGTTATAGAGGATACAATTATCTACAAAATAAGTTATGAACGACTTCTGTAAGTTGTTCCGTTTTAAAGTTATAGAGGTTCAAAGTTCACCCACGAGTAATGTGTTGGATGTGGTATGACGTTACTAGTAATATCTCGCTATCCTTGGTCGTTTTTGGATAATGCTTTCAGAATTATTTGTAGTCATTTTAATTACCTATAAAATGAGCCCGCAACTGATATTATTGGCCACGTATTGTGCGATCAATCTAGCTCTAAAGTGACACTTTTTCAGAATCGAAAAATAAGTTCTAGTTATTTTCGAATTTTTTCCCTAATAAAACAGTAATTTAAAATACTGTCCAAGAAAACAATATGAATTTAAAGAATATGTTCTGTAAAGTGGCATCTGTGACACAAAACGTCATAGATCAATCATGAAGGCCATGACGACACTAGCGTAGCTTGTTTTTAAAAACGGAGTTATCTATTTTCACTCTTAACTTAACCCAGCGCAGCGTTTTCGATATTGTAAGCTGTTTTAAAGTTTTAAAGGTTGATATAACGAGGAATAAAACTGAGTAAGTATTCAAATCTTGATTGGTGTTCGTGATCTAAAGTCACTTGTTTTTTTTTTTTTAACTATGTACCTACTAACATTATTTTTTTGCTTTTACTTCAAGAAAATCGCGGAACCCTGCAGATTCTTTCACAGAACCCTAGAAAAATAAATCGAAAAAGCGGTATTTTGAACTTTTGAAATTTTTTAAAGTTAGAATATCTCGAAAACCTGTTAGAATAGACTTTTTCAAGGCTGATTTTTGGTATGCACGTTGGTATTGAGGTTACTTATAATCTGAGAAAAGTTCCCAAATTTCTGATGACCACTAGGTCCGTTATAAGGGGTCAAATGACACAAAAATAGATTAATGCCAATTATCTCGAAAACGGTAAGTTTAAGAAAAAATTGTAGTTGAGTTATTTTTCCATAAAAAACTAGAAAGAAAAACAAATTACATAAAAAATATCCAAAATACAGAAAGCTTTTTAGAGATAGACTCCATTTCATTTTAAAGAAATTCATTTTATTTTCCGAGTTTTTCAAGGTTTTGTATCGTGAAATTTGTTTGTTTTGCAAGATTTTTAGCAAAAAGGTAAAAGTTTATTAATTTTCAATATATTTGTATGCACTATTGGAAGAGCTACTTCACAAGATAGGGAACGAGAAAAAAAAAACGTTTCATGAGCTAAAAAAGCAGACATCGTAATCAAGAACTAACCAATCTCAGTAGAAGACAGCATTATTGGCAGGAGTGTCAAAAGCTTCAGTGGACAAAAAAAAATGCTAGCAATTTACCTAAAAGAGTCGGAAAACCTGGACGAAGACGAGCAAGAAAGATGCTGAAATCTGCATAAGCAATAGAAAGAAGTCAAGACGATATAATTTAGGGAGTGTTTTTTTTTTTTTCAAAAAATCCACGTAAGTTAAACTGAACTTAATACAAATTGCGTATGACAAAGGCCCTTACAATAAGTCCAAGTGAGTTTGCTGGCCTAAACGGCAATTTATAGGACTAAATGCGAGCGATCAGTTCTAAGATATTAAAAAATGGCTTGAGATTTTTCCAAGACATTCTTCCGGTTCTAGTAGTTAACTCAAGAACAGTTTTTCAGTTGAAGATTAATTTTATCTTTCAGTTGTCAAAAATCTAGTACAATCGATGTGCGATACGCACTATGGATATCACCATTTTATGCCATTCAGTATCGATACAGAGATGACGACACAGTGGAAATTGCAAAGTGCATATCGAAAACGAGGTGTCGCCAGAGCTAAAAAGGTCCTTCTATTCAGTCCCTGAGCTAACTCACCAAATAAGGATATTAGGGAATAACGAACAAATAAGGCAATTTTTTTTTAAATAAAATCAAATCGCTGAAATTGCAATTAAAATAAAAAGTAAATTCAAATCTTAAGGAAGTAACCAAGCTCGAAATAGTATAGTTGAACTTTATAAAACAAATTTAAACATGTCCACAGATACACGAATGGCCAGAAGCAAAAATCGATCTTTAAATTGGAATTAATATTAAGATTCCAATGCCAAAATCCTAAGCTAATAATAACCATATCAATATGGCGGCAATATAACATTCCCACACGATGTGTGTGGTTGCACCACATGCGTGCCACTATCGATGGATTGTTAACCAAAATAATTTCTCATATCAAACTTGGCATAACTTTAAGCTACAATATCTAAACCGCAAATTAACAGGATATTAGCATGGAATATGTACCTACATCAGATCTTAAGGTTACAGAAATACACGCGGTAGCATGAGAATTTAAACCAAACAATTTGGGGATTTATTTGCCAAGAAATAAAAAAAAAATACATTTCAAAGAACCCGTCCTGATTTATTTTTATTTCAATCGTTTCATTCGCTCAATATACAAAAGGCTTAAAAATTAAATCCCTCAAAGAGCCCTCCACAAATCACCAAAAATATCATTTCCCTTTTATAAATGGCGTAATTATTGTGCCATCAACGTCCTCCACCTTAAGGCTAAAGCAATTACTCAATCAAATTCACTCACGGTCATATTGTATCCAGATATACTCCCAAGGAGGAGGCACAACCCACAGCTATGTTTATAGGACTATTCAAAATCGCATGTGGGAAACTTAAATCGTTTCTTTTTTTATCTACGGTTTTATTGCGTGCATTTGTCTTGACATGATAAACCAGGCAGGGATCGTTCCTTAAGCCCAACAGCAACAACAATCACAACATCGCCACCACCGCCGTCGCGCCGTCCTTCGCTGTCGGTTGTCGGTCGTCATCCTTGTTGGCAATTTTTCGCTGTCTTCCTTTTGTTTAAACTCTTTCCAAAAAAAAACAAAAAAAGCTACACAAAGGAAGAACAAACAACTCAAGAAGGATATCTGTCTGGGAAGTAAAAGCATTGCTGCCACACGGCTACGGCATCGGCAGCAAGAAGCAAAAGAAGGTGTGTATATATAGCCAGGGGATTGAAGGAGCAATTAGTCGCTCCGGGAAAGCACAAAATTATACTCCTCAGGCACGATATCAGGCAACTTCATCGAACCAACAAAACTAACTAGTACTGCTATTGCATGCGATACAGCAGCAGAGCGTTACTGATGATTGTTGCAACAAACGAGAATGAAACGACCGTGTTTGGTGCGGATATCAGGATAGTAAGTATGTATTTTGTTCGTAATAAAGGACCCTCTTCCTCTAGCGCTATTTTACTCTAATTTTGCAACCAGGATACCCGGTATTGATTAAGTTTAATCACTGCAGCTTACTACAGGTGGATGCTACACTGCCGCTTCTGCGTGTGTGATTGTGTTTGTGTTGGGTTGGGTGGTAAAGGAAATTATGGATTTGTGTTCTCGCACTACTGCATCTCTCTTTAATCTATTCCTGCAATTATCCTTGAACTTTTTCCCTTTAATGTGCATAACATAAAAAAAGGTTATTTTTGTAGGGCAAGCGATAGATTATGGGAAGTTTTTTTTTGTTTCTTTTAAGTGTTGTTAGAGGCATCCTGTTTTCTTTTATTTTTCCTTTTCTCTTCTTTTTCCTGATCAAATGTGTTTAAAGGATATGACGGTGAGTTTGTTTGTGATGTGGATTTAGAGTAAATGGCGCGAAATATCCTGACATTAATTTCTATTATACGCTCCTAGGTATGTACCTACTATCTCGGTTGCGCACAATTTATTGTCGTGTTTATTGAGTTGGATTTTTTTGTCTTGAGTAAAAGAATCCCGGTTTAAAAATTAAACGTTTCGTTTTTTTATTTCATTCAAGGAGAGGTAATGAAAAAAGTTTCTTGTTTTTATTTGATGAAATAATGGTAGACAGGAGATTTTAACGGAGATCTTAGAAAAAATTTGTTTGATGTAGATTATAAAGAAGAATGAGATAGTGATGAATTGCTGATGAATTTTTTGGAAAATATAAACAAGTAGGAGTAGGTATAGGTAAACAATTTCAAATTTTACTTTTCAAATGGATTTAAAAAATTTTAACAAAAAAAAATGTCAGTCTTATGTTTGATGTTAAAAATAATGAATTTCCTGAAAGCATATTGAGCTGTCTTGAAGTTTTGAACAAAATTAGGGGTGACAATGGTAGGTGGGGGTATATGGTGGATGTAATGCTTGACTGCTTACTTAGAGGTATGTATATGGATCTGAGCCCCACTTTGGGAAGAATCTTTTTACTTAAAACACCCACCTCCATCACCTGTACGCCAACCGTGGGATTTTAGGAGATATTTAAACACATTATTCTCAATTCACGAGATAAAAACAGTAAATTATCGTAGCGCGACATCTCGTGAGAATCAGACCCTTGTGATGTGTATATACCCTCTACCATTCCTGTGCGCTTGTTTTAAACCGGTAAGAGTGGAGGGGATATAATATTTTTAAAGAATCCAAACGGCTTAGGTGCGAGAGGAACATTATAACGAAAAAAGCAGTTACTCTAAAAAAAATATTTTAGGTAAAAACGACATTTAGCGGACAGTGGGGCCAAACCATCGATTTTCGGAAAAGGCTTCTGAGTTTTACATGACTTGAGTCAGTAAGTTGTTTCATTTTTCACTAGAGTCGGGTATAAAGGAATTAAGAAGGAGATGGCTGTTTGTGAAGATTTACCAGGGAACTTACAATTCCTCGAAGAAAAGAATAATACATAACTGGAAGAATATAAAAAAAATGTCAAAGGATTAAAGTAGAACAATTCAAGGTTTTAAGGTAGCTTATGTCCATGTTGACATGACAGGTTTAACAGTTGGGCTTATAAGTTAAATGCTGTCGAACACTTCTAGAGGCCATTTGTTCAGTGGAAAGGTTACTTTTGGGTAAAATCCGAGTAAGCTAATCCCGAAAAAAAAAATCAACCCTGAGTGAATTCAAAAGCAGTTTTTCAATTTAGGATTTACTTTATCTTTCAGGTGCCAAAAATTTATTGAAATCGATAAGCGACACTATGGAAGTAATGTTTTTTCGAATTTCATTATCAAAATCGAGATGGCGCTACAACAAAAAACACAAAAGTTAACTCTACAACTACCCCGAGCCCACAAGAGCAAGTACTGTACTCTCTACTTGCTTCAAAAATTCTATGCCAGTTGATGAAATTCAACTTGGGTTTGAATGTGTTAGTGAACAGGTTTTGCAGATGAACTGGCAAGGACAGCTTTATGTAGATCTAGGCCCAACAGACTCAAGAGTTAGAATTCCACCCTGTGTCAAATCTCGAAGTCAACAGGTGATAACATCCCAAAGTCAATGAGCTTCATACGCCTGAAAATGGCTCCACGCTCCATAGGATTTTATTGATTATATCTTTAAAGGGGTGGTCCAATCCATCAGGGTACCAGAATGGATCAACATTGATCTGACGGAAACAAGATCTACCGTCAGCCCATCTACCTAACTTAACCTATTACAACTTGCTTGCCAGTACTCGCCTGTGTTGCCTCGAGGTGAGTTAATTCGGATTTAACTAAGGATTTATAATGACTGAGACTAGGATGATCTCGCACTGCCCTAAGACACAAATTTGGATCAATGTTTACCGAGTCATGTTCATACCTGCCTGAGCACATGGAATTTATTATTCCTAGGTGTCAGAATTCAAAAAAATTCCTTTAGAAAAAAAAAGAGTTTCCAGTGTAAGATGGGTACGACAGTATTTAACTAATTACAATAAGCCCAACTGTCAAAACTTGGGCGAAACGCAACACGCAGAAAGGTTAATATTGCAGCCTAACAACAACAAAAGTTTAACGTAGACATCTAAGATTCTCGAAAAGGGGTTAATTTTTTTAACTTAGTTTTTTCGGACACCATTTAAAATTAGTACGCCGATTTTGTTCATAGAAAAATGCAATGAAGTTTGAAACAAAATTCTTTTTCTTTTATTAAAATACTTGCGATTGCGATGCGATTTTTGATTTTTTTCTATTATTAATTTTTATTTTAGAAATCCATTTTTTTTAAGCCCAAAATATTTAAGGAGTTTTATAAACAATTTCAGGAACAAATTTCAGCTTTGCTTATTTTTCTCTAAGGCTTATACATCAATGCGAAGTGTAGTTTTGTTTTGTTCATAGGCGTGAAAATCTGTCAAAAGCTAGATGCAATTATTTTGACGAAAAGGAGGAGTAAATTTGTCAAAAAAACAAATGCAACTCAATGGGCTTTTCCAAACCAAATCTTATAACTAAAACTATTCTTTTGAAAAAAACTTTAGAGCATAAGTTATTTATGTTTTATTTCACTTCGCTTTAAAGTATAAACTAGGCTTTACTACGAGTTAGAAGGCATGAGCTTTTTTTCTTTAATTCATCAATTTTTTAAACAGGATTCGTAACATCCACTAGTTTTTCGCCATTATTTTTATTATTTTTCAATTTTTTGCCTTGATATTTTTTAAAATTTGTTTAATAAGAATAAAATGAAAAAATAAAACAATAAATTAATGAAATGAATCCCTATCAGGTACCTACCCTATTGAAATCAACCTGTTTCAATTTCAACAACAACGACGATAAAAACAGAAATTAAATTAACACAGTCCGTTTTTTAGCATGAGTGGGTATATAACATTATTTTGATAAATATATATCTGACTGGGATACAAATGAAATTTTACCTTTTTACTTTTTCCACGAAACTTTTCAACATAAATAGAAATTGCTCTTAACGTTTGCCATTCTAAATCTAAATAGACGCATAGCTCAGGGGTTTCTGTTTTTCTAACTCACACCACCCCCACCTTCACTCAAAATGTGTTTTAAAATTTCGCCTACACTTTGCTATACACGTCGCTAAGGGTCAAATTTTATCATAAACCTTAGAGAGAAACCTATAGTAACAGTAGCAAAACCAACAACTCAACAAAAAGCAACAACAAAACGAAAGAAAAAGAAAAAAAAAAAGAAAAGCTCTGCATTGAGTTTACACAGTGACAGCCAGCAGGTTACACTGTGCCCGGGTCGGGTAAAACAACCCCTTTCCCGCATATCATCACGTTTTATTTGCCACACATTCAAAGCAACAAACAAAACAAAAAAAAGAAAAACGTCCCTGACCACCTTTGGGGTTATATTAAGAGCAGTGTGGTAGCAAGCAGTGTAGGAGAGGATATTTCTGTCATTTCTTCCCTTTCGTTGATTCTGTGGATATTCATTTCTTTTTTTTTTTGTCGTCCCATGGAGATGCTTCTGTATTTTGTTTTCTTTCATATTTTATTTTGTTTTGTTTTGTTAGAAGGGTGATGTTGGTGGGGGTTGGCAATGTTTGAATTTAACAACAAGGCTTTTAATGAAAAAAGAATATTCCCTCACGTTTTAGCGAATCCTCTAGCCTGCAAGGGAGATTTGATGCAAAGGTAAAGCAGAGGATGGGGTTAGAAAGAAGGCCTGCAATACCATATGTAAATGTATGTATGTACATTGTACATACATAGATATGTATATTTATTTTAATGGTGGATTGTATACATTTACTCCACAACTAACCTGATGAAATTTTCCTTAAAAAAAAAAAAAGAATCTCTCTGGTCTCTCTTTGTTATTGTGTATCTTGTTCTGTTGACTTACGAGTACGTGTTTTGACATTTGGGGTAAGCACCAAGCCAGGCCAAGTGCCACTATGGCATGTACATGTGCTGTGCACATTTTATAACAAAGAAAACGAATGGTCCCTATTGAAATCTTGGAATGTAGCAATTATTTTGAGAGCCTGGAAAGTTTTCTTAAAAAAATATAAACCATAAGAAAAGGTAGGTAGGTAAGGAGAATAATACAATATGGAATATATTATATGTCAAAAGAATCCTTAAGCTGTCACAAGGTACTTTTTTTGTCCTGTCAAATGAAAACCTTCCGGTTGTAGGTACGAATGAGGCGACCGCAATTTGGTAGGTATATTCCCTTTAAATTGTCGTTTGAATTACAGGTTGGAATTTGAAATTCGCAGGGCATGTATTATAACCTTTTTCAAAAATAACTTTTAAAAGTAATGTGGTTTTTGTGAAAAGGGGAGCAGACAAAATGAATATTTAAGATATTGAATAGATAAGCAGACCCTGAATTATGTATTCCTTACAAATATTTTAATGGTCCAATGAATTCGGGAGAGTATTGCTAGCTCAGTTTTAGGGAATTTTTAATAAAGGTACCTATAAGTTTTAATTTGGTTGAGTGAGCGACAAGCTCCAAGTATCAACAATTCTAATAGATTTTTCTTTGAAACCTTTAAAATCTAGGTTGCTGTCGAACGCACAAAAAATCTATTACAATTTAGAATTAGAAGAATGTTGGATGTTCTATACATAACTGCTGTTTTTTATAAAAGTAAAAAAAATAACGAAATATAAAGAGAAGCACTTTTATAAGGAATTCAAATACCTAACCCTAAGATGTTTTTTACCAAAGAAAATTTTAAACATTCTTTCCGTTACTCCCCTTTGTAAGATTATTTCTTCATTTTTATTTCTGAATGATTCAAAAAACATCAGTTTACGAATATCCTTGTTCAATTTTATTGCAAACAATGCCAAGGATTAATATGACAAGACAACATAAAAGCTTTCTTAACCCATCAACCTTTTGAAAATGTATGTACTTAATACGAGTATGTACAACTCTTTTGTGTATAATTTATTTTTCAATACAAACAACAACAAAAAAAAAAGAATGTACAAAAAGAGTAAAAAAGTCCCTTCCTCCCCTTTCCGTTTAATTTCAATCTTTCTCTTCTGAGTCCCGTTATCGATTCAAAATTACTTTTTATTTCTTTGACAAGGAAACATTGCAAGAAATTGATATCCCACCGAAAAATCTTCGTCTATATACACTAGTTTCCTCCCCCCAGCAAAAGGTAGATACACGAAGAAATAAAATAAGAGAGAGTAAAAAAAAAAGGAAAAAGAATAAGAAAAACACACAAGAAAGTTCTCTTGTGTATAATATCCTTTGAAAATGAATGGAAACAATCAAAGGAGAGCTGATGCTTGTGCTCATGGGCTTCTATCTATAAGGATTCGCATAAATATTCAACAAGACTTTTTCGAGACGATGGAGGGGGTGTGAAAGGGGGGTTGATGTTATTCTTCGGGAATCTTTTTGTTTGATTTTCAATTAGAAGTAATGTTAAGTTTCATATAAAAGTGTAGGTATACTCGTATACATACACACAGTAGCGAATTGAAGAGGCTTGTCTTTTCCTTGTTTTGAGAGAATGTGAGTTGTATTTATTTCCGATCGAATAAATAAGACTTTTTCTTTGCTATCTCTACTAAGGGAATTGATAGCGATAGCGGGTTGTTGTTGAAATAGCAAAAAAAAAAAAAATATAATATCTTTCCCCAGGCACTAAGAACTTTAACAGGCTTTTATTGTTAAGAAGAAAAGACACTTCTTGTTTGTAATCAGCAAATTTTTGGACTTTTGGCCCTTGAGATTCTTATGTTATTAGTTTGATACATAACACGCTTGTTATTTTCCAGAAGCTGGGTTGTTGAATATTTTATATTGCCAAAGAAGAAAACTAATTAAATCCCTTAAGGAATTATTAACATCTTTGAATAGATATTTTTCTTAGAAATGAGATACCAATTTAGAAATTTCTAGGAAGTGAAATATTCCTCACAGCCTACTCACATCCGCAGTATTAGACCTAAAGCTATGACGAATAAAAAAAAATCTAAAAATCGTGTCAGAGGACTCTTTTGTATATTTTTCACACAAACAAGAGGCAAACATATTTAAACACATTGCCAACATCATTTAAGAATATTTTTGAGGATTTAAAAGCAGATGTATATAGAAGCTTTTTAGTTTTGATTATCATTACTTAACAATGGGAGGATCATTTAAAACCGGATAAAGCATTCCACATTCGTGTAGTACCGTTAAAGAAGCAATCTCTGTGTTAAGCTTAAGTCTTTTTTAGAATAGAATAAAATAAAATAGAATAGAATAGAAAAGAATAGAATAGAATAGAATAGAATAGAATAGAATAGAATAGAATAGAATAGAATAGAATAGAATAGAATAGAATAGAATAGAATAGAATAGAATAGAATAGAATAGAATAGAATAGAATAGAATAGAATAGAATAGAATAGAATAGAATAGAATAGAATAGAATAGAATAGAATAGAATAGAATAGAATAGAATAGAATAGAATAGAATAGAATAGAATAGAATAGAATAGAATAGAATAGAATAGAATAGAATAGAATAGAATAGAATAGAATAGAATAGAATAGAATAGAATAGAATAGAATAGAATAGAATAGAATAGAATAGAATGAAATAGAATAAAGTAGAATATAATGGAGAAAAAATAAGAAAAGACTACAAAAGATATTAAGAGGAAACTTAAAGACAGTAAACAAACAAAATGAAGCTAAAAATCTAATATACGAGCTTTTACTTAAATTCAAATATATCAGTCCGATTTAAATTCAATAGAAAAGGTGTCTTAAGCTGAAATATTAAAATATTGTAAGAATAAAAGAACCTTTTAAAAGTTAAAGAATTCAAAAGACATCAAAAAAACACTCAAGATACAAGTTAAAATCTTAGTTAATAAAAGCCCTAAAATACAAATAGAATTTTAAAATAAGGACAAACAGGATTAAGAAAATCAAAACAAGGGAAAGCTAAAAAAAACTAAATTTCCCTTTGTCGAGCTTTCTTTTTGACGTTTAATACTTAAAGTTCTAAAGCTCACCAAAGCTCTCCGTAGGTTGATTTGTATCATGTATAACTCGAAAGATGGCGCTTCTTGATTCGAGAGTCGTTATAGTTCATTTGAAAGTCGTTATAAGACAAATGTGAGAGTCGTTACAATATGTTAATTGCGGATGTTATTATTTTTAAATACATTTTACATGTGGTTCGTCTGAATCTGTGTGGATTAAGAGTGGATGCGTACTCTGACGAACAATAATTGCTTTAAACATGTATACACGGATGAGACAACTATATAGGTTCTTATAAAAGTGGTAAGAGGGCATGCGTTGCGCCGTGTGCGTTCATCAGAACAGATTAATCGTCCAAAACTGAAAGTTGGTAGAACAAGGACTTCTACTTCTGAAAAACATAACCATATTCATAGCACAGAAGAGTCAAGGGCATTGGGATGTGATACATTTGAAGTGGTTTCCCTCATTGATTCTCTTTTCAGAAAGGTTAATTCTTATGGTCGTTTTGTCGATAACGCTGCCAAAACGTGCTAGCAGGTGGAGGTTTTTGTTAGCATAAAGTGGTGACCTTGAAACGTTAATATCTTTCTCTTGATAATAAATATGAAGACAATTTGAAAAGAAAATTCTTCTGTTTAGCTTATTTGAATTATCTTTCTTTTGCTTATGGAAGAGCAAAATTTCATGAATAAAATATTCTATGTTCGTGACCTTTCATCTTACAAAAAAAAAGCTTTTAATTCCAATTTAATCACTTTATGTAAAAATTCATCAGTTAAAATGTAAAACTTTATAAAATCATTACAAAATTTATTGAGAAATAAATCATTTGAGGCTAAATCATTGATCGATCATCTCAAATAAATTACATAAAGCCTTCCAGCGCACATTTCAAGAAGAAATATTGAAATATTCAAAATTCATGTTTTTAAAACTTTCAAAGGTTTATTTCAGATTAAAATAAAACATCACTTAACTTTTATCCCTAAAAAAAACATTTTCTATTTAACTTATTATTTAATGATTGATTTTTCAATAACTCTTATAAACTTTTGCAAAAAAAAAAAAACAGAAAAGAACATAAAACTTTACCATCCCCTACTTTTACACCCTATACCCCATACTTGTGACGTTATATTTTATAAAAAAAAAACTTTATCACTAATTCCACATCTAACTTTTCAACTTCTTTTTCTTTATTTTATGTTTTATTTTCTGATTTTTTTTTAATGCTCTACACAAGAAACAGAAAAACCCACTCTAATATAATAAACCTCTCAAGAAAAAATATTAAAAAGTTTAGGGTCACTTCATAAAGAGTTTTATTTCATAGCCCTTCAGCTTTGCCATAGAAAAACTTCCTAATGCCAGTTCGTTTAATGTTAAACAGAATTCTAAACTTAATTTTGTTAAAAAATAAAACAAGCCACAAGAAATTAAATAAAAAAGAAAATACGATAAAAGCAAATAAGAAAGTCACGCTGAAATAATTTTAAATGCGAAAGCCATTAAAATAATTTCATTGAAGAGTGAGCGAGAGGCGCTCGACACCTTTACATCTGGGTTGGTAGATGGACCCAAGCTTCAAGTCGCATGTGAAATTTTGAAAACATCACTACTCTTTAATTCATGTTTTATTTAAATCTGTAAGAAAAGGACCACAAAATTGTTTTCTCGCCTTCTCCAAATGAGAAGGAACAGGCAAACAGATGATAAAAGCAAATTTCTTCCGAAACAAAGTGAGTGTTAGATGTCCATGTCCATTATGAGCGGGACGTCAAGTCAATGGAAGAAGCCACTACTATAGCATAATTTATCGTACTCGGAGGACACGAGGATAAAATTTTATTATGATTTTATTATGGACACACCCCTAGTCGGGAACCGCTGCTCAAGGGCTTTTTTTATCATTTTTATTTTGTGTTTTTTTTATAGCTTAATCGTTTTTCACTTCCGGTGGCTTAATGGGTCATTATCATCGTCATCCTACACCTGTTGTATGATTTATGTGAAATAACTAAGCAAACGACTGATAGCGTTGGTGGTGTGTATTTCAAATATCTCCATGTAGTATACTTCTTCATTATATGAGAGAGATCGTGCGAAAAATTTATATTTTCCTCCTAGCTTGCATTTTAGTCCTTTCCACTATCGCCAAATTGGTTCCATTATGGCCTTCTAGATATTATTTATCCCTCCTCACGATGAAAGCCTGAGGTTTTTCTCTAAACAGAAAGTAATTTTCCGGGCGACACATCATCAAGAATATGTGCAAATAAGTGCTGCCAGAGTGTAAATTGTCCTTTATCTCATGTGAAAAAGAGCTTCGAATTGTGTCGGATATCTAAATACATATAGATACCGACTATAAGAATGTATATTAAGTGCACCACGGAGGTTAATGAGAATTTATGGGATCAACGTTACAACATTCTATCTAGAATTTTTGAAACTTACACGTAGTCGGGTGGGGGGAGGGGATACAAAGGGGAAAGGTGAGAAAGGATGATTAATCTCTTACCGTATACATAATACCAACCACACATTATATAGGGGGGTTCAATACCTTTTATCGGATGAATGATTGCTTTGAGCACTTACCTGTAAAGAAAAGACAAAAAGGAAAATTTTGTTAGAACTATTGACATTAATGGTTTCAAAGAAGGTTAGGTTAAAGTGGTTTGTTTTTGAGATTTTTTGTATGAATAAACCCAAGAAATATACGTAGACAAATTATATTTGAGGAGGTTAATGGACTCATGAACTTTTTCAAGTCTTCTTTTTAGGCCAGGAACGGCACTTGCGATTTTCTTGCGGCTAAAAAAGTGATGGCAGCTAAGTAGGATTTATTGATTCGTTGTGCGTTTATTCAGCTTTAAAAACGTGTGTTCTATTTTTAGCGACTGAAAAATGGTGTGACAGAAAATCGCAAGTGCGTTCCTAGCCTTAGCTGATTTGTCTTAAAAAAAAGCCTAAACTAAATTGTTAAGGTTTAACTTTATTTGTAAAAGGTAAATTTGATTTTGACTTTGAGGGGAAAACTTCCGACAAAATTGATTTTATTATATAATTATAATAATTGCTTGGGTTAAATTACTGGAGGCGTTTGCGTTCCGCACGATTTTATCAAATCCTTTATTCTTACAAAAAAGGTATTAACATAGTTTTTGTTTATGTTACGCTACAATTTGCCTTGACATTACTTAAAAAAAACTAGAAGTTAAAAGAAAATTACAAAACAAAAGAAAATTTCCCATGCAAGCCTTTTACGCTGCAGATTCGCAACCCAAAACCCCATAAAATAAAATGCACGGGATTTTAATATTTGTTCGTTATTTTTTCATAAAAGTAATTTTTTTCCTAAAATACTTAAAAGAGTGTTGAAAAACCCTTAAATATGGAGTATTATAAAAATCGACCTCTAAGTTTTCATAATACTTGATTTTCAAAAAAAAAATCGATAATTTATATTTTTTTGAAATTTTGGCAAGAAAAACTATGTTGTTTGCTTAAAAGCTTTTGTATTGAAATCAAAACAACCGTATTGAAACAAATCTAAAATAAAAAAAAGGTTCTTTGGGAGGAACCATTAATAACCATTTTTTGGAAAACAGTTTTTCATCCAAATTTAGCACGTACCAAAAAAAATGTATTTAATTTTTTTTTAAAGAAAAGTTATGGAGCAGTTTCGGAGTGAAATAAGATTTTGTAAAATTGCTAAAAAAAAAAAAATATATAAGGTACTGTAGTTTTTAGTTTTAAAATAAAAAAATATGTGGGCAGAATCATTAAAAACCACTGCTTACCAAGTTTTGAGAAAATCGATGCACCTGTTTAGGCTAAAGCCGAACAGACAGATAGAATTTTGCAAACCACTTTTTTGGTGTGTGTCCAATATACTCGTAGTAATCCAAAACTTGCTACATAGTTCTTAAATCGCAAGTAAAAAGTGACACAACGAAATTAAGAAATTTCGTTCTACTATTCATTCTTCTAGTACGCTGTTGAATGAGTGAAATTGATAACTGAAGAATATTATTTGGAGAGGAGTCTCCACTCCTTTTTTGCTCAGAATTAAGTGTTGGGACCATTTATTGTAAGCGAAAAATTGATATTAGTCATTATTAGTGTTGATTGTGTCGTTTTTTAATAATTATTTTCTCTTCTGTACCTAATTTGGCGTGTTTAAGTTTTTATTTTTTCAATAAGTGAAACTCTCCATGAACTTTGTTCCGCGCAGTAAGTACTTCAAAGTCTTGTTGGAGACCACAAGAGAAAATTTGCAAGTTTTTAAAATCTACATACTAATGGAATTTGACAAAAAAAATTTATTTTCTTTAGGTTATTTTTGGTTCAAAGCAAATATTAAATGACAAAATTAACAAAATAAACACGACTTTTGACAACACGAGTCTCGATTATCCCACCAAATGCAATATAAACCCAAACACAGCGTCTCTCTCATTAACAACATCAACATTAATATATAAAGGGGTCATTGTCTTTGTATTCAAAACGCCTTGAGTTATTATTCACTGTGTAACGAGTGCTCGGTGATTATATATATTTTTTGATGTAATAAAACACATAATATCTGGAAAACTTAATTACTGATAAAATTCTCCTTCCAATGCATATACAATGCATCCAATCCATATACAATTGAACAAGTTTTGCATCTCAATATCACAAAGGGGAGCATTGAATAAAAAACCTCACAAAAGTGATAACACTATCTTTCTACATACATACTCGTACATCCCTACTACTATTACTTTATTCGAAAAACTCATAGATAAGATAACAGAATCTCCGTGACAAGTTCAGCCAATAAGTCAATTTTAAACGCCACCAACTGATATTATGAGCTCCTCCTTCTTTTCCCCCATCGTATCGCAGCTACATATATGGAAGCACAATTTACTTAAAATCATGAAAGTTTTATAGCATCATAATAATCATGTAGAGGAGTAGAGTTTTGAGAGCATAGATTTAATTTGTGTTTTACCTTAAGCTAAAACTTAATGAAACACAAACGAAACTCAACTATATACGATACCAGGGGGACCTTGGGAGTTCTGGAACAACTTGAACCATAACAAAACTCATTCTACGAGTACCCATATTCTCCCATGAACTAATGTTTGTTGGGGAAAAGTTTTCTGCAAAACTTTTAATGGCATCACAATCGCACCTCAATAAAATTCCACTCTCTCATACAAAGTCATTGAATTAATTTACTTACGCACTTGCAAATACTTACACAAGGTGAAGGTCGATATGGTAGAGCGAAAGTAGAAGCACAGGGTAAAGGGTATGCGGCAGGTATGTATTGGTATGATGATTTATTTTTGTCTTCATCGAACCATGTTAGTTGGTTAGGTGTGGGAGAACAAAGCTTTGTTAATTTTTTTTTTTTTTTTTTTATTCTGGGAATGGAACCATGGTACTTGTTCTTTTATTCAAAGTCTGGAGAATTTCTCTTTGAATTAAATTCAAACCAAAGAGGTTTCTTTGAGATCTGATGTGAGTGAGAACTGACGAGGAAGTCATGGTATAAAATTCAAAAGCACACCCCAAAGGCAAACGAATTTTAATAGGCATCGGTTGAATGGTTTACTTGAAAGTGATGAGGAGTTCAAAGAAACAATAATTGAAAACACCCTTTTGGGAGACAAAATAGAAGCAGAGAAGATGTATTATTTACAATGTAGGACTTAATATTTGACATCTTTATCAGCTCGAGGCATATTTGTTTGATACCACAGAAAAGGCAAGCAATAAGCGATAACAATGACACCAACATAACTTCAAAAAAGAGGGTTTTAAATCGAAAGGGACTTTTTGTATCTAAGATACCACCATATGTATAGAGGAATGTACCCTCATAAATGTTGTCCTGAGTTATATATAATTTAGCTGATAGGTGAGGTTGGCATTTAATAAATTGCTTTTGTCCAATTATATCGTAA
The DNA here is from genome assembly GCA_946251815.1 of Dasysyrphus albostriatus. Taxonomy (NCBI): domain Eukaryota; kingdom Metazoa; phylum Arthropoda; class Insecta; order Diptera; family Syrphidae; genus Dasysyrphus; species Dasysyrphus albostriatus. The sequence goes on from OX276336.1 coordinate 147,307,258, forward strand.
ACGCGGGTGAAATTTATATTTTTGATGTAATCTTTGAAAACAGAGGTTAAGAAGGATATGAAAAGGCAACTTTACTGGAACCTTTTTGCCCTTTCATGCAAACTTTCCTGTGTTTATGTAATCTAAGTCACCCAAACCTTTAAAGATGAGGGTATACTCTTGATAAAATCGTACCCACTGCTACATGGGTTAAGGAAAGATTAAAACGATTTTTTTTTTTAAATAAGCAAAAGAACCATAAACGGTTTAGTTATTTCTTACGGGTGCGACACTGATGGTCATTATTTCATTAATTTTTCACACAATATTCTTAATTAATTCGCCAATTTCCTTTTTATTGATATCATGCAGTTGCAATTCTCATTTCAGTATAGATCTTGGTAAAACAAACTTGCATTTTTCTCCTGAAAATAGAAATTATGCAATTTTCAGACTTTCGGTCCCAACTCTGGTGAAAGAGAGACTAGACCTAACGGGATTTAATGCCTTAAATTTAAATGAGAAATACTATAGATCAAGACCTAAGTTTAACGAGGTTTTTAGTTTGAGCAAGACCGAAACGGAAATGATTTTACCCAAACAAGACTTCCAAGTCTAAACTGAACCGAATTCGTAGTTTATTTGGTCCATACGTTAATGGAACTTGGAATTCTAGATACATTAATGAAATATGTGCATTGAATTAAAAAAAATTTGTTGTTAAATGATCAGCTCTATTACCCGCCCTTTGAAAACAATGCATAATTTTAAACGAGACTCTAGGAAGTTGAGGACTTCCAGAGCAGAGCTTGAAAATAATAATTACTTTTTGTAGTTAGTTTCAACTTTCATTTTAAGTTCGATTACTTGTAATTATAATTGAAAAAAATTAAATTAAAATTTTCATGTAGTTAAAAAAAAAATTTACTTCCTAATTAAAAGTTATTGAAATTAGAAATGGATTTTTGCAAAGTAATTAAAGGAATGCACTAGATATGTTTATTACGTTCAAGGTAATTGATTTCTTGAATTTTAGTTCATACCACGTTTTTTATTAATTTAAAACCATTTAACACATAATTGACAAATGCAATAAATTAATTACATTTTTGTGTAATGATTACTGCAAAAATTAATCATTATTGCTTTTTTGGCGATAACTTTGTTTTCAATAACAAAAAAAATTTTTTTAAAAAACACAAGACAAATTTAATTTTTTCAAGAAAAAATACGGCCATTTTGTTTTTGCACTGTTCTCAACTGACAGAATACTTGGCAACTTCTGCCCAGACAAATTTGGTCTCTCAAGGAAAAGGTTACTTAACGTGTGAGGCCCGTTACAGATTCGAGGGTTACCCTTGCTATACCAATGTTGAGTCAATCTAAAACTTTTTGGTGCCTCGTTAAAAAAAGATTGTTTTTCCTGAAGGAAATTTTTTTGATTTTTGGTGCTGCTTGAGGCAAAAGCTAACATTTCTGGCGAGGTCCTAGAGAAATTCGATAGTCACCCTTGTCAGGCCCTTATTTGAATCAATTAAGACCTCCTAAGAAACTGAGTTGAAATACAACTCAGGCGGAAAACTCTTTGGCAGAGTTGATAAAGAATACAAAGATTATTTGACTATTTCTTTCTTTGAAATTCCATTATTAATACTGATCTTGGTAAATTCAATAAAATACTTTTACGCAGTCTTTTTACTTAAAAAAAATATCAAAATCTGATTCCAAACCAATTTTTTACTTTTTTTTTTAATAAAGCAATCATCTAAAATAGTTGAAAATTTAAAATAAAAAAAAAATGAAATACTAAAGACTGCTTAAAATTTTTAAAGTCAATAAATTCTTTATGCATTCTTGGAGTCTTTTTAATCTAGTTTAAAAACTACATAAAGTAGAAAACTTCAAAGCAGTCAAAAGATTCCAGTAATGTAATGAATGTAAAAGACACTTTGCCATTGCATGATTTTCACTTTAAGTATTTTAATTGCTTTTGAGATGATTGCAATATTTGTAGACTTCATAATTGAATGAGAATTATATGAAGAGGCTAAGGGTACTAAGATGAAGTAAAAATACTTAAACATAAATCTTTTTATTCAATTTTATGGCATTACTAAAATTATTGCATTTTTTTACATCTCTTGCCATTAAGAGTTGCAAGTTTTTTTTTTTTAAACAAATATTAAAACTTTTGGAGGTTAAACCATACTTGGGCTAAAACTCCTATATTTTTGTCTAAATCAAACATTTAGTATAAGTCTCCAATTTTTTTTGTTCTCATTAGGAACTCCTATTAAAAGATATTATATACATTTTTTGTTTAAAAAATAGGTCACCTTCATACTTTTCCGACCAAACATAACAAATGTTTCCACTTTGTAGTTTTTAATTACATATTAGGTACATTTCGCTTTGTTGCTAATTCAAGGTGTTCTCATTTATTTTAAATTTTTAAAATACTACCTATTATTCACCATTAGTAACTACAAATTAGAAAGGTTTCAATCATCATTATTAAATTATGAAAGGTCAACTCATCAAAACTCATTTTTTTAATCTTTAAATCATCAAGAAATCAAAATTAAAAAAAAAAAATATTCAAATTACAATTTAATAGCAAAAAATAAATGTTCATAAATATCATTGGCAATCTGCAATCAATGTTATTGAACACAACGACCATGTAAATGTAGGTTCATAGGTTATATAGATTTTTTCTATGAACTCACGACTTACTGACCCGGATGAATCATAAAGAAGAATAAAAAGAAGCACAATAATATTAATGAACTTACTCAAAAAATAAATGAGAGTTACTCTGTTAAAAAATGCTTCTCCAAGGTCGACTTTGATTCTATGATTGAACTAGCATCATTTTTCATTTTAAGTAACTCACATTAAATGTGGATTACCAACCTTAGCGTAACATTCAAATTTTTAAAATGAAAACAAAATTTAAACCCCCACCGTGCCATTGACCACGAAAGAAGACTTTGTATCGAAGATTTGAGTTGAAGAACAAAAACGTAAAAACCTTTTTGGATGAGTTAACTCACGTGTTTCACACATTTTGATTTCCTGGGCATGTCATCATTGTTAAACAATCTGATTTATACCAACAAAATTGTATTGTAAAAGTATTTGAAAGAGAAGACCAAAAAATAATATAAACTATTCAACAAAGTGACTGCACTGTTTACAAAAAAATGAGCACGAACTTTCATATCGGTTCGTTGAGCACAATATACGGAAGATGGTAATAGATGGCACTGTGCTTCGCACTAATTATTATTCTCAAATATAAAATAACGTAAGTAATATACCAGCAAGCGTGAACAAAAAAAAAAAACTACAATTAAACAAGAGGTAATTATTATTAAAAAAAAAAAGAATAATTAGCCATATCACCACAATTTGATGAGGAAGTAGGAAATGGCTGTTACATGCTCAGAAGTCTTTACCCCCACGCAATATTCTTTTGGCAACTTGAACGTCTAAATTATTCAACAGAACATTAATTAGAGAAGATTAATGAAGAAAAATTGATAAAAGTAATACAACAAAAGAAACTTGTTATTTAAATCGAGGTTAATTGAATGCCCACCCAATAGTTACATATTAATTTTAGCTACATAAAATCATCTATAAATTTTTTTGTAGGAAGTTTGAATAAAAAAAGTGGCTTGAAAACTTGATCGTTTTACTTGATCTGTCATTAAATATGATACCTCCTGCTTGACTGGGCAATGAGTCCAATATCATCGTCACTATCATAGCCTAGCTAACAGTACTTAAATGGTCCGTAGCTAAATAAAAATGCAGAAATTCAGAAAAATCAGAAAAAAATCAGATTCTAAGAATATCAAAATTTCAGAAAGTTAAATGAAAAAATTCAATTTCACAGAAAAATCCTAGTTTGGACGTTGAATTCATTGGGTGGTACACCCTTTTTGTTTGTAATTTATTACAATGAAGGTTAGAATAATGTACGAGATTTCAAAGTCAAAAATCTTACCAAAAAGATGCTTGAAATATATGATTGTAATGTTTACTTTCACATAAAAGTGATTTAAATGAAGATATGTACCAAATTTAGAAAAGAAAGGCCAAAATTCTTCTAAAAAGATAAGTTATTGATTTTCGTGCTTAATTTGATGGAAACAGAGAGGCTTATTGCGAGAGTCAGTTGACCTCAAATGTGGTTAGCAACTTGAAAGTGTCAAAATTCAAATTGGATTTATTACAAAATTGAGTAACATTTGATCGAAAAATCATTTCAATTCAAACAAAAGTTAGAGATCAACAACACACATAAGTTCTATCTTTGAAAGCATTAGTTTATTTGTAGAATTTGCGCGCACTCAAGGGGTTACGAATACCCTTAAAATGTTTAAACACAGCATTAGAAAAATTGGATAGGAATTAAAAGAAGAAACCAATGCGCAGGGAGGGGAGAATCAAGCCGTGTAAAGCATTTCACATTCGTGCGGTGCCGCTAAAGAAATAATCTCTATAATTAACAGTACGTCCAAAGTTAGGCTCAATGGTAAACTGATGGGCATTTATAGCAATGCGAGTATTACGGTGGAATTGTTTCAATGGGGGAATGCAGTTGGCTATTTCACTAGAGCATTGTTTGTAAAAGTATCGATAGAATAAAGAGAGACATAAGGCTCATAAGACAAGATAAGCTTTGGGCGAATGTATACTTTGTAGATTATAGCCAGAAGAAGATAAGAGTTTCTTACATCGTCTGAGGAAACCTAAGCATTTCGCGGTATTTCTAGCGACGTCAAATATGTTGTCATTCAAGAGAAAGATGTTGGTGATACACATACCGAGTATGGATAGATTATCAGTTTCCTTGATGCAAGTGCCATTCATTGATAACGGCAGTGGGGGTACGTTGAATGACAAGAGACAGCACTGTATTTTCGATGAATTAAATTTTCCCGCGGTTTTTTATTTCCAATTAGACGATGCTGCTAAGATCGGAATTTAATGAGCTTATCATACGGTGCCGTTACAGTTCTTCATTCGAAGCACAAGGATGTGAGCCTGGAAACGAATATAAAAAGCTGAGAATCGGAGTCAAAACGGAGCCTTGGGGAACACCATCATTTATTTGGTAAAACGTAGACTGAAAGCCTTCCAAAACAACTAGGATTGAATGGTAAGGTAATTTCTAATCCAACGAATAAGATGCTAAAATCATGAATTTTGGATAAAAGAGTTCGGTGCAAAACTCTATCAAATGCTTTAGAAATATCAAGCGCAATAATTTTACTTTCACCAAAACGATGGAAGGATTGGTTCCAGTGTTCCGTGATATACACAATCAGATCATTAGTGGACCTATTACAATAGTAGTACCTCGTGGCATGATTGTTAATGTGTTGGACTGTCATCCCGAAGGTCTGGGTTCGATTCCAAGCCGCTGCCACCTAAAAATAGAAATATTGTTTCTATCTATATATGTTTTCCATCCACTTGTAAAGAGGCCAGTGGAGTATACGATATATGAAAAAGTTTTCGCAATAGTTTTACCAGCGTAGAAAAACAACTTTTAAGTACAATAGGTAAGATACTAGCTGGACCAATTATTTTCTTCAAGTATTGGCAAAGGGAAATGAATTTGGTCACCAAAATTTTAGCAAAGGGGTCACTTTACACTGTGTGGCTCTGCTGGATTCGACTATCGATTCCGGTAATCTTTTAAAAAAACACTTACATCTTACTTGGGTATTACCTTTCACAGTACAAACAAAATATGAAGCGATAAATCTCTTCTGACACCAACCCACCCCTCCCCCTTTCTCTTTATTTTGGCTACGCTCATGTCTTTTATCATCTACTATCACACAACATTTCTAGTGGACATCAAGAAGACACGCATGAAATGTGACAAACAACACTCTGTACCGTCTCTCCAACAACCAACCATCATTATAATAGACCTAAAACGCATCAGACTAAGAAGAACAACCGGCTCCGCTTACATAACCCCAACCATCCTCCGCAAAAGCTAAAAAAAGACCGGCTTTTGAGTAGAGCAGAACAGCCATCAGAAGAGTAGCAGAGGTTTAAATAACTCTCAGATGGTGATCATTTTGCATCAAGTGACAGGCAGACGACTTTCACTGACATTATTACACCGCCCGACAATGATGGTATAGTATACACATTAATCGAGCTCCGATAAAAAAAATAACAACAACAACAACCTAACCCAGTTTCCCTTCGAACTAAAATATAAAAAAAATGGATATTTTTTTCGCCAACAACCAGTTTTGGTCGGGCGTCGTTTCCCTTGTTATGTGATGTTGTAAGAAGGCTGAGATATACATAAGTGACGGTTGCAAATATATCCTTGCAACTTCACGCAGAAAAAAAACAAGTTAAAATAAGTCGTAGACAACAACAGGATGGGAAAAAAACAAAAACTACATTCTACGCCCCGGAGAAGGCCTATAGCAACAATAACAACTTCTGGTGCATATAAATTAAAAAAAAAAAACATGAACGGCGGAGTAACAAGAAAGTCTTTGAAGCCCATCAGTGGGTCCTCGGAGGTCGGAGTGAAAAAAAAAGAAAAAATATGGAAAGGGGCTCGAATGCTCAAGAAACAAAAGTGACAGTAAAGGCAAGTTTACTGACAATAAATGAGAAAGTTGAACCTACCTATTAGAGTTTAATTAAAATATTATACGAATGCTGCCTGTCGCATAAGCTAATTGAATACTTTTTTTCGGATTAATATTTAGCAAACTTATGGGACAACTTGATTTATTTAATTTCTCTTGGAATTTTCGCTTGAGTACCTATTATTTATAATTATAAAAATACCTATACCTGTATATGTATATATTTTTAAGGAATTAAGGATTTCAAATCGGCTCATGTTTCATCAATTTGACGTTTAAGTAAATTAATGAGATATTTTTTTTGTGTCTGAACTTTTCTTAAAGGTTTGATGAAGAAGATGAAGTTTTTTGAAGGTGCGTTCGAATCTTGAAATTATGTTAAGGATTTAAAATTTACTACGCAATTTTAACATATTTTTGTGATTTTGAAATTTGATCTCGAACAAAATAATAGGTTTATGATGGCTTTGACACAGTACACTCCTTTATATTGTGTGCCTTTGACTTATAAATTCTTCAACTTTCACATCAGGTGGTATTTTATTATTTTAAGGAATTTCAAATTAAATGATGATGATACAAAGTGTACGGCGTATAGGGTAGGATGGTGGCTAAAAATTGAAAGACGACTCCTTTTAAGTCAATGTTAAAAATTTTCAAATGAGTTATAAAATTTTAATTTATTTATGTATGTTTCAAAAATTCTCCCAAGCTGATTAAAAAAAATGTAAGAATAATCAACTGAATTTAGTGTTTACTAGACTTCTATAGAAAGAAAACAAATGACAAGCCCCAATCGCATCGATATCAAAATGGCAATCAACATGTTTAATGTTTCTCCAACAAGGGGATTGTCTGGCCTACCTCACCTCACAACTTCAATCTGGAATAATTGGAGAAAGTTGCCCGTGGCTTTATGACATCACGTCAATGGAGGGACTATCATCATCAGCAAGTCCAGTTACTTACGTAGACATATAATCGGAAGGCACCCAAATACTGTACGTGAATCATTCATACAGAACCAGCGAGTTGCATAAAAACTAGAGCAGTATAATTGAAAAAGGGAAATAAGTGCCAAAAATCGAAAATCAGTTTTTGTTTTTAATTTATTTTTCTTTTGACGTTGGTACGCATGATAATTGACATTTGATAAATTATTTTTGCTATTTATTTAATGATTCAAACAACATTTTCAAAGATTACAGACAGTATGCAGATTAAATGACGTAAATGTGATCACGATAGGTGAATAGTTTTAAAAATTAAAAGAACGATTAAAAATAAAAATCAATTAAATTAAAATTTAATTTAAAACAAATCCTTATACTACAAAAATAAGTTTTTTGTTCTTTGTTTTAGGCAGCTTTTACTAATAGCAAATTATTGAAAATTGTTTAACTAATTTTGTAAAATTGCAAAAAGTATAATTGTATGGCAGGTAACGTTTATTTTGGTTCTATGAAAAAATGAAAAAAAAACCTGTCGGGGAAGTGATCAAAACTTTGGGTATATAAAAATGCACATATCCCAAAAAAAGCTATTTAAAGTGTTCAGTCTTCATATTTGAAATCATCACAACGGCAAAGAAGATCCATGAACAAAAATGAATCAATTTGGGTTTTACAAATTTTTCTTCGATAAAGCGAATTCAAAACTTCAAATGATTAGAGGCTTCCTAACACAACCCATAAAATGCTTGTTGAATAACTACCTGAACAGAATGGAGACGGAGCTAAAACTGGAATAGCTGTCAAAATGTTGAATACACACAAATCCAATAATACCAACAGAACACGACGCAGCTGCAGACGGATCTGCAGACGCATCAGCTGAACAAGTTGGCCAACTTTTGAGTGAAATTCAACAACTTTTTAAATTTTTTGTAACACGGAACAAATATGTCTAGGAGACCCTAGTAATTGTTTTGGCTTCTTTCAACAACTTGGACATTTTATAAATCTACCATTTTTGTTACTGGAAACAACAAGAGTTCAAAGAATAAAGAATAAACTTGTTGAAAAGTTGATAAATTTCAACTGACAGTTGCGGACTTGTTCGAAGTTAACAAATTAAATAAACGCTTGCAGTAGTATTTATCAAGTAATGGATGACTTGTTGTTCTATGTTATAGCTTATTGCCCCCACGGGCTTATAACACAGAACAACAAGTCAACGAGTCAACAATTACTATGGTGTGTTCAATAATTTTGTAACTCAATAAGAACCGTAATAATTGTAAACTGGAAAAAAATCTCTCGACTTGTTGAACCAGTTGAAAAAAGTACCTATTTCTTCCACCATGAGTCGTAAAATTCCAAAAAAAAAATATTTTATCTAAGACTAGCGGTTTTCTGTTATTAGTGGCCGAACTTAATTTTTTGAAGAAGATACCTTCTGTAAGATAAACAACATTTCGTACACCGCACACGGACAACACATATGGCTCTATTTCAAAGTCAATTTTTCTTAAAATATATTTTTCTATTTTAGATTCCTCACTATCACTATTTGATTCAGAATAAAAATTAAATTAAAACATTTTGCTAACCAAATACTTTACCACTTAATAAATTCTAAGCAATTTCCCTGGATTCCATCACTTGATAAACACTAATTTCTATCTTGTTGACTTCGAACAAGTCCGGAACCATCAGTTGAAATTTATCAACTATCAACAAGTTTATTCTCTATTCTTTGAACTCTAGTTATTTCCATTTATAGAAACGGTAGATTTATGAAATTTCCCACTTGTTGAAAGAAGCCAAAACAATTGTTAGAGGTCTCCTAGACTTATTATTCTGTGTTACACAAAATTTCTCATAATTTGGTTTTGGACTATTTTTAGTTAAAACCTTGGCCTTTAAAAAAAAAAGCACAAGGATATAGTGAGGTGTTCCGTTAAACATATTTGACATTCGAATTTTTGTTCAAAGATTTTTAAAGAATTATTGTGCTGCGATAAGAAATTTATCAGGGAAAGGAATTCTGACTTTTTAGTTCATATTTAATCGAATTAGACATGGAGTTGTGAAGAATGTTGTCAGTTCACAGCTTCACAGATCGGGAATTAATCGCCAGTACGTATTTATATTCTTCTCTCAGGTCCAACTAGTAGAATCCGAAAAATATAGAGGGCAGCATAGTTTGGAAAACTATTTGTTTTCCTAGGAATTGCTTCATTTGTTTTTTTTTTTTTGTTCACTTTCATTAAAGTTGTCCCTGAAACATGAAAAGGTCAAAAAGAATTTTAACTTGATCGTTTTGCGTCTTCTTAAGAACGTGTGAAAAGAAGTAAGTTCCTATTATTAAAAGTCTATCAGAAATAGTTGCCAATGTTTCAAATTTTGAAACATAAAAATATTAGGTAGTACCTTCATTGTATGTACCTTGTTTAAAAATTTTAAAGACAAAAACGTCGTACAAAATAAAAATGTTTTTGAGAACTAAACACATTTGTGGATTAAACCACCGAATTATATAAATCATGGAAAATTACTGCCCAAAACCTTTTGTGGAAGTGGGTTTAATTTCTATCTGTACCTTCGTTGTTGTTTCTGTTCTCTTATAACATTTAATTTTCCCTACACGAATGATAGGTTAGGTTATGTGAAATTATAAAATTTAAGTAGGTAATTGATTAAGCAAACTAATGCGAGTAATTCAACCATAATGCGAAAAGTATAAGTCAGTAAATACAAAAATTGCAAAAAAATAAGCCTTAAATTAGGTCAAATCAATTTGAGGAAAGGCATCGATGTAATCTGAAAATCAATATTTCAAAATTATATAAAATATTACGAAATTTTAGCAATTTTAATTGAAGACCTTAAACACAGTTTTAAGTTGGTTAAAAGAAATTAAATATAAAAAGTCTGCGCATGATTTCCTCATTATGAATGACCTTCCTCAAAATGATTAATGATTTCTAATGTATTAAAAATATTTAGGTGAAAAGGGGTCTATATTTGTATGTTATAAGTAAAATACAAAAAAAAAACCTTTGTGAGAAAAGCATCTACCACATTACCTTGACAAACTTATTATTAAACATTAGTTTTTCCAAACAAAAAGGGACAAATAAATATGTCAAGTATTACCTATATAGAAACATAAAGCTAAATAAATAAAAGACAAAATAATGATGATAAATGATGTAATTTATCACAATCTTATAGATAACTTAAGATTCCTTTCATCTTTTGAAGAAAAAAAAATCATGTTTATTTGCGCATAAATCAATCTCTGGCTAGCAGAAGCAGCAGCATCAGCATCAGAAACAGCAGATGGATCTTTTCTATATTTACACAATACTGATTTTTTGTTTTCTTTTTATTATTATTTTAAATATGAATACATTTTTTTATGTTTAAAGTTTCAATTGCACAACGTCCGACTGTTGTTTCCATCACATTATCATAATTTAAGACGTACTAACCATACATCCTCATTCATTTCATTACCAATTCTATGTATTTCGTGTTTTATGTATCTACCTAGACAAAATATGGAAGATCCGAGTGCCCATCAAAGAGTATGTACCTACCTATTATTAGAAAATAGCTAATGACTTCATGTCGCACCAACAAAAGCATCTCAAAGCAATGTTGGTCTAACATCATTAGACATTCTACAACAACGAATTCCAATGAGCAATTGATTTAATCAAAAGCTTTGCGAGCACCTGCCGCACCAATCAATGACAGCATAATAGCAACTACAATCAACTTGCTTGCTAACACCAACTCCCTACCTGTCAATTGTTTTCATAGATTAGATTAGAGGTTAGCAGCTTGTTAAAATTTAAATATTTAAACATTAAATTAGAAGTTTGAAGAAAAAAAAATAATAATTAAACATAAACGGACAACAAAGTGGCATTTCGTTATCGCCGCAAGTGTTCGTTCGTCAAAATCAATTCCCCCATCATCAGCATCACCATCAACATCTGAAACTATAGTTAGGTAGTCACAATCAACTAACTGATGAAGCAATTAACAATTTTCCAGAGGCACATTGCCATGTTTTATATTGGCATCGGAGGCACACTCTTGGCGGCCAAGGTGGAATAAGCTACCACCTTGCCCCAGTCTTGCCAATTTAACACGAAGAAGGGGCTACATCATGAACATCGACATCAATATCGTCATTATCCGACCCTCTCGCAATGAAAGGCTTGTGTTCTAACTTTAAGCATCAGCTAGAGGCGATGGTATATACCGAAACTACATCAGCTGTGATTTTACGTAATTGCTGTCAAAAATCATAAATGCAACCATAGCAACCCGGAGATTAATTGTCCTTGATTTTGTGCGGCAATATAGATGTTAGAACTTCTACACTCAGACAAATTTGAGAAGACTTCAATAAAAGCTTTATTGGAACGTCTTTGAACTTAAAACGATATAATCGGATTTTACCTGAACTGACAGCATATTTTGCTCAAATAAAAAGAAAATGTTTAAGTTTCAAAAAATTATTAAGTTAATTTTTTTTTTTAAATGAAATAAAAACATACAAAAGATGATAGTGTCTATGGTATTGAACAGTTACCATCAGTTAACTGACAACGTTTAAAATGATTTTGGGAATATGGGCTCAAATTTAGCTCAATTTAGCTAAACGAATTTATCGACAGTTATTCTGGTGGTATGCGGAATTGCGCAATTATTGTTTTTACACGCAATATTTGTTTACTGTTTATTGAGCATAAATAAGTTTATGGAAAATAGTTTGAGCAAAAATCATCTGTCAGCTGTCAAATTTAATGATTGTAGAAACATTGTTCCTAGTTCTGAAACCAAATTTCTTAAAAAAACACTTTTTCAACGAATAATGGTGAGAAGTGTTGTTGTGGAAGTAAGTCTATTCATTGTGAAATGACAAACTGAGCGCAAATTATCTGTCAGCTGTCAAATATACTGTCCCTTAAAACAGTTATACAAATTTGAAAACAAAATCTTTATAAAGTAAACTGGATTATATGAAAGTTGATATGGACTTTATTCAGGCGTAAGTTTATTCATGGTGAAATGGAAAAATATAATGAGCACACTGAGCAATCAACTGTCAGCTGTCAACAGAATAGAAGTTCGTAGTTTCGAATATATCGATTATGAGATGTTATTTCCTAGAAGTAAATGTGTTTCTATGGTTAAAAAAAAAATATTTTGGGTCTTTATTTCAATGAATATTTCCACCTTGATTTTTGTATTCCAAAACGCCAATTTCCAATAAAACCAGTTAAAATTTCTCTTAGTGTACCCCGTTCATGCAAAAAAACTGCATTCCATACTTAAGCTATGATGAATTTAATAAAATAAAACTAAAAGTTGAAAGCCGATAGAGTGGGCGTGAGAAAGCTGCTGTTTAGATGTTAATGCTACTGACTAAACTAATGATAGAATGTTTCCAGTTTTATCTCAAGAATGAAAGAAGGAACGAATACAAAAAAAAAAACTGAGAAAATTAATGAAACCAGCGGACGTTGACTCTTTCGAGATGCGGAATGATTAATTGTGTAGGCGAGAACGGACAAAACGGGTCGACGGGGCGGTAACGCCGCCGCCGCCGCCAACAACGCCGCTGTTAACTCTGTGACCGCTCATTATGCTGAGATAAAAAGTGTGCAGTTCCATCGCCGTCGTCGTCGTCGTGGTAGTGGAAAGTGAATTTACGAGTTCAAGGTTGCGACGACGCACGACGAGAGTAAAGAAATATAGGCAAGCAACTTAATAAACTTGAACGAAAGTAGTTCGTTGATAAAACGCTGTGGGCGTATGAATGGAATCGAAAGCTTTTTTTTTCGACTCTGTTATAATGGTCTAAGATATGAACGAAATAAGTTTCATTTTTTTTGTTATTGTTGTTGCTGTTATTTTGAGGTTAAAGTGCTGATGATGTTGGGATTAAAATGAAAAATTATATGCTTTTGCTGTGGGAAATCCGTATACTCTCTGTGTGTAGAGAGATAGATAATGAAACATCAACGAAATTGAAAGGAAACTTCTTAATGATAGATATACACGCAAAAGATGTTTAAGTAATGGCCAAAGACGATGGATGATGTAGCGGCGGCGGCGGCGGCGGCAAAGAGATAGATGTTACCCGAGTGTCTGCGGCGGCCTTCAATTCCACTAATGATTAAATCATGTAACATTTTTTGTTTCTCTTCTTTTGGCTGTCACCTGTCAAATGTTTATGATTATCATCTTTGATGAAAAAGATGGTTAAATGGACAACATCACGATTAACTAATGGCATCATCATGAAAATAAGATAAGAATTCTTGTCTACTTGTGAGATTTCATCATGTTCTTATAGCCTAATTGAAAATCTGAAGATTTTTTTTGTATAAGAATTGAGGTAGGTAGACTTGATGGGTTTTTTTTTTCTGAAGGATGTTTGGGATTTTGAACTCTGACTTAAGACCCGTCTTACAGACTTGATGATGTTTAAAAATATTTAACATTTTATTTTGTTTAACTTAGACATAGTGTTTTTAGCTCAGTCAATTACTGGAAACGTATAAGTAGTCGAAGATACCTTCATGATACGACCTCCCTTCATTGAGTTACCAGATAGAAGGTACCTATACAGTCTTGTAGAAGAGTCCAAAAACACAATATATGAGCATGTGCTGTCTACCAAAATGGAGTTGGTATAGGTTGCCAGGCTTTGGAGTTCAATTTTTTTGTCTTTGGTACCCGAGTATCCGTGTGTCTCGGGTACACGAGTACCTAAAAAAGTATCCATGTGTATTGTAAAATGTTTGCTTACTTGGTTACCTGGCTTGTTGAAGTCGGGTACCCGGATATTTTGAGTACCCGAAGAACCAAAGTAGCGTAATTTTAAATTCAATATGGCGGACGGCCCAAAATGGCGGAATGGTTAATTTGTTTTTTTGAACTCCCATTATTTGGGTATAAAATGAGAGGGTGTGCTAAGAAGGATGCGAATATAAAGTGACTTTCTTCTTTATCCAATATGGCGGACCACCGCCCAAGATGGCGAAAAACTTAATTTTGATCACTTCCATGGTATCGGTATCAAATGAAATGGGTTATTAAGAAAAAATATTAAAATAAATGGTAAAAAAAACACATTTTAAAAACATGCTTTAATAAGAACATATTAAGTTAATGATACACAAATTTTTTTAAGAAAACAAGCTTTAATTTGAATAGACCTATTCTATTCACAAGTACATAAATCGCGCGACAAGCTTTTTTATCATATAAATTTGTTCAATGTAAAAAATTAATGGGTTTGATTGAATTAAAAGTTTATTTTCTTCTTTTTAAAAATAAAAGTTAGTTCTTGAAAATGTTTTTCAAACATTATTTCATTTTGAATTGAAAAAAAAAAACTGTCCAAATATTTTGTCAAAGCTTATTTTATGAATTTTCTACGGGTTATCAGCTGTAGTTTTTTCAACATAAATTTTTTTCGCAGACCAAAAAAGTAAATAATTTTGTTTACATTACGAAGGCGGTGCAATAAGTCCCTGAAAATTAAAAGGGGTGCTTTTTTGAAAAAAAAAACTTTTTTCTCGAAATAATCTTCTTTTAGCACGATGCACTTCACCAAACGTTTTTCAAATTTTAAACGTAAATAATTTTGTTTACATTACGAAGGCGGTGCAATAAGTCCCTGAAAATTAAAAGGGGTGCTTTTTTGAAAAAAAAACTTTTTTCTCGAAATAATCTTCTTTTAGCACGATGCACTTCACCAAACGTTTTTCAAATTTTGTATTCTTCCAAAAAAAAGTTTTTTTTTAAAGCCTCAAAATATTAACATTTCTTCATATTAGGAAATATAGGAAATAGTGGCAGGGGGCCAAACCCGGTGAATAAGCTGGATGAGATAGTAACTGGTATCTCGATTCATGCAATTTCTACCGTTGAGACCCTTGTGCGCAGAAGCTTTGTCTTGGAAAAGAATTTTTTTCCTCGCCAAAGAGGGTTTTTTTTCTTTAAACCAATTTTGAATCGCTTCCGCGTAATAAACACCGGCAATCGTCAAACCTTTCTTAAGCAAATCGATATGATGGATGACACCTCCAAACAAAATGTCCCCATCACAGTGTTTTTTGTCTTTCCATCGGGTGATTAGAGCGTTCTACGTCATTTTTGCTGGAACGCCGACTTAAAGCAAATTTTTCATAAATCCAATAGTAGATGGAAAATAGTCCGCATATTACTTTTGGAGCTTTTCTTTGATTTCCTTGATGAATATTTTGCGCAAAAAATAATGTTTTATCAGTCCTCGAAGTTCGAATTTCTGCTTTTCAACCGCTTCTGATAAAAACAAAACCATTGGACAAATATGAGTACAAATTTTAGGACATTCATATGAAATATTCTTCATGACAACCCAATTGTTGGAATTGAGATTGCATGGTCATAAGTATAAATTTTCAAGGACTTATTGACCGGCCCTGGTAAGATACTTTTAAACAAGAATTTCCACACTCATATGTTTTTAAAAGAAATTTCATATTTAAAATTGAAAATACTTTTTAATTATTTTCTAAATAATTTTCACCAGCATATTTCGACCTTTTTTTTAAATGATAGCACTTTATTTGAAAGTTATAATGCCTCGTGTTAACTGTTAAAGCTTTGACTTTGTACATATTTTTAATCAAGAAATCAAGTGAACATTTTAAGTTGATAAATGTTTGCTAAAGGAAATTAGTGTCTCTAAAATATTCCAATTTACAAAATGTAGGTACCATCATTACCAAAAGCAAAAAAAAAAACTTTATGTAATATTTTTTTTCTGATGAATCTACCAAATGCTGCTGATGACGAACGGTTATTAAAAAAATTTGAATATTCAGCCACCATGTGACATTTTCAAATGACGATCACAGGGACATCATTTCCTTGTTGAGCGAGGTTCATAATGACTTGATTGCATCATTTTTACACATTTTTTTCTGCTTGAAATTGCTTTCTCGTGTTTGATGTTGCCTACCATTTCAGTTGTCGTCCTTCTAACTTTTGATAAACTCATCAATTCATATTTTGTTCGGTTCTCTTTTGTTGATTCCACACAATTTTCAAGAACTTTTCCGGTGGTGTAAACTTCTACTTAAAATGAACCTTGTTTCTTGTCGCTGATGCCTAGATACATTCACATTAAAGTTATATCACACTCATCAACAACTTTAGCAGTAAAATCATACAAAAGTAATAAACTGCAGCGCATGGTGAATGTATGGTGGATGGCTCCTTGTATAATTTGTTTACTAGCTTGTAACAAGTTTCGTGCCTATTATTCTATTCAAATATTTAACAAATAATTTTCACATGGATGGTGGATGGTGGGTGGTGGGTGGCATAGGGAGGAAAGGCTTTTCCTATAGGGAAAATGCCATTTTACAATTTTACAAAATTCATGCAAGGACATATACTTTTAAGTTTTTGTTTCCCTTTTCTCTCTCTCCATAAATTTCTGTGATGTGAGGAACTTTGAGGAAACAAAAAGAATTCTAGTTGCTGAAGTTGAAATAATTGAAGTCAAACATGATTCTCTGCAGAACGAGCATATCTACACACGAATGTGGCACACTTTATGAAAAAACTATGATGTTGGAATTTTCCTGGCACACACCCATCCCCATATCGTTGTTGGAATATATGAAATATCTACAACTATACTCTCTTCCTCGCCTCACAGGAGAATCGATTTTTATCTCGAAAAAGAATATATATACCGTCCTCAGCTTTCTTTGACGGCAGATGGCATTGACATGGCATCAGCTTCTTCTAATATGTACCACCATCTACCATCACCTTAGCCTTTATACCCATCGACGACGAGTGAGTGCCAGGCTGTCTCTCTAAATATTTTCTGTCGCGAACGCAAAGCCATTTACAAAATGTTGGCCCTTTCCATCGAAGAGCCCTAGAGATTCTTATCACACACAAGCACTGTTGCCAGTTTTCAATCACATCTTCCATTACTTTAAGGGTTGGGATGTGTATTTATGGTTAGGGGTTGGATGTTGTTAAGGTGGTATAGCTCCGCTCTGTCTCGTGTATGTTTTTTGTTATAGCTAGAGGAAAATTATTTTCTAATACTCTTGATGCCTGGGCTGAAGAGATACATATAATACTCGGCGGCGTGTATACGAGAGAGAGAGGAGAGGACTTTAAATAGATTTCATAAAAAAGGGGTTCCAAACTGGTATGGCGTTGTTAATATCCAAATGGATTCTTAATTATAGTACGCGTGCCGTTTTACCTATGCAAAAAGCAGAGGAAAACACCCTATTGCGTAGTTTGTAGTGTATGGAAAATCCTGTTTTCCTTTTGTTGTTATTTGTGTTTGCTTACAAGTTTAAGGTGTTACATTGATGTATAAGGGATCGAATGAAAATAAGTTGATAAAGGTCCCGCATTAGAGTGATGAATTCGGAAGAAGATGGATTCTTGAGATCAACCAGGATGAATAAGAAGAGTGTTGCTTAAATAGGAAAATTTTCTTTTGAAAAGCCATTCGATATTTTGGATTATCTGAAAGCTTGAGATTTTAATTATGGGTATAAGAAACACACAGTACAGTGGGTTAAGACTGAAGGGTCTTATAAAAAAGAACTTTTATTTGGGGTGAAGGAACTAATTCGGAATTTCATAGATGAATGAAGCGCAGTTTAGTTGAATAAGGGTAAATTTCCATAAGAAAATTGCTTTTCAGTATCTCTTTGTTTCCAGAGAGAAAAAAAGTTATGGGGAGTTTTGTTGAGGTAATAATAGTAAGACCTTGAGAAAAAGACTTGACATTGATTGTCATGAATTTTAGTTTTTCAGTATACAAAATTATGGCATGTCTTTGCTGGTCTTAAATTCTTAATACCAATGGAAAAAGACAGCAAAATTAATGTTCAAAATGCAGTTTTTGAATTAGGTTTTCAATACCTGACACTTAACTTGTAAATATATGCCCCCTTAAAAGTGGTCAGTTTTTAGCGAATTTTAGTCAAGGCCCTGGAAAGTTTTTTGTAGACGAAGAAAACTTGTCAAATACTCACGAGGTCCTTGTTAGTATAAATTAAACAAAAGATCCCGGGAACAACGACCAAGTAAATCAAGTTTGCTTTTTTTTTAAGTTGCCTCTCGAGGCTTAAGATTAGGAACAAAACGAGCAAGGTTCTATAGAAATGCGATAGTAACCCTTGCCAGGGCCTTGTTAACATCAATGTGTATCTATTTATAGCCTTGCTTAAAACTAGGTGTTTTTCCAGCATGCAGGGTTGCAACGGCTCGAACGATCAATTAATGTTTTTAACCTTTTTGTTCATATCATTTAGAAAGAAATACAAAATCCGTTATGGAAACAGTATAGGTGCCTGCCCTAAGACAGCGACATTGGCAACATGAAAAAGCGCTAGGGGGAATAAACCAATTTTGTTTGAATGCTTTGAGCTTTGAGAAACAATAAAATTATAAATCCAGTCCGCTAGAGATTTTGAGTCAATAACGTCAAATATCGTCCGACAGATGTTTGGTGTGAGGAAGGGATACGAAAATTAATATTTTTTTTAAATTGGTTACTGTGAAATCTTAATTGAATGATATCTACAAAGTCTTAGCAAAAGTACCTAATCAAAATAATAATAAATAAATCAGGTGGTCCAAAAGTTCGGGGGAGAGGGGACTAGGGCCTAGTGACTACGAATGCTTAACAATTTCTGTGCGTCTTTCGGCAAGAATGGAAACTAATCAAAATGATAGAATTTAATTGAAAAACATTCCTAAAAGTGATAAGATTGATAAGAAAATTAATTGAAAGGTAATAGAAACGAACCGCATGTTATACAAGAAAACCTTAATTAAAACTTATTGCAAAGGGATTTATGAAATAATCTTAAATTACCGATGAAGCAATTAGCACAAGCACAATACTTACTGACTGACTGACCATGACCAAGTATAGAATGTCCATCTTAGCCGCAATACAACACATACTACTCCTTGTTACACAGATATTGCAGCTGTCTGTATCATAAATTCTTCAAAATAACTCATTAATTTCGAATTAAACACACCCAATCCTGTGATTAATTATATAATATATTTGTGTAGGTCGTTGATGAAGCCTACCACATATATTCGGCGTCTTCTACATACATAATATATGCATGGAGTATTATAGGGTATATATGATAATGTGATTTAACGTATACAGAAAACAAGCACATTAGGTCCATTATATAGCTTGAAAACGCTCACTCTTGGCATATCTCACAGTAGGCAGTATAATGAAACAACCATCCTTCTCACAATAAATTCGACAGTCGACACTAAAAATAATTTATCTACCTTGAAGCAAAATTAGGCGCGCTCGCTTTAAACAACAAAAACTATACTGATGCAAGTGAAGAAACACAAAGCCTCCTGATGCATGCTAGTCATATGATGCACCTCGAGTTCGGATCGGAACCGACCAACCGACCGCACCACACCACACCACATCACATCAAACTCACACCAGCCAGAGTAAACTCTTTCACTCATCACCATCAAACATCTCATGCGTCATGGATACCAATTAATTAAATTATTTAAATTTTTTGATGCAAGTGCGGAGCAAAATGGATGTTGTTTGCGCTTTGAATATGGTAGAATGCATAAGTTGTGGTGAATTTTTGAAATTCAAATAAATAATTACCTAGCTATCAATCCAAACATAGCAAGCAGTCTAGCTTTTTCAAGGAAAAGAGCACCTAATGATAGTTTTTGGATAGTTTGGATCGTAAAAACAGCAGCGACAGCACCAACATCAGCACCACATCAAAACAAAGGAAGCAATTTTGCATGGCAAATTAGGAGGCAAGAGTCTAAATTTTCGAAATTAACATCTAACACCCACAACAGCCACATCAAAAGAGGCGTAGGGGAGCGGCATATATGTAGTTAGCTAATTACACCAATTGCTTACAGTAGGGTATGTAAAGTGCTGTAGAAAAATCGAAATTCAATGAATCTTAAAGCTTTTTAAAGCTGAAGCAACAACAGGGAACAATAATATCGGCTTTCATTTTTATTTTTGAAATGTCTTAAGAAACTGATATATGAATACAGAATCTATAGTGAAAATGAAAGAATCTTAAAAAAAAATTAGTCGTGAAATTTTAAAATTCACCTTCCATAGCTCCTACAGCCATAATTAAATAGTCGGAAAAAAACGTCGTGAAAAATTCCCAAAATTTACTTTTCACATCTTCTATATAGTGAAAAAGAAACAATTATAAAAACCGTTATGCTGAAATTCTCAAATTATCTTCCATGGCTTCGGTAGTGGAGATGAAATAATCAAAATCATCGCTTAATTCTCAAATTCCTATCACAGCTTCTATATAATCACAAAAAACGTATTCGTGAAATTTTAAAAATCACCTTTTATAGCTTCTACAGTGATATTGAAATAGTCAGAAAAAGATTAACCTACCACATCTTCTTTAGTGAAAACGAAACAATCATACAAAACGTCATTCTGAGATTCTCAAATTATCTTCCACAGCTTCGGCAGTAAAAAAGAAATAATCACAAAAAAAATATCGTCACTAAATTCTCAAATCTATCATTCACAGCTTCAATATTGAAATGGAATTAATCACAAAAAACGTTAAAAACCACCTTGTGTAGCTCCCACAGCGATATTGAAATAGTCAGAAAAAACATCGTTGTGAAATTCCCAAATTTAGTGAAAAGGAGACAATCATAAAAATATCGTCGCTAAATTCTCAAATTTACCTTGCACAACTTCTATTTTTAAATATAACTGATTGACAGTAATGTCAAACGATTTCACCTGTCATTAACTTTTTTCCTTGACGACACCATCTACAGTTGAATAATATTGCATCTGAAAGATTGTGTGAAATGCATTTCCTTTTCTTTTTATCCAAGGTGAGAAGGCAGGTTCATTTCACAGCTTGTACATATCTTACAAAACATTTTGCCGAGAAAAAGACAACAATATGGAAAGAAACAGATTGTGGGACGTATTCAATTTATATTTCACAAAAGTTAGCAAATTGTTTATCAAATTTACTTTGAAAATTTTAGCTTCAACTTTTAAGTCCAGTTCTTAACTCTTGATGTGAAATGAAAAATGGATACATAACAAACAACCATTTATGTGAAATTAAAAAAGTAGTGAATGCATTCCACAATCTTCATATGGCCATACTTCCAATTTTTCAGTGTGAAATCACAAGGAAAAAGGCTTATACAGTGTAGGAATGTTTTAAAATTTTCATAATAAATTCGTTTTGGATTAAAATAGAAGCTTTGGAATGTTAAGTTGAAAATTTCACGATGGCGATATTTAATAAATTTAAAAATAATTTAAAATCTGAGCTTAATTTTTTTCAATTTTATAAATTTGATGCCTGAATGTAATTTATTTTTGAAATTAAAAAAAAAACTGCTTTACATACATACTACCCCACTGTGCCATAGTTTTAAACTGGAATTTTTTTGTTGTCGCTTCACTTCGTTTTTCCTTTGATATGGTAAACTTTTAGTCTGCACACAGTAATTACTAGATGGTGATGATGGTTTTTATAGATATTTTGAAAGTATGCGGTTGACGTTGACTGCACAAAAATTCACCTGATGAAAATTGAAAACAAATAATATGAAAATGTGTCAAAGGCCAACCAAAAACCAGCAAAATGCCAATTACTTGGTTTTGGCTGCTACATGATGAACAGAAAATAACCGTTAATAGTATATAAGTTGTGCAAGTTGACCAAATGTTGTCATTAACATTTACTATACTCATTTGCTTTGGTTGAGTTCAGAGGTATTATAGGGAGACCAAGAGAGTTCAAAGAACTCATATGACCCAACAACACAAAAGTTATTAGATACATGGTCACAACCACAACTAGTTAGGTGCATTCGTATATATAAATGTATAGGTACCTATATGTAATTAGAAGATGTGACGAAACCATAATGCTTTGTTGTAGATTGCAGGCGGCTACACCTGTCTTGTTTTATTTATTGATCATTAAATTGAGTAATCCCCAAACGATACATCGTCGTTGGCTAAGACGATGGCGACTATGACGACCCAAACGACCGACGACGCGACTATATGTGAAAGGGAAATCAGTAAATGGATGAGATCTGTCTATCATCGGAATTGACGACTTTAATCGAATCGTGTCTAAAGCAGACGTTGATTAATGTCTAATGCACACGTTTGTACTGAGAGGTGATTAAGGTTAAGATTCGATTGCAATTTAGTATGAGTAAGATGTTTTCAGGGCCCTTTATACTCATTTAATATGCGGAGATATTCATCGTTTGAGCGATTGTTTATGTACATTTATCATATCAAACAAATATAAAAACACAACGATTTTAAGTGTAAACAAGATGATTTCTTTGTGTATGAAGGTTCAAGCATGTTTTCGTTTAAGATTAAGTTGTTTTGTTTTTGTTATTGCTTCGGAATAGGATTTATAGGTTTTTATTTATGAACACGACCTATAGAAACTTTAATTAAGCTTTCTAAATAAGTGAAATTTTGTTTGTTAATGTCAACCCATAAACCAGGCCCAGAAAAGGTTTTATAAGAACCAAAAATCAAATGGAGGTTTATTGTTAGGGACATGTACCTTCACTAAATTTAAAACTTTTCACGCCTCAGCTTCAATAAAAAAAAAAATATAATCGATTGGCAAATGTCGGTTTTTCTTTACTAACTCATACATATATTTTTCTTATGTATTGGGATCAGAAATTAGATAGGTGCATCGTATATCCCCAGTAGAGTTTGTGGAACGTATTCACATAATTCATTCCACATTCAAGTAGGGCTGCTAAAAAAGTTAAATGGACTTGAAAGAACGTTGTAAATCGACATCAGGGATAAACTGATCACTTATCATTCCTTTAGAACTAGGAGCATTATTTTTAGAAGATAAATGCGAAAGGCACATTTGATGATATCTACATACATTTCTTTAAGTAACGATCAAATATTTAAAAACTTTAAAACTGGTATGAAATTTAAATTAATCTTTTTCTCAAAACCTTTCATTGTCAAATTGGAGTTCCAGCGACCTTATCAAATGTCAGGCAGACTATTTCTAAAATCCTTTATTGTCAAATTTAGAGTTCCACACAGGAGCCACTTAGGACCACTATGTTTTAAATCTCAATGTTATTAAATTTTGGGCGGTGAAATATGAAATTGGAGATTTCAATAATAATTCCGTTTTTTGCAACTGCCTTGTCAAGTACTTTTTAGGTCGAAAGATATCACTTATAAATAAAGGGTGTTTTCTTAGAGGTTTAGAACTTTTAGTTGGCAACATTATTTTAATTGGCGGCGGTTAATTGATTTATTTTTAGTTTTGTTTGGCATTTCAACATGAATAGACTGACGCCTGAACTACGCTTCCAAATTGTGCAAATTTATTTTGAAAATCATGTTTCTGTTCGAAATACGTAACACGCAAATATTGTTTAGCGATGAAGTTCACTTTTAGTTGAATGGATACGTCAAAAATCAAAACTGCCGTATTTGGAGTGATGATAGTCATCAAGTGTATGTTGAGACACCGTTACATTCACAAAAACTGACTGTTTGATGTGCTTTATGGGTTGGTGGAATAATTGGTCCATACTTCTTTGAAAACAATGCTGGCCAGAACGTTACAATCAATGGTAATCGCTAAAGAGCTTTGATTACTGACTTTTTCGTTTATCGATTGAACAAGCACTGGATGTGCAGGAACTGTGATTTGAACAAGACGTCAAAAAATCGCCCAAATAAAAATTAAAAAAAAAACAGAAGACATAATTACAAAAAATAAGGAAATTCTACGGAAAATTCATTAAAATCTATAAGAAGTAAGAGTCATGGCTTTGACATTTTATCTAAAGTCACTTACGAATAACATTAGGTTTCCAATAACACTGTAATGTCCTTTTGGTAAAATTCCAACAATGAATCAATTAATCTTAAACTCAATAACAAAAACAAACCAACAAAATGTGAAAAGAAAAGAATTAAGATAACGATGTCATCCGGAAATAACAAAAATATTGCAACACAAAAAAGAACAAAAAAAAAAAAAAACGCTAAGAAGAAAGCTACTTGTCTATTCAGCACATTGTTTGCCAAATTAGTACACACACATCTCACCCAGTTTCCAAAGGGGACACCACTTCCAAGGATATTTGTACAGATAATTAAAATGTTGATTGTCACAGGACTAATGTTGGTTTTCTTTCTTTCTCTCTGCAGTTGAACGTACATTTTTAGTTTGTGTTTTGTGTTGCTCTATTGATGAAAATACCTTAGCTAAAAAAAAAATAAAATTTTTATTTAGTCCATTTCCCATTCCGGAGCTGGCGGTGTAATTATCCCACCAGCCAACGCCACACATAAAATAAAAGGCACCCAGAAATGATATGTTCTTTTCTGTTGAGGGGGGGTCTGTTCTCTGGTCCTCCATAATTTTTCCCTTTTTCTTTCTTTTGTTGAGAAATTGGTTCTTCCTCTGCTTTAATTACGCGCACATTCTCGGCGATATATAGCTAAACCTAGATGTCGTTTTTATTTTTGTGAGAGTGTAATGGCTACGGGTAGGTACTACACACATATAAAATTCTCAAGGAGTTCCATGCCCGCACTCGAAACACATGTGTGGCAACCAGCATTTTTTTTTTTTTTTTTGGAATTTCATCCCATTCCAGTGCATTAAGATATTTTTTTTTATATATTCTTCAATTGGATTCTTTTATTTTTTCTTCTTTTATTTTTTCTCATTAAACCAGTGCATTGGTTGCAACTGACGTTGCCGTCATCATTTTCCCATAATTAGGGTTGACATTTTATGACAGGGTGTTGGTACATGAGTTTTAATTATACGAAAATTTCACAATTTTTTTTCCTTTTTTTTCTTGCTGATCTCATTTTGTTGGATGAATTTTTGTGAAAAATTTCTTATAAAACATGTTTTGAAAATCTTAAAATAAACAAAAACAAACCAGCCGGGCACAGACATAAGGAATGAAGAAACAGTCTACCACAACTTCAGTCTCGGAATCCTCATCAATCTCAATCACTTTCATTTTTTTTTTTTTACTTTTTTCTCATATTTTTGATTTATTAAATTTTATACTTTTTATTTGATTTTTGTCTCGAGACGATGAATTTTTTTGTATTTCAAATTGTTTTTTTGTAAGTTTTGAAGGGGCAATCCTCTTTTGTTTTCGAATAAGAATAATTTAAGTGACACACGATTCGAAATTAGAACGAAGTCAAATTGATGGGTTTTTTAACAAAAAAAAATCAAGCATACAATTTAAAAATCAGGCCGACTGAGTCATAAAATATGTATTTCCGCATTTATGTACATATACATTCATACATAAGAAATGCCGCATTTGTAGAGTTTGAAATAAAAAATATAAAGTTATTAGAATTTAGTTAAAATCAAGAATTTCATAAGAAAAATAATACTAAGACAACCAGTGTTTTTAGCCATAAAACTATTAAAACATTTTTCATCACATACTGAAAAAAAAAAAATAATAATAACAAAACTTCCTAAGCCAGAAATAGATGGCTTTTAATTTCCGTTTATTTAAATTTTTTTCTGATTCTCGTTTCTTTTTTTAGGAAGAACAAAAGTATCTTGAGTTTTTTTTTTTTAATAGTTAATAGCTTCGTGTGCCCCTCAGGTCGTTGGTCGGTTATTTAGTTTTTTTCCCACTTTTATTTCTTTAGACTTTTTGTCTTCTTTGTGAGTATTTTATTGCGTATGGTAATTTGTAGGCTTTTTTATTTTGTTTTTTGTTTCATCTCTTTCATCAGTTAATGTCATAAAAAAGCAATCAATTGAGACAATCTTTAAATTTAAAGTGTTTATTGAGTAAAAAAAGACACAAACAAAAAAAAAAGGTACCCAATGTTGCTTGATAAAGAGGGCGAAATAATTTTCGAAAAATAATGAGCAAGTGTATTTGGTTTCTTGCATAATTTCAAATGAACAATAAAAATGCCAAAGACATGAAGAAAGACATTGAATAAAAATAAGAGATTTTACTTGATTTTCGAAAATGAATTTGATTTAGTTTTATTGGTGAAAGACTATAAGAATGAAACCACATATATAGACGACACCAAAAGAATACTTAAATAGCTGCGGTTCACAAGTAGTTAGATATGTATGTAATTGTATGCATTGTAAGATGTCTCTGATAAAAATAATTTACTATCACATTCTTTAAGTCACTACTTGTACATAATTTAATTTATTGCAGAATCCAAACGAAATGGCAAGACCTCAAAATTCAGTAGGAGGAGAATCTACATAATATACATAAAAGTAAATGTACGTCTCTATTTTATTTGTTTTAGTTTAACATAAACCACTTGAAAGTTTTTCGCTTGTAATTTTTTTTTTAATATGTAGGTTCCTTTTTATAAATAATTTTGTTCTTTATTTTAATTTAAAGAGTTTCTTATTTTAATTTGGATAGCAAATAATATTATCATATTTTAGAAATGAGATCAGTTTAGAAAAAAAGTGGTATGAAAATAAAAGTATTCAAATCATTGCAGAAAAGCACTCCATAAGATACCTTTATATAAAATTCACATGTGGCATTTAGTAGTTTTTAGTACACGAACATTAATTTTAACGAGAAAGAATTATTGTTCATTCTGAAAAAAGTAATAATTACAGATTTTTTGATAATTACTTTTCCTTTCAATTAAATTAATGTAATTGAATTACAAGTAATTAAAACTTGTCAATTGCATGTAATTAGTAATTGAATTTCTTCCATTATATTTCAAAGTAATCGAAAAAGTGTACGGACATTTCAATTACACGTACTCGTAATTGAAATTGAAATTTTTTTATCTTTACTTCCCACTCTAGTTCATACAATATTTATGGGTCGAAAGAGTATATAAGTGTAGAAGTAGCACTCTTTTAGGGCTGAAACACACAAACAAGCCATCCAAACAAAATCAGTTTCAAATAATTGATATTTGGTACAAGTTTTTTGTACAGCGAAGTAAACCAGGGGATGCGTGCTGTCTTCATGTGTTAGAGGCTCCCAGTTTAAAACTAAGATCACAAAATATTTTTAAAATAAAATAATATACATTAGTAATAAATGTCTATACTTTCAGAATAATGCAAAATGAATTGGACGGTAAGCAGAGAGATGCGACATAGGCACATGGATCCAAGACATAATAATTACCGGATACAGGGTTGATTCACCATTTTTTTCATTTTTACAGGACATTGAACATTCATGTTTTTAACTAGATTTTCATGTAAAGTTAACTAGATTTACAGGTAAAATTAGTAAGTCTTCCGACAGTGTTATTTTAAGGCAGTGTTAAATTAACATGATGTCATTTACATGATTACCTGCAACCTGCGTTGATTTAACACGAAATTAAAATCAGGTATCTGGTTAAGAAGTTAACCTGATTTAACGAGATGAAAAATAATAAACTGAAATCAGGTATAATAACTCTTGGTGAGCTAACTTGACAGTCAAGTCAGCACTACCGTCTCTCAAAAACGGGTAAAATGAACTCAAAAAAGGAAAAGGAATATGTGAGAATTTTTCATATATACCTATATATCGTGAAAGAAAAAAAATTATAACACTTGTTTTTTTTTTTTAAATAACCCCTGGTAGTGCCAACTTGATAGTCAAGTTTGAGACACCAGGGAATTAAAATAGATAGAGAGCTAACCCATTATAATATTTGAGTCAAATGCACTACAAACAAAAAATTCCTTTCTTCGTGATCTTTTAAATAGTACCCCATATATTAATAAACGGAGGATAACAACGTGCTAGCGTTCATACATTTGTTAACTTGTTATCCTTATTAACAAATGAGTAATAGTCTGTGACGTGTGTTAACGTACGGATAACTTTAACTCGACAAATTCTGCGTATAATTAACGAATAACTTATTAACACATACACGCACACGTGTGACAGGACCGTTTACTACTACCAGTATACATTTCGTAGGGAAGTACATGATGTGCGAATGTATTAGAAAATCCCGACAATTTGATGAAGTGGTGAAGTGATAAATACTGGGAAGATATCATATTTTTTTTAAATGACAAATGTTATCAAAAGGACAAGTTGTCTATCCGTGTGCCAGTTAACACGTGTGTTAGGGAGCGGATACCAGTATTTTATTAATACTGCTGTACAACATTTTATATTTTATTTTAAATAAAGCAACTTCTAGAGTAATATGTTTTAACTCCTCCATAGAACACAGATCACGGAATCTAAAGCCATTTTAATGCCACTGGCAGACAGCTTAAGAAATTCACAGTTTAAAGTGAAACACGGAACATGAATTTTGTAGTATTTCTGAACTTTTTTATCATTGAACTCAACTAATATTCTGTGTATTCATTGCAACAAATGTCAGTACTGAATATTCGGAATTTTCGAAGTTAGCTAGTCACTCAGAGCCTTGGAGTCTTAAGAAATATTATTATTCAGTTCTAGATGCCATATATTGAACCTAGCCATTACATTATAGCTCCAAAGTCCAACTTCAGCAACGATACATTCAATCATACAAATAAACTGAACAAAATAATAACATCTTATGCATAATAGAATGCAATCAAATACTAAACGCATCATAACTTAGT
Source organism: Dasysyrphus albostriatus (assembly GCA_946251815.1). Taxonomy (NCBI): domain Eukaryota; kingdom Metazoa; phylum Arthropoda; class Insecta; order Diptera; family Syrphidae; genus Dasysyrphus; species Dasysyrphus albostriatus. Next base: position 147,336,583 of record OX276336.1, read on the forward strand.
TTTTTTTTCTTTTCTCTCTCTTAAGCAATTGCCACTGCTTGGCTTGAGCGTGCTTTAAACCATTTAATGCTATTTTTTCATCTCTTATATGCAATCGGTGTAATGCAAGTAGGTATAACTGATTAATCAGAAACGGTATCTATTAAGCTCCAAAGAAAATTGAAGACAAAATTACATTTGAAAAAGATCCATAAAAAAGCTCATTAAATTCATAACAACAGTTATGTGAATAACAAAGTGTTTATTGCAACACTTAACACTTAACTTTAACACAAAGTAGAGCTAAACATAATAGGTATGAAGTTTAGTTGCAAAATACATATAGATAAGTTAGTCTGCCTGCGTGTTTTTCGTTAGTCTCTCACCTGGAAAAATGCTAATTTTTGTCAGGTTTAGTCAAGGCCATGAAAAGGCTTAGGTAGGGGCAATCTAGACAAGGAAAACTTGTCAAAAACTAGTGAGGCCCTCGCTAGAAAAGACTTATTGAATAAGTCTTTTTATCCAATCACAAATTCCCCATATATGCACCTTTAACAAAATCAAACTAAAAATATTTTATACCCATCATAAGAAAAATTAAAGTAGGTGCATAGTTTTTTTATTTTCAACATAACACATTATTATTGCGAAATAGCTGCGTAGCAATCGAATACCAGTCGCGACAAGTTTTCATTTTCTTTTTGTTGTCTCTTTAGGCAAAGGGTTATCTAACGGGCAAGACCCCAGAGAAAATCGATAGGTAGTTACGTCTTTAACTTCCTAGGGCCTCATTAGGAACTAGATTATTTCTTCTGGTAGGCTAAATCTACTTAAATATGTTTTAATAAGAAGGTTTTTTTTATAGTAAAAATTCTATACTATACTGAAATAAATCAGCCAAGTAGAAGACTTAGCATTAAGGATAAAATATGTGTTGTTATTTTTTCGAGCATACAAATTGTATTTAATATTTTTTTGTGAAAAATTCATGAGTTTTAACTTAACCAATATTTTGTTAGATAAATTTTCTTTCTCATATTTATGCTTTGGTACTAGCTACGCCATTTTGTTCTCGATAGGTAGGTAGCTCATATAATTTTATTTATTCACAACGATAAGTGCTACCACTTAATCCAAACTAAATATTCATCAACACTTTCTCACCTACCTACCTTAATGTCCACTTCCACAAAAAACCAATCCACTAAATAATAAAACTTGGTAGCTATTTCTTTCCTTCCTATACAACTACCCCAATCCATACCCATAAACACCACCCTATAACTCGAAAAATAACCATCGTGAGGCTTAAGTTTAAGAGCTACTCAAACATTTACCTAACCTCTGATCTATTCCAAAGAAGAGGCAAAAAGATACGATAAATATTACTGCATTCAATATGTTCTTATATCTTTAGACGAGTAAAAAAAAAAACAGAAAAAGAAAAGCTAAAATATACAAGGATGCAGATCCTTAAGAAATAGTAGATATTTTTTTTTTGTTCATATCAACTTACCGGATAATACATTCCTTGCGGAGGAAGGAAAAATGCCCCTGAGCCCCACAGTTTGACGGCTTTTTATTAACCTTTGGGGGGGAAGAAGACCAGATAAGAAGAAGAAGGAAAAAATATTCAAACTTGCAGACGAAGGATGTCCTTTCGTAGAAATGACGTCGTCGATGAAAACGAAGACAGCGACTGTAAGATGACGATGAACGATGAACGTCGAGCGTAAGATGTTTGGCGAATCGAGGGGGGGCGCAAAACGATGAAAGGGCAAATACTGAAAAAGGATGCTTCTTATGCCTTTCGTATCCTTTCGATTTTTTTGTTGTATTTAGACGGTTTTCCCTTCAATATTAGAGGGCAATATATTACTTTTTTTTATTATTTTCACTTTTTTTTACTCTTTACTCTGTACGCACCACACTTTCTTTATATTTTTATATTTTGGCACAAATTTTTCAAAGATTTATTTTGATTTATATTTTTCTTTATTACTTTTGGATTACACTGTAAAAAAATAAGGGAGAAATTCAATAAAAAAAAATACAAAACATAAAAAAAAAACAACAATAACGAAGGAACAAGTGAATGATGGGAAATAAAATAAATTTGACAACATTGCCAATGAGAGAGAGAGAGAGGGGGTTGTTTTATTTTATTGGTATTAGTTGAGTATGATATGACGGTCGACGACGACGACAATATAACAGTAGTATAAGGATGCTGTGTGTTGTACTAATGTGATCTTTGCATGTGTGTCACTCTTTTTATTTTTATTTTAATGTCCTTTTTACTGATGGCGCTCGTGTTGGCTGTTGTTATTTTGTCCTGTGAGAATCAAAGGAAAGGAAAAACGACCCGAATTATGATGGTCTCTAACGCGCACGACAGAGAAAGAGAACCATTAAAAATGTAGGTACGAAAGACAAGAGGGAATAAAACGGAAAAAATCTTCTGCATCATGTGGGAGATTCAGTCTTTTTTTTCTTTTTGGTCCATTCTCCTCTTAATTTGTTTTATTTTTTTTTTTATTTTAGTTATACCTATTCATCCCTTGATACCTCGAAGGATAGAATGCTCAAATAAAAAAAGGGAAAATAACAAGTGTTGCCAGATGAGGAAGTTTTATTTGCTGTTGAGTTTCATGTAATTTTTTATTAATGAGATATTTTCCTTCTTAAATGTTTGAACAAAATCAAATAAACATACATACATAATGTACACATGTTAAATGCAGAGAAATGTTGACAATATTCAAAAATAAAGCTTTGGAATTGTGTTGTCTTTGTTTTGCTTAAGGGAAGTATTGTTCTGATTGTTTATTTTTATTTTAACTCCAGAGATTGAAAAAAGAAGATTACACCACAAATCGAGAAACAACGACACTTGAAAGCTAAAAAGAAAACGATTAAGAATAAAATGGAAGCAGCTATAAAAGATAGAAAATAGGAACATCTGAGAATTTGTATTTTGTTTGGTTTTCGAGTGGCAGCGGCGGCATGGCACTTAACGAAAGTGTTTTACTTGAGTGTCGATGGCTTATCTCATTGAAAAGTATTATAGGTTCAATAAAGATGATCTTATACGAGAATACAGATGCCTATTATATTTTGTTTGTATTTTTTTTACAAGTCAGAGATTAGGAAATTGTATTTTTTTTTTTTTTGATTATTCAATTTGATGTGGATGAGGAAAGTGGTTATTCAAAGGCATATATTTATATATATTTATTTATAAGATTGAACTGATTTTTACATTTTGTGAATGAAATTTATTTTGGGTTTAATGTGTAGGTAGGTAGGTATTCCTAATCCTAATTAATTTTACTGAAAATTATATTTTACTGTTTTCCCAAAAAATAAGATTTTTAAGAAAGAACAAAAATTGTACCTACTCCAGCAACGCTTTAATGGAGTTCTGTAATACAAATGGTTAAGTGTTTTGAAGTAAACACATTTTTGATTTTTTTTGAGAAAGCTTTAAAAACAAGCAAAGTGGTAAATTCAAGAAGGTAGAAGGACTCATGAATAATTTTCATTAAAACTTCTCCAACCCTTATTCACGCCAAGAATACTAGTAGTAGGCCCTGTAAAATAATCGGATATCTATAGTTTTGGCTTGAGCTTGTTACTAGGGCTGGCCACGATACCAGAAAAGTCTCGGTATCTTTAGGTATCTGTATCGGAAACCGATACGATACCGAGACGATACCAGCTCAAAGCATCCGAAACGATACCGAGACGTGACTTTGTTATACGAAACCAAACGAGACTGAGTTATACGAGACCGATACCGAGCCCTTTTTTCGTTTGCTTTGTTTTCTGAAAAAAAAAATGTTTCCGGGTGAAATTTTCATATTTGGTTCTTTTTAGGTGGAGGAAGTGACTAGTGAAATCCACCAACCGCCTTACATATTTTTTTTATCCTGGTTTCTCGGAAACGGCTTCAATAATTTTTTAACATCATTGTTTTCCTGCTATGATATTTTGACGCAGAATTTATATTTGGGATAACTAATCGAGACCTTAAACATTTTATGAAACAAGCTCTTTAAAATACAGTTAAAAAATTGTACCTAGTTAAAAAGATAGTCTTTCATTTACTAATACATATTTTATGTAATGATTTTTTTTATTTAATCTTAAAAACGCCAAGCAAATTCAACTACAAAATCAAGAACATGAACCCAAGCGTGCATTTTATTTCGATTTTGATGATACTTACAAAAGTATTGTTTGGTATCGTGGCCAGCCCTACTTGCAATCACCATAGTTCGGTTGTATGTGTAAAGTTATATTTTTTAAAAAAACCAAATTAATTCTTCAAAACTTTCATTATGCAACGTACGATTTGAGTTCATATCTAAATCTCAAAAATTTTTAATTTAATAAGCCTCTCGGCTTTCTTATATCCAGGTAAATCCAAAAAATTTCCAGTCTCAGCTCAGTGAGGAATTTTGTTGAGGAATTACATTCAGACTTCTTACTTGCTCAGAGCTCAAAAACCTAAATCACCTGATGTCTCGGTTGTCTTGAAAGTTTCAACTCGTCGGTGGCAAACATACGAAAGTTTTGAATTTTGAATAATGAGCTAATTAAGTAAGAACATGCTTCTGGACCAATTTATTACAATCAAAATGGAAGCTAAAAATATTTAATTTTACTTTTCCACTAGGTCTTAGAAAAAGGTTGAGGCTTCCATTTTTGTTTGAGTTTGATTATCTCAGAAGTGAAATTATAATTTAAAAAAACTGCTTCCTATAAATATTAACAGGAAAACAAAAACTTTAGCCTCTTACAAAATTAAGTATCGTCTAGTGTGAAGAATACCAAAAAATAACCACATCTTGAATATTAATTAAAAACTGTTATGTAAACGTATCAAATTTCACTTTTCAGTTATAGAATTCCTTATGAAATCGAGAAACAAGAGAATTTGTAGGCTGGTAACAATAAATGTCTTCTCTTAACTTTGTGATGCATAGTTCTTCTTTGTATAAATCGGTAGACATTGAACGTGACATAATTTCTAAAATGGAATACGGTGATGTTTGGTTTTGTATTATAGGTTCACATACAGGTATGTAGGGAGTTACTTGCCGAAAATCTTGATTGTTTTTTTTGTTTATATATAATTTATTTAAGGTTGAAGTTGCCTTTGAAGCGCGATATATTGTAGTTGAAGTTAAGCTTGTAGATTTTCGAATATTTTTAATTTCTATTCATGGAAAATAAGGCCGTAGAAAATATGAGATTTTTTGGAATTTCAGCAATTTTAAAAATATGAATAGTATTTTTAAGAAAAATTATGATGAAAAATCCTGAGGAAAAACTTATAACTTGACCATTGTCTATACTATTATGTACTATGTTAGTTTTTTTCATTTTAAGTTGCTTATGGTTAAGTTGAAATAAAAATCATTTAAGAAACATGACATCACATTTTGGATACGTTTTGTCCGAAAGTCTTGCATCTTTAAAGTTTCTCTTGTCACGAAAAAATGTCTCACATCTTAGCCGTTCATACTCAGCATATCTTCGCAAAGAAGAGTGATTGAGATTTTTGAGCCACGAGTTGTTTTGCAACCTTATTTATTTATTTAAGAGATACAATGCCTTGATAACTTCTATAAAACGAAAAGAGCTCGAATTTAGATTAAAAACAAATATACTGGCTACATGCAAGACATTCCAAAGTCCAAACCCACCCTTTATCACAAATAAGGTAAGTTTCTTTTTCTTCGTGACCTTTTAATAAATATCTTCCTCAAGTGGGATTTAGGTCAATAATTGAGACATACATATGTGCTTGTTAAATGAAGTTGCCTGGACAAAAGTGCGTGCACACCTGAGACACCATAACTGTAATAATCAAAAACAATTATTATTGACCTTTAATTCGAAGAAAATGATATTTTTAAATTTGAAAAAAGGTTGCTTATTCACAAGTCAGGACTCAACAAATAGACATACGGAAGACCACTTTCATGGGTGCTTTAAAATAAGGCAAAGCGAAATAAGGACAAATCCTTGAAGTGAGTGAAGTCAGTCGAAATTTTTAAATTTAGCCTTAGGTAACGGAAACCTTTGATGTAAATAGTAATAAACCAAGTTATAGATAGATGAATTTGAATGGTTACCTAGTTGCTAAAAACTAGAAAATGCAGTAGCATTATTTTAAGCAACTGAAAAAATTGTAATCTTAGTGGGGCATAAAAACCATTTTTCGACGACTCTTCATTTGTGTGTACTAAGATGTATCTACTGCTTAAAGTGTGTTAATTTCTATACAACCTACCACTAGAAACCTTTTAAATTTGAGTTTCTTTTGAAATTTAAACATTTAAAGTCAAACCTAAGTGTAAGTTGTATCAAAAAAGTAAGAGAAAAATAATAACTCCTAGTAAATTCACTTGAACAATTTAAACTTGAAAGGCTGGCATATTGTAGGTACAAAATTAGTATTCAATTGGCAACTCTTCATGAATTTTATAGTTTACTTAATTTAAAAAGAAAAAATAACTCGGACAAAGAATGAAAATAATTAATAAATCTTCAAGTAACTTAGTGTATTCTGAGAAATATCAACACAAAATGGCTTACACATTTGGTGTACCTATTTGCTTTTCATAAACGATTGACTTTTGCTTTTCTTCAGAAATATTAACAGACATTTTTTTTTGGAAATTAGTGAGACAAAAATTTTCTCAATCAAAAAAGCTGTTCGTTTAATTGTCGAATTGCAATTTTTCAGTGGTATGCAAATAAGAAAGGGATAAATGAATACAAAATAAAAACGGAATGTTGAAATTTTGCATACAGAAGCTTAGTACCTACGAGAATAAACACATGTTTTTCTACAACTGAGCGGAGACAAACTGCCAAGCAAAATATTCCGCCTCCGTCTAATTAATATTCTACACTTGAGATTTTATTTAGTGTACTACAGGCCAAATCAAGTTTACATTTTAAGTTGGATAACTCTTAGGCAACACAGGGAAAAAATTGAATACATTTTAAAAATAAATAAAAACTTGTAAATCAAGGATGGACCAGATTCATGAAGGCAAAATATTTATAACAAAAAAAAAAGCACAGGCATAGTAACGTCTAGTTAGAAGTTTAGTTGTTAGAGATTTGAAATACAAGTTAAAATTTTAGTAAAAGTCATCAAGAAAAAACAAAATATGTAGCAACCAAAAGGAACTTGGAAAATTATGACGGTTCATATTTTTAAATTTCAATTAATCACGACCAATAATAGGTTTTTGTGTTACCTAGATTAAATCTAAAAATAGAAAAACAATCTGAAACCATATTCAATCAAAATTCATGTGATCTGATATTGTACTGGTCAATTATTGTTGGTAAATAACTAACAAGCCATTTTATAATAGCAATTATTTCTTATTATTTGCCTGTAAATGTTGAACACAATAATTACAATGAATATTATGTAGGTATGAATTCCCTAAGTTTATTAATCAATTTTGTTAGATTTGATCCTTACAATCCTTTCAATTTACGATGACAATAATTTTTGTTCTGAAAAGATGATAAAATTTTTATGAATTCAATTTCAAAATCAAAGCCAGAAGCGTTCATCCGTGTTAGTTCTTCCTGGTTATTATAATTGCAAATGTCATTGGTTTAATTTTTGTAATTTATGAAAAAGCTCAAAGGTTAAAAACTAACGTGGAGAATTTATTAAAAAATACATTTTAAGGCAATTTATTGAGACGAATTTAAATCTAAAAGTTTGTCAGTTATTTATAAAGAATGTCCACCAATTCTCTCAGAAATTATTAGTCTACGAGAAGCAAAGTGAACAAAAATATTTCGCACATTTTAAATATCAAAAACATCTAGGAATTCATCTTGACACGCGGCGACGTTGAATTTATTACCAAGGTACATTTTTGGAAAAATAAAATTTCAACTTAAGGCATATTTTTTAAATTTACTCACAGTTCAATTGTGATTGCACTTGAAAACAAAAGGTAGGTACCTATGAGTTTTAGAATTTTTACATTTAGCTGGAATTGGCCGTTTTTGAAAACGTCAAAATATTAATTTATTTGCAAACGCATTTGACGTTTACGAACACACTCTCTGACTTTTTAATATTTTGTTCGTCAACCCGATTTTTTTACTGGACTGCTGCACTGCAGATGAGATTTTCGAATATGTTTCTTCAGCAAGCTGCATTATCGAACACACTGCTAATGCAGCAAAATTTGTATTGGCGTTTTCATACAGAAAACTTTTGCATTTTGCGTTTAAGAACATTCTGCATTTGCATTTTTAACGCAGATGACGTTTTCGAAAACGGCCTTTTTTTCGCTCAACCATAAATGTTGTATCTAATTGCAAAAAAATTCTTAACTCCCTACTTTGTAAATGATTTATAAAAGAAATGGTTTCTTTCTGAAAAATAGCCAATGTTGTTTGTTGACCAACTAGGTAGGCTAGGTAGCAGGTATTCTGATTTTGTCTAAATTAAAAATTTAAATTGAATAGGTACCTATGCATTTTTAGAATTAGATAGGTACCTAGGTAGGTAACTAATAAAATGTTTCCATTCATTGATGAGAAACTCCTTTTAATTGAGTTTACCAAGATCTCGGAAAATATAGGTATACCTATAGTACCTAGCTACTTACAGATGATCATCGTAATAATAAATTAAGACCAAAAGCGCAAAAATAAGTAGGTAGGTACCTACTTACATATAGGGCAATTTGGTTACACAAATTTTACTCTTACGGTCTATTACATACAAAAAAACAAGACTCTTTTCAAAAGTAGGAATATTTTTGCAATAAGCAATTTTGTGAAATATTCAGCCATGTTATAAGCAATCCCTTATCATTCCTACAGAAAAATTATTTGTGGACCAAATAATAAAATTATTAATTTATAGTGAGTAAACTTTTTAGTTTGCTAGGAAGAGAATAGAACTTAGGCCCAAGCTTATGAAAATTCACATTAAAAGAACAGACCAATTATTTTATTCATTAAATTGTGATACCTACCTACGTAAGAAGGTCCATCAAAACAAATGTTTCCAGTTAGAAACACAATTTTGATAACAACAAGCTCAAATTGACTACTTAACTAAATTTTGATATTTTTTTTTGTGAGAGCAAAGATTTACATTGTAAAAACATTTATGTGGGTAGGTAACTATGTATATGTATTTATGTATTCAAGACTAGCTCACCCTCAATTTTTTTTATTTTTTGTTTAACAGTTTAATAAGCGCGTAGGGAATCCGATCTTTAAAATTAGGCGATTAGTAACTTTGTTAAACAAATTACATTAGTCAGTTCAAACAGCTAAGGTACCTAAGTAAACTTAAGATGAAAGTGAAGTTTTTAGCAAAAATATCTGCGATTGAGTTTTCGAGTAGGTACCAATAGATACCTAGTACTCTTCTTTAGGATAGGGTGGTACCTTCATAGGTTGCTTTATTTTTAATTTTATTCAATTAAATGCTTTAAGCAAATCCACTTAAATCAACTAAACTAAATTTTATATTCAACTCGACTGCATTCCTCATCTGCTAACACTTAAAATGGATGCTGCGTGGAAATCGTCTTCTCCTACGAACGAAAAAAAAACCAATCCCTACAAAGAACCTATTTGGGAAATTCAATAAAATCCAAAAATAAATAACATTTTAGGTTTAGTTTTTGAATTAATATTTTTCACTTTTAGCCAAAATAAATTGTTCACGTTTTCATTCACAGAAAAAAAAAAGAAACAAAACGCATAGGTATCTTCTCCACCAACTTTATATAAAGAAACCATCCTTTTATGACCCTACTTCGTGTAGAATTAACTTGTTTTCCAGTTCAAATTGTACCTTTGTCTTTTTCTTGTTGATTAAAAAAAAAAACATCAAAACTAGTTCCGGCTAATCACAATCACAAGTTTTCTTATGTTTTGAGATATTTCCCAATCAAATGGTAAATGGAACTTTGATCACAAATTAAACAAATAAACACATTTTTAGGTAATTTCCCGAAATAAATCACTATTCAGTATTCACCAGCCACACATTCCGCGGCATGGGGTGGATGAGAATCAAGAAGAACAAATACAACAAAAAAAAAAATCACATAAGAACGAAGGAAAGAAAAATAAAGTCTTCCTTGTTTTTACTTCTTTTGTTTTTTTTTTTTTGTTCAAAACGCACAAGAAATTCTTTACAAAAAAATAAATTTTACAAGACGAAAAGATGCTGAGATATTTTTTTGCAAAAAAAGTTTTCGGCAACAAAACTACGGTCAACGGTGGCGGGCGGAGGTATCAGAATCAGAAAAAATCGAAGAAAAATTTATGGGAAGCGAAAATCACAGCAGAACACACAGATTTACAACAAAAACAACAACAGCACGGGAACACCAACAACAACACCGCACCACAAGGCGACGCATGAATCTTTTCTTTATTTTTATTTTTAAACTTTTTCACGGCACTTTGACTGCTCAGGGGGCTACGGGTACGGGACTATCACTAGGGGTACACTCTGGGCACTTTGACTGAGCCTCCGCTGAGAGAAACATGCGATTTTTCCTTCACTTTTTATTCGTTTTTCCACACTTCTTCATTTGTTATTTAACTGTGAAAATTGTATTCCTTCTTTGGCATTCCGAATGAACCAAACAAACAGAAAATAGGTTTTATATCTAGAAAGAACAAACCCTTTTTGCAGATTAATTGAGTTTTAATTAAGTGAACTTGAACGAGGACATCACTTGTGTTAAATTTTTTTTAAATTTTCTGGGAAAAGTGTAATTTATTTTTTTTTCTTTATAATTTCTACTTTTTTGGAAAGTGTAGAGATATTCTTTTTGCTATTTTGCGGTCTTCCAATCAACACAGCACTGCGACAAACGGTAGACTGACATTCGGATTCGAATGAGAGAGAGAGTTGAGTTGAATTTTTGTGGATTGCGCTTTGTGTAGATGATTTCTTGTCATGTCTACTTTGTGGTTGATGTACGTTTGTCTTTTAATTTGTTTTTCTTGTTGCTTGCGCTTTGGTGTTGTCTTCTTTTGTATTGAGAATTTGAGATTTGAATTTGATTTCTGCGCACACACTCAAAGGGCGATGAGGGTTTTTATTTTAATTTTGTTGCTATATTTGGTAGACAAATGAACCAATAGAACATAACAAAATACCAAAGACGAATACAAGGAAAACTGTAAAATTTGTATATCAGCTGCAACATAACTGTTGGTTTGGTTTTGTTTAATGCGGGTGGAAACGAAAAAAAGGAATAAACGAATAACAATAGAACAGAGAAATGTCAAAAAGCATGTGTGAAAAATGTTTACTTATTGTGTAGAAGCGAGAAGGATAGATTCTAAAAACAAATATGGCCGATTTGATTTTTGCTTTGAACATGAGAGTTTAAAAGAGACCATCCGAGGTGCGTCTTTTGTAGATTCTGGAATTATATTGTGGATGGTGTTGCCATTAACAAATCCAGTAGCTCTCAAAGTTGAATGCAATTTGTGGAAATTAGGAAAGTCGAACAGTAGACCAGCAAATTTTGATTTTGAAAAAAAAAATTGGAAAATTGAAAAATTTCTATTTTATGCACGTACAATATATACATAGGTATGTAAAACAGTACACATATTAAAGGTAATATATTTATTAGAGTTTGAAAGAAATATTTTGAGGTAAGCGAATTTCAGAAAAACTTTAATATTAAAGACTTTTCTTACTTCAATGATTATTGATTTCAATTCTTGAAAGAATAAACTCATTTTATTTGAAAGTTGGACCAAAATTAATCTCTTTGGCTAAAAATAATAATGAAGAGCTTTAATTCAGCATTGCAACCACTTATTTTAACCAAAATCAATCATTGAACTTTTCAATGATGAGTTTCAATGATAACTTTAACTGGCATCTCTCAGACTGGCTTTTTGTCCAGATATAAGGTGCATTGGCAGATCAGGCTTTGTGGGACTGGAGTTAGGTACTTTATAAATCTGCTGCTTCTTTTGATCTAATGGAATAGTTCAAGGTTTAAGGCTCTCCGAAACTGACGTGAAAAGTTCGCTGATGACGGTTATTTTTAAAGAATGTTTCGCTCTGATTTCACATTTTTTATATTAAAGCCAAATTGAAACTATATACTTCAAGTATTTGACTAATTTTATCTCAAGCAGATACCTAATGATTTTATAGGAATAAGGCTAATTTTTAAATTGTTAAATTGATCGCTAACGGGTGAAAATCGTATTAGTCATTCATCTGTTTGGGACAGGCTCGCATACTAAATTTCCACAATAATGGTTTTAAGTCATTATGGGTCTTCCATTAACAGGAAAAGGCAACAAAAATAATGGTAGCATGGCCAAAAATTCAAGAAATAGTTGGATACAAAATTGAAATGCATATATCATAGGAGCATTTAAAATATTTTAAGTACTTTTTTTTTCATCTTTATTATATGCTGCGTATCATTAAATTTAGACAAAGTTGAAGACTATTACAGTAAAATAAACATAATGGCTACAAGCTTTATGTAAAATAGCCAAATAAAACAATTTTAAAGGCCAAATACTCAAACATTTGAAAATGCTGTTTGTCACCTGCTTCATTAAAAGTAAGCACATAAGAATATAAATAATATAAAAATACACAAATTCTATCCTTTAATCAAAAAACTATTTCCTTAATCTAAACTACATTTCATAACTTATTATTTTTGCATACCATCGTATGAAAATTGGTGTGGTTACATATTGAAAGTTGTTGTTGTTACATTCAAACTTTCCTTTTTTTGTAATTACCTTTATCTACGTATCCTCTTATGCTTATGGATCTAATAGTATGATGATAGTTTGACTTACCTGCAATAGAAAAGAGAATAAAATTTAAGTACAGCAATCAATTGATAATAATACTTTATGGGAACAATTTATTAGTTTTTTTTTTTGATAATTTATTTCGAAATGCCAAACTATTTTCCAGCTATGCAATCAAACAAATAAGAAATATTCTGAAATCAAAATTTATTTCCAATATCTTTGTTGCAGTTGTTGCGCAGAAAAGTTTTTGAATTTACGAAATTTTTTTAAGTTATTAAGCTTTGGTCTATAGCTCAGAGTTGTAAAAGATTGCAATCTGTTGAGAATGCAATCATTGATGACTTCAATAAAAGGTTGAATTCTTTCCTACATTCTTTTTTGAGAATATGACTTCAAAAAATACACTGCTACTTTTTTTCGTTTAAAAGATTAAAATCCTTGTTTTCAATCTTTTGTCTTCATCAACTGATTACAATCTTTTGTGCTTCATTCATTCTTTGAATCCCTTTGAATGCTTTTCCATCCTTTGGAATTTCTACATTCTTTTGAAGGCTTTTGAAGTCTTTTAAATTCATTGCATTCTTTTGCGTCCTGCCTTATATAATGCTTATGTCGGCTAGTAGAATAGAAAAAGAAACACAAATAATGCAATCATTTACACCACTGCCTTAGGTGAAGTGAAATAGATGTTAATTTTTATATGAATCGCACCCTTAATACAAATTAAAAAAATTGCAATTTTAAACTTCATTAAATGCTGTGATAAAAACCGATCATACTTTCAAACTCCGACTTAATGGCTCTAATACCCTTATATACACGCTTATCCGTATTTCGGTAAAGCACCCATCAAATATGTCATTGTTAAAAAAGTCATAATATTTCTAATCATTTTGTTTCCAGCTTAGCATTTTCCCCATACAGTTTTTGTTTTTCCTTCTCTCACCCTACAGTTTGAACGCCATTGGTTGTGGTTTGTTGTTCAACCATTGTATATAAGCTTTTGGTTCAACATACTTGCCTGCAACATTTTTAGAAACACAACAAAACGAAGGTGTACACACAATTTCAGGGACATGCGCCACCACCGTTAATTATGTAAATTTTTGTATTTCTTTTTTTTTTACAAATTGTTGAAATTTTCCTTTGTCCTGGTATTCTTCCTCACTGTAGGGCTAACATTAAATGCAAAAGAAAAATCAGGAAATGAAATAAAAATGCTATGAAAAAAAAATATATGCAAAGCACAATGATTTTGTTTACATAGAAACCTGCTTTGCAAAATCAACCCACCCCGACCCAATTGCGAATCGGATGTCCTCAGTGCACATTACCTTTTCATTTCCTCCAGACAGATAGAAAGTGAACAAAATAGAAAAAATCTAACATAAAACAAACCATAATAAAGGGGAAACCACAAAGAGAAGAAAATCATATATCGAAGACGAAGGACAATAGATATAAAACTGCACGGAGCGAGGCGAGATCAGAGCGGAATTCCGGAACTTCGCCAAGAGAAAAGGACGAACTGGCTGGCGGGAAGAGTCCTTGATTTTCATTAATAAACATTTTCCGGCTGTGTGCTTTGTCCTTTCCTTTGCCCCTTTATCTGTGAGTCGTCTCCCATTAAGGGTTGCAGGTTCTTCCTTTTCAAAAAAAAAAAAAAAAAAAAAAAGAACTAAAGGATGATGCTTTTCGATCCTTGTACACAGCTCCACTATAAGCGGTAATGATGATGGATTTATTAACGCCCCTGGTTAAGGCTGATTTAATATTTTGATATATTATGTACCTAGTTCCCGTCGTCAGCGTCGGCCGGCATAGTCACGTTGTAGCCCTGGTTATCTCATAAATGCAAAAAGGATGCATTGTAGCAAAGAGGCTTTGCCTGTTACAAAGCCCAGGATAACTTGGAAGTCTCAAGTGCCCAGTGGCCATGGCCACCATCACGACCATAAAATACTCTTAAGGGAAGATTGATTTATTAGAAAGGTAGGACTAGGTATACAGCATTTCGTGTGATACAAGAATAAGGTAGGTATACCGTATACCTAAAGATAGTTTACTATTGGAAAACCAGAGGCATCTTTTAGGTAGGTATCTGTATTCATTGGGGGTTTTTATGATTGCTATCTTCACTTTCTCCTCCCATTGAGCAATAATGGTATAACGAGCTAAAATTCTCCCTCTGTTTCCATAAGAAAACATTTTTGAGGTTATTTGAGCTTTAAAATTTTAAATAAGTCTGGTTCATGAGCATTCAGATAAACGAGAGAACATATTAACACCCGCTCGAACCCTCCATCACCTACCAAAATATGTCTGATGTGTGGTATTCTCATTCCAGAAAACTGGAGAGGTACAATAAAATTGCCATAACTCAAAGGTGTCTAACCTTACAACTTCGTTAGATAGTTCATTTAAATAAATCTTGAATGACCAAACACATTGTTCTTTTAGTCCTCTTGGCCAGAAGGATTATTTTGAAGTTTCAAAGGAATGTCAAATAAGTATCTAAAGTCTACATAAAGGAAGTTTAATTGTTGCTTTGTTGAAATTCTTAAGTGTTTAAATTTTGTTCATTAATTCTCAAATTGTTTGAAGAGAATATGTTTCTTTTCTTTTATAAAAAAAAAACAATTTTTTTGTCTACAGATAATTTGAATTTTTAGTTTAAGGTGGAAATGGACCAGAGCTTCAACTGGACCAACAAGCCTTTTCAAGTAAGCTCTTTCCCTAGCTGCCTATGTACGTATGCTTATTCTAGTTTTGAACGCCAGATTCGAAGAGGTATTCCTGAGCTATTCAAAGACTATTTGGACCGGAGGATTGGTATTGGTGTCCATTCGCTTGTTGTATCTACTACTTCCCTTCATGTCCATGCAGATGATGCCTTAAATCAATTTTTTCTCTCAAAACAGCCTAAAGGTGCGAATCCATTTGAGAGTAAAAGGAGCAACGAGCAACTCTCAATAAACTCTTGAGTCGAGGGTCACCATCGGGAGTTTTGTAGTGAAAAATGGAAACGCATCTTAGGCGTTCGCAACCACCTTTGATAGTGACCTTGTCTCTCCACCATTATACTATATCAGGACCCGGATGATAGTGGTGTCTTATAATGGGACACTTAAGAAGCTCAGAAATATTGTGTACTGGTGAAAGAATTGTGTCTTATATTTTTTCAAGAACTTAAAGAACTCCGATGACAGTGATTCACCTTGTATTAAAGCTTTTTTGAAATCAAAATTATCGGGGCGATCTTAGCAAACCTTGTTGGACAGGGTGCATTATTTATCATAGCCCTGCAGAAATGGACGAGTTTGACAGGGAATCCAAAAAATAGTCATTGATCTACATATATATCTCGGTACTTTCAAAAGTGGATTCGATGAAAAAGTATAGTTGCGGTTTATTTGAAGTTCCTGGGTATTTTCCAAGATCTACCGGTGCGTAGCTTATCTTACAAAATAATATTCCAAGCAAAGTTGTTAATAATTCTATTTAAATTTAGATTTGCATACAAATAATAACAATTAATCGTGAAGCCCATTTATAATGAATTTTAATACAAACGATTTCTACACTTTCTAGTTCAAGAAGCATTAAGGTGAATATTATTGCAAACCCCAAGCTCCATTGAATGAACAACATCTTCTTCTGAAAATAATAGCAAAAGGGATTGAATATATTTATCTTGGTATACCAATAGCTACAGAAGCTCATTGCGCAAATACCACAAAGTTCTATAGGTACACAGGTACCTGCTATACGTTCTCTAATTCCGTTTCACCCACAAATCGCTTGTAATTTTCCACAAATCGAGACAATATTAGCACGCTCATTAATTCTAAGGCTGCAAAGCACCAGCTGCATAGCAAGCAAGTGTATGTATGATGTCCTTTAGTACCTTTGAACTTACCATAGCGCACTTGAAAGTACCCTCTTCACAATACCAAAATTCACCCGCTTATCTCGGATCCATTAACCAATACCACCCCTTCTCTCTACCCTTTTCACTCTCTCTCTCTCACTCACTCTCTCTCCATTCTTTAGTATGTACAAATACTTTCTCATTTAAATTAATGCAATCTAAATGCATATCAGTTTAGAACTTTCCACTGGCATTAGTTTCACATTGACCGCACTTACTTTACTCCTGAAAGAGGATGGTGCACAAGGACGCCGAGACGTATGGAAGATACATTAAGGTTGATTTAAGTTTATGTACCTACCTATACCTTTTGTGCAACTAAGCCACATAATTATCAAGCTCAAGCACATGGATAGAAACAACACTGAAATATCCTCATTAAGTGTGTCATTTCCCACTCATTTAACGATTCATTTTATTCATTCAACAAATATCCCTACATTCCTCTACAAGACCATTTGATCTTTAATTGTGGACTATAATTCTTTTTTGTTCTCGATCAATACCTTATTTCTCCTTCCACTTTTCAGTAATATAAATTACAATGTCCTTGTCGTTTCGAACTTAAGAAAATGTAAAAGTTATTGAAAGTGTCTTTTTATTGCCTAAGAGTGGATAGTGTTCCTTGAAAAACGTATGGCTTCTGAAATTTCTCAAGATGCAAAAAATATTTATATATTGCCAAAGAAAAATATTAGTACGAGTGGAATGCAATATTATTCAAAATTGTTAGAACCACCTGTGAGCAAAATTTGTTGAGCCATTATGGACACAAAAATGGGAATAACCCAAAAATAAAACAATTTACTCAGAAATTGTGAAGAAAACTAATATGAACAACTTTGCCTTGGGAGGCGTACCAAAATCCCACAGACCAAAATTTTGAATAAAAAAATCTTGCATTAAAAAAAAAATATCAAAAATGAAATTAATAATCCTGCTTTTCATCTCAATTTTTATAACCTCGTATTTACATCTCGCACCAAAAAATTTCGTAAACATCAACCGAAATCTTGCTAGTTAAAAATTTCTCACATCAAAATGTGGCAAGTCAAAATTTTGATTATTCAAATCTCAGAGGTAGATTTTGTGAACAAAATAAAGAAACTTGAAAACTTTTTCTTTAGCTTTTACTGTTTTCCAAAATATATTTTTATAAGTAAAAAAACTACCCTACATTACAACTGGATGAACTAGCGTTCTTACTTGAGGTGGCGCTACAGTCCTGGATGGAACAATAACTCAAACACCAAAGCTTCTTCCAGCCAGCTCGGTTTCCGGCTAGCTGTCTCCAGTTTCGCACGGTAATCACGGGGAGGGAGCATTGACATCCATTCGCTCTAGGTGACCCAACAGGTTAGTCGGTGTCGGTGTCCTTGTACAGTCCGTACAGTTCGTTGTTGTATCTTCTTTTCCATTCCCTATCAATGCAAACGGAACCAAAAATGACCCTCTTAAAACAGCCAAATGCGTTCTCATCTACCTTTAATAGTGTCCATGCCTCTGCACCATTCATCAGGACTTAGATGATAAGCCTTATACAAGGAACCTTTACTGCCTGACCAGAATAGAGTGTGCAACTGGAGCTGCAGCTGCAACTGGAATTGTTGTCAAAAAATACTGCACGTGATTCTTTTTAATCGCCCACAATATGCTGTACAGCTTTATGATATTTTTGGTATTTGAAGTCAGCTGTGCGAATTTAATTCAATACAAAAATAAAAACTAAAACAAAAATAAAAATGAATAATGATGAAATGGAAGCTAAAATTACTTTACGTGTCTATCAGAGATTAAAAAGACTTTGAAACTCTCTTCAACCTCCATGTAAACACTTGGTTGTGCTCACAATTTTGAAACGTCATAAAAGCTCCATACAAAAGTTAAAAGTTGGCCAACTTGTCCATATGCGTCTGCAGCTCCGTCTGTAGCTGCGTCGTGTTATCTTCGTGTCATTGAATTTTTGCGTATTCAACATTTTGACAGCTATTCCAGCTGCAGTTCCAGTTGCAGCTCCGTCACCATTCTTTTAAGGCAATAAGGCCATTTCATCAACCTTTAATAATGTCCACGCCTCTGCTTGTTTTTTTTTTTAATTTTCCACATTTTTTGTATAAAACATTTTTTAGCACCCTTCCCACTTAAAAATAAAACAAAATAGTATTAAATTCCCTTTTTCTAAAACAAACTTCCTGCAAAAATTCTCCTTTCTATTAAAATCCCACCCAAAACCACATATTTATATACGCATATGGCTATATAATTAAATATATAAAAAAGATTAATGAAAGAACTTCAGGCAGAGTTATTCTATAAGTCTTAAGTACGTAGATAACAATATATTCTTCCCCACTGTTGAGCACCCACTTTACATATTCCGCCTTATTAAGGGACCACATTCCTAAAGAACATCTAATTTCCTGATGTGTAAGCAGCCAGGAAAAAAAAAACAAGTTAAAAGGATGCGTTTTTTCTGTTTTTTTTTTTTTTTTTTTTTTTGCAAGCTTAAGGATAAAAGAAAAACTTCGAAACAGCAACACACAACACGCACACTCTCTTACACAAAATAACACATTTTTCAACCCTCATTTATTTTGTTGTGCTATACTTTGAAATTATTTATGTGTGTAGCTAAATATCTGTCTACCTGGAGAGAAGAAGTTCTTAAATGCAATCTTTTTCTCGAGATCCATGCCATGCCATACTCATGTCCTATTTCACTTTTATCCATCTTCAGATTCACATATGTAGGTAAGCCACCTTTCCGCCTCCCCCCATTACATCTCTCAACATCCCCCTGCCAACCTTTCTTCCCCATCACAGTTATTTGAGAGAAAACTCGTTGCTATAGAGATAAAATAAGCAATAAATTCGCATGTTACATTCGCCGATCAATATCCTGGGAAATGCGAAGGATGTGTAATATTCTTCTTTAAGCGGTGGAGGTATACTGTAGTTGTTGTTGTTGGAGGATGTGGATATAGATGGTGCAATGTAGCAACATATAAGTAGGTATACGTATGCTGCCGGTGGCGCTTTGGGGGAAAAAAAATGTTACCATCAGGATGCCACTCTTATAAAAAAAACCCTATGCCAGGCGAGGTTTCATCTTCTGTGCTTCTTTGTGTTTTGTCTAATGCCTTTATATGAAATACACATATGTACATAGATACCTATGCAATGCACACATTTATGTATGTTTCTTTCATTTTCACTTTACATTTATAAAGATTGTACTCGTATTAAATATTGTTCTTTTCATCAATGTGACTCTGTGACTGACAGTTGTTAGAAAAAGTACTTAACAAATAGAAAAACTCTATGCGTAGACTTTCAAGGGTGCCAAAGTGCATACATTTAGGATGTTTCGTTTGTATGAATTTAAAATTTATATTTGAGTTATTAAGCTGAAAGAGATGTTGGATTAATGAAGAAAAATAGCAGAATTTTAAGTCAAGTGCAACAGCATCTCGTGGACCCTATTCAAATAAGCTTTGTTTCAGAGATTTTTTGTAAAATTCTTAAATTGAGTCTGTAAAATTTTGATGAAATTCTCTCTGAGAGCAGCTAAATGCTTTAAAGCATGGAATGGTTTGGTAGTAACTTTTTATTTATCTGACATCTGATTTATGTCAATCATAGGAATTTCAAAGAATAAACATTTGTTGTCGAAGAAAATTACTTCGGCAGAATTCGTCAAGTAGGGGAAGGGTTTTACTTTTTCGCGGAATACTCTCTTCAGCCCAACTGATGGCCTTCATACATATAAGTATACATTTACATATAATAACTCAGAACATCAACGTCACTTAGAACATCAAGAACTTTTTTGAGAGTCAAATTGCGCCATGGGTTTAACATTAAATTTACCTTTTTGGAAATTGAATTCTCAGAAATTAATTTGGAAATAAAGTGAATTGAATTTGCAAAAGGATCAATTTAATTTGTAAAAGGGTGAATTTAATGTGAAAACACTGAATAAGTAACGAAGATCTGAAAACACTTCTCCACTTTGTTTTACCTGGCTCCATACTATCTCAACCTCTTAATATTTGCTTTAAATTCAAACTCGCATAGTCAAGTCAAAAGTAACTTATTTCGTGTATAGTTTTCCTCAGTGAAGAATGCTTTAGCTAACTACATATATTATCAAACATTCATTTACACTTGATGTCATAATATTAATATAGTTCGCTGGCATCTAGCCCATCAGGGTATTCCCGCCAAGCAATCCACCTCTACTAGGAGGAGATGGTTTATCTCAATTTTTTGTATTATTATTATATTGTAATTGATAAACTAAAACTCAGTTTCTATTTTCAGTTTCTTATGACAAAAATACGAACAAATTTTAGGAGATTTACAAAACTAAATCTACCGGCGTAGTATTTGTATGATAGGTACCGTTACAAGGACAAAAATTGCGGTAGAAATAGCAAAAAAAACAGTTTCTTATTCCGAGGTATATAGTCTTAACGGAAAAAATCTTTTTATTTCTACTTGCAATTTAGGTACTATGGGGCAAGTTTTGGAATTGTGCAAAAAAAAATTCGAGATAAAAATCAAACATGACATAACTAAAATGCTGTCTGTTGTCTGTTTGTCTGTACGGCTACAGCCTAAATAGTAGATAATGGTTTTTGGTGATACTGCCCACAAGTTTTTATCATTTTTTAGAAATAAAAATAATGGTACCTGCCATACAATTTTTTTTTATAATTTTTCAAGATCTTATTTTTCTTCAAAACGGCTCCACAACTAAAATTTAAATTTCTTTTGGTAAAAGCTGCCGTTGCGTTGGATGGGAAACAATTTAAAAAAAAATTGCTATTAATAGTACCTCCCTAAGAAATATTTTTTTATTTTCAATTTTCTTCAAAACGGTTAGTTTGATTTCAATAATTTTTTTTACAGAAGCTTCTAGGCAATGTTAATAGATTTTCTTACTAAAATTTTCATTTTTTTTATTCTTAAAAAATGTTCAAACAAATTTTATTGAAAATCAAAAATTATGAAAGCTAAATGGTCGGTTTTCTTAAACTCGGTATTTAAGGTTTTTTTTTAACACTCTATACAAAATTTACTTTTATGAAAAAATAACGGTACAATACAAATATTAAAATACCGTTAAGGAAAAAGTTTTTTTTTTTTTAAACGGCTCCTACGAGTTTTATTAAACTTTTTCTGTGTGAAAAAATCTAGGCGATATACGACTTAAAATTATAAAAATTTACAAATAGCAACTATTAATAGAACTTCTCATATATCATATTCAATCAAGAAGATTAATAAGTTCCCATGTTCTTACATTATGATGTTCTCAAACACTCATAGTCGTATTTATAAACTTTGTCTAACTAAAAACAGGCGTCCAACTTCAAAAAGTTATTAATAAACTTTGTTTACTGTTGTCTTAAGGTCTTCTTACTTGGACAACGGCATCTATTGTTTAGGATTTGTCTAGCTTGACATTTTATTTCATTAAATAAGGCATATTTTCAACTATTAAGGACTTTTAGAAAACTGTCTAACTAGTCAATTGTCTTAAAAATCTAATAACTAACGCTAGTGTCTTCTACATAAGAACAAATGCGACCCAGTCATGCATTTTAGTTTCTTACATGAGGAGAAATTTTTGAGAACCTAAAATAAGATTTCACTATGAAGCAAGATGAATTTTTTGCTTATGGCAGATACAATTGTCTTAGGTTAAAAAAAATGAAAAATCGACTCAACAGAATAATATTTCTACATTTCTATTTCTAGTATACATATAAGTGTTAAAATTTTGCATCAAAAAAATATGACACACAACATCACAAAGTTGCCAATATACAACAACATGCAATGATTATTTATCAACAAAAATTATTTCACTTTATAATTAATGCAACATTTACATCACGATTGGAAAACTGCCATAGCTTTATTTATTAGATTTCACTAATACATTTTCGTTTCAACTTTGGAATATTAAAATCGAGTTAAAGAACTAACTCCATCCTTAGGCCACGTAAAATTAATCCTTATTTCTAAAAAAAATTCCAAGACATTTTAAAAACGCCCTCCTTATGTAAAAAAAAACGACAAATCTAAAACTCTGGTTATTAAAAACGTTAACAAGCCCTTGCAGAATCCCACGATTAATCGTTTCAATTAATTATCTTAGGTTGAGTTTTGGTAAAGTTAGTTGTAGTACCTCGTGGCATAATGGTAAGTGCGTTGGATTGTCATGCCGAAGGTCTTGGTTTGATTCCCAGCCGCTGCCATCTAAAAACCGAGGTACTGCCTCTTAAGACGAACTGACAAATCCTCCAAGAGTATACTTGTCATGAATAAGTGCCTTTCATCTAGCCGTTCGGACTCGGCAAAAAATTGTAGGTCCCCTCCATTCCTGCCAACAACACGCACACAGGAATGGTTGAGAGTTGTAAGTCACTAGGCCCTGGTTCTCCACAAGCTGTGACACCACCAATTTTTTGTTTTTTATTTGGTAAAGTTATAATTGATAAAGGGTTTAGAAAAATTAAATAAAACGTTATTAGTAATAAAAAAGGTAAAAATTTCATTTACACTCCTTTTTGTAAATTTCATGTCAAAATGACATTTATATACTAAAACGGCTCTACTACGGCTTTATACCTGTTATGAACCAGTTTTAGCTTACTTCGCCTCTTTTCCTTGTGTATATTTTTTTATATAAATAAGTTTTTCAGGAGAAACATTTTAAAGTCAGAGTAACTTTACTCCGACGCTAAATTGCGTTTATAAACAAGGCTGCCAGAGTATAGTGACCAAAAGTATGAATTTCTTCATTTTAACGATAACTGTAAAAATAATGCTAGTTTCTTACTCGTGTATATTTGTATGTATGTACGCAGCTATAATGGTCCCAGGAGAAGTTTACGAAAATGGTTGAAATAGCAAAAAACGATAACCAATTGTGCTGCGCGCCATCTTGAATTTAAGGAGAACTGTTTTTAACTAAGATCAAAAATACGTACACTAATTTGTCAAAATTTTAGTTTTATTTTAATTCAACGTCCCTTTAAAAAAGTTGATTTTTCAGTATAAGTTCTAAAAGGCAAGGTGAGGTTTATTCACCTTCATTCTGTTTCAAAAAATTTTATGAGCAAAAAAGCAATTTATTATAAAATTAAACATAAGAACTACTCATCAAACAACTGAAGCCGATTAAACTATAGCTTTGCATATGTATAAATGTTTTTCAAAATGGCGGAAACTGCAAAGATATAATTTTTTACAGCTTTTGCATTTAGATTCTTCAAGGACACCCTTCTCTTCACTTTTCGGACACCCCAATGCGAGAAAAAATTAGTTACAAGTAGGCTAGTTTTATAAAATTTTTCTAGCTATTACTTAGTTTTAAGCAAATAGAAAAATAAAATTAATTTAAAAGAATTAATTGAAATCATTCTCTGAAAACGACCATTGGCAGCAACAATAAAAACAAACAATATCCAAAACTCCGTTATGGCTGTTTTTAGTTTGTGAAATGCCACATCGGGTTCGCGTTTGGTGCCAGAAGTTAACTTTGAAAGTGGAAGTCCTAGTCTATTTTTAAACTTTAAAAATAAAAATATGTAGGTACCTATTAATAAATCTGGAATTTTGTAAAATATGTATCTACTCAAAGATTTAAAGGCTTTGAAATTATATTCAACTTACTTGGCACTTATCGTTTATTATATTAAAAAAATATTTTATTGACAATTCAATAGCAATTGAAATATTGTTTTAAGTGTTAAATTCATAACTGAATTATACCACTTAAAAACCAATATTAATTTTTTTTGTTGTATAAAGGATCATGGGATTAATTAATAAAAATTTCAACAAAAACAATGATAAAAAGGCTTCCATTAAATGAAAATATCCAAAAGAAAAGTAAAATGTCATGAGTAAAACCACTGCAAGCATTTCCATGACAATGCACGCGCACTTAAGAATGCCACGGAAATAAATAAATTGCATACTTTGTGAAGCGGATATATGTATGTGATGTGTGTTGCGTTACCACTCTTCTTTTTCCACTCCACACCATCATTCCCAACACTGTCAATCTCTGCTTGTATGTTCTTATTTATGCACTGTAATTTACCCAATTTTTTGATGTGCATCTGTGTTGTAAATTAAAATTTCGTCATCGTCACAAATTTAAAAGGCAAATTCGTTCAACACGTATGTAGGTACGTACATTTTCATATATTTTACTGCATCCAAAAGAGATCCAACACATCCACAATGATTTTAGTGGAGATAAAATGTGACAGGTAATCTTTTTGTTTCTGGTAAATGCACAACATCAACCAGCGAAATTGTGTTGAAAATTTAACATGCAAAATTCATGAAAGTTTGAATATCAAGGTATGAAAATATTAGGCAAATACATTGAAATTGTGATGTGATTAGTTCTTATATTTGAGTACTTGAATTTGAGTTCTTATTTTTGAGTACTTCAATTTGAGTACTTAATTGATCAGATTTACCTTAAAATTGGAGGACTTGCTTGTGCGAATCTTTGACCATTCTCAGAAATTACTTTTTTTTACAGTTCCTAAACTTGGTTGACTATTAAGTATTTTAAGTAACTACATATTCTAGTTGTAATATTAAAAAAAAAGCTTCTAAAGATCAGGTATTTTATCCGAGTAAAAAAAAGACGTTGTGGGACCTGTTTAATTTAATTTTTTTCTGAAGTAAGTACTTAAAATTGAGTACTCACTTTGTATGGCTGTATGATTTGGCTACAATCTTAGTTGCGAAGGCAAAAAGGAATTTTCATAGGCGATGTTTATTTATTATTGCTAAGATCTAACTTGAATAGGTACATCATGATACTCAATGTAGGTATACATTTTTTAAATATTTGAAAATATTTCAGAATTTCTACTGATCATAGTTTATTTTCCTTAAAAGTTGGCGTATAGAAAACAAATAGTAATTAACTAATAATTGAATTTCAAATAAACCGATTTTGATAGTTATTTTTTCTAATCGTGTTATTTTATTAATGAATTAAATTAAGTACTCCAAATACTTATTTCGAAATTATCATAAATACTAGTAAGTATTTACCATCTTTACCCCATTGGAAAACCCTTTTCATGTCATTTCATTTAACAAGCTCTACCTATATGTACCTGTGTAGGTAATTATGTAAGTATTCCTATAATAATAAGTACTTTGAAATTTACATACATACATAAGTACTTCAAAAAGTATCTAATTTGTGTATGTTTTACTTATTTTTTTTTTCAGAATACCAAACACTGATTTACTTTCCCTACTTAGAAACTCGCATGGCTGTAAAATTGTGATTTTTTTGTTGTTGTTGTCAACATCATATCCATCCACCCAATTACGCAGCTAGATTCATGGATGGCGCTAATACAAAAAGCCTGTTGGATGTCTGTATTCACAAGAGAATTGAACCTCTTTCCAACTACAAGAGTACTGACAGTGAAGTGAGGACTGGAAGGAATTCCTTTTATGAATTCGAATGCCAAAACCTGGGCATTTTTGTTGACACCAAAAACACCATTGGGAATAAAGAGATTTTATATACTTATTAGTAGGTACATGCATATATGTCATGCCATTTACATAGGTATACATGCTCGAACATATAGTATGAATGAGGTAGGAAGGTATATATTTTTTTATTTGTCAACACTGATATATATAAAATGCTTTGCATAACCTCATATAGCTTTTGCTTTTTAGCAAAAGCTTGGAAAATGAATAGCAATATGGTGACATATGGTCGGTTATGTGTAGATGTGATTTCAAAAAAGCTGTACAAAATTTAATTAAATTAATGAGTTTTGTTATTTGGTTGTCATTTACTATGTGAACATCGCTAAAACAATTTGAATTTAGGTAGGACTTTTGTTTAGTTCTCCTGAGGTGTAGATGGGATTATTTTATTTTTGAAATGAAAGAGTTTCGGTGTCAACATTTTTTTTCCGTTATTTTTATGCGGTGTTCTCTTTGTTTTGAATGAATTTTATTAATATTTGTTTGGTGGGCGATGAGGAAGATAGAAATAGGTAGCTTAGCTATAAACATAACATCTAAGTAGGTAGACGAAATACATACATACATATGTACATGCGTATATGCAAATATACATTTAGAAAAAAAAGCTATCAACAAATAATTTTGTTTATTTCTTAAAAACGGCTATAACGATTTTGATTAAACTTCGCAAAACCGCATTTTTTAAATCATGGACTCGGATGAAAAATTTCAAATATTTATCAAAAAGTCCATAGTGAGAAACTGTTGGGAGCGCGGTATTTTCAAGTCGCACAAGGAAAGGAAAATACCACCTCCTGGTGCCTATGAGGTCAAATAATAATTTTATAACAGAAAAATTACTTTTGGAGACCTATTCTGCTAAGTGGTCCCAACTGCGAAATAAGCCACGATAAAAAAATTATTGATAACTGTATGTAAATGTAAATATATGTACCATAGGTACATAGGTATTAAAATACTCGAAAAACTTCCTTGTAAAAAATTTCATTAAAATCGGCAAAGTCGTTTTTGAGAAATTCGAAAATCAACGCAACAGAATAACTGTAGGTAGGTAGCTAACTACTATAAGAAAAGATTTTTAGTAAAGTTTTTGACCGTTTATCCAAAAACAAAAAATCAAATTTGATTCTGGATGACAGAACCAGAAAAGATGCATACAAAAAGTAGCTTTGCACTCTTGAGGCATAGCTAGAGCTATAAAAATGGAAGGGTTGACCCTCCATTTTGAATTGCTATGCATTTCGTTTACTCTGGAAACAAAGTTTGGCTGCTTTGAGAATCACTGTGTCTGTCCCAATTATACTGCAAATAACATATCAACGTAAAAACAAACAATTTCCCTTACATTATTTTACGATTTAAATTAAAGTTCTCCCCAAAGTAAAACAAAATAGTTTTCTAACAACCTAGGTACCTGATACATTCTTACTACAACTTCTACCCTTATACCTTATTTATTTATTCCTAAACAACGAACAAAAAAAATCCGAAACTAAATTCCATTCGCATAATAAACCGAATGTCCCTTTTATCCCCACTTTTGTTAGAAATATGGTTATTCTTTTCAAAATGTTTCACTCTTTCTCCATATATACCTACATATTGCCATTGCCATTTACCATAAAACTTTATCTCTCCAAAAATATAACCATAACCAACCAAATACCATTTAAGTTCCAAACCACTTTGCCCAGGAATATTTTAATAAATCCTTTCGCATAGTGTTTAGAGATCTGCTTAGCTTTTTAATGCAGGTATATAACAGCACAAAACACAGCATCACCATTTGTGGTCGAATAACTTAGCAAAATCCAGAAGAGACGAAAACTTTATTTTCGAAAAAAAATAATACATTTTGGAAAATACTTTTCACAAGTCACAATGTTGTTTGCATCGTCGTCGGTCGTTGCCGTCATCGTTGGTCGTTTTCAGTCGGTTTTAATGGTTGGAAATACCTTAATTCCTTTGCCCCTTCACTTCAAAAACTCCACTCCTAGAAAAGCAACGCGAAAAGACACGAGAGATAAGAATTAATGGTCAGTTCTGGTTAGGTGGAATTTTCAATTAACAAACCCGGGGAATGCTTTCAGTGTGGTTTGGCATTTCTTATTTCAAAAGTTCTTTTACAAAAGAAAAAACCTACAAGAGACTTCATGTCATCCCTTTTTTAAAAAAAAACTTAGGTAGGTATAAACAAGAACCCAAAAACACCAAACAAAAATCTCAACTAGCTACTTAGAAAGAAGAAACTTTCAAAAGCATGAATCTGTTTCTGCAATAAAAAAATTAAAACAACAAGAAAAAAAACCTCAAACTCCTACTGCCATATTCTTTCTGTCAAAAACTATCTAATCTCAAGACAAATACAGTGGCAAAAAGAAAACAACATTTTTCAAGAAGAAAAATCGAGAAATTCTTTAAAAAACCTCATTGTCCCTTTGGTAGAACAGAAATTTTAGAAATACGTGAGAAAATTGCGAATTGCAATCGCGTCTCGGTGGCACCAGGTTTTTTTCATGTGGCCGATCTCTCCGACTCAGCATAAAGAAGCAGCATTACCATAGTAGGTCTAATCGATTTGCCTTTATTACGTCAGCCACTTTGAATGGGCGGAAATCGCCCACAAAAATGAGCCGACAAATCGAGCCTCGCCTATTTAACGTGAGCAATCTGGCTATATTCATCCTTGAGAGTTCTCTAGTCTTTTTCTTATAAGGTTTGCAAAATAACTTCGGAAATTCGCCAAAAGGATTTTTTCGGTTAAACTTCAGAAAGGACTCGTCGTAATTTTTATCTTCGACATGGCTAACAAAACAAAAAACACAAAACTTCCACTTGCAATTGAATTGGCAGTTTGGCCAATATCCAAAGGGAGTGAATTTTTGTGCACTTGTTTTTTGTTGGTCTTGGTCCCGGTGAGATTGCTGCGACCTCATCAAGGATTCTTTCTTCCGCAGACCGTGCAGCATAAAGATGTACAAATTTATATTATCTGAGTCCCTGGAGGCAATTGTATTCATTCCATGCAATCGCAATGTGTACATTTATGTTTTCTTTTACCTCACTCCCCCTTAACCCTTACCGTTTATGGAAACAAGTTTTTCCTCTTCAAAAAATGGCGTCGTGGAAAACGGGGAGGACAACACGGACGACATCTAAAGGAAGATTGGAATTTATTTTGGCGTTGCATACCGAGAGTGGTGGAGAGAGAAAAAGATCGAATCGAATTGAATCCGCCACTCCGGCAAGTAGGTAAAGGTATAGAAGAGAGAGAAGTGGTGCACATGAAGTTCCTTTGGGCTTTGGGGTGATGACAAGGTCGAGGGCTTTCTTCTTTTTTGTTGTATTTACCCTTATTCCTTGCGTCAGGAGTTCTATAACATAGAGCAAGGAAATTCAGAGTCTTTCATAGACTTTTAGATTAAGACATGAGAAGGAGGAATTTTGAGCACGTGTTTAACGTTGGATTTGTATATTTCCGAGCACAGCAAAGTGGGGCACTTAAGTGCAAGCAGTTCGTATCCAATTTGTCACCATCAGAACGATTCTATACTATAAACCTATTGTGGGAGGCTTTTAGACATTTTATAAATGCATTTCAGAGCGTATAGGTATAGGTAAATGTTATCTAATATTGTATTTGTCTAAAACGATGATGTTTATCAAATTACGTCTAAAAGGAGATGATGGATCGAAAGCATCTAATGCGTAATTAGATATTGTTAGAAATAAACCATCAAGTGAAGTAGGCATAGATGAGTCTCTTAAGAGCATACAAATATTATTAACATTTCCTTTCTTTTAAATAATGTTGATTGAATTAGTATTTATTGATTTCTTATTCATGAAAATGGACGATTATTGGACTTTCTTAAATATGAGATTTGTAGTTGCAAGTTCGTACCATTCACCCATTCGTTTCTGATAGAATGATGACACTGGTCACTTTTCAATTTGTTTTATAAAACTCAAAAACTAAACCAAATTTAACAACTTAATTCTTAAAACTTTATGTTCAAAATTAAGTTTTCTATCGAAAGGATGGTTTAAACCTTTTTAGCAGGAAACATGGTCAAAAACTGAGAAACCAAAATGAAATGAAATAGTTTAAGATTTCAAATTTTTTTTTAACTTTTTTTCGGAGCGAGAGTAGGTCAGAGAGTCAGCTTTGAGACTCAGACAAAATAAACTAAAGATTCAAGGTCTTAATATGGCATATTAAAAAGTCATTTTTGTTTAAAATTGACAGAGATATAGCAATACAAACTTTACAAATTCTTATAATTTTTCGCAATTTTGGTCCAAAAGTCTCTTTTTTGGTACAACATGGCAAATTTCACATTCGTAAAAGTATTCAAACTTTAGATTTTAATGAATTGTTGAGATTTTTTTTTTAACTAAAAAGTACATTCTACCTACAGTAATCCACTGATTTTGTTAATCAAAATCGTTGGAGCCGATTATGAGATAAATAATTTTTTCCTTAAGGGTTGTATGGCAAGTATTTCGTTATTTTTGGAGCTAAAAAATATATATATTTCCTCTCTGAAAGTTATTTAAAAAAAAATTTTAAGTTCAAAATTTAAAGAAAATCGCTTCAGTGGTTTAGGGTGAAGGTCGAATTACAGACAAAATAATGTCACTGACTTTCCTCAAGTTCTCTATCATTGTAAAAGTTATGTCATTTTTAATTGAATCGGCAATTTGAAGAAGGAAATAAGTGCAAAAAATTGAAATAGGACTTGATAAAGATTTTGAGTTTTAAAACTTAATCTTTCCACATTAACACCGCATAAATTTGGAGAAGCGAACAAATCCATTGTTCTTTTTTGTAATTATTTCACATTTGTACTTACAATTTTGATAAAAACTGAAAGTCACTATGACCACAATGAAAACAAGATTGCAGTGTATAAATTCTGGATTTGTAAAAAAAATCACGTTAAAAGTTATAAAGGTTTTTCAAACTGCCGATTCAATTTTATCTCGATTTTTTTTTTTGCACGAACCCAAAACTTGCTCCTAGGTCTAGTTTACAGTTCACATGCGAAAAATTCAATACAAATTTTAAAACAATTTTCCATCTATTCTGTGTGGCAAATTGTATTATATTCAAGGTAAAAAATAATTGCCTTGAAAAAAACCACCCATTAAGGCATTAATTTACCCAAAATTAATAAACTATAGGCCTGAAATGGAAATTATTTTTTGATGCAATAACCATTTGCATGCAAATAATGCCGTGAGGTCAATACATTTTATTTTGGAAGCGTATACCGACCATCCAAAAAATATTTTATTCATCACACTTTTTTTTCGCATTCAAAACAATTGCCGGTCCATTATTATTTGCATGACATTTCATGACAGTAATGATATTTTTGGCATGAAACTGTAAACTTATGAGGCAAACAATTAATTTTGCATTTCATCTACACTATTTTTGACATGCGAAAATATTTGCATACATTTTTTTTTGCACACGGAATCTGTAATCTAGGCTTTATAGGTGTCTACATATATCGTAAGTAAAAAGCTTATTCGTTATTTTCAACTTGCCCAAAAATTTAAATACCGGCCTAAGTCTATTTAACATCTTTAATCAAAAACAACAATGACAAATTTTTATTCAAAAACCAAGATAAAAGATTACCATTCCGGCTTGAAAAAAAATATGGCGCAGTATTATATAATATTATTGTTGGTTTTTAACAGTTTTTGTAACTTAGTGTTTGTTGCCTTTGAAAATGGTTTCCCATAATCCGATGGCCCAATGGTTTTGAATCCTTACTTTGTGGGTCTAGAGAACGGTCTTTGCTAACCAACCAACGTAACTTATAACAGCTCCTTGGTCTGCTTTTATACACGAATAATTTTGAGCCAAGACTTTCTTGGAAATCAAATAAGGGTGAACGAGAAAAGCATCTTATCTCACTTCTCAACTTTCCACTCATTTAGTTTCGAAAAAAGTCATGTTTCAGAAGTCGTAATAGCAGATTTGGGAACTGTTTTAAAGTAAAAAAAATCGTTCTTTGAAAAACACTGTTACTGAAGACATGTTTTTACTTTTCCACTCAGGAATTCCTGAGACTATCATCTTAGCCCGCATAAACTTCTTTGTATACCATGAGAAATAAATAGATGACATTTCTAGAAGGAAATTTCATTAAAATTTCTAAACATCATCCACATCTCTTGCTGGTTCCTTTCATCATTCTTCATTTCTGTAAAAAATTGATTTCTTTTTTTAGAAACTTAGTAAACAAAACCTGAATTTATTCTCATTTGTCCAAGTTAATTATTTACCTATGGACTATAATTGATTCTAATATTCTATTCAGCAAACAATTTTGCCTTACTTCCATGTTGTTTTGTTTTTCTTTCTGACAATTTCAATTACATAAATCACCCTTAAGCTCTGAATAAAAACTCCCATTTCGAACCAAAACCTTCACTCAAACCATCAATGCAAGTGGTAATACGTTAATAAATTACGGTATCTGTCCAATTTCAGATATACCATATGTATAACCTCGGTGTTATGACTCTAATATTTTATCTCGTTTCGAATCCTTCAGCCATTCTAAAATCAAATAAAAAAAAGGAAAACAAGAAAAAACATCCTTCTTACACAACAAAAGAGAAAGCGAGTAGGTACATCAGAAAATCCATTAAGATCCAACAACACAGGATTAACTCTTCGGCCAATAAATTATTCAGAAGGAACAAGCAGATATATACTCATTTAGAACAAAACAAAATTCTGCCAATGACATCTGTGACACAAAACCATAACAATACAAAGTATGTGTGTCAACAATATTTGAATACATGTCTTCCCTTTACTGCTCCCATAATCCCCATCAAAGCTGTGTAGAAACGACAGCCCTATCCAAAATATTCGATAAAAAAACAATCACCAAAAAAAAGAAATCGAAAGTTTTTAATGGCAGTTTTATTCGATTTTCTCTGTCGCATTAGGCCTCCCCCACAGAAAACTCACCACACTTACACCACATATCTCATGATTTAATGCTGTACGCTTTGAATGGTTTTTAATATGCACTGTAAACAGGGTTTAGTAGTTTTAGGCAGTTTCCTTTTTTGGCTTTAGGATTCGGCAACCAGGACCTATAAGGTCGTTGTTTATGGAACGCAGGTGTAGGCAAAAAGGGTTAATCTGTTTCATTCAGTGTGCTTACCTGAATCCAAAAGACATTAAAACTACATTTAACTGACAAAAAGGAAAGTTGTGTCGTTTTACACTTTGCATCTCTGGCAGGATGAAGGACACACACGTAAATGCACAGCAACAACTTTATAGGGGTTATATAGAGGGACCAGCAGTAGATTCATCGACATTTTACAATGCGAACATTTTTGGGACATTAGGTAGTGTAGTGAAGGAAGTATATTCACTTCCCTATTCATACCCCGAAACCTTATCCAAGCGAATGTGGTTTTGAAAGAGAAAAGATGTCAAACACTTTTTACAAGAATTAAAATCAAACTTAGTTGCTCACAACATTGAAAAAGTTGGAACAAGACAAGTTCTATACCTATGGGATGATAGAAAAGTTTTGTTTTCTTCTTCTCTAGTTCTCTGTTGGTTTATATATTGTTAAAGTGTTGAGCAAGCACAGGGACACTAGAGTTAGAAATCCTTGAATTATCTCTGAATAAATACATCTCATCAGAAATTAAAGTTTTTCTTGTTTATTTAAACTTTTTGTCTATCTGATCTATAAAAATTCCAATGTGCAACACAAAGATACCTATATCCTAAACCTACCTACCCGGTTTTTAAAAAGTTCATTGAGTTTACACTTTTACCATGACAAATAAAAGCTAAGAAAGCTCTGAGTTAATTCAGATTAAAGAAACCCTAAAAATAAATAAACTCAGTAGTACCTCGTGGCATGATGGTTAGTGCGTTGAACTATCTTGCCGAAAGTCGTTCGATTCCCAGTCGCTGTCATCTAAAAATAGAAATGTTTTTCCGAGGTACTACCTCTTGCGAGGAACTGACAAATCCTTTAAGAGTATCCTTGTCATGAAAAAATGCTACTCATCTAGCCGTTCGGACTCGGCAAAAAATTGTAGGTCCCCTCCATTCCTGCCAATAAGATGCACACAGGAATGTTTGAGAATTGTAAGTCACTAGGCTCTGGTTCTCCTCGAGCTGTATTTATTTTTATTTTTTAACTCAGAAGCAGAGTTTTTCAGTTAACTTTATCTTTCATTGATTTCAAAATCTATTGAAATCAATGTGCGGCACTATAGATCACCCTTTTACGGCTTTCACTATCGAGATCGAGAAAAAAAGTGTGGTGAATAAAATATTTTTTTTTTGATGATCGGTGTGGTTACACTTAAAAAAAAAAATATTCACCTCAAGGCATTTTTTGCACGCAAATAATTTTTGCATCCAAAAATAATTATTTTCCATTTTTAGGCCTGTAGTTTTATTAGCTTAGGGTAAATAAATGGGTGTTTTAGTTCAAAGCAAACAGTTTTTGCCTGGAATATTTTATAATTTGGTGCACAGAATATTTGGAAAATTGTTTTGAAAATTTTTTTTTCGCATTGGAACTGTAAACTAGGTTTAATGTGATATTTTTCTTAGAACAATTTATACATTTTTTCAGTTTGTAGTTTTGAAAGCTCAAAATTTAAATATTTTTGTTGTCAAATGCTAAGAAAACTAATCATGCGGCCACACGAGCCAGTACCTGCTAGCCAGTTGGCTACACACATTGACTGTTAAATTCCTATTCGTGTATTTGCTGTGACGTAGGCGGCATGCTGTACTCGAATGTTACTCTAAATGGAGTAAAAATGTACTCCGAATTTAGAGAAAGAAATATAACTACTATGATATTCTGCTTTTTCAAGATTCAATGCACTAAAAAAACCCTGATGCCATGCGACAAAACTAGTAAAAGAACTGAACGTTACGAATGTTTTGCTTTGATTCTGGACTTTTTAACCATGGTTTGATCTTATTTTAACCACTTTGAAAATTTAGATTTTGACAAAAAAAAACTTTGACGAGACTATGGTGAGACGAAAGCGAGATTATAGCAAGAAACCCACGACATCGATTCCCGTGTAAATATGCGTGGCGAAACAAAAGCGAGACGAGCTTAATGACCACGATACTGGAAACTACGTTCGGACGACCATGAGAGACATGAGTCGTCGTCGTCGTTTTCGCTTCAACTCGATTTCCAAAAACAACGCATGAAAATTATAACAAATTTTTGGTTAAACTCGGTTGAAAAGCTTTTGGTTTGATATCCATATCACTACCTAAAATTTGAAGTGTAAAGAAAAAGCGAAAAGTGAAATTCAGTCTGTATCCTCCTTCGGAATGCAGTTTAAAACCAATTGCATTAGTCGGATTAAACGAGTGAATAATATTGGCGTTAGCGAATGTATAAAACTTTGAGTTCCTTAGGACTGTGCATATAGACTCGCCGATTCTTATTTTATTAATATTTTGTGAAATAAAATATGAGTTAATTTTATTTTTTGACTTATTTTTCCAAATCTGGTGCGAAAAAGTACTGCTGAACCCTGTTACTGGCTGCTCTACTGGCTACGAAAAAAGCAAGCCAATTGATGAGCCAGTTGTATGTATGTTTTAGTAAGAAAATGTGAGTGTATTGGACTTGCTAGCCAATACGCCCATGTGGCCTCAGGGTAAATAATGGATTTGAGCTTCATAAATAGATTTTATTTATTGAATTTAAAGTGTACTATCGACAGTAAAGAGATCGAATTTTCAATCTTTATAAACATTATTAACATTTTGAACCTAGGGCTCAACTTAAAAATATGAAATGGATTCTCATTGAAGCTATTGTTTTCAGTCTTTTCAAAATCAAAAAACCGGTTTTATACAACAACGGGCTTTTTTTTTGAGAAACTAAAATTTGCTTGTCATTTATTTTAATAAATTATAAGGAGATAAAAAATTTACTTGGTCATACATGGAAAGCATAAATACTGATCTTCTCTTCTCCCTTTTAAAAATTCTTTTAAAATTCAGGAAAGTTCAAAACAGGCTTACATTACCAACTATGTAAATATTAAATAAAATTTAATACATTAAAGAAGTTCAACAAAAGATTATTATTCAAACAAATGAATTATTCAAACTTCGTTTCAAAATATTAACGCTTAAAAGCTAAATGAGTTGAAAATTACCCTGTTGTTAATATTATGGTAATGTTTTTGCCAATTTTGTATTCTATTTAAAAAAATCAACGCTAACCTGTGCCTATACATACCCATCAAACAATAATATTTCTTCTTTGTTCACTGCCAGCTGCTGACGCTTTATAAAAGTACAACCTACCCTTTTTTTCTCAAATTGAATGAAATAAAAAAAACCTAAACCGGACCTATTCGCAGGTTTTTTCATAGTGAATCCATCGCTCGTCATGACAAAAGGATATCATAATCCCAGTGCCAGTCGTGTTCCTGTACCACATTTTCTACCGCCATTTATTGTGTCGACTCGACACACAAGGAAACAATTAAAATAATGTCCCCTCCGCCTGCTGCTTCAAATGCGATGTTATATTTTATTTTATATAGCAACAGAAATGTATAGAGTAAGCTCTCGTTCTATATAAATTTGTATAAAGTTCAAATTTCAAAGCCTTGATGAGGATAAAAGGAGCTAGCTGAAACATACACACACTGCACAGTGTCAGCTATAGCAACACCACCATTTAGAGCGGATATCCTCGAAATGCAACAGTAATGTTTCATAATTGTTAACATTTCTAGTGGGTGGTTGGTGATGTTGCTGCTGATGGTGCTGGCATTGGTGTTGGAGCGGATTCTTTCCGTAGTCGTTGGTTCTTCTTATTCTTAATGATGTCAGCTAGAGCCCCTGTTGTTGTTGTTGTTGTTGTTGTTGTTGTTGTTGTTAGCACATCAACATCAATACAAAATTAAAGTACTAGAAATGAGGGAGATTTTTTTCGGCCAGCTGCATAATTCAATTCCATGGTTTTCACCTCTTGAGTTAACTTTTTTCTGTTAAATTGGCGTATATGTATGAATATAAGGTGAATGCCTATTGAATTCTAAGAGCTCCTCTTTTGATAATTGACTAGGACCTTTGCACTGCAATATGCCGCTGCGCTGAGGGAAAGAGATTTAATTTTTTGGCTTCAGGGAGAAAGAAAAAGGTCGAGTGCTTATAAATTTAACTCGCCAATTCGGTATTTCGGTTGAATTGAAGCAAAAGATGAAAAGTTTACCATCCATCACAGAGAATGTACATTGGAGCTTTTCAAGGAAACATCACTTGGTGCATGCGGAGGACAACCAAACCAGAGGGCAATTCGAGAATAGCATGAGTTTATAGTTTTATTTTCCAGAGAAGTTGGGTGTGTTATTGTTGGGCTTTCATCCAAACGGAAAATTGGATTAAGACACAAAGATGGTGCCGATGATGAAGTTGGAAATTACGGATAAAATTTCATCTTTCTCTTTTGCAAGAGTTTTGGGATCGGAAAGAGGTAAGGGATGGGAGTTTTTATCAAACAAAAAGGAAAGTAAAAAAAAAGAACAAACAAAGGTTTTCGGGGAAATCATTTTGATGAATATTCCTCTGTATAAACGGGAATTTCATGGTTCAAAATTGGTGAAATATATAAATTGCACAGTACGAAAGTGTACTCTTTTGTTTTACCTCCAGTTTTAGGGAGTTTTATTATTGTAGGGAAGCATGTGGTGTTATGAAGAAAAGACCGACAGAGTTTCGGTATCAGGTCCGTAAAATATGCAAACAATATTTGGGAATAGTATATTTTAATTAAATCTATAGAAACAAGGATATAGATGGTTGGGGCAGTGCTTTATTGTTTCATTGTTTGCTTTTTAACAAAATTTCTTTATATTTTTGTTGGCAGAGGGAGAGATTTATTAAATTTCAGGTCTAAGCTGAGATTATTTTTGGAAATAAAAGTGAATTTGAGAACTTGATTTGACAGGTTAAACTTTAGTTTCAATACAATAAAAGTTTTTTTTTTTGTTTCGTTATTCGAAAAAGTTGGATGGGATTTACCACTAATTCATCGAGATTAAAAGTTCATTGGTTTAACTATCAGTCCCAATCAGATATAATGATGTTATGAACATACCTACATAGATGTGGATTTTTTTAGATGTATTTGAATTCATTTAAATCAGATTATCGTACCTAATCAAAAAAGTTGCATTGCAGTAAAACCTAACTTTTTTTGAAAATCGAGTTATATTTCAAACCCCTCCCTAGATAAGCTTTTCGGATCACATATCATGAAATCCGAAACCATTTGAGTGCATAGTTCAAAATTCAGAGTGAAAAACGGTCTTTTTTAACAGTGGGGCAGGGCGAACTATATATACACTCAAATATGGTCTCAGATTACGTGATATGTGTTCCAAGGAGCTTATGTAGGAACGGGTGAAAACCAATTTTGGATAACACGATTAACTTCGAAGTCGCATACATATTTTTTTGATGCACTGTTTAATCACAAAAGCCATTTGTGGACCGTAAGACTTCGGTTTTTTAAATAGCTTTCGACGTCCATACTTCTTCTTTTGCTTTCACCCAAAATCTGCTGTCGACTAGTTTTTGTGATTTTTTTATCTATAAAATAATATTCTGTTTTTTTTTTTTGTGGTAAGACATTTCATTATTAAAATCAATTTTATAAATTCTCGAGCAAATTATGTTCAAAATATGCCTACTGAAGATGAAGTATTATTGTATTTAAGAGAAACAGAAATACAATTTATACAAGGTGACGGTTAAAGTACAGAACAGTAATTTTGCATTTTTCAGAACATAAAAACTTTTAAAATAATTACATAAAAGGAAAACAATTAGAAGTAATCGATCCGAGCTATTTTTAAATCAATAAGTATTTATGAAATTTGGCTGAAATAATGCCTCGTTTTTAATATTTTTTTGATTTTGTTTGCATTAGTAAAATTTTTATTTAATTTTTCGACTTACATCACAAGGTCCAGCACTTTAACCGTCGATTGAAGAGTTAATCCAAATATTAACTAAGAGCACCCTCTAAATTTTTGTAAGAAGCTGTAAGTTTCTTGGAAAGGTTTTAAATATATCCACAAATATATTAATAATAATTATATTGGAGATACAAAAATTGTACCCCAAAAAATTCTATCTACACAAATAAGATTGTAACACAATTTGAGCAACCCATTTTTACAAATAAAAGGCAATAAATTCGCAAATTGTAGCGAAAAGGGTTCACTTAATAAAACAATATGTTATTGTAACGTTTGTCTACATTTTTCCCAAAATTGTTAACATTCTTATAATCTTTTTGATAAAGAATTATTTGAGCTAGATTTATTTTTTTTTTTTCATTTTGTTTTAAGAAAACTAACAATTTTTTAGAATATTCACAAAAAAATTAATTATGTCTCTTTTAGCTTACAAAATCAAAAATTCTACTCCAATTCAAGAGTACCTACTCTTCAAAATAAGGTAAAAACAAACAAATAAAGCTCTTCAACAAAATTTAAGTTTGGCTGTATTTTTATTTTAAGTCAAAGCATATGTAGGTATTTAGTCGACGATAAATACGAGGGTCGATAGCTCAAGTATGTAGGTAATTAAAAAATTACTTCCGAAACATGTATTATGAAACAAAATCACAAATAAGCAAAAACTTCCGAACAATGCAACAGCCTCCACATAATGCACATGCGTGGGTACTTTGAGCAACTAAAACAAAAAGATAAATCAAATGACGAAGTTCGTAAATATCTCATTTATAGTTAATTTTACTGTCGTCAAATTCTCTCTCTCCCGTACCATATTTTCACCCCAAAAACTTGGTTTTATAATATACAACTATACATACATACATTTTTGGCAAGTTTTTCTGCCTGTACGAATAAAGGTGATGCAAATTTTTCGTGTGTAAAATATCTAACATAAAAGTTAACATACACATTTACAAAAACTGTTTCAAAAAAAAAAAAAAAAATACAAAATGGTCACCCCTCATCACTCAAAAATGAGCTTCTTTTAAGGAAATGCTTACGACCGATAAAAAAGTAAGATTCCCCACCAACATTTATCTTTGTCGGATTTTTTCCAACAAGTCTATTCTTCCCGGGCTGTAGTGGGAATTTGCCGAAAATTTGTTGGTGATTTAATAATACACAAATCATTTTCTCTCACTAAACCACAGCAAATGTGACCAATTACATATTTTTTTTTTGCATTTTTTGAGCTACCTTTTTGGAAACAATAAACTTTAAATCTTTAAATGTTAACTTACTTAGGTATATCTCAATACCAAGAGAAGTTATAAAAAAAAATAAATAAGTGGACTTCTTAAAACATCACCAAATACCTAGTACATTCAACCAATCTTACAACTGCATCATATAAGTAGTAGTTAACCAAATCAGAAAATAGGCATAAGACCACATTTCTCCTAGTATCCATATACTCGTATTATGCGCCTTGTAGTCTAATAGTTTTTAATTATCCAAATTCAAATATATTAGCTATCAATTTAAATTTAACAACTTTTGGACTGTAAAAATTAAAAAAAAAGTTTTACACTATCTCCCATACAATTATTACAAAGTTTAATATTTTCTCATGTCCATGGTAAAAATTATGAACAAAGATAAAGAAACACAATAAATTTTCCATTTACAATAAATTTTATGTGAAATTTTAAAATAAGCGGCGGGTTTTCGTCTTCCAAAAACTTCTTTAAATACAACAATAAAATTGTATCAATTAGAAATAGTCATGGTTATGAAATAGAGCAAAAATTGTAATTTTTAACAGTGTGGCTAATAATTCAAACGAAAAAGCTTTTTTATTTGTTGAGAAAAGAACAATTTCCCAAAATCGTATGTTGGTAACCATGAAAGTAATAAGAAAACAAAAAAAAAACAACTATTGCTTTTTCATTGTTGAACTAGACATACATTTTCACAATGCACTTAACAGTTCTAGCTTAAGTTATCCATTTCTCTTAATGACTCCAAAACAAAACTAAAAAAAAACTTTGTTCTTTCTTCTTCAACGCAGAATTTACCGTTTTTGCGTGGTGCAACAAAAAAAAAAAACTATTCAACCAAAAGAGAAAGGGAAAAGGTAGACATATTTTGCAAAGTGTATTAATGGACACAACAAATAAAAACATAACAATACAATTATTACAAAGTTTAATATTTTCTCATGTCCATGGTAAAAATTATGAACAAAGATAAAGAAACACAATAAATTTTCCATTTACAATAAATTTTATGTGAAATTTTAAAATAAGCGGCGGGTTTTCGTCTTCCAAAAACTTCTTTAAATACAACAATAAAATTGTATCAATTAGAAATAGTCATGGTTATGAAATAGAGCAAAAATTGTAATTTTTAACAGTGTGGCTAATAATTCAAACGAAAAAGCTTTTTGAGAAAAGAACAATTTCCCAAAATCGTATGTTGGTAACCATGAAAGTAATAAGAAAACAAAAAAAAAAAAAACAACTATTGCTTTTTCATTGTTGAACTAGACATACATTTTCACAATGCACTTAACAGTTCTAGCTTAAGTTATCCATTTCTCTTAATGACTCCAAAACAAAACTAAAAAAAACTTTGTTCTTTCTTCTTCAACGCAGAATTTACCGTTTTTGCGTGGTGCAACAAAAAAAAAAAAACTATTCAACCAAAAGAGAAAGGGAAAAGGTAGACATATTTTGCAAAGTGTATTAATGGACACAACAAATAAAAACATAACAATACAATTATTACAAAGTTTAATATTTTCTCATGTCCATGGTAAAAATTATGAACAAAGATAAAGAAACACAATAAATTTTCCATTTACAATAAATTTTATGTGAAATTTTAAAATAAGCGGCGGGTTTTCGTCTTCCAAAAACTTCTTTAAATACAACAATAAAATTGTATCAATTAGAAATAGTCATGGTTATGAAATAGAGCAAAAATTGTAATTTTTAACAGTGTGGCTAATAATTCAAACGAAAAAGCTTTTTGAGAAAAGAACAATTTCCCAAAATCGTATGTTGGTAACCATGAAAGTAATAAGAAAACAAAAAAAAAAAAAAACAACTATTGCTTTTTCATTGTTGAACTAGACATACATTTTCACAATGCACTTTACAGTTCTAGCTTAAGTTATCCATTTCTCTTAATGACTCCAAAACAAAACTAAAAAAAACTTTGTTCTTTCTTCTTCAACGCAGAATTTACCGTTTTTGCGTGGTGCAACAAAAAAAAAAACTATTCAACCAAAAGAGAAAGGGAAAAGGTAGACATATTTTGCAAAGTGTATTAATGGACACAACAAATAAAAAAACATAAAAAATAAAATGAAATAACAATTCATAAAGAAAAAAAAAACAAACCCAAATTTCTTGGTTTATTGCATTCCATTCTTCGTTTAACTCTTGATTTATGGAAATATTCCTGTAGAAACTACCCCAACAACCAACGATTATATGGGGTTTTGGTTGCATTTTCTCAGACAGCAGTGCAGGAATGAACAAAAAAAAATTACAAAACGAAAACACAAGAACACGAAATGAACAAAAACCAGAAACGAAAAGACAAAATTAACACAACATAATTATTAATAAATTATTTACAAAATGAACAAATTGAACACAAAATAATAATAGTAACAAAAAGAAACAAAAAAAAGAAATTAAAAGACACGAAGTCAAATGAAAATGACAACCGGACGCCCTGAAATTGCAAACGGAACTGCATTTTTTTGCACAGAGGAATATCCGGGAAATGGGTAATCTTATGTAGACTTTTGACGCCATTCTCCCGGAAACTCTAGGAAAATGGTTTGGGCATAAGATAGTTTGATTGGTATAAA
Organism: Dasysyrphus albostriatus; assembly: GCA_946251815.1. NCBI lineage: Eukaryota > Metazoa > Arthropoda > Insecta > Diptera > Syrphidae > Dasysyrphus > Dasysyrphus albostriatus. Next base: position 147,379,818 of record OX276336.1, read on the forward strand.
ATCGAGAAAAGGAATTTTTAGTGGAGACAATTCGAAAAGTGGAGAATAGCGAGTACTAAAACCGAAATTATATTTGGTATAAATAAAAATTGTATAAAGATGTCGCTAGAAGCATTTTAGAATCTTGAGCGGAAACGGAAAGTAGTATTAATGGAGATTTTATTTAAATTTAACAGTTTGAATGTTTGAATATAAAATTTGGTCGAATAATACTGGTATTTCGACCATATAACATAAATTATTGTGATACAAATACTGGATTTACACGACTGACAAATCGCATGTATTTCTGTTGTCATTTTTTTGTTTGTATGTTTGTTTTACATACAGTGTACGGGATTTTATTTTTCTTTCAAAATGAAAAATAACAATGATTTAAACGACTGACAAATATCACAATACTCTCATAATAAATGGCTTTAGTATGACAGATATGAGGAAAAAATTCCACTTTCTTACAATTTTTTGCCAAATTGTGACCAAGAAATTGATTTGAGGGGATATTGTAGGTTGCTGTGTTCTGTGTGTTGAGAACAAAAATACAAAAATAAAATGGCTGTCGTTCACTTTTGGTTATTTTTTTTCGTGGTAAAAGTGTTATTTTTATTTAAATGTGAAATAATTTTGAATTTCTTTTTTGTTTTTTGTTTATTGATACACAGAGCTTTTGGATACAAAATCTGACATTATTTCATAACATTTTTTTTAATAATAAGGATTTTTTTTAAAAGTACATAATAAAATGCTGAATTCGGGATTTAATAAAAAATATCAAATTTAATGAAAGTTAAAATATTTTTTTTCTTCTTTTCTGAGATGGTTTCTTTGTTGGCTTTTTGTTGATGTTTAAAAAGTAATAGAAATATATTTGACAGACTTCCAAATTTAGCTCAGAATGTATACGAACCAACCTAATAATAACATTTTTCACCCGCAACGTTGTGTGTGAAAATCAGTGGAATTGGGTACTAATCCATAAATAAGGAATTGTATAGCAGCTTTGAAGAAAGCGTTTCATTTATATTTACTGCCATTTTTTAATTGTTAACATTAAACTATCGTTGCGATCACTCTTGATTAGTAAAATAAGGTGGTTATAAATTAGATAATGTGATGAAACAGTGAAAATTCACTAGAAAAATAATAAGCCCCGGAAAACTATACTTTCACTTTGAAAAATTTTTGGAAAGCTGAATTGTAGAGCTTTGTTTTGACGTCTTAAGCATTTTCTGAAAAGTTCCGTAAACTTGGGCCGGGGCTAAATTTTTTAGGGGAGTTAAATTCAATATAATTTTTTCTTAATTTTTCGAAAACTATAAGTTTTTTTGAAATTATGTTTGGCTACATCTTATCTTTATAAAATTAAGTTTTCAAGGTGTCTGGGGTATGGGGAAGACCGCAATCTTGAAAAAGAAAGTGATTTGGTTTTTATTGAACAACTCGATGGAATTTCCTTATACAACAAAATCACGAGAAAATTGCATTTAGACAGTAAAATTATCTAAAAATTGAGCCTCAAGCAAACTCTGTAGGTTCATTAATCTTAAAGTTTTAGCGTGTCAAAATAACACCTTTGATTTTGTACTGTAAATTGCAAAATAACAGTTTTTTGAAAATATCTCAGCGAATGTAATTTTTTTTTTTTCAAAAAACAAATGAATTTATAATAATTTCCATAAAATTTTAAACAAAAAAGGTTTTGTTTAAAATTTTGTTGCTTTTTTTCGTAGGAGTAACAGATTTCGACAAAATCGTTAACAAACACGCTCATTACCTAATTTACCCAGGCAAAATGATGAAAACATTTCATTACAGTAAAGAGCTCTTATTTGCACGTGTTTGTGCACGATTTTCTCGAAATCTGTTGCTCCTATGAAAAAAAATGCTATAACTTTTTTTGTGTATAGTCTTATGGACATTAATATAATTTCATTTACTCCACCGTGAAGTTCTTGCATGATTTTCTCAGAATCTATTGCCTGTATGAAAAAAATTATGAAAAATTTATTTGTGTAAAATAACATATAAAGCAACAATTTGTATTTCACATTTTCTCAAGTTTAGCCCTGGCCCAAAATTTACGGAACTTTTCAGGAAGTGCTTAAGACGCCAAAACAAACCTTTCTACCAAAACTCTGCTTTGTCGGAATTTTTTCGAATGTTCGCCAGTTTTTTGTCTAATTTTCCTGGGCTAAATGAAAATGTCACGAAAGCGTTTTGTGAAGTGTGCCCTGCTTTGGTCGCCATCATCAAGCACCCACCGTCACTTCCCGCTGAATTCAATCGATAAACGATCGTTTCCGTAATCCCCTCTGGAAGGAGCCCTGTCAGTTCAACACCGTCGCTGCCCATTATGTTATTGCACTGGTGTAGCTAGTTAATTAAAAATTGCTTTTTTGGTCTTTTCGGTGTTTTAAGCAAAATAACTCTCGAAGCCCATAGATTAGAGTAAAACGTATTTATCGCTTAGTGCTCATAATAATGGAATAATAATATCACAATAACCTATCTAACGATGTATCACACATTTATGTTCATTATATTGGTCACTCTGCCCATTCTCTTTCAATATTTACAGGGTAATTTAATTCAAATTGTGAGTCTATCTAATCATCAAATATTCTAGAAGAATGTTTGATAAGTTTCAAAATTAGTATGTTAATTTCCATTAAAAATCCCCAATTATAAATCTATTTAGATATTGCAAGAAATTATTATTTAAAATGTAACCATCATTCTATCAACGCCCGTTTGACAAAGTTATACACAAATTAGAAAGGAAGAGAAAGCTCTCTAATGCTAGTACTACATCTACAGCCTCAATTTGAATTATGAATACAAATTTGCGGTCGTTGAAGAAAAGCCCGCATCTGTTCAAACCTAATTATCCCCAATATTAAAGACTGTGCTTCATAAATTACGTATAGGCAAACAATAAAGTCAAACTAAGGAAGGCCATAAATTATAAAACCACAAATTTCCCGATCCCAATTTCGACCTTGTCGCTTAAAATGAAAGGCAGACATCCCCATTCCCACATTCTTATAGTATAGATGCTGCTTTCTACAAAACGTATATCTGCTTGAAATATTGAAATGAACTAAATATAATATGTATGTACATCTGGCAGTTGAGTCCAAGAGAAAGAACATAAAATAAAGCATCACTGGATCGAAAAAAAAGACAACCAATGCTCCTAGGCGACCGACCGACGACGCGACGGGGAGTAGGGGTTCTAATGTCCTACCACCCACATTAGAGCTATAACAATTTGAATAAAATCACTATAGCAATGATGATTCTTGCAGACTCGAGAAATGTGATACACAATCCATCAATCTCCGGAAAAATTAAAGCGAATACACCGTTCGAGTTGTTTCTGGATCGCAATTAATCTTAAGTTTGGAATCTCGGGTTGTTTATTTAAATCTACTAATCTTGTTATTCTGATAGGAGTCATACTCCAGCCCACACACCATACCTTCAAGACAAATCCAGCAACACCTACATTATTGATCAGGGCTTATCTAACAAAATCAAAATCATTTGGTAATTAGGATAATCCCTGATATCCCGGTTATAAGGATCTACAAAAGTTCTCACACAGGAAAACAACTGGTAAAACACTCATTACTCTAGACATCTGCTCTTGTCAGCTAATTAATCAAACCCAGATTACGAGTAATCAAATATAAAATGGTAAGACGGTTTGCTGGATTTTGCTGGAATGTGCGAAAACAAAATCATCCAGATCCTTACTTTGGGTTTTTTAGCTGTTGTTGTATTTATTGCGATGCGAGCTCCATTACCAACATTACTCAACGAGGGGTTTAATCCAATTTATTGTTTCAAAACCTATGAGCAGGGAAGAAAAGGAATTACATTTCAGTTGAAAGAAAAAAAATCTTGAAATTTCCCCGGGATGTTTGTTCAGAGGTTGTTGTTTTTTTTTTCAATTAACAATGACTGGTGAAATATTTTTTGGTTGGGTGGGATGGTGGCATTGGGAGGAATTGCCTTTTACTTAACTCACTTGATACACTTGCGGTTCCCCATCCCCATGTCTGAGGGCAATTGTTTAACGCCCACGTCTTTTCGGTAACATACATTATTAATTATACAATTAAATTGAGTAGTATTTGGCATAACTCTTTGCCAGATTGAAGGTTGTGTGTACGACTAAGACTGTATACGTAATTGATGTGGTTGCTATATGACTCTGATGATGGATAAGTTTAAAGTTCTTTGGACTTTTTAACTTAAAAAAATGAGGTTAAGAGATTTCGTACGTAATAAACTATATTAAGGGTATCAGTTGGGGAATTTAACTTCATATATATCAACTCCAAGCTATGGCCTGAAAAGAAAATTCCAAAGATGACTAGGGGTCTAATATATGAGCTGGAAAAATGTACATTCTCTCTGCCTTATCCCATTAGATTCTCGTATATTAATTTGTAATACTTGAAGGAAAGTACTTCATTTTGTCTGACATCTAGCATATAGTGAGATATTTTTCATTTTTATTTTGCTTTTATCCAAATTCATTATTTAGAATTAGGACTCACAACAGAGTGAACCAGCTTAAAAGGTTTTATAAAAAAATGTATTTTAACGATATGAAAGTGCAATGATGTAGATTTATATGAATTTTGTAAAAATATATTTTAGTATTGAAAGTAAGTAAGGATAAAATTAAAACGTTTTAACAGTTTTAAGCATTTACTAGTTTTTATTATATAACCTGGGAGCATCTTATAGAAATAAATTGAACTACTTTGATGTAAGATGCTTTGGCATCACTTTCATCTGGTTTAATTTCTAATTCAAATTACAAGACTTTTGTTGGGGTTATGTCAAAGATAAAGTCTCTACACCATTTCCCCACCAACAATTAAATGTATTTCCTTAAGGATCTGAGCTGCTATTCGTGAAATACATCTACAAACATGCGAAAAAGATGCAAAATTGCATCAATAACATCACTATTGGTAGGTAGAGCTTAGGTGGTCATTTGACATATATTGTATTCCATTATTAACTCCCCATTAAAAAAAAAAAGTTTTCGAATAAATGATCTTAAATAAAAACACTTGTTGAAACACCCTATGTCCCAAGACAAAATAAAGAAAGAGATTTTGTACTGGGACATGGGTGTAAATGCTTAAGATAAATCGAGGAAATATATTATATATGTAAATGTAAAGCAAAATTTCTCAATTTGACCTCAAAAAGACTGAGTTGAAAAAATAAAAATAAATTGTGTTAAAATAAATAAAACCATAACCTAATTTATTGGGCATGAACTTTAACCATAGCCCATTCGATTGGATTATTATTGAAAATGTTGTCAATTTTATTTAAAAACTCATATAATTTGTGAAATTCAGCGTTTTTCTGTACATTCTCTGAACCAAACGCGTGTTTTGAGCGATCTGAATTATGTATTTATGAAACACACCTGAACACTAGCAGCTGTCAAACACATGTGTTCAACATTTAAATCTGTCTACTCAGTTACATATTTCATTCTGAGCTCATTGAGCACTCTCTGGACTTGGTCAAGTCAGCTGTGCGAATTTAAATCAACACAAAAATAAAAATTAAATCAAAAATTAACGTCAAAAAAGCTGCATGGAAAAGGTAAACGTTGGCCAACTTCTCCAGCTGCGTCGCGTTCTGTTCGTATAATTTGATTTGTGTGTATTCAACATTTTGACAGCTATTCCAGAGGCAGTTATTGCCTGAACAGAATTGGAGATGGAGCTGCAATGGGTACAAAAATGCTGCAATGAAAGTTGAAATTTGTTCAACTCTTGCAGCTGTGGCTGCGTCATTTTCGACATCTATTCTAGCTCCGTCTCCCATTCTGTTCAGGCAGTAAGTGTCAGTAGAAAAAATTTTAGTCATTTTGCCCATACTCTCATACTGAAGGGAAACAAAAATTTGTTTCCCTATTCGATTTTATTTGCTCTAGTGAAAAGCTCTTATTTTAAAAGCAAAGACTATTCTCAAGCTGCTATCATGACTTTTCTGAGCCTTATCACTTTTTTTCAGGCAACAAAATGTAGAACTTGTCAGGAGAAGTCGTTTGCCGGAATATTTAAAGGAAATTCAACAATTAAAATAAGAAAAATATTTAGTTTTTTTAGTATAACTCAAGCTCATTTTATAATAGATCCAAATATACCTACACTTTATCATCTACATACACCTGTACATATTTAAATGTCTTTTGCGAAACTTAATTCCACATTTTAATTGAGTACAATTACATCGCGTAGAAAATCCCCTCAGAATAAATTAAAACGGGTTAAATTCTGAAATGATTAATTGCTCATTCACCTGTCTTTGGCGAAAATCCATAACAGAGACTGGAGTCTTTAATTCCACGGCAGACATTTAATCGGACGTTTCCGTGCTGGATTGTTTACTGTGGTCGTGCTGCCTCTGCCCTTTCCTTCCTTCCTTCACTTCCTTCACTTCCACGCGCCCACTGTGGTGCAGCGTGTCCCTGATAAACAATGTGTGTGTTGTTGAGTCAGTTGCGAACCACTTTTTGGTATTATTTTCTTCTTGCCCCCTGTCCTGTCCTTCTTTTGGTCCTTTGGTGTGGAAAAAATCGACACACAAAAATGGAAAATTTCTTTATTACACTTTGATCCCTTATTTCAGTGGGTTGGGCCTTGGGCACGGGCAGTTGAATGAAGTTGGTGGTGGTGGTGGTGGGTTAGTGATAATTATCCTGCTGAGTCGGTGGATCTTCCCATGCGCTCTTCGTGGTCGGGTGAAAGCGGCCAGGACTTTAAATCCGCTGGCCTTGCTTACAGGTTATGTCCTACAGATAGTTTCGTGTGCTTTGTGTTTGCATGTCCTTTTCACCTCACCGGATGTGGATCATTTCACTTCGATTTTGTAAAGCCTCCCCGCAGTGGATGTATATGAATACCACTTTTGCCGTGCTCCTTTCTGAACGGGACTTGAGCTTGTAAGTGTGTGTGCGAGTAAATATTATTCAGAAACTCAGTAGGTGGGTTTGAAGCTTGGATCAACTTCCCTCTGACACGTCACTAAATCCTTTACTCACAGCCAGCTGAGTTGTTGAAGTTTGAAGGATTCACCTATAAACAAGAATGATGGGGATTAATAATAAACATGCCATTTGTGTGCTGGGGTGTTTCTGTTGATTTATATGTGTGCGTGTGGTTTTTTCTTGCTGTCAAGCAGACCAGGATTTATATATGAATTTATAAGGATTTCATCCGACGTAGAGAAGATATTCAAATAAGTGAGAGAAAATTGCCAAACGTTTTAAGCATATTGTGTGGAAAAATATTGCTGCTTTTATTTTGTTCATTTATTCTTTTCTTTTTTGTTATTGTTTTTCTTAATAGAGTTTCATATAAATGAGGCATTTTATTTTTGATGGAAAGTTTATGAGAAGTTTTTGTTTCTACGATACACTTGAGGCAGGCTGAGATGAAATTGACCCAGTTTAGTTGCACATATAGTGTTGTTTTTGTTCTGTTTTGCTTTATTATGCAAATATTTGCATTCAACTTATAAAATATAGTTTTGATTTTTTGATTTGCTTTAAAAAGAGCACAAAATATAAACGTGAAAGTGGAAATGATTTCGTTTGCATAAAGTTGCATATATTTCAAGAGCTGGTACATACCTTTTTCCTCAAATTAAAGTGATATAGCTAGCATTATACCTGTATAAATAATTTAAATTGATTCTAGTGGAATTAAATTCTCTTATATTAAAAGCGTTACTATGTTCAAAATAATTAAAATTTATATTTTTATAAGCGGTTTGTGGGAAAGCATACTATTTTAATTGTTTTTATATTTTTTATTTAATATTTTTTTATCCTAGGTATAGGCATCAGCTTTTATATAAAATGTTTGAAGACTTGATATGATATTGGATACATACATGTCTATGTATTATTATTTGAGCTTTTATAGTTAAACATACTCAATGTACCTATAAACTTGATCCCGTTAACAAAGACTTAACCTAGCTAAATAAAATTGGTTTTCAGTGGGCAGATATTTTTAACCCATTAGCCATTCTGGTCTCAGACCTGAGACTGGGTTATCATGTTGCTCAGCTCACATTTTACTGAGTAACTGCTTTTGTGTCTCAGTTTGACTACGAAATGGCTTCTGGAAGATTAATGTGGTACTTACCTTTTCTTACTTAGCTATTTTCTCGCTTTTAGATTCAGAATCGTTATCAGTTGATTGGAAGTTTAAGGCAAGGTCTTCGAAAACGAACCAAACAAAAAGTTTGAGTAAAAAGCCTAACGGATTTTAAAACGGATTTTTTTCTTTTTTCTTAAAAAAAAAATACTAGTGAAAAAATGCTCGAGAAAACGAAAACTCAGTGTTATTTCAACTGCCTTGAAAAAAATGTATAAATTCTACGTTTATTCAAACAAACTACATAGATTGACCCTCCAAATCAGGTACTACTTATCAAATGGAAAAAAATATAGACAGGCTGGAATTTTGCAGGTAGCTTTATATGTATTTAGCTTAAATCTTACTTTGCAACCTACTACCTCTTCCAGGGGTGACGCCACGCCCACTTTTCTTCAATCTTGGTTTATTAAAAATGGATGAAATTTTTATAATTTGTTTTAAAGTAAAATCCGCCCACTGCCACTCCCACTTTTCTTATTCCTTTGTGTCTCAGAAATGGCTTTAACGATTTTCATGTAATTTTCAGAGTTTGTTCTTATGGACAAGAAAAAATTGGCAAATTGGCTTTAATAAAATAAACCCACTACCATGCCCACTTTTATCATACCATGATTTCACAGAAACTGATTTGGATAAAATTTTTAGTTTGTTCACTCTTCAGCGATATAGAAATTAAGGAAGCACTCTTTGTTTGGTGAGGTGTACTAGGTGTCACGCTTATTTTCTTGTACCTAAAATTAGAAGCTAAAGTAAACTGTAAGAATTTCGTCTTAACCGTAAGAGCCGCGCCTGAGAAAAAAACTTATTAAATAGTGAGCATGGAACAGGTGGATCTCAATGAAAGATTTTTTGAAATATTCCTCCAATTAGTTAGAGCCATTCCCAAGAAACAAATATTTTGAAAGAGGGCGTGGCAGTGGGCGGATTCAAATGATTCGCTTTTTAATTTTTGCAAATCGTAGGAGGCGTTTACAATAAATAAAGAAATGAGAAAAGTAGGCGTGACTGTCGGGGGATTTTACTATAACCAATTTGCCAATATTTTCCTTGCCCATAAAAATAAACTCTGAAAATTTCATAAAAATCCGAGAAACATATGAATTAGAAACATAGAATAAGAGCGTGGCTAGGCGGATTTTACTTTAACAATATTTTCAATTTTTCTCTGGTTAATTAAACAAATTACGAAAATTTTATTTAAAGAGAAAGTTCAGAACATGCTCGATATGTTCGGACTCTTTTCAGAGCTCTATTCTGAATTAAAAAAGAAAAACACCCATTTGGTCAGACATATCAAGCGTATGGGTTAACAACTCTTCGGCAAAAGGGTCTTCCCCATATTTAACTTTAACAAATCAAGCGGTAAAAATGTTTCCCACTACTTCCCGGAAAAATGGGCACCTCCTCTCGGTTTTATCCCTTGAACTTTGATTTAGCGTATAATCCGGTGAGAATTTTTATAAGCAGTTCATTCTTTTTGATTGCTTGACAATGGCTTCTGCGCTTCCTTTAAAATACTACGGGTGTAAAGTTAAAAATTGAATCCACTAATTGATTTCCATTTGCACTCACTACGGGGACGAAAGCAGGAATAACTCTTCTTAAGAGAAAACGGTTTCACTTTATGAGGAAATCTTTTAATATTTACTGCAGAAATTTAGCTCATTCATCTGCAAGAACATCATCTTGGATTCCCATGCTCTTTTCAGAGAAAATATGAAATTTGTACTCATCTCCTTAACCTACTTTCTGGCATTCCGTAGCCGACTTAAATACATTACGCGTAAACCTTCGTTATGCAAGTTATAGTCCCCCAGGATACCAAACTTAAGGGTTGAGTTTGACGAAGAAGACCAAACCATTACGAATGTTAGAGTGCTAGATTAGTACGATGGCCTCTGTGAAGTCGCAATTCCTTATGCCCTCTAAGAATATCTGTTTTTATTATAGTCGTTCGAATTTGTAAAGCATTTTGTAAGCCTTCTTGATTTCTTATGTCTTCCAGTTAACAAACACCACGCACACGGGAATGGTTGTGACCATAATTCACTAGGCTCCTACGAGCTGTCATATGACCAAATTTATTTATTTATTACTTTCCCGTCGCTTCACTGGCTCCCCAAAAATAAACGTTGTGCTATAAAAAAGTATCGTATAACTTTTCCCATTTCTCTTAATCGACTGCTATGTCAAATGTCATAAGAATCCAACCAGACGTTCGAGCGCGATTGGCGGACAAACATCCAAACAAAAAGACACTCACATTTAAAATACTACCAGGATTATAAGAACTTCGAACGAACTCAATAAAATAAACAGTAAATTTCCAACATTCAACAAAAAATTGAAAATCCGAAACAAATTAAACTTTTTTCGAACAAATGTATATTGAAACTGGCGTACAACACCGCATGACTCCATTTTCATCTGGAACGAGTTACTTCATTAAATCAAACTCTTTTTCTTTTCTCCTCGAAGAAATTCTGTTACAAATAATTCGCCTTCTAAATGATCAAACTTCAAAGATTTATCTAACTTCAATGAATTTATATCAATATCTTCAACCGAAATTGGATTAACGCAAAAATATAAAGTTGGATCGTCTTTAACTCCTTCATCGCAATTCGCACATGGCTCAAATTTCAAATGGCTTTTAAATTCTAACCTTAAACTTTCAGCAAAATCGAGACAAAGAGAAAAAACAATTTAATAAAATGAAGAAGACCTTTTGAGTGTAGAAGTTCTGGCCATTTGCCCCCCAGACAATGCACCCACGCTATTGAAGATGATGAACATTCTATAAGGACCTGGTCAACATGCGAACCAAACGATGCAAACTGAAAATCCTGCTGGGTGGCATAGTGAACCAACCTCAGTGCGATGACAAAAACCCAAACAATAACAACAACCAAAGCAAGATGGGACGAATTGTGGAAAGCGCAGATATCTAGAAAATGAGAAAACTTTTCTAAAAGAATATTCGAGTCGAGGACGAAAGGATATACTAGGAACAAGGATAGAAATGCTCTCTTTCCTCTGGTTCGCTGCTGACTAAAGTTTTAAAAGATTTCAATTTTGTTTTCCGTTCTGTGTATATTTTCACTCTATGCAATTGGCAGAATGGTAGGTAGCTCAACCATCCAAACACATACAAACCCGAAGCAAAGGTATTTTTTCTTTAAACGAAAGCACCAGCCAGCGGCAAGGAAGTGAAAAACAAATAACAATTTCAGTGTCACCAGTTTTTTTTTTCTTTCAGAAAGACTAACCGATTATTGTATGTATATGAGGTGCGTGGGGGCTTACCGAGAGACTTTTGGTTTTCGGGTCAATATACTTGAGCAGTCACGCGGAAATAACTCACTTATTTCTGTGCTTAGTCGGCTTTCCAATGACCTGCTTAGTATTATTTTTCTGCTTTCAACGCGATAAGATTTTAACTAAAGTAAAAGGGACTAATTTTCTGTGATTTTTTTTCAGTCTAATTTTACGATGATAAGCGTGCCAAAAGTCAATTTCTGTATAATGTTTATAGGTATTAAGGCTGTGTTCGCATGACTATGAGTCCTTAGCAAGTGTTTAATCGAAGGAATCGATTTCTTCTATAGCAAATTTATTTCTCGTTATGCTTAAGTAGGTTATGAGCAAATAGAAAACACTGCATGTGACGAAAACAGTATTTTTTTAACCCGGTGTGCATTGAGGATTATAAATTATTGTATAAAGGTATAAATCAAATTTTATTTCCCTGTATGTTGTATTTACAGAAACAACTAGCTTAGCTTGTATTGTGCCTTATTGTGGTTGCAGAAAATAAAGGGTCTTTCAATAGGACGCTCGAAATTTTTTAGATTACATAGCAAAATTCCTTTCAAATTAACTGTTGAGAAGAATTTTGGCAACATTTCTTAGTCTAGTCAGGCAACCGAATCATTAGTGTTAAGTAGGTGAATCTTCGGGTAAAATGTCAGCATTGTCATTTTTCTAGAACATACTTTTTTTATGTCAAAGAGTGGGTCTCCATCTCAACTTCTTTGGTAATTATCAGAAAAGTCCAACCGTTGACTTAAGTAAAAAGTATGTTCCGAAAAGTGGCAACACTAAAATTTTACCAGAAAGTTCGTCTATTTAACGAAAATTTACGAGATTTTGTTTATTCTGCTATTTTACACAGATTGGGCGCCATTTTTCCAAGCGATAGGATTACAAAATTTTCACAGTTTTCATCCTTAATGTGGAATTAATGTATTTCAATCGTAAAAAATGCACACGTCATTCGTTATCCTGACCGGACTATCTTTGAAAGGTAAAAGGAATGAACAACCTATGCAAATACTTAATCAAATTTTCTTTCATAAATCGCTTAATATGACTTTCACCAGAAAAAAACGCCGAGTAAAGTCACCTAATTCGGCAAGTTAACTCGAGGACTAAGCTAAGGAAGCTAAGGACACTGTCTTCATTTTAATAGTGTAAGTTTCTGAAATCCTTAGAAAGAGCAAATCTAGCTGTGGCGCCATCTTGATTTCCTTAGTGAAAGGCGTAAATGTGTATAATCCATAGAGTCGCATATCGATTTTATTATATATTTTACAATTAAGAGATAAAATCAATTCTCAACTGAAAAGCTGCTGGCCACTAAAATCAGTTATCAGGCATCGAAAGTGCTTTCTATTGAATGTAACATTTACATTTCATCCATTGTTGTCACAAGTGACTCGGTGATTTACATGTGGATTTTAGGAGCCCTTAATACAGAAATTACTGTATTAAATGGTATACCAAGATATTGGTGGATTATTTCGACAGAAATTTGCCTTGCAGCACCTGAATAACCTGTTTATGTAGATGCTTTGAATTCAATCCCACTTTATCCTGTACTAGTTAAACAATTTCATACATCTTTAATGCTAAGCAACATTTCAACTACAATATGAGTAATTTCATGTTACTCATTCTTGCATTATATTTCTTATTTCTTACTCACTCAGAAAATATTGCGGGGAAAAGTTGTCGGTCCATTTATTTCTTTACTTTACGTAAAGTGGAGTCGTGAGCATTGAAAGTCCTTCAAAAGAACCTTGGCATGCTTAAGTAAAAGTTTACTGTTGACAATAAAAGCAGGTAATTTCGAATTCCAATGCTACTTCCGGATACATGTAATTAGCCACACTCGTATTACATAATTACTATAACTTTAGTAGTTATTGTACGCGGTTCTTAATGAAGCATTTTGTTTTCATCAAGGACCCATTGAGACCTTAACAAATGTTATGATAAATTAAAGTTAATCTAATTTTATCCAACTCACAAACAACGAATGCTGACGGTGCGGAATTTTTTTCCACAGTCATCGCCGTTGTCGTAGGAAATAATTTAATACCTTCACAAAATGTTATTTTACCTTCAACAACTGCTAGATCCAACTAAAATGCTTAACAGTTCAATAAACTACATAACGTAGTTTACCAAGCTAGTGTGTAAGTTGAACTCATTCTGTAATTAAAAATGCATTAGCTACTTTTGAGCTCATGTGTGTGCTGAATACAAAATGAAAGCTGTTCTAATAGCAAAATGCCACACATAGAGCTTGGGTAAAAAAATTCTCCTCCTTCTTCTGAATGCTTCTGTGAGTATCAATAACTTTCACCATCACATGTCTGTTTCCTTTCGACATTATCCCAGTCAATATCTCTTTATAACACCGAACCAACGATTAAGCTCACGCTACATAAAACTTCCCTTTTTTTTCGATACGCAGGATACGGAAAGAAGGTTGAATACGTTGCAGAATGATGTTTTATATTTCAATCTATGTCCCATATGCGTTTCTGGCAAATTAGAATTTCTCAGAAACCCAAAAACTAGTTTCATCCGAAAGCTTTTTACCAAAGTTACATTTGAATTGGAAATTTCCTGTATGAAATAGAAGAAAACTTTACAGATAATTCCATACTCTCTCAAGGGCGTACGCAGGATTTCGGTTAAGGGGGAAAACTCATTCAGAATTTCAGGGGGCAAAGTCGCTCAAAAAATAGTTTTGGTATAGATATCTTGCTTTAAAATGATTTCAAAAGAAGACAATTTGTGTTTAAAATATATTGTGATCAGGGGGCAAATGCCCCTACTTGCCCTCCCTTGCGTACGCCTTTGACTCTTGTTCAGAAACAGTTTGAACACATTCAAAGGGACTTTGAGAGAATTAAATATTTATGGATGGTTTGGTTTGGTTCTGCATATACGTTTATACCAAAAACTACTAAATCTCTTTGGGTGACGTTGGCTATGTAGTGTGCTGGGCATAGAGGTGACCAGATGTCCTATTTTTGAGATGAAACCAGTATTGAATGTGGTATCGTGAATGTCTTGTGGATGATCCTTTAAAGTGTTTAAAATACTTAAAAAGCCGTTTTTGAGATAAAACAATTTTAAAAATTGTGGCGGCTAGAATTATGGCAAAATCATTTTTTTTTTTGTATGGTCACTCCAGTTTTACTTAATACACACATCGAAATTGTATTCAAAGTCTTTGCGTATCCTTTGCGGTTTAGGAATATGGCAATTTAGTTTTCAGTATCCCTCTACCTGTCACAAGTGAATTGTACATGGCTACTATTTGGCATGAATGTAAAATAGAATTATTTCACGTACCTACAATGTGAGTGAGTACAGGTTCATATTATTACGTGAGAAGGAGTAGAATAGAAGAGTATTTTTGAGTTAAAAGGAAATGGTTATGGGTAATCCTTGATTTAAAGTTTTGCCGGTGATGCTGAATCTAAATGTGAAGAACCAGTGTAATTTATGAATATTGAATAAACAACCAGATGTATGAATACATAAATGAAAATGGATGTAAGAGGAAGGTTACGAATATCGTTTGAAGATTTTTGGTTTTATATCTTTCATAAATCTAAGTAATTTTAAGCTTAGAACTTTTAAGCCATATGTGTGTGAATGGTAAATTTCCATACACTATAAACAGCTTCAATTGAATTTCAATGTTTTTCATCGAAAACTCCATCAGATTTAAACTCAAGAGCAGTCTAATGCGGATCAAAACTTTTGTTGGCTTTTATACGTTGTACTTGTAAAATGAGGACGGTATATGGCAATGAATTTTCTGAAAAGCAATAGAACGACAGAGTTGGGTATGGATTCAAACTTTTAAGTACGTTTATGGATTGATAAGAGGACATTTCTGCATTCTGATGGCATAGTAATGGTTATTTTTTGTTAAAGACTTTCGCCACATGAATTAAATTTAACAAATACCAGGGATGAAGTTATAATCATTTAGTTATAAACTGTTGCAAAGTAACATGTCAACATTTGAGAATATACAACAAATAGAATAACGTTTCAACTAGTTTCAGTACCTAATTACTATGGTCAGTCATAGATGCTTTTAACATTTTTTTTAAAGATTTATACAGTGCCTCTTATGACTGCATTCTATTCAAAATTAACTTAACAGTTTTATGATTGACCAACTGAAACTAGTTAAACCTTTTTAAAATCTCATTTTCTTTCAAATAATTTACTTCTTTTGTGAAAATACCAGAAATGAGGTGTTAAGATCCTGGAGACATAAGACTCTTTGAAATAAATCCCTTTTTCTATAATTAACAACATGCTCAACAAATACCTGCTATATACATGTATGTATGTACGGGTGATTCAAAAAACATTGGAAGAAAACAGTGATAATTTCGGCACAACGTTTTTCGAAGTTAATGGACGTAAATCTAACAAGTTATGAACTTTAAAACGAGTACATTCTTTGACTTAATTGAAAACGGCCAGTCGAAAAAATAATTTTTAAAAAATACGGTTTTACGGTAAAATTTTGAAAACAAGTGTTCCCGACAACTGAACATTCTTATAAATCTCTTTTATATTTTAAGTCAGGGCCTTTGGCACCTCATATATGGGAAATTTGATGTTTGAGAATGGTACCTAAATGGTCAGTTATTGGTCAGCCCTAGATAACTAGTAATAAAAGCTTAAAGTTTCTCAAGATCACTCATTTATGAGAAATTTACAAAAAAAAGTATATCAACTGAAAGATCTATAGATCGTGATAAAAGGTCAGCTATAGTTTGTCGTGCTCAAAAAAATTTGAGATAACAATCAAACATGACATTACGATGATGGAAAATACGAAAAAAGAGGAAGGCACAATTCTGTTTGTCTGTCTGTCTGTCCGTCTATCTGTCTGTCCGTATATCAACCTGCAGCCTAAGCCACTGAAGAAATTTTCTTCAAATTTTGAACTTAATGTTTTTTGGTTACTCTCCGGAGGGTAAATTGAAATAAACTAAAAATAACGGTACTTGCCCTACTACCTTAAATGAAAAAGTTATTTATCTCAAAAACAGCTCTAATGACTTTGATAAATAAAAATCAGTGTATTATTGTAGGTACGGTAAACAAATTTACCGAAAACCGTTTTTAACTGTACCTGCCATACAACGGTTTTTTTAATTATCGATTTTCTCATTAACGGCTCAAACAATTTCAGTCAATATTTTTATGCAAAAGGTTTTTTAAAATGTTAATAATTTTGCATATCAAAATTTTGAAAAAAATTAATTTTGGATCTAAGAAAAATATTAAAATTATTTTTCTGAAAATTCAATATTTCAAAAACGAGTTGATGATTTTTTTTAAAATCTAGGTTTAAAATTTATTTTAATACATACACAAAATTGGCATACCAATTTTTTTTTAATTTTATTCAAGTTTTATGTACAAAAAATTAATTTTTAAGAAAACCAACGGTTTTAAATTTTTTTGCATATTTTGTTTAAGGAATCAAATTGCATACTTGTTTTTGAGCTTTAAGATTTTTAAGATTTTTAACTAGTTGCTTATACAATTACAAAAGAACGATTTAAACGATCCAGTGGTGCATTTTATTTTCTATGAATTTTCAAAATTGGTTTCAAGGTAAAACAAAAACTTTTGGCACCTCATTTGGGTCATTCCAAAAAATTAAGTAATTTTGAAAGTCATTTGAAAGGTGACGTCCTGGTCATAAAAGTTAAGCTATTTTCAGTAATTCGTCAAAATAACATACATTTTTATTAATTTTTAGGGAATTATTTAAAAAAAGTTCATGGTGATTTTCGGCACCTCATTTATGAGAAATTTACAAAAATTGTTTACCACTGAAAGGTCTCTCGATCCATATAAAAGGTAAGCTAGTTTTAATAATTGGTCAGCTATAGATTTTTTTAATCAATTTTTGAAACTTTCAAGGCCATATGAGTGACCTTGAGAAACCTTAAGCCTTTATTACTTATTATCTAGGGCTGACCAATTTCTAGGACAAGTTGACCTTTTCTGAGCAATTACTGACCAATTAGATGGCATTCTCAAACATCAAATTTCCCATATATGAGGTGCCAAAGGTCGAGAGCCGGAAGTTTGACCTTGATGATAATTCTTCCTGTTGGTAATACAAAAAATCTGAAATTTCGAGCTGGAAAAACATTTTTACTTTAGTGATTTCGGGGGACTTGGAATTGTCTATTGTATTTATTGGACTTTTTCCCTGACTTTCATAAATATTGATGACTCTGTTTATTTTCTTGCTCCAAAGAAAAGGACCAAACTATTGCAAATTTTTTTTTTATTAAATGTTAACGCTTTCTTTTGTGTCACCTGCTTAGTGACTCCACTCTGTTTATTTTATTTGAAAAAGAGTAAACTAATTAATTTTGAATTTAAAAATTTGTTTAAAACAATCGTTACACAACAACTATGATTTATGATTGTTTTTGATGAACATTGAACTTCAAAATGAATCTGTCATATACCTATTCACCGTAAAATAAATCGGTTCAGTAAGTCAGTAAGTCAAAGTTAATTTCGTAAAATATTCTTTTTTCGTCAAAAAGTGAAGGTTCTGTCATACATTCAAATGTAGGATAGGACTGCGATAGATAAAAATATCTCAAAAAGTTCAAAACGGTGTCAAGATGAATACGATCGGTTCGTTTCTTTACATTTACTTATACGTTTTTGTTTACCACAATAGAAGAATAGTATATAATAAACCCACCTTTTAAGAAGTTTAAAAGAATGTTAAGCAAGACCGTTTACGAGATATATTTAAAGTGCATTATGTAATTAAGTTAAAGTAAGCAAAATAAAACAATTCGTCAATCTAATCCTTAAGCTTAAAATATTTTTTGTTTACTATTTCCTACCTCCTTGAGGATAGAAGACAAAATAATTCTCACTCAAGGTTGTTTCCTAATGCTTGTGGAACATAAAAACAGTTTATCCCAATGCAGTCCATCTATCACAAAAATACCCCTCATTATACCTACAAAAAAAGAACAAAAGCAAAACCAAACAAGCATAACTTAAAAAAATAAGAGTCTTATGAAATAACCATTTCAATGACAACCTAGTCACCGCACATTTTCCTACTTTTTCTTCTTGTTGTGTTTTTTTTTTGTTTTGAAAATAAACGTCTTGTCAAATGAGACAAATGAGTTTTACAAATTCTGGCACAAGCACAAGCAATAGCGCACTTTCCTAAACTATAATAGTTTGTCACTTCTCACACAGCGACAGATGTGGAAATATTATAAAAAGTAGGTTTAGCACGACAAACTATGAGGAGTACTGTGACGACACGGCACAAAAGACGGAAGACAAATCTTGGCCGACATAGAAAAAATTGTATACATACATATGTACATAGCTCATTCTTCAAACATAAGAGCCAAGCTAAAGCTCTCTTCTCTCCTCTTAAAATATCCTCGCTTCAGAAAAACGTTTTGTCAACGACGACTTTGAAACTATTTGAGTCTTAAGTCCACCCCGAGTTTTTGTTTGCACTCTTTTGCCAGGAAACTTCAGAATGAAAAACGAAAAAATAAAAAAAAAATATATAAATCTCAAAGATATCACATGACAAAACAAACAAGATACGCAAACTTATTGTAATGCCAGCAATGGAGAATTTATAGGACACAATTTAGTAAAAGCGCACGTCTTAATAAAAAAAAAATAAAAAAAAATAAAAAAGGACATATCCACATTCACCAAGAGCCGAGCTTTTAAACGCATCCAATGAAGCAGAAGTAGTCCTCCCGTGTTGGCCTCCTCTGTCCTTTCCGACTTATAAGTGGTAAGTGGATGTGGCATAGTTGCAATTTGCTTGGCCCAGAATCATACGAGTAGGAAGACAAGTGCTTGTTGTGTGTCATTGTTAACATTTTTGTCGCAGAGTGGAACACTGTAGATCTCTAGCCAAACAGAAGAGGACTGTGCGGGTCCGCATTTAACATAGACATTCACATTCACATAACAGAAAACGCACACCGCTTAGATAAATTGTCATAATGTGTCAGATTCTTCCTTTTCTATTTTCTATTTCAATGGAATATTTTTATAGCTCAGATGCAAGTCTGTATATCCAACGTTTTATAGAACGATTCTACTATGTAGCCTAGGCACAGCATACTCACATCACAGCCAGGCGAGATTCGTCCTCGGAACATTTAAGCATAAATGTCAAATGTATCTTCCCTTATCAAAGCGAGGAAGTACAAAAGAGGAATTGTCGTTTGAAAATCCATTTGCTCGATAGGACATGGCAGTGAATCTTGTGTTCGGATTTGGATTCGGATGCCAAGCCAAGTGATGTACAAAATGCTGACGGGTGTTTTGATGTGGCGTAGTTGAGTCTTGGCTCTTGGGTGTGATCAGTGAGAGAGAGAAAGAAGGGTATGGTGTGGTATTAGCCAGAAGCAACACATTATACAGATATTGCTGCGGGCGGGGATTAAGAAAAAAGCTAAAAGGATATTTGTGTCATTTTTTTTCTCTCAGTTTTTCATTTACTTTCGTCAATTTTACTTAATGCATATTGTTTCAGTCACTTTGTCCCATAAAGCTTAAATAAAAGAGAAGTTAAGGAAAAAATAAAGATTAAAGTTTTTTTTTGGTTTTTAAAATATGAGATTATATAATGTTTGTAAAAGCCCTAAAGGATCAAATTGTTCCTTGTTGTTTCCATGTCATGATGGTGTCTTTGAGATATTGCTTGTGAGAAATAAATTGTTAGTTTTGGTAAAGAGGGTCCATAAATTATGTGAAACAACTTTTGAATAAACTGATAATCATAATTTCCTGCTATTTATGAGGGATAAGTTATGGAAACAAAGTTATAAAACACTTCAAATACTTGTAATTGAAGAAAGATGAATAACTTATTAGAAATGATTTTCATTTCAAGTGTCTTAATTAAGTAAGCTTTAAACTTGGCAAATGACAACCCATTAAAAGTTATGTAGGCAGTTGAGATTTAAGGAATTATTTCTTTTCTTAGCAGAATGTAAATGGGATAGTGAGGAAGGAACAAATGTGGGGTTAGTTGTATTTTCTTCTTGAAAACTTTTTTTGCGATTGCAAATGAAGAGAATGGCACAATTACGCTGAATGGAATCTTTGAAATAGACGAAATGGTCTTCGACATCATCTTGGTCTATCTTGAAGAAATGATGGACGAAGCTCAATGTTTCCAGAACTCTGCAGGAGTATAGAAGGTCTGCCAGCTGAAGTCTTTGATGCTGTTGAGATGAAAATACAAGTCATTTCTAAAATATGGCTGGATTTTGACATGTTGCACTTTTAGATTTGCCTGGCACAGCTACTGAAGAAATATCAGTGTTCTTAACGTGATACAAAACAACTTATCTGCTAAATTGCTTGAGCAATTGTTGATAACCTTATTACTTGAGTGATTTCAGCTCTGAATGCTTTACAATATACAAAAAATTGCCACCATTTGTAAACAAGTCAAATTGCAGTGGAATCTTGAATATGTTTGCTAGTTATTCAGTAGCCCAAGAGTGTTCCCACATGTTTAGTGGAAGAATTCTCTACACTAAAGAAAAACAAATTGTTGAAAGAGTTTGAAGAGGTGGCTCCACAGGTAGGTCAAGCAACTTGACATATTGCGAGCTTCTTTATTTGCCTAAAAATAGTTGCCATAAACGTTTTAAAAGCTAGTCTAGTACTTGGCGAAGATCTGCAATTTAAAATTTCTTTAAATATAAAAGTTACGAGCCAAAGCATATGTGAACCTTCTTTGGAAGAAAATTGGTATTCGGAAACCGGCCAGCAAAATCTAAGTCTTACGCAACAAAGTATTCCAAAAAGTTATGTTTTTATGTCTGAAATACAACAACAACTAAGAAACTTAGGACTTAGCTACTTCCAGAGAAAAGCTATGTTTCCAATATAAAGACTATAGTTTGTGATGGCGTGCGTGTCGGCGTCGCTATTTCGATGTCATTTTTCTCATCCATTTCTCCTGAGCTTGCAATTACACACGCCTATTGTATGATCCATCTCTCAAAAGGCATAATAAATTTTTACTCAGAATTTATTTGCTACTAAACGAAGACTTTTGAGTCATGATTTTTTCGAAATAAAATGTGACTGAATGAGCAAACACAGGTGATTTCAACTTTACACTCATTTAATCTTGAAAAAGTCATAACTCAAAGGTCACCATGTAACTTATTGAGTAAGCGTACAAACAGTGCGGAGAGGAGAGCAAAGCTGCGAAATTCAACAGAGAGGAGAGCAAAGAGCCCGAGAGGGAGGCAAGGATAAAGCCTTATTCACAATGTGACGAGGAAACGAGATGTCGATGTGAGGACATCTTTTTGCAGTTGTACTCTTAAAATTTTTTTGAAAATATGACGTGACGCGTCGACGAGAAATACTTTATTATGAATTTGTTACTAATTTAAAATTTGTTTTTCAGAGAGAACAGTTGCGAAGAGATTTCGCCACGTTGACGTAACGTCCTGTATCCTCATCGCATTATGAATCAAGCTTGAAGCCTAGCCAAAGTGAGAAGCAATGAGCAAGAGCAAAGTGGAAGTAAAAAAGCAAAAGTTAGTTCTTTTCTATTTAAATATTTCTCTAATAGAATAATTGATACCTCCTTTTGTTATCCAAAACTTCTAAACTTTCTACAGATTAAATATCAAATACTTGCATAGTTACCATTTCTTTTAAATAAAAACTCTATTCTAAATTCTATTTTATTCAAATTACATCAAATTTTGAGCTTAGATTCATACAAACATTATGTACCTACATAAGGCACCCAAAGAACCAAGAACCCAAGAAAATACACAGTTCTTTATAAACGGATCAAGTTTCGAAACAATAAAGTTACCTACCCGAAAGACTTAACTTTGGAAAACCTGAACAATTTACACAGAAATCTTGTCCCAGGCAGACACTTCATCCTATCAGCACGTTTAAAACTTTAGGAAACAAACGACAACGTAGGTAACTCAAGAATTTATTTGTGGTACACCTCTCTGCCACCCAATGTACCACACATACCAATACCCCTTCAAGAAATGTTTTCCAATTTTACAACTTTTCTTTCAATCAAACTGAAAAACAACCAAATGGAACACACACGTTTTCGAAATTTATCTACATACATACCTTCCACCTCCTCCATCAGCCCCAGTATATCGTCTGTCATCGTGAAGTCTGAAACCAGGATGTTATTCAAATGTTGTGCCAATGTTGACACATAAAACTATCCTACAACTCTTACCATATGCTCCCTTCGAAAACAATAAAATCAAATAAAAAACAAGAGAAAAGGATAGAGGAAACACATGAAAGCAAGCAGCACAAAAAAAAAAAACAGGAGCAAGGACGAATTCGATTTGGAGGATGGGGTGTAGCGCAGCATCATGGAGTAGCATCTGTTTTCATGACATGATTTTAGATTGCATCGGAGGAAAATGTATGCGAAGACAAGTTTCCCACATTCAATTAAACGTCATATCGATGGCTTTTGAGATTTTGATTTGTGTGTACGTGTCACTATCAGTTTTCAATCACACATCAAAATCCAGGACATTCCCATTCCAGGGATACACACGAACGAATAATATTAAAACCAAAATCCTAATTAGCGGCTTGAGAGTTTGTGATGCATCAAAAAATCCTCGCGCATGAAATTTCAAATCAAATTAAAATACACATTGCCAAGCCACGACCACAATGGTTCGGGTGGTTGCAACAAAAGAATAGAATTCAGCACATCCCCATCCAGAAGGATGGCATTCAACATGATGAGAGAATAATTCACGATGCACTACTGGCATTTACACATCAGCTGCTGCCTCAAATTCAGCTTTAGCAGCAGAAACACAAGTAGCAGAGCAGCATCAACATCAGCTGCAAAAGCCAACGAAGCATCAGTAAAGGATTCACACGTTTTACATAAATAATGAGGAGCTCTGTGTTGGTGGCATCTAATTGAATTGTGTTTCAACTGAGGAATGGGGAGGTAGATCTATAGATAGTATTACAGGACACTGACATGGTGGGTACTTCTACTCTAAGCTCGGGATGGAATTTATTGCTTGGGAGCCTTAGGGGTAGTTCAAATTTATACAACCCAAAGAGAATTTTTTCTGAGTTCATAGGGTGAGAGAAGGAACGAGTATGAGGTAAATTAATTGTCAACGTAGAAAGATTGGTCATTGTATTCCACAGTACACATATTAAAGGTAATGTCATTACAGTTTTGACTTTTGTTCAGTCAATATTTGTTGTTGTGTTAACTTGAAAATAGCCTACGTGTTCACATCCATTTTTTATTTCTGACAATATCAATTTAAGTTTGTTGTTGTGTTAACTTGTGTTCACAACCAGTTTATTATTTTTGACACTTTCAAAATTGAAAACCTCCGGAGCATAATACCTTCTATTTGTGTACAGTGATTGTATTCCAAAAAACCTACTTTTTTTAAAAAGGTTAAATCAAAATATGGAAGAAAAGTTCTGCGGCTTATTGAAAGAAGCTCTTGGTCATTTTGGATTGAAGTCGGGATTGGAGTTGTACTGTGATAAGAGATTTCAGAATATGTGCACTAAGAAATCTGAAAAGGCTTAATGTGTGTTTGAATAGTAGATTTACGATTTTACATGCGATATAGGTTCTATAGGGCAAGTTTTGGATTCTTGCAAAAAAAATTTCGAAATAACAACCAAACATGACATAGAACACAAAAAGTGGGTGGCACCATTCTGTGTGTCCGTATATCGACCAACAGCCTCAGCCACTGAAGCAATTTTCTTCAATCTTTGCATTTATGGTTTTTTTTGTAATTCTCCAGAGGGGAAATTGAAATTGACATAAGAGCAAGTGCTTGCGATCCAGTCGTGCATTTTATTTATTTTTAAGGATCATTACTTCAACATAAAATAAATGAGGTATTTTAAGTTGAAATTTTTCGTCGCAAGGTTTTGCTCTTTCCAAGACTCTCCATGACTTAACAAACAAATGCTCGCAAATGTAGATTTTTTGTTGGAGTATGCGGTCCTTGGCTTATTGACGTATTCTTAGGGATGGCCATGATTCCAGAAAAGTATATGGGTATCGTTTGTTATCTTTTTCGGAAAACAAAACGATACCAAGACGATATACCCGCTCCAAGGGATCATAAAAACGATACCGAGACGATACCTAGTGCTAGCCACGATACCAAAAAAGTCTCGGTATCGTTTTGGTATCGGTATCGGAAAAGCGATACCGAGACGATACCAGCTCTAAAGCATCCAAAACGATACCGAGACCAAACCGTGCTCTTGAGACCAATATTTACCGATACTGTTGGTAGTATAGTTTGGGATCGTCAAAAAAAATTTATTTTTGAATATTATAATAAATTTATTACAAATACAAAATGTTGGTAATTGGTTTCCCGAAAAAGGCTCTAACGTTTTGAATGACATTTTTCACAGTTTTGTCTCTTTATTAAAGGGAAGGCTTACACAATTATTTATGTTAGAACTACCCACTTCCACGCCCATTTTTCTTTCTCTTTGATCCTTTGAAACCAATCATTCGAATGACATTTTCAGCCTTGGTTCTTTTTTGTTGGAGGAAGTGACTTTAATAAAATCCACCAACTGCCTCTCATACTTTTTTCTTTTAACTTGATTTCTAGAAATGGCTCCAATGATTTTGAAACAGCATTGTTTTCCTTCTATGATATTTTGGTGCAGAATTTATATTTTGGATAAACAATCGGAACTTTACTTAGACAGTGTGAAACAAGCCCTTTAAATTTTTTAAAACAGTAAAAAAACTTTAGTTAAAAAGATTGTCATTCATTTACTATTCATATGTTTTATAACGGGTGATTTTTTAAGAGGTTTAGAACTTAAAAAAAAAAAACACAAAAAATTCGAAAAAATGAATGAAATATTTATTTGAATCGATAGTTTGTACCTTGCAATTTAATGTTTAAAGATAATTTCATGCAAATGTTGACCGCGGCTGCGTCTCAGGTAGCCCATCCGCTGAGTCCAATTTTGGCATACTCTTTCACACATATCGGCCGGTATCTCACGAATGAATGCATGGATGTTGGCTTCCAGTATGTCAATCGAAGCGGGCTTGTCCCTATAGACATTAGCCTTGACATACCCCCACAAAAAATAATCTAATGGTGTCAAATCGCACGATCTAGGCGGCCCGAAACGTGAAATTAACTGTTCACCAAACTCGCCTCGCAATTGCGCCATTGTTTCGCGTGCTGTGTGGCATGTGGCACCGTCTTGTTGAAACCACATATCATGCAAGTCAAGAACTTACATTTCGGCCAAAAAAAAGTTTGTTATCATCGCTCGGTAGCGTTCACCATTGACAGTAACGCTGCGATTCGCATCATCTTTGAAGAAATATGGCCCAATAATGCCGCCGGCCCATAAACCGCACCAAACAGTGGCTTTTTCGGGATGCATTGATAGCTGTTGCAATGCTTCTGGCTGATCTTCACTCCAAATGCGGCAATTATGCTTATTTACGTACCCATTCAACCAAAAATGAGCCTCATCGCTGAACACAATTTTTCGATAAGAAAGCGGATCCTCGACCAGCTTTCCAAGAGCCCATTCACCAAAAATTCGGCGTTGTGGTAGGTCGGCTGGCTTTAGTTCTTGCACCAGCTGTATCTTAAAAGGCTTTACGCCCAAATCCTTCCGCAAAATTTTCCACGTAGTGCTGTAACAAAGGCCTAACTGCTGGGAACGGCGCCGAATCGACATTTCGCGGTCTTCTGTCACACTAGCTGATACGGCCGCAATATTTTCTTCACTACGCACAGTACGTAAGCGTGTTGGTGGTTTAATGTCCAACAAAGTAAATTTGGGGCGAAATTTGGTCACAATCTTCCAAATAGACTGCTCAGAAGGTCGAGAATGCCGACCATAAAATGGAAGCAGCGCGCGATGAACATTTCGAACCGAGCACGAATTTTGATAGTAAAATTCAATAATTTGCAACCGTTGTTCATTTGTAAGACGATCCATGGTTAAATTGCAAACCAAACTGAAGCTGTTTGACAGTGACACAAGGTACTAAACACACGTCAGCTGTCAAAACCAGTGTTGCCAAAACCAAACCACCTAAAAAATCACCCGTTATAATGAATTTGTATTAAATCTTAAAAATACCAAGCGAGTTCAACTATAAAATCAAGAACATGAAACCAAGTTGTGCTTTTTTTTTGTGACTGAGACCAGACCAAAATCAGACGAGACTTTGCTATACGAGACCAAACGAGATTGAGTTCTACGAAACCGATACCGTAACGATGGGTTGTGTTCGAAATTCCGTAAGGTCATAAATCAGCTTTCAAAATTCTGCATGTCAAAATTCTGTTTTTCTAAATTCTAGTTTTACAAAATTCTGCATAGCCAAAATTCTGGTTTTCAAAATTCAAAAAAAATTCTGTTTTTTTTTTTAAATCCTGTATTTGAAAATTCTGTAAATATGTTGTAAAAGAGAAATCGTTTTGATAACGTACAAAAGTGCGCACTTTCTCGTAATACAGAATTTTGAAAAACAGATTTCTTGTAATGGAACTTAATTAAACGTGGTTGGAAAAAAAAATACATAATTGAAACGATTTTAAATTAACTAGATACATACTATCTTAAGGCAGAGTTTGGTTTGTTTTTGATGATGAAAAGCCAAATACGGAAGTTTTTTTCAAGAACATAATGTTTTGAATCGCAGGTGAATACAGTAAATAATGGAGAGCACATAAAAAGAAAAGTTTTCAAAAAATTAAGCAAACAGCGTCGAAAGTTTCATTCAAGATTATTCCCAAAATCTATGTCTTGCAGTCCATAACCAGCAATGGACTCCATGACGTTAATTATTCGAATCACTTTTACTTGCGCTTTTAACGCTTATACATCTTTTGTTGATATCACTCTTAGGTTTTCCTTATTCGAATCAGAATTATTATTTATTTGTGTTTTTTTGTTTTCTGCTAGGAACCTGTTTGAGAAACTGGAGAGCTATACACAATACACATCAGCAGCGAATAGATGCAATTGCTTAATGTTCGAAATAGGGATCATTTCGCAATCAAAATTTTAACCTCTAGTCATCTGCGCAGAAACCTTCACTTTGCCGATGAATTAATGCACTCATAAAAGTTTAGCTGGGCCTTCCATCGACTCAACCATGAGGGGACTTACATAACTTTTCGAAAGGTTATCGATCGAAAATAATATACTGCTAAACAAGTACTTCCTAGATTTCAACAAAGAAACTTAAAGGAAAGGAAACATAACCAATCACCCGAATTAGTTAATGCGAAGGATGCCAGCCCAGTTCCAGTGATCCAAGCCAAAGTTGCAGATTAATTTGTTATCTAAAAATTAAAAGCAAGTGAATAGAATATGCCTGGTTTCTATTCGAAATAAGTAATTGATACGTGAATACATTTTTTCAGAAGAATTTGATATGTCAATATCGTTTGATTTTTGTTTTGATGAAATTTCCAGAGCAGAAGAATTTCTTCGGTCCAGTCTGTATCAATGGAGTATGGAGGAGAAGATAAAACAACGAGCTCTACGGGCTTTACAGCGACATCGAGCTGAAAATACAGCGACTGAGATGGCTAGGATACGTGGAGCGTATGGAGACCTGCGAACCAGCCCGACGAGTCTTCGAATCCACTCCTGATGGTCTGCACAGCAGACGAAGACCCCACCTTAGGTGGTGCACACAAGTGGAGAGCGACCTCAACCAACTTGGATTGCGTTACTGGAGGCAGTTAGCTAAGGGCCGAGCTGGCTTGGGGGCCTTGTTGGTTGAGGCCGTAGCCCATCCTGGACTGTAAGTGCCATCTAAAGTAAAGTAAGTAAGTACGAATTAAATTTAGTGAGATTTTGCTAAATAATTTGAGTGCTTTTTGTTTTTTACTTAAGTACGGCCCTGAATTCTCTTGATAATCTAAACATGTTTCAAAAGAGGTGCTGATAGATAATCTAATCTGATTTCCATGTCATCCATCCCTTTCCCTTGTTACAAGCATCTATCTCTCCTCTTACTGTCAAGAGACTTCTTCTGTTCGAGTAAATGTGCACTGTGCTGTGCATAGTGCTGCAGGTCCCTGATATGACATGACGCATGGTTAATATTTTCATTTTCATTTAAAGGACAATTCTCTAGGCCAGCTAACATCATAAAAAGCCACATTATTTAGAGTGTTTGTATTGGTGATGGGGCTTGGAATGGCGTTGATGTTGCAGATGAAAGCTTTGTTCCCTCATCGGCATTGAGTTGAGAAGAGATAATGATAAAACGTGTTTTCTATATAAATGTCTACATTCATGTATACCTATATACGAGCTGAGCGGAAGGATAATGCTATAGAGCTGATAGAAATAAAACAGGAAGGTGTATGGCAGAACCACACAATGCACTGCACACTATATGAGTGAATCAAAGTGTAATGATATGAATAAGATAATAATAAACGTCATGTACTACAAGAGTAGTACGAGGCTATGTATGTTTATATTCAACTTGTCATTATATTTTGAATAAACACACTGAATGCGGTTAGATTTGTAAATTGAAATTGCTTTGATAGCTGGCAAAGGAAACCGACTCTTAGAGATGTGGTTGAATATTAAATTGTACAATATTAATGCTGGTTTATGGATTGCAGTCGCTCTGATGACAGGCAAATAATATTTGTACATTAAGTTATTACGGAAATAGTCTAAAAGTTTCAGAATTTGAATTTAAAGTGGAAAATTATAGGTTTTTGTATAGAAATAGATGTGACAAGTTTATAAATGCATATTGCTTTTCCTACTTCTAGTGATTTGACAAATCTTTTGATAGAATCCCTTATGGTGATGAGGAACGAAGTGCATCTAATTTGACTGCAGGAATTCACAAGAAGTGTGGTCTTTCATTTTTGATTACTATCAAAGAGGCGTGCTGTGCCGGAAGGAACAACATTTTGGCTTAAATCGTTCAAGAACTGGATGGTTGGGTTCCTGATATTCTCATTGGCAAAAAAGAACGGATAATTTTGCAGAACACATCTGCGCAGATGAATGCTTTTGATTTTTACTTCGAACATTTTTGTAAAAAAATTAGTTGGAGATACAATAATTCATCAGGCTTCCAGCGCCTTCGATTAAGAAAGGCAAAGCCAAAATGAATCGGCTAAAAGTGACAAAGAAAAAGCGATGATATTCGCCGAATACTTGGAGAAAACATTTAAGCCGTTCGAGGGGAAAGAACTCAACGAAAATATTAATAGTTTCATAGGTTTGTTCATTGAAGTTTACCCAGGGTTGACCCAGGTTTTCTTGACGCAATCCCAAGAATTGTCAACAAAACCTGGGGTTTTCGGTTCTCAAAAAACACAAAACGGCTTTCAATTGTTTGGTTGGATAAGCAAGAAACAAAATTTGATTTAACAATAAAAAAAAAAAGAAAACACAGCATATTTTCTATTTCTCTTTGTTATTATTTAAGTAAATTACCTGCAGGACGTGAATCAAAAAAAAAAAAAAAAAAAAATGCTTCAGAGCTCCTACCGCTTTGAGATTTTATTCTTAACCTCAACTCGCCCCAGCAAAAAACCTAGTTTTATTTCTGGGCGAGTTCATGGCGAACCCAGATTTCAAAAAACACAAAATTTGCTTGTCATGGTTAGTTCAGATTTTTCAAAAAACACTTTGGGGCGACCCTAGGGTGACTTCAGGCTCAAAGCAATTATTAATTTAAAAAAATTGAAAAAGAATTTTGAAGTAAAATTTTCATTCTTCAGAATGACCATAAACATTTTTTCAATAAAAACTACCTTGACAAAAAATATTTACCTAAATTTACATAAAAAATGTTATAAACAAAGATTCGAATATATCAAAAACGTGAAATGTTGAGCGACAGACAAAAATTCAAATTTTTCACATGAAGTAGTTACTTAGTGTTTTTGAGTGGATTTTCTAAAACAGTAAAAATACGTCAATTTTAAACTAGCGCTTATATCTAAATGGATTTTCGCAGAAAAAAGCTTTGACAGAGATTTTTTGGAAAGTGTGAATACTTCCAATTGTACTTTGATGTTATTTTCAAATTATTGGTAGTTTTCGAGCCATTACTGAAAAACTCCCAAAAAATTCATTCTTGCATCATTTTTCGCATTTTTTCCATGTTGCGTGACAAAATTTTAGTCACAAACCTCAGATTCGGACTCAACTCCACCGAAAGCTTACACGAGGGGTCAAATCAAAACTACCCCACAATTTGCTTGCTAAGAGCCTTTTGAGTACAAATTTACTGAACTATTAATGAAAGCTACATAACAAGAAATACTACATTTGCTGAATTAAAAGAGAAATAAAGAAGCTTCATTCCAAAAAAGCTCCGGGATATGACATAATCATGGCAGACATTTTAAATATGCTCCTTCGCAAAGGATTGATTAACATCCTTTGCATAATAAATATCACTCGGAGGTTAGAATATGTTCCGATCCAATGGAAAGTCATAATGGTTTTGAAACTTGGCAAACCATATCACGAAAAGAAGTCTTACAGACCGATTCCACTTCCTTTACCTGCATTCGATAGTAAGAGAACCAATTAATACCTGAACATCAGTTTACTGACGTAATTGAGAGAATTTTTGAAGGAAAGAAAATCTGTTCGACAATATTTTTGTGCGTGTCGCAAACGTTTGACAACGTGTTGCACGAAGACCTCAAATTAAATTTAAGACAAGTTCTGCCTGAAGGAATTTATACCATTCTTAACGGATATTTGGATAACAGACTTCTTGGTTCAAGACGCGGGAATGATTATTCTAATTTCAAGGAAATAGTGACTGGGGTACCACAAGGAAGTACCTTTTATTTACACGCGATATACCTCAAATAGAAGACACTATCGTAGCCGCGTTTGCTGATGATACTGCAATACTAGCAGTAGGCAAAACGACTAGTGAAGCTACAATTAAATAACAAAATGCTCTTAATAATTTTAATGAGTGGACAAAAACATGGCAGATAGCGCTCAATGAACAAAAGTCAGTGCACGTAGACTTTGAGGATAAAAAAACAAATACACTACCCGTCTTTCTTAATAACGCTCGCGTTCCATTTGCAAATGAGGCAAAGTATCTGGGAATGACTTTAGACGGGAAATTAAAATGGAAGCCACACGTGAAAAAGAGATGCGAAGAACTTTAAAGTAAATTAAGAGACATGAACTGGTTACTCGGTAAATATTAAAAGCTTAGTACCTATTGAAAATAAGTTCATTTTAAACAGGCAGGTACTTAAACCTGTTTGGATTTACGGTATACAACTCTGGAGTTGTACCTGCGATACAAACTTAAGTAACTTCCAAACGTTTGAAAATAAATTGCTTAAGTCATTTTTTGTAAATGCTCCGTGGTATATAAGGAACTTAGATCTTCACAGGGATCTCGGTTCCTACGGTTCGGTACGAAATAAAAAGTTTCGCTCGAAAACATAGAAATCGACTATTAGAACACGCTTATTCAATGATTTATTGACAAATTTGACGAGTTTAATTTAGTACGCCGTCTGCCAAGAACAAAACCTTCCGACTTGGTGCGGTGAACAGAAAACCACTTTAAAATAGAGGAATAAGCAGGAACTTTTACTTCTTTCACTTTTAACTTCGTTAAAAATATTTTGCTAAGTTTCAACTAAATTGCAATCAGGAAATGGAGGTGGTTTTAGTGTAGTGAGAATCTCACACACCTATGAACACGCGTTTTTCGGTCATCATAGATGCAGGTTTTGCTTACCCACTGGAAAAAAGCAACATTTTAATATCGAAATATCAAAAACTCACATCAATCCAACCCATTTGAACAGCAAATTGTTCCATCATTTAGTGCTGCAGAGATATGGTAAGAGAAAAAAGCTGAAATTGACTTGTCAAAATAAAATATTTCATGAAATTTGTGGTCTGAATTTGAAATACGACTAAGCCTTTCTAACAGTAAATAATTAATAGCCCTTCACTTAATATATAAAGTAAATAGTGTACCACAAATTTTATGATTGCTGCTTTTTAATATGATAGTGATCGCGGCTCCCGATGAGAATTTGATTTTCTGTAAACCTGTTGATGTTGCTTTTGTTGGGGTATCTCGAGTTGGCTGTAAATCGAGAGTCCAATAATAACTAATTGTAATAAAATCAGTTTGCAATATTAAAACATTATATGACATGAAAATAAATATTTAATGATTAAATTATTAGTTCAAATTGATTTTAATTGACTATATAATGCATTTAATGCAACTATGTATATCAATGTTAAAACATTTATAATAAATACAAATTCTTATCGCATGCTACCAGACAGTATTTATATAAATGTTATATTCGAACTCATTAAACCGCACAACCAAACTAAATTCCTCCCTCAAAATTTCATCACTTATTATTATAGCATCGTTAATAATAATTTTTCCAGCATTTAACGCTTAAACATCATAATTATAATGGCCCGGTGGCGGTGGGTGACGGTGGGTGGAAAGGTGGGCGTAGTTTTGGAAAATCATAATAATAATTACTGCCATGAGTCTGCTTGATGTTGATTATTGGACAACATGTGCAAATTACATTTTTCCTCATATTTCCCATTAACCACGTGAATGTGGTATACATTTTACTTGGTCCTTAAATGTGTTAAAGGAGTGTTTTTTTTTTCAGTTTATGAACAATGCTCCTTTAATGGCCTTCGAATTAAGGTCCTTTGGCTTTTTCTTTTTTTCTTAGTGCCTTTCATGTGATGCGGAATGAGAATTCTTCAGACGACGTAAACGAGTACCTATAATTGAAATGTTCCTTTTTGTTAACACGATTCAGGACATTAAAGTTATACTTACAATTAAATTCTGACATATACCTACTGGCAGGTGTATCCTTTTTCATGCAGAAAAATATAAATTTCACTCTCGCTCGGTAAAATGTGTTCTTTTTAATTTGTTCAACCAATTTTCCTTTATAAAATTTAACCACATTTCAGCTTTTTTTTTATTTGTGAAAACAAAACTGAAAGTCCTTCGCGTTGTACGAAATTTTCCGCTTGAATTTTTTTAGAGTGAACACAATTATCCGGTTTTCAGGTAAGTAAAATTCCGCTGAACAAAAAATTATGCATTTACATATATTCAGAGGTCGAGTTTGTGTTGAATTTGGACTTAATTTCGATTAATTTTAAGCCCAATATATTTTGAAAAACTGAGCACGTCCGTTGTTGGTTGATTAAGCCCACAAAAATATAATATTGAAAGTGATACACCCCGGCAGAGGCACCAGGCTGTGCGTGCGTGTTTATTTTTTTCTTTCTTCCTTTATTTTTCACATTTATTCAGATTAAATGGAAGAACAGAAAATAAATTAATTTTCAGAACATTAAATTTGTTTCTGGTGGTGGCGATGGAGGAGGATCAATTTCGAGTGTCCCCCCGTGCTATTTCGAAAACCTAAAATAAATTTTAGCAGTTTTTTTTGTTGTCTGCCGAAAGGCGATTGTTTTAACAACAATAATTATTATTTCGATATGATGATATTAAGTACATACATACATATTTATATGTAGATACCTTCCTACGTGTTTGCAATACTTGAATAAAAATGTCCTGATGGGACAGGATTTTAATGGAAATGTTTTTTTTTTTTTAATTTTTAAATACATACATATTTTTATGGATATATTTTTTTTCAGATGGCTGAATATTGTGTTGATTCTCGAAAGGACGAACAACATTATCACGGTCACAATCGAGGCTTGTTTAAGGGCTCTTGACTTATGGAAAGCGACGTTTTACTTTCAATAATAATAATGAATCCGCTTGAGTATATACGTTTCATTGGATTTAAATGACACGAGCGAGTATTTTTGGAATAAATTATAATAATAATATGTAAGAGAAAAATTCATTTACGTAATTGGATGTTTCATTTGTTTATTTGTTTATTTTTTTGATTTTTGTCTCGTTTTATTAGCAGAGAAGTTTTAAAAATTGTCTTCCGCAATAATAAGGTATAATTTACATATGTACTTGTACATGTTAATGTATCTGGGGACTCCCTTCAATTCTTGACGGGTGGACGTATCATGGTATCAATATCAATAGCTTTGATGAATCTAAAAAAGTGCTTCTCATTTTGGCCATTCGGATTTGGAACAAATTTGTATGTCTCGTCCATTCTTGCCAACATCATGCTTCATGCACACGGGAATATGTTGAGAGTTGTAAACCTCATTTGGCCCTGGATCTCTACGAGCTGTCGTGCCACAAAGTTTTTTTTATTGCCACATTGGCCACGAAAATGCCCAAATGGTATACGAAAAAATCCACTAAAGGTAGGTACTACAGCGAAAACTTAAACTGTGGAACGAAAAATTGAGTTTAGTGAGATGGAACTTTGTTATGTAGGTACACGTGATAAATGCATTATTAAAGATATACTCTGCAACACTTTCTTATTCCATTTTCTGACCCATAAACACTGAAGAAGGCTACCATTGATTTGAGACTTGTTTTGTAAATAGTTTATCTAGCTGGTGAACGTTTTGCTCAGAGTATTTTATACCACTCTAAATTTTGTGGATGTTTCGACTACATAAATGCATTTGCATCAGTTCCAACTATAAGGTAAAACAAAATATAATCGCTGAAAGAACAACGAGGTTTCAATTTTTTGAAATATTTTTGAAAGATCCTTTTGAAGATAATTGATTTTTATTTTAATTTTTTATCAATGTAAAAATGTGTTAGTTTCATTTCGCTTTTGACATATTTTTGAAACACCCTATTGAAAATAGTTTTTAAAACTCAGACACCTAGAATTTATATGATGGTAAAGTCCGTGATCTTAGAAGGGTACAACAGCATCTAACTGATGAGACTAACTTAACTGTTGTACCTGTGCGAAACGCATTTGTCACAAAATCGCAAACTCGACGCAAACTAGTACTATCTTTGGTTTAGTATCATATGGTGAAATAGAATATAGTGACATTGATTCACTATCCCAACGTAAACTACAAGTTGCGTTCAATGATGCTGTTCGTTACGTCTACGGGTTACAAAGACATGCCATACTTCTGGTTTTGCCAAGAATCTGCTTGGATGTACATTGCAGAAATATGCAATGCAAGAAACTGTATATTGTTGCACAAATTTATTTATCTTAGGACTCCGTCATATTTATTTAACAGGCTCTTATACAGTATACAGTTTACAGTTTAAAAATTTTGCGCCCGGCCAAAAATCAAAAAGTTTTAGCGGCCCATTATTTGTAGTAAATTATATGCTTCTTTGTTTCTAACACCCGAATTTGATGCTCCAACATATTTTTTGAAAATTTAAGTATTTGCTCAACAAGACTGAAGTAAGCAAACAAAAATACTAAAATCATGATTCTTTTAGTGCACAAAAATGTCAGTTTTTAGCTACTAATTTTGTTGGGCTGTGCCAAAAAATCCAAACATTTGTTTTTCATGATTGGTCTTAAAATTTCTTAAAGGTTACAAAAATATTTATCCTCCTTAAAATTAAAGCTACTGGTGTAAAAACCAGATAGTTCTATATTTAGGAATATTGAGAAAAATACGAAAAAATGTTTTAAAAATCAAAAAACAAAATATTCTCTAAAACTCGTTTCTTTGAAAGAGAATAGAAAAACAGCTTTTGACTCTAAACATAACTACGAATTTCTAGGAATTGAAATTTTTTGTATATGAACTTTGACTTTATTTGTTTTTGGAGTTGTCTGGTTTTTTCCCGTTTTTGTTGGTGAAAGTAAATGGAGGGCTTCGTTCACACCCATAATCTATTGCACCAACTGTTGTTTTTCAATTTAATATTTTGTAAGTTGGAGCACAGTCGAATCTCCAAAGATTCGATACCTCTTACAATACAACTCCAGTACATAATAGGGGTTTTGTAATTTAGAGTCAAAAAGCTGAGTTTTAAATACACAAAACGGCGAGGGATTTTCTGTTTGTTATTTCTGCATAAAAAAAAATATTTGGTAAAAAAGAGGATTTATCTGGTTTTTGACCTGGATGCTCAATTGAGCTTTTCATATTGATATTGAGAAGTGATTAGTCGCAATTTTAGATATTGTCAAACTTTGATATCTCAAAAAAAAAAAAACGTTCTAGAAAAAAGTATTGAAACAAAATTTACGCTTGGTGCCTCTAGGGCATTACATTTTTCATACAAATTTATAAATATAAAAGAATTTTATATTTTGCACCCAAAGCTGAATGCCGTCCCTCTAGAGGTGCTGCCCGGGCCAGGGTGCATACAATAAAATAAGTTTTATCTATAAATTCAAAAACATAAACGTAAATGATATACTGATATCTAACAAGTTTTAAAATTGCATAATGGAATCCAAGAAACTCCTCTTCAAGTTTCCATTTTAGAAATAATTTCCTCCTCTGGTTTATCTATATTCACTAATTACTACCCCCATAACTTCGGTAATCGTAATATTAATGCTTCTTTTTAATTGGTTTCCATTTTGTGAGACTATATAATAAATTTTGCTTTACCCTTTACACATAAACAAACATGAATCATGTAAACCTAATTATAATCTGCATAATCAGTGTGTGAAAGCTAAAATCCCATCGAACCCCATTTCTTTGTATCTCAATAACAATCTATTCCTGACCAATGATTTTATTACTTTATATCTTCTATATTCTATCTGGTTACCATCAGAGTTTAGTTATAAAACCCATTCGAATATTTATGACTTCGTTTGCATTAATTTGTAAAGGGTATATTTTGTATTGGTATACTTATACACACATATACAATATATCCTCTTTTGTCTATAGCATTTCTCTTCTTTAACTAATCCTATACCAAATTTAGTTATTACTTTGAAATGTTATTTGTAAGTTTACTTTTCAAGGATAGTGTATGTATGTAGGTACTTTACGGAATTTTCCATTTTGTTGATTGTGTTTTTGAATTGTGAACAAGTTAACTAGCACACAGTAGGTATAGCTTTGAAGAGTTAATTTAACTGTGGCATTGGTTATTGTAATCAAAAACGTATGTTATCCTTTTTGAAAGGATACAAATAAATAAGAGAAGAAAAATAGAACAACATTTTGTAATGATTGTAATTTTATTTGTTTTATTTTAGGTACATATACTTATTTTGTATTCCTTTCTTTATTCAATATCTAATGTCTTATCCATTCGTTTTTGAATTGGAAATGGGAATTGATATCAAATAAGATATCATCTCTGTGCTTGTTAAGTTACTTTAATTAATATTGTTACATGAAGGAACTGAACAAAATAGTACAAGAAACTGCATCACTTTTTTGAGACCAGCTCAAAGAATCTTTTGAAAAATTATTAGAAATACTCAAAGCAAACATTTATTTATTATGGTTTTGTCAATAAATACAAATTATTTGTAATTAGGTCATGAAGATGGTTTGAAATTGAAAAATACGTTTTTTTTATTTATTTTTTAATTCCTACTATGGCATGCGTCAAGGTTGAACATTTTTATATCCGAAAAGACAACCCAAGTCCATTAGTTGCTCCAAGCAAAAAGGTCTCTGGCGAAATTCCTGTGAAGTTCATTGTATGGTTGCCGAAAACAATTTATTGAATTAAATTATTCTCAAAACCGTCAAAACATAGGCGAATATAAAACCTTTTTACCTTACTCCGGGCAATAATAGTGGGGAATTCGAGGTATTCTGCTGAATTCACCTTTTTTTCTTCGATGTTCTTGCGTTTCTTCTGCATCCAAGGTTAGTATCTGCTAGATAATTTTTTACAACCATATCCATTCGTCATGCATTTTCACGCCCTGAAAGTACCAGTTCCTTGAAATCACAATAGATGATTTATTATTTCTGAAACCTTGTTCTATGAGCCTATTTATATATTTAAAATTGAAAAATTAAAATTTCTTAAATAGTTTAAGCTTTTGTTAAAAAATGCACGAAATGAGTTTTTTGCAAATCAATATATGCAATAGCCTCAATCCTTTAATTCTTAAATCCAGATGCTGATCGTAGACAAAAGCCTTTCGTTTGAAAGTTCCGATTTCGATGATTTTATTGCTAAAGAATTGTTTAAATGATTAAAATTTGGAAACATTCTGAAGGAGCTGCTATAAGAACCTCTTTATATTTTTAAAACAACATTTACAACTCACTAACAACTAATAGAGAAATTTAAATTCCACTATCCGAAGTTTTAAATAACTTTGGCTACCTTGATATCAGTAAGTCAGAATAGCATCAACGCAAGGCATAGAAAATATTGCGAACAAAATTTAAATAATTAAAAAAAAAATTAATTATAGACCAATCAATCTCGATGAATGTAGATAAGGCAATTTTGTTTTCTCATTTTGTTAATGCCAAAGACAACTTGACTGGAAAAAAACAAAATCAGAGGGCAACGAGGAGGGTCTCATGACAAAAATTGACTCATGAAAAGTTCGCATTACATAAGAAGGTCTTTTAATTTTTTTTTAAGCCATATTGCCTTATTTGTTTTATGTTCAGCAATAAAAAAATACCTTAAAATCATGTGTCATGTGCTAAGAGTATGCCAAATAAATAATTCTGTTTGATACATCACAGCCTCCCACTTCTTCCCTTAAAAAAAAAAACAACTTTCTCCTCTAGATACTGTGTTTTTTTTTATTGATTCCTTTGATTTTTCATTCTCTTGAGTCTTGGTACATCATACATAAGTACATGCTTTCACCAATTCCCATGAGGGTACGTATTTTGTTTTTTGTCTGTCCTGTTTTGCACGTAGGGGCAATTGAGGGAGGTTGGTAGTATGGAAAAGTAAACTTACTGCTAGCAATTTCAAACCAAGGTTCGTAGAACGATAGAATATGATTCGTTCTCTCGCGAAAAAAATCAAGAGGGAATTTTATTTTTGATTTGATCGCGAATCTTATGTTTTGATGGTTCTATTAAAATAAAATGTATTCTTGCGATCGAATCAAATCTACTAGGATCTGTAATAGATATATGGTCGAAGATCTATTCATGAACCTTTCAAATAAGAACAAGTTTTGAAAAAATACATACTCCGAACTTCTTTCCTCATTGAGCAATTTCAATGAAATTGACACAAGTGATGGCTGATACAGAATTTAATAAAATGCTCGAAATAAAGAAAATTATATGTTAGACATGGAAATTATGAGAGAAAAATATAGCTAAAACAACTTCTTTGAGAGTTTGAGATAAAAAGGAATACCATCTTAATTTTCGATTAAAAAAGACTGCATGGAGAACTAAAATTAAAAATCGTTTGAGCGGTTTTCTTAAAAAATATTTTTAAATATCAAATTCTTCAAACATTTTTAAAAAAAACTTTTGGTATGCAAATTTTTTCCTTAAAATACTTTAAAAAGTGTAAAAAAAACCTTTAATGCTAATTTAAAAAAAAAATCGACCATGAAGTTTTCAAAATATTTGAATTTCATACATTTTTTTTTAAACATTTTTAAAAATCCAAGAAATATTTTTCTGACAATTTTAGGAAGTTAAACTATTTTTTTACTTTTACTACAAGAAAATGTATTGAATTTTTTTAAGAAAAGTTGTGGGGGCGTTTTTGAGAAAAATAAGATTTTGCTAAAAAAAATTATATGGCAGGCTTACCGTTATTTTTAGTTCTAAGAAAAAATATATGAAAAAAAAACTTGTGAGTAGAACCACCACTATGTACCAAGTTTTAAGAAAATCGATCCAGCCGTATCTATCATCTTAATGACTAGTAGGGGTGTTTGAATTTTTATATATTCTAAATTGGTATGGTGGATCTTGTTGAAGATTTAGAAAAAAGGTAATTTTTTTTTCTGGGACATTTTCCAAAATTGGATTTTGAAACCCCATTGCCCTTTTCATGTAAAATCTACAATTTGAAAAAGTGGGCAGAAGAACCATTTAAATTTGCGTCGATATGTAGTCATAGTTACTTAAAAATATTTTTTGCTTTCGTAACCTGCTGTTAAAAAAAATAGAATAAAAAACTGCTCTTTAAAATGTCATGAAATAACTTTTTACGTTAAATGAAAGCCCCCAATTTTCCTACTTTTTCGATTATTTTTTTTTTAAAGGAATGCTCGAATAGGCCTAACAACATTATACAGCATACCTTAATTGATATTCCATCAATAAAAATTAGTAAAAAAAAAAACCAAAATAAATCATCAATTAGCAATTGTAAATACATATTTACTCAAATTTGAATGGTTTTTTGACCACATTTTGAAATTATCGTTTGTTTTACTTAAAAACGGCCGCGAGGTTTCAAAATTTAATTTTCCAAAAATTTTCTAAAATTACTTCTTTCTAAATCATTTACGAGATCCACACATACCCCTGGTGAATATAAGAAAATAGTTCCGACACTTCATTGTTCCTTGAGTGATTTCAATGAAATAGACACAGTTAATAGCTGTGATACAAATATTTTTAAGAGAGTGTTTTAAATTTTAATTTAAATACGTTGTTTCTTGAGTGATATTAATTTAATTGATACTGACATAGTTTTTACTCAATTTGTTCGCAAGTTGTTTTTATGTTTGAGGAACCTAGGAACAAAAGGTGACATTTTTACTTCTTAATTTTTTTCCGAACTTGAAAAAAAAAATTAAGGTACCTGCCTTCCTAGTTGAAAAAAAAATTTCCTGCGTGCGTCACTAAAGCAAAGTACATTTGTTGTATTTTCAGTTTTTTTCAGTGGGTTTTAAGATTGTGGAAATATTTAAAAAATATTTTAAGTTTGTCACCTGTTGATCCAAAACAAAAATATCGCTTGTAAAATTGCAACCTTTTGAAACTCAATAAATATTAAAAATGTAAACTTTAAATCCAACACCAAGTAAATATAATTTATGAAGGTAGACATATGTAGGTGCATTATATGTAATTGAATATGAGTTTCATGTTTCATGCATTTTTCTTTAACTACCGGCATATTTTTAAAAGTTCTAAAATGTCAAGCAACTTGAATTGAGAGCAAGTTCGTGCAATGCAGTCCTCTTTTTGTTTTCCTTTATTTTTGTTAATTTTTCAGTATGCTAATGCTAGCAAACTCCAAATAAAGTTAACCAGAGTTAGCTCATCATCATCATCATCGGCTCGACAACCGGGGTCCGGTCCTGGCCTCTTTCAACAAGTCTCTCCACCTATCCCGGTCTCGGGCCGACGCCATCCAGTTGCGCACCCCAAGGCTTCGGGCGTCCTGGTCTACGCCATCTCTCCAGCGCAAGCATGGTCTACCACGCTGCCGTCTACCATAGAATGTACCACAAAAGACTTTCCGAGCAGGTTCCTCTTCGCTCATTCGAGCTAGGTGCCCTGCCCACCGGAGTCTACCGAGCTTAATTTTTGTCACTATGTCTGCTTCAAGGTAGATTGCGTACAACTCATGGTTGTACCGTCTCCGGAATCGTCCTTCCTCACATATGGGGCCAACAATTCTCCGTAAGACTTTTCTCTCGAACGCGGCTAAGAGGTCACAGTGCCTTTTGCTAAGCACCCAAGTCTCGGATCCATACATGAGTACTGGCAGGACCATGGTCCTGTACAGCAGCAGTTTTGAAGTTATGGTTAGATTTCTAGATTTGAAAAGCTTTGACAGACTGTAGTAGGCTCTGTTGGATTTGAGAAGCCGCCCGCGTATTTCTTCTTCTATATTGTTATCGGCTGCTACTGTTGACCCAAGGTATTTAAAGGATTGCACCACTTCAAATTCGTGCTCCGCTACCTTGATTGTTTGACCAACTGTTCTTCTCGCATTCGACGCCACCATGTACTTTGTTTTACCTTCACTAATGTGCAGCCCCAGATTTTGTGCCGCCTGCTCGATCTGGATGAAGGAATCGTGTACAGCTTGTTCGGTTCTTCCGATGATGTCGATGTCGTCTGCGTAAGCCAGTATCTGGCTGGACCTGTTGACGATGGTCCCTCTTGTTGCCGTGCCAGAGTCACGGATTGCTTTCTCCAACGCCAGGTTGAAGAGGAGGCAGGCCAAACCATCCCCTTGTCGGAGTCCATTAAAGATGTTGATTGGTCTGGATAGCAATCCGGCTATTTTTACTTGGCTTGTTACGTTGGTCATGGTCAACCTACATAGTCGTGTCAATTTATTTGGGATGCCGAATTCTCTCATGGCTTTGTAAAGTTCTACCCTGGCTATGCTATCATAGGCGGCCTTAAAGTCTATAAACAGATGGTATGTTGGAATGTTGAATTCAAGACATTTTTCCATCGCCTGCCTAAGGGTAAAGATCTGATCAGTTGTTGATTTGCCTGGAATGAAACCACACTGATATTGGCCTATGATTGTTTTAGCGTATGGGGTTATCCGGTCTTGTAGGATAGAGGAGAGTATCTTATAGGCGGTACTCAACAACGTGATACCTCTATAATTGCTGCACGTTGTGACATCTCCCTTCTTATGTATGGGGCATATGATACCTTTTCGCCAGTCTTCTGGCATTTCTTCATGCTCCCATACGTGCACTATGATATCATGAATTGCTTGACGTAAGGCTGGCCCGCCGTGGTGGAATAATTCGGCTGGTATGCCATCGGCTCCCGGGGCTTTGTTTTGTTTGAGCCGTTTTATAGCCTTCTCAACCTCTTCTATGCTTGGTGGCGGTAGCACAGGGTGTTCATCTTGAAGTAGTGGAGCCTCCACTTCTGCTGTGAGCTGACCATTTAGCAATTCATTAAAGTACACTTCCCATCGCTCCAGTATGCTTTGTGGATCGGTGATCAGATTTCCCTCTCCGTCCTTGCAGTATGTGCAGCGTGGTGTGTACTGCGTCATGTTTCGGACGGATTGGTAGAACTTCCGCGCCTGGTGCGGACCTCGCTCTCGGCTGTTCTCTATTTCACAGATTAGGTTCTTCTCCCAGGCTGATTTTTTCTGTCTGTGAAGCCGTTTTTCTGTTCTTCTGAGCTCTTTATATTCCTCTTCGCGTGCCCGCGTTCTATGAGATTGTTGCATTGCTCGGTACGCAACATTCTTACGTTCAGTCGCTAGCTTGCATTCATCATCAAACCAGTCGTTCCGATTTCTACGACTGCTGCCTAAGATGGAGTTGGCAGTACTAATGACAGTATTCTTAAGGCGTGTCCACTTCTCATCTACGCCCAGCATACTGGCTCCAGGACTTACTCTCCCTAAATCGAGTGATTCTAGGGCGAGTCCTAACGCATTACCAAAGATGTTACTGGTGTTTTCATTGCGTAGGGCAGCCGTGTTGATTCGAACCTGATCGGCGGATGCAATGCGTCTCCGTAAGGCAATCCGCCCTCGGAAAACCATACCAACAAGATAGTGATCCGAGTCGATATTGGCACCTCGGTACGTACGTACCGTCATCAGGTTCGAGTAGTGGCGACGGTCTATCAACACGTGGTCTATTTGGTTACGAGTGACTCCATCAGGTGATACCCAGGTGGCTTTGTAGATATCTTTACGCGGGAACCTGGTACTCGCAACGACCATGTTTTTCGATGCTGCCAATTCTAAGACTCGAAGTCCATTGTCATTAGTGTTCTCATGCAAACTATGGGTGCCTGCGTAATGCCTGAATACCGGCTCCCGACCTATTTTTGCGTTCAAATCCCCAAGGATGATTTTGACGTCATACCTTGGGCAGGCATTGAGGGCCCTCTCGACTTGT
Source organism: Dasysyrphus albostriatus (assembly GCA_946251815.1). NCBI lineage: Eukaryota > Metazoa > Arthropoda > Insecta > Diptera > Syrphidae > Dasysyrphus > Dasysyrphus albostriatus. The sequence continues at coordinate 147,424,144 of OX276336.1, forward strand.
TCGTAGTAAGTCTCTTTTTCTTCGTCTGAGGACTCCTCCGTAGGTCCGTGAACGTTAATGAGGCTGATGTTTGTAAATTTGCCTCGCACGCGGAGAGTGCATAGCCTTTCACTTATAGCGTTAAAGCCGATGATGGTAGACTTCATTTTTTCGCTGACTAGGAAGCCTACCCCGAGCACATGGTGTTTTGTATGACAGCTGTAATATACGTCATATTCCTTCTTCTGTAGAACACCATTCCCTGTCCATCTGATTTCTTGTAATGCTGTTATGTCAGCTTTATATTCTGACAGGGCATCGGCTAGCTGCTGAACAGCTCGAGCTCTATAGAGCGAGCGAACGTTCCATAAGAAAATTCGTAAATCGTGTGTCCGTTTTCGTGGCAAAGGTTGTCGTCGTGAGATCTGTCCGTTTCCGAGGCTTGTTGTCAGTCTCATAATTCTTAGTTTTACGGGACAGGGAATTAACCTGTCGCCAACCTGAGGAACCAGCCTGATCATATTAGCCAAGTCTTTTTAAAAGGCTTGTTTCTAGCGGCCGCCGCGAAGAGGCTATGATCACACTTCCACCAGTCCCGAATAGTTACGGCACGTGCATGTTTTCGTATGCTACATGTTATTCCCCCTATTCGTCTGATGGCTGACCGCCATCGAGAGTTAGCTCAGAAGCAGTTTTTAAGTGGAGGATTAGCTTGAATGTAAATGGTCTACTCAAGGCCTTTTTTCAAAAAAAAAAAAGAAAATAATGGCAAAAATTAGAAATGGATCTTATTTAAATGTATTTGAATGGTAAAATTTTATTTAATAAAAAAAAAACAAAATATGTTTTCTTAGGAAATTTAAAATTGGTTGGTACACCTGTCTAAGTTTCTGATTTAAGAGTCATGCCCTAGACTACCCTACTATTAATTACCTTACTTGATTCGAATTTAAATATACAAACTTCAATCGGGATGATGTTCAGACTTAATATTCGCACGTGGTATGTTCTATTTCCACTTAACTATACCGATTATTATACTAAGTATACATTACACGAATTAATAGTTACCCTGCTTCAAAAGGCATCCTGGTGCTCATTAAGAAATCCTTTAGAGTTAATTGTTCTTACATTTTGTGATACCCAGTATTCGCGTATGTAAAGCATAAAAGCTTACCATCGTTAAAGAAGGTAAATTAAGAACAATGACAAAGATAATATCAGATCCAGGAAAGTTACGTGCGTATCAGGAGATCTTTTAGTACACCTGCATAAATTATATTACGATGTCCTTTGAAAAAGAAAATGAAACTGTATATGTTGTTGCTGTCATATCATTATTTAATATCTTCCCTACTCAAATAAAACCTTTCCAATAAAATTCATACTTTAGCTCGTGGTTGTTTTATGATGATTCTTATTTTATTGACTACATATAGAAACTCCTGGTACTTTTGCCAACCATCATCATCGTCGTCATGAAACTTTACGAAGAAAAACAAAATTAATTGTCAACTTCCGGTACATATCCACTCAAAACTTTGTAAAAGACTCTCTTGTCAACACAATTCCATTTGTTTTTTTTATTGCTCATCTCCACCCCGGTAATGTCCCTTTTGCAGCAAATATGTTAAGGGATTGTTTACAGTAAAAAATTACACTTCTTGTAAACTCTGCTTGTATGTCCTTTTGAGTGGAGTCCTTCCTCCAGTTTGTTCGCCTAGAATCCGATGGCTAATATTATTCAAACGTTAGGTTTATCCTTTTTTATCCTGAAAAGAATTCTTTGTACCTACATATACGAAGAAAAAACAAAACATTTGTCTCTCTTGTCTAGCGCAGGATCACATTTATCACATAAGCATGAGTATACCTAGAGAAGAGCTTGGCCCAGTATATCAGTACCATCATCTATGTACATCATAAATGAGTGTGAGGTGGATCCTTAAAGTGTCACAAAATTGACGATGATGATGAGAATATGACAGTTTTCAGCAGATATTTGTACAAACATTATAATGGGTACATAAACTTTATATGTGTATGTAGATACATACAAGTAGAAAAACAGTTGACACATCTTCCTGTCAGTATATATCTACGAAGGAATGTGCCCATGGTTTAGATTAGACATAATGGAGGAGATACCGTGAGGAAAGGATATGTTCCTAGCAGATTTCATACTATTTTGTTTTTATTGTTCCTGTGATCTAAAAGACGCAGTCATCAAAGAAAGTTAACCCTGTTTAGCTTGATTCCTTATAAACAAAACAAAAAAAAAAACTGGATAGCAAATGGTTTTTGTTTTCGTTATTGGATCATTGCCAACAAAAACTTGTTGGTTCGCATAAAGACGGGTAGCAATAAACATTGCCTGTGGATGTAGAACCTTATGACGAAATGAAGGTTATTGCATTTGTTATGGAGAGTTCAAAACGTGATTTGAAATAAATTTGAAATTTATCTCCATCAGGAGAGTTCTACAAATGATATATGTATTTGGAATATTATATTCAGCGGATGACAAACATAGCTCAGCATAATGAAATTGCCATTGTGATTACTTGTAATGTACAATTGCTGTTGTATAAATTATGGTTAAGAGATTAGGATAGTTTTCAGTATAAGTATCGTGTTTTGGTTTCTTCTAATTTTGTGTATGATTTATTATTCACTTCCCTGATTTATAATAAGTTTTGTTTTGACAACAGAAACTATACCATATTTTTAACGATTTTTTAAAACTATTTATAATGCTGAAACTGATATGAATAGTGAATTAAGAGACACAAGAAGCAAGCTATGAACAGGTATAGAGTATCATAAAAACAAAGCCCAATTCGCACATTTTCTTGCAAAATGATATTATGTATTTAAAAAGAGATTGAACAGCATTTCTGTGATACTTCAAAGATAGCTTTTGAAAAAAAATTATTGGCTACTAAGTTAAATAAGGGAATCAATACCTGGGAAAACATTCACTTTTTCTTTTAAGTCCTCAAGAGGCATCCTTATCAAAATAATTTGACTTTAAAAACAAGATTTGTATATGACAGGAATTCCTAGTCCTTTTCCTTTCACCTTGTGATATTTTTTTTTTCATCATGGGAAAATTTCTGTATAGAAAAGAAAATACCTTTTCCTACAAGTTTTACATTCAAAAGAATTCAATATTATAGATAAGAGCTAATCTTAGGCTTTAAACAAAAAAGCTCTTTTATATTTTTAAAAGGTTTTTGCACTCGATTCAATGTCATTTCACACCTTGCCTTTTAAATACTATTTTAAGAAAATTCAATATTTACACAATAAACTTATTGTACGTATGTAGATTGTAGATAGCCAAATACATTATCATTCTAGATATATACACTGATTGTATCTATTCATTTATGTAGTTACTGGTCCTTCCTCCAAGAGTTTATGTACATATAAATATGTATATCAATTCTGTATTTGATTCGGCTTTAGTCAAAAGTGTTTGTTATAAGGTTAAAAAGCGGAAAAGGTGTAGGGTAGCAGAATTTTCAAAATTCATTCATTTTCTCCATTTTTGTTTGGATTTTGTTTTGTCTCCCCGAATATATATATGTACTTTAGCACAAAGCATTTCCTTTGTTAGTTGTGTTCTTATGTTTTGTATACAATACAAAATTTGAAAAGATTATCAATGACCATTGAGATTGTTCTTTCAAATGAAAACAGCAAATGCTGATAGGACTCCAAGTTGAAAAGGTTTTTTTATTAAAAGAAGAAAATATTCAAAGAGAATTGAACTTATTTAGGCAAGAACCCAACGAGATATTGAATGAAAGCATCAAGATAATTTAAAACCAAAATATTATCTTTTCAGTGTATTTATGGAGAACAAATCTGATTGATTTGAATTTTATATTGTATTTTTAAAATATCTACCTTAAATATATTTTGAGCTTTCTTATTTCTACAGAGTCTTATATGCATGCAAAATTTAATAGAAATAAGAAGAGAACTCTTATTCTTATACACAGCCTTTATGCTTAGTATTAAATCAAATAATGAATGCGCACACATAAAATGATTGAATTGACAATAACGATAAAACTTTATACCATTTTTCATCTTCAAAGAAAATTTAACACATTGTTTGGGACATGTTTCACTATTCAACCAATTTTAGATTGAATTGAATGAGTAGTTATGAATAATCAAGGTCCTTATAGCATGTTTTATTCAAATTCACTCAATCATAGTTTAATGGAGATTAAATTTGCGTTAAACAATCTACAGAGGCATTTATAAACCATTTACAAAAAAATCAAATTTTAGACACTTGTTCAAACTCAAAATTTTATTAAAATGTTGCACAGATTGGCTAATGTAGCCAATATATTTTGCTGTCCAAATCTTTTTTTAAAGAAGACACGTTCAATAAAAAGGTAAAGCAAATATTTCTAATTTTCTAGTTTTGAAAATAAATGAAAAAATAATTGAACGTTCTACAAAGATCTCTAAAACTCTGAAAATCTTGATGGGCTATTTTTGCCACTCTGCGTGAAACTACCCTACCCTCAAATCGTTCATGAAGAATGTCCATTGCGGCATCAGATATATGGCTCAAAGAGCTATCTGTATTTCGAGCTTGTTTTGATGAAAAATTGCATTCAGTTGAAAACTCAACGACGCACAGTGGTTGGAACGATTAGTTCAAATTTCTGTTCATGGGGCTGTTTTTTGGTATGTGATATGATCATAATATTTCTATGTGATATTTTGGAAATTATTTTCAAAAGCAATAAAATTTTTGTCAGTAAAAAATGGTTTTAAAGAAATAATGTCTTCAAAATCGAATATAATGTTATATTATACAGGATTAATTTTTCGGGTTTTACATTCAATTGTTAAGATTATTTAATGAAACAAATTTTGTTCTACTAAGAAAGATTAGTATAAACAAGTAAAATAAAAATCGAAAAATCAAACGAAAGATGGGTTTATTTTTACCCTTGTTCTTAAAAAATAGTTTTTTGAACTTTGAATAAGCTTTTAAGAAAATGCTTCTTTATGCTTGGTTTCTAATTTAACTTAAAGGCATTTCCTTAGATGAGTAATATTTAAGTTCCAAAAGAACGTCTAGCAACTACTAGGTCAACCCTGTACCTCCACCAACATCCAACGCCACCAAAGTGAATTTCATCAAATTTTGAACTTAAGTTTTTTTTTGGCAATATCCTAGTAGGGGAAATGGACATTTTTGTTTGCTCCAAAAATAACGGTACTTGAAATATCAATGTTAATGAAAAACCTTTCTATCTCAAAAGCAGCTGACTTGACTTTTAATTAAAAATGAATCAGTGCATTACTGTAGTCACATTATACTTTTTGGTAAGCAAGAAAATTAAACAAAAACGATTACATAGTAACCAAAGCAAAATAACGGTATTTTAAATTTTCGATTTTCTCAAAACTTCTCGACTGATTTTAGTAAAAAAATTTATGAAAAACTCGTATTAAATTTAAACAATACCAATATTTTGAAAAAAAATATATTTTCCAATTTTGGCATTTCAAAATTTTGTTTAAAAACATGAAACAACAATTTATGCATTAAAAAATATTTTTTAAGAAAACCGCTCTTTTTGCTTTATGATTTTTATCATAATGTTGAAACAATCATACAAATCCACGCATTAGTTATTCAAAGATCACTGTGCAATCGACGAGACGACACACAGTGGTCCGTTTGTTGAATTTTGGTGACAAAAATCATTACCCGCAACATTTCTTAATACAAATTAATTAAATTCGGTACATTTGATAATATGGGGATGCTGAATTTAGTGGAACTGCCTATTATTTTTTAGTTCAATGGAGAGCTTGACAATTTTTGGTCAGAAAATGGTTCCAAATTTCAAAATTTTAAATTAAGTACTGTCGAAGTCTGGAACTGAGTGAAGTTTATGTTTGAAATGTCTTATAAAATGCATTTGAGTGAATGCTTTCATATAAAAATAACACCAATACCGATTTAAAAAAAATTAATGAAGATGGTCCAAAATGTTCAGATGGAAGTACCAAATTAGATTTAAGGTCACCTACTGAAAAAATAGAAAAATTCAATAATAATCAAAAGTAATTGTTTTAACAATTTTGATATTTTTGTTGGTTGTATTATTTTAATCTGACATCAGGCTAAGAATGCTGATAGTTAATAGTTTAAAGAACCTTTAAACTATAATTATCTACGAAATTTAAACAATACTGGTAATTTATTGATTTTTCAAATATCAACTATCAGAATTGTTAGCTTGATGGCAGATTAAGAAAATGCAACCAAAAAAATATCAACGTTATTATCACCTGTAACTTAATAATATTTTTTATTTTTTCGAGTTTTTGAGTACCTACTACCTACCTAGTTGACCTAAAATTTCATTCGCAATACTTTCAGCTGTCAAATTTGTCAAATTTTGTTCAGATTCCTTTAGATTAAGCCTTAATATAATTTCCAACACAAACATTTTTAAAAATTAATATTAAAATTAGTTCTTATCCCTTGGGAATTTTTCTAAACATTTTGGATCATCTACATTTATACAAATCTTTTAGAACGTAAACTTCACTCAGTTCCTGACTTCAACAGTACTTTACTAAAAATTTTGAAATATTGGGCCATGTTCTTACCTTATTTTTGGATCTCCTTTTTGTAATAGAATAAAATATGCAATACCATTGAATTAAGCATCCCATATCATCAACGTGTATGAAACCATTTTTTCGACAGAGGGTGCTCGTACCTACCAAAGACGGGTATGCCGATTTCAATGATTGTATTCATTTTTCTGGATTGGCTCCAATAAAAAAGATTTTCGACTTTTTGCCAAAGGCCTTAAATGAACGATATGGACTGCGCAGGAATTTTATTTCAGGAACAAAGTTTTCAAGAATACAATTTTTATCTTTAGCCATTAGTTTTTTTTATTGTAACGATTCGTTTATGAAAAAAAAACTTAAAATTAAATAACCTTAAAGTGTTTTCTTGTAATAATTTTAAGATCATTTTATTACAAAATATAAAAAAAAACATTTAAAGTTTTCTTTCATAAAAGAATCGTTATATTAAAAAAACTCGTGCTTAAAAAAAAAAATTATTTCGAATAATTTTGGGAATGACTGTATTTCTCCATGAGTTATGTTTATTTTATTCCAAACAATTTATTAAATATGTTTGAAAAAAGAAATAAAAAGATTAGGGTTTCCAAAAACCACTCAGGCTTATGTGTTTACTTGAGTGGTTTTTAGAAACTTTGTTGCTCAACCAACAGGCATTGAAATAAATCGATGTAAAAATTTTATGTCAAATTTTACACCTGTCTGACACGAATTAAGCAAGGCAGACAAACGGTTTTTTGTTCAATCCCTCCAAGGCTATTCTACGCAAATGACGTACAGTAAATGTAAGTAACTCATGTAATGGAGATGAAAAGCAAAAATTGATTTCTTGATACAGAAACTTTTCCTTAGTATCACAAGTATCACAGAATAAATTTCATATATTAAAAAAAAAAAATATTCATATTTACTTTAAAGCCAAAGACAAGAAAAACATACAACTTTTATCATAGTGTTTTTGCTCTATTAGACATCAAAAATATTTCAAAATCATTTATTATGTAGCTCCACAAATTGCCTAAGATTTTGTTGAGCAATACTTAACGTACATACGTACATACCACAGACTAAAGGTATCAACTTCACCAAACTCATTTAAATAGTCTGAAAACCATTTAGAACTTTTATTCAATATTCTATTTGAAATAACAAAAAAGTCATGACTGTCAAAAGAATAAATACAACCAAAAAGTACGTCGTTGAAAAAAACTTTTGTGACAACCATAATGAACAAATCGATTTCAAGATGATAAATAAAACATTTCTCCGTTTCTAGACGTAAACTTTTTGGAGTCAGCAATCATCATTCAATATCAGAATCAATTGTTATTACGCATCGAAACGAATAATAAATCAGGAGGGAGACATTAGGTACATTTAAACATGAGTTTCGCATTAATATATAACTTCAAGCTAAAGGTCGAGTGTGCAGAGACATAAGAATGGAAAGTCGGTCCATTATAAATGTTTATCATCCAGCAAAACAACAAGAAGACGTCTTCATCATCTTATTTGTGACTCATCAGAAATGATTGAAATGCTTTTCATGCTTTGATAAATTATATTTCCATCAATAAATAATATGTGGGTAAAATTTTGATTGGAAATGTTCGAAATGTCATGAACATACGAGTACACAATATTATGGAAGACAAAACACTTTAGTAATAAACACGACGACGATGATAATCTCAAAAGTAGAGTAATGGCTTCAAGCTACAGCATCAGCTTTCACTCCTGAATTGGGAAGGTATGGTTAATCGATAACAGATCCATAAAAGACTCATTCTTGAAAAACCTCAATTTTCGTGTACCCTGTGAGTGAGAGCTCCCTTGAGCATCATCTGCATTCAATAAATCATTTCCTGTCCAATTCTATACCAATACCGACAGAACCGCAACATCATTCCGCCTCCCTTTACGGCTTTTATAAACATTCCAAAGTCGAAGCAATCCAAGGGAACAATTAAAATTTCTTTTGTCAACAATTTTCTGCACGCAATAGAGGAAAAAAAGTTTCGCATCACTTTGTGAGTTTCTGACAAGCCCTCAATGGTAGAAAGTAAAGAGAGGAGAGGGGGCCGTTAGCTGAAATTCTCTGAAGACGGAAATTGTCCAACTTTGTAAGTTAGTTTTATTGCAGCTTCGGTTTTGGTCCACACAACAACTAAACTACTACATCGGTACTAGAATAGTTTGGTCTATGTAGTGGTATTGGTTGCGTTTTCTGATTTTCTATCAAAGTCCTTTTTGTGGTTTCTGCTAATGGAATTTTCATTGAAGTTTTCAAGAGTTTCCTTCAAAATTGTTGTTTTTTTTTTCTTTTCGTTTATATCAGTGTTGTATGAATATAATTTTGTATTTTTTGTATTGGTTTGGAGTTATTAATTGCATAAAGTTCTATTTTTGCTTTGGTCCTTCTGATGCTGCCTTGGGGAACTTTCAAACCAAATAGTTGTGTTTGTGATTTTCTTGTAAGGGCAATAACTAATTGAGAATAAAAACAGTTATTTTTAGACAACTGGGTCGAAGTCGTTAATTTTATAAATGAGTATTCGAAAAGGACCGTAATTGAGGCTTCTTAAATAAGTGAAATGTAAAACCTAAGTTTTTAAATTAATTCCGAACAAAATAAAATCTGACAGTCCCAGTTCTCTTGGCTCAAGGAGGGGATAAAGATTTTACTCCAGTCAATTAGATGTCATTAAGACTTGAAATTTGTAGTTCATTGGTTTTGTAATTTATGTATTATTATAATCTTCAATCATTACATTTTGAGAAGAAGAAGAAAACTTTAATGTCAATTCTCATTTCTTTTTCTTACAAAATAAAAAAGAAAAAACTTCAATCCAAACTCTATTGCGTTTTTTGTTTGCATTTTTATTCCCGATTTAGCAATTCACCAACTATGGTTGAAATCGAGTGCTTTGCTAACTTTCGTAGTGAAACTAGCAGGTCCCATATCGTGTACATTAAGAAACGGTCATGCTTGGAACTTTTGCAAAGTGTGGTTCCAAATTAATAATTTGTTGCAATTCAAGAATAAGCTATGTCCAAATTTTATAGTCCTGAATTTGATTGCAGGTCTTATCGTGTGTCTCAAAAACCGAGCATGCTACAAATTTTCTGAATGACTTCAAATTTACATTTTAAGAAAGGCCAGGTCCAAATTTTGAAATCCTTAACTATACAAAAATTCATACCGAACTGCATGGTTAGGTGAGGTTTGAACGATAAGCTGGGTTCAAAGTTTGAAATCCTTAATTTGAAAAAATTTACTGAATTTACTTCAATATGCAATGACAAAGTCACATCCTGTAGGTATTTCAAGAATCAAGCATACTAGAATGATAGGAACTTCCAGTAAGGCTTCAAGTTTCAAAAATAGAAATTTAAAGTTCTTAATTTAAAAATGTTCATAAAATTATTGACTTCACTGTGAAGTTAGCAGGTTAGTATGCATTTCTTTTAAAAATTAAGGACTTTAAAATTCGGAACCAGCCTATTCTTGAACGGCAAGTTACTAGGATTCTTGGTTTTGGACTCTTGAGTTTTTTTTATGAAGTGTGTGGTCTTACAGCGCAACGTAAGAGGCAATGAAAACAAAGCAATATTGTGCAGTAGATACATAGCAGCGGAAGTGTGTATTAGGCCCAGTCAAAGACAGCTGCAACTATTTTGTTGACCGGTTATCACTTTTTGAGATGCAGAAACAACTGTGTTTCAACGAACAACGCGGTGCATGAGCAGAGTTGGCACCACTTATGGTCACTTTAAGCAAAACGTTGGGTCACACGCTAGACAATATGTGACTGGGGCTGGTCGCGATACCAGAAAAGTCGCGGTATCGTTTGGTATCGGCATGGGAAACCGAAACGATACCGAGACGATACCAATCGATACTGTAATAACCGAAATTAATCGATACTCTCGGTAGTATCGATTGGTATCGGCAGAAAATATTGCTTTTTGAATATAATTATTAATTTATTACAAACAAACAATGTTTGTAAATGATTTCTCGAAAAAGGTTCTAATGATTAAGATGACATTTTTAGAGCTTTTCTCTTAAGCAAGGAGAAGGTTTAGGCAAGCATTTTAATAAAAACTGCCCACCGCCACGCCCATTTAACTCATATTGGCTTTCGCTGAACCCAACGATTTGGATGAAATTTACAGACTTGGTTCTCTTAAGTGAGAAAGTGATTTAAGTCAAATCCATAAAATATTTGTGGGCATTGCTTTCCCCTGAACTTATGACCCCAGATCAGAATTTTCAGTCGAATTCCTTATCGGAGCCTTACTTGTAAATATAACGAAAAAAAACCTTAACAAAATTCTTAAGTCAGCAAAAAAAAAAATTCAGTTAAAAAATTGTCTTTCATAATAATGATTTTTGTCTTAAATCCTAAAAATTCCAAGCGAGTTCAGCTACTATATCAAGAACATATAACCAAGTCGTGCATTTTATATTGTTCGCGACCTAGACTAGACCGAAGCCAGGAGAGACCGATACCGATACCGAGGCGATAATTTGTTTTACGAGACCAAACGAGATTGAGCTAAACGAGACCGAGACCAATACCGAGACGATACTGAAATGTTTCGATTTTGACGATACCAAGACGATACTTACAATAGTATCGTTTGGTTTGGTATCGTGGCCAGCCCTATTTATAAGGGAGTGACAAAAAAGTTAAGTGAAAATAAAAAAAAAAAAGAAAAATATATGGATTTTGAATTAAAACAATTAAAAGCTTCGCATTTCTTAGGGTACATCACCAACCCGATTTTGGTATTGCCAAATGAAATTTCCAATTGCCTATTTGGCGCTAAATCGGCACATTTGACAAGTCGTAACATGGCGCTTCCAGTGGTAGTGCACCTCCATCGGAGTCAGACCCAATTTTTCTATTACGAAATTTGTATTCATAGATTTCACTTTCATTTCCGCTTTAAGAGTTTTGTAGATCGAAAAAACAGTTTAGTACAAGAGAGTCCTAAAATCAATATGAAAAATAGCCCATTCTCCGGCAATAACATTTTGTCGAATCATCAGCAAAATTATAGAAACAGCAAAACTTCAATTTACCACCGTCAAATATTATAAAAATATAATCTATCCAGCAAACAAATGCAACGAGCTTACTCGTATACTCTGCCTCAACTTACTTGAACCATTTAAACAATCCAACTACTTACTACTGTCAACAAAATAAAAATATGTAAATAAAACATGAATAAATTGATATATGTGGCTAAACCGAAAGTGACAGGACTGAGTCAAGTGGAACTAATAATAATCGAGTTGGTAACCAGTAGTGTCATTCGCGGTTTCACATTTAATTTCATGCGAAGTAGATTGATTAGGAAAACCAGGCCACTTGTCAATGTAACTTGAGAAACTCCTTTCATGGCTGGAGAAGAGATGTGCGATTTCATTTTTCCAAGAACTTAAAGAAATTATTCTCGAAAATTATAATTATAACTATTATAACCTTATTATACACAGGAGTCAAAAAACAAGAGAAGTAAATAGACTTATGGACACCTACTTATACTTGGTGATGGAGCTAGAAATGATCGATATAAATGTACTTCAACATTCAGGAAAATCCTTAAAGTAATACTCGTTATGAAAAATCACATGGTTTCAATGTGAAAAATGAGAGCATCATTAAATAAAAAAAAAACCAGGGTAGCGTAAAATTACATTCCTAATCCTTGTAATGGTTATTTTTATGGGTACTCTGATGCTTGTCATAAATATTTTTGAAGCATTATTACTGAAATTGTTCTCATGATTATTATTTTCAGCAGTGCAATCCTTCCCTTGAGACTTATTATAACAAAATATTTAATGTCGACCATTTCTCAAATGGATTTTGCTTGTTTGTAATGCCAGAGAACATTATGAGTACCCCTAAGCTTTCTCTGCTAATAGCACACTGGAAGGGTTTAAGAAGCTTAAGTATTTTTTTCCGACATTAGTCTCCGCATAAAAATGTCTTATCACATCTATTGAAAAATCATTCACAGTAAAAGATATTTCCGATATCCCAGAGGATATCGAAATATTCAGAAAAAAAAGGTTAATCTCTTTGTACCTCATCACTTGAATCACATCACATATAGAATCCACTTCAACAATCAAAAAAATATCTTTTAAGCAAATCACTTTCGTTCTCTTTTCCTAATATGATTTTGCGTTTAGAATACCAAGTCTACCCAAAATCCATAAATCACTGGGCAAATCTGTTTGCAAACTTGACTGACACAAAACTATATACATTAGTCTAACCATCAAAAATATCTTCGAGAAAATTTCCTTAGATCCATCACACGTTCTTCATCCTGGAGGCCATGATGTTGTATATATTTATCCACCCCCGCAAGTATATCTGATTTCTTTGTAATCGCTACTTCTGGTTTAAGAGGAAATAAATCTTTTAAAGGAAATCCGTTTCATTCCGTATACTCTCAGCCATATTTCAAATATCATAAATATTAGCCACTTAAACGTTTATTTATGACCGAGGGAGCTCTTGGGGGCTGGAAAAACAAGCCAGGGAGTGAGAATGCTGATTCTGTTTATATGCCTCCCTTTCAAATCAACAGGACCCTTCATCCTGCGTCATAAAGCACAAGGAACTGGGAGAATTTTTTTTTTTTTTTTCTATGAAATTGTTCACAGCCCACAACAAAATTTCACTCCTTCTTTACACACAAAGATAACACAAGAAAAGAAAGTGTATATGATGTCCTTCGACTGCGGTGACAGGGTGAGGTTAAGGGCGAGGAAGGGGGAGGGATGAATGGGCGAGTTAGATTGCCAGCCTCTGTGTATTTCCATTTCATAGAATGTCAAGTGTTGGCTGTGAATGATACGAACGTGTGTGGTGTGTCCTTGTCAAGGAATGGCGGAGCATAGATGAACGAGTATTTTTTGACATAATAACGAAGTGTCAAAGTGGCATAACAAGAAATGGAAATGCGTAAAGATGATTACATTTTTGTGTTGTGTTTGCTTATCTATCGGATGAATCCAGAGGATACACAACATGCACACGCACAGGAAGACATGAATGAATTAAGTCTATGATACGGGTGAGGCTAATTGAATCAGTCTTGGCAACGAATAAGGAACTCATCACGTAAGGGAGCTGGGTATCTATTTTCTTTTTTAAATAAAATTAGGTAGATGAATCTTTTACAATTATAACACAAGACAACACACAGCACAGCATAACATCATCCATCTATCTTCATGTCTCGTATCTGTATACCAACCATTTACAAATGAGTATCCTTTTGAGAAATATCCAATGGCAGAAGAAGAAAGATAATCCAACAAAGCTAATATAATCCTCGGTATCCTTGAAGTTCTTTTTTTTTCGTTTACTTTGTTTGTAACCTTTTTCAACACAAATCACAAAATCACTGAATTTCTTAATTATTTTTTTCTTTTTTTTTCAAAAGGATAGTGGGATGTCCTTAAACAAACACTCAGGATATTTTATCCAACTTCACACTTTTTTTCTTAGGAAAGAAGGGTTGTGATTATTTTTTTTCCTTTATTTTTTATTTATTGGTTAGGGTAAAACCAAAATTGGTATCCTTGCTCTATTTGAAAGGATGTAGAGTCCCAAATGGATTTGTTGAAGTTGTTGTTGGTTTTTTCCTTATAAGATTTTCTTAAAGTGAAGACTTTTAAAACACTAACACCACCTTTATTTTTTTTTTTCCTCTGATTCTCTTACGAAACGAGGTAACACACACGTATTTCGAGTAAGGACCAAAAGTTACTACTGACCAAGTTTTCTATTTCGAGGATAATTATTATGTTTCTGTATAACAGTAAAGAAGGGGATGTGCCATCTATGACGTTCATACTAGAGTTTTTCTGTGTTTCCTGTTTAGTTTTTTTGGAAATAATATTGGAAAGGTGTCCTTCCAGACGTTCATTCAAGTCTCTGGGAGAGGATGAAAGATCTGCGCATGATTTTATTCATTCGGTGTGGTTAATGTGGAGCAGGTTTTTTTATTTGGGTGGTATTAAACAACCTCAATACAACTTGTGTACCTATATGTAGCTTGTTCGGAATAAAATGTTTATTTTTGTTTTCATGTTGAGCGTTTGCCCTGGAGGAAAATATTTAACTCACAGAGAGGTGTTAATCAAATCATGTTAAAAGTAAGGAAGGGTGGGTGTACTTTATCTTGTAGAGTTTATTGGTGTCTACGCGTAGATTTTTGTTTAATCAAACTGATATTGAAGAAAAGGGGATTTTGAAAATGAGTAAGTTAATTTACTCTTTTGAGATCATTTTAGAATTTAAATTCAAATGAAAAACGAAAGAACAGTCATATTTATGCTAATGTAAATGAAATTGACTTATTTAATAAATGAAAACGAAAATTGTACTTGACTCACATCTGATCAATTCAACCAATAATTTGAATATTTTTCAATATCTTATAACAGTTTAATGGCAAGATAGTTCATTATAATGATTGTTTATATCATGATAATTTTTTATCATGAAAGTTTTTACCATGATAGTTTTTTATGATGATAGTTTTCTATCACGATGGTCTTCTGTGATAATAGTTTTCTACTGTGATAGTTTTCTATCCCAATAGTTTTCTATTATGATAGTTTTTTATCATTAAAGTTCTCTATTACGATATTTTTCTATCATAATAGTATTTATCATGAAAGTTCTCTATCATGGCAGTTTTATTTACTAGCATAATAGTTTTTTGTCATGATAGTTTTCTAGCATGGTAGTTTTTTTACTTATTTTGAAAGGAAATTCTGAAATTTTTAGGAATTACATGCATACTTATGAACAATTTTTAAAGGTAACTTGCAAGAAAGTTTTTTTGTGTAAATCATAATCACTGTTACTGTTTCCGTTTCCAAAAAAATGTTCATTCAAATCACTCCTTGTTAATTAAAAATTCTGATTACATTTTCATTTGTATTTAAAGCAAACCACTTTAACAGACATTCGACAAAAATATGCCACTGATACAAATAAAAATTTGGCATTAATTTTAGCTCATTAAAAAAGTCCATGGGTTAATATTGTTGTTCAAGTTAGACAGAACGAAAACTACGAAGAAAATGAAATTAAAAAAAAAAGAAACTCAATCATTGTGCAAAATCACAAAGTTGTGCGATTTATATGGAAATGAACTTTATAAAGCAATCTGCTGGCACAATGAAGTTTAACTACATTTTGAAAGTTTTAAAACTTTTGGATTCTCCGGTTGAGTATTGAAAAGGATGCTCCTTAATCTACGTATCAGTTATATTTTTTCTGTTTTCGAAAGAAAGATTTACAAGTGGGAATAATTACGTCCGACAATAAAAGATCTGGTGGAATAACATGCTTCAAGCTTCTCTGGACAAATTATAAGAGTTTACTTTCCAATTAACAACAACAAATTTTTTTTTTTGCATCAGAATAAACTCTATTGTGTCGAACCTAATTTACTTTCTGAAAAAATATCTTATGAAGTAACAAATGTGCAACAAACACTTGTTCTAGAGAATTATTGAATTATAAATCAAGAAAAGACAATTTTTCACAAGAACTAATGCTTATTTTACGGTTGCTAAGAAAAATGCTACAAATTTCAAGAAAACAATTCTTGGAATCGAAAGAACAAATGTAGCAATCGATTTACTTAAAGAGACATTTCTAAGAATAATTTCGTGCCCTTATTTGAGTGCTAATATAATGTAAATAGCTTTATTGGTGGAACTTTGTACAGCTACTTTTGTTTGATTTTTTTATAAAGCAATTAAGCAATTTTGACTTCGACCATTACAGACTACAGTTTTGAAATAATTCGCACAAACAAACTAGATTCTGTGAAAGATTTAAAATTTCAAAAGCTTAAACTTAACAAAAACAAATAGGGAGTACATCAAAATAATTTTTAACAGGCTGGGCTGTTTGTTAAATTTTTACGAAATTCTCTTAGAGATACAAAAGTGTATAACACGTTTGAGTGAAAACTTTTAGCATGCATTTTGTTTGTATCCATCTGAGATTTAAGCTTCGTTAACCTGAAATTTGATAAACCAAAAAACTCCAACACAAGGAATTTTTTTTGTCAGGAAAGAGAAATGTTTAATTTTCTGGTGAGGACTTTTTTCGGTTCAAAACAACCTAATTTTTCATACCAACAAAATACATTTTCTTTTTAGATTCTAAGGAGTTGGGATCGAAATTATGGCAAAGTTAAAATTAGTTTTGCCGATTTTCCTTATTCTGGTAACATAATTCTGACATTAAGTCAGAGCTGAAAAACTATTTTTGTTTTGTTTATTTTCGTTTATTAAATATGAGATATTTGAGAAAAACAGAATAAACGTTTTATTGTTTAAAATTTTAAATTTCAGAATTTAGAAAGGTAGAATTTAAAAAGCAAAATTTGGGACGGGTCGAAATTCTGGTTTTCAAAATTCTGTTTGGTCAAAATTCTGCTTTTTTGTAAATTCTGTCTTGTCGAAATTCTGTTTGCCCAAACTTCCACAATTGAAAATTCTGTACATGCAAAATTCTGTACATCAAAATTAAACTCTGTATGTGCAAAATTCTCTATTCCAAAATTCTGTTTGGTCAAAATTCTGTTTTCCCACGTTCTGCTTATGAAAACTAAAATTTTGTCTAAAAACATTCTTATAATATTATTTTTTTTATGATTCTGTTATAACCAGAGCCCACAGCAAATTTTGGATGTCAGTGATGGCGAAAAAACAAGTATAGGCGTCAAAAACAGGCTATTGCTAAAATCAAAGTCTTGGAGGTCATTGCTGGTTATGAACTGCAAGACTTTGATTTTGGGAATAATCTTGACTGAAACTTTCGACACCTACCTTTACTTTGAAAAACAAGTTTTTCTCATAGGTACCCATGTACCTTTTATTATATTTTGAAGAAGAAGATTATAAATCAATGCGTCGATTTATAATCTTAGAAATCTGAAAACCACCATTAATTCCAAGATAAGCAAAAAATCTTGGAAAATTGAGATTTCAATAGAAAAAATTTAATTTTTTTTTTATAACTATTTGAATGATGGAATACGATTTAAACTTGAATTTTGTTTTGTCGCTTTATTTGTATAATGCCAGACGAGTTTGGTTGTAGAAACTGAAATTTCTTATAATAGTTGCTTTAAGAACTTTAAGCTCGAATAGCAAGCACTTTCGACGAAAAAACTCGTCTGGGACTATTTTTTTTTCACGTCAAAGAAGGTATAAATAGCTTACAAATGTTCAGAAACCGGGTTTTTAGAAGCAAGTTTGTTGTTATTGACAATTATTTTAAATTTTGAAAAAAATTAGACGGCAATCCTTGATCTGCAAAAATTTTAATTAAATTACAAATTTTTCAAATCTCTGAGACTTCAGTTACCTGCCTGGATAGGCTAAAAACCTTAAAAGTAAACTATATCATGCTTTCACGGAACTCTTTTCACTTTTCATTCACTTAACTCTTATTATATTATTTATTCTCTTTCTTACGCTAAGTTAACTTCCTTTAGAAACCTAATAATCATAAATTAAAAAGCATAAACTCTAATAACCAGAAAGTACTTTTGTAACATTTACTCTAATTACCATATTCTTCAATGGTGAAATATTTTACATCAATATCAGCCCTTAAAGGATCTTCTATGGCTTAAAGCTTTCCACAAGATACTCAATTTTTATTTTCTTATTATTACACTGCAGACTTTTCTCTTTACTGGATTCATTATAAAATTTTTTACTTAACAAATAAAATATCTGAAACAAAATATCTTGTCTACAAAAGGTTACTCAGGCAACACGACAACCCCATAGCAACGACGATAATGTCAATGTTAAAAAGCATTAGAGGCTCTATGGAGTGGATTTTCAAGGTTAATTTGAATTTTAAGTGTTTTTGTTGTTTTTTATTGAGAGCGAGAGTTCCAAACAAATGTTATGGGGTGCTTAATTACAATACAATATTTTTAAGCTACAAGATACTCTTTTCAATGACATCGTTTTCAAGTTTCCAGTTTTTCCTTAAAAAAATTATATACCTATTCGGATTAATTTTTATGCTTCTTAATGGTTGTAAGTACAGGGGTGCTCTTGCATGAAAACAAATCTAGCCTAGCCCTCGAGATATAATTGAAGAAAGAAATTTTTTGTTTTTGCAATTCATCCATTGGGGAGTTTCGATTCTATCTTTGAGAACACAAAGAACCTACTTTTAAGGAAAGTTTTATGACTTTTTGATTTTTTTTGTAATTGTAAAGGAGGGTAATACCATAGGGAAATAAGGCACTTGGGAAGTTCTTAAAAAAAAGTAATATTGTTTAACTTGAATTAAATTACCACGGGGAAATTGAAACGTTAATTTATGGAGGTGAGAACTGAGAAGAAAGTTTTTTCCTACGAACATTTTTCATTGAAATATATTCAAATCAATAACAAAGTACTATTGAATGCGAATCATCATTCAAATTGCTTAGAGTTTTGTTTGCTTAAATTAAGTTGTTTATCTGGAAAGTCCATTAGATCGATTAATACTGCGGTCAAACCTACAGATGTTTTGTATTTTTAAAAATTTTCTTACAAAACCCACTCTTTGTAAACTTCCACATTTAAAATATATTTTTAGTGAACATTTACTTTCAGTTAAGTGTTGACAAACATAGTGTTTTGTTTCTAATATATACAAAATTGTACCTCGTGAATACACACAAAGCCACGGTGAAATTTACTGAACGATTTTTTATTCATTACTTAATGCTATGATGTGTCCATTAAAATTAAAATCTTACTCACTATTTATTTTATTTTTATTTACATAAAAATCGAACATCCTTATTTTGAAACCCTTTTTATTCAAAGATCCGAAGGCATACTCAAAAGACTAAAATATTTGTTTGTACTTTAAAAAACATCATCTCTCCATTCCAATTAATTTCCCAATCAAGTAATTAAATAAAAAGTAAACAATAAGTTTTTCCATCACAATCAGTTGCCTTAAATACGAAAAAAAAATCGCAAATAAAAATACGACGAGAATTGACCCATTTATTCGCTCGTTTTACATTCTTTTCACTCAACCATACACCCAAGCCACCCATTACCACGCAAAAGGACAAAGGATTGCATATCCTGGGAAAAATAAAGTGGCATATCTGACCACACCACACACTCGAAATGAGTTTTTGTTTGAGTTGATGTTTTATGTGTCACAGTAAACAAACTGTCACACGCAAAAAGAGGTATTTAAAAAGCTATTTATTTCTGTTGGCATTTCAAACGTCACTTTTTCTGTCTTCTGTCAGTCGCCATTTAGATTCATGCACTTTGATTTAGTAAAACTATAAACTCTTTACACAGGTAGAAATATAACTAAGTACATTTCCATTTATATAAATAAGTGTACCAAGACCAAATATTTAAAATTTTATTCTGTTCCGGTAGGTACCTCACATTATGTAAGTAAATATAGAAATCAAATTGTTCTAGAGAAATTAACATTTATTTAAAAACTTAATTACATACCTGCTGTTGCTATTTGAAAGCCATTTTGCAATTTGTAGGTTGTTTGCGCCTCATTACATGACGACGCACGGTAGAAATGCCACAGGCTTTGCGCAGACAGCAACAGCATTGAATTTCAAAAAGGACGAAGTAAATGAATGTGGTTTGATGTAATTTGTATCAACTCTGACAATTCCACCGTCAGGATTTGAGTTCATGTACACTGCACAGTGCACAGTACACAGGGAAGTTGCTTGTTAACTTTTTGCTAATTAATGTTTGCTGACAGATTGATGAGAAACGTGGGCTTTGTAAACAAAAATACTACACTGCTCGATTCGTTTTTGAATACTAATTAGTTTAGGGTGATAGTTTTTCAATTTATTATTTAATTTTGTTTTTGATTAATTTATGTACACATAAGTAAATCCAACTATGTATGTATACCTTCATAAGTAAGTCCACCTTAAATCCCGGGACATAGAAATTGTGTTTGGACATATTTTGAATTTGTTGTTGGGAGGTGCGTTAGAAAAAATCGGGTTTTGGGAACGGTGTGGCGCGTCGCACACTGGGACCTCTGGTATGGAGAGCTTGCTAAAAATGCAAAATTAAAACAAATGGTTTCGTACAAAATTAAGATGTAGATTCAGATTTGACATGATTGCTTATCAATATTTTAAGTTTAGGGAGACAGAAAGGTAGTAAGAAATAAGCGATAAAAGTAGCTTTTGAAGCTAATTGTAAAATCCATTGTGATGTAGTTGGGCATCTCAAAACTCGAAAAAAATAAATTCGTGACGTGGTAAAGGCCCGATGTTATTTTACTATTAAAAAATTGCTAATTCAAGATCTTCGAAAACGTTTTCAAGTGTTCGATATGCAATCAAGTGAAGGCCAAAGACAGAGCCCTAAACATTGTTTAATTGGTGAGTAATTGGTAGTTTTTTCGCTTTAAAAAAACAGTTTACAAATTCTATCAATTATTTACTATAAGTTAGTGTATTGAATAAAATTACCCCAAACGCATAATCATAGTTTGTTCGTAACATATTCGAGCCGGAAAACTTTTTCAAAAATTTTCGGCAGTTTTTTTTTTTATTTAGAAAAAAAATTGGTTTATAAGTTTTTATATTTTTGCAAACTCGGCATTACGTTGATATGCATACAAAAATTAATCTGAAGTCGATAGCATCATTCGTTCTCATGATATTCTAAGCAAAGGAAATTTAACGTTTTGAATTGTTATAGAAAAAAACCACTCATTAAAGTTTTTTGAAGGTCCTTTCTGCTGGTATTGAAACTACTATCTATAAAATAAAATTCATCTGAAGTCGATATCTTCATTCATTCTTGAGATATGGTGAATGAAAAAAACCAAAAGAACGTACGAACGAACATTAAAACTAAGACATCTTTCTACAAATGATGGATTCCAATTCTAAGGAAGCTCGAAAAGTGAATGTATGTCAAAACTATCGATTTGTCAAATTTGAACAATTACAATAGCTTACAAAATGGGAAGTTACAAAATTTTAGAGCAAACAAATTCACTAAAATCTTAACAAATTGGAAAATTGCGTAAATTTTTTTGATTTTTTTTTTTAGATTTACACACATGCGCGCGATGCTCTCACTTTTGAAGTTTGCTTCATATAAGGGAACATTGATATACTGCTAGTAAATAGAGCAAGTTTTAAAAGCATCTTGTGCAAATCCGAATTTTTTGTTTTGAGATATGTTCTTCTTGTTTGATACAAATATTTTTTATTTTTCAATGACCTTCAATTTATGCCGAAATATTTCATGGAGATTTCATAAAAAAAATACTTAGAAAAACTATTATTTAAAAACAATGCCAACACTGTTGTAGCTTTTCTGGAAGCCAAACATGTGATCCATTATTTTATTTTAAAATTAAGTTACTTCAATTAATAATTTTTGAAAAATAATTTTTAACTCAAAATTGAAAAAAAAAAATCCTTTTTATATACCTACCTAAGTATGTATTTAAAAAAAATACGTCTCTCAGAATTAGTTTGGCTTTCAAAATTCATTACTTTTATCAATTCGAAGTCATGCAGAAGAAACCTGATGGCTGTACGCCTACTAGTATTTGAGAAAATAGAAAATTACAAAAACTACTTTAAAGTAGTGTCGAATTAGTGCTTTTCCGATCAAAAACGCTCTGGATTTAGATGTATTTCTTACTATAGTAAGTATCAGAATGAGGGATGAAGCTTTCTTGAGGTTTTTGAAAAAGAAGACTGAATACACTCACCACATCGAATTACACTTGACTACATTCTTGACCTTGAGTCTCTAGGAGGAGCATTTTGATTTTCATGGCCAACGATTTCATTTCAGTAAAAGTTGAATAAAATTGGTAGTTGCTGGAAGATGATTCCAGCAGGTTCCAGTTTCTTGGCATGCAAAAAGTGACATGAGAATTGTTCAAATAAATATTCAATTCAATAAGAGCTTTCAAGTCTGTACCAACGCTGTTTTTTTTTGTTGTTTATACGACGGATATCTTCAACAGACTACTTCAGTAAGCATTACTATTTGAAGATCACAATAAATGTTATTTCTTATGTACGAATGAAGCTATTTTGGAATTCAGCATTTGTTTTATTTGTACAACCCTATAGTTGAATTGAAAAAAGATTTCAGCACTTGCTTAAATAACTTTATTTTGTTCTGGAGATTTCTTTTCTACCAGTACATTTTTTTGGACTTCCAGTTTAGTTCTTCTTTTTTCTTTTTGTTAGTAAAGTTTACATGCCTCGATTTTGTTCTGTTAAAGTTCATACCCCATTCTTTCGTCATCATTAACTTTATCGACTGCATTTATACCATTTTTCGTGTAGCCTAATTTGTGGATTAATCTGCCACCAAATATTGCATTATCATAAGAAAAAGTGCCAATGATAGCGTTGATGTCCTATGCAATTGGTCCTAGGATACTTCCTTGTGGATCACTGACTTCAATTTTGTTTAGTTCAGAATTATTTTGATCGTATATAAAAGATTTCAGTATTTCGTAGTATTCCCCGGGAAGATCCCTATGTTGTATATACTCAAGCCCCAAATGTAAAACCTTGCCAAATGCTTGCGCAATATCTAAAAATAGAGCCGACAAGCATATATATTTTTTTTTTGTATTTATTTTCCTGTGGGTAGGTGCAAAACCGCATCAGGCTCTATGAGGACTGAAAAACGCGTGCTCATAGGTGAGTGAGATTCTTACTACACTAAAACCACCTCCACTTCCCGATTGCAACTAAGTTGAAACTTATCTAGCAATTTATTTTTAACGAAGTTAAGTAACTTTTCGGTGGCTGTTCACCGCACTAAGTCGGAAGGTTTTGTTCCTCGCAGACGGCGTTGGCGTTTTCTAACAGTCGATTTCTATAATTTTGCGCGAAACCCGAGATCCCTGTGAAGATCTTCGCTTCTTATATACCACGGAGCATTTACAAATGACCTAAGCAATTTATTTTCAAACGAGCATATTGGCATCTATAATCACTTATAACTTGTGTTTTTCTTCAGCTTTTCTACTTGTTTTTCTTCGAGTGCCCTTTTCTACAACATACGAAATTTGATACACTTGGTCTATCGTGTTTATTTTTAAACTCAAAATTATGGCTTGGCTTCTTTCTTCTATTATTTGCTAACCTTTTTCAGGAGCAGTTTTTCGAAAAATTTTCAAAAGATTGGTTTAAGCAATATTTATCTATAAGATGTAAGATCTGATGGTTGATTACCTTATTTAGGTATACAAATAACTTCTGCAATTTTCCAATGCTAATCCACATAATCTTAGACATACACAAAATTGGAGTTCCTTGAAGCCTATTGAAGGCATTTCTCCAAAAACAGAAGCAGTTATTAGATCTTATCCTGGTGATTTTTTGAGTATTGTCACATACTTCTTACCTATTTGAACGTATGACAAAAGGAATCTCACATCTGCAGCTGTGATTGCTGAACATGGCTTAAAAAATCGTCAAGTTTATTCAGCGAAGAAATCAGCCCTTTATTTCGGGTTTTAGATCCAATTTCAATCTTTAGATTTTAAATGAGGGTTTTGTATCTGGGGTCTTTTTGGGCGCTTGGCTGTCTTTCATTGACTATTTGGTAAAAGCATCCGTGGTAAAACTTTTCATGAATCTTCTATGTGACGGTGAAATATTGTTTTTTTGAGTGGGAATCTCATAGTTTGCAACTTTCGTAATTTTTTGTAGGTATAATTAAAAGATGGTCAGTGAACAGCAGGCCCGTATGAAATTTGCTTTAACTCCTACTTTAAGCTTAGTGAAAGTATACTTAAGTTCTTAATGTTGTTTTCCTTTTCTTAATTTTCAATTAAAATTAATCATGTGAATATTTTGCAGGCAATCTTTAAACGATTGTATACATTATTTTTAACGAAGTAAGGTCTGTCTCACTTGACTGCGCACGTACCTATATTATTAAATTGCCTTTTCAAAAACCATCTCCTTATTTTTAATAATTCATTGAAAATACTTTTCTCCTCTGCTGCCCCAAATTATTTAAAAATTTTGTTTGAAGAAATAAAGATCTGTTCTTATGATATAAAAATTTATTAACAAACCATTAAAAATGAAATCGATTCGAGGGTACTCAAGCCAAATCTGGAGATGTCTCTTTCAACACAGTATGATGATACCCAAATTGCCTCCCTTGAATCCTTTTTTTTGTTTTCATGTTCAATGTTCATCCAGTTGGGTTGGGTTCCTTGAAGCTTGAACCGAATAGGTACGAATACGAATATAAACGTATACACTCCAGAATCTGTGCATTTTGTTATCTTCATTTCTTCATCATCTGCTCCATCCTTTTGGCCAAAATGTTGTGTGTTCTGCATTCACACACACACACTCACACAGCTAAATAAACTATATTATTTCTAAGAAAAGAATACAATGAGAGAAGATTTGGCTTCAATCCTGCTTCCTGTAGAAGGAAGATAAAACGGGTCATGAGAATGCAGAAAAGCATCAAGAAATTAAATTATAAGAATACCTAATACATACATACATTAATTTATATATATATATCTAAGCCTAAGCTGGATGGGCTAAAACGCTATGGAAACCAACAAACGACGCTCTCAAATTAAATATCTTGAAAATGAAGACAGCATGTAGCAAAATAGAAGAAGAAGAAGAAGAGGAGCAGCATCAAGACAATGTTAGCCTAATTTTCATGAAATAAATCCAACTTTCTACACATTACTGGGTATCTCTGTATATTTGTTGTATTTAAATATCAAATGTACATCCTAATTCCTTCCCGAGAATAATATTCCTTAAGCTTCGTCGAGTGAGAAGCTCAAATATTATACTCTTTTAATTGGTGCAGATTATTTAATTTATGTGTATATAGGTTAGGTACGTGTTGGTTAGGTGTTAGAGCTCAAATCATCCTTATTTTATTCTTTGTGTTATTGTGGTTCACTAGGATACAAGGATTATGGCTTGTAATTATGGTCGTAAATATGCGGTGAAGACATCACAAGACTTGAATTTTAATTAGGAAGAATTTTCGAGAAAATCCTAATTATGAAACCACTAATAACCCACATCGGATGCCTGGAAGATGCATATTTTTGTTTAAAGATAAAAACGATATTATTAAGGAAACTTCTCATTTATGTGTTTGTAGTAAATTTCAGCTCTTTAAAGGATTTGAAATAATATAACCCAATAAATCTAAAAAAAGGCTTTAAAAGTCTGCCTCAAGCGGCAACAACCTAAAACAACTTTTTGGAAACAAAATATCGTCAGACGTCAACAAAAGATACTTTGTTTAAGTATGTTTTCAATCAGAACCGCATTTGAGAAACCGCAATCTTTCACAAAGCTATACGCGAGTCAAGAAAAAAAGTGCTATACATCAAAAGGGTCCTTTAGACAATTTTTTCTGTATTTTGCTGAAAAAAAGCTTTTAAATTCGTCGCATTGTTTAAGTGAAGTATATATACAAGAAGAGTCCTTGCTAGAAAAAAACACAAAATGGATTGTTAAAAGATAGTGGAAGTAAAACACAAACAATTTTTCATCATCTGCACTTTTTTCCGGTCTCTCTTACACTCTCTCTCTCTCTCTCTATCCTTCAATATATCTCTCTACAGCTGCTAGAAAAGCAATAGGAAAGGACTGAGTTTTTATTCACTTTGACATTTTGCACTTGGGAATGTTGTATTGTATGCATGAGATCCGATTAGATTGAGTGGAAAAATGTAATGTTTTATGTATGAGTGCTATTTTTTTTTTTTTTTTTTTGAAGAAATTGTTTTACTTTTAGGATGAATTGAAAAATATTGAATTCCGGTTTAATATTTAATTTTGTTAAATTGAGTTCTTTTTATAAGAAATAATTCCTGGTAAAATAAAAGGTTTGTAGACTCCTGTAACACTATCCGTATGATCAAAAGAAGTCACGTTCTAATACAAAACCAACCAAAATATCAGTAAAGAGTCAACTTCTAACTTAATTAGCCACTCTGTTATCACCGGTCTCTTTAGAAGTAGTCTCCAGGATGCCAACATCACAAGAACCATTCAGCGAGAGCAACACCTAAAGTCATTTAATTCGTACAGCTGCTGCCTTGATACAGCTAAAGTGAATCTTAAGATCATAAGACTAAGAAATACTTCAGTGCACAGTTATTAAAAAAACGTTTTAAAAAATTTAAAATTATATCTCTATTTAAAGTAAAACTAAATTTCATATTTAAATCTTTAAAGTCGAATCAGAAAAACGAAAAACTTCTATTAAAATGTGGGAAATAAAGTCTTTAAGCTTCAAAAAAAAGGGAAATGTTAAAACAATGACAACACAAAAAAAGAATTTGTAAAAAAAAAAGTCCTTAAAAATTTATCTCAAATCTCTAAATTGCTTTAATATCAAATAAAGCCTCTAAGCTATAAGAAACAACCCTATGTAATTCATACTTTAATATTAATATCACACTTCAATGAGTCAAATACTACAAACCCCCAAGAACTTTAACGATATTTTCCAAGGTAAATTATTCATCTGTGAAAAAACCCAAATAAAATTACATTAATCAGAAAAAAAAACACATTAAGTAGGTATATCCTTTTTTTACAGCTTATACAGGAATCTCCAGACAAGTAACAAAAAAAAAAAATAGTGTGACAGGTTCATTTCTCTCCTGTTGACATATTTCTTTCGTTTTTTTAATAAATACATATCTTTCTTCCTATGCCTTTGCTAATGTTTTATTTATCACTTGCCTTTCATCTTGAAGGAGATTTTTAGAATATTTTTTTTTTTCATTTGATTGTGTTAGATAATCCAATTTGTCAAGAGCGTGATATTTCCTCGGATCGAAAACTTATACTTTAAATTACATGGCAATAAAAAAGGACATCACATCAATTTTCAAATTTTAGCTTTCAGCAAATAAGGATAATCATGGAAGATGAATTGCCTTATGACAAAGTCAATTTAATTTTCCAATTTGTGACACAGTGAATTTGATGGGGCTATTTTTTTTTACGCTTCAAATCAAAGCGATATTAAGAAGAAGGGAAATATTAAAATTGAATTATGTATCTTAGTTGTGTCATGATTTTTTTTAAATTTAAATTAGATTATACTTGATTTATTGAAGATTAATGTGTGTGAATAGCTAAAGATTTTAGGAGACTTGGTCACATAAAAAGATTTTATTTTTATTTATGTCAGAGATTTTTAAATTTCATCAGTATTTAAAAAGATTTCGTTTATTTGAAAAATGTTTTTATTAATTGAATGAATACTTCATTGAATGTTTGAAAGAAAAAAAAATTAAATATAGGCCTGAAGCTCAAAAATTTTCATTAAACTAGTTGAGTAGTATGCCATCTAGTTTCAGTATTGGTCAGCGATCAATTCCTTTAAGAGAATTATTAAGTTAAGGTCGAAGACAAAAAAACCATGTATGCCACTTAAAACGTCACTAAATGGAAATACATGTCAGCCAGTTATTGGTCTGGTATGGATAGATTTTTTTTAGCGATTTTTGGCATCTCATTTGTGGAATATAATAAGATAAGAAAAAAATCGTATATGACCTATAAAAAGGTTTTTATAATACAAATTCTATATAACGGGTGTTTTTTTTAGACGTGTGGTTCTGGTTTTCAAGAAGAAATAAAACGGATATAATTTAATGTTATGGTCAAGAATTTCGCTTTATTATAAAAAAAAGGGCTTGCCATGTTTTAAAAATGATTTCGGGCAAGTGGCCGCCATGGCTGGCTCGAATAAATTTCAGCCGAGAGACTTTTTGCACTAAGGTACATATGTCAGCAATAACGCGCCGAATATTCTCTTCCAAGGAGTCAATCCACTCGGGCTTATCTGTGTAGACAAGTGACTTCACATATTACCTCACAAAAAATAATCCAGCGTTGTTAAATCGCACGATCTTGGAGTCCACGTCACAGGCTCACGGCGCTAGATAATGCACTAACCAAAATTGAATAAATTGATTGTTTCGTGATGCTCTGCGTGAACTGACCCATCATTTTGGTAATAAATTTGCACGATTTGTAAACGTTGTTCAGGAGTAAGTCTGTTTATTATGAAATGGCAAATCAAACTGAGCATAAATCAAGTGACAGTTACCAAAAAGAACAACTCTGAAAAAATTATTGCCAGATTGAAAACCACACGTCTAAAAAAATACCCTTTACTACTCAAATAAATCAGCAAACTAGAAGACTTAGCATTAAGGATGTGACTTGTTGAATTATTGATTCAAAAAAGCTTTTTATTTCCTTCCAGTTCTTTAAAAATTGGTGTTTCATTCGGCTTACTTACTTGGAGTCATCAGTGATTAGGGCCTTTGGCATAAGCAATTTGTAGTAAGTAAACTTAAATGAAGTTTTTAACAACAAACCATTGTAAACTACACTATACAAGATAAGAAGCCTTATTAATAAGCTGGAAGCTGTTCTTTTTGTAAGTAGGTATCCCAAAAAGTGTAAGAAATAGCAATGACCTTGAAAACCCCTCAAAAATTCACTTAAAAAAACTATGTATGCCTGATCAATCTCTGAAACTATGGTTGGTGATCTTTTTCACCATTTAGTGCACTTTTAAATGGAATACTTTTTGCTTGCGATATAGGGAAATTATATGGCAACTTATGTATTCCTAAGACAAATTGAAGCATACGTTGCAAAAACAAGATAATCCATACTTTTTGAATCTTGAGAAAAATATAAAGAACTGTTTTAAAAATCGAAAAAAAATATTATCAATAACTCAAGTTTTCTTCGAAAGAAAATAGGAAAATACACAAGTTAAAGTATAAGTTAAATTATTTTTTTAATTGAATTTTTCATTAAAAGATATATTGATATGTTTTTGGAACTGTCTGGTTTTTGCTCCGTTTTTTTGCGTTCTTCTAATTTAGAGTCAACAAATCTTAGTTTTAAATACACAAAAAGGTGCGGGATTTTTTGTTTGTTAATTCTGCATCAAAAAACGTATTTCGTAAAAAAGTGGAGTTATCTGGTTTTTGACCTAGATGCTTCAATAGAACTCTAGATTTGGATAAAATTTGTCATTACGATGCGATAGGGGAGAACGGCTCGATTAATTCTCTTCACATATTGGTACATTTTGGTTCTTGATTATTCTTCTTACAGATTATTTTAATTTTTCTTTTCAATCAAAATAACGATATCTGTCATACAATGTTCAAAACAGCTCAAAAACTTTAAAAAAAAAATCAATTACATGGGTATTTATTTTCAGAAAAGACTAAAACTGGGTGAAAAATCAATTTCCCAAAGAACCATTTCTAGTTTTTATATTCGATTTTCGTAAGAATGGTGTGACTGAATTTAATTATTTTTTCTAATGCATAAGCTAGCAAAAAGTTCAAATGTGTTCGAATATTTCCTTAAAAAGATTTTTATATTAAAAAAATATCTTATTTTAAGAACTCCATAATTCAAAAACAACCCAGTTGATTTTTTTGAAACTTCAGGGGTTTCAACACATTTTATATTACACTAGTGTACAAAATTTTGGGCCATGGTAGAGTCATTGAAAAAAAATATATTTTCTAGACTAATATTGGAAAATATTTTTTTACCCAAAGAGGCGTTTTCAAGATACTTATGTGCAAAAATCATTTTCTCAGCTATTTCTTTCAGATACTGGCATAAATCTCGCTAACGGTTTAGCTAACTTACATAAAATGTATATTTTCTGAATCGCCTGATCTGTTTCCTTTTGACAATGTACTGTTAAGGCACTCAAAGTTTGAAAAACGAGTATTTAGAAAAAAAAATTTAGTTTTTGGCTGCTCCATATAGGTAAAAAAATAGTTTTAAATAGTTCTAAGAACTCAAGTAAGACACAATTATTTTGAAAAATATTTGATCCGAAGTTTGCCAAAATCTAACGATAAATGTAGGAGTTATAAGATAATAATGAAAGAAGGCAATTTCAATTTTCTTCAAATAAATTCATATTAATGTCAATATATAAGGGTGTCTGTTATTTCTCAAAACTCATTTCTAATATCAGAAATCCCTAAAATCAAAATTATATGACCTAAAATAAAGTTTGTCACCAAAAAGTTTGTATCTAAAGTGATAAATCGGTGCCTTTTAGGCCATTTCTTTTTCCATACAAAGGAGAATTGGACACACCAATTTGTATGGAATATTATAAATAATCTGCTTTTAAAACCTATTTAAAACAATCGCTGACCAATCGCTCACAAATATTGAAACTACCTTCAATTTTGTTGAATGAATGCCCTTGCGTTAATTTGAAAAACTTTAACTATTGATCACACATTTTCTGTGACTGACTTAAATAAGCTGACGTACTTTGATAAATAACTGATCAATACTATGAAATACTTTTTAACGAATAAACCATTAGCCAAATAAGAGACTATATTTTGATTTCAAAAAGGATGATACTCCCAATTATTGTTAATCTAAAGGTAAAATTTATAAAAATTCAAAAACATTGCATTTTAAATTTTACTGTAGTAGTTAATTAAAATTTAAGAATTTAATTCAAAAACACTCTTTCTTTTAAAATTAAGAAGAAGAAAAATTAAGACCTCAAATCTTAAATTTTCATTCTCTTTTCTTCTTCCTAGAAATGAATTATGATATTTACAGTTAAATCAATACTTTGCTATAAGATCTTTAATATAATACAGAAATTAATTTATTTTTCATATTCCACGGTAATTCATAATGAACTTCCCCACAGTAAAAGCCTTTCTTATGTGATTGAATTTCAGTACCCAGCCCTCTTCTTGTATACGAACATAAATACACATTATTATTTCGAAGAACGAAGACGAATCCATCTATTGAAATCAAATTTTCAGATTTCTCAAATTCATTCAACAAAACTATTCTCTTTGATATGCATGCAGCCACCACATAGTACATATACCAGCAACTATCTCCTACCATCAGAAATACCGAATATGCTCGTAGAACAAAAACAAATTCAATTGAAACTCCCAAGTAGTTTCCTTTCTTTCCGTCCGCCTTCTGTTGTATTAGCAATCATTTGGTATCTGCATCCGTTTTCATATATACAGTCGTCTCCTTCGATGTGGGAGAATAAAGGTTGGTTTGGTTGGTGGTACATCAGGAAATGTCACATAATCAAATTCAGATGAATAAATGAAAATTTAGCATGAATCTGGAATTGAGAATTAAATACGTGCAAGCGATGCACTTTGAAAATGCATTTTACAAAAGAATCTCGATTGTATAAGAGTTGTTAATATCTATTAGCAACCACTGTGAGAAGAATTTACAAACATTACGTATACGCCATAGTCAATGAAAGACTAATATTTTTGTACATACATATATTAAATCTGTCAATGTTTTTTTTTTGTATAGATTCTAAGAAAAAGACCTGAGAGGTTATATATTTGTATGAACGGAAGAAAAATCAATCTAATCTTCTCTGGGGAAAATTGAAGAATTTTCAACGATGGGATTTTTTCTCTTAATGAACTTTTGAAAAATTAGAGCCTCAAATTTATGATGAAGTTTTTTTTAAAGATTCTTTTCCATCCATTTATGTAATTGTCAAACATTGAGTAAATTTCTTTGCTGAAAAGGTTGAATTAGATGTTAGTTTGAAGTAAGATTCGAGTACCAATACCATATTGGGTGATTGTTAATAAAAGACTTAAAGGTTCTCCCAAGCCAACGCGAATGCAGAGCGACGACGATTTTTTGTTGTTGTTACGTGTTGTGTATCTGCCGTTTTTTGTACTATTGTGAATGATTCGCTGGAAGCTCCGCATTCGCGTTGGTTTGGGAGAACCTTAAGGCCCTATTTATTATACAAAATACCCCAAGCTTTAACTCTCTTCGTTCATTCATAGTAATCCATTATGTGAACGAAAATTCCTTCCTTCTTACTGGTGTTGTTCAAATATAGGCCAATTTGTAGGCTGAAGCTGTTAGGTAGGAGGGCTGACAGTTGATCTTGTTACCGTCACTCTTAGATTTATGTAGATTTGTTGTGGTACCCTAGGAAGTTGTAATCCACTAAATCTAAAAATATATGTGTTCTGTTAACAGTCAAGCCATTTAGAGGCGTTGATGAAGTTCAGAAGGCTATAAGCCTAAGTTCTAGAAAGTTTCTCTAACTCGTCATAGAAATGATTCCCTAGGTGTTTCTTTCTTAAATGACAAATTGCTGGGCAGTGACAAAGGAAATGTGAGGTATCCTCATGTGCTTTTTCGTCGCAGCACCCTCTGCAAAGATCGACAGTACTGAGCCTCATTTTCTTTTTGTGATATCTCAGTAGGTTGTTTTCAGTGATTATGCTGACAAGGGAGTTTAAAAGTTTCTTATTCAATTGCATAATTTTGTCTGTTCTATGCTTATTTAAATTTGTCCATAAATTTCTAGTTGTGCCGCATGTTTCAAGCAGATTTCATCTTTCATTGGTTTTTTCTAATATTTTGTTACCAATATCCTGTTTGATGCTTAAGGTTGGTACTTTAATATATTGTTTGGCTTGACTTGATTCAAGAGACGAACGCCAGCTCATCAGCTCTCTCATTTCCCTGTTCATCACTCTGACCAGAAACCCAGCAGAGTCTAATGGTATGCTGCATGTCAAGAACCCTAAGGTCTTCGCGATAGCAAATTACAGGCTTTGAATATATCTCGGACAGAAATTGCTTTTATTGCTGCTTGGCTACCAATAAAGAGGGTGATATCAGCTTGTGGTATCGCCATCATTGATATTTGCGTACCTGCTTTTGTTACTGCCAAGACCTCAGCCTGGCAGACGCTACAAAAGTCAGGAAGTCTGAAGTTCTAGAGTTTCCGGGAAAATTCCTGCACCAACTCCAGTGTCCATCTTAGAACCATCAGTGAAGACAGTTATTGTAGATTCATTGCTGAAAGATTGGTTATTTTCCCACTCCTCTCTATTAGGCTGAAGCTATAATTGTTCCTTTTTAAACGTGGAAAATCTTTTTTTTGGTACCATCTTTATTTGTATTTCGAAATATGTAAACCTAATTAAAGTTTAATTCAGAGGAAAGGTAAGTGAACTCCCGTTTTCCATTTTCACGATTGTTTGTTTATTGTTAGCAATTCTAACAATTTCTACTACAATTTTGCCCCAAAGCTCTTCCTGTACCGCATTTATTGATTCACAAATCTCACTCTCTATTTTCCTTCATCCATATTTTCAAATATAATTGTATGTAAAAAATAAATAAATCATCCCTTTAGGCAATCGATAATATCATAAGCTCTTTCGTGTAATATCTCCCTGCTACCCATGACATGAAAGTTACACAGAAAGAACAGTTATTTTTTTTATACATATAATTTATCCCCTTGAGAATTGGGAAATCGTCTGTTCGTGTTTATCGAAAAAATATATAATATGAATCCCTATCAGGACTCATGAATTCAATATCCCATAGGAAGTTAGCCCACATGAAAAAAAATTAGCATAACCTCATAAAAATACGTATAAAGTAGGATACCGATACACAGACACACAAACACATCTCATCGATGAAAATAATTCAACCAGATGAAAAAAAATGTCCTCAATCTGCCTCTTTAAAAATGCGTCGAAAAAATGAAATGGTATCAAAAAAAAAAGGGAGCTCTTAAGGATGTAGCTTTGGAGATGTATTTTTTTTTTTCTGTAACCTTTAATAAAATTTATTATCGTATTTCCATTGACCATTTTCTTTTTTTTTTTTTTTGTTGTTCTTTCAATGTTTCCAGTTACTTGGCCTGCAATGCAGTTAACTATAATAACCCGGATGCTGTGCAGTTTACCTACTTCGCAAGGACTTCTTTCTGTTCTTTTGAAAAATTTCCTTGGGCTTCATTTTCTCGGAATTTAAGTCTACTCAGCAAAGGATTCTAGCTAGAGGTAGGGTTGCATGTAATTGCTACTTGGAAAACGCAAAGACTTCCAGGCAAAAGGGGCAAAGGTTTTTTTTTTTCTTTTTTTTTTTTTTTTTCTTGCAAAGGGCCAATTTTTCCGGATTTAATGAAAGACATTTACCTAGTATTCGTGGTTGTATATTATTCTTCTTCTTTGGTTCGTTGAAATCTTTGAGCTTCTATGAGTTCTTTTATTTCTTAGAAGTAAGTTCAGTGATTCATTTGAAGAATTGAAAACGGAGTTAAAGCAAAATGAAAAAAAAGGAAGCTGTGTGATAAAATGTTTTATCCTCTAAGTGTACGCTTACAAACCTTCATTAAGGATGAAATTATTTTTCATTAACAAATTGAAAAATGAGTCTCTTTATTGTGAAGGTGTATTGAATAGAGAGAGAGTCACAAGAATAAACGTTAAACAGAAAAAATAAGAATCACAACAACATGAAACTACAAGCTTCCTGTGAACAAAACGATATAGCCATTAACAAAAGCAAGTAATAAAGTCAAAACGAAACCCTTGGAAATAGGTATACCTTCGAATCTATGTCTAGGTATTTGTATATAAACATCTGCATCGTATAAGTAAGCTTGAATAAATTTCACAAAATTGAATATCGAAAGCAATATTGCAAACGATTTGGAGAGAATATTATAAAGTCTGCTGTTGGGTTTGAATTCGAGTCAGAAAAGCACTTCAGGAAATATGGAACAATGAGCAACTTATAGCAGATGGACAAACCCATTTCCTGGAGGATGAAAGCAGCAGCGTGAAGAAACAACGGAAGCGGAAAGGGAAATTTCTAACTGCATATCGATTGGATTATCTCCTTTGTATACTTTTTTTTTTTTTGTTCGTTTTAATTTTCTTTTTTTTTACAGCTCGTCTTTATTAAATGCATTTATGGATTTTTTGTGGGCTATCAAGTAAAGGTTGTTTTTTTCTGCTTGTTTTTTGGTGGAAGCAAATCTGAGAGCTCTCTCTTTGTTCAAGGTATAAAGCACCATTTGAGGATCATAACTGTTGAATTTTTTTTTAGTGAGCTAGATGACGATAAAAATCGACAATCGGACTCAATTTCTTTCAAAGCCGTTGAAGTTTTTAGAAAAAAAAATTGGTAGCAATTTACTGCTTGCCATTGCCATTCACTTTTGTGATATTAGTCTGGTTGTAGAACTCAACGATTTTTCAGTTTAATCAACCTAAATTGGTTCTTTGTTCGTACGTTTTTATTATCTTGGACTTTAAAGCAAATTTAACATTTTTGAAAAGATATGTAGATTTTAATCAAATATTAGATAAACATAATGTTAATAATCCACAATTAAAATTATGTACTTTCCCTCATCACTGAGGTTCCGGGTCACTGATTGACTAATTGATTGATTGATTAAACGTTTAAAATTTTGTTTTAAGACTATTTTGACCACTCCTTTTTCCTCATGCAAAACTTTGAGAATACAATGCTCATTTTTTGTATCACGTGAAAGGATTGTAGAGTACAAACATGATGAATTATTTTTCTTTGCAGCATACAAGGCAATGTTTGTGTAACATGCACTCAGGAAAAAACATCAGGTAAATAATAAATAAGGGCCGTGATAAATTAACGTTTTTTAGACGTGTGGATTTCAATCTGACAATGCATTTTTCAGGGTTGGTCTTTTTGACAGATGTCACTTTATTTATTCTCAATTTGGTTTGACATAACCCCACAAAAAATAACCCCACGGCGGAAGATATTGCGCTCACCAAAAGTTTTCTTTCAATAAATTGATTGTTTTGCGATGAGCTGTGCGATCCGAACCATTATTTTGGTTATAAATTTGCACGATGTAAAAACGTTGTTCGGGATTTATTCTATTTACTATGAAATGGCAAACCAAACTGAGCACAAATCAAGTGACAGCTGTCAAAAAGACCGACCCTGAAAAAAGTATTGCCATATTAAAAACCATACGTCTAAATAAAACATTCATTTAAATCAACCTTACAATTTTCAAGTTGATTTAAGAAGATATCCTGTTATTTCAACCCTTAATTCTTGTAAATAAGACATTTTAACAGAAACATAGTTTTAATTTAACCAAAACTCATGTTTTTTCTTACACTTTATCTTATAAATTTTTGTTTTATCATAAATCAGGTTGAATTAACGTTTTTATTGGTTATTTTTACAATTTTTACCTGTTGAATTTAACCCAGACTATTGTATAAACAGCACTCTGCCTGTTTATTTCAACATAACACCAGTTCTTAAAGACACACAGGCCATCAAAATAAAATGATTTTCGACTAATTGATTTTTGCCACCTGTTTTTGTGCAATGAATTTGCCCAAGGAGTTGGAGTTTTCTAGTTTAAATTTCTTTAAGTATTGAGTATTTTTTAAATAAAATAAATAAATAATTTTTAATAATTTTAGAATACCTAATGAAATACTAATTGAGCACTGAGCTGTTGAGATATAAGCAGCTTTAGAGATGGCTGAGACATACGGATTCAAGACCTAAATTCTCTATACAGGGTTGATTTAAAATTTTATCATGTAAAATAAACTAGAAGTTCATGTAAAATTTATAGGATATAAATTAGGTATCTAGTTAAACAGTTAATAATGATCTAAAATGTTGAAAAATGAAAATCTGAAAATCAGTTATAAATCATAATTAACAAATACTACGTTTTTAATTAGACTTAATGAGGTAATTTTATTATAAATGTCCAAATTCGTTACAAAATCAACGCATTTCCTAAACAAATTCAGATTTCGAAATGAGAAAATTTTCCACGAAATTAGATCAAAACCTTACCAGTACACTCAACTGGGCACAGTTTCAAGAGCTCTGATAAGAGTTTTTAAAAAATGCCAAAGCAGAAACAAAAAAACAACAAAAAAAGCGAATAACAGCCAATTGAAATTCAAAATATAAAATGAGCTGTCAAACGAAATTACCAAATTACAGATGAAAACCTCTTTTGCTGTGACTTGCAAAATTACCTTTATTTCGGCTCTATTGTAAACGTAGTCCAAGCCTGGTCAATTATACCTGCACTTTTCTCTAGGTGTGTTTCGTGCTTTGTAATATTAAATCTGGGAGACGGACACAATCTCGAAATTCTGAATCCTGAAAAAATAAAATCCCGGAAATCCAGAATTTCAAAAGCCCAGAATCCCGAAAACCCAAAATCTGGAAAAACCCAGAATACCGAAAAACCCAGAATTCCCAAAAATCTAGAATCTTTAAAACCCCCAAATCCCTAAAACACAAAATCCAGAATAGTCAAAAACCCGAAACTAAATTTGAAAAAATAAGTATATTAACAAATATACCTACAAAATTTGGTAAAAAAAGATACTGCGACTTCTCTGACGAACATTAAGGTCAAATTCACATTTTTCTTATCATCGATTCCTGATTCGCTCTCGTTATTTTCAGTTTTACTTATTTAAAAATATTTTAATGTAACGGTATCGGCCCTTTAAGAATTTAAATCAAATAGTCTTAATAAATGAATAACAAAGTAAAGAAGTACTAAATTTTAAAGTAATTGCATTCCATCTTCATTTCAAAAAATTGAAAACAAAACGTAAAAGCATGGATTGGAATAATAGTAACGGGTGATTTTTTAGCTGGTTTGGTTTTGGCAACACTGGTTTTAACAGCTGACGTGTGTTTAGTACCTTGTGTCACTGTCAAACAGCTTCAGTTTGGTTTGCAATTTAACCATGGATCGTCTTACAAATAAACAACGCTTGCAAATTATTGAATTTTACTATCAAAATTCGTGCTCGGTTCGAAATGTTCAAAATGTTGGAAATTGTGTTCAGCGATGAGGCTCATTTTTGGTTGAATGGGTACGTAAATAAGCATAATTGCCACATTTGGAGTGAAGATCAGCCATAAGCATTGCAACAGCTACCAATGCATCCCGAAAAAGCCACTGTTTGGTGCGGTTTATGGGCCGGCGGCATTATTGGGCCATATTTTTTCAAAGATGATGCGAATCGCAGCGTTACTGTCAATGGTGAACGCTACCGAGCGATGATAACAAACTTTTTTTTGCCCGAAATGGAAGTTCTTGACTTGCATGATATGTGGTTTCAACAAGACGGTGCCACATGCCACACAGCACGCGAAACAATGGCGCAATTGCGAGGCGAGTTTGGTGAACAGTTAATTTCACGTTTCGGGCCGGTCAATTGGCCGCCTAGATCGTGCGATTTGACACCATTAGATTATTTTTTGTGGGGGTATGTCAAGGCTAATGTCTATAGGGACAAGCCCGCTTCGATTGACGCACTGGAAACCAACATCCATGCATTCATTCGTGAGATACCGGCCGATATGTGTGAAAGAGTATGCCAAAATTGGACTCAGCGGATGGGCTACCTGAGACGCAGCCGCGGTCAACATTTGCATGAAATTATATTTAAACATTAAATTGCAAGGTTCAAACTATCGATTCAAATAAATACTTCATTCATTTTTTCGAATTTTTTGTGTTTTTTTTTTTTTAAGTTCTAAACCTCTTAAAAAATCACCCGTTATAATCACGAAATATCGAAAAATTACATAAAATGAAAAATTTGCGCAAATTTTGAGTTTTCGGGATTCTGGGTTTTCGGGATTGTGGATTTTCGAGATTTGGGGTTTTCTGGGTTGTAGGGTTTCTGGATTTTCGGGATTTTGGGTTTTCCGGATTTCGAGATTTTGGTTTTCAGGAAAATTTATAATTGTCTAAAAGTTACCCGTAAGTAAAGCTCTTAGTCCTGTAAGCCCCCATTCAATTTCAACACTTGGTTAAATTAATAAAAGTACTTAACACGAGGGGTTATCTTAGAACTTGTCCCAATTTAGTATTCTACTGTAACATATCAACAATTATACAAGATACAAAGCATCTATGTATATACATTAATTCAGCTGAGCAAAGCACAGCTGCAAATTTTATATCAAGTCTAAGTGTACAAATTATTTGTTCAACATTGAAAATACTGACATCAGAAAGTAGCAAATGCATCTAAATTACATACTTCCAACGATTAATGCTCTACACAACGACGAAGGTCGGTTGAACGATCCTAACCCCAAATAGGAAGACGCACTAAGCAGAAGCACATACCATGCCACATAGTCCTGGTTTTTGCTTTAAGTAGGGACTTAATCGTTACAATTATACAATTATGTTCTTATATGAGAGGATATGTTAGCATTGTTGGAATGATATTTCTCGGAACATGTTAGGTCTTCTCTCTCACCACACATAAAAGGTGTTTATTTGAATTTTCCATAACAAAGGGAGCTTAATTGGTTTGGGGTGTCTTTGTTATACCAAACATTAAGTCCTTTTAGTGTTTATTACTGTTTAGTTGAAAAAGGTTGCATATGGTACAAAGAGTCCTTTGAGCCTTTGGTCAGACAAGGATATATGTATGTAAGAGCGATTACCCAACCGATTAACTGGAATTAATACAGAATTAAAAACTAAAAGATGAGGTTTCTAAGGATACTGTGGGTGATGTTAATGTGTTAGTTTGTTCAAAGAACAAGAGCAATTAAAAAGATCAATTATTATCCATTCAACCGTATATTTCCTTGAAACCACAAATCCACATGATATGATACAATTTTCGTGTTTCATGGACCTTTTCATCGTTAATTTCCCTTGAAAACAACATAATTTCTTGAAATTCCAAAATAAAATGAATAAAAACTAATTGAAATGTTTCGAAAAAATTACATTCCCGCACACATTTTTGCCAAAGAATCCCATATAAATGATCCTTTTTTGCTTTTTTTACATTTATACTTGCTCCTCCATAACATCTGGAATGTTTT
This sequence comes from Dasysyrphus albostriatus, assembly GCA_946251815.1. Taxonomy (NCBI): domain Eukaryota; kingdom Metazoa; phylum Arthropoda; class Insecta; order Diptera; family Syrphidae; genus Dasysyrphus; species Dasysyrphus albostriatus. The sequence continues at coordinate 147,464,644 of OX276336.1, forward strand.
TCTTCTTTTTAAGGACATTGTTTCATTTAAATTGTATCCCCAATAAAACCTAGCCCTACACGAAATTGAATCACATAATGTAATCTCTCTGCCCTTGGTCTTCTTTTGTTGGGTAAAAATCGTAGAGTTTATAGTTCGTGGTTGGACCTTCTTATTTTTTTTTTTATTATTTTCAAACGTAAACATAGGAAAACGATACAAGAAATTCAATGTCCTTGATGGGATAAGAAACTAAGGGGATATTTTCATTCTCATCCTTTATCCTTTATCCCTCATGATTTGATTATATAAAAAAATGGAAGAATTTGTTTGGGGTAAAAACATTTAAAACGAAATCTACATAAATGAAATTGAGATTATTGTGGGTAAGAAAAGTCAAGGCTTGGATTCAGCAATGAATGGTTAATTCCATTCTTTATTTTCCACCGCAATTAAGGTACTCGTAAATACCTGTGACCGGAAAATTTATAACCCCAAGGATCGCAATATGGGGTGTAATTTGTTTGTTTTTTGTTTTGTTTCTGAAACTAAAAAGCATTGTTTTGGGTTTGGGAAAACAACAAATATTTCCTACATTCCAAGGCGCATCCCTAAATGACAGATTTGACTTCTTTGGTTCTTCCATAGCAGGTGAGAAAAACATTTTAAATACAAATTTTTGAGCAGGCGGGGAGAGGGTCTTTTAAGCATTATCAGAGCAATACAAATAATTTACCTAAAAGCCTGCCATCGTAAATCCTTCAACGATAACATTATTGCTTGTTTCGTGCTTTCTCGGTGGTTTAATGGCACATTTCATCAGGTTTTTTTTTCTTTTCTTATTTTATTACTCTGTTTTATACTCAATTGCGCTAAGCTATAAGATATTAATTTTGAAGAGCCTACGAGATGTTAAATGTTTTAAATTTCCTCTTCCTGCCCAGTCACTATAGATAAAATGTCAAACCCCTAATGCCATATTTAAGGAAGTATTTTCGCGTCATGAATGAATCTTCTATTTGATCTAAAAGATAGGAAGCTATTTTTTGACAACCTACATTTGTTTTCATGTTTTCATATACACATTAGCTTAAAAATATATCAATATTATGTTTGGATTTTACGATGTTTTCATAAGTTTTTTTTTTTTTTTTTTTGCAATGGTTTATGTTTAAACTTGTAAGATGTTAGTTTTTCGTATATTTTTTTAGACAAATGTGTTATCTGATAGAAAGATGCCTAATAAAATTGTAGAATAGGGAAGGGAACGGGGGGGATTTCATTTTAAAATCAAAATGGTGGCAAGAAAAGCAAAGTAAAAATATAAAAAAGCAACTACAAAGTACATCATACAAAAATGTAAATATTCAATACCAACTCCTCGAAAACTTTTCAAGACTCTTAAGCCCAAATAACTGGACTCTAAGGTATCAAAGTAGGTATGTGTTTCCCAACGTGGGGCTCACGCCCCACAAGGGGGCAATTCAATTTTTCAGGGGGACAATTTTAGATGCTGATGCTTAAGATCTATTAAAGATTTCAATGTTAAAAGAGCCGAAACAAAAAGATCTCACTTTCGCACTAATTTATTTTTGAAAGGAGACAATGGCCACGATACCAAACCAAACGATAATTTTGTAAGTATCGTCAGAATCGAAAAACGTTAGTATCGTCTCGGTATCGGTCTCGGATAACTCAGTTTCATTTGGTCGTATAACCGAGTCTTGTCTCGGTATCGTTTCAGATGCCTTTGGAAATGGTATCGATATTGTTTGGGTTTCCGACCGATACAAAAAAATACTGAGACTTTTCTGGTATCGTGGCCAGCCCTTTTTGTGAGTAAACTAGACTCTTTTAATAAGCAACACAACAAAAAAGGCCGTGGACTTGGACCCTGATTTAAATCACTAAATTATAAGATTTAACTTAGGTTTTCAAATCAATTGATGAGGTTAAACTCCGTAACTAGGGTGACCCCGCACTGAAAAACTGGCCCTTTGCATTTAATTGTTTGAAAAACACGTTTCTGGAGTTAATTCAGGTTTATTCCCGAGACAAGTATATGAGATCGCACTGAAAACTGGTCCTAAATATTTGAATGAACGTTAGGCAAGGCTTCAAAAAACAAAACATTTTGTAATGTACTTTAAAACAATTTTGGAACTTGGTTTTCTTTTCGAAAGCGACATTCAGTAAATAATCAATTAATGATTTTCTTTTGTAGTTGATCCCTCTGCACGAAAAGTTCTTTATTTAAACTTCAGAAAATGTGCAAATATGGGACAAATAACTACACCCGGGACAATTGTACGTCCCGTATTTCTCAACAAATAAACCAAGACAGTCCTGGGAAACTCAAGATGGATGGTCCTTGTTGTAGGGGATATTGATACATATATTCATCTGCCAGCACGTTAGTGGTCCCGTCTACGAAAAAAAATGCATTAAAAGTAGGTATAACTTTCCCAAATTGAGCTGACAAATACTCCAAGAGTTTGTCATGAATAAGTGCTTCTCATCTAGTCGTTTGAACTCGGCAAAAAATTGTATGTCCCCTCCTATTCATTCCTGCCAACAACACGCACACAGGAATAGTGGAATGGTTGAGAGTTGTAAGTCACTAGGCCCAAGATCTCCAAGAGCTGTTCCGCCACCAAATTGTTTATTTAATTATTTTATACCTAGCTACTAGACAGCGTTAGAAGGAGAACATATACATATATCTCATTCGAATTAATACAAAAAGAACTTTTTTATCAAAATATCTAAGAACCGTCAATACAAAGAAGCTAATCAGTTTTTGTGTTTTCCCAGAATTAAGGCCAGATGGATTCATTCCCTTCTTATCGTATTGTATTGTCAACAATGATGTCATTTAAGAAACGGACAATACAGAAACGACTAGAACAATACATTAAAAACAAAATTATGCATAATTTTGGAGAAAATTTCGAAAATCTTTGAGTTTCAAGTTTTTTTCATTTTCTTTTCTCTAATTTTGTGTACTAAGTAGATTGAAAAGTATGAAAAATAATGCTTTGTTATATTTAGTTGTGAACAATAAATTACAAAAAACAATAATACAAAACTTGAATAAAAATACAAAAGGGCAATACAAAAATCTTAATGCCGTACAAAAAAGAGGTGAGCAGAACGGCGGTATGCATTAGGTGAAAGCAATACAAGTTTTGCATTTGCATCTTGAAATTTTTTCGCACGAATCATAAACTTGCCCTAAAGTTATACTAAAATACTTCAAATAAATCACAAATGCAAATTAACACTGAATGATACTTGGATTTTTAATGCTCGGGGAAGATATACCCACATATTTTGTGGATTAAATTAAATTTCAAAAATGTTCACCTATTCAAATGAATTGCAAACATGATGTGCACTGACTGAATTATATATATGCAGGCATTCATAGAATTAATGTGTACTTCTTTAACTGTATATTTGTAGATACATATATGCATACAAATATGGGTACCTTCTCCAGAGCTATATGCAACAAAAACTTCCAACCAACTGCAACTAAACTTCACAATCTTAATTGGCTCTTTGAAACTCAAACTTGTCTATTTAAATAATTTTCCTGCACACATGTTTAATGCTTGAGTTAACATAAAAGGTACAAAAGTTCATGCCTATACAAGTTTATTAGACGACACGAGACTCTACGTCTACATGAAGGTACAGACTGTGAGAATATTTTATGAGTGCAAGTAAGTACTAAAGGTTTCCTTAAATCGGCAAATATATAAATTTAAGTTCACATCCTTAACTGATGATGCATTAAAATTAATGAAGCAAATATTCATACTTAGATAAATTTGTATTTAAGAGTGAAAATTAAATCATTTTCTAAAAATTAAATTAAATTAGAGGAAAATTACTCATTAAAGAATATGATATTTTTTAAAATTTTAATAAAATTGGAGATATTTTTTGAAGACCAAAGGAATCGGACAAAAAAAAAACGACAACGACGACGCCAACACAGAAAACAGAATTAAAATTCCATAAAAACTTTCGTCAGTAGGTAATATTTAATTCGTACCGGTAACACAGTTTTTCACGGGGCTTAAATATAACGCCGAGAATTCTTAAAGATTTTGTTTTCAACATGTAAATTGCTTAGCCTTGACATCAATGTTCTTCGACCAATTATCTCCGATTTCGAAAAAAAAACGGGCCTATTATGATTTTTTTATTAAGCGAGGAAATGTACCTCGTAGGCATAATGGTTAGTGCGTTGGACTGTCATGTCGAAGGTCTGGGTTCGATTCCCAGCCGCTGCCACCTAAACACAGCAATGTTTTTTCCGAGGTACTGCCTCTTTTGAGGAACAGACAAATCCTTCAAGAGTAAACTTGTCATGAATAAGTGCTTGGACTCGGCAAAAAATTTTAGGCCTCTCCATTCCTGCCAACAACACGCACACATGAATGGTTGAGAGTTATAAGTCACTAGGCCCTGGTTCTCCATAAGCTGTTGCGCCATCATATTTATAATTTATTTGAGGAAATGAAAAGAAATTATTGTTAAAAACTAGATGAGTTAAGAGAAAAGAAAATGACAGTGAAATGATAGTTTTTAACGATAAATCAAAAGTTGAATTAATGAATGTAGGTTATTAAAAATATTCATTGAAAAAATAAACAAGGATGAGATATTTATGTATATGTACCCATAACAATGAGCTTATAACACATTATATTCATGCCACATAAGTTGTATGTACCTATCCATAAGTATTCTATTTTCATCTGAGTATCTCTGGCCAACTAAGGTAATTAGAAATTATGCTTGAGGGATTTATAATCGTTCTAAAACTGTTGTAGTCTTTATAAATTTGTTTGCACTTAGATGACTTCTAATTACCAAGTAACAAGATTAAATTAGTTCAGGGAAATAAATCCCAAATGAGTGCCATACACTTCAATCTTCATCGCCATATCTACTCTTTGATTAAGTTTGATATCCCAATTATTTTATGTAAGAGAAAAAAAACTCCTGAATAGGATGACCTTTTTGTGAGTTAGGAGAAGCTTTAATAAGGTTTCAGACTGATTGTTGTCATAGCATTGATTCAATGATGAAGATGAATACAATTAAAATTGCAGTTAAGGTAAAACCAAACTTTCATACGAATTCCAGTTTTTTTTCAGTCGAAACTTCAAAGCGAATTGGATTCCATGGAGAATTCCTTCGAGACCAATTAAATTTCAACGAAGTTATTTCATCATTAGAGATGATCTCTAAGGGGCTCAACAAGTAGAAGAAGCTATAGACAATATAATGATGCAAGGAACACCCATTCATTTAAAGGGGGTGGAGGCGGAGAAAAAAAAAGAAAATTGGAAAGAATTCTTCATCAAGCAGCGTAAATTTAAATTTTATTCATCGAATTTTGCCAACCTTCTGTCAGCAAATAAATCATTTTCAATTCAATATCATATCTGAAGAGGGTATATGCAATAAATTACCATCGTTATGTTCTCCTTGTGGAAATTGACACCTTTACAATCAAATTTAATAAATTAAGATACTCACTTTATCTCTCTCTCCTTCTTTCTCCACCACTTTCTCTCTCACTTAATATCCAAAAGGCGTCGAAGCCTAAACGTGAAACTTCTGGGAATATTAATTAACTAATTTGCATTAATTAACGAAGGATTGTATCTTTTTACAAAATTCAGTTGTTGCTTTGGTTTTATTTTCGATTTCAATAAATTTAAGGTATATTTATTAGAGGAAGGAGGAATTGTTCATTCAATTGTGAATCTTTTAATCGAAACAATAATTGAGTGACAAGAAATAAATACAAGATAATTAAAATATCTTTAAGGATCGTTTCACACTAATTTAGTTCAATTTAAGATTCGTCCGACAAGTCTATAACGATAACAACAGTGAGTATAAGAATCTGATGGACACAACGCCAGCGGTAGCACCAAATGAGCCCTTGATATTAATTGGTAACCTGAGGATACAAACAAATATTTCTCATACACAAAGTAAACCTACAGCTCACACATTTGTGGTTTTATAACGATATTCAAAATCGGATAGCTAATAATAGGTACAAACTTGATTTGAGCCACGTGTGTGAATGAGCCTTGGAAGATCTAGGCAGAAGCGAAATTGAGTACAAACCATACAATATGGAGATCGATTTGGAAAAAAAATAATTGATCAAAAAACTGGTAAAAACTGCTGAAAAAAACTTAAATCCAAAAATCTTAAAATAACAAAAAAAAAAAACGAAAAAACACAATAAAAACAAATTTACCAAATTACTTACTAAATTATCCCGGTTCCCAATCCATGAAGGGTCGTAGCCTGAGACACGTTATAGCCTTCCATTCTCTACGATCCCAGATACGCTGCCTCCAGTCATCTAGACCATATGCTTATATCTTATATATCTTAGTTCTCCAGAATCAGGTGGCTGGAATAAAAACCCTGCCTTGGCTAGAGCATTATTGCCCATTCCTTTGATGTGGCCGAGCCAGTGTAGTCAACGAGTTTTGATTTTCAGGACAACATCCACGTTCCACGACTTGATAAAACTTATAAGTTTCGTAGTTGTATCTTAACGTTATCGCTTTAGCTTATCGCCCACAGCTTAGCGCATTAAAAAGGACTAGCAGTCCTGCTTGTAAAAAGTTTTTAGCCCATCGGTTGTGCCAAACCGAAGTAGCACTGGTTGGCTAGGGTAATTTTTTGTCGGATCTCTACTAAGATAGCGTTCGTGGGATTAATGTTAACTCCATGATAGATCCTTAACTATTTCGAAGTATTTGCTATTAAACACTGACGTTTTGACCAAACTGCTTCACAGATCTCTTATTGTTTGTTGATAGTACGGTCTTATCCTCGTTTACTTGAAGACCAACAAGAGGTTAGCCTGTTCTCCAATTTCCGTGGAAGCCCCTATAACGGTCTGTGCGGGAGTGGCCGATGATATTGAAATCATCGGAATACCCTAGAAATTGGACAGATTTGTTTAAAGTCGTGCCATGAGTGTTAAAGCCTGCCCTGCGCACTAGATTGCAGAAATCACTAGATAGCCAAAACCCTGTGTACGTTCGGAGTAATTCGGAAGAGCTTTTCTCTAGCTACACATTGCATTGCATATTTTCGAGGGTCACGCGATATAACTGGATCAGTTTTTCTGGGATCCTAATTCAGCCATCGCCATAGAGAGCTCCTTACGATAAATTCTTTCATATGCAACTTTGAAATCGTTAAAGAGATGGTGAGTCAGGGCTTAAAATTAGTTGGCCTTTTCCAGGATATGCCTAAGAGTTAATATTAGATTTATGGTCGATTAACCGCACTGCACTGGTACTTGCCGATTATAATGTTTCAAAACAGCAAAATCCAACTATGTAACTCCATTCTACAGTAAAAATGTTGGAGTTCTTAAAATCTCTGCTCACTTATTCTTAAGTAATCGCTTTTAAAGGTAATAAAACAGCGCTTATTGAAGATTCTGTTGCAAGAAATCGAAAGCACCAAAATTAAATCCCACTTTCACATATATAACAATTTAAAATAAACATTGGAAACATCTTTTGAATGGATTCGAAAGTAGAATAAAGATACATCACATAGTAGAGGAGGGTTGCCATTTCTTCAACAAGTTCAATAGCCCAATTTAGAAATTTTGTAGCCAAAAATTGGAGCAGAAATGAGCTCAAATAGAAGCCCAATAACAATAAAAACATTTTCATTAATTCAATAATAGAATTAATCCAACAATAGAAGCCCAATAACAATAAAAAATATTCTCATTAATTCAATCAAAAGACAACGGAAAATAAAATACATTTGTTGTTCTAAAATAAAGAAGAACTTAAATGGAAATTCTGGGAACAACAGAGAAAGTGAATGATTTTAAAGTGAATTTTGTTGCGATTGATTTGAAATGTCAAAACCGGTGAGTGTGTGCCCCCTATTACACGACGATTCCTTGGGTCGGACTCCTTTTCGAATTTTTATATTTGATTTCACCTTTGCATCCATTATTGAAATGAGTTAAACGCAAAGAATCATAGTGTAAAAGGGGAGTATTCAGTGAATAAAAAGTAGTGCCAAATTATGACATGCTGAACATTACCTTTGTTTTATTTATATAAAAAAAATATCGCCCGAGATTAGATTTGGGCTATAAGTTGCCCAGACGAGACCGATACCGATACCGAGACGATACAGAAATTTTTCATTTTTGTCGATGCAGCGATGATACTTACATAAGTATAGTTTGGTTAGGCATCGTGGGCAGCACTAACTATTTGGTGGGAATGAATCGCTTCTTGTCCTATTTCTCGCTCAAAAACTCAAAAACATCTACAATTCCCTGTTCTTCAGTGACTATATTCCTTTTTCCGTTTTGAAGAGCCAATATTCCGGTTTTAAGGCTTTCGGGTGTTGTTTCGATCGACAGACTCTTCGATCTCCTTAGTCTGGGAGGCTGCGTTTCCCCTCTTCTTTCTACGCAAAGTCTTCTTCTTCTCTTATTTTCTTGCTCCGCAATTTAACAATAAAAATTATAAGTAAAAAAAGCGAGCTACTTTTTCTTTCAAAAAGTTGAGAATAAATTTATTTATTGTAGTTTAAGACTATAATGTGGCTAGACAATGTTGGACGTTCTAATACAACGATAATATTCACTTTTCTTATACTTTTTAACAACATAAAGCATGTGAAAATATGATTTAGCTGTTATTGTTGTTGTCATCGGTATTGTCATAAACACCGATGCGGAAACACTTTTTGTTACATATCTTCTGTACCTCTTTTTTCCACTTAAAACAAACTTTTTTAATCCGGCCACAAAATCCCTAGGCAAAACAGCCAAATCTGCATCACATCTCAAGCCCTATGTTCATTTCCTCAAACCCATTTAAATATCATCAAATCATCATTCTTATTCTAAAACCAATCTTGATAAAAGTGAAAATATCCACAAAACAATTTATTTTGAATTGTTACAAGTCCTTTACAAATAAAAAAAAAGATACATTCTACACAAGTTGAAATAAAGCTAGCAATGAGGTCTGTAAAACGTAAATATTCCGAAAGTATAAGAAAAAAAAAATAATTTCTTTGATATTTCCTGAAACACACAATATCATCGCATCCTGGAGAGTCGTCTTGAAACAAGAATCTGAGGATTGAATTAACATAAACGGGGGGAGGTAAAATATTTTGTTCTTTTAGGAAATTGGTTACCCCAGTAGAAGACATAAAAAAAATAAACACAGGAAAAGGCTCCAAAATGAAATGTCAGAAAATTTAAATTTCATTTGTCCTCTTTCGTATAGGTACTTAGGTATATGTATATGTGCGGTTTGGTTACCCCTCATTTAATCCTCCCCAGCAAATAGGGTTGTTTATATATGCAAAATCCTCAATTCATGACGTGAATCTAAAATGCAAAAAATTTCTCCCGTTTTATTTTTATGTGTTTTTTTTCTGTTATTGGTATGAAAATATTTTGTGGAACGCCTTGGCATTTGAAATACGCTATTCCTACCACAGGCAACCGCAGCCAGAAGCATATAGGTTACTCCACAAAAAAAAAAGTAGTCACATTGAGGTTACTAAAAAAAGACATTCATGTCCTTAATTTAGCATGTTTCAACTCCATTGCTATAATGGCACCGATTTCCGTTTTTTCTTTTCAAGTCAAGATGGATTTATTTTGTAAATAAAATATCTGCAATTTGAGTAATTCTGAGAACAAATAATATCCCTCCATTTTATTTTTTTGTATAAAATAAAACAAGAAGTTCAAAATTTGCCCAATGTGTGTGGTGTGCACGGGCACACAATAATATCCTGCTTAAGTGCCTGTCGTTAGAGGCTCAACCCATAAAGTACACTTAAATCGATTTCCCATTGACTTCTTCTAACCTTGACTCCTTCTGGGAGGAATCCTTAACAGCTTCATAATCTACCGAACAGAGCACTCGATATCGAAATCGATTGCTTGAAGAAGTCTCAAAAGTTAACATGAATATACAGCTAGTTACGGCAGAGACACAAGTTTGTTAGTATGTGCACTTATGGGATGGTCAATTCTAATACATGTCTACTATTCGGTAAAGTAAATTTGTATAGGAAATAGTTATCGAACGTGTGTGTGGGGGCGGGGGTATAAGTTCTCTAGACTCTAGGGAAATGTTTTCATATAGAAGGTGAAAGTTTTTCGTGCTTCAATGAACAAACTTCCAATGACATGTCAATTTGGGTATGAGAGATAAGATTCAAGTTGAATGACTTTATTTTGGGTCAACTGATAATAATGAAGAAATGGGTAAATTTGTTTGTTCGAGAGATTGAATTTCCTTGTGAATTTGTTGATGTATGTGAAAGCTGTCTCGGATTTAGTAGAATGACATGTTTCGGATTAGTTTAATGATCCCCAACCACTACCAGTAGAGGATTGTATATCACTAATTTATTAAATTGTTAGATTTCCTTATGAATACATTAATTGTTAAGAGGCGAACAGCTGGAAACTTGTAATGAGAACTTTTCAAAATTGGCCTCCCCACTTAAAAAAATCAAATTCCTTGACACATCATTATCCTTTTAAAGGGGACATTGGCTTTGGGGAAGCTACCGGTAAGTTCACCACTGGATATTGAAGCTGTATGGATTCCATCACAATTACACAGAAAGAATTGAAAAATCACAAATTGAAAAATTTGCAGTTGCAATTTACGAATTGTATTTTATTCTTACATCAAAGGCATTTTGATCCCGAATAAATACAAAAACTGGTAATTTAACATTCGAATCGTAGGAAATTACAACATTTATTTTTCGTGATTTGCAAATAAAATACATGATCAAATCTTGCACTATTCATAGCAAAATACAACTTTTTTGGCGTTATTTTCTATCCAAAAGAATAAGTTCACAAAAACAGCATTTAAAAATATTGATTTGCGAAAAATATTTTATAATTTACATTGCACAAGCACTGATTTATGATTTTTTTTTCGCAAATTGCAACTCCATGAGAATAGTTGGAAATCACCAACAAAAAATCGTAAATTTCGACTTTCTTGTCGCAATTTACTTCTCGATAAGATATTGCACCACAACGTGAAATGTTGGAAATTGACATAGTGGTTGCATGCTCGCTCCGCAACTGAAGGGTTGCGAGTTCAAATCCAAATAGAGTCAAGCGCAAAGTATTTATTACAAGTAAATAAAATGAATCATATAATAAAACGGCAAGCACAGGTTTTGTGGTACAATTTACGCGGTCTACAAAGGCCGAAAGCATATAAATTAAACATCGTTGGAAGGTTTTTTTTTTTTGCACAGAAGTGCAAAATGCGAACATCTATTAATTAACTTCACTGCACCGCAAAAACTAAAAAACAAGAGCAAGATGCGAGAGCGAGATCGAGAAATTATTTGTATTTATTTGTCGTAACATAAATGTGACGTTTCGATTATTTCCAACCACCAACCCACCAATTTTCCCGCACTGACTGGAAAAATTACTGGAATGTCTGATGGCAGCGTTCAGTGCTGCAGAAAATAATAATAAGTATAACTCATACCACGTTTATATGAACGGATCGAAGGACCGCGTTCAATCGGGATCGAAATTTCTATTCAGGTTTATGACAATTCCAGATCGAAAGATTAAAATTCAAATGGAATCGAACAGAAAGTTTTGAAAGTTTTCTTTCCTTGTATTACCGGCTTTTAGCGACTGGGTTCTAGCTTAGTTGATTGTTCTTGTAAATGCCAACTCCATTGCGATTGTTAATTTGAGTTTTAACTTATTTTTTTATTCAAACATGTCCACCTCAATCTATTGAAAAACTTGAAAATTTTTTTTAAATGCACGTCTCACTTCACAAGAATTTTCTTGTGTAAGTTTCATATAAATTGGTTGGGTGGTTTTTGAATTTTAAGTTAATTTTGAGATTTTGATGTTAAACTTGAAAGCTTTTGATTAGCCTGAAAAACTTATGAACTTTTGACAGAAGTACACTTTTCACTGAACTAATATGTATATTCCGCTCAATGAAAAGAAGCAATAATGAATGAATGAAATAACTTTTTGTTGTAAAAAGTTAGTGGGCTGAGAAGAAGTTGCTTACATTCTCTTAAAACACCAGGGGTGGGATCAAACTTACACCTCCTAATTAGCAGTTAAGCATTGCAGGTGCCATTGTCACCCAAAATACATGAATGAAATACATTAAACTTTTAATATACAAACAAAATGAGCAAATAGAACCCGAAATTTGACCTTTTTTCACTGTCAAAACAAATAACTAAGTGAGTCCTTCAGATGTTGGGACAAAACAATACTCCAACTATAATTTATTTATTCCTAATACACAGTCTACCAATTATTATAGTCCTTAACATTTATTATTAAAGCCACTGACAAGGACACCAGTGATTTCAGTTTGATGACAGTTTGTGTGCTGTTTTGTGTGTGCACAACACAATGAGTGTAATTTAAGTGATTATAATTTTTTTATTTAAATTTTATATTTTTTATTTTGTATACTCAGTTTGTGGTTTGTATTGGGGCTGTATATTGACTGACACTATGAGTTTTTAATCCCAAAGAGCTTTTACGAGTGCAATGCGCATATTGGCAGTTTTGTTATTGGAAATGAAATTATTAGTTCGTGAGAAATTATGTTGTTTTTTTTTTGTTAAATTGAACGATTATTATGGAATGACCTCATTTCAATAATGACCTCAATATAATAAAACTAAGATATTTTTTATTTCCTTTTAAGAAGTTTGCTTCAAAATAAAAAATGAATAGAAAGTGTAAACTTTTTTTGTATTTCGTGCAGGTAAAGTATTATAGCCCAATAACTGTGGCACTGAACTTAATACAAATTGCGTATGACAAAGGCCCTCACTATGTCACTCATGAGTCCAAGTAAGTAAGCCGGAAGAATCGCAAATTTGAAGGGCTAAAGGCCATAAAAAGCTATTTGGAATCAGTGTTGCACTGAACTATTACTCTTTCCCTGCACAAACTGCATCCTAAATGTTGAAACACTTTCTTGTCTATATCATTAAAAGAACTCAATAGGCATTTTTCTTTTAACTCTGAGCATAACACTCAGCTGTCAAAAAAATATCTGTGTGTCTTTTTTAGCTCAGAGCACTCAGAGCGCTGAACATGTGTTTTTTCGGAGCTAGCTCAGAGTACGTTCCGTGAGCTTAGACTAAAAAGATCGAGCGATTGGAGTAAATAGCTGATCACAGCCAAGATCACGCTTTTTTCACTCATTTCAAATGGGCTTATTCAACACTTCAATTTCAGTTCACATTTTTTTAATTTCTCGAGTTTTTTATTGGGCAGCTATCAGATGACAATTAAAAGTCAGTATTAAATTATGATCGCAATCGTTTAACAGTTCACGGCTCAGATGTGTTCCAAAATTAAATCGGAGAAATCTAATCATATTTTGCTCAGAGCCTCGAGCTCTGTTCAGAGCTACAAAACAAAAACGTATAAAAAGTGCTATTTTTTGTTATTTGGATATAAGTCTGTATCCCGTGAAGGGAATGTTGCATCCAAAATATTGTAACACCTTCTAACTAACAGTTATTGGGCTAAAAACATCATTCGTTCCACCGATGATATTTTTCCAGATTAGATTAAGCCGAGAATTCAATAGGCACTCCAGCTATTTTGCAATAAATACTGAAATGAAAGTTAAAATTTGTGCACCTCTTGCAGATGCAGCTGCAGTATTTTTGGCATCTATTCCAGCTCCGCCTCCTATTCTGTTCAGGCAGTAAGGTTTCATTGCCCTGCCTACAAACCATAAATAATAATGAGCTGGAGATGGGGAATATAACTCAGCAGAGAAGAGTCGATCTTGATATCATAAGACAACATAGTGAAGCAGTCGTTAGTTTGGAGTATTCAAAGTGTTAGGCAAGTAGGAAGACCAAGAAACACTTGGAGGTCAACTGTACCTAACGAAACTTAGTCCATTAATATCCAAACGTGCGGGAACAGCTTAAGTACCATGCCGCTAACAGGGATAGATGGAGGGAATCTGTTGCTGCCCTATGCTCCAGGAGGAGCTAAAGAAATGCTTGCCCGTTTTGAAAAAATTGTTTATACAAGACATAGACAAATGATTTAAAAGGTACTTTAATGGAATTCTTAGATCGTAGAAGGTCTTTAAATAAGTTGATAGAACCAAAGGAAACCATATTCCATAGTTACGAGACATTGATCCTAAAAATCATTGAAATGGAATTTTAAGACTTACTAGATTTTGACAGAAAGCTGGTGATATTTCGTTCTTATTAATTCAGGGGGAGCTATTTAGATGTATAGTTGCTCAAAAGTGCTATTTAATTTTCCAAAATTTTCATTAAAATTCAGTAAATTTTAAATATATTTTGCATAGCTGTGTTCCAAGCTGTCGTAAAATGTATTAAAAGTGCTGTTATTTTATTAAATTTATTTTGTATTATTTCTTTATTTTTCAATCAGCTACTGCATGGCAATCAACGAAGCAAAAATAACACTTTTTTTCAATTCCTCTTTCACACATTACCCACATTGTCCATCATAGCAAATATTTTCCCTCTATATTACTGAAGTTTAATTCTTATTTCATTTTCAATAAGGACATTCTATGATTTATGAAAGTGCTTTTTACCTTTTTCAAAATCCGTTTCTTTGAAACGCTAATCGCTTGTCATGTGTACGAAAGTTTTGCCAGTTAAGTCGTCGATTACAAAGTTAGTTAACAGTATTTTTATTAAAAAAATAAAAAAGGAAAAGATATTATTTAAGTGTAAGTCCTTAGGGGTTCAGTGCGGGAAGGATATGCTACTTAATCGAAACAGAATGCTTTCATAAATTTCAGGACTGCAATAAATTGTAAAGCTCTCTTCTTTTCGTGTATCTTTTGGTTCAAGCAAAAACATCACACAACCAGAGTGCTTGAGGGCATTTCGATTGGTCTCGCATCCTCTTTTGTGGTATACAAGAAAATACAGACCTATGTACGTACAAAATAATAATTCTTCGTTGTTAAAATTTATATCTTTGTGGATGTGGATTTAAACAGAGATTGCCATTCTCTTTCACAGCACGTACCTATACATACCTATTCATAACTTTGTACTGTACATATTTATAAAGGTCAAATTTAGAATTTTACATGACTTATCCTTTTTAAAGCTTATGGGTACAGTATGGCTACGAACTTATTTGATCCAGTGAAATGTTTAAACTTTAATCGAGAGAACACAGTCACTCACAAAATTATTCGGAACACACAGTTTTTTTTTTTAAACATGCATTTTGTTTTATTGTATCGCTTCTTTTTTGAACGAAAACTTTAAATTAGACAAATCTAAGGAGGCGTATTCATAGATGTTGCTTAAGCTGTGGCTACACAAATCTGGAGATCACCTGACGAAGTTTCCATATGATAAACTCCATATTTTCTGGCAACAGCTTATACGATATCATCCCCCAAAGTGATGTTCATTTTTTAAGGTTACTTTGTTACAAAATATAAAACAAAAATTAAGTTTATCAAATTTTACGTTTTCTTTTCCAAAAGGACCGTTAAAATAAAAAAAAAAAAACTTTGCATTCCGAATAATTTTATAGGAGTGACCGTGTACCATGGATAAAAACACTAAAAGTACAGTAAAAGAAAAGCAATTTGACAGCTGAAAAATCACTATTTTAATCCCATTTGCCTCTATAATACGTGTATATAATAAAGCAGTAAAATATTACTTTGAACGTTAATCTGGCAATGCCACCGCCAAAACAGTTTTATTACCTTAGATACCAAATGTAAATAATAACAATTTAAATCTTGAACCACGTTTTGGTAATAAAATAGTCTAATCTAATCTATTGACTTAAAAAAACACATGAATTTAATTTAAAAATTAAAGTATATAAGCCCATAATTTTGCCTTTAAACTATATCAGTTCTGTAAAATTGTTTTCACAGTTTTGTTCTTTTCTTCAAAATAATCTCCGAGACTAAATACAAAAAAAAATATGTTTAAATTTAGTTTGTTCTTCACAGTCGATCTCGATCTGTGGAAGTGTGCGCACGTTATCGGCTTTCACAGTTTTCTTTAATTAAATTCGGAGTGACTTCTCAAAGTTTTATTTTAACCCAGCTATTTTCAATAGTGCAATAGCACAGAGGTAGAGGTGGCCGACCGACAGCCTGAGGATCACAGGTTCGAGTCCCAGTCGGGCAAAAATTATTTGGCTGCTTTTTTTCACAATCGTGAAGTAGAAAACTTTATTGATTGGGAAAAGCAGCAAATGCAAACCAACAACACCGCGGGGACATCGAAAGGTGCCCCAGCAACAACAATGAAGCCAGCTATGGTGCCACCAGCCAAAGCTACGGTCAGTGCCGTAGCAACAACAACAACAAGCAAGCAAGCGATTGCACCACCAGCCATACCATCGTCTAGTGCCGTAGCAACAACGGCAAAAACAGCAACGGCACCAACAGCCGATGTTAAGAATAAGAGGAGAAAGAGGATTAGCTGTGCGCCGAACAGTGTCAAGCGCCGCTCCACTACCACCTCAGCCCAGCTGCCAGCCGGGGTGAAGGAGACGGTGCGCACAGCGAAGACGTCAGCAGCAACAAAAATTCAACAACAATTGGATTCCTCGCCATCCGATGATGACATTGAATACATGTCAGAAGGTGGCGAGGGATTATTCACAACAGGGGAATCCAACAGCAACTTGCTGGTGGACTTAACCTCACCAGAGGCGTCCTCCGAAGAGGAAAATGAGGCGCAAGTTCCAATAGCCGCGCTGGATGAGAAAGCCATCAGCGAAAAAATTGATGCCATTCGGGGGGAGATGGAAAGGCTGAACTCCATAGTTACCCCTCTGATTGAAGCCCTAAAATCGAAACAACAAGCCCGAAGAGAACGTGAGAGGCAGGAGCGCGAGAATAAAAAAGCGCTACAGGCGCCACTCAAAACAGCGCCACAAAAAACAGCGCCACAACAAGGGATGGCGCAGCCACAGCAAAGGCAAGCCCAGCAGCAACAACAGCAGCAGCAACTGCTACAGCAGATCCAACAGGAGCAGCAACAACAACAGCTGCCAACCGAGCAACCAAAAGTGCAACGCACACAAAAACAAAAGCAGCAGCAACAACAAAAACCACAGGAGCGGAGTCAACAGCAGCGGAACGAGCAGCAGCAGGGAGTTCACCAGCAGCAGCCACAGCCGCCCCAAAATAAAAAAGAAAAGGTGCCACCTATTAATACTTACAAAATGGAACTTCAGGAAACCATTGACCTATGTAAGTCGGCCATAGGCCAAAACTTTTTTATTAAGCGATTAAGTAAAGATAGACATGCTATCCACTGCTCTACAGTGGAGCAGCACAAAATTATTAAGGAATTATTAAAGAAATCCACGACTGAGTTCTTCAGTTTTACCCCCAAAGTGGATAAATATCAAACGGTCCTCTTGAAGGGCATAGATTCCTGCACGGAACCCCAGGTGCTCTTAAATGAGCTCCGTCAAAAAGCGAGCGACGATCTCGACTTTATCGGGGTCAAGCCGTTCGCTACAGTCAGAGCCAGACGGGAGAAGCGGTCTTTGCTGTTCTTTCTGGTACAGCTATCGCCCAGCAGCAAACTGGATAGGTTGAGGAGTATCTCCGTCCTCAACTACCAGGTTGTTACTTGGGATAAATTAAAGAGACGCGGCGAAATGCTCCAATGCATGCGCTGCCAAAGGTTTGGCCACGCTGCAGCAAACTGCGAAATGCAGTCACGCTGCGTTAAGTGTGGTGAGGACCACATAAAGGGAGAGTGTAAACTCGGCGAGGAACGGGTCGAAGACATGACCCAGCTTAAATGTGCACTTTGCGGAAAGGAGGGGCACCCTGCTAATTATCGGGGTTGCTCAGCTTTTCAGCAAATTCGAATTAACAAAGCGGCTAAGCAGACAGCGGTAGAGATACGCCCATCAACGCGTGCTCCTACAGCAACGCCCGTCAATCCCCAAATTTCCTACGCCCAAATGGTGGCAGGGAGGGGAAAAACGGTACAGCCTGCAGCTAAGGTAGCCCAACCGGCCCTAGTGCCAAAGGCGCCGGACGCTCAGGCCGAAATAAGAAGCATGTTGCTGGCAATTCAAGGCCAGTTGACAGGACTTCAGACTCAGATAAAGGAGCAGGCGAATAGGGTAGACTATCTCTACTCTGTTTTGCCTAGCCTAACGCAAATTAGAGGTTAAAGGCGCGCTGTCGGAGAGGCCTCTTAGGATCCTTGCTGTGAATGTAAATTCACTGATTAGGACCGAACGTAGAGCTAATCTTTTCCAATTGTTGAAAGACCAAAGTCCAGATGTGTTTATGGCCAGCGAAACTAAGCTGAACCAGAAACATAAGTTGACTAACAACAATTACAATATCGTTAGAAGAGATCGACCCAACTCCACTCAAGGGGGGGGCGTCGCAATCTTCATACGAAAAGGCATTAATCATAAAGTTATATATAATAGTGATCTGCGCAGATTTCGGCTGTTAGAGGCGTGCATCGTATGCATCCCTCTCCAACAGGGGAAGCGAATGTATGTGATCGCGGCTTATGCACCGGCATCACCTCAGCCAACTGATTTTACGACAGAGCTTGAAAAACTTTTCGAATGTCTACACTTGAGCTTGGAAGAAAATTACTTTCTCATGGCCGGTGATTTGAATGCCAAACACCAAGATTGGGGAAATCAAATTCAAAATCAAAGAGGTATCCATCTTTTCAATTGGATGAGTCAATACAACACTGAATATGGTGTCGACCTGCTGGCTACGGATCGGCCATCGTTTCCAAGAAGCGGTGCCTACCTGGATCTATTGCTAATAGACGCAAGACTGACAATTACTGACACTGTGGGTCAAAGTCCAAGAAACTGTTTACGAACGATCGAGTACGACAGTGATCACTGCGGACTCGCCGCCGTAATACAGCTTCCGAACGAGCTCGTGGAGTTGGATGAGTATGTACCTGTGCATACTTACAATTACAGTAAGGTGCGCTGGCCACGCTTTACCAACGCCTTATCTAGCGAAATCAGTTGGAATAACATATCCCCACCAAATGACAGGAATTTGACAAATAACGAAATAGACCAATACCTAGAACAAATGGACGAGACAATCAAACGAACAATGAACAGAACAATACCGAAATACAAGCAACGGGACGCAACCGACATGTATCGAAACGCAACCATTGACGCACTACACAGACAAAAAAGTGGACTTCTGACAAGACTAAAACTCTTGTACCGACGGTTTACTGACCCTCACCATCTGGAGATTAGGACACTGAAGTCGTCGATCAAAAACGTCAACCAACTAATTAAAGAGAACTATCGGTTGTCAATTAATTTGTACTGGGACAACAAAATTCGGGCCGTTAATGCCAGCGACCCGAGCATGTTTCCGCAAATTAACAAGATATTTAGAAGGAATGATCAGAACGATCTTCCGTGTCTCAAGCTTCAGAGAACGACAGACAACAGAGACGTACTTCTGACAGCAGGAATTAATCCAGAGGACGCCGTCTTGGACGATGACCTCTTTATTGTCGAAGATCCGCAGGAGAAAGTGGAGGCTGTGGGGGCTGCTTTCCAGCAAGTGTACAAGGTGAATGCGTGCATTCGCCCGAATCATGACCTGGAAAACAGAGCCTTGCTCCATCACTTCTACCTTCGGAATGACATCACGCAAGAAGAAGAAGTCAGCAGGAGTCGATGGCATATCCAACGTTGTACTTCGACATTTACCTCAAGAAGCGGTAGACATTTATACCACTCTGTTTAACAACGCACTGAATAATGCATATTATCCAGTGCGGTGGAAGACAGCTGTGGTGCATCCTCTCCCGAAAAAGGGAAAGGACAACTCCAATCCGGCGAATCTCCGGTCGATAAGTCTTCTTCCGAGTATCAGCAAGGTATTCGAAAAAGTTATTAATAGAGCTCTGTCTAAGTGGGCAGAGGACAATAATATCATACCGGACAATCAGTTCGGTTTTAAGGCGGGACATGACACTATTCATGCCGCATCGAAACTCGTTTCTGATGTCCAATGGAACAAATCTAAGAAGCAGTGTACGGGTGCCTGTCTGGTTGATTTGGAGAAGGCCTTCGACACCGTATGGTTAGAGGGTCTTTATCTAAAGCTGACCAGACTTGGCATTAGTAAACCACTATTATATATGCTTTATGATATGCTCAATGGCAGAAAGTTTGTTGTCAAGAGTGGCAATGTAACTTCTGCCACAACCTTTAATATTAAAAATGGTCTTCAGCAGGGAGCGGTCAACTCGCCGATTCTATTCAGCATTTACACCAGCGATCTGATAAGTAGTCTAACTCAGGCAATTGCGTATGCCGACGATCTAATTGCGTACAGAACAGCTCCAAAAGTCGAGGTCATCAGGATTCTTTTGCAGCGTGACTTCGAGAAGATTCAGCAATATTGCGATGACTGGAAGTTGAAAATCAACTTTCAGAAATCAGAAACTATCTTGTTTAGGACTCCGTTGCTTAGAGCCACAAGGGATACGAGAAAGAACTGGCGCAAGCTGGTGATCGTAGGGCCAAATGGACATCCACTGGCGAGTAAAAGTGTAGTAAAGTACCTTGGCATCTGGATGGATCAGTATTTGTATTTCGACAGACATATAAATGCTGCTCTGACCAGGGCTCGGGGAGCCTTTGCCCTGACGAAACGGTTGTTTTATAGCAGCCGGCTTGACAGCAGGGTGAAGGTGATTTGCTACATGGCCCTTATCCGGCCGATGATTGCCTATGGATGCCCGGTTTGGTTCAACGTTGCCCCATCTCAAATGGAAAAGATTCGGGTGTTTGAGAGGCAGTGTCTTCGACGCTGCCTTGGATTGCACAGAACACCAGAGTCGGAGTACAAACACTACTATTCCAACCTGGCTCTATACAACGGGGCCAACATAAACAGGATAGATAATTTCTTGCTGAAGCTTATTCGAGGTCACATTGCAAGAGCGATGTCCTCGTCTAACAGCTTAATTTTCGGGGCTTACTACCCCAACAACGAATACTACGAGAGTGTGCGTCTAAGCTGCTTTATTCCGCCCGATGCATTCCTCCACCTAGACAGTCGAGGGCTGATCCAGGATAGAGCGGCGGTTCCGCTTATCTACCACGTCGGCCGTAGAACTGTAGATCGGCAGCTCCTTTACAGTCGAGACGTCCTCGCACAAGACGGAGCTGAGCACCTTCGGTTCAGTAGGACTGTGTCCGAACGGGACCGAAGAGATAGGGTAAAGCAGGAGAACCAGTTCTGGTGGTTGAAAAACGAAGATGAAGTTCCTTCAGACATTTAATAGTTGACCTTGCTATTTTCTCTTGTATGGCCGACTTACATAGGTTTAGGTTGTTAATTTTAAGTAGGGACAGTCAGGGTGGCAAAAAAAAAAAAAAAAAAAAAAAAAAAAAAAAAAAATTATAAAATCAACAAAAATACAAAAAAATTATAAAAACCGGAAAATGCTTGCTGTGGCTGTTCTAGTTTGTAAGTAGCGTATAAGTAGGTTGTAATTAGTTTAAAATTAGTTGTAAGTAGTTTTAATTAGCTTTAATTTAGTTTTATGTAGTTTGTAAGTTTTATATAAAACCAAAAAATAAAGACATAGATACCGAGTTTTTTTGTGAAATTCTTCTCGGTAAAAAATAAAACCGACCTGGATTTAGTATTTAGATAGTTCTTAGGCCGAAAGGCAGTAGCATTAAGTTATTCTAGTTTAACTTAGAGCGCCCGACTGGGGCCAGTAAGTTAGTTTTAAGATATTGATAAGTAGGCTAGTTTTTATGAATTTTTGTCTAGCTTTAAGATAATTCTAAGATAATTGAAAAATAAAAATGAATTTGCAAAAAAAAAAAAAAAAAAAAAGTTTGTTCTTCACCATAGTACTTGTGGCTATCTTGGATTTTTGTAGCGTTGCGGCTATTCAAGCTGTAGATGGCGTTGTCCATACTTTGGTTACTCCTGTTACTACCGCCGTTCTTGGCTAGTCTTTCTGATGAATATGAAATGCTCATTAAAAAAATAGCTGAAATGAAACGTTAATGTTTATGTTAAACATAAACGCTTATGTTCTACTTTTTTATCGTTCTAAGCTGTCACAAAAGCTCTTATGTTGAACTTAAATATTTAAGTTTTATTTCAGCAAATGGGCGTAAGGACATTTAAATAAAAATAAATCTTAATTTATCTAAAATGTAAATTAATACATACCTATACATGTAAAAAAAAGGGCAATGAAATAAATAAAAATACAAACAAGTTTATAGTTTTATTAATGAAACAGAGCAGCTGCCATTAAGCTTTTTGGCTGGAATTGAAGCTTTTTTACATGGACCTTCAAGTTTCAACTTGATCATCCAGACTCTCTCCAGTTGTGCACTTAGTCTAATATATTTCGTTTTGGATTGAAACATTTTGTCAGTCATTTTTGGATTTTTATTTTGAGCCTACACCAAACGCGTTAGTATCGATGCATAACGTATGGCGCCGGGTGTAGGACAATGGATTTTTCAGAATTAATAAACATATGTACCTATCAAAGTGAATGAAATTCAGGAGCCTATTGACTAGGTATTCTGAAGAACATCCTTGGATTCACCATAAGACCGACTAGGCCCTAAGGCATCACCACAGAGGGGACACCAACAAAAAGCCGATAAATATAAAACAAGAAATTCACAATTTAGTCAAATTTTCATTTTAAAAATATAGTTCTAGAAAATTGTTTTAAAAAAAAATTGAAATATAAGAAAAAAAATAACTTTTACAAGAAACAAAATGAAACCTGAAAGTAAAATATATGATTGGCAACCCTAGTGTGCTTATTATCAAGTCAATTTCACGACCGCTCTTTTACAAATTCGCTAATTATTGTATTAAAGCCTGTTAAAAAATGTGTGGCGCAGCTTTGTTTGGATAAACACTTCCGAAATAAGTCAACATTTTGCGGTGGAAAACAAAATGAACCGCACATCTCTAAAAAACTTAAACAAAATAACTCCACAAACACAAAAAAGGACACATGTGGATGTGGATATGGTAGAATTAAGGCATTTGATCGACAAATCTATTTCAAAGTTACTTGACTGCTAATTGAAAGATTTGCCAACGAAAGCGAACTTGGATGGGATTCATAATGAAATTCAAAATCTTCAAAGAAGCAATTCGGATTTGCAAGTAGAAGTACAAAACTAAACCTTAAAACTCGCTGCAATTTATTGGAACGACAGATAGAGTTTCTGAAGATGAAGGCTAATGAAAGCAATGTTGTTGTTCACCTTCCTTTACAAGGAGGTGGAGGTAACGTACTTTCCTACTACAAGGAATTGACGAATCTTCTCAAAATTCAGAAAAGAAAATTTTGTATCGTTATGCACTATTACCTCAAAAAGCTGGTAGGTAAGTACTTTTAGGTTAGAATGGCTTAAAAACTTGAGCTTAAGTTGAATTCTTATTCAAGGCATCAAAATCATTCGGAAAGTATTATCAGAAATAGTTTTTTTTCTGAACCGTGTTATCCTCGTCGTCTCAGCAGTTCTTAACATTTCAGAAATTTAGGAATTTGGTATTGTGATTCTCAAATAGTTTCCTCAATTCTTATTTCTATTTCTAGATTTTAAGCAAATTCAAAGAGAAGAAAAAAGAACATGAGCTAAGATGCCAATCTTCCTTCAGCTAAATAAATACCATTCTCTTTAATAGAATTTCGGGTACTTCTTTTGAAAATGCACCCAAACCTAGAGGAACTGATGGAAAATAATACATAAAAGGTCTTGATTGTGTTGAAATTGTGTCAACAGGATCTTATATTGGATGGCGAATGAATGGCATTCTTTGCAAAGAGGAAGATGACTTTGACGACAAACGGCACGACGACGACGTGATGCACGCGACGTGATGATGGTGAAGCACCTTGTTCGGCAAATAGAAAACACTTGAAATTGAAATTAATTTCTATCAAACGGTACTCAACGGGTGTGTCAAGCTTGGAAAGTGGTGTCCTTTAGTTGGCAATTTGCTTTTGAAGGTGTGATCTCTAAAGCAATGGCCCTCAAAACAGGAAGCGATTGCAAATCAAGAGGACGGAAGAAAAAGCAATAATTGTTTTTTCTTTGTTCCTGGGTGCACAAGGAATTTATGAATTTCATAATCGTAAGTACGAACACAAATTTGTAGAAATAAACTGAGATAAAAGTAGCAAATACCAAACTGTGTAAATTTTATTTTCAGGCGATATAAATACTCAAAACCCTGTTGCTACGTAAAAGAGGATAACGTTGTAAGCCAGCAACACACCTGTTTGTATATCGCCCAAACAATATTTCAATCTCTGCTTTCCTTAAGAAAAATAAAAATAGGCAAAATATCAGAATTTATCGCTGATATTTAAAGCTTAATTTTAACGTGCTTTCTTAACAATATTTCAGCTTAAATCATGAAATAGGTATATTCATTTTATTGGCCTTGTATAATGGAAGAAAAAACTGACTTCAAGCCGTCAGCCAAGTGAAAAAAGGTAACCAGCAAAAATGAATGCATATAACCTTTAGCTCTTTGGAATGTGTAGGTATATGGGTTTGGGAAATTGCTCTATACGGCCCTAAGATTTATGAAGCAAACCCAATGCCCAAATAATCCTATTAGTGTATGGCAAGGTTGGATGTTTACCACAATTTCACTACTAGCGAGGGTTGTTTGTAACGAACGCAGGTTACATATTATTATTTTTGTTGTTTTTTTTTTTGCTGTACGTCCCTTATTTCAATTTACTTTGAATTCTGGGTTGAGATATGAACCATAAAACTTTACGAGTACGGTTAAGGAAGGGTTCAAACTTCAACAATATTTTGAAGCAAAGCAAAAAAAAATATCAAGAAGGAAATAACTTTAAAGTATGTAGAAAAGCATCCACACTCATGATTAAATGATTTTATATTTACATATTCTTAAAGTACTTATGTGTGTGCGTGTGTAGCTTTTGCACCTTAAAAGTGGTATTTTTGGTCAAACACTTGGTTTAATTTATACACGACACTAAGCACAAAATTAAAGTTGAAAAAATTATATGATAAAATGCAGATGAAAGCTATAGGAAAGCACATAAACCAAATCAAGTATTTTGAAATGTTTTAAATACTTTAATTTTTCTCTAAAATAATGGTCGGTGTGAAGCAACTGTTAAGCAAAATTTAGCTCAATATTTTATGCAATTTCTCCAACTTATTCCTGGGTTGGGCTTTTGAACTACGTGAAGGGTTGAATATATTTTTAGAACCAAATGTGATTGTGTCCATTTAGCATAGAATTTATGTAGTCGTACCATAAATACTGTTACATAAAGAAACAAAAACAAAGAAAAACAGAACTAGTACTTCTTTTTAAAAATATTTATATTATTAAAGATAACTTAATGAAAGAATAATGATATTTTCGCAAGTTCATTAAAAAGTTCATGCTGCTTGAACTACTCGGATTAAACTTTACTTTGAAGTACACAGTGCTTTTTAAGAATAAGTCTTTATCACATATCTATACCTACATTTCTGTTTAGTCCTTCTGTTGACGTCCTTTAAAGTGCTTTCATGGTTTCTATCCCGCTAGACCATATTTACAAGGATGGTTAAGGCCTCTCTAAGTTTCTAAAGATTTCGTAGCGTTTATTTTATTACTTTTTTTTAGTTGTGCTTGTCCTCAACCCGAAAAAAAATTGTTTCATCGGATAAAAACATTTTTTGATATTTCTTGCTAGCGTAACGAGAAATTAAAGATTTAAAGTTATCCTGCTGAACGATGAAAGGCTGTCATGCTAAGATCAATATTAATGAGTCACAATTCACAACATCGATGTTTTGTTTATTCTTATCTCCCTGACCATCACTTTCTGTACCACAAGGGTTTTTTCGAATGCGAGCTTCCCCTAACATCGCTTTCAGTCTATACACCCTTTTGAATCTACTTATAAACTTCATTTTCATGTTTCATCAATCAGATTTTTTTTTTTTTTTTTTTTTTTTTTATTAAGTTAAGTTGGTTCTCCTACTCTACTCTCTTCGGTCCTGTTCGTACAGTCCTACTGAACAGAAGGTGCTCAGTTTCGTCTTGTGCGTCTCGACTGTTAAAGAGCCGTCGATCCACAGACGGCCGACGTGGTAGGTTATCGGAACCGCCACTTTATCCTGGATCCACCCTCGACTGTCTAGATGGAGGAGTGCATCGGGCGCACACTCTCGTAGTATTCGTAGAAAAATTAAACTGTTGGCCGAGGACATAGCTCTTGCAATGTGACCCGAATGAGAATCAGCAAAAAATTATCTATCCTGTTTATGTTGGCCCTATTGTTTAGAACCAGTTTGGAATAGTAATATTTGTACTCACGTTCTGATGTTCCGTGCAATCCAAGGAAGCGTCGAAGACACTGCCTTTCAAACACCCGAATCTTTTTCATTTGGGATGGGGCAACGTTGACCCAAACATTCATAGGCAATCATCGGCCAGATAAGGGCCATGCAGCAAAACATCTTTACCCTACTGTCGAGCCGGCTGCTATAAAACAACCGTTTTGTCATTTATTTGTCTGTTGAAATACAAATACTGATCGATCCACATGCCAAGCTACTTTACTTCACTTTTAATCGCCAGTGGCAGTCCATTTGGCCCTACGATCACCAGCTTGCACCAGTTCTTTCTCGTATCCCTTTAAGATCCATGCAATGGAGTCCTAACTTCCTGTCATCGAAATATTGCTGAATCTTCTTGAAGTTACGCTGCAAAAGAATCCTAATAAATTCGACTTTTGGAGCTGTTCTGTAAGCAATTAGATCGCTGACATACGCAATTGCTTGAGTTGGAGTACTTATCAGATTGCTGGTGTAAATGCTGAATAGAATCGGCGAGATGACCGCTCCCTGCTGAAGAACGTTTTTAATATTTAAAGTTGTGGCTGAAGTCACATTGCCATTCTTGACAATAAACTTTCTACCATTGAACATACCATAATGCATTAATATCGGTTTACTAATGCCAAGTCTGGTCAGCTAAAGCAAAGTTTATGTTAAGACACCGTTACATTCACAAAAACTGACTGTTTGGCATGCTTAATGGGTTGGTGGAATAAAAGCTCCATACTTTTTTAAAAACGATGCTGGCCAGAACGTTATAGTCAATGGTGATCGCTATAGAGCCATGGTAACTGATTTTCTCGTTCATCAAATCAACAGCTATTAAGTGCAGGACGCGTGGTTTCAACAGGGCGGCACAACATGTCACACAGCTCGTGCCATAATTGAATTATTGAAAAAAACATTTGGTAGCCGCATAGTTTCATATTAAGAACCCGTGAATTGGTCTCTATAAGATCGTGCGATTTAGCTCCGCTCGACACAATCGCTTCAGTTTCGTTTGAAAAAATATTAAGTGGGAACATATTTTTTTCAACTCTGCATGAATTGTAACCTTTAATGAAGTATAAAAAAAGATGAACGTTAAAACTGCATTTTTATTTCAAAATATTAATTTAAATTTTGAATCATAGATTTATTTTATTAAAATTTTTAAATTCAGCTGTACATACATACATAGGTAGATAAATGCATACATAGCTACATATTTCTGCTCTGTCACATTCTACCTAAATGTCAACTTAATATTACCAACCTTTGTCCTTGCATTCCTGATAAAAATTATTTTAATATTTTTTTATTTTGTTGAACTAAAAGCCTGGTCATGTCAAAAGTACAATTTATTCAACCGAAAAAAAAGTCCCATGAGTGAATCCTTCCATCAACCTACTCGACATAACATCAATTACAAAACAATAAATCACAACATGCTGAGAAAAACAGAAACACCAACAGTTTTACATAATTGAAACATTTATTCAATTCAACAGTGCAAAGGATATCAATTTTTTTCAATTTGAGTTACACACAATACCTACAACAAAACAGAAAGTTCTATATAAAAATTTTAAATACATATACATTTTACATATCGTTGTTATGCCACGATTTTTGCTAACTTTTGTGTAAATAAAAACAATGCCTGGCAGCCCTAAACAGAAATATACAAATATGTTACAACAAACGTAAGAATAAAACAACAACAGCAACAACAAGGAAAAAACTAATATCCTTGTAAAATAATGTTCGTATCGACGATGGTGACATTACCTGAAAATGAAACAGTTTGCATGACACACACAATTCCTAAAATGGAACACGTTATCGCCGCGTTGTCGTTTGTTGAAGTCGTCGTCGTCGGTCTAGGTGGTCGTCTCATCTGTCGAAGCGTCAGAGTCGTCGTCGTCGTCAAAAGGACGAAGCAAATGGGTGCGGGTGGGGATGAGGAATGTGCTTTGTTTGACATTCACTTACTTGATCGTATAATGTTTATGCATTCAAAATCAAGATACTTGTGTTGATGTGGAACGTGTGCGGGTACATTTTGCATATTAGCAATGCATTTATGCAATTTTAATTGAATAAACAAATTCTGATGTAGGTACGATGCCAGTTGTTGTCAGTAAGGATTTATAATTAAAACAACAAAACGGATTCATTTCGAATATGAATGCTTTGAAGGATTTAGTTTTTAAAACTCTTCCATTCGGTGTGATATCACTAATTGGTTTATGAATACAACAAATTTGAATGAGTTGATGAATCGAAAATAAAACTTGATGGAGGATTTTTTTTTGCAATTCCAGCAAATTGTGGTGAATTAAGAAATCAGAAAAACATAAATATTAAGGAATGCAAACATTTGGTGAAACTTTTTTATATCAATTATCCGAATACTAAAAAAAATTATTTTGTTTAATTTTAACAATCTTTCAATAGCCCGTATCGACTTTTAACTAATTTTTGGGTATAGGAAAAATGCGTCACGTGCTTTTTGCTTTCTACCCAGAGTTCTGCGCACTTGTCTCACTAAAGTCATCCTGAAGAAAACATCAAACTTTTTTGGATGGTTCTCAAAGGGTCTTAGAAGCAAGTACTAATGCTCAGGTACTGGGTTTTCGGGTTTTTTTTTTTATCATTACAACCCTGGTGGTACTAAAAATAGCAGACTAGTACCAAACAAAATTTTCGCTGTAAATTTTACAAACTGTGGCAGTCAAATTAACAATTTATTGCGAAATTGTGTATTTAACAGCTAATGGGTTCACATTCACAATAAATTGCAAGTTGAACAACATTTATTGTCATTTTTGCAATAAACTTGTCAAAATAATAATAATTTCTTGTTGTAAAATTAACAGTGCATTGTCAATTTACTCTGTTAAATCTACAGATTTAAAATTAATAATCAACTTTGAAAAATTGTAAAACCTACAACCAAAATGATAAAAGTACAGAAATCTGTACAATCAAAATTTGTGAAATGCACAACACACGCATTCAAATCTACAACTATTTTATGTTGAAACTGTATTGAATAGTGGATATGACAGCTTATTTAACATTCTACGTACAAGAATACTAGAATATTTGTATAGTTTTCAGAGTGGTTTTCTTTTTTCTTTTCATTTTATAACAAAGCCTTGAAGTATAAAGGTCTTCGGTATATTTTTTAATGTAAAGTAAATTTTTTTTTCGAAATTAATAGTGAAAGTTATATCCTTTTTCGTAACTTTTATAATTGTTAATAAAATACCAATTATTAAGTATTTTTAGATCTTTTGTGTTTTTATTTTTAAAAACTGTGGTATTGTGGTAATTTTATCGCTAATACTAAAAGATTATATTATTTTAAATATTTGATAATAAGCTCTTAAATCCACTTATTCACCTATACAATTGTAAATACATTAATTGATGAAACAAAAGCTCTTAGAATAAAGTTTATATTATTTTTGTGTAAAAATAATTTAAAAAATCATACAAAAATTTAAAACCTTAGACTTTTAGTTTGGAGAGCGGGAAGACATCAAATTAGAATGATTTGGCGTGTAGCTTGTTCAGGAAAATGAGATCTCGGTGAGTGAGCAAGCGAATCCAATATTTTCTTTCCTCTGTAATTTGACAGACATTTTTCTGAGGAATCCTGTTCACGGAACTGAGATTGCTGAGGGCTTTGAGATCTCATTTTCCTGAATATGCCTATTATGTATTTTCTACGAATTAGCCACAAATAATGTTGTGAGTTAAACAACAAATGTAGCCTGCAGTTTCGGCAAATTGAGCTGTTAGATCGACGATAAAAATTGCATTTTAAGATTTCTACAAATCAGAGTTGTAGGTTTCACGTTACAAATTGCATTTTGACAACGATACGTTATGAATAATACAAAAAAAGAGCTGAAGATTTGATGGTACAAATTATATTTTGACAGCAAAATGTTGTGAATAATACAACAAAAGCCTGTAGTTTCAACAATGAATGTTTTTGAGTTCACAACTTTTCTAGTTGTAAGATCTACAACATATGTTGTAATTTTTATCATTAGGTTTTGAAATCAACACCCATACCTCTATAAAATTAAAAACATTGGATGTCGGGTGGATTATGAAAGTTAATGCAGTCGAATCTACAGTGGTTTTCAACATTTTTACAATAATTTTTTTTGGGTGAAATGACTCTGGTACATCAACGATACTAAGCCTCTGGTAGAACTCAAATCAGCAAGCTTACACATATTGTTACATCGAGAAAATATATGTATATCTATGGAGGCTTTGTTATATCAGCTGATTGCACCAGAGGATAAAAGCTCTGAATCATGAAGAAGTACCTTCCAAGCTCCTTGTGGCACTCAAACCAGCATGGAAAAATGATTTAATAGATAAAACAGTTTAACAGTCCATAGCTGTAACTATGACGTTTGCTTTCAAACCCCTAAGAACTGGTCAAGGGAAGCTTAAGTAAGCTCCTAGAAATCAAACAAAATTGATCAAGCCAAATTCACAATTTTCCTTTGAATTTGAAATGACAGGCAAATGTTTTGGTTTATTCGATTTTTAAAATTATAGTCGCACGCAGTTGTAATGATTTGTTCACAGATGAATCAATTGAAATTTTCAACAAATAAAAATTGCCTTTAATTCTTTTTGTACATTTCTGAAAGAATAAAACGCTTCCAATACGAGAATTGATGTCAATAAAAAAAAAACAATAAACCACTACTAATAAAACAAGTAAGCATACCTTACAGTTCTTGGTTACGGAACTTCAGAAGTTTCAAGGACATTTGTTCACATCGTGGCTGATCTTTTTTTCGTAGAAAAACAACTTATCATTTCAAAATTGAATTGAAAAATAAATACCTCGAGTAAATTTAACTTCAAATGGACCATAAATATTTCAATTAAATTGAATCACACCTCATATCACTGCATACACAAAAACACCATAAGTGCAGTTAATCCATCACAACAAAACAAAACCACAAACAAAATGACTAGCTTAACATGAGTTCTCCCAAAATATCACTGCTGCAGAATTTCAACAACCATCTTGTGGACAATACACATTTTGCATATATTGAAGAGAAACACAAACTATAGCTTCGAAAAAGATGAAGTAGAAAAAGGTAACGAAGTGACCGTCCAAGCAACATAGCTGATAAACCAAAAGAGATGTTTATATACCCAGCTCACCAGCCAGCACCCAGCAGCACAACATGAATAAATCAATCACCGATAGCAGTACTTCGTGATGTTATATATACCCGTCATATCCAACTACATCCGGTTCCGAGGATACGATATACGACAGCCCAGGCTTTAAAAACTGACAAAAGAACAAACATAACTGTTCAGGGTTTGGTTTAGTTTGGATTTTGCGATGAAAAATCACTGTGAAATGTGATGTGGTGACTCCATGCAGAGAGTGACACAAAACATACCTATCGCATAGGAAAAGAATGTTTTCCACGGATATGAGTGATGCCACTCCGTCCGCCTGTTGGTCATGGGCTCTCGTCAGTTTCAGAGGTTATCTGGTGATGGTTTTGCTCTGATATTTCCCTATCGAAAAATATTCTTTGATGGTTTCGGGTGGGGCTTTTACGGTCAACGGGCTTTCAATTATGTCAAATATGTTCAATGAATGATGAATGTGTTGATGAAATCAACTTTGCAAAAATATCTGAAGTATTCATTAATCAAAGCAAAAATATTTGTGTAATTTTTGATAAATGCCTATAAAAAAAATACAGAAATGTTTCAATTGAATTAGTGAATGCTTTATTAAAGGTCGTCCTTAAACCCAACAACTCTAATTGGGAACTTCCATACACTAAATTGCCAGACAGTTTTTGTAGGTCCACATCTGACTACCAATATGCTTTGCAGAGCTCAAAATAATTTTCAGCAAATTTACGTATGTATGTCTACGTGCCCTTAAGCAATTACTTGCTCAAATAGAAATTGATAGAATCACAGAGATTTTCATCCAAAGGTCGTTTCTATGGACCGATTTAATTAAGTTTAATTTTGAAAGTGTAAATCTAGTGACCAGCTACCTGCTGGTCACTGGATTTACGCTTTGCATTTTATGCTCTCCCTTAACAAAGCTAACCTCAAGTCTGATTCAATTTATACCTCTGACTTTGTCAGATTTTAAACTAAATCTAATTGTTAAAATATGAGAGTGTGTATGTTGATAATGAATTTATTTATTTGTCATAACTTTAGTATTATTTATATATTCATCATCTGATTGGGGACCCAGGAATATTGATATTTATATTCATCACAAAAAAATATTACGTATACGCCCGAGTGAATATATTCTTTGGTTGCATTTTGTATTTAATTTGTATGTGCATCTGTTCATCGTAATTAAATAACTGGAAATCAGTAGGGCTACATAGAAGAGAATACAATATCCTGGTAGTAAATGTGAAGCTCAGAGTAATAGTTCCTTTAACCATAACTAGAGACATAACCATTATTGATTTTCTTATATCTGTAGTAGAGATTTGATGGGAAGGATAACTCAACTTTATGTTTTCCTCATAATAATCGTCTACCATACATATGTATATGTGTACCTAGAGCAACATATTGATTTCATGTACCTACACTCAATTCACAGAATACACATTGTCGTTATTTATTTGTGTGTATGCCTAACTCACGATTATATATAAATTGATTAGGAGAATATTTAATTTCATTTAATTTTTCAATTTCGCTTGTCTGCCAAGATTTTTAAAAATGGTCACTTAATAACCTTTTAACATAACAATTACCTTTTTTCGGTTTCTCTTAGCGCCATACTCACCTATTCAGAACTGAAAATCAATTCTTATATATTCGTTACGAGGCTCGTCATTGATGACTTGAGTCTACTGAGTTCTGATTCTGAGAAGAACTGAAATACTCCAGACAGCACAACTCTAACATACATATCATATTTTCTTGGAAATAAAATACCTTCAATGATATATTTTTTACGGTTTCTATTTATTTCTTATAAAATAAGCCAATAACTCAGAGTTATTTTTAAAATTAAATAATATCGCTCACTTAAAGACCTACAAAATTATGTTTTTTTAAATAAATCTCAGACCAAGACCCAAATGAAATTCGACCAATTCAATATCTTTAAGTGAGAAATTAATTGAAAATAAAGGTCAACTGTTATTTGTTATCTTTGTGAAAAACAATTGAACTGCATGGGAAATAGCCCATCGTTGTTAGTAGTTGTCAGTCATTATGGGCAGTTTCTTTTTGGGGTTAAGTCAATAACGGTTTATGGTCTGTTATTAAGGTAAACGTTCGTTTGTATAATTACTGATGACATTTTTTAACTCCATATATAGTGGGAAGTGCCTCTTTTTCGATTTGGCTATATTTTTGTTGACGTATGTCGAGCGTTTTCGACGCGAAAGCTATTGGGAATTCACATCCACACTCATCGTTGTGTGCTATCACTGCTTTTATTCCAGCAAATAGGATGTATGAGTAGCTAATAATATCGGCAACTCCGGTCATTAATGAACGAGGCAAGTAGCATCAGTCAGTTGCTGTTTAAGATTTTCGATTGCTTTATTTTGTCGAGAACCCCATATAATAGGTAAATTTTTCTTACGTATACGGTTAAGTGGTGCTACCACTTCAGAAATACTACGGAGCACTCGTAACTCCAAAAGGAAGTCTTTGGTAAAAGTCCAAGTGGTGTATTAACTACATCTAATTAACTACATCTAATTCTACATTTACAGGTAAGCATCTGCAAGATCTATTTTTGAAAATCGCTGTCCACCCGCAAGCTTATGAAACGATTCTTCTGTTCTTGGAATTAGGTATTGATCTACTTATAAATGAGGGTTTATTGTAACCTTGAAGTCACTGCATATGTGTAGGCCCTTATACTACATTTAGAAACAACAACAATAGGTGTAGCCCATTCGGTGAATCTGATCGGTTTCCAGATCTCAGCATTCTATAGGTGCTTAGCTTCTTCTTTAAATGCATCCAATAAAGCAAATGGAGTAGGTCTAAGTTTCAAACAAATCTAAGTTCTTAATATTTCCTTTCAATCATCAAATTGTAGTTCATAATTTGTTTGATAACTATCTAATTCTAAAATATAATGTGACATTTATAGTGTCAAACAAGCATGTAAGATTGTGAAGATTCATAATATACTTACAAAACCCATAGCAGAAACTGTCCTCCATTATTGTGTAAA
This sequence comes from Dasysyrphus albostriatus, assembly GCA_946251815.1. Taxonomy (NCBI): domain Eukaryota; kingdom Metazoa; phylum Arthropoda; class Insecta; order Diptera; family Syrphidae; genus Dasysyrphus; species Dasysyrphus albostriatus. Next base: position 147,499,395 of record OX276336.1, read on the forward strand.
CAAGTTTGTTTCTATCTAAATTTTCTCAGCACGACGACGATGATGTCTTCGTGTGCATTGTTATGTCATCGTTGTCAGTTTTCCATAAGAAAAAACACCACAACATTCTGTGTGACACTTTTAACCAGGGTTTTCTCTTTGTTTGTGCTCAAAACTGTCACTGACACTCTATACACACATTGCATTTTCCCTTATACGCAGTCATCCACAAACAAACCACTTAAGTTGAAAGAGCTTTGGATACAAAATGTATCTGAGTTTTATCCATTTCCTCGATACATACTAGCTTTGGTTTTGCCTGAGCCTGGGTTCTATGCATCCTTCTATTCCATATAGACGATATAGAGATACATACTAGATCAAAGCACTCAAAGGTTGTCATAGCCTGACGAGGATGATGACGCCAACGCTAACGCCACAGTACCAGCGATAAAATGAACAATGTTCTCGTATTTATTCCCCTGTCCTACGTGCCACATATCTGTCGCTATCTGGCACACACACACATAATACTCGTATCCTTGGGGATTTGTGTTGACGGTTGGTGTTGTTCCGAGAAATTTCATTTCAATTTGCTGGCCAAGAAAAATAAGAAACAAATAAACGTCAGTGCATGAATGTACATGTGTGTCTGGTATCTGGAAGATTTGATAACCTTTGTGAGATTAGAATTTGTTCACATGTATGGCATTATCCATACCTAACTGACAATGATGTTCTGTGGAGCACCAGAGCTATAGAATTATCTTGTCCGGTTATATTGCTTGGAAATCATAAGGCCCAGGTTTATTGTTTCAAGTTTCTGATAGTTGCTGATGGTCGAAGAATGGACTTAGTGAAAGATTACATTGTGCCGGCTGTCATTTCAAATTGAATTTACACTTCTTGTTGGAGGGAAGCTAAGAAAAATAAAAGTAGTACATCAATTGAGGACTTAAAAGAAGGTAAGGTTTGTGTGAATAATCAACTTCAGTGACATACTCATACAAACATATGTATAGTTGGAAATGTTCCTTTTTCATACCTCATACCCAACCAATTTGTAGATATGAGCTCTTGTAAGAAAAGGAATTTACTAAAAGCTTCATGAATGCCATACCTTTAAGTTTATTTTAGACCTACGAGGTTTTGAAATAAGCCAATGATACTCAAACCAAAGAAAATTTGTCTTTTAATTTGTCTTTATTTTTAAAACATACAAAGTTAGAAAATAGACATATTTTTGACTGGTAAAACAATAAGTTTCATTTATAGCTTTAAGCTAAAACCATTATTTATTTGTTATCAAGCTGCTTAACGTTTCAATAGTGTGGTTTTAAAATGTCAGAGAAAATATTCAAAATTTTTGTTTTTACAGGTTTTCCTTATGTCTGTTTTCTGTTTATTTTTTTTTTAAGTTGCAATGATTTTGAAGTTCTTTTGGAGTTGTTTGGGATGGGAAAACACCTGACTGTTCTTTAAATGCTTAAAATTTTACCATACTTACTTACCTCCAAACTTATTAAGTATCTGTATCTACCTGAAAGGTTATCAAACTCTATACGACATAGCAAATAAATTTGGTGTATTGCCTCTTTCAGTGTGTCCCCTCCATTTTGTCCCCCTACTTCTGGAATCAACTTATTTTACATAATTTTAATTTTTTAAAACTAACTTAATGCAAACTTTGACAAATCACCAATTGAATCAATTGCAAGCGAATAATGGATACTCTATTACTAAAAAGGTTTCCATAGTTTCTTGTCAGTTTGGGCACAGCTTGACTAATCAAATTACAAACCAAATATAAAATAAAAACAAAGAAGTGAACTATGTACATAATATAATTATAATACCTATACATATTGTACCTTTACTGTAAACATAAAGCCAATCAAATTAATTTTTGGTAAAATAGTACCTCAATTTAATAAATTTCCATCGCATTCTTATAGCAAGCTTCAAAACATTACTCTCTCAATGCGTCGAGTTAGTAATTCATAATTTACTTATAACAATAAACGTATGTATTTTTATACTATACGTACACTCCTAATCAAATTGCAATGTACATTTCAAATGATCACTGGTTTCCATAAACAAATGATGCAAATTCAAGTTCGTGTTACCAGTTAATAAAACAACCTCGATATACAGTAGACGCTCGATATAGTGAAGTAATACAAACCAGTGCGAAGATTAAGCAATTTGGGGGGGTGAAGTGAGATGACTTGCCTTACTCGCCGACTATCTCACTTCACTCGAAAAAGTGATTTAGCTATTGAAGTGAAATGAGTAAGTTCCAATCTAGTTTCGTACTAATTATAAAATAGAAAGAATTATACCCCTTAGTCGCACTCTTAACATTTGACATTCTATTTCACATCAAGGTGGGTGCGAAATGAAATAAAAATACAATAATATAAATAAAAATTGCAATCTTAAAAATGTAGTTTCTTTGATTTGAGAAATTTAATACGTCGTAATCAAAGATTATAATGTGGATTTTTAACCCTTGAAAAGTAAAAAGTGTCAAAAACGATTTATTTAATAAACATCTGTATATACATATGCACATAATACATATGATAGTCAAAATTAAAATCTAGTTGTTTTTATCTACGTTATTTTTGTTTATTTCATTTTCTATCCATGAATATGATGAGACAAAAGTTCTTGGGAAAAAGCCAAAATACTTATCGAAACGTGTAAATTTACACAAACACCAAGTCACTGCTGATCTATCCGGCGAGTAACCTGACCTGACATTTCATTTACCCGCCCACTCACTTACTTTTACTAGCTAAATCGATTTTCGACGAAAAGTGACTCATCTCACTCACTCCCTACGGTTTCGAATTAACTAAATCTCAGCACAGATTTTTTCACTCTTTTGAAACTGTTCACTTTTTGGAGTGGGAATTTTAAAAGGTTTTCTAAAGATAAATTGAAGCGAGATGCTGATTTTGTTGGATATTTAAGCGTAAGACAAAGATTTCAATCAGTGTTTAAAAAGAAAACAGAAACAATTCCTGAGTGTTCTAAGGCAATGGGTGATATGAATAAAACAGAGCACCTGGTCAAAACTGAACTTTACGAAGCAGGTGCTTAATTTGGATTAGATAAAATACTTGAGAAGATGCTCAACGATTGACCATCCACATGTTTGATGAGAACCTTCTTTGGGTAAGCACCTGCTCCATTGTAAGGTATGAATTAACAGAAGCACGTGCTCTATCGAGAGGAGCACCTGCTCCTCAGTTGTAAGTTAGCTCAGTTAGTTGCTCAACGTAGAAGTAAAAGACGTTTAATAAAATGTCGATTTCTTAAAGAACCATTTTATTTTTAATAATTAAGAATGGAAAGTTAGTGCCCTAACAAATAATGAAAAAAATGCGGATTTTTCTTTGCTACATAGAAGATTTTGATCTTTAAAACTAAAGCTGTGGAAGATATTGGAGTTATGTACATCCGTCCACGGTTCTTAAAACCATTTCTTTTGAAGTTGCGGTAGCAGCTCAAAAATAATTCAATTGGATTGATTTCCCTACAACTACTGAAGAACTGCAGATTGTAAACCATCAAAGGATGACAAGAAAAATATCATTAAATTAACGTTATAATAAAATGTGGGAAAAATTAGAATGTCTGAACAAAGAGTAATTATTTTATGTGAATATGGCGTCAGCAAAAGTTCCTTCTTTTGCCGATTCACCATCCGATGTTAACAAAACAGATCAATAATCGACACTTGTTCTGGATCATATGGATAAAGAATACACAGTCGCCATCAATACATAACAATTAATCAAATGGAGTTTCAGCCCTAGAGCAGCATGAGTTTAAAATCGAGCATCCTGATGAGCCACCGGAGGACGACGACAACTTTATTGATGTCAACTTAATATCCACAGCATTATATTTTTTTTTAAACCCTCTTGGATTTGTCTTTGATCTTTGCGTTTTCAATAATTTTTTTGAGGACGGTTTATATATGTATGTAGGTATATGTTTTAGTTGTTAAATTAATCCGTCCCATTTTGAGTTGGCAGCTAAATAAATAACAATATTTCAGACGAGTCAAACAACGATTTCCCATCCTTCAGAAAAAAATGCATGACATAACAGACAAATTTCCATCTTTGTGAGCTCTGTTTTTAATATAAATCATCGAAAGTATTTCAAAATTTCCAAAACAATATAATTTGGTTTGAGATATGAAAGCAGCTACTCCGTTTGAATGTGGAGGTGCTCTCGATCTTGTTTATATTTTCATTCATACGAAATGGGAGCAGGTACCTCTTTAATGAGAACCTCCTCTAATTCTCATGAAGCACCTGCTCTGAGTACGTGCTCAGGTTTATTCATATCGGCCAATGTTAATGTTGCGAAACACTCAATTTTTACATAAAATTTTGTGTGTTCACTATTGTAGATGGTCTTCAAATCCTTGTCTTCTTGGGTTGTACAATTTAATCTTGTGATATGTAATTGGCATAAACTCCACCATTTATGAAGAAAAAAATTATTAACCTCCTTTTATTTTTACGTTGAGCAACCAACCGAGCCAGCTTACAAATATGGAGCAGGTTCTCATCCTGAGAAGGTTCTTATCAAACATGTAAATGCTCAATCGTTGAGCATCTTCTTAAGTATTTTATTCATTCCAAATGGAGCACCTGCTCCAAAAAGTTGAGTTTTGAGCTGGTGCTCCCATTTATTCAAATCACTCTATTTCAAGATTCACTTAAACGAGCATCTACTGTAGAAAAACAATATATTATGATACTGTTTTTCAGGCTTCAAAAAATAATTGGATTATTTCCATATGCTAAAGGATCGACCGTTTATTTTCTTTTAATTCTTCAAGCTTCAATTCTTCTTATAATACAATAAAAAATGTTTACAAAACTTAATAGCTTTACTGATTTATTAATTAAGGTTTAAAATTTAAAGTATTTTCAATTTTGTATATTAGTCATCAAATTTAATTGATTCCTTCAACAAGTCCTGTTCCGAAATTTGCACCATCGCAAGCACCAATAATGTAAGCATCAGTATCTGATACAGTACCACCAACTACAGCACCAGCAACTCCACCAGCGCCACCAGCTGCTGAACCAACAGCATTGAAAGCTAAATCTAAAATGCCATTTGATTTAGAAATTCTTTTACCGAGGTCCGTGCCGATATTTGATGCAACTGTAGATGCCTCGGCAGCTCCTGGAGCGCCGTCATTAAGAAAACCAAAAGTTGTACCCACAATATTGCCAACATTACTACCAGCGAAGCCAAATGCATTGCCAGCTAAAACGCTTACACCATCAACAATATGTCCATCGTTTTCGTTGGCACTTCCTATAGCAGGACCGTGGTGTACAGGGGATAGAAAATCAAGTATTGGAGCACTTTTAGAAAGGCTGGAAAAGGTGGTGAGTAAAAAACTAGCCACAATAATTTTCAACATTTTTGTAATGTGTTCGAAATGATACTATTTGATGGAGAAATGTAATTGAGAGTTAAATATTACAAACATTAATATTATGTAGTTGTTTAGTAATTAAAAAAATTGTGATTTCACGATCTAAACAAAAGTAAATGTTTCTAATTATTTTTAATAGCTTTCAATTAACGGAATTATTATTTTGCAAGGAGTGCAATGTCTTCTGATAATTTTGTTTTTCAAGGTAAAACTTGTTGAGACTGCCAAACAAATTTCTAGTTTTGGACCATTCGACAAAGCTATAGGGGAAAGCTAGGACTACAAATCAAATTTAATAGTTATTATAACGTAGTACCTTGTGGCATGATGTTTAGTGCCATGCTGATAGTCTGGGTTAGATTCCCTGCCGCTGCCACCTAAAAACAGAAATGCTTTTCCTGAGATATTGCCTCTTGCAAGGAACTGACAAATCCTCCATAGTCATGAATAAGTGCTTCTCATCCAGCTGTTCGGACTTTATTTACACTAGTTTATTATAAATAGTAAATAAAAATTGTTAAAATATTCATTAAACAATTTTTAAAAAAAAAATTTACCAAAAATTGTCAAAAAATATTTGTATCTCTTTTATCTTGAGAACAAACACTGATATAGTCTTCGAGGTAATTTATAATAAATAATTGATATAATTTGTAAAAATATTCAATTAACAGTTTTTTTTAAGTGAAAAAAAAACTACGAGAAATTTTACTAGAAATTGTCAAAAAAAGATTTGTATCTCAAATATCTTGACAACAAGCACTGATATTGACTTTGAGGTAATTTAAGTCTATACACTTGTTTTTAATAAATAATTGAAAAAAATTGTAAGAAAAAAATTTAATTAAGAGTTCTTTTGTTAATTGATTTTTTTTGACTTTAAAGTAAAAAAAAAACTTTAAATGTTTGAAATTTTTTGTCTCAAATATTCTGAAAACGCACAATGGTATTTGTTTCAGGCTGATTTAATTCTATACACTGGTTCATAATTGATATCTGATGTTTTGTAAAATAATTAGAAAAACTGTGTTTTTTAAAGCGAAAAAGCTACAGGAAACTACCAAAAATTGTTAAGCAGAATGTTTCTTTGAAAATATCATTATACTACGTTTACTCAAATGAGATAATTTCATTGAAAATTTCCAAATTTGATACGAAATCATCTCATTTTCCATACAAATTCACATTTCGAAATGAGATAATTTCTATCAAATTTGCACGAAATTAGGTCAAACCTACTGGACATACCAATTTGCCACAGTTTGAAAAGCTCTGAAAATATATTGTATGAAAATGTCAAAGCTCAATGGAAGTAGAAAGAAATGCTACGTTTTCATTAGAGCCGAAATGAGGTAATTTCGCAAATTACTAAAAAAGTGTTTTCATTTGTAACTTGGTAATTAAATTTAACAGCTCATTTCATATTTCAATTTCAAATGGCAGTGAACTGCTTTTTGTTATTGTTTTTTTCTTTCTATTCGCATTGAGCATTGACATTTTCATACAAAACGTTTTCAGAGCTCTTCAAAGTGTGGCCAAATGGGTGTGTTCGATAGGTTTTGACTTAATTTCAAATGTGAATTTGTATGGAAAATGAGATGAAGTCATATCAAATTTGAAATTTTTTAATAATAAAATAACTTAAGGCCTCTAGCTTCCGAGGGCATTAATGGAAAGTTACCAGTTTGGGTTGCACCCAGTCTCTTTTTTTAATGAATTATAAGAAATCTACTGAAAAATTAGCTTAACAATTTTTATTACCTGCAATCCTAACACTACGTAATTCTGTCTGTCTATCTGACAATACCTTGTTCTAGAACCTAAGCCACTGCTCTACAGAAGAATCACTTTTCAAAGTGGAATTTAATCTCACTGTGAGAGGAAACCTACTACACCCGAAATTTAGTGGAATTTTTACCCACTTAAAACTTCAGATTTGGGATATCATTGATTCATAAAATACAAAACGTCACTGTTTATTTACATAAATACAGTGTTAGCACCCAGCATAACGGCGAATAAAAAATGGGGTATAGGTGCGAGGTTGGGTGTATGCAAAGTTTCTTTTGCATTTCAAGAATCTGGATTAAAAGAAACTTTGAATCTATCCTATATATCCAACAATAATTGTTAATGTATCATTTTGAGATCTTTATATAGAAAACTATTAAAAAGCAGAGTATTGATCATACTTTTGTAGCTGTGATAACATTAAAAACTACGTGTTATAAGAAAAATACATTCTTAGAGTGAATAAAAAAAAAGAAGCGAAATCGATTCTCATACAAAAAACTCCACCATCCAAGTTGAGATCTTTCTCACTAAAAAGTGCAATAAATCCCCTCTCTCGGTGGGACAAAATTGCACTTTAAAAAGTGGATCGGATTCCCACTTAAGATGGAATAAATTCCCATGTGGAGCAGATTCCCGTGGAATTACTTCCCTGCACCAAGAAAATAGTCATATGTACATATGGTTGTTAATTCGACATTTAATTTTTAACTGCCTTTGGTTTTCTTCTTATTCTCAAAGAATCAACATAGTTTGGGCTTGGGTAGAATAATTCAATGTTAATTGTATACCAATTCTGTAGAAGAAGAGTGTAAACTACCTACGTCCTGCTTTTCCAGCTCTACAAACAAAAAATATAAGCCCCCAAGTACCGCTCATAAAAATAAGTTCTATGCCTTCGCGTTTTATACAAAACAAAATCAGTTTTGAAAATTTGTTCGGTATTTGCATCATTTTGTTTTATGCTTAGAAACAAAAATCTCGAAATTAACAATATTTTACCTGGAAGGTATGCATAGCAATAAACAATATGGCAATGGCAAAGGTAAGGCTCTTCAATCCCAAACAACCAAATGTATATATTAATGAAAAAACATTTAAATTCTAAAGGATTTTACTAGAGAGGTTTTCAAAATAAATTCCCTGTTTCTAGCTTCCGCTGTTGTTAAAATATAAAATAGAAATTCGCTGGCGCAATACATATATATGTTTGTATGTAAACATACAAACAATAAGAAACAAATTAATTTGGAGTTTATAGAATTTTCTGTGGTATTTTGTATTCCAGAGGATTTGTGTTATTGGTATTGGGAGTATTTATTTCAAATATAAAATGAACTTTAGATGCTCTGGTGCGCACCTGTCGAAAAAAAACACTTAAATAATATCAAACACTTGCGAAAATATTTAATTTTAGGTTGTACGTATAGACAAAAATTAATCAGTTGGTGAAAGGATGGCAAAAACTTTTAATGAAGTATAGACAAAGTATACACTAAAAAATATATATAATTTTGATTATGAAACGAAGTTTTTTTGACACAATTTTTTTAAACTATTTGACAACATAATGTGACAGTTTATTTTGAAGAAAAAGTAGATCATAAGCATTTCAGTTTAACATTAATATTTAAGGTTTGTATGAGGAAACGGCTCAAAGAGCCCCCATTTTCCAATCATCAATTAAATATTCTGTTATGTAGTTCACAGAGGAATAAATAGGAATGAATTTGTGCTCTTTTCTTTAGAAAACGTATATAATATTTAACTGACTATTGAAAAACTGGCTCTAAAATAGGGGTCAAGATAAAGTAAAAGTAAAGAAATAGCAGCCAGGCGCGTTTTTCACATATTCGCGACTTATGTATAATAATTATATAAGACGTAAGCTGGTTATCGTTATCGGAAACCGAAGTGATACCGAGACGATACCAGCTCCAAAACATCCCAAACAATACCGAGACGATACCATACTTTTGGGACCGAAATTTTACCAATACTTTCCGTAATATTGTATGGTATCCGCAGAAAAACTATATTTTTGAATATTATAATTTCTCCTTGTAATTCTTTTAATTAGTTTCTCCTAAACGGATTTTCATAGTTTCCTTCTCTTTAGTTAAGAGAAGGTTCAAGCAATTAATTAAATAAAAACCACCCACTTCCACGCCCTTTTTTCTTCTGCTATGTTTCTCTGAAACCAATCATTTAGATGACATTATCATTTCATTTGTTTGTTTCTCTGAAACAAATCATTTGAATGACATTTTCAGACTTTGTTCTTCTTAGCTAAAGGAAGTGAATTTAATGAAATCCGCCAACTTTTTCTCATATTTTTCTTTAATTTTCTTAAATCTTGGTTTCTCAGAACCGACTCTAATGATTTCTTTAAAGTATTGTTTTCTTTCTATGATATTTTGACGCAGAATTTATTTTATTTTGTTAGTGACTGAAACAAGACCGAAAGTAGACAAGACGATTACTGATACTGATACCAGAGGTTACGATACCAAACGAGACTGAGTTATACGACACCGATACCCATACCAAGGCGATACAAAAATGTTTCGATTTTGACGATACCGAGACGATACTTACAAAAATATAATTTGGTTTGGTATCGTGGACACACTAGTGCTCAGGGTTTAAGCTTCACTTAATATCAAATCAAAGTTAAAAAGATTCAAAATCATATTCTCTCTTAGTGATTTAAAGTTCATTTTGATATTTCAGTTATTATTACAAGCATTTTTATTTTAACAGCAAATTCTCAGACAAAATAGAATAATTCTTTAGAAATTAATACTTGTATTTATAAACTTTGTCTAACTACAAAAAGTTATTAACAAGCTTTGTTTCCTGTTGTTTAAAGTTGTCTAACTTAGACAAAGACTTTGGTTGTCTAAAATTTGTCTAAATTTACGTTTTACTTTATCAAATAAAGCATATTTTCAACTATTAAGGACCTTTAAAAAACTGTTTAACTAGTCAACCGCATACAAAATCTAAGAAATAAGGTGGTAAGTATGTAGTCATAAGAACAATTACTATTTTCAAAAAACAGATATTAAACAATCATTTATTTGGAAAAGTGCTTCTTTGGAACTTATTCACGAGTTATGCAATGTCTTAAAAAATAAAACACAAATAAGTACATGTTTATGCATATATTGTTTGGTACTATATATATATAGATAAACATGTATATACAAATGCAAATGAAGCATTTAATGTCAAAAGTATACAAATTTAATTAATTCCACAGAGAAGTTAACTTTCAAAATTTAAGCCATCATCAGCACTTACAATAGCAGCATCAGAAGCTTCCAAAACACCAGCAGGTGCACCACCACTGAGTGCTGCAACGCCACCCACTGCAGAACCCACATCATCCACAGTAGCAACTAAATCCCCATTAGTATTAGAAAGTTTTTTACCAAGACTCTGGCCGATTAATGTTCCAGCTGTAGATGCCTTAACGGGAGTACCATCATTAAGTGCACCAGTAACAGCACCTATATTAGCACCAACAAACCCAACACCCGCACCAATAAGAGATCCAGTTAGACCTTGTGCACCTTGGACGATATCTCCATTGCTTCCTGCAGTTGAAGTTTTTATAGTTTCAGCGAGAAGCTGGGCCTGTGCTGATCCTACTTCACTAGCTTCAAGAGCACCTTCAGCACCTCCTGTAACTGAACCGACTGTAATACCAGCAATTTCTCCATATGTACCGGCAACGCTTTCAAAGGTATTGCCAAGGGTATTAGAAATAAAACCTAATAGTGGATCACTAGCAGAAAGGCTGACAAAATCCACAAGGAGTAAAGAAGACACAACAATTTTGAACATTTTTGTAATATGTTCGGGAAGAAACTGCTTGATTGGGAAACGTAATTGACATATATGTAGCTCGCCATTGTAAAGAAAAGTGTGATTTTACGATCCAACGTGAAGCAAATATTACTAATTATTTTTAATAGCTTTCTATTAACTTAAAAAAAATTACCTTTTTAGAAAGTATGCAAAGTCTTCTGATAATTTTTGAAACTAATTTTGTATTTTACGTACAAGTATGTACCAAGTACTTACATGTATGTAAAATATAGTACAGTTACTATATACTTCAGACCTTGCGTCAGATTGGGAAGTTCTGAATTGTTTAGTTGTTTATGATCTTGGCCAAGTGATGAATCCAAGTTTTTAACCTCGAGGGTTGAACGCAACGTTGGAATACAAATTTTAAAAGACGCAAAATGTTTTTTATTTTTTAATCATTGCCGATTTTAATACAAATGTAAAACAAAACATGTTCAAACAAAGATATCTCTAAATAAAAAAAAGAAAAAAATAATGGGCTAACTAGTTCTGATAATTTTAAGTAACAATAATATTCTTTGTCGAATGAAATTCAATTAATCCTAATTTAACAAACTATAGGAATTTTCAAAAATTTAGATTTGTAATTGATCTAAAATTTTCTACACAAAAGAATCTACTACTTGTGCTTAAATATATGCATAAGTTAGAAAAACAATAAATCGCAATCAAGTCTAAAGGCCACAAATTACTTCCTATGTCAACATTACCGCTGCAGCAATTATAGCAACTCACCAGCTTCATCGATTTCATGGCATTTACACCAGACATTTTATTCTTATCATTTGCCATTAAGGGAACGACTTAAGTATTGTCTTCTTGTTGAGTTTTTACTCCTAAAGTTGAAAATATACATATTAAAGAAGAAATTTAGAAGAATGAATCTCTGCACAGAGGGGGACTGCTGTAGGACATAAGTAGGTTAAAATTTTGGTGTTGGATTTATGGTTTCATATTTCCCTATAGTATTTATCAATAATCATTCCACCTGATGCCACCAAAAGAAAATTTGAAATCCACGAGCATAACTTAGAATTGTATGCTTTCGAAGTACGAACATACGAAATTAGTGCTCGTTATCAAAATCATGATGCTCTTTTTCTAAAAGTTTAAAGTCATATTTTGTCTCATATTTTTAAATAGTGGATACTCAAATTTTATATATTTACTATGTCCATGAGGTTTGTATAATTATTTTAAACACTTTAAACGCAAGAAAAAGCTCTCCAATTTAACGAGACTTTAAACTACAAATTCATGAAAAATCATGCATTAATCATATACCAAAATATTCATAAGTATATGTAGTTTTAAAAACAATAACATTAAGCTGCTACAAGGTGCGACAAGGTGACGATAAACAGTTTTGTAGAAAATCATCAGGAAAAAAGTCTCCACCCACTAACACGCCAATTTTTTGTAAAGCACTTTGAATCGCAAATATTTATAAGTTTTTGGACACGAATTTTGGCGCTGATACGTACTCAATCGAATTTTCCTACTCAATGTTTTTATTGTGTTATGAAAAACTAAAAACTAGCTGCCAATTAAATAACGTGAAATATAGTGAAAGGTTAGCCTTATTCCGTGGATTATGAGCAAAATGTTATTAATAAAACAAAATGCCTGCTAATTGACGTTTACTAAGCCAAAACACCGAAGCAGATGGTTTAGCGAAGGAATAAGCAGCAGACTCTTTTTGTATTGGTGTTGGTATCAACATTTTTACTTGCGATGTAGGTACTATAAGGCAAGTTTTGGATTCGTGCAAAAAAAATCGATATAACAATCAAACATGACATTACGATGATAGAGAACACGAAAAAAGTGGGTGGCACAATTCTGTCTGCCTGTCTGTTTGTACGTATATTGACCTACAGCTTACACCACTAAATCAATTTTCTTCAAATTTTGAACTTAAGGGTTTTTTGTAAGTCTTCAGAGGGGAAATTGAAATTCTTTAGCACCAAAAATAACGGTACTTGCCTCACAACCGAAAATGAAAAGCTTATTTATCTCAAAAACGGGTTTAACAATATTGATGAATAAAAATTAGTATATATGAATGTAGGTAGGGTGTATTTTTGGCTAAGAAAAAAATGTACCGAAAACCGTTATTAACGATACTTGCCACATAACGGTTTTTTAATTTTCAATTTTCTCATTAACGGCTCAAACGATTCCAATCAAAATTTTTTTGCAAAAGCGCTTTTAAAATTTTAATAGTATTGAATATAAAAATTTTGGAAAAAAAGGAAATTACCTCTGTGGTCTCTTTAGTTTCTCTTTATCTTGAACCTCATCAAGTTCAATTTTGGCTTTAAGTTTTAACTAACTCATAAATTGTATTAAAGCTTAAGGTTGAATTTATATCCGGAAACACACTTTGGCTAATGTTTAACGTCATAAACCAGCGAGAATCACCTTCCCGTATTGTCAAAGGAAAGGGACACACATAGTCAAGTAAAAAGAATCTTCCATCACTTAGTTGTATTACTTTTTTAAGAATGTATGTTTAGGTCGGCAGCTTCACGTACTCGTTCTTTAGTATAAAGAACAAAATTAAACAAAATGCAACAATTACACGTATTAGCTATTAATTTCCGATTAGTTTTTGTATTTACTTGAACGAACTAAATATCTTTTGAAAGTATTTGCCAGCAACTATGAACTAATTTCTAAGCATAAGAAATACAGTAAATACTTCAAATTTTAGCTTCTAAAGTTATAGTAATTACTTTAACCTTTCACTTGAAGTAAGAACTTCCGTTTAATGCATATTACACAGTGAACAGCATAAACCAAATTAGTACCTAGTACGAAAAAATCAGTATATTTGGTTTGCTTGTTTTTTTGTTTGTTTTTCACAACTATGAATTTGAAATTATTTTTTTGGAGCAATTTTACTATAAAACGTGCCTTCCAACAAAACGGGGGGGTTAAGACCCCCACTCTTATAAAAAAAATGCCTTAATTTGTTTCTCCTACAAGAATTTCTTTTGGCACCAAAGATATAGTTCCAAATGCACAAATTTGTATAAATATTGGAGATTTGAAACGCGTTTCCATACAACTGGAACCACTGTGCTCTGGAAGGATTTCAAATCCGTTATAAAAGAGTCAAAGCTTAATTTTATTGCTTATGATGGGTTTTCGATATCAAAGTATATTTTAAAATATCGATTCTGATTCTTAATGCTTTGATATCAGGAGGAGTTTTTTAATCAAATATGGTACAAAAGAAAATATAAGAGGGAAGTGGGGGAATGACCGTACATTTTTTCAATATTGAAAAAGGTTTTCTTAAGTTTTTATTCTTCAATTCTGGTATTTCATCAAGGTGGTATTTCATTTAGGTGTGCACTTGATCAATTTACCTGGGAATGTAAAATGAGATCCAAATACTCATGTAACGTTAGTTAAAGATAATGAAAAGGAATAAAAGGAAAATGTATTCATTTATCATTAAAGAAACGAAAAATATAAAGGATACATGGATTTGAAAAGTGACAAATGTTGGGTTTTAGGTAATAATACATTTGGATCTCAAATTGCATGCCCAAGTAAATTACAAAAGAAAGAAGTGCCAACAACGAAGTAAAATTATTAAAGAAGGAACTTTTGGAAGGACAAAGGACATATTGAGATTGTAAATGAATATAAGAACTCTAATTCTTTATTAATGACACAAAACGCAAAAATAATAATGATTGAAACGCTTATAGATACTCTCCTTAAGGACATGCACTTCCTAAATTAAGTGCATTTTATCCTCCTATAGATTTAATATGCCATCCATGTGGAATGTCGCACAAATTATAAAGCTACAAGAAAACTAGAAGAAGCCAATTTCTTAAAGTCATAAGCTCCTTCCTTGTAACAGCTTTGTGTTCCATAATAAAATACACCCCTCTACACAAATAACATTTCAAGGACTAAGATCCTTTATAGTTTTGTCCAAACGTCATGCTTGAAGTCCCAAGAGTATAGGTTTAGTAGGTACTATTAAACTGCATTTCAATTACATCTATTTCCTTCTTCCTTCTTTTTATTTGTTTACGCTCAATCTTCTCTTTTTTTGTTTTTTTTTTTTTGCAAGGAAATGATTGCATTTTTATCTGGCAATAGTGTGTGTAAATAAAAACAGAGATAATAATATAATCGGTGCAAGAAAAAGTGATATAAAAACAAAATTAAAATCGACATTTTTTCTTTTACAGCTATATTTCTTCTTCTTGAGTGAGTAAGTAACCGGGAGGGAATTTAATTGAATAAATATTGATTTTTCTTAGATTCGAAAAAAACAATATTCCAACTTCTTTTCTTGTAAATTGAGCTAAGAAAAAAGAAAGGTCCTTTTGTGTTTGATGGTGTTCATTTGCTTTGTTCTTTTTTCTTCTATGAGATGATTATGACGACGTTATTACCACCACCAACCAAGTGAACTGTAAGTAGGTTTACTTCCAAGGGCGAAATTTTAGTTTTAATCGATTTTATTGACTTTTTTCTCTCTAGGATTTCCATCTGTCTGTTTTTTTTTTTTTTATCTATAAAATGAGTTATAGCTTTGAGTACTTATTTGATGCAAACACGAGCTGATTAAAACAAACGATAAAAAGAATGAAACTACACATTCAGAAATAGAACCAGAAACGGAAATATTTTCTTTGGGTTTAGCACTACAATTTGAAAAGTAGTGTATGAGGTTATAAGGAGCAGGAAAATTATGTTGTTGTATTTTTGATTGGTGCCTAGAATTAATAGAAATGGATTATGAGCTATAATAACACGCAAGGATTCGCTTAATTTGAATGATATGAGTTTCTAGAAGCAAAACTAAATCGATTGATGTACCGTGTCGCGAATTTTGTGTAAAGATCTTAGTTTATAAGAAAAAACAGTGGCGTAGCTAAGAGATGACACAAAAAAACTAAACAATCACTGAAAGCTGCATGACAGCCTTAGCCATTAATCAGTGTGCGAAACAATCTTTTAACAGATGTCAATCAAATCATCGATTACTTACTGAGAAAAAAAATGTCGAATTATTGAATAATTTTGTAATTTTTAAATCCCAAGATTTTATATTAATTCTCTTTATTATTTTATTACCATATCAATATATACAAAACAGTTCAGTCATATTGTATCTTTACCATGCAAATTGTGGGGTAGTTTTTATTTCTGCGCTGCCCTATGTATTAAGGGGTGCTGAATTCGAATCTGAAGTTTGTGTCTAAAAAATTGAATATTGGCGTATTTTCGTTGTTTCTACCGAAACCTCATTAGGTAGTTTAAGACGAAGACTAACAACTAATATAATGATTTCTGAAATAATAAATTTCGAGCAAAAATATAATCCAAAATTTTCATAAAAATGAATTTCGTTTTTCAAATTTATAAATTCAAATATATCTCAAAAGCGTGACAGATTCGATTTCAGAGCATCAAAGATTATCAGAAAAGTACGTATATTTTGGTTCGTGTTAGAGAGAGAGAGACAAAAATTCAAGTTTCGTCACACAATGTAACTTTGTCCAAGGTACAGACAAAAGGGCCATTTTTTACAATATTGACTTATTACTACACTATTTCATTCAGCGGATGTTCTTCGACTGTGATAAGGGCCAAAAGGTTTTTCAGAAGTAAATAAGAATTTTCAAAAATTTCAAAGCAAAATTTTTGACTCTTCAAAAATAAAAAATTTGACATTAGCCCTTTTAGAACCAAGGTACAGAATTATTTATTGATCTTGAGTTAGTTTTCGGAAACAGTAAGAATATATCAATTTTCAATTAACTCTTGAGTCCAAATGGGTTGTCGGAGGAAAATCGTTAAACGAAGATTTGTTGGAAATTTTGTATACTTTTAATTTGTTTCTAGGTGTACGAAATGTTAGTTATAAACCTGAGATTCAGGTAAAGCAGGTAAAAATTCAGAACTACCGCACAATTTAGTCGCTAAAAATCCTAGTTACGCCACTGAGAACAACTGAAGCC
Source organism: Dasysyrphus albostriatus (assembly GCA_946251815.1). Lineage (NCBI taxonomy): Eukaryota > Metazoa > Arthropoda > Insecta > Diptera > Syrphidae > Dasysyrphus > Dasysyrphus albostriatus. The sequence continues at coordinate 147,516,525 of OX276336.1, forward strand.
TTTTGATCATTTGAAGGCCGATAACTTCTTTGATTGGACTTTGAAGAAAAGAACGAATTTCATCAATAAAACCATCTCCAACGATGAAGCCTACTTGTCTTAATGACTTTTTCAATAAACAAAATATACATACATTATTGGACAGCAACTATGTAACTCACATTTGAATCAAAAGACTCCATTTGCATTTACAAAAAGAAGTCTTGTCATGTAGGTTTTATGTCGGTGTGGAGATGTTGTTGGACTATTTTTTGAATAAGACTAAATTTTATACTTGAAATTGAACAAGTGTATTACTATACCTAGAATAAGTTTCAACCCGATATCTTAATTATTTGGCGTATTCAGGAAAATGAGGAGGGCTTAGCAAATTTTATCCGTCAAAAAGTTAGCAAGCAAATTCAATATTTTTGTCCTCAGTAATTTGACAGAAATTTTGCTGAGACAATCTCAGTCTCATGTCTCTGAAATTTCATTTTCTTGAGCATGCCTATTCCGTGTTCCAATCCAAAAAAACATAAATTAATTAATTTGGCGGCGCAACAGTTCGTGAAGAAACATGGCCTAGTGACTTACAACTCTCAAATATACCTGTGTGCATGTTGTTTGGCAGGAATGGGGGCATCCTACAATTTTTGACGAGTCCGAACAGCTAGATGAGAAGCGCTTATTAATGTCAAGCATATTCTTGGAGGATTTTTCAGTTTCTGAGAATTGAACCCAAACCTCCGGCATGAGAGTCCAACGCACTAACCATTATGCCACGAGATACTGTGTTCCAATCCTAACCAATATTATAAATGTGCAAGTAAGTTTTTTTTTCTTACGCTTTCAGGCAGGCCTTGATCAATGTATCAATTATGATGAATTTTTATATACATAGAAATCTTTTTCATCTTTAGATTTATAAACTTATTAACTTAATTTATTAACCGCTTTTGAACTGTCCTGCACCACAATTCCTCGTATGATATAATCTGTGGCTAGCGAATCTTTAGAATGTTAAGTAAATAGCGATTTATAAAAACCTGCAATTTCCTCAAAATTGTAGTCATTACTTCCCCGGTTTTGCAATACACATATTTAACAGCCTGTATTTGACAAGTTGTTTCAAGTTTCAAGCAAATCGGTTCAGCTTTAAAGGCTATTGGCGAACAATATGACGAAAATACTATTTTACTTGAGTTTTTAAATCCTCATCCTACATTCCTAACTCAATTTTTCTAAAGCCAGTTCTATATATCATTTTAAGGGTTAGTCTAAATCCCTCAAGTGCAATCAAACAAATTGCTACTGTAAGTTTCTTAATTTAATGTGGGCATTCAGCTGTAATCTCAAGCTTCAATTTAAGCAATAGAAAGCGAAATATCAATTTATGTAAGTGTTAGCATATGATTCATGACATCAAACAAAAAACTCACTACTGACCCATCTATGATTTGGAGTATATACTCCAATAGTGTTATTGTTCAAGTATAACAGTTAATATAAGAAAGGAACATTGAACTCCTGCTGGAATGGTATACCTGCTCAGCTGTTTCTCAATGGAAAACAAAATTTCATATTGCGCATGTTACTGGAACCAAAGTTGTGATTGATATAATCCTTTTGATGGTAGATATCGAGTAGAATTTTGGTTTGACCTTGCTTTCGATTTTTCTTTTTTTTTCAAGCAAATATATGAGAATTGTTAGAATGATTTTTATGTATGGCTATTTTTGCTTGTAGACAAAGGAGTGTTTTCATTGTGATAGCCATTCTCCTTAACGATAATATGAACCATGAACGTATAACTTTATTGGATTTCTTTGATGTGTATATAATTTTGTGTTTAACGGAGATTCATTATGAGCCAGGTGGAACTAATTTAAGCTTATTTCACGTATACTTATTTATAAGTTATTATTGTTTATGAATTAATCCTTGTTCAGTTTATTGCTTTTACTAATGAATATAGAGTAGGTATAATAAGCTCAGTGAATTTCTGTGGAAGTTTTCGAGCAGGAATTATGACTAATGAATGAAAAAATTAATAAAGCCTTGTTTATACTCCAAAGCGAAGTGAAAACAAATTTGAAATGAACCATCAATAATTCTTACAGCAAACGGTTTTCAAAAAAATTATTTTCGTCATAAAATTTGGTTTGGAAAAGCCCATTAAGTTGCACTTGTTTCGAGACAAATTTGTTCCTCCTTGTCACCAAAATAATTACATTTAGTTTTTGATAGTTTTACATTTCGCATAGATGTATAAACCTGGCTTAATTTGTAAAATTTTTGACATTATAAGTTTTCAACGGCAAGGGAGCTATGGATAGTGCGTAGATATTAATTTCATTACTTCGATGGAAGGTCTGCATTTTATTTCAGCTGTAAGGCCTAAAATGTTTTTTTTTTCAGGGATACTACTTCTTTCAAAGAACGTGACCTTTCATCTTACAGTATTTCTGCTCTCATGGTAAAGGGCCTCTCATCTATGAAAGCTCTTCGGATTCGTAATTTATTCATTTTGTTTAAAAAATAAATATTGTGTATGTAACGCTTCCAATCAGAATCACTTGAGTAATTTCATTCGTATTTTTATAGTATTGGACGGTGACAACACGTTTTTTTTAAACAATTTATAAAATCGGTTAATCAAATCATACTTTAACAACCCATTCAAATTATATTCAAAAATACCAGTCTTTAACACATTCCTTGATTTCACATTCCAATGCTAAACAAATCTTCCTCAAAATCAAAACCTGAGCAATTACATTTCAGATAACGTATTTCATTAAAATCGATTGCGGAAACTATTGCATATATCCTTCGGCAATAACCTAATACAATATAGTATGCATGAATTTTTCTTGCTTGGATGTGAGCGATTCAAAAGCATAGTAGCAACAACAGCAACAGAAACCCAACCATTAATTCATACGTGACTCAATGTCGATAGAAATAATTTCGACAAAGTTAAATAATAATGTACTTTGCCCATAAGATAGGACGACGCCAGAAGCAGATGATTGAAAACGAGCAGATTCGATTTCAGCAGCTTCTTTTTTTACGAAAAAATATCACGTGCTTGTGCTTAAAAGAAGCTCTTTGGGTGATGTCCTGTGTATGCTATGAATCTATATAGGTTTATGTACATTGTACATAGTGAAGGTATTGAAGATTTTTTTTTTGTTTTTTTATAAAGAAGATATAAAACAAATTGCATCAAAAGCTGATGTCTATAATCTTCTTAAAATTAATTTCGACAAAAAGAAGCTATTTTTAAAGGAACAAATTCTTAAGGAGGAAACGTGTCTCCAAACAGGATTCAATTACATTTCACTTAAAGAAATCATTTTATATTTTTTTTTATATAATAAATAACTGTACTAAAACTCAAACAATTTTTGAATGTAGTTAAAAAAGCCACGATAGTTACAATATGATCAAAGGTTAGGTACTCATTGTCTTAGATTGTGTGAAGCTAATTAAGAAATAATTTTAATGTCTTTTGGTTTATGTCTATTAATATTGCGGAAATACTCCCTTGTAGTATGAAATGTAATGCAGAAATAAGTTTTCCATGTGCAACGTAACGGCACCACAGCTTGTTTAGTGAAAATTTGGCACGTGGTGAAACAGATGGTGAGTTAGATCTTAATTGGAGAATAGTCAATACGTATTAAATTTTAACATTACATAAACATTTAACATTTAACAGAAAATCTTACAAAATCGCGCAGTGGGACCAATTCATTCAGTTTTATCACAAATGACAATCACATTTTTGTGACTTTTTCCTATGGGATGCTATTGAATTGAGTAAGAATACAGATGTTTGAATTAAGGAAATCTTAAAATCTTGAGTATAGTTCACAGTTAAAATGTAATAAAAATTTGTATACAAAAATTTATACGACGTAATTAAACGATGTGTTTTTTGTTCAGAACTACACCCACAAAGTTCGATAACTGAAATTTTAAAAAAGTAGAAAATTGTAGTAGATCTATCCAAGTCTCCACTTGTTTTCACACACAATTTATTTACCGTTATATTATTTATGGCGAAAAATGGACATTTGATGTGGTTTTTATATTTATTTTTATTTAAATTGAAACAAAAATGGAACAAAATAACTTTTTGGAAAAAAGTTTATAGAAAGAAAATGAGATAGAAAGAGCTGACTTACGAAATTAAAAAAAAAAAATTCTGTTTTCGTAACTCCCAAAACCTTGAATTTCTAGAAATTGAACCCAAAGTTCTGTCAAAATTTCATAAATTGCACTAAAATTGGAGAAATTTTGGTAAGTTAACGAACGAACGAACGAACGCATAATAGACATATGGAAATCTTCAAAAGACTTTTCTTGTTCATTGAGCGCTTATCAATCAATCAATTTTGCTTTATTGAACATTTCTATTTACAATTGGCTTAAAAATAATTTATAACTATAAGATACATTAATAAATAACAGGATTTTGTTGGCACATAAGGTGCCTAACGTTAGCATTGAAAAAAAAAATTTAAAATACAAATAAGATTAATAATTTTTAAAAACTTTATTTAAAAGTCGGGTTGACTTTGTCATCCACGCGGGTTGTTCTGTCCCGGTTATCAAGTGGCAGTATTGGTTTAGGGTTGGAATAGGATTGGCGTTTAGCCACGATAATGGGCTTGACCCTGAATCAGTGTAGAAGTGTCCTGCTTCATCGTTGATTGTTGTAGTTATATCTAGGATTTTCATAATTTCTAGGTACCTTGGTTCCAGATGTCGTTGTTGGCTTATCAATTGCTCTCATCAGTTGATTAGGGTGGGTGGTGAGGTTCTTTACTTTATCTTCAAAAGAAACTCGGTAAAAATCGGTACTGAAGAAGAGTGGGACTCTTACCGCACTTAAGCTACCGGTGAATCAGGACCAATCTATGAAAGATCGACAAATGATTTTTCTTTCTTAATTTATAAATCACATTGTGGGAAGTTTAAAGTTATAACACTTTCCCATAGCTTTTAGACCATCAGCTCATGGGGCTTGGTTCTTCTTCATCTCCGAACATTGTCTCGTACATTTAAGACGGTCTTCATTTCGGAGTTGGTATGACTTTGCAGTCGCTGGTTGTGTGATAAAACATGTTTTTTGAACACTTCTGTAACCATTCCAATTTGAAGGTCACGATGTAGATCGCTATTTTTTATATACCAAGGGGCATTTATTATTCCACGAAAGACCTTGCTTTGGAGTTTTTGGATGGGTTCAGCATTTGTTTTCTTTGTACATCCCCATAGTTGGATGCCATATGTCCAAACGGGTTTCAGTACTATCTTATATAACATTAGTTTGTTCTGGATAGATAGGTCAGAGTTCTTTCCTAGTGACCAGTACATTTTTCGGTACTTCAAGTTTAGTTCTTTTCTTTTCTTTTGGATGTGCTCTTTCCATTTAAGCTTTGCATCCAAATTCATTCCAAGATATTTGCAGTATTGGAGTAAGGTACTGCTGTACTGTTTATAAGAATAGGAACTTTGTTTATTTTTTTGTTTGTAAAGTTTATATGCGTCGATTTTGTTTCATTTAGTTTGATTCGCCATTTTTGCGTCCAATTGCTAACTTTATCGACTGCATTTTGCAGTTTTTGTGTAGCAGTTTTTACTCAAGTCCCAAGTGCCAAACCTTGTCAAAGGCTTGAGTAACATCTAAGAATATAGCCAAGCATACTTGGTTTTCTTCAAATGCCTTTTCCACAACATCCGTAATCCGATGCACTCGGTCTATCGTGGAATGTTTATTTCTAAGTCCAAACTGATGGCTTTGAATTAGTCTTCTTTCTTCTATTACTTTGCTTTTCAATTCTATCTATTAAAAAACGCGGAATAGTGAAAGTTTAGCATTATTCTGCGGATTATGTGGAAAATGTTATTAATACAACTTAAATTCTACTAAGTGACATTTACTAAGCTAAGCCACCGATGCAAATGGTTTAGCAACAGACTCATTGGTTTCCCAATTATTCGCTTTTTTTCATTCTTTTAGTTAAATTATTAAGGTAGACTTAAACAAAAACGAATTCATAGGTGCGTTTGGTAACTTGAAATTTTAAGCTGTCAAAACCCATACAAAAATAACCCAAGCTTGCGAAACTTGGTGAGAATGTTTAGTAACTAAACAGGACTCGTAGGGTAAACGTGACTTTTCTTTTCCACCAACATTTAGTTTTTTTTTAATGAGAAATTTCAACCCGTCTCTTATTCCGTAGTTGATAAAATCATGGGCTAAAGGAGGAATAAGCGTTTTTTATTGATAACGCGGAATATTTTTCGTAATCTTTTCGTTTATGCTTTGGATGTCAATTTTGAAATCTTAAAGTAAAAGTGAAATTACTGAAAGTGTTCGTTTCACTTCACTATAGAATTTAAGCACAAAACAAGTTTTATACGAATAAAAAACATGTCAGAAAACAGTTATTCAGCAAATCCTTGAACCAGTATCCAACGAGTATTTTTCAGCACTTAGAAAAGTATACCTTTCAGAGCTACTCCAAGACTTGCAAAGAAAATCTTGAATCCTTACAGAAGGGCATAAACAGCTACAGCTGTATAGGTCAGACCAATTTTTTGTTCCAAATATTTTAATACAGAATTTTCATATTCACTACGATAAACCTGTATCTCAATTGAATACCTTTAAAGGAAAGCTGTGTTTGTTATTCTTACCTACTAATTTCAACATAACTACAAACTTTCAAATTCCCATCCAAGGACCTCATTCTTAATTAAGTATCTTCATTCATTTTGCTAGACGCACCATATGAAATGTTTCAAAACATTTTGATATCTAAACAAAGCAAACAAAAAAAGATATTTTATATAAAAGCGAGAAACATAATGTTGGTTGTCTTAATTTCTAAGTGGTTGCCTTCAGTTCAAGTGTCATCACACACGATACTTAAGGTTTATTTCCATATACACAAATGAGAATGTTAAAGCAATATCATACGTATACGCCCTACGCCTATGGACACAACAGAACACGCTGCAGCTTCCATTCAGAGTCATGTTTTAACTGTGCCTCCTATCCCAGAAGACCTGAGCCGAGTCGAGTCGAGCCGCAGGCTCTCATGTTCAACATGCAATTGGATTGTAGCTACAAGAAGGACAATAGAACTATATGCACAATTTTTATCCTCAAGCCTTTGGTTACAACATTTGTCACTGGCTTTTTCAACTTCTCTCCCGCCTAGCCACCCCCCACCCCTCAGTGCGGTTAGGATGTATTCTCCAATTGGGAACGTTCATTGTTGCAGTTTTAATTACAACTCAAAAGCGTTTCGCTCTTAGCTGAAGGGCAGCTAGCTTAAGCAAGCATATAGGCTGCAGTTTATGTGGTGATGCTAAGGGTGTGGGCTGTGCGGGTGGTGTAATGGAAACATAAACTATACACATTCCTTATTGTTAACCACTATGTTATGAGGACTTGGGGTTTCACTTCATCTTTTATTTTGTTTTAATAAGTTACTTTAGTTTACGGGTGCCTCTGTGATGGGAGGGAGGCAAGAAGAAAAAGAGTGAATTAGATCCTTTTCTTTGTCTCGCTAAAGTCGGCTATGTGGGTGAAGTTGAAGGCATTTAATAGTAACTCAAAGTTGACGTCAAAAACTTTTTTGAAACATGCAAAAGAAGAAAAATAAGGTTAAAATTGAAGGTGGCTTCTTAAGGATGCAAACAACAAGGATAAGTTTTAATAGTTTATAATATTTTCCGCCAAGTTGGTCGGGTAAGGAAATGACGTAAAGATTAATTTGAAGTAACTATGCAGATTTGTGTTGGTGTTCAACCCTTTGGGGTCGAGGTCTAACCACTTGAGAAATTAATCAGGCCACAATATGAAGTTTTAATTTGTTGGCCCTTGTAATTTGTAAAGTTAGAACAATACAAAATTGAGTTGACAAAAACCTTAATCATAAGTTTTTAAACTTAAAGAATTGCTATTGTACGAGGGTTTTAAATATAATGAAGCCAACACATAAATTCAAAATACCGTAAATACTTGAGAATATTTTCTTTCACAATAGATAGATGAACATGAAGATTCTTCAAAACCGATTTACGAACATCAATTGTGAATAAATGGTCCTTTACCTTACAGTCTTTTGTGTCATCACAGGGAAAAAGTCCTGCAAGAAGGACAACCTTATCTTCTTTTATTTCTCTTTTTTACCCTCATGCTCAATTTTTGTCAACAAAACAAAACTCAAACCAAAACACAAAGACAAGTGTCAGTTTCATGGACTGCAATGATAGTTTACTCACGACCAAGATCTATGCAAACAAATGGCCGGATACCAGACCATGAGACTCTACTTTTCCACGTGAAATACCAAAGACGGCAAAGGACACAAAGGAGAGTTAGATTATTTGCGGAGTATGAGAGCCAAGTCCGTTGGCAAAGTGAATACAATTATGTAAATGGACAGAGTTTTATAGACGAGCCAGTTGTTGCATGGTTTATGTTTTCTCTTCTATCATTGAATGGACTCCCTGACAGCGACCTATATAGTCCTGATGGTGGCTGAGGACAATGGTATATCAAATTGAATAGAATATATTGATTTGGTTTAAGGAAGTCAGTTGATGATGTTTCTAGTGACAAATGTGTCTTGTTTTTTTGTTGTTGTGATTTCAAATCATGTAATTTATTCACGCTGAATAAATTTACACAGTTTTGACAGGAAAAATTTAAGAGCAAGGAGATTTTTTGCTGAGTTAAATTTCGATTAGTGAACGGTGGTACTTAAAAAAATACTTTAACTCTAGGAGGGTGTGCAGGTAGGGGTTCTTTGCTCCCCTTCTAATCACAATATATTTCCTTCATTAAACACTCCTTAAAATAATCTAAGAAAAAAAATTACTTGTATAAAAAATCACGAAACGTTCATTAAAAGTTAAAGTTAAAAAAAAATAAAAACTTGCAATTCGTATTTCAAAATGTCTCCTTAAAATGTTTTAAGAAATATACAAAAAAATAATTTTATTAAAAACTTCATTAAAAAAAATCTATGGCTGTCCAATTACTTAAACTAGCTGACCTTAAAACGAACTTTTAAAATTCATAGGAAAAAATTTATGGCTGACCAATTACTGAAAATAGTAAACCTTTATGACATAGTAATTTTGATATCGGGAAAGTGTTTTTCAACCATCAAGGATATTATGAAATCCGCACTTGAAGATTTATCTTCTTGCACAACACAAAACGCTCTTGGGGCTAACCCTACAAAAACTGAACTAGTTCTGTTTACGAAGAAGAGGAAATTAAAGGACTTTACTTCTACCATGCTTAACGATATTTCTCTGAAACTTTCCAAAGGAGCTTAATGTCTCGGAGTAATCCTTGATTCCAAGCTATCAAAGTAACACAGAGGACAAAATAAAAAGAGCCCTTTGTACTTTCTACACAATCATGTAAAAAAACCTTTGGTTGATGCACCGCAACCAAAAGCGCACTGCGACTCAAAGAGGTGGGCTCTTGGAAGCACAGTACCTTTGGTCATAGGTCTATCTTACAAAGATATGACACAGTTGCCGGACTCGATGTGACGACTGACTACTTACCACCTCTAAAAGATTCTAACAAAAAGTTCTCTATTTTAATACCCGAAAGGCCGGGATGGGACTCCAACTGACTAATCAGTGAACAGGGTATCCTTTTCTACACCGATGGGTCAAAAATGGAAGAAGAAACAGGAGCTGGACTATTCTGTGAACCTCTTAATATCAGAGAATCATTAAAACTTCCAGATGAATGTAGTGTCTTTAGGATGAGATTTACGCTATCGAAAAAACGGCAGAAATGGCACACAAGAAAAAACTGAGCTCCTCGGAGATCACATTTTTTGTGGACAGCTAAGAGCTGCTATCAAAGTAATAGCCAGTAAGACTATAAGCTCCAAGGCAGAAGGAAAATGCCGAGGCATTCTGAACAATATTTGCAACACTAACCTGTCAAAATCAAATAGAAACAGTAGTAGTCAATTAGATAGGGACCAGACATTCTCATAGACATGATTAAAAGGAAAATAGACTTAATAACATTGAACAAATCAAAAACTCCAGGACGACCAGAAACGACTGCGTTATTAATGAAAATAAAATTCGGTACAGTTTATAGCTGAGTAAAAAGAATATATCAATCTTGATAGGTATACTAACGCGCCATTGGCATAATGGCCACTAGAATGGGAGTTTTTCTGAAGGAGCTGTCAGGATGTCGAAGAAATAGAAACCATTAAACATCTATGCTCTGTGAATGCCCAAGCCTCCAAAAAAAATCGCCTCCATTATTTTGGAAACAGGTTTGTTGGAGAACTGAATGACCTAGCCCAGATCTCAATGGCAAACGTGAGAAAATTCATAGAAAGTACGGGCTGGTTCGCAAACGAACCAGTCTATCTGAACCAGTAGTTTAGGGCATCTCTGCACCAATTACTGTGACCTATGAGAGGCCGGCTTCGCCCGGCTTACTCACTTGGACTCATCAGTGACGTAATGATGAGGACCTTGTCATACGCAATTTGTATTAAGTGCAGTTCAACTTACATGAATTCTTTTACAAAAATCCACTGTAAACTATATCCAACAAGATAGACAGTGGTTTTTGCCACATCGTGAAATGTCCTGTTTCGATGTTGAATTGATCTGACTGATCGCTGATGTACAGTAAAATTATGAAGGATTCTTCTTCAATTATTTGAATTTCCTTTATCGGTTACAATTAGTTGGAAATTTTAAGCACAATGTAGAAACCCAGTGAAGTTACCAAGTTAAAAAAAAATCTCATAGCTTTCATAAGCAACTTACTGCTTAGCTCAAACATACATAATTTCAAATAAAAAAAAACAGAACGTAAGTCATTTTTAATGACACAATAAAAAATAAATTTCTTTTCTTACAAAACAGAATAAATTAAAAAAGCAATTCGCTTTTGAGGAAACGAAAAAAGAAAAAGTAAAAACCATCACAAGGCAGCGGCAGGGACAACCTCCAACAAGCTATTCAGCCAGCTTTATCCTATTTCGTATCCACCAACAAGCCCTCAAAGTGTTAGGTTACAACCAGAGTAATAAAAGTTGTGGGGCTTTTCTATATATAAAACTGTTGCCTTCTGCATCCGCAAGTGTGAAAATAGCTCCCTTGACTATGATTGAAGCGATTAGCAAAACACTTTATTTTACAACATAAATTAACCACAGCAATGACATGGATTATGGGTTGTTTTGTTGTGTAGTTAAGATTGTGGATTAAACATATACTCTAGGTCCCGTGGGTATTTTTAAGCATTTCATTACAGGTTACAAAAGAAAAAGTTCTAAACTTTTATAATTTTCAATTTCCATCTATGTATGTTCGTTCCCTTCAAAGTATCTATAAACATTACATTGGTTTGAATGACGATTAAAGACTCAAAAGATTTTGCTATCATATGTCTGTTCGTGTACTGTCCAAAACTACAGCATTTCTACGAAATAAGTCAAATATTCTGTTACCAAAATTCGTAGACATTCATTGTTTGGAACAGTACCTAATTGAACGAACACACATTTCATCTTTCTATACTTCTTTATTTTTTTTAATTGAAATTGGAAAAGAAATATTATTTATTTCAATTACTTACGTGATGTTTATCTTCACAATATTTTTACATTCGAAGTTGAATGTAATCCCTTTTATGAAAATCGAAAAAAATATTCTCTTTATATGTCTTAATGGAAAAACAAGGACCTATACTGAAAAGGATTACTCACATGCACGTCTGGCCGTTTGTGCTATATTCCTTTCGACCATGTGGAAATACGATTATTAAAAATACATATTCGAATTTTCATATATGTATAAATTCTAGGATTCTACCTACATTCATATAACAAAAGGATTCACAAGCACACTCTCTTGGACCGATGCCAAAATGTGTACTTGTTGCAGATTTACACACTAACTTTCGCCCTGTTTTGTATGAGTACGAGTAAGGTATACACAGAGTGAAAACGAATATCCTGCCAAAAAGACAATGGGATATTATTTAGTATTTACTCATTCACACGAGCTCCACTGCCGGTGAATTGTGATTCATGCTGCACACCTCTTGTGCTCTATAAAGCTGCCAACAATTTCTAGGTAGGTACATATATAGGCAAAAACTCTGTAGGTAAATGGAGAATGGGTATAACTTTACTCTATGAGACGAGTTCCCTTGGGATGCGACAACGATGCCGATGACGACGAGGGAAGAATCCTTCCCGAGATCGTGGCCGGTATTGTTCGCTTCTACCCCTGCTTATAAAATGGTGAATTTAAAATTATAAAGTTTTTCTTACACATGCAAAGCACATCACTAGCATCGCTGTGCTATTGTGCATGTAAAATAATGAGCAACCGAGCGTTATGGGAATAGGGTTTTTCTTTTATTGATGATGGGAGAGTATTATGATTTTTGTCTTCTTCAGTCGTGCTCTTAACGGTAGTAAGCTGAGCTTTAATTCTAGAAAGTATAATAAACAATTTAATCAGCATTTTTATAAAAGTGGACAGTACCGATGGTTTAAGAAAATTGGTTGTTGTGTTTACGTGTTAATCGAGATTCACACAAGTAGTCATTTTTAATTTTTGGCATTTTGAATATTGACAACCAGTGTAGTATATTGTCTTACTGTTATGGTGAACTTCATGTACATAAGGGTATACATATCACTCAGAGAAAAAAGCAGGTGTAACTAACCAATTTCTGGTTAGTTATACCTGATTTTCAGGTTGTTATTTTTCAACTCGGTAGATCAGGTTAACTGTTTTACCAGATACCTGATTTTAATGTCGTGTTAGATCAACGTAGGTTGCAGGTAACATCTGCATGACATCATGTAAAATTAACATTGCCATAAAATAGTAAAATTGTAAATTTAACCTGAAAATCGTGCTAATTTTACCTGTAAATCTAGTAAACTTAACAGGAAAATCTGGTTAAAAACATAAATAAAATGTTCAATTTCCTGTAAATATAACATGAAGATCTAGTTAGTTGAACATGATTTAATATTGAATAAACCCTGTATCTGGTGGTTTTTGTGTCTTGGATCCATGCGTCTAGGTCCCCTCTCTAACGCTGCTTACCGTCCAATTCATATTGCATTATTCTGAAAGTACAGAAATTTATAACTATGTATATTATTTTATTTTAAAAATGCTTAATGATACTTTATTACTTTTGAACCTAGGAACCTCTCAAGCATTGAGATAGCACGCATCCCCTGGGCCACTTAGCTGCACAAAAATCTTTTGCCAAATATGAATAAGTTGAAACAGATTTTGTTCAGATGACTTGTGTGTGTTTCAGCCCTGAAAAAGTGCTACCTTAACAGGCAACCAGGTTAAATTCAAATAATTTTACTTCACACACAGGACATCTGTGTGTGTATGTGCTTTAACACTAGTGTCACGTTAAAATGAACTGGCAGAGTATTTCTTTAACGATTGCTTGTGTTAATGTTTCAGAACTGGTAGAGTGATTCTTTAATAGATGGCCAGGTTAAATTCAAATAATTTTATTTGGATGGCCTGTGTTTGTGTGTTTTAACAATGGTTTCACGTTAAAATTTGCTGGCAGAGTGTTTCAATAGGTAAACATTGTAAACATTGTAACTTCAACCTGATTTGTGGTAAAATAGAAATTCATACCATACAGTGTTAAAAAAGCCATATATTCTTGTCAAAATTTCTTGTTTGCCAGAGTTAAGTTCTAAAATAACAGGCCTGATTTAGCACTGAATATAAGATTATTAAAAACAGATACATTTCTGAAATGTCTGTATCTTATTAGGGATTATAGGCCTTGTAAATTTAACAGGGCCCAGCTTAAATACTTACCAGACTTTTTTCTCTGAGTTTATAAGTAATATGTCGTAAGAATAAAGAAGTTCGAGGAATGTGGTGTCACATTGATTTCACTGTCTGTGGGATTTAGAACCATGTTCAAGCATTTACAGAGCAATAACAGACACATGAATTGGATTCCTCATCAAATTCCTCAATATTGCCGTCACTAACTTATTTTTTGATAAAGTAAAATTCGTGAGACCTCATTTTCCTACAGAAGTAGATAAGTTGAGTGATCATTCAAAAATTCAACCTGCCAGTTCAGGTAAATAAGGTTTATGATTTGTCAAAATGTGAATGAATAAAACACTTTGCTTCATCAATATCTGTCAGAAAAACTAGGAAATTAAGCGAAATTTCATTATTCTGAACAAGTCTAATGTGAACTTGGACATCGCTTAACAGTGGTAGTGTCAGTTAGCCTTGTTTTCAGATGTTTATTTATAAAAAAAAATAACTGGTCAATTTGTCTGCTGGCTATATCAGACAAATTAAAACTTTTTCGTCACATCTCATTTACTTGTTCATTCACTTTCACCAATTTTTCCTTACAAGTTTAGCTTTTTTTCATAGCATCAAAATTTGTTTTCATTAACATATGTACATTTTTCCATTTTCAATTTCACCGAATGAATTTGAAAAAAACTGTCAAAAATTGTCACAATTATAAAAAAAAAAATCTATGATCACGTTATGTAACTCTCGAATCGGAAAAATCGGTCGACAAACGACTAATCAAACTTATATATTTTTTTTCAATTTCCATCATTTTGCAACCAATGTTATCAATGCGGGAGTTATAGAACGTGGGCCACTGATCATCTCAAATTATATGAGTTGAACACGATGGTTGCATACTTATCAAATCTGCAGAAAAAGATGGAAACAGTAATCTCCAAAACGATAACTTTCGTTCGTCTTCGAGCACGGTGAGTCTGACCCATGTTTTTGTGATCCAGAGATCTCTGCAATCTGAACCAAACTCATCAACCAACTTCGTTGATTTTGGCTGTGGAAAAGCCTAGAACAAATTCGTTTGCTTAATTATTTTGTGTCCCAGTTTATTTCAACTCTGTCAAATCCAATCTGACAGAACAAAATTTCTGATATCCCAGAAAGTTGAACTGGAATAATGTCCTTAGGATCTAACAAACATTTAAATTAGTATCTTAAGGCTTTTTTAGACGATAGCTACTTACACCTGAAAGTTTCATTATTGTCTGATGGTCGTCTCACATTTTAACAAAGTTGCGGCTCTATTATCAAAAGATATAACTTCCTTCTCTAACGACTGACAATGCTTTTTCTCCATTACCCATTTTTGAGAAAGTTACTTATGGACTTCACAGTCAAAAATGTCACAAAAAGCACTTGAATAAAGACAAGACATCATTGATTAAAACCATCAATTTTCATTTTTATTCAAAAAAACTATCATCTTGTTTCCTGATATAATAAAATTACCTCTTACAATCTCTTTTGAATCAAATGAAAAAAAAAAAACTAAAAGTTTAAAGTTCATAAAAGTCTCTTTGGTTCTAGTCTAATAAAGTGAAACTACCCAAAAAACGCCCACAGCCAGAGAATTCAATTTAATAAGAATCCGTCAGAATTCCCGTTTGTGTAAATTGTTCCCATTCTTGTGGCACATAAGTATACATATACACACACACACACAAATAATATCATTCTTCAACATACAAAATATTATAATGTTTTATGAGCATGGAACAAGAGGAGAACTTCAAAAATGAACTTTTGCCTGAAGGCATCAGCGAACGAACGAAACCATTATAAATTCCACACTCATCGAATCCTTTGAGCCTCTCACATAAAAGAAGACATAATAAAAAATACATATTGAGCCACCGCATAGCACCGCGAACAGAGATGGTGGCTCTTTGGTCGTTTCATTGTATACTACATATGTACCTACCTATACAGTCCTGCACCTCTATACCATAACCAACTAACCCATCTATTGTGGATGTTGGAAATAGATTAAGTGATGCATATTATATAAAAAGGACAAAATCTCGAAAAAGGATGTGCATTCAACGTCAACCTTTACTCTGTTCGCTTCAGCTACATAGTTATAGAACATCCTGACAAGATGCCATCATTTTGAACGATAAAAGCTGAGGAGCGTTTGTTTAGTTTTTATTATTTCTACATATTAAATTTTCGTCTGCGATTATATAGTGGCAGGATATAATGCGATGACTTGAAGCTAAATTTTCACATGAATAATTTATTTGGCTAAGTTATTGCCACTTGCGTCATGAATTCATAATTGAATTATTAAATAGAACGGAAATTGGTGTTTATGTAGAGAAGTCACAAATTCAGAATTCTTGTTCAGATTCAGATTCTTGTTAAGTCTATAATAATCAAGTGACAAGTGGTGTACCTGCACCTTTTTGCTTAACGCAATTTTATACTTACACAGGTGGGTAATATAGAAATTCAAAAACAATAAATATGGTTCCTTACAAAGGATAAAATATTTAGAGTAACTATGAATGAATTGAAAATGGAATACAATTTATTAAAATTCTAAAAACTTTTAGTTGAAAAAAAAAATACAATTAAATTATGTGGGTTCATTCAATTTATAAAATGAACATTTATACGGTATAGCATTAGAAATTTTTAAATTAAAATAATTTAGAAAAAAAGTATTCTGAAATGGAAAATAAAAACGCCTAAGTTCAGCTCACGAAATTATTCGACAGCAAAATTTATCAGTTTCCTGAGGAAACAAATTGGGCTTGCTCGCTCATTCTATTCCCTAGTTTAATAGGAGTATTAAGATTTATGACAATATTGTCTTGTCCTTATTATAATCAGTGAAACCTTCGAAATCAATTAAAAGTTGAACAGTAGTTTCATAGCAGTATTAAAATTCTTACTCATGTAAAAAAAAAACCTATAGAGCTAATTTCAACATTTGGCTGTGGAACACGTACATACATCAGTTGCTTAAAAAGCACCCTGCATGAAGTAAGCAGTGTATTTCAACTGTTTTCATAATTTTTAGGTCACTTTTACTGATGCTTTTAACATATAAACACCCTCACAAACACACACACACACTGCTTGACTGCGCGCCTCTGCTTATAAAATACAAAAGAAGGAACCGGAAGTTTTCCTTCATTACAATACCCGGATGGAAAAATGTTAACTTCTTGAAAAATCCTTCAATTTATTATTTGCTCTGACGACTACGACTATACTAAACGAGTACGACAATCATCAGAGTGCATTCATTTGCATCAGTAATTAAAAAAAATCAACACAAGAAAAACTAGCTTTCGTCGACGACGACGACAACGGAAGGTTTTTTATTTCCTTTATTTTCCATCAACTATAAAAGTTAAGTGAACTATGTGCAAGTCATTGCTGAAGACTGAGACTGGAAAACTGCAAATGCATACTCTGTATGGTCGTTAAGCATAAAATCACGTTAGTTTAAACAGAATTAAAGGATAAACTAATAATAAGCATTATTGTGTGTGAACTCAACAGAATTTTTAATGAAAAAGAATGTCATTTTAGGTGTGTAAAATCAAATTATATTAGTTTTTTTTTTTGTAAAGTTGGGTTATGGAGAATATCTGGCTCAAATTGCTTACTCATAAAATCTTTGTGTGAATGACTTTGTACACTTACAAAGTGTAGAAAACATAAAGAACATTAATTGGTTTCGAGTTTTAGGACCACGAATTACTTGTGTAGTTTATAATCTATCAGTTTTTACCATGATGTTTGGAATCAGTTTTATTTAAAGTACACTTTTTGGACAAAAAACTCAACCTCAAAGCAATAATATCAATCAAATTTATTCCTTGCACTTGGTAGCTTTGATCGAATTTCTTAAATAAAAAACATGATTTCTTAATGTTTTGACTGTTTTTGTTTAGTATTGAGGTTTGAATATATAGTTGGGTCTTTTTTAGGGTTCAACATTGTAAAAAATTTGGGAACCGCTGCTGTAGAGTTTAGAGAACAACATAATGTAGAAACCTGCATTTATTTATTTTTTTAAATTCATTTTTGTTTTTTTCATTGTCTTAAAACCTATCTTAAAGCTAGACAAAAATTCATAGGAAACTAGCCTACTTATCAATATTTATGACTAACTTACTGACCCCAATCGGGCGCTCTAAGTTAAACTTTAATAACTTAATGCTAATGCCTTTCGGCCTAAAAACTATATTAAAATTAATGTCGGTTTTTATTTTCAACGAGAAGAATTAACAAAAAAAATCGGTATCTGTATCTTTTTTTGGTTGTATATAAAACTTACAAACAACATAAAACTAAATTTAAGCTAATTAAAACTACTTAAAGCTACTTATAATCTACTTAAAACTTCTTACAGACTACTTACAGCCTAGAACAGCCACAGCAAGCATTTTAGGTTTTTATATTTGTGTTTGTTTTGTAATTGTGGACCCTGACTGTCCCTGCTTAAAACTAACTTCATAAACCTTTGTAAGTCAGCCATGACAGGAGAGGCAAAGGTCAACTTTAAGCTTTTTGAAGGAACTAACTTCATTTTCACGTTTCAACCTTTCTCCTTGTTCTGTTTTACCGTATCTCTACGGTCCCGATCGGACACAGTCCTACTGAACCCAAGGTGTTCGCCTCTATCTTGTGCGAGGACTTCTGGACTGTAAAGGAGTAACCTATATCTACGGCCAACGTAATAGATTAGCGGAACCGCCGCTCTATCCTGGATCAGCTCTCGACTGTCTAGATAGAGGAATGCATCGGGCGGAATAAAGCCGCTTAGACGCACACTTTCGTATTATTCGTTCTTAGGGTAATAAGCCCCAAAGATTAAGCTATTGGTCGAAGATATCGCTCTTGCAATGTGACCAGAATAAGTTTCAGCAAGAAACTATCTATTATCTATCCTGCTTATGTTGTTGCCGTTGTTTAGAACCAGGTTGGAATAATAATAGCTCTAGTCAAAGCATCATTAATATGTCTGTCGAATTACTGATCCATCCAAATGCCAAGGTACTTCACTACACTTTTACTCGGCAGTGAATGTCCATTAGAATCCTACATAAAGTACTTAATACGTAATAATGACGTTAAAGTTGTTGAGTTGTTGGTGCATGAAAATTCAATATTTTTGACATTTGACCATTTTGAAATCACAGTACCATGTAAACGACGACGACTCGTACGAGAAAGTCTTCCAACCTTTTAAGTAGAACATTTTGGTGTCTACAAACTGAGCATACATTTGATTTGTCATTTACGAGTAAACATCAGAAAACCGTTTATTTTATAAACTTTGACCGAAAGCTTAAAATAATTATGTTTTTAACCGGTAAGTTTTAGGACACACATTTTCAGCCTACAAATATTGTATGAAACACTTTCCGACAACATTTACCGTTAAAGAATTATACCAGAAAAATTAATATTTTTGTCAATTTACCTTTTTTGAAATATTTTATACCTAAACCATCTGTCTCAATCTTTTTTGTAGAGAATTTCAATATTATTCACCTTTTAAATATAAATAAGTGAAACCCAACTTTTTTGACATTGGACCATGAGCAACTTTTTATGCTTGTGTTGAATAAACACAGACTTTTCACGGTTGATTTCTTATGCCAGCTTTCGAGCCAGGTTTGCAAATTTGTATGTCTATTTTCACTGGACTAGTTCTGTACCTTCTCACTGCAAATTTAATAAATAGGAATAGAAATAAATTGATTCAACAAATGAAAGGGTCACTCTGTTGGGAGTGCTAGGAAGGGGAATACAGATACTTTAGACTATGAGGAACAATATAATGAGTGATGCAGCCCAGTTAAAAAATGTATGTGATGTCAATACCTAGTTTATATAAGGCATCAAATCTTACACTTAATGTGTGACTGTGTCAGTTTGTGGAAGATACTCCGTCAGGGGGTCCATATGTGTATCCACAAATCTCTAATATCAAATAATTTTTTTTTTTCCTGGTCAATATGAGTTATGGACATTTGTTCATGGTCCCAAAATGGCGCAGTATTGTGATTATTGAGTCACCGAGCTACATAGATTATTGACTGCTTTTTACCATGCCACAAAGCCACAAAATGTAAAACATTGTTCTTTCGTAGCCTTTTTACCTTTTCGCTGAGATTGTGTTTAAACTTTTCGTTTGAATATAAAAATAACAAACATATGTACATAATGGGTAATATATTACCCGCATGCATAATATTTTTGAAGCATGTACTCAAAATGTTTTCTAAATGAACCATGAAATTTAAGACCTAGCTTTGTATTTACAGCTCCAATTTACACATCGCTTTCCATGCACAAAATATAACCTGTAGGCTTCTCTCAAAGCATGCGATGAAACTTATCGCAACTTCGCCAACGGCAGGAAATTCATATTTCCATGTGTCCTCAGAAACTATTTTTTTTTTAACTTGCAATGATTTAGACATTATGAAATATAACCAGCTTTTCTGTACACGAAACTAGTGCACCGTGACGTATACGTAACATTTGCCATCATACGTTTTTTTGCCATGCATCGCGTCGGTCGTGTCGTCGTCGTACTCATCCGTCCTCAATTTTGAGTGAAATCTCGCAGGCAACTTCAACTACGAGTATAATAAAGGTGAATATCCATAAAATGCAAATGCATTCAATGTGCGAATTGGCAAAAAATATTTAGATGACATTTTTGCCAAGGATTCCTCTAAGGGTTTTTTTCCAGAATTAATTTCGAATATTCTTAGGCTTCGTTCGTGTGTGGTGATTTATACAAAACGCCATTTACAAATGGCGTTGAAGTGAGATGGCATCGCTGTTGGAATTTTATTACCTTACCCACCGAGTAGTAATGAACGCTAAGTTTAGTACCTGGAGTAGGCGAATCGTCGAGTACTGTGAAGGTATTTTGTTTTGTGCCGTAAAGAGAGTCCTTTGGAGTTATGACATTTTAATGCAGCAGCGGGTGGCTTTAAATGTCTTCATTTTGCTACCAAGTTGTTGGCTGAACTGTTATTTTTATGAAGCGAATATAAAAAAACTATATACATAGTTCTTGTGAAGAGAAGTTTTTTTCAAACTAACATTTCATTGTGATTGATGATGTTAATAAAGTAGCTCTCCGTGTAGGTGGCAGGACCTTCTTTTCCAAGTTTATTCTATTTAAAAAAATTTCGATTAAATCTTCGTATTTTCTCTCTCCATGCTCGGCTCCTCATTAAATTAAACAAAAAAAAAAACCAAAATCTTTCAGCAGAACACAAATGTCTGAAGGATATTTTTCCATTTTAAATGAAATAATGATACCTACAGGCAAACACACAAAAGTTTCACTCGAAACACCTTATGTTTGTCTTGAGGGCTTATAAGCGCGTAAGCGCGAGCTATTTGAAAGACAAAAGATAAACTTTACTCATAACTCTGGAAAAGCTGGTTTTATTGTCGACAAGAGATAGGTAGGTGCATGCAGCTTTAAGAAGTTTTGACAACATTTTCAATAGAGAGGTTTGTGTGTTATTGTTATACTGTATCTACATTTATTGTGGTGGCAATGGCAGTGGTGAAAGTTTTTTTTTTATTCTCAAGCGGCGTGATAAGAGAGCGGTGGGGCAGATGATGTTGAGTAAATGCTCTTTTAAACGGGTTTGTGCACTCAGGGGTTGGTAGAACAATAATAATAGAAAACAGCTTGAATCTTTGTAAATGAAAAGTGGAATTGGAATGATAAACTTTATTATTGTGATTGTTATTTGTTTTTTATCATTTTTTGAGAGGATAATGATTTTGTTTACCTGAGGGATGATACAGATTTTATCTTCCATTTCTAGGAAGCACTTTAAGTTGTATTTTTGTAATTTCAATTTTTATGTTGGCGGTGCGGCGTAATCTGTTCTAGTCAGTTTTAAAACCAAGATCTTTTGGATACAACCTTTAAGTTAGTAGTGTAATTTTTAAAATTTCCCCAAAAAGTAGTTTTTGGGGTTCCGAATCTAAAGCCGTTGAGTTGTTAATTTTAAAAAAATTGGCAGGTCGATTAATTCCAATCTCAAAATTACAAAAATGTCGCACGATTACCACTTTATTGCCTTTAGCAAGACATTGTACAGTACATACATTTGAAAATAAGGAGGAAACAACAAAAGGAAATGTTTTCTTAAGCTTTTACTTATATAATGTACAATTAGTATCAATTGCTTATTTTTTTTTATAAAATGAGTGGACTTTTTTAAGATCTGTAAGGATCCTTGGTTGCACCTTTTATTTAGTTTTTTCTCCAAAGCGATAGTAATGCTATTCTTTTTAAATGAAAATTTCCCAGTAAGGAAAATAATTTAGCAAAAAACAGCAGAGTGCATATAACTAGTTTCGAACCGCTATTTGGAAAGAAACTTTAAACTTTCCTATATGTGTCAATGTTTGAATATAATTTGCATACAATGTAGAGTTGTTAAGTTTAAATCTCCAGGGAAACTTTTCAATTTGAACGATGTGTGGTAGAGAAATTGAAGTACAAAAACTATAAAGGATTGGAAAGTTTTCATAATAAAAGGTTTCGAGGTTAGTTTATTTTTGAAAGTTCATAAAAAAAAAACTTGAACTGTTCAACTTTGTTAAATGTACATACCTAGTTTAATTGTTTTCAAGAAGGAAAGTTCAAATGGAGAAAAGTTTTTATATGAGAGTAAATCAATAAAATGGAGATCAAAATAAGGGAAAATGAAATAATGCATCTAAAATAAAGAGTCTTGAAATATATTCCTTAGGAAGCCAAATCCTAGAAAAATTATGTCAAATTGTTCAAGGACGATATAAAAGCTATAAGGCTCATGTTATTGATATCTCAGGGACACATACAAAACTGGAACAAGTATAAATGCAAAAATAGAGGAGTTCTATTGAGGGCCTTGTGACTTAACAAATCGCAAAAAATAGAACACATGAGATTAAATAAGAATGAACGTACATGATACCAAGAAACAAGGGTCGTAAAAGTCAATCGACACTGTTTTATCAATTTTTTTTTTTACTGAAAATACTTTAATAGTACAGGTAAAATAGTACGCAAAGACCTTCGAATAAAAAAAAATAGTACCATCATGAAACTTGGTGAAAACATTTCATTTACCATGAGAATGAAGAATCAAGAGTCTATAAAAACATTTCGCATGGAAGGATGTGTTTTTTTTTTTGAAGAAATTGGGAAGTGAGGTGTTATTTTTCAAAATTCTTTGAAAAGGATGGTACCCTCAAGAAACGTGGTAAAAATGTTTCTTTTACTACGAAAATGATCAATAAAAGAAATTTACAAAACTATGAAGACAGAGAGGATGTTTTTGTGGGCTTAAGTAAAGGGTGTTACTTGTTTTGGAAACAATATTTGTTTTTGAAACAAGTATTATACTTTCTTGTATTCATAAAAAACGGCTTTTAAGTATATATATTTTTAAAGACTCTTTTGATGCTTCATCCTGGTAGTTCAGAACACGTTTCCACCAAGTTTCATGGTGGTACCATTTTTTTTTTTGTATAGGCTTTATGGTAATAATCCCACTTTAACCCCACTCCCCAAAAGAACACCTTTTCACAATAGATATTTTTTGCATTCTTCTGATTATTGTTTTTTACGGTAAATGAACCATCGATGCGAAGTTTCATCAATGGACTGTTATATTTAATTGGGTTTCGGTCATATCTAACTTTTATACTGAAAAAAAAAGTCATCCAAACATAAAAATTCCAACAAAAAAATTGTCTCGGAGGTCACATTGACTTGGTTTTGGTGTCGTTCGATTCAGCATTAAAAATTACCTTCAAAACATGTATCATAAGCTTAGGCTGCGACAGGATTAATTTTTCAGTTCGCTACACCAAAATCCTCCCCCCGCCCCCCCTATACCCATTAAAAAAACACCCTTCCATGTGAAATATTTGTATAAACTCTTTTGATTCTTCATTCTCATGGTTTGAAACGTTTTCATCAAGTTTTATTATGGTACTAATTTTTTTGTTTTATTTATCCGATTTTACCTGTACTATAAGGCTATATTTTTGTATCGAACTTGCTTGTTTTTTTTTCGAAAAAATGACAATACTACTACTCTCACCTCCATCTCAATCTCAATCTCGACATTCTTGTTTGCTCTTTTTGAGACACATAGCATTATAAAAAAAAACACGACTGATGGTTAAAGTGGTCACACAAATCTCAATTACTTTAGTTCTTCTGTTTTCTCAAAGAACGCACTCATTAGATGCTGGACAAAGTTTTAATGAAATTTCTAACTTACGTGTGGTGTGTTGGCTATATTGAAACGATTGTACAACATCGTTACATAAAAGGTTCATATAAAACTTTTGTTTATACTGACCTTATGTTTGTGTTTATTCCTGAAGTAAATGCATCTGGTTCCGTGTGTATAGTTTGTTCTCTTGTTCCATGAAATACACTCGTATGATAAGACTTCAATAGGAAACAACCACAAGTTCTATTTAAAATTCAATTGTTATTTTAAATGGATTCGCATTAATTGTTTCTTTGCACGAGTAAGACTCAAAAGGCTTATCCCTTCTTAATAGAATTGCAGATTGGATTGTACATGTTATAAAATTAGACGAGGGAAGTAGCTACGACATATTTTCTGTTGAAAGTATAAATATCAGTAGTTGACAATAATAGGTACTTGTTATTATTATTAAAAGAATCACGTTCAGGGCCCCGTTTGCTAATACTAAGAGTTGAAAGTACAAGTTTAAAAACTGCCAAAAACCCACCACTTATAGTTTCTATTTCATAATGAGGGCGGCCTTGATAATACTATTAGTGATATTAACCATCTGTAAAGTACAAAAGTTCTTTTCTGCTACTTGATTATGAAACTCAATTTCAACGCAGACTTATATTAGTTTGTACTTTATTATAAAACAGGGCCCAGGTGGCATTTTGCAAATATCGAAGGTTATTTTTATAATTGAGCTATGGCCGTTGGATTCTTCGTTTGGACAAGCTGAAGGCGAAGCGGTGTTATATTTATTTGGAAAATTTTAATTTTGACAAAACCCAATCAAATATTTTATTTAAACGAAGATAAAAGTAAATATTGCAAAAGCGGAAAGCGAAGAGACCTCAGTTTTCAATACTAACTTCACTCTTAGCTTAGAATCTTGTAGTGCTTGAAAAAATACATTTTTAAATACAGAATGTTTGATATTGTTCTTTGGAAACCACCCACAAATGTAACGCTAATCATATAATCAATTTGGGGAAAAAAGAAAAACTAAGAATCTTTCAATTTTTGTTTTGCATTATATGAGTTTAAATATCTCTAAGCTTCTTGCGGTTGAAGCAAAATACTACTTCTTATATAGCTTCAGTTTTACCACAGTTCCTTTAAAACCCCTTATTCCACTAAATCCTTTAATTTCAGAAGTTAAAGTTCTTATCAAAAATACTTTGTAACACACGTACCTACATTTATACATAATGTACTATACATACTTACCTAAAAGAAAAAGAGAGAAATGAGTTACAAAAGTTGTCAACAAAATCTGTTTTCGGGCAGAGTGCCAGGCAAGGCAGGGCTAGAGGTTATACATATACAAAAATTGAATATACATACATATATATAATTTTTACTTTGCCAAGGGAGGAACTATCTTTTGCAATTAAGAATCAAATAACTGCTACTGCCTACTCCACCAGAGAGGAAGAGGCGAAACCAAGACCTCCCAAGTCATCAGAGTGTCACGTTCTGGTTTTAATTAACGTCTAGATGTCACATTGATATTATTTATTTTTTTTTTACGGAAGACAAAAAGGACACAAGCGTTTTTCATATATCAAGCCAAAATGAGGTAAAATGATTTGTCAGTTGGAATTTAACGATGATAAATTTCATTTAATTAAGTATTTCCTTATTGATTTATTTATTTATGAAACGTTATTAAATTCGCTAAGAGTGGAGGTATATGTACCACACATAACATATAAGACACGTGCATGCTTAGAGAGATTGCTACACAAGTGCCTTTAAATATTAGGAAGTGGTTTGTTAATTTAATTATTAAACATAACTAACTGTTATTTTATATTTTTAAATAAAACTCTTAACATACAGGTATCGCAAGAACTTGATCTTATAAATGTAAAAGTTCTGCAACACTGCTAAATTCATGTTTCATTTCTATAAAAAAAATAAGAAATCCCAAAATGAGGTACTAAACATCTACTTAAAAAAACAGTGAACCAAAATTGTCAATTACTGAAAATGACCTGACCTTACATAATGATAATGAGAATTGACCAATAGATTAGTGATGTTCTAGAGGGCATACTTTTTTGAATACATATTCAACATAAAGGTAGAAATTGCAATCCCAAGATCCCGATACATTTTTGATCCCGAAAATGCCGGGATTACAATGTTCCAATCCCAGGATTTTCGGGATTTGTGGCTTAAAGATTTAGATACAATGTTTTTGTTCTTGCTTACATTTATACATTCTTGAAGTATTAACTGATCAATATTTTGAAGCTTAAAGCTGGATTTATTACTTCGTTCTTTATTCAGTGAACGTTGTTCCACAAACAACGAAAAACGAGCAAAGTTCATCCACAAATTCAAAACGGCTTTGAATTTCTTCGTTGTTCGTGTTCGGTGTTCGGTGTTCGGTGTAATCACGCAAAACTAACCTAAGTTTGATCTAAGCCATCACCTTTATAAACGCGGTTGATTTGTTTTGTAAATTTTTCTGAATCATCTCTTTTAGCTACTCGTATTAAGCACCAATTTTTCGAATGCATGAATGAAAAATTCTTAAAAAATCGTCTCGACAAAAAATTTTTTCAAGCATACTTTGGGTTTAATTCCTATTTTATTGTTGCATTTGATTGGGTTAGTTAAATTAATTTTTGGTAGCAAAGAATTTATTACGAAATAAGCTTTTTTTTGTATTTTAAAAAAATACAAAGCAATGCAAAAACTTATATTTTCTTGGTTTATAGAAAAAATATTAGGTGCTTGTCTATACCTCCCTTACCCTACTGCTGGAAAAAATCAGTTAAGTAGAAGACTTAACACTATTTCTGAAATCATAATTGTACTTGTTGAATTATTGATTCAAAACAACTTCTTACAGCCTTTAGTCTGTACAAATTTTGCGTTTCGTCAAGATGATTTCTCTTGGGCTTATCAGTGACATATAGTGAGGGATTATCCCGGGATTCAAATTTTGGAATCCTGAAATCCTGGGATTGAAAAAGCATCTGCGAATTGCAATCTCTACATAAAGGGTACCAAGATCCCGTAGCCTACTTATAGTCGCCAATTTTTCTCAAGTCCACTAAATGAATAATTACAACAGCTTTCTATCCACTTAATATTTCTGAAAGTCTCTGTATGTTCTCTCTCTTAGTTCGATGAAGAACTTTAACTAGGAACTACAATTCCAAAGAATTTAATCTGAAAAGTAAAAAACTAGCATTAAATGAAAACTTTCAATTGAAAAAATAAAAAACAAATGTTTTTAATTTGGGTATTTGCAATAAATTTGATTAGTAACCAAAACACTGTCAAAAACTGTTTTCGCACCAATGTCATTTTGTTCAACTTACAATAATTATTTCACGATCAGTAAGAATTTCCATTCTATTCAATTGAGCAGGGAAGAACCTTATAACACAAAATATATTTCCAACGACAACTTCATCATTTATACATGTGTATATGTATGTGCATAGCTTGAAGAAAAAATGTACATATCTACATAATATAAAATATACTTTTTCTAATTGTAATTGGTTGTCAAATATGTGATGTGAATGTAACACGTCTAGCATTCTAAATAATATTAGAAATTCTATTTGGTCTCCACTTAATGATGCAAATTGTGATGTATACAAGAAACCTAGCTTCTAGTTAAACACCGAAAAAACATTAATTCAATTTTCAATCCGTCCAATTGTAAGGCCTAACGCCTAAGTGATAAGGGATAGAAAAAAAAAAACAAAGTTGATTCAGTTTAATTTATCAATTAAATCAAAAAACAATATTACCCTTTGAACACATGAATGTAGCTGTAGTTTATAGCAAAGCTAAATTTTGTTTAACTTCTGCTACATAATACATTTTTTACTTCGGCTTAATGCAGCTACAGCTACACCATGGTGCTTGAGCAGTTTATATTGAAATAAAACTAAATAATCGACTCTTATTAACACCCGATTATTTTCATCGTTCGTACTTCATTCAAAAACAGACACAAACTAGGTACTAACAAACTATTGTTCATAAAAATTTCTTAAATTGTATAACAGTTTTGAGCTACAAATTACCTTACTCTCATAACGAACCTGGAAGAATTTGTATTTACTGTCCAAAGCGCATGCTTATTGCTTATGCCAAACACATGCATATAACCGTCTCTCGTTGTTGGGGAATATTCCCATATGATTTGATGATGCTCTTTCGGAGTAAAAGATTAGCTCTATCGCTTCATTACACCTGACTTTGAATGGCTTTTGAATAGTGTGTATGCATCTCAATAGACTATATCTCAGGCTCTAATGATGCTATGAACACAAGCTACTTTCTGTTGGAAATGTATACTTTTTATTTTTCTTTTGTTCGATAAACATTCAAAATCTGTGTATAGAAATGTGATATAAGCAGTATCATAACATCTTATGTGAAAATGAGGTTTAGAACGAATTGTTTTTAAGTTGGTCTTTATATTTTTTTTTTTACTTTGTATACTTTACATGTTATAATTATCTAAACTTTTGCATTCCTTCTTCTTGAAGAACCACCAATTGAGTTCAAATTTTTGATTCAAAAGGTCATCTTCTATCTTTTAGGACATACTTCTTTTAAACAATTTCCATGGCCCTATTCAATTCAGAACAACACCTCTTCCTCGCTTATTATTTTGTTTTTAATTTTTATTTTGAGTTTCTTACACAATTACATACATAAAATCCAACGCGAGCATGTATAAAGTAAAAGAAAATATTCCCTTATTACACTACCTTGTATCGACCCTTGTTGAAGACATGATGCGCTGAACTAAGTTTGAGTAGTTCCTCCTTTATCAATCGTGTTATTTCTCGCTTTGCCTTTTGCACTGACATCTCACTACAACTCTCTATTGCCAGGTACAGCTTACGCTCACCTTCGGGTGGATTCTTTCCAGTTGGTACATAGGTACCTCGGACTGTCAAACCAGCCTCAGAGTACTCAGAAATCTGTGCGAGTGCTTCTTTCGAAGTGACTTTCCATCTTGCTTGTTGTGGGAAATCGTTGATTTCTAATTCTTCTTCGTACTTGGTGAATGAAGATTGTTGCAATGGCGATAGACCCTCTTCGTCGTCCTTTGGTTGATAGTTCAACTTGTTGTTAAGCTTTGCAGCCAACTGCTCAACAACCGTACGAGCTGTTATCATCGGCTGAGATTGGGTTCCCTTCAAAATTAGTTCGGCAGCAGCTTGCTGCATTGCTGGTTTAATATCGCTAGTTAGATTTCTAGCTGTGTTGATCTTGGAAGCTAGTTTCTTGGCGAGTTCTAATTTATCTGAACCACCTGCAGCTATAATAGTCATAGCAGTTGCGGTACTCGGTGTGGTGTTGGTGTTGACGGCCGTTGCCGAAGGAACAGCACCAGTTGCGATTGTTGTTGTGACGGCTGCTGGTGCTGGAATGACTGGAGCAACAGAAGTTTCCTTAACATTACGCTTGGCGGCGAATAGTTGTTCGATTTGCTGATCAATATCTTGCTCAATATCCTCATCGTCATCGGAATCAGCCAACCCAAGAGCAGCTTTCTGAAGTTTTTTGCTCTCTTTGGCTGCATTTGCTTCTTGTTCGTCGAATTTAAAGCCTTTTCCGCTGAATCCACCACCACTGTGAACTTTCTTGCCTTCGGCTTCCTGCAGACTTTTGTACTCCTCCCAAAGGTTTTTGAGATCTTCGGGAACTGGGGTCTCTGATAGCTCAAGTGCACGAATAATGTCTCCAGCATAACGACCTTGTTCCGGTGTTAAAAAGGTCCAAGCTTTACCTTTGTTTCCAGCTCTTCCTGTGCGGCCACATCTGTGGACATAATCTTCGTAGTGATTGGGGCAATCATAATTTATCACCAGAATCAAGTCTTTTACGTCAAGACCTCTAGCTGCAACAGAAGTAGCAATTAGAAGTCGTACTTTGCCCGACTTGAAATCCAGAATTGTCGAGTCACGATCGAACTGGTCGATGCCACCGTGCAAACTCATGCACGGGTAGGAAGCCTTCATTAGATCTTTTAGCACAATATCAGCGTTTTCTTGTTTATCTACAAACACAATAATACTTCCTTGTTCCTGATACACACCCAACAGCTCTAGAAGCTTAAAGAATTTCGCATCGTCTTCCAGGATAGCCACATTCTGCTCGACATCCTTGCACACGACCGAACGTCCTCCCACAATGACCTCAATTGGTTTCTTAAGAATTCTTCTTGCCAGCGCTTCCATTTGACGAGGAAACGTAGCACTGAACATCACCGTCTGTCTGTCTGGACGCACATTGTCTATGATTCTCATAACCTGCGGCTCGAAACCCATGTCAAACATCCGATCAGCTTCATCCAGAACAATGTATGTCACTCTTCGTAGATTTGTAACTCGTCCTGAGTTGGCTGCCAACATATCAATCATCCGACCTGGTGTACACACGATTATCTCAGCTCCTCGCTTGAGTTCAGCAATCTGCTCAGAAATACCAGTTCCTCCATAAACACACACTGCTCGTAGATTAAGCGCCTTAGAAAACCGCTTGATATCTTTGCCAATTTGCATGCATAACTCTCGAGTTGGTGCCATGATTATTGAAATAGGACCATCCCCATCCTCCATTGGTGGCTGGTCGAGAATGTGTCGAAACATTGGAAGTATAAAGGCTAAGGTTTTACCACTTCCGGTTTTGGCAATACCAATCAAATCTCGACCACACATAATTGCTGGGATTGCTTGACACTGGATCGGAGTCGGTTTCTCGAAGTTCAGCTTTCTAAGGACGTCCATTTCTTTTTTACTCACACCACACTGTGCCCAGGTCTAGAGGTACAACAAAAAAAAAAAAACAATTTTATCCTTTTTAACTATTCATAGAAAGAGATTTTAATATTTTTTTAAATAAACACTAAGCTTGATGACCTTATAGGTATATTTGTTACTGAAACTATTAGCAAGTCCATTTTAAGTCCTGAAATCTTTAGATTGGTTCTTTAGACAACTACATATACAAATTATGATCAAGGATTAGAAGCAGGAACAAAACGCTTCAATAGCGGTTAAAAGAAGAAGAAAAGAATTATTTAAATAAAAAAGGGCAATTTTTGCAAATAACGTTAACACGTTGACATGAATTTTAAGACACCTACTTGAAACGCAGTATGAACAAAGAACTTGCCAGAAGAAAAACTTTAAGAACTTTAACTCTTATGGGATAAACATTTAAATTTGAAGGAAATCCTTCGACCCGTGTAGTCACAGACAAACAGTTTTAAGTATTTTTGTGTATTTAATAACGTCGAATCAACACTGTGTAACTTTGACACAATTATCATCGACGTTTTAATTGTATTTACCTTTATCGGCTTGGGACAGCCTTTGCCCTTTACTTGTATGCCCTCCAGCTCGACTCTATACTTCTCCACCTCATGTGACTTCATCTTTGCGAGCTCTGGTACTTCGACGTAGAAATTCTTCCTAAATGGTGCGTAGTCAACATCGGCATGGTTGATCTTTGCCAATTCCTTTTTGTGCTTATTAGCCAAGTTGGCGGCGGTGTCTTTGATGTTCTCCAGATCATCATCGCTGGAATAATCCAAACTATCTTGATTCTGTTCAATGAGCTCGCCCTTGTTCGCACTGACGTCCTGCGATGTTTTCTTCACAATGCCCGTCATAATCAGAACCCCTGAACTGTCTGTATTCGAGGGATTGACAATGTTATTTATTTTTCGAACCTCCTTGGCCACTTCCTGCATATAGGCGTCTAAAGGATCGATGTCATCGTTGGTTTCTTCCTCCTTCTTCAAGATTTCTTCTTCAGCTTCGTCTTGATCTTGTTTTGGCTTTGGCTCTTCAGTGATAGAAGCTAGAGGCTTAATTTCTTTAACATCCTTTGAATCCTTGTCTTCTTCGTCGTCTGATTCGTCTTCTAGACTCCACTTCTTGGAATTTGCTTGCGTTGGTATGATGAGGGATTTGAAATCTTTCTTATTGGCTTCTAGTTCTTTGAGTTTACGTTCCGCACGCCAGCATTCGATGCGCTCACGACGCTTTATCATTTCAAGTTCCAATTGACGCTGTTCTTCTTCCTTGTCGATTTCTTTTTCGGGACTTTCCTTCGCCTCGGGCTCAATTTTGATTTTTTCAACCACCTTCTCCTTCACCGGTGATGCGTTGGAACGTTCAGTACGCTCCCTGTCCTTCTGTCGATCTCTCTCACGGTGACGGTCACGATCACGCTCACGTTCACGATCACGATCGCGGTCACGGTCACGATCTCTCGAAGATTCCTGGTTGTTGATGCTTCCACGACTGAAAAGTCAGATTCAATATTTGATATGTTCATGTCTATAGATGTAAATTACCTTCGGAATCCATCGTTGTCTCTTGGTCTTGGCGGCGGTGAATGCCTGCGTCGTTTGATATCTTCACGTTTCCTGGTGTCCCGGTTGTGGGGGCGCTTCACGTCATCGCGCGGCCGGTCATAGTCATCGTTTCGTTTGCGATCTCGATTAGGAGAGCGCGAACGGCTTCGGGAGTATCTCCTACGTTCACGTTCTCTATCACGACTATTAATAATTGGTTTTGTCATAAATATTTAAGATTTTTATAAACGTTTTAATAAAATGAGGATTTTAGTTTACTTACGTTGAGTGCGACCATTTTGACATTTTTAAGCGAAATAAATTTGACAGTTGTCAGATTTACTAAAGAGCTAGATGGGAAGGAAAAACAGAATGAAATGATTCAGTTTATAATGTCATGAGCACTGCCAGAAAAGAATTTTTCAATGACTGCCACATAAGGTGCATTCAACCAAAAAATTTCAAGGGAATCTCAAAATTGCCTAAGTTTTGTTTCTTCGTGTGAAAGGTAGTCCCCTTTCACCTGAAAAAACAAGTTGCTGGAGATTTATTTGACATTTTCCTTTGATTTCAAAATTAAGGCAATTTTGAAATTTCCTTAACTTTAACCACCAAAATGAAATCCGAGATTTCAACTGAAAACTTTCGAGATTTTGAATTGGTGTTCACACTGCCTTAAACAAGATTTCGTCTCATTTAAACACAAACAACTACCATTTGGTGATTATGTGTCTGTGTTTCTCTCCGCTCAAATATCAATTTCAGAGATTTCAGTTCAAATCTTCACATTTCCTCATACAGTTTTGGGATTACAAAATGCGATATTTCGTTGAAATCTCATTGAAATCTAGTAACGATGTGAACTCTTCCTTACGAACAGACCCATTTTCAGCATTCGCCACAGAAAGGTGAAAAGCTTTTTCAGAAAAATTAAGATCTTTCACTCCAACGCCAAGCAGGCAAAAAGGGAGAGTATGATATTGTCTTTGACATTTAAGCGGAGAGACACGCAAACACATAAGCACACAATGGTAGTTGTTTGTGTTTATATAAGACCAAATCTTGGTTTTGGCAGTGAGAGCACCAATTTTAAATCTCGAAATTTTTCAGCTGAAACCTCAGATTTCATTTTGGTGGGAACATAAAGCTCATTCGCCGAATTCACTAATAGGGTTGAATAATTCTAGGGCTTCAACATAAAAAAATTCTTTTTTTGCGAGATAGAGATGTTTGGAGTCTGATTCCGTGAAATAAGGATGAGTATATTGAACTTAAAAATTTTTTTGCATAATGTAGACACGATGTTCATCAAAACGACTTTCAGTATGAAGACAATGTAGACAGACTCATACATTTCAATTAGTTTTACTTTGCATTTATGGCTTTGTTTTTTTTTTAACTCCAGTAAATTTTGTCTGAAAAAAACGACAGCAAAACAAAGCAATTTACATGTCAAATACAACAACAACTATGTCCATATAGAGTTAGCTTTGTCCAGATGATTAAAGGAACTTAACCTTTATCCCAATAAAAACGGCATTGCCAGACTACCATTGTCGTTGTGCTATCGATAATTTGTATTGAAATGTCAAATGTTTGTAAGTAAGATTGCACAATACAAAATGGCAGACCAAGGTAAATGTTGAATTGTTCCGATGTCGTTTTTTTCACCAAAGTCCATATGGACATCCAAAAAAACGTAGCTTATATTTTACTAACGTGAAATGGGGATCAGACACAAAAGAAAGTAGTGGCAAAAGTAACCAAAAAAACACAAAAACACAATAGTCAAATTCCAAAAAGTTGCTCGGAAGTTGCCTAGTGGGTGGTGGCAAGCAACTGAAAGTTTCCGGCAACTAAGTTGCCCAGTGAGTGCCAAGCCTAGGATTGCATAGAAATAAAAAGCTTATTTTGGCAGTTAAATTCAAAAAAATAAGGTCCACAGTTTTTGAAAAGTATGTAAACTAATACAAAACTGTAAAAAGCTCAACAGGAATTATTATGTTGACATGCTAAGTTTTTCTTACGTCGAAAAACTATCGTTTATTGTAAATGAAACTAATCTCATAGAAACCACCAGAAATTCCGAATTCTCTGACAACACTATCACCATCCACAGCCTGTAGTGTTAAAATTGTCAGGATTCTTTTCTCTAATTTGGTTAAAGGTCTTAGAACTTTAGTTCCATTGATGCCACTCTTTGTGAGGCTATCGTTGATTTGGGAGTTGCGCTCCTTGGTATACTGCCTTGAAAAAAAACCTTATATAAATACCTAGAATCAATAGAAAACGTAAAATTACTTTAAATCCTGCCAAAACTTTTTCCACCTGTTGCCATCTTTCCTTGCTCCACCTAAGGTATTTAAATCATCGGCCAACGACCTCCAAATTGCATCCCAGGTTCTTCCGCCATCAACGCACACCAATCTTTAACAAATTCAATAGATTTAAACCGTGGTTAAAAAAAAATTGAAATACTTTACCTATCTTGGGCTAAATCCAAATGATTTTCTAGGAAATCAACCAAATAACTTTTCTGCTCTTCACTTGCTCCTCTACTACGGTTAGTTTTTATATTTTCCATTATTGTTGTGGTTTCCCAAAAGTATTCAAACATTTATCAGCGAAAATCATGCGATGATAAATAATTTCTCATCTGATAAATATTTGACAGAAATGTCCATGTTTACACGGAACCAGAATCGGAAAATCTTATTTATCGATGAAAAGCTTTTTCATCGTGCTTATCATAGAACCGGAATAGCCCTCAGGAACCAAATTCCTCAACGTCAATTTATGCGATTCCACAAGAGTGAATTTTAAGGTTTAGACAAATATCGTATGCACAATCAGTCAAATTTATTCACACTTTTTTTGGGCATGAACAGATGATCGATTTTATCGTCCATGTACATTTCCCGTTGTTGGCCGTACGCTCCCCCAAACCAACGCGAATGCGGAGTTATTCGCAGCGAATCATTCACAATAGTACAAAATATGACAAATATACAACGGTAAACAACAACAAAAATTCACCGACGCCGCGAATTCGCGTTGGTTTGGGAGAGCCTTTACAGTGAAGTTCTAAAATGATATTTATATATAATGATAACACAAAACAAGAAGAACAATCAAATTCAAAGCCCTTTTGAATTTTCGATTAACTTTGTTCCTTGTATGCTGATAATTCTGACCGATGCGGTTTTTTTAGTTTTCCTGCTGCTTGATTGTTTTGAAGAGAGTTTATTTATTAATTTATTGTGGCAGAAACCATTAAATGTCTGGCTTTATTCCAAAGTGAGAGTTTTGTTAAAAATTTTATAAAAGACAAAAAAATATATAAAAGACGATAGAAACGAAAATTTCTTTTAGAATATTTCGCACTGATTTATTTGGGAAACAAATTTTTCTGTGCTGAATTCAGTCATTGACATTGTAGGCTCTTCTGTAAGTTTTACACTTCATTGCCTGAACTAGTGACAGATTAAAATGTGGGCCGTCATTTTTCAGCAAACAAATTTTATAAATAACAAATACCGCTTACTCGACCTCACCGGTTAAATATGGTAAAAATAAATAAAAATAAAAAAAATATAAAATTTTATTTACTATTAATTCTTTCAAGCTCTTCTATTCATTCTTCAAATCATTGGTTGGCAAAGATGTCGTGGTGGAGCTCAAAAACGATCTCAGGTTTGTCTTAAAACATTCAACTCACATGGCCATCGAAAAATTAGTGTCCCAATTTGAATTCTTTCTAATTTTCAGCATTTGTGGAACTCTGCATTCCGTTGATCAGTATCTCAATATAAAACTAACTGATATTAGTGTCACAGATCCAGATAAATATCCTCACATGTTGTCGGTGAAAAATTGTTTCATACGAGGATCTGTTGTTCGCTATGTCCAACTGCCTGGCGACGAAGTCGACACTCAATTGCTTCAGGATGCAGCTCGCAAGGAGGCTGTTGTTAGTACAAGATAAATAATTTGACATTATTCTTAAGTTAAGAAAGATGTATGTAAGTGTCTTTTTTATTTTTAATTAATTAAAATTAAAATAATTGAATTTTCAAAAGAATTACGTAGAATTATTTTTTTCTTAGCCTTAAGCCTTAGTGGCAATAACATTTAATTTTCAAAGATTGTTATTGGGGTCCTCTAATGAAATTATAACACTTTTGCACGTTTACAATAGGGACTTAAACCTTTTGACACATCAACATTTCCATTTTAAGTATTTATGTCGTGTTTCATTAAAGGAAACCCTCTGAAAAGCGCCAACGATAGAAACATTATTATTTATTTCCTTAACATCACCTTCTTCTTTACCTTGTCAAAGCCCGAAGATGTGCTTTTTTTTAAATATCTAAGACGTCCAATTGTCCATATCTGTAGGTAGATAGGGAAGCCCACAACTACACATTACATCTTGATACAAAATTGTAGGGCTTCCAAAATCGAAAAACGATGGCATCTTAATAGACGTGCTATTTAGAGAAAATACTAGTTTTGGAAATTGACGGTGCAGTAGAGGAAGACCTAGATTTAGATGATGCACGCAAAAGGAAGGGGATTTGACGTGGTGTGCGAAATTGTAGACATCTATCTACCTAGGGATTGAGTTTGCCTGAGAAGCTTGTTGGTTGAGCCACAGACCGCGCTGTATACAATTAATCGATTTTTCTTTTTAAGCTTGGCATATTTTTTGTTTATTCTCCAGATGTTTGTTTTAATATAAAAGCTAACGGTACCACTGGGCAATATTTAAAAAAAATCAAAAACCGGTCCTACAATTTTAATAATTTTTGGTTTTACGCTATTGTGTGACGTTATGCCTGGTAGTAGGTGATTCTCAGCAAACTGATACATTTGCTTGTGCAATATCTACCAAATAAATATTAAATTTCTTAAAAAATGTTGTTGACAAAGTGGTGGAAATCCTACCCCAAAGTTGATTATGAAAGTGTGCGCAGTACCACTGTAATTTGTGTACACAAAATTAAAATAAAAATTAGCGAACACTTTTCAAAACTTAACTTACCAATTCTGAGAGAGACGTTTGTCTGGCTGAATTATTTGTACATACTTCTTTCAAAACGAAACTGACATTAACATAGCTACATGCCACTTCCTATGTCCTAAGCTACATGATATAGATTTGGTTCTAATAGATAGTTGTTAGGTGAAATACCGAAAATTTGAAAAATAGAAGTAGAATTGAATAGGAATATAGAAGTACTTACATCTTATATTTGTGCATCTTAAATAAAAATAAATTCATGGTGGAAAAATATCGAAATATGTATTAAAAATCAAACATTATTATTTTTTAACCAATCTTTAGGTATTAACATATTTATAAGCTTAATTTATTTGAAAACGTTTCCTTAAACTTTCGAAATTCGTTCGGAAATATATAAGCCATCCAGTTCCATCGAAATCACCAGCAGCCACAGATACAATTGAAACCCGATTACTCTCCGATGTGTATGATTGAATGGAGTTCTAAAAAAAATTATTTGCAAATAATCTTAAATAAAATAAACTAAAAACCCTCACATCTTCGCAATAATGTCTTGCAATTCGTTCAGTTCCGTTATTTGTAATTTCAATAATATCCACGTAATCCGCCTTACAAACCGATCCCATATTGAACTCTGATTGAAAAAAAAAAATGGATTATTATTTGAATGTCTTATTAACAGGGTGTTTTTTGTTTGTCTTTTAGAAAAAGAAAAACCTTTCAATCTTAAATCTGACAAAATTACCATGGAAAAACAATTCTATTCGATTTGGAGAAGTTGTTGTCAAATTCCATCGACACACACTTGCATTTTTGTACTCCTGATAGTTCGGGCTCATTAAATATCCAGTTTGCATTTCCAAATTTCCACCACAGCCCTGAAGTGGAGATTTGGGACTTGAGTAGTAAAATACTTCTCTTTCCATAGTACTTCCAACTTTAAGGTCCAGGCGAACTTGATCAGATGATGTATAGATTTTTCTTCCACTATAATGTTCTGTGCAATCTTCGAAAATTTGACGATTTGTCTTTTGATCGAAGACCTTGTGGAGCAAATCTTTTTAGTTTCATAGAAAGAGATGATGTGCTTAGATACTTACTTGAATATGGTTTTCTGAACAATTTGAACTTCTAAAATAGAAGCTTGAAATATATATATTAACTGAATAATTTTCTGGTAAAATTATTTCATTTATACAGCTGATATCATTCGTTAACACTCCACTCATCACTCCAGAGTTGTAGGTATATGTTCGATTGCAAACTATTAAAATACAAAAAAGTTAAGTTTAAGTATAGTTAAAAAAATTCTTCATATAGTGAAAACTAAAATTGAACCAAGCCGCGTTGTAACATAATCTCAAAAATCGAAAAAAAAAATACTTTTGGTTTTCATTTTCTAGAAAACTTGAAGTGCCATCTTTTTATATAAAACAGATTTTATATACAAAGGTGCCAACATGTAACTTGATAGAATCATCAAGAAGCTACAATTATAAAAAATTTAAAAGAACTATAATAAGGTGTTTACAACGTTTGATATTTAAGGTATCTGTATTGAAAACCCCAAAAATGTTATATGTATTTAAAATTGTCAGTGAATACGGCTCATCTTTCATATCCATTTTAAACCAAATGTTTTAATTATTCTTGTATCTTTATTTTATTTGACTTTAATTTGACTCCTTTTTTTTGGAAATTTGAATTACATTTTATTTTGAATAGTTATGTATGTATTTTTTATATTAAAATAAAGCTGGTAAAAGATTTATAGTAAATATATAAGTTTACATTTAAGCTGTTAGCTAATTTATAACTAATACAAAAAAAGTTGAGTTAAGCCGATAGAATCAAGTGTAACCTGCTTCTTATTTACTTCAATAAATAGAATATGAAACGATGGACTGAGCTAAATAAGTAACTTTGTACCTATTTTCTATTGTATCAACTAAACTCGATCGAATCAAGTTAGATACCCGATAGGGCTCCTGATTTGATGGCTGAAAACGGATTTTAGATTTGACTTCAAAGCCCAAAAGTATGCTAAGCACATCTCTTGTCTTCTCGTGTTCAAAAGCTAAACAATATTTTTGTAAACCTATGTTATCAAAAGAAATGGAATGACTCGAAACGTGCCAAATTCTAAAGTGTTTCTAAGTTCCATTTAAAGAGACCGAAAGTTATGTGGAAGTGTGAAAGGAGGTAATAGTAGTAGAAATTAGGTATCTTTAGGAGATAGTAGATACTTACTATTCGTATTAGATGCTGTTAACATAAATCCAGTAGACTCAATAGCTTCATCTGTATGAAAAGTTATTTCAGCAACAGCATTTCCGTCAGAATGTTCGATTCTAAGAACAAATGATGAAATAGTACCGCAGTGTTCACTTAGGGCATTTCTTGAATAAGCCTGTGAAAAGTAAAAGATGTTTAATAACTTTCTCAGCTATTTAAAAAGAGTTCATATGTATGTACCTCCGTATATCTTATAAGAACATAATCCAAGCATTGACCTGTTACATCAGATTTATTTTGGAGACTAAACTTTGTGAAATTGAGTTCAAAATCACGTTTAGAAGTTATTTTCCAAGTGCAGTGAGTGTTGGGTGGGTACAAACCATTCGATGCTAGCAATGGTGCAATTTCAAGGCTCTGTAGAAACAAATATAATTATATAGCTTAGTAATTTTTGACGGAGACAATTTATAAAAACAAAACAAAAAACAATTTGAGTAAGCGAATTAACTTAAATTCAGTCTTTCATTTTGGTCTTTTTGACATTAACAGTTATATAAATTCTAAGAAGAGAATAATAGCATCCTGTATATTCGCCAAAGATTTTAACAATTGAAACTAGCTCCATAAAACTAAACAATCTTAAATATATGTACTTTGAATATGTTTTCTTTAAGAAGACTATTATTACCTACTCTGTACATCTCCAGTTTTAGTAACGCTTTTTATTTTTACTTACCCCATCGTCCTCGAGAACATATTCACTTTGACTGCCACATTCAGCTGGAACCAGGTGAAGATTCACTTTAAAAATATGAACTCCAGGTCGTTCGAAATTTGTTCGAATTACAACATCTTTAAAAGATGAAATCAGCTTCGGCTTAGTCGTGCCTAACCAACAGTGTCTACCCAACGTAACACTGCCAGCCTTTAAGCTATCAACAACTTCAAGATATTCACAGTTTTCACACGGTTCACTGCATGTTTTATTTTGCTGATTCAGATTTAATTCTTTCAATTCAATTTCGATTCTGAAACCAGGTGGTCCCATTGCACGAATATTGCAGCTCACTACTTCATCGCTAACAACAGTTAGATTTCGATCAATATCAACCGGCGAATTAGCTTGCGTGAGTGTGATTCGCTCATCGCACGCCTTGGTAAACATAATCCTGGCTGCAAATCCATCCCTCGAAATGGACGAGTCAGAAATCGCTGCTACAACTGCTGAATTGCTTTCGATATGGAAAATTGGCGGATGAACAGTTAGATTGCCACAAAGATTTGCCTCTAAATTGTCTTTATCTATTTGTGAGCCTTTGTAAACAGAAACATAGTCCAGTGAACAGTCGTTGTTTTCCTCCAGAATCAAATATTTGAATTGAATAACAATATTGTGTCCCGCTGGTGCACTGATATTCCACACACAGTTCATATTGTTGGCATAGCCATCACCCGCATCATTCTTCATACTTTTAATCCACGTAGGTTGTCTGATTTCGCCACCGCAGTTGTCCAAAAAGAATTCTATTTCATAGCCTCCAGTCTCTAAGATCGCTTGATAGTTGAGAGAAATGTAACCAAGTGCTCTTAACTCGTTAACTGCATCGTCTTTGCAATATGGTCCCATATCAACCAAATAACCATCAGTGGACATTTTTTGTGCCGTTATCTGAGTGAGCGAACAACGGTCGCGGTACCCAAGGGCCAGCTTTTTAAACTGTACTTGTATATATTTGTTTTTGTCGGCGTCTGATGACCGAAGAAGGTAGTCACAAGTCATACGAACTTTTGTCATACTCCATCTTATGGGGTACTTTATGACCTGTGCCTGATCAGTGACGTTGAACACCGCATAGCATGTCTTCTTGATGGTCAAACTAAATCCATCGCCAGTGTTTGCCTCATCACTGCGGAAGGTCAACTGAATCCTTGCCGCGGTAGTATTGATTGCAGATGGTAGATTCCTGCCACAATACCGTGGCATTGATATCCAACCACTGTTTTCAAACTTTCTTATCTCCAGAGAATCCTTGGAACAATCCTTGCTTTCCTCAATGAAGAAACGGCCACTGAATTGAATTTGTAAATAGAAACCTTCACTTGCTTGTACATCCCAAACACACTCCAGATTGTTTTTATAGTCAGTCGAAGTGAAAATAAGGTATTCCATAGTTGAAAGTTCCAAATTGATTTTTCCGCCGCAATTTGTAGCTTTATGTAAAACTATCTGCATTTGACTGTTGGGATTATAGGATTTTGTATGATAATATACAAACATTTCTTTTGAATTTAATCGAGAAGAATTGAAGGTTTCTCCTCGACAAAATTTCGCTATTTCCAAATATTCAATTGAAGGTCCCGCATGAACAGCCACGAATTCGTCTTCGCAAGGCAACGTAAAGCTAAAATTCGCCGTTAAATCATATCCGTTCTTATTAATAGTTGTCAGAAGTTGCCAGGCACAGTCAAGACTGCCATATCCTCGTGTTAAGTTTGGCATCGATATATCAAACCTTTGCCCTAAAATGTACTGGCCGCCACAAGAATGCGTCTTATAAGTTGCATCTAGTTCTTTAACCCGAACACCATCATTCTGAAGAATATTTATGGATCCATGTTTAACTGCAATTGCG
This sequence comes from Dasysyrphus albostriatus, assembly GCA_946251815.1. Classification (NCBI taxonomy): domain Eukaryota; kingdom Metazoa; phylum Arthropoda; class Insecta; order Diptera; family Syrphidae; genus Dasysyrphus; species Dasysyrphus albostriatus. Next base: position 147,558,969 of record OX276336.1, read on the forward strand.
AACACGGTATCAGTCGTGTTGCTGTTTAAAATACGAAGGGTATTGAAATGACTTGCATCTTTTATTCGCATGGCAAAAGAAGGTAAGCGCTGATCAAGACTTTCAACAACTAAACGGGAAACATTAAACGCAATTGTTTGGGCACCACTTAGTTCAAAATCGAAGGAACAAAAGAAATTCGTTGTAAGCTCTAAGCCCGCAATAGAAAAGGAGCCACTATCACTTTCTATGTCATTTGGGCAGCTTGATTCCTCTAATGATGAATATTTAATTCTTATTCGACGTAGACTTGTTATATAAGGTCCAAAGATTCGAATAAACATTTTATTGTCGGAAGAATGAATAGATGTAGCTTTTGTTATATTGTTCAAATCTAACACTGTGATGCGTGACAACATTTGAAAGTCGTTATAGAAGGTCGTCCTAAAACTTAAAAAGAAAATTAGAAACATTAAATCGTTTAAAATCTATTTACTAACGTTTTGGGTGGTTCTAACTCTGTAATTCCTCTATCAACATCGATTAAATCCAATTTCACTCGCTTGCCTTTCGGAACTGTTATTTTCAATCGGCATAGCATGAACATTCCCATTTGGCGTGGTGAAATATTTAAGGTCAGCTCACCACTCTCACTAGAAACATCTCTGAAGCATGCTCCAAAAATGCGTTCGTATTTGATTTTGAATCCTCGGAATTTCGAATTCGCCTTGAAACTGTAAAATCGAATCAGAACTTCATTGGTGTCGATCTGCACTGCTGGTGGTGAAGTTAAATTGCCGTAAATAACTGCCAACTCATCTTCAGCTCTTTCGGAATCGCCTTGCAGAATCTGGTAGATTCTTATTTGTTCAGAAGTATTTAAATTCGCTGCATCGAATGGCAAATCAATGTCTAAAAATGTCAAATTGACACGAGAAAATGTCGACAATTTGATGACATATTCGCAAACTGAATTGGCAGGGTATCCACCCGGTGCTGGATAATTTGCTGATGTTATCAAATTGTTAAATTGTGTAAATGTTCCACCACAAGTCGAGAGTGATACGTTGGCTTTAAAGCCATTGCGAGGCTCGGCAATATCGGTAAGATAGCGCATGTAAAGAATATTACCTGAAGATCGAATTGTTCCTGGCTTAGTGCAATATTTTCCCAATTTTCTCGCTATTTCTGTTGCTCCATCACGAAACTCAATAAATTCATGGGAACACTGTCGAATATTCATATCAAAGTTGCCAACAAACTCAACTTGAACTGTCTCGCCAGGTGGTGCTATTATAATCCACACACATTCCGTATGCGGATCAGGAACGTTCGGGTAATTAGGTGAGTTTATTAATTCGAATGGCGCATAGGATGTCAGGCGAACTTCCCCACTACACTCACTATACTCACGGTAGGTTACATTCCACAGAGGAGTTTCATATTCATAAAAGGAACTACTGGGTTTTAGGAAGTACTTAAGGGTAGCACGATTGGTCGTTGTTATGATAGAACCATTGATTTCTTTATTGGAGCATATTCGACCTGGAGAAAGAATAGGTGCTCCTGCATTCATACCGTCGCGTATCAGAGCAAAGTTCTCACATTGATCAGACGAGTTTTGAGCAGTGTTATTCGAGAAATCGAATGTGAATTGAATTTTTCTTCCTGGTCCAACTTCGATGTGCCAAGTACAGTTTTGTTGAATTTTTTCATGACCTGGGCTTATGACATCTGTATCGAGTATTCTACCAATAGAATTAGTCAAATTGCTCCCACAAGCTGTATACACGTTTGATGTAAAGCCAGTTCTATTGATTGACGAATCGGTTGTAAGCTCTAATTTAAGATATGGAGTTCCATGTATTACAGCCATAGGATTAATTTTCCTTGGAGGGCTGTCACATATCTTTAGTTCCTCATGCCAATTCATCAAATTGTTTGAGCTGAATACCTTCAAGTAATCAGCATAGCAATCATCAAGTTTCTCTAAACGAACTTCATACAAGTCCAATACAGCATGCCTAGTTGGATGATCGGACTTGATAAGCCACTGACATTTTAAGTCATCTTCATAGCCTGCGGGATATCCAGGTGAAGTAAGCGTTATTATAGTCCCGTAAGCGATGAGTAAAGTTTCATTGCAGACTTGAAGTAAAGTATTTTCAACTACTGCATCTCTCGAAATTGCCTTCCATTCAATCATGAATTGATCTAACATTTGATTGTCACTCTTGAAATATATTACGTTTGTACTAGAAGTAACTTCCCACGGTGACCATTGGATTTCAATTGGCAGTGCACTACTGTCAAAACCATCATATAACTACATTAGGAATAAAAAGAGTGAAATGTTCTATGAATATTGCAAGGATCCAGACTCTGTTTAGGTTTTGATTTTTCACTATGCTATGACGACGGTTTTGCGGGTTAAATTAGTGAGGAGAAAAGGGTTGCTCACCGATCTCACCCAAGAACTCATCGTCATGGCGTAGTGGTCATAAGCATTTTCTTAAAGAAGAAAAAAAATTGTAAGAAATTGCGAATCGAATAAAGAAAAGTACGTTATTTTAAAACTAATGAGACCAAGAATACTTTTTAACTGACCGTCAAGCCGCGATTATATTCTTTAAAAGTTAATGAAATAACATTATCCCGAGGCACTGTTATCCTCCACTGGAAAGGTTCCTTTTCAGCTTTGATTGACACCAGTGAAGGTGATCTGATTCTTCCATTGAAACCAGTTATTTCATTCAATTGTGCTGTTAAAATAAATAAATAAATACAATTCCCCGAAAAAATTAAGCCTAGTGTAAACATAAAAAAAACTTTACCATTCGTCCAGGATAGTCTAAATCCTTTTCCAGTACTGCCTTCCGAACTGCGGAATTTTATCCAAACTTTTTCGAATACTTGAAGACTATCCTTTGGTAATGCACTTGAACAGAATACTCCAAGCATCCGTCCAGTGGACGATGATTCACGAATTTCTACATAGTCCTGATTGCAATTCTCCGAACTAGTCATATTCATTTCGATAAAGTTCAGTTCCAAATAATTTCCCAATGGAGCGTTTAGTGTCCAAACGCATTCAACATTCGAAGGATATGATTCAGGATAAAACGGAGATGCTAATGACCCACGCAAGGAAGTTAAAGCACCTCCACAAGTCGTTTGAATTAGATTATATTGAGCAGTAAATGTTATTTGGGATGCCAAAAATGCGACAAATCCTGATGCAGTGATAAATAAATCAGGAGGATGCTCTTCACAGATGAAAATATCTTTGTCTGAGTAATTAACCTTAGAAGAACAGGTTTTTAAAAATAATATTTTATTGATTTTTAAAACTAAGTCGGATGTTTACTCTTAAGCCACGGGTTTTCTCACATTCTTCCAAACTTAGTCCATCACAATGGCATTCAACGTGCGTAAAAGTCACCGTTAAGTGGGATCCTGTAGAAAAAAAAAAATTGTTAGGAGAGAAGGTAGTTGATAGCAAAGCTCTCTCTAAAGTGTCCCTGGACACTTTAAATGTAGATGAGAACGCTTAAGGCAGTTTTGAAAAAAAATTCTGGCTGGATCATATAGATCTATCCGGGTTGGAAAAGCTTTGAATCCACACATAGTGAGTTACTTAAATATGATTATGACTTATGTACCTGGTTTCATTTTTATTATCCAAATACATCCCGTATCACCTTCCTTATTTTCGAAAGTTCCAAAGTCTGTATTCAAAAACTGTCCACAAGATTGCTTAAATATTTGAAAATAAGTTTAAAAAAAACACGTTATGTTACGACAAGAAATCAAACCTTTCGATATTTGAAAACAAAACCTTTGCCAGGCGGTTTGCCTTCTGAGTTAAATATTACATTTATAATGTTGTTTCTAACTATTTTATGTGTAAGGATTGTTGAACTTATTGTTTTATTTGTAATGATTGTAGAACTTGGAAAGCAGTATTCAGTTAATAGACTACTTTTTTCATTGCTTTTCAAACCACTGTACACTTCAAATACACTATTTGAACAATTTGTTCCGTTTGTAAGCTCTGAAGTTTCCAAAGTAAGTTCCAATAAGTAACCTAGATCATTTCCGATGTTTATAATCCATTCACAGTATGTGTTTGTCGGATAGTTTTCTGGGTAATTCGGTGATGTTATTTCACCGATTTTATTACGAATTATTCCACCACATTCTAATTAAGCAAATAAAAAATTAAATATCTATGCATGAGATTTCATATATGTATTTAAACTTACGTCCTTGTATTCTTTTGTAAGATGCCTTAAAATACTTTCTAGATCTTATGGAATCTGAAAAAAATCGAACATACATTTTATTTCCATGTGATGTCACTGTTGTTGGAGCAGCTTGGACGCGACATTCTCTAATTAGATCTTTTGTGTCGGTCTTATCGTTTTTAACCTGGAAAAAAGATATGTATGTTCAAGGCCCAGTTTTTAAGCGCATGATCATCCTAGTTTTGGGGTTGAACCCGAGCTAACTCCTGAGTCTTGAAACATGTTGTCAGTAAACTTACATAAATATCTAGATCTCTAGCTTGTTACCCAATTTTGGTGGGTTAATTCTGGGTTAACTGAACAGATATTTTTGACACATTCAGATCAAAAATCTTTGAAATCGAAGTATGTCACCTACCTTACAGCCTGTCTACATTGTATTCTTACTGAAAGCCGTTTTGATGAACAACGTGTCTAAATTATGCAAAACAAATCCTTTCAGTTCAATATACCCATCCTTATTGCACGCAATCAAACTCCATACATCTCTCACTCGCACAAAAAAGAATACTTCATGTTAAAGCCAAGAATTATTATTACAAGTGGCGCATCGGTGGATTTTGGGTGAAATCTCTTTTCTCTTTCTTTCGCACATAAAAACTACCTATCTCACTGGATCCACCTTTCAGTAAGAAGACAATGTAGACACGCATTTAAACTATCGAAATCAAGAGGATGCCACGACATCTACCAAAAATGTCAATAGATTTTGAACACTCTTCTATCAGAAATATCTGTATACAATCTTTCGGAGTTAATTTCGGCTTAAAACTAACGATTCAAGAGTTAACTCAAATTAAACCCCGAAACTCGATAATCTCAGTAGCCCTAGATTTAACAGTTGTCTAAATCAAACAAACATATTGAATCATTTAATAAGCTTACGATCAGTCCGTTGGTGGTACAATTATTGCCATCGCCACCTTCGATATGTACATCTTCAACATCGAAGACTATTAACATACCAGCTGGAGCCTCAATAAACCACTCACAATCGATATCAACACTATACGGATAGTTGGGTGATCCAAACCATGACGTGGAGGTAGTTTTATAACCACCACATCCGTTACGTTTGTACTCCAATCGGAAGCCATTTGCATTCATCATAAAGTCCGTAGTGAACTTAATCACAAATTTATTGCCATCCGATTTCATAACCCCAGCTTGGTCTCGGCAAATTTTATGAGTTTGTAGAATATCTTCACCCTTCATATCGATAACTTCAAATTTATCATACGTACACTGCAAATCACGCGGTTCCAGCTCAAAATGAGAGAATGTCAACGAAATGGTGTCGGCCTTTCGACCCTCGATAATCCACTCGCAATTAAGATTATTTGGATATTCTCTTGGAAAATTGGGTGATTCAATAACACCTTCAAAAGAATTTAATGTCTGTTTGCAATCTGTGTTGTACTCCAGATAAAATTGCTGATCTTCAGCTGCTCCATCATCTGGCAAAACATATCGAACAAAAATCATATTTGTACTCGATCTGATTATGATTTGATCTTCAATCGAGGAACAATTCATAGAAAGTTTCTTAGCCAAGCTATCAGGACCATCGTAAATAGTAAGAACGTTGGCTGAGCATAAATTTGCGGTTGGACCAATTTTTGTGATTCGTGCATTTATTGATGAGCCTTTGCTAATTGTGATCTTCCAATCACATTGCACTGGACCTGGGCTAAGTTCTGGATAATGTGGTGAAGCTATCGATCCTGTGTCGGAGGTAAGAGAGCCTCCACAACCAGTCGAAGTCTGCTGGAATGTTATATCGAAGCCTGGATAGTTAAGTGATGAATCCGAATGAAAATAAAGATAGAGATGATTTGTGAAGGAGGGTATATGGGGAGGAATATCATAGCCGCAGAAAGTTCCGATCAACGGAGACTTCTCGGACATGCCATTTCTGTGAGATATTAAAGACATTTTACTAGGAACAAAGCAAAATACAAAATGTAACTCACCTTATTTCCAAATAATCATCAGAACATTTTCTGTAGCTTGGTTCGAGGGAAAAATTTCTTGGAATAAGTTCAATTTGGCTACCAAGGGGAGCGTGTATCACCCAAATACAGTCTATTGATTCATAATATTCGTCTGGCCAACCAGGTGACTGAATAGACCCCGAAAGCAAACTGTAGTTTCCTCCACAATCTTAAGGAATTTCAAAAGATATAGACCAAAAGACCAGGATCCTTGTTTTGTAACTATCTCATGAAAATTGAAACAAGTCGTATGAGTTTTATTTCACTTTTCAATGTTTCTCGACGGATTTTATCGATGCGATAGTTACAGAACATGGGTACAGAACTCATTTTGACAGCGAAAGATTGTTTAAAAATATCGATACGACGATAGACGACATATAACTTGTGAATCCAAAATGGAGTTTTGATTGATAACATTTTCGTCAATAACTTCTTGATGCGTATTTAAAGTAGACGCCAAATTTCTATCTTTAACAAAATCAAAGACGTTTTCAAACGCCGAGCCTAGATGTGTTTCGTCAGATCGATTGTTCGTCTATGTTTACTTATTTAGGATTAAGGAAGTCTCTTGCTTTGATGCAAGAAAGAAGAATCACGCGGTTGAATCGAAGTTGGTTTTTAAACGCATCTAGTATCTCCGATTTTTCTATTTTGAAAAAACGACTTTTACCTTGAAACCGTTAAATATTTTTTAAGAAATCTTTCGCAGCCAATTAAGAGTTTTTCTTCCAAACAAATTTCATTGTCAACACTTACTTGACAACCTGGAGGTGAATGTGTAATTAACAGTAATTCCATATGTTACTGCACTACCAATAGATGGCGGCACTTGCTTCAAAAATATTGTAGCTAAATTCGTAGGCAAAATTGTTACAATCCGTTTTTCGTCACCACAATGGCTATATGTGATATCAGAGAATCACTATTAATTTTTCTTTCACCTTAATTGGACAAGAACTCACCTTTCAACCAATTGCCCATCATGAATACCAGTTCTGTTGAGAAAAATTTTAAGATCAACTTCACCAGGAGCACATTTTGTTCCAGCTCGATTGTAGCTTAGATCCAAGGAAATCACATTGGAATCAGGAGCTTCTAAAATCCACTCACAATATGTACTGGTTGAGCTTGTGCCTCCTAAACGTTCAAATGAACCTTCTGTTTCTCGAAGAACTCCCCCGCAACCGATTTGCTCGAAATGGTACTCTGCTGATATGCCCCTGCGTTTCTGGGGATTTGTATTCGAATGGAAAGCCATGTTGAGATAGTTACTTGGAGCCACAATATGCATCTGTTGACCTTTGCAATAACGTTGCGGGGATCCACTTATTGTGAAGTAGATCTGCAATGCAATCATTGAAAAAGCTTAAAGTTACAACTTTTAGAACCTTACTACACCATTTACCTCAATGAAATCAGCATCATCATCACAGCCTTGGTCATACTCGGATAAATCATAATCGGTTATGTTCAAATGAACTACAGAATTGACCGGTCCCACAATAGAGTAAACACAATCTAGACCCTCGTAGTAGGATTTGGGATAGTTAGGAGTCATGAATGTTCCACCTAATGGTTCCCGCAATTCCTGGCCACAAACTAATAAAATATTTTTTTTTAAACTATTAGATATAGGAAAACAGTTCATACATACATCGCTTATAATCTGCCTCAAATAACACGATCTTAGGATCAAACAAATCCCAATAATCAAAAGATTTGCTCTGCACGACAATCAATAACGAATTTCCTGTTGATGTGAAATTACCAGGTGATAAACCACCGTCGGTCATAGATAAAACTGGATCGTCTTCAGTCTTTCCATCATAAATCTGAAAGAAAAAACTATCGATATAATCATTCGAAAGGTAGAGAAGGCCCATCAGCTTACTTTGAAGGAAGCACTTTCAATTTCTGTAAACTTTTCGAGGAAAGCTATAGCAATCCTGGTTCCAACAGGCTGCTGGAGTAGGAACACGCAGTTAACTAGGTCTAGCGTGAAAATTATTTTCCCGGCAGGCTCTGTTAAGAGTCCTCCACAACCTGGGCTTCCGTCAACAACCTCATAATGCATTTGAAACATGCTGTCCTGTCCAAAACTGTCCGTATGGAAGCGAACCTTAACTGAGTTGGTTGATGAATATTTCGGTGGTGGAGTATCAGTTGTGCAAACTTTCTCCAAAAGCTCATTTGTATCATAAATCAGTAATGAATCCCTAGTGCAGTTCATTGCATTGTTCAGTACGACCTCAAAGAACCGGAGAAGTAATCGTTTCCCTAGTGGAGCTACTATTTCCCATTGGCAGTCACGATTTGGTGGACTTTTACCAGGATATCCTGGTGACTTAATTACCCCATGACCTTGATCGTCGACATTGAAGAGACCACCACAAATTGGTGCCACACTTGTCCAATTCAAACTAAATCCAGTCGCATTAATAGTATCGTCCGTGTGAAACCACAAAAACAGAACGTTATGAGAAGATAAAATGTTGCCGCCTTTTGGTAGCTCGTTACCACAAAATCTGCCTATCACTGGCGTTGCTAATGATTTTCCATCGTTTATCTGCAACCAATCTTTGCTGCATGCCGAATCAGACTGCAGGTCAAAACGACTGAAGGTCACATTTAGAATACGATCGAGACGTGTGCGAATAACCCAAGCACATGATTGATTTGGTCCATATTCGCTGGTTGCATAAGGACGTGTAAGGTTGCCAGTAGGATCGTTTAAAACACTGCCACAGGAATCACGTTTGTATTGGCATCGATTGCCAGAAAATGTTACAGGACAATCGCAACGCATTTCATTGGAATGTAGGCGCCTCACACAGATTCCACCGTTCAAACAAGGGTCAGTGAAACATGGGTTTTTATATTCACAGCTGGGTGGTTCGAACCCGGAAAGACATATGCACGTTGCAACGCCACCGTGGTTGACACATGTACCTCCGTTCTGATAAAAAAAGACAATTTATGAGATTGTAAGAGTTACATAAATTTAAAAAAAATGGCGCCCAATGTGGATCTTATAAGTTTTTTTTTTAATAACAAGATATTTTTTTAAACTTTCATTAAATTTAAATGAATCATAAACTTACCTTACAGTTGTGTTCATTACAAGGATTAGCGGTGCCCGATCTGCAACCATTTCGTCCATATCCAGAACCTGTCAAACCCTCAGGACACACGCAAACCATCACATTCGAAATGTACTCACATTTAGCAAGTGGGTGACAAATATTAGTTGACTCACATGAATAAGTTTCCGTCTGGCTACAGTAACGGCCATCACCAGTCCAACCTGGAGGACAATTGCCACATCGGTGCGAACCCTTTAAATATAAGAATTTTTAAACAAAAAGTAAACATCACAACATTCTATCCTTACCTCGGTGTTGATGCATTGCACCTTTGGCAGCGTACTGCAACCTCCGTTGTTCTTCTCACATTCATTTATGTCCCGGCAAATAACCCCGTTTCCCGTATATCCACTTGGACAAGGACCACACGCAAAGCTGCCAGCTAAATTTATACAGGTTGTGTGGCATGAAACCAATGACTCTAGGCATTCGTTAACATCAACAGTGCAAGACTGAGTGATATTGTCCTTTTTCCATCCGGAATCACATAAACACTCATAACCTAAAGCATTATTGGCAGGTATACATTGACCCTTTCCACATAACTCTCCGGGTATAGACTTGGTACAGTCAGCTACGCGATCTCGGCAATGAGCTCCAAGAAAACCATTTGTACAGTTACATCTAGCAAAAGGTTTTTTTATCTTACGATTAGATCGGGTTGAGGTAGAAATCTCAAATTAGCACAAAATTCGATTTTTAAAGGATCGATTTTCAAAATTAACTTGGAAATGGTTAAATACAAAATTTTTTATAAATTCAAATCAACGTCTTTGCATTTTTACCATGTTTTATTGAGAGTTTTACTTGAAAATAAAAAGCAGAGATATCAACATAATTTTTTAAAATAAAGCTTCAATATTAAACTATCGACATTAGAAATTGAACATAAACTGTGTTCAGAGAGTACCTACGAGCTACGACGTTCGTTTAATGATGATTTTATTTTTAAAACAAAAATCATTTCATCGAAATATTAATGCTCATAAATTTTACTGAGAATAGTTGAATATCTTCTCATATTAGCTAATAAAAAAAAAAATATAAAAAATGCTTCTAGATAATTTAAGCAATAAATAAAAATAACAGAAATTGAAATAGTTTTTTTTCTAAATGATTACTCATTGAACACACCCTTTAAAAATAAATTGATACTACTAGGTGTTTTAAGAGAAACCAGTCACTTAACCTTACTTATACGTTTTAATTTCAGTAAAATAAAAGTCTCAATAAAACATTCTTACTCAACTTACCGATAACTTCCAGGTAAATTAATACAAACTCCATTATTTTGACAACCCAAGTCAGTTCCGGCAAAATTTTTACACTCGTCAACATCTGTCTCACAGGTTTTTCCCTAAGGAAAAATATTACAAAAAATATTGAATTAGCCCAGAACCTAAACACATATGAAAACGTTTACATACCGTCCAGGCTGTCGGACATTCACAGTTAAAATCTTCATACAAATTATAGCAAGTACCACCATTTTGACAAGGAATAGATTGACATTCGTTACTTGTTAGTACTTTATTTATTATTTGATTGACTCTAATCGTGAGTGTTGAAACACGTGTTTGAAACCTTCTTATACGCTCAACTGGCAACGAAGAGGTTCTGAATTTCGAAGTGATGACTTAAATCCATTGTTCTTTTATTAAATACTTTAAAGAAAATTCTTACCTATTTTCATAGCGTATTAAACGATTAGTAAATCTTTGAATATCCGTTTTAAGAACCTGCACCTGATTGGTTAATTGTTCGATATTGAATTCATCGGTATTTTCAGGAGTATTTTGTTCTGAAACTTTTTGCAAGGAGTCCAACACATTGATATCGTTGATAAGAAATCTTGAACTTCCACTTAGACGAATGGTTATATTTCTATCCTGAGCCGATTGGAAAACAAGATCTCCTTCTTTTGAAATGAATTTCGGCCTATTTTATAACATAAAAAAAATGGGTGGCTAGAATCAGGATAACTGCGTACATTGGACAAACAAAACTCACTGATCACTATAGACATTATTCAGACGCACACTCATAACAGTTAACATACAAAATAAAGTCCGAAGGATTTTCGACATTTTGTCGATCCTTTTTGAATAGATTAATATTACACTTTCACTTAATAACCAATTATTTTAAATTCTTACGGAACAAAGTATATTCATTTGATCAATGTTAAAACCAAAACGATACTAAAAGATTTTCGAGAATGTGGGCGACATTTATACAAATAGGGGGCGGATACTATAGATCTATCTCAATTACAATGAAGATATAGTTTGAAAATGCTTGAGTTTGGGGGACGATTTGTGTTTGAAAATTAAAAATAGATAAGAATAACTTAATTATTTATCATGAAATTCTAAATAAAATAAAATACACATCTGTGTCGCACGTAACCTATACTTGCTCTTATAGTTTTAGTTACTTGGAGCTTAAGAATTTTCATAAAATATGCAAGTAATTGTAAAAAAATGTAACGAAGCATGAAAGTTATTCTTTAAATAGTGAAATCAACTGGTAAAATAGCTTAGAACTTCAAAACAAGAATACCGGTCGATGATACTTGATAATATGAATGTAAGCAAAAATTTAAGACCGGCTTTCTTGAAAATTTATTTTTATAACAGTAACATTTGAGTATTTATAAATATACATTTTTGAAATATTAAATAATTGAAAAAATTAATATTTTTTTAAAAATGTAAAAACTTTTAGTTTGTAAAATTTGGATATGCAATATTTTTTATAGATATTGAAATCCTTTTGCATAATGAGAAAATTAAAAATAAAAAAAGCTTTGTATGTTAGGTACCGTAAGTAAGAATTCTTATTAAATAAAATTTACCCAAAGTTAGACCATTCCTTCAGTAATCGACAATTTTTCCTAAACAACTGTTTGTATGACAAGCAACGTAATTTTTGAAGCTAAAAACAAATTCAATTTTCCCTCAAGAGAATTACCAAAAAACCTTAATTTTAAAACTTGCAATTTTTTTTTTAAATATTGTTTTATCGTACATATGAAGGTCCTATACTAAAACTTAAATGTCTGTCTCATGTGCACTTGTCTTTCGCATCTGAATTCAAATTAAGAAAAGGATGAAGGTCTCATATGCAATGGATTTGTATCAAAAAAAATATAGATCTAAAACTTTGAATGCTGATTACTCAAAATTTAAAAATATATCACTTAGCGCCTTCATCTTCTAAACGCTTCAATTGTTTATTTTCGGATATCTTTAGACATAAACACAGTGCTTTTCAAAGTTCGCAGGTATTAGCAGCTATTTTTTTGTACTATAAGTCCGACCGGGGCAAGACCAGAGGACCGGGACCGGGGCCCAATAGAGGATAAATAACAAAAAATGTCAAAAGAATCAAATGACTAAAAAAAATAGTCTTTAAAATATGCTTAGGAGTCAAGAATCTTATAGGTATTCAGAAACTGGATTTCATAAACTAAAATCCTGATGAATATTTAACAGTCGATACAATGATTTTTGTCCTCCCCTGATCCACAGTGAGACCAGGGTTGCCATGTCTTGAACAAGTTCGATAGCCCAATATTGAAATTTTTGTAGCCCAAAATCGGAGCCAAAAAAAGTTGCCCAAAACAATTAAAAAAAGTGTTCTCATAACTTCAATCACAATTTATTTTTATTTAAAAAAACAACGGAAAATAAAATTAATTTTTTGATCACAAAGCAGAAAATTACAGTTCCATGCGTAAACAAAAATGTAATTTTCAAAACAATTTTTCATCTATTCTGTGGATAATATTGAAAGAATATTTAAGGCAAAAAATGTTTGCTTTTCCCTAAGTTGCCCGTTAAGTCAATAATTTATCCTTAATTAATAGACATAAACCCTACAAATGAAAAACAATTATTTTTACATACATAAATGGGTACCTACTATTCAGAAAATAAAAAGTGGTGCCAAATTGTGGAATGCTTAACGAGTATGTTAAGTAGTATGTTTATGATTTATTTAAACGAAAAAAAAACATCACCCAAGATAAGTTTTGGGCTATTAGAAGCCCAGTTATGATTGGGCTGTCATACTTAAATTTTTATCGGTAATTTTGAAAAAAAAAAATAGCCCAATTTCCAGTAAAAAGATTGCACATCAGCTCCATGATTGGTGTTATAACCGGACACTGTCTTATAGGCAAGTACGCAACGCTTCGTGCGAATTGGTCATTTTTACATCATTGATTCTAGTGATATAATTAACTTGGACATAGGCAGTTTATTGCGCTTCATAAGAAGCTCCAAATGGTTCATCGAGAAAGGAAAAGGGTTGCCTCGATTCGTGTGGTGTCACAATAGATCAACTCAAGATCTAAGTGTGTCAGTCTTCACGACTGGCCATCTCAACTTAACCTTACTGTTATGTGATGTCTAATATACAGTTAAAGCGGGAGTATCAAAAAGCTTGCATATACAGAGTAAAATATTGAATACAAGCATTTGACAGGCGAAATGTCAAATGGTGACACCTAAGTGTTCAGGTGTGTTTCAAAAATGATTCAGAGCGCTCAGAACAAGCTTACTCTATTTTGAAGTAAAAAAGAAAGCGAAATAATAAGAGCATAAAAGACGCATTCTTAATTTGTTTTCTTTTATCTTTCTGAAGGGAACTTCTTTCCATGCCAATAAGTTGGTAATTAACAAAAAAAAAACAATTTAAATAAAAATCAAATATTTGCATGTTATTTTGTTAAAATTGTTCTTATTTACACAATAATTGTTATATACTTACATTTGCTTTGTTAAAGTTTATTTTTAGATTTTTTGTTTTTTTCTATGATGTTTGCTTAGAATAAGTTATACATTTATTTATTATAAATATGTATGTACAAAATATTAAAATTAATTGTGTTATGGCTTTCAATTCTTATTATTTAAATTAATAAATTAAATACCTATTTATTTTGTCAACTAAAATTTATAGACATTTATTTACAAAAACGATATTGGAATGTTTTTTTTTCAATTGTTATTAAAGAAAAAGGACAACAAAACTTAAATTAAGTAACATCCGGAATGATGAAATGAAAAAAAAAATGGGCCTTCGTTATTATATCCTTATTTTCTCCCTCTATTCTAATAAATTCGTATTTTCTAGACCCAATGTTTATAATTAATTCTATAGCATTGCTTTAGATAATTAACAAAAGTTTACATTTTGTTTGTTTTCGTTTGTATGGCACTATTGTTTGAATTAATATTTTTACAAATTTGTTTCTTATTTTCATTGTTCGGAACTAAAATATGAGTTCTGCATAAGATACAACTTATCAATTGGATTAATTATATTATGTGAATTAAGACTCGCTAGTGAGTCGTGCGTAGAGGTTCCATTCGAATTGCGTCCCTGATGTGTTCCAGACGTTTGTAATTCTAGATTTTGCAACGACAGCGAATCACCATCGTCGTCTAAATGATCGAAATTACTGCCATCTAGTGAGATGTCAGAGCTGCAGAAGCTGTCATTTGAATTCGCTGGATAATCTATAAACAAATTAAATTTATACACTGAAACGAAAATAAATTAATATTTAATAATTGTTGAACTCACCATCTGGTGAATAAGGCAGATTAGGGTTTAAAGGTTGCGTCGAGAATGACCCCAGATAGCCATTCTCACTTCCTGAAGATTCTTGCTTCACACTCTTGTCGTCCTTATCTTTGTCGGATGAATTTTTGTCACCATCTTGTTTAGATTTACGTTGAATTTTCTTCATTTTCGCCCGCTGATTCTGAAACCACACTTGCACCACTCGCACTGACAGTCCAGTATCCTTGGCTAGGGCCTCACGAACTTTGCGACAAGGTTTCGGCGATTGATCGAAGGAAGCTTTGAATTGTTTTCTCTGCTGGGATGTTAGAATAGTTCGTGGTCGTTTGGGGCCTCTTCTGCCGTCCCGCGGTCGTAGAATGTCATCTTCATCGCCACAATGCTGTGCCAGGTAGAGTTCCTTTTCCAAATCATGCCGATAGCAAAAGAGCTGCCCATCTCGCAGCAGAAACTGTTCGCCTTTCTGCAGCGGCTGTCGACAGACATAACAAACAAAGCACGATAGGTGGAAGATGTAATTTTGTGGTCGCATAACCATGTCATGTGGCAGGATGGGATGACAGCAGCCGGTGCATTTAACACCAAAAATTCTGGAAAAAAAAGAAAGAAGTTAGCGCGGTAGAAAATAAGGAAAAATTTAGTAAAAATCTTTGAAATCTCTCAACATAACTTTAAATGGTTTTGGCTTATGAATCCTTAGAAGATTTTTTTTATAAATTGCTTTCTTCCACATAACATAGAAGTCTTAACAGACAAACACAACAACAAAAATGTAGAAAGAAATATTGACAAGGGGACAATGAATAATGCTAAGGCATCGCTTTGTCCTGCTCTGCAAGACTGAAGCTGAATGAGGCGAAAACTCCACCCTTAAGTAAATTTTCTTATAAATATCAAAATCCTTAGGGATATTTCTTCTACTTTATACTTTTCCACCATTTTGCTCTGAGTGAGTTTAATATTGTTGCCTTTTTTTTGCTGTCATCGTACACGTCCTTCGTTTGTTTTTTTTTTTTTATTATTATTATTTTTTTTTTTTTTTGTGTTCATCTTTTGAGGAAGGATTCTTTCGTCGCCCATTTTCTTTATCATATTTTTCTACAATATGTATTCCTTCTTTTTTACACAGTTTAAAAAAGAAGAAGGACTTTTAGTCAGAATTAGGAAAAGCATTGAATGAATTCAGGGATGGATGGTGGATAATTTAAACGTTCGGTGATGAAGCGAATCTAATCGTGTATCAAAGGAAGCACACTGCAAGGATATTATGAATGAATTTCTTTGTTATATTTTTTATTCATCATCGTTTTTTTTTTCTTATCTTGCACTCTTTCTTTTAAAGAGCCGGATAACATTTTTATTAATTTTTATTTAAAAGAAGCTTTGCGTCTTAGAGAAAGAGTCGATGTAGAGTGTTCGCAACCTTACTCTGGGCTTGTTTGAAAAGTTGCGAAAAAAAATGTTCACAAACGAAGATGATTTTGAATTTTTCGTTTGCAAGCTAAACAAAAACAAGACGGCATGATTGAAGATAAAGACTTCGTTTATAAAATTTATAGAATTAAAAAAAAGGTATAATAAAACAAACGTTGTCTAAGGAATCACCCTATTTAACGGTATATCAGAGAAGCATACATATCTAATGTACATCAAATATTTCTTTTTCAGACGGTTTGATTCAGCAGTATTAGGATATTGGGAAGAAAATGAACGGACTTAATGAAGTGTTAAAAAAAAGTACAATACCTGTTCCTTCAAAGAGTTTCAAACAGTTTCAGACTAATTGCGAATCCGTTCCGCAAGTGAAGAATTGTACTGGTTCTCACTAATAATGACTTGATTTGGCGCTCTGAAACTATTTTTAACTCTCTAGGGAACAGAGCTAACACATTCATCGAAATTTGATATCGAATTCCTTACAACCATTTTAGATCGATTTTTTATTGGTTGCAGGGTATTTGTAAAAACTCGAACTTTTTTGTTTGTGCCATTGGACAGAAAATTTGTTTTTTTTTTGTATGTAAATTATGGAGAAGTTTTGATTTTTTTTTCCCTGCTTTATGTTTGCGGGGGTGCTAAATCCGTAAAAAGGCCAACAACTAAATAATGATTTCTCGAAGATGATGGTATTTGAAAGATTCAAAAAGAATTTCGTACAGAAATGTTCATACTTCAGAATGATTATGATAATGTATTTGAAAAAAAATTACCTAGAAAAATAATATAACCCCAAATTTGAATCAAAACTCATTTTTCTAAATTTTAGACTGGAATATCTCAAAAACGTGACGTGCTAAAGCAATTCTGAGGCCATACTCGAATTCAGCACATCAAAACCAAAATTAAATTTAAACGACTGAAATTCAAATTTTGTCCCCAATGTAGTTAATTAGTTTTTTCTAATGGATTTTCGAAAACAGTAAAAATTTGTCAATTTTTTACTAGCGCTTGAGTCCAAATGGGTTTCCAGAGAAAAAGCTTTAAACAGCGATTTGTTCGAGATCGTATATTTTTTCAGCTGTACTTTGATGGAATTTACGAAGAATTTATAGTTTTTCGATTCATAAGGGAAAAACTTCCAAAAATGCATTTTTGCATTATTTTTTACATTTTTTTTTTCCATGTTGCGTCGCAAAATTTTAGTCGCAAACCTCAGATTCGGATTCAGCACCCTACAATTTGCTTGCTAAGTGCTCTTTTGAGCAAAAAAAGACTGACAAAAAAGTCGTAGGTACCATCCATTAAAGTTAAGAAAACAACCCAAATCCCATCAAGAAACAGTTCCATCAAGGTATACATCGCCGGTGAGCGTGTGCTTCATATCCATCAATGGACTTTGAGAACTTGGAATCGAAATTCATTCATATTTTGAGAGGCTCTTATTAATTATTTGTCCATATTATATCAATATTTTTTGATAAATAGTTTTATTTAAATGAGCGACTTAAGAATATTTGCTACGCCAGCTAAAGACTTTCAACTGCAGAGAAATGTCAAATTTTGCTATTATTTGTAGGTTTGCTAAAATAAAATCGATTTTGTTTAGAAAGAATTAGATTTTTGGTTGTAAGGATTTGACATAAGAAACAGACAATTGTCCGTGTGGTGTGTATGTGCAATTTAAAAAATTGCTTTGAAGACACAAAAATGGAATTCTTAGATCGTAAAATATTTTAAATTGATTGATAGAGCCAAAAGGAACCATAATATAGCTACAAGACATTGACGTTCTTAAAACGTCATTTAAAAAGTTGCGAAGTTTTGATAGAATGCCGAAGAAGGGATCGGCATCAAAACCGAAGCAAAAACTTCGCGGTCGAAACAACAACCGGAGGTAAAGTAAGCAACTAGTTGCTTGTTCGCAGATCAGAACGCAGACTATTAAAAACAGCGAAGGAAACCTAGTTCTATATATGGTGCAAGAATATCTAAGAGCATCTTTGTCGAAAGTCGCATATAAGATCCAATCCAACGTTCTGTGCGAGTGTTCCTCGACAGAAATTTTATCCTGT
Organism: Dasysyrphus albostriatus; assembly: GCA_946251815.1. Taxonomy (NCBI): domain Eukaryota; kingdom Metazoa; phylum Arthropoda; class Insecta; order Diptera; family Syrphidae; genus Dasysyrphus; species Dasysyrphus albostriatus. Next base: position 147,577,502 of record OX276336.1, read on the forward strand.
AATCTCCTTCTGGAGTAGAAGGCCGCAACCCCAAAAGTCTATGAGCTGCACTAAGGTGTGGATGTAATCCAAAAAGTGGAAAGAAGTTTACTACATTGACTTTGCCATATCGAGCGAGTGGGCAAAAAATCCAGTCAAATAAATCTTCTAGTCCCAGTCCCTAGTTCGAGGCGACGAGGAAAACTGATCCTCTGGGTCAAGGAACAAGCAATCGTGGAAACCGAAGTGCTTCGTCTGGTCGACTGAAAACGGTGTGGTCGACATTAGATGTTGAAGTGTCCAAGAGGGAAACCTTTCAAAAGTCAAGACTCCAATTAGTAAGTAAATTCAAAGACACAGTTTAAAAAATTTATTTATTTTTCAGTTAAATACAAAAAAATCTTTTTGATTTGACTTCACTCACCTATCATAGTCCATTTTACAATACAGCTTTGAGTTTCTCACATAACACGTATGACTGAGTTGTGTCCCACAATAGCAACACGCCAGACAATGTTCATGCCAATTCGAATCGCCAACATTCATCAAATATCGATCCTGAATTTTCTGTCCACATCCTTCGCAGATTTCGTAATTTTTTTCGCATTTAATTGTGCCAACCTCTGAAAATAAAAAAAAAAATAATTCAAGAGAAATCAAATTAAAGAGGCTTCAATTTAATGTCAATAAGCTCCTATCATGTCTAGCAGTCAAGAACTTTGCCCCTTCTCCCTAGATAAAGTCAGTAAAAAAAAATGCATACAAATTATGGTAAGAGACGAATTTTGTATAAATAATTCGTAAGTCCACATGCAGGCTGACATAATCTAGCCTCAACAAAAAACTAAAGGTAAAATCAAAATCATATAGGAATACATTATATATATAAACCTCTATAGGTGTACTTTGTACTCTCTTATTATAAGTAGGATAATATTCAACTGCTCATGATAAAGTTATTAATCGATATTTATTATAGTATTATCGAAAGGGTTCATTTTTCAGATAAACAAGAACTTTAGGGGTAGTCTGAAGTGGTAAGCTGTCAAAACGTGTGAGGTGATAAAGTTTAATGCCTAAAGCGAACAACCGAACGACGTAATTTATTCCTAAACGAGCCTTAACTATATTTGACTTTTGACAGGTATATCAGTAAACATTGTTGGCTCCATAAAGTTAAAGGACTCTTTTGTGGGTATGTATGGTATGTATATTTTTGCTTAAAGTAGTTGGTGTATTTTATTATTTATTATATGACATCCAAGTGATGGCTGTAAGTGTCATTTGGTGATTAATTTATCAAGTAAACAAAAGATAGTGAAGTGTATAGAATAAAATGAGATAATGATAAGTTTAATCAGAAGAAACAATAACAACAATGAATGAATTCATCGTTGTTATTTTTCTTAATTCTTTTTATGGAAGTATCGATAAATATGTATTGGTTCGGTGAAAAATTTGAGGCTTAGGCAAATTGTGTTTGTATCCGTACCTATATAAATTAATAAAGTAATATATCACATCAAGTTGCTTTGGTTAAAGTCAAAATACCTTCTCTACAGTTTGCAAAACAAAATTCCAACTTTTTTCATATCCATCCACAGCACATATTAAATTTCCATTCTGCCTTCCATAACAACCATAACAAAGCCTCTTTAGTTTCTACCCATCTCAGTATTTCATTCCATCTAGGTATATCATTCGATTTCAAAAAATCAACTTCCTCATGAAACAAAAACATCACGCTTTTCAAATCTAAAAACAAAAATAATAAAAAAGGTATAAAAACTTGGTCCCTAAAACCGTAAAAAGGTTATCAAAGCTATGTAGAGCGCGTGTCTACTTTTAATCTAAGTCAAACCAACTCCGACATCACCTGTTCCACAAATAGAACAAAAGTTACAATGGCATCAGAAGTGGAAATAAAAACAAAGTTTTGGAATAAATTTATTGATAAAGGTAAATTAAACCGCCCTCTGTGGGATTAAAAACAAACGCGAACTTAAAAAAAAAACAGGTAGCCTTTTATCGATTGCGTCCTCACTGTTTTTATATTTTTGTTTCGTAACTTGTCTTCATAGCTTAAAAGTCGTGTGTGCTTTATAAAAATAAGGATGGGAAAGTACTTTTGTTATCTATCAGTCTCTAGGACTAGTCGATCGATCCACATGGCATCATCAGCAATAATACCATCCTTGTCTATGGACAAGCAAGAACAGCATCAGAATAGCAGCATCCGCAGTACCGAGTACGAAGTACCATACCAACCTACTGTCAGCAGACCACAATGGGGGGTTTGCATTCTCAGCCATTTTAAAAAAAGAAAAAGAGTGTATAAAGTTCGTGTACGTTTAAAGCTTGAGGTATGAGGTGGCATTGCTTTTACTGATTCTGTCTGCGCGTCTAACTGGAAGCTATGACGCCTTTTCTATTTTTGTAGTCAATATTTTCACATTCTTTTGTAGAAAATTCATATTTTTTTCTATTATTTCTATAAGCTCTTTAGACAGAGAGGATTGCACACAGGCTTTCATTATGCACTCGATATAGATATAAGCATTTTGGGGGACTGAAGAATATTTTTTTTCAGAGTCTGCTAAAAACCACAGTTTATTCATTATTATTTGTGTTGGGATATTAGAAGTGGTTGTGAAGTACCCAAACTACAACTTATCTACGGCTTGTCAATAATTAAAAAAAATGGCTATGGAGTCGGTAATGTCTCCCTTAATTTATTGCCTTAGAAACTTTCGTTGTTGAAATTCATCCCAATTTTTGAATCATTCTTCAAAAATTCGAAATTTAAACTCAGAATAAAAAAATATTTCAAGAAGAGAGAAAACCAAAAGGCCAAGCAATTATTTGAATTAGTCTTATGGTCTCGGGGTTTAACCTGAGCTAACTCCAGAAACGAATTTTTGAGTTAATTAAAATCCTAAGTTAACTTGGAGTTAACTGATTGGTCAGTCTTTTAAACAGTCGAGATTTTTTTTGTCGAGATTATAAAAATCAACCTTATGGAGTCGATATTAAAAAAGTCGAGATATCGTTCTCAATCCAAATTTTCATTTTTAATTGTACAGGAATAGGTAACGAAATATTTGCTCGGTACATACCTAATGCTAAATATTGGCAGATGCTACCATGTTTGAACTTTTAGTACACTTAATCCTAAAAAAATGGAAATCTTAAACGAGAAATATTAGGGGACAAACGATTAATCAACGCCAAAGGGAAGAATCCTATTGTTTGATTTTATTCTTTTACAAGCCTATTAAAAAGCTCTAAATTTTAGTTCGTACTTTTTCTTTCTTAACACCAGCTAAATGTTGAAACAAGGGCATATACTCGCCATGGAAAATAGCTGTTGTATGAAAAGAAATTTGTTACGGCCAGTTGAAATAACTTGATTATAAATGAATTTATCAAAAGCAGACCGGTAAACTTTCAAGTACAAGTACCTGTTAAATGCTCAGTTTCTTGAACTTTTACTTGAATTTGAAAAAAAAAACAAGTACCATGTACTTAGTACTTGAAATATACCAAGTACAATTACACTATCAAGTACTTTGTTCCAAGTTTATGTATACTTGTTACTTTAATACTGCCTAGTACATTTTCAAATTCAAGTCTATTTCAAGCAGGTACTTTTCAAGTAAAATTCCATTTCAAGTTATTTTCAAGTACAAATTCATTTCAAGTACTTTTCAGGTACAATTCGTTGAATAGTCTGGTTGAGCTATCGAATAATGAATTTTTCAACTCAAAAACAAAGATGGTGATGAAGTCTCGTTGTCTTGGGGTCATATCACTCAAGTCTCGCAATGATCGTCATTGTTCGATAGCTCAACCAGACTACTCAACGAATTGTACTTGAAAAATACTTTAAATTGACTTGTACTTGTAATGGACTTGTACTTTTGAAAATTTACTGGGCAGTATTAAAGCACCAAGTACATGTACTTGGAATAAAGTACTTCTGAAGTACTTGTAGTTGGTGTTTTTCAAGTAGGTACCAAGTACATTGTACTTGTTTTCTTTTCAAGAACAAGTACAAGGTGCTGGGTATTTACAAAGTACTTAAGTACAAATGTACTTAATTACTTTACAACTCTGAGTACTATTTTTTTAAATACTTTTTGAGTACAGCTCTTTTCGGTGACATATTCTCCCCACTTTTATATATAGCTACCATTTGGGTAGACTGGTGTGAGCTGAAATCTAAAAAAAAAACTATGAAGTGAAATGTGTTCTTCAATTTTTTTGTGGATTTCTGTGTTCGGCTGTGTACTAGACGGTTTTTAACATGATGTTCAAAGAGATATTCAAGTTTTTTTTTATTTTTAACTGCTTTTTATAAAAATAGAAGGTTAATTCAAGCGATTCCAGCTGCATTAAATATTTTCTTAGATTCAAAAGCAAAATTCTTAAATATCAAAAGATGCTTCTTCGACAATGTTAATGTATCAAAACAACAATTATTTATTTCCAAGAGCTGCTTGTCTGTATTTAGAATTTTCTATGTCACTATCATCTGGTGTCTTTTCATTTAAGTCAAAGTAGAAAGTTATTTACCTTTTTTTTCTTGACAAAAAAGCGCAAAAAAATGTCATCCATATCCTGCATCAAAGTCCCCTCGAAACATCTGTACAGTTGGTCACATTTGTTCGTCCATTCAACTTTACTGGCCACTTCCGCAATGCTACTTTTTTCTAAGCAATTCAACAACCACCCAAATCATATATGACTTGGGTGTATGTATATATTTTTGCCATTTTGAGAATATCAATATGTGGACCATGAAGTTCTATCTGCGCACACATGATGCCTTGGACTTGTGTGTACCTTTTACCTGCATATAAGCTCTATTATATCTTGTCCGTATACCTGTGTGTCAAGTGAGCTTGGAATTTTTGCACTGTCCAGTAGTTTTCATATCGATCCAGAGGACCTGCCTAAGGAATGTGAATCCACTACAAATGTTCAGGAGGAAGCCGAAACGAACCTTTCTCACCTGTTTTTGTATACTCGTATCTATGAATGTTTAAATTCCATAAATACTTTAAGGTAAGACGAAGGACTGATGTTCTTCTCTTTCACAATATGCAGCAGGTTTGGTCGAATGGTTGGTTCTGTCAATCGTTTATGCATGAACGTTTGGATGTAGTCAAAGATGAAGTTTTGTTCTGGGAGTGCATGAAAATTCTAAAAGACACCTATCAGGATATGCATTTGGAAAAGAGTTTTCACAAGAATTGACCAAATTTGTACGCCTTTTAAGGTTCAGTGGCAGACAGACACAGAAAGAAATGGACAAGCAGAAAAGATAATTTGAATCCAGTTTTTTGTACCTATGTATAACTGTGGGTCTACTGTGGTTTCCGGTGTGGGTTAGTTTTCTGGTTGTAACTGTGGGATAAGGTTTTTATATAAATGTGACTAAAAAGGGTTTAAATACCTAAAAACTTCAGTTTATTTGCTATGTGCATCGCATCAGTGACTACTTGTTCCACCTATTCGAAGACGGTGATTGGTATTGTAAAAAAGAACTGTACATAAAATGGTCGTTTAAAATAAGGTCATGGTCTGTATGTTAGCTTTGCAAACGGTCCTATTAATATTCTTTAAATTTCAATTATTTATGAACATTTTCTTTGAAAAATTATGTTCCAAATCTGACGAAAATTGGTTAACCTGTTAAGGCTCCACCTCGATGTAAAGTAAACGTAGACGTGTACGTGTTTCAAGTATCATGTTCCTATCAAAAACCACAGATTTATACATCATATATCTTGCGCCTTAGAGTAATTCAAGTTTTCGAAATTTAGTACCGAACGCAACATTGCCAAAAATTCAAAAATACGGAAAATTGATGTTTCATTGGGGTGAACTCAATTGAAGTGTATCAGTATTTGACTGATTTATTTCTGTTGTCTCTTTAAGTAATTCCAAAGCAACGTAGAAGACAAATTGACACATGAAGTAAGGTTTTTCTCGTTAAGCCTAGCTTTTAAATCTAGACTAAGAGCTAGCAGCATATTTTTGGGTTGAACACATAACCAAAAACTCTGTATGAGGGTCTGTAGGTGCTTGCATTTTGACATCAAATTCAAAAGTCTGGTCATTTTCTTTAAGTTCACAGAACCTAATTCTTTCGATCCGATTAATAGAAATCAAGATATAAACTTTTTAAGTGCACCATAACGAGAGATATTTCGAGAATTAGAAAACTCAAAAATCAAATTTACAATCGATGTAAAGTTGAAATCAAAGTGAAACATCAATAGATCTTGTGCTAAAAGGCTTTGGAACGGTCGCTTTCTTGAATTTCCGGTATATTGCTAAATGAATACAGGAAACATTTTTTAGATTTAATTTGCTTAGGCAATTTCAAGCTCAAATAGCAACTAATGCCCAATAGAACTTTTAGACAAAGTGAATATCTACAGACTTAAAAAGAAAACACGGCCTAATAGCCTACCTATTGAATAGAACTTTTTAGACAGGAACAATTGCGTGTAAAGGTTTTTATTATTGAATATGTTTCTTTGGTCCAAATGACAATTTTACGCCTAAAATTTTTTGTTTTAAATTAAATTTTCTCTCAACGTTATCAAAAAATAACCTACGAAAGTCGGAAAATCAAAGATTTCCATTTCTTTTTATAAATTGCGCATAACTTTTTTTGGAGCAAAGATACAAGATATAAAGTAGAGTCTTAAGGCCTTAATATGACATTAAGTTAAGAAAGCAATATTAGTTCAAAACTGTCAGAGTTACATCCATTCAAACTTTTCTAATAATTTTTCGCAGTTTCTGCCCGAAACCTATTTTTGGGTACTACATGACAAATTTAAGATTCATTGTACCTAGAATGAAGTCTTATATTAATCGGACCAGACGTTCAGTCATTTGGTCTAGAAGCTATTAAACAGAGTCGGAAAACAAAAAGCGAAATTACCAACTTTTTAAATAGGTACTCTTATTGTAATGTCACATTTCATCAAAACCTTGAATTCGGTTATTTTAAGAAATATGAAATTTGTCATTGTACCGAAAGAGAGACATTCGGGACAAAACTGCCAAAAATTTCAAGAAATGGTAAAGTCTGAATGGGTATACCTCTACAAATTTTTGATAAAAATTAATTTTTAATCATGCCTTTAGTCTCTTCTTTATTTTGTTCACGCATGTCCAATCTTTTTATGTGCAATTTAGGAAACAATTAAAAACTTCAATTTTTTTAGTTTTTTTTTTGTTAACTTTTCCTGCCTAGATTTTTATTTTTTCAAATCATCCATTTCGATAGAAAATTTAATTTTGAACAAAATGTTTTAAATGTTAAACTATCAAATTTTGCTTGGTTTCCGAATTGTACCAAAAATATTGAATATCATGTGAAAGCAATGTCAAAATTCATGACTATTCAAAACACTTTAGGGGCAATTTTTCGGTGATGCTGAATTTACTCTGAGATACATCAAATTCATAAAGAATTTTCGGTGGATGATTTCTAACTTTGAGTTTAAACTCTAACTTTAAGCTGTCAAAAAACTATTGACATCGAACTATGACTTAATGAATATCGCCCTTTCACTTTTCGAATTGAGATGATGCCGCCATGGAAATCGTATTTTTCTTAAAGACGAACTTCAATTCTGATAGATTTCATAGTGTCGTAGGTACTTTGATTTCAATTTATTTTTCAATACAAAGTATTTATTTTTTAGTAAAATCTTTTTTCAGTTTCCACCAAGAATGTGACTATCTTATTGAAAAATAAAAAATACAAATGTTCTAACACCATAAAAGAATATCAAATGTAGTAACCCCCAAAATATTTTTAAAATGACGTACAGTCCAAATCGAAAATTGTCATATCGCTCAAGGTATTACATGTTTTGAAATTTGGGCATTTTGACATTTCTATAAAGGATTTAAACTATATAAAAATTAACAAGGAAAAAAAATAACTATAAAAAGTTGCAATGAACCAACGTGGGAGGTCCAGGTGCCCATAACGCCTGCAACTAAATCTTTTAACGACCAAGTTGAATGCCCAAAGCTATGCGTTGATTGAGCAACAATCAAATCTGTTCATAAATATTTTGGGCCTAAAACATTTAAGACTTAGACGTTATAGTTTCGAACGATAATTCACACAGATGTGCAAGATAAAAAAAAAACAATTCAGCACTTGAAAGTGTTAAACGATCTCTATGTCACTCAATCTATTTTCTGAAAATTCCTAAGAAATATTCCCGAATAAGTATGCAAGTCAAAACTGTTCCCTTAATTTAATCGTTCACGCTGTTCAACTAATTCAACTAAATTTTGTTCGCTTCACCTTTACATATAACATTCTACCCTTTAAAATTAGTCTTAACATTCTTGGCTCACGATCTCTTAAAACAAATTCTCAAGCTGTTGATGTTGTCTTTATACATTGACTTTACACTTTGCTTTCTAAAAATACCTATATCCTCAAAAAGTTTTAAACATTTTAAATGCAGGAACTATTCTTAATTTTGTATTGTCTGTCCCGTCGGAAGAATATTTCATGCAGTAAAGTAAACGAATCAAGCTTTGATAACACAAAATACCTTCTTTTAAGTTGATTTGATTGAGAAACTTAGTCTTTTAGCTAAAAAGCTGTGAAGAGGTAGGGACCTACCAGATGTAAATGTGGACTTTAAACATGAGTACCTTCGTTCCTACCTACAAACTCGAAAATTTCAAATTTGACATATTTATTTAAATTTCTCATAATCACAAGAGTCGGTTTTGTACCTACGCATAAAAACGAATACATAGTTATGTATAAGTAAAGGAATACCTATTTAAGTATGTACCTACATATGTACAAAAATAAATACAAACAAACATCCATACATCTGCTGTAGGTAAATAAGTTTTTACACATTTTTTTATGTTCTTGAGTAAGTTTTATAAAGAACATAATGATGTTTACCTGTCCGTCCATTACAGTCCGAAGTTTTAGTTGTGTTTCCATCTATGAAACGATTTCCCGCATGATGATGCTGATGGTGGTGCATCATAAGACCCCCACCAATACTTAAACCTCCACCACCTCCAGAAATACCGCCAACTCCACCCACTCCGGAGTTCAAATTCGTTGGCATCGGATAGAATTGTAACATTTTAATTTTTTGTTTTGTTTTTACTTTTTTCACAAGACATACATAGGTACAGAAAATAAATAATGATCACAGAACACACCCACACCCCGCACTTATTTTTTTTAAATATTTTTTCTTACACCCAACACAAGAGGCTTTTTATTTATCCTTATTGAGTTGAATTTTTGTTGTTCGCTATAATTTAGAATTCCAGGTAGAAGATTTTAGTTTTAAACATTTTAGACGAGTTCTTCTTATTTAATGGTCTCGCGAACTGTCACTGCACCGTCGACACCGTTATTTGATTACGTCCACCAACCGTCAATGTCAAATCGCATGTGATCGAGATTTGGCGATACCGCTACCGACACTGACACCAAGGAGATTCATTGAATGCGAGACAAAAATAAACACAATCCACCAATATACAGTCCACCCCTTTTTCTGAAAAGCAATTTTCATGAGCTCTCAATTATCCCTTCTAATGCCGCGCAACGCATGCGAAACTCAAACTACTGTATATCCCTTGTTCGGTGGCCGGCAGCATTTGTTTTGGTGTAGAGAGGGAGATACAGAGAGAGAGTGAAGGAAATTCAGCGCAATTCACCCTGCCTCAAAGGTGGAATTTCTATCAGTTTATGGGTAATTTTTGACAATTCTCTATTTTGCTAATGCTTGTCAATTTGCGCAAGTTCCGAGTGATTATCGTTCAGCGGAAATAATCCTCCTCCGGAAGATAATCACAATAAAACAATCATCAAAGCGAGACGAAGGGATTTCTACCTAGCCACACCCTTTGAAGCATGTTCATTGGCTGTTATTTCCCCTGAGTAACTGCACATGAATGACTCCATTTTGAGGTAAAGTGTGAGTGAGTAACGGTATGAAAAGCGCATGTTCTGCTTAGGGAAATTTCCCAAGGGAATATTTTTAAAGAGTTTCTTTCTTTTCCTGTTTATAGTTTGTCTTTGAATTCTTATTTTTTTTTGTATTGTTTATTCTTTTTTGAGCAGAGGAGATTAGAAGGACGAACTTAAGGGAAGGGACAAAAATGGTGTCCTTGCTTATCATAAGAATGGCGGAAGAAAGCTTGAAGAATGGGAAGGAAGCATGTATTTTCTTTGTCCACTGAAACTTGGCGAACAAGTCTGCATAAAGAAGTTGTTGTTGTTGTACTTGCTCTCTTTTCTTCTTCTTTTGGTGTTTATGTAACTTTTTGAAAGTTTCTTTGGCATAAGGGTGCTTCTGCACTTTGTTTTCAATATCATGTTTACAAGGAAATTTTGTATTCGAATTTCATACTTATATCAAACTCTGGGGTAGGATCTAAATACCAAGTAAGGTGCTTGTCTTTCGAAAAGTGGGGTCATGCATTTTGATGATTAAGTTTAAAGTTCTGGTGAATTATGTTAAGGTAAGAAGTTTTGAAGATATGAATTGAGATAGGTATTATATCTAGGTTTATAGATATAGAGATGCTTATGTGAGAAAAGGTTGTTTGGTATAGGTTGAATGTAAATAATGTGGGCAATTTAGTTTAACTAACCTTTAGGTTGCTCAGTATCTACTTTGAAACAGTGTTTGTCTTTTATTCCAATATTCCTTAAAAGAAATCTCTTGAAACTGGGGTTTTAGTTTTGAAAGTAAACAATTCCTTTAAGAATTATTTACCTACCAAGTCGTTGTTAAATACGCTATTTTGTCCAATAGAGCTTAACCAGCGTTGCCGCTTATCTGAATACTGTTGCAAGTAGATTTAAAAAAAAAAACAAACCAGTAGGTAGATTAAGGGCCAGTTTCAAGACTTACGGATAAAGTCTCGGATAGCCTCCCTGTAACTTTTTTACTTTTTGGTCTTAGATAGTAATATCCTACAGATCGCATATCATATCCGCCGGTTTGAATAGCTGTTAAAGCCTTGTTCCAGAAGATTACATCACTGCTATGAGTTTTCGTCGTAATATTGTGAATCTCGCTTTCAATTGATCCGTCGTAGTTCATACTGAAATTAAAATACTAAATACTAAAAACCAGTGACATTTTCAATTAATACGACAAGGCTTTTTTGTTTTGACAACAAAAAATAAATTTTCAGTATGTTTTTTATGTTTATGTTGTTCTTAAAGTGTAAATTTATCCACTGGTTAGTTTATCCGAGACTTTCATGATGAAACCGAAATAAAAAAACAACAACTTTTATCTGCTGGATATCGTCATGTGTCGGATATTTATCCAAAACTTTAACCGGAACATATGAAATTGGCCCTTAATGTTTTTGGTAGTAGATATGAATTTATAATAATATAATAACAGATACATTTGTATGTATTTATAATTGATTGAAAATTTGAGATAAAAACAAATAAATAAAGCGATTGCGAATACATTTCCTTAGGCAATTCCAAACACAAATATCAACTACTTTTATTTCTTGTTTTAACTCTTCGTCAAAGTGAATAAACGATGGTATCTATACAATTTTAAAAAGAAAACCCACCCTAAAATTTGTTCTAATTGTAAAGTTTTGCATCTTACATTTTCTACGCGACCAAAAAAACTATTTTTGGAGAACTGTTAAACGCTAATGCCATATTTCCAGCAAAGGTTCATCTCAGTTAAGATTTTATTAATCTATTTGTTGGTTTCACCGCGCAAAAAGATTTATTTTGACAGCACCTTAAAAAATGCAAATGGTGTTTCATTTTTTCTGATGAAGTAGAAGTGTTATAGAATTCTTCATATGTAAAGAACTGAATGCAGCCACGAAATAATCCTTCAGCGCCATATAAGAATAGATTAGTTCGCTTTGTAAAAGTATTTGGCCTAGAAAGATTAAAGATTAGTTTTAGGTGGAAATGTAGTTTATATCGCAATCACAATCTACAACATCAAGGCGCATTTCACAAAGCAAAGAATGAAAAATTTGGTCGAATTTTACCTTTTTTATTACCCATTTACTAGTTTATTTCTTATGAGAATCTACGTCTGTCGGCTTTAAAAATCTTACTGGAAAGATCGTTAAACCCGATTTTGGGAAAAATCGTACTTGAAAGGTCGAACAATGCAAATGCTGACTTAGTTAATTTTTTTTTAATAATATTAAAAAAATCCCGACGCACAGTGGTCGGATTCACCATTCTAACAAAACAAATTAATTTGAAAGGGATTATCAATTTATAAACTAATTATTTTTTTTCTAGGTACCTAATGTATGATCCTTCATAGCAATAATATAGTTTTACAGAAAAACTACCAAAAAAATGTCAATATCATGGTACCAAAACAAAAAGCAGGGCCCGAGTCCCGTAAGAATAAACCGATCGCTTAAATAAGTGATGGTCGTTTTGAAGATTGCTCTCTTTCTATGTTTATCCAAAGATATGTTAGATATAGCGATTGTCAAAACGACTATCACCTTAGCTGAGTCCGCCCGTTTTTTTTTTTAATTTTTTTGATAAAACACGTTTTTTTCGATTTAAGATATTTTAAAATGTTTTAATTATAAAATGTGATGATATATTTTGAGTTCTAAATAAAATAAATAAAAGATATTAAGTTAAATAACTGAAAACACTTATTTAATTTATTTATTAACTTATATACATTTCGGAAGCTATGCTTCCATCGTCAGTAAGCTTTATATAAAACTTTAAGTGATTTCAGTTATTTTAATAAATATCTTTTATTTATCATCTGAAAAAAAAATCTCCAATATCAAATCAATTCTAGATAAAAACAAATATATTTTAACTATACCTTCTTGAGATTATCGATTGATAATGAGGAAGAGACTTATTTTGGTATCACATATGAGTCTGAAAGAACCAATAGCCGATACAAGAAATCTGTATTTGTGTTTAATTCCAAGTGAAGTTTCTGAAAAATCCATTGCCATATGTTTGCTTAACTTTATTCTGAAAGGATTACTCGTCGATTTATTTAAATGTTGAACCTTGCATTTTATACTTTTCGAAGTATTCTTAAATATACTCTTTTATCCTTCTGACTATTTTTCTGAATGTCCGCTGTACCAGAAAAATGTATACATTTAATCTAACTAGGCTAGGTTTTTAGCTTAAAACCGCTTTTCAGCAATTTTTAACCAGTTTTAGACAGCAAATTTTTTAAACAAGTACTCAGTCTTTTTTTAGCGTCTTGAGACAACTACGTGTTATCAATATGCTCTCACAATGCTAATACTTTTTGTTTTATCAGTTTACTTACTTATTTTACTTTAGATGGCGCTCGCTTTATCAGTTTGCTAACGAATTTTTTTAATTTATTGAAGCCATTTTCTGATCCCTTCGTTATCAAACAGCTCTTTGTATTATTTGTTCGACCCATTCTGGAATATGCCTGTCAGGTCACCCCATTATGACTGTCATAAGGCCAGATTAGAACAAGTGCAAAAACGATTTTCGAGATTTGCGCTCAGAGGCTTTGGTTGGGAAATTCCCTATGAAACTCCTTACAATAAAAGACTTAAACTTATCGACTTGCCTTGCCTTGAGAGCAGACGATCTTATTTATCATTTGTCTTCATTGTTAAACTTTTAAACGGTAATATAGATAATCTTTCCATTCAGTGCTGGCAAATTGGTTGGTTGTTGGATGGAAAAAATTGAAACGTCACATTTAGGTAACGAAAAATAAAAACAAATAAATACTCGATCTCACTCTTGCTACTAATTGGAATTCACTGTTTGGGTCTAACTCAAGTTCTTTTCCGCTGTTCTGTGAATGGGACGTCATTTAAGAGCTCTATACATCTTAAACGCCAGTTACAGCTATCATTGAAACTCATCATTGAATATTTAAATGAAGGATTTTGGAACGTCAAGTAAGTAAAATCAGTGGTTATATTAATTCCAAAACAAAGCTTTTGGCTTCATTATTATTTCTACCCAAAAAAAATCATCAACAAAAATCGTTGTTTTCCACCAGCATAAGTGTTTGATTTTTCCTCGTTTTATTTTCCTATGGGTCAATTTTTCAGCTCAGGGTCAACTCTGAGTTAAATCAGATTTAGTTAATCTTGAAAATACGTTAACCCTGAGTTAACTCAAAAATAGTTTTTCAGTTGAGTAATAACATTATCTTTCAGTTGTCAAAAATCTAAGGCCATCGATGTGCGCCACTATGGATACCACCCTTCTACGCCTTTTTACGCATTGGAATAGAGATGGGGCCACAGCGGAATTGCACTGACAATAGCTTTCACTATCGAAATCGAGAAGGGGCCACAACTGAGAAGTCACTCAATTTGGTCCCTGAGTTAGCTCACCAAAGTAGGTGAGTTAACTCCGAGTTAACTTAGGATTTCGACTGACTGAAAAATTCGTTTCTGGGGTTAACTCAGGTTTAACGCCGGGACAAGCAGCATTTAATCGTTACCCTGCTATACGATGGTAGGTTCTAGTCCCACGATCATATCTAATGAGCCAAAAACCTCATCTTTAGTGTTACTTTTAAGCAACAATTTGTGGAAACCAAACCTCTGCCTTTAGTATCCTTTTGCGCTTCTACGTCTGTAGATCTTTTTCTCAAAAGTACGGATTACTTGTGAGTTGTGTGTTGTGTGTTGTGAAGTTGTGATGTACCAAAATCATACGTAGTTAGAAATTGTTGCACTTATTGTTTCTTATCATATAACTCTGATGCTTCGATAAAAAAAATATTTCAAAAAACTAAAAAATCCCTTCTCATAGAAAAAAACTACTTCTACATTAGGGAAAACTGGAACTTTAAAATTTACACTATAAAACCAAACTTAAGTCTAATTCAAACTGAAGCTTTCAAAAATTTGAAGTATGTCATCAAAAATACCTTTATAAAACCTGCGTTGCCATCTTTCCCTCTGAAATCCTTTTTATAATAAAAAATTGTAAGTATTGTATTATATTAAACCTTTATGCCAATAATTTTTGTTTATACTCTTACATCTGGGTTATAGTTTATTTTCTAATGTCATCTTAATAATGCAACATACCGCAACGATCTGTAACCCAAACATCATATTATATACATAAGTATACCTCTTAATATTTAGTCCAAACCTCAAACAAAACAACAAAACTCGAAAATACATCCCACTTGTGTCTTCATTAAAGCGTGATTCAAATAAATATCCACTTAAGATCTCATTTCGATGTCCTCTGTATCCCTTATAACAAAACCACACAAAAGAAGTCTCTGCAACTCTTTTATGAAATGCAAGTGATGCGTGAATATTTATGACAAACTATCGTCAGACCGCACGGATTCACCTCATGAGTTCTATATACAAATGATGAAGATGATGATGATGGTTCCCTGGCCTAAGGGGCAACCCTTAGTTTCTATTTTTTAATAAAAAAAGAATTAAATGGAATCATAACAGCACAGCGGGTCCGCCATCAAGTCTAGCAAAACGTGAAAAGACCCTTGACGAGACGACCCTTTATTTGTTGTTATACCTGCTCTTCTGATAGTCCCAGTGTTGATTGAAGAGTGAAAGTATCTTTCATACCGAAGGTGTTGTTATCTTTTTGCAATCGGAGAAGATGCACCCGCGCTCAAGTGTGCCTTATATTCCTTGGCTTCTTCCAAAGAATCTTTTCACATCTGCGCTGCGGTCCAAGAGATCTTGATGGAGTAGCAAACTATATTTTGTGTTCCTATATATTCCTTCCTATGCATCGTTGTTGACTCTTAAGTGGGTAAATATGGAGAAGAGAACCCATGGCGTTCCAAGAGAGCTAATTTTATCCTGGTCTGGTGATGTTGATGATGGTGGTGGTTGGTGAGTGGAGTGCGGTGATAAAGGATTTACAATCCCAAACTAATTTCGCAGATGTTTGATAACTTCTGCTACGAATGAGAGTCGTCACAAATTGGTCTACTTAAGCGCGAACTGATTCTCAAGTCACATATCGCACTCAAGGACCATCCCAAAGCTAAACTAATTATTGTTTTGGGAAACTGAAATAAAAAAGGGTTGCCTGTTGCCTCACTGTCTGGCACTAGAATGTGTCGCTTATAGGATGTTTATTTTGGGGTATATCTTGATGCTGAGAATGATCAATAAATGATCATCATTATCCAAAGGGGACACAATATTTTTCAGAACGAATTGGAATTTTTATGTCTTCTTGGTGTAAACATTTGTGACTATTCGACGTTGGATAATGATGAAGTTCGATTCGAAATTTGTGCCGGACGATGGACGTTCTGATGGGAGAGTTGATTGAGAAACAGTATTAAGACCATACGAAGTTTGAATAAATAAACACATGGAAGTGCATCTGGACAAAGGGCATTCTTTTGCATTGTTTACAAAACATATATATAGACGTGTATTGGACAGACAGGGATCTATGGGAACTTAAAACAGTTGTCTTGTACGTAAGTTCAATGTTCTTTAAATTTTGATTGTTTTTTTTTTTTTTGTTTGTTGCTTTGCTGTAGGACAGGCTGAGTTTGAAGTTGCATCATCATCTGTCAAGGAAAAGTCGAATTTTTTGTTTGTGGAGTTTGAATTATTTCCTGACTACTCATACAATAGATTATACCAAGAAGATAACTTATTTTTGTTTCCTTAAATTTTGTCCAGTCTATGATCTGTTGCTTCTTGAACTACATACAACGCTTTTACCACTGCCGCTATTCTGCCTTTGCCTTTGTCTGTGGCTTATGATTTGACGATTTCCTCCCAAAAAAATATTTTCACTCGTTTAAAATAACATAGAAACGTTTTTATCCTACCTATATATAATCTCAACGAAGAAGAAGAAGTATGTTTTTTATCCTGAAGCAATGGTTAAATCAAAGATGTAACTGATTCAAGGACAAAAAGGTAAAAGCCTTGCAGATCTGTCTTCGGTTCGTCCACAATCCAACTATCTACTCCAATCCGTTTACGACCCGTGTCTGATCCGTTTTTGGTTCGTCTCTAGTCCATCTTTGATTCACCGGATCTGCGTCCGATCTGTCTTCGATCGGTCTCTGATCCCTCTTTCATTTTTTGAAAAAAAAACTTTCTTTTTTCACAACACGCCATCAGCCGCTGTAAAATTGTTCATAGCTTATTATTTTCTGAATAGATCTTGTATTCTTTTCTCTATGACGTAAAGTTCATTTTGGTATCATAAAATAAAATGGCAAACACGAATTTTGTGGTACAATTTACTCAGTCTACAAAAGCCGAAATCAAAAGTTGAAGTTGGGACGGTTTTTTTGCACAGAAGTGCCGAATGCAAACATTTATTAATTAATTAGATAATTGTCGCGAGATCGAGACCGAGCAATCATTTGTTTTTATTTGTCATAACCTTAATTTGACGTTTCGATTTTTTCCACCCACCAACCAACCAATTTACCAGCACTGACTGGAATGTCTGATGGCTGCGTTCAGTGCTGCAGGAAATAATAATACGTAGCTCATATAGAGTGTGTTTCTTTATTTATTCGGGAATAGTAATAGAATAGATAAAATAGATGAAATATTTATCCAGAATATCTAGAATAGAATGAATAAAAAAAAGAATTGGGAGCAAAAGAAATAGCAATCAGTTGTTCGTTGATATGTCAAAGCAATTAAGTACAAATATATTTTTGTTTAACGTAATTATTTATTGCTGGAAGGCAAAATGAACACAAGATTACCTTAAATGCATAGAAATGTGGTTTGAGACGTTTTTTTTTGTCGTTTTTAAGTGAATAAATCCATCAGTGAAAATCTGTCATAAATAAGAATACAAAAACATGAATTAGTGCACTGAACCCACCTTATTCCATCTTTCAAATGCAATAAAAAGAATGCGTTCCAAAAATGTTCCGGAATGAATAAGGAAACAACAAATAGGTTTATCCGGAATATTCCGTTGAATAAAGAAACGCAAAATGCTCATTTCGAATATTCTGAAAATTCAGAATGAATAAAGAAACACACTCATAATAATAAGTAGCTCATACAACGTTTACATGAGTGGATCGAATGATCGGTTTCAATCCGGATCAAAATTTCGACCCAGGTTTATGACAACGAGCTGGATTGGATCGAGTAATCCGGATTCAATCCGATCTAGGTCTACATGGACCTCAATCCTGATTCAATTCGGATTCAATTATCCATGTAAACAAGATATCAGTTTTTCTCTACGCTAAATACAGCTTTTATTGACAAACAATATTATTAGCTCTCGAATTTCGAGGGCTGAACGTAGTAGTTGTACTAAAAACAGCATACAAGAACGTTAAAGCTTCATTTTTTTTTGATGGCTGAAAAGATTCAAGATGACCCTTAACCTCTTAATGCCAGAAAATTGTAATAAGTATTTATTGAAAATTTCTGACAAAATGCAAAATTTTACTTATATTTTCCAACCGATTTTCAGTATTCATCATTTTCATTGGTAAAACATTTTTGTTTGTTAGCCACAAAGCCTAAATATGACTTTTTAAATATTTCTTAACTCAAAATCGACAAAAACTGTAGTATTTTGTATACTAAAAATTGCCTTATCTCTGGCGATTCTCTTTTGATCAAAAATGAGGTATCAAATGAGAAATAAAACTTACAATTTTATGTCGGTCAGTAATCAGTATCCATGCGGGTTCGCTATACAAAAAAAAAACTCCTTGTCCCTTTCTCTCTATCCATCGTAAACTCAATTTGATGTAAGTTATTTCTTAATATAAGACAAAAAACTAATTTTAAAACACTTTAAAATTAAATTCTCCACTTTTGCATCCTTTCCCACAGGCTATTTATTGACCCTTTTAAAGTCTGTGGTTAAATTTGATTAATTCCAACCATCTTTATTGGACCTTTTTCTTCCAAATTGTTCAATTTACATTCATCTTTTCTTCTCAAATAACTCGACTCAATATAAAATATATAAGATGACGACCCAACTAAAACATACATTCTTCTTCTTCTTCGACTCCCAATTAAGAACCCAATTTATATACCTAAAACATAAGAAATATTCTCAAGCATTTTTCATTAATATCCTTCGGCATGCTTGATGATGGGTATGACCTTCCTAAATTTTCGACTAACAGCTATAATATAAGTTAATATATATACATATTCTTACATACTATACGTCAGTTACTTGCAATGTCCACATTACACGAACACAATTTGTTAGTCCTTTGCCTAAGTTTGGTTAATAAAACACAAAATTCCATCACCCTAGGCCGAAAAGTCTCAAAATTCCCTCTTCTTTTGTATACCTCCTAGAAAGAGAGAAGGAGTGTTCTTTATTTACGCCTTTTCTTTTTCGAAATGAGACGATTACTTTACCAATTTGGTCAGACTTCGTATATATGTACATACATATTTACTGCAAGATGTCCTTCTTAGTTCGACACTTATCAAGACTCGCATAAATTTACTTGGTGAAGACAACAAAAAGAATTGAATTTAGGCCAAAGTTATAAAAGACATGGAAAATTCCTGGTATGAGAATGACATCTAACCCATGATGTCCGTCCTCTGGCAATGGTGGAAATTGGAATTATATTTTTCTTTTTGCAACAGAAAACCCTCTCCACCACCACTCTGATGATATATATATTTTTTTTTTTGTTTTAATTAAATCCTGCCAATTGAATAAGAAAGGCAACATCACACAAACAAACAAAAATCAACACCACTCATTCCAAAAAGTGAAAAAGTTTAGAGCTTGTTTTTTTTGTTTCTTATCCCAGGATAAAACAATCGGGTTCAATTGCGAGGGCGAATTAAAAATCAAGCGATCCTTGATTCGCTTTGTGCTGGTTTTATGGTTTCTTGTTTTGTCCCTGATTCATTCGTATTCGCGATGAATTCAATTAAACAAAATAAGGGAAAGTCATTTTTTTCTTTTTCCTTATTATTTTTTCTTTTAGACGAATACAAAAAAAATAACTGAAAAAACGCCATAAAAATGGGAACACATTTGTCCAGGATATATCCCAAAGCTTTCAGTTAAAATGCTAAAAATGATGGGAGTGCCGAGAATTGGATGCTAAAAATAAATAAAGAAAAATGTTAGATTTAATTTTAAGTCGTGTTATTTCTCTTGTTTTTATTTTTAGAGAAATAAAATACTCCAGAGGAAAAAAATCCCATTTAGGTTCTTAATAAAAATCACTCCTGAAATTATTTCCATTTATCTCTTGTTTTATCGTTGCAGCACTGGCTCCTAAAATTGTTTTTTTTTTTTTTTTGATCATCAAAATTCTTTCTTTCAAAGAACACACAGGCCCTCACATATATAAACAATCTTGCAACAAAAAAAGACAAAGTAGAACAAATAACAAACCCGCTAATATCCTTTTGACTTATGCGCCACCATCCCTTAATTCAGGATAAAAAAAAGAGTGAAGACAACAAAGAAAATAAGAAAATAAACAAAAACTGAGACAAAATAGAATCCGCATCCGAAACAAATCCTTTTTGATGAATCCCTAATATTGTAATATTGGTGGATTTTGCCTGTTGACTGAGTTGGAAAAATCGCGAATCCTTTGAATCGAGAGCAAGGACTCCTCCTCAATAAGGAGGTGGGGATGAATGTTGTTTGTATTAAATGTAGATACATAGGTATATGTCTACAGAATATTTTTTTTTTGCACAAGGGCGATGCTTTGATAAAAGATTTAGAGTTGTTCTGAACCTGAAAAATCTACTTTTGGTTAGGTAACTTTAAAAGAGACTGAACTGTTTGTAATATTTACATATATTTAGAAAGAAAGATTTCCAAATTGGTGACATATCGTAGCGTTTTCCATAAAGTCGCACTTTGGTTTCAAAAGAAATTCAACAGTTGAAAGTCAAAGTTAATCCTTAAACTGTTTCTGAGCTATTAAATGGTTAAACCATGTTTGTACTAGTGCATTGGTATTGCCATTGCAATGGCCCAAAATACTGCAAATAAATTAAACTTGAGGCCTAGTGCAGACGGAAATGCACTGCACTTTTTTTAAATACTCGTAGAACATTTCACACGACGACGTGTGTAAGTTTGTCGTTTGGATTTATACTGCCGTCTTGATTTATACTGCCGTTTAGATTTATACTGCAAAAAAAAAAACGTGCGGTGCATTGCCGTGTGAACTGGGCCTTAGGTTTAATTATATATTTGCATTATTTTGAACCATTTGCTAATGTGGTGTAACTTTTTGATGCGCAGATCAAAAATTCAGCTTTCGATTGCAGCAAATCAGCTGAGCTGAGAAAATGACTTTCATAGGGAAAGTATGTAGTTTATTTTTTTGGACGTGTGGTTTTTAATCTGGCAATACTTTTTTCGGAGTTAGATTGTTTCGCGATGCATGGTGCGAACCGAACCATAATTTTGGTAATAAATTTGCACCATTTGCAAACGTTGTTGAGGAGTAAGTCTTTTCATTATGAAATGGCAAACGAAACTAAATCATGTGACAGCTGTCAAAAAGACCAACTCCGAAAAAAGTATTGACCGATTGAAAAGAGCCTGCTTACACAATCCGTTTTTTCGAGGGGTGAAGAAATTTAGCGGGAATAAAATAAAACGAAAGCATGTATGAAAATTTTAAGATTTTTTCTGGTTGAACTTTGACTTCTATGATTTGACAAGCGAGTAGAGGCGGGGGATACTTAAAAACTTTTAATAATGAGCTTTAAAATTGTTTTTCGTGATTAAATAGATATAAGATTGCAAGGGAAGTGATTTAAAAATATTTTTAATTATCATTACTGTCTATTTTCAAATATTATCCAATAAATGAACCACATATATTTTGAACGTCAGAAAAACGAATGGACTTTTTTGGTTATGTGTTGTCATGAAGGTCAAAAAGACGAAAAATGAAACGAACGAAAACACGAATCGTGTAATCAAGCTCAAAGAAACACCCTTTACTTGAAAGCTAAACCCTGCTTGAACTGGCACTAACTAGCTCTTATTTTTTTCAGCACCAAAAATCTGTCCCTATGACGGCCAGTTGTACAAAATGGTTCAATATTTGATACGTGATTAATCCATGGGAGGGGCGCTTTCCCCCTAATAAATATTTATTTCATACATTTCTTACAATTTGTCTTCTTTTGAATGCAACTCCAAGCTTAATTTCTTTGCTTATAGTTACTTCCCCCATTATAATCTAGATAGATACATGTATAAGCTTACATAAACATTAACATACTCGTACATTGCATTTCACGTGAAGGGGACAACGAAAAAGTGGTGGGACTTCAAATTTGTTCATATTTGGGTTATTTATTTTATTAGATACTGAACATACATTGATTTTAGATTTTCAGGCCTGGTGCTGGAGTTATGGGCATGTAAGGTTTCGGTAAGCTATGGGTTAAGGTTTTTAAGAAAAATGTTTATTAATTAAATGGGTTAAGGTAAAATATTGGAAAAATTAAAAGTGACTAAGTTTCTTAAAATCTGTTTTTTTTTCCTTAAATTCAAAATATTAACGGAAACATATTATAATAAACAAGAACTCTGCTGTTACTAGCGACTATTTATTGAGCATACTTTGGTGAGTTTCTTTATTACCTTGAATTTTGATTTATTGAAGAAAATTCGTATTTCATTTACATTTATAAACCCCGTTTTAAATATTTTGTAAAATACATAAATTTGGTGGGGCAACACCTTGTGGAGAACCAGAGCCTAGTGACTTATAACTCTCAACCATTCATGTGTTCGTATTGTTTGCAGGAATGGAGGGGACCAACAATTTATTGCCGAGTCCGAACGGCTAGATGAGAAGCACTTATACATGACAAGGATACTCTTGGAGGATTTTTAATTCCTCACAAGAGGCAGTACCTACCTCTGTTCTGTTTTTTTTTTTTGGGTGGCAGCGGCTGGGAATCGAACCCAGACCCATTTTGTATACTCGTTTAATTTTTCATAACATAAATAGAAAACTTTTGGTTTGAAGGGTACCTACATATACATACATAATGTGAAAACTAGAAATAATCATATCAAGCTTCTAGATATGTGTATTTAATTCCAATTTGAAACAAAAAATTCTCAGATCAGAGACAAACACTATTTTATAGAATCTGATTGGAAAATTAGTTCAATAAGTTACCCACTTGAAATACTTCCAACTTATTGCTTATCAGATTTTGCCATTATATTCCCTCACCCTGTTCCATGAAACTCTTATACAAAGACATAAATGGTGTATCAATATCATGTATTTTGAACATCCCATATATAGCAAATTGTTCCCATTTCATCTCAGTAAAAGATAAATATTCATCCCTCGGGAATATTATGGCATAAAATCTCACCTCGTCTTTTATTGATTATCCTTTGTTTGTCTGATCTTAACTGAAGATATTTGCTTAAAGTGCAATTATCTGATTTTCAGTTTTGTTTACTAAGTCATATAGGTATACAGCTTGTCTGTCATGCCCCAATTGTTTATTTCTGTATAAGAGCTGGGAAAATTGCTTATACGAAAAAGGCAAACACCATATTAAATGTTCGTTCTGGCACTGTTATGGCACCCCTTAACAATATACATATACAAAGTGTTCGCGATTAGATCATAGATTACTAAACAAATACAAATTTTCTCGAGGGCAGTTAAGGTTCACCCATCAGGGTAGTTATTTTAAATACTGTCAGACTACGAGTAGAGTATGTGTTTGAAGGAAAAAAATTTATTTTTAAAGATTAACGTGAAGTTATGACAAGTTGGTAAAAATTCAGAAAATGATGAAGTGGTGTTTAAACAAGACGTTTTTAGAACTCTTCAAAATCGTTGGAAGACAAGCAATATTCTTCAATATCTAAGCTTAAAAAACTGGATTTTTCGGATATCGTAGTTTAAGACAAAGGCTAAGGATTTCGCAAAGATGAATTATGGTATTTGAAAAATTCAAAAAGAATTTTGAAGTAAAATGTTCATACTTCAGAACAACTTTAACTTTCTTGTCGCATTTTACTTCTCCAGGAAATATAGCATCGCATCAAAACATGGTATGTATACTTATTTATTTCTGACACCAGTGATCTGGTTCTGTGAATTAGCCTAGTGTTTGCGAGTTCGCCCAGTAAGTGCAAGGATGCGAGTTCAAATGCCAGTAGAGTAAACTATTTTTTTCAAGGAAAATAAATGTGTATCTCCAGAAATAAAGGGAAAAGTGGAAATTATTCTTCCAAGTTTGCAATATTACGAAATAAAAGTGGTAATCGCAATAATTTTTTTGCAAATTTACAAATTGAGCATGATATCCCACTGAAACATACTACTACTAAAAAGGGTTGATTTATGATTTTTGAGTGTCAATATTTTCATTTCGGCGAGTATTTAAAACTGCAAACAAAAAGTTGTAAACTACCTACTGAATTCCGAACCATGGCCATTTTTCTTGAGCTGATCCAATGAAGTCAAAGTTGCATCAATACTTATTATTTTCAGTGTTTACAATAAATGCAGTGCCAGAAGCAGACAAAATGATATTAATAACGATCTTTTTATTTCTCAGCAAGCTATCCGCCCAGCACATCTAGGAACGGATTAAAAGCGATTTCAATGCCCCATGATGTTATGATACCCGCCCTACACCGGAGACATTTTTGTATGAACATTTTGAGCACCATTCATTTCTAATGCTCTCTCAAATCTCAATCTCAGCCGAATCCAACATTCCTGTGCACACCAATCTTCCTGAACTTCTCTCTGGTTTTATCAAACTTCTAAAATATCGTTCCCGAGCTGCAGAATTACTCATGCTGAACTCTTGCTGGATATTCAGACCATGAGCCAGTGAAACATCACATTGAACTGAGCCAGCTGTTCATAACAAAAAAAAAAATTCATATAAAAAATGAATCATGTCATCAAATATTGAGTCCGTCTATTACAATTGACTAGAATTCGATTGGCTCAAAATAAAAGTCAAGTATTAAATACTTCAGCCTTGGGCAAAAGTATAATATACCCCAACAAAAAATGACATAGTTTAAACAGGAGGAAAATATAAAAACCAAGTATCAAGTGTGTAGTTACGTTAGAAATTTGTTATTTTTATTTAAGAAATTAGTATTCAGTGTTGCCACATTGGGCTTTTTAGATCGGTGCTATCACTTTAAGGATAAATCGTTTCAGCTAAGAGAACTCAACTGAACTTAATTTTTTTTTCTATTCTTGATTTAATAATTTTTGAGAATCTCTTCATATTGTGGGATGTGTGTTGCGTTTTAATATTTCTTAAAGGTGGTCAATTTAATTAAAATCTGGAGATTGCACAAGCCATGCTATTTTAAAATGTTCCACTATAAACCGACTCTGCCTTTTCATGGTTATTTTTCCCACCGTTTCTTTTGTCATAGTGGTGTTCTAGTTTACTGAAACCGATCTTAAACGTTCGTGCGGCACAGCGTGAACATTTAGCTTCATCTAACTATAGATTCAAAAATTAAGAGTTTCTAATAGGTACTTTTGGCCAAGGCTGTATTAATGCCAGCTACCAACAAAAATGTTTCAAACAATAAAATTGATGAATCCATCTAGGGAAAGGGTCGTTATTCTGTATTCCAAAATTCCGTACGAACAAAACTCTGTATATTTATCAAAAATTCTGTATGAACATAACTCTGCAGTCCATTATGCTTTTTCATTATTCTGTATTCTAAAGTTTTCTCTTTCCAAAATCACGTATTTTTCTGTAAATCTATAATTCTGTTTTCTAAAACTCTAATATTTGTTCAATGCTAATTTAGACTTCCCTCACTAGAAATATTTCTTAGTTCCAGTTGTACAAACAGGCTTCAAATTTTGGTCCGTGGTTCCGCAATTTGGCTGACTGATTTCCGAGGAATAACTGTTTAGTAACCAATTTTATGTCTGATTCATCAATCGTTGAACCTCAGTTAGTTCGTCAAAGTGGGTGAGTTAGAATTATGACCCTAACCTATCCATCTAAGCAATGAAGCTCACCATAAATAACCCCTTGAGACAGAAACTAATCGTTTCAATCAGAATCAGATTTTTTCATTCTTTCCGGAAATGGTGCCTCTTTTTCTTGTTTCTTTCTTAGAAATTGTTCGTTCTGTTATAGAAACTGTTTCGCTAAATATGATGTAATAGTTCATCAGCATTAAATTTGGGAAAAAATTTCGAAAATGCTTACCCCATTCTCTCCTTAACTTAAGTTTATACAAGTAGATGTGTAAAAGAACCCTTCGACTCTCATCGCAGCCGCCGCCGTTGGGCTGATATATGTTTACTGCAAATATTTGCATGCATCGTATCCACCGACATCCTATAATGAAACACAAGATAGAAGAGAAAAAAAGGAAGCCATGAATTTTTCGAATTCAGCATTCCAATTTTGAGTTTGCAAAAAAAAAATCATAAAAATATTTTTTTTTAATAAAAGACTGTTGAGTTATATTTCTAAGTGTGGTCAGAAAAATAGAACTTTTACGGCTTCATGCCTTCAGTAAATAAAAACAATGATGCCAAAGCTACAACACATTATGGAACAAACAGTTTATATAATCTATGTATACCAGAAATAGCATCCAGCTACAAAAATAACCGTATCTGAAGATACATACCACCTGTGGATCCTGTCTGCACTGCAGCTTACTATGAATATTAAAAAAATATATTTGGTATATCAAGCTACCCCTTGTTGTGAGGAGTAGCTAATATTGAAAATGAAATGCCATAGCAATGAGTTCATGATTTCCCAGACTGATATCGAACAGACTCGCAACCTTTGGAACAAACAAAATGGTCACGTGTCAATCAAAGTGAATGAATTTTGAAAACCCAATTCTGATTTAAGAAGGGTTGTTTAATTTTTTGTATATATTTAATCTCGCAAGTGTGAGTGTGAGCTTCTGATTTCAATCTTTAAACGAATGTTGCATAACATTCGAAACAATTAAGTACTAGCACACGACTCTTTGAAAAGTTAAAAAGAACCATTTGACTTGAAACTGATACTGTTTTTTGTAAGTAGGTGATTAAAATTGTTATAAGCTGGTCATGTGAAAATGATATCATCTTAAAAAGGGTGGGAAAATGAAAAGGGATGTAAAAGTAAATATAATCTAACAGTGACACTAGATAAGTTCGTTATACATTTTAAAGTAGAAGAGCAGTTCTCAAGCAGCTCATGAGAGTTAGACTATACCAAGTGGACATAGTCATACATTAGCTCACAGAGGTGTAGATAGCTATTCTTGAAGTCGTGTATCCATTTGAGATTAAAATGACTACGAACAATTCCCAAGTCAGCCCCAAGTTGACACACTCATGAAAGCAGCTCACAGAGGGGTAAACAACTATCCGAGAGTCTTTCTTGAGAGTCTTGTAGTGAAAGTAAACTCAAATGGACAGGCACCTTAAGACATTAGATTTCTTGTAAAGGGTGTTTCTTAGATGTGGGGTTTTCAAGAATAAATGAAACGCATAAAATGTAATGTTATGGCCAAGAATTTAGCTTTATTATAAAGATTAGGGTTTGTCATTATGTTTTAAAAATGATTTTGGGCTTGATTCCCAGCCACTGCCACCTAAAAACAGAAATGTTTTTCCCGAGGTACTGCCTCTTGCGAGGAACTGACAAATCCTCCAAGAGTATAGGTACTTATCATGAATAAGTGCTTCTCATCTAGCCGTTCGGACTCGGCAAAAAATTTGTACGTTCCCTTCATTCCTGCCAACAACACGCACATAGGAATGACTGAGATTTGTAAGCCACTAAGCCCTGGTTCTCCACAAGCTGTTGCGCAACCATATTTATTTTATTTATTTGTAAATCGCACAATCTTGGAGGCCACGCCACAGGCCAACGACGCGAGATAATGCGCTCACCAAAAGTTTTCTTCAATAAATTGATTGTTTCGTTGGCATTTATGGCATGTAGCGTAGTCTTGTTGGAGACAAAGGTCGTCAACATCAACGTTGTTCAGCAGGAAGTCCATTCATTACATAATGTCAAACCAAACTAAATATAAATCAAGTGACAGCTATCAAAAAGACCAACTTCGAAAAAAGTATTGCCAGATTGAAAACCACACGTCTAAAAAAAAACACCCTTTTCTTTTATAGGTTGATACTTAAAATTAAAATGTGCACTGAACGGTGATAGCATTGCGAACCAAGAAATTATCTAACAAATTTTAACAATATAGCAGTCTGAGGCATTGTTTTTTTTTCATACTGCGCATAAATATTCGCTCCCAAATTCCTTTGAGAAAAAATTTCCTATTGTAACTTAATTTAATAACATCTACCCGCAAAAAAAGAAAACATCCACAATTACTCAACAAAAACAGGACAGTTTCTAAAATTCCAGACTTTTTGTTAAACAATTTTTGAGCTTATTTAACAAAAATTTTGTGCCCACGGTATTTTGCTTGTGTGTGTATCTCTTACATAAATATATAACGTATCTCTAACTCACTCTATATACACATTATCAAAGACCAAATGAAGCAAACACAAAATAAGCAAACTGTCACCGCATGTAGGAGGTCCAGCGGAACACCACAAAAAAAATAGCATCACCCTGAAAAAAGATCCTTTAGCCGAAGCTAGTGCTAAATTAAACACTCAAATAGAATGTTTTCTGTATCCTTTGTGGTTTGGCAATGAATGTTTGTCTAAACTCGCCCCCTCCGCACAATGTCACCTCCATCAGCAACTCTACATGTTGGTTTATTATTTTTCGAAAAAGTATTTAACTCTTTGAAACCTCTATATGACATACCCCGTTTACCAAGGCGGTTACCTATACCGAATGGGGCATGAGGTCTTCGCCAGCTGATGGGAATAAGTATTTGGTTTTGTCAAATACTTTTCATCCGAAATTGTTTTCTCAGCACTGATAGTAGACACTGTGGATGGTAAAATGAGATGTGGGGTAAAATTACCGGTAGAGTTTCATTTTCATGTTTTCCTTGGTTTCGTTGGACTGGTCGAATGAAAACAAACAATTTCGGAGTTATTTTGTTGGCATTAAGATGTCCATTGTTGGAGAGTAACGTGTGATGGCATTGGAAAGTTGCCAGAGCTCTTAAAGCTCTTGACATCCTTAAAGTTGTTTGCATCCGCAAAGCGATACTCTCATCAGTTTGTTGACAATTTCGTTGGTATAATCACTTTCCAGCTGAAATATTTTACCTTTACCAATCAAACTATAAACTTGGCAATTTGTTAATCTATTTGACGCGTGGCGCAAATATTTATCTGAACGTCAAAGTGGATGCGTCAGCTTATTGTTCATAGCATAGGAAAGGTACAGAGATTTGGACTCACACTTTTTGCTCTTTAGTCACGTGACCGTTTGTTTGACTAGCACCAGCACACGCCTTTACGACCCTTTTTATGTTTAATTTACCAGAAAATAGCCGCGAGACTGTCAACAATAAACATTGAATATCACAACGATTAGAATCTCAGTATACGAGGAGGAGGAATAGATACGTATAAATAGTTCGAAAATAGAGAGGGTATGTATAGTTGAAAAGTTTATAAAACCTTAAGTGAATCTGGGTGCTACATAAGTATCAAAGATAAGTCAGTGTTGAAAAAAATCAATTTTATGCAGGAGAACTGGCATTTTAAATAGTTGATACATTCTTTTATCTTCGACATGATTTGATAAAAAGAATTCCGAAGTTTACAAAAATAATAGTGTTTTAAACACATTATTTAAATTGCTAAGGATGTCCTGTTAGACTATTGAATATACTTAAAAATTAAAGGAATAAAAGAACGGGTTTTTATTATTAAATATGTTCATTTGGGACATAAGCATTTGCCTAAAACTGAAAACTTGTAGACTTTCAAGCAACAACTGCCAAAAATTTGGGAATTGAACCCGAATTTCAATACTGTTTTTAGTACTTATTCAGGACTTTCAAAGAAATCAAACTATTTTAAATAGAAATTGACCCTGCTCACATTGGCATTACGACATAGTCTAGAAAAGAAATTCAGAAATAAACAATAGGCCTTATTATGGTTGTGAATTATCAATCTGATAATTGATAAACATTGAAATATGATATTTTAAAAGTCAATTGTTAAAAACTGACCAACTATTCATTGAAAATTAATAATATTCTTGCAACTCCTAACGGTCTACATCATTTTCAATTATCAAAACATTTATCAATTGTGTTGTTAAATATTAATATTCAATATCTATCAACCATCCAGTGATAATTGTCGTTTTGGTTTTCGGAATGTTTGCTTTTTCGGTATTTTAGCATTCGGGATTTCTTACCCAACTTGTTTTCTTACTCTCAAGTAGACGCGTACCTTTAAGCCTCTTCATTTTGCTTATACATGTTTTTTGCCTAATTTTACTCTAAAAAGAGATAAAACTGCTCTGTTTGGAAAAAAATTTCGATTTTTCGATTTTTTTTTGGTTTTAGTTAACTTTTCCTCAGAGATCAGAAAAAACTGTCAACGGTTTTGACTGACGTTGTGCGGTGCATTGCCGTATGAACCAGGCCTAATCTAAGTTCTCTCTTATTTGGAAACAAGGACGCTTGAAACGATTTTAAGCGTTTTCAATTTGTTTGCTTATTTGAACTATTTTATTTTAAAAAAAGCTTTGGTAACACTATAGCGAGACGAAGGAGAGATGACAGAAAATCACTTACCAATAACCACTAGTAAATGTCAAAGCTTGACCCAAGCGAAAAAAACACGACACAGATAACAGTGTAAACTTGGCTTGACAAGTTCACAGGAAGACGAACACAATGACGAACACACTGAAACCACGTTTGGATCTTCAATCATGTTTTTAATTTAGTTTAACCCTATTTGAAAAATTTTATTTTGAAAAAATAAAACTTTGGCGAGACTATTGCGAGACCAAAACTAAATGATGGAAAATTATTCTAAATGCCAAAAACCACGTGTAAATGTCAAGGCGAGATCAAAGCGATACTATACCGAGAAAACCAAGACACAGATCCCCATGCAAACGTACTTACGGTGAGTTCACAGCCAATCGAACACAATTGCCAACATTCTTGGCTTTTAAGCCACGTTTTTAACTTATTTTAACCTTTTTGAAAATATTATTTTGAAAAAGAAATTACTTTGGCGAGACTATAGCGAGACCAATGTGAAATGATGGAAAAACATTCTAAATGTCATAGTGTTAATATCACGGCGAGACATAACGAGAAAACCACGACACAGATCCCAGTGTAAACTAACTTAGCGATTATTTTAAGTACAAAAATTTAGTACTTTACAACTCTGATAGTAACGATCATTCTGATTGATGCAGACGAGATTTATTTTTTTTTCTCTGTTATAAATCTCACTGATTGACCGAAATATAGAAAAAAAAATCAAAATAAAGATTTCTCTCAGACCTTGACCGAAAAAATGTTTTTTTTTAGAATAAAGGTTATTCAGTGACTTTTATTGTAAATACAACAAATAAGAATTATTGAAGAACCTTTCAAAAGGTTGAGTTTTATTTCTGATCTCTGCTTTTCCTACTTAAATATTTTACTAATTATTTTGAAACCATTAATTTCGATAAATAAATTAATTCTCTACAAAAAGTTTTAAGCGTTAAAAAGTCAAATTCGGCTTAACCAAACATATTAAAAACAGGCCATTGTGACCATTCTATCAGAAATGCAGGGGTGAATTAAGAAGCATTCTCGGATTTCTGCATGCTTATGCCGTCGGTTTATCAGTTTATCATTGATCCGGCTGACACCACGGTAGCTACGGCCCTGATTGAATTGATAGAGCAAGTACAAATTATTTTAATAATCGTATGTAATTTAAACAAAGTCTGTATTAATATCCTCGACTTTTTTTTAATTAAAAGGTCTGTTCTCTTACAGCGCTATCAATAAGAAAAGCTTGTTCCTTCTTTAGTCCACGATTTTACCAAACTACGGAATAAGACTCAAGCAACAGGCCAAAATGTTTCATCAAAAAAAATTATCGTGCAATGGTGGAATAGTAAAGTG
This sequence comes from Dasysyrphus albostriatus, assembly GCA_946251815.1. Classification (NCBI taxonomy): domain Eukaryota; kingdom Metazoa; phylum Arthropoda; class Insecta; order Diptera; family Syrphidae; genus Dasysyrphus; species Dasysyrphus albostriatus. The sequence goes on from OX276336.1 coordinate 147,609,585, forward strand.
ACATTTCCTCTTCGAGGCCTGTTTAGTTAATTGAAATTGAAGGTTCGCAAACTTGGGTTTTTTTCGTATGGGTTTTGACAGCTTAAAATTTCAATTTAACAAATTAACCTCCAAGAATTCTCTTTTGTTTATGTCTGCCTAAATTATTATAATAATGAAAAATTTGATTAAAAGAACGACAAATGACAAATTAAGCAAATACATTTAAACTATATAAATAACTTTTTGCTTTTTTTGGATTATAAAATCCTCAAAATCTTCTGAAATGTTTTGCATAGAAAAAAAACATGTTGTCGAAAATGTAAATCTGTCGATACCAAACTAATAACAAAAATGTTGATAAAAGAGTCTGCGGCAGTGATGCTTATTCCTGAGCTAAGCTTCGGCAGTTTAGCTTACTAAACGTCACTTAGCAGCAGTTTTGTTTTGTTAATAACATTTCAAACTTAATCCACGGAATAAGACTAACCTTCCACTATTCCATGTTTTTTTTTTTTTAATTTGGCTGTTAGAATTTAGACCAATACGTAAAGCATCTTTCGAATAGAAATCCAGTAATTTGTCTCGAATGAATATTCAGTCAACAGCTCACAGTGTGGAATCGTCTTCGTCATTGGCCGTCGCGTCTCGTCGTCGTCGTACTATCCTTCTTTACCTATCCAAATCCTATAGTATAACCAAGGAAACATCTTGAAACTTAAATGGAATCATATTGAGGGCATGTTGCTTTATTTTTATTATTCCTTCCTTTTTTATTTTATGTTATTTTTCTTTATTTTTGTTGAAGGTACATTTTGTGCGTCGTCATCGTCATCATATACCTCCAAGGCTTTTCTAGTTCAGAAAAAAAAACATTGAACAAATTCAAGCTTAGGGGAAAGTGGGAAACATGTGCTTTTGTCAGAAGGCGTCACGTGGTCAGAACATAAAAACGTGATAGAACTTAAAATACCGTCACTGCAAGGAATATTTTCAGACTATGGGATAAGGAGAATATATTCGACGACATGACATTGTGAGGTGTAGGTAGATGTGGATTATAGGAAGATTGGCATATAGATATACACATATAGGTATTCGTATCCAGTGATGATTCCTCCCACATAGTGATTCAGTCTATGTGATGATGTTCATCAACGTTCAGCAATAGTATTTTCCTTTTTTGTTAGAAATGATACCATTCATTTTCAATGTTGCGAGATCAGATTTTATTGTTTTGTTTCGTGAGAGTACACATAGACATGAAAACGTCTTTATATAAAACAAAAATATATAAAAATAACGAAATAAAGATAATAACATGAAGCTAAACATAAGGTTTAAGAAACATTGAAAACAAATAACAGTTTTTGAAAGGTTTTAGTAGATGTTCGAAAACGTTTCAAGACTATTTATTTATTTTAAAAGTAAAAACCTCTGATTATTATAAAAAATATTATGGATGCATGAAAGGAGCATTTATTTTTTTTACATTGACAGTTTACAGTGTCCTAATAGTAATGGGTTAGTTTTTGCTTGTTTTGTTTCATGAACTGTCAGAATTTCATAAATGGTCCGTGAAGAAAAATATTAATTATTTTTGTCTTTTGAGTGACCTATATGTTCTTATACAAGGAGTGTTCCTGCATCATATTACTTACTTAATTTCTTAAGAATGTTCGTAGGGGTTCTTAAACTTTAATGTATTCAGAATAAGAATAGAAAAGCAAATAATCGTTAAAAACAGTTTAAACAAAGTAGTCGTTACTTCGCTTCCATTCCTTTTGTTAATTGTAATACCAATAAGGGGTGTTCATTTGAACATCCCTTTTTGTAACATAGAAAAAACAAAAGCCATCACTTTTATTCTCATTACAAGGTCATTGTTACAAAATTCCTTACAAAATGGGGAGTAAATGAATGAAGCAACGCATAATGATTTAAAAAAAAATGTTTAAAATGGCACAATATAGGGGAGGAACAAACTACTCGTCAGGATAAGAAAATATACGACAAGCAATAATAAGAAGTTTTTGGAATTCAGAGAATGCTGGGTTTTCTTTTTAGCAATTGGAGTCTTGCTTGGATGGTGATGTAAAGGTAGATTGTGGAAAAATACATATTTCGTACGAAGAGGTATTTCAATTGTCAATTGACGAACAAAAAGATGTATATATATTTAAAAAAGGACGATTACTGAAAGCAAGATTACACATCGTTTAAGATTTCCATTTCTGATCATACTTATTTCAGTGTAGTACTTTTGAAGACTTTATAAAAGTTCTAGTATTAAGGCCCATTTTGTAGGTAATGTGTTTAAATTTGTGCAACGCAAATAGTAATCAATTGTTATAAATTATATATAAACTTGTAGCACTAAATACTAGATTGGTCAAAACGTGAGTGGTAATGCTAAACTCACGCATTGCTCCATAACTGATGTGGCCCCATTGGTAGAAAGCCCAGAATTCCGACCCGCTTTCCATCCATAATGAAGTAACAAATAACGTTCAAGTTTTTTATAATTAAAATTTTTTGTTTTGGACAGACGCTGATGTATGCTTAAAGCCGAAAATTCTTATAAATTCACCCTTGCGTTATTGAGAGAATGGTCACTCTGATGGCCACTAAGCCGAATTTGACCATTTTTATTGTTTTTTTAACATTTCCTAGCTGTGGAACTTTAGCACCTCATATATGGGAAATTTGATATTTGAGAATTGCATCTAATTTTCAAAATTCGTTTCAAAAAAACTTTTGGCATCTCATTTGGACTATTCCAAAAAACTAAGTATTCCATTTGAAAGGCCACTTTATGGTCATAAAGGATCAGCTATTTTCTGTAATTGGTCAACCATACATATTTTTAAATGGGTTTTTAATGAATTTAAAAAAAAAATCAAGGTCATTTCGATTTTTGGCACCTCATTTATGGGAAATTTGCAGAAATTATATATTTATAATTATATAATTTTGAAAATTTATAGAAAAAAAAACTGTGGCTGACCAATTACTGTAAATAGTTGACCTTTTATCACGATCTAGAAATCTTTTGGATGTTATATTTTTTTTTGTTAATTTCCCTTAAATGAGGTGCCAGAAATCGCGCGTGACCTTAAGCTTTTAATACAAGCTATCTAGGGCTGACCAATCTATTTTCAAACATCAAATTTCCCATTTATGAGGTGCCAAAGTTTCAGAGCCCAATATTTGATATAAAAAGGTGAGCTCGGCTCGTAGTTGATACGATTGTGGGTAGTATACAAATGATCAGGAAATATTCTCAAATTTCGTTTAAGTTATAAATTGACGCCAGACAAAAGGTTCCAAGAGTCAATATGACCATCAAAAAGTTGACCAAACAAAAAGAACACACAAATAAGAACGTCTACTTCACCCTTGCGTTTCTGAGAGAATGGTCACTCTGATGGTCACTTTTCAAAAATTTTAGTATAACTTGGAAACAAAGCCGAATTTGAAAATTTGTATTGTTTTTTTTTAACTTTTATGAAAAAATTAAGACCGTCCGCTTCCATAGAGAATTTAATTTTTACAAGAAGTTTTAAATGTTAATATCTCAAAATTGCCTTAGTTTCTGAGTTACACCAAAATTATTGAAAAGCAGCCAGTGTGACCCTTCTTACAGAATGACTTAGTTTGTATGAATATTAAAGAAAAGGTAGTCATGCAATAGGTGAAGTGAATTTTCGTCAAAGATGAGGGATCCTTCTAAAAAATTAAATGGATTGGGTGGATATTTTATCCATAGCTTACTTAAAAAAAAAAAACATTTAAAAAATAAATCTTAAGTCTGAATATCCGTATACTGGCATGACTCTAAGCTGGTGCATATTTAAATCTGAGAACTGAAACAGGTGTGTTCTTGTGCCTAGTTGATTTCCTGGGAGGGTGGAAAGGAGGCTCAAATCTCTTCCTTTCCACCACTCTAACTGTGTAGTATTTCCCGCTGCTTTGCCTATTTTTTTTCTCGCCACATTGGTTCTTGTTTGTCTGTTGGTTTCGTCCTGCGTATAGCCAATGTTTGTAGGTTGTAGTGTATACATTACATAGCATGTAGTATTGTATTCGCAAAACAATTCCAACAATGAGAATGGAAATATTTTATTTATTTAAATTCTTTTCTCTTCTATTTTTATATTCCTTTCTTCCCACTCCTTCTATGGTTTACATTTCGAGGGAATGATTTTTGTTAAATTTAATTCATTTAAACAAAAATGTGTCCGTGGCAGGATTACCCCAAAACCCGGTAAAAGAATAACAATGAATAGCGCGTAATTGCCAGGATAATGGTGATGTGAGTAGATGGTACACCGAGAGCATAGAGTATATCCTATACAACTGGAATTGTTTAAATTGTTTACAAATGGACTTATCTGCACCTAAGCGGGGTTAATTGTATATGAGGTCTAATGGAAAAGGACTTTTCAAAATAAGTTAATATGGAAAAAGGGTGTGAGTATGTTATGTTTGTATGCGACTAATGTGGGCAATTAGCACGTGAGGATTTTTGTTTTGTTTTATTGTTTTAAATAACCACATAAATTTGTAGAAAACTGGCATTAATCATTGTCTGTTCTCATCAAAAGGACGAAGAGAAATTGCCTTCTTCTAGGACATTTTTCTTCGAGCAAAAAAAAAAGAAAAACAATATGAAAACACTGTTGTCTACTTTTTTAAGTTCTTTATTGCTTCGTCCTGTCTGTCGTCGTCGTCGTCAGCATCGTGGTAGAGGTTGATAGATGAGCTTCTTTTTTGTTTGCCATAAAATTTAAGGGGTGTTGTCTTTAAATACCTACTGCATAGAGGCTGACTGTCTTGCTGTTGCTGATACTGTGACGTAGCTTGGCATGTTTGGTATTCTTTTGTCATCGAATGTAAGGTTTTGAATACCAAGAAGCATCTATACCTACATCATATTGTTTATTGATAAGAAAGAATTTTTTGTTTGTACCTACGCAAATCAGAAATCATCGGATTGACATAAGAACTTTCGGAGTTCTTTTTTTGGTCTTCGTTTCAGTCTCAACTATGTAATTTGAATTAGACAAAAAATGTCAAATGATGGAAATGGGGACTGGGATCAAAGTATTTGGTATGTATATAAGGTCTGCTTGGGTACTTAACTCAGGTTCGTTTTTGTCAGTCATAATCAAAGAAAACATATTTCATCGGGTTCAAATGCTTTAAGTAGGTTGGTATTGTTACCTCTACCTACTTATCAATTTTATATTTGAAAGCTGCTTCAGGCTATACAAGAGTTGGAGATGTGGGCTATGATTCTACTGAATCTGAGCATAGGTATTTGCCCAAATTTGTTTTCCAAGTAAGTAACGATAGGAAAATACCTCTTTCAAAATTGAGTTTTTCTTAAATCTTCAAATCAAAAGTTATGCAGGGTAAAATAATTAAATAATTTTGATAGTGTTAAAAAGTGCGTACGAGACAACTTTTCCAAGCCGTTTTCATTAAATTTAGTTCTTGCCTCGGCCTTTCCTTTGACTTTTCTTGACTAAAATTACCATAACCCTGTACAAAAATAGTCTTTGAGTGCCTTGCAATTTCAAAGAATCTCGAATTTCTCTTTCAGCATATAAGTAAGATAGTGGAAGTATCCAAAACCAACATCTACAAAACCTTCTTGATCTTTCCATAAAGACATTCAAGTGAACATCAAACATTTGCATGTTTTTTTGGAATTTTCAGCAAATCGGAACTTGTAGCCAAAAATGGAGATTTCCTTTTTATTTAATTTGAAACATGCGTATGCAAAAAGAACTTTTTTTTAAATTCGAGGATATCCTTTCTTTTTGAACTTTCTATACATAAAAGTATGTACAATGTATATATATTCTTTACACTTATGAACATGGGTTTGCTCGTCATAACAAAAACAACAATATCATAAACACAAGTAAAAACGAGACAAGGAGGATGTGAAGTTTGGAAAGTTTCCTTTACCACAAGACAATATACACAAAAGAGCAACGTATACAAATAGGTACAGATTAAAATTTTATAATGGAAATGGAAAATCTTCAGCCTCTTATAATACCGCACTTCTGTGTCGATTTTGTATATTGTGCGTTTGGGTGAGTGTGTGTGCTTAAGCTTCGTTCAAGTTTTGTTCTTCTTTTGGTTTATCAAGCAAGCAGAGCAGACAACAAGTTTTATGACTTTTCATTTTGTTTACCTAGTCGCTCACGTGTTTACTTTAACAATTTCTTATGGTTTTCTTCAGTTTGTTGGTTTATGTGGATTTTAGGAGCCGCAAGAGCAGTTTTCCTTTAAGTATTTACCTCATTTGCCAAAAGTTTCCTATTTAAATTACGAGAAGAGACAGAAAAAGCTGTTGAAAGAGGTGTAGGTTTTTTCACGGGACATGTGAGAGGTATAACAAATAGGCGTTATTTAGTATCAATGTTTTTTCCCATCATTATTTTAGAAAGTTCTTTTAAATTATTTATTTTCTAGAAAAAAAGGTCTTATTCTGATATCTTCTTTTTTATCAAAATCGTTAGAGCCGTTTTTGAGATAAATAAGTGTATTTTTGAAGCTAACAAAAATTCAATTTCCCCTCTGGAGAATTACAAAAAACCCCACAGTTCAAAATTTGAAGAAAATCGGTTAAGTGGTTAAGGCTGTAGATCCAGATACAAACAGACAGACAAACAGAATTGTGCCACCCACTATCTTCGTGCGGAGTTACAATTTTAAGAAGTAATTCAGCAGTTCTTAGGTCCAAATCGATGTTTGGCAGTGTTTAAACCTACATAATATCACTGATTTAGGTATATAGAGTATATATATATCTGTTTCTTCTTTCTCAAATTTCTGACAGTTTTTCTTTATTAAATTATGTTGCATTGAACTCGTAGGTTCTCCCTGATATATTTTTAAGGTATTTTAATTTTAGTGTTGGCAAAACTCCCATTTATTCGGCTAAATTCAAGCTAATTCTTAATCTTACTTAAAAACTAACACCGGTATTCATAAACGAAAATAAAACACGAATTATCTTTAGTCAGTAAGTTAGGTGTCAAATCTTATCAATAAATCGAAATTGAAGGTAATAAACTAACTCACATTAAACAAATAATTAAGTTAAAAATACTTCTGTCATCGGTGCCAAAAACTAGACACAAAGGAAACAGACCCTAGTGACACACATGCTTCTTACAACTTCAGATGCGCGAGTGTATGTGCAACAGTTCACATTTGTTGAGAAAGTATATGTGCAGTTCAAAAAATAGTCTTTGGTAACAGCAGAGTTCTTGTTGATTGTAGTAGATTTTCGTTAAGATTTTGAACTAAACGTGGATTAGCAGTTTATATTTTTATTGATATGAAATTTTAATTCGTGAACTAACTCCTAATCGACGTTTTAGTTAATTTATGAATTAAAAGATATCTAAGCAATTTATATTGATAGGACTGCAAGAACTGAGCAAAGATAAGTGTGGAGGAAAGCGATTCAGAAGACGGAGTCTTAGGGAAGGAGTACTGAGGTTAAAGTCAAAGGAGCTTATGTTCAAATTAAAACTTCACAGCATTCGAGAGATAAGTTCGTTTGTGCCTTAGGAGGCTCTGTTAGTGGGAAAATAAAAAAAGACGAAGATTTCGTGAACGAGGGTTAATGTTAAAAGAGATAAAGTTGTAGACTGAAATACAGCCAACAGAACCAGAAAGTTATCCATGAATCAAGAGAGTGTCTGATATTTCTCTTCGTTCTTACAAAGAATTCAAGTTGAATAGTTTGAGGCGGTCTAGATAGGAAGGCAGGATCAGAGGATTGTTCCATGCAAGGCCTGGAAAAGCAAAGTGAAGGAAAAGACGCTGGACGCTCGCTTGATTAGGGGATCAAACTTGAGAAGCGTATTCAAGGAGTGGACGAACAAAGGATGTGTACAGGGATCGAGTCACATAAGGGTTAGAAAATTCCTTTGGCAATCTTTAGATGAATCCGAGTGCTGAATTTGCCTTGAGAATAATATCTATATGGGAGAGAAAATTAAGTTTCAGGTCATATATTATCCCAAGGTCACGAATATTATCAACGGTGGGTATGGGTTGATCATGAAAGAGGTAGAGACGGGGAGGAGATTTAATACGCTTACGCGTAAAAATGATTGATTGGCATTTGGCTACGTTTAGCTCCAGGAAATTTTTACGACACCAAACTGAAAAACTGTCTAGGTCCTATTCAATAACGAAAGAGTCATATGTCGATTGAGAATACTTGGCATCATCAGCGTACAGTGAAATTGAAGAATGTTTGATGACCATTTCAATATCGTTACTAGCAAGAATGAACAAAAGCGGGCCTAGGTGGCTGCCTTAGAGGGCACCGGAGGTAGCTAAGAAAGAGCAAGAGGTGGTGCACCTTAAACGAAAATTATCTAGGTAAGAAAAAATCCGTTTTAACAAAGAAGGTTCGAAGCCGAGAGTGGACAATTTGAAAAGTATTAGTTTATGGGAAATTTTGTCAAACGCCTTACTGAAATCGGTTGAGATAACATCGACTTCGTAACCTTTTTCTATAGTTGTGTAGCTAGTTAAAATTGAAATAAGAACCAAGATAGCTGGAATAGTCAATAGGAGAACGAGAGTGGGGGAAAATTTCTCCCAACTCATTTCTTTCATTTCGTAGAGAGCGAAGTTAACGAGAAATAGAATTTAATATTTCACTGTGCAATAAAGTTGTGGCATCATTTACAGTTAAGTTATCAAAACTAATAGAGACTTTGTTGAGGTATTCGTTTTTTAGACAAAAGTTTGCTTTATGGAAGTCATGAGAAAAAGATCAGTAAAGTGAGTAGATGATAATGTAGTGGTTGAAAGAGAAATAGGGCTAGCTGGGACAGAAGAGTTAATGGTGTCGGTTGTGAAAATAAGATCAAGTGAAATTTGTGATCCCGCTGACTAGGCAAAGGCTTGCAAAAGCAAGGCCATCAAGAAAGAGACATTCTTTGGCAGATGTGGGATTGGAAGCAATAAAAATGGACTCAATTTTAAATAATAAAAAGTTTAAGCATTGGGAAGGGGTTTACTGCAAGTAATCTGTAGTAAAATCGCCGTTTATTATTCCCCAAAAACTGGTTTACATTTACCCCATATGCTTTTTTATTACTGGGGCTAATGTGATCATGACAAAAAAAAAAACTATTATGGGGCATATGAAAGAACGCTGTCAAATCAAATAATTTTCTTCAAAACCTTTTTAAATAAATATATAACACGATATTATCACTTTCCACTTTAGTTCAATTAATTCTTTCAAAAAGATAAATTAATCTACGGAATGAAATAATGTTTTTTCAGAAACAAGTTCTGTTCGCAACTGATACTTCGAGTCAAATCTGAAAGATAATTTCAGAACATTGAGTACAGCGATTGCGGGACATTATATATTTTAGTTTTTTTCTGATACGGTTTCTTCGGGTAGTTTTCAAGTGTTGAAGTGTCCAACATTTACATTTCCCCCGTGTTTTCATTTCCCCCAAATGACTCTAGTGCCTATATCGCAAGTAAACAATAATTATTATCATACCTAAAGGTAAGATTTCTGATCAAAAAAATAATGATTGGAACATTTTAATTGTCAAAATCTGTATTTTGAAAACCCCATCCTATAAAAATTAGCAATCAATTAATTTTGTTTTAAAATAAAGATTTTAGAATGTTAAAACGAGCCAGAATGAAATCCATTTTTACAAGAACTCCTTGAATCCCAGGTTCACATACATACATAGGTACCTTATAGCGATTAAATTGAAATAAAACATTAAAATGTCCTTTGCCATTTATTACTTTCAAATGAATATAATCTCTTTGTTAATTTTACAAAACCACACCAATCTCCGACTGACTTTAATGTTACTTAAATGATTTTCTAATATCATACACACCCACCCTAGTTAAATATCTATTTTGAAGTAATCCACATTCATTCAAGCGGCAGCCAAAAATCTTTTCTGACAAAGAAAAATAACCCAATGCAAGAGTCCTAAACTAAAGTCACGTGGCATAAAACTGTCAACAAACAATTGAGTTATTTATATATTCGAACCTTAAGTGAATATCACCAACAACTTTTTTTCTTTGACTTTGTGCGTATGCTGTGCCTCCAAGGACACACTATACTACATACCAATAAAACCGACTATTCAACCGTCCACCACCCTCGACATCTTTTTTCGTCAATGTTCACACACTGATCAATAATGGCAATGGAGTCGAGAGCGAGAGAGCATAATATCCTCGCGAGATGACAATAATGTGTCATCCATCATTGGTGTACGATGCTGTGTCTGGTGCTTTGTTCCGGGAACAAATAAACGGAAACAGGAGATAACCCATGCCAACCTGCTGCTGCATTGAAAAAGGATTTTCTGCTTTTGAAAATTTCACTTACTTCAGAGAGAGTTCTTGTCCCACCACATTCTTAGACTGTAGGCTGTTGTCGCACAATGGCATGTATGTATCCGACCATTGGTTATTTGTTTTTCAGGGCTATCATCGGTGGAATTTTAATACCCAGCATGCCCTCAGGGAGCGCCCAAACGACACTCTATATACACAAGAACACAAGTTCCATCTCCGAAAAAAAGAAATATTTTCATTTTATATGCGTGAATCGTACAATTGTCGACACGTGCCAGTGGGATATGCTAGGATTACCCATCAGCGTTATGTATGGTTGCTTGGAAATCATTTAGCGGTAGTTAGGGATTAGCAGCCATTGAATATGATATTATAATTCGAGGTCCTTTTTTGAATTATTATTCATTGGCCCCCGAGGCAGGGTTTTGAAGATACATAAATGAATGTGTTATTGAAAGATGGCAGGAGGCGTGAGAAAATCATATAAAGTTGTCAAAAAATATCCTGGTAATACCTATGTATATATCCTTTAACATTTCTTATAATATGGATTAGAGGTTTTCAAATATGAATTTTTGGAATTTATGAATAAATTTTGCAAAACCTTCATACATACGTATACCAAGCTCATGAATTTAAATTGATATCGAATGAATGACAAAAAAACTGGCTATTTTTCATCATGAAGTCTCTAAATATCCATGAAAAGCAGAGATTGAAAATATAAAGCAAAGTTCGTCGAACGATAAAATATTATTCGTTCTCTAGTGAACAATTCAAAAGAGAGTCTTTTTTGCTTCGATCACGAATTTTATTTTTTGGTTCCTTCAAAATAAAATTCGTTTTCACGATCGAATTAAACTTACTGAAATCTGTAAAATATGGTTCTTTTCCTAATTCATTGTGGGGAAATTATTGAAGATCCATTCACGAACTATTCAAATAAGAAAGAAAAGTATGAACTACATTTTGACGGAAAATGAACTACATTTTGACGGAACAAGTATTCTTCCATAAAAGGCGTTTTTCTTTTTTAGTTCAGAGTAGAGCCCGAACTGTCAAACAAGAAATTCAAACGGAAAATGAACTACATTTTGACGGAACAAGTATTCTTCCATAAAAGGCGTTTTTCTTTTTTAGTTTAAAGTAGAGCCCGAACTGTCAAACAAAAAATTGTGTTTCTTTTTTAGCTCTGAGCTTTTAGAGCTAAAAATTCTTTTTTCGTTCTGAGTTTGTTCTGGAGTTTGTTCAGAGCGCGCTCTATGAGCTCAGAATAAAATGACTGAGCAGACAGATTTAATGCTGAGTACAAGCATTTGACAGCTAGTGTTCCGTTCAGGTGTGTTTCCAAATAATTCAGAGCGCTCAAAACAGAGGATGTTCAGAACATGCTCGACATGCTCGGACTCTGTTCAGAGCTCTATTCTGAATTAAAAAAGAAAAATGCCTAAAAATGATTTGTTTTTAAGATCATTATCGTGATTTAATTTTTACAATATCTCAAAAGAGAGCTAGTGACCGAAAAAAAGGTATTTAGTTTGTTCGAGAGAGAACTAAAATAAATTTGTTTAGATCGTTCGTGAACTATATTTTCTATGCTTCGTGAGAAGATCAGAAGATTGAAAAGAAAAGGCGAAAACTATAGAAGATACCTTATTTGTTATAAAAAAAGTATTTTTTTGAATTTTGTTAGAGTTATAAAAGCAACACGGTTATAACTTCTTTAAGCGGAGTAGCTTTAAAAAAATATTATCAACAAATGAACTTCAAATTCAAGACTGAGGTGAGATAAGAATTATAAAACTCATCAAAACCATGATTTCGTTCCATTTTGATACACTAGCAATTTTTGAATTCAAAATTTCGGTTAGGCTTTTCCCATATTTGATCCTTCTCTTCATTTTTCTGCACTCACAAGTTAAGGTGTACCTTACTCTCAGAAGCTATATAATAGGTTTGTTCGTTGAAGTTTAGCCACGGTTGACCAGGTTTTCTTGTCAACCCCAAGAATTGTCAACAAAATACTGGGTTTTTCGGTTCTCAAAAAACACCAAACGGGTATCAATTGTGTTGTTTAGATAAACAAGAAACAAAATTTGATTCAAAAATGAAAAAATAAGAACCCAAAGTTTCTATTTCTATTTGTTATTATTTAAATAAATTTGTGTATTCCTTGAATTTCCATTTCAAAAACAAAAGAATTTCCTGCAGCACGTGAATCCACAACAAAAAAATGCTTCAGAGGTCCTGCCCCTTTGACATTTTATGCTTAACCTCAATTCGCCCCAGCAAAAAGCCTTATAGTTCTACTTCAGGGCGGGTTCAGAAAAAAAGACAGAATTAGCTCGTCAAGGTTAATTCAGGTTTTTCAAAAAACGCTTTGGGGCGACCCCATCAGGGCTACTTCAGGGCTCAACGAACAAACCTTATTTAGTATATACATTTTATTCCTCTTCTCAAATTATTTATTTCTTTAAAAAAAAAAAAATCTCAACCCAACATCCGGTTACCCATACAAAATTTGCATTCCTTAATTCCGAATATTCAACTTTTTGGGTGAGTATATTTTTTTTATTTTAATTAAAGTTTTGTTTTATTTTTTACTTTGAAGGGTGTCACCTAAAAACTCTTAAGAAAAAGCAATCTAATTTGTAATTTTAGTCAAATCCACTGTGACTGGTGTCAGCCTGCAATGGAAATAAGTATTCTTGACTACGTAATTCAAGACTGTCATTGTTATCTTGGCAGATGATGATTTTCACTGTCCTTATGCTTTATCTCTGTGTATATTTTTTTATTTTTTATTTAGGTGGCATATAGGTCGCAAACGGGACGAGCGGTTTTCTCATTTCCTTGACGTTTGATGGTGCTGCGAAGATTCATTAAAATTTTCTGTGGTTTCCGTTTTTATTGCTAGTGTTTCATTTATTTTTTTTTAGAGGTACTTGAAGTTCTAAATTTGAAATCACTGCCAAGTGGTCACCTCGACCACCACCGCACTTGAGAGATAAAATTAAAATCATCCAGAAGCCATCATTTTGGATTGTTATGGAAAAGAAAGGAAGCCTTATGAGAATATTTAAAAGTAATTAGATTTTTGAAACCCTCGCGTTGCTACACCAAAAATATATACCCTTAGATTTAATAATCTCTTTTCCAATTCAAAACAAACTTATTCCATTTCTGGGCATTAGCAGTAACCTCATCATTAACTTTAAGGCGTCATCCTTATCATTTTGTGTGTTTTGAACACAACCGCATTTGCAATTCAATATAATATGTAGAAGTAGGTATGTTTTCTACTCTTTTGCTTTATGTACAATATGTGTGTGTTCAATCAAAGTAATGAACTTCAATTCTATGGAAATCCCCATTGGACAAACTATCAGATCCTGGATTTCAATTGACATTTCATCCGCCCAACGAACACCCACCCCCGGGATCTCCTATCATCTTTTTGGTGTCTCTGTTCGCATCATACACACTCCCCAAACCGCATCCATTGTTGTTTTGCAAGCCCAATGACATTGATGCCATTCAATACCGTCCATCATCGCCATCTGTCTGTTTGTTTTGACGATGTCCTTTCAGCCTTTCACATTGCTGGATATCGGCCCATCAGAGATGTGATTATGGGGCTCTTGCGAATTTATTGTTTGTATGCCCCTCTGGGTGTGTTCAACTATATAGGAGCATTGTGACATCAAAGGATTGTGTTGCCAGTAGGTTGGATTGTGGTGTCAATATTCTGTTACATTATATACCTATCCTACCTACGTTACGTGTAGATATCGAATAGATGTTCTGGACCTATTGACTTAAGGACAAAAACATACAACCAAGAAAGAGTACACAGCGCTGTGGTTCGGAAAATCAAACAAAAATTTGCATTTTGTCACCGAAGCGCATTCAAAGTCTGTATATGTATGCTGTACATGAACATATAGAGGATGCTTTATTCAACTTAACAAAAACAACCAAGTCCTTCGAACATCATCACATGAAGGACACTATATGTCTGTTCATAGTTGATGTCGACAAAGGGCTAGTGAAGGTTGAATTATATCCACAGTTTTCCTCATCGTCATCGGAGAGAGAGGGATATTCGAACCATCATCAGTTTCTGATGTAGGTTGTATACGTATAGTCGACGTTGACTTGTGAGTCCTTTTTTGTTGCTCGTTTAACCGATTATTTCCGCATATATGTAGCTTAAAGAGGGTTCGATTTTTCAAAAAGGCAACCAACCAGTTTTCTATCCGCAGCAGGAATAATCTGACACGCAGTTTTATACACAATCGGCTTTATGGAGCTGAAAATTAAATGATTGATTGAGAATAGCGAAACTAATTAATGTGTGGTTCCGAGTGAAAAGTAACAAGGATATCAACGATGGAACGAACAGCACGAGGTGCACAGCACAGTGCAGGAGATATAAATGATTAGGGCTACAAGTGTAATGGAAATTTTACTTGTCATTTCTAAGTTTTGCAGGTGTTCAACGGTTTGAGGAAAAGTGTTTTATCATGGCATAAAAACTTTGTCACCTTTTAACAGTTTTTTTTTTTCAAATCCGTATGTTTGAGTAATTAATAATGATTTATAAGTAAGGTAGATATTTGCTCTTTAAAAAATAAAAATAAAATCAAATTTCAAATCCCAGACCATTTGAGTGTAAGGTTCGCTCTGTCCGACTGTTTAAAAAAAAACGTTTTTCACTTTGAATTGACAGGGTGAGCTATGCACTGAAATGGTCTTCGATTCCGTGATATGTGATCCAAGGAGCTTATCTAGAAGGGATGAACACCAATTTTGGCTAACTCGATTACCTTCGAAATTGCATTCATATTTTTTGTTTGTATATGCACTGTTTATTCACAAAGGCCCAGTTGTGGAATGCAAGACTTAAATTTTTTAAATAGTTTTAAATGAAGCTTTCAACGCCTATACTTCATTCTTTGCTATCATTCACACACAAAATCTGCTGTCGGCTCTCGGTCTATACAGCAGTATTAATAAAAAACTCCCTAACACACGTGTTAACTCACACACGGATAGACAACTTGTCCGTTTGATAACTTTTTGTAATAAAAAAGATATGATATCTTGCCAGTATTTATCACTTCCCCAAATTCATCAATTCATCAAATTCATCAAATTGTGGTGATATTCCAATACATGTGCCACATGTATGCACTGCTTTATGAAGTGTATATCGGTAGTAGTAAAAAAGTCCTATATAACGTGTGCGGGTATGTGTCTAGAAGTTATCCGTTAATTTCATTATCTGCAAAATTTGGCGAGTTACTTATTCGTACGTTATTAGACGTCACACACTAACGCATTTGTTAGTAAGAATTACAAAACTAACGAATTTTTAAACGCTAGTACGTTGTTACCCTTCGTTTAATAATTATGAGGGATAGAGAACAAATGACAACAACTGTCAAATTGATTGGCGTCTCAACAGGTTTGTTCGATGTTCCCTACCACAGGACGCACTGTGGATGTCACACAAATGTCAAAAAGATGGTAAACGCTTGTGGTTTGATTCACATCGAACATCTTAGTTCTCATTTGGATGACAAAAATGTTAAGTTACTTATGGGGTTTTCTTTTGGTAACAAAAATCGATTTTTTTTCCCTTCCGATTTGTCAAAACACAGATTTTGACAGTAAAAGCCTTCCAATGGTGAAAAAAATCAATTTATTTTTTGATCGAAAATCAAATTTGCAGATCTGGATTTTTCGGCAGATTTACCCCTCTTTAACTAACACCATTACACACCAGAACAATTCACAGCCATCAGTTTGACAAGACTGGATTGCTACAGTTTCACAGACACAAAGTATACACCAACACAATAAAAACGAAAAATCAATCTGCAGTCGTATACCATTCGCGACGAAAAAAATCAATTTTTAAATCAAAATCTGAATTTACCAAAAGAAAACCCCATTAAGTTCTAATTTGTGCAGCTTCAAAATCTTCTTGCAAGTGCTAGATTTCCAAAACAGAATCTTATTTCCATTTTTGTTGCGTTATAAAGTAGGTAGTTGTAGTAGTTATAAGTTTAAGAAAATATATGTAAGCTTTTGAAAAATGATATTAAAATCCTTCAGAGATTTTGGTTCGCAAAACAAATATACTAGAGGTTTGTTCTCTCACCTTGGGGTGTTTTCAGCGTTTTTGAGAACTTTGGGCGAGTTAAGGTAAGGAATAAACTGTCAAAGTGGCCGGAGCTCTAAATAATTTTCTTTTTGTGGTTTAAAGTGTTGTATTTAAATTCTTTTATTTTTGAAATAGAAATTCAAAGAATACACAAATTTACTTTAATAATAACAAATGGAAACAGAAATGTAAACTGTGGTGTTTTTCTTCATTTTTAAAACAAATATTGTTTCTTTTTTGAGAACCGAAAAATCTGGGATTTTTGACAATTCTTGGGATTGTCAACAAAACCTGGGTCAGCCCTGGGTAATTTTCAACGAACGAACCTACTGTCAATTATTTTTTCTTTAGTTTGCATTTTACCTCCATAAAAATAATCCTCTTGTATCTGCTAGTTCGAATATTGTTCTTCCATGGACACTGGAAGTTTTATCCGGTTTTATCATTTAACAATCTTGTCATAACTCCCGTTGCTTTATAAATACACGCAGCGATTTCAAAAGTCCATCAATCTCAAGTCAAACTGTTTTAACAGCCGCTGGACGACTGGACCCGTCTAATAGTAGACTCGTAATATTTAATGAGCACGTAAGGCTATACGAAATCTTTCTCCGTGAATAGCTTCAAGATGATGACACGCCATGAATCGTTCTCAAGTCAGTATAAACACAAAACTGCGAATTTTATTACTTAGCCATGTGGTTTATCTCCTATAGATTCATCGTTTATATATAGAGGTTTGTCTGCCAAATGTGAAATATTAACGATCTACGTTCAAACGATGTCTCTTTTATTGAAAAATCTTTCTCCAATGGAATGCTTTGTCCCGCGTGACAGTATGCGACGCGACAACACACGTAAACCATTTTTATTTTTTTCTTTATGTGACACTTAATGAGGACATTTAACGTGTGTTTACAAATAAAACGGACTCAAATGGTCCATTTTTATTATTGGAGCTTTCTTTATTGATTCTAACCCATAAGCCGAATGAGCATTGATTATATTATTAAAACGAAATAACAACAAAAAACACAAAACTAACTTTAAAGACCGTTTTATTTTTGCGCAAAAGAAAAATATTCATACCACAGTCTTTGGGATTAAACAATATGGCGTAGGTTAAACTTCTATTTGTAAATGAAAGAACAATCAGGTCCTAAAAGAGCGTAGCAAATTTTATTGGGGTTGAAAAAATAAAAAAAGGGATTGAGGGCTATATCATGTAACAGCAGAGGATTCAATGATATTTTATTCTGAGTTGCTATAGCTGAGCTGCTAAGATATGCACCCTTGTATAGCCGTCATCATCGTCCTTGCTAATTCGTCACTAAACGAAGGGCGACCGAAGGGCGAATGATGGGTTTGTAAAATGTCATCATCGTCCTTGCTAATTCGTCACTAAACGAAGGGCGACCGAAGGGCGAATGATGGGTTTGTAAAATGTCAATGCGTTTTTTGTCTGATGGTTAAACTGAGCCTGTGTAGATTATAGACAGAGACATGTGATTTGACGATGGAAACAATACGCTCACAAACAAAGCTTTTTGTCGTTTAAGCAAATGATATTCGAGACATATTGTTTTGGTCGTGGGAGGTGGGTTCCTGCGGGGGGGGGGGCAGAGTTTGTTGATATCAACCGGTGGATGAGTTTTGGAATGAAATAGCCGTTTTTGATTTTTACTTATTTAATATAAGGAAAATCGAATGTATGTAGCTTATTCCCGTTTATATGTTGAAATGTTATTTCAGCAGTTTTTGCTGAAAGATGGTTGTTTTACAACTGTCAAAATTTCCTCACCTGACGTCAGCAAACTGAAAAATAATAACATACTTCAAAAGAATAGAAGTTTTTGAGTAGATGATGACCTTAAAGTTTTATTACAATGAACACTTTTATTCCATTTATATGAACTTTAAATAAAATTACTATTAATTTATCAAAAACCCTGCGTCACAATTTTAATAACTCCCTCTCTCAATATACAAGTAGGTGGGTATATGAAACTCTATTATATTGATACTAACTTAGCATAGATAAAAGTTAACAAAAATAACAAATAAGGTTCCGCACTTGCAAATAACCACAAAACTAAAAACAACAAAAACCAAAATAATCAAATAAAATAAACTACGTAGTATAGTATACTTGTTAAAATCAAAGTGGTAAAAAAACAAAATTATAAAATGAAAATAAAATACATATTAATTGACCACAAACAGTTCGTTTGAATTAAATTCGGGTGAAGCCGCACACTCACTCTTATTTTCATGGCAACGTCAGAGTCAGAGTGTTTGGTGGGTAAATTTATGTAATTCGACTATTTTCAAGTGTTCGCCTTTTAAATGTTTATCACTATATAGGTATAGTTACGCATACAAAAAAAAAATACTGCATTCAAAACCGATAAATTAAATAAAAGAAAAAAGAAAATTAACACAACGGATGCTGGCCACATTAAATTCCGCCATCATCATCATCATCAGGCAGGATAACGTCCGTCACAAGAACAAACAATTTGCAAGCACAAGAAAAAAACACAAAATGGAAACCAGACGCGTCCGGAAAAATGGCACTTTACCCGATAATTCAACCAAAGCAATTTGTGAAATGCGCATAACATTAACCAATAAACCACGAAATTTCGAATTGCATTTCCGCCACACAGAAACAGAACAAAAAATGCAGCGGACACACATCTCCCAGAACGCGTCCTCCTTATACATATCCTGCCACCGGACAGGATGCGTCCGATTAACATTTTCCTCGTTTTCACATTTTCTACTTTCCAAATAATTCCCTCGCCAACCACGCATCCTTCGAAACAATATCCCAGATATACAGAACCCAAATTCACCCACCACCCTTCTGACATATCGGTTGGATGCAAAAAGAGTTGAAGTGCGGTCCGGTTGATCTGATCCTCTACAATGACGCATATTGGATGCTTCCGTGGTGGAGGTGTTCGGTGTTGCCCTTAAACAGATGAATGGCGGTTGCATTTTGAAAATAACACGCGGCAGTATCCGGTGTGTGCGGATGTGCAGATATGGATATGAACCATGCCACGCCGGCCGCTGCCGGGGACGAGGACAGGGTGTCCTCTGAGTTGCAATTATTGCTTGAATTCGATTTACGGTATGTTGGATGTGGCATCGGGTAAACTGGCAAAAGATTCCGCCTTTGTTCATGGAAAATTGTTTCGAACCGCTGTTGGCCGCAAAAAGCTTATAATGGAGTTGAAAATTTGCACACAAATTGCCAGATAAGTGGTGGTTTATACAAAATGGTTACACTTTGTTACAACAGCTTAGGCTATGGCTTAGGCGATTGTAAATGTCAGAGGGCTCGCTCCACACGCACGCAACAAAATAGGAGTTTTAGTGATTGGAATTTTACAAGTTGGAATTTTTCGACATCATTGGGCACGATTTTATAATTTGTTTGAATCAAAAAAAGTGTTCGGAGAATCGAATGTTTGATTAAAAAATTTATTTTCAATATTTACATATACATACATATATGACTTTTAGTAAAATATTTAAGAAATTTTAAAATGATGATTAAATAAAAAACATTTTCAATGTTTTGCAATATCAATTCATTTATTTCCTGTTATTTTATGAGTCAAGGTGATGCTGAATTTCGCAAAACGACTTTCTAAATTCAAATAACAGTATCTACTGGTGTTTAAGATTACTTTCTTTTTTCAATCAACCAACAATCAACAAAACTGTCACAAGATCTCTTATGTAAAAATTCATATAATTTCAAGGTATTGAAACTCATATTTCTGTTTGCGCACCTCTGAAAACTATGAACTTCTTATAATTTAGACTAAGTTCTGTCAAAGTTAATATTAAAAAGATCGAATTGTACTTAAATTCGTAGAAATTCTTAATTTTGGACAAAACACGATAAAATATAGCTATTTCTTTGATTTCTACACATTGTGTGAACTTTAGTCTAAAATACTGTCAAAGTTCTTATAAAAAAAAATATTTTTCACAAGTTTGGACTTAGATATTTAAAGTTCTGGGAACTTTGATAGAACTTTGCGCTGAATTCTAAGAAATTTTGAGTTCTGGACAGAACGTGAACAAACATATAACAAATTGGTATGTTTGTTTACTTCCCAAAACAACAAATTTCGACCAGTTTTAGTCCAAAGTTCTGTCAAAGTTTGTGTAAATAAAAATAACAGGCTTTGGACTTAAACAAGCACTTTTGGGGAGTAAACGAACAAAGGTACCTATAGGTTTAACGAAAAAACTGTCACGAAAAATTTGCCAACAGCTAACTTTAACAAATAATCTCACAGCAATTAATGTTAAATTCAGTTTGGCTGTTATATTACTGGGGAGACAAAATTTGAGTTGGTTTGCTCCCTTTTTGGTGGAGCCAGATTTGTGAGACATCAATTTCTGGAACACACAAAATCTGACATTGACAAAACCATCTCGACAAATTTGTCGCCATATTTAACTAACAGTTATGTCACTTGTCAATAAGGGTATTCATGCTACATCGTGAAGTCATCGTAAACGTTGTTAAGTTGTAAACTGCGTAAATCTGTCAAATATTTTATACAAATTATTACAGAATTACGAAGTTTAAGGCCTTACAACGTTTACGACGGCTTTACGCTGCTGTATGAATACCCTTAACATTTTAAGAACAGACAAATGTGAAAAATTTGTAGAATTGGCACCTGTCAAATACGGCACTGGCACCCAACTTCGCAAGCATGTGACAAGTGCGAACAAATTTGACTGATAATCTACACGTCATCTGTCAAACATTTTAAACTCACTCTTCGGGAATTGCATACGATTTTTTGTAGGTTGGTATACCTAAACAGAAAAAATTCACTCTCTCAGAACTGAGCCAAAAGACACACAGAGATACAGATTAACTGAAGCGTGAATTATTGCGAAATTCGATTTTTGTAAACATTTCCATTTTTTTGTCTAAAACCTTCTTCATTTTCTACTTGTACCGCACTTTAAGCTTTAAACTGGAGGCAACACTTGCTCTTCTCATTCCGTAAATCTCTTTCAATTTTACCCTTTGCATCAGCTAATCTAAAATTCTGAATATTTTCAAGAAATCCTTTCCAACATAAACGGCGGTGGGAGTAAACAACGTTGACGAGAAATCTGCTGACTTTCCAACTGCGCAATAATTAAACCAAAGAAGAGCTCAGCTCAGCTCCAGTCATCCATCTCGGTAGATGAATAAACGTTATAGCTCTCGTCATAAAAGCTGAAATCTTGCTTCTCTTTCACTAAAGTTATTTTTCTCTCTCTTTGATATCCTTTTTAGCTGATGGCACTGTCATCGTCATCATCCAAATGCAGAAAGGATCTACTAAAACTGAAAATGACGACGACAAAGATGTGGCAGCAGCTAATCTTTTTATTTTTTCTTCTGGCGGCTGCTGTACTCTCTGATGCTATGTCATAAGTCGCAACGGGATGGATGTCTACAATGACTATGACGACCACCCAAAACCACGTCAACATGAAGGCTAAACCCAAGGATACCACATAGTACATCCTTGAATGTTATAACTGGGTAGGTATACTCCCTCATATTTTTATGGCCGGAATAATCTTTTATCTTTATGTATTCTAGGGATTTCCACATCATCCTAAACCACCACCAGCAGAGTCATAGAAATTTACTGCGGATAAAGTATAAAAGCATCCACCATACACCTATCCTTCAAGACCTATAGCCCGTCCATCTTTTGAGTATTTTTTTTTTCTGTTTGTTTGTTTTTGTGCCAGGGTTTAAGTTTTTGCATTGTGAGCAGGATACATATACAGAACTATAAAGCAAAAGCTAAAAGAATCCTTTCTTTGCCTTCAAGCCCACTTAAAGCCTTCGGATGTGAATGGGGCACAACATTTCATCATTGCCACCACCCACTGTGCAGGACCAAAGAAAACAAAACTGCACAAAGATTATTTTCTTTTGATCCCTGGTCCTGACTGGGAGCTGAATGCAAACATAACCCTCCACATATTGGCCAAATACTTTGCCAAAGTCAAATAAAATGAAAACTTATTTGTCTTTAGCGTACATATACATACATTTAAACATTATACGAGGGTATAAGACTACGAATGTTTATAAATGGGGGGCATCGTATCATCATCATGTTCGTGTTTGTTATTTGTTGTAGGCAGGCAGATCCTTTTCATGGCTGTTACAGATTTTTTATTTGTTTTACTTTCTTTCGTTGATTTTTTTTTCTTCTTCTTCTTTTCTAGTTGTAAAGAGGACAATAATTGCCTTTCAGATGAAAACTGAATCCTTGGCAGGAAAAGAAAAAGAAAGTCAAAAGCCATTTTGACAATTCGGGATCAACTATAAATTTGTTCTTATATCATTTTGTTTGTGTTTTAACTGTAAGGTTGCCCACATATTGGGGATGATGTTACGTTAAAATGGACTCACATTCAAGACAGGATAACAATATTGTTTCAGGATATGTGAATGGGACACGTTTTGGTGTTTCTTCTGTTTATTTCATACTTTCTTTTTTTTTTGGTTAGGTACTTTATGCCTGTTAGGTTATAGTCCATGAAAATTAAAAATGAAGTCCATGAGGAAATAATAAGAGTTTGTGGGCATATCTTTTGTGGTGGACCAAGATAAAAAATAAATAACGATGGTGGCAAACCAGCTTGTGGAGCACCAGGGCCTAGTGGCTTACAACTCTTAACCATTCCAGTGGGCGTGTTGTTGGCAAGTGACTTACAACTCTTAACCATTCCAGTGGGCGTGTTGTTGGCAGAAATTTAGGGAACTTTCAGTTTTTAGCTGAGCCCGAACAGCTAGATGCAAAAAACTTATTCATGACAAGTATACTCTTAGTGGATTTGTCAGATCCTTGCAAGAGGCAGTACTTGGGAAGATACCGATTAAAAAAAAGGCCAGCTGAAAAGTACATATCCTCTTCAAATTTTCGCTTAGCGCTGTTCGGTATTACATTATCCCGAATGCCAAAATCCCAAACTGCAAAAAATGAAAATTCCAAACATCATAATCCCAAATGTATAAAATCCCGAATGTCAATATACTTAATGGACGAAATTCCCAAACGACGGAATCCCGATTGCCAACATTCCGAATGGACGCCTTAAATCTCAAATAGAGGGCGACTTTTAATAACAAAAACAATACTAAGCCATTCTGGATATTGGCATTCGGGATTCTGCGATTTGGGATTTAGGCATTCGAGATTTCAGCCATTCGGAATTTTGTCTTTTCGGGATTTTTCGATCTTTTGGTATTCGGTATTATTGGCATATTGGAATTTTCGTACCTAGCCTACTGTCGACATGTAAGTAGATACTGATCAATAAAAAAAATGTACAATAGAAAAAACAAGCCACATAAACAAATACAAGTAACTTTCTTATCGTTAGGGTGGTCCTCTAGTAGGTACCAAAAAGAAAGGTGATGGTTAAGAATAAATATTAATACTAACTGCTTCTTAAAGTGTCTAAGGGCCAGTTGTACAGTTGTGGTTTAAATTTTGGTCCCTCGTTCAGCAATTGCAAATCACCTATTTCTCCCCAAAAGTGGTAATACTGACATTTTACCCGAAGGTACGTCTACTTAACAACTGTCTTTTAAGTCATCAACTGTAATTTTTCCAATACACATTTGGCGTACTCTCAACTTTTTTTAAGTTAAAAATATTAAAAACTACCAAAAAAAAAGAATAAGTCCCACCTTTTGACAACCGTTATCATACGTATTGTGGCAACATTGAAGTTTTACTCAAAGATGCATCTTCTCAACATTTATTTGATCATGGAATTTTTCCAAGTTACTTACAAGTTTTTTTTTATTTTACCATTTTCCACATATTGGGCGCCATTTTTGAAAATGACTTCCAAGCGAATCATTACAACAATGATTCCCGATATAAATTACATATTTAGCATGTAAAAATTAATTAATTAATTATGGCTTGGGTTTTCTGACTGGACTACAGATTGGGCGCCATTTTTCACATTTTCATTCAAATGGGGTCCAAGTGACAGGATTGCAAAATTGACCTTACTTAGTGTGTAAGGCTTGAATTCCAATCATAAAAAAAGGTCCACACCAAAAAACGTGCGGGATTAAGTTTCCTGACCAGACTATACAGACGAGCTTTAAGATATCTTATCTTGATTATTCTGATTATTATGTAGACTTTAATGTGTAGCATTTATATCTGCGTACAACCATTGTCATTAGTTAATGGTTTGAATAAATTCTATAAATATCAAAGACATTTGCATACACATAAATGTACATAGCACATGATCACTACACAGACACTCCCTCTCCGTTTATTAAAGGTACATACAGTCATAGTGCTTTGCTAACTAACTTCTATATCATCAAACCCATACCATTATTTCAATATCCCACAATTTTGTGGTATGCTGAATATATTCAAAGGTTTTATAGTATAGTGCCGCCCTGGCATAAGGTGGCGATGCTTAATTTTTCCAATTTAATTAAAACCTCAAAGTATCCCTCAAAAAGTGTCAACTTTCTATAAGGAGGTATAGTTTTCCTCTTGCGCTATAGATGTACAAGGTACCGCCTTAACATACGCTTCTTAAGCCCCTTCATAAAACCAAAACTGGAAAGATAGAATCGGGCAAAAGAATAAGCCCATTAAGGTTATGTAATTTATTCATGACATCATCATTAATGGCAGAATCGTGAGAGATTTCCCGGTTCCCGCAGTTTCTCAGTGAGTTTCATGGATTAACTTACGGAAGGTTGACGGAAGTTTAAGTAAAACAGGCGTTCCAAAACTGAACTGAGTCGAAAGGTGGATTTTGAGGCTCATTCGCATATAAATATTATAGGGATCCCTTTGAATTTTAATAAATTTATGTTCATCAAGTAACCTTGCATACACGATGATGATGATGATTATGTTGGCAAAGGGTGCTCTCAAGCTATAAGCTAACTTAACTCTCAGAGATTCGGAAGGGCCTCATAAATTCATCAGGAGCAAAGAAGTCATATTGAAATTTTGTACACTCTCATAAATTGTGTGAAGGAAGTCTTCATCACACGTGTTTGCATAAATATTGTGTGTTGGTGGTTTAACTGGAGAATTTACAAGAAAAGCAAATAAACGTTTTGTAAAAGTTGCTGGTGGGAAGAGATTGGTTAAAGTCTTAATATGTACATGAGTTGGTATATATTTGTAAACAGAGTTTGTTTTGCAAAAGGAGTATTATTGTATCACTGGAGCAGTTGAATTCAAAAAATATGAAGGTTCTATTTTATTCAACTTCAGTCTGGTAATTATGTTTAGATAAATATAGAAGAGAAGGTACATACCCAAAGTTGTATATGAGATGTTGGTGTGGAAGTATTTAAACATTTTATAAAATCTATTTGATTTTATAACACTCAGTGTTATGAAGTTTATATTTCTCGAGTTCCTAGTAATTTTCGTCCGTCTTTTAACAGAGCAGGAAACTTAATTCAAAACTAGATTTCTCACAAAAAATTCAAAACAACTATTTTTTAACTTGCGAGGTACTATAGGGCAGTTTTGACTCGTGAAAAAAAATTGAGTTAACACTCAAACATGACATTTCGATAATAGGGAACTCAAAAAAGTGGATGGCACAATTCTGTCGGTCTGCCTGTTCGTCTACAGCCTAAACGGAACTATCGATTTTCTTCAAACTATGTACATAGTGTTTTTTGGTGATTATGCCCTCACGTTTTTTCATTTCTTCTAGAATCAAAATAATGGTTTCTGCCATACATTTTTTTTAGCAATTTTACATAATCGTATTTGTCTCAAAAACGACTCGGTACCTCCCAAAGAACCATTTTTTAATTTTCGATTTTCTGACTGATTTCAATAATTTTTTCCATACAGAAGCTTCCTAAAATTATAAATATTTTTTGTGTAATTAAATTTAAAACAAATATTTTTTTATTTTTTATAAATGTTTCAAAATTTTTGTTTGAAAATCTAATATTTCGAAAACGATATGATCGATTTTTTTGAAACTCGATACTTAAGATTTTTTTAGTACTATCTAAAATATTTTTGAAAGAAATTTTACATATACGAAAAAATAACGGTACCTTCCGTACAAAAGTTTAAAAACCCGGAAAGAAAAATTTTTTTTCTCAAAAATGACTCCTACGATTTTGATTAAACTTTTTCCATGTACTAAAATTGATACGATGTACTACAAAAAAAAGTTTCTTGAAATTTTTAAAAAACTTTCAAAATTTTTTCTTGAAAATTCGATATTTCAAAAACAGTTTGACAAATTTTTTTCAAATTTTATTTTTATATGCTTGAAATTTTTTTTTCAAATTTTATTTTCATATGCTTACTTACTTTACTTTACTTAGATGGCGCTCATAGTCCAGGATGGACTACGGCCTCAACCAACAAGCCCCTCCAGCCAGCTCGGTCCCTAGCTAACTGCCTCCAGTTACGCACTCCAAATTGGTTGAGGTCGCTCTTAACTTGTGTGCGCCACCTAAGGTGGGGTTTTACACTGCTGCGAATCCTATCAGGGGTGGATACGAAGACTCGTTGGGCTGGTGCGTAGGTGTCCATACACTCCACGTGTACTTAGGATTGGTAGGGCCATGTCTTAACTCCTTGCCTTTAAACAAACTTTTGTGTGCATGTTCAGCTCTACTCTCGAAAATGCCTAGCCCTTATAAGTACTTACCATAAATCTGTCAACTGTTAGTTTTGTGCAAATAACAAAAGTTCTATTCAAACTTAAAACTTAAATTATAGGTCGGTGCAAATAGTTTAAGGCATTGATATAAATCGATGTCAAAAATGTACGTCGAATCTTTCACCTGTTCGACGAATGTAAAAGTAGACTAAACCAAAAAGCTATTATGGATATTACTTACAAAGTTACGCAAAGACTTGACTTTTTTTGTCGTTGGCTCTCGGTCTAAAAATTGCTTTTCGTCACATCATCAAAATCATAGAAAAAAGTAGTGCTTCAAAATTGTCACCAAAATTGATGGAGCTACTAGAACTACTATTTCATGCAACGAATTTATTTATTTCTTTTTACCGGGTTTGCCGTAGTAAAATCTCCCACCCCCAAGGAATATCTTTTCTTCATTTCTCTAACTCCGATAAATTTTCGAAATCGTTCATCGTTCATAATAAATCATTTAAGAGCATATTTTCGAAGAAAGACCATCACACACGTTCCTCATTAGCCACTCAATGACCCAATTAATCTTAATTTTTGTCCCCATTCATGAAAAGCATCCACACACATCTGTTTCACTTCACTATACCTCTGGCATCATTGTTGTCATCGGCTTTTCCTCAAATGAACCCGTTCTGTCTCGGAGATGACGAACAGAACACATCACACCAATCGCACCCCCATCGGCCACACTTTCTTTATTAAATCATAAAGCGCTGAGCGCTGATGAAAACTTTAGACAAATTTCGTATCAGTATATTTTCCAGGAAAATGAAATCGAAAGGGTGCCATTGCAATTGCAAACAACCAACACAACATCCACAACTCAAACCCCACTTTCCTTTAACACACGCATAGTTCCTACCTATACTCGTTCGTATAAGACTTCTTAAACAACTCCATCTAGTCATTAACACCATTTAACAATATTTATATTATTTCCATTGATTTCAGTTTTCTTTTATTTTTAGAAATCAGCGAAACAATAAAATCGATGAATGGCCTTAGGAAAAGAAGGAAATTCCTAGGAAAATCAAACGAGAGTGCAAGGGAAAAAAATTTCCCCCATAATCGCCCTGGAGAAATGAAAATGGGGCGTTTCATGAAAATATCTCTCATTTGGATGACATCCTGCGCAGTCTCCAACTATATGCCATTTCTGCTAACTTCATTACTTTTATTTTTTATAGATAGAAAATAATATGGCGATGCTTACCGTTGCACAATGGCTGACTTCTCCTGATTCCTTGTTGGGGAAAATTTTAAGATGGTTTGTGCAGAAAAAAAAACAAAAACACCAAATTCGCAAACATTGAGAGGTTCCAACTCATTCGAGCGATTTATCTATGCAGGAAAAGGAATCGGATTTTTTTCAACTTAATATTTGGAGAGTTTCCTTTCAGTCGGTTGGTTGGAATACGATTATCCTTTTGACAAAATCCGTCGGGAGTGCATTTTGGAATAATTTTTTCTTATCCGGTTTGTGATAAGTAGCTTTATAGTTTGATCAATTTGTTTGTTTAAATAAACAAAAGGATTTGATAAGGATGCTCGAAGATCAACATCATGTCCCGATTTCTATGTGTAAGTATATTCATTTAACGTTTCGCTAATAAGTTGATCACTTGCCGTCGGTTATATCTGGTCTCTGACACTACTACCACCCTCTGGTTGCATGCCAAAACATCAAAATCCTTATTCGGACAGAAGGATTCTAATCGGATTAACTGAATAAAACTATAATATTCCATCGTGTCTGTCAGTTTACAAATTAATGTTGTGAAGGGGTGTATCAGTGTCAGTCATTTAAGCCGGCCAACGGCTTCAAGTGTTGACTTCTACACCTGTTACATTTGAATTAATACCGTCACTTTGGACGGTAGGTATACATATATCGGTGTAGGTAGGTTATATAATAAAGAATTAGAATCACATATGTAAGGTGCATATAGTGAAATCCCTTTATTTTGGTGACATATTGAACAACGTGATTAAGAATAGCATTTTGTTATTAAAACTCTGAATTGTTTTTATTGTTGTTCTTATTAAACGGAAAATAGTGACGCAGCGTGAAAGGATAATCCTATTATTGGACAATAAGAGTGTTTTTGATTAGAAGATTATTTAAGCAGAATGGGAAAGTGTGCGTGTTTATATTCAATACGAACATCGAGTGAAGGATAATGAGATACAATTTTGAGGATGCAACATATGGTTAAAAGAAGAGCACATATTCTAGCTGCATAAAGTATAAATCTTTCAAAGGGATAGACAAATTTGAATGTTATTAGGTAGATGTGTATTTGAACACTTTTTTCGAGAGTTTAAAGAATTTTAGGTACCTAATAGGCAATTTTTTTTTTATATTTTTGTTATTGCGTCGGAATTTTTTTTTTTTTTTAATTGCCGACGGTAAATAAAATAACCCGGAACTACTAACTTTTTGAATAAAAAGAGCTTTATTCACTGTTAATGCACTTGATTTGTTGAATTATTTTAGTTTCCACTATAGTGGAGGTAGCGTAAAAGAAACTTTCAGTTGCAATTTAAGGAATATTTACCCCAGCATTTTGTAAAAATTATAACCTGCATGAAACTTTTACTCGCATGGGAAAGACTTTAGTAAATTTGAATGTTTATGTACATTATGTAAAATTTAATGATTTAAATATTAATAAAATTAAACTTAAAATAAGATTGAGGACCGCTGACACTTATGTATGTATGAAAATTTGTTAAATTTTAATTTTTTATTTTTATATCAGTTTTTCTTTCTGTACGTTTTACAACATAATGAAGTATTGAAAAGCTAATTTACTCTTTAAACATCTTATCGTATCGTTTGCTTATTAAAATGAAAGTGCAAATATTTAGAAGCTCAATAAATTGCATCTACACTTTAATTTTGTAATGCTTCCTACATATATATCTGTTCTATTATGTCAAATGCTTTAGCAAAATCAATAAATTAGTTAGAGTTATTTACAATTGTACGTTAGACTGTGTCATAAAATCGAAATTTTGATTTTTCATGCTTGGTCCCAAAATTACAAAAATATTAATCCTCCTAAAATTTGAGCGTTGCGTTCTCATGATTATATCTCAAAAAAATTTATCAAAATTGAAAAAAGCCTTATTACAACATAAAAGCCATACGACATAGCGCAAAATGATTGTGTGATCCAATTTGAGGCTGTGAACAAAAATGATCGCAGGATGTCGATTAGGGGGAAGGGGGGTGGCAGACACATTCAAAAATTAGTATAAATAGAAATTTAGCTTTGAGTTGCATTTAAAAGAAGAAGAAGAAGTGAGAAGTATTTGGAAACATATCTTGACTAGGGTTAGCAAGTGCGCCTCCCTGCCCGCCCTTGCGCACGCCCTTGGCTGTGAGTGCGAAAGTTTTGTGAACCTTATTCTCAATGAATCGCAGAATTTTTTCGTTATATTTTCGTCTTTATGACATTAATGTAAGTATCAGATTTTCGAGTACCTAACATTTTCAAGAATTAATATCATCACCATTTTGTAAATATATTTGTACATAATAGTTGTGTTTTTTGATCGATTTAAAACCAAATCAAATTTTTTCAAATTGTAGGTACTTATTATACTTATCTATTTACAGCAATTTGCGATTGTTGAGTATGTATACGCCACAGTGAACCCTTTTTATTAACAAAGGCCAAATAGCTTGTTTTATTGCAAAAACGGACGGTGGTCTAATTCTCAGTTGTTGTTGATAGTTTTCATTTTTATTAAGTTTAGTAATAACCTGAAAAATTAGGTAAATTTTGGAATTTTGATGTTTACTGTCATCTATTGTAAAAATGAAAAATTTTCATTAATGTGTATTCCTCCCTTCAAGTTAAAGTTATATTGAATTAGGTTTGAAATTCCGAATTGTGAAATGGCAAAAAATCTCGAATGAAAAATCGCGATTTTCAATATCAAAAACAGTACTAAGTGATTCGAGGTTCTAGCCTTCAAATTGTACTTTTTTGCTTAATAGTAAATATTAGAGCTCTTAAAACCCGGGTACCCGAGGACCCCTAAAATACCTGGACACCCAAGTGCCCGGGTATCTTCAACTACGCGTTTAGCCGAGTACGCGAAAATTTAACAATATACATCTTATTTCACAAATGCACTATCTTTGATCTAACTTTATTATTAACTTTATTTTTTTATTTTAAGTACCTTAGAATTATATTTCGAATATACCCAATGTACCCGGGGCACACGAAATGCCAAGTACCCAAAGACTCGCTGTTCGGATACTTGAGTATCCACATATTTTTCTACCCGTGTAATTATGAAACCAGGTAATTCTCGGGTAAAGTTAAGAGCTTTGCCAGATGCAAATTATTTTGATTTCATATTCAAAATACATTGAGATATTTTGTTTCTGGTATTAAATAAACAATTTGTGGTTTTTGTACTTCCTTGATTTTTGTGCGATCGAAATGTTTGCATTCGAGATTTTTATTTTGTATATAAAGATATTTTGCACTCGACATTCTTGTGATTCTAAATCCCAAAATGAACAGAAGTCGAGCCATACAAAGAAATTTGGTTTTTCTTTTTTAAGTACCGAAATAGTATTAAAACAGTTTCAAAATTTGACATTTTATTTTTGTGAGTTTTTAGAAAGTTTAAAAAGTTTGTATTTATATGCACTTGAATTAAATTTTTAGATTTTGTTCTAAGGCAATTTTGAGATTTATTAAAATATGTAAAAATAAAACTTAAATTCTTTGATAATTAAAAATAAAATTAAATATTTGTTCATAAAGTTGTTTATACTTTTGACTCTTCATTATATTCTTTGACTTGGGATTTTTTTTCCTTGTTGTACTTTTAAAAACAAAATCTAGACATGTTCTTAATTAGATAACTTATTTGAAGTAAATTTTCAACGAAATTTACTTATGGAAAAAATTCGTTTATTTGGGAAATTTTAAAAATATGCAAGAAAAACATACAATTATTGTAAAATATGCTCTAACGATTAAATGTCAAAATGGTTTTTTTCGAAAAAATTATAGGAAAAATATGTATTAATATAAAAATCCTAGGCCCGCTCATAAAAAATAAATTTTTAACCGACGCATGTCTATATGGCTTGGAAAACTATAACACGATATTTTCAATAATTTGTCTCCCTAGGAGCCTATCTTTCTACTTTTTTCGGGCATGATATTTTTTCTGTAAGATTCAGAACTTGAAAAATTAAATGAATTCTAAAATGTAGATGTATTTGAATTGCACTGTGAGCAGATATAACATGAAAATTAAAAGCCTGTTTCAACAAAATTGACTTTTGAGAATCAAAATCCAATTTATACTGAACTATTATACCCCAAATCATCAAAAATACAACAACAACAACAAAAAACTATACCCAAAGGCAGTCTATATCATTACTATATAATACCAGTCGGCATAATACCATACCTAACTACTATTGAATCTAAATGACAAAACATTCAAAGGATGTTTACTCACTTCAAACTACATTCACATTACTCTCACATTTATGAACACTTTCTAAAATAGTTTACAAAACTTTAATACACAGTTCCATTGGACATGAAATGCCATCAGCAACAGCAACAACATCCCCATCATTGTCAACAACCGATTGTATCCGGCCTTGGACCTGGCCCTGGAGTAGTAGTGGCATCATCAGCAGCACCACCATCGTCATCATCATCCCTCCCACCACCACAATCAATGACAACCGGAAACGACAGAATGTTAACAAGTGCAATCATTCAACCGACAATAACCGAAGCTATGTCAGATGTTGGTGGTGTCCTCGGAAACAGGACAACCAACCACAATAACAATGCCACCAACAACAGTAACAACAACAACAACACCAGTGGCAACAGTAACAATGTCACCGATAACAATATCAATGGCAATCATAAAACTAATAGTGTTGGAAACCAACAACAACACCACCACCAGCATCACCCCCAGCATCAGCAGCATCCTCCAGCACCTGCCCTCCACAATCATTCCAGATCGATTCTTAGTGATTGCAGCAGTTCCTTGTGCAGCATGCAAAATTGTGGCCCACAATTGCATAATAACCATCAGAACCACCCACCACACCATTCGCACTACCTGCATCATCATCAATCCTCAGCGGTGGCGGCGTTGCATCAGCAGCAATCGCTATCTTCGGTCCTCGCGGCTGCGGCTGCTGCAGCAGCTGTTTCTGCCGCTGCTTCTGTTACTGCCACATCCACATCCTCAGTGGGCTCCTCAGTGTCCTTGCAATGTGGCTACTGTTGTCAGCAAATTTGTGATCGATATATAATGCGTGTGGTGGACACATCATACCATGAGGGATGCCTCAAGTGCACTACATGCTCCATTCACTTGGTGCATTCGTGCTTCATACGCGATGGCAAGCTCTACTGTCGGATTGACTATGAGAGGTAAGAAAAAAAATTATTACAACAAAAACAAATGATATATGCCACAAGAATTTATAGTTATTAAGGTTAGCCTTTTTATTTTGATGATTTACAAATTTCTAAATATAAAAATAGTGTTTAAAACTCATTGTAGTACCTCGTGGCATGATGGCTAGTGCGTTGGACTGTCATGCCGAAAGTCTGGGTTCGATTCCCAGCCGCTGCCACCTATAAACAGAAATGTTTTTCTCGAGGTACTGCCTCTTGCGAAGATCTGACAAATCCTCCAAGAGTATACTTGTCATGAATAAGTGCTTCTCATCTTGTCGTTCGGACTCGGCAAAAAATTGTAGGTCCAATCCATTCCTGCCAACAACACGCACACAGGAATGGTTGAGAGTTGTGAGTTGAGTTGAGTTGCGCAACCAAATTTCATTTTTTAGTTTAAAACTCATAAAACCAAAGTTATTCTATATGGTTAAATCTGGAACCAGTTTTTCAAAGGAAAATAAACTGTGACTCCTTGAGTGGTGGATTTCATTATAACGAACAAGAAAATCTATTTAAATTTATCGTTTCTTTCATGAATTGACACATCGTAAATTCACTTCACATCAATTTTCTTAAGTTTAAAAGTTAAAGTTTATTTTTCTTCGAATAACATATCTAAAATTAATGCAAACTATTATCCTTTTACATGTTTAAAATAAAAATCACAACTTTCGTAGAAATCTATTAAATACTCTGATGCCTTTGGAATCAATATTTTTTTGATAAGCTTCAATGATTCTCCCTCTTAAAAGATCAAGTGCTTGATTTTTCAACTCACTTATATTATGATGTCCAATAGAAAAATTCTACTAAATCTTAAAAATAACAACAACAAAAAACACAATATAAAATATTTTTCCAGGCTCTTTATTCGAAATCGTTGTCTTGGATGCGGACACAAGATTGGCTCTGATGAGCTTGTCATGAGAGCTCTCGAAAATGTTTTCCATTTAAAATGTTTTGCCTGCGTTGTTTGTGGTGTTCTGTTAAAAAAGGGCGAACAATATGTGGTTAAGCAGGGACAACTCTTCTGTAGATTCGATTATGAGAAGGAAGTGGAAATGCTCCAAGGATACGGTATATGACTTTCTTGTTTATCTAAAATATCACTAATGGTAGTTAAATGATTTTTATTTTTGCATCGGGGTTGCATGATCCTTGTATTTTATTTTTTTTTTTCTATCAGAGGATTTCTATGGTGATGAATTGTTTCCACCAAAATTGGATGGCAGAAGAGGACCAAAACGGCCAAGAACAATTTTGAATACGCAACAACGAAGAGCATTTAAAGCATCATTTGAAGTTTCACCAAAACCATGTCGAAAAGTTAGAGAAAATCTGGCAAAGGACACCGGCCTGAGTCTGAGAATCGTCCAGGTGAACAAATTAAGTGAAAAAGAAGTATATGATATTTATAACTTTTTTTTCTTTTTATACATAATTTTAAGGTTTGGTTTCAAAATCAACGTGCGAAAGTGAAGAAGATTCAAAAGAAAGCGAAGCAAGAGCAAAAAGGTGCTAGCGAGACGGATTCGCAAGAATCAGACAGTAGTCTGGCCAAAGTTAAGGATGAAGCACATAGTGACAGTGAATCCCTAGAATCACCATTTTCGCTGGGTGAAAAGGCTCGATTGATAAAGGATGAAATTCAAAATGAAAACACGCCGTTCAGTTGCACGGAAACAAACAAAGGTAAACACAATAAATTAATCAGTTTTTTGAAGAGGATTTAAAATAGCAGAACAAAATTAAGTAAGCAACGAAAGAATAATTTGAATTTTTGAATTTAAATGATGCTTAGATATTAGTTTTGTATCGAAAAACTTACGACAACACTGTTATCTGCTAGGTTTACACTTGTCTTTAACAAATAATGATTCGGTCTTTGAAGCACAAAACTGCCAGCTCAGCTCCACAAAATCAACCAAATTTTCAAAATCATATTCAATTTGTATTAGATTAGCTATCAAATTAGTGTCTTTCATTTCATTCAAAGAATTAAAACACTTTGACAAACAATTTGCTTTAGGTGAAGTGACATTCAATGTGCCCATTGAGCTATTTCCATTTGTCTTTCAAATTTGTTTAAAGACAGTCAATTGACGCAAAAATGCGTTTTTCCTCAGTTTTTAAATGACAAGTGGAAACCTAGCATGAGTTGCATATCGATGAGTGCCTTCACTACGCTATGCACTACGCGTATAACTTTACATGGGGTGTAGGATGGACGGAGACAGTATAAAAATCCTACGGGAGGAGGCGGGTCTATTGGCTAGAAGATGTTTGCTGTTTGTTCATTCGATGTGACCGAACCAATGTAGTCGACGTGTTTTGGCTCTTTGGACTTCATTTTGGTACAGAGTACAGAGTTCGTGGCCTTATCTCTCCTTCCATATACGGTCCTCGCACGCCGCTGGCCGGCACGGAAGAACCCTATATCAGCTCTCTATGCTTTTCGTGCAATTCCGTAAAACAGAGTGCTCCTGTTAAGTTTTTTTACAGTGTGCATTTTGTCTCAAGCGTTAGGAGTATTAAACAAACTTGTTGAAAGCAAACCAAAGTAGCAGGTTCATTCATTCCCTCCTCTTAAATAGACGAATATTTTTTTCCGAATTTCCTAGCTAGTATAAATCTCCCAGATGAAACATATACATCTATCTTTGATAAGATAAAGCAGGACATGTACAAAGGTGAGGAATCGGATCAACATTTTTATTTGTGAAATACATAAGTAGGTACTAAAAGGCAAGTTTTGGATTCGTGCAAAAAAAAATTCCGAGATATAAATCAAATATTACATAACGATGATAGGGAACACGAAAAGAATGGGTGTCACAATTCTGTCTGTCTGTTTCTTTCTAGACTTACAGCTTAAACCACTGAGGCGATTTTCTTCAAATTTTGAACTTAAGCGTTTCTTGTTATTCTCCAGAGGGGACATTGAAATGTTTTTTAAGCTTCTAAAAATTTTTAGTATGCAAATCGTATGTATATATTTATGTGCACATAATATTGAAATTCGTATATAAAAACAATCAAAATCTGTTCAGCCGTTAATGAGAAAATTAAAAATTAAAAAAAAAAACATTAAATGAGAACTTTTTAATTGAGTTCTATGAGAAGTACTATATAGTAGCTATTTGTAAATTTTTATAATTTTTGGTAGTATATTGCACTAATTTTAGCATACAGAAAAGGTTTAATTAGGAGGAGGAGGAGCCGTTTTTAAGAAACATAACATTTTCCCCAACAGTTTTTTAACATTCGTATGGAAGGTACCGTTATTTTCCCATAAAAGTAATTTTTTTCTTAAAATACTTTAAAGAGTGTAAAAAAACCCTTAAACACCGAGTTTTATATAAATCGACCGTTTAGTTTTCAAAATATTTGATTTTCAAAAAACAAAAAAATTTAACATTTTTTAAAAATCCAAAAACTATTTTTTTTTTATAATTTTGGTAAAACAAACTATTTGCATTATTTAGGAGCTTCTGTATAAAAAAAATATTAGAATCAAAATAACCGTTTTGAAGAAAATCGAAAGCAAAAAATAGTTCTTTGGCAGTTGTTTTCCTATCCAAAGGTAGCTTTTACCAAACGAAATTTATTGAATTATTTTGAGAAAAGTTGCTGAGCTACTGTAACTGTTATGTTTAGTTTATAAAAAAAAAATAAAAAAACATGTAGGCAGAATCAACAAAAACCACTACGTACGTTTAGGCTGCAACCGAACAATCAGACAGAATTTTGCCACCCACTTTTTTTGGTTTTCTCTCTCATCGTAATATTATGTTTGATTGTTTTAGGATTAATTTAGGATTTAAAATATATATATTTTTTTTGAAAATTCAATATTTCAAAAGCTTTTTCAATATTTCAAAGAATATTTTTGAAACTAAATTTATTTATTTGTTAAAAAATACTCAAAATTGATATACCAAATTTTTGTTTAAATGTTTTTAAATTTTTGTATATAAAAAAAAACATTTTTAAGAAAACCACTCTGACGATTTAAAATGTTTCTTTTTTGAATGTATTCATATTGTTTTTAGTATTAAATGGTATACTTGTTTTTGAGCTTTTAATTATTCAATGGGTTAAACAAAGATTAAAATGATTTTCTTAATACTTTTTCTATAGTTAATTCAATATTTTAAAACTTCCAAGCAACTTTAACATTAGTACATAGTAAATTAGCTTTGTTGCGTGTTAAACTTTCAGGACTTGCCTTTAAAGGGCCGTTTCGTAGCCGATGTGCCATCACTTAAGGTCAGTTTTTCAGTGAGAGATTATCTTACTCTTGGGGTTAAACCTGAGTTAATTTACAAACGTGTTTTTCATTCAATTGAAATCCTAATTCGATGAGTTAACTCAGGGACCAAGTTGAGGCCTTTTTCGTTGTTGTGCCATCTCCATTTCGACAGTGAGGGTTATTGACAGTGCAATTTCCGTAAGGCGTTTTTCTTCTTTAGCTCTGATAATCGCATAGAAAAGAGCTCGCATAGAAAAGAGCTCGAGTGATTTAAGTTTGATATGAGCAAAGTACGATCAGAGCTCTCTGGTATAATTTTGAAACACTACTAAGCACTGGACTGTCATGCGATTGCGATACGTTCACCACACCAAATTAAATACCGACAGCTGGCCAATCAATAACTTCAAAAAAGTTTATAAAGTACATATGTTAAACGCGCCGATCTGAAATGAGGGGAAAAAACAATGAAGTTTGCTGTGCTCAGCTATGAGTTCCATTCGTTCGGTCTTTTTATTCTGACCTCATTTAGAGTACCTATTCAGAGCTAGCTTTGATTAATAAAAACAGGTTGAGCGCTATGAGTCTTAAAAGAAACATACCTAGCTCTTTTTTGACAGCTCAATACTTTTCCGGGACTAAAAAAGTAAAATACCTACTTTTGCGCCATGACCGTCTCTATTTCAGTAGTGAAAGAAAAAGCCCGCTAAGATTGTAATTCCAAAGATTTGTGGAGATGAACATAAAAATGGATTTAGAAAAAATTCTATTAAATTCATTTATTTGAGTGGTTGTTAGATTAAGCATCTAATAAAAGAGAAGAAATATATTTGCTTCAGTTTCTTAAACTGGGTGAGCAGCTTGATTGTAATATTTAATAACGCTACATATAGTGACTCTTTCCCTTCAATCATAAAAAGTCGCCACTGGGAATTTTAAAAGTGACTGCCCTGCTTCTTACTGCAGTATTTATTGCATTTTTTATTTTGTTTTGGTTTACAAAATAGTGTTTAATATATATTGGTAAAAGCTTTCAATAAATAATAACTTTTGTTTTTGTGTTTTGTTTTTCAGAAAATTGCAACAAAACAAACGAACCCATTCTCAATACAATTCTTGGCTTAAGTTATGCCACATTCCAACAGCTAATGGGTCCATTTAACCAGCCACCGATGATTAATCCAATTGACCGACTGTACAGTATGCAGAATTCCTATTTTCGTCCTGAAGATATAAATTTCAATGATTGCAAGGACCCTGACGAAACTTAGACAGAGTACCAATTTTACCCTAATTAATTGTAATCTGTTTAGTAAAATAAAAACAAAAAATAAAAGAAAAAATGGTTTTTTGCAGGTGCATTTTCTTAGAATCCCACCCTTTAAAAAAAAGATGAAAAACATGCGATGTTAGAGGATAGAATTAGTTCTACCCATTTGACAAATCGGAGCGAGGCAAGGATACTGAAATAAAATTCCAACAAAATTTGTCACACAAAATTTTGTAGAAAATGTGCTTTCGTCATGCATTGTTCTTACGCACATCAAACAATTACATATTGTTTTGTAGGAATGTTAGCTTCGACCAACACACACAATACTAAAGGAAGGATTCAAAGTCACCCTTGACAACTTTGAAGATATATTTTTGTACTGCATTGCTTTTTGTCGTATAGTTTACCTTCAAATAAATTTATGCAATTTGTCACAATATGTGTCACATTATGTAGCAAATTGTTTCGACTGGATAGAAAGGGATTTCTGTCCATCGTATAGAGGGGTAAAGTTTTGAAGCCAAGTCGAAGGGACTTGAAGTTCATGTACAGAGTTATACGTATAACAAGGTTAGTGGATTTTAGTTTAGCTTTAATCAGGTTCATTGGTGAACAAGAATAAAAAATCAAGTAACTTGTTGTTTCGTGAGGGATGTGTGTAATTGAGATTTGTGTGGGTTCTTATTACGCAGCATCCCTTATGATAATAAGCAAAGCGGTGTCTGTGATGAAGGGACGTTTGGGTTATATAATTAATTACCATTTTATAGGAGTAACTGAAATGCATGTCACGACATTGATTGGGGGTTGCAATTCGAAATGAACACGTGGTTTTTGTGACTATTTTTGGTGGCAAGTGTTCAGATTCACTTTGGTTCGTAGATATTTTATTTTTCAAGGGGTAATAGTTGAAATGATGCGTCAAATTTTATCTATTAAACTACGATCATTTGTGGTTGAACATTTTAGGCAATGGATGAATATGATGTACCTAGGAAATGAGACTGGATAATTTGACAGCATTAAAGAAATTTAATAGATTGCTCTGCGTAGCTTAGAGTTTTCAAATTTTGTACAACTATTGTTTAAAGGTTTAATTAAAAAGATGTGGATCTCATAAGTTTCTCTGAGTTCAAAAAAAGCACTTTACCTCCAGGTACATATGTAATAGTTTGAAAAAATATAGGAAAATATTGGTTCCATGGAAAAGATGATAAGTGATTCCATCTCATTAAAACAAAAAAATGGAAAATCATATTGTTTGGAAAAACTTTTTGGTATCTTACATTCTCACGCTGCTGGGTTCCAATTATGTATACATTTTCTCCATGAGCTGTCGTGCTCGTGCCAACAATTTTTTTTAATTAGAAAGAGTTCAGGAAAAAAATGACTCCATTGGTTCTCATTTATAATTAGACATTGGGTGCCATTTTTACTGGCACAATTAAAGAAGACTTGAGAAAACAGAAGAAGTAAAAACTTGCTCTATGGGAAATCGTTGCTGTTTTTAACAAGTTTTGATTCCATTATTTGTATTTATGTGTCAGTAAAGTATACATCTTAAAATGATAATAGTTACGCAGGAAAGAAATAGTGCTTTATAACAATTTGCTGCAAATACAAATTTTATATACAAGGTTCCTATTACCTACAATAAAAAAAACATCCCAAAAGCACTATATTTGGAATAGACATTTTAAGCTATTGGCATCGATGCATCGATGCAAAATCCTTCTTTTTTACTCGTCTTATCTACTACTCAGTCAATGTTGAGATCAAAAGCTTACGAGATTCGATATAAAAAAATATTTAGTCCTCATAAAGCTTACAACAAAAATCGAAATCATTTTCATATAAAAACAAAATAATGAAAAAATCATTTTGCCAAACAAATATAAAGCCATAGCCACAATATGTCACCATAATAATCCACCAAATTTAACCACAAAAGCATTTGATTTTTATCGATATCGGTTATCGCAAAATTTTAAAATACCTACTTCTTTTTTGTCACCAAAAATTGAGCTTTAATCGAGATAAATGGCTAACGGAAAGATTTTACTGTTAGTACAGCGATAACAACGATGTATCTTTTATTTGTTTGACAATAGAATTCATATTTGATATTTCTGAGTTCTGACTAGCAAGCAGTTTGAAGATTTCAATATTTCCCTAACGAGTTTATTATTACGAGTACACATCCAAGATCAAACAGAACCATGGTTATACCGACGCATATTATGTATGTATTTACATTCAAAATATGGGAAATAAAAAATGATATCTTGGGAACTTTTTGGGTTTATATTTGTTAAGGTGCCAATTATATACATAGCTATCATTGAAAATCATCATTAGAAATTTAAATGTTTGATTTCGAGACGTTTAGGAAGTATATATCTTTTATTATTTTGATAAACAAATTAAGCTTATAAGACTTGTTAATTTATCTAGCCATAAAAAATTCAAATAGGCCCAAATTTCCACATGAAAAGACTTGTTATCTCAACAATTGAACTGCCTTACCATTAAGAAATTAAAAAAAAAAATAAACTATAAAAAAGATAAACAAAACGTGAATGGTGCCCAATAAACTTACAATCGAAGAAAATATTAAAACAAAAAAAGGATTGACAGAATTACGTTCTAAATGATGCAAAGACTATGATCCTTCACTTTATTAAAAATTCACCTCCACATTATGTCCATTCTAAGAATATGATAAGTTAATTCTGTAGACTTCTTAAAATCAGGAAGATAAATTAATATAAAGAGTTCTACAACTGAAATCGGGATAAGTTGAAGTTTAAATTGCTGTTGTGAGTGACATATCAACAATTAGTCATCAGTGACATGAAATGTGAAATATGACTTCTTTCAAATAGACCAATATTTTTCAAACTGTGGGTTTGTGACTCCTTAAGGGATAGGGGTCGCCAAGAATTACTCAGGGGGTCGCGGTTGCAAGCCAGGGTAAAATTAAAAAACGAAGTTTGTAAATTCTGTACACTAGGGCTTATTATTCAAAACTATAAAACTATATTTGAGGTAATTGTAGTCATAAAGTCTATTTTTCGTTCAGTTTTGCCTTACTTCCACCTTTTCCACTGATATCGGATTTGCAAGGCTGCGGGTCTATGATTGAGAAACTTATCCATTTTATTGTCACTCGTTAACAGGTTATACGCAACACTTAATTGTTTTCAAGTTTCAAAATATGACTATGAGAGGAGTTCAGTGTTTGCTGCTTTTTAACAGACAAAGTATTATTATGAATGTG
The DNA here is from genome assembly GCA_946251815.1 of Dasysyrphus albostriatus. NCBI lineage: Eukaryota > Metazoa > Arthropoda > Insecta > Diptera > Syrphidae > Dasysyrphus > Dasysyrphus albostriatus. The sequence continues at coordinate 147,652,173 of OX276336.1, forward strand.
GGGGTCACCAGAATGTTTTTAATATAAAAGCGTTCGCCTACTGCAAAAGTTTGAAAGACACTGAAATAGACGCCTTGGCTTCCCTAGGTAGCGTGACAATTCCATCGTAGTTTTCAAAGGAGTACGGGCCAATGATGCAGCCATCCTACAATCCACGTCATACACTGGCTTTCAACAAATGCATTGCGACTTGGTGAGCCTCCTGTATACTGGCATCGATAAATTATGACATAGAATAAAAGAAGTGTCCTCCAAGAAATTTATAAACAGCCAATAATGTTTTAAATTAAATTAATTTATATAACTGCTTTGAAAGTTGCCTGTACTAATGTGTCCAATATTCGGACATGTATCTACTTAAATTCATTTTATTCCACAAAACCCCCAGAGGGTTATTTACTTAGATACTTTCAGAATCAGCCTTAAATAGACTAACAAGCACGTACAATCGTTTAGAATATGCCGTCTTCTATACATACATAAACTAGGTACACCTTAAGCTAAAGCTATAATTGAAAGAACTTTATTTCTATTCTAACAGTAGTAACAATGGTAACATTCTGTTTCTCTTCTGATATACATATAAGTTCTAAGTTTATGTAGGTATCTTAAAAAAGAAAAAAAAATGTGTATTGTTTAATAGATTCTTCTTTCCTTTGCCATATCGCATGTACATAAATGCAAAAGAGCACGCGTTATTAAATGGGCCATCATGCATAAATTGCACTTTGTATTTCATTTTTCTTTTTTTATTCCTCACTGCTTACTCAATTTGAGTGTGTGTGTTTGCAAGGATGACTCTTTCTTTTACCAAGCTCCAAGTGGAAAAGTGTTACATTTATACCAATCAGGCATCAGTAAGAAGCCAACCAAGTACCAACCAACGCCAACGCAAGGACTCTTTGTCTGCCTCTGGGTGCTTTTTTTGTAACGAGCACGTCTTTGCCTAATGCCATACCGTGTATGCAAATATACATTTTTATTTCTCACTCTTCCTGTTCTAGAGACTGTGTTTCTGCACACTGTTCTACAAAAAGATCCGAATAGTTTCAAGGATACACCATGAAAGGGTGGTAATGGGGTTGCTATGGTTTCAAAGGATGAATAGAAAAAATTGAGTTGTTGGAATGCCACGTCTTGCAAAAGTTCCGTATGAAGTCAAATGCATGATGACGAAAGGTAAGGAGTGTAGGTACTAAGAATGAGAAAAAAAGTCATAAAGTCACATTAACACGTATGAGTTACCAGGATATTAATATGCCGTTTTGTGTCATTTCTACTTCTATGCGCTCCGTGCGCTACGCTACACATATGCAAGCGTTGATTTTTTCCAAAAGGCATATTACAGTGCGCGTTTCCTTTTTTTCCACTGACAATCTAACTGAATCCCGTTGGCGTTTAATTTTTTGTTTTCTATTGGACCATACCTACTACCTCTATGTAGCTCTCCCTTTCTGGGTTTGCAATTGAAAAGGATTCAATATGATAGTGAGATGTTGAGCAATAGATTTCTATATAACATCTCTCCGAGCTACTTTAATAGTGATTGAGTATTTTTTGTGTGTGTTATTGCAAGGGCTATATTTCTTCGTTGCTCATATTTTTTTTTATGAATACCCTTTGTACGATTAAGGTGTCGTTCGCTACAACGATGTTCTTAATTGAAACTTATGAAAGGTGCTTATGTGAAAAAATATTTTAGGTACACAGATTTCTGAATGTTAATAATGTACATGTGTACATATCGTCCCCTGATTACAAGAATTAGGTAACTCAATTTTAAAATGTTTGGAGATAGCAAGGTTCATAGATACCTAGCTACCAGAGAACGAGTGAAAGTTTAATTTGTATGTTTCTCACACTTCATAAATATCATATATTTGTCTATGGTAGACAAAAATTTGAAGAAAAGTCTTTAAAATTGCTCAAAATAATAACGTTTTTGTCGAGATGTTGTAAAAATTTAAAATTGAGTTACCTAGTTCTTGCAATCAGAGGACGATATGTAAAGTCAATAACATTTTATGTGCAGGTGGGTACTTATCTATTATCATACCATCCTATTTACTCTTGGATTTCAATGGTATGAATAGTTTTATTTGGATAAAAATGAGTACCTACAACCGTTGATACCTAATAAACATTAAACATCAAATAAAATATTTTCTTGTTCGATTCATTATAAAGAGTTTTTTAGACGTGTGGTTTTTAATCTGGCAATACTTTTTCAGAGTTGGTCTTTTTGGCAGCTGTCACTTGATTTATGCTCAGTTTTTACCACTTTACACGATTATAAAAGTCATATGACATCTCATATGAGCTGTCAAAAAAAATCATACCATATCTTCTGAACACACTCATAGATCTCATATGACTTCTCAAAAGCAAAAAGCATATAACTGTTTTGACATTAGAGCTGCAGCTAATTCCATTTGAGAAGTCAAACGGGAATTGTTGTTTTCATGGAAAATAGTGAATTCAGAGAGTTGAAAATAAAAATATTTCTACAAAAATTAGAATTTTGAATGAAAACAACAATGGATAATTCCAAAAAGGTTATTTTGTTTAGTAAAAATTTATTTGTTTATGAGTTTTTTTTCTTTTATTTTGGTTTTGACAGGTAACCATAGAGAAAATCATATGCGAAGTAAATACATATAAAAATGACAACCGTATGACTTGACTTGAAATGACAGCTCATAAGAGAAATCATAGACGGTGTTCACATTGGACTGAAAAACTGGATTTTTTTTTGACGTTTCAGTATATACATCTTCCTTTACTGAAGAAGTGGGAGTGAGATGTGAATACTGAAACGTCAAAAAAAATCCAGTTCTTCAATCCAATGTGAACACCGTCATACAGAAAATATAATGACAGGTCATATGACTTCTATTATTGTGTAAAGTGGACTTTACTCCCGTTTTGCAAACGTTGTTCAAGGGTAAGTCTATTCATTATGAAAGGACAAACCAAAATGAGCATAAATCAAGTGACAGCTGTCAAAAACGACCAACTCCAAAATAAGTATTGCCGGATTGAAAACCACACGTCTAAAAAAAACACCCTTTATATACAAATTAATTTATTTGTACATAAATTTGGAAACATTTTTTTTGAAAAAATATCACAATAAGGGGAATCATATCATGAATGTCAAATTTTTCATACAAATTGTTACAGAATTGCGAAGAATTTACGCTGTTTTATGAATACCCTGTATATATATTTATTTAATATTTATAAAATTTAAAAAATTGTTATATTTTTTCAAAATCTATAATTAAACAAATAAATACATTTTAGTATTTAATGAATTGAATAAGAAAATATTTTAACAAAAAATGTTTCTGATTAGCTATTAATGACTGTACATTGATGATTGTACATACATTTTCATACCTATCTATGTATGTATAAAAGGACATTATTGAAGATTGTTGTAACTTCTGTCAGTCTCTGCATTGGGCGCCATTTATATGTATATGTGTCGATATGGTAAATTTAAGCAAGTAAGAATAGCTTAATGGAAAATAATAATTGGTATTTTAACACAAAGTTCATAATAAAATGATTGACTTAACGGCAATAAATGTATTATTAACTTCCTTACATTTGAATATTAATGGAGAGAGCTTGTGTTAACTACAGTTGACCTAAAGGTATTTCTTGGTCCAACTCAACTTACACTCAGAGTATTCCACACAATCCAAGCAGTATTTCGACTGCTTCGATATGTTCTTTCACCCTGTTATTGAAGTAGTATGGCCAATCCATTGCCATTTAAGTTGCCTGATATCAAGATCTACTCTAAGTTCTATTCCATAACTCAACATTACTTATTGTTTCTTGTCCGTCTCACACAGCGCTGTACTATTTTGTGAGTTGCTCTATACTCGTTCTACATATAGTTACCTTCCAAACCACGATATTTTCAGCAATAATTCCCATCTTCAATAATCGTCGAGAGATCTCTAGATCGTGTCGGCTTCGGATCAGTTAGGGAGCTGGTTTCTATAAAAACATCCTTTGCTTGGCCCCACTTGTCTTTATCGACACATCATCGTTTACAGCCACATTCGAATTAAACGGTGTAGTTCCGACATTTGTTTGGATCAGTTAGAGCGCTTATTGTTAGGAATCTTGGTCTCCTTGTTTTTACTTCTCTGTAGAGCTGTTGTTCGAAGCTGCAGCGTTGATAACACCAAGTGATGGTCGCTGCCAGTGTCAAAACTTTACAAACATTCCGAACATCACAAAATGGTTTCCTACTCAAGATCTACTATGAGTAAAAAGTGAGTACAAGGCAATCGAGACTTCAATTCCCAGACCACATCATCTCACTTAGGAGTTATTTAGTTATACCACTTTTCCTATAAAATCTATCTTAAGTCCTTCAACACAAAGTTATATTGACCTCATGGGGAAATACTTTATGCTAACTACTTTATGAAGGCACCTTTTATTTATTGAAATTTATTTAAAAAATGGCTTCCAACGTATACATAAGGTAATGCAATTTTAAAATTTATTTAATCAAATCAAATTGAGTTTACATGTTTTATGATAGCTAAAGGTGATTATTTTACCATTTTACTGTAACCTTTTAGTATTCATCAAGTATAAAAGGCTTATTGCGAGAAAAATATAATACGGGGAATGATCAAATAGAAACTAAAAGAAATTCGTAAAATTTTAAGGCTCTCCCAACCTTTTGTTGTTGTTTAGCGTTGCGTATTTATCATAAATTTGACTATTGTGAATAATTTTATGATTTTTTTTAGTTTATATTTGTTTCTATTCAACTTAAAAAGTCTATTTTGAATAGACTCTCGCAACTAGTCCCTTTGAGTTCGTCCAAAATCTTTTTCAAAATGTCTGTGCATACATATCTACATATGTATGTCTGTTGGAATCTTCAATTTTTAACAAGCCAAGAATTTCTCGACATTTCACAGCGTTGAGTACCCAGTTTTTTTTTAAATAAACATTTATCCACTCTTTTAAATGAGTGAAGTGTTAGTGTTGTTGCCTCTCCAAAAACCAATTTTCAAACAAAGGAAATAGGTACAAGATTACCGCTACTTCACTTTTGAACTCCATCTTAAATACTAAACCCACTCTGGCCGCCAATTTTGCAGTCATTTTCATCAGTGCTAAAATAAATTTCCTCCAATTAATCATTTGGAAATTTCTTCTTTATTTACTTAAAGGCTTTATAGATATATACGAGTATATAAACTCAATTCTATCCTATGCCGACAAAGTACCTACTCCACCCATCTCTCGACTCCTTTACAGAAAGCTAGCTTACATAAATTACTCAACAACGAAACTAAGCATTAATAATGGCACCAACAACAAAAAAAAAAGTCCTTCGCGTGCCACCCCCGTATATACAATTCTCAAAATGACGATTGCTGCACAGATGAAATAAGCTAAGATGTAAATTTTGTGATGGGGGGACCAAAAAGGAATGCTTTTGACCCCGCCTAGGTAGTAGTCAAAGGTGAACCAGCACAGAGGATTTACATAATTTTCCAGCCATTACTGATTCATGACAATTGTTAGATTTTCCAAGCTGTCACACTTCCACCTCAAACGTGTTTATCAACGTACCAACATAAGATGCCAAAGGGTTGGATTTTGGGATGTGGTGAGAGAGGTTTCATCTTAAGAAGAGGAAACCTTCTTATCCGGTGTTGCAACACCGATTATGATGCGTCTCTAGGTAGAATATCTATGAACATTCTTGAAAGGTGTTCCATGTTATTTCGAATCTCAATGAGAAGCTATCTCAGGTTTTGGAATTCATTACTTTATGCTGGATAGAGGAGCTGTGATATGAGGAGGTGGGTTCTTTGGAGTGTAAAACCATCAGAAACAAGCTCCTATATAATAGACGTAGATTGTAGATAGGTATGTATGGACCGATATCTGGATGTTACAGTTTTCCTTTTGAAATGTAAATTTGTATACTGTATTTATATGAGCCTACATACTACGTATGTATATATATATTTGTGCATGATGGAGCTGTGTGTATTTATTTCTTGCTCGAGTGTTTAATAAAACGTTTGAGGTACCCACTCCAGCTACGAATTATAAATGCCGAATGCCAATCGCCGGAGAAGCTCCGCAAAGCAGCACAGCTGAAGGATTTTAGCTGAAGTTCCATACTCACATACCTCTATCAGCTTGAGCATGAATATGAATACAATTTTGAAATTTAAACAGAATGTGCGAACGATGTGGTGGCTGGCGAGAGTGAATTCAAGGCCGTATTCGTTGTGTGATGAATTGCTGGGCCAAACAACCAAATCAATACAATTTTTCAGTAGTTCCTACTTTAACAAAAGTGAAAAGCAAAAGTTCCAATTTGTTTGCAATTGAAGTTTTTGAAATTTTGTTTTCTCTTTATTGGTCTAAAAAGCTCTAAAAGTTGTGAATTGTTTAGGATGAGCCCTTGGAATACATTTTCTGGAGGAAGGCTCTGGTGTTCTGTTACGGCGTACGGTACAGCCTTTTGCTACCAAATTGCTTTCACTTCTATAAAGATGCTAGGTTTTGGGTCGATGTTAACACTATAAAACGCTTTTAAAAACTGAACTTTGTCTAGGTTAAGCATTCAGACCAAACTCTTTAGTGTCATCTTCAAAATTATCAATTTAACAGGCAGAAATAATATTTGGGGTTAAATTGTGAAGTTATTAGAAACAATTTTTATTAATTTAACACTTTTTAAATTTAACTATGTGTTCCTTTAGTCGACTTTCCTTTTGCCTTTTTCTTTCTTAAGCCAGCTACCTTCTAAGGATTCCTTTTATTTTTTCATTACTTTTCCCTTGTTGTGTTCCCACACAGAATCTATACAAAAAAACAGATACAGCCCCGGCAAAACCCTCACTTCAGTTCTGACATTTGCTGTTCCTCCATATATGCGGTTCATATGAAGTACTTCCGAATCCCTATATGCTCCTTAAAATCGTATGAGGCTCCAGATCTTCAATACCAATTTGCCAGGACCTATTCGTATTCATATATGAACATTAAGGTGGGTCAAATTTAGCGCACTTGCTTTGATTTTCATGATACCATGAAAAGTTGGTACCTTGGGGCCAAAAAAAAAATTCTTTAAAAATTAACTCAAAATTTTAACGTTTAGAGGTCTCTCTTTGCCATTTTGTTTTTTCCATACAAGTTCTCAAAGGAATTTTGTCCATTTTTTTTTCCAAAGATTGTGTATTATTGAATCATGATGCATATTGTTTGTTTATAATGTTGGGAAAATAAATCAGAAAGAATAATTCAAAAAGCACCACCTTTTTTCTCCGGCTCTCCCAATACTTACATATATTCTATTTCAATAGAAAAAATTATAGTAAACACCTGATCAGTAGCTATGAATCAACATTTAAAATGGGGCATTATACAAAATATCCATACAAATTTTGCATGGCTTTCAATTGCTCAATAATTATTTCAAACAAAGGTGTACTGAGAATTTTTCATAAAATCATTTCTTGCAATATTTTGAATATTTAATTTCGTTTCCATTTCAAATATTTGTAGATATTGCATCAGGTGTGTGCTTTAATTTTTTTCTAACAAAATTGAGTATGAGAATTTACAGATCATCATAGTGGGAGGCGTATTACTTTTTTTTTCAAAATTCTGTTATTAATTCAAGTCCTGCACCAGGTGTCTGCTATAATTTTTTGCTTATAAGATAGTGTATAGAAATTTACATATCATGGCAGAGATTGAAAATAATTTCATTAGCTTAATTAACTGTTTTTTGTTAAAATATAAAAGACCTGAATTCCGTAATTTTTGGGTAGCAAAGAACTATATAGTCTTACTTCTAACATATCAAAGAGACAGACGTACTACTGTCGTGTTTTCTCACTCTTCTCACCCCGGTGCTTCCAGAGGTTCTATATAACTGGATTTGGAATGCCCATTCCATGTTCAGCAGGTTTAAATGGCTCGACTTTATATGCATCGTACTGAAATATCATAAGTTCCCTACCAGTGGCTCTTTGAAAAGCTGTGAACAAAACTGTTTTTTGATTTTCTACCGGTAATATCTCAAAAACGTGATACTATGGAATATTTCTGGTTTCAGAATCGAGTTCAGCATACCAAAAACTTATAGCATGTTTTTAGTTTTTATGTATTGACCATTGTTATTAAATAAAAGTCAAATGTTCAGCCCAGTTCATTTAAAAAATTGTGAAATCGCAACAAGTTGGATTTTAGCACTGAATTTCTTCTAAACGGTAACTCCTATCTAATCCTATCTGATTGAGGCCATTCAATTTCTTCCAGGTTTAGCGGCTAGGAAGTTATAAAATTGGCCCAACTTTGTCCCATACAATTTGTATAGAAAAAAGAAAATGGCAATGACAGACCTCTTAACGTTAAAATTTTGAGCTCATTTTTGTAGAGACATTCTTTTGAGCCCTAAGCTCAACCAACTTTTCATAATATCAAGAAAATAAAAGCAAATTCGTTAAATTTGACCCACCCTAATGTACATACACACCAACATTGATGGGTATACATTTTATATATAAATGTGCTTGAATATGCCTACATGGGTGATTATCCCGGTTAATATACGAACCGGAAAGCCAAACCAAACCACCAGCTGCTGACACCGGTGATTTTAGGTCGGGTTATAGTGAGAGCTTAGAGCTTGAGAGTAAATGTGTGTGGTGGTCTAGGACGAGTGTCAGTGTACAATTTCTTTGATTTTCATTTTTCAATTCGAACGAGAAGAAGGGGTTTTGACTTAATATTTTTGCAAGTCCTCTAGTACCTACAACTTTGGATTGGGTTGGGCATGGAGAAGTGAAATGCCACAAAATGAAGCGAGTAAGCACGCAATCACAATTGCACCAGAACAATTTTTCTTTTTAGAAGGTTAAGTGGGACAGAAGTACTAGCGGCAGCTGCAAGTTAGTGAGATGTGGAAATGGTTTTTCTTTTTTTTTTAAATTGGTTTTTCGATGTTATTAAGTTCGGCATAGGCATCCGGTTCGATGGGACATTATTATTACGCAGAAAAGAACGTGATATTTGAATGGGTATAGTTGTATGATGTGGGTAGTTAAATATAACGTAGATTTGTAAAACTCTCACACTTTCGGTTAAATGATCTTAATAGGTTGATCAACATTAAGCAATTTAATTTAGTGTTGTAAAGTTTATTTTTCTAGAAAACAAATATTGTAGGTTAAGTTCTCAATTCAATTCAATTTAAAATCGAATTTCATTTGCCAAAGTCCTATATTAATTTATAATAAACATTTCTCACAAAACAGACGCAACACAACGCAATGGACACCTAATCCAGGTAAAAAACCTAAGCTAAGTACAAACTTAAAGTGGTTTCCTACACGAATACATATTCATTTATTTATTTGACCAATGCAACAGTTAGACACACAACACTGGGCACCTTACTTTTTAAATTCTTTATTATTTACCATCACTTTAATTGGTACAAAAATTATTCAATTTCCACTTTGTGCAACCTGACCAAAAAATAATGTAAACCGTTAAAAATATTTGCACCAAAAGATGAGCTGAATCTTATCTATATTTGGAAACATCTATGAACAAAGGAGATGACCAAAAATGTATGGGCATATAACCACCCAGAATCGACAAGAACGAAATTTTAGCCAATGGGTACCTCATAATAAGGAATTGACATCAGAATAAGGAATTCGGCAACCCTGAAATCCATATATTTAGTATAAGAGCTATGAGCCAAGGAAATACGACTATGTAGGTACATACGTATATGAAAATCCCAGTCATGTTGTTTCTTTTTTATAATAGATAGTTTAATACTGAATAGAAGAAGTATACTTAGTGTGTGAGATATCGACGATTTTTTTCACGCAATGGTTATTTAGACCCAAATAGTTAATAGTTTTTGCTCATTATTTTCTTTTTTTTCAATATTTATGTTTGTTAGTTGGTTAATATTTAATGTTAAATATTAAATACCAATCATATATGAACTTCCTCATTATCTCCCAAAAAGTATTCATGAAATACTGTTTGCTACTGATTGTTCAGTTTTGTAAATTGGAACTTAAATCCCTATATAAATGATGCCTAATAGTTTTTGATCTATCGATTACATATTTTCGGTACATAAATTCAGCCTTCAAAAACTGTATATGAATTTGTTCTGTCGACTCTGGGTTTCTTTTGCCATCTCCTTTCAAACCCACTCAATCAAAAGTTTTAAATTATTTACTGAGAGTCTATCGGTATATTTGGCAATTTTTTTTAATTGACGACCGATTATGTTATGTCTTAATTGTATTATAACCGATCTGCACTAATGTCCCCTGTTAAGACATAATGTACATTGGGCTGTCAGTTGTTTCTCAAAATCGTTTTTAAATATCAGACGCACCCTCAATCAAAAAATATTTGGCCAACAAAGATTTTGTCCTAGGTCATTTACATGTGGCTTTAAGCCCATACTTTTTCCATACAAATTTGTATGGGATTTTCGCTCTTTTGACGTTTTATTTTTTGTTTCTCGAATAACTGCAGCTATTCTAAATTTTTTGTATTGATTTTTGTTCCTTAATACTCCCTTTAAAAGCCCTTATTGAAAACTTTATTAAAAAAAATGTAATGGTTTTTTATTCTATGTTTTTATATGGGAATTCCCTTGGTAATATTTCGAGCGAAATCTAATTAAAAAAAAATTTAAAGACATTTTTGAATGTGGTCTTTTTAAGGGATGACTAAAGAAGCAAAATCAACAAAAAAAATTAGAATAGCTGCTATAATTCGTGAGAAAAAAAAACGTGAAAAGAGTGAAAATCACATCCAAATTTGTAAGGGAAAAGTATGGGCTTTTTTTTGTTGACCAAATATTTGTTGTAGGGCATAAACTTTTGATTTAGGGGGTGTCTGCTGTTTAAAAACGATTTTGGGAAATAACGGACACCCTAATATACATACAGTACATGCTAACGTCTCTGCTTCTTGCAGTATCTTTGTTATTCGTTTCTTTGTTTTTTATTACAGTATGGTATTTTTCTTTTAAACATATCATGTTCTTTGAAATTCTTCCAAATTAAATTTTTTTTTTAAATAATAGAACACTTTGATTTGAAAAATTAAACTGATTTGTTTTTATTTAAACATTAATTAACAAAAAAAAAATAAATAGAATAAATTATGAAATCACAAAAGTTAAATAATTAAAAAGTAAACATCAACAATAACAAAAAAAATAATATTACAGAAAATTAAAGGTATTTTTTACAAAACAAAATAACAATACAAAACAAAAATTAAATTACTTTTTAATTCGTGCGAACCGGGGATTTAAACGTTTAAAACGTTATTATATTTACCACAGAATTGTAAAAAAAAAGCGTTGTTTTTGTTTGGACAGAGCGAACAATCTTATATCTAAAGCGCAGAAAACATACTTTTTGTTTGTGTCTTTTCAATATCTAAGAATAATTTTACTAACTAGAATTAAATTATTAGATTTTATCTTATTTCTAATCTTAACATTGTCACAGAGATTCTGCTATAGTTATTATTAATAATATTTTTTAAATATAAACATAAATTTATTTATCTATTCATTGGAACTAACAATCAAAAGAGAGATAGTCTACTATTATAGCCATCGCTAAAGTGACTTAAGGCCTATTCATTAAAGCACACAACCATACGAAACTTTAAGTAACGCATACGACTAGAAAATGAACTAAAACAAATATGAAATAGAATCTACATAGGTTTGTAACGCAGGTTTGATAAGAATGCCATTTTGACCAAAGATATGCACTACATCTAGATAGATGTGGCTAGAGGAAATTATTGTACTGAACAGACAGCAGAGGAACCAGTATACTGGTTATTAAGACGACGCTTCATTCCCTGAATGTAGATATCACGATTGAATAATCCAGCTGCAAGTGGAATGCTGAAGAAAACAAAAAAGACTAAATTAAATTTGATTTCTTTGGAAATTGAAAGGAATTATAAAACTCACGAATCAGTTCCGGCGCGAATTGAGGTCTTGAACAGAGCCCAAACTGGTTTATGGTCCGACGATGTAATCGAAGGCACTGAATCATAGGACAGGCACTCTACCAACGCTGCTGGTTGTCCAGCTGCAGCTGCAAAATTACTCGATCTACGAATCGCCAGTCCTTGTGTCTGTCGAAATTTATACAAGATGCGATCGGTATAAGCTGGGGCTCGCTGTTTGCTTGAAGTATCAAACACTTGCGTACCTGGATCGTACTGCCACAAGAATTTGTACATATAAATCTTAACATAACGAAAAAGGCATCTTTTTATCACACTCACCTTGTAAGTTGGCGGAAATGTTATATTGGCCTCCATAAATCCACGAAATGCTGCTCCATCGGCCAGAACTGAGGACAGCTGATCGGTGTGCATATAACCATGTGGCAAGTGTGATGGCAAAGGGAATTTGGTATTCTGAATCCATTCGAGTAACTTCTCTCGAGGTTCGCCTAATCTGAAGTTCAGATCACCGCACCAAAAAACATTGTCAAAATTTTGAGTCACATCTTTATTCTTATGCCGTAATTGCAAATTTTTTGGCAAATCTAAAGCATGAATTATCCTCTTAACATCCGAAACACGTTCTTTGACTTTTTGTTGATGAGCAGTAAGGTGGGATGTAACAAACAGCATGGAGGTTCCAAATAAACAAAATGATATAGCTATGGCGCCTTTTGTGCGAAATGCGGTTCCGGGCCGCACTGACATACTAGCATCTTCGGGTGCCGAACAATACCATATTAGATCACGTCGCATAAATATTGCTAGATGGAGAGTCCCCAGAGTCGTCGAATGAAAGAGCACATGTGATGGTCCAAGGGTCTCTTGCAGAATTACTTCCCATTCTACACGTTCGGGACAAGTTTCTTGAGTTCCTACGGCAACGATATCAGGAACATGTTCCATAGTCGCAGGTAGAACAAAATCATTCATTTGTCTGAAAATGACATACAAAAATTGATATGAAATAACATAGTAGATATTTCAATTTCATTATTAATTATTAAGTTAAAAATAAAAATATATATGAAAACAGAGTGCCGCAAATCTCCAATAAAATTAAGTTTTCGTCTAACTATTCTTACTGAGCAAAACTTTAAATATCGAGTCAAATCGCTTTCGTCAGTTCGTCATAAAATTCTAAGATGAAACATTCACCTTAAATCATTACGACCAAAACAGACGAAGAAGAACATTTAAAAATTATCAAATACCTACAACATTTCATCAAATTGGTCATATAACTTCTCAATAAACATTTATAAAGGGTGCAATAGTTTTTTGTGATTGAAAAATGTATACCTTGCTTTATGGCGAGAGCTAAAACTGTATAGTTTAAACAAAGACAAGTCAGCTGCCGATATTCAAGGCCTGAATTAAATCAGCCTTGTTTGGAGATTCAATTTTTTTTGACATATCTAAGATGCAATGGACGGTAAATATGTAAATACGAAAAGTAGGCTTTTTTGGAGAGGCCGGTTTGAATTAATATTTTGTATGATAAATTTAGTTAATAAATCATATTTTTGTTTTAATTAATAAAGTAAATGTGGGTTGATGACAAAAATGTAAAAACGCTACGTGGTTTCAGAGCCACATACAACAAATTTAAAATAAAAATTAATCTGCCCAATTGAAAAGCACAGCTACTTAAAAATCATTTTCAATTATTCATACAGCGATCTTCATATTGAATAGTGATGTGTAAAACACCGTTATTGCTCTTTATATGTTACACCTGTTTAAAATGAAATAAGATGGGATAAGCTAACACACAGTGACCTTTTCAACGATGACACAATTACTGTTGTTGAGAAAGTATTAATTTGACTTATTAATTTTAAACTGAACCGGTGTCTAGAAATTTTATAATATAAATATATATATAAATAAATATAATACAAAATATAATATATAAATAAATAGCTTTAATAGAGCACTATATTCTGTGCCAATTTTCTTCATATCTAATCCTCAATAGTTGAAAAAAAGGAATCGTAAACATTTAACTGGCGGCAAATCTGAAATGAACCCTCCAATTTGAACACCCATTATACTGGTTTAAGAAACTATTCCTAAACTACTATTCTTGTGGGTAGTATGTAGATTAGCTGCATTCACCTATCGAAATACCCTGACTAGTGACCTAATTTATTTAAGAACAAAAAAAATCTTGCGCGCTCTTTTTAATTCAGAAAAATATATGTACATATGTGCTTGTTAATTCAAATCTAGAATTCTCCATAAATAAAAGCATCCCACAGAAAGCTACAAAAAACACAGTAAATACATGGAAATAGCTCACATACCCTAACAATTTGAGCATCTTTGCATCAACATTTGCATTTTATTTTATTTGATTTATTATAAATTTAATTTTATATACAACTACGTCACTTATTTAAACAACTCTTTGTCTAGTGAAAATCTATCACGACAACAGTGAATGCATGAGCTCACAGATTGAGCAATTCTGTAGCAGATGTTCTTTGATAAATTAGTCACGCAACCAAAATAAAACATCCTATACTTTACTTACTTGGGTGGACTCTGACCGTTCATGTTCCAAGTGCCAACAAATATGGTGACTTCCTTATGTGGGAGCACTCTCTCCAATTCACTTGGACCCAAAAGTGTAGACGAACCCAATCTACCATCCAGATAACTCCTAGAAATGAGATTGAATTTAATTAAGCCGGTTCCGATTTCAATAAAATATTGTCTGATCAAACCTATCTCTGGCTTTCTCCGTTGGAATCAAACTGAGAACCTGCGCTGCCATCAACGCCTGTCTCGCCAGTCCTGAACCACTGCCACTCTGCTGTTGCTGCTGCATTAGTTGGTATTGTTTGTCCATTCTATGTAAGGGAATATTATCATGTGACCAAGATCGAACTCCCTCGGGAACATCTTCACTTGCTCCCACCTCGGACTGCGTTGAGATATTTGGCGACGACATATGTTGTACCTCATTTACCAGCTCCTTGCCAGGTGGAAGAAGCTTCAATCGTAGCCGTGATCTACATGCAGTAATAGCAATCGATCGGGGAACATTGCACTCGCTCTGCGTGCTCTTCACTGACGAATTTGATGGAGAACTGTGTGAATTATTAAACGATTGCAGAAGCTTCCCGTTCATCGGCGTCTCCGGGGCACTATTGCATTCCGAAATAGGCTCTTCCATTGCGTTTGGGTCGAGATTCAGTGTGAGATTGTCGCGTTTCAAACAACCCGCATCCGGCAGTGAATTATAGCGCACACTCACCGGAGGGGTCATTGGTTTCCGATCCACTTTGCAGCACAAACTGAATTGGTGACTAAATCGATTGTGGTCCGCACTGTGTTTTCCCGAACTGCCTCGACTCGACTTATTCCTAAGTGGACGGTTCTTAATTCTACGTTTAACATTAGTTATTGCATTGGTATCATTATTGTTGTTGTTTGTGCTGTGGATGTTGTTGCTACGGAGACCGAGTTTTTCGGGCGAACACTTAGCAAAGGACACATCGTGTGGCACAGTATTGGCATCGGCACTCAGGTGGTTGGTATCACGCTTTTCTAGCACCGGAAGTGGTTCGACTTTGGTTGACCGCTTTGGCCATAATCCACTGAAAATATTGCTGCTTCCTTTGCTGGATTTGGGGCTGGCAGTGATGCGTTCATCACTGCTAACACGATCCATTATTTAGAACAAACTAAAGCAACAAAAATAAGCTACCAATCTAATATTTCCACAGCTGGTTCTGTGGCTGCTGCTATTGCTTCTACTGCTAGAGTATCGGGTCGTCGTCAGTGGCAGCGGTGACAACGAGAATAATTATACGCTAATGAGAGTAAATATCACGAGATTGTTGACTAGAGACGAGAAATGTATGATCTATGAGAGAAGAATGGCAAGGGGGAGTGCCGAGCTACGCTACGCTATGCTATGAATATACAAACAAAAACAAAATATAAAGAAGCGTTTCTATGCAACCTTAAACCGAAACACACCACACGGAAACACGCAGAGAACCAAACCACCCACTGTCAGTTGGTCGGCCCTCCTCGAACTTGACTTGATTGTTGATTCTTTTCTTCGTCGAATTTAGCCCAAATCAAAGAGACCTTGATGGTGCAACGTTTTGGTCTTCATTTTGAGCTGTATGCGAGATGCTTGTAAATGTTATTGATTTTTAGCATCTTGGAGGTAGACTCTATTCTGAATGGGCATCTCCTCTTATTGTTCAGTTCGTTTTCATTGAATGTCACTTTTCTGATTTCTGAATGGAAAAATCAATAATTTTACAGCAATTCTTTTGCATGACGACATTACTTATAACTCACCGCGAGAAGGGATTTGGCAAGTCGTCCTTGTTGTTGTCGCGTGCGTTACTGATTTATGGGTAGTTCCTGAACTTTTCTTGATGTTGTTTCTATTTTTATATGAATTTTCTTTTTTAAGATTTGATTTTCTCTTGTTAATTCACATCGTCATCGTGTCTTGGGATTCAAATCTCTTCGTCGATTACCCCCGCAAAGACGGTTTATGTAATGATATGTGATGTGATGCCGTGAGTTCCGAGTTTTTTTTTGTCTTTTTAATCACAAATGAATTAAATAGAATCTGTCGCTGCCTTCAACGTCAACATAGTTGTTGTCTCCTGTGATGAGTGTGTGAACGTTTTTTCTGCCTTTTGTTTGAATAAAATTATTTATAATTAGCCATTGAAATGGATGATGATTATAAACATTTAACACAGAACTCACGGATGGGACGACGACGAGAACGACAAACGACAATCCGCACCGCAAAACTCGAGTTCACAAACTACACGAGAACGATGAAAGAAAGACGGAACAACAACAAATCAGTTTGATTTTTGCCTCTGGCTCTGTCTGGCAGTAGCATGAGAAAATTTTTGTTCATCGGGTTCTTTTCTATTCCTTGGTTGAGAATGTCATGTGAAATGAACTCTGTCAAAACTGTCAAAGTGAGTTGAGGAAAAGATAAGAAAGTTTGTTTGTTTTCGATATCGAAAATTGCCAGAAAAATCCCCTTTCACACGAGAAACTGAGTTGCTAGCAACTTTCAGTTCCAAGGTGAGAAGGAGCCTGTGTCCCCTTTCACACGAAGAAACAAGTTGCTGGAGTTGTTTTTGACGTTTTCTTTTAATTTCCTTAAAAATCTCATTTACCTTTCACATCTTGCACCTTTGGGGGTTGGAGCCCCTTTAAACAAATAGACAAAAACAACTTAAATACTTTGCACATTGACAGATGCTGTTTAGATTAGGGAGGTTTATATAGATCAACTTTGTTGACAATATTGCTTGATGAAATCGGAACAAGTTTTCAAAATATTTTGTAAACCATGCAACACAGGTTGACAACATATTTTTTTCCGTTTAATTGATCTAATATCGGTGGTTGCGAACAACCCAACTAACAAAATTACTTCTCATTTCAGACATTAAAGTGTTATTTGTTTCTATAGCGCTCCATTTAGCCCTTCCGTCATGGTCTGCCATTTTGTATTGAACAACTTATCTGCAAACATTTGACATTTCTATATAAATTAGCGATATAACAACGATATTAGCACCCTTATTATTGGACTTCACTAATACTCGTTTCAACATCGTAATACTTAGACCAAGTCGAAGCACTTACTCCGTCTTTACACCACTTCAAACTAATCCTTATTTATTAAAAAAATTTCCGAGCCGTTTTAGTTATGCCATCCTTATGTAAAAAAAAATGACAAATCTAAGACCCTGGTTATTAAAAACCTAAACAATCCCTAGCTGACTCCCACAGTTATTTATTTCAATTAATTATTTCTGGTAAATAATAAATGGTTTAGAAAAATTGAATAAAACGTTTTTAGTAAAAATGATAAGAAAAATAATAATTTACACTCCTTTTTGTAAATTTCACACGATGTCATGTCAAAATGACATTAATATACTAAAACGGCTCTACTACTGCTTTATACCATCTATGAACCAGTTTTATTTTTTTTATTTTTATTTTCGTGTATTTTAATTATAAATAAGTTTTCCTGGATTATAGGCGTTGTAAGGTCAGAGAAACTTTACTCCGTCGCTAAATCGAGTTTATAAATAAGGCTTTAGTAGTCTGGTAGTGCGGGTTTTATGGGGACAAAAGTTAAATTCATTTATGTCGTTTTCGATTCGATTTTCGTACTGTTCTACTCCTTTTTGATTCTAATCGAATATGAAAACATAATTGGCCAGTTTATATTTCTTGAGCGCTCAGTATTTTTCCTCAATTGTTTGACAGAGCAGGAGAATAAAATATAAACAACATTCCTCACATAGAAGTCAAAACAACTCCCCTTTTCTTTTCTTCATATGTAATTTACTGCGACAAAAAATAATTGAGCAAGCGAATCCAAAAAATTTCAGTCTCAGTTTTTAAGGGGAAAAGTGAGGAATTTTTGAGAGGAATCCTGTTTATATTTCTGAGCGCTCTGAGTCCTCTGAGATCTCAGAAATATAAACTGGCTAAATAGGTCTGTTCGTGAACTTCCCATAACTACGAATTTCTACGAATTTATAAATTTGTCAAATTTTAGCACACACTAGTTATTGACACCATTTTACAAAATTTATTCTTTAAACATTTATCACTTTTGACAAGTAGTCCGGAAAAACTGTATATGAATGCGTGTTCCAAATCTTCTCCTTCTTCTAATCGGGAACAGACAAATAGCCCGAAAACAGTACTCCGAACAGCCAAAATCAAAAGCTTTTGGAGTAGTTGGAGAGAAAATGGAACAAAAAAGTAGTACTACTCCAAACGTCCACTTGAAAATGACATAAATTAACTGGACATAACTCTATATGGACATAGTTGTTGTTGTATTTGAAATGTAAATTGCTATACTTTTTTGTCGTTTTTTTGGACAGTTATATTTTTACTTGCAAAAAAACACGACTATTATAATCACTGAATGTACGTTTTTGACTCTTTCAACAAGATAGATAAAGACAAATTACTGACAAACTAAATACTAAAAAACAAACGTTTTTTCAGACAGAAATATTTTGAGTTCCAAAAAAAAACAAGGTCTGTTCTTTTACTTTGAATTTCTGTGCATTAATGGGCATTTTAGTTCAAAATTCTGTGAATTCATATAAAAATCAATTTTTGACATAAGTTTGGACTAAAATCACATTGCCACTTCCTTGTGAAAAAGGGCAGGAAGAAAGAGGGGTGAGCAAAATCTCCCCGGTCGAGGATTTGAAGAGATTTTTTTGACATTTCCTTACACATCTAAGGTTAAGGTGCGTCCAACCAATAGAATTGCAGAAAATCTCAAAATGGCCTAGATTTGGTTTTCTCGTGTGAAAAATACAAGAGATTTTTAAGGAAGTCAAAAGAAAACCTCAAACAAATCTTCAGCAATTTGTTTCTTCGTGAAAGGGGACTATGAAGACTCTACTGTTAGGGAAATAGATTTTTCTGTCACCAAATTTCCCATTTCGAATGAATTTTTCCACACCACCGGATTGTAGGGAAGTTTTTTCTCTACATTTTGACAGTTCGTTTGAGAAATCCTAGCGGTAAAGTCGATGTTTTGTGTCGTCCGTGTGTGAAAATTTTTATTTTGTGCAAAAATTTAGAGTAGAAACTTATTTTAATATCCATTTGAAAATGGCAGCCAATACAATTCTTTTCGACTTTTCCGTTGATCCTGCTAAAACTAAAGATCCCAACGAGCGTCAGGAGATCTCGAAGATAATTCGTTCCGAATTGGAGCACATTTTTCCGCAGCTAGAGTTTGTCCACCACATGCCAACCGACGATGGATATTTCTGTGTGCTCTCGGAAAATATGCAGACCATAATTACTTTCCGCATCTTCAGTCAAGGATTGATAACCATCAATGTTGAATACTATTTGGAAGAGGGAAAGGAGCAGCTTTTGTCTTTTGATGTAAATTTTTATTTAGGTTATTTTCAATGAAAATTTTTGAATAACTAGCTGGAAGCAGAAACAAAATCAATGCCATCAAGGTCAGAAGTGGCTGCTTGCTTGGCTGTATTAACAGCCTTCACAATGTCAAGGCAGACATTGGTGTCTAAACGGTAGCAACAACGCGACCGGCCACATTCCAAAAACTCTTCTATCAAGCTCAACCTCAACCCCTTTATTGACTCTGGAGGTTTATTGATTTTTCGTGTCGAGAACATTTTGCCAGTAGTTCCATTATAAATTTTATTTAGGTTCTTTCTTCATTCTCACGCATTCGTTTCAATGCACAGTGCGAAGTAGAATAATAAAATAAAAAGAAGGCGATCAAAGCGCACAAGAAAAGAAGAGGTCGCACCTCGCACATGGTCTCCTCGCTTCACGTTTTTATCTATTTTTATTATTTTATATGTAGCTTGCAATTTTGGAGAGATATTGCTTCTGCTGCTTAGTCACTCTCACTGCACTGCCATCATCCTCATTCCTCATTCATTTACGTCACTGTTTTTGTTTTGATATTTGTGTAGTTAAATATGCCAATTGGATTACGCAATATTCAACGGTGCAATTAAAGAACTCGTCACAAGATATGGGGGCAATGTCCGAGTTTGCCTGCTCAAATATTTGTTTACATAACATACACGTTTTTATTTTTAAACTAGATCTTAAATAAGCTTCGGTTAGATATAAAAATGGTATTAATTTATTCAGGTACCTATTCAAAAGCAAATAAAAATATCAAAAACTGTTGAAAGCAAAACAAGTGTGAGTTGGTATAGGCTCTAGGGAACCAAACAAATCGAAATCAGTTTGGATACATCCAACGAGCTCGTACAAATTATATACAAATATTTCTTTTCAAACAATAAAAACAAAATCTGTAATCAGTAATCATAAGTACCATTAAATTTTTACATCATACCTTTTGGTCGAAGGGAAAAAGTGCGCATACAACAAATATTAAGCTTGCAGTATTGAACAATTGTTGTCATAGGTCAAACTCAATAGTTAATCCCTAAGAATATAGAGAGCAATGAAGTTTCCAAAAACCATTCAGGTTAACACATAATCCTGAGTGGTTTTTGGAAACTTCATCGCTCTTTATCTTCTTAGGGACTAACTACAGAGAGTTTGACCTATGACAACAATTGATCAAAATTGCAAGCTAAATATTTGCTCTATGCAGGTATTGAAATAGTTCAATGTATACATTTTACGTTAAATTTTACACCTTTTCAAAGCCTCTTATTGATATGAATGGTAAAAGTATGCAAAAGATTTGACTTTTTATGTCGTTGGCTCTTTGACTATCAATATAATTCTTAAGCTGAAAAAAATAAACGTTTATATTATTTTGTTGATTATAAGAAGATTATACAGATTCACCTTTTTAAGAACGAAATCAAACGTTGAGTATTTTGCACTGTTTGAGTGCCACTTAGTGCCAAACGGACTGGATCTGTTTTACGTAGCATAGAAATTCTTTTGAAGCCCATGAATATAACTATATAGCTATAATCCTTTAAATCTACACAGTATTTTAGATTTTCTAAATTAACTTAACGAATTTGGACAGTTAACTAAGGGGTATGTTTAACAATGTGTCACTGGTGTTCTTTTTTATAGTGTCAAATTGTATTGGTGTGCCTCATAACGATTTAAGCTAACTTGACTGTTAATGAAGACGGTAAAGGATTAACAACGCGTCGTGTTATCGGTTATATTGGTTTCTTTTATTTTATAAATATGGTAATGTTTTATTTTATAAATATGTAATGCATATGCAGTTACATAGATGTTTGCGCTTTTATTATTTTTTTGTCTTTCTTAATTCTTTTTTGAGAGATCAAAAAATGTATTTGCTATTTATTATATGCTCAGCACAGGTACTGGTGATAGTATGCACGAAATCTTTTATTGGTAATGTTAATTTAAATTGATTTTTATTAAGTTTATTTCATACTTAACAGAGATACAAAAAACGAACAGAGAAAAGAAATTGAGAAAATTTCTGAAAGGTTTATCATAGAATTTTTTTTAAGTTACACATATTGTTAGGAGTAGCATGTAGTTGGATTTTTTTTAAGTACAAACCCATTTTTCTTGTAGAAGGATCCTTGAAACTAGCACCCTCCCTCAATAGTTTTTATAACCAAATGCAGCCTGGCATTTGATATTAATTTATAGGTCATGCTCATGAGGTATATTCATAAAAACATTTATTAAGCTTTTGCTAAAAAAAAACTGGAGTTTATTTAATTGAAATTTCGTAAGATATACTAAAGTTTTTCCTAGCAACAGCATGAGTAGTATCTATAAATATGGCGTTATAACTTAAAAAAGTAAATTTTTCTGGTAGGTACATTAATCTTTGAGATTAATCCCATCAAAACTCCCTACTCATTATTTTCCAGAACTGAGTTGGGAAACTATTTTTGTAATTTTCCAAACTCTGGCCGTTTTTTTTAACTTATGGATTTTGAAATTCAGAAGGGATATTCAAAAGACGAATTAATACTCCGTAGTATATAAGAGATCGGTACGTTGGAGCCAAAAGCAGTCAAAGCAATCAGAAAAGCACCGGTGAATGAAGAGAATTTTGAATATTTCCATTCGTTCTTCCAGCTAATTTGAGTTGATTAGTCTAAGGCGATGTAGATAGGAGAATATTTCCAAGACAGACATCGAGAGTAGCAAAACGAAGGAAACGACGTTTGATGCTCTCAATTCTGGAAATGTGAATATGCTGATAAAGAAACCATACTTAAGAGATATATTCATTGAGAAACAAGGTAGTTATCCCTGTGTATATATAGAGAAGGGGTCTCATAAGGATTGGAGGATACCTTGCACCAACGTTGTACAAGTCAAAGGTTGCATTAGCTTTGTGAAATATGTCATCAATACACATGTATGTGTGACATATTTTATAGTTAGAAGTTTTTAAAATAAAACAAGTTTTTTATTAATTGAAATCGATCGAAATCGAAATTTATTTTATAAAAATTAAATAAAGCATACCTACAACTTTATCAGCGGCCTACTGAATTCAGTTATAAAAATATAATCAAATACATATATTCATTCCACTGATTCTATTATTGCAATATACTAACTACCTGCCTACTATACATTCAGATCAATGAACTGAATAAACACGCTCTTAAAATTCTAAAAAAAAAATGCCAATTAATATTTGTGTTTATTTTTGTTGCATTGGATATTTGCCAGAGATACCTACCTATTTGATTTTTATTTCGCATGGCGAAATGATGTATGTGGGTTCTAATGATAATTTCTTGATGCAAAAATGTGTGGTGTAATAACGTAGGCTAATAAGTATTTCTGTTTTGTATTATTTTCTTAGTATCTCTCCAAAGAAGCAGTAGAATGTTTTTTTTTTTAATTTAATTTTTCACTTCCACTCACAACTCATTAGAAAAAACCCTTTTTCATAAAAGAGCTCATCGAAGGCTTTCAAAAAATAAGCTTTATTTTTATAAAAAAAAAATATATAAATATTTTCTTACTAGAGTTAATATATAGAATTTAAAAAAATATATAAACTTTTAAACATTACAGACCATCAGAGCTATGGAACTAATTTTACGAAAAAAACTAGATTCAATGCGTTCGAAGTATTTACCGCCGGTTAAGCGTGGTGGATATATTGATATTTACATGACTAGTTCAGGTCAGCAAACAAAATCAATATTGCAAAAACAAAAACATCTACATAAATTTAAATTACACATTTATCTTATATGAAAATGAAAAGAGAGGATTATTAGAAATAAATGAATTTATAAATCATAAAACTAAATGGGGCATATTCATAGTTGCTTGCAAACTTAAAATGGCTCAATGAATAAAGTAGTGCTATTCCAGAAAGCCCCGCACTTTCAGGAATAAACGAACACCTCTTATTCATAATAAAATTATTTGTTGTTTATAAAAATACAAGTTTGTTGAATTATTTTACTATTGACAAAACTTCAAACATGGTCATAATAAACCCAAAAAATTAAAATGTGTCTCAGAAAATTTAATGAATTTTACTACTGTCTACAGTTTAAAAATGACAATGAATAAGCTCCAATAAAAATCAAAACTAAAATAGAGTTTATTTATTTTTTATTTCACGCTATTTACGACCCTGTAAATTAATTATATTGTTATTATAATACACTTTGTTCGTGTGTAGCAGCAGTAAATAAAAACTTGTTACTGTTGCTACCGTGAATTATAAAGCTTTTACTATGTGTTCTTATACAATTAATTATGGTTTCCCAAAAATATTTCATATATATTCACTCGGTGATCGCAAATTTTTAGTTAATTTCTAGTTTATCATTAATATCTTTGTTTTTTTGTATTTGTTTAAACACATTAAATAAAGAAAATATAATTTTGTAATTGGTATTACTTTTTATAACTTAATTTTCAATTGCTAGTTTGTTCTAAACAAAGAACTAAATAATGATGTGTACAAATCTATAAAAAAAAATACCCTTAAATACGAATCCTCTTTAGCTAGCTCGATTTTGTAAATGCTCTTTTTTAACCGGAGTTGTTGAGTGAGTTGGAATTATTTTACTTTCCCTTTGCATGTAATTCGAATCATTTACTTTTTCGATTTTCATTTAATTTATTTTAGATTTCTTTATTCTTTTTTTCTTGTTTCTGTATGATAGAATTGGAATTATTTATTTGCATTGAAATAGAATGAAAATTGTATATTCATTAAAAACAAAAACTCCATTTTAACTTTATAAGGAAAAAATTAATTCACTTTCAATTGAAGATAAAAACATATACCTAAACAAACATAAATATTTTTAAATCATTGTGCATTTTCATTTTCAGATGGATCCCTATTCAAAATTTATCAAATGTCATTAAATAATTTATTAACAATTTAAATCTGAATATGAACACTGATTGGGAACCTCAACCCGCTCGAATCAAATCTAAATCATTTTCGACACAAATATAATTCAACAGTGGATGGATTTCTTTTTCATATTTTGAATTTTTCCCGTCAAGAAGTTTTCGTATTGAACTGTTGTTTCAATAACTTTCAATGTTTGTCAACAAATATCCTTTTCCTTTTGGTATAGGAACTATATAGCGCAAGTTTTGGGTTTGGGCAAAAAAAATATATCTTAATATTTTTTTTTATTTTTTTCTTTAAATTTTGAACTTAAGGTTTTTGGTAATAACCTAGATAATTGAATTTCATTTTTTAGGTTAAATAAGACATTTGACTTGATAAACAACCGATATTTATCCAAAACAAAATTAACATAATAAACAACAGTTATTTATCTCAAAACTAAAATTAGATGTTGACCGTCAAAATGAAAGGCCCAGGGGAAAAACGACTAAAACGTAAATTTATTTCTAAAAAAAGCTAAATTAAAAAGCAAAGTAATCATTAAAATTTTTTTTCTCTAGGAGAATATTGTTTATTAAACAAAAATTTCATGAATTATTTTTTCTATCGATCTTAACAATTTTTGGATTTAAAAAACAAAAACATTCTTCCTACTTGTTTTAAAGCTCTAAGCTATTAGAGCAATTTAAAGAACGATTTTCATGTTTCGTTACATTTTCTATAATTATTTGAATATTTTAATAACATAAGATCTTTAAAGTTTAAGGCAACTTATACCACAAGAGCACGTACGTGCGACCAATAGTAGCTTTACGCAAGTACCTGTGTATATACATAACAGTTGATATTTACAATGACTAAAAACTTTATTCAGCTAACTGCCTGAACATAATCGAGTGCTGCAACTGGAATTGGAGCTGGAATATCTTATCCTTCTTAAAGCTCTCACAGACTTTCAGAAGTTTTCATGAGCCTCCACACTTTCAACTTCAAGAAGATTTCCTCAAAAGATTAAAAAGCAACAAAAATTCAAAGTAGTTTTAAAAAAAATAACTGAAAAGGCCCTAGCCTTTATGCAATCATCAGTATGGCTGACTGATCATGTAAAAAATTTAAGGAGAATTGCAATAAAAAATCCTATAGTTAAATCAGTGGTTCAGTAAATGTTTATGTTGCAATCAGAAGTTGCCTATCAGACATCGTTTTTGGACAGTTTCAAGCGAATTTCAAATTTTATAAAATACACGAAGATAAAAAGAGTTCAATGAGAATATCTACAAAGACCTCCATTTTTATCAAGTTTGGTGTTAAAAATAATTTGAATCCCATAAATTATCCTACCAAATTCCTCATCTATACACAACCCATTTTCATCATTCCTCTTCCTCTATCTAAAATCTATCTACATTATATAAAAATCGACAAAAAAAAATGCATTTCAAACTTCTACAACTTCCCATATAATATTTATATCCAAAAAATATCATTATTCATTATTAAATTGAAATTAATTTAAAATTATTATTTTTATTTCACGTTTAAATTCGTATTTATATTTATTTTTTATTAGTCATCCAAACGACTTGAAAATACCTTAGCAAAGAAATTAAAAGTTCACTCCGGACAAGTATTACCCCCATTGAAACGAGGAGATGTATCTAGGTATTTTCCATCAGCAGGTAAATCAACTACTATCATCTTAATACTCTCTATCTGTACAAAAATTAAAAAAAAAGTCTAGTATTTGCCTTTATTGTTTAATTGTACTTATAATAAATTGTATATTTGTTTTTATTTGTAGAGCTAAATTATTTTCAGTTAACATTTCACATTTAGGTTTCATTGTTGTCTTTATTGTTTCTTGTTGTTAATTTTGAAGAGAAAATTATCCCTGAGCACAGTTAAAATAATTTCCTTCCTACTCGTGAATGTAATAGTTTTTCGTTGATAATTTTTGTTTTAAAACAAATATTTAAATAAGCTTTTTTAATTTGTTAAAAATTTATATTCCTACTGAAAACAAAACAAAACAATTTTTTTTTAATGAAACAAATGTGAAATTTTGAGTGATTAATGTTTTGTCTGTGTGTGATCGCAACATTAATTATCAATTAAATAATACATAATAATATTGTATGCATTGTTGTTTAAATAATGTATATTTTTAAAACTTTGACTTAATGATATTTTATTTCAGATGAACGCATCATCGAGTATGATATTGATTCTTTGGTGTACGAAACCCGTTCGCCATTCCAAAAAATTCAAATTTTACACTCAAAGACCTTGGGAAACATGTTGATTTTGGATGAATTGCAAAGTGAGTTTCTATCTATTTACCTTTTAAAATAGAGTCTGAAAGCCTGAAAAGATTTTCGTCGTGAAAAAAAAAAACAAAACATAACACTTTCCAACGAACATTTGTTTAAATTGTTGCTAACGATTAGGATTAATAAACACGTTTTATTAATATGAAGCACCAACACATTGGTCCCTATGAGCCAGCTCACACCAAACAAACGACATAAAACACTAATTTTTTGTGTTTTCGGTCTTATGCCGAAAAAAACCTTCAACGAAAAAAAAAATTTGTTTCCATATCAAAATTTACCCATTCCTTATTGAAATCTTAATTATTCTTTATAATCCTCGAAATGGTTTTCAATCAATCATTTTCTTCGTCTTATTTCCGGCCATGTTATCCGCTTCGTTGCTTGCCATTTTTATACTGATTCTAGTATCGATTTTATTTTATATAGAAGACTTGAAAAATTTTACTTCGATTGCAAAGATACAATCAACAGAATATCAACATTTGAAAGAAAGCCTTGCTCGTAAGTTCAAGGTCGTTTTTGTATACACAGTGCTTCATTACGCCCCTGCAATGTTTTGGAATAGTTTTATGTTCTCTTCTTCTTTGTATTGCTTATTTTCTATGAAAAAGCACATGATGCATCCATTAGACGGCTATGACAAGGAGCTATTATGTAAAGTTCATGGTCGATGGAAAAAAAATATATTTTTAGAATGAATACTTAGCCTAAAGACGAAAATTAAAAAAAAGAGGAAAAGCTGCAAACAAGATATAAAACAACAGGTTGTTACTCTTGTGGTTTGAAAGGAAATGACTTCAGGGTAGTTTTCTTATTCTAATTTTTTGTCATTCATTAAGTGACAAAAGCTACCTTTCAAAGGGAGAGCAAGCGAGAGCATGTACATAGTTTTACTTGAAAAAATCCTTGATTAGTTGGCCATTATATTGTTGCATGTAAAAGGTCTACAGGAGAAGTGTTTAGTTTTTATAAAGCTCTTGATTTCAAGAATATTTTTAACGTATAAGAAGGATATTAGTTAACGACTATTTAATCGTTTAAAAATGGTTTTGAAATTGAAAAAAAAAATGATTTATATTAACTGATCGATCCAGTGGGTTAATTTATATAAAATTTCAGAAACAAGGACAATTCGAATATGTACGTACATATGTTGTGAAGATTTACTTAACAGTCATTATTTTTGGGGTTTCTTTGGGTATACAAATCGATTTTTTTTCCATTCAAATCTGTCAAAACACTGATTTTGAAAATGTAAGTTATCCAAAATGCTAATAAATCAAAAAATTCAAAGACAACCGAAAATGTCTGCTCAATTTAACTATGTACTACTGCTAAATGCATTTGTTTTTAATTTCCTTGGTATCTTGTTGTCACTATTTTACAAATTACATTTCTTCAAAAGTAGTTTTTAAACAATAATAATTGTGTTTTATATTTCAGATATTGCTGAATCCGATTTAATTTATACGGAAACTCTGATGTGTCGTGGAACTGAAAACTACGAAGGAAAAGAAATTTGCATCTTGGGCGGTGGAGATGGCGCTCTTCTCTACGAACTGCTAAAAGAAAACCCTAAACATGTTGTCATGTTGGAAATTGACGAACTTGTCATGCTGGCATGCAACAAGTATCTCAATTCGATCTGTGGTGATGTCCTAGAGAAGCGAAAGGGCGATAATTATGATATAGTTGTTGGCGATTGTGTTGACTACATGAAACGTTTCATCGCCGAAGGTAAAAAATTCGATTATGTTTTTGGCGATCTGACAGACATTCCAATATCGGATACACCAATTGGTGAGTGTTGGGACTTTATACGCACAATTCTTGAACACTCGTTCAAGATACTTAAGCCAGATGGAAAGTATTTGACACATGGCAATGGCACTAGTTGCTTGGAATCACTAAAACTCTTCGAAGATCAGCTTAAGATACTTAAACCGGCTGTAAAATACACTACTTCCAAGGCATTTGTACCGTCATTCATGGAAGAATGGCTCTTCTACCAGGTTACCTTCGCTTGACCAGCTAAACGTTATAATACATCTATTGAAATCAACAGTAGTGTAAAAAACGACTCCAATCGAATAAGATGACGACGCCGACGACAAAAATTAGAAAACTTCAAACCAAAATCAGCACAATTAAGACATCTCCGTATTATAAATTATGGAAAAATTCTATTTTATTAGTAGTTCTAGTATTAAAGTATTAATTTATCCTTAACACTTAACCCAGCCTATTGTTTTGAAAATCGTATCGAAAGCATTTAATTCCCTTAAATCACAACTTATGCTGGTGAACCCCCGCCAGCAAAACAAGCCAAATGAATTAAATTATAATTTGAAAGTTATATTTTTGTGTGAGCCCGCCAAAGAGGCTAAATTGCCGAACTTATGTATGTAATTAAGTAGTACAAGTTAGAAGTAATAGTTTCTTTTTTATTATTTAACTACATTAATATATATTTTTTTTTAAATTTTCAAGTTATCTGAAATGATGTTTATTTTAGCCATTTATTGTTCCTCTTAGAGCTATGAATTAAAATAAAGTCATGTGTCATAATATATATTTATTTATGTTAGTTTAAATCAAGATTACAAAACAAATAAACCAACTATTGGACCTGTCGTAAGCGTCAATTTTTTTTAAGTTTTTTTTTATTTATTTGGAATATTTTTAGCTGAACAAAATATGTAAAGATATTCTCAGTTGTCTTACAATGATAAGATTCCATGTCATAGAATTTCGAGTTCGTGTTTTCAAACATTGTATTGTTCATCGGTTGAACTGTTTTAATACATAGCTGCTACCTGGTTCTAAACTCGATTTTTTCCAACGCCTGTGAATACTGCGAAATTGGAAAGTGATAGATCATCATTATTAACAGCTTAATATCAACACTCACTTGAGACTCTATGTCTGTGTACAATATTTTACATAGGGATCTTTTATGTGGTCAGCAAATCAAACAAGTATTAATGCATTAAATATTTCGTGCATTGTTTGTTTGTTTGTTTTTGTATCTCGAATTCTGTTTCTGATAAAATGAGGATAAATTTAAAATGTTTGTTACTAGTAAAACATTAACGAGTGATGCAGATCTAAGGTAAGCAACTTCTTGTGGCTCATACTGGGTGATATACTAATACCGACGACATGTTGGTTCATACAGGATGGATAAAAGGCACAAGTCACGATTGACATTTTGCACGAGCGGTTTTCAGGCATGTTTATCTCTAAATTACTACAAAAATATTTGTATAGGCTCTTTTCGTATTTTTCTTCAGGGGTTATATTTATTTCAATGTGTTGATATAGTAAAAATGACAAATATGTAATTTTTTGAGAAATATTTGCATATTGTATCCTTCCCTAGACGGAAACTGACACAAACTTTAACTTAAAAAACAATTTTAAATATAATTTATGAAAAATCAGTTAAAATTCAAAAAACAAAACAATATCCACTTAGCTGGGACCCAATTCCGTAAGTGTGAATGATTTTCCGTGTAAATATTCCGTTCACGCCCAAAACAAGTGTGAATAAATTTGGCTGATTGTGCATACGATATTTGTCCAATACTTTAAACTCATTCTTGCGGATTCGCAAAAATAGACGTGTACACGATTTTCTGTGTACACAGGAAAAACTCACTTTTGCGGAATTGGGCCCCTGGACCGGGTACTTAAATTAGATTGCTACAGCATAGCTTTGTTTAATACTGTCGGTGTCTTCTTTTGTGTTCACTTTATTTGTTGTTAGATTCTTAAACTCTCCAGAGTTAGTCTTGTGTTCAGTTTTTTCTTCTTATCCAATATTGTTGCGTCTTTGAAATCCACCGAGTGTCAGCGGTTTGCTATTATGCTGCGAAATACCTGTTAATTTTTTTTAAATAACACTCATTGAAATTTTGAATAATTATAGACATAAATTAAATATAAATTATAGACATAGTCAGGGTAAAGCGGGGTGGGACCCAAGATTATTAAAAAAAAAGATTTGACAAGAATATAGAGCATTGGGTTTGAAACAAAACAAACAAATATGAGCGATAAACTCATAAAAGTCATTGTTTTATTTTGATCGGCACACTCCCCTTATTTCATCAATATAAATTTAAAAAAATCTTGTAAATTATGCATTTTCTTGACTAGTTAACATAAATCTATAAAAATTTTGCAGATTTTTTTTTACTGGAGGCGTCAATTAAAATAAAACAATGACCTTTATAGGGACCATACGTGTATGAATAGTTTCTTAACATGTAAAACGACTACACGCTTCGAACTGAGCGTTTTAGTATTATCAAAACAAGTAAAAAGACTTTTTAATGCCGTTGTAAATACTATAATATTTCTTTATTTTATTTCAATTTATAATAATTAAGTACATATTGTTTTGTTTGTTCATATGGTTTGAATCTGGAATATTTCTTTATTTATTATTTTTGTTTTTTTCTTTCTATTTTTAAAATTTGTTTTCCTTTGATTTGAACTATTTATTTCCATATAGAAAGAGAAGAAAAAACTTAAAACTATTAAAACAAAATTTATTTTATTTTCAAACTTAAAATTATAACTCTAATATCGTAAATAAAATAATTAAAAATTTATAATAATCTAAATTTAATCACAATAAATGACATACATAAATGCATACGATAGATAATTTTTTTAGTTTTGTGATGAGTTGTTGTGAGATATTTTTGTAAAAATAGTGCTAAAAATATGATGAATCAGTGAAGAGTTTAGTTTATAGTCACATTTACGTCAATGTGGGATAATAAATACTTTAGAGATATAATATGCAATGAATTTAGAACCTAGAAGCGTTAATTTTTGTTTGTGATCTGATCTATGGGATTTATTTTTCAAGCGAATGGCAAAGGAATTTAATAGAACGAATTTAGAGAGGATTTGGAATGGAAGACTTGTTATTTGTAATTATATTCGTTTAGGAAACGATGAAAAAAGATTATCACAAAAAAAGTGACCAATGCTTAAGAACAGCTGAGCATACTTGATACAGTGATAGCCTCGATAAAAGAACTGGGAATTATGTAAATCCAACAAAATCTAACGTAATCTTTATGATGATTTTTGCTTATAACATCTGTTTTTTTAAAACGAAAGAGACAGCTCAAAATTTTTAAATTTGATGGTTTTCGACAGTTTTTTTACACCGAAGATAATTTAAAATTCTTCTTCCGTCAACTTTTACGATGCAATACATTTTGAAAAAAAGTTATATTATTGAGATTTATTTTTGTTCTCTGGAATGACTCAATTGATAAAAAAAAAATCGATTTGGTAATTTTGTGCGTAAGCATTGTAGATCGTTTCCTTAAAAATAGGGAATATGTTGTTTCCTCAAGCATAAAATGATATTTCTTTTTTATTTAAAAATCTTAAATCGGAACAGGTTGTTATGTTAAAAATAAAATAAATATATAAAAATAGCTCAAGTGAAATGTGCCTAATTGGTTAGAAGTTTCAAATCTAACCACTAAGCAATTGAAAATCCTTCATAAATATTGAATTTAAATTACAAATGGAATGGAAAACTTGTAAACAAAGCTAAATGTATAAAATAATACTTCAAAATGGAACTAAGGGTAAAAGGTAGAACTGTTACTGGCAGCGCTCGGAGGGGCATTTTAGTGATTGATGATTTCTTCAACTTCTCTTTTGGAAAGCTCCTAAGCTTGTTTTGATATTAGCTTCAGTAAGCTTCAGATAATTATAGTTCTTCATTAAGAAACAATATTCGGCTAATAAAGTAATTAATATAATTTAACTGAATATTTAGATATTCAAGGAAAATACATTTGAAGAAGTGACTTGATATTCTATGAAAGTTCGAAACCATTTTTGTTTGTACTTTTTGATATTTTGCAAATTAGCAAATAAGATATTATCAATTCTTTTATTACTACAGCAAAATGATGTTATTCCATTTTGTATCAAATAATTATAAATACAAATCAAAAACCCTAGTCAACCTACACAGAAAGATCACAATTCTTAAACCATACTTGTAGCTTTACTATTTTTTGTCTTCTTCAAATTTGAGCCTGTGTATATTAAAATTGTTTATATACTTAAATTTATTCAACTGTAGCAACAAACAGTTTATTCAACAAGTCTCACCATGAATCTTACTATGTTCCAATATATCAGTATTTTGCATTGGTTCAATTTCTGTTTCTGATATAATCTCTGCAAGCCACTGTTCAATCTGAACTGGGCGCATCACATCACTGTTATCGTTTGCTTCCAAAATAATTTTCAGATTTTCAAAATTCCTCAAGACCAACTTTTTATTATTTGGTGCAACCGATTGCGATGTCCTCGTTGATGTATCGTTGCCATTGCTATCGTCAGTAGTTGTCGATGTTACCGGTTGACGTTCATCGTCCTCATCATTATCGGCTCCAATAGCATAACGCTGATTATCTGTGATGATTTTTGGAGATTTCTGCTTGAGACTATTTTTGATTTCATTCAACAGACGATTATAGAATTCACATGTAGCCGAACGATCATCGTCATTGAATTCCACATCTGCAAGACGACGATTGTCATTTTGTTTTGGTGAAATTGCATTGCTACTGGAAGCACTGTTCCCACTGCTGTTGCTATGATTACTGCCAGCAGTGCTAGTGGATGTTGTTGTTGTGACAGTGGTACTCTTTGGTAGTTCTCCATTTTTGTTTGCTGCACTATTAGCTTCGGTTGCTTTGAAAGATTCTTCGGTTGCGCAGTTGATTGTTAGGTTAGAAATATTTTTTAAATTGATCGTGCCATTGCAATTGTTGATTGTGATTTTTGGCTTAAAGCGTGATTTACGTTTGTTTTCGACAGTTTGGGAAGACTTTGAGTGTGTTGGTGCTGGCATGCCATCACCGTCTTCGTCATCATATTCTTCCTCATCGAGAATTCCTAGTGAATGAAAAACATTTATTACTAAATTATCTACATAAATATATTATTATAAAAGTGCTGTTTTAAAACAAACAAACAAAATATAAAGAAAAATTTTAATTGTAAAGGCATGAAACAATATTAAAATAAATGGAATCTGTCGAAAGAATTAAAATCTCAATCTTTTTGAGCTATTTTTAAGATGAATTTTCAAAATTGGTCAAAAAATGTTATTAAAAAAATCCGCTCCTCTTGAAATGTAAATGACCATTTTGATTGCGACCAAGCATACGTCTTCCTGATTCGATTCCATAATGAAACAAACGAAAAAATACATAAATTATTTTTTTGTTTGTTAGAAAAGTGTTTAAATATCATTCGCCCATAATGGAATTTAACAATTTAAAACGTCACGCCAATCTTTACGTCATTAAATGTTATTTAGAAACATTTGTTTACGTTTTTTGAGTTTAAGCGGACAGAATTCCGCAGTAATACATAAATATTTTATATGAATAATACTAGGGGAAACTGCCACACCCATTAAATAATAGAGTTTTCTGCAAGGTCATTTAAATGAGTTCGACATCAAAAACCTTTTAGAAGCTATTTCTCAGAAAGATAAACCCTACTTAAAGTATTTTCTTTGAGCTTTTTGAAGAACCTCAAAAATTTTGCATTACATAAGTGTATTCTTTCGTATTATTCCCGTATTATATTATGTAAAACCAGCACGAACTTACCTTCCAAATTCAAAGGCATAACTGGTGCATCTGTTTCGGTGGCGGTAGTCGTGGCTGTTCCAGACAACTTGTGTGACTTCCGGATCAATTCTTTGGCTTCGTTTAGTGTAATATTGATTATAGAGTCATTCATGCAGCTGACGTTGTCACGAATAAGTTTCTTGTTCGTGGAGAAATCAACAATTATTGACTCTTCATCGTTGCCATTGCTAACATCACTAGAATTATTGCTGAGGCACTTGTACAATGTGTCATGGTCGATACCAGGCGCAATGTAATCCTCGTTTATGTATAAATCCTGCAAAGCTAGATTGATGTTATCCAAATTAAATTTTCCATAAGATCTAATGGAATTCAAGATGTTCTCTTCGTTGTCGGCGATGAATTGCATTTCATCGCAATCAGAGGATAAACCAGTGGGAGCACTTCTTCTTGGATTTGTTGACGACATAATAGACCCAGAGGCAGATGCATTTTTGTGCTGTCGGCTGGTGAGGATAACATCGATTTGTCGCAATAAAAGCTTTTCTCGAACATTGAGGGCTTCACGAATTCTATCGAATTTAACTTGAACATCTAATTTAAGCTATGAGATAGATTTTCGAAGGTTTTAGTGTGCTTTAGAATAAAGAAATAAGTTTAAAAATTTTTACCTTTTCCAAGTCAACTTTTCCCAATGTCGTCGCCATGATTTATTTTTCTACAAGACAACCCTTGTTTGTTGATCGACTTGTTTTTTTTTTTTGTGGAAGATGGTTAGTTTTTTCGAACATTTTCGATGAGAAATATGTGACAGCTAGAGATGGTCAATCGAATATACAGTAAAGTACCTTTCACATGAACTGCGATTATGAATGATGGTGTTCACATTGGACTGAAAAACTGGATTTTTTTGACGTTTCAGTATTCGCATGTCGCTCCCAAATCTTCAGTAAAGGAAGATGTAAAAACTGAAACGTCAAAAAAATCCAGTTTTTGAGTCCAATGTGAACACCGTCAATGGTCACGAATTTTGACATTTCTCTCACAAGAGTGGTCGCCAGAAGACGCGAAATATCATACGATATAAACCAGGGTGGAATCGGCTAAGGTGATTTGTGATAGTTGACAGTCACAAAAATTAAATTCGATCTGCGTAAGGCTAACTCGATTACCTTCGAAGTTGCATTCATATTTTTTTGTATGCACTATCACAAAGGCCCCAGTTATAGATTGCAATACTTCGATTTTTTTAAATAGCTTTAAATGAGGCTTTCGACACCTATACTCCTTTCTTTGCTATCATTTGTCCAGTTTATATTTCTTGAGCGTTCAGTATTTTTCTTCAATTTTTTGACAGAGCAGGAGAATAAAATACAAACAGTATTCCTCACATAGAAGTCAAAACAACTCTCTTTTTCTTTTTTTCTTATAGAATTTACTGAGACAAAAAATAATTGAGCAAGGGAATCCAAAAAATGTCAGTCTCAGTTTTTAAGGGGAAAAGTGAGGAATTTTTGAGAGGAATCCTGTTTATATTTCTGAGCGCTCTGAGTCCTCTGAGATCTCAGAAAGATACACTGGCTAATTCACACCCAAAATCTACTGTTGGCTCTCGGTTTACTAGTTAAATGGTCAGCTTGGGAATTAGCTATAATGTGATAGACAACCTCTTCAAGTTACAAAATAAAATAAATTAGCCAGTTTATATTTCAGAGATCTCAGAGGACTCAGAGCGCTCAAAAATATAAACAGGATTCCTCTCAAAAATTCCTCAATTTTCCCCTTAAAAACTGAGACTGAAATTTTTTGGATTCGCTTGCTCAATTATTTTTTGTCTCAGTAAATTACATTAAATTAAAAGAAAAGAAAAAGAGAGTTGTTTTGACTTCTATGTGAGGAATACTGTTTATATTTTATTCTCCTGCTCCGTCAAAAAATTGAGGAAAAATACTGAGTGCTCAAGAAATATAAACAGGCCAAATGACAGCTCTCACTATTTGTTTCTAAGAAGTGATGCCAATTTTTTTAAATAATTTTTGGTCGTCACCCTACACAGATGAAAAATAAAATGTGATCACATTTGATTATCATAAATGTGTGCTACCAAAATTGAGGTTACATTTGAGCGAATTTTTCATTCGCAGATTTGTGGAATGCGTCTGATGTTGTGGATAGGGAATAAGTGTTTGACAATATTCGCAGAAAATATATCGTTGGTCGTGTATAAAATATAAAAATGCTTAATTTAACAATTTAAAATAATTGTAGGCCCTGTTTTCTTTTAAAAACTGTAGATAGGATCGTTTAATCAGTTTGTTGAAAAGTAAAAATAAGAAGTTGTTGATAATAAACAAATGTATTCGCATTCGCATTTCGTGGCTCATATGAAAGGCACTTAGAAGATAACTAGTTGGTAAGTTTATATTTCTTAGATCAAAGGACTCAGAGCGCTCAGAAATATAAACAGGATTTCTCGCAAAAATTCCCCACTTTTCCCCCTCAAAATAGAGACAGACATTTTTTGGATTCGTTTGCTCTCTTATTTGTTCTCGCAGTAAATTATATAAGAAGAAAAGAAGAAGAGAGTGAAATATTTCTAAAATGTAGGCTCTCCCACGTGGCACAGAAAAAAGCGCATAGCCAAAACAGAACGTTTCGTGACGCTTGCTATACCGCACTTGCGGCAACGGAACAGAACGGAACTTCAGGCCACGCAAAGTTGGTCAGATTGTCAACTTTGCCGCATTCGAACTCACTTTCGCACTCTTTTAATTTCAAAAAAGTCATGACAAGATGGATTCTCTGATAGTTTTTTTCGGGATGCGTAACAACTTTCCAATTAAAGTTTAATTCGCGATAGGGCTGGATTTATGGGGCTTAGTTGTTGTTTTACCTAACATGTAAATTGCTTAGACCCGACGTCGATTTCTTTATCGAAGCACATTCAAGCAAAGAAAAAAACACACCCATATGACCTAAACTGTTATCGTACCCCAAGGAACTGCGCCCATTCCTTATACCCCGTTCATACACAAATTCCACATTCCACTTCCAACATAACACCAACACAAACACATATTTCCATGTGTGCTCAAAATAAAAAAAATTAAACAAGTTCCACAATATTTTGTGACATTTCATTCCAAGACATGTCGCTTCGCCTCACTCGGATTTCGTGTTGCCTTCGTTGTCTTCAATTCGTCGTGATTGGTGTGTGTCGCTCTGTGAAATAGAAAAACAATAAAACAGGAAGAAATATCTTGCCAGCCAAGTAAACTTTTATTCTAATTCTCCCTAACAAAAAAAAACAAAACATCTTAGCTCTTGAAATTAAAACAGAAAAAGAAGTTAATATCTTTCGAACGCCCACGGAAAATACCAGCCAAGTTATACCTTTATTTAATTTATATCGGACGAGGTGTGGAACTCGCTGTGTGTACGCACGTGAAAATCTCATTTTTCTTTCTTTAATTTTTGCAATTTTTTTCTCTAACGCAGTAAGCACAAAATTACCCCAGAGAGAAAAAGTAGCCAGTGAAAAATTAAGAACAAAAATACGATTCTAACTCCAAGGTTGTTCTATTTATTCATTATTATTTTCCTGTTCAAACTCAAGTCCCGTAATAATTTGTAACTCAATTAAAAAATTTAAATTAATGTAGGTTTGTGGTTTTTTATATGGGACTGGAGGAAGTTAGTGGAATAATGAAAAAAATTATGTGAATCAGCAAAAAAAAAAAAATAAAGTGCATCGGACGGAAAAAATACAATTTGCCCGGAAAAGGATTAACACACGGAGAAGAAAAAGAAGAAGCGAAGTGAAAACGAGGGCACGACAACGACGACGAAGAAGTAATTTTTCCCTTTTTTATTTTTTTTTGTTTTAATTTTTAATTGTTTTGGATAAAAAGTCAGGCCACTCGAACTCGTACTCGCACTCAGCAGTTCCAGTTTCGTCGATTTTTTTTCTCATTTGTATGCTTCTGTCCAGCAACCAGGAGAAGCTCTGTTGGAATGTCAAAGCGGGTAAGTAACTCTTGGTTCTTGAACAACTACGACTCATTCACATCGTCTCAACCTGACAGCGAATTGGGGTTTGGTGTTGGGGGTATCTGTGCTACAGTGTGATGCTGCTGATGCTGATGAATTGAGTATTGATTTGGCTCATATAATTACGACGACGATCGTCCCCGCATTACTGACCACTTAAATCGAGATTTATAGTTATAGTTTGTAGCAGCACACTCCCCACTGTCGGATTCATCCCTACTCACATGCACACGAGACAAAATAATATGAAGAACCACTGCAGTTCCCAGTTCGCAGTTGGATTGATTCATGTACTCTGCTTGTGTCTCTGTATTTGGGTGGTGTGTCTTTTCGGTTCGGTTCGGTTTTCCTTCCTCAATTCTGAGGAAGCGAGATTGAGAACTTAATTTTGAGTGATTTAAAACCTCAATGACCTCCATACCCTAAGTAAATTACTATGATGGATCAACCAGTGAAACTTGTACCACCCAATCAAAAGTTAAACGCCTAGCTTCTTGAATTAAAACCACAATTATTATTGTGATGTAAGTTATACGAATTTCTCTCCACTCTATTCCGCCTATAGTCCTTTTCAATACCTTTACAATACCTCTAGTCTCTCTCTTTCGTCTGACCTCATCCATCTATCGAGGTCAATTTGACTCTGTTGTGGGCCTGCTGAGGTTGCCAAAAAGCATTTATTAATGTATTCTGTGTGGCAGGCCACAAAATGTCGTCAAATTATGCTATGAAATTATATTTTGGTTTTTATGTTTTGTTTTTTTTTTTTTTCGGAGGTCAAAGCCACTGGAATTGGAAGTGAAAACCTTCGAACGTATCGTAGAAACACCTTAATAGTGTTGTCTTATAAGCATTGCGGTGGAGAAGAGCATAATATTTTCTGTCGATCATCATCGTTTCCCTTGATTGGTCACATAGGTGCTATAATATGTAGTTTTTGCAATTGATTGCATCTGCAGAACACACGTGGTTTATTTTTTTTGTTTATTCTCTATTATTATTTTATTAGTCAATTGGCTTTGATTTCTCTGTAAATTGGCTTTCAATTGCCGGCACAATCAACTCAGTTTTCTGCTTTGTTAGGCATATTGTCGTCACATAACCATAATTTTTATTCTAAAAAAGTAAAAGTTTTGGTAATGAGGATGCGTCTCTTATAAGGTATATGGGACACACACAACATGATTGCGGTGGAGTGTTGCTTTGTTTTGTTTTATTACTTTTTTGTTTTGAAGTTAATTATCTTTTTCCTGTGCTGTGGGCTCTTATTTGGACACGAATAAGTGCGTAGAATGTACTGATGTACTGATATCCGGCCACTTTCAAACAAATGACTAAAAACTCCGATTCAGAGAAAATAAAGTTGTATTTCTGAAACACAACTTTCATTAAACTAACTTTAATTTAAAAGTTGAGCAAGATTATTCAATTATTTTTCCTCAGTATTTTTAAGCAAGTCGAGAAATTTAGAAATTAAGACATATCCCTAGATCTGGTTCCTTCTAGATACTTATGAATTTTTCCTAGAAAAGCTTGTGAAAAGTCTACATTATCGTTCCAAGATTGTTAGCTAACTTTATTTTTATAATTTTGGGGGTAGCAACTTTCATACACCCCTTACTACCTCAGAACGTTAAATATTTTTAATTAATTAATTTAATTTTTCTTTTTTACTATTTTACAAATATTCTACACTTGATTCTTTTACAATAATTTTGAAAGAAGAGCCTAATTAACTAAGCGTAATATTACTGTTTTTGTAGAGATATTTTAAAATAAAAAAATGCCTAGTTCTTGCAATCATGTGACGATATAAAATGAATGATTAAATGTTCAGCTGCCAAATAAAAGCATTTCGGGACCACGTCAGCAGAGTTATGAAAAAATGCAATACATTGGTAATTCATTCTTTGAAATCCCAGTCATCTAACTTTCCTTTGCGAATGCAGTTATTTACTTTTTATAAGTATTTTTACTTCAACGATTAATTCCCATTCAATTTTGAAGTCTTAAAATAAAAAGCATGCAATATTAATACTAAATTTTTCAATAAAAGATACAGTTGGTATATTTAAACTTTGTATCCTGGATGAGGTGGAAAATACGGGTCACCTTATTAGCAAATGTCTTGTTTTCAACATTTACAGATTTATATGTTTCAGTAAAGTGTGCTTTCCACAGAAGAACTTTATGAAGTTTTAACCGGAAAACACTTTCTATCCCTATACAATTTCTTATCTTATTGTTTAAAATATTTAATATTAAATGAATTTTGCTAATAAGAAATATTAACTATGAATATTGAAAGGAATGATGTACCACTTTAATAATTAAGTATACATAATTCAATTCAATTATTATATAAAATCAACCTGACAGACAACAAAACATGTTATGTCAATAATAATGTAATTCTTATATTACATGTTAAGAATGTTTTGTGTCACTATTTACCAATTTTATATGCAATCATGAAATATTAATAAAATCTTTATCTATCTATCAATAATAAAGGCTGCTTGAAGTCTTTTTAACGTCTTTTACAGAAAATGCATTCTTTAAGTCTTTTGATGCAAGACAAAACATCCACCCTACCATTGCCAACCAAAAAACTAACTACTTATAAAACGGATATCATAACAAACAGAAAACTATTAAAACTTTAGATTAGTATCATCATATATTTTTGTTAGACCACTTAAAACTGAAAAATTTTCTTTTAAAATTTTCTTCATATATTCAGCATTTCTTATCTAATGTTTTCAGTCAAAAAACAAACTAAAAGAATTATTCTGGTTTTATACTAATATTTGTTGTGATCAATATACAGATAGCTACCTATGCAATCTGATAGAAAAAAATCTTCAAACAATGTAAAACATTTAATTTATTGACTTTGTGCCTACATATAAGCACATCAGTTAATTTATTTTTAAATGAAAATGAAGTTAAAGTTTCAGGCCAATTATTGTTTTAAGTAGGTATATTTTTAATGCAAATTTTATCAGCACTAAGTGCCTTCCTGATGGTTATCATACTAGTGTAACCTCAGAGATGTAGGTATGTATGTAGGTATGTACATATGTATGCATTTGTACATACATATATATGCATAAAATTGCATGATTGAATGAGTGACACATTTACAGTCAAATTACACCTTTGGGGCTAGAAAAGTACCGATTACTAAATCGCAATTATTTTGTTTCATGCGTGTTTACGATAATAATAAAAAAATTGTTTCGCTTTTATAAAATTTATATAGCCGTTTTGTAAATTTTATCTAAAATTGGAGTACTTTATAATAATTATCTAGAAAAAATAACAACCTCATAAAAAATTAAAAATAACCTCAAACATTGTCTTCTTTCAATATCAAAGGTTTCTTAAATATAAATTCTATATGGAGCATTCCAGAAAAATCACCGATTTCTTAACCCGACCCTCTTCGATTTCGCTTTTTTTAAAACAACTTGAACACTTACTTTCAACCTTATATTCCAAACCGGTATAGAGTAGGTAATCATTTTTTTTTTTTTATTTTTGAGAAAATTTCTTCAATTAGTTATAGTCAAGTAATAAATATCGATATCTTAAAAAGTATGGATCATTTTTTTCGTCTCGAAATTTAGTTTCAGAAATAAAAATCAATAAATTGAAAATTTATATTTTAAAAAAGTGCGACCTCTTCGATAAAAAAAATCAAAATCCTGCTTTGTTACGCAACTTTTAAACCGAACATCAATTTGTGTACACAATAGTTTCTATTTTTTTTAATTTTGGATTTTTTTTCTTTTTTTATTTATCTTTTGGAATTTAAAAAAAAAATATGAAAATAAGAAAAAAAAATAAAAAAAAATAAAAATAGAAATATTGTAAGTTGCGCAACAAAGAGTAGAATTTTTGAAATTAAAAAAAAAATAAAAGGGGTCACACTTTTTAAAAATGACGATTTAAATTTTGAAACATTAAAAACTGGTTTATAATTACTTCCAATATTTTTTTCTTATTTATTTCCTGAAACTACATTTCGAGACAAAAAAAATGATGCTCTACTTTTTAAGATATCGATATTAATTACCTACTTGTCTATAATTAATTGAAATAAATTTTCTCCGAAAATTAAAAAAAATCGATTATAAAAAAATGAGCGAAATCGAAGAGGTAGGTGAGGTCAAAAGCTCGGTGATTTGACATGGATTGCCTCATATACTGCCTAGAGATAATTAAGCCAAACTGAAGACTAAATGCTGTTTATTTGATTTTGTTGAGCTATTGGCTCAGAGTAACTTTTGGCATACTGCTTAGTGCGTTGGACTGTCATGCAGAAAGTCTGTGTTCGATTCCCAGCCGCTGCTACCTAAAAACAGGAATATTTTTCCCCA
This sequence comes from Dasysyrphus albostriatus, assembly GCA_946251815.1. NCBI lineage: Eukaryota > Metazoa > Arthropoda > Insecta > Diptera > Syrphidae > Dasysyrphus > Dasysyrphus albostriatus. Next base: position 147,695,566 of record OX276336.1, read on the forward strand.
GGTATCCCACTCCCTCTTGTGAGGAACTGACAAATCGTCCAAGAGTATACTTCTTTTCATGAATAAGTGCTTCTCATCAAGCCGTTCGGACTCGTGAACAACATGAACACAGGAATGGTTGAAAATTGCAAGTCACTAGGCCCTGGTTCTCCACGAGCTGTTGCGCCACCATTTTTTTTTTTACTGGCAAAATTTTTCCAGCTATAATGATTAACAGTAAAAATCTTGTTTTACCCCTGATAAGACTGCATTACACAATTATCCATTTTCAGTTACTGTATAGTTAAGAGAATTGAGCAATTATATTGTCTGGTGTAATAAGGGGTTAAATTCACATCAAAATATACAAATTTTGATAGCTTAAAAATTTCCAGTTAAATTAACAAACAAATTAGCCATATCAAATGAGTTAGTCAGCTCACGCTAGTAAAACCTTGTACCAATATCACAAAATTTTCTTGATGCGTCAAATATCGAGCAACCGAATTCAAATTCTGTTTCCTCAGTTGCAGTTGAGAACATTTTTTGAACAATTCTTTTCTTATTTCTAAAATTGTGAAAATTCTGAGAGACTGAGTCATTTCAAGTGAGATCTTGGCAACATCTGGCTGAATTGTTGGCATTACATAATGTAATTGATTTTGTTTTAGTTTTTAAAATAATTCTGTGTATATAGTATACAAATTAAAGGATACCCAAAACCAATTACCTACCACTTAATAAAAAAAAAATGTCAACACGATTGATCTAAGCATAACCTCAAACATCAAAAACATACATTTTTAATAGTTTCTTTTGATCCAGAGATGGCATGGATTATGATTTTGGTGTTAATATTATTATATTTGCCCAACTATTCTTTAATTATGTTTTTAAAAAATTTTCCAACTAATATACAAGATTTTGAAACGAAAATATTAAAATATATTTAATATGAAAGAAGTCTCAAAAAAGGGTAAAAACTATAATTATTTATTAAAGCAAAAAATTGAAAAAAAAATTGCTTTTAAATTAGAAACTTGAAAAATTTAGTTGACTTCGAATAGATTTGATAGTGGAGATATTCAACGTGTTCTTATTGTTTTTTTTTTTTTAATTAATTTTTGAATGTGTTTCCTTAAAGAAGACAAAAAGCAAAAAAAAAACACTAAATTTTTTATTCAAATTTATTTCCCTGTTGGTAGGTGCAAAACTTCTATAAGGCTCTATGAGGACGGAAAAACGCGTGATCATAGGTGTGTGAGATTCTTACTCCAAGTCGGAAGGTTTGTTCTTCGCAGACGGCGTACTAAATTCGACTCGTCAAGAATGTCAATAATCGTTGAATTAGCGTGTTCTAATTGTCGATTTCTGTGTTTTCTCCCGTGAAACTTTGTATTTCTTCTCGAACCGTAAAAATCCCGAGATCTGTGTGAAGATCTTCGTTTCTTATATACGACGGAGCATTTACAAATGGCCTAAGCAATTTATTTTCAAACGTTTGTAAGTTATTTAAGTTTGTATCGCATACCATAAGTCCAAACAAGTTTTAGTACCTGGCTGTATAAAATCAATTTATTCAATATTCAATACTAAGCCTTGAATATTTACCGAGTAACCAGTTAATATCTCTTAATTTACTTTTTTACGTGCGGCTTCCATTTTAATTTCGCGTCTAAAGGTACAGAACTGGACCTAATACACTTTCTAGTGGTACCCCAGCCACTATTTCATTGAAATTAAAATAATCACTTCCGTGTCTTACACGAAAAAGTGGTGTTATCTAGATATCCGTTTAGAATGTTATAAAGTCCCTATTTATAGGCAGAATTTGTCCTAATTTTAATTTAAGGCCTTCTTGCCACACCTTGTCCCACGCTTGCGACACATAACTAAAAAAAAAAAAGTAATGTAAAAGTAAAAAAAAATATAAAAAATATAATAGTTTGAAAAAAAAATTATTTCTTTTAATAAATTTTGAGAAAATATAAAAAAAATTAAATAAAATAACAATAAATAGAAAAAACAACAAAAACTGCTGAACTATAAAAACATTCTTGTGCTGAAATAATTTAATAACTTGAAAAATCAAAATAAATTATAATTTTATTAAACAAAAAAAATGTAATGTAGTTTTTAAAAAAAAATAATTAACCAATCAGAATCAACAAAAAAATTAGAAATAACTTCTACAGTTAGAGAGAAAACAAATGTAATGTGAAAAGTGTGAAATTCCCATACAAATTTGTATGGACAGAAGTACGACCTTAGAAGCACGGGTTAATGACCTCGGATAAAATTTCTTTGGTCAATAATTCTTTCTAACGACATACACTTTAGATTTATGGGGTGTGCCTTTCTTAAAAATGAGTCTGGGAAATAACGGACACCCTAATATACTTAGACTTATGTATGTATGTACACTATAAAACTATAATATTACGTAGTTATAAATTACTTTTTTAAAAAAAACGTCCCAAACAAATTTATGAGAGCAATAATCCAATTAAAATTCTTGAAACTCTGATATTTTAAATTTTTGTTTGTCGATCAGTTTCAAAACACATTTGATCATTGATTATTATGTTTGGCAACTGAATTGAAAGATAAACTAGAATATGGAACAATTTGTGGAAATTATTTCAGCCTTGGCTTACCAATTCCAATGTGTAATATTCATAAAACGCAAGTTTAAAAAGACTGAGGTTTTAAAAATTTAGTTAGAATACATTAGGTAATAGTACGAGCCATAATTCCTTGCATACGCAAAGCTACCGATGTGAAAAATTGCACTCAACATCTTTAAATTGAAAATTGAAATTAGTTCTTGAAAAATAATTCTATGCAAACTAAACAATGACGCACCTTTAAGCACGCGCTACAAATTGTTTGACCTTAAAGTTAAGTGCTATAATAATATTATTATTGTCAATATCATAAAAAAAGCACGTCATGCTATGTTTCAATGGCATTCCTTTTTGTTCGATAAGATGTAGAAATTGAACGACATCGATTATGATATCTAATGAAAAAAACAAACTTTATAAATTGATATTGTTTTGTTTAAATTGTGACAGGCCATAGATAAGTAGTACACAGCATGATTCATCAATTTTTTAGAAGCATTGTTTAACTTTATAGGAGTATCCTCTATAATTTCTATAATATACATTTCATGTATAGCCCTGCAGTAATGCAGTTGGATACACTTTTCGTCTTCTGTTCTTCTGTCAGTGTGTAAAGTATTTCTTTATTTACTTTCAGTTTTTGCTCTAGTACACATTTAAACATTCACAACTCAAATATTTCATAAAACTTTAGTTAATAAAGCTATAATAATCAGAAGTGGTTGCCAGTAATTAGGACTTATTCGCTTGGAACCAAAAATGGCACATGTATAAATTTCGATTTCCTCAATAAAAATGCTCAAATTTGAATATTCAAAAGTGGGCTGAAAACGCATAGAGATGTAAGAATTCCGCTTCATATTATCTAGGGATATCTCAAAAACGTCCATAAAATCAGAACAGACCCATTGGACGTTTGTAATAACAATCTACTGTTTAAAGGCTTTAAACAGCAATGGTAAATAAAATAATTCCAATATACAAACCATTATGTGAAAAACCACATACACATAGCATATACTGCTTCTTTTTTTCCAACAAGGACCTTTATTTAAGGCCATACAGAAAAAAGACTACACCTCACACATCCACTCTTCATGATGCAAACTGAAACTGGTACCTACTTTCTTATTCTCAAGAGCCCATTGAGAGCTGATTGTTCGTTTTGCAGAGGAAGGTCTTATTGAGATATTTTCCCTTCGATTTTTTTCTCACACGTCTTGAGATTTCCCCCAGAAGAAATATATATCTTAGACTACGAACGTTAAACTATGCGTCTAGGGTATACTTTGCTTTTATCAGTCTCGATTTTGATAATAATAGCCCTATTTATCAAAAAATAGTATCGGGCATATTGCCAAAAGAAGAATATTTGTTTACCCAATATTTTCTTACAAATGTGTCGAAACATCTTATCATACGTCGTTTATACGCACCACAAATGTAATTGGCTATAATTTCATTTAACGTCCATCAATTTATTTTTCAATTCACTCCATTTGACTGAAGAAGACTATAATCAAAATGTTTTATCGATTTAAAGGTGAAATTTCAAGGACATTCATTGAATTCAATTACTTACTTTTTTGTTGTGTTATTATTTTTGCTTACCCTCTCTTGAGGGTAACTCATAATAAAAGAGGATTAGTGCGGCGAGCAGCTATCAAAGCGGTCGTCAGGGTGTTGGAACGGTTGAACGCGGGAACAAGTGTGTCCACATGTAATCTGGTATTCGCACGAATCATGATTTGTGCAGGAAATGAGGAAATTATAAAGAAAGCGTTTTTACTCCCAAACAAAAAGGGTGGATTTCAATTAGTTTTTTTTTTATTCTTTCATAGATAACGAGTATTATTGAATAGTTTGCCGACATGGCTACCATCATGCGATTTTTTTTTTTAAACTATAAAAGGCAACCAAGCTCTACGATAGCCATGCAAGTTTATAATGTTTGGGCAGTAAAAGTTCTCCTTGCGGACAGTTTGAAGAATAAATGTCCGAAAAAAATGTATCCTCAACTAATTCTTCTGTTATTGATAAAAAGCTATGACTTCTTCTTCGACAGGGGTAGAACTCTTTCAGTTGAATTAATTCCTCCTCTCTTTGTTCTCTTCATCACTATTTTTCTAAAATAAACAATTATTGCATCGTGGCATAATGGTTAGTGCGTAGGACTGTCATGCCAAAGTCTGGGTTCGATTCCCGGCCACTGCCACCTAAAAACAGAAACTTTTTTTTCCGAGGTACTGCCTCTGGCGAGGGACTGACAAATCCTCCAAGAGTATACTTGTCATGAATAAGTGCTTCTCATCTAGCCGTTCGGACTCGGCAAAAAACTGTAGATCCCCTTCATTCCTGCCAACAACACGCACACAGGAATGGTTGAGAGTTGTTAGTCACTAGGCCCTGGTTCTTCATGAGCTGTTGCGCCACAAAATTTATTTTATTTTTTTTTAAACAATTATTGCATTAAAAAAACAAAAAAATATTTACAAATATTGATATTGCTAAGTTTTTACTTGTAGTTTTGAAAAAGTTTCCATTTTGGTTAACATTATTCCGTTATAATAAAACTGTTCGTGTACTCCACAAAGCTACCAAATTCTACCCAAATCTTCCAAATTTAGCCCAAAGTTGTTTTCGTACGCAAAAATTGTGTAGTTTTTGGTAGAAGAGAACGCTCGTGAGAGAGTAAAAAATTTCCCCTTCCTCTCAATTTTCGCCAAATTCTGCCGAAGAAATTTCTTTGAGCAGAAATTGTCAGTTTAGTGTTCTGAGTTGAGAACAACAACAAAAAACAAAATGGCTTTTACTTTGAGTTTTTTTTTTTTTTTTGTAAAAGTTCTTTTCTTATCTTATCTGTTCGTTTTTTTTTTTTGTATTAAATAGATTTATTTATCAATTTTTAATACAGAAAATGTGACTTAATAGTGAATTTCGTGCTTTTTTGTGAAGTCCTCTTTGTTTAAAAGAACTGATATTTCATAACAAAAAAGTTATTATTTTGTAATAAAGAAATTTTGCTTTAAGTGTATTTAATTTTTTTTATTCTGGAATACCAAGCTTGTGATTACTAGATTAATATACAAAAAATACATATTTTGTTTTTAAAATATAAAGTTAAAATTGAATTTCCAATGCTGTGCCTTTGTTTTCTTGATTTCTTATGAGGTTTTTTGTTTACTTTTTGGTTCTTTTCTTTATATACTTCTCTCTGAGAGAATTGCATCTTCACTCCTCAAATTTTGACAGACTGCCAAATTTAGCCCAGAAAGCACATGAACAAACCTAATTTCTTGAAAAAGAACTTTAAAAGAAATTTAACGAACAGCTATCAAAATGCCTTTTCCAACGCACTGGATCGCTTTACGATGAATTGTATTGTATTTAGGTTTGTTCGTTCATTGGAATTAAGAACTTTACAAAATATGAAAGTAATCATACAAAAAAATATGAAAATATAAAAAAAGCATTTAAATCGTTCTTTTTGTTGTATAAGCTAGGGTTTAAAACACTTAGAGCTAAAAATAAGTTTTCCAATTGATTACTTGAAAAAATATGAATATGTGCAAAAAAAATTAAAAATTGTTGAAAGGTTTTCTAAAAAATTGATTTTTTACATATAAAATTTTAATAACATTTTAAAAAAATTTTTGTATGCCAATTTTGAGTAGGTATTAAAATATATTTTTAAATCTAGTTTAAAAAAATTCATCAACTCGTTTTCGAAATATTGAATTTTCAAAAAAAATTGAAATATTTTTTTTTAAATCCAAAATTTATTTTTTTCAAAATTTTAATATGCAGTATTATTAACATTTTAAAAGAGTTTTTGCATACAAAATTTAACTAAAATCGTTTGAGCCGTTAATGAGAAAATCAAAAATTAAAAAAAACGTTATACCATCGTTATAACGGTTTTCGATAATGTTTTTTTATAAAAAGTACACCATACCTACAATAATACACTGATTTTTATTCATCAAAATCATAAGAGCAGTTTTTGAGATAAATAAGCTTTTTATTTACGGTTGTAGAGCAAGTACCGTAATTTTTGGTGCTAAAAAAATTTCAGTTTCCCCTCTGGAGAGTTACAAGAAAACCTTAAATTATAGCTTCAGTGGTTCAGGCTGTAAGTTGATATATGGGCAGACAGATAGACAGAATTGTGCCACCTACTTTTTTGGTGTTCTTTGTCTTTTGGTGTTATGTCATTATGTCATGTTTGATTGTTATCTCGATTTTTTTTTTGCACGAATCCAAACCTATATCGCAAGTAAAAATAAAAAAAAACGTGTGGGCAGAAACACCAAAACCACTATGTACCTTGTTTTAAGAAAATTGATCAAACCATTTAGGCTGTAGTCGAACAGAATATTGCTGCAACTTAGACAGTGGTTCCAGTTGTATGGGGAGGCGGTCATAGGTTCATAGAATCTGAACCATAGTACCGATTTCGATGAAATTTTCAGTGACGATGAAACTCTTATAGGAAATCGTCTGACAAAATTTCCGCCTCCTAACACGCCCAAACTTTTTTTTAAAGAGGCACTTCGAATCGCCAATATTTATAAAAATTTGGGCATTGGAACTATATCCCTGGCGCCAAAAAAATTCTCGAAGGGAAGACAAATTCAAGTGTTTTTTTTATAAAAGTGTAGGGTCTAAATACGCCATGATTTAAAATAAAATTATTTAAAAAAAAAAACAAACTCAAACTCATAGCTGTGAAAAACAGCCAAAAAAACAGGCGACTACCTTTACTGGTTTTTTTCGAAATGATAAGTACTGAATTGGCTTATACTATTAACTGTTTCCAATAATTCTCTATCAAACACTGGGAATTAGATTGTTTTTTCAATTCCATTTTTCGTTTTAATTGGAAATTAATAACTTTTTTTGGTGAAGGGAATCTAAAAAAATGTCCGCAATGATATTTGTTTACAAGAATTTTAAATATTCATTTGTTTTAAATATTATCTTAAACCTTAAAAAAGAAATTCATCACCATCTCTCATACCTCGTTATTGGGTAATAGTGAAATTACAATGAGTGTTCGCTTATGAGAATTTTAACTGTACTTTGCGTTTTACTTTCTTGTTGTTAGTTAAGCAGAAAAAAAGGAAAAGAAATCTTCCACAACACGCATAATACTTACGATGAAAAAAAAGTTACACTTTAAGTCAAGTGACTAAATTTGCCCTTTAATACGATGTCGAGGTGATTGTTCGTAATTAGGTTTGCCACACGTACTGCCTTTTATTTATTTGTCAACTTAGTTATAAAAAAATTTGTTGACCTTTGCTCGGTAGTTTTCGTGTGTTACATAAAAAGTATCAGGTATGTTGGGTTGTACCTTATTTAAAATATTCAAAAAGTGAAATATATACATTTTTATGAAATGAGAGGAGAGAATAATTATGTTCACTAAAAAAACCTAATTATTCACCAATTGCCATTGTTGATTTTATTCATTTAAGTTTCAAGTCTAGGTATCACGTAATTGAATATTGCGCAAAAAACGAACACTATATTACTTTATTTATATATTATGTATATATTAACAATTTGACAAGGGGTACAGCAAACTTGTGAACTCAAAGTGAGTCAACTGAAATTTAAATAAACTTAATGGTATGGCGAAACTTGCTAGAGATGAGAACTAATCTTAAAGTGTTATTGAAAACACTACATTTTGGTATAGGTATATACATTATTTGTTGGTGTCATTTAAATGTTATCTTGAGTGGGATGTTGAAAAAAAAAAGTTTTTGCCCGAAAGATCACACTCATGACAGCGTTGGTTAATAAATAGGTAAATTTAATGAGAAAGGCGGAAGGTGAAATATTATGGAGTTTAAAAAAAGCTTGATTTTAAAAAAGTTTTTAAGTTTATAACTTTCATTGTAAAGATAGAATTATCAATGTTAAGAAAAATGGATGTGAATAATCAAATAGGACAGACTAGGCTGATAAGTTTAGGTCATTACAGCGAAGTTGTTTCCGGTGGAATCACCGAAGACTGAACAAGAACAAAGTATTTCTTGAGGAAGTTATTTCGCATATCACAGAAAAAGTGTTTACATTTGTAATTTAGTAATTTCGTTTGACAGCTCACTTCATTTTTGAATTTCAACAACCTAACTGTTAATCGTTTTTTTTTGTTTTTTCTTTCTACTTCCATTTGTGCTTTGATATTTTCATACGAAATCTTTTCAGAGCTCTTCAAACTGTGGCCAATTGGGTGTGTTCGTTAGGTTTTTACTAAATTTCCAACCTAATTTCATGCAAATTAGGTTCAAATTATCTCATTTCGAAATGTGAATTTGTATGGAAAATGAGATGATTTCGTATCGAATTTGGAAATTTTCAACGAAATTACCTCATTTGGTCTAATGAAAACGTAATATAAACGAGTTTCACAGTGGGAGTTAAAACTCCACTTTTGATTTAAGCTTAAGTTCGTCATAACAATTGAACTTAGTTCAAGATTTAAACGTGACTGTGAAACTGGGGATAAGAAATTTAATTAATTATTTCTGCATGTAATAAAATTCACCGTATTTTTTTTTTATTTCTAATTAAAATTGTAAGATAAAGCTCAAAATAGCTTTTATCAATTATACATTATGATAATAATTTATTTTTTGTAGCATTAATCATTTTTGTTCAATGTTTTTCTTATCATCAGGTTTTATTTTGGTTAATTTGTATTTTCTGTAGGCTTAAAGTTTATTTTATCACACACGCTCCGTCATGAAATAAAAACATATCATGGCTTCCGTGACGTAGCAGAAATATTTCTTAGAATTTCGCAGTTCCTCAAAAGTGGTATCGCAAGCCCTGAATTTCGTAGAAATATTTCTGCTACTATGGGAGCTGTGAAACTTTTTCTGTATTCGTAGTACGATTTAATTATGACAGGACTAATATTATTATCGGATTATTTACTTTGCACCTCTGCCTTTGCACTCTAAAAGCCTTCCATTGGCTGCTCTGGAATAATATTTTGGAAGTCTTTTTCTGGTTCTGATTACTTGTTAAAAAAGCAATTGCTTCAAAAATCCATTTTGAAAATTTCGATAGTCAGTTTTTGATATCCTATTTAAATCAAAGTGTAGTAGTGCCAACGAAAATTGAAACGATAACATTAACCTATCCAACCCACCATCAAATTCAGTTGGATTAAAGCAGCAAAATAATTTTAAATTGGACTTCTCGGACCCATGCCGACAGGCGAAGACTCGGTGGACACTTAAACGATCTTATATTGCATACCAGAGCATACAAACATAAAAAGTCTTATATGTGGTGGTTAATACCTCAGAAGGCTTTGTTTTATTCCATTTCAACATTGACCCGCTCTTATTGGAAAACCCTTTTCTTAACTTAACCGCGCATTCAGTATGTTCAAATATTGAAAGCGCATCATGTGTTTCATCGATTACTTAGTTTTTGTTCGTATTAATAAAGAAATTAACACAATATGTGTGAATAATTTAAAAATCATGACTGTCAGCGAAACAATGAAAATACCCACCACAAAGTACTCGTAAGCTTATCGTCAAAACAAGTGAACTTCTATACTAAAATAAACTGATGCTTTATTTGACATAAATATCTTAAATCGTCTGCGCATAATTCAATAAGGTTTGTTTAAAAATTAAAGCTGAATTTAAAATACTTCCTTAGTATTTGAAGTTGAAGCATCATTAAGCACTAATGAAGTATTTGAACTTGAATTCTAGTTGACTTTATAAATAAATGAGTTTATTTACGTGAACAAGTATTTTTCCTATTGGAATCTTTTCTCAATAAGCAACATTTTTTTCAATCAATATTTATCTACAAAAGTTCTGTGTACATTAGATGTCACTCCATTCCTAATTTTAAATTAACTTATTTACACGATCCACCTTATAAGTGATCAAACACCATCCGCCAGAACTAACAATATTTATTTACAAAAAAAAAAAAAACAAAATTGTGCTGATGAGAAATTCATGCCAATTAATATTTTGGACAGTTTTTTTTCGTCTTTTAGGTACAGTTCTTGTTAATTGTTTTTTATATTCTGTTTATAAAAATTTTCTAGAAAAAAAAACCTTTTAACATAAGGTGTTTCCTAGTTCTGAAAATAAAACATAAACTTTCCCTTGTCAAACATTTCACAATCTATAGCTATTTTTTTTGGCAACAAAAATGAGAAAATATTATTAACATTGGGAGATATCTGAGATATAAACAATCCCTTTGTATATTTTTCTTCAAAACAAATTAATATTTCTTCTATCAATAAACAAATTAACAATTTTTGTTTGTTTGTTTAGTTTTCTGTTCAATGAAAAATTCCAAACATAATTATTCAGTCTATTTTTAAATATTCAATTTTATTTTGAATGTTCTAAAACTAGAAATACGATTTCCGCGGTTTGTTAAAACCAAACAAGCCAAGTGTATCAGAGTTCTAAATTTATAATCTAAAAGAGGAACAGATAAACACTGCACTGTTAAGCGACTATGGGTGGCGGGCGTATCGACAATTTTTCCCCTTAACAAGCAAACATTCACTAATTAGTAAGTTCCAAACAAATTGACAGTGTTTATCTATCTGTTTGTGTATATATCTGCCGCTAGGAGCTTTAATAATAATGTGTACTGTGTGACTGTGTGTGCACTTATAACATGCCACCCAATAATACAACCCCTTAAATAAACAAAACACCTTCTCCCATCCTACAAATTCACACTCATCTCTCGCTAACTCTCGGTGACTTGGTTTCCAAAATGCCAACTACGGGAATGTGTACACCTTCGTATACTTCACACCGTGATAATAATTGCGTATCTCGGTATAATGCCTCTGCCTGTCCGCGCGTATCACATTAACTGTGCACACGATAGTGTAGTGCTCATGAAATAACTTAATCATCTATCTGAAGTGTTGATGTTATTATAGGCTCATAGATTAAGTGGGATTGTTGTTGTTTTGATTTTTATGATAGCTGCCGAAATTGACATTCAGCAAAAGTGATTAAAACAAAAAAAAAAATATGTTACGTATACGCCATAGTGAACTCTTATAAGTTATTTATCTGAAATGTAGGTTTATGACCTTGATTGACCCGGTTTTTCTGTTTGGCTATGATGGTGTGAGATTAAGTCGGTTAAAAGGGTTTATGAGTTGAGTGAGTTGAAGTGCATTGAAATTTGAGCTTTGAAGAGTTTATACTCCCAATGATGCTGATGGTTGGGGTGAAATAATTGACTTTTGTTGTGGAATTCATTGTCATTCTCCGGACTGAGGTGATATGTGATAAATCATCTTTTTATTTTTAATCAGAAAGCTTTTTCAATTTACATTTATGAAGCAGCTATAAAATGTGTTTAATGATATTGTTATCAGTCAACATTTTTAATACCTGACTCATACCAAGCTGAAAAGCGATTATTGACTTCCGTCTATGTTATTTAAATACTTTTTTGAAACAATAAGTCAAGAAAGATTTAAATTTTCGGTGGAAGGACACAATTTTATTTAAGTGTGAAATAAGTCCCAAAAAGGTCTTGGATTTATGCCCGGTGACGTTTTTAGTTTCGTATTGTAAATTGTACCGTTGTTTTTAAATATTTGTTTTCTGTTTTAAGTCAAGTTTTTAGAAAACTGCCCCTCCTGCTTAAACGGGGGAAAAAGACCCCCCCTCCCATACGATTTTTTTCTTGTCTTAACCCAACCTACTCGCTCCAGCTTTTTGGTGACTTTTGTTCATTGAGCGCTATTCGCCATGTTTTTGTCCACTCATTGACATATTAAGAGCATTTTGTAATTAAATTGTAGCGTCGCTAATCGTTTTGCCCACTGCTAGTATTGTAGAATCATCAGCAAACGTGGCTACGATAGTGTCTTCTGTTTGAGGTATATCGCGTGTTTAAAAAAAGGTACAGAACTGGACCTAATACACTTCCTTGTGGTACCCCAGCTACTATTTCTTTCAAATTAGAATATTCATTTCAGTGTCAGACACGAAAAAGTCTGTTATCTAGATATTTGTTTAGAATGTAATTAAGTCCTTCAGGTAGAAATTGTCTTAATTTGAATTTGACGCCTTAGTGCCACACCTTGTCAAAAGCCAACGACACGTCCAAAAAGACTGTCGAACAGATTTTCTTTTCTTCAAGAGCTCTCTCAATTACGTCAGTAACTCTATGTACTTGATCAATTGTCGAATGCTTGCTGCTAAATCCGAACTGATGTTCAGGTATTAATTGTTTCTCTTCTATTATCGGCTGCTGTATGCCTGTATGCCACGCCCGCCGCATTGTATGCCAGCATTCTTCGTCGAACTTAAGAATACACATTTTTTAATGAAACATTTTTCTAAACTACGAGTAGATTAAGACCCGTTTGCTGACACGAAACTGAAGTATTTACGTTCTACTTAAAAGCTTATGTACTACTTATTCCTCTGCGTAAACTGTCATCACATAAGCGCGTATATTCTACTTAAATATTTAAGTTTAATTTAAGCAAATGGCTCTAAATCCCCTAAAACAATTATGTTTTGCTCTTAGCTGAGCATCAACTACTCTGAATAAATTAAACATAAGTTTAAAGTCTAAAAATATATTTAATTTATGTAACATTCTAGGTAAGTTTTTTTTTGTCACCCAATTTCTCCTTACGAAAATGACGCAAAAAACTTATTTTATAATTTTTTTTATGAAATCTTACAATCTGTTCCGTAAAATGATTTTAAATTTTCTCTCCCTCATTAACTGAAACAATTTTCAACCACTAAGTAGCTATTTAAGAGAACGTAAGTGATATACATATAAATTCCTTGTAAGTGGTTTATCATCCTTAACGAGGTTAAGTAGAAATGAGGGATAAAAAGTAAAAAAAAAACAACAACTTTTAACCGTTAACATGGTTTCTAACAAATAATAATAATTTTCTTTATTCATGGCGCCACATCATAACAAAAACGTAACCCTTTAAGGACACCCAACCCCCCTCAAAGCTCCAACGTAGCCAACTGTTAGCTGCCTTTTTTTGTACTTATTCCATTCTTAAAGGCAATCCAATGACTAATGGTTAAAAAATGCTAAGCGATTACTTCCACACTAAATTATAAAATTCTCCACCCTAGTGGTAAAATGAACTGAAGGAAGGGAAGAAAGAGGTAGCTTGTGGTTGTTAGGGTAGCGATAACATATAACACATCCATTCTACGTATGCAAAAAGAGGGAGGATTGTGATTTGCATAAAACGCTGGCTGGCACGCCAAGCGCATAGAAGAATCGTATTCCAATTCAAGAAGTCGGAATTATAGAGTGTGTTCAGAAAAAGCACACAAAAAAATAAAAGAAAAATGTCTGAAATTCAAAAGAGAGCAAAAACCTTTAAATCAGCTTAACTAGAGGTTAAATTTTGTATAGTTAACCCTCCCAACAAAGCTAACTGCCATCGCTATCCAGACGTGTAGGTAGGTTTATGTAATCTTGTTTTTCGGTTTTCGAACTTTCTTATCGTTTGAAAACTCCGACAAGACTTTTATAGGAGCGCAGTCGGTGGCCAATAACACTCACTGACTACACTCTGTTAGCTGTGTGTTTTTATTTGTTATCCGGCGTCTGTGTAAGGGAATATGTATCTAAAAGATTAGAGCCGATTGAATCCTTTGTGCATTTTTATGTCTGGTTGCGGGTACACCCCATTGTTTTTTCTTGAAGAGAAAAAGCAAAAACAAAAAACAATCAATTTAGTATTTTTCTTAATAGTCCTCCATTCCAGAAGTAAACTGCAACATTTAAGTCCAATCCCTCTCGTGCCTTGGGGGGAGGTCTGCATCTGCATATATAAAAACTTTTCATATAAAAGTTATTGAAACTAAAAGGTTAATTGCTGCACCACCCTTGAAGCCTTCAAACTTTCACACTCAATCGACCGACGACGGCAGACAAAAATATTGAAGAAAAAAAAAAAAAAACATAACCAAAAAGCAGGAAACGGCTTTTGCAGATTGTATGTAGACCCACACACATACACACATACATAAATATATATATACGAATGATGCTGCAGCAACCAACCAACCAAGTAACACCATTTCCATCCATCCTCTCCTCAACCACTATTAGCTATTAAAAATTAAATCGACAGTTGATGCAAAATGCAAAGGACAACCATTCCCATCGTCCTGTTGCTCGTCCCTGTGCCTATCACCACCGTGCCGCTTGCAAACCCCCACATCCGTCGTTTTTTTCATTTTCCATCTCGTAAAAGAAAATTCATGTTGATATCCTTTATGCCGTTGCCAAGAATTCCAAATGCATGAAGATACTGCCACTACTCGTCCCGTATACTATACTTAGACCCCGACTAAACTATATAAACTATATACAAATGAGATTATGCAGCATTTCCTTTGTCTTGTTCTCATGGGAGAAAAGAAATAAAAGTAAACATGCAATCGACAAATGTGAAAGGAATAACTAAAAAGAAATAATTAAAATTTCCTTTCAACTATAAAATGCAATAATATTTTTGTTATACCTAGTTGAAAAATAAAAAAAGGAATAAAAACGTGTACTTAGGAAGGACTTATTTAATATTGTCTCTCTTAATGAGACTAATGGGCAGTTTGTTCACAGTGAGTTAAATCTGTAATGCAAGATTCATGGGCTCTGATTAAATAGCACCTATCAACTTAAATCAGGTGCTTGCTCTGAAAGTAGCTTAAAATAACTGATAAATATTTTGGTTTTTTTTTTTTTGCTTTAAACAAATAGTTCCGGTCAATATTACTGCGATTAGCAATACTTAATATTGAGCAATAATATTGACTGGTGTAAGTCCAAATACAATGAACAACTTTTTTTTATTGAATCATTAGACTTTTTCTTTTTTAGCTCCGAGTATAGCATAAAGCTGTCAAAAAAGATCTATGTTTTTAGCTAATTTTTAGCTTAGAGGGCTCAACTTGTTTTTTTTTTTTAATCAAAGCTTGCTCGGTATACTTTTCATGAGCTCGGAATTAAAAGACCGAGTGAATAGAGAAAACAGCTGAGCGTAGCGAACTTCACTTTTTGCAAATGGGCGCATTTAATACATCAATTCCAGGTCATATTGTTTAATTTTCCCAGTCTTTGATTGGCCAGCTGTCAGATGAAAATTAAAAGTCTGTATTTAACTTTGGTACATTGAATGCAAATAATCGTATGACAGTTCCAATCGTAGGTGGAATAGCAATGAAAATGCAAAATATCCAGAAAGATCTGGTCCGCCTATAATAAATACCGAAAAAATTTATCTATTATGTAGACCCAGGCGAGACATTCGATCCAATCGATTTAGTGTCTTATGACCCGCCTCTTAACGCTGGTGCTAGCCCACAATATACTACAACCATACCCCGCGAATGCATTCTAATTCAGACCAAAGAACTCTGGTCTCATGGTGGAGGCTGATCTTCACTAGAAATCTCCCGTCATGCCAAGTGGGCAGACGGAGGCCTAGGAAGAAAACTCGCATCAAGGAATTTTTTATTAATTTTTTTTCTTTCGCGATATATTTACGACAAATTCACACATACTCCTTTATCCTTTTTGAGTTAATTTTACCCTATTTTGAGGGGTTGTAGTGCTCACTTGACTGTCAAGTAAGGATTACTAGGGGAGTTATTCCACCGACAAATTGCACAAACTTTTGATTTCTTAAAATACCAAGCCCAGCAGAAAGCGTAAATGATACTGAAAGTCTCCACTTCTAGACCAGTAAAAGCACAAACAATTTGGGTTTGAGGATCCCTGAAATTTGAACACGCTTATTTTTATGACAAAAATTGATAATCTTCACTTTCTTGTTACTTAAATAAGTTTGTGTTACATACCCACATCTGCAAATTTTAACAATTTTATTTCAAAGTCGTTTCAGTAGGTACATATTCAAGAAGTTCATAACATTTGGTATACACGCACAAATTGTAACATTTAAAGAAAATGGCAGTTTTAGAAAAAAAAAATTAAAACCCCTCCATTTTCCAGACAACTCTTTCTTTTCACCCAAAATTACGGTTATATTCAACAAAACTAAATAAAAAATTTGATTGAAATCTGAAAGCAGAAGTGAAAATTTCGTCTAACAACTCCATTCCCCTGTCAATCTGGGAACTGGAAGTGTCAGTCAGAAGTGGTCGCTAGAATAACTTTTTTTTTTTACATTTTTGGTCAATAGTTTTTAGTCCCGTATATGAAAGTAAAACAGCAGTAAACTTCTACAACACTTCATTTGCAATTAGCCCTTCACTTACATCAATATTTTATTGATATTATTTAAAATTGAAAATACTTGCCTAATTAATGTTCTTCGATGAAAATAATAGCTCTGTTCCAGAGATTTTTGAGCAAAAAATGCAGTCGTTCAAATTTGACATCTTACCTTTGTCAAAGTAGTACCTATTTGATCGACCAAAAAATTTCATGTGCAAAATTTGCCAGGAAGAAGAAATCTTTTACTCTCTGGTAAGAACCCACAAAAAAACAGAATCACAATTTGAAAAATCCTATCCCTGTCATAATATTCTTTACTTTCTTGACTATTTTCAATCGATTTGCTATTGTATAATAATGTATGTATGTATGTATGCATAGTATGTATATAAATTGCTAATGCTAAAAAACCTCGAAGCATTAAATTATTGCGAACAATAATTCTGAGATATCAATCAAAACTCTTTGAGGACACATGTGCGACACAAAAAAAGTTGTTAATCTTATGTTTTCCATAATTGCAACTATTCAAATTCAATTTGAAACAACTACAAAAAAAAAAAACAAACATCCCCCGCTCTAAAACATCATTTAAAACAACTTCATTGTTATCCGGACTACACGCCTCGATGTAATCACATTTTCAAAATTGAATATTCTCATATCTAAGTCTCGTTTAATTATCCATGCACAATGCAGTGTAATGCTGGATCTCTATGGGCGCATATAGGTTCATGTACAACTAGCTATGGTTAGATATTCTGAATTGTTCATGTAGTACGGTCTATGTTAATGTCACAAGTCATTTGTAGAACACAGGATCCTTCCGTTGCGACTCCGCAGTACTGTATGGAACTCGCACTGGGTACTATACTCTTGTACCACTACATATTCTCGTATTCTCAGGAAGGAGGTTTATTTCAAAAATTCTTTCACGTGCACAAGGATACTAGAATTCCATTGCAGTTCGATGCGCACATTTTACTCCATTCTTTTTGTTCATGAATGTTTTTTTTCTTTTTTAAATTTTTTTAACTCGAGACAATAGAAAAGTTCTACAACCTAGAACTGCAAAACAATGAACTCTTTGGCAGCGCGGCAAACATCTTTTTTATTCCCCCCACCCCTCCTGTATCATCATCATCTTTTGCTTCAGTGAGGAGTACCTACGAGTATATTGCTTTAGTTAGAATTTTATTTTTTGGAAGAGTCATGGTAAATCTATCAACAACAACTCTCTAGTGCTGCTGTGCTTGGGTTTTCTGTAAAGTTAACTTCAAAAGTTCATCTAATAAATTGCTAGAAATTACAAAAGTTTTCTCGTTGAAAAACAGAAGATATGAGCTTAACAGAGATATACACACGTGCTGCTTGTGTGACATATGAAGTAGATTCGGGGGTGAGAAGTGTAGCCCGCATCTAAAAAATATTCTACTTTAAGTTTCTATTAACTACAACTACGTTGCCCCCAGAAGTTGATTAAAGAAGGGAACGGGCATGAAGTATCGCATAGTGTTGTTCATTAATTTTGACTCTACAAAGTGAGCAGACATATTTTAGAAATGAACTCTAGGCAATCAAACTTAATTCAAAATTAATTTTATGTCGGTGTAAGGAAGTATGAACATATAATCGTTTCTTATTCTTTAGCAAACACAAAAAGACTTTAGAGAATGAATATTTTATAACTCTTGAATAATGTATGTACGTTGACGTCACACAAGAACTTTTCTTGACGAATCTAATGTATTTTTGGTGTTACAAGAAAGCACCTACATACATTATGAGCAAACACTAAATTTATCTAGTTAATTATGCCTAATAAAACAAAGATCTAAGTTTTAGCTTCAGGAGGATAAACAGTTTTTCGAACGTTGAGCTAGTTTTCTTAAAAACTTCATCATCTCAAATTTAACATTTGCCATTTTGAAGCACAACGACTAACGTACATATTTCCAAATTCATAAAGTATTATTACGTGCTCGAAGCTGGGAACAACAATTGAAATTGTCAATTTGCTCTGTCACTTAGCTTTGAGTTTCAGTTTAGAGAGCACTTATTTTATACAAATTCTTCGAAAAATTACTCGATATTTGATTCCAAAAAACTTGAGACGTAGGGCTAGGATTCTCATGCACTTAAAAATGGAAGATATGCGCCTAAAATATGTCCTTAAAAATGATAAACACGCACTTTAAACCATATACTTTACCTCATATCTAGAGTGCAGAACTGGAATGAATGAACATATGAATGCGCTGCTAGTGGAAGAGAGGAAGTTTTCCCAAATGTCAAAAATTGGCCGCGTTCAATATTAAGAAATCTTAAGTGCTTTCGAATCAGTTGTCACCAGCAATGTTTTCACGATGAATTTCAACAAATCCGAATGTAATCATTCAAAAGTGACGACAAAACTTTTTTATTAATTTGTTTTCATTGAATTCTTAAACAAAGAATTAAATATTGCGTGTGAACTTCTTTGAAACACATATTTTTTAAATTATATGTTTATTTTTTGAAAACATGCATTTATGTAAGACATGCGAATATACGCACTAACGATTGAATGCCATTTTAAAGGAAAATTCATGATTCGTAAAAATAATTTGGTCTTATGCTTTAAAGTTTATAAAATAAAATATGTATTTGCATTTAAATCCTAGCCCTCCAAGCATATAAGAAAAGTTTTTGCAAATTTAATTTTCCACAACTTTGGTTATGTCGTGGATGGCCAGACCCATGTCCAAAATCTCAAAATAAAAAGTAAAAAAATATTATTGTCGTTCATTATTTTTTTTTTTGAAAAGTGGACATTTTCATCTGCAGTTCTTCGCTATAAGTATGATGTACATTTACGCTTTGGCATTTTGTTTCTTAATTAATTTCTTTTCACATGAAAAAAAAAAAACACACGATTAATATACCCAAACAAACCGTTGTAGTTACTTTAAACAGAAAAACTGACCTGTCAAAGAATGGAGTGTGTTCAGGTGATTGTTAAAAAAAGATGGCGTTTTGTTCCGAAGTGAACGAGTTCAGGTCGTGTAAGGTCGTGTTTACGAGTCGAGTAAGGTCGTGTTTACACCAGAAAGAAAAAGGAAATTTTTGAATTGGTGTTAAAGAAATTTTTGTTGTTGTTTTGTGATGTCGAAATAATAAATATATAATAAATATTGAATTTTTTTTTCAAAAAGACATTTTTTTTTAACAAAAAGAGGACATGTCTTCTTAAAAGAGGTTGTCTTGTCCGCTAAGTGTCTTTAAATTTTTTTGGGTAAAATTGATATATTTCGACTTCTGTTTTTCGCACTCAAGTTTATGCCTTATTTCTCACGAGAAGAATTATATTACCATTCCTAAAGACGCTCTTTAGATTGGATAGATTGGGTAGATTGAGACCGGTCTCACGACAGTTTCTGGACAAGAGAAGTGAAGAAGTCAGGAACCCCTCACTTTTCTTGTCCAGAAAATGACGCGAGACCAGTCTTAATCTTCAAAATCCAAACAGGACCAAAGTTAAAAACGACTTTGTGAAAAAACAGCTCTTTAGGGATTTAAAATATAAGTAAAATATGAAAAAAGTGAGCGTGACAGTTGATGGGATACACTAAAATGAGTTTTTTTTTTAAATATCCGTGGTGCTAATAAAAACAAATTGTTGAGTAGCTTTGGAATGATGTCAAAATAAACGAGATGATACTATTTTCATATCTTTGTTGCATTAATTTATAAAAATAGCAATCGTTTGCAAACATTTCTAAAGAACAAAATTGTAGAAATTAAAATTTTTAAAACTTTTGATGTACATATGTATTTTTACTCTTAAGTTAAAAACGAGTGAGTTATTAACTAATATCTAAAATGGTGCCCAACTTAAATCAGCTCTAATACCAAAAAGTATAAATCTTACTTCATGTATGGTATTACGGTGGATGTCAAAAAATGTCGTTGATTTTTGTTATTCCAAATGTTCACTGCGGGACTATATGAACATTGTTCATGCATAGATTTATTTATTATGTAAGTTAATTTATAAATTGAAAGCACAATTCAATTATACCACGAATTCCCTTGATGCCACAATGGAATGTTTTCAATTTTTCCATATTGACCTACCTTTTATTCTTTATGATGACATCCGCAGTCATTTCATTAATTTGATCACATAATCACAAAAGGAAAAAAATAAACCAAAGTAAACTCTCTACTTTACAAAAAAAAAAAAAACCATCGCCATTCGTTCTTTCAAAAGCTACATAATATCGGCCAAAAAAAAACTAGAATAAAATGTTTTAATTCAATTACAGAGGACTATTTTACTCGCTCGTTTCATTGGAAAGGCAGGACTAGGTCATTTGCATTCAGTAGTGTGCCATTCAGCTGCCATCAAAATTGCCAGCCGCCTACGCCCACATTAGGCCTATGTATATATGAATGCATACAAAATTGCTAAAATGGGCTGCAAATTGACGAAAAATAGGCAAATAATAGTAAGTATCTTCTCGCCTCATTTCTGCATGCACTATGTACATTTGCATTGCAGTATTACTAATGCTCTTCCCATCAGCATCGATGCAGCAAACTATCTGATATTATAAAACGTTCTGCTTCATGTTGGACCAGTACGGTTTTTTATTTAATAATATTTGTACTGACACTAACCACATTCACGAATTGAAAAATGGAACAAAACTATAGGGTGTTTTGACTATGATTATTATTTTTGTTGGTTCTTCAAACAGCGTTGCTGCATGTGATTTTTTTTGCATTTGTTTTAAATTCCAAACTGTTGATGTATGTTTTGACTTTTTAGAGACCACATTAAAATTTAATTTCGCATCTTCAGTACGATTATGATGCGAAATTAAATTTTAGGTGAAAAATAAATCAAAATAATAGGTATTTCAGCCAATTTCCAAAACATTTCTACGAAAAAACATCCACTCACACCAAACGAAACAAGAAACACCCTGTTGAAAATTATAATTCTGCCCATCATCACCCCCACACAGTTTTTCACCATATTTGCTGGCAATGTTTCAATTAAATAAGAATGATATATTGCTCAAAATGTGTAAAATAATGGAGTATGGGGAGCTTTGGAGAGCTTAAAGATGCATGTTTTCAAAAGTTGTTGGACACAGTTATTTGAAGACATTTTAATTTAAATTCAATTTACGGACATAGCCCAGCATTTTAAATCGAATGGGGAATGAAAAAGAGGAGAGTGGGGATGAGTGGTGGAAGGGAGCAGGGAGTAGTAAATATCGTTAAACAAAGAGAAGACCGTAACTTTAAACAGGTAGTACATTCAGACTTAACCAAAAATCGGATCGTCCAAATTTTGTAAAAAATTGAACTCTGCTGCAATGTATTGTTCCTAAAAGTCAAAATATAAAACATATATAAAATAAAAAATGCACCTCCTAGTTTTGATCGTTTGTTTTAATTCTTGAGCGCAAATGGGAATGATGGAGAAGGCTAACAAAATAAGTTTTGTCTAACCGTCCGTACTATCTGTTAGTCTATTCGTCTGTACTCTTTCTGTACATCGAGTTTGAATCTTAAAGTGTGGACCGATTTTTTTTTTTTATTTGGTGCAAAGCATTTTTATATGGTTCTCTAGACGAATAATTCGAATTTCCGTTTTATACTGCATTTCCACCTAACACTAATCTAAGATTAAATAAGATTTACCTCAAATCTTTTCCAATCTCGAAGATTTACCATACAAATATATTTTGTAAATCTTGGAGATTCGAAACTAAATCTTCCTAGGGCAGATACTTTTACAAATCGAACTTACCTATTATTATATGGCGCTGAAGGAATTCATTCGTGGCCGCATTCAGTTCTTCATAAATGATACCTTCTGTCTCACTTCCACTTCATAAGAAAAATATATCTTTTTCAATTTCTTTTGCGGTGAAAACACCAAAAAGATTTATCAAATCTGAACTGAGATAAACCTTTGGTAGAAATATAGCATAAGCTCATATTAAATGGTTTTCCATAAAAGGTTTATCCCAGTTAAGATTTAATAAATCTATTTTGTGTTTACATCGAATAAAATATTTAAAAAAGTCCAAAAAGAACTGAATGCAGCCACATAAGAATAGGTTAGCTCGATTTAAAAAGTATTTGCCGTAGAAAGATTCAGCAAGGTTGATTTCGAATCTTTAAGATTTACGAAATAAATTTGTATGCTTGGAGATTTGAAGAAGATTTGAGATAAATCTTACTAAATCCCAGATTAGTGTTAGGTAGAAATGTAGTATAAGATTAGAAATAAATTTTGTTAAATTTGACAAATACCTACTTTTACCAATTGAACTAACCTATTTTTTTTAGGACGCTGAAGAATTCATTCGAGGCTGAATTCAGTTCTTCATTCTTTGACACAAAGAAACATTCTATCTCTTCTATTCTCTGCACTTCATAAGAAAAAATGAAAGGCCATTTGCATTTTGAATGGCTGTGTCTAACTTAAGGTGTGTTCCAAAACGAGTTTCAAACAGTTTGAAACCGCCAGATTTAGTCATTTGTAGTGCGAAGTCGTTTCACAAATGATAGTTTGTACTTTTTCGGACCAAAGAGAGCGCGCATGAGAGAGGCAAAAATTTCCCCTACTTGACTGATTTGGTCCGAGAATTTTCTGGTGGCTGTTTTGTACCAGATATCAAATGCCAAATGTTCGTATGTCAGATTTAAAAAAAATGTCAGTTTGAAGTTAAATAACCAAACAGAAAACAAATAGCTAGGGTTACCCAAGTGCTACTTTTTTTTGTTTTGTTTTTGGTAAATGTGCATAATTTATTAATTTATTTATCTTTTTATCAATCAAATGATTTTCTTAAAATGCATCTGTCGTTTAGGCAAATCTTTTTCCGCAGAAGAAAATTTATGAAAATTTGTGTACCTCTTGTTTATTGTAGCTTTTTTAAACAAATTGATGTTTCATGATTTAATATGTACTTAAAGAATATTTCTTTGTTTAAGTTTACTCATTTTTATTCATAACAAAGATTTTGCGAACTTTAGTCCAAATGCGTTTCGCCAAGGTACAACAGTTGGACTCATCAGTAAGATGCTGTTGTATCCTTCTAAGACGCATTATTTGCAATCGATGGATACCGACACCTAATTAATTACAGCGCCAAAACACTGTAAATGATATTATTTTTGTTTTTACTTCTAATCATTCTTTAATCATTTTTATACTTGTTCGTTTCTTTTTTCTTAACATTCAGTTTCTGGTACAGTGATTTTATAAAAAAAAATTTATTGGCTTATGATTGCACTACGGCAGCTCTAGTCAAATATTTCTTTTTGAGTGGTGCAAATTAGTGCCCAAATCGTTCCCGACATTTTGACAGTTTTTCTTCTCTCTGAGAGGATTTTATTCCCAACTGCCACAATTTGATATACATATAGCCCGAAATAGTGCGAATTTAAGGAACACACCTTTAATCTTCTTGCTATCTTTTTGTGCGGTAGAAACACCAAGTAGATTTATTTAATTTGACGTCAAATAAACGTCAATTTCAACGCATATGATATTTTCGAACATGTGGCTTTAGCAATCGGTATTATTAAACACAATGCTAATGCAGCAAAAACATGTAACCATTTTCGTTTTTGAACAGAATTCATTTTCAGTATTCATTTAACATAATTTTGCAAAAGCATTTTTGACGCAGATACCGTTTTCGAAAACGGCAGGTTTTTTTTGATGTTTTTTTGGGGAAATCTGTCTTATTTTTTAATTTCCGATGTGGCTTTGCTCGGGAGGTCCAATTTTCGATGACTTGGTCGTATAAATCCGAATGAGTTTGTTGTTGACTTTGATGACATCAATTACCTGCGGTTTTTTATTATGCAAGTGACTTCTGTTCTTAGCGATTGCTTATCTTATTATATTTTTTAAATCTTTAATAATAAACCCTTTCGCTTTCCCATAACCAATTAAGTCTTTTCACGCTCTCATTTTCATAACGCATCTATTTATTTTGACACTCAATTTGAAAGCACATGGAATACAAATTCTTAGTTACAACTACAAAAATTTAATCACCTTTAAACAAAACCATAAGTCCCAATTCTCATTGCTTTTCGCTACTGACCGAAACAATTCTCAATTCCATTTCCTCCTTATGTATATTATTTTTGTCTAGG
This sequence comes from Dasysyrphus albostriatus, assembly GCA_946251815.1. Taxonomy (NCBI): domain Eukaryota; kingdom Metazoa; phylum Arthropoda; class Insecta; order Diptera; family Syrphidae; genus Dasysyrphus; species Dasysyrphus albostriatus. The sequence continues at coordinate 147,720,618 of OX276336.1, forward strand.
GTTCCTCTTACCGTTAAATTACATTTTGCACCAACAGCAACAAAAAAAAAATATCCTTTCTTTCGAGAAAGAAAAACGTTTTGTTTCCGTCAGTCACTCAGTTCGTTTCAACTTAACAATACCCAACTCATTTCTTTGGACATAAGCCAAAAAGAAATCGTTATTCCCATTCTGTTGTTCAACAATAACAAATGACATCTCTTTAAAATAAACTAAAAAATAAAAATTAAAAAAAAGAAAGCCCATCTCCTTCCAACCAAAAAAAGAAAACAACAAAAAAACTATAGAAAGATGTTAAATAAAAAAAATTCAATTCTACTCCGACAACATCATCAGGGTAACATGTAACTAAATGGAAGGAAAGTTTTGTAGGGGGAGAATTATAGTCATGTTAAAATTGTAATAGCAAACAAACGGCCACGGGGAATCCGCATCCAGGATCAAAACCATTGCATAGAATAACACGACTGAACACACGAGCACACGCTCACATACTCACTTAAATTGTTTCTGATGTTGCACACAAGAAATAGACGTGAAGAAGGACAAAGGAAAACCTAAACAGCAATATAAATGAATAAACTTTACGAAGCAAATGATTATTGCCTCCGAGGAATTGCCTGTTTCACCCCACCCGAAATGTCCTGCCAGCTAAATCAAATGCTAAACTAATCAGGAAGGGTGACACAGACGTAGACACTGCCACTGCCAATGCCTTCTGTGACACCTTGTGTGCTAAAGCACAGGCAATATCCTTAATAAGAAAATGGAACATTATAATAAATAGCCCGACTTCCAAAAAAGATCGAAGTCTGGAAGAAAACAGACAAAGCAAAAGGTGTCTCATCTCATCCCGACGGGGTATCTTTCACACTAACAAAAGAAAAAAGAATCGAGTCCCATATGTGTTGTTCCCAAACGAAACAAATAACTGCTTTACGTTTAACCTCATATGAAAATATGTGTGTACAATATGACCCAATTTCGGAACAAAGCAAAGTAGCACGAATGAGCACATCTTCTCTATAAACGAACCTGGGACAGGGAATCCTTTTTGTATTATTTTATATGTGCAGAGAAATTGTGAACCACCGCAAATGCAAAGTAAATAAATGGTGAAACAAAATGTATATATTATGTAGTTTGTATCTAGGCAGAGAGAAGGAAAAAGGACGAAAAGAAAATTCTCAAAGCACAAAGTTTGTGCGGAGACAGAGAGAACACATTTCTATTAACTAACCTTAGAGTACCGTTTTGTTGGTATAACATTAAAGCCTCATATATGCCAGGACATGCCCTCTAGCAAACCAAAAAGAACGCAGCAATAGTGATTGTGCGGTGTTGAAGACCGTGCTGAACCGCGCCACGCCGACTTAGGGAAAAAACAGGGCAAAATGGGTTGCTTATAGAGAAGACAACAAAGGTGATATTCGTGACAATAGACAAGCAAAGTCAACCCAAAGCACGTATACTTTGTTTAAAGAGGATCTCAAAAGAAGAAAGGAACAAAAACAACAGTGGCGATGTAATGCTTGCACAAGCTTCAATGAATTTCCGCGAGATTCTTTTGATAAAAGATACCTACTAAAAGTTTTTGTTTTTTCAATATTCAAAGAATTTTCGTTTTGATTATTATTTATAGGTCGGTCGGTCGATTTGCTGAATTCTTTACGAATTTATTTTTTTCATGCATGGTTTTATGACTTTCTTCTTTGACTTCCGGGTTTCTTTTGAGCTTAAAGTTTTATTTTTGTTTTAAAGTGAAGTAATACTTCAATTGTGTTAGGTTTCTTAATAAAAATGTAGTGACAGCTAAAATAATAGTATTCAAAAATCTTATTAACTTTGGATGAATTTCCAAAATAATTGTTTTCAACTTTCACTTTTTCTAATAAAATATTTTTTAACAAACTCTTTAAATCAAAGACAGACAGCAAGAAGTTTTATTTTAGCCAAATTATTTACTGATTGGCTGCTAAATCCAGTTTTGGAATAAAAACTCGACCTATAACTCGTATGAAACGTTGCCATTTCTTCACAATGAACAGAACGATTTTGAGCTAAAACTTCAATTCTTTTGTAAAAAGTCATACAATATAACTTTTTGAGTAATTCTTTCAATTACTCATACGCCAGAGTGAACCATAAACTTTTTTGTCAGAGCCAATCAACAACTTTAATTCGTTTCCAAATGAAATTTCTATAAGAGAAAATCAGCTTTATTTTGAGTTTCACGTGGACAACAATTTTTTAACTACTCAAACGACACAGTGAACCATGAACTTTTTTCTCAAAGCCAACCACTGTCTTTTATTCGTTCTGAAATGAAATTCTATAAAAAATAAACAGCCTCATTCTGAGTTTCACGTGAACAAAATCTTTTTAAGCAGCGCATACGCCACAGTGAACTTTAAAATTTTTTTCAGAGCCAACCAATTACTTTTTCGTTCCGAAATGAAATTTCCATAAAAAAATATTAAGGCCTTATTGTGAGTTTCACGTGAACAACGATCTTTTTAATTACTTATACGCCTCAGTGAACTATTAACTTTTTTCAGTGCCAAACAATAACTATAATTCGTTCAGGAATTATATTTGAAAAAAAAATATTGAGTGTGTTTTGCATGAAGAAGTATTTTTTAATTACTCATCCGCCATAGTAAGCAACTAACATTTTTCAAAGCCAGCCAACAACTTTAATTCGCTCCGAAATGAAATTTCTATAAAAAATAATCAGCCTTATTATGAGTTTCGGTCGAACAACAATTTTTTTAACTACTCATACGCCACAATGAGCTATTTTCTTTTTTTAGAGCTAGGAAAAATTGACATTTCACTTTGCGTGTGCCTATTGTAATTTTCACCCGAAAAACGAAAATTCAGATTAAGAGCTTAATTTGTCACTTATTTTTTGACGAGCAACGAAAGAAAAACAGAGGGTACTGGTGCCTTTTACGCAAGTTTTCGCTGAAATATTTTTCATGTGAAGCTGACAATGAGGCTGAATTTGTTTGTATTTCCGGACCATAACGAAAATTTCTGGCGGTTAATTATTTTACTAGAACAAAACTTGAATATTTTTGTCAACGTTTACATTTGCAAATGGAAATAATTAGCAATTGCTTTCTTTTTTTTTTAATATTTGTTACTGGCTCAAGTCGTTGATGAAAAAGGAGGAGTTCTTGAACTTCTTTATTGGGATAGTCTTCTAGGTTTGTGATTATTCTCCCGAAAAACTGCAGCATATTGATCTAGAAATATCAATTTGAGTTCCTGTGGCACAGCTTTGGTTGATATGAACTTTTTCGTCCGTATAAGTGGTGGTGTCCAGTGCAAATGATGAGTTGTTTGTAAAAAAGCAGAGCGTAGGCCAGAAATTAAGTTGACATTTTCCTCGAATTTCAGCTTGTGACTTGTAAGAGACACTAATTCCCAAGTACTTCGGTGTTATCATGAAATTTGGCTTCGATGAAATCACAGCGTGTTGAAAACCCTCATCTTTTTAAAACAGTCAAACATAGTAACGGGTGTTCGAAAGCAAATATGATCTGTTTTGTTCAGTCCCTATTTCAGATGGTATTTCGAAAATTCATGTGAACACAAAATTTTCTGTGAGTATGAACTTCATGAAACTTTTCAACAACACTGTTTTATCCTATTTATTTTGTTCTTACTTTTGTCACTTCTCATTATGGTCCAGCAGGCCTATATCCTGGGGGTAATAGTTTGCAGAGTGATATTAAAATCCTTAACTTAGTTCTCTGGTATCTGATGAACCCCACTCTTAGTGTAAGTAGTTTAGAAACGTGGTTTAGTACTTTTTGTTACTTTACTGTCATATAAACTTGCTAAAAAAGATCATGTATTCGTTTTTCAAAAAAAAAAAAAAAAAAATATAGCTAATTTTTGAATATTACTTTTGACTTTCTATTTGACTTTAAGCTTAGTTTAATCTCAACTAATAACTTATAGTTATAACTATCTAACTAGCCCCTTATGGGTGTTCTGTTATAACTTACTGCTAATGGTCCCCGGTCTTAATTTTTTTTTTTGATTCATATATTTTCTCATTTTTTTCAAGAAGCACTAAAAACAAAAAAACTATTACATATTTAATTTAAAATTTAGTTAAAACAGATGTTGAATTTTTTGTATTTTAATATTTCACACTTAAAGAGTTTTTCTCACGCAGAAACCTTCGACCAGGCCTTGTACTTTTATTAAAATCACTGCTGTCCTAAAAAGAAATTGACTTTGAAAGGCCTTCCCATTGTGTTGCCATTGACACAGAGTGCGCAGTGGGGAAGAGAATTTTGTTAAAAAAAAAGAGGTTAAGATAAGAAACTGGGTCAGCATCAGCTTCAGTAGCAATTCGGTATCCTTTTCGTAATTTCATATGAAAATGCATGTACACATTCATAGAGGTAGAGGTACATAACAAATAAGGACGGACGACCAAAATATTCATTCCTATTTTCCTTCTCAAGGCGTTATTTGATGGAGTAAACACCATTTGCCAAGGGTTGAGGTTTATAGGCTTCAATTTTCACTCAAGCCTGTATTGCTGTTACGAGTATACCTACATATATATGTATGTATGCGAATATACATATGTTTTGGTCTTTGGGATACTGTCCTTACTTTTTGAATGGGGCTGCTTTTGTTTGGACACAGAAATGGCGCTACACGTGGTCATATTTGGCCATTCAGTCTAAACCAAAGTAAACCAAACACTACAAGAGAAAAGAAAATTGGAGAAATGTAGTATTTCTTCGTTACTGTATATCATTTGTATGTGCCTGTGTATGAAATAAATACACACACTCATGCAACCATTTTATGAACATGAAAATCGTGTAAAATTAAGGGTAAAGCAATAAATGTCATTCGTGGGAACAAAAGGAATTTATTGAAGTGTTTTTTGCACCGATATTATGCAGAAGGGGATATACTATGAAGTTCGATTTCATTGTATGAATTTATAGTATTTTAAGGACAAAATAAAAACACTTTTGTATTGTTGCATTATTTTATTTGAATATGCTATTTAATCAGCCTAAACGCATACAAAATACGTAAGAAGGTAAAGTACCAATGCTTTGTGGTTAGTATTTATGAGATTATGTTTTTATTTTGAACATGGAATTGGGCTTATATATAAATGATATCGATGTCTATTCGAACGTATTTAATATCGTAGTTCTATTCATAGGTAAGAGAGCACTATTTATTTTAAATGTTAAGGGTCTTACTCTTGCAAGGTATTAGAAATTCCTTGATTTAGTAAAAGTAAAGGGTTCAAAGTAGGCGCTTCTAGGGCTTATAACAAATAGCTTCTCAGTTCAACAAATTCTTAGGATCGCAGTTGGTAACTTGTTTTTCAAGAATTCTATTAAAAAAACTTGAAAGTAAGGGATTGAAAATGACATTCTGTTTGTTATAAATTCTAGAGAATACAAAATAAATCAAGACCTGTCTAAGTTCATCAAATTAAAAACAATGGTTCAAATACTATAATCGTTTTGGTGACTTAACGCTGTGTAGTTAAATCGAAGTTTACAAAAAATCGCATTTTAATAAAACGAACTTGATAAAAATTAACACTGCGGTCATGTTAAAATCTTGCAAATAATTTTGTTACCAGCATTTAATGTTGAAATAACATGATACTCGTATTTTGTGAAATTGACAAGAGAATTAAGCCATGAATATATATATGAACGAAAAAAACGACATCGGGACATTTCAACATTTGCCTTGACCAGCCATTTTGCATTGAGCTATCCTACCACCAGACATTTGACATTTCTATATAAATTATCGATTATACATCGAAAATGGTAGTCTGGCAATGACGTTTTTATTAAGACAAAAGTTAAATCCACTTAATTATCAGAACATAGCTAACTCTTTATGGACTTAGTTGTTGTTAAATTTGACATGTAAATTGCTTTGTTTTGCTGTCGTTTTTTAAGACAGTATTATTTTGAGTTGCAAAAAAAAACACAACTATGTATTATTAAAACCTTACAAGTTGTCCGAGTTTCCTAAAACTTTTCACGAAAAAGTACATCTTGTAGATTTAACAAGACATCATTCTTGTTAATTTTATACCTGATGTTTTTGTCCGAGTGTTCTAGAAGATTTCTAATGAACAAAGTCATTGAAAACTGCTATGTTCTTCTGAGATTTTTCAACTTTGAATTGACAAAGAAAAACATCACATTTTTACGACAACCATCAATATTTTTGATAAACCATTAATTTATATCATATTTTGAATCTATTATGGATAGTCCTACAGACAAAATTGTTATTATTCTTGTCAAAAAAAAGGTTATCTATTAATTTTCAGTCAGTTACAAATTCATAGTTTGTAGATTTGTTTTTTTCTTTGTTCCTCTGTTTATTTTTCACTTCGTTTCATTAGTATCTTTAGTAAAAAAAAACTAAACGTGTTTTGATACCTTTGAAAGGCTTTATTAATTATCAAAATAACTTCTTCAAAATCGATAATAAAGCAGTAAGCGAAAACACATGTCCCTAATAAAGCAAAGCAACAAAAATCCAAACTACCACCAAACGTCATCCAAGTATGTGCCCACGTGTCGCCATTGCCACCATTTAACATTTATACGGGAAATCCTGCCAACTCATTGAGAAATTTACCATCACCATGAGCCCCCTCTCCCCCTCCCCCTCCCATCGGATCAAGACACAGAGTCATCAGCCAACAAAAGTTCACCTTTTGCCGTCAGCCAGGACATTCAATAAATTTTAAAACTTTATAACATCCATCAGGACTATTTGACATCCCAAGTCAATTACACTGTGCCATTCTGACTGCATATGAAAAGTAAAAAAAAAGAAACGAAAAATATATCGCTCTTTGTACAGTGGCATAGATTGACATTTTGTGTAAGTAAAAAATATAACACAATTCGGAATGAACTTAATAAAAATCAAACCTAGTAATCTCTTGGCGTAAAATTTAAAATATGTTTTAAAATAATTTTCAAATTATCAAAAAAAAAAAAAAACATAACAATAATCTTGCCATCATTTTTGTTTTGAAGTTTTGGAAGCAGAAGTTTCGTATTTTGCTTCAGAACATGCATGTTCAAATGTTCCATATTGCTGTTGCATGATATCTGGCTGGAAGGACCAAAATATTTGCATATTTATTAAAGGTTTAAATCGCTTCCTAAAAACTAAACTCTTAATATCTCCAAAATCAAAAAACTTACAAAACGTTCTGTAACGTAACTTTTGTAACTTTTCTGCATCCCACTATCTAAAACACTTTATCCATATTATACTTATGTAAAATATGATCTGTTTGGTTTGTTTTTCGCAACTACTGCTACTGTTTTAATTCTGCATTTAATTAATTAAATGTCACAATATACTTAGTTAAAAAATATTTTATTTAGTGAAAGTTTTGGTTTTAGTTTTAGTTTTATTTTTTGTTTAAGTTTTGAGTCCAAGTTTAAGCTTTTGTTTTTTTTTTTTGAAGAAGGAAATATACCTAATAAATATTTTATGCTTAAGACTTTTACGAACAAAAATTTCCACCGACAATGACAAAATATACTCTTCTCCCTTACAATTTTATTCATCTTTCCTTTTAGCGCTTTTATCACATCTTATCCAAATAACCCTGTAAAGCGGACATAGACCCCAAAAAAAGAGGGTGGCAAAATATTGCATAGAAATGATTTATTGAATATAAAATAATCTATAAATTTCTGAAAGAACACAACCTTAAATTATATAAACTGGCAATTAGATGTACTTTTTAAAATAGTAGGATTTAAAGTAGAAGATGATTTGCTCTGATTATAATTTATGCATGTTTGTGAAAATTTAATCAATTTCCATGGAGTGATTAAGATTTTATCAACCCATGACCGCCTCTTAAAAAAATTAATAGAAATTTAGATTTGGTCCACAATTTATGACTCTTGTTGTCACAGTACTCCTCCGTTCAGCATAGTCTAGTCCTTATTCGTCGGCCGCCCATCAGGTGAAAAAATAATACAAACTCAAATTCAACCTATGCCCCCATTTTAACCTCACTCTACCCAAAAAAAAAAAAAAATAAGAATACAACAATGAGAAAAAAAAGAAAACATACGAATGAAATGAGACTTCCTTCGTTTACCACAAAAAAGATTTGTCATTGCAGTAGAATCATATTTTTTTTGCTTTATGAGCCTACTACAAACAATTTGCGGTGTGGCTTTTATTTAATGCTACAACAGTACTGCATCCTTTTGGCATAAGGCTTCTATACATAATATAGGTATTTTCGGGTATAATAATGATGAGGCACACAGAGATAATTTATGGCTCCCTTGATATTTGTATTTAATGTATTTTCATGTACATATTTTCATCGAAAGCGATTAGTTCTCCCGATAAATATGGAAACCTACGCATTATATTCCAGATGGGAGGATAAAAATATCCTTGCGTTAGCAAAACTATAATACTACTTCTGGCAAAATGTGTTTTTGCTGAAAAAAATATGTTTTTGTCTTTTTTTATGTGTTCCTACACAATAAAGATGAGAATCTATCACAGCTTTTCTGATATCCTTTTGTCCTATTGGAATATTTTTTTCCTTTCTCTGTATTTTTGTTGTTGCTGTTGAACTTTGGTATGAGTAAAATAGGCGAGATATACATATATTCATTGGCAAAAAGGACATAGTTCGAACAAGTATGATGGGGTTTTGGGCTTTGACTTGGGGGTGAGGCAGATATTTTTCGATTACTCGCATATGAGAATAATTCCCAATCCGTTTTTTGTTTGCCTCGTATCTGTGTCGCATTCAATTGGGAGCAGCATTGAGAGTGCTGATATGTGTGTTTCGACTTTCGAAAAGCTGTGAATCTAGGGTGTTCAATTTAATGACCTAATTTTAAGGATCTACTGTGACAGTAAAAAGTACTAACACAATGCGCCCGATAGATAGATAATTGGAATTTTTCAAATGCAAACAAAAACCTTCGTACGAACATGTATATGTCTGTTTGACAGATTTCAAATCACTTCACTTGTGACAGCCCGAAACATTAACTAAACAACAGACGAATAAAAATAATTTAGCTATTTTTTTGTTGGCAGTTCTTCAAACGCTTTTTTTTTTGTCGAGAATGCATATAAAAAAGAAATGCAAATATAGAAATGCTTATCGGTGCAGTGGGAGTACGTCCAACAATCCGTTATGCCGCAATGGCATCAAAGGATGTGACAGCAGCACGAAACGGAATCAAGACATTCCCGGTGGGGATAAATGTGTCAACACACAAGTATAATTCGTTTTCTCACTGTTGCTGCTGTCGTTTTTTTCCATATTTCATAGTCCTCCCATTTTTAAAGGATCCGCATATCTATGTATGTCGGAATAATTTTCGTTCTTTCTTTCTGTGCTCAATATTTAACCACTATACTATCTACTACTGGAGATGGGTGTTGGGGACATTTTTTTCAAGAGGATAATAAGCCAATAGAAAGTGATATAATTTTGTTGATGTTGGTGTGATGAAAGCAAACACACAGTGTCTCTAGTAGTAGGACGCATACTAAATGCCTTATTTAAGAGATGATGGTTTTGCACTAGACCTTAACGATGTGCTAATGATGTGATATCAGTCGATTTTTTTGTTTCTTTATCGAATAATTGGGTTAAGGGTTCAAAGATAAAGTTTTACGATGGTTAAGCATGAGATAATTTGTGCAACCAAGTGATTCGTTGTTTAACGCAAAATATATTAGCCCACGAGAAAATATTTTATGACACGTTCTGGAAGTAAGAGTATTTTTTTTTATGAAAACCAAAGACTTTTTTCGATGCATGATTACAAACCAGTTTGAAGGGCTGATAATAAGGACAATTTATTAAGATTTTTTAAATAGGTAGACGAAACTGTATTTTATTTCCCAATTTCGAGGCAACAATAATAATAAGTAAAGCATGAAGATCGGTGAATGAATTCGGCTCATTTAGAATATTGGAAGCAACTTTATAAACCAATGGGTCTCTAAGGCTCATTTGTGTCCTTCTTCCGGGGTTAAGTTCTAGTTTACTTCTCAAACATGTTAATTTATGTTTGTGTGAAGCTAGTTTGGAATTACAGTTTTCTTCGGCGTAATGGACTAGCCATTGAACTATCACTCCGCATTGAAGATCTGGTTTCAAATCCGTTATGAAATTAAAACTGTCATTTTAATTGTTTTTCTTTGTCAAGTGCAACTTTGAGAGTGATTTTAAAATGGATGTGTTCGTTGACTGCACTGCAAACATAAGACGGTGTTTATACGACCTCCAGGTGAGGTGACTCATTTTGACGTCCCTCTTTTCAATCTCATTTCCACTTCTTGAAAAGAAAGAGATGGCGAGAAGAGGCATACATTTTCAAAAAAACTAAAAACTTCTGCCTCACTTTCTTTCCAAAGAGATGAAAGTAAGATACAAAATGAGTCGCCTCACATGAAGCTCGTATAAACACCGGCTAACATAGTCGAAAATTGCAGTATAAAAGTTTATGCTTGGCTTACACTGTAGTTGAAGTATATTTCTAATCAATTTTTTTCGAAAGTTAAGGTGCATAAAATCCTGTAAAAATCCTGTAAGTAATCGAGTCGGTCGGATTTATATTTGCAGTAAAATCTTTTTGGAAACAAGTCGAAATGATAACACTGCTTGTAAGCAAATAATCAAATAATACACTGCTTGTAAGCACATAATCCTAGATCATTAAGCAAAGCTGTCCTCATGCTAGTGCGAATGATGTTCAGTTGCAAAGTTCTTTTGGGCGTTCAGGGTCTCGGAAATTAAGGCAACAGTTGAAAGCACAGGTAAATCCATCTATTTCATACCGCAGAAATATATACCTAAATTTTTGTCAATTTTTTATAAGAGCATAAGAGCTGTCAGTGTGAAAATAACATAATAGGTTTGTTCGTTGAGCCCTGAAGTTACCCTGGGTTCTCTTCGAAGCGTTTTTTGAAAACCCTGAACTCACCCCGGCCAACAAATTCTGTGTTTTCTGAGACCCAGGGTAGCCCTGGACTAGCCCTGAAATAGATCTAGGTTTTTTCCTCAGTCGAGTGGCATTAGGTTTTTTGTTGTGGATTAAAGTGTTCTATTTAAATACTTTGGTTTTTGAAATATAAATTCAAGGAATACACAAATTTACTTTTATAATAACAAATAGAAATGGGTAATCTTCAACAAACGAGCCTAATGGTTCAAACCAACAGAAATAGATACCAATGGATCAATGGATGAGGCACACACTGACAGTAAATACGTCTGTTCGTGTACTTTCCAAAACCGCCAATTCCTATCCATTTTAGTCCAAAGTTCTATGAAGTTCATAACAAAAATTATATTAGCAGTACTTTTGACTGAAATAGGCAGTTCTGAGAAGTACACGAACAGAGGTAATAATTGCTCACAGTTTCAATAAGTTCTGTTTGCATACTTTATTAGAAATGTTGTAGGTACATATAATCTGCAATAAAGCATAACTATATTGCAATTGATGTTATTTTAAAACTGCGCCAATGTTTTATGTATAAGAAATTGTGCAATTTCAAAAATATTTCCAAATTGCACTATTTCGCTGGGTAAGAAAATAGAAGGTTTACATAAGTTATGTAAAATTAAAATTGATATATGTAATTATTAATCTTAGACTTCTTAGATACTGACTAAATTTCCAGAGTACTAAATTTCACATCGGAAAACCTTTCGACTTGAAGCAAACACAATATAAATAGTCAAATCCACCCACGGTAAAGAAAAAAAATCTACTATACACCTTCCAGCTCAGGTTCTGGGTGAAGGCAACTTTCAATTCCCCAAAATAAAGTGAAAAAGCCCTCTCGCAAAATTAGACTGTTTTCATTTTCAGCTTATAATTTTTCTTTACAAATAATAATAAAATACTTGTTATGCTGTGTCACGTAATTTTATTTCTTGATTCCACTTTTCCAGCAAAGATAAATATTATATGCCTAACCTTGGAAGAATGTAGGATTCGAAATTATTGACAACGGAAAACATTTTTCAAATTGTCGTCACATAAATACCCAAACACCAATTTTTTACCCTCTGACATTTCCATGTTCTGCCTCTAATCTATTCTTTTGGATTTTGATGTTGTTGTTTTCATTTTAAAGCAAATCCTTTGGATTATGTTCAATTAAACTTAATTGCTTTCCTTCCGTTTCCTTTTTGCAAGAGTCTACCACTTTGAATAAAAATTACCATTATTTCTTTCGTTTCCTCCTCACTTTCCTGTTAAACATTAAAAAAGGAAAGAGAGAAAAAATACAAATCTAAAACCAATCTAATCATTCAATTTCCTTTTTATTTGCAGAAGAAATATCTCTGTCGACGGATGTAAGAGAACAGCAATCGGCATGTGGTTCGAATAGCAGCATCATTCCATCATTACTCCAGCACAATTGAAATATTCATTCAAACAGAAACAGAAACAAAAGAATAAGGACATCAGAAGAAAGCTCAACAGAACCAATTAAACTGAGCAGCAATAGCAACAACAACAACACCAATAACTAAAGAAGAGAAAACCCTAGCCTTTTAGTTTAGTTTTTCTCGTCCTCAATATAAATCAACACAAGCAAAAAACATCCAAAGGCCAAAACCAACCCACAGCACTATTTAAGCAATATACCCTGTCAAAATACAACCCGTGATGATTCCAAATGTCTGTGGAGTGTGATAACGTCGTGTATCCTAGCCATCGTCGTTGTTGTCGTCTCTGTTGTAGTAACACCATCCGGAGCAACAATCTCTGCCATTTAATGAGAGGACATTTAAGCGCGAATCGAACTGAATTCGTTTTCAATTTCGAATTCGATTTATCTGTGGCACCACCATAACCTCTACTGCAACAACTGTCCGCTGACGTGCCACACAAAGGAATCCCCCCCTGTAACTGCAAAAAATAACGCAAAAAAGGACATATATTACAACAACGGTGTTAAGTGTAGTTGAGAATAAAAAAAGGAAGAAGAAAAACTACCCCCAGTAACCGTTTTTTCCTTCTTCAATGAATTTATTGTGCTGCTGTACGATGGCGCCCAACACCAGAGTAACCAGGAAATGGGAACACTTTGCCGGCAGAAATAAGTTCTACTGTGATGGTATGCTAATGTCAGCACCGCACACAGGAGTGTTCTATTTGACGTGTGTGCTGATTACGGGAACCAGTGCTCTCTTCTTTGCGTTCGAGTAAGTTGTCCTTCAAATGTAAATGTACATAAATAACTATGATACCCATTTGCATTATCCTAGATCCTTTGACAGTGAAATGTGGAGATGTTGTGCTGTTGGTTGGCACACAATATGTGTACATAGTACATGCACCGCTCTTTGTGCTATGTGCAGCAAAACATCTCCACTTTTTTCCGTTGTGTATATTCTTTTATTTTCTTTTTTCTTTGCCATTGCAGTTGTCCTTTTTTAGCAACGAGAATAACCCCAGCTATCCCAGTTGTTGGAGCTGTGCTATATTTCTTCACAATGAGCTCTTTACTACGTACTACGTTTACGGATCCTGGCGTAATCCCTCGGGCTTCCCAAGATGAAGCTGCATACATTGAGAAACAAATTGGTAAGTGGTGCTCCGATGTACACAAAAACTCTCACAAGAAAGCGTTCCTTTTGAAATATAAATTCTTTTCTTTTTCTTTTTTCTTTTTCATCTCCTGCTAATGTAGAAGTGCCAAATTCACTCAACAGTCCCACATATCGGCCTCCACCGAGAACAAAAGAGGTCCTCGTTAAAGGACAAACGGTCAAATTAAAGTATTGTTTCACATGTAAGATTTTTAGGCCACCTCGGGCATCACATTGCAGTCTATGTGATAATTGTGTAGACCGTTTCGATCATCATTGTCCTTGGGTAAGTTTTTTTTTAGATGTTGTTTTGTTTGCTTCTTCCTTCTTATTTTATAAAGTATTTTTTTTTTCTTCTCTTTTGTTGTCGTCCCACTTAGGGTTGTCTTTAAATGTGATTAGAAATGGATGAGGTTGCTGGGGACGAAGGAGAAGAAGATTGTTCTTTTTCTTCGGCTTTTATTAAATCTAATTTGATGCGACTGATGATAGCATGAACTCGACGATAATAATATACGGATCTAGATGCTTTTTAGATAGAAAAAGGAAAAAAAAAGTAGTCAAAGGTCAACGCCTGGAGATACGTCTCATTGTGTGTGACTTAAGGTCGTTAAGTCTGCGTGAATTTATAGCTCACGTCAACAACATTATAAACAAGTTTTGTGGTTTGCCTCTTGAAATTTTTTGTATTCTTGTCAAGAAAAAAAATCTTACATTTCCTTCCACTTGCATATCAAGCAAATTTACTGTATATCATGTTGATGCCGTTGAAAAATGGTGTCTCTGATAAGGTCAGACCCTGATTTCCTTACTCAGTATGTAAATGGAATTGATTTTTTCCTTGAAGGCTTTAGGTATAGGGTGAGCATTTTAGTTCCTTTCAGTGGTATTAACTGATAAGCTTTTAGACTTGCTAATAATGTTTGTCTAAAATTATTTGTTATTTATGATATCGTTTGTAAAAAGTTAAAATTAGCTTTTTTTGACACTGTCTATTTTTTAAATTGACTCCCCCATACGAAACCAAGTCTGCATTAGCATTTTGTAAATTTGAAGACTGTCATGTAAGATAATCCTCTTTGCATACAATTTTCATCCTCACAAGATTTTTTATCTCATCCCAGATTTCGACCCTATACGATAGGCCTTTTTAAGTCTTTAAATAAATGTGAAAGTATTTTGTTTGAACGTTGGTATTTCATCCTACTAGAGCTTCTTGGTATATTATAATTCGTGGATTAGGTACGTAATAGAATACTTTTTTAAAGCAAAACGTTGCGTGGGCTAAGCGATGGGAGGGGAAAATAACTAGTATTAAAAGGTACCTATTCTCAATATTGAATAGATTTTTTTCCTCCCGCAATAAATTTCCGCAGAACAAAAATTCCGTAAAAATGACGTACCCCTGAAAAACTTATCACCAGTCTTAATGAACTCTGAGGGAAATTGCTGAGTGCCATTCCATTCTAAAATAAACTTATATAGCAAATATACAGAACTCATAGGAGACAAACGCCGATATTTATTATTTCTTAAGTTTACTTAAAATAAGTAACCATAAGCATAAGCATAACCATTTACATGTAGATATATATATCGCATATCCCCAATTTGTTCATCGAAACCACATACTTTACTTAAATTAGGGTTCTCTTGGCCTCACATAATATACTTCGCCAACTAACTGCATATCTAGCTCGCTATTTTCAAGTCGGCGCAGGTAAACTTCAATTTGATCACTCCAACGGAAATGGGGTCTGCCCTTTTTCTCATTCCTATGGTTTGACGTTGATAATACCTACTATAGGCTCGAGCGTCGATATTCTATCGTTATTTGTTTTAATTAAGATTAAGAGATTCATATGGTTTTGTTTTTTAAGCTTATTTAAAATTATTTATTTTAATTTTTCTATACAAATTCTACAAAAATTTATTTATTCTACAGGTGGGCAATTGTGTGGGGAAACGTAACTATCGGTTCTTCTATATGTTTTTAGTGTCATTAGCATTTCTTGCTGTATTTATATTTTCATGCTCAGTAACGCATTTAGTTTTATGTAAGTATTACACAAAAAATAATACAACTTTTAAACAATTTGTTCAATTTGTTTTATTTTATTTCACAGTATTAAAAACGGAACAAGAAGTTTTCGAAGTGATTAAGAAAGCGCCATGTACTGTGATTGTAACATTTATTTGTTTCTTTTCGATATGGTCCGTTATTGGACTGGCGGGATTCCATACGTATCTGACAACTAGTGATCAGACAACAAACGAAGATGTAGTTTTTGAAAAACAAGTTCTTACAAAAGAAGCAGTATGATTAGGATTGTTGTTTTTTTCATTATTTAGCTAAAAGGATCATTTTCATCGAAAGGTGGACAGCGTGCCGTAAATCCATACTCTCGAGGGAATATTTGCCTTAATTGTTTTCACATATTGTGTGGTCCAATGACTCCATCATTAATTGATAGGTAAGAAGAATTTTAAAACTGAGAAAATGTTGCTAATACAATTTCATGAGACAATACATTTTTGATTTTTTTTTCTAGGCGAGGCATCGCAACCGATGACTTTATCATTCAAATGAACCAATCTTCCATGACGAACACCCGCAACCAACTCTCAGAAGTCATAAGCTCAACTCAAACCGGCATGATAACCAGTCAACCTATGTTAACTGGCAGCGGTGTGGGAGATATGAAACCTCGGTTATACGATGAGGTATTTATTCACATTTAATATAATCTATTTGTGCACAACTTTTTGCTTATATGCACATTTTTTCTTTTTTTTTTTCATCCATCACTCTCTTTATCTTCCTGGCTTGGTTACAAACAAAAAATATAATATCTCAATACACAACCTCATCTCTGCGACACCATCCAGTCAAATCCTTCCTTAGGTGCTTCTGGTCTCGGTGGCGGTGGCAGTGTCTATCGACCACGCAGCTATGATAATTTACAAAACGGTAAGTCACAACATTCACCTGCAGCAGCACAAGCTGCTTATCGTTTAAAGAAAAACATGCAACTACCATTATCGCCGTCTTTCGATCGGAACTCACCACTACCGCTTTTGCACAGAACTCTTATAAATAATCCACATAGTAGTAGTTCGATGACTACACATACATCGAATACAATAGCATCGGTCGCAAATGCACCTCCACCACCAGTGCCAAGCGAATTTAAATACTATTCGCCGCAACGTAGTTCCGATACGAATTTGGCGCGTTATCCATTTCATAAAAATCGTGCTGTCCGTCGCATGAGTACACAATCGGTGGACTCGACCAAAGCGACAGCCCAATATCAGCCGTTACCAATGCGTCCAAAATACAAACACCAAGAGGTCATGTTCGAATTGAAAAGTCCGACAAATCGACTAACGATTCGCGAATGCGATTTCGGTGGTGGCGGCGAACCGTGTGACGATGATCAATCGATCAAGGATAGTCAAATATTTCGTGTTAGCAAACGAAATCTTTATATGAATCATAGGAGTCCGTGGAAGGAGCGCGATCGTTATTCAAACCTTTACGAGTACTCATTCAACATTGACCTCAATTCGATTATAGAAGATGCTGCCGCAAGTGATTCTTCATAGTACCTCATTCAAGTAGTTGTTAATTTTGTTATATCATTGTTTATATTTATTTTTATACAATTATCTTCTAATTCTTCTTTGGAGTATTTTGTATTAACGTCCTTGTGATTAATTGAGGATTTGTTATTTTCTCTTTAAGTAAGACTATATACCTCTGACATTGTTGTACAATTCCATCATTATTTTAGCTCAAGTCAGCTCAAGTCCTGAATGGAATTTGAACTTTTGGATAGCAATTTTGAGTCTATTTTAAAATTAACTTACTTCTCTTATTGTTTAACAGCAAGGTCCCCCATGGAAAATAGTTCCATACATTTTTGACCTCAATCTGCAAAGTAATTTTTAGGTATGTCGAAGGTAAAATTGTGAATTGAAGCCATATTGCATCATGCAAACACTTGGTACTAGACTTGGGACTTAGTGTGGAGCGTGTTCAATTTAATTGATTTTAGCTAAAAGACGAGGACCTCAATAGGCAAATAATAAGTGTTAGATCGTCGATACGAAACAATAATTTTTGTTGGACTAAACGCTGTTTGGAATCTTCATAGAAAAGTTTAGAAAATCGGCAATATGAATTTTCATTTACTTCTGATATTATGCTTATGAAATCGAAAAAAACGACAGGATTGTGTTTTATTTAACTTATCCACTTTGATTTTCAAGTGTAGTGAGTACTAGGTTTTATAATTCGACTACAGTACGAGAAAAATAAGTTGCACCCACATATTTAGCCAGATTCAAATAGACTAGTAAAATTTCACTAAAGCAGAATGATGAATGGACAACTTTTTTTTAAAGATGAGGTATATAGTCTTATAAAAATGTATATTTTGATTTCATCACTTAGGCTCATTTGTTCAAACGAAACTTTTATACTTAGTTGCTACATAAGTGCTTATTTGACAGTTTACGTTGAGTAAAAAGTTGCACATAAAAGTTTAAATAGAACTAAAATATTTTAGTTTCGTATGAGCAAACGGCTCTAAAGATAAAAGTACAAGGTAGTTCTGTTTCTATATTATAAGTTTTTTTTTATCACAATTACAAATACGTCTCATTTCTATTTTTTTTTTTGTTTTTTAAACATAAACATTGTTGAACTTCCGGACTCTGCCTTAAGATATAAATAAATAAACAAAATAAGAATTAAAAATCTCTTCGGAATAAATTCGAAACAAAAATCAAAATCTCGGTAAAACAAGAATACTCATTTGAACCAAAGAATAAATAAACAAAAGTAGAAATGTTAACAAATTCTTTAGTCGTTTCCACTGTTAAAATAGAACTTTTAAGTTTTATTTTATTTCTTTATTAGTTTATAATTATTTTTTTTTGCAAAACTGTGTTAGCATATCACAATTTCCTGGTTTGAAATCGGTGATGCAATTACCACAAACAAACACTACTCATTTCATTATTTCATATCACTTGAGCTTACATATATGTAAATTTAGTTTTGTGCAAAGCAATACATAAAAACTTTTAGGAAAAGTTAAATAAAATATAAGAAAAATTAATAAACTTCGGTTTCAACATACTCGAAAAATTGATTCGAGTTCAATATATACAAACAACAACAACAACAAATAAAAAACTACAACTTTTTTATATATAGAACTATTAACAGCCAATAGAACTGCCATGATCTAATAATGTTAATCTATTATGATCAGATTTTTCTAATGATACTCTTCGTTTCCACCATGCGAGTATAGTGTTCCATACATTTTAACTTTGTGAGAAACATACATACATACTTGACTGAGTGAGTGTGTTTAAGTAGTGTATTTTTGGTATTGATGTTCCTGACGTTGTTTGAAAATATTTACACATTGGAAATAAGTAATTAAAAGATATTAGTGGACAAAAGCCTTTTTAGTTGTCAAAACTTCATTTCAATCAGCGCTTAAGCGTTTCAAATAAAAGAACTTTATCAAATTGTTAACTTAAGGAGTAGGGGGGGGAGAGGGTGTGGTTTCTTTTGCTACGATCCTATTACTATCTTCTTCATATTCATAGTCCCTGTTGTTATTTGCAAGCTGTTTAATTTTTGCAGGGTGATTGCTTAATCCAAAGCTTTAACTTTAAATTCACATTAAAAGTATTTAACGGATGTTAATTTTTATTATAGTCTTGCAATAATCATTTATTGTTAAAATCCTATTTTTATACATAGTTGATATTTTAATTCAAACATTATCCATAAAATCAATAAGTATAATTAGAGGTGATTTTATGAAGAATAACCTCGACAGTACGCTTGCATTTCACTAATTTTACAAGGCTTATCACAACACTCATGTGCAACTCCATGTCTTCGTCGGCGGATGTGGGCTAATCCATTATTTTCCATGTTCAAGAATGGCAACATATCAAGACTCAAGCCGAAGTTGAAGTCCTCACCGGTGTTTTCCTCAATTAGGTCTTCGTCAAGATTAACTGAAGAAAATATGTTTTTATGATGATTTTTTTTTTACAAAAGTAAATACTTTGTAAAAATATACTTACGAGAGCTTCGTTTTGTTTTGTATCCTTGGAAGCCGTTTGGACACACCATATCCATTACTTCTCGTAATTTGTGGCCACAAATTCTTTGCTCGCTAACCGTAAAATCAATTGTTTCTAGACACACAACAAACAGGAGTATAGCCCCGATCCCAGAAAAGATTTTTGAAAATGACATTTCTTAAGAATGAATTTGAATGTGTGAAGTTGGTACTTTGACTGTTAGCTCTTAACTAATGATACATTTTCTATGTTGCACCGCTTTATATAGGAATGTGTTAAGATCCCAAAATGCGTTTTGTTCATTTTCCTGACTCAAAAATTCCTTCGGTGTACGTAGGTTTAAAAGTGATAAATAAAGCTTTATTTTAGCTGACAAGTTGTGTGCTCATGTATTCCATTAATTATGCAAATCTAATTTTACCCTTGACATAACCTAATTTGTGCACAGGTTTTATCGTACACGAGACACCTTTTACTCCTGAGTTTACACAGTTTGTGTCTGGAAACTGTATTGCACACAGTCTTGGATAAGTTATCATTGTTGAATTTGGTTTCGCTTTTAAAGTAATTATTCTAAAAAAAAATTCTTTAAAGAAACTTAAATCTTTTAATTGTTTCAAAGTTAAATACATAGATTGATGTGATTTGGTTACGAAAAGAGTGTTTCAATTTCTTAAATTTGATCGACTCCTGCTTAAATGTTTTTTTCAAAAGTTCTACCTGTTGGAGGTGGAGAACAAGGCCAATAACTATAAAGTAAGTGAGCTTTAATCAAAAACATATTCCGCAACAAGGTTTTACACTAAATCTTATCCATTTTGGCTTAAGTCTTCAATTCGGTTTTCTTTGTAAAAATAATTAAACAACGTTCACATCAAACCAAAAAAATAATAATAAATAAATCATTATAAAAAAAGTAGCTCAAGTGATTTAAAATAGTATCACCATTCAAACATTACCTTTGGTTCCTTTCTTCTTACTCACTTCATTAAAACCACAGGAAACTATAAGTTCCTCAAAGTATCTACTAAAAACATTAATTAAAATAAAACACAAAAAAAATATTAACGTAATATAAAACAAAAACATTAACAAAAATGGTTGAACAAATAAATAAATAAACAAACAATTAAATATAATGATCTACATACATATATATATACATATTATATATAATTAAAAAATATACATTTATATACGTATATTTTAAAGTATTTTGTAAATAATAAAACTATATAAAAACCAAAAATTAAAATAATGCAACGGTGCAAGAAGCAGCAATATCGAAGTGCCCCTGTGGGGCATTCTTCGACTACACTCATTATGTAAAGCAAAAACAAACAAAAAATTATATTTATATATATATCAACAGAAAAAAAATAAAAAACATACAAATTAAAAATATATGAAGATAAATTATTTTATTTTCAAACACAAACTTAGTTAGAAAAATATTCAACGACTAAACAAATTAAAATAATATATATACATATTTTATTTTCATTTATTTTTGAACAGACTAAAATTTAAAATTAAAAAAAAAACACACTACATAAATTTTGTTAAACGAAATAAGAACTCTCTTTTTTTGATGATTTTTTTTTATTATTTAAAAATTGGCATTATGGTGTGTGTTAAAAGAGCATTTCAAACTGATATATCTATAGCAAAACAAAAAACTTTTTTGTACGATCTTTCAAAATTTATTTGTCTTTCCATCTTTCTCTCTCTATTTTTGTTGTTTTTTTTTGTTCTCTCTCAAATATAAAATATCTATATCTCTTTGTTTTTCTCTCTTTTTCTCTTTGTATACTTTGTTTTCATTGAATACCATGCTTCTTTTGCGAGTAAACAATTAAATTCGCGTGGTAACTTTTTTGTTTTAAAAAGTTACTTACGTATTGGGTGAGTTGCTATTGACCTAGTTAATGAAAATAATACAAGTTTTTTACGTTATAATAATTAAAATAAAAGACAAAAGCTTTTTATGTAAATATGCAAAATTTAAATATGTATTATGATATAAATAGAGTTTTTCCCAGTTCTCACTATACTCATATTGTTCATCTCATTATTTTAATTGTTTGTTTTATTGCATTTATAAACTGTTCTGATAAATGATTTTTGTTTTTGAATTTAAATTACACAACACTGCTGCTTAGATTTAAAATATTTGTTAATTTGTATTGTTTTTTTTATCTTTATACCTTTAATTAAGCTTGTTATTTTTTTGTTGAGTATGAGGAGTTTTCAGAAAATCTTA
The DNA here is from genome assembly GCA_946251815.1 of Dasysyrphus albostriatus. NCBI lineage: Eukaryota > Metazoa > Arthropoda > Insecta > Diptera > Syrphidae > Dasysyrphus > Dasysyrphus albostriatus. The sequence goes on from OX276336.1 coordinate 147,742,661, forward strand.
GTAAATATGACACTTGCATTTATTAATGCTATAATGATTTATAATCTCAAAGAAAGGTTTCAATGTTACTCGAGATTCCCAGCTCGTACAGCCTAACGCCTTACCAATACGAGCACCCACATTACTTGAACAAATAACTTCATGAAATAAATATGAACTATGCCATCACAATCAGTCTAAATAAGAACTGGGGCCCTACTCTGTATTTCGTTCCGAAAGTCAATCCTATTCGAAAGTGCTTTCCGTTCCGCTTTTGAATTGGCACTCTGTAAAATTTTCGAAATGCAAAAAAATAGTACTTAATACTTTTCCCACTTACGGATTAGTTTATTTCGAGTCTCGATTTTTTTCTTTCCTTTCAAAATATGTCAAATTAAGAAATCAAATCAAATAAGGTCGGTACGAACAAATTATATTTTTCAAAGAAAAAAATTAGTATAAAACAAAAAAGAAATGGATTCGGTTGCACTTTGGATGGATGAAGGAAATCTGAAGAACGGATTGAACCGAAAATTATACGTGATAAATCAAATATTATGGAAATGTATGATACAAGGCTAAGTTAGATTGCTGGAAAAGATTCGTTTCACATTTTTACTTTTGTTTATTATGTTAGTTTTATTCAAAACTTTCGCCTATCGAAAAATGCTTTTTGTTATGTTTTGAATTCCATACAAAATGAACTTCCTGCGTCATTAAGATCAAGTGCAGTACCGGCCATCTTAAAACTAGCTGTTACTCTAAAGGTTTTAGGACAAGGAGGCTATCAGCACCAAATAGGACATGATTATAGCATTGGCATGGCACAACAAACAACATCAAGTTGTTTTGCAGAAGTCTGCAGTGCGATCGAAAAAATATTATGTCCAAAACACATAAATTTCAAAATGAATGAAACAAAACGGCGAGAAGCCAAACAATATTTCTTCTCGAAGTCGGGTATTCCGGGAATAATTAATTAATTATCTTCTGCTCGAAGATACCCTGTAATTGATTTAATTTGCTTAAATTATAATTATAAATACGATTTTCCAAAAAAAACTTACATTTTAAGCCATTCGTATTCAGTTCCGTTATCACATTTGTTGTAGAAACAAATTTTCCGTTTTAGAATGCTTTTGACATTCGGAAACGTGTTGCCAGGTACGAAAATTCCGCTTTCGGAATAGTCAATCCGAAAGTAGTAGATTTCATTCCGCTTTAGAAATAGAGAGTACAAAATATTCGTTTTCGAAAATTTTCACTTTCGGAACGAAATACAGAGTAGGGCCCCTGAACTAGTCTTAGGTTATACCATTTCAGTGCTGGAAGGAAAGTAGTTAATTACGTACCTTTTGACATGGCTTTTCAACTGAAATTGCTCTCAAGTCCAGCCAGCTCAGCAAACCTGCACACGCAAACAATTACAAATTATTTGTATTCACTTTTGTGTGTATTAAAACAATAAAAAAGTTTTTGCTGAGCTGGATATGCCTATACACACTTATTAGAAAACAAGTTTATTATAATAGTTATACCAAAATTAACATCAACTCTACTGATTATCACCTCTATTAGTGAATTTGGCGAATGAACTTTAAGGCTCTCCCAAACCAACGTGAATTCATATCCAATCATTCGCACTAGTACAAATACACAACGCTAAACAACAACAAAAAATTGTCGTTGGCAAATGTTTCTCGTTGGTTTGGGAGAGCCCTAAAATTCATTCGCCGAATTTACTAATAGAGGTGTATATCTTAATTATTAGTAACTAACTTTCTGTCCTCGCGTCGCCACCACCACATAAGCTTGAAAAACGGACAACTTCGCCAATCGTTAACTTGTTTTTTTTTATTAATAATAAATAATTTTGTTTGTTGATACTTTTTTTTAATAATAGAAAGAGTTGAATTGAATTGGTGTATTATTTTGTGTGTACCTACTTTTGCAAAACGTGATTTTTAAAAAAATTATACATTTTTTATTTTTATTCAAAAATTTTGACATAGATTGAAATAATTTGAAAAGGCTAAATAATTTTTTATAAACCTCCCCCCCGCGTTTTTTTAGTTTCGACCCAACCTGTACGCTCTAGCCTTTTGAAGATTCTTAAGTAAAAAAAAGGAATTGAAATGATTTAAAAAATATTGATGAGAAATGTTTGATGTAGGTTGTAAACACGTTATACCCTTCGAATCCAAGCGAACGTTCGATTCGCGAGCCGTAATAAGGCTCTAAAGCCTAGTATGTTGCTTACGAATGAAAGCTTACGAAAACGAAGCCGAAAAATATTCATTGACAGTCACACAAGTTCTAAAAATTAAAACAAATGCAAATGCAGAAAAAAGATAGGCAGCCATACTGTAACGAAAGAATAAAAAAAAAACGAACTCAAAAAAACATAAATGTCATTTTTTCGCACACAATAAATGGTCTGGATAATTAATTGAGTGCAAAAAAATAGTGTAGACTTCTCCAAATAATCTGCTACAATAATCAATTTCGATCACCGAACAGGGTACTGCAGAACGAAGAGCAGAACTAAATTTTTCGTTCATGATTTCGTTGTGTCATTTTTGTATGAGATTTTTCCTTTCGCATCAGCAGAGAATTAAGCTTATATCTCATTTGGTGAATAGAAACGTAGTAGGTTTGTTCGTTGAACCCTGAAGTAACCCTGGGGTCGCCCCAAAGCGTTTTTTGAAAAACCTGAACTAACCCTGACGAGTCAATTCTATGTTTTTTGAAACCTACGGTCCCCCTGAAGTAGAACTAGGCTTTTTGTTGGGGTGAGTTGTGGTAAAGAATAAAATGTTGAAGTGGCAGGAGCTCTAATGCATTTTTTTGGTGTGGATTCACGTGCTACAGGTAATTTTTTCTCAATCAAATCAATTTTTGTTTCTTGCTCATCTCAACAACACAATCGAGAGCTGTTTGGTATTTTTTGAGAACCGAAAAACTCAGGCTGTTTTTTTTAAAGTTCTTGGGGTTGTAAAGAAAGCCTGGGGCAACCCTTGGTAAACTTCAACAAAGAAACCTAGTATGAGATGAAAACATGTTATTTTTACAATTTTGTAAATTATTGTATTTTGTCTTAGATCAAAACTTTTTTTTATGTTTTTTTTTTTTCAAGCAGATTCTCCAAATTCAGAGTTGCTTTTTTAAAATGAAATTTAACATGTCTGCAATTGCAAGTTTTTCACAGTGAAGAAGCAATAGGTCTGTTTGTTAACGTGAAATTTCCTGCAAACTTTCACAAATTCCTGTTTGTTAACTCAAAAAAGTTGCGTCGAGGGAGAGCATATAATTTCCCTTCCGTTGGAAAACTTGCGAATTCCTGCTACACAATTTTTTGTGAACAGAAAGTGTTACAACTACTGTCAAAAATCGTGGTGCATAATATTATTAATTATGCTGTCACGATTGTTATTAAGGTAAGCCAATACCCGGAAGCCATAAGAATGAAATTGAAAAATTAGTCGACTGAATTTTGATAAATGATAATTTTCTTTTCCGAAAAGCAAAAGTTCAGTGCACTCAATTTAAAAGCAGTAGAACTATTTTACGAAAAAAGTGCATTAGATCTATTAAAATCATTGCTGCAAAGTGGCATCGCCGTTTATACACAAAAATGACGTTTCGAATGAAAACTAGTGGAGTGCATGGTTCAGTGCGTTTGTTAACTTTTTCAAATTTCCCCAGCTCTGAGAGAATTTTTCCGTCTTTTCAAAATTTCACTGGTTTTACACATTTTTTTGGAAAAAGGTACCAAACAAATCTATTTACAGATATGGGCTGTCTTGTCAAATAGATTTTCGAGTGTCGATTTGACGGAGGAAATTTTTTTTTTACGTGTGTTTGTGAATGCAGGTCAAATCTCCTATTCTCGAATGTCTCTTTTTTTAATAAAACATAAAAAAAAAGAAATGTTGCGTTGTTATTATTGTCAAGGCATTATATATTTTCACTTTGGATTTAGCTTTTAACAGTGCCATTACTAGTTGAAATGATCAGTTCACGTATTTCAACTAAATTGTCTCTTTGCTGCCGCTAGTATAGTACTGACAAAATACTAAACATTCAATTCTCTCTATAATTTCGATACTAAACAAAAACATAACATAACGCGAGATATAATGATCTTCGAAATTTAACCTCGGTTACACGGAAGAATAAAAAAAAACAATTATTAGTTGGTACCTACAGTGTTTTGAGAATAATATAATTCATATTTAATTTTTATATTAATGTATTTACAACATGTATATTTCACATATATTTATTTTTCTTTAACATCTCTTTTCTATTTTTGTCTATGCAATTACGCATTTAATAGATTTAGAACTCTTCTCACCATTGTTGGATGAACATAGAAATAACAGCATTTGAATGAAATCTTCAAGAATATTAAATTTATAAAAAGAACTTAAATTTACTAATTAAATATAAGAACATTTAATTCGTTAAGTTTGAAATATTTATCTAAACAAAAAGTATGTTTCGGAAATGGGTACATTTAAAGAGCATGAATCCTCCAAAACCAAAATAAAACTTCAGAAGTTATCTTATAAATTATTAAGGTACTCATTTTTAATTCTAAGAAACTAAAATGAAAATAAGTAGCTGCTTGCTTCCTTACGAAAATTAAATAGGTACTAAGCTCGATTTAAAACTATGAATCATTAGACTAAGCTTACGACTTAACGAGTAGTAAAAGAAAAGATTTTATCGACCTTTGAACAAAAAGTCAAATCTTTTCTCCGAGTCTTGAATACCAAAAAAATACGTGAAATGAAAACGTTAAGTAATAAAAATGAATATCATGTACATATTCTTTTTTAGATAGAATAAAATGATTTATATGACAAACATTTTTAACTTTGAGACCAAAGTTATACATATGTCTTATAACATAACTGTTATCATTCCTACCGCGCCAGAGCAAAGCCGTCTCTGCTACTTCTTTGATGTCGTTCAAAAGACATTATCTTAAGTTTTTATCATAAAACCTGAAATGTTATTCGATAACATATGTAATTTTAACTGAATTTAAACCAAATTTTATACCAAAAACCTAATATTTAATAATACTTTTCCAATTTTTGCGGTCGTTTACTCGAATCCGATATCAGAATTGATAGACTCAGGTTTTCGGGATATTTGAATCTAAAAGTTCGATAAATTTCAGATGACATTTTGAGTTTTGAAGAAAATAATCAATTCGTGGTGTAACATCACCTTCGAAAACAGTAACTTTCATCTTCGAATAATTATCAAAAACTAGAGACAATTGAGCATTTCTGAGATCGGACTCGAGCTCAGGACATGAAAAACTTTCGGATAAGTATAACCTCACCTCCGTAGGAAAGAAATAACATTTTGTATTTTATTCAAGAATTCATGTATTTTTAGTTAAGACTTTCCTTTATAAAGAATCTATCAGTTTTCTCTTCCAAGAAATACAATTTTTTTAATTTAATTATTTATTGTACAAAGTTATTGTTTAATTTATTTTAATTCTTAATTTATTAAACTTATTTTTAAATTTATGCCATCAATTAAAAATGCAAAATTTTTAAAAGTTGTTTTGGAATTTTTGAAACGCTTAGTTATGCAATAGTATTATTTAAATTTTAGAGTTTTGAAACGATAATGGTTTTAAGTTGCATTTTTCTTAAGTTTAACCTAACAAAAACGATATTTAGTTCACATTTGCTTGCACCATCATTAGCAGAAAAAAAAAACACAGTTATATAACCAAAAAACCAACCAGAGTTATATATTTAATAATATAAGTAATTGTTAACCTTCTCCTGCATATTTATCACAAAATCACTCATACATTTTTTGTTTTTTTTTTTCTTTTTTCATTCTCTTCCATAAAATGGCCTTCGCCTTTCTCCCATCCAGGTAATTCCAATAGTTTAGCCCACTTGGTCGATAATGAGATTCCTTTGTCAAATATGGAAAGTCCGCCGACATCTGGATTGATGGCGGCAAATGTTGTTGGTGTCACTTCTGATAATAATAGCAGTGCTGCCATATCGCCCATTACACCAGACGATGATGCCAATTTCGATCCAAATCTAACTCCCGGAACTGGTCTGCGGTCAAATAACCTAAGTGGTAGCTATAATAACCTTTTTAGTGAAGAATTCGATCCAACGGACAGTAATCTGCTGTCGAGCTATCACACTGCTCGCTATTACATCGACCCCACAGATAGCAAGCTTTTGTCCAGCACTCGAACGGCGCGTTACTACAAAGGTCCGAAATCAGGTCTTATGGCTGCAGCGGCTGCAGGTGTGAGCAACTGTCCCGAGGTGGTTACAGCAGACCCGGTGCGACTTCTAAAGTCGGCATCGGAGTCTGAAAACGTCTATAGCAATATACCAAATTCAAATTTGTCGTCGGCAGCGGTGAGCAGTAACGACAGCAATAAGTCTGATCCTAGTTTGCATGTCTATTCAAATTTGTTGGAGGAGCGTGAGTTGGCGCAAGATATCACAGAAGCAACTGCAATCACTCAGTTAGCTTCAAGCAATAGTAAATCACTCGATGAACAAGTTGCGCCGCCGGGTTCGAGTGCGGCTGACAGTTCAACAGTTATGTCATCGACTTTGTTGAGTGACGATTTGGATTTGGACGATCCGGTGAGTGCATTTGTCGTCAACAGTCGAAAAAAGTACGCGTCGACGAGTAAGGCTCGAATCAAGCGGAATTCGGACAGCGACAAAGAACTCCATAATGTAGTTAATTCATCTACGAGTGGTGGTGGCGGTACTGGTGGTGCTGGCTCTGATACTGTCCGAGCCTCAAACGCTTCCATGAATCAGTCCGATGTGATAACGCCGAGTCGCATGAGGCTGCTCCATGACACCACAATGATAGATACCGCATTAGATTTGGATAGTCTAGATGGTTCCAGTATTGGTAATAATTCACAAGCGTGTCTTGTAAAAACCGCTATTGTTTAAGGGCGACCCCCCGATCTGTGTTATGGTATTTGTATTTTTAGTTGTATTATATTAAATGTATAGTTTTATTATTTTTTTTTTTTAAATTGTTCCTTCGAATTTTTATTTTCTTTCGAAGTGACTGCATTTATGCCTTAAGCTTGAAACAAAGCCATAATTATTATTCATTTTAAATAATTGTATTTTTGATATGAATGACTATACTGAATTTGTAATTTTGCGCTCGTTGTTTTTTTTTTTTATAAATATTTAATGTGTGTTTAAAAGGAATCTGTGCAAGGATCAATAATTTTATTCTATTTTTTTAAATGTTTATTAGTTAAATATTTAGTTGAGACAAAAAAAGACAATTTGTTGCATAATTTATAAATGATTTTTTTTAGTTCGATTGAATAATTTCTTATAATTTTTTTTAAATTTATTGTTTTTATTTTTAAATTATTCCATAGAAAATTAAAACAAGATTTTATGTTTTAAGTTATAAAAAAATGTGTGCTTGAGATAAAACAAAAACATAATTGTTAAAACAAAACAAAAAAAAAGAAGGAATATTTCATAACATACATAAATGTTTTCTGTTTGAATACTAGGCGGGTGGTTCTATTGTTTAAATCATTTTAAATTTGAGGTACGACTTTTTGGTTGCCCTTCAAAATCTCTAACTTTAAATAAAGGAGACAGACAAGAATCTCTGAATACATAGATTCTGCTAGAGAAAAGAAAGATATTTATATTTATATTTATTCGTATCTGACTATGAGATGAGTATTATCTAGATCTTAGACCATGGGTCTTGTGAATAAAAAAAGCTACAGCTAAGACTTGTATTTTTTAAGTCAAAGCAATTTTTTGCGTGAATAAAAACAAGCTTAACCTAGCAAATAAAAAATCATGTTCAAGTAATCGGTATTTCAAATTAGCCAAAGCTAAAGTCATGTAGCTTAAGCTTAAAAATATCTGTGCAAAAAATTGGATCAAAATTACCCAAAATTTAACCAAATGTTCTCAAAAAACTTAAACACTCTATTTCCGTTACGTGATTTTTTTTTACCAATAACCTAAAAAGTAGTCTTTTTAAAATTGATATAAATTATCAATTTAAAAATAAACTACTTTTAAGGTTATTGTTAAAAATCTTACAGGCATTTTTGAAAACATTTGAAAATATCAAAACCGTTCTATTAGAGCAACCTGCCCACACAAGTTTGAACTTTTCCTCTAGGAAATGACATAAAAATGCTCTGTACCAAACTTGAAAAAAAATCGTTCTATCCGTTTAGGCTCCATATCGATGAACATTGGGCGTACAGACGCACAGACTGACGACTTATACTTAAGCATCGTAATGTTAAGTTTGATTACAATCTCCAAATGTTCTTTTGACATGAAAACAATACTTGCCAAGGAGAGCAAGTACTTACAATCAAAATCCCAAATCCACTTGCTTTGCTTTTTGGTTCCAAAAATAATAGTTTTAGCTATAAACCTTCTAAGCCAAAACATCTGAATAAACAAACAAAGGCTTAAGATAGAACTATTTAGCTTCAGCTGTTCGTAATAGCTGGCTTACTACTTCCGAAATTTGCTTTTCACTTGTTTTTTGTTCACAAGGCCCCATTTCCAGATAATAGACTTCTTTCGTACACATTATTCATTATTTTTTGAGAGACCTGCTCTTAGACCAATACATTTTAAAACAATTATCTTCATTCAAATAAATTAGTGAATCCAGCACCTGTCTTTAGAAAAATCTATTGCAATACAGAGATGCAGATAAAATCAAATATCCATAAACATTCAATGAATTTTCAATTCCTCGATCTTTTGTTTGGCTTTCAATCCCAACTATTAAAACAACTTAATTTATTGTATAAATTATATATTGAATCATGCTGAAAATCTAGAAGCTGATTAGATTAAAGTTTGTTTATTGGCATCGAAAATGAGTATTCCATGGCCTGCAAGTGGTTAAAAATTGTTGACATTTCCGATTTTAGAAGATGGGAGAAATTCCGTTGGGAATTTTACCCACGATAGCCCCCCCTCGCCCGAACTTGATTTGTTGACCTCAGTGAATGAGATATTTCGCCTCAACTCATATAAGTATGTGTCGTAGTAATATGGTTGAAACTCCAATAAAGGCATTTCTTACTTTTCTGAGTGGAAAACTCCAAAGTGTCAACATTATTCGCTCAGTAGTATTAGGTACTTTATAATTTTCATTTACTTATGAGTACTTTTAAACCTGCAAAGAAACACTGCTAATTTTAAAACCTACAGCATTATGTTTGTTGTTGGGTGTGAAATATAACCTTACTTAAAAAGTGAGTCATATAAATGTTTGAAGCGGACTTGGTATCTCCAACTCTAAACTCTATTGTTTTGAATAAACAATAAAAGCTTTACCAACTAGCTCCAAAGGAAACTCTTCTTCAAACGTGAAGAAATAACATTATTTTGCAACTCCGAGCTTTAGTACACTATCGTCATTTTCTTACCGACCATTTGTTAAAATAATCTATGTATTTTTTTTGCCTATTTGAATTTTTCGATTTATATTTAGTCAACTAAGAAATAATTATTTTATATTTAAACAAATATCTACTTTTATATTTTTGTCTTTGCTTGTTATAAGCAACTTATTGTACCTCATCATGTTTTAATCTTTAATTGCACATAGCTAAACCCATATTATTGCCAGAAAAATAAAAATATCTTAATTTTTCAAATGTAAAATAATCTTTACACAAAACTGCCATTTATTTATTTTTTTAACAAAGAGCATATACAATCTGGTACAAAAATGCTTCATTAAAACACAAAAAGCCATTACTTGAATTTTAAATTGTTTTTAATTTACAAAATATCAACTTACCTACCTTCTATTTGTTTTTTTTTATGTATAAAAAAATTAGTTTTCTCAATTAAAGCTGTTAACTAGGGTTGTTGCAATCCAAAAAGGATGAATTAAGGACAACTTTTTTTGAAATTGGAATGAAATTCTAATATATTAAAGCAAATAAATGCCGTTAACCACACACCATTAATATTTGAGTTTAATCCTTTGAAACAAGAATTAACCTACGCACCATTTGATATGGCTGATATACATACAAACAACGAACCTAATGAAATAGAAATCACGAAATAATTTAATTCTAATTTATCGTACAATTTTAAATTTTCTGCATGTCCTCTATACTCGTATTCTATGAAAACAAAAAAAAAAACACAAATATGAATCAGATCAAATTGTATGATATAAAAGTGTAATTTAATTGCAAAGCAATACCTACATCTACTATATACCTACTTGTTTTAAATTTTGAATCTTCTATAATTTCCATTCTTTCTTTGTAAATACATAATTTTATTTAAAGAATCAAAAAGAAAATTTTAATTAAAATAACAATGAAGAAACAAAAATATTAAGCAAAGCTTAACGAATTATAATACTAAAACACGACAAAGTAATAATTTTAAATAAAAATGTAAGATGAAGGATATAAAAAAAAAAACAAAATTGAATAAAATTTCCGACAGAAAAACAAATAAAATTGATTGAAAATTTAAATAAATGAAACAATAACTGAATTAATAAAAACAAAAACAAACAGAAAAAAATATAATAAATACAAAATGTGTTATTAGATTTTATATTTTTTTGATGCTAGTTCATAAGTGTTTATTTAAGAAATATTATGTAAAATAAATAAATGGAAAAAAAAACAAAAGAAAACACAATAACAAAAGTTTAAAATAAAAGTTATAATATTTGTACAAAATGGAGGAAACATGAATTTTTATTACTTGAATATTTGTAGGCCTAGTAGGCGGTGTTGCCGTTGAGGAATTTAAAAAGGTCGCAAATAGGGGTCACGAGGAAAAATCGTCGCATTAGGTTTTTTTTTTTTTTAATATGAAAAAATTAATCGAAATTCGTATGAATTGCAAAGAATCTACCCGGAGTCGCACACGCATATATGTATTAATCTGTGATGTTTGGTACAAGCATGATAACTCCAAAAATGTATTATTAGCTAAAACTGATAGAAATATACCCATTCAATATTTACCATTTCTTATCATTTTTTTTTTGGTTTTTGGTGCTAAAAATCTTCTCTTTCTGGATGTCGTGATCTATTTTCTGCTCGACAAAATGTGTCCTCAGTTCAATAAAAATTTTAGAGAAGTTTAATTTTTAAATTTATCATGTTATCATGTTTGTACCAAACACCACAGAAATCACCCATCGTTTATCATGGAGGGCTGTTAAAAAAACAGTTGAAACGACTTTTTTCGATAATCGATCATCGTTCATATTGTGATTGTCGATAGCAATCGAAATTTGTCGATGGTAAATTTCTGATCGATGTCCTGGGAACATAATTTATATTTGAGAATTGAAACGCTAATAAAATGAAGAAAAATTATTGTTCATTGGCAACCGCAATCGGGGCCATAGTGTAGGCTCTCCCAAACCAATGCAATTAATTTCATCAAACTTGTGTTGAACGCTGTTATTAACCTTGAAAACTGCACACATTCAGCAACAACATAACAATTACTTGTATGTACTTACATTAGGGTGAAAAGGTTATCTTTGATGGGCCCTAAATCGTCTCTATTGAAGAAAAAAAATTCCTCAATTTTCCAAGGTTTTGTATTTTGTGCTTTTAAATATTCTTTTGGCTTTAAGTTTTCTATGCTCTTTCTATTTGTTAGCCGAATTAGAGATTTGTTATCTTCATAGACTAATTTCGGCCCATGCAAATATAAAAACTAATAAAACCACATTGTATGTACATTAAGGTTGTCGTTATAATGGATTTTTTTTAGTTTTCATATTTGGATGGACCTAAATCAGCTCTAAATGCAGAACAAAAAATTCCTTAATTTTTTCAAATTATTATTTTCATCCCCATGGCGCAATAGGGGTATAAGTTTAGGCACCTATTATGACTGGCGATTCGCCAAGTCGAACATTCAAATGTGACTATGTGGAATTACCGTTTGCGACTCGCCTGAATTAAGTGTGTCTTAAATGACTAAAATTTGAATGTCACTCAATACCTTAGGCAAACATTCGCCTATATCGTCGATATCGAACTTGTTTTGAACAAAATCGTAGTTTTTATTATTGAAAAGTCGAACGTTAGACTCGGCGAATCGCAAGGCAAAATAGGGCCTTAATTTCCTTTTTTGCTTTTCGTAAAATCTGCCAAAAAATTCAGGGCATGTACGTTGGAAGTAGACAAAAAAAATCACAAGAGAGGGTCTTAGCAAAAAATTATTTCAACTCAAAATTTTGAAGAAAAAATATTTTTTTTTATTTGAAAACAATTTTTGTAAAATAACTTAATTTGAAAAAAATCATAAGAATGCAATTCTGGCTTTACAAAACAATACTGTAAGTATTGCCGTTGTTTTTTAATTATTTTTTTTCAAGCGGGGGGAAATATTAGGTACCCGCCTCTTTTTCGGATTTTTCTAATATACAAGCTTTAAATTTTTCGGCAGTTTTCACGCGATCCACCTAGTTGCAACCATTTTGGAAATTGAAATAACCGCTACAGCCACTAAAGCGGATAAATAAAAATCTGAAAAAAATTAGAATTTTTTTCTTTATTTAGAGAAGATTTAGGCCCATCCAAGGTGGCCATTTTTATAACGACCACCCTAATGTACATACGTATTTGAATTTTTTCCTTTTGTTGTCATTTAAATTGAAAAATTTTGTACTTCTTGAATAAATTAATTGTTTTGGTGCTGCATATTGTTTTCCATTTTATTCTCTCCATCAAGGATTTTCTTGTAAGTGGTCGACTTTTATCTCGGGAGGGTCGGGACCCACTTTGTCACATCTTTTGATATGCTTACGGCCCAGGGCAACCAGCCAGAGGTTGTTCCTATCATTGAAGAAATGTGCGCAAAACACAAAATCATATCAAATGTTTTGTTACGACATTTATTTTATTAAAATAAAATTTATTATTAGAAAATAACAAAACAAGTTTTGAATATTTTGCATTCAGAATTTTTTTCCATAAATTATTATATTCTATTCTGCATCTACTTCATATAGTACATTATCTGAATTTTTGATTTTACAATCTTGTACGTATTTTGATACAAAGTTCTTTACAGATTTGAAATTGTAAAAAAGTTTTGCCGAGTAATTTAAAAAAAAAAAAGCCAAAAACAGTAGAGGTGATATTTTTCAAGGCACATTATCCAAAAAGTGTGTCTTTGTTGGTATTTCAAAGTTATAAGTAAAAAATGTAATACTTATATTTTTTATTTATTTTAATAAAAAAGCACTACATATGTTTTTTTTTTTATAATTCACTTTCATAATTATATAAGTTAAGAAGTAAATTCATTAAGACATTCACAATATCAGTGCATATTTAGGGAATACAAAAATAATGTGTACAAAAAAGAATACAAATTATTTTATTGTAAAAACAAAATAAAACAAGAAAATCATAATAAATTGTGCCATTCATTTTGTATAATAAATCTTGACACTATATTTGAGCTGAGCAATGAGATTTATTTTGGTTAAACATAAGATTCGTGGTCTTGGTAGCTGTCGTTGGAAAAAGTTATTTAAATAAATTAATTACAAAAGAGATAGGGATAAACAAAAAAAAAAGTCGAATTGGAAATGTTTGATTCCTTAGACCGTGATGATGGCGTCAGTGGCACTAATGCTTCTTCCATTCGTTGCTGGAGTCAGAAAATGCTTATCGCCGGTTGCGTCCAAGGTAGGATTTGCAGTTGGGACAAGTGTGATGTACGTCCATACATTCGTCAATGCAGCATGGAATGAGACAGCAACCAAACCAGCAGCTGGTAAATACAATTAATTTTCATTTTAGAAAAGGAATGGTCTTAACGTGGTATAACTTACCCCAACAGGGCAATAACAAATCCAGATAAATATGCAATCATTCCCGGTTCAGTACGGGTGGTCGTTTCGATCTCTGCGTTACATGTTGGACAGATCATGTGAGTGGCAGAACGGCCAATTGGAACAACTGTCGTAAGAATGGTTGTATTTGTTACTGGATGAACAATTGGAGTGAATGGGCTAGTGGGTTTTACTCCGCCAATTGCTTCCTGATAGCTTGGAGGAGCCGATGGCGGTGGTACGTACGTGTACTGGGGTGGTGTTGGTCCTGGAGCCTTACTCATTTTGATATTCTATAAAAAAAATTGATAAATTTAAGTTGATTGAAGAACGCAATAAAATGCTTAAAATAATAAGGGTATACAACAGCCTTAAGTCGTCGTTAACGTTGTAAAGTTTTAACTTCTTTTTGTAGTTCTATCACAATTTGTGAAGACAAAAAATTCAAATCTCTTGTTTGGGATATTTTGTTTGCAGTAAACAGATGACGATGTGCGATCGAGATATGTAATCGCGATTTTCGAAAGTCTTACAGAAGGTAAAAGGAACCTTCCAAGGTAACAATGTCTGAACCGATGCAGGTATTCTGCAACGATGATGAAGGGGAACATCGTAGTAGAATTGTAGTTGGTGCAAAAGATACGGAAAAATAATTTCTGTAAACTATATAACGGAAATGATGAAAAAATTTGGCTGTCAGGCCTATTTTAAGATTCAAGAATGAACCTAGGATTGTTTGCCAGATCCTAAAAAAAAGAAAAGCCCCTGAAATGCCACTAACATTAACATCTTCAAGAGAAAGTATTCATACGCATCAAGGTAGGTGCTCCGCTCGACACGAGCCATGCTCGGACCATGAACATGTCTTTAAAAAAAACCAAAGGAGTCACAAAAATACATTTTGTCCTCGTTTCATACTCCGTACTGTATCGCCACCTTAAGCAAAAGTTGTTTTTTAATTTAAGCCACGGGATAGAAACTCACATACAGTAACTACAAAAAATCAATTTATAGCTACGTAACTTTCAGTTTAATTCCGCTATAGGGATTGATCTGATTGTTTTCTTCTGCTTAAGGTCAATTGATCATGTCGTGATGTGCGGAATGTTGCCTTCTTTTATTAAATATTCACGATACATCGACTATCAAGAAAATCTAATTGTTTAATTTGTAATCTATTTGCATTTTGGAGCAATCGTTTTCCTCAAACGCATAACAAAGCAACAAATTCACGCGAATGTTTAGCAGAATAGGGCTGTGTATGAGCCACACGCCAGAAGAAGCGATTTCAAGTAAACATTTCTATAACATGATTTTTTTAAAGAATATTTTATTGCCCACTAAAGTAAAGAAGGCAATTCAAGGTCAAGAGTGTTGTGGCATTAACACACTCTTTATGGAATAAAAATGAAAAGTTCTTAAAACAAACAATAAACAACCTCGCCCATCACCACTTTACCCTACTTATCACCTATCACCACTCTTGCCATCTTATTCTATGGAAATAAATTATTATTAACTTCAGTAGGGGTGTGTAAGTCCAATTAAGCGCCACTAGCAGCTGAGTGTTTTGTCTGTATTTATCTACTTTGAAGAAGTTCGAAACGCCAAATCAACCTGCTTGCTATGATTCTGTGATGATTAGCTATTTATAAGTGTAAACAAGCACAAATATTTCATCACACAACTCAATCAACACCCAGTGACAGCACAGCACTATAAAAGAGTGACAACGATGAAAACAAAGAATGTCTGTTGTTTGTCGTCAGTCAAATTCAAATCGAGTTCTAGATTAGCCTCAATAATAAATTAGTTAACACGCCAGCGAGAATAATTATTGAATTGCTCATATTTTCATATTTTAAGTGGGTGCAGTGGGTGGAGTGGGAGGAAGATGGGGTAGCGGAGCTATAATTAGTTGCATGCATTCAATTAACTACTGGAAACTACTTGTTCGAACCTTGATATATTTCAACGATCAAAATCTGCCCAAGCACACGAAACAAACTTTCCACAAAACACATTTGATTTTGAACGTTTTTAAAAATGTTTCCATAAAAAACACGAATTTAGCTAGAAAAAATCTCAAAACGAAGGCCTTTCTAAATTTGTTCTCGTTCTTTTTTCTGATTCGAGGATGATGGATGACGTCGGCTTCCATTTATGGAACAAAATGCCAAACTTGGTTCGATAAAGGAGGTTAAGGGTAGCTTCTATAGTTTTTGCACTAATTTTTGGGAATTGAAAAACTTATTTTTTAATATCTAAATTTCTTATCTAAAACATTTACCTTTATTTTCAAATTCAATTATGTAGACTTAATTTGGGATTTCGTCGTTTTTGTTCGCGTTGATACGAGCAAAAAATGAAAGTTTATGTTGAACTTCTAGCAATGAACCTTTTTTTTTAAAAAAAATAGAAAACGATGGAAAATTGTTATCTAGGTGGATCTAATGACTTCAATTAAAATAGTTTTAAGTTTTACTTTAGTTTATTCGCTAAACAAATTAATTAAGAGGACAACAGACACTTTTTTTTGGGCACTCGCAAAATCTTAGAAAATTTTTATTTAATAAATAACAAAGTGAAAAGCAGGGATACCAACTGCGTAAATGGTAAATGAAGTTTTTTTTGCAATAAAATGTTGGTACACTTGAGTCAAATGAATGAATTTTCTGATGAACACCGAAATGACAGCTTGGTAGTTTATTTAAGGAGCTAAACCTACTAGGTTTGTTCGTGTACATTCTGGGCTAAATTTGGCAGTCTGTCAAAATTTGAGGAGTGGAGATGCAATTCTCTCAGAGGGATGTGAAATTGTGCGAAAGTACACGAACGCACAGAACCAAAATTTCTACCACTTTTTGAACATCAACAAAAAGTAAACAAAAAACACCATAATAAATCAAGAAAACAAAGCCACAGCATTGGAATTTCAATTTTAACTTTATATTAAAAACAAAAAATTGGTGTTTTTTGTATATTAGTCTACTAATCACAAACTTATCATTCCAGAAATAAAAAAAATAAATACTTTACATAATACAAAATTTCTTTATTATTAAAAAATAGCTTTTTTGCTATAAAATATCATTTTTTTCTAACAAAAAAATTGATCAAAAAATTTATTTAACATAAAATAAACGAACAGATAGAAAAATAAATGAACTTTTACAAAAAAAAAAAAAAAAACAAAACTAAAAGTACACAACAGCCATTTTGTTTTTTGTTATTGTTCTCAACTCAGAACACTAAACTGACAATTTCTGCCCAAAGAAATTTCTGGATATGAATAGAGCATTTTAGCAAACAGCAATACATCTCTGTCTCCAGAAGATGGCTGTGATGACATTTATGTGATACCCGTTCGTTTTTATTTTATTTTGGAGGAAAACTTCACTGCACTTCAACTGAATAAGTTTTAAAAGTGGTCTGTCAATTTTTTACTTTCTTCCATTAAGTTTTATCAAAAGTTTGAATATATGTGCTTATACAGTTGACTCAAAAAAATGTATTTCTTTCGAATTGAAAAATTTCAAGAGAACCGGAGAAAAAATAGCAGTGTTTTGTGAATTAATCTTTCTGTTTTCTTTTCCCTATATCATAAACAAACAATTAGGATACTCAAATGATACTATAAAGTTTAGAGAAAATGGTCGAAGTACCCTAGAAAACTTTAGTTATTTTTTAAATAAAAGCATACATTTTTGGAATTTTCATTTTCCTTGAAATTGCAAATGTCAAAAGCCAAATTGTTAGCTGTCATTTTGACTCTCACAATTTGGTAGTGATCCCTATTACTTTCTTTTGATCATAGAAGACGAAAGCTTTCTATAATTTGTGTATGCCATTTGCTTAACGAGCTTCGTACAAAATATATAGTTCTATCTTTGCTTTTTACGTTTACATTTTTTATGGCTTCAGGCTCCAAACTAGGTACCCTCTTGCAAAATCCAAATGGATTTTAATTTTATTTGTATTTTTGTTTTGGAATAATAAAGGTATTCCTGATCCGATGTAACTGGTCTTGTATCATTGCAAAAGTGTAAAGTGAGCTATCAAATACACAAGCACAAACTTTACTATGGTGTATTTAAAACCTTATTAATAAGGTTGGGGTATAGCAAAAATGTCGGAGGAATACTGTAACTAATGTCAAAAAACCAACGAAAAGTAGATTTCCGTGTCGTCGAAAGCGGAACACACCCATAATGTACTTATCATCTACCTCTTTCTGGTATTTCTATTTCACCAAATGTCAGTTTTACTTTGGTGAGTTGGGCTCCGGTGTGTATTATTCGGAAAAAAATTCTATGTTTAACATACATAGAACTTTATAGTACTGAAAAAACTATATGAAATAAATAGTTTTTGTATGGACATAGGCCTTTTTGCTACTCATTAAGGTATTCAATGTAAAAATGTTCCATGTAGAGCAATTTAGTTCCATGTAACGTAAATTGTGCTGAATTTTTGTATTATAAAAATTCCAAAAAGTTCTTAAAGGTTCTATGTTGAATATAAAACCTAATTAATAATTTTATGTTTGTGGAATTTCGATCTCTTTTTGCTTGTAGCGTTGCCAAATATTTTTTTTTTTAATTTTTCTAATTGATCTATTGAAACCCGCTAAAATTACAATAAATTTGGTAAATAAAACCCATTTTTGGTAGTTTCTATAACATACAACCTTTTAAAATTCAGCCAGCAAGTTGTAACCGCTGTACGTTAAAAGATAAATGAAAGTCTCCACTTAATTTTGCGTGGAAAAAGAATACTCGAAGCATTATATTTTCGTATAAATTGTGACATTTTTTAAATCATTTCCCTATTTCTTTCTATTATTAAGACTTTGTTAGGACGCACGAGTGAAATAAAATAAAAAATGCATAAAAAATGATGACATAAGAATGAGAACAGAAAAAATAGAACAGCCGTATTCAATCAGTCAGTGGCATAGCCAATGGAAAATGGTACAATAGGGCCAGACATAGATACGGACTTTTTTTAATAAAAAATTTACACTGCAAACTGAGTTGGTAAATTTCATTGGATTTCTGGAGCAGTAGAAAATTGTAAACATTTCTGATTTTGGTATGGTTTTCTTAATTCATACAGATAGGAAAAGAACTATATTTTGATGGAAAAAGTTTATTTTGGTCCTAATTTCAACCAATTTTTTTCCAGAGAAGTAAAAAAATCATAAATTTCATATTTCACATTGTAGCCATCCTTTAAAAGAATTTGTGAGCTAATGGATTGAAAGATGGGGACAAACTATATTTTGAAAAAAGGGTATTTTGATCCAAATGCTATCAAATTTCCCTAAAATCAGCTTTTTCAAGAAAAATAAATATATTCAAAATTTCAGACTTTTTGGGGGTATTTTGATCCATTTACATTATATTTATTGTACATGATTAAGTGAAAGCGATCAATTTTTCTTGCTCTTAAAATGGACTATGGACCTTTGGCACCTCATATATAGAAAATTTGATATTTGAGAATGCCATTGGATAAAAGGTCAACTATTCATAGTAATTGGTCAGCCATAGTTTTTTTTTCTATGAATTTTCAAAATTCGTTTCAAGGTCACAAAAAAACTTTTCGCACCTCATTTGGGTCATTCCAAAAAAATTAGTATGCCATTTTAAAGGCTGCTTCAGGGTCATAAAAGGTCAGTTATTTTTAATAATTTGTCAACTATAAAAATGATCGAAAGCGAAAAATGACAAGGCATCCACCAGAAACAGCAAGATTCACATTGTGTAATGTGTAACGACGACGACAATGTTCAATGTTGCAGGTATATTCAATTTTCTTACAGAAGATTTGCATACCTATTCTAATTAGAAATTTTATTATAAAATAAATGAAAAGAATTTAAAAATAGCATAATATATGTAATTAACTATGCTATCGCGATTGTTATCAAAGCATCATTGAATTTTGATAAATGGGAATTTTCTAAAACACCACTAAGGGCTAGTTTGTTCGCAACTTATAATTTTCAATCAATAATTTTAACAACTGGTATAATCGAATGTGTTTGTTTACCAAAATCAATTACATAATTCAATGAATCCATAGTTTGAATTTATTTTAATTATTGAATTCGCTAATTATTGAATTTTGGCTGGTTAGTTCCATTTAATCAAAAACTGTAAAAATCATATTCCAAATTCAACACAATGTGAAAAACTGAAAATTTTTCCGATAAATTCAAAGTGTTAAATGCTTGCAGGAACCATTTTTTTGTAGGCGATGACGTGATGATATAGTTGAAATAAATAGTAATTAGCTTTCAGAACGGGTTGTGCAAAGATTAAAAAGCTATTAAAAAGTGCATGCTTAAACTGACGGAAAACTTATAAAAAATATGTTTTAAGCAACCAAGATAGAACCATAGAATTAAAAACTATAGAATTAGTTTAACTTCTACAAACTAATAAATAAAGTTATGACAGTTGAAACATTTAGAAAAGAAAAAAATATATTTATTTAATTTTACATAAAACCACACAATTATTATTGTCCAAATGATTATCATTTATGTACATATTTATATAATTTTACACCACAAATGCCACAGGTTCAGCTCTTCTCAGTGATTCTTTTGGTTGTGATCGCAAAACGAATAAAACCTGATGGCTTCTACTTCCTATAGAAATATTAATAAAAAAAAAAAAATACTTTAATGAACTCTAATTGAACCAATTAATTTATCTGTAATAAACCTGGCATTCTGGTTCGCACTACACTTCGGAATCCATTATCTCCATCAACTTCATATCGTACATCTCGAACATATCCACCTGGTTCTAAAAGTCCATATCTACCATTAACTTGGATGCCTTTCCTGTCCTCCCAATGGTCCAGCGTTACACCACTTTCAGGATGATCGATAACGTAGCGAAACGAGTAATTTATCTTTTAAAATAAAAATAAAAATAATAAAATTAAAAATCAAGGTTTACAGAAAATACCGTCCTATTAAAAAAAAGTAAAAGTAGCTTCGTACACAGTTTCAAGATCATTCGTCTTGAAACCGATCCAAGGCCATTTCTTATGGTTCTTTACGTGAGCATTATGATCAAACGCACTGAGATATAGGGAGTTAAAGAATAAACTTGAAACCCAACTTTTTTTTTCACCATCACTACATTCATATACCTACGAGTATGATAGTAATACATTTATGATTATAGATTGGTCACAGCAGTGTCCGGGAGCAATTAATGTGTCTAATATTAAAAGTTTGTACTAAATGCAATTTTAATAAGACATATGCATTTACAAGCTTGTTTGTTACCCACTCTTTGACTTACTTACCTCATCTTCAATGTGGTTTTTCTTGTAGTCACTAAAGAATTCCATGAACTGGCCAGAGACTGTAATATTGCACAAATTTATTAATGTGGCAGCAGTGAAGAGCGATAAAAATGTTACTTTGAAGGAAACCTGTGAAAACACATATTTTTAGTTTGGAATCTAACCGGAAATGATAGTAAAAAAAAAAATAGGATAATAAAGGAATAAGTTTACAAATTGGTAAAGTTTTTTCTTTTGGTTAATGAACTGTCAAATTTTGTGTGGGAAATGATTTACACAATTTGGTTTAACTTATCCAAGGATTTTGCAGCGAAAATTAACCAAACTGGCTAAAATTATCCAAACGTCATTGTGACTCTTTCTCTGATTCGATTACCTAACATTTAACCAAACGAATAAAAATGTCGTTCATGACTTAGCATAAACTTATCATTTTACACAATTTGTAAGCTTACGACGTTCCCTTAATATAATAAGAATATTCATGCAAAGGTGTCGAGGCGTCGTAAATGTAGTTTAGTTGTAAACTGCTTAAATCTGTTTTATTTTCTATACGAATTGTGACAAATTTACAAAGTTTAAAATTTAGAACATTTTTGAAGGCTTTATGCTACTTCCTCGTGAAGTGAACAATAACCAGTGGAGAAAGTAATTTTTTGGCATTTCTCACTGATTCTGACTTGCGAATGTGGTGCGAACGTTTGACGTTTAAAAACCACAGTGCCTCAAATGACTTGTAATCGAACTGTCAACTATTCACAAATAGTTCCCGTACATTTTGCACGGGAATTGCTCGTGAACGAAAACTCTTTACACAGGTTCACGGGTGAATAAAAATGCAATTTTTATATTAATTCACGACATGATTCACAAGTATGTACTAGACTCTTTTGTAATATGAAGACAAAAACAAATAAATTCACAACTTTACTCATATCATTTTTTGTTTCGTGGAAAGAAAAAATATTGGAAATTTCTCTAAGCAATCTACTACAATTAAAAAAGCCTAGTACGCTGCTGATGCGAAACGAAATTATTATTCTCCAACAAGACAACAAATTGCTCACGAAAATGAAGCGGACAAATATTCATTGACAGTTGCAGCCATGTTGTAATGAAAGAAGCAGCTAAAACGAACACGAAAAATCAAAAATGTCGTTTTTCCGTCCACAATAAATGCTCAAAATTAATTTTGTGCAAAAAAGGAGTCAAGACTTCTCCAAATAATGTGCTACAATTATCAATTTCACTCGTCGTACTAAGGAACAAAAAGTAGAACAAAAATTTCGTTTATGATTTCGTTGTTTCATTTTTGTATAAGATTTTTCGGTTCTTAACAGCAGCGTACTAGGCTTAGAGAAGAACGAAATTTTTTGTTTATGATATCGTTGTGTTGTTTTAGTACAGAGTTTTTCGTTTCGAATCAGTAGCTTACTTATGGAAAGTACATATTTCATATTTAACTATTTGTACCTTTCCCTTGTAGTCACATATGTCCGTAAATTGAATGAATATAAATGAAATAAAATGTAGAACCATTTTGAATAAGATTAACAAAACTGAGATCTGTTTCAATGAAGGTGTAAAATGGATAACATTGAGTAAAATAATAATATTGCTCAAATTGCCACCTCCGAAGCTGATATAATTTGATGGAATTTTGAATAAATTGTTAGTAGCGAAACATATGACTCCAAATTGATGATTTTTCTTCAGCTAATTATCTATCTGTTAACGATATAAATATTTTTTTGACACAATAACATTTGACGCCATTTTTAAAAAATATGGAAAATTCATATTTATAAGTTTATGACGTTATTTTTGCCTCGCATTGTGTTTCATCAAAAACACAAGCAAAGGTATTCAATTTTTTAACTGATAGTAAAACATTTACTAAGCTTAGCTTAACTAACAGTTACGCATCTATGTATATATATTTGTCGGTATACGTGAAAACAACCTGCTTTAAAATCTTTAACACATTTGCATTAAATTAAAACATTTTCTCAAACTAATTTACTTCAATCTAACTAAAAAGCAGAAAGATTATCTTACCTTTCTAAACATTTCCAACCCAATATTTTGCTCTCAAAGTCCTTTAACACGATACAATCCTATAATCACCCGCCTGCTGCAAATTGATAGCTTTTTTTTTTGAACAAATAAAAACATAATATCAAGTTACATTATTTTCCCAAGTGACCCCATCAAGTGATCTCATAAAAAACTCTAACCTGCAAATCTCATATTATCGGTTTCACACTTAGGAATTGAACGAAAAAACAAAAACTACTTTGAACTATCCGATATATTTTTTTAAATCGCTAGATCAGCATCAGTAGCATTCAAATTGAATTTGCAAGTGAGATTGGCATTCGACTTCAAAGTTTTAACTTCTGTCCAGAGTGCCAGTATAGTGTGCAGTAGTACCTTAACTTATGCATTCATATAAGTGCAGTAAAGGTGTACCCAAAAAGTACCACTTTGTATATTTGAAGGAAAGGGTTACAAGCTGTACTCGTTGTATACGAGGAGCTAGCTAGCAACAGTAAGTATAATCGTGCCACAACACAAAAGTGGCGAAATGGTTTGGTTCAATGGATGTGCTACATGTTGTTTACAAAATAAAGGTTCCCCATAATGATCAAGTGAGAGTAAGTGCAAGATTGCAGGGTCAGATACTTGATACTGGGAGTTGGTGGTATACCAGGTAGTTATCTGGAATCTGGTGCAGGAGGAAGTTTTTTTTTTCTCGTCCAGAGGAAATAGATGGTTTGTAAGTTATATTTAGAAGGTATAAGGCAGCAACTGCGCCGAAACTTGGGTGGATATGAGAGGTGGTACTGGTTATATTCTCCTGTATGATTTTGAAGGCAGGACAGACAGGGTTTTGGTTTTACCATTATAGGCATTAGGGAAACCAATTGGAATGGCGATAGATTAGGCGTCTGGCTAATATGGAATTTTGATACCGACTGCGGGTTGGATGTAGGTATAGGCTTGGATTGTTATGGGAAAAAGACTCAATGGTAGCATATGAAACTGATGCTACTAAGATGGATACTTTTGTAAGGTTTATTTCGTGGATTAGAAAGGCTTTGGAAATTAACTAAATTTCTGCAGTTGTATTTATAAACACATTTCATTTGCTTGACTACAAAATGTTATTTAAAAACGTTTTACACCGATTGGCTAGCTTGCCCAATAAAATTCAATGTCCCAATCTTCTTTTAAAGCAAAAACGTTCAACAAACAAGCTTCATAAGTTTCTTGTTTTCCAATTTTTTAGTTTTTAAAAAATGAAAAGCCGATTGAACGTGTCTGAAAGCTTACTAAAATTCATAAATTCTTTAAAAAATTTATTAATGCAGGTATGTCACTCGATAAATGAGGTCTTATTTAGATAATTGTTGGAATGCGTTTATAAATATAGTGAGACAGTTAAACTAACTCCAAGCGTGTTCTAAGAAAATTCAATAAATATAACTTTTTGAGTTTATTTCTTCAAAAGTTCTTTGGAGCTTTTTCTTCAAAATGGCACCAAATAGATATTTGAAAACTACTTAGCTAAAAACCGTACACATGTTCATAGGTGAGGCATATTTCTGAAGATTGGAGGCAAAATAAAACATCAAATAAAAGAAAGTTAAAAGTGGACAAACTACATATATCTACTATTCTGAATAGTCAAATGGGTTTAATGAAAAACCAATTCAAATAAAACTATTTTTTTTACGCATGAGTATTAAAAACGTTGTGTGTTATCAAATATAAACCAAATAAATTCAAAACAGTAGCAACTATGACATTATAAGTAACAGGACAATCAAACAGATACAATTCCTAATATCCATCGCTTCACAACTTAGATATATATAGTCGTATTTATTAGATTTTCTTAGAACACGCTTAGTCAATTGCTTAGTTAGTCAATGCCTTATTTATTCAAGGGCATACCTGTTTTTGTTAATTTTTGAATGAATGAATAAATTTCAGTTGGCTTTTGGGCACGTTCAATGAGTTTATCATTCATTTCAAAACTGGAAAATTAGAAAACTAGAAATATTTGCCTTCCTTGTTTGTTGAACGAGTCTACTTTAAAAAAAGATTTGGACAACAAATTTCAATGGCTAATGTCCAATTTAACGAAAGGCTTTTAAATATTTTAAAAGACATTTAGCTTTTCAATGATGCTTTTGGGTTTCACCAAATGCTTTTAAATTTAAGGAGATTTTAAATGCCAACCTTGTACACTAATGGCCAATTTCACGAAAGACTTTTGACTATTTTAAAAGCTATTTAGCCTTTAAATGATGGTTTTTCACTAAATCTTAAGTTTAAGAAGATTTTAATTGCCCTTGTAAACTTAAAGCTCGTTTTTGTCTCATTAAATTTTAAAAGTATTTTTTGTTAAGCCATTACAGTCAGCAACAGCTGATATTTTGCTGTCAGAATAATTGTCCCCTCATCCATAATGCCATTTCACTTTATTTTTTCTCATACACTTCGCATGTGAGAGAGAAAAAATCACATTTTTGTATCCAGGGATGTGAAGCAAACTCAGTTTAATTAAAATATCCCTTTTCTAGTTTGGTGAAACTGAAAATTTTTAAATGTCTGATAAAATTTGGCAGGAGTATAGATAAAAGCAATTTTAGAGTTTGTTTATGAAATCGGCCGTAAGTTAGCCACGAGGTGCAAAATGTTTATAAATAATATTTTGGAGTTGGACAAGTCTCTAAAGTTCGACATTGTTTTAAATGGGTTTAAAAATACATCTGATAAAGTTTACGAACGTATGTGGGTTTCACTATGCCGGCAATTAATAACCCGATTTTTCCACAGCCGATCTTTTGTTCACTGGTGAAAGGAGTATAAAGTTAGGAGAAAGGGCCAAAGTGTCCGTTCCTGGCAAACTCACACGATTTTTAGAGATGTTTGCGTTCTCTTTTACACTGTTTCCAGTTTCTTTTGTGTGAGAAACATCTTGTGGTATGTATTGAACAGTTTCATATCGAATTTGAGTTCACGGAATTAATCAAGAAATAGCCTTAATAAAAACAAGGGAAACATAATGAAGTATAGTTTTTGACAACATTAAGTTGTTGTTAGACAAAGCTGGACTTTATTTATGAAATTTCTTAAGATAAAGTCCAATTTTGCCTAGCATACATATTCAATGTCTATGAATAGCCTCAATATATTTCAAGGTTCTACTAAAAGATTTGTCCCCAATCCCTCTGAAGATAAAAGCAAACAACAAGCTCCAAAATCTATTTCTTGGCCGCTATTTCTCAAAATCATTAATACAAATAAAAATATTACTTCAGCAAAAAGGTTTAGGCTGCGCTTGAAGTTTGACATATATTTTGAATGTTTTGTTTTGTAATAGGTAGAAGCTGTGGCAATTTTGTTACCGTCAGGAGATCTTAAATTCACTTGAACTTTATTATAAAGTCTTTAACCCAAAAAGCCAGTTAATCGACAATTTTTAATCAAATTACAAAACCAAATAATTTGCATAATCCAAAATCGCAAAAGGAATAGGTATCATTACTTTATTTGCTCACACAGTTAAAGACATTGATTAAACACTCACCCAAGACTTTTTACTTATGAGGTCTCCTAAATCATAAATGATTAATATTGATTACCTTCCACGCTTCCACCTTAATTGCGGCAGCATATTCATCAACCGGACAAAATAAATTTCTCCAGTTGGATGTAATTAAAAAAAAAAAAAACCAGTAACACACCCCACAGATTGACAACATCACATACAACCTACATATATCTGCGTAGTATGAAATAGTTGTGCATATGTACCTATAAAGTGAATCTCGTGATGGATCAAATAAATAATGCAACTTCATGAAGTATTGAATAATATTTGCTCTAATTACTTTGAAATTGCAACATACATTTAAATCGGTATCCCAAAACAGGTAGACTCAGCGGGTTCCAGAGCCAGATATACATAATATATAGGAGCTGTATAACTTGTAACACTTCTCACAGCTTTTACTATAAATGATGGAGTCTTACTTGTTTCGATACCTATCTACCTAGTGAAATAAAACACTTCCACTTTTCCCATGGTTTATATATATAGTACTTAGCTAGTTTTAATACCTGGGAGAAATTATGAAATCGTTGTGGCAATCAACAAGGACTAACTTCTGCTGCTTGAGTTTGAATTGAATATTTTATATCTTTAAAGAGGAAAAAGTATAACAAGCAAATTGAAAACCAAAACATATATTTTGGTCATACTTCGGAAATGTATCAGAGGGTCATAGAAACAACACTTACAATACATAACAATACAATGGTGATAAAAAGTATTCATACATTATTTTTTGTATTATTATGTCTTGGCCAAAAAATAGGTCTCATATGTAAATATATAATTCGAGTTTTGAAAATTATATTCCATCTACAAAAGTGTCAACGATATTTGTATCTCTAACAGCTTGTGCATACTGAACCGGAAATGACTATTTCTTCCGGCAGTTCTGTTTTTTACGATAGGAGTGTGTGAAGCCATAACTTCGATTACTTCCTCTTTCTTAAAAAGACTTCACATTTTTGACTTCTCAATTCTTACTACTTCACACATATTTTAGTCGATATAACGAACTGACAGAAAAATAAATTCATATTTTTACAACTTAAACCAGAGTTTTACCGCAAGATAGAAAGAGAGCAAAAAACAAGTGAAGGAAACAGTATAATGATTTTGGACAGATTTCTATTCAAGGAAATAGATCTCCAACAATCGTGTTAGTTTTTTTCAGGGGATCGTTTTGTTTATGATTGGAATTCATTTCTTAAACACTGCAAATCGCTTTGACGCAATTTTCAAAAATGGCACCCAATCTGGGCCAAATGGTAAAATAAAAAAAAATCGTAAATTACTTGGAAAGTTACCATGGTTTAAATAGCTATCGACGTCTTAAAAAAAGGTGTTGAGTAGACGACTCTTCAATTCAAGTGTCATTGTTGCCACTTTTCGGGAACATCCTTTTTTCGATTTCAAAGGGTGGCACCTCCACTTTGTTGGTAATTTGCAATGATTGATAAAAGTTGATGCCTTAAAAAATTTTTGTTGGATAGACGCATCTTTGGAAAATATCATTATTGCTACTTTTTAGTACCATATTTTGTTTGATGTCAAGTGGTGGAACTTGCGCTTATTTTTGGTAAAATGTTCAAAATATTATAAACTACCAAAAAAAAAATGGAGATCCCACCCTTTGACATAAACAAAAAGGTATATGTTACGGAAAAGTGGCAGCACTTAAATTTTAATCAAAGTTGCATCTACTCTAAACCAATTTTTTCAGACATCAAACGTTCGGCATCTGGAGGTTTTCCGCAACTTTTTTTAAGTTCAAAATACGAGTATTATGAATTACCAAAGATGTGGAGGTGTCACCCTATGACATAAAAAAGTGGAGTGCATTTATTAAAATAGCGAATACGGCTGTACTATTAAGACAATGATTAGCTTCACAACTTTCTTAGCATTTTTAAGGAAATCTTATAAATGTGATCGTCAGTCTCATAAGTGAAAGGGACTAGTTGTCTTGTAATGAATGAAAAATTCATTCAGTATTCCCAAAAGCTCACTCAAATTCGTTCAGATTTGAATTAATTAGGGCGAATGTCATTTCATTACCTTTGTAATCGGATTTTTATGTCTTCTAAGCTATGTTTCAAAACAGATTGACGAGGTTTTTACAGAAAGCCGACGACGGGAATCAATTTAAGGCGTTGTTCACATTGGACTGAAAAACTGGGGCCCTATACTGGAAACATGGATAATTTAAAGCCCTCTTTCTCCCGATAGAAAATACATCATAAGAGTGAAAATGTCAATGTGTTGACTGGTCAAAAGTTACAGGCCAAGGTCAAAAGTTACAACAATCTTAAATTTTTGTCTGAGCTGTCAGATGGAAAACAAAATAATATGAGTGTAACAGATGCTTATTTTGAAGTTTGTAAATAATCAAACTATTTGGTAAGGATACCTACACTACTGCATACTACATCAAAGCAAAAACACATTTCCACACCACTGTATAGACTACACATGTGCTGTCCGATTGTCGTCATCATCCCCACGGGAGAAATTGTCGGTTAGTATTTTGTAATATATAAACTCTTAAATTGCTAACTAATCTTGCGGAACCAGTCAGCCAAGAGTCATAGTCTGGACCTGAAGGAGTCCGAGTATACAAGTCCGATTTCGAGTTTGAGTCCAGTGTGTCATTGCAATGTTACGTATGCCCGAAGCAAGTGGTTAGTTCCTAGTAAGCGGACTTTTTGTTTCACCTCCACCAACCATGAGATAGTATACCGAATTACAAACTTCACTATCAAACCGATATCAGATGTAAGCTTCTATATAAATGCCCTTAAGCAGCGAACTTCAAACCTCATGCCATCACAAGCGAGGCTTCGTCGACTTTCGCCTTTGAGAGAAATGCAAATGGAGGAAATTTGCATGATGCACTGATTTCCGATTAGAAAGAAAGGAAGTCACAATCTCACTTAAAACCGTATCAATTGTTACTGAGAGGAAGTATGATTATAAGAGTGGACTTACCATATTTGGTCACGATTTTTTTTTGTTGGTTTCTTGTAAAAAAAAGACTTTCAATTCTTTTTTGATGATTTAGAAATCTTTTGTTGCACAATCACACATAGAAATGACACTCATAGAAATGACACACAAATTAGAATCCTTTGAATTTTGTATAATTTTAATAAACTATATCATTTAATCACTTGACTTGAGAATACTTAAGAATCCGCTTTTTTAGTAAGCCTAATTGTTTAGCACAAAACCTAACCTAGTGCGTCTGAATGACTCTAGAGATTAGCTCTAGTAGCACGAGAATGGCACAAGAATGCCTTTTTTTTGTGGAAGCGATGTGATGTCACAGTCACAGTCATAAACGAGACGATAGTACTCTCGACTCTATGTAGCTTGTGGCAAGAAACACTTGTGTCGCACAGCATCACGTTTTACGACGATATACTTGACTATGAAGTGCATAAAGATGCATTCTGTTGGATTTATTTTAATCTGTGATTTGGCAAAATAGGTGAACGGCATGGCATAGCAGTGTTGTAGCGAAGATGCACGTGATTGGGTTTTGTTTTTTTGTTGGTTTTGTTTTGTAAGAGTGCCTCCGATGCAAGTGTTAAAAATGTGTTCAAAGATGAAGTGAGCACGCTTCGTTGAATTGTTTTGTGTGCGCTTTGGATTGAACATCATCAGATTGGGCAGTGAGATATTATGAGTGGCTCAACTTGCCATTTAAAAAACAAAAAGAAACAATTTTTGTAGTTCTTTTTCTGCGGGATAGGAAAACCGACTTGAACGACCTTCCTTTACAAAAAATTGGGTTACCGACTAGGTAATGTTTTAAATTATTGGAATTGTTTTGCTGTAGATTATTTGTAACCCCATTTTTGAATGAATGTTTTCCACTTTCTTATAATTTATGTACGTACTTTAGTTCTGAGATATTTGGTAAAAACATAAAAACTCTATAAAATATTTTGCTTCCTTACAACCATTTAACATCGAGCTAGATATTAAACACAATCAACAAAAAAAAACTTCATAACTATTCCCAATTTGAAGAAAATCAATCTTGATGTAAAGTGGACGTTAAGACCCTGTTGAGATTGGTTGGCTTCACTACCTTATGAAAAGTCACGTCGTGTATACACTTGTAGTTTTCACACAAATGTGTGCTGCTAATGGAATATTTGAAAATTGGAACATTTGATTTTGGGAAGCGTATAAGCATGGCTACTAATTATCTTGTCAAAATACATATCAAGATATAACATTATTGTTGAACGCACAAGCGAAAAGGAACAAAATGGAATTAATTGGACTTATTTAATTATGAAACGTGACTGCTCACTCAAATTTTTATTTATTTTGCCAATATAATGTGGCTCTATCCTTAGATGCTCGACATTAAAAAAACGAACAAACACAAATTTTGTTCCCATATGCCTTGAATTCCAATTTGCTAAAATTTGTATTATTTCTCTATAGTGAATACCACAAGGTCATTTGTTCTTGCCTCTAGTACATTCCTTCTGACTCACAGCAAACTTCATCCGGTATCTTCTACAATTTTTACATTTAACGCTGGTAAACAAGTTTAACTTCAAATAAGCCTGCAACCTTTGAACTTAATAAAATCGTGGTGTACATATTTTTGAATATTTATGAAGTGAGATTGAGAAAATAGCCGGTTCTCACCGAGAGAAAGTGGTGAATCCAATTGCCCTTGAGAAAAAATTATCCAAGAAAGACCAAAATTTTCTTTGACGTTCAGTTAAGACAGTCAGTAGAATTTACACTTGCAGCACCAAGAAGACATTCTCTTACAAAAAAAAAATTACGAAAAAATAACAAAATAAAACAACAAAATAAACACCCTTCCAATTGGCATCATCATCACAAGAACGCCGCCACCATTGCAGTTGCTTTTGAGCCGCCAACTTTATTATTCCTCAATGGCAAAGCGCATCATGATCATCACATCTTTGTGTTTATCTTTTCTTGTGCTTTTCAAAAAGATATCATCCACACAATCCACGAAATCCATATATTTACATTCATAAGATATATTTTTTTTTGTTCAACGAATTACTCAAGCTTCAAGCATCATTGTAGTGGAGAAGTGGGTATCTAACTTCAGTACTCCAATGGCAAACACAAAACAGCATAAATTGTATTCCGTGAGCAATTTTATTGCCCATTACACAAGCACGCAGATTAAAATGGTTATTAATACAAAAAATGGCAAATCTGTAATTAAAATTGGTTTTTCCATAAAAGATCTTTGTGGCGGATATTGAATAGGAATGGCAATGGTGATGCAGATGAAGAGGTACATCATCTCTATGGTTAATCGCATGGTCGTTGAACGTTGATTTATTCAGGCATTCGAAAATAATATGCAAATTTTCAGATAGTTTTTATTATTTTTATGACAAGCTATGTTCCTTCAGCTGAAAAATTTTGTGAAAATTCCACCCTTAAGAGGAGTGGTTCAAAAGACTTCAGTGAATGCAAGGAATGACTTGAGTCAGTGCTGGACTACTGCCTGAATATAATTGGAGGCGAAGTTGGAATGGATGACAAAAATTCTCTAGTAAAAGTTAAAATTTGTTCAACTATTCCAGATCCGTCCTCCGTCTCATATTCTGACCAGGCAGCTAAGAAGACTTGATACCCTTTTATTCTATTTATTTATTTACAAACATGTCATCTAGTTTTGAATTTTGACATTTTTCAGAATAAATTTTGACACTATTTGTAGAGGTTTTGTGTTTGATGTTCAACAAGCAAACAATCATCGATACATCTCCACTTATAATTTATATAAAATAATCAATAATTATCGCTACCAGTCCAGCCCTGTTAAAATTAAACATTTTTAAAATATTGAAAATATTAAAACTGTGAGCAAAATTTAAGTTCAATGGAATGGAACGCATTCATCTTCATAATCTTGAAAAAAAAAACAAATTACTAGATAATTAAATTCGTTAATTACACAATTCATTGCCTTAAAAATTAAATTATACGAAATTTATGTTTATCTTTAAACATCAGCGAAATTGTTTTTTTGATGTGAAAATATCAATAAATTTTACTACCAACAGTATGTAAGTAAATAAAAAGTGATTTAATTAAAACAATTAAACTGTCCAACTTTATTATTTAAACAAAAGTTTTTATTTAACTCAATCAAGTTCAAAATCAAAAAATAAAATCTAAATTTAGCAATAACCTTTCTTAAAAATTAAAACTTAGTATATTTGAAATTTCGATGAAATATTGCATCATATTTAAAATGTTCGCATAAAATATATGAATTTACAGAGATTAATATAATGTCTTTAAATAATTTGAACCAATAACTTTAAGGGATGAATTAAAATGTGATTTTATAAATAACTAAAGTTAAAATGTACAGATTTGAAATTTCGAGAATCAATTAAGAAAAATTCAGTTTTCGTAAATATAATGTAATTATAGAAAAACGTTTACAACTGTCTGAGTTATTTGAACAATAAAGTGATTTTTGTATTTCATATCATCATATATCATATATGTATTTATTTGTGTCCCTAAAATATACATACATATATGTATGCTTAATTACTTTTTAAAATTGTATTGTTGTTGTTATTCTCTCAAAATTATTCAAAAAAACATAATGCATTTTTCGCATCTGTTCTGTTTTTGAACCGATCGTCATTTATGTTTAAAACTTCTCTTTTAATTACATATATTATTGTCTATAATATTGAAAACAACCCATTAAAAGATTTAAAATTTTCTACCAAATCATGATAAAAATTACTTTAAGAGGATTAGGTTCATGAGGAGAAATAACCTTAGAAGATTTTTCACCGACAGTTCGCAAAAGATAGAACTACCGAACAAAGTTTTGATTGAAGGTGGCAGAGGCTGAAAATTGATCCCCAGACCCTTGGTGTGATATTCAAACGCATTTACTATTGAGCTTCAAGGTACTTCCATTTTTATTGAACTTCAAAGTACAAGTATTTTTAATGATTTTCAGCAAATTTATTTCAGCTTTGTTTACAGTAATAATAACAAACATGTATACAAAATTATAACAAATGGCTGAGGAAGATTTCTCCCCAAAAAGTCAAAATAGTTTTTTTCCAACCTTCAATTGATTTAAAATTTTATGCGTGAATTCCATACAAATTCCCAAAATTCTGAGGAACTCAAAAACCTGAGCTGATAACTATGCCTTTTCTAATAGCATATTAAATAGTCATTAAAGAAACAATTTCATGCAAGGATTTTTGTTGATTCGAGTAGTGGACTGTATTTTTCTTCTAAATATGTCTTTATTTAAAAACAAACAACTTTTAAATATGAAACTATTTTATACGAAAAACAAAAGTAGAATGAAAAATTAGAAATTAAACAATTGACAAGAAATGAAAATATAGTTTTAAATTTAAAAGAATTCTGTTATTAATGCAAATGAAAAATATTTTAAAGATGCAAGTAGCTTCAACATTCCACCCACCTTGATCTATGCATAGCTCCTGTTGACATACATATAAAATGGATATGTAACCATTAAATGATTTTGATCCTCTTCTTTTTGAAAATTGTAGTGAAACTGGGCTAGCAAAGTTCACTCCGGTGCATAGAAAAGGTTGATATGCATTGAATCTGGATCTTGGTAGATCACCCATTTGTTGCTGTTGGATAGTCGATGTATGTCTTCAGCGTTTGACACACTTCCTATGTATATGTCTTGACCAAGAAACAACTCTGAAGTTTCACAAAACATTGCTTAAGGACCACCATGTGATGTCGTGCAGTAGTATGTATATGTCATCGCAAATAAGGTATGTAAGTCTTTATAAAGAATGAAGAATAATTAGATGTTTTTGGTTAAGTTCTAAGATTGATTTAGCTAGCCATCCACCAACTCCGATCACTCCTTTACTATCAATGAAAATATCAAGACTTACAAGTTTGCGCGATTGCTTGATAGGTTTCTTGGATAGAAGATATTTGATGTCATCAGTAAAGTGATGCCTTTGGGTGATTTGAATCCAAATGTTGAATTCTTCTTCCAATTCATCCAGCTCGAAGGACCAAAATGTTGAATTGAGTAGTGAACTGTATTTTCTATATTTAAAAACAAACAATATTTAAACATGAAACTATTCTAAATGAAAAATAAAAGTGTAATGAGAAATTGAACAATTGACAAGAAAGGGAAATAAGGTTTTAAATTTAAAAGTATTCTAGATTATTAATGAAAAAGTATTTTAAAGAAGCAAGTAGTAGCTTAAACAATTTTTATTATTAAGTATGTTTGTTGGGCTCATAAACTAAGAATGCTTAAAACTGAAAAACTTCTAAGCTCACAAATACTTTTCTGAGAGAATGGTCACACTGGCCACTTTTCAATATTTTTGGTATAACTTCGAAACTAGGTCGAATTTGACAATTTTAACCTTAAAATTTTTGTTCAAAATTAAATTTTCCTTCGAAATAGATGGTTTGAAAAATTGTGTACAAAAATTTAAGCGGGAAAAGCCAACATAAACCAACATTAAAAAATTGACAAATCAAAAGTTTTTATTTTTTTTTTCTAAATTGCACATAACTATTTATTTTAAACAATGATTGGGTAAATATTTACGAAGATCAAATAGACATCTGGCCCTTTAAGTATTTGAATCTAACCCCGTTCAACGGTAGAGTATAGGAGGAGAGCTTTACCAACTTGGCATGTGAAACTGGAGACGGTTGTACGTAGAGACCAAGTTGGGTGGAAGAAGTTGTTGGTTGCGAAATTTCACTAGTGAATTTTATAAAAAATTAAAGATTTTTTAAGATTGCTTAGAACTCAAAAACCTAAGATGATTAGATAAACAGAATTGATTGAGACGCATAGACAATCCGAAAATAGGAATCTCTATTTCCGTTATATAATTCTTTTATAAATAACCGTCAGGAAATGTATACAAAGAGAAAAATTAAAAAAAACATATGGCCTTGTATGACAGCTACCCATCCTACATTAGCTAAAACGAAATTCGAGTTTTGTATCTACAAGAGAAACGTATAAAATTTCTTCGTACTAAATTTGAAGCCAACCGATCCATCCGATTAAACTACGCAGATATATCTATAAAGTGGACGTCCAAATAGACAGATAGCCAGATGGCCAGATTTACGGATACAGAGCAAGTGGATGTTAGGACGATAACCAATTCTCATGTTATGTTAAAACTGATTAAAACCTCTTAATTGTTCGCACACGAAACAAAAATCTGACGTACAGAAGAACAAGTTAAAATACGAGTATGTACATAAAAAGATAAACAACTTACTTAAGTATAATTTAAAAAACTCATTTGCTTACATTAAAAATTGCTATGTTTTGGTCTATAATACTTGTTATCTACTAATGTCGTTGACCCTTTCAAATTCATCAATATTGAATGTGTGTATGTGTGTGTATACTATATATGAATTATATACAAAAAACGTGGCTTTTTCTTCAAAACATTTTGTGTCTCAAAAAGCAAAACAATCAGAAAAATTAACACACAACAAAATATGCAAAAATATTTCTTTTTTTTTTAATTTGCATACATTTTGGCACGCGATATCAGAACTAAGTGCTTATCAACACTTAATATATATAGTTTACTGACACTCTAGAATTGATATTAAATATTATTTTTGAATACACACTTTGTTTATTCTTGGAAATTATTAAAAAAAAAAACTTAAAATAATATTGCGGTCATTGATTTAATAAAAAAATATATTTTTGATTGAACTTTAAGGTGCAACAACCTGAAATCGTTTATTGTTATTTTAATTGTTGATTGCTACCATTTCATTTGGAACAAAACAAAATTGAATAGTATTTAAAGTCAATAATCGAAATCAAAGTTTATTTTGAAAGTTTTTAATTGATATTCAAATTAAAATCAGAATATATATGTACGTAAGTATTTGAGTTGAATGGTTTTGTTTGATTTCTATACTTATGCGGGTCGTAGCTCTTGCTTGTCTCACGATATCACTACAAAGTTATCAATATCATGATATATAGGTACAAATAAACCTACTGACATGCTCTTCATTTGTATGAGATTATAATCAATTTACTTCTTTAGTGATACACTCTGATAAGTTATATTTATTGAGTTTGCACCTCAGCTCTTTTGTTTGCTGACTCTTCAAATTGGTTGTATTTGTACTTGCTTATATTTTTTTCTTTTTTCACAAAAACTGTGATTAATTGAATTAATATCCCCCGAGAGATAGTTAAACATATATTATTATAAATTCAACCTTGATTGTGTGAAAGATTTGTAATTTAATTAATTTATATTAAGCAAAAGCTTCCTTATTCGATTCTGGCACAATGAATGCCCCGTCCATTAAATATTAATAGACTGAAATACAAAAAATGGCAAAACGACATCAATAAACAATCAAATTGGACTAAAGAGGTAACTTAAATAATGTGATACAGTTAAAGGGGAATGATACAAGTGCATACAAACGATACAAATATATTTTTTATTTTATTTTTATGGAAAGGATATGTTGCAAATTTGGAGCGCTAGGCCAAAGCAAGTTGTAGTAAATGGTAAAATTGTTTTGATTAAAAATAGTAATGTACTACATGACATTAAGTGTTACTTGGAGTAACATAGTTTGCTTCATTTGTCAAAGTTTACATGAAATACTGACAAATAATAAAAATGAGTTAAGAAAAAAATGTCGTTGAATCTGTGAAATACACAATTTCTCAAGCATTAATAAATAAATAATTGAAATTGTATCAATGTGGTTTCCGAAAGAAATGGAAAAGAAATATTAAAGTTGTTTGTAATTTTAATAAATTTTTCACACCAATTAAATGTAGAGACAAATTGTATTGTAAACTGGTTCTCGGAATAACTTAAGAGGGTAAAATGTTTTATTATTCTTTAGGATCCAAAAGAAATACTAGGTCAGCTGATTTGCCATTAATTTATTTAATAAATATGCAAAACCTGCAAATAAGTACAGTATAAGACCTTAACAGTTGATGCCGTAGTTGTGGGTATTTTTCAGTAGAAAAAATTACCTAATCCTTAAAATGTTTGTATTTGATTGTAATTAAAAAATTGTTTAACTAAATGGGCGTACCAGAAAGTGTCAACAACTTTGACTACAAATAAATTTGATTTATTTTAAAATACAAAATTGAGATGAGAATTTCTTTTTTATTTTCTTCAAGATGCAAATAATTTAAACATAATATTTTAATGCAAAATCTAGTAAAACAGTAATAAAGTAACAGCAAGTATAGATTTTCATTAATAAATCAGCATAATTTAATTTTGTTTCCCGCATTCAATCGTTAATTCATTCAATTCTGTTGCATTTTGTAACGTTGTTGTTGGGTAATTTTGTCAATGTTAACATCATAAAACACGACATCCTTTCAAAATGAAACGATTATAAATTAATGCTCCTTCACAACAATTGAACCATCACAATGAGTGCCACACGACACAGCAAAGCTGTAAAAGTATTTAGCTACACCACTGGCATTGTTTAAACGCCTTCACTCTCTTTACCTCATCTTTCCGCTGCCAAAAGATGTACAGTGAAATTTATTACATTCAATTTGTTTTTTTTTTTTCTGGGTCGCTGACAATTTCAAATTGTAGAATCTCTGTTAAAGCTCTTCAACGATCAGTGATATTGGCTGCAATTGAAGTTGCAGCATGGTGAGCCATGTAACGATTGGTGGCGTGGTTCAGCAGTTGCGGTGCGGCGGTAACATTAATGTTTGTAGACAAAGTGTCGTAAGCGAGGAAACCCAAAAAGATGTCCAAAAGTAATGTGCCACCTATACTCAATGCGGAATGTTAGATGACAGTGCTGACTAGTTGGGAGGAGGTTAGAAAAAAAAACAAGTTGTTGAATTCACATATAGGAGCTTTTGAGTGTCTCAACTTGTGATGGCAGTAAATTTAGTTTGGAGTAACGAAAGCCTCTAATGCTAATCTCAGTTGATGTTTCTGTGAAAGTAGAATGATTCAAGACGTCTACACAATATGTGTGGTGACATCTGTTTTTTTGCTTGTTTGTCTCGAGGATGTGGATGCACAAGTCACGATCATTATGGAGCTGATGTAATTATTGTAATGTACTATGGTTCATGCATAGAATGAAGGTTTTTTTTGCTGTTGTCAATTTTACATTTTAATTAAAATGCAATAAAACTGAGTTTAAACATTATGATGTATACAAAAATCCCATAGTAATAGTACCCACTTTGCAAATTATAGATGTAATTTTATGGTTGTCTCCAGTTAAATATTAAAGATTAAATACCGCATAAAATATTCACTTTTAAATCAATTTTCGGGGACAGACAGATTTTTTTCCATTGCGTGTCTTATTTTTAATCATTGTAGACTCATAATGGTTGTAAATGGTTGACATTTTTACGATTGAAATCAGACTTTAATTTAAAAATGCGTAAGTAATTTGTAAGTTTCTTCATGGTCTACAAGGACGTTAAATAGTTAATTTCACTGAAGTGAATACAACGTTTATGGAGGTCAATAAAATACGCAGTTTAAGCATTTGACAAATTTCACACGTTAATGTGTTTAATTAGAAAGTGAATGTAAATTGTAGTTTCTTATGAAATATTGATGTCAAAATAAATGAAATAAAACCTCCGAGTGTATACATTTTAATACTAATAGGTTCATAATTTACTTATGTAAGTTTATTTAAAATGTCACCTATAATCATTTGAAAGAGTTGACAGATTGAAAAGAAACTGTTCGTGCAGTTATGGCATTTGCTTCAGTTTGTTTTTGCCATTTTATTGGTTTATTAATATTTGCTGATCAAACCAAATTTTTTATATGGCTTGATTTTAAATTTGGGTGATTTTTCAAATTTGACATTTAAATCGATATATGTATGTATTTGGAATACATACTTACTTTGTTATTATAAGAACAAGGAGACATAAATATTCATTTGTATTTGAATGAAAAATGTATAGTATATAAGGGTAGTCCTTAAATTGGATATAGTCTTGGATAGCCCTCATTCGATTCAAAACATTGATACATATGGCTTAAGAAAAATAATTTTCAAACTTAAAAAAATAAATTTTTAATTTTGAAAACTATTTTTTTTAAACTACTTACAATACAAACTTTATTTAAAAATCATATTGTAGAATGAATGTATGGCTTCAAAATGCTTGATCATGACATTGTTAGTATTCACTTTTTTTAAAATAATTTTTTTCTGTTTTGGGACACATTAAACAAGAACTACCTCTCCTGCTCCAGATTTTTTTCTCGTCTGAATCTAATCTATGCGTTCTGATTTTTTTCATATGTTATAAGAATTCCGTAAAAGAGAGACAAAGGAGGTGAAAAAAAATCTAGAAAAATTAGGATTTTTTTTATTTAGAGCCATTTGAGGCCTTTCTAGCGTATTGTGAATTGCTCCGACGGTACAGTGCAGACGTTGACCTGTCGTTGAGGAGGGTTTTCATAGGATTTTTGCAAATGTGAAATAATAACACAAAAATGCGATGGATTTGTTCCACTCTTCTAACTAATGGGGTGCTAACGTGGGTAGATTAAGTTTAATAACTCGAAATTTTTATCAAACCGTTTAATAGATATAAGTATGTTTAAACAATATCTTCAAGAGCATGTACAAAAATAAAAAAAATACTTCTATATACCATATTGTTTCTTCGAATGTTAAGCTGGCTTCTTACAAAATTAAGGAGCACCACTGTGTGGGATTTGAAGGAAAATGCTTTTTAATCCTATTGATGTACCTGATTACTTGTCGGTAACGATGATGTTAAATGTCTAGACTATGAAACTTTCAATTTCACCATTTTATGTGTGAAATTGGTAAATAGTTTGAAGAAGGGAACAAATCTAAGAGGAAAATAACCCTATATGTGTATTTAAGTATGTCAAAATAAAAATAATGGAATAAATCTGTTTTTCAATTTTGGCTCTTTTCTGTAGGTTTTTGGAGTGCTGAGTTTGAATCTGAAGTCAGAAAAATTCCATTGGGCTACATTTTTGAGATATTCCCGCTATTTTTTTGTCTCTGAGCAATCTTCAGTTAAAGCCTTTTATTATGATATAAATAAAAATACAATGTTAAGGAGAATTGGCAAAAAATTTGTTGGAGCTGTTCCATTTCTCAAAACGAATGTGTCATACATCGTTGAAAAGGTTATTGTGAGTACATTATATCGTTATATAGCCGTTAAGCTATAAGCCATAGGGTTTCGAATATTCCATATTTGGACATTATCGTCCTACTCAATATCAGCCAAATAGCTCGTGAGCTCCATGGCTTAGAGCTTAACTTATAGGCAATGAAATGATGTTTTCCCAATATCTCAAAAACGTAGCCCGATGAAATTTTTCTGACTTCAGATTCAAGTTCAGCACACCAAAATCCTACAGAAAAGTATTTCAAGAACCTTATTGACCAGTGTTATTAATCAAATGCGATTGATTAGTTTTTTGAATGTTCCTTGGAACATTTCTGTTAGCCATAGGTGTGTATGATAATTTGTTTTGTTATTTAATTCTGCTTATACTACCTCTTATACATATAGTCCTGCCAGGAAATAGGCACCAAAATCTCAGCTTTTTTTGTGGGGAAGCCCCTTATTTGTGTATTTAAAATTTATCTTTGTCGTGCTAAGGACGTTATTCAGGTTATTGTTATAAACCTATCTCTTGGAACTCGTTAATTTTGGAAAAATTATATATATACATACTAGGAGTGTCGGAATTTTTTTAAATTTGAAATTTGAAAAAGTCACTTTACGTAATTGTGACCACATATCGACACAAATTTAAATGGGTTTTCTGACTAATTTTTCGAATTGTGGTTTTTTACCTTAAACCGGCTGCGGGGTCTTATAATTCAATTATGGAAAATGTCCCAAAACAAAAATTACTTCTTTCTAAGTCCCTTACAAGATCCACGATACCCATTTTGAATATAAAAATAAAAAAAAAATTCCGACACTCCTAATACATATACATACACTTCAAGTCAAAAGGTTAAAAGCTCACATTTTTCAGAAGTTAAACTGAAATTTCTCCGGTTATGTTGAAAAGAGAACACAAATTTGTAAGCGATAAGAGAGATTGATGGACGTGCTATAGAATAACTTTAATTAACCTTTCATGAAAAAAAGTTAACTATTAAATTTTGACTGAGTTAATTTTTTGAATAGTTTTATTGGGTCATAAGATTAGAAGCACTAACGAAAAATGAAGAAAAAAGATTGTTTTGTTTGTTTTTAAGATTTTATTTCCTTTTGTCAATAATGTGTGCAGCCATCATCTTTCAAAATAACTTCAAAAACTCGATCTTTAAGAGAACTATACCGTGATCCCAAGTATAGTTCTGTGAAATCTTACTCCAGTCCAACTTAATGGCTTAAATCAGCTCTTACTTGTCATCGTATTAATTCCCTCCTTGGTAAACTTTCCGTGTGATCCATCCCCACACATCTTCTATGATTTTAAGGTCCAGTGAATATGTTGGCCAAGGCAGCAAGTGAACGTTTTGATTTTCAATAAAAGATTTAAACATTCGAGCTGTATGGATAGGCATGTTATCTTGCTGAAAAATCCACAAAGTTGGTCTAAGAAGATAGATTTTTGGAAAAATAAATTTAGCGAGGATTTGTAGCTATTTCAAGTCATCTTTGTATTTTGAACTACCAAGTCTATCGTTCCATAATAGGATATTGAGCTCAAAGCCATAACCCCTCCTTTTCTGCTGTGATGACAGTTCAGAAATCGCTCCTCTTTTCTCAGATCATGAAAATAGTAATTATATCTATCTGGTACATCCAAGTTAGATTTCTTTTTGTCAGAAAAAAATTACTTTTCGCCAATCATCTGAGCTAACTCCATGCAGAACATTCCGGGTCATGTGATCTGATCTTTTGAAAAACACAAGCGTTGCTCTTCCTGGCATCATTTAGTGGTAGTCTTATTTTTAGCTTTAGTCGCCTTAGGTGTTTTGCATTTCAAAAAAAAAAAATATATTTTACCTTTTAAATAGAAAAAAGACTCACCATTTCACGAAAACTGTTGATATTTTGAATACTTCTAATCTTATGACTCGATTTATTAGCCTATATATATTTTGAATATAATTTGCAAATTTGCATGGTTAACTTACACTCTTAAAAATAAATAAATAAATTTGGTGGCACAACAGCTAGTGGAGAACCAAGGCCTAGTGACTAATAACTCGCAACCATTCCTGTGTGCATATTTTTGGCAGGAATGGAGGGGACCTACAATTTTTTGCCGAGTCCGAACGGCTAATGAGAAAGCACTTATTCGTGACAAGTAATACTCTTGGAGGATTTGTCAGTTCCTCGCAAGAGGCAGTACCTCGGAAAAAAACATTTCTGTTTTTAGGTGTCAGCGGCTGGGAATCGAACCCAGACCTTTGGCATGACAGTCCTACGCACTAACCATCATGCCATGAGGTACTACAACTTGCACTCTTAAAATTCAAAAATTCTGAATTAAGTTGTAAATAAATCAGTCTTTCTTCCAACAAATTTAATTTTGGTGAATCAACTATGTTACGGCAGTAAAATCAATTTGACTTTTCAAAAACGTCGTAAATACCAAAAATCACCGAGGGACTCAAATACCAGTTTGCTGAATATCACGCAACTTTTTTTTTAGCTGAAATCTATTAACTTAAATACTAATACTTAACTTAAAATTGATTTAATTTGGTTATGCACGATTTTTGCCCTTTCCTAGACATATCTACAGAACGGAAGAAAATTTAATTAATTAAAAAATTGTGTGAAAAGTTTGTAAATGGGCGTCTTAAGGTAATATCCATGAAGCCTTTGAATAATTTTCAATAAAAACTGGTTTCATAACATACAAAACTAGCATGCAAACCTTTTCATACAGATATGGATGTATTCTCTTAGTTTGTTTTCCTCTGCTAAAGCCGATCACAAAAATTGATATATTACTAAAACATTCTAAAAGATTCTTAAATTATTGTACAAAATTGTGTTCGTACTTACTTTTTGGCACAAAAATATTCAATAACAAATACATAACCACTTATTTTATTTAATTTATTTTATTTACATTATTTTATCATACATACACTTAAACTATTTACATAAAATACAAAAAAGAGACTAATTTTGTTCAAAATTCAATTATGTTTTGCAGGTCAAAATTTGTTTAAAATTTTTTTTCCTTCCTTTTTGCGTGAATGAATTTCTTAAAATAAATAAAATTTAAAAACAAAAAATTGCCAACAAAATTATATGGCAAACAAAAACAAAATTATAAGAAAAATAAAAAATAAAATGCTGTGGCAATTAAGAAAAGGATTCAATTCCATCAGAATAACCAAAAAAAAAATTAAATTTAATGAAGGCCACGGACTGCTGCAGACGTGCGCTCGTAAATTTTGATTAAGTCTAAAAATCCAAATCGAAAGCAAGAGTGTGTTCCGCGTTCGTTCATCTCCTAATTTTATTCGATTCGTATGAAAATGAATTTTGTGTCTGATGATGATTCAGTTTGTAATTTTTCGAAATTGAGTATAAGTCGTCTTTGGAGTAGTTGATGACTTTTGGTGTAGTAATTTTGACTGTGGCAGTGCCAATGGCAGTTGCTTTTTGGGGGTTCATGACTTCCATAGGCATACGGAATGGTTGTGGTGCTTGGAGTATGGGGAGTTGTTGTTGATGATGCAATGACAGAGCTGGCTGATCAATGATATTCGAATACTGTAACACATAAATGAAGAATGGCAATGATAGTATAGGGAATGATTTTCAATAGAATGAGCTTAAACTTACGTAAACACTGGGATTGTATTTTGATTTTTCATAAGCCTTGTATTTCTTTGTCTTGGCATTGTATTTGCCATTGAATTTGTTAAATTTATCAGTGTAGTAGAAATCAGTGTTCTTGGTGTAGTATGATTTTTGAGTTGACGGCACAATGGCGTGGTACTTGAAGCCATAGTTGGGGATGTATTGTGGTGAGAAGCCAGACACTGT
The DNA here is from genome assembly GCA_946251815.1 of Dasysyrphus albostriatus. Lineage (NCBI taxonomy): Eukaryota > Metazoa > Arthropoda > Insecta > Diptera > Syrphidae > Dasysyrphus > Dasysyrphus albostriatus. Next base: position 147,787,588 of record OX276336.1, read on the forward strand.
CTGAGAGTGAGGGAAGAATGAGTTAACAAAGTCTGGGGAAATGACCTTTCCAAAGACGAATTCTCTGGGCCTCTGATGACCCACAATAGGGCGTGATGATTGCTTGTAATTGTTTGTTGCTGGCTTTGGCCGTGATGGAGGTGGAAGAACATATCTAAAAAAAAGTAGGTATTAACATTATTTTATTAAATATTTTATATACATAGGCATTTGATATAAAGAACTTACTGATATTTGTTAGGATTTGGTATATCATTTGATTGATTCTCCCATACTGGTGCTGGATTGCGGTATGGTTGGGGAGCTGGTTTTCTCGTGGTTGGAACAGCAGGAACTATGGGACCACCTTTTGTGCCAAAATCAACTCGTATGGCTGTTGAGAGTGTAAGACAAGCAGCGAGTAAAATTAATTCTGGATTAAACTGAAAAAGAAAAGAAATGTAAAGGATACATATACACATGAACATATATATGAAAATATAAAAAATAAAAATTAATATTTATTTATTAATTTATTTTCGATAAAATGTTCTTTTCTCAAAAATCTACGAAGAGATTAAAGTTCCAAGACATTAACTCTAGATACCAATGAAATGTTATGCTTGTCCGAAAATACTACTTTAATTTTGATTCATAGCACATCCGTATTCCAATTTGAGTTAAAAATCTAAAAAGACATTAGGTTTTTTATAATAAATTGATAATCGAGTTCGTTGATCAGCTCTTTTGTTTTCATATAGTTCAAAAATATTTCCGTTCAATAATAAATCGATTTATCATTGTTATATAACAATATGCTGCATTTTTAATAAAAAAATAAATAAAAGAACAAATTATGTCCATACTCTTAAGTGACATAGTTTTGAGAGGCGAGGGACCGGTTCTAAAAGTGTCCGCATCAATATTATAAACCTAGCCCTCTTGTTCTTGGTTTCTTATATTGTTTCTATTTGAGCTTTATTTTCATTAATTATCTGATACCATTTTAAAATTGATTAATATTTAAACCATTTGTGAATTAATTCTGTATTATTTAATAAAAGTGGGTGAGACAAGTATTATATAAATATACATTTTTCGTATCTTAAGAGCCAACAACAAACAATAAAAACATGACATAAAAAATATATGTATACGTCTGTGCATATGTGTTATAGTTTAAATAATAAAACATCAATAACAATGATCTCTTATCTGAATAATGATTAATTATAGTGATTTGTTCAACAAGTGGATAATGAAATGTATTAAAAAATAAAAAAATTAAGCAGTTGCTCTATGGAAGTAACGAAGTGCGAAATAAATAAAAACAAATCGAGTTCAACCAAACTTGAACTTGAACGATTTTTATTTTATTTTAATTTATTTTTTATCTTGAATTGAAACTCATTAATGCATTGGATAGTGGAAATATTTAATAGTTCATCACATCAAAAACTTTATTATAAAGTGTTGGAGAATGCTATTAAATAGTTAAACTGATTATCTGTTCAAATCAAGTGTAAAAAGTAGGTTGGTAGTAATAAAATTAGAGTATTTTTTTACGCTCTTGAAATTATGTATACCTTGATACAATGATAATTTCAGTATTGAATATTTGAAATAATATGAAAAGCATATTATTCAAAAGCTCTCGAGTTAAAGTTTAATAAAATTTACTTTGAAATGAGTCAGATGGTTTTTAAATAAGCATCATCAATAAGAAAATGGTTAAATAGTATTTTCTGTTGCTAAGAAGTGATAGACTTTTGAATTGAATAGCAGAGATATTAAAGAGAAACATAGATTTATTTAAATAGTACCTAGATAATTATTTAACGAAGGCATAATACAATTTCATGCTGTATTTTCGAAGAACTATTGCACAAGGCCAACTGTTAAGAATATTCTACTTTTGTATTGGTATTATAATGTTTAGTTTTGCCCGCACATTCATTATGTGTTGATATTCTTAATTGGTTAGTTATACCTCAAGGAAACTATCATATTTGCTTGTTTAAATTGCGTATATAAACAATTTAGCAATATGCAAATCAATAATTCCACTTACTAAATCAACAATCTTTATCAAACCATTTAAATCTAATCGCAATCCATTAACAGCACACTTATCAAATTTCTATACCAATTTGTATTTAGGTGTCAATTGAAATGACTCTGAACTTCTAAATTGTCTGTAAATAAACTTTTGATAAAATTAAACTATTAGAGTTACCTAAAACTACTCTATGCATTATGACAACCTGGTAATTTCTTGTAGCAAAATATGCATGCTATGTTCACAATAAATGTTGCTTGCTTTGATGAAGCCCAATTATTATGAGATTCATTGATTTCAACGCGTGTGTTCATTAAACAAACATGTTAATTTTTTTGAATGGCTTTGCTGGCGATTAAATTGACGCCCAAACCCAACATACGGACTCGCCTCAATTTTTGTAATAAATTGCTTTGCTATTGTAATGGCCAAAATACTCCTTTATTAACTTTTTTGATCTCTCAATTTAATTTGCACTTATCTCTCGAATATAATGCACTGAAAAACCCATTCAATGAAGGTATTCATGCAATTCATGCTGTAATCTGACCCCCAATTTTATATAGATCTAGATTACAACATCACAAAGGTGCATTGTGATACTTGCAACAGGGCTGGATTTAATAGTGTAGGAGCCCAAGGCTATAGAAGTTGGGGCCGCTTAATATTTATTTTACTCATTTTCACTCAAGGAATTCATCATTATTCTAATTCATTATTGGGTATTCAAACTTATTTAATATGTTTTTACAGTATGAGACAATGCCAGTAAATATATAACTTTTCTGAATGAGTCCCTTGAGTACCATGGGGCCCATAAACGAAGTAAGCTACTTAGCTTTGTGATTGCAATTTTACTTTTGAGCGTTTATAATAGTACGTAACGAACCTGTATGATAATTGGACTAGCTTAACGAGATTCTGTGCACAATGATCCAATAAAATGAGGCATGACTTCACAGCTTGCAGGCCCAATTTCATGACATGAATTTTAAGTTACAACAAATTTAATTCGTTTGCTTAACTTCAACTGTGAATTGATGGGCGGTGTGGTCACTTTTGGACATCTTCTGACGTTGCAATCAAAATTGATCCATAAACTTATCTACCGAGACGTGATGTGCCTATAAAATAAATAATGTATTGTTCATTCGTGACTTTTAATTTCGCATGATCTTCAACTTTCAAATGAGGGTTTTATTTTGTGGAGCCTTCTTTGAGCAAAAAACGACGAAACCCCAACACAAAGCTCTTGAAAGGTTTATCTCAAGTTTAATGCTTTCTTGAATCTTAAGAATTCGCAAATTAAATTGTTCATTGTTAATTTTATTTCTGTGATATAATAATTATTGTTACCTAGTCTTGATCCTGACCTTTAAAATGGAATTTTATGCAAATAAAATTAATTTCTATGTAGTTATATATCGTGATGCGTGAAGACGTTGCCTTCCGGTGTAAACATCAAGATGAAGGTGGTCTCAGAATGTTATCAAGGTGAGTTTAAAAAACAAATTGAAGGTGAATTAATATATATCGTTAGCTTAAAGGGTTTTTTTTTTAAACATCAATTAGTGTGAGTGCTGTTTTATTTGAGATTAAATCTTTTGCACGATTTTTAAGAATTTATTAATACAAATATCCAACAATAAAAGCCTATTGATATCATTTAGGGACAAGTTTCAAGAGTTTAAGCATTTATACATAGATAATTCTGGTAACTATGTCTAAAAATGTCATCGAACTGATTTTATTAAAATTAATTAAGTCAAGTCTTCCATACAATATTTTTTACCAAAGCGTTTTTCAATAGGGATTATAAGATTCTGATTTGTTGTTTAATCTTTGTTGATTTTCCTGTTTTGTTTTTTTCAGGCACTAAGGGCAACTTCAACGAAAAACAAGATCTACCTTAAACGTTGTTATTGTCTGTGAGACCTCGTACCTGTGCGAAAAGTGCGTTGGACTGTCATGCCGATTTCTGGGTTTGAGTCCAAGCCATTGCCACCTAAAAGCAGAAATGACTTTTTCAGGGCTATTGCGTCTTGCGAGGAACTGACAAATTCTTCAAGAGTATACTTGCCATAAATAAATGCTTCTCATCTTGCCAGTCAGACTCAGCAAACGATTGAAGGTCCACTACATTCCTGCCAACAAAATGCACACAAGAATAGTTAAGAGTCACTAGGAGTCCTGGTTCTCCACGAGCTGTTGCGTCACCAAATTTGATATAGTTAATTGTCTGTGAGAACTCATGACAGTAAATTCCCCGCCAAGTAGAAGAACTTATTTTTCTTTGTCGACATCCTTCCTTTCGGGGGCTACATCCTAGGAAAATTCATCTGACTAAGTAGCTGAACTTAAAGGAAAATGAGTCTAGACAACGCCAAGTACATTATGACAGGGCTCTTAAGTAGTTGAAAGTAGACTTTAGTTTCAATGGGTTAGAAACGAAATCTCGCAAATTAAAATCTCGCATTCCCAATCTTGCAAAGCGAAATCCTTCAAGTACAAAATCCCGCTTTTCATAATCTCGCAATTAAAAAATCCTAATTTTAACAATCCCATAATAACAAAACCCCGCAAACAAAAACATCGAAAATCAAAGCTACACAAAAAATAATTGCTTTGGAAAATATAAATTATCTTAGTCAAAACCTTACAAATTTAAATTTAGTGCTATTTGAATTTGCGAGATTTTGATATGCGAGGTTGTAAGATTGTGCGCGATTTTTTTGTGCGAAATGGAAATGCGAGATTATTAAAAACGTGCTTGTATCACCAGAATTATGAAAATTAGGATTATTAACTTACGAGATTTCGTTTTTCGACATTTTTAAAAATATTTCGCTATTAGAGATATTGGGTTGCTGGATTTTGTACTGGTTAAAGGCAATTTCAGCACAAATTCACTTATATTTTTGTGCAAGTGCAGAGCTGTGATAGAATAGATAAGAGCTTGATTTTCTATAACTAAATTTGTATTCATTAATTAATCTCTTATTTTTTTTCATTTAAGTATAATTTCAACAATAATTGAAATGTAAAGTTAGTTCCACAAACATTAATTTCGTAGTGTCAAGTGTTAAAAATGCTGTTTCCATTTTTTAAACGATGAACCAATGAATTTCTGAGACTACTAAGGTCAGTACAAAACTTTATTCTTTGTTTGATCACACAAGAAATCTTAGACAAAAGATTATGAAAAATGAAGACACAAATTAAATGCCCACATCATTCTAGCTTGTAGCACACACCTCAGTCTCTAATTATAAGCTTAATTAGTTTAATTATAGGGCAGGTGGCCTACCTGGCTTTACTGCTTTACAGCTAACTGTCATTTATTATAAATCATTGACTTCTTATACAACTTACTAATGGAATAACACCAGAAGACAAGACACCAGACATTATAATACTTCGATAATTCTTTTATCTAATCTGATTTTTTTCTCAGTTTCTTATAAAAATACAAAAAAAATAAATAACTGTAAGTGGGAACGTATCTAATTATTTTGTACCGGAAAATACAGGACCAATGAGAATTCAAATACAAACAAAAAATCAACTAACTTCAATACTCAGAGTCACTCTGACAATACAAAGAAGACTGATCGATATTTTGAATAATTTAATTCATAAATTATTATTATTCTCGCAGTAAGTGCAATAATAATTAATTCAGCTAGAAGGTAATTTCTTGTTGTGGTTGTTTATTTAGAAAACTGGAGTATTCTAGTGAATAATTGATTTGATTGCAAGAAGTTTGAGAGGAGGCTAAGGCTCTATTAAAACCTTGCAAATACCTTGTGGGAGTTTAATTTGAATTTCAAATTTATTTAATGTATTGAAAGAATTTAATTTGATTATTATGTGCCTTATGAATGGTTAGGAATTATATTTTTTTTGTTCATTGAATTGAGGAGTCGTTCGATAAGTAGTCTTGAATGACATGAAGAAAACTGCATTGGAATTTCTTGACTGACATCACATGAAAAAATTTTATGGCGAACGTGCTGTGGAACAGATAGAAATCAAAGTTGTTTCCAGAATGAAACTACTTAATCAGGAATCGCAAGCATTTTCATACTGAATCAAATCAAAAGAAGCTGAAAGTTGAATACTTCATGCTGAGTGAGCTATACAAATCAAGTCTTTTTTGAAGACGTATATGAATATCCAAACAAAAATTGGACTTTTGTTGCAAGCTTTTGTTTGAATTTGAATTGAATGCTCTTTAATAAAAGGTAATTTCTTAGAATAATACCTTCGAGGAAAATCAATCAAACCAAAAAACAAAAAGCACTCACTTCTTTAAAAAAGCCTTTCTAAGAGCTTGCATATATTGTATAATACTTGTGATGTAGAACAACTAACAAAATAAAAAAGCAAAAAAAGGAAATTCCATTGAATTATCGAAAGTATACTTTTGAGGACTTATAACAATCAATAAATGTTCGTCTCAAAGCGATAGACAGATTTAATTTGTTTTCCTACCGTTCAGATAGCGATAGTTCGATGTGACGTAATTCTATGCTTGCCTTCTTGCTGTCTTGCAAAAAAGTATTAAACAAAAAAATCAATCTCAAAGGTGAAACCAATTTCAATTTTGAAAAAAACAACCAATCCATTAAGACATCGTTCTCCCAGGCGATTTAAAAATTAAATAAAAAACTTAACATTCCCATCACTATTTGGATTTTGATGAGGATATGTCAGAGGCAAACACTTGATCCATTCATAGAGTTATGGCATCTTGGGAGCCAACGCCAACCGTACTTCAAACCAAAAAGAATCTAATCACTATTATTAGACATAACTTGTTTCGTGGATCATCAATTTGACTCGCCATCTCTTGACCAGACAGATAGACAGCTAGACAAGGTAAGACAAAACTATAATAGCCATAGAAGGTGCAGAGGGAAGCTGCAATGCAGTGGAATGGCGTTGTTGTCTGCGGGGCGATTTACAAGTCAGTCTCAGTTTTTGAAATATTTGCTCGTGCTATCCATTGGTCGCAGAAGTACTTCTCTCGAGACATCCAGGGAGACAATTATAATAACTGGCGGTGACTTATGCGAGACCTTTAGCATCCAATCAGGACTAAGTCAGAGATTATGAACTTTTTACTATCTCCAATGGAACAACCGTGTTCTCCTAAATTGAAGCAACTGAATTAGTTCTAAGACACAGACCGCTCAGTCACTCCCAAGCCCAAAGATAAACGATTGCATCTGAAATTTTGCAATTTTCAAATCCAGCTGTCGATGGTGGTTAATATGAAATATTTGGTATTCGCCAGTATCACAGGGGGCCACAATCTCTAAAGCATGATGCCAGGAATTACTAGCCAAAAACAACTATCAAAAAGGAGACCCAGCTAGTGACATTTGCCACATTTGGCATGATTATCCAACTCTCGAGTGCACAATTAACCACCATCACTTCTTGAAAAGTGTTGTGTAGTGGTTATGATGATGACTGTGTTTCCCACAAATTGTCTATCCAAGAAATGCGTATTCAACTTTAAAGTATTATGATGCAAGATGCCCAACCTTCAGTTGTGGAATTGGAATATATTTTTAAATTTAAATTAATGTTTGTATCTCATTACGCAGTTTTGGGTTAATGCATCAGAGTAATACAAGATGTTAAGCTATCGTTTTTGTGTACAATCGTGTCGTTTAGCAAATTTACACGATTTTACTTGTTTGTTTTTCTTCTTCTTCAGGGATTGTAACGCCAGGTTACAATGTTTGTATATGTAGATCTGTCATGCTGAGTGATTCCCATGTGATATCGTGTGTTTGGGGAATTGGAAGAATTTAGTAATTGATTTATGGGCGTATTTTGTTTTGTTTCGTCTAACTCGAGGAAGTGTTAACTACATCAGTTGAAATAATCTGAGGGGGCAGAAAACCTTGACGGTGAGTTTCGTACCGATGCATGAAGGTGCTTACCGGAATTAGGCATTGTATATGATTTCTTTTTTTCCACGATATCAAGGAGATAATAAATCAGAAAAATTAAGAAACCATGCTGACGAGACGAGCATATGCTTTAAGGTATAATCATCTTATCGTATCTGAGATATAATCGGAGGAAAGCAATAAAGTATTTTCAAAAAGTGCTGATTTATGAACAGCTTACATTTATGCGTATATACAAACTCTTAGCAATGCCCCAACATTTGGTAGATTGTTTATTCTTTGATGAGCTGATAGGGATTCATTTTTCAAGAACATTTCAACAACTCTAGAGGTAGAGAGTTTCAAGCTCAACTTGCAAAAAAAACTTTGTCTTCGATTCTCTCTACAAGGAGACTTCACACATTAATCTGGGACAAAAATTGAATCAGCATATTTAGTTTATAGTAAAAATATTGACGCCATTTTGTCAATTACTAGCTTTCAATATTTAAAAACAAAGGTTTTATTGTGAGTTTCCGTATCTTTTGTCTGTTTGTTTCAATTTCTGAACTGATTTTAATATAATTTGGCGAAAAAAACCTTGAGTAGCGTACTACACACTTAAGCCTAACAGCTCAACGACCATTTCAAAATGATCAAGGGTGTATGCACGTTAAGATTTGGAAAATGTATCAAGAACAAATATTTATTGGGGATTTTGTCTCGTTGGATTTCATTTTTACTTGCGATATATATGCCAGAGTTTTAAGGTCTTAGAGTACATTGTACCAGTACCCAGTAACTTGTACTTGTTCTTGTATTTGAAAAACACCAAGTACAAGTACTTTGTTCGAAGTAAAATCTCTTACTTCGAACAAAGTACTTGTACTTGGTGTTTTCAAGTGACGTGAAGTTTAAACGTGTGGTTTTCAATCTGTCAATACTTTTTTCGTGGTTGGCCATTTTGGCAGCTGTCACTGGATTTATGCTCAGTTTGGTTTGTCATTTCATAGTAAATAGACTTACTCTTAGACAACGTTTGCAAATCGTGCAAATTTATTACCAAAATAATGGTTCGGTTCGCGACAGCCAACGAAACAATCAATTTATTGAAGGAAACTTTTGGTGAGCGCATTATCTGGACGCGTGGGCCTGTAGTGTGGCCTGCAATATCGCACGATTTTACACCACTGTGTAACAAGACGATTAACGTCTTGGAAAATAGTATTTGGCGTGTTATTGTTGACATACGGCCCCCACTGCTGCAAAAAGTGGTACAAAATTGGGCCTCTCGGCTGGAATTTATTAGAGCCAACTGCAGCGGCCACTTGCCAAAATTGTTTTTAAAACATAAAGGCAAACCCTTGTCTTAATAATAAAGCCTAACTCATGGGCATATCATTAAATTATATGCGTTTTATTTCTTCTTAAAAGCGACACGTCTAAAAAACACCTTTTACATGTACTTAAATAAATAAAAAAAAAAATAAAAAAAATAAATTTAGTGGTTCAACAGCTCATGGAGAACCAGGGCCTAGTGACTAACAACTCTCAACCATTCCTGTGTGCGTGTTGTTGGCAGGAATGGAGGGGACTTACAATTACAATCACTTATTCTTGACAAGTATACTCTTGGAGAATTTGTCAGTCCTTCGCAAAAGGCAGTACCTCGGAAAAAAAACATTTCTGTTTTTAGGTGGCAGTGGCCGGGAATCGAACCCAGACCTACGCACTAACCATTATGCCACGAGGTACTACGTTTTACATGTATTTGGTACTTTAATACTGCCCAGTAGGGGTGTCGGATTTTTTTTTTTATTTTTTATATTCAAAATGGGGATCGTGGATCTTGTAAAGAATTTAAATAGAAGTAATTTTTGTCCTGGGACATTTTCCAAAATTGAATTTCCATTTTCAAAAACAGAATTAATGAATTATTTGCAAGTAATGTATTTGCAATAAATAATTGAACTCGTGAGATTTTGATCAGAAATGTCATTTCGATGATAGAGAAGACAAAAAAGTTGGTCTCACAGACAGTTTTTACAGACAGACAGAATTTGTCTGTAAAAAACTTCGATATAGTATAATTTTATTTCTGGAAAAAAAGAAAAGCATACTCTTCATGGTTTTTAAGGTTTAAGGGGTTTTAATTTTGAATTCCCGCTTAGTTTCAAGAGCTATGTCAACAAAATCTTATTCACCCTGAAAGTGATTAGAATCGGAGATTTTGTTAGCTCGTTTAATTAAAGCCGAGACAACTGATGTGAAGTTCTCTTGGGTCATGATGAGAATAAGCATTTGAATACTTTTCATTTTTATTCATTATTATCTTTTTCTTGGAACCCAGATTTGTCAGAAGTCCAAACTTTTACTTTTACAAATAAAAAAATTAATTATATTTTTAATGAACTAACTCTCTGCGTAAAATAGGTACTTCAAGTGCTTACGATTTTGTGCGTAACTATAAAAATCTCACGATTTGTGTATGTTTTTTGTTCGCCCATCAACAAAGAATTAAAACAATTTTCTCTTAATTCCAAATGAATCTCCTAATTAGTGTCTTCTTATGTGTTTTTAGTTTACTTTGAATGGTTTCCTTTTCCGCTGAAATAACCTCTATATCACACTTAAGACTAAACTTTCATTTTTAAATTCAAGCTTAATGACCCTCCCAAGCAAAACATGCGTATCTGTTTCAATTTTTTTGAGTTTTCAAAAGCTCGTATAGTCGTAATGTCTTCACACAATCGGATTGCCTAATCGGTTCCCTGTAGAATTCAACATAAAGTTAATTTTAACTACGCCTTTATGAAAAGTACAATAAACTTCTATTGACTACTTTTTTTTTCATTTTCAAGGCCTGGAGGCCCTCTAACTATAACACTCTTATACGACGATATGTGAATTGAGGGAATAACATCACATTGAACAATTTATCTTCCGTCATTATGCGTGATTGCCTTATGGTAGTTCGAAATAATGGCAAGACTTGAAGACCTAGTCTAACGAGTATTTAAATTGAAACCCTCTAACACAAACTGTAAACTTGCTTGTTAATCCGAGGGATTTCAAGAATGCTGTATATAAACAATAATTCTAGATGATTAATTCTAATTTATCACGTTTTGCCGTAGAACGACTGACGACGACGACGGAAGGCAAAACAATTATCCCTTCTTGATCTTGATAAGATTGTATAATTGTTGTTATTACCATTTGATTTTGGTCAGAGGCTTCACCACAATGCCCGTGACTTTAAGTTAGGTTGGGAATTATGTCGCCTGTGATTGAAGTCTATTCATTTGTTTTGTTACATGATGAGGGAATCATCTCACCTCAATCATGATCATGAGACACTACAAAAAATAAAATACAAGATCATGGCCATTTATGTTATGACCAGACTAAGCAATTATGTATTTTATTGTGACTATGCGGTTTCGTTGTCAGGGTGCTTTGTACTATAGCAGCTTTCATTGTCGACTTTGTTGTGGCAGGAAGTCTATATATTGCTGAACGAACATAACTCAATGCAATGCGGTTTAACTTAGGTACAAGTCGGGCGTTACATCACGCTGCTGTTTAATTGAAAATTCTCTGTTTCATTTCATTAAGCTTTGAATAATAATTTAACATTTTCTACATTATTGCTATTTGTAATTTATTTAAATTGAGACATTAGCATGAAAATTGTTTCAGTCAAGTCAATCTGATAATTTATTGAGAATTGAGAAGTTGTACTTGATGTTGATGGCCAGGGAGAGTATTCATACTCGTAGAACAAGGGTGATTCTTCAATTAGTTAATATTAGTTTTACTATAATTATTTGTTGCTGGTTATGAAGGTAATTAGCTGAAATGGACTATGTTTTAATCAAGCAGATGTCTTTTTTGGTTGTGAATGTTAATGGTGGGAAATTCCATAGAATTTTATTTGAAGTCTAGAATTCAGGAGTTATGACAAAAATGGAGAGCATACGTTCAAAAGTTTTTGTTTTTTCAAAAGCCAACACTAAAAAGTTAAATTGAAGATGTGAAATTGTTTCATGCTTTTTAAAGTTTTCTCCTTTTTGTGAATGAGCAACGTATAGGTAGTACTTACATACTTATTTTACAGATGCAAATATGCCTTGGCAAGCTATGAATTATTTCTAAAATTTTTCTCATGATTTTGAGGAAACCTGATGAAAAAAGTTGGTCTTGCAATTCTACCTGTCTCTCTGTCTTTTCAGCTAAAGTGTAAATAGCGCTGTCGATTTTCATTAAACTTGGTACATAGGGTTTTCCTCCGACACGGAGTTTTCATTTCATGGCTTTTTTTTATAATTTAGTTTCAAAACCCTAACTTTTATTTTTGTTAATCATCCCCAAAAGTTTAATACATGTTTCCTTCAAAAACTTTAAAAATGTTACAGGTACTACAAACCGTTTTTACTTTTTCTTAATTGATGAGAAAATAAAATGCACGACTGTACTGCACGTACTGCTCTTTTGTTGGAGCTGCTTGGAAATAAGAACGTTTATAATATGAAATTAATTATAAAATAATATAAAAAAGCATTTAAATTGTTCTTTTAATTTATAAACAACTAGTTAAAAAACTTAGAGCTCAAAAACAAGTATACCATTTGATTACTTTAAGAAATATGAATATGTACAAGAAAAATTTAAAATCGTTGGAGCGGTTTTTTTAAAAAAATAATTTTGTATATACAAAATTTGAATAACATTTTAAAAAAAGTTTTAGTATGGCAATTTTGAGTATGTATTAAAACACATTTTAAAACTTAGTTTCAAAAAATTCATCAATTTATTTTTGAAATACTGAATTTTCAAAAAAAAAAAATAATATTTTTTTAAAAATCCAAAATTTATTTTTTTAAAATTTATAATTTTATTTAAAAAAAAAAATTTTGCATACAAATTTTGACTGAAATCATCCAAGTCGTTAATGAGAAAATCGGAAATTAAGAAAACTGTTCATTATCATTAAGTTCAAAATTTGAAGAAAACTGCGTCAGTGGTTTAGGCTGTAGGTCGAAATACGGACAGACAGACAGAATTGTGTCACCAACTTTTTTCGTGTTATCTATTATCGACATGTTTGATTGTTATTTCGATTTTTTTTTGCACGAATCAAAAACTTGCCATACAGTCATTCCATTAAAATTTTTTTTTATACTTTGTGAGAATATTCCTTATGGTTCAAAGTAAGTATATCCACCGTTTTTTAATTTTCTCATGCCCCATTCCCCTCTTGGCACCATTGAAGCATTTGAAAATCGTCATTTTAGTGCTTCAGAATTTTTGTTTTAAAAAATTTCTATTAATTGTTTTTTTTTCCCAAATGTCTTAAGAACAGACAATTATATTGACTTCCAGTCAATTTAAATCTTCACATTAGTTTTTACTTGATATTTGATAGGATTAAGAAAAATATTCAACAAATTGACAACAAAGATACTGTACCAAAAATCGTTGATTTTTTTTTCTCTCAAATATCCTGAGATCACACAAAATGGTATTGGCTTCGGGTTAATTAAATTCTTTACACTAGTTCATTATTGTTATTTGATTGGTTTTGTAAAATAATCCAACAAATATTGTTTTTTAAAGTGAAAATTTTTAAAAAAAATTTTTTCTTCTCATCATTCTTGAGAACAATCAATGGTATTGGCTTTGTGTTAGTTTTATTCTACTCACTAATCTTCACTTGATTGCATGTTAAACACCAAAAAACGTTTTCGAAGATCTTGGTGTTTTTCTAAAAATAAAAAAATTTGGGCCTCTAGCTTCTGAGGACACCAATGTGAAGTTACCAGATTGAGTCGCACCCAGCTTCTTTTTTTCCATACAATCATATTCAATCAAGAATTAAGATGGCATTCTTTTTTTTCTTTTAGAACTCTCAAAAAAGTTATTTTAGCTAATTGAAATATCATATTTCAAACTTTTAAACATTTTCCTACCATAATTTTCATTTCTTTACATGTTGGTTTTACAAATTGTCAAATTCGGTTTAATTTCCGAGTTAAAATATATTGAAAAGGGGCTAGTGTGACTATTCTCTCGGAAGCGCATTGGAAGCATTTTTAGTTTTGAGCATTCTTATGGGTCAAGCAAATATATTCAATAAAACCATTGCACTTCATTGTTCCTTTTTTAAAAAGAATATTCAATAACCTATAACCTATATATCACGAGACGTTACTGTCATATTGTATACCTTGTACAGGTACTGTAGATAAATACAAGTACAAAACATGTTCCTCATCACGTCCTTGTTTAAACTTAATAATCCTTCACCTACTTCAACTTTCTATTCGATTGACAATAATATTACAAATTGACCTTCACTCAAAAACAACATTACTATTTATATCCTCGTTTATTCCGGTTACCATGATGCGTTAACTGTAAATTACATATTACAAAATACGATAGCTTCATCGTTTATTACTCATCGCATATGTGTGCCTGTACAAGTTGAAAACTTTGGAAAAACCGGTACCTCTATAACATTTTCATTTGTGCTACCAGTATAGAATTATTATTATACGAGTATTATGCAATCTAAATTGGACAAGCAATATATATGTGCATCGTGCACTAGTAATGTAATACAAATGAGCAGAACATAGATAAAAATTTAATTACTAGAACTATTTATTTATAATATGGGTAAGTAATGGTTATTCTTAATTCAATCAAATCAAAGAAGTTTTCGTTACATGAAAGAGATCAAGCCGCCCTTATGTACATTTTCGATAATTTACATGTTATAGTGGAGATTAGAATAATAATAGTTTAAGTCCATTTAGACTTGAAGCTGATGGCTCCATCAGTTCAAATCACTTTATTATTCATTTATTTTTTAGAAGTTTATTTAATTTGTAGAAGATATTTGTATTTTAATTATATAATTAGTTGTAGATAATTAACAAATACTGATTTTTCAAAAGAGAGCTTCACATTTCTGTGATTGAAATCTAACTGTGATTGTTCTGAAGACCTTAAATATTTATAAATATTTGTATTCTTATCTAAACAATGACCAAGAAACAATACTTTTTTAATTAATATCCTTGGTCTACATTTTTTGTTTAATGGAAATGTGCCAAAACAACTTTTACACACATCAAACTGATTGATGCTCATCAATTTAAATGAGAATTTTTTGGTTTTGTCATCAATCATTGTTTAGCAAATTCGTTGTGAACATTTTTGTTCTTTTTTTTAAGCGAGTGAATTATTGGAAAAATCATTTTAAAATGCAACCAGGGTAGGATTGACAAATCTTGCTATGGGGCCCTTCTGATACTATGAGAAGTATTTTTTAGGCTTAAACTATAATTTATTTTTTTTTTTATTTATTTTTATAAAATCATTCAGTCGCAAAAAATAGAACACATAAGTTTAGATGACAATGAACGCACATGATACCAAGACTTCACATAGGGCTGTGATCAAAGTTTTTAGTCGCAATGACAGAAAATCGCAAGTGCGTTTCTAGCCTTAACTTCATGTGTTCTATTTTTTGCAACTGAGTGATCGCAGAAAATCGCAAGAGCGTTCTTAGCCGCAAATGCCTCACGGCAATAACAACGATTAATAATACATATTTTTTGTTGACAGTTAACTTTGGAATGACCTTGTGGTTTTCTACCTTTGCGATTAAAAAATAGCTATTGACATGCACTTGCGTCACTTGCGGTTATCTGCCGATCAATGCTATAACTGTGTAACTAAATACAACGTGTCGCACGCAGATCCATTCAATTTCATTTGATCTATTTAATTTTGCGACTGAAAAACGCTCAAAAAATGGTTCTGGTTCAATTTTTTTAATCGCTGTGATTTAAAAGTTGCGTGTGTGTGCATTCACATTTAAAACCATATGTCTCATATCATGCAGCTAAATATTCGTATAATTGAAAATCACACAGTGCGTGCATGATTTTTTCTAGTTGTGAATACGATTTTTTAGTCACACTATTTTAAATTGCAACTGTGGACACAAACTTCTAATTGCGTAACTTTCGACATTCGCATCGCCCAAAAACTGAAACAAATTTTCGACTTTTAACCATCGCGTTTTCTCAGTTGCATGTGAGTTAATTGTCATTTAAATTCATGCGTTCTATTTGTGATGACTGAGTGAATAGTTTCGCGATTGAAATCGCAAGTGCGGTCCTAGTCTAATCCAGCCGAGTGGGCAAGGGTTGCTTCTAATAAAACATATCACGGAATCATATTTGAGCACATGCCATCACGGCTGATGCAATTCGCCCACAACAATAAAGAACAAACAAAAACACTTGCGGTCGCGCCGGCAAATAAAATTATTCAAAAAAGCAACAAACCGCAGACAATGACCCACAAAAGAAACACGCGTTGCAATTGCAGTTTTTTTCTCCTTTTTTTGCGACGATTCATCATTTTCTTTAAATGCACATCAACTAATGTTTTATATGCGGTTTCTAGGGTTTTTGTGTGTATGGTTTACCAGGCATACACATAAAAAACTAAGCTTGCAACTTTTTTGCAAAGTATACACTCTCAATCCTAACGACAACTACAGTGACCACGACGACGACGCACATTACGAATGTTAAAGCTGCATATAGCATTTGTGGTACTGTGGTCAGGTGCGGATATGGTTTTGTCGGTCCGTCATTTGCTATAAATTCCAATAGCAGTTGCCTGCAATTTCTTATAGTCTGTGATGTAAGACTACCAATGGTAAAAGAAACTTTTATGTCTGAGTATAATAAATTTGTAATTCAATAAAAAGTCTCAAACTTCTTGTTAGACTGTTAGAATATAGACTTCAAATGGTAGCTATTTTAGATGAAAGATTTTTTTGTTTGAATATTCAAAGTCCAAAAGATTCTTTAAAAAGAAACTTCTTCGACAAAAATTGAAATGAATTAATGAGTTTGTTTGCAATTCTCAATAAACTCGTTCATAATAATGTCCGGAGTCTATGAGTTGGAAAAAATACTTTTTCCTTGGCTTCTATGTATACGGCATATGGCCACTTTTACAACATTAAATTCATGATTAATAATAATAATATTAATTCTAACAAAATATAGTGAAGTACACCGCTCTGCGATTTAAATTTACTCACAAAAAAAAACCGAATGGCATGAAACGACCATTCAAAATGCAACGCTATTTCCCAGACTAAAAAGTCTTATTGAAGACGATAGAGTTTACTTCTTCGCATGTAGTTGAATATGTTAGCTGCAGTTGGCTATCTTGATTAAAGATCTAATGAGGTTCTAGTGGAAGGTCTATTGCGTTGATATCATCTTTTTTTGTGTATGTTTTTGTGTTTACTGGCATTTCATTTCGATTAATCATCTTTCGATCATATAGAACCAATGCCATGCAATCTAAAAGAATGATGAGCTCCTATTTATTTTTTTTTTGAAATGCCTATAAATGACCAACATGTTACTCAAGATCTCCCAAGGTCATAGTTGTGGAAAATTAGTGTGGTGTAGGTGATTAAAGTAAAGTTTGGACCTTAGTGGTTGATAGAATTAAATACTGAAAAATGTGTAAACTTTAAAACCCCAAGAATTTGGTGTATTAAGTCCATAACAATTGTGTTATCTATATGTAAACTTGAAATTAGTTAAGAGGTTGAAATAATTAATTTATGAAATATTAAGATTGATATCGACGCAGAATTGCACACTCTATAGCATATCTAAAGTCCCCCAAAATCCCTATGTTGGCTTTTTGTGTAGATGCATTTAAATAGGTGGAGAGGTGAAGAAGTTGGAAGTCAATCAAACTAAAATATTTGTTTTGTTTCAACCCAATCATATATGATACATATTTTAAGGGTGCTTTTTAACGTTGAATCTAATTAGGCTAAATCCAAAGTGATAAGACTACCCAAAACAAAAGGTATAATTTTTTGTATAGCAAAATAACGGTACCTGCCATACAATTTTTTTTATTTAATCTTATTTTTCTCAAAAACGGCTCCACAACCTTTCTTAGAAAAAATTCAATAAATTGGTAAAAGTTACCTTTGAACGATAAACCATTTTTCAAAAAATGTCACACAGTTCTTGCCAATTGATTTATTGAAGGAAACGTTTGGTAACCGCATATGTTTCACGTTAAAAACCCGTGAATTGGCCTTCAAGATCGTGTAATTTAACACCGTTTGACTATTTTCTGTGGGTCTATGTGAAGTCACTAGTCTACGCCGTTGAGCCAAAAACTATTGACCACTTGGAGCAAAACATTCACCGCGTTATTTCCGATATGCGGCGACAAACTTTGGAAGAATTCATCGAAAATTAGACCTCAAAATTAAACTACGTCCGAGCCAGCCGTGGTGGTGGCGGTCATGTGCCAGAAATCATATTTAAATCATAATGTCAGAAGATTATCTTTCATGTCAATTTGAAAAAAATCTCTTTGTTTTATTCCATATCAAGTCTTATACCTCTAAAAACACCTTTTTTTTTAAAAATCTACCGATCATAAAAAGAAAAATACTAGAATCAAGACTTATCTTTAAGTTTATCCTTATTTATTCCTTACTGAAATTTAAAATTTCCAAAAGTCCCGTTTTTTACAGTTTTTAAATAAAATTTTGCCTTAGGTATTTTACATTTTGTTCATATCTTGAAGATTTACCATCTAAGCTGGAACAAATAATTTAAGAAACGCAAACATTGAACTTCAAAGCTAGGCACCCCTACAGCCTTGGCCACTTTTTGTTATAGGCAAGTCAACCCATCATGTGCACATTGTTTTTTTATACACCACATAAGAAACTGTTAGCCACTCATGTGGTTATGTGGTACCTTTCTGAAGGTCTGTCGTCCTATGGCTGGGTCCTTAATTGTGAATACAATTACAGGACACTCAAAAATATTTTCCAAATTCAATTATTCGTAATTTCAACTTTATTCTATTTTAATGTTTGGGTCTATTACATGAAATTTAAAACTAAAATTGCATGTTCAAACAAACGTATAGTAACCAAGCGCATAAATAGTCGAACGAAGTTTTACAAATAAGTATAAATAAGTTAGATTTTGGTTTAGTGACATCAAAAATTAGTACTACAACCAACTCGCATACAAATAAAATAAACGCGAACAAAATTCACTCGCGCAATGTTCGAGTATTAACAGCGCCCTAGCACTTTCATCTTTACTTTCTGTCAAAATGTGGTTCTATTGAATATTCTATTTCTATTCTTCTATTCTAATAATTTGAATAATTTATACAAAATTTAATGAATTTCATAGCAATAATGTAACACTCGCTAATTATGTTTTAAAAATTATGATACATCAAAGCTTTTATTACTCCCTTCAAAATTTAAATAAACAACAACAGAAAAACTAAAAACCAATCAATAAAAATGGTCATAAAGATTAAAATATTTATTTTTCCCTATTAATTTGTTTATCTTGATGCCGACAATCTAATTAACATCTTCATATATTTAAAAATCGTTAAATTTATCACGTCTATAATTTATAAATAAACACATAAATTAATTTTGGAAATAAATAAAAATAATAAAAAATATTATCAGATATTCAATAAAAAAGGCTTGATAGCTTCACACAATCAGATTAGTCACTGATGCTGGTTTGAGTTTTGAGATCACAGTTTTAATGAATATGCGGTCGAAAGAATCACCATCAATTTAATTTGCCTTGATGTAATGTAACTAACAGATGTCAGAGTGGGTCCTTTAACAAAATGACATCAGATGTCGGACATTCAACACAATTTATTTTGACTGTGGGAGGATGAACTTAACAAAAAAAAACATAAAACAACTTTTTTTTAAAAAATTCCAGTCCAATTATTTGGATTAATTTTATTGCTCAGTGATTAAAGGCTAAGCTTGACTTGGTTGTAAAAATGTCAGAATTTGGTTCTTTAAATTACGATGACTGTCTGTTTTTTTAATTATATTCAGACAGAACAGTATTTTGTTTTGTTATATGAAACATAAAAAAAGTTCTAAAACTATACAAATTTGTTGAAAAAATTTAATTTAACGTAAATAACTCTTCATATGACAATTGAATACACTGTTTGTTGTGATTTAAATGCATTTTTTTAGTTATACTCATATTAACTTGTTTCCTAATTAATGAATTGTCATTTTCTGAACTGGAATTTGAGTTATATGAACAGGAATACCTAAATTGTTCATATTTCAATGAAAAAAAATGAAAAAAAGGAAATATATATAATTTGTATAAGATTTTAAATAACTCACCATTTTGATTTTAAGTCCTTGCACCATCCTTATTGTTGGTTTTGATGTAAATAACGTGTTTTTTTTTTTAATTTATTTTATTATCACATTCACTTTTAAATCGTTAATTTTTATATCACAGCTAAACAAAAAAAAAATGAAAACATTAAAATTACTTTCACGTACAACAAAAAATACTCCCATTCTCTTTAGTTACGCCACACCACCCTGTGAAATCGGATACATTTCCGATCCGATTGTATGTCATTCAAACAAGAAGGAGAGTTGATTCCAAAAATAGCAAAAGAGGGATGGACTTGAGCACACACACACTATGTCCACTGATTGAATTACTTAATATTATTGCGCTATAATGCGATGTTTTTTATTTTTATTGCGCAAAAGTAATCGAAGACTTTTAACCAAAGTCTACCTTCAGATCAATATGGATTGTAGCAAGATTGGATTGCAACTGCCCTTTCATGTAACAAAAAACTTGATCGAAGCTGGAAGCATAACACAGCTTCAGAGTCTATTGAAACATGAGTGTGGCTATAAGATAGCGGCCCATAGCCACAGACATAGCCATAGGTTGAGTTGAAGTCGTGAAGAGGAAAACATTTCATTCTGGTGTCGGTCAATGGTAA
Organism: Dasysyrphus albostriatus; assembly: GCA_946251815.1. Taxonomy (NCBI): domain Eukaryota; kingdom Metazoa; phylum Arthropoda; class Insecta; order Diptera; family Syrphidae; genus Dasysyrphus; species Dasysyrphus albostriatus. The sequence continues at coordinate 147,808,441 of OX276336.1, forward strand.
GACATTTGAGACAGATTGAGCCAAAAGATTCTTATGGTGATTTATTAGCCCAAGGACTATATCTTATAGACTTCAATTTTAAATATGGTCTAATTGCGGTATGTTGTCAGTAGGGAACGTTGTCAGTTATTCCCCAGTTTGGATTTGATAGATTTGGTCACACCTAATGATGTGTGACAAATGGGCATATGTTAAGAGATTTTTGAAAGCTCAAAGGAGTATTGGCTTTCCGGATGTTTTCGAAAGAGATAAAGTGATTATACTAAATGGTTTGGTAATAAGCTGGCCATAATTAAGATTTAATCAGAATAGGTGCTTTACTAGATTGATGAAATGTCTTAATGTCTGTCAGATAAGCTTAGAAGGGATTGGTTGAAGGATATTTAAGGAAGTTGATTGTTTTGGGTGGAGTTGTGTAATGAACATTATTTTTCTATGGCAGCCCAACTAACTATTTTGCTTTTATATTTATCCAACGATGCTTTTCGTTTTCACCCACCCTACGCATTAAAGGATTACGTAATATTCCATAGAATTAAAAGGTGACCCTCTTTTATCCTATTGGACCTTTATGAAGTTAATTATGAGAGTCTTAAAGAGGTTCACATAAAATAAAATAAAAAAAAAATAAAAATTATTGCTAGGTCTAGGAATCGAACCCCGGACCCTTTGCCCCAATTGACTTACTCTATAACCACCTCACTAATCTCAAATATAAAGGGTATTTTTTTGCATGTGTGGTATTCAATCTGGCAATACTTTTTTCGAAGTTGGTTTTTTTGACAGCTGTTACTTGATTTATGCTCAATTTGGGTTGCCATTTCATAATGAATAGACTTACTTTTAAATAACGTTTGGTAATCGTGCAAATTTGTTACCAAAATAATGGTTCGGTTCGCGCGACGCATTTCGAAACTATCAGTTCATTGAATTGAAGGAAATTTTTGGTGAGGCACCGAATATTCTCTTCCAAGGCGTCAATCGTCTCGGGCTTATCTGCGTAGACAAGCGAATTCACAAAACTGAGGATAAATGAAGTGACGGCTGTCAAAAACATCAACTCCGGAAAAAGTATTTACAGATTAAAAACCACACGTCTAAAATTCAATTCGAAATCACTCTTATCTTATATTGAATTGTCTTCTATATGAGACAAATAGCTATTACTTGCATTAAAAAGATAATTTCTGTCAAGCAAATATAGATAAACAATAAATAAAAATAATAGATATGTAGAAACAGACACATATAGTTTAATAAATTAATAGATAGGTACAGTAAATTAATTAATAAAAACCATCCAACAACATTTTGGCTAACATTAATAAGAAATTCAAGTGGTCGAATGGCAAACTGAGTATAAATTATAAAATAACCTTGGTATTATAGCTTTAAGAGTCACCATATTTATTAATACAAGCAATATAGAAATGAAGTAACACAAACTAACATAAACATTGTATAGTAATTTTACTGGAAGACTATTAAAGCGAAAGCTCATTGGTCATTTTATAGAAACAATATAGAGAGATTAAAGAAAGATTGATACATTGCTTCTATCATGCTGATATAATTTGCACTAGAAAATTTTAAAGGAATCAGTAATACTCCAATCCTTATTTACTTCCCTTGAGAGGGGTAACAGGAGCGCTATAGAAACATATAACACTGTAATGTCTGAAATGCGAAACAATTTTGCTGGTTGGGAGTTTAGATCTAATAAATTTATAATTGAGGAATTTATTTGAAATTCAGCAACAGCTAATTCTATAACTTTAAATTAAGCCTTACTTCAATTTTTTGCTCTGATTTTGTGTACAAAATTCGAAATTTTAATTTTAGTTAGAACCTTGTTAATATTCATTTCCAATACAATTACATTGTTAAGTAATTATAAGTGCGTGAAAAAGAGAAATTCTGCCATCTGCATGTATTTGCTAGGCCTAAATAATAAATTGAAGCTTCACTTTCGTCATGTGTCTCCTTTTGACTTGCTAACAACCTCCATATTTTTTTTAAATGCATTATTGATTTATATAATTTCCGGAACCAATTAAGTTGGAGGTAAAATAGCAAATGGATACAAAAAAAAAACAAACAAATATATAGATAACAATTATTAAAAAAAAGCTACTAGCCTTTAAATTCAAAGAACCCATTAGAACTTTCAAGTTAGGTACTCAATTAAGCTACATTATTCCTGATACTTTATTTATTCAATTAATCTTGAATTTTTATCTTCGCCTTAAGGCTAAAACAAAAAACCTTTAAGCTTCACACAAACAATTTAAAAACCACGCCTCTGGCAGGCTTGTTAAGTTTCTAGTGTTTTAATTATGAAAACAAATCTTTACGTAGCGTTCATTCAATATTTTCAAAAAAAAAAAAAAAAAATCAGAAACAGAAACAGTTGTGAATTAATTGATTTAATTCAATAGCAATTGAAACCATTATTAAGTAACGATCTTCATTTTGATCAATAAATTCGTCCAACATTCTGCCATTGACCGTTTGCTGTTTTCAAATTCAGCCAACCAAACAACTACCAACAAATTGTCCGTCAATTAGTCGAGCAATAAAATTGATTTAATATTCATCTATCGAATATCGAATGTAAGATTTCATTATATTTTTTTTTTTCTTTTCAATCGATCTTAATAAGATTTACAATTTTGCAATCATCAATATGGATTTGGGTGGCCAATTGAAATGCTTACCTTTTTGCTTCAACATACATATTTTAAGAGTTAACCTGTTGGCGCGAGTCCTAAATCCCGCTGCCTGCCGAAGCCGGTCTCGTTCTATGTGCTCACATGTTCTACACATTTGTTAAGCATCTATCAGCTTGCAGCTCATTAATGCGCACACACTCATACATTCTTTTATTCATACTCCCTGGCTGTGCTGCTGCTGCTGCATTAAATTGCACGCCACCTATATGCAGTACATGTGCAGTATGCATTGTAGCGAGTTGTTGCCAATGTTGACACTTATGTGTCATAATGTTGTCGTTTTATGGCAGCCCCTTAGGTGCACCGAACCAAGTTGTAAATTTGCCTGATTGACAGCCATGCGATTGAGATTTTATCACCAACTCGTGTTTTTCCAACAAATAATGATGCTTACATTTCAAAACCAAAAAAAAAAAATATCCAACTTAATTTTAGCAGTTTTATAGAATTTCGTTTGATGAATAAGTGGTATATGGCAAGATCGAGAAGATCGAATTATATCCTTAAAAATCTACTCTTTAAATAGAGACTATTGCAAAAATAAGTCAAAATCTTGTGGAAACTAATTAAAAAATTTACAAAAATTCAGTCATTCAGCAAACACTCACTTTAAGTTTCATCTAGGTACTTTGTAAAAATGATGTGAGTGATGGTGTTTGATTAGTTACGTATTTGGCTGTCAAGTTGTCAGCTTGTTTGATGTAAGAAGACCAAATCTGAGATACATTTAATGAATAGTCTTGGCTTATTTTAACTTAAAATGGCAGCAACTTGTTTAAATGGTTTCAAATTTCATGTTCATAAAATGTGTAAGTACACCAAAGTGAACCAATGAATTCTAAAATCAACTTAGGTTAATTGATGGATATTTGATTTTCTTTAACAAAAACATATACAAAGTCTGTGTGTGGCCTGATTGTTAGTTATTTAAAATAAAAGACGACCAATGAGTTTAAAAGCGAGATAAGAACATCCATGTGAGCTCTTTGCAGTGAGTATAGAAAAGATTCAGATTTTCTCATCAAAAGTATTTTAGTAGTTGGCTTCTGGTTTCCATATAACACTTTCAGATAACAAACCAAGACATTCAAAATAAACAAAAAAGCATAGCTTAATCTTTTACTTGTGCTATAAAAGTCATTCTGGAAATATATAGTTTCTTCAGCGTTAACGCTATAGTTTTAACTCAATTAGCCTAATGGAGGCATCCATTAAAATAGCTAAAAGAACGTGAATAATTTTTTAAATTGTTAATTTAAATGAGATTTACACCATTCGTTTCATATCAATTTTAGTAAGCATTAAATCCAGTTTTTTTTTTTAATAATGAGTGAATAAATTGGCCCTTAATGTTTGATACCTAAATCAGTGATAATAGTTATAGATTATGGACGTTAATAGATAGATAGATATGATTCTTTAATTTTCATAAAACTCAGATTTGAAATGTGTTATAATTGAGACATATTAAATATCAATGTTAATGACATTATTATAAGGTACCTTGGGATAAAAATAGCGTTAGACTTCAGTGCAATATGATAGCTTTATATACATAAATATTAGAAATGAATTTTGATGGATTTACCTAGTGGCTTACGAAGGGAAAACAAAATTTCCAATAATATCGAAAAGTATCTAGTTTCTTTTCGTGTTTAAATTTAATTTTGTTTTTTTCTTATGGTCTTAAGATTATTCTTTAATTTTTTTCAAAATAATTAATAAAAATATGAATGTCACACGTACTTGCTCTTTTAGTTCAAGTTGCTTTGAATTTTAGATCTTCAAAAAATTTTATCAATTCGAAATTATAATTAAAGAAATTCAAAACAAATTCTTTGTCTGCTACAGCTACCAGTGACGTCTGCAGAGGCTAGGCCAGGGATGGCGAACTTTTTTAGAGACTCGTGCCATTTTTAAAAATAAATAGTTTTAAATGCCTTTGATGTGTCAACATACAGCCTTGAACAAGTTTTCTAGTGACTACTAGAAAAAAATAGCTTTACAGTGGGCAGTGAAATGTGTTTTTTACTTCAGTTTCTGAGAACCACTGTTGATCCTGAACAGTTTTGAGAAATTTTCCGAAAAAGGTTACCGAAATTATTAAAATAAAAAAAAAGTGACTCGACGTTTTCTTAAAGCTAGAATGAGTAGGTTAGGTTTAGACAAGAAAACAATCGTATAGGGGGGAGGGGGAATATAAAAATAACGGTAAAATAAACAATGTCATGCTATACCTTTTTAGGAACATTTCAATTTTACTATCTAACTAAAAATAAATAAGAATATTGAAAATTTAAAAAACAGTAGTACTTCGTAACACAAAATTTTGTAAAAAATCAACTTTAATAAATAAAAATTATATTTTTATTCCAAAATATTCACTTTAAAATTTATTTTTTCGAAATTATTCTCTTAAGCGACTTGATTTAAAAAAATAAAAAAATAAAAGAATAAAACATTGGCTTAGAAAAAACTATAACACATCATTGTAATTTTGTTTCCATTCAGGTCAAATTTTCAAAAATTGCCCCTAATGCCTCAAGGGTGCAGATAGAATTTTCCACTCATAAAATTTTGTCTTAGAATGAAACCAGAAGTCTTATTCCAAAACATCAAGCATGAATTTGGAAAACCCCAGCTTACACGAACATTAAAACAGAGGATTTTCTAGCAAAGCTTAAGAAAAGTAAGTCATTTGAGCTTCACCTTCCATTATACCTACGAGGTTGACATTTTGTGACGATAACACGATCGTTAAAAGTAACAAGAGTCTGTGGTGGGTGGATCATAAATTTAAAAAAACGGTTTTTGTTGAACCACGCTAATGTACATAGATACAAATCTTCGCTTGAAATACTATCCTAGTGAAACTTGAACGTGGTCAATCTAAGAAAATGTTGACGTTTATTATTATACGGTTAACGCGCACCTGATGATTAATTACAAATCATTTACACATAAATAAAATGGTCGTTACTGCAAACTTTAAAGTAATGCAGCCGTAACTTGAGATTACGATGATCGGGAAAAAAAATGGGGGTCTTGCAATCTCATCGATCACAACCTAAGCGATTTGGTCAATTTTCTTTTTACTTAATACAAAACAATTATTTATATAATTCTTGAACTTTTTCTTCACTATTTTTAAAACTAACAAACAAAAGAAGAGCTGCCACAGAATTTTATTAGCAATTTACAAAAAAATCCAATAAATTACTTTCAGTAAAAACAAACTTTCTTTGATTTTAAAGAAAACATATTTTTTAAGTTTCGATTTTTTCACCTCAGATTATTGAAGGAATTTTTGTAGTGAACATACGTGTGCCACTACGTGTGACCCATTCATACATTTTATTTTATCACACTCAAGTAAGGTTGAATAGCTAGAGTTCTCACATTTTGTAGTGAATTAATTTTGTTCTCGTTGCTGTAAACTTCACGAAATTGCTTCTTTAATTTAAATTTAATTGTCATTCGAAATGACTACTAAAATGGATGCACTTGAAGTTTTTTTATTTAATGCTAAAGGCTTGTCTGAATGAAACCAGTTTTTAAACAAAAATGTTTACTATTGATATTAAAATTAAAGTACCTACCTACTTATGTATATACATATATTCATGAATCTATTTGATTTGAAGAATACAAATTTTGTGCTATAATAGTGATAATTGGTTTTAAAGTGTTTTCAAATTAATTTTTAATTGTGTTTGAAACACCTACTATATAGTATTTAACCATTTATTTATGTTATCCAATTTGTTTTCATTTACGAAAACAGGAAATGAAATATGTATGTTCAATAAATTTCACTTCATCTTAAATACAAATTATTAAGATTTATTTCTTACTTAACATAATTACAATTGTATATGATTTATGGCATTGTTTTTACGCAAGAGCCGATAGCCAAAAAAGTTCACTCAACTATAATTTTGTTGCTTATACCAAAAAAAAAAGTAACACATGTTTTTTTTTTGGCAATAATTTATGTGATTTATTGTTTTAAAAACAACCGAACTAAGTGAGGTGTTATGCAAAATATATTTTGTTTAAAATGACAAATGACTAACTCGGTTGGATAAATTATTCAAGACATTAACATAATTAACATACTAATTAGTTAAATATTGATCTGATTGTTTAAGTAAATTTTTCACATAGAGTGCATAATTAATTAAAATGAATTTGAATATTTATGTTATGTTAAACATCATGATAAAAATAAATGCTTCAGTTTTTCCTAAAACAAGTATTGTTTGGAATCTATAAAGGTATTGTTATGTATTCCAGAAAATAAAATAAAATATTTATTCATGTTTATTTATTTACGGAAGTATTTATATGTAGGTCTTTTTTAACGGATTAAAGTTGTTCAACATGGTTCAACTTATAGTCAGGAAATGTTTGTTAGAATACTACTCGTAAAATTTGATAGATCTTCTTTTGACATGCATTATCATTTTATTGTGGCTTTTCAAATGTTGCTGGAAATTATTTTAATTTTAAAAATTATTTTGTTTATTATTTTCTCTTTATGCATAAAAATTCACCCTGATGAATGATGAATTTATTTATTATTTTTTTTTTCTGGAAAAAGAAAAAAGGACGTTACTTTTTCAATGGTTTTCGAACTTTCAACTAAAATTTGATCTCATAGTTGGTTGGAAAAAAAATTCAAAGGGAATATACCTTAGAATTTTTAAGTTCCATCATAAGATTTGTTAAAAAAAAATTTCATCAAAATAACATCTTGTCTTGATGCTTTTTTTAACAGAGTTACTATTGCAAAATCAAAGTTTTGTGTAGGATTTCCAATCTTTTTCTAATTTAAAACTATCCAAATTCAATAGTTTTCAATTTTTTCTTGGAAAGAACTCATACAAAACGCAAATATCTCAAAATAAAAAATCGGACTTTGGGAGTTTCAATTTTTTCTTTTTCATTGCAAGATGAATGAATATTTCAGGAAGAATTCTGAGCTTGTGTTTGAATTCAGAAACAAATACACAAAGTTCGAAAAAAAAATTATATTATATTATATTATATTATAGTTTTGCTCTAAGATTTGTATGAAAATTGATGAATATCCTTGTAAGTTACCTGCCAAACAAAAGAGCTGCCATGCAAACTTGAAATTGAATGTTACTGAGAAAACAGACTTAAAGCTATGTTTTAAGTTTATTTTGTAGATATTTACAAATTATTTAATCGTATTGAGGTTTTCATAGATGAGGTACAAATTTTGGTCAACGGAGGCTTGAATTGAATGGTCTTTAATAAATTTGTCCAAAATTGAAACGGAGGCTTGAATTGAATGGTCTTTAATAAATTTGTCCAAAACTTTTAATTTTTTTATGTAGTTATATAGATATTTCTAATAAGTTAAATTCTTTCCTTTCAAAAGAATTGTTCTAGTTCGTTTGGAAATAATTAAGTATTGATCAACTTTGGGATAGGAACCAACGTTAGTACCAGTTTTCTTGTAATGATGAGCAAACCTTTATGTTCCCTTTGAATTCTTCCATCCTCTTGCTTCGAAATCAACTTCCCTCTACCGTTTACATGAAGACAACAATATAACACTTCTTACAACCGCATCAATTTAATGTCTTTAAACTGAAATAAGCATCAAAGCCTTTTACTCATTAGTAAAAAGTAAAAATCCCGCGCGTAATTACCCTAACCCGAAAAAAAACAACAACCGAAAAGTCTTTTGTTTGACACAATTAGCTTCGCTTTCTTATTGATGCGCCTCAGTCACTGCGGTCGTAGGTAAGTGATTGTAGAAAATTTCACAGGGTGATTATAGGTGACAAAGGTGTGATTGTTTGTATTACGCAAGTTCTTTTCAACTATACAAGTCGCGACTGCAAACCGACAAAAAAATAAATCAATTTCAATAATTCATTGAATTTAACCGAAAAGGGAGTAACAAGTTCTTATACAACAGAGCGCAGCACGATTGAAGGTGATATGTCATTTATTATCAAATGACACCTCTTTTTATTAACACTGCAAGTTCTCTTTTACGTGTTAATTTTCTTAACTTCCTTACCAAAGGAATTGCTTATTTTAAGAATTAATCAAATTTAAGTATAATATTTCCCAACGGTCAACGCGACAATACACGATGGCGACACGAGCCAAACTAAAATGTTGGACGCCCCAAACGCCAACCTTAAGCTGTTGCTTCTGAAATGATCCACGTTGTATGATCACTGATCAGAAAAAGACGCAATGCAAAGATGAAATAAAAACAAAACATAATAAAACAAAAATAACAAACGAGAAGCAACAACTACAAAAAAAAAAAAACAAAGCACAGAGAAGACGTCTACGAATGTATCGTAAAAATACTCACATCTTATCTCTAGCACTGGTAAGTGTCCAGCATGGTAGGTTTTCCGCTAATATCTGAAATGGTCAATACTCATACACACACTGCAGAGCCGAGAGACACTAGCAACGGAGAGGGTCGAGGAAAAGCCTCTCGGCAAGTGAGAGATTAGAAAATTTTACCGGCAGCAGCATGTCAGATATGTTCCACAATCCACAGACAAACAATCGTTTTGAGCGCCAATTCTGTCGCACAGACTGCATCAAACGTATAGTTTGAAGTGAGAACAAGCTTTTACGATCCCTGACATATGTTAGATGGGAGCGATAAGATAAACAGCTTCAGGCCCCCAAGCACTCTTGGTACTCTCGTTGAACCTCTAGAGGAATATTAGATAATTTAAATACATTTGTTTACGGTACGCTCTGTGGCCGCTGGGGACGACTGATGCGTGAAGAAGTGGGTAACGCAATATGCGTATAGGTTTTTTGTTTTCATGTGGGTTTTTTATCCTTTGTATGCTAGTAAGCTAGCTGAGAGTTTTGTAATAGTTGAAGTCGTCGAGCCGATGGCAATAAGTTATGACTGCAGCATGTTGGAGTTGGGTGCAGTTTTATTATGTGTTCGAGACTACACGTGCTTTTGAGAGTAAGTATTTGTATTTATTATATGATCATCCCCTCTGACACATAGCAGATAGGTGGGTCAGATCTTATCTTTGATTTAAAAGCTGAGAGGCAGTAGACGATTAAATGACTTCACCCACATTGTCGGAAATCGTTTGATTATTTTAATCCACTTAATGAAAAATCGACGTAAAGAGGTAGACTCTTATATGATTTGACCACATTTTTCGTAAGAAAAATACAAAAAAAAAAAGAAAATGAAAGTAAAAGAGAATGATGAAATTTTTACTTAAGGAAGTGTTTGGGTTTTATTATATTAATGCCACTGACCAGTTTTTTTGCTAGAACTTTATTTTAAAACCATGAATACTTAAAATTTCTTTTAATATTTATTTTTAACATTTAATTTAAAATTCAGTTTTACCCAAATAAAATGTGCTTGATTATAAACTATAAATTAATTTAAATTTAATGAATTAATTATTCAAATAAAATAATTTTAATTAAAACTTGATATTTCGTATATGCTGTCGTTCCATTGAATGTATGTATTTGGATTTGGGTCATTTTGTCTAGGCTTCGAAGACAGACATTAAACAAAGGTTATTATAAAATAATTCATCATTGTTTTCTTGGTTTTGTTTGACATTTTTTTTAACTTGTGATTCTATAGTAGGTATACTATATGGCAATTTATACATTTTTTTTCTTGAAATTTTGTTCAGACTTGTCATCACGTTATTAGTGAAGTCAAATAAAGTGGCCCTCATAATTCTGACTGTCTGTCTGACTACTGTCTGTCTGTTCAGCTACGCAGCCTAAATGGTTGGATCGGTTTTCTTTAAAATTGGTACAAAGTTATTTTTGCAGATTGTCCCTATATGTGTTTTAAATTTATTTTTTTATCAACCCAAATATAGGTACCCGTCATATAATTTTTTTCTGCAATTTTACAAAATGGTTTTTAATAGTACTTCAAAAATAAATAGATTTGTTTTGTATTTAGAATTTCATTCAAAGCAGTATTTCTAATTCTAATATTCTTATTTAGACAGAAGCTTCTAATAAATATAAATGTTTGTATTTCTAAGCCATAATTTTCAAAAAATAATAAGTCCGTTACTTTACTTCGAATTTCTGTGATTTTCTATCAAAATTCATATAAAAACTATTTTTGACTTAAGTTTGGACTAAAAATCACAGAAATTCAAAGTAAAGGAACACACATAATCTCTTCAATTTTTTAAAAGTGTTATCGACATTTTTTAAAGTTAAATATAAAAAAGTACTCCGCATTTTTTTAAGGTCCATGTTTAATGATTTTTACACTTTCAAGAATATTTTATGCAGCTTCTTAGGTCGTTTTCAATTGGACGTTCGGAGTACACCTTTTCTACTCCATTTTCACTCCGACTGCTCCAAAAGCCTTCGATTGGCTCTTCAAAGTACTGTTTTTAGTCTTTTTCTGTTCACGATTTCAAGAAGGAGTAGATTTGGAACATACATATACAATTTTTAATCGAACTATTTTTCAAAAGTGAAAAATGCTTAAAGAAGCCATTTTGTAAAATTTCGTCATCAGGTATTGTGTGTGTAAAATTCACAACTTCATGCTTTCATATTGGATGGTAATCAAAAAGGAGTGGAACAGTCAGAAGATCCAATCGAAAATGACAAAATAAATATATAAATCAATTTTGTTTACCAAAATTTTGAAAACAATATTTTTTCGAATAAAAAAGAAATTGTTTGAATATCAAATACTTTGAAAACTACATATGTACAATATATGGTCCATTTTTTTGAAGCTCGGAGATAAACGGTTTTTCAATACTTTCTAGAATATTTCAAGAATAAAATGTACGTTTATGAAAAAAAACGGTAGCTTCCATAAAAATGTTAAGAACCTTTACGGTAAATATTTTTTTTCTCAAAAACGGCTCCTATGATTTTTATAAAACTTTTTCTGTATGCTAAAATTAGTTCGATCTACGAACAAAAATTATAAAAAATTACTTACTTAGCTGCTAGATGCTCTTATTGAATGTTTTTTTTTATTTTGAATTTTTTCATTATCAGCTGAACTGATTTTCATTAATATTTTTGTGTACAAATTTCAAATAAGATTAAATTATATTGCGTTTCAAAATTTTCAATTTTTTCTTTTAATTTTATTCTTATATGCACATTTATATAAACGCTTACGATTTTCCGTTAAAAATGTTTTGAGAACTTGATATATAGAAATTGCTGAAGATCAATGACTGGCTATTGAACTGGGCTAAAATTTGAATTCCCAACTAACAATTTAGCTTGTATAAGGTTCTATACAAGCTATTTTCAGACTGCTATAGAAATAGTAAAAGGCCTTATGCAAGCCATTTTGGCGCATTTACCCAAGCTAATTAACTGCCATAAGACTTTTGTTGACAGGTATTATAGCAGCAAATAGCTTTTCATGAACTGCTATTAGCTTGTCTGAACAAGCTATAGTTTACCTTAGATGTTTATATAAGGCCTTACGAAAGTCATTTTGACAGCTATTGCCAATAGCTTGCCTTGAATGTTTAAATAAGGCCTTACCCAAGTCATGTAATGACAGCTATTGTCAATAGCTTGCCTTGGATGTTCATATAAGGCCTTACCCAAGTCATGTAATGACAGCTATTGCCAATAGCTTGCCTTGGATGTTTATATAAGGCCTTACCCAAATTTATTTTACATAAGCAATCCATGGAGAGAAAAAATTTTTTTTTAGCAAAGGTGATTCTGAAATAAAAAAAAATATATATTTGTTTTATTTATTTTATTTTTCTGATTTGGTATTTTGTATTGTATTTTATTTTATTGTATTTTTTTTTTCTCCTCAGTCAGCTTCCGAAACCTTTTTATCTGTATTCTGCAATGATTGAAATGTTAGATTAATTTTAAAAATGAAAAGTTTTTTTTTTTACCTGGGATTTGAACTCGATTCCTTCCTCGTGCCAGTCTAGCACTCTACCACTACGCCAATTTGCTGTTGAGGGAGACATAATCAAAAGTGAATAAGTTGATACCATATACATCACGTTCACGCTACCTCTTAACGTAACACTTTTAAAATTTTTTTGAAATAGTAGGCTTTGCTTTTGTCGCCAAGCGAATACTAAATCACTTTCGTCAGAAAATCACTCGAAAATTAAGTTCAAATGTGCGCGAAAGTGGCTGTGAAAAGTAATTTCTAAAACAAAAGTTAAAAAAAATGCATTGCTATAAAGTAGTGGAAACCATAGAAAACGGCAATAGCCTTCTGTCCGCTGTCCCAAATCAATGGGAAAAAAATGGAAAATTAATGTGGCCTCCCAGATCAATACTTGAGAAATGTCTTAAAAAGCCTTGGGATCCACCTGGTTCATTGGACGAGGGTTGGACTCAGCATGACTGTGTCCTTAAACGGACATTTATTCCAACATACAAAGAGGCTATAAGAGAAATTAGCAACATGTCCGATATGAGCGACACAACGGATGTGGAAGGTAAAGCACTTTCGTGCTTGCCAAAACGAAAGCGCTCAGCTGGTGCCCGCAAAGTTGTTCCAACTGTGCAAAATGCGGACAATGAAAGATATAACTTCAACAATTATGTAAGTGTTTAACCTTCATGACTTCCCGAATTCAAAGTTACTTATATGTACCTACCTACCTACACTATTTTATATTTTAGTTCCAACCACAAGTTCATCTCAATGACCAGGGATTGCTTGACGAAAATAAAGAAAGCGAATCTTCAGTGCAAATCCAGCAGCAATACTATCTTCAGCAACAGGTCCAGCAGCAACCCATCCAGCAACAGCAGATCTTTCAGAAGCAGCAGCACAGCCATCAGCAGCAAATATATCAACAGAAACAAGACCAGTTAATGGATTTCCAACAACAACAGCAAACGGATTCCATAGTCTTAGTTGGAAACACTAGTGAAGCATACACTCTGATCCCTTCAATAGATGAAGGAGAAATAAAAACCAATTCGGAAGGAATGTTATCTTCATTAGTTTCAAATTTTTCAAAGCTCCAAACAAGAGTCGAGCATAGCATCTCCCTCCAGGAGAAAATTTTTAAAATATTGGAGTCAGGCTGTGCAGCACATGGATCACAAAACTTAAATGAGTTCACATTTGAACAGGTGGATAATATAGAACAACTTATTCAATTTGAAACAAATTTGAACAAAAAGGACTTTGCTCATAACATGGTGAGTGCTCAAATTCGTTTCAAAGTACGATTAAAAGTTTTAGTTTAAGTTTCAAAATTCTAAACCGCAGCTATGTAAGAGATTAACGATCCTACAGTAATGATATGTACATCTTTAGATTCTGATTCCAATCATCTAAGTGATGGCATCCAAAGAATTTTATTTTAATAAATATTTTGGATTTTGTCTTCTTGGCGGAAGGATCAATATTACTTTTGCCCTTCACTTAAAGAGTCAAAATCCAAAATATTTATTAAAATGAAATTCTTTGAATGCCATCACTTAGATGCTTGGAATCAGGATCTAAAGATGTAAAAACCATTCCTGTAGGACCAACGGTCTAGTAGCTATGGAGCAAAGTGTACAAAATTTTCGCTTCAGAAGCAGAATTGAAAAAAATATGTGTAAGAGTTTGATCCATAGCTACAAGACCATGGGTCCTACAGGAATGGTTTTTACATCATTAGATCCTGATTCCAAGCATCTAAGTGATGGCATTCAAAGAATTTTATTTTAATAAATATTTTGGATTTTGTCTTCTTGGCGGAAGGATCAATATTACTTTTGCCCTTCACTTAAAGAGTCAAAATCCAAAATATTTATTAAAATGAAATTCTTTGAATGCCATCACTTAGATGCTTGGAATCAGGATCTAATGATGTAAAAACCATTCCTGTAGGACCCATGGTCTTGTAGCTATGGATCAAACTCTTACACATATTTTTTTCAATTCTGCTTCTGAAGCGAAAATTTTGTACACTTTGCTCCATAGCTACTAGACCGTTGGTCCTACAGGAATGGTTTTTACATCTTTAGATCCTGATTCCAAGCATCTAAGTGATGGCATTCAAAGAATTTCATTTTAATAAATATTTTGGATTTTGACTCTTTAAGTGAAGGGCAAAAGTAATATTGATCCTTCCGCCAAGAAGACAAAATCCAAAATATTTATTAAAATAAAATTCTTTGAATGCCATCACTTAGATGCTTGGAATCAGGATCTAAAGATGTAAAAACCATTCCTGTAGGACCAACGGTCTAGTAGCTATGGAGCAAAGTGTACAAAATTTTCGCTTCAGAAGCAGAATTGAAAAAAATATGTGTAAGAGTTTGATCCATAGCTACAAGACCATGGGTCCTACAGGAATGGTTTTTATACTTATTTGATCTTCTTGATGCAAAAAGGGATTCAAAAATTTTGTATTAATGAATATTTTGCATTCTGTCTATTTTTACAAAATTGAAAAAAAAATTGATATTTTATTTTAAATACAACTACCTACAAATTTTAAACTCTTTTATTTTCTTTTTATTACATATTTGAAGCGGCAGAAATTTGGATCTGTTTGCCACCCCAAATGCGGCGGTGACAGTGCCTGCTACAAAATTATAGACTGCTTGTTCACAAGAAAACTTTTCACATTTGTGTCTTGGTCTGGAGTGTCCAGGAAAAAAGAAAATGAAAATTTTAGCAGATTCGTCAACGTTTTCAAATTCTTCCATAGTTTGGTGAAGATCACCGATCCAAGCTATTCGGAAACTAGTGTTAAACATTTTTTCCAAAAAATAATAAATAACTCCAGAAAGCGGTACGAGTCTGCTAAAAACCATTTCCCGAAAAGAGCTTCTGCCCCTAAATACCCTGGCTACGCAAAAAGGCTGGAGAGAAGTGATAACACAGGGGATGACATTGATGTTGTCAACGACGGGGTTGATTTTAATAATGGGAATGAGGAAAGTGATTCCGAAAGTAGCGAATGAAGTGGAGCTTTGTTGGTGAATAATTATTTTTAATTTATATTTGCTGTTCTTAAGTCTAATAATTTTGTTCATTTTTCAGATTATGGGTATGAATAAGGAAAAAGTCTGATTTTGAGTTGCTATTTATAGTATTTATTTTCGGTTTCTTTTTTTATAGCACATCTTAGTGCGTTATTTCAATGAAATAAGTTTTTATGTTTTTTTTATGTAATGAGTTCTTATGTTTTTTTAAGTATATTTTTTTGTTTTATTGTTTAACAAAATAAATATGAAGTTATTGGAAAGTTGAAGTTTAAATAGTAGTATGTAGAGTGTGTAATAATGGAACAAACACATGTGTTTGTTGATAAATCAATCGAACCATTTTGCATTTAACCTGCACCAATGCAATTATTTTTTGTTCTGTGTTTTTTAAATGGACAAGGTCGTCTGCAGAGTATATATTAAAATTCTTAGACTCAAGTGGAAGGATGAAAAAGTTGGATTTTTCAGTCACTTCAAAACAGCATAGTTTGATTTCCTGCTGACTTTTGCAATGGATGATGTTATTGAGGCATAATATTTCATTATCATTAGTAAGCAACCAACAATTTTCTGGATCTGTGCCCAAGCAAAATTCATTCAATTGAACCTTAGAATAATAAGTGTATTCCTCTGCAATTGTGGACTTAAGGGAATCGGGCACATTCGCTCCGTCATTCCGTTTGCTCAGAATAGGAACAGATTTATTTTTTTCACCAGATACATAGCATGTGGATTCCATTGTGCACTTAAAGTCTTCGATTATCCGCTTAGCTACTTGTGGAAGTGGAAGGTTACCGTTCCGAAGCAGACGCTTTATTTTACCCAAAGCGTTTTCAAAGGGATAAGCACTGAAGGTATCCAATGCCCCAAATCGTTCAACTTCATCCACTAAATGCGACAAGTTGTGCACATTGCTGGTGATGTGATGCTCGCCATAAATTTCAGAAAACATTTCAATAAATTGAACCAACATTGCACGGGCTGTCGGTAGCAAATAAAAATAGTCCTTGCTAGTACATATTGTGACGGAACAAAAAAGCAAAAGGAAGTGCACATATGCTTCGTTTGTCAGGTGGTCTTTTAAAACGACAATTCCTATATAATGCAAGAATGTACGATATTCAGTGCCTTTCCAGTGAGCAAGACAATCGAGTTCACGAACTTTCCGATGAAATTCTGCTGGCATTTTGCATTTTTTGAGGGCCGCGGATACTTCATTTGTTGTTCGCGAAGGCCATTTTGTGTTCGATAGACGGAAGGTTCCGTCTCGCCATCCAAACAAAAGACGTTTCATCAGTCCAAGATGAAGCAGATGCAGCGAATCACCTACCGGAAATTGCTCCACCATATCGATATCCAATTTCAAAAGTGGAGAATCGTATCTATGGTGTGATCCGTAAAGCTTCTGCCTGAATTTCGAATCGGTACGTTTTTCGCAAACTGTCCTTGGGAATATATTTGTGTTGCTTACATAATTATATTCTCCTACCGTTGTGCATTTTTGACAGCCGTGTTGAGCATTGAAATTTGCAACTCCTGCAAGGACACAAAAACAAAAATGAGTTATGTACCCTAAACCTTCCATCGAATATTAATATTCTTTTTTGACGCATACCTTTTACATATGCTCTTGCTGGCGAATCACAAATAATGCAACGTAGTTTTATCGAAATTTTGTGCGAATTTATAAATATTCCATGCGCCATAACTATTTGCATTTCATCGACAAAGGGCGATAGAAATGCATCCAATTCTGTGCACTTCGACGTTCCACAAAATATTCCTATTACCATGGCTGGAAACTCTGGCATTTCGAAAATAGTAAATAAAATAGGCCAAAACTCTATTTTGGAACTATTGAATATGGGCAGCCCGTCCATATTAAGGTTTATCGATATTGTCTTTGATTCACTCGTGTTGCGAAATATGTATCGGATACACTTTTCAAAGCCGTGGTGCCAATAAAGCCCATCACTACCTATTTTTGTGCTTATGATTTCCTTTGGAGTCTTTAACAGCGTTCGCGGATCTTCTGGCAACATGACCCCAATGTCAGTATTTATTATTTTCATGAGATCTTTCAAGGCCGTATGAGGTATTTGGTGTTCGATAGCCCATTGCCGTAAATGATTTTGAAATTGTCTGTTCCTATCCATTTCGGAATCATCTTCACTTGACGACTCATCATGAACATTGGAAGTGTTTATATCATCAGCTACAAAAGTTTTAGATTAATAGGTAGGTATGATAAAACTCTATTCAACAAATTATGTATAATTTAACCTGTAGAACTACTGGTAATCACATCAGAAATACTGTCTGACGGTATAGTAAATTCCTCCACAAAAGCGTGCTGGCTGGGACCAGCGATTCCTATTGCAGCAGAGGGAACAGTCAATAACTGGGCGCATCTAATATCTGTTCTCTGTTCTTCCAAGCTTTTTGAATGTTCTCTGGCTGTTTTAAGAATTGATTCCCTGTTTTTTTTCACTTGTCTTTGGTAGGTTCCAGATCTTTTAAATTTTTCCCATGAGTTTTTCATTTTTAAGTTTTGCTAAAAAGTTCAATGTTACTGTAAGCACTTATTTTCTGTTTTACAATGTCCAATGGGTACTTACCGTTCTTATTTATTTTAATCTGAATTTTTATAACCACAATATTTTATAAGACACTTGTTGATCTTCACTGATTATTTTAATTTGTATAAGGCCTTTACAAACAAGCCTTATACAAGTTGTTTGCAATGACTTTTCGTGGAGAGCCTTATAGCAGCTATTATTTTAAACATTTTCAGTAAACAATTTTGGAAGGCCTTATACCAGCCATTTATAACTTATATTTACAAGCCTTGTATAGAGCTTGTGTAACTCATATTTTAAGGCCTTATAGCAGCTATTTGTTCAAATTTCAGGTTGAAAATTCTTGGCTTGCTCAAGATTGCCTTATACAAGCTCTATACAAGCTATTACTTGCCAAATTCGAAAAATTTTACCTTATACAAGCTAAATTGTTAGTTGGGTTGTATAAAGAAAAAGCAGGATAATTATAATGGAATGGAATGGGATTAATAGGCTGGTTCTGTCACCTATCAGTAGGGCAAGAAGCACGGCTTTTCACAAAATCTATCATCAAAATATACTGATCCATATGTGGCATTCCATGCCAAAGTTTTACGCTGGAAGGGAAACAAGAAAAATCTTTAAGTTGTTGAGAACTTCAAAAGGCAGTAAATTGCCAGCATGCTTTGGTGACCAAATTCCCAAGAGGCCGCACAAAATCTACTACTCACAAATTAAACTTTTTAATCCATCGATGTTGAAAGATGCACCCAAGATGGAAAGAAAATCTAGAACAGAATCCACCCAAAAAACTATCTGAATACTCCTCTCTATTCTGTCAACTGTCTCACTCAAACCACGCACCTCTTAATCTTTCCCCTAATTGTAAACCAAATGTAATTATTAATTCCTGTACCAAGTAATTTCGACCTAATCTTCATCTTTTATACGGCTATCAAACCAGATGAAGTCACTGGAACTTGAGGAACCTGGTCACAAAACTAAAGACATAGGGGGAAATTTCCTACCACCTAGCACCTAGCCGATTTGATCAAAAAGAAGAGTTTAGCAGGAAAGACATTATATATAAGCTTATAGATAAAAGTACATTACCATTATAATTTAAGTAAAAAATCGCTAGCCAACTTGCACGTGATCATAAAAAATACTGCTTAGGGAACAATCTTGAGATTTACAAAGGATAACACTTCATTGCTTCATTGTGAGATAAAGCAGTTACAAGCCTGATATTCCTAGAGATAGCATGATTAAAAATAAACTTTCGAAAGGAACTTGTATTGACGAAACAAGGAACTCTCTATGGCAAACTGTTGGAACGAGAACAACTAAAGGGATAGGAATTCCTTGTCACAGAAACTAAATTTCTTACTTCACTAATAAACCTCACATTTGATCAGTTCCAAAATTCGAAAAAGAAATTCCTGCCATTATAATGCAAATTACGGCAAATTAATGGCATTGTTATTTCAACTTAACAAAAACAATAAAATATTTGTTCTTGATAATTTTGATTGCTTTTTTTGTTAAATTAAATTTCCTTATGTAAAATTTTGTATTTAAAAAGAAGTAAAAGAAATTAAATTTTTATCTTTTGAAATCTTTTTTAAATCTCGAATTATTTAACACAAATTGTTTAGTCAAATTTAAACAAACAATATCAAGCATTGAGTTTTAAGCCATCACACACACACACACAAAATCTTAACAAATTATCTTTTTTAAATTCATACGTCAATTTATATTCACACTTAATTTCATATAACACATACATTGTTTCCTGCATAAATGTATGATTAATATCCACAAAATCACAGCCGGAAGCTTTGACTGCACAAACAATTCTCACTGGACAAAACAATCAAATAAACGTAAAATTTTAATTTTAAACTCAAAACCAACAATGAGCCGAAAATCATTAAAAATAATGAATCTTAACTTTTTTCAATCGAATATTTAAATACAATACAATAGTTGGTGGTTAACTTTGAATAGAATAATATCCATGTACACACATAATAACCTTTTGAAAAGAGTTTGGTTAACTTTTAAAAAGTCATTATTTGTGAAACTCAAAGAATCCCCATATCTCTCTATAGAAACAAAAGAGCTGAGTGAAAAACCTTTATTTTTTTATTCACCTAATTGAATCGCACTTAACATTAACCTTATGTAATTGAAGTCAAGGTATGACACTGTAAAACCATATTTGTAATGTCAGACACGCGACAAAAAAAATATACATCACTCAATCGTCAAACCATATATTTACATCATTAGCGACGCGCGGCTTAGTCCAAGCGTTCGATTTAATGATGTGAAAAATGCTTTTAACACGAGCCAAACCACGAGAAGATAAGAAAAAATTGAAACTTTTCAATTAAAAGCATAAAATGTTTTTTATAGAAATGAATATTGATTAATAAAAATAAAAAATAACATTTGCGATCTTGATCTTGAGACAAAACTATGTACCAATGGCGACGACAATGTGTTTTGTTTCTAATTTTCTCAAAGTCCCATAAATATTAACAAAATCGATGAGTTATTATAGTGAAAGGTTGGCCCTGTTGAACTTAATTTTGTTTTTAAATTGTTTTAAAATTAATCAGATATTGTTGTCGGTGGTGCACCTGGATCAACTTGGAATAACGTCAAGGGTACCTATCTACCTACAAAAAGAACCTTTCGACTTAAACAAAATATAAAATTATGACCACCAGCAATTCAGGTTATTTTTTGGGAGCAGCCATTGCAAGTCATATTGGATACCAAACGATGAAATGCAATTTATTCATTTTTTTATCTTTGAGTGCTTTGGAATTTATGGTGAATCGTTGATAATTGCCTAAGTACATAGTCATGGTTAGGTATTAATAAAATTCATTTTTTGAAAATGCTAATTCAGTAATTGATGTAATTGTAGGGTTGTTGTGGTTTCTCAATTGAAATTAACAAATGGATTTGTGATTGATTGGATTTCATAACGAGAGGTATGCTCTGCAAAACAGCAAAGATCAAAGTTATTTATGTGGCACGCTTCAACTTAAGGTAACTAATTATTAAATTGATACAAAAAATGCAACTGATGTTATGGTGGAATCTTCTGCTACCAGGAAATCATGAGGTATTGTAGAGAGTTGTCCAGCCCCATATCATAATTTTAATTAGTGTGAGACTAGGTAAGATAAATTTAGCAAAAATAAAATTTCTAAGAAGCTGTTGATAGTGATTAGTGAATTCATTTTACTCCCGCCTGCATAACTCTTCATTCCAACAAACAATAATAACAAATTAAGCATCGAACAGCCATTAATTATTGAGATCAAAGATTTCAATTAATTGTATAAACAAATAATTTGTATGACTATCTAAATCAATAGTCATTTGCATAGCCCTGAGTCTTATATTGATCACTACTCAACTCAGCAGGACGTCATGTTTGTCGTTAGAAAGTGAGATACATACATTCAAGATAAAGTCTGAAACTTGATAACTTGACAAATAAATGTTTGTTTTGATTTAAGTAAATTTCCGGAACTTTGAAAACTTAAAACAAATTCTATGGAAATAAATTTCAAAAAACTCACATGTGAAATAACCTTTTAGGTACATTTGATTCAAGTTAAAGTGTGAGTACAAAACAAGAAGTCTCCACTTCTCATGATGAGGCCCGTTATATCTTATTATCAAAATAAATATCTTTGTCTGAATCAAAAAATTCAAATTTCTTACCTTGACCATACAAATATAATTCAAATTACCGTAACTGCTGCTAATCATCACTTTTTTCATAGTCTCGTTAAGTTTTTTCTTTTGGTTTTTTGTTTAAATCTTAACCCTTCATCGACTGGCCTTTCGAAGGGCAAATACATCAATCAATCATATCGAACAACATCAATTAAAATGTCATTCAACCTTAATAGGCATCAATTCGATTAATTGGCTGAAAATTAGAAAAAAAAAACTTTCTCACGAACTGAAAACAACAGTTTGTTGTAATTAAATAAATTAGCCTTATTTACCACTGAATGTTCGAAGTTAACACTTCGGTATCGTGCTGTAGCCACTGGGATACCCAAGCCTTAAAGAAACCAGTTCAAACCAGAAGGACAAATCGATATAATGCTCATCATCAATAACATCCGTGGAAACCATTCGAATGCGGTTCAATATGCTTCAAGGCCATCATACATATACTACACTCAGCTTCAGCATCAGTGTGTACTTACCAACACGATCGACCACCACTAGTTACCTACTTGAGCGTGCAACTGCGTTTTGCATCTTCATCCAAAAAAGTGTATCTAGCGTATCTATATAAGCTCCGAAGGCTATCCGCATCTGTAGCCTCTTTATTTCTATTTGCTCTTTTTTTTTAAATAATAATTTAACCCGATTTGAAAGTGAACGGACTTGGTTCTCACTTTTGATTTCTGAAGGATTGACAACGTCAAGAATTATGATTAACTATGTCAGTTGGATTCTCTGATTGAGTTCAATCTCCAGGGCGCAAACCCATCAAGCTAGTTGGCGTTCCGAGAAGATGTGATGATTATCAATCAGTGTAGGATTTACATGACCGGAGGTGTTTTTGGAAAATGTTCACCGTAAGAGGAAATCAAGAATGGAAATGCATTTAAAGTCTCTTTTGATTGTTTAATTAAATAAAAACCATTTTGTTTTTATATTATATAAGAGCATGAGTCAGGAAATTTGAATTTTTTATTAAACTACGTTGAGTTAGTCGATTTTATAAATTAATTTTGTGCAGTCGAACGATTTGCTGGTCAATGCAATATAAAGGAGTTATAGAAGTTTAATGGCGATCAATTATGCATGGGGGTACCATGCTGCGATCATCGATCAATGGTTTAATTTACTTAGTGCACGAGATACATGGTAAATTGTAGCCACCATCGCCACCACCACTACCGCCACCACACCGTTGGCACCCCCATTTCTCGAGGCAATTTTCTTGAAACATATTTCAATCGATGTTGATGATGATGTGGAAAATTGAAACCAAATGGATTGTAAATAGACATGAAGGATTGCTTCGAATCATATTGGACTCGAAATGGGAGATTTATAATTCACTAATTAATTGCACATTGAAAATGTGGTACGAAAAAAAATGTATTTAAAATTGATGGATTATATTTTTGAGAGCGAAAGTTGTCATATTTAATGAAAAAGAATATTCACGTCAACTTTATGATTCTATATTTAAAAAACTTGCATTTACTTTGTATCGAAGTTCAGAACACTTTTGAACTTACAGACTCAATTATAGTTTCGTTTCACTTTAAAAAGAACAAAGTAACGGGTGGTTTCTTAGAGGCACAGGACTTTAAGTTGGCAACACTTTTTTAAGTAGCGGCCATTTTGTCAGCTGTCAAATGATTTATTTTTAGTTTGGTTTGGCACTTCTGACACCTGAACAACGCTTTCAAATCGTGCAAATTTGAAAATCATGGTTCTGGTGGAAATACGTATCGCGCACTGCTTTCATTTTATGGTCAACATAATCGTTCATCACAGCAATTAATTCGATTGACTATGAAACGTTTTTGCACCACATTTACTCTAAATGTTTATAAAACATCCACATAGACGTCGTACAGTGCGTACAGAAGAAATCATTGCTGCTGTAGAGCGTAGTGTCGATGAAGACCCGAATCAGTCTATCCGCCATCGTGCATAGGAATTGAATATCCATCCACTTTATGGAATATTTTGCGGAAAGATCTTGGATACAAAATGCAACTCGTGCAAGAATTGAAGCAACAGGTTCACCTAGCAAGTCGTAGATTCGGTGAATTGGCCCAAAAAAATATTGCCGCTGATCCCAATTTTTATGAGTGGATTTTGTTTAGCGATGAAGCTCACATTTGGTTGAATGGATACGTCAATAAACAAAACTGCTGTATTTGGAGTGATGATAAATCTCAAGTGTATGTTGAGACACCGTTATATCCACAAAAACTGACTATGTGGTGTGCTTTATGGGTTGGTGGATTAATTGGTCCATACTTCTTTAAAAAGATGCTGGTCAGGAAGTAACGGTCAATGGTAAACGTTATAGAGCCATGATTACTGACTTTTTCATTCATCATTTGAACAGCCATGAGGTGCAGGAGTTGTGTTTTCAACGAGACGGCGCAAAATGTCACAGAGATCGTGGCAGAATTGACTTATTGAAGAAAACATTTTGTAACCGCATAGTTTTACATTGGCCCCCAAGATCGTGTGATTTAACGGCGCTTAACTATTTTCGGTGGAGATATGTAAGGTAGCTAGTCTATGCCGATATGCTCGAAACAATTGACCAATTGGAAGACAACATTCGCCACATTATTGCCGATATATGGTTACAAATATTGGAAAAAGCCATCAAAAATTGGACCTCCGGCCATATATGCCAGAAATCATATTTAAATTATAAAGGCTCTCCCAAACCAACGTGAATGCGGAACGATTCGCAGATAATCATTCACAATAGAACAATATATGACAAATACACAACGCTAAACAACAACAAAATTCAATTCTAACTTTTCCCAAGAAGCTTTAGGTTTCTTAAAGAGAAAAAGTATTTTATAGATGCAACTGACACGTGTCTTTACTACCTTTTCGGGTAGCAAACTCTAGTGATTTGTTGACAAATCTAAATTAAGTTGTCTCTTGCAATAAAAAAAAAAAAAACAAAATAAACCTTTAGCTTAGCTGGTATTAATGCCACCAACTTCTTCAATCAAAAAGATATTTGTCACTTACATAAAAATCCCACACTTAAAATGCTATAAGCAACTTATTACATTATGAGTAGGCAATATAAGATGGTAATTAAAATTTAAGCTGTAGCGTGCAAATGCAAATTCAGTTGGTGAAAAAGTTGTTCATCCAAGGTAGCAGCATCCGAAGCATCAGGTTTGAAATGTCTTTATGCCATTGACATTGATCACACTATAGAGTTGAACAATTGATAAATTCGCTGCATAAGTCAAGGACACAAAAATTAACAACAATAATAATTGGCACCACACCTTTTGAAAATATTTTTACGGATAATTAGACCATATCAAATGCCCACTTATTGTCAATAATTTTTATTTATGAAACTACGAGTAACAAATTATATTTTTGATAATCTGATTATCAAAACTCGGGAAGCTGAGTCTTGACAGTATATGTAGTTGCAGTATACCTGATTTTTTTAATTTGACATTGTGATAGATTACAGGAGTAAACAAAAAAGTTGTAGAAATAAATTGGATCTGTCAAGATGAGGTAAGCAATCCAATCAAGATCGATGAGACGCGAGGTAGAAAACTGACTAATAATTGCGGATATTGTCTAATTTAATTGCTAGTTATAGATACAATTTAAACGATCAATGGAGATTCTTTTGAATTATTTTTTAGAATGGCTTGAGGAGTATAAAAGCCGCAAGTACGACAGTGACAAAAATGCACAATAGATCATCAATGCGATAATTAATAACAATTTGATAAACAACACCGTATCTAATATAGCGTCCAAGGTGTTCACGGTGGCTTGTGTAATTTCAAAGGTATCGGAGAATGGAACTGAAAATTGATCATGTTAGCTTTGTAGCTTCGATAGTCTATTGAATAGTTGAAAATGATATCAATATACCAACCAGTTAATTCACTAAGTTCAATAATTGTGATTTCCTGGTCGATTTGAAGGTAGTTGAAAAGTTCGTCCCATCTTCCATTGGCTGTTAGTTCAATTTGATGATTTGTTAGTTGTTTCATATCTTAGAAGAATTAAGATGACAGCTTTTTGAAAAATGAATAAAATTACAGATAAAATAGTTTTTTTTTGTATCTACAAAGTGCTTTTGGTTGAAATGTGCAGTTTTGGAATGAAATTTTGAAGTAAATTAGTTTCTATCAAACGATAAATGTCAGCTTGCTTTGACATAAGTTTGAAGTGAGATTAATTTACAAGCTGCGTTTAATGAAGAAAAACTAGATCAAAACAGAGCAGAATAGCACAAGTGTGTGAAAACTGTCAGAACAAGAAAGAACAGAAAAGTCCAGCTATGTATTGACGGAATTGACCGTTGTCTTTCAGCTGTTAAATTTCAAATTTAAAAATGTTTCTGTTTTTATTTTTGTTTGCATTCATTTTCAAATAAAATTCAATATAAATTCAATTTTATATATTCTTTAATGTCTTTTCTTCATGTTAAGTCAAAAAAAAAAAAAACAAAAAAAAAGTATTTCTATGATAAATTTTAGCTTATTATTATCCCAAACAAACAAATCAGCTACTAATTTGACCAATGAATTTGACATTTCTCACTGACTTGATCCACCTCAAAAGTAGGTGCAGGAAATATTGTTCTAAACTGTTCTTAAAAACTTCATGGAACACAAAGTGACAGAATGTAGAACAGTTTAGGGCAAGGTTCTTACTCATGGAACACACAATCCTGTACTCTTCTGTTCTTTTCTGTAATTTTCTGTTCGGAACAGATTCATTAAACACACCTAGAATCAAGGAATTGTTCAGGAAAATGAGATCTCGGAGGGCTCAGCAAATTTTTTTCGTCAAAAAGTGAGCAAGTGAATACAATATTTTCTTTCCTCTTTAATTTGACAGAAATTTTTCTGAGGAATCCTGTTCACGGGACTGAAATTGCTGAGGGCTCTGAGATCTCATTTTCCGGAACATGCCTAGATAGACACGCTTGGAAAGGCATTTTGAATACGGTGCCAAAATCAGTCCAACATATTTAAAGGTTAAAAAAAATCCATCTTCTTGAATAACACACATTGGAGTAGCTACCGCAGTATCAGACGGTATCAATTCTACGGGGCCCCCAAAATACTGACGACTCGATGTGTGCAGTAATTCTTTCTCATCTAAACTTTCAGCTTTTTTTGCGATGAAAGAAGGAGGAGTTTAAGGATTTCGAGCAATTTTTGAAGCAATTTTAACAGGTACAATGAATTAACAAAAAAAATGTGCAAAAAATAATTTATTATTTCATCTCAAAAATTTTTGACATGCGAAAATATTTGCATAGATATTTTTTGTGCACGGGAACTGTAAACTATGCTTAAGATGCTTTTAAATTTTTTCTCTTGCATAAGATGGAAATAGATTCTCGAAAAATAAGCTTATAAAAAACACATCATCTTTCAACCGTGACACAAGAGCGATTTATAGGTCTTGCAACTATTTCTATTGAGAAAGACATGTTAAATCGTACTGAAGAGCAAAATTTCAATTTTCAAATATAGTTTTTTTGGGCTTTCTTTGTTTTTTAGCCTTGGGATGACAGAATTATAATTTGCCTGGGGCTGAAAAAATTCCAAGTTTAGAATTATATAAAGGAGTTTTAAAATTAACTTCGTGGACATGTTTTGAAGATTGAGCATTAAATTCCCTCAGAAATATTTAAATATTTAAAAAGGTGCAGGAACTCAAATTCACACCTACATATAATGTGAATGAATTTTTTCCGTAAAATAGGATTGTGCCTAAGACTATGCAAATATTTTATCATGTCGAGGAATATTATATTGAAATGAAATAAAAATTAATTTTTTTGCATGATTGGTTTACTGTTTCATGAAAAAAAAACATTGCTTTCAAAAAATGTCAGACAAACAATGGACCGGCAATTGTTTTGCAAGTGAAAGAAATGTGGGGAATAATGTATATTTTTTTTGGATGGCCAACTTTCACTTCCAAAAAAAGAAAATACATTCCCCTTAAGGCATTATTTGCTTGCAAATGGTTTTTGCATCCAACAATAATTGTTTTCTATTTTTAGGCGCAATAGTTTATAAATGGGTTAATATATGATTCAATGGGTGGCTTTAGGACAAACAAAATATTTTTCGCTTTGAGTATTGTTCAACATGGTGTAGGAGTAGGTGGTGTCGCATGGAAACCATGCTAATAGCATGATTTTTGAGGAAGAGCTTGCAAACACAAAATATTGGAAATATTCTGTGCTTACAATTGTATAATTTTCAATGCGAAAAATGTTTGCTTTTGCTTAAACCACCTTGAAAGTCAATAATTTACCCTTAAGCCTAATTTACAGTTCCCATGTGAAAAAATATCAACTTTTCAAAACAATTTTTCACCTATTCCATGCAGCAAATTGCATAATATTCAAAGCAAAAAATGATTGCCTTGGGTATAACTATAGGCCTAACAATAGAAAATTATTATTTTGGGATGCAAAAACTATTTGAACGCAAATAATGCCTTCAGGTTGATTTTTTTTTTTTGCAAGCATAAACCACTTTTAAACTTTTTTTCGCATGCAAAACAATTGCCGGTCCATTGTTTTGCATGAAATTTCATGACAGCAATTGTCTTTTTAGCATAAAACTGTTAACCAATCAGGCAAACTATTAATAATGAATTTCACCTCAATTATTTTTGACATGCGAAAATATTTGAACTAGGCTTTAATGAACAAACTGTAGGAAAAAAATAATGCACAAATAACTGCTCACCATTTTTGGGATTACAGGTTATTCATTAAGGGCGACTCAAAACTTATGACATTAGCAAAAGCTAATGGTGGAAAACTGTTTTGAAAATTTTTATTTTTTGTTCACATGGAACTGAACACGATGCTTGAGGCACCAAGTTAAAAAAGCAGACAGAGGGGATTGAGGGACCCACATTTTTTTCGTTTTCCATATTAACTCGATTTTATTACGAATATCAATGTATGTACATTTGCTATGTGTTTGCGTTATTGCTGCCCAAACGAAAAAGATTCTTAAAAACAATGAAATTGCGTGAGTTATTTATAGTGAGATTCTCCTTGTTTTTGAGAATTCATCGCAAAAATTTGTGCTTAGCTAAAATTTCGTGTTTTTTTTTTTTTTGGGTTTAAGTTCGATACTAACATGTTTGAAATAATACTTTTCTTTTTTAAATAAATGGTTTAATTTGTATGTTTATAAGTTATTCATTTTGACTATATAAATAAATCTTTAATCGTAACACAAAACGAGTACATACGTACGAGTATTTCAATTTGTCTTCAAGGAAATGGTAATTTTTGTTTAAAGCTGTACTTGACCGCAATTCTTGTAAATAATATTTTGATATCATTATTTCAAAATATGATTTTTGTTTTTGGTTTTTTCTAAATTTAGTTTTTTTACTATGCAGCTAACTTATATAATGCACTCATGATGATCCTTTTCTTGTATGTTGTAGCTTGCCCTGAAGTGTTGAAATTTTTAATTTCACTGAGCTAAGCAGAATTGATCCTCTTAAGTGCTTTAAAATTTTATTGTGTATACACCACTCTCAGTCTTCTATTTATTTGCATAAATCACATAACTTAGCCTTGAAAAAATGCTAAGTTACTTATACTTCTTTGTATTAACTTACCACAGCATTCCTATATCTGATTGTTTAATGAGAAATATTAAAACATCCAATAGAAGTGTCACATATCGACAATTAATGTCACTACAAGTGCCTTAAGCGATATTACATTGTTGCGACCTCCACGTACAATTGACTTGAAATTATAAATGTATTGAAGCCTGCCAAGATCATTAATCCCGACTTCCTACGCTTCAACCTTATAGCATAAGCCTCTCTGACGCAGCCCTCAGAATCAGTTTTGTTTTTTTTTTTTAACAATTGAAAAAAAATATTTTTAGATCATTACCGTTCATGGTCAAATATAAAATTATACGAGGAAGATAAATTTAGCAAACAAAAATTTCAGGATAAAAAGTCAAGTACGTACACAATATTAGAAACACTGAAAATGACAGTGGGACAACTTAAATGACAAATTTAAATTCAATTAGTAAAATTTAGTACATATTTTGGTTTAAATTTTTTAATTATATATTTTTGATCAAAATCAAAGAACTTCATTTGAGTGTCTGATGCATGAACTAGTAAAAACTACCTACACAAAAAACATAACTTGAAAAACAACGTAAAAAGATACAAAATGGGTGTGTTTGAGGGCGTTTTTTAAGAAAAGATAAATAAATTTTTTTTAAATCAAAATATTTCTATTTTGAATAAAACGTAATTTGTCCCTTTAATAAAAAGAACAAAACGATATAATTCAAAAATTGCATATATGTTTATGTATGCAATTTAAATGCATCCTAAATTTTTTAATTAAAATAGTCATTTAATAGAGTTGAAATGAGTGACCCTGGTATGCTTTACTCTTCCTATCTCTCTTAATTTAATTCCAATTTAAACCATTTTTACCTCAGTATACAAGTAGTGTCAATGTCATACGAGCATATACGTCAAATTCCTGATGAACACACACTTAATGGCTCTGTTATAACTCTCTGTCATCATCACCAGCAGCAATAGCAGCTTCTCAGTGGACTCTGATCGATTTCAAACACTCGACATGAAAATCCACAGGCGTCCAATTGCACAGCCTTCCTTTCTTTGTTGCATATTTATAACCCGTTTTGCGGTTCAGTATCTCACTGGACAAGTAGCCAGCAATTCATGGTGGAAATGTTGTGATCCTTGAATGGATGGGTTAGCACAGCGTGTGCATCTAACACCACGCAGTCATCTGAGATGTGAATTTCTGAGATTCTTTCCGATCTAATTATTTTAAATCGGAGTGACAGAAGCCTAAGCTTGATTTGGTTTCTTATTGCCAATCAGATCCATTCAAACGGTTACATGAAACTTTACGGTCAAGTTGGTTCTGCTGCTGCTGCTGCAGAGTATAGCAACATGATGCATTCTGCAGGTGTAATCATGTAATTAGCTATTCTGAATATATGAAGACAAAATAACTTAATATGCATATTGATTAATTGTGTTATATTTCATCTCTCAAGTGTGGTTAAATTATTTGTAATGTTGTCTTTAATTTTTTTTAACAACGAAACAATTTTCTTCAGGGGGTTTCTCACATATTATGCATATTGACAGCTTCGGTTTTATTGATCTCAGATATAACAAGCAGCTAATCATTTTATTTCTCACCAAAAACTTTCTACAATGAACTCATGACTCCTCATTTTTATATTGTAATAGTTTTTTTTTTTTAATTTTCAAAAATATTTTGTTATCTAAAAATGACAGAAGCTTAAAGGTAGACGTTGATAGATTGATTAATGATTATTATCGAAAGATTTCTACGTTTGAGCAGCATAACCGACAAAAATGGTTTTTTATTATAAATGGTGTGAAAAATAAACAACACATTTTGGAATCAACTATACATGCTTTAATGTGTAATAGCCTTAAACTAAATAAGAAATTTTGTTCACCATTAATATTGTTACCTGTGACGCATAATTAAAATAAAAGAATAAAATCATTCAATTTATTTGAATTTATTATGAATATTAAGAAGAAATAATTATTTTAATTGGATATCATGTCATAGAGATAAATTATTAAGTTTATCATATAATGCAAATTCTCGTTTATTTATTAAATACAAATTGATTACAGACAAAAAGAAAAACCAAAACACTTGATAAGTGAATAAGAAATAAATTAAGTAATTGGTATTGAATCATGCAGAAAATATTCAATTTCGATTAGTCCACTCCATTGAAAAATAGATTTTTATAGCACGAAAAGAGGGTTGACAATTATTATACCTCCTTTCCCCCCTGAATCATATTTTAATGTTCAAATATATGTCCACCATCTAAGTGCTGATTGAAAAATTAAATTTTGAAAGGGATTTTCCTGAAAATATTCTTCCTGATTCTCTTGAAAACTCCAAAGCTCCGTTATTTTATAAGCCGAGAAATCTCTCGTAAAAACGATATATTTAATAAAATATAAATATTTTTGTTCTGTAAAAAGTCTCTAAGGTGCCAGTTATAGCTATCATTGAAACTCATCATTGAAAACTTTAACGATTAATTTTGAGACATCAACGAAGTAAAATCATTTATTTTGTTGATGGACAAATAAAGCTTAAGACTTAATAAAATACTTCTAGTAAAAAAAATGAAAATAGGCCTATAACTTTCCACATAAAAGACTTTTCGGGTTTCAATGATTGAACTACCTAACCAATGATCATCGAAAGCCTAAAAGTCATTTTATGTGGAAAGTTGGGCCTATTTGATTTTTTTTTCTAGAAATATTAATTAGCTCTTAAACTTAATTTTGTCCATCAAAATAATAAATGATTTTGATTTTTTTGTCTCAAAATCAATCATTAAAATTTTCAATGATGAGTTTCACTGATAGCTACTCGTATAACTGGCGCCTAAATCTTATATTGGTATATTTATAAGGAAAAAATTTCTTAAAATCAAATAGTTTCAAATTCTAGTCAGTTTAAACCTTTAAAAAGTACAGATGACTCAAACTAAAATAAAAAGAATTAAGGAGATGACGACGATATTATGTACAATTCATAATGAATGTACGAGTATATAGAAAAATCAATCAAAACCATGCATAAATTTAAAAGAATTCAAACAAAATTTCTGATATTTTTTTATTGATAAAAAAATGATGTTGGCAAGGGATTTTCCATTCTTGAAAGTTTTTTCTTAACTAAGAGAATTTAAAAATGTTTATTTGCCAGCTTTTTATATTATATATTATATTATATAACATAAAAGGTATACCTGTAATTGACAGAAGGACACTTAAGTCATCGAAAAAAACAAACAAATACAGGGTGGACCAAAATTGAACCACTTTTTTGTTCATTATTATTTTGTATTGGTTTTTTTAAATATCGCCCCCTGATTGCAAGAACTAGGTAACTCAATTCTTACAATATCTTGACAAAAACGGTATTATTTTGTGCAATTTCAAAGCCTTTTCCTTCAATTTTTCTTCCATAAAAAAATATTAGATATTTTTGTAGTATTAGAAACAAAAAATTAAAATTTCAACTGTTCTCTAGTAGTAAGGTGTCATTGAGGATCACAGACGTCGGTAACCATCGACTAAACAATGCGTCTTAGATTGGGTATGGTAGCATCTAACTGACGAGCCCACCACCTTGCCTGGGCGAAACGCATTTTGGAGTAAAGGGCGCAATTACCGCATTAATTATATAATTTGAAAACTGTGACTTTTTGTCTAGTTTCATTAAATACAACCCAAAAATAACAGTATTTATCCAAAAAATTTATTCTTATTACTAATTCATCATGAAATATTTTTTTTCTGAAGCAACTAAAATGCTTCACATCCAAATTGAATTTTGAATCTTTTCAATTCTTTCTTTTCTTTTAAAGAAATCATCACTTAGTTCTGAGTTGTTGCTTGTTAGTTTGACTGACCTAATTCCAGATAACTGCATTTTATGTATAGAATCATCCAAGTAGGGATTTGCCTAGGCAATACAAATACCGAAAAAAATCGAATTGGGATTTGAAGCAGGAAAGTTGAAGGTACTCAAAGAAAAAATTAATTTGTGGTTTGACAATGCTTCAAAAGATTAGGCCAAATGGAACTTTTGGATTAGAACATTTTTTTAAGAACTGATCTAATTGAACAATTCCCAGTTCATAGATTTGAATTCAAGACAGCAAAAACCTACTAAATGATTCAAAATTTGGTAAAAATATAGCTATGTAAGTGTAACAGACAGACAAACTGAATTTTGCAACCCAGTGCTCTCTACCATCGTAATTTGATAGTTACTTCGGAGTTTGTTTGCAGGGATTCAAAACTTGCCGTATAGTACCTATGTACATCGTGGGTAACACGCGTGATGCCTATTTTTATAGCTCAATTGACCTGGAATTGTTAACATTTATCAAAAATGAGAAACGACTAAGGTTGACTAAGCCTAAATTAGCAAATAATAACAATTTCAACTTAACTGCCAAACAAGACACGCACTAATCACAAAAAATTTTTTTAAGTTGTAATCTTATTAAAGTTAAATTAAAATGTTTTAAATGTTGTTCAATTAAGTTTGCCACGAAACTTAATTCGGGAACTTAAAAAATGCTGTTAATTTGCTGATTCATAATTTATTCTGATAAAGTCTGATTTTTATAAAGTAATGATCACTAACTATGCTTTCAATATTTTTATTATATTTCTGTCAAGCTTTTAAGGCGAACTTTTAAGGCGAGCTTCAGGTTTCCTAAACACCAACCATTTAAGTTTGAATAAGCTTTTCCAATCGAGATGAGTATCAAGCCTAAATGTATGCAACATGCAACAACCAAAAGCTTTACGTGTTACTCGCATCAATTAATAAAACAAGTGAACAGGGCGTATAGTGTTGCCGCACGCCATGAAAGGTAGTTCAGTAACAAATTCTTTTTTGTATGTTTATTTCTAAACATCAAAAACACTGCAATACCTAGCAGTGTTTATCTTGTAATTATAAACATTTAAAACAGGCAAAATCTGCAAAAATCCCCCAAAACATGTAATTAATAGGTCTTATGTTAGAGTTGTTTAAAAAACACCACCCCTCCCTCCAAAAAGCTCTGCCCTCTTTTATAAAATTTCGATGAACCGTTTATAACCTTCGAAATAAATTTTTTAAGCAAAAAGAGTAAAAAAAAGTTTTCAAGAACTAATGATTGTACTGATTTGCTTCCCCAAACTACCTACCCTTATGTCTTTGAATGGCTTATTTATCGAAACCAAGCTTTCAAAACTCATGCGATTTTCAGTGATGAGTAGAAAATCAACCCAGCTTTTCAAAAATGTCAGACAGTTTTTTTAGTATGATTTTCTGCCTCCAACTACGTACCTTAATGTCTTTGGATGGTAATATTTCCGATACAAAGCCTTGAAAAGGGTTAAAATAAAAAAATCTGATATCACAACTGAAAATTAGAACTTTCTATGATATATGGTTTTTGAAATATAGGCATTCAAAGCGATATCGATATTTTCCATTTAGTCTAAAAATGCTATGCAAGTGGTTCAGGTTTCCAAATTCTTTATTATCTATTCAAAAGCAATCCGTTTCTGAAAACCAAAAGCTTCTGAAATGTCTAGTTCATTAGATATTTATATCCAGAGTTTTTACTGAATTTTTAGCAATCCAATATGCGAATATCTAACGAATCGAGCCTTAAAATCGTTGAGGCTTTCGGTTCTGAATAGGAAATTAACACACATTTTCAAATATTTAAAAATTTTGTCACAAAATTTTTTCATGGATTTTTAAAAAACAATAGATTTACCTCTTGCCATTTTTTTAAAAGACAACTTTTTTTCAAAGTTAATGAAATAAACCGTGATGCTAAACATTAATGCAAAGGTCTTTTCAAACCCTATTGACACATTGAAACCAATTTTGTTTCGTAGTGGGGTTGAGAAAATATTTGCTCCAAAGTAGAAGTAGTTTTCATAATTCTCAATTTTCTCATTAACTTAAATAAATACAGCCATACAAAATTTTGACTAAGAATTGATAAGAGGTGAGCATTTAAGATAAAATAAAAAATAATTGTTTCATAACTTTTGCTTTTAAAATTTTGAGTTTGAAAATTAATGGAATTTTGCTTTGTATTCAATTTGTATATTTTCTGACGATAGTGATTTATAAAAAAAATATTGTTTGATTTTGACATTTTCAAGTTAAAGATATTCATTTTATCTTTATAATTTCTATATTTATAATAAAGGTTTCTTGTTATGGACGAGATATTAGGATTGAAATCAAGCTATGCCACATTTGAATAAAAAAACAGAAAAAATGTCAACATTATTTAAACTTTTACTTTACATTATTTTTTATTTTTTCCAGGTTTTTAGTAGTTGACCTTAAATTTGATTCACTACTTTCAGCCGTCAGATTAGTCAAATTTTGTTCAAATTCAATAAGATTTGGTCGGAGAATAACTTCCATTTTTAAAAATAAGCACTAAAATTAGTACTAATCCCTTGGGAACATTTCTGAACATTTTGGACCATCTTCTTCAGATTTGGTGCAAATCAGTATTGGAGTCATATTAATATGAAAGTATATACTCAAGCGCATACTTTTGGACACAGAACATCTGAACACAACACCATATTGGTGGTTTTCCTAGTAGGATCCCACCCATTGGATGAACTTTGAAGGAAGCCCGAAGGCTCTTAGTTTAATATAAAAAATAATTTGGTGAGAGACCTTATCGAAAGCTTTGCAGAAGCCTGTAGTGATAACATCAACATCATAGCCTTTTTCTAGAGCAGAAAGTTTAATTGAAATAAGTTGAGTTAGGTTCGTCGTAGGGGACCTGCCCTTAAGACATGCAATGAAAACAAAGAGATTCATAGACAATGCTTTCGAAGAGTTTGGGTATTGAACAAAGTTTAGTTTTTTTTTGCTTACATCCTATAATTTATTAAATGATTTTAAATAAATTGTTTACTTAAGATAATTTTTGATCATGGCTCGTTTAAATATATGTCTGTTTTATGATTAATTTTTCTTATACGTAAATAATTTTTTTATTTAGAACAAACAAATTCTGGCTTAAGGTTGTTGTTGATTCTTTGATTTGATTAAAAAATGATAGTGAAATAATAATTTTTGTACCTCTTTCACCTAAAATATGTATTAATGAATAAATTTGGATAAAAAACTCGATTAATTCTTATTTCATCGACGTGGAATTTTTTTGATTTTCCATGCACTTTTAAATAAACATTTTCAGCAGGTACCTACTTATAAAAAATACAATTTTTTTAAGTGGGTTGAATTATTTTATTTATCAGATTCACACAATGGATATATCTATTCGTAAATTATGCTAAAAAGAATAAAATCAACGGTTATCTCACAACCAATCTGGTATTGATATTTTCCTTCATATAGAAAATTGTGAATTTGCACACATTTCAGGTGGAATTGTTGTAACTTCCTGCAGCACAACAACGCACTTGTCAATACATTTGTTTTCCACAGAGAGCGTAGGTTTTTTGATTCCCATCATCAGTTGCAGAACAGGCGTTACAGTGGTGGTAACCTGGCAGCATAGCTGTGCGGTAGGTTGTCTATAAAGTCGGTGATGGTATAATCCAATTGTGTGAGGTGGCAATTCATAGGGTGACCATATTTTGTAAAAAAAAATGTAATATACCTAATGAACTTACAACATTGCTCGGATAAGCTTCGTTAAAAAATTAAAACTAAAATTAGGGGTCCTTCCTGATTACTTTTGTTCTACCTTTGAGACTTAAAAATACATAGAACATTCTACAACTGTTTTTTTTTTCGAAGTTGAAACACTTACTCCGTCTCTATGCTACCT
The DNA here is from genome assembly GCA_946251815.1 of Dasysyrphus albostriatus. Taxonomy (NCBI): domain Eukaryota; kingdom Metazoa; phylum Arthropoda; class Insecta; order Diptera; family Syrphidae; genus Dasysyrphus; species Dasysyrphus albostriatus. The sequence continues at coordinate 147,845,956 of OX276336.1, forward strand.
CAAACAAATCCTTATTTATTCTTTACATTCACTCCAAGTTTATACTTCTTATGTACTACTTTTAGTTCATTCCAACTCTCTTCCTCGTGTATTTTTTTACAGAAGGTCACCCTGGCTACCACCCAGTCTCCTCAAAGAGGTATGCTAATGATCAAACAATTGGCTTTGAATCAGTTTACGGAATGAAGTGCGTTAGCTAAGATGCAACTACCTCCTATCCCTGGGAATCCATGACTAACTGATTAGTCAATATACTACCTTCGACATTAGATATGCCTATTGTTGGTTTTATTTTCTCGATATTTGCATTAAGAGGTTTGTCTTTCAACTAATTAATTTTTGTTACCCACAGCTTGGTTTATTACTCTACGCAAACTTATAGGTTTAAAGTGAATTAATCTCTTCCGCTAGATAAAGAGACATACGGTGAAAAACTTAAGCCACTTGAATTAAAGTTGCATTTGAATATAAATATTTATATATACAATTAACTCTATTGGCAGGTAAGAAATTAATTGACCATATTTGCGTATAAGACTGTGACCGATTTGGAACAATAAGAAATAATGAGGAGCTGGGTGGCTTTTCATATGCTGATTATGTTTTGATATGAAAATTAATGTTGACCTAGTGTAGTGTTTAAATTCAAGATAAAAGATTAGTCTTCATGCATTGTTTTTTGATAAGCATGTGACAAGGTTAATCTGTTTTTTTTTTTTGAAGATTTTAACCTTGAAATTATGGTGATAAGATATGGATGTTAAGTTGATAAACAAAATTTTAATAAGAAAAGAAAATCACTCGGGAACAAAAATTATTCCATACAAATATTTCTGCTCTTTTCATTTTAAAACCATACAGTGTGTTAAGAATCACTTCTTAAAAATAAATTTTGTTGATTCAAATGCATGTATTAAAGTTAAAATATTAAATTAATACCAAAAATAGTACTAAGCCATTCATCGAAGATACATACATACTTGTTGATATTGATTTTCAAAATGGGCTGAGAAATTTTTATTTTATTTTTTTTGACAAATAAACCATTGATACCAAATTTAATCGTTGGATCATTATTTGAAATTGGGTTTCGATTATGTCTAACTTTTATACTGAAAATATATTTACCTTACATCAAAATTGTACTAACTTTCTTCACGGAGACCGCATTGATTTGCTTTTTATGGCATTTGATTCATCATTAAAAACTACCTTAAAAAATGTGTCACATGCTTAGGTTATACCAAGCAAAATTTTTCCATTTAATACACCACAGGTTCCCCCTCTCCCCATCTAAAAAAACACCTTTTCATATGAAATATTCTTATAGACTCTTTTGATTCTTCATTCTCAGGGTACATGAAACGTTTTCACCAAGTTCCATGGTGGTACCAATTTTTTTTATTCGTAGGCTTTTGTGTACTATTTTACCTGTACTATAAGTGATTTCTGTACATTCTAGATTTTTGATCATTCGAAAACGTTTCATACGAGATTTTTATATATTATTTTAAGATTTTTTAAGTTAATGATTCATGTCATTAAAAGCCCACAGAAAACTGAAGTCAAGCCAAACAAAGCAGTTTGGTTTTTTAGAAAGTATTGAGATATGTAACACTAAAAAAGTATTAAGACTCAGATTCTTATCTTATCTTATGCATTCGTTATTTTTGGTATTCGAGATTTGGGCATTTTGAAATATGGCATTAAGGATTTTCTATTTCTTGCGATTCAGGATTTAGGCAATCAGGTTTTTGCACCCTTCACTTAAGAAATTCAACTTAGCTGAATGAAGTTGACCAAATACAAGCGTTTAATCTGTAGCTTCTATAAATTTTAGCTTATTTTTACCGAAAATAAAATAAATGATAATCAAAATAAATATTTAATTAAAACCATTATTGCTTTTAGAATCATTAAATCATCAAATATTGCAAATGTAAAAGATTTCATACTTTTTTTAATTCTGGAACATTTTTCAAAAAATGATCAATTTAAAAAAAATATCTGACATAGCTGGAATTTTGGTGAAGATCTTTGTAATGACATATCTTACGCATAGTCTTAAAATATCTTAATTTTGAGTCACTATTTTTATTTTGTGAAAAAGTAGTTTTTAAAACAATTTTTTGTTTGAAAAAATGTTGGAACAAAATATGTAGCTTATGAAATTTAACAACAAATATGCCATAACTGTTTTTATTTTTTTTTATAAATTTATCAGATTTTAGAAAAACGTGAGATTATGATGCTAGCTTCAAGGTCCATTTGAAACTAAACGAAACACGAAACGATTTGAAAAAGAATTATAACTTTTAGGGTAAGGTCAAAATACAGAGGGAAAAGTCACAAAAAGCGTGAATCAACCAACAGGGTCCATGAGTTGGCGTCTTCAAACAATCAAGGTCACAGTATTTATTTTGTCTCTCAATAGGAGCATTGCTATCAATTTGTTTTAAACAAATTATTTAGAATCATAATTATTTTACCTGATTTCTAAATATCAGATTTTAAAATTTAAAATTCGAGCTCTTCAAAATCGGAATATGTGACTTTGGTTGTTGTTTCCAGCGGCCCTTCAAATAGTTCTCGACAAATTTACAAAAAAAAAACATTTTTTCACATTAATCCTATTTCGAATGCATGGTTATTTTTTTGATAATTTTTTCTTATGCCAGGGATAAAGATTTGACCGTTTCCCTACATTAAACCCACTATTTGGAAAAGTATTTCATAATGACTATGGAACAAGGAAAATGGACTTTTCAAGTTACATTTTTGGCTAAAAGATACCTTACACTTCTCTTGCTACTGCCCAGTGTCTGTCATTAAAGAAGCACTTAGGGAATCATTTCTATGACGACTTATAGGAACTTTCTGAACCTTTGGCTAATAGCCTTCTGAACATCATCAATGCCTCTAAACAGCTTGACTACTAGCATAACATATAGGTTCTTACATTAAGTGGAACACAACTTCCTAGAACCTAGAGCATCACAACGGATCTACATAGATCTTAGTGTGACAGAACAAGTTCAACTGTCAGCCCTTCTACCTAAACTAACCATACTATGGTAAAAAATTAACTTTTCAGATTGTATTTTTTGCTATCGTAAATGGGGTATCAAAAGAATTCAAGGTCTTTAGCATAGAAAACAAATTTGGGGTATTTTCCTTCCCGGAACTTCATCCTTATTTTTCCTTCTGTTTTGAGATAAAATTGGGCTTGTGGCTTTGAAAATTCTTGTATCCAATATTTTTTTATCGTATTGGAAATTTGTATATAAAAAATTAATCTCAATCTGTTCAGCCGATAGTGAGAAAATTAAAAAATTAAAAAAAAAAACGTTCTATGATAGCTTAAAAAATAATTAATAACGAGTATACTCACCGTTCACAGACAAACAAATATTGCGGTGGTATGACGATAATATTTTTTAACTTTAATTTTGAATTTTTAATATTTTATTTCATATGACTTAATGTCTTAAGATTTTGTTCTATTTGGCGTCTTCAAAAGATTTTTACGTGTCTTATTTCACATTTATACTATTTTTGCTCGCTTGGAAAAATTGTTTTTAAATATTTTAAAAAATAATAAAACATTTTTAATTAAAAACGTGATTTATATAGCTATTCTATTCATATTTCACATAGCTTTGATTTGATGAATAATGAGAAAAACTGTAAAATAAATTCAAACAAAAAATTAAACACAAACTTCATTTAATTGACTTTCTTCGTTTATTTCTTTTAACATTATCATGGTAACTTGCATAAAATCCTTGTAATATACTCGCAACAAAAAATAATTTATGATTTTTTTTTTATAATAAAAATTAATTATTATTATGTTCTTTTCAATAATATGTCATTAATGTCAGTCACAATGATAGAAACTCTACAAAAACTCGAACACAAAAGGATTGGAAAAATCTTATTTTCTAGAAAAATAAAATAATAATAATAATAGAGAGACATACATATGTGAAAGTATATAAGTTGAGTTGATAAAAAAAAACTATTTACAAATATAAATATTTTACATACATAAAATATTTAAGAAAAAGAAAAAAAATATTTGCACATTTGGTTAAATTATTTTTGTTGTTGGTTTTTTGTTGTTATTTCAATTTTAAGCATAAGATCATTGATTTTTTTTCTTAAATACTCGTATATCACTTTATTTAATAATGATCGTAGTGTCCATATTGACTTTCATAATGTCCATTGTAGCCATCATCGTAGTATTGTCCATCAGCATAGTTATCATAGTCATAATGAATAGGTTGCTGTGGAGCATAGTGGGATTTTGACACGACTGCAAATAAATTAAAAGCATCCATTAACATAAATTGTTTTGACCTTTTGCACAAAAGTGAACCACATTAATCAGCAGTACATCAATCAAATGCAAAATAAACTTTGAAATTGCAATCTTTGCAAAAGATCAAAAGGTATTGTTATTTATGACCATTAAACATTTATCTACTCTTCATCGAAACGAATATGCATCTAATATCAAGAGATCAAAATCTAAACAAAAGAGCTGAGGTGCAAACTCGATTGTCATCTAATGCAGTTCACATGGCAAATGCAGTAAACAAAAAAGAAAAAACCTAACGACGACAACACAATCATCTTAAAACAACATTATTACATGGAATTTCAAAAGCAACATAAAAAAATCAGGTCAATTGGATTCTGTTTGTTTAGTTTGCAGCAGACAAACAAAAAAATGAAGAAAAAATAGCTCATTGTCTTCAGAAGATTTAATAATTATTTCGACATTGAGGAACCACAAAGTGCGACTGAACTAAACTCCCACTGATGGGAAAATTAAGATTAACAACTTATTTTGTATCTCATAACCTAAGAGGGGTAAAAAAACATATGAATGTAAATTCATTTAAGATTTTCCACGAGTATGGGTTGGTTGTTGTATAGGAAACTGAAAAAATTAGAGTCTTAATTCTTGTGTCTATTATTTAATCTTTTTTTTCCATATAGCAGATTTAGTGAGGCATTTTATTGCAAAATGCTATTTAAGCTTGATAAATGCTGATGGTTTTCCTGGAATTAAAGTTTACGTAGCAAATATATATACACTTGAAATGTTTGAAAATAATTAATATTTGTATGTATAAATGGATACGGAAGGGTTAATCCCTAATAATTTACCAACGGAATTGACTTGACCTAAGTAAGACTTTAAGACTTTGATTTCACTTAAGCTTACCCATTTAACAATATTGCTTCTATATTGATCCATAGATACTTTTTGTTCATCCACCTTACGCATTAAAGTATTGCATAATAGTCCATAGAGCAAAAAAGGCGACCTTTTTTCACTCCTATTGTACCTTTATGTTCACTTATACAAGCAATATATAGAAGTGAAGTAACACAAACTAGCAATAATTTTACTGGATGACTATTTCATAGAAGCATAGAGAGATAAAAGAAATATTAGAACATTGCTTCTATTACGCAGATAAAATTTGCACTAAAATTTATTTAAGGAATCAGCAATACACCAATAAGCTGTACTCCCTTTACAGGAGTAACAGGAGCACTATAGAAACAAATAATATCTTAATGTCAGAAATGCAAAGCTAATTTTGGGTAGCTTGAAAGCCACAAATCATGAATCATCAATGAAACTTTTAAGCAAAACTGCAGAAATGATAATAAATCAACAAATGAACTCTGAACAAAACAACAACTGGAACATGTCTAACTAAAATATTAACCATCAACTGTTTTTTGAGGATATCTTATGCCAACCTTTTATTTTGGAAATAATTGAAATCTGTACAATTTTGGTTTTAGTTTTATTTTTTTTATTATTTTTTAATCATTTATTTCAATTGAAGTTCAAACAAACAAATTTTAAAAATTAAGCTTACAAATTTAGCTTAGCTTTTGTGCTGTACAGAAACTACTCAAAGTTTTGAAGACAACCAATGGGCCTATAGATAATTTTTTTGTTTTTCTCAGAATATGCAACACACTCGTTTATAGCAGTGCATTTATTGAGAGTACGAGTACTTTCCCTACAGAATTATTGAGAGTAACTCTTGGATAGCAATCTACCGCTCTATGAGCTAATTTCTTGCATTTTCACAAGAACTGCTTAATAGTTGCTTGCAGTCTTTTTACTCCCAAATAGATATTTAACTTAAATGTGTGTGTCCATTTGAGTGTTCTTTCGCTAGTAAGCTTTCGTGAGTAACAGTGATGTGGTGTCGCAATTTGAGAGTATAATGCTTGAGATTTTGATCTTGAGAGTTGTCTGTTAGTATTAGGAGATTTTATTAGCTGAGAGTTCTTTCATAACCTTTTCCCCTCAATAGCTTTACTTTTCTTCTAGCTTCAGTTTAAAGAAATAAAAGTGAAGTACATTCCTTTTTTACAAGCAAAAGCTTGCAACTGCTTGATTTAGTAACACTTTTCTTATAAAAGTTAAAACCAGTAATGCGCTAAGCAATTAATATATTGTCATTGCAGTTCAGTAAGGGGCCTACTTTTAAGGTGCGTATCCATTTGAGAGTAAAAAGACTGCAAGCAACTCTTAAGCTGATCTCGATTAGCAAGTCGACACTCATGATAAAATTAACTTACAGAGGGGTAGACAACTATCAAAGATTCACAATGTGAAAGTATCAAGGACGAGTCAATATAAAATTTTTAGTGGAACAAATTCCAACAAAAGTTTTTTTGATTGTTTTTAGCTCTAATGGATGTTGTCTGCATGACAAAGAAAGTTTACCAAAATCGGACCATCGACACTTTTTTTCAAAATGGTGACTGTTGATCCCCAGCAAGACCAATGATTTTTGTATCTAATGTAAGTCTTTTGCTTTGGAGACTACTTTTTACTTCATGGCATAGATTATTTAAATGATTTTTATTGATTTAAAACGAAACTTTGCTAAGCAGTTCAGAAGCGGTGTCAAAATGATTGAGAATTAGGACAATTTCCAAGTAAATCTGTAATGGCATGTTTATGTCCAGCCCAAAGATATTTGATTAGACTGAAGCAAGGATATTTTATTTGAATTTTGCGAGCTCTTCGATAATGATAAAAATTTGTATCCATTTTGCGAGCTACTTTTAAAAAGCATTTTAGTGTCGAAAGTAAAAGTGAACTTCCCGCGAGCTACTCCTAAGACTGTGTCCACTTATGAGTATGCACTAGAGAGCAGCTTAAAGGCTGTTTCCAGCATTTTTACTCTCAAATGGACACTAATCTTAATAGAATAGAAAATTTTAGTAATAAATACGTGCCACACTTTTTCACGAAACTAGCTCCCTAATATTGAAAAGAAAATATATTATGTCATTGGAATCAGCTCAGCTGTTTGAGCCTGAATTGAAGAATAAACACCCAAGCATACTTTCTTACTTCAAATATACTTTAGTAAGATTCTGCTCATCTCTAAACTGAAACAACATGTCTGTTTCTTTATTTTGAATTCCTTAAATTTTTAGTCTGAACTTCTGTCAATGAACTTTTACAGTTCTTCAAACTAAAATTCACACAAATGTAGAGAAGTTCAAAGAAAAGAAGTAGGCATAGTGTTTCCTATATTACTATTTAATTTTATAAATATTTCCGATATACACGTAAATTCGCACTAACCTCAAATTTATATCCAATATCAAATGAACTGTCAATGAAATGTCTTCCTTTAAATTGATAGTTTTGGTTTTCAAACGATATCCATAAAACATACACCAGAAATAGGTAGGTATATCTACTGAAATGAGGAGCATCAACCCCACAACTCAAAAACCATCCGTATATCATGTAAAATGTGATCAATACATAATTAAAAACGCACTTGCGGTTAAGTAAACCACGACTAATAAACTCAAGATAATAATGAGCTTAAAATATATAAGAAAAACCATATACTATCGATTATTACATCAAGACTAACTACCGTGGAATTGTTGGGAAAGGAGATGGACTCTAATGCGATACGTACGTACATATGGTGTTGTAAGAAAAGATGCTCATCAAATTCATAAATCTGTTTTACAAAAAAACAAAGAAAATTAGATCACACTCCATGGCGTATTTATCACACTTTTTTTTTTTTTTGTTGTGGTATCTAAGTTTTACTTTCAGCAATGTGAAAAGAATACTACTTTTTCACTATTCATTTTATTCAGCGAGTAAATGAAAGTGAATCTTTTGTGGTTGCATAATATTGCAAGTCAAATCATCCATAGATATGCACCATGGATTGAATATTAATTGCGTCGTGTTGTCTCACGCAATGATGAGGTTAGCATCATCATATTTATCTTTCTGTGATGCTGAGATGATTGAAGTATGAAGTTGTTGACTGTGCCACTGAAATTTTGCAAAAATTAGTGTCACGGAAGACATTGTTTTTATTTTTTTTTTGTCTTGCTTTGTGTCCATTTCTAGAGGCGAGTTAACAGAGATGATTTCTCTTAATCAAGTAATGCTTAGATAATACGAAAAAAATTTTTAAGAAGAAAACAAATATACGTTAACAAATGTTTTTCTATTAAAACCATTTTATTGACTTTTCTTTTAATAGATACGATTTTTTTTAATTCTAGGTAATACTTTTTTTCTATAATAAATATCACGATAGGCTTAGGATTGAATTCGCCAAGGGTGAGTATGGGGTTTTCTTATTTGTTTATTCCGATCGATATTTCAAGTGTTGATTGTTGTAGTAGTTTGCATGTCGGCGGAAAAGTTTTACCATTCGATAAGTATCAATGCCTAGCCAAAAAAAAAACAAAGAAACCAAAAACACAGAGTTTGGGTTAGAAGATTTCGAATTTTACTTATTTAGAATTTTGCACACTACTGACAACAATTTTCTACTTTGTGGCAAGAAAGTAACGTTTTATGAACTACGTGAAGCACTAAGGAGTAGAAAATAAAAAGCACTACATAATAATAGAATTTAAGGTTTTGAAAAAAGAAAAAGAAAATAAAATGTGTCTATGCATACCATATAACGAAATTTGGATGGACCTTGGACATGATATCTTTCGTTAAACAAAATCACCACTGTAGGCTGTTCTTTTGAATAAAAAGATACTTTGTGGTGAGAAAAAATGTTAGCCCAGGAAAAAATGTCTTGAAAAATGTTGTATTCGTCGTTAGTTTACAGTTTGCAAAAAAAATCTGAACACTGAACATAAAGTGCTTGTTAAACAAGGGAAATTCAACAATTTTGTAAATTTTATGTAACACGGACCAACAAGTCTCAGAAACCTTAAACAAGTGTTTTTACTTCTTTTAAAAAGTGGAAAATTTCATAAATTTACCGTTTCTGTAACTGAACAGTTTATAAATTTCAGCTGACGCTTGCGGACTTGTTCAAAGTCAACAAGTAAGAAACAAGTGATGTAATTAGAAAGATTACCCATCGTGTTAAAAATACTTGTTGAACTGGTTCAACGATTTTTTTAGTTGACATTTGTTACGCTTGTTTTTTGAGTTACAGAAATGAGCTTCACTTGTTGAACACACATAGTGGAACAAGTAATTTTTGACTAGTTGACTTGTGGTTATGTGTTCAAGGTCCCTTGACTCGTGCTCTTTTAGAAAGGATACCTAACGATTTTCATGTTTTGTGTTTAAGACATATTATTTTATTTATTCATTTAGCCATTTTCTCAATTAAAAGAAAATATAAAAATAATTTTATACATATTGATAAAAAGTGAAGAACTAATACAAAATTTAATCCCTCATCACTTCTTCAGAATCAAAAATTCAAATTTTCAATCATTTTACATAAGTTTAATAAGAAATTTAATTTTAAATATTAGCAGATCAATTATAAAGTAAGGCAAAATATTCAGAAATCAGCAACTATTAACTGCTTTACCATTTGCGACTTAAGGTGTGTTCCATTTGAGAGTAACGATTCTAACTACAAACTCTTGAAAATGACTCTCAGATAGCTGTGTACCCCACTGAGCTTATTTTACGTACAAGCTGAACTCTCGATATTAATTTGATAGTTGGTTTTAGTAATTTAACAATAAAATGAATACACACTTTTAAAATACTGCTTTCAAATATCAAAAGAAAAATTTTAAAAATAGACATGCTCATGAAATTTGCTCTTCGGGATACTGATGGATGGAAAGTCTCCTGAATTTTCTATTACAAATACTATCAAAAACACACTCACCATTATTTCCAATAAGGAAAACACCATAAAGTCTACATTTCAGAATAAAAGATATATAAGAACAAAAAACTTACCATAAGGCGCTGGTGAAGCAAGAACAATTGGTTGTTGGATATGTTTTACAATAGGTGTAATAGTTTTGTGTATCACAGGCTTAGCAACAATAGCATGTGCATGTACTGATGGTCCTGATTTAGAAACAACAGCATTGAAACCGTTAATTGGATCAGCTGTGTAGTCGACTGTACGAATTGAACCATCAGGCTCAACCAATGAGTATTGACCTGAGAAAATAAAAAAAAAAATATGATTGAAAATGAATAAAAATAAAATGAATTTGCATATTAACAGGAAAAATAAAAAATTTAAAAATTTAAAAAGTTATTCAGGACAAAAACCAATTAACTCACCCTTGACAACATCACCATCACGGGTTTCATGTTGTGATTTAACATCGCCAGTTGTGTGATCAGCTACACCATAATTGAAAGCGTATTTAGGATGATCCTAAAAATGATTAAAAATACATTTATTACCACATAAATCTACTAACTTATCAATTTAATTGAAACAATGGGCCAGTTTAAAAGAAGTGAGATTCTACAAATTTTGCTCCACCAAGAAAGTGAGAAGAGAATCCAAAATTCGTTCATTGGCACTGACAGTTTATCTGAGATCTTATTTCTCTAACTTTACTTATTTATCTTAATGCGAAAGATACATATTCACCCTTATTGAAATTCGATAAGATGAACATTTTTATTAAAAATTTTAGTTTTAAAATACAATCCATGAACACTTTCATATTAAACAAAAGAGCTGACGCCAAAACTCTATTTTGTTTTATGTCTGCTATATCAATTTATCTTCACACTAAAAGTCTTGTAATTGGTTTTGATCAATTACATTATTAACTTAATTCACTTCACTTATTTTCAAACTCACATAATAATCCACAGCATATCCTGGATGGGCAAGGATTGTTGAAGCGAACATCGCCAGACATAAAACGATTATTGTTGAAAAATTTTCCATTTTTAAATTTTTAATGAAATCTATTATAAAATACGAATATCACTAATAATATAAATCCTTTAAGCTTTTGATTATTATTTTTATAACACTTTGATTTAATCGCTTGCAAGATGCCCGGTATACTGTGCCAATTCTAAGATCAAGTTTGTGTTATATACTCAGCCAGTGGCTTTAGGGCGAACTCAAGAGAAAAAGAAACACAAATTTGCCCCCTAACTGACTGTGAAAGAAAATCTATACACCACACGGTGGCGTTGGTTTTTCTTGATGTGAATGATAAATACAGAAGAAGACAAGGAGAAGAGGGTTGATGTTGACAAGCTTAAGACTTCAGATTGAAAACAACACGACTGTGTGAGTGGGGGTGAGTTTGAGTTACAATGGCGCGTTTTTCTTTTATTTTGTCTGTGTAAAATGTTAGTGTTAAATTAACTAAAAGGGAAAACGCACATTGACTTCAGGTCAATCAGAATACAATGGGTTTTTGCGGAGCACACGGGTGATCAAAACATTTTGTTTATTCAATACGTGCTGCCATAATTTATTTTTTTTTGTTTTTGTTTGTCGCATAAATAAAATTGAGAACTAAATTTAAACGCAAAGATGAAGAAGGTTGCGGCTGCCAACTTGTCTGGGGTGATCTGATTTTTTGTTGGTTAACGATAGAATTTATCAATATGATGAAGTAGGGTTCATTGTAAAATAAAGTATACCTTGGTAATTATTTTCAAACAGTCAAAGAACGTTGTTAGATGTACTTGACTTAGTTTAGTTTGTTTTCAAAACGTTTAAGCACATGAAAATGGTAAGGTGAAGCTATGTTAATATTTTTTTTTTCAAAACTAAAAACAAATTAATATTTTGAAAAAATATCAAAATTTCTAGTACAACATAAACTTAGTTTCAAAATTGGACTCGAGTTAATGAAGGAAAAAAAAAACTACATACCAGATAAATCTTGATTGACCAGTAGTTTTGTAAATGTTTGGGTTAAGGTTGTCGGCAGGTATCCTGTTTTTGAAAAGCTGATGCAAATCACTCACCTGATCCTATCCTAACCTTTTTGAGTTTTCCGAACCATCTGGCAGAAAGTAAGCCACTTCTAAAGGGTCTTGAGCCTTTTATCTAGAGAGTATATAGTCAAAAGCTGTTTTAGTTTAAACCATTATCCCCAACGTTTATCTTGATTGGCATTCGCCATACAATTACACATTTGAGAGAATGGCATTTTTTTTTCCTTTAATGTCTTAACCATAGCTTTCAACCCATACAATCAACATTCGATATACAAGAATAAATTTGTAACTTATGCCTCATGGCTGGAGAAAGTGTAGTCAGAATGTCAGTACCGTGGCATGTCCATTCCTTATTTTCCTAGCTAAATCAACTTTTTTCTAATGAAATACTTCTTTGAATAGAAATGTTGTTTTAAGAAAAATTTTAGTGCAGTACTTGCTTGATAAAATTTTGAAAAAAATTAGGTCAAAATACTTATTGCGGAAGAAAATAATCGTAACTGAATGTTGTCCCAGGATTTACTTTTATTTTTTAATTCAAAAGATTCCCCCTAAGCCGCCATTGTCCTTAAATTTTATCACGTTTGAATTTGATATTCAAAAGTGATATATGTTCATTCAAAGAAAGTGTGTCACAAATTTATTTGTCAGTACCATAGTAGTATTTTTTTAAGAATATTATAACATGTTTTGGGATGATTATGGCAATTTTGAATTCCTTTTAAGACGGCATATGTTAAAAGTATCTTGGAAATAATTTTTCTCATTAGCATTACGAAGTTAGGTCACATAAACTGTCTAAATGTCATTACAGTGGATGTCAGTACCGTGGCACCGTGAATTTTATTGAAATTATTTTTTGTAATTATATTTCCTTTCATCAGTTTTTTTTGAATTAACAGTGACAATTCCTTGAACGCGCTTAACAAAAACTGTTCCCTGCAATAAAAACCTAGTAATAACCCAGCACAATGAACAGGGAGTTGCCATTCAAAAGAATGTACTACAAAAATGAAAAAAGTAAGAAATAAAAAGAATCGTTAAAAAGAATTTCAAAACATAACATGTCATCAAGAATATCATCAAAAATAGGGTCAAAACGGGAGAGAACAAACTACAAATAAAAAAAGTAGAAGAGCTTCATTAACTTCTATTCCAGTTTTAGAAAATTTCACTTTATTTTTTGTTCGTTAGAAGTTGTAGCAAAGTGCTATAACAGATTTGATACCCTGACTTAATGAAGCCACAAAGACAAAACAAAAATTGTTTTCAATAAGTTCTAATTTTTGAAATTAAAAAAAAAGAATAACAGTTGACAGATAAACAGACACCCATGTACTCTTGGTCTGATAGAGAATCACCTCTGAAAAACTGGATACCTGGTGTTTTAAATTTTTAAATTCTGAGTTCAACTCCATAATGCAACAGTTTAGTCATTCAGTCTGTATGTAGACCGGAAGCATTTAAAAACTGCTGAAAAACTCAATTGTATGCTAACACTGTTCTAATATCAAACTTGACAAAATCTTGAGATGAACGGATTTTACGAATATGAAATTTGCCATTTTTTACTGAAAAAGAGGCTTTTGTGCTAAGACTTTAAAAGTTCCAAGTCATGTTACATAGATTTTAGCTTTCAATTTACATGACTTTCCCTGTTGTTTTTTGTGTATGTCGTAAATGCAGTGTGTGCAAAATGTTTGTTCTAAAACTCATAAATCCTTGAAAATTCTGTTTCACTCAAAGTGTTCTTAGTAACTGATGAATATAAAAAAATAATTCCTACAATTTTTGGGAGTTCCAAAATCTGCCACTTTGCAAGACTACACACTTCGTTTTTCTCTGATATCATGGGAAGCTTACCTGCATTAAAAATTATATCTATAAGTACAAATTTACACTTAATGAACCTCTAAAGGTCGACATGCAAGAGTACAAATAACACAATTAGTGCGAAGTTATAACTTCTTCTCACACTAACACATGACAAAAGATCGAGTCAAAAGTAACTCAAGTAGATTTTGTGGTAGGCTGAACTCGAAACAGAAGTGGAAACTATATATTCATCACTCAATGTCTTAAAAAAAAATACTAAAAGATACCAGAAAAGTGATACACATGTCCCCTGCCACAATGTTTAATTACAAGAACTTAATTAGACCACCTGAATATAATTCAATGTTGACCTTGCATTGGTTTAAATTCGGAAACATAGTATTTGGTTTTTTTTTTTAAATTCTCTTTAATAATTTACGAGATTTATTTAAGTAGAAAAGAATTGACCGTAAAATATATACTACATCAAACATAACTAACATCAACATAATTTTACTGTAGGAAGTTTTAAATCTCTGTTTTTGATGCTAAGAGGGGGCGCTAAAATACACCTTTGAATGATATTCATTGATCATTATTTTATTTTTTAATTTTGCGTGTTATATGGAAGCTATTTTCTTGACATCTACCTGTGAAGATGATGAATTGTTATGCTTTATTAAGAGACACAAATGTTGTATGCACAACACGGTACTAACAATTGGATTTCAATGAAAACTTTTAATGACATAATGGGTCTTCTATTTAAAATATCTTTTTGACAATTCAACAAATGTTCGCCTTTACTTTCGATTTTTCTTCAACATGGTGATAACGAGGCTGTCAATTGGCAGCCTGACACTCAGTTACATGACGACCTGTAGGCGCATCTATAGGCGTGTCTTGAATGTTACTGTCTGGACAACATCCAACTAGTATCCGATACACTTCCGAGTTGAGCTTCCAAGTGATGTTTTGATATCGGTTTCTTTGGTCTGGTGAATGTTCGATTGCTATCACCACTGCTAGCCACTGTGTGCCGACACAGAAGAAAGTGACATATTCATTACACCTGTCATCAAATCAGAAGCTGAGATGTTAATGAGGATAGAAGTTATCGACCGAAGCCAATGCCACTCGATTTACAATTACATTTCTGGTTCACTGAATTGGGTCAATGGAATCACAGGCTTCCTTTCATCATAATTAAATTAAGCAAGGATTGGTCAAATTATTGTCTACTTGGTCTTTCTAATATGCTTATAGCACCATGTATCAAAAATTATGAAGGCCGAACTCTTTAGTCTCGTGAGATGGCTGTGAAATTTATTACCATTTTATCACATACGAGCGTCACGCACCACATGGGAAATAATGGTAACTCTCTTGTAACAAAAAGACCCTCAAATTGAAGGATTTTCCACCATCAGCCAAATGGCTTTTACATGTGAAACTTATGACAAATTTCCATGCAAATATCGTTTTTTTTTCTAATTCTTTTTTTGTAGAAACACCCAACCTGGAGGAGGAAGTAATGGCACCAATTGCGGTATGCAAAACAGGCGAAAAAATAAACATTTCGTCACGTCTATCTGAATATACAAGAAAAGACAATGGCTGGAAAAATATCTTTGTTGTCGTCATCACCATAGAAACAAGGCACTGTAACAGTTTCTGAAAAGATTAACAACCTGCAACGGTGTGGTGGCTTGGCGGTGCGGCATCTAAGCGCCCCAAGCACCCAGTGCCAGTGGGAGCCATAGTTGCTACCATTTGATGCAGATTAATTGGCAAAATCAGCAAGCCTAGATTTTCGTTAATGTAGCATGATTTTTTGGGATTTTATACAGATTAAGGTTGCTTGCATTTTGTTACAATTATTAAAAGCATTCTTTTTGATTTGGTTGGCTTCCTATTTCTTAAAAATTTATTAAGATTGGGTAAGGGTGCAAATGTTATGGTCATTTAAATCAAACAAAAATCTATTGTTATACAAATTAAATGCAGCTTACCACAGCAAAACCCAATAGCCCGATTAATGTGAATATTCAATTGAGTATTTCAATACCAGTTTAACGATGAACCCAGAAGTGAAGCGTATCGTAAATAAAGGGTGTTTTTTGTATGGTTTTCAATGTGACAATACTTTTTTTGGAATTGATCTTTTTGACAGCTGCCATTTGATTTATGCTCAGTTTAGTTTGCCATTTCTAATTGCGTAATGAATAGACCTACTCCTGAACAACGTTTGCAAATCGTCCAAATTTATTACCAAAATAGTAGTTCGGTTCGGTTCGGGTGACGCATCGCGAAGCAATCAATTGAAGGAAAATTTTGGTGAGGTACCGATTATTCTCTTTTAAGGCGTCAATTGTCTTGGGATTATCTGCGTAAACAAGCCACTTCTCATAACCCCACGATGCGAGATAATGCGCTCACTAAAATTTTCCTTCAATAAATTCATTGTTTCGCGATGCGTCGCGGAAACCGAACCATTATTTTGGTAATAAATTTCCTTTACTTCCAAACGTTGTTCAGTAGTAAGTCAATTCGTTATGGAATGAGAAATAGCAAACCAAACTGAGCATAAATCAAATGACAGCTGTCAAAAGACCAATTTCGAAAAAAGTAATGCCAGATTGAAAACTACACTATTAAAAAAAGCACCCTTTACCATAGTTGATTTCAATCATATTAAATAATAATTTATTACTTTATTTTTCTTTTTTATATTAGCTGAAATTTTTGTATATAGCTTTGGTGATGCGTGTGCATCATTGACTTCACTATAATTCATATTTAAATGACCTTTATGATATAAATTGATATCTTTGCAATAGAAAAGACAAATAGAATGGACCAAAGGAAACTGGAATGATTAATTTTGCATTTTTTTTTTTGCATACTTTTTCTGACTAGGGGACTTTAATACAAAATATTACCCTACCAGTTGTTCAAAAGAACGTGTAGAATTTATCTAAAAATATATGCAAATAAAAGTATTAAGTGAGCTCAATTTCATATTATTGCGTTTCTCCCAGAAGGGTACAACACCATCTAACTGATGAGCCCAACTGTTGTACCTGGGCAAAACGCAATAATATGGAGTAGAGCTTACTTAATACTTTTATTTGAACTTAATTCATTCGCTCCACTTAAACGGAAGAATATTGTTTTCAAATTTTCCTCAAATTCAAGTTCTAAAAATATATGTTCAAGTACATACATAGATATGCGCCTCATATTTCACTGTTGAAGACAACACAGATTTTCTTGAACTCGTCCTTTTTTAACAAGAAATAATGTTCATAAGAAAGAGGCCAAGGCAACTTAGTCAAGACTAAGGAATCCCATAAGATTTCTTCCTTGTACTTTACCAGCCTTATTCATTAGATTTTTCAGGCGGTTTACTAGTTAGAAAGTTTCTTAAAACTCCTTAATAGTTGGAAATATGCCTTATTTAATGAAAAAAATGTCAAGCGAGACAAATCTTAGACAACCGATGGAATTGTCCTAGTTAGAACACCTTGGGATAACAGTAAACAAAGTTTATTAATAACTTTTTGGAGTTGAACGACTATCTAAAGTTGGATAAAGTTTAAAAATACGACTGCTCCAATTTAAATGTGTGCAAGTAATTTAAGTTTCTTAAAACTTTGGATCTAAGACATTTTTAAAAATTGAACATTGGCGGGATTAAAAAAATAAAGTGCATGAGTAGGTCATACGGACATGTTCTTCTGTTCACGACAAAATTCAAAACTTTTTTTGGGAAAATTTTATATGCAATATTTCTAAGTCTTAGTTGAAATTTGTATGTAAAAAAAATCTTAATCAGTTCAGCCGATAATGAGAAAATTCAAAATAAAAAAAAACGTTTTTATTAGCATACAATAAAATAAAAAATAAATTTGGTGGCGCAACAGGTCGTGGAGAACCAGGGCCTAGTGACTTACAACTCTCTACCATTCCTGTGGGCGTGTTATTAGCAGAAATGGATGGGACCTAAAATTTTTTACCGAGTCCAAACGGCTAGATGAGAAACACTTATTCATGACAAGTCAGTTCAGTTGTCAGTTCCTCGCAAAAGGCAGTACCTCGCGAAAAACATTTCCGTTTTCAGGTGGCAGCGGTTGGGAATCGAACCCAGACCTTTGGCATGACAGTCAAACGCACTAACCATCATGCTACGAGGTACTACTAATGAATTATATCCGCTGAAAATTCGATCAAGATTAAATTTTTTTTTATTAAATTGACTGGAGTGTGGTGATGTGAAAATTCCAAGGAAAACACTTTGAACAATTTTATCAGGATACCGTCATTCGCAGAGGTTTTGTTTTTGTTCATTTGAGAAAGAATAATTTCCAGTTCATCCAATTTGTCAATTTACCATAACTTGTTTCACATCTTTTACCATTTGTAAACGGAAATAAAGTTCCAAATAAGTTTTTAATTTTTAAACTCATAAATCAAAAGGAAACTTAATTCATTCCACGGTTGAGTTCATATTTCTCCCTTTTAAAATAAACCATTAAACAAAATCAAACTAAAATTTCCATAAATTTATTGTTAAAGATTTAAATGAAAAATTAAGTAACTTAAAATGTAAATCAACTCTTCAAATCACTTTCGATTGTGTATTCAAAAATTTTATCTCTACGGTATCTGACATATGCTGTCTCTTTAAAACAATAAAATAGACAGACACTCTTTGAAGGACGCAATTACTCACTGTGTGATCCGGAAGATCAAACCGTTCTTAGTTCTACTAAACTAGCAATGTTTATTTTATAATCATCGAATCAAAACTAATTGTTCAAAATTATTCAAAGCCTAATATTCAAGTCATGTCTCTACTGCGTGTAGTCTACCTATGGTTGCGGTTGCTGTAATTAAGTCAATTTCGCTATCTTAATTGTTGGTTTTTTGTTAAATTTGTCTAAAAGAGCTTAATGGTAACCAATTCAGTGTCTTTGATCAGCAGCGCTAGCACACATTGTAATAATAGAACTGAAAATGACGTCAAATTGAGGAAATTTGTAGATGTGATGCTTACAGAAAAAAAAAAAAAAACAAAAACCCAGTCCCTTTGAATTGCGTAAGTAATATTTGTCTTCTGCCTGATTCATATGTATATTGATCCATACAATTTTATTGAAGGCAACAAAAACTTTGTGTGTTTCAGTTTTTCACAATTTTCCAGTAAAAACATAAAACAATGCTCCATCTAGTAACCTATTAAGATACCCGTACGTTGTGTGATGAGACTTGTAGGTTGTCTACATGAATGATGACTCCATATTTGAGTTGTAAAATTATAATAGTGATCCAGAAGATGTGCCTACATTATTCGAAAGATGTTTCTCATAATTTGCAGAGCTTAACATGACATTAGGGAGAAGATGGCAACACGATTGCTTCACGGCGATATCTTAATTTCTTAGTTAATAGCTTGTTGCTGCATCAATTTAAAGTGCAACAAGACTGTCAAAGGGTCTTATAACTTGTAATATTGGTAATCACACAGATAGTAAGTACTTTGTATACCAAGTACGAAAAAAATGAATACGACTTTTTAGTTATTGGATGAAAGGAAAGTCTGAATATTTTGAATGTCTGAGATTTTTTTCTAAATGTGTTAATTAAGCTTAAATAGTTGTCAAGCTTTTTGTCTACCTTGAAAATCTTAGTATTGAAAAAGGTAAATTTTCTCAAAACATCCTTGATATAATTGATAAATCCTTAATAGAATTTATTACATTAATTTAATGGTGGTATTTGCAAAACGCTATTAAGCAATATCTACGATATCTGCTATGATAATGATATCAGCAAAAACGTTAGACTTATTTTCAGTTTATATTCATATATCTGGAAGATAGTATTCACTGAGAGTAATCTAAACTTAAAGCCATTTTTTCTTTCGAAAAATCATTAATGTTTAACTATGAACTCATTTTGCACCTCAGACTAATTGGAAAAATTATATTGTAGGGCTAATTAACTTAATTACAGTGCAAAATAAAAAAAAAACAAAATAGAAACAACTCGATTTATTGCCACTACAGCATGAACTTAAAACACAGAAAAAGAATCAGTTCAATGTTTGCAAAACCACAATTGCCACAATTTATGTCGCGCAAAATAATAAATCTATGAGAACTGAGACAAAAGGCGCGCGACTTGAGCGCAGCTATAACATCGTAGAGGTTGATTATTTTCAGAAGCGGAATTTGATCTTGGACTTTGGGATTAAGAAAATGTAGATATCTTTAATTCAGAGCAAACCACATCTTGAACTTTTATTTGATATTTTTTTATGATGCAAGATATTGAAAGAATTTTATAAAAATAACTATTTAAGAAGGACTTTATGCAAGGTAATAAGGTTATGAAGAAACTTGGTAGCCTGACAGAAAAGAAATAATTTAGAAAAGAAATCGATATTTCGTTAGTGAAAACAGAACATTATAATGAAGTCATTCAAAAAAGAGACTTTTTTTAAAATAATAATTTAGATTTAAAAAAATTATTGAGTCTGTTACATACATTAAAATGTTCCAACAGTGGTGTAACTCGGATTTTGTGTTGATTTTTTTAGTGATCAAATTGTTTATGTTTTCACAAATGCGAATAAAACTTTGTGATGCAATATTTAAAATAAAATTCAAAAATTAATCTTTGGGGAGGTTTTCACTTATGGCTTTAAAGCTATCGAATATTCGTTAAATTGCACCTAAAACGAATTGAAAGTACAATCGCTAGTTGAAAATTGACGTACTTTTAATGTTTTCGAATATACACTCGAAAACAAAAATTAATTTTATTCTGTGAAAACATTCTAACGTGAAGAAAAATTTACTTTTTTGATGGCATTTGATCCACAAAACTCGAATCTGGCCTCAGAATTGCTCTAGCAATTCATGTTGTTGAGCTAATTGAGTCCAAAATTTTGAAAAAATGCATTTTTTAGGCAAATTTTCTCGAGGTAATTTTTGTCGAGTAAATTTTTTCTTCGAAAATCTTTTTCAATCTTACAAATACCTTAATTCATCTTCGAGCAATCATTATCGTGGTGATAGCCTTCGTCTTAAGCCACCTAATGGAGTTTTATGAAAATAGCATAAGTACGTCAATATTTAACTAGCAATTTAAACCCAATTAGGATTTTTGCAATTTTTTTTTGCTTTTTTTTCATCACGAAAATTAAGTCACAAAACCTTATATTCGGATTCTGCACCGCTTAAAATATAAAACAGGAAAAAAATCAAAACCACCCCACAATTTTAATGGTAAAAATACAATATGACTAAACTATTGTAAATAATAAAATGAACTGAATGAAATGTGTCAAGAGTAAGTAGCACAAAAATAAAATCTCAGGGCTTAAGAATTACAAAATTATGTTCATTTGAAGTTTTTCTTCTCAGCAATATAATCGATGATCTGATTGACACCTATAAAACTATTGTCACCAACACTGATCATGCACTTTTCACCGTTTGTTTATTTATATTTATAAAATTAGTTATCAAACATTGAATATTTTATTTTATTTATTTAACCGAAAAAAAAACTTCAAATCCTTAACTACAATCAGAGGAAAGCAATATTGTAATTTGTAATAATGTCTAGTGTTTATTATAGTTTAATATTATTTTTAAACTTAAATATTTTAAAAACTTTTGTCAACACGCAGAAAAATAATTTTTAACCGAGTGTCAGTGTGTGTTTTGGTGGGGTAAGAAATAATGAATGAAATGAAAAATAACGAAGTCTCGGGCTAAAACTACACATAGAAAAATCGTTGGTTGAAAACTCCGTAGTTCTCTTGTAAAATTAAATAAGTGATGTTGCTTTATGCAACTTGCAAACTAACTCTTTTAATATTACCCGAGGGAACTAGATTAAAAGAAATAGTTTAATTTAATTCCCTGATAGAGTTAAATAAACACTTTTAAGTGTCCCTAAAAAGTCCATTGTTTAATTGAAACTTCTTTGTAGTTTATTATTTTTAACAATTTCATTTAATTGAGGCGACTATTTTCATTTTTACCTAATGCACTTTGTAGTTTCTAACTGAGATTACGTTATTTTTAACATATTATTTTTTAATCCACCAAACAAGCCACTTGTTAAAAATTATCTTCCTGCGTGACGCAGTGCGTTAGGATAAAATTAACACAGTCACACCGATTAAATGATATTGTTTAAAATAAACTATAATAATTAATCGAAGTTAATTTGGCATACCTCTGGTTTAAAATAAAACAATCACAATGATCTTGTTTAAATTAAACAATCTTGTTGTTTTAAATAACTAATAGATATCTAGTTTAATTTAAACGAGTATTTAGGTAAAAACAAACAATTCTTTTTACACCACCTTCAAGCTTCAATAAAATTTAGAGGAAGGGTCTTTTTTATTTTGAATTTGTTGTTGTTTATATTAATTTGTTAAGAGTCAATCAAACAACAAATTACTAGTGTTTTTACTGTGAACTTAGGGATACTTTTTTTGAGAACTGTTTCTCAGCGAATTGAGACAAACAAAAGTTTTATTTAAAAGAATTCTAAACGCATTATAACTTTTCTTTTCAAAATGTACACAAAAATCTTTTCGGTGTATCAAGAAGGTTGCATCAAAAACCACAACAATAAATCAGTAAAATATGCACTAGATGATAATCAAAGACGCAAAACTACTTAAGCAAAAAAGCACAAATCAAGATAGAAAATTATAAAACAAATCTTTAATATTACCATAAAGACACAATTTAAATTAATCGTGGTAATATTAAATGAAAAATGGTAATATACCTAGAATAAACGTGGATAAAACTTCACCATCTTCTAGAATTTGAAATGCCAACAATTTTCCACAGTTTCTTGCAGGTTCAAATTTGTCGCTGGTAGCCCAGTGGCGATGGAATATTCAATTTCGATGCAAATGAATTTGGAGAGAAACAGCGACCACAATTCACGTTTCTAGCTTTTGAAGATGCGAAAAATTCCTTGGGAAATTTTACTTACGTTAGCCACAATATTAATTTTTGTGTAAGAGCCTTTTGCACAGTTCGCTATATTTGTTATATTTTGCTTTTGCATAATATAATACCAATGGCGAACAAAAAAAAGCTTTTGTAATCAAGAATTAAATTTTGTAAGAAAATTAGTATATTATTATTCACTGGATAAGACCAACCAACGTTGAAAAGTAGACTTCAATAAATTTGAAAAGCTTTTGCTTTACGCTCTCTTCATACTGCCTACTAGTATGCAAAGATAATTTATAAACAACAAACATTCACAATACAAAAACTTGTTACATATTTTTTGTCATTTTGTTCAAACTAAAGCAATGGCTTATTTAAAAATAGTTTGGTTGACTCGCACTGACATTTTTGCAAATAATTTAGTATTCAATGATATTTGTTTGTATTTTAAATGTCAGTGGTGTATGTATGTGTACATTGTACATATATGTATATAAACTTAAGAGTTGACTTCAAGGGCTGATAAATTATTTTCACTCCTCTAAGTGGATATCTCTGTTTAACTAAACACCTTTTTTAGGAAGGATATGAAATTTTTGAAATAAAAATCTCGAATTTGAAACTTTTGCATTAGGAAATCTCGGAAACAAGAAAAAACTTGTTATACATGATGTTGCAATAACAAAATCGTCCTTTTAACAATATTACAAACAGAAAATTCTGCTAACTTAAAACTCGCAAATAAGAATTTGATAAAAAATGACTATAGCCCAGTCGATTTGTGCTCAAAAAGGCCTTTAGGGAGCATATTGTTGGATTGTTTTTATTTTTTCCCGGATTAAATGTTTTTGGGGTTGCTGAATCTGAAGTCTTGTGACTTAAATTACGTGACAAAACATAGAAAAAATTGCAAAAATGCATTTTTTTTGATTATTTTACTTATGGTTCCAAAACTATCAATTCGTCCCCTGATTGCAAGAACTAGGTAGATTAATTTTAAATTTTTTTAGATAGCAAGGCTTATAGATGCCTATCTACAAAAGAGCGATTGAAAAATTAATTTTTATATGTCTCGCACTTCAAAGATATTTTATATTTGTCGATGGTAGTAAAAAATTGGATGAAAATTCTTGAAAAAAAAAAATAAAATAGATGCCTGCCGTTTTTGCCGAGATATTTTAAAAATTTAAAATTGAGTTACCTTGTTCTTGTAATCAGGGAACGAATTATTCGTAAATTTCATCAAAGTATAATTGAAAGTATAAACAATTTTTAACAAATTTAATCTTAAGGTTTTTTCTGCGACAACCCATTTCGACTCAAGCGCTAGTTGAAAATTGAACTATTCTTATTGTTTCCGAAAATCCACTCGAAAACACTAATTAATTTCTTCGTGTTGCAAAATTTAAATTTTTGACTTAAGATTTGCTGAATTCGATATTTAAGGTTTTTTTTACATTTTGTAAAGTATTTTAAGACAAAATTTTACTTTTACGAAAAAATAACGGTACCTTCCATACAAATGTTGAAAAACTATTAATGAAATTATTTTCTTTCTTCAAAACGGCTTCTATGATTTTTATTACACTTTTTCTGTAAACTGAAATTAGTGCGATATACTGCCAAAAATTATAAAAATTCCAAATAGTAACTACGAGTATAAATAGTACTTCTCATAGAACAGTTTTTTAGACTTTGAATTTTCTCATTATCGGCTGAACAGATTTATGCAAAAATACTAGTAGGTACTGGAATATACCACTTATGTGTCTTGAAAATGAACCTCATGATTTCGATTTAAAATTAAAATATTCAAGCCAGTTGCATTCTTCCTATTAAGCAATCTCACTGTTATACTTGTGCTTCTAGGAATGCTCAAAGCCTTACTCTTGAACTCAATTTTAGACCATCTTTTGAGTATAAAGATACTTTTTTCAGCCAAACTGCATTCATAAAGAAAGCCCTATCCACATCTTTTTTCTTCCCCATTATTGTTATATTAAAATTTCAAAATCTTTCCTATTTTGTCTGGTAATGTGGGTATTAAAGGGTATTATTATTATTATTATTATTATTATTATTATTATTATTATTATTATTATTATAAAAAAAATAATACAAAAATGAAACTAAACTTGTAACAAGAAGATCTTGCAACCCATATCCAACCGAAAATAAACCGAAATCTTAAGAAATCTCTTTAACTGTCTGCAGACCCCTAGGCCTGATTGTAAAATAATTCATAAACCTCAATTTTTCTTTGTTGTCACATCGAGTTTTGGAATATAATTCATAAAATAAAGTAGGTCTCAATATATCTCTCCTATTGTTGTTGAATTTAGTAATTTTTTTTAAGATATCACATCTGTTTTGTTAATCTAAACATAACCTTGAGGAAAAAAAAAATGATTTATTTCATATCAACAAATAGAAATTTCAATTTTTGACATTTCAATTATACTAATCTTGTGCTCTAAAAAAAATATATATATTTCTTTGTATTATTATTTCAGCCTTTTAATTAAATTCCATTGAGACTTTCAATGAAAATCACTCAAACTCATTGAATATTCAATATTTTCAAAATACGCACATTTCTTCTATTCAATTTTCTCACACTCCTACAGTTTCATTATAAAATAACAATAAACCATAAGATATTTCCATAATAAAACTTAAGTGTGATTAATTACAAAAAACCAGATAGTATGACAAAATTGTTGATAATTAACTGCATCCGTGTCACAAATCTATTTCACAAATTAGAAATTTTTTGCAATAACAGTTAAGTTCAATAATGAGTCGCAATTTTTATGTCAAATACCATTACATGGCCGAATGACAACAATTAATTAATAACTTTTCAATCGAATAAATGCCAAAGCATGACTAATCACAATTTACTAATGCAAGAAATAAAAATCAGTTCATTTTTTTTTTCAATATAATTATTATTCGCTATTTATATCATTTTATACACAAAAAATAAAATAATTAACTCATAAATATAAAAAAAAATAATAATTAAATATATTTAAGGATCAAACACAAAATTCGTTAACATTGGCAATGAGGGTCGTTATATAATATTTTTATCTATGCGGTTGAGATGAGAGAGCAATGAGAGATTTTGGGGAGGCATGTAGTGGCTGGTGGGTCAAGTTCCGAACCGACAAGTAGAATTATTATAGAAGGGACTAAGTGATAATGAATAAGAATTGGGGCAAGAGATCTAAAGCTATTTACAAGAGTATACAGTTCAGAGAGTATATCGACATTAAAGCTTACACATTATTATTTATAATGATAGAAGACAAAGAGCATTGACTAAGAGATTGAGTATAAGAGAGAGTCTTTGAAGAGTCGGGTTTCTTGTTTCTGGTCCTTTCATCCATCCACGAGTCATAGCTGCTTTCCCTTGGAACTAAACTTAGTAATGGGCAACAGGTCCATGACCACCATAGGCGGCGTGTCCGTAGGCATTTGGAACATGGTGAGCTACTGAGCCGTAATGAGCTGGAGCAGCAACAATGGGTGCGGCAGCGTGGTAGACTGGAGCAGCATGAGCGATGACTGGAGCTGGGGCGGCATGTACACTTGGTCCACTCTTGGTGACGACTGCGTTGAAGCCATTGTGATCATCGGCGGTGTAGTCAACGGTGCGCACTGAACCGTCGGGTTCAACCAAGGAGTATTGTCCCTTCACTACATCTCCATCACGGACTTCGTGCTGGGACTTAACATCTCCAGTGTGGGAATCAGATACTCCATAGTTGTAAGAGTATTTAGGGTGTGACTGCAAATAAAAATAAAACCAAAGGTGTTTGGGTTAATTGAGAATAGGGCCTTGGTAACCATATGGCACACCTACTGAGTGTAGGTATGGAGGTGTTGAATTGAATGAATGAAATGAGTACCTATGGGTACTCTAATTAATATTCGTGTCGTACAATAATTTGACGGCATCAATGGTGGCAGGGACAAGCCATTCTCATTGCACAGCCTGAGAATGGTAACAAAGACGGCTAAATCTGACTCACAAAGTGGTTCTCACGAGTAAAATTAAAAAAAAAAAATAACACAGAATAATTGTATCGCCTTAGGCTGTGGCAAGGACGTTCACTTTTTTTCCTCTTTGCTCATACCGTGCGACATGTCCGGAGCTTGGTTGATGTTGCTCTCGTTTGAAATGTCGGTTAAACAGTTGAATTGAGTTGAGTTGAGATTGTTGAAAGTGATTCTGACGTGAATATGCAATTGCTCTGAGACGGTAATTAACTGTTGTTTGAAATGGCGATACAAAGAGTAAATTGCGTGTTTGATTATTATTTTTTTTTTTATGTTGCTTGTATGAGAAAAGGGGCTATAACGATTGTTGTGCAACTGGTGTCGCAAGCGGCGTGTTTAAAATGCAGGTAATTTTTTTTTTCATTCATTCAATTGACTTTGGAGCTATGCTTTATTGGCATTCAAGATTCTGATGAGTGATTAATCACAACCAACATATTTCCTTATGGGAAATGCTTTAACTATGTTTCTTACGAAATTAGTTCAAAAGGAAGAAGAAGCTATGAAAACAATTTGAATAATTGAGTTTTAAATTTCAAAGTTTTTGCAACAGCTCTTTCATTTTGGTCGCAAATAAAATTTATTTCGATTTAAAATGAATGGAAAATGGGAACTAAAATATTTTGAATTGATGTTTGGTATGTTTTAAGCTTGTATTTATGTTAATGAAAAGAAGTTTTGAAATAAGGAAATTTTTTCAATCGGATTGTAATACTTTTTCTTAAATTTTTCTCTCCAGGTTTTCCAACTCTGCTTCGACTTATGAAAATAAATATGCAAATGATATAAAATAGCATTTGTATGAAAAGTAATTGGAATTTCTTCATTGACTTATGAATGCTGCTGTGTGTGAAGTAAATATAATGGCTAAAAAAAAGATGCTAATGTTTAAATTTGGTGATTTACAAAGCTCTTTACTTGATTATCCAAAAATTAAAATAAATACTTTGGAGAAAACATAAAAATTGGATTTATACATACATAGTCACTTTTTCATTAAATATAATGATTTATCAGCAAGAAAATGTCACATTTTGTAACGATGCTTTGATACTAAATATCAAAATTAATTTTTTGAAGTTTAAGGATAAAATCTGGTTTGCACTTCAGCGCTTTCGTTTGCTTGAGAGTTCCTACCACTTTTCGTAGCTCTTATTAGATTTTTGAAAAATCGTTTCAGAATTTGAAAACGAGACTATGTTGGTAAGAAATAGAAAATCCAAGAAGTGGAATATAACAGTTTAACCAGTTTTAGATTTTAAATTTGGAAAAAAAGTTTAATATTTAAATTGACTTAAATTTCGCTTCTAACATTGTTTGCTGTTCTGGATTTAAAAAAATGACACTTTTGAATGAATCAAAGTCCTTATAAGCTTTCAATTTGACTTATTTAAGTCTTGAAAAAAATTATTAGCAAAGCACTAGTTTTAACATCAACTCTTTTGTTTCTTGAAAGTAAGTTTCAATTTACGCCTAAAACATTTCATTTTTCTTCTTCAAATTTAATCCAATTTTCCATTACGATGACTCTTTGAAACTCATTTTTTATACTTACATAGTAATCCACATTATCGTGATCACCGTGTCCAGCTCCAGCATATGCTACTGGTGCAGCAGCATAAACTGCTGGTGCGCTAGCATAAACTGGTCCACCATGTCCTAATCCAGCACCACCGTGCAATAAACCAGCGGATGCAGCGCCCATGATAGCCAAGCAAACTAAGGACTAAAATCAAAAACAAATTTTATTTTCACTTTTCACCAAAACAAAACAGAAATAAAAAGCTAGTAAAACTAAAATTGGAGTCCAACACTCACTTTGAAGAAAGCCATTTTAATATTTAAATAAAAAGGGAACTTGGAAGTTGGAGTTTTTTTTGTTTGTTAACGAATTAACCGCGTCGATTGACTCTGTTTAACTGATAACTAGAACCCAGAAGGAAGCCTCTTATATAGTTGACTCCACCCGACCATAGTGATACTCTGGAGTGTGTGGCATACCAATTGTGTTAACTTGTGCACAACGCTGCTGCTGCTGCTGCCACCACCACCGCCCCCGGGCACTAGTCTCAGGAGGAAATACCAAAAAAAACACACAATTTGTTATTAAACTGTTACCGTTGCTTTGGTTATTGTTGTTGTTGCTGTTGGTAGTTTGTTTTTGCAACAATACAACACTTGCTGAGTTTATTCACTCACTCTCTTTAGGTCAGCCTCAATGGCTCTAGAGCTCTGCTTAGCTTCAGCATCAAGTCCACTGCTAACTAATACAAGTGCGAACGCGTGCCATTCTCAGTGTAGGTATACTATCGGAGCGCCCTGTTTGTCTCTCTTTCTCTTCGTAGTCGAAGTTTTGTTTGTTAAAGTTTAAGACACGCGGACATTTGTTTAAAGTTTGTGTCGTGAAGTTCCCTTTTGTGGTAGGAAAGAGGGAGTGAGTACTGCGGCATTCATAATGAATGTAAATGTATCGTTTGGCCGTTCCATTCATGCAGACATATGCCTTAAAGAACACAGGGGAGGTCGAGGGAATATGCCATGAAACTGCTACTATGGGACAGGAAAGACAATAAAAAAAATACTATTATGAGCAATGGGATGCAATAGTCCAAGGTTAGAGCGTCTCATAACTACACATGCACGGTCAATCGAGCTTGCGCGCACTGACATAATGACCGAGCTATGAGACACATATCTGTCGTAAGTTGGATCGTTGGATTGTTGGGCAGAGGCAATGTGGTGCGACCAAAATGAAAACATTTACAGATAGTTCCAGATGTGGACATGCATCCACATCGAATCAACCAACCACGGGATGAAGTAATTGTAATGAATGTGTCTTTTGCGATTTGCATAAGAGATGTGGTGGTTCTGTGATTTTTATTTGCTAAATAAAATTAATTCCAATGATTTATCGGACCACAAACATAGCTGCATTATTCTGCGCCACCACCCGCTCCCTCAGTGGTGTAAAATTGTTCCAATTTAAATTCCACCAGTTGCCAAATGATGCCAAAGAAAAAGCTTTTGAAGTTTTAATGGTGGCCCATTAAATTGTCATTACAACACGACTCACTGAGTGATATTTGATTTAATTTTATCAAAAGACTTTTTGGGTAAAAAAAAAAAACCTTTAATGTCTCAGGAAGTATGTTTAAAAAATAAGGCGTTTCTTGATGGAGAAAAATTATAGTCAGTAACTACCATATGGCTTCAGGGGGCTTTTTAAAAATATTTTGTTTTAATAATTGAAATGGCAATCTACAAAATCATTGAATTTTGAAGGTTTTGCAAAAAAATTTTTAGGCAGAAAAAAATAGTATGCGAAAAAAATAAATTGATGTGATTAATTTATTGATATTTTGTGTGTAGGGGGCTTATTAAAAAATTTAATAAATTGATAGCTATTAACATGTTTATATGAAATACAGTGAACAGTTTACATATGGATGATGGCGTATTGAACAATTTTACCAAGGTGATAGTTACTAACATGGCCATAGGGACTTAAATAATGCCAAATTTAAGATTTGAAAATATTGATAACAATGCAGTTTCATATCTTCATTCTTTATTCGTTCTTGCCTTATACAACAAGTATTGGTTTTGTGTCTTAAAGAATTTTGCATTTTAACGATAATGGACAAATCAGAGGAATGGTTTTCATCATATCCATTGATCTCTGCAATTGTACGTCCAATCTACTTATTGGTCAGGTCTTATATTGCTTAAATACATTTCTATTTGGTGGAAATAATTTTTTAGCTGAAACTAATTCTTAGAGTAAAATATTTAGCTCTTAAATATTTTAAGATTTCCAAGTCACTTTAACATAATAGCAGTTAAGTACTATTATCGTACTTAAGTCTACATAAAAATTCAAAAAATTCCTGAAAGAAAAGCATTGTTCTATTAAATCAAAAAGCCACAAAATGATTTGTTTATGTTTTATGGGAAATAAACTTTTAGTTGTTCTATTAAAACAGAATTCGAGTCGCTTGGCTCATAAATTTAATTATTTACTTGACTAGTGTCCACTAACGCACACCATTTCCTCATTTGCTTATTTCTTAAAAAAGCAGAATGCTAAAGAAGAAAAGAGAAAACAAAGGATAATTGGCAAAAATGTATGGACAGTGGTCTAGGAACTAATAACAACGAGACGTATGTTGTTGGAAAGGTATTTGCATATGCTACAATGGTCACTTTAGCAGTCTATTTCAAATCACTGTATGGATAAAATCTATGATAATTGGTCTAACAAATAACAATAAGATGTATATCGTTAAAAAGGTATTTTAATGAACAATAATATTAAATTAAACAAGTTACTTAAAATAACTGTGTGGAAAAAATTATTTGCTGTTTTGGTGAATTTTTGTTGTGCCAAATTTAATGTGACGTGGGTAATAATTAGCGAATAACTTGTTTAACACAGTGATTTTAAACAAGCTGCTCTACTTATTATTGTAGTGCATAAAAATACCTTTCCAACAACATACAACTCATTGTTATTGGTTGAACTAGCGTTCACACATTTTTTCCCATAATACACAAAAACATTTTTTTCACACTAAAATGCACCAAAATATTATACTAGCAAATAACTTTGTTCATATAGTGATTTGAGCTGAGCTGCCATAAAATATATTGAAGGAAAGAAAAATACCTTTCCAATGATATTGTGTAGTGTCGATGAAATATATTTTGGCTATACTTAATACATTTTATTCATACAACAATCCACCAGAACACAACCTTATTTATCGAATAACTTTTTTCACACAATGATTTGAAATAAGTTTCAAGTGTAGTAACTATTGTAGTACACATACCTTTCCAACAATATATGTCTCGTTGTTATTGGTTTTTTTAGACGGTTTTGTCCTGTTCTCCTTTCATATATCATCCTCTGATTGCAAGACCTAGATAACTCAATTTTAAAATTTTGGAGATTGTAAGGTTCATAGATACCAGGTCACTAAAGAATGATTGAAAGTTTAATTTTTATGTTTCTCAGACTTCATAAATATCTTATACTTTTTAATTTAAAAAAAAATTGGACGAAAAGTCTTAAAAATTGCATTACATAATACCGTTTTTGCCGAGAAATTGTAAAAACTGAAAATTGAGTTACCTAGTTCTTGCAATCAGGAGACGATATAATTTCTTACTCTTGCTATGAGATTTAAAATTGACTCTACTAACTAGGCCGTTCAGTGCTCATAACACTATCGTATAAGAATCTTATTGTAAGCTATCAGAGCACATTTTACTTTAATAAATCTACTATGAATTTGATAGTGTTTTATATGAGGAAAAATGTTAATTGGTCTCTTAGCAAAAATCAATTTTTTTAAGTTTTTTGGCTTTGATTATAAAAAATGTTGATAGGATTTCACCAAAAAAGGAAACCTAAGCGTTAAAAAAAATTATTAAATTCTTTTTTTACGAGAGATATAAAAACTTCGTAACTCCGCAAAATAACAATACCTACATATATGTACGCGTATGTATGTATGTGCCTGTATTTAATAAGAAAGAATGCTAGGCAATTCACAGTAGGTGATTTATTGTTTCTTCTAGTGGTGATTAAAAAAATTCTTTGGTTTCAATAAAAGAACTTTAAACTGCCATACTTACAATATTTATTTACGATGTTGGCAAAAATACTAACATTTTTGAATTCTTATTTTTGTATTTTTATTTTATTCTGCAAATATATAAACAATGAAATTTATCAAAATCGTTAGCCGTAAAAATATTCTTTAAAATTTATATACGCATGAAGAGTTTTATTTTTTTATTTTGATCTAACTTTGTATGAAAACGCCGAAAACCATTTAACCAGCGTTCAAATAAATTATTTCAAATTTACAAATATATTTTTTCTTATATTATTTTCAAATTGATAAATTATCCTTAATTCAGTAACACAAATAAAAAAATGTATTGCATAACTGTTTCAATTATATATTGAAATATCTGACAAAGGTTAATAAATTAATGAATAAGCACATTTTTTCATTAATCAAGTTTATCGAGCATTATTATACTCGTACATACCTACATACGTGCAGGCCAAAAAGTAAGCCATACTTTACTTTGTGCGATCGACAATTTGGACCGATTTAAAGTTTCGATCCAATCGACTTGAGTTGAACTGATGCATGTCAATTGGTCTAGTAACATTTTTAATTGGATTTTTTTTTGGATTGTTTTCTATTTTTTGTTTGTTATTTTTATTTGTTATTCAGATTTGAAGATAATAGTGTGCAACAGAAAGATATTCTTGTTTGGCTAATTGAAGTTAGACAAAAATATCTAACAAAATAATGCTTTTATGGTAACACAATGAAGGGAGTGAGGTAAATTGGTTGTTTACTACTTTTTGAACTAATCTAAGGTTTGTTCAAGGTTTAATTTAATTATATTTTTTGGGTTTTGGCGGAATAAAAGGTGCTACTTGTAATTGTTTTCCATTTTGTTTTTGTTTTTTTTTTCTGGTGCATACCTGATATCTAGAGGGATTTCAATTAAATTTGTCCTTGAATAATAATAGTAATAATAATTTGTGCCAATAGAAATTATGCAACATTTCTAGAGCTTTGTATAAAATAAAGACAAACTGTGACTTTTTACTTAATGACTCAAGTTTTATCATCTTTTTTGCTAAATACTCCAAAGACACACACGCATGCATAAAATTCAAATTTTGTAACAAATTGGGAAAATATTAATTGCCTGGAATAACGCACAAAAGATAGAAGCCATTTATTTAGATAAAAGATATAAATCATAACCAAAGACGATTTGTTATATATCAACACCATAGAATTAACCTGTTATACCGACAACGCACTCTCATAGTATTATGAAGCGTAAAATGAAGAGCTTTGAATTTTACGCCACATACACATAAATAATTGATTTGTAACCATTCCTTTATGTTTTATCTCCTCTTTCAATTAAGAGGATTGATTACATTAATTTAAAAATATCATACGAAGATTACCTGTATACATATATTGTTATGAATATCATATTTGGAAGTCATATTAATTTTGACGTATTCAAGGTCAAATGAAGGTCATTGCAACTCAATATTAATTCAATATTAACTATATTTTAACGCGGGTGACTTATGAATATGCTGAAAAAAAAATTACATAGCAAAGCTCATAAATGTGCAATACGGTTCAGTAACCTGAAACTAAAATTTGATTTATAACAGGTTTTGTATATTAAGATATTAAGGCCCCATTTGATTGCGAGGGTCATAAATCTATATTATAAATAATTAAAATATTTGTTACTGTCAGTTTAGTAGGGATACTAGTTTTGTTATAAAATATTTATGTCCACCTTACGGTTGAGACAGTTTTTGTCGTATTAGAAGCTTTATTTTCCTTTTTAACTTTAAAGAGAAGAACTTAAATAATTCAAATGTTATAGCCTAAATATTTCTATTGGAATAATACTTCACTTAAAAAAAGAATTCACTTTCAAGACACCTCTTTCAATATTTCAAAATACAGCAGAGATTTGGAGATCTTTAAAGTCCTGTCACCTGTCAAAAAAGTGCCACCGTTAAAACTATAACGTTCAAATAAATTAAATTTAAGTTGAGCTCTGGTAATAATAATTGACAAAAAATATCAACTCCAATGACATAAAAGTTCCACATAATGCGTGTCAAGTTCATTGTTAAATTTTCGATTAAAGCGAAGAAAATCCGGTCAGTAGCCACAGGTAGTTAGTCAACAAGTTTGTTTTCAAATCTTTTAGTTGGTTAAACGCATAGCCCGAAGGTACAAAGATCTAATAATATTTTTTAACTACACTACCACCACTGGACTACCACCAGTCCATTACAAAATCCCATCAAAAAAGGAGTTTTGTCTACGCAGAGAGTAAACTTGAGACCATAAGCAATGCGTTCGCACTTGAAATTGGTTTCAACCTGGTCATTGCACATATGATTTTCTTTTATTTTTATTTTTTGGCTCACGCACGCAACTTAACTCCAACTGGATCTACGACCTTTGCTATATGCGCAAGCAACAGCTTTGATATTATTTAGTTTTTTTTCTTTCTTAATTTACGGAATTTAAAGTTTGATTGATTTAAACAAGGCCAAGTGCCAGAAAGCACTTATTGTTAGCTGGGTAATTAAGCAATAATAAATTAGCTGATTATTACTTCCTTAAATACAATGGATTTATTTAATACTCCACTTAATAAATAGTAATAATTAAAATTAATTTAGCAAATCATTTCTTAAACCTTTCACTGCTTTCATTTGTAAATAAGAAAAAAAATTAATATAAAGTTCGCATATCAGCTCTTTTGTTTTCTAAGTAAAAAGTAAAACAAAAAAGTGAAATGAATTCATGATTCATTGTAAAAAATATGTAAGTAGTTAGCTGTATAACTGTATACTACTGTTTTATGTTTCCCTGTTGCAAGGTTAATTGGAGAATTTCATGTGGTTTAAGTGACTCGATTTAATTGCAACTCATTTGTTTATTACCAAAACCCACACCCCCCCGCTGCCACCGCTGAATGTCTTTGTTTGATAAGTCCGCTTTGTTTTATGATGTTAATCTTTAAAGTGTAAAATAATATGTATGTGTGTGATTAAATGTTGTCATGCACAAAAAACTGCAAAACAAGACTGTTAATTGTGAAAAGAAGAACACGTTTTGAAGGTTATTAAAGTCTAACCAATTTATGTTGGAAAGGGATCGAGATTCAAATTAGTTTTTTTTTTGTACTGAAATTGAAACTTATTTTTGATTTAATTTTTTTTTCATTAAATCTGATAACAATTTTTCTTTTTTTCAATTTCCTTTGGTTATATGTTAATAGATGTAAAAATTTAAATTTATTTTCGTGATAAGAATCACGCCTCCAAGCTAGAAAAATAAATCGAAAATAAATTTCAAACTAGAGCCATTGACGTGTGGGTACTCCTTTTTTGGCGCCGCCATACCAATGCTAGTCGATGGTGTTAACATCTTTGAGGCGACGACTACTACATGTATTGTTCTGATGTTGTTTTTTTTGTGCTTAAATCTGTAATGGAAGTGCGATGTTGATGTTTCTGCCCACAAAGGTTTTTGCGAGTTCAAATTGCTGTGAGGCAACGATATTTCAATCAAACTGATTTTGATGTTGGTTTTGGTTGAAAGTGCGTTCATGTATAGAATGGTTTATAGAAAAGATAAGATTTTTCTATACAAGTATAAAAATATGGGTTAGCTTTATTGAGTAATATATTGTGAGAGTTGCAAGAAAAATAAAGTTTTTACCGTAGTATCTATGCATTTTTGATATGATGGAACTGACACTGAGTAGTTTTGAATATAGCCAGATTACTGCAGATTTAATTCCAAAATATGCCAGCTAAAAACTAAAAATAATTTTTCGCCCCTTGTGAAAAAGTGTCAAATTCTTCAGGACAGAAGTATCACTTGTTATAAAAAAAAACATTTATCATCTCAGCCATTTGGATTTGGGGGAAATTGTAATTTATATGCACTAGGCCATGGTTTTTTACGAACTGTCTGGCCACCAAGCTACTAGCACTAAAATTATTCTTTTTATTCCTTACTTATTTGGGATAACATTTAGTCTGGAAGTAATTTTTTGTAATCCTTGCACTTTTTGTAGGAATGGACATTTTTTGTATGTTTGCTTATTATTTTTGGTATGCTAAAGATGTTATTTAGCAAAGGACTCATTGTTGTAATTCTTTCGTTTGGACGCCATTTTCAAAATGACACCCAACCTGTAAAAATGGTAAATTTAAAAACTCTTAGATAACTTGGAAATTTCCATTATTAAAATAATGATTGGTATCTTCAAAAATGGGTTTTTAGTAGACGTGCCTTCGGGTAAAATGTTAGTGTTGTCACTTTTCAGGAACATACTTTTTTTTAAGTCAACGGTTCGCATCTCTACTCTTTTGATCATTTTTAATATTTTAAACATGAGAAAAGTTGCGGAAATGCCCATAAATTCCAAGCACGTGTTGAGTAGACGCACCTTTCAGTTTAAATTTCGATGTTGCCACTTTTCATAGACATACTTTTTTCATGTAAAAATGTGGACCTCTTTTATAGTTTTAAACGTGAAAAAAGGCGCGGAAACACCTCCAAACGTCAAACCTGTGATGAAAAAGTAACTATTAATGTTTTAAAAAAAAAATTGAGTAGACTTACCTTTGGAAAAAATGTGAGAGTTGCCGCTTTTTGGGAATATATTTTTTTAAGGGAAAAAGTGAAACTTTCCACTATTTTGGTAATTTTTTTTATTTTGAACATGAAAAAAATGCAGAAATGCCTCCAGATGCTGAAAGAACAATGGAAAAATTATAACATCTTGAAAGATAGGTGTTGAGAAGCATATTTGGTTAAAATGTCAGTGCTGCCACTTTTTAGGGTAGAATTTTTAATTTTTTGATAATTTTTAATATTTAAGGTGAAGGGTTAGAGCTTGAAATCCAGCTTCTGAAATAGTTAATGAATTTAAAGTGTTGAATTTTGAAAAATATTTATTATAATTGAAGTATTAAAAAATTATAGAAAAATTGTGCATGTTATTGAAAAAAAAGTTCAAAAGAAGACTATTCCTAGCTGCTCCTGAATTAATTTTGTTCATACTTAAATTATTACAAAGTGTTAAAAAACTTAAAAAACTTGAGTAGTTTTTAAAAACAAATAGTCTTAGACCCTCATTCATAAAAAAGGCATACTGAGGTGATAAGATGTTTGTTCAACATAATTAAAATAATATGACTTCTTCCAGATCGAACTTACGTTTTTCAAAAATACCTGCTACCAATTATTTTTTAAGATAATTCCTTAAATTTTTTTTTCAATTTTCCGGTGGAAATCAGTTTTTCCGTAGCTGAAAAATTTACCTTCTGATATCTACAGCTACAATCATAACAAATCACGTTAAGGTCCAATATCTCACAATAGACTCCACTCATGCGCTCATGCAAATTTGCATTTCCTTGAAAATAAAAAGTACAAAAAACTTAAAAAAAAAAAACAATATATAACAAATTCATTTACATTCCCTGATTCCCTGATGCGATTCTTTTATGTGCGGTGATATTAATATAACTAATAAAAACACTATAACAACTTTGATCTGTGCCTTTCACTAAAACTCTTTCAACCTAAACCACGAAAAACATCGACAACAATAAAAACACTAAAAACGCTAAAAACCAAAAAAAAATTGAAAAAAAAACCATCAACCAATAGAATTATGGAACGACATGGACACAACAAACGTATTGCATAACCCAATTACCTTATAGCGTTGGTAATATGATGGTGGTGGTGGCGGTGGCGGCAAAGAGTATACAAAAAAAGTCGCTCTACTGCACTAGATACATATACTTCAAATCAAAACCTTTTCCAGTCCAAATATACCATTTTTCAAATGGCTTTTTTTTTCTCGTTGCAAAAATTATAACGACTCATGAGGGTAGCTCTAAATAGAAATTCCTTTCGGCGACCCACATCACTCGCCTGCACTGCACCTCCCCCAAATCCTGCCTGTATATCTGCGCTGTGTGTCCGACAGACACAGAGCGACCGCACACTGATCGCTTGCTAACCACGTACTAAAAAATTACACTTTTCGCTCAACTTTCGATACAATTTTGCAATTTTCCTGATAAAATTGCCATGATAATGTACTGCGCGGGCTCATGAAAAAAAAACAAACAACAACAAAAACAGCAGAGACCCAAACTCTAAGCCATATACATTAATTCATGTGCACCATGGTAATAGTGGCGGCTAAGTCTATCAAATTTCATGTGGACAGATGCGATGAGGCTGTGGTTTGCCTATCAACGACACAAAGCCTCTAAGGCTCCAGCGGTAGTTGTTGTCTGCTTACAAGATAGAAGACAAAGGACCACGTTTTGACAGCG
Source organism: Dasysyrphus albostriatus (assembly GCA_946251815.1). NCBI lineage: Eukaryota > Metazoa > Arthropoda > Insecta > Diptera > Syrphidae > Dasysyrphus > Dasysyrphus albostriatus. The sequence continues at coordinate 147,885,047 of OX276336.1, forward strand.
TCCACTCTACGGTCCACCACTGGTCCAGGCTGCACACCATACACACCACCTCTCTGTGGCCGGATAATAGACTGTGAGTCAATTGGCGCTCACTCACAAGTCCGCTGGGTGATTAATTAGTCCCAGATTCAACTCTCAAAGGTGCAACGAGCATTCAGTCATGTGTGAGTGTTTGTATGTATTTAACTGTGCATATGAACGATGAACCTTGCCGGAATTGGCCTTGTCAATGCCGTTTGAAGTTGCTGTAATATGGTCTTACACACTTAAGAACAAAAATCGACTTTGTTCCGTTCATGGGTTTTCCACTGTTGCACCATCATAAAGTCAAAACAATAACCACAACAACAACAACTGCCGACTTGAGGTAAAAACTTCAAACCTACCTGTGCTTTAGAGTCTGACAAGCCATTCAATTAGTCGCTCACTGAAGAAAATTCGCTCGTGATCATGGTGTGTAATTGGTCGAAACCATAGCGACCGCAATTTTGACAGAATCAAAATCAACAGCAAAAAACACAATCGATTTCTGCATGATACAGTTGCGCTGTAGAAGCAGAGTATACATATAGTTTATCCAATATCCTATGTCCGGTTGAGTGAATCGAATGGGGAGGGGTTCTTTACCCAAAACAATGTCGCAACAAGAATAGAATGCAAGCAAATTGATTTACTATAGCATTTACTATGATTCAGGCTGCTGCCCAAGTGATCAATTGGATTTGGTTAACAATTATTAAAAGAAGTTATGGTTTTGAGTCAAAGAATTTGGTTCAATGACAAAGAACTTTTTGTTGTTTGTTTAATTCAAGTGGGGTCTTTTATCCACTTAAAGTATTAAATTGACTTTAGACAATAATGCAAAAAATAAAATTTATCTCAGCAGAACCCGAATATTTTGACATTGTTCTGTTTTGAGATCTCTTACTCAATTATTACGAAATAAAATGCACAAATAGGTCACATGAATTTTCTTTTATAAAAAAATATTTTTAATGTGTTAACACTACTGTGAGAACGCACCCATTTAAGTGTTTGTCAGTTCAGTGGTATATCCGGTAGACACCTGAACTGAAAAGTGTCAAATGTCAGAAAAGTTGATCGTTGAATTAGCCGATTCGACGAACGATGCTTGAAAGACGCACAAAAGTGCAAATAATATATACATATATCTTTTATACTCGTTAACATTTTCCACTCTAAAGAAAAATTTGTTGAAGAAAATAGAATTGTTTTTATTTTAAAACTCCCTGCATCCAACAGCCTCTTTAAAAATAACCAATATGGCTGCTTTATGAAGCTATTTACTTGAGTGAAGTAGGTTAAGAGTCTTCAAATTTGAAGAGAAATTACGGTCGAAAGGACGGTCAAAAAGTTTGCAGAGATTTTCAATGGAAAAATATTTCAGGTTCTATTGTGATTGTGCCTCATGTGATCCTGGGACTACTTGAAATCTCTACGAATGAGGAATACTTCTATGTTCTATCACATATTGACAAATGAACTCGTATGTACGAGTATACCGGCTATTGCTGACTTATAAAAAAAATTTATTCATAAAGTTTTATAATTATTATTTGTTTGTACTTACAGTTTAATTTTTCACGCAGTCGTAGTGGAAAACGAAAACAGTTTTTTCTGTTGATTGTCATTTTCATTTGTCAATATGACGTTTAATTGGATGCGTTCTATAAATTTGAATGGTATAAGGTTTTGTTTGATTTGATTAACCACTGCTCATGAGAGATTCATTTTTAATCTTCATTTGAGGAGATTAAAATTTGTATGGTAAATCACGGGATTTGAAGAAGAGTTAGGGAAAATCTTACTAAATCTCGGTTTTGAGTTTGGGGAAAACGTGGTATTAAGGTTGTTCGTCAATTTTTTTATTAATATAGGAAAATGAAGTTTGAAGTTGTTGAGAACTTAAGTTTTGTCTTTTATTGTTAAAAGTTATTAAAATCTAACATTCTCATCTAGCACCACTTAGTGCTTAGTCTAAAATGCTCATTGATGGTCAAGCTACCTAAAATTAAATTTAAGTGATTCATTGAATCAGTGCCAGACTATTTTTTGAGCACTTCTAATTTCAAGACAGTATACATATATGATTTAATTTGAAATAAAAATAATTCATTCAATAAACGTTTTTATTTCAGTCCTCAATATTTTAAAAACAGAAAATCACATTCTTAAGCACTTATTTTGCATGATTTGTTTTGTTTTTGTTTTAAGCTAGTCAAGAAGGTAGTAATTATTTAATCTAAATTCAATTACAATAAAAGCTTTTAGTGCTAAAAAAAACAAGGTGTACCACAAGGCCCTTTGCGAAACACGGAAATTCCTACAATCTATCACAAATTATCAAATACTAATGGACCAACCTCAAATATCTATAACACAGTTTTTATGCTTTACTCGTAGATTGCTCTCATTACAATCTAGACTACGAATACACACCAAAAGTTAGATAGTAATAACTTCAATTGGACCCAATAGAAGTAAAGAAATATATTTGGCCGATTCAAAGGTCAAGCCAAATAAACAAAAGGCGGTAAAATTATTAATGTTGTATCTGGAACAATATAAGATTGCGGTAATCGCATGATACAATAGCACGAGTCGCCCTCTATCAGTCAGCAAAGAGTAATACCACGCAAGCACAAACCCACCCAAAATGTCCAAAATCCATACAAAAAAAATAAACAGCAAATAAAAACAAAAATGAATTTTCTTAGATAAGTGTTGCTGGTCTATGCAACAAAGAGAAGATAAATATGTTATATTCCCGTTTTATTTTTTATTTTTGCTGTCCACAAAACACATGCTGGTGATTTACATCTACAACCTCCGCCAAGAAGTGTTAACCTTGAAGATTTGGCCAACAGGAGTAGGTGTGTTGGTCACGCCACTATATATTCCTAGTCTAGAGGCTGGAATATAATAAAACAAAAAAACAGTCTAGTTCCGTTTGTGGGGGGTTTTCAGCATCCGCCGACAAATTATTACATTTCAGTGCTTGCGGTAAGTTCCATGACTCAAGACATTTTCCTTACCCGCTAATGGGTAACAATTTTCCAGCACAACGAGATATTATAGAATAAATCTACGCCAAAAGCTTCATGATTCATATTCAGTTCGAGCCGAATCGACGGCGGCGGCAAACAACAACGACGTTGCCTGCCACCAGCTGTGGAGTTCTATATAATCAGCTTAGCTTGTAATTCATACCCGTGCGCCATCATCAGACCTATCCACTTATCAACCGCTGAGAACTTTATTGAGTGATCTTTATCGTCTAGGCAGAGAAATAAATACGAAAATAGATTTCATTGAATTGGCAAAGCAGATTTAAATGATGATATATTTAGTGAATTTCACAAGCATATTAAGCAGATTAAGAATATTAAAATAAATTTTAAAATGCAGCATAGTTTCTCTCCAAACCAACGAGAAACATTCGAAACGATAATGAAACTTTCTTCTTTCAAAATTAATTTACATGGTGATAAATCCAACCACACTGACACGAAACTAGCAACATAAGAACTGAAACGAAGAGTCGTTGTCGTTCCAAATGTTTGGCCTTAAATCTGCAAAATATTCATTCAGAGGAAGCGATCGTGTAGCACAGTGTATAAATCTTGAGTAATTTACTGCGCAGGCTGCCAAAATCATTCAAAGTGTCACAAAAATAAAAAAGGCTGTTCGAGTGAGCCTTATTTTCAAAAAAAATAGTAACACATGTTAAGACAAATTAAATATTGACATTTGACAAGATAAAGATCCACCATTTTATTTATTTTATTTTGACAGATGCGCTGAACAAAAATTTAAACAGTTGTGACATTACTTAAAATATGGTGTACTCTGGGAACGGTAGGAGCATGATGACATATATTTTTCAATTTCTCCCTAGAATATCCATTTGGTAAGGCTCATAGTATTACAGTTGCATGAAGACTCCATTCTATCGACAAATTTGACAGTTGTCTTTTATTTCTTAAGGTCGGTTTTTCAGTGCAGAACTTAATCTTGTTCATTAAACTTTTACTGAAAGTTAGCGATCAATAAATATTTTCAAATAAATAATTTTTAGAACATTTAAATTGAATGTAAATTTAGCTTTTATTCAATTCCATAGGAAGCTTGAAAAATAGTTAACTATTTAAGGTTTATAGTTTTTTTTACATATTCTTTTTGTTGTTGCGAATACATAAATACCCCTGGTAAAATTCTCCTAAGTTAGGGCGCAGCATAGTATCTACTACAAATGACGATGTGCATTCTAAATGGGCGTACATGTGTCCGATTAGCGTAGAACCACGCTGAATGGATATTTATCGTCAACGTGAAATTATTAACGCGACCAAACAATAATATGTTTCGAGTCGAAATACGTACACTTTTACACTTTTGCGACGCGGTTGCAGTTTTTTTTTAAAATTTATTATTTTTATCTTTTATTGTTGTTAATTGTGGGAACTTGAATGATCGCAAGATCACATTTATCTGAGGCTTTATGTGCGCAAGCTCGAACTTAATGACGTGGGCCAATTCTAGTGTCAGGGGTGCAATATGTTTCAGTCGAATGACCGCCTGCAGAATGGTCCGGTCCGGTCCAGTCGGTCGGTGGTCGATCAAACCGGCTAATGAATCACATATATGTTATTGTGTCGGCAATGTTTGATTTAATTAAAAAGTCTCAACGACTCTGCCGACAATTTACTTTATGATTAGTATCTGCATTTTATAGGTTAGGAAAATTGATTTGAAATGTAAATGTTATGATGGGCTCTTGTTTATGGGAAAAAGGTACTTAAGTATTTGGATGAGAGTGAAAGTGAGATGTAGGTGTGAATCAATAATCATACTTAAAGTTTTTATGATTATGGTTTTCGAGCAAGTGATCTTTTAATCTAATTATATGTGCAAGTCTGTGGGAAATTTATTTATATTTTTTTTTTTTAATTTAAATAACTTTCAAGTTTAAATTGATGACCAGATAGACAGAGGAAATATAAACAAATAAACTGTCATTATGAATAAGAAATAAGCTGCATTAAATTTGCAGCAGGTGGTGTAAAATGAAACAGTACACCAATGAGAAAAGTCATTTACGCCCGCAGAAAATTGATAAATAAAAACGAATGATATGGGTGTGACATAGTTTCTTACCTTCGCACTGTGAGATTCATTATTGAATGATACTCGTATAATTTAAAATAATGTGCAGTCTTGATCTTTACTTTAAGACACATCTGCAGTGACGATGTTTTGAATTGGTTATATATGTACTAAGGAGTAATTGGACGGACCTTTGTGCCTCTAGTGTTTGCACGAGATATTTGCCTTTTTCTATCCAGAACGACGTTAAAGAAGTGCTACCGCAGATTACCTTATCTAAAACTTTTTCTACATCACTGTGGTGGTTAGGTCTTAACGAATCTTAATGGAGCATAGAGCAATTAATCCCCAGCATTTCAGAGGTTCGAGGCTCGATGGAGAAATGAATACTGAATACTGAATATTTTGAATGGTTCTTATCTGTAGCCGTATACCTTGGCTACAACGAAGAAACGGTCTAAGCCGATGCTAATTCTTCGATATCTATTATACGGGAGTATGCTTTCCTTTAATCGTTTTATAATTATCTAAAGCCATAATTTTATATCAAAAAGTTTAGAATTGACTGTAAAATTTCAACTTAAAAGTTAGAAAATAGTAAAACAAATCAAATTTTATAACACAGTTCTTAAATAATGGGGGTTATAGCGGCTTTTTGTAAAACAGTTTAATGGAAACATTTTTTACTATGCGAAGGGGGGTCTATCTCCCCCCGTTTGGGCAGAAGCGGAACTTTCTTTAAAAAAGTACTACAAATGGAAAAAATATTTTCTATTTAAATAACGGTAATACTTACAATAAAGTACGTAAACTAATTTTAAAGCCAATACATACTCTGTTTAATAAGCTAGTTTTTACATCAAGTGAAATCTTTGCATATTTTTGAAAAAAACCAATTTTATACTCAAAATATGCAAAAAAAATCATAAAAATAAACTTGTTTTTAAGTTTTTTTTGCATATTTTAAGTATTAATTAGAATTTATTTTTAAAAAACTGTAAAATTATGTATTTCTTTTTTTCGGAAATTCGTTGTTCTGATTGATTCTTAATCAAAACCTGAAAACCAGAAGATTTTATGTCTTAGTTTTTGAGAAAATTGAAAAGCCGTTATCATTTCTTGGCACCTTAGTAATCGTATTCTTCAATTTCTATATGAACCTAGACAAAAATATCGTATTTATTTATTATTCGTAGACCCTAGGGTCTAGACTCTAGGGTTTTGGAAGGGAATAGGAAATATTAAGAAACTGTCAATATCAAGAAGTGACAGCTTTCATTATGGCGAAAGTGTCAAAGCAGAAAAACGTTTTCACACCAAGTTTTGATATGATAAGTCTCCACAGTGCTGATTTTGACGTTTGTAAATAAACGAGTGATTGATAAATTGCTTTTTGTAAAAGAGCTCTATTAAATGCACTTTTCCAAGCTCAAGTTTTAGTTTGATGAACAGTGGGTGCAAAGAGCCACATATCAACATCATACCATTGAAAGCATGACAAAAACTACACCTTCTTCATTTTTTGGGAGTCGGTACCTGCGTTAAGTTTTATTAAAATATCTATGTGGCTTGAAACTAAGCACTTGCCTAATAGAGGTAGTAAAAAAATTGATATTTCATTAAGAATATTAAGAATGCTACTACTTTTTGCAAACATTAAGGAAATCCAATTAAGAATATAAAATCTGAAGAGTAACACAAGGGAACGTTAAAGTAGATTTATTCGAATGAATTTTTGAATAATTCAAATTTTCTGCCCAAAGGTATGCTACAAGAAAAAGTTTGCATTAAATGTTTTATAATTCTAGGCTGGTGATTTTATACCATTCCCAAATCAGCATTGCCAGATTAAAAGTAATGTTGATTTATAAGCGAATATATTTGTTGATGCAATTACCAAAAAAAAAAAACGAAAATATATATACATTTTAAAATCACGTATTTGCTCTGAATTATTTAAATAATAGAAAAGCTTTTGGAGTGTTGCTTTTCGTTTGATTTTAAGTAGGGCCCTCATTATGAAAAGCGAATGGAACGTTTGCTTAAACGCGAATGATTTTGGGAATTCCCAATTAGCCATTGTTTGACGTTTAATATGTGTTTATGAGTTATTTTTGCAACATTTTAAGCAGCATTGATTTTTGTAGAGAATGTGGAAGCTCGCTATCAATAATATCTTGATTAGGGGAATTCGCTACATCATTCGCTTTTAAGCGGACGTTCGATTCGCTATTCATAATGGGGGCCTACATCAGTGTTGCCCCCCTACTACTACTGTAGCTATTTTGCTCAGGGTCTAGTGACTTACAACTCTTGACTATTCCCTTGTGCGAATGGTTGCCAGGAATGAAGGGGATCTACAAATTTTAGCCGAGTCCAAACGACTAGATATATGAAGTACCTTTTCATGGCAAGTATGCTCTTGAAAGTGAAGGATTTGTCAGCTCCTCACATGACTTATTACCGCGGAGAAAACTTTTCTGTTTTCGAGGCTGAGAATTGAACCCGGAACTTCGGCAATACAGTCTAACGCGCTTACCATCATGCCACGAGATACTACGAAAATATTTTTAGAAAGCTCCCATTTAATTTGCACTCAAAATGGAGATAATAATCGCAATCAAGGATTAATTTTTATTCCATGATTGAAAAGTGAAAATTTTAATTGCAACATTTTATAATGAAATATTATTCAATATCTTAGCGAAGCAGAAGTTCTAAAAATAAGTGAATAGCACCAAATAAAGTATTACGAGTTATGATAAAAAAAACATAAGTAATTTTTTTACTTATTTTTTTTTTCATAATCCAAAAAAGTATAACCGTACCACTGCATTCTACAACATTTAAAATTCTAAACACTACATATTTCATGGCTTAGAGGGCAACATTGGCCTCAACTCGTTAATGAGTGGATAGACTTTGATTCAATTTTACAAACGAGGACCTTCTTGCATATGATACTTTACGCATTTCAAAAAATTTCTAAAGAGGGTTTTTATAAACACAACATTTTGAAGAAGGCATGATTTTGTTGAACAAAGCTACTGCACTTATAGTTCGAATATTTAAAAAAAAAACTCACCAATGCACCACTTATTTGGAAATCTTTCTAGTGGAATTAAATGGGTCCTTAAAAATAACGCGATAGGAAATTATGCCAAAAACAATTTTGGGAAAAAAGCCCAACAAAATTTAGCATACAATTTTTTGATAAAGCGCCCAAAATGAAACTGGAAAATACGCCAAAAACATTTGGAAAAACAACCAAAAACTAAAATGGAAAAAACGGCCAAAAAAACCTTTTTGGTGTAATTTCCAAATTAATATTTCCAAAACGTATTTGGAAATTAAGCCCAATAAGTATAACAATGAATATGAGGTGTGTGATGTGGGGCAAACTGTATAGTGTGTGCGAACGCGGCCCCCACGATTGATTATATCATAATTGTGAATTTGTTTTGTAGAACACATTTCTAGTAACTTCATTTATTTCAATTTGTCAATTTCTTTTAACAGAACATACATTTGCCACAATTTATTTTTGTCCAGGGAATATAGAAACCATAGGTTCAAAGTGTGAAGAAAAACGATCCAAACGTTCAGGCTATGAAACTCTAAAGACCAGACAAAAAATCTTATAAGCTTATCTTATCTTATGAAGAAAATTTTCGGAATGTGGGAGTTTAAGTTAAGTCAAAAACAAACTCATTTTAAGAAAACAAAGGTGGATATAAATTGCTTAATGCATTTGTAGGGCTACTAGTTTTGAAAACTACTTCAAAATATTGCAAAAAATTAATTTTTCCATTGCAATACGGACGTCATTTCCAACTCCCTGTTAAAATCCACCCAAAAAGCATGAAACTTAACCACCTGTTTAACTTCGCTATAGGATTCAGTCAGGCCTGATTCACATGAGCGATGCAATCGTTCTCTCTTGAAAAAAAAAAAGAGTTTTAAATAAGGAAATAATGCCTAACTAAGCATTATTTCTCGTCGTTGCGTTGCATATTTTTTTTTTTCAATTTTTCGAGAATGTGACGTGAGTAACATTGTAGGTACGTACGTACCTATATTTCGCTATTCAAAATCCGAACTGAGCAAGTTATTTAATAAATTGTATCAAAAAATTTTAAATCTTGTCTCAGGTCTCTCCTTGCAAATGCAATTCTTTGGTTTGGTTCATCTTGCAAGAGTCTTTTCTATTAAAAAATTTCTTAATCATTAAAACTGGAAAATTTCTTATAGATAAGTTATTTTTATTATTATTTTATTTTACCCATAAAAAGCCTTAAATAATTAATATAAACACTTAACTGAAATCAGGAAACTAAAAATGACTTCCTCTTAAATGGCTTTTACCTCAACCAATTGATAACACTCCCGTGTTCTTGCTGTGGTGTCGGCCGTAGAAAATGTTGTTCCTCGTTGAACAATCGATTTGTCACGTGCAATTACCCTCTTTTTCCAGCTAACTTCAAACTTCAAGATCTCCGCATACACAAAAGCACAAACCATTCGAGATCGAAAGTGTGACAGCGCCACAAAATATGACATCACACACAATCACCCCGACCAATCTAACATTTGCAACAGCAGTTATCACTAAATTACCCCATAACGACTACCAACGACTCACACTCTGGCGCGGTGGACAAGCAGCCTGGTATGCCGCAGCGAAAGTGGTCGTTAGATGCGATTTCCTGCAACTGGCTTAGCGAGGCTTGTTGCTGAAGAGCCTGTTTCGTGGCGAGCCTTTGGTGGTGATGGCGACTTCGACTTCGACTTGCATAAACTTAAACTCTTGTTGAACGCAGAAATTATTTGACAAGCCTTCACGATTAATGGTGCGCTTCCTCTGCCTGTTTCGTCGATCTCTGCAGCCGCTTCCATTCCCAGAGGTGTCGGTGGTTTTTCTCTCATCGCGGAAAAAACTCGTTCGCCCGCTTCGGTTTCACTTTCCATTGGCATTGGCCTGGCCAATCTATGACGTGTCTCTACAAGATTCATACGCATGGGCTGCGCATATCTCCCCACAGAAGTCCAAGTTCAATGATATCGATTGCGAGAATTTGCATCATAAAAATATCACAACAAATTTTATTTTTAATTCATTTTATTTAGATCGTCTACAAAAAAAGAACACATGCAATGAATTAATTCATAAGAATGTTGAATGCAATAAAATACTTAAGATACGCAAATTGGTACCTCAAAAACTATATAAATTATAAATGAAATGTTACGATTGTTTTGTCTAACTTAGATGATAGTTTACACAAATGAGTACAGTCTGTATAGAGATTATTTACACACATACGCACTTAAAACAGGGTAAGGGCTTGAAGTGAACTAATGAGGAAAGTAATAGGATTTAGCAAAAAAAAAAAAGGCTTCTTATCACAGAGTCATACAAAAAGTAGTAGAATTATTCAGAAAAGACAGAGATGGTAGATAGAGTTTGTGAGAATTGTGTTATGTGGTTAATAAATTCTGTACTGGCACAGATTGACATAATAATTATTAAAAAAAAGTATTAGAAATATATTACTAAAGTATTAAAAGTATTAAAAAAAAAAAAATAGCAAAGTAGTAGCGTTTTTTTTAGTATTTTTTTGTTTTTTGGTTTGATCTTATAATAAATATTTTCTTCGTATGTATTATCGGTCCATCTTTCTCGATGGTGGCAAATACTTTAAAATGGTATGATGGTTTTTCTCTGGGGGAGGCTTGTAGTCTATAAAATTTTTAACAAGTAACTTAGTAGTGATCTGATGAGTGCGAGTGAACTGGAGCTGTTTTATGCACTACAGCATTGAATCCATTGTGTTTATCAGCAGTATAATCAACGGTACGGATTGAACCGTCTGGCTCGACGAGGGAGTATTGTCCTATAAGAAGGAAATAATATTCCGCTTAGTATACACAAGTAAGATTGATGGAATTTTTGTTTGTTGCTTACCTTTGACAGTATCACCATCGCGGGTTTCATGCTGAGACTTAACATCACCGGTGTGGTAGTCATTTACTCCATATTTGAAGGCATACTTTGGTGGTGCCTGTAGATGAGAAATAAATAAAAGAAAAAGAAATATTATTATGACTTAATGTTCGTTTAAAAAATATTTTTTACTACTTTCCTACTTTTTTTTTATATAATGCAGCGATGGAAAGTAAGAAAAGTATTAAATTTTCTTTTGTTCTTATTATTCTTACAGAAACTTAAATATTCAATGCTTATTTTTTTTAACATCAAATAATGACTTTTAAATTTTGTGATTTACTTAAAACCAAACTAAAAAAGACATTTTTTAAATATTATTATGGCAATCTTAATGCCGTTTTCGATTGGTTTTGTGTTCTGTTTCATTCCTATTGGATATGGAAAAATAGGAGTAGTAGGAGTGAAAAAGGAGCAAAAAAAGAGTGCTCCAAACATCGAAGTCGAAAACGTCATAAGTATCGTTGGCCGTTTAAATAATATGAAGATATAGCTTAGTAAAAAATAAATACAGTAACCTCAAAAATAACTGATATTTTAGACAAGCAGGAACTGCAACTAGATTTGTTGGCTTTCTGTGAAAACCTCATTGGTCAGTTTTGAAAAACTGCTTAGAAGACACAGAAACTGATTTTAAAGGTTATAAAATACAATGGAATTCTTAGATCGTAAAGATTTTAAAACTGTTTTATAGAACCAAAATGAACAATAACACTGTTACCAGGCACTGAATTCAGCAATTTGTTCTTATCCGAAATACATAAAAATGACATTTAAAGACTTACGAGGTTTTCACGGAAAGTCGATGATATGTAACTATATACATATTGTCATGGATTTTATTTCAATACACATAAGTTAACTATTAATAAACACAAATTAAATGTGAATTTATTTTAAATCATTGAACAGTGTAAAATCTTATCAACAAAATAAAATTCAAGTTAATTAGCCAAATGCCAAAAATATTTAAATCAACGAGCATGTACTGAGTAGATATTCGATTTGTAGAGATTTGGAACAACACCTACATAAATCGGTTGTTAATATTTTTTCAATATTATAAATCATTTCAATCAATTTAAAATTTTGCGTTTTGTATTACTATGGATGCTTGTTTTTATTTAACATTAAAGCCACTACTAGGATAACTCTTCAATTCGTCTTAAACTAAAAATGTTAACTTACATAATAATCGACTGCATGTTCTTCTTCATGTTCATATCCACCCGAATGATGTTCGCCTAAGGAAATTCTAGAAATTGGCTGACCATAGTCGTGACTTTCTTCTTGAATGCCTTCAGAATAATCATGACCTCCATCGTATGAGGGATAGTGTTCCAATGGATAGGCCAGACTTAAGCACAGTGCTGAAGCAAATACTAAATACTGAAAGAAAATATTTTTGAAATTATTAACTTTCTTAAATAAAATATAATTTTATTAGTTATAAAAATAATATTATATTCAAATCGTTTAGAAAAATGTTAAACTCTACTTATTATTTCAAATATTTTCTCAGATAGTTAACTAACTATACAATGTCTAACCCCCAGTTTCACAATGGGAGTTTAAACTCCAGTTTTGGTTTAAACTTTTTCAGTAAAACAATAGAACTCAGTTCAAGGCTTAAACGGGACTGTGAAACTATGGGTAAGTAATTTCAAATATCTAGTTGACAATGTGCTTTATTTAATAAAATAAAATATCAGTTTAGTAAAGCTCACAATTCATCCCGGTAAATGAAAGTCAAATTACTTTTTGACAACAGTGTGTAATTTTATTTGAAACTTTTTGATAATGAAATAATCTCTGTACTTGACAAAACTTTTGAAACTGGGCTCTTAAGTGAACTGAAACGAGAGAAATGAAACCGGCTATTTCACCAGAAAACATTTAATCATGAGATATATCACACACTGCGGCGTCATATTTCTGTTTGGGGCTGGGCATGGTACCATACTATATGCTATTTTTGTCAGTATCGTTTTGCTATCGTTAAATTCGAACATACAAGTATCGTCTTGGGATCTGTGGGAACTAAACTATACATCGATTCCAGTTGGAAAGGACAAACAAGGGTTGAACTCTTTTTGACTCAAAAAAAGAGCTGTGCCAGTACCTATCAGTTAAATTTGGCTGAAAATGGTTTTTGATTAAATAGAGTAACTGGGTACAAAGTTGCGTTGCTTATTTATTTTATTTAAAAAAAATAAGTTTACTTTTCTGTAAAATTTGTTCCTGTTTCTCATCAAACAAAAAATTTAAAAGAGGCTGGGTGCGATGTTATTTTATGTTATTTTATTATTAAGAAATTGCCAATTAAAGATCTTCAAAAACGATCTCTGGTGTTCAGGGAAGACCAAAGACCGAGCCCAAAATATTGTTCAATTAATGAGTAAAATAAAAATATTTGGAAAGACAAATTTTGTTTAACAATTTTTCGTAAAGTTCCTTATAGTTTTTTTTTCAGTTTTAAAAAACTGCAAGTTGAATTTTTTTTTAATAAATCCTATTAATTATTAACTAAAAACTAGTATGTAGAATTAAATTAATTCAAAGTTCTCAAGATATTTTTTAGACCAAAAAAAATTTCGACAATTTTTTGTAAAATTTCTTTCAGTTTTTTCCACTTTAAAAAGAAAACTATTCATTGAATATTTTTTACAAATTCTATCAATCTTTTTATAAATTAGTGTATTAAATAAAATTATCCCAAAGTCAATATCATTGTTTGTTCTTAAAATATTGGATCAGAAAAACTTTTTTCAGCAGTTTTAATTTAAAAAAAGCTGTAATTTAAAATGTTTTGATATTTTTACCAACTCTTTATTACGTGAATATGCGAGGAATCAAATTAGCCCAAAGTCGAAAGCATCATTTGTTCTTGAGATATTCGAGACTAAAAAAATTCCACAACGTTTTTTTTTTTTAATTGCTGTGGCAGAAAAAACTACTAATTGAATTTTTTGGAAAGCCTTTTCTGCACGTATTAAAACTACTATCTATAAAATAAAATCAATCCGAAGTCAATATCTTCATTCGTTTTTGTGATATGGTTAGCGAAAAAAAGCTAAGGAACGTACGAACGTCAGTGCTGTCGTTTTATAAACGATCAGGGCAATACATTTAAAAAAAATTACACAATTTTGGCACAAAAGCAACATGCGACATTTTCGTTTTCTTTGTTAAAGTTTTTTACTATCTGATGGACTGTGTGTCCACAGTTGCTGTTTTTGCTGCAAGAATAATAATATTTGAATGCATACAGATTTCACTTCAATTTCAGTCAATTTATTTCAGCTTGAATTCAAGACTTGTAAATTTACAAAATTATACAATGGAAATGTTAAAGAAAATTGTTGTACAAGATGTTTCGAAATAATTCCCTGATATAAAATTTTCTCAGAAAAACAAAATCCCGAAAAGGAGTTTAAGTACAACTTTAAAAGTAGGCAAATTTTGTGAAAAGACCACTTAGTTGATAGTACATAATAACATCATTTTTTATACTTTAGAGCCAGCAAGGGAAAGAGTTTTCTTGACAAATTCACCAAAATTGCTCTTTCTAGATAATATACAATAAAAAAAACATAAATGAAAATGTAATGTTGATTGAAAAATATGAAAAGAAATACCATCGCTATTGTTGTTCGATACATTTAATTGTGAATACAAAATTTCAAAAAACAATACAAAAGGACAAATGTACGGCAGTACTCACTAGGTGAAAGCAATACAAGTATTGCAATTACAATACGTTTGACAGCACTGACGAACGTAGGTACAAACACAGACATCTCTCTAAAAATGATGAATTCCGATTCTAGAGAGCTCGAAACGTGAAAATATGTCAAAATTTTTGATTTGACAAATCGAACTAATTCTAATAACTTCCAATGGGAAGTTAAAATTAAGTTTTACGTGAAACAATTTGATTGAATACACAAATTTGGGACCATTTTCATTTAAAAGGAAATAGGCTGAAGTAATGTTTTCTTTTAAGATACATGAAACACGAAAAGTGGTAAAATGCTGTAGGTTCTGCATAAATTAATTTATTAATATTCCCTTAAGTTTTTAATATTTTGTCAAGCAAATATATTGTACCAACTCATTTTCCAAATCATCCAACCCAATTACGCACAAATTTATATGAACTTTTCATCTTAAACTTAGAGTTTCTTATTCTCGAGAAATTTTGTTCTTGAAATTTAGGCATATGTGAAAATTGTGAAAAGATTCTATTATGTTTTTTTATGAACATTAAAATGAAAAAGAACATCTTTGCCTTGTGAAAAGTACAAAAAACATTATTTTGCCCACTAGAAAACCGTTAAAGTTTTCAAAAAAGTTTACAAAATTTAAATTTAATTATATCTCCTCTTTCTCTTCCTGAAGACGTTTTAATTTGTTAAATCAAACCATGACACAATACAGCAACACGCTATCAAAATTGTTTTATTTCAATACACTTTTAGGACATTAATGTATTATAAATTTTGTAGGATGACATTCATTACTCTTGATGATTTGGTACAATATAACAGAGTTCACAAGGGCAATAGCTTTTTTTTGTGAAAAGTTAAGTTTCTTTCAAAACAACAAATAGTTTTGTCTCTGTTTATTTCTAACAACAATAAGCCACTTTCAATAACTGTTTTATTTTTATCACTCCACGATTGGTGTATATAAGTTTCAGTGTTGCCAATTTATTATTATATAACCATAACAATTTGATGGCTTTATCCTTAAATTTAAATCACTTTTTCTTTCACATAATCCATTTTGTGTCCATTGTGTTTTTTTTTTTAATTTTTTCTCGTTATCCAAATTTTTATTACCTTAAAAGCCATTTTATTAATTTTTATAATCTCTTAGAGCCACACACACGCGATTGCACGAAATTTATAATTTACTAAAATTATGAAAAAAAATAATGAAAACAAAATAGGAATTGAGTCTTAGCACACACAAAGTCCTATTCAAAAAGCAACGAGTTACGATTTTATTGTATTTGTAAGGAGAAGAAAAAAAAGGAGAAAAAAAAACGAGATCACTTTTTGAGCTGATCTTTACTAAAGCACTTTCCACAACTGAATAATGATGGAGTATCGAAAATTTGTTGCTTTTATATATTTTTTTAGGAAGAAAGCGAACGTATGCCAACAAAATAACAAAACAACAACAACAAATCTGCATTTTCAAATGCAGACAAAAATTATTCTTCCAAGTCTAACATATAACTATACCATTATAGGTTGGGTATAGCGCAACTTTGGTGTATATGCAACCATCAACCCCTTCCCCAAGTTGATGGTGGAGCAGTATGGATCCCCCAACCCCCTCCAAATTCAGATTGATGTTTATCTGAACGGATGACAGCAAAACACTATAGACAATGAGTCCACTCGCACCTGCATGGATGGATGGTAAAAGCTGCGTTCGATGGTAAGCTTGGAATCCATGCTTGCGGCAGTGTTGTGGTAAGTGCTGTAGGTTGTTTGTGTGGTACCACACTTTATGATGCACAAAGGGGATGATCTTAATAATTGAGAGGGAAACGTTTTTCCAGCGTTTTTTGTGCTTTCTAGGTGAAAAATACTCGCGTGTCAAATGTTACTGGGTATTTGTGGAAAGCCGGAGAGTTTTTGCTCGCCATCATACTCTATGCAGGATAGAGGAGAAGGTGAATTTATGATACAGAAGACCATTGCCATGGATTAACAGAGGCTACTCGCTGGCACTGTTGGAGCTTAAACAACACTTATCCAGAGACGGAAATAGGTAATATGGAGAGTGGCCAGCATATAGTCAGTCATTGAGTGTGTGTTCTTTATTTGTGTGCAATTGCTGTTTTATTGTTATAATTGTATCAAAGTCCGAAAAAGTTGTTTCTTTTTGTTTTTGCTGATTATTTTGCCATAGAATCGCTAGACTGTAGCGGTTGTGTCTGATGGATGAAGACTCTGTTGGTGGTGAAACACATTAAAAGTTTTGATGGTAGAACTGCATATACCAACGTCTGTCTACATGGTCTAGCTTGGTTTTGATCATCGACGTGACAGTCATGTTGCAAAATATTAATTGGTGCAATTTTCAAAGCAATTAAATCATGGAATGCGGGTCATGTTGAATTGGTATTTCTTGTTAAACAAAAAAAACAAAACAAAAAAACTATCAAAATTATGCGAAATAGGTTGCATTTAAATATGAAAAACTATTTGGAGTAAAGATTCGTGGTAATAGATTGATGCTTATTAGAAGTTATATAACTAGAAACATGTAAGATAAATATTTGAATAGATATGAACATACCATTGGCTTAGAGTAGAAACAGTTAATCCTATTTGAAAGTTTATGCTGAAAAATAATAAAAAAAAGTAGGTTCTCATAATATTTGAATAAATCCAAGAAACTAGAGAAAATTTTAAATTTATTTTTATGTATTTGTTAAAAGACGTACATGTGTATGTACATAGGTTGAGGCAGGTACGGATACAGGGGGGTAATTAGTGTAATTGCCCTTACCTAAGCAATTCAGAATCAAAGAATGTTTTTTTCGTTCTACGTTAATAAAATTTATTCAACATAACATGTTACCACTTTCTAGATTTTCCATTTCACGAAATTATTTAATACTTTTTGATGAAACAACCGATGTATCTCATCTCTCCCAGCTAAACCTTACCTAAAGGTAAGTATCTGATGGTAATATTCGTGAAAATTTTGTGCCTTTCATGAAAAAATTACTCCAAAAATTTGGAGCTCAAGAGAAAAAGAAATAAAATATCCTGTCGAAAAAGAGGAGCTGATATTAAAGAAAAGAAGAGCTCGAAGAAAATAGCAAGCTACGAGAATTCCGGCTGATAAAACAAGTTTTTACCGGCTTAGCAATGAACTAAAGAAAAAAGTTTAAAAGTGATTCACTCAGTAGATTCCTGAATAGTCGGACGGTGGATGCTTCTACCGAATACTCCTTATGTAAAGCAGCTAAATGCTTAAGAAAGCCGCAGACACAAAACCCGCCACTAAAGTCTCAAGATGGTAAATGGGTCGGAAACTCAAGACAAGAGGCTGATCTCTTCGCTGAACATTTCACGAATGTTTTTAAGCCATTCCCAGCAAAAACAGCTACAGATCCCATACAGTTTGTTGAATGAAACGACGAATGAGAAATTCCTTTTGTCGCACTCAAAGATGAAAGAAGCATGTGTCGACGACATATGTAAGTTGTCTAACAAAAAATCACCAGGGTACGATCTAATAACTGAGCAGGTTTTGAAAGAAATGCCTTCAATAGCCTTCAAAAAACGCATATTTATAATAAATGCATGCCTTTAACAAGGTTTGGCACTTGAGACTTGAATACAAACTGCAAAGGGATCTTACCAGGCATTATTATGAAAAACTGAAATCCTACGTTACGAACCGACTCTTAAGAGTACGGTAGGACCAAAATTACTCGGAACTAATCAAAAATTGAAGCCAATGCCGGTGTACCACAAGGAAGTGTTCTAGGGCCAATCCTGTATCTATTATAAACAAGGGATATTTTAGTGGACATCAACGCTACCATGGCCACCTTTACTGATGACACTGCAGTATTGGTGCCAGATAAATCCGTTACGAAGGCTTCTTAAAAACTGCTAAATTCAGTCGATATTGTTAGTGATTGGACGAAAAAAACATACTGTATCACACAATCAGAGACTGCAAAGTCATACCAACTCCAAAATGGAGACCGTCTTAAATGTACGAGACAATGTTCGGGGATTAAGAAGAACCAAACCTCATGAGCTAATGGTCTAAAAGCTATTATAAATTAAGATAGAAAAGAAAAATCATTTTTCGATCTTTCATAAATTGGTCCTGATTCACCAGTGGTTTTAGTGCGGTAAGAGCCCCTTACTACTCAGTACCTATTCTTACCGAGTGTCTTTTGAAGATTTAATGTTTACGAACACCTTCTCTGGCTTCTCAATATTTTTGTCGTCAACTAGTTTTTACTGGAGAATTTCACCATAGATGATGTCTTCAAATATGTAACTCTAGCAAACTGCTTTAAAAAGCAGAATGATAATTCAGCATTTTTGCTTTCGAGAAGAAGAAGACTCTTGCATTTTGAGTACATTTTGCAAAATGCCTATTTTAGACGCAGGTGACGTTTTCGAAAACGGCCTTTGACTGGCATGCTCATTAGCCAAATTATCTTGTCCCAGCTAAAAAAGAACGTGTGGAAATAGGAGCATACTGCTGTGCCTTTAAGCTTTTCGAAATGTGAGGTGGGGTTACGAAAATTCAGATGGAGTTTAAAAACGTTGCAAGGAAGCTTCGCTACAGCCACAAATTGCATAACTTCATTTTGCAAAGTTTGTACTGTTTAAAATGATGTGACAGCTATGAAAGTGGTAATTGCTTTCTTTAAAGTTGGAACTCCTCCACTTACATCGCTTTGTTTGATCAGGAGTGTAAAGTGGTATAAAGAGGAACTTTCAGTATACTTCATCAAGATTATGAAAACTCTGTAAACAATTTGGCAGTGGTGTGACCCAACATAGATAGCAAGGCTATACAGCTATACATATACGAAGATTCGCAGCTTCAGTAATCGCTATAAGGTTTGCTTTCATAAGCTTGGTTGGTGGTATTAGTGATTGAACAAATAATCATTTAATTAGTCTTACGCTGTCTGGCACCATTCAAATAAGGGTTTGATAATTAAATCTTTAAATTTTATAGCTATAACTGCAAAATAAACAAATTTGCCCTGAAGCCCACATTATGAACTAAAACTTTACATTTACTTTTTCTGTTTCTATATATTTTGCTTATGTCTTGCTTTGAATTATATTATTAGCAACAAAACACGTTGAATTTGATTAAAGTGACAAATTATTTTCTTTTAAGCTAGTTTAAATTAATTTACATTTCAATAAACAAAACGAACAGTAAAAATTAAAACTTTCGATTCTTATTGAAATCTATTGCAAAAGTTTTCATCTCAGCTCTTTTGTTTTAACTTTCAGAAGAACAACAAAGCAATAACAAATTCCCAAACCTTTTGTGTTGAACTTCGTTTATCTAATCACAATAAGTAAAAAAGCCATTTCAACAGTTATATTCACCTTGCACAACAACACTTCATGCGCTAATGACACACAACAAAATAAAATTTTAAAACATTTTTATTGCAACATTATTATTTTCCAATTATATATTTTTACAAATAAATTGCCAGTTCCTTTAGAGCTAAATTCAAATAAAATGTCTTAATCAATAATCATTTAACTTGGGTTAATTCCTTTTCAAGCACCAATTCCCTCTTAGTTGTTTTGCCAATTTCCTTCCTTTTTGTTTTTGCAGAAAGTTATTGTCTTTGTTGTTTTATTTTTTGATTTTTCCGAAATACTTTTTTCTTATAAAAGAAACCCTGTTAATATATTCCATCGAAAACTTGTTTTAAAATTTTATCTTGTTAATTAAAATGTGTGTAGAGGAGAAAAAAAACTTTCTTTCACTTACTTCCTTGGTGCAAAAGCTAGCTACTTCTTGTTGGTTAACTATTCATCGAAACTAGGTTTACTCGTATCAATGTTTTTTCCCCAATGCAAGTTTAATTTTTTGTTATTGTTATTGTTATTGTTATTGTTATTGTTATTGTTGTTATTGCAGTATTTTTCTATCCAGTTTGAATATATGCAATTGCACTATATATAAAAAAAAAATAAAAATCTATTAAGTTGTCAAGACTTTGGAGCTTGAAAATCGTGCGTAATAATTTTTATTTTTCTCTTTCCTGGGCGCTATGTGTAGCGGCTGAGAGTGCAATCTTGTTTTGAATGCTTGGCTACTTTTGGCTTCACCATATAATCCCTCTTTCATTCCATCGTCTGAGATTACAATATTTTTTGGAATATCAGTTGAAAGTCTTTCTTGTTGCAGCCTTTTTTCCTTAACTCATATGAGCTACCTCGATACTAGTTTTGTAGGTACTAGTACTAGTCTGTTGCTCAAAGGGTATGTGTCAATGCGAAGGTTAGTCGTTATTGAAATGGGGTAAGGAGTGCCATTCAACGAAGGTTGTTGATGAAAATAGTCGATGGATTGAAATTGTTGTCAAGTTTGCTTTCAAAAAAGAGGTATGCCTATATTAAAAGAGATTACAGAGATGAACATGAAATGAGCCAAGTTTTAAAGATCCAGTTCATGGAAAAAAAAAAACACTGTCACTAATATGTCTACTTTCTCCTAAATTTTATAGATTTTGATTGAAACTGTTTGCTCTAATCAAGCAATGTTGTTGAAATGCTGAATCAATAAATTGTAGACAGCAGGTGATTGGCGAATGAATTGAAGTTTTTCGGGGGGTTTAATGTTTATGTGAATGCATTTAAGTGTTTTTTTTTTGGCAAATAAAATGTCAAATCTTAGACCCACTTGGTACGATCGAAGGTATGTTAAGTCATTTTGCATTAATTAATTACTGTATCCATCAAAGCAAATCAATTAATCATGAGTTCAAATAGTTGATAGTTGCTGTCAGGAACTAAGCTAATTGGAATACTTGTTGGTCGAACTACTTTTTAATAGTGCAAATGTAATATTATTTCAAGTTTGTCACATTTTCTTCCGAGTTATAATCTACTTTAAAATTACAAAGTTTAAGAACATGTAGGTCCTTTCATTAACAGAAACTATTTTTTAAGGATATAATTCATAATTTGCTACATTTATAAATAAACTATTAAATTATAGATATTTTTGTGTACTTAAATTTAAAAAAATTTTTTTTTGGATTTCTAAAAAATGTTTAAAATTTTTTTTTTGAAAATCTAATTCGAAAACGATATGATCCATTTTTTTGAATCTCGATACTTAAGAGTTTTTTAGTACTCTAGTACTAGTAAAAAAGAAAAAAGATTTGTTTAGTAAGATCCAATCACTGACACGCCCACTTTTAAAACTTCTTGATTTCTGGGATTTCAAATGCTTTTGATGAAGTTTTCAGAGTTAATTCATATAAAAAGAAAACAATTTATATGTTTTTATTAGGAAAATACATATGTTCACTTTTATTATACATTTGTTTCTTGGAAATGGCTCTTATAATGTTTATAACATTTTTTGAATTAATTTGTATTAGGAATTAGATAGTTTTGAAAATATTTTTAATGAAAAAAGCCCCTGGTTATGCCCACTGTTTCAATTTTATTATTAATTGGTTTTTTTTTTTGAGCTCATTATTATAAACAAAAAAAGTTAAGAAATGGTTTTAGTTTAAACCGCCCACTGTCATGTCTACTTTTATTATTTTTAGGTTTCTGGGAAATAATTTTAACGATAAAATAAAATTTTCAGAGAAAAAATTGAAAAGTTATTTAATTTAATTACTGAAATGGCTTAAGCAATTTAAGTGAAACTAAAGATTTTGTACATATAAGCAAAAAAAAACAATTTTGAAATTGACTTAAGCCAAGAGTCGCTCACTGACACGGCCGACTTTTATTATTTGAAAGTTTCTCGAAATTGGTTCGAACAATTTGGATGAAATATTCAGAATTTTTGTTTGTATGAAGACGAAATCAAATTGGGAATGTGTTTCAATTAGAATTTTCTCTTTCCTTGGTTAAAAAGCAAAGAATGAGAAATGGCTTTTATAAAATCCGCCACCATCTGCTACAACTATTTTAATTAATTGTTATTGGTTTCTCGGAAATGGTTTAAAGATTTGAATGACACATTTGCATAGTTTGTTTTTTTATAAGATACAATTAAGTTTTTTTTAAAAACTGGATGTGGGATTTTTTCTTAATTTGTTTTGTGTGAAATGGCTCTGCATAATATTTTATTTGCATAATATTTTCTACGTTCATTGCTATGAAAAAGTACATGAAGCATCTGGGTCAAGCAATCACGTATTCACGTATCGTTCATTGAACTGAAAAAAAAAAAAACAGAAAGGTTCTATTTTGTACTTGCTCTTGTACCTTTGGTAAAATAAATTTGAATAAGCAAACATTATTAATAGCAAACGCATGCCGTACCGACTATCAAAGTCGTAAATATTCAAGTCCCAAGCGGAGCCTAGGGTGTAATTAAGTGTATTTAATTAAGATTTGAAATTGAAGTTTGCACCAGGATTTGCAAAAAAAAAAGTGTAAAATGTCCAGACAACTGCAAAAATAAATTTAACCATTTATTTTTAATGAAAAGTGTACCTTTTGAAAAACTTTGCCCAACGTGTTTTTTTTTCTCTTTCCATGAAAAAATTTCTTACCAATATTTTTGTTTATGATATTTTCTCAACTTTCAAAAATTTGGTGTTCATGTTGTCTGGTTTTGCACTAGATGGTTCGATTGTAAAATATTTATTTTATAATTTTTTAAAATATTTATTTATGTTCAAAAACATAGACAAGGGGTAGCATGAAAACCTTACAGTTAAAATTTATTGATCTCCTCTTGGAAAATTGTTTCCAATACGCTTTGCTTAAAAATTTAAGCACATGTTATTGGTAAAGTAGGTTCAATAATAAGGAATATGTATGTGTTGTACATTTGCAGTGCCATCTCATGCTCAGTACGGAATACAAATACACTGAGATAAATGTCTTACATTTACCAGTGCATTCCCTATTATAAAGTCAAAAATGCGATATTGGAATTTTTTCCACATTTGAAATTTCTCTCTTGTTTTCTCTTTAACCATTCAAAAGTCGAATTTTTATCAGTCAGTAAAATAAACATGTCGAAAGGGGTTATTTCAA
Source organism: Dasysyrphus albostriatus (assembly GCA_946251815.1). Classification (NCBI taxonomy): domain Eukaryota; kingdom Metazoa; phylum Arthropoda; class Insecta; order Diptera; family Syrphidae; genus Dasysyrphus; species Dasysyrphus albostriatus. Next base: position 147,908,948 of record OX276336.1, read on the forward strand.
AAAATGCAGTAAGAATGCATTTTTTTGTTGAATGATTTGTTAAAAAACTTGTGAAATAAGAATATTTAATAGAAAACTGAACATTTTTCATTCAAAATAGCAATAACCTATACCTGAATATAACATGCACACCTCCTCAAATTCCAAAAGCCACACACCATCCATCCAGCTTGAATGCACACTTATGGCACTACAATTTCCCACATTCCTTATTGTTATTATTAAAAAACTATTATGCATTATCATTATTATGCTAATATTATGTAATTAAGAAACACTCTCTCACATTGCGCTATATTGGCTGGAGCTTATGTTGTTAAAGTCGTTTACTTCCATTCACCTTAATTAGACTATACGAAAATAAATGGCAGTAAATGTAAAGTAGTTTGCGTGTGTACCACGACCGACGCTCCATTGAACACACGTCATGTCAGTCTGGAACACTATTGCTGCTACTGCCACTGCCACCGCCAATGTGCATTTGGAGCACACTAAGACACAAAACTATAACACATCAACCATCAGGAGCAAGTCTATAGTAACTGCTTTACATTTCTGCAGTCGTATATTGCAAATAGAAAAACAAAGAGTTCCGTCTATTGCTTTCTATTTCTCATTGTTCGAAGTCTTAATAACCATTTGTGGTCAAAAAAGTAACCACAAGACGTTTAGTCTCGATATATCTTTCTCCTCCAACTTGCATAGCTACTGTTTAGCTATATACGAGACCAGTAATGTACTTTGGACTGAGATATATTTAAATCCCCACAGATCCCTTTATTCACCGTCAGTTTCAGCTGTGGCATGGCAGTTTCGTCGGCGCGCGGCGGCAGCAGTGAAGGCGCCACAAATTGCAGGCCAATAAATACACTTTGGCCTAGTAGCAATAATTTTTACGATCTAGGTAACGAGGTTCCATTTCATATGGCAAACACAGCTGGTAGTTTATCTTTGCACAAAAAAAAAGTTATTTCCTGATTGTCATCCATTATAAGCCAATATTGTCGAGTGTCGACAAAATTTTACTTCTTCTTGAATTACTGATAGACATTTGGTAGAATTTCATTTCTAACTTAACGCGGTGCCGGGTCTAATTCAATCTACTGATCAAAGCAGGGTGATCGAAGTGATTCGAAAATTCTACAGAGATTAATTATAGTTTTAAAGATTAAAAATAAATTTAAGATCTTTTGATAGATTTTCAAGAAATTTGAATACCTTCAACTAAAGATAAAAAGTTTTTCGTGAAAAAAATTAATTAAGTAAGAGTCTGTAGGTCCTATGCTCGGAAGTATGTTTTATGGGGGAGCCCAGATCCCCCAATTCGAATTCGCCTTTCATCAAGGTATGCGACTATGATTGAAAAGAGCCTAAAGTTTGATTTTAGCCGTCTTTGAAGCTTGATTATGTTGGGTGGATCTTGACTCTTCGAAGGCACACTAATGTACATATATGGTTTTCTTATTATTCCAAATGAAACCTGTTACAAAGAAAAGATGGATTGGAAAGAAAAAGTTTCAGAAAAGGAACCTCACCGCTTCTATAAAAATGTTTTAACAAAATTTTAAATTTCTTTTTAGAAGCTTCTAAAGGTCCATATATCTTCTATTTTATTAAAACCAGATTTTTAAGGAATGGAAAATCATCAGAAACTCTTCAGGAAGGTTTGGAGTTTTCATGATTTTCCATTTCCTGCATAATTTTATTTGTAAATCAGTGCCTTACTATGTTGGTAAAATGACTTTTATCATAAGCAAATCTTAAAAAACAATTACCCTGTATCCGCTGAACAATTAATAATAATAATAAATCAGAGACTGTTTATCTTACATAACCACACATAGGAGCTTAACACTCTCTTGCAGACTTGTAGTCTCGTTTGGCACAATATATTCATTATACTTTCCATCACTCTGATCTAAAATCACTGGACTACATATTGCCTGTAAAATATAAAAGTAGCATTTAGGGCATTTCTCAAAACTAAAACAATCACTCAATCAAATCACGATGGACATTACAAACTTATACACGCTATGGTTTGACTGCATTTTAAAGTGCTATACCAGCTGTTTACTCTCAACAACATAACCACAGAAGCCACAACTTGCAACCTCACCTTAGAAATTTTCAAAAGACCAATAAACTGTATGTAAATATTAATTTGTGGTTAATTGCATGAAATTAAAGTTACATAACCTACAAAAATGGACCTGCGTCGTCGGTCGGTTAGGTCTCGCTCGCGCCTCAGAATTACAACAAAACGTGTGCCAACCAAGAATGATGGCTTGTTAAGTATAATTGAACTGAAAACAGTAAGCGATGGATGGTAAGAAATGTTGGAAGTGCCAATGAAGTATGCGCTAGCTTAGCTCGGTGGAATTTCCGTGAGTAAGGTGCTTGTTAGTTCAATAAAATTCATTGTGGGTTATTGTATACTTCTTGTTTTATAAGTATTTAACTTTACCACACTAACTTCTTCTGGCTGGACATTGGTTTGGCGTGTTTGATCTGAACAAACTATCGGCCATAATTTAATGTTGCGGTTTCTTTGTAAGATTTAATGTTGTATGCTTTATCGATAAATTTCTTCAATTATTTTAATTGTATCAGGTGATTATTACATCGTTTGGTTTCTTGTCAAAAAATTATTGAGCACAATACATTGTGAACATATGTACATATAGGTACAGGTTCAAATTTGTGATGTTTAAGTCGTATGAGCTTTAATTGTTGAACTCATGAAAAATATTTTCTTTAGATTTACCAACACATTTCTGTCATTTATGTTTGAAAATGACTTTGAAAGTAGATATGAGCTCAAATGTAGCTCAATCTGGAAGTCTGATTTTTCAATATTTTATCGACTAGATTTGATAGCTGACAGATAACTTTTGCTCAGTTTTGCCACGAACTATGTAATAATATGAATAGATCTGTTTACCAGAAGTAAAACTTACACATTTGAATTGCTGATAGAGGGTCTATCTTTATCAGCTATTCAAATTTATAAGCGTTACTTCTGGTGAAGACCTATTCATACTTCGTGTCAAAACTGAGCAAAAATTATCTGTAAGCTGTCAAATCTTCTGTCACTAGTGTTGAATGATATTGCACGAGGGAAGAAAATTATCCTTTCCCTCAGTTAACACGGTTAAGGAAAATTACAAAACCTACGCTTTTCAAATGGAAATGAAATAGGCTTGTGATCGTGCGGTTAGAAAAATAAGGGTGAAATGGAGTCAATTTACTTTTAGCCACGAAAAGGTGTGGTCGCCGATCACCTGCGAGTGTATTTTCAATTTATGAGGAATACCAGAAATAATGTTGTCAATTTTAAAACTAAACCTCTACTCCCTTTATGTTACAGTTGTTACAAAATTCATTATGAATGTACTCTGAATAAAATGCAGAATTTACAAATGCTTTTTTGACCTAAATGGCATTTGCGATAAAATTACAATCAAATAATGAGCAAAAACTAGGTGTGTTTGTTAACATGGAATTTCTTGCAAATTTCTGCAAAAATTGCTGTAAATTTGGGAACCTTTGTGGAAATTTCACGATACCAAAGAGGCATATTATATGCCAGGTTTGACACTTATCACTACTACTTAAACAGTGCTGCCAATTTAAAAACATCGCTCAGAAAGCTATGTGATGCCAATGCAGAACTGTCAAGCGTTGTTCTTACTTATAAGTCTCTCTTCATGCTGAAATGGCAAAATATACTAAGCAGAAATTATCTGATGTCAAAGTGGGTGATAAATAGATCCGTATTACCAATTTGAAAACGACAATTGCGAGTTGATATTGTACAAAAGGTTTAATTAGTATCTTTTTCGAAAACCTGCTAAGTTTTCAAAAGAGGGGAAAATTATCACAGAGCTGGGAAAACTTGAAAATCACATTGAACCTCGAACTGCACCATTATTTGAATGAAGGTTAGCATTGCCACTTTTTGACAATTTCAGGAAATCAAATGCACAACTCTATACCATAATCCGTTTGATAGAATTACATGATGCGAATCTTCCGTTTCTTTTGCATGCCTTTCGTTTTTTGTTTAAAATTCTTAATTTTCAATTGAATAATTCAATTTCTGAGATTTTTTTTTATTCATTTGGAGAAAGTGCCTTCGACTGCAGATAGCCATTGCTGAATCTATTTAATTTGAAGATTATAATAAATTTTTATTTTAGTCGATGTCACAATGTGAGGGAAACTAACAGCGGGGTTTGAAAGTAGTTGTAACACATCGTGTTTACAAAAATTTGTGTAGGGAACTTTACGAATCTGTCAATTTCAAGAGTGACAGCTTTCATTGCGGCAGAAGTGTCAAATTCCAAAGTGAAAAACAAAACATTTCCACAACAAATTTCGTTATGATAGTTAGCCACAGTGCCTTCAAAATCAGCACTGTGGCGAATTTTCTATATTTCAATATAAATTATAGATAAAACAACGAGAATTGTCCTCTTAATTATTTGGACATAGCCAACTCTACATGGACATAGTTGTTGTTGTATTTGACATGTTAATTACTTTGTTTTGCTGTAGTTTTTTTCAGACAGTATTATTTTGAGTTGGAAAACAACACTCTTCTAATTTTTTTCGAAAACAACACTGCTCTAATTTGTTTTGTTGTTTGTTTTGAAGTAAGTTTCTTCATGGTGAGATGGCAAAACAAGTTGTGTTTCCACACCGACTTTTAAACAGTTTGAAACCACCAAATTTTGTAATTTTTTGTGCGAACTTGTTCCACAAGTGAAAAATTGTGATGTTCATGATTAAATATGGAATTAAAGAATATTTCTTTGCTTAAGTTGAATCATTTTTATACCTTTGTATACTGTACGTTTCTTTTTTCTTAACATTCAATTTCTTATAAATTTATTTTATAAAAAAAACTATTGATTTATGATTGCCCTACGACTACGGCAACTTTAGTCAAATATTTCTTCTGACATGGTGCAAATTAGTGCCCAAACCGGATTTGACGGAGAGGATTTCATCCCCAAACGTCACAATTTGGCATCTAGTCCGAAATAGTGCAAAAGAATTAAGCAACACACCTATTAACTGATAAGTTATAAAAAAGTTTTTAGTTTGTATTAAGATCGATTATATTTCAACTTTTCTATCTATCTTCTATCTAACTATCTTCTTCGTGAAGTAACAATTAACTGCAGTCCTTGCAGTTTGTTCAATTTTCTAAAGAAAAAAACACTCGGAAATAAAGATATACACTTCGATGATTATGCGGAGTGACATGAATACTAACCTATTTGTTTTTAACTATATTTTTGTTTAAGCTTCAAACCACCTGGAAGACAGAATCCCACGTGAGATCTCTTTCATCATTCAATCAATACAAAAAGGCAAAGAAAAAGCATTTGCGCGCAAAACCTTTAACTCAGTTCGTTAACTTTTTCCTTTTCTGTCGCACTAAATCAAACAATCATGTCTACCATTTTGTGACACAATTGTCCCACTGAATTACACATCTTTGTGCAACCAAAACAAAAACAGCAGCACGATATTCAAAGAGTTCTCTATTCACTTGTCCATACAAATCCGCAAAGACAAGGATTAAATTGAATTCCAAATCTGAATCTAAATCCAAATTCAACATTATGGAGACTAAGGCACATTTGAAGCAGAAAACTCTATACGTTCAGTTCATACTCATTGATTTGGCCAAAGTGGCAGTAGTGATATGAACTGACACTAGGAAATTGTTATGTGATCCAAATTGAATTGACTGCGGACAGTGAAGTGTATTTTCATAATGAAGAGTGTGGGAGTCCTACTCACCTAGTTCCAGTAGCAACTTACAGTGATGGGAAACTTTTCCAAGCTGAGCATAGTGGCTTTATGGTAATGATTGAGTTAAGTAAGAAAGCAGTGAGCCAGTAAAAGAAGGTTTTTTTGTTTGTTGTTTTTAAAATCTTTAACCAAGCATAAACGATTTAAACTTTTTTTCCTGATTTTAAGAGTGAAATTAATTTTACTTTAAAATCAATTAACCATAAAGGAAATTATTATGATGTGGTAATTTTATAAAGTGATTTTGTGTTAAGAAAATTAAATCGACAGGTTATGATTTAATGGTTTTTTTTTTTTGGTTTGAATTGGCTATAAGACACTTTAAAAGAAAACATTATAGTTATAATAACATGATTAGGAAAGGGCTTATGAAGTAGGTCATATTTTCACCAGGTTCAAATTTTTACTTTTGGTTTAATTTGTATCGTGCTCCTATATTTCTCCATAATGGTTGTTTATTGCTTCAAACTTGGGGAAATTATTCAAAATTATAAATTCAAATAAAAGTGCTCAAAAAACCACCAAGTTCTGTTTGAGATATTCACAACTCTGTGGTATAAAGGTAAATTTTAGCTACAATCTCCTATTGGCACGTAAACTCAATATAAAAACACTTAGCAAAGCAGTATTGCCAACATAACCAAACCATCCCCCCACAAAAAAACTCATTGACCCCAATAGATACTCACTCTACACACTCTACATCGTCCTCAATCTTTTTAAATGCTACCCGCTTAATTGAAAAAAAAAAAATATAAGGAAAATCGATTTCCTAACACAATTTTTATTGCATCTCCATTCTCATCGTGCTCCAAGTAAATCTTGCTCTTGGACTACATGGTGCTCATGTAATTTTCTGATTGTTGAATTTCTTTCTTTAGGTCGGCAATGTTAGCTTAGCGTTTTGAGGAAAAGATGCTGATGATGATGTTGATGATCAAACTTATAACATCACACCATTATACATATTATGCACAGTAAGTTGTGTTTAAAAAGATTTCTACATCCCTAACCGTAATCTTGAGCCTTAAGAAGACTAAAGTCTGCTTGCTCTATACTCTCATGATCACTAACAAATTTCGAAAGTTAAATTGGAGCTCAATAATACTTTTTTTTATATTATTTATATCACTTTACAGGATTTATATTTAAATAATAAAAAAAAGTGCGTTGAAAATAAAATAATGACCTTTTGTAAAGATCTTTTGATGTAAATCGTGTACATTGGAAGCTTATTAGGATAAACATGACTTGCTATTAAAAAAAAGTCCAATATCATTGAGCTTTTTACACAACAATGATCGGAATAATTGTCTTTTCGCTTGAAGGTTCATCTGGTTTGACGATGAATTGCATTTCTTATACATTTACAATGATTATAAATGAAAAAAGAATGGATAATGTGACGAAACTTGAATTAAGTTGCATTCAAAATGCCTCTGGAGAATCATGTTTTATTGCAACAAGCAATAAGGAAAGGAAAACAAAATGATGCAGTCCATCTATGGAGCTTACAATTTGTAGACAGTTTTAACTGATTCTTGAAGCCATAGCTGCTCTCGCAATTCATTCGAATCAGCTTTAACAAAAAATTATCTATTCTGTTTATGTTGGTGCCGTTGTATAGAACCTGGTTGGAATAATATCGTATGCTCTCCGACTCTATTGTTCTGGGTAATCCAAGTCAGCATTTAAGACATTACCTCTCAAACACCCGAATATTTTCCATTAGAGAAGGGACAACGTTGATCCAAACCGGGCATCCGTAGGCAATCATTGGCCAGATAAGGGCCATGTAGCAAATTACCATTACCCTGCTGTTAATCCGGCTGCTATGAAACAGCCGTTTGGTAAGGGCAAAAGCTCCCCTAGCCCTAGAAAGAGCAGCTTTTATATGCCTGTCGAAATACAAATACTGACCCAACCATAGGTCTAGGTACTTTTTTTCGAATATCTCACAAATGTGGAGCTATTAATCACTATGGTCTTTAATTACAAAAAAAAATAAAAATTCACTTAAAAAATCTATTTCTAAAACCAGCTGTCCTTTTAAGACCGTTAAATGGCCTTCTAAATATTTATAATTTTTTAAATAACCTTGTACAAAAACATGTTCTTGTGACCTTGAAATGAATTTTAAAGTCCATAAACGAAAAATCTATATCTGCCTAGTACTGAAAATAATTGACCTTTTATCACGATCTAGTAATCAAGACAATATGCCACAAATAAGGTTACAAAAATTACGCGTTATCTTGCGTCCTTGAGAAATTTTAAACCCTTATTACAAGTTTTCTGGGTCTGACCAATATCTAGGAATAGAAGACCTTTTTTGACCAATCATATGGCATACTTTTCATCCAGGTTTTTCATATATGAGGTGCCAAACCCAAGGGTTCAGAGTATTTGAATAGTGCATAGGGAAGTGTGCCACAAACTATTTTCTCACGAATAACTATTAAATCTAAAAGTACAAAACCCGTATCGTCTTAATTTGCTTTAAAAAATAGCTGAAATCATGTCCGAAATGCCTAAGTTGGGCAAAAACTGGTGTCGAATTACCGCATCAGTTATGGAGCAATACGGGACTGAATTATATCAGTTTGGCATTACCGCTCACGTTTCGAGCAATCTAGCATAACAAAGTTTGGAGTGGTTACCCGTTTATTCGATCACTGATGCCACTCACTCGATCACAGACATGGTAACTAGGCCCCGATTTTTTAGCTTAAAGACTCCCGAATGGGGTCTTTAATCACTTTCAAACCACCTTCCCTTGCTTATTGTAAAATAAATAAAATTCCAATTTTCGTGAGGATTAGAATTAAGATACTCTAGGTACTTTAAATGTATACGAAAGTGGGGGGGGGGGCTGTAAAAATTGGACCAGTAACATTTCTGGCAACATCCACAGAATAGTATTCTATGTGCACTTATGAGCAAATATTAACTGTCAAAAAGAGCTTTTCATATTTTGCGCACTCAATTCCCTTAAGCGCCTGGATTATTAAGAAAAAGTTCGGATGTGACCTGGTAAGTTTTTTTTTCCAAATTCCAATTTAATTTATACAAAAAATCTTAACAGTGCGCGTACTATTAGGTTCATTATATTTTACCAAATAAATTTTTCAGCTAAAGATATATTTAGTTCCCAAAGTGAAACTGATAACTCATCCGAATCGGAAGATGTCTGAGTATACTCAACTCAGTGCTCAGTTTACAAATACGAGCATCTTTCCTTTTTTTCTGTCTCAAAAAAAAAAACTAAGCAGACACACTCTGCCAGTCAAGTACAGATACTTTTTTCTATATTCATAGCCATCTAGTAGCTACATATAAGAGTGGTAATCTGTATCCTCATCATCAGTCGAGAGCATTGAAAATGAAATGCTATAACTATAACTATAACTATATGCAAATTAGCAGGGAAAATCCCAAACAAATTACGATGCAGATCGACAGACTCCATCACTGCGCCATTGCCATAAAGAAGATTCACTTTCAACTCAAGAGATTACCTCTTCCAAATGCATACTCGTACAATGGAATCTAAATAATGCAGTCCGTTAAGTTCCTCGATATATCGTCTTCAAAGCTTCAGCTTATCTTCCGTTTCTGTTTTCTATCATTTATTCGAATAAGTACACTTTTAAGTGTACATGCTTTGGCTAAGTCATGTGCATTTCCATTTCCATTTCCACAAAGCGTAATTTGAACTCTGCTGAACACTCTGGCTGATGATGCTATGAGGAAGAAGAAAATTAGCTTCAAATGATTATTATTTCTTTTTTTTAAATTTTTTTCTCGACTGTCCACACAGACTACTTGGAGAGTCAGTCCACTTGAGAAAGAGTGTTACGCCCAGACATTAGCATTCACATTGCACTCGATTTCATTTTGGCCCAGTGACAGATTTTGTTGGGTGATAAAAATGGCAACATGACACATGAACGCATTTGCTCGTTTTACTTTTCAAAACCAATGTAAACTGTCAAACGTGAGCAGAATGAAAGTGACATTTTTGCTTAAATTTATACTCGAATTTTAGCGGAGGTGATAAATTGATGGAAATGTGGCATTTAGGAGGTACTTGTGCCAAAGTTTACACTCACGCATTTGACATTTGGCAGTTTGTGTCTATTGTTTATTTTTTATTTTCCTTTTAACTGAGATGATTAATAATGTAGATTAACTTTCTTTAAAATTATGGGGACTTTTTACATAAGCTTATGTTAAAATAAAATTTAATATCAAATGGCGCAATAGGAAACTTCACGAATCTGTCAACGTTAAAAGTGACAGTTGACATTTTGTGAAAACTCTCAGATGCAAAATTAAAAAGCAAAAAGAAAAAAGTAGTCTTTTATATTTAATGAAAATTTGTTCTTAACATTGATATATGTACATAATGTAATACGCCTTGAAAACCCGCAGTGTCAAAGTTTAAATGCACAAAAAAGTTCAATTTAATGGAGATGCAGTTTTAGAGTTATGTGCTGGATATTGATTTATCTTGAATAAAATCTTTTTTAAGAGATCAGATGAGATGAGCAAAAAATGATCGAAGACTTATCGATAATGGATGGAAAATGGGTCAAAGGATTGTGACTGGATTTCCACGAATTATGTTGAAAATAAAATAGTGTAAATGTCAAACTTGCCCCTAATTAAAAACCGCAAAAAACTCTTAAAAGTATTTCTTCTTTTCACGGCAGAGTAGAAGAGCTTATATAAAACCATTGATTTTCATTTATTACTGCAAATAATTTTATTCGATATTTCAAGCCTAGGAAAAAAAAAATATTCTTATATGAAAATTTCACTTTTGCTTGGATGTAAGTATAAACTGGGCTTTATTAATAAACACACAAAAAAAAAACATCAACACCAATAGTAAGATCTGTTTATTAAAACCTATATTTTATAAATCGAAACTAGTGCAATTTAGTACAATTTTATTTTTTTTTAATATGAATCTTTGACATATCTTTGGACTAAATTCATAAAAAATTTTCTCATATTATCAATATTAAATTCAATCATCCACAGGCTTACTTTTTATTTCAGTTGGCAACTGAAAAGGAACGATGGGAAAATTGCTTGGTATAAAATTTTGCACAATATCAAAGCCAAGTTGTGAATTTTTCTTATCAGTTTTCATTGAAACATTTCCTTCTATAATATCTGAAATATTTGGATGAAGAATATCACCTGGACTTGCATCTGGACTTAGATCAATTTGAAATTTATCCATAATTGTATCTACAAGAAGTGGAGGTAAGGTTCCAGAAGTTAGATTAAATGCAGGAATTTCCGTAGAAGTGGTTACTGTTGTTGTTTGTGATTCAGTAGAAGATGACAATAGATCATCCTTGTTTAACTTTTTCTTTTTAGTTCTATAACCATTTTGATCAGCTACATAATTTATAACTGTAAATATTCCATCAGCACGCAAAAATCCATATGATCCAGTTACAATGCCATTAGAGAGTTTTGTTTCATTTCTAAATTGAATATTTTTTGTTGGTTTATCTTCAATATGATAGCCAAACTCATACGTTCCAGGTCCTAGAAAAAAAAAATTGAAATTTTATTCAAAGACACTTTTTCGTGATTTCACTGTTAACCAATGCAATCAATTTTTAATGCATACCTTGAGGTTCTTGATAAAAGTACGATGTCTGTTTAGGAGTTGCTGAAGTTAAATTCGTGTTAGCCTGCAAGCCTGCTGTAGTTAAATTGGCACATACTTGGTGTTGCAAATAAGGCGTTGCTAAAATGAACTGAAATAATAAAAAGTTATTGCCATTGTCAAAATTGATGGGTATATTATGAAATAAATATTGACATTCGATGACAATCCTTAGGTAACCATCAAAGGAGAATTATGCTAGACGTGGCTTAAGTTATAGTTTGCTAAGTGACTTTCTTGGATTATAATGCCTTTTAAAGTATGTTTATAAACAAAATTTTTCAAAAATTTGTCAGATGGTGCTGAATAAATTTTTAACTGAAGCAATGGTGTGTTTTTCAGTCATATCCTGCCTTTGTGAAAGAGGAATATAAAATTCTTATTTAATGAAATGAAATGAAAAAGCAATTGGGAAAAAAGTTTTGCAAACAAAATTGAAAGCCTATGCCCATCGCACAATGAATAATGGTTTTTATTTGTTTTATTAGCTTTTAATGGCAACTTTTCCAGTGCAAAATCATCCTATTCTCGGGGTTAAATCGGAGCTAACTACAGAAACGTGTATTTTAGTCAATTGAAATCCTAAGCTCACGGTGAGTTAACTCAGGGACCAATTGAGGGCCTTTTCCGTCTTGGCACCATCTTGATTTCGGTTGTGAAAGTCAATGACTGTGTCATTTCCGTTGAGGTCTTTATTCCGATATTTAAAGGCATAAAAGGGTAATATCCATAGTGTCGCACTTTAAATTTTGTCAATTGAAAGATAAAGTTAGTCTTTAACTAACAAACTGTTCTTGAGTTAACTTGGGGTTATTTTTTTTCGGGAATAGCTATTAGCTAACTCTGAACCAGCTCAGGGTTAACCCTGGGCTAAAAGAACTGGCCCATTTTCTTGTATTCACAATATTTTTAAAGTAACCCACCCTTTAACACTTTTCGAGTGGAATTTTAAAGATGAAAAAATTAATAAATAATTGAGCATCTGTCTTATATTTGAAACGAGCTTGTTTGTATAACAGAAAACAGATTTAAATATGGTCCGTTCTCTATATTCAATAAAGAGAACTGGAATAAAGCCAAAATTCAACCTGAATCGTGGTAGAAGTTAAAAATAATTCCTGAAATTTGTTTGTTTAAAAAAAAAAAAAAAAAACACTCTGAATAAGGTTAAAAAAAACAGCAACTCACAATAAGAAATGTATAAATCATTTTAAAAATAGTTCTCTGATTGTTCATGCTACACTTAAGGCACTTCTTTGTTCCACAAACTTTGAATGGTATCTGGAAATCGATTCACTTCTAAATAATTTCTTATCCAAAATAAATTTGGAAGCAAATCCATCCATCGTGTCGCGTCGTCGGCTACTTGAGTAGCCAATTAAAATAACTATGTGATTATTCTCTTACATATGGCTACCCAAATAGAGTATCTATCTAATGAGTTATTTGAACATACTCATGGAAGTGTGAAAAAGCGTTTGGAAAAAACTAAAGACAGTCACAGATTAATTATCACTGAAAAGTACTTGAGATCGTTTAGAGCGGTCTACTTTGGCAAAAGAATTATTTCTGCTAAGCTTACGTATATACCAATAAGGTCTTGAATTCGAATAATTTTAAAGTTATTTTTCTGTGATATTTTAATTATTTAGTTCAACAGTAAGAATTCATATGAATGATGTATGCTTCATACATTGTACCAATAGGTAACAGATTAATATAGTTTATACAGTGTTGTGAATTTTCAATCGCTATACCATACCTAGTCTTAAATTTAAATAAATAGACGACTTAAGGTATACAATTTCCCAAAAAAAAACCAGAGGTTGGGATACTATTAGAAACTTTTTATAAAATACCAAAAATCTCTAAAACATTCGTGCAAATACGAATCTGACTTTTTGTAAATAAGAAATTAAACTCTATTTAATTATCCCTTTAATATTTTTATATTAAGATCTTTAATTGTGTAAGAATTGCCATACCCACAAAAGGTGGTATACTTTTGGAGCCAACAAGAAAGACAATACATTTTTTTTTTGTTGCTCGTGGAAGCTATGTACATACTTTTTGTTTGCAATGAATGTTTTTTTTTGCAAGCAAATCATTTTTCGTTTTTCTTAAGACTGACTGGTAGAAAAAAGTAGTTTTACTACTGTTTGAAGAAATTTCTTGAAAAACTTAGTACTGCCTAGCTCTAGGTTATCTCTCACTGTGACAAAATTCTCGAATAGTCTGTTTCCAAAAGGACTTTAATGTTCAAGAATAAATTTCAGGATTTTGAAAATAATTTTGATGTTGGTTGGTGTGAAGGAGCATTCAAATTGTTTACCCCGAATGTTATGTTAATGAATTGTTAAATGCCACGAGAATTGCCTGTGTTGATCCATTATTTAGCCCCGCAACCAGTTTACTTCATTGCATACACATTTGTAGCCTTTGGGTGGGAATTAAAAAAGTGCTGATTTCAGATTCTTCAATAGCAGTGATAACTTTATTTTCAGTGCATTTACTATAAAAAATCTCAGAACAAAGTAGGTATTTTTAAGAAAACTATTGCAAGACAAAACTGAAGTTTACACTAACCCTGTTTTAGTGTACTTTTATCATCTCGGTTCTCAAAAATCACAAAAGAGCCCTTATGTTGTCAAGATAAGCAAGAAAAAAAATTTCTGTTTCAAAAACAAAAGAATTTCAAGGCAGCACTTTAATACACAACAAAAAAACTATTCAGAACTCATGTCACTTTGACAGTTTTTTCTTTACTTCAACTCGCCCCAACAAAAACCCTAGATCTATTTCAGGACGAGTTCAGGATGAGTTCAGGGTGACCCTGAGTCACACGGAATTATTGGGCCAGGGTAAGTTCAGGGTTTTCAAAAAACGCTAACGTATTTTTTTTTTTTAATTTTTGATTGAAGTTTGCTGATGAAACTTCGACAGCTGTGTTTCTAAATATTCATATTTCATTCATATTTTCATATTCAACATGTATGCAACATTCGAAATCACAATTCCTAACATAAATTAATAAAAACACACATACACATATATACACATATTCACAGACACACACACACAAACACAAACACACACATATAGTCCCAAGCCCGAAGATTCCCCCATAAAGAGGGGGAAGGGGTAGGAAATGGGGGGGAGGGGGGCATGTAAAAAAATTAAGTTGAGAGCTTTTTGAAGTCATTCGATTCATTTTGCATACATAAACTTATCACAAAAATAGCAGTTTTTATTCCATGAGTAGAGTTATTGCCTTGCAGCCATCACAAGGAGTTTCAATTCAAACCGTTACAACTTGAAAAGGACTGATTTTCGGACCCAAGTTCTATGAGCACTTTTAGTCACTAATACATAATCAACTCAATACCTAAATTTCTGCCAATTTAACTGGACCCACTCTTTCATACAAAATATTGAATGAGGTCCTTTGGTCCAGTTTTTCATGATTTGTTTTGTAATTTCAAAGCGTCCGTAAGAAATAAATTTGCTTTCACAAACTGTACTTCGTCAACCTATAATTTATAGGTAAATTGTGAAGGAACAAATTAAAGTATCAAAAATTTGTTTAAAAAGTAAGCACAAATAATTCCAAATTATGTTACTTTGCGACTAACTCCCTTCTAGCTACAAAATTAAAGAGACTAATCTCTATTTAAGAGAAAAAACGGCAATTGAACGCAACAAAATACAACAGATTATTTTAAGTGCTGCCAAAGCCTCTTTTAACTTTATCATCCTATCTATAATGTAAACTATCATTGTGTATCTACCGTTAAATACTGACTGTAGTTCATTTGGCCAGCGCACATGTTCGCACAATTCTTCCGCCAGAAAACTCAGTATTAAGAAAAGGGAAACAAAGTGTATGGAGTGAAACGGTTTAAAAACTCTACCACATTTGGAGTGCAAAAACAAAGTAGGTAACGAATACACACACAAGTCTTACTTTTTGAGGCCTGAAAAAAAATACTACCACAATACACATACAATACATTTTTCTATCAAAATGATTTATCCCATTCGCATGTGCGCTTGCGGTATAGTATGAAACCGGTTTTTCACCCGGAAATGGGGCGCTAGCCCACTGCCTCATGTGTGAAGTTCAACAATTAAATTCAAGTCCTTAAATTTATTTTGTTTACGAAATTAAAAATGAGAGCAATTAAAAATATACAATCTTTTGAAAAAATTGTTGTTGTTTTTTAAACTTTGGTATGCTGAAACCGAACAAGCTGTACACGATTCCTTCATCCAGATCGAGCAGGCGGCACAAAATCTGGGGCTGCACATTAGTGAAGGTAAAACAAAGTACATGGTGGCGTCGAATGCGAGAAGAACAGTTGGTCAAACAATCAAGGTAGCGGAGCACGAATTTGAAGTGGTGCAATCCTTTAAATACCTTGGGTCAACAGTAGCAGCCGATAACAATATAGAAGAAGAAATACGCGGGCGGCTTCTCAAATCCAACAGAGCCTACTACAGTCTGTCAAAGCTATTCAAATCTAGAAATCTAACCATAACTTCAAAACTGCTGCTGTACAGGACCATGGTCCTGCCAGTACTCATGTATGGATCCGAGACTTGGGTGCTTAGCAAAAGGCACTGTGACCTCTTAGCCGCGTTCGAGAGAAAAGTCTTACGGAGAATTGTTGGCCCCATATGTGAGGAAGGACGATTCCGGAGACGGTACAACCATGAGTTGTACGCAATCTACCTTGAAGCAGACATAGTGACAAAAATTAAGCTCGGTAGACTCCGGTGGGCAGGGCACCTAGCTCGAATGAGCGAAGAGGAACCTGCTCGGAAAGTCTTTTGTGGTACATTCTATGGTAGACGGCAGCGTGGTAGACCATGCTTGCGCTGGAGAGATGGCGTAGACCAGGACGCCCGAAGCCTTGGGGTGCGCAACTGGATGGCGTCGGCTCGAGACCGGGATAGGTGGAGAGACTTGTTAAAAGAGGCCAGGACCGGACCCCGGTTGTCGAGCCGATGATGATGATGATGCTGAAACCGTTATTTTTGGTCCCACAAAAATAATATATAAAACATGTAAACAACCATACTTCAAGACTTATGAAGATAAGAGTTTGAAACTATTTTTTTTTAACTATCGATAGGTCCAAAATTTTATTTACTAAGCAAGGGCGATTGACATTTAAAAACAAAAAATGTTAAGTAAATCGATCCATATTAATATTAGCGACTGAATAATTTTTTCAATGATTTGTAGCGATTCGGCTAAAGAAATATTATGAAAAATGTTACATCTTTTCCCAACACATATTAATTGTAGTAATCAGAGGGTATGAGTGAAAAACAGCAAACAAAAATAAAAAACTGATTCAAAAGAATTAAAAACATTTGATAGCTGTTTTTTTCTAACATTTTAGGAAAATCAAAAAATTCATACTGATTTTTCAAAGATGGACTTATTTGTTTTCAAATTAAACCTGCATTTTTTTTTTGCTAAACCTATTTTTCTTCAAAGAACTAACAGCAATTTTTTTTTCAATATTTTTATTCATTTTACTTTTTTTAAGTCGTTTATTTATTTACAATACAAAGAATACATTACATTTTCATCATAATATACAATTATTTCAAAAAGGCACACCCTGTCTATAACCACAACCGGGCATACAGTTGGGCCTATAACAATAAAGATATAGCCTCACAAAATGCATATACAAATTGAAATATTGAAAAGTACAAAATATATAAAATATATATATAAAATAAAATATATAAAAATATGTATATAATACAATATTGTTTAATAATATTAAATGAAAATGAAATTTTAAAAATGAAATCATAGACAAAAGCTGTTTATGTTTAAATAAAATAAAGGAAGAAAAATTCATAGGTAGAAGAAAAATATAAAAAAAAGTTTCTTTTTCATTAAATTTAAAGAAAAAAAATTATTTAACAAATAAATTTCTTTGCAAATTAGCTGAGACACATTACAAAATTGAAAACTTATTAACAAAAGTGTCAACTCAATTTTTAACAAAAAAAAAAAACACCAAGGAAGAAGACATTAAATTTATTAATACTAACAAAAATGTAAAAAAAAAAAACAAATACATCGAGGACGTTAAAACATAAAAACAAATTGAAAAAACTTGCTTTCAATATGTTAGATGAATTAAAATCTCTTAGCAATTTATTTTCTTAATAATGCACAATGTCCGGCACAGTTGCGCATAAAATTCATAAAAATCGAGAAAAAACTATCACAAGATTTCTACATAAATTAGTTCCGTCGCCGTCGCTCGTTGTCGCAATCGAATAGAATTAAGCCTGGCTTGCGGCAAACAACAAAACAATGACTGACTATGCTGAATGAAAATTTAAGCTTTAAGAAAATGACAGCTGAACTGTCAGATTATGCGAAAATTTTCATTTTTCATCATTTTGTTAAATCGGTGGTGATGCAAGTCTGGCTGGAGGAAAAAAATGCAAAGAAAAACATTAATACTGCACTATTGTAATTATACTACATTTTTCACATTTTCTTTTTCCTTTTAACATTCGCATTGATGTCAAAGTGTGACATAAATATTACACAACACAGATGAAAAAAGACACATTACAAACAAAAGAAGAAGAAGAAAAATAATAAAAGCAAAGAAGAACTATACACAAAAGTGGTAAAGAGAAATTGCGCGCGCATAAAAAATATTATGAAATACATAGAAGAAGAAGAAGAAGAAGAAGAAGAAATGAGAAGAAATGAAAAGAAATAGAATAAAAGATCATGTTTTATGACTCTTTTTTGATAAATTTTATATCACTTACGATTACGAACGCCTCGACACAACTCTTTCGAAGTCATGCAAAGAAAAACATAGAATAAACATAGAAAGTGATTAGAAAATAAAATATTACTTACATCACTATACACACGAACGAGAAGAAGCATAATTAATTAAAATTATTATAAAGTAAACAAACAAAAGATAATAAAATAAAATAATCTACAATGATGAACGATGAACGGTTTAATGAATGAGAGTTTTTGTGGCCGCTTGGTGTTGTTGATATCATTCTCACACATAAAGTAAGCAATGTTTCATTGGGTCAGTGATGTGTTTGAGTTGAATTGAGATTGAAAGTGACTCCTTAGCGGTAATGGTGCAATAATCCAGCGTGGGCATGAGAAAGCACTGGAGCATGAGCAATGACTGGCACAGCAACCTTTGTTGGGGCTGATTTGTGAACGATGGCATTGAAACCGTTGTGATCGTCGGCAGTGTAGTCAACTGTACGCACGGAACCATCAGGTTCGACAAGGGAGTATTGACCCTTCACAACATCACCATCACGTTCTTCGGCTTGTGATTTAATATCACCAGTATGGGGATCCTTGATTCCATAATTGAAAGAGTACTTGGGATAGGCCTGCAAAAATTAAATAAAAGAAAAAAGTTTTACTGGAGGAGGAAAAACACAAAACAGTTTTTAACTTACCACAGGCTCAGGAGCAACCGCATGTGCAAGGACAGGGCCATGTGAGAGTAACGCTGGAGCACCATAGTGACCCAATTCAATTGGGATGGCTTGCGCTACACTGACGAAGAGAACGATGGCAATAACGTACTGAAAATGGGAAAAGAAGTTGGGAAAATGTTTAAAGAAATTTAAAAATAAAGCAGTATCATAAAACATTAAAAAAAAGCTTTAAAGGCTTAATGTGTGACGTTTATTTGGCAGATGATGGCTGTTTTACCCAGCAATGAGGTGTTATTATATATAAATTTCCTTCTAGTTTAATTTGATGAAGATTTTTCGTGTTCTTCAAGAATATGTAAATCAAATGCAGGACTTGATTGTTTGTAAACTTGTTCTTTCAAATTTTAAGCTAATTTGTATCCTTTCTAATTTGCCCAAATTTTTGTTAACTTATCACTTATTTGTATAAATTTATATTGCAATAAATATTAGGTATTTAATAAGTAAATGAGAATATTGTTCAGAATTTGAGGGTTAAGGCACACTTTTAAATTAAAAAGATCAACTTTGCTCCTTTTTAAAACCCGTTTATAGTTGCCTAAAAGCTCAAAACTATCTAAGTAGAAATAAAAACCAGTGCTGTCTCCAACTGTCAACTATTTAAGTGTCCTGCGTTTTAATGA
The DNA here is from genome assembly GCA_946251815.1 of Dasysyrphus albostriatus. Taxonomy (NCBI): domain Eukaryota; kingdom Metazoa; phylum Arthropoda; class Insecta; order Diptera; family Syrphidae; genus Dasysyrphus; species Dasysyrphus albostriatus. The sequence goes on from OX276336.1 coordinate 147,928,625, forward strand.
TTGAGTACAAAATATTTCATGTCTTTTGCTTTACCGTGACAATAAAGCATTGAAGATATAAAATATAAGAATGTGTGAAAAAGTACTCTAAAAAATTGAGTTATTGTTTGTTAAACAATTAGCTTGAAAATATTATTTGAATGCAGTATTATTTATTTCTAACTATAAGAACCAAGTCTTAACAAAAAGGGGCATATCCAAAGATATTGCTTAAGCTCTAGTGTTGTCAAAGCAACATCTATGAATAAGCTCTAATAAGGTAAGCCATCGACGGAATGATGGTAATACGTAACGCAAACAAAAACATACTCGTATTTTGGACAAAGGGCAAATTTCTGTTTTCGTAATTTTTTTTTCGCCATGTCCAAAAATGCAGTTTGTTTTAAGTGCCTAGGATATCACAGCTGTGAAGCTCAATCGAAATTGTTGGGAGTGTTCTTTGAGGAAATGTAGAGTAAATCTATTCATCCGTTTAGGATTAGCTATGGCATTTTCGATTGGCAGTGCAGAATGCGTGTAAACACTTCTGAAAGTGTTCTATTGGCATTCAGAATGACAGTTTTTCTCCTGAAAAAAGGAAAAAACGTTTCTGAATTTGATATCAGAATCAAAACCAGAACTACTCATACATTCAAATATATAGTTGTCAAAGTGTTGTCAAATACTGCTAAAAGTAACATTTTAGTAAACAAAAGTAAATTTCACACATTTTCCTGGTTGTTAGGACAATTTTCCTATTTTCTCAATAGAAAATTATCATATTCCACCATAATTGTGTCCGCCAAGTTTGCAAATGTGTAGAACTATTTGCATGTGACTGTCAGTTTTATTGGCGTTTCGAATCGGAGAGTTCTTCAAAATTGCCACTTGAAAAGGCCATTAAGCTTGATTCACAGCCGCACGGACTCATGGCCGTCATAATAAAAGTAATTTAAAAAAAAAAATACATGCTAGCTCTTTTGTTTGTTTTTTTTTTTATCACAACTGAAAAGTTTAGTACTTTAAAAATTAAATAATGTTAAAAAAAAAACTAGCCAAAGTAAATGTTCTGTTCTCAGCTCAAAAAATGTAATTTTATTTTTACAAAAGACATCTCACGAATTTAAAATTGACTTTCACAATCTATTTACTTGTTTTCACTAAATTTAAAGTCACCATTGACAACGAACAGTTAGAAAATATTGTTGTGAATTTACTTCAATCTTTTAATGGCAAATCTAATGGAGGGTGAGTAAATTTGTGCTCATATTTACATTCCAATTTTTAATATTTAAAAATATCAAATATGCTTGGGTAGCTGCTACAAAATCTATCCTTATATAGTTAACTAAGCAGCTTGTCTATCTATCTCTCCAAAGATTTTCATAATTTATATACGTACATTAACTCTCCATTAAATTTAATGGTAGCATTATTGCCCATACAATTTTAGATGCTTTCTATTTTTAATTGTAAAGACTTTAATTGAAGTTAAAGACATTGATGCAAAGTGTGACTTTTGGAATTAAAAATTGTTAATTGAATTAAAATAATTTAATTTAAATAAAACCAATACAAACACGTGACCTTTAAAATTTAGAATGACTTAAATTCGTTAAAGTGTGATGTTTGAAAAAAAGGTGTATAAGATTTGATTAAGTTTAAAGTTAAAATGTATTCAAAACTTTCAAATGCCAAATTAAAATCCAAATTGTAAAATAAGTATTGGCAAGTATTTGAAAATAATTATTCTATGACTTAATTGTATTTCTAAAATATCTTTTTTCATTTAATAACTTTTCATTTAAAATATAAAAACCCCATGAAATACACTTAAAATTCAAAACGTGTTCACTCATAAAAAACTCGGTCCTTAAGGTAAACATTTAGAGAAAGCTTAGTTTTGGAATCACTTTTAGTTAAACTTATTGCTTTTAATACTTGAACTTTAATAATTTGGGTTGATTTATGTCACTGTTTATATTTAATATTGTTAACATAAACATAAAACACTTATGGATATGGTTTTGTCCTTTACACTAGTTCTAAGCAATATTTGCAAAACTGTTTCAAATTAAAAAAAAAATTCCGTACCTTCATATTGGTTGTTTTAAGCTTTTTTTGTATAAAAAAGACAAGAATTTAAAAAGAATTAACTACAACGAAAACCGATCCCAAGTACTACAACACACACTTTACACAACGACTAAAGTTACACGAATCTCTTCCTAAGCTGGTGATTATCTTCTAGTTCTCGAACTGTGAACCTGATGTAATCCGTTTGTAAGATACTGTTGAACTGATGCCAATTTCGATGTCCAAAACCATTTATATAGGCGAAATTTTCAAATTCTTTGCAAAAAACAAAAACTAAAAACTTTGCAACCAGCTGTTTGAGATTGAAACACACGAAAATAGGGGAGGATAAAAGTTCAACATATCTGCAAAACTACGCACTGCACTAGTATACACCATGACTTATTCAATTCCATGCAATCCATAGTATAAAGGTAAATTGCCAGTGCAATGTGCATGTGCATCTGTGTGTTAATACCTGGCATCCCTCCACACACAAAGCGTCTTTCTCTCCTCCTCGATTAAAAAATGTATCTATGAATCCTAATGCTTTTCTTCGTTTTAGACACTTTTTTCATTCATTTTTATCTTCAATTTTTCCCCTGAATGCAGCAGCACAATCTTCAAGACTTTGAATCCCCACCCCTATTCGGATTCAAAGACACGTTTCTGCAGCTCCAATGTGGCGGCGCGGCGTGGTTGTTGTAATGTCGAAGAGCATTTGTGGTGGTTGGTGGGCATATAGGTTTATGCCACTTTGGGATGCTGAGTAAATGGGATCCGCTGCGCATGCGATACCTAAACGTGATTTTTTTTTCCTATTTTCGTCGGTTGTTATATTTTTTACCAGATGACAATTTTTTGAACTAGTTTAGTTTATTTGAATTAAGCCAAGTAACTATGTTAACCCACATGCTAAGGAGCATAAATCGCAAGTATTGAACCATCTATGGCCATAGAGGTTTGGGTCCAACTTGCATTTGTTGGAGGACTGTTTTTCATAACCAATTGTGGTGTCACCACCAATGGTGTTTAAAGCAAAAATATGCAACTCCATGAGAGATTCATAAAAGTAATGGAACGGCCATCGCCATATCATATCGATCGCTTTAATGAGTTGTTGTTTACGTGATCTAGTTTTGAAGATAAGAATTTTGTGAATTTGTTATTCGTACTTAAAATGATTGATGAAATTTGTTATTGGCATAGTTGTATTAACCATTTAAAGCAATTGTTTTTCTTTCAGTACAAAGCAATATGTGTAAAGACTTTAAATTTCAATTTAAGCTAATGAGTGGTTATTGAGTATTCCCTCTGGACAGAGAGTCACTATGACGTATGTGGAACTTTTTTTGATCAGTTTTCTGCTTATTACTATTTTTGGTTATAATGTGAGTAGGGTAAATTAATATTTAAATATAATTGCTCAAGTGTTTTTCTTTAATGAGAATAAAATTATGAGCTAGATTGAAAATTCAAAAATGTGTCCTTAAATAATTCCATATCGGGAAGTGAATCTTTGCTTGACCCAATGAAAAATTGGCATTTTTTTAATATTTCTAAAAATAGAAAAGCTTTTAATATAAGCAAATTTTGATTGAGATATGTTGAAATAACAAAACATTCTCGTTGGTTAAGACATTTGGCGGAAAAGCCTACAAACACAAAATGTTCTTCCAAATTATGCTCCAAAAAAATGCTCAAAGGAAAAAAAATAATGAAATTGGGGTAGTTTTTTATAATGTAATTATGTTTCACCGAAATGAAAAAAGTACCAGACATAAATGAAAAAAAAAATCCCTAGCTTGTTTCGTCATTTTTTTTAATAAAATAAAATTAAAATTAAATCTACTTTGGAGAAAAATACAGTTATGTTGGGCCTTATATCATTTTTATTAGCAATGTTCAAAGGTACTATAGGGCAAGTATTGGATTCGGGAGCGGGTCGGAATTCTGGTTTTCTAAATTCTGTTTAGTCAAAATTCAGCTTTTTCTTATAAATTCTGTCTGGTCGAAATTCTGTCTGGTCAAAATTCTGTCGGGCCAAAATTCTTTGAATGCAAAATTCTGTATATCAAAATTCTGTACGTGCAAAATTCTGTATTTTAAAATTCTGTCTGGTCAAAATTCAGTTTTCCCAAATTCCTCAACCTACAGCCTAAAGCAATTTTCTTCAATTTCATTATGTTTTTTAGTTCGCTAGAGGAAAAATTGAATTTCTTCATGCTCCAAAAATAACGGTTATTGTTATACAACCGTAAGGTAAAACCTTATTTATCTCAAACAGCTTCAACGATTTTGATAAAAAAAAAAATCACCAAATAATCGACCAAAAACTGTTATGAACAGTTTTCCAATATAATGTTTTATTTTGATTTTCGATTTTCTCATGAATGGCTCTACCGATTTCAATCAAAACTTTTATGCAGTAGCTTTTTTGATAATTCAATATTTCAAAAATGGGTTACTGAATTTTTTTCGAAATTAGATTTATAAGTGTATATTAAAATGTATTCAAAACTGGCATGCGAAAATTTTTTTCTCTAAAATGTTCCCAAAATTTTAAATATAAAAATTTGTTTTTAAGTAAATTTTTAAATAATCAAATTTTTACGAGTTGTTTTTACAATCTTAAGATTGATTAAAATTGCTTTTTATATTCGTCTCTATGATTGCTTGCATATTTTAAAATTTCGTTAGTTCCAATCTTGAACTTGAAAGTAAGAGCAAGTATTTGCGATCCAGTCGTGCATTTCATTTCTTTCGGGTCTTATATCCTTGGGCTAAATCTCGCAGATCAAAGAATTTTCGTTGTTGTTATTTTGTTTTTTGGCCTTATTTCATTTTTGCTTTAGGATGCTATTTGTCTGAACTCAGGGTTTCAATCACCGATCTACTTCTTTTCAAATGAAAAAAACAAACTGACATTATTGACTGTCTAAACGGAAACTAGAAGAACAGGAAACTGAAAATTTTTGAGTTCAAAAAGCCAAAGTGGATTGAAGACACCTTTAGAAGCAGATTTTATCTACAAAAACAATTTTGATGGTCTTAAAGTGTCTTAACGGAATTATTGGTGAAACATGGGAAGCCATTGCTGATGATTCAAGAGAATTAAGGAGCTCCACAAGTGTAGTTGATACCTCGTCCTTAGTCTTTGATCACGTCAATAAAATTTTAATGCCTGAACATCTCTCTCATGCTTTCGTGATAACATCTGTCTTAAAATTTCAGAGCATGTTCAGAATTTTTCCGAAAATTTCAAATTGACATATTTCAGGAGAGTACTCTTTGTACTTTATTTTCACTTCTTACACTCCAAAAGCATTCTATTGGATGTTTTAAGAAATGTTTTTGAAGTGCTTTTCATTTCCCATTAAATAAATTCCTTCGAACACACACAGTTTTTCATTGGATCACTTGTCAAAAGTGATAAATTCGTGAAAAATCCATTTTTAAAGAAATATATTTTTTATAAGTGTTCGCATAAATTTGTATTCCTAATATTCGAATTTATTTTATAAGTATAGTGAGAAATTATGCAATTTCTTAAATCGATCGTTTAATATCCCCAAAACATAAATATTTACCTGCCTGACGATTTTTTTATCACCGATCTCCATCAAACCCAATCTGTCACAATTTTGCGCTCAGAGATAAAATTATCAGCTCCATAACGACACTCTGCGCCATTAATGACAAACACACAGAATTTATTATGTCATTTTAATTACCCAATGAGATTGTGTCTTTATCTCGATTGATTGATCTTTCGTTTTAATCGACGACACGAAGCAACGATGACGACGGCGACGACGACGGACGGCAGCCGTTGAAAATTATAAAATCCTCTGTTTACCCTGAATGATGGTGGTGGCGTAGTGCATTCCAAAGCTTTAAGCTGTGCACACAATAATTTATAATAATTATTAAAAAGGCATTCGGGATTGTTCCAATTTTACTATTACTTTCCATAATAGGCCAGTGTAACAGTGCCCCAGAGCAGCATTTGCATTAAGGTGAACGTACTTAGTCTGAATCCAGTTGTTGTTGGGGCAAGAATCGTTGTCCACTTTTTTTTGTGTGCTGCATGCGCGGTCTGCCAAGTAGGGAAACAACACGAACAAGTATCCACAAAGAGCAGGCATAGAAATAATAAAAAAAAAACGTATCCACAAGATACAAGATGATGTACCCTCCGTGTTCAATGGTAGTGCTGGGAAATTATGCCAGCCATAGTGAGATTGCATAACTATCGGATCGCTTATATTGAGACAGAGAGGTTAAACTCAACGCCAGCACCTCGAAGTAATTCAACCTACTCCAACCTCCAGAGTTTGATCTTTTTTTTCTTTTTTTATTTGCCTGCAAATAGTTTTCACATCGAGGAGCTCTCTGGCTCAACTACTCAGGTTAGTTGTTGTAGGTGTTCAGGCAACAAGGCTTCGTCTGGTTCGTTTATTTTAAGGTCTTAACATAGATTTCATCAGCAAACTATAGACTAGCTATACAAATGGCAGTAAAATCAAACAAAAGCTGCTTAAGAACATCATTTGAAGATTTTATTGCAACTGTGCCGATCGATGGTTGCAAGTTTTTGTAAGTATAAGTAGGAGGCAAGAGGATCGCCAATTCCATCGATATAACATCGACTTTGGAATCGATTGAGTGCTAATCAATAGCGAGATCATTTTTTTTTTAGATTTTTCAACAATTGAAATTCTTCTTGAGATGTTCACAAGACGACTGCTGAAGGCTGCGTTGTGAATTGAAGATCTTTTGTGGAGGAGACATCCTAGCAATAACAGCAGCTGGCGTTTGGTGTATGGTGTTTTGACGCATGTTTCTCCAATAAATTATTGAAGGCATATTAAAATTAAATGCCAAAATTATCTACTTGTGAGGAGATTATGTTATTGAGTGGTTAATTATGAAGAAAAATGGTTTTGATGGCTGAAGTATAACTTTTATATGGGAGAAGTTTTCAATTGTGTTAACCGAAATTATTACAGTAATAATAATTTACTGGAAAAGCGTTAGTCTTTAGTTAGTTAGTCCTTAGACAGAATGCCAACATTAATGTGTAGCTAGATATAGTCATTCAAAAATATGTGAAACTAATTATCAAAAAGGTTATTTGCAAGACACATAGCACCTTAGACAGAATTCCAACATTAATGTGTAGCTAGATATAGTCATTCAAAAATATGTGAAACTAATTATCAAAAAGGTTATTTGCAAGACACATAGCATTTGGATAAGCTGATAAAGGTATTTGAACTTATGATAAGTCTGTCTTTTCCTTTAAATTTTTCCTTTTTGTCACAAAACAAAAACAACAGGTCGCTTGTTCCATATTCAATAATTCTGTAGAACATCATAATCACATCAGGATTGAAAAAAAAGCATATTTTTCTTAAAACGGCTCTTAAAATATTGATAAAAAGAAGGTGTGGTTTGGATTTGTGTCTTAGGTGATCCATGAGAGTGGTGGTCTTTCGGTGTTTGTAGGTCACTGAAAACGTCTATCAAGAAGTAATAATGTAACAAAATCATGCGGCTTATCAAAAGTTTCCGATCCTTGTTTGATCCGTATCTTATAAGTATTGCATCCGGATTCCATATTTCAATTTCCATGTCCATATTAGAAGACATTTGTATCTTCAAAATAGAAAAATTACTTAAATATTACGAATAACAAAAAAATAAGTATATTTTTGTACTCACATAATAAATTTAGCATCCAAATTGAAATTAATTGCGTTCGTATTATATTTAACTATCTATACTTTCAGGTTATGAGCTTAAAAGCAAGTACAGTCATGAAGACCAGAAGCCAAACGATGGTAACTAGCTGTCATTATTTTTTAATACTGGTTCATAGGCACGATAATTACTTACAAAAGTCAAATTAAATAACTGGCAATTATTTAAAATATTTCCTCAAGTAAAATAGAAATGCATTTGTGAAGAAGATTATTATTTAAACTGTGTTAAGTTTTTGTCATCAAACGAAACGTGACAAACTGCAAGCACAAAAAAACATATACACAATTTTCGAATTATAAAGGGTATTTTTTAGACGTGTGGTTTTCAATCTGACAATCTTTTTTTACCAAAATAATGGTTCGGTTTGCGACAGACAACGAAACAATCAATTTACTAAAGGAAACTTTTGGTGAGGCACCGAATATTCTCTTCCTAGGCGTCAATCGTCTCGGGTTTATCTGGGTAGATAAGTGACTTCACATAACCCCACGAAAAATAACCCCACGACGCGAGACAATAAGCTCACCAAAAGTTTCCTCCAGTAAATTGATTTTTTCGTGATGAATCGCGCAAACCGAGCCCCCAGGTTTAAAGACTGAACCTCAAAATTAAATACTAAGTCATTGCGGATACTAAAAAGCTTGATCTAAACTACTAGAAACAGCGTGCTTGAGATCGTAGAGGATGGAAGCCTGTCGTGTCTCAGGCTGCATACCACCCACGGATTGGGAGCTAAACAACTTAGCAGTTTGATATAGAAATATGATGGACAGGATAACTTCAATAAATTAAGAGTGAACTTTAATGGATTTATATAATTATGAACTTGAAGTTGCATGTTTTAAGTAATCGGTATTACTCTCATTGTTTTTTTTTTGTATATTTATATAATACAAACACCTGTTCTAAAAAATGATACCCCAATTGACCCATCAACTGATTTATCACCAATTTCTTTTAAAACTTAATTCTTTAAGCAATTTAAAGCCTTTTCAGCTCTGACAAACACTTATCAGACGGATAAAATTATGCAACAGAAGTCACGATTTTCGAACAAAATAAAAAGCCATCTATATCTGTAGCTGTCCAGACAAGGTCCGTTTGCCAAGAGAATTATTTTACATTGTTACTAACTATAAAGTTCCTCCAAACGACATATAAACGGAATTGTCTCATTACATATTGTTTGGATTATATAATTTTTTTTTAACTTGCCGTGTATTCTCTTGTTCACTCTATACTTAAAATCACGATCACTAAAAGTCATGATGTTTATTTTTGGTTTAAGTTCTGTATACAAGAGATACTACATAATTATACTCGATATAAAGTTCACAAGTTGAAGAGTGGTTTCTGCTGGCATTACCAATGTCATCATACTGATTGTACAAGATTCTTGAAATGTAACAAACAAGCTAGATGATAATTTTACTTATACCTACAAATATACAGAGTTAAAGTAACATAATTTATGTAGATATGAATGTTTCGATAGATTTGTTGTATGAAAAGCGTGACTTGGACTCTATTAAAAAACTTGAAGTTACCCTTTGGAGAAAAAAGTTTTTACGAGTTCATATATACATATAGTTGAATACAGTCATTCAAAAAACAAGTTGTTCAAACCATGGATTTTGTGATCATTTATTTGAACACTGCTTTTATTTTCTTGAATTGATTTGGTATCCCGCAGAGTTTAAAAATTTGGGGTGATTTATATTGAATAAAGGTATCATTGATTCAAGAAAATGTAATCCTACAATATAATGATCTTAATTAATTTATTACTATTACTTGTCAACGTGCAAACTAACCCTTTATCCATTCCGTCTTAGCAAAAACTCCATACCTCACTAAGCTAACTTATAAGATCAATGAAAATTTCCCACAAATCTTCTATATGTCCAGCTGTCTTGTCATATTTCTTATTTGCTTCGTTAATTCAAAATCTATTCAATCGACACCGCTGCGGGCATTACAAAAAAAACTATCTGTAGGAATTCAAAAAGATGCAATAAATTCGATTTGCAAATAAAATGCAATCAATCGAAAATTCAAAAGATTTTAATTTATCTCCATTTGGGTTCAGCCTCAGGAGGTACATGTAAGCAAAGCTAAAATGAACAACATTGTTGTTCCATGGAGGATTATTTAATGGCTTCTATACAACGTGGGTAATTAAAATATACCTATTTACAAGTTGCCACAAAAATAAAGACTCATGGGAGTAAAAACAACAAGCCATATTGGTGAATAGAAAATGTTTGACTGAACAAAATGTACGTGAACTTTTGATGGCATAAGGCTGGCCAGGCCACGAAAGATACAAGGTACATCTGCAGAATTGCGTCTAGGAATTTTTTTTTCTTCAATAGAAAAAAAGTTTCATTATTGTCCGGTAGTCAAGAGGTGGTACATATTAATGTGGGTTAATGAGCAGTTGCTATAACAGAGCGATGGGGTATAGATGTCTTGTTGGTTGATATGCCACTTTATAAAGGTTATCTTTTGTTGAAAATTTATAATTTTGATGGATTTGAAATTAATGAATTTTCAATTTTCATGGTCAAATATTGATTGGCTTTATATTACGTATCTACTCTTCACGATAATTATTTGTCAACTGCAAACAAAACCTGGCTTCAGAGCCATGATTTTTTCCGAAATCTATGAAAAATTTGTGTGACAAAATTTTAACGTGGAGGACGAGCATTAACGTATATTAATTTCCTATTCAGAACTGAAAACCACAGCAATTTTGAAAGCTCGGTTCTTTAGATGTTCGCATTTAACGGATTGAGGCAGAAAATCGTAAGAATCTGGGAAAGTCACTTTGGATTCCAATATTTTAATAAATACTCATAGACTTGGAAAAAAATGCGTTTTGATGGTGAGGTAGTTTTCTTTTCATCACTTAAAGCCGCAATAATTTTGATGGCTTTGTTTTGGAAATATCGCCATCCAAAGACATTAAGGTAGGTAGTTGGAGGCAGAAAATCATTAAAATCTGGGAAAGTCACTTTAGATGCTAATATTTTCATAAACAGACCTCGAAAAAAAAATTTGCTTCGATGCCTCGATTTGGTTTGAATAGATCTTTCCAGTAAGGTATGGCACGATTTATTTCATTAACTTTGAAAAAAGAGTTGTTTTTTTTTTTGAAAAAAAAGGCAAGGGGTTAGCCCATGATTTTTTCCGAAATCCATGAAAAATGTGTGTGACAATATTTTAACGTTTTTAGACACTTTGGAGAGGTGTATTAATTTCCTATTCAGAACTGAAAACCGGAGCAATTTTGAAAGCTCGGTTCTTTAGATGTTCGCATTTAACAGATTGAGGCAGAAAATCGTAAAAATCTGGGAAAGTCACTTGCCAATATTTTAATAAATATGGCATCCTTTAAGTTGTAAAAGATTGCAATATTTTGTGAATAAAATCTTTTGCGACTTGAATTCAAAGATTGAATTCTTAACATTCTTTTTTTAAAATGCGTTTTTGAAAAATGAACACACCATTTTTTTCCTCAAAACAATTGTAATCGCTTGTACTCATCAACTGATTACAATCTTTCGAGACTGCATTCTTTTTGGATTCTTTTGAAGTCTTTTGAATTCTTTGATTTTTTTAAATTCTCGTTTTTTTGATTCTTTATGCATTCTCTTGCGTTTTGGCTTCCTTACAAAAAAAAATTATTTTTAAAAAGCATTAAAAACAACTACTTGTGTTTTAAATCATAGTAACGTGTTGGTTTGGTTATTTCGTCGTCTTCTCCATTAAATGTCTTACATTGGCTTGAGAGATCTTTAGAGCTTGTTTAAAATAATATCCACACAAAACATTTCATTTAAGACATTTTGGGCAGTTTAGCATATCTTTTTTCTAAGATCGCACGTAAGTTTTATGGAGGTCAAAAACACAAAAGAATGCAATGAATTCAAAAGAATTCAAAGAATGCAAAAAACTTCAAAAGAATTCAACGAATTCAAAAGAATTAAAAAGGCCAAAATTAAATGAATGCAGGAAACTTCAAAAGAATTGAAAAAACTTCAAAAGAGTTTGAAAAGAAAGCATAGAATCCCAAAAGATTGCAATCAGTTGATGGTGACAAGAGGTTGCAATCTTTTTAAGGAAAAAAAATGGTGACTTCAATTTTCAAAGATTGGAAATAAAAGATAATGTGATCTTTTTGTTGAATTCAATGAGATGATTTTCAAACACTGCACTCGCAAAGATTGCAATCTTTTGCAACTCTTCTCTAGAGTAGTGAGTTGAACATAAGTCTTCCAAAAAGTTTTAATTTTAAGTTTAATGTCATAAAATTGGTTTTAACTGATTTGATGTGTTTTTAACTTAAAATATATATTTTTTGCAACATTTCTTATCAAATAATACTCACCGGGTTTTATTAATTCATTTTATTATTTTCAAACAAAATGCGTATGCCTTAAGTCATTTCAACTGCATAAGTTAGGTATGCAACCACGGAAATAGCACCTCATTTATAAAATCAGCCACATTAATAACTTTTCTTCTTTTTTTCTCCTTTAATTTTATTTCATATTGTCTTAATGATCAATTCATTAAAGATAATGGGGATTTTTAATATTAAAACGAAAAAAGCAATAATTTTTTCCTTCTGTTATAATGAATAGGCTAGATAGATGCATAGGTATGCATTTATATAAAAGACATTTGACAAATTGTATAATTGAGTGAGTTATTGCAGAGGAAGTCTGATGATTTCTCTTTGAAATTGGAAGCCTTTAAAAGTGGAGTCATAACTTGTTAGTGTAAAAGTTAATTTCATTGATTTTTAATGAACAAAATTTACATATCGTCTGCTTATTTAATTTCTAAGTTTTTGGTATATCACACTTACTTATGAAAATTATCAGCTTACTCCTTGTGTAAACATTTCTTTTGGCTTTATTACATTATACCTTCTGGAGTATGTGACATCAATTTAAAAAAGAAGGCCTTTTCTAAATCATAACTTTACTCTGGCAGGTGTGATTTTGACTAAGATACAAATTAAGATATTCACGTAACGTTATGGTTCAAATTATATTAAGGCTATTAAACTTTCTAGGTACCACCCAATCAAGTCCATTATAAGATATAAACATTGACAACTTACGTTCAAATTGGTTGGTTATATTTTACAGTTTCTAAGTGCCGTTATGTATTTGCACTTAAATAATTAAGTATACCTAAATCTGTGAATAAAGTAAAAATAGTTATTATACAGACGACATGTTTTTTTTCATAAATACATATCTAAAACTTTAATCAATATCAAAAAAGGAAAAGTTGTAAAATAATTTAACCTAGTTTTCCATATCTTTTGACATTTAAGCCAATTCAAATCTTTTTTTAAACCTCTCACTCAATCAATATCCAAGTCAAGAAAAATAATGACCAAAATTAAGATAACAACCAACGCACTTTTGCTCCCAATAGGAGTAGTTATATTATCCATCACGCATAAATGGTAGTGGGCTGTTACCAATCACAGGCGGCAACTTTTACGGTCCTTGAATCCACCTCTTTTATAAAACACATAGGTACCTATTTATATATGTGGTTATCTATCACAGAGCACACTCCACTTGTATATCAATCTACTACAACATCAATCTATCATTGTTGCTTTCGTTAGGAGACCTTTTCTTGGCTTCAAGAACTCACGGTGACATATCGTTTAGGACTTGTATACCTACCTTGTTAGATCATGAAAACGTTCTTTTTTTCTCGTAATTTCTTGTAGAGCTCTTAATGATAGGCTAATTGCAAAGTTTTAGATCATTTTTATAGATATACTCGTAGGTAGGTACGATATGATTCCAAATAAATCACCTTACAAGTGCAAAAGAGATCTTAAAAAGATAAATCACATAGCGACACACGATCTCGGAGAACACCATTGTCGTACCCACACTTTTAAAATGTGTCCAATTCGAGTGCATTAACCTAAAAAAAAATATATAATTTTGGGGCTCTTGAGAAGTTAGCTTTTTTCCCACACAGTAATGGAGTATATCTCTAAAGTGAACACAGCCTGAAGGTAAAAATAAGCTACATAACCATACCTACATACACCGTACCTCAATGGCTTTCAATTAACAAAGTAACCTACTAAAATTGATTTACGATCCGTTCGATTTATCGGGGTCTCCCAAAAGACTCAGCACAAAACCAATACCTTCCTTCGACAGTACAGAGTATAGCTGTATATCTACGTAGGTATGGCTTCAGCTTAGAGAAAAAGTTATACTTTGCCATCGTCTATTCCTAAGTAATCAAGTGAGCCTCTGTGACTCTACTCCATTATGTGAATCAAATTGAAAACAAGCCTATAAGAATGAACAATCCGAATGCGTTTTCATTTTTTGTTGTTTAGTTTTTTTATACGTTGGCCCAGTTTTAAAGTCAAACAGCGGTACATTGATTTGGACTTTGCATAAAGTGCATTTGAATATCTTTTTTTGTTTATTTTTAGTTTGTCAATATTTTTTGCATTTGACACATGTACAGTGGCCCACTGCGAGAGCAGATTTATGGTAAATGATTTTGCTGTTCGGACAAATATGGCATCGAACTGTAAACCTGTGATCTCGAAAAAAAAATATTCACATTAAGATTAGCTTCAGCAATTGAAGGCACGCACTTTTTTGCTTCTTTGTTGAGGAGGCTAAAAGAGCCTAGTACACAAGGCTTAACACAGCGGGGATTTTTGAAAGGTTGCCGTTCGTTTCTTTTAAAGGGGATATGTCAAAGAATGCCAGTTGATTATTGGCTATTGTGATTTGTTGTTAAAAAAAAAACAAGGCTTGCTTATAAACGATGGTCTTTGGTTAAGATGTATAGTGTAGGTTAGGTTTGGGCTAGATCGAAAGGTGCCTTAATCCATCGTTATAAAGGTATTCCCATAAGAAGGTTTTTTAATACAAATCTATATAAAATTTTATAGATATAATGTTCAGTAGAGTATGCCAAGAAATCGAAAATATTAATTTTTCATATTTGTTGCCATTAAAATTTAATATCTGTGTTCGCGTACCTCCCAAAACTACGAATTTCTACGAATTTAGCACAAAGTTCTGTCAAAGCTCATATAAAAAAATTAAATTCATAAAAATTTGTAGGGTATGGGAAGTACAGGAACAGACCTTTAGTGTGTTAAGTTTAGAAGAAAAACATACACACACAACTGGATCCCACATCAACAATTTTGACATTTTATATATTTTCTCAAAAACTGCTCTAACCATTTTAATAAAACTTCGTTCTTGTGATGTGCTTCATTATTTTTTGATACAATTTTCTAAAAATAAGGATAGTTTGCCATAAAACTTTTTTTAAACAATGTTACAAAATCTTATTTTTCTCCACAACTTTTCTTTAAAACAATTTAATACATTTCTTTGAGTAAAAACTACTTTTGGATAAAAAAAAATTTCAAAAATGATTATTAATGGTTAGGTATATCTCCTTAAGTGCCACTTTTTAGTTCCTTTTTATCAAAATATTCACAATATTTTTCTGGATTTTTAAAAAATGATAAAAACTTTTTTTCAAAATGGAATATTTTTTTAAAAACTTAAGTTTCCTAACACTTTCTTGAATATTTTAAGCAAGAATGTTACTTACATGAAAAAATAACTGTACCTTACATACAAATGTTAAAAACCTTTAAAGAAAATATTATTTTTTTCCTATGATTTTTAAAACACTTTTTCTGAAAGCTAAAATTTAAGCAATCTACTACCAAAAATTATAAAAAATTGCATTTAACTGACTATTAATAGTAGGGTAGAGTGGGGCTAGTTAGACAAAAGTCTCCTTACTTCTAACCTATCCATAGAAAGAATAATCTATAGAAAAAATGAAACTTCGACATCTAAATCAAATTTGAAAACATATAAGCAGAAGAATAAGATTACAATAAATGCACCAAGTCGAAGTAGTCCAACTTGACCCACGGAGCAACTTGGGCCATTAAAAAGTGGAAAAAATCTATTAAGGACAAAAAAGCTGTTAGTTTGAATTTCATTTGATCTCAAACTAAATCATAATTCAAAGCACAACTTAACATTTCGTAAATGCCCCTAACTTGATGAATATATTCCATCACTTTGGACAAAAAAAAATACAAGAATTCTTAAACAGAACTCACAAAACTACTGTTCTTTGTTAAAAAATTCATACTTTTCATCATGGAAAGGAAAGAAATTCGTTCTTTTACTTTTGTATCAAAAAACACAAATGAGCGCGTGATTCTAACCAGCTCCACTCTACCCTACCTCTAAAAGAACGTTTTTTTTAATTTAATTTTCTCATCAATCAATTTATTAATACACTTACATATTTTAAGTAAAATTAAATAAAATTGCATATCAAAACTTAAAACAATTTTTTTTTGGGAATTTTTAAGAAAAGTTTGTTTCATTTTTCAAAATTTGATACCTCAATAACGGGTTGATATTTTATTTGAAATTTTACTTTCATATGCACATAAGTAAAATTTGAATACTAAATTATTTCCTTAAAAATGTTTAAAAAATTTGAAATATAAAAATTATTTTTTTTAAGAAAACCGCTCCTACGTTTTAATTTTTTTTTTTTTTTTTCAAAATAAAGATAAAAAATTCCGATAGCATTCTCTTTTTTACCTCAAAATTTAAAGAAATTGTTTTAATTAGTGTCTTTAATTTTTTTTCTTATAGTTATCTATTTTAAAATGGAAAACACTTCATGAGAAATATTTTGAAATGTATTAATTTTAGTTTCATGGGAATAAAATTCAAAACTAAGAGTCACTGCAGGCATATTTTGAACTCCTAATAGAATAATTTGCTAGATTGTAAATGCCAAAGCTTAATTTAATAGTTGCTTTAGCTTCGTGAGCTGTATTTTTATTCACATAATAAGGTTTACCTATTACACAAAATTCAAGACAATTAAAAATCTAAAACAAGATAAGTCTTTTAAGCATGTTATTTTTCTCTATTATTATTTTAGCCACATATATGTATCTTATCTGAAGGCAGCCATCAGACAAATAATATTAATCTAGAATATGTGAGTTCAGGTATAATCATGCAGTTTAATGATTTAACTACGCTTTTAAATAGAGCTATTTGAAATCTTAATCATGAAATCAATTGGATAAGTCCCTAAAAGGCTTCTGATTGCTTTCGACCTTTTTAAATGCGAATTTTTTTAAGCTGGATATAATTTATTTGCAAGTTTTAAATGACCAACCAAGACGATTGTGCAACACAAAATGCTGCCAAACTTTATTGCAAACGAACAAAGTTTCCACCAAAATAAAAACAACGAAAACCACCTGTTCAAATTGATTAACACAAAATCGAACAGTAAATTCCTTCTAATTGCCCCGTTGTACATAACTCACATCCTTCGGTGCGTCAAGTCTAATTGACAGTTGTAAATCACATTCACAATTCCAGTCGATACCCAATTCTAGGATCTCAGACACCAAATAGGTTTTGTTTAAAACCCAAAGCCGTACCGAAAAATTCCAAAAATGGCATCAATCAAACCTCCACTCCACACGCACACATTCTGCTCCTCTACTCTGTTACTCTGCTCTTTGCTCAGCGTGAACTAGGTCATGATATTTCTTCAGTTTCGCACTCCATGCCGAATTATACATATTGACTTTACAGATCATTGGGTGCTTAGAGATCACTTCAACGTGTCCATATGGCGCGACCCGTGCGACTTTAGATTCCAGAATTAAGTCATTATCCATGTTTGCGATATACTCGTAGCTTTGCTTGGCTATAGATGTGTCTTATGTATACAAACTTGACGCATTCTTATGCAGATTCGCTTGGTGTTTTTTTGAACACTTTGCAAAACTCTAACGGGATATGTCTTGTAAAACACTTAGCTTGTATATATCTGACAGAAGCTGTTTTCGATCCTTTTAATTGGCACACTGTCCATATTCAGATTTAAATGAAAACGGTCGTGTTGCGCATTTGGGCTGATTGCACATTCCTGACGTAAACGTTTTAATTAAACGTCAAAGAGCTGCGCGACAGCAGCAGCTCAGCGGTGCAATGCGTCACACAGAGCTTCAAGTTAAATCTAGAAAAAATGTGTGAATTAGAAAAAAATTAGGGCTTTAAATATAACTTTTTATCTTTCAGGTCTGATGGGGATGGAAATTAAATACGCACCACACGACACAGTGCCTAGCAATTGGCTTTAATCGCCCACTTAAGCCTATGGCACGCATATAGTTGCACATGTATAGGTATACCTATAAATATCACACAGTTCAAATGGACCAATTAATTGCAATTTTAATGCGCACCAGCCTGTTTTATGGAGGCTTGTGTAAGAACTCGAAGCTGAAGTCGTATACCACGCTGCTGCGTGATATATTTAACTTATGGCTTTTCTCGCCATTTAATTGCAGCGAAATATCATTTGGGCTGTGGTTGTTGTGATAAATAAAGTGATTCGGCACTTAAAAGCATATACCACTTACAATGTGCTCCGTTTGTGGTTTGTTTGTATAAAACAAAAAGAAAAGATATGCTTTTGAACAAAAACGTTTATTTTGATAATAGATCTCAGAGCGATATGGAAGAATGTATAACAAAAAAATTATTGAATTGAAGTTTTGAGACATTGATGACAAAACAACTTGCTGGTACGTATTTAATGCAGTTGCACAAACAAAGGCATTTCATAGATATCTGTTGGAGGTCATTTTGTTTAGAGAACTATACACTCTGCGACAAAAAAAAACCCTCGTAGTTGATCTGCTTTATAAAATATTGTCTATTTTTTCTTCGAAAAATTTAACATCGGACTCTTAGTACATACATTGCGCACACTCCACTCATTGGTACCGATACCAACCCGACGTGTTATTTCCTGCTTGGAAACATTTTCCTTCTTTAGCAACAATTTGAGCCTTTGCGACTAAAGACACGTGCACGTGCACAAGTGAACTGAACAAAATGATACGATTCTAATAAAGAGTGTTTTTTAGAAGTGTGTTTCAATCTGGCAATACCTTTTTCGAAGTTGGTCTTTATGACAGCTGTCACTTGATGTATGCTCAGTTTGGTTTGCCATTTATTTCATAATGAATAGACTTACTGCTGCACAACGTTTGCAATCGGCACCTCACCAAAAGTTTCCTTCAATAAATTGATTGTTTCACGATGCGTCGCGCGAACCGAATCATTATTTTGGTAGTAAATTTGCACGATTTGCAAACGTTGTTCAGAAGTGAGTCTATTTATTATGAACAGAAAAACCAAACTGAGCGTAAATCAAGTGACAGCTATCAAAAAGAAACCCAAACGCCCAAAAAAAAAGTACCATTTAAAAGGAAAAAAATATGGTTTGCGAACGAAAATATGTATACAAAGATCAGTGAGAGGGTTTTTTTTTACGGTGGGTATAGATTGCGACTTTACTTTTCTTTAGAAGATTCATGATATATCGTAAAAAAGACACTTATACTTAATTCTAATGGTAGGAATAGTGATTTTATCCTGTGATTGAAATGAAATAGCTAGTTGAATTTGTTTTGAGAGCTTAACTTGAATATTCAACTCAAAAACATAAAATTGCTTTTTTTTTTTTAATTCCTCAACAATTTTACATGTCTGCTCAATAAAACAAATTCATCATAAAAAAAAAAAACAAAATACAAAATACAAAGTGCAATCCTGCATTCAGTGATGAGGGTGCATTTTATTTGAATTAGTTTTTATATTGTTCATTGGCATTAAAGCTAGGTAAACTGTTCCTCAAAAAAAAAATACTACATACATACATATCTTATGAAAATGACTTTGCGCAACCAAATGTTTGACATTCAAATTATTTTTATCGAACTGTGAACTATACCCAAAGAAACTAAATTTTATATTTACCATGAATTTTTTTCGCGCGAAACAATGTCAATTTTTCTTTGATGATTTTTTTTTCCAGGACATTCGGATTATAACTTATGTACTTAATTTTGACTCCTACTACTCTAACTGTTCCGAGTAACGTTTTCTGAGTCTTTTTCAGTTTCCGATTTCAAGCAGGAGTAGATTTGGAACACTCGTGTACATACACAGTTTTTTGTTGGAATGTGATAAATTTTTATACATAGAAGCTTTTTTTTAATATGGCGTCATTGATTAGTGTGTGTGTAAATGTAACAACACGATGTTTTCATATACGGTTGGAATCAAAAAGGAGTGAAACATTCAGAAAGTCCTATCGAAAACGACATTAGCTTCAGCAAAAAGTTGCTTTCATTTTACCTTTGTCTGCTTTTGTATATAGTAATAAAGTTTTTTTTCAAGTCATGTGGTCAAAAACATCCGCTGTACAGCAGCTGTTCTGTAAGTAAATCCACATGAATTTAAAAAAATTGCTCAAAGTTGAACAAGAAGCACTTGTAGAAGTAGGAAAAAAGTGTTTTTGACTGTTGTAACTGCAGTCGAATCGACTTTGATCATAATGTTTGTGTGGCCTTATAAGGTTCATCTTAAAATTAAGCCAGAGACTTACCTCCCATTCGGCAATTATGTAATTTTCAAATTTAATTGAAATCAACTCTAACGATTTTTATTAATCTTTATATCTGCAACGTTCAAAATATTTAAATTTATTTATCCTCGTACCTCGTGGCGTGATGGTTAGTGCATTGGACTGTCATGTCGAAGGTCTGGGTTCGATTCCCAGCTGTTGCCACCAAAAAAACAGACATTTTTTTCCCAAGGTACTGCCTCTTGATAGGAACTGACAAATACTCTAAGAGTATACTTGTCATGAATAAGTGCTTTTCATCTAGCCGTTCGGACTCGGCAAAAAATAATTGTAGGCCCCCTCCCTTGCTGCCAATAACACGCACACAGGAATGGTTGAAAGTTGTAAGTCACTAGGCAGGCCCTGGTTCTCTACGAACTGTTGTGAAGACATTAGTATTAAACTTTTCATAGTTTAACTTAGAAAATCCGCATGGGGCCAGTACGATTTTGTAAGATATTGATAAGTAATTGTTTTTATTAATTTTTGTTTTGGCTTTAATATACTTATAAGTGAGTTGAAAAATAAAAATATGAATATAAAACAAAAAAAATTAAATTAATTTCACAACTTAGCCTCGTAATTTTCAAATTTCATTTATTTCAGTATATGAGGTATAGTTTGTTTTAAGGACATCGTACTAAATTATTGGGATCCTATTCTATTTTGTTTTAAATTAATATAAAAGTAAATAAGTTAAAACACACCCATTACCGTTACAATGAAGAAGCCCTTCGAACAAGTTTTCAAAGTGCAAAGACTTCTGTTTATAAATAAAATTATAAAAAAATCAGTTGTCAGATCCTGTTTGATAAGCTTCAGGCCATGCAACTAAATTCAAACTACCTAATTAATATTAGAAAAAAAAAGTATTTTTCATTTGTAATTTTTAAAAAAACTATGATTTATTGTGATTAATTTTAAAATAGCAACAGACAACCAGATTGAAAATCATAAGGTCCAAATTTGTTTGCAAACCATGTACCTATGTACATTATGGCGCCATAAAGCCTTGCTAGCATCATATTTTGTCCTATATATTTGCTTTCATAATTTTTTCGCACTTATGAATGTACGAAATGTAAACCTACAAAACTACTATCACCGCACAGCCAACACCCATTCGTTGACAAGATTCTTTATCTAATGGCAACGCAGGCGATTACCTCAAATGGCATGCAATTTGGGAATTCAAAAACTCGTATTATATAGGCTTGACTCTGTGCGGTGTGGACTATTAGAGCTTTGCGCTGCTCTGATGTGATATCTTCTATAATGTTATGTACATAGAGGGACCCGACACACAACATGCGCGAAAGACACCACTTTCGAATTGCAAACCAAAACGATTGCAACATATTGGTGCACATAGAAATGCACATAATTCAATTAAAAGTTGCTCCAGAAAAGTGGATCAGATTTAAATATTTTTTTCGTTTTTTTTTTCATACCACTTGTAATCGTCGTCGTAAAGCCGTCGATGGTTGTATATTATTTCATGGCACCATAGCAGCAGCAGCAGCACGACTTTTGATTATTTCATCCCGAAGTCAGATAGAAAGAGTATATCGTATTGGTCAGTCGTGTCTGGTGAGGTTGTATCCTATACAACTCTGGCAGACTTTATTTTTAGATGAAGGATTTTTCTTAAAGAATGATGTGAAAAACGACCTAAGACTACAGATAGATGTAGATAAAATCTTCGTAGTTTGTCTATTATCTAAAGTCAATCAGGGCACTTGCTAAAATACTATCGTTCCAAATAGATCTTAATATCATGACGACATTTGCATTCTTTTAAACTTCCGACTTTAGTGAAGGCCGGGTTTATTTTCTTTAAGATTGGTTTCTTGAGCTGCCAAATAAATTTTTGTCATTTATTAATTCTATCGTTTTTGGGTAAAAAATGATAACTTTATAAAATATTTTGCATTTCAACATTCAATTAGATTCTAAAATTTAACAGGTGACAGTTAAGGGTTAGTCTAAATTGTAGATTTAATATCAATGTACCTGATACCCTAATACCCTAGGGCCATATGGGCCATGGCCCGGGGCGGCACATGGCTTGGGGCGGCACTCAGCTTCGAGTGCAATATGAAAGATTCCTCTTCAAATTTGAATGGGAAAAGTAAATTTTTAGAGGTGCCCGAACGGAGTGATATACAGCTGTGGCCAAAATAATACTGATCAATCGATATCGTACTAAACGACTATTTCATTTGAGTGGCGTGAAGCACTGGGTGCAAACTATGTGATCTTTATATGCACAATAGTAGATGTTTGCCTTTTCCACAAAAACTAAGAACAATGCGATCAGCTGCAATTAGCTAACATGCCTAAAGTAATTAATTTGCTTGGCTCAAAAAATAGGAACACTCAAAGTAAATTTTAATAAAACGAGTTTTTGATCTTATGAAAAATAAAATTTCAGAATATGTTGATGTTTGTTTCTATGGTAATCTAAATTTTATAATTTTTATTTATAAATATTATGGACAGAAACAAATTTCTCTGATACTCAATGTGCAAGCGTTTTGGACTGAATTCTGAAGAAGAATTCAGAGTGCATTCTGAAAAGAAGATAAGTTCTTTCAGGAGATATTGTTAATTTTTTTGAAAAAAAAAACATAGCTCGTTGGATATATAACTACAAAAATAACGCAATACTGCGTTTTTTTATGTTTTATAATGGATAATCTTTAAAACGAAAGCTATTGGTGGCAAACAGATGACGGATTTGGATTCAACTCCAAAAAATTTCTTTAAAACGAGTCTTACCTGTCCGTGACAAAAACCGTTCAAACCTGTGTTATGATTTTGCCAAAGTAAGGGATGTCACTATCTACGTCAGTTAAGCCATCTCTTAAAATCTTTAATCCCAAACACAATCGGTCAGTTATAACAATGGTAGTGAAGAATGTGTCAACCAATTTTTGTATCGGGTCAGCAAAAATGTAAATATTAAAATTGTATTTGTTATTTCGAATAGACAAAAGTCGATCAGAAATTCTTGATACATAGAATTAAAATTTATATCAAATAGGAAAATACGTCAAACCAAATAGACAAATATTTACTAAATAGACTCGCAATACAGGTAATCGACTTTAAGTTTATTCGACTTTAAGTCTATTTTGAATAGACTCTCGCAATAACGCTCTTTATTTTTATTTTTTTATGAAGTGATTTTGTCTTTTCTTCGTTCAATAGTGAGGTGCCAAAACTTGTTGGCCCGGGCGCCAAATCTTTAAATACGCCACTAGTCCCAGGATATAGTAATATTTTTTATTTGTAATAATATTTTTATTTTCAATACTCTGAATTCACTATTTTCTATTAAAACAACAAATCCCATTTTACTTCTCAAATGAAATAAGCTACAGTTCTAATGTCAAAAAAGTCATATGCTTTTTTGCTTTAGAAAAGTCATATGAGATCTATGAGTGCGTTCAGGTGATTTGGTATGATTTTTTTGACAGGTCATAAGAGAAGTCATATGACTTTTATAATCGCCTTTACTCATTACTGAAAAAATATCTTTGTGTAAGAAATCATGGTCGTATTAATTTTTTTTCAGCACCCAATCAGCCATAATGGAAAGTTTATGTTATTACATAAATGATAACCTCCTAGTTTTACCCATAATAAGTTAAATAGCAATTACAGTAGAATGTGGACAGTTTGTAATTTAAAAAGACACGACCTCCTGTTGGATGACCCTCTATATGGATTCTTTTCCAATTAGCTTATTTCCTATTCACATTTGCGGTTGATTCTTTTTGAGAACATTTTCGTTGATATTTCTTTAAAACTAGTAAACTCTTTGTTTTGCGATTTGGTTTAGTTTCCCTTAGTTACATTGTAATATCCACAATATTCCATAAATCAAATCATGTAGCTCCATCTCCATCATGGTCCAGGTTCATAAAGTTTTGATTTTTGCGGTTAACCTCTACCCGCCCGATATTGGTGTTGATTTGGTTGGTCGGTTGCATAAATGCGTCACACCGTGACAAAAATTACTTCCTCCAGGGAAACATTGCAAGCAATTATTATTCCATCCAACTGGTGTCTATAAATATTCTGCAGATGACAGTTGTTTGAGTTAGTGTGCCTTCCGAAAACGAATAGTGGCTTACATTTTAAAATTCCACCAGGGGAAAATAGTCATCGTCATGATTACACATCGCGTATGTTAACATGCATTTTTTAATTCGTTAGAAAAAGAGAAAAAACTAACACAAAACCTAACAAAAAATTCAATCTACTAATTCTACAGTTAATGGCATTCGAAGTCCTTACCGCTTTTCTCGTACTCCTCCTCGTTGAAAATCAACGATCGTTGATGGTTCAAGCATTTGGTTACTCGTATTCCAGATTTATTGGACCCGTTCGTGGACCAGAGAGGCAAATCATCGTTCATGACCGGTACGATGGCAGGGGACGTGTAGATTACGTGGCCAGACCAGAGTACCAGTTCGCGTATGGAGTCGAAGATGCCAAGACACGAGTGTTGCAAAATCGACGAGAGACCCGTAATGGCGATGCTGTAAAAGGTGTCTACAGGTAAATTGGGTAATCTGCTTGAGCTTCCATAGTCGTCTGGGAGATTTTTTTCTGTTACGTATTTGTTGATGTTTTATTTTTGTGTTTGAATTTTATTTTCTCTGCGTACAACTCCTCATGGCTTCTGTAATCAAAACGCGTGCCATTTGTTGTTCTTTTGGATTTTATTTCGTGTTTTGACGTATACCTGTGCGCTTCATCACTAATGCAAAATATGCGTGTGTTTCATTCCAGTGTGGTCGACCCTGATGGCTCCCTGCGAGTGGTTAAGTACACCGCGGACAATGTTAATGGATTCCAAGCTGAGGTCATCTCAAATGGAGTCTCGACAAATCATGGTCAAGACAATCCAGTGGTGGTTCATCCGGATCCACAGCAATTAGCTAATAATGACGGTGCAGTTGTTGGTGGTGATGCGCTTCGAGTGAACGCCAAGGACGAGACCAAGTATCATCAGCCAAATCATCATATTCAAGTGCAGCATCCAGAGAATGCATCTCAGCAATCGTATGAACGAGATGTAGCAGGAGTCAAAAAGATCCCCACCAATGAAGAGATAAACAATGAATCTTCAGACTCAAAAAACGCCAGTGAGTATCAAGAAGAAGAGGATGATGATGATGATGTTGATAGTGGGAGGTCATCAAAGAGCAAAAACGAGTCGCAGGAGAAAGATGATGACGATGATAGCAGTGAAGAGGTCGAAGATTATTAGCGTGACTCTTAAGATTGTGTAGATAAATAAAGTCCAGAGATCTTACAATAGTTAACATTTTGAATCAATGGGCTATAAATCAATTGAAATATAGGAAAAATGATTTGCATCTTAAAAAAAAAAACAAAAGAGCTGAGTTGCGAACTTTGGAATAGCATTTATAAAGTTTGGATGGGTTTTTCCTTGTAAGGTTGCTATCTAGACTTTAAAACACTAAACAGATTTTGACATATACCAATTTGACTCCAGTTTTTCTTAACTTATGTACTTATAAATATGCAAGTTTTGTAAACTCAGCTAAAAACTAAGCATTTCCGTCACTAGATTAATGTTCGACTTTATTAGCTACCCATTAAAAGCTCATTTATTCTTTCAACTTTCATTATGATCCATCAATAACACCGTTGCTTACAAAAACTGTCAATATACAGTCGTTATGAAGCAAATCACGGTCTACCTATTCTATTATATAGCCAATGTAGACGCTAGACGGAACATAAGAGGATCAACCAAAGTCCAGTAGTTGCGGCCTTGCATTAGACGGACAGACACACTGACTATACTCATAAGCTCGTAGGTAAAGGAACTGAAGTATATCTTCATGGTTCAGTAAGTTCGCATACCAAATATTGGAGTATGCTTCTCCCATTTTATTTTTGAGCCCCAAGACAATATTAAATTGAGTTTAAATGAAATATATAAATACGTTGCCTATAGCGTGTATGCTTTGCAGTGCAAGCCATAGGTGCATTCAAAAAAGATGGACACTATTTGCGCTATTTATTGAGAAACAGCTGCAAAGACGACTACTGCTGGGTAACTCTCCTCGTGGGTCTGCTGAAAAATAAATTTTTGTTTCTGCATTTGGAGCAAGTCCAGTGGAATTACGTCGGTCGTATCGTAGTGTAATATTTATTGAAATTAAATCACAATATGACACAGAAAGATGTCGAAAGGAGTATATGCAAGAGCGGTTTAAAAAAAAAGAGCAAGCCAAAATGGTTTACAAAAATTATAGATATGTCACAACTTGAAAAATTATTAAATTATTTACGTATGATGTTGTAAAAATACGACAAAATTTGCTTTTTGGGATACAAAGCAAGCAGCCTGACTAAAGCTACATACTATATCTATTACTTGAACTAGATTCTCATGGTGATTCTTTTAGGCCAGTCGGCAGAGGCAAAAAAGATTTTCCATAATGCAAACCTTATAAAATCAAATTTTATGATAAAAATTTTGGATGGGTTGGTTTTGAGTATACAAAAAATGGCGAATTTATAAGTGTAGTGCCTTGGCCGACATGTTGACAAACATGTTTAAGCCAATATCTAGAGAACGGTTCATCGTACAAGAAGTATGTTAAGTCTTTTTCACACTATATAAAACACTTTTTTCTAAAGCCTATATTGTTAGAGTTAAAGCGCCTTAACGTATGCTTTTTGTTTGATTTATGTATATCTCTTTGACGGTTGCAGTTGTGGAAAAAAAAGTTCTACAAAGTTATAAAATATGTAATTTTAAACAAATTTTTATTTTCACAGTTTTATCCTTCGACATATGGTTCGAAAGTTATTGTTCTCTTAAGTCAGCATTTTCACACTTATAGACCATTCCAAATTTTGCGGATGTACTATTTGTATCAGTGCAAACTCCATAGTAGACACCTGGCAGTGATACCGTTACCCTACGACCACCGTAATGCACTTTCAAAATTGAAATGCAAGTTGAACATTTCAGGTTGATCCCTTTTTGATCCCAAAACGTTTTTTAAAAACCCTAAACTCGGCTTGAAGTAGCTAAATCTTAAGGTAGAACTATAAGTGTCGGAAGGGCACTAAAGTTAATGTCAAAAAGTAACGAAAAGTAGCTTTCCGTATCGTTAAAAGGGGAACATACCCATACTGTACTTATCATCTATCTCTTTTTGGCATTCATCACCAAATGGCAGTTTTATTTAAGTGAAGTGCACTCCGGAGGGTACACCATTTTACTAAAAAGAACATTTTGTTAAGTAAGTATTTGTTAAAATAAATTAGGTAAATACAGTTACTATCAACTATCGACTCTTTATAAATGATTAAATGGACAACAAAAACATACGTTTTTGACACCCAATAGATTATACAGCATATTATAGTCTCTGATCACTCGTGAAGAAATTCAAGCATTATCTGCGATTTGTGATGGTGAGCGGGGTAACTTCCAGAAGAGGGAAGGGGAGGAAATATTTTTAAATATTTGAAAATATTCGGTGAAGAAAATTTACGTTCTCTTTTGTGTTCCTTCTCTTATCCGATCCAACCAATCAAATCGTGTCTGTCACAAAGAGGAAAACAAAATCTGCAGGATAATTTTCTTCACGTCTGAACACTTTCGTTCTTCACGTATAAACAAGCACATAGCAATTAAAAAAGAGTTAGGTGCCAGTTATAGCCATCATTGAAACTCAACATTGAAAATTTTAATGATTGATTTTGAAACATTTAAAAAGCAAAATCATTTATTTTTTTGATGGAGAAATAAAGCTCTTGACTAAATTATTATTTTTAGCCAAAACAAATTTCAAATAGGCCCAACTTTCCACATAAAATGACATTCCTTTCTCAATGATTGAACTACCTTACCAACGATCATTGGAATTTCAAAAGTCATTTTATGGGGAAAGTATGGCCTATTCGATAATTTTTTTTGACTAGAAATATAAATTAAGTCTCAAACTTTATATATTCATCAAAATAATTAGCCAGTTTATATTTCTGAGATCTCAGAGCGCTCAGAAATATAAACAGGATTCCTTTCAAAAATTTCTCACTTTTCCCCTAAAAAACTGAGACTGAAATTTTTTGGATTCGCTTGCTCAATTATTTTTTGTTGCAGTAAATTACAAATGAAAAAAAGAAAAAGAGAGTTGTTTTGACTTCTATGTGAGGAATGCTGTTTATATTTTATTCTCCTGCTCTGTTAAAAAATTGAGGAAAAATACTGAGCGCTCAAGAAATATAAACAGACCAAATAAATAATTTTGCTCTCTATAGTCTCAAAATCAATCATTAAAATTTTCAATGATGAGTTTCAATGATAGATATAACTAGCGCCTTACCACCCATGTACTCTTTCACACGTTCATAATTTGTCATGTATCTGACCCACCCTTCTTTTCTTGAAGATTTAGATCAAGATACTGCTGGTCAAAACTCAATGAAGATGAAATAGGTTTTTTTATCCGCATTCATGTAAACTCTAAAAGTCAGACCCAAGCAAACATCGTGTAATATGGAATTTCAGTTTCGTGAACAGGATTCCTTAGAAAAATTTCTGTCAAATCTCTGAGGAAAGAAAATATTGGATTCGCTTGCTCACTTTTTGACGGATAAAATTTGCTGAGCCCTCCGAGATCCCATTTTTCTGAAGACGCCAAATGTATCTAGAAAAAGAACGCGCAAGAGGCGTTCTCCTTCCACCTACTCTGAACAGACCTAATGTCAAACTTCAAATATAAACAAACAACTTCCGCGCAATTTGAAGTCAAACAAAACAAAAAGCAATATGCAAAGCAAAATAGACTTCGTGTCTCTCGTTGTTTGTTAAATTAAAACTTATCTTATTGTACTTCCTACTACAACTTCGTTATTAAACAAATCGAAAACTTACAAATAAATCAATAATTCTTTTAAATGGTAAGTGTTATTTTAGTATCATTAATTAAAAATTTAAACAATTCGTTTAATGCCAAATAGAAATATGTCTCAGGAGACTCATAAAGGCAAACCCAGTCCAAAGACTTCTCTTAAAAATATTACAAACACTCAAACTCGAAGCTCAAAACAAAATTGTGTAGTTAAAATGCAAAAAATTGATATGCAAACAGTAATAAATGGTTGCGCCACAGTCAAAATTTCAGCCACCAAATCGCTGAAACGCAAAGCCAAAAAATCCGACGAAAATCTTCCTTCGAACAAAAAGGCTCTCAGTTCTGTAGAACCATCCACTGTGAATCCATCAACAGTTGCTGTTCGTGAACACTGCGTCGAGAATGTGATTAAAAAATACGAACAATTGCAGAAAGTTATAAGCAACAAATATGTTACAGTTGTGGAACGCCTCAAACTTAACTATGTCCCTATGTGTTGTGAAAATTTAGAGTATTGTCATAGGAAACATTACAAAAAGGCTTCGCCCCCTAAACTGCCCAGTATCAGCCAGTTAAATCTTATTAGGAACTCGCTACAGCAGGCCAGATACAATGTCTTCATAAGTCTTGTCTTGAGTCTCTGTCATAAGGAGGAGTTCCCCGGGGACATCGTTCTTACAAATATTGTTAAATTGATACTTGTAAGTATAAAAAGTTCTTAAAGAACAGAATATTTTAATATAGTTCACTTATGCTTTCTTTTAAGACTTTAAATCCAGAAAGCAAACACAATGCTTTCCTGCAAACCATCGTCGATCAGCTGCTTTGCCTTTTCGATGTCATTTTAAAGACATTTCCTCCTTGCTGGCTAGCATTGCGAGAAATATACATTAAGTTTCTGCGAAACACCATGGAAATATCCAGCCTCCTCCCTGACAAACCACTTAACGCAGAAAACACTATATTCGAAGTTGTTCTCATGCTGCTGGAAGACAACCTCGATGATGGTGAGAATGTTAAACTAAATCGCAGTAACAAGAGAAGGAAAGGCACAACCAACACTTCTGTGTCTTCTTCTTCAACTTTTAATCAATTCGATAATGAATACCACAACATGCAGCACTGGGAGAAAAACGACCATGACGAGCAAACCTTCTTGGCCCTTTCCAAGGCCACGCGAATCGAAAGATTAATGCAAGTGTTGCATTTTCTGGCAAAAATGCTGGAAATGGACCTAGCTATGTGGATGCTGCGCTACCACAAGAGTCCTGCCAAGCATATATACAGCAACTCAAACCAACCGCTGGTGATAGAGCTCTTTTTGTTGTCCGAGTACAAGTATTCATCAGTTCTGGTCAAGAAGGTGATGTCACTTTTCTCTCTGTGCGTCGAGAAAAATCTCAATGAAAATTATCTCAATATAATGGATGTAAGTTGTCTCTTTTTGTTTCTTCCTTAAGTGGGCATTTAAAAAATGTTCTATCATTGCAGCGTTTTATTTCCCTTTTAGCAAATGTACAAAATTTGCGCGATATTGAAAACACATCGGGGTTCATCAGGTACCCATATGTAGGAGCAAGGACGTCGGCATTCACATTGGATCTTTACAAAACAGCTGAAGGTAATTTTAATAGAATCTTATTAATTTGAAAGAAAATGCAACCTTTACTTTTCCCAATTCCAGTCAATATGAAAACAAGTGTTAGCACTTACATGAGGCTTATAAAGAACTTGAGTTGCCCTTTTGTGCGATATGAGTACATCGACATCTTTCTGAAACGTTTAAATCCTGCAGTTGG
The DNA here is from genome assembly GCA_946251815.1 of Dasysyrphus albostriatus. Taxonomy (NCBI): domain Eukaryota; kingdom Metazoa; phylum Arthropoda; class Insecta; order Diptera; family Syrphidae; genus Dasysyrphus; species Dasysyrphus albostriatus. The sequence goes on from OX276336.1 coordinate 147,959,748, forward strand.
CAAAATGAGCCCTCAAAAGATTTTTGAAAACTTTCGCAAAAATCGTTGGTTGGAGTGTGCTCTTGACGAAGAACGTCCTCTAGACGAATCCCTGGCAAAGCAAAAATCAATAATCTATCGTCAAGACTATTTGCAAATCATCTTAGAGGCCCTGCGAAATTATTGTGATTACTATGCTCTGAAGGAATTTTTCCAAGAAATCTTAGTTTCTCCAACCAAAGGAGACAACAACAACATTCCGAAAAACCAACAAGAATTCAATTCGGATCAAAATCAACAAATTGATCTTTCTGCAATGCGAATACAAATCTTGAAATTGGAAGAGAATTTGGATATGTCAGTGAAACTGCGTGTGGCGAAGATTGATATTCCAACTTTAAATATAGCAGTTAATGCTGAATTGCTATTGCAATATCGAAATGATTTGAAATATTTAGCAAATTTACATTCGTATATTTCTGCAGTACAACATGAACACGCAGAGGATTTCACAGAGATGATCGAGTTTCTTAAAGACTTCGCACCGAGATGTTGAAAAATATTTCTTATATTAAACTATTAATGGTTTAAGTCAGTACCGCATGTACAGTATTCTAGTTTTTTTGTTTTGTTACTTATGATGAACAGATTTTTTTATTTTTTTTTGTCCTTCTAGTGGAGTTCCTTAAAAATGCTTTTCTGTTGTTTTTATGTTATTAAATATGTTTTATGTTTTTTAAGTTGTTTCTTTAGGATTTATCCTTTCCCGCCAAATATAACTTGATACTGAAGCAGATGAAAAATACAAAATGTTTTTGTTTTATTTATTTGGAAGGGAGGAAATTGATGATTATTATCACACCGAGAGCTCACAGATATTTTTGGGTGTGAATGATACCAAAAAATAACTGTTATTTTCAAGATAGATAGATAGATGGTAAGGTAAAGCAACTAAAACATCATGCTTAACATGATGCTGACTCGCTGAGTGCCCTAGACACGAATATGGTCCAAGACCTCTGGGATGGGGCTTTCTGCATACAAGATGAAAAAGTAAAAACCGATTTCTAAATAAATTGTGATAGCATTTAGAAATTTGTTCTCACACATAGAAGCTTCTCCTTTGATAACTTATATGGACGTTTTTCATAGGGCCACTTGCCTCGCACAGAAAGAGTGCATCAAAATGAGGGTCGAAGACATTACCCAAAGGGTCGCCTTTCTGAAAATCGATTTTAAATATAGTTTTGATAGCAATAAAATTCTCGTTCCCGATGATAGAGCTGCCTCTCCTCATTCCCAAAATGAGGACCCAAGACCTTAATTGCCATTTTTTGGGTTTCCTTTTAAATAAGAGAAATATGAAAGCACTTCATCTTCTCCAACTGCGTCAGGCTTATACTGGACTTACACTGATTTGGTAATCCTTTAATAGTGATGGTTTGATTATAGATTTCTGCTTCAGGGCCAGATAGTTTAAATTGACCGCTGGAAAATTTTACCAAGATTCAGATCCTAAGTGCAGGGCTTATGAGGTTCTATGTATCTTGGGTAGTGCACAACTGTGTCCATGTCATAAAAACTACAACCATGGGTAAGGCCCATTGAACATTTGGTTTGGAAAGATCATAATATTTTGGTTAGATAAATTCTGATCAAAAACATACAATTAATTCACTCAAACAATGTTGATACCTAAGTAAACGTATATTAAGTTCAAGCCCCCAGAAATCACGTTACATCACAACATAACTGTGTTGGCACGGGTAGAAATTAACCTTAGAACATGGAAAACGCTTAGTCACCAAGAATATTGACCTAGATTATAATCCTTTCTGGATTAAAAATTTATTTGAGTCTGACTATCCGTGACATAGTTGGTCCAACAATCCAAAACACGGCAACAAGGTATGCAATAAAAGTGGAAGAGAGAAAACATTATCATATAGTTGGAAGCACTCATAATCACCGAATGCAGGCCTAGGTTTGACAAAAAATGAGGAATAGGAAGCAGCTCGCAAGATAATAAAAAAAAACATTACGAAAAGTACGTCAAGCTCCTCTGGACCACAAAGCCGGTTTTGTGGTGTAAGGTACTATGCCACCACTAATACATAGGTAAGTACGTTTTTTTAATTGGGTTCAAAAAAAAAATTCCCCCACTTGAATCTTCCTTATTAGAAATCAAGTATTCCTTTTACCTACCACCGGTTTAAGTAGTCTAGTCTAGAATGCAAATATTTAACATGACATTTTAAAAATTTGCCACTGAAAAATTCCAACGTAAATAAAATTAAACTCTAAAGTTTGTTTATATATTGAAATTAAAAAAATAAAATTGAAAAAACAACCTATTGACATTTTTCTTACAAACATATTATATTATTTTCTGATAATATTACAAATAATAATAATAATAATTTTATTTTGTTTTTTTTTTTTAAATATTATAATAGTTAAATCTCCATTTTACATCATCATAATCATCAGTTTCATAAATAAAAATTATGTTTAACGTTTCTTGTTTTTTTTTTGTTGTTGTTCGTTTATATTAATCAATTAATTAATAATAGTTTATTGTTTGTTAAAAACATCTTTTCTTCTTTGTATAATATATATAATGTTTAATATAGATTAAGATTAGCTTGCTTCTACAAAGCGCATTTAATTGTTTTTACTTTTATACACATCACTTGTTATTTCCGCTTTAAGTATACTATAATTAATTTAATAATGTTTATCAATTTTGTTCATTGTTTTAATTTTCATATATGTATATACACAGATGTATATATATATATATTTCACCGCGGTTTTTTGTTTTCTTTCAATTTAATTTTAACACTAAAGAAGCAAGTATTTTGTTGTATTTTTTTGTGTGTGTTATGTAATTTATGCTCTTTCAACGAATAATAATTACAATTAAAAAAGAAAAAGAAATGGTTCACAGAACTTTTTGCTTTAGTTTTTTGTTCTATTTTATTTTTTTTTAATTCTACTAAACTTAACTGCTATTTTACTAAAAAATTAAACAATATTATTTATTTATTTTTCTTGTATTTTGCCGCACATGTGACGCCCTGTAATTATTATTTTTAATTTTATTTTCATTTTTATACGCTAAAAACTTTTAATTGTATATTCATATATAAATATATATATTTTATATTTTAAATATTTATAAAAAAAATCGAAGGAAACAAAACAATAGTTTAAAGTCTTACGAGCTATCCTTTTCTTTTTAAAGGTATTCCACCTTTATCCTTTGATTTTAATTTTTTTTTTCTTATTTTTGTTTGTTTGTTTGTTTGTTTATTATTTATTATTTTTCTATGCAATGATTTCTAATCCATCTAAAAAAAATTTTACAAATTAGCGCCGGGCGGAGCAGTATATTTATTCTTTTTACTGTGAAAAGTTTACGTAAGCTATACATTTTTTTGTTTAACTTGCACAACTGTTTGAAGCTATAGTTTTGTATCTGTTTTGTTTTTGTTTATCTCGATTTATGTTAAGTTCGATTTTATTGCAAAAGAAAATAATTGAAAAATTCAGCTTGGCTGAGGTTTTTGAATTATTTTCCATTTGTTATGTCTCTCTCTCTAGAAAACTTCAGTTCGTATACTTAAATATTTGTTGAATTATTTTTTTTAAGACAAAAGCAAGCAAAGTAAATGTTTTTTTGAAAAATTATACAAAATGTATTCGTGGGACATAAGAATATAAAATATATATTTAATTAAAAAAAAAAGTGTCTACCATTTTTGTTTTCTGTATGGCAAAACAAAATTATTAAGTATGTAATTCTTATAGGAACTTCTTTTATTATTTATTCTAATGGCACACATTATCATTAAGGATTAGTAGCTGTGTTGATGTTTTCTTTTCTTTTTGTTTTGTTATTATTTATTTTGGTAAAACACAAATGATTTTTCAAGCAGCCCAAGTTTGTAGAGATAGAAGATTAGAAGTTAAGAAAGGTGTTTATGATTTTTTTTTGTTTGTTGTTGCTGTTGTTGTTTTGGCATAAGACATCTTAGAACATAATAAGTTTCGAGGGGAATCCTACGGAAAAAAACAGTCATTGCTTGGAATCCAAGTTTCGTCGCCGACTTTAAATTTTGTGTGAGAGCGTTGGACAAGTTCATGCTTTGTTTTTGCTTAAGCTTCATGCTGGCGATCAACTTCAGGTGGTGTAAGTAACTTTATAAGCTGCAATTAAAGAACACACGAAGCACTTTTGTTGTTATGTGTCGATGATAAAAGCATTAAGACTAGGCCTAAGGGTAATTTTTATTTTATTTGGTTTTGGAAAATGACTTAAAAATGGTATTCATAAAGGTTAGGGTTTTAAAATGAAGTTCTATATTACTGGAGCCAATTGTGTTCAATAATTTAAATTAATTAGTATTTCTAAATATTACTGCAAGGTTAAGCTTATGATATCTTAAACAATTTATGTTGATTTGCATTGATTTAATTAAAGCATTGATTTATGAAGCATACCTAAGCAAGAAATCAATTGTAAGGAAGAAGACACAAAATCCAATTTTGTTTTGCATACAAAAATAAAAATACCTTGAGAGCAAATGTTGTTAATTAGATTCTTGATATTGAAATTTCTTTAATAAACAAATGTTACACTTATTAGACCAAAAAAGTAAGTGTATAAGATTTCTAAGCATACAGTTTTCACTCTTCAATATAGGCATAATTAAGTAAAGTTTCTACATGGAATTTATTTGGAAAATTATTTCGAAGCTTAAAATACAATGATGAGGGCAATATGACGATCTAATCTTTTTTTTTGATGAGAGCTAAATTGACTCTGATCAAATCTCTCTTTTAGAGATGGAATGGAAAAACCCTTGGGATTTATATCATTTCAAGATGCTTTTAAGTTATAAATGGGTTTGACGCTCATTCGAAAAATCTATTCTTTTGCGTGTAATTTACATATAGAAGTTGTTGTTGTGAGCCCTAATGACTGAAAAAAACCATGTCTATAGGAATGTAGACTGAGAGGAGTGTAAAAATGAGCCAAGAGAATCGAATTTTTTGTAGAAAATATCGCTATCTTTAATATGTATGTAATATGTATAAAATTGCTTTGGGACTAAACAAAATTACAAAGAAAATTGTATTAATATTTATGTTTTTGGAAAATCAGAGGATAACATTCAATTGTGCTACATCTTTATAGATTAAACTAAAAAAAACTTAGAGGAGAAAATCGATTCAGCTACTTTAGTGCATTTTATCATTATGAGCTTCTTTTGAACATACATATTTTATCAAAAAAGCAGGTAATTGCATAATTGTTTGATGTTTGTTATGACTTTCCTCGGTGATTTAGTTTACTTTCACCAAAACTTTTCTAGCAACGCTTTTTTTTTTGTGAATGTGTTTCAAAAAAACAGCTTGCACTCGAATCATTCACTGTTTCGAAACTTCAATAGAACAGTTTACAATACAAGCTGCTCCGGAAACCCGAGCCTAATCACTAATGACTAAAAAATTTAAAACTCTGTTAGGCAGGAATAAAGGGGACCTACCATTTTCTGCCGAGTAACGGGTAAAATGAGAACAATTTTTCATTACATCATGGGACATTGTCACATCGGTCACCAGACCTTTGGCGTTACAATCAGATGCACTAAACATTACCCCATGGGGTACTACATACGTTCAAAAGACATATCTGAAACAAGCATACAACTAACAAAAATAACAAACCGACTATTTTAAAAACTGAATATGGTTTAGACTAGCAGAGAATTACGACAGGACTAGTCTAAGAGCCAACGACATAAAAAGTCAAGTTATTTGACTTTGACATTGTAAGTCATATCATTAATAGCTTTTCTCTGCCTACCTTAACACGTGTCGAACAGGTGTACAATTTCACGTACATTTCTTGCATCGATTTATTTCAATACCTATTGGTCGAAAGGAAAAGTGTGCATACACCAAATATTTAACTTACAATTTTGAAGAATTGTTGTCATAGGTCAAACTCTCTTTCGCTAGTTCCTAAAAAGTTTTCAAAACTCACTCAGGTAAATACTTAAACTTGAGTTTGTGGTTTTTGGAAATTTCATTGTCTTCGTATCTTCTTAGGAACTAACTATAGAGAGTTTGACCTATGACAACAATTGTTCAAAATTTCTAAGCAAAATATTTGTGTATCCACACTTATTCCTTTCGACCAACAGGCATTGAAATAAATCGATGTAAAAATTTTACGTCGAATTTTACACCCGACGTGTTTAGGTAGACAGAAAATTAGTTGTTGTATAAATTTTAAGGTTTTCGTGGTTGCTTACAACAGATATTTTTAAACTTTTCGGATTAGCCGAGTTATAAATATTTTATATTTTATTCGTAGAGAAACTTTCGGGGTGAGTACTGTATTGAACTCACTAAATATTAAATATTCATAACGCGACTAATCCGAAAAGTTTAAAAATGCACAAACCGTTATTGGTTTAACCTCTCAAAGGCTATTATTGATATGACTTCCACTACGCAAATGCCTTGAATATTTATGTCGTTGGCTCTCGGTTTATAAGCAGAAGCATATATTCCTGTGCAAAAATATTTTTAGAAACGACTGACAAAAATTTAAAATAAATGCCTAATCTAATGAATTTAAGAAATATTTTATATGTAACATGTTTAATCGGGAACAAAACTAAATTAAACAAACATTGGAGGATACTATGTTGGTAGATACATTCCTACAAATTCTTTGAACCAATAAATAAATTAAAATAAATTAATGTGTATATTAAAAGATTTTAAATAGGGGAAAGAAAAAAAAAAATTTAATTATTTTTGCTTGCTTTCAGTTTCATTTACTTAAATTATTTTTGTATCAACATTGCTATACGTGGTATGTTTCTGATCTCCTCTTCCTTTTCCTTTTCCATTTATATACACACAGCTTTAAGTCTTTCGCATTACTTTTAGGAGTGAAGCCAAAAAGAAATCAAAAAATAAAATAAAACAATTGTATAAAGGAAACAAAAAACTAACTATTCCATATAACTATACACAATCATATATAAATAGTAATAGGTAGTAAGTAGGAGAACTGATTGGTAAAATCAGAACTTAAAATAATTATATATATGTATAACTCTATAGATTCATCCTTCACCTGGATATTCGCAGTCCGATTGTACGCTGTTCACCTCGATCTTCACCACGTCAGCTGCAGAGATTATTCCTTCGGCTAATTGCGTTGCGTCCAAGACAACCTGGTGCGTTTGCTGTTGCTGCTGGAGCTGGAGCGGAAGCTGTTGGAGTTGAGTCTGGTGGTTGGGCGTGGTGACCGTTGTCTGACCATCGGCCACCATCTCTAGTCATCCTTCTTCCTCCTCGGTTTTGATCTTGACGGGTATATAGACCTTGTCCATGACGTGGATCTTTATGTGATTGTTGAGCGTACTCGATTGGCGGAATTGTTTTTTGCACACAGCACATTCGAATGGTTTCTCGCCGGTGTGGATTTTGAGGTGATTTGTGAGCGTGCTCAGCTGGCGAAACTGCTTGGGGCAGAACGAACAAATGAAGGGTTTTTCGCCGGTGTGGATTTTCATGTGGTTTGTAAGGGTGCTCGATTGTCGAAAGGTTTTGTCGCATATCGTGCATTTGTAGGGTTTCTCGCCGGTGTGGATTTTAACGTGGTTCGTAAGTGTGCTTAGCTGTCGAAACCGTCGCTCACAAATGCTGCATTGGAATGGCTTCTCCTGACTGTTGGCTGGATAACGATCCAATTGCGGCGGTAATGTACCCGCCGCCGTTTGCACTTGCTGCTGGATGTCTTCGGTTTGCAGCTGCAGGACTTGCTGTTCCGAGCTTTGTTGCAGTGGCGCGAGGTGATGAGTCGTAGTGGTGACACCAGCTGCCGAAACTGTTGCCGCTGAGGTTATCACGTTGAAGGGAATTTGTATGTCCGTTGCTGGTTCATCAGTTGTCGCAACGATAACAATTTCACAATTAGTCATTGTGCAGGGAGGATAGCGAGGAGGGTTATTCTTTAGTTTTGTGTGTGTGAGAGAGTGGTTTTTATAAGTGTATACGTCTCAAGTGTGCCCGAAGTTCTTAAGAGAGTTTGATAAACTTCAGGAAAACAAGAAGTTGCGTTCGTTTCGTTCAATTTGTAAGGCAACAGCCGCAGCATATGGTAATGGCAAGCATTCTGTCGTGATGCCTGTAACAGAAAAGATTTACTTGTATAATCAATTAAAGTACTTGATTTAAAAAAATAAAAATATTTTGTTTGGACAGGAATTGTTTATGCGTACGAGATTTTGATTGAAATTGTGTACAGTTCCATGCGAACAAAAAATCCATTTCTATGTTTAGGGTTATTTAGTTTTCGCATGGAACTGTTCACGAAAAGGTAACCACCAGGACCTTGTGGCTTACAACGATATCCAAAAAGTTTCTTCCTACTTCTTATACCTATACATATGTCATACATGTTATGTTATTAATGCCCAGCAACGTTGTGTGCTCTGTTTTAGTATTGGTCAGATCAGGTACGTTGCTGATTAAGCTACCATAAGTTTTAGTATATGAAAGGATATAATTAATACAATCAGGTAAAATGCCTAGAATAGTTTATTTTCCAAAATTACCTGACTATCCCAAAGAAGATGACCATCAGTTAAGGGCTTTTATAGACTTTTAAAACGAATGGTGGCATGTAAAAAGCATGTCAAATCCATTTTTGGTCTGGTTTAACAAAAAAACAAAAACAATTTGAGACTGAGCTAAAGCTTTTTGGATACCAACCAGGGTTCATATATTTAGTAACAGCTATACCATTAGAAAATATGCGGATGTTTATTTATCTTTTTATTTATGACAAACTGACCTCCCAAACTTTATAGACTAAGAGCCGACAGCAGATTTTGGGTGTGAATGATAGAAAACAAATAAGTATAGGCATCGAAAGCTTCATTTAAAGCTATTCAAAAAATCGAAGCCTTGCAGTACACAACAGGGGTCTTTGTGATTAAAGAGTAGATCAAAAAAAATATGAATAGAACTTTGAAGGCAATCGTGTTAGCCACAATTAGTTTTCAACCCACCCTAGATAAGCTCCTCGGATCGCATATCACGAAATTCGAGACCATTAGAGTGTATAGTTCGCTCTTTCCGACTGTTAAAAAAAAACGTTTTTCACTTTGAATTTCGAACTTTTTAAACGGTCTTGCAGTGATTCCGTGTTATGTGATCCGAGCTTATCTAGGGATGGGTGAAAACCATTTTGGCTTACACGATTACCTTCCAAGTTGCATTAATATTTTTTTTGATGCACTGTTTAATCACAAGGGCCCCAGTTGTGGACAGCAACACCTCGATTCTTTTAATAGCTTTTAATGAATCTTTCGACGCCTATACTTCTTTTATGGTATTACTCACACCCAAAATCTGCTGTGGGCCTTCGGTCTTACACCTAGGTGCCTGTTCTACACTGGTATATTTGAATCTTAAACTATTTAGATGAGTATTTTGATTTTTAATAAATTGTATTTCTCCAAAAAAAAAAAGTTGTAAAATATAACTTAAATTTTAAAAAGCCTGAGACAAACGCATAAAACTGACTGACTGGAACTCTGAGCTAGGTTACGAACGACTTGGTTTTTTTTTTTAGTGTAGAGCTATTGTCCAAAATGAAGAAAACCAAAGTTCAAGAGAAGTTAACTTTAACGTGATGTTAACTTCTCCTAATTTCGGACACGAAAAATTTTTATTGATGATCAGTTAAGTCCAAGAGATGAAGTTTCAACCGAGTTTTGTGTGGATCTTAAAGTAAATAAATGCTTAGATGCCAGTGTTTCTAGTTTAAAGATTTTTTTTTTTAAATATTTAACCTTCTTCCCTACTATTCTCCACATTTCATTCCATTTTGTTTGCTCTATTAACAATTCTTTAATTTCAAATTAATTTCATTCAAAATTTTATAATTCAATAAAAAAATCGAACAATAAATCTGGAGATACTCAAATAAATCGACTTCTTAACCATATTGTCCGCATCGACAAACGGCAACTCATTTCTCGAGCATGTCTCACACTAATGTTCATGCCGCGTATTAGGATCTTCTTACACACCATCCAATCGATGTTGATTCAAAAAATCCACATTCGCAGCCTGATTTGACCAAAAGAATTGAGCTAACACTGCTTCGTGGTCCGTGCTTACGATTCTCGATCCGATCCGCCCAATGAGGTTAGGTTGCCTGGGTGAGAAACGAATACGAAGAAACTTCGTGTCTATCTCATTCGATCAAAATGAAACGAGCAAAAAAATATCACAAAAAAAAAATTCCAAATCGCCGTGTGCAACGTCAGAGATAAAATCGCACACTCGGCTTTGGTGATGTGAGGGCGATGGATCAAGAAATTACATAAAAATCACTGAGTAAACAATTTTTTGTGTGTCCTTATTCGCGAAGTTGCTAGTAGCACTTTTCACCTTTGACCTACCTAAGGCATCCCTTTGGTTATTTCCATCTTTTTTCGTTCAATGTGTGGCCCAGCCAATTTGTGTCCAATTTTAAGCTTATATATTCACCTTTCGTTTGAGTGCGATTTAATTAAATAATAAATTCCAAATATGTGCGAAATATCCAGTTGAAAGTAAAAAAGTGAGATTTTTTCGTGAAAAATCAAAATGAATTTTTTTAAGAGTTTTTTTATTTTTTGAGAACACGACTTTTGACAGTTGTTGTTTGTTTAACGCCTGTAAAAGAAAAGTGCTGCATGCGGAAAAAAAAGATGGAATATTCGAAGGTTTGGAGTAGATTTGTGCAGAAACAGAAATGGTAGTTGTGCCCAAATTGATAATTGTACAGCGGTGAATTTGCTAATTTTAGGATGTGTTCGTAGAGGCTTGCATTCACCTCTATTAGGCCACCATTACACGATGATTCTTTGCGTCTGACTTCGAAATTCAATGGATGCGAAGGTGAAATCAGATTTTTTTCCTTCGCACTTATCAACAATTCAAAAAGAGTCTGTCGCAAGGAACCATCGTGTATAGGGATCCTATTAAATAATGATTCTTTGCTTCTGACTCTTTTAAAGTCCAATACCGGTTTGCCTTTTGAGGTCGCAAAGTACTAATGAGTAGATGAAAACCCTAATCATGTACTATCAACTGCACATGCTTTCATGTGCGAGGTAGATACATCTTACATGGGAAAGCATTTTAATGTAGCCATTGAAAAAAGCTAGCAAAGTACTCATGAGTACTTTGTCACCTCCAAAGGAAAAGGGCTATTGTCAAAACCAAAGCCAAAGTAGATCTCTATATCTATCTGTCTGTCTGTTTCTTATTTCAAAAAAGTAAATGAGTGCGAAGATGAAATCTGATCTTTTTCTCCTTTGAGCTCATACAAATTTGAAGTCACATGCTAAATATTATCATGTTCCAGGGAAATTACTGAGTTCAGACAATGAGCTTAAGCCACAGTTCAACCCAATTTCGAAGTTTTTGCTATTAGTGAACTAACCGATATAAAATTGAACAAAATTTCGGTAACATTGGCTGCATTTTTTGAGACACATGATCATCTGGATCATTTTTTCTTAAAGTAATCGTATAAAAACAAGATGGAATATGAGTATAGAATGGTTAAAGAAATTTCGCTCTTATCACACAAAACTAACCATGCTATAATTTGCAATTCCCATGCGAAAAAAAATCAAAATCTTCAATCATCTAATCTGTGCACTAAATTGTGTGATCATGCTTATTAGTGAATTTGCAATATTCTACTCCCCTGACGTTGACCAACTTCACTCTGGATTCACTTTCGCTTTTTTTCAATTAGTGAACTCGCCGAATGAAATGGGGAATCGCTTCTGTCATTTATTGACGTTTCCAAAATAACAGGGTGTTCAGAAAGGCCTCACGTCAAAATAAGTCACCTCACATGAAGCCTGTCTGAATACCACCTTTAATTGTAAATAATTTAGCCAGTTTATATTTCTTGAGCACTCAGTTTTTTCCTCCGTTTTTTGACAGAGCAGAAGAACAACCACATAAATTATTTTGTCAAAACAACTCTCTTTTTTTTCATACAAAATCGCTTCGCATTTCAGACATTAAAGTATTATTTGTTTCTATAGTGCTCCATTTAGCCTTCTGACAGGAAGTAAATACCTAATATTGGATTATAACTGAATCCTTAAATATTTTCTGGTGCAAATTATATCAGCTTGATAGAAATGATGTACCAATGTTTCTTTAATCTCTTTATGATACTCTTATGAAATAACCAAGATAATTTCGCTTCAATAGTCATCCCGTAAAAATTTTAGTCTCTGTTTCTATATTGCTTGTATTAGTGCATATGGTGACGCCAAAGCTATAATAAGCCATTTTATAATTTATATTCAATTTAGCATTGACCTACTATATATGGACTGCCAGGAGCTAACTTCACTTCTGTTCAGTCTATTACTATACGCCACTAGCGCTGCTGTCGAAAAGGCGGCAGACATGGAGTAACTTTTGACAAATGTATGGAGTGTTTCTTTTGTTTTTTTTATTTATTTGAAAAACAATAACAACAAACAAATAAATCAAGTTTTTTAAAAAGTGTTGAAAAACATTTATTAGAACATTAATCGACTTAAGTACATACATATATGATTTCTCTTTTTTCTTCTATGAACCATGATTTTGATTTATTGCAACTTCAGTGACTTGACACTTTTAATGTATTTTTTAGAAATTCGCCTTTTCTTTGGCATAGAAAAAAAAACAAAGAAGGGCTTCCTTTATCCGCAGAAATTTGTTTCTTTTTTATTGGATTTGCTAGTCAGTCACCACCTCTCTGAATTCTGAAGAAAAACAAGATAGTTTGAAGGGCGTTTTATTTATATACATATAACTTGATTTTCGAGTTCGTTTTTGACCTACCATTTTTCAATTCCTTGTATCATGTTGATGCTTGGTGCTTGATATTAGTAGGAAGGCTAAATACCTATCCTCTAAGTTCAAAATGCTTCATGATTGTTGTTAAGTTTTTTTTTTTTAATTAAATAAAACGACAACAACTTTTTCAATCAAAATAATAATAAATTTTGACTTTGATTGACAAGTATGATAGAGTGATCGACATACAGAGACGTTAGGATAGTTGTTTTGTTCGCCGCATGTTCGATGGAAGCTCTTATGTTGCTAAGGAGAAGCTGAACCCTTTTCTATTGAGCTTTTGTATGGAAAAAAACATACGACTAGCAGTCCATATATAATAAGTCAATGCAATTTAGCATCTGAGCACTATTTTCAATTTCTAAGGTAGGTTTTAATTAGTTAATTAATCTATTGTAGCTCTATTTGTTTGATTCACAATATGTGTTTGTTATGGCCATACCAATCTATTTTTTATATTTTTCTTTAACAAAATATTTTCTTGTTAATGCCAGCTTCTTATCTCAAACGAGACAATTCAAGATAAAAGTGATTTCAATTTTCAATTTTAATACATTGAACTGTATATCAGAGATTGGTGGAGTGGTTAGCGATTTTTTTTTTGATTTAATTTAATATTAATTAACTCTCATAATTTACTCCATAAAAGTACAATAGGAGTAAACAAAGGTCGCCTTTTTTACTCTATGGAGTTTTATGCTTGCTTATATGTGTTGGCTGAATAAAACAGAAAAGCATCTATGGAAGAATATAGAGGCGAAATTGTTTTTGTTTTGCGTTGTGCATTTTCATGAAAAAAATCTTCGTCGCTCCGCATTCGCGTTGGCTTAGAAGAGCCTTTATACACAATTTTCTGCTCAATTTTTTGACATGATGAACTGGTTTGTGCCCTATTACGCGACTTTTGGGTCATGACTTTTTTTCGAAATTCAATGAGTGTGAACGAGAAAAAACATCTGATCTCACCGTCGGACTCATTTAATTTTGAAAACAGTAAATATAACTTGAAATATCAACAGTTTTCAACCTAAATCCCGGATTTCCTTTTATATAGCATTAAACAGCAAAAGAGAATTTGCTGTTGGCTGCTATTTCCACACAAAAATTTTATTGCAGGCTTAACTTGCTATGTGACCTATTACACAATGACTTTAGAGTCATGACTTTTTTTCGAAATTCAATGAGTGCGAACGAGAAAAAATTTCTGATTTCACCTTCGCACTCATTTAATTTCGAAAAAAAAAGTCATGACTCATAAGTCGTCGTGTAATAGGGCACTATGAGCCATGCTCAGACTATGAACATGTCTTAAAAAAAAAAAACCGATAGAGGCAGTAAAAAAAGTTTATGAATTTTGGATTGTTTAGTGGTTTTTTAATCCATCATCCATTTATGTTCAGTACAAAACAAACTGTTATATTAAAAAGTACAGTCATCACCCTAGGTTGTAGTAGAACAGCTATTCTATCGCAACCGCTGTATTTATATTTTCTCTCTGTCACGTTGTCAGTGCTGGAATTGTTGTCACTTTGACGTTTCACAAGTGTTAAAAAATTGTTAAAAATGTTGGTTTGTTTATTTTTTTCTAAAATAATTAACTAAAAACGCTTTCCTAATTTCTAATAAAAAAAATAAACAGTGTTCTACCTTCCAGGTAAGTTGAAATAAAAACTTATTTATATTTTATTCAAATCTTAAAGTTTATATCAATTTTTGTTATACATTTAAAATAAGAAAAATGTATGTTGCAATTTCTTAAATACAATTTAAATGCATTCTCTTACAAAATTGCGCAAACCTTAGATGTTTTATCTGTTTGGTCGCCTAACTCATCCACCGGTGTGTATTTTGGTGGTTCATCTGGCAACAACAAAAATACTCAGGTTAAGAATATAGCTAGAAATATATCTATCTTGGAATCAATACCTGCAACTCGAACGGCCTTCTCATCCCGACATGACATCCCCTTTCCTTTCGCCTTCAAATCACTGATAAATCGCATTACCCTACCTTTACTATTTTCACCCGTTGACCTTATTTCATCGCCCACTGTTCGCTTCACAGGTTCAAAATCCTTGTCGCGCTCATTTTCGAACGTGTTGCCCATTGCGTTCAAATTCGAGTTCACGGATGCAGTTGTCCTCTCGTCGTCATCAATCTTAGATCCATCCTTCGGTGTGTAAGCTTCTTCGGTGGTCACTGCTGTACTGACATTTGAACTAAGATTGGGACTCCGTTCCTTGTGACCGCTACTGCCAGTTAAGAAATTTGCTAAGCTTTGCTTAGCATCTTCGACCTTCGTTGAAATCTTGCTTGTCGTTGTGCTGACCCTTTGAGAGACTGACGAAACTGTGTTGTCTACGCCTTCGGAAACTGTCGATACAGTGGAATCGAACTTCTCAGATACTTTACCCATCGCACTATCAACCTCAGAGGAAACTTTTTCTACGGCCGAGCTCACTTTATTCGATATTTTTCCACTTATCCCCTCTGCTTCAGATGAAACTTTTTCGATTGCCTTTTCCTTTTCCTTTGATATTTTTTCAGCAGCTTCTTCAGCTGCGCTGATCGCTGAAATTTTCGCCGCACTAGTAACTTCATGGATCGCCTCACCTGCTTGATCAATAATTTGTTTGGGCTTCTCCTTCACAGGAGTAACTTCTTCTAACCCCTTCTTGGAAATATCTGTAACATCTACTCCGTTATTAATGAATCTGATTTCATTTACTACTGTTTTATCCAAAAGTTCTGTGGAGCTAATCTCAACTGCTAGTTGCTCATCTTCATCGCTGGAAGCCAGTGCTTCGTTTGTTCGAACAATTGGAGTCAAGGCTCGTTTCTTCGCAGAAACCTTGTGCTCTGTGCTTTCATTTTGTTGTTTTTTATCTAGAAGAGAAAAGAATACAGACATTTGCTATAGAAAATTTCCATAGAAGGACTTCATTTCAAAATAATTAATATTGACTGTTCAAATGACCCGAAATTTATAATTAAACTTCTTGTTGAATGACCCTACTTATAAATGACTTTTATTTAGTTCGTGTATGTATATTTTCGAGGCACATTATAAACCAAGTTATTAACTTACCACTTTGAAAAGCAGCCACTGACTCTGGAATATATTCCAAACTATCATGAAGGGCAGGACTGGTTTTATCCAGAGAATCGTCTTCCCTGGAAATCAATTTCATTGGTGTTCCATCTGGGTAAGGTGTTTTCGGTCTTGGTTCACGTTCAGCAGAAGCAACCTTCGCCAAAGATTTTTCCTCAAATCGAATAGATCGAGAAGAACCCTTGCGAGATTTTAATGGAGATGTTGGTGACGAGCTTTCAGCATTTGCTGTGAGAACTGTTTTCTTGGACGGTGTCGAGTTGTTGCTATCCCATTCAGAGTCATCCAAACGACGATAATTGGATGACTTCATTGAATTTGTAGGTGATGTATCTTCAAAGATGTCTAAATCTTTTGACGATGATGTTGATGGCGGACGATTTCCGTTCAATTTTTCTTCCTTAACAGGAGTTTGGTCTTCTTTTGTGGGATCTTTTTCTGTAGTGTCTGGTTTTGTAGTGTTTTCTTTTGTGCTGTCTTGTCTTGTAGATTCTTCTTTTGTGGTGGCTTGTTTAGAAGTGTCTTCTTTAGTGGAGTCTTCATTTTTCTTCTTTTCTACCCTTGGTTCTTCAACTTCCATAACTTGTGTGATGTGTTCTTCTTCAATTTGTTCCTTCACTGGAGTGTTAGGTTTGATTGTTTCTCCATTATTTCCATTCTCTTCCCCTTCTTCAGTTTCTTCTTGAATATTCTGTTCGACAATTCGACCTACCTCCGAAATTTGGTGTATATTCGCATTCGAATCTGGCCGAACAACAAAAGTCTTATTAAGAAGTTTATTAGCTGATCTCGGGATTCCATGTACCAAAATATGTTGATCGCCCACCACCATATCGTGTGTGCGAAGATTTTTAAATTTAGAAATTTCACGAAAAGTTTTCAAATGATGACCACTTTCAGAAAAAGTCGTGTAAAATTTATTGGCCTTAGTGAGTGCAGCAAAAAATGAAGTGCCACGCAGAAGCTTAACAATTTGGCCATTTTCTTCGCTGTCGTAATCGTAGAATCTTTGGAATATCAAACTATTATGTCGTGTGGATTCCATACTCCGGTAAATTCCACCCTCAGTGGTCACAATATAAATTTCACTTGCTTGTGAAATATGCATAAAGAGAATCTCTTCTTGAGCTGAAAGATTCTTTTGAAGTTCTGTAAATTGCGGGAAAGTAAATTCACTCAATTTTCCAGTTAGATACAGACTCCCATTTTCGGTAAGGATAAGAGTCGATGATGGACCGCAAACAAACTGCTTGACTTTGAAATCGAGTGGAACTTCATAGGGATTACTGAGGTTAACATTATCCGAACCGAGTTGATGGTGTTTATTGGAACCCCAGCCGATGAGACGACCGACAGCTGGAAAGATAGAATAAAGTGTTTAGTGTGTTCATTTAATCTCTGCAAAAAAAAAAAACAAAAACAAACAAAAAACTAATCTCGATATCGACGAATTTCATGGCGCCTTTTATTATGCAAACCTACATTTTAAACCGAAAACACATTATTTATAGACCAACTGTTGTGACCACGGATCGATAAATATTCCAGTTGAAAACCATAAACTACCAATATAAAAAATTGTAGATAATAATCCAAATATGTTTACTTTTAGATTTAGCATATATCCGGGGGCCGAAAGTAAGTGAGGTGTATAATTATTGCCCCCAAATAAATCAAATTATTCCGCCCCAAAACCCATTATATGAACACGAAAGTTACATATATATTCACCAAGTTGATTCTGAGTATTTTTCAAAACAATAAAATATGGGCCTGGCCGATAATTTTCCGCAATATAATATGAGACATGCTATTGCTGTTCTTAAATGTCCTTTTACTCAGGACGAGACAGGACATTATATAAATATATGGAGCTCGGGTAAATCACATTTGTCTGTCAACTGCCAATACTACTCACGCGTTGTACGACAGACAACTAGTTATTTTGTTGGTAAATTAAATTCCATCACAACAAACATCGATTACTTCATTTCAACCTGTAGTGTCTAACATGCAGAGACTCTTTAAAATAAAGCACGACATATTCTCGTTATTTAGACTCACCATTGTCCTAAGGGGTGATTCAGGTATATTTCCCCAGTAAATGCATTTTTATTTTATGAAACACAACAACTTACATGTCATTATGGCGAAATGGTCATTCCCAGCTGAAATGCTTACGAAATTTTCTGGGTCTTCACTGGTTGAAAGACAATCATCAAGATCTTCCAAACGAAATGGTTTCCGAATAATGGAATACTTTTCAGAGCCAATAGTTGCACTGGTGAAATTTTGGGAAACTTTTTTGTCGGCCAGGAATATGTTGCGTCCGGTAAAGAAGACTTCATTGGAATCTTAAAAGAAGGCAAAACTCTTTTTGTATAAAGAAAAACAAAATTAATATTTCTTTATAACTTACATGTCAGAATAACTGCCCATCCATTTCCAAATGCAATGTCGGCAATCTTGAGACCAAGTGTTTTCAAAGACTTGACGCATGTTGGCTTTGTTATTATGTCTTTAATGTTGTTGCTATTATTTGTTCCAACTCCCAATTGGCCAAAATGATTTTCACCCCAAACAAATAAACGTCCTGATTCTGGAGGAAAAATAAAAGAGAAAATAAAATTCTAATGAATTTTGTACCTTTGTCTGCAATTTATACAGAAATCAATATAAATTATGAGAATTAACAATACATTTAGGTTTTGTATTGTCTTCTATTTTTTTATTGAGTTGGTCATTTTTATAAACTAATACTAGGTCGCATTCACTTGATTTTATGCCTTAATGATTAAAATAAAATGTCCCAATTAAAAGTACTACTAAACTTCATTCATAAATTCCCAAATTTTATTAAAATTGTCGAGTAAAAAGTTTCATGTAAAATATGGTAATTTTTGTAGAAAAAAAAAATCGCATTAAATACTCTTTTTCACTAATTATTTTTTTAATAGTATTACTGGTTAACTACCTCGTCTGTTGAGAATTCTATCATGTATTAAATAAACAATCTTTGCTTTTTAAAACTCGTTAACCATTCAAATATATTATTTCAAATTAAAGCTTTTTTTATAACTTTTTCCTGTCTCTTTAAAAATAAATTTGTTAAGTTGCGTCGTCAAAGGAAACTAGTCGAATCATAAAAAAAAACTATACAACAATCTTAAGTCAGAGAAGTAACTTAGGGTTGTTTAATAATATCTTGATTTTTATGCACCGAGATCCTTACAATGTCAATCCATTCATTGTAATTTTTCATTGCCCATTTTAAATTGATTATTTTGTGTGTGTTGTGATAGCAAGAAAAAATAGTATGAATATTAAAATAGAGGTAAGTTTGGTGCTGTATGTAGAAATTATTTTATTAATCTTATCTAATTTAATATTTTGTGAAAACTAATCTTTTATTTATAGTTAAAATATTCAAGAATAAAAAAAAACAGAAATAAACAGAAAAAAAAACAAAAAATATTAGCAATAAAAGCTGTATTTGTGGTAGTGGTGACTGAAACTAAAAATCTGATGACTGATGCACTGCTTGTAGATTAGAACTTTTGTCTGCTGTAAGTAGAGGCGATGATATGTAAGTTGGCTTTTTGAGGATATTGTATGTGTAGGTTAAATCTCATTAGCTCGTTGAAGTTGATATACCTTACGTAGGTTCTTGAGAATGCGTTCGACTGGTAATATGATGCCATCTGGTAGTGCTAAAGTGATGCTTCCGTAGTTTTGATGATGTTTGGTGAAATAGAAATACAAAAAAGAGATGATGATAAAGTGCAGTTCAGCACAGGTATGTTACCCTTTTGAGTATACGGAAAGTCGCTTATCGGTGGCTTATGACAGCCAACGAAACGCGACTTTCCGTATACTCAAAAGGGTAAAATACCTGTACTGCACTGCACTACTTCTTTTATGTGACAAAAATTGTTGGATCTAGGTTTTATCTCGTTGGAACTTTGGGTAGCCTTTGATGAAAGTTATCAATAATAAATCCTTCACCAAAAGTCATGCTGGTTCTATGAATTTATAATTGTTTTTTTACTGTGAAATATTTCTGCAAATATGCTTTTTTGATTTTACATGGTATATATTTTACTAGGCCTTCTTCAACCTAAATTAAAAATACTGTTGCTACTGGGCTCGATGAACACGTAGTACACGTCTGAGTTAACAATGACCTTAACAGTGACGAAGAGCTATAAGTCGAAAATTATAGGCACATAACAAATTATTTATTACGTATTTTGCTAGCACAAGCATCTTACTTATCACACAGGTGGTTCCAACAGGGTTGCGTGACTTTCCAAAGTCTAAGACCTCTATGAGTTTGGTGCGTGTTTCAACCGCTTTGAAGGAACAAAATCAATATAATTTTGGAAAAGAATTCCGTAATCTTATTTTTGTCGGGTCTCAAGAAATCAGATATTAGAAAAAACGTATTAAGCATTAGACTATTAATAAGTGTACTCTTCGATCATTTGGCTGTACTTGTAGATGTTTATAGATAAGTTTGTCTATGCTACTGTGCTAAAGTCCGTAGTACTAAGATTTTATGTTTTTTTTTTTTTTTTAAGTTTTTAAGCTAAGTTTGGCATCTTTTGATTTTTTTTGTCGACTGTTTAACAGTAAAGCAATAAAGCTTCTCGTTTTTTTTTTATTAAAAAGGAGAGTTCATTAGCTGCTCAAAGAGAATATGTACAATACATTATGTAGGTTCATATATCAAAATAGCTTTGATACCATAATGTAAAAATACTATATTGTTACAGCTTTCTGGTTTAAGTTAGGGTCCACTGAAGCTGTCTTAAAAATGTAAAAATAAGTTAACACTAGCAAAAATTGAAAAAAAATCAGCAATACAATGACTTTTTTTTTGTATGCAAAAGTATGACGTACATACCAACATACATACATCCTGTGGCCTTGATGGAATTTTGTCAAACATACTACTTTATTGATAAGTAGAAAATTTGCAGTATCTCATAAAAAGGTCTACGGTTTCTATAGAAAAAAATTACTGCTTCTACTTTTAGGACACTCCACTTTTGATATCGAAAAAACAGCAACATATATTAATTTATTTAAACTAAAATTTTAAATATCAAAATCGCTTGCGCTGTTTAAGTTCCCTTTTTCAATTTATCTTAGAGAAATATATATAAATACAGGCAGACATAATTGCCACGGGTACGTTGTTAAGCTTCTCTATCATCGCATAACGACAGGTTATATACATTTTAAAAGTATCTCTTTTAATCCAAATCAGAAAATATAGCACCCTTATCGAATACTGGACACAGACTAATTCCTTCTTGTTAACCTTTTCAAAGCTAAATGGTATCTATTGCAATGAGTGAGTTTTGTCTGCAAAGTTGATTAAACAATTTATAATGTTCTAACCGCAAGAAATTCATACAAAAATAAAAACTCTTATATTTAACCCTTGGAAGGCAGCTTTAACAAGTTGAAAGAAAAAATGTTTCAAGATTAACACATTTTGTTGATCTAAATATTTAATCTTACTTAATCACGAACAAAAGCAAACACAACGTCTGACCCTTTAAAAGCTCTTAAAAGTATTTTGTGTTTATGGCTTTGGCTTTCACTTTTCTTTAAGGAATTGCACGTGAGGGGCGTACCTCGCCGTTTCCTTTAGGAGTCATTCAATTGCCTCATGCACTTCGTGTTCATTAAACTTTCATTTTTTCGTAAATTTCATTTGCCTTTGTGCGTTTAAAGGGAGTTCATTTCTTATTCCCTACTTTTTTTTTGATTTTACATTTCCCCGTGTGACCTTATTTAAGTTTTTTGTTCCCATAGAGTTTGTTTTTAAAAATGAAGTAGTCGCCGTCCATCATCCGTCGTTGGTTGTTTAGTTTGAAAGCAAAGGACTTTTCTTGTTCCATTAAAAGAAATTACAATTTTAATCGAAAAAGAGTAGAAAATGAAAAATAAAGAAAATGGAAAATTAAATGATACAAAACTTACATACATACATAGCTAAACGATTGAAAAGGATTTCTTTTTTCTCTTTGTTTGTTTTTTTTTTTTTTTTTTTTTTCTTAAATAGAGACGTTGGAATTAGAATTGAAGTGGCCTTAGGACTGAAAGTAAAGAACAGCGTTAATTGATGTTTTCATGCAATTCAAATGAACTAAATTGGTCTTTATTTCATCTTATTTAAAATATAAGGTATGAAAGTCACCAAAGACTTGTCATTTGAAAAATGTTTTTAATTAATTTATTCATGTTTCGTCAACGTTAGAATGCTTCAATAAGTCCAGTCATCTATGTTACAAGTGACTCAAAAAATAGAGATCAATTTAACACTTATGGTTTCCTTTATATATATTACAAACATTATAAAGAAATTAAAGAAGGGGGGGCAAACTTATTCGGGATCTTAGTTAGGGGGTGGGTCATGGAGCAACCTCATTAAAAAAATAGTTTTGGTACAGAAATCTTGCTTTAAAATGCTTTCGAAAGAAGATAAATTTCCAAACTTTATTGAATATATTGTGATTATGATTATAATTTTCAATATTTAACTCTCTTTTACTAATAAGAAGCTGAGTTCTTAAAATGTTCGTTCAGTTCACGAAATAACTCCCAACAAAATGGTACATTTTCAATGAAGTGCACTAATACTCATAGATATCTAAATAACTATAGAGCCGTTTGGTATAAAATTGTTTATATTGCATTTTTGGACCTAAATTCAAACCAAAATTAAAGCACTTTTAGTTGTTAAAACCCTACAAATATTTTGGGAGTAAAACTTTGAAACCAAAAACTTGTTTGTTATAATAACTTTTGTATGTAATTTTTTGAACTACATATGTGTGATTCCATCGTTACGGGTGTGTCAGTGAGACTCCATATTTTATTATAAATTCACATACTATTCGCAATTTATAAATTAAACCTTTACTAATTGATAAGACACCTAAAGCCCTTTAAATAAATTAGTATACAAAAGTATAAAAAATTAGTGATTCAGTTGTAACTGGGATACAATTTAGTTGCGTTACGGGTGTGACCTTAGAACACTGATGATTTGCGATTAAGATATCTAATTTTCATGTGGTGTAAAATATTGCATGAAAAGTGTATATCATTCTTTTGCAAAAATTAGTCCCGATAGTTGATCTTCAGTTTCAGTTAAGAAATGAGAAGCAAAACTATGAAAAATAATACGAAATATTAATTTGAAAACGTTACCGGTGTGACAGGTCACCGTTACGAGTATGTGACCGAGTATGATTTTCTTCCAAAACGATATAATAAAGAAGTTTTTATCATTTTAATTTTGATTTTGGGATAAAAATGATTTATTTTTCTAATAATCAAAACGTACCTATCTTTCATACAAAATTATTTTAATTTTAAAAACGGCTCTATTTTTCTCTTAATTAAATCAAATAGATTGATTTTCGAAAAGGAGCTATAAATAATAATAGATAAATGGCATTTTAAGTTAAATTCAACCAAGCAGTTTGCCATAACGAGAGCTTGCGGCATTATACGAACAAGAGGTGAGATGAAATTCAAATCTGACGTTGAAGTTTCAAGGCAAGAAGCTCAGCTCATTTTACTACAGGACGAAAATAAAATGTCCTGTATTATTTTTTTCTAGCCAATCTTATAAAAAAAAAACTTTCACAAACTAAACAAAATTTACAGCATTGAATTATCTTGAATATTTAAGGAACTACAAGTTTTCGCCCTCTTACTCAGTTTCATGTTCAAATTTTTAGCCTCTGTTTGATTGTCAACGACACATGTTATGTTCCTCACTTCAATGAGATTTTATCCGTTTTCTTTTGGAGTAGGAAAAACTTTCTCTTAAAGCGTCATGAATTTCATAATTTCATAATTATGAGCAACAAAACTAAAAATGAGCTGAAAACAGAAAGAATATGTTTTTAAATGCCAACCAGTTACGGGTGTGACGTAGGCTTAAAATTTTTAATACGGACTCAGTATTAATTTCAAGTTCTTGAAATTTCGTCTGACAATATATTTTTTTTATATTATGCGCGCACTAAAGGGGTTGTGACTACCCTTAAGATGATTGAACACAGTGCGAGCGTTAGGAAAAAATGGAAGGATTTAAAAGGAGATACCGATGTACTCGTACATCGGTTCTAGTATATCATAGTATTGTCCTTTTTTCCCCAAATTATCAGTTTGATTAATTGTTTTTTCTTCAAGATATGAAACATTAATAATTATTTTTGCTACTGCCTTTTTTAGCTGCTGAAAAACTCAGTTTGTATTTACTATGGAATAACTAAATGACACCAAAACGTGCTTAGACTTCTGATAAGGAAAAAACACCGGTTCTCAAATAGAAAAAAAAAACAGTTAATTATTGGTATTGGGCTTCTGATAACAAACAATTACTTTCTTTTGGAACCTAATCTGCTAAGTGGTACCAACTGCGAAATAAGCGGCGATATAAAAATCAATTATATGATTTCACTTTGCAAAAATCGTGAAACGGTATTTTCTTCAATTGGAAGTCGTGTTTTGTGATTTTTCGTAGAGGATCGTTTTTATGGAATCACCCATATTTCATTTTTACATTAATAATTAAAATAAAATTAATTTCACCCAAAATTAGGATTTTTTGTAGGGAGTGCTTAAGACAATAAAATTCAAAGCTTTCCACCAAAAGTTAGGTCTGTCGGAATTTTTGAAAATTTGAACATTTGTCTGTCGTAATTTTCCTAAGTAGCGAACAATCTTACCCAAAACAACTGTACAGACCTCAGGCGATACTTTTTTAAAAATTTATTTAACTTCCTAGAGTGGAAAATTTATGTGTATCGAGTGTATTGAGCTGCCATGTCTTCCTTGCACACTTTTTAAAAATAATTTATTTTTAGAAAAATCTCCTTTTTTGTTCTTATTTCTTTATATCCTTTTTGTGAAGTTTTACAAATATTGTTGTTCGTTGATAAATTGGCTAGACTTTGTTTTCTGAATTTTAAGATTTCTATTGATTGTCTCAACAGCGACGGAGAAAACGGCACTGCCTAATTTAAAACTGAAGGATCTTACCGCAAATGACTTGTGAAGCTTATTGGTCTGTGTTCTGTCTATTGAAAACTGAAATCAATGAATGCTTGCACTCAAGACTTATAAGCTGAAAACTTAAAACAAAACATTTTTATATGCATTTCACTAAAAATATCCATTGGCATTTATAACAAAAAAAAAAAATAAAAAATTAGCTTTTAATTTCAGATCTATATTTTGTTGGTCGCAACACTACCAAAACCACTTGGCTCAAAGCGTCTATAAAGATTTCCATCAAAGGCATTGCACTGGCAAAAAGAAAATCAAATCAAATTGGAATCTAGAGAGTCATATATTAAATTTTAATCAGTTTATGAATTATTCCATTTCCTTCTAATTGAAGTTAAATCTTTTTTAAGCTTTGAAAGAAGGAGAGGGCAAATAACTATTCCAAAAACCTTGCTCTGCAGTTATTTTAAGAATGAAGAATTCTAACAGGAAACTCTTAATTTGCAAAAGAGGATTTTTTTCAGAACACTTTATCCAATAAGGATACCATTAAATAAATAGTTCAACGAAGTTCCACAACTTGAAAGTGTTTCCATATCGTTTTTTTTTTTTAATTTTTAAATCCTATTGTTTACCACAAATAACGGCACTCTGGTTGGCACCGGAAGTTAACCTCCTAACCGGGTCATTCTTTATGTAGAAGTAGCTCTGTGTATTCTCTGCTAAATGGGATTTCCCTAGAGTGAAGATTGCTCCAGTACTTGGTATATCCATATTGTTATCCGTTTTGTATCACTTTGTTGATTTATATTTTTTTAAAATACTCGTATATTCTCTTTTCGTTTTCAATAAACAATACTTTTGTGTGTTTTCACCCCGAATATCTATGCCAACGAAACTAAGAGCATTCTACATTATTCCACTTCGAACCGAACGACAGCGAATATTGTTTCAAATATCGATTTTAAATTTCTGAGTGTAAAACTTGATTCTAATTTTACTGTAAGAACTTGGGGTTCGTCGCGAGGACTTGTGGTCAGTTACTCGGTTACTTGAATACTGGCCAAACAATTGCCACAGCAGGTACTGACCATCGAGGCTACACTCAGCCATTCATCCATCCAAAAGGGTGCATTGAGTTCCAAATCCAGTAGTTGGACGAGTCGAGTCGAGCGGTGTCGAGAAACGATTTATAGGAATTTCATTAAAAGTCAAAAGAAATTCGCGCCGCCATAAGTGTATCAAAAAGGATTTCTAGTTCTTTGTGGGTAATGGTGTGCGTGTTTTGACTTCAATACAAAAACTTACTATTTGATTTTGCCTATGGGCATTGGGAGTGAAATATCTAAGTACTTTTGGTGCAATTTTTTTTGTTTGCATATTTTTTGAAAGATTAATTTAGTTTTGTTAACTTTCAAGCTCGACAAATTTAATGCTTTGTCAGAGGTAGGTGTACAGCAACTGCGTTAATTAGTTTCATGAAATACATAATATTGATCAGATTGACTTCCTATACATAATCCTTAATTAATATATAATGTAAGGCTGAAGTTGACAAGCTTTCATTCACCTCTATGTACGTCATGATGTGAAGTCAAGGAGAGTCGTTAAGGCTGTCATTTGTTGTAATTTGATAATTTATTATTGGAGGTTTTGGTTGACGGAGATCGATTGGATTATTGCGAACACTATTTTAACAGCTTTGTTTTATCGAGCATAATAATAGCTTTTTGTATAGGTTAATTTATTCAGAGCTAAGAATGGGAGCATAGGGTTTTTGGGAAACGTGTATAGAATATGTTAATAGGTTGAGCAATAAAAAAATCATTAATATGTAAAATTATAAATTAGTGTACCTGCAGATTAGCATGATTTGTAATGATTTGATATTTCTGCGTCTTCAAATAAATAAACAAATAAAATAATAATGATGTTCATTTTTATAATATAAGGAGAGGTTTTATATATATATTTTCTGTGAAATAAGCTTAAATTAATTCTAGCTAAATCCAAATTAAGCTCAGAAAAGTAAGACTTATGTATGATTCTTAACATTTCTTGGAAAGATGGTATCCTTAATTTTGGATCAGAGCCTTTCATCTTGTGCGATAAAAGCGGCAAAATTCACGTTTTTGTAATTTGTGTCTCAAAAACTATTATAAATTTGAACAAAAATTTGAACAAGAATTTCCCACTTTGCAATTTGGGCTTCTGTCACTTTCTTATAGTAGTATTTGTCACGGCACCTCCTGCACCTTTTATATAAATTACCCATAAAAAACGTGTTGTGAATTTATTTAAGGCTCTCGCCAATCTTCTCTAAGCTTATCTTACTAATTAAATATAATAAACCTCAGCAGTAATAGCCTGAATTTGCAAATTGTTGAATACGTTCAAATTTCGGTGACCCCTACCTTGACTTTTTTTTACATTTCTACGAGTATACCAGAGGAAAAACATGCCTTAGCTAAAAGAGTTTATTTTTTCTTCGCAACACGCTTCCACTTTTGAACTTATTATTAATTCAACGTCCTTGGGACTTATTTCTAAGGTTAATAACACTATTGAGACTCTATCAACGGAAATCCCCCTAAAATTGTATTTCTTTTTTTTATTGCAATAGCGTGATTTTATTTATTTATGTAAGTTATTTTTCAAAAATCTAAATTCATGATGTTTTAACGTTTATTATTATTATGTCTACTCTTTGGCAAGGCAAATTTATAAAAAGAACTTGATTTCTTTGACCATGACATTGTGACATTTAAGTTATCCATATTCATGGAATTATGAAAACTATTTTCTTCTTTCGAAAAAGTCAACATCAGGTAAATGGAAATGCTCTCAGCAGTTGATCATAATCTTCACACTAAAGTAAATATTTCCGTAAAAGAAGCTTCTTACAAAAATGCCATAAATTAACCTTTTAAATAAATAGATTTTGCGTTTGTAATGAAGTACTCAGTCTAAATGTCACACTGTTAGACTATTTTAAGAACCGAACCGTTTGGCTTAGCTAAAAGTAATATAGGGGTTAGAAAAGTTTAAAAGGTTTTTAACCTGATTTATAATTCAACCCTTCCTCCTAATAAACTAAGAACGTTGCCATTAAGTGAAAATGAACATTTCTGTCCTGGGCCCAATTGACATGTGTCGGAGAGTCCTTTTTTCATGTCTTAAAGGAAGAAAAATAATACTTTATGGTCAGTGCCTTTACCGCCAGTCCCTTTATACCATTTATCTATTATTATAGATTTATTGAAAGCTTTTTTTTTTCAGATACAAATCTACTTTCCGCCCTAATACCAGACAATACAGTGTTCTAGTATAAATAATTGTATAGCTATTAGAGAATGGAAGTAACCCAACCGTTTGCAACTCTGTTAATTCATACCATTCCCTCATCGGCATCGATTTGCATAACAAACGAGTACATTTGTCTTTGTTCGTCCTTTCATAATTTCTATACGTTCCACATGCGTTCCACTCCATCAAACCTCAACTAGGCAACAAGGGAGAGCATTTTTTTTTGTTTTTCAGAGAGTCATAAATACAATAAGGTTTTCCCACTTTCTCTTGTACACTACTAACTTGTTGTACCTTTCACCACTACCCTCCTATCTAAATTTAACCATGTAACTTGCACCTTGCTTGCCCCCAATCGAGCGATGTGCATTTTGCTGGTAGCATGTGTTTTCTTTAGGCTAGTCGTGTTGTATTTAAAGTTTGAGATTGAAAAATATCTTGTTAGGTTATACTGGTCACGTAAGAATATTGTCCTAGTTAAGTTTAAATACATGATATGACCGGGACCGTAGTAAGCTCTGTAAAAAAAAGAAAAATTACTATGCAAATATTCAAACAAGGATAAATGTGGAATAACCAACTTTGGCTGATGGTCTAAATACACAACTGAGTTAGTATCTTTTTCTGACTCTGTGTACTAGTTTGACCACAAAATAGAAATAAGCTAAGGGTGAGGAAAGGTAAAACAATGTTGACTTCATTTAATTTTATGATATATGTAACTTTCCGCTCTTTTGTCCGGTTGGCTATTGGTTAAAAAAAAAATTGTATAAATTAGAGTCAATTTGTTCATTTCCTTATTTTAAATTCAAATTGATTTGAAAATGTTACATTGAATATGGTTTGGTTAGGCATAATCAAATCAATTCGTCGCTTATCTCACTAAAAAGAAATCTCCCTAAATATTTTCTTATAAAATTAAATTTTAAATTTTTAAATTAAAATCAGGAAAGTTTTCTCTGGTAAATAGAAAGTCATTCGTAGGATAAAGTTATTGAAGTTAAGCTAAGTTATATCCTTTTTTCTTGACCTTTTTAAATATAAATTAAGTTCTTATCGTGGGCTTTAAGTCTTTTTTACTTTTATTTGATTTTATTTTTTAAATTGCAACGTTTCGGGCGTGGTTACACCCTTCTTCAGACAGTTTTATAAACAATTTTACTACACAAATTAGTCCTTTTTTTTGTGTGTATAATTTTTGTTTATAAAATTGTCTAAAGAAGGGTGTAACCACGTGTCAATCACATCCATATCATCATTTGTGTCAAAAAAAAATTGTCATCTTTTGTAGGGTTTCCTCCGTTAACTGAATCGACAAATTTTAATTCCTCGGGATCACCTGTCCTCTTATCCCTCCGCCCAACGTGATTATTATTTTTTAGTTCAACCCACCGCCACAAGTGATGGGAACTAGAATTTTGTGTCCTTAGAAAAAATAAATTTTCTCTAAAAACACCAAAAAATGTAAAAATCGTTTTTTTTTTGTTACTACTTTTCCGAAAATGATCAAAATGCGTAACCTCTTAATATTCCCCGATCTTCCAGAAATTTGGGATAGTTTTCTTTTTAATCGGAAAAACTAGGGGGGTAAGCAAAGTCACTTGAAATTTTACATTTTATTTTGTGCCTTACAAAATAAAACAGCTTAATGTATTTATGTAGTCGTTATAAGTTTTTTTTATGAGTTTTTATGTTTGGATGGGCTTTAATCGGCTCTAATGGAGAAAATAGATTTGTATTTCAGTTTTTTTCTATATTAAAATAAAAAAATAAAAATAAATAATAGCATTGAATTTTGAAAACAAAATCTGTACTTTATTACACAAAATTTTGAAAAAAAAAATTAGTTCGAAATAAAAAGAAAATCCAAAGTTTTGCATTTGAAAATTAATTTTTCAAAATTTATTCATTTACACAACTTAATTTAAAATGCCAATTAAAGAAGAGCCTTTTGGCTTTCCCCAAAAGTATAGCTTGGTATTGTAAGTTTTACCGTTTTTTAAAAAAATATTTTTTCTGCTTTAAGTCAATTTTTTAGAAAATTGCCTCTCTCGCCTAAACGGGAGAAAAAAGACCGCCCTCTGTTATTGGTGCATCTTATACGGATTACCTTGTGTAGGTTGGGAGTAAACAAACATATTCCCCCCACTTCACAATTTTATAAAAAAAAATACATTACAAAAATGGAAAAAAAATTATTTAAAAAAAAACGGCAACACTTACAGTATTGTTAAGCAGTACTTGTAAAGCCAGAAGTCCATTTCTGAGTTATTTTCAAATTTAGTTTTTTTGAAGAATAGTTTTGGCAAAAAATTGTTTCAAATTAACATTTTGTAGAAAAATTCAATTTGTTTTCATTTTTTTTTTCATTTGAAAACAATATTTTCGCTGTACCTATTTACTATTATTTTTATATAAAATTGCCCCTCCTGTCCATGCAGGGGAAAATATTACCCACCTTCTATGAGATTTTTTTCTTGTCTACTTCTGAATGTTTTTGCAGATTTTAGCCAAATCACCTAGTGTACATAAAAAACGAAAAAGCGACTATACCTAGGGGATGAAAATAAAAATATGAACGAATTTGGTAGTTTATTTTTCTTCATTTAGAGCTAATTTAGGGCTTTCCAAGTTGACCTTATGTAAATACATGCACATTAGGGTGTTCGTTATTTCCCAAAATCGTTTTTAAATTGCAGACTCCCCCTAAAAAATTTTGTTTGTATTTGCATGGGGTTTTCACTCTTTCACGTTTTATTTTTTTACCAAGGGAATTGCCATATAAAAACATCATAGAATAAAACGCCAATAAATTTAACATTGATTTTTTTTTAATAAAGTTTTTGAATAAGATCTTTTAAAGGGAGTATTAAGGATAAAAAATCAACAACAAAATTTGAATAGCTGTAGTAATTCGAGAGACAAAAAAAAAAACGTAAAAAAGTGAAAATCCCATTCAAATTTGTATGGGACTAGTATGGGCTTAGAGCCACGGGTAAATTACCTCGGCCAAAATTTATTTGGCCAAATATTTCTTTGTACGGTATCAACTTTCGATTTAAGGGTCGTTTGCTATTCAGAAGCAATTTTGGGAAATAACGGTGTCCGTTAATTTACATCCATAGATATATACATTAGGGGTGTCGTAATTTTTTAAAATTTTTTATATTCAAAATGGGTATCGTGGATCTTGTAAAGGATTTTGAAAGAAGTAATTTTTGTTCAGGGACATTTTCCAAAATTGAATTATGAGACCCCGCGGCCGGTTTTAGGTAAAAAACCACAATTCGAAAAAGTCAGAAAAAGTGACCTTTTCTAGCTTTTTTTATCTGCTGCTAAGAAAAAAAATAGAAAACTTTAAGGACCAGTTTTCAATTTTTTTTTTCTTAGCAGCATGTCATAAAATAACTTTTGACGTTAAATATTCATGAAAGCCCCAAAAAAACCCATCGATTTTCTTGCTGTTTTCGATTATTTTTTCTTAATGGAATGCTCGAAGTGGCCCAACAAAATTAAACAGCATACTTGAATTGATATTCAGTCAGTCTAAATGAGTAAAGAAATCAAAAATTAAACATAATAAGTAATTGTGCCCACATATTGAAGCAAACTTAAATGGTTTTTCTGACCATTTTTTCGAATTATAGTTTTCTTGCCTAAGATCGTCCGCGGAGTCTCAAAATTCAATTTAAGAACAAAGATTACTGCTTTCTAAATCTTTTACATGATCCACGATACCCATTTTGAATATGAAAAATTTTAAAAAAATCCGACACCCCTAATATACTATGTATGTACATATATATCGCAAGTACACAAATTTACCTTGTCATGTTTTTGTGTGTCTAGTCAAAGGAACAATTTGAAAACATGCCTCCAATTCTGCTAGTAAGTTATCGTTGAACCAAAAAGATATAATTATTTCCAAATATTAAAATCTAGATTTCTCAGTTATACAATTATCCAATACTCCAAGGAAACTCCCTTGATTAATAACAATTCATATCGCGCTTCAACTGTCTAATTAAACTATTGCTGAAACATGAATTTACCTGAGCTTATAATTTTATACTTACATATGTAGGTACGGGTACTTGTTTACTAAAATTTGTAAACATTTGTATACTCATAAAGTGCTAGTTAATTGCCATTATGCATTCTTTAATTATTGTACTTTCAGAAAACGAAGAAAAGATGTTAAAAAAAAAACAGAATAGTGAGGCATGAATTTGAAATTGTAAAATTCTGAATTACCTTGAGTCAATGGTACCAAACGGTATAATAACATAGAACTAATTTAAATCTAATCTTACATCCTAATTGAGAAAGGAAAGTTTAAAAAGTACGTGGTTTAAATATTACTATGGTAATTTCATTAGCATATCTGACAATGGCATTCTATTTAAATGTATTTTCCATCAGCTCGTTGACGTCTTTTTTTCTTTTTAATAAAAAGAAAAGTAAGAAAACTCTTAAATTGACACCCAAAAAAGCTTCTTAAGGAAATGTGATCCATGGGTGATTGTAAATATAACACAGAACCAAGCGGTTGCTTTTTATTTATTTTTCAGGAAAGAATTTCCCTTCTTTTTTATAACATTATTGTTAAATGTCAGACGTCAAGAGCAAAAATACTTGACTTACACCTGCCTTTCTTTTAAAGGCACGTTAGAAAAGCTGTTGACGAACTGATGACTAAATAAAGAAATAGATAATAAGGCTCCTTTCTGATGGGGACAACAACAAATTTGTATTCTCTTATCAATTTAAAGAATATCTGTTGACGTAGGTTTTGAAGGTTTGATTAATAAAGGCAAGTTGTTTAATTTGAACTTAGTCTATTTATCTCTCTTGGCATTTCAAGGTCACGAACAAATGTTGATAACACATTGATAGCTTAATTTTCAATTGGCATCCGTGGCAGGTTAAAAATCGTCGAGGATGTTGATTTTTGTTTTGTTGCTGATAGAATTTTTTAAGACCTTAAAAACCTTTTAGCTAATAAGCTTAAAAAGTTAATAAACCATTTAAATTTTTCTGATATTAACTATTGTTTCCCCGTCTTGGTATTTTTTTTTCTCAACGCTGATCCACAGTTTTATAATATTGCAAAACTAGGATCTCATCGCTTATGGTATTTTTTGTATTACAGGTATGTCAGCACAAAGATGAGTGAACAAGAAACAACAATCGAAATTGAGCCCGTATCTACGCCACCGGTAGATATGATACCAACTGATGATGACGAAAAACCTTGTGAAAATATATCGACAGATGATTCTTTCGCCCAAAATTCAAGTCCTTCGCCGCCACCAGTCACAGAGAGTTCACCTAAAAACCAAGAAACCGGAGATTCTGCATTTACCGCATTTCCAGAAGCTTCAGAGCAACCACTCGAGAGTGATAAAAGTATTTCTGCCAAAAATCTAGTTGGAAGTACTACTGAATATTCTTCTGAAGAAGTAGTTAAGGCATCTGATCAAAGCATCAATCTGAACACGTCCAGTGAACATACAAGTTCAACAGAGAAAAAAGATGGACAAAAACCTTCAACGGACATTGGCGATACAACAGACATGCCAGTTCCTGGTAAGGTGTTACAATCAGAATCAAGAGATTCCAAACGAATTCCTAAAATTCAAGTACTTATAAATTCAACAATCAACAAATCCATCGAACTTGGGAAAGGCTTAGAGAAGAACTCAACTGAAAGTGATGAAAACTCAAAATCTGAAGCTATCCCTAAAGAATCACAACAGGCAATTGAAAGCTCTCCTAATGATACAGAAAAAACCCAATCAAGCGATCAATATGCTGAACATGTAACATACACTGAAGATGGGACAGCTATCTATGTCGACCCTAAAACTCAGCATAAATACAAATGGAGTCCAGAAAAAAACGATTGGATCGCTATCAATGGAGAAGTTACAAATCCCTCTGGCACAGACAATGAGAGCACCAAGAAATCTAATCCCTACGAAAATGAACATTACCGGTGGTGTAGTGAAACCAATCAATGGATTCCCAAGAACACCGAACAAATTTCTAGTCTAACAGAAACCGAACACTATCGTTGGGATGCCCAGAAGAAGGAATGGATTATGAAAAACCAGGTACCGTCGCTGGATGATGTTACATATGGTTATGAGGATGGAGTGCGAATATACACGGACAAAGATGGAATGGTATTCTTCTGGGATGCAGAGAAAAAGGCATGGTTTCCTAAAATCGATGATGATTTCTTGGCGAAGTATCAGATGAGCTATGGATTTATTGATAATACTTCAGCACCTGCTGCTGTATCTGCAGTTGCAGATGAAAAGGATGAACAAATTGAATTGGAAAAAAGAGCAGAAGAAATCAAGAAGAACGATGCGGCTGCAGGAGGTGTAAAAAGAAAAGCACCACCAGAACCACCAAGTGAGTAAATATTATTTTCAGATGTATTTAAGATTACTTATATATATTTTTTATCTCCTCCTCTCAATAGAGTGGTTCGAAGTAGACCAAACACAAAATACGAAAGTTTATGTGTCCAATTTACCATTGGATATAACAATGGAAGAGTTTTCAGAGATTATGTCCAAGTGTGGGATGATAATGAAAGATCCACAAACCCAAAAGCAAAAGCTTAAATTGTACACGGAACCAGATGGACAACTTAAAGGTGATGGACTGTGTGATTATATTAAGGTGAGTTACGTATTTTTTTTTTGTGCAATCATCATAACTCCATCTTATGAGTATTGCTTTTTTTGTAAACCTGCTACGTATGTATGTCAAAACAATTTTATTTTTATTATTATTTTTGGCTATAAAACGAAATAGAATAAAAAAATCTTCAGAGAGGTCGAAGTGTTGGTAACAAAAATGTCAACAAGGACAAGATTAAAATTAAATCTGTCGACATACATAGATGTTATGCTTTTCCACTCAAGAACTGTCCCAGAAAGTAGGTTCTTTATAGTTATTGCAACATTAAAGAGAATGTTCACTTGGGCTCCTAATATGCTTTCACATAATATCATAGAAAACGTCATTTTCGTTTAGCTTGTTTATGTGTCTAGATTTCGAAGCACATGTGGAAAAGATTAAGACGTAAATAAAGAAGCGAACAAGAGTAAGTCGGGATGGAAGTCTTAAGATTACTTTTGAAAGTAGAAAACAAATAATGTTAATAAATGTAGGATATATCACAAGTTTCAATTACCACCTTAAACTTTCATTTAGTTGAAGTTTGAAGTCTTTATGCTCGGCTCAACTGAACTGTAAGCACTTTTTATCTATAGTATATGAACTCAATGCTGTCATTTTAAAACATGCTACTAAGGCGAAACCTGGGGTCAAATTATCGCATCCTTTGACTGAACAATAGACGTATGAATAGATGTTGGTACATACATATACAACTTAGGTTATACCTTATACGTAAAAAATTGATGAATATTAAGTTGGGCGTCGCCAACGCAAGAAATTCAGTTGAGAGTCCTGCAATATGACATTGTGGCACCGATTGCGGTTGTCGATTTGCTGATCCATGAATGAATTTTTTCGATTATAGATCGTCGTTCATATCGTGATTGATTACCATCGAAATTTGTCAATGGTAATTATCTGATCGGTGCCCTAGGTATACAATTTAGATTTGGATATTAAAACGCTGATACAAATGAAAATATTTGCAATATTCTAATGTAATTCACAAAAGAGCATTTTTCATTCGATACGTTACACAATTCTAAACATGGAAACCAATCGATACAATCGAAAAATTTCGATTCGATTCCTAGTCGACAACCGCAATCGGGGCCTTTGAGAAACACATATTCACATTTTAATGGAAAAACTTATAAGATTTAAAATTCGGAATGCCTCCCAAAAAAATATTTACTAAAAATGCTAAACATTTGAAAAATAGAGCAAATTCACAGTTCTAGTTAAATTTACTGAAATAAAATTGTTACAAAATTTAGATTTTTTGAAGTCAATGAGAACTGCATGAATTTTTCTGTTGTACAATCCAGTTTCCATTTAATAACTTTTGTTTAATCACAAACACATAAACAGCAACAATATATTGATGTACATAGTTGTTATAGGCAAACGGGTTTTTACCCTTATATGAATAGACTTCGACACCGTTGGAGCGAACACCATTAAATTAGACATAATATCTGAATATTTTTTTTTTTTCATTAAAAAGATTTTATGCTGTTTTCTCTGTTTTAAATTGCCACTTAATGTCGCTGCAGCATACTAATTATGATAAAAGATTTCAATTGTATGTTTGTGCTTTTGAGTCTCAAAACTACTTAATAGTTTTTGCAGAAACTTTCAGTTTTTTCTTATAAACGATGGCTTAGAGGTAAATTTACGCCAACTTTCTTAAATTTTGGTTTTTTCAATATTCACCGACTGTAGAAGCCCGATATTTTGTAACTCATTTAATCCTTTGATTATATATATTCCTTTGAACATGTAACCTACTTTTCTTAATCATGAGTTTTATCTTATAATCTAAGAGAGCTGAAATTTTGTTTTGAAAAGAAGATTATGATTAATGATGACGTGTATATTTTTTGTGAAATCTACCTACTTTAAGCCAGATTCACATTATAGTTCTAATATCGATAGAGTCTCAATACGATAAAATATTCCTAAACAAAAAACAATGAGTATATTCACATCATCGATACCTGATACGATTTCGATGCTCTCATTGCCTATAATATAAAAATATTTTATCGTAGCGAGAGTGTATCGGTATCGGCACAATAGCGTGGATCTGCCCTTAACGTCCATTTTTCTATTATTTGAACTTGCACCTTAAAAAAGTCCTTTAAATTGTTATATTTTATCTAAGTAAGCTCTATTAATCCTTAATTATACGTCAGTAATTTCGAAACTCGCCTCCCACGTAAGCTTTCCTTATGTTTAAGCAGTTTCCTTCATCGACAATAGAAAGCTGACAAAATTGGTTGTTCTTGTTTTTTTTTAAGTTTTTTAACTTTCCTTCTTGGTGATTTTGGAGTCTACTAGACCAAATAAATGAGTTGATTTTCTTCCGATTCCGTACCCAAATTTCGATTCGAAGGATATATTTCAAATTCAAAAAGTTTTTTTTTGTTTTTATTAAAAACAATTATTTTGTGTTAATATTTTTATTTTTCTTCTTTGTTTTGTCATCTTTATTACACTTTAATTCATTGTCACTTATGAGTGAACTCACAATTGAGGTAATTAATTACATTTTTTTTTAATATTATATATTTCTAAATTCTAAATTTTCAATTTTTTTATATATATATTGCTTATTTGCTGGTTATATGTGTTTTATTAGTTTTTAAATTTGTATTAACTTTATAAGTTTGTTTTTTTTTTGTTTATAATTATTAACAATTTATAATCGATTGCATGTGATATGATATTATTTCGAAGTGTGTGGTGTTTGATTAGCGTTTTTATTTTCTTATTTTTGTTTATATAAAAACAAATAAGCACACTAGATGTAGAGTGATTTGTAAGAAAAATAATTCAAATTACATTATTATATAAATAAAACTTTACATAAGAAAACGGAAACACTGTTTGATTTTTTTTTTTTAAATAAGATTTCCTTATGTGCACTTGGTATATGTTTGTGTGTTTTTAAAACAATTTCGTTTGGCTTCTATTCACAAGAAAGTAATACAAAAATATACAATTTACTTCTAGTAATATTCATTTTATTATTCTTTTTATTTTGCATTTTTTTAAATTTAATTTTTAATCTTATTCATATTAAAAAAAATACAAGCATTTAGATTGCAATACAACTTAACTGTAAATAAAAAAACTACTTCTATTTTAATATTATATTTACATTTTTAAAACATAATATTTTTTTTTAATTTAATTTCTCTTGAATTGTATTTTTAAATAAAAATACGACTTGAGCGAGGACACATGTTTTATATATAAAAATAGAAATAAATAACATATTAAGAGAAAAAAACTGGATCAAAAAGGTGGAATAATTGAGCAAGGAACTTCTAAATGAACTTCTGAATTTATCTTGACAGCTTTAAGCTATCAACATTCTTAGACATGAAGCTTGTTCGTAGTTAAATTTAGAAATACTGAGGATAAACAAATATTTTCCCTAAATGAAGCATTCGAGGAACTTCTTAACGATTTGATAATCACGGAAACATTTTATAGCTTTAAGGTTGTTTTCCAACGGCATGATTAACGAGTTCGGATCATTTTTCGTTAAGTTAGATTCTCATATTTTATTTTGTTTTCTTTTAATTCTAATTATCATAAAATAACTTACTGATGATAAAAAAATATGTTTGCATTGACGAAACAATACAAAACTGAACGAAACATACAATATCAGCAGCACAATGGTTATTGGCAGAGCACAATGCAGAACACAAATGAAAATGATTTGCATTCAAAAGTGAGAGAGAGAGAGATATTAAGAATGATTATTTTCTTTTACATACATAACTTTAACGCAGAACTTAAAAAAAAAAAAAAAAACTTAAGTTAAAATTCTCAGATATGACTCGTTTTTATAGTTTACTTTCGCTCTGGAATGGACGCTTCATTATTCTTAGCCATCATTTTATTCCTCTTGCGGGCTGCTCGAGCTTCGTGGAGCAACTTCTGCATTTCTGGAGATAGCCTTGAAACCCGCTCGACGTATTTTCGTAACCTCTCTTTGTTTTGTTTCCTTTTTTGTTCTTCCAATCTAGCTTGTTCTTCTTCAAGTTTCTTTTTTTCTTCATATTCTTTAGCTTCTCTGTCGAGTCTTTCTTTTAATTTTTGCGCCTTTTTTCTACGAAGTTCTTCCTTTCGTTCGATTTCTTGCCTCTCAGCTTCGTCTTTTCGCTTCTTTTCTTCGATGTCACTTTGAAGCTCTTGTTCGTGCATCAAACGATCATTTTCCTCTTGTACTCTCAGTTCTTCTTGAAGGCGTTTTTCTTCGGCCAGCTCAGCTGCTAGAGCTTCTTCGCGTCGTCGGATTTCTTCTTCACGAGCCTTTTGCGCAGCTATACGTTTTTGATTTTCTTCTTCTAGGCGAGCAAGTTCCTTTTCTTGTCGCTTACGTTCGATTTCCATTCGCTGCAGTTCAAGGCGTTTTTCGTCTTCCTCTTGAAGCCGTTTAAGTTCTTCTTGACGAGTGGCTTCTTCCTGCTCTATGCGACGACGATTTTCATCAGCTGCTCGTTTTTCTTCCTCAAGCCTCCGATCTCGTTCGGTTTGTTGCTGTTGGAGTCTCTCCTCGTACTCCAATTGCAAGCGATTCTGTTCATGGAGACGTTGTTTCCGAGCTCGTTCCTCTTCTTCTTCACGTTTTTCCTTCAAGATTTTCTCTTCGTTTTCCTGACGTTCTTGTTCTTTTTTGGAAATGTCTAGTTGAGTCTCTAGTTTTTGGCGTTCATATAAAGCTGCCTCTTTCTGGTCCTTAAATAGTTTTTCTTCTTCTGCGTGCTTAAGTTTCAATTGCTCAATTGCGAGTTGCTCCTTCTTTTTTCGCTCGTCTTCTTCCTGTTTTCGCTTCTCTTGTCTCTTTCGTTCATCTTCCTGCTTTTTACGATCCTCCTGTTGCCTTTTAAGTTCCTCCTCTTGCCTTTTACGCTCATCCTCTTGCCTTTTCCTTAAACGCTCTTGCTTACGGCGCTGATGTTCAGCTTTGTTCTTCCGTTTTTGGATCCTCTCTATTCTGCGTTTCTCTTCCATAAGTTCATCAAACTTCGTTTTAACTCGTTTACCTTGAGGTTTTGTCCTTGGTTTAATATTTACTGTTTCGTTATCGCTTGATGGGGCGTTCGTAGGGTTTCCAGGTTGTTTGGTCGTTGTTTCCATATAAGCCTGAGCAGCTTGCGCACTGTTGTTGTCTACAGCCATATCAGCGGGAATGAAGTCCATTGTCAGTGGATACATCGTAGCCGGAGTAGGTTTTCGATAGCTTACGTCTTCATTGATTTCGTTTGTAAAGTAATTGGGAATGAATCTCACATTAATATCATTGTTGGTAATGGTTTCTTGAGGTGGTAAATGAGCTCGACGACGTGGCTTAACTGTTTGAGTTGATCGTCTTGCAGGCATTGGGTAGTTCTCACTACTGTCAATTGGCTTTAATCTACGATTATTTCTGGAATTATTAAACAAAAAAAAAATCGTTATATATTTTTTTATTTTCAGGTAGAATCAGTAGATTTAGCTTTAAAACTGTTAGATGAAAGTTTTATTCGAGGAAGCAAAATCAAAGTGCAACGTGCCAAATTCCAAATGCGTGGTGAATACAATCCCTCTCTCAAACCAAAACGGAAAAAGAAGGACAAAGAAAAACTAATCAAAATGAAAGAAAAGTAAGATATAAAACTATTTTGGTAGTGTGTTAAAAATGCCTTAATAAATCGTCTCTTATGTTTTGTCAGGCTCTTCGACTGGCGCCCCGAAAAAATGAGAGGAGAACGCTCAAAGCATGAACGAACTGTCATCATAAAGAATCTATTCACACCAGAACTATTTGACAAGGAAGTGCAATTGATAATTGACTATCAGAACGATCTAAGAGAGGAATGCTCGAAATGCGGAACAGTTAGAAAAGTGGTTATATATGATGTGAGTCTCAAATAATAAGGGCACTTGCAATAGAAATACATTATTTTTTTGCACACTTCTACAGCGACATGCCGAAGGTGTTGCAAAGGTCAATATGGCTGATCCTGAAGAAGCTGACTTGGTAATTCAAATGATGAATGGACGTTTCTTTGGTCAACGAAAGCTGATAGCAGAAACCTGGGATGGAAAGACAAAATACAAGTAAGTTCTTTAACAGCACTGTTGAGGCAAATCTAGAGAAAAAAATTCATTTAGGGTTGCCGAAACTGAAGAAGAAATCAAAGCCCGAATCAACAAGTGGGATAAATACTTAGAAAAAGGTGGAGTAAAGGAACAAGATGACGAAGAAGACGCAGACGATGATAACTCAAATGAAGCAACTAAAGATAAAAGTGATGAAAATACAAAAGTTGAACCTGTACCAACAGCGTGAAATATTACTAACTTATTTTATCTGAGATAGAAAATAAAGAATAAAGTGATGATGTTGTATGAAAATTAACTTTCCAAATATAAAGGAGCTCGAAATGAAAATAATCTAAGTCTTTTGTTTCTTAACAGAATTAAAACTTTGAGAGTAAAATCGATGAAAATCAGCAGCCCGGGATAACACAAGTTTGCACAAATTTTTAAAGTTTATGAACCTGTTTTGGTAGTACAAGAGAAATATGTATGAAGCAGGGTTGAAAATAATTCACAACATTTGGACCAATTAGTTAGTTGTCGTAGTGGTCGTCGCTTTCTAAGAGGCACCTTTCTGATGAGCCCACTATCGTACCATTTGAAACGCATTTTAGGAGTAAAGGTCATTTGAACCTTACATTGAATTAATTTCATTCCCTCACCTTAACAGAAACAATTTTTTTTTAAAAAAATCTGGTTATATGTACCTACTTCTCGAACAAGAACCGTCCCTACGTTGAAGTCTAGACAAAAATATATCCCACTATACAAATATCAAACAAAAAATCCATCACTCACCTTTTGCCATCTTTGGATTTTGTATCAATTACTTCCATTTCCACTTCATTAGCCAGCTCATTTGGATAAGTTTGATTCCAACGATTGTAGACTTTAAAACGATTCTTCTCACTAACTTTTGGCATTTTATGTTGGCATATGTAGCGATGCTTGTCAACGCAGGAACGTGCTGACCATCTATAAGTCGAAGAAAATAAAAGAAAAACAAAAAAAGAAAACCAAAACAATTAATTCACCTATCGGTTGAAATGAAATATTGATTTGCGGAGTGATAAATGAATATAAAAAGCGGTACATGTTTGTGGCGTGTAGACTGTTGCTAGTGTTTTCAAAAACTACATTTTTAATTAGTTATGCTTTGTGCATTTGAATGAAAAGGGAAGTGACTTTCCCTTGTGTTGTCTACCAGCTACGCATTGTTGTTTGATGGCCAAAAGACACATCAACTTGTATTGAACCGTTTTAAATTGGACACTAATGTCAATCAAAAAGTAAAAGAGTGTTAACAAAAGAAGTGTGAGATTCTTATAATCCACATTATAAAAGTGCATATCTAATAGAAATCAATGGTGTACATGCAGCATAAAAGGGTGTCACTGTGGCAGCTAAACAAATCTACATATCTACAAACCTGTGTCGATCTTACGTTTGAGTGGGTTACCGCATGGTTCCACTTGAACGTCAGTATTTTTTTATTTTTACCCAGGTGTTTGTGTTTTTTGAATATGAAAAATGAAAGTGAGTTTTATAAGACAAGTCACAGGGGCTTACCTATATTTTAAAGCTGGATTGAGCACGGCACAATGATATTCCAGATTTTGGCTGCTCCTGCAAAAAATGCTCATAAAAAACTATTCCAAAGAGTTAACATGCATAAATAATGTAGCTATACAGTATTTCTTATGTTAAGCTTTTTTCTATTTGAATGAAATAAAATAAAACTAAAAATAAACATTACTCGGGATCTAGTCGGCTGAAAGCATCGTAGGTCAAATTCTTGCCACTAATACTCCATTGCCATGTATATATGTGCCAGTCGTATGTTGCACCAATCCAGATTTCATCAGTATCTGTAAGCAAATAGATATAGATTAGACATTAATTTACAGAGTTTGTGCAAGATATAACCAATGACATGAGTTATGAATGGCTTACCATGATCCATTCGCTGAAAGAAAGCTCTTAACTTTCGATCTGATTTACTATTTGGCTCTGCAAGTTTGCTGTTTTTGTCCTTGCATTGAAAATGTGCTTCAAGCCAATTGGCTGGTTGATTTGAGATTGCGTAACATTCGGAACCGATTCGTTGAAATTTTGGTGGACACATCGCATACATACGACGTTTAATGCGAATGTGTTCTTCTGATTGAATAACAGTGAATACTGGAAAAGAAATAATGATAATTGTTGTTAGTTAAAATTTTAACACCTTACACCAGCATTTGTCTGGCTTACATGGATATTTTTTGAAAATACTTACACACTGT
The DNA here is from genome assembly GCA_946251815.1 of Dasysyrphus albostriatus. Taxonomy (NCBI): domain Eukaryota; kingdom Metazoa; phylum Arthropoda; class Insecta; order Diptera; family Syrphidae; genus Dasysyrphus; species Dasysyrphus albostriatus. The sequence continues at coordinate 148,003,236 of OX276336.1, forward strand.
TAATGTGACTATAGTTAATGCTGCTGTTAGTAAACCCATTTTGTGGTTTTTATGTTTTTAAATTTTTGAAAATTTACAGGTGATTTTCCTCTTGCGTATAAATTTGTATGTCACCGGCTCGCTTCTTTAAAGAAACGATATTTGTGGTAGTTGATTCGATTCTTTGATAAAAGGAATTTAGAAAAATGTGCGGTTTTCGCAGGGTACTAGACTACCTGAGTCCATTGTAAGTGGGGTAAATTTTCTGCAAGTAAAAAAAGAAAACAATAAATTATTTTTTTGCTACAACTTTATAAATTAAAAACAATAATTATATTTGAATGTTAAAAACAAAAATATAGAGGGCGTGTGATTCGCACTCTTTTCAATAACTCTAGATTTTTAAATTATATAGTATGAACGCCATGCATCGCTTCTCCCACCCACCGTCAAACATAAAAATAGATTTTTCAATTCTTTTCAAAGTTCTACTTTCTTCTATTTTTGGTCTCTTAAAAAGAAGATTTATTTCGATTCTTTTTAATCCAAATATATACAAGACAGATTATTTTTAATTTAAATGCATTATAATATATTTAATTCTATTTATTGTTTAACTTAGTTAATATATTTATTTATTTGTATGCATGTGTAAGCTCGCATTATTTTACAAACCACTAACACATGCACTTATGATGAGCCTATGATTGTAGGTTTGCAGCTTGCTCTAATAGCCTTTTCACACCGAGACCGAATGAAAATCTAGACTTCGAATCAAAATCAACAAGATTTCCCATACATTTAAAGTTTGCGTACTCTAGTAGATTTCCACCAAATCTTCTTAAAATCTAATTGGCCTATTCACAATCAATCACATTTAATTACTCATTTTTTTTTCTCGTTTCCCGTATAACAATTTGCCCATGGAAGAGAGGAGATGGAAAATATGGAAAATAGAGAGTTATCCTTTTTATGTGCTACTAAAAAGAAAAGTGAAATATATGCAATTGCGTCCTGGGACTTTGACTGATTACAATGGATCTTTGTTAGAGTTCCTATGAGCACTTAAATTCTTTAAAAATTTCAGACAGAATATTGATCATGTGTGGTGTGAACGATTAAAGAAGATTTTGAAATCTTGTTGCTCAAAATCGAGATTTCGGTTCGGTGTGAAAAGGCTGTAAGAATCTGAAGAAAAAGGACCGACAAGCCACATGGCCCAAAATCCATCGTGTATGAGGTGGTTGGCCTCGATCCATTTATATCCTTAAACAATCTAAAATCCAACAGAGCCAAATTATTCGGAGTGGCTCAGTCGTGTGTGGTCAGCTTTAGTCAGAGGGAAAAAGTGTTTAGACAAAAGTTGTTAATCTTGAAATTTTGAACATTTCTTGCTTGAGGAACATCTCCCTGAAGATTAATTGGACTGGACCCATAAATATAAGGGGAAGAAAAGTTTCCGAAAATAAATTATGCATGTTTGGCTTGAAAAAAAAAACAGAACATTGTTGCCATCTATCATTTTTGGGCATTGTAACCATATTTGAATCAAATTCATTCACTTGTTTTAGATCTTACTCGATGCACACCTGGAAGCATAGATCAAAAGACAGTTTGATTTTTCCATCGATTTGATTAAAACATTGATTTTGTTCATTAAAAAGTCTTCAACAACTTGTATCCTCATACGAAAAGGGGACTTAAGTTATGTGTTTCCTTAAGTCATTTTACCAACTGTAAAATTTTTGGTGTGTTCAGCTATAGTTTATTTGAAAAAATATAATTTAATCTAGGCGTCCGCAGAGGGGGCAAAGGACTCTGCAAAATTTTTACCATTGATTTTCGACACCAAGCAGGCTTGATTTTGCTTTAGTCCTTGGTTTGCCTAACTGCTTTTGAATGATTTTAACACTTAATTAGTCAAAAAGTGTTTAGAATTAACAAAAAGTCAGTAAAATTAGAAAATTCTTAAGAGGCAGGAATTATATACAAAACCAATATATTCGGTTTTTTAAAATGTTGCACCATTGGTTTTAAATTCAATAAATTCTTTTTTCTGCTTTACTTTTATTTCCGTGGTTGTCATTCAATGTCATTATTTTGTCTTAGAATGACACATTAATCAATAGGCACATAACATTCTTGTGAAAGTCACTTTAATATAATTAATACTCGTAGACATGTTCCGCAAAGTATGTTAATTTTGGCAAGCTGTTATACTTACTTACTTTGAAAGTTGATCTTTTCAATCAAAGTTGATTGAAAATTGATTAAAATAATCGTTGCTTAAGCAAAGTTAATCTATCAGGCTAAAGGCATGTAAGAGTATGCATGTATGTTTATGGAATCGATAATAATATATTTTTCGAAAATTGTTTTAAATTCAAGATATCCTCTTTGATCAGTAAAATTTTCAACTTTTTAAACTATGTACCTGCTACACTGCTTTAATTTTTGCTTGTTTTAAAAACGATGATTTTATTTAAAAAAAAAATTAAATTATTTTAATTGAATCTGTACTTTGCACACACAACATAACTTTTTCATTGGCTTGTGCAATTTTAAAAGCTTTAAAAAAAAAACACTTGTCAAACAAGTACTTTGTAGTTTTTTATTCAAATTGACATATATGTATGTAGCTGAGAGTATTGGTTTTGAAAACCTTAGTATAACCGGCTTTTTAAAGTGACAGAACTGACAGGCAGTAAATCAATTTGAATGTTGTGGCTTTCAACTTGCCAACTTAAAACGTAAATTAGTTCTTGATAGTTGGGTTTGTTTTTATCACGAACCCTCATATTTATTTAGAAATGTTTTAATTTTAAGCTTTGCTTTTAACTGTTTCAATGAAAGAATTTAAAAAATCATGCTCCTGATTAAAAAATTCAAATGTAAATGTCTTAACTTGTAATGTAGACTTTAAAGTCTTTTTTTCCTAATGAAAACAAGGTTTGATCTTGAATTGAGATCCCGTTTGAAAGGTAATAATTAAGTGCTTTTTCCCGTCCTTACTGCTTGGATTGTAACTAAACTCAGTCGAACAAAATCATACAAACAAGTTGGTTTTTTTTTAACTTTTTACTGTTAATAGTTTCTCATTAACCAATAAACCCATAATGCTTAGCATTTAATTAAAAAAAAGTAATTAGATATGGGCGACGACGACGCACGCGTGGATATAACATAACAGATACTTGTAGTTCCTTGCAGCGATGGTGACTTGTCTTGAGCCGCCAGTGTCGATGAAGTAGCCAAACACCCTGTGGTCGATATGTATCTTTCGCATAATTGATTGTAATTACGACTTTGAAGTTTCGAATTCAACGTCAAATGTGACAAATAACTTGAAAACCATCGAGAGATAATGGGCTTTGGTTACGCGCTGCAGTGCGTATGGAATTTCATTCCCATTCAAATTATACATTTCTGTGCGCAAATGGCAAAGACCATAGAGTATTATGCATGGTAGAAGCCAAAACAAGTTTCTAAGCCTCTGTTCAGACTCAAAGTATGTATAGGTACTTTGGTTTGGATCCGCATAGTCCGTTGTGATTTTTAACTGCAGACCACATGTCTGCACAAAAAGATTACTATCGATGGCACTCAGTCACTCAATCAGAATTCAAGTGCACATGGTTTGTGTACCTAACCTACGCGCTGCATATATGTATGTACATACATTCGTATATAAAAGATCAATGCGATAAACTTAAGAAATCTATTTGTTTATTTACGTCGACGATTGACTGTCTGTCCGAGTCAATTTAAATGAAAGGTATTTTTTAATTGGCTTGGAAGTGTGCTTTGGTGCAGAATTAATTGCATTGCTTTTGTTTTGATGGAAATCAATAATACATACTCGTATAGGTGGAGGCAAATACCAAAGCAAAAGGGACAGTGCACTTGAATTCCAGAGTTCCAGTTCGAATTGATCGACCTTATTGATAGTTTCCATTCAATTGATCGTATGTGATGGTGACTTGTATGAAATGGATTTTTGTCAATAAATATATATTTTTATTTCTGTAGGGTTTATTGTTATGACCGTATTGTAGTTGAAGGTTGAAATTATTAAAGCAAAGCCGCAATGAGTGATCACTTAAGTTCATTTCCCATTTAAGTTTGATCTCATACTTTGTAAAGAAAGTCTATAAGTGAATGGACTTTCGATAGCTAAGCATAGCTGCAGGTGTAGGTACTTTAAATAGTCCATTAACTAATTCGAAATAAAGGTTGTTTTTTTTTTAGAGGTAGGTGAAGAATTTTGAAATGGAATAAAAGAAAAATGATCTTTTTAAAGTGACATTAAATTTACTTTATTTGAAAGATAATTTTCATGCATTATAGTTGTAATATGATTTCTGGCATATAATCGCCATGGCTAGCTGGGACGTAGTCTAATCTGGAGGTCCGATTTTCGATGGATTTTTCTAACATTTGTGGCCATATATCGGCAATAACGTGGCGAATGTTGTCCTTCAAGTGATCAATCGTTTCGGGCTTATTGGCGCACACTACCGACTTCACATATCCCCACAGAAATTAATCAAGGGGCGCTAAATCGCAAGATCTTGGAGGCAAATTCACAGGTCTATAGCGGTCACCATTGACTGGAACGTTCTGGCCAGCATCGTTTTTAAAGAAGTATGGAGAGTACGGACCAATTATTCCACCAACCCATAAGGAACACCAAATCAACGAAAAGTAGCTTTCCGTGTGGTCAAAAGGGGTACACACTCATACTGTACTTATCAACTATCTCTTTTTGGAATTCCTATTTCACCAAATGTCAGTTTTGTCAAAGCTCGGTCGAGATCAAAAATTTAAGACATACGATATAGATTTATTGATGCATATTTTTCGAATTATGTTGACTTGTACGAACGCTTTCTGACAATAGTAATCACTGAATAGTAATTTTGTCAGTACAAAAATTTACAGCAGTATTATTTATTTAAAAAAAATTTCATATCTTGCCAGTATTTATAACTTCACCAAATTCAACACTTCATCAAATTGTGGGGAATTTCTAATTCATGTGTCACATGCATGGACTGCCTTACGAAGTGTATACTGGTAGTAGTAAACGGTCCTATCACACGAGTGCGTGGATATGTTAATGAGTTATTTGTTCATTATACGCAGAATTTGGCGAGTTAAAGTTATCCGTACGTTAACACTCGTCAGCGACTATTACACATTTGTTAATAAGAATTACAAGCTAACAAATTAATTAATCACCGGATAATGCTGTCAGAAAAACTTTGGTGCAAGTCGGCCTTAATTATGTAAATGAATAAAAAAACAAGATTATTATCACACTAGCAGGTAAATTTCGAAGCAGAGTCAATTTAAGCCTATTTCGCTCAAATGCTCAAACAGTTATCTCTTTTGAAGCTGCAGAAAGACTTTAATAGTGATCAAATCAAACCCGATCTGCCACACCCATTTTAATAATTTTTGTATATTCTTAGATATTCAACATTCTTGAAATTTCAAAAATTCTAAGGCTTGTCAGTTAAGTTCTCCCCGCTCGTAAGGCAGATTTATGTTTAGTTTTTGAATGATTTTAGCCATAAAGTTAATGAGATTTTGTGACATTTATCTTTTTGGAAAAACTATTTTCGACAGGGAAATTAATATTAACGTCTTACTTTGAAAAGGAGTGAGTTATTTAATAAAAACCAATTTACCTAATATTAAAAATGGCCCAAACAAAGTGGGCTTGAATCCAACAAAGTAGATATTGGTTTGCACTTTACCGCAAATCAGCATAAAATTAAATTACTTATGACAAGAGTTAAGTCGGGTGATTTAAAGTAGACTCCGTGTATAGTTTTTGATTAAATCGATTAAAAGAATGTGAACAAACTGGCCTTAAAAGACCGCATTTCATTATACTCATGCTTTCACTTTATAATTATGTAACACCTGCCTTAGAAAATTCATACTATTAAATGCGCTCATTTCGTTAATGACCATTTCACTGAGAAATTCTTTTTGCCAATTTAAGAACCTTATTTAAGCTTACGTATAGAGTAAGCACATGCTCCTAACTCTACAAAACTATTAGTAGATGTTGAATCTCTTTACTTCACAGCATGACTTCATGATTTCTTACTCTAAAAAGGGGGACCAAGTGGAATAAAGCAAAATGAAAAAAAGTGAACAAAACTACCAACCGGATCCAAACGGAATAGCTAACTTTCTGCAACAATGAAGATAGCACTTCAATTTATTTCCTCTTTTTCCCCCATTCACCTAATGGAAATTGAATTTTCTTGATTTTATTTAATGGCGTTTGACTTTTAGGATTTCCTTCATTGTGTTATCATCATCAGAGTCACACACAAAAAAAAAAAAAAAAAAAAAATGGAAGGCGTCACAGTTGTTCCACACATTATTTCATCGTATTACCATCGCCGCCGCCGCTGCCGCCATGTGTGCTAAACGGAAGAAAAACGACGGAACATCATTATCTTCGAAGCAAGGCGGAAGCATTGACAAACTGTGCACACCCACTGGAGTGTGCTCGACAATCGTGAGCCACCTCCAAAGCAAGGAGCTCTTTCCTCCAGAGCACACTCACTATAAACATTCATAAATTTGGCCCTCCTGTAGTTGTACGACCTACCTACTCCATTGTTTAAAAGTTATCTGCGTTTCCACCTTTTTCATGTTATATAGCCTCTTGTGGACACCTAGATTGAGAACAACAGAATACTTGTGTTGTTTCGTGTCAATATTATGGTGGAAGGAACCTTAATACGGGGAGCCAAAACAGATTGGTTCGACATTAAAATTTAACACTATGCTGTATAGGGTTTCACAAAAGACGGAAGTAATATATTTCCAGGCAGAACGAATCTACGAAGACGTGACCTGGTCATGTTGGCCCACAGGGCTACAACGATGGTGGTGTGTTGAACTTAATTTAGGTACTCTTGTTTCGACCAGAACTCTGATCATAGTGGATTCCTCTTTGGAACACTAAATCCAGAGGAGAATATAGCCTATAGCCTCTTCACCGTGATTACCGTTATTCACATTGTTCCCCCTGGTGCATCTTGTATATTTACCACCTGAATGACTGACATTCATCGTTGATGATGTATAGAGACATCTGTATGACAATATATGAAGTGCAACAATTTGATTTCATACGTCCAAAGAGTGAACAATCAGCATAACTCGTATAAATAAATCAAACATAGATAGAGGATGACATGTGTGTAAATATAACTGCCACATGTGGTAAAATATGTCTGTCAGTGGCTTTTAGTCAAGTTCAAGTGTGATGAATGATTTCACTGAAATTTCTGGATAGACGGTGATATATGAATGCATTTTGCTTGAAAAAAGTCTTATAGCTGTTTAAGATTTTTTAATAGAATCACGTAGGAGTGGCACGTGGAGATGACAGTAAAGATTTACTTACTTTTGCACTTTTATTGAGTTTTTTAAGTGATGTTGTGTCTTAGAGCAGGTAAGTGTTTGCTTTAAAGCGTTATTTCTTAGAATAATCCATTAGTGTTTTTATTGATACATATCCTCTGGGTGTTCTCATAAAATAAAATGCACGTACTTGCTCTTATGTTCAAGTTGCTTTAAATTGAGAACTTTTAAAATATGAAAGTAATTATAAAAATAAATATAATACAAATATAAACAAAACTTTTATAAACAACAAGTTAAAAAACTAAGAGCTCAAAAACAAGTATGCCATTTGATTACTTGAAAATATATGAATATATGCAAAAAAACTTTGGTATGTCAATTTTAAGTACATATGTATTAAAATACATTTTGAACCTAGTTTCAAAACAAACATCAACTAGTTTTTGAAACATTGAATTAAAAAAAAAAAACATATTTTTTTTAGAAATTCAAAACTTATTTTTTCAAAATTTTGATATGCAATATTACTAACATTTGAAAAGAGCATTTTTATAAAAATTTTGACTGAAATTGTTTGAGCTGTTAATTAAAAAACCTAAAATTTAAAAAAACTTAATAGGGCAGGTACCGTAAACGTTAAATTTTTTACTATAAAAAAGTACACCGTACCTACAAAAAAACACTTATTTTTTTATCAAAGTCGTTACAGCTGTTTTTTTGAGATAAATAAGCTTTCATTTACGGTTGTAGGGCAAGTACCGTTATTTTTGGTGCTAAAAAATTTCAATTTCCCCTCTGGAGAGTTACAAAAAAACCTTAAGTTCAAAATTTGAAGAAAATTGCTTCAGACACACAGACGACACACAGACAGAAAGACAGAATACTTTTTCGTGTTTTTTTCTTTACTTTTCTTTTCTTTCCTTTTTTTCTTTTTGATGTTTGTTGTAATGTCATAAGTAAACAGTTTGATTCTGGTTGACCTGCCATTTTCTGGTTCCGATTTGACATCTATCATATTTTCTTTTCGTATGAACTGTAAGTTATCTAAGATTATTCAATTAATTTTTTTAACGGGGATGGTTTAAGCTTGATCCTTCAAACCAATAGTTAAGGAAATATAAGAAAACTGTGCATTCAAGGCAAACAACTATTTATTGTTGTTACGCTAAGACCCTTAAAATTGTTTGTCTAAAATTTTGCGCCACTATATTAACACACAATTAGTTGAAGTAAGATCTAAATCACTAACGAGTTCTAAAATCTAAGAAAGTTCAACAATCTTTGATTCGCTTGCTTAGTTAATATTTTGTGTCGTACCTACTTGATCAAAATAGAGACGGAGATTGACTTCTTGTCATGCTACATAGCCATTTTTTGTGTTTTTGTTCCCTTTTCAAGAGGCAAAATTGTTCACTCCCAAAAAATCCCCCAAAAAATCGAAAATCAACGTCATTCAAAATTGCACATCGTGAATCATAGATTGGTATACTGCAATACAGTATCAACGGCAAGCGAACTGATTAACTACGCTCTGTCAAAAGTCTGTAGCTAGACAAGAAAATGTGGACTTTTGGTCAGCCCGAAAAAACCAAACTAGTACTTTTTACCAACAAAAAGAAAATACCAGAATTCGTCCTACCCTCAATATAGGGACCCAACTTAGTCTATCAGATCATGCCAAGTATCTAGGCATAATTCTTGACAAAAAGCTAAACCGGGGGATGATCGTTAAAGAAAGAGCAAAGAAGGCCACGATCACTTTTAATTCCTACAATTGGATCTTCGGTAAGTCCTGGGTTCCAAACCTTAACATCATAATGTGGATGTATACGGCCGATCCTCACCTATGGTAGCCTGGTTTGGTGCAGCGCGATGGATAGAGAATCTTATTATAAAACGCTAGCGAGCATAGGTATCATAGAGGTAATGAGGTCCACTCCTACTGCATAAAAAGAAACTATAATCAATCTAAGACCCCTTGATATATTCGTACAAGAAACTGCAGCCTACAGTGCCCAAAGACTTAGCTAGTCCGAAGAACTCCGTTGGTCATCAAATACTATATAGGTATCTCAGGGGAACACACTGGTAACCTGACCACAAAGAATCTGTAGCCTAGCTACAACAAAAAAAAAACGGACAAGCTTGAAAAAGAGATTTTTGAATCTTTTGATAGGGATTATCACAAGACATAATCTCTTAGGCAGGGTATCATAAGAAAAAAATGAGACGAAATACTGTAGACCTGGCAGAAGCTGCGGAGACGAAGAAGAAGAGGAGGACACCCGCTTCACTACCATGGTCAATGTCCGGCACTCTGTGATATAAAGACAATATTTTTGGGTAGCTATTTCTTTCTCGAAGTCAAAAGGTGATAACATCTCAAAGTTAATTAACTTCATCAACGCTTCAAAATGGCTTGATGATGCATAAGAGTTCATAGGTTATATCTTTAAAGGGGTGGTCTAATCCAGCAAGGTACCACAATAGATCAACATTGATCTAAGTGTGATAGGTAAAAGATCTATTGTCAGCCCATCTAACTAACCTAACCTAATCTTCCACATAAAATAACTTCTAACTATTACTTACATTGGTAAGGTAGTCCAATCATTGTAATATGAGAAGTCTTTTTTATGTGGAAAATGTTTTTGACTAGAAATATTAATTAAGTCTTAAGTTTTATTTGTCTATTAAAATTATAAATGATTTTACTCCCTGAACGTCTCAAAATAAATCATTGAAATTTTCAATGATGACTTTCAATGATAGTTATAACTGGTGTCTTAGGGAGTTTCCATTGAACGATGAGGAAATCTTTAGCTTTAAGGATACAGAAGAAAGGGGCTAACAAAAACGCAAAAATATTGGGTGGTAAACCTTTAAAATGCACTTGAACTATAAAAGTATAAAGGTTTTTTCCTACGTATCGTTTTATCAAAAAAGAAAAACTACTACATCCACTTGCAAATTTTTTTTGAATCCAAATAATGTTAAATAGAACAAATTTTCAGAATGGAAAACAAAAAACCACAGTTTCAGTGGCATAAATCAACTTTCACAAAATCCATTACAAACTGCAAAGTTTTCAGAATTAGTAAATACATAATATTCTTAAAAGGATTCATAGAAACAATGCGTACCTACATTTTAGTGATATAAATTCAGTTCTTATAAAAAACCACTAACAGGAAACTTTTTCAAAGAAAAAATCTTAAAATATTTACTATTTATTATTTATTATACCCTCAAGTCTCGTGGTATTTTAATTGAGTTAATAAGCTTAAGAAAATAATACAATTTTTGTTTCACAAAGCTTAACTTCTGAAGATTACATCTCAAAAAAATAGACCCTAAAATAAACGATAAACTAATCCAACAAAATAGCCCGCAAAAGACTCTTTTGTAACCCTGACAAGCCACACACACAACAAAATCAAAAAATAAAAACCGTCACCACCACCGTGCGTCGCCGACATCAAGGATCAACCTGCTCTCAAGTAAGCTGCTAAATTACGTTCATAAAGCCATAAAGTAAATAACATAATTAAATTTTTCTCACCATCTTTAAGCGATGTAGAAACCTATGGTGTTTTACTTTGAATTTGAACTTGAACCTTTTAGAAAAGTAGAAAAGCGCGTTAGCTCACCCTAGCTCGTTTAATGGCATTTTAATTTCTGTGATTTATACAAGCGCCACCACTTCTCTATTATACACACCACAACACAACCATCATCAACATCCTTGCTTAAGCGTAAAACTCGCAAATAAGTGGCAACGAAGAGGGAGAGAGTGTCATAGAAAATGAAAACTGACATCTATATAGCGTCCTCTCTAATACGCATTAACGTTTTATGCGTGCAGTTTTATAAATAAATTTTTCCGTATTTAGTTGTTTGCGTGTATACGTGTGTGTATCGAGCGTGCAAAACGTGGTAGGAAAAAAATCGATAACAACACTTAATCGAAATACAAATTTAAGGAATTTAAAACAACATGTGTTATTTGATAGAACTTGCCACCCACCCGAACGAACATCCTGACAAAGCCTTATGCACGATACCAAACTCTATTTGCTGTTGCTTCAACTCCGCAACAATATTCCTCCTACATACTTACCTACCAGTCAACCTACGCTCGGATTTCTCTGTCGACTTTTGTATGAAATTTAAAACATCCCACAGCAGACTGGAACGTCAACATCAGCGAAAGGGGATTTTATGTTTTGATATCCAATAATGCAACCGGAAACTGAGAGGAAAATATGTTCGCCATGTTATATACTTGAACTTTAAATCGATTTATGAGAAGCAATTTTAATGCACAATTAATTTATGAGTAGGTACGAGTAATCACTTCTTTAGCTAATTTAAAAATTCTTAGAATACTCAAAAAAGTGAGATGAAAACTTTTAGTGTTAGTAGTTTTGATGGAATTACTCTGTGATGACTAATTATTTCGTGACAGTAAACCACAGCTGAAAGAAGTATTGCTGCCATGAAATTTCAACGTGTTAAAAAATGAAAGAAACGAGGCAAGTAAAGTTAAAGATTGGCAATCTTGATTTTCTTCTGTTTTCAAGAAACCTTAAAATTATTTTTTAAACCAAATTCACATCTGAATTTTGAGGAATGTGGGTATGTATGTATGTATTTTGGAAACGTAACATAAAACTAGAGCTGATTTACCGCGTCAGTGACCGAGTTAGTGAGTGCCATGCTGATCGAAAATCGAATGAATGATTTACCACTTCAAATATTAGTATACTTGACGGATCGACACGTGAGCAGTAATGCCAAACTCAGATAATTGAGCCTGATTACACGATTCGTTTTTTCTGACGTTTCGTCTTTTTGACAAATTGGGTGAGGGTTGTTAAAATGTTGGGGGAATGAAAAAACGAAGCACGTATGAACATTTTAAGATTTTTACTGGTTGAACTTTGACGTTTATGATTTGATAAACAAGTAGAGCCGGGCGATGCCTATAAGCTTTTAATAATGAGCTTTAGGGCCAGTTTCAAATGTTCCATTTAAAGTTTCGGATAGATATCCGACACATAACGATATGTGGCAGATAAAAGTGGCTATTATTTTATTTCTGTTCCATCATCAAAGTGTCGGATAAACTAACCGGTAGATAAATTTACAGTTTGAGAGCAACATAAAACATCAAAAACATACTGAAAATTAAATTTTTGTTGTCAAAACAAAAAATCCTTATCGTTTAAATTTTAAATGTCACTCCTTTTTAATATTAAAATTCAGTATGAACCACGACGGATTAATTCAAAGCGAAACTCAAAATATTACGATGAAAACTCATACGGTGGATATGCTATCCGAGACTTTATCAGTCGAATATCACTATCCAAGACATTTGAAACCAAAAGTTTAACTTAAACTGTCAAAAATATTCCGAATAGGCTATCCGAGACCTTATCCGTAAGTCTTGAAACTGGCCCTTAATCTGTCAAAAGAATTCCGAATAGGCTATCCGAGACTTTATCCGTAAGTCTTAAAGATGGCCCTTAAAATTGTTTTTCATATTTCAATAGAAAGATTGAAAAAAGAAGGGATTTCAAAATATTTTTAATTATTATTTCTGTCTATTTTCCAATAAATGAACCTCATATTTTTTGATCGTCAGAAAAACGAATGGACTTTCTTGGTTGTGTGTAATCACAAAGGTACGTACCTGTCAAAAAGACGAAAAACAAAACGAGCGAAAAAACGAATCGTGTAATCAAGCTTATTCAGTCACTTATTGCTCAATAACTGGTGTGGTAATTCGGCTCCTTGTGATCAGTTTTTTAATCGAAGAAATAAAAAATAATTTTCAAAAAAGAATAAAATGATTGCAAGGGAGATTATTTAATTTTAAGGAAGAAGATAAGAACTTTCAAAATTCGTCAAGTGTTTTTTTTTAAACAACTATTACGTCATACGCGTTTATTTGCATATAATAGATGACACATGCTAGAGCATGTAACAAGAACTGTTACAAATTTGTTCCAAAAATAAAAACAGGTTCTATCAGTGGAATTTAGTATTATTTCATCAAAAATTACCGTTTTTTAGTCGTGGGAGTTAAACTACACATAAGTGTGTCTATAAAGCTAGTTCAATGCGCAGCGTATCGTGTAGCTCTATCGATCAGAGCCTCGTTTATATTAAATGTAAATGCCAAATTTAACACATTTAAAATACAATTTTGTTAAGAAGAATGTCTCCATATTCAGAATATTAAGGCTTTCTAAATAGCAAATTCCATTTAACACATTTCTCAGAATTCAATTACGATAATTTATAATAAAAAAAAACGATTTGCATAGTTATTGTTTTGGGCAAACTCTCTCCCACACCACTGATGACTTCTAGGATTATCTTCCGTTTTAACGATTCAATTTCCTCCTATCCAAGTCTCCAGAGTATCATCATCATTATCATCATCATCATCGTCATCGTTAGTCAGTCCATTATATCGAGTAAAGTACATTTAACATCAAATTAAATATTCGTTGTTCTAATTAAGTAAATGAGCCATCAACTTGATGCCTCTGATGCTATACCGTTATCTTTGGAAGATAATTATTGTATCCTCTTCCTCCTCCCACCCAATCTATACGATGTACCACCTCTTAAATATAATTTTCCCAATGTATCCGCATGCATCCAAGGAGAGGGAGTTGATATTTATATTATTGCTGCACTATTTTAAGCTGAATGCATCACCACCCTCCAGCTGACAGCCACTTGAGACATAATTTATTGCCATGGAGAATTTTGAATGACTCAGATACTAGAGGCAACCTCAGACACTGATCCTGCCAACTTCACAGAATGACAAGTGTACAGTGCACGTATACCTACAAACTTGAAGTGTTGTAAATGTCTTCCTCGGAATAAACCGCAGATAAATGTTTTGCTGCATCTCTGAGGTAGATTATGACCAATGCAATTGGCATCCACTCCAGTTGCTCTCTTGCTCAAGTTGGTTGGATGTAGGCAGTTGAGTGAGATCAATCGAATTCAGATGCACTAAGGTCAGGGACATGGTGGCATCGTCGTCAGTGATGATGACGTGACGTTGGCGTCGTAAATACACTTGGATTAGTCAATGACGATGGGCATTTAATTTTGAATTTCAAATAATGACAGTTCTGTTGGTTTTTGTTTTTGTTTTGGGAATCATCCAGTTGGATGTTGTGTCAACCCCTGCCCTCATGCCAAGCTATAGCTTTTCCAGTTGAATGTGTAATGGATTCACCTTGAATTCATAAAATATTCTGTCTGCTATTTCGGTAGATGTGGAACATTCCACGAAATGATTTAAAATTTATTGTCCCTACTAATTTAAGCGCAGAGAGACGATGCTGACGATGGCGACAGAAGACTTTGGCTAGTAGTAAATTAGAATACACGGACGACACGCTTGTGTTGCGCTGAACTGATGTTTTGTTGGGAAAAGGCAGCTTGGCTGGCTTAAAAAAAGATTTTGATTTTGTTCCAGAAATTAGGTAATAAATAATTCTATTCTTGATGTGATAGAGATGATACATTTGTATGTGAATAAGGGATACTTTTGGACTTTACGAGCTGTCTGGGTTAAGGTTGACAGCGATAAAATGAATGTAGAAATACATAAATTTATTTCCATTTTGATTATTATTTATATATATTTATAATTAAATTTCTTTATGAATAAGCAGCAGATATAGAAAAGAGGAATGTTAACAAAAATTGTTTTAGTATCAAAAAACTTGACATCAGTGAAATTGACTTGAAATTTATAGTTCTTCAGAGACAACGCAACCTTGAGTCATGGAATTTTTTTTTTACACATAATTTCTAGGAATTCTTGAAATAGACAGGGTAAATGTATTTTTCTATGAACTTGGATGGTGAATAAATAATTTAACAATATTTATGGAGCTAATTAAAGTACAGGGTAATTCAAAAACGCATTAAATTTATTTAATATGATGAAAAAAATACCAATCAACTTTTTCTGGATCAAGAATATATTTTGGAGATAAAATTGTGGCTCATAAATTTAACAAGGATTTTTTTCGCTTCATGCATTCTACAATTTTGTTTTATTAACTGAGAGAAGTGAAAATGTGTTCCACCAGAGATTTTTGTTTTAAAAAATCATCATCAATATCCAGCTGGTCTAACATATTAAATCTGTGGACATTTTTGTATGGTATCTGCAGTATAGTTTGTGTGATTGTTAAATCTAATACGGGCGTATTTAGATACAAGCACTGATGAAAACTGCAGGAAAGAGAGTCAGAAAAAAAACCTGAACGCAAAGCGAAAAATGAAAAAGAGGATACAATGCAAGAACCAAATATTTCCACGTTTTAACGAAGTATACCTAAATAACATAACAAACCCGCATTGTTCGGTAGACATTTAACGTTTGCTTTTTGGAGATATTTAAATTGTAGTAAAATCCAAAAAATATTTTAATATTTATAAAATTGGCATTAATGACCGAATAAGGTTTTAGACATGTGATGGAAAGTTGGCCTCCAAATTCTCATTCGTTTTCGATGTATTGGCGTGTAAGCATGTAACTTAATATATTTCCAGAGAAAATATTCTAATTGTGTCAAATGTCACGAATGGCTAATAAACTGATCCATTTTTGTTTCGGTTATGGATTTCATATTTTGGATATTCTTCTGGTGAATGATTAGGAGTATATCAAAACAACCAAGAACTGTCCAATTGCTGTATAGAAAATAGTGTTGTCAATTTAAATTTTTTATCCTTTTTAAGAACGTAATTGGTATCAAAGGCAAATTACAGTCAATTAGGGTTGGCCATGATACCAAAAAAGTCTCGGCATTGTTTGGTATCGGTATCAGAAACAAAACGATACCAAGACGATACCGATCGAAGACCGTCCTTTTTAGACCAAAATTTCAATATTTTCGGTAGAATCATTTGATATTTGCAAACAAATGGTTTGAATACTGTTATTTATTTATTACAAAAAAACAATTGACATTTTATTTAAGACCGCCCATTTCCAAATACCCCAAAAAAGATATGAATGAGTATCTAATGGTGGTCTTTGTAGAACATCTGTAATGAATCTTTAAGTGAAATCAAAACGGTGGGTTTTTAACATTTTCTAGTACCAGTGTAGCCTTTAGCAACGTATTCATAAAAAAGTTGTGTTGGAGGGGTTTTTGAAATAAATTTGACTCTCCATCTTTTCAAAATGTTTTTCAAAAACTGTGTCAAAAGTGATTAATTAAATGAACATCTTTAACAAAAAAAATATGTAAATTAACATTTTTTGAATCTGAAATAACACATCTTATTAAAACAAACTACACTTTTTTTTTTAATTACTCGCTTTATGGAACATAATAATAAATATCGCTTAATCAGTAAAAAAAACATTCAAACGCATGCATAACAACATTAATCAAATTTATTCCAGCTATTAGTTGAAGTATTAATGTAATCCAGTCGCTTGATTGTATAGTTCTGCATTATTTGTGTCTACATGTACACTACGACGTATACGTACTTTTTTATAATTAAATCTTCATACAAATATTTTCCTTTGTATTTCATATAAATTCTATAATTCATAATTTTCCTTTCGTCAGCCAAAAAATAATTATCAAATCGATTTATCCTTTCTCTCATTATAACATAACAAATACAAAATTTCATCACAATTAACATCCATGAATGAATCAGCTTTTATTTAATTCGAAAAAAAATTTATTGATTTGTACGTATGTATATGTATGTAGGTCATTTGATGAAAATGATTCAAAAATATGTATGTGCTTTTTATAGAATACATTTTAAATCTCCATACATGGCCTGCAATTATCTTAATGAAGTAGAAACTGTTATAATTATGTTTATACGTTATGAATTTATGTGAGAAATAAATCAGCAATATACTAAAATTGCAATATTGTATTGTTGAAAATAAATCTATTGATTATATGCACGAAACCAGATGTGATATGTAATTGTACATATCGCACTTCATGCTTTGGTTGCTCGAGATATTGTTTTTGTGTGCTTATTTACATAATTTTTAATTATCGCTATAAATATCAACAGTAAACAGAAAAAAAATCATTTATTAATTTAAGAGATTCTGTTCAATTAAATAAATATAATTGGTTGAGCCAATTAATGAAATTAGTTTTAAAATTATGAAAAGAAAAAAAAAATCAAATCAAGATATTGATAGATGGCATTGGACAAGGCATCAGGTTCAGGGTAATTTTAATTGGGTTTTAGAGATTATGATATTTGTTTTAAAAATAACATTAGTTACAGCTCAATTCAGACAGAGAAGTGCGAAAAGTAATGAAGCCCAAAACATTAATATTTTGCATTATTGACACATAATACTCGTATATCAATTTTCACAATTTTTTTTTTATTTTAAAATCTTCCGACTGAAATACAACATTTTTGAAATTAATTCAGGCAAAACAAAAGCATAAATGAAAAGGCAGATAATGGGACAAATTCATTAGAAACTAAATGAGCACTTCAAAAAGAGATCATTGTGAGAGTTGGAACCGCGAATATAAGAACAACAATATTCATTTACAGAAAATACATTGGGTCACTATGTCGTATACGCACTTTTTTTTGAAACCTTAGTTCCTTTAACTTTTTTCTATCCGTTCTCTTGATGTTTAGTTTTTGGAAATCCACCAACAAAAAAAAAATATACAAATAAATTGTACGTTTTGTCTTATAATTCAAGACTGTCAACGGACAAAACATTTAAGATGCCAGATATTAAAGTTTATTCAAAACAAATGACAAACTTATAGTTAGGCAGAACTTAGTAAATTGATATCTATTTTGATTTTTTTTTCAAACAATACCTACGCTATAAATCAAAAAAAAATTACCAGTATAAGTCTCAATACAAAAAGTCCTGAGACACACAAACATTCTTTCTCATGGCGCTTGAATAGTGGGATAAATAAAATTGATAGAGATTGAAGTTTTTATAGCAATTATGTCAACTATCTAAAAAGAAAAACTATATTTACTCTATTATTCAAAATTATAAATAAATATCAACAAATATTAGAAAAACAATATTTTATTTCTCTTAGTCACCGCTTAAATATTTAATGTGGACTCTTAGTCTAGATTGTTTTTATAATAAAAGAAAAATTATTTTAAAATAAAATAAATATGACTAATACATTTCACTTAATGAGTAAGAAATATATATTTTTATAAAATTTATCACAAAATCGTATAATAAACAACAACTAATTGAATCAAAAACAGATATAATAGATTCTACCGAAATTATAAATTAAATTAATGGCAAAATAAAATTAGAGTGACACTACTGCTTAATGCATGCCAATTTTGTTTTTGTGTTTGATATTTGTATTTAGTTATTAACCTTGGAGACCCCATCAGTGATAAATATTATCATCATAGAAATTTAAAGAAAATAAAACAACAACAAAACTTGATTTTCTTAAAAAATACTCAATAAAAAATAAAAAGACGATCTCTTTTCAGTTGATTTGTATAGCGTAAGATAGGGCAGATTTCACACTTTCTACATAAATTCAAATGACACAAAAGGAAGGACAAATATGAAATATTTTAATTTGTTTTACAGAAAATTACTACTCAATTTATTCTTTTTTAGTCTTTTGTCTGTAAAAATTTTATAAATTTTCAGATATTATTTTAGAAATTAAACTAAAAATCACACAAAATAAAAATAGCACGCCATAAATTTCTTTAAAAAAATCGTTTCATTGATTTTGAGCAGTTCCGAAAAAGACTTAAAAATATTTTACTGTAATATAGGACACTCATTTCTGCTAAGTGCACCAAGTGCTCACGTGGAAAGTTCCCCATGCTTGGTTTCTATTAAAAAAATATCATTTTTCCAAAATAAACATAATTTAAAAACAGTTAAGCAAAACTTAAATTATATAATAAAACAGTAAACACAGATTTTGTGGAACAATTTAAGTGGTCTACAAAAACCGAAGGCATATAAATAATAAATCGTTTGAAAGGTTTAATTACACAAAAGTGCAGAATGCAGATTTTTATTAAATAATTGCACCCCAAAAACTAAACAACAATATAAGAAAACTGCGTAATAAATAAGTGCAAGTGAGAGCGGGAGCGAGGCCGAGTATTTTTGTATTTGTTTTTATTTGACGTAATCTAAATGTGACGTTTCAATTTTTTCCACCCACCAACCAACTAATTTTCCAGCACTAACTGGAAAGATTATTGGAGTGTCCGATAGCAGCGTTCAGGGCTGCAGAAAATAATAGTAAGTAGCTCATATAGTAAAATGTAGCTCAGTTTTTCTCCACCCTAAAGACTGCCCTTAAACGATGGATTTATTCTTGCGATTTTTACTTAAATGTTGGAATGTTGCAATCAGTATAAGAACATACGCAATCAAGGGTTATTCCAATGTTTATCGAAAAATAAAGTTTTCTAGAGCTTTTTACAACATAATTTCCTGAAGTTTGTCAATTAGACAAAATTGTTATTAGCACTCGAGCACATCACTGATGGCACCCTCACCTACCCTAACTTTATTTCAAAACAAAATTGTTAGAAAATACAGTTTAACAAAATTGATAAATGTTCAAATATACAAGGTACAATTATCTCATATGATCTCATGCAAATGGCGTATATACTATTTCAACTAAAAATGTTCCATGCATCTTTAAAAAATTTGAAAAATAAATAAATATTTACATCGTGAACAATATATATTTGGTTGAGTACCTCTACGATGTACAAACTTTAACAAAACAAAACAAAATGATACTCAAATTTATACAACACAAGAAAAACTGAACAATAAACAGAGCAGAAGTATAAAAACACAATTTCATTCCTGCAGCAAACACGTGAACATTGAACACGTAAGAATAAAATTTATGTGGGTTAGTAGGAAAATATCTTTAATTTTTTGTATCTTCCTCAATTTTTCAAGGCTAAATGGTGAAATGTGGATGAGGGTGAGGGCAAGGGGGATTGTGGTAGTAAGTGGTTCTTGAATCCGTTGATTTATAACATCAGCAGCTTAAGTGAAAGTGCGAGTAAGAGTGGGTGGTAGAGTGTAAGGATTTCAAGTGAATGGTTCTGTGTTTTGGTGCTGGTTATATATGCGATATAGAAACAAAAATAAATGCTTGTTATAAAGACAAGTTATGGGTTCCTTAAAACATTTAATACTTATATTTGGAAGAATTTTAAATAATTGCAGAGAGCTAGCATCAGGATAGTGATTGAAAAATGAAAAATCACTTTGAAATCATTAAATAAGTGGTTATTACCACCGTAAAGTAACCTAGAACACGGAACTTATCTTAAAATCGAAATAATAGCTGCATTTTATTATCTTCGGGTCTGGGTCTTCTTACACCTTTTACAAAACAACATGGGATCCAAGTTTCTTTCGAGGTTTATTTCAATAACCCAGATACAAGTTTTCACTCTGGCTCGCAAAGGGATATTTACTATTATGAATGATGTCAGCAGTGGTCATCAGTGTGTTAGGAAAAGGTACTATATGTTTTATGAGGTGAACCATTAGGAAAAAAGAGATGGGTATATTGCACTGTTTTCTGACTTACCCGCATCGTTTTATTTGCATGATGTTAACCACATGGATTAAAAGACGTTCAATTCTATGACCATGAGTTTTCGATCCTCACAAATCCTTTGCAAGGAATCAAAATAATAAACTTCAGTTATTAAAAATAAACGCGACTTGTGCCATGAGTTGCCAAAATACTACCAGTTTGTCAGTCAGATAAATCAAGCATACTGTTATAAAAGCAAGTATATGCGACCATTTAAAGGACATTTTTTTTATTCTGTTTTAAGATATAAAATAATATTTTTGAAGGATTCAAGACCTTCATACAAAAGATTGTTACAAGTTACGAGAATTCGTTCAAAAATTATACACAAGACTAATTTGTTGACAATTTTTATTTTGTTCTTGTTTTCTACTTCATTAATAAACAGAACGCGATTCAGTTACTCGTTCATTTTTGTGTCAACATTATGCTTTGCGCGTGACACCACAGCATAAGTAAGCCTAGTATTTGGCCTGGCTGAAGAAAAAATATCATAGGCATAGATACACGTTCCATATACGAATGAGTAGAAGCAGGCTAGGATGTTACGATTTAAGTGTGGTTAGGTTATACATACTTCATACACTCAGGGAATGGATGGTAAGGGGAAACGATTTTTTTTGTTTTTATATTCCGAGAAACATAAAATTTTATGAACGTGTAGAGCTCTACATACATTTATGTGTGTAAACTGATCCTTGTTTCAAGTTGTCCTTGTTAAAAGATGGAATGGGTAAGGTTAGGTATCGAACTTATATAACTTTCCAGAGGCAGAGTATAGGTAAGGTAAAGGTAAATGTTTCTTTTCCCTCGTGACTTTGGTTTTATCTCTATTCCCAGTTAAAAGAGAAGTATACTGTTTCAATATTACAGTACATACATTAATATATGTTTATACTATATAAGATGGATGGTAGAAAACATATCCGACCATAGATTTTATCGTGCTCTTCGGGATGGTTCAAGATGATTTATTACTCTTGTTCAATTGTTAGAGTAAGAGAATTGCTTGTTTAAAGACTTACTCTATTGATTTTACTATTGGTCAATTTTTCGATTAAAATAATGATTTTCTCTCTTATATAAACCGAAAATTTCAAATAAAATCGAATTGGATTGAATTTGACAAAGTTTTTCGGTAAAAATATCATAAAATATATTACTCCGATTTATATCGAGGACAAACTTGAACTTGAACTTGAAAAATTCAATCGAAAGAAGCTGATCAAAATTTTACAATTCGTAACAGCAGATTTAGAATAATCAATTTTAAGGAACTATGTTTCTTTAGTAAAAGGGTCTCCTTTCCATTGAGTCCAATTACTGTCTGATTTAACTTTCTCTAAATGGCACGTAATATGATTTGTGTATGAAAAGGTGAGGGATCTTACAAAACTTAACTTAAATGTGACAATTTCTTTGAAATCGCTAAAAAACTTAAAATTGACATTTAACACACTGTTTGGAGATAGTTTTTCTTTTTTTTGTTCATTATTAGCTATCATCTGTGTCAATTTAATTGAATTGCTCAAGGAACACGAAGTTCCATGGATTTTAAAAACTTTTTTTTATCTTTTTTTTTTATCTGGCGTAACTTTGGCTTTTCGAGACTTTTTCCTTTTCTTTTCTATTTGAAGGTTCATAAATAGATCTTCAATAGTTCTTGCATGATAAATTTGAGAATGAACCATATTATACAGATCCTAGCAGATTCGATTCGATCGTGAAAACAAACATTATTCAAAAGGAAAGATAAAAAAAAAAATTCGCGATCGAATCAAAAATAAAATTCCCTTTTGAAATTTAAACGAGAGAACGTTCTACGAACCTTGATAAAAATATATTAAAAACAAATAAATACTCACTTTAAATTTGCATCAAATCAATGTTCCGGCAAATGCGTCCTGAAAACAATAAAAGGAAAACAATCTATCAGCATATGTCAAGTGCAAAACAATGTGCAATTTAAAGATAACATAAAAGTTTGTAACTTAATTAAAAACATAAATTAGGACAACAAGGGCCAGTTTTCAGTTCGTGATCATTCTTGTCTCGGGGTGAAACCTGAGATAACTCCAAAAACACGTTTTTAAGTCTTTTGAAATCCTAAATTAACTCCAAGTTAACTCACCTACTTTGGAGAGCTAACTCAGGGACCAAATTGAGTTCTTTTTAACCTGTGGAGCCATCTTGATTTCGATACTTAAATTTATTGTCAGTCTCTATTCCAATGCGTGAATTGAGTAGAAGGGTGGTAGTCATAGTTTCGCACTTTGATGGCCTTAGATATTTGACAACTCAACTGAAAAACTTTGCAAACTTAACTCAAGGTAAATTTATTTTTAGGATAAGCTTATTCTGATTTAACTCAGAGTTATCCCTGAACTGAAAAACCGGCCCTAAATATATGTATTTAAGTCAACAATAAATTTGAAGATCTCTCTTTGCACTTAAAAGTATTCCCAGCTGAATTATCAAGCAATTAATGTTGATCTACTTGGGGAAAAAATCAAAAGATCCGCGCTCTAGCTAATCTCTACAGGGAATGACAATATTTACTTTCAAAAGCCGGTCAGACTTAATGGATATACTTTGACTGGCATCAAACATAAAACTTAATTTATACAAATTGACAATGTGCGCCAAGCAATAAATAAATCTCCGTGTGTGTGTGTGTGTGTCAGCTCTTTTCAGCAATGACCAAAACGACCACAACGACATGAAGAACTCACGCACGACTTAGCTGATGCAAGTTCTGAGTCTGACAGCCTAAAGAGAGAAATGCAGTTAGCGCAAGATCAATTCGCAACTCACAAACGTTGTGTGCGCGTGCAGTTAAATCAATTATGCTTGCATCATACTCATTTGGTGTCAGTGATCCTTCTGTCAATCATTGCTACCAGCTGGGTTTTTGCATCCCGTCCAAACGATGTGCATAGTTATGCAATGCCGCGCTGGTAGTATACTTGACATGCTTCCAGATTATGCGACATGGACACAGATAAAGATGTTCGCTTACATTATTGAATTAATCGAATGCGCGAATCGTCTTGCATGGATAAAGTCGTCTGTCGTCCGACGTTGCGTTGGTCGTGCCCCCGAGACTAAGCCTTACTACTACTTGAAAGGAGTGTTTGCATCTATTAAATGGGAGAAATTTCTATGATTAATCTAAGAAGCATTCAGAATAGGTTGCAAACGAAAGGAGGACTCGGTCTCTGGATTGGGACAATGTGACGATTATTTCGCTTGGGAATTAAATTTGCACTTCTGAACTTCTGCTTCGAGCAGCAAACATGAGATCGTTTGATGGGGTATTTTTTTAAATTTTGTCTGCTGGATAATGAAGGCATATTTCAGCTTGTTGTTCGGGTAACACAGTAACCCCAAGTGACTTGGTGCGGCTTAAGTAATTGACCAGCGAAGTGTGTCTATTAAGATTTAAGCAAGCGATATTTGCAATGAAGTTGAGTTGAGTAGGAGTGCGTCGAGTATGCCGATTGGGTGATTGTAGGCGGGGATATATTTTCTCTTAAGCTGACGGCCATCGTCGTCGTGACAACATTTTTTTCTGGTGTATGGTGGTGCACAAGTTGGCAAGAATGAAACTGGGATTGTGGAGTGCAGGCAGTTTTCTAAATGACTTCTTTAAAGGTTTTGATTAATCAAATCGCGAAACGGGAAGTTAATACTTACCACGATGAACGTGTGGGTCAGTATATAGAAGGGTAAAGGTGGGGGTGTTCTTTATGGAAACTCATTTCAACGTTCTGTTTATCTGGACAGTAAATTCCATTTTTATGTGTTTAAGTTAAAATTAGTACAGTAGATTTAAAGAAAAGAGTATTATGGTTTTTTTTTGGGCTTTAAATCAAAAGGAGATTAAATTTCAGTTAATTTTTTTTTAACTTTAAGATTTGTTGAACAATTTTTTAAATCAAAAAGACCAAGTTTGTTTTTCTATTGTGTTAAGCCAAATTTCTCAGAATCCATTCCGCAATTTTTTGTACTGGTAAATACTTGACGTTTATCTCGGCATAATTCTTATTTTGCATAGGATCAATGCCGTCGAAAGCACTGAGTTCTAATGTTATAGTGTTTTAATATTCACGTAAACCGTTAAGTGGAACGATAATTGTGAAGGCTTAATTTATGAACATGTTAATGGCCACAGTCTGATAACGTGACATTTCTACAAGGTTTTCGTTCATAGCTCGAAAATCAGCCATGCAAAGCTGGACATTTTTCAAATGCGTATGATTGGGCTCCGTATGTCTCACATTCTAAACACTATTATTACAACCAACCTCATTCACGATTAAAATTGAACTCTGTCCACTGACTGTCAAATATGTCCTCTTAATCCCATCGCACAGGTTCCCGAAATAGCTTAAAGGTTCTAGTATTTGCTTTCAGAGCTTTTCACAGGGGAAATTTCCCATAAATTCCCCATTCCAAAGCTTTAATTCTGACATATAGTACTAAAATTTCGAAAGCTCACTAAAGCTCTCGGTAGGTTGGTTTGTATCAGGTATAAACTGGAAGATGGCACTTCTTCATTCGAGAGTCGTTATAGTTCATTCGAGAGTCATTATGACAAAAATGTGAGGATCGTTACAATATCAAAAAACTAGGTTTGTGTTAAATGTGAATCTTATTTCGTTTCCATTTGAAGGAGTTTTCTTTTTAAGACCTGATTAGAGAGCTTTATCTCTGAGCAGAGTATGATCAGACTTCACCGATATAACTTTGAAACACATCAAAGCCCTGAACTGTTATATGATTACGATGCGTCTAACGCACCAAAATTAAGTACTGACTTTTAATTTGTGTTGAACACGCCTATTTGAATTGAGTGAAATTACCTGCCCTGAGCTTTTTGCCCCATTAGGCGTTTTTCTTTTACAGTTCAGAGTAGAGCCTCAAATGTCAAACATAAAATTGTGTTCCTATTTTAACTCAGAGCATTCAGAGCTAATTTGTGTTCTTTTTTCGTTCTGAGCGTGTTCTGAGTTTGTTTCGAGCGCGCTCTATGAGCTCAGAATAAGATAACTGAGCAGATAGAGTAAAATGCTGAACACAAGAATTTTGACAGCTATTGTTCAGAGGTGTTTCAAAAATAATTCAGAGCGCCCAGAGCACGCTTGGTTCAGTGGATGTTCACAACATGCTCCACATGCTAGGACTCTGTTCAGAGCTCAATTCTGAATTAAAAAAGAAAAACGCCTATTCAATCAGTCTAATTTATTCTGAGCTCATGGAACGTACTCCGAGCTAGCTCTGATTCAAAAAGAAACTCAAATTGAGCACGCTGAGTGCTGTGAGCAAAAAATGAAAATTTTTCTTGATGCATTTTTGGGGAACGGAAGGACAGTCTAAGCTTTTATTTGATACCCATTTATATAGAAGTTCGTAATGGGATAGGTATATTCTTGAAAAAAATGAAACCAAAAGAATGTAGGTGATAACAATTGCAACTATTCCTGTCTGTCTAACCAGTGGGACCTGTAAGAATTTCGACTAAAGCTATCTTGTGGCATATTTTTTTAATCATTAGCTGCATGAGATAGATGATCTTAGGGTCGTTTCCTAGACTACTACTTCCTATATTTCTCATAACCTTAATGATATATGTAGGAAATAAAAATCACTTTTTGTTTACCAAACTAAGTTTTCAGTGCAATGTCAACCTTCCAAATTTGGTGAGCTTACTCGAGTTTAACATCCCACCAAAAAACAATTCTTAAATCTTCCAAATCATCAACATTTTTGTATAGACAAAAAAGTTATTTGACATTTATCTTTGATTTTTATTAGAAATCTTGACACTAAGCAATCAATCTCTTAAATGTATTTAAATCCATTTCGGATCCGGAAATTGACGGCTTTATTGAGTCAAACGTTTAAATCTGATTAATTAAACTTAAGACTCAAGAAGGCGTTTGGAAGAAAAACTTCTTTTTTTGATTTAATAAGATAATCTTGATTAATCCTACCTAATTTGAATACAAAAGCCAACCACACTCAATTGACATGGGGCTATAATAAAATCTTTTCTAGGTATTTTATATTTTTTTTCGAAATGCCTTCTTGGCATTTCATGCCTATTTGAACAATTATAACAGATCTCTGTTTTCCCCACAAAAAAAAACATTACTTCCTTTTCAACGAAGAAAACATGTGTTAAAATATTTTATTTGTTTTTTTTTTTTTTGCCTCATTGTATTTGAATTTGTCACACCTTGAGAACATTTTATCTCACCTTCGAACAATATAAGCTGCACACATCAATTTACCCCATCTATTTGCCAACTTGAGCATTTTGCAATGTTAAGCGTATATTTCAAAAGCAATATCACGTATCCTATTATGAAAGCAAAGAATCATTTCACTCAAACCTTGATCAACTTTATCCCGTCATAGTCTTATGAATGAGAAATAAGATGACAAGTTTACTTCGAAGAATAAAACCACCATCAACCAGAGGGAATGAAAGATTCACGTGAGCCAGGAAGAGATTCCATCTCCATGGTCCGTTGGAGGCAATGGAACCAAGACGAAAATCTGCACCGTAAT
The DNA here is from genome assembly GCA_946251815.1 of Dasysyrphus albostriatus. NCBI lineage: Eukaryota > Metazoa > Arthropoda > Insecta > Diptera > Syrphidae > Dasysyrphus > Dasysyrphus albostriatus. Next base: position 148,030,853 of record OX276336.1, read on the forward strand.
CTGTCTTAATGATATCATCTTTGCGGGCCCTTTTTTCGGTCCGGTGAAAAACTCTTGTCTAGATTATAACATCAAAAGTGAGTAGCAGAAATACTTGTGTTTGAGAATTTCTCTTCTGATGCTTGTATGACCGACCAGACCATCAGGGTTTTAATTAAAGTCCGGGAAATGAGAGTATTAGCAAAAAAAAGCAGTAACGAGAACGAGTAGTATTTTGCGACAGTATTTAGTCTTCCTTCATCTTGAATCTGATTCGTTTATTTGTCTTTCTTTTCTTAATTTTTTGTTGAAAAGATGTTGATGCTGATGTTGAAGAAGATTGAAACATAAATTCACTTTTAAGCTGATTAATGGCTTAAAATGGGGGAAAAAGTGTGAAAATAATACCGTGACGAATAAGTTGCCAGTAGGTTTTGTTTTTTCTTCTTTATGTTTAAAGTTTTAGATGAAACAATAAAAACTGTCACGCATATAATTGTAAATGGTTGCAAACGACTATATTTTATCTGGATAGAGATGGCCAGCAATTATTTTAAGAAATGTGTGAATCTAGAAATTTGATGGAAAATAAAAACTATTTAATTTCTTCTGAGATCAGAAACCTTTTTATTGATGTTTTAAATGAAAATAAATCAATTTAGAGTTTGTCGAAAGATTCTAAATACTTTTCAGTGATTCCAATTATATTTTTGGCCACTTGTTGAAGATCGTTTTTGTTCAAAATGAATTTAAAAAATCAATTAAAGCTCCCACGAAAATTGAATTAACAAAATCCGAACTCAGTTGTTCTCTAGCAAATATAAACCGAATAGGTCTGCTAATTCAAATTTGATTTTTTGTTGTTTTTTATCAGAACATTAGAAAGTGTTCTTTTTGAAGTAAACAATTGGTCAGGTCAATTTCTAAATAAACTTCTAACATTTAAATTGTGAAGCCTTTCAAGTATTTTTTTTTTTTTCTAAAAGCAAGACTTTTTTATAAACAAAGGTTCTACTAACTAAACTGATGTGATGATGAAATAATGGATGGATTTGACTAACAACTATGTAGTTGTGATCAGAGTTCGAAAATAAAATTCAACCTTTTACCTGCAGAGATTTTCAAAAATGGTCACTTAATAACCACCATTTCACTTAAAACGATCTTTTTCGGTTTCTCTCAGCCAGAGTTATTTTTTTTTTAGGTTTCGGTTAACCACTTCCAACTTATTGCCGAAGGAAAAAAATAAATCTCATTTGGAGATCCTTATTTTGTTTTGTCCATTGAAAAGCCCTGCTCTTGGAATTTCAAAGAATTGTTTATCATTCATTGTTTAAACACTTTTAAAGAAAAGTTAAGTGCAGGTGCAGTCTTAGAGTCTTCGCTCATCTGAGTGGTTGAAGATTTCTTGATGTCAACTTGCCGATTGTGTCCACACGCGGTTTCGTCGTTTCTTGCCATGATATTCGTCTCGCTGTGGCGCTTTAAACATGGTTTTCTCATTTGTAGCCATGATGGGAGACGATTGCGAGAAAACCACGACACAGATATCCATGTAAACAGGCACAGCAAGACTACTGCAAGACGAACACAATGGCAATGACACTGAAAACCACGTTTGGAATTTTTAACCACCTTTTAAGCTTATTTTAATTATTTTAAATAGAAAAATTAAAAAAACTTTGCCGAGAATATAGCGAGAGCAAAGTGAGAATACGGCAAAACATACTCAATGCTAAAAACCATGTGTAAATGACATGGCGAGACCAAAGCGAGACGAGACCATAGCGAGAAAAACACGTGCAAACGGGTACGATGAGTCTAAAGAAAGATTAACACAATGACTACTTCACTGAAAACAACGTTTCAGCGACCACATCGTCATCATCGTCGTGCGTCCTAATCGTAGTCGTTAAAGTTGTCGTCCGTTGCCGTTGTCGTCGACGAAAGAGAGAAAAACTATTTTTGATTTATTTTTTATGGAAACGGTTTTAGGTTTATTGTTTTTTTTATAAAATAAATCAATAGGTAAGAGTTATTTTTGAAGTTAAATGATAATTCTCAATAAAACACCTAAAGAATTATATTTTAAAAATAAATCACAGACCGAGACCAAAATGAAGTTTGACGAATTAAATATCTCTCGGTGAAAAACCTATTGAAAATAAAAGTAAACTGTTATTTTCAGTTCAGATTTAATAATCTATTTGTTGTTTTCACTACAGAAAAAGATTGAAAAAGGATTTATTTTGACAGCACCTATTAAAATGCGAATGGTGTTTCATTTTTTCTTATGAACTGGAAAATGTTTCATGTGTGAAGGACTGAATTCAACCATGAATGAAATCTTCAGCGCCATATAAGAATTGGTTAGTTCGATTTGTAAATGTATTAGTCCTAGGAAGATTTAACAAGATTAATTTCGTATTTACAATTTTTAGTCAATCTCAGATAAGTGTTAGGTGAAAATGCAGTATTAATCACATTGGCTTTTTTTGGTTTTTCATTATTCATAAAAGTAGTTCAAATTCAAAATGGAAGAATTTGAACTTTTAAAACTTATGCTTAGTTTAAACATCCATGTGAAGTGAAGTTGTCATATAAAAAAATCATTCTTTTCCTAGGCTCGAAAAACTGTCAAAAACTAAATGCAATTATTTTGGCTACAAGGAGGAACAAATTTGTCTCGAAATAAATGCAACTCAATGGGCTTTTCCAAAACTAATTTTTGAAAAACCTTTTGTGTATAAATTATTGATGTTTCATTTCAAATTTGATTTCACTTCACTTTCAAGCATAAACTAGACTCTATATTCAAGTTTAAAAAAGAGAATAAAAGAATTCATAAACAGATTTATTTTTTCACATTAATCTATAAGAACTTTTTGAATGTCTTGACTTACTGAATAATGTATCTTTTTCTAATCTAAATATTGATATTAGAATTCAAAGTGCCAGGTAGTTAAAACTGTTTTTGTTTTTTTTTTTTTCAAGTACACCAATATACCCACATCTGTTTTACAATCTTTCACTTAGGCAATATGAATTAACCAAGCATTTTTCAAATTTAAAGAACTAACTAATTAATTGTATATGGAATGAATAGCAACCAATAAGAAAACAATAAAATTAACCGTTAACATACAAACAAAAAAACATACCAAAGAAACGAAACGGAACAAACATAAAAGTTTTAAGTGGGGAACGTTTATGTTTGAACTCTAAGTTTGAGGGTAGTGTCTGAAAAAAAAAAAACAATTTCCAAATTATTTTAAATTCGGTTGGCAAATAGACAAACAACAAAATGTTTTCTATTTTGTTTTTGTTTTCGAACACACCACATGTGGATATATATTTTGTATAAGTAAGTGGTTTAATAATTTCTGCAAATAAGTTTAAAGTTCTCATATACAAAGTTTTAAAGGCATCAAATTTACGAATCCGGTTCAGGGAGACAGAATCTTCTTTGAACGAAATACATAGTAACATTGAATTTTCTATCTCAAACTCGGTCTAAAGGGCAAGTATTTGTTTCAAAAATAACAAAGAAAATTCTTCGTCAAAAAGATGTAACTCCAAAAAAGTATTTATTTATTCTAAATTTATCTATTTGCCGGAAAATGCTTTTTGTAATTTCCGGCGTAAAATCACTGTGTCTCCTTAGAGTTTTTAGATTTATTTTAACTATTCTTTACATAATTTTAATGCAGTCATTGAACTTTTAGTGAATTATTAAAAAAAATAGAAATAAACATATTTAATTGTTGTCAAAGATTTATCTAATTTAGACACGGGGTTCAGATGACAACACCTTAATTGGAGTGATATTTAATTAAAAATAATAAAATATAACTTAAACAAAAAAGAAATGACAATTGAAATCGCCTCACGAGCTAGGGTCAGGCTTTGACGGTTTAATCTATTATTTATGAAATCGTCAATACCTTCTTATGCCACATGAAGTATGTTTGTGTTGAATTAACTTCACTATACAGACATAAAATCATGTTAAGTGTATTTTGTGGGGGTCATAACTCTAGACCCACCCAGTCTTCCAAGGACCTTTAGTGGTTTGGTTCATCTAGACTTCCCGAAAACGTTCATCAACGAAAATATGTTTACTTAACACAACAATTATCCTAAGCTACAGTACTTACCTACCTACATAATATTTCAAGTAAAAATCATATAATAAATTGGCAAACACGAATTTTGTGGTACAATTTACGCGGTCTGCAAAAGTCGAAGGCATATAAATTATATATCGTTGGAACGGTTTTTTTGCACAAAAGTGCAGAATGGAAAAAAATTACTAAATAATTTCACCACAAAAAATAAAAAAACAATAAAATTAAATTGCGTAATAAGTACGAGCAAGAGCGAGAGCGAGACCGAGCAATTATTTGTTTTTATTTGTCGAAACCTAAATGTGACGTTTCGATTTTTTCCACCCACCAACCAACCAATTTTCCACCATTGGCTGGAAAGATAACTGGAATGTCTGATGGCAGCATTCAGCGCTGCAAAAAATAATAACAAGTAGTTCATACCACGTTTACATGAGTGGATCGAAGGATTGGATTCAATACGGATCGAAATTTTGACATAGGTTTATGACAACGAGCTGGATTGGATCGAGTAATTTGGATTCCATTCGATCCAGGTCTACATGGACCAAATTCCTGATTAAATTCCGATTTTCACAAGCAACATGGATTTTTTTCCTTCATTTCATTTCAATGGTAACTCCTATAAATAAGTAAAATATGAGGTGACCTCTTAAAAAGCAACTGCGTACGACATATTCTTCCATTGCTTTTTCCAATCGATGCTATCTATTTTTTTTATGATTCCTTTTGAATTGATGCTTTATTTTCTTTAGTGTGTTAGTGTTATGAAAACTGATATATCAAACAAAAAATTCTTGAACTGAATTCACAATCAATTTTTTTGTTTATCCAAAAAGAAGAAAAGATACAGTATCTAGAAAGAGTATAACGTCTTTAATAAATATAGTGTGTTGTGTATTATTTGCAAATTAAGTTTATTTGAATTAGCCCGGCGAACTGTATAGAGATAATAATGATGTGCCTGTGTGTTTACTATATATATTGCATTGTAAGGCAATTTTCTGTTCTGTTTTAAAGGAGTGTTGTGTTTATTTGGTAATTTCCATCGAAGCATAAAGACTCATTTCTATCTCATTTGGAAATCTAAAAAGATTTGCCGGCAAAGTGATAATAACAATTCAACAAAAATTATTTCTTTGCAGTGCAACTATATAGAAACGAGATACATAGAATAACAAGATATTTCAGTATTCGTGTGTTTTGTTTACATATTGATGTCATCGTTGCTGAATCTATAAATATATAGGCCAGAGATACTTTTATTAAGCTAATTCTATACATGCATACACAATTTCTGATATTTTAAAATTTAGTTTAGATTGATTTTGACACCAATGAATAATAAGAAGAAAATTTTCAACTATTAAAAGGAAAATATTAAAAACGAAATAAATTTAAGTGATGCAAAGTGGCCATCAGTCAGACCTCTTTTACTTTATAAACATAAAATATTTTTTTCTATTTGTTGGGCATAATATGACACCATAATTGTCAGCTAAAATATATGATAAATCTGTCGCAAAATTGTTTGTTCATTATAAATAATTTATCTCATTAAATTTTGACATACAAGTATTTGTCTTTTTAGTGGCAAAAATTGACCCGTACTTAATTACCTGTCAGCATAAAGTAAAAAGTAATTTAAATGATTTAAGTGTGCCATAAAACAAAATTGTCAACTTTTTCAGAAATTCCTTGAAAATTTTTTTAGTTATAACAGTTTACTTGTTATTAATAAGTTCACATTATTTTAATGTCATTTTCAATTGGATTTTCTGCTGTCAAATTTGCACATGCACTACTGAGTAACACCATTTTACAAATTGTCTTCTTGAAGCATTTACTAATTTTGACAAGTAGTCCAACTAGAAGTTGTAATATGTATGCGTGTGTTCCAAATCTACTCCTTCTTGAAATCGGAAACAGAAAAAAACTCCGAAAACAGTACTCTGAACAGCCAATCGAAGGCTTTGGGAGTAGTTGGAGTAAAAATGGAGTAGAAAAGGAGTACTCTAAACGTCCATTCGAAAACCATATAAATGTTCACATTAAGCAGTGCATACAAAAAAATTTGAATACAACTTGGAAGGAAATAGTAATATATCTTGGAATCCGAGACCATTTGAGTGTATAGTTTGCAATGGCCGACTGTTAAAAAAAAACTACATCACTTAGAATTTTTTAAACGGTCTGGCAGGGCGAACATGCATTATTTAAACGGTCTCAACCTTGTCCGTGATATGTGATCCGGGGAGCATATCTACAGAGTCTTTATGGATACAGGGTTAAGCTTAAATGTTTTTGGATTCATTTTGTAGCTAATTTGAGTTGTGGGTAAAAACATAAAAATCCATTACATTGTTGTTGCGCCTTGTTCCGTTATAGTTACGAAAATTATAAATTTCTATTACTAATTACTGTGAAAACCTGCCACATTTTCCATACAAATTGTGACAGAATTACGAAGTTTAAAACCTTACAACGTTTACTATGGCCATAAGCCGTTGTAGGAATATTCTTACTAATTAATGTTTGGCAAGAGTATGCATCCGTAGTACCTCATGGCATGATAGTTAGAACGTTTGACTGTCATGCCAAAAGTCTGGGTTCGATTCGCAGCCGCTGCCACCTAAAAACAGAAATGTTTTTCCTGAGGTACTGCCTTTTGCGAGGAACTGACAAATCCTCCAAGAGTATACTTGTCACGAATAAGTGCTTCTCATCCAGCCATGTGGGATCGGCAAAAAATTGTTGGTCCCCTCTATTCCTGCAAACAACACGCAAAAGGAATTTCCAGTTAGTTACAGTTTTAAACTCCATTGTTTAAGTTTATTTATTAAGTTTAATTTTAGTTGGCAATAGGAAGACGAATTTAAACAACTCGTATCTGACTCGCTAGTCAAACTTAAAAGAACAAACCCAACAACCTAGAGACATCCAATTTTTAAAATCTTTTCATTCACCTTGGACTAAATTTAAACGGAATAAATCCATTAACTTGTCTCTCACTCTCGTCCATAAAATTGAAACGTGAACATTATTGTGCACTTCATTATTCACTAATTTCATACAATTTACACTGCGAAATTTCAATTTCCTTACTTGACTTGACGTTGAAAAACGCACTATTTATTTTGCATTCACTTTTCAAAAACAAATACAAAAAAAAAAGAACCATACGAATATAAAGTACTCTGCTGTGTTATCTGGATCACCCATGGAGAGCTTCAATTTGATGACTTGGCATACATTTTCGGTACGTATGCAGTTTATCTCATTTATATCACGGGCGCACATCTGGATTGAGTCTGCTTATTTCGAACTATGAACATTCTTTCAATCAATTCGACCACCATCGCACCGTACGCACCATCGCACCGGCACAACGGAATTGCTATCTTAGGCAGATATACTGACCCATTGAGATATAAAGCGCGCACTTTATACGCCCTCTAGTTAAGTGAGCTATATATGTATGCACATCTAACTGCCCCCATCCATCCGGCCAATCAGTCGGCAAAACTTCAACGCTTTAACTTTAATGCAACTGACACAGAAAATTGATGTTTGTCAGCAGACTATACAACATGACATCATAAACAGATGATAAATATGCCTCAAGAATTATCATCGGCACCAGTAACAGACTTGGCGCTATTTGATTGTTGTTTGTTGTTCTTCAAGGCCTTTTGCAACTTATTTGAAACTTAAGAAAAATATTTACAAATACTTTGATTTATAGTTTGTTTGCAAATATATTCATGCTTGATTTTTAGTGAGGTTGTCTGTGATTGAATGAAAAAGGAAACAATCTTGGAGCAATTAGATTTTCTTAAAAATTGTCATATAAATCTTGGGTTGTAAACGAAGGCGTAAACATGATAAACCTTGTAAATAATGACTTGCTAGTAATTTTAGTGGTACTTTTAGATTGCATCTTCCGACAAAATGCCGTCAATAACCGTAAAGTGTCAGTCATCATTTTAAAGCTCTGTTTTTTTCAAATGCGATAGGTTGAAAACTCGATAAATCCTATTTTAAACAATTTCAACCAGCACTGAAAAATCAATTTAAAAAGTTTAAAAAGCAAATAACTTACCCCTTAGCTTTGCGTCACACAAATGTATGATGATGTATCACACAAGAATATGAAAAGCTTTATTATCAACAAGCAAACACATAAAATATGATATATGAGGAATCCTACATGTCATACACCACCAAAACACTGCTTCCATGTTCCATGTTTATATTCCGTAGTAGACCATGTGGCATACAGCGAAATAACTTTTAATCCGACCGTGAAACCAGACTATGATTCGGTGGACGTGCTACAGCAGCATCTTTTCCCTTCACACAATTTAATAAATGAATGTGGCTATCCAAACGAAAATTTTAAAATAAAGTAACGACTGCAACACGATACTCTGGGGAGGAGGATGAGAGTGGAGACTGGAGAATCATTTTGAATTCCACGCTCGAGATACCAAGCGACTGTGACGGGATAAACTTTGTATGAGTTTTATATTCACCAACATACATAGAAGCATTTATTTTCTGGATCATGAATAAAGAATAAAACATTTAAATTGCAAAAAGAAAAAACACCAAAAGCTAGCGTCATTGGCGAGGACTACAATAACAACAATGGGGCTTGAGCTTAAGTGAAAAAGTAGATATCTCGCCTCTGAATCTGCCTCTCCACCTTCTCTATAAGGAAATAAGCATTTCCTCTGCGCCATACCATCATTCACCAGGACCATAGGGAAGTCCAAGCCCTTGTAACAAGGTTCTTTATTTTTGTTTGTTTATAAGTTTTCAGGTCAAATTTGACTTCATCGTTGAAATAAAATTGGATGCTTAATGTTATTTGAGAAAGAAATTAATTTGTTTAATCTATGTAATTCGGCAAGGCCAAACCAAATGAAAATGAAAATGAAAAGTTTACGGAACGCTAACTGAAACGTTTCACTTTCTCTATGAAAAGATACTGACTATGTATTTTTTAAGCATTTTTGCAATTTTGTGTTTTGTTTTCATTTTTTCTATGAACAGGTGCTTTTCATTACAAATTTTGTTTTCATGCTTTTAGGGAGGAAATCTTTTGAATGAGGAAAAATATACATTTGTTAAGTTTAGTAAGGTAGATACTTATACCCTCGCCACAAGCAAATGAGAATAATGCTATAAATATAATATAGGTACAATTTTAACTAATGACTTTTTCCATTGAAGTTAATCGAGGTACTTTAGGAAATTACTTTGTTGCTTTTTAAGTAGAAACCTTTGACTAGAAGTAGGTAATGATTTTTTGTATATTTATTTGAATAAATGTTATAGAATATACAAAAAGGAGGTTACCTAGATCATAGTTTTGTTGTTCAGGTAGGTATTAACTTACAACTAGTTTATGACCTTAAAAAACATACAAATTGTCTCATTATTTTGGGGAAAACTCTGATGTAGAATTTACTTTTTGACTCATTTATATTTCGTAAACGGTCAAACTATTTCGGACATTAGACGATGTTCATCCACTCAACTAATTTTTGTATTTCGATGTGAAAGCGAGGGAAGTGTGAACATGACCCACGCACTTCTTGGAAGTCCAGCAATCAAAGTTATTAAAAATAAAAATGAATAATGAGTTCGGTGGTTTTTGAGAAGGGACCACTCGATTTTCTGCCACCAAACTGGTAAAATAATAATATATACCTATGCTCAGGAGAATGCGAAAACTCACATATGTATTTTATCAATAAGTGAGCAAGCGAATGCAGAATTTTTTGTAAGTACCTAATTCAAATAGAAAATATGAAAAAATTTTGCTGAGAACTTTTGCGAGAAATCCTATACAAAAGACTGAAATTGCTGAATCTCATTTGCACAAATACCTTAATCACTTGAATTCTCAAAATAAAAGCAAACGAAAAACTTGTTGAAAATTACTTTAAATGGCTTTTTCGAATAATAAATAAATTAACCTTAACTAATTCCACTCCGTCAAAAGTGAGCAAGTGGATCCAATAATTTTTTCCTCTGTAATTTGACAACAAACTTTAGCCTTTTTTAATAGGTACATAGATACATATCTCAAAAAAAACTAAGAAAAATGTTTGCATCTGGTTTTCAGAAGCATCGAAAATTAGAAAGAACAGTGATCCTAAATTACACAAAGTTTTGAAAAATATCAATTTGAATAAGCAATTAACAATTTATTCAACAATATGTATTGACTTTCAAATTTGTCTCAAAAAATTTTCTCTAAAGCAACTTGATTTGAAAACAAATAAAGCAATGGAAGATTGGCTATCAAAAATATTTACAATTTTTGTCCTACAATACACGATTCACGAGATATTTGATAAAACATGTTTTCTAAGATGGTGGCTGACACTCACGCCCCTCCAACCCGCCTACTTGGATTTACGGTTTTGAGAAACACCCCTGAACATTTTCTAATACAAAAATCAACTATTGCATTGTGAAGCCTATATTTTTCTGCTCTAGCTCTTTTTAAAGTGAGCACCTACTAGTACTTCTAAAAAATACTACACATTTCCATTTGAGATTAAACTGTTTGCAAATGAAATTAACACATAAAATAAATCAGAGAGAGTTCAGTTTCAGGACACAAAATTGCAACCCAGTTTCCCATCAAACAAGCCTTTTGTTAACAACTCTGATTTAAACGGGTCTACAAAGCCTACATAGAACGAACCCATTAATGACAATGTCAACGGGATCGGCCAGAGGGAAAAGTTAAAAGTGCAGCTACTTTTTGAGTTGCGTCTGGCACGTGCAATGCTTGTGGGTCGTTTCTCTAAAGAACACGTGTATAATAGAGTTGTCAGGTGTAGGTATACGGAATGCAACACATGCAACAAATCCTATGGATTGGCCCCCTTAATCACATCCTCATCCCAAAGTGAGGCAGTATATTTTTAAACTTTTGAAATTTCAACAACATGGCTTCTTCAAGTAAATTACTTCTGACAAGTAATCTGACGAGTGACGAGATGTTTTTGTTTTATATTAATGTAGGTCGTGCTTTTATCAATATATTTTCACTTTTTGATGGAGAACATGAAACTTTTGTTGAAATTTTTCTTAAATGGAGAATTACTCGTATGAGCAATTCTTTTCGTATCTGCCAACTTGCTTATTCGCATCATGTAGTTTAACAAACATCAGCGAACTTCTCTGCTGCTCAAAAAACACAATCAAAAATTCTCTTTTTAGCGGTGTTCAGTGTTTGTTCCGCAATTAAATCAAACATGGAGGAAATGATAAACCTGGATCCCTTTTGACTGTCAAAAGTGGGTGTCCCTGAAACATTAATAATTTTTTTTTTTTACAAATTTCAAAAATCAAAGTCAAATTTTAAAGTACATATTTACCTATGTCAGTTTTTGAAGTGCATGCATTAAAAAACTATGCACTTTTTCCTTGACGTAAGCACCTCCATAAATACTTAGGTACACTTAAAATCTCAAAGCAAACATGTCATCTGGCCCTTGTTTTGATAATAAAAATCACTTTAGTGCAATTTAAATGAAATGTCATGGAAGCGAATGATACTTTTGACATATTATCACACACTTGCAAGTTGCAATGCTTTGAAGCATTTTTTATTTTATTTATCTCGCTTTCACTCTCACATGTTTGTTATGCGTTGCAAAAAGCAGAAAGTAGCACATTATAAAGTGTGTGAGGGACAATAATTTGTTTAAGTGTTAAAAGCTTTGCACTTCAAGTCACACACAACCTTTGAAATAAACCGCTAAATGACGAAGCAAGTACTCACTCAGGGGATATCTTTATCTTATCACAATTCAAAATTTAAATGAACAAAAATTCCTTAGCTGTCATTTGTTTTCTTTTTTTGCACTGTCACAATTTATGTGTTTTTTTTTTTTTGTGAGTTCGTTGACGCATATAAAATTTATTTTTATAATTGTAGGTATATGAAAAATTTGGTGGATATTTTATTGATTTATATGATTCTTTATACAATGTTATAAATCATAATTTAAGTTAAGTAGGCCATGGTATTTTTAAACAAAACGATTAAGAGAAATATTCCACTCATATTTAATGGTGTAAGCATAAATGTCACTAACATCTGATTTAATAAACATTGTAACTTGGTTTTAAGGAAACGTAAAATTACATTATGTATGTGCAGTATGTATGGATATGTTTCAATATGCAAACATTATACATACATACACACATTAATATATGGTATGGTAGTATTTTTTACCAACTGTCATAAAAAACCAAAAGTAACTTTCCGTTAAAAATGAAAAGGAAAATCAACGGCATGTAATTCCCTTTAGGTGTTTTTCTTTTTTAGCTCTAAACAGAACATAGAGCCCAAGCTTTTGGAGTTTAATCGGAGCAGAGTACGATCAGAGCTCTCCGATATTCACATCTGAGCACAGAACTGTAGTATGATGCGTTCAACGCACCTAAATTAAGAACTGACCCAATTTTCATCTGACAGCTTGCCAATCAAAAACTCGAATAATTATAAAACTAAAACTGAAATTGATGAGTTGAATGCACCCATTTGAAATGATTAAAAAAAACAGTGAAGTTGGCTGCGCTCAGCTATTTACTCCATTAGCTTTTTTTTAATTTTGACCTCGTGAGACGTTATCCAAGCTAGCTAATACTACATTTCCACTTAACACTAATGTGAGATTTAATAAGACGGTACTCAAATCTTTTTGAAATCTCTAAGATTTACCATAAAAATTTATTTCGTAAATCTTAAAGATTAGAAATTAATCTTGTTAAATATTCCTAGGACAAAAAATTTAACAAATCGAACTAACCTATTCCTAAAAGGCGCTGAAGGAGTCATTCATGGCTGAATTCAGTCCGTCACGCATGAAACATTCTATCTCTTTTCCACTTCATGAAAAAAAAAATGAAACACAATTTGCAGTTTTAAAGGTGCTGTCAAAATAAATCTTTTTTAAATCTTTCTCTGTGGTGGAAAAACCAAGATTAAAACAAAAAAACACAAGTTGAGTGCTCTGAGTACTCTGAGTTAAAAAAGAAACAGATCTTTTTTGACAGCTCAGTACTATGCTAGAAGAGCTTAAAAAGAAAAATGCCTTTTATTTACCTTTTTTTTTACTCCTTTTTCACCAAATTTCAGTTTCCGAAACGTCTCATTTTTTTGTCCGTTTATGCGCTTGTTTTTCCTGAACATCTTAGTGTCCCTCCGAAAGTTAAAATTCCACCTTTAACTCGGAAATCATATTTAAAATAAGGTTTTATGAAAAAGAAAGAGATTTTAACGCCATACCTTGTTGAAGACTCTTAAGCAATGGCAAGATTATTTTGACTTAAGGTTATTCTAACGACTATTTCAACTGCCGAAAACTTTGTATTTGATGCCGTCTATATCAATGGTTTAAACGCGACGTCAAAATAAAATAACCTTTGTCTCTAAAATTCTCACCAGGGCCTGTCTAACGGGCCCAATTTGAGTTTGAGTGAGTGTTATCGGTGTACACTTATGGTGTACACATCAATATTTTCGATTCCGGAAGAGTGATTTTAAAATTTTAAATGTTTGACAGATAACATGTGTACTATCGCTATCAATCAAATTTATTCACACTTGTTTTGGGCATGAATAGAGTGTACAGGGAAAATCATTTATGCTTGCAGAATTGGAATCGGAATTGTATGCGGATTTTGGCTCGCAAATTTAATAAATATGTTCTCTTTGTGTAGCGTTCCAAAAAAAATTATTAAACGTAAAATAATAAACATTTAAAATGCAGTCAATTGGCCTGTAAGAACTACAATTTTTCTTATTCAAAATCACTGATAATTTTGTTGGTATCACTTTACAAAAAAAAAGTTAAACGTTTTCTTTTTTGCTTATCTCATTTTACTGCAAGATTTATACTTTCAGAGTAAAGTCTCTCCCAAACCAACGCGAATGCCGAGCGATTCGCAGCGAATCATTCACAATAGTACAAAATATGACAAATACACAACGCTAAACAACAACAAAAATTCGTCGTCGCTCCGCATTCGCGTTGGTTTGGGAGAACCTTAAAAGTTTTCGTTTTTTAACTATGAGCCTTTATGGAGTTATTGTGACTGATTTTAAACATATATGTAAAATATTATACCTCATTGAACAGAAATAACGTAAGTTTATGTCATTCAACCGCTCCAATATATTTACATATAGCCTGGTATTTATGATTCGGGGATGACACCATGGCCATCTTGAATTTGATACGATTGCCCCATTCACAATCAAACACTTCAACAGAATATAAAATTATGATTTTTCTCACAAAATTTCCCATTAATTTTCCAAATAAAGTGAATAGGTCTATGAAAACTTTTTTGTAATTTGTTTTTAATTATAAAATAAATCGTTACACAAGTGTGTTGCTACGTTCATACATATATCTAAATATATATCTCCCACAAAGCACGTATCTTATTTATTTATTTTTTTTTAAATAATCTCTATGACTAATTTCAAGTACCCTCCATCACGTAGGACGTAGCTCATAAAACAGGGCATGCTATTGCACTCCAAAGTCCACTCTATAATGACCATGTGTGTTTGTTTTCTCTCTAAAAACTATTTTGAGTATATATTTCAGTTCAGTTCTTGACGTAAACTCTTATAATGCTATTGAACTTTTCCAATTCGAAAAGCACTACGAATATCTAAAAATACCACACTTAAGTACTTAGGCTTTCCGATGCTAACAAGGAGTCTGCCAATGTTGTTGGGACCATAAATTAGACAATTTACCAGGAGGTGAACTCTTTCACTTGGTAACTCGATGCTTAGATATTATGGCTTAGTACAATTAACTGTACCTTAGTCCAGTATAGTAAATGGATCCGCATTGTTTTTCTTCTAACGGGGATTTAGCTACGTTGCACTTAGTACCCCTCCTCCCACCACATCATCATCATGTCCCCTTCAAAAACATCATAAGTAGTTAGTAAGCAATATTAACGATGGAAACAAAAAATAGGTATCTCGTTTATATGCCTCTTAATAACTGGACGCGATATCTTTGATGCCAGATAACGAAACCTAAATGCACCCCAAAAGGCTTCTGAATTTTCCGCTATCGCCATCGTTGCAGCTGTCGTAGCCGTCATAGAATAATAAAGGCTGAGATTCAAATCAAAAATTGAAAAATCACCCGCTCGCTATTAGTGAATGGGCCTTTATGAGGTTTTTTGCCGTGTTTAGAGCTAGGCTCTGACTGCGCCTGTGGTTTACTGAAATGCACATCACAGATTTGTATCTTTTTTAAAAAGATACAGTAAGCAGCAACAGAAGCAACAGGAGTGTACAAGAGTTGTAGATATTGTATCTGAGAGCATACAATGGATAAATGAGGCAGGAAGTGGTTCGCAGAGAATGCACATCACGTCGGTAGTAGATAGGTAGACGCAATAAATTGTATCTATTGATTGGAAAATTAGAAAATCGTTTGTGACGTGCTACAGTTGCATTCAGAATAATCTATGAGTAAACCTATGTATGTACATTTTTATATAAGTTCCTATATTGTAGGCTTTGTCTTCCTTCATAGGTTAATGGCAGATACCACATAGAGAAGTGGTTAATTTAGTTGAGAACATTTAAGCCATATATAATGTAGATGCATGACAAATAATTGGCTCTTGTGGTATCCCGGCAATTATTGCAACAATAGCAATAGGTTTACCAAATATGTTATTTCTTTTGAATTAAAGGGTTTGAGGATTGAAATTAACATAGTTAGGCTTTTAATGCATTTGAAAAGTGAAACCGGTGACTACTTTGAAGCTTTCAGTGCTGTTAAAATTGATTGACACTTCTAATTAAGTATTTATAGATATAAGCAAATGCAAACAAGACCTTTATGCAAGTTAAAGTTCAAACACGCAACTAAATTTGACCTTTACCTAGAAAGTTTAAGTTAAAAGGTCAAATTGGTTTATTAATCTTTACCACAGAAAAAAAAAACCATTACTGGTTCCATTAATTTGACCAAACTTATCTGTTTTCAATAATAAGATTCCCAATTAAACTGACACTAAGTAATCGATCATCTTATTCAATTCATCCAATTACATACTTATCTGAAACAAGCTAGACAAAAATAATCATTCATGATGGTTAGGAGACACACATCCTACATGGAACTTTTTTCTCTGAATTTAACTAAATAGCATCGTTTGACACGTGAAAGTAATCAAATATTACGTGCGAAGGAAATATCAATTTTTATTTTCGACACTCGTAGTTTAGCGTGGCAGTCATTTTTTGTTTACACACGAAAAGCTTCCAACAATTAACTCTTGATAACTTCCTCAATTTTATCCACATGTTACTAGGCCTAAGTGAATTTCTAAAAATTATTTCCCAATCAAGAGGAGGAAAACTCTGAACGATATAGTAATTATTATGTCTTTTATTTTATTCAACGAAAATAACAAAAAAACCATCAATTTTGGTATAAATAATCTCTAGTGTTGTTTGTCTAACACCTAAGGCATCCCCAATTTCTCAAGTTTGTAATTTCCTTCTCGCAAAAACGAATGAAGAAATAATACAGTCTTTCTATAATGCCATCCATAAGCAGAATATCTTTCGTGGACGTCCGAAGATAATTTACAATGTAAACAATTATTTATGAGTTTCATATTTTTCCTCATTCACACCCTACCGTAAACTAATTTTAATTAGAATCAAATTCGAGGGCTGACAGGAATTTGAATTAGGGTGTACGTTCGTCCAGCGCACACGTACAATTTAAATAAAATTTAAATAATGAATAAATTAGAGGCGACGAAAATTTCCTTTTCATGGATTCAAAAATATTTAACATTTCGAAATCGATGTCTTTTACACTCTTTCTTCCTGTAGGCAAAAATAAACCTGGACAGGCGATTTGCTTATGAAATCATATTGGTTTAATGGATTAATAGATGAAAAGTATAAGTAATGGAACTTTGCTAGTAATTTTTGTTATTTATACAGAGTTAAAACGCACATAAATAGATGTTAATAAATTATTTTATAGGATTGAAAATGAATGCAGTCTTCACACACATCTTTGATAAGAGCCTTATGATTAAATAATACAAGTTTAGATTGAAGTGCATAAGTTTCTGGTAAGCCCTCAGTTTTGTTGAAATTTAAATCATGACATTAACTCAGAGACATGGTAAAAATGTTGAATACAAATATTTCATTCTGTATTCTATTCCAGACTTCAATAGGTAAATGCATGGCGTTTATATCAGTGATTTTCCCTTTGGTAATTTTGTTTCCATTACGCTTTGTGCACATTTAAACAAACTTGATATTACTATAGCATTTTGATCGACAGTACTGGCACAATCGATTGCAGCGATTATGTTTGTGCAACTCTGAAAATTATTAAAAATTCTTTTTAAAAAAAATATATTAACGCACATTTTTTTCCCAACCTTTAACTTGATCTTATTTTGATACCTTGTTGAAATTTAACTTATTTTAAGAGGAGACTGTTTTTATATTTTTCTTTTTTTGTAGCATACAAAAATTGTTTACATTTTCATTAATTTACCTTAAAGTTCTTTGAACTATTATTCGGTATTTAAAACATTTTTTGATTAATTTTCAAATGGAAATTACCTGCAAAGAGAGAAAAGAAAAATTTTATAATAGATATACAAACCTAAAATAAGTAATTTTTGAAAATGTAAAATAAAGGCAACATCGTAAGCAAATTGCTGGGTCGTTTTGATTTTGCCCCTTTTTTATGTTGTCGGGGTCAGCACCCAGATTCGAATCTGAGCTATGCGGCTAAAATTTCATGATGCAACATGCGAAAATTGGCAAATTGACTGGATTTTTGTAGTAACGTAGTCTAAGACAAAGGCTAACGATTTCTCGAAGATGAATAAGAGTATTTGAAAAATTCAATAAGAATTTTGAAGTAAAATCTTCATACCTAAGAATGACTATATACATTTTTTCAAAAAAAATTAACTCGACGAAAAATATAATCCCAAATTTGCACAGACAAAAATTTAAATTTTTCAGATAAGGTAGTTTCTAAGTGCCTAAGAGTCGATTTTCGAAAACAATAAAAATACGTCAGTCTTCAACTTGTGCTTAAGTCCAAATTAATGGATTGTTGCAGGAAAAAACATTGGACAGAGATTTATTGAAAATTGTGTATACTTTCAATGGAACTTTGATGTAATTCTCGAATCATTGGTCTTTTTCGAGCCATTAGTGAAAAACTTCCAAAAAATGCTTTTTTGCATCATTGTTTGCATTTTTTCCATGTTGCCGCACGGAATTTTAGTCGCAAACCTCAGATTTCGATTCAGCACCCCCGGAAACATAAAAGAGGGGCAAAATCAAAACTACCCCACAGTTTGCACAGTAAAATGCAATATGACTGGACTAATAGATTTCAATAGATTTTTGACAGATAAAGTTATTTTTTAAATAAAACACTGCTTCTGAATTGACTCAGAGTTAACTTACATATTTTCAATCAGACTGTATCAAAAAATGGTAAAAATGGCTAAAATTTTTGATCATCGAGAAAATTTATCGCTAGATTTTAAAGAATGATTTTCAGAATCTAATGATTTCATCCTGATTTTGATCAATTTTTTAATGAACATTTCAATGTTTTTATTGTTAAAAACTGAAATATAGGTAATAGAAGAGCAGTACAGCATTTTTTTCTATTTGTCTTTTTTGTATACCAAATATCTCTCGAGCCCTAACCAATAATAGCCTTTTCAACGATGTACGACACATTGCTGTTGACTTGGTAGACCAGCTCCCAATGCGGGATTGTACTCGTATTATTGTTCTAAAATGCGTTTTTGACAAATATCTCTCGAACCCCATGGTCTACAGTATCTACAGGTCGTATACAAAAATGAAGAGCACGCCATATCCTTTCCAATGATATACAACTCATTGATTTGAGCTCCCATACATTTTTGCTCATTCTCCTTTGTTTTATCAAAATCCTTTTATTTTTGAATAAAAGAACCAACTGGAATTTTGTAGAAATGTTTTTTTTCGAGGGCAATTTTATATACAGGAAGTGTAAATTCTTAAAAAAATGCATTTTTTCCATTATCCCTGTGCTGAAATTATATTTCTCACATTTATTTAGCGTCAATAAAACCCAGTTTTTCTGTGCGAAATCATCCAATCCTTGGAGTTAAGGTAAGATAATCTCGCAATGAAAAGCTAGACCTGAGTAGCGAATAATAGATTTTTAGAAAAATAATAGTTTAAAAGGGTGTTTTGGTAAATTCAGTTATAATTTAAGTTTCAGTTATACTCAAACACTGGATGAAGACATCTCAACTAGTCGCAAGAGATTTGGTTAAAAAAAATCTTTAATTTTGTAGCTGCTCTTCCCATGTCTTTTCAAATATATCTTTTATGAATGTTTACTTAAATTATCTACTAAGCACTTGTCTAGAACTCTATATTTTGCTTACATAAATGTTCATAAGATTAAATAAAAATAGTTCAACAATTATTATTATGTGAATGTGTGTACTTTTCAATCTTCAAGCTTAATACTTTTTTTTTTAGCTTAAATTTCATATCAAACATGAACAAAATCCCTCTTGAATAAATTACCATCCAACTGACCTCATAAGCAAAGTATATAGATTTTTTTGTGTTTTTTTTTCCTTTTTCTATTTCGCTAAACAATTCTCAGAATTAAAGTTTTTTTTTACTATTTATTCCTCAACCATTTCGTAAATCCAACTTCACGTCATATAGAATCAAAGAGGTTCTTTTTGAAAAAAAAAAACATAATGTATGCAGATTTTCTCACTACTCCTACCTACTTCAAGAATGAAATGAAAAAAAGTACAAAAACCACAGAAGAAGTTTTCTATGCTTCTGTTTTATTTTGTAAATTCACATTTCTTCTTCCTTTATATATGTATTTCAAAATGATTTTGAATTATACACAGAAAAAAAGAAAGAAAAGAAAATACAACATGAAATGTAAATTCTATCTTATAGAGCTTCCTCTGTGGCCTGACTCAGAGATATATTCAAACACCCACTAAAGACACAACCCTGTTCTCATTATTTATCAATTCAGTTTTCACTTTTGTTGTAAATTATACACATAAATATATGGGAAGCCTATATTTTCAAATTCTGGAATCTGGATAGGATTTTGTGTTTTATTTTTTCCCATATAATGATGGTATGCTGGGTACTTATTTATTCATTCACTCTCGAGGAATCACTTTCCATTCGCTAATCCTTTTTGGTTTTATTTATTTTCTTCTTTTTTTTTGTTGATTAATTCAATGCAAACCTAGAGAAGCTACTTTAGTTAATGGAACTTTATGGTGAATAAGTAACACCACTTCAAATGCTTTGTAAATGCGATTGGAAGAGAAAGGTAGAGTGTAGAGTAGTTCATCAGAGAACCGCAAGCGAAAGCTTTGTTGGCATTGCCTTGCCATTCCTATTTGCCACCCAACTCATCAAGAACACTGCAGAAGGAGCTACCATATAATCTAGCACTCGCTCTTAGGATAGATGTTGGATTGCTATAATGTGGTTTGCTTAGAGGTTTAAATTGGTTGGATTCTATTGAAACGTTGATATACGAAGTAGTCAGCGGGTTGTTTACGAAAAGGTAAAATAAATCTAATGGAAATCCAGGTTGTTCGGTTTTGAATTTAATTTTTAAAAATGTCCTTGAAATTAAGTCGCACTTAACAGAAAGCTTTGGTTTAGCTTTTGCGATGGATAGAATTATTACCTTTTGGAAAATTTATGGAATTATTTATTTTGAATAAAATATTTAGAACACATGATTATACGAATATTGTTTCACACGATTGCTTCAATTTTCTTATATCAACCCTTACTCATTGAGGATGTATGAAACAATACAAAATTTTCAAAATAAATTTTAAAATTAGTTTAAATACGAATTAGGAAGTTCATTCTCAAAATCCAACTTTTTCGAATCTTCGTTTTGAGAAAGTTCATATGAAGTTAGCAGGACAACCATTTGCTCACAGACCAAAAAAGATATTTATTTTTTTTTTTCGCTAGCAGATCACAAGATTTATTAATAAATTGTCATTTTCCATACAAATTGTGACAGAATTATGAATTTTAAAACTTTACAACGTTTAAGATGCATTTACGCTGTTGTATAAATACCTTTAATATGTTTAGGTCTACTAATAAAGTGCTACACACAGGGAAATTATTTTGTTTCTTAGTAGTAACTAGAAAACTATAGATCAAGACTGTGGCCGTTCTACGTCAAAAATGTGTTTGCAGAATGTTTTTAAGGGCCAACTGCAAGTCTTCTGTTCGAAAACGCAAATACAAATTTTAATCCATTAGTATTGTGTTCGATTATGCAGATTGCTGATGTCATATGTTCAAAAATATCGTCTGCGGTAAAAAAATTTAGAATCCAGAGAGCGTGTTTGTTAATACCAAATGCATCTGCAGGTTAGTTGACTGACGTTGGTCAAACTGACTTTGTGCAAGCCAGATTGTATATTTGACGATCGCAATATTTGGGTAAAAAACGACGACCATTTGACTATCAAATGTCCAATTATAGTAAATTTGATCGTCAAATAACTGTCATTTTTTTTGACGAAAATATGGCTGCATATAGTCTATTTAATCGTCATTTGTATGTAAAAACAAGTGTTTGCAATCGCATTTGACTTAGACCTTACAGGAACACGTTGTCTACATAGCTCCTCAATATCTGTGCCGTGAACTCGATTTTTTCACTGCAGAATGACACCGCAGATGATATTTTTTTAAACATGCGACTTTATAAAACTGCATCACTAATCGAACCCAACACTAACGCAATAAAATTTATGTTTACGTTTTCGAACAGAAGACTTTGGCAGTTTTCGTTTTCAAATGTTTTCGAAACCAGCCTAATTTTAACCTATAGTAATTTTCACAGGTAAAAATGCATTGTTTTTAATCCTTTACTTCCGAACAAAATTCAAAGGGCAACAATCTTCTTAAAAATTTAAATAAAACAAATTACCTATGCAAAAACCCGCTTAAATATACAAAAGTATGTAATTTTTTTTTAAATTGAAAACCTCCTAAATTCACCTCATGCTCACATTCAATCTCCCTCTATGATGAATGACATCTAATCGTAAGCTAATTTTCCGCTCTAATTGAAAACAATGGCATACCGTAGTCAAGGTATTCACAGATAAAGCGAACTCAGCCACGCCAATCTCTATATCATCTAGAAAACATAAATCCCCAAACCCATCCATGAAAATGAAAAAGGAAAATATTGGCGAAAAGGAATTTTCTCACTTTGGTTTTCTAAACAATTTTTTTTTTATTCGTCCTTTCTTCCTCACACCTATACTAAAACACAAACACTCTTATTCATAAAAGTGACGACACTTAACGTAAAAATTGAATTAGGCTGGTTAATTGAACATTCCGTTCGTATCAAAAATCGAGTAAAATATTCTTGAAAATTGTTTTCAGCCGGCTCAAGGATCTCGCTGCTTCACATTACTACACCCTTATCCTTATCCCTCTCTACCTTCTCTAAACTCTGAACAGAGCATACAATATAGTGTGAGGTCGTATTTTAAAAGCACAAGCATAACAAAAGAGCAGATCGTTGCCGGCTGCTGTTATGCCTCTGCGATTTTCCTGCCAAAGAGGATTAGGATTTCGAAGATGATGCCATTATATAGGAAAAAAGGTAAATGAAGTGAAGGTTGATGGTATTATTGTGTGGGTCCTGTGAATCTGCTGGAGTAAAAAGGCTAAAATAACTCCTTAAGGTGAATGAAATTAGTTTATGGAAACATTTTTTTTTTTTCATTTTTTTTCTTCTTTGGATTATACCTAAGTTTAAATTGAAAATAGTTTGAAGAAAAATTCAACTTTTAGTTTTGTAAGAAGTTATAAAAGAGGGATTTTCTTATGATAGTGTGGTAGGTATAATGTGTATAAGCCTTCTTTTTAATAAAAATAATAAAGACCATAAAAGGCTTGACAAATTTCTCTATCAAGATAAATTTAATAAGTCTCGGCTGTGATGGTAAAAACTTTATCTGCAATTTATTTAAGTAAATCTATTTAAGGACATGGACGTGATTCAAAGGCCATCATACTTAATATCTCTTCTATTCAATAATGCATAACCCAGTGCTGCTTTTATATGGCTTTAAATATATTATGAGATAACCAGTACAAGTATTTAGCATAAGAAAATTTAAAATCTACTTTTCCTTACAATGGACAATGAATTTGTGATAAAAGGTCAGTGTCTATTCATTTTACGATTTTCCCTAGTGGGAGGATTGCTAAAAGACTAAAATAAATATCAATAGACGTCGTCGTTAGCTTGGGAGGATAAATATTGAAAATGATTGCAGTTTTCAGCTTTTAAACTATTTATACATCGATAGACCAGAGTCTTTTCTATTAAAAGGGAAGATATTCAGAATTCTGGAAAATCAATATATTCTCTGGAAGAAGGGTAGATTTTTGTTTGTAATTTTGGAAAAATTGTCCATAAATTACCAAAACGGATATTTTTTGGTTTAAACTATTACAAAGTATGAGTAATGTTTTCATTTTCGAACAGAAGTTTCCATAAAACTTAAAAAACTGGTTTCGAATTATTTTCCATCTAATATAAGAGAATGTGACGGCAAAGTCACCTTAACACCAAACTTATCTTTGACCATATTCTATCAATTCATTTATATCAATCATTATTATCTGTCGGCCTCTAAGGCGCTAGAAAAATTGGTTCCACTTTTTGGTGAGATATATGTACCACGAAATCACTAGTGGATCCATTGCTTCGAAGGCCGTAGTGTCGGTGTTTAAGAAGCTTTCGTTCTTCTAGATAATTGTAGCTCGTTGAACACCCAACGTAAAACGGAACGAAAACAGTATAAAGCGGAGCGATACAATGTGAAGCCAAAATGTAGCAAGAAATTATGAACACATTTCAACTTCTGCTACAACTACATTCGTTGTGTCCAAGGGGTTAACATGAGAGTTAATGACCGTATTTATGACTTTAACCAATAGTAATTTGGCAAAGAAGATTCACCTTTTTTAAGAACTGTTTCGTCAAATGTTGTTTTCCAGCTGCTCGGAAAGCTTTCTGAAGCAAAGGTTGAATATATTTATAAGCTCATGCTGTGGTTGTGCCAACGTTTGCAAGCACAGGTAAGCTCATGCATTGCTATCTACCTTATTGCTCTAATACTAATTGGCCTTGTCTATAAAACTAACAAAAGCTAATCGTTAACATAAGTAGATGAGTGTAGGAATCGACGAAGAGGTTGAATTTAGAATGTTCTTGTTCTTGTTCTTTGCAAAAGACCATAAGGTTTTACTTCCTCTAGTAGCCACTGTGTTATTTTGAACTTCCCATTGGAAGCAATTGTAATTGGTCCAATTTGCCGAATCGAAAATTTTGACATACTAATCTTCACGTTTCGAGCTCCATTGTTTTTAGATAGATGTCTGTGTTTGTACGTACGTTCATACGTTCGTACGTTCCTTCCTGGCACGTTCGTATGTTCTTCCGCTATTTTTCGTTCATCATATCCCAACAACGAATGAAGATATCAACTCCGGATAAATTTTATTTTATAGATTAGTGCAAAAGAGACTTTCAAAAAAAAAATTCAATGAGCAAAAAAAGTTGTCAATTTCCTTTTGTCTCGAATATCCCAAAAACTAATGATGCTACAGATTTCGGATAAATTTATTCAGCGCATATTGACGTAATAAAGAATTGGTAAAAATATGAAAACACATCAACTTACAGTTTTTTATATAAAAAAACTGCTGAACATTGTTGAAAAAAGTTTTTCGACTCGAATATCTTAAGAAAAAAAATGATATTGGTTTGGGGGTAATTTTACTCTATACACTATCTTATAGTTAATAATTTATAAAATTTGTAAACAATATTCAATGAAAATTTTTTTTTAAGCCCAAAAACTACAAGAAATTTTATCAAAAATTGTCGAAATTTTTTTCTTTTCTCAAATATCTTAGCTTATTTTATCTTCGGGATAATTTTATTCCATGTCTACAATAGTTATACAAAATAATTGATTAAATTTGTAAAAATATTCAAGAAACTGTTTTGTTTTTGAGTGAAAAAACTGCCAAAAATTAATAACAACAATTTTGTTGATTTTTTTTACAGTTTTGCATTGGTTAAATACTTTTTTAATTTGAAATGAAATAAAAAGTACAATTTTCCCAAAAAAATTTAGAAGAAAAAAAAATAAGTTTTATGAATAATTTTCGAAAAATGTACTTTTTATTTCATTTTAAATCAAACCAATGTGAAACTTTGAAAGAAAATCGACGAAAATTGTTCTTTTAATTCATTTTGATGACGACTACGAGTAATATATAGGACTAACACAATTTTTTTCTTTAATTGGTTTGTAAAACTTTGAAAACTTGCAGAAGAATAACGGTTCAGTGAATCAATTTGAAAATGTACAGGAATTTTGATACCGTAAACGTCTATAAATTTAAACAAACGGTGAAGAGTAAAATAAATATTTTCCACAAAATCTTAATCAAACTTCCAAAAGTGTCCTTGAATTTTTGTATGACGTCATTATTTGCAAAGAAATTGGTAATCAAAGCCAAACGTATCATTAAAAATCAGGATCTTCAAAAAAATACAAAAAACAAAAATTTGTTTCGTTTAGTGTTAGTTCTTACAATATCGCTATAACGGTACAGCAAAACAAATTATTTCCAAACAAATATTGAAACAAAAAATATAAAACTGTATAATGTTTTTTGTTTCAACTTAATACAACCACTTATCACTAAGATATAGCTCTTCAAAAAACACTAATAAAAATTGAAAACTAAATTTGTTGTTTTAATTTCGTCGACTAATGTTATTTCCAATAAAACACGACTAAATAAATCAACTCTGAGAGTTGTTTAGGCCATTTTATATAAATGTAAGGAAATGTGTTCTATTTTATGTACAGTTTGCGTCTATTTCAGGACTTGGGACAATTTATTATTCTTTATTCATTCAATTCAACCATCAAACGCAAATCAAACTTGAATCCACACTTACTGCTAGCCCGTTCTTAGCTCATGATTAAAGTAGAGGAAGCATTTGTTTGGTTTTTGAAAAAGACCTTTTCATTTTCAGCAAGAGTAAATGTTTTTTATGCCTTAGTCCTTGACATCCATTTTTTTAAGGAAATTATCAATGAAAAATATACATATGTACATACGTGAATAAAATAAAAAATACCTGTGTACATATGGTAGAGAGAGAGAACAGAAAATTTAATCCAATAAAATATGATATTGGCGAATTTATTTCTCTTTAAAAAATTCAAGGTTTGTGTGGACGTTCATATTGATTCAATTTACAATGTAAAACGAGTTTTTTTATTTTCAATTCCTTAATGTCATTGCTTGATTCTTAAAATAAAATAAATTATTCAGGATAAACTTCACTTGAAAGTTATCAATGGAAGAATCATGACAAAACTTAAAAATGTCCAGGAAGCCAGAATAAGTGAGTTAAACTTAAATTCATGAGAAATTACCTCCTTTGAAAGTATTTTTTTGTTTGCATTTCCTGTCAATTAGAGCAAAGGCAAAAGATTTATTTTCTCTTTTTTCATGGTTCATTAATAATATAATATGACCGGGTATTCACTTAAATAAATTAAAAACTCACAAAACTCCAGAACTCTGTGAACGAGTTTTGAAGTAAAGTATAGCTACGTTACTAATAGTTGGTTAATAATTTAAAATGAACGTACTCGTAATTATTCTCAGAATGACATGACTTTAATTTATCAAACAGACAGGTGTTTCGAATATTAAATGCGTTACTGTTAATGGCTTGGGTGTGCTCTTGTTTTTCAAGTCGCTTGGTATTTTTTAAGATTCAATGTATACCTTTATAAAACCTACACAAAGGAAACAATAACAATTGTTATAAAAATCGGTAAAAAAAAACATAAAATTCTTTACTTAAATTGATGAAACAATCTTTGAAATTGTTTTGATACTAAAAAATGAACGCCAGGCAATATGTATCGGGGGTATGCTGCCCCCATGCAACCTCCACAATTATCATCCCCCACCCGATATGTTAAAAAAAATGAAAGACGAAACGAACTAAAAAACGAATCGTGTATGTAATTAGGTTCAACAATTGATGTTTCACAATTCACACCTTGTGATCTTAATAAAAAGAGCGAGATAGTATTTCTTAGCTCAAGAAGGTATATCCCCTTCTTTGTATGAAACCTTAAGTTTCCACTACAAATCCTTCTTCTCCCCCAATCAACTTGGTTTTCTAAAATACAGATCTATAACCACTTATCTTATTGAATTTGTGTCTTTCACACTATTAGCCAATGAGAAGGGTAGCGAAGTCGATGTTATTTCTACCGATTTCAGTATGACCTTTGACAAAATTTTCCAAACACTAATACTTTTCAAACTGTCCATTCTCGGATTTGAACCTTCATTGTTAAAATGGATTTCGTTTTACCAAGATAATCGTTATTACAGCAATCGTTTTAGAACCACCACTCCTTGCTCATTCTTAGTTACCTCCGGTGTCCCCCAAAGCAGCCACCTAGGTCCACTTTTATTCATTCTTGTTGTTAACGATATTGAAAAGGTCATCAAACATTCTTCTATTTCACTGTACGCTGATGTTTTTCAAGACAAAATTCCAGCCAATCACTTTTACGCGTAAACATATTAAATCTCCTCCCGTCTCTACCCACCGTTGATAGAATTCGTGACTTTGACAATATATTTGCCCCGAAACCTTATTTTCTCTACCTCATAAATGATATCATTCTAAAAACGAATTCAGCGCTCGGCTTCGTCAGAAGATGGCCAAAGGAATTCTCTAACCCCTATGTGACTCGATCCCTATACATATCCTTTATTTGTCCACTTCTTGTATACGCTTCTCAAGTCTGGTCCCCTTATCAACTTATTCCCATTTCCAGAATCGAGAACATCCAGCGTCGCTTCCTTCACTTTGCTCTTCGAGACCTTGACCTTTGACTTTAACCTCAGTACTCCTTCCCTAAAACTCCATCTTCTGAATCGCCCTCCTCCACACTTACCTTATCTTTTGTTCTAAGTTTTAAAGTAAGAACAAAAATAAGCTTTTATTATGCCAATTAAATGGGGGTTTCGTCCCCACCAAAATTTAAATTTGTACAGAATGTATACAGATTCTCCTGTTAAACAAAGGCCACCATCTTAACCATCGTCTGAAGATCGAAAACTTTTCAAAAAAATTTTTAAAACGATTACATTGAATTTTGAGTTCTAAAACAAAACAAAACAAAATAAAACCCCTGAAAAACCCCAATAAAACTTCTCAGAAATGAAATATTAAGGGTTATCATGCAACAGCGTAAAGTCGTCACTAACAAAGTAAAGTTGTAAGCTCCGCAAATCTGTCAAATTTTCCATACACAAATTGTGACGAAGATTAAAACCTTACATCGTTTACGACAGCTTAACGCTGTTGTATGAATACTGTTATTGTTTTTTGCATTCTGTATTCCCGGATCTTCTATTATTACAATTCATGTTGTGTATTTTTGTTGGGTTTATTTATTTTTGGCATTCTGACAGATATAGGAGATACAACTTAATCTGTCAATAAGCTCCTTCCGCATTTTGCAGTTATTGAATTATTTTTTTATTTATTTAAAGAGAAACATCAACTTGTTGAAAATTGCCTTAATAAAAGTTAAAAAAATATATAAAATAAACTCTTTGAATTATATTTCCATTTTTCCTCGTAAATACATATCCTGATGTGCTATTAAAAATAGAATTCCACAATCAAGGTTTTCTGAAGGTTGATTTTAATTAAAAAGTTGTTTCCTATGAAAAACAATATTCCATTTATATTTTTCGTTTATTTTATATTTTTTTAATAAATCAACAAATATGTCGGACTGTAATAATGCATGTGGCATTTTAATGCTCAAATAAAATGTTAAGTACCCAAATGAGTTCTCCAAAATAATTGTGCATGCAATTTTAACAGACATTTACATGGTCAGCAAAAAGTAATCCCACTGTGATATATTTCCAAGTCCTTCATAAGTCTTTTTTGTTAAATACTCTTTTGTTTAGTTAAAAAAAAAATAATCATTGGTTTTAATCATTTTTTATTTTTATATTTGACAAAATCTTTAAAATGTACATATGTACATATATGTATGCATATGGTGCAATTAAAATGCAAGAAAACATTGATTTTAATTAAATTCGGATTTTTATACAAAACGAACTCGGAATATTGTGCATGTGCATATCTCGAAGTTATATGTATGTTTGCTTCGAATGAATGGTTAGTATGGGTTATATGAGAATGAGTAGTAATATAGATATTCGTTATCCGTTAATGGAAATCGCGGTCACCATTAATATTTTAAAGAAAAAAATTGATTGTTGCGTTGAAAGGAATTTCAAAATTATCATCACCATATGGAGTAAAAGCTGTTGGAAATTATCTTTTATTCATCCATGTATCCATGGATGTAATGTATCCATGTACTTATGTATTGTGAACGTTGGATCTATCATAGTGATGCAAAATGAATGAGCTAAGGACATTTTAACTGTAGGATATACATAGTAAAACATGATGTTACCAATTAATACCATGGCCCGACAAAAATAATCAGATAATATGCAAGTGTCCAACACTTAAAGAGAAATATTAAATTATGTATTTGTACCTATATGTATATGTACGTGTTTGTTTTTGTTTTTTCCTTATTTTCAAAGTCTGAAATAGGGAATTTTTTTTTAGGATAAAGATAACTGCTATCACAGAACAACTTTTTCTTTATTTTAACTTTAAATTTCAAACATCAGATGTGAGTTCTTCTATTTCTTCTTTTACGATGTACTCTCACTTACTGGTCCCAATATCACCATACAAGTTTTCTTATATGTATATATTTTCTGTTAAACATACAGTGGCTCACAGTGAAAATGGCCCACCTCTAACCCTAAATTGTCAATTACGTTTAGATCCGGTGATTTGATCACGCTTGGACAATTGTGCAACAGCCATTCCCTATTAATTACAGCCGTTGATACAGCTATCGACTGTCTGGAACTAGCTGCTGCAAACGCGTTGGTTAACCAAAAGCAGCCCAAGACGTCAAAGGATAGATATCAGCACCTTCCCCAGTATGGCCACAAGCAACGACTTAGGAAAAGTCTCCAGAGGATCCACCAGCGAGAACTTAACACAACTAACAGCAACTACCAGACAGTGTGGAGTCAACTTCAGTGCGTCAATATTATGTTCCGTAATTCCATCTAACACCACAACAACAACCAATTTCCAGAAGAGACTGCAGTCAATCCGATCTGGACTTGACACCATCAAGAACATCAACAGACTGATCGGCCAAAATTCACCAAGCCCTGACAACATCATCCCAGACATACAGTTCGGTTTCCGGGAAAAGCGTTCCACCCTGCAACCGCTCATGGAGTTTCAACGTGACATCACCACAGCTCTAAACAACAATCAAGTTAATGTCGGATGATTCCTGGATTTCGAGAAAGCATCCGACAGTGTATGGATTGAAGCCCTTATCCATAAACTCCATATACTAGGCTTTCCTTTAGCACTTATCAAAATTATATTCTCTTTTCTTTTTTCCAGGAACTTTTTCGTGCAATTTGAGAACTACAAGTCGACAGTGCAGAGCATCAGGGCAGGAGTTGGCCAAGGGTCGAAACTTGGACCACTTCTCTACAACATCATGACCTCTGACCTCTATTTTTTTAAAAATGTTTAATATTTTTAAAACAAAACTACACTAACTTATTTAAAATCAATTTTTCCCTTTTTTTACTTTTCTTGATTTCTTACAGTTTTACAAAGAAAAAGAATTTGGTTAAGGGTGGGCCATTTCCACTGTGAGCCACTGTACATATTAGCATAGACATTTTACTTCACTCTATTGTTTTATAATCATCAAACTAACTTCACATTCCTTGGATACTTAATAGGTTTTTTTTTTTTCTGTGAAATCTCCCTCGTCAAAAATTGAGCAAGTTAAACAAAATGTTTATATTCAGTATTGTGTCACTAAAAACGTGTAGAATTTCGTGATATACACAACACAGAATACTGAAATCTTTCTAAAATATCACAAATATAAAACTATCCAATTACTCAGTGAAGTGTGAAAATCAATAACCTTTAAAAAAAAAAGAAGGCTTGCCCTCCATGACCACTTGATATCACTCAATATGAATATAACCTTGCTCAACAGGCAATTGGAAAAGGGGCTGATGAAACAATAACATACAATAACCGAGGTCAATCACGCAAACATCCCGAAGCTTTTCCTGCAGTTAGAACAAAAATAGAAAAATCAATCTCCATATTGCCGATGAGCTTTGCCATCATTTGGACTACCAAAAAAAAAGACAGGAACTACTTCAACTTCTCGTCACTTTGGAATAGAAACAAAGTGTCATTAGTTAAAAATTTGTTGTTTTTTTGTAGAAAATGTAATTAGAATATTAATTTATTATTTTGAAAATAAAAAAAGGAAGAACGATATTTTTTTCCGGAGGTCTCCGATCCAGAATGCCAAACAAACAAGTTGCAAACCTTTTCTTGATTCTTAAGTTTGGGATTGGTTGTATTTGTGCACTTGGCTGTTGCATTTGGGTGTTGAAACATTCACAGCTGATTCTTTGAATATTGATTCTCACCACTTAGGGATTTAACTTTGAGTATACCCCTTTCCTAAAAAAAAAATCCCACAGCATGGTTAGAAGATAATGGATGATAGAGAGGAAGAAATGTTTGGTCTAACCATTTTTTCGTAATAGTTTCCTTTCAACTCCAAATTTTAGTATAATGCACAGTCGCAATTATAAAATTAAATTACAAAACAATTTCATTTGACAATTTTGACGTTTCAATTGTATACATATGTACGGGCTTCTGGTTTTTATTCTTTCTTCAAATCCAGAATCGTTTTTTTTTTTTTCTTTTCAGAAAAAGTACTGTCATCAAAAGTCAAACGAACGTTTTCAGAAACATTCGGGATGCTGCCGGACGACTAAACGAAAACGCTATAAAATACAAACGGATCTGTAAAACAGAAGTTAAAAAAAAAACAACTTTCTATTGTGTTTCTTCTTATTTAATTAACTGTGACAGATAATAGTTGACAAAAATGGATCCAAAAAATTCAAGTCCCAGTTTTTAACAGCAAAAGTGAAGAATGAGGAAGAGGAATTGTGTTTACATATTTTGGAAAATACAAAACCATTCGAGATCTCTTAAATATAAACAAATTAATTGGGTTTTAAAGATTGAATTTTCCATCATTTAATTTTTGACGGGTCAACATTTGTAATATCATGAGATCTTGGAAAAATTATGCAGTAATCTCATTCTCATGCACAAGACTCCTCAGTAAAATTTCTCATTTTGGCTCTTTAAACATTGAGGAAAACAAATTTTGTATTCACTTGCTCACTTTTTGACAGAGCAGCTAAATATGAGCATACCAATTAACGTTAATTGACATTAAATGTCATGCACCCCAATCAAACTCATTAAAATGTAAGACAATTTGTCAAACTTATTATGTGAAACCCTGAAACCATCTACGACACAAAAAAATGTCACCTTCAAAAGGGAAAAAAAAGATGATGTGAAAACATATTTTAAACTTTAAAGTGTCAAACCCTCTCAAATGTCAAATATTTTTCAATGTAATCCCCAAGGGCATAGGCTTGTTTGAATTCCTTTTAAAGAACGTATAGTAGCTGAAATAGCCACTTCAGCTGAATACTATACAGCTGAACAAAACAAACAACTTCCTACTATTCGTATACCTACCAATAAAGTGTTCTAACAATTTCGTATCCAGTTTCATTATTTATCCAGCAATTAGAGCAATAAAGCAGAAGCGGCAAAAGAGCTGACGCAATTGAATGTGAATGTGAGTCCATATCCTCGTGAGGGCTAAATGGAACAACAAATTAGTTTTGTTAGGATGAAGTGTGTGTAGTTCAGTAAATATAGGTACTAAAAATAGGCTTAGGATATGTGAAGCAATACATCAACTTGAACATAGTATCTCTATATATCTACTCTGTGTATTTTTTTCTTGTGTTGTATTCGTGTTTTGAAGAAAGGATTGAATTACCCAGCTGGAAGCCCACATATTCAGCAGATTCTTTCGAGAGAATTCTATTGATGTCAGCAATGAATCAGCCAAGTGCCATAGATAGATATACGACAAACAAAACAACGAACCAAACGACTACGATGACAACGACAACGGCAACGACAACGACACAAAAAGCCAATTGAATGTCCTTTTGATTTGTGTCCTTGTGCAAAATTGGAAAATGTTATTATCTTCCTTTTTTGTTTTTGTTTAGTTGGATGCCTAGGTCTTTTCAATTTTTGTTTGTCTATCACGCGTTCTAATTGCAGCAGTGAATGTGTGATGAATGCCATGAATGTGTCTGTTGAGAAATAGCATGCAATTTATATTTATGTATGTCACTAGGCTTTTTATGGTTCGATATTATTCGATGATTTTGTAGGATTCGGCAATTTCGAGAGAGAAATTTATAGAAGGTATTTCTAACTCAGATCAAAGTGTATTTATTGAAACGTAAATATAAATACCTTCATAGATACTATCAAATGCATTGAGATTGGTAGACTTTTGGAAAAGCTTTGTTAATTCTTTGGAAGAAAACTCTCTTGGATCAATGAAGCGATAACATTTTTTGAAAGCAATAAGACCTAATGTTTATAATGTTTCAAATTCATTTTGAATCGCTTTATATGTTAATGGAATTTTGGGTTTTGATAGTGGTTGAGATAGGCTTTGTATACAAATTTATTTATAATAAATAGGTTTGTTTATAACTATTATTCAATGCCAGCAAAGATATTGTCAGGTAGTAAAAAAAAATCATTTCAATTTGTTTTACTGAAGGATAGTTACTACACAACACAGGCCATGGGCATGTCCAATTTTGAGAACAATTTTGATTTTTAATATTATCTACAAATTACTTACAGACGTTTTGAAAACTTCTTGATGTGCATGAAAGATCCTCGCTTTTGATTGTAAAAACAAAATGAGCATAATTTTGATTTCAAACTAAAAAAACATGGTTTACTTTAAAGCATCTGACAACTGGCTTTAATGAGTAAATTTAGGAATCCTACATTAAAGTATTAAAGAAGTGTCTTTAAAGGTGACTATAGAGTTTTTCTTACTTTTTTGTTATGAATATTTCATTACCACACTCAACCATTACCATGTCATATCTTTCATGTCAGCCACATTTAAGTTTTCAACCAGAAATAATTTTTTTTTATTTTCTTGAATATTATGGGTATTTGAAATATTTCCGTAGAATTAACTGAAAAATTTGTAACTTTAGAACTGACACCTCTTTATAATTTATCGTTTAACAACTTGACAAGACTGATCTTCGTTGGACTAAACCCTTTATATTCAAACAATCCTTCTAGTAAATTTGGATAAAAGTTGTATTTATTATTGCTAGAAACCTTGATAGACTGGGAAATAGTTTAAATGAGAACATTCTCCGATCGTTATAATTTAACGCGATTTAGGCTATTAAATTCCAATATCAATATGCTCATGAATTTCAAAATAATTTATTCGCAAAGCTTCATAAAATATATTTATGGCATATCTACCATCCAAAAGACATTTTAATTTACAAAACATGTTTGGCGTGACACCTCATGGTTAACAAGGGCCTAGTGACTTAAAATTCTCAACCATTGATCATTTATGATCATAAAAGATTTCAATTAAATATTTTTAATACTTCAATAAGTACATATATCCTTTTTTAAAATATATATCATATTGAAGCATAGTTCAAAAAGTAGCAAATAGCATGCTTAACTATCATTTGGAAAAACACAAACTTTTTCAATAAAAATTATTGGATTCTTCTACACATAAACTCTTAAAACTTCAAATAACATATCGAATCGTTTATGTTTTGTACTCGTAAAATATAATAGAATGAGATGTACTAAAAAAAAAACTTGATTCGCATACTTAAAACAACGATATATTTACATATTTCAATTTGATTACCAAAAGCCAAAACCAGTACAAGTCAATAAACTCTTTTGCCAAAACATATAAAAATACCCTCTTTTGTTTTTTTTATTTTATGAGGTAGTCGATAATCATCATTAACATGCTTTAATTCAGCATTAATCATGAAATACGATCATACTTAATTCAGAAAAAAATTCATTTTGTTTGTGCTTCAATGTGGTTTTACTCAAAAAGCAATAAAATTCTTCGAAAATCAATAAATTTCAACTCCAAATCGGCTCGAAGTCCATACAAATTAAAAACCCATGCCCAATTAAAGGAGCCAGGAACTCATTAATAATATTTTACTATCACTTGCTGGCAGTTATTGTATTGATGCATATTTATGTATATATGACCCTAATCAATAAATGACAATTCATAACTTCTTAAACAGGAAAATGAGTACAGATTATCAGAATTTCAAGAGAGTATGGAAGGTTCACTTTTATTATTTACTTTTGCTCAGAATTATTAAAGTTTTGAAGTTTTTATTGAAATTCTTTCTTAGACCTATAAGATGATCAGGAAATTGAAGTGAATCGTATTTGATAAGTAATTTAATAGTTAGAATTATTAATTTAGTTTCCACTTAAAATCAAAGACATTTTCGTATTCATACTTCGATTTCACTTGAATAGAGATATTCGAACGTCATCCGTTTTTTCTTTCCGAACGTAAATGATTTCAGTCCAATTTTTATTTCCACAAAATAGGGTTGGATGGTATATAACAATATTCCATCCATGGCAATAACTCAGCCAAAGCTTCAAGAATTTTTGTTGTCAAAGCATAAAAGGTAGGGATAGTGAGTATAAACACGATTAGAATCTATACAAAAAGAAACTTAGCTGGGACGAATCACATATAAAATCGATCACTCAAACGAAGCTGCTACAGGATCACCTTTTTAGGTAGTAATAAGTTTCCACAATTTAAGCACATTCAGCAATTGATAAACCTTAAACTAAAAATTTTCCCTCATATCATTTTTGCCAAAGACTAGAGATAAAAAGAAACTGAAGCTTGTAGGCGTTTTCGTTTTTTAGCTCAGAATAGAGCTCAAACGCCAAGCATTTCTTAGTATTCTGATTTATTTTTGAAACACCCCTGAATATTTAGCTTTCACCACTCTCAATTTCACATATGGCTAAGCAAATGCTTGTGTTCAGCATTTTCATTTTGAAGAGCGCACTCTGAATATTCTCAGAACGAAAAAAGAAACACATGTTCATAGCTCTGAACCATTTGAGGTTAAAAAAAAGAAGCACAAATTTTTGTGTGACAACTTGAGTTCTGCCCGCAACTAAAATTAGAAACGCATATGGCCTTTTCGATTGGCAGTCCGGAAGCATCTGGATCAACCCTTCTGAATATGTTTTATTGACACTCTGAATGACACTTCTCCCAAAACGAAGAGAAAACAATCATCAGCTGTCAGCGGTCATCAGCTGTTTTTTAACAAGTAACTATAACAGCACAGAGCTATCTGGATAACTGGGATTAAACATTAGAGTTAAAATTTAATTCAAAATAAAGAAAAATCATATTCTTTACTATTTTTTAAAACAATTTTCCGTGGTTTTGCAAATGTTTCCCCATTTTCTTCTTATTTGTGTCCGGCAAATCTGTGATGCAATTTAATAACATCTTTAATAGGCTATTGAGTAGACTATTTAAAACAGAACAAATAAATGAAAGGGTTTTTATTATTCAATATGGTTGGTCCATAAGAATCTCTAATTTTCAATGGGTGCAAAGGTGAAATCAGATACGAGTATGAAAACTCGAAAAGAGTCAGACGCAAGGAATCATCGTGTAATAGTAGACATATACTCATTGCTTTTGACATTACAAATCAACCGCAACAAACTTCACTTTAAAATTATTCAGTTTCTCTTAATTTCCATTTAAATTCTTCTGAGAAAAAATTTACATATTTTATTTGTCGTTGTTTTTTAAGTCTAGTTTTATATATCCATAGGAAGTTTAGTTTTCATATAAAAAAATCCTTTTTTTTTCCTAGGCGTGAAAAGCTATCAAAACTAAATGCAATTATTTTGGCGACAAGGAGGAACAAATTTGTCTCGAAATGAATGCAACTCAATGGGGGTTTCCAAACCAAATTTTATGGCGAAATCTATTTTTTTGAAAACCCTTTGGTGCATAAGTAATTGATGTTCAATTTCAAATTTGATTTCATTTCACAAACTAGGCTTTAAAATAGAAATAAATTGTGATTGAAGTTATCAGAACATATTTGTAATTGTTATTGGTCTACTATTTGAGCTACTTTTTCGGCTCCGATTTTGGGCTGTAAAAATATCTAAATTGGGCTATCGAACTTGATCAAGACATGGCAACCCTCATATACCCTTTCAAACTTTATAATTTCTTATAATTGTTCGTTGTGATAGCAGTCACAACTAGATGTTGCGTTGGCAGATTCGAAAGGTTGGCTATAGTCAGTCTCTTTTAAACAAATGTGTGTCATAGAATGTTTATGTGATTCGTGTGGTATTTATGTATTGTAAATGAATTAATTGTTAATTGTTATTAATGTATTTATTATTATTACTGTAAAACATCATCCTAGAAAGTAAGAAAAAAGAAAAATAAAAAAAAAAGAAAAACGTCGACAACGCTTTTACGAAATGCATAGCTTGATCAAAGAATTTTACACATTCTATAGAAATAATTACTCCTCGGGAATTTGGTTATTTTTTCAAAGAAACTTTTCTCCTCTGATAAAGCGCCTTGTAAAATGCTCTAAATGGGTCAAACTGGGGGCTAGTCAGCTCGAATAAAATCACTTTATATTACATTCATGTAAGTGATACTAAGATCCCTTTTCTTAAAAAATGTTTTCAAACAAAAAAAAAGGTATGTTTCCATGTGCATTATGCTAATGTAATATTTTATTTATTCAATTGTGGTTATATACATACATTCAACATAAAAAAAAAACTTCTCGGTGAAACACATGCGGCAAAATTTCCTTATAAAAACTTTTCACTTTAGCAGATTGAATGACTAAACACTTTTTATTTTTCTCCAACTCATAACTTTTCAAATAATACCATCTTTTCAGCTTATTTAAAGTCCATAATAAAGACGATATGTTTGTGTGTATAAGTAAGTATTGCAGTCAAGAAACTAGAATTGAATGATTTATCAAAACGGAAACCCAAAAAAAATAAAAACCAGAACCTTTCAAGTTGATTGCCAAACAAATATAAAATATGTCGATGAACTCTTTTTTTTTTTTGGCAAAACATACAAAAATCTCATCTCTCTTCTTCTGTCCTCTCTATGATGAATTTACCATCCGCAACTTATCACTTTTATCGAATACCTATTTAACATTCCTTATGGAGCTTACATTGATCCTTAAATACTTCAAACCATAAATATTCAACGTACATAACACTTCAACGTGACCTAACTCTTCAAAAAAGCAATAGAATACGAATAGGTAGGTAGGGAGGTACCTACTGCAAAAAGTAGTAAATTTCAACTCGAAATATAGGCTCTAAGGCAATAAAATTGAAGTCAAACTTGTTGCCGACAATGCCAGGCTATATACATTTTATATACCACTGCCAAATTGCTTTGACTATATTAAATGTTGAATTGGATCGAAGTAAAGTGTGGGAGTCGAGGTAGTTTTGCCTATAAAACCCATCCTGCAGCATATATTCATGATCAGAATTGCCAAATATATGAAACAGCCAAATTAAAGGCTGCTAAATGGAATTGAGAATGAATAGGTTCTAAAGGGATAGCTTGATGGTTGTATGTTTGTTTGTATCCCTTCAAAAGCCAATAGGTATAGCAATAAGTTTAAGTTGATGTTGTATTTAACAAGAATGTGTATTTTGGGTAATAATGTTGAGCTAGGAGATTTCCATTTGCAATACAAGGATCAATGAGTTTATTATATACCGTAGTATATTGGGATGTTCTTGGGATTAATTTGTCTAAATGTCTTGAATAGCTTTTAGCCTAAAGGAAATTTTTTTTTCATCAAAAGCAGTTTTATTCTTGTTGAGTAATAAGATATTCGACCAGTCCCGGAGCTAGTTTAAATTGGAATCTTTTGAGCAAAAGGGTTAATTTAGAAACATTTTTGTAAGATTTTAAAGTTCGAAAAAAATGTTTTCATGTTGTTTCAAGTATAGCTCTTTAAAGGACATACACTGGCTGTTTTGCTTCACAAAAGGATTACCTAATTTATAGGCCTCATTTTATAAGATAAAAGTAAAGGATTTTATTGAACGCAGTGTTAAACAAATGTGACAAGAAAAGTATTATTATAAAAGAACCTAAATTTCTCCTGTTTTTTAATAAATTGTTTTTGTTTTAAATAAGTGAATTTTATTCTAAAAAATGTTTAATATCTATAATCGATAACTTTCTTTGCTAGAACTGTTACTCGTTGTTCCAACAGATAAACACACCACCCAAAGAGTAAAAAACTTAACTTAATAAATAAATAAGTAAAGTTAAATAAACATGTAAACGATGCCTAACAAAAATTAATGTTCTCTTTGCATGTCATACAACAAAGCTACAGGGTGCTCCAGACTACTTATTCGGATGCCATCATCTTGAGGGGACACATAAACAAAAGCTGAACTTCTATGTTTTAACCCAGGTCGAAGGTCTTTGACGCCTTAACATCGTCAACAAATTTAGAAACAGTTGCCCCCGATCTTGAAAACCTTGAAAAACCCTGCATTTCATACCTGCTGTTTAGTTTTAATATTTTAGTTTAATATTGTTTTTTTTTTTTTTTTTTGTTCACTTACTTTTTCAGAATCAAAACATAAGCTTATCTGTCTCGTACACCCACGTATAAATGACAAATAATAATAAAGTCAATATTATCATTTGTGTGTGTTGTTCAACAAATATAAATATGAAGCAACGAATGGAAATTCTTGAGAAACAAAAATCCAGAGCAACCCACGTTATCTTTTATTATGCAAATATTATATTTCTCCACACCTTATTTAGCGCATCTTCTAGATTCATTATTCATACTGGGATTCTGCGAATTTTGATGTACAACTGTTGAAGTTTATCGATTAACCAACTTTATCATGAAAATGACATTAATATATTTATGTTTAATGCTATAAATATGAGACTTCATCCCACATACAAAAGTTTCCTATAATATACTTATAAAAACCAAT
The DNA here is from genome assembly GCA_946251815.1 of Dasysyrphus albostriatus. Lineage (NCBI taxonomy): Eukaryota > Metazoa > Arthropoda > Insecta > Diptera > Syrphidae > Dasysyrphus > Dasysyrphus albostriatus. The sequence continues at coordinate 148,071,432 of OX276336.1, forward strand.
AATAAGTTCATTAAATGACCACTTAAATATACCAAACATACATTTTGATGGTGAATCAAATATTTAAGTATTTTTTCTGGATATTAAATTGAACAGATATTCTGTATTCAAAACAAATAAAAGACAAATAAATAACGATATACGGAGGACTGAGTAATAAATTCAAGGTACCTTGGGAGAAAAAATTATTATTACATCATCATTTGCATAATTACAATTCGAAATGAAGTCAGTTTCAATTCATGGATTGGTAATGACTTAATTACAACAGACATCGTCTCATTCTATAAGGAATGTTTTCATTTTTATTTGCCATCTCATTTAATGTATATGAATTAATATGCATAAATGTATGACGAATTTTCCATAAAAATAATGTCTTCTCTTCCACATAGAATTGTTTCCATAAAGGAAATTACAACTTCCAGCTACTTCCAACTTCAGAGGTTCGTTTTTTTTACCTTTTTAGTATCTTGTAGCTAAGATCTGATTTACTGTCCCATGAAAAGTTATGTACCTGTAAATAAAAAAAAAACATTATCATTAGAACAAAATGTTTAGGAAATGATGTAATTTTATAGATTTGTGCATGAAGGTAATGAGTCAGAGTTGTGGAAAGTATTAAGTTTCTGCAAAATGTTGTTTTGTGAGACAAAAAAATTGAAAACTAAAAGTAAGATCAGCATTTCTGTAAAATTATTTCCTTATTTCGTCTTTTAATATACAAATTGTAATAAAATAGCTATGGTCAACTTAGCCCGTTTAATATAAAATTAAACACTTACACAGGTATTCATAAACGCAAATAAAACACGAACTATCTTTAGTCAGTGAGTTAAGTGTAAAATCTTATCAATAAATCCTACTTCAAGGTAATAAACTAACTCACTAAAATAGGTAAATTAAACGAGTACGTAAGTTAAAAATACTACTGTCATAGTTGCCAAAAACTAGAGACAAAACGAACATAATGGGGCGACACATTCATAAATGTTGCTTAAGCTGTTGCTAGCCAAACTTGGAGATTATCTTATTGAAACTTCATCAAATAAACTTCAATTTAACATAAAGCAATAACCTAGCAATATCCAAAAATATGCTCCAAAATAGCTTCCCAATAATTAAATATTCGACAGCACTGTTCTAGCTCTAGAGTCAAATTCTATGATAAATAGATAATGCAAGTGACAAGTAGAGGTCATCAGAAGCGGTTTGTTTATTAGTCGGAGAAGTTGTTGTTGTTTGATTTTATTTATGATTGTCGGTGCGCCATGCCATCGTCTGGCGCCTCAAAAGTTCGTATGTGAATTATTATTGATTCTGGAACAAGAGCCAGTTGTTAAATTGAGGGTGTACTATTTGAATACACTACAACTTTTGCTCGATAGTTTTTACAAAGCAATAAATCTTATAATTCAAACGCATTTTAAATTGCGTCAGAAGTTATTTTTAAATTATTATTTCTTTTTTATTTGCGAAAAACTATCGAAATTGCATGAAAGGCATGTGCAACTAATTGTGAGACTTTATATGAACTCGTAGATGAATTTTACTAACAACATTTCTTACTTGAAATTGTGAATATTGAAAACTGCGTGAAAATGAGCATTGTGTATACATAATTGTTTGCCTATTAAGATCTTAGCGCATAGATGTAAAATGAAATAATGAAATTGATTGAAATTTCTGGAAATGATCTTAAATTAGGATACACACAATGAAGAAAAATAACGATATTATGCTGCAGATTTGGAGAGAAATACACAAAAATGATACATTTTGTTTGTTTCAGAAAAATCTGGCACGAGCATTTTGAAAAACGAGGTCAAAAGCCCAAACCAAATGATGCCCTTGAAAACAATATCTAGAAAAAATTTCTTAAATCAATTATTATTATTTACGAAGATATTTTACTGTATGTATTTGATGTTATTAAATTAAAAAAAAAGTATATCTTTGCTGCCAAAATGAATAGCTGAAAATTATAATAAATTAAATTATTGGCATTATTCGAAGAATGATCAATACAAATCTGGTAATTTCTGTCTATACTGTCTATATTAAGTGTTTAAATGGACTCATGGCATTCAAGAAATTATAAGGTTCAATTTAAAATAATAACAATTGAATGTTTTCTATAAATATAAAACTTAAATTGCTAGAAAATATTTAAATATTCCTGGCTACAGCAAAACTACATATCAATTGTGGAATCTTTGGAAATTTTTAAAATATTTAATTAGGTGAAAAATGACTCTCCATCTAAGAATTGCTTGTTAGTTATCATTAACACTCTTAATTTATACTCAGTTAATAATAGAAACTGTAAGTAGTTTCCAAATATCTTGCCACAAATTTTGGATTTCAGAAAGGGGAAATTTTATATTTTCTAATATTTTATAAGTGCTCTCATCAGGCCAAAAATTTCCTGTTTTTGAAGTGTGGAATAGAATTAAGAAACCATTGGTGATAGTTTTCAACGATTGACAGTTCTTGGCAGTAACTGAAAAAGACCTTTGAGTTCTGTCAAGAATGCTAGTTAGAAATTTTGAATTCCGGAACAGGATTCAGGAACAAATGGTGACGATTGTTCACAATTTGCAGTTTTGGATAGTGCCTGGAACAGACCTATTGATTTCGTTGGGTGCCATTCAAAAAAAAAATAAATTATGTTAATTGATTTTCTTAGAGTATATTATTTGGCAATTTATCTTCTCTTCTGTCAAAAACTACCCAATCTTCAAAGTATGGGTCAGGATTCAGCAAAAATTGGTGGCAATTAGTAAATATTAGTAGTTTTGAACCATGGCTGGAACAGACTTGTGAATTCTGTCAAAAATGTAATCTAGAATTTTTGGAGAGCGGAACAGAAATTCGCAACAAATGTCTCATTTATTCATAACTATTCAATTGAAAAAATAAAATATATCAATTTTTACTTAAAACAGAATCTTATCTCAAAATTTTGTTTAGAGTGATTGAGTTTGTTTATTAAACAAGCTTGAAGAAAAACAACCAAAAATGCCCAAATTTAATCGACGTAAGCAAACATAAGCGCTGACAAACTGATATTGCAATCCCTATCCCGAAAAACATCCAAAATATGACGTATAGTTCCACCTACACTTCCTAAATAAAAACAAAATACGAAACACTAAAGATTTTCCCAAGAAAAAAAAAGTAATTTCAAAGAAAAAAATTGCTTTTTCATCGAATACTACTCGTATCCATGGCAATGAGCTATGCAATTTCATATACAGAAGTCTCCTCGAACAATTTCTTATAGCTTGCTTTAAAGTATTCTTTTAAATATTTCTGGTAAAGGAAGAGTTACATATATGTATGTATCTCTTGGTGTTCGATTTCATAACATAACATTTACCAAAAGTATTATATTTCTTATGTTCTCTCTTTTCATTTACAAGTCATAACTATCTTAAAAATTTAAGAATGCATCCTATAACATCCGATGGCAAGACAGTGTATTTTTTAAACAACAATAGCATCAAGTTTCATTAACAAAAAAAATACTACATTCTTTAAAGCTACTGGTTGTTCATTGAACTTGTTCTAAAGAATACATTTTGTGACATTTTAAAACGAGTTTACGGTCATTTTGATCGTTATATTTTTGAATCACTTTATGCTTTGTTTAAGTTTTTTTATTACTATTTTATTGCAAATTTGCCATTTTCATTAAATTTTATTGATTTCATATCCTGTTTTGTTTCAGTACATATACATATCTACATACATATTTTACTTACATATATATGTATACATACATTTGCCTTCCTTCAAAAGTTATCTGGCCTCTAGAAATTCAAGTTGCATGGATGATGGTCAATCACATAGCCAAAATTAAGATTCGAGTAGTCTTTTTATAAACTTCATACATATACATAGACACATACATACATATTGTATGTATATGTATGTGAGAAAAGCATCATTTATCTTTCAATCAAAATTAACAAAGTTAATGAATTGATCAATTTAGGCAGCCTAAACTGCAAGTCAATTTTATTGAAACCTTTAATTTGTAAAATTCCTCTCATTATCAAAATCAAAAAAAAATTAACATTCAAAATAAATACTCTGTCTAATTAATTACAACGAAATCAAATAAGCATTTATTTTTGGTATTTAAATTCGAACAGAAGCCAATTTGCATATCTAGGCGCCTTGACATTGGAATGTTTGATAGAAAAATCTGGCAATTTATATTTTTTTTGTACACATGACTATGAGGTTGGTTTTTATATTTTTTTTAATAGGTACATATTCACAGAACATTACTGGTGAAACATGTTTTCCATCTGATTCGACAGATTCTATTTTGAAACAAAATTTAATGCAGTAGACGCTCGATTTAGTGATTCTCGAAATTATGAATATTCTCAAACAACTCTTTTCGTACCTACGTCAAATATACAGGGAAGTTATAAAAGTTCCTAAAAGTTTTAAATAATTTAGAAAATTTTTAATAATGGAATTTTGACAACTTTTCTTATCAAATGCCCCAATGTTTATTTTTACCTACATTTTGTTGAAATGCAGTGCAATTTGATAAAAAAAAGTTTATTTTTCTTTCAAATTAACATATTCCAAGCTTTCAGCATTGATTTTTGGTTCAGTGTTGGTTCTTCAACACATACACACCATACACACATACATTCCGACATCACACTTTTGGCCAGCCGTCATCGTTGCGACAACAGCGTGTGAAATTATTTTAATTACACTTGGTGAATCTGTAGAGTAAGAGTATATTTATTCATTTATTGATGGAAGAATTAGTCAAAGCTAAGATAAGTTTGTAATTACTTTTGAAGCATTTCATATTATGCCGCGTGTAAGTCTCGAGATACACATTCCTGACAAATCCCCTGAGGGAATTCCATTTAAGTCTGAAATTCACGTTTATTGAATTTTAGCAACAAAGACTATAACAAAAACGTGATTTTCCTACGTCGTCGTCGTCATCGTGGAGGTGTCAAAAACTTTTTAGCCGGTAAAACATCATTACTGCTGTGCGCGCGCCGTCGCTGTGCCATACTTGGCCGCAAACAGTAAGTTTATTGAGATCAAGGCTTTTGAATTTGTTTATGTTTTGTCGTGGTGTGTTTTTCTGTCTTTATTTTTGGCGGGTTTCTGTCTAAACTTTGAACCGAAAAGTGTAAAATGGATTTTTAATGTAAATTTGTTGTAATGCAGCAACCGAGTCGTGAATTAATTTGAAATATTTATTTTTGTTTTTGCTTTAATTTGTTTGTTTTTTTTTTTTTTTTTTGAAAAATTGAAAGCTTGAATATTATGATCTAAGTTTCTTTGGAATTAGTAGTGTGGTGTTAAAATAAACACCAACTCGTGGAACTTAGATAAATGAGTCGCTAATAAGCCCTTGAGCTGGTGCTACTGTTTAATACGTACTATCGCACGTTCTTAAAAGTTTAATTGAACGCTTGTAATAAAATAGCATACAATTAATACGTTCCATTAAGGTTTACGATACGTTTAATAAACGATTTTATGGGCTTGGAATTTATGTTTTTACTTTGATGGAATTTATTAATTGGTTTTAATTTAGTTATTAGATTGAGTCACTGTGTTGTTGATGGCATTGAAGAAGTGACGTAATAAAGGTGATAGATCATCAGAGATGGTGTCATTCATGGTTTAGTTGTTGGTGGTTAGATCTTAGCTCGATATTCTTTGAGAATAGTCAATTTTTGTTTATTTTGAAAGATAAATATTTGAAATACTCGGGAGTCAGAACTTGGAAAAAAAAGAAACTTCTCCATCTCATAACTTCAACTTTAATTCAATATTTTTTTGGTACATTGCGCCCATCTCATGAATTTTTTTAATCCAAAAAATTTTATTTATGTTAATTTCTTGGCCATTTTTAAATTTAAAAAATATAAATATAAATCTTATTGTTGTTTATTATGCCTTTTCCCGGGACGAATAAGTTTCTTTAGTTGGGCGCCATTTAGTCTAAATTGAAAAATGTGCCCTGAAACTTGTTTTTATTTTTTGGTACGAAAAGTTTCTTCAGTTAAGCGCTATCTAGAAAAAAAAAAACCCCTGAACTTTGCTTTTATTTCTTTGTACGAACAAGGTTCTTCAGTTGGGCGCAATTCTTAGTCCGGAAACCGGCCGTAAGACTACCTATATCATCCCGGCCACGCATAAAGAGGATGCTAAGTGATGGTCTTAGTCCACCCATTTACATAACTTCTGGTCGGAAAAGCTTTATCTTGTGACAATGGTCTGAAAATTCACTTTTCTGGTTGAATTTTTGAATAAGTGTACCTACCTATAATTTAAGTAAATTCTAGATATCTCATTCAAATAAAAGCTTAGACTTTTATCGGTTCGATACAATGTCGGGACAGACGGCAGACCACTTTTGTTAAATTAGGAATTTTAGCGTGCTCTGGTATGAAAAAGTTTTTTCAGTTGTGCGCTTTTTGGAAAAATTAATCAAAAGAATTTTTTTTTCTTTCGTATTCTTTCCATACTAAAAAATCTAATCCCTTCACTTCGTTTCTTAACTTTTTAAGCACTCTCAGTTCATTTACTCTTAGATTATGTTATAAAAGAGTTTCTTATGAATTCGATATTTAAAAAAAAAAAAATATCAGAACATCGTATTTGTTTCTTATATTTTTTTAATACTCTGAAATCATTTGTTTTTATTTCGAAAGTTTCCTGTGTTGGGCGCCATTTAAATAGAACATATTTTGTTTTTAATTTTTCGAAACATGAAAGTGGTTCCCATCATACATCATACGCTTTCTTAGATCAAACTTACAGAAATGTTGTGTAAACGTATTTAACTTTCATTCTACGTAAAGACAAACGAAATATTTTACAGTTTATATTTGAAATAAAGGAAAAATATAATATTTTAATATTAATAAATTGTATATAAAAATCTGGGATAAGATTGCCCAGTGGGTAAGAGTAATTAGAGTCATTTTCTTCAGGAGTTTAGCATTTTTGACATGAACTCATAGCTCTAAAATGTAAAAACTATAAAAACTGTGGGCTGCACATTCTAATCTATAAATCTGAACACTCCTAACTTGACTTGATTGTTTTTGTTTATTTTTGCTCAAAAAATATACCCCAGTTCTTAAAGTATTGTTGGTAGTAGCTATAACTTCTTCAGAGTATTAGCCCAGAAGGTAAAACGAACACTCTTACCTCAAACGACTTCAGTTAAAAGTTTTTCTTTAACCAATTTCTACGAATATTTCATTTTTCTTAAAGTTTGCTTTGTAAGGTATACTTCATATACCTAAAATTAAGAAAAGATACTTTGTACTATTTTATTTCTTTTCCATATCTCTTAAAACGACAAAGTAAAATTCAATTAACTAAACACATTATGGTCTATTAGTACCAATAAATTCATTTCGTTGGGCGCCATTTATAGCAAACAAAAAATGCCAAATTAATTAAGTAAGTATCAAATAAAATTTCTTTCAACATGAGCACTTCTATCAGTCATTAGGAAACATGGATGAGTTTTTCACATCCCATGAGAACTTGCAGTACTTAATAAGTTACAATTGTAATTTAATCAACCTCCATTTACTTTGTTCATTACATTCCTCTACCTCTTGATTCACTTTTGTCAATAAAAAAAAATGTATAAATAATACAAACAAAAACAATAATAATCAAAGGCAGAACCTCTATTACTAAAATTACATAAACAATTTACACAAAACGAAACCACAATCGAGAAATTGACATTCAAGAAACGAATCCCAGAGAATAATAATAATTCTGAGAATTTTATTTTATTACCGATGCTAACCCTACCTCTCTCGCTCTTCAGATCTTTATTACGCAAGTAAATTGACCCACTTGAATACGTTGAATAATCAAAATCCATTTCCGAATCATTCATTGAAAATCACTAACACAAAACAGTGCCATGCAACAAAAATAAAAACACATATAAAAATAAAAAGGACTCGAAGTTATCCTCTTGTTAGTGAGATATCGATTTCACATCTCAATACCGAACGAAATTGAAGGAAATTCCAGATAAGCGGAACGTAAAACGAAAACCACTAAATCTATAAACACCACCGAGACCCACAAAGCAACAACAATATCAGAATAACTGAAAATGTCGTCTTTTCTCCAAGGATATACGAGTTATATGTACCTTCGATAAGGTATGGAAATATACCAAAAGCATCAGAGAAGCCAGCATAATGCTGCCACTGGATCTGGCTGCGGATGCGTATATTTCCCGGAATAAACGAAGCAAATAGCAATTTTGCCATCGCTTCTGTCTCGTCCTGGATAGTTGAGTTGAGAAGTAGATGGCAATCTTTTATCCTTTAGTCAAATTAAATTGAACTCAGATTGTGGGTGGTTTTACTGCTTGTATATTTTATTTTATCATATTTTTATTTTTTTTTTGTTGAACGCGAGGTGTGTAAGAACTTCCTGGAGAGTCATCATTGTCCTCAAAGGACGAAAAATATAATGAAATGGATTATTGGTTGCAATAATGGAATTATCTCTTGGATTTGCATGTAGTTTCAGTCTTATAATAATTGCTCCCTTGTGTACCTTCTTAAAACATTTCTGAAGTTTTTTCTAGCAGAAATCCTTTTTGTCTCTTAAACTTCATTAATTAAAGGGTAAGTTATTGATTCTTAATAATATTAAATTCAAGTTTAAGAGTCATCTGGCTGTTTATTGAGCAGCAATTCTTGAGCGTGAGTTTTTGAAATGGCTTTAGTTTTTTTTTTTCTGTCGATACCATTCGATAGATATAAGATCGGTAAATTTCGGTCCCAAAAGTATGGTTTGGTTTCGGTATCCTTTCAGATGCTTTGAAGCTGGTATCGTCTCGATATCACTGGCGCTTCGGCTTCTGATACCGATACCAAACTATACAGAGACTTTTATAATATCGTGGCCAGCCCTACATTTTTCATAACCTTGTAGGACGAAATTTCTTATATTGAAGCTGGAAACCAAAAAATCACTTTCAATTTAATTCAAAAACATTAAATTAAATTTTTCAAATTGTAGCCCTATGTTATGACAAAGTAGATACAACCAAGTCTTTGACTTTATATTTTCTTATTCAACAGTTTCATTTCAAACAGAAAAAAAAAAGATAAGGAAGCAATTCTCAATATTTGCTCAAGTAAAAGTTTGTCCAAGGATTTTATTTTGAAATGGGAAACCCTCTTTCATTTTGTGTGGGTGTGAAACTTTGGTGTTTATCTTTCAAAAGGAAGACAAAAAGTAGCACCCAAAAGTTTTCATCTTCAAATGTCTTAAAAAAAAAAAGAAAAGAAAACTTCATCTAGTTTTCATTGCAAAATGTTTGTGCTTTATTGCCTCTCTTATGAGAAAGTGTTAACTCACTTAATAAGTGTATGTTCTAAAAGGCCAAATTTCTATTTACAAACTCGACCCACTTAGTGGTTCTTTGAATTCAATAACAAAAAAAAAATAACAAACACGAGTTAGAGTTTAGAATGAGCGATGAGTAGATTGAAAGTTTTACTCATCTTTAAACTTTCAACGCACCAACAAACGCCAACGCCCGTTGGCAGTAATGATACAATCTATAACTAACTTATATCTGTTGGTTACTTTTTCGCACAAATTGCAAATAAGGAGTCCATAACAATACCATGAGAATAACAAATTATTCGGTGTGCATTCAAATCAGAGATCGTGCCTTGAAAGTTGACATAAATTTAGTGTTCAGGAAAGCGCTATCTAAACCTTGGCAGTATGATGTTTGTTGTATACCGCGACGGTGTCGTATAGCCATTGTGGTGGATTTGAATTCTAGGCCCATAATGATGTTACATAAATTTATTAAGTCGGATGAACGAACCCAAAAATTAAACTATTTTGTAGGTGTACCTACCTGTTTACCCTGGTGTATATATCTTCTTTCAAGGAATGAATCTCTTCCCGTTTTAATGATTTATTTTACATTTAAAATTATTCAGAGCACGGACGGATTCAAAACAGAATAATTGTATTTGGATTAGGAAGGATGTTAGAGGGGTGCCGGCAGGGCAGGGGAGGGTTATGGTACGAGGGTGTTTATGGGATGGCATTTAAGAACGTGTCTGCCATTAAAATTTGGTTTCTTTATGTCATAAAATTAATTTAATAATAATTGAATTGGGTGTTTTACCTTTTTGCATATTTATTTTATTCAAATTAACATTGATAAAGATCAAAATAATAAAAATTTGTTTTTATAGCAAAAAACAAACAGCACAAGAGTTCAGGTTTGGATATTTTAAAAAGGATGTAAAATTTATTTTAATTATTTAAAGGTTAAGTGTAATAAATTTAAGGTTTGTCAAATCTTTTTAAATGGTCCCCAACGTAGGCTATTTGTATGATTAAAGTTATACAAAAACAACCTCTTTAATGGTGCTCAATGTGGACTACTTTTATGATAAATATGATACAAAAACAATCTTTTTAAATGGCGCCCAACGTAGGCCATTTGTATGAAACAAAATGATTAAAAACTAGAGAGTTAGGTTAGTATATGTCACATATGTTATTTAATAGCTACTAAACAGCAATGTGAATTACTAAAATTGATTTGCCAGATTGTGTGAACACAATGTAGTAAAAGAATATAGACCCGCTAAAAAGGGTAATTAGTTTGCAAAAATGATTGGATACAAAGGATGCAATAGCTCTCAAAATATTTCATTTAGTTGATTGCTATAAAATGAAGAGAAACAACAATGTCTGGATTCATTTTAATGTCAAATTAATGGCGATTGCAGAATTTGAAGTCAAAGTCCCAAAGTGAAGTCAATGAATGGAATCTTTTAATTGCATTCAATGAATGATTTTTAAAGAATGCATTCACCAAAAATTCCAGTCTTTTATAAAACCCTGATGGTTATTTCAAAAATTGTGCTAGTTTGCTCATAGGGCCAGTTTTACAAATTCGGTTATAATATTTGATAATTGGTGCAGCAACTTTTACTTACCGATGTGGTGGTGCAGTGAATTAACTCATCGACCATTTGTGTCATTTAAATCATTGATTTAATATTTACAGCTATTCGCCTTGGAATTTGCTCACTTACTAACATTAAATTTTGCAGTATTAACATACAGTGGTCAGCTACTTCTACCCACCCAAACCTTCATTCATAGTTAGAAGTGGTAATAAAATAGGTGGGCTTGGCAAAAAATTATAAACAAATTTCTTAGCTCATCACCTTAACCCCTATGTGTAGGTAAAATACATCACAGAGGATGTACAATTATTGAAATAAAATAACTTTTTTCATTCTTCATATTATTGAACAAAATGCGTGCGTGGGACAAGGTAAATTTATTGAATTTTTCACACAGTAAAAATGTCAAATTCAAAACAAACAAAATGTCTTAAAATTATTTATTACTACAAAACTTTGAAAGTATACAAAAATACTCAAAATAAATTAAGTGATTGAAGAATTCTTAACAAAGGTTATAAAAACCTACCTATTTGTTTATCATCAAGGTAACAATAAGTTCTTAAAAAAAATGTATCCCATTTTATGAACATACCATGTATCAAAAAAAATAACGATGATCTCAGAACTAGTTTTAGTATATTAAAAAAAAAAATAAAACAAAAATAAACAGATTGATAGATAAACAATTTCATTTAAACCAGATAACGCATGTGTCGACAAAGACAATATAAATTTTTTTTTTTTAGAATTTAAATAAGCAATATGACGTTGTTTAAATTTATTCTTTAACATGATAAATCGTAAGGAGTTCTATATTTATAATATACAAATTAATCACCATCACAATACATTTATAGTATATTTAAGTATGTGCCTACTGGTTGTATCTTCCACAAAGATTTAAAAATAAAACAAACAAAACAGTTCTTCGATTCGAAATTGCCACACCCTTTTACGCATGTTGTCATCATCAATTTCCAAGTATTTTGCTCGCTATTTTCTTGTTTTTTTTTTTTGTTATTACATATCTATATGTAGATTTTACTGCTCTCCTATAAAAATAAACTCACTCTGTATGCGAAAATGAGTTCTAATGTCAAAATAAATTAACGACATCAATTTGAAAATCTCACCACATGCCGTGCAGCAGCACTGAGTGTAGTAATAGCGGCGGGTTGTTTATAAGTAAATTTAGCTAGAAGCTGTATAACCAAGCTCAGGTATTATAACTATAACTACACCAAAGACTGCTGCAGTCGTCGAATATCATTATTATTGTATCTTTTACTGCACGCCCACGCCAATCAAAAGTTATGAGATTCTCGAAGATAATTCTTGCAAAAATAAAAATAAAAATCAAAAACAAAAAAAAATTAGAAGATGCAAATAAACAAATGCCTTATATTTTGCACCAGCACTAGCCAACGCAGGGACTCTATGTGCAAGTGTACTTTAGAGTGCTGTTGTCCCTCTTCAAACTTTTGGTCTGAACACTGGAGGCAGGCAAAGTTCTATTTATCAATATAAATCTAATGGTTCTCGTATAAAAGCTTAAAAAGCCTCTACCCAAAATGTCGAACTCAGATTCGAAGATCTCGCATTTCATATTCTTCATTCTTTTTTTGTTTATTTTGCAACATAAAAAAACGCATCTTCGAAAAAACCATCTCATGGTAAAAATAGGAACTGCCCGTAAAATAAAGTAAAGACTTTTTTTCGAAAATAAAGACTTTTATAAAACTTGTTATATTACAGTAATATAGGTTACTTTTTGACATTTTTTTTTTCATTAAAACAATTTTAGAAAACATATTTGTCACTTGGAAAAAATACACTCAAATATACTTAGAAAATGTGCAATTTTGATGTTTTTCCAAAGATTATTATTCAAAAATAGACCAAAAACTTAAAAATCTACTCCGACGTTTTTCTATTTCATTAACAACAAAATTTTTCTTTCGAAATTTTAAAATTAAATAAGAAAAAAAAACTAAAAATTAAAAAAGTGGCTCGACGTTTTTCAAGTTTATATGTCTTTCTACAAGAAACACTTTAGTTTTGTCCAATATGTGTTGTTTGGACCTTACAATCACTGTTACCATTTGCCCAGTTATTCGTTTTTCTCAAAATGATTGGTGAAGGCCTCTAAAGATGACAGAAAAGGAAAAGCGAAGGACCGAGTTCTTTTGAGCAAAAAATGAGAATACCAACATGTGCCAATGCTGCAGTGGATGTAGTGCTTGTTACTGCTAACTTAGAGGCCTGGCTTTTCTAGGCAGCATTATTTTCTATATACCTCCGACTTAACTGGACGTAACCCATGGGATGCAATGAAACAATAAACACCATAATCTTAATCCAATTTTTTCCTATTCTTTCTAACTAGTGCCGTGCAATTCAGGTTGCATTTAAAAAGATCCAAGGTCTCACAAGCATATAGCTAAAATTATTTTTATTATTATTATTATTTCACTATTTTTGAAATAAAAATAAAGTTTGTTCCCATGATCTTTAGTTTTTAGAATAATCAATGAATCTATAAAGTACAAAAATAGTTTTTTTTTTGCAAAAAGCATTTACTTCTGAAAAATCTTCAGTGACAGCTTATCTCTTTTTAACCGTGAAGTGAAAGACCATCTATCACGATTGCAATTGGTAGGTATATAATAATGTAAAGTTCAGACAACTTGAAAACCCCACTCTTCGTGTCCTGAGCATTGTAAATCAATTATGTAGTCAAAATTTATAACGGGTGAATTTTTAGCTGGTTTGGTTTTGGCAACACTGGTTTTGACAGCTGACGTGTGTGTAGTACCTTGTGTCACTGTCAAACTGCTTCAGTTTGGTTTGCAATTTAACCATGGATCGTCTTACAAATGAACAACGCTTGCAAATTATTGAATTTTACTATCAAAATTCGTGCTCGGTTCGAAATGTTCATCGCGCGCTGCTTCCATTTTATGGTCGGCATTCTCGACCTTCTGAGCAGTCTATTCGGAAGATTGTGACCAAATTTCGCACCAAATTTACTTTGTTGGACATTAAACCACCAACACGTTTACGTACTGTGCGTAGTGAAGAAAATATTGCGGCCGTATCAGCTAGTGTGACAGAAGACCGCGAAATGTCGATTCGGCGCCATTCCCAGCAGTTAGGCCTTTGTTACAGCACTACGTGGAAAATTTTGCCCGAAATGGAAGTTCTTGACTTGCATGATATGTGGTTTCAACAAGACGGTGCCACATGCCACACAGCACGCGAAACAATGGCGCAATTGCGAGGCGAGTTTGGTGAACAGTTAATTTCACGTTTCGGGCCGGTCAATTGGCCGCCTAGATCATGCGATTTGACACCGTTAGATTATTTTTTGTGGGGGTATGTCAAGGCTAATGTCTATAGGGACAAGCCCTTCGATTGACGCACTGGAAGCCAACATCCATGCATTCATTCGTGAGATATCGGCCGATATGTGTGAAAGAGTATGCCAAAATTGGACTCAGCGGATGGGCTACCTGAGACGCAGCCGCGGTCAACATTTGCATAAAATTATCTTTAAACATTAAATTGCAAAGTTCAAACTATCGATTCAAATAAATATTTCATTCATTTTTTCGAATTTTTTGTGTTTTTTTTTTTTTTAAGTTCTAAACCTCTTAAAAAATCACCCGTTATAAGCAAAAAGTTAATAAACGTTTTTTTTGCGTTTTTTGTGTTTGTTTTTTAGTTTATTTAATTTTTCGATATCACAAAACAACAACAGAACTTTTTTCATCCTAATTCTGAATTTCTTGTCTTTCTGGTGTAAACACGACCCAAAATATATTTGAACCTGAGCTCATTCACTTCTGAACACAACGCCATTTTGTTAACAATTTTCTGAACACACCCACTCATTTGACAGATCAGCTTAAACTTCATTTTCTTTTGTTAAGTAAACACCACGGTCTATTTTGCTTTGATTACCGTATTATTTTTATTGTTAAAATAAGTGATGCAAAAAATTCAAAGTCCTTTTAACGAAGAACTGCAAAAAATCCACTTTTCAAACAAATAACTTTAAATGAACGAAAATAAATTATTTCCAATTTAGCATTTGAGATTTTTGGAAGTGTCCTCTTCTTCTTAGGCATAAATGTGGTCACCCTAGGATTGAGAAATGCCGAAGAACTATTGGAAAATTGTTTTAGAAACAAATGGTCACCCTTCATTTGCGGCTTTTTTTATCAATCTACCTAGTTTTGAAATACAACCTCCTCTGAAATAAATTTTTTGCTACAGGCCTGACTACGAATGAGATTGCAATGATTCCCTACTGTCTGTGCTGGTCGAGTCCGTCGCGTACATGGCAACGAGGAATTATGTGCATTTCTATAAAAAAAATTACTCTCCGATGATGAAAATACTTTTGTGCAAAAGAGCATCCGAAAGAATGACACTGTTTCTATAGCTATGGCAAAACCAGCCGCGGTACGGCTGGCGTGCCCTGGCGACGATGAAGACACCGATTCATCCTCAATCCAGAAACATTCTTACACTACGAGAATTTGTGTGTTGATTCCGCTAGAATATCAGATTCTCTAAAAATAACCCGAGTAACCCCAATGGAAATTTAAAAATATTTCTATACATTCATCCCATCTCCGGCATCTCATGTCTCATCTCATCTCATTTCATCATCTCAGTGCAAAATGTATAGCAAAAAGAATAAAACCTTTCAAGAAAGCCAACACCGACCGAATCACATTGCCCAGTCAGCTAGTCAGTCAGTCGGGCATTTCGCACTTTGACAAGTTTGTTTGTTTTTGTGACTCGATGTCAGCCATAGAATCGATTCTTTACTCCATGCCAAACTGTCAGTGGCTTGGCTATTGCTAATTATTATGTTCACAAAAGATGAATAGACTCTCAAGCAATGTCTGGCTCTCGATCTAGAAGAAGATTCTGGCGTTCTCTACGAGGGAGGTGGTGGTATTTATTCTATTTTCATTCTAATTGGAGCGTGTAGATGAACAGCAGATGCACATTAGATGCGATGAAAATTTTGCAAATGAGAAAGGTTAGGAAAGTTCCAGAGTCTAGAATGTATGTATATAATGGTAAGATTGTTTACCTATGAAGTTTTGCTGCTTAAATTAACGTATACCTACGTGCTTTTGAAATTCGAGAGCAGATACAACTGCCATAATCATTTTATTTGACGTTTATGTTGAATAATAATGAAAAAGATTCGACGATTAAATTAAACTCAGTTTTGTATGCGAAAAATTGTGCTACAACATGACATTCGACTAGATAATATTGGAAAACCCACAAATGTTGCACAAATGTTTACAATGTCTGATATTTGTTTGGACAAATAGCAAGTGTTTTTTTTTCATTTTATTTTAAACTTTTAATGTTGATACAAGTGTAGGAGCATGAATAATGCATTTTTTTATCATAAAAAATATAATAATAAGAAATTTATTTAGAGGTGAAGCATTCACATGCATCAGCTACTTTAATATGTGCAAACAGGGACCATTAGTCTGCTTTGCTTAGGTGGAGTGATGTCACTTGGAGGTTAGGTACTTAATTAAATTGATAGCGCAGCAGCTGGGGAATTTATAGGAATTCTTTGATGCACTTGACATATTTTTTTTTTTTGTTATCTGCAATAGTTGTAGTGTTTCAATAGATTGAGATCATCAGGTGAAATATAATTATTACAGAATATTTTATTTTCAAACAAATATGAATACATTGTAAAGGAGATCTACAAAAGTGGACAAGCTTAGAAAGAGAGAAGGTAAGTGAACTAAGGCAGTTTAGAAGTTAGCTGTTGAAACAAAATTTTCAGTGAATTTACATATTCATATAGGTTAACGGATAGATAATTACTGTCACATGTCAAATCAAAATTTTTGTAGGTATAACACTTTTAAAAATGCGAGCTCCATAGTGACGAAATTATTTTTGATTTCAATAGTGAAACATAGTGTTGCAACTAAGTTTGAATTAAATAGAAAAACTACTTCTGAATGAAGTTGGTTTCAACCCCCCAGATTAAAAGCCAATCACACAAAGGTGGCTCAAATATTTGGATCCGTAGTTCACTCATTTTAACTCACCGATTTAACTGAGGGTGGTGTGTCAAAGTTTGTTTTTGTTGAACGTACCATTGACCAAGTCGTCGGATTTCTGGTGTAAAGTACTGGGCCCGTTTGAGAACATTTTTATTCCTCTTAATTTTTTTTTTTGTGAAATTCCATAAACTGCAAATTATTTCTTGACATTTCATTTCATTTTCATTGACAAGAAAACTGATATTTCTCGAGTAATTAACAAACAACTAAATTTTCATGCAACAGATACAGAAGAAGTGGTTTATATGTAGGGTCTTTTTAAAGAAAATAAAGCTCTACAAAGTCAAAAGTAATAGGAACCAAGTATGAATAATATACAATTTTCTCTCCCTAAACATTTCCTTAATATTCAACAATTTGGTATCACTTTTTACTCACCGATTATACTCATTTACCCAGTTGATATTTCTGAGATCTCAGA
This sequence comes from Dasysyrphus albostriatus, assembly GCA_946251815.1. NCBI lineage: Eukaryota > Metazoa > Arthropoda > Insecta > Diptera > Syrphidae > Dasysyrphus > Dasysyrphus albostriatus. The sequence continues at coordinate 148,088,981 of OX276336.1, forward strand.
GGACTCAGAAATACAAACATACATAAAAACTGAAACTGAATATTTTTGGACTTGCTTGGAAAAAGAGGATTGTTTTGACTTCAATGTGAGGAATATTGCTTATATGTTATTCTCCTCCTCTGTCAAAAAACGGAAGAGAAATACTGAGCGCTCAAGAAATATAAACTGGCTTAATGGTTTTGACATTTCAACAATCAACCGCAACAATCTTCACTTTAATATCGCTCAGTTTATGTGTTGTTCCTAGTATTCCCATTTTCATAAGAAAAACAAAATAACTGCAACAAAATAACTGTAAAAGCAACAAGCAAATAAGTTTAAAATTAAAATGTTGTGGCTAATTCAATCCTTTAAAAAAAGAAAGAAATTTTGATTGTAAATAATAAGAACACTTAAGAAAAAATTATTGGTGTTGGGCTACAATTTGAGCTACTCCTATTCTCAAATTGGGCTATTGAACTGGTTCAAGACATGCTAATCCTGGTAGGAACTGCTGCTGTGGTTAGTAGTTACAGAAATTAAAATATTTGCTTCTCTTCTGTTCATTGTTTAAATAAGTTGTTTGTTATTATATTGGAATTCAATATTATATTTTAACATTTAGAGAACAGGCCAGCAAAGTTTCAACAAAAGTTTTGAGCTATTGACGAAATAAATGAAAATTAATGAAAATTAAGAGCTAACCAAAAATAAGAGTTAGTTTTCTCATTTTTATTTTTCCAAAAGCTTAACATGGAATTTAAGATGATTAAAAAAAAAAATAAAAATTTTTTTAAGAAAGCAGATTATGTTTGCTTACATTCGAACTATTTTGCAATCAATGAATTTTAATTTATATCTAAATATTTGGAAAATTCTATTATTCGTCAAAATATTTTAGAGACAGAAAAACGATGAGCAAACCAAAACAAAAATATTTTCTATTTTTAACTTTTCATATCCGAATTCCAAAATATGATGTGTCATCACTGATTCCCTAGACCACCACAATTCGAAACATCTCTCATTTAAGTCCCATATCATTTTGCTCTTCCTATATGGCCTATAGATTTCTTTTCAAAACACCTCATCTATATGCAAATTCAAACCCATATTCACAACAAACATCTCTTAAGCTCATAATTAATACCTAAGAACCAACATTATTATTTTATGTTAATAAAAAAAATTCAAATTGAAATATTAAAAATTTAAATGAGCTCAATCTATCTATCCGTCAGAGAGTTCTTGACACTGAGATTTGATGTGAAATCAATTGGACTATTCGCCTATTCCTTATGATACGTGCACGTGGCTTAAAGTGAAACAGAAGCCACCAACCGCCCTATTCCGGATAAACCATTTGAATTGGATTTCACTAAACTGTAACGGTCCTCTGCTTTTCTTTATCCACTTCAAAACAAACAAACAAAAAACCTTGACGAGGGTTGCAAGAAAACAAAGTTGGAACCAATAAAAGATTGGTAGGAAGGAGTAGCTCTGGGATCTGTTTGTATTGAAAATGTGTTGACTCCTTGCAGTGTTTACATTTCGCCCGAACAGGCAGAATATTAAATAAAATAAAACTCCACCACACACACACACATACACTAACGCTCATAAAATAAACAAAACCACAAAAATACCTAACAACCTAACCTCAAAACTTACACTGACGGATATGAAGGTTTGTATATATGAGGCTTGCTGTCATTTTTAACAAAGGACCGTAGGGTTAAGGTGAACAAATGAATTATTATTATTACCAAGGGCTGATATCGTTTTTGACGTCGTCGGTCGTTGTTGTCGTTGTCACACTTGTGGGTGGTGTCAAAAAGTGATAACATTTTCCAATTAAATCCATAGAAATCCGTTGGAAATGGTGGCTCCTTCTGATGGATATCGTGGGTGGAAACAAAACAAAAACTTGTTTTCATGCTTATAGATACCCAGCCAAGCCAATGATGGTGACAACGGTCATTGGCTTCGGATTCAATCCCAAAACCAAGGCCAAGCCAAATAGCCTGTTTTTTTTCTTTTTGTATTCTGTTCTTTTATCTTCTGAAAGTTAATACCTCACCCGTAGGTCGAGCCCATCATGCCGCACCAGGCTTAGCTTATTCAATCGGATAATGGAGTTTGCCATTTTGTTTTTATTTTTGTGGTTTTGATTTGTTTTCATTGGAACTCAAAGTGACCACTTTATGTGTCTACGCAGGGGGATCTGCATGAATGAATGAATTATTATTGTTCGAAGAGATATTATTTTCTGGCTGTTTTCGGAAATCTTGAAAGATATAAAAGAGCCGGGGAATTGGGTTGGCGGCATGCTGTGAGTTCTTGAGTTAATTATATCTAAATAGTTTTGTCAGCTTATTCATAGTTATAGGACATGACTACATACATAATGTGCGTTACTTTATTCACTTTTAACCACGGATAAAAAGATACATTCTAAGATTAAGGAATTTTATCAAGTAGCTTTATACCAGCCGTACATGGATTTATAGAGCTTCTGTCAAATGATGTGTAAAATTGGGATTGTCTTTTAGTTGGATTTAACTTGTTCTTCGAACGGTAGTTTTATAGATAAACAACATCAAGAAAAACTTGTTGGCATTATTGGATTTTTTTTTTATAAATTTGCATAAATTTGTTTGGCTAAATTAGCAAACAATTTGCGTGACGTATTTTAAGCTAGAAATGGTAATGCCAATTTGTTTGCTGAAAAATGTTGGCAGATATTTAATTTTGATTGACAGATGACAGCTATAAGTATTAAATTTGCTTGGCAAAATGTTGACAGAACATGTTATTTCCATATAGTGTCTTGGAATTGATACGCCGAAATTTGATGATTTTTTTTTTTTTAGAAAAAAAGCGTACTGACAAGAGTTCAAGTAATGCCGAAATATGTTAGTGGGGTAACAATCCATAGCAATCCAATGTTGTTCATTTAAATTAATTTCTTAGCCAGATGTTTTTTGTTGTTTGGCAACAGTTGTAATGCTGGATTCGTCTAGAAATGTAGTTGTATATGGAAATAGAAGAACGGAATCGCCTTTCTTTCTTGATTTCTTGGAATGTTTCACTCCTTTTGATTTCGAATGGAATCCTACAAAATCATCTTCCTAAGCAAATAAAAATGGATTCTTCAAGAATTTATCACTTTGACTATAGTAATATGACAAAAAAGACCGCATTTGTATATGCATATCAGCGCAAACAGCAATAGTGGATGGTTTTTGGAGTATTGATTATGCAAAAGGAGTGTTAGGGGTGACCAAAGGAAATCGATATTTTAGAACTTATTAAGTAATTGAAATATATTACTAGGTATTAGTTTAAATTCTGTTTGGTGTCAGGTACCAATTCAGTAGATACTAGTTTTCTTTTGGAGGTGGCGAAGTACTTGCAAGCACTTTGCCGGCTTCTTGTAATGGTAATGGAACACATCAAACTGCTTTCCCATGTAAAATGTATCTACTCGTACGTGAGAGCATGTGCAGTTGATAGTACTGGATGAGGGTTTTCATCTATTCACAAGTACTTTGCCACCTCCAAAGGAAAACGGCTATTAAAGCACGGAGTTCATCTAGTACAATTTGAAGACATTTTTCACTGTGGAAAAAATATCCCTAGAGAACCTAATTTTAGTTTGTAGTTTTCTTTTGTTAATAATCTGAACAGAGCCAAGAATACCCAAAAATACTTTCTGTGATTTTTCTACAAAATTAAAGAATAATTTCTTTGCTGTATCTAATAAGAACAAATAGAGTAACCCCTAAGAAAAAAAAATTTAATTTGATAAAAGTTCTAGGGGGATTGGTATTAAGTTTTCTTACCAAAAAACAGCTTTCTTGGACTTTTTCGCAATGTTTCAGCTTCAAATAGGTTAGGAAAGTAAAGACTTTGGTCCTTCGAGCCAGATTTTTCCCATAGTGCCGAGATAGATAGTATTAGATAGCGAAAATTGTTTTAATCAATCCAGCAGAATAAGGATATTAAATATATATTGATATTATATTCGAAATAAGCATATATGCATTACAAAATGTTTAAATGTGGTACTTAGACAGAAGCACTGAAAGATTCATTTTTGTAATTATAATTTTTAGCAAAAACCAAAGGAAAACTCTCAAATCTTAAGTTAAGTGATTTTTGACACACCGTCTTTCATACTGTCTGTGCGTATTCGAGTTCTGGTTTTAGAAAATTTAGATAGCTTAGACCTTCAACGATCACCATTATTTTTTTTTTAATTTTATCTCCTCTTATTTTTTTGCTAAACTTCTGCCAACGTTTTAAGAGGCAATATTAGTAATAAATAGAAATACTGTGTTCCAGGTCATAGCCAAAGAAAATGGATAAAACAAACTCAAGCAGTTAACACGAAGCAATAACAATTTCCACTTCGAATCTCACTTTTCTTCGAAATATTCTTCAAAAAAGTTGTGGTAAATACACGATGGAAAACATAATATCGAAAATGGTAGAAAAAATGATAAATTGCAAATCGTTTACTCTATATGCTTTTTGTCCAAAATCTCAATATACCACATCTAGCTCACATTTCTTTCATTTTAACTTTTCCATAGTCATCATCATTCCTCATAACTCATAAGTTCGATCTGCGTCAAAACATCAAAGAAAACTCGTATGTTTTTTATTTTTCTTAAGTCAATAAAGCATTACCGCAATAAATGATATTTTCATCACTACTATAACAAACGAGAGAATTCTTTTCATCCTAGTATACCCTATACAAATGTTTATGTCTCCAATTTATTTTAATTTTTTTCATTTGACCAAAAATGGCAAAAGATCAAAGAAAATATCAAATCCATCAAACCATACCAACCCAACCCAATAACAGCACCAAAGAAAAAAACGAGAGAGAATTTCCATTTCCATGAATAAATTATCAATAACGTCCCTAAAAAACTGATTACGTTCACAAAAGTTCGTTCCCAAACATCAACTCGTACATGGAAATAACAATTCTGACCCTAAAGTCATTCACTTAATCAACTTTGTGTGGACTTTAATCCCCCCTATTCCACCCAAATATGCACTCCAGGAATGTCAAAGTATAACAAATCACTCATACAGCAATCGATTGATTTGTAAAACATAAACCGAAAATTGATGAACAGGCATTTCGATGTCAGAATTGAAACGAAAACGTGTGGGGCTAGAGGAGGTCATTTCTAGCTTTGAACTTGGGCCACAGCATGTACAAATGTACATGTTGTACACAACCACTCTCTTTATGGGTGAGACTATATGGTACAGACATGATTATTGAGGTGGTGTGTAGGCGGGTTTGTGCCTCATCGAGCTCAAATATCCAATTTCAGGGTTATTAAACCTCAAGTTCAATTTAACCAGAGCTCCATATAGCAATGGACAGCAAAAAAGAAAAACATGATTTTCCTCAGAGCTAGTAGGATAAATATTGGCAGCAAAGTGACTCAACAAAAGTGCGAAGTCTGCAGGAAAAAAAAAGAAAATGAAAACCAGGTTACCTAATCTGCACTTAAGGGGGAGTTGGGCGCACTTGAGAGAAAAACACAATCGTCTTATTAGATAATAGGAAAATAGGTTTGTTGGAAAAGTGTACTTTTATTTGTTATCTACAATTATTTTCTTAATACAATATACTAGAGACGATATAGATACCGTAACCTTGTAGTCTTGAGATACATTTCTGTTTACAAAATTAGAAATAACTTTGTTGCTACTTGCAACGGTAATTGAAGTACAGACATGATGTTTAAGATGTTGTGGCACGTGGACGTACTACGTTTGCAAGAAAAAAAAAAACATGAGAGTTCATCAGTTCTTTTTTAAACATAAAACCAAATACTTCATGAAAATAATAAAGTTTTTGATGGAATTTTTGAGATAAGTGATTTGTTTATTTTTAGGTGCAATTAAGTGCCAATTAAACGATAAGATTTTCGATTATAACAGGCGTGTATTAAATTTATTGATAGCGATTTGTCTACCTCTTAGTATTGGAAGAATTAGAAAAAATATTTTATGCGAACTATAATCTTACAGGGACTTTCTGTATCTTTAAACTTTTTAGATATTTTTCTCTTTTGACAGCCGTTCTTTCTACTTTATTGCTAACGACTTCATCAACTTTATGATTGCCAAACTAGTTTAAATTTGTCAGTAATAATTATGATTTCCATTAAGTTACTATATTAAGAAAACTCTGTAAACTAACCCTGAAGATCAGATGATTTAAACTCAAGTTATCTTCTTTAACAAAAAGACTACATATATCGGAGTTTTTTTGAAAATTTTTGTAAAAATAAATGGAATCTCTCACTGAAATCACTTGGTGTACAATCGGCAAATGACTTACTAAGCAGATAATTTCTTCTATAAGATTTTTATTGTGATCAGAAGTTCTTAAGCTCCTATACAGTAATAAATACTTGATGTATTAAAATAACTACAATTTAGGGCCAGCTTGTTCACATTGGGATACACCGTAATAAGTTTTTCAAAGGCTCTGATCAAATGAAGATCGGATTGAATCTGGATTACTCGATCCAATCCAGTTCGTTGTCAAAAGCATGGGTCGAAATTTCGATCCAGCTTGAGTCCGATCCTTTAATCCGCTCATGTAAACGTGGTATGAGCTACTTATTATTATATGAGCTACTTATTATTATTTTCTGCAGCACTGAACGCAGCCATCAGATATTCCAGTTATCTTTCCAGTCAGTGCTGGAAAATTGGTTGGTTGGTGGGTGGAAAATCGAAACGTCACATTTATGTTACGACAAATAATTGCTCGGTCTCGCTCTCGCTCTTGCTCGTACTAACTACGCAATTTTATTCTATTTAGTTTTTGTGGTGCAACTATTTAATAAATGTTTGCATTCTGCACTTCTGTGCAACAAAACCGTTCCAACGATATATAATTTATATGCCCTTGGTTTTTGTAGACCGCGTAAATTGTACCACAAAATTCATGTTTGCCGTTTTATTATATGATAATTAGCTGTGAAAGATGTTCGTCAGCCTATTATATCACAAATTTTAAGCTTTCCAAATTTCTTTCCAGTGATTTGACACGATATGCTGAAGTACACATATTCAAGTAATTACGAACTAAAGTCTAGTTTTTATTTTTGAAATTTGTATGCATCTGCCTATAAAATAAGTTAACAAAAAATTGAACTAAGCACTCGCGATATAAAATAAGATAAAGACTTATCGTTCATTTTAACAAGAATCATTCATTCAGTATTAAATAGATTTTTTAAAAATATCACTAAGTAAGATTGATAACAGTGAATTATAAACGTTTCATTATGTGTACCTACTAAAATGTTTTTTTTCGTGTATAATGTCCATTATAAATACCTTTAGAAAACCCGGAAATGTTGTTTTTGAGCTTCGGGGTGATATCATATTTGATTCCCGGAAAAAAGTCGGAAAAGATTTTTATTTATAACTACTAAGAAATTACTTCCGTGCTCTTTTTCATTGTTTTCTTTGTAATCTTAAAGTTAAATTTCGAGTCCGAAAAAAATTAAATTTCTATCTAAGTGACGGTTATAAATACCTTTAGAAAGCCCGGAAATGTTGTTTTTGAGCTTCGGGGTGATATTATATTTGATTCCCGGAAAAAAGTCGGAAAAAATTTTTATTTCTAACTACTAAGAAATTACTTCCGTGCTTTTTTTCATTGTTTTCTTTGTAATCTTAAAGTTAAATTTTGAGTCCGAAAAAAAATTGAATTTCTATTTACACAAAAGTGAGTTTCGGGGTAATATTATATTTGATTCCCGGAAAAAAAGTCGGAAAAGGTTTTTATTTCTAACTACTAAGAAACTACTCCCGTGCTTTTTTCCATTGTTTTCTTTGTAATCTTAAAGTTAAGTTTTGAGTCCGAAAAAAATTAAATTTCTATTTACATAAAAGTAACGGTTATAAATAACTGAAAAAAAACCTGGAAAATTTGTTTTTGCTTTTTGGGATGATATTCCATTTGATTCCCGGAAGTAAATAAACCCAGAAAAAGTTTTTATTCTTAGCTACTACAAAAATACTTCCGTCTTTTTTCCAATGTTATTTTGAATTTATTTAGTCTTTGAAATAAAACCATAGTTTTCAAACCCGAAAATTTGTTTTGGTTTTCTGGTTGATATTCAATTTTATTCCTGGAAGTAAATATGTAAGTATAGAAAAGAAATTTTTAAAGCCAGGTCCACATTATGTTGATTTGTGTAGATCAACATCGTTGATTAACAGTGTTGAATATATGTGGACGTGTTGATCGGTAATGCCAATCAACATTTTTTGACCCAAAGGCAACGCGATTCAAATGAATAGCAATCAACAAAGTTAGTCAACAGAACAATAATCTTCAAGTATATGTTTGTTATCTACACAATTGCCAGAGCTGCTCACTTTATTTCATCGGTCACTAGATTTATGTACAGATATTGACTCTTAGGCCCAGTACGCTGCTGATGTGAAACGAAAATTTTCTCTGGTCTCTAACTCGAGAACAAAATCAGAAACGAAATGATTACGAAAAAAAATATGGAGAGTTTTATCAGAAGATGTCAAACAAAATTAAAAAAAAAAAAACCGTTCAAAATCTTAGCTATTTTTTTTTTTTCGTTTGATGTGATTTTTTTTTTTTTTTTTTACCGTCCGGTGTGGTGTAAAGGGTTCAAAACAATTGTGTGGTCAGTGTTCTTCAATTTTCATTTTCAAAAAAAAGGTCCAATAGCAAAGTTAAACAAACTGTCAAATTTTCATCTTAAGTACTGTTACAGTCAATTAATTGTGTAAGAAAAATAATTGAAGATTTGGATCTAGTAATCTACTACAATTTTTTCTTTTATTGACATTTCACTATCGAGCTGCGTACTACATACCAAAAATCACAAAGAAATTTTTCGTTTCTGATTTCGTTATGTCAATTTCTGTATGAAATTTTTCGTTTCACTTCAGCTGCGCACTATGCTTTAATGCAAAACAACGTAAACAAATTACATACATATATAAATATAAATAAAAAAATAGTTGAACACAAACGACAGTCAAGACGTTGTTGATCGACGATATCAACCAACAATATGTTGATCGAAAAAGTTTGGACGCTGCTTAAAAACTCATCTTCCTTTTTTTTCTGACGTAATTTCTATTTTATTTTTAAACTACATACATATGTATGTATGTACGCATACATATGTAGTTCGAAAAAAATAAATTTCAATATCAAACTACAACTCAAATCGCTTGTACCTAAATAAAATGTACATTTATTAAAGTTACGGTTAATTCACAGCGATGGAATTCGTGATGTAAGGTGATATATGAACCTGTTCGTTATCAACTTCAAGTCATGATTTTCATTTCTCAATGTAAAACCAGTACAAAAAATAAAGAGTTGTGAAAAAATCTGACATTTGTCAATTAATTTGTTTCGATTAAATTAAAAAAAAAAAAATACAATATTACACCATTAACCATTGTTTTTTTTGCATTTAACTGCCAGTAAAAACAATTAAATACGAAAAGTAAATTATTTTTAAAGGCACTTATTCAAGATTATGTCAAAAAACTACCAAAACAATAATTTTGTATTGAAAATTCCAAACTAAGTAACAAAAACTCACTTGAAAATCAATTACGGTAGTTTTTATAATGGTTATTCACGTGTAAGTGAGTTCAATTTTTCATTTCACAAGAGCTTACACTTTCAGATACAGACTACACAGTGACAAATCTCGCAACAAGAAGTGTGTATTCAAATGTGAGAGTGAAAATTAATCAGTTCGTAAACGATTTTTCATTTTTTTGGCGAATATTAACAGTAGGTGAGTTCAACCTCTTATGTTATAAAAGAAAAAAATTTCATTTCCTACAGGATACAAAAACTGAACGTCAAAACTATGACTTGCAAGAAAAGAGAATACTTAATACCCACAATTTTGAATGCCAAAATCTTGAATGGACTAAATTCCGAATGGACAAAATTTCGATTTCGTACGCAACGGGATTTTCGTTCGGGATTTTGGCATTCTGTAGTACCTCGTGATATGATGGTTAGTGCGTAGGACTGTCATGCCAAAGGTCAGGGTTCGATTCCCAGCCGCTGCCACCTAAAAACAGAAATGCTTTTTTCAAAGGTACTACCTCCTGCGAGGAACTGACAAATCCTCCAAGAGTTTATACTCATTAAGTGCTTCTCATTTAGCCGTTCGGGGTCGGCAAAAAATTGTAGATCCTTTCCATTCCTGCCAAAAATACGCACACAGGAATGGTTGAAAGTCACTAGCCTTGGTTCTCCGCGAGCTGTTGTGCCACCAAACTTATTTATTTTTTTTGGCATTCGGTATTTTAGCCATTCGGTATTTTGTTCATTTGGGATTTTGTCGTTGTGGGTTTTGGCATTTGGGATTTTTAGCCATTTCGGGATTTTATAAAAATATGATTGATTTTCAACGAAAGTACGTTCTTGGTGGGTGGGCTTAGAATTTTTGATACCTACTCATTTTGAGTTGAAAAAAGAGATTAACAAAGTCTTTAAGGAAATGCTTACGGAAACAAATTTTATTTCATGTTATGTTGGTTTTAGTTTTCTGTGTGTGGCAATAATGATGCAATGGATAAGTAGTGCTGGACTAGAAGTGTGGGTTTGAGCCTCACTCTAGGCAGCATTCTTCTCTATATTCCCCTGGCTTAACTGGACACCTCCCGTGGGATTAAAACAGATATTAAACACCTTTCTATCCCGATCGCAATCCACTCTGCCAAATATTTCATATCCTCCTACTATTTCTAACAAGTGTCCTGCAATTTAGGTTTCATTTAAAAAGACACAAGGTCCTACAGACAATCAAACGATGGTTTGATCAAAAATAATATTTAACGCATATCTTTTTTATTTTTGTGAGTTTTGACTTTGAAATTTTCAGACTCCTCCATAATTTCTTCCAAGGATGTTTTTGATGCCCGTTATACATTGCAATGAGAAAGTTTGAAATTTCTATGCAAATACAATATTGATGAGATAGTTGGATAAAAGTTTCAAATACGCAAGCTATCATACCCCGGCAAACAAAACTCATCTTATCGCATCATCACCTTATAATATATTAATCGCTTTCATAAAAAAACTTATCCTTATGATAAAAATCAACTCTGTAGGTGTAAAACATACAAATAATTGGCTGCAATCTCAAAATCTCAAGTTGCTTTTTGTGAATAGTGAATAAAACAAACTGCAGATAAAACAAAAATATATACAACTGTAGGTAGGTATAAGTATTATTTATTATCAGTTTCAAATATATTTTCGTGTTAGATTAAGTTGAAGGTTATCAGGAAAAAAAAACTAAAAATACCTATTGCAAATCAACTTTAACTCGTATTTTTGTTTATTTCCTAAGATGACACTGATACTGAAAGGTAGTCTCCTTATAAGTTCTTTCAGATACAACTTAAAGCTATGGTTTTAAATCCTACTTAAATCTACAAATTAATTCCTTAAGTATTTAGTTGGATACCTTATTACAGCTTTAGTGATATTATTTAATAATTGCAAATTTTAATAACCTCTGTACAGAGATATTTATGTAATCTTCTTCAAATATGTAATTATTAAAATTATTTATTTAAACAACAAACATTATGGCTCATTTGTAATTCTCATTAAAACAAATTATTATTACAACCTAAATTTTCTACATCATTATTATACGTGATAAAATATAACATCGTTAATATTTTAAATGTTAATTCAACTAAAAAAGTATTCCCATCAATTTGGTTTGGAATATATGTATCAGAAACTCTTCTGTTAAGCCTTCACCATTAGTAAAATTGTAAAATGCAAAAAAAAAACTTCAACTTGAAATTTTATTAAACGAAATGCCAACAGAGCACGTAATAAAAATATAACCAGACCAATCCACTTAACTAACAAAAACAAAATAAGCTACAAGCCCCAAAATATCCACAAGAAGGCACCACACACATCAACCAAAGTATTGTGCTGATCACAAAAGGTATCACAAGGGCTATACAACTTGCCACTGCTGTGCCGGTTGTTTTGCCTCACTCAGGTATAAAATAGCACTCGTAACTTTTGCATGCCGCCAAAACATTCAAACCAAGGTTAAAAAAAAAACACACAAATTAAAAAAGGAAGAAAAAAAACTATAAGAAACCCAAACCCATTCGTCCAAATACACAAACAGAGTTCTCCTCTTTTATTTTCTAGAATCAAAAATGCCAGCACAACCACACAGAATGTCATTCCCTTTTCTTCCTAAAAACTACAAGTTTGGCGGCTACCAACTGGGAATGTGATGTGATTTGGTTCTTTTATTGTTGTTTTCAAAATCATCGTCTGAAATTCCCCCCAAAAAAAAATATACTTCCTTTCCACCATATGAAAAAAAAACAAGAAGATCAGCAGCAAAATAATGCAAAAAGAAGGACGCTCCCTTTCGTGAGGAGCATAATATTCCTTTGAGGCAGTAACGACTTCACTAAGCGGCAGTTAAAAAAGTTTCAAGTTCCCCGGTTTTCTCTAACAGAGTCCTTCTCGAGTCGAACGTGGTTGGATATCCAAAGTGTAGTACTGGAACCTACTGCAAATCGAATCAAATGACAATGAAATTTTACTTTTCTTTTAAAAAGTTACTTGAAGCTTTAACGCCTTTTTTTAAGAAACCCGGTCGTTAGGTTTTCTTTTTTATCTATTGTATCCTTGCAAAATTAATTTCTCAAGGGATATAGACTGCATAAAAAAGAGCAAGAAATAATTTTCTACTTTGTTTCAAAGTTCACAATAATATACAAACAAACACCGAATTTTTCATTGAATCCTTCAGAAAATATACATACATACATATATCATAAACACGCACCTTATTTTTTTACGATTTATCCCTCGAGGTTCAAGAACTTGAAGGACCTTTCAGCAAACAAAAAAAAGTTGATGGAATTGAAATTTATCCCAAGATTTTACTTAATTTATCTTTTCCTTTCACTTTTTTCTATTTCTATTTTTTCAAAGAAAAACAAATTCACACCACACTGGTAGTTGTTGTCGGTGATATTTTTTTGTATTAATTTAAGCTCCCGCACTAATAGAACAAGACCAGAAGTTACTGCGATAAAGTCTAAAAGATACTTTTTTAGACTTTGAGATACTCTATTGACGACTATTGTACTTAGGAGGCTTTTCGTGCCAATAAGACATACAAATAACACACACGTTTACTCGCAACGAGGGTAAAATCGCAACTGAAAACTGATTGCAGGAATGGAAGCACAACAGCAATCCAAAATGTATCTCTAGTAACTAACTACAAGAAATAGATACGGATGCGGGTTGAACTTAGCGGACGCGTGCCGGTTGTTATTGTTGTTGCTGCTATTGAATCTGCTGTGGCAAAAATCAGTAAAAATATCCAAGTTCGCGCAACACTCGTATAAACATCGCAACAACAGAGAGAGCTATGAGATGAGAGATAAATAAATTGAGAGTTTGACAAAATAGTTGGCAACATAACTGAGAAACATCTATGGATAGAAACATTTTATGTTGCAGAAATTTTGTACCGGTTTTGCGAGAGCGACATTGGGGCATGATGGGCCATGGGGCACGAGGAATCGGGGAGGATTTTATTTGGGCAAAATTGATGAGATCACTGTCTGGATATGTGCAAATGCTCATGATGTGCCGGCCGCTAGCTAGCTCATGGATGAGTTTTTTTTGTTGTGATTCCTTTGGGCGATTTATGAAGTTTATTTGTTTTTGTCCATTTTAATTTTATAGCGAGGATTTATTATAAGATGCACAAGCTGAATTAAAAAAAAAATAACTGAAAACACAAAAAAAGATTAGCTTAAATATTGTGATTCAAAAATTAAAGATAATAAAGAACTCAATAGTAGTGAATTTATGTGAGGATAAAATTTAATTTTTATTTGCAGATGAAACATTTAGTAAATTTAGAAAACGGGTCAACAATATCAAAGATAATTGCTTGTAGAAATTGTTTAAGCATTATGAAATATTTAAAAATCGATTCATTATGTTCATCGAAAAATTGTACAAGAAATTTGCCGAAACAAAAAATCTTACCCTCCTTATGAAAACACGTTTTATTTTTCGTGGTATGTGTTTTGTTTATAAGAGGAAGAAGACTGAGCGATGAAGGTTAATAAAATGAAAAACTTTTTTTGATTTTGTACAATCCCAACTTTTAGCACACATATAATGTGACCAAACCCATTTTATGTAAGAATGACTGTACTTTGAGAAAAACTGCGGTGGCAAACAAGAGCTTTATCGGAAACTTAAATGAAAATCATTCTTAGGTTGAACTCCTATTACAGTGATGGTCCAGCTAAAATAAAAGCGAGATTAAAATAGGGTTAAACTGAATGATAGTCGTGAAACTAACGTGGCTTTTTTTGACAGTACACTGTGCTAAAGACCTGTCTAAAATTCAGGGCTCAAATATAAAGAAATCTAGCGGAGAAAAAGACATTCTGACCCAAACAAACATGATGCCAGCAAATTGCAAAAACGTTTGGACACTCGGGCGTATACGTAACAAAAAAATTAAAAAGTGAATCTTTCGTTCTATATAATTGATCATTGATTTATTTGTCTAATTATTGGCTTTAAGGATAAGGTGTGATCAAAACACGAGATTACACATAAATTCATACAGCTAAACTATACCAATAACATGCTCGACTGGAAGCACGTACTTTTTCGTATACATATGTAGTTCAAATATACAACAAAAAAAGTAGAGCCTAAAAGCTTTAAATTTAAATTACAATTTTATTTAATCTTTATAAATAATGAATTTAGATGGAAATTTTTTTTGGGGCACTATCTCAAAAAATCGATTCGTTTTCGAGTTATAAACAAAAATCACAAAAAGAGTGCAGACCCGGCCAAATTGCAATGTCTTATTTTATAGCCTTCCACGTTTTTCTCATCTTCAATGACTCATTAAATGATTTTTGCAATAAAAATTCATGTTGACTTACATGAGTTTTTAGTTCCATAGTGCCCTGTTTTGTATGATATAATCAAAAAAAAATATTTATAGCGGTTTTCTTAAAAAAACAGATTTTACATAGTTTGTGTAGCAGTAAAGAATTAGCATTAAAAATATGTACATTTATTGATTCATTTTTGAAGTATGTATTGAAAAAATAGACTTGAGACTTCAAAAAACTATCAGTTTTTCGATAATGCTTGTTTCTAGGCCCAACATAGTTCGGAAAAATGTATTTCCACTTGGGGAAAATTCCAAATTAAAATTTTTAAACGCTTATAACTTTATTTTTTCATAAGGAATACTCATGCAAAAGTCTACAGACAAATCTGGTTTGCGTTAAAAGTTATTCAAGGTCAAACATATGAAATAACCTTTTTTGTTAAGTGGATTTGTTTCCACACCGCCTTTGAGGTTAAATGCATGGCACGTTTTTCTAAAAGCCAAATCAGACTATAGACTTTTGTATCAGTATTTTTTTCCGAAAAAGTAAAGATGATTGAAAATTTGAACTTTTCCTCACGTGGAAAATAATTTTGTCCAAGATACTACTCACAAAAAAAAAAATCCTGCTATAGGAGGATTGACCTTGAATAACCTTCAATGCAAGTCATATTTGTCTGTAGACTTTTGCATGAGTATTTCTTATAGAAAAATAAAGATATTTGCGTTTAAAAATCTTAATTTGGAATTCTTCCCACGTGGAAATGCATTTTTCCTAACCATGTTGGTTTTAGAAGTCTCAATATCTATTTATTAGGGTCTCGTATCGAAAAAGGGTTTATAATAGTTCTAATAGAGAATATTATTTTCTACAAAATGAGTAAAAATACTTTTATTTTTGAATAATTATAATTAGATTTATTATTTAGATTACATTGCAATCTATAAACTGAGCAAAAATTATGTTAAATGTTGTTGGTAACATTTACCATTCTGAGTTACACGCAAAAAAGTGATATTTTCGTCAATTTACGTTTTTGAAACGTTGATACCTTCCTACCCATCAGTCGGAGAAATAAAGTGTAAATTTTTTGTAGAAATCATCTACCATTATCTACAAGTTTTGTATACATTGCTTTTAAATACTGTTTACCATTCCAAAGTTCGACATTTGACCATGAATAACTTTTAACGCTAGCCAGATTCATCTGTAGACTTTTGCATGCTTATTCCTTATCCACAACCTAAAATAATTGCATTTAAGATCTTTGCTTGAAATTTTTCTGCAGATTGGCATTTTATTTGTACATTTTTCTGGGGCTATCTAGAGTTTTAGCAAAAAAAAACTTCAAATTCAACATTGGAAGAAAATCGCTTCAGCTGTTTAGACTGAAGATTGATGTACATAAATGGAAATTCTCGTGTTTTAATGTCAAGTTTGATTGAAATCACAGTTGTTAGACAAATCACACTGTTGGACTTTCCTATCGTCGTTTTCTTAATTTACTTAAAACCTCGACATTGTTTTAATACACAAAACCAATATTTGCTCTTTAGATATAGAGCAAGTAACTATATTGGAGATTAGTCATTATTCTAGTAGCAACTCTAAACCAAATGTCATCATATTTATATGTATTGTACGAGTATTAAATATACATAACTTGTTATATCATCTTTGACTTAATGCTTTCCAATGGACCGAAAAGTCAAAGTTCGAATTGCAAAACTTCATGTCTGGTTAGAGTGCAAAAAATATTTCTAACTCAGATATTTATAATGTGAATAACTTGTTAGAATTCTTGCTGGCTTTTTTTTTTATACTCGGGCGTATACGTAACAAAAAATAACAAAAATATATTTTATGGTTTCACATAGTAACTCTTTCATTTATAAAAAAAATTCATATAGTCGATTCCCTCTGAGTCGAATTTTAACGGGATATCAAAATAAGTGCAAGTTAGAGAGAATTTTTGTAAAATTCAAGTCAGAGAGAAATTAATTTTTTATTAAAAAACATTTAACGAATATAAAAGGAAGATACAAAATAAATTGATAATTAAATAAATAAAATTAAGCTCTTTGCCTTTTGTAAATGGCATAACCTAGCACCTTCCAAACCAGTAATGAAGTCCTTCATAAGTTTAATTTTGTGTTAATAGTTTTCTGTTTTAATTTAACGTAGTTATAGCCTTAGGGCTGAAGGCAAAACAGTTTAAATAAGAATAAAACAAATTCCTGATCACACTGTTTACTTTGTGCTTATTTTCTACCATGAAACATAATCATGATAACTAGACTTGATGTTAAAATAAGAATACAAGTTGCAAGAGAGGGTGCTTCTTTATTTTTTTTTTTACAAACGAAAATTTGAAAAATTTAAATAGGCCAAGAATCGGAAGAACACATTCGAGTCAGAGGGGATTTCAACAGAGAGCGATGTGGACTCAGAGGATAGTAAATTTTTTTATACAATATCTTGATTTATATATTTATAATGAAAGTGATCCTCTCAAAGGATAAGAACTGATTTGTCTGCTATTGCTAAAGTTTTTTTCTTTTTTTCAAATGATTTTCTGGCCAAAACCCATAAAAATTTCAACCAAGACGACTTCAAGTTACCAACCAACTACAAGGCCGACGTCTTGAAAATTTGGAACATTAAAAAAAATACTTATGTACTACACATATATAATGTCCAGATTTGCATTTATGAAAGAAATTAAACTCGAGATTTTGATCAGACGACATCACTTTGAAGGCGAAAAAAGTGGGTCTCACAATTCCATTTGTTCAGCACAATCTAAACGACTGGATTGATTTTCTTTTGGTGGTTTTTGGCGATTCTTCCCATTTTATTCAATTTTTTTTCTGAGAATCAAAAGTTACGGTATCAGCCTTCCATTTTTTATAGCTATTTTACAAAATCTTATTTTTCACAAAAACAGCTCCACAACTTGTCTTTAAAAAAATCAATTAATTTCCTTAAGTGAACGCTACCTTTGGATAGAAAGCCATTTTTTCTTCGTTGTGACTCCTCAGTGTCAAGTAAAATGCTTCGGTATGTATGTATGTAAGATGAAAAGAAAAAATGTATTTAAATGATATAATGTTCAGATTATTCTCACCACCTCAAGTGTGTCACAACACAATTATTTCTCAGCTCAAATGATTAGAACGTGCTTGGAAAAACTTGATGAAGTAGTTATTTTTTAATTAATAATTCTATTCTGTTTGACAACAACTATAAATACAAAAATATTACGTGTCAGAGTTTCCTGGAAAATTTATATGATTCCTCAAATCGAACACCCACTTTCCTCAATTTTAATTACATCTCAATTCCGTTTTCGATTTGTAATCGTCACTAAAATACATTTTATTGCATCACTTGTCACCACATTCACATCATGTATAATTCAAGTACCTATACGCTAAATCGAGGATACAAATGCTGCGAAAACAAAATGTAAAAATAGCTAGCAACATTATTAACAATCTTGTATTGGACTTTTCGTGTTCTCGCGGTGCTATGTTTTCTCAATGAAAATGGGAAAAGCTTTAACATTTTATCTGTAATTTATCAGCATTGTTTGCCTCACTGTAATTTATACTCTCTTCTCTCTGTGTTCAAAGAGAGTAATTCCTGATTTAATACCAAATAAGTTTAATCAGCTGTTTTCTGTTGTTTTTTTTTCGTATAACAAGCTTGCAAGAAGACATCAGAGAAAGGTCTCTGCCGGCTGAACGATTTTAATTCAAATGTTTTCTTTTTTCTTGGAAAACCCCCAGGCAAAATGCTGTTTGTCTGACGTATTATCTCTAACCTATCACAATATATGTCTGTGAATTACCAGGGGACATTGTATGACTGAATATGGTTGCAGTATCACATTTATTCCTTGATTGCCATTTATGACAGTTCTCTCGTTTTTCACGCATCAGCCAGCGTTGCGTTGTTATCAACCTGTCCATGGAAACGCTTTGCATGCATGAAGGCAGGTGGAGTGGTATGGCTCACAGTCACTACTCTTGTTGTTGAGAACAGAAATAAATTAGAAATTTTATCGCTTATGTAATCCGTAGAGAGATAATTTTTTTTGCGCCCGTAGATATGCGTGTTCATTTTTTTGTTTTTCTTATCTAACGAGTTAAGTTTCTTACTTATCGTGCACACGATAAAATAGAATTATTTTTTTTTTTTTTTTTGTAATTTTACTCTTTTTGGGTCTTATTACGAATAAGTCCCCATTTTTAGTGTAAGCTTAAGGACCACTAATTCAAGAACTAGATAAGACCATAGACCACTTAAGAAGAGTGAGAGGGAAAATTGGGGCTTTGTGGGAAAAAAAGTAAAAATTATCTTAAACACAGTGTGGTTAATGGGTACACGGTGGTACAAGTAGATAAAATACTTTAGAGATATATGATTTGATTGCGTTCTCGATTGGAATCTAGGTCGCGGCAAATTGCAAAAGCAATTGAAAATGGAATGTAGCCTAAAGGGGGCTTTGTTTGTTTAGATTTTTACCACTTTAAAATTCTATCTAGACACTGTGGGGATAATTAAATTTGACAAGGGAAAAGATTATGTGTGGCAGACTGGAAAAAAATTACTGGAAAATATAAATAGTTTTTGGTTATCTTCCGGCATTGGATTAATACTTTTTTGTCTTTGAATGATAAGTTGATGATTTTTCACTTTGCTTCCAAAGTCTTGTTATTTTTTTAAATTTAAATATACTCAAAACAAAATATCACTACAAAAAAAAACAAGAAAAATTCTTCCGGGTGACAAGTTAATTGTGGTTACTTTGGGAAAAACTTGCTAAACTTTTTTTTTGTTATTATGTGGTTAGATTTTGACTCATGCAATTGTGATAGTAAGTGCTGGGAGAAAACGATGATTGCAAACCAAAAATTTTTAAGTGACGAAGACACCAAGATATAATCTAGGTGACTTGTAACCAGAATCAAAAAACCCCAAATTTAAAAACGTGTTCATAGGTTATTAATTTTTTTGTTCTTGCGATGAAAAGTCAGAACAACAATTTAAGCTGCACTCAATCAGGTAATGCTCATCAATTGATTTGGTTCCATTGCATCGCTTGACCTTTTTGCAGCATTTCCAATCCACTGCCACATATGTACGTTTTATTTTTATAGAGTGGATGGTTTCTTGACCTATCCTCGCATGAAGTTTATTATTAGAGAAATGGTTATCCCAGAAAATCATACGACGACGTTCACATAGTCCAAGTGTTTGAATTGCGATTGCAAATTACACTAAATTCCTCCATTAGCAGTCGATGAAGCTGCATGCAGCACATCACTCATGACCAACAAGAACAGTACTGGTGAAAGTACACAACCCTGTCTAACCCCACTTTGGATTTCGGCAATGTTTTGATGCGGTCCACACAGAAAGATCCAGTGTAGAATCCTGCTAATTCGGCTTCAAGATTGTCTTCGACGTAGTCTTTTATTTGTTCCAGGTCAATTTTTTTTTCTATTACTTTGGCTACAGCAAGCAGCACGCAAATTCTTTTCCACTTTCTATGGGAAGAGCTAACAAAACATTTACATATTTATTCACCAGAGTGAGTTAAAGAAGATGACTTATTCAATTACCCAGTTTATATATCTGAGATCTCAGATTGAGGAAAAATACTGAGCAATGTAAACTGGCCAAATGCTTGACGAATAAACGTTTCATGTATGTTATAGGAACTTCAACCTTCAGCACATCTGGCAATGAAATGATACTCGTATTACTGAAAATCAACATATTCACTCCTTAAGTGTATCTACACTTTTTAACTTTTTTTAATTATTTCCACTTCATATAATTACGACTATTAATTTTAGTCTTTACAGTTGTTATTTAGCTAGCTATCACATGTGATATCAATATTTATGCAGACCTAGTTTGTTGATTATAAAAAACACTTCCTAGCTCCCTCAGTGGATTATAGATCATCTTAGCTTGTAATCACCTTTGTTCACCCTGAAATGTCAAAAAATTATCATTATTTTGATAAAAATAACTCACACCAAATGGGTACTTAATGATTCAGATAGGCACATTTTACTATAATATAATATTGACTTTGTCTTGACGTATCAAATGATAGACAATTTTAAAATTAACACTATTCAATATTTAAGTTAACGTAAATTTGATGTCATTGTCAGGAGAAAATATTTTCATTTAAACTCAAAATGGTATGTTGCCAAAATATTTACCTATGAAATTTTGACTACCCTTAAAATCAATAACACAGAGATTGCATGCAACATAAATGTATTTAATCGCACCTAAGACAACAAGGGAAGCCTAGCTTATCTTTTTCAAATATTTTTACACTTGAAAAAAACTAAAAATTTTGTTGTTAGTTCAAGTTCAAGTGCAATCAAAGCCTTATCATAAAGATTGAATACAAAATATCATAGCATTCTGATAAGATAAAAATGTCATTAAAATAAATCAATGATATGTACATAGGTACATCAAAATTATTAATTAATAATTATAAGTACGGATGGTAATCTGCAACAACAGTTAAGTGACCAACATCACCCTAGCTGTTGATTATAGTTACAAACCAATTACAAATAAATCAAATTGAAAAAAACGGCAATAATAGATGACACAACATATCAAATATCCGGATGTAGGTATCATGCTATGTTAAGAAGTCGTTGCTGTCAAAATAATCAGTATTCTAAACACGACAGAATTTACTGTGTTAAAAACTCCATGTTGGTTGCAGCTAATTAAACACCCTCACGCACGAGTGATTTTTAAGTTAAATACATTAGAAAAAATTACTGTTATCGTCTTAATATTAATTTTTATCATTAAAAATCTAACTGAATGCAAGAAATAATTCGCATAAAGTCAAATACGTGAGCAACAACACGCTGTTATGTCGTTTAAATACATTTTTCATGGTCATTTCAATGAGTACCTACGTAATAAAAAAAAAACTAAATCGAATATGAGTGAGAATTTTTAAACAAAAATCTTATCATTTAAAATTCGATCACATTTTAAAATCATTAGAATATTTTGATCTTTGCGCTGAGTGGTTACAGTCATTTAATCAGCATTTAAACAACTCCAATTATAATCTACCTTCAAATATATGTAGGTACATTGAATTAAAAGATTTTAATTATACTGCAGCAGCATAAAGACACACTTTTGGTTTCTTATTCTTTGTAAATTTTAATCAAATCCACTGCAAAAATACCCTAACGCAAACTTTGTTGTGTTTACTTTACGTTTGTCTCGCGAGAACGGATATTTCTGATTTAATTTTGAGATTTTATTTAGCCCTGCACTGGACATGCCCTGGGCGGTGGGCCAATTAAATTGTCAGCTTAACTCAAAAAACCACTTGCACACTCAATTGCTGAAAAAATTCAACGCATGCTGCAGTTGAAAGATATATATTCCCGTTTTATGTCGTGTGGTCACGATTCGGTTATTTTAACAAGGAGTGGAGAAATCATTAAAAGAGTTTTGGGTGTAATTTTCTGTCCACAAAGTTATTTAATAAATACTTTTGACACAATTGCAGTAAATAACAGAATTTTTCTTTCCGTTGTGACTGTCAAATGGAAGAATTAATTTTAAAACTTTATTTAAAAACTAGCCTTAGTTACTGTTTTGGACCAATGAAATAATTTAACTGTCAACTCTATGTCTGTTTGCTTAATTTGACAAAAACAAAGAATTTGATCCAGAGTCTGTCAAAATTCATATAACAACAGTGAAATTTTTTTGAGATTTTATTTAGCCCTGCACTGGACATGCCCTGGGCGGTGGGCCAATTAAATTGTCAGCTTAACTCAAAAAACCACTTGCACACTCAATTGCTGAAAAAATTCAACGCATGCTGCAGTTGAAAGATATATATTCCCGTTTTATGTCGTGTGGTCATGATTCGGTTATTTTAACAAGGAGTGGAGAAATCATTAAAAGAGTTTTGGGTGTAATTTTCTGTCCACAAAGTTATTTAATAAATACTTTTGACACAATTGCAGTAAATAACAGAATTTTTCTTTCCGTTGTGAGTGTCAAATGGAAGAATTAGTTTTAAAACTTTATTTAAAAACTAGCCTTAGTTACTGTTTTGGACCAATGAAATAATTTAACTGTCAACTCTATGTCTGTTTGCTTAATTTGACAAAAACAAAGAATTTGATCCAGAGTCTGTCAAAATTCATATAACAACAGTGAAATTGTGTAAAAAATGGCAGTTACCTAACTGTTGCAACTCGTATCGAAACTTACAGAACTTGTATTTAAATCAAAGTTTAGTATAATCATTCGATGCTTGAATGGTTGACTCTGTGCTTTCCAACAAATTTAAGATCATATTAATTTTGATCTTGATTGAGGCAAATATTGATGTGAAGACCCTCAGAATCGTGTGTCTGTGCAAAAGAAAAGCTTTCCCAAGAAATCTTAAATTAGAAAGATCCGCAGAAGGAATATTGATGAAGACCCGTATCGACCTATCACGGCCGTTGGAGTTGCACTAAGATTGTAATAGGACACAGAAGGTAGGGCTTTTGAAGAGGCTATAGTCGAGGGACACGAAGGCTGCGAGCTTCGAGCCCACATAATCAGTGCAGTATATTTGTTTATTTTTAATAAATTAATGGTACTAAATATAAAAATCTTCTTTTTTTTCAAGGCAAAAAAGAGATAAACTAAAAACCAAAATTCAAGACTTTTGCAAGAAGTGGCGAACGCGGAATTGAAAGATCAAAAACATCGGCTGAAAATGCCTTTGTATTTCATATAAAAATTGTGTTTGATCTGTCATTTCAGATTTATTTTATACATAGATAAAATAAAGAGAAATTTCTAACATATGTTCTTGTTTTTTCATATTTGCTAAAATGTCAAATGTTTTTAACCATTCTTTTTTATTAATTTATTTATTTCACGAATTCAAAATACATTTTTTATTTATTTTACATTACACCAGCACCAGCAACATCAACAACGTCGTTAGGTCAAAGTCTTAAATTCGCTGATGCTGGTGCAATACATAGAACTTGCTGTATTTATCTTTACTTTCGATTCTATGTGAAATGTCAAACGGCTGAATTGGCGATGGTGGTGTATTTAAAAAATATTTGCTGGCCAGCGTGCTGTTTTCGGTTGACGGTGCTGGTTTAACCGCGCACATGAATAAATGAAAATGACGTTTCGGATGGATTCGTTCAGCATAAATAAGCGATTCGTTCTTAAATTTTTTACATACAATTAGTTTTAGATCGTCCGGAATCTTAAATTACGAATTTTTTGTAAATCTTTTACATTTGACGAAGATTAAAAGAAACCCAATTAAATATTTATTAAGTTGTCGGTGTGTAATACCCCGTGGCAAGACGCCCAGTGCGTTGGACTGTCATCCCGAAGGTCTGGGTTTGATTCCCAGCCACTGCCACCTAAAAACAGAAATGTGTTTTTCCGAGGAACTGACAAATCCTCCAAGAGTATACTTTTCATGAATTAGTGCTTCTCCTCTAGTCGTTCGGAATCGGCAAACATTTGTAGGTCCCCTCCATTCCTACCAAACAACACACACCCAGGAATGGTTGAGAGTTGTAAGTCACTAGGCCCTGGTTTTCCACGTTTTTCCTGGTTTATTTATTTATTTCATTAAAGTTGTCGGTGCAAAAGTAGTAGCCCATACAAAATGCCTTTCAAAATATAAATGATGAGCCTGTCCAATTACTTCTCAAAACTGCCAGCTTTAACCATTTTTGAACGTTATTCTTCATTTCCACCAAACACTAATCTGAGATTTAATCAAATCTACCTCTTATCTTCTTCAAATCTTGAAGACTTACCGCACACATTTATTTCGCAAATCTTAAAGATAAGTCCCCTTACACAAAAAGAAAAAAGTTGCTGGTGGTGATTTTTTGAAGTTTTCTTTTAATTTCCTTAAAAATCTCTTGTATCTTTCAGACAAGGAAATAAAATCTAGATAATTTTAACATTTCCTGAAATTCTTTTCTTTTTGAACGCACATTAACCTTAGATATGAAAGGAAAGGTCAAAAAAATCTCTTCAAAACCCCCGACCGAGGAAATTTTGTTCATTCCTCTTTTATCCTGCCCTTCTCACCTAGAAACTGAAAGTTGCTAGCAACTCAGTTTCCTCGTATGAAAGGGGAAGAAATTATTCTTGTAAAGTCAAATACTTTTACAAATCGAACTAACCTCTTCTTATATGGCACTGAAGGATTCATTCGTGGCTGAATTCAGTTCTTCACAAATGAAACATTTATCTCACTTCCACTTAAAAGAAATAAAATGCACGACTAGATCACTCGTCCTTGCTCTTATGTTCAAGTTGCTCGAAATTAAGAAATTATAAAAAATAAATAAAAAAATATTAAAATATGCATCTTTTAATTGAATAAACGATGAGTAAAATAGCTTAGAGCTGAAAAAGAAGTAAAAATTGGTATGACAATTATGACTAGGTATATACACACATGAAAATTTATTTATGAACCAAGTTTCAAAAAACTTCATCAAACCGTTTTTGAAATATTAAATTTTCAAAAGAAAAATAAATTCTTTAAAAATCATAAGTTTATTTTTTTCAAAATGTTGGTATGCAATATTATTGAAATTTTAAAGGAGCTTTTGCATAAGAACTTTGACTAAAATCATTTGAGCCGTTAATGATAAAAACGAAAATCAAAAAAACTGTTATGTAGCGGGAACCGGTATTAATAGTTTTTGAGATAAACCTTTGGTAAAAGCAAAGCATTTAGCATAAGTTTGGACTGGTAGAAATTGTCAGGTTTGCAAGTAAATGAACAGAGGTCGTGTTTCGTATTTTTGAATAAAGAAAAGCAAATAGAAAGTTTCATTATAGAGAAAATTTTTCATACTGTATTATTTTAGCGTCACAAAGGTTAGCTTAACTTAAACTTATTTTGTTGAAAACAAAGGAGCAACATGCCTTGCCGATTTAGTTGAACTTGGAGGCCTTAAAGTAAAAAAAAATAACTTCAAATAAAAAAGACAATATTCTTTATTTATTATTTTTTTTATTGGTATAATAAATTATTCCTTTCAATTAAAGTTTACCATCAATTAACATTGGAATTTGGCACTCATCTAATCTTCTTGCTGCATTGGTTTTTGTGGAAAACTTACCGCTCTTAACCGCAAATTCAACATGACACTAAATTTGTAATTAACAATTCAACTAGGTACCTACACATGAGTTGAGGTTATAAAATTATAATTACAACCACACCGCTGCTGTATATTATCATAAATACAGCCAAAACCAAATATCGCTTACATAAAAAGCTAACTCAATGCATTCACCTCTTATTAAAACACGACACACTCACCGAGTCTGGCCGCTGCCATGACGTGTAAACTAGGCGCTATAAAACCACAAAATTACATCCCAATGACATCATCACGAAACGTACATAGAGCAGAGTGATTGTGCTTTTTCTCCACTGCAACTCATTATTATATGCGGTGTGTAATGCACTTTAGTGTAGAGATATAGCTTTTACAAAGCATCACATACACAGTATCGTGGTGCGGTGGCGATGAAGTCACGGTGAAAAAACGTAAAATTTGCATATGAGCACCACTCACAGTTAGATTTGTGCTTCGTACTCAAATGCACCTGTCAATGGATGTTGCATTATTTGGATTTTCAAGAGAGTAAGGATTATCTCATTGACATGCCGCTCATCGTATTTTATATGAAACAGTTATGACTATGACGATGACGAGTCTGCTTGCTCGAAGCTAGATAAGATGAGATTAGCATTGGAATTAAATTAAAATTCATGTTAAAGCTACTGCATGCCTGATTCGCTGATTACTTTCATTTTGAATGCGTTATTTGGTATGAAATCGTGAGATAAATTCGGTTTTCCTCTGTACATGAATTACTATTATTTTATATTAATTGCACAGCTGGTTTATCTGACTCATATGTATATAAAAATCATTTTACCTTAAAACACAGTACACAAATCTAAGGTAATTACATTCCGCAGATAGTCAGAATTTAAAAATGGCTATTTTAGAGCTCCTATAATGACACGTAAGACGTAAGTACAAAACCAAATATTGACATTTGACATTAAGCGCTATTTGACACTAAGCTCCTGTATTTAATGGGGTTTTCTTTTGGTAAGTTCATACTGTGATCTAAAAATTGATTTTTTCGCCGCGGATGGTATACGATTGCAGATTGATTTTTTTTGCTTTTATTGTATTGGTGTACAATTTATGTCTGAAACTGTGGCGATCCAGGCTTGTCAAACTGATAGCTTTCAATTGTTCTGGTGTCTTATAATGTTAGTAAAAGAGGGGTAAATCTGCCGAAAAATCCAGATCTGAAAAACTGATTTTCGATAAAAAAAAATTGATTTGCTCACCATTGGAAGGCTTTCATTGTCAAAATGTGTGTTTTGACAAATCGGAAGGGGAAAAAAATCAATGTTTGCTACCAAAAGGAAACCTCATAAGTTAAAACCGTTAAAAGCCTGATTTCAATTTTCGTATGGCACCTGTTATATCATTATTTTTCGCATCGAACTGTCAATAATTTAGGCGGTGTTCAACTTTAATATACCAAGGAAATTATTCAGGTGTGACATCTAGAGCAGTTTGCTGAAACTTTAATATTTATGTATGTTAATCTTAAGAGCTTATGCTCTACTTTTTAACATACATTTGTCACATAAGTTCTTATGTTAAACATAAAAATATATAAGTTTTGTTTGCTCAAATAGGCCTTAGTCCCCTATTAGTACTTAGTGTTTGAAAATTATGATTAATTTCACTTAACATTTTATTATATGAACAATTCACATTTATAATAAAAAATAAATGTGATAACATCTTATGAGAAATGTTATGATCTTATCAAATTTTTAAATGTGACAGTTGATGAATTGACTGCATATTTACGTGAGATAACTCACAATCAGTTACAACCCTAGCACTAATTCTTAAGCACTTACACAAACCTACTTTTATTATACGTAAATATGTATCCCTTGATTTATGAAGGTGCTGTCAGTGACAACTATAGAAGACTCATATTGCATTTTAATTTCAAAAGTGCAAGAAAGTATTGTTTCACTCCAAGAGAAGATGACTCAAATTGTATTTATTAAGTAAACATTGGAAATTACTCAGAGTTTTATTGTATTTTTGTTCTGTGATGAGTATGATAGAATTCATATACTTAAACAAACTACTATTTTTATCATAGCAATTACATATGTATAATTAATGTATAGTTTTAAGATATGGCATGCGAAATACGACACTCTTGTGTGACAAAGTGCTTCAAATGAATTTTCAAATCAGCTTACTAAGATATTAAACAAAAAAAGTTTTTATATTTTGAATCATCAAAAAGTGTATGATCGGACCAGCTGTACAATTTATTTGAAGAATGATGTGATCGAATTTTTTGAAAGAGACATATGTGCGATCATTGGAAAATATTTCTAAAAATAATTATGAACAATTCAGTGATTCATTTGCTGCTGCTTTATACCTTAGGCTTAAACAACTGTGACAATTTAAAACTTGATAATTTGTGTAGAATTTTCTTCCATTTAGAAGAAATTCATTAAGCTGCGTTAAGACCTTCGTCCTTTATTTGGTGAACGTTGTTCCATAAACAACGAACAAAATTGATCGAAAATTCAAAAAGGCTTTGAATTTCTTCGGTAATGTTTATGTTTAGTGTTGTCATTTACACTTACATTATTGTGCGCCCGGGCAAAAACGAATAACGTTCACAGACGATAACACTGAAGGTCTAGAAACGTGATCAAACAGATCGCGATCACGGTGAGAGTTTAATGTCGTTTTTGATTGGACTTCGGAGTACTCTTTTTCTACTCCATTTTCTCTCCAACTACACCAAAGGTCTTCGATTGGCTGTTGGGAGTACTGTTTTCAGATTCTTTTTCTGTTTCCAATTTCCCGAAGGAGTAGGCCTGGAATACACGCATTCATACAACAGCTTTTTGTCGGATTACTTGTCAAAAGCGATAAATGCTTGAAGAAGCCATTTTGTAAAATGGTATTATTTGGTAGTGTGTACAAATTTGACAACATGATGTTTTCATATTCCATTGGAATCAAAAAGGAGTGGAACAGTCAGAATATCCAATCGAAAACGACATAAGAAAACAAATTTGACAGTCACTTTTTTTCAGTGAAATATTGATCGCATCACTGGATGACAATCAATTTTGATGGTAAAAATAAAACAAAATTGGAAAATAATGCATGTGGTGGCAATTTTGCATCAATATTTTTTGATAGAAATTTTCTCCAATAATTACAATTATTTTTAATGAGCATTGATCGTGTGTAGGGCTTTTTAAATGTGGCTTTAGATCCAAGGTATAAAAATACAAGGTATTTGTTCTCCTGTGACGTCATAACGAGTTTTTCACAACTCTTGCTTAAAACAATAAATTATTTATTAATTTAAATTTCAACAACACATATATTAAAAACGGCATGTTTCACAACTTTTGCATCGAATTGACAGATCAACATATGTACATCCGTCAGTGATATCGGTTTGACACTCAACGTTTTTCATATTTTATTTCATGCTAGATTTAAACCACACTATAATATTAGTCATCTGATATTATTTAAATTATTTGCTTTATTTTTTACAAATCTTTACTGAAAAACTAGTTTTCATCTACATATGTATGTATGTGTATGAAGCAATGTTAACATAGTGCTGAACTAATCTATCAACATAATGCCGAACAAACATCATATGCCAACATCAAACATACTCTTTTCGGAACAAAAATCGTTTAAAATCATAAGAAAAATAAATTAAACAAACAAAAACTAAAAAGAACTAAGCCAGTATTATTTTTATCTATGGAAAATATTATTAAGAAAGGAAGAAAAGCTAAAAACATTCTTCTCTACCACATTTCAAGGTCAATTTGATGAAAACTAAACACCATCTTGTCTTCACCTCCTGCTGTTCTAAATAAAAAAAAAAAACAATATTTAAGATGATTTCATAGCTAAGAAACCAACAACAAAGTCACACCATAAGGAATAACGATCGCATAATCAATTTCCCAAAGTGATCAATAAAATCGTTCTTCACCAAATCAATCGTTAACAAATAGCCCATAAATAACAAAAGAGAGAAAAACGATGAGTAGCTCGATGAGAACAGATAAGTACATCATCAGTAAAAATATTTTGTTTAA
This sequence comes from Dasysyrphus albostriatus, assembly GCA_946251815.1. Lineage (NCBI taxonomy): Eukaryota > Metazoa > Arthropoda > Insecta > Diptera > Syrphidae > Dasysyrphus > Dasysyrphus albostriatus. Next base: position 148,119,279 of record OX276336.1, read on the forward strand.
GCTACTACAAGCAATAAAATTTATGTATGTATGTAAATTGTTGACTCATCACTATATATTGTCATTTGTATTTCATTCGATTTTCCGAGCAACAACTGATTGACATAAACAATCGTTTTTATGACACTACAAATGTCAGAAGCTAAAATTAATTATGCTGAAAGATTTGCCAACTGCCAACTCTATTTTCTGAAATGCATCAGACTGATGTGCAAATAAATCCATTCATTTTTTCAGAATTGAGGTTGCTTGCTAGGTAGAAGTAAAAAGTTCTTCCAACTGCATTTGCTTAAACTAAAAATCACAAATTTTCATTAGATTGCTGACACTTAATGAGGAGAAAAACTATTTTGGATGCCAACTCAATTTGATTTAGATGTGTATTTGTGGAAATGATTTCATAAAATTGACAGAACTCCACCGTCACCGTGTAAGCGGATTACTTATGAGTAAGTAGTCGATGACCTAGAAAACTCGAATAGCGATCGTTTAGATATTTACTCGAAGGCAGGACTCTATAAAATATTGCGAACAGATAAGCTTCTTTCTACAATGTAGTAATTTATGTTAATATATACATATGGAGCCATCAAAAACATTAAAAGATATAGTTATAGTCAACGTGAGAATCAACTTTAGATGCACTTCTTTTTCATTGAATTGCATTCGGAAAAAAAAACCTTCAACATAAAAATATGGTCAGTTCCTTAACAGAGTAGACATTGAGTCTTCCAGCTTAAGCCACGTTGATTTAGCATCTGAATCTTGATTTATTTATCTCCATGCTTACTGAACCTGAATAATTCTTAAAATAAGAGACATTTTATTCATAATCAACGTCGAGAATAAATAAACCGCCTGAACTCTTCACAAAAGTGATTCACCAGACTACTTGCAGCATCAACATGTCACTTGAAATGCCAAAACTGTCAATTCATAATATTAGGGGCGTGAGTATAAGTGTGACAGCACGTATATAAAGTCATTTCAATTCTTCGAAATTTCATACAACAACAGTAGCTACATCACGCCCAAGGCCCCTCGTGCCGCAGCTAATCATAACTGAAGGCATCCAATTGAAAGGAAGAAAAGAAAAGTGCCAACAAGATGACAGTTGACAGATAGGGATAAGGCCAACCTCTATACTCATGGTTTTCATGATGAATGCATATTTATGGCACTAAACAAAAATTAGCAAAAAGTGCTGCGGGAGAAAAACAACATCTTGTAAATTGAAAAGATGAGTGATAGTTTCCGGTTCTGTCATATATAACTCCTTTCCACACTTAAAGCACTTGTAGTTCGCGTCATTTGCAAATATGCTCATAAAATAGTGTTCAATCAGCGGTGTTTTTTTTTTCATTCATTCAGAGATGCCCGTGGGAATCTGGTTTGTATTCATTTTCAAACACATGAATGGAATATTTATCAATAGCAATCGTGAGTGGATTTGATGGGGTAAAGTTTTTTTGAAGCAGAATTGATTTGGTTGTGCTCGTGACTCCATTTGGTTATTCTACAAACCACAATTGCTATATACAACTTATTTAACTGCATATAGTCAATTTTAAGTTTTATTTGTGGATTTGGACACTTTTTCTTTTCATCATTTCTATCTTTGAAACTGACCGCTTTAAAAAAAATTTCTTAGAGGCACCGTTAAAAGTGCTTTATTATTTGAATGTTTGTTCGATGATCCTGTAAAACAAGTTGTACAAACGTGGCATAAATTTTAATCCGTGGTTTATGAGTTTTAACTCACCGATTTCAGCGAGTTAAATGAGGTTCAAACGTTGGTTAAAGCACGTTATTGTCTATTATTATACATACTTGAACCTTGAACCATCGGTAAACCTCATAAAAGTAGTCGTAATCGGTGAGTTTAATTTGCTGATAAAAATTTTAACCACGTTTCTATAATGTTAAACTTGACCTCCTCTTAGTGAACAAATTCCGAGCTTTTGAGCCCTGGGTCTTAATTTTGTCAACGTTTTCCCCGTGCGCACAAAAAGTTGTGTAGGTAGGCACATTGATAGTTGCGGAATTAATTAAATCTTGAGGAATTGGGTTTCTTGTTTCACACATGACTTGTTCTTAACAAGATTTTGGCTTTTTTTGGTATAATTTGATATTCATTCATTTTAATGCAAAAAACTTTTGTTTTTTCATTACTGATGACATTGCATAAATAGCCCTGGTGCTTCCATAGTAGTTTATAAAATTGCATACCGTCTGTTCGTTTACTTCCCAAAGTTCTGTCAAAATTCATAAAAGAAGACCGAAATTGATGTAAATAAACGAACAGACTTTTCTTCTAGCATAAGGCCATATTTCCACCAAAGGCTTACCTCAGTTCAGATTTAATAAATCTATTTTTCACTTCTCAAAAGGATTTAAAAAAGATTTATTTTGACAGCACCTTTAAAAATCCAGATGGTGTTTCATTTTATTCATGAAGTGGAAGTGAAATTGAATGCTTCATTTGCAAAAAACTGAATGCAGCCACGAATGAATTCTTCAGCGCCATATAAGAATAGGTTAGTTCGATTAGTAAAAGTATTTGTCCAAGGAAGATTTAACAAGATAAATTTCTAATCTTCAAGATTTACGAATTAAATTTGTAGGCTTAATCTTCGAGATTTGAAGATGAGAGGTAAATCGTATTAAATCTGAGATTAGTGTTAGGTGGAAATGTATAGTGTAAGCTGTTCAATAGAGAGGTGTTTTTTTGTCAAAGTATTTTTGCCTAAGAAAATAATTTGCGGAGATAAACTTACCGCACTAAAACCACTGAGCGCAAAAAACACACTGAATTAGTCAGTAAAATATGAATGAGACCTGAGTCAGTGTCTCAGTCAGTGAGTCAGTGATCAATTTAAATGTATAAAATTATTTCTTTTTAGTAGACGAAAATTTGCATCTTTTAATCATAAACGAATTATTTAATAATCAAAATATTCATCTTGTTTGATCATAATACTTTTTTTATATTGACACTCCCAAAGAAGCTGTCGAACGAGCTGTGGCACTTAAGTATAAGTAAGATATGGTTTATCAATGTCAGGTATGGAAAATTCTTTCAAAACATATATTTATTTCTTCCAAAAAAGAAACCCCAAGGTCAGTTTGGTACCACATACACTGTACAGTACAAGCGCCTTCTTCCATTTTTAATAAAAATCCAATAGTTATCCTCTATATACCAAATAATCATGTCCAGGTTCCAAATTAGATTCGAAAATAATTATTATTGCATAACTCATTCAATATGCAAATTATACTCTTGCAATACCAATCAAAATATGTTTATAGACATCGAATGTCATCTACAAAATAATAAATTGCCGCTCCTTTTTACCATGACAATTTTATACTCTTGGCGCACACCATGTTTAGTCTTTCACAATAAATTGCACTTCCATTCATATATGTATGTAGTGTAAACATAATTTTGCAAAAATTAAAAATAAAATCAAATAATAGTTATCATTACGAATGTCATACTCAAAACGTCATTGGGGCAGTATGTTTTTTTATGCAACAATAACTGTTGTTGCTGCCTTAAATTTGATACACACACAAACCCATATGAAGCATAAGTTTACCTTAGTAGAGGATGAGCTGTCAAAAAAGGGAGTGCAACACCTGAACGTGACATAATCGAAAGACATTTCAATGAAAGCATTTGCATAGAAATATAAATTTAGAAAATTATTTTATTGAAAAAAAATGCAAGATTCAACTGTCAAGTCTTGCTTTGTAGGTATGCTTAAAGGTTTGCGTTGTTCTTCAAGACACGTCCAGAATGAATCTTGATATATTTTTTTCAGAAGTGGGATATCCAAACAACAAGCCATAAGTCTAAAGAAGAAAACGTAGGTATTATGCAGTTTGTGAAGGCTTTATATGTAAACATCAAAAGCTACCGGTATACTAACAGCTTAACTAAGACAGAATTATTATAGTCTTAGTAGGTTAAGTATTTATTATGTTTTTAGTTTGTTTTGTTTTTCGTTGCATTCGTTAATTTTGTTTTCATTGCTATTTTTACGTTTTGTTACATTCATTTGATTTCTGTCCCTTCACTTGTGGTTTTTGCATTCTGTACACCATTTTTCTTCAAAAAACTACGTTTCTCTGGGTTAAAATAACAGTTGTGTGATGATTAGAGCGTATTGTATTCTACAAAGGTAGCGCCATGCTCTTCGTTGAGTTTTTTTAATCACACCAAGACTTTGTCCAGTACAATGTTAGTCACATTACAACCGGATTAAAGAGAAAGGATCTACATACTCGTACATAACAGGTGTGTTCCACAACGAGTTTAAAACAGTCTGAAGCTGACAGATTTAGTGCAATCCCGTTCCACAAGTGAAATTTTGTATTTGCCCGCATTAAATCTGGCGGTCTGAAACTGTTTGAAAAAATTTTGGGAACAGGGTTAATGTTCATTTATTGTTTAAGAACTCAGGTTATGTCTATTTCACCGGATACAAGCAATTGAAATTTGCATCCGTTTTTCTGATAGAACTGTATTCATGATAAAAGGGCACAATATATTAAGTATACACCATCTGTCAGCTGTCAAATGTATTGTCAAATTTGAAACTATAGCCTATATACAAAAAAAATCTTTTACAATACTAACCAAGAGCTCTGTATAAAATCAGCTTATGTCAATGTCAGTCGTATAGCTTATTTGCTGATGTTTCTAGGTCTATAAGTAGATAGCAAAATTTTAAAACTTAACTAGATTTGTAATACTAAACGCTATTCTAAACTAAACTGACAGTTTGTCAATGAGATGGAAAATAATCTATAACACTTCCACAAAACGTTTGACTTGCCGCTTAGTTCATATCGAATGAAAGCAATAATATTAGAAAAATATTATTTTTATGCTAAAATTATCTCAACTGGGTTTCATTCCCCCTTTCTATAGAATAAACATAACTGTTTCGTTGTAACTTCATATCAATTGATGTTGTAAGATTTTCTTCAATGCTAAGCTAAACTAGACAAAACAGTTGTTGGGTAGGGTTTCGTTAGCGACCTTGAGTATATTATTTCATTCATTACTTTATTACGGAGTTAACACCCACAAGTCAGCTTAGTATTTACTTTTATGCATCTGTACCAGAGTCAGAATTAGAAACCATAATCATGCTACTGATTCATCATCAATTTAAGAATAAATTTGCATATGATTTGTGATCGAATTAACAACCGCAATTTTCTATTTCGCATCTGGCCAGACGCGCTGAACAACATGAATTAAAAACGGAAAACCTTCGCCTTTTTTTGTGATAGAATCTACGGTTTGAATTATTTTCTACCAATCGATATAGTAGTTAATTAGATACAGACATTTGTCAACCGAAGGTTAAATTTGTTTAAATTCTGTGCTTTAAAGCTGGATGACGCTATGATTTAACAATCTGGTATCAACTTGGTGATAGGCGGAATGTCGCGTCGCAACATCACAACCCTCCCGCTGTGCTTTCGTCCCCTGCACCGCTTACCTAAAGCGTCTATTAAAAAATTAACTTTTTACCCATACCGTAAAGATGATTGATTTTTTTTGTGGCATGCGACAAAAATGTCGTTTATCGCAAACATGGGAACATTACGGAACTGATTGAACAGCGGCGGCGCGACGCGCGTGGCGTTGACATTGACTCTGGATTAATTAAATATTATCTTCAAGGATTCCTACATGTTGTATTCATAGATCCCCATAGGGTCGTTAAATTTAATGTTACAATCGTTATTCATGTATGTATACTTCTTCAATCTATAATAATTTCTTCTAACAGGGCACGTAATCCAAGTGACCGTTAAGAAACCGTTTTAAATTGTTTTTGTTGAAATATTGACAGTGACAGTAGGTTACTGTGACAATTAACTGTCACTAAAGCTTCAAGGCTCTTATTTGACATCTATTCTATACATCAACATACTGCAGTCAATGAATTGTCGTTCTGCTATTCAAAGAAGACAGACGTCATTTAATTGTTATTGCTTAATTATACATAAAACATATACATACAAACAGACAATGTACATTATATGTAGATGTAGACGTAGAGTTTTTAGACACACAAGCTGCAAGACATATGAATAGATTAATTGTTATTTTATTGATCAATGACAGAGATCATTTCATTGGTAAAGAGAGCGAATAGCAAATTTTAGAGCAACACTGTCGCTAATTTTATTTTGTTGAATATGAATAAAATGAAATAAAATGTCAATTTATGAATGGCGAAATGTCTGTATGACCGAATAGCGGTTTATTAATTTGTAAAATTGGTATTTTTCTTTAATGTATTAGCATGATGTCATTTGTTTGTCTCAGTGATTTTTTTAAAACGTTGCGTCGTCTTAAAATATTGAAAAGATTTTATCACATTTTTGTGATATTAAAAAAAAATATTTTTTTCTATGCTTTATAATTTATAAAAAAAAAATCATAATGGGAAAGGTTAATGATGATTTACTTCAAAAACATTTAGGGTCTTAGTCCTTGAAATTTAGTTTTTATTGTTTTTCTAATGAAAAACAAGAATTTTAGAAACAAAATTAAAAATCAAAATTTATGTGATTTATTTTTGTCGTAAAGTCTAATTAAAAGAAATTAGTTCAAAATTTCTGGATTTTTAAAACAACAAATTGATTATAGATGTTCCACATGAACAAGATAAAAGTCGTAAGTTTTTTAAAACAACAAATTGATTATAGATGTTCCACATGAACAAGATAAAAGTCGTAAGTTTTAAATATAACAATTTATCTACTTTAATTTTATTTAATCTTATTTAAGTTCTTTTTGTTTACTTTCACTGCCCATGACCATGCTTAGATTGTGACTCATTGCCATGACCACTGTTTTGTGGGTGGGTGAAATCAGTGAGAGGAAAAAAGCTCTCCACCAATCTCACCCCTTAACTCATAGTCTTATGACGTAGTGGGCAGTCACAGGGTCCATTTCTACCAATTTTAGGTTAGTTACATTTTTTTATATGAACTTTGACAGGACTTTGGAAAGGGCTGTTTTCTGAAGTAAACGACCAAGGACCCTCACTTCAGGAAGCAAAATTTGAGTGAAACTTAACGAAACTCTCAAGTTGGACGATACACATGCTTAAAATATTAAAAATTACCAAAAACTAGGGAATTCCCACCTTTTGACACAAAATAAGTATGTTCCCTAAAAGTGGCAAATTGAAATTTAAACCGAAGGTGCGGCTAATCAACACTTTTTTTTAAAGATATCAATTGTTATTTCCCAACATGCGCTTGGCATCTGGAGGTGCTTCGGCAAACTTCTTTCATTTTCAAAATATTATTAATTATCAAAAAAGTGGAGGTTCCACCCATCGACATAAAAAAAAGTATCTTCATCTTGTTATTTTGATGATGGAAATTTTTGAAGCAATTTACGTTTTTTTTTTACCGTTTTCAACCGACTAGGAGCAATTTTTTTTAAATGGCGCCCAAGCGACAGTATTACTACACTGACTCCCAAGCTAAATTACATCCTTAACTGCCTTTCACATGAGCTGCAAATAGTTAACTGCAGATTGGAGTTTCGGATCAGATGAGTGATTGCCGACAGGCGCGAATTGTCATACAAAATGAAGCCTGATTTACAATGCGACGAGGAAACGAGACGTGAACGTGATGAGATCTCGTCGTTTACGTCAAATGACTTTCAAGCAATGATAGCATACAAAGGTATACACAGTGCAGCGTATTTTCCCTCCGTTTCTTGACAGAGCATCAGGAGAATAAAATTTAAAAAGTATTCCTCACATAGACGTCAAAACAACTCCTTTTCTTTTCTTCTTATGTAATTTACTACGACAAGTTAATTTAGCAAGCGAGTTCAAAAAAATGTCTGCTTCAGTTCTTAAGGGAAAAGGGACAAGAGGAATTTTCAAGAGGAATCCTGTTTATATATCTGAACCTTCTGAGTCTTCTGAGATCTCAGAAATATAAACTGGCTAAGTGTATAACCATTATCAATAAGTAGCTTGTGATTTGTTTTTTTTTCGAATTCCTACAAAGCCTGAGATTAAAGGAGAAAGGATGAGTACCATTTAAGCTTGCACATTTCTTACTTTCTTAGTCAGAAATTTGTCTTTAAAATAAGTCATTTATGTCAATTATAGAAGTTTAAGTCGTGACTCTGTGTCATTTATTACGATGTATAACTCAGGGCTTATATACCTGCAACATATTACCTTTCTCTTCAATCTCTCTCCAATTTCAATGCATCATTCAGTTAAATCAACGACGACGTATAGATGAAAGTGTATAGATAAGAAAAAAAACAATGTCACTTGATCTTTATTTTAACCAACACAACAACATGCATTTAATCAGGAAACATGTTCTTCATTTCACGCATTATGAAGAATCTTATTTATTCCAATGAACAAAGAAACACCCTGAATGTCTTCAACATTTATTTCCTCATTTATCTTGTCAGAAATCCAAAAAGATTCACGACAAATCGATTAGCTACGCATCCTGATCTTGAGATGCATTTGCAGCAATTCTCGGCGCAAATAGTCTAGAACTAACATCCAATCCAATCAAAAATGTCTTCATTTAAAGTGAGCTCCAGTGCAGGGTGCTATACGAAGTGTGTCTAGTCAAAGTTAATTATCTTGTCTCCACTTTCTGCTTCTTGGAGAACAAGCTCCTATCGCTTCTCGCTTGGTTGCATCAGGTGTCGTCGTGTAGACGATCTTGGCATTTTGCCTGTTTCGAATAGTGGAGACTATCATTGCGTCTGGCACTTCAAGTGTTCGTATCGCAAGTAGACCGACGCATTTTGATGTCAGAAAATTGTCATGATCCTTATCATGTTTGGCTCAGGTCTCACGTGGTAAGATGTTTTCTACGTCAGTTTTTTTTTTTTTTTTAATCACCTTCATTGTACGGTACGTTGGTGCAGCTCAATATAGTTCGAATAAATGCATGATGCCACGCAGAACTGACAAACATTCACAGGTGTTAACCCCGAATGGCATTTTGTCATCCCATATTAATTGTTAGCCAAAAATATATCCCGAAGATGCAAACATCAAGGAAATGAACCGAAAATAAAATAGTATTCGCATCGCACGCGAATCATCGTCAGTCATCGCGTTTAAGAATAGAAATTTATTCGCAGAACTTGTTAATGAGATTTTTTTTAATGCTATTGCATCGGAGAGAATAGCGGGTGCATTGGGGAGGGTATAACGACCTTAAGGCGCCTTATTTGTGATTGTAAGACGCCAGCAATGTTGTCGAGTGTCATTTACAATCAGATTTTTTTCGTTACACAAAAATAGCTATGATGCATTACCAGAATAACAATGCTAGAAAAAAGAAAATAGAAGAGTTTAAGAATTTGTTTTTGGCAAATGATTTTAGATGATGATTTTGTAGAAGATAATTTTTCAAATATTCAATGATCGTGAAAATGTTGCCATTTAGTGAGGGATGGATTAAATAAATATTATTAGCAATCCAAATTGGCAAAGAACTCAAACATTGATGGATATTAATTTTAATACAAAACACTTTAACAAATTGATGACTCATGCCGTATTGAGGCAAGTAACAAATTGCCGTAATTTCTTCAATGTCCTTGCCATTAATGACATAAGCGTGTAAATCTTATAAATATTTGTCATTGTTTTCATTATTAGAAAAATAATACTGTCAAATGGCATTAAATATTGCCATTTAAATGTGTAAGCCCACCGACCATTTTTCAGATAATGACAATTTGCAATAAAGAATGAACTTTCTCATTCTTGCCAGTATTATGTCAGAGGACAAATATTTCGTGTAAGTACATGTTATCTTGCCAGATTTACACGTGTGACAAATTGCCATTAATTTATGTCATTTAAGTGTCTATTTCGTTACTAAAATTTTGTACAGTGAAACTTTCAAACTACGTCGTACTTCTTTTTAAACGTTGTTGTTTTCTCACTCAAAAAAGTAGCAACCAAGAGAGCACAATGAGAGAGACACAAATTTCCCCTCCATGGACAATTTTGCAGCTTTCTCCACACAAATTTCTATGTGCCGGAAGTTAACTACTACTGTCGGAACAGGTCTGAGTTTATTTTTTGTTTGTGTTTAAAGATTTGTCTTTTGTGTCTGATACATTTTATACACAGAAATGGTTCAGAGCGTTTCTTAACTTTGAAGTAAGTTTTATACCCTCTCTCAACAATTTGGCAGTTTTTGAACTTCGTGTTATAAAAGTAACCAAATATACCTAATGATAAAATCAAATCATTGATTACATAAAAGCTAAATAATTGCGTTCTAATGCTCTGTCATCATTCTGGCAATCGCGAGAATAAGCAAGTTTATTCTTTATTTTTATTAAAATGGTCTTTTTAAAATGGTGTCACTGTGCATTTTCATGGCTTAATTTTAAAGGATCGATTTATTCAATGGCAGTTGGCTCTGTCATTTATTTTATGGTAAATATAATGGCAAATTCGTAAGCCATGGCGTTAAAATGGCAGAAAAATCACCCGTGCAAATCCGGCATGGAGTTAACGAATAAATCGCAAAATGTCACTCGTATAAAGAAGCATTAAAGCACCGTGGATGCAATTTCACGGGGTCAAAACCTCCTGCCTTGTTTGGAAAATGTTCATGGAAGTGTAAATCAATGAATTCATAATTTTAAGACATTATAAAATAATCGTACTCATGCAAAGTTGTCGTAAACGAAGAAAAGTTGTTAACTGCTGCTGCGCAAATCTGTCCAATTTTCCATTAAAATTTTTACAGATTAAGAAAGTTTAAAATTTACTACGTTTTACATTGGCTTTACACTGCCGTAAATAAACAAATTATTGAATTAAAAGTTGAAATACAAAACAAATATTGTTTTACAACTTTATTGTTATTTTGAATCCCTAGAATTAGGAATTCCAAACAAAAAAAAAACATTATTTTTATGGTTCTTGATTCAGAACCATAAAAAAAATTCTCTTAAATCATGCATGAATCGTTTAGGTAAAAAAAGAATACTACCTATATGTTCATCAAAACCAACTTACTCGTTTGTTGGTTTGTTTGGGTGATAATTTGTTGACAAATAAAATTCCCTTTGATGTGCGTTTTTTTTAATTTAATTTTATATTTTCATTTTTTACTAGTGGGTGTCTGCGTGACTCAAGTTCATACTATTGAAAAATTTTGTTGACCAATTTAAAAAAATTCAGCGCTTTTGTGTCAAGGTCGAACAAATATTTTGTTTCTATATAATAATTAAGAAGAGCATTTTGAATTGAAATCTTACATCATTGATTGTTCTTTGGAATTTCTTCTTTTTATTTTAAAGTAAGACACTGCGAATTGCGAATGGTAGTGAAATTTGACACGAATTGTGATACAAAATGAACCAGTGGAAAGGTGCTAAAAAAATTGAGGTTAAATTCGATACCTTCAGTTTAATAATTAGGTCGTTTGGAGTCATGTACCTACATACGATACTTGCCTTCTACTCAAATTGTCCATACTCGATGGGAACGAAATACAATAGTTCGAATAAAGATCCAACCGAAAACGGCATACATTCGTTTCGTAAATCAAGAGTTTTCCGTCTACAGAATAAATGATGTTTAACTCACTTCAAAGTGATAAAGGCAATCATTCTTGGAACTTCACTCAATTTGAAGTAGTCTTTAGTTACTATCGGTATAATATAAAAACGGAATTTATAATTATTTAAGACTAAAGTCGAACTGCGCAAACTATTATTTCAAAATTTTGAAGATTAATTAAAAGCATTCCATTTCTTGATAATGTTTTTGAACATAAAATGAAAACTGCCAAACACTTTAAACTCAACTACAACAAGAAATAATTGAAACTATGAGTTGAAGTATTACTTGAATGTGCTTACAAATAATGTTGATTCGTAATATTTGTCTTAAGTTGTAATTCATTAAAGTTGATTTATTTATCTTTGTCTCTTTCGCTTTAAACATTTTATTTGTCTATTCCACTTCAAGATGAATAGATATTACTATGTCAATTGTACTTGATGCCATCACAAAATACTTTCCTTCTCAATTTGTTCAATCAAAAGTATGTAGGGTAACAAACAAACCCCAATCACTTTCATGTCTTGAATTGCATTCTCTTAAAAACAACAACAAGGTCATTTTTGACTGTCAGTCGGGACAGTCCATTCATTTTGTTTTGGTTTATAAATACAAACAAACGTAAACCATCGCGTTATTTACAAATTCATTCAGTGTTTTCATTTAGCGATAATTTAAAGCAAAATGTTGTGCAACCAAAGTGCAAAGAGCAGCGTCTTCCTTTCACATTTAATTACCGAAATATTTCGATTGGAACGCAAAACGCATTCGAATTTTATGTTAGGCGGGATGCTGCCACTGCCACGCTGCATCCGTCTCTTAAGCAAATTGGCACGAATTCGCAATTGAAAAAAAAAAAACAGAAACAAAATATTCATTAAATTTCCGAAGATCAATGTTGGCTATTGTCCACATATTCACATATTGAGGAAGAGAGATAGAGAAACATATATATGTATGTAGGTACCATGAGATCATCTTGAAACAGATCCTCGCTATTGCGATCATTATCTTCTAGATTCTATAAATGTTTTTGTAGACTAGACGCTCAATAGTTTAATAATAATTAAAATAAGTCGATGAAAATGTTTCGCAATCAAGTTGATTATGGGAATAATTGAACTGATCATTATTACATGATTAGAAAACGCTTACAGAGCAATTCGGTATTAGATTATAGTAATGTCAATCAATTATTCAATTACATGCATGTATGTAAAGAGACAAATTGCGAATTTAATAATAAATGTATGGAAATTTCAGTACTACTTAGTTTTCTGTTCACATATTTACTTATATACTAATGAATTCACATTCGTTTTCGTCGACATTATCCCACAAATAAAAAGTTCGTAAAATTTGAACGAAAGAAGAAGAGTGTTCCGTTATTCTTTCGTGAATTTATTTGTAAGATTTTTATAGCGAAATGTAATAACTTAAAAGATAAAAAAAAATAAAGTTTGAAAGTTATAAAAGTATTACGCCGCATTTATACATTCGTTCTTCATTCGGTGAACGTTGTTCCACAAACAACGAGCTAAGTTTATCGGAAATTCAAAACGGCTTTGAATTTCTTAGTTGTTTGTATTTGGTGTAACCATTTACACCTTTGTTGTTCCGTGATAAAACCGAAGGTCTTGCTCACCGACTCATCTCACTTCACTCGCAAAAGTGATTAAGCTATTTTAGTGTGATGAGTAAGTTCGAATTTAGTTTCGAACATGAAACAAAGAAGAAATATAAAAGAGACAAATTCTACCTCTTTTTCGCCGCACTCATTACGTTTGATATTCTGTTTCACAAATACAACAGTTTTAACATTATGGAATCTTAATAATGGAGTATCTTTGATTTCAGTAATTTTTTTTTTTGTCGTTATTAAAGTTTAATATGAGTTTTCACCCTTGAAGACTAAAATGTTTATGGTGTCAAAAGAGAATAGAATATAATTTTATTTAATATACCATAATAATAAAATGAGATTTAAAGTATCAATAAAAGCTTAGATATTTTTATCTACGTTGTTTTTTTATTTTATTTCCTATCGATGAATAGGTGTGACAAAGTTTCTTGCAAAAAAAAACACAAATACTTGTCCAAAATTGTAATTTTGCCAACAAATACACCAAATCACTGCTGAAATATCTGGTGAGCAATCTGACATTTCATTTCACTTGCCCACTCACTTACATTTACTAGCTAAATCGATTTTGGACGAAAAGTGACTCATCTCATTCACTTTCTGCGGCTTTGAACTAGCTAAATCCCGACTCGGCACAGAATGAAATTTTTCGTGTTAATTCATTGTTTCATTTTTTATGCAAGTTTTTGTAACGCATCAGCAACATACTAGGCTTTAGATTTAAGTCATTAGATGAATTCATTTACTTCACATTATAGTACTATTTTATTTAATAGAACTTTGAACTAAAATTTATATAAATGGACAGTTTTTGGAAAGAAAGTAACCAAAACACCGAAAATATCTTCTTTTTATTATTTTTTTCTGTGTAGAAAATAGAAAAAATATAGATATGGGTAGGTTTTAAGGAAATTTAATAAATAAAGAATATCCATATTGGTTTTGAGTCTCCCTTAAAGTTGTGCATGATGCACTTTTATTGTGACTTTACTTTTAACTTATTTATTTCCTTGTTTAAAAATAGTAAATTAAACTAGAGACTAAAAAGTCTGATTTTAAACATCCAACCCTATTTCTCCATAGAAAAATCTCGATTTTTCCTGAAATCTCTTATGCAGATTGCAATCGATATAAGAAGTCGGAAAATAGATTTAATTAACATTACATAATGATAATATATTGTTTGTGCAACTGGGTCATAAATCAACAAATCAAGACAAGTGCCGCGCCGAAGCGACCGAGTCCACTTGAACTTGCATTCTTGCACCATCAATAAATTTATTAAACATCGCTGCCGATCAATTAACGCTCTTATGTCAATACGAATTAAACGTGTTCTCAATAAGGAATATAGTGAGTGGCGAGCGCGTTTTATAACACCACGCACTCATTTAAATATTTATTTACATCATCATCCAATGTCTGGTTTAACTCTGTCTGCTAGATATTTAGTTCAACAAAAAAATAAAAGGAACAGGCCCCAATTTCAAAGTGTTGATTTGGTCTGATTTAATATGATCCAGGGTCATTGGTGCATTGCATATACACCCAGTCAGGTCGTAAAATGTATTCACACTTCAGTGAATGCTAACAAGTCCCAAAAAATATTTATTCGAAAACTAAACACTCAAAATACATATTTCTGTTGTATAGCTGCACGAATTCTTGAGATACATAATTGCAAGTAGAGAGAAAGCTAATGTAAAATGTCGCATTCAAATTTAAAAATGCAACCAAGCACGAAAGGGGTGCTAAGAGTAAATAGTTTTGTGTGTCTGAACGAAAATCATAATAAATAAATGATGATTAGGTATTTCAAATATGTGTCAGTAATAAAAATGTATAAATGAAGGTACTATAAAGCATCAGATTAAATTTTTGTGGGAATCATAAGCATAAGAATTTTAAGTGATATTTTTATTATTTGTTTACAGAGAGCAATATGTATACAATGTATCAGTATTTAATTGAGCTCTGGCATTATGCACTTTAAGATGTTGACTTTTGATTAAAATTCTTATCGCTTTTATTCTGATAGTGTTTTGTTATGATTTAATGGGGATCGGCGCCAAGGAATTAAAATTTAACTTTTGACATCTCACATCTATTAGTACTAGATTTTTTATGTTGATACTAATTTTTTAACAACGCATACAAATGGAAATATTTTGGTTTGGTAACTTGATATCTTGCTTTTGCAAGATTTTTTGATTCAAATCGAATGAAAACATGATGACTTACAAATTTTTCCTGATCACTAAAACTGGTTCCTTAACTGAAGTCAAAGAGAGTTCTGTAATCCTGTGCATTCAAATTTTCATTTCTGTTTCCATTTAGTTATTTAAAAATTTTGTCCATATATCATCCTTAAGAACACTATTTTTGTAAGATGCATTACCAATATCGTATTTCATAAATGTACGCAAAAAATTGAAATTACTTTACCTTCATACTGTATCAATCAGGAACTCAGAAATAAATTGTAATTTCATAGAATAGTGCAGTGAAGGCGAACCAATGGCACGCGTGCCAATGGTGGCATGTACTGAAATCATATATATATGCACGTTATTAACTTAGAAATCCGATCGCAGCATCAGCTTTCTACATGTAGAGTTTTGTTTTCTTCTTATAAATTTTTGAAAAAGTCGGCGTTTGCTATTTTGAAAGTATTTTTGTCTATCTATAGGTGTGACGTGTGGAAATTCATATACCAACAAAAAAATCAAATAAAGTTATTGACTTAGGGTTGTCCAAATGTTACTTTTACTATAACTTTTGAGTGGTGTGTTACGATTAAAACAAAAAACTAAAAATCTTCCCAGAAAAAATGTATCACAATTTATTTTTCTTCACCAAAAACCATCTGATGGTAGATATCAATCAAGATTTCTATAAGTTATCTTTTTTTTCTCTAAATTAAAAGCGACAACTTATTGTCATTTTTGCAAATCACGAATAAATTTTAATTTAAGTTTTAAACAATCTTAACTCGCATTCAACTGTCAAAAATGTCTATTATTATCTTAAAAACTCATTAAAATGAATTGATAAATTATTAAAAAAAAAAAATAGGACTTCAAAAATGTCTGAATGTTTTATTAGTTCAACCTTTGAACTGTCGCGAACCATTTAATTCCCAGAAATTAATATAACATAGAATTGCGACTGATTCTTATTTGGTGGCAGTGGCTGGGCTGTTTTAGTCGTCACTCAAATGAAGTCACCATTTGATAATAATTCATAATTTAAGTTATGTGTTTGATACCAAAAGAACCATTTATGAATGCAAATTCTTCAACTACATTAGCTATGTCGACTTTGAACTGAAATTTATATTTATCAATAAAGACTTTCATAGTTAAAAACCTTAAAATTTAAATTTGTTCATTCATTGACTATGAGATGAGAGATGAAATGCAATTGAAATTCAATTTAAAATGGTACCCTTTTTTCCAATTATTACCCATAAGTGACCTCATTTTGAATAAAATGAATGAAGGAAGCATTGAGACTCATATGAAATTAGTTGAAGAAGCACTTAAGATATCCGAAGTACATTTATAGAAGATGGCTTAAGGTATTGGACACCCATTAAAACGTACATACAATCATACCTCAATATGTATCAATTTTAATAGACTTGAATTTTATAAGGGTCTACACACACTGTTATGCTTATATACCTACTTAAGTTACCGGATATCCAATTTCAACTATTTTCCTATTTGAATGAATGGTAACGGTATAAATTCAACTTCCATGAATCTTTGTGATTTGTGGAACTCTCTGTATTATATGTTTTGTAGGTTCGTGATAGAATATGTCCTATCGATGTAAATATACTCGATATCTCAATCGACCTATAGGGAAGAGGCGAGAGATTTAATGGATGTTTCATTTGCAGTGTAGCTTCTTGGGAATTATGTTTGTAATACATAAGAGATGCTTCACGTAAAAGGTCAGTCTTGTATTTAGGTTCACGTTTATGGTTTTGGGAAGTAATAGCAGTCATTATGTTCGATTAGATAAGGGTTGTTTGGCAGGCATTTACTTCGAGAGTTATGAGTTGACTAACTTTCGTTTATGTATATAAATGTAAATAATCCACATACATTTATCTTCATAACACCTTGTGGATAAACATTTAATCAATAAAGGTAATGTAAAGAATTTGATTGAACTTAAAATATTTTGCTGAGTCTTTTGCTGTTAATTAAAAATTTTATTTCTATAGTAAGCCTCAAAAAATTTTTTCTACAAAGCACATTCAAATTTTCCTGTAATTACGTTGCATTAAGAAATAGGTGAAAACAAATCAAACGCTCTTAAATCAATGTGTTGGAATAACAGCTTTGAAAGAAAAATGAAAACGCAAATATTAATGAGTAAAATTTTGTTTTATTTTTTTTTTAATTATAGTTTGTCTTTCAAGTTGTTGCCAATCTTTTAAATAAGTAGTGTTAGGGTCAGTTGGGATAAATTTAAACATGGGGTAAACGTAAACAGTGGCCATTTTAGCACTTAAAACCTACCTGAAGGCTTCCTTCATAGAAACAAAAAATTAATATTTATGGGGTTTTCTTTTGGTGACAAAACTTGATTTTTTTTTCCCCTTCCGATTTGTCAAAACACAGATTTTGACAGTAAAAGCCTTCCAATAAGTGAAAAAAATCAATTTTTTATTTGATCGAAAATCAAATTTGTAGATCTTACACACCATTACACACCAGAACAATTCACAGCCATCAATTTGACATAAGATAAAAACAAAAAAATCAATCTGCAATCGTATACCATTCGCGACGAAAAAAATCAATTTTTAGATCAAAATCTGAATTTACCAAAAGAAAACCCCATTAAAGTCACACGACCGGTGCACTCAATGTTCTGAAATCATCTTACAGATTTCACTGACAATATCAGTTGTGAGCAGAACTTGGTTTTGGAAAACATAATTTTATTTCGTGCATGTATTTTAGTGTCTAAAAAAGAAACTAGTTGAACTAAAGCGAAAAAAGATAAAACTGTGCTAAATATTTATTTAAAAGGGCTTTGAAGTAGTTTATTTAATTTGACAGCGCTTTTATGTGCCCTTTAATAGTCTTTTTGTCATGTGCACATTAATCCCAATAATAAAAGTATATGGGATAGATGTAAATCAGTTTTTGGGGTAAATGTAAACTGCCATTTCACTACAGCTTTCTTGGAATAAACCCATTCCCAATGTTTTACATTCATTTAAAATGTACTATGGAGGAACTCCTTGTTCAATTTAACATAATTTATTCAAGAAAAGCTCTCAGAGATTTCAATAAAAATAAAATTATCAGTGATATATGTAAGTCGGTTTAAACACCCTCAAACATCGATTTTGACCTAAAAATTGCTAAATTACTTAAAATTTTTAAGAAAATTTATCCCAAGTCTTCAGAAAAACTGCCTGAGCTTTATTTTGGGTTGTTTATTTCACAACAAAGATATTAGTATATGTTCTTAAAATTGATTTGCAAAGATTTCTAATGCAAACTGCGTTATGCCCTCAATTTTTATCTTGTTTTGGGTAAATTTAAAGAGGTTAAACCTAAAATATAGGGTGAAACTTTTTTTGGAACACTAATGTTACAATATCTCGAAAAATAAAATAATAGAGCTATTTTGACCACAGATTCTTCAAAAACTCTAAAGTGCTATTTTTTCTATTCATTTTCATAAGCGGTGCATACAAATTTTTAAGAAAATTTATTTCTTATATGAGAAAAATTCCTTCATGGGGTATATGCAAACATTCAAACAACTAATTTTATTTGTCAAATTCATGGCTTTTTATCAAAGAAAATTCATATTCGTTTGCTTTAACTAAGTTCCTAGCACTCAGGAGACACAAGTTTAGTGTCCCCATTTACCCCAGTAATTTTTTTTTTTTGAATAAGGGGGAAATATAAACAAGGCAAGGTTAAATGTAAGCACCTGTTTAAAAGTTAAAATTTAATATTTTTAATTATTTAAAAAAATTAAATAATTTACTGTAGAAAATGCAAAAAATGTCCCCATTCATCCCAACCAACGCGAATGCGGAACGGTTCGCAGCGAATAATTCACAATAGTACAAAATATGACAAATACACAACGCTAAACAACAACAAAAATTCGCCATCGCCGCGAACTCGCGTTGGTTTGGGAGAGCCTTTAAAGTTAAAAGTAAAGCTGTAAGCAATATGGCGCAACAAATGTGTTATTAAAGTTATTAGTTTACAAGCTTGACACCACTTATGTATAAAAGGCATTTTTACTAGGCATTTTTCATTGGTAAATGTATAGGCAACGCAGCAAACAAAAGGCGTTTTTTATTGATTAATGCATTTTATATATATTTCAATCTTATTAAGGCTCTCCCAAACCAACCTAAATTCGCAACAACGGTGATTTTTCGTTGTTGTTTAGCGTTGTGTATTTGTCATATTTTGTAATACTGTGAATTATTCGCTGCGAATCGCTCCGCATTGGCGTTGGCTTGGGAGAGCCTTCAGCGAAGTAAAATGTTAAAATAAAAATCGTAATGTTTTTTTACTTATTTCAATCTTTTAACCCATATTATGCATGTAAACATTTCATTTTAACTAATATAACTTGACATTCAAAAGGCAATACTTTTCCAACACATCCCTTAAGTTATCCCAAAGTGAATTGGATTTTAGAAGGTATTTTATTTGTTTGTTTTCGATTATAATCAAATAATTAGGACAAAATGTAGTCTGAAAGGGCAAAAAAGTGAAACAAGGAAGAGAATTATCAACGCCGCAATAATGCAAATTGGATCAAGTGCCATTGAAACCATTTTAAATTCATTATTGTTTGCATAAATTATTTTTTTTCAATAACAGCTGATCTTTGATAAAATGCCATTGATACCAACTTTGAGATTTTAAGTAAGAGTGGATTGTAAGCAAATTAGAACAAAGAAAATTCTTGATGCGTTGTTTGCTGCTGCATTTGTAACAGCATCAGCTGCGTCACGCATCACCATTTGCAAAAAAGCAGCGATGCGGAAACATTTGACGTTTATGAATTTACGCATTAGGTGTGTTTTATTATCTTCTATCGGGAGCGGGATCTGGATCCTGATTCACTTTTAACACGTAATACAAAAACAAAATAATGGGAAATTTTCAAAATTTTTCTTGTAACACGTGTTAAAAATAAATCCAGATACAGATCCGGATCCCGATAGAAGATAATAAAACACAGCTATCTATTAAATTTTATAAAAAAGTGATTTGGGTGCAGTAAAGCCTATAAAATCAAATTTTGTGTATTCAAATTAATGCTCTGGAAAAATTATAGCAAATCGAGTTTGAGTCATCCATTTGGCTCTAGGTAGATGTTCAGGGGTAAGGCATACAAACGAAACGCAGAGACCTATGAAAAAACTCACTTTTATAAAACTGCTCAATCATCGCTAGAATTACTTTTAACGTAAGCTGCGACTTGCGAATGTGAAAAAGTTTTTTTAGGAAATTCCAAATATCAACTAATTACTTTGCTAAATTGGTTACACTTTTTGACATAGTGAATAAACCATCATATCTACAATACAAAAAAAACACCTAAAAATAGTTTAAACTGTTATATTCATGAAATGTCAAAATTCGTAACCGTTCGCAATTTGTAAAATAAACTCGGGTGCTCGGCAACTCTTTTTCTTTCGTTAAGAGCCTTTCACATGAGCCGCGAACGGCGAATAAATTTGCTAAGGCAATTCCAAGCTCAAATATCTATAATCCTTGTTTTTACTATTTGACAAACTCAATAAGCGATCCTATCAGTAGTTTAAAAAAAAAAACACGGCCTAAAACTAGTTTAAATTTAGCATTTCTATATTTTCTACACGACCAACGAAATTTTCTTCGAATTGTCAAACACTTTTCCACAACATCAAAGACGCATTTCACAAATCAGCGAATGAAAGATTCGCTCGCATTTAACCTCAATTTTTGTAAGCTTCTATTCTACTTGCTCATTTCGCGATCAATCATGTGAAAAGGCTATCCCAAACCAACGCGAATCCGCAGCGACGACGAATTTTTGTTGTTGTTTAGCGTTGTGTATTTGTCATATTTTGTACTATTGTGAATGATTCGCTGCGAATCGCTCCGCATTCGCGTTGGTTTGGAAGAGCCTTCAGCGGAGTAAAATGTTAAAATAAACATCGTAATATTTTTTACTTATTTCAATCTTTTAACCCATATTATGCATGTAAACATTTCATTTTAACTCATATAACTTGACATTCAAAAGGCAATACTTTTCCAACACATCCCTTAAGTTATCCCAAAGTGAATTGGATTTTAGAAGGTATTTTATTTGTTTGTTTTCGATTATCATCAAATATTTAGGACAAAATGAAGTGCGAAAGGACAAAAAAGTGAAACAAGGAAGAGAAATATCAACGCCGCAATAATGCAAATTCGATCAAGTGCCATTGAAACCATTTTAATTTCATTATTGTTTCCAAATATTAATTTTTTTCAATAACAGCTGATCTTTGATAAAATGCCACGGATACCAACTATGAGATTTTTAGTAAGAGTGGATTGAAAGCGTATATCGGGCTTGCATTGCTGGGCTCGCCATAAGTTACCAAAAGGCGCAAATTTCAAACAAATTAGAATAAAGAAAATTCTTAATGCGTTGTTTGCTGGTGCTATTGTAACAGCATCAGCTGCGTCACGCATCAGCATTTGCAAAAAAGCAGTGATGCGGAAACATTTGGCGTTTATGAATTTACACATTAGGTGTGTTTTATTGGCCGTGTTTTATTATCTTCTATCGGGATCCAGATCTGGACCTGGATTAACTTTTACACGTAATACAAAAACAAAATAATGGGAAATTTTCAAATTTTTTTTTGTAGTACGTGTTAAAAGTTAGTCCAGATCCGGATCCCGATGATGATAAAACACTGCTAATAAAACACAGCTATTTATTCAATTTTATAAAAAAGTGATTTGGGTGCAGTAAAGCCTATAAAATCAAATTTTGTGCATTCAAAATAATAGTTATGCTCTGGAAAATCAAAAAGCAAATCGAGTTTGAGTCACCCATTTGGCTCTAGATGGATGTTCAGGGGTAAGGTATACAAACGAAACGCAGAGACCTATGATAAAACTCACTTTTATTAAACTGCTCAATCATCGCTGGAATTACTTGCAACTTGCGAATGTAAATAAATTTGTTTAGGGAATTCTAAATATCAACAAATTATTGGTTAAACTTTTTGACATAGTGAATAAACCATCATATCTACAATAAAAAAAAACACCACCTAAAAATAGTTTAAACTGTAATATTCAGCATTTTTATATTTTCTACTAAACCGCAACAAGATTTTTTCTGCAAACTGTCAAAATCTTCGCTATCCACAACGGCGAATGATAAATTCGGTAGAATTTGTCCTCAATTTTTTAAGAACGCAATTTGCAAAATAAACTCGGGTGCTCGGCAATGCTTTTTCTTTCGTTAAGAGCCTTTCACATGAGCCGCGAACGGCGAATAAATTTGCTAATGCAATTCCAAGCTCAAATATCCACAATCCTTGTTTTTACTATTTGACAAACTCAATAAGCGATCCTATCAGTAGTTTAAAAAAAAAACGGCCTAAAACTAGTTTAAATTTAGCATTTTTATATTTTCTACACGACCAACGAAATTTTCTTCGAATTGTCAAACACTTTTCGCAATCCACAACATCAAAGACGCATTTCACAAATCTGCGAATGAAAGATTCGCTCGCATTTAACCTCAATTTTTGTTAGCTTCTATTCTACTTGTTCATTTCGCGATCAATCATGTGAAAGAAATCTCAAAATTCGCGACCATTCATAGTACGCGATTAGCAGCTTATGTGAAAGGCGCTTTATGTTTCTATTTGTCGCTTCTTGACAACTTGTTGAATTTCATCACAAAATGCAAAACGTCAATAATAAACAAAAAACAAAACAAAACAAATTCCAAGCACTTCACAACCAAATGCAATCATGAATGAATAATAAAATCTTTTCTATAAATTCAGTTAACCCGATATTCTCAATTTCATAGTTTTTCTTTCCTTCATCAAGAAACTACATTCCATACCGGATTTTTGCTATGACCAGATTTCATCATGATATAACCATACCTGAAGTCTATAATCATCAGCTTGAAGAACAAAAAATCATAAGATTCTGGCAGAAGGAGAAGATTTTCGAGAAACTAAAGGCGATCCGACGAGAAAAACATGATGGTAAGTTCTCGTTTTATAATGCACCAGTATCATGCAGTGGACCTCCTCATTCTGGACAAATTTTGAATAATGTAATCAAGGACGTGCTGAAGCGTTATCATTATCAAAAAAATTTTCGAGTAGAGAGCTCATTCCGTTGGAAAAGTCATGATTCCCGCATTCAGCAAGAAGTGGATAGGAATCTAGGAATCACACATGGGAATTTGCAGAAAATTGATATCAAACTTAATAACGAACAATGTCGGATAGTTTCAGAGGAGCACACCGCCGACTGGAAGCCTGTATTTGAAAGACTGGGAAACTGCTTGGATGCCACAAAACAATACAGTACTTCAGACACCAGGTACATGGAGGGAGTTTGGAAAGTGTTTAAGCAGATATACGATAAAGGTCTTGTATACCAAGATACTAAAACCCTTCCATACTCAACTGGGTGCTCCACTCATCTGAATAATTTTGAAGCCGAACAGAACCTAAGAGAAGTTTCTGAAATTGGCTCAATAATTGCATTGAATATAGTTAATTCGCGTGAAAAGTTCTTGATATGGACAACGAATCCCTGGGTATTGGCATTCGATTCGGGTCTTTGTGTGAATCCCAAGGGTTTGTATATCAAAGTAAAGGTTGGGGAACAAGTTTACATTCTCTCCAAAGATCGCCTTGAATTCGTTTTTAAGAACCCATCCCAATACAATGTTCTCGAGCAAGTTATGGGTGAATCACTTGCAGATCTCAAGTGTGAGCCTTTGTTTGAGGATATCCATCTTAGTACCGGATATAGAATTTACACTAATTCTACGATATCCAACGTTGGCACAGGGATTATGAATTCGGACGATTTTACAATGGAACTTCTTAAAAATGGACATATTCTCAACACCAGCGAAGTCAAATATAAAAAAGCACACTGCTTGAAGTCGGGTTCTCCACTTGTTAACAAAAGAATACAATCTTGGTTTCTTCGAGTCGAAGATATAGCTGAAGACTTCCAAAAGAATATATCCCTCATCAACTGGCTCCCAGAGGAACAACTATCAGAGAAAAATTCAATAGACTGCATGAAAGAGTGCCTTGACGATTGGTCTATTAGTTGTAATCGAAAATGGGGTACACCTCTTCCCATATGGTCATCGGCATCTGGTGACGAAATCATTTGTGTCGAGAGCCTCGAGGAACTTAAGACATTATCAGGAAAAAGTGATATTGCAGATTTGCATAGAGAATTTGTAGATTTTATTCAAATTCCTTCGAAAATTCCTGGAAACCCTCCTCTCCACAGAGTAAGTGATGTTTTTGATTGCTGGTTTGAATCTAGTGTCTTGCCTTTCATTTGGAAAAAATCATACCAAGCCGACTTTGTTGCTGAAGGCAACAATCAAACCCGAGGATGGTTCTACACGACGGTTATGCTGGCAACGGCATTGTCGGAGGCTCCGCCATTTCATAATGTTTTTGCTCATGGCTTGACTCTGGAACGTAATGGATCAAAGGTTGACAAACGCAAACACAATCGTAACGATCCCATGAGATTATGTGAAAAATATGGAGCTGACGCTTTGAGACTTTATTTGTTTAACTTTTCCCATTCAAATTTCATCGTAGAAGAGAAAGGAGTTGCAACGATGGCAGAGACCGTGATTCGACCTCTTTATCGGATTTTCCAAAAATGCACTAGCCAAATGGGATGTCCTAATTGGATCAATTATGGATACATTACGGATTGGTATTATCAAGAACAGGATCCAATAGATCGATGGATTCTATCTTGTACGGAGTCCATTCTAAAGTTGTATATTGAGGAAATGAATGCGTTTCGCTTCAATTCATTTCTGCCCAAGGTTATTGAAGTATTTAAGCAAATTGAAGAATGGTACATTCCACAACGATGTCCAGAACTAAAGCAAAAACATAAAGAATCGAAGGCTGAGGCTGTGTCATTACATCGAAGCACTACCATGTTATTTAATGTCATCTATAGATTGTGCCTGGTTTTGGCTCCAGTGGCTCCATTTTTGACGGAATTTATTTACCAAATCCATAAAAAATGGATGGTTTCTTATCGTCGCTCAGAATCAATGCACGGTGCTCCGCTTATTGAACTTAACCTAGATTTAATAAAACCAGAACTGGAGTTAAATGTTCAACGTATGCAAAATGTTGTGAAGATTGTACGCCGTCTCAGAGTTCAACACATGATTCCAATTCAATACCAGATCCAGGAAGTTGTAGTGATTCATCACAGCCAGGAATTCAGAGACGGAATTATTTCCGTAAAAAATTCGTTTAGGAAACCAATGAATGCACAAGATGTGAGAGTTTCTGATGACTATCGCGAGTTTGGGGTCTCAATAAACGTTTATCTAAAAGAAAATTGTTATTCCAATAAGAAACAATCGATTTTACAAAAACTAAAGAAAGAGGAACTAGATGTATTGATAGAAGGAGCTGAAATAGAGGAAAAAATAAAATTGGAAGGATGTGATTTAGAGGAAAAAATAAAAGCGAAAGAAATTGTTATATCCTATGAAATTCCAAAGGAAATTGAAGCTAACTGTGCAATTGTTTCTGGAGAAGACTTCATTGTAGTTGTGAAATTGAATAAGTCTTTGTTTTTCTATGAAGAAGGAACAGTTAAAGAGTTAGCTCATCACATTTGTAATTTAAAGAAGAGAAACGGCTATTATCGAAGTGATTGCGTTGTAATTTACTATTTAACGGAAGACGAATGCCTTAAAAATGTGATAGCTAAACATGGCAAAAATTTAAATAAAACTGCCAATTGTGACTTAAAATGCAGAGAAGCGCCTGAAAATGTAAGTAAAGATGATAGATGCTTTCAAGAGCAGGTCATACTCGTAGTTAAAGGAGCTTCGATAAAAATGTATTTGGACGTTAAATGTGAATAAAAATTATTTATTTTTACTCTTAGATACACTCAGTCGTATTTATAAACTTTGCCTAACTTTAAACAGCCAACTCCAAAAAGTTATTAATCAACATGGTTTGTTTACTGGTCCTAACGTTTTCTAACTTGGACAACGGCCAAGTAGTCAGTAAATTAATTTAGATAACACTAGTCAGTATAATTATACTTTTCAAAGGTTTTGATGCCCTTAATTTGAATTACCCATAGGTTTGTAAGTTGCTCTAAACTAAAAGTATACAAAAAAGGCCCTTTTTGTTGTAGTTATGTTACATTTAGATAAAATGTTTTGTAACGGAATCTTAAAGTACTAATATTCCCTTTCAAAATTTATTTTTAACATTTCCAATAGTTTCTTTATTCTTCGAGATATCGTTTCTTACGTTCGTTTCAACCACCCTTTGGTTTATCGACCCTTGTTAAATAGCGAATAAACTATTTAGTTGCAACAGGCCAGGCAATTGTAACGCCGCAAACGGTTTGTAGATCGAATTCAAGTCTCTACGACCTTAAAAAAAAAACATTTTTTACGAAAAATCACGATACCCCCAATGGATTGCTGAGCTACAAACCCATCATGCTGTGTATGAAAGATGTGATTTTCAGCTATTGAATTTAAAACAAATTATTTTCAATATATTTAGCCACCAACTGGCCAAAATGAAGCTTGACAAATAATTTATTAAGAATATTTCATAAATATGCGTGTGTAACAATGTTTTATGATTTCATTTAAAAGCTATCCTCATTCAAGATGAATTCATCGCGAATCTTATTCAACTTGACCATCAAATCGCCAATGGACAGCTCTCCGTGAACTTTGTTATCTCGGGTACGTACATTTGCTGTGCCCGAAGAACGTTCCTTCTCTCCAACAACCAGAATGAAATTGAATTGTGCCAACTGAGCGTTACGAATCTTTTTATTCATTGTATCTCCCGCATCTAGATCAGCTTCGGCCATAAATCCAGCATTATGTAACTGATCTCTCACCGATTGAGCATATTCATCGAATTGTGGACCAACTGGTACAACCATCACCTGTCGGGGTGACAGCCAGAATGGCCATTTGCCAGCGTAGTTCTCTGTAAGAATGGCAATCATACGTTCGACAGAGCCAAGAATAGCTCGGTGAATGATAACTGGACGCTTCTTTTCACCAGATTCAGAAACGTAATTCAAATTAAATCGAATGGGCAGCTGGAAGTCCAATTGTATTGTGGCGCACTGGTGTGCTCTCTTCAAAGCATCATGAATGGTAATATCAATCTTTGGTCCATAGAAAGCTCCATCGCCGGGATTCTCTTTCCATGGCAGACCGAGTTCATCTAAGGATTCAGCCAAAGCCTTTTCAGCTTCATTCCATTGTTCCAATTCTCCGAGGTACTTCTCTGGTCGGGTGGACAAAACCAAATTGAATGAGAATCCAAAAATTGTATAAATGCTGCGAAGGAAATCTAGCGCTCCTTTCATTTCACTCTTAATTTGCTCCGGAGCGCAGAAAATATGCGCATCGTCTTGTTGGAAACGACGTACTCGAGTCAACCCAGTCAAAGCTCCAGACAGCTCATTTCGGTGCAGAACACCAAAGTCAGCCATTCGCAGAGGCAATTCCCTCCATGATCGATTCCTGGTGTCAAAGATCAAACAATGGCCAGGACAGTTCATCGGCTTCAACGCGAATGTTTCTTTCTCCGACTCGAAGGAGAACATATTCTCAGCATAGTGCTGCCAATGTCCAGAAACTTGCCAAAGTTTTGAGTTGTAAATATTTGGAGAGATCACTTCTTGAAAGCCACGCTTCCTGTACTCTTTCTTGATAAGGTTCATAAGAGTATTATAGATGTGGGCCCCACGAGGCTGGAAAAAGCACGATCCGGGCGAAAGTTCGTGGAAGAAGAACAGCTCCTGCTCACGACCAATTTTCCTATGATCACGCTTGGCTGCTTCCTCCTGAAGCTTCTCCCATTCCTTAAGCTGCTTTGTATCAGGGAACGAAATTCCATACACCCGCTGCAGTGTCTCTGCATCAGCTTTGCCTTCCCAGTAAGTGGAAGAATTTTTTGTGATCTTCAATGCCTTTACCTTGCCAGTGTGGCGGACATGTGGACCTCGACATAAATCAATAAGCGGCCCGCACTTGTATACTGTTGTAGTTTCTGTGTCTACCTTTTCATTTAGGATTCGCACCTTGAACTCATTGTATTTAAACATCTCCAATAGATCGGATTTCTTCATTTCCAGTCGCTCAAAAGGTTGCTTCTCCTTGGCAATCTGCTTCACGATGTTTTCCATGACAGGGTAATCGTTAGTGGAGATGCCATCGCCATCAATGAACATGTCATAGTAGAAGCCATCTGCAATTGGTGGTCCATAGCACAGATGACCACCATAAACCCTTTCCATGGCCTCTCCAACCATATGCGCTGAGCTATGCCAGAAGACCGCCTGCGCTTCTGGATCGTCAAACTTAAGCAATTGTAATGTGCAGTCACCTTCGAGCACACGATCTAGATCCCAAAGCACACCATTTACTTTGGCGATTACAGTGTTGTCAGCCAGACCTTGAGATATACCCTTGGCTACGTCGTAGGGCGAAGTTTCCCAGGCTTTGGCATCGACTTCTTTGCCATCGGGAAGGGTTACCTTTATTGGAATTCTGGGTTTGGCTGCAAGTTCATCAGCGTACTCTTTCTTGCACTTTTCCCACAGTACATTCCTCTCTTCGATGTATGCTGGCCATGGATTGAGCTCCTTTACTTTCTTGGAGGAATCCCCACCACTGGCTGCAGCATTCTTTTGTTTCTCTTTCTTCATTTTTGATACCTGAAAAAGAAAGTTCGTTAGTTTGTCTATCGCAAAACAGGTTATGAAAAGACAAAAAACTACACAGAATGAATATTGATTTGTGGTTGTGGGTTTCTTTCGCAAAAAGGTATTTCCGATAGTCATGCAAAAGGTTTGTATGATGAAATTTTAAAGTTATCTATGCAAGCAAAGTCAAAGAAAAATAAATAAAAGAAAAGAAAAAGGGTGAAGCACACGTGTTTTCGATTTTTTCACAACGTTTCACACCGACCAATGTTGCATATGATTTGGAAGACCTCCACTCGCTGAAGAACCCTTGTCGAAGCACCACAGGGACAGGCTGAAGCTTAGCCAGGCGTATCACTTGAATTAAAATACTCATAACTACATGATAATGCTATACATAACTTTAAAGAAATTACAAAACGCAAATAGTAGTGCAATTTTTTTTTCTTCCAAGAAACTTATATGACGTCGGCGAAAATGTTTATGGAATGGAACGATAGTAGGGATTGTTGGGTTTGGTTGAATTTATGTGAGTAATCAATACTCTACTGCAGATGTACAAAGAAACAAGAGTTAGTTTAGTAAATGAATGAATAAATTATGGCACTTTTGATCAACAAATAAAGACTCTTTCTAAGCATAAATTTGTTTACATTAATAAATAATAGATACTTCAAGACCTCGAACCTCGTTTTAGATGCGGATTCGCCTTCGGACAGACAAGAATGTTATGGTGATCGGAACGAAGAAAAGAACGAACAACGAACGAAATGCGTTTGCTTCAAAAAAATTTACAAAACGAAGACGCCAAATTTGCTTACGTTCTCATTTTTTATAAGAGCACCAAATGCAAAAAGAAATGTCAATTGTATCAGCCAGTGCTGTCGAAAGTAAGTACTACTACAACATAGTTTGACAACATGGTTGTTTCTGCGTTTATACTATCAAACATCGATAGTTGTCAAACAATGCTTGACGAGATGTTGTTTCGTGTAAGCCTCTCTATGGCTTGTGAATTTCTACCCTCCTATGTCCCCGATTACACGATGATTCTTTGTGCCTGACTCTTTTCGAACATAATGAGTGCGAAAGAGAAATAAGATTAGATGGAAGACCAGTTGCCCTGTACTTCGTGGGCCAAGATTTCCGAGACCCTTTTTGAAGTTTCTTTTTAGCATTGTCCGTATTTTCGTATATTCCCTATACAGACTCTCTACAAACTACTTAAACAGTAAAGAGAGCTGTCAATTTTGCATCAAGCGTCGAGAAGCCCCGTGTAATAACGCGGGACTCACAGGACGATTTTCAAAGAGAAATTCGAAAAAAGAGTCAGACGCAAAGAATCATCGTGTAATAGAGGACTATTATTATTTTTTCTAATTTATGTTATGTATTATTATTTAGCCAGTTTATATTTCTGAGATCTCATAGGACTCAGAGTGCTCAGAAATATAAACAGGATTCCTAGCGAAAATTCCTCACTTTTCCCCTTAAAAACTAAGACTGACATTTTTTGGACTCGCTCGCTGAAAAGAGAGTTGTTTTGACTTCTATGCAAGGAATGCTGTTTATATTTTATCCTCCTATTATGTCAAAAAAATAGGGTCGAATATTCAACCCAGTTTTTTTTTTGTGACTAGACTTGAGTGCTCCATTGTCGGTGTTCACATTGGACTGAAAAACAGGAATTTTTTGACTTTTCAGTATTCACATCGCGCTCCCACTCCTTCATTAAAAAAAGATGTGAGTACTGAAACCTCAACAAAAATCCAGGTTTTCAGTCCGATTTGAACACCGTCATTCAGAATTGAATTTAAATACGATTTATATTCCAGAAAATTGAATGACATATATGCATATATTTATTTCAATGCAAAACAAAAGTAATTGAATTAATAATAGTTTTTACACGTATTAAAACCAAACTATATTTTGTACACAAACATGCAAATAAACAGACAAAAATGCCTTATCTGTAAAACCAACTCATCGACCCAGGTTTTTCGTCACAAATTTCGACTCAACTCCGCTTCTCGAGCAAGATCGAGTCAAATCAATTCGATCCAGGGGATCGATTCTCTAACTGTGAAAACGTGAAGTGAAAAAAAGTTATCGTTTCAGTTTTCACAGAGTTTTATCACTTCACTAACACGCGAAAGGCGATTCCCGAACTCGTCATGACAAAATAACGGCCAAATAGAGTACTAAAATAAGAAATGCATCATGTCTCTCTCAATCCCTCATAGTAAAAGATTTATCACTTCACAGTTTCACAGAGAGAATCGACCCCCAGGTATACAAAGAGTGAAAATGAAAAATTGTATATGAGGGGGGTCTATTTCCCCCCGTTCAGGCGGGAGGGGTAATTTGTTTCAGATTGTTTTTTCGCATTTTATAAGAATCACCCTAACCCTATAGTTAGTACCTTAAAGTGAAAATAGGGGGACCAGGGGGTGAAATAAAAATCTGAAAAAATAAAGGAAATTGTTTTTCATTGTTTTGAATCGAATGAGGGCTATCCAAGACTACGTCCAATTTAAGGACCACCCTAGTGACTACGTGACTATGCATTTACCTATCGGGATCTGGAATTTTCTTCTACAGAAATCCGGATTTGGATCTGGGTGAATTTTTAACACCAGCTACAAAAACTATTTTGAATCATCCGGATCCTGGTAGAAGATAGAGGAAACACAGCTAGTAATTGTCAATTCTTCGCAATAGGAATTTAAACGTGGTCTGTGAATTAAAGAAGCCGCCTGTCTCAAGTGAGCTCCGATCGGAAAAAAATACACTAAATAAATTAATAAAAATAATAGATAAATTAATTATGAATAAATGCAACTCCGTTCTATTTTCCATCACACCAAAGATGTAGGATTTTCTTCATAGGAAATTTTTGTATATTCTTATTCATTAAGTTTTCTTTTTAACTTGGATTTTTGTTAATATTTTCTAATTAAAATGAAAATCCAAATCAATTAATATTTGCAAGAAAGTGCTTTCAGCCCCTAAAATCTGGATCATTCAGATCGTCATCATAATCGTCATCGTCGTCGTCATCTAAAACTGTTTCTTTGAATAAGTAAAATAATTGTAAAATATTTATTCAAAATCTTACCATGATCTCGACGTTTTCTATGATATGCCTTCTTCGTCGCCACTGGCGGTGGCTGATCTGTTTCACCATGAAGCAAAGAATTTCGATATAAAACCAATGGTTGCCATTCTTCGGCTTTGCTTGAAGGCATTCCAGGCGATATTCGTCGATCGAGGAAATTCAAAATAACTTTCTTATCCTGCTTGAGAAGTTTGTTATTGAATTCATTTAGTATTTCTAAAAACAAAAGACGTGTTGGTGCGGCTGATGGATCTTCGGGTATATCATGAACTGCGAAGAGAATTCCAGCTCTGTGTAAAGCAATAATTGGTTCACGATTTTTTATCGCATCAAAGCCAAATGTGAGAGCAAATCTTTTTGCTAATTCTTTCAGTTCGCTGAAGTCATGAGAAGATTTTTGGATGCTTCCATTATCGGATTGAGCTTGGAGATCCTTAAAGACCGCAATTAAACTCAACAAAAGCGTTAACGAGAAGTTAACCTTGTTGATTTCTCTTGCTTTGCCTAAGGTGGCTTTGATAATATCTCCATATTCATTATAACACTGAAAAATCCAACTATATAACAAAATGTGTAAAACAAAAATACTGAAGCATCTTTCTTACTCTGACATAATGTTTGAACAGCCCAGCTGCACTCTTTGTAGGAATGATATTGTAAACAATCAGTTTACAATAAGATGCCAGAAAGTTTCTCTTCTTGTGAAGTTCTTCGATGCGTGTTTCATCGTGGCATTCTGTTTAAACAGATATAAGTATTTAGTTACGAAATTTATTGAAAAATGTATTACCTTCTGGCTTAAGGGAGAAGACATAATGTTGAACAAAATTGTTTAAAATTAACTGTTCGTCTAAAGCAGATTTATACTCCAAAATTCTGATGTGTTCGTTTTCATTTGTGGATAATTGATCGGAAAAAATTATGAGAAGATCACAAACTGATTGGTATGCCTGTAATTCGATTTGGATATGAACCTTGTATTTTGCATAACCGTAATTTGCTTGGCACTTACCGATTCTTGGATCTGTTGAGTTGGACCATCACGAGTTAATTCACAGCATGCATTTATATATTTATGCAAGTTTGTTCTTAGCTCGGCACATCCACTCTGAACACTAGAGCTTTCACATTGATTCTCCAAATAATACAAGCCCCAAGTTAGGGAGAAATAACAAGCTTCAATGCAATAGGCTAACGCTTCGTTTGGCAGTCCACGTCCAGGATTCTCCTTTGATTGACTCTCCTCAATGTCTTGATATAGAGAATCAAAAAGATTCCATGGATTCAAGTTGTGACATGAAAACAATATCGATACAACTTTCAACGATATGATGATTGTGTAGATCTCATCTTCATTTGGGAGTTCTTCGCCTTGAAAAAGAAAAACGATTCAGACAAATCTTGGCTAAGAATATAAATATTCCTACCTGCAATGAGATTGCGCCATTCATCAATGGCATCCTTGTATTTATTCACGGAATTGTCGATGATATTCGATCGGGCTACATCACATCGCGTGTATGTAGCACTCCCTTCGGAGCAAAGATATTCCAGTGTCTTAGCACAAGTCTCTAGAACATCTCGATCGGTGTGCTTGGACATGATTTGTCCCATTTTGTCTAACAAGGCTTGTAGATTGGACTCCTGTCTCGAAGTAGTGTAGATATCTAACTCGAAGTACTGGGGAATCGATAGTAAATTCGTCAACTTCTCACTATCAGCTTGGTATTTCTCCAACATCGGGGGTAGTGTGAGAATAAAGTGTTCAGTAAGCTTTATTTTCTCATCCTGAATAGCCTTGACTTCTTTAACATTTAAAGTTATTTTTCGGTTGCTTGCTCGACCTACTGGCGCTTCACCAGTGGCGGATTGCTTTAGACTACTGACCATTATTTCAATCAGAGTAGATTCTTGTTTATTATCTAGTTGTTCTTCGTTAGGGCCTGGTTCTTCCAGTAATAAATCGGTCATACATTCCCAATCTTTGACCATTGCATTGTTATCAATGAAGGAATCTACCAAATACGCACCATGTTCGTGCAACTCAGATTCAATGAAGAACTGAACCAAGTCACGCACCAATGGCGTATTCGGCAGACGTAATTTGCCACGTTTGGTCTTAACTTCTTCCATGTCTGGTGTCAAATGGAATAAACGTACATTTAAGAACTCAGCTGCAGCTTGGGCAACACCACGATGAGAGGAATACACCAGTTCATAAACAATTTCACAATCTTTGTCGGCCAGAATGTCAGGGTGGATTCTATGGTCAATACCAATAAAAAACACAAATAATCTATATATATCATCCAGGTTTGACTTACTTTAAAATGCTGATAACAAGTTTAACTGCATGAACTGCCACATCGAATTCTTTGTCCAATGTCATGGCAACAATTCGATCCTTAAACTTTGATGTGAATAGCTCAAGTTTTCCTTTAAGAGCATCTCTCTCGTAAAGTGGCAACAAAGCTTGCAGACACCTGAGACGTACTTCCCCAACTTTGTCGTGAAGAGTCCAACCGATGTATTTTAGATATGAATCATCCAAAAAATTCTGCGAATAATTGTCCATCCAAACACCTATTTCTGACATACAAATTGCTCTAATATCTGGCAAAGTATCTCTGCAATGGAATGTTAATTGTGAAAGTATCATTCAAAGCATAGACTTTTAATTACCTGTATCGATGTACAAACACCGATTTAAACATATACGTCAACATATTTTTTATTTCATCCATATTCTCTTCAAGTTCAGCACGTTTGGTCATCAGAGATTCAAGACGGTCCGTGGCTCTGCGGTCTCGAGTCTATCAAAAGCCTAAGTTGGGTCATTGATTATATAAAGAGAATCTATTACTTACTTTTACTCTTTCAGCTTCATATTGTTTGGCGGCATTTTCAAAATTAGACGACACCAATAAAGCCACATCAACTAAAGCTGTCATTAGCTTCATGGCTACAAGATAAGAGCAAATGTGTTTTAAAGACATTCAGCCTTATTTATTAGATTTTTTAGACGGTTGACTAGTTAGCCAGTTTTTTAAAAGTCCTTAATAGTTGCAAATATTCTTTATTAATTAAATAGAATGTCATGTTAAATAAATCTTAGACAACCGATGCCGTTGTCCGAGTAAGACAGCTTTAGGACAAAAGTGAACAAAATGTATTTCTAATTTTTTGCAGTTGGACGGCTGTCTAAAGTTAGACAAAGTTTATAAATACGACTGATTGTAGATACGAGTGTGCTTATTTCAATAAGCATATATTTTTTTTTTCGACGCGTAATTAATATAACAAATTATTTTACCTGCCAGCGTAGCTGTATGACGAAAAGCTCGAACTTGTGAATCCGAAAGTCCGGTTAATAAAGAAATCACATTATCCATCAGGAACTGATCGTAGATTATAGAATACTGGCATTGCTTGACCAATGTCTGCACAAAGTCACAGAAATTCATTTTGAATTTCTTCCATTGAGCACCTGGCATTATGAGTGGATATTCACCACTTTCCTTAAATATATAAATAAAAACTGGGTCAACTCAACAGATTTTTCTTTTTTCTCAAAAACCATACCTCATCAAACTCTTCAGTCATTTTTCGAATGACTGCAGTATGTTCCATTGGGTGTGGCATATCTTCAGCAATTCTGCCCTTACACCCACTAGCATTGATAAAGAATTGCATCAAAGCTATTAGAGCAGTGTCTCGATTCTGCTTGTAGTTTTCAATCCAGTCATCCACTATGCTCTGTTGGTAAAATTCTGTATTAATTTACCATATGTTGTGATCGATTTTAACTTACAGCAATCGCAGCTTTGGAGTGGCGAACAATGTAGTATAGACTCGATTCGTCTGTGGTTACGTCGCGCTCCTTATCAATGCGTTCCTGCTCTTTGTCTTCGTCGACCTTTCGTACACGTTCAACGCGTTCACGTTTCTCTCTGGGAGGCTTAGGTGGTAAAGCTTGTTTGCGTTTCTTGATTATCGGAGCGAAAAAATCATCTTCGTCGTCGTCAATAATCGGAGGCTTGTCTCGAACTCCTCCACGAGCTCTAAGACGAGTCATACGTTTTGTAGGACTTTCACCCTCAACTCCATCGGATACACTTTCGTTTAAAGGTTCTCTAATGGTCAATACGAAATGATACAAATAATTTTGTTTTTGTTCTAAAAAAAACATTTTCTATGTACTATTATTTACCTTTCATCTTCATAATCTGGAGGAGGATCATCCATCCTAATTCTTTTGCCGCCTCTTCTTGCTAACATTATTTTGGTGTCTTGTATACCTTTTTTGACAATGAACACTGTAGGATTAGAATTTTTTTGTAGTTAGAACTAAGAACAACAATTTAACACTTAGAACATGTTTAAATGAACAAATAGGATGAGAAAATTAACAAATTAGATGGAATTGTTTTCAAAATAGCGTCTGCTTACAACTTTTCTGCAAGAAACGCCATTTTTATTTGTCATACCATGACAGTTCATGTTTTGGTGTCAAATGAAATCGTTCAGTGCTGATTGAACATAAGGTTTTACGTTTCTATAAAAGGTGCGTTTTATTGGTATTTATAGCTAGTGCAGCAATGCAAGTACCAATAAAACGCTATACTCACTTTTATATTCAACCCAATTCCGGCACCACATAAGTTTAAACTTAACGAAACTTTATCTCCACTTTTTTTACTGACTTACTTATCGATACTTTTGGGTTTGTTGTTGTTTGCCAAGGAAAATTTTACCTTGCTAGAGCTATACCTTTTCAATAAAACACGCCTAAAATTCCTATATGGTATCTTCAAATTTTGTTCATATGTTATGTGAAAAAAATTGTGAAAACTTGCAAAAAATTATTTTCAAGTACCAAAAACATAGAAGTTTGTATTGACATTTTATTATGAATGTATTAAGACCTGGTCAAAAAGAGCGCGGGCTGACGGGACGTTCAATATGCCATAGGGACGGCCACGTGAACGAAGTAGGTACTCACTAGCGAGTTGGGTACATACATTAACTGTCAAATTACTCTCCACTTGAGTAGGAAAAGTTTCGATGTACTCCGAACTAAGGTGCCAGTTAGCCAACGGGGATAGCAGCAAACGATAGAGAATATTCGAATTAGTATAACTGCATCATTAACTCAATTTCCCGAAAAAGTGATAGGGCATTTAAGTACTCAGGCGGCGATGTCTCAAAATCAATCATTAAAGTTTCAAGCATGAGTTTCAATGATAGCTTAACGTATAACTTTTACTGACTTATTTATCGACACTTTTTGGCTTGTTGTTGTTTGCCAAGGGAAATTTTATTGTGCTAGCTATAACTTTTCCAAGCAAGTCACAATAAAAACACCTTTATTCACAAACACATACAAACGCAAGCAAGTCGAATGCAAGTGGAACACAAATTACGAATTTGACGGACACTATATGTAGCCAACTTGTTTGCCAATACTTGCCCGTGTGGCCTCGGGATAACCAAAAAAATAGCTGATTTGAAATAGTTGAAAGATCCCTATGACACGATTCTTAACGTCAGACTTTTTTTGAATTTTCATGAGTGTGAAGGAGAAAAACATCTGATTTCACCGTCGTTCCCATTGCATTTTGAAAAGAGTCAAGCCTTAACTACATTCAACACTTTTTGCAAAATTACAAAAGTAAAAGTATTTTTTCCCACTAGAGCAGTTGTTTTGTGAATAAGAATATATAATTTTTTTCCTAAACCAAAATTTAAGATTTCTGCATAATTTTTTTAAGTTTTCCAGTGAGAAACACTTTCCTAAAATAAGTTTGAAAATTTTCACTTTTTTGGCTTATGTTGTTAGGGCTTCAGACGCAAAGAGTAATCGTGTAATAGGTATAAAAGGTATTCGACATAAGAACAATACCCTATTTTTTGTGATATTTCTTTGAACGTATTCACAAGCTGTCAAATAAATTTCATATGCCGGCCTCAAAATCTTAACGATTTTGGTTATTATTTTTCTTATTTTATTTTATAAAATATAATAAGTAAAATTCTTGATGCTCCTTGGGCATGTTTCTGAAGTTTTGCAAAATAAATCATATTAGAATGTATTCCTCGTCTCGAAAACTGAACAGAGTCCTTTCATCAACAGAAATAAGGAAGACATTCCTTGAATATTTCACAGAAAGTCATGGCCACAAATTTGTGAGGTCGAGTCCGGTGATTCCATTATGTGATCCAACTGTGGCCTTCGTCAATGCCGGAATGAATCAGGTAATGTTAAGGAATTTTTTTATTGAAGCAAACTAATATAAATGATTTCAGTTCAAATCAGTATTCCTCGGAAAAACTGCACCCGCAAGTAAACGAGTTGTAAATTCACAAAAATGCGTTCGTGTGGGTGGTAAGCATAATGATTTGTCCATTGTTGGACAGGATGGCTATCATCATACGTTCTTTGAAATGTTAGGCAATTGGTCATTCGGAGATTATTTTAAGGTAAAACATGATTTGAATAGAAACTCCTTGAATAGAAACAACAGCTGTCTTCCAATATAGAGACAAGCTTGCGAAATGGCATTGGAGTTGCTAAAAGGTCCCTATGGAATAGACACATCACGGCTGTACGTTACATACTTTGTAGGAGATGAAATTCTGGGTTTGCCAGCTGATATTGAGTGTTTTGAAATCTGGAGAAGTTTGGGGTAAAACTTGGACAGAATTTTCTTTTGAATCATAAAGTTAAATTGAAGAATTGAAGATTTCCCTCAGAGAGAATACTTCCCTTTGGTAGCAGAGATAATTTCTGGGAAATGGGTTCAACTGGACCGTGCGGCCCTTGTACCGAAATTCACATTGACCACAAGCCAGAACTTTCAACAAAAGAAGACCGAGCAAGACTTGTTAATGCTGGAAGTCCCGACCTTACAGAATTGTGGAACATTGTGTTTATACAATACAACAGGTAAAACTATTATCTTCTCAAGTATTCAAAACTTCTTCTTTAAACAGCCAAACGCCTTGAACACAATAAGTACATATAGCTGTAGCTTAAAGTAAAAGTTATAGTTTTTTATAACTGGTGTGGAATTTGGTTACTGCGGTTACTAAGATAATAATGATGAGTAAAAATTTAATGTGCAACATTCTACTCGTACTTACGTAGAGTCGACTTGGCCTACACAAAAATTCGAGCATTCAATTTAAATTCAAATTATTGAATATGTCGAATGATCTACATTATCGATAATTTACTCATCTTTGTTGGAAGTAAAGAGAAGTGAAATTCATTTTGTTTATTATGTATTGAAGAGAGAAGGAGAGTATGATAACAGGTTAACTACAGTTAAAATGTTTAAAGTATAGCTCAATTCATAATCAAATATTTTGACTTAAAAGTTGTTTGAAATTATTCAACTAGTCTAACTTAACGGTGCTGATGCTAAGTGTTCTGCTTGGTTTACCTTTAAAATAATATTAGATTTAGTTTAATTTAAAAAAATATTTAATTTTAATTTCGTATCTTACCTAGGAGTGAAGATGGCACTATAGAGCAATTGCCAGAAAAACATGTTGACACCGGAATGGGGTTTGAACGCTTAGCAGCAATTCTACAAAATAAGTGTTCAAACTATGACACTGATTTATTTACCCCAATATTTGAAACAACACAAAGGGTTTGTTTTAAATAATTTTGATAAAAAA
The DNA here is from genome assembly GCA_946251815.1 of Dasysyrphus albostriatus. Taxonomy (NCBI): domain Eukaryota; kingdom Metazoa; phylum Arthropoda; class Insecta; order Diptera; family Syrphidae; genus Dasysyrphus; species Dasysyrphus albostriatus. The sequence continues at coordinate 148,159,383 of OX276336.1, forward strand.
GTAAAGTAAAAAATCTTCCCGTTTATAGCTCTGCAAGGTACCAGGATATCGAGGATTGTTTCCAACACCAAACGAACGGCAGTCCCTGGACACTGGATACAGAATATTAGCCGATCATTCGAGAATGATAACAGCATGCATAGCCGATGGCATGTTACCTGATCAAAAGCAAGTCAGTCAAAGAATATTTTTCATTATTATTATTATTTCCATTTCCAGTCAGAAACTGAGACGTGTTTTACGCAAGGCAATTTTGACATCAGAAAACATTTTTAAGAACGCCAATCTCCTGCTGCAGCTTGTCCCCGTTGTGGTTGAGACCTTAGGATCAGCATATCCTGAAATGAATGCCAAATTAAGTGACGTTCTTGAAATAATCGCACATGAACAGGATGTTTTTAAAACAGTACGAACCAGTTCCTCAAAAGCTTTCAGCGAGGTTATGCAGCAATATCCCAAATTACAGGAAGTTGACTTGATGGAGTTTCCTGGATTTGTGCCAGCTTTTAAGGATCTGCAAGCTCAAAAATCACAATTCACAGCCGGGGTTATTCCCGGCAAATTTCTTTTCAAATTAACGGACACTTTCGGATTGACTGAAGATTCATTTAAAATATTAGCCGAACTAGAAGGTATGCAATTAGATGAAGAAGGTTATAGAGAGGAGGTTACCAGAGCTAAAGAAAGATCGAAATCTTTTAATTTCGATAGTATGACTGAGCGAAAAATTAATGAAGCCTTATCAAAACTTACACTTTCTTGTAAAAACACTGACAATAGTCTCAGGTATAGATACAACTTTAATAAAGACGAAAGGTGTTATGAAGTGCCATCAGTAGAAACTTTTGTTCTTGGAATTTTACGAAATAATCATGAAGTCGATTCGGTAACTGCAGCTATTAATAGTAATGATCTCATAAGTGTTATCACAGATAGGAGTAATTTCTACTATGAAGCTGGAGGGCAACAGTCTGACAGAGGTTATATAGAAGTTGATGGTGGGAAATTTGATGTCCAAAATGTTATTCACATGAACGACTGCATAGTACATGTTGGAAGGTTTAAAGATTCCGGAGGGACTTTAAGTGTGGGCAGCAAAGTAATTTTACATGTTGATTCTGAGCATCGCACATCGAATACTTGTCATCATACAGGTTTGCGTTTTGATTTACTTAAAATCGTGTTTATCGATGTAATTTTTAACTAGCTACCCATCTTCTAAATGGAGCTGTACGCTGTTTGTTCAAAAAAGTCACGTATCAAGTTACGAGTTCAGTTTCCAGTAAGAATTGCAAACTTGAATTGGGAATTATCGGCAAGCGTATTGCAAAAGAGGAGATACAACAAATCGAGGAACTTATAAGGTATTTTTCTAAGATTTTATTTCGAAATTTTTTTTCTTTAATTATATTTCAAAATAATTACGTTCATATATGTAAGTCTCTCTGAAAAAGCTAAATTTATTGCTTTTTAGAAATGTTATTCAGTCAGCCATTCCTTCAAAGATTTCTTTAGTGAATTCATCGGATGTTATTGGTCAGTCAAACATTACATTAGTACCTGGAGAAATATATCCCGAAACTGGTCTTCGACTGCTAACTATAGAAAATAAGAATCTTAATTTCTTATCGAATGAACTATGCTGTGGAACACACGTTCTTAATACAAGTGAGTTGGACAATTTCGTTATAACCAATCTTAAACAGACAAACCGTGCAAGGTACGCCTTCACGGCCGTAGCAGGAAAAGTTGCGAATGATGTAGGTTTTGTTGTTGTTGAACTAATTAAGAACAATTTATACTAACTTTTATTATGTCTTTATTTACAGGTTGCAATCCGGGCTAGACAGATTAAATCAAGAGTAGATAGCTTAGAGCAAGAATACAAAAGTAACACCGATAGATTGTATACAACAGAAATTGAATTACAAAAAATTCGAAACAATATCCTTCACACTGATATGATACTGCCATATGTTTTTCGAGTTGATATTCTCAACGAAATCAATGATATTCTTAAGCAGCTGAAAAAGACATCCCGAACTTCCCTTAAGTGAGAGAAATAATATACATTAATAATGCAAAAATATGGATTTATTTTTATTTATATAACTTAATTTTAGAGCATTTGTTGAAGATGAGATGCGAAATCTTCTGCAAGAGAAACCAATCGAAAAATATCCTTTTATTATACACTACTTATCTAGTTCGGCTCTCCTAGAAGAAGTTCCTTTACAGAAAGCGACAAGACTTTGCACTGATCGTCCATTGCTTGTAGTGAGCATGTGTGATGGAATTGTCAAGGCGAGGTGTTGCGTCCCAAAAGTAAGTTTAAACTTAATTTATGTCACCAAATTTCACTAATTAACGATTCCTTTTTTGTTAAGGAATTCGTAACAAACAGTTTCAACGCACAGAAATGGTTACAGTTGTTTGCTTCCATCTTTGAAGCACAATTGTTAACTCCTAAAGGTCAGAATTCAAATGAAGTATGTACCATTAAGGGAAAAAAAGTTTCCTCGGAATTCGATGAAAAACTTGAAATTGCCATTAACAAATGCCGTGAATATGCCGCTGCTGAATTGTCGTGATATTGTAGTCATATTTTTGTTATTATATTTAATTTTCTTTCTTAAGTTACAATTTATTTATCAGATTCTTTTACCTCTGTTTGCTTACAAAATTTGAATAAAATTCAAAAATTAAATTCTTAGTTTTATTACAAAAAATGAATTCAAGAAAGGTAGCAATGTTTGACTTCATCGACACATGGATAAAACTTTGGTCACAGAAAGGTTTATGGCCATCGAATATAAAAAATATCATTCTTACACTCCGGTTTGGCAGATTAGGACTTAATTTATTAAAAGAGAAATCAATGGTAATCAAATACGAACAACACAGTATGCAACTCCGCTTCCCGGTGGAATTTTAACGGCTCTATTAAGATCGTCAATTATCAAATTGATAGTTAATGAAATTTGGATTCTAAACTCAATTTATCAAAAACTGGTGAACTATTCTTTTATAATTTTTAATTTTATTGTGTTACTCAAAGGTAGAAATCAAAATTCTCAGTAGGGTTAGTAATGATCGAATCAAAAATTTATAAAGCTAGGTTGCGGTATAAAGCACTGAGCAAAACGTTCACCAGCTCTCGGTCTGTTAGTGGATCAAGTCCTCATTTTAAGATTTTTAATAAAAAGATAAGAACTTATTCACCGGTGGGTATGACGTTAGAAAACGTCATCTGTGTCAAAAATGCAATTGCATAATGTTTTAAATGCAAACTGCAAGTCTCCTTTTTGAAAACGAAAATTTTATTGAACTAGAATTTGTGTTCCATAATGCAAAATATTGAAAAATCAGAGAGCGTGTCAAATGCTTTTGCAATTAAATTGACTTCGTTGAGATAGCAATCTGCGTCAAAAAATGACAATCAAATACTTTTTCGAGAATGGCCAACGACAACCGCAATAGGGGTACAGGCATATGGTTTACTGATAAATAAAGAAAACAACGGTCGCATTTCACAAAACAAAAAGTTATGTTTCATGAAGACTAACAGCAGTTCACACAAAGGCTATCACGATGGCAAAAATTCATGAATTAAAAAAAAGTGGCAGAGATTTGAAAACTATGGAGATGTTTAGTTTGCAGATCATCGCTATTTTGAGGAGTTTGACGATACTTACTAAAAAAAGGGTAGTAATTTCCTGAAACTGTCTAAATATACATACATTACATACGTATAGCTAATACTCCTACTCAAAAAGAAAACACAAAAATTTCATATCATTTACACTTTATTTTTCTTATATTTATATTTTACGGTTACAATTAGTTCTAGAGTTTAATTTATTTATTACTTTAATTTATTTATTTCACTTAAAATTACAGCCTTTTATGTGTTCTTTTGCTTCTTCTTATGGTTTAAACATGCATAACACTTTCTTGTTGTTGTTTTCGTCTTCACATACCTATTTTTTTTTATTTGTTAAATATTAATAATAATATATGGGTGCCTTTTCTTTCCATTGTCTTTTTTTATAATCATGGCCATTCCTAAAAAATAATTTCTCAATATATATTTTGTTTTGTTATTATATCAATAGAGTCGTTTTTTTTATTATTTATTAATTTATGTTTTGTTTTGTAATATTGTTATTTTTACTAATTTAATTACATTTAGGTAAGTTTATGTTTTTTAAATTTTTTTTATTATTTCGTGTTCTTTTGAATCATGGATAATTCACACGTTTTAAGTGTGAGAGATAGTGTGGGTGTTTGTTAAAATATTGAAGATGTATTCCATTATGCTATACACATTTACAGTACACAATAATAATTTTAAATATTTAATAATTTTCATCCATATTTTGTTGTTTTCGTGTGTCGGAGTTTTAATTCTCAAAAGAGAATAAAAAAGAACAATATTTATTTAAATTGTATTTATTTATGTAATTTAAATAGAATTGTGTCTGCATTTTAGCGTGTAATGTTTATAAATATTTTACAATATATATATACGTATATTTTTTATTTAATTTTGATTTTAATTTGTTTTATATATATATAAATATTCATATTTTGTTTTAGAACACAGTAGAGATCAATTCATATCAAGACATAGATAATTCAAAATTTTACCACTCAGACAGATGTTAATAGAATTTATTTTCTTTTTAATTTAATTTATATAGACATTTTATTTTTATAATTTTATTTTGTATTTGGATAAAAATAAAGATTTCATTTGAACTCTGTTATTTCATGGGATAAGATATAATAATATAAGAGAAATGGTATCTTCAATTCTTGTACTCCAAAAGTAAGGTTTTTTTGTTTTGATATTCGTTTATGTTTTTTTTTTTAAATTTTGGTTAGAAGTTATATGATTGAAAAAAGATATTTATTTAGTTTGGAAATGTTGTGTTTTTGTTTGTTTTAAAACCATTAAATACTTATTTTTAAATATATGGAAGAGGATTTGCAGCAAATGCAGTTAGTTATGTGAAAACTATGTCTGCCTTTTACCTGTTTTTTTGTTAGTAAGTTTAAAAATTTAAAATTTTGTGATACATTAAGATGATTTTTGAAAAGGAATTCTTTTTGTTAAATACTAAAATATTATTTCACTGGATATTTTTTGGATATTAATACATTTAGATTTTTTGTTAAAGAGGAAATATTCTTTATTTTTGCTACTTTGACCAATTTACATAATTATATTTTGTTTTATTTATTATATTTATTGTTTTCGTCTACTGTGCTAAGTTAAAAATCAATTCATACTCTAAAAAATAATTCTGCTAGTTTATTTATTATTCCTTTTTTGTTTGTTTGGTAATAATTATTTGTTTGGTTTTATTTGATAACAATAATTTTTATTTTGTCTATACTTTATTATACTAATTTAAATATTTAATGTTTTTTGCACCATTTGTTTGTTTATTATGTTATTATAATAAGATATTACTTTTTTTACATAGTTATGTGTACAGTTTTACGACAAAGCTAAGCAAATAATAAAATGTATTTTAATATTTTTACTTTATTATGGATATTTTTTTGTTTCTATATAATATTTTTAAGGAATTGCATCTAGGGATAAATAATAAGAGAAGATAATTTTTTTATTTATTGAAACAAATTCACCTACGATCCGTAAAAAATAGCCTCAGCAAGTTAAAATACCAAAAATTATATTTATCATTTGAAAAGTTGTTCGTTGCCTTCTTGGATTTGGTTTTGTCTGATATCATAATTATTGATGCACCAGTTTATGTATTTTAAGTCACAATATTTCTTTAAATATTTTGATTTAATGATTCACTACTGCAAAAATGAAACGCAATTAAATTGCACTTAATTTTCACAATTTTTTTAAAAGTATGTTTTTCTTTTTTTCTTTGTTCGTATTTGATTGATATAACAATGCAGAAACTATAAATAAATAACACTTACCGTACACATAGTAGGCACATAAGGAATTAAAATATGTTTAATATTTTTTATTATTTATTTGAACTTTTTTTTTGTATTTTATAAAAAAAAAAGATAAATAATTTTTTTTAAATATTTTCAAATACGAATAATTTCTCATTAGAAAAAAAATGTTACCATTATGTTTTTTGTGTGTGTAGCGAATCATTAAGGGTAAGATTAAAAATGTTAAGTTGATGAAGGTGGGTATTTATGTTAATTAGTTACCTATATGGTTTTGGTTTAAATGTAAACTGCTTTTTATAGCTTGTAACAGAAAAATAACGAACCGATTAAAAATAGTTTGAAGCGCCATTATGAAAAGTTGTTCAATGATTTTATTTGTGAGCAGAACCATTTTTGTTGAATTATGAATATATCACAAAGTTCAGTTTAATACTTCAGAAACCATCCTCTGGAGAAGGTGCATATTGTATTTCCAAAATCTGGTTTGTTTCATTTTACGCACTTGAATCCACCAAAATTTTAAGTTTTTCAGAATGATCTTCAGAAATAACTGTCAATTGACAACATATTTGATTGGCAAATCGGAACAGCATATACATGTTCAATAGATAGATAAAGCTCAAAAATATCTCATTTTACAAAAACTTCTTGTGTCGGTTGAAAGTTCTACCAATTTTACATACATACATAGTATATGTACATACGTACCTAAAAACTAGCGAATTTTTGCTACATTAACATTACATACCGGCTCCACTTGACATGAACGATGCTAAGACCCAAACCGCAATCCAATCAACAGAATGATTTGTATGGAAATGTCACTGCTGGATTTGTATGGCTCAATAGGTTTTTTCAAGACATGCTCATATAGACTGCGAGCCAACGGCTTAAAAAGTCAAGCCATTTGCATACTTTTGTAATTCACATCAATAATATCCTTTGATAGGTTGAACCAATACCCATTTGTCTGCCTACCTTAACACGTGTCGAACAGGTTAAAAATTTAACGTAAAATTTTTACATCGATTTATTTCAATGCAATGAAGCAGGTAATCACATAATCCTGAGTGGTTTTTAGGAACTTCATTGCTCTCTATCTTCTTAGGGACTCAATAGAGAGTTTGACATATGACAAGCAAAATATTTGCTGTATGCACACTTTTTCCCTTAGACCAAAAGGCATTGACATAAGTCGATGTAAAAATTTAAGGTAAAATTTTACACCTATTCGGCACGTGCTAGGGTAGGCAGACAAACGGGTATTGGTTCAACCTATCAAAGGCTAATATTTATATGAATTACAAAAGTATGAATTCTAATGGCCTACGACTTAACGATTTAAGAAATTAATTCAAGCTGTATGAGAAGACCATCAACGTGCCTCTTTTTTTCCCATACAATCGAATATTAGAAAGCTAGAATATATACATAACGCGGTAGATCAATCCTCATTTGCATAAAAACCAGTTTTGGAAAACGAAGCTGTCGTATTCCTTATTTCGTTTTATTTTAGGTGAAGTCGAACTTTTTTTTAACTTGTCGATAGGATTCTTCTACATATGTACATATTTCTTCGGCTGTAAATACACAATTTACGTTGTACATATACAAAAATATAAAAAACACAACGCATTCCCCTTAGTTTTTATGTATGCTGTTATATTTTGACTTTTTAAGCTGAATTGGATGTTAATTTCAATACAAAAAATATTCCAATTGACTAGAAATTTTGGAAGTAGGTATAATTTTCGACACACTTTGAATTTGATAACTGAGGCAATCCGGAAAGAAAATAATTAGCTTGGTATTTTATAATCAGGCCATTTAATCCTGACAATTGTTCAAATGCATATGTATGCATGCTATCACTTTCAAATTTGTTTGTTTAATTTTTTTTTAAAATAGCCTTAATGTTGAACTCTTTAAGAACTCACAAAAACTGTCTTCGAATTTCATTAAATACAGAACATCAAGGCTGAAATAAATTTCGTTGTCCTAAGAATAAAATTTCAAAAGTTAAGATATAAATGTAATATTGAAATGCTTTGACCTAATGAACTTATCAGCACCAATAACCAAATTCAATAGAGTTTGATTTTTCACTAATTAGGTACAAGTATGTATGTAGGATGTATGTATGTATGTATGTATGTATGTATTATGAAAATTTAATGGGTACATCAGGTCAAAACTTTTCTAATGTTCTTATTTTAACAAGCAACTGGAATGAGTTACTTCAAAATATTTTTAAAAAAGGTTGCATTTTCAAGTTGGTTGCAGAAACTTACTTTTTGATCTTTTGACCTTATGATCAAAACTTAATCAAAAAACAGACAATATAATTATCAGGCTGACAACGGCCGATACGTAGCAGCAGTCACAAGCTAAAACCCACATTTGTCCTTTTCAACTTTCTATTTCCCCTTTAAAAATCTAAAACTAGAAAAAAGTTATAAAACTTGTATGTATATTGATATAAAAAAACAGATATAAGTCAGGTTTTCCTTCGCTAAGCGATTCAAATATTTCCATGTTCTTGCATTCGATCATTCCATGGTTGTTTGTTTTTTTAAGTAAGGGGCGGGTGAAAATTCTTATTATTTTCATGCGTGGATATTCTATTATTTTTGGTTTTTACTTTTTTTTATATAAATGCTCATGTATCTAAATATTCTACGGTTTAATTTAAAATTACTTGTCAATTCAATAATTATGACAGTATAATTAATATCATATACATATTCATATGTATATGTTTTTTGTATACATATTAACAAATGTTTTTTCTTTTTTTTTACTAAAAAATACTCAACAATTTCCAGTTGAAACCATATTTTGTTTTCTAATTAAATGTCAGCACTCTACATAATATTATTTACGTGCTACGTTTTTTTTAATGTTTAATCTCATTGCTATTCATCTTTTATTTACTGCATCTTAAAATCGTTTCGTGGATGTATTTGTTTTTAATTTTTATTTATATTTTACGTGAGAAGAAAGTTTTTATTTTTAAATTTTAATAATAAATTTCGTTTTGTTTACTTTATTTTTTCGTACTTTAAATTAGGTATTGTCAAATAATTAACTTAAGTGAAATTTGTATAATTGAAAATTGAAATTACACACTAAAAATAGTATTTTGTATATAACAACAAAAATATATTATGCACTCTAGTATAGAATATAGATTTACTTTATTCCTTTGCTTTTTTTTAATGATCGTTAGGTAATTTTTTTAATTATTATTATCAACCGCGTTTTCCACAATCCAGGAGAAAATTATTGTTTTATTCATTTTTTTAACCTTAATCGTTTGCTGTTTATTTATATTTCTTTAAATATATGTTTTTTAGTGATTAATCTTAAGTAACAAATCGGTGGCTTTTATCATTCCTTGCCTTGCTCTATCAAAAATAATGTTATTAAGAAGTTTTGAAAAATAAGTAAAATTTGAGCTGTAGTTTTGTTTTAGTTAATGACTTTAAATGTGTAAATGAAAGAAGAATATATAATGCACTGGTTAATGCTGTGTGAAGGTTTACATTACAATCTTTTTCATATGTCTCTCCAAAGTAATACATATTTTAGTGTATTTCATGACAAAAAAACTTAAGAGAACAACTCTGTCTTGAACGTTAAAATTTAATATTAACTTGTTTAGGTTTTTAAACTCAATAAACATGAAACAAAAACAAAATAATATACTTCTATACATTGTGCATCATGTTTTGTTATAATGTAACTCCTGTTTGCAAAGAGTTTTTAATTGACTACAACTAATTAATTTTTTGTATGTTGTTTAAAAAACTTGTTTTAAGTATTATTTTGGATATCAAATGTTTGTATCTTTTGTTTTTATTTTTTTAAGTAAATATATAGATTCTTTTTAAATACACATTTAAATTGAGTAGTTTGTTTAATTATTTTTTGTTTACGATATTTTTTTTTATTAATTTTAGTTTTATTTAAAGGGGCGGGCCATTTATAATGAATATTAGGTTTTGTTAGTCACTAATATTTAATTGTATTTATTTTTTCAATGTGAGTGTTCTTGTTTTTTTTTATTTTAAGTGTACGCAGTTTGTTATTAGTAAGAAAATCATATGGAGTTCTTCTTTAATTTTCGGAATCAAAATAAACTTGGCATTTAGAGTTTGGAGAAAATCTAGATGTTGAATAGGTTTTATAAAAAAAATCTATTGCAAATATTTAAGATATGTAGTTATAATTTTGGAAAAAAAAAATGACAAGAATTTTGTTAGTAATACATCTAAGCTTAAATCATAACTTCCTTTAAATCTCAAGGACAAACATTTTGTTATTGGAGGTTGGTTCTAAAAGCGAAAGAGCTTATTGCCAGAGTCTTTCAAAATAGATTTAAAGTTGATTTATCGGTATTACGAATTTCTATCATTATATTAATATTTTTAAATTTTATTATTTTGTTATTTTCCTATTTTATAGAAATTTCAATTAAATCAAAAATTTCGGATTTAATCCTTTGAAATCGACTTAATTTTAGCAATAAGGTCTAAGGCTTATCGAAAAACTCGTTAGTGTCCATATATATGATCTTTACGAACGACTTGGCCTATTAAATTTGTTAACTATTACCCTTGGCCCGTATTGCAGTTGCAAAATCCAATCCTGCTTTATTGTTTTGTTTGTCAATTGAAATATTTAAAAAAGCCTCAATTTAAATACATTGATTTTTATCATCATCTTTATTAATCATCGTTGAAATCGAAAATTGTTTAGTTTGTGAATTTTCTTAATTGAACAAAGGGATGGTAAATAAATGGCTGCCAAGTACTTTACTTTGTTTCTGCAGTTTAAAGTGTGTTGCGATTTGGAAAAACTGGAAACTATAGAACACACATACGAGCATAACTTTTAATAGTCCTGTTGTAATAAAAACACTTAATATTTAATCAAGCAAATTTGCTTGTTCTAGCGATTTTGGTAATTTGCATTACTTGTATTAAGCTTGCACTTTTAACCTTCTTCTTTGTAAATTGCAGTTTGCTTTAAGCACCCTACAGTACTTTTCTGACGATTAAAAGCAAAATTACATCAAAAATCACTGAAAAAACTAGACCATGATTAACTTAAACTTACGTTTTGCTAACGTTTTGCCAAACGAAATGTAAGTGTGCCAAAAATATTTGTTAAGGTTCGCTGTACTAAATCAGATACAAAAACTCTCGAAACCCGGCAAGCTTCACCGATATTTTCTTGGGTAAAGCCTAGTACGCTGCACATACGAAACGAAATTTTTAGTTGGTTTCCAACAAGCAAACGAAATGCTTACGAAAACGCAGCGAAAAAATATTCACAAAACACAGGCAGCCACGCTGTAATGAAAGAAATAACAAAAAGAAAAAACCTAATTGTCATTTTTTGCACACAATAAATGGCCAGGGTAATTAATTGTGTGCGAAAAAAGAGTGTAGACTTCTCCAAAAAAATATGGAACAAAAAGACTGAATTTTTCGTTTATAGTTTCGTTGTATCATTTTTGTATGGAATTTTTTCGTTTCGCATCAGCAGCGTACTAGGCTTAAAAGCAGCAAAAATACAACATTAATTTCAAAAAACACTAAAAAAGATTTGGAAAAAAACTTCTAGATCTGTCTAATGTTCTAAATGCCATCCATATAACATAATCTGATTCGGGTCGGGAACACACAAAACAAATATTTAAAAAAAATTTCTTTCTTTAGTTATACTTTTTATTTTAATTTGTGTTTTTTTATTTATGGTTAAACTACTTTTAATGTTCGTTGCGCAATTATTGTGTACATTTATTTATTTTTCATTCATATTTTTTTTGTATATATTTATTTATTATAATAATTATATATTATGTATGTACTTGGATTGATACGAGTACATTAAATTTTTTGTTTTTTTTTAGATTTCTACAAAGATTTTTTATATATATTTTGTAGTTATTTTTTGTTTGTTAATTTTTACAGTAATGTGTGTGACAACAAGAATTAATGTCAAAAAGATATTTCATCACATTTTCAGATTTGTGTTTCATAATAAAATAACACTGTATATTTCATTTAGTATATATATATATTTAAATACATTTGTAAATATATCTCAGGTTTTTGTTATAATAATTTATATGCTAAGACTGTTATATAGAAATGCAAATTACATCACCAATTACATTTTGTGTGTGAATTGGTTTCATTTTGAAAAAGAAAAGGAAACATTGAAAAAGTAATTTGCATTTTTATAAACAATTGTATATATGTATTTTTATTTTTTATTATATATTTATGAATAACAATATTTTTTATGTATATATATATTTTTCTTGTTTTGCTAGAGAAGGTTGAGTTTTTTAAATTTATTTTCAACACACAAATGTTATTTTCTTATTACATTTTACAAGTATAATATATATAATAGATAATATTAATTAAGTAGATTATATACCTAGTAATAGTTGCAGTATTTATTTATGGTTTTTATATATTATCTAATTTGACACAACCGTATATTTTTCTTTTATTTTTTTTTATACATTAACTTAATTCTTGTAGTTTTTTTTTTATGATTTAATTTTATACTAAAAGTTTTTTCATTACTATTATTTAATTTTCTATTGTGTGTATGTGTATGTGAGAAGAAATTAGGATCAAAAGGAGGAAATTGATAAATATAAAGGCAAAGGAAAAATGTTTTGTTTGACTTGAAGAAGAAAATAATTTCTATAGGGAATGGAATTATGCCGAATATATTTTAAATATTATAAATTATTTATATTTCTTTCCTTATTGTTAAATAATAAATTAAAATTAGTCTCTTTTTATTTTACTTTGATTCACAATATCAAAGCAGTTTCTTGTGTGCTCAAATTTTAGGCAGTTATACTCTTTGTTCATTCTTGATTTTGTAGGGTTTAATTCGTTTTCATTATAATTTAAACCTTTAAAGGAAAAAATGAAAATTATACAAATCAGAAAGCACTTAAAACAAAGGATTCTGTTTAAAATTGAACTTTGCAAGTTGCACGTGTTAATTTTTGTATTTTTTTCTTTTTGTTAATTTCTTAAATATTGTTCTGTTAAGCACCATTAAACTTACTAAAATTCAATAAACCTTTCCTAAGAAAGAAATTATAACTTAAATGTTCAAAAAAGTCATTACTATTTTAGTTTTGTTCTTGTTTGTGTATTAAGAACGTTAATTCAAAGAAAATCTAGCTTAAAACAAAAAAGAAAACCTTCAAAACGACCCAATAAGCCAGTTTAGGTCTCTGAGATCTCAGCATTCTCAGAAATCCGAACCACAATTTTTACACAAAATCTATCCCATTTTATATTAAAATTAAGTTGACTTTTTTCTACTCAATTGAGCAACAAGTTTAGGTTTTTGAGGTTTATAGATCTCGCGTTAAGAGAAATTTGAAAATTCTTCACTTTATCTGTCAAAAAACCTGAGTCTACTCATTTTTCAATTCGCCAAGTCAATTTCTTCACAAAGTCGTAATACTTACCGCTATTAGTTCTAAATTAAGTAGGTACTCAAATTGGAATCCCTCATTTATTCACACTTGTGTGCATGAAGAAATGAGATAGTTATACCTATTTGAGTACTGTACTAACTTTAGAGCTAGTATCAGTACATGCATTAGGACTTTATGAAGAAATTGGCTGTTACTCAAATATTTTTCGTCAAATGAAATCACATGACAATTTGCAAAAGTAAATTAAATAATAATTTATCACAGGAATTCAATTTTAGAATTAGAAATCGTATTGACAGGTTTCTCTGCGCCACCGTGAGAGGTAGAAATTCATTAGATCTCAGAAACGTGAAGTTGCTAAGTTATAGCAAATAAAATAGAATAATTTTAAATAGCATTCCCCTATAGTATGCAGCAACGATATTTTATAATTTTCACTACAAGGGAATACGAACAACTGACAAAATTCTTCTAAAAAAGGTCATATGCAAGCCAAAAAAGATTATTGGATGAAATTCTTTGGAATTGTCTTAAAAATAACTAAAAGTTAAAACCCGATGTTTAATAGAACCTTAAATAGCTATTTCTTTGTGCAAATAAATGAGCTACGATATTTTATAATTTTCACTACAAGGGAATGCATAAAACTGACAAAATTCTTTCAAAAAAGGTCATGATGCAAGCATCTGAGCACGTAGCATCAATGGATGAGCTAAGACTAGATAAGGAATTCAGTGGAAATATTTTCTGGATCAATCAAGCCAGTAAACAAAAAAAGAAGTTAAGTGTCATTTTAAAAATTCAAATCCCCTAAAGCCAAGAATATTATCTAATTATTATATTGCTCATTTCATTTTGTTTAACGAATATATAATTTTAACACAATATTATTCTAATTAATTATTGTCATTTAAGTAAACAAAAAAAAAAATAAACAAACAAAAAAGATTAAATTCAGTGTTATTGCTGTTTAATTTTGTATAAACTATTTTAATCACAAATTAATATTACCTACACATGTACATATGTAGTATGTATTTTATTATAAGTATCCATAATTTTTATAAATCCATGCATAACAGTTTTAATATAAATATTAAAAAAATTAACATATATTTCATTTATCTTTAAATAGATTTTAATTAACGAAACATTTATAAAGACTTTCAATGCAGGAAAAAATTGCTGGAACTAACAATATAGTTCTTTTAACAACAAATACAATCGGAATAAGAACATGGGTGTTGCCTTCGCACGATAAATAATAAATTATATAATTCTATTATATTTATGTAATAAATAAAGATAAATGATATTTTTTATTTCATTTCACAAAAAATTATAGTATTGTTTTGTATTCTCACTAAGAAATGATCACTAGGGTTAAAAGTGTGGTTATATATTATATGCATGTGTATTAATATATTAATTTATATTTATTTATATAGATATATATATATGTATGTATGAATGAAGTGTCTTCTTATTAATTAAATAATAGTTTACTTTTCATGTCAAAACAAGTAGTTTCTTTCCTCCTCTTTTAATTATTTGTTTCATGTTGTTTAATTATTTTTTTTTATTTAAATTTGTATGTTCTAAAAATTTATATTTTAAAATATCACGAATTGTATGTTTCGCATTATGCACTGCATAATGGGAACAATACCATAAATAAAAATAAATATAATAATAATGTTTATGCATTTTATTGCTTGAATTTGTCTCTTTCCTCCTCTGAGAGAGAGAGAGAGCGAGAGAGAGATTGTGTGTACTGGACACAGTTTTGCTTTAATTAATAAATGCAACAAAACAATTGCGTTTGTTGCGTTAGATGTTTTATTATTTATTTATTTTGTTTTTGAATAAATATTTTTTGTTTTATAATTTTCTTTTTGTTGTTTGTTTATAGTCAATGAGTGGTTTTCTTTCTTTTTTTGAGAATGACTTAATTATGCACATATATCATGTATAATATTTTCTTTGTTGAGTAAAAAATGTACATCTCAAAAGAAATGTACTGCATATTTAAATATATCCACTAATTATTAATAAATAATATCAATATATATATATATATTTCTGTATATATATATTTTCTTTTTTTTTAATGAATATTAATCAAAATCTGAGAATCCTGCATTTGTTTGTAAATTCTCATTACTTGTAATTCGGTTTATTTAAAACCACAACAACACTTCGCACTCATTAGAATTATACAATAATAATAATTATAATAAATTAACTCTTAAATTAAGGTGTATAACAAAATTTTGTTGTCTTTTTTGATTTTTTGTTGAATTTCGTTTTGCATTACTTTGTTCATCCAATGCTAATACTATTTCTTTTAATATATAATTTATTTTCTTCTATATGGTTATTGAATTTATCCACTTCTTGGTTTATTATATTGCTTATAATTTTTCGTTATTTTTTGTTGTCTCTAAGTTTAGTATATTATTTTGTATTTTTTTTTTTTAATTTTTATTTTTATTTATTTATTTTTGTTTACCTACTGTATGTTTGTGATGCTTTCTCTTGTTATACGTAATAATTTACTTTTCTATAGTATATATATAATTAACTATGTCTTCTTCATTATGTGTTACGTTTATACATAAATTAGTTTTTTTTTTTAATATATTATATGTATATATTTTTTATTTTAGTATAATCTATGTTTTTTTATAAATAAATAATATATGCATTATGTCGTTATTTGCTTTATCTGCTCGTCTTCCTTTTGTTGTAAGTTTGTGTGAATTTTATTTTAAATTTACATAAATATATATTCCAACTCAATATGTTGTGCATGAGTTACTATTTTTTTGTTTCGCGTTTAGCAAAAAAAAACTATCTTTGGTGTAGCCTGAATATACCCACAACAAAGTTTTTTTTCATTGAATTATGAATGATGATGACTTTTTTGTAAATTGTGTTATTTGTCCTCGAAATTAACATGGATAAATGCCTAAAAACACAAATCACACAAGATATAATATTATTAAGAATATTGTGCAAAATATTTGCAAAGACAAACAAAAAGAAATTTAAACAAAACACGAACTAAAAATAAATCAATTCTTACAAATCATAAGTTAAGTTGTTGCATGCTGGTAATTCTGGATTTCTCAATTACCTTGATAGTTTTGGGGCCAGATGGTGGGTACATTCTAAAAAGAGATAAAAAATGTAAATGTTTCCTTGTGCATGGTAAATACATATATCAAGGTAATTATTATTTGAGGATTAAGTGATTTTTCATAAGTATTTCTTTTTATTAATTAATTTAATTTTTATTTGAGGATTAAGTGATTTTTCAAAAGTATTTCTTTTAAGAAATCGGAAAATAAGTGAAAAAAGATCATTTCGTATTCATTTCAACTTTGTATATGTATATGTAAAGCTTCAAAATAGAAGGTTTATTATGGAGAGTCAATAAACATAACGATGGTGGTCTGGGGACGATTGCTTCCATAATGGTTCTATCACTTATTAGTAAAGATGCTCTGATCCCCGAGCATAAGGGACTTCTGTCTGCTACTACTCGACAGGGGAATTAGTTCAAAATGTTTTTATTTACATTAATTGAATTTATTTATTGATTAAATGACTGGATAATGAAATGCTAAGGATTAGAGTTGGGCTAGGAAGAAATAACGGCGTGGTTGATGAGCATGAATGCTTTTTCACTAAAGCACTTTTTAAAAAATTACGTTTTAACAGTAACTGTAAGCTGCCAGTTATAGCTATCATTGAAACTCATCATTGAATTTTAGTAATGGATTTTTTGATGAATTTTAATGATGGATTTTGAGACGTTTAAGAAGTAAAACCATTTATTTTTTTTGATAAACAAATAAAGCTCAAGACTTAATTAATATTACTAGTCAAAAAAAAATCAAATAGGCCCAACTTTCCACCAACTTACCAATGATCATTGGAATCTTTAAAGTCTTTTTATGTGGAAAGTTGGGCCTATTTCAATTTTTTTTTTTTTTTTTTGGCTAGAAATTTTAATTAAATCTTTTATATTTTTACTTTCTTAATAATTATATTATTATATATTAAATCAATATTTTTTCAAATAATCAAATAGCATACTTTTTGTTGAGCTCTAAGTTATTAATCGGGCTAAATCGGGCTATTGAAAAATGCTTCATTTTTATACTTTTTCTATTATTACTTGCATATTTTAAAAGCTCTTAAGCTAAACTTGAATATACGAGCAAGTAAGTGCGATCCACGTATATTTCGAGAAGGGTTAATCTCTGAAAATTTAGAACTAGACGCAAGGAAGCATTGACATACATAACATTAATATGAAAAAACTTATATGTCAAAAAAACCGTAATGTGACCTTTTAGAAAATGGTAATTCATTATAGAGACCATTTTTAGAAAAACTACCAAATATGTAGTGTTAAAAGTCCGAATGATTGGTGAATTAGAAAAACAAAAAATTTCGCACCAAAATTTCGCAACAAAAATTACCAAGAACTTTTTTTTAGGATTACAAAAAACTTACCATTGGCACGCTGTAGTACTGATAGAACGGCTGATATTGCATTGAAGGTGGGTATAAAGTTGGCACACCAGCTGCAGAAAAATCAGTTACTTTTTTTAAGATTCACCAAGTTAAATTTAATGATTGAAAATAATTTTGTATATTACCTGGTGGGTAAACTGCTGCAGCAAATTGATCAATCGGCATATTGCTTATAGGAGCTGGTGGTGTTGTTGTATAATACACAGCACCATTCGTTGCGACAATTGACTAAAATGTAGAGATTTAAATTTTGTCTACAAACACACCAAAACTTAGAATTTTAACAACTTACTTGCTTTTTAATTGCAGGAGCAATATTCAGCTTTCGATCCCTGAGCACAACACTTTCACCCTGTTCATTCGAAAAAAAATCAAATTATTAAAATATGACTTAGGAACTTCAGCAGTATATGAAACAATCAAAATGCTATAGCGTTCGTAACAAACAAACTGGTGTAACTCTCTTTCAATATTAAAAAAAAGTTAGAAGCTTTATTCAATTAAAATAAAAAACATATGTAAATTACATCATTTAAGTAACGACTGAAAAACAACGTATTTATAACCATTTTCCAATGAATAACAAAATAAAAAACGAAAACAAAAACAAAAACCTTGTGTGAACAAAATCAATGAGAATTTTTTATTTTTTTATTTTTGCTGCTCACTCTGTAAATATAAACTTTTGAAGGTGCACGAGGACAGAAAACGAAAGAACGAACTGATTTAGAAAACAACCTATTTCTAATATTTGGTGCTGTATAACCTCATTAGGTGAACATTGTTTTGGGTATTTTAATTATTTGTTTTTACTAAAAGCGAATTCAAATGAAAACAAAAACCAAATGAAACCAACATTGAATAAATATTAACCATAGAACCAAGAATAAAGAAGCTTTTAGTTTCCAAAAAGTTAAATAGAAAAATTAGTGCTTTTATCGAAATTTTAAATAACAAAATTTACAAATAAATCGACTAAAATATGTGTATAGAAAGTGTATTTACTAAGCAAAACTGTGTTTATTAATAGGTATATAGTACAATGTTTGATTCGAATACTCTGTGGTGTTTATTAACCGAAATAAAATACAAAAACAAAATTCATTCGATAGTCATTCTGAAATCAATTAAAACTTTGTTGCTTTTTCTGGATAAATCCACATACCAATGAGGCTATACAGATGTAATTTTAAAAATTCATCCATAAAAACAAGAATAATGGATTTTAATCATTTACATTTCTAGCTGTTTAGAAGCATTTTCAAAACTCTTAGCAATTTATGCTGCTTTACAAAATAATATTTAAAAAAAAAAAACTATTTGTTTGCCCAATCTCTATAGCAATGGCACTATTTAGGTAAATGTGTTTACTCTGATTAGAGTTGTTAATTATATACGTTCAACATAATTTCATTACAATTTTTTGATTCCAAATTTCAATTTCAATATTTTCATATTTTTCGAGAAATACAAACATAGTTTTTAGATTATAAAAAAATTATATTAACAAATTCAAGATAGTATTTTCTTATTGGCCGATGTTTTGACGTGTAGGTAGTTTTATCTGAGTTTTGAGTTTTTTTTACATTATTAATCATCAAGTTTAAGTTGAAAAATGTCTTCCTTTTCAAGTTTCGGGTTCTTATTTCAACGATAACATTTAGCATACAAAGTGACCGTATTAAAAAATGAGGCTAGTTTCCTAGAAAACGTATTTAAATTGTAAGTTTCGTGGTAACATTTATTTTTGTATGAAAAATAGCAGTTTTAATATGAGTTTGATTGATAAAGTCAGTTCTAAAGAAATTTATTTTACATGTGTTGAGTCACAAATCTCCTGTGTCAAAAATGTAGTCACTAGTTTCTTCTCTTCAGATTAAAGAATCGCAGTATTAACCGTTTACTGGGAGTAATACTCAGAACGGAGAAAACGTTGAAGTTTTATTTAAACGCCAATTTTCACTTCCAGGTCCGTTTCGTTTTAATAAAACGAGAACTGTAATAGTGGTAAATAGCTCTAGAAATAGGAAACCAACTTTAATTTTGAAATCGTTTTTCCGCTTTTGTTAGAAGTAAATACAAAAAACACAATGTACTGCTAAAATTTTTCATTCATCAATTATTTATCAGCCGCAAAAATGTATTTTAGGTTGTAAAAGCGCCATTTTTTTTCTTGAGTTCACAAAAAAGAAGTTCCATTCAGTTTAAGCAAATAAATGTCTGTTCGTGTTCTTCCTACGCAAGTTCATATTAAAAAAAACGAAAATTGTTAGGTGACAACATTTTAAAATTTGGACATATATACACTCCCGTTCATTTGAATAGGTACAACATTTTTGAGAGTGTTAAACCGTTGTTACTCTTAATTGAGTGAACTGAATAAATTTCTGTAAATAGTATAAGATGAAGCATCCAATTTGAGATTGAATTAGAAAAACACAAACTAAATTTTACCATTTCTACTTGTTTTATTATAACTTGTTTAACTGCAAGTCAAAACTATGCCTTTTTTTAGTTCATTTGAATGGATAAAACGCTTAAAACGTCACTTTTCTCATTGAATTCGCTGTAGTTTAAAACTATTAAAACTTCGTTTGGCTTTATTCACGTGTTATTGTGATTTACGGAAAAAAAATTTGATAAGTTGAAAATGGATAGGGGAAAAGCTCTCAGTGCGATTGAGAAAGCGAAAGTTGATAGTTTTCACGACGTTGGACTAACGGGTCATACAATTTCAAAAAAAAAATTAAAGAAGCGCTAATGTCGTTTACATTTATCTGAGAAAAAAAAAATATGGTGTATACATGAAAGGGCCCAAGAAGTATGCCACTTTAACAACTGATAGACGAAATATTTTAAGAATTGCGTCCAATTCATCAGCTTCGGTTCCCAAATAACTTGTAAAACCGCTAAGTTTTTTTTTAAATGCTAAGGGCTAAGATGTTTAAACAAAATTGGTTGAAAATTCACACATAAACGTTGTTGAACTCAAGCATAAAAACGTTTTCAACATTGAAATACAGTCATTAAAAATACAATTTAAAATAAATCTATCACATAATTTGCACGCTACCCAAACACGGAGAACACGTAACGTATATTTTGTATCCAAAAAATGTCATCAATGTTTTTGAACTTAAAAAGATAAACAAAAACATCGATATTCTACTGATCATTATGTACATATTTTTAAACACAATTGGTTTATGCACATGCATGAACTCTAAGTATTACTCTAAATTGATAGCAATGATAATTAAGTTTTAAAGATATTCGCTTGGTTGGTTTTCTATTTCCAAGTTGAAACTTAATCATTTACTGAGTGCGGCCAACCGTTTAGTAATAATTATAATCTAAATAAAATTTTAAAGAAATTTCGTCTACTTCCAAAAGCAACAGACATTTCCAATTAACAATTAAATTTAAACGCTTGAATACACTTAAGGTTTGTATACAAAAAAAAAAACCTTTTATTACTGTAGCGCGTATTTGATTAAAATTAATCAATTTGGTATTTATTATTAAAAGTAACGCTTATCGGTTAAATGTGATTTCGTTTTTTTTAACCTCATACTTGAAATGGGATTGAGCCATTTTTAAAAGTATGTATGTACTCCTATCAATGTAACACATACAACACCTACATACGTTTTCTACAGTTTTCAAGATTCTCAAAGAAACTAACATGGAGAATGAGCTGTAGCATGAGCAACCTCAACCAGCTCCAAAACTGGGGGCACAATAGATCTTAAAGGTTGCAGTACCCCTAAATAAAATTTATTCAATTTTCCAACAATAATAACTTTTCAATCGGGCCTAAGCTAAGCGTCAGCTTTAACCGCTTTTGAGTTGGAACAATACTCCAGTTCGTTCGATCGTTCATTAGGCCTATATCTACCCGCAAAATTCGTTACTATAGAACAGAAGATTCGTTGTGAAGTGAACTGTTGTGCCTAAATAGTGTTATCTAAGACTGAAAAAAAACACAGGGTCAATACATTGTCACATATCAAACAGACAGACTTTTCAGTAATTTTGTTTATCGAAAAAAAGCTTCATCCCTTGAACCACTTTATGCATAGAAATAAAAGCTTGATGAATTGACTGATTAATTTTAAACTGTTTCCTTCTTATTAGAGTTAGCTTGAAAACAATCGCAATAAAAACCCACATATGCAAACCTACACAATTGATTTATTACTATTGATTGCGTCAATTCGAAAGAGGAAATTTGTGAAAACAATTCAAGAACTGTCATTTAAATATTTAAATTTGAAGCACTTCGTTCAATCAAACTGATTTTTTTCCAGTAAAATAAAATAAATAAATATATGGCGCAACAGCTCATGGAGAACTAGGGCCTAGTGACTTACAACTTTTAACCAATTATCAATTTTTTAATCGGGTCCTAGGTTAGATTGTGTGATGATGTGGCTAGTTGAATAACGTCGCTCGGATCTCAATGGATCGAAATATAGGAATATAAAGGGTAAGAGGAAGGATTAAGCGTAAGAATTAGGTTTAGGTTTTGCCTTCTTGAACCATCCTGATTTCTGAATGAAGTTAACGTTCACAAAAAAAGTGAAATGAGAACCCTCTTCCACCTCTTTGTCTTGACACCCTCTGCATAAGTCAGATGTGCTGATGCCCATTTTGCTCATGTGGATTCCCATTGTGACCCGTAGCCCATAAATATTCCAACCAATAGAGACAGTTAAGTTCTGCTAAGCTAATGGCCTCTTACAATGTATAGAAGAGCACAAACATCTGAAGAAAAATTTTGGTATGCACTTTCAAAAGAAAAAAAAACAATATTTCTGTGTAAACTCACAAGTTTGCTATGCCAACATCTACTTTTTGCAGGAGGTAAGAGAATTTGAAGTTAAAAATCGGAGATTGAAAACTTCAACTTTGGGCCTTATTATTATATTAAGCTCTAAATTGGTATTTCCTTACACAGTACAATATTGAAATAGAATCGACTTTGTAAAAAGCTCTCAGGTGGAGCTTTCAATTGAAATGTAAAATCTCCGTTAATATCCTACGAATTTAAAAAATAAATTGGTTCAAGGACTCTCAAGGACCAAGAAAAAGAAACAAGCTTTTTTAAATTTAAGCTATTGGAAGATTAATTAAAGGATGTAAGAAGCGCTGAAATTGTCCAAACACTTGGATACAAAACGAATTTAAGATTGAACTCCGATCCCCTTGAAATTGGTGACAACCTGTATGTACATATGTATAAGATTTTTAATAGGTTTAAGGAAGGCAAAAAAAGGCCAAAACTAAGAAATAGTTCAAGAAGAAAAAGTTTCACAAGGAAGAATCATTGTTTAATTGAACTTGGTGAAGTACTAAGTACCTACTGAAGACGAATTCTCGTAAGACGACGAAAACGTATATTTCCTCAAAATGCCGAAGGAAATGCTATCCGAAACTTTTTGAATTTACTTGGAAATAAAAATAAAATTTGTTTTGATGGCGTCATCTAGAGTTGAAAATCTAGTCTTTATTGACAGTACAATGAGGAATATTTACAGTGACAATTAGCCATGCAAAACTGGGGGTTAGTTGATGCATGGGTTTTCAAACAAGAAAAAGACCTCAAACACACATGGAAATTTTTCATGGAATGGTTATTCCATGGTAAACAATTAGAAAACTTTCATCATTCTCCAGGCCTAGACTTCATCGAGCATTTGTGAGATTATCTGGATAAACAGGTCCAAAAGGCCAAAATTCAATTTAATTTGAAGAGTGGCAAAAAAACCCAACCGAATTGATAAGGAAACTAGTAGAGTTAATCGCTAAATTCTTCCCTTTTGTCCTAGAGACGAAAGAGAAGCAGATGAAGTATTGGTTTTAAGTTTTTCGTTTTAATTGAATAGTGTAGACTTTTTTTTTTTTAAGCGCCATGAAAATGGAGTAATTCATTGAAGATAAACCGCTTTAAAAAATGAGATATTTCTTTTCTAAAATATCGAATCTATTTGTTTCAACAGAGTAACAAGAATACAGTTTAAAGCTGTACACTTTTTTTGGCGCTTAAAGTATGTTAAAATAAAATTAAAATGAAATAAAACTTTTTTTCAATTTTTGGAACTTATTCCCTTTTTCAAACTGCCGATTTAATTGTAATGCATAATAATCAAACAATACACAACCATTTTACTTACTGGCAAGTGTTGTTACTCAAGGCGACCAGCACAAAATTCTAGTTCTAGCAATGTATTCTAGTTCGATTATTTCGCTTTGAGTGAAACGTAGAAAGATAAAGTTTACTTTCTAAAAATATTTATAATTTCAAACTTAAAAAAATAAACTTAAAATTGTGATACTGAAAAATGTTAAAAATCGAACTTTCACCGGTTTTCCTTCAGGCCACACATATCTGTACTTTCAATTTACATATACATTTGTGTATGGGAGCACATGCATCAGCTGTAAGGATTTCTTTAAACTAACATCTAATCAATCAATTTGCAGAGGCGTACTTTTGTTTCATACAAAAGTTCTCGGTCTAGTTATTGCATTACATATTTTATCTTAATTAACTTAACTTTTGAGTGACAACTATTTAAAATGCTGAAAGGAAGCGATATAAAAGCCTTCAAATAATTTAGCGCTCAACGAAAAACTTGTGTGACGAAAGAATTGTTAATAGACCAGTTCATAAAGTACATTGCGCCAACCAGTGGAAAAAAGAAATCAATGAGCACCTCACTACATGAGTTTTATCAAATAGATACAATGATATTATATACAAAATTTAAATTAACAAACGAACTTGATTTTAAGTCAGAAGTAAAATTTAAAGCACCCTAGCTGCAAACCTAACATAAGCATATTACAGAGGTATCGTTTCATTTATTAAAAATATTTGTATATTGTGAATTGATTTAGTAAGCAAATTCTACAACTCCAATCTGTTATCAAAAAAGCAATCAATTTAGAAAAAAGTGTGCTCATTAAAAGCACGTTTTTACTAATCAATGCCTTTTTACATAAATATCTTTTACGACATTTCAACAATAATTTCATTATTAGAAATGCGCTGCAGCTATTAACTTCAATTGTAGAAAAAAATACATTCAGAGCCCACACTTTTAGTGACGAATAAGTTATCTTACTATAATACCATCCTACGCATCTAAATCTACATATTGGTTAATGCTTCTCTCTAGTGCAACACACAAAAAATGTATTTACATCTAATTTTATTATTCTCCCTTTTCAAAATTGAATGGTTGAGAAAATTTAATTAAAACAAAACAAAAACTTCTTACAGCAATAAAAAAATTATAAAACAACTAGCAGCATAAAATGCGAAACAACTTTGAATCACAATTTTGTATTATTCTAAACCAACTCGAACTATGTAGATTTTTTAAAACGAATTTTTTTAAAGGTATAAATGAAAAAATCCAGAACAAAATCAAACATTTTACAAATTGAAAATAAAATCCAACCAATCGAACAAAGTTTCAATTTTTTTTCTGTAACAAGTCTGAATTTAAGGAAAAGTTACTTTTTAATAATTAAAAGAAAAAACAAAAACAAAAAAACAGAATTTCAACTGAACAAACAAAAACAAAATCTTCCCTGTGTTTATTGTGAGGATTGAGCGAAAATTTATCGATAATTTCGTACGCACTACACACATTTATGAATCAAGAAGAGGAGGTTTTTTACTTGGGCCCTAAATGGGATGAGAATTACAACAAATAATTGTATTATATATCTGCCCATATTAGATGGCGCATTTTAATAATTTATGAATAATAATTAAATTAAACATTTAGTTCTTTGATTTTTATCGATTAGTAATAGAAAATGAGAACTCACCTCGGTTTGTAGCCTCTGAGCCTCTTGCTCCGTTTCGAAGGTTACAAAGCCGTAGCCTTTGCTCACTCCAGCTCGGTCCACGATAATCTTTGTCGATTTGACATTGCCATAAGCAGAAAACACACGACATAGTTCCGATTCTGTTGTATCTCCACTGAAAACGAAATAAAATCAATGGCAAAGATTTTCTTTGTATGTCTGTTAATACCAACCTAATGCCACCGACAAAAATTCTATTCGGGATAAGTGTCCCGTACTTTGGCGCCGCCAGAGGTGCCTCTAGCTGGGCTGCTCCAGTAGGTGCTGCCATCTTATGCATTATTAGATCGATTTTCAATAAGTTTTCTTCACTTGAATGCTAGTGAAAATAACAGTTCGTTTACGCTGTTTTCACTTCTCTGCTTTGTATTTATTTAGCACAGTAAATAGGTATCGTTCTGCAAAATTGATTTTAAATATGTAAAAAAAAAATACAATTTATTTTCGATTTGATTGATGAATTTTGTTGTGAAGAGATGAAAACATGAACAAAACTGTTTTTTTTTTCAAACTCTACAGTAGGTATACACATTTTTTTTTGTATTTTAATGGATGACTGGTTCTTAGAAAAAGGCACAGTAATTTGTTCAAAACTTTTTTAAGGTCATTTAGCTTAGATGTACTACACCCCGGTAAGACCACATGGCGCTATGTGATGATGACCAAGAATCTGTACCTACCTACAACTCCCAAAAGTAATTTCCAAACATCAACTGAATATTTTAACTAGAATCGAAAGTCACTGGTGCGTATACGTAACTTTTTATACACCCACGATTCACAGTAGTTTTTTTCCCCCACAGATACACACGATTTTTACACTGAGCACTCAGAGCTCCTTACACAATTTTCTACAAGGATGAACGAAGGACTTTGGGAGTAATGTAGAAATAGGAAGACAATAAAAATATACAGGAATTGTTTGCTTGCAACTAAGTAATTTTAATTCAATTGGAGTATTATCAATTTTAAGAAGATTTTATGTTTTTTTCTTTTATTTTGTAAGAATTTTGACGACGACGAAGGTGACAGCGTGTGCAATCGATTCCTGTTTTTTACTCTCTGATATCCTTGTGAGTGGGCGGCAGCAGAGAACTATCTGCTTAATTTTCTGATTTAAATATTACACCATTACACCAGATATCAGAAATCACACAGTCGCACACAGAGTTAAGTGTAAACTACTAGAACACAATACAATCCGTTACCCAGCACACAGCCACCAAATATAGGTTAAAATGAAAATATACCCATCTTCTTCTCTGCGCTCTTGGTTTGGAAAAATCCGATATTATATACTAAATTAGCCTCATCTCTCAAACTCTCTCCGCTGTTAGTTTGTAAGTGCGGTTGTGGTGAGCCAAAAACCCCAACAGGAGCCAAACAACGTCGTCATCACT
This sequence comes from Dasysyrphus albostriatus, assembly GCA_946251815.1. NCBI lineage: Eukaryota > Metazoa > Arthropoda > Insecta > Diptera > Syrphidae > Dasysyrphus > Dasysyrphus albostriatus. The sequence goes on from OX276336.1 coordinate 148,186,656, forward strand.
TCGTTATTTTATTTGTATTTCCATTTACCTCCCTCTTTTTAAAATCAGTGATGTTATAATGTGTAGTATAACAGTTCGTTTTGAAAACGGGGTGGGGGTTTTACTATGAGATATGTAAGAATGTGAAATAAAGGATATTTAGGCTTACTCTATATATTAAGTTCGGCGTAAAGTTAAGTTTTCGAATAAAAGGTGTTTTATTAAAACAAAAGTGTGTGAATATGAAGGAAAATATAATTTATTTTTGTTTTGATCAAAAAAATATTTAGTATATAAATATACATATATTGGATATATTAAAAAAACGAGATTTTTCATTTTTTTCTTTTTGATTTTTTCTGAGTCAAACTAAACAATTTTTTGGAAACTGCCATTGGAATAAACATCGGAGAGTATTACTTATGAATTTTTAAGGTTTACAATAGGAACAGAAAAAAAAAGTAATTTTAAAAAATCTATACCCTGGCCAATTTAGTAGGAACGTATAAGTTATGGAAATGTTTCTTTGAAAAGACTATTTTAGTTATGATGGTGAAAACACCATCAAAATTGCTACGATTTTGGAGATACATACGTTTTTTATTAATATAAAATAGTTTCAAATTAAGTAGGGTTTTGTGTGTAAATGGAAATCCACATAAGTGTAGTACATGCTGCGAAGTATATACCAATTAATATTGAATAATTTTTTAATGAACAACCACAACTTGTGTGCATTGCCACCAAGTGTATAGGCTGGAGTTATAGCCATTTCACGAGTGCCACCTCGATCATCAGACTCCTTTAGTGGTGCTTAGTCTGATTTTGTTCGTATTAGATGAAATACTTTTTGCCGTCATCTGGGAGCGACCCAGAAATCTTGCGATTCAGACGCGATGAACAGGAATATTTTTTACTTTATTTTTTACCCGGGAAGTGCCCCCTCTTGCCACCACCCTCCGAGCGCCTATGCCTCTGACAGTGTGAAACAACATTCTCACAAATATTTTTTTATTTACCAGGTATTATGGTTTTTAATATTTTCGATTATTTGACAATTGATACAAGTTGTTTCTTTAAGATTAATTTTGTTTATGTTGACAATAATTTAGAACGGAAAAATTTGAAACATTCAGTTTGTGAATGCACCGAATATGTCAAATGCATTGTTTTAGTCTTTTTAAACCATCTTCACGTTATTGCTTTCTAATGAGACCTGTTTGAGGCAAATCGGTTGGATGGTTTAATAGTCTATAAACGACATGTACACAGACATTTTTTGGATTTTATACATACATATGTACATATATATAGAATATAATAGAAGATAGATAGATTGTTTGGTTAAAAACAAAAATATATAATAGGCTATGCCAAAAAGAATCGAAATATTTATTTTTTGGTATCAAGATTTCGGAAGATGCCGACCGAGTGTGATAAATGCATTGTTTTAGTGGACTAATATCATCTTCGCATTATGTATTGTCTTTCTAATGAAACCGGTATGGGGCACATCGGTTGGATGGTTTTAAAGCCTATACTGCATAAATAGAAAAATTTTTTCATTTGAGTAAATGAACGTGTATTATATTGCCATCAAAAAAAAAGGAAAATCATCAAAACAGTGTTGTGCAAAACATAAGCAACAATTTCATCTCAACATTTCACAATAATTTTTGCTGTACCTACATATTGAAGAATGATAATTTTTATAGAGTTAGGAAAACTGGACAGAAATAAACTTGAAAATGAAAATTGTCGCTGTTTTTGTTGATCTGAGATCAAGAAATTCTTTTGATAAAGCTAAATAGATATAGTGTTAGAGACAAAGAGTTAGGATGGTTTCAATCATACTTGCAGAGTAGAACGCAGAGAACGAGAGTGGAGGAAGCTGTTTCTGATTTTATTAATATGAATATGGGTGTTCCGCAAGGATCTGTCTATATATATATGTTAATGAAATGCCCAAAGTTTTCTTTCTTTCTTTAGACTATTTGCTGATAATGATTTATTGTATATCGTAGGAAATAATATAAACGAATGTGTTGAGAAAATTAACTTTGATTTAATGAATTTAAGCAAATGATTACGTACTATGAACAAATTAAGTTTGAATAAAGGGAACACAAAGTGTATAATTAACTGAGAAATTGATGCGAAAGTTAAAATCGAAACCCAGATAATAGAATTTGTGGACAAAATAAAGTTTCTGGGAATAATGTTTGACAAAAAGCTAAGGTTTGAGTCTCACATTGATTACATATCAAAAATTGTAAAAAAAAAGATATTTTGTAGAGAATTAGGAAAAGAATGTCAATTTTGTATGCAATAAATGTATATAACACTATAATAAAATCTCATTTAAATATTTAATACTTTAATACATATATCTCGGTAGCATAACAATGATTGATAGATTACAAAAATTACAGAATAAAGCAATGAGAATAATACTTAAATGTCATTGGTTAACACCAAGTGCTTCTGTGTTAAATATGTTTAAATGACTAAGTATAAACCAAAAACCATTATGAATGTTTTAATATATGTGTCATTGTTATAATGTGACAAATAGATATGATATTCGTCTTCCTTTTTTAAGAATGAAATCTGCACAAAATATGTTAAAACACAATAGTCTTAAACTATTTAATGAATTGCCTAATGATTTGAAACTAGAACAAAATTTTAAAATGTTTAAAAAGAAACTAGTTACTTATGTAAAATAATAATAGGTATATGTTTAGCGATAACTTTATTTATAACTATAAAGAAGTTTATACCCACAAATAGCTAAAAATTGCTAAATAAAGAAATGAAATGAAAAAAAAGGAAACATATTACGCCAACAATAAACATAACTTTACATAAATTATTGCTTTATTCTGTTATGAGCAAAAGTGAAGCCAAATTAGAGTGAATTTTAAAGATGAAAAAGTTGATTATATTTTGCACAATACTTTACATAAAGCTATGGCCACAGAAACAGCTCACTTTTAAAATGAAAACTAATAGAAGCATTTCCGTTATTTTGAATGATCATTACAAATTTGTTTAGGTATGATGCCTACAGCAACTGACAACAAAAAAGGGTCAAATACAACACATTATCACCCATAGATAGACTAAATTAAAATTACATTGAAGTAGATTTATTGTTCAAACCAACAAATATAATTTTAATGTAAGGAAACTTTTACTTATAATATTTGTAATTATTTTTTAAGTTTAATTTTTCATACAAAATGTAAGTTTACCCAAAAAAAATGTTGACATAGGCACCTGTCTGGCGACTGAACATACCTCTAAGCGGAGCGTGAGGGAGACAGATACCGAAAAAGGGAGTTAAAATCCTGAAAACCCGCGGAGCGGTCCGGGCAAAGTATACTTTTAATCCTTGATCTTACCAAAAAAAACTTGTAATTCGCAAGAAATGTAACAAAATTTCACAATTTTTTTTTATCACATTTAACAGTGTTTCCTCACCGTAATATTTTATATTTGTTCTACTGAGACTATTAGCTCACTGTAAAAAAAAATCAACACTCTAATCGTGCTACCCTAATAGAAAGTCGTCCCAAAATTTGCAATGATCGTTCGAAATAAAGGGAATTTTTCTCCAATTATTTTTCATTTTAAAAGTGTGCTATTTCTTTGTCCATAGTTGTATGTATGTATGTACTTAAATTTAACAGAACCTACCTACTTTTAAAGTGCGTAAAATTTTCTATAAATGACATGCATGCGATAAGTTTCCAATAGGCTAAAATAGTTTTTTTAGATATAATGTAAGAATGAGAAAGCAACGCCGTGTTTTGGTCTGTATATTTTGTATGAAAAAAGCCTACATTTTAGAAGGATTAATATTTAAGTTAGGAAGGAACCAATGATGAAAAATAAACATTTCGATGGCACATTCTAATATATGTAGGTATACCTACCTATCTACAATAATGTAATATTTAACTATGTAGTTTTACATGTTGGTATAATCGAAAAGTGTAATCCTTATAGGCATTAAAAATTAATTTAATTTAAATTAAAACGCACAACATAGAATATACAAATTAGTAAATAACATCACTGTCGAATTCCAGAACATGCAAACTGTCTGCAAACCTTTGATATAGGATGAGTTCCGAGCACTTCGCTCTCAGGATAAGTTGGTTTTAAGTTTCTGTTACTACTCCTTATATACGTAGTATTCCTTCTCTTTTTGAATCATTGGGGGTAGTTAGCAGCTCCTCCTTCCCCCAACTTGATTTTTTTTTAGAGGCGCTGGGTTCGACGAGGCCTTTATACTCCCACAACACCCCAAACTGAATCATGTTCGCCAATTCGCATAACATGCGAAAAGATGGAGAAATAATAAAACATACAAAACACGAATACACACCGAAGAGAAAACCACACAATCATCCATCGATGATGGTATATACATAATATTCACGGACCTCGAGGAAAAAATATACAAGTTGTTTATTCCGTCACTCTATTCTAAAAGCATCTAGCAGCTCTAGAACACTGAAAATCTCAAACAATCTCGTCGAGAAATCTCGATAAAATAAGAAAAAAAGACACCTGCAAGATTTCAGTTGCATTGCTAACAAAAAGCAAGCGGGCCAACAACCAAAGCCAGATCCACAGTTCTGTCTTTACTTCGCAGTACTAGACGACGATGCCAAGATGACATACTAACCTAATTTTCCGCACTTTTCTCTTCTCCTGCTAGAGAAGAGAAAAATTTCACAGATAGAACCAAAGAAAAAATACAGCTAGGCTAACTAATGACTTCCATAAATGTTGATTTTTTATTTAATTCGCTTTTTTTGACAATAAACAGGTAGGTACATAATATATTTCATATAAATCATTCATTCTAATTTGCGGGAATCCCTTTTGTACACCACTTACCGTTCGATAAAAACTATTTCTTCCACTCAACACTTCCCGAATACAGTTTTTTTCTATTTTTTTTTCGTAGAAAAAAAAACTTTTTTAACACGACACGAAGAAAAACCTGGGTTGGAAGAATTTTCGAATGAAAATGTAAGTTTTTCGAGAAAGATTCTTATTGGTTTTAATAGTTTTGACTTGGTTTTAGTTTTTATAAATCACGGGATTAAAATTCCTGTGCACTTTGGTTGGAAAATCTTGAAGGACCCCGTATTTTTTTGGTATTTTTTATCTTTCTTTTTCTCACACAACGAGAACACTAGAATGAAACTCAATATTTTCCAAAATGGCAGAGCGTGCTGAACGAAGAACAGATGACTAAAATATTTGTACCCTGCGACTGCGAATCGACTGTGAAATTAATTCTAGTGCGGCGCTACGTTTTTTTCTAATTTTTTTCTAATTGGTTTTCTAATTCGGTATCGTTCAGTCGGTTCTCGTTTTATTTTTGTGGAAGTCTATTTGTCTCGTGTCTAGAATGCTTTCTTGTTTCTTTGCGTGAGAAAACTGTTTGTTTTGTTTCGCCAAAATGTTAGTGGAAACGTGAGTATAAGGGAGATAGAAGAAAAACAACTAAGTAGCTTGAGGGAGATAAATATTTTTTCATCATAATTTACAGTGGGATACAAATATGGAGGAGGAACACAGCTTTGACGTTTTATTAAAGGTTTGCTTACATTGAAACGAAAAATCAAACAAAAATGAGAAGTCCCCTTTTAGTGCGTTTCTACATTTGGCGTGTTCAGGAAAATTAGATATCGGAGGCATAGACCTTTAGGCGTTTTCCTTTGGAGGTGGCGAAGTACTTGCAAGTATTTTGCCAGCTTTTTTCCCTGAACACATCAAAGTCCCCTTTCACACGAGGAAACTGAGTTGCTAGCAACTTTCAGTTCCTGGGTATGAAGGGCAGAAGGAAAGAGGGGTGAACTAAATCTCCCCGGTCAAGGATTTGAAGAGATTTTTTTGACATTTCCCTTCACATCTACGGTTAAGGTGCATTCAACCAATAGAATTGCAGGAAATCTCAAAATCGCCTAGATTTTGTTACCTAGTGTGAAAAGTACAAGAGATTTTTGAAGGAAATTAAAAGAAAACGTCAAATAAATCTCCAGCAACTTGTTTCTTCGTGTGAAAGGGGACAAACTGCTTTCCCATGTAAAATATATCTACTCGCCACGAGAGCACGTGCAGTTGATAGTACTAGATTAGGGTTTTCATATACTCACAAGTACTTTGCCACCTCCAAAGGAAAACGACTATTATACATGGACTGTCAGGACCCATGTTCTGTTACTATCGCATCGATAAAATTCGTCGAGAAACGATGGAAATTGAAACAAATCGTATGAGTTTTGTTTCATTTTTCAATGTTTCTCGCCTAACTTTATGTCTGTTCGATGCGATATTTACAGAAGAAGTGGGAGCGAGATGTGAATACTGAAACTTCAAAAAATAATCCAGTTTTTAAATCCAATGTGAACACCGTCTATGATCCACTGAAAAGTGACCAAGCGAATCCAAAATTTTCTTTTCTCAGTAATTTGACAGAAGTTTTTCTGAGGAATCCTGTTTACGAGACTGCTGCCTTTTCACACCGAACCCAAAACGTGGTCTTTGCGAAAATATCGATTTTGGAAATAAACCTAAGGCCTGTACACTAAATACAGTTCTCTTTAATAAAAATAAGCTTGATGGTGAGAAATAAAATCGGTTTTCACATAATTTTTTTTACTTCAGGTTTTCGTAAGACACAATGACCCGAACTGGTAGCATTATTCTTTTATTGATTTTTCACAAAGAGCTGATTTTGCTCAGAGATGTGGAGGTAAAACGTAATAGATGTGCCTTTTTTGGTACATTTATTTGACACAAACGTTGCCATAACTAAAATGCATTGACCTACTATATATAATAAGTCAATGCAAAAATGGGTCGGAAAATGTCTTATGAATAAGGATTTATGCAACGTGTTACATTGTGGCTACATAAATCCTTATGCAGTGCATAAACATTCATCTGTTAATCGGATTTTAATGAATAAGGCTGAAGTTTTATATAAAACCGGTCAAGTGCCTAATAAAATGTCAAAAAAGAAACTGATTGCATGCTTCCAAAAAAATTGATAACCATAAAATTCTGTCGTATCAAATATAGAATTCTATTTTCAAAGTTATTTAATTTATTTAAAATTGATATGTAAGGTGTAATGTTTGGTGTGACTGTTCACACCGAACGAGTTTTTGAAAAGTTTTCGCTAAAAACCGGTTTGATTGCTGAGAGCTCTGAGATCGCATTTTCTTGAACATGACTATTGTCTTACAGAAATGTGGATCCAGTGCGATAGGTAGATTTTATGTGTGAAAAAAAGAGAAAAGAGATTTCACCGAAAAAGTTTGTTCGTGTACTTTTTGGGTTAAGTTTGCCAGTCTGTCAAAGTTTGAGGAGTGTAGATGCAATTCTCTCAGAGAGAAGTAAAATTGTGCTAAAGTGAATGTACAGAACCAAAATGTCTACCACTTTTTGAACGTCAACAAAGAAACGTCCTAAGAAATCAAGAAAACTAGGCCACAGCATTGAGAAACTGTGATCTCCTTCTGCGGAGGTCCCAATTATAAGAAACACATGTGATTTTGCTTACTACGACATAAGGTGTGTTTTTACCGTGAGATTTCATACAAATTTAAAATATGTTTCACAATTTGCTGTCAGAAACCATAGAAAAAAACCCAAGTTTGGGAAACTTGGTGAAAATTTCACTTTACCAAACAGGCATATTAACATATTTGCTTGTATTTGTTTCTAATTGCTTTCTCCTTAAAATATAGCCAGCTGAAAAATGATCAAACAAACAAATCACATGTTTATTCTATAGCAAATATTATGTAAGCTCACTTCATATTTCTTTTTATGACAGAATCAGAGATCAAGAAAGTTAGAAATTGTGAAAATCTGACAAACTTGAAAGAGCCTATTCATCGCGGTGAGTATCTCTTGAGGTTTCTTGTGAGGATTTTCCCAGAATACCGAAATTGTTATCGAATCACAACAAACCCCATAAGCTTGTGACTTGTGAGCCCTCATAACACCAGAATATGGCTGTAAGCATTCCAGGGGCCCAATTCCGTAAGTTTGAATGAATTTCCGTGTACACATTCCGTTCACGCCCAAAACAAGTGTGAATAAATTTGACTGATTGTGCACACAATATTTGTCAAAAACTTAAACCCTACTCTTGCGGAATCGAAAAAAATTGATGTGAATTGGCCCTCCGAAATAAAAAATTAAATACTCTTAAAACTAAATTTCTGTAATATTAATTTTTTGTTTGTTATGAAATTTTAGTTTTTTTTTTAACACAAAGAAAACACGAAATTCACAATAGAGTCACATGATTGATGTCTGTTCGCGTACCTCCCAAAACAACGAATTTCTACGAATTTAGCCCAAAGTTCTGTCAAAGCTCATATATAAAAAAAATTGGTAGAAATTCGTAGTTATGAGAAGTACACGAACAGACCTTATAGACATTTTTTGTTTTAAAAATAGATCAATAAATGTATTAAATACAAAAAAACAACAATAAGAAAAGAAAAGAAAGGAAAAGAAAAACACTTTTACCAAACAAAAAATAAAACTAAAAGCAAAAGTAAACAACAGCCATTTTGTTTTTGTGTTATTGTTCCCAACTCAGAAGACAGAACTGACAATTTCTGCACAAACAAATTTCTGGGGTGAATTTGGCAAAAATTGTCAGGAAGGCGAAATTTTTCGCTCTCTCGCGAGCGTTTGCTCTTCCTCCGGAAACTACACAATTTTTGCGTACGCGAACATCTTTGGGCTAAATTTAGTAGGTTTGGCCCCAACTAACATTTCAACTTCGTTTCGGCTTAGCTGAATAGGCTTTCTTATTTCTTAGAAACATCTGCAAAATTTCTTTAAACATAAAAAGGAGAACATTATCGAAGTTCTATAGAAAGCTTTTGACGGTCTTTTAGAAGTTTAAACGAGTCTTATTCCAAATATTTATGAAGCTTAGGTGTTGGCAGATAGCTTCAGAAAGATTTCTATAAAGAAAAGAGCACAAGTTTAAAAGAGTTATGAGCTTTTATGGATAGGTTGTATAAAATCTACTAGAAGTGGATAATACAACACTTACAAAGGTTGAAAAATAAAAGGAAAAAAAAGTAGAACTTATTTTTTAATTTTTCTGAAGCGTTTTTTTTTACTATTTATACCATTTGTAACCTGAAACTATGTTTCAGATACGATTAATTTTTATTTAATGTATTGGAAATAATTATAAAACACAAATGTTTTTCTAACGATTCTAGGGATCGAACCCAGAACTCCTATGTGACAGTCCAGCACTGTTTTTTTTTCAAATTCATTTTTATTTTTAATTTTCTTAAAACTATCTTAAAGCTAGACAAAAATTCATAAAAACTAGCCTACTTATCAATATCTTAATACTTACTTACTGGCCCCAATCGGACGCTCTAAGTTAAACTATAATAACTTAATGTTAATGCCTTTTGGCCTAAGAAGCAGTCCAGCACTCTTCCCATTCGTCCATCTTAGATATGACTCGGAAGATGCAAAAACTTAATTAGCCTTTAGAATTTCAAAATGTTTCTTAAAATATTTTTTTCTTTTTATGAGATCGATATTTTATATTTGATTTAATTTAAACTAATGTTAATTCTGTTTTTTTTTCACTCGGTATAAAAATAGGATTGGTGTTAGTGCGTTAATGTATGTCTAATAGCAAGAGATTTTTAATAGACAATAACATAACTAGACAATAATTTACGCAATATATAATAATCGTTTTTAAAAAGCTTCTTTAAAATGACTTTTACTAGTTTGGAGAGTTTGGACCTCTGTAATATAAAGTGACATTTTCTTTTATGGCTCGTGTCCAAGATTTAATATTTCAAAGTGGTTCGTGGCTTGCTATCAACACATCTACTGGAATGCTACTTTGTCCGTTGCAGCTGACGCATACGTCGCTTATGGGTGCTTTCTATAAGAAAACATGTATTTAATCAATTTGTCAGTTGAATGAGTCTCCACAGTGGACGTAATGGATTCTATGGGTTGGGGTTTTTACGAGGAAAGAAAAAACCCATTGTTCAAATATTATTTGTAAATTTTCACAGACAGGACCAGGCCTTAAAAATCCTTTATTTCTCGTCCAAAAAAGATTTTTTTAATGAATGTTCAATTTCCTTTTTGTCGATTTTTTACGAACCAATAAATCAAAAATAATCCACAAACGAATTGTTCCCTAGAATTATCTTGATTTAAACAATCTACTACATGTTTTGGCATAAACAAAAAAAGGAAATAAAAAGAGACAGCACTCTTGTCCTATGATTAACTGTTATACGCACTTTGAGAGGGTAAAAAAATCCGTCCGTCTTCTTCTTTCTCTTTTTCTTTTTTAACTATTTTATTCCGGTTTTAAATAGAATAGATGCTCGCTATCGCTATGCTTTGCGTACCACTGTGAAAGGCGGGTCGAGTGCTCGTGTAACGGAAAAAAAGAAAAACAGTCGGCTAGCTTTCGATTGAACTATTTGCAATAAATTGTACAGACAACGGTAAAAAACAAGTGTATTTGCATAAATAAAAACGAAACGCAAAAATTGCAACAAAATAGGAGAAAGTATGAAGTGTGAAACTGCAATAGAAATAGAAAATAATTCGCCCGAACAAGTAACAGCATCCATCGTCATAATTTTTTTGTAGGAAAAAATCTTTCCATCTCCCGTGACCGTCACCCAAGGGTCTCGTCCTGTTGGTTAACGCGCATCCTAGTTGAGTAGAGGAATGTTCACTGCGTTTTATGTCTTTGCTTCTCTTTCTCACTTTCATTGGAATTGGAAGTGTTAAATAAAAAAGAAAATAAAATCCAAGTGCTGTTTCAGTGAAAATCGGTAATTTAATCAAAATTTATTTATAGAATAAAAATTCACAAATCAATTTTTAGTTTACTTTACATTTCCAAGAAAAATGTGTGGGCTCTTTATATTCTGCATTAAAATTCAATTAGATTGAGAAAGTTAACCAGTTCTCAAAGAATTCCTTTCAGTTTCGGTGATTTTGGTTTTAGCTTTTTATTTTGAAATTTCGCGTTAACAAAATTCGTGTGAACTTATTGCAAAAAAAAGAAAACTAAGAATTATAACATTTCCGTCTGCAGTAGTAATTATTGTGCTTCAAACTGGAATGGAATACGTTAACCCAAGTAAGTTCGTTGACGCTTTGTTTTTTCTGTTAGGTCGGGTATTTTTTTCTTGTCTCCATAAGTTTTGAGTAGGAATTTCTCTACAGAGCTACTTGCTTGGATGGTTCCGACTCTGGATTATGGATGGGTGTTGGGGTGGTATGGTGAATAGGTTGAAGGTTGTCTGATCAGTTCTGGGAACCCCATCCGTGACTGTAATAATAAAGAAGAAACTTGAAGATTCAATGTTTAGAATTATACCTAGTTATAAGCCTTGATATTGTCAAGTTACAAACACCTATCTATCTTAAGCTGAATTACTATACAACTAAAGCTACCTACCCATAAGTTACTTATAGCTAAATTCTTGATTTGTACGATGTTTTATTGTGAAATAAGAAATTTCGGCCCACCAATAAAAATTAAAGCTAGGTATATACCTAAATTTGTCGCTTCAAATCGGATGGGTAAACAATCTGAGCTAAAATGCAGCCCCGATTTTTGATCAATAAGGTTAGTTTTACAAAATGTGTGGGTAGGTATGTACCTACGTAAGTAGAGGTATGTATGTAGGTAGGTACTTATACCTACTTACCTAACAGATAAGTATAATTTGTTCTTGCCTATGAATGGTAAAGTTGTAAGTACATATATACGTAAGTGTATATAAATGATAGGTAAAATATTTTATTTCAATATTTATTTGGATTTTCAAAAGGATATTCTTGTGAAATAACTTGAAATTAATTCCAGAAGCGAATAACTACCGTATGTATAAAAAAATTCTTTGACGAGCCATAGTTCTATAATAGCATTTCCAAGCTTTCTGAGTCTGCACCCCGCGATGAAAATCTATGAGGAGGGATTTATGGTGCTCAGCTCTCTGGGTAGTTGGATACTCAATAGGTACTATTCAAGGCTCAACATCTTCAAACGATGAAAAACAGATAAGTCTCAGCGGTTTTTAGTTGGGTACTTGTTGGCTTGAAGTTAGTCAAATTTTTAGAAAAAGTAGGTCAGAAGTACCTATGTATATAGAGGTAAGTTACCTTCAAAAAAAAGGGAAGGGGATAAACCAAATTTTGTTTGTATGATTTAGACTTAAAAAAATTACACCCAAACTACAGCCTTTTACAAATTTTAAAACAGTTCTAGGTACCTATGTATATACATAAATCCGGAATTCGAAAGAAAAATTAAATAATCAAAGAAACAATTTTTGAAAATTTCTTACGAAAAAACTAGACATTATACCTAACTACCTCTCATTATAAATGTACGATGCCCGCCAAAATTCTACGTACGCTACGATTTTACCAACATGAGGAGATTGAAACCAATATAGGAAAATTTAATGATACAGTTTTGTTTTAAATGCTTTTTATTAACATAACCAATAAATAAAGAAAATTGATTTAAAAACAAACTATATCATTACCTCTTCCTAGGTAGGTATATTGGTTTCAATCTCCCCATGTTGGGAAAATCGTTGTCGTAGGTAGACTTTTGTCGGCCACTGTAATTGAATCGACAGTTAAGAATTTTAAGTTTTGTTGTCATCTTGTCATTTATGATCGATCTATGTTAATATTTTTTATTTCTGTAATATACTCAGATAAGACTTATGTTCATTAAAATGGTTTTAAGTGAAAAAGCTCTAAAAAACTAATTAAAAAATAATTTCAAGAGTCACCAAAAACAATTGATGTCACGAAGTCATTAAAAATGTGCTATTGAGTTCGCGATCATGAATCTTGATGTACCTACATAACTTAAGAATTTTAGTACGTACATACCTAATTGTTTGTTTGTTGAAAGAGAAAACTGCTTCTGTTAAATCAGAGGTTGGATCCAATTCAGTTAATTTTTTTTTCATAGGTATTTCAGAAATTTTTACTTATAGGAATAGAATTCTAAACCGTGAATTCTTTCGATTTTCCTACGTTAGTACTCTCTTACTCTTAGTACTCAAAAAAGTATCTCACATTTCACACAAGTATTAATAAATGAGAGATACTCACTCGTATTAAGAGTCAATTTTCAAATTGAAACAAAAATTTCCATACAGAAATAGACACAACGAAATCATAATTGAAAAATGTTGACGTTTTGTGGAGTAGGTAGGTACCTACGCAGTTCGATAGTGAAATATCAACAAAACAGAAAACGGTAGTAGATTACAATATATTCAAGTCTCCACTTATGTTTCACACACAGTAACCCTTATTACGATTTGATAGTTGACAAATCTTGAAAATTGTAAACCCAATTATTCTTTTATTTTTTATTTTCTTGTGTTTCGCAGCGGTCTATATCATTCCCAATAATCAAAACTTTTATCAGTTGCATTTTTAAACATTCACCGTTGCGAATCACAAGAAGATTCAAAATTATTAAAGAATAGTTCATCAGTTTTTGTGTATACTTGTCATGAATAAGTGCTTCTCATCTAGCCGTTTGGACGCGGCCAAAAATTGTTGGTCCCTTCCATTCCTGCAAACAACACACACAGAAATAGTTGAGAGTTGTAAGTCACTGGTTCTCGAACGAGCTGTTACGCCACCAAAATTATAAAGGGGGACTGTTTTGAGTATCAACTTTAGGACAAGTGTGCCTATTAACGTTAGAACTCTGTGTAGAAACTACCTGTAATAAACACAACAAATACAGTCTACTTAAGTGGCAAACATAATGAAAACAAAAATATGCCTCGAGATAGGTACCTGAGTTTCGTTTTTCTAAATGTCTACATAAAGTGTAAATGTCATCTTTTGTTAAAATAACAAAATACCGTTATACCATTTAAAAGAAAATCAACAAACAAAATAATAGTTTCTTCGGAGATTCACCCAAAGGTAGTCTCTACTAAAAATAATTCATAATTTTAAGCTATAATGGCATACATACTTAGTTCTTAATCATAAGTTTTTAGGTAATGCCGGTCTTGTTTTGGACGATACACATTTATTTTTTATTAATAATATCTCAATTCGATCAGAAAATCGTTCAACTGAAACATCATCGTATTGTTTTTCCGATATTAATTCCAGTAACCGGCTACCTATCTCATATTGATTTTGATTACTTTTTAAAAATGAAAATTTATTGTGTAGGAGGCTTGCGTGTGTTATCACCAAAAAAAAAATTGATATTATTTGCTTATAGGACATAGCTAAAACATCTGCCGCATGCTAAGCAATTTAACAACTTTGTCGAATTATCTGTTGCCTGTTAGGTATATCGTTTACCTAATAAAGCTCTATATACATTTGCGTTGTTATGTGAATCGGCTGAGCCAAGCATGCCATATCTGAGATGTGATTCCACTTATCCAAAATAGCTTTGTCGTAAAACATCTGTTAGGCAATGATAACTTAAATGGAAAAGAGCGTATACACTCTGACGTACTTTCATAGTTAACACCTTAATGTTGTAAGTTGTTACTCCATTTAAGTCTATAGTTTAAAATGACTCCGTGGTATTTTTTTCACGCTTAAAAGTTTTCGATTATAAAAGATCAGTCGTTCTCCTTTTGTAGACTAAAATGATTCCGTAGTCTTTATGTAAACGTTGAATTTCGTGCATTTCATGTATCTTAATTTTAATCTTCGTTTTGATGATAGAGTTGTGACGATTATCGACTTACGTGAAGCAAATATTTGATTGTAAAAAATTACCGTCAAAACGATATTCATTTTCAGTTTACTGGAAAATAACACTCGTCAAAACTAAAAACCTTTATTTTTGTATTGCAGTGAGAAAGCTATTAATGTTTGTCTTATATTTATTTCTTAAATATCTATTTAAACGACGACTTCATATTTTTTTTTAATCAATTTGTATTCCATTTCACATTACACGCTTTCTTTTTGCTTGCATTCACTCTCTCTCTTTCTCTTTCTGTCGAATTCGTTTGCGTAAATGAAAGCAAAACTTAATTTATTCATATTCATGGATCATAAAAAACAAGTGCGTGCAGCATCGTTTAGAAAATTGAAATTTTAATTCCGTGCATAAAAGCAACAATCATCACAATGAAATTGCTTCACGTATGTAGCTATATGGTGTATAGTATACCTACTATATAATATCCATCTATCCAACGTTACCACTTTATCATCTTTTAACACTCTGACTTGGTGTATCAAACGAAATTCAATCAAGACATCTATTATACCTCCCATAGTAAGTCTTCGACACAAGAAAATTCAAATCAAATTGCTTCCATCGATTTCAATCATTTATGTACATATGAATATATGTACATCTGAATGAATATATGTACATACATATGCTTTAGAAATCCTTTTGCCTCTTCCTTATTCATTTTATACAAAAGCTTTTAATTGCCAATGAAAATGAAAACTAAAACGTGCGAGACAACCGCCTGAGTTAAGTTGTTTCGCCTTTTAGGGCTTTAACATTTTGAGGAAATAACGTGATACCTGTATAATCGAAACAAAGACAGACTACCAGTGCCGTGCCAGGTGAATTAAATTGTTTGAATTTTTAATAAATCAATGAGTGCTTTGTACTACTTTGCATACCTATATAAACTTAAAAGGGGATGTATTGGTTTCAAAAATTAGTTTTAGTCATAATGAATTAACGAATACTCTTAAGTGTCCCAGTTAAAGAAATGATCTCCGTAAAATTAACTATTAAAACAATATACTGGGTGTCCGTCCCACAGTCACCGCCGCGAGAAAATCCATGAGCAACCGAGGTCCATGGGTTTTAAGTCGAAAAACTTATAGGTAGTTTTCTCGTTTTGGCTTCGCTTAGAAGTTATAACGGTTTTTATGATTGTAGTACCCGGTTCTTTTAATTGGCTCTATCTTTGCCGAACCCCGACCGATTCTAAAAATTTGTTTTATTCGAACAACAATTGTACATGGGTACATAAATTTAAATTATAAAGTGCAAATTTTTTGTTAACATTTTATAAAGAAGCCATGAGTGCTTACATGTGCACTTGTGTGGTTGTTCATTTATTTTATATATAAACAAATAAAAGTAAGGATTTTAAAGAGAAAGCTTGGAATGTATGTAGATTTATTGCTCCGAAATTTTAAATAAATTCAAATTATTAATCTTTTAACAAACTTAAACTAAAAAAAAATCACATATAAATATTGCAGCAATCATTGTTAGTATTATTATTTGATTTAGCATTTAACTTGAGTGGAAAAAAATCTTAAAATTGAATGTGTGGAAATTTATAGAGGCGATAGCTGCAAAAAACCAGTTATGGAATACCTACTCCACATCCAGTTGTTTATTTCATAATAAAATTACTTAAATAAATACCTATATAAAATTGGCTTACGATCAATGCGATTGTTGGCCTACAGCCAACATTAAGTGTACATACACATGTTCACTTATGTATATATATGTACATATGTGATTTTCTAATTATCAAGTAATTTTAATGTATTCCATAAATATATTTAATTTGTGCTAAAGTGTAAAGTATGGTGCAATGGATTTATGAGTTAATATTTAGCTACCGAATGTAAACAGAGAGTTGTGGTATTTTATTACGATTTTACTTTTTCATGATTTTCACTTAAAGAAATCTACTAACACCTGTATACATATGTATCAAATGGATAAAATAATTTTCTCTTCAATCAGAGAAAAAAAACGGCCAATCCCCATGGCTTGTTTTTAATAATAAAATAGGTTAAATGGTTTAATTAATGTCATAAACTAAATGTTTAAATCTGCTACCTACAAAGAAAAAATAAAGAAAGAATATTATAATCGACTGTCACTTCCAACGTCAATTCACATCACATTCTAAAAAAAAATTGCAAAATATATCTTACAAAACTTGACTTGAAAAATTCCTGTAAAATACCCATAACTTCAGCAGTTCTTTCTTGATATTTAAAAATGGACTGTTAAATATTACAGGGGAAAAAATGCCATTAACAAAAAATCATTATAGGGATACAAAAAAAAAACAACCTTTCGAGGAAAAACTATAGAAAATATGAATATTTAAATAATGAAAATGATATGTACATATATGAAATTAGCAGGAAACTTTTGGAAATTAATATAAAAAAGATCCTATCATTAGTTGCTTCTTAATTGCGAATTAGTTACGCAAAACAAAAATTAATTGTTTCTATGGGGTATGCGAGAAAATAGGTGTCCTGCTAACTTCATATGAATTTAGCAGTACAACTTTCTTAAAAATGCAGATAAACGATCCTAAAAAGGTTTGTTGTTGAGAACTAATTAATTGCGCAATAGTTACGCAAAAACAAATTTTTTGTCCGTTTGCGAAAAATGGGCACCTTAGCTGGGCAACTTTTTAAATGATTTGAAGTAATATGGTTGTAGAGAACTAATTAATCGCAAATCGTTTTTGGTTTTCAAAAAAGTGGTTATCCTGCTAACTTCGTTTGAATTTAGCAGGAAAAAAAAATGCGATTTCGATGGTGCCCTTCATTATTTTTTTTTTTTTTAATTTAAATTAAATTCCTAACATATTTGTAAAGGTATTCCGAAAGAAAGATACAAATATTACAAATAGTCACGTTATAAGCAAATGTTCATATTATAAAATATTTAAAGGTGTCTTTAATCAGTCCTTTCTATAAAACCGCAAAAGTGAAACAATTAGAATTTTTCAGGAATCAATAAAAACTGTTTTATTAAAAAATAAACGACTTTTAAAGCCACAGTTCATAAATAGAAGGTACTCGTATGTTATTCCGGAGGCTGTCAAAGTTGAAATTGTCAGAAATTTAAAAATGGCTGTGAACGTGAGGAAAAAACAAACGTAAACACAATAACAAAATTGATTGATCAAAAGTCAAAATTCTAATGATATTACCTTTAATTTGTGTACTGTGTTTTAAAGCACTTTTTTATCTCAATATTGAGTTTTAAAAGACTGAAAACTCGAAAAATATTCATAGTTTATCAATATTAATAATGAAAAATGTCTGAAAAACTGTTCTTGACTTATGTTGTTTTAGCAAGAAATGGGGTCAGTCGTATGTCATTTAAACAAAATCTTAGTTTTTTATTGCTTTTTATTAAAAAATGACACCTAAATATTACCTGATATAAAGTCAATAAATCACCTTTTAAATTTTCGGATCAAGTCGACTAGTCGATTTATATGTATAAGTAAATGCGATATTCCACTAGTATATAAATATGGCAAATTTGCCATATAAGTGTGATAGACATATTTATATGATAAAATATATATGACGCCATATATATGACCATGATTCTGAGGGTTTTTCAACAGGGACGCTACAAAAGTAGAGCGATAGGGACAGCAAAAGACGCCATATTTCTTGCCGCTCTTTTGACATTTCTCTTCAGTAAGGTTTGCCATTTCATGATAGGTACATAGAAATAAAGAATTTTATTGATATCCAAAACCGTTTTTGTTTTATTTAAAAAAAACTTTTGTAGCGCTCTTATTGAAAAACCCATTATATATGGCATAGTGTAATATTGAAACAAAGGCGTTGTTATATATATTTGGAAGTTTTGGGCCATATATTCATATGAAAATCGGCTGATTTTATATGTTCATATGTTTGTCATATAATTTTATTATTTATCGTTGGCATTTGGATGAAATTTAATAAGAATTCTTCATTGGTTTTATCCTAATTGTTACAGTTGTTTTTGTCGACCTCGGTTTGTCTTTTTTCGTTGCATTTAAGCTGGTAAAGAATGCAATATAGAACCATTAGTGCCCATAATCGTTTTAAATGACAAAAAATAGTTACGAAATTGTAGAAAAAATTACATTATGTCACTAGGGAAAATGCATCATAAGTGGTGCTAAATGAATAACATTCCCGATATTATGTAAGGTAATATTTGAATGGATTAAGAGGGATAATTAAATCTCAATTAGAGATAGTAGTAAAAGGTTAAGACAGTGTCTGTAATTTCGCTGCACTCAAGAAAAAGTCTTAAAATGTGTCCAAATCAAAAGGGATTTCTGGTCTGAAAAAGAACTGTTTAAACGAAGACGCTTTAAATCACACCAAACATTTACAAACAGTTGATACATCCACGGCTTAAACCACGGTTTTCATGGGTCAAGGGTCGCTTTGACATCTATCACTTGCAGTTTTATTTCAATGAAATTCAAAACCATTCAACGGTAATGCATTTCAGTAATTTTCTCTAACATTCTGTATATGTACATACATGCATATATGTATTTAACTTTCTTCCCACTCAAACAAAAATTATTCACTGTCATTCGCGGAACTAAACTTTTTCCGCGTCTTTTCCTTTCCTCTTCCTCCAGTCCAAAGGAAAAGTGACAATATAATAAAACAATAATAAAACAAGTTTAGAAACTAATATTGGATTTGACAAAATAAATTTCCAAATAATACATATGTATGTAATATGTCAAATAATTGTTTTTGTCATATTCTCATATTTAAATTTTAAAAGCACAGTGTGATAGCCAAAATTTGCTTTGTCATATAACTATATGAACAAAAACTATTTGTCGGAACTATTTGTCATATAAATTGGTCATATATGTGTGACTGTAATACAACGTATCGTACAATGAAAAGCTTTGCCATATTTTATATGGCAACATTAGCTATATTTATATATTATATGATAGTGTAATATCGCCTTAACTCGCTAGCGAATAAATACTAGCTCGTGTTGCCTCAGGATAAGGTACCTACATAATCAATAATCATATTCTCCATCACGTAATTCATTTATTTTTTCCTATGTCTGTTTTTTTAACTTTCGAATTTTTAATAACATTTGTTTTATACGATGGCATATACATTCTCTTATTTTTTGGTTCTGTTTCACTTGAAAGCATTTTTTAAAGATACACCATTTTCTTTTCTCTGGAGTAACCTGTCAACATTTTTGAGTTAAAGTAATGAATTTACAAATTACATTAACTGTTAAATTGAAGATTTGAATATTGATATTTAAATCAATCGCAACAACGTAATTTAAAAATGTCAAAATATGTATCACTAGTTCCACTATCTAGTAGTACATGGAAAAACCATTTAAGTAAATTGACTTACGTTGTTTATGCAAGGAACGTCTATTGTGATGTATTATTTGAAGAGGAAGGTATTTGGACTGACGTAATTTATACTCAGAATACTCATCTGTGTACGTTGAAGGAAGCGTTTACGGCAAAAAAAGCATACTTGAAAAAAATGTGACTTATGTGGTTTTTGAAATGACCGATTTAATTTGAATGGTTGCATGTTAAGACGGATATACGATTAAGTTGTCCAGTATGCAATATCACTTCCTTCAAATCACAAGTAAAAATTGTGACCTGTTGTTATAAAGGTCAAAGAGAGCTGAGGAATAAAGTGAAATCCCTTTCTTCTGGCGTTTAGTATGAAACTGATGAAACTGTTAAGTGACGGATTGGAAAGTTTCAAAAAAGTTGGGGCCACTTTGTTTTGTTAGTCAACAGAATAGGGAATTTTGAATCCGAACGAAAGTAAGAGGCACCTTTTCATGAAAAGAGATACAACTTACTCATACTTCGCATGAGGAAGTATCCCTCAAAAAATAAAAAAAAACATTTTCAGACCTCCGCTTCGGCAAACAGTGGGTTCAAAAGCGAATCTAGCGGGTCAAAGTAAAAAAAAAATGCATTTTCAATATCAAGGCTGGAAGTACATAAACTGATTGTTAAAATGTCAGAGACAAAGAAATAAGTTGAATTAACTAGGGGGAAAAGTCTACTCTTAGAGCAATAAGTACTGCTTATTGTAGAAATATTATTAAGTCATTGTTCGTTCAATAATTATTGTGATAGTAGGATGTTATTTATTTGTAATTTGTGTCAGAAGCTATTCAAGTTTTAAGGATTATTTGAAAATAGACTTAATTCAAGAAGGTTAGTAATTTATTTTTATTATAATTTTCTTTGTTTTACCTATAGAAACCGTCGCAATTTTGCTAGTAACAAAAAATGATAAAACAGTTATTCTGTAGGCTGTAATTTTTTCTGAACAAATCTGTTCAACAAGATCGAAATAATTTTTGTTCTACCATTAATAGAGAAAACATGTACTCATTTTTCATCTGCCCAGTTTTGCTCGATTGGAAGTTATTACACATAATGTTTTGAAGATGTTTTTTTTTCGTGACAAGGAAGGTGCTGTTTGATAAACTTAGATGTAAAAAACTACCAGTTGTAAACAAGTCAACGTCAAAAAATTTGTAGTTAATACAGTTTACTTAAATTTGCAATCCAAAAGCCTGAGCACGAGCATTTGAAATTCTCAATGTCTAAATTTAAACAAATTCCCTCAAAAAATAAAACTCACTTGTATCTCCAATGCTCTGATTTTTATATATGTAGGTCTGTAACGATCGATACAAATTTGCGTCTTAGAAGCCTATGATGGGTAGTTATCTAACTGATGAGCCCAACTATTGTACCTAGGCGAAACGCAAAATGGAGTTGAGCTCATTTTTATTTAATTAATGTACATATAAAAATCTGAAAAATGCCTATTTTTCTCCTTGTATAGTACCTACTCGCGTTTCGCAAATACCCTATATTACTATGTATCATGAATGCTTACAGAAAGTAATAAAAATGAATATATATATATTTGGAACAAACTAATCTAAGTATTTTAATAAGATTTAAAGTAATAAACACCTCATTTAAAAATGATATTATTTATGACCCGCTAGATTCATGTTTGAGACCACTGTGAGGCGGTCCAATGTGCTAACTATTCTGATTTCGCACTTAGCTCGCTGATTTGTGTATAAAGCATTAAATTTGAATCAATTAATTTTTGTACAATGTAATTTTGTTGTCTCACTGACCCTTGAGACATTGAGTTTGCACACGTTTAATGCATCATTGAATGAAAAAACTAAAGTTCAAAACTGAATAATGATTGTGCATACAATTTATGTGTATGTATGTACATTATTCTTACAGTATCATCATTCAGTTAATTGAATTCTCTTGATATTTTTTAAGACTTAAATTTGTTGCTCAAACAAGGCAAGAGATCAAATTTGGCATTTAAATTAACCACAACAACAGCAACGCAAAACGATTCGTTGTAATTTTTCAAACTGACTAGAAGTTAAAAAAAAATGCCAACAATTTATCTCACCTTTGTTTATATGTATGTTTGTTTTGTTTATATTTATTTTTCTTGTAGAAACAAATGTGAACATTGCAATGATCGCCAAATAAAGAAATCACAAGATGCTTGGGTATTTAACAAAATTGTATTTGCTTACATTTTGAAATCAAAATAAAAATGTGTTTAAATTTTCTTTAAAAAGTTGAGTTTAAGATAATTTTTGAGAAAACGTATGCTGCACTGGACTGAATTCATAATGGCAATCCAAATTTTCCTCGTATTTTTCTTTTTTATTGTGTCTGACTAAGAGTGCACGTTTCATTTTCCGCTTATGTTACAATTAACATAGTGGCAACATGTAGAGGAAAGAAGATTAGTGCAATCTAACCACCCCATTATTTGAAATCAACTATAGACAACGAACGTTATTATAACGTTAGGAAAAATAATGTGGCCATCAGGCACAGAGAGTAATGCAACATGCAAAAAGTCATCTTCTGCTCAATTGTGGGTATGGTATTACAATATTTACATTTTACACCAATATGTATGCCTTAATACCGTGACAAACAATTTGTTGTTAGACTTCGTATTTATTAGTTATTAATTAAACAAATTAACACTTATCAATAGAATCTCTTTCGGAATTAAATGATGAAATGAAGAAGGAATCCATTCAATATTTTTTAAATTAACATCGTGACGTTGAGAACACCAAAAAGACTTCTTTTTTGCCAAAAACAAGGTTCAGTGCTTATATTTCTACAGTCCATTGCGCCGTTTAATAATAAGTTTTCAAAAAAAAAAAAACCCAAAAGAAGCCAGGTATTAGTGCAACGATGTGAATATGCTTACCATTTACGTAAGCTTACTATTTGTCTGTTGAACACGCCGATTTGAAATTATGAATGTGTGTATTACCTAGGGGTTTTTCTTTTTCCCGGCATAGCTGCTCCTGATTAATTTGTTCAGGTTAATTTTATTTTTCATTTTAAAATATAGTTAAGTATTGAGTTGTTTTCTGTTGATTGCTGCTAATCATTGCTTATTCTTTTCCTCCGAATGATTTTTCAATTTTAGTTCCACTCCATATTCGAGGAAAACTATAGAATCTCCAATTTTCAGCGTTGAATTTGTTGTTTAAAAAGTTTTTATCCAGCAATTTATCGACATTTTCATAGCTCTAATATTTTTTAACGATTTAACACAGCTTTTTTTTTATAACTATGCAATTAAATTCAATTTTTCTGTGGTTCAATTATTTTTGTTAACACTTTTATATCCAATCAGTTTAGCCGCTAACACTGTTTTCCCTCAAATCGATTTACATTTACATTTTTTTGTATCATTTGACACTGACGTATTCCCCAAGTGCCCTTTATAAATCGGTGCGTTCAAATCACCAAAATTCAGTACTAACTATTAATTTTCATCTAACAGCTGGTCAATTAAAAACTCGAAAAATTTAAAAATCTGAACTTAAGCTCCAATGTGTTGAACACACCGATTTGAAATTTTTAATCGAATTGAAAAAAGAGTGAGATTCTGTAGCATACTCCGAGCTAGCTCTGATTGAAAAAAGTAAGATAAGTTCAGCGACGAGCTTAAAAAAAAAAGACATACATTTTTTTGACCGCCCAGTGCTATGCCGGGAAAAAGAAAAACCCCTAGGTAATACCATTATTTCAAAATTAAAAAAAGTATTTTCTTTCGTATATGGGTGTTTCCATCGTTACGGGTGTGACAGTGAGACTCCTTATTTTACTAATTATTCACATACTATTCCCAATTTATAAATCAAAACTTTACTAATTCACAGGACACGTGAACCCCTTTAAATTAATAAGCATACTAAAGTATTTAAAATTAGTGGTTCAGTTTTAGGATCCAATTTAGTTGCGTTACGGGTGTGACCTTACAAAACGGTGATTCGCGACTAGGACTGTTAATTTTGATGTGGTGTAAAATTTTGCTTGTAAACTGTGTTTCATTCTTTTTCAAATATTTACCTGATTATCAATCTTCAGTTCTAGTTCAAAAACGGGAAGGAAAACGGTGACAAACTGCCTGAAATTTTCATTTGAATTTGTTACGGGTGTGACAGGTCAACGTTACGGGTGTGACCAAGTATGATTTATAAGTGGGAAAAAGCAAAATAACAGATTGAATTGGGAAATTACATAAGTATGTTTTATTTAAATAAGATATATATGTACATTTGTGTAATATTATTTGTACATAGTACTGTTATATACATAATATTAGGTTTTTAAATGTTTTCTTGTGATGATTAAATAGTAGTTAAATGCACAATTTTTAAATGCTCAAATAAATGAACTAGATGTTTTTCATAAGTATTTTATCTAATTTGGACTGTACCGTACGTCCGGAGAGCAAATAATTGCAACCTCCGCTCTTAAAATAATGTTTTTTTTGTATGTTTTTCACGGCATTTACGTCTTGCCACTTCTTATCCAAAACTGCCTGATTAGTTGTAATTTCATTCTGAGCCACATACAAAACCGTGACCTTCAAATTTTGTTGTTGAGTTAAAAAATTGTAGCACTCGAACGGCGTGTTAATCTTCACTTCACGGGCTTTAACGGCAGTCCATAGCGTCCTCTTTACAACGGCACCGATACCGTCAACCGCTCCTTTTCCATGTCCGGTAGGAAAAAAGGACCAGGTCAAGCATACTCCAAAGTCTTCAATTGAGGAACAAAGACTAAAAAGATTAAATCGATTTTTAAACTGTGCAGCTCACCCATCAGAAAAAATGTGTACAGTCTTAATCTTGCTATTATTTTTCTTTAAGTCGTTAATTATAAGCCTTAAACAGACAAAAACACAGGTTTTGCTGTGGCTTAAATCATCACTTATGATGGCATACGAGTGTGAGATTTTCCTTTCATTGTTTTTTTGCCAAGCACATGCTGTAAACACGCTGGCCTGTGGATGTTTCCAATGTGCACCTTGCACCTCATCTTGTTGGACAATCGCAAAGTTCTCTGCAAAATCAATTTGCAGAACTATTTCATCATCAGATATCTGCTCCTTTAGATCTTTAAAGTATTGTGTTTGAACTTTTTTTACAAACCAGTGTACCTTAAATTTTTTCAACTGTGCCTCGATTTCATTAAGAAAACCAGCTACATCCCCAGGCTTATGTAGTACTTGTAACCGACCGTTCACATCTGACCACTGTTTCCAGGATAAAGTGGCTTTTTCATCATACTTTGGCGGTATAATATCTGTGACGGTAAAGCAAGCTTTGCACAAATTGGTCATACAGTTTTCAGCTTCGGTATCACAACACACTTCACTTAACAGTTCTTTTGCTGTAGGTGGTATGGTGGGAAAGAACTTGTTTGCGGTTTCAATAAGAAAATTTAAGTTGGCATGATAAATACAAACGCAAACGTTGTGGGGAATTTCGGTAACTGGCCGAATATGCTGTGGACGGAAGTCATAAAATTTAGATTTCCCTATTTCTGAACTAGGGTTCTCTTCTTTAAACAGGCTATAACACTCCCCTATACTCATAATCAGGTGCCTTTTCTGAATTTGTTCACGTTGTCGGGTTTCAGTATTCATTACTGATTTGAAATCTTTGATTCCAGGAGCCTGCCTACTAATATCATCTCTATTATAAAAACAGTGAACTTTCTCTATCATTTCGGGTTGAATAAGTTTACCATGACACTTTTTATATGTTGGAAAAAGATTTCTTACCACATTAGAAGGCACTACTTGATTCACAATTTCTTTTAAAACTTCACCTCTTTTAGAAGGACTCTTGGGTAAATTTCGGACGACTTTAGTTACAGCTTTTTTTAAAGATCTTGTTGATTTGAATCCTGATATTGGGGTAACAGCCATTTCCAATTTCAAATTTTTTTTTCTTTCCCTGCACTTTTTCTGTCTTTGTCTATCCTTTTGTTTTTTAAGCAGCAGTTCCTCTTCAGTCATGGAAGCCTTACGTGCTTTTCTTCTTTGAGCATCTCGTTCTTTTTCTTTTTGTAGATGAATTTTTCTTCGTTCTTCGTTTTCTTTAACATCTTTTCGAAATTTCTGTGTTCTGTTAGTAAATTCCATGTCTAGAAACAAAATAAAATCATAATAAGTTGAGAAACAAAAAGATCAAGTTTTGGTATAATTAACCTGTTACGGGTGTGACAAAACTTTAAACTGGTAATTTGACCTCAGTTCAACTCTCAAATCCGATTTAATGCTTTCAGGCGTTAAATAACAGTATTTTCCTTACTTTCACCAAAATATAACTTTAATTAAACTTTCGGTTTTATTTAAAAAAAAAACTTTTAAGAAATTTCGTTACGGGTGTGACCGCTTTAACCGCTTAACATCAACTGCGCATAAATGCAATTGAAACCACCTACAAAGAAAAAAAAATATCACCAAAATATGCTCTTTGTTTAGATAACGGTAAATAGTTAAGAACTTTCAAATAGAGAGATAGAAAGTAGGAAAAACAAGGTTGCCAACTTGGGTTAAAATAATAACTTCTGGATCAATAAATAATTACGTAGTATACATTGCGGATAAAAGTACTTAGGAATTAAATTAATAATTTTTCCGCTTAGAAACTGTAAAATTGATTCTCCAGTTATAGTTTAACGCTATTTTCATTAATTTAGAGCAACTTTTTTTTTTTTTTGTTGAGGGTCGTTTTATATGGAAACACCCATATATCAAAAAGAAGTATTTTTCTCCCATTTCGAGCTAACCTATGTAATACGTTTTCATTAGAGCCGAAGTGAGGTAATTTTGCAAATCACAGAAAAGTGTTTTTTTGTAATTTCGTTTGACAGCTCATTTCATTTTCGAATTTCAACTGGCTTTTATTGCTTTTTATTGTTGTTTTTTCTTTCTACTTCCATTGAGCTATGACATTTTCATACAAAATCTTTTGAGAGCTCTTCATACAGTGAGCAATTGGATGTTTTCAATAGGTTTTGACCTAATTTCAAACATAATTTCGTGTAAAAAAGAAAGAAACCGACTGAACGATAGCAAGTTTGTTTTGTGTTTATAAAAATGCTATTCGCTGTTGCAATTGATAACCATCGAAACTTGCATTGGGATTGAGCTAATCATGTGGCTTCTGTAGCGCGGTGTATTGTTGTGCATCGGCCTCGTAATAACAAGGCTCATGGTTCGCTCCCAGATAATAATAAAGAGTTTTTCAATTAATATGAGCATAACCAGACTTAGCACCGAAATGCATTCAAGTAAATAAATAAATAAACAAATAAATAAATAAATAAATAAATAAATAAATAAATAAATAAATAAATTAAATAAGTGATTTTCAGTTATTTAAATTAATATCTTTTATTTATTAAAGGAATCTGATGATCGAGGTGGCACTCGTGAATTAGCTATAACTCCAGCCTATACATTTGGTGGTAACACACACAAGTTGTTGTTGTTCATTCAAAATTATTCAATATAATACAAAAAAATTCAATCCCAATGTATTGTGCTTTTTCATTAATTCATGGGGTCCTTAAGGCCTGGTTCACACGGAAATGTACCGAAATGTAAATTTGCAGTATAAATCCAAATGGCAGTATATATCCAAACGACAAACGTACAAACGCCATGTGAATGATTAAATACGACTTTCAGTAAGAAGACAATGTGGACAGGCTTTTATAGTCTTTGACTGCAGATCAACTAAACATAAAGACAACAAATAAATTATTTGTATTTTAAACTCAACAATATACATAACTGTTAATATTTTTTATAAAAATGCTCTACTTAAAAGAAGCAGTTGTCAGATTTTGATTCAAATGCCAACTGCAACTGAGCACAACTGACTTTCACAATAACGAAACATAGTTAAATATGCAGTTATTTTGTTGGTTTGAACGGTTTTGACAGACAACTGTCAACTGATTGGTGAATTACAATACAACTCAACTTCAACTGTAGTTGTTTTTGTCTTCCATGATAGGAGCAGCAATTGATGCCAAAAGCAAACTTATTGACGACTGAAAGACGTGTCATTACTGAAAACTGTCTTATTAACAGTGTTGCCAACATGGATATCTTAAAGTGGCACACTTTATATTTCGAATGATAAATTTCGAGAATATGATATTTCTTGCATGAGAACTTGGCTTTAAATTGAATAGTAAATTTCCCGCATGATCCCACTTAGAAATACAATCCAGTTTTTAAAGGGACCTACATTGATCCTAATTGGTCTAGCAAGAAGTAACTATAGATTTTCTAGATTAGAGGCTGGAGTTATAGCTATTTCACGAGTGTCACCTCGATCATTAGACTTCTTTATTGGTGCTCTTTGCTGCCGTCATTTGGGAGCGAACCATAAACCCTGATGCACTAAACACCGCGTCACTGAAGCCATATGATTAGCCAAATTCCGATGCAAGTTAAGTTGTTTATCACAACAGCGACTGGCATTTTTATAAACACTCACAAGCTTGCTATTTTGCAGTCGGTTTCTTTCTTCAGTGACGCGGTGTGTAGTGTATTGTATCCTCAGAAGCGCAATTTTCATGGGTCGCTCCCAGATGACGGCAGAGTTATTCAAATAATTTGAGCATTATCATCCTAAACACCATTAAAGAAGTCTGATTATTAAAGTGGCACTCGTTAAATAGTTTTAAATCCAGCCTGTACACACAAGTTGTTGTTTTTCATTCAAAATTATTCAGACATTCAAGTTTTTACTATCGGGCCTCACGAGTATTTGACAAGTTTTTCTGGTCTCTTCAGGGCCTTGATTAAATTTGAAAAAAAAAAACTTGCCAGTGCCATATTGGCAGGCGGGATATATTTCTGGCACATTAAATTACGCATTATGATATATTTTTGCATAAGTTATTGATGTTTTCAAAAACTTTCTCAAAAACAATTTTGTTTGAGATTTATAGATTGTTGGGTGCACATCAATTAGCCAATTCTGATGTCACCACAAAAAACCTTTGCTCTTCTAACTTGAGGGCAATGAATAATTTGTCACAATCAGAGCATGTATTGTAATGGGTTTTTGAAGAAATTAATATTTTTTTTGCAATAAAATTAAATATTTTTTGTTGTTCTTCAATGTAATTGAATTGCTGCGTCAAATTTATCTGCCCTTAATTGCTTCTAACCGCAAATTTTTTGTTCAAAGTTGTGTTGTTTATAAGACATGACCCGACTTTTTGATGAATGGATGGCTGGATTGAGAGAGCGTAGTGTACAGTTTTAAATTGAAGAGGAATCATTTTAATAAATTCATTTTGCACATTCATATCAGGTATGTGCTGTAAGCAGACAAGTTGAATACTAATTAATAATGTTTATTTTAAGAGAGCGTCACTCACGCTTCCAAATCCAAAGCCACAGTAGACATTAGTCGTCGTAAATGAGCATGAGGCATGCTTAAAAGTACACACGGAACATACATCCACCATCTGGACGAAACATTATGGAAGCGAGACCCCTCCCTCTTCTTTTTAGGGTTGATTATTATTTGCATGTTTCATATGGTTTTGTTATATTCTTTGTATTTCATTTTGTAGGTTGGTGCCCCATAAAAATAAACTCACAAACAGCTCATTTTTGGTTAAAAAAATAAAAAAAAAAGAAAACAACACTCCTCAAGTGGTGGCAAGGAAACAAAGGATATGAAGTGGAAATTCTTCCTTAAATATAAATGTATGTTTTTCTTTTTTTTTATTATTTTAGTTGCAGGGTGTGGCTGCTGCCTCTTTGCTACTTTTGGGAATTTACGACTGCATGAGACTGTTCAGTATAAAATGTTCAAAGAGGGTCATTGTGAATAGTTTATTTGATGGCATCAATGCCTCCTGCGCTAGGAGTAGCATTTGCATAAACAATGGACTTCCGGTTTCGAGAAATTCCTAGTCCATATGCTATTTTTCAGCTCGTACTCATCTATTATAACAGTCTCTTGTTTGGTCTTGTAAAGAAGGATATCTTCACCACTTAGAACGAAAACATATCCTTATTGAAAAGAAAAGTTCAACGACCAATAAAACTTTAAAATATTGTGAATTTTATTAAAAAATTTGTCTTTCATACATTGTCAGCAGTTTTATCTTAATTTATCGATTTGTGTTGTTGTTGCTGGTTTTATTGTTTTGTAGTAAACTATGTTTCCTTTTTATGAACATAGTTTTCCCATTATAAGCTCTCCAATAGCAAATGGCAAAAAAATCTTTATCATTAAATCAGATCTAACCAGTTGAGATAAAACAAGAAGATAAAAATACTGAGAAGACCATTATAATAGACCTTGAGAGCAGATTCAGATACATACGAGCATATCCTCTGCTATACGAGACGAGTATGAAATGATTTCCATTAATCAAAGACGCTGTACATAATTTCCTTTAACCCACAAGAATAAATAGAACAAACCATACCACCTCGAGTTTGCCGCCGCACTCCTCATGTATAGTACATAATGTACATGTATGTAGGTAGTAGCTACAGCTAAACTATATGCTCTCCAATTGACGTTGGTTGTGTTGTCGCCATGCTTGCATTTTTCCGCACACAAATTGTGATTTGTGGGGTGCCTCCTCGGTTGGGTTTGGCATATAAGTTTTGCTAGATTCTTCATGTAAGAGTCGCACTGAATCACTTTGATCTGTGACATATTTTTTTTTTTCAGTTGTTGGACATGGTTTTTCATTTCTGTCCCGCTGTTTAATTTACTTTTCTTTCATATACGAATGAAATCCTATTTGTTGAGCAACTGTTCGGAGCATTTGATATTTTCAATTGGACAGAAAAACATTTCGAAAGAAATTGAATAATTTTTCATATTGTGCGAAAATTTTGGTCTTCACTTGCGATATGTACATAGGTACTATTTGGCAAGTTATACATTCGTACAAAAAATTGAACTTGAGATTTTGATGAGAAAGATGAAAAAAGTGGATCTCAAAAATCTATCTGTCTGTCTGCCTGTTCGGCTTCAGCCTATACGACTGGACCGATTTTCCTTAAACCTTGTACATAGTGATTTTTGGTGATTCTGCCCACATGTTTCTATATTTTTTTTTAGAACAGAAATAATGGTACCTTCCATACAAATGTTAAAAAACCGTAAAGGAAAATATTTTTTTTTTTAAATTGCTCCTACGATTTTTATAAAACTTTTTTTCTTCCATAAAATCACATTCAATTAAAAATAAATATGGCATTCTTTTTTTTCGTCTCAAACTCTCTAAGAACTTGTTTCAGCTATTTTAAATATCGTATTTCATGCTTTGAAACATTTTTCTCTCATAATTTCCATATCTTTAGAATAATTTTATCATTACCCCAGCGTCTTGAACATCAGAGCAACTACGTTAGACCCACTTGTGCATTTTATTTTTCCCTACCTCCCAAAGAACCATTTTTTTTAATTTTCGATTTTCTTCAAAACACTTTGACTGATGTTAATAATTTTTTTTTATTCAGAAGCTTCTAAAAATTTTAAGGAATTGTGTACAAAAAATTAAAAAAAAAAAAATGGTTTGATTTTAAAAAAATGTTTCAAATTTTATTTTTTTTGAAAATCAAATATTTTGAAATCTAGCTATTTATGTATATGACCTATTATTTTTACTAAGGGTTTTTTAACATTTGTTAAAAATATTTAGCAAAAAATGGACTTTTATGAAAAAATAAAGGTACTTTCCATACAAAAGTTAAAAGTTCGATATTTCAAAAAACGGGTCAAATTCGGTTTAGTTTCCGAGCAGTGTGACCTTCTCTCAGAAACACATGGGTGAATTTGGTAGCATTTTCAATTTTAAGCATTATTATGGGCTGAACAAATTTATTCAACCCTTGCACGCTAATTTTTTTAAGTGTATTTAATATCCTATAAATATTCCGATTGAAGTGGGAAAATATTTCACTATAGTTCACTCTTTATAGAATTTTGTTTCCCACTTCTGACTTCTTGTGAGAAATAATTGCACTTCTTCGACAAGAACTTTTTATTAGAATATTTTCTTTATAATATTCTTTTTATGGCTAAAAATCATACTTGTTCACATCCGTAATATTATAACTTGTCACAATCGTAACAATTTTCAGTTTTTCACAACACCTATTTTTGTCTTTTAAATGGAAAGGTAGAGTAGTGAAGAAAAACGTTTAAGTAAATATTTGATAAAAGAATAAGACACTACCTTTTGAACACAATGAATGTATAGATGTAGTTTGTATCAAAAAAGTGAAAGTTTGAAATACTTCATTGCATAGAAATGTTGCCCTTAGAAAAATTTCAGTCAATATTTGCTTAAAATTATTTTGCAAAAACTAATCCCAAAAACTAATCGTTGAAAAAAATAATAATCAATGAATGTTGTCCTAGGATTTACTTAATTTTTGTATTCCACCATTTTCTTTTACTGTTTCAATACGTTTGAATGGTGGTTTTCTAAAAAACAGCACAGTTTACAACAGTCGTTTTATTTTTTTAAACGTTGTTGTACTTTAAGAGTGATATGTTTTCATTCAAAAAAAATGTGTGTTACAAATTTATTTGTCAGTACCGTGTAGTATTTTTTAATCATGTTACTCGTATAACATGTTTTTGGCTGATAATCAGAATTTTTTATTTCTTTTAACGGCATATGCTGAAATTGTCCTTGAAATTATTTTTCTCATTAGCATAGTGAAGTAAGATCACATAAACTGTCTAAATGTGAGTACCGTGGATGTCAGTACCGTAGCATCGTGAACTTTAATGAAATTATTTCTTGCAATAATATTTATTTTGTACCAATTTTCTTATATGAACGCACGGGCCAAACAAAAATTATCCCGCGCAATAAAAACTAAGTAACAACCCAGTACAGTGAAAAGGGTTGACATTCAGAAGAATAGACTACAAAACGAAAAAGTTTACATTTTTTAAGAAAATAAGGGAAGTAGAAATGTCAATAGGTACACAAATAATAATAAAAGTTATACATTTTTAAAGAAAATAAGGGAATTAGAAATGTCAAGAGGTCAACAAATAACACGTTTTCAAAAATATCAACAGAAATATGGTCAGTTTTAGTACATTTCACCATATTTTTTATTCTTTAGAAGTTGTAGCAAAATGCTTTTACAGATTTGATATCCTGACTAAATAAAGCCACAAAAGCAAAACAAAAACTGTTACGATAACTTTTAATTTTTGAATTTTTTTTTAAAAAGAATCACAGCTGGCATTGAATCACCCATATAATAAAATGATAGCATAACAATAACCTTTTCAAAAATGTATGACACATTTGTGTTAAGCATATTAGCCAATTTGCCCATTCTCCTCACATTATACCACAGTAAACTTTAGATGTCCCATTCGCAAATCACTAAGGTCCTAATCCTAAAACCCATAATCCCATAGCTTAACCATGTACTTATATTTTGTTTAAATTCAGTGTACTCATTTATTAAAAGGACATTAGTCATTTTATAGCAATTAACTCGAGGTTATTTTATTAATTGAAAATATTGTGTTAATAATTTATAAAATCATGAGTATCAGTGTCATATCCGTAACGATGGGAACCTCCGTACACAAACAAATATGTTATTTAATTTTCTAATCGAATAACCATACATAAGAAAAATTGAAACATAAATAATATTCCTGATAAAATTAAAAAGGTCAAGATATACGTATGTCTATATGTAGGCACAATCCATATTTCACAAGAACCTATTTCCGTATAAATTTGGCATGTGCCCCAGCCCTACCATTGAATTGAATTCAAAATCTTGCGTATTTTCTGTGGCCTGCGTGAAGTTTTGCAGACATCAGATAAAAAGCAACAATTTTTCCCCCACTGACGCGACAACCACAAAACGGTCAATAAAGTCCAAACTAACCCTTTGCCTGTAGCCCTGTTGTAGGTAATTAAAATAGGAGTTCAAGGAACCTTTATTCCTGTTTTGCAAATACATATACCCTTCTTCTGTACGAAATAACACCAATTATAGACGATGAACTTGTATACATATATATCGTTACACGACCACATTTCCATTTATAAACCGACAAAGAAAAAATTGACTGGCGCCAAGTTTACTGCAAATATCCCTTCGTCCTTTCTATATAACATATAACACTGCATTCACCCTGCTTTTTTAACGAGAAGTCAAAGCAATTGCCTTCTCTACCACCCACCTACCACCATTCAGCTATTTGTTTTTTTTTTTTACCGAGGGATATCATGTTACAGTTTTAGCTGAGTGGTAGGTAAT
Source organism: Dasysyrphus albostriatus (assembly GCA_946251815.1). Taxonomy (NCBI): domain Eukaryota; kingdom Metazoa; phylum Arthropoda; class Insecta; order Diptera; family Syrphidae; genus Dasysyrphus; species Dasysyrphus albostriatus. Next base: position 148,221,207 of record OX276336.1, read on the forward strand.
TTCATGCAAATTCTCTATAAATGTAGGCGCGTTGTTGTTTTGTTGTATTTTATATATGAACCTACGCCGCGTCGCCGTCTTCAAGGATACGAAGTAATTTACTAGCAAATCGTGACCTTTTGGCTATGAATATAGATAATTGTCCTTAAACAACTTATAGAGTTTAATTTTTCTTAACCCAGTTTTCAATATAAAGGAAAGGACACTTCAGTGTGTAGGGTAAAGGGTTAAAGTCAATTAAATAAATAAATAAAAGTATAATCACAGACACCGGAAAGTCGTTAATCAAATGAGACAATTCAAAGCCGAAGGTTAAGGAATATAAATCGCAATAGGGAAAGTACAGACAAAATGGTTCTTCGTCCAACAAATATTTCGAAATTGAAGCTTTATAGCTCACTAGCTTCCTTTAGCTCCCTCTTCTTTCTATTGTGTAATATTGTTTTGTTTATTATTGGTTTCGTGCCAACAAAAGTCGTGCTACAAAATTTGGCAAAACTTCAACAGAAAAAAACTATCTCAGCCAGCCAACATAGAGCCAGCCAGCTATTCAGACAGAGAAACTCGGGGCGACAAAATGTACAAGAGGGTTAAAACAATAGCGTTTAAGGCATTAAAAATAGTCCTTCGTTTTGGCTCTGAATGACTAACCATAATGCCACGATGGATTGAGACCAACATCATAAAAGGGTGTGCGATTGTTTGCCATTGCTTATGCTGACTAAGTGACATGGCTAATGGGAAGGAGACAAACACTCTTGTGTCTAATAAAGCTCAAAACGATTACAAAAATCTATTAAGAGAAAATCTGAAAATTAAGAAACGTTTTAGGAATGCATCATCAAGAATTTATTGTGTTTTATTATTTTGATATTAATTTATTGCGACGTTTAAAGTTAGAGGAGAAACCTTGCTGCCGTCTGTCGCACCTCAATTGAATTGCAATATTTAAGAATTTGTAATTAAACTTAGTATGTGTCTATTTTCGAAAGCTTCCTGCTTGGTATTTGAGATATTAAATGTGTGCATTAAAAAGTTGTACGATTTATAGAAACCTACATAAATAAAACCTACCTAAATTGGTTTCATTGAATTACCTATGTGTTATTAATGAAAAACATTGCCATTTGATTTTTGCACTGTGACGCCACGTGATTTGTACGAGAAAAAATGGTAAATTCTTAATCTTTTAAGGTCTAAAAGCAGTTTTTACTTGTGATTTATATATTAGCCCAGAAAATAAGACGTTCACTTCGCAAAAATTCCGACAAAGCTGAGTTTTGGTAGAGAGCTTTATTTTGACGTCTTAAGCATTTTCTTAATTTTTAAAGGGGGTTAAAAGTTATATAATTTTTTTTTTGAAAAATGTGAAGGTACAAATTGGAGCTTATAGTAAAAAAAGATTGACATACTTTTTTTCATACAAGCAATAGATTCTGAGAAAATCATGCAAGAACTTCACTGTGGAGTAAATTTAGTCAAAAAATTTATTAAAATTTCATTAATCGGTGTGCTTAAGTTTTTGTACGATTTGAGTTTGGCTATATCTCGTCTTTATAAAACCAAGTTTTTGGGGACAAATTTACCAAATACAGTTATTAACGGTACCCGCCATACATTTTTGTTATTAATAATTCAGCTGATATAAATTAAAATTTGTATGCAAAAGCTACTTTGAAGTTTCAATAAAATTGCATATCAAAAATTTGAAAAAAAAAATTTGTTTGGACTGTCAAAAATATTTTTAATTTTTTTTTGAAAATTCAATATTTCAAAAAGCCGTTGATGTTTTTTTGAAACTAAATTAATAATTTTGTATTGTATTGTATTGTATACTCAAAATTGGCATTCCAAAACTTTTTTTTAAATGTTACTAAATTTTTATAAATAAAAAATTTAATTATTAAGAATACCGCTCTAACGATTGATATTTTTGTTTCATGTATTCATACTTTTCAAGTAATAAAATGGCATACTTGTTTTTGAGCTCTAAGTTTTTCAACGGGTCTAAGAACGATTAATATATGCTCTTGTACATTTTGAAAGTCCTTAAGTTGCGAACAACTTGAACATAAGAGCAAGTACGTGCGATCCAGTCGTGCATTTTATTTTTTTTAGAACCAAAAATTACAGTACCTGAATTTTTTAAATGAATTTTTGGAAACTTTTTACACTGACGATAAAATAAAAATAGGAAAATATTTTTTTTTTAAATACGGCTCCTATGATTCTTATTAATGCGATCTACTAACCAAAAACTATTAAAAAAATTACATTAAGAAGCTCTCAATAGTACCTCTTATATTTTATTTTTAATTTTCTCATGATCGGTTCAACAGATTTAGATTTTTTAGAGTTTTTTTTCAAAGTCACGAACGATTTTTCTTATCGTTCGTGCCCTTGAAAAAACAAACTTAACAAAATTGTCAAAAAGAATCTATAGATCTTAAGGCCTTTCAGGTGGTATTAATTTTTTGCAAATTCCCCATAAATGAGGTGCCAAAAATCGATATGACCTTGCAAACTTTTTTAAAAATTCACAAAAAAAAATCAATGACTGACCAATTACTGAAATAAGCTGACCTTTCATGACCGTGAAGTGGCCTTTAAAATGACATACTTAATTTTTTGGAATGAACCAAATGAGGTGCCAAAAGTTATCAAGGATGTCCGAACGTTCCGTGGAGCCAACGTTGACCCGGACCGCTACCTCGTTGTAGCCAAGGTAATGCTACGGATATCCAGACCAAGGCCAAAACAGGGGAATACTGTGAGGAAGTTCGACAGACGGCTACAGTCGCAAGAAATCGCCAGATCCTTTTCCGATCGAGCGCCCTCTTAAATAGTACTATGCCGTCAAATTCAAGCATCGAGAAGCAGTGGAAGAACTGCCAGGAAGCCATCAGAGAAGCCGCCTCTGACGTGCTGGGGCTCGCATGACCACTGCAGCGAAACCCCTGATTCGACGAAAAACGCCGGCAAGTAAATGCAGCCAAACAAAAGGCATACAAAGCGGTGCTGCATAGAAGGATCAGAGCTGCTCGCGAGCTCTAGGACCAGAAGAGGCGAGAATAACTTTGACTTTGACTTTGTCTACCTAGGCTCCGCTATAAACTCAGCGAACGATACCAGTGCTGAGATCAAACGAAGAATTACTCTTGCCAATCGCTGTTTCTTTGGGCTAAGAAGGCAATTAAGAAGCAAAGCCCTCTCTCAAGCAACTAAAGTGTCCCTGTATAAGAGGCTTATTATCCCGGCCCTGATGTATGGTGCAGAGACATGGACGCTGTTAACGGTAGATGAAAACGCCTTTGGCTGTTTTGAGAAGAAAATTCTCAGGGTGATTTTTGGTCCCGTCTGCATAAATAGGGAATAGAGAATAAGATTCAACCACGAACTGTACGTACGGGCTGTACAGCGACAACGACCTAGCCAGTAAAGTGAAAAGCTCACGACTGAGATGGCTAGGTCACCTAAAGCGATGGGACAACAAAACGAAAAGTATTTGAATTCAACCCCGTGGGACGGTGCAGTAGAGGAAGACAGAGCAACAGGTGCCGCTCGCAAGTGGAAGAAGACCTAAACCAACTTGGCGTGCGGAACTGAAGACAGTTAGCTAGAAACCGAGTCGGCTGGAAGAAGCTTGTTGGTGGAGGCCCTGGTCCACCCCGGTCTGTAGCGCCTCCTTAAGTAAGTAATTAAGTTATTCAATCAGAGTAGAGTCACAGACGTTTCGATAAGTATAACCAGTTTGGTTAATTTTCCGCAGCATAAGTATAACCAAATTCTGTAAATCATTCCCCATACCAAATTTGACAGTTCATAAAGCAAAAGATGAACTTAACCAATTTCTAAAAACTTATCTAGGGTTTTACGAAGTTGAATGAATACCCTTAATATGTGTATATGTGTATATCGCCAAATTATAGGCAACAATGTTCACCCCCAATGCCTGTAGATAACAAGGGAACATGAATGCAATTACTTCCATATCCAATTTAAAATAATCTTTTATATACGCACCCAAACCGCTCACTTACCCAAATGAAAAAAAAAATAATTTATTCTGAGAAAAAACTGTTGTCATTATTTTTTTTTTATTTAATTCATATCAATCATTCGAAATTTGTGGCAACGCTGGCAGAGCTATACAGTTAGTATATAGAAATAAAAGCAAAACATTTGGAATTTATTGCGAGAAGTTATTGTGGGCCGACAATGTAAAATACCATCCATTTGATAAAAATAAGATCAGAAAACTATATGCAATCTTTCTGTAGCGGTCACCAATGAAATTAATGTGAACTTGACCTTAACCAGTCGGTTTGTGATAGTGATAACGTTGCGTCGCCTTGTTTTTCGAGATTTATTGCTTTTGTTCCTTGTCTCTGTTTTTCAACTTGAACGTCGTTAGACCTTACAAAATGAACAAAAGTATCTTTGATTTCCATGCACTAAATAGTATTTATCTTTTTTCAGTTGAATTCTCTTGGTTAATTACTTTATGAGATAAAATTATATTTATAAGTCAATTTTATCTAAAAGTATTTTGCAGTTGAAATTTAAAACTTCAAATCAGTCAAGATAGTCCCGGTGATGAATTTTGTACAAGTTTTAGTTTCAGAGGGAGATAACATTCAAGGCAAAAGATTTTGCCCATTGTATAGTTCTTCTAGATAGTTGATTAAATACAAAACAAAGTGATCCAATGTGCAAAAATGCGCTAATGTGTTCCTCTTTTTTAAATTATCTTCAAAAGTTCAGATTACATTACGAGTACCTACATCATTGAAAATTAAAACGGTTTTAATCTTTTTCAGTTGCAAATATTTTTAAGCTTCAATGGTGGCTGTTCTGATATTCGGTCGGATTGAAAATGGCCAACAATATGAAATTGGAATTGAAAATGTCAAAAAATGACGGATTGTGGATCCAAACCCCGATTTAATCTCGCCGATAGATCTACCAACCGCGTTTTTTTTAACCATAAACCAGAACACGTGTTTTTGCACTTTTTGTGGTTAGTATCTAAAAAAAAAAAACATATTCAAAATTTGTTATGAAAAGCTCTTTTTTAACGTTTTCATGTCGAATTTGTCCCATGAGAATGTTTTAATTTGCATTAACACACCTTTTATGACACACACGCTCTTTAAAATTATTATATGTATATAAATTCCTAGCAAAAATAACATATACAGTATTCACATAAACATCATGTCATTTGATATTTATTTTTTTGTTTTTATTTAGCTAATCTAATTTGCTTATTACCATCACATAATTTTTTTCCATACAAAGGGTGAGAAATAATAATTAACCTGTTCTGTTGAATAAAACAAAAAAGGGAAAAGTCACTTGAGAATGATGATGATCTATGTACATATAAAAAAGAAAATCCATTACACATATTAAATGTAGCTATTTGTTTTAATAAAGCACCTCTGTGCTGTCATATTAGTACAATAGCCGAGGCTACACAATAAGGTTCAATTTTTAAACCAAAGGTTTGTTGAAAAAAACTGAAATAGATGCAAAAAAAAAATTTATATATTTTACTTTGTAAAATATAAATAAAATAAATTTCACAAAATTTTAATCGAAAAAAAATACAGCATTACATTTTTTTAATCGGATATTATTTTGAACAGTTACAAAAATTTGTTCGTCTTAATTTCCGGATTGAAAAGGTTTGATTTTTGTTTAATGGCCTAAATATTTTATATTTGTCATACGCAATTTTCAAAGATTAACTCCCCTGCATAAATTCAGTTCGGTATTTAATATCTAAAGTCTACCGTTAAGAAGATAATAATCAGTGCTCAAGTATAACTAATAACGATTTCACTGTCTAATTTCATGAAAAGAGTCAATATTTTGTCAAATGCATTATGATTCTGATACATAGGATGATGCGAAAAAGAGCTAGGGTGTGTACTGTGTAAGTTGGATCGAAAAAGACCAATATTTTAGAGGAAGGGGTGTTTTCCTTCCTATTTCGGGGAGAAGGGTAATCAAAAAATTAACAATTTCATTGTTTTGTACTCAGAATTCCTAAAAATTTAATAGAATTTTTTTCAGATTTTTTTTTGTGATTCTGAAAAAAAAATACATATAAAAAAAGAACAACAGTTTAAATTCCGCGATGAAGATACCGCAGCAAAGCTGTATCGATGTATTGCATCGAAACGTTCCATTTATGTTTTACTATGCATAACGTCGCTTTCGCATAAGAAAACATTTATTTAATCGATTTGTCAGTTGAGTGAGTCGCCACAACGGACGCAACGGATTCTATGGGTTGGGGCCTTAATTGTCCCATCATCCAGCTTTTTTCCTCTAAAACAAGTATGCCATTTGATTACATGAAAAAATATTCGGATAACAATTTTTAGTATTTATTAATGTTAAACATTTATAAACCAAGTTTCAAAAGAATTCATCAACCCGTTTTTGAAATATTAAAATTAAAAAAAAAAAAAAATATTTTTTTCAATCCAACATTTATTTTGTTAACAAAATTTTTTATAAGCAATTTTATTGACATTTTAAATCGATGAAAGTGTTGATTGAATTATCAAAAATCGATAAAATCGCTATATGGCAGGTACCATTAACAACAGTTTTTTTTTTGTTTTTTTTTTTTTTTTACAAAAATACACACAACATCCACAATCATGCACTCATTTTTCTTAACAAAATCATTGGAGCCGTTTTTGAGATAAATAAGCTTTTCTTTAACGGTTGTTTGGCAAGTATGTATAAGTTATTTTTTAAGCTAAACAAAAAATTTGAATTTTTCTCTCGAAAGTTATAAAAAAAGCTTAAGTTCAAAATTTGAAGAAAGTGGTTTAGGATGTAGATCACCCGAGCTTATATTGGAAAACGGATTTGAATTCATTTTGATTTTTGTGTCGAAAACCACGTAAAACCTGTGTTATTTATTAAACACTATAAAAGACAACAATTTAAAGTTTATGTGTGCATCATTAGATTATTTTATAAGTACCTACGCATAATTTGGGTTCTTGATTCTCATTATAAAATTAAAAAAAAAAATATGTTTTTTGCCAATTTGAAGTAATGCAAAAAAGAGAGGTAATTTTTAAAAATTTGGTTAAAATCTTTTCAATATACTTGTTGTTCTTCATGATAAAGATTTTGCGACCTTCAGTCCAAATGCGTTTCGCCCAGGTATAACAATTGGGCTCATCACCTAGAATTTATATGATGGTAAAGCCCGTGGTCTGGCTATTTAAGGATGATAAGTACTTCTTATCATCCTTGTTATTCTCCGAGATATCCTTAGTTGATGTTTGTCCTTCACGTTTTTTCACTATTTTTGAGGTTATGTCACCACACCATCTAACTAAATTTGTAACGGTTCCTAAAAATGTTCTTCTAGATTCAGTTCTAACCTTTTCATACAGTACATAATATATTGTATTCTCTGAGAAAGCCCTTGGTGAATTGTATTTGTTTTGCATATTCCATTATTTAACCGCATTTTAACAGTCTTATTAAATAAATTTTGTATAGGCAGGTGAAGACTAACAACTAAATAAGGATTTTTCAAAGACTTTAAGATATTGGAAGATTTTAACTGAATTTTGAAGTAGGACTTTCACCCGCCTGGAAAAATGGCAAGTTTTTGTCAAGTTTAGTCAAGACCCTGAAAAGGCATTCGGTAGGGGCAATCTAGACAAGGAAAACTTGTCAAATACTAGTGAGGGCCTCGCTAGAAAAAAAATGGTGGATGAGTCATTTTATATATATATATGTATATAACAAAAACAAAAAAATGTATGTCCATCATACAATGGTAAGAAAAATAAACGCAGGTTTATACTTTTTCACTTCAGTAGCTAGAGTGTTGGACTGGCTGGACTGGTTGGACTAACAAAACCAAAAAAAAAATAAAGACGAGATATCGAGTTTTTTCCAAATTCTTCTCGGGGAAAAATAAAAACCGATCTAGAATGTTAGTATCAAGATAGTTCTTAGGCCGAAAGGCATTTGCATTAAGCTATTCTAGTTTAACTTAGAGCGCCTGATTGGGGCCAGTAAGTTAGTTTTAAGATATTGATACGTAGGCTAGTTTTTATGAATTTTTGTCTAGCTTTAAGATAGTTTTAAGAAAATGGAAAAATAAAAATGAATTTTTAAAAAAAAAAGTGTTGGACTGGTAATCTGAAGATTGCAGGATCGAATCCCTGTTGTGACAACTTTTTTTTTATTTTTATGTCCATTGCCAACGAATTTTTGCAACTATATATTTATATTTTAAAGGAAATAACTGTCCCTTTTAAAAACAATTTGTATATATGTACATGTTTTGGTAGGTATCGTATGGGGGAAATGGCTGTAATTGGAGGCTTGCATAAACAATACCTGAGTACACAGAACTATTATAAATTGGCATTTATTTAGTCAAACCCAAGTCTCGTTTTACACAATGGAGATGGTCAACAAAGTTGTTTTACAGATTCTATTTATTACGCGTTTGTAATATGGAAACTTTTTCATTTTTTCTCATAAAGATACACGATAACTTAAACACGTTTGTTGTATCAAACATGTACAATATTGAAAGTATTTTTCGCCGAATAATCGACCTATTTTGAAAAGAACCCAGTTTTTTTTCGTTTCTCTATCATTGTAAAGTTAAAAAATCAAATTTGATTTCCCAGAAATTACACTTGAATTGTTATGAGTATTAACAACATTCAGGTAAGATAATCGATTATTTTTTAATCGAAGATTTTTTGTTGAAGAAATGTGATTGCAATATGTTAGAAATATACATATAATTTTTCAAAGTCACAATATTTCTCATTTTGATAAAATCAATCCCCAAAAAGATAGATTCAAGTGTTTTTAATGGTAAAAGCTTGAATATTCTTTTTAATTATCATGAAAGCGCATTTGCGTTATTTTCGGATAATAATCTTGCACTGATTTGTTTGTATTATTTCGATTAATAAAAAGTCTACGAAATTTACCTTGAACGTTATTCTGAAATTTTGTTCAATCCCTATTTATAGATACAAGTACTCTAGATAAAGGTTGTAGCTTTACCAATCAAAATAATTAAAGTTTTGAAATATTATTCAAAAAATAATCTAATCATCGATGGTGGAAGTCATTGACGATATCATTTTAGGCATTGTGTTTTGGTCTCTTTTAGGTGTATCGTAAGTTTCTTTTAATCAACCCTATGTTGTACATAGCTTTCTTAATTTATCTTATTTTTGCTTCCTTGATAAGCATATTAATTTAAGTTCATTTCATTCGAACTGCTGTACTCAGTATTTCGAAAAAACGATTATTTGTATTTTAAAACAGTATCTTGTTGGTTGTTGCTCAACCAATAAAAAAAAAATAATATGTCATATTCTTTTCGACTTTAAAACTAACTTTTATCTAAATCAGACTTCCTGAACTCTCTTTGACATTTAAATATATGATTAAAGGTAATTTTATTAATACATTATAATGTTGTATATATATATATAGAAAAACCAAGTATTTTATTTAATATACATATGTACTCGTACATAAGTGAGGTATTTTCTATTTGAATATTGAATAAAATCAATACAAATTTTTAGTACTTTTTGGAACAATCCACATTTAGTCGTATTCATCCATTTAATAAATCTCCCTCTATTTGAAAGAATTGCAAAATGTAATGTATAATTCGAATGTTTACACCCAACTACACCCAAAAACTATGAAATTATTTTCTGATATTCAAAGCATTTGGCTGGAAAATCAAACATTATAGTCTAGCCCTGAGGAGCACATGTGCAAGTGTTCTTTCACTAGAATGCTTTTGGTTTGCGTTATTTTATTTTTTTTTTTGTTTTTAGTTATTTTCGTTTTTACAGGCAATAAAGTCGATAAAGTAGCAAATGTATACAAATGAGCGTTTTTGTGAAGTGAGAAAAATATTGGCAATGAAATAAAAGAAATTTAAGTAGACTATCAATATTTAAATAAGGTTATGAACACATTCTAAATTTAGATTAATAATGTTTTTTTGTTTTAAATATTTTTATTTTACCATGTTTATCTGAATTTATATGGAAACAAATTTTTAATTTTTCAGATAAATTGAAAATATGGAAAACTTTTGTGAAGTATTTTAAGTGTTCGATAAAATCTAATGGCAAACAAGTAAAATTGAGTTGAACGAATAATAATAGTCAAATGGCCAACTCCTTATAGTTGATGTATACATATTGTACTCGCCAAACATCTGGCCCCAAACTGGTGATTTCTTCTTCAAATAATTCTCTATTTGTCTGCCTTTACAGCAATAATGTCAAAACAAAATGACATTTGATGGCATTTGCCAGAATTATGGCACATTTAATAATTGACGCAAACCTGAGCGTCAAAAGTAAAATCCAATTTTCATATCCGTAGACAATGATAATAGGGAAGACTGATTGTTGTCAAGATTTAAGCACATGATGTACAATGTATATTCAAGTTTAACCAATTATTTCACACATGACATAATATAAATATTTATTAAATGTATTTTTATTTTTATCTTTTCAGCATTCCAACGGTGCTTGCGATTTCCGAGTGCATTGATTGCCACAAGTTGATTTTAGACGAAGTCGCTTGTCAAGACGGCGTACGTAAATATCTTAGTTCTATGTTAAATTAAATTCTAATAAAAAATAAATATTCATACCAACATACATACATACATACGTACATACTATACCTACTATACTATACCTACGTAAATAATGAGGGTTACGAAAAATGAAAAAAATACAATAGCCGGCTGCCCAAACCTGCTAACCGGCTCTCAAAAATCAGAAAATCTAATCACGCCTTCACACAATTTTTATTATAGCTATACAATCAGTGTAACCGGTTGCCAAATGGGTATGAAATATTAAGCTATCGACCAAGCCACCCAAATGTTGATAAATAAAAAAATTTCTTTTAAAATATTTGTTTCTCCTCAAAGTTTAAAATTAGTATCAATAAAAATTTTCAAGTCAATTCACTTAGGGATATTGTAGGTGCCCGAGAACTTCAACAAATAGTTGGACACTCATAAAATTCGTTGCCTTACACTGTGTGCAAACATTTTGTGCATACATTCATCTCGTAGAAATAACCATTAGGTGCGTTTTATTGGTATTTATAGGTAGCGCAGCACTGCAAGTACTAATAAAACGCTATACTCACCCTAATTCGGCGCCACATAAGTTTAAACTTAACGAAACTTTTATATCCACTATTTTACGGACCTATTTATCGAAACTTTTGGGTTTGTTGTTGTTTGCCAAGAGAAATTTTACTGTGCTAGCTATACCTTTCTCAATAAAACACGCCTATTGTATTGCTTTTCATAAAATAATCTGAATGGAGCTCACTTTCGTCGTCTGAGTAAATGATGCTCTTCAGTAAAATTCACTTTCTGTTTGCCTGTGCATTGTGAACTACTGCAAATAATGATCCAATGTAAATAAAACTTAACAAGACAATTAATACCATGTTATTAAACCCATTCTAAAGAATAACTTCATTTTATACAGTTTTCATCAATAATTTAACTTAGCCAATTCAAAAAGTTCTTTCAAATCTTGTCTTAAGGTGGAAACGTTTAACGAAATAAGAAATTTAATTCTTCATTCCAGACAAGTTTCTTAGATCTGATTGACACATTTGCTTAAAATGAGTGAAACGTTCATTAAATCATTCGAGATTAACAGATGAACATTTGTGACAGTAAATATGAGAATATATACTGCTGACAAAAACATTCCGGATTCATTCAATAATTGTTGTTTTTTTTTTTTTGTAAAATGTCGAAAAGGTAAACTTTTTATAATTTATTTTTATAGCAATTAATTGAGAATTTGGGCTGTTTAAAACTAACTGGATTTTTTTTCGGTTAGTATTTACGGTTACTATTCGGTCCAGTAACCTTAATATATTTTTTTTACCACTTGACATCGACGAGGCATTGTGGCAGTCAAGTTGTTTTAAAATAAAAGCCAAATATACTCTCACTCATTCTTTAAAGCTGCAAAAAGAGAATTTTTCGACATGTGCGTTTTCTTCCGAACTTACCTTTTCAAAATAGCCCAAAAGTTCTCAATCGTTTTTAAATCGGGTTATTGAGATCGCCGCTCTGAGGTGCTGATATAATTTTGTCAAATGTCCTCTCTTTTTCGTTGACAGTAATTTGTCCCCCTTTTAGCAAATTGTCCTCCCAATTTCCCCTTTTCAACCTTTTTATAATTTTTCTAAGATTAAATATGTACACAAAAATATTATTATTTTTATTTATTGTTATAAAGTTTATTTATTCATAATAAATAACAATATCTGTACAAAATTACACTAGTAACGCCCGATGGAGTTCGACCTTTATTTATTAATGTCTCAACGGCAACATAAATATACAAATAAGATTCTGCCAGAGCTATTACCTATACCTTTCAAATAAAAAAAACTATGAAAAAAACGTTGCCATTCAGCGTTATTTTAAATTTCACCCGGAAAAATTTCACCCGAAAAATATTTGTTCCGCCGAAATTGTAAAAGCTATTATGAGTTTCGCCTGAACTTTTATCCTAAAATAAACAAAAAATTAGCGCCAACTAGTACCCTCTGTTTTTCTTTCGTTCGCCGTTAAAAAATTAGGATACATTTCGCCCGATAGGAGAACTCACAAAAAACGGAATACTCGTTTTTCGGATGAAACTTATAATACGAGAAAAGTGAAATTTCAATTTTTCGGGTGGAATTTTGTTCACGTGAAACTCACAATAAGGCAGATTAAGTCAGTTGATATATATAGTTGGGAGATATAGAAAAGTGTTTACGTATTAATATATAGATTTTTAATTTTTAGCTGTAAATGAAAAACGACACACCTGAACTGACATATATTTTTTCTTAAAACTTTGTCTATGCTTTTCCGATTTTTAAAGATTTATTTTTGTTTGGTTAAAATTGTACAAAACTGTGCAGCTCACTCGAACGTATACGTACTTTTTTACTTGCTTTATATGTAAATGTGCAAAAAGAAAATCGAAATAGAAATACAACATGACAATTTTGTCTGTCTGTCTGTACCTCGACCTACAGCCTTAACCACTTTCAAATTTTCAACTTAATTTTTTTTTTAATTCCCAGGGAGCAAATAGAATATTTGTTAGCTCCAAAAATAACGGTACTTACGATACAACCGTTAAGGTTTAGTTTATTAATCTCGAAAACGGCTCCAACGATTTTTATAAACAAAAAATTAGGACATTACTGTAGGTATAGTGTACTTTTTGTAATTTTTTTTAAAGAAAAATGGTATTAATGGTACCTGCCGTATAATGGTTTTTTGATTTTCGATTTTCTCACTCACTAACGGCTCAAACGATTTCGTTCAAAATCTTCTTTAATGTATTTAAAAATACTGCATATCAAAATTTTGAAAAAATAAGTGTTGGATTGTTAAAAATTTGTTTGAAAATTTAAAAATGGGCTGAAGAATTTTTTTTAAACAAAACTTTAGCAAAACTTTTTTATTTTAGATGTTAGAAACATTTTATATTTAAAAAAATTGTTTTTAATTAAAGCGCTTCAATTTAAAAGAAATCCTGTAGTGCATTTTATCTAAGAATGCTTGTTACACATTTTCTTTAATTTTTGCCTTTGTTTGCCTTTCCTATATTTTGACTTTTAATGAGTAAACCGAAATACTATCTTCATTACTTATTTTTACTATTTATTACTTATTAGAGTTAGAAAAGATCTAGAAAGAAATCATTCGAATCTTTCTAAAATTTTCGTTACCTGGACCCTTCATATCTTCTGCGAACTGTCAAGTGTTAATCAAGAAGCATTCCACAAACCAGCGAATAAAAAAATCGTCCAAATTTAAAAGAGAAGGAAAAAAATGAAACTTAAAGAAACCAACACTAAAATGTATAAATCAAAAAAAAAAAAATATGTGAATAAAAACCTTTAATTTTACAGTAAATATTTAATTCTCTTATCAGCACTCTAAAATATGAAAACACGCGAAACTTTTTTAATATACATACATAACTTTTAATTTTCGTGATTTTTTTTTACAGTTTTTGTATATATAGGTATGTATGTATGTATATTCATATCGCAGTAATTATAATTTAATCGTTATGGTGTATGTATGTATTTGTAAGTTTGTGATACAACTTTACGATTGAGTGAGTATCCTTCCGTATATATATTTTTAATTGAAATGAAATTTGAAAATGAGAAATTAAATTTACCATCTATGCACTAATAATTGTCCAAGTCTCGTTTAAAAACTGTATTTACGAAAACAACAACAGTGTTCATATAATTAAAAAAAACATTCTTCATTCCTTTGAATTTGAATGAATGCAAGTCATTTAAAATTTAGAGGCTAAACCTGTAGGTACTCTTGAATATGTAATGCAATTAAGACGTACCTACAGAAAATTTATGTTTTTTTTGTTGTTGTCCTTCAAGAACGCATGTCAGGAGAGAAGGGCATTTTGCTTGTAAGAAAAATACCATAAAGCTAGGTTAAATGTACAAAATGAAATCTTTTATAGTCATATCATACATATATCAAAACCTATAAGGGTAGGAAATATTAAAGGTCAGTTGTAATTATAATTATTTTATTAGAGCATGACAATCTGATGTACAATGTTTTTTTTTTTTGTTACTTCATTCACCATTGGTATTTCGTCTCTCAATTGTTTGATGATTGATGGTTTACTGTATTTAAAAATATGAATAAGTTATTAAAAATAAAATAGCAATAAATAAAGTGCACACGCAAATTACCTAATATCCTAGTGCGCTGTTAATGCAAAACGAAATTTTAAGTTGATCTCCGAACAATTCAACGAAATGAATATGAAAAAAACACTGAAAAAATGTTCATTGACAGTTTCACAAATTCAACCAATCTTCTTTGCCATACTTGAACAGTTGCAAGTGTTCTGAAAGAAAGTATCCACTTCAGTTGTTCTGAATAGGTTTTTTTGCTGGTCTGATGGTATATCAATTTCATAGTGGAGTAATTTCTTTTTATAAAATAAAATAAAATTATCTTATCTCTCTTATCGAAAATGCTTGCGTTTGGTATTGATATATCCCTTCTCCGTTAGCTAGCTTCAAGCAGAGTTTCAAGCACAAGTAGCAGTACCAGTACCATTACCGACTTGTACTCGTACTTCTTTACTCAGTTGAGGTTCCTGAAAAAAGCCAAGTACCAGTGTTTGTCAAGTACTTCGTTGCAAGTAAAAAGCATTGCGTACTTAAGTACATGATTAGTGCTTCCAAGTACTTGACCAGTATTTACTTTCAAGCACTTTACTAGCTCTTTTATTGTTCAGAAACTTGTTAAGCTTCACTTCATATGTTGGCTCAATGGTTATAAAATTTCGAATAGATTTTACCTCGGTAAAAACAATTAGACTTCAAATTTCTGTTCTTCTATACTTATTCTTGAGATGACTAAAATCCTGAAAAACTAGGAAAATTACAAATTAAATGCTGGTGTGCCATAAAGATCCGTTTCATATCCGATTCTCTTTCTTTTGTCCAAAAATTATCATTTGTATTGTACTTCTAATCAATTGAACCCCCAGCTCTTCATATTTGTTTCTAGGTCCACATTCCTGTCATTCGGTTACCCTGAACAAAAAATTTAAACAAAAACTATTTTTTTTAAGCCACATTGATTGCAGTTTTAAATTGCTGTTGTTTTTATCTTTTTTTAAATGCTTCTCCATATACAGATACTTGTTTATATACCCTAGGCATATTATACGTTTTCCTTCTAAAGCTTCTTGATTAAAGTGCCATTTTCGCTTTGAGCTATATTTTCCGGCACTATGTGCGACACCCTTACTTTCAACATTCTTATATTTAGAGTTAGATTCCACAATATTCAATCAGCAATATTCAATACTATTCAATAATAATTAGTCAGTTTGTTAATGCTTCAAAAGCTGTAAAGATTTAGATGAATACGTCATAATTACTATGCCATCCGGTTAAAGAATAGCTTAAGTTATTATTCCTGCGTAATATTCTATTCGTCAAAGCAGATAATTTATCAGCCAACTCATATAGCTGTGCAAACAGACTAATACTGAAGGCACATTTTTATATAACTCCTACATGAGCCAGAATATTGCAAGCCCCTTGCAAACCGCTGCCCTTATAACTCCGAGTGCTTGCATCGTTAAATTCCCGAGTGGAATAAAATGATTTTTCAATCTTTTATATTTTCTAAAGTTAGTTCATGATTTAACCAGTCAGTCGGTAGCAGCAGTTCAAGGGTTAGACAATAACGTATGCCCATGTCAACAAATTAATTAAGTTGATTGATGATTTCTAAATAAATCAGCACATTTCCATTAGTTCTGTGAGTCTTTTACTCAGCCATCAGCTTCAGTCAGTCGCTATCCTGATGAATAAACAAACATCAATCTATAAAATCAATTTCACACCTCTTCACCTCCACGTCCTATCAATTTCGATTACGCACTCAATGACTAACCGAGTACTTCCTAGTTATGATCCGAAGTAGAGGCATAGTTTAACGTCTGGTTCATTGTAAACAAAATTGTCCATGCACTATTAATGATAATGATGTCCTTCTATTCCAGCAGGCAAATAATACTATTTTAGCCAACTAATTGAATATATTCCTTCCTCAAACATAAATATTTATCCTTTTCAAAGTCATAAAGAATAATATCAGTATCTACGAGTACTCTATGTATATATTTCTTTTACTTTTTTTTATTTTGTCTGTTTACATTTGATGTGGCCTTGCCTCTAAAAACAGAATCAACACATTGAGTATGAGTACCTGATGAAGGATGTCCTTTTCTTGTGCTATTCTGTTGTATTATTGTTTGCATTCTAGGAACACTTGGGCTTTTTTCGTTTTTTTTTTTTCTTCTTTTAACAACACCCTCGAATACCACCTACAGATAAAGGTAGGTGGTGCAGAGCTTGGCTAAAATGAAAAGTATAGTGACAAACAATAGAACAATAGAAGATCTGCACAATAAAAAAAAAACTACAATGTTGAGAGTCAATGACGACAGGTTAAAACAGCAAAAGGACGCCTACGATGACAAAGCTACACGCTTAAAATACTATAGCATCAGCAACACACACCACTATTGGAATCATCAGGTGTGCTTTTTAAATATTGAATGAGCTTATCGATTATCGTCCATGATAATCTATTTATTAAAGGAAAGGTTCTTGATAATTGCAGTTGTTGCTGGTCGAACTACATATACGTTACGGACATCGACGTCGTCGGCGTCTGTCGGTCGTTCGACTTGATAAAGTGGCAGGATATGCACGCGATTTGTGCTGCTTCTATTATGAACGTAACTAATTATAAATGTGGATACATTTTTGAAATGCTTTAAGTTAAGTGTGTAATAAAGAAAACTATAGCTTCAGGACTATAATGTTGTGTTCGTGTTAGACGACACAACTGTGTTATCAAAGATTTTGCAAAAACATCAACAAATTAATAAATGTCGTCTTAAAGGCACAGTTTGTTAGTGGAAATAATATTGTTACTCTACAAAAAATAAAGTTTTCGCATGTATTTGCTTTGAATTCTGGATCTTCTATACATACAGATGTAAGTGTTGAAAAAAAATTAAGATTCATCTAAAATCAAAAAAGTCACATTTTTCAAGGGTTTCAATGAAGATTTAAGATATTGATATTCTGAGTCACTGCCATTTAATAGGAAATTTTAAAGTAAAAAGTTCGTAATCCTAATTTCATACAAGGTGCCATTAACAATTTGCATCAAAAACAAGTTTCGAATAAATTTGAAAAGAGTAGAAAACTATTTAGTTTGTAAGCCCTATACAAAGTTTTACATTAATGCCAGCAAGGGTAAAGATCGAAATTTTCTGGGGCCAGTTATGTAACATTTTCTCGCGAGCATAAAATTGCCATGCATAAATTATTAAACCTTTTATTCCTCGAAAACTACAAAACTTGAAATAAAAGAATGACATATTTACTTTTAAAAGATTTATAGCACATCATTGTGTGTGATTTTGTTTATTCAATGTTTCAATCGCTGAAGCGGAGGGGATAGGATTGTGCCCCTATATAGGTACAATTTTTCATTTTTAGTTAAGTTTAATTTTTCGTTTTTTTTTTTGCTTCAAATTTCAAATATTTTCTAGCTAGTGCTGCATATAGTTGTGATTGCAGCCTAGTAGAATTGTTTGGTTTCATTAAATCGACAAATCGACAATTAAACTCATGTGTTTTAATTTCTTGCGGCCGATTAATCATGCTACAGAAAATGGCAAGTGCGTTCCTAGCCTTATACAAAATTATGATATTATTGCCTATAAATTAGGTCATAACAACTGTCCCGTTTATAGTTTCAACAATTTAAAATTAAATCAAGACATGAGAACTTTCACCACATTGTGTGTGAGCTAGTACAACATATAATTTATAACTTCTATTTATTTGCTGATTACTGAATTATTAATTCATATCCAAACAAACATGTATGTTCCGTGCTTTTATTTAATATCCTTGTTGTGTTTTACATGTGAAAGGGTCGTTACTTTGTTTTCTATTGGAACTACTTAATTGATGTATTGTGATTTTATTCTGGTTTTTACCATTTCATTATGTTTGTTTATCATTATAGTATCTAACTTCACTATTCCTGCTTAAAACTAAACTCGTAACTCTAAAGATAATAAGGTGGCAATAACATAGATTTGTCACACTAAAATATTTGTGAATAGTTTATTTATTTATTATTGTATGTGTAATTTGAAATTCACTTAATTAGACCCACAAAATATTGATGTGTAAAATGTTTGCTAGGGAAATACTAAATCCTCACCTATAAGAATATAGCTGGTACCAATTTCTGCCTGACAACTTACAGCTTACAACACCCTTATGATCTTGGAAGCTTAATTGTAGTTAATTTTAAAGATAGCTGAAGTAGCGTTCTTGCTTTTACAAATCATGTCAAAGGTTTTCTGAAAATTGTTTATTTCTTAAGAAATAGCCTTTCACAATAGGAGTGGCGTTAAACTTAAGTTAAATCCTGAAACATGCTTTTATCAATCTTTCAAAAAGTATTTTTTATCCCACACTACTCTACCGGATAGAGTATTTCGAGACTCTCATAAAAACAATAATCACAACAATTCATCCCTTAGAATTTATAAATTCTTGAAAGTTATTTAGATCTATATTTTTTCCGGTTGCCCTTAATTGTTGTTTTATTAAGACGAGTTCAATTTAAAAAAAATTCATTTCTATTCACAAAAAAAAAATAAATAATGGTGCATACTACTTTACACATTTTTGATCGCCTCTTGCTCTTTATTAAATTCTAAAATTTTCCTTTCTTTTCTCATTTCAGATTTCCTCCTAAAAAACATTTGAAATGCTGCTCATTGTGCGTTTGAAAAGAAGAAAAAAACCGCACCTAGTTTTAACAGCAACAACCAGAAATAGACGACAGCACAAACAACACCAAACTCGCATCAATAATATTCACATTCCGATCCCAGCAGCTAGAAGCACAACATTAGCAGTAGTAGCAGCAGCATCAATAGTTCGACGAACACAAACTACAATTAAATCCAAACGCACAGCAACAGTAGTTAATCTAGAAAATTCATAACCGTCGCAATCTAAATACATACAAAAAAGAGAATAAAAAACAGCAAACGAATAAAGCCACAATTATCTGTGGGTGTGTTCGGAGGGCGGTCATGTTTGAGCGTCGTCGCCCAATCCTAGGACTTTTGATTGGTTTGACCCTTTGTATATCAATATGGCGAATATCAGTGCAAGAGCCCGCAATGTATGCCACCGAATTCAGCTATGGCAACCAATTGGCATACGACGATCATCGTCCGTCTCCAACGGCCTACGAGTCCAAGCATTTTCAACCAAAACCACCAGAGGTCCACCCTATTCAACATCGCACAAATCAGGGACGATACTCACTCGAACCAAGTCACCACCACCACACAACACCACTCAACTCTGACACAGCTTTGGGTAACAATTTAAGTTTAGTTAGCTTTACGTCATCCTCGGCCACAGAGTCGCCTTTTGACAGTGAGTCATTGCCATCGGATGACTTTACAACACTCATAGACTTTAAGGACTTCAAATTTCTCATCAACCAGGCGCCTTGCGCTCGCACAAATACCGCGTACTTCCTAATTCTCGTTCATTCGGCTCCTGCAAACGACGAGAAGCGACAAGTTATCCGAGAAACATGGGGATCCGTTCAGAGTCCTCATCTACGTCTGTTGTTCCTGGTCGGTGCTGTTAAAACCAATAAACTCCAACACCAACTGGACGTAGAAAATTCAAAGTTCTCAGACTTGATACAAGGAAACTTTGTAGACGATTACCGCAACATGACCTACAAACATGTCATGGCTTTAAAATGGTTTATCTATCTCTGTCCGAAAGCTAAATTCTTAGTCAAGACAGACGATGACGTATTTGTGAACACACTCCAATTGCTCGAGTATGTGGATCTGCAACGCCAGCAGCGTCCCATCTTGTCACCGTTCACTCCTCGTACCTACCATGTACCTAGTAGTCCTGACAATACTAGTCATATATTAAATGTGCTGCAGTCGAAGAACTTCCTATTCTGCCAGCGACAAGCCGAAGCACGGGTAAAGCGAAGCTACCGCTCAAAGTGGCGCGTCAGTGGCAAGGAGTACGCAGGTCGCTATTATCCACCCTACTGCCCCGGTTATTCGATTGTCTACTCGCCGGATGTGGTTTTTCGATTGTACAAGGAAGCACAGCATTCGAAATACTTTTGGATCGATGATGTTCACATAACTGGAACTCTGGCTCAGAACTCAAACATAACGATTACGAGCTTTTGGCCATGGCGGATCCACCCGCGAGTGTATGGTGATATATTAAGTGGCAAGACTGATATCGGCCACTATTTGTTTTTCTTTGCATGGGCGAATATAAGCGAACAGCAAATTCGTGATTTGTGGGCTATGACTTTTGGTCATTTCAATTCGACACATTCAAATGGTGGCGTTGGTGCGTACAAATATGATTCCTTCAGGTAGTTTAGTTTTTTTATATAGTTTTATTCTTATTTTTAAGGTTTAGAAGATCCTGTGTCTGAAGGAAATTTTTAAGTTTTTGTTTATTATTTGTTCTTTCGGTCTGCTGTGAATGTATTGTATTATATGTATGTATATATTATGTATGTATTGTATATTCTAGAACAGTAAAGTAAATATAAAATATCCTTTGAAAATTCTTGCTTGTTTTCGTGGCAACCTTTCTTTTGTAATGAGATAGTACAGAAAAAATAAATTTTTATTTGATTTACAAGTGTCGTTATTATAAGAAACAATAGTTGGATTATGAAATATTTCTCGAAAATTTTCCAATTTTATTTAAGGAAATAGAAAATTCCATATGTATGTCTTAAAAATTTTAATTTTAATGTTATATAGTATAAAGAAACCTATGTCCCAAGATAATTTGACTTAAATTTGTATAAAATACCTGCATAATACATACATAGTCTCAAAAATCAGTCACAATGTTGCAAAAACCAATCTATAGAAATTTTGGAACATCGACAATTGAGAGTGACATTTGTTCGAATTTTTCTTGAATGAAATTATGTTTGCAAAACAAATAATGCTATGTAGCTATTTTAAAGAAATTCCGCCTGTCCTTTTTGGTAGCAGTAAAAGGAAAGAATTTTTGTAACGAATTGTGTTTTTATTCAACGATATTGTCTGCGATCTCACAAATATACATGCATACAAGTACATAAACTGCGTATACTGGATTTTATTGTGTGTATTAAAAAATCAGATTAATTTCTCTGTCTTAAAGCCTAGTCAAAAAGTGAGCGGGCCGAAGTGACGGTCGATATTTTACTGTGAAAGAAGGAAGGCGGCGGTCAAATTCTGTTGCAAATTTTTACGAAGACCACCGGAACCGCGCTCTGGTAAATAGTTCAAAAAAGACAGCTCATATTTTAGCACCATTCGTGTTCTTTAGTTATACAACGAAAAATAGATCAAATTTCTTAACAATTCTAAAGTTATTCTTCGTTACGTAAATAAGTACCTTGTCCGGCCATAAGTTCTGCTAAACAAATTCAACGGCGTTGCTCCAAAGTTTCTTAGCAATCAAACGGTATGATTTGTGTGTTTAAACATGTTTTTTAAGTCGTGTTTTTTGAAAGAGTGAATAGGCAGCTCAGCAAATTTTTACACACAAACAACAACACATTCAAAAGTGCATATTGTTTTGGTCAGTAATCAGAGTGAACAGAGTGAATATAAATTGTTGTAATCGTGAAATGACTGAGGGCGCTTAACTGGGTGGCAGAGTAAATATTCCTACCCTAAAAGTAGGCTATACCAAAAATGGCGCTCAACTCGGTTGTAGATTAAATATTCCTACCCTAAAGGTAGGCTAATACCAGCCAAAAGGTAGGCTATACCAAAGTAGGCTATACCAAAGCAGGCTATACAAACTTTGAAATTTATAAAAAGTAAATATAAGCGTTTTGTTCAGATTTTATTGCTGCGCTGCTAATAATTTCACAAAAACACGGCTTTAATAATCTTTACTTATTATTAAAGCCACTTTGGATTCGGCTAATGGTCTATTAAAATAGAGTGGGTCGTTTAATTGACGCGTGAAAACGGGCATGCAAATATTTTGTTTTCGGATAAGAAAATTTTTACAGTGGAACAGTGGAAGTTTTAAACAAATAAAATGATAAATATTATGCTACATTATCAAAACAATTTAATTTAGTTTTTCCAAGATAATACTATACTCTGATAAATTTATATTTGCAGTGCAGGCCTTATGGGAGACCTCTTTCAAAAACACTATTGCCTGTTGCTGCACAACACTAACTCTTGAAATTGCTACTGAAATAGGAAACAAAAAATACTGAGTTACATTAAAATTGTTTGTGTTATCTTCATTGAGCCCACAATACGCAAACAGGAGGTATTATATTGCGCTGGTAGACAGTACACATATCTATAAAAAAAATATGAAAATACAGTAAAAGAAGAAGGTTTAGGTGTGTAATATCTTAAAGTACAATAAACATTTATGTACTTTTAAGTTTTAAAGAGTTATTTCCTTTTTTGCTGGATAAATTAGCAAACAAGAATTGCTTCAAGTTCTTCGAAAGACACTTGTGCAAAGAGAAAGCAAGAGATCCTTAACGCAATCAACAAATTTTTAAACCTTGTTGATTTTTCTGTATCAAAACGAAACTGTTACAATTGTTTGAAAATAAACACAATCAAAGGCTACAACTCACCACCAAAAAAAGAAAAAAAAAGTCTAGTAATAGCAAACTTATGTCTCTTTATAAGGATATGGCCGTCAATCTTCAAAAAACGGGCGCTCTAAATAATAATTGATGGTGTGCAAAAAAAAATTCTTTTTATTGCGGCCGTCATTGTTTTTGACTATCAAATATTAACAGTTATGGTAACGTTATTGATATTTTTGTGAGATTTGTGGCAGCTTATAATTCTCACTACGACAACCCTGTAAGAGCTTTTAAATAAAGATAGCTTATTGAAATCCAGAATGGTCAGAGTGAAAGGCAAATACCCTATCTTCCCTGTACTGCAAATATAAACTGGACAGAATATAATGAATTATCTTTCAGTTAAAGGTACCAACTTGTTTGCTTGTTATGGCATTCTATAATTATAATAGAATTTATGGAAGGACTAGGTGATGATATGATACCATTTTATTTTCATTCCTCCGAAAACAAAACTTTTTTATTTTTACTTTTTTTATTAAATGATGATAACGATTTTTGTTAACTACTTTAATGTTTTTAAGCGGTTGTCACGTTATATTTTCAAAATTAAATATTTTATATTGTTTCAACCTATCATCCCCACAAGGTCATAAGTTATTACTCCACTTGAGGATATAAGTAAAACTTAAATTAACTAAAACTTATGGAATGAATTGATGGGAAACAATTAAATTTAATGTCGTCTATGTACTTAAGTGTCGATAAATATGTAATATGTATATGTATAATCAATCATTATAAATTTAAAAAAATAACATTTATTGTGATGTTGAATGTAAAACAAAAAATCTGAAAAAGTATGAAATTAACTAAAAGAATGATATTAACATTGTTATAACTTTTTTAATCATTTAAAATAAATTGCTAAGAAACGAATAAAAAGGCTTTTGCAAGAAAATAAATAAATAATAAAACTCAAATACATATAGAGAAAAATGCCAAAGTATTTAAGTAAATAATTATCAATTGTACAAAGTGGCAGTTTTTATTTAAACACATTTATAATTATTTCAGCAAAAAAAAAAATTTCTATTTTTATTACAGACTCATCAAACATTGACATAAATTTAAGTAAAACTAAAAGAAAATTAAATGAACTTTATATTGTTATTAGATAAGAAAGTATACCTATTACCATTACTAACAAAATCTCCCCTTGTACCTACAATGAAACAAACATAAATCAGAATCATCGTAAAATTGGATCAAATTTTCAAGTAAAGCAAAAGTAACATATATAATCATAGAATGATGTAGTGAAAAAAGTGAATTCTATATATATATTTAAATTGTTTATAAATACAGAAAAAAGTATATAAATTTAAAACTAAAAAGTTATAGACACAAGATTGAACTTAATTTTTTTCAAACCTAAACAAAGCAAAAATTTATAAAGCAATTTTAGTTGAATTTCATGTACATTTCATCAAATTTAAGATTAAATAAATACAAACAAAAATAACTTACAAAGAATGACAAAAAAAAATGTAGTTAAATTTTATATTTCTTAGAAATGTTACCAAATATTACCAATTAAATGCAATTTATAAAAATAAAAAGTAAGTGTAATGTGTAATGATGAACCCTTTGGACTGTAATTAAAAAATGAAATTTTGAAAGAAAACCCCTTTAAATAAATTTTAAGAAATAACAAAATAAAGAAGAAAAATAAATATGTATATCGATATAATGTGTGTTTTTATTCACTGGAAAAACGTATAGTAGATTAAAAATGTATTTCTATATATGTATTTAACTGACACCTATCTTCTGCGCTCGAATGAAATCGATTTTCAAAAACGAAATTTTATATTCTACATTTCGATTGGTTCTCTATAAAAAAGAAAATATTGAATTTTCTCGTTTCCTTTTTATGTGGTAACAATGCTAAACCTGATATGTCAATTTCAATTTTGTTTATAAGATAACGATTTCATTAAATTACTCATTATAGGTACAAGCTTTTTTAGTAAATCCTTACTACTTTTTACTTTTGAGATGTTTGTTGGTGTTTTTTGTTCGCATTAAAAATTATAAGGTTGATTGGCTAAAAGAACTATTATATCGTCCCCTGATTGCAAGAACTAGGTAACTCAATTTTAAATTTTTACAATACCTCGCCAAAAACGTTATTATTTTGTCCAATTTTCAAGACTTTTCCTCCAATTTTTGTCTACCATAGAAAAACATAAGATACTTATGAAGTATGAGAATCATAAAATTTAAACTTTCACTCGTTCTCTGGTAGCTAGGTACCTATAAACCTTGCTACCTCCAAATTTTTTACAATTGAGTTACCTAGATCTTGCAATCAGGGGACGATAATTGAGTTCTATTAACTGGACCTTTAAGACTTAAGTACATATGCTAAGGAAAAGTTACAGATCATCATTTCTTATTTACCGTAAAAAAAAATTGCGGGCTTACCTTCTTATTAAATATTCTCAATAATTCAAATGTCATTGCATCAAAATCTGTAATTTGAGTATTTTAACGAATGTGAAATTTGTCATGAAATATCGAAAAAGAGATTTTCTGGCCCCACTGTTTTATTAAAAAAAAAAGAGATCGGAATGTGTATGATCTGATCTGATGTGTATGGGCATACATGTGTGTAAACTGAATCTACTCAAAATTATGCCCAGATGTTTCAATCAAGTCAGCAATTCTAGATTTAACCAACCGGATTTATTTTGTTTACTATTTACGGTTAATATTTTCTCCGGTAACCCTTTTTTTATATAACCGCTTGAGATCGACTAGGCATTGTCGTAATCGAATTGTCGATAGTAGCAACTGGAATATTCTCCTGATCATTTTTCAGAGCTGCAAAAATACCCTCTTTTAGCAGTGTGAACAAAATTTGGGACCATTTTCACCCAACGCAAAGGCTTTTTTACTATTCTTGATAGTTAAAAATCCTATATTTTCAGGAGAGAATGAGTTTTTCTGTTGCTATTTTCGACAATTCGATTACAACAATGCCTCGCCGATGTCAAGCGGCTATGAAAACTAACGGTTACTAGAGAAAATATTAACCGTAAATACTAAACAAACAAAAATCTGGGCCCGTATTACGAATTACAAATAGCCACGAAATCAACGGACTATGATTCACGAGAATGGATACTTGAAAATATTACCAGATAAAATAAAAAAATTTAAACCTAAACAACAATATGTGACAGCTACATAAAGTCACGCTTCAAAACTTTGTATAAAAAACGACTGCCAAAAGCAGTCCTAAAATGAAACGAATATCATTTAAAAAAATGACTATTGTAGAAAGTAATCGCAACATAACGATAACGATGAATTTTAAACGATAATCGATTCGATAATCGTCAACATACTTTCATCAAAACGATAGCTAAATAGGTATTATTTACATTAGGAGTATTCATGCAACAGCGTAAAGTCGTCGTAAACGTAGTAAAGTTGTAAACTTCGTAAATCTGTCAAATTTTCTTAAAACTTTAAACTTAAAACTTTATAACATTTACGATGAGTTTACGGTGTTGTATGAATACCCTTATTGATTTTCAAGGTCACTTAGTACATTTTTCATTATTGTCAGTTTGGAGGTGACTGTAATTGAATGACTGAGTCATAACTATGTCACTATAATTTGACATCATGTCTTTTCCCTTTTTTGTTGCACTAAGACTAAATACAAAAAATGAACGCAGATTAAAGAAAATTTTCACTAACTTTTTTGTGCGATGAGTCGTTCTCAAGGAATTTATTAAAACGGGTCGTAAGTATATAACTCAAAGTAACTTTTTCTAACACCGAGGCCGAGGTATAAAAATAAAAAAAGTATTAAAAATAAAGCTTACCATTTTTGTATTTCTTTTTTTTATTCATAGAAAATACTCGTTACATAAGTTCGATTCTCAAATAAAAGTATGAATGTATATATTTCAAAAATGTAAGGGAACAAAAGTAATTTGCAAAGTTTTAAAAGGCCCACAACTAACGGTAAAAATGTTAGTACAAGCAACGATGATTGTTTCTTAAATCGTTTTTGGAATCCTAACTCTAATCTAAAAAGCAGTTTTTAGAATAATTCCGTTAGTATATGACCAAAAAACGGGTTTTTGAGGCTATGTAGTAACGAAAGGTGACTTTTCAACAATATTTTAATAAAACTTTCTGAAACAACTTATCTTCTTCTTTAAAAATCAGTTTAAATTTGTCCGATACATTGTTCCCCTCTAATCCAACCCTTTTTGACACACATACAAAAAATATTCATTTAATCATTTTGAACTTTTAAGTTTTATTCTTAAGTTTGTGATTATTTTTGTCATAAATAAAATTATTTCTAATTGTTTCGGTTTTTTTTATATAAAATATCATTAGATTTGTAGGTATTTCAATCTTCAAAAAATCCTTTTTTTCCCAAAATGGTCAGAACTTTGTGCTAAGGTAGAGGCCTAAAAACGTTATCCAATTTTTTTAATACCAAATTTTTCTATTAACTAAAATACAACAAACTGGAGGTATTCGAAACTGAAATAAGAACTTTTACTCTCCATTTAAAGACGCTCCACCCTAATGTACACCCTCAAATACATTAATTGATGGGCAAGGCAATTGATGGAATCTTTATAATGCTGCATAGATGACAATATCATTATTTAAGTTTATACTAGGAGAAAATCTATGTTATCTAGTTCCAAACCGCACATAGAAACAAGAGAAAAGCATCACAGCTACAACACCATGCAGCATCACAGCCAGCAGTAGCATCCTCTCCAGATCAATTCCAAAAGCTCTTGGACAGTGCTCACATTAGAGAGTCTTCTCTCTTCGATATTGTTCTTATCATAACATAATGTGAAGGGTTATCATGAAAAACGTAATATTAAGTTAACTTTAGTTAGTCGGAAGCTGATTGTTCTAAATAAAAGAACTAATTATTGTTTAATATTGTGTTTTGCTTAATTTAACATTGAAAAACATAACTCCAGCGATATATTGTTGTTCATATTGTTAATTCTGTTGATGATTTTTGCTGTTCTAATTAATGCAAATGTTGAAGATGTTATTATAGTACCAGATAGCAGTGAGTTGTTTTTGTTTATGTAACTTGCAACGTAAGCAGTGACTATGCAAAATTATTTGCTACTAGGGGCAAAAATAATTGAATTACCTCGAATTTTTTGACAAATAAGTATTTTCATATTAATGTAATGTAATGTAATGATGCTTTCGTGCACTTAAGATTTTAAAAGAGGTGATCGCGAAACGATGAATGATTGTAGGAGCCATTTTGGAGGAACATAAGATTATCGCAAATGGTTTCTTAACAGTTGTTTAATCATGGATCAGCGCATAATTTATTTTAAATTGCTATGCTATTGTTGCTATGTGCAGCATTAATAAAATCGAACAAGTTGTCTTCGAAATATTGAATTTTCAAAATAAAAAAACTGTCTGTCTGCGCCTCGACCTAAAGCCTAAGTCAATAGCAACATAAATATTTTGGAATTGGGTTCACTTGAACTTTTAATTGAATTATAATTTAGTTGCTCAATCCAAAACAGGAGTTCATTTTTCTTTAAATACTCTTTTGCCGAAAAATGTTACAAACAATTGTACATGCATAATGAATTTTTAAAGAAAACAACGACTTTATATTTTGAATTGCCCTAACCATTATGCCACGAGGTACTACATTTAAAAGTTACAACTTATTTTTTGATTACCATTTAAGTTTTGAAATAACTTTTAACTAAGTAACGTATACTCCAAATTGACTTTTTGTTCAATCTACCTAATTTTGTTGGATAATGTTATTCTATATAACCAAAATCTGAGTATGAGCGTTTATGGGTACATGTGTCGTGATATCAAACACCAAAATCTGGCAATTTTTTTTCGCAGCCTTTGAGGGCCTATTTTATTGTCTGCCTTTTCAACCACTTCGATTTATTTTTAAAAAAAATTTAATATATTGCTCTGTCATTTTGCCTAAGCATAAACACCTAAATCATCACGGTCCGATAAATAGAACTCAAGATATAACAGTTTTCTTCGAACAATCCCCCCTTTTTTGGAGATTTGAAACAAAACAAAAAATCAACAAAATAAATTCTCCAAATAATGCCGATAATGTTTGCTTAAAAAGCTAACTTACAGCTGTGTTTTATTATCTTCTATCGGGATCGGGATCTGGAATAACTTAACACGTACTACAAAATAATTTTGAAAATTTACCATTATTTTGTTTTTGTATTTCGTGTTAAAGTTTATCGAGAGCAGATGCGGATATCAATCGAAGATAATAAAACACAGCAAATATCATTGGTCCTATTGATCGGATCATCATCAAAATAAATATAACATTTATGTAAATAAGAATTTATGCATGTATTTTTGGTATTGTTCCATTAGTATGCATAATGATTTGCGTACCTATTATTGTTATCCTTATACTGGTAATACTCTATTTCAATATGTTTGTTTGGTACAAAATGCGCAGGATCTATTAATTGTCATTTTTTTGTGTATAGAGCGGGTATCCTTTCAAGTTTCAACCATTCAAATACAGTAAACAAAACGAAAAAAGTTCATCATTCAAACCACCAGATCCAGAGTTTTTTCTAACTTTATTTTATTCGATGGAACAAATTTAATTTAAAAATGTTATCTGCTCTAAATGCACTGCGACGTAAATTCAGATTTTACTATAAAAGATTGATTTTAGTTCCAGTTTTATTTGTGACAATTTTAGTTGTTGCTTCGTATGTTGATTTAGAAATTTGCTATAGACTTCTTTGGCATGGAGGCCTCAATAAAATGGTAAGACTTATTGCATACAAAAAGAAGAAGATCCTGACCCTAAAACTAGGCTTATATATATATTATTATATAAATATTATATTATAATATTTGTATAGTGCACTAAATTTCGAAATAAGGACTTTAGTGGAAGTTTGTGCGATGAATTGTGTACAGTGGGTAATTTCAATAACTTTCGATGTCCTCAAAATGATATGAAAACCACGGTGTTTATAGCTGTTAAAAATGTGGATGTATATGCCATCAAGGTTAGATATTTCATTGCGATTTCTGAGTAAATTCAATAATGCACGCAGTTCTTTTTTTGTTATTCATATATTCATAGTTTTATATTTATTTTATAGTTGGCCAGGGATATTCCGAACGATTTAAGTTGGAAGGACTCAAAAGGCGCTCAGAAATATCCTCATATCGATGTATTTCAACGAATGGTTAAGATGCACATCACGTTGTCGTATAATGTTTCACTTGATGAGAGTATGGTATGGTAGTAAGCAACTTGCTCCTAGATTTAGCGATTTAAGTCTTAAAAAAAAATTGTTTTTCATTCTTTGCATACTTTTTATAGAAAAATCTGCACAACTTTATCAAATAAAATCTGTAAAAAATCACAATTATTTTTTTTTCTTTTAGATCTCAGCGCTTTTAAGTCAAGAAATAGACGCACAAAATCCCGAACAAATGGATAGTTTTTGGCGATTATTTAAAGACAATAATTACATGATGGGGAAACTATACGAAGAGGATTCTGTATTTCCCACTGTTTTAGGTTCTTGTGGACCATATTATGCAACTGAACATATAGATTCTATTAGACCAGAAACGTCGCTCAAATATTATATGTAAGAGAACTAATTTCTGATAATTTTTAAAAAATTGTTCAAACTCATTGTTGTTTAATTCCAGCACCATAGACTGGGCGGCTCGACTGAAGTTTGCTATGCAAATAATGGATTTTTTGTATCGACTGGAATCGGTTAAACCCGAGCCTCTAAGAATTTGTAAAATAGACCCTGAACTTTTTGGAATGACAGCAGATAAGAGGTAAATTAGTTACTGATTCAAAATAGCTTTTAACGGCGTTATGGAGGAACTTTATCAATATTAATTTTACATTATAGAATCAAATACCAAACCGCTAGATTTGCTTATTCGGAAACTCAAATCGACAAATTACTTTCCGGCGGTGAACAATGTGTTAGAGATGAAGACTGTAATCATGAAGATTGCTTAGGCAAATGTAATATGGACTTGAAACTCTGTAATGGAATTCAACAGAACAATAATTTACAAATTGTGTGTTCAAAGGTATTTTGAAGTAAGTAATTATCATTAAAATTTGGTTTTAACATTTTCTTTTTTTTTTAAAGATTTTTAAAGGAAGTCGTTTTTTTCCGGGAATATTTTCAACATCTCGAGCACCAGCAACACTTAGATCGCTCATTAATTTATGCTCAAATCCAAGTTCCAGCTCAAATAATCACTGGCCACATAGACAATTGGCACCAACCCATGATATCAGTATTCGTATTTACAATGAAATAAGAAAAATCTATACTGAGTTGTCTTTTGCTCATTAGTATTTAGAAAAACAAACTTGCAATATGGTAGGTTAACGGAAGTGCAATTTGTTTTATTTAACTTTGGATAATACCTACATTATCTACACGTGTGTATAAGAAAATTTCTTAGAGAAGATTAAAAAAGTAAATAAATATGAGATGACACTTCGTTTTGAATTAAAGGAACAAATATTTTTTTTAAATTGCGTATACGCCATCGTGAACTTACAAAATTTTCAAAAAGTCTTTGGTACGCTTATCCACTTTTGGTTAATGCCGAAAACAACATTATTATTATAGCGATATTTTTTTACTAAGAAAATAAACAGAAAAATTATTTATAGTCAAAGACTACAAACAATAAATCCAAATTTCTTAATTTTTGTGGAGTTTGCAAAAATTAAGAAATTAATGGATTTATTGTTTGTAGTCTTTGACTATAAATAATTTTTCTGTTTACTTTCTTAATAAAAAAAAACTTCTACTCTTCGCCTGGCCACGGGCAAAACAACAACAAAATCTAAGTGTACAACTTTAACCAAAGTTCCTTAGATAGCATATTATAGATCGCAGTGAGTTTCCTTACTAAATTATTATATGCAGATGTCGGTCATCGACTAAACAATGCGTCTTAGATTGGGTATGGTGGCATCTATCTGATGAGCCCACCACCATGCCTGGGCGAAACACATTCTGGAGTAAAGGCCGCAATTACCTTTTTAATTGAAATTATAGCGATATGCCTGCAAAGAGTGACCAGTTTTTTGTTTAGTCTTCAACTTAAAAGTTAGTACTTTTTATTTCGATATTTTCATTACCTTTTTTCTACAGACGGATAGTTTTCATATTATAATTTTTACATTAAACAATGACATTGCATACTAGCAAGCCATTTTAAAATGCATTTAAAATTATTCTCAACATAGAAAAAAACTCTGCAAATTCACTTAACAACTGGAAGGAGGCAAGATATAGTTGAATTCATTTAAATAAAGATATAATGTCAACGGTTTCGCTTTGTACTACACTTTCCAATTCATCATCAACATTAAACTGTGAGCACTTATAATAATAATAATGGACCTGGTTAATTGCTAATAATATTATTTTTTCCGTTGCCTTATCGAAATTGTTTCATACTCCTTTGTTTTATGTAACAATGACGTAGTTCTTCATTACAGAAAATATTTTTAAAAAACTTCAAATCAATTTAAAGTTTTAATAATTCTTAAAATTCTTGTAACAAATCATCAAGCAGGTTCGATCTTTTTAAAATCAGATGATTGATGATCATCGCCTTTTAAATTATGAACTTTAATTTTTTTTATGTACTTTCGCATTTTTGATTTTTTAGAAAGCTTAACATTTTTAACATCTTCTAATCCATCAATGGTATCTTCTTTAAAATGCTGATATGGCCGTTGTTTAAGTTTTTTGATAGCATCATTCAATTGAAGTCCCTCAATTCCTTGTTCCTCTTGCCATGTCCTATATTTTTTGCAGAACTTGGCGTGTTCTTTTTTAAAGGTTTTGGTTTTTGTTAAAGAGTGCTAGAATCCAAAACCATATAAGTATTTTATTTTGTATTTTTTTTTTCAAAAAAACTTACTCGTATATCTATCAACTGGGCACATTGTTTGTAAAAATTATCTAAGTGCCGAAGAAACACATCGTTCGGCCGGATATTCTCATCCAAACTAATTTGAAGAATTTCTGAAACATATGGGAAAGCTTTCTGTGCGCATCCCTGCCGTAACATCGCTCCAAGTATCTGTGCGTTCATTCTGAAAATTCCAGCAAATAGTGAAAAGGCTTAATTTAAGAAAATTATCCAAATTTACCTTATATCCTTGCTTTTCATTTCTGCAACCAATTCTCTAGCCGATTCCTCAGTTGTACATCCTAACGCTAAAACTCCATATGTTACAATATCGGGATACAATCCAGCAGTTTTTATCATCGATAGAACTTCCTTTGCTCCCTCGTAATCGAATCGCATACTTCGTTTCTTTATCAAAATATTAAAAAAGTCAATATCAGATTTGAGGCCAATCTTCCGAATCATTTGAATTAGTTGCTTTTCAGCAGCATTCGTTGGCGGAATAACTTCTAGAAGTGTAGTAAATGTCTCGATTCCGGGCGTGATGCCATATTTTTTCATCTCGAGCAGGAAACCTGAGAATCCTCCGATCAATAGAAGTCTATCGTGAGGATGTTGGACTTCTTCAAGAGATATCAGACTACCAAGATGTGGACGGTTTGTTATTAAGTTTGGGGTGTCGAATTCTGGATGTGCCAAATCTGTGACTTTCTGTTTATTGGATAAGGAAGAGGGTGCCAGGTCAGTTTTATTGTCGTTGAAAGGGTTTACAGCTTTGCTTTCACTTTGATGGTCAGTTATTTCATTGTGATCTGTAGATTGAGCAGATATTTGAAGTTGCCCAACTGACCCTACAGTCGGAATGTCCTTGCTCCCTTCGAATATATGTCTAAGCACTCCTTCCATGGTCTCTACGTCACCGATGGACGTATCCCTTACACATCGCAGCATCAAGTTAAACGAATAGTAGTCTGGAGTTATACGATTCTTATGCATTCTATGCCAAGTTAAGAGAGCATGTCGAAAGCCATATCGCTTGTCTGATGCGCACGCTTGTAGCAAAAAGTTAAAGGTATCAGTATTCACTTGGAGCTTCTTATCCAACATCTCATCGGCTAGCATGTAAGCTGTTTTCGTGTCGCCACACCGGCCATACGCCTTTATCATAGCATTATAATTAACGGCATTGGGCTCAACTCCTTTTTCCAACATAATTTCTCGCAAATGATTCGCTTTAGTCAACCCATCCCCAATTGAAGGAGCATTGGCGCAAGCATTGAATAACGAAGTATAGGTACTTGCTTTAGCTTTCAAGTTACGTTGCTTCATTTTGTTAAACAGCTGAAAAGCCTTCTTTGAATAGCCAGCTTTTGCACATCCGCTAATAAGAAGATTATATATGTAGTTATCGGGTTTGGCACGATCCTCTTTGAGCATCTTAACTTCCAGGACGTCAATGGCCTCTTTTAAACATTTATTATTCAAGTGATCTTTGATCATCTTTGCATACTCCTTGATTTGGAATTTCTTTGTTCGTCTTGTCGGATTCTGGATGTACTCATCTTCTTTAACATCGCCCGGATCCGGAGGCGTGTCATCAATTACAGCATCACCGAAAATATCTGCATTGGTGCTAAGGAAGTCTTGCTTTAGGATTTCAGTTTTCCGGGGAGGAAGGTCGCTTTGAGGCTCTTCGTTCAGCCGCAAATCTTTGTCGTAGGTTTTAACATGAAGAAAACTTATGTGTGGTTTTAATGGTAGAACGAAATTTGTGTGTAGTGAAGTATTGCGGAAAATATGAATGTTGCGAAGGGTTCTAGCAAATGTTAGACAAATTATGCGTGAGGCCATTTATTATCCTGTACTTGCAAAGTTATCTTAAAAAATTTTACACAAAACAACCAAAATAAATAAATTATTTTTTAATAAGATCGAGGGCCGGTTGACAGATGTCATTTGAGATTTGAGACGGAACAGCTGACGTTTTCAGGAAACATGTGCGCCGTGTAATAATAGCACTGCCAGAACAAAACAAATTTGATTCCATAATGCTGAATTGATTCTCTGGCTGTTTTATGGATTTTAACTTTTTTATATGAAAGCCTGGGGGGTAGGGGTATTAATGCAACGATGTAAACTTTTCGACGTAGTAACTTTTTTTTAGATTACGATGCACGTTACATGAACACCCTTTTGAAACGGCTTGCATAAACATCGTAAGATGTTTGTTTAACGTCAAATAAAAAGATACTTTCGTCCAATTTTGTTTTCCATTTTTATTATTTGTCTTTGAATTATATCTTTCCTCAGCCATTTTGATTGAAATGTTTCTCATTTTGATGTTTTAATTTTATTTGTTTTGGATTCTTTTTCATTCAGAATAGTTTAAAAGTTTTATTTGCGATACAAATTCATGTAGGAAAGTTTACGATTTGTTGGAAAAGATTTCTCATATAAATGTTGGCAGTTCGTTTACGATGTAGTAAACTTTCCGACGATTACGATGTTAACAATAGTTTCCCGACGTGCATGAATACCCTTAATATAAATCATGACCAAAAATTCTTAAAAGATCGATCGATTCATTTCCACACCGACGGATCAAATACCAAAGATGAAGGTGCGTATTCTGAAAGACTAATGCCGGATTTACACGAGTGACAAATTGTCATATTTTCTTCCATTTTCACGCCATTAATGACATAATCGTGTAAATGAATTAAAAATTTGCCATAATATTCGTCATAAAATAAATGACAGAGCTAACTGCCATTAAATATTGTCATTAAAATGAAGCCATGTTAATGCACAGTGACGCCATTTTGCAAATAATTACAGTACACAGTGATACCGGATTTACACGAGTGACAAATTGCCATTAATTCAAAGAATGAGCAAGTTCATTATTTATTGTGTATTGTCATTATTTGCAAAATGGTGTCACTGTACATTTACATGGCTTCATTTCAATGGCAAAATTTAATGCCGGTTAGCTCTGTTTATTTATTTATGCCAAGAATTTATGACAGTTTGTCACTCATGTTGATCTGGCATAAAGAATGAAATTGCTCATTCTTTGCCATGAAGATCGGAAACCAGCAACGTGTTAAGTCACCATTCTTGAAACTCAAAATTAAAAATTTAAAATAAAACCCTTTAAAGTATTTATTTTTTAACAAGTTTAAAATAATTATCTGAGGACTTTCTCAAAGTACTTTCTTCTGCTCTTTACTGGCGTGGATGCTTACCATAAATAGCGATAATTCTTGGATTTACCCAGCCGAAAGTTAACCTCAATCGTACCTTGGTGCGTATATCTTCTCGCCGTCATTGTCCTCGTTTGCTCCCATTATTGGGGCAAAACATGAGGAGCCATGAGGCCCAAACAGGATGCAATTTCATCTCCTAAAGGAAATAACCTGCCGGGTTTGCATAATCTACATGACCCACCATCTTTCCACAAGGGGAAAAAAGCGTCTGGGGTTCCTAAATCTCTCTCAAACTCCAACAACCAACTACTTAAATTGGACGCCGCTCAACAACTACTCAGTTTGAGTCAAGCAAACGCCCAGGAACTTCCAGAAATTCCTCTGCCAAAAAATTATACGTCGTTGAGTCATTACACCGCCACCTCCTCATCACAGATCGCTTCGCTGTCACAGAAGGCCGCTCAGCAGCATACAACCTCTTCGCCTAATTTTGCCACGTCACCCCATCAGGTCGCCACGCAATCACTTGCCTCCACGTCGTTACCACCTTGGAGCCAACAAGTTATCAATGAAAATCCCGATGCAAATGAGATGGATTGTTACACGTGTGATGTTCATGATCAACCGGCCCACACCTCAAATAAGGATGGTTTGGGATTACCTTCCACTTCTGCGAATGCTCCTTCTGGGTGGCTAATTCCCAGGAAAAGGCAGCTAGCCCAATCCAAAATTCTTCAGCCTACAGAGCCAAAAAGTAAGGATGTTAGCGAAAATCAATTTTCGCTCCTGATGGACCTCAAAGTCAGTGCTAAACCCAGGTTGGCCAAGAATCCTAGATTGGATTTGATTCCGAATCAAACCACCTTCAACGATTTGCCTCCGAACGACGCAAGCTCACAAAAATCTGTTCCTGCTGCTGCTGCCGCTAACCCTGGAATCGAAGAGTCGCTGGATTCATCATCAACTAACAACACAGCTACTAACGCAGTTAGGACAGACGAAAAACTGCTCAGGGGTAAGTTCTGCCCACCTATTATTATGGTAGACGTTGACGTTCGTCAACTTATTTCAGATATGAAGGAGAAATCTCTTTCTTTTAACTATAAGCTAGTGTATCGTGGTCCTACTTGTAGGTTCTATGTAGATAACCCAATCATTCATAAAGAATTATTGTCCGTATTGAGATCCAACGAGGACGTTCAGGCCTACTCCTTCACTCCTAAGGAGGAAAAAACTACCAATCTGGTTCTCAGGGGCCTGACGTCTGATTATTTGGAGAATGAGATTCTAGATGAGCTCAAACTGCGAGCTCCTTGCGTGGATAAGGTTTCAAAATTTGAAACTATCCGCTCGAGACAGCTCAAAATTAACTATAATCTTTTTTTGGTTCGGCTGCTTCCCGGCTCGGGTGCCAGTGCAGTTAACACAATTAAATTTCTTTTCAATACAAAAATCAAATGGGAAAAACCCAGAGGAAACGGTGGCGCTCTGCAGTGCAGGCGGTGCCAACAATTCGGTCATTTGGCCAAAAATTGCGCTAATAAGTATAATTGTGTTAAGTGCACTGGCAACCACGAGCCGGGTGCATGCCCTACGATAAGATCGGAGGTCAGTAAGGCAAAATGCGTGAACTGTGGTGACGACCACCCTGCCAACTTCAGAGGGTGTAAAGCCTATCGAGAATTTAAATCCAAAAGGGATAGAGTTATCATTGATGCAAAAATCAAAAAAAAAAATAATAATCCAGTCCCTAAGGTGGCTCCAAACTGCGAACTCCTGCCAGGTATATCTTATGCCAGTCACTTCGTCGACTCTACTCCTATACCTAAGGCGTCCAAACCCAAGATTACTTTCTCGCAATCCAGCTCCCAAAGTAACAATGTCATTCATCAATTCATAAATCTTTCCAAAGACCTCTTCGGTATTGATATGGGATCCTTAGTTAAAAAAATTGAAGACTTTATGTCAAATATCAACAGCTTTACCTCCACGGTAAATAAGAAACTAGCTTACCTTGATCTGGTAAACCAACTCCTTGTTTCCTCGAAGCCATGAATCTAAAAATAATGACCTTCAACATTTCGTCCTTGATTGCACATGCCCGAAGAATAGAACTTCTAAAAATTCTTCTGGCAAATAACATTCCCATTGCGTTTATTCAGGAAACGCACTTGAGCTACAAACACAAAGTCTTTTTGGACTCATATAACATCCTTAGGGATGATAAATCTCAAGGGGTTGCCGTGATCGTTAAAAATAATATTCAATATGAACTTGTTAATTCCCACTCTTATCAGTTTAGCTATCCTTGCCTTTTCCTCTGCTTGAACATCCGTAAGAACGATATAACAGAACGAATAGTCATTGGTTCCATGTATTTTCCTTCAAACTGTCCGCCTTCATCTCTCTTAAATGAGTTGAACAAAATTGACTCCCTTGCTAGCACATTTGACGGGGCTATCCTGGGGGGGGATTTAAATGCTAGGAGCCCTGATTGGGGTGATTCTACTACCAATAGTAACGGCAAGTCAATTGTTGACTGGCTCCGTATCTCTAATCCTACTTTAGAACTTATATCATCTCCTACTCCCACTTTCCATAGGAGTTCCTCATACCTTGATCATTTCCTTATTTCTAAGCATTTATTAAACCATTTCAACAATAATTTTGCTCTGACCACTCTTCATTCCTTCACAGAACATTTTCCTCTTCTCTTGGAACTCACCCTAGCAGAAGTGGACATTCCCCTTCTTTTTCCCCTCAGTGGGAAATCCTTCAAAAACACTAATTGGGAATCCTTTAGAGAACTCCTGGATAATAACCTTCTTGAAAATTTTCCCCCTACTTCTCAATGTCTTTCCAACCAGGACATTGAAACATTTATTGTAATTTTTAATCAAGCTCTTCTTAGCTGTCTTGATACTCACTCGACGAGCATTTCCTTTTCCTCTAAAAAATATAACAACTTACCTAGTGATATTGAAAAACTCTTCAAAATTAAACATTCTTGGCAAAGACGCCTCAAACATATATACCATAACAACTTTAATAGAACCTGCTTCCAGTATAAAGATCTATCGAACAGAATCTCTCTTCTCAATAAAATTATTCAAGAAAAAATTTCCTTATGGCTCAACAAACAACTAAGTGAAAGTTTAGGGAAAATCAAACCAGGACCTCAAGCCTTCAAGGAATTCTTTAGACTTGTTGGTAAAAAAAAACCATTCTCCTGTGGAAAATTGGTTGTTAACAACATTGAGCTCAATAATGAAAAAAATATTGCTGAAGCCTTCGAAGAGCACTTCAAACTCACTTACTCAAACACTATTCCCTCTCACAATTCTCAAATTACAGAGGAGGCCATAGCTACTGCCAATAACATTAGCCACTCGAAGCCCGACAGAATTTTTATCTTCAGTGAGGATAACCCAGCCATAAGCCCCTCTGCCTCGCATATCTTTACAGATGTAGATGAGGTTGCGTATATTATTAGTCAGATTAAACCTAAAAAATCGTTTGGACCTGATGGGATCTCCAACTTTGCCCTTAAAAAACTATCTTCTCTTGCTATCGAGTTTCTCACTATCTTATTAAACAACTGCATAAATAATGGATTTTTCCCATCTTCGTGGAAGATTGCTAAAATTTTGCCGTTACAAAAGAAAAACAACGACTTTGAAATCAACAACTTCAGACCTATCTCTCTTCTCTCTAATGTGGGCAAGATACTAGAAAGAATAATTCTTAACAACCTTAACTCTCCTTCCGAGAATCCTATTGAACCTCTCACCGATTACCAGTTCGGTTTTCGGAGTGGTCATTCCACTGTGCAAGCTCTCTTAAAATTACATAATGATGTCTCACTTAATCTCAGAGAAAAGCACTGTACGGTTGCTTGTTCTCTAGACCTGGAGAAAGCCTTCGATAGTGTCTGGAGAGTCGGTTTACTTTCAAAAATTGCCAGCCTTAACTTCCCGCCTCATATCGTCCACCTTCTTGAAAGCTTTCTTCAAGATAGGAAATTCTTCATCCAAATACAAGCCACAAAGTCTAACACATGCGCGAGTGATAGGGGAGTTCCCCAAGGATCGATCTTGGGCCCCCATCTCTATAATCTGTTCCTCCATGACTTCCCTCACACTTTCTCAGAGCAGAATTATCAGTCTACCAGTCTTCTTTATGCTGATGACACCATCGTGTATTCTAGCAATAGCTCTCCCTTTGCAGCTACCTACTATCTCCAAAAACATATTAATATTATAAACGATTTTTACAAAACCTGGGGTATCTCAATAAATATTCCCAAATCAGAAATGATTTGTTTCCGAAATGCGAGTGGGAAAGGCCCTTCTAGCACAGTCTTGGAAAGCAAAAATCTATTGCTTAGATTAAATGGACACACCATTAAAGCTAACAACAAGATGAAATACCTTGGGGTTCATTTCAACAAATTATTAAAATTTAATATACATGCTAGAACCGCTCTTTGCAAAGCCCGTAAAGCTGCTAATGCCCTAACACCTTTCTTTAGACACAAAGCTTTAAGTAAAAACTCTAAACTTTTGTTTTATAAAACCCTCATTCGTCCTATAATAACTTATGCCTTTCCTGTCTGGTTTGTCATCTCTCCTTCAGTGGCCCTTGAAATCGAAATATTCGAAAGGAAAATACTTCGCTTTTGTTCGGGGAAAAATTTTCAAACTTCATCTAAACGCTATTCGAATGCCTTTATATATAAAGACACTAACACCATTCCGATTATGAGATATATGATGCATTTACTGAAAAACACTATCTCTAAATTTAGTCACTCGAACAATGATCTCGTCAGAGATATCGTTTCCAATCAGTCGGGGACCTCTGGGAGCTCTGAGAGGTACCTTACCGTACTTGACATATCTTCGTTGGATCTAAATGCAACTACTGTTGAATCACCTTTATCCTTTTATTCCAAGGCCCTTCTTGGTCAAAATCGTGGCTGAATATCTCTTTTGTTAACTTCCGCCTTATTCCTCGGGTAATCCACGATACACTATCTTAATTCTTTGCATAATATACATGTTTACCATCTTTTATCTGGGCAGAACTTACCCCTTATCATATTATGTTTTTCTCAATTAATTACTCTCTAACTTTACTAACCCTCTTATATTATTTCCAGTTAAATTTTACTTTTCTCACATATGATTAACTACCAAAATTGTCAAGCTCTCAACTGCTGTATTAATCATAACCAATCGTTTATTTCATATATTTTTAAAATTGACTAAAATTATTCAATCATAAATAAGCATTAATGAAGAATTATCAATTGCAAAAAATAAAAAGAAAAGTAAAGACCTTACAAGATGAAATCAATTTTAAAAAACAAAAAAAATGAACAATGTATAATAAACATGTTAAGATTTCATTCAGCTATATCTTTTATCAAATACTTTTATATTCATAATTCACATTATAAAGTACAACATCAGTTGTTTCTGTTATTAACTCTTCCACTTAAATTACCTTACACATAATGTATCTCTAACTTTAAAAAAAAAAAAGAACTTCCTAAAGC
Organism: Dasysyrphus albostriatus; assembly: GCA_946251815.1. NCBI lineage: Eukaryota > Metazoa > Arthropoda > Insecta > Diptera > Syrphidae > Dasysyrphus > Dasysyrphus albostriatus. The sequence goes on from OX276336.1 coordinate 148,263,364, forward strand.
ACCACTGGTGTATTCGTACCTGAGAACCAGAATCTGATTATACCCTCAGTATATTCATCTCGTTCCATTAGTATTTAAGTTATTTATATATTGTATCATATCGTGACCAAACGTCACATTCAAAAAATGTACATATTGCTCCTGAGCACGAGCAATTCCAGTCCCTAACTGACAGCCACGAGGCATACATGTAACGCGATAAAGCAGGCAATACTTGATAGCCGCAGTATCTAACTTTTGTTAAGAAAAAAAATATAATACTTTGAATTGTACTCGTTTGTAATATCTCTAAAGTCTCAATAAAAAATTCAATTCAATTCAATTCATTCTTTGCCAGTGTAATGACAGAGCATCAGAACGCCATTATGTTGCCTTCGTGTAAATGCATGTAATTGATGATTGAAACTGTTTGAAATATAGTTTTTCAATTAATAATAATTTATTTTATTGTAAAACTAACAACAGTTTTACAAAAATCTATGCTAAATAGTTAACATTTCATGTTTAAATATGTAAACAACTTCTGAAGATGTTGGGAAAATCCAATGAAATATAAGAAGAAATCAATAGGTCTGTTTCTTTACTTTTGGGATAAAGCTTGGGAAAAAGTTCGGGAAAAAGTTTGGGCATGAGCTTTTTGATGCTGTTGTTGTAATGTTTAACCAGAAATGAAAAGTAAAGAAACGCATTTGGGATGTTTCTGGTTTGTTGCGGTGTAAATTATCCATTCGCCTTCATTGCTTGAAGGCTCAACGGGCTCAACGCATACAAAATTATGCAATTTCAATTCTATTAACATTTGCACTTATCATTTTGGGCTCTATTAAAAGATACCAAAAGAAATATTTTAATTTATATTTGGCTCCATTGTATCATTTTCATTTAATTTAATTAAATTGAACCATTTTATATACGCTACAAACTTCCCAACTTTATTCCGAAAATAAAGAAACTGACCTATTGTTGTTACCGAAAAAAAAAATGCATTTAAATATAAGTTATTCTCTTGTTCCTTTAAACTGTTACAGGGTGATTCAATTAAGATTTTACAAATAGCCAGAGAGGGAGGGGGGCTTTTTCCCGCCGTTCATCCGGGAGATGCAAGAGTAAAAATCCCGTAAAAATGTGTATAGGAAGTGTTTGGGCTTAAGGCCATTATTAGACTTTGGACTATTAGGACATAAAATTATGATTTAAAGGGTGTCTGCCATTACAAAATGATTTTGGCAAATAACGGACACATTAATGTGAGTAAGCCGGACGAAACACCCAAACACGATATCTGGAGAGAATCATATAATCAATGAGATAGCTACTTACCCTGAGTCCTCATTTTATATAAGCATGTACCTATTGTAAATATCCAGAAACAAAAATACCGTCCCATTTAATAATATAATCACCCAACAATTTCAAATTAAAAAACAAATTTCAAATGTAGTCCTTTTTTATTGTATGTGTATCTGTAAGTTGGTATACCAAATATTGAAAATTTTAGATCTACTTACCATTGCATTGGGTCCATATAATTTTTTTTTCCTGAAAATTCAAATTCATTATCAAAGAAAGTAGTATACTATGTATACACTTTCACAAACCAGCGTAATGTATAAAACATGCAGTGAAAAAAACCATTAATTTACTGAATTTAATATACGACGAATTACATAACTTTTGAGGGCAGTGTAAAGATTATCATCTCATTATTTACACTGATTTGCGTTAGTGTTTTAAAATTCCAACTTAAGGCTAAAGTCTATTCCATTTTTGAGTTCGATTGATATCAATATTTTAAACATTTCCCTCCGTGGCGACTAGAACAATCTCTTATGTTAATTTGTTATTACAGCAAGTCGATACTGGCTTTGATGAATGTCGTAAAATATGTTTAATGCATGAATAACCAGAGGTGAGTGTTAAGCGTGTACAAAATAGAAACAGCGGTTTTATATTTGAATCTTATAAGAGGGGTTACTATTTGGAGGACAAAACCTCAACTGGAATATTATTTTTTTGTTTACATTACTCACTTGATACTTGGCCAGCCATTCAAATAGCAAGTATAATTTTGAAGTTTGCTTTTATGAAAACTATAGAAAACTGAATGTATATAATTTTGTCCGTTTTGCATTAAGGGTTTAAATCAGAAAATTGCATATTTCTCTTGTGTAGTAATTAGCTCTTCTTTCTCCTCCGATTGGTTCAAATCTAGAGGAACTCCTTCCGATAGAAATGAAAAGGTCAATAAGCAAAAAGTCATGCACATTAAGGTAGTTTCTCAAACTTTAAATTTAAGGAAATATATGTGCGTTCTTCGAACCCAAAAATAAAATCTCTGCCTACATAAATTTAGTTTTTTTTGCACCCATGAATAGTGTTAGAAAGTTGTGATTTCCTTTTTTAACAGATTCATGAATGCAAGTATGTAGTTTCAATCATTCTAGTTACAGTACTAGATTTTTGTTGCGTAACTGTTACCATTTGGTTTTTTTATATCAAAGCTTGTTGGAACACCAATTCAAAATGTACACGAAACCACGGCAACAGCTTCATAACAAAAAATAAATTAAAAAAATGCCGATAATTTAAGACGCGTTGATATACCTACCCGGTACGTTGTAGAGCAGTTTTAGAACCTGGCAGTTTGAAGAAAATATATTTAAAAGTTTGTTAGGGGAAAAGTGCTGCCTATTACAGAAGAAGACGTGCGTGGCACAAGTTCAACATCCACAATTTACCGTCCACCATATTTTAAATTTCGAAACCTACCACAAAATGGTCGCAAACGAAAAGTTAGCATACAAAAGTTTTGATAGATTGGTAGATGAACTAGTATCGGTGGTCAAAATTCTACCTGATTTTATTAATGTCTTAACGGCAACTTATACATATAAAAATTAGATTCTGCCTGAACGATTGGCTAGACCTTTCAAATAAAAAAGAAGTATTAAAATACTCGTACATTACCATTAAGTCAGTTAAAAAGGGAGGTAAAGATAAGTATTTACAAATCAATATATAGATATTTGATTCCATAAGTGATGTGTACCGGTAGGGCAATACAAGCTGGCACCGAATGTTTTGCTTCAATTTGCAAAAAGCGTGGGAGGCAGGCAGGCAGGAATCTACTTACAAATGAATCGGTAGTTTGAAGAAGGGAAAAAAGTGCAAAAAAAAAATTAAAAACTGTTTTTTTCAATTTATTTTTATTTAAACATGGAAACATATGCCAGTAAAAATAAATTAACTGAAATCATTTTGACGTTAAATCAGAGAAAAGAAAATGTATTTGTCCAGTTTATATTTCTAAAGCATTCAGAGAATTTCCCCAGTTTGGCTGTCAAAAGCTAAGGAAAAAAATGTTCGGTCCGTCAGCTCAGTGAGCGCTCCTGAAATATAAATTGAACAATTATAAGGCGATTTTGGATTTGCCTCTTCTTCAACTTATTTACCAATTTCACATATAAAATGGTGAAATTTAAATGTTCATAATTTAAACATTTAATAAAATCGTCACCTACAGGATATGTTCATTAATAGAATTTAAAACATTTCCCTTCAAATCCACAAAGTGGTACTCCAAAATTTTATCAGGAGCCAGATTAACATTCGAAAAGTATTTTTTTTTTTTAATTGTGTACTTGATTTTGAAGATATTGTTTAGAAAAACTTATATCTGTTATACGGTTTGATAAAGATTTTGAGTTATCAAACTTAATCTTTCTACATTAGCACCGCTTTAGTTAGAAGAACGGAACAAATCCATCGTACTTTTGTGTAAATATTTCACATTACATTCACTTTTTTGATAAAAACTAGCAATGAAAACAAGATTCCTGAGTATAGTTTTGAATAAAAATAAAAAAATGCAAACATTTTATTTTAGACTTATTCCCTTCTTCAAACTGTCGATTCAATTTTAATTATTGTATATTCTTGCCTGTGGCACATTAAGCGAAAAAGATGGTTAAACCTTTTTTGTCAAATTAGGTTTTGATAAAAAATTTTGTGACTCCTGCTGCAGGTAATAAATTATAAAAAAATTTAGTAATCGGTTTATTAATCATATGATGTTTCGTTACTTGATCAATATCCTATAAGGGGCATAAAAGCTTCGTTTGTTTTTTTTTTTCTTGACGAAAACATCGAGTTCAATAACTTCATGCTTCTAATCCGAAACATGTAAAAATGCCTCACAACCACTACGAAAACCTAGTTATTTGGATTATGATTCGTTTGAAATAACCTTAATAATTAAATTAGTTGATATAATCTACTTTTAATATTATTCCTTACAGAACTTTTGTGTCATTTCAAACTGCCAGGTTCTCACTTTTCAAACTGCCAGGTTTTCACTTTTTATTTAATTCGTCAAAACTTTACTTGTGCCTTAGAATCTTTTCGTACTTAAAAAAAATCACAAATAAAATTCCACGAATGTTTTTGTTTAACAAACGTTACAAATTGCAATTATCAGGCGTTGTTGTGCACGCAAGTATACGTGTAATGAAAGTAGAGAAAGTTCAACATTCATATGCTATAGTAAGGTATCAACGTCATGATTTAACACACATTGTAATTTACAATGGTAACAGCAACTATCTGTCTATTGTATTTATTCGAGACCCAGAAACTTTTCTTATTTTTTTTTTTTTGTTTTGTTTAATAAGTTTACAATAAGGCCAACAACAAAAGTCTATTATATTTAATATTGCGTCAAAAAGAAAGAAAATAAAAATGAAATACTTGTCGTCGTTGTCGCCTTAAAAATAAAAAAATATAGTAAAAATAAAAATAAAGATTAATCTATAGAACAAAAAAATAAAATCACTCTTTCTCTTTTTCTCTCAATCAAGTTGTTGTAATATTTCTGTAAGATTTTTTCCTTTTTGAAGTGTTTTTATTTTGCATAATAGGTTTACAGAAATAATTAATTGTTAATAATGTTTTACTAATTTTTATTATTATTTCAAAAAACACATCTTATTATCATCAAACAATGAGAGCTGGACATGACCAAGTTGTGCCTATGCCTAATGCTACGCTCATGTGTTTTATGTGTGTATGTGTGACGAGAAGATCAGAATTTATCTCCAGTAATTTCATTTTCATTTCCTTCCAAATATCTTTGAAATTGTTGATAATTTAATAATTAATTCTTTTTTTCTTTTTCTGTTTTTTTGTCTACAATATATTTGAATTTTGTTTCTACTAGAACGGTTTCTCGTCTCTCTTTTATCTGGTTTACTAATTATTGTGATGCATAAAACAATGCATCTTATCTAAGTTAATAAACTATCATTAGTTTTTGTTCATACACGCTTTTTCTCGTTATATTGAAATACTTGTTGTTATTTTTGTTTTTTCTTTTCAATTAAGTTGCAAATAGAGAATAGTTGCTATTATCTATGTATTTGTTTTTTTTTTTAAATAAAAATTATCTCGCGCATTTTTGTTTTTTTTCTTTTAAAATGAATTGAACCAACCGCGGGCGGAACTGCTATTTGAATTTTCTCTCTTAGTGGATCTATTACATGATGGATCAGTGTTATCTTTTTTTAAATTATAATTATCTGCCTTGCAAGTTGTATATATGTTTGTTGTTTTCTTTTTGTCTAGAGTTAAACTGAGATACATGATGGAGGCAGGAACTGTTATTTTTTTTTACATACAAAATTTTAGAATTAGTTTGATTGATTCCAAATGAACAAAAGAAAATTGCTTTTACAAGACAAGAACCGATTAATTTAAAATTCAACACAATTATTTGGTAGTTTAGGGAATTGTGAAATCATTTTCAAATTTAATTATTTTGTTTTTCTAAAGGAAAGATTCCAAAACATTTATAACTATCCAACAGTTTCTACCTCATCTTGTATAATATTATATTTATATTAATATATGAATAATTACTAAATCTTAAATATTAAAAAAAAAAAATACCCCAATTGTTTTTTTGCTTGTTGTGGAGGTTTGCCAATGAACTTAGTCGGCACCGCCATTCTCCTTCTTTGATAGCTTCTCTTCAGGCTTCTCGTCTCCAGCATCGTTGTTGCCATCACCGATCGAGCGGCGACGCTTGCGGTTGAGGCGCCACGGACGCATGGGGAACTTAACTACCGGCAATTGCTCCATGCCGAGCACTTTGAAGATCTGTCTAAATGCAATTAGCCTGAGGAATTGCTGAGCGGAAACGGTGAGGTCTTCGCGCTGCTGTTTGGTGAGCCCATCGAGAGCGTCACGATGTTCCTTTTCACAGGGATCTAGAATCCCTGGTCCATTTATGACCAGACCTGTAGAAACGGCTTCCATAATACGACGCAGGCAGTCACCCGGACTGAGAGGAAAGCCTGCCGAAGAAATTACCTTCTCGATCAGGAGCTCCAGAGCCCACTGATTCATAGCTTGCCAGGAGGGCACCCTTTGACATAAGTCACGCAGAATTCGAATGACCATAACGCACGATTGCAGACCAGTTGCTCTGGCTTGAAACCACTTAGCATGACGCAACTCGGCCAGCGCCTGTAAACAAGGCTCGCGTGGCAGAAAATCTGAGGGTTTTTGGGGCAGTTCTTGAATATCATCCCCTCCGGCGCCGTCCTGAGATTCCCGCAAAAGTGGAGATGTCAGACATATTTTAACAGTGACCGCATCATCAGAAACTAGGATCGATGAATCCTCTATTGCCAGCTCGACGCTGTAATCCGCCTCATTGGCGTTATTGCTTGATGCTACCTCTTTCAGCTTGGCTGGCAGTTCATCCGCTACGCGGTTTAGTAGTCCTAAGGTAGGCTTTTCTGAGCACAGAACAACCAACTCGACCAGGCTGTCTCCTTGCAGCAGGAGACCTTTTGCCAAATAGCCTACTCGCATGACACCCTTGAGCAAACGTGGAGTGCTGGCTCCATTCTCGTTTTCCTTTTGGAACGAGAACATCTGATTGTCGCGGCCATCTTTAATGTTGGCACACTTTTCATCGGACTTCTTCTCACTACCACTGGCCGCATTTTTGCCGTTCTCCTGGGAACTTTCTTCGAAAACATCAGATACGAACTTCAAAGCACGTTCTGTGTTTGAAACAATCTTTTGGATAGTCTTCAATTCCTCCTCTTTTGGATAGATCTCGGCGTGTCTGGCTATTGCGTGCCGATCATCAGTACTTTCCGGTCTGCGGCCAGGCATCATGCCAAAGAATGGATGTCCGGGCGGACCACCACCTCCACGACCCAAGAACGGCCCACCTCTGGGTCCGGAACCTTGGAAGCCACGCTGCATCCAGTTGCCATAGTCGAATTCATCGTCAAAACGCCGACGCTCATCCCAATACATCATTCCGTCACCGGACTCTTCATTTGCTCCAAAATTGCTTCCCCGCCTGCTATTGCCAAATTCAGCCTGCATCATTGCCCTCTGTGCCCGGGCGTCGGCAAGCCGCCGGTGCCGTAGGGTGGGCTTGTAATCCACAACCAGATCTGGCTGGACTTTGCGTTTGTACTGTAGTCGATGACGACGTCCCTTCATGTGCATCTCCTTGGCATTTGGGTCGTTGAACTTGCAGTCGCATAGTTTACAGTTGAAACTGAGGATCTTGCCTTCGTCGTCTTTCATTTCCTCTATGTACTCCACGCCTACTGGCTTAATGTTATCAGAGGCAGCGTTTCCCTCCTCACCGGTGGCTCCTTTCGTGGTGGAACACTCAGCTGCGCCCTCAACTTTAACTACTCCACCATCCTTGCTAGTTGAGTCACTAACCTCGGTTCCCGCTGGAACGAAGTTTATCTTGCTCATCTTCTTGGGGTCATCTGATGGGATAGGCTTGCCGAGCTTTTGGTGAAGTTTGACAACCTTCTGATGCTTAGAGCCCCGCACGTGAGCTGCATAGGCATCGTTGCCGGTGCAGGTGACATCGCAGAGCTCGCAGTGGTAGCTGTTACCGCGGTTCTGTGTCGTGGTTGTGGCACTGGCCTGCATCTTGAGACTTGCCTCACGCTTCTTGTGCTTCTGTCCTTCTAAATGCTCGCGGTAGGTCTGCGGTCCAGCACAGCTGATCTTGCAAACTTCGCAGTAGTGCAGTTGCTGTGGACGCGGAGGTGCCTTGGCCCTCATTTTGTGGCTGCCAGAGTTAGAGCCACCTTGTTTCTTAAAGGGTTGCCAATTGTTGTTGCCAGTCGGGGTCTTGCTGTGCTGCTGAGCCACGTACATGGTGGCTGCGCTATATAAGGCAGCGTCATAGTTGGAGTAAGATGGGGCGACTGTGGCTGCGGCTGCTGCCGGCTTAGCAGCGGCACTCAGCTTGTCTTTGGCACCGTTGGCCGCCGTGGAGTTGGCTGTTATCTTGGCAGCTGCTGCTGGAGTGGGATTTCTCACTGGTGGAGCCGAGTAATGGGTCTTTGATACAGTTGGGGCACTCGAGTAGCTTGCTGCTTGCTGGTAGTAAGTCTTGGATGAGTCATACGATTGTAAGGTGCGATTGTAGTCGTAGCCGTAGTTAGTTGACGCACCGCCTGGACCGCCGGAAGGGAATGAGCTAGCATTGCCGCCGGCTGTTGTATAACCTTGATCATAACCCGTTACTGTTACTGCATAGCCCGCTTGGTTGGCCGAGTAACCGACCGGGGGACTGGATGCCGCAGCGCCATATTGCGTTCCGGTATACGGAAAATAGTTGTTTGTTGCCATTCTTTGCGAATCAAGTAGATCTGGAGAATGCTTGGCTGCCTTGCCGCGTTGTTTCTTCAATTTTGTATCTGTAAAGAACACACAATTAGTTTCTGGGTTTTTTCAAGCAAGTTGCGAAAAAATTAGCTAAGCGGCGGCGTCGAAAGTACACCACCATTTTAATTTTTCAGTATAATTACAAGAAAAATTATCTAGTTTTTGATTTGACTTTAACACTTGCAGGATACAAAAATAATTGATTAATTTTAGAGCACAATGTTGAAAATTATTTGAACTTACGACTGATTTAGTTTTGTTAAATTAATTACCGTTTTTGATACGAATTTTTCTAAAAAAAATTGCGAAGCGGACACTGAATTTGATTTTTTCACTTCACACTTTTTTTAACACCAAATTAATTCACAATAATGAAAAGGGGGTGCGTTCAAGACATTATTGTTTTTGGAGTAGATGAAAGATGAGTTCGTAGAGTAAAGGTTCACCCAAACCAGTGAGAGTGCGGAGCGACGACGAATTTTTGTTGTTGTTTAGCGTTGTGTATTTGTCATATTTTGTACCATTGTGAATGATTCGCTGCGAATCGCTCCGCATTCGCGTTGGTTTGGTAGAGACTTAAGGCTCTTCCAAACCAACGCGAATCCGCAGTGACGACGAATTTTTGTTGTTGTTTAGCGTTGTGTATCTGTCATATTTTTTTCTATTGTGAATGATTTGCTGGGAATTCGCGGCGACGGCGAATTTTTGTTGTTGTTTAGCGTTGTGTATTTGTCCTATTTTGCACTATTGTGAATGATTCGCTGCGAATCGCTCTGCATTCGCGTTGGTTTGGGAGAGCCTTAAAGGGTTAACTACATTCATTTCACTTTTTTACAAAAGTGCAAAAGTTGCAAGTGAAAAAATACATTTCCCAAACCAACGCGAATGGGGAGCGACGATGAATTTTTGTTGAAGAGACTTAAGGCTCTCTCAAACAAACGCGAATTCGCAGCAACAACGAATTTTTGTTGTTGTTGAACGTTGTGTTTTTGCCATATTTTGTTCTATTGTGAGTGATTCGCTGCGAATCGCTCCCCAGTCGCGTTGGTTTGGGAGCCTTTAACAAGCCTAAGCCCAGGCGCCCACTGGGCAACTCAGTTGCTGGCAACTTTTAGTTGCTCACACTTGCCGGTAACTACGAGCAACTAAAGTTGCTTGCCATCGCCCACTTAAGGCCACTTTACACGATAGTAAAAGTCATATGACCTGTCATTATATTTTCTGTATTATTTCCCATATGCGCTGTCATTTCAAGTCAAGTCATACGGTTATAATTTTCTTATGTTTACACGTCTTTACTTCGCATTTGATTTTTCCTATGGTTATCTGCCAAAACCAAAATAAAAATAAAAAAAGTCATAAGCAAATACATTTTTCTGGAGCAAAACTACTTTTTATGAATTATCCATTGTTGTTTTCATTCAAAATAATTTTTTTTGTAGAAATATTTTTATTTTCAATACTCTGAATTCACTACTTTCCATGAAAATAAAAAATCAAAAAAGTCATATGCTTTTTGCTTTTGAGAAGTAATATGAGATATATGAGTGTGTTCAGACGATATGGTATGAATTTTTTGACAGGTCATACGAGAAGTCATATGACTTCTATAATCGTGTAAAGTGGCCTTTAGCAACTTCCGAGATACTTTTTGGAATTCGACGTTTGTTTTTGTGTTTTTTGTTGACTTTTTGCCACTATTTTGTTTTGTGTCTGATCCCCAATTAGACGTTAATAAAATATGAATGCAAAGTAAAATTAATTGAAATGTATAACTTGTAAATTTAAGATATAGTAAAAATTAATATATAGTATATTATTGTTGAACATGGCCATCTTTGATAGATAAAGTTCCTGGCAACTAAAGGTGCACAGTGGGTGCGGCCGAGCAACTTATATCGTTTTCGATTGGATTTGCTGGTTCCACTCCATTTTGATTCCAATCGAATATGAAAACATAAATTTACACAAACACCTACCAACCGACGCCATTTTACAAAATGGTTTGTTCAAGTATTTATCACTTTTTACAAGTAATATGACGAAAAGTTGTATATGTATGCGTGTGTTCCAAATCTACTCCTTCTTGAAATAGGGAACAGAAAAAGAGTCCCAAAACATTACTCGAAAGAGCCAATCGAAGACTTTTGGAGTAGTAGGAGTCAAAAAGGAATGGAAAAGGAGTACGCCGAACGTCCAAACAAAAACGCTGGCAAAAAGTTCGCGAGCAAATTCGAGCAATTTAAAGATGCCGGCAACTAAGTTGCCTAGTGGGTGGTCTCCCATATAACCCAATGTAATTGAATCGGGAGCAACAAAAAGTTGCTTGGGCGAGCAACCTTAGGCCTGGGAGTGCTTGTATTGGGACTGCTGCCACTACTTCTCCGTGTAGCCTCGGGGTAATGGCAATTTGTCACTCATGTAAATCTTGCGTAAAAGTCATATGAATTTTCAGAATTTTTATGACAGCCGACCAATCAGAAAGATCTAAAAATTCAGATATCTGAATCCTTGAACGTTCGGAATGCTCCCAACCCCCATGTGAAATGTTTACCAAAGAGCGCCAAGTTTAGCAACTTGACTCAGAAAAAGCCACAGTCGGATCGGTGTTTGTTGTTATTTTATTGTTAATTAATTTTTTAATTTATTCAATTTACTTAAAATATGGAAGAAAAAAGTGAGTAGTTCATTGTCAAAGTTCACTCCGCTAATTATTATATCGTTTATCTAGAATATATAAAAAAGAAGGAAAAAGCCTTTACCGATGGAAATCAAGATGCACTTGCAACAGCTTGCAACCTACTTGGAGATTTCTACAACCGCCAGGGCAAATACAAAGAGGCTGTCGGTGAATACGAACAAGAAGCATCATTATACCTAGGTCTGGAAAAGGAGCTGGATATGGCTAAGGCGCATCGCATGTGTGGTGAAATGTGTATGCTTCTCTGTGAGTTTACCAAGGCCCTAGAACACATCGAAATCTATCTTAGTAAGCTTTATTCATATTAAAAAATAAAAAGTCACTTTATCATCTTCCAAATCTAAAGAGACAGTTAAAAGGCTGAAAAACAAAGTCGAAGAGCAAAGAGCCTACGCCACATTGGGAAGGGTGTATTTACTACAGGGGCAAAGTGCGATTGACTCAGCAACTGCACTTGCTCCACTAAAAAATGCTGAGAAAGCATTTATTCGCAGTTTGCTAATATCTAAAGAGTAAGCAGAAAAATGAGAACGAAATACTTAAAGTGATTTGGTTAATAATATTTGTGGCGAAATGTAGACTTTCAGGTCAAATCACCAAACTCGAACAGTTGGACATGCAAGCACGTTTGTATCTAAACATTGGTGTCGTCAAAGAGCACATAGAAGAATTTGAAGAATCCATAAACTACATCGAGAAAGCGATAAAGATAAGCAAAAGTAACGAGATTTTCGAGTTGCTACATCTCTGCTATGTGTCCATGAGCCTTATGTATCAGTACAAATTGAACGACTCAACATTAGCCCTGAGGTACTGCAATCTTGCTCTGGAGGTAGCCAAACGACTGCCTGACAAAGTAAAGAAGATCTGTGAAACTCTTATTGCCAAATCGGAGATTCTGGTCAAGGAGGGTGATTTTTCCAGTGCGAAACAAATCCTCACCAAGGCCTACAAGAAGAACACGCCCGACGAAAATGATCGTCAGGCTATAGAGAAAACTCTTCGAGTGGGTAAGGTCAACAGAATTGTATTGATAGATGAAGTTTATCTGCATTCATTATCTTTTTCCAGTTGTTAAGATGTGTCAAACCTTAGACGAGTTGGTCACTGCAAGCTCTCACAACCATGCCGAACGCAAGAAGCTCTTCGAGCGACTCGGCGATGGTTGCTGTCATCTTCAAAATTTCCCTAAGGCTATAGAGTATTACTCCCAGATGCTGGAATGTGCCAAACTCAACTCAGAAACAGGCAAGGACCTCGTCCCGATTTACGTAAGTCTGTATCAGACTTACAAAGATAACAAACAATATGACAAAGCCCTGGAGTTCCTTTGGAAGGAGTTTGAGCTTAGTAAAGAAATACCCGCGGAAGCATTTTCGACTCTGTGCAGCATTGGAGAGGTTTGCGAACTCCAAATGCAATCATTTTGGACGATTCAGGATATATACCAGAAAGCCCTGGACTTCGCCAAGAAAACAGGCAAAGCTCATTTGGAAAAAATTGCTTTTAATAGATTGAAGAGAATTCAAACCAAATTCAATATGACTACTCTGGCCGAGCAACTCGAAGAGGATGCTAGATTAAGAGGTATTAATGTTTGTTTTTTCTTTTTATTATTTAGATCGAATATCTACTTTACTTATCGGGTTAGACAAATCCAAATATGTCAATACAAATGTAATTGCATCAAGCCGCGTGAAAAAAAAAACAAAACACTAACCTTCTCGAGCTTTGTGAATCTCCAATAATGAGTCGGTAAATAAAGAATTGTCTAACATATGGGGTCCTTCCTTCGTGCAAGAAGGTTAAGGTTTAGGTCCCATGTAAGAGCTTTGGGCCAACATTGGACGTTTTTCTTAGTAACAATCATATTTTTCCTTAAATGCCGCAAGCTTATAGAGATCTCACGATATCAGATAGTAACCGATGAGTTTGATATGTCCTTCCTGCCATTGCAAGTGATCGGAGGTGTTTCCTGGTTATGCTGGAGACAATCCACAATAAATTTTTTTCATGTTCGTTCTAAGTACTTACAAAAATTACTGTTTCCTTTTTTTTGTTTATATTCAGGGTTTGATTTAGATTCACTAGACGAGGATAGTGACAGTGAAAGTGCATCATCTGAAGAGCACAACACTCCTGAATTAGGGGACGATGTGTGCCTTGAGGACCTAACCGACTCGGACAGCAGTGACTTGGATGAAACTGAAAAAGTGAGACCACATAGAAAACGAGGCACTTGCCTCACTATAAAACGAAATAATAAGGGGGAGACACAGCTGCATCAGGCATGCATAGCTGGCAACTTAGAGTTGGTGCGGCGACTGATAGACCAAGGACACGTTTTAAATGTTCGAGATCACGCCGGTTGGCTACCACTGCATGAAGCTTGTAATCATGGATTTCGAGATATCGTTGAATTGCTATTGGATAAGGGAGCGGCGACTGCAATCAATGACAAAGGTGGTACGAGTTGTGATGGCATTACGCCGCTGTATGATGCTTGTACCAATGGTTTCCTGGATGTAGTAGAGTTGTTGCTAGAACGGGGAGCGAATGCAACCGTCAAAACAGACTATGGAGAAACTTGTATGCAAGCTTTGGATAAGTGGAGAGCCAAAACTGATTTGAATCCTGGAGAAGAAGCGCAATATGCTTCGATTAGGAAAGTCCTCTCTGCGAAGCTTAGCCAAACAGGAGGGAGTGTTCCTTCTGCAACAAACTCCAATCGAAATAGAAGTGGCCATTCGTTAAATAGATCAGGGGAAAATCCTGATGTGTGTACTCCTGCTCTAGAGGAAGTAAATAACCATGACTATCAGGATTTCGACGAAGAACAAATACTTACTCCTCCTTCTCAAATTAAAAATAGTTCATTCACCCACTCTCCTCGGAAGAGTTCACACTCCATTTCTCCACGAAAGAGTTCAAGTGCCAAGAATGAATATCGCAGTGTGATGGAGCATTTAAAGCGACCTAATCGTATACAACTCTCAGGTGAAGATGATGAATACCCTTCGTTGCAGAAGAAAAGACCAGCTTTTCTCGAAAACGAAGATGTAGATGATGATGATTGGTTGGAAGATGATCTTGCCCAAGATCGAAAAAGGAGAAAGTGCCAAAATGACTGGGAGTCGCAAAGCAATTCCAGAGAAAATCTGAGCCGTTCACCGGTTTTACTTCACGATAATGATACTTTCAATGTTCTTATAGAGTCTGGATCCAGTCGTCAAAAACAGGTCAGCAAGCTGAGACTACCACGTTCATTAAGCATAACTAGTGCGCCTAGTGGGTCGGGTAGAAAGAACAAACAACAGACTTCGCTATTCGACAGTGGGTTCTGTCGGTTTCGTAGTGAGAGTCCCATGTCGAGCGAAGAGTTTTCAACAGATGTTGTAAAGCCTATAGAACCAGACTCTACAACTCAACCTGTCATAACTTTAATCTCTCCTGTGAAAATTGTGCCTGCTGATCCAATTGTTCTGTCCACAGTATCATTCAAGATAAAAGTAGAAGAAGAGCTTCTGCTTGTTCCGGTGGACAGGAAGAAACTGAACGAAGTCAACATTCAATGGCTGGCTGAAGAAGCATCAAGAAGGTACTATAAGTAAGTGTTGATAATTTTTGGTTTGCCCTTGAGCTTTTGTTTAGAAATTTGTCCATGTAGTTTGGTAGGATTGAAGCCAATATTGCGATTAAAGACAGCTGATGGTTTTGCATTTGAAGAGAATGACCCTATTAAAGTAGCTGTAGAGGAGAACATGATAACAGCATCAGTACTGGAGTGGAAAATATCTCCTCTCTCACAGCGTTATGAAGAAATGTGCCACCAAACTCAAAAAGGTAGGTTTATAAATAAAAATGTTTCTATTGGACAGTTGTATAAATTGTTTCTCATTTTTCAGAAGTACAAACTGACATCCAATCAGCCTTAGAAAAAGGACAGGTTTCAAATAGTATTATCTTGAGTGATTTCTCACTGACTCCAGATCTAACAGAACCAGTTTTCAAAGCCATTCTCCATCAGGCTAATTTAAGAGTTCTAGATTTGTCGAATAATTTCATTCAAAACGAAGGTTGCAAACAACTGGCCAAATCCCTACCAACGCTCAAGCAGTTGAAGGCAATTAATCTCCGAGGCAACTGTATTACAAGTGACGGTCTGGAGAGTTTGACTTCATCAAAGGCTACATTTGAAGATTTGGAAGAGTTAAATTTGAGCCAGAATCCATTGGGGAACAAAAGTATTCGTGCGTTGGACAAATTAACGAAAGGATGCAAGTCCTTGCAGAAACTCATTTTATCGCATTGTTGTTTCACAAACTTCTTCGAATTCGATTTGAAGTTCTATCAACTCACTGAGTTCGATGCGAGTTTCAATTTACTTACCCCGGATTGCTTAAGGAAGCTTCTGACGAAGCTAAATAGTAGTCGGCTGCAGAATTTGAATTTGAGTTTTTGTGCACAATCGGATAGAAACAGCGCAAATCGAATGGTAGAGTTCTTTGAGAGTGGAACGTGCGAGAAGTTTAAGAAGGTCGAACTAGCAGGATGTAACCTTACCGATGGAGATGTGTACAAATTCGTCCAGAGTCTTAACAAAGCTACGGAGTTAGATGTATTAAATTTGGCCGAGAACCCTTCGCTGTCTCCATTGGCATTACAGTATGTGCTGGATGAACTGAGTTCTCTTCGCAAGTTGATTGTTACCAACTGCCCTAAGATAATCGATGTGCGAAGGCTTGATACATATCCAGTATCTAAGGTTCTTCCGAATTTTATTTCACTTACATTGAATGAATCAAATACAGACATAAATCGATTAAGGGAGTTTTGGGATGAACGATGGAGTGGCAGGGGTAAGATTAAGACATTTGGAACACAGTTTGTTTGTTTTCTCAATGAACAAGATTTGTTATGATATATTTTAGCAACAGAATTAGTTTTATTTTTTTATATTAAATGGGCGAATACAAAAAAAAAATACATATGTATGTACAAACATTGATTTTTAAATTAATTTTTTCTTCCACTCGACTAATTTTCATTTCCTCTGAGAGATATTTTCCAAAGTTACAGCGCATATTATTCATCCAAAACTTATTGAATTTCACTGAGATGTCGGTTCTTTAGCTCTCTCATGGGTTCAATTCACGTTTAATTATAGCCAGAAGCGATTCCCTTAAGTTACATTCAAGTCAAGATGCACTTTAGAAGTTTGCCAATCATTGAAAAGATAGTATTTTGTTCTACGTAGAAGAAAAATAATGGAATTTTTTGTAATTAAAAATTTGCAGTAGCAAGGAGTAGATGGATGGAAGGAAAACACAAATAGTAGGTATTTAAAATGTTTTTCAGTTTGTTCGGTGTTTTTATTGTTTTGTTCTCATTCATTTGATCTTGTGTTATGTTTAAGTTGGAGGTTCCTACCTTTTATTTTTATTTTATACTAACAGTAATATTGCATTTTTTTTGTGAAATAATTTGGTTGTATCCAGTTCAATTTGGGAGATAACAGGTACGTTGATTTTTAAAAGTTTTGAAAAAATAAATCAAATTTTCCGTTACTGACCCTAGCGCGATAAAAGTTTCTAGCAAAAATTATTCAAAAATATATAATATAAGAGTAATATAGCCAAAAATTAGTGTGGCGAAACATGCTCGGATCGTGCTTTAAAGGTCTGTGCACCGTTTTCCTAAGCTTCATAATTTACTCATTGAAACTTAAAAAATAATCTGACAAAGCTAATTTTTTGTGGAAACCTTCATTTTGATGTCTTGAGCATATTCTGAAAAATATTCTTAGTTTCACCTAAGAAATTTCTTGTGAGGGGTGTAAAAAGGGGTAAATGTTTTCTTTTTTTTTTAAATTTCTCCAAAACTTTAAACTAAACAAGGGAAACAGTCAATACAAAAATTAAATGTTATAAAGTTGAACTCAAAAACAGTCATGACACTTTTTTTCCTATAACAAATCGTTTCGGAGATATATATTTTGAATTATGACTTGCATATTCCCTTATTTCTTACAAAATGAGGGTATACCTAATGGGTTGATCTTTTGTATTATAATAAGGGTATTTATGCAACTTCGTAAAACCCCAGATAAGTTTACAAAGGAGGGGCGGAAACAATTCGTGATGGGAAAGGGCATTTTCAAAGCCGAGAAAAATAAGAAACATATTTAAAACAATAAAATAATAAAGATTGGAGTCCACGCAGAATTTCACCATCATAATTATTTCCAATGTTAATTGAAAAACCTACTTTGGCTAAAAAAAACACTTGCGGTGGTGGAGAGGAGGGGTATGAAAGTTTATCAAACTAAATAAATTTTGAGTGAAACAAGTAAAATATTACGAAATTCCAGCGGCACAATGTAGTTAGGTAAGTCTACGGAAAATATAGAGCTAACCCCCCACAAATTGAAACACAAGAAATTCATTTGCTGTTAAAGTTCAATGACACGTGCCACGACATACATATATATCCAAAATTATCCATGGTCCACCACTGGAAAATGGCTTAAATTTGAATGCATTTATGTGTATACAGGGCATTTTACCTACGATGCAATAAATTGCAAGAGGAGTTGGCTACACCGAAAAAAAAAAATATTTTTATTATACTAATTATATTCCCGCCCCGTTTGAGCAGGAGGGGCAATTTTTTTAAATGACTTTTATTTAGAAAAAATAATAATTAAAAACATTGGAAACATGTACATGCTATAGTTCTTTGAAAGGCCAGAAATCTATTCTTTGATTTTCTTTTAAATTTTTTGAAAAATTAATTTTCAAACTCAAAATTTTGGAAACGTAGTTAAAAGCAAATTATTCAAAATGCAAAGGCATTTGTCAATTTTTAATCAAAAGCAAATGGTTCTGGGACTTTTATATCTCAAGATATAAAAAAAAACTTAACCAAGGTCCTTCAACAAATTGACTTAAATTAGAAAAAACATAAAATATTAAAAACAAAGTCATGCGTTAATTTTTTGCAAAGCCAAGAATCTATTCTTCAATTTTCTTTTTAAATTGAGTTATTCAAAGAAAGAATTTTTGAAAAATGTATCTACAAACCAAAAATTTTGGAAACATAATTATTTATTAAAATCCTGCCACCGGAAATGGCCTTAAATTAACTTTTCGTATTCCTATGCATACATAAAAAATGTATGTGTACCTTTCTTGTTTTTTATTCATTTATAATAATAATAATCATAAAACGATGAGATTATTATGCATTAGAATTAAATTTTTATGGTTTTTAAATAAAATGCAATTTCTTGAAAAGGATTCAAATACATTTATTTTAAAAATATCAAACAAATAAGATTGTTTAAAAATGACTACAGTATTTCAGTAAAGAGTAGAAATGTAAATGTCAGTATTGTTCATATGAAACTAAAAAAATGGTGGCTTTCGTTTTGGTACAAACCGATATCAAAGTTCATATTCATGAAAAATCATTATAAAGTGGTGTATCACAAGTCTGCCTTACAACGGAAAACATTTTGCAAACAGCCGTATAGGTGGATTGGAAACAACTAAGTATCAATGTTTCCATGGGCTAATTTTGGCTATGTCCTAAGTACCACTGTTCTAAGTCTATTTGCATAAAATTTTCTTTTGTTACAATTTGTCTGGGGTCAAACCATAGAATTAACTTGACTAATGATGAAACTTGGTCTACTCCACATGTTTTATTTGTCATAAGAAACAAACAAATATTAGTAGAAAAGGGTGTTTTTTTTAAATGAGAGGGAAAAGTTTGGAGTCACAATACCACGAAACTCCTTTCGAAACTGAAACAATTATGGGAGTTACAAAGTTTATAAATTGTGACTATTGACACAAGAGATATTTTCCTGCTATCAGAAAGCAGTGTTTTTTTGTTATATTGACACCTAATGAAACACTATCACTATCAAACCCATATTATTATTCCCCTTTACCCATATCATAGTCGCTAGTTTTATTTTACACAAAAAATAGTTGACACCACCCTTAAAAACTGACCATAAATGATGAATTACCTGAATTTTTACAAAAAAAGTCTCCAAAGCAATTCATGAAATTACGAGTACAATTCCTACCCACCTATGTAAATAAGGTTCAAGGTTAGAAAAAAAAAAATCAGAAAATAAATTCACCTTTGTCATTCATTACCCTCCTCCATCAAGCACGACACGAATTACAATCGGTTCAGAAGTAATGTAGTCCTCCTTTTATTGACGCACGAAAGTTTACCAAGAAACAGGTCGCACTTGCATGCGTGCCGTGAATTATTTTTGTCACCAAAGATATAGCAGTCCATAGTCTTCGAGGAGTTTTGTGCGTGTCAGTCTTCTATCTTCTCGTACCATCATTAGTCTGTATTAACTCTTACCAAATACAGGGCCGGATTAAGTAATGTTATGCAAGTCTCGGAGCCCCTATATTTGTATGGAGATGGATTTAAAAGCTTCTGAAAATCCTATAAAAAAAAAATAATATGTATTTATGTTTGCTCCGGAAAAAGATGATATTTAGATAATGTACTTTGTACTCTTCTACTCAGTATTTAATTGCTTCAATCTCGTCCTGGAGCAGAAAGAGCCTTAACACAGAACCGTATTATCTTCAACAAATTTGTCCATCTATGTATTAAGGTAAAGTATGGGGTTGATATTGATATCATCGGTCCTTTGAAGCGTTTCGTAAAAGAGTTCTATACGGCGACTGAAGAACAGATGAAACTTATTAGTTTTGAAGTGAACTAGGCCAAAATTAAGTACATACTTTCAACAAACGAACACACATCAACGTTCTATGACTAGGACAAATTATCAATTATCACCTACATAACTGCAGAAGAACTAAATTTGATTCTTAAGAAGTGACAATAATAATTGAAACAGAATTTGGTCTATATCAACTACCATCTATTTTAGTGGTTTGCCTTACGTTATGCTGAGAACTTCATTGTCTATCCATGCATATGATTAATATGGTTTCCATATTAGGTGTGTATTTTTTATTAGCCCAGATGAATCGGACGAAAAAAACGACATCGGGACTTAGCGACGCCATCACAGAAAAGAAAATGGAGTTTCCATATATACTATCGATAACAAGTATGAAATTCGTCCCGGTACCACAGTTTTTATCTGGGCTAAAGTTAAGCCCCGAAAATTCTCTGGGCTAAGCTAAGCCTGAAGGGGCTTAGTTGTTGTTGCATTTAAGATGTTAATAGTTTATAACCGACGTCGTTTTTTTTCGTTCAAGCTCATTCGGGCAAGGAAAAAAACACACCTCATAATTCAAAGCGCCCATCATCAATGAGTGAAAAAAACACATCCACTGTAACCCTCAGATGATCAAAATTTCCCATTGTTTTAGTGATGTATTATTCTTAACAAATATAGACATATGGGTGATTCTCCGCAAACTGATACTTTGTTAGTACAAAATTTACAAGAAAATTATAGATTTCTTAAACTTTTTTGATGCTTTAATGATTGTTATCATGACAAAAGTTAACGCTGAAAGAGTCTCATCACTACAAGTGTACGAGTATATTTTTTGTACACTAGATTTTACATGTAAAAATGATGAAATGAAACGATAGTGACAAGGTTTTCCTTACCACGGTAGTGACATTTTCATACCTAAATCCACTTTGAAAAAAAGCTAGGAGCAGACGGCATATAAAAAGCCGCAAACATCATGTAAATAGTCGCAAATATGGCGCAAATTCTATTTCTACATGACGCTGTTTAGATTGGGAAGATTGAGACCGGTCTCATGGCACTTTCTGGACAAGAGAAGTGGGGGGTCAGGGATGTCGAGTAGAATCACCGACCTCATGAGAGAAGAACCAAGCCTCATGAGCTGATGGTCTAAAAGCTATGGGAAAGTGTTATAACTTAAACTTCCCACAATGTGATTTATACATTAAGAAAGAAAAATCATTTGTCGACCTTTCATAGATTGGTCCTGATTCACCGGTGGTTTTAGTGCGGTAAGAGTCCCACACTACTCAGTACCGATTCTTACCGAGTGTCTTTTGAAGATTTCCATTGGATAACAAGAAAAAAAAAAATGTTAGAGATAAAAACCCAATTTTTCTCACACAATGAATTTAATTAGTGTTTTCGATTGGATTTTCAGAAACCCTAATAACACATAAATTTTCAACTAGCACTAGAGTCCAAATGGTCTATCGCAGAAAATAAGCTTAAGCTGAAATTTGTTGGAAATTGTGTATCTATAATTTCAATAATTGTAATTTGATGAAATTTAAGAATAATTGATAGTTTTCGAGCCATAAGAGAAAACTTCCAAAAGTGTGTTTAATATTTTAGTCGAAAACCTTCCAAATTTGTTGGCACCCCGAAAACATAGAGCAAGAATGAAATCAAAACTAACCCACAGTGAACAAAAATAACTGTTCGCAAATAATTGAGATATGCAAATGCCTGGAACGATCCTAAATGCTCGCGAATTATCGCAAACTGTCACAAATAATATGGGTGTTCACACGATATGCAAAAATGTTGCAAACTGGGTGTCGCATATGATCCGCAAATTGTTTGCGAGCATATGTGAGGACTGTCCCAAAAGGGTGTTTAGACGATATGCGGTCAAAAGTAGCAAATGATGACGTACAAATTACATACATCACAGTCGCAAATGTTTGCGGCTTTTATAAGCCTTCTGCTCTTAGCTTAACAGTCTACAAATAATCCGAACAAATTTAAGATAAGTTTGGCAAACACTATTAAAAAATGGTTTGATCCAGGAAAAAAAGAATACCACGGTAGTGACAAACTTTGGAAACAAATTGTTTGCTGCTCGATATGATACACACCAATTTGGAGAGAGTCGTTTCATTATCGTGTAAATAAAGTGAGACGTATGCTGATCACAATCGATGTATGTTTTAAATTTTCCAGCTTATAACACAGCTGTACGGACACGAAAATAAAAGCAAATTATTATGTATTTTGAAACTGCAAATTCTGTAAGTGAGTTATAACTTAAAAAATTTGAAATTTTAAAGCTGCAGTTATATATTTGACGTAAAATATCGAGTTCTAACGAAATAGTTTAGTTGGTAACTTCGGGGTTGCGGCATGTTAAGGTAGTGACATTTGGGGTATAAAATAGTTTTTTTTAAATAATTTTATACACTTGTGATTTTTTCATAACTGAACTTTTCATATGTATATCAAACACATGATTTTCTAGTAAATACAGTTGTAAAAAGTGGAAAAATACTTAGTAAATACCTAAAATCGCCGAGGGACATAAAAGTATTAGTTTACTGAGAATCACCCATATAAAGATAGGTATTAGGCATATTCATAGGCATATCTTGCTTCTTATTATTGTCTTTCAAAGTATATATACCTATCCTCCCCTTTACCCAACTAATGACAAATTTGTGTTTCTCAAAACTTCTCTGGCACCAGGTAAATTTAGGTTCATAAAAATTCCATCAAAGTCAAGTCACGTGTTTTTAGCATCTGTATATGCATAAGATGAAGGGCTTTATAGTTCTTATGTTACGTTTAGCACTTGAGTTTTTATGATCAATAAAAAAGTCATTAGTTCGAATGACACGCCAACGCAAATAGAATGCAGAAATAAGTCAATTGCTTACCATCTGGCTGGAATCAATAAGATCATATCAGTAAGTGGTTTTAATCCTTGCTTTTAATATTAAGATTTAATTTTAATCGGATAAGTTTTTAGCTAAATTGGTTTTTTGTGAGGATGTTGTATATAGGACACCACTATACTATCCTTTTTTATCAATTAATTGAAAATAAAAGAAATTTATAGCACAGGATATGAGCATCAAGATGGCGTCGTATGAGTTGAGTATATCTAGTGTCACTCTTTCTGGAAGGACTTTATCCCTTATTATTCTTTGATATTATACATAAATCCATTCAACTTGACTATAATTTCCGGTACTTTAGTAATATGCCAACCGCAAACAGAATCAAGGATCTCACATCATAAATACTCCTGCAAAGGTTGTACGAATAATAATTCGTTTTATTCTCTGACAAAATAATTTCTCCAGAATGGGAAAATATATTGTCAATCATTAACCGCCTTTTGGAAACAAAAAAAAAGAAGAAGAATATCGATGATGAGAGAGTATCCGTTTGGCTACAATGAATGTTGTCTATAAAAACAAGGGATCTGCGATAACAGAGAGATACTTTTGCCATTTGTTGTAGGTTTATGGCTGTCAATAAATTTTTATCTAGCTTTTTTTTTCATCTTCTTGTATTCAGGGACAATAATCTAGGGCTCTATAGCCATGTTTATCATTCAGGTTGTTTGGTTTAGTTGTTACGTTTGAGTGCTTTGGTTTTGTGAGAATTTTTTTTTTCGGCTGAAGTTTTATGGGCAGACTATTAGGTGCTCGATGGCAGGTCTTCCGTTTGTATGTAGTTGAAAGAGTTTTAATAGGTGACATTCTGATAAAAAAGAGTAAACACTTTTGAGAAGGTGTGAATGATTGTCATAGTATGTACCTATACATTTATTTTTATTTGTTTTGTGAATGTTTTTCTAATGAAAAAAGTACGTATACGCCTGAGTAACCCAACACTTATTTTTTTTTATTTATCAACCTTTTGTTGCTTTTTTTGTTTTTTTTTTCTTAAATAATATAACATAAAGCCAAGACACTAAAAACTTTTTATTTAAGTCTAATTAAAACAAGTTTTTTCATACGCAATTTGTATTTTTTTTTCAATTCTTCAATTAATTTTTATTGAACTTTCAATTGCAATTTATCTTAAATTATTTACTTATAACTAGTACATAAAATGATATTTTTTGGATTTGTTGGCACATAGGGGGGGGGGGGGGGGGGAAGGACCTTACGTTATACAATGGCATGTTTTTAGGTTACAGAATATACGAGTATATATTAGGTAAATGAATTCTTAAAATAAAAGTCATTTCACTTTGATGGTCTTGGGGTGTTCCGTCCCGGTTGTCAAGTTGTGGTGTCAGCCACGGCTAGGCTCACTGGGTGCCAGCATAAAAAACTTCTTCTTCGTTGTCCGTTGGTTATAGCAAGTTCTTATCCAGGATATCCATAGCACAAGGGTACCTGGGTTCGGGATGTCGTTGTTGAGTGGTCATCCTTCTCATCAGCTGATTTGGGTGGTTGGCGATACCTCCTACAAATTTTTTTGATGATTGTAGCAAGTATTTGTCCGGTGTCGTGATTTAAGCTTCTTTGTTGAACCGTCTATCGCTAAAGTGTTTTTTCCGCTGGCGGTCGAAAAAAGTCCGGTGCAAATCCTTAGGATTCTTTCAAATAGTTGTAGCTCCTTCATTGCTGGCTTTGAGATGGTAAACCACACAGAAAAACTGTAGCTGATGATTGGTCTAACAAGCTGCTATAAAATCAGGAGTTTCGTTGGCTTAATTAGTCCAGTTCTTCTCATCATCTAATACTCTTGATTGATGATTTGTAATTTTCTAGTTGTACGATGAAGTTCCTGGCAGAGAGAAAAGAAAAAAGAATTTTTATTAGTAATGATGGTAAACCTTGAAGATACAGTTTAAGGATAAGGGCTTCTATCCATTCACTGTCGAATACTTTCTCTACATCTAGAAAGCGGGTGCAGTGTCGAGTGGTTTTCTCGGAAGCTGAACTCTTTGTCAGCAATGATGTTATTTTCCGTGCAGAATTTCCTAAGCCCCCTTAGTATGACTTCTTTCAGGACCTTGATGAGATTGTTCAGGAGAGATATTGGCCTATAGTTGGAAACCATGTTCCTGGGACTCTTCACCACTCTTCACTATATGAGGAAGTTTCTTCAGTATGTAGTTTGAACAGCCATCTGGTCCAGCTAACTTCTTTGGTTTGGAAAGGCCGATAGTTTCTGCTACTGTTCACTGGATCTTTTACGCAATTTGTATCAAGTTCAGTTTAACTAACGTGGATATTTTGACAAAACACCACTGTTAACTATATTCAACAAGAATAGAATTCCTAATCATTAAGCTGGATTTTTTTTGACCGGGGCCAGGTTAAGTTTCTATAGGAAGGTTTTTTATAATACAAATTCTATATAATACTAAAGTACTATCAAGGAAATGCTTGGCCTGACAAAAATTTACATCTTAATGATTGATCTGGTTGGATATAATTTACAGTGGTGTTTTGTCAAACAATCTACCTAAGTTAAACTGAATTTGATACAAATTGCGTATGATAAAGGCCCTCACTATGTCACTGATAAGTCCAAGTGAGTAAGCTGGACGAAACACCAATTTGTAGGACCAAAGGATCATAATTCAACGAGTCCAATCCTAAATCCTAAGTTTTTTGATTTATTCCAGTAGTACTTATGTAGAATAGAATTTGAATTTTAAAAGAACTTTCTTATAAAACAAGTTTTTCATCATTCAAAGTACGAGTATTTTCATTTTATATGATTCAAAGTGAGTTCCCTCATTGGCTGAAATTATGAATACCGAGAAATTTGTCCGTTTAAGAAAGGCGTTCAGTGTCCACATGTTTAGGAAAAAGTAAATTGTATATTATTTATTCTTAAACTGTTGACTCTTGTATTAGAATTTGTTTACTACTTGTGCTCCTTGATGCTGCCAGATTAAAAACGAGAGGACATTTTTACTTTTACTACATGAAAGTTTTAAACATTGTCGAATTGATTTCCACTTTCAAAATTCGACAATTAACATTTAGTTTAAACAACTTTTATCACTTTCAAAAATGCCCATCTTTTCTATTGGTATTCTAGGCTGAAAATTGCCTTCCTTGTAATAAAAGACCTTGCGCATTGTTCTTATACAAAGGGAAGTCACCCGATGTATACCTATATAATTAAATCCTTATACCATTTTCTTTAACAATAAGCTACCGTAATTAAATTTACAAGCGTAAATTGCAACTAAAACTTTGCTAACAAAGTTCACATCAAAATTAAGGACATATTACGCTATCATTTTCGGTTTCATGCTTTCATTAGCATTAAAATTAGTGGGATTTCTTAATGGATTGAAAGGTTTTGTGTTCTTAAAACTTCAAAAGGTGCGGTCTTAGAAGGCGATTGTGTTGTTTCGTTTTTGAAGAAAATCCTGTTGAGAGACAATGAAGTCCTTCAATTTCACAATGATTTTAAGTTTTATGGTCTAAGACAATGGTGCTGAAATGGATTTTTAACAACCAGGCTTCTTAGTATAAGTAAAAGAAGAAATATCCTTAAATAAATTGAAACTTGTTTGAAAATCAATACAATTAACTTTCATCAAGGCAAGAGATATATAAATGTAAAGATGGATTCTTAATATTGAAATTAATTATTATAGCATTAAACTTTCATCTCGGGCATCTTCTATATTATTTAAGCAAAGTGGTATGACGAAGATGTTATTTGAAATTGAACTTTCAAGTTGAGTGGTAACCTTTTGAAAAATGGATTAGAGATTCACATGCCATTACAAGATGGTGTGTAAGTCAATTGACACTTCTTGTGTTAATGATATTATAACTTATTCCATTAATTTTTAGTCGATTCAATACGAAACCACTTAAGTATAAGAACAAGGGGTATGGATTTCCTGATATCCATTGGATATTTGAGGAATACTTTACCTACAAATTATTGATTTTCAATATTTGTTTCTTTAAGGGTATTTATGTATGCACAGATGTATATAATTTTACTCCTGGAAGCATATGGTCTTACAAGAACCCATTAATTAAAACAACCTTCTTCAACTTAATTTCCTTTCTGTCTGTGAGAAATCGAGAATAATTTTTCTAACTTCGGTTGACTGGGTAAAGGCATAAGCCTTGTCTGATGTTTGTAGGAGTGGAGTAGATGTGTGTTTGCGTTTGTATGTTTATATATATTTTCAATGACGACATAAATTGTGTTCATTATTGTTATTTGTTATTGATGATCCAAAATTGCTGAAATAAATGTTTTGGTTCGATGTTAATTCTTATTCTCACTTCACGATTATAATAAAATAAATAAATTTAGTGGCGCAACAGCTCATGGAGAACCAGGGCCTAGTGACTAACAACTCACAACCATTCCTGTGTGCGTGTTGTTGGCAGGAATGGAGGAGACCTACACATGTTTGCCGAGTCCGAACGGCGAGATGAGAAGCACTTATTCATGACAAGCATACTCTTAAAGGATTTGTCAGTTCCTCGCAAAAGGTAGTACCTCGGAAAAAAACATTTCTGTTTTTAGGTGGCAGTGGCCGGGAATCGAACCCAGACCTTTGGCATGACAGTCCTACGTACTAACCATCATGCCACGAGGTACTACATTTCTTCACGATTATGCTTTTATTTATTGGTGGAATAAGTCTGATAAAAAAAATTCTATAAAATTATAACTCGAAACTAGTACTGGACTAGGTCAAAGTACATATGTACATACTTATTTAGTTATCTCGAAGTTAACTCAAGATCTTAATTGACTGGATAATGTATTAGATATTAAAAAAAATTATTTAGTTGATTTCAGTTTAAAGAATTATAAAATGTTCTAATAATTCGAAGAGAATAATTTTCATTAAAGTTTTCTTTATATGGCTACTTTATAAGATGCTCATAGATAAACTTAGTTGTGGTTTTCAGGGAAAGCTCAAATATGTATAAGAAGAGTAGGCGAAGCAGTGGGTGAATTTCTATTAAATTCACATCTTGTGATGAGGGCTCTAAGCAGCTAATTAAAACAAATCGAACTCTAGATCAGCGGTTCCTAAACTTTTTAGCTGTGAAACCCAAAACAAAAACAAAATATATTTTGAAACCCCAATACTTAAGTACCTTTCAAATGAGCTGTGAACTGCGAATGCAAATAAATTTACTTAAGCAATTCCAAGGCGAAATATCAACAAATTCTTGTTTAAATTTTTCGATAAAGTGACTAAAATATCCGGCGCAGAAGCCAAAGGTCCATAACGTGCTTTTGGCTCACTTGGGTGGTTTTGATGCCCATAAATGCATTATCAACTAATAACACACTAAAGTGGGCCGAAACCCCAGAGGAAAGTGGGTCGAAAGTTCATAGTTTTTTTAAAAAAGTGGGTCAAAATTCCATACTTTAGTCAAAAAATGCAAAAGATACTTTACATACACCCAACCTTGCACCCACCTCAAATCCAGGGGGGGAATATGCCCTCCCAAACATACCTCACTGTTTATCCGCCGTATTTTCAGGTGCATGTACTGTATTGATGAAAAACTCACGCGAATAAACAGTGCTGCTTGGGCTTACTATAGGATTTGGGGCAGGTGCGAGGTTGGGGTATGTAAAGTTTCTTTTGTATTTAAAAAATTAGGATTTAAAGGATCTTCGAATTTTTCCTATATATCCAACAATAATATTAACTGTTTCATTTCATATTGTTATGGACTTTTGGCTCATCTAAGTGGTCCAAAACTCCATAAACTCTAAGCCAGTAGGGCATACGAATTTTTCCGGACTTTTGGCCAACTTAGGTGGGTTATAAGTCCATAATGCATTTATGAACTTCTAACCCACCCAAGTGAGCTAAAAGCCTATTATGGACTTTTGGCTTTTGGACTTTTAACCCTGCGCCAAAATATTCTATCTACAATTTTAAAAAGAAAACACGTCCTTAATTTAGCTTTAATTATTGAATTTAGCATTTTTATATTTTATTTTCTATCCACCCAATTTTCTGCGAACTGTCAAACACGTATTTGCAATCCACAGCATCAGGGTGCATTCAACAAATCTTCAAATGAAAAATTCAATCGAGTTTAACTTAAAATTTTTGTGCACCAATTTTACTAGTTTCTTTTTTATGACAGTTGGAGACTATGGACGACCATTCATGTGAAAGAAATGTCGAAATTCGCGACCATTCACAATTTACTATTGCCATTATTCAAATAGTAGAGGTCCACATCGAACTCTATCATCAACAATTCCAAATCTAAGCTTATCAGCTTCAGAAGACCCCAAATGGGTCTGACACCTGTTAATTCCGATAAAGTCAATTACCAGGCAATCCACTTCAATGAGTTATACTTATGTTCAACGCGTACTCTAGAAGTACTCTCAAAAAAACTAGCCGGGCTTTCTAATCAACGTCTACACTAACCGGTTAGAAAATGAATTTCGAATAAATAATACCAGTGGCCAGTTATCAGCTATTGCTTCTCATTTTGATTCTTGATCTCTAAAGGCAACCATGGCAAAGCTTACGGACTCTAACATGATTTGAAGTGATGGAAACTCCACATAAATCAGCGTTCCCATTTCTTATACATAGAAGTGAAAAACGTACATAGTTTCGTTGGATAGGTACCTACTAATTTTGAGATCCTCATCAGTGACATGTATCATTCAATGAAAAAGAAGGCCACCGAGCAATGATAACCTGCGTATGGTTAGTTGTGATAGAAACGCTGAATCATAATGGACAATTAAGGAAGGAGTTGACCTGCTTTCGTCGGATTAATCCTGGCAGCGTCAGAATCTTTGGTTAAATTAAGTAAGAATATGAGGATACATCGCAAAATGACATCAGTGCAGAAATCAAACGAAGAACTACTCTGGCCAATCGCTGTTTCTTCGGGCTAAGAAGGCATTTGAGTAGTTAAGCCCCCTCTCAAAAAACCAAGGAGACTTTATATAAGACCCTTATCATCCCGGTCCTGCTGTACGGGGCAGAAGCATGGACTCTGTCAAAAACGGATGAGAGTCTACTTGGGTGCTTTGAAAGGAAAATTCTTCGGGTGATCTTCGGTCCAGTCTGTATCGATGGAGTATGGAGGAGAAGATTTAATAATGAGCTCTACGGGCTATACAGCGACGTCGACCTGGTCAAAAAGCTGAAAATACAGCGGCTGAGATGGCTGGGTCACGTGGAGCGAATGGACACCTATGCACCAGCCTGACGAGTCTTCGAATCCACCCCTGATGGTCTGCGCAGCAGAGGAAGACCCCACCTAAGGTGGCGCACACAAGTGGAGAGCGACCTCAACCAACTTGGAGTGCGTAACTGGAGGCAGTTAGCTAGGGACCGAGCTGGCTGGAGGGGCTTGTTGGTTGAGGCCGTAGTCCATCCTGGACTGTGAGCGCCATCTAAAGTAAGTAAGTAATGAGGATAAGTTTTAATATTTTAAAAATTTTTATGTAAAAATCAAATACCAAATATCAAATGTTAATTGTTTTTCATTCACAATCGAAGGTAAAGATATTACAAGTTTTTCAAATACGATTCTATACAACTAAGAACAAATATCGCTAGAAAGCATAAAACTTCGAATTCATCTAATTATTTTCTTCTTTAAAAAAAATTATGACTAATGCCCTATGTTCGCACCAGTGCTGCCCATAAAAAAAGAAAATTGTATTCAAATTATAGTCATAAAATACGAGCACGTTAATCCTTAACTTACTTATGTATTTATTTATATTTAACTGTTTTCTGATATGTGGAATAACTGTATTCCAAATCACCACCGGTAGACTTGAATAATTATTAAACTTCAAGCAACAGGTGTTTAACGCATACAAAATAAAATCTGTATCCAATTCATTGAGTGCGCTATAAGAATAATGTTTACAAATAAGTCTTCCAATTTGAGTTATGAGATCTACTTAAAACACCAGCTGTCACATATATGTACATGTTCATTAAGGTGATGCTTAAAAAGGTCAGAATTTAATAAAAGTTGGTGTTCCCCCCTAATCTCTTACAAATAAATTTAAAAAAATTCCAGTTAAATGTAATCTCATTATTTTACCATTAACCCGGCTCTCAAGACGAAAGCAGTTTTAGAGCATGATTACACGATTCGTGTTTTCGTTCGTTTCGTTTTTCGTCTTTTTGACAGGTACCTTCGTGATTACACACAACCAAAAAAGTCTATTCGTTTTTCTGACATTCAAAAAATATGAGGTTCATTTATTGGAAAATATAGGGAAATAATAATTAAAAATATTTTTTTTTAAATCATTTCTTTTACAATCTTATATCTATTTAATCACGAAAAGCTATTTTAAAGCTCATTATTAAACGTTTATAAGCATCCTTCGCCTCTACTCATTTGTCAAATCATAAACGTCAAAGTTCAACCAGAAAAAATCTTAAAATTTTTATACGTGCTTTCGTTTTTTCATTCCCCCTACATTTCTACACTCCTCACCAAATGTGGCAAAAAGACGAAACACGCAACGTCCGAAAAAACGAATCGTGTAATCAGGCTTTTATATGAGAAAACACATGTTAAATGTTCTATAAACCGTTGAATTCTCTTAACTTTTGAAATTGATAGAAAAATTTCAATATTTGTATAAATGTTGTCTTTAATGACTACATCTAAGATTGGTAAACATTTTTTTGTTGACGTTATCAATTGTTGACAATTCTATCAATTATTACTAAAGTTGTAAAAAATTCAACGTTTTATATGAATATTTTACATGTATTTTCCCATGTAAAGCTGCTTTTGTCTTGGGGGCCGGATTAACGGTAAAGTAATGAGCTAAAATTTTACAGGATTTTTCAAAATTTATTTGTAAAAGGTTAGGGGGCGCACCAACTTAGATTAAAAATGACCCTTATAGGGTTCACCCTAATGTACAAAGTTGTTGTTTTCAGTTCCCCAGAAAAATGTAGGTAACATTTTCTTTTTCAAAAATAAAAAAAGAATACTTTATTAATGACATGCCTTTTGCGTATAAATTGCTTTTCCACTATATTGCATGATGATATTTTTCCTTTCAGGGAGTTTTTTTTACACTCGTAAAGTCATTTCATTTTTTTTAAAGGCGAAGACCTTTAAGCAATGTAGCTCTCATCTATTAGATATATAAATAACTACATACTTTCAAGCAGTTCTTCTCTTAACCCAAGATAAACAGAAGCAAGGTAAGGTATGATTTCCTACTTTGGATACTATTAGATATACACTCAGCTCACCATTTTATTATTTTTGTGACGTCACGATCATCTTTTGCCATTTTTTTGCAATTTAAAATATAATTAAGAATAAGGAAAATCAAACAAGTTGTTTTTTGATCGATACAAATCTTTAAAAATAATATTAATTAACAAAATTTATTTTTATTGTGCTGATTTTGGAACAAAAGCAGATGATTGTGACATCACACACCTAGTGAGCATACCTTGCTTCTGTTTATTATGCTTAAAACAGATAAAATAGGTATAATTTCGGCATCCCATGAAATAAGGATAAATGAAAAAACTTATAATAAATGTTCAATAAAGTATGTACCAACATAAAGTAAACATCTCGACTGGAAATATGAAAAGCTGCTTAAATTTGTAATTTTCAGAACCAAGTAACATTATATAGACCGTGTTTCAATTAAAAAAATCTCATTTATGAATGCGGAAACAGAGTGTGAGAAAATTCGACAGACGCATTACTATAAAGTTTAAATTAATGCAGGATTTTTTCTTATAAAACAAAACAGTTGAATATTAAGTTCTTTTAAAGTTTAAATACACAATGTAATAATTCCACAAAAGAAATGCTGTTAATATACATTAATGACTTATTTACTTTTATCAGCTGCAAAACATCCAATTTTAAGTAATTTTATGAACATATTATGTAGGTTTACATTGACGTTCACATAATTTTAAACAACTTCCTTTACTTTCTTAATAGAATAAAAATCTATTAAAATTAAATGCCCTTATTGGGGTTCTGGAAAACTCATAAATCAAACCACACCATTAAAGTTATATCTCAAAACCAAGTGATGCTATTTTCATAACGACTCATTTGAAGAAATTAAAGATTCAAATAAATTGAATTGAATTAAAGTAGTTGCTTCAAATTAAATTCAAATGCTGATAGGGAAGGTTTTTTGTAAGTATAAAAGTTAAAAACATAAATATCGTAAGTTAAGGGGTAATTCTATATCTCTCAATAATATCGCATGAAAGTTTAATTTGGTTTGTACTAAAAAATTTCTACAGACAAAAATTGTATGAATTTTTGAATTCTCCTTGAAATCATAACATTTTTCTGTCATGAGAGTAAAATTCATTCATGTGTAGATAATGAAGGTTCGTTGCGATTTCATCTAAGTTTATTTTTTTAAATTTTGATTTAAAAGAAACTGTATCTAGACAGGGAAAACTTGTCAATTACTTTTAAGGCCCTCGCTACAAAATCTTATTTGATGAGTTTTTTTTATCCCATCTCAAATATCCCATATATGTATATAAAAAAAAAATATTTTCTACCTATCATGAGAAAAATTAAAGCAGGTATAAAATTTTTCACTATCAACATTACAGTTGTGTATTGCGAAATTGCCCGGTAGCTAACGTGTTGGACTATGGTAGTTAGAAGAACGCAGTATCGAATCCCAGTCGAGACAGCTTTTTATTTTGTTTTATTGTCTCTTTATGCAAAACGAAAAATGAACTAACGGACAAGGCCCTAGAGAAAATCGATAGTTACCCTTGCTAGACCCTTCTAGCATCAATGTTAAACTTTCTAGGGCCTAGTTCAAAACTAGATTATTTTTCCAGGTGGGAAACCCTTTAAATTACGTTTTTATAATAAATAATAAATAAATTTAAATACTTATGGAAATATTTATTTAATTTGTTAAGTTTACAAATATATTGACTGAAAAATAATTAACTTTTATTTACTTTTTTTTAGCCGGGTCACTAGTATACAGTTAAAGTGAATTTATTTTTTGTTTGAAAATTCAATAACTGGAAAAGAGTAAACGATTTTTTACAGTGGCGTAGCTAGCTTTTGATCTTAAGGTGGAATAAAATGCAGTTAAGAAGATGAAAAAATAAAATCGAGTTTCGCGTTTTTTTATTTGTGATGCCGATATGATTGATACGTTGATAGAACATGCTTTGTTCTGATTCGTATAAGTTTTGTTTATTTATGTTTATTAGTAAGCAACAGGTGAGGTTTTGGGTAGAGGGATTAGTCCCCTTAATTGCCCACTAAATACACCACTGTTTTCTTAAATTAAATGTTCATGTGTATATTATTTAATACATACTTTGACGCTGTTTAGATTGAGAAGATTGAAATCAGTTTCACGACAGTTTCTGGGCAAGAGAAGTGAGGAAATCAGGAACCCGTCACTTTTCTTGCCCAGAATATGACGTAAGACCGGACTCAATCTTCCCAATCTAAACAGGGTCTTTTTGTAGTACATACATAATTGTAAGTTGAATATATCAATTAAATTTTAAAACTTGTGTGATTTGTCATTCCTTTCCAAAGTATTATAGAGGGTGTTTTACGTGTGGTTTTCAATCTGGCATTACTTCTTCGAAGTTAGTCTTTTTGACAGCTGACGCATTTCACTGCATTCTGAAAAATACCTAAACATTTTTCACTTCGCTTGAGTAAATAAAATATGAAAAATATTTCTTGTGGAACAACATTTTTCGGTTGCCAATTTGTGTTCCCTAGAACTTTTCATTCTTGAGGAATCAATTCATTTTTCAGAGATGGTGAGTATAAACTGGCTTTAAATTTATAAATCCGTCTATAAAAATACAACAAAATTGCCTCTTCCTATTTTACTTTAAAATAAATCACGTTTAGACAAAAAATAAAAGATTTAATTCGTAGGTACATTACAAACATCTTGAAATGTTTTGAATCTTATTTAAAGTTAAAGCATTTATACATGCTGTTATTGATTCTTTCAGCATCTACGTCTGGTTGTCATGTCGGTCTCGAATGTTATCCTTTTTACATTGACAGACATTTATCAGTCAATAAAAAGGCAAAGATATGGTATATATACCTATGTAAACGTATGTGTATCGAAAAATTTAAAGAAAAGGTATGCTGTCAGTCACAATCAAGGACATACTCAAACTCTTTCTTAGAAACAGTCTCAAGGCCAGAAAGTTGATAAATTTATGCACAAACGGCATATGTTTAAAGGGTTGTGAATATTTTTTAAAACCAAATAAAATTTGTACCTACAACACATATTAATTTTAGGGTTCATGAAAATAAAAAAAGAAGATTTTTTACATATGAAACGACAGTTTAATAACCTGTGCGCGCTCTCATCAAGCACAGTAAACTTGTTCTCAGAGCAAAAGAAATTTGCAACAACATTTTTCCAAATGGCTGTCTAGCCAAAGATTGATAAATTTCAAGGGTTTATTCTAGGAAAACAATAATTATAATCTGTCAATCTGCAACTTTATCTTGTCATAGTAAAAAACAAAAAAAAAAATCATAAGGCATAGTATTCCTGCTGTAAGGCTTGAATTGCTCCTATACAATGTACCTACCTCCTTTTCTCTGACCAAAAGCATTAAAAATAAATGTGGTGCCGGGTGCCTCATCAAATTGTTATTCATGTGCTTTTTGTTTGTTTAACCATGATTACGGCCTCATTAAATCCGAAGAGACTCCTCTTCATCTTAAATTTGAGTCAATAAAATCAGTAGTAACAAACTTTAACAGCCAACTAGGTGGCACGCATAAAAATTTAACAGCAAAACAGAGAAATCATCTTCAAATAATGTAATGGACGGTCATCAATGCAAAGGCAGTTAAATTACAATGATGTGCTCAAATGCTATAAATATTATACTGTGAAGATAATACAATTCAAGAAAGTGGTCTCAATTAAGTAAAGGGTAAAGTAGTTTATATATACTTTAAAGTTTTTATTTTGTTGATGCAAATGGGTTAAAAAAGGTTAGATACATAAGTAAAATAGAAAATTATTTGAAAAATCGAGTACAATGTTCATTAACAGTCATATTATATACTCAATAAATCCGGTTTAAAATTCACACCTTGGTTAAAACGACCCTTAAACTTTTCACACTTAACTCACTTTTAACCAAAGTGTAAATTTAAAACCGGATTAATTGAGTATATGAACATTCTGCTCGATTTTTTAAATAATTTTCTGTTTTACAGCTTTAAAAGAAGGTAACTCCCTTAATAGTCTAAGAGAGATGTAAACAAAATGTCAGCTTGTGGTAATTAAGATTTGAGTATCGTGAGAATCAAAAATCAGGCAGAGTTAATTCTGAGCTATTGCTTTTGGCGGCGGTGGGTGGTTAAAAAAGATAATTTTCCAATTTTTTTTGTGAGTGGTATAATCACTTCAATTCATAATAAATACAGGAAATGACCTTCTCGTCTCAAATAATTACTTCCCAGACGTTATTCTTTCAGCTTTTCCGCACCAGAAGCCCATCAAAGTGGGCTAAAAACCTTCTTTCGATGTCGTCAGGTGTATAAACAAATATGCGACACACCAAAAAATAAGGAAAAATTTCATGACTGCAAATATATACACAGGTACATAGGACATTTGACTTTCATTTTCCCCCCTGCCAGAGGCTCCAAAAATGCTAGAAACCCAGTTTTTTTTATTTCAGCAGTATAACCAAAAGTGTGGTTTATCAAAAACTCAGAAGAAATCCCCTGAATAATGAAAGCCCCTTTTTTGATGCCAGAAGTATAACGAAAAGTGTGTTACGCCACAAAATTAGGAAAACATTCCCTGACTAAAAATATGTCAGCAAACTTCTAAGTCGTAGTTTTCACCCTGCCAGACATCCCAAAAGTAGTGAAAAACCCCATTTTGATGCTCGAAGTAAAACCAAAAGTGTGGTACACAAAAAAATCAGGAGCCCGTAGTTATGGGCTTCTCGAGGGGGGAAAGCTAAAAGAGAAACTTCTTGGAAGTAATTATTTAAGACCGGAAGGTCATAACTGAAGTAGTTATATCCCATACACAGAAAATCAGAAAATCACGTATTTTTTTTTGGTGTCGGCTCTTCTACTATAGTATTTTGAGGTGAAAAAACAATGAATACTCGATCAAATATGAATGTATTCACATTTAAAAAGCGTTGGAGTGGCTCTAAAAAAATGTTTTTTTATAAATTAAAATTCTTAGAATATTTTTAAGCAAAGTTTTTAATGCGCAATTTTAAATTAATTATTAATATGGAAAATTAAAAATAACTGAGGTACAATTAATACAAATTGCTAAATAAAGATTTTTACAAAGCGTTCTTGTTAACATTACATTTATACTCAAAAGCAAAATGTTTCAAATTTAAAATTTGTAATTTACAAATACAATACATTTATTCAATTAAATCAAGGAACTTAAAATATTAGAGGAAACCTAATCATTTGAAGCAAAAATAATTATTATTCATTGTGACCAAAAAAGCCGAAAGAATATTCCACTTTTTAAAATAATTATTTTATTATATTTTTTATGCTATATTTGATTCTGTGTTTTAAATAATACATATACACATTATATCCAACAAATATGTTGTTTGCTGGCATTTTAACTTCATTTTATAGCACAAAAGAAACAACACCGAACAATTCATATTCAAGTCAATAAATAAATAATTTTGTCTGTCCTTAAAATGTAAATAGCAGAAGGATTTGAAAATAATTAATTTATTACTGAATCGAAGGCCAACCCAAAATATTATTCAGATTTCAGAAACCTTAAAATGATGAATAACGAAAAAGAAAACAAAATAACATTTTAAGACCTTTATTTGATGAAGCTACATACCTACTCATATTATTCTAAAGTAAATTATTAACTAGGTGACTAGTCTCTAAAGAGGCATTTCTTTTGATAATTAAAACCCTTTTTGACGCAATTAAAAATTCAAGGATTTTGGGTATCATGTGAAGTTTATGGAACTCTAATTAATTTAGAGATTCCATTTATGAGGAAAACAAATACCTTTGGACAAGGAATTTCAAAAAAAAAAAATGGTAGTAATTTTGTTTTCCAAGAAATATAGAAACGTTTGGGTGGGGATAAGGAATATAATAACCAATCAATAGTGTGGGATGTACATTGTACATATTGTGCTAAGCTTTCCCATATTTCATGGGAAAATAACCTTCATAAATATGAAGAAAGTGAACCTGAATTGGAGCAATGAAGGGAAACATCATGCCATATTGTCTTAGTGCTAGGATTGAATCTTCGTTTATCGACAGATAAAAAGCTATGTACTCGAACGAGTATAGAATACTATATCCATTTTGTTTATAAGAGAATCTACTTTATCTATTTTATGATATTTCCCTTCTATTGCTCACTTAATCATTGTCTTTGTCTTTGCTATAAGATGTTAATGTCAATAGTGGAAAGAGTTATTCTTAGTAGAATGTACGAATATTTGTTTTTTTTGGGCTGTTGGTTTGTTAGCTACGTTGTGATAATAAGAAATTGTACTATTTACACTCGTGTTTATCGATAGTACACTGACAAAAATAGAAGCTTTAATGAATATTATTATTTTTATCTGACACAATATGGCGCTTTCTGAAAAAAGATACACGATTAATATAAATGCCTAATAAATAAGTAGGTACTTAATACTGAGCAACATTTTTGTTTGTTGTAAGGACACGCCAAGGCCGCACTTCAATATTTTGAACTTGTTTAATTCCTGATTCCTGATTTTAGATAATTATCTTGATTTTATTAGAACATATAAATTAATAGTGAACTTTTTCAAACAAACTCAATTAAAGTTAATATTGCCAATGAGTTTATGTGTGTAATAAAATAATTTCAAAGATATTCCACTTTTATGAAACATTCTGAATACGATTTCCACGAAGGCTAGCTACCCAATGAATAAAGTAGGATTAATTTCTAAAAAGTATCAAATATGTTAACAAAATAAATACTGTTCATCTACAATATTCCAAGAAAGTTAAGAGTAAAGGGATATTAAAATTTATATGAAAAGTATGATTTTACAAACATACAGTTTCCAAGTTTTGTTTATAAAGTAAAATAAACTTAATAAGCTACTTGAACGTATACATTTCAGTATCAAATACCTACTACATATGTATGTATGAAGTTGCAAAAATTTTTTTTTATTGAATGTACGTACGAGTATGTTAAGCTTTTTTATTCAAATAAGCATGAATTACAAAAACAGAACTCATAAGTTATAACATATCTTATGTCAATATAGTAAGGTTTCATGAAGTAAAGGTTATTTTCCCTTTTATTTTTAGTTGTTTAAAAAATTAATGTTGGTGAATTTCGAAACGACACGTTTATTAAAAATAAAATATTTAAAGAGAGAAATTTGCGGAAGTAACCCTGCGACCACACGTGCCAGTACCAGGGCTGCCTGAAAACATGACTTAGCATGATTTTCATGTTTTTAAGACCTAAAATTTTTTTTTAAGTTTTCGGGTCCAAAATCATTTTTTTCTTAATTCCAAATGAAAAATTATTATTTTTTATAGTCACTTTGTAAAAATCAAGTACGTTGCAGTCTAAAAAAATTAACCCGACTAAGTACACATTTTAAAACAAACAAAGCGAAATGAAACTTGACTCAAATGTATATAACTACATTTGTGTTTCTTTAAAAAAGGAGCACATCCTATTATACAATTCTTCATTTTAAGCTGCTCACCACACTCACACACTTTCTCAACGAGAAGAATCCATACAAACCGAGAAACAAGTTTCTGGTAATTTTTTCCAAAGCTTTCTTTTTTTTTCTCAATTTTTTTTTGAGATCTCATTTTCCCCTTTTCACTATCTTTCAATTCATCACTGTGGATCATGATTTTTGAACTGGAATCATAATTTAAAACTATATATTTTTAAATTTCTAAGTAGCAGCACTGGCCAGTACTGGCTAGCCAGTTGGCTACATACATAGACTGTCAAATTCTTATTTATGTATTTGTGTTACCTAGATGGCAACTGGCCACTAAATGGCCAGCGTTCGTTCGGATGTTACTCAAATGGAGTAAGTCTACTCCGAGTTTAGGGAAAAAAATATAGCTACTACGATATACCGCTTTTTAAAAACACACTGACGCCATGCGACAAAACAAGCAAACGACCAGACAGTTGCGAATATTTTGGGCTGGTTCTGGAGAGCCTAAACTTATTTTTGTATAAGCTCTTCCAAACCAACGAGAAACATTCAGAAAGATAACGAAAATTTTTCCTGTCAGAATTAGTTAACATGGCGTTAATTGAGAAAAACTGTACTGAAGACTGATTCACAATGCGACGAAGAAACGAGACGTCGACGTGACGAGATCCCTTCGCAGTTGTTCTCCCTTAAAACTTAAAATAAGGAAATTATTCATGATAAAGCATTTCTCGTCATGTTGCGTCTTTTTTTTCAGTTTTGTAAGAAAAGGACTTTAACGAGACTATGGCGAGCCCAAAGCGAGATGATGGCAAAACATGCTCAATACCAAAAATCACGTGTAAATGTCATGGCGAGACCAAAGCGAGACCATAGCGAGAAAACCATGACATAGATTCCCGTGTAAACAGGCATGGCGAGACCACAGCAAGATGAGCTTAATGACCACGATACTGGAAACTACGTTTGGACGACCACTGCGAGAGATATGAGTCGTCGTCGTTTTCGCTTTAAGCCGAGTAAGTAAGAAAATTATAACAAACTTTTGCTTAAACTCGGTAGAAAAATTGTCGGTTTGATATCATTACTTGAAATTGAAATTTCAAGAAAAAGTGAATAATATGAAAGGACTTACCTTTACTGAAAAAGGAACTCTAAAGGCTGTTTTAAAGCTTAAACTCTAAAAAAAATAATTGCTCTATTTCTTTTGAATACATGTATATTAAGACAAAAAAAAAACTGCTGTAATTTAAACTTGAAATAAAATTTAAAATTCTTTCATAAAGAATTTGGTGTTTTGCAATTCGTGTTGCATGAACTTTACAATTCTGGCAATTTTCTATCCAGTTTCTCGGTTTTCACTAAATTATGGGTGGAGACCTATAAAGAGAGTCCACTACTTTTCTGCTTCCCACTAAATTACAGAAGCATTCAAGCCGTATAATTTGCCATTGAAATTCAAAGTTATAAGATTTTAAGCTTAAAATGCTATTTTCCTATATGTTTTTTCCTATATGTTTAACATTATAAAACCAAGGAAACAACTGTAACTGTCTCTAATCCTTTGCAAATCCTTGTAAAAATTTTTATACTCGTAAAATTAAGTTTCATTTTTTTATAGCATTATTCTGTTTATGTAATGTGTTGACATCTGAAGGTTAACCGAAGTGACTTGAGTTTTCAGTTCATCGTGTTATATCACATATGATTTTATCGACCCTGAATCTCATATGATGCCTTATTTAGCTTTAATATTGACGGAAGCTTCCATCGCAAACCATTCTATTGAGCCATTAAACGCCGCTGCGCGCCGCGCCGCCACCAGCCGCCTACAAAAATGTAAAATAATCCCTTCATTAGCCAGTAATCCATATCAGGGCCATAAGCCAGAAACCCTCATATTGGAACTTTCCAGATATATTTTTTATCTCTTATTGTGTATCCTTAGCTCTGACTTCCGTATAGAGGGATCCTTGTAACCTCGTAACCTAGTTTTTTTTTTATATTCTCTATTGTACACGCTTACTACATTATATCCCTTACATCAAAGGAATACTTTCGTATTCAAAGTTTGTACGATGGACAGATGGTTAATGCAAGTTTAAGGGCAGTTTTGTACTTCCAGGCAAATAAGAAAATATTGCAGTACTAAAACTAATGAATTGAGTTTTATGGCTTTACATAAAACATTCATTCATTACGAATGGAGATAAGTTTAAAACGATTATAATAACATCTTAGATTGTCTTTTTTTTTTTTTCTTTTTTTCAGGAGCTGCTTTGTATTTTTAAATAAGTAGCTAAACACGATAAGAAGATAAAGGTTCGACTAACGATATCCGATATCGTTTTGTATTTTCTTTTTTTTTTTTTCTAAAACAAATTACATAATAAGAATAAGTGATTTCATGGATTCCTTGGAAATGAAAAGATTATTTTTTGAAGCAATTTATCTTTGAGTGCTGAAAGACGTCGTCGTCCTCGTCAGTTGGAGCACAAAAAAGCTAAGACCCTCAGAAACCATATGTCTCCACATGGAATCGTCCGCAAATCAAAATAAATCTCCTTTGAGTGGATATTTTTGCACAGTAAATCAGTTTTTTTTTGTTCTACCTAGGATATTGTCATCACACATATACTATTCGTATCATCATCATCATCATCACCACATCATTCCTTCGGTCTAGCCATAGATTTCCTTAATGATGCTCCTATCAACAGAAAAAAACCTCTCAGGAAATAGAAGTTTTTTGAATAAAATGTACGACTGGATCGCACTTATTTGCTCTTGTTGCTTGCAGCTAAATTACTTGATGAAGTTTAAGAAAAGGTGTAAAAGTAGACAAAATTATTTAAAAGTAGTTTTTTTCAAAGAGTTTTTGATACTAAATAATGGTTTGTAAGACTTTAAATATTATTTCTAGACATAAAAAGTGACCCACTGAAAAATTATAACAAAATCGGTCCAGCAAGATAAACGGGAATAATCCAAAAATAAAGTAATTTTCTCACAAAATATCAAAAACCTGATTTCCACTGTACAAATTTTATTGCAATTTCTAAGAACATGGATGTAAAGTTTAATCAAAAACTGTAGAGCAATTTTCGAAAATTTCTTGAAAATGATATATTTATTTGGGGTAAATACTCGAATTTCGTTTTTAAACGAAACCAATATGTACCCTTAGAGCACAAATATTTGTGTGTCTGTTCATGATGGATATAACTTTATATTCATAAATCAACGTAATGCGCCTCTAAGGAATTCTTTGCCATTTTGGAATGGAACCAAAATGATTTTGAGATTTAGAAGAAGTTTGTTTGAGATATATTTTGTTGATTGTAAAAATGAGAAAATATGATTTTTAGAAGTTTATCATTTGAGATGTTAGATATTAAAGCAGCAGTTGTTTACTGTTTACTAAGAAAAATGTATCTACTAAGAAAAAAATGTATCCTAAAATCAAAAATATGGTAATTTAAGAGAACTCTCCTTTTAGAAATAAAATTAAAAATTCTTCTAGGTTGGTATTTATTATATGTATTTTTTTTTTAAGTTTACAGAAATAAGTTTGCTTTAAAGCAAATTTTTTGTTCGATTTTTAATTTCGCCATGCCAAGGACTATTTGTATCTTGTTTTTTTTGTGAAGGTTTTCATCGAGAGTGAGTAGTACCTCGTGGTATAATATTTAGAGCATTGTTCTAGCATTAAGTTATTATAGTTTAATTAAGAGCACCCGATTGGGCCAGTAAGTACGTTTTAAGATATTGATAAGTAGGCTTTAGTTTTTATAAATGTTTGTCTTGCTTTAAGATAGTTTTAAGATTATGAAAAAATAAAAATGATTTTATAAAAAAAGAGCATTGGTTCGGCATGCCGAAGGTCTGGGTTCGATTCCCAGTCGCTACCACCTAAAAACATAAAT
This sequence comes from Dasysyrphus albostriatus, assembly GCA_946251815.1. NCBI lineage: Eukaryota > Metazoa > Arthropoda > Insecta > Diptera > Syrphidae > Dasysyrphus > Dasysyrphus albostriatus. The sequence goes on from OX276336.1 coordinate 148,307,160, forward strand.
ATTTTTTCCGAGTTTCTGCCTCTTGCGAGGAACTGAAAAATCCTTTAAGAGTACACTTGTCATGGAAAAGTGCTTCTCATCAAGTCGTTCGGATTCGTCAAAAAACTGTAGGTACCCTCCATTCCTGCCAAAAACTTTCACACAAGAACGGTTGAGAGTTGTAAGTCACTAGGCCTTGGTTATCCACGAGCTGTTGCGCCACTAAATCTGAAATTTTATGTCTTTATAAGGAAAATAAGAAAAAGGACTTAAAATATGAAAATCTATCGTTGTGTGGCAGAACAGCACTGATAGTAAACTTTACATGCGGTTTTAAATGGACGTGAGTAGTTTTGTGCGATACAGCGGGGGAATTGCGTGGAGAAAAAAAGTTATGGCACAACTTGTTGGTGGGATACATCGGATTCGGAATGTTGGATTGAGTTTTTGTTTTTGAGCTTTTTTTACTGTTTAGAGTGTAAGTTCTGTAATTTAAGGGAGCTTTTTTGTGACTGATGAAGATGCAAGATTTGGTTTGGGTTTTTTTCCTTTTTTTCAACATCTCTTGTGCATGGCAGTACAATTTAAGAAAAATTGCACAGTTTGTGATTTAGGATAATCAACAACGCTATGGTTCTAACTTTTAAGGACCAGTTTTTTAGTGCAATATCATACTAGACTTGGGGTTTAACTCGAGTTCATGCTTTTTTTAGTCATTTTAAGCTCCGAGCTAACACCATTTAAACAGGACTCGTTCAAACGATTGTAGTAAACGACATCATCAATTTATTTACTTCGTATAGTAACACAATCGTGTCGTCCAGTCGTGTCGTTCTATATACAGTTTGAGAGCAACTAAAAACATCAAAAAATATACTGAAAATAAAATTCTGTTGTCAAAACTGCAATATTTGTCGTTTTATTTGAAATATCACGTTGTTTTGAACATTTATTTGCAATATTGTTTGTTAAAGTTTGAATTCGTAGATTAATTGTTTCTTACAGTACGCAACAATACAACAATAAGGTCTTAAAGCAGCTGGTAAATCAGAGTGTCCACTTAAAAATACTATAATTTTGGCCTACAAGCGGCACAGTGTTAAATGTGAATATGAAGATACAAATATTTTTTGACAGATGCATGTTAAATATATTGAAATCTTTAAAATGTGCGATTTCTGTTGTGGCACCATCTCGATTGCGATAGTGAAAGGCGTGAAAAGATAATATCCATAGTGCCTTACTTCGATTTAAATAAATTTTAGACAACTAAAATATAAAGCTAATCCTCTATTAAAAAACTTGGCAACACAATTCGATTTAGCTTAGTCAAAACGACGATCGTTCAATCAAATCTTGTTACCCAATCCGGGCCCTGTTTCTGAGTTAACTTGATCTCTGATTTATTTCAGAGGCCCTTATCAATCTTTAGGAAAAGGAACCAACTACTTAGCAACTGTAAGGAGTCAAATGAGCCATGTGTGTGGTCTTGAAATGTGAATTAGTCATGACTTAAAATATTTTCCTACTGATATTGAAATGTTTGGCTACATAAGATATAAACAATACCTAGTAGTTAATTTTTAATGACAACTTTTCTTGAAGTTCGAAAAAAAAAATCAATACTTACCTAGCATAATGAATAGGGATGCATAAATAAATGTCCTTAAGCTATGTAAGATCCTTAGTTTTGTATAATATATGTAACTTTATCTTACTGATGACGACGCATCAATAACCCGCAAACTTTGCAAATTCCCAAGGGACACATGAAAGGACCTCTAGCTGATTTTATTGGATCTAAATACCATAAACTCGTAAGTAACTATTTTTCCACTTTTTTATTTATCATCAAACATTAAAATGCTATAAATGTTCATCCCTTATATATTTGTGCGGTTAGAAAGTCAGGAAAATTCAAGAAAAAGATAGTAATAAAAAGGGACACAATTTACGACTTACATAGATCAACCATGTGATTTCATAGTTCATTCAAAGCATTCAAAACGATTAAATATTTTTTAACGACAATCTCGTCTGGTCAAGATAATATGAGTAAACACAATAATCTGAAGCACATTAAATGCACTAAAATCCTTTCCCACCTAACTATAATGTACACACAAGGCTATTATTATTGCTGTCATAAAGAAAGAATCTTCTTAAGTCAGTAAGCAAAAAAAAAAAAGACACCCAAAAGTTCACAGACCGAAAAAGACTTCTCTCCCCACTCTTTGCAATACAATTTAAAATTTGGTAAGTTAAAATTTTTTTGTTGTCATTTTTCGTAGAAAACAATTTTCTCCTATATATCATCTTCGTTTTGGGTGAAAAATGATCCACCCTGGTAGATACAATTTCAGTCGAAAAAATATCTTATTTTCAGCTAACATGTTTAGTTATTTATTCTGTTTTCATTTTCGCTGACAGATATAGTAATTGGAATCTGTTTTTGTGCAGTGCTGCAGATCTGGGTTTTTGAAAGTAATAGGTTTTTTTAAATGAAAAAAGAAATTACTAAATGCGGTTTAAGTAGATAGAAGTTTAATTTGTATGGTAAAATGACTGAAACAATTTGCTGTATAAGTGTATACTCTATAGCTACCCTTGTTACTTTAACTGTCAACATTATGGAATTGATTTATTTTTGTATTACGCATAACAGTGTAATGAGAGTTCAAATTTAAAATTAATTTTTATACCCAGAAAAATGAACAGAATTTTTAAAATATCATTTATCATTTTGCCTACACGCACAACAGTTAGTTCCTTTTGGTTCACCAGTTTTTAGCAAATTACACCATCTACCTCCAGTTCAACAATCCACTTAATTATTTTTGGTGGTTTAAAGAATTACCCGAAATTATTGGCTATTACTGCAGATTATATATCCCGCTGGGCCAATTTATATATTTCGGTGATGATGTTCACCCTCCCTACACTAAACAGGAAAATCAATACTTAAATAATGATGAAGGGCGTAATTTTCATTTAGAATGTCCTTTATCCTTAACGAGGTTGGTATAAGCTATTGGATATAAATGAAAATAGTCATTTTAGCTACATGTATCTAAATTTATTAAACATACGAGTACATATATAATTAATAGCCTAGTATAATATTGAAATAATTATTGAAAGTATGTTTTTGTAATTATAGTTCAATTGGTATGTTTATAAAAAAGTTGAAGTATTTATGAAAAATTATGGAGAAGACTGTAATTAACGTGAATTTGTTTAATAAATAAGAAGGGCACTCAGCTTCGGGTTGTACAAAATTGAAATTAAATGCATTGGACTATCTCAAAATCATTTAAAGGTCAAAAGTAATTGATTACACACTTGTTTACAAAATTTAAGGTCATGGTAGTGTCCTAGTTCTCTAGTTTATTTTAGGGTCACTGAATATAAGAATATCTTTTTCACAGTGTTTTGAATAGAGCGAATTTCTTACAAATACCTCCCCAACATTTGTCGAGTCATTATTGGTATTTTAGACGGATTTCCAATTCTCATTTGCAAGGAAAAAGAAGGGCTTACAAAGAACTGGATAATGCCCTTAGACAACATTTTGTTAGTCAAAAATTGTATTTTAGGGCATAATCTATTAACGACCGGGTTGCACGAATCTTATTCGTATATATAAAGACATTGAAATTCATGAGAGGCAAATGTTTAAAAGCATGAAATACAATATTAAAATTATCTATCTAAAACAACTGGTTTGATAGTTTGAGTTGAAAAAGAGAATATCATCTAAATTTTTGATCAAATAAAATTTTATGGAAAACAATAATTCAAAATCGTTGGAACGGTTTTTGAAAAAATATTTTTCTATCCATATATTAAATTCTTAAAACATGTTGAAGAAAAAATTTTGATTTGCAAATCTACATTATTTATTTATGTCCAAATAAAAATTAAAATTCAACCGAAGTTCCAAAAAAAACTGTCAACCTGTTCTTGTTTTTGTCAATCTGTTCTCGAAATCTCAATCTTTTTCAAGCTTATTTGAAATTTGTAAGCAAATTTAATCTCAATCCGTTCAGACGAAAGAGACAAAATAAAAAAAAACCTTCTATGAGAGGTACTATTAAAAGTTGCCAAATGTAAGTTTTAATAATTTCTTCTAAAATCGTAAAATCCATTTTTTTTCTAAATAATATATTCTTCTTAACAGTTTTTAACATTTGTATGGGAGGTACCGTTATTTTTTAATAAAAGCAACTGACATAAAGTTTTTTTTTTTAAATTTCCAATTTCAATCGAAATTTTGGCAAACAAGTTTTTATAACATTTTAATAATATTCCGTGTCAAAGTTTTTTTTTAAATTCAATTTTTCAAAAATGAATTTCAGTTTGAAATGTTTACTAATAAATGCCCAAAATTGGCATACATTAAAGCTTTTTTTTTGAAAATGTTACGAGTATTTTATGTATAAAATATAAATTTTCAAGAAAACTATTCCACCGCTTTTAAATTTTGTTTTTGCATATATTTATTTATATTTACTACCTCAAGTAATCATATGTCTAAATTGCTTTAAATGCTTTATTTATATTTTATTTATGTTCTTTTTCTATAATTACTTGCATATCTTAAAAATTTTTAAGTACCATGCAACACAAAATCAATATTATAGAAATATTCTAGAAAGTTTGAAAAAATCATTTTAATACCGAGTTTCAAATAAATTGGCCATGTAGTTTTCAAAATTTTTTATTTTTAAAATTAACAAAAAAAAAAAAAAATAAAAATTTCTTAAAAGTACAAACAATGGTTTTTTGAAAATATTGGTTAACAAAATTATCGACTTATATTTTTTAGAAGCTTCTGTACAAACAAAATTATTGAAATAAAAAAAAAACTGTTTTGAAGAAAATCTAAAATATAAAAAATTGTTCATTTATTGCGGAGCCTGTTTTTGACACCAAAAACAATTATATACCAAGTTTTGAGAAATTCAATCCAGCCTTTAAGGCTGTAGCCGAACAGACGGATAGACCGATAGAATTGTGAGACCTACTGTTTTCGTCTTCCCTATCATCATTATGACAAGTCTGATCAAAATATCAATTCAATTTTTTTACGAATTCATTATATAACTTGCCGTATAGAACCTTGTCAATAAGTTAAGGTGTATATCGCATAAGTAAAAATGATTTTGGAAAATAGCGAACACCCTTATATACCTATATGTACATTTGAACGACATAATACGAATTGCATTTATTCACTTATTATATCGTCCCCTGATTGCAAGAACTAGGTAACTCAATTTTAAATTTTTACAATATCTCGGCAAAAACGTTATTTTTTGTGCGATTTTCAAGACTTTTGAGTTACCTAATTCTTGCAATCAGGGGACGATATTATAGTCCCTACATTAATCGTCCGATTTGAGCAACTCATATTTTTGTTAAAAAAATTATCTTCCAACGGAGTTAAGGACGCCGTAAAGTATTAAAAATGTATTTTTATACCCATATAGAGCAACCAAAACTATACACTTTCAAAAAATTGGCGTTTTTTTTAACCGATTCAACAAAACACAAGCAGCAACTGTCGGAAGAACACAAATCAGACCATTAAGAAAATTTACAGTTTAACTATGTCAATTAGCTAAAATACTAGTGAGATTTAATTCCAGTATCTGAAAAAAAAAATAAGAAAACGGTTTTGGTGTGCATATCTCGCAAACGCATTTGTGAAAAAAGAAATTTTTCATTTTCGTATTAAGCTATTTAAAATAAGTCAAGAAAATATATTTTTTTAAGGATTCTATCTTGACCCAAAATTTTGTAAAGTTGTTTAGGTAGTGTCATTTAACATATTTTCCAATTATCTGAGCCTAAGTTCTAGGTATGCACGGCGAAGCTTCTCAAAAGAAAAAGATAAATGTCTCAAACCATACACAATCTGGATAGAACAATGTTTTTCTTTGATACTTGAAAAAATTCCATTTCCATAATTAGTTTGTAGATAGTAATCAAATAGTCCAGTAGCCTTGTAGTTTCATACGACTGAGACCTTGCGTCAAATCCGGTAGTTCTTATTTTTTTGCTGAGTTATTTATGATGTTGGCCTAGTGATAAATCCAATTTTTCGACCTCGAGTGTCGAACGCAACCTTGGTAAGAATCCAAAAAACCGCGAAATTTTGTATGCACCATCTGTATAATAATAATAATATTTTTTACCAAGTTCGTGCTTTTAAACATGGTTTTTTGTAAATTTCAATTTTAATACATAATCGATCACTCGATTGACTTAGCGTTTCGTACCTACATATGTATGTAAATATGACCTTTAAACATATTACTGTGTTAATATTCTAAATTTCTACCGAAGTGTAAAAACAATCTACTACCTTATAGCTTAGATGTATACCGATGTATATTGCTTCGAGCCACAGTGGCAAGTTAGTCCGATTCACTCGTGCATTTATTTTTTTTTAACTACTCCCATGATTTTTAAAACTTTTAAAAATGTCTCTCCTCAGGTTCTAAAATTTTAATAAATTTCTTGCTTTTCCTTTAAATTTAATATTTTTATGGTTTTATGGTGGTTTTAATCAAAACCACTAAAAATTCACTTATAGTAGAAAATTAAATAAAATTTTATTTTATACATATTTTAAACAATCGTTATTTCATCAAAAATGGTACGTGAGCACTTTACAAACCTTTACCAAAGAAATAAAATAAAATAAAATACAGGAAAAGAAGCTGTCAGTATTTCTGTTGTGTCAGTAAAAAAATTGTGCATCTAAGTGGAATATAAAAACGAAACAGAAATTGGAAACATCTTCTCTATCCTGTCAGTGTCAAACCCCATACTTTTATTCAAATGTAAATTATTTTTTTTTGTGTTCTTCAACGAAACTTTTCATGGTAAACTATTAAAAAAAATCTGGCATCCAAAGAAAAATAACTTTTGACATAATTTCCAAGAAAATAAGAGGGAGTTCTTAGTTATTATTGCAAATTGTTTTTACACTTCTTTCCAACAAAACGTGAAGTGAAGCGCAGCATAAATTTAAGAAAATACAAAATAAAATACCTGTCTCAATTTTCCCACTTTGGATGCATTTACATATTTTATTTTTAATTTATCCATTTTTATGCCACAGATGAGAAAAAAAGTATACCTATAGCTGCTTTTAATGTTAAAATATAAATTCAATTCGTAGAAATATGCGTTTCGTACTGCACTTTTGGACAAATTTAAAAATTAATTAAAAGAAAGAAATTCTTACTAAACAAACGACCATATTATATTAATGAATTTAATTAAATAAAACAGTTAAGGTGAATAATTGTTGTTTTCAAATAATATTCGAATATACGGCTTGTTGACGAAAAGACCAGCAAATACCGCATTTGCAAAGCAAAGACAAACCTTGAACTGAAAGTCGGATATTTTTGAATTTTAAATTTTTTATATTTCGGTTGAAACTTGCGTACAGCACTGCAGTTGATGCATTAACTGCAGTGATGTGCGCAAATTTATTAAGAAAGTTAGTTAGATTGGTTTGCTGATTGAAAACTTAACTGTGCGCTCAGCAGAGAAAATTGCAGCTTTTGTCGAAACTGTGCTCCCAAATCCAAGAACCTGAACGCTCCAAAGATTTCAGCAAATAAACATCACAAAAGATAAAATAGCACAAATATTTATCCAGAATGGACTGAACTTTTGTACTTATAGCCTTTTAAAAAATAATTGAACAGATGGCCCCTTTTTAAATGTAGAAAAGTTGTTTCCTTTTCATGCTCGTATGATTGTAATGAAATGAGTAATCAGCAAACAAAAAGTTTTATCAAAATCAAAATTACTTAACGTGTGCAGTGCAGCTTATTCAAGCTTATAATTTTTAAGGCTTCTTCATTCAACATCTCCAAAGTAACACCCAAAATATCCTTATCCAATATACTCAGAAATTTAATGTCTTATAATAATACTCGTTATTGCCAATTTGCTTATTCAACAATTCATCTACAGAAGAATGCCTGCTCATGAATTTAAATAACTGTATATCCGTGAAACATAAAACGAAACGAATTAAGAAGCTCAACAACACATACTAATCAAGGGCTTATAGAAGAAAATCACAAGGAAAGGGAAGTGCCATATAAACAAACAACAAAAAGGCAACAAATTCTCCTTGGGGCTCTTAGCCGTACAAACCTTAATCCCACAACCTAACATCCTGAAACCCACCACCCGTACCCTCAACTCAAAATGCCCTCTTAACCAACACCACACTACCACGAAACGCGTCAAATCACATTAGTCTCAGAGTCTCAAGTCTGAGAAAAGTTAATCAGTAGCAAAAAGATGTCTCTGCGATTATTTTTCAGATGTGTGTTTTTATTTTGTTAAGTTTTATTTTCTGTTCATCTTTGCTTAGTGTCCTTGGAAGTGAAAGAGACATCTTGAAACGAAATCAGAACTCCCCTTCAAGCACAGAAATTTCGTATTTATTTGTTTACCTCCTGAGATAGCATCTATTCCTGTATGGGGATAAACTTTTGTTTTTATCGTGTGTGACTCAAATAATCCAATATGTTGAATACCAGTAGGTACCGATGCATAAAGTCCTAGCAAATCTGATAGTTTTGATCTGGAAACTATTTTTTGTTATGACCGGGAATGTGGTTTCTGGTTACGTAAGATGAAAAGCAATTGTTATTTTGTCTCAATGCTAGAGGGGAAGGGAAGAATTTAGATTACAGAGATTTTTAGAACAAAAGCATTGATAGTTTTTCCTTTTCTCTCTCTCTCTTGTCATGCTTATTCGATATTATAATGTCTCTGAAACAATAATTCAAATATACTATTTTTCTTTTTGTTTGTTGTATCCCCATAACAATGAAACAAAATTGGCTCTATATGTTTCATAAAAGGATTTATTTACTCCTAGAACTGACTTTTTGTATTGCAAAAGTTATTCATTACACTTTTGTCTAACATGAAATAGGTTGTCGTCGTATTTTAGACTATAGATACTAAGTATAGGTCCTCTCTTACTCTTATACAGTTGATATTGAGAGCAAATGACAATATTTAAGAAGAATATGTTGTGTTTCAGTCAGCAATATTGTATTTTAGCACCCTATAAGTTTTGTACTTATTTCGAACCACACAAACGTATGTATAAAAGGAGGGTTATAACAGACTTTAATGGTTCAAATAAGAAATTATGGCTTTAGTTTTTGTCAAAATTGATGCGTTCGTAAAAGTCATAAGAACTGTATTGGCTTCGAAAATAAGTTCTTTTCTTTAATGGAATGGTACGGGAAGAACTTACCCAAAATGTGTAGTAAATTAATTTTTGTTAAAGCATGATGTGCCTACTTAGTTTACTTGGTTGTATAGCTCAAGTACGTATGCGGATGTCTATGACGCCACAATACCGAACAAGATTTGATGCGAAGATAACACCGCAAGAGATTGGCAGGACCTTTGCAGACAAGTCTCTCTTAACCTTTCAGCCAGTACAAACTGCAGAAAACTGGTGGAAACACTGTCAACAAGCCATCAGAAGTGCCGCCACTGATGTGCTGAGTTTCACTAGGCGACCACAACGAAACCCCTGGTTTGATGAAGAATGCCAACTGGCGCATGCAGCCAAGAACGAGGCCTACCAGTAAATGCTGCAAACTAGACCTAGAGCTGCTAAGAGAGCAGCCCGCGAGCTCTACAGGCAAAAAGAAAAGGAGGAACGATGACTTCTCAGGGGGAAAAAGAGAGAGCATGCCAAGCGAAAGGTTGAGTCTATTTAGGACTGTAGTGGCAGGAGGGGGAGGTTCAAAAGTTCTACCGAAGGGTGCGACAATCTGCGCAGGGTTACAAGGTCAGAACGGAATCTCCGTTATGATGGTCTGTTACTACCACAGAGGTATCAGTCTCCCCAACGACGCATATAAAATCCTGTTATCTTAAAACCGTTTGTCAACGATCTGATCGTCGATCAAGTGTCCACACTCCAACAGATTTAGGAAAAAACCCAGGACTTTAAAATCGATACACTTCATCTCTTTATCGATTTCAAAGTCACGTATGATAGCGTAAACAGAGACGAAATATACAGAGCCACGTCGCATCTCGGCATCCCTGGAAAACTCGTACGCATGTGCAGGATGACGATGGAGAAATTTCGCTGCTCCGTCAAAGTCGGCAAGAACACCATCGAACCCTTTGATGTCGAGAAAGTTTTGAGGCGAGGCGATGCATTATCATGGGACCTCTTCAACATCGTGCTTGAAGCAATTTTACGCAACTCGCATATCAACAACAGAGGTACAATTTTTCAAAAGTCCGTTCAGCTACTTGTTTATGCAGATGATATTGACATAATGGGGGAACGAAGCGAGCTGTTACCGGCACGTTTGCAAGTATTGAATCGGAGGAGGCGAAAATGGGTTTGGCTGTTAATGGGGACAAGACGAAGTATTGCTATTATCGAGAAAGGAACAACTATGTACAACTTCGAAGTCTTCATGGACTTTTTCTACCGAGCTCCACTATTATATCGCTAAATGACATCAGTGTAGATATCAAACGAATAATTATTCTTGCCAATCGCTGTTTCTTCGGTCTAAGAAGGCATTGGAGTAGTAAAGCTCTTTCTCAAAGAGACCTTATATAAGACACTTTACTTCCCGGTCCTGCTATACTAAGCAGACACATGAAGTGTCAAAAACAGATGAGAATCTCCTTGGGTACTTTGAAAGGAAAATTCTTCGGGTGATCTTCGGTGCAGTCTGTATCGATGGAGTATGGAGGAGAAAATTTAACAACGAGCTCTATGGGCTGCGTAAGGGAGAAGGGGCTTGTGGGTTGAGGCCGTAGTCCATCCTGGACTGTGAGCGTAAATTAGTAAGTAAATCCTACTTACTTTAATCAGTGGTCTTTTCAGAATTTCGAAGATACTCCCAGGAATTGATTAAAAAAACTTTACCCCATCCTGCTCCATGTCTAATTCGCTATCTACAAATTTCAGTGTGAAACTCCGAGTGATACGTTGCTGTGAGTTTCAAATCTGCGAGACTTTGATTTGCGAAATTTTAAATTGCAAGCATTGAATTTATGAGATTTTAGTTGAAATCTGCGAGATTCTTCGGTGGGAGAGGTATAAATGCGATTAGGGTTTTGTCATTGCGAGATTATGAAAAACAAGATTTTTAATATGCAAGATTTCGTTATTCGAGATTTTGGTTTGAGTGGTATCGCGTACTGCTCCCAGGTATTTGTATTGATTCTTCTGGTTTATTTTTTTTTCTTTAGCCTTATCGACTTGGTTTTGGTATCTCATTTGATGCAAAATTAAAAACTACACGTACATTTTTGTTTACCCCTCACCCCTCCCCTACCAAACTTAAAAACACCCTTCCACGCAAAAAATTTTCTTAAAGTCCTTTGATTCTTGATTCGCATGGTAAATGAAACGTTTTCAGTTAGTTTCATGAAGAGACGATATTTTTTTAAAAACTTTTTGTACCTATAGACTTTTACCTGTATTAGATATTTGCGGCTGTGTGTGGCAATGGCGATTGCATAGATACAACCATATAAACTCAATGAGATATGTACCAAAATGCGAATGTAGTGTAGAAAGTCTAAACACAGGTTAGTTGCTCGAAAATAGCAAACTTTACAACCAATCTTTGAATTCTTCTTAAAAACCTGTAAAAGAGAATTGCTGACTTGACAACTATTTGTAAAAGGCCTTAACAATCTTTTTAAAATAATTATTAAAACTGGCTGTCAAAACATACGAGTATTACTTATATAAAAAAACTCAAGTTTAAAATCAATTTTTACAAGAAATCTTTATTTTTTTAAGAGAATTTATGATATTCGTTACTTCGAACCTAATTACATATCATGTAAAAGAACTCGGGTCCATATTTCTCTTAATGCATTTATTTTTCTTTGGTAAGGGAATTGAAAAACCATAACTTAAGCAAGCTTACCACAAACTGCTCAACTGATCCTTTTTCTTACATTTAATAATAAATCAGACCAATACCAGCTCTCGTGTTCTTCTTTATTATATACTTTCTCTTGCCCATCCCTTGTCTAAGGAGAAGACTTTTAGCTTTACTTACTAGTTGGTGTCGTTTCAATGTAAAGTGCACATTTCCCACAAGCTTTTCCCTAGTTATTTGTCATCCGATGAAGTTCTATTCGTGGTCCCATTTGCGGGACGAGGTGTTGGTATCTAACCGAGATTAATGCTTCCCAGCGTTGCTGACCAAGAAATATTCGTCACCAAGAGTAGCTATAAAGCTTCGTTTTTTTTTGCCTTATATTCTTTATTTATTGGACGCCATTCAATTACTTTCCGATAAAGAGCAGAATGTGCCATTTCCCTAAACAAACCACACAAGAAGGATCTTGGTTTTTCAAATGAATTATATGTTTGCACAGGAAACAAATCGATTGCTAAAGGACATCATCGTTTTGTGTTTAATGTTGCTGAGTAATTAATTTAATATTAAATGGGAGGATGGACAAATATTCAATAGAAAGATTCCATCGAGGGAATTTACATTGGAGACAAATCAAGCACTTTTGCTGGTGGTAGATGAAACTGGAGCTCTCTTAGTAAATGGTAAGGGCAAATGAGAATACTTATAGTATAGCTTAACTGTGTGAGTTAGGGATTCCAAAAAAGATTTTCGTATGAATTCAATCGATATGTTTTTTTCTCAAGAAATCCCCAAATTAAATTTATGTATCAATTTTATTTGGATAGTTGATGTTTTGTAAGAACATTAATATTAATCTTCTTTGAACATATTAGAGAACAAAATTACAACTGTAATTGAATCCATTTTTCCATCATTTAGTAATCAGTATACGAAATTAATGGCCTTATTAAAAACAAAAATGAAAACAAAATGAAGGATAAAATAATAATAAATTGGATTTGGTATTATTTTTCCAGATATAAGAACGACAGTTTCAATTACCTTTGTTCCAATTGAAATTTTCCGAGAAAAATTTGATGTAAGGAATGTTCATGTTGAAGTTGCAAAACATTTCCGTTATTTCATAAAACAATAGATATCATTACCAGAAAAGAAGCTGAGGATAGTAATCAAGGAAAAAAATTATGGTTTGGCAAATAACTTTAAAAATTCTTTTGGGACTTTTTATTGTTCTTTGGTTTCTTATAAGGATGACTCAACTTGATGCTGATGGTAATAACATTGATGGAAATAACCTTCAAACAACAATGACATTAAATTATGGATATAAAATTCAAAGAGTTTTCTTTTTAAATCGAGAAATACATATATAAATGTATACAAAATATGAATAGTATACCAAAAAAAAAAAAAATTAAATAGAAAATCAATTTAATATTTAAATATGTACAATTGTAAAGGGTTTTTCAACACGGACGCTACAAAAGTAGAGCGACAGGGACAGCAAACGACGCCATGTTTCTTGCCGCTCTTTTGACATTTCTCTTCAGTAAGGTTTGCCATTTCATGATGGAAAGATATACGAGCCAACAACGAGTCGAAATTATTAAAATTTACTACCGAAATTTGGAGTCAGTGGCCTCAACGTTAAGAGCGCTACGTCCAATTTACGGTCGTCATAATCGTCCTGTCAGATCAACAATTGAGCTTCTAGTGGAAAAATTTGAATCCACAGGCACAGTACAAAATGTTCCCGTGCCAGTGAGATAAGGAAGTGCCCGTATTGTCGAGAATATTGCTGCCGCCGAGGCTTCAGTTGCAGAAAGCCCAAATGTGTCTCTCACACGTCGTTCTCAAGCGGTGGGCATCTCTGTGATGTCGTTGTGGCGAATTTTGCAAAAAGATCTTGGCCTACATCCTTACAAGATTAAATTGACGCAAGAACCGAAGCCGCTTGACCACCAGAAGCGTCGTATGTTCGTGAATTGGGCTGAACAACAACTTGAAAATGATTCGGATTTTCATCGAAAAATCATCTGCGATGAGGCTGGCTGAATGGCTTCGTCAATAAACAAAATATGCGGTATTGGTCAGGCAGCAATCCACACGTACTCCATGAGTCATCATTGCATCCCGAAAAAATTACGGTTTGGTGTGGTTTATGGGCCGGCGGCGTCATTGGGCCGTTCTTCTTCCGTGATGATCAAGACCGGCACGTTACTGTGAATGGGGATCGCTGCCGTTCAATGATAACCGAATATTTTTGGCCCCAATTGGATGATATGGTCGTGCGATTTGACGCTGTTAGACTATTTCTTGTGGGGCAACAAGCCAGCGACGATTGATGAACGAATATCGAACGTGAAATTGCAGCAGTATCGGCCGATTTATGCTTGAAAACTGTCGAAAATTGGGTTCAGCGTCTGGATTTCTGCAAGCGTGCCCGTGGTGGCCATGCAAAAGAAATCGAGTTCCATACATAATGGCATCGAACGTACTTTCACAGGAATAAAGAATTTCATTGATATCCAAAACCGTTTTTGTTTTATTTTAAAAAAACTTTTGTAGCGCTCTTATTGAAAAACCCGATACATACTACACATACAAAATATGAATCATTCAGTAAGTTAAATAACTCGGCTTATATCAATTAAATGGGAAGGTCATCAGTTGTTTTTTTTTTGTAATGCTTTTTAAAAAAGACTTATGTAATATTTTCTTACGATTGGAAGAATAAATTATTGTTATTGAAGAGAATACATTATGTACATATATTTTTCACTATAAAATGTTTTTCTATTCTATGACTACCTTGGTGATTGTACATCGAGCCAACCCGATTTTTCTTTAAATTTTTGCCCTTTTCACGAATAGCCATAAATTCTTCTGAAGAGCCTAAGTCTTGATGTGAAAAATTATCGTGGCGTCAGTAGCAACTTTGTGCTAGCCAAGCAAACTGTGTCCAAAACGAATGATTAACCAATTATTGAACTAAGTTTAAAAAAATTGATTCAAAAAAGTATTTAGCGACTTTATAAATTCATGTATATTTGCGCTTTGGGTTAGCGATGTCACGATTCATCAATGAGAGTATGAGCAGTGGTGTCACTTAACCACAATTGTGGTAGACCTACCACTTTTTTTCGAAGATTTTGATAATCTACCACTTCTACAACTAAAGTCTAAAATTCTACCACTTTTTGCTCATCCATAACAAAAAAAATTAATTAAAAGATTATCAAATAATTCATGAAAAAAAATCCCAAAATCTTTTAGTAAAAAATTTTCAAGAAAAAATATCTTAATTTTGAACAGAAAAAGAATGCCCTCTGAACTTTTGTCTCTATATACTAACCTGAATGCAGCCATTCGTAATATCTTGCACTGATTATTTGCTCACATAGAAATAGAAATGTAGTAGAGTTTTTCAAAGCTTGTGTTCAACAAATTTGTCTACAAAATGTCTTTTGAAGGAAACAAATTCAAAAAACAAAACTTTTTGATTATAATTAATGAAGGTACTGACATAACAACAAAAATGTGCACAAATAAATATTATATGTTTTAAATAAAGTATTATGGCCTTTAGCCCATAAAAATTGACATTTTGTTCCGTCGTCGGTCGATCTCACTCTGACTCGTCAGTAGTCTAGTAAGGACCTTGTCAATTCTTAAATATGTTTTTCTAACTCGTATTGACAGCAAATGCCTCTTGCGATGTTAACTGATGTGAATTATTTCTTAAACATAAAAATCTCAAATCCAAGGTTTTAGAATGATGCACAATACCATTCAATGGAAATAAATTTAAGGTATAAATTCCCCATTCACTATTCAATTCCAAACTTTCCAACTATTAGATATAGTCTTAATGCAAAGAATATGAAATGTCCTTCTCTAAAGTAATTTCAAGGTCCAATAATTCCCCATATATTATTTTATTCTTTGTTTGATTTCTACTTTTGCATTAAAAGTAATCATGCTTCTTTCAAAAATGTATTCATACATATTCAATGAAACTGGAAAGGTTATTGAATCCAGACAACAAAATACAATGACCTTTCTATACAAAATGAACATGTCATGTCAAATTCTCATTCTATATTTATGTCAAAGCGATTAATTTTTGGTCATAAACTTTAATAGCATCAACGGAATAAGAAAACATCAAGAATATTTCTTAATTATAGGTACCCTTATAATGTGGTTCATCTCCGAATTTAGCTTTTACTTTTGTTGCACGAGACGAGTTCATTGTTCAGACATGTAGAAGAGTAGGTGCCAAATATGTCATTCAAGAAGAAGTGTCATTTGAAATATTGTTCTATTTTGAAGTGCCAAAATTCAACTGTCATTGCAATGACATATTATTATTAAATAAGTAAACAGAGTCGCACTTAGCACAGTGTGTTAGAATTGGAATAGTGACAGTTCTGATAAATCTGATAAGAATAAACATCAAAATATATATCTTTTTAAAAATTGTTGGCCAGTGGCAAAATAAAATAAAAAATAAAAAACAATTTAAAACTTTAAATTCAATTTTTTTCTCGTTCGATGTGAATTTTTACTTTTTTTTGTTCTTGTATATCATTCGGTGGGGTGTAAAGCGTTCAAAATAATTGTGTAGTCAATGTTTTTCAGTTCTTTTTCTTCAATTTTCATTTTCAAAAAAATTCCAAAAGCAAAATAAAACAAACTGTCAAATTTTCTTCAGAAATAAAAGGTGTGTTCCACAACGAGTTTCAAACATTTTGAAACTGCCAGATTTAGTGCAAACCCGGTTCATAAGTGAAACTTTGTATTGGCCCGCACTAAATCTGGCGGTCTGAAACAGTTTGAAAAAATATAGGGAACAGGGTAAATGTTACGGTCAATTAATTGTGTAAATGGAGACTTGGATCTAGTAATCTATTACGATTTTCTATTTCATTGACATTTCTCTATCGAGCTGCGTACTACATAACAAAAAACACAACGAAATTTTTCGTTTCTGATTTCGTTTTGTCAATTTCTGAATGAACTTTTTCGTTTCGCTTCAGCTGCGTACTATGCTTAAAAACTAAAATTAAAAAATAAATAAATTCATAATCAAATTAAATAACAATGAAATGTCAGAAGCATACACTTCATTCAACACACAAAAGTAACATACAACAACAACCCTTCGATCAAAATCTGAGAAAGAGAAAATTGTATGAAGTGTATGACTAGTGAAAATGTTTTATGTTGTATGCATGAAATGTACAGGTATGTAATGTCTGATGTATGATCTCAGAAATAAGCCCCGATCTACATCCGAAGTACTTATTCTAAAAGTACAATAAAATAAGAATTGCAATTGAAAAAAAAAAAATGGCGGTAGGCTGAAATTTTGCGGGTCGTTTTAAGGTCGGTTAGGTATACCTACCTCTTGTAGGGGCAGTGCCACGTCTTTTTTCTTCAATCTTGGTTTTTTGAGAAACGGCAGCACCGATATGGAGACAAAAAAAATTGTTAAAGTTAAATCCGTCTACTGCCACGCCTTTATTGTTTTGCTTCTTATTCCTATGTTTTTCGGAAACGGCTCGAACAATTTCCACTGAATTTTTAGAGAAGACGAGACAAACATTTTCAAAATCGTTTTAGAAAATTTCGCCCACTGTCACGCCCACTTTTGTTTTTTCTTTGTTTCTCGGAAACGCCTTCTACGATTATCAAAAGTTTCAGAGTTAAGATTAATAAAAAATATTTAAAAAAATTATTTAAATCCGCCCACTGCCACGCCCTCTTTTTCAAAATATTTATTTCTTGAGAATGGCTCTAATTTGATAAATATTTCAAAAAATTTCAGTGAAATCGAGATCTGCCATGTCCACTTTTTTAAATTTTTAAGATGAAATTTATGTGCATATAAATGCACACAAAATAGAACCATGACACCAAGTATGCTTCACCAAACCAAAAGTACTTTCTAAACTTTTATATCAGAATTTACTAAAACCAATCTGCGAATGTTTTCCCGTCCATAGGAACAAATTCCGGAAATTTCATGGAAATCGTAAAAGCTGTTTCTGAGAAACAAAGGTATAAGAAAAGTAGATGTGAGAATGGGTGGATTTAACTTTAAAATTTTCTGGATATGACAGAAAATTATGTAAATTTCATCCATATCCGATGCAAATATGTTCTCCACCAAAACTTATTTTTCGGATGCTTTTCTTTTTGAAGTGACAGTCTAATTTTGATTGATTAGAAACAAATTGAAATAAATTGATTTTTTAATGGGAGCAATGCATTAGGAGGGGGGGCACGGTAGAAGTAATTAAATTTTAAATTTATCCTATCGCAATTTTTGTGATTTACGAGTATCTACCCGGGATTTTAATTTACAGATTGACTATTCGATATTAAGTGAATTAGCTCATTAATAAATTATAACTTCAAGTTAAGCCTGCAAAAAAAGCTTTTTAAAGATTAATTCCAACGAAAGCTAAGAATGACCGCCCTCAACTGTCACAGGGGTTGAAAGTTTTTTTATGATTGTTGGTTTGTACTCCCAAATGATAGACTGAAATGTACCTAACATACAATCATCTACATAACTTGAAATTTGTTTTGTTTCAAGTCACACTTTGCTGTCATATCCCTAAAAGAATTCAACTTCCCTTTTAACAATGAATTTTAACTTTGTTTTTGTTTTACAAGTACAATAAGGAAGAAAACACAAAATGTTACTTTGATGGAGTTCGTTTTATACAGCCGTTATATACATACATATCCCTAGATCAAAGAATCAGCCCAACTTTTATTCAAGGATGAACAAAAAAAAATCGAAAGAAGTGAATTGGCAAATATTAAATTCCAATCCAAAAACCACTTTTCCAAAGGAACCATATCCTTTGTTCAGGAACAAAGGTTTACATTTTTTGGGTTTATTCATGATCATGACAGACAAAAATATGACTTTGAAATATATTTCAATATTTTTAACATTAAATAAAAAATTTATCCTAAAATTTCTTTCTCAGATGACGACGCCACACGCAAAAATATTTAGATGAGAGCGATGTGTTTAAAAATAAAAAAACAACCTGAAAAAGGTTAAAGGTATGCTTACTGCTTATTCAACTCTCAATATAATGAATAAAAATAAGGGAAAGTCTAAGCTTATATATTACACAATATTATAAACACCGGAGAATTTTTATTTCTCAATTTCTTTGTTTTAATTATTTTTTCATTCATTTATTCAAAACTGATAAAAATCTCATTTTTTCTTTCAACCCCAATCTTACTATAAAATCAAAACAACCCACATTTGCTTGTGCCTCAATTAAATTCAAACCAAAAGCACTATGTTGACGAGAACCCTTTTTGGAGAAGGGTAAGGAGAGGGGAAATGTCCTTTCTTGCAAATTTCAATGCGGACAAACTTATTGTCGCCTACGAACACCCAATTAATCAAATCATCTGAGTACACTATGAGTGGTTGAAGCCGTTGCGATGGCTGGCGGTTGGGGAGGCGATAAGCAAAATGAAAGCAAAATAGATTTCGGTTTTAGATTAGGCCTAAAGCCTTTGGCTTTACAATGTTCTTAGCCCCAAACCGAAGTGGCCGCAGGTGATAATTCTTTAGCCAAGTTTTGTGGCACTTTGTTGCCTCCCAGGAAATTAGCATTGTATGATAATTTAGTGCGCTAAATTACACGTTTTTGTTGGGTGGGCTTAGTCCTATTTTGGAGAAAATGGGTATGCAGCTATGAGGAGAGCGTTAATAAATAAACATAGGTTAACGAGCTCTTAAGTTCAGACTCTGTATATGTATGCGTGATTGAAGGGAAATGGTGATATTAATCAGTTATGTCTATTTTTAGAAATTTAGGTAAGTGTGTACATTAATTTCTTTAAGGAAGGACCAATACAAAACTTAAGTGGGTATATTAATGATTAGTTTGACATGAGATCTATTTAAAGAAAATAATTTGTCAAACTAAAACTAATAATCAGGCATGGTATATTGTTTGGCATAAAAGTTACTAACGCAGCTATTCTAAAGTCAACAAACTTGCCCAAAGGTATTTTTTAAAACCCATAATTTAGGTTAAAAAAAATTTATTGTATTTGACTTTAAAGTTTAATTTGAGAGACGTATCATTGGAGAAAAAAAATACATGTCGTCTTTGTTGTCATACAGAAAACAAAAAGATACAGCTGAAAAAAGATATCAAATGTGTCAGGATAAAGCTCTATGTTTTGCTTTGGGGAATTTTTGTATTGAAGGCCAACAATATGAGTATATTTATCTTTGAATTTGTTGTCATACATACATTGAAATTTCAGGAAGCGTTTATGTGTCACAAATAGGTAGAACCGTACACTCCGCTTAATGGAAATGATATTTCTGTTTTTATTAGAAGCTGTATTTTTTTCAAATTAGTGTTTTCGACAACTTAAATCGGGGCAGCACAAATTAAATGAGTAAGAGATATCTAACAGCAACTTGAATATCACTGAAAACTATCATTCAAATTTCAGCCGTTCCCTATTCTTCCATTTCGAGACTTAATTGCAATGGACTAAATAATCGAATTGTAAAGTTTAGTTGTTAAGTGAGCGTATTCAGTCAGAAAAGAAACAATTTAAAAGTTGATTACTTTTATAGTTACTGAAATTCAGTTTATCAGGACTTAAGTCAAATGGGTTTCCAGCTAAACTAAGTAAATTAAGTAAAAAAATTTGAAAAGAATTTAGTGTTCTTCAGCTTATAGTTCAAATAAGCGTAGTTGACTGTATATTGACTGGGCACATTGTGTCTATACAGACAAAAAATTTATCCTCAAACAGAAAAAGGTCCATGTCAAAATATTTTAAATACATTTGTGAGTGAAATTCCAGAAATGTGGTTTATACAATAAAATCGATATTATTTTTACTGAACCCAAAAAAGTTAACTTAAGTATGGAAATGTGGATTTAATAGACATAACCTACATACTACATTCTGGTATATTTAAGCGAACATGATTTTATATTTAATAAGGATTTACAAGCTTATTAAAAGGGTTAATAGGAAAATTTTGTTAAGAACATAATATTATATTTGGGTTTATTTAATAGTCTTTTTTGAAATCGTTTTCCCAAAACCGAAAGTTAATTTCATTCAAATCGGTATTATAGGTATTTAAATATTAAGCTCGTGCCTGAATGAATTGGTTACATTTTCTCATTTGCTATATGAAAGTTACTAATTTATTTATGTATTCATTTGCTGACTTTGAAGGTATCTTTAGGTAACAATAACAAACAAAGTCAATTCACTAAGGGACACTTTTTAGTTTGACAAATAAGCAGTCAGTAAGTAGGTTCTTAAATGTATTTTAAAGAGTAAGGTCTGCTCATGTGAAAAAACGATAAATGTTTTTTTAGAGATAAATATTATAAGTTAGTTATAATTTATTTATTTAGATATTTTCCATATATTATAGCATTTACAGATTTAGTATAATAAATTACTCAATAATTTTTGAGATTTTGAAACAAAATCTTAAATATTTATACTATCAGTCAGAGTATTTAACAATTGCATACCTTTGTAAAAAAGTGAGTTTTGACTACATGCTTTAGTTGAGTTGGTTAAACATAATTATTGAATTTTCTTAATTGTCTAGTTTGATTAACATTTTTATATTTAATTATCACTGTTTGGTATTGTGGCGTTTGTCATTGTTATTATTACCATGACTTTGGTTTTATTAACATTTAACTTAAGGAAAAGTTTTTTAAATATTATATTATGACCAAAATTCATTTTTTTGCGTTGCATCTTCAAGAGAGTCAGATATAAAAGATATAAATAAGAGTATCGTCCTCAAATTATGTGACTTTACTATGAACCAAGCATTTTGATATATCATAAATGTATAAATTAAATAATAATGGTCCCAGAATGGAACCTTGAGGGACTCTTAATTTTTTATTTAACTCATTTAAGACGGTCTCAACTATGTTATTTAACAACTTGTTTGCGAAGATAGCAATTGAATCAGTTCAAAGATGCCCCATGAACTTCTTATTTTGATAGTGTGTATAATAAAATGCTTGGATCTATGGTCGCAAAGGCACGTTTTAAATCCAAAAATATGGTGATGATTATTTTTGAGTTATTTTGGGCTGCTCTCCACTGAAACAGGACATAATTTATTGCTGTTTCGCAAAGAATGTTGTGAGCGAGAGCCAGATTGATTACAGTTGATAATTTTATAAGAAGGTTTTTTTATAATACAAATTGTATAAACTACTGAAATAAATCAGCCAAGTAGAAGACTTAGCATTAAGGATTGGACTTGTTGAATTATTGATTCAAAATGGCTTTTTATTTATTTTTTAGGGATTGGAAATCTTCAAAGCTTCCGCTTGAAGTCTATACAATGATTATTAAATAAATAATAAAAACACCTGTTTTCTTTTAAATCACTACACATTGGTTAAATGACTCACTTTAAATGCCAATATAGTGAATACAAATCTTCCTGGTCCAATTTTTCACTAAACATTAAATTTAAAGGCACCATTCAAAATGAAAAATTCACAAAAAATCGACTAAAATTTATAAATTTTCCATTTTTATGGAAACCTAAAATTTAATAGAGAGTCGATAAATTGAAGTTTAATATGTATTTTTTTTGGGCTGAATCAAGTATTAAACTCAATGCAAATTACTTACTTAAATAAGTTATGCTCAGAAACTTTGCTGCTCTCTATCTTCCTGGCGACTAGCTACAAAAGTTTGACTCATGACAACAATTGTTCAAAATTGCAGTATTAACATTTCTTGTACGGAAACTTTTTTTCTCCGACAAATAGGCATAAAAAATAAATTGATGCACAAATTTTACGTCGAATTTTACAGCTGTTCCACACGTATTTTGGTAGGCAGATAAACAGTTATTGGTTCAACACCTCAAAGGCCACTATTGAGATAATTTAAAATGTTACGCAAATGACTTAACTTTTTATGTCGTTGGCTTTCGGTCTTTTAAAGCCTCATACTAGCTGACCCGTTCCATACCAAGTCTCAATAACATGAAGTCAGTTAAATCGATACGAGGATATCAAGATTTCAATACAGAATAAAAAATCATCCAGAATCCTAGAATACCAGTAGTCAGTAGACCAGAATGAGAGAACCACTTGATTATGAGCGTTACGTAATATATAAATTCCCAAGACCACGGCATACCTGTATAACATTTTAAAGATCTCTGGAGTTTCGGATTTTCTTCAAGACTTCAAGATTTCAAGTAACACGCAGTGCAGTCAGTGTACCGAATTGAAAACTTGTGATTTGCGAGAAAAAAGTCATGGAGTCCGCTCAGAAAATCATTTAGGTACACCGTTGAAGATCTAAAGTTCTAAATTATTATGTGTATAAAAAGAGTTTTTATGGAACTTTTCACAAACTATTTGAACGACGGTCACTAAAAACGTGTTCCAAATATGTATATTGGGGCATATTTATAGATGTTGTTTAAGTTTTGCTAGACAAAATTGGAGTTTACCTAAAACGGTTTCAATATGATAAACTACAGATTATAACCCACTATACTTTTCAAGTGCAGCCATATTAATACAAAATAAGAACCCATGGGAATGACATAAAGCAGTTTCCAGAAAAATGTGTTCATCACACCACACCACGTCATCGCCTTCCATCGCATGAACCAGGCTGACATTGAAAAAAATCTACTTTCGTTATGATGTTTATTCAATATGTGAAAATGTTGTTATCATATTAGATCCAACTGTTAATAATTCCAAGCAAGAATTTCTTCTTCTGACATTCGAAAAGAAATTTGCTAGAAAATCCATTTTGACATTAAATAATATTATGGAATACGTGCAGAAAATATTGTTAGTCTCTTTACTTGATTATAACTTTTCCTTTTCCTGTTTATCTTAAGATTTTTGAAAATAAGGGTGGTAACTTAATTTTATCAGAAAAAATAAGTTCAAACAACTTGTAAGACCATTGCCTTGGGGCCTAAGAGACCGGCTTTCGTCTTCAATGAAATTCTAAAATATGTTTAAATAAATTGTATGCTATCCCTTTTTAGTTCTAAAAACAGAAAAGGATTGATTTGTATCACTTTACCTTTATCATTGCTCTTTCTCGGGGATTCTTCGAATCCACTTAACCTTTGAAATCACAGAAAAAAAAGTTTTTTTCCATTCACTGATATGAGAAATCTTTCTCAAAAACGTGTTTCGAATGCGATATCATAATCTCATATGCAAAAAGTATCTCAATTCTTATCTTGTTAGGGAACTCTGACATATTTCCATTTTTGGGTTAGGTCCGGGAAAAGGATTTCAATGGAAAAAGTCATTCCCTTTTCTGTGAAAACGTGTGAATTCACAATTTTAAATGAAAACTCGCCTCTACTACATGGCACTGTGCATAAATGTCCTTTTCTGTAACTTTGGTGGAATATAGTCCGAAGTGAATGTGTGTCTCTGTCTATAGAGCTTCTGCATAATAAAACCCGTCTGTTGACTCAATTAAAAGTCCATTGGTTGCTTGCGTACATATTTCAAATTAGTAACAGGCATCAGGATAGCCAAGCCGCCTCAAAATATGTCCCCAGCACACAGCCATCACTGATTGTACCTATTGAAGTTTCATTTTGCACCATATGCAGGTGAACGAACAAATTGTTGCTCCATTTGTGGCAATTATATGTGTCTGAGTGTGGTGATTTGCTTTATGCAGACACTTACGCAGTTCACATTTTAATTGGATGCAAAATGAGTTTCTAAGAGTTTTGGTGTCGCATGAAATTATCCCTGTAGTCAAAAAGGTATTTCCAAATGGAAGGAGACGCACTCAAGTTATTCTTTGCCTTAACATTTCTATAGACCAGCAATTTCAAGCAATTATGTAATATAGTGTCCAACCCTCAGGGGAAATTGTGTCGTTTAGAGAAAATTGTTTTAATTAGGTTCTACTATGATGGGTAATTATTAATTAAAATCATTGTGTGGTTTAATTTTAAAACATGCGGAACTTGAGTTTAGTTGAGCATAAGATTTTACAAAAAGAAAACTTTCTTTGTGGTACAGTATTGTAAGGGAAAGTAAATGTGTTTCTAAAAACCGTCATAAAATTTAAAATGCAGCAAATTGGTACTACATCAAGATCAGTAATAATTCTTATATCCGTCTACTGCTTTGAAAGTGACGAATATTGAAACCCAAATAATGATAGGAAGCTGGAATGTTGAATGTACTATTAAATCCAGTGATGACTCGGAGCACAAAAAGCTCTTAGTTTTTCCACATTCGCCTACTGCAACGCCTATTTTTTTTAAACTTGAGTTTTCTCCTTATAAAATGGGCTTAGGAATCCGTTTTTTGAATAAGCTCTATTAAACGTAAGGCGGGGAATGCTTTTTTCTTCAACTTTCCTAGTAGAAAGAGGGGTTATATCGTCAGTTGAGTGCACGACATCAGGTATATTAAAAAATATGAATGTTCCTGCATCTGGCAATGCCGCGATCAGAAGAGTACATGAGAAGAACAGTTGTCCTTCACAAAATCGTACAAATGGAAAAGAAAACGTTAAGTCATATACATCAGTCAAGTATTTTAAAGATTATTTATTTAAAAATGTATTACAGAAATTTAAAGGTATTAATATTGAACAAAAGAAAACCTTAAATAATTTTGAAATAATACCTTCTTCCTTTATTTCGAGCAACAGAAGGCTAATCTTTTGTTTAATCGAAAGAACCTTTTAACCTGTTGCTAATTACTTTCTCGTTTAGCTATTTTTATAAAAACAACTCATTTACTGTAAAAATAAATTTCCATTTGGTTAGATTCCCAAAGAATTTTTCCCCACATTATTAAAGGCATCAATCACTATCATCAGCAACACTTTGGAATAAACTCTTATATATAACCTTACATTTGCCTTGATAACTACAAAGTCATAAAACACAAAGCCCATAATAATACGCAGCAAAACATCAGTAAACTAGATTAATTGCTGTTGTTAGGTTGTAAGGTATTAAAATATAAAAGGATTAAGAATAATTTAACCTCGAAATCACGCACTGCAATTAGTTTTTATTGTGCAAATAATGTTGGAGTCATATTCTTATATACGTTTATCATTTAAACAGCTTGATTATAATAGGATAAGGAGTTTTGGCATTAAATTAAAACGCAACAGAAACATGAGATCATCCTTCAAGCAATTCATAATAAAAGAGGATAAGTTTATTGCTTAAATTGGCCTTTGTGTAAATATGAAGGCGGGATATTTGAAGGTTAGACACTCGAGTATTAATAATTATATACCTACTTACGTACAAAGGGAGCTGATTAATAATTAGTAAGAAAAGAAAAGTCAGAGTGAAATTAGCATGAGACATTTTTGATGATATGAATTTTTTTTCAGATTTTTTCCCAAGTTTTGTTTTTAAACGAGCTCTAAAAAATTGTTGTAAGCTTTTCCGTAGTTTTTAAATTTTTTTTTTTCATTTAGGCGTTTTTTTTTTATAAAAGCGCTCTTCCTCCCTAAAATATAAGAGGTTGACTCCCTTTCTAAAGTATAATTAGACACATTTTGGGGGCCCCTCTAGACTAGAAGAATTAGTTATTGCAGCACTGTAAGGGATCGTTAAATCCCGTAAGGAACCATTTGCTGTAAGATCTAAAGATGCAAAACTGCAGGAAATTAGATGCTCTTCAAAAAACTATTTAATAATTTTTTCGTTCAGACGAACAAGAGGCGAGATAAACGGTAAAAACGATTTTTTACAAACGAAATTTTACAGATTTTCAACAATAACTTTTCATCGGAAAGAGATGTCAAAAATAATTATAATCAAAGATTTTAAAAGATATTTTAAATTACGAAATAAAACAAAAATTTGTACTCTAAGGTGCCAGTTATAGCTGTCATTGAAACTCATCATTTAAAAATGTTATGATTGATTTTGAGACATTTAGAAAGCAAAATCATTTATTATTTTGATGGATAAATAAAACTCAAGACTTAAATAATATTTCTTGTCAAAACTAAAATTCAAATAGACCCAACTTTCCGCATAAAAAGACTTCTCTTATTTTAATGATGGAACTACCTTACCAATGATCAATCTTAAAAGTCATTTTTTGTGGAAAGTTGGGCCTATTTGAGAATTTTTGTTCACTAGAAATATTAATTAAGTTTTTAACTTCATTTGTTCATCAAAATAATAAATGATTTTGCTTTTAAATGTCCCAAAATCAGTCATTAAAATTTTCAATGATGAGTTTCTATGACAGCTATAACTGGCACCTAAGTCCAATAAAGGAACCGAGAAAATTGCATTTATGTTTCTTAACACACTTTATTCAAAATGGCGGACAACGCAAACATCTCCAACCAGCCAGACCTTTTGGGGCAAAAACTATGAAAACACTCAGTCACCTGGCACTTTAATTTCCTGATTTTATTTGTAAAGGCCTCAGAAATGTTCAGTAAATACTACTTTTCTTTGAAAATTCTTTTAAAATAAAAATTAGGACTCGGTCAAAAGAACTTTGTCTTATTTTCAAGTGACTTTGAAATTTAAAGATAAGTTAAACAGGGTATTTTGCATAAATTGATAAAAGTTGTAAAGGGCACAGGTTGGATCACTGTATGTCTCTTCTTTAAAGTGAGGGTAAGGATTTTTTTTTTTAAATTAAATTAAAATAAAAGAGACATATAAAACTGTTCAGTTCCCAAGAAACCACATTCTAAAAACTTACAATTACAAAGTTTAACTTTTCATAAGCTCACAGTTGGAGTACAAAATCCCGCAAATTGAAAACTCGCAAATTAAAATCGCGTAAAATTTAGTCGCATTGCAGCAAATTAGTTTTTTTGTCATAAAAATCTCGCAAACTCAAATATCTTGCATTCAAAAAAAAAAGAATGCAAGCCAAAGAAAGGGTTTTTCGTTTTAGAGTTTCTGTTTCTGGTTCAATTGATTAAATTATTGAAACCCGTGAGAAGGTAGATGTACATATTTTCTATTAAAAATGGACAATGTTAAAAAGGGTTACTTGGAAAATACATAGAAATTACACAAGTTATATGAATAAATTGAAAATAAAATAAAATACAAATTGCGTCACTTGATTGCTGCCAATCAAGGAATCTTTTAAAAATTAACAAAAATGAGCGAATCTTAACGTTTTTGTTTTCAAATATTTATTTATTTTGTTTTCTGTCAATAAATAATGAAAAATGTCAACTATTTTTGTTTGTAATTAAGGCTTTCAGGAGGTTTCAAATTGAGTCATAAGGTTCTTACTCCAGGCATCTCTGATAGCTTTGACTTACGCGTCTTCATCTTCAAATTATTTACCAGCCTCATAAAATGTTTGATAAAGCGAGGCCGAAAATTTTCGACAATGTTTGAGCCCCGTGAATATTTTTAGGTATTGAAGTTATAAACTCCAATTAAATTGGTCCATAATAAGTGATAGTGCCTCCGTTATTCGAAGCAACAAGGTCCCTGGCGAAATTCATGTGAAGGCCCTTGTATCCTTGCCACTAAACTGTTTTCTTTTTTATTTTCTAACGTGGGGTATTATCACTTACTTAAATCATCTTTAAAACCATCAAAACATTGGCTATTTTAACAGCTTTTGGACCATATTTGGCAATAATAGTGCGGAATTCGAAGTATTCTGCAGAATTGACCACTTTTCTGTGATGTTTTTGCTTTTCTTTTGAATCCTTTTTACCATAGTGCTTACTATCTATTATGTATTCTGAAAATAGTGGCTTCAAACAAGTTACGGTTAGTGTTGATGTTATCTGTTTTATGTTGCATACATTAAACATAAGTTATTGAAAATATTATTTATTGAAAATGGCAATATAATATTTACACCCAGTTGGTACAGTCCATAATATATGTAATTACGTTTTGATTAATTTACATATTTTCTGGTCAAACAAAGCCTCAATGTAAATTAGGAATAGGTATTAACTAATTGGAAATTCCGTTTAGTTATATACGAGTATGTTTAGGTATAGGTACAAGGTATGTATATCTAATTATTGTGAGAGTTTACTATGAATGGTTTAATCAAGTTCTAGATATAGATTTGTTGTTAATCAAAATGCATTTCAATTATAATGTTTTGTTAGTGGAAATATTGTAGGTGTATCAAGGTATATTTATTTTTAATCAAAACTTTCTAAGTTGTTTTCCTCGTTCTTATATTTTTGAACTTCATTTATGCTATCGTGAGTTGATCTATTCTCACCTTTATGCATGAATTTACTTAGTCAAATATACTTAATTTTTGGAAGTAGCTATGCTTCCCTCTAATGTTCAGTGTATTACAAAATGATATAGCTCTCTAATGCTCAATGTCATCCATCACTCTTCCGAAAAAAGAAGACTCTATAACGTAAAGTGTTTACATCACATAAGCCTAAACTTTAGCACTTATTCACTTGTAGGGTTTTCCAAAATGTTTACTCACTCAAATGCCACAGATATTTCCCAAGACATTACAACAATGAAGAACACGTGAAAACAGTTCTTTTTTTGTTGTTAAGGGAAAAGAAAAATAAATAAATAATGTGATTCCAGAAAGGAACTTGTTAAGGTTGAATGCTTTTAAGGGACAAAAACCCCGATAGAAAGGTTAAAAGACAAAAAAAGGATATGTTTCGGTGAACACGAAACGATTATTTGCTTTCAATATGTAATCCTATTCCCGTAATTTCAACAGCACCTAGCGGAAAGGTATTGTTGTATAAAATAGCTGTGGGACGTACGTACATTTAAATTGTTTCTTGTGTTATGTTGTATAACGTTGGGTTGCCTTTTGTTGGAGGATTTTGATTTAGAATTGATAACATTTACGTAAATAGGAACAGTTTACGATATGTCAAAGTGCTTATCTGGTCTATTTTGAGATTATCAGATAATGCTTTTGTTGAGTGTAAAGTATTTGACATTAAATTACAATTTTAAAAATACAACCAATTTTGGTTCGTATACTACGATGGCGATAAGACAAAGATTATCTGGCTTGAAATAGGTCAGGCTTGATAGGTTTCCAAAATTCTACCATTGTTGAGTATGGAGGAATCTATGTTGATTTAATTTTTTTATAAGTAAGGAGTGAAATGATGATACTGTTACAAAATTTAACCTTGTGTTTTGTTGTACATTATATTTATAGAACTTGAGATGAGAGCATACGGCAAAGTTATTGAAGATTTTTTACAGAAATCCAAATAAGAACAAAAGAAGAACAAAATATTAAACTAGACACGATTGCAGTCATAATCTGCGGTGCAGATTTTCGAATTTCAAAAGTCTGTGGGTGGGTTGAAAATCTGCAAAATGCAGACAAATCTGCACTTTTGGCAACGCTGTCTATATACAAAATTATTTGTTTAAATAACCGCTCCAATGCACGATTTAATTTTTTTTCCATATAATCATATTTAGTGAAGAATTAAGATGGTGTTCTTTTTTTCATCTAAAACTATCAAAGAAGTTATTAAAGCTATTTTAATATCGTATTTAATGCTTTTAAATATTTTTCACTCATAATTTCCATGTCCTTACACACAATTTTCTTAAACCCTTAGCATCTTGAACATAATAGCAAGTACCCGCTACCCAGCTGTGTGCTTTATTTTTCTTAGAACGATCCCATAAACTACCTAAAAAACATGGCTGATGAATTAGGTTACAGAACATCGTGGTAGAATATCAAACTTGAATGATTTTGTTTAATTTTTAGATTGATATCGGATGTTTCATTTAATTAGCATTCAATTTGAACTTGATAACGAGCATTTATTTCAATCCTATAAAATTAAATCTGTGCCATATATGTCTCTATGTATGTATGTATGTATGTATGTATGTATATATGTATATAAATAAAAAATTAATTCATTTTCAATTTTCATGTCATATTGTTAGTTCATATTTTGTAATGTTTAATCTAATCAACATCCTGAACAATTTGACAGCCAGTGAAACATTTATTAATTTAATTAAAAATTTAAAAGTGTTGAAATAAAATTTTATCGCACGTTTCCATGATAGTATTTAATTTTGTCGGCTGTCAGATTTGTTTAGGCCAACTCACATTAGTTAAAAAGCAAAAAAAAACTTAACGTCATGGCTTGGATATTTCTTCATGATTATATTAACGCTAAAAAAACTAAAAAAAAAATTCATATCAAAAGGGAATTTTTGGAAATGATGCAAGGGACAAAACTTTTTAGTTGCTATTATACCTACTAATTTAAAATTATTAAGGTCTATTAATGTCCTTTATGTATCTATCAGCATCCCTTAAAATATACATTTCGACCCACAGGAGAGAAGTGATTAATGACAAACTTTTTTAATAGCTCAAAAGCTTGCATACCTTCACAAACTAAACTCTTTCACCATCACAATACAAATAATATGATTTAAACAATCTAATTTTGGAAACTCAACCCTAGGTAAGGATTTATAATGAAAACATTTTAAGCAATTATTTAAACTTAAGAACAAAATAGATTCTTTTGCTAATAAAATTAAGTACATCCTCATTAAGAAGAATATGGGAACAAAAGGTTGTTGTTCTATCATTTTGTTGCCACAAATCACCCTCGGGATATTGTTAAGTGTAAATACCATTACCTTAGCTGATGTTAAAATATTTTTATTTTTGTTTTTTTTTTCTCACAGACTACAAAGGTATATACATGCATATACCTGTAGGCCTAGATAGATTCCTACCTCAGAAAGGTAGAATCCCTTGTTATGGAGACATTGACGAATGGCGCATGTTTTAAACAGATTGTTCTTTATTTTTCGTAATAAATTCTTCGTTGCCAGAACGGTATAGGAGTAAACCTACATTTTATACTGAGGCCTTAATTGGGCATGCAAATTAGATTATTACATGTTAAACATGTAAGTGCCATCATCAATTGGGGTATTCTTAAAATTTAAAAACAAATTCAGATTTCGTTTAAATAATGGTTCTATTTCTGAAGGATACATTTTAAATTTAAGAAGGGTAAAGATATAGACTGTGGACAAATTTTCATTTCTTGTACCAATACAGTTATAATAGAAGCAATAAGTACTCTTTCCCATAGAATCCTCAATGTTTTTAATTTAAGCAGTGAATTTAAAAACATAATTGATGTTGAAAATGTAGAAATTTAGATTCATAATGTTCTCTCATGATTCATTGTGAACCATGAAACCACACGAGAGCAACCGACTTCGATGGAAAAATAACTTAAAACTTAAAATTCTTAAGGCTAGGGCCACACTTGCAATTTCAATCGCGCGAATGTTTAGTCGCCATAAATAAAACACATGAATTTAAATAAGAACGCACAAGCTACCGAGAAATCGCGACGATTCAAAGTCGAAAATTTGTTCCAGTTTTCGGGCGAAGCGATTGTCGAAAGTTAAAATGAAACATAGGCAATAAGATGTGCTCACACTTGCAACTAGTGCGACTAAAAATCGCAGTCACAACTAGAACAAGTCATGCACGCATTTGTGATTTAAATCGCGCGATTATTTAGTCGCAAGATATGAAACACGTGGTTTTAAATCGCAGCGATAAAAAAATGGAACCAGTTCCATTTTTGAGGGTTTTTTCAACCACAAAAAGCATTTCTGAAATAAGTTGACCTCCTTTGACTAATTACCGACCAATTTAATGACATACGTTCTTATGCGAATATTCCACTAATGGGGTGTGCCAGGATTTCGAAGATTCATGTGACCTTCCTATTAGAGAAAACACTTTAGGAATAAAGACATTTTTATGAACTTAAAACATTTTTCAAATATTCCCCATAATTTCTTCTCCCTAAAAAATTCGGAATATTTACAGTAAAATAAAAAAGGAAAGAATTGTTCGAACATCTTGTTCAATGAATGGATAACATCTCAACAAATACACACAAACCATTTACTAAATAAAACAAACATTTCATAAATCAGTGGATGTATACATGTGATATACTTAACTTCACCATCATTTCAGGAAGTGGTGAGTTTTGTGAACTGATAAAGACTGGAACGATATCATACTCGTACGTTTATTAATACAAAAATTTAAATCTGTGTTAAGGAGTGGATAGTGTTTTTTTCAATTGGGCTAAATCTTTTCCTTATTTCGAACTTATTTTAAAAACATTTAGATATAAGGGAAAAGCTTAAAAAATATTAATTTTGTTTTCGAACTTACCAAATCTAAGAATTTATCCCCAAAGTATTGTCAAAGTTCATATAAAAAATGAAAATTCATAGAAATTCTTTCGGAAAGTACACGAAAACACATACCTAGGTACTCGTATTATAATAAAAAAATTTCTTACTAAACAATTTAGTTGGGATCAAAAACAAAGTTTTTGGTTTCATGATGCATTTAAATATTTGATGGTACGATTAATCATATAACTACGATATAGTACACAGTGAATAATGACACGTACTGTACGTCGTCGTGCACAGATGTTTTTGTTCAAAACATGCAAAACTTTAAAACAAAATAATTTAATTTTCGTTTAAGTTTGGATCTATACTGTCAGACGAATTTAAAAGTAGAAGTATTCGAAAGGGTAGGTAAGTGAAAAAAAAATTCATTCACCCACCATCAAAATAAAAAAAATTATTTTGCAATAAATTTCCTCCTAAATAGAGTCATTTAAGCATTTCCATGAAGATTTAAATTCTACAAATGTTTTTCGTCAGCAAAATATGTACACCACCATGAAAAGTCAAAGCTTTTGAAGCATGTCCCGCGAGGCAACCGAGGAGCACAAAAAAAAAATGCTTACACATTTTGGAAATTTCATACACCTCTTCTATTTGTGTATAATGATGATTATAAAACACCCGCCATCAAGAGTGCTCCTGCATTTGTATCGTGTTCACTGTAATTCAATTTAGGAAGCCAACCATAAAGTCTTTCAACCAACAATTTTCTGGCCTTTTGTGCTATTCATATAAAATACGAGTAAATGGTAGGAAGCTCAAACAGGAAAATAAAATAAAAATTATCCTTTTTAACATTTAAGTTTTTGCTTTGTATGTAAATAGTATACGTACGATGTACTGATGGCACGAGGAACATTTATGTATGTTTTATTAAAGCATAAAAAACTGTTGAATTCATATACGTCATTCACATATTGTGCCAAAGCAAGAGTTGGATCATATACATACATATACCACCACGTCCTCGGGCTGTTTATAATAAAATTTCGATAAAATCCTTGTTTACGTCATCCTGTCATGTAAAAGATATATTTATCAACTTACATTTATGCAAAAAATAAGGTGCAGAAATTTGTTTGAAACATAAGAGATGGCTTTAAGGATTTTCTCAGATGACAACATGCATTTTTAAAATGATTCAAAGTATACCAGACATTGATTCATTAGAATTATCATAAACTTGCATTTATATTCACATCCTGGAGGTCTTCTAGAAGAAGGTAAGTTGATATAATACAAAAATAAGGTAAGGTTACAATGGAAGCATACAGTGCAGAATAAGATAACTCCATAAATTTGAATGTTGAGAAAAATACAAAAAACTGTTTTAAAAATCAAAAAAGAAAATATTCTCATCAATGCAATTTTTCTTCGAAAGTTATTTTTTAAGTGAATTTTTCATTTAAAAATATATAAATTTGTTTTTGGATTTGTCTGGTTTTTGCTCCGTTTTTTTGGTGGAAATAAATGTAGGCTTCGTTTTCTTTATCATACACCTTCAAACCATTGCACCAAGTGTTGTTTTTCAATTAAATATAATATTTTGTAAGATGAGAGTCAAATCTCCAAAGACTTGGAATGATTTGGAATATTTACATTTTTTAAAATTTTTCACATGTGGTGCAAAAATAAGACAACTCCACTACAAAATTGCGTTTTTCTAATTTAGAGTCAACAAGTCTGAGTTTTAAGTACACAAAACAGTGCGGGATTCTTTGTCTGTTACGTCTGCATCAAGAAACATATTTCGTAAAAAAGAGGAGTTATCTGGTTCTTGACCTGGATGCTTCAATTGGATTTTGTCGTAAACCACCTACAGTAGTCGGTGGCTTTGGAATAAAAAAATATAAATAAAAGTTTCACATGAAATAGCACCCTCTGAAAAAAAACTCACACTCAAATATTTCACATTGGTGTTGTGCTGTAATGATTTTAAATTGTTATTAATACCCAAAGGAAAAAGTGCCAGATTGATTTGGAAATATTGCCGAATGAACATTTTTATCTCCCAAAAGCAAAGAAGAAATTGAAAATATTGCCCAAAACTACTTTGTAACCAAATATTACAATGGAAATATCGCCCGAATATTTTGGATGTAAACTGTTTTTGTTGAATTTTGGCCATATTTCCTCAATTTTGGGTGATATTTCCAAACTATATTTTAATAAATACGCAAATTTAAATAAGATTGTGTTTGATGCCGAAAAGTCTATTTAATTTCGAGTTTAAAGTTCTCTTATTTTTTTTTTTAATACTAATTATTATTATTGAATACTGATTATTTTGGACGTTTGTTCATTAGATACACTCTTAACACTGTGTTCTAAATCGGGACACCCTTTTATTTCATTTTTTTGAAAAGTACTTGAGTATGCCTCATGTAATAAATCTCGAAAATTTTTTCGAGAAGAGAGATGGCTGAGCTTAGGGCTTGTATGTTGTGGGTTTGAACGAGTTAAAAAGCTTGTTTCCTAGTTAATTTCAAATATCCTAGTTGGAGAAGAAGGAATTCACGAAGAAAGCTAGGAAGAAAAATTAACACATTTTACTTTCCAACAAAAATGAAGATTTTCATGTGCAATTGGACTAAGATTGATCTCTTAAAGTCGAAATATCATGAAATAAAAGTGGTGATCACAAATCTTTTTTTTCAAATTTACAAATTGTGCGATTGAGGAATATTTAGATCATATTGCGTGTATAATTTGCTGATACTCTGGCACCAAAAAATCCAAATATATATGCGTGACACAAAATACTTTGTTGGTTTTTAGGTTTTATTTTCTTAGTTTATAAGTTTACAATTCAAGTTTAGATTTCTAAGTTTTAGGATAAATTTTACTTTAAGAAAAAACAACTCAAGTTAACCAAACTGTGCGGTAGGCAAAAACAAAATGGACGAAGAAGCAAAATGACATCATGTCGAATTGAAAAAAACCAGTGTACCAATATGCAAGCGCTAACAAATTAAAGAGCGGGTACATTACGAACCAACATTTTGATACAATGTGGTGGTCTAACGAGGATCGTGTAAACTGATGTTCGATGTTACACGGCACTTTTCTGGTTTCAACATTGCGATTTTTTGTTCGCAATTTTTGATTTTTGAGTATCAATATCAATAATTACAAAATCTCGAGCCAAGGTATAAATCGGTATTCATTTTTCGTAATTTGCAGCTCATTTTTCGTGATCTGATCCAAGTATTCTTTCCATATATGAAGATAAACACATGTCTCAAGCAGCTCATACGAATTGCCTTCTTCATTCAAGTTAAATCTTTATTTTTATCAAGGTAAAGTTCATGAATAGGGATAAATAAAGCAAAAATAAGGTAGTAATTTTTCTGTCATTGTGCTTTGATTCTATTATGTAACTGATCATGAGAGTTTATCAGTTTCATCTGAGTGTTTTCATTTGAGTTTAATCATGAATGAGTAGTTGTACTGTTGTAGATTTAGGTTCATCAAAATAAAGGTGAAGGACACGTTCCGACAACATAGTTATTTTTGACCATATTTACTGTTTTTAATCAGGTAATATAAATGTTTTTTGTTCTGTATACAAACATAAATAAACAAAAGTCTGATTTTAATAGTCACTTAATGGTAAAAGATACCCATTTCTTTTTTGAGTTTTAATTTTAATTACAATTATTGCTACGCAAAGATACAAGTAGAGATATTCAGATTCAGATAAAACATGCACTGAGAGCTTAAATAATTGCAAGATATATTTGTTTATCACTTAAAAAACCCACCAACAGCAAGGGCTATTGTATTTATTCTGTTGATACACTCCACAAAATGCATGTAATTGTTGTCCTTACATCGACATCGCTTGGCTCATTTAATTGGGAATGAGATAGCTTTATTAAATTTTTTGGGAATTAAAAACATTTAAATATAATTCATGCAATTTTTAAAGAACAAGTTATTTGATTTTTTTTTGTATAGCCATTCAGTGTGTGTTTATTCATTTATCTTGTTACAAACTAAGTAACTCACATTTTTCACACATTCCATGATAAAGAAACTTTTCATTATAATTTTTTGTTATGATTGATGATAAGGTGTAAATTGTTTCTATACTCAGAAAGGTAAACATTGCTTTTGAAAATGTTTCAAAATCAACGATTTGAGAATGAAATATCACAAACGACATTTCTTCATTTTCCCATAGACCTATTTGGTCTCAGGCTATATTTATTTTATTTATTATTCTGGAACTGTAAAGAAATGATGAAATTTCCAAAATTATATCTTTTTTTAATTTTAAATTCAAATGTTTTGATCAGCTTATAAGAATTATCATATTAGTTGAATGGTTTAAATTTTTAGAAATATCTGCTGAAAATATTCATGTACACATATTAAAAGTTTGCAATGCTATGAAAGAAGGAGAAATAGATAATTTTAAATAACTTTAACCTTGAAAAAAAACTAAGAAATTTCATACAAAAACCTATATTCCTGACAAATCACTGAAACTCTAGTTGAACTTTAAAACGATTTAGTGACTTTTTAGATGGCATACTTTCTTTTACGAACATCTTTAATCTAAGGCACCAAGATCCCAGTACCCAACAGTCATTTCAAAATTATTGATAGGGAAATATTTAAATTTGACTATAAAAAAGTTTTTATTAAGAAATTTAATCAATTTAAGGAAAATAAAAGAAGTAGGTAACAACCAACTATGTAATTTGTTTTCAAAACAATTTATCTTTAGATATTAAAGCTGTTTAAAATAATATTACGAGTATGTATACCTAGGGTAAGGTCGGGTAGATTGCACTCTTTAAATATTTCCTACTTAATTTCAAATTTTAAAACAAAAATATTAAATAGTAAGTTAAACGTAAGCTTTAAGTTGATGCATTTAAACTGAAATAACGTCTTAAACTTTGAAACCACAACTGAAAAAAAATTTACAATATTTTTGTCAATTTTTTTTTGTGTATTACTTAACAAAGCGCAGTAAGGGAACTATTTGGCACCAGGTGTTCGCTTTAATGAAAACACGAAGCATGTTTAATTGCTTGTACTAACTAAGCGTACCTACTTGTTTTGTTTGAGTAATTTGAATAAACAGTGGTATTATTTTACTTTTCTCATACTTTTAACTTCCCATTGGAAGTTATTGTAATTGGTCCGATTTGTTGAATCGAAAATTTGGACATATCTTCACGTTTCGAGCTCCCTAGAATCGGAACCCATTATTTTTAGAGTGATGTCTGTGTCTTTTCGTACGTTCGTGCGTTCCTTCGCTTTGTTCGTTCACCATATCTCAAGAGCGAATGAAGATATCAACTTCAAATAAATTTTATTTTGTAGATAAAAGTTTCAATAGGTGCAGAAAAGATTTATAAAAAAAATCAATGAGCACTTTTTATTACTATATTAAATTAAATTAAAACGTTACAATTGGTAAAAATATATAAACATATCAACTTAAAGTTTTTTTTATAAAAAGAGTTGCTAAAAGTTGAAAAAAGTGGTTTTTCTCAAATATCTTGAGAACAAATAATGATATTGGCTTCGAAGTAATTGTATTTTATGCACTAGTTTACTAATAAAAATTGGTAACGTTTCTAAAAATATAGAATCAATAGTTTTTTTAAAGCGAAAAAAACTGCAAGTACTTTTACCAATACTTATTGATTTTTTTTGCCTCAAATATTTTGAGAACAGACAACGATATTGGCTCCCGGTTGATTTAATCCAACAAATTATCTAGTAATTGATATTTGATAGGGTTTTTTAAAAAAAATGCAACGAAGAGTTTTTTTTAAACGAAAAAATCTACAAGCAACTTTACCGATAATTGTTGAAAATTGGTTTTCGTCTCAAATATCTTGAGAACAAACAATAATGTTGGCTTTGGGTTAACTAAATTTAACAGACTTACTTATAATTAATAATTTTTAGGATTTGCAAAACAAAAATTTGAGATATAGTTTTTTTTTTAACCAAACAAAAACAACAATAAACTGTACCCAAATCGTTGACATTTTTTTCTCCCAAATATCCTGCGAATACCAAAAATGGTATTGGCTTTGGATTAATTAAATTCTTTACACTAGTTCATAATTGATATTTGATTGGTTTTGTAAAATAATTCAACAAACATGATTTTTTAAAGTGAAAAAACTACTATAAATCTTACCAAAAATTGTTAAACTTTTTTCTTCTCAAATATTTTGTGAACAACCAATGATATATTGGCTTTGGGTTAGTTTTATTCTTCTCACCAATCTTCACTTAATTGCATATTGAATATATATGAACTTTTTCGAAGATCTTTAAAAGGCGATTTTTTGAAAAAAAAATAACATTTATCCTCTAGCTTCCGAGGACACAAATGGGAAGTTACCAGTGTGGGTCGCCCACAGCCCCTTTTTACTTTTTGAGTTACAAGGAAAACTAAAAATGGGTACCATATCACCCGACCTTACCCTATATTTTCAATTTCACTCTGTGATACTTCTTAGTGGGAAATTTAACATAATATAAATACCAAAAAGTACTCCAAATATTTCAGCGGCAAATTATAAAAATAAATTGCCTATAGCTAGAGTATAAGATTTACAATTTTTGTCATGAACAAAAAGCAAATCTTTAACGACAGTAAAGAAGAAAACAGTTTGACCTATTTTATTCATTTAAAAGGATATACTCGCACAAATATGTACACTTTTTTGATTAAATATACAACCAGCATCACTTTTTAATCATGATTTATGGCCACAAGACCTAGTATTGAAAATGTAAGACAAGGCTTTATTTGGTAATGATACCTACCCACCCATTCCCGGACAAATTAGTTTTCTTATTTATGGGTAGCTATATGTATGTACATAATTATTCAACGATCACGATGTAAAGGAAAAACATTTGGAAGTCTGACAAAGTATAAGCACTAATTTGAGAAAGACATTATTTAACTTTCTCTATAGGATAAGTATTGATGCGATGCAAAATCATTTTGGAAGTTTTTATCAAGGAGTACTTTGCATAATGGTTACTAGATTCGACTGTCACGTCAGTTAGGTTGTTATTTTGTTCTTAGTTTAAATTAATTACATTAAAATGTTTTTATTTTACTTTTTAATCAAATCAACTTTAATATTAAGCTACCTTACGGCTTTGTACCAATAACAGGTACCTACCACAAAATCAAGTTTGTGCGATTCAGACAGATATTTTATGTATTTTCAAGGAAGTTTGTGTGAACCAGTCGTGTATTTTATGTATTTTCTAAGAGGATACGGTATCCATTTGTTGTCGCTGCATTCATCTTTTGACTCTGCCATGGCTCTTATGTGTTTTTATTAATAGAAAATTCCAGGAAAATTCTCCCGATTTTTTATAGCCTGAATTAAAAAAAAAATAATAAAATAGGTACCTTCAGTAAGAAAAGAATATTATGAAAATTCATTCAAGCTGTTTTCGAAATGGGGGTGCAATATGCTTTTCATTTCAGATTTTTTGTCTTTGATGCAAATAATTATTGTTGGTATATGCTTAAAAAATTGAAACAAACATTTAGAGATGTAGCCCAAAGCTGAATTTAGGAAAAGAATTTTCAAAATATTACTGTGATAACACCCAAAAAATGGGTGGTATATCACAGTAATTTCTAAAGTGCCTTACATTTAATTGTTCCTCAAAGTCTAAAGTATAATTAAAACAAAAAATACTACCGTATTACTCTTTTTTCTTTCCTTACTTCAACCACTCTTTATTTTCAAATCGATTTATTTAAATTCCTTTTGGTAGTAGAGATAGTGTGTCAAGCAAAACAAAATCACAAATACTCGAATCGCTTTATTTTGAACAAGCATTTTCTATGTGACTCCGATGTTTGGACAAATAAATTCTTGGCTTATAATTTTGTTGTTTTATTTTGTGCCATAGATAAACAATATAAAGATGGCTATCCTCAGCTGTCAGTTTGATTTGCCTACAAGCTGAAGCGAACAGCTTTGATGATTAGATTTGCAAAGTATTAGTGAAAAACAGTGAAAGTCGCACACATAGAATCAACTCGTCATTCAGCACAGGTCTTGTTGTTGTTGGAATTCACATCTATTCATCGACACGAAGTGAAATTACAAATACAACAATGTAAGCAAATGGGTTTTGGAGGGTGAAACGTATGAAATATTGGCTTCTTGATAATTGATGTTCTCTGTTTTGTACATTGAAAAATGTAAAAAAAAGGGCATAGGGCCTCCACTACTCCTATGTGCACCATAGTGTACGTTTTCAGGAGATGTACCTCAGCTCTCTGCAACTCTTCCCCAGTTGTGCTGACTCCTCTTCGACCGTTCTTCGCCAAGTACTTCTAGGTCGGCCCGCTCCTCAACCTCGCTGCGAGAGAGGGTTCCATTGAATAGTTTGACTCGCACTCTTGACGATTTCGAAGGGTATGTCCAATCCACTGCCACTTACGTTTTCGTATTATAGAGTCGATGGTATCCTAACCTGTCCTCGCAAAAATTTCATCGTTGGCGATACGGTTAGGCCAGAAAATCCTCAAGTTGTTTTGTTGATATCTATTCACTTTCCCAGTGCTACACCCATAAAGAAGCACGGACTCAACATCGTAGCCGAACAGTCAACAAAATAAACTTGCATCATCATATCCGAAGTTCCGTTCGATTTTTTATTTTGTAGTGTAGTCGAATTTTTGGTGTATTTTTGAGCTTATAAGAGAATAGGACAAAACGGTCTACAAGACTAATAACGAGAAGACATGTATCGTTGGAAAGGTAATTTTATGTACGAGTATTATACAATAGTTGCTATGTGGGCTTATTTTATATCACTGTGTAAAAAAAGTTATTCGCTAAATAAGGTTGTGTTCTGGTGGATTATATTTAAACTTATCGAACCAATATCGACTACTACATATATCATTAGAAAGGAATGTTAATTACCTACAATATTTTTTTAACAGTTTAATTCAAATCACTGTTTAAACAAAGTTATTTGCTAACTAGTATAATATTTTGGTACATTTTAGTGTAAAAAAAATGTTTTTATGAAGTATGGGACAAAATATGTGAACGCTTGCTCAACCAATAATAACACAACCTTTTTCGTTGAAACGGTATTTTTATACACTACAATAGTTACTAAGGCAGCTTATTTCAAATTACTGTGTGCAAAAAAGTTATTGGCTAATTATTACCCACGTCACGTTAATTTTTGTTCAACAAAAATTCACCAAAACAATGGGATAACTTTTTCCACACAGTGAATTTAAGTAAGTTGTCACAGTAAATATTTTTCTTCATAAAAATACCTTTTCAACGATATACATCTTATTAATATTTGTTTGGCCAATTGTCGTAGATTTTTTCCATAGTGAAATACAAATGAAGCTGCCATAGTGACTACTGTATAGCACGTGAAAATACCGTTCCAACAACATACCTCTAGTTGTTATTGGTTCCTGATGGCGTGGTTGCTGCGCCACTAAAATAATGAGCAATACGTTGTATATCTAAAAATATGACGAAAGGTATCAACTTGATAAGAACAAATTAATTCGCCGTTTGACCCAAAATTCTTATAGCCTTTTCAATAGAATGAAAATAAATACTTAGTCCCAAATTCTTTGAAATAAATTTTTGTCAACTGGAGTTCAAATTTATTTCAAAATTCATTCTTTAAATTAAAGGATTTCTTTTTAAGGATATTAGATAAGTTAAAGATTGACAACAAAAGAAAAGAAATTGAATATTGGTCTTTCTATGTTGACCTTTTGCTGTAGGAAATGAGAAAGAATCAATTTCAAACAAAAATATTTTAATGAAATCAAAGCTAAATGGTAGGGAGGAAAAGTGTTGATATATTTTTAAGCAATTAAAGTAATACTTATGTTTTTTTTTTAGTAGCTAAAAGCCGATGAAACTTTGTAACTATGTAAATGCATTGAAACAAATAATGAAAATTAAAAAAAAAAATAATGTAAATCGAAAGATCGAAATAAGAGATTCATATTTTTCCATTTTTAAATTTAAATTTAATTTTACTTTAATAAATGTTTGTCAATTAGAAAAGTTTTTTATTCTCCTACTTTAGCTCTGAGAGAAGTTCTGTGACCTATACCAAGCAATTACCTGTTCAATATTTTGAATGTAAACAACCGAATAGAACACCCATTGTTAATTCAAGCATCGAGTAAATAACAAAATGTGCCCTTATAACGCATCGATAAGCGAAAACCAGAAATGTTGAAAAGCTGAATCAGGTGGAAAAATTGTTTTTTGATGTGTAAGCAGTACTGCCACAAATTTTCGATTCCTGTTTAAACATCCTTATCTGTTTCCTCCCCATTTCATCCCGCCAATTATCACTTTCAGATACACATACATATGCCAAGCTAATACATTTATGACTTGAATTCCAAAAAAAAACACAATTTAACGAACAATTGAATACAAACCAAGATATTTATTTTTCAAATAAGATAACAATAATTAGCTTAGAACACAAAGAAAAATAAAAACCAACAAACAAACACACCCCATCAATCTGTGCATGAAAAGAGGGGTTGGTATTTTCATTCGATTTGGCGCTATAGCGCAGAGCTAAATTTATATAGCAGAGCTTCCACATCAATTTATTCTTTGAAATGCAAAATTTAAATATTGTAAAATGGTGCCCCATTTAACGATTGTCAAAAAATAACACCAAAACACTTTAGAAAATTGTTTAGGGTCAAAACCGATTTATTATCACATTTCGATTATTACCGCCCTTACAGTTACCTATACCCTGCACACATCACAAACCCTGAAAGCGACAGCATGGAAATAATCGACTCTTCCAAATGGGGGGGATTGAATAACAACCCATTTGTTTCGTTCACAAAAACCAAACTTTGGTATGTAGAATTGAATCAATAAAATGGAACTTGAATATGTATATAGATTTATTTATTGATTGAATTTGTAAAGCATCAAATTGAAAAGTGTGAAGATGGAATTTTGGTAAATAAAACAACACAAACAAAAAAACAATTTGACTTGGGTTGACTGATGACTGAATTTATTATTTGATATTTTTTTAAGGTTTGGTTTTTTTTGTGGTAGGTCAATGATAAAGTTTACATTCAAATCAGCATGAAAACCTTTTAAGTTTTATTTAAATAAAAATTAGAGGACTAAGGTTCATGATACCGTCAAATATTATTTTGTTTATTCTTTCAGAGTTTTGTTTAATAAATTTTCATACATATATTTTGAATATTATCATTGACCGTACTTATATATTTTGAAGCAGGGAAGTTTACACCTGTATGTTTGCTTGCATAGTAATAAATTGCATTGTAATAAATTAACAAACTACAATTTAAATGACGTGTAA
Organism: Dasysyrphus albostriatus; assembly: GCA_946251815.1. Lineage (NCBI taxonomy): Eukaryota > Metazoa > Arthropoda > Insecta > Diptera > Syrphidae > Dasysyrphus > Dasysyrphus albostriatus. Next base: position 148,351,761 of record OX276336.1, read on the forward strand.
ACGAATGTTTGTATTGTTCCAAGAAATTGCCTATTTGTTCTCTCGTGCAAAAATTCAAAAGGGAATTTTATTTTTGATTTGACTGAGAATTTTATTTTTTGGTTTCTTTAAAATAAAGTTCGTTTTCGCGATCGAATTAAATCTGCTAAGATCTGTAAGATATGTTTCGTTCCTGAAATTATTAATTTATCGTAAATGTAATTTTACGAAAGGATAAAGTTTCAAAAAGCCAAAACTATGATTGATAAAGTATCGAAGGACAATGTTTCGAAGAAAAACTGTTTTGAAATCCATGGAACTTTGTTTTTCCCTGAGCGATTTAAATCAAATTAACACAAAAAAGCTTCAAAGGCGGGTGTTTAAATAAAAAATGTATTTATTTATTATTTATTTATTAATAAAATTTCAGCTTCTTGGGTATTCATTGTTAGTTATGTATCAAACCGAAAATTTTTCAAACCGAGTTAAGTCGAGTTGAAATTAAAGTAACTCGAGTTGGCTAGCTTGAGTTGAAGCTAAATTATGTGAAGACTTTTCATGCATTGTTTTTGCAACTCGAGTTGGCTTACTGGAGTTGAAACAAAATTTTCGAATACTTTTCATGCATTGTTTTCGGAAATGGAATTGACTAACTCAGTTTGAAGCCAAATTTAGAGAGGTGACATCAGATCAACTTTTTAAATGTGAATTGGTTCAATAGCAAACCAAAATGAATTAGATTTTTCTGTAGCATACGAAAAAAACTGCGAAATTTCGTGATTTTACAAATTCTTTTCTGATTTTTTAGGAGTTTTTAAATTTATCGTCATCGTAGCCACCTTTCAATGGAATTTGACAGTTTATAAATTGAAAGATGGTGCACGAACTATTTTTTAAGTCAAAAAGTATATTTCGTTCCAAACGTCATCCATTTGGAATCAAACCACTTTTCTGAAGCATTAAAAGAAGTGATTTTTTATTTTTTTAGAGGTTTTTTAGTCCATCGTCATCGTAGCCATCCTTCAATGGAATTTGACAGTTAAAAGTTTGAAAGATGGTGCACGAACTTTTTTTTAAGTCAAAAAGTATATTTCGTTCCAAACGTCATCCATTTGGAATCAAACCACTTTTCTGAAGCATTAAAAGAAGTGATTCTTTATTTTTTTAGAGGTTTTTTAGTCCATCGTCATCGTAGCCATCCTTCAATGGAATTTGACAGTTAATAGTTTGAAAGATGGTGGATAAACTATATTTTAATGCAAATAATGTATTTTGTTCTGAATGTCACCCAGTTGGCTGCAGATCCCATTTTTCTGGAGCATTGCAAAAATTTCCAAGTTTACCGATTTTTTGGAGCTTTTTTTATCCATAACATTTTTCAATTCGGTTGAAATTTTTGTTTATATTTCATTTCAATTAGATCTTCGTCTTCTGTTCGAATTCGACATCGACTGTTACAACAAAGCAACAACAACCCAAATACCAATACCAAAACCTAACAGTTTATTTTCAGTTGACGCCTAAAAAAAAACCGAGTTGATTAGACCGAGTTGTCTTTCGGTTAATGTGTGTAATCTAAATCAAACTCTAACTTGAGTTTGAAAAAAAAATCTCACCGATTCAACTCAGTCAGTCCAAACTGAGTTGAGTTATCTTTCGGTTAAGGTTAAATCTAACTTGAGTTAGAAAAAAATCAAACCGAGTCAACTCGAGTTGTACTTAACTCGAGCTGACTCGAGTTAGCAAATCAAGTTGAGACATCACTATTTATTGTTCCGTGAGCAAATTCAATAGATAATGACTTATACAGAATAAAAGAGCAAAAATATTTTCAACAGCGTGTTTAAAAAAAATGGCGGCTTCCTTGTCTCTTGAATGATTCCAATGAAATTCACACTGTAGCTGAGACAGAATTGTAACAAAATATTATTCTTTGAGTGATTTAAATGAAATTCCCACAGGTGATACCTACCTAAAAATTTAAAAAGAATAGAAATACAAATTTTCAAAAGGGTGTTTCAAAAAAATGTGAACTTCGTTCTTCCGTGAGAGATTTCAATGAAATTTACACTTAAGTAGTTGATGGTGATGAGTTTGACATAATTATTTATTTTCGAAACACCCTGTTTTTGAAAATATTTGTTTCTGTTGTTTTTTTGTCTCACCTTTATTCTTATATTCGGATCCAAATCACAATCTCTTTATTTCCGAGGACACCCTACATAGTAAATAGATTTAAAAAATATTACATTTTCTGTTTATATTATGGTTCATGTAAAGATTTGATTAAACCTTTGTCTCTTTCCTCATAATAAATCTTTTTGCCTCATTAACTACTTCAAACGAAGATCCGGGTTTAAAAACTAACTTTTCTACAGAGTTAAAAACCATAGAATACACTGCAATTCTATGATTTTTAACTATTTTTAACTTATTTCATAATGAATTTTTGTATATTTCCAAATGTATTTGATTTTTAAAATTATTATTATTTTGAATTGTAATTCCAAGACTTCCAGTACTTACTATTTACTATAAACAAAAATTTTCTTTAAATAAAAATTTACTCTAAATAAAATTTTTACCTGAAGTGAAGTGAATTCAATGAACATAGTTTATACTCAATTAACTTTTTCATCCGCCTATGAATGTGTATGCGAAAAGCCATACGATATTATGTTTTACTATTCAAAACTTAACTCACGTAATAAAACTGTAAGCGGAATCACCTGGATGAAACTCAAATATGTGTTCTATAATAATTCCAATGAATGCTTTGAATCGGAAACTCTTGAATATTTTTCTTTTAACTTGCAAAATTGGTATATATTGCACACTGCTGGGCAAGTTTTGGATTCTTAAAAAAAAATAAATTCAAGATAAAAAGAAAGAGATATCGATGAACATTGGTTCTGAAGTTCTTTGTATTTCAAAATAGGAGGACAAATATGATGTATACGAGCGACTTGTGGCTAAATTAATTACTTAGTTAAAGCTGAGCTAAACCATTGTTTTTTTTATATATAAAATTAATTAAAATCTTTAAAATTCCTAGTCAAATTGAACTACATAAATAAGAGCCAATACGTTTGACATGGTCGTAGATTTTATTTTTAACGTTTAACTTAGAGGTATGTGTAATGTGCATTGCGCTTCTTGCTTCACGGAACTGTGACTTTACTATGCCTAAGGAAGAAATCCAATCAAATATATGCAAGGTTGCAACGGAAGTAGGAAAATGTTCACCGACAGAAGACGCAACGTGAGATAGATACCTTTATGAAGTTTGCTGCAAGAAAATGAAGCAGGAAGTAAGTAGTTTTCACCTCCGGTATATGACTTGGGGAATTTCGAAACTGTGGGCACGGGGAATGGGTGGAACGTTCACACAATACTCGTATATATAATATATTTGGATTAAGGATGTTTGTGCTGAGCTATAAAACGTGAACTTAATGTTGATCTTATTTGGGATTGCATTGAGTTAGTTGGTGCAAGAATAAGCCACGTTTTCCAATTTAGCTATCATGAGAGTTATAGCTATGTACATACGTAAACAGTTTTGAGATCTAATTCAAACAAAACTTATTTTTAGATGTATATAGGATGTATTACGTATTTGACTATTTGTACAGTGCAAAAGGTAACAAAAAGATTACCTCGCAGTGATGTAATATGTATTGTTGGTTAATTATTTGTTTGATGGTCTTTGGATAGTGCTACATCTACTTATTTTTGTTGTATTGTTATTGCAAGAAATCAATACAGTACACAAATAGGAGGTTGTCAAAATTGGGAAATTGTAAAGAGAAAATACACATAAGCACAATAATAGTTAAATCGGTAGTTTGAAGAAGGGAATAAGAGCTCAAAATTGAAAAACCGTTTTATTTAGTTTTATTTTTATTTTGACATACATATGAAGATAAATATGTTAGCAAAACGAAATTAAGGAAAATCAACATTTTGGACGTTTTAAGTAGGGAAACGAAAATTCACTATGGGGTGATTTTGCCCCTGGATTTGTTCCCTTCTTTAAACTATTTACCAATTTTACAGACAAAATGGTGAAATTTAAAGTTTCATAGTCTAGACATTTAACATCATCTTTACCAACAGGAAATGTACATTTATTAGATTATAAAGCATTTTCCTTCAAATCCACGCAGTGGTGCTCCTAAATTTCATAAGGAGCCAGCTTAACATTCGAAAATTGCAATAAGGTATTAAGAAGTATTTTCTTTTTTTATTTTTGTATCTATTTTACGGTTTTATAAAGATTTTGAGTTATTTAACTTAATACTTCCACATTAGCACCGCATTAGTTTGAAGAAGAGAACAAACCTTTTGTACTTTGGGTAATTATTTTACATTTGAATTTACTTTTTTGATAAAAACTAAAAGTCATTTGGATTTTTATGAAATAAAGATTGCTGTGTATAAATTTTGAATTAAAAAAAGATTATAAATAAAGTCGTGAGACTTTTTTTTTATTTTTTAAAAATTACATTATTGGACTTTTTCCCTTCTTCAAACTGTTGATTCAATTATTGACTGAACAAAAGTCAAAATTCTAATGATATAACCTTTAATTATGTGTATTGTGATCAATACTTATACATTGATAATCCATTTAATTTATGCTCAAAAAGGACCTGTTACGAGAAAATTGTTACGTAGTTTTCATTTTATTCCTGCTTTATGTTTTTGGCGGACTGGGGACGGTTTTTTTCAAAACTCAAAATGAGAAATATAAAAATTTGGTAGAGCAACAGTTCGTGGAGAACCAGGGCCTAGTGACTTATAACTCTCAACCATTCCTGTGTGCGTGTTGATGTTGATTTTTTTTAGATTTTTACTAAGACTGCTTTTGATAAAGTCTCGTCTTTTTTTCTGCCGATATCCATGGTTTCCCCCCCCCCACTGGTGGAAAAAATATATTCAGTCTGGAAGATTTGCCTGCACCAGAAAAAATTCTATGAGCGCATAGTTATATGGGTGCTAACAAGGACAAGTCTCAAGTATTTTCGAAAACTGTAAGGTCGAAGAAATAAAACCCCAAACTAAAAGATGGATGATATCGAATAACCAATAAAGTTTTCGGTTATTCTTGATAATGTTTGAAAGTTCAACAAAAATATAATCAGCCAATGCAAACGAATCTGCTTAAAACACCGAAAAAACATATTTCAGAAACGTTTTGGGTTTAAATTACATAACCTATTATTTTCAATAGAATTTTCACTTTTACATCATTTATTTATTTTTTATATTTATTTTAACGTTATTATAAGCTCATTTATGTTTTTTTGTTTAAGTTATAAATTTTATATAGATTTTTGCATTTATTTATTTTATATGAAAACTAAACGGTTATGCAAAACTCATCATAAGCACGACTTTGTTTCGCTTTGAAAAAAACACACGATTTTTGGGGTCAAAATTCAGGTTTATGTCTTTAACAAGTTCTAACGGAAATAAACTTGTTTATGAAATATACAGTGAAGAAGAGATCTGCATCTTTGCTTTTCCAAAATTGTCATATATTTATTCAAAAAAGAAAGAAAAAACATTCTCCTGAAAAATTTCCAAAATGGATTTGTTAAGTTTTGCAAAAACGGTCCTCAATTCGAATCTGAGATTGAAGCAACATTGCAAAAAATCCAAAAATGCAAATTTTAAGACTTTCATTTATAGCTTGAAAGCTAACAATAGTTTGTAAATTACATTAAAAACTATTGGAAGCATACACAATTTTCAACAAATTTTTGTTTAAAATTTTTTTTCTACGACAATTTATTTGGACTCAAGCTTAAGTTAAAAAATTGACATGTTTTTACTGTTTCACTAATGTTATCACTAACTTATTGACAAAATTATAATGAATGTCTCTAACATAAATCAAACTATACTTTGCTGATGGTCTTTGACGCGCTGAAATTGAGTTTGCCCTCAGAATTGATTTAGCACAATTGAAATATGCGAATCCAAAATTCAGAAAAAATGCTTTTTTTAGGTAAATTTGGGATTTGTAAAAAAATGTATATGGTCATAACAAAATTCCATCACTATACTTAGACTATGGTTGATTAAAGAGGCCAGAATCTATGATAGATGTCTTCAAAATTTGGGGTCCTTAAAGGAGTTAACAATGAGCAAATATTATAGGATTGAAAAACATTGGGGGAACTGTGTGGCACTACAAAACATTTTGTTGCCACTTTGAAAATGTTTGAGTGATTATTGAAATATCTTTCATTTCACCGTCTCTTTTTGAAGTTCTTTAAATAATAATTTTATTTACATTAAAAATTTTGTATATGCATGTATGTAGGCCTATTTTTTTCTACCCTGTATATCTCCTACTATACTAATAGTGTCTACACAATAAGAGTCTTAAAACTCTTTGTAAAAAAAAAAATGACTGCGTAAAATCAAATTGCCAATTTTGTTTTATTTTTTTTTATTTCCCTCCATAATTCCCAGGAATACTACTGTCGCCCTATTTGCCATTATGATCTTTTTTTTCGCTCACGAAATTTCTTTCCATATCATTTGTTCGTCGGAATGACAATAACCATTCGAATAAGTACAATTCCAATTTTTGTCCATGGTTTTACTTTTGAGTGGGCAGCGATATCATTAGTAGGTATAGGTATAAAAAAATCAATATAACGGTGTCTGAGTTAAATAAAAAAAGCCGAGGATAGTCAGAGTCACTGTCACTGACAGAAATTTCAAAGTATGTAGGAGGTGTATTATTGAATTTGTGAAATTGTCTGGCTGGTGATTCATTTCATTTTCAGTTGACCTCACCAATTGAAAATAATAATCTCCTGGAAACATAAAATGTCAAATATCTATCTGCATACATAGAGCAAACAAAATAAATACAAACATTTTTTTGTATATAATCTCCTTGCTTCATTTTGCTTTGATTTAATTTTAATTCAAACGATTGTGGCTTACCATGAAATAACTTTTTCATTATTCATCAAAAAAAAAAAAAAAAAAATACGAACTCTACCATTCCAACCAAAACCCAAACCCAAACCCAAACCAACACCCGAACCCGCAAAACTAATAAGGAACGGTGACCTTACAACAATCAATTTACTTTTTGCCTCAAAATTTCAACCCATAAAAGAGTCAATATCAAAAAAGAGTAGAGCGGGAGTTTATTCAGAAGCACAAAAAAAAAAATGAGTCATGGAACTTTTGAAAATTATTACTATGCTGGTTTTTGAAACTTTTTGAAACAATTTGTGTAGGATAAACGAAAAGGGATGTAAGGGCATTGTCAGGAAGTGCATGTTTCAGTGTGAGGTCTTTGTATGTTTCTCTTTCAATGGAAATATGTTTCCAAACACAAAAGGCCATCCACACATATAAATAACAATCAAAAACCATAAACCCGTTTTCTAAGAACATCAAATCCTTCGGTTGTAAAGTTTGAATACAAACTGAAAAAAGAAATTACTGTCTCTACATTGAAAAACCTATCATAACGAACATTGTGTGGCAACTTAAAATAACGAGTGGAAGGGGACAACAAAAAATTTAAAATCAATATCCTTCCACAATCTACTGCATCCTTGTACGCCGCGTGACGCAAAAATAACTGGAACAATATTGCTGTAAGGGTAAAATGTTATTCTTGGAAAAATAACAACCAAATTCCAACATCCGAGTGGCTTAATGCTTAAGGATACACATATCTTCAGTTTTTTTTTTTATTTTAAATTGTTTCAGCAGAAGCTTATGTACATTTCCGGGATATGCAAGGATATTAAAGCAAAATGATATGAAAATGCAATTGAGTAGAGTTTTTATTATTTTTGTTTTGTTCTTTTTTCATTTTATTGAATATACTGTCGGTCGTTATTATTTAACTTTTCAGCTGTAATGTGATGAGATGCTGTTTTGTTTTTATTTTTTTTTGTTAAGCAAAGGAATCCTGTGGCGAATAATATGTAGGTATATAAGTCTGATGTGAATTTCTCTCAATTCTTGTATCTGATTTTGTAGTCAACTTTACATTGTGTGGGTATATTATGCGTAACAACGTGGAATTTTTATTCGTTCTTTACATGAATTCTTAAATAACTGTGACTAGTGAATTTGATACTTGACGGTATATGAGCAGAGCATGAAGGATGCTTAATAGCTTAAGCTTTTTAAGGGGTGTATTAAAGCTTTTAGAGTGGTACTTAGTGTCTTCTAAGCGATTAAATAAAGGTAAATAAAATAAACATGATGGAGAAAATAGGATTATTAAAATAGAATACAAACCGGATGATAAATTTTAACAGTTATGGGTGAATATTTGGAAGTTGATTCTAAGTTGGCTGCGTTTGGGTTGTATTAATGATTAAAATGTGTAAATATATTTTTCTTTGTATATTTCTCGACGGTTGAACGATGTTTGCCGTCTACCTACTTCAGTAAAGACGTTTTTTAATAGAAAAGAAAGAAATTTGTATGCGTACAAAATTTAAAAATGGAGGAATATACTTATATTTTGGTGGATCTTAAAGGCGAGATAGATTTCTTCTTTATAAAAGTTGATGTAACATTTTGAAAACAAACTAAGTGCCTTATTGCGCTTGACTTTTTTTTAAATTCAATGACTTCCAGTGATAAATAAACATCAACTTTATACTCATTTAATTTCGAAAAAAGGCATGACTCAAAAGCCATCGTTTAGAATGTCAAGTAGAAATCACTATTTTGGTTTTTGCCCTTCGTCACTCCCCAAGTAGTCCGGTTAGTTTAGATTTTTTTTAAATGATAGATTAGGGGGAAACAATTTAGTCCTTAATTTCTTAAAAGAACCATATTGAGAGCTTAAGTCCAAATTTTTGATAGTCAACCTATTTCAGGGTTGCTGCCATAATGATTTAAAGACTGAATTCGTTTTTAACGAATAACATCGATAGTTTTAGATTTATCGAAAAGACTATAAATCTATTCCTAACAAGAAGAATGTTCTTCAAATTTGAACATATGGTATTTTTTTAAATTTAATGTGTTTTAGGAGTTACCTATAACCAATTTATAAGCAAAAAGATGGAAGTTACACTTTTTTTCAGTTTTACGTGAAAATTTCTTTCAAAAGATCTAGTCATCATTATATCCTAAAGTTTTGATTTCAGTATTTTCTGTTTTTGAGCAATCGTTTACCAACTGTATTGCCTGAAAAATATCCACACATTTTCATAATTGAAGCTGTGAGTGCTTTTTTTATCATACTTTTCATCTTTAATCGATAGTTAATATTATTTCATTTGTGATTCGAGGAGAAAACGTCACGTTTTTGGAAGGCTATTTTAGAATCTTGAAATTTGACTTTGATGACTTTTGATACATAAATATAAAAATAAGACCACTTTTGTACCAAGGCCTAAATAAAGTGTTTTAAGGGCTTGAATGAGTTTTATTTTCAATATGGGAACAGATTAGACATTTTTTTGCTTTCGTTGAAATATATATTTCTTTCGACCATCAACTCTTAACAGGGTTGCCGCAGTCTTTCAAATCAATTAAGGAGTGAACTCACAATAAAACTCACAAATAAAGTCCGTATTTTTTATTTTATCGAAAAATACAAATGCGTTCCTGATCTACAAATATTTTATGTGGTATTTTTTCATGTTTTGTGTAAAGACCTATAATAACCAATTAAAAGCAAAAATTGAACTCATATATTTTTTTAATCAATTTTTGTTCAGTGTTTCTTTAAAATTGTTTTCTAAAAGTTTTTTTCAAAAATTGTTTATGTTAAGTTTTTGATATTTCTTAGTTCAAACAGTTATTTGCTTTGCTGTTGCACCTGAAAGGCTTCAACGAAAGCAAAATTGTACCTAACTTTTTTTTTTTTTAATATAAGGCAAGGCATCGGTTGTTGGTTCCGAAAACTGATTTGACTTTTTCACTCAAGATGGTGGAAGCTTGCAGAACAAGTAAAATCATGAATCAGATATGCAAAATAACATTAATACATTTGAAACTTCAAATTAATACATATTCACATTTTACTCTTATAAGCCGTTATAAAAAAAAAACTAAATGTGACTTCTCTGTGCTTAATATTTTGTAATGAATCGCCTGAGCAAAAATACAAATTGATATTCCACAGCAAAAATTTCCGTTAAAAATGTAAAAATCAAGTAGGTACTCGTATATACAAAAATTGATCTGAAAAAATTGCGATTTTAAAACAAGTTTTTCCCAAAAAACTAACACATCAATCAAAAATTTCTCAAATTTGGTTAAAATAATTTTTTCTTACCTTTCGGAAAATATAAAATTTTCGGATAACGAGTATCAATCTGATTTATTGAAAATTATTTTTGAGCTATCTACTTCCCCGTTTTTGACTTTTAAATGTTCAATTCAGTTGAATGTACATTCCTTTATTTTTCCGAATTTTGTATACACTTTTGACTTTCTTGTAATTGCATAATCTTTCGAATATAAAAAAAAACCTCCTTCTACCTTCCCCCGTTTATCATTATTTCTACAAACACGTTTGGGTAAGGGCTGTCTGCATAGGCTTACTGATGTCAATAACCATGACTTAAAAGCACTTTCATTGCTTAGCTGACAGTAAAAAATTGAAGAATATTACAGTCGATGTCCATGTATACAAAGTAAGTATACGCCACAGTACACCAATCTAAGGAAATACCTATATTGCGATTAAAAATTTCAACCCATCAAATAACATTTAAATACAATAACAAATATTGACATTTGACAAGTAAACAGATCTCCGGATCCGCGATTTTCAGCAATTATTATGACATGTATGTTTAAAATGACGTACCTCGTGGCATGATAATAAGTGCGTTGGACTGTCATGCCAAAAATGTGGGTTCGATTCCCAGCTGCTGCCACTTAAAAACAGAAATGTTTTTCTCAAGGTACTGCCTCTTGCGAGGAACTGACAAATCCTCCAAGAGTATGTATCATGAATAAGTGCTTCTCATCTAGCCGTTTGGACTCGGCAAAAATTTGAAGGAATGTTTGAGAGTTATAAGTCACTAGGCCCTGGTTGTCCATGAGCTGTTATGCCACCCAATTTATTTTTTAATTTTTTTTTATTTATGTTTAAAATGATTAAAAATGAGCAACCAATCCGATGCATGCTTTGTTAACTAAAACGTCAGTGACTTGCATCCATTAAATACGGTGCATTCTTTGTAGTCAATATTTTACTTTTTACATTCTCTATACATTCTAATATATTCTACTTTATAAGGCTTGATTCACAAAGAGGAAACAAGACATCTTTACTTTTTCTACACTTTTCCGTTTGTTTTCTTCGTTAAAACTAAAAAATTGAATCCACTTGATCACTTCAATAAATGAAAAACACGTTATAACTACGGAAATTATTTTTTAGCGTTTTGTGCAATCGGTGATAGTTAATTCCTAAAAATTAATTTAGTCTTATCTTTTTAAAAAATAAAAGATGTTATTTATTAAATTAAAAACGCGTTGAAAATCTCCACTATCAAATTAATTTAATTATCTCTTTAATCAAAATTATATTTGAAAAGTAGTTATTAAATACATAAAAATCCGCTATTTTGTACATTACGATTAAAGATAACAAAACTTTCCCGAAGCAGAATATAAAAAAATCTTGTTTTAAACTAAAAAACAACTAAAACAGGTACCTAAATGTTGGTACTCGTATACACAAAAATAGAAACAAAAAACTATTTCACTTGGATTTATAAAAGTGAATGTTTTGTAGCCTTCAAATGTTATGTAGCTAGGTATATGTTATTCAACACAAAAAACCCTTTCATTAAAAGTGCTTTGATGCCTTTGACGTCCAAAGCTTAAAAACCTCTCAAAAAGTTACTCTTTTAATTTAATTATGATAAAGTGTGTAGGATTGTAGGTAGTCCAGATACTTGCAGTTAAAAGCTCTTTACTGCGTGATATATTTAAAGTCTTTTTAAATGCAACCTTAATTACACTAGTTAGAGAAATGGCAGGATAGCATTAGACAAAAAAAAAAACACATTTTTTTTAAATGCTATAAGTTTCGTCCAGTTCAAGCTAGAGGTGTATAAAAAAGAATGATTCTTTGATTAGGGCTCAAGTTCATACCTGTATAAGTAAGCACGTCACTGTAACAACCATTGCTACACCCTTCTACATATCTGATGTTGAGCGTCTGTCTGAAAAACAACGATGTACTTCCTTTAAACTTTTCCCAACAACTGCTCTCATGATTTGATTAAACTCCCATATATTTGTACAAATATTTAAACTCTTGTGTATGGAAATTAACTTTCAGGTTTTTGGATAAAAATTCACATTAAAGAATGTTGTTTTTTGCAATAATTGCTGTATTATTTCTGTATTTCTGTTTTTCTCGTTAATGGCTTCACTGATTTCGTTCAAGTTTTGCAACTATGATGTATTTTTAAAAATAGTCTGATGAATTTAAGAAGTTTCCACTTTTTTGTAAAAAAAGAAAAATTTTGTTTGGCATTTGTTTGTTCTTTTTTTTTGTTGATATTGGTGAAACTCTCCAGAAATATGTTTATGCTTGTTTCCTTTACCTTCTTTGAAGACCATAATTTTTCTGCAAATTATGAATTGTTGTCAAAAGATAGTGGAGAATTATTTAAATAATCTAATTACGTGTGTATTTGATCAATTGAGTATCAAAATCTCAAATTATCAAGAGTATAAAAAAAATTATAAAAATATCGCATTAGAAAATCTAAAAAATTAAACTAAATTTGGTGGCGCAACAGCTCGTGGAGAACCAGGGCCTAGTGACTTACAACAACTCTCAACCATTCCTGTGTGCGTGTTATTGGCAGGAATGGAGGGGACCTACAATTTTTTGCCGAGTCCGAACGGCTAGATGAGAAGCACTATTCATGACAAGTTTACTCTTGGAGGATTTGTCAGTTCCTCGCAAGAGACAGTACCTCGGGAGAAAACATTTCTGTTATTAGGTGGCAGTGGCCGGGAATCGAACCCAGACCTTCGGCATGACAGTCCAACGCACTAACCATCATGCCACGAGGTACTACAAAATCTCACATATTAAAAATCTCGCAAGGCATATTAAAAATGTCGCATTGAATCAATATAATTTATGCATAGTAATAAATGTTATTGCGATTTTCAATAATGCAAAACTTTCAAATGAGAGATTTTAAAAATGTGAAATCTCGTTACACGGGATCTATTTGTCAGAAAGATTTTAGTACGAGAGATTTTAGTCCTTGTCTCAGGATGTTAGCTATAAAGAGTGTGAGTTTTCAAAGAGTACCTACCTTTCTTCACACTCATTAAATTTCAAAAGAAGTCATGAGTCATGACTCTTGATTTAGAACTTCAGTTGTAGTAACCAACATAATATTGCAATATTTTCGTATGTTGATGATCATTGAACATCCAAGGATCTCAACCAGAAAATACTTCTTCTTAAGTTCAAGTAGCTAACCTACTAAATTAAAGTTCTTTTTAAGTTGCTCTGCCACTGGCACATTGCCTACAATAAGCCTTCCATCGCATTTGAATAAGAGATTTTAGTTTTGTAGCCACAACCAGCCCTGTGGTTGTTTCATCGCAACATATTGCTTTCAACTGTTCAGTACTCACGATACCCTGCCTTCGAGCTTTCGAGGACATACCTAAACGCAGAACCCGAGAATATTAAATCCAGATATTAAAAGGCCATACACCATACTTAAGGGGCAACATTTATTGCATATAAAGCCAGATTCCTGTCAAATGTCATATAAAAGCTAACGAATATCTGAGGCAGACATTCTGTCACAGTCACCACTATTCACGAACATGACCCAGCTTACTTCTGGAACATTGATGTGCGTTGCGTACAATGACTTCTGTGTTTGGAATAAAACGGAGAAGAAGGAGTTATTTTCATTGCGCATTTGGTGGTGTAACTTTTTTTTTACATTACTTACATATTGGGTTAAGCGTTAAGGACATGATATCATCAACGAATCTTTGCTCGGTTGAGTGTCGGTGTTTGGTGATGTAATCGTTTTTCTGTTTCTGTGATTCAGATACAGATAGCTATGCAGTGATATCTCTGCAAGAAAAAAAAAATTGAGCATGGAATAAATTAATTGGCGTCAACTGGTGTAACGACGATGACGACGACGGACGCCTCATTTGATGGAACACTATGAGAAGAAGAATCAGGATAGCTCTGGGCTGTGGGATGTGGCATTTAATTTATGCAAATGGGATATAATGGAAATGTACTTGACATATATGAATAAGGGGACCAAAATCTGTTAAAGGCATTTAGGTATGCGCAAGTAAGTTTATAAGTTATTCAAGTTTCTAAGGAAGCCAGACGAATTGAATAATTGTTAAATTAAAGCTGCTACCTCAACAAGAAATGGTAAATTTTATTTCTATTGATATCTAAATTATTCATTTCTATGAGATAGCAAATATAAGGAGACTGTTATAAACAATCTTGGTAATGGACTTAAGTGCTTTTTAAACACTATGATTGCCAAACAAAATTTCCCACATTCTCTTACTCATTAGGGGCTGTTTTTGCATATCGTTTTCTTTACATTTCGTCCCTTGATTGCAAGAACTAGGTCACTCAATTTTCAATTTTAGAAATATCTCTACAAAAACGGTATTATTTTGTTCAATTTTGAAGACTTTTCGTCCAATTTTTGTCTACCACAGAAAAATATAAGATATTTGTAAAGTTTGAGAAACATAAAAATTAAAATATCAGTCGTTCTCTAGTAGCAAGGTATCTATGAACATTTCCATCTCCAAAATTTTTAAAATTGAGTTACCTAGTTCTTGCAATCAGGGGACGATTTAGTGATTTTTCTTTTCAGAATAATGTTTTACTGTCACTTTAACCAATCAGCTATATATGTACAAAGGTTGAAATGTGCTTGAAACTATGCATATACATAATATTAGAAGATCCCGGCTTGGCCTAGAGGTAGTGTTGCCAGATTTTTTAAGATGAGTGGACCAATTTGAAAATTGTTGGAGCCGAAAAAAGCTCCACTCAAAAATGATGCTCAAAAACTAGTAAATTAAAATTGTTCGTTTTGAATTTATATTTTCTATCAATTATACCAAAGTTATAAAAATTCTATATTTTATTGAACATTTTACATGGGTTTCCTCAAATACAGCAATGGCCATTTTTAGGATTAACCTTCCATAATTTATAAGATTAAATTAAAACTGCTTCCAAAATGTCTTCCTACTAGAAGATATATTCTTCTATCATTTAAAAGTCAAATTTGCATAAACGTTTTAACTGAACAGCATTTTCCAGCTAACTGAATTTTGTACCCATGTTCTATAACTCTCGCGTCGATAAAATTTGTCGAGAAACGATGAAAGTTAAACAAAATTTAACAGATTTAACAGTGAGAGTTACAGCGGGCTTAATCAACTGCTAAGAGTTGAGAGTAGGATTACAAGCAAACATTGAAATGTTAGTAGGCTCATTAATAAAAGATTTTTTTAAAGTTTAAAAGTTCTCATCTACAAAAGCCAGTGAAAAATAAAAAAAAAAAATTTTCTTTCTCAATTTTTAAGGAGCCTAAAATCGCCCAATTTAAAAAAATTCAATAGCCCAAATTGGAATTTATCGCAAATCATAATTTAAAGGAGCGAGTGAAAAGTTCGAGTAGCCCAATTGGCGATTAAGAGCCCGTTCTGGCAACCCTGTCTTGCCTAAAGAACAGAACTTAGAATTCTAGAAAGATTATTTTTCTTTTCTTCATTTGATATGCTTAAGTCTAACTAATACTCTAGTGGAGATGAATTTTAATCTGAAAGGGTATACTCCATTCTCAGCAACCATAAAATATTTGGTGTCGAAATTTAAACAAGATCGTACGAGCTGCCATGACCAACTTTGCAGTGGCTGACCAAAATAGATGATAAATCCATAAAAGGTTGGAAAAGTCCACAAAAGTCCACCCCGGAATGAAGGTGCATGAGCTCCTTGATGTATCAGGCTTTTAAAAAAGTGGTAGGTATACACCACGTATATTATCAGATGATTTGAACAAGTTGTGCACAAGATGGCTACCGCAATTAACCACAAAAGAACAAAAACTGATTTGTGACGATTTTCAACCAAGTGCTTGGAGTTGTTTCACTGAAATAAACTTGAATTCTTGGTACGCATGGGTCCAGAAACAAATCAGCAGGCCAAATAATAGACTGGGAGGGGAGAATCGGCTTAGAAGAAGAAGTTTATTTAGCTTGGGCGTTGATAATTGTTCATAGATCATCTCCAAAAAGAAATAAAACAAAAAATGGAAAATACTATGCAAACTTGTTGTAGTTTCCTGAGCAATGAAATAAAAAAAAAAAACGTCAAATTTGTCAAAGAATAAAGATTTGTTTCATACAGAAAACACGCAAAAATTCATGAATTGAGGATTGAATTGCTTCTTCACACACTTTTTTATTTCCAAATTTAGCCCCCTTGGATTATTTTCTTTTTCCAAACTTAAAAAAATGGCTGAATTGTAAACGATTTTCCAAAAATAAAGAAAGTATTGTGTCTGTATTTGATCGCTTTTTTGAGGAGCTCAACACTTTTTTTTACTGTAAAGAAAGGTATCGAAGCGATATATATCGGTGAGAAATATTTATTTAACTTAAAGAAGATTAGCGTTTTCTTTGGTGAGTCAGTTATTTCTGGGGACGTTTTTGTATATAAAGCGAGGGCAGTGAGCTGAGAGTAATACAAATATTTTCTTCAAACGGAAGTAAATTGTAAAGGATGAAATTTTGGACAGTTGACCCAAAAAAAATCCACTATAATTTCTAAACCTCGTTGAAGACCAAATTCAATTTTTTTTAGAAGAATTGGGTTTTGAGCTTGGCCCCACTTATGGTTTGTGACAATTAAGTTTTCAAAAGCTTTGAAAATATGAAAACTATTGCCCATTTTTGACACTATAGACAAGATGCAGATTGACAATATTAATTAAATTATGGCAGTTAATGGAGGAGTTCTTTTCAAGACGTGATGGTTGGGCATTCCTTTATTGACGACATCATTCCTTGGTCTTGCCCTCTTTTTACACCAGCAAAGAACGCAACTTTAAAATTAAAAAAAGTTATAAATACAGAAACACTTGAAAGTAAAACGCTTCACAGCTTATAAATTTAAAATTTATGACAGTTAAAAGGCAAACAGAACAGTTAAAACATTTTCGCGTAATTAAATACGTTTTTTTTGTTCGTTCTTCCTCGTTACCATCTCACATTATGAGCATGACCTTGACTCTGCTCCTCGGCTTCCGTAAAATAAAAAGCATTATGAAGAATAAACTCCTTGATTTTTTTTGTTGTTTTTCTTATCCCCCATAGCTAATTTTCTTTCATACCCACTTCTTATGCCTTCACGCGCACTAATCACTATAAGAAGAAAGTTTCTCAATTATGTTATTAAAAAAAAACGGCACTTTAGAAGGGAGAAGTAAAAGATTGCCACAACATTATTAACTTTAACATAACAAGACTTCTTGATTATATAAAATTTAAAAGTGAAAAAGTTTAAATGAAGATTTTTTTGTCAGTTTTTTAAGTTAAATTATTCAAATAATGTTTCTCCGTTAGCTAATCACTGGTTTGCTCCTTTCGAAGTGAACTGAACATGAATAAGTGTGCGTTTTAGAGAACATAATTGTTTTCTTTCCTCAAACCCCACAGATCAGTCAACTTTTAAATGCAAATAGCACAACCCCCGAGCCCGAGGTCATGGCCTTGTCAAGGAAATTTGTGCCCATTATGATTATTGTTGAAATCCATTTAGTATTTTGGAAGCTATACCTACTTGGGAAACTCAACAAAGTTGCCCCTTGTGTCTGCTTCTGTGTAGTAAATAATTTTGCTGGCGCCATCCAAAGTACTTTAAGACAAAAATCTTCGAATAGAATAATAAAACCACAAACATGTCCTTGTGATTGGGATCAATTTCGACTCACTGCTACATAAATTCCCAAAGAAAGAAAGTTATGTAATAAAATATTTCTATAGCTATTGGCAAATTTCTCCGGAGACAAATAATTATGATCTCTGTCAGATTTGCCAGACTGATTGCACGTGAAATGGCCTGATGAAATCAATTTTCTCATTCGGATGAACGTTTTATCGTTGCTGCAGTTTATGTTTTTGTTTTCGAGAAAATTGGATAAATGCAAATTTCATTCCAGAACGAAGCCCCATTGTACCTTGATGTTAGATGATGATGATGATGGTGTTAAATGGGGGAATCGGAGTGTTTTACCTACTGCAGTTCTATTCGCATTAATTTTGCCTACGTGAGTCGATGTGGACTTTTGTGTCCTGAATCAGAAATTCTACTATGCTGATAGCTACAGCTGAGAGCTTGAGGGGATTGTCTTTGACCCCCACAGGGGATGCTAGTAGTAATAAACGAATAATTTCACAGTCGAATATGCAAATTAGAATAGTCTGTAGGAGAGATATATCTAGAATGTAAGGCATCACTACCAATATTCTATGTAGGATTCTACAACAACATATCGAGTTGTAAGGATTCTAATCGTATACCTACCTACATATCTATATTTTCTTGTTGGCGCACAGTTGACTTGGTGTGTATTGGATATTGCATGGCAGGAGTCTAACAATATATTGTTAACATGTACGAAAATAACTTCATATATCGTCTCGATGTTGTCTCTCTTTTTCCATTGATGCTAGATTTGTTCTAGGATATTTTTGTTGTATAGGAGCACAATATCCTAGTAATTTTCTTAATATATTGAATAGAATATGAGTTGAGAATTGCTTCATCGGGTTCATATTTATTCATAAAAAAGACAACTGCGACAGGTGGACATTTTAAAATTGACAATCAGACCATTTTCGAATTTCTATCTCATAAATAATAAAAGTGAGTGACAGCTGTCAAGTTTTCAGATATGAATTATCATAAATGCTGGTATCTATCCTATTTTGGAAGAATATACCATTAATTTTCACACCCAGACTGAATTGAACACATTTTAAATCATTTTCGCTAATAAAATAATATTGACCCGACGGCACTGGCACCAGTGGAGCAGTGCTGTCATTTTAGAAAAGACTAAAGAAAATTTTGCATATTTCCACAAAACAATAAGAAATAAAACAGTACAAATAAAATGCACGACTGGGTCGCAAGTACTTGCTCTTATGTTTAATTAACCCAGGAAAAATGTAGGTACAAAAATAAAGGCCAATTTACCCCTGTAGTTAGTGAAAAAATTGAAAAGAGAAAAAATTCATATGTATAAGAATCCTAAAAGCCGATTAAAAGAAAAAAATATTTTCCTTAACAGTTTTTTTTTAACTTTCTTATGGAAGGTACCGCTTTTTTTGCATAAAAGCTTACTTTTTTTTTAGAATACTCTAGAGATTGATACAAAATTTTGTTTAAATCTATTGTTTTTATTTTGCAAATAAAACTGTTTATATTTTTAGGAAGTAGGCATACAAAAATTATTAAAGTCAGAAGAACCGTTTTGAAGAAAATCGAAAATTGAAAAAAATGGTTCTTTGAGAGGTGCCAGGGGTCTAATAGATTTTAATAGGCGCAGTGCACGTTTACCCAAAATCTTTCATTAATCGAGAGGTACCGCACTAATAACCATTTTTTGTAAGTATAAAAAAAAATAAGAATGTATTAGCAACTAGTTTAAAAGCTTAGAGCTTAAAAACAAGTATGCCATTTGATTACTTGAAAAAATTCAAATATATGCAAAAAAATTAAGATCGTTGGAGCGGTTTTCTTAAATTAATTAATTTTTATATAATAAATGTTGGTTACATTTTAAAAAAAAGTTTTGGTATGCCAATTTGGAGAATATATTAAAATACATTTTAAAACCTAGTTTCAAAAGAATTCATCAACTCGTTTTCAAAGTATTGAATTTTATAAAAAAAATTTTAATATTTTTTAAAAATACAAAATTTACTTTTTTCAAAATTTGATATGCAATATTACTGACATTAAAAAAAAACTTTTGTATACAAATCTTGACTGTAATCATTTGAGCACATAATGGGAAAATCGGAAGTTTAAAAACCGAGGTATGACTATTAAAATTGTTAGAGCCGTTTTTGAGATAGATATGCTTTTCATTTACGGTTTCAGGGAAAGTACCGCTATTTTTGGACCTAAACAAAATTTCAATTTCCCCTCTGGAAAATTACAAAAAAAAAACATAAGTTCAAAATTTGAAGAAAATGGCTTCGGTGGGTTAGGCTGTAGGTTAATATACGGACAGACAGAATTGTGCGACCCATTTTTTTCTCGAAGTTTTTTTTACTGCACAAATCCATAACTTGCCGTTTACCTAGTACCTATATGTGGCAAGTGAAAAAGCTCTTCCATCCTCAAAAATTGTTAGCCTTTCCCTAAATCTGGGCGAATTTTCTCAGATATGGAAATCATCTTTCATAATTCTAATTAGTGGGGCTGTTAATGAGACTTACCAGTACCAGGTCAAAATGACAGGTATGCCCTCATATCGTGCACTAACGCCCCTACCAAATACAAAAAATGGATTCCAAGGTAGTTGCTAACAATAATCATCCAATTACCAAGCATTCTCACATATCCAAACTCCCTAAAAATATTTTGTATGAAAGGTTAAGTTTCCACTGCAAATCCCTCATCTCCCCCCATACAACATGGCTTTCTCAAATGCAGGTCTACACATTTTTTTTTCTACACAAGTTTTTAAAAACTATTTCATCGACATATGACTCTTTCCTTATTCAATAGGGCCTTGAAAGTTTTTCAGTTTGGTTGTCTTAAAAATTACTTGAAGCTTAACGTTTCCAAATGCCAATTAATCACTTTTACGCGTAAACATATTAATTCTCCTTCCCGTCTCTACCCCCTGTATGATTAACCCATATACCCATCACTGATAATATTCGTGACCTTGGCATAATATTTGACCCGGAACTTAATTTTGTCTCCCATATAAATGATATCATTCTCAGAGGAAATCTTCGTCAAGAGATGGTCAATGGAATTCTGCAACCCTTATGTGACTCGATCCCTATAGATATCCTTTGTTCGTTCACACCTTGAATACGCTTCTCAAGTTTAGCCCCTTTATCAACTTATTCACATATTCAGAATTGAGACCTTTCACTGTCGCTTCCTTCGCTTTGCTATTCGAGGCCTTAGATGGGAAAACCTTCTGATCTTGCCTTCTTGTCTAGACTCCACCTTAAACTAATCAACTTGAATTCTTTGGAAGAACGAAGAGAAATATCAGACATTCTCTGCATACATCGATTACTTTCTGGTTCCGTTAACTGCATTTCACTCTACAATTCTATCTCTTTTAACATTAACTCTGGCACTAAATCCTCGTCTTTTTTATGTCCCAACCCACAGGACCTCCTATGGCTCAAACGAACCTATCTCTCGAATGCTGCGAATTTTTGATTTGAACATGAACTCTTTTGACTTTAACCTCAGTACTCCTGCCAAAAGCTCCGTCTTCTGAATAAGTTTAACTTCTTAGTTTTTAAGTTAGATTAAGAATAAGCTTGTATAAAACTGAATAAAAAAAGTTTTGCCCCAACCAAAATAAAATTAAATTAATCAACAGAACTGCAATGGAGTGCACCGTGTGTATACTCTCGCTCTTTACGTGAGTCATAGAGAACCTATATTATCTAGAGAACCGACTTCAGGGCTTTTTCTCTTTCACCCTACAGACTGCACTGAGAGGATTTCCTTCACATGGCTGAGCATGTGGTAGCTGCCCAATGCATTTAAAATGGAACCACACCAATACAATGATAACTTAATGGAATTTGGCTCATTAGACTGAAAACAGCAAAAAATTGAATCGAAAAAAATTAAAAAAGTCACATTAAAAGCTATTTACAATTCACACGTATTTACGGACAGGGAATCTAAGAGAGTTTTCTCTTAATGTGCGGGTGTTTTAGGCATGAGGGGTACAAGTCAGTTCTCTAGATAGTAAGTGTACTCTATCACGTGAGTTTGGAATAAAATTGTTAATTTCTTAGAAATAAGAACCCATGCCATAGCAAAGAATTGCGAGATATTTCAGTTTAAAAACGAAATGAATTTCGAAGGTTATTTGTAACAATTTCTAGAAGTACTAGTTGGATGGTATGACCGGTGTGTAAAACCTTATAGTGACTAAGTGTTTGCACTTTTCCCCAAAGAACACTGGTAAAAATCCATATGATAGAGCAACTTTTCTAAATCCTTGTTTTTTTTCAACATCGGTGACATGTTTACTGACTTTGATGAAAAGTATCATCAGTTTTTGCATCAAAGAGGTTTTTTTTAGTATGCTGCCTCCATTGGCCATGAACAATGCTTTGAATATAATTCATGTCCAGTAGAGATGGCAAATGTAAGGACGGCCCATCAAATCAGATTAAAAATTAATTACATACAAACTACAGAACGTAAATATAAATACATATTTAGGGTAGGTATTTAAAAAAGTAGAACTCAATTTTGTGGATGTTCGTATTTTATACAATTACCTATTTACAATAATTTAATTTGTTTAAACGATCAACTAATTCCTTTTTCAAAAAGTAATTAATGATGAAAACCAAAAACTAAAATAGTTATAGACCAAAACAATGTTGTTTAATCGAAGAATATTTTATTAGAGAATGTGATAGGAATTCTAGTTTTAAATTAAATCGATTTTATTGCTTTTTGTTTTGGATCCTCCCCCCATAGGAAATATCTATACCCATATATTTAGTCAATATGTCAAAAAGGACACCACATCATTGCCACTACAGCACTAAAACGCAAACCACAAACAGACGAGCTAACGTTATTAGAATAACAACTCAAATGTTGTGTAGTTGTGTTGTTTGTTCATTTAAAATGGTGGCCCACATATGGAATTTCCAAATATACGAAAATGTATTTATAAAAAAAACTACAGGTTGGGAAATGCTTTTAAAATACCTCACAATGCCAATAAAATTCTTAATTCTTTTGTTTCCTTTTAAGACGTAGAAGATTCATCATTCATTGGTCTCCTTTTTAAAATTTAATCTTTGTAACGGTTCCCATAAAACAAAGATTTTTATTTGACAAACCAAAATATATCAAAACTGAGGACACGGAAACTGTTGACTACCTGTTATTGGATAATTTTTGATTAAGTTAAGGGAAAATTGTTATGATTCTAAAAAAAATAATAGGTGATAGAAAAATAATTTATTTATAGTCTTAAATGCAGGGGCTAAAACGGAGCAGTCTAATTTCTTAACAACGCTCGGGTAGTATTTAATGCTTTAAGCTTTAAGCTTTATTCTCATTCTTATTATAAAGATAATTTTTATTTGAAACAAGCACATAATCCCATCAAGGAAAAACAGCAAATTAAAATTGAATACAAATAAAAAACAATTCCAATGAGCTCTCATTTGCATAATAAAGCCAGTTTATTCATTCATGAAAATAAATTTGAGTCGAGATTTTCATCGAATTAAAAATTGGATGTTGTGCGTATTTCTTAAAACAAATACAGCTTCCATGGCTAGGATGTTTTTAATGTTAAGATTTAGGACCTTTGAACATTTGTCTGAAATTGTAAAACGTTTTGCTTACTTATGGAAGCGCTTTTCCGCTGGGATCGAACTGGGTCTCAATCAAAAAACTTCAACCAAGCAGCCATATGGGTCCCTATTTAGGTAGCTGTCTCCAGTTTGCTCACCAAGTTTTTTGTTATCCTCTGGATAGCTGTCAAAAAGTTTCGTTTGTTTTGTTTTGAGTATCGATAATTTAGAGCTTTCTTAAATTTTTTGGCTGAGCTGTGAATCCTAATAAAACAAGCAAGTCATTATAATTAGAGATTGGAAACTTGCCTAAACCTCTATGTATGTAAGCCCTTAACAAGTTGAAATTTACTCTCTGTTTGACTCGATTGCGCTAGTGATTTTGAAACATCAAAAAGCTGTATATTGTGTTCGTATCATTGAATTTGTGTGCATTTAAAATGATGACAGCCATTGTGTAGCTCTGATTGCAGCCCCATATCCATTGGGTTCAGCCAGTAGTTCAGGAGCTAATATGAGATATGAGGCTCAACTTGACAAATTGATTACAATTGAAACTCAAGACTTGCTTCCCAAGTGTGCCTCTAACTATGAATACACATACAGCAATTGTTTCCTCCTTCCCTAACCCAGAGCATTCATCCCTCAAATGTTGGACGACAATGATATCTGCTTTGCAGCGCAGTATAACTTTCAATAATTGTTCAGCTTTACGTGATGGGTTTCTAAAGCTCCTATGATTCCATGTACAGATTTCCGATATTTGCTGTCCTTATTTAATTCGCATTCCAGGTTTTGTTGATGTCTTGTAACTGAATTACTTTACGTGGCCGGGAACTCACCCTGATGACACGACTACGACGTCTAACCTCTGAAAATATTAGTTTCATCTGGAGAATTCTTCCGCTTAACTTAGTGGAAACACTACTACCCCCTTTCTCAATTTTTGTTTTAAGCAGTATTCCATAGGGATTGAAACACAATTTTCAGTTGAGATTTCAGACATCCAATATTTTGTGAGCAGTGAGGTTAGAGTAGGAGTTGGTTCACAGTAGAGGTGCTTTCTGAAAAAAAGAACTCTGGACGCTGGTGTCCACTTATCTTTAATCTTTAAAGCACTAGTTTTAAATTCTATTTAAAAATCAGTTCTTTGAAAGCACTCTGGTGAAATTCAGCTTATATTTATTATATTTGTCTACTTTCGAACTTTTAGAGAACAAAACAATTTTGATCTAAGTTCCCTTGGGTCAACCTTTCCGAAATGTAGAAGCACTTGATATAGGGTCAATGATTTCCCACCCTTTTTCTACTAATTAACTTTCCATTTTTCCTCACTCTATACAATGGTGGGTTAGGTATTGGATTCAAGTAAAAAAATCGAAGCTTCAATTAATCCTTCTTTGCTAGAAGCTAGAGGTTATACAGGGAATAGAATCTATATATATTTAGTTCACATGAATTCTATGTGTTTTTTTTCTAGCTTTTTGCATCAACGATTTGAACTTTTCATATGTAATTTCAAAGCTAATAGCACTTAATCAGCTTTTAAAAGTTTTTTTGAAAAAAGTGACAAAATGGAATTTTGCGTAAGTATCTACCTAACCTTCATATTTGTATGTATCCAACTACTGGCCTAGTCTTATTTTACAAAAACTTTTGAGTACTTGAACAAATGCCCATTTATATTTCTGAAGATTGTTACTGTTTTAAATTGTGTGAAATAACAGCTGTAACAATTTTGATTGAATAAATTAACTATAGAAAAACTGGATTTTAGGTTGTGATTTAAAATTCATACTTTTAGTTATTTTTATAAACTTATAATTTTAGTTGAGTAACAGAAAAAATTAGTAAAATTAGGATTTTCATTTTGATTTCATATTATAGATTTTCAATTTTTTTTTTCAATAAATTAATTAAAAATATAAATTTAAATAATTGAAAACACTTATTTTATTTATTTATGTATTAATTAATTTACATAAAATAAGGGTTTTCGGTATTTAAATTAATATTTTTTATTTTTCAAAAAATTTAAAAGTGTTTGAAAAGACAGCAAGTTCATGTGACTTCCATATGGTATTAATTTATTGCTAAAATGTGTTCCTGCATCAATTATGTATCCAGTAGACCTAATTGAAAAGTTGCACTTTGTTAAACAAATATTTTTGTTTCGGGACAAATTTTTGTCTCAATGGGCTTTGGAAGTTGGTATAAATACATAGAACGAGTAGAGTAGGATATATTTGTTTTGGAACTCTTAGAGTGGCAAGAGTTTTATCCAGAACAAACTAATTGCTTAATTGGTTGCCCACTTTAAACATAAAAAGTGTTGCAAAGTACTTTGAAAATATTTACTTACCGAATTTGTTTAATTGAACTAATCTGTTGAATCAGTAAGAGCATTTAGAATTTATATGAGAGTGTAGGCTGTAGTCTGTTGGCTGCAAGCGTATAGGCGTAGCAGAAAGATTCATTTTCTACGAGTAGTATGCAGAAAATTTTCCATAGAGTTCATAATTCAGGTGGGTTTTTTTTAATTAGTTAATATTAAGTGGTGGGGTTGGATGTTATTAGGAAAGCTATATGTATGTACTATGTAGTAGTAGTTGTATAGTAATATCCTAAAAGGTGAGAAGACATATTTTTTCTTGAGAAATTGGAATGAAAACAGACTTTCCAAAATAATGTACTGATTTACATGGGATTTGGGTACTTAACAAAAATTTGATGTTAATTCTCTTGAGAAGTATAGATATATGGAGCTTTTAATGGACTAGGCCTTTCATTAAGTTTAAGTTTTCATGAACACAATTTTCAAAAGCATTAATCTATATTAATTCATTAGGTATATAGCATTGACCAAAACAAATTCCCCCAAACTGTTGTATTCTTTTTGAAGCTTTCTTAACGGAAGCCCTAAAGCAAGCCAAATAAATATGTTTATTTTGCCAGAATTTGGTTAAACATTTTTTAAGATTCAAATTAGTATTGAATAAGTTAAGCCTAGAACGCAAATCGAGCCAAGCTAAAATTAAGCCAAGCATTTAAGAGAGTTACGCAGCTCCAGCGAACAAAATTAAATTTTCGTTTCTTACTGTACGGCGCCATCTGTCAAAATTTAGTGCATGAAATAATTGTTCGGTGCATTAATTCTTGAGCTAAATTGTGGCAGGTTTTTTTACTTGTGAGATTTATGTGAGCTTTAGGTACGTTGTGAAAATGAAAATTGAGAACGAGAAGTACTGAAAAACAAACGATTTATTAATGCCAAAGTGAAAAATCTATTTTATTTGGTTACATTCACTTTAAACATTGAAATAAAATTCTTTGAAATTTTTGAATATAATTTCTTTTCCGAAAGTTTCTTATATTCAGAAAATATAAAAGCTGTCTACTATCGGATTTCTTAGATTAATGTCAGATTAAAATAATGGAACCAGAAAAAATATCAACAATATTAAAAAATATTACTTTAAATTATTGTAAATTTTTTCGAGTTTTTAAGCATAGTTAACCAAAATTTGTTTGCCAACCTAATCGATCAGATTAGGTCTAAAAATAATTCCCAATACAAAAATTTGCAAAACTAGTATGAAGATTTGTTTTAATCCCTTGGGAACATTTCTCAACATTTTGGGTCACCTTCTGTAATTTTTTAAAAAAAATCAGTATTGCAGTCATTTTTATTTGAAAGTATACATTCAGGCCCATATTTGAGGACATTTTAAACATTAACTTGATCCAGTTCCTGACTTCAAAAACTTTATGAAACATTTTGAAATTTGGGACTATAGTCTGGCCTAATTTGTGAAGTCCCAGTTTGAAGTAGAAAAATTAAGTAGTATTATCACTGAATTCAACATTTCCAAATCATTTGTTATACTAATTTTTATTAATTTGAACTAAGAATTGACGTGGGAAATGATTTTTGTCACCGAAATTCAACAAACGGACCACTGTGTGGTGAGGGCACGGTTTAAATCTTTATTGGACTTTGGGAATTTTGAACGGAAGTTAATAGATATTTTGATAACTTCTTACTAACAATTAACAATTTTTGATTAATTAAAATTTGTTCAATCTTGAATAAGGGACGAACAGTTTAGAATATTTGTTAAGTCCGCCACAGAATACTTTCAACTCCAGTAAAATCTTGCAAATCGATTTAAAATCAAACAGAAAATAAATCTGTTAGTGTACTCCACAAAACAGACAAAAACCAACCAAAATATATGTAATTTTGCCTAAAGATGGTCGCGTACGAAAAATTTGTGTAGTTTTTGATAGAAGAAAATGCTCGGAAGAGAGCAGAAAATTTCTTCTTCTTGACAATTTTTATTTACTTTTGGTTGATGTTTAAAAAGTGGTAGAATACCGGTTGGGTGCGTTCGTGTAATTTTGCACAATTTTACTTCTTTCTGAGAAAACATCCAAATTAAGCCCAAAAATTACACGAATAAACATGAATTGTTTTGACAGAATAAAGTCGGTTTTTTATAAAAAAAAATCGATTGTTTGGTTGTAAGGAATTCGACATAAGAAAACTTAATATTAACGGAATTTTTTCTCTCAATTTGGTAGGATTCCTTTATATAATTTAATTGTATAAGTGAACACAGTTTTATCACTCGAATGTTATATTCATAAAAATAAATCTAAAATATGTACGAGTACCAACAGAAAATTTATTGCAATAAGCAAATCTTAATGCTTCTGGCAGACATCCAAACTCCGTTGGCTCAAGGTTCTGGATTATAAGGATAATGTGGTTCAGCTGAAGCAATATCGCGCACAAAATGCTATACATTCTTACAAAGAGAAAAATAAAATTATAACATTTCTACATAAGTTTGCTGTGTGCACGTAGAATATAAATATATAAAAATAACCAGCAATATAATAGTGGAACTGTATAGAAACTATTGTCCTAGATTTTCCTAAATGTACAGCTAGAGTGTCTTTTTGTGGATGAAATTGTATTATATTTTTTATGAACATCATACCTTTTGGTGAACAATGCGTTGCCTTTTTTATTCTATGCGTTAAGTGGCTTCATGGATTGAAAGGATAATGCAACTTAAATTGATTTTAAAAGAAATACCTATATTTTTAATTTGAAAAAATGTGTTTTTCTTCAAAAACGTAATATTTTTCAGTTATGATTTATGAAATTGAAACGTAGTTCATCAGTATTGAAGATAAAAAAAACAAAATCACTGAATTCAAATTTCAGTGCCTTGGATCCTTTTGGTTCTATTTCATTTTATTATTTTTTTAAATTGGATTTCTACCTCCTAAACAGTTTTTCATTTTTGACTTAGGTAAAAACATAAAGTCTACGTGCGGTTAATGCTCCTGAGTAACTAAAAAACCTCAAGAACCCTAAGTGAACTATAAAACTAATAAACTGAACTTTTACTTACTGACATCTTTTGTCTTAAAGCTTCATCAGACTATGAAGGAGCAACAACCTTGTAGAGATATGATTAAAAGTCTTATAGAGTTTATTAACGACTCAAGTAAGATTTATATCCTCTATCAAGAATGCTTTTGTTTGACTTTATTAAGGTAGGAAAAGAAAGAAGATTATCACAGCAAGACTCTATATACGCATTCATAATAAAATAGAAAAACCATAATTCAAAAAGTTGTAAATAAGGTTTGTTTGTTTGTTTTTTGTTACATTATTAAGGAGAATTCCAATGAGGTATAGTAGCAAAAGTTCTGAACAGTATTTTTCTTGGTGAAACATAAAACTGAATTTAATTTTGAGTATTCAAATAGTTTAATGGCCAACAGGCATTATTAATAGTTGAAAATACTTAACGTAGATTACTCCCACGTGGAGAAATCATGTCAGTTATTAATTTCTATGAATTTTAAGTGAATCGCAAATGGTTGATTGTTTATTTGAAGTTGTGGATTTGAAACCTCATCGCAACAGAATTTGTTTCTATTCACACAACAAGTTTCAATGATTTGCCTCAGGTGGATTCTTATGAAATTAAAATTACATCAGTATCTTATTTTATTTTCTTATTTCTTCTTACTATTAAGTGCCGTCTTGCAGAGGTACTAAAGTCAATTTCATGTTTATAAGTAGAGAATGTTAAAATAAATTCTTCATCTCACCAATTTGGTAATTAGTTTTAAAATGTTCAACACCAAAATTGGCTCCAGTACGATAACTTTGGTGCTGAAAATTGATAAAGATTTTTTATAGAGGTATCGAAAATAATCATTTTTTACTATGCGAGAAGGGGGGAGTCTATCTCACCCCGCTTAGTAGATAGGGGAAACTTAAAAAAAACTACTTTAAATGAAAAAAATTATTGAAAAACAACGGGAGCACTTATAATAAAGTGCTGTACTGTTTTTGAAAACCAAAAATCTGTTCATTAATCCTTAATTTAAATTGAACTATTTGTTGTAACAGTTTTCGAAATATTCGAAAGCAAAATTTTGATAAAAAAATGAAATTTTTTTTTCAAAATTGTTAAATGAATTGCAAATTTGGCTTTATGTGGTTAATGCTTATATCAAATTTGAATTGAACACAAAAACAAAACAAACGGTTCTATGTCTTCTAGTTTTTGATAAAATTGCAAATTACTATAAAACTACTTAGCAATTTAAGTATTGCCATTGTTTTTAATACTTTTTCATTTAAAATAGTTTTGTTTTTAATTTGCCGCTGCCTCGCTAAGAAAAAATGCTTTTTTTAACCCTTTTACTAAAAACTGTTATCAGTTTTTTGCGCTTAAGTTATCGTACTCTTCTCCCAAAATTAGATTTTTCGATGATCAACGATTGACAAAAGACACAATCGTAATGAGGCCCAAAATGTTGTCCCTTAAAATTAAAACAAAATCATATAGTGTGGTGTAATCCCTCTTAGCAGATTTAAATTCTTACACCTTATAAGGATATTATATCTTAACCTTTCAGTGCCTTCACTGATTTTTTTCTTGACTTATTTCACAATTTCATAAATATAAATGTCCTTAAAATATCCTTCTACTTCTCAGACCCTATAACACACACTTTTCAATCTCAAGCAAATATTCCTTCAATTTATCCACAAAAGAACATTACTCTTTTTGTAAACTCGTTACATCTAGCAAATCCGTGCAAATAGTACTTTTTTTTCTCCTGGTCGAATAAATCCACTTTCCAATATCAATTCACATCCAGGAAATAGGAAAGGTCCATTTCCCGTTAGTGTAATCCATTTGATATCGAATTTCCAAACAACTGGCAATGGTGCTCGTAATAAAATGTCATTCTGAAAAGGAAGAAAAATAGTACCATATAGGGAATCAATGTTAAATAAAATATTTATTTCTAACACACATACATTTAAATAACATTTCCATCTTCTTCATATGGGTGCCGCAGTTATAACAGGCAAAATGAACAAACAAAAAAGAAGATTATTTTTGTATATTTTCTTACCGAATTAAAGCAAAAAAGTAGACAATTTATGTAGGAAATTGAGGAAACAATTTAACATTCTGAACAAATATTTTCTTTTTTTTTGTTGATATTAATATCATTGACACTTTATCTTTGCTTTGGTCGTATGTGCAGAGCTGAGCTGGCGAAGGACATATACGATGCGATATGAACGAATCCGCTTTGCCGTTTGACTGAATAAAGTGTTCGACTAGATTGCATCATTTGTTCAACTGTCCACTGTCCAATAGTACCTAAACAATCTGTTTTGCTGCTGCCTTGGATGTTGGATGTGGATATCCTTAAAATTTCTATCTGGCTTGCTTTCGACGTACACACAATATAAGACCAATTTGGACGGTTTTACAGGGATGTGTACGTGCTGTGAATAAGACGGAAGAGATGTATTTTTAGCTTTTAATATAATGGTACTATGTGGAAAGTTATGCATTCGTAAAAAAAAAAATGAACTCGTCTTGTCATTACGATAATATATGTAGAAGACGAAAAAAGTTAGTTTCAAAATTCTGTCTGTCTGTCTGTTCGGCTACAGTAGTTTAGGCTGGATGGATTTTCTTTAAACTTGGTACATAGAAGTTTTTAGTGATAATGCCTTATGCCACCAGTTATTCTCATTTCAATAATTTTTTTATACGGAATCTTCTAAACGATACAAATAGTGTTTGTTTTTACCCAAAATTTTCAAAGATTTTTAGGATCTAATTTTGAAAACTACACGGCCGATTTTCATAAAACTCTATGTTTAAGGTTCTTTTTACACTCTTTTAAGTATTTTAAGAAAAAATTATACTTTTAAAGAGAAGCGAAACGCACGTAATAAATGGCAGCGAACCCGTGCTCCTCCCAGCGGCGTATACAGCTCCATTTCTTGGGGGGGGTCATACCAAAACAAAAACCCAATTCAGTTCTTTTAAATGTATTAATTAAAAGACTGATTCACGGTTTCAATTTTTTTCGCTTTTTGTACTTTTTTTTGGAATTAATTTCCACTGGTCCCACAAATGTAACCATTTTTTTTTAATTATAAAGAGTTGGGGTCAAAATTTTTGCAATGTCAAAATTCGTTTTACAAAACTTTTCTTTCGAAATTTTGTTTCTCAATATTCTCCAAATTCCTTTTACATAATTTTGACAAAATAAAGAGAAGTTTGGAAATTGTAAGAAGGGCGTAATTTTTCTTCTTTTTTCAATTACCTTTTAATCATTTTAAATAAAAAACAGTAGACGCTCGATAAAGTGAGGTAATAAAACCAGCCTGTTACTCTTTCGAGATTGTTTACTTTTTCGCAAGCTTTCAATGAGGTTTAAAAAAAAACACTTGTTTAGTGTCCTTGAGCAATGTTAAATTCTTTTGAAACATTTTTTGTACAAAAATAATATGTTTTTAAATATAATTTTGTGTGTTCAGTATAGTTATTTTTTTTAGATTTACTAAATCGAGCATCTACTGTATTATTGTTTGCTGACAAAGCTTAAATATTTTTATATTAAGGGTATTCATGCAACTTTATAAAACCGTAGATAAGTTTACAATTTGTTGAATTCATATTTTGGTTAATAAACTGTCAAATTTTGTATGGGAAATGATTCACACAATTTTGTTAAAGTTATCAAGGGATTTTGTTCGTAAAATTAACCAAACTGGTTAAACTTATCCAAACGTCATTGTGACTCTTACTCTGATTGAATTACCTAGCATTTAATCAAATGTATAACAAAGGTCGTTCATGCAAACTTTTTACACAATTTGTAAACTTACGACGTTGCATGAATAACCTTATTATTTTCTGTGTAAAACACAAATTTTGTAGAGCTGAGTTTTGGAAACAAAATTTTGATCCACTCCCCAAATATAATATAATCTTGAGGTTGTGTACCAAAAATATTTCGTATGGATTTTTTGTGCAGGTTGTGTAGGTTTTGGAGATGTTAATCTTAATATTTTACTTAATATTAATATTTTTTAATATTTTTCTTAATATCTTAAGTTTGAAGACAGTTTTAAGCGACAGTTTGCATTAATTTATTTTTTTAATCTGATAAGGGGATAATAATGAGGGGATAATTTTCTCATTTATCAATCAAAAATTGTGGTAGTTAGAACCACTCTTTTATAACGGGTGATTTTTTAGCTGGTTTGGTTTTGGCAACACTGGTTTTGACAGCTGACGTGTGTTTAGTACCTTGTGTCACTATCAAACAGCTTCAGTTTGGTTTGCAATTTAACCATGGATCGTCTTACAAATGAACAACGCTTGCAAATTATTGAATTTTACTATCAAAATTCGTGCTCGGTTCGAAATGTTCATCGCGCGCTGCTTCCATTTTATGGTCGGCATTCTCGACCTTCTGAGCAGTCTATTCGGAAGATTGTGACCAAATTTCGCACCAAATTTACTTTGTTGGACATTAAACCACCAACACGTTTACGTACTGTGCGTAGTGAAGAAAATATTGCGGCCGTATCAGCTAGTGTGACAGAAGACCGCGAAATGTCGATTCGGCGCCGTTCCCAGCAGTTAGGCCTTTGTTACAGCACTACGTGGAAAATTTTGCGGAAGGATTTGGGCGTAAAACCTTTTAAGATACAGCTGGTGCAAGAACTAAAGCCAGCCGACCTACCACAACGCCGAATTTTTGGTGAATGGGCTCTTGGAAAGCTGGCCGAGGATCCGCTTTTTTATCGAAAAATTGTGTTCAGCGATGAGGCTTATTTTTGGTTGAATGGGTACGTAAATAAGCATAATTGCCGCATTTGGAGTGAAGATCAGCCAGAAGCATTGCAACAGCTACCAATGCATCCCGAAAAAGCCACTGTTTGGTGCGGTTTATAGGCCGGCGGCATTATTGGGCCATATTTCCTCAAAGATGATGCGAATCGCAGCGTTACTGTCAATGGTGAACGCTACCGAGCGATGATAACAAACTTTTTTTTGCCCGAAATGGAAGTTCTTGACTTGCATGATATGTGGTTTCAACAAGACGGTGCCACATGCCACACAGCACGCGAAACAATGGCGCAATTGCGAGGCGAGTTTGGTGAACAGTTAATTTCACGTTTCGGGCCGGTCAATTGGCCGCCTAGATCGTGCGATTTGACACCATTAGATTATTTTTTGTGGGGGTATGTCAAGGCTAATGTCTATAGGGACAAGCCCGCTTCGATTGACGCACTGGAAGCCAACATCCATGCATTCATTCGTGAGATACCGGCCGATATGTGTGAAAGAGTATGCCAAAATTGGACTCAGCGGATGGGCTACCTGAAACGCAGCCGCGGTCAACATTTGCATGAAATTATCTTTAAACATTAAATTGCAAGGTTCAAACTATCGATTCAAAAAAATATTTCATTAATTTTTTCGAATTTTTTGTGTTTTTTTTTTTTTAAAGTTCTAAACCTCTTAAAAAATCACCCGTTAGAAGATAAACATTCTTAGCTTCTACAATTTGTATTTATTGAAGCCTGAAAATGAACATGTGAAGTATTGGCCGCAGATCAAAAAAATGACTGCAGACCCAATATGGTCTTCGAACTTTCAAAAGTGTTTAAAACATGTGTAAACTTAAAATTACCTTCTCAATGGGTTTTCTCATGATAATTGAAACATACAAAATAATTCTGAAAAACCATTACCTACCAATGTATGTATATGTATTAATATTTATTTGAATAAAATTGATGCATTGATTGACTATTTTTAGAAATCTGCATGCAAAAAAATTTATAAAATATTTGGAATCCCTAAAAGTTAATTCGTAAATAAGCCAAAAATCCTTTAATAAATTCAGATCTCAATCAAAAAATGTTTTTAGGGTGTATGACAGGGCTGTGTCTAAGGGTGGGGCACCGGAGTAAATGCCCCAGGTGCCTTCCTTTGAAGGGGGCCATGCCGTACTGCGAATGGCTCGCCACGTTCCATGAATGGTACCATTAAATGTGTTTGCGGAATATTCGTTAACGCAAACTGCATAAGTCTTCTCTTAAAAAATGCAAATACAAATTTTACTGCGTTAGTATTTTGTTCAAGTCAAGTTCGCTAAGGTCACGAATTTGAATAAATCATCTACGGTGCAACTGAGCAGTACAAAAATCGAGTTGATGACTTTTGAAAAGGCAGAGAACATGTTTGTAAACGTCAAAAGCTTTAGAAAGTAAATTGACTGGCGTTGATGAAAAACAAATTTTCAACAAACAGGACGGTTACATATTATTTGTCATGACGCTTTCTGCGTCAGAAAAACGACGATCATTTCACGAACAAATGGACTTTGATTGACCGATATTGTGATCAATTCATAGTTTAGGGAATAATGTTTAAAAGCACGCTTAACTTGCGTTGGATTGTCATTAATCGAATATACGATCGATACGATCAAAAGAAAATGTTTTTTAAACATAATCCAAAATTAATAGTAACTGTTAAATTCGTGTTTAAAAGTCAGACAAGAATGTATGATTAGAGTTTTTGTTGATTTCATTCAAACATTCCAAGCAGAGCGATGTATTTTAAGTTACGTTGCGTTGGAATGAAATTAACGATGGAAAAAATATCGAACTCAAAATAAAAATGTCGACAGGTTAAAAAATCAATTTATATCAACTTTTTTTGTATGTACTAAATATTGGGAAGAAATATCGAAAATTCGATCCTTTTCTCGACTTTCTTTTTAGGCTGTTGACTTTTTGTCTAAGTTCGAAACTAAACATTTTATGAACTAGTAACCAAAATAGGTATTGTTACATGCAAAAAAAGTCGATATAAACCGACATTTCAACTAGTTAAATCGCCTTTTTTGCTGGTAATTCGTACGTAACCTATACTAAAACATGTTGGTACTGGGTTTGAGTCGGAACGGCCCTGGTGTATGGAATACGGTTTAAAGTAAAATTTTTGTTTTTCATTGTAATATTCATGTAATTCATATTCGTATAATATCGTCTGTTTGTTTTTTTATCCATTCATTCATTTACTTTTTTTTATCGAAGATGATTTCCTTGATATTTTGTACAAAATTCTCACAAAATAAGTAAGTTAAACCGATCAAAAATAATATTGAAAATACTTTGAGAATTAAAGAGTGTATATCTGCCAAAAACGTAGATCTACCAAATTGATTTTGAATCAAAAAATACATCAATGCTAAAATGTTCTACACGCAAGTGGTTAAAATCGTCTATTTGATAAATCTTAACCAAAAAAAAAAAAATGTTTAATTTCGACAATAAGACCCCAATAGTATTATTCGGGCAATGGCTTGTAAATGTTGATAGGAGAAGGTTAATAAACTTTACCAATAATGAGTAGGTAGCCTATTCCAAACTTATAAAAAAAAATTTTTGAAATTATATTTTAAGATTGCAAATATTTTTGCGTTTCTTATTATTTCTTGCGTATATTTTTTGAGTTCTCGGGGGGGGTCATGACCCCGTGACCCCCCCCTTGTATACGCCGTTGGCTCCTCCACACAAAGCTCATTTAAATCGCTTGAGTAATATGCAAAAAACGGCAATATCAGAATTCAAAAACCTTGAAGTTGAAAACTGCCTTGAAGGCTTGACAGCGGGGAAAGAATCCAAACTACTAACTTTGGAAAGCTATAAAAACAATGAAAAACCAAAGTGTCCAGTGCCCCCGATTAAGAAAAGCCAACACAGATGAGCTAAGGGTGACAAAGAAAAAGCGAGGGTATTCGCCGATTACTTAGTGGAAACATTTAAACCCTTTCATGGGCAAGAACTCAACGAATTTTACCCAAATAAAAGCTACATAACAAGAAATGCTACATTTGCCGACTTAAAAAGAGAAAAAAATAATCTTAAGTCCAATAAAGCTCCTGGATATGACTTAATTATGGCAGAAATTTTAAAAATGCTCCCTCGTCAAGGATTTATTAACTTCTTTTACATAATAAATGCCGCTCTAAGGTAAGAATATGTTCCGAGCTAATGGAAAGTTGTGGAAGTCATAGTGCTTTTGAAACCTAACAAACCATCTCACGAAAAGAAGTCTTACAGGCCGATTTCGCTTCTTCTTATAGTTTCAAAAGTTTTTGGAAGAATACTACTCCAGCGCCTGCAGCCGGTAATAGAAGAGAAACAATTAATACCTGAACATCAGTTCGGATTTAGAAGTAAGCATTCGGAAATTGATCAAGTGCATAAAATTACTGACGTAGTTGAGAGAACTCTTGAATAAAAGAAAATCTGTTCGACAGTCTTTTTGAACGTGTCGCAGGCGTTTGACAAGGTGTGGCACGAAGGCCTCAAATTCAAATTAAGACAAGTTCTACCAGAAGGACTTAATAACATTCTAAACGAATATCTAGATAACAGATAAGGAAATAGTGGCTGGGGTACCATAACGAAGTGTATTAGGTCCAGTTCTGTAACTTTTATTTACACATGATACTACACATGATGCTTACTCGGTAAATATTCAAAGCTTAGTATGCGAAAACATAAAAATCGGCTATTAGAACACGCTAATTCAACGATTATTGGCATTCTTGACGAGTCGAATTTAGTACGCCGTTTGCAAAGAACAAAACCTTCCGACTTGGTGCGGTGAACAGAAAACCGCCTTAAGATCGCGGAATAAGCAGAAACTTTCACCGGAAAGTAACCTGCAATTTTATGTATACAAACTTCTAATAATATTAAAAAATATTGCATATCAAAATTTTCAAACAAATTGTTTTTGAATTTTGAAAAAGTTTCAATGTTTTTTTTTTTTTGAAAATTCAATATTTCAAAAATGGGTTGACAATTTTTTCAAATTTTAATTGTATATGCACAAGGATTAAGATTGGCATACCAAGGGTTCTCCTTAAAAAATATTTTAAGAATTTGATATACAAACAAATTATTTTTTAAAGAAACCACTCCAACGATTTTAATTTTTTCTTCCCATTCAATTATATTCAATCAAAAATTAAGACAGCGGCGTTCTTCTTTTTCAGCTTATTAAAATATCGTGTTTCATCCTTTTAAACATTTGTCTCGTATAATTTCCATGTCTTTACGTATATTTTCTTAAGCCCTACTGTATTGAATATAAGAGCATAAGAGCAAGTACGTGCGACCCAGTTGTGATCGTTTTTTTTTTTTTTTAAATTGCTTCGAAAACCAAAGCAACTTGCGGGGATACGATAGACATTAAAAAACCAAATGGCTATCTATTGTAATCAGAACTTGAAAGGACTCAAGGATGGTCAAATCTGATGGAGGATAAATGGCTGTCGAATGATGTTTGGTTTGTGTCCTTCTCGAGTGATTGGTATTCTAAGCAGAATTTTGGAATGTGAGTACCTACACATCTGCAAGTTCATAATATTCGAACATTGTGCATGAATAAACTGCTTGTAACCTCCTTTCTTAATCTTAACTAAACAGATGCTTGCAGATTAATGAGTCTCGATTATGCTAATTCATTGATTTTCATATCCATATTTTTTTTCTGTAGAAATATCTTTCATATATGTATGTATTGAATATATCCTGTGTGGGTATGTACCCTGCATAAAAGTGCTTCTGACGTTTTTTGTTGGTGTTTGCTTATACTTATTCTGGGAATGTTTGTTATTAACTAACAGGTGTTGCCGACTTAGACTTCGTCGTAAGGTTTTCATACATCCACATTTCATGGAATCGTCCTTGTTCTGGGATATTAGAGCACAGGCATGCACAGGTACGCCTATTTAATTCGTTCCAAGTGGTGTTACATAAACAACACGCTGTGATTAACAATAACAATGTAATCAAATTGTTTACACAGTTGGAGATTTGAAATTTACTTCTGAGAGTAAAAATTATTTTGATTCCTAACGAGATTTTGGTCTCGTTTTTTCATAAGAAATATTTGATTAAAATGATAATCAACAGTTCCGCTAGCGATGATGCCACGTGCAAGAAGATCCTTAAACAGAATTATTAACGCAGTTTAATAATTTTAAGTTAAAATAACTTTGTGATTTATCTACACACGTAATGTTTTTTTATTTATGTACCCATATTATTTCATGTATTTAACTCAAAACATTTGCAAAGTTTTTAATTTGATACTCAAGCAGCATGTTGAAAATACATTGCATTTTTGAAAATCATTTCACCTTGGCATAGCTCCGTCTAGACGGCTACAACCCTTTTAATATAAGCAATAAAGCATAACATGTTGCGAAATTCGTGACGATTATTGTCGAAGTGCCGACTTTAGTATTTCCTCAGAGTAATATTTTGGCATCGAAATGTTTATCTCCGAAATGAAATAGAAACAACAGCCGCATATGACTTCTCGTACAATTAAGGGTTGTGCTGTCTCAGATGCTGCCAATGGAACCACTGGGTTATTATTTACTAAGCTAAAAAAACAAACAATTGCTTACGTTCGTGACTTAAATGACATCATAAATTACTGTACGAGAAAAAAAATCCACACACGCACTTCAGCCCGCACCTATTCTAGGAATACAAAAATGCAAATAGCTTGCACTCTATCTTCTTTCTACACAAGCACCAGACTTTACAAAAATCAATAAGTTTCTTATGATCATAAAAAACATTTTCAATAAATCGCACTCATGAACGATAAACCACAAAATTTTTACAAAAATAAATACAAAAAACGCCGGCTTCCCCAAAAATTCAGGAAGGCGAATAAAAGTAACTTTCCTCTTATTGATTCCTTGAAATTCCAACCTTTTTCAAAAGGAAAATTATGATTTGTTTGTTCGGTTTTTGTTATTTGTATTAGGAAAGATTTCGGACACGAGAACTTTCTGTGTTTGTTTTCTCTTCAGAAGACTTGGTTAGCTTTGCTTTTTTTGTTTTGTTTTCATCCTTTAAACGATTTTAGACCTTTTAACAATGAATCACCTGGAGTTTCGGTGTAAAGTGAATAGGTAAAACGTGCAACATAAAATTTACGATGAGGAATTCATAAAAAGGGCACGATAAATGCCACAGTCTTATCATAGCTCAATCGCATTTTTTAGATTATTATTATAGTCTTATAGGCCGGAACCAGAAATTGGTTTCCCATAAAAAGAAATGAAAATGGAGCGAAGAAAAAACCTGTTGTAATAAAATTGGTTTTATACTCGTATATGAATTATATGATGAATTGTTTAGAAAGTTGAAAAAAAAAACACTAAGGATAGGTAAGGATAATATATTGGAGCTTTTAGGCTTTCGATAAAGGAATACAATCTTACAGTAAAACAGGTCTATTTTTTTGTAAGGCCTTCCCTACATAGGCATATCTGTTTGAAAAGTTTATTGATATTTTTTCTGAATTGTTATTTTTTAAACTCATACCTTCTTTAGATGATTGGAATTGGATAAAGTTTTTGTGGATATTTAGATGAATTATTTCCAACAAAAGCCATTTTAAGGTTCCTCGAAAGATAAATGAAAGAGAAAGAAAGGTGCTCATAGAAAAAAACATATTATTGAATACAAAGCAGACGTGAACTTTGAAATTTTTCAAAACCATTTATAATATTCAAACAAGATAATTGATTTATCAAAAAGAAATATTTTAGGAAACCTGTGCTCTGAGAATTGATACTGAAATCACATTGAGAATACTGAAAGAAGAAAAGAATCTTAAAAATTACTTTTAGAAAAATATTCAGACAAAGATGAATAATATGCTGTCGACTTAGCAAAAATATAATATTCGAACGAAAAACAAATTTTACAGATCAATAACTCTAAGGGCCAGTAATTTCAGATTATTTTAAAAAGAAATTTGGCTATCCTTGCAAATCTGGTTTACATTTATGAAAAAATCTCTCAGCATTGATCTGATTTATAGAATTATAATTTAATATGAGAAGTCCTTTGAAGAAAAAATAAAAATAAGTCTTCAAAACTACTTTTAGCTAAGTTGAGAAAATATTTTTCCATTTTTAAGACATATTTTCTTTAGACGTGGGCTTTAAGGAAACATTTTTATTTGCTCAAAAGATAGAATTATGCTATTTGAGAGACAAATATGAAAAAAGGATGAAATACCATATTTAATTTAAAAAAAATAACTTCTTTAAGAGTTTGAGATGAACAAAAAAAACGCCATCTTGCGAGGGACTGACAAATGCTCCAAGAGTATTCTTGTCATGAATAAGTGCTTCTCATCTAGCCGTTCGGACTCGGAAAAAAATTGTAGGTCTCCTCCATTCCTGCCAACAACACGCACACAGGAATGGTTGAGAGTTGTAAGTCACTAGGCCCTGGTTCTCCATGAGTTTTTGCGTCACTTAATTTAGTTTAATAAATCTTAATTTTTCATTGAATATGATTAGATGGCAAAATATTAAAAATCGTTGCAGCAGCTTAAACAAATTATTTTTTATTTTTTTATTAAAAAATTCTTAAAACATTTTCAAGGAAAACTTTTGGTATCTAATGTATTTATTTAAGTGCATACACAAATAAAATTTGAAGAAAAAAATTGTCAACTGGTTTTTGAAATATCGAATTTTCATACAAAATTGGAACTTTTTTAGAAATTCAAAAACTCTTTTTTTTTCATTTTCATTTGCAATATTTTTTAATCTTAAATCTGTTCAGCTGAGAGCGAGAGAATTCAAAATTAAAAAAAAACGTTGTGTGAGAAGTGCCTTAAGCAATTGCTACTTGTAAATTTTTTTAATTGTTGGTATTAGGTATATCGCACCATAAAAAAGTCTTATCAAAATCCAAGAAGCAGTTTTAAAAAAAAAAAAAATATTTTCCTTATCGGTTTTTTGACATTTGTATGGAAGGAACAGTTTTGTTTTCAAAAAAGTAAAGTGTAAAAAATACTTAAAAATACTTAAATATTAAAATCGACTTTGATTTAAAAAAAAATAAAATTTGAAGATTTTTTAAAAATTCAAAAAGTAGTTTTTGAAAATAATGATAAAAACTTTTTTGTTATACTTAGAAATTTATTGGATTGAAAATAACCGTTTTGAAGAAAATCGGAAATAAGACAAACTGTTATTTGGCATGGCAGAACCCATTAATAACCATTTTTGGAAAAAATGGTTTTCCATTAGCCTTTACTGAAAGAAGTTTATATATTTTTTTTTTTAGAACACATGTGGAGCTGTTTTTGAGAAAAATTAGATTTTGTTGTAAAATCGCAAGAAAAAATCGTATGACAGGTACTAACCCTTATTTTTAGTTCCAAAAAATATTAAAAAAAACGTGTCGGCATAATCACCAAAACCACTATGTACAAAGTTTTAAGAAAATCAATCCAACAGTTTAGACTGTAGGTGAGCAGACAGATAGACGGACAAAATTAAAAAAAAAACACACTTTTTTCGTTTTTCTTATCATCATAATGACAAGTCTGATCAAAATCTCGAGTTCAATTTTTTAGCAAAAACATGGGTTAAAAATGTAACCCTAATCCACTCCGATATTTTTGCAGTATTATTATAAATAATCTGGCATAAATTAAAATGTAACCAGTACACAGTGCACTCCAACTCAGTTTATAGAACTCTCTGTACAACCGCATGAACAGAAACTCGGAGCCAGCTGGATTAGGTTTCATAATAGTCCCTTTTTCAAAGCTCCGCAGAATCAAAAACAACATATGTTTCTCCAACGACCACTGAAAAATAAAAGCAGACCCTACGCATTATGTATCCTCTAATCGGATTCCATTAACGATGTTGATTGGGTTGAATACCAATCCGGTTATTTATGCTTTGACTATTACGCTCTTCATGGTCAACCTTTACATCCTGGTAGCAATTTATATTTTGGGTGCTAAATTAATTTTTATAAACAAAGCTAATGGTTTAACAAATGATGAGCAAAAAATAACTATAATATATCGCCACCGAACATTCACAAATATTGAAATAAACCTAAATATTTGTTAGTAGCTTTCATATGAAATATAGGTACCTAGCTTTTATGTTGAAACAATTTGTCTCTTAAAGATATATGTATATGTACCAAGGATATAAAAGTCTTTTGTGAAGGAAGGCACAAAGAAACTTTTATCTGAAGACATTTTTTTGTTCTTAGATTTTTGTTCTTTTTAATTCTGGTGACGCATACCATATTGTTCCATAAAATTTATCACTTCAATTTGAAGATGCCTCTTATTATTCATTTTTGTGAAGTGAAATATTTACCTGTTTAAAATTTAGTATGGCTATATTTAGCTTTACACAACCTGATCACTTCTTATAATTTGAAGAACAAATATTTAGCCTAGGAACAATTGGGGTTTTCGATTTAAAAATGCTAAGGAAATTTTTCATTTAACATCTAGTAGCACTGCTTGCAGATATATACAAATGTTTATAGGTTTTTAAAATTAAGTTAAATCTTAATTGGTTATCTAACCCAAATTTTTAATAATTTAAAAAAGAATCTGCTTTGCCACTTCATCTGCATTTTCATCGTTGGTTGGTGGGTCGTTACTTTTTTCATAAGTTACAATGCCACAGGTTGCCAAGACACAAATCTCCCAAAGACCGGTATACTTTTAAAGAGAGTACGAGCATGAAAATACATATTAATGGAGGGTGGGGGTGTTTCATTGCAGCCGCGGTGCTTAGTATAGTTTATTCCTGAAAATGTAACACACATAACACATAACACATAGATACCTACGTCTAGAGTTACGTTACAGAGGAATG
Source organism: Dasysyrphus albostriatus (assembly GCA_946251815.1). NCBI lineage: Eukaryota > Metazoa > Arthropoda > Insecta > Diptera > Syrphidae > Dasysyrphus > Dasysyrphus albostriatus. Next base: position 148,395,492 of record OX276336.1, read on the forward strand.
AACTAAGCCGATTTTCAGGATTACAGAGTGCCCATAAGAGAGATGTGGGAATTCGTGCATGAGGATGTAAATTACTCGAAGCACCTCTGCGGAAAAGCATTGATAAATGTGATAAAATCACAGTGAGTTTTTCAAAAAGACAGTCGTGGTATCCGGGATAAATTCATCTGGCCTCCGGTGCTTTAATGGTCCTTAACTGGGAAATCTATCTGTCGTGCTGAATTAAGCGCGTTTGTGTGCTAAAGGACACACTGATTCTATGTGACTCACAAAGTTGCGAGAACGATAGACTTTGTCTGTAAAAGAGTTGCAGGTAACTCTGCATAGGGAAACATAAAATCGATAAAAATAATACTTGCTTCAGTGAAGAAGGAAAAACGGAATTTAAATTCCCACAGCAGCCTTAAAAAAATGCCTTAAGGATGCAGTCTACTCTGAGGATCATTTGAAGCAAGAAAACTTCTAGTGTTGTGTAAACAGTTTTCTGTGTCATGGTAATTTTTGTTCTCTTATGGTCTCTTTTTTTAAGAAAAAAATATTTGCTTGAGGTTGAAAGACCACTTGATTAATTTCTTACTTTATAAATTCCAAAGAAATCGTAAAAAGGATTTCTTGGAAGAAAAAGGGCAATCAAAAGATATGCTTAAACTTTTTCTACTTCATTTTCTGCGCCATTTTATGTTTTCTGTTAAGACTTATGAGAAACTGGGCAACGCTCACTATGGCTCCTTTGTAGCCCCATAAAAAAACAATTAAAAGAAAAAGCACCAAATTCTATGATATCAAACTCAAACGGTTTTAAACATTTTCAATACCTTTTAAATATGTAATAAAAAAGCTGAAAAGTAAAAAATTGATTGTGTATCACGTGACAATCATGTCTCCCAAAAAGGATATTTTATCAAATCAATTAAAATGTTCATCTCCTTTTACCTGCCAGAAAAAAATGAAGTTTACCCAAAAAAAGAGCGTAGAGGTATTTTTGGGATATTTGTTTTGTATGGTTTACATTGTGTGTGGGTGTTTTATTTTTTTTAACAATCTAAAAACATAAATGACATTTTCACACAAATCAATGCGATATGGAGAAAATTATCATCTCGATATCTCTTTTATTTACAGAGTAAACAATTTTTTTTCGCCTGTGTTATACGTTTTAAATTTATGAACCCTTGGGAAACGTGATTCATTCACCAAATTGTCACGAAGGAAATAGAACAATTTATTATTTTCCTATACAAAAAAAAAAAACAAAACAAAATAAATAATATATGTTTTTGTATACGCTTCTGTATGTTTATGTTCATTTTTATTTCTATAACACGAAATGAAAAATGAAATATTTATATAAATCCAAAACAAGACCTTTTACAGAATTATGATAAATATGATAACACTTTTTATCGAACATCTATCTTCCACATGTAACACTGTGTTTTGTTTGTACGAATTTCATTTTTGTGTTTTAATATATTTGCATGTCAATATGGACAGTAAAAGCGTATCGTTTTATTTATTGTATAAGGAATGGTGTCATTGACAATTTTTTCTATTTTAAGTTATTGCTATGTAAATCAGATAGCATTCCCTTCCAATAAATTTTCAAATCCATATTTTTAGATGAACATTTTATATCATAATTTTATATTCACCAGAATTATACTCTCTTTACAAAAAAACAAATATTTTTGTATTTATATTAAATTCTTTAAAGTAACATTTTGAACCCAAATACCTATATGTAATGAGTACATTACACCAGCTGAATTCATAATATTAAATTTTGAACATGTCATGTATTGTGACCATGAAATGAACTCAATAAATATTTGTACAAAGTGACCATATAGCGTTCTTTATTGGCTACATAATCCAGTTAAAACACTTATGTATCCAGAACAGTTTTAATAATGTTCTCCGTACAAATAATTTGTTTAGGGATTAGGGGAATCAATGAATCTACAGTAACATTTTGCAGAATGCGACACTTTCGATTAAAAAAAAAAATATGATATAAATATTGATGGGAATATTCCGTCCGATATTCTTCAGCTTAGGTGAGAGGCCATAATTTCTTTCATCTTGTAGATTCTAGCAAAAAAAAAAATAATATTTTTCTCAAAAGTTTGGTTATCCCGAATTCAAATTAACTTTTGAATTGTTATGCATAGAAAAGTTAAAAAAGAAATAAATGTTTTCTTGTTTTGGGTACAGAGGCAATGACCATCACTGAGCCGAAACATCGTATTGCTGTTAAACGAATTATTTCCTAAGAAATTTCCTTTTCTGATGTCGTGTTTCTAAGTTACACATGAATGAATCTTAATAGGAATGGATAAGGAAATTACGAAGGAACTTTATTCATTTAATTCAATAAACAACAATTTATGTATATTTGTTGTGTAATTGTCCAGTGGTACGAAAAACTACTGATAAACTTCTCACAAAGCAAACATGCGAATAATTTTCTATAAACTGAGTCATCTTGGATATTTTACTTGAATGATGTTGTCGTGTGTGTGTGTCTATTTGTATGTATTGTATACAAACATGCGGTTTAGGAAAAAAATGAAAGGTTAAGTTAACTGAAATTAATCTTTTTCCTTAGAAAAAAAAAGGAGAACTGAAGATTTTTAAAGATGAACAAATGTGTCGATGTTTAGAAAAGTATTCTATAGAACCCTGTTAAAAAAAAAACTGTACCACATAAGATATATTATGGTATCAAAATAGGAGCAAGGCCTCAAAGGCCTTGACATTAACAAGAGGAATGGATATAAGTCAAGGTTTCTTGAAACGAAAATAATTAAAAAAAGAAACATTTCAAACTCAACTTTTGATACACAAAGCTAAGTATCTACAATTAAACATTAAAAAGGACCTTTTGTATAACCTTTGAACTACTACTAGCTTAGTATAAAATAAAGAAATATTTCGTATATCGCTTGTGGTAGTTGGAAGGTATATTTATACATTTCTACCTTAAAAAAAGTTAGAAAGGTCAAAGTTAAAAAAGAAGAAGAAAATTAAACTTTTCAAATTATAAATAATTTTTTTGTTCTTTAATCCTTAAAAAAACCTCCCGTAAGCACATTGTAAGAGCAAATCAATAAACCAACAGACATTAATGGCTTCCTCTTTAAATTAAAAAGAAAAATATTTAAAGAAGTAAGAAGTTAGACAATACACACTTAATCCAGAGAACGAAGAAATTATAGAAAGACGAATGAGATTTAAATGAGTTTACAAAGAAAAAATTAGAATACGAAATTTTTTTGTTGTTTGCTGAAAAAGTTTTCTGTAATCGAAACTTATAAGCAAAAAAATAAAACAATTATAGAAGTAGTAAAACCATTTCTATCCTCAGATAATTTTATGAAGTTCAAGATGTAATTTGAATGTTTCTCACTTAATGTAGTGTTTGCAAAGAGCTTCGAATGAATAAATTTGTAAGAAGAAGAACTGTTTTCTTAAAATAACATTGAAAATATTATTTGGTTTTGAAAAGCCTTATCATAAAAATGTTAGGGCATAAAATGCACGACTGGATCACACGTACTTGCTCTTAGTTCAAGTATCAGTCAAGTACCCAGTACCTTGTGCTTGTACTTATACTTTAAAAAACAGGTACAATGTACTTGGGACTTGAAAAACACCAAGTACAAGTACTTTTTTAAGTAATTTGTTTCAAGCACTGGTACTGTAATACTGCCCAGTACATTTCCTCCTACTTTTCAGACATAGCTTCATTTTAAGTACAATTCCATTTCAAGTACAAATCAATTTAAAGTACTTTCAAGTACAATTTGTTGAGTAGTCAGCTTGAGCTACCGAATAAAGACTATTTTAACTCAAAAACAAAAATCACGATGGCTGATGGCGTCTCGTTGTCTTTAGCTAGATTACTCAACGCATTGTGCTTGAAAAGTACTTGAAATTCATTTGTAATTAAATTTTACTAAAAGGACTTGTACTTGAAAAGTATTTGAAATGGACTTGTATAGGTACTTGAAAAATATTAGAAAATGTACTGGACAGTATAACAGTACCAAGTGCATGTAGTTAAAACAAAGTACTTGAAAAAGTATTTGTACTTGGTGATTTTCAAGTACCAAGTACATTGTACTTGTTTTTTTCAAGTACAGTACTGGGTACTTACAAAGTACAAATGTACTTTGCTAAGTACATTACAACTCTCGGTTCAACCATTCCTGTGTGCGTGTTGTTGGCAGGAATGGAGGGGACCTAAAATGTTTTGTTGAGTCCAAACGGCTAGATGAGAAGCACTTTTTCACGACAAGTATACTCTGGTAGGCATTTGACATATTATGCATAAAATACTAGTTGTATGACATTTCTATTCAAAGTGTGTTAAGAAAATGACCCATGTTGAAGCGGTCGACGTAAGCGCCAGATTCAGGTCTACCGGTGAAAGTATAAAATATTTTTGCAGCCGTCTGTTGCAGATTTGTGCACTGTTAGAAAGTGAATGATTGGCTTAGCGCAGGGGAATATTTTTAAAAACTAGATGGCGTTCAAGGAAACGGACCAAACTTACACGTGAAATCGGAACGAAACATTAATTTGCAACGATAAAAACGACAGATCCAAAATTACACAATTTTCGAAGTAAGCGGGTCTAAAGCATAGATATTTATTTCTAACTTATGTATTTTTACTAAACGTAGCTGAATGTAGCTAGTCTTAAGCTTTAATTCTGTGGAAAAAGAAAAAATTTAGGTTGTTTAAAAGAAATGAAATTTTGGGATTCTTTTATGCATTTTCTTAAAAATACCCCTCAGCAATGGTTTGACACAAATGTCAAATATTATCTTCGTTTTTTTTTTCGATAGGACGGAGTTTGGCACTAGTGTTGCCATTATATATATCATTTTATTCATATATAAAATGCTAATGCTAGGAGGATTTGTCGGTTCCTCGCAAGAGGCAGGAGAGTAGAGTGGGGATAGTTGGACCTTGAGGCAAGCTGGACCACGTGAAAAACTTCGAAATCACCAGAGCTGATTGAAAAAGAATAAGTACTAAATCACATGAGCAAGACTAGTTCAATGTTGATTTTTGCTGAAAAAGTTGAACTACGCGTCAATATGTGTTTAGTTGGATACAAAAGTAAAGAAAACGAGTTTGTTTCTTTTTGTGTTATCGTTCCAAATAGAAAGAAAAGTATATTGTAAATGAAGTTAAAACCAACAGCGTTTATGTCCTTACTATACCTTCTTTTTCCATTTTTTAAGCTTTGGTCCAACCTAACCTAACTACTGGTCTGACTTGCCTCGCTAGGTGCAAGTTGAACCACTTGGACTAAGTGCCTTCATTTGATGTAATCTTATTCTTCTGCTGTATTATATTTTAATTTAGTTCAAATTCATTTAAGAAACAGAAGTTACATTCTTTCTATGGATGGCAGTTCCTTTGTTGTGTTATGAATAGATAAAAAGTAATGAGACTTCAAGTAAAAAGTGGTCCAACTAGCCACGCTCTACCCCACTTGAGACAAAAATATTTCAGTTTTTAGGTGGCAGCAGTTGGGATTCGAAGCCAGACCTAACATAACGGTCCAACGCATTTACCTCAAGGTACCATTTCTTAGAATTTAGGAACTTTTAAAATAAGCTAGTAATTATAAAAATAAATTATATCAAAATTCAAAACCGTTGGTGCGGTCTTCGCAAAAACTATTTTTTATATACAAAATTTTGGTTAGATAAAAAAATAAAATATGTTTCTATTGAGTTTTAATTAAAAAAAAAAGTTTTGAAGAAAAAAGAATCACAGTTGGCAGAGAATCACTCAGATATAATTTATTTATTATTGGAAACCATAAACATTCTTCTATTACATAAAAACCAATGAAATTGCCTTAAATTATGTTTCCCTGTAGATCCTTGAAACGAATTATTAAAATTCCTGGAACATAAAGATTAATTTGTCTTTGTGTCTCAATCTTAACATGAAGGAATTTTTTTTTCGGTGACTTTATATCTTTTTTATGGAGTGTTGAACCAGAAGGGTATGCATATCAATAAAGTCTTTGATATTTATGAACCATAATGTGATGTGACGTGACGTGACGTGACGATAAATCTAAATTTTTAAAAATTTACATACATAAATGATAAAAATGATATGAGCATTTAAGGAAGAAAAGTAAAAAAAAAATAATTTTTTATGTTTATTTTCACCTCTATCTGTGGTTCATGAAAAACCAAAATAACCAAACGATTGATATTTTCCTTAAAAAAACTTTCAATATCACATAAAATTAACATAATAAAAATAAACACACAAAATTTCGTCAACGTAAGATAGGAGCTTTATGTCTTTTCAAAAGCTAAATGAAACATGAATAGCAACGATTTAAATTTAACATCTCCCCCGTCATCGTCACACATAAAACCAAAGTATTTTTGTTCGTCATTTTTTCTTTTTGGTACTTAAGAGTATAGGTACTTCCACTTCAACAATTTAAATAATGCCCTTTTGTCTTCTTTTTGGATCCTCACATAACTTTTCAAGCTCCTTGAGTTTCTTTGTGTGCCCAGAAACTAAAATAACATTGTGCTTATGGACACAAAGCAAGTGTCTTCGAAACACTTGGATGTTGAAGGTTAAAGTAACTTTTTAAACTGTATTTCATGATTTAACTGTGAATAATAGTCAGACAGTGAGAGAAATGATAACTTAAAAGAGGGGATATCAGAAAGCAAAACACTTTTGGCATAAGTTCAGATTCAGATAGCTTTTTGGAATATTAGTATTTTTGCTGATTGTAGCCAAGTTATTCAATGGAAAATACTTTTGCGTAAATGAATTCGGAAGGTAAATTATTCTGTTCTTAGAAAGTTATGTAAGTAATTTTCCAGTTTTTAATTTAAAATATTATTTTCTAAACATTGAAGGAGTCCAGTTTTAAAAATTCTTAGCTACTCTTGACTGGTAGTTACATAGCTTCAACAATATTAGAGCTTTGTAAATATGCAGAGTGGAAGCTATAAATTCTCTAATTAAATTGCACTAATTTATATGAGATAAATATATCAAAAGTGCATCTTTAAAATCCTAGTTACCTAAGATAAACTATTCAATTTAAAGATTTTAGAGACATTTAGTCCAAATGCTATAAACTATTTAGCCTTTCCTCTGTACAAGGACTGGCTATCATTTTCACTTATGCTACATTCAAAAAATGTAAACTTTGGTTGCTGTGATGAATTTAAAAATTTCTTTAAAGCGGGATAACATTTTTAACTCTGTTGACTACATAGTTGAGGAATTTTACATCGCAGTTTTAGTGAAAGATGTTTTTAGATACCCTCTTGCCTCTTACATTAAGAATTTTATTGTGTAAAATAAAAGTGTGTTGTTTATTGTGTATTTAAATGTTACTGCTAGCTTGCTTCTTGAATCACTTTTATTTCTTCTCTAAAATTCCTCGAAATTTTTCCTTCAATTTTAAGCTGCTTCTCGATTTTATAAATTTCTTCTCGATTTCTCCAATTACCAACCCAAGTTGAATACAAAATTATCGACTAGTCTCTGGTGAGTGTCTTTCCTGGCTTTAACCAATTCCTCCCTCGACTATTCCAATCACTCACACATTCATCCATTCGTTTTCGTGATCATCGGTTACAGGACATCGGCTGGGTATCTTCCCAAAACTTGCTGAATCACTCTCACAAACACAAATTCAACAAGTGGTTGTATGCCTTCCCAAGTCTTGCCGAATCTAAATGACCGAGTTCAGACCTATCCCAAACTAAATTCTTCCAGAAAAATTAACAAAAATTGAAACCGAGGAAAAACAAAAATTACTCGCGTGTGATTCGAAGAGCAACGTAAATATTCCAAATCTAAATATTTCGAGACTTTTCGCCGGAAGGCATATTTGAAAACCGTCAAAATCTACTCCCTTTTTTGTTTCTTACTTTTCTTTTTAATTCCGATAGAATTTTTTTAAAATAAAGGAATTTAAGAACTAAAATGCTTTAACCACCCTTTTCATTTAAAGTGAAATATTGAGTTACGTTATGTGGAAAAGATAGGATGAAGTATTGTTATTGTTTTTAAAATTAGCTAAGAGTCCGTCTGACTTGTTGCCTCTTCAGCTCATTCGCTGGAACATTAATATGAGACCGCCTGTCTACTTGACAAGTAATTGCATGGATTTTGGATTCGTCCGTTCTACTCGAGGCTAATCACAAATAACTCGAACACATGATTTTGTTGCTTTTACAAAATCCTGGTTTAGTACACAAATGGTTGATGGTGCCATGGTTGCCTTCAACCTCACCAGTATTTTGCAGCCACAACGGAAATAAAAAAGAAGTAAAAGGGAGCAGTCAAGGACTGGTCATTGTTGCGGTAAATTTTACAGTAACAAGGGCAAGGTTAAAAAAGATACGGGAAGTAGAAACTTCAAACATTTGAAAAACAATATTATTGTCTTACACAATCAATGTTTTTTTGGATAAATTTACCCAGAAATAACAGAAAAAGTAAATATATATTGATTCATGGCCATTCCAGTTAGTAATTTCGGGTATAAAGTAGTTGGTTGTGATTTAAATCGAGTTAACAATTTTTAAAAAAATCGTTTGAAAACCGAATGTTAATAAATTAAATAAAAAAAAAATTTGGGGAAATTATTTTTAATTTTTTATTTTACGTTATGAAGAAGTAAATTATTTTCATTTTTAATGTTGTTTTTAGCTTTAAGTCGAATGCTGAAAACAAAATGGTTGTAGAATTTTAGTTTTTGAGAAAATTGAAAACTATGTGGCCTACTCAACTGGGTTGGTTGAGATAGCTACAACTCTTGGTAATAAACTTAGGGATGGTCTAAGTACTTCTCGTTTTTTTTTATAGTTTCTTCGACAAAAATCCAATAACTTGATCTTGGGAAAAGCTGCACCAGTCTATCTAGCAAGCGTTTGATTTCATCGAACAAGGAAAATCCTTTCATTGAAATTTATTTACTTTATATGTTTTCATAACCTATGAAAAACCATTTTATTGGAAGTACCTACATAAACAGTATTTAAGCATTAACCATAAATGAATATGTATGCCCCCACGCGTTTTTCCTTGTGCCAAACTTATATTTTCCCAGGGCTCAATATTTCTGTTGAACTTCATGTGAATTTCATATCACTGTATCTCATACTCTTCTTGGATATTATGTCTGTTGCCGAGTTGTCATTAAATGAAATTTATTTATTTATTGTAAAAACTTTTAAAATTCGGAATGCAATATTAAAAATTATCATTTAACACAAAATACAGATTGCAATGCACGTACATCGTCCAATTTTTTAATTTTTTATACTTATAATAATTTTCAATTTAAATGATCTTTTTCGATGGAAGTGTCCTTTCCAATTGAATTAACCAATAATGATATTTGTGTAATATTAAAAGGATTTTTCTTTGCTCAGTTCTTATATTATTACACATTATTCATGTCATGCTTAAATGACAAACTGAATTTTAAGCTTTAATTTAGTTATTTTAAATTGAATTGTAAATCAATTTGTCGGCATTTTTATTCTTCTTTTTTTTTTAACCTAGAAACACTACTTCATTCAATATATAGCCGTAATTTGTTTAAATTGTTTTTTTCCACCACACAATATGCACAAATAATTTTATAAAAAATGACGAACATTTACTTACATATCTATGTAAGTAATTCCAAGTCAAATCACGTAGTTAAAATAGAAATTCACATGTTCATAGGTTCATGTTAAAATTCAAAATCATTGTATTCATTTTCATTTTGGATTAAAGTTTAGTTTCAGACACCTTAATGTCAATACTATTTATTTTTAGGATACAAAATTCAACAGACCTAATTTATATTCAAATTATTAACTTCAGAACAAGATCCCACAGTAAATCCCTGAAGATTGGTTTGATGTTGAAAGTTAAACATGGCTCCCGGGAGGATTATCCAAATACCTATAGCAGACACAAACAATAACTAAAAAATTCTGCCTAGAAAATACTCTTATTTTTGTTGAGAGTTTTTATTTTTTTTTTAAGAATGCTTTATTCACACATTCGAAACAATTTTGAAATATTCGGTTGTTCGATTTGAGTTTTACGGTGGGCTAAGCTTTGGATAAGCGATTTTAATTTCTTTTTCCTCATTCTGTTTGAAAATGGTTTGAAAGTTTTCTTTCAAAGTTTTTGTATGCTTTAAAAAATTTCAATCTTTTATTTTTACAAATCTTTTCAGTTGTTGGCTACGTCATTTTGTTTAGAATAAAAATATAGCAAATCAAATTCAGTTTTTTTTGCTTTAGATGTTTGAAATAAAAAAAATATTTTCAACAATTTTAGTTTAGTATTGTAGTTACTTTACTAACTAAGAAATAATAATTAATAATGTATCTTATATAATATTGAAAACTGATGCAAGAACAAGGTAACTCGATCTCATACTTTAGAGCAAAAAAAAAGTTTTTATTAGTAGATTTTTCGTCCTTTATGATTCCAAACAAAGTTTGGAAAGGGGAATTTTATATTTGATTGGATCGCGACATTTTTTTTGGATTTTTGTAAATAAAATTCGTTATCACGATCGAATAAAATTTTCTGCAGTCCGTAAATGGGAGCGGGTCGGAATTCTGGTTTTCAAAATTCTGTTTGGTTAAAATTCTGTTTTTTTTTGGTAAAATCTGTCTGGTCAAAAATTTGTTTCTGTATTTCAAAATTCTGTAAACGCGAAATTCTGTATATCAAAATTCTGCCTGGTCAAAATTCTGTTTTCGCAAATTCTGCTTATGAAACTAAAATTCAGTCTGAGAAAATACTCATAACACAAAACATTTTTTTATGATTCTATTATAACCACATCCCACAGCAAATTTTTGATGTCAGTGATAGCAAAATAAAAAAGTATAGGCGTTAAAAATATGAGTAGAGGCTATTCCAAAAATCAAAGTCTTGGAGTTCATTGCCGGTTATAGACTGCAAGACTTTGATTTTGGAATTAATCTTGACTGAAACTTTCGGCACCTACCTATACTTTATACAGAATTTTGGAATACAGAATTTTGAAAAACTGAATTTTGGCATGCAGAATTTTGAAAACAGAATAATGACTCTACAGAATTTTGACCCGAACCCTCCGATCCGTTCCGTCCGAGTACTATTGAACTATTCACGATCTGTTCAAATAATAAAGAAATATGTATTTTTACGAAAGGAGAGAGTTTTAAAACACTTGGAACTTCGTTGTTCTATTAGCGATTTCAATTAAATTGACATAGCATTTTTTGAAACATTCTACAGAAAATATTTTTTTCCTTTCTAATTTTATGTCAGACCCCACTTGTGTCAGTTTCATTGAATATTTCTCGAGAAACTACTAAGTTGCAAAATATTGACATATTTTTGAAACACCCTGCTTTGAAAATATTTAAATGTCAACGAATTGCCCTTAAATCACCCTTTTTCGGAGCAGTAAGAAAACTGTGAAAATTTTTAATGCTTCGATATCGGAGTCATTCTTCAATAGAATTTGACAGTGAATGGCTTCGGGATCGATACGAACTTTATTTTGACGATTTATCGGCTTCTCCATCATAAAAGGCAAATATTATTTAACTAAGACAAATGATTATATTTTCCCCATTTCAACTAAAATTACTTCACTTCACAAAGGGAATGAATTCTTTAAGCTTAATCATTTGTTTTAAGGATCTTTTCCGATCCTTATCGGGAGAGAACTACCTAAATTTTATTTTTTCGATCTCTCACGAACGAGAGATACAGAAAAAAAGGAATTTAGTTTGTTCGTGAGAGAACTATTAGTTTTTATCGTTCGCGAACTATACTTTTTATGGTTCGTGAGAAAATCGATATAAAATAATAAAGATCCATATTTTATGATTGATTAAATCAAAATGTCATCGTCCTCAGCTAACTAGGTAGAGACCTTAGAACAAAACTATTTGATATATTAAAAAATGAAATAATCAGTTGATTTCATAATCCAAAACAATTACTTATTATTCCTTTTACTCTACCACCAAAGTGTCTCACTTTCGTCTAAGTACCAGAAGGTAAGATCAGAGAATCCATATGTGCATGCAATCTAATTTAAACAACAATTCATCATGAGAATTGTTAGCTTAACTACTCACATAAAGTTTCAATAACAACTTCTAATAGCATTAAATGGGTTGACCTTTAATTCCAACTTAATTAAACTTTAATTAACAAAAGAGATATTTTCGTAGTTTAATATACCATGTTGACACTTTTTCCTGGAAACTATAAGTGTATTTGTTTGAAGCTTCTTCTAGTTAATAAAAGTAATTTAATTTAAATTCTTGTGAATATACACAAGGACAATATAATTAACTCATGTTGGTTAACTCGTATGTTTCAAACTTTCAAAACCATTATAATATTATTTCACTTGAAGTTCTTACTCATTTGACAAATATTATTCGCACGAAATTCTCTAAATATTAATTTAAAATATTAGTTTCAAACTACATTATCTGCAGACTTTGAGTCTCCAACTTCATTTAATTGAGTAAAAAACTCTTTTCAATGTAACGATTACTTAAAGTGTGTGTGAAATTCCATAAATAAAATATAGTTTCTTGAAATAAAAAAAAATAATACACACTTTTGAGTAGAAATTCTGATTTAATGATATTTACTTTGATTAACTTGAGTGAATAATTTTTCATTAGGATTTTACATTTAAAAAAAAAACTTTTAATGCAGAATAACGTCAACGATTCATGCTGGCTGTTTAGATAAAAATGATTCCAAGTATAGTGCTGTGTTACCAGTTTTTAACTACCAATACCAATTTCTTCTTATAGCAGAAAAAGGGACTATGTGTCGCCTTATAAACTCACCATGAACACAAAAAAACAAAGCGATACAAAAAATTCTCATTTGAATGTTTTTATGCAAATTACTCGACGACACGATGACTATGACTATGACGGCACAGACACTGCGTTAAGTTTTTGCTTTATTTATTTTTTTCTAAAGTCCTTCTGGTATTTTTCATTATTTGCTCAACGGGAAACAAAAACAGGTTGACTTCAAAGCAAGTCTTCTGATAATTTCTCAAAGAATCTTTGTAATTAGTTTTTTTATGGTATTGAAATTTAATTTTTTCTTAAATAAATAAAATGCACGACTGGATCGTTCGGACTTACTTTTGTGTTCAAGTTGCTTGGGACTACGAACTTTTGAGACAAGCAAGTAGTTACAGACAAAAATAGAAAAATAAAAAAACAATTTTAATTGTCCTTTTAATGGTATAAACAACTCGTAACACACTTAAAGCTCAAAAACAAGCATGCCATTTGATTTCTTAAAAAAATCGGTTGAGCCGTTAATGAGAAAAATTAAAGTCAACAAAAACCGTTATATATGCCAGGTACCGTTAGTAACGGTTTTTGGTACAAATTTTTTTCACTTTAAAGTGCACCATTGGTACAGTAACACACTTATTATTTGTTTCAAAATCGTTGAAGGCGTTTTTGAGATATATGTATAAGATATTCCTTAACGGTTGCCTGGCAAGTTAACGTTATTTTTGAGCTAAAAAAAGAATTCAATTTCCCTTTGAAGAATCCTTATAAAGCCTTAAGTTCAAAATTTGAAGAAGATCGCATCACTTGTTTAGCCTTTAGATCCAGATACTGACAGGCAGACAGACAGAATGTTGCTGGTGTTCTCTATCATCGTAATTTCATTTTTGATTTTCATCTCGAAATTTTTGTATGCACAAATTCAAAACTTGCCCTTTTTTACCTACGTCACAAGTAAGAAATAAAAAATAATAGTTTTTAAATAACGTTTAATAGATCGGAAAAATAATTAAAAAAAAATGGCAAGATTACGCTCAAAATTCGGAGAGAACTGAATTTTGGTGGACAGCTTTGTGTTGACGTTTAAACGTCTAAAGCATTTCCTAAAATCAAAAATCAACAAAAAAAAAAAAATAGAATAGCTGCTGTAATTCGAGAGAAAAAAAATAAAACTTAAAAAAAGCGAAAATCCCATACAAATTTGTATGGGAAAAGTATGGGCTTAGAGCCACGTGTAAATAACCTCGGACAAAATTTTTGTAGGGGATATTATTTTGCTTCAGAGACGATTTTGGGAAATAAAGGACGCCCTAATATACTATCGTATTTCGACTAGTGGGTTTTACTGTTTTATTTGCTTCATCGATTATACACCTAATGGAGAAAAAAAATGTCAAAAATTATACATAATGTACCTATGGGCTTATGTGTGTGTATTTATTGCATTTTTACATACAGTAGACGCTCGATATAGTGAAGAAATAAAAACCAGGCCCGTTCACTCTTTTGAAATTGTAAACTTTTTCAAGCGGGAGTTTTAAAAGGCTTTCTAGAGATGAATTTGCCCCAAATTGCATAATTTGGTCGATCGTGGATGTGAATGTTTTTACATTTAAGTAAGAGTTAAACATAAATCTTTCAATCAGGTTTAAAAGAAAAACAATTCCTCCGTATTCTCAAGCAATGTTAAATGTTTGCGGGACATTTTTATACGAAATCCATTTTTGTATAGAATTGTGTGTTAGCTGTTGTGGATAGTTCACTATTTGAAGGTTCACTAAATTGAGCATCTACTGTTTATAACACAAAAAAAAAATATAAAAAGAAGCTTTCATCGGTAAGTTTGAAGGAAACTCAAAGGTTGAAATTTCAATCGCTTTATTCCCCAGCTCGCACGAGTAAAATTCAATGTAACCGAAATCATTGCCTACAGCCGAGTAAGAACAGAAATTATATTAGTCTGATTTTTGGTACATACGTTGAGATTGATGTTACATATAATGTGAGAATAGTCCTCAAAAAAGCTGAAAAAAACGTTTATTTCAAAAGTCAACTCAACAAGTCAACAAAAAATGGTCAACTTGTTTAGTCTATACCTTTGCCCAGAACATGGTCATATTGTTGGGAAAACTGCTATTAGAAATCATCATCCTCAATCACAAAAATACGTAACTTAAATTTTTATCGCGAACGACGATGCAAGAAACATATTTTTTTGTATTGGTTTTGATATTTTTACTTGCAATAAATGGCAAGTTATGCTTTCATAAAAAAATTGAAACACGAGATTTTGATCAGAGTTGTGATGGCGATGATATAGGGAAGACGAAAAAAGTGGGTCTCACAATTCTGTCTGTCTTTTTGTTCGTTCGGCTACAGCCTTAACGACTGGATTAAATTTCTTAAAACTTGGTACATATCGTGATTTTTGGAGAATCTGCCCACATGTTTTTTGTCATTGTTTTTAAAACTAAAAAAAACGGTACCTGCGATACAATTTTTTTTAAGCTAATTAACAAAATCGTATATTCCTCTCAAAAACGGCTCCACAATTTTTCTTAAACAATATTGAACACATTTCTTTCAGAAGTAGCTACCTTTGGATGGGAAACCATTTTTCAAAAAATTGTTATTAATGGTTCCTCCCCAAAACACACAATTTTTTATTTTCATAATACTTCTTAACAAGTATAAATAGTTTTTTTTTTGTCAAAATTTTCAAAAAAATATTTTTTGGATTTTTGGATTTTTAAAAAATATTTTGAAAAATACACGATCGAATTTATAAAACGTGGTATTTAAGGTTTTCTACCCCCATTTTTAAAGTATTTTTAGAAAAAAAAATCTTTTATAAAGAAATAACGGTACTTTCCATACAAATGTTAAAAAACCGTAAAGGAAAGTGTTTTATTTTCTCAAAAACGGCTCCTATAATTTTCATTAATTTTATTCTGTATTCTAAATTAATGTGAAATATATATAAATAGTAATTCTCAAAGAACCCTTTTTTTATTTTTAATTTTCTCATAATCGACTCAACAGATTTTGATTAAATTGCTTATGTCCAAATTTCAAACAAGAATCAGAAATTTCGTGATTCAATATTTTCAAAATGTTTAAATTTTTAAAAAAAGGTTACTTTTTTTTTGATAATTCGTAATCGCGAAAACGGGTTGACAATTTTTTTTTAAATTTAATTTTTATACGCACGTAAATACGAGTAAATACTTTGGATTTGCATACTTAAAGTTGATATTTAAAATGTTTTAAGAATTTGATATACATAAAATTATTTGTTAAATAAACCGCTCCAACAATTTAATTTTTTTTCTTACCATACATTCATATTCAATCTAGAATTAAGATGGCGCTCTTTTCTTTCATCTCAAACTCTCAAAGAAGTTGTTTTAGCTAATGTAAATATTGTATTTCCTGCTTTTGAACATTTTTTTCTTATAATTTCTATATCCTTACAGAAAATTTTCTTAAATCCTCAGCGTCTCACGTGCGACCCAGTTGGGTATTTTATTGGAGTTAAATACGATGACCATTTATTGATTTTTTTTATTCAATAACCCCATTTTCAAATATTGACTCACTTCTTCCTCTTATAGTTGTGCAACGTGATGTGCATAGCTTGACTATCTATTTACCAATATGCCATCATAAACAGAAGGTATCTACAAGAGCACAAAATTCAAGAATCAGTAGCTAGTTGTGAAGAAAGATGAAACTAAATTCAGGATCATAGTTTGTTCAAGCAAAAACGAGAAATATATTGACTTTCATAAACAAAGAATGAATTGCGTAGGTAACTGTACTTGTTTTGTCTACATGTATTACTTTTTATAAACATATATGAAGGTAAAGAGCTACAACTCAGACAATCTCCTGCTAAGTTGTTAAGTGGCCTTAAAGTGAACATAATTCTTTACACAAGTACGAATATGGTATATCTACTTTATTTTTCCTCTTTCAGCAGGAAAACGTAAATTAAATTTCCATTTTCTTGGAAAATATTTCATATTTAAAACCCCCAAGGAAAGTTAGGCCATGTGTGAATTATTATTATCGTATATAGTGCATGCTTTGGTTTTTAATAAATTCGAAGCTAGAAAGTAGAGAGCTTATGAGTGTTATTATTTATTGACATTTCGGAAGGATTTTGAAGAATATGAAAGTAGCCATGTCTTAAGGATTTTAAGTTAACAGTAATCTATGTAGGCAATCAAGTGGTTTTAAATTTGCTTGTAAGGAGTTAGTAAATCTTTAAACCTGATCGAAAATTTCAACTGCTCTGCTCAATATTAATAAGAACCTACTTGGAGCGTGAAATACCATAATTCATATGGGATTAGGTAAAGTGGGTAGGTCCTAGGTGTAGGAGGACAATTGTGTATGTAAATCAATTTGACATGTTGTCAGAGGAGAACGATATTATTCTATTTTCAAACCTTTACGAAAAAAGGTAAAGATGCAATTTTACTAACTTGGTAACCCTTTTAATCTAACTCTTTAAATTTGATAAATTTATTGACAACTATTTTGTTTTAAGAGCCGAATTTCTTAACCTCAAATATTGCCTTTTTACCTTGGCACTAAATCCCTTACTTGAAATATGATTACAATATTCGACTCCAAGAAATTAGGCCCCAGGAAATAAGGAACTAATAAAAAATAAATTAACTCGCACAACTTTTATCAGCTATTTTGTTATTCAATGATGCTGTTCCATATAAGAATCGTAGTGAAAACTATCATCGAGTAACAGAGTATTGAAAATAGTCAACAAGAAACAGTAAGTAACAGAATTTTGGGAACAATGATGCTTTCCGATATAAGATGGTGTTGAAAACCCCCAGTGCGTTACAAAGGGGTTAACAAAAACACTATTGTCATAGGTTTCAGCCCTCTATTAGCGGAATTTCATAATATGTTTTAGAGATTTTTTAACATATTCAAGTGAATTATGTAAAATGAATTAAGACTTCAAGTACTTTTTCAAAATAAAATAATGTGAGGGTCCTACGTATTTCATATAGAAAGTAAATCTCTAAAATATAATGAAACGAAAAAATATTGGAACTTTCATTTTCTTTGGGTCCAAATTGTTGAATTTTAACTCCCTCTTTGGGTCTTCTGCCCCAATGAGCCTTGGTCGAATTAGGGTATGTTAAGTGGCCAGGCAGGTAAGCCTATGTATGAAAAGTGTAAATGAATAATAAATGTACTGCATGAAGCCTAAAATAATAATAATTAGTATTTAATATTATTTCAATATTATATTTGGTGATATTTGAGCTAGATGGGTCTTATTTCCACTTTTATTTGGAATCAAAGCCACAATTGAAAGAAATTAAAATTCACGGCTTTTGTTGTCTTTTCAAAGAGGAAAAAACAACTTGTTGTTTTTTTCCTTTTATATTGGGAAATAAGGCCAACAGGTAGTAGCGTAGCTTGACATTCAGGGGCCCCAGGGCAGAAACCAAAAACGGGCCCCTAAAGTAGTATACAAAAATTTGGTTTCATTTTTACTTTAGAAAACAAAGGCTTGTTTTTTAATTTTGGTATTCAATCTTGTATGGTATTTTTTTTTCAAAAAGTCGAATTAAAGTTTCTTTAAAAAATATTCCAGAAAATCCGTTGCTTATGACATATTTTTTCTATATAAGAAGTGACTTCAAGGTTCTTTATTATTATTTTTTGATTATCTTTTATTGTTGAGAGTAAGTTTCCATGCTTCTTACAATGTTAAGAATCTGTAGATTGAACAATATTTTCTAAAAGACATGTAACATAAATTTGGTAGCGTTGCTGAATCATTGGATTTAAACTTATCGTTTTCGGTCCAACTTTAGTTTACATACAAAGTTTCAATGAGTTTTTAGTAAGACTGGATGTTTCAGTTTTGAAAAATAAATATGGTTAATTTTTTTAATTCTTTCAAAACACGAAATTTGTTCCTAGATAAAAATCCATCGAATCACCCAGTTTTATTTCAAGAACATTGTTTTTGTCCTGGTCCAGGTGAGATTAAAATTATTTAAGATTAATATTTTTCGTTACGTCAGGCCCCAATTTCAAATTTTGTGTGTTGCTGTCATCTTTAAATAAAAACAATTTAAACCACTTCCACTTTTTCAAATTGAAACTTAGGGGCCCCTTAACTCTGGGGCACCGCCTCCGTTTGTTTAAAGGTAGCTACGCTATTGTCCACGGGCTTAATTGCACTGAACCTAATTTTTCACTAGTTTTAAGATGTACGTGTTCAGCGGTATCGTTATGTAAACTTGAGATCTTTTGATTGATTCGCAGTTTTTACCAGCTTCAATTTAAGCAGATGGTTAGTGTTTTAAGCTTTTACAGTAAAAACAAACAGCCGTGGGGAAGGATGATCCTGTTGTTGGGTTGTTTTTGCTTGGTGGCCATTTGGATAAGGGATAACCTTCACATAATAGTTCTTTACCGAAAACAGAAGGAAGCTTCTATGCTAAGGTGCTTCCCATAGTGGCCAATCGAAGTGAAGCCAGGGGCAAGTTCTGGGCATTATGATTGAAAATCGATGATGGGTGTCTTGAAGTTTGAGGACTAAAGAGATTGGACACTATGTCTTTGGAGTATCCTTAGGTACATATTTCCATATTTTTGAAGACTTCTCTGTGTTTCATAAATGAAGGAAAAAACAGAAACCCATTCGGTATTCTTATCCGTTTGCCAAAATGTTTCTCTTAACATAAGTGACTTGGCAACCTATTCGTTTTTGATAATCTTCTTTTGTTTATAAAATCCAAGAAACTAATGTCAACTTGTAGATGTGTCCAAGTTGCAATTATTTAATAATCTGTCTTCTTGATAATGTTTTTCCAATTTTCAACTATTTGTTGATTTATTACATCGAAGAATGGAAAACTTGCCAAGTTTTTTACCATCAAAGAAACAATTCTTACAAAAAACGGATTAAATTAAAATTCAAAATAAAAACAACAAATGATAATGGAAATAGTCGAGGTCAGTCCAATGCCAAGTTAATAAAATCATAATGTTAAGCTTGCACTTAACTTAAAAACATAAATCAAAAAATAAACAAAACGCTAGGGGCATATTCAATTCAAACACACATTATACACCAGAAACCGGAACAACCATCAATCCAGTCAAATCAGACGCCATGATTTTCTACCATCCATGGAAACTGACCAATATAGCTTACAGGAAGAAGGGTTTAAGCACAGCACCATGAATAAGGCCTTGGAAATCAATAAATGTGTGGGCGTAGGATAGTGCCTTAATGCAGAAAGAGCACCCACGTCCTTTCCTGACCCACTTTAGATACGAAATAGACTCGTGTCTTGTCGACCGAGTGGCGGCTAATGTTTATGCGTCATGAATTTGGCACAGACTCCATCCGTTACAATGGGTGAGTTTAGTTGTATTGCAAGAAATCAAGCTTAATATTAAGATTTATGATGCGTCGTTAAAATTTTCTGTCCATCGTTCGGTCTGTCTGTTCAGCAGTCCATTTTCTGTAAGAAAAAAAAAGCTTCATAAACTTTGGAAGTTATCATGTACAATGTTTGGAAAATGTTTAGTTCCAGAAGTGTGCCTGCAAAGATAACTCATTTTTGTCCTTTTTTGGTGTTGAAAGAAAAAAGAAATAATTGAAGACATTTTTTTGAAAAATGAGAAGGCTGGCAAGGAAATGAAGCTAGAGGCTCTAATAGCCCAAATAAGGAAGCGAAAATATGTGAACAATTAAAAGCTTCGTCGCAATTGATGACATTAATTACGGTATTTAGTATTCGAATTCTTGCAAATGGTCTATGTTTCGTCTCAAGGGCAAGGGCTAAGGGATGTTGTCATCAATATTGCGGAAAGGAAAAAAGGATGTAATAAATTAAATAAATAGCTAGGCTTGATAAAACAGATGAGTGTAATTATTTACTAGGATTTAGAAAAATAGATTTGATAATAACAATAAGGTTGGAACGCATTTTGGGACCGAAAAAAAAATCGATCATAAATTTAGAAATTTTTCCAGTTAAATCAGAATTTCTTTGTGGTTTTGTCTCCATGTTTCTTGTATATTTCAGATAGAAAAAAAAAATGAAAAATTTATAAAGAAATCTTTAAAAGCAACAACTAAAATTTGTATTTAAAAGAATGAAACACAACATACATTCTAAAAACTTTTTCAAAATTAATGTTGTGTTACATTATTTTAAATAAAAATTTTATTTTTTATTTTTAAAAATATCCTTATAATTTTTTTGGATTTTTTTTGTGTAAAAATGTTCAACGCTGTGTGTGTATTTCGAAGATATACTATTAATGTGACTTTAACCTGAAATTGAAAACAGTAATGTCCTAATTAAGACATCTCAATCATTTAACTCAAAAGAATATATATTTCGTGCTCTAGGTTGCCACTTTATAGAGTCTTAAACTTCAAGGTACTTAAAGTTGTTTTGTTTTCAAAAATACATCACGTTTCTCCCCCATAAACTTGTCTTAAGTTTAATTCCAAGAATAAATAACCTTCCCCTGAATACTTGAATTTTTTGAATAAAATTACGAAGCATTGAAAACAATCACCGCAAATACACGTTTGAGTCTTTCGTCAACTACTTAAGTATTAAGCAAACTTTTATTGACATTTTTAAAGCCATTGCAAATTATATAGCCATGGGACTTTAGTTTGATGTATTCGAAAGACATTTTCGAGTTCCGATTACTGGTGCTGTTGTTAATTATTACTATAATTATACTGGCAAAATGTTGTCATTGCCCTTCATAGCCTTTTTGCTGTATAATAAGATTTTCTTAATTACATTTGACATTTCATTATTTTTCCCTTTGCAGGCAAACAAAAAATATCCTCCGTACGTTCGTTTTATCAATCAAAGTTTATTTCCAATTATGTGTATAAAATTCTCTCAAAAGTAAACATGGAAATTGGAAGATTCAGAATAAAAATAGTAAAATAAAAATAGATAATATTCAGCCAATGACATGCAAGTTGAATTTTTAATTTTAAAATTAAAAAGTAAAATCCTAAAGTTGATTGGAAATGAGAGGAATAAGCATAACATCCTTTAAAATAAATCGGCAAACACGAATTTTGCGGTACAATTTACGCGGTCTACAAAAGCCGAAGGCATATATCGTAAAAAAGGTTGCAAGGAAGTACAGAATGCAAAATTTTATTGAATAATTGCACCACAAAAACTAAAAAACAATTAAAAAAATTTCGTAATAAGTGCGAACGATAGCGAGTATTTCTTTTTTTTAATGGTGTAACCTAAATGTGACATTTCGATATTTTTCACCCACTAACCAACCAATTTTCCAGCACTGTCTGGAAAGATGATTGGAAAGTCCGATGACAGCGTTCAGTGATGTAGAAAATAATAATAAGTAGCTCATATAATAATGAGTAGCTCAGTTTTTCTCCACGCTAAAGACTGCTTTTAAACGATGGAGTTATTCTTTTTTCCTTTAGTGTTGGAATACATGGGGGGGGGGGGGTGGTGATAATATTTATATATAACATCTAATTTGCATCAAACATTTATTTTCCTTTAAAATGCTTCATTCACTATCTCAAAAACGTAACGTGTTCCAGCGATTCTGAGGCCAGATTCAAATTCAAAAAAGCAAAGACCATCAGAAAAATATATTTTAGTTCATGTTAAAGTCAAAGTCCAAATTTTATCACACAAAGCTTACAAGAAAAAAAAATGTTTTCCTAAATGGTTTTTTAACATTTGTATGGAAGGTACCGTTTTTTCTTCATTAAAGAAAAAAACTGTCTTAAGCACTAAGTGTTAAAAAATCTTTAAATACAGAGTTTAAAAAAAGCGGTCATATAGTTTTCAAAATATTTGATTTTCAAACAAAAAATTTGGAAACATTTTTTTAAAATCCAAAAAATATTTTGTAGGTACACAAAACTATTAATAGTTTTTGGAAGCCTTTGTGTAAAAAAATTTAGTGAAATCAATCACACCGCTTTGAAGAAAATCGAAGATTAAAAAATGCTTCTTTGGGAGGTATCATTATTAAACATTTTTTTTGCATAAAGTAATTTATTGAATTTTGTTTTAAAAAAGTTGTCAAATCGTTTTTGAGAAAAATACGATTATGAAAAATTGGTAAAAAAAATTAATGTCAGGTACCGTTATTTTTGGTTCTAAAAAGAAAAATGAAAAAAACGAGTGAGCATAATCACCAAAAACCACTATGAACCAAGTTTGAAGAAAATCGATCGGGCTGTTTAGGCTTTAGATGAACAGAAAGACAGAATTGTGCACTCACTTTTGTTGGTGTTCTCTATCATCGTAAAGTTTGATGTTTGATGTTTGATTTTTATCTCAAATTTTTCTTGCACGAGTCCAAAACCTAAACAGTGTGATAGTCTTCGAATATTTGATAGTTTTTGAGCTATAAGTAAAAAACTACAGCAAAATTAATTTTTGCATAATTTTTTTCCATGTAGCATCACGAAATTTAAGTCGCAAGGCTCAGGTTCAAAGCTTTTTTTAACACAAACTGACTGGAATTTAATAGAAATACATATATATATTTTTTCAATTACAATTCAATTTAATTATAATGTAAGAAGTTTAAATACTAATGCAGTTTAAATGAAATGTTTCCAAAGGTAATCATTATTTCCAACTCTGTTTTTCAGTTAAATAATGTATTCTGAATTAAATGTGAATAGGTGTTTTTTGGTTAAGATTAAAAATTGTTTTGTTTTCGTGATTGTAATGAATTTTCTGTTGAAATTGTTAAGACTCTACTTGAATATTTTCTGCAGTGTTTTTGACATCTTGAAGTCATTTTTAGACAAATTTGCATTAGCAAACGTAATAGACTTCACATTCTCTAACATTATATTTACAGAAATTCATCAATCATGCGATTTTCGGAAACATTACCTAATTGAAAAACATCATGACTTTCCTTAAAGTTATGACTTTTTCGATTTCCACAATAAGTTTGATCTTTTTAAACTACAAGCACGCATACCACACCAAACAAAACTTTACTATTTTATTTAAAAAAAAATAATTATCTTCAACTTATCCTCATGATACTCATCTAACTTTATTCATCAAAAAGTTCAAGACAGTGTAAAAGTGTGATTGTGTAAAAGTTTCAAACAGTATTCCGGTTAAATTAAAATTTATTTTCATGCATTCAATTGTTCTACACAATATGCTTGTCAGAAGTTATCATCTGATGTCTGTCATGTTTTCGATAAAACTTTTCAAAAGTCCAACAATGCTACGAATACATTTATATGTTTGATTTCGAAATTTTTCCTTTCTTTTCTTTTATTGTTTTGAATGTTTTGCATTTATCAAGAATAGAATTTCTTTAAACCTGCTTGCTGATTTCATTTTAGAAGGGCTTCTTCCTTGCACACACCCTAACGAAGAGATTGAAAAATTAAATGATTTGATATTTTAATTAAATTTATTTGAATTTTCGTTGGACGTAGTTAAAGGCAATTTCTTAAATCAAAATATGTATTCTTAGAAATATTTATATTTTTTAACCTTTAAAATATTTAAGCTTTAGATTATGATTTTAATAGAATATTCCCACCTTTGGGATTCTATAGAAATAAGATTCGAAATGAGAGACAGGATAAGTCAACTGCAAATATAATTTGTTTCCAGGGATACATTGGATACATAACAGTTATTTTCATTTTTTTTGATGGAAGCAACGTTTCGTGAAATTATTTTATGATGGATGAGTGCTTAGTTCGACCATATGGTGATATTTCAAAAACTATGATTTTGATCTATAGCATAGAATCGCTGGAAGTAGTTCTCTTTTGTACAAGACTAAAATAACATTTCTGATTTTAATTAAAAATAAGCATAATTTAGCCAAAATATGTATAAAGTATATCCTAGTACAACAAGTTAAAGGTTATGGAATCCACCATGATTGTGGTGGTGTGGTGGTGTGGTGGTGGTACTGGCGCTAAAACACAATAAAAATCACTTTACTTCAACAAAATTAACAAACGTATGTAGAGTTTACTATCAGGGTGGTAATAATGGCTATGTTTAGAATCAAAGGATAAAGTTTAACTAATTAATTAGTTGGAACATTGTTTTGTGAATAAATTGCTGTAATTTGATTTAAAATTATTTCACATGAATCTTATAAAATAACTAACGGCTAAGCTATTGTCAAGAAACCAATATTTGAAGTATTGATCAAAGAAAATAAATTCCTCAAATGTTCTGGAATACATTCGTTAGCTGTAAGCTAATAAAATCCAAATAACGAACACAATTCACTTACAAATAGAACTTCATCAACGACAATTCTTCTACATATACGTTCTCAACAATAGCGACTCCCTTCGGAACAAACAATGAACTACATGTAGGTATAAGGTTTCAAAAAACAATAAAGTTTACACAGTGCAGTCAATCAAATTGCCTTGGTTTTCAACTAAAACACATTAATCTGGTGATTCACTATAGAAATCATTCCATGCATGAAATTGGAATTTGCGAAAGACCTGCTATATATGACTTCCAAGGATACAAAAGTTCGATAATTGAATGCTATTGATTTGATCGTTAGTTATATAGATAAACATATATGTTGTCTTCCTTATCGTTGCAGATTGTGGATTCAAAGGAAGTGAAAACAAAACAAAAAATCCCTGGGAATCTATGTATATTGGTTAGGTACTAAAAATTGACCTTTTCCTTGTCTGAAAATTCTTCCATTTTCCATTTTTGAAGTAAGTGGCTTAGAAAATTTTCCGTAAAAAAGGGTAAAACCAAGAACTAAAATCAACAAAGTCTGTGTGGGCTGGAATTTCGTGTTAAATCGATTGGAATTTGTCAAATTAAATTTAAAGTGTTGTTGTGTATTTCCATAGCAATATGTATGTCCAGACTGAAGTTGAGTTCATCAAAATTAAAGACAACATGTTAAAAACACAAATTATTCAAGAGGGCTATCGTCGAGAGAAACAACACTTGGCAAAATTCTTAAGTTTTTTTTTTTTTATGTAAAAAGATGTTTATTTATGTAAAGAATAATTTAAGTTTGTTTTCAAGAAAATATTAAAGAAGATGAACTAAGCTTGAGTAACCTAACTTATGTCGCACTCAATTATACGACGCACCCAAAAAATACTATAGATATATAGACACTACCATCCCAAACGAACAAAAACACGGAGAAGAAGAAGACTTTAACTTTCCACATTGAAGAACCACAAAATGCTTTCACTTAAATACTTAGAAAGGAGCTCATTGAGCGTTCATAAGCCATCATCATAATCAACTAAAAGAAAAATGGTTATCTCCAAAAAATAAAAAAAATAAAATAATGAAGATTTGTGTAGCTTTTTAAGTATCCTTTTCCTTTGCAAAAATATGTACAGGATTTATACTTTTCAGTATGTTTATGTATTTAATTCGGGGAATTAATGAGGGGTCCCAAGATTTGCCTAAACGAGTGAAGAAAAGACTCTTAACGATAATTAAATAAATATTAAGTAATTGGATGAGAAAAACGAATTGAAAAATTTTTCTCATGAAGTTTTGTTTTGTTTTCTTGGTATTTTGTACGTATTATCTGTTTGTTGACTTTTTTTGTGTCTGAAGAAAAAAAAAGGACTTACAAAACACTTTGTTAACACGTTTTGTCAAGGACGAAAGTATTAATTTTCTTCAAGGTTTAAATTTGAACTTAGAATTTAAAAATATTATTTTCTTTTGAAAGTTTTGAGCGTTGAAATTCATACATATTTATTTTGTTGTTCTGTCTGCAGATACGTTATCTTTATATTTTTGTTATTTTTATTCAAACATTGCTAACAAAAATGAATATGAAACTAATATGTGTTGCGTTGTGAGCTTTTGAAATAAAATTTTGAATTTAATTTAATTACCTTTATATGAAAGAGATGAAGGAAATAGCAAGGACTTTAATGTTTGTAGGTTTTTGCTTAAGCTATAAACAGGGATAGAACCATGTTAACTTTGCCTTTTTTTCGTCTGTAAGTATTCGAGATTATACAAATAAGTTTCATGTCCTCTTGATTTTAAATATTGTATTTTATTTTGCCTTTTTTATCCGTTAGTGCCTTTTTTTGCCTTGTATGCCTTTTTTGGTTTCTTCGCCTATTTTGTCTTTTTCATCGTTTTTCTTCAAAAATGATTGTTTAGAAAGATTAAATAAAGTTCTTAAAGTTAAAGAAGTATTTTAGAGTAATTTTCTTGGCTAATATAAGCTTTATTCTAGGCATTGACCAAAATAGCAAATTTTTGCCCAATTGCTATTCCACACTTCAAAAATTGGGTTGTTTTGGGAAGAAGAGAGTGTGAGCCTTCCCCCATTCTTACAAATTATGCCTAGTAAATTTCTTTGTGCAATTTTTTTTAGAAAATTTAATCTTTTTGAAAGCTTTTTTTTTTTAAATAACGTTTTACTATGGTTGAATTTTATTGTAAGCTGGGCACTCCAAATAAATACTTTTTTGATTTAAGAAAAAAGAAACCAAAATAATATTTTCATATAAATTTCGTTTATTAGAAATGAATTAACAAGTTTTTTTTTTTATTCATTTGTTACCTGCAAACTATCAAATTTAATTCAAACATTTTTCTATTAACAAATAATTTAAACAGACATTTCTGTCTGTCTATCTATTTGGCTCTAGTCTAAACGAGTGGATTGATTTTCTTAAAACTTGTTTCATAGAGGGTTCCCACATATTTTTTTTATTTCAAAAATAACGCTACCTGCATACAATTTTTTAAAACTAACCTTATCGTATCTTTCTCAAAAACGATTCCACAACTTTTCATAAAAAAAACCAATAAATTACTTATTAACAGCTAATTTTGAGTGGCAAATTATTTTTCAAAAAATGATTATCATACAAAAAAAAAAAAATCAATTTGTTGATTATCGATTTACTTGCGCGGAAGCTATCAAAAAGTTTTTATTATCCTGGGTTCAACAATTAGGAATGTATGCCATTGGATGCAGTGATTGTAGGAAGGAATATATAGGACAGACAAGAAGACCAATTATAAAAAGATATAAATAACATGTTGCACATGTAAATTACAATGAACTTGAAAAATCGAGTGTTGCACAACACATGCTGGATAATTACCATGGTTTTAACTTACAAAATTTTAAATTAGTACGTTATGTAAATAATACTTGTAAATTAGATGCTTTCGAATCTTTTTATATTTTTAAAAATAAAAATAATTTAATGAATAGTGACGATGGACCAATAAAAGATCCAATTTTCAAAAAAATTTATATAATACTCGTAGATCTAAAATTCACTATAGATTTGCCTGTGTAATTTGTTTGTATTGAGTTATTTGTATTTAATATCAATCAAAAATTTTGTTTGTGTTATTATTTATATAAAACTTACTGACGATGGAAGCATAGCTTCCGAAATGCATTTAAGTAAATAAATAATTAAATAAAGTGTTCTTAAGTTATTCAAAATAATTTCTTTTATTTTCTTGCTAGCATGTTAAACTTCTTAGGGCCTCGCTAAAAACTAGATTAATTTCCAGATTGGGCATTTCGCAAAAGTATTCTTAAACACGTACACTGGGTTGTATACTTACTTTTTTTAATTTATTAAATTGTGAACCTCGTTCTGTAATTTCTGTAAAGTTATGTTCATTTCGAGTTTGAAAGACAGGTAATTGTCTAAAAAAAATAACACCTTCTTTATTTATATATGTATATATGAATAGGATAATTGCCTATCCATAAATGCATACACTAATTGAGTTAAGTTGACTTTTTATGACACATGAATATGCAAAAGACATGTGAACTAAATGGTGTCATATTCTGATTAGAGAATTTTTTGTGTTCACAAAGCTTAAAGGTGGACGCTTCAAAGTCTTAAAACTCAAACGACTTTTGGATAATAGAATAAAAATGAATTTTTATCTGAGGGAACTCATAGTTTTTCTGGCTTTTGAATTTTACTCTTTTTCAGTTTGTTTATTTGTGTGATGTGATAATGGAGAATACTTGATATTTTGTTGATAAAAAATAATCAATTGTTATTTCATATTTTGTATTCTCTCTATTTTCTCATTTTCTTTTACCTTTTTGCTTTCCATTATAGTATCCGTATCCAATATAATTTATATAATAACTAATTTATGATTTCATCCATCATTCACAAACGTAAGCTTTAGACAATTTAAAATAAATTTTTTTGTTTGTTGCTTTTGGATTACTTTTTTGTGGTCTTTTTGGGGGAGATCTATGTCTCTGTGTAAAGCATTTTATTGCATTCCACTTGACCTGTTTTTCTTTTATTATAATTTTCTTTCCTTTTTGAAAAACCATCGCCATCAGGTAAAAAAACAAGACCTTTGTTAAAGTTATTTCAAGATATTAAGTGAATTGTTCAGTTTACAGCTTTCAAATAGAGAAAAAAATGTTTTAAAATTTTATGAAAAAAAGCTTTAAAGAAAAATCCTTAGTATCCTGTATTATATACTTTTCTGTGTTTTTCCTTAAATGTTTGATAGTATAATTCAAATGAAGAAAACCTTACTAAAATCTTCTATAAGACTAATACCACGAGATGTAAAAAAGTTACATCTTACCGATACATGTTCTGCAATTCATCTTTAAGAATAATTTTTAATTCAAAAAAAGGCAAAACTTTATTTTTCAGTTTTTTTATGAATATAAACATTTGCAATAAAAACAAAATGAGAAATGCATTTCAAAAAGGAAATTTCAATTTTTCAAACCTCAAAATAGAAAATATCACCAAGGGAACGTTACTTTTCTGGAAATTTATTTTACTGTAAGCTAATTTATGCATCTCTATGATGATGATGATGGATCAAAGAAAACTAAGTATGTACTGTGTACTTATATGCACTCCCTAATGATTTTGATGTAACTTTGGCTGAGATTCCTCTTAAAGATTTAAACGTAGTGATATATTAATTAATCCTTTGGATGTTGAAAAATAAATAAGTCCTTGAGGGATTCTTCTATGTAGGAGTTTATTCCAACTTTTAGATAGAAAGCGATAAATCATTTAGAATTTATTGATTTTAATGTTTTTGACATTTTTATCGAACGAACGTTGGAGAATATTTTATGTGCGTGTTAAGTTTGACAATTTTTTGTTAAGTCTTATCTCAAGTTAAATTTTTAAGAATAATGTCCTTAGTTGATAAACGATAATAAATGGCTATCCTTGAAACTTGTGGGAGATATATGTATAAATAGAAAACATGTTCCTCAAACTAAATTTACTATTTTGTTTGTCTGTTTTTTTTTTGCTTGAAAATCATAGAATTGTTATTTTTTACAAAAATATGAATGACAGAAACTTAAATTGTGCGTATAGGAAGATCAATCTCTTTTTTGTTTTATTGTTCTGCCTGTTTTGGATTTTTTCTTAATTTATGTATGAGCTTGGAATTTACAAATTGATGGAAGCAGTTTTGGGTTTTAAATGTTTTCTTTGAAAAAAATGATATTTTAAATCAATCGCTTTGAAAAACTTTTTGAAGTTTCGTATATCATTTAAACTAACAAAAGCTTTTTCCTCTGTCTATGTATCAAAGTTTAAGAATTTGTTTCGATGCCATTTTTTTTGTTAATAAGGCCTAGTTTATAAAGGGTGTTTTTTTTAACGTGTGGTTTTCAATCTGGTAATACTTTTTTCTTAGTTGGTCTTTTTAACAGCTGTCATTTGATTTATGCTCAATTTGGCATGCCATTTCATAATGAATAGACTTACTTCTGAACAGCGTTTGTAAATCGTGAAAATTTATTACAAAAATAATGATTCAGTTCGCGCGACGCATCGTGAAACAATCAACTTATTTAAGGAAACTTTTGTTGAGGCTCCGAATATTCTCTTCCATGGCGTCAATCTTCTTGGGCTTATCTGCGTAGACAAAAGACTTCACATAGCTCCACAAAACAAAACCTCACCACGCAAGGTTGTTTCGCGATGCGTCGCGCAAGCCGAACCATTATTTTGGTAGTAAATGTGTGCCATTTGCAAACGTTGTTCAGGAGTAAGTCTATTCACTATGAAATGGCAAACAAAATTGAGCATAAATCAAGTGACAGCTGTCAAAAAGAAAAACTTCGAAAAAAGTATTGCCAAATTGAAAACCACACGTCTTAAAAAATACCATTTACATCCATGCAAATTGCAGTTTCCACATACAAAAATCCAATTTTCCTAGGCGTGAAAAACTGTCATAAACTAAATGAAATTATTTTGGCGACAAGGAAGAATATATATTTTCTCGAATAAATGCAATTCAATTGGCTTTTCCAAACCAAATTTTATGACGAAAACTATTTTTTTTTAAATCCCTTTCGTGCATTATAGATGTTTCATTTCAAATTTGATTTCACTTCACTTTGAAGTAGGTGCAAACTAGGCTTAAATTTTTAATCACCTATGAACATTTTGAATTCATTATTCTATGTTTTCTATGTTTTTCTGTGAAAAGTGTTGAAAACTTAGAAAATTAAATATTTTAGTACTTAATAATTTGCCATTAATTAGTTGAAAGAAATCAATTTTTTGTGCTGTTTTCCGTGTTTTTTGAGTTATTTACTTCCTATGATTTATAACATCGCTAGGAAAAATTGAATCTGCCACAACTAATAAATGACAGATAACTAAGCAGTTAAATATAAAATTTTAGAAACTGTTACCAATTTTCAAAAAAAAAAAAACATAGAAAACATAGAATGAAAATTATTAGCCAGAAACCTTTCGGCTTAGGTAGTTTTTATCCCATTCTTATGTGGTGCTATGCTTACGTGTGATCAAGTTAGCAACAAACCCAAAAAAACCTAGAAATCATAGGACAACTGTTTCGAAATTACTTATTAAAAACTAGTTAACAATAAATTATGAAGCCATAAACCATTTGGTATTGGCAATTTGTACCAGTTTTTTAGCTGATGCTTTGCTAATTTGATATCATATGCTAGCAAAGGACCCAAACAAAAACATTGAGAAATTTACACAAATAGATTCAATTTTTCACAACTAATTAAGGATGGCGAATTAATAAGCCATACAAAATTAAGTCTAAGAAGTTTTGCCGCTTTTTAGCAAATTACTTAAAAAAACATAGAAAACAATAATTCGAAATGATCACAAATAATTAACGACTAATTAGTGGAAAATTATCCATCTTCCAATTTTTCAATCCGTCATACTTGACACTTACGTATAATTAATTCTATTTCCTAGGAAAATAATAATATTTTATCTAAATTTGGTTCTTAAAAGAAAAAATATTAATATTCGAACTTTTCTGTAACACTTTGATTTCAGCAGATGCCTTGTCATTTCTACAGAAAATTCTTAGAAAGATAATTATTTTAAAAAAATATTCACGCCGCAACATAATGATCATCTCGATTGCAAAATTATTAAATGATTAAGTACCCTGCCCCAAGCTTAATTATCTTAAACTCAATTTTTCTTATAAAATATTCAAAACACATACTTTATTCAAACTCCTTGAAGATGTATGATGTCTGATTTCGTGTGTTTTCAAAATACCTTACCGTTATCGCCGATGTGTACATTTTTTTTCTTTAATTTGGTATTTCCCCAGACTTATTTTTTTTTTTTGCTTCTTTATGCTCAGGAAGATAAATTTGTTTTGTGTGGAAATTGAAAAGTAAACACTTTTGAACCGAACGAACTAAGTCATTCCAACACGTGTCCTTATGGGAAAGGATTGAAAGATAAATAACTTCAGGGTAAAAATATAACGTTGTGTGGGTAAGAGATGAAACAGTTATATCGATGATAATGAAAATGGTGGAATAGGAGGAAGAAAAATACCTTTGCCGTTGGCATCCTAGAAAGCTAGAAAGGTGAGCAAAATATTGAATAAACATGAAAACCAGATAAAAATAAAAAAATAAGAAAAAGGTCTTATGCTTTTAGTTTTGAGAATTTCTTTCCATCTGCATCTCCAGAGACAATAAGCAATATAAGAACGAAGAGAAGGAGAGCGAAGGGGTTGATTGAATTTATAAACTATAGATATGCCAGTTGAGTATTTCAATCCTCAGAAGGAAAGATAAAACAATGGAATTGTCAATTTTACAACAGTGAGATGAGAATTGTATAAGACCCAGAACGTGTCCTTTTTTGTGCTAATTTTTATTTGAGTTTGTGTACCTATCTCCTGTTTATGGAGGTTATAAAAATGGGTTTATGTAATGAACCACCGAAAAGATATGGTAGCAGAAGAGAAATGATTGTCTTTTGAAGTATGTCCTGGCAACACGGGTTTTGCAATCGCTATAAGTGAAAGCACTGTTTAAGGTAGCGCTTGTTCTATTTAATCTTTTCTAATATAATATATTTATAAAGACAAAAAGGATACCAAAGTTCATTAATTTATTTTAGCATATCTACCTTCCCTACCTTAACTTACCTACCTCTTCCGCAAGATGAAACAGCTAAAAATAAATATCCTTTAAGAATTATACGCAACCTTGCGAAAGAATAGATATAGCCTTGAGATTTAATTTAGGTGCAAACAGTCTTAATATGTAGGTATATGAAAAAAAGGTGAGTTTGATTAAGTTCTAGGTCAGTTGTTTTAACAAAGGTTAAGCGAGGAAAGAGGTAAGGAATGGGTTGATTCTTAATTTTGGTTAGATTAATTAAGGTGTATATAGATGAGGTTTATTAAAAGAAGAAATGTCTATTTGGTAATTTGGACAAATTTTTGGTGTTCTTAAGAAAACTGATATGAATTTAATGAAGTCAAACAAATTCACTTTAATTTATTCTTTTGGTGCGGAAATATGAAAAATATCTTGCATCCATTGCAACACTATTTCTTTCCGCTTTACTTACTTTGGGTGGAAGAAATGTTAAACAATTTGGAAATTTAATTTTAAAACTCAATTGAAATGTTTTCCTAAGGGAAGGAAAAAAGAAATATCAAATTGATTTTCTAACTAATTTATCCAAGTGAAGCAATGCCAATCCTCTTTTTTTTTAATATTTGTTCGTAAAAAAGCAATGTAGGAGTTGACCAACTCGACGACATGTAATGTACATATTGACGCTATAGGCTGCTTTCACACAATTAAAACAAGCTGTATCAACAAAATATTAAAAAAAAAAGAAGAAAATTATCAATGAGTCAAGTAAATTTTTAAGCTAACATAGAATAAAGGTGTTTAACTTATTACAGAAGCAACTCACCTGACACAGAGCAGTGTGGGACTTGGAACACCTACAGGCACGGCCATAGTAAGTAGATGGAAATGTAGGAAAACGTCATTTAATTTACGTATGCCGGATTTTTATCTTTTAAATGGCAAAGGTTAGAAACTTGATTTGTGTCCACAGACAGTAAAACCAAACTGAGATCAAACAACTATTTCCGAGCAAAAATATACGCAATTTACGTCTTCCATATCGGTTTGCGTTTATTGGTTTGCTATTTGAAGTAAATTATGACATATTTCGGTTTATTAGGTCTTCTAATCTGAAAAAAACATGAATAGCACGCCCCAAGAAGAAGATTTTTCAAAGAAACTAGAGAAACTTCTGGAATTCGTCATTGACTAGTGTCGTTATCGTCCAAGAACAGCTCACCTAGGTAAGAGAAAATATCGTTAGTGAATGGATAGTAAGGAGATGACTTAACGAAGCTGGACTAACCTTGAAAAGTTCTGTCACGGGATCAACAATGCACCGATAAGCTTGACTCCGATTTGCTCACGCACACTGAGGTTGGGAAGTTGACCAATGGAGGCGTGTTATGTTCACGGATGAGCCAAGAAGGTGCCTGCACGAAAGCAACCCAAGGTGCAGATATACGCATGATCTGGTAAGCATGTTGTTTTGCCGAAACCGTGGCTTCCGGGGGAGGATCAGTTATGATATGATGGGCAGGCAATTTGTTTGAGGTAAAAGTTAGCTAGTTTTTGTGTCAGGAGGTGATCGTGGCACTTGGAGGAGCCTTAACTGAGGGGAAATGTCGAATTTCTTAGGGAAGTTGGTATTGGACTACCCAGTGCTTAGCCCAGACTTAAACCCTATCGAGCATTTGTGGGACGAGCTTAAGTGAAGAGT
This sequence comes from Dasysyrphus albostriatus, assembly GCA_946251815.1. NCBI lineage: Eukaryota > Metazoa > Arthropoda > Insecta > Diptera > Syrphidae > Dasysyrphus > Dasysyrphus albostriatus. The sequence goes on from OX276336.1 coordinate 148,430,520, forward strand.
AAGGGCAATAAATCCAGCTCCTAAAACAGTAAATAAACATATAGTGTTACTGGACTATTATTACTATCAGGAACAAATCCCCCAATATTCAACCAAGAAACTCATCAGGTCAGAAGCTGTAATAAGAGCTAGGAGAGGCAAAACAAAATAAAATTAAATTTGGTTTCGCAACTGCTCGTTGATACATACATCGTATGAACCAAGATATGTAAGATATGTATTTGAAAATTGAAAAAATTGTGTACCTTTAATTTCCGTGACTATACTGTAGAATTTTTTAATTGTTGACAAATCGTTTAAATTTTAGTGTGCGATCTACTGCTATATTTTATTCCTTCTTTCCTCTTAAGGCTCCTGCAAATCCAGGCATACACGACAAAAATTTAAGTTATAAAATAATTTATTTATATCTAACTGTTTATTTCCTGGACAAAAAAAAATAACTCAAGTCATAATCTACTCTTTGTAGAGTGATTTGATTTTTATTTAAGGCTTGGTCAAAATACCTACATATAATACATTTCAAATAAAATTTCTTAAAATAAAAATCTAAAAGTTTAAAATCAACTCTCAGCTAAAATATCTTAAGCTTTTGAAAATCCATTTCATTTTTAAGTACGTATTCGTAAGCCCTAGAAAAGTAAGCAATATTCTTGTCATGCAATAGGGATATCATCTTGTACGCAGTTATCTTGTTCCACGAAAAGAGGGTTTTTCACTTGAAAAAATAAAAAATAATGAATAAATAAAAGAAAGTAGAGAGATATATAAATTGTATTACTTCATTTCTTCGTAAACAATGCTGTTGTAGATTCTTTTTATATCTGTGTGCAACATTGGTTGGATTTTGAAAAATAAATAAATACTTAGAGGTATACCTATGTACCTACTAGAAAGGTCATGCAATTGCATCTCTGTCCATTTACAATTTTCCGACGAGAAAACCAAAAAATTGACCATCCAAAACCAACAAAGCAAAAAGATTGAACTCAACTTTTTTTATCGCTCTATATGAGTAATGACTACTTGCACGAAAATGTTTGGATAGCAGGAATTGCATTAAACTCATTTATAAATTTGAAGATTAAAAAATGTAATAAGGTTACTTAGTCGTATTAAAAAAATAGGGTGAATTCAATATTGACCCTCAAAATATTCGTTTTTGAGTTATAATTTTGATCATCATTATCACAGTCATGATGGATGATAACCACATTGTTTTTTAAATAATTTGAAATTAATTAAGTGGAAAAACCAACTAATGACACTTCATTAAGTACGGAATTTCATTTCCCTTTGAAAATTTACTCTACATGCACACGTACACATCCCCTTTGCCATCAGTTTAAAATGTTCTACACTAAAAAAACAAACAGATTTATTTTTTGGTTTCTGTCAGCCAATTTATTTGATGTTAATCTGATGAACCACGTCAACCGAATAGTTATTGGTTATGGTTAAGAGGCCAACAAATCGATTTGCCAGTTTGTTTATGAGTGAAAATAGGCCGCTTGCCACAAAGCTGCCGGTTAATAGAACTTAATATGGATGAACTGTTTTAATATCAATTAGTGCATCAAAGGATTTTTCACCTGATTAATAAATAATAACATCTGATTTGAAAATTACTCTTTTCGCTCTTAATTCCTTTATTTCTTTAAAGCTTAACACAGGTAGGTATGTGGAGTATTTTTTTATAGAAAAAAACCATGTCTCTTAAAAATCTTTTGTCTCTGGAGGAATCAATTTATTAAAGATCACTCTGATTGCATTAAACAATAAATTAAAGTTTTGAACTAAAATGAGAATTCGAAGTATACTAAAAAGCTCTTTCTTATTCAGAATTCTTGAATAAAAGCAAATAGCACTTACATACATGCATGTCCAACAAATTCAAGAGATCTATGTAAATTGAAGTCAATTTATTGCAAATATTCTTCTCAGTCGTCCTTTCAAAGAAATACCAATGTGAAGGGGCTTTTCACATAAAAGACAGTGGCAGAAGGACTCGTTTACGTATATCTAAGATGCATTTTCATACACAAACGATTAAGTTAAAAATAAAAATGGAAATAAATGTCTTGGAAAAGGATTTTTAACCAAGAAGCATTTACTTCTCGTGGCAACGGAGCTTGCAAAGACCGCTTGAGCACATTAACTACATGCAGCGAGAGAAAATGTTTAAATTTGTAATAAAAAAAAAAAAAAAAAAAAAAAAGGGATGACAATGTTTCTTAGAAAACAAGCTCAGTGTTATGCAACGAAAGCTTGGAGAAAAATAAAATAATACAAGTAAAAGCTGAAACAAATTGGTTTAATCTATTATACTAGTTTGTGTTTTGGGAATGTTTATAAGTGCGAGCTAGAAAATGAGAACAATATACAGATTATTTTAAGGATTTCAAAGCAGTTGCGTTGCTTGACATCAAAGATGCATGGCAATGGTTAATTTATACAAAAATGGTACAAATAACTCATATGGATGTATGTATGTATACTTTGGGGTACATAACTTTTCGAAAAATTGCAACAAAATGGCTTGATCGAAATAGATAAAAATATTTAACAACCTTTATACCAAAGAGAAGCTTAAAACAAAAACTCCCATAGTCAATTTTAGTACACTAACATTGAAAATATCTGGTAAGAAGTTTGTTTGAAAATGTTAAAGAAATTAAAATGACCTTTAACTACTTTACGTCCATAAAACATCATCTCACTCGGATCTCTTTGGATCTATTGTGCTCCCCAGGATAAAGGTGGAAAGTGAGGAGTGATAGGGAGGAGGTTAAGGGGAAGTTTTAGGTGTGGGGGGGGGGGCTTCCCTGAACCATTCTGGATGAATTTCAGGATGTTTTTTTAGTATCAAGACAGAGATGTTGCCCAGTTCGTTGAAGAAATATTCTCCAAGGGCTTCTTTTCTGGTTCTAGCTAGGTTGGGGCATTCACACAAGAAGTGAAAAGTGCTCTCGTCCACCTGATCATCATGACACCCACTACATAAGTCCGATGAGCTGATGCCCATTTTGTTCATATGGGTCCGAATTGAGTTCTGGCCCGTTGGGACTCCAACTATGAGAGATAATTGAGGCCTGCCTAATTTGAGTAAGTACTGCCCAAAGGTTTCTTGGAACCCGACAAGCCAGCACTTCCGCTTGGAATACACTGCAAGATTTTGGAAGTTTTATAGATCTATTTATTGGTGGATTATCTGAGTAGATGTCTGACCCAACACCCTCCAAGGTTTTGGAACTGTCAGTAAAGACCGAAACATGATTTGCGTTAACGACCCTGTTTTCAGTCCAGAGTTCCCGGTTGGGGATATCTGTCATGGTTACTGGGTTCAAATCAATGTGCGGCGAATTGTCAATGGCTGTAAAAATCATTACAGTCATATGACAGCAGAGACCCTTGTTAGAGGAAACAAGAAAATGAAAAAGAATGCAAAATTTAATAATTAAAATAAATTTAAGACTATGTTTTCTTTAAAAAACTGTAGATACGATCGTTTACTCAGTTTGTCGAAAAGTAAAAACAGGAATTAGTTTATATTTCATTCACAGCTCGCAGCTCATGTGAAAAGTACTTAAGTGTGTAAGGAATGAATTTCAATAAGAAAAAAAGTTCCCGCCAAAGAGCACACGCGATTCGGTTTCCTGACCGGACTTATATGTGTTTTGTTTCAATTTGTAATATTATCATCGTTTATGTATTTTATACCACAAAAACTCTGTAAAGAATATCAATCTATTTCTATATTCTGTGTCACATCAGTCAGATAAAATATTATACCTCTCAATATTTTTTCGGACTTCAATAAATAGTTACACATCCATAATCACTTAATGCTTTCCAAAGTGGGCTCACAATGCTCAGAGCCCGAAACTTTAGCAAACTTTTTATTCGTGATGTTATACATAATAATTGTTTCTAAGAAGAAACTTAATTAATAGCTTTTATTCTTGGTAGTTGAAAGCAAACTGTTTGGTCACTTCTTTCTAATTATAACTTATGCAACCCAAAGCTTACACCTGACCTGAGGCTTTGTTATTATCATCCAAGAACTTTGTTTTATTCAGTTAAATTATCCTTTAATGACGTGTTGGCCAGTCATTCACATATCCAATTTTCCATATAGTTTTAGAACAGATTTTGATGAAAAGGTAATTAAATAAATGGTGTGGGGTAGGTATATACATACATACAGTTATTAGCCACTTAAGGAAAACATTACTTTTAATACTTCGTGCGAGAGAGATTACAGTTTATAGTACAATGTAGCTGCTACATAAACATAATAATAACTGTTTCACTTTCTTTTTTTTTGTTGTATGTGTTGTTTTCCATCTACGAGTAATTTAAATAACATTTCTGCACGATACAAATCGTATATTTTTCCATATAAAAATAGTTAACTTTGCGTGTACTAGATGAATTAAGAAATGAAAACCCCTCATGTTATACTCTGCGAATAATGTTAACGGTCAAAAGAATATTCCGGCGCCTAGACTATGAATAACTTTGTCTGCAGTTAGTTCAACTGGAAAGTGGGTCAACACTATTCCAATTGGTAACAATGACTGGTTGCAATTTATTATCCTTTCTTAGTCTTAAGCTCATGTTGTTTTTGGTTTAATGGACCACACAACTGGATAGGATAAAGAGAGGATGTAGTTACATATGTTGTTTTTTTTTCAACAAATATAGGTACAACATGGTACGAAGTATGTTTTCTTTCATATACATCTTTAACTATTGTGATTTACAAGATTTTTCCGTTTTGAGGCAAAATTTACGTGCATTCCTTGCAAAAAGCGTTGCCAATTTTTTTTTGTTAAAACAAAACCTTTATTTTGGCGTCAAAATATCCACTGAAATTGTTTTAAAAACTAACATTCAAATTTAGGTTAGAATGTTAAAAAATTCTTTCTTTCAATTTGACTGCTTGATACGTACATAGAAATTATTTTGGACATGAATTAAAAATTAACTCATGATCTTTGAATAAAAAGTGTTCAAATTAACACAAATATACAACAAATACCTACAACTTTTTGAAAAATAATATTTTATTTTAAGATTTCACCTAATAAAATAATATCTTTTATTTATTTCACGAAAATACACGTTGAAAATCTCCACTATCAAATCAAAATTTCACCTTTATAAAATTTGAAATCATGTAAAATAAATCCCAACCTTTTACATCAAATAGAATATAAGACTTTTCTTAAGGCACACCTTAACTGACAAGGAAGAGCACTCATGTCAATTGATTTGCTGAAAGCCTCAAATGTTATCTCTGTAGATAAAAAGCACTTTCTTTTACCTTTGAATAAAATATCTACCCAGAAAAGAGATCCTATCTCGATGTTATCCTGACTGCTTCTTGTATATTTATAGCTTGGATTTATATCCCATACTGAATTTATTACACCTACTTCTTTTCTATTGTTTTGTTTAAACATAAAATTTTTTAACAAAAAATAATTCTTATATTTTTTATTTTATAAAATTCTAACATTTCCTTACACAACTTACATGAAATATTCTATATACATAATTAGAAATTTTTTTTTGCGAATGTCGCTTTTAATTTAAAAAAATAAAAATGTTAAGAAAGTTTATTATTTGTCAATTAAATAAGAGAAAATAAAAGCTTTACAAGGAGCAGCTATCAAAAAATGAAAAGTTTTTAAGGAAATTAGCTTATTCTTTGATTGTTTGTTTGTTAAGAAGTTTTTTTCTAAACTTTTTAAATGCAATATTGTAAGTTCTTAGAAAATGTTTGTTAGTAATTTGAATTTAATTTGTTTTAACGAAATAATTGGGGAATAATGGGATCATGTTTCAAATTCTGAAAACAAAACTTCGCAACAACTAAGTTCTAAATGACAAAATTATGAAAAAATGAATACCTCCTTAACCTATACTGGTGTCCTAAAAAAATGGAAGGGAATCTCCAACTGCAAATGGCTAATTATCATGAATTGTAGGTTTCAAGCATGTTGCTTATTCGTCTATACTAAACTTAAAAGTTCCAAGATCATTTGTTTTAAATCATCACCAAAATTATTATAAATTTACATTATTTAATTTGAAAGCGAGAAAGCCCCCCTTGGAGATGCACCCTTTTTCCTCATGAAGGCAGTAAAATAATCTATAGATTTGGATTAATCCCGAAATAGAAACAAAGTTCTGACCAACTAAATCCTGATTGACAAAGCTATGAAAAAAGAAAAAGACAGTTGGAGAATGGCAGACATCATTATTATGGTAGAAAGCCAAAAATAAACTTTTAAATTTGATTTCTGAACAGTTATTTTTGACATTATCAAAAAAGCTTTGGTGTATAACTTCCTTCTGATGTTTTTAAGAAAGTGGAAACGGCCGTTACCAGAGTTGCCATGTCTTGAACTAGTTCGATAGCCCAATTTGAAAAATAATGTAACCCAAAATCGAAACCGAAAAAGTAGCTTAATGCTAATATTTACATTTTTCTTATAAAAATAGGAAACTAAGCTGAACGATATTATTAAAGTGAAGATTATTGTGGTTGGTTTTAAATTTCAAAACCGATGAGTATGTTCAGTAGGCCGTTTGTTATTTCTCAAAATTTGTTTTTAAATAGCAGACACCCCCTAAATTAAAAGTTTATGCAATACAAACAAATATTTGGCCAAATAAATTCTGTCCGAGGTCATTTACACGTGGTTCTAAGCTTGTGTAAAATATTACGCCATTAAATTTAATATGGATTTTTGTAAATAAAGTTTAGGAGTGTTACGGAACAAAAAAGTTTAGAATAGCTGCAATAATTCGAGAGAAAAAATAAAACGTGAAAAGAGTGAAAATCCCATAAAAATTTGTATGGGTAAAGTATAGGAGTAGCCGCAGAGTGCTATTAAATTATGGGTGCATTTCGAAGGAGGGGGGGGCATATAACTCGAAAACGAAGCAAAATTTCGAGATAATGTTAGACATTTTTTTTTGTGGACGATAAAATTTACCATCGAAATGGATAACTCAAAAACAAAATTGAACATTTTTCAGGTACCAAAATTAAGAAATTTTGTCTTCTTTCTTTCTTCTTCTGCAAAATAATGTGAAAAATAACATTTTTGTTTTTTTTTTTACTCATTGGCGTTCAATACTTTTTTACCTGAATTGTTACACATAAAAGCAAAATGATTAGAAAAACCTTCTTATATAAACTATGCCTGGGTTCGGACAAAAAATTTTCAACTTAATGATTAGGAAATCTAATCTTGTTGGATATAGTTTACAGTGGGTTTTTGTAAAGGAATTCATGTAAGTTGAACTGAACTTAATACAAATTACGTATGACAAGGCCCTTACTACGTCACTGATAAGTCCAAGTGAGCAAGCCGGACGAAACCGCAATTTGTAGGACTAAAGGCCATTAAAAGCTATTTTGAAACAATAATTCAACAAGTCCACTCCTTTACGCTAAGTCTTCTACTTGGCTGATTTATTTCAGTAGTATATAGAATTTGTATTAAAAAAAACCTTTAGTATAGTAAATAACTATAATATTCCCATTACCCAAGCTCTACCTTATGTACATTATGTATTTAAAAAAAAAAACAATATCCAAAGAACACAGAAAACTAAAACGCACCTAAGAAACAAGCAATCAATACTTCAATTGAATCCATTATTTTATATTTTCACCATGATGTCCTCGTTAGGTACATAATTCAAGATAAACTTTTCCTTATTCATTTCTGTTTTTTTTTTTTCTAATCAGTTGCTGTCATTATCAGCCTGTCTTCTTTTGCAAAGGATATACGAAAAGTCTTTGCCTGTCTAAATGTCTTACTATACTAGCTTAACTATACTTTCTCAACATGACAGATGATAGAATTGATTTTTCATCCTCATACGTTCTTCCTTTTTTATTTCTCTTCAACTTCTTCCTATTTCAAGAAGAATTATTATGTAATATTGTATGCCTGTAGGTCTGACAATTTGAAAACCTCCTCTTTATACCTACCTACCCACGATAATGTGCGATGTGCATACAAACTATAAACTTCAATTGCGCTAAATACCTCAGTTTATGGTATGAGAAGTACATTTAACCGTTAAAAAGCGAAGATATCAAAATTTAACGCAGTATACAGTACGAAAAGCTGTTAAGCACGCGGTGCAAATAAAACGTATGAAAAAGTCTCAAGTTTGTATTAAATTTTCGTAGAAATCGTCGTCGAAGAATTTCGAGACGAAAAAGGAAACATACCTACTTCCTGGATAGCAACACGCATTCATACAGGAATATGAGAGTTATATGTAAATACATATATACATGATTCAACTCTTATTACTTGAAATCTTTATATATTTTAATTTAAACAAAAATTATATCGAAGATTCCAAATTAACTAAAGGCAAGAAGAGATATCCTTTAAAAATAGTGTTAATAGACTAACAAATAAAACACTCAAGCAAATAAACGTGTAAATTGTTGGTTTTCATCATAAACATTATCTCAATTGATTTTCGATTGCTTCAATTTGTCAAACAATTAATTTACTTGTAGAGTTTGTTGTAGTTGTGTATGAAATTCCTTACAGTGTCTTTCGTAAAACATATAAGTATAATTTTCACTTCCGATAATATATATAGCTTCAGGTGGTAGTAGGTACTAGTTTCTTGCCAGACAATTTGGTGCAAAGTTTTCTCATTAAAACAACCATATCCACATGTGTGCCTCGAAGGAACAATATTTATTAGAATGTGGTGTGTAATTATTTTTGCTTATGTACTTATACATTTATGTTGAAGTTTGGCACATGGCACTTAAATGAGGACAACCAAAACTTGCTTATTATTATTTCAACAAAATGTTCAACTTCTGGTGATTTTGTTGATTTATGGGGTAATTTGTTAAGTGATTTATGAACTTGATGATAGAAACATGCGAAAAGATAGCAACACAAAAATTACTTTAGTCATCGAATCCTGCAAATTGAAGAGTCTATAAAGATTTTTGTCGAGTGAAAATTTTCACATAAAGCTACGCCAAATTGTGTCTACAAAACATATTTTATCCACCAGAATTAGATAAGCAGGTACTTGTATCTAACCGAAAATTTATTATAAATAATTTTGGGCGTGTTTTGCACTTTCAATTTCGGGTTTTATTATTTATAAGTCACGCAAGTTATGGATTCAATGTGCAGAAAAAAACAACCTTTGCTTCTTCAATAGATTGAGTGTTGATTTGAGTTGAATTGCGTGAGTGGTGTCATATCTTTCATAAAACGGGAATGGTGTATTATGTTGGCTTGAAAAACGTGGAAAATATTACAGTCAATTCAATTATTTCATAACAAATCAAATTTAAGCTGAAATTTATTTTTTTTAATAATATGGGAGGAGTGTTTTAGGAAGGACTTCTCGTTATCTTTGCTCTTTTCACTTATTTGCTCATCGACAGAAATCAATAAGCATTAAGCTCTTATACAATTTGTAGAATGTGGTGGTGGGTTTGTCTAGACTAAAGGTCAATTTCAAATTATCCATCAATAAATTCTTCAAATCTGTGAACCTTTCTCCTAACTTTGTTCCACTAGAGTTCAAGTCTTTTTTGAAAGAATAATTGATTATCCAGCATTGCCTTACTTTATGGTTTAAAATTATAATAGTTTGGGTGTTTTGATATGGGCATGATGTCGAAGAGTATGGCCTATTAATTTCTCATTTATTTAAGTTTAAACATTCTTTTGGAAAAATGTTTGCTTGTTTTACAGATATGTGCGAATAATACTTTCGTTAACTTAACAAATTTTTTAAAATAAGTTAAATGAGGCCCATTGGTGCCCTTGACACGTCAGTTTAAGATCTTCAAAACTGTTTCCAGGTGTTCAATATGCAATCGAGTTAAGACCAAGGACAGAGATCAAAACACTGTTTAATTAGTAAGTAGAATAAAGATATATGTAAAGAAAAAGTTTGTTTAACATTTATTAGTAAAGTTTTTTCGCTTTAAACAAAAACACTGTTTTTTTCAAAATCTATCAAATATCAAGTATGAAATATCGTATAGAATTTAATCTTCCCAAAGGCAATGATGCCATTTTGTGTTCTCAGGATATTTGAGTCAACAAAATTTCAACAATTTTTGGTTAAATTTCTCGTAGTTTTTTTCTCGTAGTAGTGAAGAATTAAATATACCCGACGCCAATGTCATTGTTTGGCCCTATGATATTTATGATATTTGAGACAAGACAAAATTTCGACAACTTTTGGCAAAATTTCTTGTAGTTTTTTTTTCACTTAAAAAAAGCTTTTAATTGATTTTTTTGTATAAATTTTATCAACTTACTACGTAGCCAATATCATTGTGTGTTGTTAAGATATTCGAGCCGAAAAACTTTTTTCAACAGATTTCATCAGTTTTGTTTTAATTTGACAAAAAAACCTGTAGGCTGATAAGTTGTCTTATTTTTACCAATTTTTCAATATGCGTAGAATATAATTGACCCAAAGTCGATCGCATTATTCGTTCTCAAGATATTCGAGATTAAAGAAATTTCACAAGGTTTTTTTAAAATGCTATATAGTAAAAAATTACTCATTGGTTTTTTTTAAAGTCCTTTCTACAAGAACTGAAACTACTATCTATACAATTTTTCCAAAGTCAATATCTGCATTCGTTCTTGAGAAAAACGAAAAAAAGCGAAGGAGCATACGAACGTGCGAACGTACCAACGTACGTACAACCACAGACATCTTTCTAAAAATGATTCCAATTCTAATGAGCTCGAAAGTAAAGATATTATACAATTACAATAACTTCCAATGGGAAGTTAAAGATAAAGGAAATGCCTTTCAAAAAATTTAAAGTCAGTTAACAATCATAAGATCTATTGGTATGACAAGGAATCTTACTTACTTACTAACTTCTCCGGCTCCCGACCTATGGAGGGTTACTGCCTAAGATATTGCGGTCTTCCATCGGTTGCGGTCTCTCACACGCTCCCTCCAGTCACCGACACCAAGCGTTCTTGCATCTGAAACCACCTGGTATCTGTGGTTTTGAGGTTTCGGTCTTCCTTATTGTCTCGAACCTGGGGGCTGGTACTCAAAGATTTTCTTGGCTGGAGCGTTGGTGTCCATTCGCTCGATGTGGCCAAGCTAGTGTAGCCGACGTGTTTTGGATCTTTGGACTACATCCACATTTTGGTACAGCTTGTACAATTCACCATTGAATCTTCTGCGCTATTCGTCCTACTCGCATATTGGACCAAATACCACCAAAGCATTTTACTCTCGAAAGTGCCCAGTAATAATCCCCCTTTTTTACTTATCGTTCGGCAGCGCGCCGTAGAGTAGAACTGATATAGCGTTTTGTATAGCGTGCACTTTGTCTTTCGGGAAAGGATTTTTGAACCTATTTGTTTGGTTAAACAAAATAAGCAGCGGTTTGCTAAGGTTATTCTTCGTCGGATTTCCACTTAGGTGTCATTCGTGGGATAGATGTTTATTCTAAGATTGGTGAACTCCTTGACTACCTCAAAATTACTGCTAGCAACAGTGACGTTTTGTCCAAGATGAGGGACAGATGAAGCTTTGTTTGTTGATAGCGTATACTTCGTTTTGTCCTTATTCACTTCAAGACAAATGCGTTTCGCCTGTTCATTAATAACTGTTATCTGTTAATGCTTCTAGTACAGCTCGCTTGGAGCGGCCGATGATGACGATGTCGTCCGCATAGTCAAGCAGTAGCGAAGACCTATTGAAGATAGTGCCTTCCAGGTTAACACCACTCTTGCAAACTATCTGCTCCAGGACTAGGTTGAAGAAACCACATGATAGCACATCTCCTTGTCTGAACCCTGTACATGTCTGGAATATGTCGGATGAGTTGTTACCCATTTGCACGTTACGTCGCGTATTTTGTAACGTCTTGTGGCATAGCTGGATCAGTTTGGGGTCCTGAGTTCCAACATCAGGACATCACTAATAGAAGCTCTTGGTGACTTATGCTATCATATGCGGTTTTGAAGTCGATGAAAAGAAGGTGGGTCTCGACTTGAAATTCATTGGTCTTTTCCAAGATTTGACTCAATGTGAAGATTTGGTCTATAGTTGATCTGCCTGGCCTGAAGCCACACTGGTACTTGCTGATCATAGTGTTGCAGAAAGGTTTTTTAAGCCGCTGACATAGTACGTTGGATAGGATCTTGTATGCAACATTAAGCAGGAACAGGAAGGGGACATAGGATCGCCTTTTTTGTAGATTGGGCATATGGAGCTAATTGACTAGTCGTCGGGCATACTTTTCTCCTCCCACACTCGGTTGATGAGCTGCTGCATGCACCCTACCAGGACATCTCCTTTATACTTGAAGAGTTCCCCAGGTAGGCCATCCGAGCCGGCGGATATGTTCTTCTTAAGCTGGTGGATGGCTTTCTTAATCTCCTCAATACTGGGCGCTGGGAATAGATCTTCAGCTGCTAGAAATGCTGTTTAAATACGTCTACAATTCCCTGTGCTTCGGTGACTGGTTCCCTTCGCTGTTCTGAGGAACTTGCGTGCGGGTTTTATATCCAATTGCCAGTTGATTGTCTGTTTTATAAAACCAGCGGCAGGTGTTGGTGGTGGTGCTAGACTTCTCGAGATACCTGAGCTGAGAGGCTGCGAAGGCTCTTTCTACGCAGGGTTTTTTCTCCTTCCTTCTCTTTTCACGGTACTCCTCTCTTGCTGCCCTTGTTTTCCGTTGCAGCATCTTCATTCATGCATTGCATTTTCCGTCTCCTTCTTCAATACTTTCAATGAAAGCATTTCTTATCATACCACGGGTTCTTTTTCCTGAGTGGCTTTTGTGGCCTTCGCTTTCTTTTTGTTGGACAGTCGGGCTTTGAACTTTATCACAACAAGTGGTCAGAGTCCACGTTTGCACCTCGGAACCATCGAGTACACCATCGACCATCTGGAGCACGCCAGGTTGCTGTGTGTATCCTTCGCCTGGGGAACTTAGTGCTTCTTATCTATGACAAGGAATCTACGAGGATAAAATTCGTAAATAGATAAAAATTTCCTTAGAATGAAGAATGAATATTTCAATTTATAAAGGCAGTAACGTGGGATACGTGTTCCCCATATCTGAAAAATACATAGTAGTAACTCATGAATTACGACCAATCATCCGCACCCTTGAGGTTGTAATAAAAAAAAACCTCAAAACCACCAGTCATATAATAAAACTTTTATACAAACACACAAAAAAAGGTTCGTTGTTTTAATTTCCTTGAAACTTCACATCAGTAAAACGAATTTATAAACGAGGACTATAAAACAAAAACCTATCAAAATAATCAAATCCCCTATCAAAATATTTTGATGGGCTTTCACTCTGTTTCTATTCTTTAATAAATTTCACTTCGATAAAATGTTTTATTCCCCCAAAAATATTCAAATGTTTGAGACATGAGAAAAACTCAGACTCTGCAGAGTATCCTTTACATTTTAATGACCTATCTTCCATCTGGCTCGTCCTTATTTATTTGTATATGCGGTAATCAAGACTACATGTGGAAATAAAAAAAAAACGCCATTTATCATGTTGATCGTTCACTATTGACCTTTAAAGGCCCCATTGTTGTATATATCTTCTATTCTTATATTTACATACATTTTATGCCTAAAATGGAATCGGCGCCATAGATATGTTTGCTCATCAGGACTTTTGTAAAGATGACTCACAAAAGTCTCTCTCTCTCTCTTTTCATACATTTTAAATGCCTTGGATTTTTAAAATCAATTTAATATCCTTCCAACATTTTCCCTTATCGAATTTTCTTTATATGTATTTATGTAGCATCATTTTAAATTTCAAGCCCCTTTCATATAAGCCCGTATATCCAACAAAATTAGCATTATCACAAATTTTCACATGAACTCACCCTTGTCTGTGATACCGCACAAAACAGATGTGAAAACAGTTTTCCACACACGATTAATCCATTCTGAAGCTTAACTCGTGGTATGGCAGTGTGATGTGATGGCATATCGCAGTGGCATGGATAAGAAAAAAATTTAATTTGCCTCAAAAACATACGTTCGAGCGAAAGCTGCTTCGTGATGAATAATGCAGCAAATTTCTTGTTGCCTTTTAAAGGGAAGTGAATGTACGAGTACTTTTCAGTCCTGATGGTGACGGGTAGTTTGGCGTTGGAAGCTGCAAACTTAAATATGCAAATGAGCTACTGTGTGTACACTGGTGCAGAAATTATGATTTTTTTTTGTTATATTTAAACTTTTAACTTAAGGGTTTACTCGTATTGTCTTCAGAATTGCAAGGTTTACCTACGGAAGCTGCCTGTTGATTATATTTTTTGTAAAAGGTTAACTGTCTTGGAGCAGGGAAAATTCGAAAAAGCACGATTATGGTCAATAAATTCCAAAGCTAACTTTTTGTATTAAGTTTGAAATAGATTTGGTACAAGGAAAGAAAATACAAAAGTTATACATTTTACAAGTACACACAGCTGGGTCTAGAGCACTTGCGCTTATCGCTCAAGGCTTTGCAAAAGTTAATATAGCCTGGCACATTTAAACTTTATTCAAAAACTTTAACTCTGCAGATCAAACTATTAGAACAGAAGTTAGGATCTTTTTAAGGTAAATAAAATAACGGGATTGTCCCACCTGCTAGATGATGGTAGGCAGTCGACCAAGTGAATATTTTTTTGAACTATGAACGATGTACTACTAAAATTATCTTACTAATTTGACAATGGGCTGACAATTGTTTTGCATGCTAAAAAAAGTGTTTTGAATAAAATAAATTTTTTTGATGGTCGGCTTACACTTCAAAATGAAAAGAAATAAATTCACCTCAAGGCATTATTTGCAAGCAGATGATTTTTGCATCCAAAAATAATTGTTTTCCAGTTTTAGGCCCATAGTTAATTAATTAAGAATAAATTAATTACTCAATGGGTGTTTTAGGCCAAGGCAAACATTTTTTGCCTTGAATGTTACAGCTGTAGAATTGCTGGAAAATTGAACATTTATGTTTAATGTTCAATTTTTTTTAGCAAAATCAAGTGCAATTTACTAGCTTTGTATTTGCTTTTCTTAAAAACATATTGGGAGATTCTTAGTCTACCAGAGCCACTTTCAGTTTATTTAACTGTTTCAAGAGCTGAATTTCTGGCCCTTACCCTTTGCTGAAGCTCGTTCCACAAATGCTTCATAGAGTTGAAGTCGTGGCTTAGCACTAGCCAGTCCATCGGGGCATTTCCGACTTGCCTAAGGAATTCGAAACTTCCCCGTAGTTAGACTTTCTCCATGAGCCACGATCACCGCCGGGCACAAAAACCAGCTCGCTTTTGCCTTCCATATAACAGAATTGCCTGCCCATATCATCATAGATCCTCCCCCGTAATACACGGTTTCCGTAAAACAGCATTGTGCTAAACACTTGCCAAGTAGTCCGTCTGTTCCGGTCTCTGCATCTACGATTTCTTCCATGCAGATATATTCTGAACGCATCCGTGACCATATACTCGCCTTCATTTGTAAATTTTCCAACCGTAGTGTGCGTAAGCAAATCGGAGTTAACTTTGAAGTAAATTTTGGTCCCGTGCCGTAACAGATCTTTTCGGGGGTAAGTCCCGCTTTGTTAAGCTATCTGCTAACTATCTATTCACTACGTGGCTAGCCAGATTTTGGACGCGAACGCCAGTTAAATGACGATTTCGTAGAGATCGTAGAGTTTTCTCAGTGGTACATCGCGGATGTCCAATTCTTGGCTTTCTCATAGACTCCCCAATTTTTCTAAACCATCGGTACATTTTTGATACAAAAGAATTTCTAAGATGGAGCACGTGGGTCAATGCACCTTGCCACAATAGTGTAATAACTTGAACAATTTCTTCGGGTGTGGTATACATTTTTACTTGTGATATATGGTTACTAGGGCATGTTTTGGATTCATGCAAACAAATATTTCGACATAACAATCAAACGTGACATTACGAATATAGAAAACTCGAAGAGAGTGGGTGGCACAATTCTGTCTGTCTTTCTGTATTACCTTGACCTAAAGCCTAAACCACTGAAGCAGTTTTCTTCAAATTTTCAACTTAAGGTTTTTTGTAACTCTTCAGAACGGAAATTGAATAACCGCACTTGCCATACAACCGCTTAGGAAAACCTTATTTGTCTTAAAAATGACTCAAACAATTTTAATAAAAAAAATCAGTGAATTACTGATATAATGTCCTTCTTGGTAAAAAAATTTACGAAAAACTGTTTTGAACATTTTTTTTTTAACTTTCCATTTTCTCAATAACGACTCAAATGATTTCAATCGAATGTCTTATGCAAAAGCTCCTTTAAAATGTCAATAATATGGCATATCAAAATTTGAAATATAAATAGTTTTGAATTTAAGAAATTTTGTTATTCTTTTGTTTTTTGAAAAATTCAATATTTTAAAAACGGGTAGATTTTTTTAATAGGCAAGAGGGGGGATATCACATTTTTGCTCGTAAGTTAAGGTCCAATAATTGATCAACCATAGATTTTCTTAAATGCAGCTTGTAACTTTTTCAAATTGTTTTTAAAAGTGCAAACAATTTCGGAAACCTTAAAAAATTAAAAAAAGAAATTGCTTAGGTAAGTTTTCAAAATACTGAAAATAGATGACCTTTTATGACAGTTCACTGTTAAATATTCTTTTGATGTACTACCTTATTTCTTCCAATTTCTTAAGTGCCATCGCGATGTAACGCTTTGATTATTTAAGAATGCAAGAAAAGCTTCTGTACAAAACTCGCCCAAAAATAGCCAAACATTAAGATACCTACGTTGTTTCTTGTTACCATGGTTGTACAGACAAGGAAACCTTTCGCGTTGCAAATTATTCATTCAGACTTGTAAAGTGTTTTGTTTTTTAAATTATAAATACTTCAAAATATTGAAATATGAATTCACTTTTCAATTCAAAATT
Source organism: Dasysyrphus albostriatus (assembly GCA_946251815.1). Classification (NCBI taxonomy): domain Eukaryota; kingdom Metazoa; phylum Arthropoda; class Insecta; order Diptera; family Syrphidae; genus Dasysyrphus; species Dasysyrphus albostriatus. The sequence goes on from OX276336.1 coordinate 148,447,510, forward strand.
TGTTTTTGGGAACTTTTTCTCATTCCATTGAATATTAAGGGCTTCTTTTGTTTTCTCTAAAAAATATTCTTGTTCTTCGATGTCCTATGCCTTTGGCTGCATAGTAAATTATTTTCAAAATTTAATATGGGAACATCAACCCCTCTTCGACCTTCCTAATAGTAAAGTAAAATAAAAATTCTTTCTCAAATTTAAATTTAGATGACATTGATGTACATAGATCCTTGTTTTAAAAGTTGCCATCATATCTACTCTTTCCTTCATACAAACATTGTTCTTCAAACATTGAAGTTTAAACGAATAGGTAGGTATACGTTTCCGCTTCACCTAGGTAATAACACATCATAGGATGTTGAACTGAATTCTGCAAATTCCAGAAATTCCAAACAATAGTTTGTATGCCTTTGGCCACAGATTTCATGCGTTGATGAATGTGAATAATTACTTACATCAGTTGCCAGGATTATTTGTATATGATAGGAGTGTATGCCAGTGTTTCCCAACCTTTTTCGTGCTAATCTTTACCAAAATTCTCATGTCCCCCCGAAAATATATTTATACGATTTTTAACATTAAAAAAATTGACAAAAAAAAAAAAACATGAATGATTAAAAATGTCTGTTCTTCCTAAAACTACAAATTTTATTTTCTTATATGAGCTTTGACTGTACTTTGGGCCAAATTCGTCGAAACACGTAGTTTTGGGAAGTATGCTAGCAGACATAAAATTACGAAAAAAAATCACTGGAGATGATGTTTTTTTCTTTTAAATCCGATGATGAATTTTTCAAATGATCAAGAATTTGTTAAATTTTCTGTAACGGTATCAGTCACTTCACATTTTTCGAGCCAATAAAACCTGTCAAAATTTGTTTTGTTAACAAATGTTTCAATAAGGGTACCGAAACCAAATTTCTTCGTTTTTGCTTTAGTTTTTCAAAAATATCAACTAAATAACTAACAAATTCCCTACCATTGAACGTTAACGGATTTTCACTACCAGTCTGTCGCTTGAGAAGACCGAAAAGTTCTACAAATATTTTGTAAACATTTCCAAGTGTCATCTTATTTGAGTGTGAAGTATAAGTCCCTCAAGATCTTAATTTTGTTCTTTACGAAACAGCTGGAAAAAACATTGACAATTAGGCACAGTCGAAAGTTTGAATAAACCAAGAAGGAGCCCGGATTCTTTTCGAAAATAAATGAATGTGAAAGTGAGTTATTTTTATTGGAGTCGTAGGTACTCATTAAGTTTTGAAAACTAACACGACTGCAATGCATCAGATTGGGAAATAATCCCCTGATGTGGGACGTAGGCCTCATTTTGGGAAACACTGCAGTATTCAGTGTTGTGAGTGCCTTGAATAACTAACTAAAAACCTGGCAAGGTGTACGAACAACATCAAGCAACTTGCTTCCAACTAGGTATTGGTACCTTGGTTACTAATGCATTGTTCCATGTGAATATCAGTTACGGGGAAAATGGTATAAGAATGATTAAAATTTTGCAATTTTGAACAATTTCCATCAAAGCCATTGGTTCAGTAAGATTTGTTTTTATTTTTCTATGATATACCAAGAACAACTTCTAATAGTGTAACTTAAGGAGCAGAAAAATTCAAAATGTATTCGGGCATTCTAAAAATACCGAAACCTCGTTTCATGTATGTTATTCGAGATGAATTCAAAAATACATAGAAATACATGCAACGGAACGAGATTATAATTTTTAGAATAAACTTGTTTATGAACAATTTATTAGAATGTTCTTATATTTTAGAAAAACAAATTATATTTTCACAAAATTGTGGACTTATGTACGTTGACTAGCGTTTGCGTAGACTTGCATAGACCTTCGGAGGCTTGTGTTAAGTTGTGTAAAAATGCTTAAGCTTGCGTAAACTAGAACAGACTTGCATAGACTTGCGAAAAAGCACGTAGATTCGACTTAATATGCGAAGAATAGCGTAGACTTTTGTGTTAATTTACGTTATCTTGTTTTTACTGGCCTTGACCTACGTTGACCTACGTTGAACAATGTAGACCTCCGAAGACTTACGTAGGCATGTGTTTACTTAAATTTTAAAAAATTGTATAACAAAAATCATGGGAGCTTTTTTTGAGAAGCCAAGTTACAAACAAAAATAGGCGTGGCAGTGGATGGATATGATTTGCAAATTTTTTCAGAAATAAGTCTATTCATTATGAAATGACAAAACAGACTTAGCATAAATCAAGTGACAGCTGTCAAAAAGACTAACTACGAAAAAAGCATTGCCAGATTGAAAATCATACGTCTAGAAAAAACACCGTTTACATTCTCAATATGCAATAAATAAAGTTTTTATTATAAATAATTTGAAAAAATAATTTTCTATTTATTATTTTATTTATTTCTTTTAAAAACTTTATTTAAAAAGTGTTTTAGAGAATGGGTTTGTGGCCTTAGCTATAGCATGGCATTAAGAGTGTTCCAATTTTTTAGTAATTTTTATTTGCTTTGAAACAATTTTTTAAAAAATTACCCCTCCCACCTGAACGGAGAGATATAGAACCTCCCGCGATACTATTTTTTCTCATCTAAGCCTAATCTATACGCTCCGATATTTTGTAAGCGTGTAATATGACTCACCTTAGGCTCATTTATTAGTAACTTTACGTGAAAAGAGGGTGATAAAGGGGGTGAATTAAAAAAAATCTGAAAAAACGAGGATTTTTTTCTATTGATCACTAGTTAGCTCGGACTTTAAAAAAAACCTAAAACAATCACCATACTAATAAGCATACGTACTTTGAGAAAATTGAAAATTTTTCTTTGCAATAAATATGCCCATAAGATGGTCATGGTGGTCGTGAAGAACCAGGCTAAGTCAAGTCTGATTCAGAATGCGACGAGGAAACGAGACTTTGAATTGACGAGATCTCTTTGCATTTGTTTTCTCTTAAAATCTTAATTTAAAATTTAAAATTAGTAAATAATGCATAATGAAGCATATCTCGCCGTCTCGTTAGTCGTCACGTAATATTTTCGAAAAATTGAAAACAAGACGCAACGTGACAACGAGAAATAGTTATTATTCATTATTTCCTTATTTTAAATTCGTTTTCAAGAGAAAACAATTTCGAAGAGATCTCGTCACGTCTCATGCGTCGTTGGCGTCGTCTTATTTTTTCGTCGCATTGTGAATCAGGCTTCACACTCAGTGGAAAAAATGTTCATAATATATTTTCAGATATTTCAGAAAAGTATTACACAAGGGTAAAATTTCGTAAAATATTGTTAACTATTTATTTCAGAATCATTAAAAATTAATAATGCACTTCTGGTATCTTGACTTACTTAATTCTTCACGACCGCCATGGATATAATTGGCGTGTTCTCAGCTCCCAACTTTTAACAAATAAAACACATATATGTAAAAAATTTCGATGGCAATATCATTATATTTAACTATATATTATTATTTATATATCTTTACTTAAGCTCTATCGTATTGTAACAGAATAAATAGTTTTTCTTTTAATTTTTCCTTATAAATCTTGTATTGAATTTTAAAAATAAATGTCTTTATTTAAAACTTTAAAAAATTATTAACTTTTTATTGAAAAAAATATTTTCAAAAACCTAGAGTATATACAATTTTGTTTGAAACATAACAAAAGCAAAGTGGCTATTTAGTTACATACCTATACATAAATATGTTTCTTAGCTATTTATTTTAGTAATAATGTCATGTTTTTTAAATTGTTTAAAGCTTAGAATAACCAATAACAAACAAAGCTTGGAACACCATTTTATTTCAGTAGTATTTTTGTTTGGTGTGTGTGTTTTTTAGGTAGGTACTAATCAATTAATTTAAAACATTATTTTAATGCAAAAATATTTTTTTTTTAATTTTATACTTAAAATTACATTTAATGTAATTTTTTATACAAATCACATATATCACTTCTGTCTCTTACACAATTGCTTATTCTTAAATATCGTTTCTTTTTACATAATTTCTGTATCTATATATTTTTTAAACTTTATTTTAATTTATTTTATTTACAAAAAATAACATTTTTAATATTCTCTTTGTTTTTACAGTTACTATTTGGTTAAAGTTAGAAAGGTTAAGGTATTAAAGTATAACTCGTATTTAAAAGAAATGGACACAACCGTCAAATTGTGAATTTATTTCGTGAGAGAGATGATTCATTGCTTCCCTTTTTATCTTTTTTTAAAAATGATTGAAAAATACTTAAATATACCTAACCTACCCAATAAAGTGAATCCACGTGCGGTGGATAATATAAAATATCTCATAAAATTGAAAAATACTTCACAAAAAAGGGAAAATGAAAAGTGTTCGTAATTATCATTTCCATTTCAAATCCTGCTTTTAAGGATACCTATTCAAAGTATATAAAAAAAATGATGACTCTCTCCCTTCTATATTCAAGAGTGATTGCTTATTTTCATCGATTTGATGATTATTTTCACAGATTTTCGTTCCTCTCTTTGAAATACAATAATTGTTCCAGAAATTGGAAATGGAAGTCTTTGCTACTCAGCCAATCGTTATCCTCTCTGGCTGGTAAAATTCGGATTTGGATGGTTTAAGTGGCTATGTTTTGTGGCTGGCTTTATTGCTTTGCAGACACTTCTTAGGAGAGTTTTTTGTTGTTGTTCTTGTTAATTTGTTATACAAAAAAGAGGCTAAAAATGTGGGTAAAATGATTTTAATTAACGAACCATAACATTTTTTTGGGGGCTTACCAGGAATGAAACCCCATTAGCAAATGAGAATTTGTTCTTTGTTTTAGTATTTTGTAGAATGGTTGATGGATGGAATTCGGTTCTTATAATGATTTAAGTTAAATGGATGTAAGGAGCGAGTTTACAAAAGTGATTTTAAGGTTATGCGGAATTTATTGATGAGATTTGTGTCTAAGACTTTTAATGAATTATCGGATTTTAGCTTTTCGTTAATGGTAGTAAATAATTGAAAATTAAAAAAAAAAAAAGGTGTGGGTGGATTTAAATTTTATGAAACTGTAAAGTTTTTATTGGAGGTTCTAGTGAAGCAAGTCTGCCTATTTAATGTTACATCTAAAATAAAGTTAACGTATAAAAAGGGCGTTGTAAGAAAAAATCTCAGGAGCTGCATTAATAGCAGAGTTATTTGCATGGTGTTTTTTGATATTACAATAAACTAGTTGAAATTTGGTGAATTCATTGGCTAAGTTTTCCTACATTTTAAATTTGTGATTAGGAAGTAACTAAGAGAAAATTTTCCAAGTAAATCCACCAAATTTTAATCAACAATCATTAATTACCAAATTTCTGTCCAAATTGGGAGTTTTTTTGATATAACTCTACTTAAGATATTTGAATTTTCGATTTTCTCCTTGTATACACCACAAAGGATACCGTTGTGCGAAATTTAAAGTTTCTACGGTGTCAGGAAGTGCTCCACAGTTTTTATGATCTGTCAGCAAATGTCAAATCGATGAACAAAATATTGAAAACGTCAGACATTGAGATTATAAACGTCAAAATCGTTTGCAAGTAAATCGACTGATGTTGATCAAATCAATATTCTGCAAACAAGACGATTGGATACTTGACTATAGCAATATCTGCGCCAAAGAACAGCAATGACTTGACTTTTTTTGCCGTTTTGGAATTGGCCAATATTTGGATTTGTTCATAGTTTAGGCAATGATATTTAAAACAAGCAGCTTCTGATTTTGCCTCAGGTGCTCTAAGGGGTAGGAACGGCCCTGTCTGTCAGTTAGTAAGACAGTTAGATAGTCAATTTAGGGTTTTGCGAGTTTTGGAGTCCTATATCGCGGGAGCCACTTGTGTTGGATTAGCTCAGCAAATACCGCGAATTTGAAGTTTTTGGACTTTATTGGTACCAACATAGGGGGGGGGGGGGTTAAAAATCGCTTGAGTTTGTTCCTTTTAAAAGGTTGAAGTGCCACAAACTTGGCTGAACACTACCGTGTCCTTTGATTATTTTAAGATCAAGTAATTTGAGTGAACAGTTTTTTGTTTTTAAATTGGTTCTTAATACTTAATGCTCGTATTGCTTCTTTTCCAAAAGCTGAAAGGGAAGAGCACATAATTCCGAATGGCAAAAATTGAGAATAACGAATTCCCAATGCCCAAAATCCTGAATGCCCATAATCCTGGTTATTTTTGAATTCAAGTAAAAATTATGAAGGTTTTAAATTTTTGTGAGCTTAAACTGAAGACTTTTGAAGTTTATTAAAAGTCAAGAGAATGTGCCTCAAAAAGCATTAAGGAAATCAGAAAATATGTAATATGTTTTGAAATATTCAAAAAAAGTACTAATTTTTAAAATGAATAATAAGTAAACGTTTTCAAAATATTTACACCAAAAACTTGAAAATAGAAAAAAATTATGTTAATGATATCGCCCATAACACTGATATAAAATTATTTTATTTTAAACATTTTATCCCCCTAAAAAAGCACCCTTTATAAGGAACATTCTTTTTCGATGGCAACTTACTCGTTTGGACCCATTGCATATGGTGGAGTCCTACGTCTTTACCTACATTACATATATACAAATTATAGTGACTCAATTCGAAGGCTATGTACATTATCCTACCCCACCTTTTTTTTCAGCAACGAGGATAAATTATATTGAACTCTCCCTTCTGCCGCTAAAGTGTCGCCGAGTTAAAGTGTGCCAGCACACAAGCCGTATTTCAGAAAGCCGACGTCATCTGTCCATTCTTCGCATCCCAATCACAGTTCAACGAGGTTTCCGAAGCCAGTACGGTTGTGGTAGTACCCATGCCAGACCGTTGGATATCCCTTGCGGGATAATACACACATGGACCCGGTGAGGGCGCTCGGTTTCTTTTGATCTTAACAGTCCCCGAGGCCCCAGTTGTCAGTCTCACACTATTCAGGGTCGACCCATTTCTTGTCATACTTCGTTGAGTTCCATGCCGAGAGAATCGGCCTGACGATCTAGTCGTTCCATCCCCATTCGATATCGAACTTTCGTAGTGTATCAGATCGGGTTGGTCGCGACTGAGGCGTCGTTTGAAAAATATCAAAAGAAAAATCCGCTTAAACTTCTCTCCGAATATCACATAGATAATGAAGTTGGCACTGCTGTTGATGGTCACCAAGAGATTTGAAATTTTTATCAGTTTATCATCGACGGAGCTGTAAAACGCTTCTTGGATATTATTGTACAGGGCAAGAAAGTTCAACAGAAAGAACACAACCACAACACAAAGCAACATTGTTGCAAGCCCAATCTCCCGTCTTTCGGTGCGACTCAAACGCTGTCGCTCACGATTCGCCAGTTTAATCTGCCGATAAATCAGACAATTGAGAATGGCTAGATTGAGGAACGGTATGAAATAGTTCACTACCAGATAGCACCAGTGAACATAAACATTTATGTAGTCTGTGTATTGTCGAAGTTTCGATGGTCGAACGCAGTATATCACTTCATCGGTGCCCGGTCGTGTGTACGCCAACACCACAACCTCCCAAAACCTCGGCAGGTTATAGAAGACCGCAAAGACGATACAACCTATAAAGTAGATTTTCGCGCGGCCATATGTACAAATCGCCCGGGCTTTTAGCGGATGACATACGGCGACATAGCGTTCTAGTGTCACAGTGAATGTCATGTACACACTGGCCGTTTGCATGGCCATAGCAATGGGGAATACACACGGTGAGATGTTGGGATGTATGTAATAGTAATAGTAAAATAGGTAACCCGTGTAAGGGTATATCGAGGGTATTCCGAAGAGGAGCATGGACGTAATAATTAGAAGGGTATCACACCGTGCCAGACCTATGAGTAGATAATTAATACTAGAACGCATTTGGGGTCGTGAGAGAATCACCATGGACAGGATATTTCCCAATATACCCAAGATCCCGACTACATTGAGAATGACTCCACATATCCAGAACTCAAGCCTGCTAAGTTCCGCGTTTGGATTGTACATCTCAGTGCACGCGTCCTCATCAATGCTATGATTCAATGAGTTATTGAAGTGCGTAAGATTTGTCAGTTGGGATGATGCAGTTGTAGAGGTTTCAATACCTGTCACCGTCACCGAGTCAACATACTCTACCGTTAACCTACTAACCTCATCAAAAGGAAACTCAGCACTTTGGTAAAAACTGCTTATATTATAGTCAATCATCAGCTTGGAGTGATTGTTGCAACACGTATACACGTAGGTATATGCGGTTTTGCGTATTCTTAAATTATTTAAATTAAAACAGACACACCTCCTCCTACTCAATTAGGACGTTTAAATTAAAACTTACAAAGACTTATTCTACTTGCTAGGACATAAAAACTAAGAAGCTGCTCCACGGAGCAGTAGGTCTTCATTTTGCACTTGATCCTCTTGAACAGCTTAGATGGAGGAACAATGTGCATAAGAGTTGTTCTAATAGATGTTTATTATTCGGTGGTGGTTGTGATAATGTGTGAGGGGTGTTAGTTGCTGTTGCTCCTGCTATTAATGTATATTGGTGGTCTTCTATAGAAAAGAAGTTTCGCTTTACCAGTCCGTTTCTAGATTGTACTAGCTGGTGTCGACGATAAATTCATTTGCATTCCAGGTGTACATTTTGTAAATATTGTCAGTGCTTGATAGCTTGTTGTAGTCTCATGATAATCTCGGTTGTATAGCTATCGATGTTAGATTCTTTGCTGTATAGTTTCAGTCGGGGGGTTATTGTTGTTATGCATTCATTGTTGGTTACACCGCTTGATTTCTTCGTTGAGGATGGCTTTGGTGGACTCTGTTGCCGTGGATTTTAGATTCTGAAAGAAAATAAAAAGTGGTTTTTATAACATTTGCAAAATACATTTGTAATTTTAAGATTAGAGCTGTTTGGCTATAAATGAATTCGAAAACCAGCTATTTTCAAGGTGTATAGGTAGGTATGATTTAAATACAAAAGTTTAAACCTTAAAAGCTACATTAACTCTTTGTTAGCTTAAGGATTGGCGGAAATACGTACAAACTTGTTAAATGGTGCAAGTTTATTGAGTTTTGTACCTGGCAAGATTTCCGGGGTTAAGAGTATTTGTCAATAATGATGTGTAGCATTTATATCCTTTTATAAAGTTGTAAATATTTTTATTTGATGTGTAGGTATATATTTTGAGTATTAAAGACTGAGAAATAATTATTGCTAAAGCTAAGGGATTTTTTTTTGAAACTATTTCCGTCATTTTTCAAGAAAATTACTAAATACATTTTTCTGCAATTATTTCTTCGTGATTGTTATGTATAGTTTATACTTATTGTATATATTGATGTGTCATATATGAAAATAAGCGTTTAGTTGTTGGTAATGAAATAAAAAAAAAATTTATTGAATTCCGTTTAAAAAAATAACAAGTTATAAATGGTTTTTGCACTTAGTGCAGTATCAAATAAAGCAGGTCTTCAAGTTCAATTAAGAAATATTTAACTTCAAATCTCACATCATATTTTTATACAAAATTTTCCCTATTTTAAGATTTTTATGTTCAATGGTTTTAGTTATTTTCCAAATGTGGAGGGTGAAAAATGATAAAGGGCCTGAAAAGCTCAGAAAAATCAGATTGACAAAGGCTATACTGCTATAAGGAATATACTCGATAGATTTTAGTATACAATTGTTTGTCCACCCCCACCACCCTCCGCCCTCTTAATTTAACCATTTGTAGCCAAAAACTTAAACCAATAATTAACATCATACCAACCATTGTAAAGCTACAAGTAAAAATCTTAAATATCAAATTGACCATTGTTTAGTTATCAAAATTGATTAATTTTCTACATTTCCGTTAAATTTTTCGTCTTTTAAAGAAAATAATGTCTACAAAAAAGCTGCACACTTTTATATAAGAAAGTAACATCCTTAAAAGTATGATATTTAAAACGTCCTAAAGTGTCAGTTAGTTCCATAAATTTGCCTTTTATTGATTGAATTACTGAAATTAAAGTGAAATTTTTACGACTTTGTATATAGACTAACATTCAGATGGTATTCTTCTTTTTTGAATATTCCACAAATGAAGTGCTAAGGTCCCGGAGCCATCACACGTGAGGAGGATAAATAATTTCCCAAACACCACAAGTAAAACCATATATTAATCTTCTCAGATAGACAGGCTTCTTTTAATATGCTAGACTCATTATTAAGAGGATCTTAATTAGCTACAGTACTCCCAGAACGTTCATAGAATAATTTTTCATTAGCAATTGCTATTTACTCAAACACAAGGGATACAATATGAACGACCACACGACCAGACTCTTTGCCAATGGTTTTAAGGATTCATTTAAAGGGTTTATCTGAGAAGACTTTAACTCTCGAAAATTAATTAAATCTAAAAATAAAATACATTTTCGTATCGAATTATACCAATTCCTTTATTTTATAACAATATTGTCAACTGATTTTCAATTGATAGCCACAAAAATGCAATTTGGTAAAAAATAATTGATATTATGGTCCTATACATAAGCTCCCTTTTATTTCCAGACATTTCCTTAAATTTCAAAAATTACTCAAAAATTGTGTAGTTTAGAAGACTTAAGTAACTTAAATTCATACGATTTAAGCCTAAAAGAGAAAGGGTGGAAAAGGCAGATTTCATATAACAACAAGTTATTGTTGTTTACTGAGGTCGTAAGGGGATTATTTTAGGTTATCTTTGCTAAGTTGGAAGTCTAATAAATTTTACATGCCACTGTATAGATAAATGTAGCATACGGGTCACAGATATAACTAGATATAGTGCGATAATAGTTCAGATAAAAAAGGTGGTTTTTATACCAAATGAGTATGGTTAATTTGGAGAGAGAAAGAAACACAAGAAAATCAATATTAAAATCTAAGACAGAACTATAATTGAATGAATGTAAAATTCCTTGAAAGAAATCCATGTACTTACTCGTAAGGTACATACCTAGGCCTGTCAGACGTCCTGAATTTGGCGGGACAAACCCGATATTTAAACCTTGCCTCGTCCCGATTTGTTCCCGAATTTCCTTTTTAAGTCATGAAAAATATCTTTCATTATGTCAAAGAAGGAATAATTCCTTTTAATTAAAATGATTAAATTTGGAAAAAAGATGTGAGTCGTTTGTGCGAACGAGGATCGTATTTTTTGCAAATTTCTTGTGTATAGACAGGGTTCAGTGCTTAACTTGGAGATCTTAAAAAATGTGTATGTTGCCCCCAAAGAATTTCAAATAAAGAAAACAGATAAAGAATATTTAAAAACATTTATAAAACTTGAAAATTAAACTGCTACTCAGCGAGATTTCATTTTTGCAAACAAACGCACTTTTCTGTCGCACAATTATTCAGTCGTAAAAATATTGCAATTGCTGTCTTAGCCTTAAACACTTTAATAAAATCTCTAGAAATTAAAGATTTTTTTTTAGTAGGTACCCGCAGATATTTAATGACGAAGCTGAATTTTGAAAGCTTTCGATAAAATTGTACTATTTCCTTTTTGTTATAAATGAACATTAAATTAAACTTTTTTTTTATGTGCTGATGTTTAAAATTCCGTGGTTTTTTCTAAGTCCCGATTTGTCCCGATTTTTGGATCCTGATGTCCCGATATTGAGAAAATATTATCTGGCAGCCCTATACATACTTACTTTGTTTTCGGTTGAAAGAAACAGCGGACAGACAGACAGACATAATTGTAAGACGCACCGTTTTTGGTTTCCCTATCATCGTAAGAGCAAGTTGATCAAACCTCAAGTTCGATTTTTTGTCAGATTTGCCATAAAGAACCTATCATATACATATATCGCAAATAAAATTATTACTGTATTCTGGTTAACTTCGATGGACACACGTTTATGAGAACAATAGAAAGATGTACATAGACTTGTCTTTTATACTTAAATAAAAAACTTCTTAAGCAGAAAAGGGCTCTGGAACTTTGGCACCTCATATAACTAGTCAGAATCAAGGTTAAACAATTCTCAAGGTCATGCACGATTTTTGGTACAAAATTTTTGGGAAATTTACACAAAATTTATACCATCTGAAAAATCTCTAGATCGCGATAACAGGTCAATTTTTTTTCAGGATTTGGTCTTGTATATATTATTTTTATTTTAAAGTCATTTTTCAAGGTCACGATTGATTTTTCGAATAAAGATAAAAATTCATAAAAAAATCCATGACTGACCAAATACTGAAACTAACAAACATTTTATATAAGATCTTTCAGATGGTATATAATTTTTGAAATTTTACCATAAATGAGGTGCCAATAATCCTAATGACCTTGAATTAACCAAAAAAGTCTATGGGTGACCAATAACTGAAAATAGCTGACCTTTTATGGCCATAAGGTGCCCTTTCCAATGGCATACGTTTTTATTTAAATGATCCCAATGATCCAAACGTTTTTTTGGAACTTTGAAACAAATTTTTAAAATTCACAAACAAAAATCTAAGGCTGGCCAATTACTGAAAGTAGTTGACCTTCAACCCGGATTTAGAGATCTTTCGGGTGGAATCAATTTTTTGTAAATTTCTCACAAATAATGTCCCAAAAACGTGCGTGACCTTGAGATACTGCCTTGATTACAAGTTATATAGGGCTGATAGATTTCTAGTTGACATCTCCTGATTAATTACTGACCATTTAGATGGCATCTTATTTTCTCATATTTCCCATATATGAACATAATATGCGGTGCCAAAGGTCCAGAGTCACATTAGAGTTAGCTAAAATCATTTTCAATACGGAATAAAAATAATGAAGCTAATTAAGTCAGACTGAATAAAGCCTTTTTTGCATATCCGATGTCCCAATCATTTCCTTTAATGAAACATACATCTGATGGACCAGGGATTATTTTCATTGGTTGTCAGCGGCAAAGTAATATGATGATTCAGAAAGAAACTAGCATATGTCCGACTCTTTACTAATACTTTTTGCTTTATTTTAGTTGGATGACAAATTATATTTTTGTATATAATAAGAATTTACATATGAATGTATTTGCTAGTAAATAATTATCCTTGAAATAAGTAAAAAAAAGTGACTCAAACATAATTCTGATTGCATTTCATTATTTAATTTCATAAATTATGTAGGTATCTTGTGTGAAAGGTCTTTCATCAAAGATGAAAGACAAAACCTTGATTAACACTGCATAAATTCCAGGATGTGTAATACTAAGCTCAACCATAACATCTAATTTTGTTCTCATTATTTCATAGAAATGAGTTTTTGCCTAATCAGGATGAAAACGTGTCTAACCCTCCCCACAAAAAAAAAAAAAACAAAAATCATAAAAGAGTTTCATTTTCATATAAAGCAAATATCCTTCTTGGCGGTGTGCGGTGGTGGTGGAAAGCTTTATTTAAACAATGGAGGTGGATTATTTTTATTTCACTTTTATTATTTTATCCCAGTTAACAAAATATGGTTTACCATCTCAAATGCTGAATCGGTAAGTCAGTTGGGAGGTGAACAAGTACAAAGAGATTATAAATGTGTGGGTGCAGTTGCACTTGGTTTATTGATTTTATTTTTTGTATTTCTTCTTCTTTTCATCATCGCAATCCGAAAGGATGCAGAGGGTTTATCGGTGTGGTTGTTGTTTATATTTTCCAACTGCAAATCCTTGAAATCATGTTTTTTTTCCTTTGAGATTTTATTTGTTTTCTCGAAGTTCTATTGAATTTCAAAGTGGATCAAGGTAAACGGCGGTATAACACAGGTTATAAGGCTTTGATTTGAAGTCGTTTATTGACTCAAGATTTGCAGAGGAGAAATCATTTTATGTTCTCCTAAAATCATGGCAGTGCAGACATATTTTATTTATTGATTTATAATGTCACTTGCCTCTATAATGTTCAAAAAGTGTTTTCTGCTGGATAGACTACATATGTTTTTATAAGTATGTTTGTTTATTGTATATGTGTTGGTATTTTGTTTTATGGTTTCTTTTTTATCAGCAAGCACTTAATACAGAAATATTTCCGAATACCACGTGTGTTATTTTCATAAATTTAATAAAAAGGATTGTCATGAAAATTGTTGATTTTCAATTTGTTTGTTTGTATTTCATATTTACCATCATGAGTGATTGATGGGAATGCGAAAGTTAAGTTAAGCGAATGATGTTTATAAAGACACGTTTATCATAATGATGACATTCAGAATATCGAAATTGGAAATGTTGACTTTGAAAATCACGAATCCCCAATTAATGTCAAACACTTCTGACATTTTGTAAGTCAAAGTTATGAAAATCGAAACTTATGAAAACCAATTTAAAATATTTTCTTTTTTTTAAGAAATCGGACTTTAATCTAGAAGCCATCTATTGGTTTGTTATTTATCATTTTTTACCTGGACCCTTTTATTCCTATTTTATTTTATTTTATTTTATTTTATTTTATTTTATTTTATTTTATTTTATTTTATTTTAATTTATTTTATTTTATTTTATTTTTCTCAAAAGAATCCTTGAAATAAAGACAAAACATGTTTTTATTAATATTGTGTACGAATAAATTTCTTTGAATTCTGTTTTGGTACTTGCCCCTCATCTCTTTCAATAATTGACTTAGAATTTCCCCAAAATGTTCTGAATTTAAAAAAGAAACAAATTTTATGTGCTTGGACTCAAAATCTAATGCAAATAAATCAATTCAAAAGTGATTCAGCGATTGCCATTATTTCGGAATAAAACTATTCGCATATTGAACAATTGAACAAAAAAAAATGAACATTGCGGTTAAAAACAGCTCGCAACAGCCTGTGAATAAATCTATCAAATTCCAGAAAGTGACGTTAACAAGTATGTCCAAATGATAAAATATAATCCTTTTTTTATCAACGATACGAAACTTAGAGCATATGTATGTTTGTACATAATTGTCAGGCCTAAAAAGAACAATATTTTTGATGCTCAGATACTGATTATGACATTCCTTTTGTACCAACAATATGTGTATACAGAACCAAACGATGGCCAACCGCCCACATAGTTTCGTTATTTCAAAGTGGCGAGCTGGCTGCCTATTGTTCATAAAAACTCTGTTTTGGATGTTTTTTTTGTTTGTTTTTCGTAAAAGTATTCATTTACGGTGGTAATTCTAATTACCCACATTATTCTCTAGGAAAGCATATAATTAATCTTCTTTTTGTTGTTTTGGGGGGTGCTAAAAGCGCACACATAATGTAGAAAATAAAGACTTTACTTAAGGGTTATTTGTGGTTTTTTTTGTAAAGGTAAAGTTTAGATTGTGGGCTTCTTTTGGTAGGTTTAAAAGTATTAGACTCACCTAAGTTGAGGTTTATTTTTTTGTCTTTATAAAAGAAGCTAAATATTCAATGTGTGTTTTTAAAGAGGAATTTATTTTTAGACCTTATAACTTTTAAGTTAATGTTTTGGCTGAACAAGTTGAAGAAGGATACAAATTCAATTAGAACAATAAATAATTTGTATTTATACTCTTTAGATTTGGGGTTAAGTCGTAGTTAATTTCTGCAACATTAATCAATTAACTTCTAGTTAATTCAACAAAATTGTGTGTTATATTTATTTAAAATATTAAAAAAATTAATGATTTTTTAGTAGATATTTACACTGGTTCATAAAATATCGTTTGCCAATCATAAATTAAGGATATTTATCAGTTTTTATCGATCTTCTCATGAAAATAAAGTTTGCGAACGACAAAACTATCGACAAAACTATATTAGAACTTATTTGATATTTGTATAAGAATATAAACTAATCTACATCCGTTCAGCTGATAGTGAGAAAATTCAAAATAAAAACAAACGTTCTATGAGTAGCCCACTTAGAATAGATTTTTTCAAAGACAAAATTTGAGCAGGCTGATTTTTGGTATACACGTTGGGATTGATATTACTTGAGAAAAGTCCTTAAAAATCAGATGAGGCTAGGTCAGTTATAAGTGGTCAAAGGTCACGAAATGGATTTTTGAAAAATAGTAAGTTTTAGAAAGAATTGTTCTTACCTCAGGTAGCTGAAGCAATTTTCCATCAGAAACTTATAAAAAAGTTTCTTCGGAACACTAACCGTTAAGAAGTTACACCTCTTTAATTAAAGTTGAAACACGCATCTGACCTATTATGAGAGGCTAAAACTCCAAAATGCTACATAAATACATTGGCCTATAAATCCAGAAACAGATGTCGGACGCTTACACGAGAACTCTCGTTGGACTTAGCATGCCTTAAACAACCTCAGGTGTTTGGGACATACCACGGTAGTGTCATTTGAAGTATAAACAAGTTTTTTAATAATATAAATATTTGTGATTTTTTCGGAATTGAACTTGTCATACATCGAACAGATGATTTCCTGGGTAACATAGTTGTAAAAAGTGGAAAAAATACCTAATAAATATCTAAAATCACCGAGTGACATAAAAGTATTAGTTTGCTGAGAATCCCACATATACAAGTAGTACATATGCATATCGCAAGTTAAAATCACAAAAGTCAATGTAACCAATCTCCCTGCGTGTTTGTCAAGCTTTCACTGACTGGTAAATTTAATATATCCTCCAACAAAATGACGGGAAACTATTCTAACTATTATCCCTGGAGGTCAAAAAACATTTTTATGGATAACCAACGCGTAACGCGAATATTTTTTGATACTGACTTTGTGACAAGTTCAAATTGTATAGTTTTTCAACAACACAGAACCAACAACAATAATTCGCGTAGTTAAGCAAGCAAGGACAACACATCAGGGCTTACATTTGCAGTAGATGCTTTTCTCTGCATAACCCACATTTCAATTTGGATTCATAAGAGAAAACGGGCACGTCACCACCACAATGCACGCGGAAAGCGATTGCACTGTGAGTATTGTGAGTTTTTCAAATAAGGAAAATACAACAATGGCTGACCCCGGTGTTTACATATTGCTGTGAACATTGATTGCAAATGAAAAACAAGCCATATACATCCCCTTTTAGCCCGCACTCCCTTTTACACTTGTAAGGGAGGCAATTTGTTTTCCACTCAGCTTGAAAAAAAGTTAAATTAAATTTTCTCTTTTTGCTTTTTGTGTACCTTGTACATTTATACTTGCAACTTGGTAAGTGTCGAATGACATAGAAATGCTTTTGATTGTTTCAAGTGTGAAAATTCATTTTTCTGGTTTAAATTCCTGAGGGGATGTGGAGGGGGAAGGGCAAGTTGAACCATTGTCAAATGTTCATTGAATAATTGAAGAATAAATCATCAATTTATGTTTGTTTTGTTTTTGGGTGAAAATATAAGTAAATAATATATGTGTGCGAACCCGCACTGTTATGGGGCTAAGTTTGGAGTTTTGAAATTTGATATTTTAAAAGCTTTTAAAATGTTTTGAAAACAATAATGCTTTAATGTTGTAGTGTAAGTCATTACATATTTTATTTTTCGCTTCAGAAACTTTTCTGGAAATGATAAAAATGATAATGAGGGTTAAAATCTCTGTCATAGAAAGTTTGGATAAAAGCAATGTCAGTTTTTTTTTCTACTTTATTTGGTTTAAGGATTTGAAAATGACTTCTCGAAAAGCAAATTTCATGTAAAATTCACAGAGATACAGCCATTTAAAACTAAATCATTTCTTATCATTTTGTGCAGTTTTCACCCAAAAGTCTGTGTTTAGGTACCAAATAACAAATTTAACAACCCTTGAACCTAGTACCAGTTCTTATATTAATCCGCCCAGCCATTCATTCTGTAGGTCTGGAGGTATTTAAAAAACTGCCGGAAAACTAATTTGCGGACTTTCCTACTTTTTGATTATTCTCTTTAATCGCTATCGCATATCTTATCAAAAGAAATTTTCCATTCAGGTATACATAGTACCGAAAAAGAGATTTTCGAGCCAAAACTTGATATTGTCAATTTTGAATAAAAATGATTTTTTAAGCCATATTCTAGTTCATTGTGTCAAAGCATGCCTTGAGCCAAATCTTGCTCCAAAAAAAGTTATGCCAAACTTAAATTTTTCGATTTCTTTTCGGTTTGTTTTTGTAAATGTTTCCTGCTAAAATTTGTTACACTGGTTACCATTTATTTCGATTGAATATTTTATTTTGATCGAAAAGTTGTAAGAGTTAAATTGTTGGATTCGGCTTAACTTCCGAGTTATAGCAAACATATTGAAAAATATGCAGTGTGGAAATTCTCTCAGAAAGGCATGGGTGAATTTAGTAACACTTTTGGCTTTTAGCGTGCTTATGCCCTAAACAAACATATTTAATAATAAAAACCCTACTTGAACGTAATAATTGTTCCTTATCTGTTAAGTATAGGGTGTCTGCTGGGAAGGTATAGCACTCTACCTACTCGGTCATCAAAGATATAATTTAGAAGATGCAATTAATTAAGATGCGATTAATTAGCTTTTTCATTTTCAAAAAAATTCTTGAGACAAACCTTATTTTCACATAGGAAAACATATTGTAGATTTGTTGACGACTTCTGAAATTTGCTATACATTAACTCAAGAAAACAATTTACGCAATTTATAAAAGAACTTTTTAAGAGGCTTCTTTAAAATGATTTTTATAAGTTTGAGCCTCTAAAATATTATTTGACATTTTCTTATATATACATATGGTTTGTGCCTAAGATTTCACAAGTGAAAGTAAAGTATTCGATAAAACTTCTAAAAAAATGTTAAAGAAAACTTTTGAAGACTGACTGATAGCAACTGCATCAGTAATTTTATAGAATCCTTATAGAGTAATAGCTTCATGATCCTTCTTTAACTTAGTTTACAGAAGTCTATCAAAAAAGAGATGCTAGTCCCGTTTAATTCCCTATAATTTTGCACCATCAGATATTTTTGAATATCTTACGAAGCAACTTCACGGGCAATCGACCCATTACCTAATCCAGCACCTAATAGTATAATCAGCAACACAGATATAGCACATATGTATTTAATTTTCTATAGAAATAAAAGTTAATAATACAATAATGGTAGGTAAGTGTTTCTATACAACACCGTATAAACGGAATGAAAATTCAAAAAAAAAAAATTATATATTAATTTGTTTTGCTTCTTGAGCATCATTCAGTAAAAACAAAACCAGCATGAATAATTATTCAACATCAAATATGTATTTTAATGCAAAAGCACATTCCCAAGGATCAAAAATTTCTTTTAAAATTCAATGTCAACATGAAAATGCCATTTTTTGTCTGCCATGACAATATTATATTCTATTTAATTCAATTTTATGCTATTCTAAATATTCATAGCCAAAATGTATTGTCAACAGATTTAATTTGCATAATATGCCACGTACATAAATAAATTCAAAGAAAGTCTGTAATTTTGTTTTGTAAACAAAATTAATTTTCTATATGAAATCAAAGTGGAGAGAATTTGAATCACATTTCACATATAAAGGATGATGTGGCTATCACAAAATTCTGGAAATTAGAAAACTAGTTTTAGGTTTCCAGAAATCAAAATTAAAATCTTTGATCTTTTAAAACAAAAAATTCTTGCATTTCACACTTATGTCCTACGAATCGCATATTTTGAAAGGTTGCACATCAGCAGCAGTTTATTTATCCAGAAGTAAAACACAAATTTACTTCGACTGAATTAATTCCCTTTGGTGTTTTTTTAGATGTGTGGTTTTCAATCTGGCAGTACTTTTTTCGGAGTTGATCTTTTTGACAGCTGTCACTTGATTTATGTTCAGTTTAGTTTGCCATTTCATAATGAATAGACTTATTTCTGAACAGCAACGTTTGCAAATCGTGAAATTTAATACCAATAATGGTTTTGTTCACGCGACTCATCGCGAAACAATCAATTAATTGGAGGAAACTTTTAGTGAGCACATTATCTCTTGTCGTGGAGTTATTTTTTGTGGGAATATGTGAAGTTACTTGCCTACGCAGATAAACTCGAGACGATTGACGCCTTGGAACAGAATATTCGGCGCCTCATCAAAAGTTTTCTTCAATAAATTTATTGTTTCGCGTAAACCGAACCATTATTTCAGTAATAAATTTGCACGATTTACAAACTTTGTTCACAAGTAAATCTCTTCGTTATGAAATAGCAAAGCAAACTGAGCACAAATCAAGTGATAGCTGTCAGAAACACTCACTCCAAAAAAAGTATTGCCGGATTGAAAACCACACGTTTAAGAAAAACATCCTTTACATAGCTATCCACGATATCAAACCAAAGGATACTTTTGCAAGTATCGTCTTGGTATCGTCAAAATTGAAAAGTTTCAAATTTACTTAATGATACCGAGACTTTTCTGGTATCTTAGACAGCCCCACTTGCAAGGAAAGAAGGTGGCTCGATTTCTTGAGGCAAATAGTGCCAGCAGGGAAGGTAAGACATTTCGCATATACGTCTAACTGCTATCTACGCGGACGAAATTCATCATATCATTAAACTTTTCTTGGATATTTTTGTTTCAATAAAAAGTCATATTTTGAGTTTATTAGTTGAGACATTTTTCAAAAAGAATCACTGTGATCTTCAGATTTTCAAAATCTATAATTTGACCATTTATGAAACATTTTTCCTACAAATCTAATCAAAATCAATCAAATATTATATTTGAAAATATCTCGAAACAACAATATGAATGATGATATCGTTTTCCGAGACGTGACAACAATTTCATTCAATTATTTTGACCCCAACCAAACTCAAGATATCTGTCCACAACAACTCTATCAAGAGAAATTTTCCCACAAATCGTTCTTAGATTCTATGAAATGTTCACATTGTCTTTAACACAATCAATATCAATGTTGTGCAAATATTTTTATGTCCTCAGGATTGTCAAAAGCTTCTTTCCAAAGAAATCATGCCACAAATCACACGTTTCAACGGAGAAAGCCACCTGCCACGTCTCCCCATAAGTAGGTGTCTTTATTTCAATGAAAAGACAAAAATCAACGAAATTCCTTCTCTATAAGTTTGATATTTTCAATCCAATTTTTCTAGAAACTAAAAGATATTTTTATCAAATACATATATGAAAATAAAAGGAAGACACCTTTCAGTCTACAATGTTAAATAATGCACGTTCCGATGTTTACTCATAAAATATCGATTAAGCAACAGCTGGTTCCTTCCTACATTACCAGATGCAAATAATTACAAATTTATTTGGTATAATAATAATTTTCATCTGCTTGTGGGTCTTTATTAACAATTTAAGGGAATCATTCGGTATTGTTTTAAAATTTGTATCATATGTGTAGGAAGGAAGTTGAAGCCATTTTAACATAATAACAAAAAGTATACGGACGTAGGTGTGTGTGAATTTAATATCCGGCATTAAGGTGGCATATTGCAGGAAATAATAACAATTTGATGATTATTCGATATTTTTAATACTGTTAAATAATATTTTTCCAGAATATAATGAACAATGTATAAATATTTATTATTTTGTTTAAACAACAAGCTGAACTTTGCCACGCTTCGCAGAAACATTATTATAATAAAACAAAAATTTAAATAAATGATTTTTTTAACTTGTGAAGTTCATAATGAAATTTATTTCTTCGGTCCCAATTGGACACAGTTCTACTGAACCGAAGGTGATTGGCTCCATCTTCTGCGAGTTCATCTTGACTGTAATAAAGTCGTCTATCTACATTTCTACCGACCGATGTGGTAGATTAGCGGAACTGCCACTTTATCTTGGATCAGCCCTCGACTGTCTAGATAGTGAAATGCATCGGGCGGAATAAAGCCGCTTAGTCGCACACTATGATAGTATTCGTTCTTTGGGTAATAAGCCCTAAAAATTAAGCTATTGGTCGAGGACATCGCTCTTGCAGTGTGACCCCGAAAAGCTTCAGCAAGAAATTATCTATCCTGTTTATGTTGGCACCGTTGTATAGGACCAGGTTGGAATACAAATGTTTTTACTCCTACTCTGGTGTTTGTATTCCAAGACAGCATCTAAGACACTGCCTCTCAAATCTTTTCCATTTGAGATGGGGCAACGTTGAACCATCAAACCAATCACCTAAACCCTACTTTCAAGTCGGCTTTTATGAAGCAACCGTTTTGTCAGGGCAAAGGCTCTCTAGCTCTGCAGCATTAATTTGTTTGTCAAAATACACATACTGATGCCAAGGTACTTTACTACACTTTTACTCGCCAGTGGATGCCCATTTATCCCTACAATCACCAGCTTGCACCAGTTCTTTCTCGTATCGCTTGTAGCTCCACTCAACTGAGTCCAAAAGAGTTTTTGATTTCTGAAGGTTGATTTTCAATTCCCAGTCATCATATAACATCGCTGAATATCATCGAAGTCACGCTGCAAAAAAGTTCTAATGACCTCGACTTTTGGAGCTGTGCAACTAATATAGCATAATATAATAGTAGTAGAATGGTGTTTTATTTGAATTTTTATCGTTATAAATTGAAGGAATTTAGTATTTTTATAAACAAATTTTAAATAAATTCAAATATTTTGGCAGACAATATTTTTCAGAAAAAAATGGGGAGACCAGGACCTATGTTTTGTAACCATCGCTTCGATAAAATTCGCGAAGAAACGTTGAAAAATGAAACAAAACTCCTACAATTTGTTTCAGTTTCCATCCTTTCCCGACGAATTTTATCGATGCGATAGTTACAGAACATGGGTCCAGGAGAGTGAAATAAAAGCCTGAAAAAAATGTGTCAATGTTTTGAATCGATTTAGGGCTATCCGAGATTATGCCCAATTTAAGGACCACCCAAATGTACATACGCCCACGAGCGTTGAATGGTTTTTATAAACCCTATCCACACAATAATTTGCAAAGTAAAGTTGTACTCGTAATGGGAATAATATCATTAATAAATACAATAAATTTGATAGCGTGATTGTTCAAGAAAAACCAAAGCCGATTAGCTTACAAATCTCAACCATTCTTGTTTGTTGCGAAATAACTGCAGAAGACCTACAATTTTCTACCGAATTCGAAAATTGGTCTGATCTCTTCCTCTGGTTCCTAAAAGACCATCTTCTAATGGAATTCAATCACACTCTTATTCTGGTTTTATTTTTTAAATTCCAATAATATGAAAAGACTTTTACATTGGTAACCATGAGACGCCGATATCATCAATATAGCTTAATGATAAAATTAAACTGCTTTCAATCAAATGTCAAATCAAATGAAACTTGTTTATAGTTGAGTTCTCCTGTCAATGATGTCAAAAAGTTTGTGCATTAAATAACCGCGGAGGAGTGTTTTTATAATTGCCACATAAATCGATAAACACAATTTTGTTATAATGAAGCAAATTATAGTTTCCGTTGAATAGCACTTCAACTTTTCAACAGCACATGCCAGAAGTGGCATAGTAACTCATTGATCATCATAACCTTTATTAAATAACTAATTAATCAGTCAAATATCAAATACACTTACATGTGTGTATGTAGGTGTGTATTATAACACTTGACATGTTGGATGAAACCAACTGTTAATTATATGAGATATAAAGCTATATACGTTAAATAATTGATAATAATTAATAAATTATGTATAATATAGGGTTACAACCAAAATTCCAAAGCAATCAATATCAAAATAAGTTCCTTCAAAAATGAGTAGGTATTTATTAAAGTCCTTCATTGAACAATTGATATAAAGTAGCAAATACCTAATTTACATCAGATCTAAAATAAATAAATGAAATTAATTCAAATTACCCTCAATCAGCTCTGTCGTGCGAAAAGCGAAACACAATTATTACGGATGCCGTACCCAAACCAAAATCCGCAGTAGATAGCTACATTTCTTCCAAACTTAAATGCAGCTTAAGCTACTGCCATAACAAAAAACAAAAAAAATTAGAAATCCTAGCTATTTTGATTCATCCTTCATAACATTTCCTGTTGGCATCAAAGTTAAATAAAAATAAAAAAAACCTTTCTTCCGACACCACTATGACCGAACTACCCTCGTTATATTGGTGTCATTAGTTTAATGCTGAGTTCCCTGTGTAAACCAGAAGTTCTCATTTTCTTGTTGCTGATGGTTGGTAAGAAAAATAATTTTATTTTTGCTTAGCCCCTGTCATCAGACTAATATTTTCGTACCTTTTTATAATAACAAGTTAGACCTCCGTTGATGACTCTGTGTGACCTACATTTAGATTTTTCCTTCATAATTTAATTAAATATTAAGCAGAAATGACAAAAACGTGTCACCATGCAACCAGTTGTAGGTAAAGATAGCTTCTGTCGTAATCGAGTTCGGTTTTTATTATAAATAACAACCTTTTGCACGAGAAACCCTGTACATATGCAATGAAAAGATACATTTCTTCGCTTAACTACGTACATTTACACAAATGTAAGATTTTGTCCATCCATAAAAGATTTCCTCAATGCAAAAGGAAAAAAAAACATATTTTTGTATTAGTTTAAGTCAGCAATTTTCTCTATGTACTTTATATGAAACATATCCAGGCCCGTTCTTTGAAAAGGATGACCCGAAAGAGTGAGTGATATAGAAATTAGCAGTGTAGTGTAGATATATGTTAAGTAAATAAGCTTTCTATTTTGTTTACTTAAGATTTTGGTTTGTGATGGGAGTCAGACTCTCTTTGGTCTGTCAATCCGGAGCCTGTTTGTTTAGATTGGGAAAATTGAATCCGGACTCGTCAGTCTTTGAAAATCATCCTGTAACTCACGCGCTATTACACGGAGCTTTTTGACGCTTGATTCAAAATCGACAGTTCTCTTTACTGTCCAAGCGGTTTGTATAAGAAAATACGAAAATACGGAAAGTGCTGCAAGGAAATGTTAAAAAAAAAGTCTCGGGAAACTTGACCTAGGACGCACAGGGCAACTGGTCTTCCATCTTATATTTTTTCTCTTTTGCAATCATTATGTTCAAAAAGAGTCCGATGCAAAGAATCATCGTCTGCACATCGAAACAACTTCAAATCAGTCTCATGATTCCGGAGTTTATATTCTGTTCATGCCTCACGACATCCCTGACCCCCCACTTTTCTTGTCCAGAAACTACCGTGAGACTGGTCTTAATCTTCCTAACCTGAACAGCGTCCAAAGCAACAGCGCGGAATATAAATATTTACCCCTACGACAGAATTCGATCAATGAGCTGGGAGGGAATCGGACTCAATTTTGACATTTCACTCATAATAAAAATGTCATTTTATTTCATATTTGAGCGAAAAGTCACGTGGATTATCAGAAACTATAAATTTGAGCCTTGTACGTAACAGGGAACTGCACCAAGTAGCTCGTCTTTCGAGTCACAAACATAATTCATTGCGCTCTTTTTCAAAAGAAGTGGGGGGACATGAGGCATAAACAAAATATAAACACCGGACTCATGAGACCCACTTGTTGTTGTTTCGATGTGCAAAGCATTGAAGTTGTTGTTGTTTCTATGTGTTTTGAGGCACTTCAAATCTAGGCACAATGAGACTCATGAGTCTGTACTCAATTTTCCCAATCTAAACAGGCTCTTACACATTAGATGTGTTCCCCACCGAGTTTCAAACAGTTAGAAACCCCCAGATTTAGTCATTTTTAGTAACCCCGTTTTTTTTAGCAAACTCGTTCTACAAGTGACAAGCTGTACTGTTTCGGACCAAAGAGAGCGGTCATGAGAGAATACAAAATTTTCCCTCCTTGCCAGATTTGCTCAGAGAAATTTCTTGTTGTCATTTCGCACTGGATGCCAAATGCCAGGTGTTCGTATGTCAATCTTGAAACAAATTACTGTTTAAAACAAAAATACAAAAAGCTAGGGTTACCGAAGTGTTACTTGTTTTTGGTAGATGTGCATAATTTATAAATTTTTTTATTTTTTGTTTTTTCATCAATGCATGTGTCGCTAAGCAATCTTTTTCCGAAGAAGAAAATTTAGCAATTCTTGTTTTTTGTAGTTTTTGTTTTCCTTTTTTAAACCAATTGAAGTTTTATGATTTAATATGAAATTTATAATATGTATTTGTTTGCTTAAGTCTAATTGTATTTATGCGCCTGCTTTTTTATATTCAATTTCCGGAGCAGTGATTTATTATATTGATTATTTTCTCAAAACAAAAATTATTGACTTATTATTATATTTGCAATCATAAGCCCAATGGGAGCTCTAGTCAAATATTTCTTTTGACGTAGTGCAAATTAGTGCCCAAACCACTGATCTCTATAATACACTGGATAGCGTATCGACACAATAAAAATGCTTCCATTTGAAGAATTGTTATATTATGAAGGTGACCACTTTTTTGTATAACAATATAACTGTAAAATAAGTTATACGAAATAATCCACTATGAAGACGTCAAATCTCCGTTCGTTGCTCCCCCCCCAAATCTGTTCGCTTAGATTGTTGTGTTTGTAATTTTATTTCACTCACAAATGGTTAAATGAAATGGAATTTCAAACGTAGAGTGTGAGAAGGAGGTAAAATCATAAAAAATCACAGACTATGTAATTGCATTCTATTCATCACACTTTTGTTTTGTTCAACTTGTTTACAAACTGAACTGATGAACGAAGTCAATGGTTCCCATCTACCTATTTACTTTTACCTACTTAAACACCTTTCTAATGATATAATTCTAGTGCCATTGGAAAATAATAGCACAAAAAAATGCACACAGTGAATAACTTAATGATAAAAAATACTATAACAAACTTCTACAAAGTTTTTCCCTTTCATATCATTGGTCTGTTTCTCTTTCTTCAGATTTACATCTTTAAAACACGTTTTTTTGTGTAGATGTAGACGTCAAATTATGAAGCCGACCACCTAATTGTCATCTTCAAATGGGTGCAAAAAAACTGTTATACATTATAAGGTATACACTATCCAGTGTATTATAGAGATCAGTGGCCCAAACTGATCCCGACATTTTGGCAGTTTTTCTTCTTTTTGAGAGGATTTCATCCCGAAACGTCACTATTTGACATTAAGTTTAGTGCGAAGAATTTATGGAACACACCTATTATTCAGACAAATTCACATTTTGTTCGAATTGACACTCATATTGCTCCGATTTTTTAAATGAATCTAAGTGGAGCTCAAATGGCATCCATTTGAGAAAATGTTCCCATCGACAAAAATCATTTTCTGAATGCATTCTAAGCTGCTGCTGCAAAACCTGTTTTCGTTCGAACGTGTGTCTGAATACTTAACAAAAACACAATAGTTTGGAGCTTATCGTGAATTCTCTCTTACGTTCTGTCTCCACTGGCAAAACCAAAAAGTATGCAACAGATTATTGGTGAAGGGGATAAAGCATGCTCTCTTTTTTTTCTACTCTCTGATCTTCTGCTTGGTACTGAAAGCAGATTTATGTTCTATGAGCTACTTATTAAGGCACCAACTCATAGAATTTGTTGCGTTCGTTATAGCGACGCACGCAACTGACATATCGATTAAATACATGTTTTCTTATGGGAACTGACCCATAAGCGACGCATGCATCAGCCGCAAAGGGCAGATGCATTGACAGCAACTTTTGTGTGCTTCATTGGTCCGTCGCATCCGGCAAACATCAACGAATCCGTTGCCACAACGTACGGATGGATTCTATGGGTCAGTGCCTTGTGAGCCACTCAAAAATTTCACTTTATGTTGTGAATCGTCTGATTCATTGAATGTTTTAAATGTGAGCCCCCCTAATTTTTTTGTGATAGCTACATGCAATGAGCTTATGTGAGAAATAAATACAATTCACATTCGTTTATTTTCTATGAATGTTAGACTGTCAAGGGCTTGTATATTTTGTGAATGATTCACAACTGCAAATTAATGGATTCATGCAGCTCTCTGGTACGCAAGTGATTCAAAACATTTGAAAAGTCTCCGTGTTTTATTGGGAGACGCATATAGATAAAGCAATAAAATTTCTCTTGGCAAACAACAACAAAGCCACTTGTTGCTAACTCACCTATATAGGTACACTTTATGGAATTTATGGTTGTTTTTCGAAGGAAATTTTTCTGAGCTAACTAAGCTTTTCCCTATAGAAAATCCAGCCCTGATTATTTTCCAATCTTACCTAAGTGTTGATAAGCTCACTAAATACAGTTTCCGTACAGCTCTTAAGTATAATTGCTTTACTCTTCCTAAATACCCTTAAGCCAAGACCAATCAGAGCAAAAATGTTTACCCTTCAAATGCAACTGTGGAAGCAGTAAAAGAAGACGACACCTAAATACTTTAAAATATAATGTGTTTCCGCATTTTCAAGGAGTTCCAGTTGAATTCTACACCATATCCATAAGTATATAAGATTCCATTCCAATTGAAATGTATATTATGTAAGTAAAGCATATTTTTGTATATCCTCAAAACGTGCAAACACAAGGAAATGCAGGACAAGCGAGCTTGCAATTTGCAATAAATTTGTGCATAGATATGTAAACTTTATAGAGAAAAACAAAGAAATAAAATGAAGTACTGGAAAGTCCTTGAAACTGAAGTAAAGGAGAGCATAAAATATAATAAATCATCATCATCATCATCAGTATCATTTTCATCATCATCGTCTTGTCTTGCTTGCCCGAAGTGAATCTGAAAAAAAAACTTTCATTGCTGAAATAGTGTTGAAAGAGAAGATGATGATGGCTCATTTAAGAGAGGGACAACTACACAACAGACACATAATAGTACAACAACAAAAAAAGTTAGTGTGTAAAACATTTTCGGGTGAAGCAGGACAATTTGTGCAGAGGCTTTAGTGACATTTTGATTGACACTGACATAAAATAACTTTTCTCGTTTCATTCTTCATGAACATCAGGCAATGAGGTATATAAGAATTTGATGTTCTTGGTCTCATTCAAAATAGTAAATCGCCTTTCATCACAGCGTCATACACCCCCTTCTAGCATAAAATCTACATAAAGTGCTATCATCAGCTAATGACAAAAGAAAATGACATTGTGTGACATTTCAAGGTTACAAACTCGTCTTTTATGCAAGAGTCCTTGTTTTGTATTTAACAAAAAATGGGATTTTCTTTGAATTTACACTACCAGCCATTTGAATAGGTTCAATCATTTTACCACACTTCTTTTTTTCTTGGACGTATATTGGAGAACCATTTGTTTGCACTCAGTTTGAGATATAAACTTGAAAAATATATTGTAATTACATACAGTTATTATTCGTGGCAAAATTACTGAACCTATTTAACTGGATGGCAGTGTTTGTGATAAAAATAATTACAAGATTTGGTTTAAGGATTCCTACATGCTGTGTGACTTAATGATGAATACTTAAATGCCTCCGATTAACTACTCAGACGGTCGGGCTTAAGAAAACGGTTTGAAATTGCCACTTGAGGTATTAAAACAAAGGAGCTTAAATATAGAATTATTAAAAGTATTCAGAGAAAGCATTTTATTTTAAAATACAAACATGAATGTACATAAATATAATGAAAGCCTGGTTGATAGAGTGATAGCTCTTAGAAAAGTAATTTTGTACTCAGCCTCTGTTCAAATTAGCCCAAGTTGTACGACCCATAAGGGATTTATTTATATTGTTGGAGGAGCAATTGCTTACATACTTGTTACATACATGTCTATACATACAAAACGTCCTTTTGTTAAAGTTAATAAACTGAAACAGAATGTTCTTGTCACATCTTGACCTTATAAACCATTAACTTAATTAGGTACATCTGGATTCATAAATGTTGTTTGTAATATTTAAAAGTTGATCGTTTTTATTTCTACTTTTACTTTTAATTCGGCTTCTTATGAAACAAAAATTATTGAAGAGAGTACACACATATCACCGCAAAGCAAATGAAGCTCCATATTAAGTAAATATCAGTTCGAAGTACCTAATTGTATAAAAGCATGAACAACCATTGATGTTTGACATTTGACACCAATTGAAATTATAAGAAATATAGAAAGCTACTTAATAAAGTGAAACAAACTATTTTAAGCTAAAAAGTTTATACATTTTAAAAGTCCGTGTCCATTTGAGAGTAAAAATACTGCAAGTAGCTCACAGTCATTAAATTAGCAAGCAGAAAGCAGAGGGGTTGACATCGGTACGAAAGACATTTTCGAGAGTTTTATGGTTAAGTATTCTCAAATGAACAAGGACCCTTATTTTGGCTCATACTATATCTAACGTCATCACATTATTCATATAGTGAATTTTAAAGTGAATAAATTACAGAAATAATTGTCACGCTATATCAGCAATTTTGCAACACGCTATCGCAAGGAAAAGTTCAAAGTTTGTCAATAAAAAAATATGAAATTTGATTTAAAAGCTTTGGGATGTAACGTTGTGAATTACTTAAGCAGTAAGTCAATCAATACAATTAAATACATATTATGATTCTAGAAATAAAATACATACATATCTACAAATACCTTCCCGTAAGAATGTAAAAAGTATTTTTTTTTTGACGTGTGGTTTCAATCGGCAATACTTTGTTCGAAATTGGTCTTTTTGACAGCTGTCACTTGATTTATGATCAGTTTGGTGTCCCATTTCACAATAAATAGACTTTCTCATGAACAATGTTTTCAAATCGCGAAAATTTATTACCAAAATTATGGTACTACTAATGAGGTTCGAATCCTGAGTAGCATTAGTTTGCTTTAGCTTTTTCTTTAACTTACAAGCAAACTACATGTGAACAGAGTCTAATCTGCGATAGCATACAGTTTGTTCTTCAATGGTGTCAAATTTGATGAGCAGAAGATTTGTTGATTTTTGAAAAAAACTCGACGGATCTCAAAAACGTTTTTCTCTCAGTGTTCATAGATCTCACAACTCTTCACAAAATTTACCTTTGGTTTAAAAATATAAAATTCTAAGAAAAATGTTAGTCAAAATCTAATATTTCTTAAACGTCAAACAAAATCACTTTTTCCATCTCCACATTTATATTTGAGCAAATAAGAACCTGGCTTACCAACGAAATGATTAATGAATGACAAATCGTTTTAACTTAGTAAAATTGAAAACAGAATGTATTGACAAATGAGCCTTTCATCTTATGTTGATTTCAAGAAATATAATATTCCTTCCAGCTGAAACCACCACCGATTACAAATACCTTGACATCCAAACCCTAATTTATTTTGTTTCCTTTATTTTCACTTAATTTTGTAAATAATTGTCTTTATATACCAAGTCGTTGTGTTACCTCCCTTTTTGAAAGATAAACGACATATAATTTACAAAATAAATCATTCAAGGAAGTCGATTGAATTTATATTTTTGAAAGCATATTAAGAACATTAATTTTCTACAAACAATATAGAAGGTAACCTGATGTAATAGGTTTAAATATAAGGAAATATGGTAACTTTATATACTGTGGGTTATATTTTTAGAAAAGGAAACCAAATAAATCAAAATCTAAGACAAAAACGTACTAAGCTATTCAATTACCTTCTTTAATTTTAAGCTTTCCAGATTTTACTGTCATTTTGACGAAATTACTTTTATTTTTGCATTTACTAAGAAAAATAACTTACTTCGGTAAAACTTCCTCGAAACAATTTTGTGAGCAATGTTAGTTTTTTGTCCTTTAAGAATTTCAAACGAGTCTACGAAGCTACAAGCTATACTGATAAGAGACGAGCTTTGAGATGATAAGTCAACTAAAGCCAAGACTAAAATGAATCGACGCGACAGCGACACAACAAAAGTTTTCTTTTTTTTATCTCTGCAAAGCTCATAAGAATAGCTCTGTGAAAGGACTAAGTGTAGGTACTTTAGTAGAAAATTGGTCCCAACCTATTTCAGTCAACTTATGTCGAAGATATTTCCTAACATATGTACATACATACCACAGTTCCCAAAAAGATATAGTTCCTTCTTTTTTTTTCTTAATTACCAGGTTTGCAAAATTTTATTTACTAAAGCATTCAAGCATATAAACACGCTTTTACCACATGTAATATTGTGTAAACCTGTATAAGTAATTCAAAAAGTCATTGATATACATTTTAAATCTTCTTTATAAAAATCTACCACTGATACATTCTAACGTTCGAAGAAAAAAAGGACAACAGAGAGAAAATTAAATAAACATGACAATTTTTTTAATACCTTTCAATCTCATTTGAAATGTAATATAATATACCTACAAACAAGTCCTGGTATTTAGGTATATAAAATACATTCTGTTGATTTCTATCGAACTCTAAAAGATAGCTTTTCCATCACTGATTTTAGCACTATATAAAATCGATTACATATCCTTTCCCCTGTTACCAATTCATGTGAGTTGACATTCTCATCTTATATGAGCCGATTCCTTTCAATATCCTTGTAAGACTTTAAAATAAAAAAATTTCACCTAAGAGCAGAAAACCAAAAAAACAGAAACAAAAAAATCCTAGAAACAAATCAACGTTAGAATAAAATATACATAGTTGACTGTTTCAACCCTTTTTTTTGTTGGTGCTAAGCAACGTGGAAGGAAAGTATTTTCATTTGTATGACCTTGGCGGTTAAGAGTTAAGAAAGTCTCTGCTCTCTGATTTTCCCTGGGTATTAAAAAGACAGCTAACACGATGATGGAAACGAACTAAAGAGAAATGTCGAAAACTTAAAGTAGTGTTAAATGGCAAAGGTTGTAAACATAAATTGTTAGAAGCTCTTCCATCATCATGCAGACCCTACCTACAAGTTAGTTCTAGTTCAGTTAAATTATTGAAATTCCCTCAGGGGTTGCTTTAAATAGAATTGAAAAAAATCTTTTGAATTGAAATCTTCAAAATTTGGGTTAAGAAATATTTTAATTAGATTTCTACATTAACATTTCTCACGGGGTTTAATTAAGTAAAAATTGTTCATTCTTTCTTTCTAGCTGTGGCTTTGCTAGTCGCTGCAAGGACAAAAGCATCAGGAAATAGGTTGTCATAACAGAACGAATGGAAGACCTTTCTAGCATCTCTGGGAATTGATTTAACCAAAACCATTTCATTACTTGTGGTGGTGGTTATGGTGAATAGGGTCTAGTGAAGCGATTTAGCTTAGCTGACTGAACACATTAATCATAGTGTAGCCGTAACTACTATAGCTCGTAGCAATATGTCAAGGTTTAAAGGTACGGCATCATTGCAATGTGAAATTTATGACGTAGTAATTGTAGATGTTGAACCAACTTCAACTTTAACTTCGGCCACAACAACATTCAAGAAGTTTAGCCAGTATCCCTAAAACCAGATACATAAATTATAAACGTTCTTATAATTAAAAAAAAATAATATTAATTTAACGGTTCAAAAATGTTTTTCCCGAGGTACTGCCTCTTGCGAGGAACTAACAAATCCTTTAAGAGTATACTTGGCATGAATAAGTGCTTCTCATCTAGTCGTTCGGACTCGGCAAAATATTGTAAATCCCCTCCATTTCTGCCAATAATACGTACACAGGAATGTTTGAGAGTTGTAAGTCATTAGGCCCTGGTTCTCCACGAGCTGTTGCGCCGGCAAATTTATTTTTTATTTATTTACTTCCAGTCGCCAAATTAGTCAAATTTATTTCAGATTCGATTTGATCAATTTAAATTCAAAAACAATTTCCAATACAAACAAAATTTGAATACTAGCACTGTAATTAATTCTTTATGAATATTTTGGACCATCTTCTATAAATTTTTAGAAAACTAGCATTTGAGTCATTTTTTTTATGAAAGTATACAATCAGGCATATATTTATTTTAGGACATTACAAACAAAAATTTGACTCAGTTCCTGACTTCGACAGTTTTTAATTTAAAAATTTAAAATTTGCTACCATTTTCTGACCTCAATTGTGAAGCGCCTGTTTAAATTAGAAAAAAAAAATAAGCAGTTTCAGTGAATTCAGCATCCCCAAAACATTTAGTTTACCAAATTTCATTAATTTGTATAAAGAATTGGCGTGGGAAATGATTTTTGTCGTTGAAATTCAATAAATGGACCACTGTGAGCCTGTGCCAAGTTATACATACGTAGGTAGTGAAACTTGGTTATTTTCAGAAAAAGTTTTGGCAACTTCAAACCTATCAGAATTCAAGTGAAAAGTTAAGCATCAAATGAAAAGGACCAGATTCGTTGCACTGCTAGCTATCCATTTTATGAGTGTTGTGGTGGCCTGGGTTTAAGAAGCAACGAAGAAGCATTAATTTTTGGTCAAAAATTATTTTTAAATACGCCATTAGGTGCCAATTAACTGCCGTGAACATACCGTAAAAATGAAAATATTCCAATTCCCTGGATTTGCAGATAAAGGCAGTAACGTACATTTTAGGTATAAAATTAGTGACAACTTTTGAAAAAATGACATTAATATGTCATGGTTTGCATACAGAGGGCAACCATGCAAACTTTACACCTAAATCTATACGTAATTGTGGTTTTGAGTATAGCATAAGAGCAGCAATTTTTTTGTTAAAAATTTATAGTTAAGAAAATAAATTTTGGATTTTTAAAAAAATATATGATTTTTTTTTTGAAAATTCAATATTTCATTCCACCAATAAACGATGCTTGTACAAAACGGAACAAAAGACAAGGAATATGCCTATTAATCAAACAAAATTCATGTGACGTAATGCTTTGAGCTACTTCTTTGTTGCTGTATATCTTCACCAAGATAGTTATAGTATAGTTAACCATTAGCATCAATCATTTCAACCACAACCTTGGCTACGCGACGTGCATAAGTGGAGATCTACCCCATCCCACATTGTGTACATTACATTAAAAGAAACATCTATATCTAGCTAGGACACAGTATAGCTGAAGACTGAAGATGCTTGTTGATTGATGCCGTGGTCTATTATATATGAAGCTTGTATAAACTGATAGACAGAATATAAAATTAATTATAAGCCCAAAAATTTCATTTCCGGTGAAAGCTTTGCAAAAATAAACCAAATATCAATTTAAATATTTATTTAAAAACACTTGAAATATCTCCGAACTCACATTAAATTGTAAAAGCCTTAATTTCACAAGCAACTCATAAAATTATATTAATTGCTTTAATAATAAATAAAATCTCGATTTTTTGAATTGCAAAAAAAAATCAAAAAGCATTACTAATTATACTTTCTCTCGTTTATTTTTTGCCGTTGTTATTATTACCATCAAGAAGTACGATCTTACAAATACCACAAATAAACTATGAAGTAAATGAATATATCATTTCAATTTTCTGTTTATTTACATATTAGTCAACAGCACAAAAATACCTTCAAAAAATCTGTTGAAATATCCTACTTGCTAAAATTACATTTTTTTTTATAAAATACTCAAAGGTTAAAGACCTCATTGCGAACATTAAATAATAAACAAACCATTTAATATTTTTATTTCCTTCACACAAGTCCTTCTTTTAACCCCATTTTCAGGTTTACGATCCTTATAAAATCTTAATTTTGACAAAAAAGCAAAACAAAATAACACCATAAGTGCACATTAATGTAGATAAATTATACAGTTTAAGTGTAGGTATCTAGGTATTGGCAATCTCTTCGGTAATCATAAGACATATATTTTTTTGTATAATCTCTTGTGTACCAATCCTAGGAATTTTTATTCACAGTTGAACCCGGTTACAAAATATTGCCTGAAAATTTAAACTTTTTAACTAAATAATTTTTATGGAGTTTTTTGCTCGATTAATCTTACTGCCTGAGGTCAAAATTTTCAATCTCCATTTATTTTAAAAGAGAATTAGTGATCATTAATGAATTAGTAATAATACCCGTTTGTCGATACAAAGTTCAACATTCACACTTGTGGTGTTATGTTTCCTCCGCGTAAAGTGATACTCAAGTGAAAATGCTGAAGTTAGGTTCTCAATACTTCTAATTAATGATTTAACCGATTAAGTTTGAATTTTGCAACTAATTATGCATACTTCTAAGAATTTTAAACAATATTACTTTTTAAAATTTTACAAAAAAAATATTGAAGTATTTTTTACTAATACTCTATTGCTATTCAATGTTTATAAATACAAAATTTGGTTATTTCAGAAGAAACTTTAATCAATAAATAAATAAGCTTAGTACATCTAACTGGATATAACTGTATTTTTAATCCATCTTTTTATTCAAACATTGTCTCTCATTTGGAATATCAAAACAAGAATAATTTTGCATCTTCCATTGTTGTGGTAATGTTTTTGGCAGCTAAATGAAAAGAGTGACAAGAAAATAAGATTTGGCAAAATTTCAGAAAAAAAAGAAATAAAAATTATATATGAAATGTATTGTATGTACTAGTACTTGTTTAAAAATGTGGATTTTTGTTAGTGTCTTGTTTAAAAATTTTCTTGTTCATATAATAATGAGAACATAGTTTATTTAGTATATTATGTAGGTACAGTTAAGCACGGATATGTATTTGAATAATTATATTTTTAATAACAAACAAATTGATTTTCGTGGAAAGATCTATGATTTTTATAAAATTGAATATACTCGTAAATTTATATGATTGGATGAATGTGTTTTGAAATCAATGGATTGAAAAATAATTTTACTTATAAACTGTTCAGCTACTAAGTATTTTAAACTTTTAAGTGCGTTGATGATTGATTTTTATTATAAGAAGAACTATCAATCGATTTAATATATTCAAATGCTGAGTGGCATGTGACTTAATAGAGAGATTTCAAACGTTTTCTTTCAATAACTATTTCAAAATTATACTAAATGCCTCATTCATGAAATTTCCTAGTTTCCGATGAATTTAGATTTGAACAGCCAAACGATGCGAAAACCTTTTCTTGATTAAGTGCTTTAACACTGACTCGAAATATGCGTGTGTTGAATTAGGTTATAAGAGACGTCCTTTACTTTGGTCGACATTTTTTTTTGCTAAAGTAAATTTTAAAGCTATCTGAATAATAATATGCTAATATTTTTTCATAAATTTCTATTTTCCAGCTGGTATAGCTTTTGGCATTCAAAAGCCAGATAAAAAAAATTCTAGTTAGCAGACCAAAGTGTCAAAATTAAAAATTTTACATCTAAAATTTTCGCTTTTGTTTTTAGCTTTTCGAATTTGAATATTGTTTTTGTTAAAATATAAATAACATTGGTAAAACCGTTTTTCCAATGGGTAATTTGTTTAGTATCGAGATTTTTTGGATCATTTAAGTTTGAAATCTTCTGAAATTGGTGGAAGATAAGCAATTGAAAACCTAGAAGTTCAGTAATTGAAAAATGTAATAAAGGAATTTTAACACAAGGAATTCAAAATATTGATAATTCACTGATTGTTAATTCACTGAAGTTAGGGATAGCAATTGGATTCCAATAAATGTTTATATGAACTGTTGGGTAAAGTAATCTCAATGATAATATACTTTTATCATTCCTTCTATTTTACTATTACATGCGCCTCTTGTTTTTCGGTTAAAAAGGCATGTAAGGGGTGCGGGGAAATAATTGTGTGGCTTAGGTCTATTTATAAGAACTACTAGTACCTACGTCCAGCCCTTGAAATTTGAGTGCTAAAAACATTATTTTCAAATTGAAATACACTAAAACATTGTGTTAGTTATTAAAACTTGAGCCTTGCCGACAAATTATTATCGATAGCAAGGTATTTGCGCCGGCCAGCCAGTTACATAGTTTTTTGCATATGCCCTTGATTGCGTATTTGCTCATCAAAAAATTTAAATTAATATTGATTGCAGGTGCAAGCGCACTTACCCCCCTTCATGTGCTTCAACTTTAAGCAAAAGCCAGTACAGCGATCCATCATTTAAAAGCAGTCCTAAGCGTGGAGATAAACTTAGCTACTAATTACTAGCTGCATTTTTCTGCATATCCATATAGACTTTGGCGAAAAGAATGACATCGGGACATTTCAACATTTATTTACCTTTTGCCATAATCTCACATTTTGTATAGAACTATCTTTTCAACAAACATTTCACATTTCTATATAAATATCGATAACACAATTACCATGGTAGTCTGGCAATAGCATATTTATGGGGACAAAAGTTAAATCCACTTAATTATCTGGACACAGCTTACTCTATATTGACATATAGGTGTTGTTGTATTTGACATTCAAATTGCTTTGTTTTGTTGTCATTTTTGTCAGATCATAATATTTTGACTTGCGAAAAAACGCAACTTTAATATGTATGAGCTACTTATTAATACTTTCTGCAGCACTGAACGCTGCCATCTGATATTCCAATTATTTTTCCAGTCACTGCTGGAAAATTGGATGATTGGTGGTTGGAAAAAATCGAAACGTCAAATTTAGGTAAAAGAAATATATATATGATGTGGTTTATTATAAAAATCCTTTTTAATTAAATAATTTTGTTTATTTTACCTGAATGAAATATTGAATTGAAACCCATCTTTTTTTTACAGCTTGGCAATATGAAGTTTAATAGACTTTTGCAGTGCAAATTTAACGATCATGTCTTATAACCTTTCCGATAAGCTAGAGACTTGAAAGCAAAGCAAAGCCTTATTTGAAACAAATTTATGTTTCCAATTCATTGAAAATTTGTGATTATAAAATTAGTACTCATCAGAAAGACCAGAAAGCTACAAATCGAATTGAATTTATTATAAAATCAGATAATTATCAAATTTTGCCGAAAATGCATTCTCCAAAAATAAGGAATGTGCTAAGAATATCTTAAGAACTTCAAATTTTAGTTAGCCTTGCTTAAGTCACATTAGTTGTTCTTATTTTTACTTCCAAGAAATACCAATCCTTGCTACTTTTGCCACTATGAACTTTATTCGTAGGTTTCTATCAATTATTGCCAGATAAACTCTCTCCATCATATCTAACAGTCTTCTTAACAAACTCTTTACCAATACTTAATAACACAGGTTTACAAATATCTGTTGACTTTTTGACACGAAAAATGAAAGATGTTTCTAGGCATACTTTGAAGTGCCTACAAATAATAAGAGATACATTTTTAGCAATGAAATTATTACAATCCCTTAATGTACTTATCCTTTTCTTCAAAATTTGGCTAAAATCAATTCAATATCCTTGTGACTCTCCGAGATATTCTTAGTAAGAGTGTGTGGGTTAGAATCCCAAAAACGAAATCCCGAAAACCCAAAATTCCCGAAAATCCAGAATACCGAAAACCCAGAATCCAGAAAACCCAAAAACGATGATGTGAATACACTTATTTTTACTTGTTTGTCGAGTCGAGACTTTATCGATACCGATCGAATTTGGCCGATCGAATTTGGCCTAAAAGTTCGTCAGAGAAATCGTAGTTACTTTTTTTTTTAATTTTGTATATGTACTCTGGATCTTGTGGTTTCGGGATTTAAGATTTTGGGTTTTCGGGATTCTGAGTTTTGGGGGATTTTGGCATTCAGGAATCTGGGTTTTCGGGGTTCTGGTTTTTCGAAATTTTGAGTTTTCAGTATTCTGGGTTCTTGGAATTCTGGAATTTCGGAATTTTGGGTTTTTGGGATTGTGTCCTTCTCCTTTAGTATGATATTAGTCACTATCACTTTTTGTTGAAAAAATTTACAATTCATTCAATATGACGTAATGACAGAAATATTTCAAAAACCAGAGATAATGGGGAAAGCGGCTCAAGAATTTAGATTCAAAAATAAATTTTAGAACCAATTCCACCTGTCCATTTCAATAATGGTGTATACCTACATATGTAATTAGTCTTTATTAATTTAAGGATATCATTACACTTTTGGACAAAGAAATGGAACAGTATTGAAGCCATCAATATGAGCTGAAAATTATCGGATTATATTCCTACCTTCCTACAGTAATTTCCTCTTGTCAAATAAGTTGGTATAATATACAACCTTAAGAGAATAACGAAATAAAAACATCTCAAAAAAACTTACTGCGGACGTGCTTTGACGAGAAAATGTTATTAGGATGTACAATATTCCAAATAAGACTTCCAAATCCTTGGACAAATAAGAAAAACAAACAGAAAAAATATAAAAATAAAAAAGAACATGGCATTGCCTTCTCACCAATTAGGGACTTCTTTGAAAGAAGTGTGGAATACAAAAATAAAGCCAATTGAAGTTGTTTTTATATTTTTTTTGTGTTAACTTAAAGAATACTGAAAAATTTACTTTTATATTAGCAAAAGGTAGTTTTCATTTTTGTAATTTCCCAGAAGTCCTTGCCTTACTTATTATTAAAACAGAAATGTTAGTTTTTGTACAGGTGCCTTATTGTTGAGTTACTTTAATTTTTTTTGTCTTCATTTACCTCAAATTAATTTGAATAATAAAGTTTAAGTTATACTCTTTCCATAATTGAACCTGTATATACCTGTATTGAACCACAAATTAATAATGCTTACGAGTCAAATTTTCAAATTTCAAAAGTTAAATTTTACAGATTAAAACTACAAAGGCACGTAGGTATACAAATATAAGTTCTTATGTGTGTATACTTTCTACATGGAACATGTCCCTAAAGCAATAAATTGGTATTTGACTTAATAAGGTTTCAAATTTGATTTATTTTCTTAGAAATACCAACATATACATATGTAATGCTTTTTACATAAATTACACACTTCTTCCTCATTTATAAGATTTTAAGGTTAAAGTACATAAGTTCTATGAATGCTGTGAGAATTTGAGGGAGAATTTTTGTGATTATCTTAAAACTAATAAACCAAAGAAAACTATCAAAGTAAATTGTTTCTTAATTGCGTTTGGTTTGTTGTTTGTAAAAGTTTATATATCAAAAACGAACTATATATAGACCAAGAACTGTGAGTTTCCTTTAGAAATACGTAAGTTCCCCTTATTCAAATTAAATTATACTAAATTTTGTCAAATTTTCAAAATGGGTTGGTAGTTGCAGTACCGGATCTAAGATTTTTTGTGGGGGGGGGGGGCTTGAAGCTTCCATAATTTTAAAAAAGACTCAATCATATACTTGAAAATAATGAAAAATACAGTTAGGGGGCTATTGCACCCATGGCCTGAGATATTTTTACCTACAATTCTTGTGGAAAAAATATCATATAAATAATTGTTCTCTTAATATGAACTTATCTCAATCAGAGCAATTAATAAAACGCTTGGCTTAGTTTGGGAGAAAACTTTTATGGGAGCGGCCATTTTCTTTTTTAAATGGTGACTCCTGCAACAATTTACAGCCACGCAATTTTTTTCTAATTGTAATTGTAATTGTAATTGCATCGTTTTAAGGCAGCCTTTGCAATAGTCAAAATATCTTAGATCGGCAGAAACAATCTGAAATAAAAACTTTAAATTCAATTTCGAGGACATTATACGGATCGTAATA
Source organism: Dasysyrphus albostriatus (assembly GCA_946251815.1). NCBI lineage: Eukaryota > Metazoa > Arthropoda > Insecta > Diptera > Syrphidae > Dasysyrphus > Dasysyrphus albostriatus. The sequence continues at coordinate 148,488,842 of OX276336.1, forward strand.
AACAAAAATTATATGATTCATTTGCTCGAAAACATTTCATGCCAACTATAGATACCAAAGTATTAATTTGGCACTGGAAACACAGTTTCAAAAGTTTTCTGATGGACTAAGCTGTGGTCAAAAGATATCAACAAACGAAATTAAGAAAAATGATAACATTCATCACTCTTGTTTTCAAATTCAATAGGATCCTTAATGATGATTTCCATCGGTATCGGTAGCTATCGATGGAATTCGTTTATTCATTCAATCAGCTGAAAATAATAGCATGCCTTACTGAACATTTAATCTGAAAGGACATTTTTAAGACAAACGGTAACATTTTTTACTCAATAAAGACACCTATCTGAATTAAAAAAAAAAAAATAACGAAAATATCAGATGTTGTCCTTAAGCTCCTCAAGGGCATTTATCGTGATCTGCGGGAATGTTTTCCAACGTGGGGCCCACGCCCAACAGGGGGTCTTTACGATTTTAAAGGGGGGCAATTTTACATTACATACAACAGTTTTAGATTTCAAAACCAAATTAGTGCGAAGAAGAAAATATCTCGCTTTTCCCACCGATTTATTAACAAAGAGAACGCAGACTCAAACCTGGCTTGTTCAAAATGTTTTTTGAGTCAAATTTGTTAACTCTTTTTTTCGGCTATTTTGTAAAGAACAAAATGAGGCCATAAGGGACTTACTGCCTGAACAGAATGGGGGGTGGAGCTGCAATAAATATCAAAAACGAAGATATTTGGTTTTTCTACGTCTTTTGATATGTCAGAAATTGTATTTACAACTCAAATTTTGACAGGTTTTACTGACTCCGAAAATGTGAAGTGACATAGCTAGTTTATATTTCTTGAGCGCTGAGTATTTTTCCTTTGTTTGTTGACAGAGCAGGAGAATAAAATAGGAACAGTATTCCCCACATTGATGTCAAAAGAACTCTCTTTTTCTTTTCTTCTTATGTAGGTTACAGCGACAAAAAATAATCAAACAAAAAAATCCGGCTCATATTTTAAAAGGAAAAGTGAGAATTTACGTGTGGAATTCTGTTCATATTTCTGAATACTGCAAGTTTTCTTAGATCTAAGAAATATAAACTGACTAACTGATACCACTGTACACTTGATGTGATTTATGATTTTGCTGATTTCTTCCTCAATTTAAATCATTCAAGTTTTAAGTGCACATTTCATGATTTTTGACGTCTTGGAAAAGTTCTAATAGGGAATAACATAAGAAAGGTTAGGAAACACTGATCTAAGGGCTTGAACAAAAATACAAGTGTTTTTCCATTTCTCTTAGGTCTTGAAAAAATATACAGTTTAAATAAAAATTCAGTAAAATCACTTTGGATGAATACATTTTCTGAAGCAGGCCATTAAGAATAAAAATAAATATCTTTTTTAATCCAAATATAACATTTTACAAAAATTTTGAGATATTAAAGTTCAAAATTTTAAGAAGTTTGCTCTTTGGCTTCGACATTAAATCCAGGAACAAAAATACAGACAGACAGATAGACAGAATTGTACCATGTACTTTTTTCATGTTCTCTATCATGTCATATTTGAGTGTTATCTCGAAATTTTTTCTTGCACAAATCCAAAACTTGCCCTATGCCCGCTATCATAAAAGGTCCTTTTTTTGGAAATCTCTGTTCTGGTTTCCTGGTTGGAAATCTCTCCAAATTTTGTTAATACCCAACATCTGTTTTTTGTTTAGTGTCTTTGAAGCTTAGGAAAACATTAGCTAACATAAAAAATTATTAAGTCCTTTTTTTTTCTTCATTGAATTTCTTAGGGATTGAAAAAAACGCAGCCAATATGCAAATTTGTAAGCCCCACTTTCATTTGCTTAAATTGCTTAGCCCTAACTTTGATTTTTTATCCTTCTTTTGTTTCAGAGGGCATGGAACAAATAGAGCCTGCATAAATTGAAATTGCTTTGCTGCATCTGTGTTTTTTCATCCCATTTCCTTGGGGCTTGAATAAAACATACTTTCATGCAAGTTTTTCAGCCCCAACCACACATGCCACACAACTAACATAACAAATTTCTTAGCCCTAGTTTTGGCTTTTTTTTTGCCCCATTCTCTTCCGACTATTACAAATATTATTTTTTTTTTTTTATTGGAATAGGGCAGGTAATGTTTTGTATTTTGCTATTACGTTCATTTAACGAATTGGTTGTGGATAGCTATTTTGCCATGCTTTTAATAAATTTCAAACATTTTTCCTAATATCCTTTGGAGATTTTTGGAAATTTCAAAAATCGGAGCATATTGATGAATTCTGAGATCAAATTCACATTGAAAGCATCCAAATCCTCTGGGAAAAGTACATATTTTCTGTTTATTTCTTACGAAATTCTGTCAACTATTATTGGGAAATGAAATCGTAGAACAATTCTAGCATTCCTACCTATACATACCCTTCTATTGGGTTTTAAGGTGTACTTACTAACCTTCTCTATTATTTTGCATTACCTTCTTTTTTTTCAGGAAAAGAAAATTATCTTGAATTCAATTTCAGGAAGAAATACATCACGCAGTGAACTTTCTTACATTCGAAATGAGAATTCTCATCCTTCAACTAATTGATTTCAATTCATTCTCTCCAAAACGATTTAGGAAGCAAAGCTATTCTATTTTGTGTATAGGTACTCGTTGCAGAGAAAAGTCAATCTTATTGGTTGGTGGTGGTCTGGCTGTTTTTCAAGGAAAAATGAACAATTTTATTCAAGCAAAATTGAAATTCCCTTCTCTCGCTTTATTTTTCTATTTTTCTTTTTTTTAATTTCTTACTTTTAATGTTGATTTCTGCAGAATTTGATTTTATTTGAAAAAATACACCCCAACCACCCTTAGTTGACTTAATGCATTTATGTATTCGAAAGAGGTTGAAATATAAATAGTTTATTTTTCCTGTATTTTCAACAAAAAGGTAGTTAAAACAATGAAGTTATTTTGAATTTCAATCAATTACTATTATCTACCTTCTCCGAAATGCATATTTTACCCTTTCTTGATGAGAAACTCATATTGTAGAAGTGATATTTATTACCCTTGATAACAACGTGAGCCTTGAAACTCAATTTATTACTCAGTGGCCAGCCATATTACTTCTGCCAACACCAACTGTGTTATAAAGCAGAAAATAGTGTGCTTCATTGTGCAATTCTACTGAACAACATGTATAATTGGATTAAAACAAATATATCTTTGCAGCAAAAGTGTTGATTATTATCTTCTGTCCATAACACCCGCTGCATGCGTCGTTGTTGCGTCGGTGGACGTCGTCGGGGGTTGTGGTTTTGTAATATACATGGAGGAGCGAGCTGGCTATTTATATAGCTTCAACTTGCTTGTAACCAGGCATTCTGAAGCTTTATTTTATTGTGCGGATATTTACACGAAAACATCGGAAACCTTACCTTACCTGGAATCCTTATAATACAAAACTCATAAAATGGAGCATTTTTTTCTTACACAGCCATGCCACCGCCGCCGTGGAATATTAAATGAAAGGACGAGCAAATAAAAATACTTCATGGCGGTCTATACCTTTTAAAAGCGAATACCTAAATTAAAATCCTCGTATAAAGGTATTTTAGAGTTTCAATAGGGTAAATGAGATTAAAATATAATTTCTACCAGTTTATAATTACTCCCTTTTGATTGCACATACATATGGTATGGTATTTGTATGTATATGAATATTAATAGAACAACAAAAACGTGGAAAAAGCATTCTATATTATGTACTTACACGATAAAAAGGATTAAAAAAAAGGTTGCGATAAAAATTAATTAAATGAAAAACCTGAATAATCCCAGAGTGATAATAAATGAAAAAAAAAAAAAATAAACATATGCATTCAAGTGCGAGACTCATACAAAATAAATACCTTATATCTGATTGTTTTTTTTTTTTAATTCAAATTAACTGATTTCATTAATCCATTAGTTAAACAATCTAAATACAAATTCGAGGAATTATCAAAACAAAATTAGTTGGAAAATGTCGAAGCCATTAAAATAACTCATGAACAGATTGTTTGGAAAAAGCCTGTCAATTAAGAGTGCCAATGAGTACTTAAATACATGCATGCAAACATACATATGTATACTCGTATGAAGTACTTATTATTTCTGTTCATTGAAAATATTTATGTTGAAAAAATGAGCTAATTTATGCATTATTTGGTGTTGAAATTCATATTGCCTAACACCTTTTAAAGTAAAGTTATCTGTGTTTTACTATGCACTTCATTAGTTGATCCGGATTAACTTTTAAATATGTTTTTCTACATCAGGATCAAGTTAAATAATTTAAACTTTAATAAAACTGTTTTGGGTCATATATGTATGAATATCACAGCTATCACTGAGATCTATTTTTTATACTATTAGTATCTAGTATGGAAAAGATCATGTGAATCAAAAATTAAAGTTAGTCTAGAAAACACACTTAAATCCAAGAAAACAGTCCTCTCTAAGACTTCAAGTCAAAATAGAATATTTCAAAAGAATATTTCCTTAACTGTTGTGGAACTAAAGTATACATTAGGTAAAAGTCATAAAATATGAAATCAAAAATATGCTCTACTAGATCACACGAACTTGCTTTGGTGGTTCAAGGCTAACGTGAAGAAGTGTGGAAAAGTACTAAAATAAATACATTTTTATTTGAACTTTTTCGCTTATAAAAAACAAACTTTTGTTTTGGAATGCATTGATTAAATGCACTTGCGATTTTCTGCAAGTGATAATTCATTCGCAAAAACTAGAACACACGAGTTTTAATGGGGAAATCATTAATAAATAGAATGCTTTAAACCGAATTTTAAGCAAATCACTTCATTGTTTACAATCATTGCAGTGCAATCATTCAAAACTATCACTAAGTTTCATTTTTTTAAATAATACTATCGCCATGTTAAAATAATAAAGCAACAACTAAAAAAATCAGTTTTGAGTTATAAAAGAAGGGTCGTTATTCCAATGAACTGAAATGTTGCTTGGAGGTAAGAAAATTTGCCAAATTATAACATTTTCTTGCTCGTGATATACACTGGACGTCCAGTATTACGAATGCCGATATAACGAATGTCCAGTATAACGAATCACCGTTTGAAGTCCATTGATATCTCTAAATAACGAATAATGAAAAATTTTACTACTCTATATAACGAATGCTGTTCAATTTCAAGGAAAAGAAACAAAACAAAACATGAGAATCGTTTTTTCTTTTCTTACAGATCTCAGTAGTTTTTTTCTGCGTTTGAAAATGTTTGTACATACAACAAAACGGTTCATGTAGGTACCGTTGGTTTTTTTTTTGCTTACAAGTCTGGAATTTTTTCGCAGATGTTGTTTCTTATTGAGTAGATGCAGTTCGAATTTGTTTTTAGATAAGTTTTTTTGTTTGTGATAATCAATATTTAATAGAAAGTGAGTGTTTTATTTAAACATTTCGTTAACTAAATTTCTAAAATGAAGGTAGCTCGGAAGCGCCTGTCTATAGCTGAAAAAATTAAGATCATTGATGAATGCAGTGCTGGAGTTCCCCTTAAAATAATTTCTGAGAAATATAAAATTCCGAAGTCTAGCATCTGTACAATAAGGTCCCAAAAACGATTGCTTCTGAGGAGTCTCAATGCAACCAAAAGTGGAACCTCTGAAAGGCGGTCCCTAAGGAAAGGTGAGTATCCACGAATGGAAAAAAAACTTTTCGAATGGTTCCTCCAGCAGCGCGAAAATCATATTCCTATAAGTGGCTCCATACTAAAGGCTAAAGCTCAAGCCCTACACAAAAAGTATTCGACTGAAAATTTCTTCGCAAGCGATGGATGGCTCACTAAATTTAAAAAGAGATTTGGAGTTCGTTTGCTCAAGACAACGGGAGAAAAGTTATCTTCACAAGCTGAGTTTGTTGAACCCTTTAAAAAGTCATTGGCAGAAATAATTGAGCGACATCAACTTTCTTTGGACGCAGTTTTTAATGCTGACGAAACAGCACTTTACTGGAAAATGCTGCCGGTTTCTACCTACGTACACTCTAGGGAAGACACAGCTCCAGGACGAAAAACTTCCAAGGAACGGGTAACGTTTTTAGCATGCTCCAATGCATCGGGATCCAAAAAAATTAAGCCATTCATTATTGGTAAATCCAAGAATCCACGTTCATTTAAAAACAAACAGTTGCCAGTCAACTATGGCCATACTAAATCTGCTTGGATGACGGCCACCCTTTTTAAAGATTGGTTTTTTATGCGTTTTGTTCCAGAGGTATGTTTGAAGACAATTCAGCATTAAGATACATTTGCATTCTTTTATTAGGTCGAGACATTTTTGGATTCAGTTAACTTACCTAGAAGAGCTCTTCTTTTGCTGGACAATGCACCAAGCCATCCATCAGCAGAAGACCTAATAAAAGAAACAGACGATGGGCGAATTTGGGTTGTTTACATGCCACCAAACGTAACAGCTCTAATTCAACCAATGGATCAGAATGCGATCCGCTTGGCAAAATTATTTTACAGGAACAGTTTGCTCACTAAGATTGTTAGCTCGAGGGTTACAAATGTTATACAATCACTGAAGGAGCTGAACTTATTCGAAGCTGTGTCACTTATCGCACTTTCGTGGAAAAAGGTTTCACCAGTGTCTCTCAAAAAGTGTTGGCGAAAAATACTTGATGGAATAACACCAGAATTCGAAGAGGAAGATAACATTCCATTGGCTGCTCTTCTGAGAGACGAAGAAATGGTTTCCATATCTCAAACAGTCAGACTAGTAAATGAAGCTTTTCCAGAGGTAGTTTATGATTAATAGTCTTTTTTTAACGATACTTTAGCTCATTCAACTCTTTTTTTTTAAGTCATCTTTTACGGTTGATGACCTGGATGTTTGGAATAGAGTCGAAGAAGGTGAAGGCCAATTAGTTCAAGAAGAGGAGGATGAGACAGTCATCAACATCAACGAAGACGAAGATGATGACAGAGGTGCTGATGGGCAAGTTCGAATGACCAAACACCAAGACGCAATCGAAAGCTTTAAAACGTGTATTAAATGGGCCGAAGAAAACCAACGAGATTGCTTCAAAATATTGAATCTACGGCAGTTGCAGGAAGAAGCTGTCCACAAGTGGTATGAACAAACCAAAACCTTCAAACAAACTCAAATAAATGAGTTTTTTTCTTCTCAAAATTGATTCAATTTGTGCGATTGTAAAAAGTTGATATAATAAAAACTTTTTAATTATTTGTACATATAATGTTTTTTTTTTAAGTTGAAAAAATTGGTTTCGATATAACGAATCTTTCGATATTACGAATTGGCTGAACATTATATATTTCGTTATACTGGACGTCCAGTGTATGTACATGTATGCATTCATACATATATATACATTAGGGTGGCGCTTATTTTTCACATTTATTTTTAAACAATATTTTATTTGTAGATACACATTTGCATACATGTAATACTAAAAATGTTCCTTTAAAATGTTCTTAGAATTAAATACACAAAAATATTTTTTTTTAATTTCAGGCAGCATTTTCTTTTTACCTCAAACAATTACGGGAGTTTTTCTTACATCCATGTCTTTTGATACAATTTTTCTTAACCTTCAGTCTTTTGCATAAGAGCACGAACCTGGAACAAAGTTGTGCAATTTATTTTCTAAAAAATTACAAACAAATTAAGTCCACTGCCAGATCAGACGTTTAAACTAAAGTGTTTGGTAATGGGTAATAGTCATTCATGAAATATTGGGGTAAATAAAAACAGTTTTTTTTTCTTTTTTATTCAAAACATATTATTTGTTTGAGCACAAACTTCTATGCACCATGTTAATAACAGCCTAGTTGAAAATTGTAATTTTTTTTTAATGTTAATTAATAGCTGGTTCAAATTTTTGTACCTAGTTGGATTTTTAGCATTTGAATGGAAGTTATTATGTATTTACATTAAATAGTGTCAAGATCCGCTAGTTTCAAAAATCAATCCAGTTCCAAATATTTTCTTTAAAAATCTAAAAAAATATATAATTACAACAAGCCGAGGTTATTATTTTTTACAAAATTAGAAGCGATTCTTCTCAACGTAATAAAAATTATCTGTTTTTTTTTTTTTTAATTTTGTTTAAATCTTTCCAATATCTTTCTTAAACTCCGAATATTTTGAGTTTTCACTCGACCCCACATAATTTAAAAACAATGATGAAGGCGTAGGGTTATATGATAGAAGAAACCAAATTTTGAAAAAGCACATATTTTTCTGGGAATAAAAATTTAAAAATTTATATGGAAATTTCAAAAAAAAAAAAAAACGAGAAGTGAAACTGAAATGTGTTATATGAAAAACTGCAACAATAGAAATTGATTTTTTTTTGACGGCTCGGGGTTATTTTTAATTTTTATAGTTTTTTTCATTCTGTAGTTAGGGATTAAAATTCAAGTACAGCGATGTGAAACTCGTGGAAATAAGACCCTTCATCCGGATTTAATTTTCCAAAATAAGGGAAATTACTGTCAAGGACTCATTTTTAATGACATTTATTTGGCCTTCTTTTGGTAAAAAACACACGAATCGAAAAGGTTTTTGAGACCTGTTAGAATATAAAGTTATGAATTGAGGTAACAAGAAGTATCCACAAAGGTGAGCATGAGATTTTTTTTTGCTGGTTGGTGAAGTAATTAAAGTCACCATACCGATTAAACGAAAGCACAATTGTTCCAGCGGCCATATTTAAATACCTCTTGATGTATTTTTTATCACACACTTTTTTGACACAAATATTAAAAGAATGCCAGATAAAGAAAAACACGCGAAATTTTTTTAAAAAAAGCAGAGGTAAAAACTATTTGAACGATGTTATCGGCTCGAGGTATAGTTGGTTACTACAACTTTGCAACCTTTAAGAACTAAGTATCTTAATTTCTTAAAAAAAGGCTCCGAAATTTGAATGAAATAATTATGTTTTTATTTTTGATTCGGACAATTATTCTTGGTAAACAACACTTCCGCAATTCAGTTCTTAGTCGTGACTTTTTCATCAACAATTTATCTGGGATAGAGAGTAGGAAAAATAAATTTGAAAAAAAGTTTTAAATATATTTTTGGATTTGAATAAAAATTGAAAATTCTATACCTATTCAGAACAAGGCTTTTTATTAATTTTTAAAAATCGGTTAAAATCAATAAAAGCCTTTATTTCTTCATATCCAATGTTACTTTTCTTGTGTATATAATTATGTCCATTTTCACGTTCATATATGCATATTTTTTTTGTAATCACTAATGATTTTTGAAGTATTGTATGCACGAATTCATATCAGAAACTAAAGTGTCCTACACTTTCTGATGGAATAATTTAAAGAAGTGATGCTTTTATGTTTTTTAATTGAATTATTTGGTGTGTTTGAATGTATAGGAACTAGCTTAGTTTTTTCTTAATACCATACAAAGTTGTTTGCAGGTGGCTTCAAAGAAAGACATATTTTGAATATGTGATTGGTCTTATAATATATTCAAAGAAAGTCATTTTTTTGTGTATGGGTGTTTCACAAAACAAATGACAAAAAAGGTAGAGTGTTAAGTTTGTTTCATCCATTTTCTCTTAAAGATGGTCAATTAAAAAAAAATCCTTTTAAATGAAAAACAAATCAACAAAATAAAAGGGTAACGCCAAGGCTATTCTGCAATTGGTTACGAAATCTCAAAAACTAAAATGTGCCATTTGAAATTAAAGCTTTTCATAATCTTGCATTGAAAAAAAAAACAGACTTTTAGCAATCTCAGAAAATTGAAATCCCGCAAACATAAATCTCGCAAATCAAAATCTAAAATTTATCGGGAGTTCCTAACTTCCGCAAGACAAATGGAGTGCCTTACTTTCTTACTTTGTTGTTTATAATTGTTAGGTTTTACAGTAGACATCGATATAGTGAAGTAATAAAAGCCAGACCGGGTTACTATTTGGAAATTTTATATTTTCCAATATTAAATGCTCGTCCAAAACACAAAGGGAGAATATAGCATACACTTCAACATTTGGCTGAATTTGTTTTCACAACTATCTTCATCATGTGTAACAAAAGTAAAAATGTGAATAAGTGTACAAAATACATGAATTAACGGTTAAGTTTTTTTTAAAGTCAGTCGACATGCCGCAGGCACTTTCCATCTGGAAAATTCCTGTTTAATACTGAGAAAAATGTACGTGTGTCCACTGTACCGAGATAAGTATTGTTCACTATTGAGACTTGAGAGTATAGTATATACAAAATTGTATTCGTTCACTTAACTGGGTTATTCACTCTTCCAAGGTTCACTAAATCGAGCGTCTACTGTATTTCAATTGTTGTTAAGGCCTAGTACATACCTCCTCGTGAAGTGAACAATGGCCAGTGGGGAAAGTGATTTTTTGAAATTTCGCACTGGTACAGACCGTCAACTGTTCACCAAGAGTTCCTGTTCGTCCTGAAAGAGAATTGCTCGTGAAAACGTGTTTGAAAACTCTCTACAAAGCTTAACGGGCACGTTCATGGGTGAACTAAAATGCAAATTTTGTATGGATTCACGAAATGATCAACAAGAATGTATTAGGCTTAAGAGTGTTGTGGAGTTAAATAGCGATTTCAAGGAAAAGATTGTAAAGCGTGCAATTGTCCGATCAAAACAAGGAAGGTGTCTATCGATAGAAATAAATACTTGTTCTTTAGGACATCGTTGGGAAAAACTATTTAATTTTGTGCTCAGTTATTTAATTAAAGGCGTTAAAAAACTGAGATTATGGTGAAAATGGCTGTTTTGCAAAGCGAATGTAGATTACACTATAAAACAAAAAAAAATTAATAACATAAAATTGCATACTTTTATTAGGACAGTTGAAGAAAATTTTTAGTTATGTACCTAATAAAAATTTTAATAATACAAAAAAATACTTGTAAATTTAAAATAAAAACACACATTTTTGGCTAAAATTTTTATACCTACCGATTTTTTTTGACAATTTTTTTAGTGCATTAAAATTCAATTTATTATTCACAAGTTTCACTGATTTTTATTTTTAATTCTTAAGAGGCACTTTTGGCAAAAAGTTCATATAAATTGGGAAGATAAAATCAGTTGCTTTTACAAAATGTTTTTTTTTAAGTACAATAATACGACTACAAGTAACCAATTTGTAAAAATACATAGTTTTATAAAACAAAATATCTAATAAAAGTGATAAAAAACCGGTTTTATACATCGGCGGCTTTCTGTCAAAACCTTTTAAGTCTTAAAATGCCATTTTAACGTATTTTAGGTCAAAACAAATCATTGAATGAAAATATCAATGTCTCGTAACTGTATTTGGTTCCATCAATCAGTTTCAAAACCTTTTACGGTCTAAGAATGCCATTTTATTAACTTTAAAACCAATTTTTTGTGTCTTATAATCAATTTTTCAAAACGATGTTTTGACAGAAAGCTGACGATACGCAAAACAAAAGTTAGCAAATGACTGGTTTTGTTCAGTTTGGTCCACTCTAATGAGTACGAAACAAACATAGAAATTGTGCTATGTATAAAACCAGGCAAATTAAAAAAAAAACTTTTTAAAAAACAATAAAAGTTTAAGAAAAAGTTTTTCATTTCCAAGTTTCTCTTTTTCCATTTACATGATTTTGTTTCCGACGCAAATTTAAATGGTTTTTCTGACCACTTTTTCGAATTTTGGTTTTTTATCTAAAACGACAGCGGGGTCTCAAAATTCAATTTTGGAGAATGGCCCGGAACAAAAATTACTTCTTTCTAAATGCTTTACAAGATCCACTGTACCCATTTTGAATATAAAAAAATCCCACACCCGCCAAGGTACATAGATATGAGCTACTAAATATTTGTCTGCATATTTCGAATCAACCCTTAATTAAGTTCCTGAAATTCTAATGGTTGATTTAAATTGTTTCTATTAAATTTACTCAAAGAACATTTTAAACAAGTAGTAATTATAAACTTTGTCTAACTTTACACATCCACCCAACTCCAAAAAGTTAAAAAGTTATTAATAAACTTTGTTTAATGTTGCCTTAAAGTTGTCTTTCTTGGAGAATGGCATTGGTTGTCTAAGATTTGCTTAACTTGACATTTTATTTCATTAAATAAGGCATATTTCAAACTATAAAGGACTTTCAAAAAACTATCTAACTAGCCAACCAATTAAAAAATCTAATAAATAAGGCTGTTACATTTTAATTAGCTATTTTAAAAAAATATAAGAGAATAGCAGAGTAGGAATTTAGAATTTTAAACATTTACTTATTTAAGAACTTGATTTATATTGAAAAAATAATAATACAAATTAAAAACAAAAAGTGATATTAATAAACCTACTTCTGAGAACTTAAACTTATTTTTAAAGAAAAACATCTAAATCTGCGATGATCAACAAAATAAATTTTCAATCTTTAAAAATCTTTTACCTCATTCGTTTTATTAGTCATCAGCCACAAAAATAGACAAGAACGAAAAAATCCGACATCAACAAACCCGGCAGGCAGACAAAGACAAAAACCAGAATCCCTTAATAACGTCAATAAAAAAAAACCTTTTCTTAATTTCCATTACCATTAAAAGCGTGTCAGAAATACCAATCTATATACCCTCTCCGCTCTTACTATATGTATAAAGCATACAGATCACCTGCCATATATTTCTTTAAGCAAAATATTGTGCAAAATTTTCTTCTTCTTCTTCAAAGATATTTCAAATTAAATTGCCTCTCACAACCACATACAGAAGACCATCGGATGCGATGAGAAAAAAAATGTAATAAATTTAAAAATTAAACAAATTGCACAACAAATAAAATAAGTCAACAACACAACAACTTTTGTATAGAAAATTTTAAGCGCAGAAAAAAATTTCGGGTTATTCGTTCGATGTCAGCTAAAAATAAATTTTAAAACTGTCACCCCTTTTCAAAACCGAACAAAAAATCTTCCTGAAAATACTCAATATACACTCGTATACAGAGTGTGAGAAAAATTAATTTTAACTTTCTAATTAGCTTATGATTTTTTTGGCGTACATACATGTTAATTTAAAATTTAAAATATAAAAATACTTTAAAAGTGTTCCTGAAGTTCTTAAAGCTTTCCTGTTTTGTTTTATATTTGTTTGCTTGTTTTTTTTCTAAATTGCAAATAAATTTACCTTGAACATAAAAAAAAAGTTTGTGTTTTCAATTTTCGGCTACCACCAAGAGCTCTCGAAATGCTCCTGAGTTCGGCTCTTTCCGTTGATGTTATCTGAATTGATATCCAATGTGAGTGTTTTTCTCTGCGTTAAACACAAAATTATCAGCTTTTTCTATTTTTATTTTATATTTATTTATTTTCTTCAAATTCACAAAATACTTCTCTTGATAAGATTAATTATCACAATAGGAATTCTTTTTTATTTTTTATTATAATATTTTTATTTATAAATAAACTTAATGACTTTTTTTTGTATCACAATTTTTTTCTTTTTCTTTTTTTGCTTCTTGAGAATATTTTTTTATTTCTTTCTCTAGTTAACACTTAGCAACTTCACTTTGAATCATTTACATTTATTATTTTTTTAAAATATTTTTTAATTTAATATTAATTTTTTAACTTTTGATTTTTTGAATTTTTTCTTGAATGCATTTTCGTATTCCTTTTCACGAGAAAACAAATAAAATTTTTCGAAAGCAGAATATTTTTGAAGGTCGAATTTGTGGCACGGTGTATAAGTAAAAATGCGATAGATTAGCCTACGACAAGAATAGAGGAATCGTCAACGCGTTGTCGTTGTCGTAGTCGTATATAGTCGAGGATAGGCAATGTGAACCAGCAGCACGTCGGATGCCAACTGAAGATTGAAATTGAAACAGACTGTTGTGGCCAATTTGAAAAAGTATCTCAAGCGAAAGTTTGTTGACAGTGCCAGACCAAGAACCCAGAAAGATAGAAAATCCGGTCATGGAGCTCCAACATGGCAGAGGAGCCCACGCAAAATGACAGAGAAATTGTTTGCTAAGGGGTGGTTTTTGTTTTAGCACACGTGCTCAGCTGGTAATTTAGTGAAGGGGTGGAGAGGGCGGCCTTGCCTTAGTGGGAATTATTGCATGATATTTTATTGTAGAACAGTTTTGAATTTGGTTTGGCGCCAAAATATCCAAAATGAATAGATGCGGAAGCTTCCATTCATAAATTTGGGTATTTTGTTATAACAGTTTTTTGTCATGGCTTGGCAAGAAGGGATGGTATTTTGGCGCATGTCTATTATTTGAACGGGGAATTATTTTACGATATAAGAATTTTAGCACTTCGTAGATAGGTAGGTACTGACGGAGAGAAATAAAAATAACAAAGTGGTGGTAGAAATGTTTTTACTTTCGACAAAGCGCCGCGCCACCATCATCGCCATTGAGAAAGACACAAAGATATAATTTTTTATCTGAATGAGACTTAAGCGATGCGGTCAGTAAACCTGAAGCGTAATTGGCAGCAGTTTGACTTCGCTCAAAACACACAAAAAGAAAGATGCGGCTGAATTCCTTAATTCATTCACATCCGAATGCGACGGGAAGATGCAATCTTTTAGCTATAGGTACTGAGTTATCGCTGGTGATAGCTTAGCTATAGCTATAATAACATAATGGAATAGTAATTGTGGCGTTGGCGGTGGCGGTGCGGCTAGGTATGGCGCTTACAAGTGCAACGTTGTGTCTCTTTTTCGGTCAAAATTATATTTGCCTTATGAATGCAAAGATGGCTGAATAGTCTGCTGATGGAAGCTATAGTTGATGAGTTTTGCTTGATGTACAACTCGGGACAATTCAATTTTAGATGGGTAGCGCAGCTAGCACTAAAGTGGGCACAAATTACAAAATTGAGTTTTTGAAAGATTGCTTTGTCGTGGTATGGCATTTGAAGTGAAGCCATGTCATTTATGCAAATTTTACTGCAGATGAATGCACTTCGTATAGATTGTATATGATGAAGACATCCAATTTGCTTTGAATTGTTTGCCTGATAAAGTGCGTTTGGTATTATCCTATTGTGGATGTAAGCTTCTTTGAGTTTTTTTGTGTCGTTAGAGAAAAGTCATTGCTTTTGTATAATTTGATGATCAATTTGAAGGAAATTAAGTTTTGAGTTTTGTCTCATCTACTTTTTGGCGATCGAAAGTGGTTATGTGAAAAGGTTTTAAATTCGAAGTATGGATACGATTTAATTTGAAAATAAAAAAAATTCCGATGGAATTTATTGACATTAGGTATCTGCAAGAATATCGCTTCGGAGCAAGGATTTCATGGTTCGTTTTATAAAGTGCATCATTTGATGGACTATCCTAGCCCGAATTTTGTTCTCATTTACTTAAATTCAAAATTGTCGTTGGAAGGGGAATTTGAAAAAAAAAAATTGTTTACTGTCTAAGAGCATATTTTTAGCTTATTTTTATGACAAGAAAATATGCTGTAAGCTTTTGTATGAATAATTTAATTCTATGCAAACTTATGGGTACGCAAAATTATAGAGATCGACATTAAATGAGCACCAGTCTTCATACAAAATTCCATTTGATGAATCACTAAGATTGAATTCAGTTATAAGGAATAAATAAGTTCAGGGGTTTTCATTATGGAGAATTTTTCGTCCACAAGCATGTCAAAAACCGAAATTGCCATGTGTTTCTGGAAGAATGGTAACTTTTCAATATTTTTGATACAACTTAGAAACTTAGCCGAATTTTACAGTTTATTATTAAAAGCTTTTGTTCAAAATCAAATTTTCTGTTCGAATGGATGGTTTATAAATTTTATTTAAAAAAAATTTAAGCAGGAAAAGTTAGTAAAACCCAAAAAAAAAAAAAAAAAATTGTAAAAATATAAGATTTGTCATATTTTTTTCTAATTTGCTTACAACTTTGTTTGGGGCGTTTGGTTTTGAAAAGAAGCTTTTGAATGGGTATTTATCTGTCAATTTTGAATAAAAGTGACTTTTTTTAATATAATATTTGAAGGCCTTTATTTGAGCTTTATTTGAGCCTATTCTTGTTCCAAAAATTGTCATGCGCAGTTAACTAAAAAATGAAGCAATCTGAAATTTTTCAATTCTTTTTTTCAATTTTTATTTTTTATTTTTTGTTTATTTTTCCTGCTGATTTGTGTATAAAATTTTTAAACCATCCATTTCCATCGAAGAAGGAAAATAGATCAAAACTAGCATTGCCAGAAACTTCAGCAGCAGGCAGAAACGAGCTAGAGCTTGCGTACCGCATGAAGATGAGAGGAATTCACCGAAGAGTGGGATGTGACGAGCGTAACTATATCAACGCATTGGCAAGAGAAACAGAAGAGGCCCCATGTAGGTGAGACAGTATTACCGTCTATACAGAATTACTAAAGAGCTAACAGGTGTATAAGGCTGGTAAAAAACAAAGACGGATTACTGCTGGTTTCGGATGAGGACCAAAAAGTTCTGCAGTTTTAAATTGCGTTTTCATCAGTAAGTAAACCTAATACCCAATGACCCTTCCGTAGTAACGAATTCCCGAATCCGCACTATATCCCTCAGGAGAGAAGAAATTTAAGCCGCAATCAAAGCACTGAAGAACAACAGAGCGGTTGGACTTAACGACATTCCCGCAGAGCTCTTACGAGCAACACCAACAACATCGTCTGAGCTCCTTCACCCATTCATTGTGAAAACATGGGAAACAGAGAGTTTTCCTGAGGAATGGATTTTATGCGAGGACAGGTCAGGAAATCATCGACTCGGATTGGATATACGCTTTGGAAAGTCCACGAGTGCATTGCGAGTCAATGCAATGGAACTCTCTCACGCAGTGACGAAGAGTAATGGGTCGTCCTAGAAGTACTTGGCGAAGAACGCAAGGGTCATAGAATATGATATGAATGATATGAATTTCACTATTGAACAAAAAGTTCTGAGTTATACCAAAAAAATGACAAGTGGACATTTAACATGGAATATACATGGTCTCATTTTCTCCTCTAATAGGTCTTATGTTTGTTTTATGTGCGACATTTCTATGCACAGGGATTAATAATATTTATGTATTTATGCTTCATTTTTAGAATTGTAGAGACCTACACTCATTTTTACAAACGTTGTCATAGGAAAAGCGGGACATTTAGTGGGATAGTTATAGCTCCGGGACAAATACCTCAAAAACGGGACTGTCCCGCTTAAAGTGGGACGTATGGTCACTACATTCTATTTGCGATTTGATCCAGCTTGCCGAGCTATAGGTCTACATGGACCTAAATCCTCATTCAATTATGATTCAATTCTCCATGTAAACGAGGTATCAGTTTTTCTCTACGCTAAACACATAGTTTTTATTGACATATAATGTTATAAGCTCTCGAGTTTCGAGGACTGGATGTACTAGTACATATAAATAGTGAAATATCACAAGTTCATTAATAAAGAAATTCTTTAATAAAATAGGAAAAAACTTTCAACTAACAAAATAAACACCTACGGCGTAACATTTTTCAACCAAAAATCCATTCAATCCAACTAACAAACACTTCCACACGAATTGCCTTCAATCCAAGAATCTGGCAATCGAAATTTTACAAAGAATCTTTATGTCTGGAAGTTTCTTTAAAATTGTCTCAATTACTTCTGCATGAGAAAGCAACAGTTTTCACTCAAAATCTATGACTAAGACGACGCCGAAGATGATAATCCAAATGCAGAGCTGGTTTGTTATTTCTATTTCTATTTGTGTATACGAATTATATTCTTGGAGAAATCCTTTTTTGACGTCATAACATGCCTTAAAGTTTATTCCTATCCTTGAAAAACACTTTGAGATTGTGTTTCATTTCAAATAATGAATTTTCACTTGAATAATCCCAAAAGATTTGTGACTTTCTATATCTAATCCAAGAGCTCCCAACCACATAAGTCATCCTATCTTCATTGAAATAATTATTTCTCCGAAAAGAAAAATCCTAACTTTAGAATAAAGAATTTATAAACTTATAATTTATTTTTATTGCATATGCAAAGGCAAGGACAAAAATACCTACCAAAATAATTTGTTTAAGGATTCTAATCACGTATTGGTTAAGTTTGGCATGGATCCTCTGTTTGGCGATATTAAATGGACTTAATAAAATATTAAGAGGCTGCGAGTGTTGTGGGTTGTGGCGCCGCTGCCACAGCCGCCTAGACAGAAAGCTTTACCCACCTAATTCAATTTATTGGGATTAATTCGGTTTAATTTTCTGCTATCACAAGAAGAAAACAAGAAGAGATTCTTTCTTGACTTCAGAATTCAACTGCGAACCTAATAAATAAAGTTCTACCTTCTATGATTTGCTTGAGTGTTCTTTTACATTGCAGACAATGAATTTGACTTTCATTTCATTGGAGCTAAGAATTTTTTTAACAATCAGCCTTTGTGATTCAGAAATTGAACACAGAAATTTGCGCTACGAGTCTCGAGTACCTATTTAATCCTTAAAATTGATTTTATTGATAAAATACATATATTTACACATGATGGACTTAAATAATGTTCGTAATTTGATAGATGATCTAAAAATTTCGTTTCATTACCATAATTTGAGTACATATATGTACATATGTGGGTATATATACGCATGTAGGTAGGTATAAGTAACAGAAAAGGTTTATTTGTTTTCCCTTTAATTAAATCGTCTGTCATTTTCAAAAGGGAAATTATTATCTTTTCGTGGAAAATTGTTAAGAAATAAATGTCAGAGTTAAACAATTTTAAATTTTAGATACAACAACAACGTATTCCCTTTGGACTCAGCAAAGCCCAGAGAATTCTGGTTTGATTTAAGACTGGATAACAAACTGTGCTGCCAGCACGAATTTTACATAATTATTGTTATCCGTTGTTTATATGGAACCTCCATCCTTGTTATTTTCTTTCTTATATAAAAAAAAAATTATTCTGCTTAATGAGTTCAACTGAGTTTTAAATATCGTCTTAATTATCGTTTTTGTGGGATCTGTGGTATTTGGTAGAAATGTGATAGCTCGAAACAAAAACACAATCATTGTTGTAATTTGATCTAAATTCTTATGAGTCTACCCACTCTCTTTAATGGCTCCACGCAATAACTGGGTTGCTTTAAATGCAACCATTCCTGCAAACTACATTGAAGGACAACATACAACAACATTAAAAGAAATATAAAAAAAATTGATTCTTATTATTTCTGTTTGTATCTTGATTTCAAAAACATCCATTTAGTGCTCCCAAATGACCATCCTCTCAATATAACTTTTCAAATGCTAAAAGCACATTAAAAATCGGATTTCATATTTTATTTACCCTATTTTACCCCATAAACAATAAAAATTTGTAAAGTATTGACCTCCTTAGCCATCCCTTAAGTATGACTTTTCCAACACAAAAATTACTTAAAGTTCGAATCACATTTTTCATTTCAACTTCATTTCACCCTATGAAGTATGAAGCTAAATTTCTTATAGTCCCTCTTCTAATTATAACCTTACAAGCGAAAAGAATTTCTAAAATTGAAAACTCTTTTTAACTTTTTCATCCTAAGGACATAAAGCTAAATTTAGAAAAATATCTAGCCCTAAGATTAAACTCTAAATATAACCTTTAAAACATAAAAATATTTGCTTAAATCAGAATTACTTTATTTTGAAAAATATTAAACCCGTGATTTCGAAGTCTATAATCTAAATATAACAAACAAAAAAAAAATAAAAATTAAAAATAAAAAAATATTTCAAATCGGATACTTTTACCCAATTAAACCCTATAATATATGAATCTTGAAAAATATTAAACCCTTAAGCCTATATGTACCAATAGGTTTTTATTCTTTAATTATAACTTCTCAAACAAAAAGAACATTTTAAATTGTATTCCATTTTATTTTGTTTCACCCCACTTCACTCTATCAATGGAGCTTTATTTTGAAAACTATTCAGCTGCAAGTCCATCATTTAAAGATATCTTTACAGCACAAAAGCTAAATTCAAATCAGACACCTATTTTGTATTTACTCCATTTTACCCTATAGTTATGCAGCTTAGTTAAAATACATGTCACTAGAATCCTCTTAGTCCATCCACTTACTAAGACAGACAAAAAAATAGTGAGACACCATTTTTCTCTTACCCCATATCCCCCTTCAAATAGAATGTGAGTTTTTCACTAATGGCTCGGAAGTACGAATTATTCGAAAATTATATCAAAGAACAATTGAAAGTTTACACAATTTCCAGGTAATCTCTGTTTAAGATTTTTTTCTGCGACAATCCATTCATTTGGACTCAAGCGCTAGTCGAAAATTTACATATTTTAACTGTTTTCGAAAATCCACTTGAAAGCACTAACTACTTTATACGAAAAATTTAAATTTTTGTCTGTAACATGAACCAAGATAAACTTTTCTGATGGTATTTGATGCGCTTAGTTCGAATCTTGTTTTAAAACTGCTCTAGCATGTCAGGATTTTTAAATATTTTAATTTAAAGATTTAAACAAAATGGGTTTGTTTTTTGCAAATTTGGGGTTATATTTTTTGTGGAGGTAATTTTTTTTGAAAATTCTAAACTACGAACATTTTATCTTTGAGAAATGCGTTAGCCTTTGTCTTAGACTACCTAATTCGAAAAATCCAGTCAATTGTCATTTGTATAGCACTTTTTGCCCTTGAAAATTATACCATTTGGTGCATAGCTTAGGTGGAAAATTGTTTAAGAAATTTGATTTTTTTTGCATGTGACTGTAAATTAGGCTTTATAATAAAATATCTATATATCTATTTATAATGAAGAAGCCATAGATTACAAGAAAACTATTATTTCCTATTTACGACATTCGACTTACTTTGTTGAACCTAACTTACAAGATTTTCGTTATTTAAACACTATTCATTGCAAAACAATTAAAACACGATGTTGTTTTTATCTTTGAAATTAATTTTATTGCAACGTGCATTATTTTTGAACCTTAAAAAAATATCTAAAATAAAAAAAAAAAACATTTTCAACTATAAACTCAGTTTTTTTTTTTAATAAAAAAAAATTAAATTTAATCTTTATTAATTTATTAAAATAATTTTCTTAGCATCTCCAATAAGACCATCAATTTATTGAATCTCATATTTCGAATACACTATAAATGACAACAATTAGGTATAAAATCTTATTATATTTTATTAATATTATTTTCTAAATTATATAATAAAATGCATTGCTTAAAAGTTAATATTAAGTAACAAACAAAAAGGAAATAAAAATTATGGAAAAAGGAGACATTTTAAAAAATAACGTACACAAGTAGGAATCTAAATAAAGGGTAATATACATTTAATTATTTTATAATTTACTTGAAAACAAAAATTCTAAACTGGTAATCATTATAAATTCATATGTCAATACTATGTTTGTGTGTATGTATTTATTATATAATTTATGGCAGCTATTACAGAAAGTGATTGATATAAGAAAAAAAAAAATGTTTGAAGGCAACATCAATTGGTTTTTTATTTTATTTTTCTCCCTCTTTTATTTTATTAGTAATAAATTAAAGTTGTGCATTTTTTTGGCTTAAGGCATAATTATTGGAATCAGTTAAATGCTTGATTGTTAAACACTCGTCTAAGGCACAACAGAAGATGATAACTCTATTTTGGAATTGAGTTTTCCTTATATCTCTGTTTTCTATATACTTTAAACTAAATGTTTATGGTTCAAGTTTATTGCGTACATAACAATCATATGGCAAGGATTCTGATATCGCCTTGATATTAAGGACTTCTTCTTGAAGTTGTGACAGTTCCTTTTCGTATTTGTCAATTGATTTGTTTTGTTGATTTCTCATTTCACGGAATTTTTCAATTCGACTGGTAAGATTTGCGCGGCTGAGTTCTGTTTCGACTGCATCGAGGCGACTCTCTAAAAAATTTGCAAAGATACAAGAAATAAAATAAAATATTAGAAAAATATTTTTTCGGTGTACCTAGATCGTCCAGATCGTCAGTATTTATATCTGCTAGATCGGCCAGTTCATCATTAATTGAGTTGAGTTCACCAACAGCCTTGCTGATTTTCTTTTGAGCTTCTAGAGTATCAGCTTTAGCTTGTCCAACCTGAAATTAAAACAAAAAATGTTGGATTTAGTACTTGTAGACTATGTTATATAACTAATAGTCAAAGCAGAAAAAGGGAAGTGGTACTGTTATTTTCCAGCTTTCAAATTCAAAGACTTACCTTTCGTTTGGCATCATCCACTAGGCTATCATCTTTGCTAGACAATTCTTCCAGTTTAATAATGTCTGTTTCAGTGACCTTAACGCGATGGTTCAATTGATCAGCTTCATCTCGAAGTTTTCGAGCATTTACTTTTGTGTCGTTTGCTTTTTTTCGAATTATTTCAGCATCCTATACAAATTAAACAAAAAAAATTAGACTCATTTTGTAACTTTCCAGTTGTCAGAAGTTTTTCCGTGGTGGCTGTAGACTACCATTTCCACGGAACTGAAAGCAACTTTTTGATTCTGATCTTACCTTTGAAGCTTGTTCAGCATATTTCTCTTGAGCTTCTTGCGCATTAGTTTTGGCTTCGTTGGCATTTTTATTTGCTCCAGTCAAGGCCTGTAACAAAAACAAATAATTTGATTTTCAAACAAATAGTTCAGTCTCTTGGAAAAGACTTAAAAACGTAGCTTACCTCATCAGCTTGTCTGATCAAAGCTTCAGCACTTGCAATTTCCGTTTGTATACCAGGTACAGTTCTAAGTGCCAAAGCAGCCTTTTCCGAGGACTTCTGAACATCAGTTTGGAAACCTTGAAAAGCAGTTTAAGAAATCTATACTTTAAACATTGAACAAGAGAAACATACGTGCAAGGGTGTGATAAGTGTTATTGGCTTCCTTCAAAGTATTGTCACCCTGCTCAACGGCATGAGTTGCATTATCAAATGCTGCCTGAGCTCTAGCTAAAAGATTGATTTCATCGAGTTTTTGGACAGTTGCTCTGAAAGTTCAAAGAAACAAAACCAAAATGACCCACTTACTCAGGATAAATTAGAGAATCCTACCGTTCTAATAAGGTCTCTGCTAAATTTTGTTCCTCTTCGAAATTTGCGAAAATTTCTCCATTACTGTTCGAAACATCATTTACCCGTTCTATTAGTTGATTTGCCTGAAAAATTCGTGCAGGAAATTATATAAAGACTTAAAATAGTTTCTTGTTCACAACAAACATTTTCGTTAGCTTTCATAGCTTTACGTTTGAGCTGGGCGATATCGATGTCAGGAGTTGACAGACCATTCACATCAGTCAGCAATGTTAAAGCAGCATCATATACCTCATTTGCCTTTCGCAAAGCTTCTTTGGTATTTTGAGAAACATGACCTAAATTCGTCTTGACTGTGGCCAACTCTAAGCCAACTTCAGTACGGAGATCATCTCTGCAAAGATGTAATAGAATTACTTTTCAAACTTAAGATTCTAGAAGAATTTAACCTTACGTGACTTTTTGTTGCAATGTAATGGCAGCCTTTGCCAAATCATGAGCCTTAGCAATAGCATCATTGGCATCTTTGGCATTTTTCAAGTCAAATTGTGCCTGAGACTCTAAATTATCTGCCAGAGCTCTTGCTTCACGTGAGATCCCACTTATCTGTTGAGATTGTTCTCCGAATTCAACAGACTTATTCTTGGCTCTTCCCAAGGCTAATGCTCCTTCGTCAGTCAGCAGATTCAGGGCAGTCTGAAAATGTATATTTTAGTTAAAAAGTTCACAACAAAACAACCAGCCAGCCTTACCTGAAGTTCATTCTTAGCATCTTCGATGATACCATGTGCAATTGTATAATTCTGTTGGGCTTTTTCAATCTCTGAGTTTGCATTGCTTTGCAAATCGTCAGCTGATTTAAGGTGATCACGCACTGTATCCAAACGTTCATGCAAGTCATTCAATCGTTCTAGCAAGGTTTTATCTCCTTCGCCTGCTGTAGACTTAGCATCGGCCAGGAGGATGTCAACTTTTTCCTGGACTGCCTGCAGTTTTGACTCAAATTCATCGTCGTTGGTTACTGGAGTTCTGGCAATGTCATCTAGGGTCTGGCTGAGATTTCGCAACTTAGCTCTGTGATCATTGGCAGCATCTTCGACAAGGTTGTAGCAAGCTGGACAGTCTACACAGCCCTTATGGCGGTCAAATTTGTTCTCTTTGCAGCGATCGCAGCGTCGTCCCTCCACATTGTCATTACAAGGACACTGTCCATTTTGATCGCACTGGAATCCCTTCGAACCACTCTCGTCACACTCGCAGAATTTGCAACCTTCACTGGAGAATCCGTAGTAGTACAAGTCACATTGGTCACAGTGTTGTCCAATAACACCCGGCTTGCAGTAACAGTTGCCGGTGAACTTGTCACATGTGGAGTTGTAGCTTCCGATCGGGTCACAGCCGCAGTTCTCACAGCCGTTTCCAGAGACGATGTTAAAGTATCCTGGCTGACATTCGTTACAGTCATGTCCAATGACATTGGGTTTGCACTGGCAGTTTCCTGTTACTTGATCGCACTGGGAAATTCCTTTCTCAGTTTGCTGGGTTCCACGTGGATAGCAGGAGCATTGATCACACTGTCCATGAGGAAGAGCCAAGGGATCACCGAAATGTCCCGGCAGACACTCATCACAGTGTCTTCCAGCTGTGTTGTGTGTGCATTTGAGACACTCACCAGTCGTACGATCACAGTTGCCAACGGCATTTGGATCAACATTTCCATTGCAGTCACAGGCTTTGCAGACCTGTACATCTCCCAGTAGGCCAGTTGGGTCACCGTAAAATCCATCCGAGCACTGTTCACAGCGAGCTCCGAAGTATCCAACAGGACATTCAATACAAATCACAGTATCACCATTGATCTGGATACAAGCACCATCATCGGGACAAGGACAACGTTTGCAGTCATATGGTGTTCCTTCAAGAGCATTGCCATAGTATCCTTTGGCACACTGGTCACAAGTGTCCCCAGCAGTATTGTGCTGACAGATACACCGACCAGTTTCGGAGTCACAGATATCGGCGTGTTTGTTGCAATCACATGGAATACATGGCATAAATGGTCCTCCCTTTGCTGGACTGTGTCGGTAGCCAGGGGCACAAGACTCACAAAACTGACCCAAATATCCCTCGGGACATGTACACTGTTCAATCCAAGTCGCTGGCTGTCCAGCAGCACCACGGTGAGCACTCTGTAGCTCAACATCGTCTAGAATAGCTTCACCTTGGACGGAATAAGTGGCTCGGATTTTGATAGCTGTGAGATTACTCAATATCGATAGGAACCCTCGAGCTGATTGACTTGGCTGCCACTGGTAATCAGTGTGTTCGTTCAATCGGAATGAGTATGATTTAGCAGTTTGATCTGGCATGCCATTGCCTTGAGCGAAAATGGGCAGGGAAATTTTGGTTCCGGAACCTTCCAAGACGATATCACTGGCACTGGTACTAGGGCCCACCTGTCCTACCAAGGTCAGCTTGAAGCTTAGCATACGGTTATATGAAGCTCGTTGGTCACCGAGAAACCTTTCCGGAGCCATGAAGTAAATGAATTCGTTGCCTTGAGCTGTTGTTCCGACACTCTGGCTATATTGGTTGTACTTAATGTCTGCGTTACGATTGTAGATATCAACTGCTGTCCAGTGTTCCTTGTGCTTGTTGAACTTCGATGCCACCGAAACGACAGAATAACCAGGGGCACTTTGACACTCTGAGGTGTGGCCATAGCAGAAACATGGCGTACAACCAAAACGATTGGTAATATCTAAGTTGAAGAAGCCAGGCTTACATTCGTTACAACGCTTGCCCTCGACATTCTCTTTGCAGTGGCAGACACCATTTTCAGCATCACAAGATGGTTTGCTATCGTATGAACCTCTCGGATCACACCCACATGGCTGACAACCATGAGAACCAAATTGATAGTAGTTATTGTCACAACGGTCACACTTATCTCCAGTTACACCAGGCTTGCACTGGCATTTGCCCTCACTGTTACACTGAAGGGATCGAGATCCTAGAAAAATGAATAAATAATTGTTGAAGAAATAAAGACATATTAAGCTGGTGGAGAGTCTTACCAACAGAATTACACTGACAATGAACACAATAGCCATCTTCACGCATGTAGAAATTCTCCTTACAACGTTCACAATTTGCTCCATCACGATTCTCACGGCAATCTAAACAGTGACCACCATGTCCGGTGGTGTTGTACAAGTGTTCGTCGAAGAAACACTTGTCAGAGAAATTATTACAGTTACAAGCTAAAATAAAATAAAAGAAGTTTATGATTTCAATAGTACTAAAGTAATCAATACTGATTTAGCTTAAAAGTGGAACTAAATTTAAAAATAATAAAATTTTATCTCTCAGCATTACAAGATGGCTTTTCATAGAATTTTAAAAACATCTGTCAACCAATTTATTTACTCTTACACAAGTAGTGCTAATTTATGTGGGAAGGGTAAGTACTTCAATTAATTTTAAAAGTAAGAAATAAGGCTCTGCTACTTTCCCTAACGAACTCAAACGGCTGTTTTTGGTGCTTTGGAGACTAATAGATTATAATAAAGATAAAAAAAAACTCTCCAAAGAAAAACTTTCCAAATACTTTACGCTACTTATGAGAAACTTTATTTTTATGGTCTCCAATAAGACATTATAGTGGAAAAAATTAGTGGAGAGTTTCACTAATTGAAAAAATATTAAAAAAACACAAACAATATCAATAAAACACAGCGGAAAAATATCATTGGAGAGTTTTTCTAATTGAAAAATTATTTCATAAAAGAATAACGACGAAATGAAAAAATATTCGTGGAGAATTACACTAATTGCAATTATGAAAGCAAAAACTAAAGCTAAAATATAAAAGGGACAGTATGAACAAACGAATAAAACTGTAAAGTCATTCTGTATACACAATTAACAGCTTGGGAAATCAATTCTGTGTGATAGAAGAGTGTAGACTTCTCCATATTATTTGCTATATCAATTTCGCTCGTCACAAAGCATACGTCAGAATGAAAAGCGGGACGAAATTTTTCTTTAACAATTTCGTTGTGTTATTTTGGCATGGTATTTTAAGTTTTGCATTAGAAGCGTTTAAGCTTGAGATAGGGTAATCGATAGAATATCATTTTTAATTTAAAAAATAAATTTAAAAACTTGTCCTTTTTTAAGCTTTCATCTCCATCAACGCCTGAGAAATAAAATTTAACAAACTTTTTTATTCGATACAAGCCCTCCTCCACTTTAAAAACCTGCTGTCAATTTTCCATCTTTAATATTAAAGAACTTGAGTTCCTTAACTTGATTCAAAACCAAATTCCTTGGAAAACCGCACTTGATCGAATTCGAAAACCATAATTTTAAATAAAATGAAGAAAAAAAATCAAATTCTTACAAATCACTGAATACCAAGATGAATACGTGTGGATTTTATTTGTTTCGTAATCCCAGTATTGGCCAAATGCACTCTTGACCAGAAGCCACCACAGTAAATTCAAACTCAATGCCATCTCGGCCAATCGATAACTAAATCCAATTCAATTGAATTTGCAAAAGTCTTTCATCTTCATCTCATCTCCGGGAACCGATATACTCGTACCTTGGAAAGCGAATTAAATTCCTAGCCATAATAACTACTATCTTACATAACGGTGGTTGATTCTCTTTTCATCATCAACCATCGTGTATCTTTTCACAAAAGGAAACCCCATAATATCCGGTTGCAATTCTGCCTGTTGGACTTTTGGACTGGACTGTTGCATCCATCAAATAATGTATCTAACTATCGATTGTGTCCAAAAGGGCTTTACGCATCAAATAGCACAATATTCTATCGATTTGATGCTGTCTTTTCTTACTTACCCTTGCACTCGTTGACATCTTGTGAGGTGGCCATCTTCCATTTAACATCATTGAACAATGGCAGACACTTGTCACAGTCCGGTCCGTCGGTGTTGTGGCGACACTCGCACACCAACTTGTGTTCGCCGTGCAAACCGGTGCTTGGAACGCACTTGCTGGCATGACCATTGCACTTGCAACGTGCACCGACAGCAATATCGGAGATGGCATAGAAGTATGACTGCAATACTTGTTCGTCACCGAATACTTCGTCACCGAAGGTGTTTAGACGGTCCAAAGTGATTCTCAAGTCAGTTGCGGTTACCCATTGCTAGAAGAGAGTATATAGTGGTTAGGGGAAAGTGGATCCCTATTGGATTTTGTAGGCCACCAAAAGTGGGTTGACATTACCTGTATTTCTGAGCTCCTTTCGAAGTAGATACCACTTGGTCTGCCTTCAAGGGTAGAGAAAGCAATTTCACCATCCCTCAGTGGAGAGATGTCACTGTAGTCGCTCGTGCACCAAGCACGTGCTTCAATTTCTCCAGTGGCAATCGACCGTGAATCGGGAAGTGCATAAGTATCACGACATGTCGCACTGTAGTACTGGTACGGCACCCAGGGTCCATCTTCGGAGCTTCTCTTGTAGATGGCAAATGATTCTGGCCTTGGTGAACGGAACAGCAAACGCACATAAGTGATATCGAATGCTTTGCCTAGGATGAACATTGAAATGGATTCATGTGTCATGTTTCAGATTAAAAAAAAATCTGGGTTAAGATCTTACCTAGATGAAGAGTCAGATTTACATGGTTTGGATACTGAATACCCTGTCGCATTGTCTCCGACTGCCACCAAGTTGGATTCTGCGGATCGTGCAAGTCCGTCAGGTACGAGGGGTCATGGTCTCCTGATCTGTGCAATTATTATAGAATAAAAATGTTTGTTATGGTTCTACGCTGATTCATAACGCGTTCATGTGATACTAACCTGCAGAACTCACAACTCTTTTTGTTCGAGTAGATCGTTTGGATGCAGTATAAATTGTTGTCCGTTTCACCGCATGTGTTTGTCGCTTCGAATTGCAACTGATATGCAGCATTTACGAATTCTGGCATACATTTCTGAGAAGAAAAAAAAAAAATATATACAATAAATATTTTTGGAATTGTCTGCCTTGGTAGAATGCTTAATGGTAATATGAATAAATTATTAAAAAGATCGGAGTAAAAGCAATTTCATATTAACAAAGTTTTTGTGTAGTAGTTTAAATGGAATTAATCATCTACGATCTTAAATTTTTATAGCTCTACAAAAATAGGAAGAAATATTTTGACTAGAAATTATAAAATAGTCTTTACACTTTTACATGTGTATAGGTATTATGCAAGGTTCTATGTAAACACTAAACAAAATTGGAGTATCTGTCGGTTATTTTGAAACATGTAATTTTATCTTGTGGTACCGCGTGGCATAATGGTCAGTGCGTAGGACTAACTTACCAAAGATCTGGGTTCGATTCCCGGCAACTGCCACCTAAAAGTAAATGTTTTTTTCCTCTTGCGAGGGACAGACAAATCCTCCAAGAGTATACTTGTCATGAATAAGTGCTTCTCATCTAGCCGTTTGGACTCAGCAAAAAATTGTAGGTCCCCACCATTCCTGCCAACAACACGCTCATAGGAATGGTTGAGAGTTGTAAGTCACTAGGTTCTGGTTCTCCATGAGCTGTTGCGCCACTAAATTTATTTTTTTTTTTTTTTTGTAATTTTATTCTTCTGAGCTATCAAGGCTATTAACATTCAAAAGGACTCCTAACTGATCACCTCTAATATTTGTGTCTGTTTGATATCTGTTGCTTATCTGAGCTAACATTTTAAACAATTAAAAGCTTCAGAGTATTAAAAGAAAATTATTTTATTCTTTATTGACCGCAAGTTGAAAATTATAACAAATTGCTTAGGTTCAACCAATTTTTTAAAAAATGGTTTTCCTTACAGGGCAAAGGTAGCCCTTATTTGATTTGATTTGATTTTTTTTTTTTTTGCGAAAAACTGTGGAGCCGTTTTTGAAAAAAAAACAAGCTAAAAAAACAGGGGGAAATGATCAAAAACCACCAAGTTGGGAGAAAATCTATGCAGCTGTTTAAACTGTAGTCTAGTTTCTAGTAGCCAGAATTATGAGGCTCACATAGTTATGGTATACCAATATTATGTATATTGGGGTTGTCCTTATATTGAGTCTTTTTGAGATTCCAAGCTGGATAAGCATCAAATGGCTCTAGGTAGAAAAATTATTTTTTCAGATTTTTATTTCACCCCCTTGGTATCCCTCTTTTTACTTTAAAATACTAATTATGGGGTAAGGGTTATTCTTATGACACGTGAAACAAAATCGGAAGATACTAATTAGATTCTGACGAAAAAAAACACAATCGTTAAAGAAAAGCTTATTTATCTCAAAAACGGCTCTAAGAATTTTTATAAAAAAATATCAGTGTATTGTTGTAGGTATGGTGTATTTTTTTGTTAAAAAAAAGTTACCAAAAACCATTATAAATGGTAGGTACCTGCCATATAACGGTCTTTTCCTCATTAAGGGTTTATACGATTTCAATCAAATTTTTTTGAAAATGTCAATTAAAAATGCCAATAACATTGTTTGTCTGTCAAAATTTTGAAAACAAAAAGGAGTTTTGGATTTTCAATAATTAAACATTTTTGAAATTGTCCGCCTGTTTTTAAAGTATCGGTATATTTTGAAAAAAAACAAACGATTTTTAAAAATTAAAAATAATTTATATTTTGAAAATTTTGATACACAATATTTTTTAAGCTTAGTATATAAAAAAATAATTTTGAATATAAAAAAAAATAATCTAAATCTGTTAAGCCCATATAGTGACAAAACTCAAAATTGAAAAAAACGTTCTAGAAATACTATTAACAGTTACTATTTGTAAAATTTTAATATTTTTAGTAGTATATCGCAGTAATTTGAGCATACAAAAGTCTTATAAAAATTGTAAGAGCCGTTTTAAGAAAAAAAAAAAACATTTAACCTAACGATTTTTTAACATTTATACGAAAAGTATCGTTTTATTATCAAAGTAAAATTTGTTCCTACAATACTTTAAAGAATGTTAAAATACCGAGTTTGATAAAAATCGACCATGTAGTTTTCAAAATATTTGATTTAAAAAAAAAACTTTTAAAAATCCAGAAAATCATATTTATATTGCTTAGAAGCTTCTGTTTAAGAAAAGTTATGGAAATTAAAATTACTATTTTGAAGAAAATCGAATATAAGGAAAAATGATTCCTTGGGAGGTGATATAAATAACCATTTTGCTACAAAGATTCTACTTTTTAATTTTTGATAAAAATTAGATTTTGAAAAATAGCTAACAAAAATTGTGTGACAGGTAGATATCTACCGTTATTTTAAGTTATAAAAAAAAATGAGAAAAATGTGTGGGCAGAATTACCAAAAACCACTATGAACCTAGTCTTAAGAAAATCCATCCAGCCGTTTGGAATGTAGCCGAAAGGACAGGCATTCAAACAGGCAGACAGAATTGTGAGACCTCACTTTCTCCGTGTTCCCTATCATCGTAATGATAAGTCTGCTTAAATAAGGTGAAATGGATTCACCTTAAATGTACTATAAGACTTCCATCTTGTGTTAACCTAACTTTCATGCTCTTACCCGTAGTGCTTGGATGCATCTTATACAAAACCAAGTTTTTACGACGATGGTATCCACTTATCAGAAACTATAAAAATCAACAAAAACTATACCGTTACATAAATGTTTGATTTACTTTGTACCCTAACAATTAACCTCCTTTATTTATATTTAATTTTATGCTTTAATGCACTTGGAATTGTAAGTTAGAAATAACGACTGCTGACTAAGTCACTATTGATAAGAGACTTAACCATAACGAAGCGATTTAAGGTAAAATACGTCTCAATGTTTTATGTGAAATAATCATTTAAATTAAAAAAGGTTTTGGATCTTATATTATACCATTGTGTATGTACCACACTTTTGAGAAGTGCAAACAAATTTTTGTATGTAAATACATGTACTCGTGCCATGTGTATAAGGGTGGTCCTTATTTGTATGGTGTTTTTACTTAGCACCACTTTTTTTCATATACACAAACATTTCACCATATTCGGATTGTATTGAAGCGTGCCAAACCAGCCAAAACCGGGGGCTATTCTGAGTTTAATTTACAGAATTGATAAAGTGCATTTTCAAATCCACGCTAGCTTTGAAAAATAAATTGACGGTGCGACTGAGTCGCATACGTGCTTGCCCAAAAAGTTCAAGAAATTAACAACTTTAAGAAATACATATTTAAATAATTAGACAAATATATCAAAATTTTGTATCGAAATCGTTTGAGTCGTTTTTGAAATAAATAACTTTTTTCTTAACTGTTGTATAGCAAGTAACGTTATTGTTGGAGCTAAAAAGAATGTCATTGGATACTAACTCTCACAAGAGAGTTAACTTTAAACTTAGTGCGGCACGTGTTAACGTGGTTTAACAAACAAAGAAAATGGGAAATGTTCTAAGATGTCAATGAACAAAAATAGGATGTTCAAAACTTTTTTATTAAGAACCACCCTAATGTATAAAAATACAAACATATCTCTACAACATCGAGATAGTTTTTTAGCAACAGCTTGATCAACATCTATATCTTTCATTACTAAATTGCCGAAGAAGACCTAAGATTTTAAAAACTTAAATAAACCAATGTTCACCAGGCTGGAAGGACTTTTGAAAAATTAAACATTCCCCGGGAGACATCTTGGAAATATCAAATGCTAAGAGATTAGTGATGCTGTTTCCCTTAAATAAGTTTATACAAGGTTTTATTATTTTTGTTAATGTTTACCTTAAATAAATAAAAAATAAAAAAAAATTCATCAAACGAATGTATCAAAGTTTGCAAATTGCACGAATTGTTTTTTAACGTTTGTTGTACTACGAGTAGATAAGTCAACAAAATAAGCAAACAGAATGTTAGTTTCTTAGACCAGGTATGAGGAAGTGGATATAAATTGAAATTATATCCAAATGACTATTTGTTGGTTACGTGACTTTAATAACAAAATTTATATGTTCCAAGTTCAACAGAACAAAAGAAGAATAAACAATATTCGACACTAAATTTGGAAAGGCACACTATAAGCTATCCTAAATCTTGTTGCTGGTTCCTGTAGATGTTAAGTGAAGCTGAACAAAAATCTATCGATGAAAGAAGGACCAACACCTTCATGGCTTTGGTAATCTTATCCACTTTACTGTACGCTCAATAAAACGAGTAAAGTTTATCGAGTGGATTCGGGCATTATCCATGCACCGAAAAGAAACGGTTGAATTGGTGAGAACATTGTGGTGCTTTAGTTTTTTTTCTGTTCTTATTTATTGGATTAGACGGAGTTCGGGTTTTTTTGTGCCAAAGATAGGATGTGTGTTGGACCATTTCATCACTGACTGGTGTTGGTTTGGGGGCAGTTGGACAAGTGATTTGGTTCAAATACTATGGGTATATATTTTATTGAGTGAAACAGTTTTGTGTGGTGAATTTAATGGACAGTGATTATACGAGGACGAATTGTAAGTGTGAAAAGGAAGATTAACGATCGATGTCGTTGAAAAGAAAAAAGAGTTTTATGTTTGCAAAAGACATTGCTGAATTAATTCCTTGGGTGGAAATATTTCAAGAAGATTGAAGACTTACATTTTATTGTAAATTATCAGTCATGATTTAGTTTTGCCTAAAACTAATGAAGAAAAAAACTGAGTTAGTTCCTAAGAGAACAAAGCGTTCTTCGTATGGCTATTTAAGTCTTTACTTACGAAGCACACATAGACAAAAAAATAAACATCACAGGATAAAATTGATTTCTTCACAACTTAAAAGCTACTAATTAACGGCAAATTATTAAGTACTAAAATATTAAAATTTAGAAGTTTTTACCACTTTTCAAAATGAAAAACATAGAAAACATAAAACGACAAACTAGAAATTGTCACAACTAATTAACGACAAATTATCCACCTTTTAATTTTTTGATTCGTCAAAGTTGCTTTTCTGAGCTGACACTCATGCTTCTAAACAATAGTTTTTCCTAATAAAATTATCAAAAAAATATATTTTGGAATTTTAAAATTTTGTTCGGAAAATCAAATATTATGAAAATAGAATGGTTGATTCTTATAAAACTCGGTATTTAAGGTTTTTTAGCACTATGTAAGGTATTTTAAGACAAAAATAATGGTACCTTCTATACACACTTTTAAGGAAAATATATTTTTTCTTAAAAACAGCTCCTATGAGTTTTATTTTATCTCACCAAATTTATAAACATTATAAATAGCGACTATTAATAGTACTTCTCATAGAACATTTTTTCTAATTTTTAATTTGGGCTTTTCCATGAAAAAGTGGATATGATTGGTCGCTTATTTTAAAATTAGAATTGCAAAATATCCTAAAAGAAACAAACTTTTCGCTGAAAATAATATCAAATTATAAAAGGGTTAACCTTTAATTTTTAAATTGAAAACGTGAAAAACTTTTTATAATGTGAGTTACCATGTATCATATAAAATTTGTATAAGATAGTTTCAACAATTTAAAGTTTATTTAGTTATAAATAGACTGATATATTTCTGAATCTAATTCAACATTCTAGTTAAGCTTTATTGGTTTGTTCACTTTTGAAAAAAAAGTGCAAGGTATTGCCACAAGACAGGTAACGTGAGTAACATTTTTTCAAATTTTTTACTAAGAAAGAATTTTTTTCACTAAAATTTTTATTTTTTCCCAGGAGTCGAAGTCATTACCATGTATACAGTTTATATTTGTTTTCATTTATATTTAAATAAGCAGGAGCACTTTAATAAATAAGCTCGTTAAACTCTCCCAAATGTAACGTGAGCTACCATGGAATTGCCCATTTTCTCATTATCAACTGATTAGATTGGGACTATTTTTTCTATACAATTTTCGAATAAGATTTAAAAATATTGTATATCAAAATTCTCAATAAAAGTTTTGAATTATTAAAAAAAGTTTCATTTTTTTTTTGAAAATTCGATATTTAAAAAAGAGTTGATAATTTTTTGAAATTTAATTTTTATATACGCGCAAATTAATACTTACGATTTGCTTAAAAATGTTTCATGAATTTGATACATATGTAGAAAACATTACATTTAAAGAAAACCGCTCCAACAATTTTAAATCATTTTTGAATTGGATATAAAGCCAATTTGGCCTTATTTCCATTTTCAAACTGAAATAAGGCCAAATTTGAGATTTGGTCTTATTTCGTTGGGCCTTATTCACGTTATCGATTCAATTTTCTTTTGTTTCAATAATATGATAATTGAAGATCAAAATAAGTGATTTCCGGGAATTCCTCTCAAATTAGAGAAAATAGTTTTTTATTGTATTTCTTTAACAAGTTCGTCAGAATTCCGAAGTGTTAGTAACTTAAAGGCATGGCTATCTTACAGAGCATCGTTTTTCATGCAGCGATACTATTTAGTAACATTGGTTAAAAAAAAAGTTATGTGGAGTTTATTAAAAAATTTAGAAATCTCAAATTTTTCGTTTATTTTTTCTTTTTTTTTAAATCATCCATTTCGGTAGCAAATTTAATTTTGAACAAAAAGTTTCAAGAATAAAATTTTAAAATTTGGGATAGTTTCCAAGTTATATACCGAAAATACTAAAAAGTGTCACTCTCTCGGAAGCTCAAGGGTGAATTTAGTTGCATTTTCGGTTTAAGCAAATTTATGGGTCAACGCAAACACTTTAAAAATAAAAACCTTTGCACGTAACTGATCCTTTTGAGTTTGTACCCTTCATTTTCCACCATTGAAATAAAAATTAAATTGAGATGAATTAAATTGGATTGAATAGCTTATTACGAGTAAAAAGAAAATCGGTTTTTTGTTTGATATATCGAAAGTCCATTTCACTTTACATCACAAAATTAAAGCTTTAAATTGAAATATTGTTTCTCTAATTTTTCTTTTCTTAAATATAAAAATATGTACGAAAAATCCTTCCCTGCTGATAAGATAACAATCTACAGAAGCTCATAGTAACAATCTGATGGACAAATAAGAAAGATTTCTTAACTTCATCTCATCTTGTATAAAAATTTCTTTATTTAGGCAATGTAAACAACAAGAGTTACCATACATTCTTTTTCTGTATTATATCCTACATAAGTGAGAAATGGTTCAAAAAACTTGTCACGCGCTTCATTACAGACTTCAGAGATAACGCACTTCCGCCCAAAGCCACACATCAAAGTTTTCTGACAAGTCAAGTAATTACGTAAATACCAATATACCACAATGTATATGCTACAATAATCAGCAGGGGGCTTACTTGTCAACAACACACTCTTACAAATCCCCGATAACAACATATATGTATATATGTTCGTATTTCGTATACGTATCAAGGCAGATTTATTTACTCATTAAGCGAACATCGAATTTCTTCTCAATGAAAATAACATCAATGGTAGTGTTGTTTTATTCTTCGAACTTACATATATTTAAAGTAAATACACCAAAAGCTCAATGTACTTGTATTAACATACATAAATATTAATCAGAAGAGGAAAGATCCAATTAAAAGGATAAGGTTCCTTTTGATCTGATTCATTCAGGAAACGCATATAAAACTACTCAAAAATGCTTTTTTCCTCTGTTTCACTGTTTTTTTGCTTTGTTTTTAATCACACACAGAAAGAACCAAGGAACTTCTTTTAACGAATGAATTCAACAAAAAAAAACTTTTTCAGCGGAA
The DNA here is from genome assembly GCA_946251815.1 of Dasysyrphus albostriatus. Lineage (NCBI taxonomy): Eukaryota > Metazoa > Arthropoda > Insecta > Diptera > Syrphidae > Dasysyrphus > Dasysyrphus albostriatus. Next base: position 148,525,650 of record OX276336.1, read on the forward strand.
GTGTTTTCTTATTTTTTTTATAAAATTCCCATATCTGTATGAATCCAAAAAAGGTCCCAAAAAAACATGTAATTTATGGATATGCTAATTTAATAACATTAATAGAAAACATTCACACTCCTGAGAGCCAGAGACTTGTCCGAGATTTATACAAGGTTTGCTATTTAAGGATAAAGTTTTTCCTCTTAAACTTTGACTGGGTGTAAATATTTTCGTTTGAAAACCAAAACGGAAGGAAAGTTTGTAAAATTTGTGCAATCAGGAGCATGTGGCGTGGCGAGCTAAGTGTTTTTTTTTTTAGTATTATTATTTTTGAAGGGAAATATTGTTTGGAAATTTGTTCTTATAGTTTGTTCGCAACTTTTTGTGTAAATTCAAAGTTTCAATGATTTATTCAAAATAAATTTGGTCATGATTTTAATTTTTTCCATTATGTTCTAAACTTGGCATTCATTCAAAGTAAATTGTTCTATTCTAAGGCCCATTTGAATTTGTTGAAACAAACCTTAAATTTTATTGTTCAATATGAGAGTATAGGTGTGTCAGATTGCAATAAGGAACATGTAGAACATAAGTGTTTAACTGAAGTTCCGTTTCATCAAAAGGCTTTAAGAGCCACTTGCATATTGCACTTGCAGCAAACAAGAGGATAATTAAAACTTTACTAAGGATAGCTATGATGGTGTTGCTTGTATAAATAAACGATGGTTTTTTGTTTCGGTATTGCACAAATAACACTAAAGAAACGTAGAATATTGTTTCAAAATCAAAAACTTTTTGAAAACAAAACAAAATTGAAAACGAAAAGCGTTTACTTACTTTGTCATACTCCTTAAAAAAAATAAAGTAAGGCGATTTATTCAATGCTTCTTTTTTTTAGTTTTCTATTTTAATTAAAGGTGAATATTAAGCAAACAAATAAACTCAACAAAAATATTTGTAAACAATCCTCAAAACAAGGTACACGAGGCTATGGAATGATTTTTATTTTATCTCAATGCGACCACATAAAACAAAGATATAGCTCTAATTAAAATTGAAATACAGTAGATGCTCGATTCAGTGCATCTCGGAATAGCGAATTATCCACAAAAACGAAAACAAAAAAATGTAAGAATATAAAATTGTATTTTATACAAAAATGCCTTGCAAACATTGATCATTGTTTGAGGAAACTGGTGGAAATGTTTCTATTTCGTCTGTACAGTTAGTAATTATACATTAATTTCAACCCATGCTTTCACACTTTGTTTCTAATTTACTTTTTATTTTGAAATGTAGATGGAATGCATTTACATTGAAGTTAAGAGCTTCTTTACTTTGATATTAATTAATTAAAACTATTTGAATTCAATTCAATAAGGGGAGATCCACACCATTTTGCTGAAACCGATACACTATCGCAACATTAAAATGTTTTTACATTAGAAACACTGAAAAGAGTGAAAGCGAATCAGGTGTCGATGATGTGAATGTAGGGTACTCATTGTTTCCTGTTTTAAACTACTTTATTATATCGAGACTTTATCGTAAAAAAAAAGAACCTTAAGTCTTTAGAGAAAGCGCAGAACTTTTGTTTTCAAATTTATTATATTTTTCTAGTTTACTCGTTTTTTCGGGATTTTGGGTTTCTCGGGATTTTGTGTTTGCGTAATTGTGAGATTCTGGGTTTTCGGGACTCTTGGCTCTTGGGATTTTGGGTTTTCGGGATTCTGGGTTTTCAGGATTCAGGATTTTAGGATTGTGTCCGCCTCACCTTAAATAAATTAAAAAACATTCACATCGAACAAAATGTATATTTCGAATCAAGTTCAACTTTTTAAAGCCTTTTGAAACTCCCGCTCGAAAAAAGTGAACAATATCTAGAACAGGCCTGGTTCTTATTACTCACTTTATCGAGCGTCTACTGTAAATACAAAATATTTTGCTACAACTTGATTTGATTGAAGCTATACAGATATGTAACACTCCAAGATTTGTTTTATAAATCATAGGTTACTGCTGTCAGATAACTTTGGTACAATGAGCCTTAAGGTAGAGGTTTCTTTATCTGAAACAGAATCAGTTGTTTTTTGTATACGTTCCACAAAAGCCAAGAAACAATGAAATTCACTAAGGTATAATTTTTGTTTTTCATCCACCAAACACCATAAATAGCGCAACTTTCATGGATCAGCAAAACAATACCTACTTTTTATAATGTGCAATAAATTCTCGGAATTGACTTTTCTTGCTCGTGTCCATCCAAATGAAGCATTTGCTGACATTTAAGAAACATTGATTGACAGCGGGGGAGAATGGCTGATTAATCATTTGTATTGAAAATCATTTGAAGAAGTCTCAAAGGTCTGTGACCGAATATTGTGTGCTGAATGGTGTAGAATATCAACATGTGTAAAGTTATGTAAACATATTTTATGCAATACTAGTGTTTTTGTCAGTCGAGAGGTTGGGCAAATTTGAGCTTTAAATAAAATAGAGAAACGTAAAAAATAGTGAGGTAAGGCTAAGATAAAAATTCAAAAAATATTATTAAATGCATCACAATGTGACATGTTTAATTTATTTTTTACATTTCAGCTTCAAATTTAAGATATACTAATTTAAAAAGTTTGAAATAGGAAATGATATTAATAGGCTACTGAATAGACCGTATAATGAGAAGTAGTAAAGGAACAATTACGTGCAAGGATTTTTTTTATTATTGAATATGTTTTTTGACCTATAAGATTGCTTAAAACCTAAAGTTCTACAAAATTCATCCATGCGTTTCTGAGAGAATGCTGAAGAGAACGCTGACTTTTTTTATAAATATTTTTGGTGTAACTCGGACACTTAACCGAATTTTTTTTCGAAAAATAGATTTTCTTTTGAAATGGATGGTTTACAAAATTTTATAAAAAAAATTAGGCAGGAAAAGTTAACAAAAACAAACCTTAAAAAGACAAAATTTAATAATTGCGAAAAATTATTTTTAAAAAAGTGTTTCAATTAAGAAATAGAAATCTGTGATTTTCCAATTTTTTATGTTGGCTTTGTTAATTTTTCCTGCTTTTTACTTGTAATTGAAATCTCTTAACACTTTTTCGATAACTTTTCAATGTAATTGAAGAAATTCAAATTTAAATCTGCGTACTTGTGATGTTTTAAACTTATTAACATATATTACATTCACTTTCATCAGGTTTTTGATTTACTGTCGTCTTTTAAATAATCTCCTTTTCAAAATGATTAAACTTTTTTTAACTTTTATTATTATTATTTTAATGTTTGAATGATAAAAAACAAAAAAAACATTTAATTTATTACAATCCAAGTAACCAATTATCTTAAATACAATTAACACATGGCTTCCCATCAATTACTTCCGAAAACGCATTACTAATTTAAATTATATGTAATTTGTAAGTAAATTTTTTCAATTTAAGTACTGAAAATATTTGTATTTTTCAATCACAATTATGTGTAATTTTAATTGAAATTAATGATTAATTTCATGTAATTAAAATGGAAGTTGAAAACAATTACAAAAAGTAATCATTATTTCCCAACTCGGCTTGATACATAATAACCTACGTAGAACTTTCGGGAGCTTTAGTACAAAATTTCAAAATGAAAGTTTGACAAAGGGGAATTTACGGGAAATTTCCCCTACGGAAAGCTTAAAGCTGTAAAGGACATGCTTGGGAGAAATAATCAATGCTTACACACTTAGACGACCAAAGTTACTCCTCCCGTGCCCGTTAAACCACTAAGAGCTCGTGACGAAGCGTACGAGGCTATTTATATCTGTGTTTTCAGATTACTAGACACATTATCGAAGTAAGCTTTAAACCAAAAATGTCAATAAATAAAAAAATAGAAAATATTAAAATAAAAATAAAAACAAATTCACAATTGGCTTTTTTTCAATAGGTTTGTTTGGTTAAAGTCAGAAACTAAGCTGAATTTTGTATTCAAAACTTAAATTCCTATTGAAATGAATTAAAAAAATTTAATAAAAAAATTTAGTCGACAAAGCAAAAAAAAACAAAATGGAAAATTCAAGATTTCAATTTTTTTTTTCAGTTTACTGCTAATACATTTTTTTTTTAAAAATAGACTAAAGATTAAAAAAGAAACCATTAAAAACTCAAAACTGCTTGGATTAAAGACGAAATAAACATAAAATTGTGATATTTTAAGCGGGATCTGCTAAGAGCGATGAATGATTATAAGAGGGTTTAAATCATAGAATTTATGTTATGTTTTAAATTTAACTCCACAAGACATATTATATTACTCTATATTATACATACATACGAGTATATATTACTAAAAAGATTTGATGTAATGCGTTTTCTGTCTAAGCCCAAGAAGCCGTAAAACTGATTGCAGGAGTTAGAACTTAAGATGCAATTCAATTGGTAACCACATTACCTGCAAGCTGCAAGTTGGAGTTCAAAATCTGAATGTAATCAAGTTCAAAGTCAGTAGCGACCTCTCCGGTTTTAAGAATAACTATATTTCTATCGATATGATTTAAAATATCGACCCAAATCCTTATGTATACATTATGTTTGTACATCAGATATAAAAAAAAACGTTTAAATTTAAGAGCATCAGCAATGAAAATGACTTCATTGGAGTCTATTAGTGCCACTCGTAATCCTTTGAGATAAAATCTATCTACCTACTTCTCGATAAAGCTTACCACCAAAGAGTTAGATGACTACATACATATATGAATCATTTTGGCTTAAATATTTGATAATAAAACTTTAAACATAAATGGAAAAAGTAGCTACTCGCGGGATTTTTTTTTTATATTTTTACAATTAAATATGGGGTTCATTAACCATAATGAAGACAATTTGTTTTTAATCTACATTCGCATCCGGTTTAATGTACCAACTATCAATACTCAAAAACAATGTTTAAAGAAACAACAAAATTTCCTTCATCACCAAACTTTAAAACTTCATTGTAAGAGTGAACATTAAATTTACCTACCATTTAAATAAGAAACAATTGAAATAGCAGCGAAGCAAAATTTGTTCTGATGAGGTCATATAATTTAATGCGTGATTAGGTCGCACGTACTTGCTTAATTATTTCAGAGGTTTGCAGTATTAAAAATTGTGTATATAATTAGAAAGGTATAAGACATGAAAATAAAAAGAGAAAAATGTTAAAAAGTATGAAGTTCAATTTATTGAATTCACTAAAACAACTTTTCTTAGCTTGAAATGTAAAAAAAATGATGCCATCTGAATTCTTGATCAGTCTTTATTAATATGAATAATAAATAAAATAAAAAAAAAAAAATCAGCCCGTTTTTTAGATATGCCTGTTTCCATCGTTACAGGCGTGACAGTGAAACTCCATATTTCATTAACTATTCACATACTATCTACCAATCTACAGAACACCTGAAGCCCTTTAAATTAATAAGTATACTGAATACAAAAAGCTGCTTAAATTCGGAATTTAAGTAGATTTTCTTAGAATTATATCCTTGCGTCATATTTGGAAGAAACATTAGTTTAAAAACAGAAAAAATTAGTTTAAAAGCAAAAAAATATGTTTTGAAATGCCAACCTGTTACGGTTGTGACATAGACTTTAAATTTTTAATACGCACTCAGTATTAATTTTAAATTTTTGAAATTTCGTTTGACAGTAGATCATAGGACCTACTCGGCTTTTTTCACAAATTATTGAATCAACTGCCCCAAAACTCAGTTTGTATTTACCATTGAATAACTAAATAACAAAAAAACGTACTAAGACTTCTGATAAGGGAAAATAAGCACTGGTTCTTAAATTGAAAAAAAAAACTGGTAGTTTTTGAAAATATGGCATTGAGCTTCTGAAAACAAAAAATGACTTTTGGAGACCTATTCTGCTGAGTGCTTCCAACTGCGAAATAAGCGGCGATAAAAAAAATATTGATAACTTCACTTTTAAAATGAAACATAAAATCTTTTCACGGTATTTTTTTCAATTGCAAAAGTCATATTTTGTAATTTTTCGTAAAAAGTCGTGTTATTTGAAATCAACCATATACAATTAAAAAGGGAAATATTTTCGAAAATTAAAAAGAAAATTTTTAACTTTGATGCAATATTATTTCAAACTAAATACATATTCGAAATTTGTACACAAAAAAACTAACTTGAATCCGTTTACCCACCCAAAAAGGAGGAAATTCAAAATAAAAAAAACGTTAAATGGGAGGTATTACCTTTATTAGTAATTGCTAAATGTAAATTTGTTAAATATTTGGAAGTGGAAGTAGAGCTGTTTTTGAGAGAAGTAAAATATTTTTAAAAGAAATAAATAAGGCCATATTTAAAAAAAAAAATACCATGTCCTTTTCAAAATAATGTATTTGGTTTTCTCGAAAAAATTGTAATTTGTGTTTAAGAAATCCAAAAAAAAATGTCTTTAAAATTGTTTGTACAAAATACCTTCCTTCGAATTTTTTATGAATATTATAACTTGCCTTAGTATGATACCTTCCAAGTAAAAAATATGAAACTGGGAGGGTTATGCGGGCAAAACAAACATATACTCTAATTTATACATAAATATTTACTTGTCTATGAATTCAAACACTAGAGTTAATAGGTATTTACCATATCCATAAAGTAATTGTAAATTAACAACAATAACATACCTGAGGTCGTCTATATGGATCGTAGCATTCCAAAGCTGGCATAAAAGTTGTTTCTTCGTGAGCAGCAGCATCTGAAGGAGCAGGAGCATTGTGAATTAATAAAAACACTAAAAGCGCACTGGACACAAGATTTCTCGTAGACCACTTAATCCTTTTCATTTTTGATATTTTTGGCATTTTATTTTTTTTTTGTATATTTTATCTATTTGAACACTTAATTGTCGAGTATCCAAAGAATTTAAATTAATTTGTTTTAATTTTAATTAATTTGTCATTATTGTTGTTGTTTTTTTTTTTTTTGATGATGATGATGATCGTTGGAAATTTGCAAAAACACCACACTATCACCTAAAAATTATGCGATGAAGTTGCGGCAAACACTTACTTGCCAGCTAAAACAATAAAATATATTTGTCGGTTTAATTAGCACGTTCATCACTCTCAAAAACGATGCAAGATATTATTTGGCTTAAATCGAATTGTGTATTCAACAGAATGATCTCAGCGAGACGAATGGGATGGTAATTGAATCTACTGATACGCGTTTATATTTATTCCACCATCTGTTTGTACTCTTAAGACTTATTGACAAAAAAAAACTTAAATTAAAAAAAAAAAACGCCACAAGTTAAACCATTAAAGCACATATGCCACTCTCATGGATAATGTAGGGGCATACCGGACTTCAATTACTTCTCTGTCTTTCAATCTTTTGAGGGACAAAAATAGAATTGAAATCATAAACAAATATCTCAAAGTCGAGGATTTCAAGATTAAGATGGATGGAGTAGAGATATGTAAGTGCGTGTGGTGATTCGTTCCATCAAATTGAAAGAGGAAGCGCGAAGAAAATCAGATCGCATAAATGCAAAGATATTTGAAAATATAAAAAAAAAAATAACCCAATCAAACGATTTGTTCCCAAATAATATCTCTTCTTTTTTTGATTATTTTTGTTGCAGAATCCAAGGCCCAACCCAACACACTCCCACCGCAAGAGCGAATTCAATTACTTTGAGATACAAATTCCGTCCGAATCGGATTAATTCAAAGAAACAACGTTGTTAACCAGCCACAGTCGAGCGACCAACTTTTGTGTCAGTCTATTGGATTTTTTTCTTACAATTTAATTTTTTTTTCTTATTTTCTTAGTGCTGATATGAGAAATTCTTGGAATAGGGACACATCCGCTGTACAACAACACAAAACACTACAAGATTATACAAAAAAAAATAATACGAATCAAATTAGTTTCCTTAGTCGAAAAGATAAACTTTTGCCCTCTTTCCTGCTTCTATGCCACAGGCACCAGCAATAGGTTTTTCGAGATGTTTTTTTTTTAGTTCTTTTTGTGGACGAATATATTTTTTAAGATTTCACTTTTGCAGATTAGAATTTCAGGATTTGGTCAGAAAATTAAAAAAAAAATGTGATAGCCATATGTTGAGAGAACACAACATCAATACACACACACACGCACAAACACAAAGAGAGAAATTTATGTCGAAAAAAAGTGCATATGCAATACGTGCGTCGATGCACTTTTGATTTAGCGATCGTTTTTTGGCTGTAGATACATTTTGTGTCACTTTTTTTCAATCTACTGCTGTTTTTTTGATTTTATTTCGTAGACGAAAATAATTATTTTAATCAATTTAACTTTATATGAAGGAAAAAATGCAATTGAATTCTTTATTTCACAAATTTTTACATGAAGATTGAACTAAGACACTTGAAGATCGTTATCAAAAACAAGATCAATAAAAGTCGGATCGAAATAGGTATCTTGTTTTAAAATATCTGACAATTTCAAATTAGTTTCAAAGACAGAAAGAAATATTAAGAGAGTTCAGGGAATTTTTCAATATCTATTTCTTTTTTTTTTGCTTTTAAGAAGTTTTTTTTTATAACAAACCAAGAAGAATTACAAAATCACAAGTGTAACGAACCACCGCCCGATTCCGTCGCGAGATCAAAACCTACTGTACAAGAGAAGTTATTCCGTACCGATTGGAAGTCCGGCGATAATTATATGTTTTTTTTGTAATTTTCTTTTTCTTTACTAGAGTTAGGTAGTGTGGATTCGGTCTTTCCGAATCCGAAAATAATAATATAAAAAAAAAAAAAACAAAAGATAACCATGTGAAGTCTAAAGTGATCGTTCGAATAGGGTTGCCGCGTGGGAAAATAGAGAAAATGACTGTAAGCTGAATTACATAATGGAATAGACTGGGCAGATTGTTCTATCAAATTCTTTCATCATTTTTTGTACCAACAGAATAATACTCGTAAACAATATGATTTCACCTTTTTGGCGGTAACTGAGAAATTGGAATTGAATAAAGGAAGTTTGAAAGATAATCTGGTTAAAAAATTCAAAATATTTTGATTGAAACATTTCATATCAGATAATTGCAGTACCTTGCCATATTTATGAGGTCTAACCAAAAAAATAAAATGTTTGTGTTTACTTTGCTTAATTTTTAATGCTTTTGTCGAAATATCTTAACTTGTTTTGCCCCATATATTAATAATTATTAGGTAGTTATTTGTGAAATTAAAAATAAATTGCTCGATTGAATCGCACGAACTTTTAAAAAATGCAAGTAGTTACAAAAAAAAGATAAGGAAAAAGAAAAACAGAAGAAAGCTTTTCCTTTTAAGCGTTCAAATAACTTGTAAGATATTTGAGGCTCAAAACCAAGTATAATATGAATATTGCAGGAAAAATTAAAGCCTCTGGAGCTGTTTTTTAAAAACATTTTTTTAAATGTAAAATTTAGGGACGCCAATTTTAGGTACTTATTAATATACGTTTATAAAAATAGTTATAAGCTAATCCTAATAAATATAACTCAGAAACAGTTTTTCATTTGAGGGTTGACTTTATATTTCAGCTGGCGAAAATCTATTGAAATTGAGGTGAGACTCCTTCTACGCCCTTCACGCATCAAAATAGAGATGGCGCCACAATGTAAATTGCCCTCGGTTAAGTCCCTGAGTTAACTCTCCAAAGAAGGTGAATTTAACTAGTGTAAGCTTAGCATCTAAGCTGACTCAAAAATATGTTTATCAATTTAACTTAGTTTTAACTCCTAGACCAGGGTTATCTCGCACCGAATTACTGGCCATAAGAAGTTTCCGGTTATTTGTCACTGAAGTGAAAGCTTAACCAAAAAAAATTGTCTGTTCGATTTGCCTTAGCATAGTTATAATAGTTTCTTCTGAGTTGCCCCACGTTGGGCGCCATCTATAACTAATAATTAATTTGCAAAGTAAGTCTGCTTTAAATGAACATTATTGAATTATTTTAAGTTCAAGATAAGTTCAACCCTTTAACAGGTTTTAATAATTAATAAGAACATGGCAACCCTAGTCGAAGACTTCATGCTTCAACTTAAAGATATACTGAAAAAATGTATGAGAAAACAGTTGTCTCTCTCGTTTCTTTATTGTTTCGTTATTCCAATGGCAAAATTCCAGTGCAGTTTATGATCGCGGGAGTTTTATGATTTTTTAGATATTCTCGCTCGCTCATAAAACAGAATATCGACAAATACAAAGGCAAAACATAAACAAAACAAATCTATGCCTGAGCTGATTGAGACTGAGAAAACTCCATTCACATTGAAAGAGATTCCGAGAGAGATTATTCGGTGAAATTTGTATTCTTCATCTTATGTTTTTTTTTTCACCCCCGCACCTAAATCTGAACAACATTTACACAGGAGCAGGGCTAAGGGGAAGATCTCTGTTATGTTTAGTTTTTTTTTCTTCTTCTCAATTATTAAGGTAAACATTAAGATTCAGGTGTGTGTTGGGTGTACGTGAGACATAATGGCTTCTCAGGTAGGCAAATATGTGTATTTATTGGTAATTGGTAGCCAAGCACACTAGGTATCTAATTTATTTGAATACTTTATAAATTAATCTTTATTTTGTTAAATAATTGCTTTCAGAGATTCTCCATATTTTGTTAGATGATAATTTGAATATTAAAATATTGAATCTATACCGGCTATGAAGACAATTGAATAAAATTTGTTACAAAAATAAGAATTTTAGGCTTTTTGTACTCATAGCAGATCAAGGGTTATCATCGAAGCAACATTACTGATAGGAGTTCATTGTGCTAGAGATTTAAGTGCTTCAAAATTCCCAAACCCAAAAAACACTTACCAAAACTATTCACAGTGTATGTATTGTATAATAAGAATTTTTTATGAATAATGAATATCTATGTATGTACATGTACAGTACATATGAATATAATGAAGCGGCAAAAAATGATGACCGAAATACTATCTCTATTTGTAAAGCTGAGATCATTAAACAAAAAACGGCGCACGGAGCAGAGCTTATCTCAAATTGAATATGTATCATGCTGCTTCATTAAATGAGTCTGGGAAACATGAGTAAAGAGTTCCTGTTGAAATCATCAAAAAGTTCTCTATGCTGTGGAACACATGTTAATTAATGATGAATGAATTGTGAGTTCTGAGCTCTAAGTTGAATGCAAAATTGCAATACAGTGATGAATTAACAAGGTTGAAATAGATGCATTTCCACCCACAACAACTATTTGTGTTGTCATTATGAATTAAAACGATCACGTAATTCTAAGCTTCGAGCAAGATATAAAAATAAATTGAGTCTTACGAATCCTGCAAGAAATATTGGTCTAAGAATGTCAATCTTGTAAATGAAAGAGTATATTTAGATGCATTTTGACAAAAAATAAATAAGATGTTCACAAGCTCAAGTTATCAGGTTCCATCAATCTTCCGGTTGAGGATAGATAATTCAAAATAATATGTTTCTCATGCTTCTAAATTTGAATTTCAAACCAATGTTATCTTGAAGACATTTGATCTCAATATGGCGTCCGTCTTTTACGTCAAAATCATGTTGCTATAGTGTGTAAGCTCATCTCATCTTATCTGAAGTAGGTAGGTACTCGGCATACGTGAACCTACTTATTTCTAGTTACATTTTGATTATTTGGTTTTTGATAATTTCTTTTAAATATATATTAGGTTATTAGTTTTAACTATCAAATGAACAAGTATTGTTATAGAGTTAAATTGGTGGGTATTATGGACAACCTTTCCTATGCGATGCTATGTATTTATTGGAAAAAATCAAGTTCAAGGAAGGTGTGCGAAAACCTTGATTTTCTGTTTTTTTTCTTCCAAGCAAATTTGTTTGTTTTATGTAAAGTGTATCTTTATAGTCAATAGCTTAACAGAAATGTTTACTATAAGCAACAAAAAAAGTGCGTTTCCTAGACATTAATGAGCTAAGCCCACATTTGCATGTGTTCCCCGACTAACAAACTCTTCAGTGCTTAGCTCTTAACACCTGCGCCTTTATTGATTTATTTAATTCAGTTTCAACTATTAGTTATGTCAATTTATTTGAAATCAATCAAGGAACAACGAAGTTCAGAAGTTTACGAGGTCCATCTTGGGTAACTTTTTCCTTTCTTAAAATTAAATTTTTGTTTTTTATCTGAACAGTTCGTGATTGGATTTTCAATAGTTCTTGCATGATAATAAATTCGGGAACGAACCATATTTGATTTGAACGTGAAAACGAATTTTATTTTGCAGGAAGTAAAGAGTAATATTCGCGATCGAATGCAAAATCAAATTCCATTTAAAGTTTTTCACGAAAGAAAGGAAAAGGACTCATATTTTATGGCTCTACAAACCTTCCTATTTAGGGGATGACTATAGCCTTATAACTGTATAAGAGTTTTCTTTCTAAGAAAGCATAATAAATACGACTGTTTGACTTTAGTCGTAAGACTTAAAGTTTTAGTGACTTACAATTAGTTTTTAAGGCCTTGAACCGTAAGAGCCATTAACATTTAAGCTTCGTTTCGGCTTAGCTAAACAACCTTTTTTATTTCTGTAAGACTTTTGTAAAATGTCTGCTGTGAATATAATAAGGTGAACATTATAAAAGTTCTAAAGTAAGTCCTTGGCGTCCTTAAAGAAGGTTATACGAGCACTATTCGCAATATTAAGGAAGGTTAGGTTTTGAAAGATAGCTAGATTCAGAGAAGTTTGTATAAAGGTAAGAACAAGTACAATAGAGCTATGAGTTTCTATGAATAGGTTGCATAATATCTATTAGAAGTGGATTATACAACTCTTATAGACGTTGAAAAATAAAAGAAAACAAATTTAATTTTTATTTTCAATGTCCTTAAAGTGGTTTTTATTGCATTTAATCTATTTGTAAAAACTGTGCTTCACAAACGATAATTTGTTAATTAATGAATTAATGTATTAGAATCGGATGTTATTATTTTATTTTATAATTATAAAACTCAAATACTTTTCTAACCATTCGAAGGGTCGAACCTAGAACTCACCTTTATGACAGTCCAGCACTCTAAACACTTGGCCATCTTAGATATGATTTGGAAGATAAGCTTTTCTCTTTTTAGGATTTCAAAATTCCTCCTTAAACCTAGCCCAGATTTGCGTTCTCACGGAGAAATAAGCTGAAGATTTGTTGACGATTTCTTGACATCACGTTTGGGTCCCTTTCGTAAAATAATAATAATATATATATAATATTATTGTTTATCTCAACATAATGTTAAATATTATTGTTTATCTCATTTTAAAGTGGCTTCGTTGAACGCTCACATAAACATACATACCACACACAGAAATTGAATTTGACCAAGTGGTTTAGTTCAAGTTTCTCAAAAGTAAAACATGCTTTTTGCCCATTTTTGTTTCTCGTCGAAAATGTTTTTCATAACGTATTTTTTTTGTTTTTTTTTTGCATTCGGTATGGAAATAGGATAAGTGTAGGAGCTTAAATATATATCTTATAACAAGAAATTTTGTATAGAACAAGACATTAACGAAACAAAAAAAACTACGCACTATATTATAATCGTTTTTAAAAAGCTTCTGTAAAATAACTTTTACAAGTTAAAGCCTCTGTAATATAAATTGACATTTTCCTTTATGGTTCATGTCTAGGATTTCACAAGTCAAAGTGAAGTATTCGATAAAACTTCTAAAAAATTGTAAAAAAAAGCCTGTTGGAAACTGACTGACAGCAACTGCAATAAAATAACTTTAAACATAAATTACAGAGGTCTATCCCGAAACAGATTTAGTTTTCTATATCTAGCTTCCAAACAATTTAAAAGAAGCAGTTATTGAAAACATGACTTCTATAAGAAATATATTTTTGATGAAATCTTTATAGAAGCCTTATATCTACATTTCCAGACTTGCAGCATACCAATATTTCTAAGCTAATAAAAACTGAAATTTTGGTTGGGGGTGTTATTTGTAAAATATATTCAGACTTATTGGTAGACGTATTAAAAGAACTGTGTAAGGTTCTGTTGAATAGAGTCATTTAGGGGTTGGATGTGAATTGTGGCTACACAATGTTTTATGAATTGGGAGCTACGCAAAGTTGAATAGAGCCTTAGTAAATTAAATAAATAATTAATTATAAATAGCATTAAGTAAATTTTGTGATGCCGTTTTCTCAAAAAGTATTCGACTAATTTGGAAAAAATCTTTTATCGTTGGAAATCCATATTCACGGGGAGCGTGTGAATCACAAAAATAGTTAGGTATCATTTTATACTGCCAATCACTGTACACATTAGAAAATATGTTAAAAAGCTTTTATTTCAATTTTCAAATATTTTATAGCTAGCTTTTAAATGGTAATGAATTTCGTCACAGAAGGGAACGACAACATTAAATTGAAATACTTATAATTTAATGTTTCTCATTTTTCTGTACACTTCAACTTCTAAAAACTGTAATCTCCCAGCTTTAAGCTTGGACACTGAAAGTTTTCGAAATTAATCAAGCTTGAACTTTTTATTTTGCCAGACAAATGTTCTTAACTTTTGTCTACAGTGTGTCCACTGTATTTGTATTCGGACTAAATACATTCCACATTTTTGGTTTTTACATTGAATAAGCTATATGGTTTGTGTCTTTGAGAAAAATGTATGGTTCCGTTCTAAGATACCATAACTGCCATCTAACATTTGAAGTGAATTTTAATCCCAATAATATAGAATTTGCATAAAATATTCTATGTTTCTTATTTGTATTTTAACTGTTAAACAAATGGCCGTTTAAATCATATATTGGAATTTCCTTAACGGAAATTTGCCCAAAACTGCTATCCACACTTCTTCCCTGATTTCTATCTGAATTCATGGAAATTTAGTTTCTTGCAGTTTTTTTCTGAGAGACTTCGATAAAATTTAAAGACATCGAAATAAAAAACATTTTCATTCATTTGGATTTTTTAAGAAATGGATGGATTTAGAAAGGGATTTTCAACACAAAATCCTTTTCCAAACCTTTTTTATCCTCACCCTATTGCAATCCAGCCATGCATTGACTCTTAAAAGTAGAGTTTAGTTGTGAAAGTAAGTTAAGAAAAACAACATAACTGTGCAACTAGCGTTAGATTTATTATAGGTACTTGTTTATCTACGAATAAAAAATATCGACAAAGTAAAAAACCTTAATCCAATTCAAGATCACCATTTGCAATTGTGTCACCATTGTGCCCCTCGTTTGGGTTAACCTCAGCGCTATCAGGAATACAATCAATAATGCATTCTTCACTTCCGGTTGTGCTGATGGTTATGGTTGGAATATTATCCGACGACCACACTGATGCCTGTGAATCTTGACGTGGTGGTGTTGGTTTTTCGTTCTTAAATCGAAGTGAGCCGCTTCGAACTGGAGGAGGTGTAGGTCCTGGCTGGTCATCCTCTTCAGAATCAATTGCTGCCTGATGGAGTACTTTTTTCAAAGGGGGAGCACTAATTGGGGCTTGTTTAGCTTCATCAGGCTCAGACTTAGTGGGCGTAAGTGGTTTTGTTGGTTCAGGTTTAGTGCTTGCTACGAATGCTGGCTGAACTTCAATAGTTGTTGAAGGCGTTGATGGTGGAGAATCACTTGGTGAGTTGAGATCGGCTTTTTTGACAGCTTCCCGGACAAAATTCATAAGGTTTCCTATTTTCTTGCGACCCTGCTTGGAAAAACTGAAAAACGGTTCAGATTTGCCTTCTTCTTGTGGTGAAGAGCTGGGTTTTTTCTGCTCTGGGGATTCACTGGATTTCTTTTTGTCACTGTCTGGTGACTCAATTGCCTTTTTCTTCTCCTTATCATGAGGAATGTTTGATTTCTTTTTATCCTTATCTAACGGTGAACCACTGGCCTTTGGCTTCTCAATCTCTGGTGACTTATGGATTTTTTTCTTTTCTTTCTCTGGAGAGCCTCTGTTTTTACTCTTTTCGTTATCAGGTGATCCCCGGTGTTTTTTCCTTTCCTTATCCGGTGACCCGTCAGTTTTTTTCTTTTCATCTTTTGGTGATCCATCAGGATCTTTGTCAGTTTCTGCAAGTTTTTTTTCTTTGGGGTTTTTCTTTTCCATTGACTTAGTATCAAGATTAAATGGTTTCGGTCTTGAATTTGGAGAGTTTTTCTTCTTTGGATTCTTCGGAGCATCTGAAGATTTTTCGTTGATAACTGCAAAGTTACTACTTACAATTTTAGCAAGACTCGGTTTCGATGGTATTTCTTCACTATCTGTTGATTGTTTTTGTAATAAGCTCATACGCCTTTCGGATACAACTCTAGAATTCGTTTCTGGATCATTATCATTATCGCAGTCAATCTTCTTATCTGGTTTTACTACTTTCTCTGGCTTCACAGGCTTGTCGGATTTAATAACTTTGTCCACTTTGAATCTACTCTTTGGCGGTTGTGGCTCTTTATTCTTGGCTTGTTCCATCTTAGCTATTTGAACTATATCGACTAGTGATGGTTTTCGAGTTTTACGGATCTGTTGCAACCTTGTAACGCCAAAGAGTTTCTCCTTAGATTCTTCATCATGTGGAAGGGATTCATGATATTCAGTGTCAGTATCATCTTCATCTTTTCCCTTGACATAACTATCATCATCAGATGTAGCGGAGCCTTTACGAAGGGCTTTTTTCATTATTCGAGCAATAAGTTCTGAAACAAAAAAATATGGTAAATTCAAAATGAGGGGTGTTATGAGTTAAAATTTAAAAGTAACCTTTTCTTGCTTGAGTTTTGATTTCTTCATCAAAATCGGGGGCTTGTTGTCCTGGTCCTGTGGGCGTAACTGGTGAGGAAGCTTCCAGAACTTTTCTCCATCGATTGGTAAGAGCTGTTGCAGCCTGCTCGTTACTCTTGGTATCAGGAAGTTTGAACATCTTCTTTCGCTCTTCTTCACGTTCTTTCAGAAGTTGATTACGCAAGTCCTGATTTGCCTCACGTAGGGCGCCAGTTAAAGACACCAAGTAGTATATGATAAGAGTCAGCAAAAGTAACAAAGGAATCACTGTGCTTGGTGATGTCAA
This sequence comes from Dasysyrphus albostriatus, assembly GCA_946251815.1. Taxonomy (NCBI): domain Eukaryota; kingdom Metazoa; phylum Arthropoda; class Insecta; order Diptera; family Syrphidae; genus Dasysyrphus; species Dasysyrphus albostriatus. The sequence goes on from OX276336.1 coordinate 148,542,718, forward strand.
GTACTCCAAAGGCTTGTGCAGCTCTCTTAAAAAAAAATTTGATTTGTTATGATTTTTTTTTTTGAAAAAATAGATACTAACGGTGGTAATCCTGTTATTATTGTAGCTGTGAAGAACTCGGAAATTCTATCATAGTCCGAAAATGGTCCACAGTGCCACGAAGGCCGCAACCAAACTATCGCATAACCAACCGGCAATACACATAAAAACAACATAGTCAAAAGCAATGATAGATAAAAGTTATTAGACTTCGAAGCCCTGAAAAAAATGTGTGAATTTTAAATCCCAAACAATTTAAAAAAGCCTTCGTTATTACTTAAATACAACTTCATGGGGTACATTACAAGTTAGAACAATCCACGACCGCAAATACATCAAAATCATAAGCTTCACAAAATTAATGATCACAAGTCCTGGCGAAAAGAAAATCCCCATCCATACTTGCCCTTGATTGTAGACTAAATTTAGGATGCTCTCGGCAATTTTAAAGTCGCCATACTAAACGTTGAGGGGAAGAAGAACAGAAGATGAATACACAATAAGGAGGGCAAATTTGAAGCTAAATGTTTCCATGATGCTTGAAAAGGGGAGAGGCAGTTGAAATATGGATGATTCGACACCATACATACCTGAGGGAAAGTCTTCTCCATGTCCCAACACCAGTATTTATTTATATAGCGCACGAAAAGAGCTCGCAAGAAGTCGATGCAAAGTGGTGCCACTATGGACATTATCTGTAAATTAAGTTGGCATTATGTAAATAAGGGAAGTTTACTGTGCGCTTATAAAGTGCAACCGGAAGTGAGTATAGTTAAACAGTACATTTGCACAAAGGGAGTGAGAGTGAGAGTTTTCAATTACACTCGCTTGACTTGCCTGTTGTGTTTATAGAGGATTTGGATTGCTTAAGTGTAGGAAGTGGTATTTAATGTAGAGAATTACTAGTCAGACAAGGATCTCAAATTGCATCAGCAAAATGATTTTCAGGGTTTTTGTGTAAAGAAAAATCCTTTAACTTTGAAAATCAAGTAAATTTACTTTTACTTCTATTATTCATTAAATTTAAAAACACAAATCTAAGAAGATTCCTTAAATGGCGCCCAACGTGGAGAAGGAATTTTTTGCAAAATTCATTCCATGCTTTTATTAGATTGTTATTAGTCCCAAAAATAGATAATATTTGAAGCTGCACATGGACATTCACATGTTACCTTTTAACTTTTGAAAGAAAAAGCTTTGATATCTAGCCGACTTTAAATTTTTGACCTACATAAATTACTTTTAAGACAAAATTTAATATTTTCATTTCCATTCTTAAACATTTTCTGTTATTCGTTTTCGTAATTATTCATAATCCATCAATTGAATCATCAGAAAATTTCGATAAGTCCTTGAGTACGTCTGTAAGCCTGTTGAACCCACATTGCAGCTTAAATTTGCTTCACAGAAAGAAGAGAGCAGGAACAACTTTTCCAATTTCTCTCGTATTTTTTTTTTATATAAAATCCAGTATGCAATCAGACTTTTTGTTCGTTCATCAAAGTACTTTAAGGAACATTCCATCAACCAAAGGACTTGCATTTTGTAGGTTTTTTTTCTTCTATTTATATTTTGTTTGCCTCTTTGCCGAATAGCTCTATAGAAAATGCGCAAAGAGGAAAATATTTTCCATTGATATGAAATTATTTTTGAATATTCAAAACCACAAATTTCATACAACATCTGAACGGTGTGGTATACTGGGTACGAAAATACCAGTATCGAATTACACTAGGGATTTGCTGTGGTGGAAGTAATTGTGTTCTTCAGATGTAGTTGGTGGTTGCGGAAAAAATATAAAACAGTAATCATCTTGTTCTTAGCGTCAGCATCAAAAAAAATAGAGCATGGAAATATGTGTGTCTAACAAGGAAGACGATTAAGAATGTAAGGGGGAAAAAACTTGTATGTAAACTTGAGTAGCAAGAAGCTTTTAAAAAACATTCTTAACAATTTGTTAGAGATGTTATGGGTGGATTGAGAAGTGATGGAAAACAATGGTTTTCTTGAAGATAAAAAATGTCTTATTTTCTATCATATCCTTAGAGGGTTCATATTGGGACCGAAAAAGACATGACATAAACATAATTTTTATTTCAGCCCAGAGAGCTTTTGACAAACAATTTGTGGTATTTTTTTTCAGCAAGAGTCATCATTAATTCATTCTGTCATTTAAACTTAATGCTCAAGAGTTATGCCACGAGAGGATTCGAAAACAAAAATTTTCTGCAGATATGGTTTGAGTAACACGTGTTATACGGGATGTTTTTTTTTTCTAATTCCTTCTTATTCATTCTCATTATGTTCAAACAGAGTATAATGTTTCCAAGAGCCAGCGTCTAAAATAGGAACACTTCTATATGTTGACAGTCTCTGGCAGCCATGTTGTCTGTCTATCAACTCTACTGTCAGTGATGCCAAGTAAAGATAATATGTTACACAATTGAGCAACACGTTAGAAACTTGTGTTATCAAAATAAGTGTTCTCCTGTGACAACGATGTACACCCGCAATGGTCATCATTTCCAACTGACTGTTCTTCGTTTGGTGGCAAAATCAAATCGACCGGTTTAGTGAATAAATGACTATCGTCACTGAAATGCAGGATCTGCCGGAAACATCGCTGGTGCCCATGAGACTGTGCAGAAGAGCTCGAACCTTTTCGATGGACGATAACCAATTTCCTTTACCCCGAATTGAATGATATTTTTTGTGCAGTTCTAAGTGCTACACAGTGAACGCCACAAATAACATTTTGCATGAACTAATTAAAGGTTGGGTTAATATAAAATCGCAGAACTGACGTAAATTGGTCACCGAAATCATGCTATTCTAGCCAGCTAGAATTTACTTTTTTTCTGAAGTCGCAGGTCCGTTCTAATAACCCGTAACGACCGATATCCTGAAAAGTAAAAAAGCCCAGGCCAAGGCTCGAATTCTGACGGATTTATGCAGAAAATTGAAACCTTCCAATTCGTGGCTCTATATGCGAAGCCACAGGCAACATTGGAATGATGTCATATTCCATACATAATAGCATTTTTTCATTTCAACATCGACCCACCATTATTGGAAAACTCTTTATGAAAAATAAGTAAAATTGGTGGTTTGACAATTGATGAAGAATCCATGGCTGGCGTAGTGAGTAAAACTCTCAAAGATTACTCTGCGTTAGACCGCAGAAATGAAGGATGAATTGTATTATTATTTTTTTTTATTTTTGGAACGATGCACAGTGGACCGTTTGTTGAATTTCAGCGACAAAAATAATTTCCCACGCCAATTCATAATAGAAATTAATGAGAATTGATACACAACATGATTTAAGGATGCTGAATTTAGCGGTACTGCCTATTTTTTTCTACTTCAAACAGGGGCTTCACAATTTAGGACAGAACATGGTCCCAAATTTTAATTAAGGAACTGTCGTAGTCAGGAACTTAATCAAGTTTATTTTTGAAATGTCCTCAAATATGTGACTGATTGTATTCTTTAATACAAAAACGACTCCAATACATGATTTGTTTAAAGTTTAAAGAAGATGGTCCAAAAAGCTCAAAAATGTACAAAAGAGATTAGAATTAATTTTAGATTTTAGTACTAGTTTAAAATTTTTTGTTTGTATTGAAAATTATTTTAAGAGCTAATTTAATCGAATCTGAAAGAATTTTTTTCGAGTTTTTAAGTAGTTGACCTAAAATTTGATTCGCTACTTCCAGCCGTTAAATTTGTCAAATTTCTTTCAGATTCAATCAAATTAGATCTAAAAATAATTTAAAATATCAACAAAATTTAAAAGCTAGCACTAAAATTAATTCTTATCTCTGGGGAACATTTCTTAACATTTAAGACCATCTTCCTTAAATTTTGTACAAATCAGAATTGGAGTCAAATTTATATGAAAATACACAATCAGACACATTTACTATGGGACTTTTCAAACATACGTAAATGTGACTCAGTTTCTGACTTTGACAATTCTTTAATTAAAAATTTGAAATTTCCAACCATATTCGGCCCTTAATTGTGAAGCCCCTGTTTGAAAGAGAAGAGCATCCTCAAATAATTTATTGTACCAAATTTCATTAATTTCTATCAAGAATTGGCGTGGGAAATGTTTTTTGTAGCTAAAATTCAACAAACGGACCACTGTATGGTGTCGCCGACCAACGTGACAACTTACTGAGGGTAAGTTTTTTACTTAATTTAAATTTATTTGTAAAAAATTTTAACTAAAATGAATAAAAACTAAATGAATTAATTTAAATGTCTAAGAACAAAAGCAAATCATGCGACTCTGACCCTTTTCACTTGAGACTTAAAAAATTAGCCAAATAAATAACTCCCCGCAAATATGCTGCAAAGTGCATGAAAATATCGACACACCAGCACTCACGACTCACCATATCGAAAACAATAATTTTGGAGAGCTCCTGGCCTAAAGATGTCTCCCAACACATCGATGTCAAGTTACGACGAACATTATTCTCGATGAGTTTTGTGTTATTCAGCATTTCCTCATGGTATTGAATTCGGATGTCAAGAGCTGTTGTCGTGGCAGCAGTGGTCGCTGTAGACGATGAGTCGTCTACTTTGGATGGCATGGGAGTGGTACAGTATTCAGGTGGAATTGTGACACACACAGTTTGTGAGCAACTTTTGGCCTGCATTTGTTTATCACTGATAGTGATGGCAATAGTCGAGCTAGGGGTAGTCGCTGCAGTCGGATTGGTGGTATCGTCGTCAGCTGGTGTTGATGATGATGGTTCATCGGGCTTTAGAGTGGATATATACTCGAGTACCTTGTCACGTACAGGATCCATTACTGTTGAGTTAGTTATGGTGGGCATAGTCCCCATGAGTTCGGTAAGTGTTGACAAACTCGATACGTCAAGGGTATAGGTGTTTGCTGAAGCAACATTTAAACTTGTACCAAATTCTGTAGTGTCAGAGAAATCTGTGTACTCTGTACCCTCACTCGTCGTAGATGATGCATATTCTGTTGAGAACCTTTCGATTGAGCGTCTAATCCTTTGATCATCACCATCATCATCCTGCTCCTGCTCCAGTTCCTCCAAATCCGTGGATAGAAAATTATCAAAATAGTCGTGATAGTCAAAGTAGGTGTCGTTAAACTGGGTTCGATAATCCTCGTTGGTTGTTGATGATGGCGATGATGGAGCGGTGCTCTCGAAAAACATCGATGTACTACTACTACTACTACTGCCCCAGTCATCCCTCGTCGTAAACGAATCAACTGAGGCGTTGCTGGGATTTGTTATCAAGTCGTTCAAGTTGGTTATTGGTGTTAGGAAGTCGACAGTTGTGTTCACCACATCATATGGTGTTGTAGAAGTTAATGGTGATGTGGTCGGTGGAGTTGTCGTCCATGGCTCTGTGACGAGAGTAGTTGTGCTTAAGTTAAGCAACAACATCGACGTAGTTAGGGTTCGAGTTGCCGAAGGCAGAGGAATTGAGCAGTTGACAGGAACGATGAAACACATTGTCCTGTTGAATAGATTTCCAACAGTGGAAGGGGTTGGAAAGAGACCTAATGGTGCAGGTGATGAGCTAAAATCACTCAAATTCGATTTACTACTAGCCGTGGTGGTGCCTGAGTTAAGTAGACTCCTTAGGTCTGTAAGAATTTTTTTAATTCGAATCGCTTCCGATGTGTTATTTTGATCGATTTCTTTTAGCAGCTGAAGACTGGTGTCTTTCCCGGTAATTTTATAGATGAATGAGAACATCAATGAGTATAAATTCAGCAAATTAAGTATCATGATTCTGAAAATAACAAAATGTTAAAGAAATTTAATTTTCTTTTTTACTCAAACTAGCTGATACCCACTCGGTTCACAAAAGGCCTTTCACTTACTTACCTGGCTAGTTGTAGTCGTAGCTGTTGCCTTGGATGCCAATTCTCGAATAATCCCAATGCATCAAAAATCATCGGCAGAAAGAATGACAGCAAAGTCATTATAACGTTGACTTCATTCCTCCTGTACCACGATGCGTTCCTTCCAACAGTTTCAGACCTATTTCACCAAAAAATCAGAAAGCTTGTGTTGAAAAAAAAATCTTTTTTGTTGTTGTTTTGTTTTAAATTTAAATAAAAAAAAATTCAATAACCTGTCAACAGCCGACACCACAGTATAACCAGACGCAGCCAGAAGGCCAATAACTAAAATATTCACTAGGATCCTTTGAAGTATGATACGCCAACTGAAACGACAAAAAGGGAGGAAGGAAGTATGGAAGAGTGGGAGAGAGTAGAACAGAACAAACAATATAAAAATAAATAATATTATTTTCCTTTTCACAATGTTGTTTGCTATATATATGTGTGTGTTATGTCTATATGCGTACTTTCGGTTGTCCTTTTTCTTTTCTGCCTCCTCAAGTAGAGCTTCCTTGAAACCAACAACAACAGATGCTATCCGATTATGAGCCGTTTCCGCATGACCTAAGACCAATAAGAAAAAAATAATCAAAATTAAATAACCGTTATCGTCTGATGGAAATTCAAACTTTACCAATCATGAAATCCCAGCCGGTGAAGAGTTTCCATGAAAATATACACTCATCGTCTTTTGATGAAAGCTTCGAGTTCCTAGAATTTTCTGCCATTCTTTGATTTTTTTTTTTTGTATGGGGTTGAAAGAGGAGAAGGGGTAATTATTGACTTTGGATTATTAACTACAACGGAAGTAATATAACAATAACAGCATTTACAAAATTCTTAAGTCAACAAATTATTATGGCACATCATCCCCGCTGAGCGCTATGACCTAATTTGCTCTTTACACAGCTACTGTAATAGTGTATGGTGTCGAAGTATAGTTGAAGTTTTGTTGTATGTCAGGAGGTGCCGGATGGGTATAAATTAATGAACAACAAGGACTTCCGTCATAATTCACGGGTTAGAACTGTGATGAGCGACAACAATAAAACAACAACAACAGCTTTAATTTATATTGTTGTCGAACAATTGCGGCTCAAAGGATCTAAGAGAAGAACACTGTTGATGCTGGCTGTCTGCGTTGGCGGTGCGTGGCGACGACAACGGCGACGACGTGCAAGTAATTCAAGTCACGTCCCAAATTGCTTCTCCAAATTAATTGACAATGGATTTTATTGCTAGGATGCTCTGTGTTCTATTGTGCTTCAATATCTTTAGGTATAATTATTTATAAATTTAGTTTTGAGAGATTCTAGCCCGATAGAGAAAGAATTTGATGGGATTTTCTTGTTACAGTCCGACGGAAATACTAGGCTTAAATGATTAAGTGATTATTATGTGAGAATTGTTGAATTGATCTGATAATCATTGATTTGTTTGGAAATTGACTTGGTGTCAGAAGTTTGTGTACATAAGCTAAATTCTAAAAATGAGAAATTAATAAATTTAGAAAAACATGATTGGAACGATTTTTGTCACGCCAAAATTATTATGCTCGTCGGTCTGGCCAAAGTCAGTCGTCCTGAAGAAAATACGAAGCTTTAGAGGAACTTGTTGGCACTCCAAACTTGGTGGCACTCCAAACAGCAGACTTAAAAAGCTCTGGTATACCAGCAGGTACTACTCCACTGGAAGCACTGGAAAAAGCTGGCTACAACGCTCTAATTGATCAGAAAATACTGAAGCCCTTGGTAGCAATAAACTTAGTTAACGCAAGAACACGCTAGTAAATCACCACGTGCTATCCCCCTGATGGCACTCAAAAGCTCCTATTGGTAATTTTGACGTTCAAGTCTCTCCTACCTTCTTTTTTCTTTCAACGGAACCCCTGGTGGGGGAAGCTCCTAAAAAGGAAATAAAGCAATATGACCGGATCGTCTTGACCCGAGTTAAAATTATCAATAAAATAAATTTTATTTTTTATTTTCTGACTTTGCGTAAGACCGAAATGGCAAAACGGTGAATTTTCATTTATTTAAATAGGTCGTCATATTACATTTTCAGTAAGGACTGAATGGTAACTGTGATGCAAAAAAATAGAAATATGGATTTTGCTGTGACACTATGTGTCCATGGGATGAGTGATCTATTCTAACTGGATGCTTAAAACTATGATTAATCCAAATCTGAAGTTACTTGCGAGGTTAATAATAATCGTCCCAATACATAATGTACATAGTTGTAGCTTAGAGAGAGAAATACAGATATGATGAAAACGATATACCAGGAAAGCAATAAAGCGTACAAGGACCTTTGTCGAAGAAAATGTTTAGAATTTACTCAAAGATTAACTAGTGAACTCGCAAATATCAATGATTCGAAAACATATTGGAGATAAATAATAAAGCATCGGGAGAGGATAGAGTTCCGTTTGAATTTTTCAAAAATGCACCATACTGTTTTGTACAAAATCTGACTGTGGGCTTCAACAACATATCCTCAACTGCAACAGTTCAGAAAGATTTCTTAAAAATGTAATCTTTGCCTTGTTTAAAAAAGGAAATGTAAATGATCCAAGTAACTATCGGGGAATTTCGTTCCAAAACGTTCACGAAGTATATTCCTAGTTCTTTCACGGCTGGGGTAGACCCTAATGGACTATTAAGTGAATATCAAGCTGGATTTTGGTCTGATTACCTACTCTAAAGTTGATTACATTTTTGCTGTAACGAAATGGCATACGATTTCTAAATAAAGGAAAAAAACTACATGCATTCTTCATAAATTTTCGTGCAGCTTTTGATTCGTTGGATAGGAGAGAACTTATGCAACAAAGGATTGGCATATAAAAGGCTTCGGACTTTAAGGACATTGTATGAGAACAACCAAGCAGCAGTGTGGGGTAGAGATACCATGTCAGATAGAAGGTCTTAGAACGTCATCTGATGTTAAAAAAGGCTGCTAGCTAAGCCCTCTTTTGTTTGACATCTTTTTCGATAATCTTCTCACGAACTTGCCTAGTGGCAATGAATTCCATGGCTCGAGTATGAAAGGCCTACTACTTGCAGATGGCATCGTCCTGTTAGCTGAGAGTCCTAATTTGTTCCAAGGATAGATCAACCAGCTTGACGAGTACTGTCAGCAATGGAATCTCGTTGTTAAAACCATGAAGTCCAAAGTAATGGTATTCTGAAACAATTCTGGTAAAAAATTCGAGGCATGAACATTTGAATTAAGGAACAGCTTAACTTTAAGTGATCAAATAGTACCGATATCTTGGAGTCACTCTAACATCTAGGTTGACTTTCAAGCTATACCTCCAAATTAAGTTGAAAGAATCCAAAAAAGCTTTAACCTGCTCCTGGAAAAATGTTCTTGGTAAAAAAAGATGTCCCATATATGGCCCAATGTAGACTTTTTAAAGAAACAGCAAGATCTGTAATGTGCTATGCATGCCAGGTATGGAGTAACGAGGAATACGCGAAGAAGTAGAAAAACTCCAAAGATATTTCATGAAGCTCCTTCTTAGGCTCCCTGCTAACTCAACAACCTTCATGTTGTTTGTCAAAACCGGCCTTTCCCTCCTTGGGTTAGGCTTAATTTCCAATACGTTCAAAGAATAATAATACTTCCCCATTATCGTCTTCAAAAGTAGTGCTCCGACAACTTCTAGAAAGAAGAGCGAACTTAAAATTGTCAACAAATGCAAGAGGAATTAGAAGTGGAGCTATCTTTGAGATGGGAAAACTGATTCAATTAGAGTATTGCCTTTCATGAAGTTCTTTGGAAGCTAGACCAGAAGACTTACCACAGATTTATGGAGAAAGTAGCAGGTTCTACAAGTAGATTGATTTACAGTCAAGTGAGCCATAGTCTAAATGAGCTGAACTACTTCAATGAGAACTATAGCATTCATCAAATAATTACTATATTCAACCAATCCATCATCCTTTTAATGGAGGATATAAATTGAAATACTAAACGAATCGAACTGGACCCTACCTTACGCTTGTGTATCTCAAGATTTGGCTTATAGTATTACTTGAAATTGTGAAAAATTTCAATCCTAATAAGATGAACCAAGACAGCAGTGTCAATTTGTCAATCAGAAATTCTGTAATAGAAGTACCTACTTGATGCTTGACCCTTCTGACAACAACTTCAAATTAACCTCCAGTACTCAAACAAAAATGAAAAAAAAAACGATACCTGCAATTTGTAGCACAAAGAGAAAATAAGTGTGGAGTTTCTTTCAGGCCTAGTTTGATAGAAGGAGGAAGAAAGAATGGAAATTGATTCCCCAGGAAGAATTAAAACAACATGAGTAGCGAGAAATTAACAGAAATGCTTGAGCAAATCAATGGAGTAGTCATTGCTCCCTAGACTGTAAGGCCTACATAAATAGTCTAGAGGAAATCGTGACAGTCGATGCCCCATATCTGGAAGCATTACTTTTTATTTCAGTCATCTTTACTAATGAGCGATATTTTATTTGTCTTATAATCAAGGCCTTATAATCTTATAATCCCCCCCCCCCCTACCCTTAGTCTAAATATATTTCATTCATATGGTAATTTGTCTTTTTTTTAAATGTACAAACATTTTTTTTGTTTTTGTCCGCCCTCTGATTAAAATTCAGCCTACGCTCTTGCTCATAATCAAATAATTCAACCCCCAAAATAATGGAATCTAGCTACCCATCATAAATTTGCGCTAAGCATGATTTAAAGTTTAAAGAACAAACATTTTGAATCCAAGAACAAAAAAAATCCTTAAATATCACAAAATTAATTTCTTAAAAATATATTTGACCCTTTCTTCCCCTGTTTGAACAGTGTTTCAGGGGTAGAAAGTGACTTCCTACAACAAGAAAAAAAAAAAAAAAACTATACTCACTTCCGTAAAGTTGCAACAAAACTATAAACATAAACAGCAACAGCTGTTAAAAAGTACGCCAACGGTAGATTGTATCCGTTTTGAATTGCTCCTGATTTACTCGAATAATATCTGACAAAAAAAAAAACGAAAAAAAAAATTCATAGAAAATATAATAAAATTTTATTTTTCAAAAAAAGGTCAATGAGCAAATTATCACAACATCCATCGATTTGCGATTTGCCATTCTCCCCCGCTTACCCATAAAATAACGGCGAATACTTTAGATATCCTTCGAATTCCCAAATTGTAAATAGATTGCCGGCGACTTTCATTTCTCGTTCTGACATTTTTTTCCTTGGATCTTCCTCATTTGGTTTTGTCGATAGAACCTGTACGCAAAGGTCGGAGGGTCGGAGAACGTTTAATTTTTTTTTTTTGTCAAAAGTTAGTTCACGTCCTTTATCGAATAGTTGTGAGAAAAAAAACTTACTTCAGGTCCAATTACGAAAGCTACCAACGGTATAGTCATCATAATATTAACCCATAAAAGCCATCGAAGAAATGTGAAATAGGAGGCGACACCCGATCCAAAGTGTGATTCGATTTCTTTAATACGAAGTTCCCAAGGAATAAGAACCGTAAGGAAGCTGCTCGTTTCTCGTTTCCAATGGCGCCAACGCTGTGTGTGTGTTTGAAAAAATGGATGTATAAGGTGATGATTGTGAATGGGGGGGGGGAGGGGGTTGGTTTATGGTGAAATGTGATATTGACATCGGTAATGGCGTTTTGATAATTTGAATATTATAAAAATACTGTGATTGAGTGAGACTTTCACTTGAACGGCTAGGTACGAAGGGAGTGCTTGAAATCGCTTTGAGGAGCCCCAGATGGCCTTCCGATTTTACATAGTATGTATCATTTCGTCAAATTGAAGCAACGGACCCCGATTTCTATTCACGTCCTCTCGTTCCCAAATGCCAACGTTTGTCAGTGTAATTTTCTAGCTCAGTGAATTTCCGGGGTAGGTTTTCTGTGTGAAATTTAATTGAGTTTACATTGGTACGCGAGGAGTTTCTGAATTTACCTGCGTATAAGTTAGGCTATATGAGCCAGTTAACAGCAGCATGCATGGAATGCTTAATGCTGAAATACTAACGGTTATATTGTTGTTGCTGTATAATATAAAACAGCAAGGGGGTTTGGAGACTGTAAAATATTCGCGAATAACAAGTTCGTTCCCTCTCTTCAGTAAGTTAAAGGAAAATGCAAATTCCGAGAAAAAAAAATAAAGCTAATATTATTAAAAGGATGGTTTGAGTTAAAGAAAACACAAGAACAAAGCGAGAACAGAGGATACTCGTATCTAATGCCTACGCTGTTAATATAATATTAAAATGAATGTGATGCTAACGTGTTGAGTATATATCCTGTCTTTCAGTTGATTCGTATCTTTAGTTACCTCATAGGAATAAACTAAATGGAATGAGATTTGATTTTTTTTTTTTTTGTAATTTAACTTCGAAGCTCTTCCGGAAGGCAAACGGTTGCTACCTAAAACTCAATACTCCTAGGGGCCTTACAGATATATTTCAATTGTATATTTAACGTGGGTGTGTATCGTTTTCCTTTTAATTTTCAAAAAATCTGTTGAATACCTACCTGTTTGTAAAAATAAACTTCGTTCCCGTTCTGTAGGGAGAGGGACTCTTTGCTTTTTCGTCTTATTTATTTAAGTGATTTTCTTTACATGTGTTCGATATTGTTCAATCAATGTTATCGATCCTTTTTTTTTTGGAGTTGAAGAAAATTTAAGGAACTTCTGAATTAAATTTTGTATGTTCGTAGTTACCCAAGTTCGAAAGATGGGGAGCAATAATGGGAATTAATGGTTCGAATTTTGAAAAGAATTCAACTGTTAAATTTATAGGCAATATTTGCTTATTCTTTGGGTTTTAGCATCTACTATTACGAGTTCGTAAATGTAAACATACTGTATCACTGCCAACAACAATTGTTAAAAAAGGTTCTATTTATGTACTTTTTTCGGTTAAATTTCTAGCTTTTGTCGAGAGCAGTCATCCGGGCTTCATATAAATTTAAAAATTGTAGACTGGACACTTGGAACTTAACATGAATTTTGTCGTTAGGTCGAACTTTTGTACCCGTACTCTCAGCCATAGCAACTTTTCAATCTAGTATAATATGTCTTTGGTAGGGTTTCAATCTTGTACCTTTACAAATAGCGAACATTTTCCTCCTAAGACAATAAAAAAAAGAAAACATACAAGCAAAAAATAGAGAACAAAAAGGAGATATACAAAAGTAGGAACAACTAAAACTTAAACTTATCTTGAGTCCTGTAAATCAGATCGTAAAAATTAAACTCTGTGGACTTAAAGTGAAGTGCATGTGACCCTAACACAAAAGTCTGAAAACTACTATTTTCAACCCCCCGTCATTACCATGGGTGCCAAAAAAATCCTGCTAGACTTTTGAAATTTATATCCAGGTGCATGCATCACCTACGGACCCTCATACTCATTTTTTTAGTTATGTTTTCAACCCAAAAATATGCTGCCAGCTCTTAGTTTATTTTCTATTTTATGATTTCTTAGATATATCGTTTTAATTTTAAAAGATATTTCTTTATACATTTAAAGAAGAACCAATTTAAGAATGCAAATTTGCGATAAACATCTTCTGAGGCCAAATTCAGCAAAAGTGAATTTTTTCTTCTGTACACAAAAAATCGTGTACACATCAATTTTTGCGATTCCACTAGAGTGAGTTTTAAGTTTACATAATCGGTCAAATTTATTCTCACTTGTTTATGGCGCGGATAAGTACACGGAAAATCATACACACTTGCGGAACTACGCCCCTGCTCAGTATATTTGAAACTTTGAAAAATCTTTATGAATTTGCGATCTATAATTGTCGTATTCCTTAAACTTTAATTTAATTTTAGTTCCATCTAATAACTAAAAAAAATTTAATAAATTAGAGTTTAGGGGTCTATTTTTCAGGCCTGATTCACAAGGGGGCGAGGAAACGAGAAGTCGGCAAGATCTCTTTGCAATGTTGTTCTCTCTTAAAACCAATTCTTCGAAAATATGACGTGACGAGAAGACGATACATTTTTTTAAGGGAAAACAATTGCAAATAGATCTCGTTACGTCAACGTGCCGTTTCCTCGTTTCATTGTGAATCAGGCTTCAAGATACTCGAACGATATTTGATAATATCTGCAGCAAACTTTGAACCTATATTTAGGCTCACTTAAATCTAGCTTTTTTTTGACAGCATATCATATAATGAAACGGCAAACACACATTTTGTGGTACAATTTACGTGGTCTACAAAAGACGAAGGTTCGAATACATTTTTTTGGAAAGAAGTGCAGAATACAAAATTTTCTTAAATTATTGCACCACAAAAACTAAAAAACAATACATTTTTAAATTACAAATTTTCCGAAAACGCTTAAGTGAATGAATGTTTAAAGTTCTAAGTTTGTTCCGCTTGATTCTGCTTAAGTAAGGTCTGTTCAACAGAGAGTTCAATAGAGCTAATGGCCTCTTTACTGGTTTTGAAAAGAATGGAAACAATTTAAAACGGTTATCATCCAATTACTTCAACTTTGGTTTTCTGGATATTTGTTATTGACGTTATTTACAGCATATTTTTGCTCAACAATAAAATAACACTTTCTTTTAAACTTCATTTGCAATCAGATCTCTGTCTATCAATATTTCGTCGATGTTCTTTAAATTTGAGAACACTTGCCCATAATTCATGTTTTTTGATGAAAATAATAGGCATGTTCAGGAAAATAAGATCTCAGAGCTCTCAGCAGTCTCAGTTCCGTGAACAGGATTCCTCAGAAAAATTTCTGTCAAATTATAGAGGAAAGAAAATATTGGATTTGCGAGCTCACTTTTTGACGGGTAAAATTTGACATCAGACATCTCATTTTCCTTTTGAACACGCCAAATAGCTTTGTTCCAGAGATGTCAAATTTTGATGAATTTTTGATTTTTTTTGTACGTTCATATTTGAAAACTGTTAAAGCGATATTTAATAGACCAAAGAAATTTCATAAGCAGAATTTCTCAGACAGGGAAAATGTTTTACTCCTGGGTGAGCACTCTCTTTTGCCCAAATCAACTCTATTTTAAAAGTATAGGAAATATATTTGATAAAATTGGATACAAAATAATAACATTCGCTGTTTTACTCACTGTTTGGAATAAAAGTAATGTTATGCAATAAAAAGGTTCATACACAGACACTCAAAATTTACTTGACCTTAAATTTGAACAATATAAGGTCTGTTCCTTTACTTTGAATTTCTGTGCATTTTTGCGCATTTTAGTCCAAAGCTCTGTCAATATTCCTATACAAAATTTTGGACTAAAAATTACAGATATTCAAAGTAAAAGAACACACATACTGATACAAAATTGAATTGAAATTTGTAACATTACTTGATTGACATTCAACAAACTGACAGCAAAAATATGACAGCAGCAATGTATGCGATTTGACAAGTGTTTAAACAGTGCTTCTGTTGAATGGCTTCCTGGAAACACGAAGGAAAGGCAAAATTATATAGATATTTTAGAACTCAGGAGGACATAAGGCGTGTTTTTATAAACTCGATAATTTCATACGAATATACGCACATTAAAGTCTAAGTAAGCAATATCTAATCCCTGGTGATGTTGTCAAAAAAATCGTTCTTAAATATTAAGGTAAAATTTTTATATATTAAATATCCGAAACCTTATCATTTATTTTCATTAAACTCACTTAATCATGATTAAAAAAGTGACCCTCGGTAGTTGGTACCCTCAAAATAAAAGTTTTTCTTTTAGGAATAGGTACAAAATATAAACAAGACGACCAAATAAGTAGGTAACCATGATAAATGATTCCATCAAACAAAATTACACCCCCATATAATACTTTCTTCATTTGAAAAACTGACTTCCTTCATATGATACCGTCTCCCAACAAACTGAATTAAATATTTAAATTGCTTTATTCAAAGAACATTTTTCATCAATTTAAGATATCGCAGACGAGTACTTAGGTATTATTTGGCTTTTCTCTTATGCAATATTTATATTCCTTACAACCACTTCCTCCAGCCCTTAAACACATGCATCTGCATTGAATACAATACTTATGCAGCATTAAAGTCAAGGAACTTTTCACCACCCACCAATATAACAAGAAACAAAATGCGCCTTCCTTGAGTGCGACATGAATTTTAAACGTGACACATTCTACACGAGACACGACTAAAAGGATTTTCAATGCAATTTCCGCATGAGCTTCTTAACATGTATACATACACACTACCAACTCCCAGAAGTGTAGTGGCAGCAGCAGTAGAAAAGCACAAGCAGAGATCAGACAAACAAGTTTAGTTCTGCAGGAAGCGGTAGTTAAGCAATAAAAAACCGAATCATTGCCACCCTCAACTTTTCGTGTGCTCCTTGTAACACCTCCGTTTATACCTATCGCCCCACAGCCCACACTAACAAAGTCTCACTCAATTCAGGACAACACACAATAAAAAAAAAAAATAAGAGAAAAATTCGAAAGGATACGAAGAAAAACAGAGCGAGAAAGTTTCCTGCAGAGAGGAAAATCACTTACCGCTGCCATTAAAATTTTAAACCTTGCCCACAAGTCCCTTACACTTCTTGATAAGGCAAAACGTTCCTGCAGTGCTCCTTCATGTCGTGCTACGTATGTTTTTGCCTGTGTTGGAGAGATAAAAATATAACAGGATAAAAGTCAGAAGATTGGGTGGTCTGGTATGTAGGCCACAATCATATGACACGAGGAGACATTTTTGTTCTGAAAAGAATCCGAAATCTGAACTCTTGGGAGATAACAAATTCTTATTTTTTTTTAAATACACCTGTACACATTTACAGAATTTAAAAAAAGAAAACATAATAAAAACTAAAAATCAAATATTTAAATTAAATCTTAAATATTAAATATAAAAATATCTAATCAAGAAGAGAAATTGACTCAAGAGAAAGATTTAAAAAGTACTCTTACGATTTTTGTAAACAAATTGAAAAAAATCTAAAAATGTTCTGAGTATCATTAAATCCGAATTTAAATTAAAAAAAAAAAATACACACATCGGTTGGTTGGTCACCAACCTCTCCGGAACGAGAACACTACCATAGCCCTACATCACATACCTGTCTAACGAGCTTTAATTTCTTTCGTATATTCCATGGTTGCAATTTAACGGACTGAATAACTTCCTTGTGCAGCCGGATGTTCTCGTAGATTTGCTCCTGTGTAGAATCCTGATTTGTTCCATCATCCACAGAAATGGCAGTGCTTTAAATATGGGAGAAGAACGAAATGAAACGCTACACGCTGCACAAATAATTGACTTGGTTTTTTTGTAAAAGCTTACTCGCCTGAGCTGGTGGTGAATACACTAGAACGACGTCTATCGCCCGCCTGGCTGACGGTATCCAGAACGTGATCCATTGGACTAGAGGCTCTTCGGGATTTGCGGCTTCCACGCTTTCTATTACCCCGCACACTGGCACGTCTTTGCATTATTGCCGACACCGATACTGAGTATTCCTCCTCATCGTCCTCATTTTCAGAGGGGGCCTGCTCAGCTCCTGATGATGGGCGTTGAAATGGAAAGAATGATAAGGATCTTTGAATAGAGTGTTTTGAATAGTGTTATACGGTATAGAGGGGACGTTTACCGAATGCATCCAAGGGGCCAGCTAAATTCGATGACAATTCATTGCTCTTATCCTCTTGTGATCTGAATGCGGAAAATTTAAGGTGAATTCAAGTGGAATTGTCAGATACTTTGTGAGGAATCTTTGATGTGTGTATGTGTATTATGTGAGATGAATGTGAAGTGTTTTTGTGTGGGATTGGTTCATTTTACACACCTCTTCAGCTTCTCTGTGATGGGTTGAAAGTATGCTTGCATTGATTTTGGTTTTAAATTGGGGTCATTTAGATCATTCTGGAGGGCCCATGTTACTGACAATTGATTTGGCGATGTTGGACCAGGGGTGGATGCTGTATCCTGTGAATTTAATTTTTTTCTGGAATTTGTAGCTTCAGTTTGATAAAAATTGTTTTATTTCGAATGGACAATTTAGTTGGAATATACATGTTTAATTCAGATAAAGTAAAATCAGTCCAAATCATTTGGCTCCTTCTTTTAAAAATATTCTTAAGCTGAGTCTTTTTGTATTAAATGCTTAAAGCTACTAATAATAATTGATTTGAGAGTAACCACTTCAAATTATGGTTTACTAGATGGTGACGTTAAACAAGGCCGAACGAACTTACAAATTTGTACTGAATCCTATTCGAAACATGCAAGCAGAATCCATTGCTGGCGGACAAGTGAAGTTGCACATGTTGCAAACTTATTCTACTTAAAATATATGTGTTTGTGTGGTGGTTTTGAGTGTTATTTTTTTTCAAAATAATGGTCAATTTAAATTTTAATTAATCAAGCTAACTAGATTATCGTGTCTCAAAACTTCTAATCGACAGACACACAGTATTCAGATTGAAACTACTAAGACTATAATCCTGGACATTATTGTTCCATCGATTAAGTATAACTCATTTCCACACAATAATGATTTAATTAAAAAAATTAAAGAACAAAATTTCCATTTTTATAAATTTCGAAAAATGAAGCCTCGCAAATTAATAGTTCTGCTTTTCATAATCTCGCAATTAAAAAGCTTGCTTTTAGCAATATCAAATTTTTATTTTGCATCGAAGAACTCTAATTAAACAATATGGTCTAAAAGTAGCTGAAGTCAACTGAAAGCTCTCGCGAGATTCTTAGTTTGCAGTTTATTTTAATTGCTAAATTGTTAAAAGCGAAATTTTGTTGTTCATAGATTACGAAAAGTGAAATTTTGATATTTCGACATTTTGTATTGCGAGATTTTTTACGCAACCTAATTTAATTTTTAACCAAAATAGATACCGAATAGGGAAAATCTGAAGTATAGGGAAAAAGTTTTGAGTTTCTTAGTCATTTTCACTTGTTATTCGTGTAAGAAAAAATTTTCGAGATCGATTCGAGATATGATATTACAATAATAGGTAAACACGAAAGTAGGAGGAAAAATTTTGTCAGTATGTCTGCACCTCAAACTACAGCCTAGGCTACTAAAGCAAAATTTTTATAACTCTCCAGGAGGAAAATTGAAACTTTTTTCTAGCTCCAAACATAACGGTACAACATACAACCGGTGAGCAAAATCTTATTTATCTCAAAAACAGCTTCAACGATTTTGATAAAAAAAAACTGTGAATTATTGTTAAAATGGTGTATTTTCTGATTATAAATATCACAAACACTGTTTTTAACGGTACCGACTCCATTACGATTTTTTCATTTTGAACTTTCTGATTAACGGATTAACCGATTTCAATAAAAAATGTTATGCAAAAATTTATTTAAAATGTCAATAATATTGCATATCCAAATTTTGAAAAAAAATACCTTGGATTTAAAAAGAAATATATTTTTTATTTTTGAAAAATTTATTACTTCAAAAACGGGCTGATGATTTTTATTGAAGCTAGATTTGTAAATGTATATCAATAAATATTCAAAATTTGCATACCAAATGTTTTTGGTATGCTTTTTTGGCGAACTGCAAAATCGGGAATTGAAATGCAAAAAACTGAAAATTCCTGTCAAGGTCTCATTTGCCTGGGTGAAAGTTGCCCTGCTAACTTCACAGACGTAAAAAAAGTGGCGTTGGTTAATGATGTATGAAAACTGCAATTTTGAAAAACACGTTTTAGCCAACATTTGCAGAAATGGCCTACATACCACTATCTTTTTTTAATACCACCCAACAATTTTTTGTCATAAAGCAGTACCCACTTTATTGTGATAAAACCTGGGCTAAAAGCGATCCAAATAAAAACAGATACATTTCTAAAATAGCAAAGCCACTTTATTGAAAAGCTTAGATATGGTAATATTTTTTGTGAAGCTCACTAAGGATGTACGGTGGCGTATGCGGAACATTTTTTTTCTTCAATACTAGTCTAATCTAAAGAACAAAATAAAATCTCATACTACGTTTCCATGAAGTTAAATAAGGTTATTTCGTTGAAAATTTCCAAATTCGATACGAAATCATCTCATTTCCCATACTGATTCACATTGCGAAATGAGATAATTTCAACCAAATTTGCACGAAATTAGGTTGGAAATCCAAAAAAAATTCAAAAAGAATTTTGAAGTTTAATGTCCATACTTCAGAATGAATATAAACTTTTTTCACAAAAAAAAAAAAATCGCAATAAAAACGTCTTTTTTTATCTTTAGATTCGAATATCTCAAAAATGTGACATGATATTGCTTGAGTTAGTTCAAGACCAGATTCGAACTCTGCGCATCAAGGACCATAAGAAAAGTAAAATTTTGTACATAGTTAAAGTAGTTACCAAGTTCTTCCAAGTGGATTTTCGAAAACAGTAAAAATACATCAATTTTCAACTAGACAGAGATTTATTGGAAATTGTGTTTACTTTCAATTGCTTTTTATGTAATTTTCGAATGATAGGTAGTTTTTGAACCATTAGTGAAAACCTCCCAAGAAATGATTTTTATTTCATTTTGCGTCGCAAAATTTTAGTTACAAACCTCAGAATCGGATTCAGCACCCCCGAGAACATTAAAGAGTGGCACAAATTTGAGCACGAATTGACTGCACTGGAGTTTTTTAAGCTCTTTTGAACTCTTAAAAATCAACCAGCCGAATTGATCTAAAATATTGAAAAAAATAAATTTAAGTTATTTTACCTAAGTAATCATAGGTTTGTAACTATTCCTTCAATGTTTTTCGTATATAAATATTTCATTTTCCTAAAAAAATTGGTAGAAAATTTAAAACATATTAATTTTTCTGATATATTTTTTTTTTCAAGATTGAACTTTGTATTCTTATTTAAGTTTTCAGAAAAATAATTTTTTTCCGGTATTTCGGTTCCGAAAAGTAAAATTCAAAGAGAATTATTGAGTGGGACTCGTCCGAAAGCAGGTTAGTTGTCTCTAAGTAAATATTTGGTTTCAATTGAGGGCATGCGGTGTGAAAACTAGATAACTCCTGATTTTAAAAGTCACAAAAATGACAAAAATCTATTTTCAAAGTTAAAAAAAAAAAATATTTGTAAAGAACAAAGAACAAGCTTTAGTTCAAAAGGCTACAAAATAAATGACGTATAACTTCCCTTTTGGTAAATATTAAAGCTTATTAATACATTTAAGAAATCAATTAATTTGCAAAGTAATTTGTTTACCTTTTCTGCTTCTTAATCTGAAATATCCAAATACTTAAATTTTTGTTTTCAGTTCAGCTTTTTAATCCTTTTATATTTGAGATCTCGAAAAACGTTTAAATTTTTACTTTTTTTCACCTATATTTTTCACTGAAGAAATATTATAAATAATTTAATGAACTCCAAACTTTAATGTTTCATAAAGAATCTCGTTTGATATTTTTCTTCTATCACATTTTTACACTTGGTTGTAAAGGTCACAAATTATTCTTCATTTTCACAAAACATATCACCGTTTTTTGTAGAATGATTTTTTTAGTAAAACTTTTGACACAATTTTCTTATTAATTATTATTTGCTAAATTTATAAATAAGGTCATCACTTCTCTTGGACATAAGACTTAACTTTAAATTTTAACAAATTGTAGGAATATTTAATTTTTAATTTAATTTTATAATAAAGTTTTTATATTTAAAGGAATTTATGAAGTTTTAATATTTTTCCTAAGCTTTAATAAAATAACACTCAACACAATTATCAATCTAATAGTTGACGTGCGCCGCAAGAGTCGATAGTCAAGACTGAACCACGAAGACAAAAGTCGATCTAATTTTTCCAACTTTGGATTCGAATGAAAATGAAAATAAAAGACTAACTGAACTCCGTCAATGGTGAAGAGAAGACCGTCTATACTAGGTGGGTGGTCGAAAATTACAATAAAATTCGCTGCTTCTTTATTTTCTAATCTATTTTTTTTTTTTGCTGTTCTAATAAATATAGATATTCCGTGGTTCACCAAATATGTACGTTTATCATACGATGGCAGCAAAAGATATGTGGAGCGAACTCAAACGAGAACCTATCCCGGCAGGGTGTCCGTTTTTGCTATCCAAAGTCTGTAGAATCCGAAACGTATCTAGTCCTCGTTTTGAATCTTCCATCACCTCCTCATACGCCCATCGTGCCGCCGGACAACATGTAAATGTAAATCAAACATGCAAGGGTTGATATATAGAAAATCGCGAATTATGATGGCGAGCTGAGGGAATATAAAGTCATCCACGCCCATCTCCTTTGGCCCGGTTTTGACACGGAGGAGCTTCGTTTTTTTTTTAAACCTTTGCTTGATTTTGTTTGTAGTTTTTTTATTCATTCCGTGTGTAACTGTGAGCTGTACGTATAAATACTGTTGGACATTAATCTAATGGCTTCGAGAAATATTTTGAATAAAATATTTTCATGGTTAGAATGGTGGCACACTCACAGTGAGTTGACAACTCCGAGAGTTATTTCGTTCGAAAACCCATGACCCTGGTCTTGGTTTGTTTTCGAAGAGCTGTTGCCTCATTTGGTTAATTAAATGACAACCCCTTGAAATCTGGGGTGTAGAAGTGTTTGATTTGAAGAAGAATATATATATATAGGACTTTTGCGAGCTGAGAATATGTATTTAATTTTCAAGGATTGGTTTTCTTTAATACACGTGCTCCTGTCCCGTTCACGTCTGAACTGAGCAGGCAGCCCATTAACTCCCATAGGATATGTGAGGCAATTTAATGACCATACTAAAAGGATCTCACGTGTCGAAGTCATATTGTAGATTTAAGTGAAAGTCCTTTCTCACCATCGTATGTGAGATTGGTAATAAAAGTTCCTTTTGTGATTTATTCCATTATACAATTGTGTGACGCTCGATAAATTAGTTGTTATGTTCCAATAACGGGAGGCAAAAGAGCGAAAGTAATTTATTTTGTGTGTTTTATTGTGAATAATAAATGGCTGAGAACATATTTAGCAACAGAAAGTTTTTTATTTAGCAGAAGCAAGAAATCATTGATTCGAAAATGACGTAACAACTGGAGTTTTACACAAACATAACCTGATGCTTTAAGGGCTAATGATGTTTAAGATTTTATTTTTATTACATTGTTAGGTGGTGTAAGTACTTTTTTTGTTCATTTCTGGTCATATCTTGGAATCATGTTAAACTTGCTCAGTAATGGCCAGTTTCATATAGTCTCGTTTAAACCTTGAACTGCTGAACCGAAGCTAAGACCAAAAATGGAGTTTAAACTACCACTGTGCTATTGGGAATAAGTATAAAATCAGATCGTATTTTTAAGATTTTTAAAAATGTAAATAATAGGATCTTTACTGACTTTGATGGTCGTATTTAAGTTAACTGTCACCATAAACAGTGCTGCCAAACTGAAACAAATCCTATCAAAAATTCAGTCGGTAATGGATTTCATTAAGTCTTAAAATAGTATTTTGGCATTACTTATGTAAACAATGATTGAACAAAGTTAAATACCGCTCTCCTGCATCTAAGCAAACAAGAAAAGTGAAAGTGTGTCTCACCAGGCGCCATTTTAAACAAATATCTGAAGTTTTATAGAAGGTAACGGGTTAACGTTTTTCTCGGCACAATTCCGAACCACATTATAAAAGAAGAAAATTCTAGGAAACCCATCCTTTTTAAAAAAATATGTTCTGTTATCAACAATAAATGACGTGTATTACCAACTTGCATTCTGATGCACATTTTGCGTGAGCCATATCATTGCATTCAACACTTTCACTAGCAATGAAAAAAGATACAAATCAACTTTATGTTCAGTAATAAACTAGAGGCGACCATAAACCTCTAGATATTGTTGTTTTGATGCAATAAAACGATTCACCAGCAGCCAAAACTGACATCAAACAAAAAAATAGAACAAGCCCTCTTGTTTGAAATTCTTCTAACTATGGCTGTCCATATTTTTACATTCTCCATGTCATATCGAAATACAAACATGCAAATGACAGCCACCCTCTCGGCAATCTTTATACCACTCCCCAAATAAATTATCCTTGCAAGTTTTACGCTGCATAACGTTTTGTTACGAAATAAGAGTCATGAAATGAATAATGTGGTCAAGTCAGAGAGCTGAGTTTTCATAGAATGTCTGCCACAAAAAAAACAGGTATTTGTCAATTTCTGCGAACATATTTCTTACTCATATTGTTTTGTAAAAGGATGACGATATTTATGATTTTTGCTCGACGGTGTGCTTTGTCTTTTGACTCAAAAGCTTTATTTGTTGAACTGTTACTGTTACTGGGTGCGTGAGAAAGGCATTATTAGAAGCTTTTTGTTTGAGTTTTTTTTAATTCCGTATGGGCATAAAGCATAGTTATTCAATGAATTAGTGCTTAGAGGAGATTGAGTAGAATGTTAAGAGGGATTTGATAAATTTGACGGTGATGTCAGGAACTAAAAAAGGGAAACAAAAAATTTCATTATCTTTCCTTTGCTTCAGAAATATGTATAGAAAGCCAAATGATAGAAGATGACGCTCTTCTATCTAACCACACTACCCAATACCATTTTTATATGTTTCAATATTCGATACCTTTTTCATAATGATGATGACTTTTTTAAGCAAAACTTTAGAAACAGAATCGAACAATATTTGCAAAGTTGATGCACAAAATTGCAGCGAAATTTATTTTTTATGTTTTGTCTGGCGAACAACATTTGACATATACTTTTTAAAACTAAAAAAAGCTACTTTTTATTGTAAAAAGGATACTTTGTGTATATTATAGGTACTTATTAGCCCTTAATACCCTTCATTTAAAAATTTCAAATGTTCTAAAAACTACATATGAAACAGCGCCTGTGTTGCCGATTTACACGATAATATGCTTATGGCACGAAAAAAATCAATGCCGATCCTTTTTTCATTTTCCTTATATTATCTAGTCAAAAGCCAGTTTTGACGAAATCTTAGGAAATATTTACAAATTTGCTTTAAAATTTACTGAACCTTCTTTCTTGGGACATTTATTACGCGAAGAGCAATTTTTACTTATTTTTGTATATGGCATACAAATGGCAAGGTAAGGTAATTGCTGCAAGTGATTTACTTGCTAGCAAGTACTTGCGAAATAAACACTTACTATGTGTGACTAGTTCCTGTAAGAACTTGCATGCAAGTAAATCACTTGAAATCACTTGCCGCAAGTACTTGTTACTTGCAGGATTTGCGCACGAAAGTTTACAAAATGGTCTGGCCATACCCAAAAATTTTATAATCGATTAGCCGAATTTTACTGTTTCAAATGTTGCAATATAGGACTTGTTGCGTTTAGTGTGTGATTGTACCTATTTGTTAATAATAATACGAACGACTGGATCGCACGTAATTGACCTTATAGTTCAACTAACTGGCTTGAAACTTTTAATGATATGAAGGTGATTCACGTGTTAAAATAACGCTATTAATTGCTTGTTCGGTGTGACGACCTTAAAATTATTAGCATTTTTTTTAATTGCGAGCAAGTAAGAATTCGTTTCAGCAAGTAATTTACAATTTACTTGCCTGGTATGACTGCTCCCTGCAGGTACTTGCACGAATTTTTCAAAATCAAATTTTTTGAAACAATTGCTTTACTTGCACGTTGTGATGGCACTTAAGTAAGTAAGTACCTAAAAGTGGATAGGTACCAAGTTTCAAAAAATTTGACCTTATATATTTTTCTTTCAATAAAAAATAAACTTAAAGTTTTGGTAAACAATGCAATTACCATTTTCTAGAAGCTTGAAGGCACATAAAATCTCCAAAATCAGGTAAATAATAATTTTCCAGAAAATAAAGACAATATTCAATTAAAGGAACCAGTATTCGAAAACGATTTGAACCATTTTTCGAAAATGATTTTTCATCCAAATGCAGTCTATACCAAACGTAATTTAAAACAGAATTTTGAAAATCATAATTTTAGAAAGAAAGATTTTGATAATCAAAATATTCAGATCACAGTTCTTAAATTAAAATTTTGAAAACATATATTTTTGAAAGCAGTTCAGAATTTTGAGAGCAGAATCAAGCAAAAAGGATTCTGACTCTGCCAGAGTTTTGACCCAAATTCTGCTTTTAAGAAAATTGTTTAAGCAAATTGCATGGCCGAAAGGAATAACCAGAAAGTACTATAAACCAAGTTTGGTCCACTGTAGTTGAATAGATAAAAAGACAGAATTGTGAGAACCCTTTTTTATTATCTCTTTCATCGTAATGACAATTTTTATCAAAATATTTCTCTCAAAAAGTTCCAAATACAAAATTTGCCCTATTGAACTCACTTTAATGTTACAAGTGAAAATTTAATTTCAATTTATATACCTGGCTATAATATTAAATGGAACAGAGAAAAAAATCTCTTGAAACCATCTGAAGAGTTTTTACATTATAAAGTCTTTTCTCTCATTTAAAAACAGAAACAGCTCGGAAAAGACTACCCTCTCAAACGCGAATAAAAAAAAAATCTTTTTTATTGAAACAACAGTGAACAAAAAAAGTTAAATAAACCATTACTGCTGGAAGGCTTCAAGTTTTAATAACTTTTCAGTTTTTTTTTGTTTACAAACTTCTCAGTTCGCACTTCTACATGTTCGGTTAGCAACAGATTTCTATTTGTGTTCACCTAAAAGTAGATATGGGTGGGTATACAATGTCGTCGAAAACTTTAAAATTGAAGAACAAATATCTGAATGAATAGGAAAAGAGGGTTCGTTTTGTATTACTTTTAAAAACAATTTCAAACTCTTAATTTCACAAATGAATCATATAACATAATTTTATTTTACCCATTAACTTTCTCTAGCAAATTTTTTTTCAAGGAAATAATAATTTTGTTTACTTAAGAATATTTTGGCCAACACTCTCAAAACTTGTTTTTGACAAAAAATAAAATGCTCAAAAATTGAATTTATTCTGTACAAATTGAAAGCTATTGTCTAGTTTAATGACTTATACTTAGTTGTACTCAAGCTGCATCTCCAATACCTTCAAGTTTTATTCCAATCACTTACCTGATATATTCGCAAATTATATATTCTATCACGGAGAGTAGGACGATACATTTTTTGGGACATTTGTTATAGCACAATGTTAACGAAAAAAATACTAGAAGGTTTTGAAAGAAACCACAGGGTTTTACTTTTAAAAATTGTTTAAAAAGTCCTTACACTAATTACCACTCTTATTATGAAAAGAATTGCATCGCACTTGAAAAATGAGCAAATAATTATTTATTAATTTTTGTTTCCATTTATCACGTATATCCAGAAAAATCAATATAAATGTCCTTGGCTTGTGTTAAAAAATAATATTTGATTCCACCAAAACCACAAACATATTTTATTCGAAATTTGTAATTAAAATATTAACCGTTTAAATGCCCTTTTTGCATTTGAAATTATTCAATTTTTTACTTAATTTAAATAACCCTCAACTCAATTAGAAAAATTCCGCACTTTGCACAATTAAATAACCGCAACAAACGCAACGAAAGTGAGTAACAAAATGAAAAGGAAAATGGTTTTTCCTGCAATTGCACAATTATTTTTTTCCGTCTCCATTCCTTTTCCCTAACCAACACTCTTGGCAGTATTTGTTACTCCCCCGCACTTAGATTACCTATCTAGTTCCAATAACAGTAAATGAATATAAGCTGTTGCTTATTTACTTTAAAAAACACAACACCATAAAGCACCCACCTCACCGAACCAAACTGGTTGCTCTTGGAATTCCACGCAACCACCTGATGAATGCCTGGGCTTCGATAAGTCCAATCGAAGAATTCCAGTTTTCTTCCGGTTGCGGTGAACATCGCGGTCATCCCCACCAGCACCACTGCCGCCATTAACATTCGATGTACTTTTGCCATCGTCCTTTTCCTCTTCAATACTACCAACACCACTAGTTGATTGCTTGCTCATGATGATGGTGGCTATGAATTGAAATACATTCACCCTTCCACTGTCCGGCTGGGTGTCGTTTGTATGGCACAAGGCTTTTTTTATTTGCTATGCGACTTAAAAAGAGACGTTTTTTTTTGCAGGGGATTCTTTTTTCTGATGTCCTTTTTAGGGTACTTGAATTTTTAAAATTCTTTTGAAAGCCACTTTTTGTTTAGAGACTACGAACTTGTTGCGTTATCGTCCGATACTTTTCTAGGAATGGCACGTCTGATTTTCACAAAACGTTCAACGAAACTATTAGATCATGTTTACGGGCCAAGTGAAGTCGCTTGGAAGGTATTATGTCCAATGCCATTAATATGACGTCCTGTCCCAGTGGTTATATACTTGGGTCTTCAGGTCGGGATGGTATAAAAATAAAAAAATTAACCAACAGGCTAACCGTGTTGTACATGCACAATGGTTTTTTGCCTTTTCACTTTTTCGTCCGTCATCGTCAGTCAGGAGGATATCTAATGTTACATTAACAAAAATTAAGAAGCTTTTTTTTTAGCCAGATAAAGGTAGGCCACAAAAAGTGTTTGATGAAAAAGTTAACACTAATGGTAAGGCTGACGGATTTTTAATATGATATGTGTCAGAGTGGTAAACTGCTGAAAAAATATGTAGTTTACTTGAAACTTTTAGTGAACATTTTTATGTTGTTACTGTTTCATAAAGCTATATTCTCCATGGTTAACAACATATAACAAACTTTTAATCATTAAACTAACTGCGATAGCAAAAGTAACTGAAAAGTGAGTTTTTTTTCTGGACTTTTTGGACTCAAAAATTCAATGGAAAAACTCTTATTTCTGCTGCAGAGGCATTTTTTAGTCCCAAAACGAATACTATGTATATAGTTCATAGTACCTACCAAACTAAACACTTTTAAGTATGAGGTTTTCACCACCTTTTGAAATACTCCAGTACTCCAAGTATCAATTTTTCCTTTACACTTATCTTCCAACACTGGGTGGTCTTAAAGCGTAACTAAAAGTAAGTCCCCTTTTCACACGAGGAAAGAAGTTGCTAGAGATTTTTTGACGGTTTCTTTTAATTTCCTTAAAAATCTCTTGTACATTTTACACGAGGAATAACTATATCTGGGCAATTTTGAGATTTCCTGAAATTCTATTTGCTGAATGAACTTTAACCTTAGATGTAAAGGAAATGTCCAAAAAATCTCTTCAAATTCTCGACCGGAGAGAATTTGTTCAGCCTTCCCTCCTCCTGCCCTTCTCACCCAGTAACTGAAAGTTGCTAGCAACTCAGTTTCCTCGTGTGCAAGGATACTGAGAACATATTGTGAAGCGTGCACATCGTCTTACGGGCGAAGAGTCCTGAACGGTTTGTTGCACCATCCTTGGGTTATTTTTTGTCGGAGTGTCAGTTAGGTGTTGTTTATAGATTTTACGTTTACTCATACTTCGATAGAGTTGCAATCAAAAGAGACGTTTTGTCCACGAGCCAATGTCAGATGAGAGATATTTTTTTGTTTGTTGATTATGTATTAGGTCTTGTTTTACAATCTCCGCTGCCAAGATGTTCATATCGTTGGCATTTTTTGCCATCAGTTGGACCAATTTGATGAAATAGCGCTCTCGAAATGAAGGCCTACCCTGTGCATTATCTTCCCCAGAAACACATCATAAGCGATATAATATTATATCCAGGAAATCAAAATCTGAAATAACAAAATTTGGTTTTTTTTTTAAAATCTCGCAAGCACATAATCTTACTTTTCAGAACATCGCAAATACAAAATTTCACTTTTAACAATTTCTCAAATATCAACCGAAATCTCGCAGTTTTAGATTTCGTATATCAAATCTTGAGAATGTGAAAAGCGAAATTTTGTAATTGCGAGATTTTGATTTTGATTTGCGAGATTTCATACCCAACCTCATTTCATCGGTGAAGATCTGCATTTGAATACTTTGAAACAGCAATTACCTAGTTGCACATTTCACCTAACACAGCTGCATAGATCAGTATTCTCAGAATTTCAAGTACATTCATTGATATAAAGAGCTCATGATGATCAATTCGATCATAATTGGAATGAAGACGAAGAAGTATCAACTCAAAATTCATTCGTATTTTCCTGTATATCCCTCATATGATATCTTTTTCATAGATTGACCAGTTACCACTAGAAGTCTTCCCTTCAACCGTATTTTTCTTTGTTGGTGATTTTATGCTTAAGTTCCCTAAACACATCCCCTCTGTTTTTGAAAAGTTCCTTTGTGGTAGAACTCGTTGTTCATTGACTGGAGGTGGGTTCACTTCTTGCCTAAATACTCTCACTCTATATGATGCTCGCTTGAAAATACATCTTTTTTAAGAGTGAGAGACGAAATCCCACAAACCAAAATCTTGAATAAGGAAATCTTGCATTTTTTTCAAAAGTCTCGAAACACGAATTATCGCAAATTCGTAATCTCGAAATTACAAAATCTCACATTGAGTAATCTCGCATTTCCAAATCGCAATTTAAAACTATCAAAATCTTTGAAATTAAAATTTTGCAAATTCAAATCTCGCATTAACATCGCTAGCAATAACGCACCAAAGCAAAATTGTGCGAACGAAAAAAAAGAAACTAGAAAACGAAAAAATGTTTCCGAGGATTTTATTGTTTTCCAAAGCATATTCCTTATAATTTATAAAGTTTATTCGAAGTACAATTGGATTTCCATGTTCTTTTCTTATTTTTAAAAGTATAATTGAAATATAAACAATAACAATAATGAAAAAGGCCCTCACTATGTTACTGATGACTCCAAGAAAGTACGCCAAACGAAATTCCATTAAAAGCTCTTTTAAATAATGAAAAACATGTGGTCTAAAAGTAGATAATCATTCGATGTTTGTTTTGCGGAAGTTAGGAGATCTCGCAAAATTTAATTGCATTGCAAGAAATAATTTTTTTTATTTGGAGATTTCATTATGCGCGATTAAGTACACAACCCATCTTTTTAGTGCTTTTATTACTCTTACCTTTCGTTAGTGCTCGAAGATACTTAATGTTTAAGTTTTTTTGACTTTAACTAACTTTAACTCTTCCAATTAAACCAATCTCTGAAATTGACATGTCTAAAGCAGAAAATGAATAGAGCCAAGTATTCAGTCTTTTTTCAAATCAAATCATATTCTTGTGTTTTCTGATTAAAGTTGTTATAAAAATGAAAAGTGTTCAATAGAAAAGTTGTTGATCACGGAAAAATTTACAACTTTTATATGAGTAATTTTTTGACAAAACTTTAAAATTTCCCAGATAATGGTGAAAAACCATCTTTTTTCTTTTCTTTGGGTTTTTATTTTTCATTTCCCCAAAAATAGTTCAATTTAAAAACTTTGAAAAAATATATGGGGCTGGCCACGATACCAAACCAAACCATACTTTTGAACGTCTCGGTAACTAAGTCTCGTTTGGTCTCGTTTAACAAAGTTTGGTCTCGGTATTGGTATTGGTCTGGTCTGAGTCGCAAACAAGAATAAAATGCAAGACTTGGTAACATGTTCTTGATGTAGTAGTTGAACTCGCTTGGTATTTTTAAGATTTAAGACAAAAGCTTTTTATGTGGACTTAACAATTTTTTAAAGGCTTATAAAGTTCCGATAAAGAATTCGACACAAAATGTTGGTGCGGGGTCATATGAGTCTCACAAAAGTTACAATCTCACTTAAGAGAACAAATTCTGAAAATTTCATCCAAATCGTTGGTTTCAGAGAAAGCCAGTATAATTCAACTGGGCTTGGCAGTAGGCAGCTATAATTAAAATTATTGCCTAAGCCTTCTCCCTACTAAAGATAAAAGCTCTGAAAATATCATCTAAATCATCAAGTCTTTTTCCAAAAAACCAATTTTAAAAATTGTTTGTTTCTAATTAATTGATAATGGTATTCAAAAATCTATATTATCTGCCGATACCACACGATACTATTGGCAAATTTCGGTAAAAGAAATACGGTATCGCTTGGTATCGTCTCGGTATTGTTCAGAGCTGATATCGTCTCGGTATCATTTCGGTTTCCGATGCCGATACCAAACGATACCGAGACTTTTCATGTATCGTGGCCACCACTTTAAATATATCATATCAGACAGTGTTTCAGGGAAATAGTCAGAAATAGTCCTCCCTTCGATGAATTCCACCGTAACTACCATACTTTATCTGATTATCCTTTTTCAAGCCGAACCACGCGAATGTTCAATAACTTACCCGGTTCTATTTTCCTTCTATTTTGAAATTCATATTTTCAAAACTAAAATACGCAACAGCATATCTCCTTTTCCATCCTAGTAAAAAAAAAAATCAGTGCTGGCCACCTCATAAAGTTCACTTTCAACGTGACTTTAAGATCTACCTTTGAACCATATGTAAGCCAGCCTACATAACCTTAAAAAAAAATTATTCTTATGTCAAACACGTATAGTGTGTGGGTGTAAATAACATAATGACTGCTCCCACAGGTGCGGACAACGACTTTAAATTTGCGTGTGTTATATAACGGTTATATGAAACAAAATAACTCCACTAAACTTTATACGAGTGGTGCACAAGCATATCCATGTTGTATCTTCACTTAGAATCCACTACATTGCTTTTAATTAATGTCTTTCACTCTAGCCCATGGTCAATTTCTTTCCAAGTTGCTTTTGCCAACTTTTTTTTTTGAAAGTCAGCCATTCCACTGCTGCCGCGCTATTGTTTGTAGCTAGGTGGTGGTAAGAATGAATTTTAGATATGGGTTGGTGATAAAGTCGATTTAGCAAAGAAAAACTGCAAAAGCATAATGTTCAGCAGCAGCAGTAGGATTAGGGTAGAGTTTGTCCTTACATGTGTAAGGATGGTCACAGAATTATTGGGAAATATAGGTCACGCTTGTATTTTGTTTTTTTTTTTTAGATTTGTTTTCTTTATGTACAAGAGACGAATGAGGGTTGTTGTAGGAAAAAAAAAACACATACTATATGACACCTCACCGTATTCAATGGAAAAATATAGGGTAGGGCAGGAAAAAATACGAAAAACTTATATGTGATACCAATATCCCTTAGTCATTGAAGGTCTGTTCCACATTAGTTACTTTAGAAAATAGCTACTGCTCATAATACAATTTTTCTGCGAAACTTATTTTTTAATGTAACAATGAACCATTTATAGTTTTCTCTTTAACGAAAATTCTGTTTTTCTTCTAACTTTTATAGACAGTCACTGTGTTTGTTTTCATTTCAAGGACATGATATGTGGAATCAGATGTCAATCAAACCCATTTTTCGTAAAAGAGCATGATTTTTGTTTGTTTGGTATGGTTTTGGTATATAACATAAATCCACTTAGTTTTATTATGGGTATGGCAAGAACTTTCTTAATTATTGATCTTTAATCAAATTAAATGTTATTTTTTGTTATGTTAACGCCTTTCTGTGGTCCTGGCTTAGTTTTATTAATTAACAGTTGAAGTGAAGAACTAAAGGCATTTGTATTAATATTTCTTTAAATAATTTGTTTATACTGAGTTCCCATTTAAACCAGACTCCTATTGAACAATTTTTTGCCGGTATTCTTTTTCGTGAATAGTGAGCGGAGTTTGCCAGAAAATTATTATTCGCCAAAAGCATTTGAACGCAAATTGCGAGCATTTCATGGCAAAATATTGCTTTCAAATTCATGTTTCATGCCGAATTCTAAAAATAAAATCTTAGTTTTCTTAAATATTAATTTCTGCCAACTAATTCACTATTGAAAGTGTGTTAATATTTTTGACTCAGACTATTCTTGGTGCACGTGTTAAAAATCAACTTGAAAAACCAAGACAAATGGAAGCCATCACCAGCACATCACAGTGGTTTTTGTGTTTTTTTGTTTCGTTTATTAACGCCCTTATCTCATTTCAAAGTGATATCCATTAATCAAAGAATTCAAAGAGTAGGTTAGGTTTCCGGCTTCTGCTTTGCTCTTTTTTACTTGAATAAGTTTGTATGTCAATTTTGGTATACCTTTATTATTCTCAAAGGTTCTTGTGTATTTTATTTTGATATAAGTTTAAGCAAACACAAGGTAAAATTTTAATCAGCTGGCACTGACGTAGAAAAATGGATTATTCTTCCAGAGAGATAGTTAAAAAGGATTTGAAAATAAAGTCTCTTAAATGCGGGTTACACAAAGAAGTCTTGAAAATTCACAAAAAAAAGGAAGGACATTAATGTTGTTTTTAATTGGTTGAAGGATAAAAATATTGTGAAATTTCATGTTTGTGTTGGTGAATCATGATAATCAAAAGTTATAAATGAATCGTTTAAAAATAACGACACTTAAAAAAACCTTGGATACTCAAAGTCAAGTCCTTGTGAAAGTCTACACTTTATAATAGACAGTTTAATTACTTAATTTAAATATCAACATTAATTTTCAAGCACTAGCTAGTTGTACGTATTGAATTTGTCTTTATATTATATTTATATAACACTCAAACTAACCCTTCTGCTATATAATCACAATATTTCATCACCTGAAACAGATCTCTGAGGCTAAGGATGTTTGTTGAAATACTTGATTCTATTTTCTTCACAGCAATTCAATTTAAATTCTTTGAAATAAATCTTCCAGGAACGTCAACAACTCTAACTCCCACTACTCGATGATGATGAAGATGGCGCACACTATTTAAGGTAAATTTGTAATTAATTCCCCAGTTTTCTTCTTCTTCCCATCATCATTTGAATAAAAGTCGAGAGTTAAATTGAAATAACTTAAGCCTCGAAGGGAAGAAAGTAATTAAATTTGAATCCCTCTTAGTTTATATAGGATCATTCAGGGAACTGAGAGCGAGCTATAAGGAGGAGCACATCATATTGAGAACGTGACGGTTAACAGCTATACACAGAGAACGGAAATTCCATTCCATTCTGAAATCCAACAACAAACAATCGACAGTGATGTCTTCAAGTTATTTACTTTAAAATGCCATGTCGCGCCGCGCTGCTGTGCCATTCTTACAAACAATCGTAATTATTCACACTACTTTTAAAATGCTTCGTGGGAATATCCTTAAAAAATCCGTTGTCACGTCAATTTTTGTGACAGGGATAGTGTTATTAAGGGCATTACTTTTTGCTTTTAATGACCATTTGGGTGGAGTGGGAGTGATTAAATCCAGCACAGGACAATGAACAACAAAGCAAAATACGATAAAGTCTGTGAGTATTTGATTTTTTTTGTCTGAAACGAGTCAGTTACAGTTGTTTAAAAGTCACCAGAGTCAAAATTAATTAAATATTAGTGTTAATTGAATGATGTGAGGACGATACTTGTACGAAGAATACAAACGGATGGTATTTAAATTATTTGACATGTAGTGCGAAAATGTACACCGCACATAAGCTGTCCACATTCACTTCAAACAAAATTCCGAAAGTGCTGAATTTCAGTGGAGAGCTTTATCTGCGTTACCTTTAACATATCATTAAAAATATCCCTTGATGGGGCCCTTTATTTTTAGGGGACTTCGATTGGTGAAAAAGGAATTTTTACATCTACTTATAGCAGTATATATTATGTATGGCTAGTTTAACATTCGTAGATAAAACTGAACTCCTGACCAGAAATTACTCCTGATTCGATACTTTAAGCTTTGTTACTAATAAATAAATCCCCACTTCTAGGTTTTTCATATTTGCTTAGAACCAGAAATAATAGTAACTACTTGCCACACAATTAGTTTTTTAAAAAATTCAAAAAAAATCCTTTCTTTTTCGAAAACGACTCCTTTTATTAACTTTTATTAAGAAAAAATCAATAAAATACTATTATTAAAAGCTACCTTGGGATGGAAAACCAAATTTTTAAAAAATGGTTATCAATGGTAACTCCCAAGGAAACATTTTTTTGATTTTCTATTGTCTTGCGATAACGGTATGACTGATTTTTAAAATATGGCGGCAAAATTACTTAGAGAGAAATTAGACTCAGAAGGAAGTCGACTGTATTTTTAAAGACATGGTCGACTGCGACTAAGCCGAATTTTACAATTTTACTCAAAACATTAAGTTAAAAATTTGATTTTCTATCGAAATGGATGATAATAAAAATTTAAAAAATTAAGCAGGAAAAGTTAACAAAACCCAACATAAAAATCGAAAATAAAATTTTTTTAATTGTGCACAACTTTTCTGGGAGCAAAGGTAGGCTGAAATTATTATTTAACAAAAAAAAAGGATAGAGTTATTTTGTGTGGTTTTTTTCAGAACCCCGCCTGTTTTTTAATAATTTTTTGCACGTAGGCCCAGCCGTTTAGCTCGCAGGTCTAGAAGTATTATTTCAAAACAACCAGAAGACAAAATTGCGGGCTTTCCTACATTAAAATCTGGAGCTCGAATATTTCTGGGAATGTGAAATTTGCCATTGGTTTAGTACAAAAAAAGAGATTTCAGGATAAAATTGCGAAAAATTGTATTAAAATGATAAAGTTTGAAAAGGTATATACATATCTGTCAATTTTGAATAAAATTGAATTTTTCAAAATGCCATATTAAGGTCTTGAGCCTCTTCTTTACTGATCGTGTTTTTGCCTATTCTTGCTCAACAAAAAGTGCAATTTATTAAAAAGTTTAGAAATCTTAAATTTTTGATTTTTTGGTTGGTTTTTATTTATTTTTCTTAGACATTTTTTTCTTATAAAATTTTTGAACCCATCCATTTCGATAAGAAATTTAATTTTGAACAATATGTTTCTTCAAGAGCTAACTTGTCAGACCAAGTTACACAAAACATATTGAAAAGTGGCTAGTGTGACCATTCTCTCAGAAAGGCATTGGTAAATTTAGTACCATTATTCAATAATTTAAAAATTTTAAGTACTTATTTGTTCCCTTTAGCCCTCATTTCCGGGCAATTCAAAAGTCTATTAAGGGACTTAAACAATTCCAAATTAATGTTCTACATAAAATGTACTCCTTCTTATATTCGAGCTCTAATAGCATTCACGTTTTGGCAAATCGTCATTACTTCATTGTTACTTGATTAATTAAAATTATTTTAAAAAAATCACCTCATTTTGTAATAAAAAATTGTTCATTTAATTTATGTTATTAAATAATTACATTAATTATGATTAAATTATTCTATAATTATAATTACTATTTTTCTCTCTCTATTTATTATTTTTCGAATTCAAAATGATTCAGTCTCAGTAATTAGCAATATGGAATGAATGATAAAATGAAATTAAAATTAAATTACATATAAGTTTTTCATTTCTTTGAAATAATTATCAAAACTATAGTAAAATTAAGAATACCAATGTAATTTATTTAATCGTTTATAGCATTCATTATAACTATTTTATTTTGCATTTAAAAATAATTTTCTTTAAAAATAAAATGAAAAATGGTTCGTGCATATGGTTTCATTTACACTCAAAATCCATAAAATTATTATATTAAATAAGCATATTAATTAATCTAAATTTGAGACATTTTTTCTTAGAGTTCGTATTAAAAAGCACTTCGTTACTTCGATATATTTATATAAATGTTTTCTTTCTGATTTCTGTTTCCCTACTCAATTAGACTCTTTTTTCTCCATGAAAAAAGGAGGGATGAAAATGATGAATAAAACATGACACATTTAATAGCAAATCTTTTAACAGATTCTTTTTTTTCTCTCGTTCCATATTGTGTGTGTCCTTAAAGGATACACTTTATTCCTTTCTCACAGCAAAGAGGAAGCTCGCACACAATATAAGAACAAAAGTATAAGACTTAGAAAAAAAAATATTATTGGAAGTCGAAATAAGCTTGATATCCTATTCAAAGCCCCTCTGATGCTTGTAGCTTCCACTTCAGACATCAATAAGGCAAAAAGTCAAAGATTGAATTTTGTATCCTTTTCATTTGTTATCTCTGTTCTTATATTTTTCATTCGTATAGTTTAATGATGCATATGATTTATGATTTGTTGCATTTTATTTGAAATGGATTTTCCATTTTTTAATACTGACGGAAAAAATCCTTGTCTACTTTAATCGAAATGTACTGTTAAAGTTTATAAATGTTCAGAAGAGATTAAATTCGTTGTATCTTTGTTACTAAAATGTTGTCACTTTGCCCAATCGCATTCCCAATAGTTTTCGACGTTTCTTTGCACTCATTTTCGTCCAAATGCTACTGCTTCCTTCGACCAGTAGGAATTCATCGCATAAATCATATTCGGGTTCTTTGGCACTGTTATGATCTTCTTGATATTTTTCAGAGCGTGAGTCTCCCGAAACGAATCCACTCTCTGGCCGAGATAATGATGCTGTGTGCCAAGGGAGTTGTTGGAACCAACGTGCTACTTTGGCTGTCGATGAAAGCTGAAAGAATTAATTTGAAAACAAAATTTAATTAAAAATGTTTGATAATAAACAAAATAATTTATAAACAATTAACGTTGAATACAAGACTCTGTAGTGAAAATGAAAGATAAAATACCACAAAATAAATTCATAAAATTTTAAGACAAGGACTGATTAAGATTATGATAATTAGTTCTAAGGGAATTCAAATTTTTGTATTTACATAATAAGTCCTTTATTAATTATCAAACTGAGAATATTCAAAGTAAAATCTTTGTTATTAAGGAGTTTTGTTCCTGTGCTACCTTTTCAATTTAGTTAATACCTTAATTAATTATTTTTGTTTGGAGTTAACTTCTTAATTCAGGAGTTTTCCCTTATAATGGTTTATGGTAATAACTTTATTTACAATGGTAAATGAGAATGGTGCGTAATTTATATTCAAATTGCAACTAATCCCATACACACCAGATGAAAACATAATATTTTTCACACACCTAACAGGCTGACAAGTCCAAAAATATTTGACAAACTTAAGTTCTTTTCCACTACGCATCTATTCAAGTTGAAATCCTTTTTTTAAGATATAAATTAAATAAGTGAGTTTCATAAAAACACGAGATCTTACAGTTGGGTGAGTTGTCGAAATCAAAGCCATTTTTGCTATTTTATTGCTTTCTTTAAACAAAAGTTCTCTTTCATCTCTAATATCATGAGACGTGCGTCCGCATCCGTTCAAATTTGTGTACATCCTCTGACTTGTGCTTTAGGAGCAATAGCTTGTCTTTTCTGGACATAGTGATTTAGATGTTACAACAGAAGACTTGGCTTCAAGGAACACTTATGCGCAATAAACTTCGTACACTGTAGCGTAGGCGTAACCTTTTTGGTGCGCTATAAATGTTTAAAGCAGTGTTTTTCAAACTGAAGGTCACGACACCCTAGGGGATCGTCAAGACTTACTTATCGTGGTCGCAGGCCTGTAAGTGGAAAGATTAAAAAATAAAAGCTGTAATTTGTAAGTCCTGTACATTCCGGCTTATTAGTCAAGACTTGAAAACCAAATTTATCAAATTCCAATTTGTTTTAAGTTTTTGCCTTGCTTCCGCCGCTTTGACTTAAATGTTATACTAGATTAGCAAGGCATGGACATTCTTTGGAGAAATACAGGCTCACTCTTAATTCGTAAAGATATTTTCCAACAGTTTATACATAGCAATTAAATGTTTGTTCAATAAGTAAAATGAAAAAAAAATTTATAAAAATTCTGATTATGATTTTTTTATTATAAGGGGCCAGTCTTAGAGATCAAGGAAACGCATCAGCTAACTTCTCCGTTACCATCTTTCATGTTTTTTCTTATCGTTAAATGAAACTTGGCACTAAACCATGGATGGTATATGGTATATGTTGGCTTTGTGTTAGTCTGCAAAAAAAAAACAAATTCATGTCTTGATGACTCGCGCAGAATTTAAACTTTAAGTTCAAAGCCCGAAAATCTTTGAATCGCACGTGTCCTCTCCGTTACCGTCTATTTGTTATTGGGATGAACTTGCTGAATTTTATTATTTTTGGGTGAAACTTATGTATATGTCGTGAACTATGTGATGAATTCTTAGAAACCACTAAGTTTTATGAAAAAATATTACTTTCTTAAAAGAGAAGCCTAACTACAAGCGTACGATTGTCCCCTCTGTTGTTTTGGAATAACCGTGATGCAGATTAATTTTTCTGATACGAAAAATCAATTTACACCAGGAAAAAAGTCAAAATACATTAAAAAAAAAGGAATTGTTCAATTGGAAATTTTATTTGAACAACAAATTCTTTCAATGTTTGTTTTGATTCGAGTAGTATTTGTGTTTCAAATCCGTTAAAAACATAGTAAATAAGCCGTTTGAAAAATTTTTCATAATGTATCTTCCTGATTGCTATAAGCGGCCCCTAACTGACTATCAATTTTGGGGTCGCCAGAATATTTTTTACTAACAAATGGGTCACTTACCTAGAAAGTTTAAAAAACAGTGGTTCAAAGCATGCCTCTACATTTTTTGAAACAAAGGTTTGCATTTATACAAATATAATAAAATAATAAAGTAAAAAAGTGTGATTACAATTTGCAAATTTTGGTGCCAAACCTGTCGCATCGATGCGGTTTGTGTGTTCACTTAGGTAAAGCGATTTGCTTAAAATTTGGAACAAAGCATTTTTTGAAACAGCGAATTTTTTGCTTAGACTCATTTTAGTACAAAAGTTGACAGCAAATTTTTGGGAATGTATAACAAAAATCTGCGTATGAGGTGCATGTATCGTGATATAAAATACCAAATTCTGACATGTTTATTTTTCAGCTTTTGGGAGTAGTGGGAGTTTAAAACCTACTTGGTTCCTATCGATGTGTTATAAGATCACTAACACTTAAATTCACTTGAAAAAAAGCAATGATGCTCCGCAATTTTTTCGAAATCTACAGACTTTTATCTTGATGAAACAATCAAGAGCAGTCATGATTTATACCTCCATAGCAATACATTGAAAAATATAACACTTTTAAGATTAGTTTATCATTTAAAATTTTAATAGTCAACATAAAATATAAACAAATATTTTGATATAATTCTCTTAAATCTACATATGTATATGTATTTTACTTATAACTCTAAAAGTCACTTGTTTTATTTTCTGTAAATAATTACACTTATTTATTGCGCGCTATACGAGTAAGGGTGACTTCTTAAATAAAATTATTTTATAGCTTATGTATAAATTTAATTGAACTTAAATAAAAAAAATCGATTTTATTCCAGGTAAACAATAAGACGCGTTCATTTGTGTGTTTTTTTTTATAAATACATTCGTTTTATATACAAATTTAATTTTTTAAATAATTAAGTTGAAGAGTTTTTGCTTTGGCGTTGGCGTGTTGTAAATATTTTTTTTTTATTAATATTCTTATTTAACTTTGGCTTTATTTATGTCAATGTAATAGGCAAATAATCTTAAAATTATTACTTAGGTCTAAAAGATATGGTGTGCAATTATATAGGTACAATTTTTTCAATAACCGAAACATGAAATCCTGGCACGCTGAATTCAGGGAGTTTTTTTTCTGTATCACTTTTTTCGAGTGTTTCATGAAACTTACAAAGGTATAGAAGTAAAATTTCTGTTTTTAATACTGTCAGAGAATTCAGTAGATTTTCAACACCAACCCTTTGAGAATATCAATCGCTATTTTAATAATAATACTTAAATAAATTTAATCAACGTTCTATTTGGTAGTGTGTCTTGCCCAAGCCGTCCTTTGAACTTGACTCATCATTTGACTTCGATTTGGTACTTTTTCACTAGTGCTTCGGGTGATAAAACTTGGAGTCGCTGAGAGTTTCCGTTGATTCGTGACATTTCCGGACTCATCGGTGACCTTTAACATCACTGTATTAAACCGTTGTTCGTTCGTTATTCTATTCGGCGATGATGAGGTTGAGGCCTCGGCTGATGATCGACTGCTCTCAATGTTGCCATTGCCACTACCGCTCGCTCCGGTAAGGTTGCCATTGGAAGCCGCTCCCGATTTCAGAAAGTTGTGATTCTCTTCTAGTCTATTGAGGTTCTTGTCTATGCTAATACCAAGATCATCATTGATCGGGCTATTTGAATAGGAATTGCGGTTCATGGTTCCCATTGGAGATGGTGTTAGATTTCCCAGGGAACTAGGGGTGCTTAAAAAATTAAACGGACTATTGTTATTCGGGCTGCAGGACATAGGGTTAACATAGAAGAACGAGTTGTGTGGCGAATTGCTGTTGCCTATGGCTCCTGCCCCATTCAGGTTTCCCGGATTGTTGGCATTGTTACCAGGACCAAGATTCAAGGTCTGCAGGCGATTTAGAAGCTCTTGGTTCATTTGAAAAAGCTCTTTCGATAGCATATCTTGGTTGCCCTGAGCCGATATGTTTGTGAACTGGTTGGTTAGACTCTGAAGTGCATTCATTGGTGGAATTGGACTGCCAGACGGCTGCGACACTGGAGGACTACTCAGATGTAAGGAAGACTGATGAAGTTGCTGTTGTTGTGGTGATGTAAGTTGCTGTTGTTGTTGTTGCTGCTGTTGCTGTTGTTGCTGCTGTTGTTGTTGCTGCTGTTGTTGCTGCTGCTGTTGTTGCTGCTGCTGTTGCTGGAAAGTAGCATTGATGTTTTGAAAATTCTGCAGATTTTGACTCTGCTGATTAAGCCCACTCAGTTGATGGCTCAGTGTAGTCAACTGATGATTAATTGATCCCAAACTATTTATTTGCTGATTAATGGTTGCCAAGTTATTGTTATTCGATGATGCCAGAACAGCTTTTCTTAGTGCTACAGATAAATCAGCAGGCTCTTGGAAGAGCATTTGTAACTGTGACTGGAATAAATATGAAAATTTCGATGAAAATATTAACTATTTCAGCAAAATACAACAAAAACCAAAACTTTCAAGCGAAACTCATATTAACGAAAAAAAAAAAAAAACATAAGGCACTTAAAATAACATCAGAACATCACTCTAAACATGCAAGCACTTAATAAACTTAATAAAAATCAAAACACAAGTGGCGGAATCACTCTGGGCAATAAAAAACGAAATTAAAACAAACCCGATTGGAAATTATTGTACAATTGCAGGCCATATTAGACTGCAATTGCACGCAAGCTAGAAAAATAGAAGGTGTTCCAAAAATGAAAAAGAATATTCAAATTAAATAAAATGTAAATGTAAAATCTAACTTTAAAAAATTAAATTAAATTTGGTGGCGCAACAGCTCATGGAGAACCAGGGCCTGGTGACTTACAACTCTCAACCATTTATGTGTGCGTGTTGTTGGCAGGAATGGAGGAAACCTACATTTTTTTTGCCAATTCCGA
Organism: Dasysyrphus albostriatus; assembly: GCA_946251815.1. NCBI lineage: Eukaryota > Metazoa > Arthropoda > Insecta > Diptera > Syrphidae > Dasysyrphus > Dasysyrphus albostriatus. Next base: position 148,585,915 of record OX276336.1, read on the forward strand.
ACGGCTACATGAAAAGAAGGATGGAGGATTTGTCAGTTCCTCGCAAGAGGCAGTTCTTCGGGAAAAACATTTCTGTTTTTGGGTGGCAGCAGCTGGGAATCAAGCCCAGACCTTCAGCATGACAGTCCATCGCACTAACCATCCTGCCACGAGGTACTACAATATCTAACTTTAGACTGAAATTTAATTTCAAAAAGTCTTAAGCCTACACATTTTTCACTGCTGCCTAAGAATTGACTTTCTTACGTCGTTTTCGATTGAATTGTTTGACTGTTTCAATCTTTTTTGATTCCAATCGAATAGAAAATATAATTTTACACACACACTACCGATTAATGCCATTTTACGAAATGACTTTTTCAAGCATTTATCACTTTTGACAAGTAATACGACGAAAAGTTATGTCTGCTTGTGTTCCAAATCTACTCCTACTTGGGGAAGGGAAAAAGACTCGAAAACAGTTGTCCGAATAGCCAATCGTAGGCTTTTGGAGTAGCTGGAGTGAAAATAGAGTAGAAAAGGTAGAAAAGTACTCCCAACGTCTAATCGAAAACGACATTGGGCAGTGGAATTGACTGTCTTGAATTTGGGTAAATTTACTTTTTATTTAATAAAATAAGTCATACGGGTAGGTACTTTCAACTATTTGTATTTATTTAGACACCGTCTTACTATTCAGCCATTTATGAAAATCTAATAAATACGTCTCGTCAATATTCTCATAGGGCTGGTTTTTCAGTGCAAAATCATCATAATTTTAGGGTTAAGTTCAATTTAATTCCTAACCCGTGTTTTCAGTAAATTAATTCTTAAATTGAATCACCTTGTTTGGTAATTCAACTCTAGACTAAACGAATAAAAATTTCTAACAGATGCGTCTCAAAAATTAAAGTGCGGCACTATGGAAAGGCCAAATTACATAAAAGTGCCACCTTGGTTAAAGAGGGATTTCCATAAAGATGCACATCAATTTCAAAAGATTTGTGACAATTTAAAGTTAAAAATAATCCTCCATTCAGAACTGTTCCTGAGTTGAACTCTGATTTAACCCAGAGTTTCCTCAACACAGAAAAACTATTGCCCTTATTACTAAAAAAGTCACTTCATAAAGGGATCAAAGATATTGAACTTTAAACAACAAATAATCTTAGATGAAAGTTTAGAAACTTAAGTAATATTAAATTATTGTTTGTTTTTGTTTTTAAACTATTTTCAAAATATATTTTTAAAAACGCCAACAGCTGTTATTTTTCGGGTTTTTGTTTAAGGCACACCCTGTTAAAAAAATCACACTCTCAACTACAGCAAGTAGCAAGAACAATAAACATAACAACAACATCAAAGGACAAAAACAACAAAAAATTAAAGTAGACTGCAAAACAAAAAACAAAATCCACCATGCTTGCAATTTATGTTGCTTTTATCTTACCTGGGGTGCCAGAGCTATATTGGCCGATGTTAGTCCAGTTGTGGCCTGTGGATCTGTATACGCCCCCAACGATGCCAGGTGCTCAAGTAATTCTCTATTTTGCTGAAGCAATTGTTGGGTACGAGCCTGCAATGAACATAATAAAATTGAATTAAATTTTGATTTGCCCGGCAGGCACTGTATCCAGTGCATTCAGCATCAGCATTGGGGATAGTTTAAGACTCCCTCCAAAGTACCTTCTGCATACTAATACACTTCCACCTGATATAGTTTACATACCTGAGCTTCGATTCTTGCATTTGTTTCGGATATCAACTGCTCCCGGACGAGCATCAATTGTGCCAGGGCTTGTCGAGTTTGCATTGCTTGCTGTTCTAATTGATCCTTGAGTTTGTTGATTTCCCTGCTGGGTGATATGGGCGATGATGGCGATTTCTCCTCGTCAGTTGTAGTCTATTAAAACAACACAAACAAAAACAAAAAAACAATAATAATAAACAAGTTTAAAATAAATTGAATAGCAAAATATGAAATCGAATACAATCGAGTTGAATAAATAATAATTGAATTGTGATGGTCAATAAATTTCAGAATTTGATTAAATAAAATCGAAAACAAAGAATTTGCTTGAGTTGGCATTAATAGCCATCAGATGAGAATGAGAGTAGTGTTTGTTTTTTAAATTATACTCGAACTTAACACAAGTGAATAAATTATAGAAAAATCAATGTTTTGGAAAAAGATATTCTTTTCGAAATAAAAGAATTTATTGGGTAATTAAGAGCAAATAATGACTTTATTTTGTTCTTGATTTCAATTCTTCAGTTTTCAAGCAAAAGAAAAAATATATTAAATAATAATATAATAACTGAAACTGACACATTTAGACCAAAGTTGGTACGTTGTTATACCTCATGAATCTAGGAAACTCTTTTAACTCTTTTCTAAATCGTAAAAACCATTTAGAGCTCCTGACGAAACTATTAAGGGATATGGTATTTTCTAGCAGTGGTACTAAAGACTATACATACAATTTAAAAAAAATCATCATAAAATCACATATTTTTCCTAAATCATTTGAACTATTTTATAATTCCTTCAAACGGAAAATTTTAGCAGTCGAAACAATAATTCAAACCAAAAATTTATCAAGATTGTGTTTTTTGTTTAGTAAAATTCTTCTGCTTGGGGTCCTCAATTTTAAAGTGAAAATGAAAGCATATAACAACAGAAGAATGTTTAAAAAGAGTCAAAAATCCGGTTTGTTGTATTAAAATTAAGAAAATAAAAAACTGAACTATTTTCTTTATTTAACTGATTCTGTGAAAGCTCTGGAATTGATGCTAGATGTAAATAAATCTAAGAATTCATAGCAGTTCATTCTTACAATCTTAGCACTCCAATTTGCACCCCGTTTTGGTGGCATAAAAGGAACGCTTTTTTATTCATATACCGTCACACAGTGGCCCATTTGTTGAATTGCTGACAAAAATCTTTTCAAACGTCAATTCTTGATTTGAATTAAATTTGGTACATTTGTGACCACTTTTTTTGAGAGGCTTCTTAGTTTGGGTCAGAACATGGTCCAAAATTTACCAAAAAGTATTTTGGAAGTCAGAAACTGGGTCAAGTTTTGTTTGAAATATCCTTAAATATGTCCCCGAATGTATATGTACTTTCATATAAAAATTAATAAAAAAGACTAGTACAAAATATAAAAGAAATAGTCCAAAATGTTGAGCAAGAGATTTGAACTAATTTTCGTGCTAGTTTTTAGAAATGTTTGTACTTTAAATAATTTTTAGACATAATTTCATAGAACCTGAAAGAAATTTGACAATTTTGACAGTTGGAAGTTGACAAGCGAATGTAAGGTCAACTACTCAAGAACTCGTTATAATCAAGTCTAACAATTAAATAATGAGCAAACATTTTTTTAAAACTAAAATTAGTTACATATAATCCCTTGTGCAACAATTTGGACTACATTCTTTTTTAATTTTGTATACTTTTTAATCATTTTTAAATGAAAGTACTTTTTGAAGGATATTTCAAATTTGAATAAATAACTTGGCTCAGTTCCTGACTTCGACAGTTCTTATTTTAGATTTTGGATCATGTTCTGACTTTCATTGGGTGTGCCAAATTTCATTAATTTGTATCAAGACTTGACGTGGAAAATCATTTTTTTCACCAAAATTCCACAACTAATGTTTCTACTTATAGCTGTAAAGATGATGTGCAAGCGTCTCAAATACTGTAATCACCAGATCCACTACATCGACAAAATATTCACACTGAAGAAAATGACCAACGAGTTTCAAACCAGAGCCACCATCCATTTATCGATTTTAAAACCGCATATGATAACATTCACAACACCTTAACTAGATTGCGGTTTGGCACCATCTATTGGATGACTGCACTCCAACTAAGATATAGTCCTTCAAAACTAACCCACAGGTTCGAGGCGATAAGGAATAGGAAGTTTATGGGATCGCAGAGACTGGAAAGCTGCTATGTTTTAGATACATATATCCCCTTCACAGCTCATGGGTCAGGACTCAGGAGCCCGATAAGTAACTGAGTGGTAATATTCAAGTTGTTTCAATGCAATAATGTGCACGCATACATACATACCTTGCATATTCAATGAATTTGCACTTAAAGCCTCCAACCACAAGGTTAATTGCGTGTGAGGAAGTTGGGCTGTTTATTTGACAGAGAAATAAGTTGAGTTCGAAATCGGTTATGGATGGAATGGCTGCAACTCAGCGTTTCAAATCTCATTGTCGGTTGCTGATACTTAATTTGTGTTAAATTTGTATCACAAAACGAAACGATTGAGTAAAACCAAAATCATAATATAAAATTATTTTATTAAAATATCTTAATTTGAAATATGAAAACTTCATGAATTACACTACACCCATAAAATTTTGAATTCAATATTTCATCAGAAAATTCCAGGAAATACTCATAGACATAAAAACTACAATTCATTCTACTTTTGTTAGAAAAAGAAATGTTTCCAAGAAAAATCAATTGAATTTCATTTTAGTTCCTTCATTTGGTTTTGTTCTTTCTCATTTCTAGAAAGAATTTACTATCAACTGACGTCATAAATAAATCTTCAAATTGCATTGTTTCACCCAATTGATATAGATATCAATGGATTTCAACAAAACTTTGGTTTATGAACATATATTGTGTACCTCAAAAATTTTCATCAATCATTTAATTTCACAACATTTCAAATAATTTTTTTCATTGTTTTTTGTTTTTATTTTCTGTTTTTAATTATAAAAAATTAGAAACCACTAATAAACAAATCGAAAGAAAAAAAAATATCTCAAGCGCCATAAATCTGAGTGAAAAACGTTATGCAAATTATTAGGTGTTCTTAATTTTTTTTTTTTTGTTTAAAGGAAAATATTTAAGTATTCATAAAAATATATAGTAATAAATATTGTTTTAAAATTTAATTTTCAAAATATAGCTTCGAAATATATGTATAGTTCGAAATACGAGATATTTATGTTAACCAGATGGATTTGTTTTCTTTTTACAGACATTTTTTTTTCGTTGTTGAAAAAGAAACTATGTATTTCTGGCAACAAACTTTATATTTTAAAAACAATGGAAAATATCGGTTGTGGTCATCAACAGCCGAACATCAAAGATGATGTCCGTCCAATCAACTTCTCCTAGGTGATGCGTTTTATTTTGTTGTTTGTTTACACTAAGGCACGAACTGATGTTGAACGTGAAAAAGTTTTTTTTTCCATTTTTTTTTGTTGAAATAAAAGTATCCAGACATTTTACGTGCTATTGTAAATTTTGTAAATATTATTGTTAATAGTTTGGCGCATTGTTTATAATGGCAATGCAATACGGATGTTTTAGTGGTTTACTTTCGGGTAAATTTTGTTGCACCGAGAGGGAAGAAAAGGCGCTAATGGTCAAAGTCATGAATAAACTTTTATCATAAATACAAACCAATTTGTGTTTTAAAAATTTTAAAGTATTGGCGTTTTTCAAAAAAAAAAAAATCATAATGGATTTATATTATTTGTGTTCACTGTCGAATCATCTTTATATTTTTAGAATTGTTTTCATAGCTGCATCAGGATGGGAGAAGTCAATTTTAAATTCATTAAGACATTACTCGCTGGCAGTCAGGAGGTAAAATATTATATTAAAATGTCGTTGTATTGCAGTCAATTAATATGAAATATACTTCTTCACTCTGTATCATGTACTGTACAGGCACCAGCACATGTACATATGAATTTCAATAATATTTTCATAGCTAAATTATGGACCGGTGAACGAAAATTCTAGTTACTTGGCTAGAGGAAACACAAAATGCCAAAGTTTATTTTGGAATGGCGTAATTTACTGGCCGAGAGATATGACTGTATTGGAATAAGAGCAGGAACCGCAAAAAGTGTCAATGTTTAAAAATAAAAACGTTCAAAAACAAATAAATACGAGTACATAGCTATATTCGAGATACTTACGAGTACACAAGGTGATTTTTGATTGGCACTGCTCATTTGGGACGTTAATTCTAGATGATTAGGTCTTTGCGGCGGGCTTATATCAGGCGTGACTCCGATTTGTTCTGAAAATTAAAAAACAAAAATTAAATATCGACAATTTAAATATGTACATACATAATTGAAAAACAGAAAATATCGGAATATTTTCTGTATTAATTTTTAAAATCCAAAATGATATATTATTATTGATTTCAAGGATCCGAGGGAACATGTATAAGCATAAGTATAGGCCTCTCCTTAAGTTTTTCGATTGGAAAAACTTTTTTAAACATTTTTTTTTTAATTTAAAGATAATATTTCCGACCTATGTTTTATGCTTGGTAGTTCTAAATTTGAACAATGCCAAATGTCTTACTCCATAATTTCTCTAATAAACTCCGTTATTTCTTTAGCTGACTGCTTTTTCAGATGCAGAGTTTTTAAATATTTTTCTCAATATTACATGAAAATGTTTTTTTTTTGTTAAGATATTGACATAAAATGTCTGTGCGAAGATGAAATTCTTATGTCAACTAGCTTTTTGAATATTAAAAATATATTGAGAAATAGGTAATATACCTATAGACTAAGAGCTGGCAGCATATTTTTGGGTTGGACACATAACCAAAAAATGAGTATAAAGTCCGTAAAGGTGCTGCATGCATCTTGACATCAAATTCAAAATTCTGGCAGGATTTTTTGGCGCCAAGGACGAGGGATTGAAAATAGGAGACTTCTATGTTAGGGCCACATGCACTTCACTTCGTTTATTAAAAATGGGAAATAGTGCTCTGACATTTTGATTAGATGCACAGAGTTAAATTTATACGATCCGATTAATAGAACTCAAGATAAAAACTTTTTTGGTGCACCATACTTCTAGAGATGAAAATCACAAAAAAAACTCTCCTAAATAAAGCCGATAAGGTTCGCTTCAAAAGCTCATATCTTGAGTTTTATTTTTCAAATCGTTAAAATTAAAGTTTATGGACTTAAAGAAAATAACATTTACCCATTTTTAATAAATTAATTGAAGTGCATGTGGCATTTCACGCATCGGAAAAGAAATAGTACCACAGCTGAAAAGGCACTCAATTGGGTCGCTGAGTTAACTTATCGAAGTAAGTCAGCTAACTCAGGGTTAACTAAGGATTTCAACAAACTGAAAAACATTTTTCTGGAGTGAACTCAGGCTTAACCCCGAGACTAGGATGATCTCGTACTGAAAAACTGTCCCTTACCAATTTAAAAAAAATAATATGTTTCAACAACTTAACAAATTTTCTTAAAAAAAATAAATAAATTACTTATAGCAAAGGCAAGCTTGTAGTGATAAACTATTTTTCAAAAAATGGTTATAAATGCCACTTCCTAAATTTATTTTTTTTATGGAAATATAATGCTACAAATGTTAAAAACAGTTGAAGAAAATCTCATTTTTCACGATTACGATTTTGATGAATTTTTTTTCTGTGAGCTTCAATTAAAACGGTTTTATAAAAAATATAAAAATAAATATTAACAGTACCTTCCTTAGAACGTTTTTGTTTATTTTGATCGTATTTAAGGGAATTTGGGAACACACAAATTTCTAAAAAGTATAAATAATATTGCATATCAAAACCTCAAAAAAATACTTTTGAAATTAAAAATAAAATTGAAAATATTTTTTGAAAATTCGATAATTCTATATTTTTATTTAAATCTACTTTTTAATAAATAGTTAAAATTTCTTAGGAAAGTTTGAAAATTGTATATTTAAAAATTATAACAACACGTTCCAGCGATTCAGAATGACATTGTTTTTTTCCTGCCCAAACTATTAAAAGAGATTGTTTTAGCCAAGCTTATAAAAATTTGTCTCTCATATTAATATCCATGTTCTTATACCAGAGTGTCCGGTAATACGCCAATAATATTAAATGGCATGATTCTTGGGTATATTCTAAGAAAATGTCATGGAAAACTCTGAAAAACTACCTTAACTGCTAAACGGGAGGCTTGAACACCCACTTGGGAAGACTTGAACGAGTTAACAAAGCAAAAAAAAAGTTGTCGTATTTTAATTTTATAGAATTCGATTTTTAATATATTCAAAGGATTTTTTGTTAACAGAAAATGTTTGAAAAATTTATACACAAAATTTTTGAAACAAAATCAAAAAATTGTATCAAACGAAAATAAATACAAAACTTAATAATTCCGTCCATGGGAAATACCTTGACAAGATTGTTACATTTCTTACTGATAATGTTAACGTTGTTATTTATATATTTCCCCTTCTGCGGCAGTTTTTGAATGTTTTTTTTCAGTTTGCTCCTAATTTTTGTATGATCAAGTCTCCGTCACAAAAAGTATGCTTCATATCTCCGGTTGAGACAAAAGCTATTATAAATTCTGTTAGGAAAACTATTGAATTATATTGCACGAGAATTTACTAAAAGAATTACTCACAAAATAAGATCATCCTTAATTATTTAATGTACTATGAGACAAACAAATTTATTGAAAAATTAGAAAAAAATATTCTTTTTAGCTTTTCATAAAAAGAAAAATGGATTCACTTCTCCAGGAACCAAATGCAAACGTTGATCCTGAAAACTTGTTTTTACTTGATCCTTACTTGTTAGTAAGTAATATGCCTCGGATAAGAAACACTTTAAGAGTAATCTGAGTGAAATTTTAAAAGTGGCCCATTTCTCTCATATGGTCAAGTCTCCCGTTTTTCCCCTACTACTGAAAGTCAGAGTCGATGGTCACAGCTCAAAACCTTTCAAGCGATTACTCGAATTCTTAATACTGGATACATTTGAGTTCACATATTTACTGTACCAATGAAACTATGCACTGATCAAAGTACCGAAAGTAACACAGCCAAAAGTTCTTCAATTCTAGGTGAACCAAATATGTAAGTCAATTCCATGACACCGTTCACAAAAATAGGGAAGCTTTAAGTCAAAATTGAATTTAAAATATCGACACCGAACACGTGCGTATGAAAAAGAAAGCTTTAGACCTAATTTACACGACAATGCACAACACGTTTTTTCGCAGAATAGATCAGTTCGAATGAGCCATGACGTATAAGTATATTCTACGTCTACGTCTACACGCCGCTTGTACCGTTTACCGTTTGGATTTATACTGAAAAAAACGTGAGCTACAATGCCGTGTAAACCAGTCCTTAGGTACGTAATTGGCTGACACATAGGACACAGGATATTTCAATATTCTATAAATTTAAAACATATTCATCCGAAAGTTGCATCGAACATTCTCATATTAAAAACAAAAATTATAACAAAAGGCGTATTTTTCGTTGTCTATAATTATCAAGTTTTCATTTATAAACAAACAAAAAAAAAACGTGCATTGATCATGACGTAAAATTGACCATTTAAAATTATTTATCCTTAACCTTACTACGTCAAAAAAATCTCATAAATTAATATACTTCTAAAATAAATAAACAAAATCTCCCAACTTTTACTTTTGACCTTTGAAAATTATAAGAAAACAAATCGTTATAAGTATATTTATATAATCATAAAAATTTACGTCTTTATTTGTATACCATTTCATCGATTCAGCCTATGCAGATGAAGGTATAGAAATAGATGTTACTATTTTCTATTAATTCGCACTTAATTCATATATATTTTGTTTCTCAATCTCCACGCGCCACCGGATTGTACATTCAAATCAAAATTGAATTGTTTCTTAATAAACAAACATTTTATAAATACACAAAATAGTCTATCGAACATTTTAGCAAAGTTTAAAAAAAAAAAAAAATAAGAATAAACTGACCCCCCATAGCGAATGTAGTATGATTTTTTTTTTTAATTTTTTTTTGCTAGCGGGATCGGTGGCTTGATTTGTAAAAGTAAGTACATCAAAGAAGTAATTTTAAGCAAAATCGCTTCAGAGCAATGCATTTAAATGAAATATTTTTTTCTTTTTTTGAGAGCAAGGTGGCTACTGACGTCACCATTTGGCCTGGCTTTGCCTGGCCTGGCTACCTATAATCGACGACATCACTATAATCAAGACAGAAATAAATCTCCTGTGGGCCATCGAACGACACGCTGCACGAGTAGCCAGCTATTTTACGTGATATTTTTTCTCATAGTAGATTTATACATATGTACCTTCGTATATTTACATAAAGATATATTTTTAAATCTACCAAAGAGTAATGAAATAAAATTGGAGCTACATACATACATAAAACATATTATAAAAAATAAACAAATAAAACACACATTATTAATTATATACGAAGTGTATACGATTGGGAGAAATTAATATTTTTTTTTTATTTCGATCGTTGTCTTCCATGTGTGTCTACTTCAAACACCTACACTCGAAATTTTTTATAGATTTAAATACAATTTTATATTTTTTTATTTTATTGAATTATTTATTTATTTATTTAAAATAATAATCATAATAAACCATTGAATCGAAAAATCTGGGAAGGTATTTCCCGAATGCAATATTGTTTTGTTTTGCTTTTTTGAAAATTTTATTTCATTTTCCGGTAATTTTGTATGAAAAAACAAGGCCATTACATTTTCTAAAAATTTTAATTATTGTTATAAAAATCAATGTTTACGGATGTTTTTTGAGTTTTAATAGCCAAAAAAGTGTTTTAAATTTGCCTCGTAAAAAATCTTACAGAAAATGTATAAAGAAAATGTTTGACGAAAACACAAAAAAAAAACCGAAGAAAATAAAAATATGTTTATGTTTTTTAAAAAAAAAAACTTTATTGCCAATTTAATTGGTTTTAAATTTTCAAATGACAGCTTACTAAAAAGATGAAAGTTACAAACATGTATCTATGGTTCACGGTCAAGGCTCTCAGTTATTTTGTATTCTAGACAAATTGGCAGTTTATGTAAAACCAAATAAATTTATTGTTTGAAAAATTCTAAAAAAAATTGAGAAAAATTTCAAAATCAATTTTTGCCATTTAAATTTTTTGAGTATCAATTAAATAAGATTGTATGCACTCAATTTCTAATTTCATTAAAAAGCAACAAATACAACATACTTTTCTCACTTAGTTTTAATGATTGAGATTCAAAATCATGCTTTTTAAAGAGAATTGATATTTATTTGAACGGCAATTTATGATACAAGATTTTCAACCAAAACATTAGGTTGTTTTTATTTTACTTAAGTGAAATTCTATCACAGATAAATAAAATAATGACAATTATATAAAAGGCTGTTTAGAAACAAGTTTTAGTTTTAGTTTTATTAGGGTCAATTTTTAGTGCTAAATGAATTGATTAATAGCATTAGGGTCTTAGCACTCTGACACACCCAGGCATCATCTGCATGAAGTAGCTGGCGAGGTAATATTGCTACTGAACATTTGCATTGACTGAGACATTGAACGAGTCGTACGTTCTTGTCAATCATGTGCACTCAGTCAGAAGTCTCCAGCTAGAGCACTCGCACACAATTGGAAAGCGCCAAAAGAAAATTTTTCAAGACTGCATAGCGATAATTCTGGTCCCAAACATGAAAAATACTATCTAGTATTAGTAGATGCCAAATTTAAATGGCCTGAGGTCAAAGTATTTCCAAGAGCACTCATCAGTCACTCTAAAGTAAATAGAAGAAATATTTTCTCTTCAAGGATACCCCCAGTTCCTAGTTTCTGATAATGCGACGATATTCAAAAATCCTGCACCTATTTGAAAAATTTTTAAAAGAACGAAGGATTTTCAAATCCTCACATATGCTCCAGGGCATCTTTCAACTAATGGCTTTGTAAAGCAGCATGTACACACCCTCAAGCTGAAATTGGAGAAAATGTACAATGACCCAGCCCATATTGATCATTACTTATTGCAGTTGTTTAGAGTGACACCTTTAGCTTGTGGAAAGGGTATAGCAGAACTATACTTAGGTACAACGTTACAAATGTATTTATCTTGAAGCTATCGGGCCTACCGAGGAGTTACTAAAAACTGTATCACAACATGGTGTTTTAAGAAGTCTCAAAGTAAGCCTACGTGTAACCGCTCAAATTTACCGAAGCAAGAAACCATCATGGGAATTCGGTTCAATCGTGGACAAACTGGGATCAATGCACTACTCTGTCAAGTTGGATAGTAATCATGTAATCAATCGATACATTAATCAACTCACAAATGTCACTGTTTCAGCACCTGATCCAGAAGTTCGTACGTTTTCAGCCCCAAGGCAAGCTGTTCACAAACCTCAGTTAGTTACATTCACTGATTTCGATTTAATTTTGAGCCGAGCCACTGACTGGTTACCACCCTGTGATTCAAGCACCACAACACCTGTAACTGCACCTTTGCGTCCCAAGATTCAAACCCAACGACGAACGGGAAGGCAAAAACGACAAGCTGTTAGATTCCGAGATTATGATCTTGGTGATATTGATTAACTTATTGGATGGAAACATTTTTGTATTGACTTGACGGAGAGTATTGTGTCCACACCACAGCAATTTGTAAACAGCCTTTGTAAACGAACCGACTATATGGCCCTATCCAAATGTCATCAAACATATTATTATTGCTTTGGATTCTAAAAAGGACTGTGAACGGCATTTTTAAAATACTAATATTGTAGTAAAAATTATAATACAAATCTGCAATTTCTTTATCTTTATTTCAATAAAAATAGACAGCATTTTTGTTACGATATTTTCATAAGAGATTGCATTCGGGTCATTTTTTTATATTTGCTACTGGCTGGAAATAGTGATGCTATAGTGAACTGCTCTATTAGAAGAAAAAACTGATGCAAGGCCCAAAAACTTTTTCATTTTCATTTCTTCTTCATTAATGTTTTAGTGTTAGTGTATCGCATGTTTACCATTTCGCCTTTTACCTAGTAACTCAATCTTAATATGCCTAAGTCCGCACGAAAGTTTTTCTCAATGTCATCTCTTTTAAAGTCAAGGAAACTTGATACACTAGGCTTGACCTTTGAGATATAGTCTCTTAGCCCTATATACACTTTAGTAAGTCTCAGTATATCAACCTTGGTACATGTCAGTTAAGGAATAACCTCTCCATACTGCTGAAGTAGAGCAAATTCTCATTGCTAATGCAGAAATATGCATGCAAGTCTTTGTACCTTTTCTAGTGTTTTCTTATGCTTGTTACAAGTTCTGTTCTTTTTTTACATGCAAGTGCATCACTAGTAATGATATGTAACATTTAAGAATTGTTAATTTGCTTTTAATTTTTTTAAGTCTCTTGCATATCGTTAAAAATTTTGTACATTTCCCGACAGCTATTAAGACATGTCTGTTCCAGAGGAGCTTGCTATATTAAGTGCAATATCTAGATATTAACCCACATCCCTTTTCTTAAAAAAACTTCACTGGTGCTACCGTTAATACCTTTTTTCTCATTTTGGTTCCATATATTATATAAGTAGAACCTCCAGAGCACATCTTAAGGCTAGGTTATTTGGAGCTCTACATACATACATATAATCGCCTTTCCAGCTCATTTGTGCTCGAAACCAGCTGGTTATCAGTGGCTTATACATATATAGCCCATGAAAAGTAGACTTTTAATTCGAAATTTGAAATTGTGGCAAGCTTTGGTGAGCTTTTTTTTTGACGTTTTAAGTATTTCTTAAAAACAACATCTAAATTTATGACGGGCTTAAGGAAGGAAGGGAGTGATAGGGTGTAAAAATATTTTTGCTTAATTCTCAAAAACAATCAGCTTTTTTATGGTTGAAAAAAAGTTAGAGAACAATTTGTGATTATGCCTACAAAATTGTCATAGTTTTACAATCCTAACAAAATTACTGAAATTCCTTGAATAGATGGGCAACACTTTTGTATGATATTAGTTTGGCTACATCTCCTCATTATAAACCAAGTTCTTGAGGCTTTGAGATTTTGTTTTTATTTTACAAAACAAATTGAGAACAACAGAAAAAGTAAAATTATCCAACATGTAAATTTATTCTTCTTTATTTCCCTAAGGCTCGTACTAAGTTTGATTATTTTAAGAGCAGTCAGCAATTAATATTTTGATTGAGATTTAGGATTTGTGTTCAAACATTTGTTTAAAGATAAATCTTGAAGAACTTGCTGTTATTTTTCTACACAAAACAGTTTTTCATTTTCATTTAATAGCTTCTACCACTTGCGATTAAGTCTTTGTAACTAATTATCAGCGATTTTAAAATTGTCTTAAAAAATGAAGAATCAGTAATTGTTTCTGAAACAAATCTATCGCAGAATTCTTGAGATAGCCTCTCCAGACAAGTCTTAAACCAATGTCCTCTTCAACCTCCTTAAGTGTGAAGCCGTTCGACCTTTTTCCCATCATTTATTTCTTTTTTATCAGTACTGCGAAAAAGCTGTCTGATGCTCCTCACTTTATCATCCATTCCTGCTGTAGGACCAATTTTTGGTCCAAGTCTAACAGATTTTCTGTTGACCCAGTAAGTACGGGTTGCCAGTCAATTCGTGTTTCTTTGAAATTGACCCCTACATGGTAGCTTATAGACGAGTTTAACCTTCGTCATGACTAGTGGAGCTAGTTCTTAGGTAGGGTGGCACATGATATTTGAATAATATTTCTACGTAGCCTATATTGTAGGTATAGAACATTTTTGGCTTTTTTACATGAGAATAAAACATAAGTCTTTGTCCCAAGTTTGTAAAATGACACAATAAAATATACAAAATTTTAAACTTACCTTTTTTGGATAAATCCTCATCACTTAATTGCTCTGATGTATGTTCGACATCGAGTAAATCAGACGATGCGTCTGATCTTTCTTCGTTATTATCTAAGGAATTCTTATGAAGGTTAAATTTGTGACACACTTCGAATGCTTGTCCTACTGTCCTAACAATACGCATAGCTTGTGACTGAAATGAGAAAAAAAAACAAAAAAATTATCGTCAAGTTTAATGAAGTAGTATTAAACTTTTCTTACTCAATTCAAAAGATTTTAAATCTACATAAGTTAAGTTCCTTAAAAAAAGATAATACAAATAATAAATTTCGCATGATTTTCTTCTTAAAAAATTTACCTCTGAATCAACATCACCAATGCCATTGCCGTTGCTATTTCCATTCGATAATCCGCCGCCACCAACACTGCTGTTGACAGCGGCATATTTGTTGTCAAAAACCTTACTTGATGTATCCTCAGGTTTTTTAAATTGCTGTTGCTGCTGTTGCTGTTGTGGTGTGCTTATTCGTCGTTCGGCACACCGAGGCGCAACCACTGGTTCTCGAAACGAGAGCTTTTTTCGTGGCTTATCGGATTTGGGTCTGTCATCAGTCACGGTTCCTCCTCCTCCATCTAGACCACTGCCAACTCCTAAGCTGCTTGAACTGCTATTCCCATTGTTTTCAAAGTTTATTTCGTTGAAGGACTTTCTTCGTCGGATTTGTGATCCTGGCTCTTGGTTGGGGGTGGTAAGTGACACAACGACATTTGGACTTGTGTTTTGCCTATGAAGGATGCCTCTCTTCCCCGAACCACCAACACTGCTGCTATCTGCTGCTACAGCTGTTGATGTCGACGACGAGGACGACGTTGACAATGAAGACGGTGATGCTGGAGGGATGCCATTTCCTCCCACCACACTTGTTGTTATTATTCTCTTGCTTGATACTGATGGCACCATTTTAGTGCTATTCGTTTCCGGGGACACTTTTTTGAACCTTAGACGTGCCTTCAGAACATTTCCGCCTTCTTCCACCATGCTCGATGGCCGCGGGCTACTGCTCCCCCTTGACTTGCTCGAGCTTCTATGGCTGTCATCTTTTTTCGATGTACTTCTCCCGGGGCGCTTGCTGGAACGAACTTCATCCTTAATCAGATACACAACGTTCTCATCGTTGAACAGAATGTGCTTCCCATTGCTGTGGTGTTTTTCCGGTCCCACCGCTGCTGCCCTCCCATCCTCCTCAGATTTGGCACGGATAATGTTCTCAATGAATGTATCGTCCATGAATCGATTGCGGACGTCCTGCTTTTTCTCTGCCGCCAGCTCATTCTCAACAGTGTCAATCAGTTCATTAATGTCAAGACTTTTATTCCTCGAAAGTTGTTTTGATTTCCTTTGAACGCGTTTCACATCCAACCGACCGAGGCTGCTATCTCTGGAACGGTCCTTGTTGAGCCTGTCAGTCAAAATGTCTCGAATTATCCCTCCCCCATTGCGGAATATGTTCATTTGGAAGTGGGTATTGTTTGGGTCCTTTTTCTCTTCGGTCTTCTCAGCTAAATGCTGTTGTTTTCTACTGCGGGACCAAGGGAGGAAGTCAAAAGCCTTTACAATTGGACTTTTTGGTGTGCTCTGCGACGCAACACTGGATGTATTGACCTTTTTACTATGCCACACGTCGTTAATACATCGTATCATGTCGTGGTTATGGCGTTTGGTTGCCGGCATTTCAATGGGAATCGTTGTTGAAGTCATTACACTCTCGTGTTTCATCATGGCAATTGAAAATTTTAATTTTTCCAATTTTATTTCGAACACACACACTTAATGTGCCGATTTGCACTTCGACGGCCTCAAGGCCGTTTCGATTTATGTGTCGATGAATTGTTTATATAACATACAGCTAAGGCCTTCGCTACGAATGTTCACTCCTTGTCAAAACAATAAACAAGGTCACACTTGTTTTTTTTTTTTATTTATACTTTGAGGTAGGAAAATAAATGATTTTCTGTTTTTTTTTCTAATTAATAGTTTTCTTTGAGCATATAGTTGACGGTTATTAACCTATATAACAACTTCAGGACAATGAATCATTAGCAAAGCTTTCGCGCACAGAGGTCATTTTTTAAAAGCTTAAGATTTTTTTCTCTTTATTAATGGGACACCTTTAAGCTCCATTAGTATGATTGAGAGCAATAATTTGAAATACATAACACTGTTAGTAATTAAGTATACAGGGTGTTTATGGTTTTGTTATGAGTTGTTATTCGGTACAAAGTGAAAAGGTTATTTGATAAAAACTATGAAAAATTCAATAGTTGATCCACAGAAAGAGGCTATTTTAGGAGTTTGACATGAATGCTATGTTTTCCAAATTCTAAAGCGTTTTGACCTTGAAAAGTTCCAACTTCAAAAATTCCAAAAAGAGCAAAATAAACCATGGCTTACGTGGCAATACACCGCACGATTTTTCGCAGTATAAATCCGTGCGAATGGAAAGGTGCTTATGCATTCTGCATAGAACGTTTCACATGACGTTTGCCGTCTAGTTTTATACTGCAAAACAACGTGTGGTACATTGCCGTGTGAATCAGGGCTAACTTAAATTCGGCACTTAAAAAAAAATCACTATTATTATCCTTTTCTAAAGAAGTATCGAGTAAAGCTTAATGATCACAGCCCATCCAGTAAGGGCGGTATTCATCAAGCACGGCTCTTAAGTTTATGAGGCTCATAATTTAAATAATTTTTGTGCTATTCACCAATCACTCATAGCTTTTTCTCGAAGTCCAAAAATGAGAACACTCTCTCTTCACCAGGTACCCCCAAACTGAGAAATCAAACTGTTTTTAAACTAGCCTAACTTTGTTGATTCATCTTGGATCCTTGCTAAAATAAGTGTTGCACGTACATATACACAAATTGTTTGTGACAGCAGTGATTTTATCTACTTTCCACTTATTTTTTTTAGTTTTATTTTATAAGCCCTGGAGGAATTTCATTGCATGTTTCAGTTTGCTTTATAAAGAGAAATTTTCTCTAATACTTATTGGTTCCGCTAGTAATGTCATTCATACGTTATTTACTACGTTTGCGGCTTCAAAATAGACTCGTTTTATTGAAGGGTATTGGCGTATTTTAACTATTGACCGATTTTTTTTTAAATTTTCATAATAAAACGGATTGAAACAGGCAATGGTCTTCACCTGGCTACTTACAAACATGAACTTATAAAATAAATGGGAACAAAATTAAATACCTGAAGGCAAAATGAATTATTGTTTGGCCGGGTGTGACATTCATTTTTGTAAGGATCCAAGTAGTACCGACAAAATTGCACTTTGAAGTTGCTTTAAGGGTTACTTCGAAGGTTTTCGAATAGATTTTTGGAGAGCACTCATAACTTAATGAGTGGTTGCGACCACTCTTAACTTTAATTAGCGGTGGTGGATAGGTTTATCAAGCTCTAAAGTTATGACCGTTCGGTGAATGCCGCCCCAGATGTATGATTTTTAATATGCTACTGACAAGCCTTTGGTTTTTGATCTTCCCTTTTATGAGAACTAAAAAAGTAAAGGAACGGCAAAAATCTTGGCATTTGCTTATTTCATCATAACTTTTAAGAGATGAGCATCTGCAGCATTTTAAATTCTAATCAAGTTTTAAAACCACAATAATGGCAAGGCTCTAAAATTCATCTGTTCCTCTTTATCGAAAGTGCTTTGCCATATTTTATAAAGCTTACATTCTCTTACAACCTGGATATTAATATCAGTTTCAAAACTTCTTAGCCTGCTGGTAAACTTTGGAGAACTTTTCAAATTTTAAACACCCTCTAAAAAGAACAAATTTGTATCTTCAGAGCATCAACAAAGTAACTACAAAAATTTTCCAAATATTCCAAGAATGAGAAAAGTATGATAGGGGGTTTATTTATTTAACCCAGAGCGAGGTGGTAACGGCAATAGAGTTCACAATTAATGCCATCAAAATAAAAAAAAAAAAACAAAGGTAAACAACCCTGGCACACTGGAAAAAGATTATTTAAGACCAAGTGCATGGGAGTTTAACAAGTTTTTTTTTCTGCAGGGAAGACTGTTGTCGGCTGCTTCTACATTCATAATTCAGCTCCAGGCCCACACGCCTTGAAATTCTTGGTGTGAAAGTAAACAAAAAGTATTTATTTTGTAAACGGAAAATTTTGCTGGCTGGAAAAACATATTCAAATATTTAATGCTTGTTGAATTTTCCACTGCTATCGCTATGTATAGTCTTAGAGGTTAAAAGCAATGTACTTTGCTTGTCAATTTAAGAAATTTGTTTAAATCATGACGTATCATAGTCTCACGGATTTTCAATAAAGACATTAGAAAAATATTTGCGCTTCGAAAAGTTCAAACACTTTTAAATTCCACGCCCTTGATTGAAATTTGATTGAAATGGGAGTGTGTGCTAAACACTTCGATTACGTCGTCTCCTTTTCCAAGGGTTATAGATTGAAGCACACTCCTTCAATTTCTTCACTGACAAAGTAAAGGACTGTGTATAACTTTCATATGGATGGGCTTTGAAAAGTATTTTTCTACAATAATAGTTTGACAGGTAAGTTTTTTTGGTTTTTAGGTAAGTGTGTTGACAGCTCTAAGCTCTACAAAATAAACCTGTCAGCTGATTTCAACATTTTCTGACAGAAAAATAAAAACAACACGAAAATAGATTTTCCTTGCACAACTTTGGTGAGCGCGTGTGAGGTTGGTCAGGTTGTATCATTCGAATCCGTTGTGGCGACAAGTTGTCTCCGATGAAAAAAAAAAAACAAAATTTCTGTAAATTTATTAAAAACACAAAATTATTAAATTTTGTAAAATGATTTTGAAAAAAAAATTAAGAAAATTTATATTTTTTGAAGAAAGAGGTGATGAAAACACAGTGACAAGGAAACACCTTCGTCTTGATTCAAATTTATATATTTTCTGCTGGTGCATCTGAGGAAGTGAAGATTTTTTGAAGTTTTGAGGTGAGAAACTTAAATAAACTACTTTCACAGTGGGTGCTTGGCTGTGCTGAGTGGAAACTTTTGCTTAATGAAAATAAGCTAATGAGGTCAGTAGTTCAATGCTTTTCGATGCCAACGAGATGTTAAAGCTAAGGGGGCATCCCCATCATCAAGCATAATGATTAATTATGTTTTGAAAAAGTTGATAACAAATAGAATACCGGCTGTAATGGGAAAGCACCATCACCATGATGTGATGACACATTAAATCATCACATTAATTAACATACTTATTATGATGAAAAAGCTTTGACGTAGCAAAAAGATTTTCTGAATCTGATGTAAAGGGTCTTTCAATAGTGATGATCGAAATTTAACAATGTTGTTAAGGAAATACTTGTCAAATTGTTTTTGCATGTTGTGTATTATGCATTTAAATGGCTTTTTTAACAAGTGCTATTCTGTTGTTTGTTGAAACAAATCGTCGGCCTTCTGTTTCGAAAAATTACTTAGAAGACACAAAAAAACCAATTAAAAGGATGTAAAATGGAATTCTTTCTTTCATTTTAAAAAGACTAATTTTTAAAAATGAGTTTCTCATTTAAAAATATTTCTTTTCAAAACGAAATGAGCTCGAATAAAAGAAAAATAAATAAAAGATTGCTTCAAAAAGGTGCATATATGTATGTGTTTGGGAGCAAAAAGACTGCGCGCCACTATCAAATAAAATTTAACCAAAGCCTTATTTCATAAGCAAACACTAAAATTGCTTTATCTAAACTCCTTTTAAATTGTTCGGACTCTTAAAATTGTTCAGTTTCATCAATGCAGAAAAGGAAAATTTAAGGGACATTTTAATTTAACTGCGTTTGTCTCACATGTCACATCCCTGGATACGAGAAAAAGTGAAAAAAGTATTATGGATACAATATTAGACTGGAATGGCTTAACAAAAAAACTGTTAAAATTTAATGAGACAAAAAAGAGCTTTTACAAGGATATTTAAAATCTTCATAAATTAAAAAGCATTTGGTGAAACCAAAAAAAAATATCATTTAAGGGCTAAATTGCTTTTAAAATAACACTGGTCTGCAAAAATTAACTTTTTTTCGCCTTCAAATAATTTTTTGAAATTATGGCAGATTTAACTTCTCTAAATCAAAATCTGATTTCAAAAAATTCTACCACGCACAGCTTTTTTTACATTGATTTTTGAAGAATATGAATGATTTAAACAGTAGAGCCCTTTTAGGTAAGGTTGACAAGAAAATTTAACTATTGTACCCATTAAGCTCAAATTTGGAGATTTTATTCCACTTAATATAAGCTTTCAGAAATCAGATTTCTTTTATTCATCAATGTTTGCTCACATTTTAAGCATTTTTTTTTTAACTGCAGAGATTTCAAAACTCTATAGTTTTTATGATTTACACGGTAAAAAAAAACATCTGAGTAGGGAGATAACGGAATTTCTCTTCAATATTCATAAAGTAAAGTATAAAAAGATTATTTGATCATGGAATTTATAAAAAAAAAAAAACGTATTTAAGCGAATTTAAATCCAAAAAAGTTTTTCCATTATTTTATTTCACTGATAGTACTGTCAAATCAGGTTGGGCTTTCTATATTTTTGTTCCTCAAAGTCTATATCATAACAAACAAAATTGGCATATTTCTCCCCCCAGCGCTTCCCCTCTGCCCTCATTAAGCCCTTATTTTTTAAAAATAATTTATTTCAATACCTATTGGTTTTAAACAAAAAGTTTGTTGACAAGAAACACTAAACTTACAATTTTAAACAATTAATCCACTTAAGCTGACTCTGTAGTTTGTCTGTTAAAAGGTAGAAACCGGCAAAGTCTCCAAAAACGAGTTTTTACATTGTTTTACGCAAGTGTTTTTAAGAAACTTTGTTGCTTTGAGAAGAGAAAGAATTTGGACAAAGGTTGAAATGATTTAGGAATATGAAATACAGTTCTTTCAGATCCTCTTAGTTGTTTGTTGTTTTGTAAAAATATATTTAGTGGCGAAGTAATTCAACATCAAATATTCAATGTACAAAAACGGGTTTTTGCCATGTTCATGTTGAAATATCTCAAAAATGTGTCGTGCTAGAGCAATTTTGACTTCGGATTTGAATTTAACATGCCAAAATCCTCAAGAAAATTTTGGTTTTGTTTAAAGGTAGTTTTTGTTACAGATCAGTGTAATTAAAAGTTTTTCGTGATTTTGGCCATAAGAATTATAATATCTGCTTAGCATTCAGAATTTTAATTTATGATTAATATGGATCATACATTATGTACGTACATTAAGCAATATACAATGTAGAATCGAATAATTTAAGCAAAGACAATATCTTAACCTGCGCAGAATTTTTCCAAAAACTCAATACACGGTAAGGTGTCCGTTTTATTCCAAAATTAAATTTTATCTCTAAAAATTAAACATTCAAACAACAAAATACTGGCCAAATATTTTGTTAAGGATATAACCACCAATTACCAAAGTTATCTCGGTGTTTTGTATTCTTTTAAATGTGTCTTGATTATCAATAACGATAACAGAAGGAAGCACTAATCTAGCTTTTTTGAACATCTTTTAGATATTCATACAAAAAGCTAACAACAAAAATCATGCAATCTACAAGAGAGTCAGTTATAGGATCAGTAATTTTTTTATCTAAATCTACTTATTACCGAATTAGACAAATATTTTCTGCGACCCTGTTTGTTATCTAAATTTAATTTATTTATTTATTTATTTATTTATTTAGCATCGTGTAAAATTGTCTGCTAAATTTATAAGCAACAAAAAACAAACAAAAAAACTCTAATGTTATGAAATATTTTTCCCGAAATCCTTTGCATCATAAACATAAACAAAACTTTATTTTTTTTTTTACAATTTTTTGTTTTTCCTATAAATTTTACAACTCACTAAATCACAAACGTGTCACAAATTTCATTTTCGCAATACTTTTCTCATAAATACCTGTCGCCCTCAAATCTTTACGTCAAAATTCGTTTAAAATATTTTAAAAGCAAAATTAACAAAAAAAAAACTATTAATTCGAAGAAACATTTTCAATATAGTATATAACCAGAGCAGACAAAATAAAACAACAAAAAAGTATATAATAGAAATATATCGGAAAAAGACGTCTTGATGTGTCTCCAAAAATACATTTTTAATTAGGTATCCACTTGAAAATAACGTGTTATTGTTGCTTTCAAACAAACAAAATCTCAAGTAATTGAATTTCCTACTAAAATCTTATTATCTATTTTCTTTCTTAAACAAAAAAAAATAAAAATACAAAAATATAGATGAAGTTGAAAAGAAAGAAAAGAACACCTAATTAAGAAATTCCTAAAATTCAATCAGCCTGAAGCTAAAGCACAAAAATAAATTCTTTATGATTGCAAAAATGTTTATTATTACTCGCCCTAAAGTCAGTAGAATATTCAGACTATATGAACTTTCTTCCGTTGATGGATGGAGGAATTATTTTAACGGTTCCTCTTTCGGTTAAAAATAAAAAAGTTTAAAAAATTTAAATATGGCTGCTCGAACAGAAATAAACACTTTAGTCAGACAATGGATTGGATGAGTGTGTTTTCTGCAAAGTCACGTGAGAGGTTTTGCAATAATCTACCTTCGAAATCAGTATGGGTTCAAGGAGCTTAAAGGTGTCGCATATTTTAAAAATGACAGTTATAAGGAGTCAAATTTAACGGTCACAAAATCAAGATGTCACACAATAAATTACTTTTTATGTGTCGTAAAAAGGAGCACAATTTGTTTAATATTTTATTTATTTTTTTTTTTTATTTAATTATAAAATCACTTTTTTTGCTAGATTTCCATTCTGCGCATTTTGGAAAAAAACACAAATAAATCTTTCGATAAATTTCACTGTCACACACCGGGGACCATATTTTTGAACATTTGTACAGCATAGAAACAAAATTATTGTTCTTTCGAAACACCACGCCACTACCGGGGCTAAGGAAAAATATATATTTTTTTGAGAAAGACCGTTGCTGTTCGCTGGTACCATACGCACTAACATTTTCAAAATTGGAGGTGGAAATCCGAACGTTTAATTGTTTCGACGGATGGCGAGAAGTTGAAAATCGAAACAACAAAAAAAAGCAAAAACTGGCCTGTGGTGGATATGGGTGCTTGGAAAACTCAGTCATCTGTTTAGAACGTGGAAATACTCACTTTTGCTCTCTGTTTTTGTATCTCTGCGCTCCGTTTGGGATGTATTTGCAGTATTCCGAAAATTATATTTTTAGACTAAAAACGATGTTTGAAAGAAACAAAAAAAGCTGTCGATAAGATTAAAAAAAAAATCTTCATATATGTATGGAGGAAGAACAGGTACGTTTTGTATTGATGAAAAGACAAAAGAGAAAGGCCTTATGGGGGACGCAAAGTTCACCTGTACGTTTTTGCTATAATTTTCAAATAAAAACACATTTTTCGTTTGATTTTTTCAGTCTGTATTATCTTTATGGGTGCATGTTGTTGAAAGCTCGAATTTATGACTGAGGATACTGCTAGATTTGGCTCTTCAAGGATAGATGGTTTTTGAAATAAGAGATTTTGAATTTCCGTGTTTTTGCATTCAGTTTTTTTTTTTGATACTTAAAAAACACTTTCGTTAGATTCAAAGAGAGTTGGGATATTTTTTGCTTATTATTGAAATTATTGAAAATTCATTACTCTTTGTGTCTTGGAATGGCTATCATGGTCCAACTAGAAGGAGCAGAAATGATATTTAAATGGACAACAAGGTGAAAGCTTTATTTTTGGTTACGTTTGACCGTACTATTCTACTTGCTTCTTGCTCAAAAGCCATCAATATATCTTAGTGAGATCATCCCAGCCCTTGGGTTAAACCTGAGTTAAGCCGTGAAACGTGTTTTTCAGTCAATTGAAATCTTAAGTCAAGTCCAAACTATAATTCAGTGGGATCAAATTGAAGGCCTTTTCCGCTTTGGCACCATCCCAATTTCGAAAATGATAGTAATTGACAGTGCAGTTTCCATTTCGATAATAAAAGGCTTCGAAGTGTGATATCCATAGTGTTACCAATTGATGTCAATCGATTATTGAAAACTAAAAAAGAAATTTAATCCCTAATTGAAAAACTGTTCCTGGGTGATTTGGGGTTAATTTATTTTTAGGATAAACACTCTGGACTGAAAAACCTACCCTAAATGTTGTTTTGTAGATTTGTTCAGTTGAAAATTTTGAAAGCATTTCTGTTTGAACAAACTACATCTCAATTTACTAAAAATATTATTACTCAAAATAAAATTTGTTCCCACTTCGTTAAAGTTCGAATTAAAATCAGAATAAAGCTATAACATCAATAGATCTCGTGCCAAAAGATTTTCACAAATATAAGTTTTTTTGTGTTAAACCACTGATTTACTTTTATTGCGAAACTAATTTATTCTTCATTGTCGCTGAAATAATTGCATTTAATAAATTTTTTGGCATTTCACCCCTGGGAAAAAAGTAATTATTTTTATAAATATTTTCTTTTTGATGTATAAAGTAGGCTTTACCGAGAGAACGATAAAATAATAGTTTTTATGAAAAAGAGTTCTTGCTTACAATAAATCTACCATTGAGCTACATTTTTGATGTGAATTTATAAAATATTGATACACATTATACAATGTCATCACTCCTACTCTTATTCAATGTATTTCTTTTAGTTACTTCAGTTATTTTGTATTAAGAGATGCTGAAGATCTAAACCACGAAATAACAAAAGTTTAAAATATATGAAATTATTTATTTTAATTTTGATTTAAAAACCTTTAAATCCTTCCTTCCTCATGAATCGATTTATACTTTAAATTATGTATTACCCTCAAAAATATAACAACATTACAAATACCTACAACCAAATAAAAGTAGCTTTGAGATTTGCAAGTTAAAAAAGCCTTAAATTCAGACGTTAAAACATTAATCTTGCAGTGAAAAACATTTGAATTCTAAACCCAACTTGTAAAGGATAAAGGACCATAAAAAAAATAATGGCTTTTCATTGTAATACTGTAATTTTTCAGTAAGAAGAAAATTTAAAGATCGTAAAACAAGGTTTATGTCCCTTGTGAATCATTTGTTCATTTGAAATCGTGGGTTTCACATAAAGACTTTGTGTTTATATCCTTTCATATCGAGTTGAAAATTTATTTTATTTACAAAAGTTTGTTTTTATTATATTTCAAGGAGTTTTCTTTCAGAAACTATTAGTCAAAATCTTTAATGAAATCATCAATAAGAAGAAAGACACAAACTTACTCCCAATCCAATGAGTGGGATTAGGTTTATACGATTGGAGTTTAATAATGAACGCGAAATGCAAACAGAACTGACTCCAGCATAGATATTCAAAATAAATGTGACATTGGTACACTCTCGAAGCATAAGTAGTATTTGTTATTTATTTAATTGAAGGCATTTACATATGAACATTAAGTTATCATAATTTTATTGGTAGTGTAGTGATGCTTAAAAATGCATTCAACAATTTATTTAGAAGCTACATAAAGTCTACAGACAAAATTATTATTACTTTGCTTGAGAAGTCAAGAAGCCAAATCAAAAAACTAAAACGGAGGCGACTGAAAGCAGAATTGACGAGTGGAGGCCCTGACTGTGTATGCAGTACCTATTTTAAAAAGGAACAATTTTTAAATATCAAACAACCACAGTTTAGTACTTACTTATACTCTTACATCTGTCGAAATGAAACGTTTGAAATCAAACAATTTTGTTCAAACTGTCAAACCAGTTTGTTTCATTTTGCAAGGCACAAAATAATATGTAAAATTTGAAGCTTCCGGTCTGTGTGAAATAAAAGGTAGGTATGTACTTATCCCAAATTTCAATAAAATGGGAGAATATTTAGAGATTGCACATTTTGAACACTTTTGTAAAAGTTATAATCAAAATTACGATAAGGTATAAAATTTTTTGTTGGTTCTAGTAAAAATATTTTTTCTTATAACACAAAAGTCTATTGTCACCCATCAACTCTAATGGTACGTTAAACTTAAAAAAAAACTAGGTGCGTGAGCTAGGTTCAGGTGAACCCAAGGTAGTCAATTTTCGTTGATTCAGTCCACGGAGCCCCCACCAATCGATGATAAATAATTTCTTTTAGGCCGAATTAGATGATATGGATGTAATTGACATATATAATGTATAAAGTTTAAAAAGGACAGCACTATACAGCGTGTAACACAGCTGGGGACACGAAAGGCATTCAACTTAACAAAATGTAGGGAAGATTTGTTTCTTTCGGAGGTGTCTAGGGCTGGCTACGATACCAGAAAAGTCTTTATATCGTTTGGTAGTGGTATTGGAAACCAAAACGATACCGAGACGATACCAAACGAGACTGAGTTTTACGAGACCAACTGAGCCCATTTTTCTTTCGATTTGTTTTTCTGAAACCAATCATTTGGATGAAACTTTCAGATTTGGTTCTTTTTAGGTCGAGGAAGTGACTTTAGTATGAAATCCACCCACAGCCTCGCATATTTTTTTTTTGTTATCTTGGTTTCTAGGAAATGGCTCCAATAATTTTGTAACAGCATTGTTTTCCTCCTATGATATTCTGACGTAGAATTTATGTTTCGGATAACAATCGGAACCTTAGACAACCTTACAAAAGTATCGTTTGGTTTGGTATCGTTGCCAAACCTAGAGGTGGCACGACCAAGAGCTTGCTATTTGACCCCATTAGACTTTTTCTTGTGACAAGTTAAAGTCTATGCCAATTAGCCTCAACCCATTGGTTTTCCAAATTGAATATAATTTGTGGGCTCAAATTCAGTCGGAATTATGTGGTTAAGACATTGAAAATTGAACCTCTCAGTTTTTTGCAAAAAAGTGCAAGGCCATGGCGGATGTTTGAACATTGTCATATTCCAAATTTGTCCTTTCAAAAAGTAATAAAATTTTTTTGTTAAACCTCACACAAGGCTTGTTTTGTGCTATTTTAAAATCGACCCACCCAAATTGAAAACTACTACAGGTTTGAAGGTACAGTTCTAAGCAAAATTGAAAAAGAAGTGTAGTTAAAAATGTCAAAAATTTAGGTATTGGTTATGATTGAATTTGTACGTGTAGGTGTAGTCAAACAACAACTGTACAATATGAAAAAAGTACATGAGTTATTCAAGACTATAAAGGACCTCATCAGAAGAAAATGTGCTAGTTTCCGAAAAAAGGAAATGTTTTTGTAATTAGTCAGACGAAAATCACATCTTTGGAAAAATGAAAAACCTTACTTTCCAAGGTGTTTAACAAGGAGGCAGATTTTTATTTATATTTCAAAGAGTTTAAATTTTCCTTTTTTTATTTTCTTTAAAAATGGTTCTTTAGAACGCACACAAATTATTAATGGCTTTATATACTTATGTGAGTTTCTTCCAATTGCTATTTCTTACGGTCCGCTTCCTCTTGATTTTATTTCGAACATCTAAAACAATTTGAGCAAAAATTACAATATATTTAATTATGGCATCTGTCAATGACAAAACGTAAGCAGAGAGCATTGAAAATTAAAAAAGCTCAACCCATCGGCAAATGTTATGTCAAATATAATCATAATCGTAGCGGTGACAACTACTATTTCAAATGATAATATTATCAATTAAAAACTAGATCTCCTTAAGTTGCTTATATTTGCTAGAAATCAAACTACCTATAACTTTCTACACATACCTACCTACACTTTATTTAAGATTATTATATTGCATGCTATAAGCGCGTGGCCATAACTTATAGAACCGCACTATTATTATTAGTACACATTATTATTTCAACATTCATCCCATCTGCCATCTAATAAACAAATCGTCTCAATAAACAGATTATTGAACTGAATTTAATATGACAATTTATATAGAGAAGACTGTATAGCCGTAGACAACTGATGCTGAAGCTGCCATTGCGGCGCGGCGCTGTTTTTTTCTGTATGTCTATCCAGACAAAAATTTCATCAACATTTTATGGTGCCGACTGTGATAGTAATTTGTGTTTAATTTATGCGAACTCTTTCGCAAATACAATCAACGTATTTTTTCTTCTAATACTACAAAATTTTAACCCCAAAACACAAGTAGTAGTGAACTATTATAAACAAATGACAAATGAAACTAAACGAATCTGGCGTGATTTTATAATTAATTTTGGTCGTTATCCAAAAAAACAACAAACACACATACATTCATCGTTGTATCCAAAAAAAAATATATAAATTTAAAATTGCAAGAGGTAAACCACCGTCTACAATGTATATATAGTATATTGTGGGATGGAAGTTTGTTTTATTTATTTCATTACAGGAAAATGTGGAACACAGGATGTTCCAAATTATTTATCAGGTCAAATTCAATTTTACTATATTTTTATTTCATTCAGCATTAATTAAGGGAGAAGGCCATACGACATAAAACAAAACAATATGAAAATTCAAGTTCATGGCTTTCTTATACAATTGTTTCAAATGAAAAAAAAAAAACTTTAAAAAAATTGTACATTCTTAATTTTTATTTAGGAATTTTGAAAGATGAAATCTTTATTTATAAGTGTTTTGAAAACTGATTGTTTGTTTTTCCTTAGTAAAATATAATATTTTTTTGCTATTAAAAGTGCAAACATGCGTGTCAAAACTAAAATTTCTAACTTTTTATAAAATTAAAAAAAAAAAACGCGTATGGAGAATTTCAGAAAAGTGGGTTTGGTAATACCATCTCTCAGCTGACTTTTACGGCCTAAAATGAGCTCAGCCTACACGGGTTACTCCATTTGCTTCAAATTTGGTACAGAATATTTGATTTGTATTCCTTTAAAGGGAGACATTACTTTTTTTTGTAAAATTTTCTCAGGAACGCCTTGAACAATTTTAATAAGACTTCGTACTTGTGATTTAGATTTTTAAGAAAACTGAGTTTGATTTTTGTAAAATGCACACAATGGAAATAGAATTCTTATGACTTTTTTTATTTTTCTATATATTTCGTTAATGACGCAAATAATGGGAGTATAATTTTTTACACAGGTACTTTTTTTTTAACAAAAAACAATTGGTACTGCATTTCAAAATTTTGCACACAAATAGCGTGCTTATACACCTTATGTGTGTATAAAAGAATTATTCTGTTTTTAAAATTCTGTGAATCCAAAATTCCTTAAATTCCAAAATCTAGTTTCCAAAATTCTATATTTCAAAATTCTGCAAATCTAAAATTTTGTTTTCTAAAATTCTGACATATTCATACAAATCTTTCTGCTGATTGGATTGTGGTTTGGAGGTTGGGCATCGTTCATGTCAAGTCGAGCCAGCATGTAATAAACAAAAAGTGTGCTCTATTCGTAGTCATATGCTTAAACAAACTAATAAAACTACTTTCTTTATCACCATACAATTTTTATTTATTTTGACTCGCCCCACAAGGCAAATAGTTTATCCAATTGAAGTAATTTCTTCGACTACTAGAGTTCCAAACTTCTAATAATTCACTTTTCCATAAACGACCCACTGGCCGAAGGACATGGCCATCGACTCCTGAATCTATACCATCTTTACGAGAATTAAGGGATCCTTCAAGAGCCATGAAAAGTACATTTCATCTTGGTTTTTCGGACTCATCACAAAATTGTTAGTCACCTCAATTTTTGCCGACTTACACATGCACACTATAATGGTTGAAGGTATAGTAAGTCATTTAACCCTGGTTTTCCTCGATCTTTCCGCCACCAAATTTATTTTTACTAATCAGAATCAGGTATTAATAAGAAAAACCCAACCAATTACAACAGATTTCAAAACTTGTTGATAAATCCATGAATTTCCAGCTAAACTATATAGGAAACAAAGTAAAGCAGCTTGAGATTCAACAATTATGCTGATTTACCCACAACAAGCTTATTAAGGGCCAGTTGTAAAATACAACTTGAACGATTGATGGTTCAGGCAGTAAATTGCTTTCTTAAACAGACTTGAACCTTGAACCATTGTTGAACCTCAGTTATTCCTCCGAAAATTGCTGAACTACCGATCAAAATTTGAACCGCGATTAAACAACTGGAACTGGGAAGCATTTCTCTTTTTACTTTCCAAATTTGCATTTTAGAAATATTAGACTCAGACTTAGGAGACAGAATTTAAGATTAACAGTAGAATACAGAATTTTGGCACTTACAGAACTTTGGATTTACAGAATTTTGAAATACAGAATCCTAGATTTACAGAACTTTAGAATACAGAATAATGGAATTGCAGAATAATAGAACACAGAGTTATGTTCATACAGAATTTTGGATCCACATACAGAATTTTGGAATATAGAACAACGACCCGTTCCCAGTTATTTCTTTAGTACTTTTTAGCACTTTTCTGTTAAAAATGTAATTGCATTAAGAACCATGATCAATATCTTCCATTCCATGTCCTCCCCATCCACGTGGAAGCCTTGAACTTCAAAACTGATTTTGTGCTATTCAGTCGTGAATATTTGCCCATATCTAATTTAGTAGCACATAATTTGAATTAATACGAGTATGCTAAGAAATACATAAATAGATTATAAATTCAAATTATCTAAGGAAATTAATTACACTTGTGACAAATGTTTCCATTAATCAAATAAACAAAAAATAATTCTATTTTTTCGAAGAATTAGAAAAACGGAGTCAAGAACAAAAGGATTCAAAAGATTAATTATATTTTAAATTTTAAATTCTCCTTAAAAAAAATCTTAGATTATATATATTTCATCTATGCACCTTGTGTTTTGTTTTCTAAATCTATTTGTCCAAAAATAACTAATGATGTATTGGCATGGATACACGAACAACGAACAAAGTCATTACAACATTACTACCGCGTCCATCCCAATCCAAGTCCCAGAGCATCAGAGCAGTCAAAATCAGAAGCGAGTACATTAAATCTGAGCGACAGGTATTGGCGGTCGCCTGGAAAAAGGCCAACAAAATTTAAATATCCCCCACACACACATATACACACACAATACGACATTTTCTGAAATTTTAAAATATTGTTTTATTTTTCTTTCTAATTTTTCAAATTCTGTAAAAAAAATTGATCTTTAAATTTATGAAACAGAAGACCTAAAGTTTTATATTTGTTTTTACAATCTATTTATTTTCAAAATACAAAGCTTTATCTATTGGAGTGGTTATTCGGATTGGGAGCCCCAAAAATGACACTTTAAACCACTTTGTGTCCTTGAAATTTGGTTCACATGGGCAAATTCCCAAACAAAAATAAACAAATAAAGTGTCGAAGATATGACCGGAAGCGGAAGAAAAGGTCAATTCAAAATAGTAAATAATGGGTTTGAGTTGTTTATATAGGAGGTATGTACCTATAAGAGCATTTGGATTGAAAAATCAAATTTGAATTTTCCATCTCAACGATTTAACAATAAAACTTCGATATTATGTTCGCTTTGATGAAAGGAGACTGTGGAACATCTCTATTTCCATTTCCATTATGAGAAATTTAAGAAACCTCCATGAGGATGTCTGTGGAATCTTAAATTCAGACAACTTTAACTGCTCGAAGGGCGTTTACTCTTACTCGATGGTGTTATCCCTTTCATTACCATTACCAGTTATGTTCCTCCATCACCACCAGCAGAAACAGCAGCATTGGAGGGCGCCAACCACTGGACAAATTGTTTTCATTTCTCATGTTCTTGTTCCATAAGCGATAACTTTGAGGGAGAGGTTTGAGGCATAAGAAAATACAAATTCGGGTCAAATTTATGAGAAAATAGCTCTCTGCTACCTTCAGGAATGTTATTCAGCTATAAAACAAAAAAAATACAATCATAAAATCGTCGAAAGGATAAAAGGAAAGGTTTTTATTGCAAGTAAAATGTTTGCATAGTACGACGGTAGATAATATAGGAGAGGATGAAACACGTCTTAATGCATCGACAATAGAAAGCATTAATTTTTTATTCGACGTGAACATAGATTGTGGTAGAAATAAGCAAACGTAAATTGAAAAGGCATTAAGCCATAAAATAAATAAAATGAAATGTTATCATTGTTGTTAAAAAAAAAGACACAATTTATTTTATTCGGATGAAGATTTAAATCTTAATATCGTTGTCGTTCAGTGGAATCCTCCTGAGTCAATTTTTACATTTGGAAGCATTGACATTTGTAATTAATTTTTTGAAAATGTTGAGTTTGTGAGTTTAGTTTTTAGAAATAGGGCAACATAAAACTTTGTGCAAAAATCTTTCTTAGTTTTTAGAAACTAAAAAACGGGTTTATTATAAATTGTTATTTTGTTTGTGTTTCGTCATTGACATCACAAAACTAACCAGCAATGGGAAAAGATTGAAAAATTTTTAACTTTGGTTTTTTCAGTACTGGACTAAGAATTGATAACGGGATTGAATATTGAACACAAAAATAGCACTTACAAGTTTGAAAATATTAAGATGAAAAAATATTTTAATTTTTGATTTGGAAATTTAATTTCTCAAAAACTATTCATTTAAACAATGTGATTTAAAGAAGTAATAAAAAGAGAGGTAATAGCTTTTCAAAAACCTTAAGCACCTTTGGGTAAAATTTCAGTGTTAAGGACAATGAAATTCGGATCCGCATGTGAAATGTTCTGTCCCTCTTAAGACCGCGTGCAGCCAAACATTTAGCGGAGGCCCTAGACTGCTACAAAGCAAACATAACCGCCATTCAAAAAGTGCGATGAAATGGGCCGGGATAAAGAAAACTAAAAGACTGTGACATCCACTACGGCGACTGTTACCGATAGCAAGAGCAGCGTCTTTTCGGAGACTAGAAGTGCTGAGTTTCAACTATATGTGTGTGAACGTATGCCCCACGACAATTTGCAAAGATGATGACATCAAGGACGAGTTCAACGAGCTACTGGACAAGACACGCAAGCAATGACATTAAGATTATTTTGGATGATTTTAATGCCAAACTAGAAAGAGAATTAAAGTCCAACCGGATTGATCACATTGCGATTGACGCAAGACACTCCTCCAGTATAAAGGATGTCCGAACGTTCCGAAGAGCCAACTCTGACTAGGACTACTCCCTCGTTGTAGCCAAGGAAATGCTACTGATATCCAGACTAAAGCTTAAACAGGGGAATACTGTCAGGAAATTCGACGTCGGTAGGCTTTAGTTATAAGAAATAGCCAGGACCCTTTTTGATCGAGTCTCTCGCGCCGTTTTAAATAGTCCTATACCGCCAAACTCCAGCATGTCGAGAACCAGTGGAAGAATCGCCAGGAAGTCATCAGAGATGCTGCCTTTGATGTGCTGATGCTAGCATGACCATCAAAGCAAAACCTCTGGTTCGAAAAAGAACATCGGCAGGTACATGCTGCCAAACAACAGGCACACAAAGTGGGACTACATAGAAGGACCATAGAGCAGCTTTACGAGAAGAAGAGGAGATAGGAACATCGACTTCTCAGAAGGAAAAAAAGAGCATGAGAAGTTGGCGATTGAGGAATTAGATTGAAGTCATTACAGGAATAAAGTTCAAAAGTTTCATCAAAAGGTAAAAAGTACCTCCCAGGGTTACAAGGCTTAAACCAAAGCCTGCAAGAACTATCAGGGAAATATTGTGGTATAATCGCAGTCGGGGCGGAGGATATAGAAAAATAATTTCAGATTGCACCATCCAACCTGGACAACATTGGCCAACAATTCCGTCAACCCGATCTGAACGTAGTTAAGATAGCTATATTTAAACCTAAGTCCAATGAAGCTGCTGGAGTTTGGCCTTGCGGCCGAGCTATTCAAATTGGATAGCGATGAATGAGTTAAGAGTATGTTCCAGCTCATTAGTAAAATATGGTCGCAGGAAAGCATTCCTGATGAATGGAACTTCAGAGAGGCATCAGTCTTCTTAGCATCACGTACAAGATCTTCTTTGTGAATGCCTGAAACCAATTCGTCAATAACCTGATAGGTTCATATCAGTGTGGCCTTAGGCCAGGGAAGTCCACCACCAGTTAAATATTCATACTACGACGGAACTTGGATAAAACATTGGAGTTTCAAATCGACAATCACCAGCTTTTCATCGAATTCAAGGCCGCATATGACAGCATCTACAGAGACGAGCTATTAAGAGTAATGTCTAGTTTTGGCATCCCAAAACATGATGATGATTTAAAATGCACGCTGCTCCTTTGATGTCAAAAAAGGTTTAATGCAAGTCAACGAGCTTTAATGTGACTTGACTTTTTTTAAATCGTCCTTGAAAGAAATGTGCAAAGTCCGTCCAACTATTCCCTTGCGCTGACTATATTGATATAATCGAAAGAACAAAGTGTGATGTCAGGGGTGCTTTTGTGAGTATTGAAAAGGAAGCAAAGAAGATGGGTTTAACGGTGAATAAGGGAAAGGCCAAATATATGAAGTCAACAAGAATGGCCACCCAACACCGACGTCTCGGTCAGAACGTCATTATTGACAGCTAAAATTTTGACGTGATCAGAGACTTTGTCCACCAAAGCTTCGCTATAAACTCAGTGAACGATACCAGTGCTGAGATTAAACGATGAATAACTCTTGAGAATTTGAGAAGTAAGGCCCTTTCTCGTTTTAAATTTATAGAAACTTTATGCCCTTAAAACAAATAATGACGGTTTGGAAGAAATCCGACTCAAAATATCTAATTTTTCGGAAGAGTGAAAAAAAATTTTTATTAAATTTCAATTAATTTATGAATATGGACATTTAGATACATCAAAACTCTACTAGGACATCAGACAAATAAATAATAAATAAGATTCCAAATAAATTGTATTTAACAATTACTTTTGTGTTAGTAAATGTTAACTCAAAAATTTCAGTTACTCAGTCGTGTCTTGGTTTTATACTTATGTTTATCTATTGTTTATTTGAAATTGAAACACAGCTTCCCAGAAATACATTTCCATACACCTAAAAATTCATTTCTACCTCCCCCCCCCCCTCTATTACTTCTTATTATTACATTAACATCCGGAGAAAGAACCTATTAGGATAAACATATTACATAATACGAGTACACAACTTCTGCAAATTTCTCAAATTCATCCAACCTACATGAGCAATTATTTTTTCCCTTTCTGTAAAAGCATCCAATTTATTTTATGAAACTACCCGCACTAATTTAAATCAATGTTTTAATATTAATTTCGTGTTCACCTTTGATATAATCTTTTAAGGATCTTAATGAAATGAGCACATTTCACCCTCTTTATTATTACATCCAAATAAACCAAAAGCCATGCTAATTAATTGAAGCTATTAGAGACCCATATCTCCACCGATCTCAATGAAACCTACAATTACATATACATACATAAATATACTAACACTCTGAGTAAGGATATTCAGGATATTATAAATTATGCAAAGCGTTACGGATACACTCTATTGGTAACCATTTGTTTCCACCTGAATTTCCCTCTATTTAATTCAATGAGCAAAACAAACTCCAGTCTTCCGGAAAAACAATAATATAATATTCAGTTCAGAATCGAACAATGGAAGGGGGAGGGGTAGAGTTTAGTTGTGTTGGAATTATTTTGATGGTGATGTACCTTTCTTTGACCCGAAGCTTTTAATAAATTCATTGCAAATAGAATAATTTGTAGATATTCGTACTTTTAGTCTTGTAATTTTTGGTTTGGTCCTTTTTTTTTCTTGTTGTTTGTTTGTTTGCTCAGAAAAAGTGCGTGTTTTAGTTAATAATTCTGATGTGGCAAGAAAATAGAATTTATTCACTTCGATTGTGGCCATAAATACCAAGCATAAAAGATTTATGCTTTTGGTGTTCTTTTCAAGTGTTATAGGGCATAAATAAATCATGAGTAGATATGGTTTCAATATGCTGGGAGAAATGAATAAATGAAAAAATCAATATATTATGTTTTTCTTAATGAACAAGGAGAATAAAGGAATCAATGAAAGAATCCTTCTAAGCTTTCAGTAATGTATTAACTTGATTTTTGTTGTTTTGAATTTTTTGTCGATAATTGATCATTTTAGTTGTAAATGTCGCTTTTACATGAGTCACGAATTTCCATTTTTTCTGCCAGAAAATTGACAGACGGAAGAATAAATTCAATTCCCTAATGACGAACGTTTACCTAAGAGAAGACACTTTTAATTCTAAGATTAAGTTCATTCTTTATTATAGAAAAATGGAACTTCATTTACACGATGTCATTTTAATGGCAATATTTAATGTTGGCTCTGTCATTTATTTTATGACAAAAATATTAACCAATATTTAAACTATTTACACAAATTTATAATAAGAGGCTGAAAATGGAAGAAGGGATGGCAATTCGTCACTCGTATGTATAAATGCGGCATGAGTGTAAGGGGTGTTACTCCTTCGAAGGATGATTCAAATTTGTAAAACCCTCATTTTTTACAAATAGCTTCAAAGAAATTTGGCCTGAATCTGAATCAATCAAGTCTCTACAAATATTTATTCCCCATAACAAAATAATATTTTCCAATGGAATTTCATCTGCCAATAACACAGGTTTCTTGTTAAAATATAAAACAAATATGAAATTTAATCCAAAGAGAGAAAATAAATAAAAAAAATTATCATATGGGTGGAAGATAATGTTCCCTAGGGTGAGTCAATCCAAATCAATTTTTTATTTTTGAAAATATTACTTATGGCAATCAAAAAAGCCACTTAAAATATGACTTGTTTATATTAAAATTTGAAGATCCGCATGACAATTTGCTATGAAATGGAATTACTTTATGTAAAAATCGTTGGTTTAAAAGAGAAATTATTTTGTATGTACATTACGAAATTTAAAAAAGGAAATTAAATGTTTTACAAAATATTCTTGTTAAATAATTTTTTCTAAGGAAATGTATTATTTAAAAACATTTAAGGCTAAAATTTAAATAATTTTTTTTAAATTATGTATTACATTATTTGTATTTTAATGAAATAAATAAATTTGTAAAAGAATTTCTCATAGGTTCAATGGTGATCTCAAAAATTTCAAAATCAGACCAACTCCGAAAAAAGTATTGCCAGATTGAAAATCACACGTCTAAAAAAAAAATACCTTTTATATAACTTCATTCTGCAGTAAAAATGGTTGATTTCACAAAACCTCAACTCGCTAATTCAAAAGCAAGCTCATATGAACGCAAATAGAATTGCGCTAATTGAAGATTGTGTGACAAAAAGTCGAAAGCACCTAAATTTGATCCCACTTTCATACATATTACCACTTTAAATATACATTGAAAACAGCTTTTGAATGTAAAATAAAGTTATGTATGGCCTTGAAATTTATAAGCCACCTGACTCTAGTTTTTCACATGCTATCGTGCTAGAAAATTTATTTCTCGATAATTTTTAATTTGAATTGCTGAGAACAAGAAGAACACTTAGAAGATATTGCCATTTTAAAAACACGTAAAAGGCCTAAAATGATTATTTTTGCAGTTTACTTGAAGTTTAAATGAAGATGTTGTTAAGGTCGTGCAAATGATGCAAGAGGGCTCAGGATTCTTCGTTTGGCAACCAGGAATAGCAGGATATCGACCATTCCCAAATGTAGTAATTTAGGAGATTTTCTGCTTTGATTTAAGTGAATCGTAAATAACACCACTCAGGACAAATCTGGAAGATCAAGTGAACCAGGGATTTAACAGGGATCATAAAAGGACCAGTTTTGGTATAATATGAACATATTGTAACGGTTTTCACTTTTGTCCTATAACGACTCTCGAATGAAGAAGCGCCATCTTCCGTATTATACATGATACAAACCAACCTACGGAGAGCTTTGGTGAACTTTTAGAACTAAACGTCAAAACAAAAGCCCAACAAAGGGAAATTCATGGGAAATTTCCCATAAAGAAAGCTCAAGAAGTATAAAACGACATGTTTGACCGGCAATTGACGCAGTTTATGCTTGATCGTGAATGAATAAATTTGGTTGTAATAAAAGTGAAAAGGAAACTTGGTGATCTAATTTCAGTGGTGACCAATATATTGTTTTGTATAAGGAAAAAGTAAAGTGTTTTATTTTGTAAAGAAAGCAGGTGGAGAGTTGAAATAAAATGAATAAGTTTTTTTTAACGGACCTAAGAAAACATTACAATATACTTGTTCTTTGCGGTTTTTACGTTGAATTCTTTAAGGAATATTTCGAAGAAAACATTCCTTTTTTTGAATCATTTTTATATTTATATACATCGCAGTATTTTGGATAAAATCGCATCTTGAATGATTTAAAAGTAAGAAAAGGTAAACAGTGTTGGAACACCAACAGTTACGATGGTGGAATGCGATTCTAAATGCAAAGTTGTAATTTAAATTGGAGAAACAATTGTACAAAATTGGTGTTACCCATTTTTTTGGCAAAGTTGATACTTTTGTCTCGTATGCTTACATTTATTCATCAAAAGACATTTAAGCAAAAATTACTTATTCTGAAATATGTGACTTTTTATTCCTGAATCTCAAATTAAATTGTATTTAAGAATAAAGATCAATTAAAGATGAACAATTTGAGGAAAAAAAGTCTTATAACGGTTTTTATTTTAAAAGTTTTTTTGATTACTTTGAATCTTCTACTTCAATAGAAAGTCTACAGCCCTTCCAATTTCATTTTGGGATTTTTTTTTTTTTATATATTCCAAATAAACAAATTTTTTGCAAACTCAATGTTTTTCATTTTAAATTAAGTTTATTATTTTAATAAAGTGCGTAAAAAATATATTTATATGTACACATTATGATTTTATAAAATCATTTGACTTTGTTTCCTTAACTAAACCTTAATATTAAATTATTGACAAAAAAAAATAATTAGAATAATTAAAAAAATACAATTTCTTATAAATAATAATATGTAACTAACTAGACTGCCTTTAGACTAAACCAAAAATCAACTCACCTTTTTGTTGCTCTTAAATACTGCACACTTAAATTTATCGGTGCTAGAATCTCGGGCAATATAACTAAATATTTTGAGATCGCTACTATCATGTGAAACATAAAATATCCTATAAATTGGATGATAAAGAAATTCTTCTGGTTCACTATTCCATTGTTTTTTCTATAAAAAATAAAATAAATAAAAATAAGAAATATAAGCAAATTTGTTTAAATAAATAATACTACATAAATAAAATTACTTACTTTTCTTCTTCTTTTTTTCAATAATACTTTTACACCATCCACCGATACTGTTATTGTGACTTTTTTCTTCTTTTCATTCCGTACTTTGTAGTCATACTGAAAATTTAAAAAAAAAAATATAATTTAACTTTTTTTAAAAACTATTCTTTTGAAAATATTTATGCATAGGTATATTAAAAACAATTAATTAAATAATTGAATTTTCAAAATATTCTTTATATAAAAATATTGAAAATTGGTATTTCTCCCCTCTATAATAAATTATTATTTACAATTAAGGAAACGAAAAAGGAAAAATATGTAGAACCTACAAATAAATGCCACCTCTCCCTCACAAAAACACAACTTCGATGAAATTTTTCCAATAGAAATTTACCAAAATCAGGCGCATTGACAATTACATCTTATTGTGAGGTTGTTTCTCTTGGGCGCCATTTACAATAATTTGCATAATCACTTGAATTCTATTCTTCACCTTCAGAGCACAGGGTTAAAACCTGGGCTTTAAAGTTGTGTTGTTCAAAAAGAGAAGGCTAATGACTTTTTCAGTAGCATTATTATTAGAGAGACCATTTTGGGTGTCTGTTATCAGGGTAATTCCGTACCACTTAGGATATTTATTTTAAAGCAAGGCAACCATCAGCTGCCAGCCTACCTTCCGTCTTGTTTTGTTTTGTTTTACCCCAATAAAGTTATTATCATGCTCTTATGTGTATGTTTGAGTAGATTTTATGTGAGTTGCTTCGTATCTATGAATTTTATATCAAAAGAACTTAATTTATGGGTGAAACTTTTTCGAGCAATTTGAGAATTGAATGGCTTACTTCTATCTCTCAGATAAATGGAAAAAAAAGAACGAACACCAACCTACCTCATATCCATTAGAAGTTTTTCAAATAATAAAATTTGTTGCTATAGGTCCCGATATATACGAACGAACAAAAAATGTTTTGAAACTTTTTCTTCTGTTTTCACAGATTAAGCTTAAAAAGATCCTTCGCTTGAATGACTTTTATAGGGGCGCTATATGGTAATTGAGGGCGGCATAAAAAAGTGTTATTCGCAAATGCCACTCTATATCCATGAATGTGTGCGTGTAAGGGTGTTTTTTTTTATTTTGTGTGCTAGCTGAACCTACCCATGCTAGACAGATAGGTGGAATATGTGATGAAAGTCTAATGCGAACATATATTACAACACGGGGATTATTTTGCGAATAAGTTTGAATAAATTACTTAACCAAGCTTTTTTACTCAAAAAGTTCAAACGAGAGAGTAGATTCTAATTTA
Organism: Dasysyrphus albostriatus; assembly: GCA_946251815.1. NCBI lineage: Eukaryota > Metazoa > Arthropoda > Insecta > Diptera > Syrphidae > Dasysyrphus > Dasysyrphus albostriatus. Next base: position 148,627,131 of record OX276336.1, read on the forward strand.
CAATGCGAACTCATTCTATTTAGGGTTGGGTTTGTTTTTGGCATACATTACGGATAACATTATACTCTGGTGTGCTGAGATGGGTTTAAAATTGGGGAGACTCGGTTCGGTTGGGTTTATTCTCAAACATGATAGGGACAGTTAAAACTTTTGCTGTTATGAAAGAAGTGTTATCTTGGGGGTTTTTTGGTGGAGCTGTTGTTTTGGTGTTTGTTGTTTTTGATTTATTAACAGTGTTTTGATATATTTGCAGCTATTTTCCCGAAGGGTTGTTCTACTTCAAAATTTCTATAAATATTTTTAGCAGTTAAACCACGTAAGAATAACTTTCTATTCAAGGATGTGTAGATACTATATGGTTGTTGGTTCGCTGAAAAAATAACGGCGGTGGAAGTGACAACATGAAACTTTTCTGTTAGAAAATGTTCAATTGTTCCCTCGGAAGCCTTAAAGTATGCATGATGCCCTCTGTAGATTCATCATGTTGAAAAAAATTAAATGGGGAATTCAAACTCCCCTATCTCATATATCGGTCACTTTTACCAAAAAAATTAGGTTAAGCTTTGCTTTAAGAGTTGGTTACAAAAAATATGTTGACTAATTTTAACAAGCTTTTTCTTGTGTACCTATAATATTTTTTTTGGAGTTTCTTTGTTTTACAAAGTTGTATCACAATTTACCTATGCATTTTCGCTGAATACAAAGTGAGGGCAGGACATGTCATAAAGTGAATGAGCGATAATTTTTGCTTTGAAATTTGCTTTAACATTTTGGTTTTACAGTTATTTTGCAGGCGAATAGAGAATAGAATAAGTTGTAAATGAAATAATAAATTACAAGCGTTTTGCAAGTAATTTTGATGGAATAAAAAATAGTTAAACGGTCTCAAGTTTTAAATTTGAACAAAAAAATTTTTTGGAGACTTTTTAACATTTTCTTTCTATTTTCTTGCAAACAGGCTAAAAAGTATCAATTAAGCGAAGAAAGACGTCTGTGAAAATTTCAGCTCTTAATATTTATGTTTAGACATGCCTCATCGCAGATTTCGGTTTTCCATATGGATTGTATGGGAGAAAACATCTGTTTTTACTTACAATTCTATAACTTAATAATATCAAGTATTTACATTAACAGCATGTACGTTTTTTTTATAGAAATTGAAAGTTCTACAAAAAAAATCTTAGCATTTTAAATTAGCATTTGTTTTTAGTAATTCGAAATATTAAGGTAGCTCTACCTAATATCACTCTTGTAGAGGACCAATTTTCCTTTCAGGGCACCAAAAACCTTTGGAAAAGTAAATTTTTGTTTCAGTTTCAAAAACTTTTCTGACTAGTTTAAATATGGAATTTCTATGAGATTTCCCACTAGAAAATCCATTTCGAAGGAACTAATTATTTTAATATACTTGTGATGTAGTATTGTTAGGCACCATTTGAAAGAAAAATTAGTCCTCTACAAAAAAGGATTTAAGATAAGAGTGATATTAGTTATCTTAATATCTCCACAATTACTAAAAAAATTCTAATTTAATGTTAAATAAATGTAGGATAGTATTATCGAATGAGTTTGACTGACTGTAACTCAACTTTTTTCTAATACATATGGATATATTTTTGGGGACTTTTCAATATTTTCCACCATTTTGGGAATTGATGGCTTCATAATATTCATACATTGACTCATACAAAAACAAAGTTTTTTGCAGCAAAGAAATGCTTTAGGGTTACAATAATTTAGGAAAGGACTCAATAGATATTAAAAGTACATAAAATATTGACCTATTTTGTATTTGTTTTTGTAAAATATTGACAGTATTTTAAATGTTTTTATAACGCCTATTTATCCATGTGGTCTTTTACGCACCAACGAAATTATGTTTATGGAGAGTTTCATAAATTGAGAAAAAAAAACTTAAATACAAAAAGAAGCCAACAAAACTGAAAAAACAACCTTAAATGTCATCTTTTCTGTCCCAATTCTCTCATCACATTTAAGCAATCGAAGCAATAGCTGTTCAAATTATTCCAACACAGATATGGAAATATCTAACCTATAGCCCGAATCCATGTTTGCATGTTCACTTTAGATTACTCTCTAGGGAACCATTTGATAAGAATTCAGTTTCGTTAAATGGAATAGAAAAAAGAAGAAAATCCTTTTCAAAGCCATTTCCTCTTCCTTTGCAACTCTAAATCTTCATTCAAGGATAACTCCTATCCTATTACTGTAACTATCGCTTTTCATGTATACCAATTACTTATACGTCTGGAATATTATATTCACCCTGTACATATATATGCAAGAGCATCATCCATATCCATATCCGATCCTAGTATATCTATCCTACATAAACAGTTGGTTTGTAGACTTGTTGAGTTAACCATACACAGCAATATACTACGTAGGTAGGTATAGTAAAGGGTGCGGTGATGGGCAACAGGACATTTCATTGTCAATGTGCATGGTAGATACTATGGACTTTTTTTGAGTATACGTATATTTCCCACAAACAAAAACCAAATCGCTTTGTATGCAAATGTCATGCGAGCATATAAAACTTTAATGAGAATTTTCAAAAGGATAAAATATCCTTTCTATGCCCGTTGCCCGTACGCCATACACACTAGCCGTATTATGGTGTGTGTTTCAATGAATAGACAGAAGACAAACTAAAGTCAGTGGTTGTGTTAGAGTATATAATATTGTACGTGATGCACCCAGTAATGGCAGTCAAGTGAAAATCCCACATTTATCACGCTCAGTTGAGGAAGTATTGTGACAAACAGGATAACAAATATTTGTTCATGATTTATGTATCCTTGACTGACAAGTTGGTACTTTGAATTTGTCTACACAAAAACAATGAAAACGCAATTCAAGTTTTTTTTTTTTGTTTATTTGTTGCTTTGGCTTTTCATGTTATGTGCCAAGTTAGATAGCTCATAAAATGAACATTATGGAGTTGAAATCAGATGAAGCTAGTTATTTGAATTCAAAATATAGATTGAAATGAATAAATAATAATGCATCGAACATTCAAACAGATCTCATTTAATAGAATGCTGAACGATGATTCTTGACAGATAGACGAAATAAAGAGACAGGTATCGATGGATTATTCATTTTATGACTGACATATAATCAAAGAACTGATTCTCGTGATTTTTACTTGCAAAAGATACTAGGGCAAGTTTTGGATTTATGCCAAAGAATGTCGAGATACAATCAAACATGACATTATGATGATAGAGAACTTGAAAAAGTGAGTGGCACAATTCTGCCTGTCTGTAAGGACCTTGACCTACAGCCTTAGCCAGTGAAGCAATTTTCTTCAAATTTTGATATTAATGTCTTTTTGTAACTCTCCAAAAGGAGAAATTGAAGTTTGTTGAAGCTAGAAAAATAACGGTAGTTGTCATATACAACCGTTGAGGATAAGCTTTTTTATTTCAAGAATGGAATAAACGATTTTGATAAGAAAAAATCAGTGGGTTACTGTAGATAAATTGTACTTTTTGGTACGATTTATTTTTGTTTACCAAAAACAGTCAGCAGCTCCGTCTGCAGCTGCGTCGTGTTCTGTCCGTATCATTGCATTTGTGTGTATTTAGCTATTTCAGGCAGTCAAACGATTTTTGTAAAAATTTGTATGCAAAAGGTCTCTTGTATTCGAAGGCCCTGGCATGGTAGGGGTGTGAGACATATGAAATTGATTTTCCAAGATATTTTCGAATGCAGGTTCCAGCTTTGGCGAAGTAACTTTTAGCAATGCGAAAAAGGGGTAACTCGGCTTCTGATTGAGTTTTTAAAAACATTGCCATGCAAACATCGACAAACCGAAGCTGGCCTACGAGGGCCGAACTTTGCCCATAACTGCTCTTAACCATTTTACTAGTTGCTTATACAATTAAAAACAATTTAATTGTTTTTTATATTTTTATATTTATTATATGTTTTCTTCAATTCGAAGCAACTTGAACGTATGATCAAAGTACCTACATGCGATCCAGTCATGTATTTTTTTTTTTAAATACTTTAGCCTAGGGCTGGCCACGATACCAAACCCAACAATACTTATGTAAGTATCGGCTCGGAATAGTCAAAATCGAAAAAAAACAGTATCGTCTCGGTATTGGTCTCGGTCTCGTATAACTTAGTCTCGTTTAGTCTCGTATAACATAGTCTCATCTCGGTATCGGTCTCGTCTGGTTTTGGTCTGGTATCAGTGGCAAACCAAAATAAAATGTATGACTTGGCTACATGTTATCTTGTAGAGAAACTCGCTTGGTAATTTTAAGATTTAATACAAAAATCATTAAAAGACAAATTTTTTTTGGTGACTTAACACTTATGTCACAATATCAAAGTCAAGTTCCGATTAGGTATTCGACACAAAAATTTTTGCGCGAGGTCATAGGTTCACGGGAAAACAATGCATACAAATATTTTATGGATTTCACTTGAGTTACTTCCTCACTAAGGAAAACCAAGTCTGAAAATTTCATTTAAATCATTGATTTAAGAGAAAGCAAGTATAATTAAATGGGCGTGGCAGTGGGCAGTTTTAATTTATGCAAAAGAGAAAAGCTCTGAAAATGTCATCTTAATCGTTAGAGTCCTTTCCGAGAAACCAATTACAAGTTTTTTGTTAATACATTAATTCAAATATTAAAAAATCTATATTTTCTGCCGATACCACCGACAGTATCAGTTAATTTCGGGCCAAAAAGTACAGCATCATTTGGTATCGTCTCGGTATCGTTTCGATTTCCAATACCGATACCAAACTATACCAAGACTTTTCTGGTATTATGGCCAGACCTACTTAAGCCATAACATTAATATTTTTTAAGTGAACATTTTATGGTGAGTAGAGCCCAAAGATTATTTAAAAAAATAAATACATAATTAATTAATTATTAATTAGGAATATTTAATTAAAGTAACAAAAATCAAAACAATGATAAGACATTTAAACATAATTTCATTGTTTTTTTTTTATAGAGGAATTCTAAAAGCTAAGAAATTATTTTATTTGAAAAAAAAAACAAACAAAGGAAAACTAATTATAAGACCCATCGTCCAAACTGTTTTTCATTATTTTCCTGCACAGCATAAATGCTTCTGTCATTTAAGTTGATGAATTCAACCATCTGGAGTTATCATGAGCTGCCATCAACATTCACCCAACACCCATTGGCTTTTAAATGAAACTCATTTTCTCCAAAACAAAACAACAACAACACCAACATCTACAATCTACATATAGTCGAGTGAAATGAAGCATCCTCGCCTTTTCCAAATGAGTGATTATTATTGCAGTGAAAAACACATTATTTACCAAGCATTCCATCATCAACGCTAATTAAGCCAATCAATTCCATCACACAGGACTAACAGGACAAAACAACATGTACCAAGGACGGGAGTTTTATTCACCACAACCTTTACGCATCATCAGTTCAAACTTATTCAGCTGTCCGGGCTGAGAGATAACAATCGTATTCCTGTATAATTATATATTTTTTTTTTATTTTTAATATTCATGATGCGAAAAGTGAATGTACCTTTCGGCCTATACTCCTGATGGCAAAATGAATAATTACACCACATAAATTCATTAACATAATTTTGGGCGAAATATGAAATAAACATGACTTCGTTAACCACTTTGACCACCACCAGCAGCAGAAGAACGAGAGCAACCACCCCCTGAGCCCTGACAACTGATTAAATAAATTATTGCGCACCAAAAATTCTAAAAGTACACGTTTTTTTGCAACTATGATACAGACTGTCTACCTAACTCTCCTACAGCTCTTTTACTACCCACACCGGCAAAAACTGTCATCCTACGCTTTTAACCGCATTTCCCATTGCTAGTTGTGTATGCAAAGCAAAAAATACAGTAGAACAAGGCAATTAAATCAGAGCTTATTAAAAACTCAGTATAAATTGCTAATTCACATAAATTATAAAAAAATGTTATTCCTCCAGCGGGCTGTTTTAATGATATTATTTATCTAGCCATTGCAGCTTCAGGACAAAAAGCAAAAACAAACAATAATGAAAATATTTTTATAATTGGACTTACCCGGATGCGACGCATTGCCTGGACGATCTCAGCTCGGGTGTTTGGTCGAGATACCTCTTCTGAGCCGATATACTGCAATGAAAAACAAAAACAGAAAACATCGATCAATAATAAATCTTCAATTGAACAAAAAAAAATATCCACACATCAGAACTATTTGCATGCAATCAACAAAGTGGATTTGGGAAATCCCATTGAATAGAAAACAACAATGCAGCGTCAATCAACGCTTTTTCCGTAGAAAAAAAAAATAGGATTCAAAAATGGAGAAAATTCTTTTGGTACCTATACGTCATCCACCAACAAAACCCTTTTTGTTTTGTTAGGTTTCTAAGTTCTTTAGTCAAAGCTTACAAAAAGAACTGTAACACACAGAAATGTAAGAAAAAAAAACTTCTCTTTTGTGTTGTGAAGCCTCTGATTGTTGTATACACTTGGCTAACCACTACTATTGACAATAACGTCAGAAACCTGTAAACACTCTAAGCAAAGCAATTCGATTTCAAGGAGCTCAAGTGGAGAAATTTTCGCATCCTTTTCAAGTGGAAGTGTGACTTGAGGAATTGTATTAAATTTTCGAGTATTTAGTTTAAATTTATAAAATGGATTACATCTTAGAGAACGGAATTTGTTTTTGAAGTTTTGATTTTATGAGAAAAGATATATCGAAATCGGAAAAATCGTAGAAACAAAATTCTTATGTGTAACGAATTTCCAAATGAGGTTGTGCATATTCTGAGCGTTGGGAATTTTTGAAAAAGATTAATATTTTTTGGTGAATGTTCAGAATTTTTAATTTATATCATTTAAAAAAGAAGAAACAAATCTGAAATTTGTAAAAAAAAGATATTGGAGTAAAAAAATTACCTGAAATTTTGACACATAATGGAAATAGTAAATTTTAATACGTATACGACTGATAGCACGTTCTTGCTCTTAAGCAGCGCCCACACTATGCCGATCAACATTTTGCGGATATAATGCTTTATGTTCAAAAGACTTAGCGTTTAAAAAAAAAATTAAAAAAAGACATGGACATTTTGATACAAAATGATTGAAAGCATGTAATACGATATTTAAATTAGCTGAATCAAATAGTTTGAGGTGAAAAAGGGAATACCAATGGAAACAAATTAAATGGTTGGAGCGATTTAAAAAAAAATATTTTTTTATATGTCAAATCCTTAAGACATTTTCAAGGAAAAATTATGGTATCGAAATCTTAAGTATTTATGTACATATAAAATTTAAATCTCAAACTAAATTGGGAAATTCGAAAATCGAATTTTCAAAAAAAAAAATGAAACTTTTTTAAAAATATCTTCTTATATTTTAATATACAATATTGTTTAATGTTATTAGAAATTTGTTAATAAAAAATAAAGTAATGAGAAAATTCAAAATATCAAAGAAAAATCTATGAAACTGGCTACTAGTTGCTAAGTGTAATTTCTTATAATTTTTGGTAATAGGTAATTCGTACTAATTTTAGCATCCAAAAAATTGTAGAAGCCATTTTTAAGAAAAAAACATTTTTCTAAAAAGTTTTTTTTTAAGTTTGGTTAGAAGGTAGCGTTATTTTTTCACAAAAATAATTTTTTCTAAAAATATTCAAGAAAGTGTCAAAAAAATTGACCACATTGTTTTCAGAATATTTTATTAAACAAAAATATTTATTTTTCTTAGAAATCAGAAGTGGGTGTTTCCATCGTTACGGGTGTAAGACTCAATATCATGTTGTATCCCATGTGCAGGGTGTTTTGAAAAGTGCAATTTAGTTTCGCGTCAAAATTTTGCACTATGTGATAGCAGAAAAAGTAGCATTTTGACAGTTTAATTTTCGTATCGACTTTTCAACTATTTTTGTTGACATTTTGCATGATTTTTGACTATTCCACCAAGCTAATTTATCAACAATACAACTGTCCCAACAACTTTGACATAAACATGTGTTCAAGTTTGAAAGCTAGAAGTTGTGCCATGTCAAAATTGTCAAAATCTAACAATGAGAACATTGTCAGAACAAATTTGTTCAAATATGACAATGATACATTTATTTCTAGCAACGACAAAATGCGGTTACGAAAAATTGTGTCATTTCATTTGATTTAGAATTATGTAAGCTGTCGTTGTTTTATAAAAGAAACATTTGTCAACCAAGTGAAACACACTTCAAGAATAGTCAATTTTCAGGAATTTAAAATTATGTACGTAGTATAAACGCAAGGAATCCTTAGTTATTTTATAATCTTAATATACGAGGACAATAATACTATCATTTAAATATAACTATCAAAAAATAACCATTGTATCGTAAACATTGAAAAATAATTGATTTGCCCTACTAATGTGTAATTTTCAGAAATGAACGTCATTTACGATTATGCGTTGCAAGAATACTTTTATTATTTTATTAACATACCTGTAGTCTGTCTGGTGAATTTTAAACTTGCCCCTCAATATGTGAGAAATAAAAAAAAACACCATCAAAGATTCAACATCCTTGATAAACATGCCAAGCCATTTGGCAAAAGAAAAGGAACTTTCTCAAAGCAACCACTCTCAGATTCTCGAATATCTATCTCAAGGATAAAAATTGCGTAGATACAGACCTACATTAATTTTATAACAGACGACACGACAAAGTGTGAATATGTGACAATTCTGCAATTACCAGTGCATTGGTTCTGTCAACATGTCAAAATAAGTAGATCAGCCTCCTTTTAAGGAAACGCACGAAATACATTTTTATAAACAAACGTAACCATTTGGTTGCTGTTTAAGTTTATAATGTTTTGTTTGTTCTTTTTTTTTTTTGTTTTATTTCGGTTAATAGGTAAAATTTAATTTAATGAAACAGACAAATTGCATGTAGAAAACCATCAGTTGCACAGAAATACCTACTCATTCATTCGCATGGCAAGTGCAAGATGATGTCGGCGACACGAGCCAGCCACCAGAGCGAGCGATACACTTTTATGTATTTGTTTTTTCGTTTTTGCAACAAAGATTTTTTGGGCTAAAAATAAAATTATTAACACTCAAATGTTTATTACAAGATTTTTATTCTTGTGTTAAATACATTTTGTATTATTTTTATATTATTCATTTTTTTGTGACCGATAAAGAAACTCGAAAGCAAAACTATCTGATAATGAAGACTTTTGCATCAATCTCAAAATATAGTTCGGTGCCAAAAAGTTTATACATATTAGGAGCTTTAATATGAATAGTCTTTATTCATAAAATACGTGATTTTTTAGCTTATTGATTTAAGTGTAAACAGTTGTCGGCTCTTATTTTGGTTTTTATTATCAACTATGAAATTTTTAACAACAATCATTTTTCTCAAAGTCAAATGATGTCTTACAAATATTTCAGCAAGAAAATCAATAAATCTAATGATGTATTCACAAAGATGATATGATACATTTACAAATCTTCTCACAGATTATTATGTGTGTATGTGACTGTAAACCTCCCAATTGATACAAAACTAGGGTTTCCTGAACAGAACCAGAAATGACCTGTGTGTTCATCCCAGTTTAATTGTTCATATAAAGAGAGTCAGGGCCGTGCCTAGGGGTGGAGTAGAGGGGCGACTGCCCCAGGCATCTTGTCATGAAAGGTATCGTACCGCACATGGCATGGCGCGTTCCGTGAAAGGCGCCCACCATTGAAGGCGAACTTATGTAGGAAAAATTGTGCAATTATTATTCCAAAACCAGAGGTCGTGATTATAAACGTCACATCCATTTGCAAATAAATTAACTGACGTTGATCAAACAAATTTTCTGCAAACAGGACATTTTTATACTTGACGAAATCAAAATCTGCATCAAAAAACAGCGGCCATTTAACTATACAATTGGCTTTTATTTTCCATAGCATGTCAGACAAGAATTTATCAATCGAGGTTGTTGTGAAAATTCCAAGCAGAGCGTTGCATTTTAGGTTTCGTAAGAATTAACGACAGAAAAAATGTTCAATTGTTAAAATATCGACAGGTTAAAATATTGATTTATATTGACTTTTTGTATGTACTTAGGATAGTGTTCATACAGCTTCATATAAGGCGACTCATTTTTACGTCTCTTATTTTTATCACACTCTCATTTCTTGGAAATAATAGGATGGCCAATTGAGGCAAAAGTTTTTAATTTTTTTGAAAATTTCCGCCTCACCTCTGCATCTCTTTCTTTTTAAGAAATTGGAATGAGATATAAAAGAAAGACGTCAGAATGAGCCGCCAGTCCACCAGTCGTGAAGCTGGTATCAACATCAAGAAGTTTTGATATCGTCCGTCCGTATTCATTTTTGTGAAAATTTATACCAGGCCTGATTTATGTTTTTGCTGCAGGTGAGGTTGAGTTTCGGGGGCAAGATCCCCCCATTCCGGCGAGCTAACTGCCGAGCATCGCGTCCCCCAGAACTTGACATTCCTTTCCCAATTTCCTGACCTTTCCTTATTTTTCCTACCTTTCCACATAACCGACCTTCCTCTGATTCCTCTTGCCTCGCAAGTCGATATTTTTCTGGACTTTTTGTTCAACGTAGCAGCTTTTTTGTCAAGTTGAGATTTCAAAAGGTTAATATTAAGTGAATCAGAAAGAAAACTAGATATTTTAACTTGGAAGAAAGTCGATATAAACCGATATTTCAAATGATCTTTTTACTGGGTTATTCGTATGCAACATATTAAAATATTTGGTACTGGTTGGAGTTCAGTATTAGGTGCCAGTTATAGCTATCATTGAAACTCATCAGTGACAATTTTTTTCTTTAATTTTGAGGCATTAAAAAACCCTTTATTATTTTGATGGGCAAATAAAGCTCAACCCTTTTTTTGTATTTTTTATTTGAAGAACAAAATTTTCAATGATGAGGTTCAATGATAGCTAAAACTGGCATCTACGGTAGAAGTGACACAATTTTTTATTTGATTTTTTTATTAGCTCTGTATAAAATTTTTTGTAGCAAAAAAGGCGACATTTCTGAGCTTGTCCCAGGTGCTCTAAGGGCCAGGAACGGCACTGAGGAGAGGTGCTAAACACCTGCAAAACTATTTTCTCTATTATACAAATGATTGAACACAGTGCAAAAGTTCGGGGACCTTCTTTCAAGCTTTCCATACTTTCTTACTTTCATTAAAATATCAATTTCTAAAAGATATGATTCCAAGTTAATCGTTTGGCAAATTAGAAAAATGTAATGTAAAAAAGGCATAAGAAAACATATTTATTCTTGTTAGACTCCCAGGTTCATGGAAGAACTTAGGGGTCTATAAATTAAAATTAAAATCATTGACTTTCACTTCCTTCTTCCTGGTTGTACGCATTAATAGAGCTTGTTAATTTCAATTCAGCACAAATTCATTATTTAGCTTCAATTATAAACGTCCATCGTCTGCACTTTTCCTCTTTCATGTGAAGAATTCAATGTACGAGTATCTACCTATAAAGTGGCAAACTAGCTGCTTGAAAATCCTCTGCATTTAGTTACCACACGCACTGCAACCAACATCCCACCACCCATCACCATCATCATAATTCTAAATTTAGATTGCTTTTTTTTTTAATTTTCGAAGGTTTAATCTATCGAAAAAGTGAAAGTCCCCACCTTAGATTTTCTATGACGTCAATGAAATCTATTAACAAATCCAAGATGTAATAGTTTATCGTGCCAAGATTTGTTATGCCCTTTTTTTCAATTTCGAATGCACTACATCTGCAACCAATTCAGTAGCCAATCCAAAAAAAAAAAAAAATCTCAAGCCCCAAACGTAAAGATAAATAAAACAAAAAAATACTAAATAAATAAATTTTTTATAAATAAATCTCCGTCATTTGGTCTTTTAAAAATAGTTCCATCTGTTACACAGATCTCAAAGTTTCCAAGTTTTCTTATAGTACTTAAATTAAACTGCAGTTTTTAATGAAATAGAATATAAATTTAGATTTTTTTTTTAATTCGCATAACGAGGTGACAGGACATTGAGAGTGAAACTGTCAAGCAAAAGACTACATAACACATGAAATCAACAGATTGTGGTTGGCAATATACATGCAGAGCTTACTAACTTGAATGGGGTTATTTTTATTTGTTTTTTTTTTTCTATTTTTTTTTAAAGAAGTAGAATAAATAAAATTCAAAAATAAACCGACACATCTGTGTATTTCGAATCACATTTGAGTTGCAGTTTTTTTTTTGGTGGCGGATGACTTGTAGAACGTACCTATAGGTACTCATAGTTGCGTTTTGTTATACTAAAGGGTGTTTTTTTTTGTCAAAGCGGTGTATATTTTTACTAACAGAATTTCTCAAACGTTAATAAAGTACCTGAACTAGAAATTATTATTATTATTGGAAACACGTATTTTATGTAATTATTTATTTGAGGTAAATAAATAAATTAAATAATTTGTTCAGTTATTTAAATTAATATCTCTTATTTATTATATGAAAAAACTCGTTGAAAGTCTCCAATATCAAACCAAATTATTATTAGTTATTATTTAGTTGTAAAAATGTGCATTTCAAAGAATTTTAGATGGAAAGAAGATTGACAGTGGCGTAGCTACGATTTTATTCTGGGGGGAACAAACTAATTTTTTAGCTACCAAATTTTGTATATTTCGTGAAATCTGAACTCGAATCAGAAGTTTGCCACTTAAGCTTTGTGCAACAGTTAGAAAAAAAAATCAAAATTAATTTTTAGGGGAGGTTTTCACTTATGGCTCTAAGGCTATTAATTATCACCACTAGTTGAAATTGAGATACTTTTACTAATTCCGAACATGCACTCGTAAACACAAATTAATTTCGCAGTGTGACAAAATTAAAAAAAAAAAAACAGTTTTCCCTAACATGAACGAAAATATACTTTTCTGATAGCCTTTGATGCGCGAGCGAAAATCAAATCTGGCCTCAGAAGTTTGCTCTAGCACTTCACGTTTATGAGATATTCATGTCTAATGTTTTGACAAAAATTAGTTTTTGTAAGCAAATTTGGGGTTATTTTGTTTTTTAATGTAATTTTGTCAAGTAAATTTTTTTTTCGTAATCTTTCAAATACCTTCATTCTCATTCGAGAAATTATTATTTAGTTGTTAACTATCTCTTAAACTACCTAAGTGGTTTTGCGGAAACAGCAAAAATGCCCCCTTTGCCCCCCCATAGTTACGCCACTGATTGGGGAAATATAAATCTTAGAGCTTTTGCAATTTGTCACAAGTTTATAATATAACAATCTTCCAATATAACCCAGTAAGAATAGACATAAAAATGCCAAGGAAAAGACAAAATTTCCAACAGGCTGCTTTTTAGTAAATACGTGGGTATTGAAGATCCATTTTAAGGGGTTAAAGGTACCTAAATTGTTTTTTTTCCAATACATATCTCGAAAACGGAAATTTTAAATTGTTCTACAGACAGGTAAAGCTGAACGATTTTACTTACAAATCGTTTTTAAAATTTTGTTCGTAGCGCTAACTTCAATACCAACGTGGATACCAAAAATCAAATACTTTTCGATCGGCAAATATTGCTTCATTGAATTAACATTCATAAGCCTGGCTATTTTATATCTCTTCTAATAGATTGAGCATTTTCCCATGACAAATAGACTCTGCCTGTCATACAGAGATAAAACTAAGACCCATTTGCTGATACGAAACTTAAGTAAGTATTTACTCGAATGTTGTAAGTACTTAAAAGTTTTTGTTTTACTTTTTCTTCTGCATAAACTGTCACATAAGTGCTTGTATTCTACTTAAATATTCAAGTTTCGTATCAGCAAATGGGTCTTACAGATTCATTTCATTTCTCGAAGCCTTTGAGTAACAACATAGAAATGGGAAGTTACCTTAGTTTTGTAGACTTGCCAAAGTTCACATACACATACACACGTATGTATGTTTACTACCTACCCGGTCACACATAGTGTCAAAAACATAATTTATTTATTACCATTTCTGACAGGTAAAAGATATTTATACACAATACGCATATAAGTGATCTATCACATCCTGAATAAAACACCCTCTATACTAAATAGCAAAACAAGAACAAGAAGATAAAACGGCAGCTCTTACTCCTAGGAGACCGATGGCCTGGTTATGAATGATTCATTGTGATATTTTTCCAATTTACTTCTTCTTTTATTATTTATTTATAGTCGGACATATTTTTTAATACAAAGTTCAACATTATTAATATTAAAATAGTATCATTTGTTTTTTTTTTTCTTTTTATAAAAAAAATTTTGTTGTGTAGAGATATTTTACTTCCATCATTTCCCATGCTATCAATTTAAATTTAAGATAGTAAAACCACTATAATAAATTGAATAGTTTGCTGTCTAAAATAAATTTTGTTTGCGAAAAAATAATCAAAAATATCAGGGGCCGAATAACCGTATCAGTTTCCGAGTAATATGTGCCTGAATTTTGTGAGTTTGGTAATTCGGCCCCAGCAATTCGTACCTGCTATAACAATGCAGAGTTGCCAGAACAAGAGCCTTTGTTCAACTTAAAATTTATTCAACAATGAAGAAACCCTTATGTTGTTAGGATAATGTATGAGATACATTTCACAAGTTCTTCTAAATTCAGATGTTCCTTTTTTCTAAATCAAATCAAACTTAATTCACAAGCAACCAATTCATAAGTGTTACTGTAAAATCCAGTATTGTTGAACGTTACAAAACTTTTCTTGATTTAGAACTTTTTTTTTGACGAAAATAAAGTATGACTTGCAAACCAAACTATTTTAAAAAAGAAACATTTAATCTACTAAATTCGAATTAAAAAAAATTAAACAACATTTAAAGGAACAACAAATATAAATCTGACATTAATTTATTTCTCCTCATGACTGCACAGGTGAGTTATTTTTTTTTTTCTGAATGCAACTTTTTGCGGAAGATATACATATTTGGTTGACCTGACCTATTTATATCAGCAGAATAAATATGTACCTCCTGTGTGGTTCTTTCATCCAAATGAAAAATTCTCTTCCTTAAGTTAAAAAAAAGAACTACCCCAACTACTATAAAATTTACAAACGTTAAAAATATAAAAGAGGAATTATCACCAAAGAGAAATGTGCATTAAAAATTAACTGAAGTTCTGGAAGCTTAAGCACAGTGCTATGGTCTCAAAGTAATTTATTCACCATAAACACCACCAGTGCCTTCGGTCAAAACGGCAAAGTATAAGAGTAAGCCATACCCTCGAGGGTAGGTCGTGGGAAGAACTAAACTGATTCTCTACACTTAATGTCCTCCAGAATTGGTCTGCTGGGTTCTTTCCAAGTTGTACCAGCTGTAATTTATTTCACCGCTCTGATGTTCCCTTTCATAATTAATTCTTCATACTGACGACAAAACAAATAATAATATATTACTCGCTTCCTGTATACAGATCTTGAAGTAAAATAATCCACATCTACTGCCAGTCAGCGCCATATCCACCGCCAACAACGCAGAGCTTATAAGCGCATAAATATTTTATCTGAAGGAACGCACTCCGAATGGAAAACTCATATGAGAGTATGCGGAAAGTGGATGCTAAATCAAAAGAATACCCCAACCAGGATGGATAATGTTCTGTGTTCGACTCCTTCGAGCGGACCTTTCCAACCCAGATAAACCCAAAAGCGCTTCCAAATTTTTAAGCACAACCAATTTAACAACCAAAGAAGCACTCATACAGAATGCGGTGATATAAAATTTGTTTTTTGATTTATTCAAACACAAAATTCGGCGCAGAGAAAAGAAGCTTTATTCATATTCATAGCCACCACCCAAAATGTCAGGCAGAAACATAAAACAAGAAAAAAAACACAATCTGTGCCGAATGCAGGTTCATTTTCCGGTGAGGGTAGTTTTTGGGTTTGGAATCAAATCAGTAGAAAAAAAAGTGGTTATTCATTTTTGTCATTCATTCATGCTGAAGAAGAAGGCGCTGTCTTGTGATTTTTCCTCAAAGACCTAATGGAATAACGAACCTCAATTTCGTCTGTCACGGGATGAAATGAATCGTAAAACGAAATCCAATAATGAGGTATGGTTACGAGGGAAGAAACACTGCAAAAGGCAAAATGCCAAAATCTGTTTTCCTCTATATGACGTCAAGTGCCAAGAATAAATTATAACGATGTCAACACCCAAGAATAGACTAGCCAAACTTATGCTGTAAAAATCATCTATTTAGTGAGTAATCTGTGTCAGTTCATATTTCGACATACATAAATTGCTACAGGCCCTTTGTTTAGAATTGGTTTGAAATGAGTTAGGTGAATAAAAACTATTAATGAAATGGTTTTGCTTAATAATTTAATGCCACATGGTCCTTTGAAATTAGTACTTTATTAGATTTAGCATCAAGTTTGATGCCGGGCTATATATTCAATGCAATTACTAACTGAAACTAAGTTTTATCAAAATACTAAATATTAAATATTCCATACACCGAGAAAGCCAATTGTTAAATAAATTCTCATCTAAAAACTAAAGATATTTTTTTCAGAAAAATACAAGCTTGTTAAAAATAAATTACTTAAAAATTACAAATTTTTACTTTTATGACTTTTTTGTTCGATAATTTTTGATTTTATATCATACCGACTACCCAGTCGGGCTGACCATGATATGCCTGGCCTGCATTATAAATCTTTCTTTTAGAAAAATGTATGTTAATATAAAAGTACCACGTGCTATCACAAACAGAATATTTCCTAAATTATAAAATTCATTAAAATTTTGAGTATTTTTTTATTTGAATTCAGAATATAATTGCAAAGGAATAAAAGAAAAAAATTACTTCCTTTAACAATTTGATCGAGGGAAAATATCTTAAGACTTTGGAAAGTACTCACAGTTTTAAATATCCTTTGCCGAAAGGTGATACCAAAAATATTAATATTTATTAACTTTCTATCACAATGACCTTTAAATAGCTCTTCACTTTGACAAAATATTAAGTTACTCAATGAAACGTGTTTGTTCTTTTCATACTGTTTTTTTCAATTTCACAAATTCAAGTAAAATGAAAGAAAAAGTTTTCCCTTAAAAATCCTTGCTTTTTAATTTTCTCTGAACAAAAAAAAGGTATCAAAGTTCAGACTCAATTATTGAACTAAGTAGATTGCTTTATTAAAAAAACAAACAAAGCTGAACGCTTTCTCCAGTAATCTTTTAAGCCTATATTTTCTTAAAACCATGCTTTCTCTATGGTGTGCAAAATAAAGGACGAAATTCAAAAGCAAATATCTTCTGAAGAGAAGAAAAAACAAAAAACAGAAAAACTGATATACCTATGTGTTTTTACTATTGTTTTTAATTATCCGACTTTATCGCTTTTCTTTCTCAACAACAAAAAAAACTCATTGAAAAGTAAATTAATTTTGACCAATATAATTTTTTTTTTGTTTTTGAATAAGTAAATTGCAAAATAAAAAATCATTAATTTGTGAAAAGTAGAGCACCAGGGAATGAGGCCACGTTTTTCCTCCCACTCCATATATTTCGTGCAACATAAAGCCCTCTCATCTCTTTTGATGCTTTTCTGTCGTAATGGAAAATTAAATAAATTGGAAAATGATGGAAAAATCGTAATTTCGTTTGACAATTTAAAGAATCATAAAATGTTATGGACCCGCAGAGTACATGTACAACCAAAATCCACGACGAGACGGTAACAAAAAAAAAACATTATCTCTGTATTGAAAACCAATTGGGGATGAATTACGAAGGAAAAAAACACAGTTAACCTTGCCGATGATGATGAGGTCGATGAAATCGAACTAATATCCTTGGGAAATGTATCTTCTCTCTGTGCGACTAATGGAACGAAATTAATCTTTTTTTACTTAGAAAATTAAGTGACTTGATTCGTTTATATGCGAACCTGTGTAGGTGTGTTCGTATATATTTTGCCAGTGTCTTTAACGTTCTACCATTTATATTTACCTGTTCCTCTTCTTCGTGGGGGATGCGTTCCGGTTCCGGAAGCTAAAATATATGGATTAACATCAAATACATATTTTGTGTGAGGTAGGGCTTATCTCGGGTTATAATACGGGTGGGTGTGTATGTTCAAGGCAGAGATAAATTTCTAGGGTTGATGATGTGGTATGTTAGCTTAAATGTGTAGTGCTCGAATTAAATTAAATTCTATAAGGATTTGGCTTATGTGTGTCTGTGTATGTTGATGTGGCTGCTATTGTTGTAGTAAATGCGTTTAGCTCCAACCATAGATACCTTAGTAAGGTTGAAAATATAATACGTATAATAAAATTAAGTTGAAGTGTGACAGGACTAAGATTATTGAATTGTCCAATATATTTGGTGAAGGTTCTGGTTAAAGGTTGCATATGGCTTCTATCATGGCTTAGGACAAATTAAATGCAAAGATTTTATAGAAATCTTAGGGATAAATCACTGTTTTCGGTTTGAATTTTAGGATTCTTAAGGCTTTTGGATGATTTTTTGTTTTGAAATTTAGTTCTGTTGTGCATCAGACTATGTCTGAGCAACAAAATACTATATTATAAGATTAAGTTACATAATTACTTTATTCATATAGGACTCTTAATTTATATTAATTCTTGTGTTTTTTTTAATGTTCTAATCTCGGCAGTTTAGGAAATCTCATCAGTAAAATTTTAAGTACAAGAAATGCGTTTTTAAGGTACCTGGATTCATGAAAAAATGTCAGGTAAATAATAAACCAGGACCTTGTTAAATTCACAAGGTGCATTATCCCATAATAAATAGAGGCATTTCAGACATTTACCTGGTTTTGAGAACCTTATATATAGTGTCAAATCAACCTGAGGGCCTTTATAACCATATTGAAGATGAATTAGGAAGATGACCTCTTATTTTAACACTAAATTCTGTGTAAATAAAAATTTTGACAAGAAAATAGTGCTTATTTTAACACTGTATGTTGTGAATTTCTTTTACTACAGATAAAGTTGAAGTAAGCTTTTATATGGTTATTTCTATAATGTTTGCCTGTTGAATTTAACCTGACTTCATGTTAAAGAAGCACTCATCTCAACGTGACACTAGTGTTAAAATACACACCCATAGGCCATCTAAATAAAATTATTTGAGTTTAACCTGGCCGCTTGTTAAGTAGCACTCTACCAGTGTTGAAATGTAATTAAACAAGAAAACAGAAAACAAGCCGTCCAAACAAAATCAGTTTCAACTTATTAATATTTGGCACAAGTTTTTAGTGCAGTAGAGTGGCCCAGGGGATACGTGCTATCTCCGTGTGTGAAAGGCTCCCAGCTCAAAACTAAGAAAGTATCACAAAGTATTTTTGAAATAAAATAATATATGTACACACGAGTACATAATAATAAATTTCTATACTTTCAGAATAATGCAAAACAAATTGGACGATAAGCAGCTTTAGAGATGAAATTAGACGCACTGATGCAAGACATAATATATTCAGGATAAAGTTCTAATTTAACATAGAATCATGTTAAATCAATTAGATTTTCATGTTAAATTTACAGGACATTGAACATGAGATAAGTCATGATAATTTAACTAGATTTTCAGGTAAAATAAACAATATTTTCAGGTAAAAAAAAAAAACAGTTTTACTATTTTAAGGCAGTGGCAAATTTACAAGATGTCATGCAGATTTTATCTGCAGCCTACGTTGGTTTAACACGACATTGAAATATCTGGTAAGGCAATTAACTTGATCTACAAAGTTGAAAAATTACAACCTGAAAATCAGGTAGGTACAATAAACCAGAAATTTGTTATACCTGCTGCTTTTTTCTATCAGTGTGGGTAGCATGGCGTTTTTTATTCAAAACTTCTTAATTAATATCCATTTATTTTTTACAAATCAAACAAAACTGCAATGAGAACAAGGCGAGATTTAGTTGTGCAAGAGTAAGACTAGTACCGAGATAATATTGAAGAATTTGTGTAAAAATCACGACGCAAAAGTCATCACTATTAGCAGACATAGCTCTTTCATGCTTGCAAGGACCTGCAAGGCTTTCAACCTATTTTGTAAAAATTTTAATTGACTATTGTCACTTTCTTTAGTTATGCCAACCATAAGTTGACACAACACTTTATTAGGTGGACCCTTTAAAAGAATAATTTCTTCGTCATTATTTTAGAAGCCAAAATGAATAATAAATATCATTAAATAACCTTGAACCCAAAAAAAATAAGTCAAAACTGTATCAATTTTTTTGGATGTGCTCACCATTTTACCAACACAAAACAGGTAAATTATATCTTATCGTAGATATTTTTAGGCTTTTTTATTTTGCTCTCTATTGACTGAGATCCTTTTTTTTGTTTTCTTTTGTTTGGTGTTTATTCACTCGAATGAGCGCTATCTTGGGGTTTGTTATTTTTACCTACATAAATGCTATTTCAAAACATTCTTTGAAAGCGAGAAATTTTAACATTCAATGTTTGCTTTTATGATGGTATTTGCAAAGGTCATTCTACTGAAATTGACTACCTAAGACGATGCCATAAAAAAAGGACTAATTGCGAGTGGGTATAAGCTAAGTTCGGATATAATATCATCAAACCAAAGAAAATATAAGAAGCCAATTTTTGGGACTATTTCCACTTTCTTATTATAACAAAGCACAAAAAAAAGAAAACATTTAATTATGGACAGTTTCTTGATGATCCCTTTTTTATTTTTTTGATTTTTTTTTCAGTTTCCAAAAGATTGAAAGTTCAACAGATTTCCTTTTTTTTATGAAACATCATAATTATAACTTAGAAAGTTCAAGGGTCACAAAATCGTTCAAGCAATCAGGAATTGAATATAATTCACATAAAGGAGCAAAACTGGGTTGCATGGACTTGCTCTTATTTTGTTTTTGGCTTGTATTATATCTATTACAACAAATTGTGATGCACCCCGTCTTAATACCCAGGATAAATATTTTGGGAGATACTACTGAGATTTTGAAACCAATCATGAAAAATTAACATTTAGATTTTGTAAGTGCACTCTTATGTTATATGTACATTAGGGCGGTCGTTATAATGTTTCTTTTTTTAGTTTGCATATAAGGATGGGTCTATAAATCAACTCCAAATGAAGAAAAAAGTTCCATAATTTTTCAAATTTTTATTTTCATCCCTTATAGTCGCTATAGGGGTTAATTTAATTTCCCTCTTTTTGTTTTGCATAGGTACATGGTAATACACGTAAAATCTGCCAAAAAATTCAGAGCATGTAGGCTGAAAGTATACAAAAAAAAACCTTTAAGAAGTTGGGGTAAAGTTTCCCCTCGCTTAGACAGAAGGTCCAATTTTATTAAAAAAATGCAAAATTAATTGAAACACTTAAAGTATTGTCTTACAGCTTATATTGTTTGAAAAGCTTAAAGTCCATTCTTATGGTTAATTATCAATTAAATACGTTTTATTGAATAAAAGTTTTGGCATAAAATTGATTCAACTCAACATTTTGAAGAAAAACTTAGTTTTTTATTTTTTTAAATTTTTTTCATTTGAAAACTATTTAAAAAAAAAAAAAATTTGGTGGCACAACAGCTCGTGGAGAACCAAGGCCTAGTGACTTACAACTCTCAACCATTCCTGTGTGCGTGTTGTTGGCAGGAATGGAGGGGACCTACAATTTTTTGCCGAGTCCGAACTAGATGAGAAGCACTTATTCATGACAAGTATACTCTTGGAGGATTTGTCAGTCCCTCGCAAGAGGCAGTCCCTCGGAGAAAACCATTTTTGCTGAACATAATTATAAAAAGAACTTAATTTGAAAACAATCATAAGAGTGGATTTCTGGCTTCAAAAATCTAAAAAAACAATACTATAGGTGTTGCCGTTGCTTTTTAACTAATTTTTTTCTATTTAATAGAATTTTTTATTAAATTTTCCCCTCCTCTGTCCAAGCGGGGAGAAATACTACCCATATCCTGTGGGATTTTTTCTTGTCTACTTTGAACCTACATGCTCTCAATTTTTAGAGAATAACTTAGTATGAAAAAAAGAAAATTTAACTAACCCCTATGCAGCGACCATAGAGGATGAAAAAAAAAATCTGAAAAAATTAAGGATTTTTTTTTGCTTCAATTGGAGACGATTTAATCCCATCCAAGGTAACCTTTTTTTAACGACCATTTATATTTTTCTACCTACATGCACAAAAAAAAACACAAAAAACCACACAAAAAGTAGAACTTCATATCACCACCAGCAGGTGCCAAATTACCCACCATTCTTTACTAGACTTTTTTTCTGAGATATTTTGCTCAAAAAAATGTAAGCTCCATGGTTCATGTTTCCCAAAGGTCGTAAAAAATTAAAAATATAAAAATGATTAATTGTTTTAATTCTTCCAAGCTTTGTAGGTATCTAATTTGTTTAGAAACACATCCTATTTTTTCCATACAACCGGTAAATAATTTTTCGTCTATGTAAACAAGCGGTAAACTATCGTTCTTTCCTCTTATTTTGTATACGAAAACATAGAAGGTAAAACTCTCGAAAGGGGTCGATGTCGCTATAAATAAATTCAATTCGATATACGCTTCCTTATTATTATTATTTGGCTTTGTGTTTTGAAAGTGTCAGGAGGAGCAGCCGCACAGCATGACGTCAAAACTTAATTTGCCAAGAGTAAAGTTTACCTATCATATACGTATACATAGGCGGGAACAATTGCTGCTGTAAATCTTTCTTTCAAAACATTGGAATCGACTATCAGAGATATCCCTCTTCGACAGAGTCTTTCGGGAATTCCTTTTAATACGTCATCATCGCTTTGCCGGTACTTGGCCAAGCGCCTAAAAACACAACATATACGTATGTACATCGATTTCAATATACACGACACGTCAATGCACGACCGAGCCGACACGCTACTTATACGTGAAAAATATCTTCAGTAATGCTGCGATGCTGGCAAAAATCTTTTTTACGACTTTCTTTTGATATAGTGCGCTGCTGAAGAGAAAAAAAAATATGCTGAATGGCTGATGAGTGTAAACACAATAAAATCCAGATACAAAAAATGAGATTTTTTAAGCAAAGCAATAACCACTCGAAGAAATGAAAAATAGCAAAAAAATATGGTAGGCAAGGTACCTAACCTACTATTATGCTTTTCATTTGATTGAGTATTTTTTCACGGGGTTTTTATGGCTATGGAAAAGTAATGAAATTCAAAATATTTTACTATGGCGTTAGAAAATAGAATTGGAAAAAGTGCGGACTACTCTTTTGTTCAATTTGTTTATGTTTGATTGATTTTTACTTCTATAAAGTTTTATTAAGCAAGTTTTAAAGATTCTAAAATTGGAAATGGCACACAGAGATTTTTGTCATATCTAGAAATACAAAAAAGAATTGAATTTCAAAGTAACGAATACCTGTAAGTTTATTGGTGTTAGTTTTTGGATCTTTTGTGATAAAAATGTGTTCGTCAAACATAAAATTTTAGTCAAGATAAATACATTTGTAAAAATTTGTTTAAGAAAATAAAGTTAATTTATGAACAATTTTTTATTAAAAATTGAAATCTTGATTGCTTTGAATTTGACTCTCTCAAAGCCTAATTTTAGTGTTCCAGTTTTATGAGCGCGAAACACAAACTTAACGCCGAAATGTGGCGTAACTACACTTTAAAAGGGTGAGCCATCTATTTATTTCTTTTGGTATCGTACTCTATTTTAACACTGACAGACTGGCCTTTGATGATTGATGAACGACACAAATTAATCTAATAAAGTTGATTAGAGCTATTAAGAAGAAGTAAAATTTGTAAGGTTTTTTCAGATCATACACAATTATACATTTTATTCGAAGAATTCTTGGCCTGATAACTCAAAATTCTATTAAAAATTTCCAAAGAAATTATGCCCTAAAAAATCATCACCAAATATGACTTTAAGGTTTTAATTTTCCTAGAAGTGTGTTTTTTAACAAAAAAAAAAATTTCATCACGTTCCTCTTTTTGGATACATATCTGGTACACAATTTCCGTTAATTTCGTTGCTATCCTAATTTGTGTTTCCTCAGAAAATATAAACACAAAAATACAAAACAGGAAGAATAATAATTACAAAGAAATGTCTTTTTACCAACTCTACTCTCTGAGTATGTTAATAAAAAAAAGTTTTTACATTTCACAACAACATCATCCAAAGGATATTTTCGCAGCTATAATAAGAACTTCATGACTTTGTGTTATTTTGCAAAACCACTTTGCAACCCAACAACCGTGCACATTGCTTGAATAGGTTACCCCTAGCGACTGGTCGTATAATCAGTACCCTCATCAAAAGAAAATAAAAAAGTCGAAAACAACTTTACAGCGAAACCTCATAACAATAACTCGCCACTGTAATATTATTTTTTTTCTGTTCTTCGTTTCCTGTTTCCTCCTCCAACTATGACTTTAAAATTAAAAAAAAAAATTCTTACCCGCTATGAACTATGTATAAAGAGCAGGTATTCCTACCGTCTCTATTACATGGCTGTGACCAATATATAGCTATAGGCAATAGCATTCGCCCACAGTACAACTTTACCTCAGCAGAATCTACAAGCAAGTAGGAAGTAGCAAACAGGTATCATGCCAATATTATAACCAACTCCTTACTCCTTACTCCTACACATTATACAACATACTTTGTAAACGCATTTATGTCCTTAAAGATCCAACTTGGTCCACAGTGTACTCACCTGGAAAGAGAAAATAAGATGAAATCAGATTACAATTCTCTCATATATAACGTGCAACAGAAGAGCTTACAATGGTAAGGTATACACTTGCAAAAATAGTTTTGATGACTATAGAAAGGACACGGCTATATACTACTGGCAGGGAGGAAAACTCTAACCTATATGAAAGTATATGTATACTTATTTAGATGGATATACCAACAGGACTTACCTGTACCTACATTAGCAGACATGGTCTTATGGGAATAACTGCAGTCAGCTACAGGTGGCACATTTAAGTGCGGTGGAAAGCATAGAAGTGAAGGGCATGTCATCATAAAGTTTGCAATGAGGTGCAGAGTTGTTAAATTAAGTTAGTTGCATGGTTGCAAAACATTGAGTGTCGTCCAGGCATGCAATGTTTTTCTTTTTTATGGAAGGTTTTCATTTTTTTATTTGTTTTTCTTGTTTTTGGAATAAAATTAAGGTACAAAAACTTGACTTTATTGATAGCAGTTAAGAAATTTACTATTCGTTCTTGATTGGATTTTAGGTGGTGTTTTAAAACAGAAAATATAAATTTGGTAATCAAAAATGCAATTTCATTTCATATACAAGTAAAAAGATTCACGTATCAAATGCATGAACGAAATTGATTCTTAGCTTGCTTTAAAATATTTCGAATAACGTTCAACTAAAAGTTTAAGAGAGCTTTACTCCATATTGCGTTTCAGCTTTGGATCTATTGGGGGGAATACCGGGGCCTGTGCTCCAGGTGGCAGTTTACAAGAGTGCCAAATTCATGTGCCTAAGGAAAACTTGAGAATTGCTGACAGTTAATTGAATGAAGTGAAATGAAATGAAATGAAATGAAATGAAATGAAATGAAATGAAATGAAATGAAATGAAATGATATGAAATGAAATGAAATGAAATGAAATGAAATGAAATGAAATGAAATGAAATGAAATGAAATGAAATGAAATGAAATGAAATGAAATGAAATGAAATGAAATGAAATGAAATGAAATGAAATGAAATGAAATGAAATGAAATGAAATGAAATGAAATGAAATGAAATGAAATGAAATGAAATGAAATGAAATGAAATAAAATAAAATGAAATAAAATGAAATAAAATGAAATGAAATGAAACGAAAATGAAATGAAATGAAATGCGGTAGTAGAATTTCAAATTATATTTCTCAGTCATTCTTTAGCAATTTTTTCTACCATTTTACCATTTAAAATTCAAGGCCCTCATCGAACGTTTGCTTAGGCCCTCATCGAACGTTTGCTTAGGAGCGAATGATTTTTAAAATTCCCAATTAGCCATCGTTTGACGTTTAAAATGTGTTTATGAGTTATTTTCGCAATATTTTTAGCAGCATTGATTTTTGAAGCGAATGTGGAAGCTCGCTATCGATATTATATTATGATTATGGGAATTCGCTAAATCATTCGCATTTAAGAGAACGTTCAATTCGCTATTCACAATGAGGGCCCAAATTATCTTAAACCAACCACTGACCAGAAAGAAACTGACTGAAACTGGATCAAAACTGCATTAAAATCAGATTGATACCGGATTGAAACTATAATAAAACCATATTGAAACCAGATTGGAAGCAAATTGGAAGCACATTGAAACCAGATTGGAGCCAGATTGAAACTGGATTAAAATCGGATCAAAACTAGATTGAAACAGGATGGAAACTGGATTGAACCGAATAGAAACTGTATTGAAACTGGATTAAAACTTTATCAAAACCGGATTCATACTAAATTTAAACCGGTTTCAAACAGAATTGGAACCGGATTGAAACTGAAATGAAATTGGTTTAAAACTGGATTGAAAACGGATTGAAAGCTGATTGAAACTAGATGGAAACTGTATTTCTCAATTTCACCATCAAAATAAACAATTATTTCAAACTACCTACACTTTAATACAATAAAGGTAAAATTGTTTTCACAAAGCAAAATATGAAAAAAGGAAAAATGTATTTTCAAAAAGATTTTCGATCTGGAAAAATTGACGGAACTTAAGAATTGTGTGTGTGTGCTCTTGTGTATTACCTTTGGGATTGTCTAAGCTAATTCATGAAAATTTGAAAGTTGCTGAATAGGTAATACTGAGTGCAAATCAAGGCTGGAACCTCAGTAGCGAAATTTCCGAGCAGATTTGTAAAAAAAGTGGAGTAAATCAAAAATTTTCGGAGTAGATTTGAAAACGGTGGAAAACTCAAGTTATCGGAAACTATATTTTTAACTAAATTTATTTAAAAGGTATATTTTTAACAACAAAAAAAAGTACGAAAATCCTAGTTTACAATTTTCATGCGAAAAAAATATATGCAAATATTTCCCATGTCAAAAATTATTTTGGTGAAATTTTTTTCTTTGGCAAAAAAAAACATTGCGTGTAATGTCATACAAAACAATGGACTGGCAATTTTTTGCATGCAAAAACAAATGTGGTAAAAATTAATTTTTTTTTTGTATGGTCAGTTTAGACTCAAAAAAGAATATGTAATATCTCAAAGCACTATTTGCATGCGAATTGTTTTTGCTTCCAAAAAATTATTGTTTTCTATTTTTAGACGACGAACAAAGCTTAAAAAAAAATATTCCGTTCAGCATATAGGCATTCAGATGCAGACATTCAGATTTCAGAGTCAGAGTTGGTTGGAAACTTGAATAACACAATGTTGTCACTTGGTTTTATGTGGTTTGACTAAAAAATTATGAAGTGCGTAAAAAAGGAGTAGATCTCAAAAAATTTGAGTAGTAGAGTAGATTTGTATTCTTCCTCAAAATTGGAGAAAATTTGCCCCGATTGGAGTAAGGTTCGAACGCTGGCTGCAAAATTCGTTAAAAACTTCTATTCTCCCAATAAGGTTATATTATTTAATTAATCTCAAAAACTGGAAAGGTGCCAAATCAAATGTTTGTCCCGTTTCGGAAAAATCGTAGATCCGGGTCTAATGCGTTTCTCCCAGTTAAGATATTTGTGTTCATCAGTTAGATGCTTACGAACCCTTAAATTTTTATTTAGATTCAATGAACGTCAAAAGAACTTTTAATCTAAAAGCAATTTACATATATTGCTCTTTTATTTATTCGCATATGTATGTACTTCAAAATCATCATTTTGTGTAATACATTAAGAATTAATGGGATAACCTTTTAAGTTAAAAATGTATTTTAAGTCTAAAATTAAAAATGTATTAAAAACTTCTGCAAAGAAAAGACACCGCCTTTTATTTTTGGTTTTCATTTGCGCATCTGACAGCTCCTAAAAAATTAAAAGCTGTTACTTTAGACGTTGACTCATAAAGTTCTCTAATGAGAAACATGGTGGAAATGTAGGCATTTGCTTACATCATTCAATTAAAAATCCAAATGAACTCTGATCCTAAATGTGTTTCACCCAGGTACAGTTGTCGAACTCACCAGTTGCTGAACATTTAGATTCTATAGGACCTACTTTTAATCTAACTTTTAATTTAAATTCAATCACTTCCTTAATCGAAGAAAATTTATTTTTTATTTTCTTTAAATTCATTCTTGTTAAGAGCAGATTAAGAAAGAATGAAACAAGATTTTCTTGTGTTATTTTTGTTAATAAAGGAAATTTTAATTTAGGAACTTTTCTCACCCACTTTTAATTGACAATTATCACATTCCGAATCCATATTTTTAAAATAACTTTTTCTTAAAATTCTCTCCGACTATTTTTTTAAATTTTTTTTTTTTTTCATAAATTCAGAAGGCTCATAAAAAAGTTGATTAAACAATTTTAATACTTTTTTATATTTTTTATAAGTATTAATACATTTAACACTAGCAAATATTGAATTTAAAAAATTCTAATTTAAAATTCTCATGACTTAAACTGCAAGAGAAAATGCGACTCTAAAGCGTTTACGCTCCGGTTTAACCTCAATTACTAATTTGTCTGGATATGTTTTTTTTTTCAATTTTACCTGCTTTTTTTGTATGATTTGTAGTCAAATTTTGAATTCGAAACGAAAAGCTTAAGAACCCTTATTTACGATAACGACCTCACAAAAATTGAAAAAATACCTACTTATAAAAATAAGCACCAAAAGCTTTGTAAAGTGTAGACGTGGATACACATGACATTATCTTTGTATATATGTTTAATGTCATGTAAAAAACGTAAGACATTTTTTTAAATTACAACATATATCTACATAACGTACATACCTAGACCTACATATGTAGCTTTGTATGTTGCTCCAGAAAAATTTATCACCCAGAAAAATCTCTTTTAATCTCAATTTTTTCTTTTTTAAAAATCTCCCAAAGTGAATTTCGTTAATACAAAATTATCTCCTCGTATATTTCATTCAATATAAATGGAACATAAAATAGAAATTCCCATACCGTGTTTTCAGACAAAAACCAAATAATGTTGTCACTCAGCCACAACACCAGACCCAGAAAATGTGTTTCTCAAATAAAAAAAAAAAAAAAAATAACAGACGAACGATGAAGATGATAAACTCTTAGCCAAAGTTTGTACATAAATTTGTGAAAATGTGAAAATGTTTTCATAGCTTCCGGGAAAATGTAGGTATTGAGTTTTTTTTTTTACTTTTGCTTTTTTCTTCTCCATTTGACTCGAAAAGAATACTCGTATATCTGTCTGTCTTCTGTTAAAAGTGGTTGTGGATCTTTCATCACCGATTGTTGATAAAATGCTATCAAAAAAAGCAAGAAGTCAAAAAAAAAAATGTTAAAAGTTAGAACTTATCCATAAAATATGTAAATGCATTGGTACTATTAATATAAGTAAGGAGCAGGACCTTTTTTGGGGGATAACCACAAAAAAAGGAAGAAAAATACTTTAGGGAGAAGGTGTGAGGTTGCTTTAATGGAATTAAACGAAAATCCAAATCGAAGCTATACACAGATGATTCGCCAGGCAGTCAGGGTATTAAGCGTTAATCCTTGTTGGCTTTAATTAAATCAGTAAATTTGTAACAGCTAATCTTCCAAAAAAAACACTAATGGCAACAACACAACATCATGGTTGAATGTTAATTAAATTTTTTTAACAAAACACAATTCTGGATTAAACGTACTTTGTCATCAGCTCTCTAGGATGTGAGGTGTTTGATGGCTAACATGTTGCTACATAGCAAAGGGTTAGAAGGGTGTGTTTTTATTTTCCTAAGACGAACAAATATTTTTAATTAAATTTGATGTGTTTTTTTTATATTTTTTGTTTGTTTCTTAGAATTATCACCCACAATACTTTCTCAATCCTTATGTTGTTATTTTTCTTTTTTTTTAGAAAAAACATAACAATTTAAACGAACAACGGCAATATTCTGATAAATCTCAATCCCAATATTCCCAACTATTTTGTTCTTTTTTTGGCTATAAAAGGCGCCACACACCCAACAAATTTTATCCAATTTAAGAGATCTTTCAGCTTATGGTAACGATGAAGTTACAAAAATAAATTGATCCATTTTTCGGTCCTTTAAGGATATGTTTTTTGTGTCGGTGTGTTTTTGTCTACCCCATAGAAGGTGCTTTCTATTATATGTATGGCTCAGATTCTGTTATCACCGATGATGGTTTAAAACTTCCGAAATGGAATTGTTTTTTCCTTTCAACCGAAATACATCTTCTTGGGAAAATGGACATATGGCAAATTTAAGACGTGGGGAGATTTTCATTCTTAGTTTTTTGTATTTGCGATTTATAGACGAAGAAGATAAGGGTATGGTAAGAAATTGTAAAAAAATATTCCCTAGACGTTATATATGTGCCATTCATTGTAATAGTGAATTATCTTCACCAAAAATTTGATCAAGATAAATACATTTGTGAATCGAAAAAAGAGTTTTGATGATTGCCATGAATTTTATTTGCCTTTTTATTTAAGTCTAGAAAACCCTCCTGCTATCGGAATTTCCTTATAAAAAAACATTATTTTCAGTACGTTAAACATATCGTTGACAGGACTCAGCCCTGTCTGACTCCACTTTAGACTTCTATTTTAATTACCTATTAAATGTCTGCCGAATCCAATATGGATATTCTACGAGCAAGTGAGCATATTTGTATTTTTTTCAAATTTTATCACGAGCTTTGACAGCAAATACATACAACCAAATCGTGAACTTTTTTGATATTTTTTTCTATTTTCTTTTGTATTTTTTAAGTTCGAATGGTTTTCCATGTAGGTACATTTCCTGATGTTCGCATATCAAGCAATTTCATGGATACACTCATTTTAATAGATAAGATTTAGACCATAACAGAGATAATGTATGGTATTTTTTTATATAATCTGATTTAAGTTAAGGCGTGCAACAAAGGAATTTTCGGGGGATGAAGTGGCAATAGAACTGAAAAGTGGATAGCTAAAATTGAATATATTTAGTACTTTAAAAAGATTTTGAAGATTTTTCTTGAGAGGGATTTAAGTATTTCAAAACATTGGAATTGTTCATTAACATTTTGTCAGGGGTAAGTATGAACAGAAGAAAAGTTTTAAAGAAGCAAAGATTATATTAAATATAAAAATGCATGGTACTTACGGTATTGTATCAAATAAGTTTTACTTTTTAAACTCATCAAATTTAAGCCAATTTGTTTTCGAGCTCTTAGTACGGAGAAATCCATACTAAAGACACAGTCCTATGGCCGCTACTTTTTCATTTGAAAGAATATTAATAATAAGGGCCAAATCAAAAATATAAAAATTCACGACTGAATTGCATATACTGTCCAAGAGGCTGAGTGATATAAATACATGGAAACTATGAACGGTTTCTTAACAAATTAATTATTTTAGACCACATTTTAAGGGACAAAGTTTGGTAGGCAAATCTTAAGTATTTATAAATGTGCATTAGGGTTGTCGTTAAAAAAGGTCACCTTGGATGTACCTTAATCGGCTCTAAATAAAAAAAAAAACAAAATTCCCTAACTTTTGTCAGATTTCTATTTTCATCCTATTTAGTCGCTGTAAGGATAAAATAAATTGCCTTAGCGGGGGGAAATATGACCACCACCCTGGGATTTTTTTCTTGTCTACCTTCTAGGTCATGCATGAATTTTTTGGCAGATTTTACGCAAGACACCTAGTCTGCAAAAAAAGGGCTGTTTTATTAGCCCCTACAGCGACTATAGGGGATTTAAAAATATAAATTCCAAATAAATTATGGGATTTTTTGTCTTCATTTGGAGCTGATTTAAGCCCACCAAACAATAAAAACTTAAACAAAACAAACCCTTATAACGACCACCCTAATGTACAATGTACATATAAAAATAAAATTTCAATACAAATTGCCAACTTGTTTTTGAGATTTCGGATTTTCAAAAAAACACACATTTAAGCTTTTTTAAAAATTCAAAATTTTTTCCTTGAAAATTTTAGTATACACTATTTTTTAATCTTATTTGAAATTAGTATATAAAAAAAATTAATTTGTTTAGCCGATAGTAAGAAAATTCAAAATTAAAAAAAAAAACTTTTTTGAGAAGTAGGTACAATTAATTGTTGCTATTTGTAACTTTTTATAATTTCTGGTAGTATATGACACTAATTTTAGCTGACAGAAAAAGTTTAATTAGAATCGTAGGAGCCGTTTTTAAGAAAAGAAAAGTATTTTCCTCAACAGTTCTTTTAACATTTGTATGGAAAGTGCCGTTAGTTTTTCATGAAAGTAAAATTTGTTCTTAAAATACTTTACAAAGTGTAAAAAAAAAGCACTTAAATAAATTTTACAAAAATCGACCCTTTTGGCTTTCATAATAATTTTCAATACAAAATTTGAACAATTTTTTAAAAATAACAAAAATATTTTTTTGAAAATTTTCAGTAAGAAAAGCTATTTATATTATTTAGAAGCTTTTTTTTAAATTTATTTAAATCAAAATTATACCATTTAAAAAAATCAAAACTAAAAAAATTGTTTTTTAGGAAGCATTATTAATAACCATTTTTGAAAAATGGTTTTTATCTAAAGGTAGCTTTTACGAAAAGAAATTTATTTAATTTTTTTTAAGTTTTTAAGCCATTTTCTAGTAAAATAAGATTTTGTAAAATTTGTAACAAAAATGTATGGCAGGTACCGCTATTTTTAGTTTTAAGAAAAAATTTAAAAAATGTGTGGGTTGAATCACCAAAAAGAACTATGTACCTAGTTTTGAGAAAATCGATCCAGCCGTTCAAGCTGAAGCCCCTTTTTGGCCCCTTTAAATATAATTTCAATTCCTACTTATAGCGGCCGAGGGTAGCGGGTAGGTACTTTTGATTATATTGGTTTGCTTTTTGGAAATACATATATCCGTCCTATTACTCTTTGGGCACAAACGACAAAATCAGATGTCAGATCTATGGAAGAAAATCTCAAATAAATTTCAGTGTTAAATTGAAAAATCTTATAAAACTACATTTTCATTGGTATCCTGTAACTAAGCAAAAAGGAAAATACTTATGAAAAAACATTTAAAAAAACCTAAACCAATGATTGTGTAAATACAATTAGAGCTAAAAACTATTCGTAACACTGTAATCATTATTATATGCCGCCATATCCACCTGCGAACTTACTTTAATCCGCTTACACAGATTACAATCCTGTGAAAATATTTCTCAATTTCACAATCCCTTAATGTTGCAAGGATAAACACACAGCAAACGGGGTAAAGGATCTCAGCTGGCTGTCGTACTCCTCTGCCCTCCAATTTGAATACATGTTCAATATTTATCGAGTGATTTTATTTATCTTCCCCTCGTTCATATGTATATAGTATGTAGGCACGAACACGAACACCCTGACTGAACACACATGGTCGAAAATTCAATAAATCGTCCTTTTTCATTTTAATCTGCATTAAAAATTTCATAAATCGTTTTGAGGTTCTGCGAGGACATGAAACAAGGAAACTGTATGTCCTTTTGATGAAAACTGGGCCAAAAATAAATCGCATTACAGATGGATACTTTCAATCATACATACATACGAAACGACTACAAAAATACATTGGATAATGGAAGCCTTCATTTCATCAAAACCTTCGTTGAGGTTGAAATAAATATGTATTAAAGGCTGAATGAATGCGATGGAATTAAATAAGGCTTGAAATATATATATAAACCCTAAGTCTCAAGGGTACCTAAATGATTTTCTCACAAATTAAAAATTTGATTAGGATAAGAATCAAATTAAAATAGATTTTATTAAATTCCAAATTATCTCTCTCAAAGAGAATTTTGATTAAATTAAATTTTGTTAACTCAATTTGTAGCAGTTTAAGTCGGTCTTAATGAAGAAATATGTGTTTATTGGACTTTGAAGAATGCAAATTAGAACTTTATTTCATCTATACAAGGAATGTTCATGAATTTAAATAAATTTTAAATTCAATATTGTGGTGTTATGAACTCACAAAGGGAAACGATAAAGAGAGACAGAGAGAAAGATTGAGCTTTGTGAATTGAATATTGAATTGATTGTTTTTGATAGTCTTTGAGTTGGGAATTCAATTTGATCTATTTAAATTGATTGAAATTCAATATCAAGGAAGTCATATGTGAAATTGATATTCAAACTATACGACACTTCATTTTCTTTTACATATATGTACATATACATATCCTTGAAATGATGATTATCTTTTGTGTATGTATGTTTGAGTTTGACAATTATAGAAACAATTTGAAATGGATAAATAAAACAAATGCTGCAGAAAATTGAATATATTCTTTTAGGTTTCTTTTAAATATTTTACACTAAATGAAATTGGAATAATTATGTTTATCCTTGAGAGTTTAAGCAATGAATTTAAATTATTCTTCTTCACAAAGAAAGCCAATAATTGTAAAGAACGTGGCTAATTTGTTGCAACTATATGATACAATCTATCTTTAAAGAATTGAGATTGGCGTGGACCAAGAAATTCTCAAAATTCCTTGCGGAAATATTTTTAATACAAAATGTTTCTCTTCGACCAAAATGGTATTCAAAAACTCGATTTTGTCAAAAACTTTTGCGGAGCGATCCAATTCTGAGTCTAGAATGTTATAATTTTTTGATTATTAATCCTAGCTGGCCTTATACGCAGAACTTTTTAAAATTAGGGCTGGCTGTGATACCAGAAAAGGCTTTGTGTACTGTTTGGTATCGGTATTGGAAACCGACACGATACAGAGACAATACCAGCTCCGAAGCATTTCTCCTAAGCAGGAAGAAAGCTTCGCTAATGATTTTAACTAGAACCAATCACTGACACGCCCATTTGTTGTATATTTTTTTCTCTGAAACTAAATGATTTGAATGAAATTTTCAAACTTTTTTTTTAACTGGACGAAGTGACCTTCGATTAATGCACCCACTTTCAGGGCTATTTTTTGTCATATCTCAGTATACAGAATCTTTTGCAACGACTTTTGTAACAATTTTATAGGTCAGGTCTGTTGACTTAATAAACAGTCTTCTTTCATGTTCTTATCGCCTGCTTAAATTCATTCAAAATACATAGATGGAAGAAGAGATTGATCTAGTGTGGTTGCTAGATTGCAGTAATTAAAATTCTTGATCCTATATCATTCTAGCACACAGTTTTGCTATATAATGTGTCTTTCCTTCATCAATCTGCAGTCCCAGTTTTGTACCATCCATACTTGATCCAGCTGAAAAATGTATGCACAGTTTATTGGAATCTTACGTGTACAAGTTCATGGCATCTACATAAGCTTTTATCTGACCCAAAAATATCTTTCTCCAAATCTAGGTTAAAAAGGAGACATCAAATGGATGCAATACGTCTCCCCAAAGCAATCAACATTCAGAAAACCTAGCGTTTAAAAAGTTGGCCTTGTGAATAAAAAAGAAGTCAAAGCAATTTTTGGAATAAGCTTTAGCTAGCCAGTCATAGCTATTACTAGTAGCAAAAGCTAGATAGTTCTAGCTTAAACTTTGATTTATGTGAATAAAAAAAGATTACGCTAAACAGATTTGGTTAGAAAACTCAAGCTTAAGCTTATTATTTTAAGCTTTTGTTTGTTTATTCACATGTTTTGGCTTATAAGCTTAAGATAAAACTATAATCTTTGGAACCAAAAAAACAGGGCAAGTGGATTTGGGATTATTGATTTACCAAAATTGTTTACTTGCTCTTTATGGCAAGTATTGTTTTCATATATAAAAGGAACATTTCGAGATTTTAATCACACTTAACATTACGATGCTGATGTCCAAAAGTCCAAAAAATATTTCGTATCATATCTACCGTCTGTCAATCTGTGTGTCAAACGTCCACTGTACATCGATCTAGAGCCTAAACGGATAGACTGATTTTTTTCAAATAATTCAGTAATTTCCTCCATGAGGGAAAGTTCGAACTTGTATGCTAGCCCATCTAGGACAAGTTGCTTAAAGACAACGGTATTGATATTTTTAAATGTTTTCAAAATTGACTCTTAAGATTGTATGATGTAGGTAATTGGTAAAAAACATCATATCACGGAAATAAAGCGTTCAAGTTTTTTGAGAATGTTTGGATTATTTTGATCCAATTTTGGCATAAATATTTCTAAGAACTATAAAATAATTTAAGATTCCAAAGTTTTACAAACAATGTTTTGCATTTATAAAAAAAATATTTGTTGACATTTTTACACTCTTCTACATTTACATTTTAACTGTACTTATGTCATATATCTTCAATTCCTTGCCACATTACTGCCTTGAACGCACTACAACCAAAAAGAATTCTTAAAAAATAATAACTTGTTAAAGTGTTCTAGTTAGGGGGCCAAGAATATTGATGTTTTTATAACTTTAACAATAGTATTCTAGCTTAAGCTTTTCTTAATCAAACAAATTGGAGCTTAAGCTGGAAAAACAAGCTTAAGCTACATGAATTTAGCTTTGGCTATTTATAAATAGCTATTACTAGAACACATCTTTTATTTGCTAGCTTAAGCTTGTTTTTATCCACACAAAACCAAGCTCTCACTCAAAAATGCGAGTTTTAGCAATAGCTTTTTTTTATTCACAAGACCCAGTATTCCGAAGTCTTGTTTTAAACTCAGCCAAAGCAGTACGTCCTCACAATCAAAAGTTTCGAGCAGTGGCAACCATCTAGTTTTCTTATTTCTATCACATAAGTGTTTTTTATATTTTTTTTTTTTTTTAATTTTGCTTCCTTTGAATTATTTGTTCCTGTTCCCAGCACTCAAATATTAATTTCTTGTATAATTCTTTACTGCAAAAGTCATGGAATAGTTCTATTTTATGAAACTTGAGGTAAATGTTTTGATCTCAATTTATATATATTTTATAATCTATAAATTTAGGAGTATTTTGTTGGTCTAATCTCAAATTAAATGATTTATTCAAATGAATTCTATTTCTTTTCAGTGAATTTCTTCAACCCTATAAGTTTTTTTTTTACCATTTGTTTGTACCTACCAAAAACTCAAACAAAAAAACCCACTTTGTCTATCTACTTAAACAAATCTGCTAATGCCTTCTGATGACTTTTGTAAAAGAGCATTGAATTCTTTCAAAACAAAAAAGTCTTTAATTCAAAAGCTTCAGTCAGACAGAAAAGTTCTACTTTTCTTCAAGGAAATTAATTTTTCAAGTGGATTTTTTTTATTTTGCTCTTCAGAGTTGTTTTTATTCCTTGAATTGAATATTTTTTTTCTTTTTGCAACTATTCAAATCATTTAAAAGAAAAAAAAGACTACCAAAACCTCTTCAGCTTCATTTAAGTTTGTCCATTTATTATTATCCTCTACTTCACTTTAACTATGATTAATTAGCGTAACTTTAAATGTTAACAAGCATAAACAACTGAAAGTTAAATGCATATTAATGAAATCATTTAGTATTCAAAACTTTCTTTTAAGATTTTCTAAAATATTGAAACAAAATTTAAGAAGGAATATTTTTGAAATCTTTCAAACTATTCGTATATCTACAGCAGAGAGCAAAGGAATAACTACATAATACTAAAGGACATGACCACAAGGAATTTTATCCTAAAGATATTTAACTTGAGAAGAAACTTTCAATTCAAATGTTTCAAAATATCTTTCGGTTTGGTTTTTGGTAAAATATTCGTCGGTTTATAAAAGAAGGAATTAAGTTTTTTGTTTGATAAAATTTTGTTTCATTTTTCCTTTGTTGTATGCTCATATATATCTACAGCTAAAATATTACCATTTTTGTTTCGACTTATTGAAAGTATTTGCAAGTGAAACAGAAAGTTGGAATTGGAATAAGTTAAATAAATGAAGAAGATAAAGAAACAAATTACTCTTGAAAAACTTTCAAAGCTTGTTGATGATTTATTTCGATATTAATGGTATGGTGAAGTTATGTTTGAGTTTACTTGTTGGAATAATATTTAAAAAATACAAAATTTATGAAAGTTTTTTGTTACTTTTTTATTGCAAAGAAGTATCGAACGATTATTGAAAATTTAGAATCACAAGATCGTGGTTGCACCTACTAACATATAATATTTAAGAGTTAGCTAAATCTATTACTAAAAACCGTTTCTTTTAGGCTAAATATGAAAAAGTAACAAGTACAAGTTAAAATTGTGATTAGAAAGGAATCTCCACTTAAAATGCAATCGAAAACTCAAAGAAACATAAGATGAAGGCACAGAATTTTATTTGATAAAAATATTAAATTTCACTTTTTAACCAAAGTGAAAAATTATGTTGGGTACCCTCATTTTATTGCGCAATATGTCCAGCAATTTGGTCTTTACACAATCACTGCTAGAAAGGTTTTTTTTATGTTTTTATGAACAACTGACCAAAACCTTAAGAAATGCATCAATTTTTTATTTTATTTTTGAAGAAAATGTCAACAACATTCTCCTTTTTATTTACAAAAATTCAACTCAGTGATGAATTACCAAATCAACGACCTCACGACACTATGCCAATGCCTACTGCTACTTGTCGGAACTACTTAAGTGCATTGCGTGGGTTCCAAAATTTCTTACCCACTTCTTGCATAGAAAGAAAATAAACGAAAAAATATATTTCCCGTTAACCCTTTATATCTATTATACCAACCAACCACTGGGTCTGGGTAACCTCACCCATAAAATGCATCTTGCACACATTACAGATACTTTTTAGATTTATGCCCATCCATTTGGAAGTGACACAAAAATGCGTTTACAGTTACTCCTAAGAGTGTTGTAAATAAAATGGGCTTGACGTTAATTTTATTCATGAACTCTATGCCGGAACATAGCATTTGCATTTCTCTCCAATTCCAAACCACCACATAACGTGTGTTGTGTAGTGTATCTCATAATTTAAAAACAAAAAAGTGTAGGAAGATACAAAAACACATCATGGTTCTATAAGTGACCAATTATTATTATTATGATGCAAAGCACATGGGGCGCTTTAGCTATACACACACAAAAGATATAATAATTAGCCATGGCTTTCGGGTTTCGATATTCTCGTTTTCGGTGTTGTTCCTAAAAGTCCATCATCAAAATGTCAAACGAAAACATTTCACTCATTTAACTAGACATTAAAATCTGACGTTTAAATGGCCCCATTGAGATGGACAGCACAATCATAACTCTCTATACCGCTAACTGTGATCTGATGTGTGTGTTATTTTCGTTTCCACAAAGGGAAGTGGGGGGTTATGCACGAGTAATCAAACGAATGACAATTGACAACAACTATAATGGTTGCGAGATGTACTCTCAGCTATCTGTGCATTGTAAAATGCACTTCTGTCACTTGCTGCCCTGTTGGTGGTTTTTTCTCTTTTGATTTTGACATTTCCTCCGGTCTTTTAGAAACGATTTATTTATGGACTAGACTGGGAATTTGAGTGAAAATACAATCTTGTTTGAGGTACCCTACCACATTTTGATTTATCTGACATCATTTCGGGTTTTAGAATTGGTTTTCTCTTTGTCCGTTTTGAGGTTTTCCAAAAGCGTTCAAATGTGTAACAGATAGAATGAGTGACAGGTCATGATTCTGGGATTTCAGTTAGAACCACAAGATGATGTATGATGATGGTCTGTAAGTACATCATGATTCTGTCTGACAATAGAATGAACTTTCATGTTTTTGTTGGATAAGGGACCAAAAGCTTAAAGGCTATACCTACAGAAAATGTGATGAGGAAATAATGTCTTCTGTACAAGTTGTTAAAATTCAAAGCTATTATGTAGAGTTGATGGATTTTAAGCATTCACCACAGTATTTATCTTTTATTTGAAATAATAAATTCTAATTAATTCACCACTCAATAATTAAACAAACATCAAGAAGAAATTTAAACCTACGCAATAGTTTTAAATGACTTTATTCGTTGCTTTTTCTAAAATTTCCAAGCCCATACAAAACAATTTTTATAGTGCTTTTAACACTAAACTAAAAAAATTGCTGATTTTTTATGACCAAAAATATCAGATCGGTAGGTAACCACTTCTTGTTCACAAAATAATAACAATATTTTATATTCTTGTCAGCAGCGCGCCAAATTTGAAAAGAAGCCATTTATTATTTACCTTTCATGTAGGCATAGGCAGAATCATGTTACGCACCGATCAGTTAGCATTCATGGTCAAGTTCAAAAAGAAAAAAAAAAATGAGAGAAATCTAAAACCAACACTGATTTTTTTTCTGCTCGGTTAAAAGATTCGTGGGAATTATCAACAACAATACAGCGACGAAATCGAAAGCATCGTTATTTTTCAAAAATTCAACGATCACCAGAGTGATGATAATGTACAGGTAGATAGATTTACCAGTAATGCCAATTTAATAAGAAATACATAATATTAAGTACTTTTTTAGTAGAAAACAATATACAAATGATTTATAGCTGTAAAAAGGCTATTTTTAAATAACAGTTTAGCATTAAAATTGAAAATGGAAAAGTTTCAAATGTGTGTTAAATGTTTGCGAGTGGGAAAGGGTTCTGGACCTTTGGCCTCTCATTAATGGGAAATTTAAAAGAAAAATAAAATACCATCTAATTGGTCAGTAATTGGACATTAAAGTTGACCTTTTTTGTTTTTTGTATAAATAAGAATCTTTCAAGGCTTAAAACTTCTCAAGTTCACACACGATTTTTGGAAAATTTACAAAAAATTCATACCACTAAAAATATCTCTAGATCGTGATAAAAGGTCAACTATTTTAAGTAATAAGTCCGTCATAGATTTTTTTTGTAATTGTTTTGCATGGGAAAAAAGTGTGGTGCATAAAATATTTTATTCGAATGGTCGGTTTACACTCCCAAAAAAAATACATTCACCTCAAGGCATTATTTGCATGCAACTGGTTTTTGCATCCAAAAATAATTATTTTCTATTTTTAAGCCTATAGTTTATTAATCTAGGGTACATTCATGACTCAGTGGGTGGTTAAGGCCCTGGCAAACAGTTTTTTTCCTTGAATATTGTACAATTTGGTGCATAGAATAGTTGGAAAATTGTTTTGAAGATTTTGATATTTTTCGCATGGGAACTGAAAACTACTAGGCTTAAAGCCACAATTACGTGTTCGCTGATGCCACAATGGACATTCTTAACGATTCGAGTGAATCAAAGGCATGGCTAACTCACTCATAGGCCTTATGAACTAAAGTCGAGATTGTTCAGTTTTACTTTATTAGACATGCCGCTAACTTAGTTGTATATTCCTCCCCTAAAACAATTCCCCTTAATCTATGCAACAATTTTAGTTTGCAAATGAATCCTTGGATATACCATCAGGTACCTACAAAGGTTTTCTTTTTAACGCACCACACAAATGTGGAACACTTCACCGAACTTAAATTTTCCCTTTCAAAATAATTATTAACAACTTCAAAACCAATTTTCATCGAAATGTGTATCCCTCTTAATCCCTTCCTGGTATTCCTATTTTTAATTCAAATTGTCTTAAGGTTAGTAAGTGCCAACAAAAAATTTAATTATTGGGCTAAATTAGCTAATTTTGTTTCCATATCCATTGAAATTTTCAATACTAATCAATTTCAATTTTCCAATACAAATACCAAAAATACCAACCACAGCTTTCAAATTGGCATCACTAAACCTCTCCATTCCATTATTCATGAGCTTTAATTGAACGTATAGCGTATGTGATCCGCGTGTCCGGTCTTCGGTCTAATGCTGACGGTGTTCTTGGAAAACCAGACATAAAATGCAGTCTCATTGATTCCGGAAAAAACGGGGAGAAGGGCTTGTTTACACTTTACGCATAGCAGGTATGTTGTTGGATACAATGGTTGTAAAAATGTTGTAACCCATAACCAGCTTCGACGTAACTTCAATGCCACGGTCAATGAACTCAAACTCACCGCATCAAGCCCCCATAAGCTGATATTTACGTAGTGCGTTTGAATGTGATAACGTATAATAATAATTTCATACAAAATTTTATAAAACCGTCTATTTACGTAGGCCAGACACGTTTGCCGGTTAGAGAGACACGAGTTAAACATCATCGTTTGGTGTTGTTGCGGAAACGCGGAAGGCATTATTGTCCGCACGCAGAATTTCCACCAAACACACAGATAAACATACGAACATATGTATAATTGGCCGAAAACATGCATCTTCGCAGGCATTTATTTTTCCTGGAATTCAAAAAAAAAATGTGTTAATCACGTGTAATTGGAATACGGGCAAAAGCTCTATTATACGCATTTTTGCTTGTGGAATTCAATGGCTGAGGTAGGTATGTGGTAAATGGTGATTATTTTGTGTGGAGGCCTCTGTAAAGTTGGTGCAGAGCTGGAAGCCGATTGTTGCCGGTTGATTTGGTCATAAGCTCGAAATACATTTTTTACTGCAAGTCGTTTAATTATAATGTGGTGAGTTGAACTTGATTTGGTTGAGAGTGAGGATTTTAGACATTAACGGGTGTGGTCTACACAGATTAGCTTTCGATAATGAATGTGTTCTAATTTGAATCTATTTAAGCTACATATATTGTGTTGGCTTAGTTTCCAGTTTAATACAATGTTCAAAGAGGAGGCATGGCTATGAGGTCTAATAGAGTTAGTTTCCCAATGTGGATTTGATGAGATTATGTACAGTAAATTATTTTGAATTTCGTTAAGTCTAATGAACTTTTGTTCACAATTTATGTTCTATTCTACAAAAAAGGGCTGACTGTGGGAAGGCTAATTACTTTAGTCCCAGAAAACCTAGCATGCTGTGAATTCATGCCGAGTAACCAGAAAATGAAAAATATTCCAAATCCCTATTACATATATCTTGGTGTAGAAACCACATTTTTATAATGAGGGGCCTCACATCACATTAATTTAAATCATTTTCAAATGGTTTGTCATTGAGTTCAAACGGTGGCGCTATGTAGTTAACTTGAATAATGGTGGATCATTTGTAACGATTTATTTAAAAAAAAAAAAATAGGTGCACAATTTAATAGGCTAAGAGTGCTCGTTGAGGTGTCATAAAAACAAACTTTAGAGGGGAATTACGGAGACTTTTAAAAGCACTTTATGCTTAGGAAGTGCTTTGTACTTTTATACAATCCCCCATGATTTATTTGCCACTTATAAGAAAAAATAAAGTTAAAAGATGTAAAAGCTGTTGAAGTGCTTAAGTACCAATTTGAAAGAAGACAAAATGTAATCGAGTTTGAAGATGTATTCTTTTAAACTTATAAGTCGAAGAGTATAAACCAATTTATTTTCCCAAACAAAAAATGGCAACTCTTGGAATAGTAATTTTATTTTAAATTTGATTTATCGTGAGAAGGTAAAATTTTTACTGAGGTATAAGTATTTGTAAAGAAGAATATTTGCTTAAATTTTAAAGCACAAAGAGGAACCTACTACTTTCATTTATTTTTCTATAAGTATGCCAGTAAACTAGGTAAAAGCTGGATGAGGAAAGTCATTTGATAAACAGTGTAAGAATGCCCCAACTAACATTTTAGTTTCGATTAGCTTAGAAATATTGATATGCTGCAAGTCTGAATATGTTTAAAGCTTCTATACAGCTTTCATCAAATTTAAATTTCTTATAGATGTCATGATTTCAATAACTGCTTCTTTAAAATTGTTTGAAAGCTAGATACAGAAAATTAAACAAAGCTAGCATTTAATTTCGTATAGACCTCTGTAAATTAATTTAAAGAAGGAACACCAAGCTATAATTCTATAAGGATTCTTTAAAGTTATTTTATTACAGTTGCTGTGAGTCAGTCTTCAAAAGGTTACTGTTACAATTTCTAAGAAGTTTTATCGAATACTTCTCTTTGGCATGGTAAATCTTAGACATGAACCACTTTGACACGTAAAATCTTATACATGAACCATAAAAGAAAATGTAATTTTATATTACAGAGGCTCAAACTTGTAAAAGTCATTTTAAAGAAGCCTTTTAAAAACAATTATTATATATTCCGTAAATTATTGTCTAGTTGCGTTGACGTCTTGTTCTATTAAAAGTCTCTTGTTAAAAGGCATACATTAAGGCACTAATACCAATCCTATTTCTATAAAGAATAAAAAAAAAACAGAATTTACATTAGTTTAAATAAAATCAAGTATAAAATTATCGATCTTTCGATCGAGCTTTGGTCAAATTCAACTTGGGTGTGGTATGTATTTTTGTATGAGAGTTTAACGAAGCCACTTTTAAGGGATACTAACAAATTATTTTACATTATTTTTGCCCCCAGATAAAAAGAAGCCCAACAGCGAATTTAAGAGGTCATCAACAAATCTACAGCTTGTTTTACTATATGAACCAGTATCTACGGTTAGCTTTGATAGTAAATAGTAAAAACCACTTCGATGCAATTAAAAATAACTTCTACTTTTTATCCTTTTATTTTTCAACCTCTGTAAGAGTTGTATTATCCACTTCTAGTACTTTCTTAAACTTTATAAAAACCTTTCTGAAGCTATCTGTCAAAACCTGAGCTTCATTAATATTTCGAATAGCGCTCGTTTAAGCTTCTATAAG
Source organism: Dasysyrphus albostriatus (assembly GCA_946251815.1). Classification (NCBI taxonomy): domain Eukaryota; kingdom Metazoa; phylum Arthropoda; class Insecta; order Diptera; family Syrphidae; genus Dasysyrphus; species Dasysyrphus albostriatus. The sequence goes on from OX276336.1 coordinate 148,671,953, forward strand.
ACCTTCAAGAACTTACTTTAGAACTTCCATAATGTTCTCCTTATTATGTTTAGAGAAATTTTCAGATGTTTTACAGAAATAAGAAAGCCTATTCAGTAAGGCCCAAACGAAGCCGACGATCTTCCTCTTGGTAAAACATTCAATTAGAAGCCTTAGAAATCAGGAAGGTCATAAGTCATGACATATCTTTTGATTAAATCACAACAAAAAAAACAAGTTTAAAATTAATCGTGATAATTTTCTTTTAAATATTTTTTATATTTCTTGGAGAAAACTAAAAAGTTGAATAAATTTATAATGCTTAGTATTAATGTCGACAGAAACTGTTTCTTTACCATTTACGCAAAAAAAATAATTTTGTACTCACTGAATTTATGAATTGCTATCATATTTACCTGTAAATAAACAAAATAACGAAATTAGAAATAGTCAATACATATTTTCCATAATTCATTTGGTATATTTCACTGATTCCCCAAAAATATATTTGAAAAAATAAAAGTGAACACGCGAGAGTAAAATTTACTCACAGTTAAACAAAAACCGTATAAAATACGATGGCTAGAACAAGAAGGAAATGGGGTTCTGGGATACTGGACTCTTTGGAAAAAAAAGTTCTTCAAAGGATATTTGGTCCTGTGTGCGAGAAGAGCGAAAGGAGGAGAAAATACAATCAAGAACTCAAACTCTATGAACTGTATCAAGATGTGGTTGAAGTTCAAAAAATCATAACACGTCAACTAAATATATTTACTCCAGGCAGATCGAATACATTGAAGAAAGGTGGACATTTTCTGGATACTAGTTTCCATTAATTACCACTGAATTTGTACCTAGGAATAATTGTTCTATTAACTTTAAATGACACTTCTTATTACATTATCCTTTACGAATACATGTATCTTTACAAAAAAAAAAAAAACAATAAATACACATACATTATTGAAATATTTGAACTTCCTCTAACAAACATTAAAGAAAAATGTTAGCACTTAAAGCCATTTCGAACCTTACACAGACATTTTTTTCGCACTGCAAGAACATCCATTCTTGCCACTAAGGAGTCCATTTAGTAGGTAATTATTGCCTTGAGAATTAAATAATTAAGCAGAAACGATTTTAACTGTCTGCCTTCTGACCTAGACCAATCACTTGAAACTGCCTTTGCCAGTTCTCCTTTTCATCTCACACACAACCATTGTCAGCACTTTACTTCACAAAATTTATTTGTCTTCCTGCAGAGGAATTTTCCAGAGAGAATGGTAAAGCTACATCGCATCGATCAAACTCCATTTAAAGAAAAATGATGGCATTTAAGTTTGTGTGTAAGATTCTCTGCCGCAGTCATATTTGCCCCTGGTAAACTTGCAATTGAAACATAAACAGCCGATGGAAGTATAACCAACTCTATTTTGCTAGAAGTTGATGGTATTCCAATCAAAGTAGTTTCTCTGTCATAATGATTTTCGCCCGCTGATCAAGTTGTAAGCCAATTTTAACAATTTACTCAGAAATCGCTAGCCCCACTGGGGATGTCTAATTAATTTAAGTGGTCACTATTTGGTCCACAATTTCTACTGCAAAACAGTGTGTGTCTGTTACGCTTTCGATCATAAAATGATAATTTTCAAAACTATTATTAGAAGTGGAAAGTTGTTCATAGTTAAACAAAGACCCAACATTTTTGCAACTTCAACAACTTATGAACAATTGTCATGAACAAGCTCCCCACAGGGATTCCAATTCCATGCATAGAAAATATCCTTCGTCTTATGTAAATAGAGTCCTTAAATGGGGGTGAGGTGAGTTGGGGTTGGGTGAGCATAATTTGTATTAAATGTAAATGTCATTTTTTGTTGCGGAGCAAAAGATTACTCCAACGATACAATTTACATACAAATTTCATACTTCGCTTAACTACAACGACAATGTTTTGAAATCTGTTCAAAACGGTTATCGCCCAATTCAAAACATTTAGACATGTTAACCTTTTAACAAGGGGCCAATTTCGAGAGTTAATGATATCTGCCGAGTGGATCTCTGATAGCCAGCAGGCGGCTACTTTGTAAAATGTCAGTGTTAATTTAATGCCAAAGTCTCTGTTGTAATATACATACGTACATACAATGCTAATAGTCCTTATGGTCCTTGAGGGTAGACAATTAATTTATGTGGATGTACAAGTACAATGTACGTACAGCTGTTGTTTTTTTGACATTTTTCCTGAGTAAAAAATAATTGGGGCCAAGAGAAAAAAATATTATTATTTTGTTGAAATTCTTATTAAATTATTTTTTCTTTTTTAAAAACTTACTGCTGCAAAAATTATTTGGACATAATATTACCACAAATTTGAGCAAAAAAATTATTTCCTATTAAATTGTACCAAAAATATTTCAATAAACAAAGAATTACCACTTTTAAACTATTTTGCTACTTTGTCGTTAGTTACAGAAATTTCGAATTTCCCATTCCATGTTTTCTATGTTTTTTTGGGTGTTCACGGATCGAAAAGCGGGTCGGTGAATAATTTGTATATAATTAGTCATTAATTAGCTACAACGAATGAATCCAAACTTGTCGTTCTATGTTTTCTACATTTTTTTCGAATGGTAGCAAAAATGTCTTTAAATAATAATTATATTGCTTAATGATTTTTCGTTAATCAGTTGTGACAAATTCGAGTTTTGTTGTGCGATGTTATATGAATTTTTGACTGATTTGTTTTCTACGAGTGTCAAGTTAGCAAAGCAACTTTAACGAATCAAAAGCTGGATAGGTGGATAATTTGCCGTTAGTCGTTAATTATTTGTGACAATTTTAAATTTGCCATTCAATGTTTCTATGTGAAAATTTCAAGTTAGAAAAAAGAGAAGCTATAAAAACCTCTTATACTCGTACTTAATGTTTCATGGCTTAATAATTTACTATTATTATTCATAAATTTAATGTTAAAAAATCAACTCAATCATGCAATGTTTTCTATGTTTTTTTTTTTTGTAGTTCTTCTTTAGCTTGATATCAAGTTAGCAAAGGACCACCTCAAAAAGGTGTAAAAACTGCTAATGCCGAATAGTTTATGGATTTATAATTTGCCGTAAGCTAGTCTTCAATTAGATGTGACAATTTTGAATTTGACGTGCAATGTTTTCTGTGAGCAATGAATATTAAAAAGAACAGCTTAATGAAGCAAAATTTTGAAAAAATTGTCAATTTTTTCTAAAGTCCTAATTTATTAAATTTTTATTTCTCAAAAACTTGATGTAAAAAACAATGGAATATTAGCTTTCAAGGAAATTATAACTATTTTTTCTTACGATTCACTGTTAACGAGATGTTTTCCAAGATGGTGGCTAGGATTTAAATTTAGGAGACATAACTGAACTCCAACCAGAAAATCAGTACAGCAGTAAAATTAAAAAAAAAGTATCTAGCTCCTGGCCTCGTCGCAACAGCCAAAATAAGTCTCTCCGAAGATTGGTATCGTGTAGAAGACAGTCTCAGCTTTCATTTCAATACTCTATTTATAGAAATTGCTTACATTGTAGGTACATTTAGGGGAAAATGCAACCTAAAAAGTGTATTTTCTAACCATTGACTGCAACAAGATAAAGCTTGTCCGACCAGTAATTTTGTAAATGTTTGGTCTAAAGCTATCAATTGGAATATAATTTTTGCGTTGCCACGATGAGATAAGTAATCTTATAGTCGACTCCCGAACTATTAAATATTCTTATAAAAGAACATTCTTAGAGAACAAATTTAATCTCCATTAAAATAATGAATTGCTTCTCCAAAAGAAAAACACCTTATGCTTGTACTTCGATTCAATAAAAGACTAAACATCAGAAAGGATTCTCTTGAGACTTTCTTGGACATCACTTAATTGATTGACCTTTTCTATCGACGACCTTTCTTATGTTATTAGTATGAGAAATTTCTTCTTATTTACTTTAACATCTTTTCAAAATATAAGGCCCATATCTAAAGTCTTTCATCATTATCACCTTTGGGCCAAATAAAGCTAAAATAACAAAAGTTCAGGTCTCAAATGGCAATGTCATGAGGCAAATGACATCACATGAAGTAAAAATAATTTGACCAATCGATGCCATTAGCTTTTATTCAAAATCAATTTCCTCACTTCTTCGGTTGATGGTATATAGCAAACTTCTATCACACAAGCCTATACACAGCCACATTTTGTTGAAAACTGTGGCCAAAAAACATCACGTAGTTCTAACCATCAAACGTGTTCGATTAAGGATTTGCCTAATACGACATCATGACAAAGAACTTGCTCGCCTATGGACTACCAAGGGAGTTTTCCAAATAAAAGAACTGACAAATTTTCCAAAAGGCCAGAACAAAAGCAAAAAAAGGAGAGAAACCCTAAAAAAAAAGCTGTGTGGCTGATATTCCGATATGCAATGATAAGATGAATGATAAGAATTCATCTTAAAGTAATTTTTCCCGCCACGACCGTCCATTCTTTTTTAAGTGGATATAAGAACTGTGTAGTGGTATGAATATGAAATGCGGAAAAGATACCCATCAGGATATTTCACAAAATGGTTGGGACTGAATTTTTTAGAGCTCTCTCATTTTACACTGTCATTTTTACTGCTTCTGATCCTTATTCTATGCTAGGCATGTATCACATATTCACATCACTCTCCATGCATGCTGAGTAATCCTATATACGAGTTAAGATAGAGAAAACGATGCTATTGAGTTTCTCACTTGGTGTAGGCTTTTTTCCTAAATGTTGTTCAGTCAAGTGAATCGTTATAAGAACATGGATCACAAGGATAGAATATTCCTTTTTGGAGTTGTTTTGGGGTGGAGTTTTCTTAAAATGAATGATTTTTTTTAGTTATTGCTGAGAAACTTAAATTTTCATACATTCTTTGTTCAGTTTGTTTGGCTTTTTTTTGAGAGTGATTCAGGCAAAAATAAAGTGCCGATGGGAAGATTGATGAGCCAAACATGATGTAGCGATTTATTTGTTCGGTGCAATTTACCTGCCATCCTTCATCTTGAGAAAAATTCATTAAGAAAAGCACTCATTTCAATTTAATCAAAGTTAATAAATTGTTCAAGCAAGACGACTTTTACTCTTTAAAAATGAAAAATGCTGTCATCATCGTTTACTTTAAATTAAAATCAAACTTTTTAACCAAGTGAAAAGTTAAAAATTTCAAAATCATTCTTGTGGCAAAGGACGGAATTTTACACTTTTTATGATAAGATAAGAAATGATAAAAGATTTTTAACACAGACAGTGTTTTTTTTCGAAAAATTGGATTAAGATTGATGGTGAAATCTGGCCAGTAGAAAAGAAGAGAAGAGATTTTTTTAACTCTACTTTCGGTTTCGTTGAAATCAAAACATTTCAATATCAATATACAGTCGAGCTTCCATAATTCAAACTTGTTTAAGTCGAATTTCTCTGTAACTCAAAATTTTATTGAGAACTTTGGCTTTTCAACTTTATTTTTATGAATTTTGCCTTCCATATTTTGAACTTCCTTAACTCGAATTTCTGTATTTTTCGAAGATTTTAAATTGCGTTTGATGCCGAAAAGTCTCTTTACCTCGATCTTTTTCTCTTATTTAATTTTTTTTTAAATCACTAAGCTGCTGTGATCATTTTGGACGTTTGTTCGGTAAATACACTCTTAACTCTTTGCTCTAAATCGGGAAACCCCCTTTTGTTAAAATTTTTTGAAAAGTACTTGAGTGCCTATAGTGATAAATTTCGAAAGTTTTTTTGTGGCATTGGTTTGAGTTTTTTTTTTTTTTATTTAAACTTTGGTTTTGGACGAGTTTGAAGTTTGTATGAGCAGAAGTTCCTAGTTTGTTGGAAAAGTAGGAATTCACGAAGAAAGTTAGGAAGAATATTAAAGCATTTGATTTTCAAGCAGAAAATTAAGATCATCAATGAAGTTGGGAGTGGTGTTAAAAAAAAAATGTGACCATAAAATTTGGTTTACCTCAGAGTCCACCATCCATACTTAAGAACAGAGCCAGTACAAAAAATACAAATTCTAAAACTTCACGAAACAAAAAAATTTGAAATAAGAAATGGACCTTAAATATCAAAATGTTCACAAAGCTGTCTCCAAATGGCCAGGAATGAAAAACTCCCAGTTTCAGGGACAACTTAAAAAAAATAGCTTAAAGAACTGCAATAGGAATGGGAGAAACTGACTTGCTGCAAGTACACTTATTTTTTTAAACTTGTAAATACAAAAAAGAGTAAAACTAAACTTTTTAACTCATTTCTTAAAATCTAAGTTTCTATAACTCAAATTTGTTTTCTTTAATTTTGAGAGTTCGACTTATGGATGTTCCCTATATGTATATCATTTAACCAAGTTTCTAATGGATGTTATCTCTGTATATTCTTTACCTTGACGTAAATAAGGACTGAGACAAACGCCAAAGCCACTGTAAATTTCAACAACTGTGGTGATGATGAACCAAAAGTGGCCTAAAAAATTTCTAAACAAAACGACTTAAAGTAGTTTTAAATTTAAAAGTAGGAATGTGTAATAGAAATATGATCAAATTAAGTGAACATAATAAACCATACTGCCACTCTCACACTTCCTCAATCACTTCCATAAACAAAATGATTTATGATCCAAAAATTCATAAGCAACGGTATAACATTGCGAAAATAAGAATTTTGAATTATTAAGGCAATTTTAAATTCGAATTAAGCCGATTTCTTTCCTGACAACTTATGAATCTCCCCCAAGGACATTTCCTCCTTCATGTCTTATTTATGTTGTTTCTTCTTATTTGCATTCAAAAAATTCTCCGTCCCTCTCAAACAAAAATATTCTTTAGGACTTGACTATGTGTTTTCTGCATCCATTGGCCTTAAGCCAAAATTATCATATAAGTATGTATATTTGTTGCTGTGTAAGTACTCTTGAATTTTTTTGCTCTAGTATTAAAATATATTTTGAATCAAATACACATAGACTTTATCTGGTGTGTATGAAATTCTAAAAAAAAAAACCCAAACCCCATTCCTCACTGCCAGAAAAGTACAACAAAAAATCCAACACCATGCATCATTTATAACCAGAGCAAGTACCTACTATATACAAAATCTAAGCGCCTTATTTTGTGACCGAGGCATGCTGCGTATGGCAGATAGTGTACTCTAAAATCTGGCTTAAGTTTGACCCCATTCTGGTGATATAAAAGACTAACTTCTATGGATTGCCATTTGGCCTATTCGCCTATTCGGTCAAAAAAAGAGGTGAGGAAGCTTTTGTGGAGAAGGACTTTCTTCTATATAAATTCGTATATACGAGTAGTCGTAGTTAATGGATGTTTGTGTGGTCCTTCATGTCCACTAGTGTGGAAGAATAGAAGCAAACTTTTGATTAAATTTCCGTCATGGGTTTTGTTGGCTATTAATTTGAAATATTCTTCCTACTACGCCTCGTCTGCTATTGCTATTGGTTTGCAAAAAGTTGCTGGGAGGTGGATGATGGTGGTTGTGGTAAAGTTTCAAGAGCGATATTAGCTCATAACTCAAAATGCAACTTTCCAATGAGAAATAAGTTTAGGAAACCAAAGTTTTCATATCAATTCACCAAACACGCACAATAAAAACAGAGAAAGATTGCTATGTAACGAAAGCTATACAAGCATGGGAGATTTCTGGACATGACATTTTCTCTTGGTTATATACCTGGTGGCCTATGAAACCTGTGGTTTACCAAGTGATAATTCATATAATTTCTATTTGAATTTTCTATGACCAACTCTTTCACGTAATTTTCTTCTTTGTTATGGTTGATTGGGGTATACTACACTTTACATCCAGATTGCCTAGGGACTTGAAGAATTCTCCATGGACATTAAGAGTAGTAGATACCTGACTTAATTTCCTTTTTTATTTTTCCTCTCTGGTGGAGTGCAAAGTACACACAGAACAGAATACAAAGATTGATGTGGTGTGGCAAATCCTTCTTTTCCTATCTGTGATTGAAATTCCAATCTGAAGCCGCATTTCTGGGATAATAGCCTTAAAGGAGAAATGGGTGGATCGAATGGATTCATAGTACGTAATCATAGATTTTCAATGGATTGTGGTCGTGGCTGTGTGTATGACTTGTGTGATGATGATAGAGGTTATGTCGATTTGAAGGCAAAGTAGATAATGGTGATTTAAAAAGTTTTTTTTTGTTTCAAAAAATCCGTGAGATATATTTTCTTTTTTGACTAAATTTTCTTTATTCTTAATGGAACGTATGACTGTGCAATGAGAATACTTTATATTTGGCTAAGAGGAAAAGTTTTTTTTTAAACTTAACCACAATCAGAAGTAAGCATTTTGAATCCTTATAAAATTCAAGAAAAAAGTTCTATATTGGTGCCTATAATTAAAGCTATTAAGGGCCGTTTGCTAAAATAAAAGTAAAAAAGATTTGTTCGACTTAAGCTCGTGTGTGCAACTTTTTTTTGCTTATTCTGTCACATAAGCTCTTATGTTGAACTTGGACCTAAATTGCTTCTTTTAAATATGATAATCTTTTGAAGCCTTTAAATAAATATGGACTTATGAATCCATGGATACACATATTCATTTTTATTAATATATGTAGAACAGATAAATAAACAGCACTTGGCATACAATTTAAGCAATATTACAAAATCTTATTTATCTCAAAAACGGTTCCACAACGTTTCTTTAAAAATCTTTAAATTTCTTTGAGAAAAGGTTATATCTTTGGAAAGCAACCCATTTTTCAAAAAGTGTTATTAATGGAACCTCCCAAAGAACCATTTTTTAATTTCTGAATTTCTTCTAAACACTTTCAATTAGTTTTTTTTGCTTTGAATTTTTTCACCATCGACTTAACGGATTTAATTAAAGTAGGGTTTTTGTGTGTCAAATGAAAATCCACACAAATGCACTACATGCTGCGAAGTATATATCAATTTATATTAAATAATTTTTTTATGAACAATGATTTGAATGCACTTCCACCAAATATATAGCTATTTCACGAGTGCCACTTCGATCATCGGACTCCTCTAAGGGTGCTTAGTCTGATTATGCTGGTATTAGTTGAAAAAAAAATTCATTGAAAAAAAAATTTCTCCAACGAGCAATTTGAAATTTTATTCTCCAAACTTTTATATTGATCGAGAATTAAGACGACAAACTCTCTGTTTTACCTAAAGTAACATTAAAATTTATTGGTTCTGCTACTCAGACAAAGTGTTTGAGTTAATTAAAAATAAAGGCAAGTATACGCCCCACTGACCATAAACAATAGGATTTCGTTTTTCACCACAAACAATTAAACGAATCGTGTTATCATATTTTATGTTTTATATATCCTCAATACACAATTTTTTTTAAACCCGCCTCTTGAACATAAGAGCAGGTAGGTGCTACCCGTTTGTGCATTTTATTTTGTACAGCATTGGCATTAAAATTTTTCACAGAGTATCTGTATTGGTGCTAAGACTAGTCTTAAATTATTACTGATATCAGGTATTCTTTTTCTTTAATAAACACAAATTAATGTAAATACAAATTTAATATAACATTGAATACCTGCCAAAATTTTGGAAAGAATATATTATGGAGTTTTAAAAAATACCTTTTTAATATTCCATTTAGAAATATCAATATTTGGAAAAAGAAATGTTTTTTTTTTCTTTTTTAACACTTTTTGATTCTCTTTAAAATTTGTCTGCCATGCACATTAAATAATAATAAATTATTAAAATTTGCATTCTAAACTTTTATCTTAAAATGATTAAAGAAATTTCAAATTAATTTGCAGAGGCTCGAGCTTAAACTCTGTTTTTTTTTTTTAATTTTCAAAGAAACAGAATAAAGCAGTTAAGAATCAAAATTCTCTAGCAAATAAAAACTATACGAGAATCTATAAAAAAAAAACAATTTCAAATGATATCAAAAACCTTTGACACCATCAATCAGCAATTTTCTAAAACTTAATCTTAATTGATATATTATTGTTTTATTATGCTTAGTTCCATTTATATTAGTGGGTTAATAGAAATTAATATTTGCGATTGTACACTCAGCCACAATAAATAATAAATCAGTGAGCATATCAACTGCTTGAAGGTTCTTGTGGCAACTACTCATATTTCTGTATGAGAAAATCCAATATATTAATTCATATATGTCACAAACCACCTTAAGTGAAATATAACACCCCAACACTATTGTCATCTATCAATTTACAACTAAGTTAACTTAATTAATAAGCGTTTTAATATCGCGATGATTGCCAATTAAACCACTCAAATGCATCTTTAAATAAATAAAAGTCAAATGAATTTCATCAATTAAGAAATACCATTAAATTATATTGGTTCTGCTAGTCAAACAAAATGTTTGAATAAATTTAAAATAAAAAAAAGTAAGTATACGACCCACTAACCATAGTCAAATAAAATTCGATTTAAAAAAAAAACTAAAGCTAACCTAAATTGCTGAAAGATTATTATACTTATCATGCATTTAAGAAATCATTAGTCCGTCAATTATTACTATCAGCATCAATTTATATAAATAAATCGAAAGCCTGGGAAAATTCACAAACGTAACAGTCAGGAATAAAAATCACAGCACTTAAATTCACTCCTATCTATGAGTCATTTATCAAACCAACCGTACAGTAATACTTATCGGAAACGAATTAAATACATTCGTTCATTGGGCAAAAAGGAATATATAAATATTTATCTGTTCACTCATGGGCACAGTCAGCGCAGTGATAACAAAATAATATGAAAAATGGAACCCATATCAAACATTCGGGAAAATAAATCAAACTAAAACAGATTGAAATGAAATTCAAAGAATAAAACGAAGAAAGATCACAAATTTATGACTGCGGCATCATTAATCATTAACAAGTGTTTGACATAAATATTTCATGTATCTCAATCTTTGTAAAATAACAAAATCGGGAGGGACAAAGCTCTGAAATATTTATATGACCGAAAATCATTGCCTATGATAGAGTTTATTTTTATGATTTCTGTTGGTTGAGTATCTTTGTTTAACAAGATTTTTGTTCGTTGACCTTTTTGAGTTGAGTTTTTAATAATATTTGGATTTTATATATTTGTTGGATATTTTGATATTTTTATTGAGAGAAAATGTGAGAACTAAGATGCATAATTGTGGCGCATAAACTTGCTTTTCTGATCTATTTGAAGTTTGAAGAAAATCTGCTGTAGACCAAGGTGCACAAAAAACAGACAGACCTAATTGCAATTCTTGTGTTTTTGAATCCAAAACTTGCCTTTTAGCTCTTTCCTAACAAACGGAAGTAAAAACTATTTTCTGTTGAATTTTCATCATGAATGTTCCAATAACTCTTTTGACATGGAATATTTGAGTATAATAATAAACTTTATAAAAAAGACAGATACCTAAAAATTCAATTCTCTTCACGATTTACGACTTTAAACTGATTTCATTCTTTTTCCTTATCTCTTAAGTACTTCTTCAAATGTACTTCAAAATAAGTACAAACCATAACATAAATTCAAGTTATAAAAATTCAATAAAAAATCATATCAATCGAAGCACAACAGTAGCCCACTTCAAACTTCTTTCACCAGGCATCTTTACAAAGGACACTTCACATGATTATAAAATCATTGCGGAGGACTTTTTTAAAGTGAATGAAATAAGAAATGATATTTGCCTCTTATTTTGATGTCACTAAAATATAAAAAAATCTGAAAGTGATTCAATTTCAAACAATACCGCACGTCACTTAATGGAAATAAAATTATTATTGTTGTCAATCTGTCTGTCAAGTTTCCCCTACAGTGAGATTTGTGGAAATAATTGGGGGTATTTTTTTATATTTGTCTCAATAAATTATGTTTATCGCACTTAGAATTATCATCAATTGAATATTTTCTGTTACCATTTAGGTGAATAGATAAGAATTTTTTTGCAACATGTTGTTAAACCGACTCTTGGAAATGCTATCCTTGATTAAAAAATCATATTTATTTTTTTCTTTCGTCTACTCAAACAAAGGTTCTACATAAAAAGAGTAACTAATTCTCTTCATTTGATTCAATTAAGTCCCAAATGAGCTGTTAATTGACCTAAGAGATCATTGACATCAAAATAAAAATAGGAATCATCATCTGTGTACCTTGTGTAAATTACATTTTACCTTTTTTCGGTCTATAGCTAATATCCTGTGCTTCCGTTTTATTATACGTTGTTGTCCTTTTTGGAAAACATATTATCCATTCTGTTCATTTTGTTACGTTAATTCTATGTGCTTTATTAAAGAGTCTGAATTGTTTTTTTTTTAAGTAATCACAGTGAATTTCATCTAAGGTGAGGAGTGATACAAATAAAAAAAAGGAAATTTGAAGATAGGTTGGGAAATGGCTCCTTTGAATACGTGACATGATTTTTAAATTAATTTTTTTTCTATTTACATTCTTTTCGTATCACTTTTTTTTCCTAGGAAAATATTCTTTTTCTAAAGGTATCACTAGTTTATTTAAGGCTAAGCCAGATGGAGTAACCAAATTTCAAAAGAAAATTTCAAGAGAGGATGAGCTATAATTCAAAAGGAAAAGATATAAAAATAGACCTGATTCAAATTCAAAAGCGTGTTGTTTACATAGAAATGGACCACGTCGACGTCGTCACGTTTTGTATTTGTCAAATTGTATATGACGATTTATATCTTTAATTCATGTCAGAAGTAAATGTACTGTTGAAAGCTATGCCAATATTAAGAATTCCTATTTTTCATTTGACATGAAAATAAGTTAATGTTGAACAGAGACCAACTTATCATGGTTAGGAAAACAATTTGAATTTATAATTATAATATATACATTTTTAAATTTAGTAGCCTTATTAAAAATTCAGGTACAAAATTCTCCACAACAAATGAGTTCAACAATATTCCCAGTCAAAGAAATTTTTTGTCTTGAATATTACAAAAAGTATCCACCCAAAATTCAAGACTTGACTTGAATTGTGGAGAAGCTATCAGGTTCATAGAATTGAATTTCAAATGTTATAACATCAACCCACTAAAAAAAAATTATAAATAGTAGAAAAACATCTAGGGTTTATATTTACTTGACTTACCAATTTTGTAAACATTTGTACAGCAAAAATCTCTTTTATTTTGTTTTCATTTCTAAAATGTCCTTTATTATGGAATTACATTTCATTTATAACTTGATAAATGAGTGGTATCTAATTCTTGACATTTTCAGTTCCTTGTTTTATCGATTAAATCCATAGGGGAAAAAAACTCAAATCAAAAACTTTTGTTCAATCAATAAGTTCATCTTGGATTTTTCTAAAATGTATTAAATGGAGCCTTTATCAATAAGAGTAATCAATCAATGAGGAATAGAATGAAATTACAAAATATTAAGGAAAACCGGATTGAGTACACACATGAAATCAATAATGTTTCAAGAAAAGGGAATTTCAATGATGAAACTAAATACGATCATCTGTCATTTATGGACACCATTAGACGGACATAATCAATGGATAGAAGAAAACCTAATTTTTAATGAATATCAAGCAGCATATATGCTATAAAAAAAAGGAAACTGAATGCTTTTTTATAAATTCTGTGTACTTAATTCTGTCAGTTTCGAAAAAAGTCACATCTCATGAATATAAATTATCCAAAAATATAAAAAAAACGTTAAACAACAAATATTTCTATAATGCCTGATTGCTTACTAACTCTAAAATAAATTATGAACTACTTTTAAGTTTTCACAGAAAAGTGTTCTTTTCGAAACTGTCCATTAATTGAAAGAAACAAGGAAATTCAACAAAAAAAATCCAATGCAAGAAACAAAATAAAAATAAAGTATTTTCAAAAAAGGAAATTCCAATTTGTAAAGAAAGCTTAAAAATTATTTGAATTATTAAACAAAAAGTAATACTCAAAATAATTTCTTTAATTTCACTAGATTACACAAGCTTTAAGGCGACTATAGACTTTGTTTTAAAAATAAAGATAAGAATTGTGCGGATTTGATTTGTATGGGAAAAAATAAATTTTGAATTTAATGACTGAAAAGTAACGTTTGAAAAGTATAGAAAATAATAATTTGTTTTTGTAGTTTTGAAACCTTCTTATATTTCTTAAAATAATAAAATAATATACAAAAAAGAGAAGAGAAAGTTATAAAATTCAAGTTATTTAGAATTTGGTAAAAGAAATTTATAAAATTTAGTTTTTTTTTAAATTTGAGAACAGAAACATACCAACATAACAATTCTAGTGTTTTTTTTTTTTTTGTCAATGGATTGCTTAATTTTATTGGAATAAGTATTTTTGACTCCATTGAATACAAAATTCATAAAATTATTTTTTAGCATTCGCCATCGCCATCCACCCTAAATTTTCAATTTTGCCACCCTCAACGAAATGGCCTGCGAAATGGCCGTTGCACCCCCCTTAGATCAGGCCCTGACTGTACCAGCCTCTGATATTATTTAAAAAACGGGAATCTGCTTGTGATCTTGTCGTGATCTTGCGAAAATTAGAAATACAAAGCTATTTATAAATTACTAACTTAGAAATTCACTTGTTTCACTTCGTTCATTTGTTTTATGTTCAACGTTTCTCTGCCAGTTATATCGATGTGGAAGTTACAGAACGTGAGCACTGGTAGAAAAAATATGATTTGATTGAAAATTACCCAAAAAAATTATCTCGTAAGGTTAAAAACTCACTCAATGTTTGAATAGGATAAAAATGGGTCATGAAAGAAAACTGTAGGATTCAGCACAAAAATAAATCAATTCCATGTTCAAATTAACTCACATAAAATTTCATTATTTTATTCCTTAAAAAATATTTTCTTAGCATGAGATTATTGAATTAAATATAAAATATAGTTTTCATTCCCTTGAATTCATTTTCATTAGTTCCTTCAGGTTGTTATCAATCGAAATGAAACACCATTAACAGAAATAGAGATAAGCCTCTCTCGTACATCAACATTCTCTCTTCAAGTGCTCATATCGAATTGATGTGAATTGAATTTAAAATGCCAATATACCATTTTTGATGTGCTGTGCATACATATATCACTTTTATAACTTTCAAACCTAAACATCCTTATAGGAGAAAAAGTGAAAACGAACACTTTCCCACGACAGGTTTTTGCAATCATAAAGGAGCTCCCCTCCCCCCTCGTCAATGTGTGTGTGTTTACAAAAATGGCGCTCGTCATCGTTTTCCTTTTACGATTGTACGAGTAAATAAATTGTATTTCGCGCCATCATTGACATTATCCATGACACATCGTTAACACAAAGCAAACAAAATATGTACGCATTCAAATAAAAGATGACAGTGGAAAACAAAATTCTTCCGAAAGGAATCTATAAGCGCTTTCACTTTATTTTTAGATACATTTTTTTTTATAACACACCGACAACCTCCCTTTGCTCATTCGAATCCACCTACATCATCCTCGTTTTATACTTGTCATCTATACCCTCCCCTCTGTTGGGAATACATTTCAAATATCAAACAGTTTATTGAATTTCCTTCATAACGACCCGCGTGTTGAAGTTAGGTTTATTATGCAGCGTTGAATTCATATAGCGTCACATATCATATCCATACGTGCCAAACATCGAAACACAAACATAAAATACACACCACATTGCGAGTCTATAACTTCGCGCCCTTAACCATATAATCATCGCAAAAGTGTTTTTTTTTGTGTTTGTTCCCATAAAAGAAAACGATTTCTAAGTCAACATAAATAACCCACATACAAGAGAGCCCACACTCATTGAAACTATACAAGGGAAATGGAAAAATAACGCCACGCCGTCAATGGAAATAAAAAATAAAATACAAAATAAAAAAAACGGTACCAACAAGATGATAGTGTAGTATAGTACATCATTTCCACTTTTCTCCTTTCACAGTTGTTGAGCTCAACACGCTTTTCTGTCAACAGCGGTGCGGCAACGACACCGCCGACGAAGCTCTATCAAGGTGACACTACAACATTTTTTCTTTGACTCCCAGAATAGTGTTTTGATGAAACAATTAAGCCGGCCAAATATGATACTCTTACTGAGGAAACAGGGCTGGATTTAAACAAATGAAGCTGATTACTTTCGAAGCTTTTGCATTAAAGTAAAACCTTTGGGTTAAGGTTAGTACGTTTCGCTGCCGCGCTGCAGTGAGCCAGAGAGAAGGTATCGAAACATAGCCTATGCCACCTAAAAAAATATTAAACAAAATGTTTCCTTCAAGGGCTACTACTGGCCCTTCTGAGGAAGTCAAAAATCTCATCTTACTGCCTGAACAGAATGGAAGGCGGAGCAGAAATAGATGTCAAAAATCTTGCAGCTGCAAGAGTGGAACAAATTTTAACATTCACTGCAGCATTTTTGACATCCATTGCAGCAGTGTCTTCCATTCTGTTCAGGCAATTACCCGTTTGGATTTATCAGAAAATTTAAGTTCTCCTCCAAACTTGAAACATACAGCACGGACATAGTAAAGGAATGATTAACAGTTGTAAGTCACTATAGGCCTTGGTTTCCTGATATAGCCGTTATGACACCAAGTTTTATTATTTTCACAGTGAAGAAAAGCACGTAGAACTTTAAGGGCCAGTTTCTCAGTGAGTGATCAACTTATTCTCGAGGGTAAACTTGAGTTAACTCTAGAAATGAGTTTTTAAGTCAGTTTGAAACCTAATTTGGTGAGTTAACTCACGGATCAAATTAAGTGCCATCTCGATTTCGATACTGAAAGTAATTATCAGTTCAATTAATTCCGTTTTGGTGCCATCTCTATTCCGATGCGTGGAAGAATAGTATCCATAGTGTCACACTTTGATGGCCTTAGATTTTTGACAACTGAAAGATCTATTTTCAGTATTAGCTAACTTTGATTTAACCCAGAGTTAACCCTTCACTGAAAAGTTGGTCCTAAGAACCCGAATACTAATTTGTATACTTTGAAGTCTCAACAACTAATGGCAAGGCCCTCACCAGTTTTCATTCATTCTCTCAAAAACTTAAATACACCCCTGTTGCGACAGAAGCACCTTTTCCTTTTGATATCCATCACTCAAAGAAGAAGTCAAAAATGGAATACTTCCATATCCGCTCCGGACAATATTGTTGCCATTGACTTCTATTCCATTTAAGTTGCTATCCACTTTAACGTTATTGCCCATAGAAGTCGAAGAAAACAACAACCAACAAGATATATGAGAGAGTTTGCGTTTTGTTTGTGCAGTACTTCAAGCCATTTAACAGTTTGACAAAAAAAGATAACACTGACACTTTGCCAAGTCTGTAAGGTGAACACAACTCAATCAAGGTGGGACGACTTTATAGAGTGCCATTATTTTGTCAGTATATGAGCTTGAAACACACTCAGGGGATTATCTATGGGATATGGGGCCCAACGGCTTCAGCTTTCATGGCCATCAAATAAAATTTTGTACCCCAAAGGTAAACAACAAAACTATGTATATTGCCTTGGAGGATAAGTTTAGGGCGTATCTCAGTTGGTACAATAAACAACTTTCTACCAGATTCTATTTTAATGCCAAAACTTTAGGATGCCTAGAAGCTTTTTTGTGGGAGAGATAAAAGAAGATGTTAAAGCTGATAATAGGTACCTAACACAGCTTGAACAAAGTAATATTTCCGCCTTTGAGTGCAATCTGAAAATATGGGATAAGGCTTGTAACTACATGTATGTATTAGCTGAATGAATGATAAGGTACACAATTATTGGCTTCATTTCAAAAGGGTAGTAATAAGATTTTATGGAGGAATATAAAAACTAATGCCAATTGCAGTAGAAAATTTCTGTATCAAAATTGTTAAATTATAAATGAATTAGTAAAATTTGAATAAACAAGTTGTTGAAATTGGGGATAATCATGAAGATTCAAGACATTAAGGTTTTTTATCCGAATTTTGAAACATTTTATTTAACGACAGAGATAAGTGACAAACACAAAATTTAGCTGAACTGCTTTTTGAATGAGTTATAAGAGTTTAGACAAGACCACCCAACACCTCGCTTTCAATTGGTATTTGGTAGAGTCTTCTCCGCTAAGATATGTGTGATGTACATATTTGTATATCTTGAAGTTGTAATATAAAACAATGATACTTAATTTATAATATTTGATGCATTTGCAAAGAAATTTGAAAACCTACCAAATTAAGTGTTCATTCCACGCATTATCATTACTCATGTGGTGACGCGATGCTCAGGACAACAATTCTACCTGCATGTGATGCATAAATATCACAAACTGTATAATATAATAACATAATTGTACAATCAACCACAAAATATTTGCATGCAAATCAATAGACACACTAAGAGAGTCTAGGGTATGTGCCCTGGCATTTGTAACAAATATCATAATCATCATCATCATCACTTAGCCAACCGTTAAAATTGAATTCATGGAACGAAAAGGGGGCTGCTATCTTAACTGAAACACCATATGCTATCTCAATTGCCACCATCACCATAGGTTGGGATGTATGCACATATGACAGCGATAACCGTATCAAGTCATCACATCATATTTTTTCCACGTTGTCATCGGTCACCGTGTTTTGTAACAATGACGGAGCAACACACACATCCAGCACGCATGCATCAACTGAGTGAGTGCACTGCACGAGATAATGCCTGCTGGCTGCTGATGGTTACCTGAATCTAAATCTGGTGAACTGTTCCGATTCGTTTAACGCCTGTGAACACTTTCCGGTATATAGCAAAATATAGCTGTCACGGCACTGCACTCCTATATAGCTTGCTCCATCACACTATACGGTTAACCACTGTATGGCAGTATGTTACTGTAATCACATTTCTGCTGCATTAGAATATCAAATACAGCAGAGCACCAGCAACATCATCATCGTCATCATTATCTTCTTCATCGCATCCACCTATCGCGACAAAACCAACCATCTCGTTCATCATAATATTGTTTGTTGTGGCAGCGCCATGCACTGTCAGCGTTTTCGTTGAAATGCTAAGTGCTTTCTCAGCTGTAATGGTCAGTGATGCTGCTGCATGTTAAAGACATAAGTAAAATTTAAAATTTTATTCACATTTCGAAAGAATATTAAATGTCCACACCAAAATTTAAGTAGGTAATATGTAATTTTTTGCTATGCCTATTGAACCTAAAGTCCTTAGAATCAAACCTGGGTTCTATGGCACTTAGTTGGGAAAAATAGAAGGATCGAAAATAATTTTACTCATTAAATCCCACACGTGGCACCTAACTGAAACTAGGTTATAAAAAAAAGAATGCATATTTTCAAGTAGTCTCCAACAAAACAACGAAATATGTACAGTTACGAAAACATGGTAGAAAAACATTCATGGACTCTCCATCAGCAATTTCATAAATACGCAAAAAAATGACAAAATGAAAAATAAACAAACATATAAAACACAAATCTAATTTTTCCACACTTATTGTGTCCAAGCAATTAATTTTATGCGAAAGAAAAGTGGAGACTTTTCTAAATAATTTGCTATCAGCGTAGGTACCTATGTGTTCTGCATAACAAAAAACAGATCGAAGTTTTGTATGCTCTTTTTTATTTTGCATTTACCAGGCTTAAAGCATTGTACATAATTCCTCGTTAAAGCCTAGTACGCAGATCGAGTTTTATCTCTACATTTTTTTTCTCAAGACAAATTCTAAAGGTGTAGAGATAAAAACTAAAGTCAAATGAGAACAGTAGCGTGCGTAGCTAGAAATAAAAAAAATATAAATTCCTTCAACTGCCGTAAATTTTAAAATTTTAAATACAGAAATTAAATTTTTTCAAAGCATTTGAAGAGCAAAAAAAATTAATCGCCTGCGCTTGATTTTCACCTGATTTAAAACAATATAATGAGTATTAATGAAAATACCTCTAAAAGTAGTTTGTTTTCAGTTTTATACTTCTTTGGAAAAAGTCGATTTTATGGTAATTTGGTAACATTTGGATCAAAATAAACTTTTTTCGTCAAAATATTGTTTGTCCCTCATCTGTCAAGCTATTAACTGTCAAATTGGCTTCAATATCGGATTAAAAAACTTCTAATAATTCAAAAAGGTTTGAAGTTTTTCTACTTTTCGGATTTTAGGGTAATTGGTTGACATTTGAATCAAAATAAACTTTTCTCGTCAAAAAATACTTTGACTCCCACAAGTCAATCCATCAACTGGCAAACTGTATTAAACTACGACTGTGATGTCGATTAATTAAAAAACCTTTAAGAATTCCAATTTTTTTAAGTTTCTTACTTCTC
Source organism: Dasysyrphus albostriatus (assembly GCA_946251815.1). Taxonomy (NCBI): domain Eukaryota; kingdom Metazoa; phylum Arthropoda; class Insecta; order Diptera; family Syrphidae; genus Dasysyrphus; species Dasysyrphus albostriatus. The sequence continues at coordinate 148,692,325 of OX276336.1, forward strand.
GGGAAAAAAAATTGGATCAAAATTAACTTTTTCCGTCAAAATAATTCAGTTTGCTCACTCCAACTCGGTCCAACCCAGCTTGTAAATTTGGTTTTTCTTATTCAAAAAATATATTCCTAATCTATATGTAGCCGTTTTGTACCCTTCTCCATTAGCTACGCCACTGACTGATTTAAAACAGCTGTTTTATATATTCTATTCTTATTCTTATGTCATCATTTTCCTTACGCATTTTATATTTTATTTAAGTCGTGCATTCTCTTAATAATGGAATAAATGAAACAGGGAGATGATTTTAGTTTATAGAAAGCGAATAAAACATAAAACGTCACAATTTGTCCGGAAAAAAAAGTGGAGACTATTTTTATCTTTTCACGTTCAGCGGTTACAACTGTCAAATTTTGTCCTGGAGCTGCATACTGCTTGAAAAAAAATCCGAGATAAAATTTGTCCTGGGAAAAATTTTATATGGGAGATAAATTTTGTCTCGATCTGCGTACTAGGCTTTAAGTGAACAATCGCCAATGTGGAGAATGATTTTTTGACATTTCTAATGGCTGATTTACAAAGGTGCGTTTACGTTCGCGATGCGTATGTTACATTTAACAAGCGTTACGGTAGCGTCAAAATTAAACGAGAACAAAACTCAAACTCTTTTTCAACACAAGATGGCCACATACCTAAATCAATAATCAAAAAGTCAGAACGCATGCAAAAGTTGAATAATTTCTACTTTTGCGTTGCAGCTGCTTACATTACGTTGGTTTGTGTACTTACTAATGGATGCAGAATCGTAACATTATGCTCAACGCGTCATTGTACAAACTAAACAGAAATTCCCATACCTGAACTTTAGCGTTGACAGACAAATCTCTTAACGCAACGCCCAACGCGGCGATGTAAATCAGCCATAACTCTAATAGACTTGCGAATGTACAGTGGACGTTTGACGTTCAAGACCACAAAGCCTCAAATGACTAGCCAAATATAAAAATTGAAAATGAAAACTCTCCACTATTGCCACCTCATAGTTTCAAGAGCACGTTCATGGTTTAACAAAAATGCTAATTTTGTATGGATTCACAACATCATTCACAAATATTCACTTGGTTAAAAAAAAAATTGGAATATTAAATATATCTAAAAGTATTCTGCAACTACAACACCAATAGCTTCAAACGCTACTTTTCAAAAATAAAAACATAAAAATCTTACAACAAAAAGACTCAATTGGCAACACTTTTTTTTCAATATTCACCTAGATAGATCTGAATTTTTAGCGAAGCACTCGCGATGTTATCTTTGCTCTATTTTTTTCCTCCTTCATTTAAATTCAAGCCAACATCTCTCAATCTGTGAAATTCATAAAAAAAGCTTTCTCGCAGAGCAAACTTCTGATCACATAATCAGCCTCACAAATTGAGTTTCCAATGTACCTATCTACCTTTACCTATACCAGTGCCGTATATTTTCTCCCTAAACAACTGTCGTCAATGGATGGTAGAAGATGGATTAAGGTACGACCACATGTGAATGACTACATACCCAACCCACAAGCTACACACGGTACCGATCAAAATGAAAATCACACTTTGCACGTGTTCCATCATAATATCGAAGGCAATTTGAGAGCAGATGCATTTCAGTAGAATTTGGAGAATTGGATGTACACGTATAGATTAGCTGTAGCAGATATTTTAGCCATTAGTCCTGGCTTAGGGGATTGTGTATTTTATTATACCTACCTCTGGCAAAATATAAACCTTCTTTTTTGGTATATTCAATAATAAATTGAAAGGTGATTTTAACGCTGTAGATTAAGTTAATACCAATAAATATATAGGGGAAGGTACATAAATTTTGTAAGCAAATCTGGGATTTCGACTAATATACATCCAGCAACATGATGATGGAGTATTTATGTTCTTTTATCGACATATTTTTAGATTTTGTCCAAATGATTAACATTTAGTAAATTTACATAAATATGCTTGGTTGGTGTTTCTAAAAAAAATCTCTCCCAACAGTTTCAAAGGATTTGATTAAGTTGTAAAAGGCATCTATTAAAATTTAGTATTTTAACACAGAGACTTCAAACAAAAGATTTTATTTTAAATTTCTATACCAACAATACTTCCTACCGCAGTTTTTTCCCTGAAACTAATGTTATGGACGTAAGCGACGTTTATTTTCAGCTGGAAGACAAGCGCCACATGCCACGCAGCTCATTAAATAAACGGCTCTCTAGTGCAGGAAAAATTTCTTGGAAGAGTGATATCTGGAAATGTGAAATTGGCCGCGTAGATCGTAAGATTTACTTCTTTAGATATTTTTCTTTGGGGCAAAGTCAAAAATAAAGTTTACGCAAAAGCACCGACAAAATTGATGCATTAACTAGTTTACAAATTTTCTACACCTATACATGTAAAACAAATTCATAGTTCTGTGCGTAATATTACCATTTTTCGAGAGATATTTCAAAATTAGAAATTGAGTCATCTAGTTTGTGCAATGAGGTGAGGACTAGAAATGTACAACACTTGTCGGGCACTTCAGAAAGACGTGGTACTCTGGGGTAGAAATAAAGGGTGTTCTTTTTCATAGAGATTTGGTTCTAAAATTGGTAAAATTGTTTCTAGTGATTTTTAATTTGACACCTGACTATAACTAATTTAATTTAATTTACTTCCCCATTTAACCACTTCAATCAAAACAGCTAATCCTGATCGAAAAAAAAATATCAAAAAGGCTCATATGCTCGAAATTATTTTTAAACGCTAATGGCCAGTAAAATTATTTGTATGTTTGATTTAATTTTAAAGTTGTTCACTACTAAAAGAAACACCCTTTATAACTAGAATAATACATCAAAATAACAAGGTAAAATTGTTTGACAGGTCATTGAGTTGTGGATTATTTACATAGGTGTTCATGTGGACAAGTTTTTGTAGAATAATGAGGTAAAAGATACCATGGGTTAGTAACGCGATGAGACAGGAATCTTATTTATGTCTATCAAAAGCCTTTTCTTGATTATTTGATATTCAAAGTGACAATTATTTGTGGGCATTCTGTGTTTATATATGTACAATTCTAGTACAGTATTGTAGTAACGGGTGATTTTTTAGCTGGTTTGGTTTTGGCAACACTGGTTTTGACAGCTGACGTGTGTTTAGTACCTTGTGTCACTGTCAAACAGCTTCAGTTTGGTTTGCAATTTAACCATGGATCGTCTTACAAATGAACAACGCTTGCAAATTATTGAATTTTACTATCAAAATTCGTGCTCGGTTCGAAATGTTCATCGCGCGCTGCTTCCATTTTATGGTCGGCATTCTCGACCTTCTGAGCAGTCTATTCGGAAGATTGTGACCAAATTTCGCACCAAATTTACTTTGTTGGACATTAAACCACCAACACGTTTACGTACTGTGCGTAGTGAAGAAAATATTGCGGCCGTATCAGCTAGTGTGACAGAAGACCGCGAAATGTTGATTCGGCGCCGTTCCCAGCAGTTAGGCCTTTGTTACAGCACTACGTGGAAAATTTTGCGGAAGGATTTGGGCGTAAAGCCTTTTAAGATACAGCTGGTGCAAGAACTAAGGCCAGCCGACCTACCACAACGCCGAATTTTTGGTGAATGGGCTCTTGGAAAGCTGGCCGAGGATCCGCTTTTTTATCGAAAAATTGTGTTCAGCGATGAGGCTCATTTTTGGTTGAATGGGTACGTAAATAAGCATAATTGCCGCATTTGGAGTGAAGATCAGCCAGAAGCATTGCAACAGCTACCAATGCATCCCGAAAAAGCCACTGTTTGGTGCGGTTTATGGGCCGGCGGCATTATTGGGCCATATTTCTTCAAAGATGATGCGAATCGCAGCGTTACTGTCAATGGTGAACGCTACCGAGCGATGATAACAAACTTTTTTTTGCCCGAAATGGAAGTTCTTGACTTGCATGATATGTGGTTTCAACAAGACGGTGCCACATGCCACACAGAACGCGAAACAATGGCGCAATTGCGAGGCGAGTTTGGTGAACAGTTAATTTCACGTTTCGGACCGGTCAATTGGCCGCCTAGATCGTGCGATTTGACACCAATAGATTATTTTATGTGGGGGTATGTCAAGGCTAATGTCTATAGGGACAAGCCCGCTTCGATTGACGCACTGGAAGCCAACATCCATGCATTCATTCGTGAGATACCGGCCGATATGTGTGAAAGAGTATGCCAAAATTGGACTCAGCGGATGGGCTACCTGAGACGCAGCCGCGGTCAACATTTGCATGAAATTATCTTTAAACATTAAATTGCAAGGTTCAAACTATCGATTCAAATAAATATTTCATTCATTTTTTCGAATTTTTTGTGTTTTTTTTTTTTTTAAAGTTCTAAACCTCTTAAAAAATCACCCGTTATATCCATTTGTTCGATAAATTGAGAACCATATGCGAATCCAATTTGTTATTGAATATGAAGGAAGCAGCGATTTTTTGAGCACAAATTATTGTCAAATATTTGCAATGCAAATATGTCCATATAAGCTCATATTTCGACTTAAATAATTTATTGAGCTCTAGAGACTAGACAATTAATTCATACAAGATATAAGCAAGTTTTATATGCGTATTGCGCATCACAGTAGTTGCAAATTTATTTAAGTATCTAAAATGGAAAATCCTATAATTACCAAAAAGCAAGTTCTAAATTCCAAACCAAATGAATGGTTTTGCCTAAGCAAGCTCTCTGTATATAGTTTTCCACCTTATGTGGTTTTCAAAAAAGCATTACCCAGATGTACTCTAAATTACACTAATAGATTTCCAGCGCTCGAAGAATGTTTGCCATTAAAATAAATTTTGCGGGCTACCATAGCTTTATAGCATCATTTGGCGGTGGCAACGGCAGTGGCGTACTTACATTTCCGTTGCCACAAAATCCTTTTTGTCATAAATCTAATTTTCTACACTCTTCTTAAACTATTTCGCCATATCGCATTACAAAACAAAAAACAATAAAAAAAGAAAAACCGAAAAATAAAAATCTTTTAAAAACTTTTCATGCTTTACATTAGCCAAACATACAGACGGAGGACATCCGAAGGGAATTAAGTGGTATTTTGTTCAGTTTCCTGCGTTCTATACTTGCACACAATAGTAAACTCCAACAACCCCTTTGAGAGAATTTTTTTTTGCATGTCTCTTTATCTCTACAAAATGTAAGCTATTCTCTTAGGTCAATTAATTATATCTTAAGTTGTCTAGTGTTCTACTTTTTTGTATGGTTTTCTTTCACAAATTGTAAGGCAGTAGTCAGAAAGCAAAAAATGTCTAAGTCACCATGCTCTTTTTTTCTATATACAAAGACCCTTCGTCACGTTCCATAAAAACATGAATGCCAACACTTTTCCGGATAGAATTATTTTAACACAATGATCTGGGGTATCAAATGCCGGAGTTAGGAACCAAAATTCAGTAAGGATGTTCATGATGTGGCATAATTTTTGATGAAATAAGGATGCAAAAATGGCATTTAGATTTCATATAAATAAAGAGATATGAGTCATGGGTTCATGGAATTTACAATCGTGTTAGATTGAGAGATAATTTATTATATTTTAATAAGTACTAAATAGCATGCACCCTTAAAAGCTTTCATGAAACTTGGTTAAAAAAATTCTTGAAGCGAAAATGCTTTGAATTTTTTTTCTGTTGAAAAAAAAAAAAACAGATTGTAATGTTTGGGTTCTTTTGAAGGTCGGTAATTCGTACATATTTTACTAGGATTTGTATCTATTTATTTTATCTTGTCAAACCCTTTTTTAATATTTTTCTTAATACTATTTACAGTTGTTATATATAAATGTAATAAACAGTAGCTCGCCTGTTCGAAGTAAGGTCCTTACTGCCCTTTATCTTTTCATTCTAAATATGTAACTTTTTAGTCTATACTGTACCAAAATGTGGCTTCCATTCAACACGAATGTATCATAATGAAAATGAAATATTTTTTCATTCGCATGTTCGTAGATTCCTCTTATCTCCGTTTTCTATATGAATATAAAACTATATCTAATATCTCCTCCCCTCCTGTTTAATCTCCTGAAAGTTAAAATAATTCTAATTCAAACTGTTTTCTTCCTGGAGGTTTGTTTAAACTTATCCATGGTTAATTTGATGTCTAACTTTGAATGTGGATTCCTCTTTTTTCTTGAGTTTAGTGTGGGTTGAAAAAGAAAATGCTCAACAAACTGAAACTTATTTCATTGAATTCACTTCCATTTTTGCAGCCTTTAAAGTGAAAGAGTTCCTATTTTTAAAAATATGATAATATCCGATTTCTAAACACTTAGAGACATACGTATCGAGAAAAGTTGTACTTAATTTAACATTGTTCATAAGAAAAACTGCATGTCTTTATGTGATCCGCTTAAAAAATCTCCTACTAAACTGGAAGGGAAAAAGGGCTTTCTAGAGAAATGAGAAACTAAGAAATGCTTTTACACCTTCTCAGTATCGGATTAAGATATTGACTACTTCTATTATTTCTCTAAATGCTCTCTTGTTTGCAGAGAATTTCGAGATTAAGTCAAGTTATTGGCCTTGAGATCATAGCACCACCTAATGCAGCAATGCTTCTGCCTATCTCCAATCCACATTAATTCGAAGACTATTTTGTCTAATGAAAGCAAATATTAAAGTCAGAACTTCATCGGTAATGGTATAAGGTCATACCATATGCCAATTTTTTTATTGTTCAATGTCGTTGCTTACTTTCAATAGAATTTGACAGTAATTGATGGATTGACAAATATTAGACGAACTATATTAAGGCAGATAAAGTAAATTTTGACGAACTATATTAAGCCAGATAAAGTTAATTTTGATCCTAATGCAAACCAATTAACCTAAAATTACCTTTTTCAGGAGCAGCAAAAAAAACTATTTGACTACTTTTACCTATGGATTTGTTGAGTTTTTTAATCCATCCAATCTGTTTTTTTTTTTTTTTTTAATTTTGATCAAATTGGATTCGATCAAAATTGGTACTGTATTGAATTAAATCCATCAAATTTTGAGATAATAAATTTCTCAATGAAGTCGAAATGAAAATTGAATCAGAATTGAGAATGATTGAAACTTGAAATGATCGAATCATTTTGGAGATAGATTCTTGAAAGATCCGATCATTTGAAATGAACGATTAACACAGCTCTTAGGCCCAAACTCGTTTGATGTGCAATGCAAGATTCTTTAAATCAGTAATATTCAAACATTTAAAAAAAAAAACATTGTACATAATCCTTAAAAATCAATATCTGAATTGGACAACATTTTACTTCAACGAGATAAAGTTTTCATTTTCACATTTGCACGATCATTTTTTGTTTAAAAAAATTTCTCTAGGGAGAATTTGTCTTAACCTACTAGTATTTTTTGTTGGGAGTTGGTGGCCCAGAAGTTGCAAGATAGCATCCACAGTACTTTAAAATAACAGTCTAGGACACACCAAAACGGGTTTAATCTATCATGGAAATTGAATACCATTCTTATACATGGAAATTATGAAAGAAAAATGTTTTAAAGTATGAAATATAATATTTAAATTAGCTGAAACAGCTCTTTTAATAGTTTGAGCTATAAGGTGAAAAAAGAGAAAAGAGAATTCTTGATCAAATATCGTCGGCCTTCTGTCAAAACCTCGTTAGTTGGTGTTGAAAAACTGATTAGAAACTAGAAGACTCACAAAATAGGTTTAAGAGTTAATAAAATAGGATTCTTAAACCGTAAAAGGTTTTAAAACTAGCTGATGGAAACAAAAGGAACCATGATACAGTGACGAGACATTGATATTTTTATTCAGTGATTTGTTTGATGTAAAATACGTTAAAATGGCATTTTAAAACTTACGAGGTTTTGACAGAAAGCTGACGATATATGTAATTGTCTTAAAAAAATATTTTTTTGTATATCAAATTTTAGGGATAAATTTTGGTAAGCAAATCTTAAGTTTTTATACATGTTACTATGAAAATGAAACTAAAAAAAAAATTGTTAATCCATTTTTGAGGTATCGATTTTCCAAACAAAAATTAAAAATATGTAAAAAAATTATCTGAAACCGTTCAGCCACTAGTGAAAAAACTCAAAATAAAAAAAGAACTTTCAATCAGAGGAACTTTTAATGGCTGCTAAGTGAATTTTTTTCAATTCTTGGTAGCAAAGTCACACTAATTTTAGGTAGGTATTTTACGGTATTTTAACATTTGTATTCCATACCGTTTTATTTTCGTAATCTTGTTAATTTTTTTCTTAAAATAGTCTAGAGAATGTTAAAAAATGAGTTTCAATAAAAACGTTTATGTAGTTTTCAAAATTTTTGATTTTCAAAAAAACAAAGAACATTTTTGAAAATCCGAAATTTTAATTTTTTAATTTTGATTAAAACTTTTATAATTTTTAGAAGCATCAGATATACCGTTTTGAAGAAAATCTGGAATAATAAAATTGTACTGTGGGAGGTACCATTAATAAACATTTTCTGAAAAATGTGTTTCTATCCAAAGGTAGCCTTTACTTTAAAGAAATTTATTAATTTTTCAATTTTAGAGAGAGAAATAAGATTTTGTAAATGTGTGAGACAAAAAACTATGTTATAATAATTTTTGCTTCTAAGAAAATTAAAAGAAAAAAGTGTGTGGAGTCATCAATATTTTGTACGTTCTTACTTCAGAGCAGAGGTGATTTCAAAATTTGAACTATGAATACAATTTTATCATCCCATCTCTGGGTACTGATAAATGTTTGTTTGAATAAATCCTTATTGCCTTGGAGTTTTCAGCTAAAAAGTCATGTGGACTGATAGTGAATGGTGATAAAGTGGATTTCACTTCTAAAATTCTGGGTGTTTAGGTACGAGTATGTTTGTTGCAATTTTACGTGTGAAAATTCTCATCCTCATATCCTATGTACACATACACATTCATTTATTCTTTAAAATAAAAGTGTATTTCTTGAAATGTTCTCTTCGATCATCATAGATAAATATTTCTTTTCAATAAAACTCAATTAGCAGAAATAATATGAAACATTACCCAAGTTTCGATAAAAATCAATGAGAAGTAAATGTTATGCATGCTGTTACAAATTTTTCGCCACCAACACAGCCTATTTAAAAATAAAAACACAAAATAGAAAGAACAAACAATAATATTCAAACAGCAGGGTAGTTTCTAGTACAGGGCTGTCGGTATGTGCACTAAGGGAGCATTACTGACTGAGAAACTCTTGAAGAAGATAGTTATTTATCATAAAAGGTATGATAGGTGAATCACCAAATAAGTAAAGTTAATTTCTTCAAGAAACTAAAACAAAACTTTTATGGGCTTGCCACCATTTTAAGTTGTGGTGGCAAAAATCAAGGAAGAAATCTCCTTATATCTTATCACCACTTATTCCACTACCTTAGTCACGTGTATGGATCAATACGAAGTGAATTCTAAAGAAAATGGATCATGCTTGAAAAGGTTTTCACCAAAAATAGGTTTCGTCGTATCTTTGTTTTAAATAAATCTATTGACCTATGCTTGATTCGAAAAAAAATCGTTCGTTGTCTTTGCTAAAATAATTGAATCAAATTTTTGCCTTGTGTCAACGTTCTGATCTGCTATGCTTTTAATTTTTAGTTCATTTTTGTAACCCTTGATGGACAAATACCTCTTTCTCCTCTTCAGAAGGAATTATTCTCCCTAAATATTTTTTTGACGACAGCCCTGTTCTTCAGTCGAATATTCTAACAAACAAAAAACCATCGACCTGGCTACTCAGGCATCAGATGAAATTGGTTTAGCAATCGTGTGAGGTGTGATCGGCAGGGGTAATGGCAATGTTCAGCACACAATTTCGGGTCTCTGGTGGCATAGCGTATCGTCGTCGTTGTCTTCATCGGCTCGTCGTTGTGGATGTCGCCGTGCAGTGCGGGGCTGAATACCGAACTATAATAAATTAGTTCGACGCGGCGAGCGACGGCCGGCGTCGTCGTCGGTCGTCATAGTCGTCGATTTGCAGGTGGTAATGGCGGCGTGTCGGGCGTGTGGGGCCACGAAATAACATGCAATTTTGTCTAACATTTGGCACTTTGCATTGATGTTCTGGGAAAATAACAAAGTTTATGGAAATTGTAATTATTGGAAATTAGTTGATGCTTTCGCTTTGGAATTTGTTTTTGTGGATTGCTGGGAATGGAAATGAGAATGAAAATATGGTATTGGGATGGAATGTGTTGTTTAGGTGCGCTATTGCAAATATTTTCGTGGTAATAGTTTTTAATTGATCTGCGGGAATTGTTCGTTCGTTGCTAATATGTTGATGTGAAAATGCTATTTGAATAATATTAAAATGTTTGTGTAAATTTTTTTGAATGTTCGCAAATTGGGGCAAATAAAATGTAAGCTATTTATTAATTGCGGGAACCTAAATACATAATTTGAATAAATTTAAGTTGAATAAACAAAATATTGCAAGAATTAACTTGGTTGTATAGAAATTTTGTTTTGGTATTGGATAATATTGGGTAGAGGTTCATTTTACGAATTGTACAGGTACTCAAGTATTTCATTTCACTTAAAATAAAGTTTTGTAAGATCATAAAAGAGTTACTAATATCGGTGTTGTTTTTGGAAATATTATCATAAAAAAACACAGTAAGGTATAAACAGTTGAATATATGAACTAACCTGAAAAAAAGAAAATAAAAGATTAAAACTTTGTTGATTCTTATTTACGGCAAAAACATTTAACGATTTCGCACTATGTATTTAAAGTTTAATAAGTTTTGCATGATAAATGTATCAAAAAATAAGAAGAGATGAAAAAAAAAACAATTTGAAACCTTAAGAGTCGCGAGTGTTGCTACCAAAAAAACCCCTAAGGACAATTCGTGCAAATTTTAATTTGTAGCTCAGAAGTTTTAATTTTCTGATTTTTGTGGATTAACTGAGGTAAGACAATGATGGTACAAGAATGTTATTGGCTACTTCCAAGTGCTTGAACTTTGAATTATCGGTGAACCAAATTCTGAACCACGTTTTGGGCAACTGGTTCTAAGATATTTTCAGAAGGGCGATATAATTCAATGTTACCAATTGGTTATAATTATATTAGATCTTTATTCTAGAAAGTAGCCATAAGTCAGTCAGCAGACATCAACAATCACGGTAGATAATGTTGCCCACAGAAAAGTACGGATTTAATTATGACTGTATTGAACTGCACGATTGTTGAGATTCTGCAGCCGATGTATAAAGCTAAATATATATACTTACATAAAATTCTTTGAACTTAACGAAGACCGAGAAGGCTCTGAATTGTGTACCGAAATTTAATCTTTCAGCTGGAACCGTGAAGGTTGGTCAATGAGAAGGCTTATCTTATAAAACAAGAGTGGTTTTTTATAATATTTGTCCACTATAAATATTGTTGTTTTATTTGTTCCGACGACTTTTCTTTCCATCTCAGAAAGTGAAGGTTTCAGGATAACTTCCCTGAGCTAGGATACAATGACAATAAAATATTTCGGACCTCTAGCAGTAAATATATGTAGGTTTATGTTTATAGCGAATTCTTATATAGAAAGCATTAAGCAATTCCTTTCAACCTAAAGGCCTAGTAGGTACGCTGCTGATGCGAAATAATTGTAAGTTGGTCTCCAATAAGAAAGCAAAAATGGTGACGAAAATGAAACGGGAAAATATTCATTGACAGTTGCACAGCAAATTCAAAAAAAATAAATGCAAAAAAACTACAGGCATGCTGAGATGAAAGAAATAACAAAAATAAATACGAAAAACACAAATTTCACTTTTCCGCACACAATAAATCATCAGGGTAATTAATTGTGTGCGAAAAAAAGAGTGTAGATTTCTTCAAATACTCTGCGTTCTCCACAACGAATAGTAGAACTAAATTTTTTTTTATGATTTTGTTGTGTCATTTTTGAATGGGGTTTTCGTTTCGCATCAGAAGCGTACTAGGCCTTAATAACAAATTTGTAAAATTAAAAGAAAAAAATTTAAAAAAAAAAAAACTGAATATCTATATTAATTAAACCTTTAACTTATCAAAAACAAAATTAATTACTAAGTCCTTGAAATAAATCATCAAAATTATCGGGAATCCTTTGTCTCAACATCAAATTATCTTAATAGTATTTTCTTTGTGAACAAAAGAAATTCAAACCAATATCAAAAATTCCCCGAACATACCTCATTAAACATTTTTGCACAGTAATTTTCATAACATGAAAAGCTTTATTTATAACAATGACATTTTTCCTCAAGCTCCCTCATAGCAACATCCTTTTAGAAGTCTTATTAAATGCAAAAGAAAAACAATTTGTTAAACGTCCAACGCATTGTTGACTTTAAAATCAACAAAAACATCAAGACTGTTGTCGCTTGTCACACAAGCTTCTTAGTAGCTTAATCTTTTTTTTTTTTGTATTTCAAATGCAAGTATCATGCAGAACACAGCACGGCACCTATCTATCATTGTTATTTCAAGAAGACTATCCTCGTCAGGTCCAGTTCAGTTGTTTCACCCACACTATTTTCAAGCGATTAACTTAAGACAATTTTTCACAATTGTCATCATTCTGCCTCATTGGATCCACATCAAAGCCTCTATCGGTTTTTTTTGTGCTGTGGTATATATTTTAGCCCCAACCAATTGTTGTTGCCTCAAAATGTCACGAACAGCAAATATTATTTTTCAACCAAGGAGTTAAATTGAAATGAAAAATGAAATGCCCTTTCAAATACACGCAGTTATAGAGCGGTTGACTATTAATGTTGAATAGCTAACGAAGCGACAACACTATACGAGTAGAAGACGGAAAATAAACCCGGCTCACATCGGATTATATTCCTGACAGATTTATATGCTAAGATCTCTGTGCTGGAATCTCTGGTGGCTGGAGGATGAAATAACAAAGGTGCAAACGTGTATAAAATATCAATAGAATTTGTGCTGCCTCTTCATCTTCCATTATGGCAGCCATACACAAATTGGAGAGAACAACATACCAACAATCATACAATAGAACTACTTTGAGAAAATGTTTACCATAATTATGGCCAAAGAAGGACGATGTGAAAATTCCTAAGTAATGTGCACACAGGCATCAAAAATGCAAGCGATGCCATTGCAGCATATATGACAAGTATTATTGGTGTAATGCTGGGGCTGAAGCTGAACCTGAAGCATCAGCATCAGGAATCTCGTCATGTCCCGAGGAAGACATTTTTTTCTTCTTGACTGAGGCACCTACTGTGTTTGTGTTCGTCTTCATCTAAACTGCGGTCTTTCCTCCTGTTCTCGTAAATTCTTGCAGTAAAACATTCTAAGGATCCTTAAGTTGGGTTTCCTTCTTTGTCGCTGTCTCTCAATAAGAAGTGCATTCAATTCTTGAAATGATGCAGGAGTGGGGGAAAAAATAACTGCAAGCATTCGCGATTGCCAGCGACCTGGAGTGGTGGTGGGAGGGTGCTGTACCTCAGTACATATAACTCAAGTATGTAAGTACACCACCAGGAGTTGTCACTGTTTATTTATTGTGAAAAACTGAACGTTAAAAGGACTGTACGGCAATAAATTGCTGCTCCTTGAATTGTAAACCTTATTGCTAACCACATAACTGACAGATGCATGGCAATGTTCCGACGACCAACGACGACGCTATAGAGCCTTGACCTTCTTCAAGTTCCATCTATTTCTACTAGGTTCTTTGCATTGACAGTATATTAAATTCAGAATAATTCTCCCCTGCACTTTACTACTTATAGTGAATAGACATTTGTATGATTGTGTTTTATAAGTTTATATTCTTGCATGGCAAAAGAATTTCAATTCAATTACAGAGAGTCTGAGGAGTTTAAAAAAAAAGTCTTTTGAATTTCATTTTTATTTGCATTCTTATAAGACAAAGGAATTTTTCAATTTTACATCTTACTTTGAATGGTTAGCCCTATAAGAGAGAAGGACATAACCATTTATTACATTACACCAATCGAAGGAATCACAAATGACAAGAGATTAAATAAGATCTAGGTTAGAAGCTTTACAGGAAAAGATAATAAAAATATACATAAACCTACTCGAAGACTACTCGATCGATTAAGCTCGAACTTATGGTCAACGCAATACTGAAAAGGTTTATAAAAAGGTTAGAGATGTTTTAAGTCGGTGGTGCTTTGTGTTTATAATTTTTGGGTTTGTCAAAAAAGTTCAACATTTTTTGATTAACCTTTCTTATTCCTTAGATTATCAGCTAAACTTTTGTTGATTTATGAAACACATTCACGAAAAAATCTTAATCTCCAGATTCAATTTATTTTTTGTTTCCAAAACTGTATTCAAAGAATTAGAAGATACTAGAGCCCTTGATTATAGGCGGGTGATTAATTACACGGGTACCCGTGACCCGGGTACACGTGTTTTAAGGAATTGATACCCGTGTACTTTTTAAATACACACGTGTAAATAAAAATACACGTGTATTTTAAAAACAATTAATTAATTAATTAATTACACGGGTAACACGTTTATGTAACTAAACGTGCATTAGGGGGCTCTGGAAAATACCAAATAGTCAATTTAAGAGTTTCATCGTAGAAATATGAACTTGTCATCAAACAGTGGCGTTGACCAATTTTTCATAATATTGAAATTTATATGAAATTGAAAAAACTTAGCCTCTGGAGACTATTTACCTTTGACGCCATTGTACTGTTGATATAGACGTTTGAAATATTCATAAAATATTTATATTTCTAAAAAACTTGTTTTGCGAAGACAACAGTTTCAAACCCTAGGGCTTCAATTTTGTCATGAAATAGAACAACAAACAATATAATTCATTTTCTCTATTTGAGAGAAAAACACCCAAGTAACTTGTCCTCAAGCTTTAGGTAAGGCATACAATAGAAATATTTTTGTAGTTTTCTAAGAAATGCTATGCATTGTACTATTGTATCCCCAAAGGTCAAAGTGAACTCAATAAAACAATCATAAAATTCAGATTTTTTATTTATTTTTTTTTTGTTCAACTTCATTGATTTGTTTCAGGAAACTTCCTCGATTTAGTCATTCTCATCCATTGATTTTGAAAAGATTTGTGCTGAAAAAGAAAAAAGGGAAACCTTCGCTACTCTTTTTCAATATCAATTGTAAATAATCTCACGTTCGTTTTTATTAAATTAAAATAGAAATGAAAACGAATCGGAGAGTATCATTTCATCATCATCATCATCAACCAAAAGGATCCCAAGTGGAGGATGTATAATGCCAGTGGCCAAAATCGATGAAATCCTTTTGGACGTGACTTTCGCCTGCAGCATTGCAGTTCTCCCTGAACGTGATATTCATAGTAGCTGAAAATTAAAGTTTTCCTTAGGGCATCAGAGGATATATCCAAAGGGGTTACTTGGAGGTAGTTTTCTTGGCCTTCGACATGGTAATAAAACGAAGATAATATTTTGTTATTTTATATTTCTTTTGTATTCTAGAAATTTTTTTTTTCAAAAATGAATTTTAATTGAAAGCATATGTATGTATTTATGTTGGTCTTCATCGTATATTTTTTTCAGAAGTGTGAAAATGTAATGCTCGAAATCGTTGAAAGGACCTAGGATATAAATATCTTTTATTTCTGTTTACTCACAGGAAAAATGAAAAGAGATTTATCTATTCACAGAATTTTTTTTCTCTGAGGATAACAAGTGTAAGAAAACGAGTTTACTCTTGATATACATAAGTTTAACATCAATTTTTAACAAATGGGCTACGTTTATGGGTAATGCAAAAAACAGTTGCAATCACCAAAACATATCTATAGTTTTATAGAGATTAAAATGGATTACAAGGAATGCACAATGCAAACCATCATTTTTTGAATATTCCAAATGAAAGCCTTTTTTTGCTGCTTTTATCTTGGGTAAAGAGCACATGAATTATCTCATCAAGGGTTCTTTTTGAAAAGGAAAAAAATTCTTGTTCAAGTAGATTAAAGTTATATGTTTCAATAACTTGAACTTTGAAAGGCGAAAAGAATTCTAGGAAAATTGTGTTACGTTATTTTTTACTAAACGAAAAATACGCAATGATATGATATATATATGATTTTAGTGGAAAATTTAAATGAACAATAGAATAATTAATTTATGCAAATTAAAATGGAAATGGAAAAATGCTTATTTTTCTACGAATTGCCGGCAGATTAATTGTTTGAATAAAAATACGTATACATTTTTAATTCTTCATTTACATACATATTCTAATTATTATTATTTTAAAATATTTTACAACAGTAGAAAACTTGATAAAAAAAATGTTTAAATTTGGATTTTGTGTGTGAAAGTATGGATAAAATCAAAAATATACTTAAAAACATTAAGTTAAATAAAATAACAAATTGAAAAAAAATATATTTTGTGAAATATTTAGTTTTGGCTATAAATTAAGCAATTGGAAGACATTGTAAGAGTATTGCTGTTGTTGTTTTGTTTTTCAATATTTTGATTGATTTCATACTATGGTCACAGCTCAACCTACAAGCCTCACATTGGTCCCAAATGACTTTTTTCGATGCAAGAATCATATATTTTGAACACATGAAGATATTACTACTCATTTTTGTCTGCTTAAAAGGAAATTTCTAGAGCTATAGAAACGGTAAATTTTAAGAAAATTGGCTTACAGTTTTTATTTTATTTATTTAATTGACAGAAAAGGAGATTAAATAAAAATCTTAAAGCAGTCAATAATTTTGCAATTTTTATATTTGCAGGGTAAAAACTTTATTTTAAAAAATAAAATATATCACAGCACAGTTTATGAACCAGATTTTGAAATGTTTTCAGCAATAAACAATAATGTTTTTCATTTTGTGTATAGGGTCAATTTATCCTTAGGGCTATTGCAGTAATGTTAGTCATGTAAAATAGTGTAGAAAAAGCAAGTGGACGAAAACATTAATAGAATTAAGCCAAATATGTTTTTTATTTTAATCTATTTATTTATTTTAAATATAAAAAAATTAAACACAACGGCAGCAATTCTACGATGTCCGATTTAAAAAAATTGTTTTTGTAAATATTTGTTTGAAAAAATAATTATCTAACAAAAAAAATCAGAATATTATATATTAAAATTTTTAAATATTTTAAATATTAGAACATGATTTCACCTTTTGCGTTACTTAATTGTTTGAGGAAAGAAATAACTTAGTTAATTTGCTTTTAAGACCAAAATATACATATTACGTGTGTTCCTTTACTTTGATTTTATGTAATTTTTAGTTTATACTTGTGTCAATTTTTTTTTATATGAACTTTGACAGAACTTTGGACTTAAATGCGCAGAAACGCACAGATAATAAAAGAAATTAAAGTATAGGCACAGACCTATTATCACTAGGAGAACGTTTTTTTTTTAAATTCATCCCAAAGGTGCAAGAAATGCTACTCTAAACGTTGTCTGAATTTAAGAAGCTCTTAAAATCAAATCAGCTATCGTCAGAAATGTATATTCATACTTTTGAAGCTCTGCTTATATTCCAATAAGAAATGAAAAGCAAAAACATTTTAAAATAACATCGATTTACGACTATTGCATCTCATGCAAGTTTTCATTTTAAAAATATTTTAAAGTTAAGCTTTGACCTGCTTGAAATACATAAATGTAGTATAAGTATTTCAATTTCTTAAGTTGCCATACCTTTAAAAATCTTGATTAGACCGAGTAAAAATTGTGTCTTTAGATTTTAAATTCAAGATTTTACGTAACTCTACGTTCAAATGTATAGGTAAGGTACATATACTCAACACGACCACGCCAATGTATAATGACCAACAATTATTTTATTCTTTATTAAACTGTGACCTTGATCACAGACATTTCTGCACGAGCTTCATGCACTGGACACTGCAAGTATCATTTCTTACAATAGTCACAACTCACAACAAAATCGCAAGACTATGAGACTGTCGATATACATACATTGAATCAAGATTTTATTATAAAATAAGGTTATGATGGAAATAGGTACAGCAATAGATAGAATTCTTATTTTGCAAAATTAACAACAATAATTATTCTTAACAACCAAACTGAAAAATTATAAATATTTTCAACAAAACATTTTTTAAACCAATTTACGTTTAATTAAGAGTTATAATTCAGTACCTACTCAAAAACTAGACATACTTATGTAGAACTTTTTTTGCCGTGTTAAACTCAAAAATATATCTTTAAATATTATTTAAACGAAAACGGTCATCATTTATAGTATTTAAATATGCATGTTGTCTTAACTATCTTTTTATGTAATTATTAGACAATAATAATTCATAATGTCTTCTGCTTCAATCAAAAAATTGTTATTATTTTTATTATTTTTGCTTGTTTTGTTTTGTAAATAAAACCATTTCAATTAAGATAATTAAGATTCCATAGGATTTAGCTATTCTATCAAAGCACTGAATCATTAATACGGTTGACTGTCTAATAAGTATATCTAAGCCTGAGCTCTGCTAATTGCATAACATATATGTTTCCGGTCGTAGTAATTAGCTCATCGAGTGTCAGAGTTGTATATTATTGCATTCCAAACAAAATATCATTACTCATTGTCATTAAGAGCATGCCATGTAGACATGAACATGAACACATTATTTTCAATCAAATACAAAATTATGTAGGAATAAAATGTTTGTTTCTACACTTTTGCCCACTGATATTGGTGTATCCTTTGCAAAAAAAAAAAAGAAAGAAAAAAACCTGAATCTACCACGCGTCTCTGATTAATGCAACAAATATTCGTACTTTTGCAGATCTCACAGCTCCAGCACATGCAAAAAAGTGAAACTGGTTTGGAAAAAAACTTGTTTCAATTAAACTGTGGCTAAAGTTTTTATCAGGAACACATTTTATATGAAGTGCGCCTATGGACAGTTTATTTTTTAAGATATAAGCTCTGTTCGTTTACTTAAAAACCTATGTTGGCTTTTGAGAATTTTGATTTTTAGTCCACTTCAGTACTCAAGAAGTCCAAAATAAATTAAACGAGGTGCAAAATTGTTGGAAATTGAAAGATTTTGGAAAACAAACGAAGTAACATTTTTTAGCTTATACAAAATATCTTCAAATTATTGTATTTATATACAGAATACAGCATTCCCCTCATAAAGGAAGATATTATCGGTTTTATAACAGGCATTTCTTGTAAAGTAAGTGATAATGAGGCATATTGATAAATATTTTTTAGCTGTTACTAGGCACACGGACACCCGGAGTTTCAAAAAATTAAACTGCTTTTTTATCCAGTAACAACTTAAGTAATGTCTATGAATATTCTTCAATCACTTTAAGTCAAATAAATTTCAACTCGTTTAAAAATTCACAAAATTGCATTTCTAGTTTTCAGAAGAGGTAATCTTTAAGCCTTCACAAATCTAGTAGCGGCCCTGATTAACCTGGGTTCATGTTTATGTAACCAAGCAAAGAAAAATTTAAATCAATTTAAACTCTTCGTTATCTGCTCGATACTTGAACCAGCATAAAAAAATATAAATAAGAATATGATCAAAAGTAACACTCAGTGTGTTACTCAAAAATATGCGAATTTACGTAAGCATATGATAACTTCTTCCTTCTCATTCTAAATTTTCCTTCAATCTACATCTAATTGAAAACACACACATGCATGTTAGGATAACAAATCGGAAAAATGCTTCGAAGGAGAATTAAATTAAAGGACAGCAAAAATAACAAGCCCGACTATGTCACACGATTTTGCTCTTATTCTAATAATAATTGAGAAAATGATTAAACTATTTTGAATTTTTGAATTGTATTGAATTGAATTGAATTTAATTGAATATTAAATTGAATTGAATTGAATCAAATTAAATTGAATTGGAATGAATTGTGTTGTATTGTATTGTGTTGTATTGTATTGTAGTGTAACACATATATTGAACTGAATTGTCCTTAACTTAATTTAAAGTTCCTAAGCACAAACTTTTTTAGAAAGCTAACTGCCAACAATAAAATAAAGGGCAGATAAAGAATTCTTGGTTCCGAGCTATAGAAAAAGTTTGCAATAAAAGCACTAACACTAGTTTCAACTTTGTAAAATCTGTCACCTTTGTCTTTTACTGTCTGAACAGAATAGGAAACGGAGCTGGAATAAATGTCAAAAATTCTGCAACAAAAGTTAAAAATTGTTCAACCAACTCGGTTGCAGCATTTTTGACATTTTTTCGAGCCTCGTTTCCTTATTTTGGATACCTAAATATTTGGTGTAATGCGTTAAATTTTGCCAATAAGAGTTATACAGGGTGGGCCTAAAGTCACGCCTGTGTGTAAAAACTGAATCTTTTTTTTCTTGTTAATTATTATTTTTACTGTTTAATTTTAATATAATATTAGCTTTGTATGATATAAACTTTTACTATGCAAGATAAAATTCATCGATGCACAGGATTCTTAAAGAGGCGTTTTTCTTTTCAATTTCATCATGCAGGCATGACCTTTGGCCTACCCTGAAGAAAATCTCAACTTAAGTCTTTAAGGCAACATAAATTGCACGGCCGGCTCCAGTTAGAAGAAAAAATACATATAAGGAAGTTTTTGAATTATTGTTAAAATAGTTCCAACTCGATTTTTTTCCACGAATCCCCAATTTGCCTTAAACTTGCACTTATATTGCATTTACAAAAAAATAAAAAAAAAATAAAAATAACAACACACACTCAAAGAAGGAAGGTGAAGGTGCATTACGAAAATCATTGTTAATCTCTTGTCGCACACGGAAAATACAATTTTTCGGTTCAATGTGTTTTCAATTAAATGTATGAATGCAACTTTTTAGAGGGTAAAACGTAAAAGAGAGTTGTTGTAAAAAAGGAACACGCGTATATTATATAGTTACGTTGTCGCTCTTTTGCAGTTTATAGACATTTTCCAATGTAATTAGATGGGGTATTAAAGCATTGAGTGAGTTAATTGAAATTTTCCAAACAATAAAGTGATTTAAAATCATTGACAGGTACATACATACATATATGTAAAATGAAAATGGGAAGTGCTATCGACACCTGATCAAAGCAGTTATAACATACAACGGAGTGTGGTTTTGTTTACACACAGAGTTGTAGTTAATTCACATGTTAATTTGTGAGAGGGCTTAAGGGAAGGTTTTTCAATGTTGATAATATGCTCAGTGGTAATATTGATTTAATTACTTGTAATGTGGAATTTAATTGATTACCTACTACATAAAAGGTCAAGTGCGAAACTTAGATCAATTCAAAATTGAAATAAACGTGAATTGTTCATAGGGAGGAAGCTTGGGTAGGTAAATATTGTTAAATTCGACTAAATATACTTTATGTTTTTTTATTTAAATTTAATACCTACTTAGTTGCAATTATAATAATTTTTTATTTAATAAATAACAAAAGTAAACGTTCTTTATATACCTGTCTACATAATTCATATTTTTCCCTATCTATTAATAACATTTTCATTATTTATTATTATTACAAAAATATTTCATTAAGTTGTGTTATAATGAATGACATTCCTCAACGTCTATAACGTTTCTTTATATTTTTGTTAAGAAACAGAAATTTTTGAAATAGTTTCTTAAATTATGTCAGTGTATTTTTTTGTTCACAAGATTAAAATGTCTGCTTTTTTTCTTGATGGGGATGAGTACGTAAACGTACATATGTGGGTACATACAAATATTTTTAAGTATTTTTTTTTTGTCTGTAGCATAAGGTAAACATATATATGTACCTCGAAAATCTGTGCGAATGAGAATCCCAGCAGTCAGCAATTTCAAACCAAGCATCCTATAGCCATATGTCATCATTTCATAATTATGTGACATCAAAAGTGAAATTCTATGCAAGAAGATGAGTATTTTCGTATATTTTTACCTGTTTAGTGTGACGTTTGTCTACCGCAAATAAATATTTTTTTAAAAACCATTTAAGCTGTTGGTGTTAGATTTTATTAAAAATATTGTGGCCAGAAACATGTTGAATTTGATCGTTTTTAAACAGGACAGGCTTTTGATGGAATGACGCCCGAACACATGTTTTTTTTATTTTCTTTTTGCCATCAAAAACATTTTGAATTATTTTTATTGTTTGTGGTTAATATTATTACTATAAGTTTTATCTGAGAAAAATAGCCTTTAATCGCCTCCAGAGTCCCATCAATCTCTATATCAAATTTAATCATAGTTTCAGCGGTTAGACATGAAAGCATTAAAAACAAACTCACTTTCCCTTTTTATAATATTAGTTGGTAGGCTATTGAATATACCTTTTACTAAACCAATGGCCACATGGGCCAGTACTGGCTACACACATCAACTGTCAAATTCCTATTCGTGTATTTGCTGTGACGTAGCCGGCATGTCGCACTGGCTTCTGTACTGGTTAGCATTAGGATCTTACTCAAATTGGTGTAAATCTAATCCGTTATGCCAAAGAGTAGTTTTCTACATAATTCAAGAATTTTAAGAAAATTTTAAAGAATGATGCAAGAAAAGAATTTTGTATAGGCTTCTGAATACTCTTCGCCCTTTAAAATGTTATCACTTTGGCCAACCAACCAACCCTGTTTTGTAAGAAATCATTCAATTTTATGATTTATCTTGAATATTAATTTAATGGGCTTCTAAAAAAAATCCAAAATTGTGTTATTTTGTTTTTGTTTTTTTTTTTTTGGCACATATTCAATTTTGTTGTGGTAAATAAAATGATCATTTATATTTGTGTCACTATAAGCTAAATGCAATTATTTTAAATAATTATGTCATAAAATGTATAATTTGTCAACCTTTTGGCTTTTTTATTTTCAATAAAGTAATAATATTGGTTTTTCGTCATAATATTATGATTTCACATGAGAAATTTTGGTCGTCGTCGTGTCGTCGTTGAATGAAAAATCCCTATATTCACTTCTTGTTTATTTCGAGACACTTGCATTTGTTATGGGTTTTTTTCCGGACAAGAATTTTAAATATTTTTATTAAGAGCAACATAAGACGGTGAAGATCTCCAGAACTTAGATTTTGATGTATATGAAATGTATAGGACAGAAGTCAGATCGATGATTTGATGCTTTATTTTAATACAATTTGGTGAAGATGACGTTTATGTAGTAAAATAGGTAGTAGAATACTTTTTATTAAACGATATGAAATACAACCGGAATAAATTCAGGGTTAAAAAAAAATCACTCCAATTCAAAATTTAATTCAAAAAATAAATTTAAAAAAGGAAAACAAATTAAAAAAATTGTTAAAGTAAAACAGGTTGCATGGCAGGTAACCCTGATGCAAAGTGAGCGGATAACAACTAGGTATAGTAAAATTTTAAATAACTAGGTACACAAATATTTTATATCAATTCCGCTAGATTAAAGTAATTATTGTATAATTCTTTTCATTGCAAACTTTATTTTGGGTTAAATCAAGCCCAAACTGTTTGTTTTTCTTTTTTGTTTCTATTAAGGCTTCCTGACATGTAAACATTTGTGTTCTGTTCTGTTGCTTAATTCAAAAGTTTTTCATTTTGTTATTTGAACGAAGGTATAACAATGGTTTCTACATGGCAGAGTATCCCTGCGTTTATCAAGCATTCAATTCATTGTTACTTTGACATTTCATGCAAACATAAAAAATAAAACGTGGAGCCAATTTATTTTTTGCAGAATCGAAAAAAAATTCATATGTGCGTGTAGGTATGTATGTTCATTTAAAGTCTACAACAAAAATATTCCTCGAAAATACATATTATGTTCAAAGTATTGTTCTTTTTTTTGCAGAGAGCGATGCTATATAATATCATGTCCCTATGTACTTTTTTGCAATTAAAATAAACAGACATTTAAATTGATGGTAATTGCATATCAAGTATCAATTTTACAATTGTAAAATAAAAATTGCTTAAATTTCCTTAGAACTTTCATTTCGTGGATCATTTTTTAAGGAATTTCCCAACGTGTGGAAACTCTTATTCAGCCTATTAAAAAAAATTAATCAAAATTTCACTGTTATTTTCACAGCTGAGATTTCAGTTTAACATGCATCTTAGAATGTTTGTTTTATGAAATACAAATACGACTTCTTAAGCTGCAAAAACTAGAAAAAGGTTACCCAACTCTACTTTCCATTTTTACATATTTAATTTATCTCCAATTGAAATACATTATTAAAATATGTTAAACCAATGTACATCGCTATTTCTTGCAAAAAATTTCCAGTTTAATTTATACTTACTTTTTTTTTTAATTAATGAATCGATTGAAATTTGGGTGGGTGTCTTTTTTTGGAATTAAACTTTATAAACATGAAATTCTCAAAAAAAAGCATTATTTGAGAGTTGAATGCCTGAAATATAGTGGTATAAAATCTTAAATCAAATCTGTTTGCTGATCCTTGTGATCTTAAATAACTCAAGTTAGACTGAACTTTGAAGTTAGTAAGCATACACCACATTGTTCGATTAAGAGCATGTTTCAAATCGAATCGGACAATTTCGAGCAGGTGCAATGTAACAACGTAGCGTATGTTTATAACTCTCTGCTAACAATAGTTAATTAATACGATAATTTATTGACAAACGTACACACACACATAAATATACATCCATCTAACTCCGGTAGCAAAACATTAATTGCTAATGAATAAAGATTCAATGACAATCCATCGAATGCACTCATTTCTACTGATCTCTCTGCTTCACAATTTGCTGTCATATACATTTGTATATAGAGATCTCACATTCAATCACATTTCACAGTTGTTGTTTTATCAACAAATCAAACGTCAATTGTGCTAACCGAAACAAAATAACAACATATTCCCATTGTTAAAATGCTCGATCTATAAACCTCAATGAAGTTTTCAAAAACAAAACAAAGCAATGACAAAACAATTCACAACTTGGCTCATTGTGACTCATCTAGTTGTACGAGTATGTATACTGCAGATCAGCACATCAAAAAAAGCGGCATCAGCCTCAAAGCGAATTCACGCTCCCAATTGCTCCTTTACATGTTCGTTGTTGCAGAACAAGGAAATCGAGAACCAACCGAGGTAATTTATAATTACCGTGAACATAAATAAAATTGTTCCCATATCCAGAAACAGCACAGATAGTGCACATATGCGCACTGTTCGTTTCGACAAATTTATACAACATGTTCATATGTGATTCTACCGCATTTTGCAAATTGCATTTGCCATTAGTCTAGAGATCCCAGGTGGCCAAAACTATCTCACTGAGTCATGCGCAAAAAATTTCTATTTAGATATGCATCTGCACTGAACGAGCCTTTATGTATAAGCTATAGTCATTGAATTGGGGAACCTAATTCGAATAAATGGTGGCAGTAGCCTCTACAAGACAACATTGGTAGCAAATCATGAAATGTCATCATGTGCCAGTATGTCACATCGTTGATGGCTCATATTGGTCACACCATACCGGATAGTAGTTAGTATAGCCGTACTTGCTTCCGCTATAAAATTTCCATAAAATGCATTAAATTTTATGAACGGGACAAATTGATGTGTCCATTGTTTTGGAACAACTTATACCAGGGTCACATTTGGTTTGAATTAAAGTGGCGCCCAATTTAGAATCTTAGATTACATTTTCTTAGTTTAATTGAAATTTCAAACAAGATAACTTCTTTATTTCAATGGTGACCTGTTTGCGTTTACTGGGTGAAATTAATAAAAATTGATAGAACTTGGTCTTGTGACAGTCTGTTAGGCCGTGGATTTTGCATCTAAGAAAAGTACCGCATGAAGGTATACTTTGTGTTTTACAGTTCGAGGTGTTTAATATTGTAAAACGATGTCCAAATTTGATTTGAGTCAGAAAGCTGTCCAATACAGGATCTTAGATCTTATAAGTCACATTTTTATAATCAATTATTGAACAACGAATTAAAAAAATACAAGAACAATAAATTTTGACGTTGTCAACAAGCAGAATTTGCTCCACAAACCATGGAGTCTTGTCAAAAAGGCTAAATTTTAAATATAGAAACTGGATTAGTCTCTTAAATGAACAAGTTAAACAAGGCTTCTTTGGTTATGGGTATAGATCGAAGCAGTCAACACCTTTTAAGGTTACTATCACACTTTGCTTCCGGAGTATAATTTTTTTTAGGAATTTCGGTGCAGATTGAGATGTTCATTACTGTGTAAACACTCGCACTCCTACAAATTTTGTTCTGCTCTTCATTCTGCAGTACGCTATTTGGTATTAACAAAATTGATTATTTTACAGAAGATTATCAATAGAAGTCTCCACTATTTTTCCGTGTAGAATCTGTTTATATTTGTTGCGTTTTTTGTTGTTGTTGTTTATTTCATTTCAATTTTTAATCTGAATGTCAAGACCAGAATTAAATTGATTTTAGCTTAAGTGGCGCCCAACATAGAACTGCCCACCGTTTCATCTACATTTTCTTTTTAATAAAAAAAAACATTTAAATTTAACTTTAGAACTAACTGGTAACTTAGGGCCTAAGCAAATTAGAGTGCTACCCTGCCAACTCTACGTCATGTTTATTACTGCACTGACCCGATTCTATCTATAAACACAACAATGTCTGCTTAGAAAGGAACTTATTATTTTATACAATAGCAGGACGCAGGTGAGAGATATTTTTTTAACGAATCAATGGAGCATGAATATACTCTATGCTTGGACAATTTTGGCTTCCCGAATCTACTTTATTGCGAAGTCTTTCCCTATAGGCAGCTAGTTAGGTTGCAAATTCTATAAGAAAACGTCCATCCGGCGCGGTGCGGCGATCATCGTGTGTTCCCAAGGGGTGAACACCAAACACGACAATCAATTCGCGTTTTCTCAAACATTTCCCCGACTGCCTGTCTGCAGTAGATACATTATATGCGTATATTCGTATTAGCGTGTATCCAACTGCCAAGACAAAGCAACACATTCATATAAGTGGTCGTCGTTATAGAGAAGGAATATAATGCTTGCGGCGGAAATGGAATCCTAGAATTATGCCGCCTTCGTGACCCGTGCAACACCATCATGTCTCCCGTAGCCAGGGACGTGCTGATTCGTGTTTATTATTTCGAAGAGTTTCACGTAATGCCTAGGATTTTATTGCCTGGACACACATAAAAAAACCATTCAAAGTATACGTATGTGACTACTTCACTAGGTATACACAGACCGATTCGACTTTACATCGATGCCAATTAAATGGCAGGCACCCTTTTGCTCTTGGTTGTGCAAAATGCGGTTTCAGGGCACACGTCGTTAAAATGTTTAGACTTGAATACATTTTAGATATCTTTAATGTCCAAATACAAACTGTAGAATAGAAATGGGTGAAGCTATAACATTCAAAGATTTTGCAAGTTGTAGTAAAAAGTAATCACCTACCAACAGAGCGCCAATTCCTTGCAAACATTTTTAGTGATGATGGTGTGAAAGGTATGCAGTATATGTTGATGGTTGGTCAGTAGTAGAGATATAATTAAGGAAAAAATGACGAGTTTCGAGATTGATTTGCCAAAGTTTGATGGTTGTATAGGAATGTTTAAGTTAATTAATAGTTAGCTGTTCTTTTGAACACAACTTTTGCTAATCAAATTAATTGAAATCAAGAATCAGACAAAAGTTCTAAACAAAAATTTTACGATTCTGAGATTAATTTATGGGTTTTGCTAAAAGGTTCGTTTTTTTTCGCAGACAAGAAGTTTTTTCTTGTTCTTTCTTAGAAAAGCTATAAACACAAGTAAGCACCTGCAGATATAATAGTTGTTTATTGAGTAAAGACCAAAAAGAAACAAAGCTGTAGGAACTAGCAAAGTATGATGATGACTTTCATCGTTTTTAAAGGTCAAATAGTGGTTGACCTTATTTTATAAAAGTTTTTATCACTATCATGTCTTTAGATAACGGCTTATCATATAGATGACATAGTTAGATTATAAATGGGACATGTGATAGTGATGACAAAGCTCTATATTTTTTTTATTTTATTTTCTTAGCCATGTAATAGCTAAATATTTTGACGCAACAAGACTTGAAGACTACAATCATTTTTACTAAATCGTTTTCAACTCCTTTTGGCTTTACAACAATTTGAATTTGAAAATGAAATTCGGAAAATAACTTTCAGAAAATATGTGTGTTTCTTAGGCGTGTGGTTTTCAATCTGGCAATACTTTTTTCGAAGTTGCTCTTTTTGACACTTGTCACTTGATTTGTGCTCAGTTTGGTTTGCCATTTCATAATGAATGAACAAAGTTTGCAAATCGTGCTAATTTATTACCAAAATAATGATTCGGTTCACGCGACGCATCGCAAAACAATCAATTTATTTAAGGAAACTTTTGGTGAGGCGCTGAATATTCTCTTCCAAGGGGTCAATCGTCTCGGCCTTATCTGCGTAGACAAGCGACTTCACATAATCCTACAAAAAATAACACCACGACGCGAGATAATGTGATCATTTTCTTAAATCTTGACAAATAAAATGTATGACTGGGTCGAAAGTACTTGCTCCTATGTTTAAGAGAAAAAACGGTTCGAGGTGAATAAAAAGAATGGCATCTGAAATCCGCGTTGGGCGTTGAGTAAATGGCTGATTTACAATGCCGCGTTAGGCGTTGCATTGAAAAATTTGTCTGTCAACGCAAATGTTTATGCATTGGAATTTTTGTTTAGTGTTAACAATGACCCGTTGAGCGTTATGTTACGATTTTGCATCTATAAGTAAGTATAGAAACCAACGTAACGTAAGCGGCTGCAACACAAAAGTAGAAATTATTCTACTTTGGCGTGACTTTTGACATTTGGATTTTCATTTTAGGCATGTGGCCATCTTGTGTAGAAAAAATGGTTGAATTATGTTCTCGCTTTATCTTGACGCGAGCACGAAGGCGTCATTGTATATCAGCCATAAGATATTTGTGTGACAACGCAAAAGTTCACAAGACGCGTTGAACAATATATTACGATTTTGCATCCATAAGTAAGTACACAAACCAAAGTAACGTAAGTGGCTGCAACGCATAAGTAGAAATTATTCAACTTTTGCATGCGTTTTGACATTTCGATTTTCAATTTAGGCAAGTCAGCCATCTGGTGTTGAAAAAAAGTTTTAATTTTGTTCTCGTTTTATATCAATGCGTCTGTAAAGCTTCTTAAATGTAACATACGCATCGCGAACGCCAACGCGTCATTGTAAATCAGCCACAATTGAGGCGATTAGAACCAAAACTCGACATATACATGCCAGAAGAACTCGTCATAACCAAATGAATTACGTATGTAAAGTATCCTTAAATTTTCACAAAATTTGACATTTTACTTCGTTTAAAGCTATGTCAATCTATGAGTCGATGTATTCAATATTTAAATATTTTAAGTGACAGAAATTCTGACAGTTTGTTAATCTCATATAAGTCCAGGATAAGGCGACTGCTATATGAACATAAATATACAATTTGCTTCAGTGGTATTGTGGTATTACAACTGTTGAAATTTGAGGTTTAATTTTCATACATGACGTATATTATACATACTCGTATGTATCAGAATTAAACATCAATTTTACCTGCAAATAAATTACAAAAAAATACAATCATAAAGTCCATTTGGTTTTTAATTAAATAATTTTTTTTTTCAGAAATATGGACATGAATGCTCATGTAAAAAATTTAATTTAATTTTCATCATATTGATATTAAATATGTATTCCAAAAAGAAAGATAAAAAGTGTAATTTACGGTGGTATCCCTACCTACATGTAGGTACTGATTAAAAATTATAACTTAACCACAAATAAATGCAAAGATAAACCAAACAACTTTACACCAATATCATTCGGCATTAATATCCAAACGCGTGATTAAACATACCGCTATTTACATTTAATTAAAAATTAAAAAAAAAACTCGTTTGTGAATTTTGATCCTTACCGAATCACGAAAATCCGTAGGTTTTTCACTCAAGCTAAAGCATATTGCAATAAAATTCCAATTAATTTCAATTAAAATCGATTAAACTTTTTTCCCAGGACGACGGATATGGTGAAATCGTTACATTTATCGCTTCATTTATATTTTTCTCCATCTGTCTGTCTTCGTCCTCGTTGTCGTCCATTTTCAAAGTATAAACGAAGGATATCCGATTCGTTTGTGAATATTAAAAACAAAAATAAACTATACTGTCAAATAAATTCAGTGTCAATTAATCATCGTCAATGTGAAAAGTTGGCGTATTTTTTATTTTGTTTGCATTTTTCTTTTTCTATTATTTAGCATGCCGAAACCCTTTAAATGAAAATTGTGAGCAATTAGGATCAGAAACTAGTATTATTTATTATTTCATTTATAAATTTCAACTAACACAAAAGATTGAGGATTCATTCACTTTCAAGACGAATAAGTTTGGCAAACGACACAACACAAAAAGGGTTAAGACTTTTTGAAGGATAAGCAGAGGCAATTAGGGTTGTTATGCGGTACAGAGCTTATATTTTCCGCCATCTCCAAGAATCTCAAAATGTCAAACAAATTGCTTTCAAGTTTATCATAACCTTTTTAGAATTCTATTTCTCTACCATAGTTACCGACTTACTTATGTGTAGGTGTAGATATATGTGTATACAATATTTTTAAAACGAAAACCAAACAAGAAAACCCAAACTAGGCAACCCTCATTAAAAGGAAAATATTATTTATGAAAAGATATAAACTCTTCGTGAAATCTTCTCTGCAGATGTTGCTTTAAAATTATATGAAACATACCTATCCTATACTACACACACTAACACTACACAGAAGCTTCTACGACATGGTAATGAATTTTAGCTCATTAAGGTATATCCCGGAAAATTTGATGACGAAAACCAGCCACCATCTAAATTCGCATCATTAGGCAGAGCGTGAATGTGTGTGTATCCTTTATAAGAGTGCTTCGCTTGGTAATGAACAGAAAAGTGGGCGTACCTGGCTCAAAGTGATTTCCTTTACATAAACCCATACCATACATGCATATGAAATTTTGCATTTCGCCAAGATTAGTCCTTGTACTTGCTGGGGCTTCGCCAAACAAGTGTAATTACTATACTCATACCCGAGAGGATGTGCAAGGAAAGTGATTTCAGCGTGAACGAGAATTTATTCAGCTTTATTGAATTAAGTGAATTAAGCAAGATTTTTAAGTTCACTGCTAATTACTGGCGGAACGGCTCGGGGAGAACGCACTCTCAACCATTCATGTGTGCGTGTAACTCAGCTGGAACCGAGAGTCCCCAAAGTTATCTGTTGAATTCGACTTTTAAAGAGATACTTTTCGAACATTTGTCACTCACAAAATGGTGTTCCGATCCATGAAAAAAATTTGGAACTCGTTGGGTTTTAGTTTAATTTTCCGACTTAAATAGACAAATCCAACCGTTAGACAATTTTTGAAAAGTCCTTAATAATTGGAAATTTACCTTATTTAATTAAATGAAACATCAATTTAGACAGATCTTATACAGCCGAAGCCTTTAGGACAACAGTAAACAAAGTGTATTAATATCTTTTTAAAGTTTTACGGCTGTCTAAGAATAGACAAAGTCTATAAATACGACTGATCAATTTTTTGACTTAAGGTTCTAAGCAATTCAAACACGGAATTTTAAAAAAATTTAGCTAAAAGTTTGTAAAAGTACAATACAAAACCAGGGGCCTATAACACAGAACAACAAGTCAACTTTTCAACAATTGCTTGTTCAACTATATTTGTTCAAAAAATGAAATCATTTCTGTAAAGCCAAGCTTACAGTTCTAATGTGAAAAAAAAATCAAACATTTCAAAACAATTTTTAACTTATTATGTGCACTAAATTGTATAAAATTCAAGGCAAAAAATGTTTGCCTTTATTTTTTGGAAGTGTACCCTACAAAAAAAAATTATTCACCATACTTTTTTCGCATGCAATACAATTGCCGGTCCATTGTTTGCATGACATTTCATGACAGAAATGGTTTTTTTGGATGAAACTGTAAACCATTCACGCAAACAATTAATTTTGCATTTTACCTCAATTATTTTTGACATGCGAGAGTATTTGCATACATTTTTTTTTTTTGACTAAAAATTTTTGAAAAAAATCCCTCAAGCTGTTGAACCAGATCAACAAGTATTTCTTAAAAGATGAGTCGTAAAGTCTCCGAAAAAAAAAAAACATTTTATCTAAAATCAGCGCTATTCTTGTATGAGTGGACGAAAGTTATTTGTAAGATAGACTTTCAGATTTCAGTAAGATAATCAACATTTTGTACAGCGCACACGGACAACACATTTGGGCTTTATTTCAAAGTAATTTTTTTCTTAAAATATATTTGTCTATTTTTTATTTTCATCACCACTGTTCGATTCAGAATGAAAACTAAAACGCTCTATAGACCAAATTCCTTACTACTTAATAGATTCTAAACGATCTTCCCGAATCCATCACTTGATAAACATTACTGTTAGCGCTTATGTCTAGCTTGTTGACAAGTCCGCAACCGTAAGTTGAAATTTATGAACTATTCAACAAGTTCATTCTCTATTTTTTGAACTCTTGTTGTTTTCAGTTACAAAAACGGTAGATGTATGAAATTTCCCACTTGTTGAAAGAACCCAAAACAATTGTTTAAGGTCTCTAAGACTTGTTGTTCCGTGTTTACAAATTGTAAAATGTTGTTGAATTTCACTTGTTCAACAAGCACTTTATGTCTTGTGTTATAGGCCCCAGATTACATGAACTTGATAGTTTAAGTTATTTTGTTTGTTGCCGATCTGACTGCAGTTGATTAACTCCGTTTAATCACCTTTGAAGAATTTTGAAGTTCAGGATATCGGCTTAATATCAAATATTTCTGTACGACAGTTCCTGGTGAAATCCAACTTGAGTCAACGATAGATATCCTTACTCGTCTTGCAATAATATCCATGTGTTTCTGCGTAATCCGTTGTTATGCCTTAATTAATTATTTGCTAAACATATTGCTATCCTAGGATTCCCGTATAACAAGGACAAAAATAGGTAGGATTGAAATGCTCATTAGAGCGAAATTTGCATCAGTGCTATTGCTGACAAAGTTCCATTTAAACAAAAACACACACACCAAAAACAAACCTTAAGCCCAATAGGTGAAGGGATTTCCTGGCAAAAGTTTTTCTATACAATAACCATATAAACTTGATTATAGTTCTCTCTGCAATTATCAGTATGTTCGCCTACATCCCAATTTAACCCTCCCATCAAAGAGATTATTCAGCTTATGAGTTTCTATTTCTATGCCTCCTACAAGTGTGCGTGTGTATGTTTCTTTCTAGTTACAGTTAGTTCCTGATTTATTCCAAATAATCATAAATTGACTCCTTTTGCAAAAGATAAACGAATGGTCAGATTGCGGTCGACGTGGCAAGACTTAAATCTAGTAAAATAAAGTTTTCTTAATTTGCTGAAATATCTAAGCCTCAAAATGACTCTTTTGAGAATTGTATTGCCAAACATTAAA
The DNA here is from genome assembly GCA_946251815.1 of Dasysyrphus albostriatus. NCBI lineage: Eukaryota > Metazoa > Arthropoda > Insecta > Diptera > Syrphidae > Dasysyrphus > Dasysyrphus albostriatus. The sequence continues at coordinate 148,725,968 of OX276336.1, forward strand.
GAAATAAAGGGGCTTATATAGCCTCAGGTTAGGTTTGGGATTGGTTTTTAGATAGATATTTTCTGCAGATGTCGTTAATGGTATGGTGAGTTATTTTTAGGGAATATGTACCTACCTACAACTGTTGAAAGATACTCGTATAAAGAAATTGTGTTTTTGTTCTTTTTTTAAGGACGTTTGAATTAGTCTCGAAGGAGTTTTTGAGATAATTTCTTGGAATTTTGTTGCTTCCTGTTGACAGATGGGGATTTCAATTTTATCTCGTTGATAAATCTTTGTTAATAAAATCAAATAAAAGGATGTGATTCAATGGGTATTTAAGTAGGATTATGTTATGAGTTTGCTTAATATTGCTCGTTATTCAGTTGCCGGAATGCCTTAGCGTACCGAGATCGCTTTGAGTTTCTATTGAATTACATTCATGGTAGTGAAAGTAAATATACTCGTATAAACATTTTGTTTGTTCTTAATTTTTTTTTTTTCAAAAACAAACATGGGAAACGGGATTTCAAAATCATATCTTGTACTCGATTGCTTCAAAACTCATTTCACAATCTTTATTTCCAAATGTAATGTCATTTTTGTTCTTTTATTTGGGAGTAATTGCTGGAACTTAATCAAACTAAATACTATGAACTTATGATCCAACTGATAAATTACATAGGTGGGGGTTAATTTATTTTGATTCGTGGGATTTAACTCTCTAGAGAAATAAAGTTCTTAGTTACATTTTGATAATAATAACAGAAAATTTCCGTTACTCCAAAGCTATTAGTATTAGTGTTATTTTGCCTACAGTCCATAACATATCTGTTTTAAAAAGGGTCAGAAAATAAGGAAACACTTATTAATATTATCGCCCTCGAGTTGGTCTTCAATCTTTTTTTTTTCTCAGGTAAAAAGGGAAAGATTGTAAAAGAACGCTTGCAGATATGCAACTTGATATAAACAGTTCAACTTGCAAAGAGTAAATTTTTAAATTGTAAGTTCATATTATGAAGCTAATTTTCGACAGACGCATATCAATCTTTTTTTGATGAAAGTCTATAGGTACCAAAAATTATAAATCGTTTCAGATTATGTTCTTGGAACATAGAACCTACAATTTGAGGCAAGCACTTAAGGTTGTTTTTTTAGAAGCGAAGCATTTAAATTGGCAATATACAAGCAATCGAGGTACCTACTAACTTCACTGCAGGTGAATTTAGCAGGTCACATCGTGTATCTCCAGGAACCAAGTATACAAGGAACTAGCAGTTTTTTTGCCTTTCAACGGTAGACTAAGTTCTAAATTTAAGGTCCTAAAGAAACCAAGCATACTGGAAGCCTGCAGTAGGGCTTCAAATTTGCAGTTTTTTTTCATTTCAGCGATAGGCTAGCTTCAAAAATTGAAGCCCTTAATTGAAAAAAATTAACAAATATGACTTCAATATGAAGTAGCAAAGCACTTCGTGTATCTCAGGAACCAAGCATACAAGGAACTTGCAATTTTTTTGCATTTCAACAATAAATTTGGTTCAAAATTGTATGTCCTTTATTCAAAAAAAATCATTCTGACCTGGTAACTTCACAGTGAAGTTACCAGGTCTAAAAGACTCCAAATTTTCAATTTGTTTTGCATTTCAACTATAGGCTAGGTTAAAAATTTAAAGCCATCAATTAGAAAAATCTCAAAACATTGACTTGAATATGAAGTAAGCAATAAACATCGTGTATTTCGGGAACTAACCATGCTAAAAACTAACAGTAAGGCTGTAAATTTGTTTTTTCGCATTTCAAAAATAGGTTAGGTCCAAATTTTGAAGTCCTTTATTTGAATACAAATTTCATACATACTTGCTTCCCTTCTTCACATTGGTAAGAAGATTGCTATGAAATTTTTCAAACTAAGGACTTACAATTTTGAACACGGCCAGCTGTTGAAATGTAAAAACAAACTGCAAATTTGGAGAATTATTTGAAATTCCTAGCATCCTTGCTTACTAAGTACATGAAGTACACATATGGTGGAGCGATACTATATCCCGCAAACCAAAATCTAGAATAACGAAATATTGCAATTTTTTTTTAAATCTCGAATAATGAAATCTCACAAATTAAAAATCTTGTTTTTCATAATCTCACAATCTGGCATTTACATCTCACACCAAAAAATCTCGCAAATTTCAACTAACTACTTTACCCGTCAGTGAAAAGTTCTTACCACCATTATTACTGTTAACAACCTCTTTACGTGTTTACCATGAAAGATGAAACTAAAAATATTTCCTAGTTCAAGGCCTTATTTAAATAAAATTTGCCCATGATACATAACAACTGGATTTACCTATGTATATCCAAGCAAGGTTCTCTCTCTTAAATCAAAATCTCGCAAAATTAAATTACATTGCAACAAATACATATTTTTTAATCAAAATTTCGCAAATTAAAATCATGCACGACATTTTAATTTGCGAGATTTTGATTTAAAAAATATACTTGTTGCAATGCATTTAAATTTTGCGAGATTTGAGTTTACAGGATTTCGTTATTTGCAAGATGAAAAGAAGGATATCTCTTTATTACGAGCTTATATGAAAAGCGGGAGTTTGTAATTGCGAGATTTCAAATATACTTAAACATTAATCCCATTTGTCAAGTAAAACCAATTGCATCGATATTAAGAACATTTTTTTTTCTTAACTCAAGAAATACTTATGAATTTTAAATCAGTTTTAAGAAAATATACAAACCTACAATTAAAATTGCACCAGAATTTCCTCCTTAGAAATCCAGCACCTATAATTCATCCCCAAATCCCCTTATAACGCATTATACCTTAACTTCAATATAATTGGCCAGCAAAATTCCATTCTAAATAGCAATAAGACAGAAGCTATTTCAATTTAGATTAATGGTCTTTTAAAGACGCATTTCAATCAACTTCAGTGAGATGATGCAAAATGAAGGCTGAACGTCATCGTCGTCAGCATCGGTCTAGAGAAAGGTTGACTTTCTAAAGAGCATTTTTCATATAACACTCGTAGCATACACCCCGAAGAATGAAGAAGTTGGCAAAATGAATGTGTGTAGGTAGATACACACCTACATACATAATATTATATGTATAGAAAGAAGATGAAACATTATTGTTGGACACTTGGTTTGAAAATGCAATTATCTTAGTTTTGCCTTTAAAACACAAAAGAGGAAGCTAAGAGGGAAAACTTCATCAAAAATATACCTCGCATCCATTATTGTCATCTTGTCTGGGTTGTCTGTAGTTTGTCTGACTTCTGCTGGATGGAACCAGGAACTAGCTGTCTGTATAGTAGTAAAGATAGATGCTCAGGCCCAAGTATCAGAAATCAAATTGGAAATAGTCAAGAAAAAGAATCTATATACACAGACATTTTATTTCATATAACCCAGGGTGCTCTTGGAATGATGAGTGCTGTCGGTGACTTTAGATAGGAACTGGCTGTGACTGTGATGCCTGCATCTAGTTGGCTATTATTTAATTTTCTACTCTATGTTCGTTTTTGTTCGTTAGATGCTTCTGATGGTGCTGTTGTCGTCGTATAGCCGTCGTCGTAGTCTTCGTCCTTGTAGACCATTTTAATATGATCGTCCATCATTCGTGGAGTGGATGGTAATAAATGTACTCATTGCATCAAAAGAAGTATACTCTTCATTCAGATGCCGAACCACCAATCATTTTGTGATGATGTTTGCCGTTTATCTTATCAGCTTAAAATATTTATCTTCTTTAAATAAAAAAGATAAAGAGCAATCACTTAGTGAAAATGTTTGAGTAAATTTGATTTTTGATTTAAATGTATTATCACTGTGAGACTATGTGCATATTTAAATTGAGGGAAGATTATAACAAGACGAATTTTATCAGTTTCAAAATTAGAAAAATGTTTTGTTAGTGATGCAATTTCACGATTGTATAATGCGACGTTAAAATTGTACAAAAAATTGTTATTTAGTCAGGTCAGGAATTCTGAAAACTCGGGAACAGAAATCCTGTACAAAATTTCTGCATTTAACTGTCAAATATTGAGGATAAGGTATTGGATTTGCTTGCTCAGTTTTTGATGGAGTTGATAAATAAAGAAAATATTCCTTCAATACTCCACTTTTGATTTGGACTTGAGAAAATTCAAAAGTGGGAATTCTTTTAAATTTTGAATCTGGTTAAAGTACTCGTATTTCTATTTATGGAAGTTTTTTTTTTAAGTTTGATTTACACTTAATTTGTGAATTTTTGTCCTGAAAATCACATGGTCCACTCTTGGTCACATAATTTTCGAACATGCGTTTTGTAAAACTAAAGCATAATTTAATCTAAAGCATAGCCTCTAAAATCCTTCTTATGGTTTCTTTAAACAAATATGTGGAAATGGCTCCTTGAATACTACGTTTTCATTAGGCCAAATAAGGTGATTTCGTTAAAAATTTCCAAATTTGATACGAAATCATCTCATTTCCCATACAAATTCATATTTCGAAATGAGGTAATATCAACCAAATTTGCATGAAATTAGGTTGGAAATTAAGTCAAAACCTAGCTCTGAAAAGGTCTTGTATGAAAATTTCAAAGAAGTAGAAAGAAAAAAACTTAAACAAAAGCGATTAATAGGCAATTGAAATTCAAAAATAAAATGAGCTATCAAACGAAATTACAAAATTATAAGTGAAAACACTTTTTCTGTGATTTTCGAAATTACCTCATTTCGGCTTTTATGAAAACGTAGTTAGATAAAATTTCAAAGTTTAAATTTTCCAATGCATTACTGTATGTACACTAATGCTATGAGTACACGGCATATAAAATGCTACATGTGCATGCGCAGTGACGTCATTTTTACATCACATATACTTAACAATTGCCACATACCATATCGTGTACTCTTAGCTTAAGTCTTCTTGATGCGTTATACAATTTCCTTACTGTACAGCAATTCAATCTGATTCATATAAATGAGTAGCTACCATGCTCCCTAAATTCAAAACCTCAAATATGTTATTCACTACAAGTTCGAATTGAAAAGATTCTTACTTTGCAAGAAGCGCTCCAATTTTCATTCATTCTCTCAGGGAATGAGTCAGTGATTTTAAGGTCCCAAGTCAACATAACCAATTCTGCTAAGAAACTTAAGCAACAGTTCTTGAACAGTCACAACAAATGTTGTGAGTCTCTTAACTTAATAATTACTAAAATTAAAAGAAGTTCATTAAAAAATATAAATTTGGTGGCACAACAAGCTCGTGAAGAACCAAGGCCTAGTGACTTACAACTCTCAACCATTCCTGTGTGCGTATTTTTGGCAGGAATGGAGGGGACCTACAATTTTTTGCCGAGTCCGAACGGCTAGATGAGAAGCACTTATTCATGACAAGTATACTCTTGGAGGATTTGTCAGTTCCTCGCAAGAGGCAGTACCTCGGGAAAAAAACATTTCTGTTTTAAGGTGGCAGCGGCTGGGAATCGAACCCAGACCGTTGGCATGACAGTCCTACGCACTAACCATCAAGCCACGAGGTACTACAAAAGAAGTTCATTAATGATGTTAAAATGGTAAGTGCCAAGATAAATTAATTTTTCAAAAACTGCAACTTTTGTATTTTTCTGTAATAATTTTTGTTATCAGTGTCTCTAAGACAGAACAAACTGCTTGAAGTTTGTATCTGCTATTGATAATAACTGTGATGTCCATGCTTAATTATTCAGCATCTTTGTACTTTCAACAGCACTGGTAACAAATTTTTGTTATACCCTTTAGCCAGTCGTATACAATTTTTACAAGTTAACATGGCCTAGTTATCACATAAGTGTCAACTGGCCTTTAATTCAAAGTCAAACGACAAAATATTTTTGTGCCTATAGGTCGTCTGTGTTGTAAAAGTAACACTCTCGGCAATGTCGTCATTAATTACTTAAAACCTTTCGGAAAATCCTTATGTCTAGGCCAATAGCAAGCACTTTGTCTTGTTTTGTGGAGAGAGGAGAGAAGAGTGTAAAAAAGCTTTGCTCCATTCCTATAACATTGGCTGAGATGGAAGGACAGGCGAGTCATTCTCGTTCAACATATACTGCTAACTCTCTCTCATGTGGGAATAAAATGTTCAAAGAGACAATGGCTTTTGTAGCCTTTTACCACTTTATGTTCAAATTGGTGTCGAGTTTTGTTAGTTTGTTTTCAACAGACTGTCTTTTCTGCTACTTAAGGGGTTTTCATGTAAAGGGAATCCTTGCAAAAGGATCGAAAGTTGAAGTAATGCTCATTTGAACTGACAGCAAAGGGGATGAGAAATTGGCATTGTTCTACTTCTATAGTACCTACTGGTAAGCATAGGTATCGTATAAGGAGCGATGAGTATGAAGAGGTAGTTGATTTGCTTCTTTACTCGAGTTTCTCATGTCTTTGCCAAGAAGAGAAAATGTGTTAACACATTTCGTTTGGTTGTCGTTGTCGGTTGTAGAAAAGTGAACTGTGAACTTCTTAATCATCAAGATGCCAGATGAAATGAATAATTTTGTTTGTATTCTGATATTCAAGTCTAGAAGTTACATCTTTTCTACGGGATATACACAGATTGTAGTAGCAAATTTTTAATGCAATTACTCATTGGATATCTGGGCGAGCAATAAGGACAATGGCAACGAACTAAATCGTTATCCTGTCTTCCCTTGGTTGAATTGTCAGCTTCAGACTATGAGTTGTGTGATTCAGAGGAAGTCGATGTTCCGAAGTGGTATACCGGGGCAGTTGGGCTATAGAAAATTGTCCTTTTGTTTCTAAGAGAGACGTGCGCTTTAGATAATAATAAATGAAGGGAAATGCTATTTTCTGCTCGTGACGGCAAAGGAAGATAGTGAATTTTACTCAACATTAAATAGAACTATTCAAAACTGAAGTTGATTTCTTGCAATCTATATGGACAGTAAAAATAATGTATAGAACTACTTCAAAACCGTTTAACAGCAGCATTAGGAGAACATTGGAAACAATTAAAATAAATCACCTAATGAATGTTGTTTCAAGTTGTTTACTGGTGAAATATTCTATTCAAGAATTCCTTTCACTTATGTAGGTAACCTTTTCCTTCAGCTTAACAGTTTTACCCTTTTTTAATTCAAATCTTTTTGTATATTTTACTAAATACCTATAGTCTTAAGTGAATAGGAATTGTATGCTATGCTAGTTTTACTTGGAACTTTTCTTATTTCGCTGCAACTAATTTAAAAAAAAATTTAAGGTTGTCTTTAAGAGTATAGTGAAAGTGGTGTCCTTATCACGTAATTTTATGCATCCGGTTTTGCAAGAATGAATAATAAAACAAAAATAAAAACTAGAAAATGTCAAAGTTGAAAGTAAACACAAAACCCATATATGTATGTAGGTATAAGTGCCTATACAAACTTTAACGCATAATTTTCCATAAAGAAAACTGGAAACAAAAAGCCGCAAATATTTCCTTCTTTTCTTGCTGCACAGTTCCTTTTCTGACTCAAATTATCCTGTCGTATAAGTATCTTTAAATGCTCTGTCTTTGCGTGACATAATTTCGGATATGAACAGACAAAGTTTAGCCTAGAATTAAAGTTTTAGAACTTTAATCTTTAATCTCTAATCAAGAAAAGGCACACATTAAAAATATCTATTCTTTTTTTTTGTGCTCGCTTTTCCTATTTCTTGATGTGCTGCGATTATTTGTATATTCTTGCACATTTTCGTATCTCAAAAAAACAATAAAGAATCTCGGTTTCGTTTCTTTGAATGAATGGTGACGGAATGAGGGTGGCAAAAAATAAAATGCTTTGAAAACACAATTAAAAGGAAAATTGCCGTTAGCTAGAAGAAGGAAGGAAGCACTGTGAAATGGAAAGCACTATTGTTCTATTGCGAATATAATCCTTTTGGACCAACGCGACCAACGACGACGACGCTGACGCCTTTTAACTATGTATTTTTTTAAGTTTTTCTTTTCTTTTTCTTAAACAAAAGATGAAAATAAAAACTACTCATGATGTCTGATGTTTTTTTTTTATTTATTTTCCACTTCATGAAAGAAAGTTAAATATTTGACAGTTTTTAATTGAAGGCTTAAAGAATTTGTTTCTTGTTAATACAGCAGACTTTGGAAATGTATTTTATGAACAATATAATTAATGTGAAATTATGAATTCAATTTTATAATTTGTATGTGTGTTTAATAAAAAGACCAAATTGCCCAAAAAAAGCATCCAACGATGACAAAAATTTGTGTTAATTTGTTTCTAAAGATAAAGAGGGTCAAACTTGAGTAGGTATATAAATATATTAAGTAGTTAGGTAGGTACTCGTACCTAGGTATTTTTCAAAACCCAAACAAATATTTTGTAGACTAATTGTATACAGTAAATCATAATTTAAGCTTCCCAGCAGCTGGTGACTGAAAAGTTATCAAAATCATAAAAACCGTTTTCAAGAAAATATTCCAGGGTAAGTATCTACTATTATAACTCATTTTTTGGAAAGCAACTTGACTAACAATTTCCCATTCATTTATAGTTTTTTTTAGAAAAATCTTAAAACCCGTTTTTGGGAACAAATTATCTTAGTTTCGTAAAGTTTAAAAAGGTGAAAAAAGTGTCTTAAGGCCAGTTTTTAGTGCAAAATTCTTCTAGTTTTTCAGTTCAGTGAGTTAACTCAGAAACTAAACTGGCAGTTGTTTCCATTGTGTGTTGGAGTCTTGATGCCAACTCATAGTGTCAAACCTCGACTTCAATAGATTCTTGGTAACAATTACAAAAAGTTTTTCCTTAACTCAAAAATAGTTTCTGAGTTAAATCAGTATTAGCTAACTGTGGTTGAACTCAGTACTTAAAACTGTCCCTGAGTGCAGTAATTTAAAAAAAAAGATCTAATCATCCGATCCATTGAAGTCGAATAGACAGACAACCAAAATTACGACATCAATTTGCTTGTCTTCCGTACCGCACTGTAATGTCATGTTTGATCTCAAGTTAAAAATGTACAGCATTTTTGTATGATAAAATGCTTGACAATTTAGAGATTTTTGAGATAAATACAAGGGGCTGTACTGCAAATAAATGTATTTTATAACTGTGGAGCAATAAATTGCAACACAAGTTTTTTCCTAATGGCGGGCAACCACTGTATTTTTACTTCCTCTTGAAACAGAATTTACTCGAATATCCAAGTTTTTAGAAAAAATGTTCTTAGGTGCAGAAAGAAAACATCTTGTTTTCTTATTTTCCAAGGTATACTCAATGCATACTCTATCCATCACACAAAATTCTTACTGTTAAAATAGTAAATATTTAGTTTCACATTTAAATTTGTTTAAAATAATTTTTCAAATCTAAAAACTATTTTAAATATTTGAAAAATGTTTATCATTTGTTCAAAATATTTCCCAATCAAAAGGAAAAGAACAAAATTTAATCTTTCAAAACTAATTAACCTTGCTAAATAACCACTCTATACCTATTATAAGTTCGAGTACTACTTAAGACAATTAGAACACTTGTTGGCATTTTTATGATGCCAACATATCATTAGCCCGACAGACTTTTCAACTCTTTTTTTTTTTCTCTTCTTATTTGATACAAGGCAAAATCTGAATCCAAAAATAAATCTGCTCATTAAATTGAATAAATTAAAAATCAAAATGGTTATTCAAATACGTTTCCTACGCACACAAAAAAAACTAAAGAAGAAAACACTAGACCAATTATTTGAATTGGTTTTTAAATAAATTGATCTAGGCAGTGGCTTTTAGGCTTATTTTTAAATAATCGTATTTTATTGAAATTTTAATTGTAGATATTTATGTTGAAAAACAATTAATAAATGTTGTTCAAAGAAAAAATGTTTTCGTCTAAGCCCTTATACATAAAACAAATTCATAGAAATTTTAATTTGTGTTTGTTTATTTTTTTCAACTACCTATACTGTCCAAGTCTCATTAATTAAACAATCGCATCTAGGACAAATGTATTTTTGGTCTTTACAATTTTTATTCTTTTTTTCTTAATTTAAACTTTTTTATGTTTTTTTTTAACTTTTCATCTGCAAGATAATTAATAATTCATTTCTCTTCTCTTTTCTTTTTGTCTACAAACAAACCACATATCAAGCATGTTGCATGTATTTAGGTAAAGTAACCTCAATTAAAGAAAATTTTTGTGTTTCCCAAACAATTTTCCTCTGTGCTGTGTGAATTTATAAATAGAATGGCACACGAGGTGTTCTCTCTTATAAAAACATATGTGTAGGTATGCGAGGCAAAGGAAAATGAACTTCATTCATCACAATGTATATAGAACGAAAGGTATGTGGCATCTTAAAAATTCACTTCAAAACCTCCTATGATTTACATTGTTTGTTTTTTTTTCTACATTTTTTTTGTGTGTACTCAATAGACCAATTTAAAATAAAAAAAGAAATTCTTTTTGGACAAAGTAATATATAAATATTTAAGTCTTGTTTATCCATTTCATCATAAATGGATGAAAACTTGACAGTATTCAGTATTTTTGAAAAGGGTCCAAACTTTTCGACAAAGAAAATCTATTCTTTTCCATATACTTACATATGTATGAGTTGTTAGAAGGGTTCTGTTCAAACGAAAAATTTAAATGAAATCGGGAGCTTTTTATATCCGAGGGTTGAAAAATTAATTCAAACAATGGGATCTCCAATTCAGATATTGTAACATATGCCATCATATTCTAAAACAAAAACAAAAGTATGAATTGTGATGGAAACCCACATATTTTGTCAAAAGGTAAGGTTATGTTTATTATATGTAAATCATGTTAACTTAACGTCCTTTTTTGATTTTCTATTACCAATTAAGGATATTTAGCATTATTCATTCAATATAGATTATATGTCTTTCCTCCTGTTTACTCAAAAGTACTGTGTGAATAATTTAAATTTGGGTTCTCATAAAATAAAATTCCCGAATAAGACATATGAAATTGCTATTATGACATAAAATGAAATTTATGAACAATTATACATAATGAAACTTTGTAAAAATATAAAAATTGAAAACGATAGTGTCCTTTATAAATTATGTTCTACTAGATTTTCTTGTATGTACACAGTCTAAGCTCCAACACTGGCTGTCATTTTTGTATTAATATTGACAGTAATGCTGGTAGTAATATTTAAATATTTGTTATTAGTAGTTGCTCCCGCATGAAATCTTCTTCGTTTTTATAAAACGCAATATATATCTGTTGAGTTTCTTCGAAGCGGTATACTTGCGTAAACAAATCTGAAGAGAATCGGTACGAGTTAACAAGAAAATTATAGTAATTAAGGTAAAATCATTAAAACCAAAAAATTTATAAAACGCAATTTAATGTTTTTGTTTTCTATTTTATTGATTTGTTTCCATTTGACAATTAAATTACAATTATCTTTGTGAAGCTTGAATCTATGTATGGGACGTTTATAAAAACAATAATAGTCAGAGAGATAGCTTAGAGCTTGGTAGCTATTAATCAATTTTATTTTAAGTTTTATGTTTGAATTATAAAATAAAATTTACAAATATGTAAATAAACACTCAGTTAAAGTGCATGCGAAAGCAATCGATTGAAATCTTGGTTGGTGTTGCAATCATAAAGAGTATATAAAAGTATATAGCTAACGATGATGGGAGCGAAACGATATCCTGCAAATAAACATTTCGAATAATAAAATCTCGAATTTTTTAAATTTCGCAAATTTTTATCTTACACCAAAAAATCTCGCAAGTTTCAAACAAAATCTCGCAATTTGAAATCACGCAAATTCAAATCTCAAGGCAACGAATCACACACAACTTTTACAAAATAATTTTTTTTTGAGAACACGCCCAAAAGTATTTTGTGTTTCTTACCACCTTTATTACAAGATGTCTTTTGCGCGTTTATCATGGATCTTCGAATATCTTCTTGTTCAAGGTCAAATACGATAACCTAATGCGATTTACACATGCCAAATTACAACTAGATAAGTACAATCTCTATGTTCTAGCAGTCGGTAGTTCCCACCAATCTCTATGTTCTTTTGCTCTCTCTCTCTCTTGTTCTCTTAACAAAAATTGAAAAATAAACAGTTACAATTATTGATTACATATTTTGCAGATGGTAGCATCTGGAAAAATTTAACTGCATTGCAACAAATAAGTTTTTTAAACAAAATTTTAAATCTCGCAATTTAAATTTTCGTGCGAGATTTGTATACCAAATTCTTAAACATTTTTAAGGGAAGTTTTTGGTATGGAAATCATAAGTATAAATTTATGTGCATAGAAAAATAAAATTTCGAATCAAATTTTCAACCGATTTTTGAGATAGATCGAATTTTCAAAAAAAAAAATAAAACCTTTCTTAAAAACTCAAAAAACTCTTTTTGTTGAAAATTTTGATATGTAATATTTTTTAAAATGTGTTTGAAATAGAAAAAATAAATTAAATCTCTTCAGCCGATAAAGAGAAAATTCAAAAATAGGTTCTGTGAGAAGTGCTGTTTATAATTGCTTTTTGTAATTTTTTATAATTTCTGAGAGTATATCGTACCAATTTTAGCATACAGAAAAAAATTTAATTAAATTGTAGGAGCCGTTGGTAAGAAAAACAATATTTCAATTTTTCGGTTCGGTTTTTTAACATTTGTATGGAAAGTATCGTTATTTTTTTTATAAAAGTAATTTTTTTTCTTAAGATACCTTACAGAGTGTAAAAAAACTTAAATACCAAGTTTTATAAAAATCGACCTTTGATTTTCAAAATATGTGATTTGCAAAAAAAAATTTGAACTTTTTTTTTGAAAATATTAGTTGGAAAAGTTATTAACATTGCTTAGAAGATTTTGTATACAAACAAAATGGTTGAATTCAAAACAACAGCTTGGAAGAAAATTGAAATTAAAAAATGGTTCTTTAGGAGGTACAATTCATAACCATTTTTTGAAAAATGGTTTCCCACCCGACGGTAACTTTTACCAAAAGAAATTTATTGATTTTTTTTTAAAGAAAAGTCGTGAAGCCTTTTTTGAGAAGAATAAATTTTTGTAAAATTGCTAAAACAAATTGTTTGGCAGGTACCGTTGTTTTTAGTTCTTAAAAAAATGAAAAAAAAACGTGTCGACAGAACCACCAAGAACCACTATCTACCAAGTTTTAAGAAAATCGATCAAGCCGCTTAGGCTGTAGCCGAACAGACAGACAGACAGAATTTTGGCACTCACTTTTTTGGTGTTCTATACCATCGGAATGTCATGTTTGATTGTTATCTCGAAATTTTTTTTGCACGAATACAAAACTTGCCTCGTTCAGAGTTTATTGCATGTGGTTTATTCTACCTCGAGTTTACTCAATAAAAAATTATAAAAGCTAAAACTAATCACATTTTATGATTGGAATTTTGTCAGGTGTGTCGTTTCCAAAAAGATTCAATAATAACTGCGAGACTGTCAGCATTGTGTAGCAGTCGCTATTTGAAAAAAAATCGGCTATATAATCCTTTTCTCTTAAGAACGTTTAATTTCAAAAGTGAAAGAAAACATTACTCCTATCAAAAAACAAAAAAAATCACCTGCTTAATCTGCAAACAAAAACTAACAAAAAATGATGGTTAGGAATTTGCTGTAATCCAGTTATATTTTTTATTTAGTTAAACATCAGTTACTAACACTTCTTAACATAATCTACACATTATCCAAGATAAAATCACATTTGTATATATTGCATGCTTTTTAATTTTACGTTCCCAAAAACAAAAAACATAATTTTACTGCTCATATCCAGTTCAAGTGCAGAAATATTAATTTGTTTTTATTACTAAGCGACATGTCACCAAAACACGTGCTAATTATACTTATCACGTTTTCATATTTTTTTACTGTCCATTTCTTATATGACTAAGCAAATAAATTTGCAGTATAGAAATGCGAGTGTGTATCAACTAATTAAATTTCAAAGTGTCAAGAAGACGATTGTCCTACTGAACTCAATTTATAACAACAACCCATAACATTTTTATGCTTTTAATAAACTGATGCCGCAGCAAAATCGTTTTTTGTAATTTTTCATTTATCCTATAGCAACCCAGTTCCAGACCAGACACACTCGACCGAAATACCTCCTACTATAATACCTTTTATAAACGAACTCTTGAATGCGTCGTCATTTTTGAACAGAGAGTTGAGGTTCCTTTCCGGAAATACCACCATTATTTATGTGACAGAAAGAACCTTACCCACAAAATAATGAAGCATTCTCATCGATTACCCAATAAAGTGGAAAATTTTCACCTGAGTTATTTTTGCATATAAATAAGGACGGGTGTATAGGATAAGGTTCCTTGTTAAATCAGTATAGTAAGGGCACACAGAACTTATTTTGTTGGGGTTATTGTGGGCACAATAAAATCGGTGGTTGAACTTTAGACTTGTTATGAAATCGGTCAAGCAATTAGTCACCGGAAATGAATGTGGGTTGTAGCAAATGGAATGTCGTATGCTATACAACTCTAGATGTATGATATGTTTGTTTATGGCAACCCTTTTATTTCAACCACGTTTTGATGAACAAAACAATAATTTATTATTGTCTTAGGTTAGGTAAAGAAGTGTTAGATCGTGAGTAGGCGCCGCACGCGCCCAGTGCTGCTAATAACACAATATTTATACTATTTTTCTTTTAAAAGTAGATCAATAAATTTTACAAATTTTTTTTATACAAGAAGTGTTGAGTTTGTAAACACCCAAAAAGGCATTTTCCAAGCGATTTCATACCTATAAGGATACATACTGACTCAAAATCTTTATTTAAAACATTAAATACTTTAGCAATCACCTATTGCTCTTATTGCAAAAAGATATTCTTAAATTGATATGTTATGTCTGATTTGTCATCATCATACAAAAGCATTTTAGTATAAAAAAAATAAATAATAAATATAAAAATGAAGGTGGCAACATTGATCATCTAGAAGTACACGAGTAGCAAGTGAATTAAATGCTTTTTCGTAATTCTATAATAAATGGATTTTCTTGAGAAGAGAAATCCCTAAGGGCAAATATAGTGTTCATGTTCATCAGACTTCAGAATTGAATGAATTAGTGCAATTTATTTCATCTAAAAGTCATTACAGCTTAAATTAATTTGTGTTTATCACTACAACAACAATCCAAAATAAAAACTTTTTTAAATGAAGAGATCATCAAAGTGTTATATTAAATATGACCTTTAAAACTTTTGTATTTATCAAGGGACCCCAATCATTTTGACTTCAACTTTATTTTAAGAGAAGAAGAAGAAAATTTTGGTAGCTTGACGAATATTTAATAAAATAGGCACATTATTTTCTTTTCTTTATAAATCTTGAATTGATTTGATTGAATATCCAAAATTTGATGGAGAAGTCGAGTGCCGGAAGTTTTAAAAATAGAACTCCGCAATACAAAACTTAGAATCTTTGCTAAATAAAGTCCAGAGTATACAAACAAATTTTTCTTTTTGCTTTGCATATACATTTCATGTATGTAGGTAGGTACCTTCCTTCCACCACAAAGCTTAAAAATTTCAATACATACAAATACACATGCACACGCATAATACTTTTTAATGACCATCCATCCATTATTTGTTCAAAAATAGATCAATATAATGTCTTTACAAATTTTGTTTAAAAAATTATTAAGACAAAATATTGCGATAAGAAAATTTAAAAATTCATCTTTTATAAACAAATAATAAATGCGTTCACACTTCAATATTACATGGTGAATTGATTTATATATTATTTAAAACAAAAGTAAACAAATAATGGAAGAAAAATCATCAAATAAATAATAAAATTTTAGCAAACACTACAACAACAACAATGAAACAAATTCGTTCAAATCCAAACAAATAATATTTGTTTGAGTAAACTCAACACCTCCAATCGCTTAACTCAGTTAGTTATATGATCACGAATAATTGGAGGGAAAACAATAATAGTCCAATCATTCAGAAAAACATACGAAAAAATGCCGGCAAAATAAAACAACAACATAACAAAGTTATTACTAACAAAAAAAAAAGTATTTAACTTTAATCTTTTTAACACTACAATTTTTCTACTGATGAATAAATTATTAGAAAATGCTCATACTCGTATACATAATACTGGATGTGAGTTTTTGATGAAAAACCGGAAACGGAAATTTGCATATCAACAACAGTGCATAAGCCAAAGAATTCTATTATTGATTGATTTATGTGTACATGTTCGCACCAGGAGGGGATTTCATAAAAACAAATTATGGCAGTCGTTTGAAAATTCTGGCGAAGAAATGTGGAAAATTTTCAACTTTTACGATTTGACTTCTAAAATTATGATGATCGGGAAGTCCATACAAGTGATTTTCGTCATAACATCAGTGGGTCGGTTTCTGATGGTACTGATCAATTGTGCGTCTATGTGTATAAATAAACAAATTCAGCTAGAATATTAGCGGATGCATGGAATCGCTCCAAATTTTTTTATAAAAATGAAATTGGTTGAAAGAAAAACATTTATTTGTTATTTTTGTCTTTAAAAAAAAATTACAACTAAGCTTAGTTGAGTTGACTACTGTTAAAAAAAATACACTACAAATTGCAGTTGTCTGAGTTTGATTCACGTGGCAATATCTACAACAGGAAAATAACTCAACTGACTTCCATAACACCGAAATACAATGAAATAAAATGCATAACTGAGTCGCTTTTAACAACTGAGTCGCTTTTAAATTCAAGATACAGATCGCCCCACAACCACCACCAGAGAGAAAAACCATGGGTTCTTGAGGTTATTTTAAGTCGAACAACTTAAAAGGTATTTTTTTGATTTTCGATTCGTTTAGAAGTTATAACGATTTTATGATTTAAGTACCCGATTCTTTTAATGGCTGTTACTTTGCCAAACTCTGACCAATTCTTAAATTTTTTTGTTCAAACAAAAATCTTCAACCGCTCAAACTTGGCCTTCAACTTTTTCTTGTGAGAATAACGGTTTTCCCACAATTAAATATCAAACGCGATTTTTCTCATTTTCAATATATTTGATCCAGCTCTTATACCAGTTTATTCTAAAAAAAACACGTTATTGAGTGTATTTTGTTCTCTTTTTAGGAAAGTTTAAATCATGTTCTCAAAAAAATGACATTCTATTTTCCCAAAAAAAAACTGAACTGAAACTACATGAATCATGAAGTAAGGAGCTTATTTTCATTTATTAATTTTATTTGTTTATTTTCTTTTAACATTTAACAAATTCTTTTTTTTTAAATATATCTATATCTCTCAAACTCGAATTTTCCCCTGAAAATTCAAGTTGATAGTATTTGATTAAAAAAAAAAAATTTACATAATTTATAAACTCAAAAAAATATTTTTTGAAAATTTTTTTATCAAAATAAACTATTTATATTTTTGTATACACACAATAATTGAAATTAGAAATATGTACATTTTGTAAGAAAATCGAAATAGAAGAAAAATTCATTTAGAGGTACCATTAAGGACCAATTTTTGAAAAATGGTTTCCCAGCTAAAGGTATAGCTTTTACTTAAGGAAATGTATCGATTTTTTTAATGAAAATTTGTGAAACCGTCTTGATAAAAATAAGAATTTTTTGACAGGAAAAATCATAAAATTCGTCGTTAATATATTTAATCAAACCACAAAAATTGAAAATCATGAGGTTCAAGTTTCAAAAAAATTTAAATATTTTTTTTTTAATCTAAAAAATATTCCATACATATGTATATGGAAAATGGTAAAATAAATCAAAAGGTTAGAATGACATATACCACCTACCAAAAGAAAAAATTTCGAAGCATATACTACTAGCTTCTAACGTCCCTACACTGAGAAAAATATTTAACTCATTCATATTTAAATCAAACTCAAACACATGTACCCAAATTAAAGAAAATCGATCCAGACAGACAGAACAGCAAGACCTACTATTTTTCTCATAATGTCCAGCTTGATTTTGAACCAACAATGGTGAGCGACACCTTAACGTTATTTTAAAAATATCTAACCAGTCTTGACCCTAAGCTTTGAACGCAAAGTATACATGTAACCCAGTCATGAATTTCATTATTCGTAAGTTTAATTTTTTTGAAGTCTCATGATCTCTTATTTTAGATTTCGTTTTCACCTATTAAAAGAACTATCAACTATAAACTTCCACAATTCTAAGCCACTAGGTTGCCAAGTCATTCAGGTTTTTTGCGAATAACTAACTAAAAAAAAGTTTCTATTTTGGTATAATTAAATCTCCCTCTGGCCTCACATCATTAGTCAGTGTTTATTATTTGTACAATCTTATGTCACTGTTACAACGAAAAAAAAATTGAAAACTTGCACTGATTCACGCTTTAACGGAACTTTGTTATATTCCGAGTTAGACTTTAACCTAAATTAGTGACATAGTGATTCACTTAACTGCTAATTTAAAACGGAAGTGCGTCATCTTTGTTTGCCAAGTTAAATCACGTTCCGGTTTATTTTTTCGCCTTAAGCATACTGCATATTTAACTTGATAAAGTATTATGTATTTAACTCGTTCTCCAAGGTGTCACCTTCTGCACCTTATTGATATCGAGCATCATTACCGATGATGAATCGTCTCCCTCATTCCAATGACAAATCTCCTTCCCTTTGATTAATGGTAGTTGACAATGTAACGTAGCAAGTGTTTGAATAACTATAAGTACCTACATATCTAATGATGACTATGATTTACGTGCATTTATTTCAACTCTAAATTGTCATTGTTTTATAAGTAAATTTTTTTATAGCGATTAGAGGAGTATTTATTCAATCGCCCGCATGGGGCCAAGTTCATGTATCTGTTCGTTTTATATTTTTTTAAAGTAAATTTTGCTTTGTCTTCTCTTCATCGCCATTCGCAATCCCGTATGCATACTCGTACTAACACGAGTAATCCAACTGTTCGTTTTACTAAAAATATTTCTTGTAACACACTTTAGATGGCGTAACTTCAGCTGTTCCGAGGTGCTGCTGTATGCCTGGTTCAGAAATGCTCTATTCCAACTATAATGTGGTTATGCACGACTGAATGACTTGGCTAACATATAGGTAGTACATTCGTGTTTTCTGTGATACCAAGTCAGGTCTTTGTTTGCTGAACAGATGAATATTACTCAGCGACATTCTTCTGCAACAGCTTCAAGTCAACAAGGAGTATAATGTACCGCTTTATCGTTTATCCCGCCAGCAAGCAGCACCTTCATCAACAAAGTAAAAATATGCAGAATTTGAATTCCAATTCACTTCATTCGTAATGTGAATTAATCGCGCTGTAAAACACAATCGATATAGAGATACGTTTGAAGAATTTTATTGGAAATCTCCTAGGTGCAATTGTTTTTTTTTTTTTTCTTTTTTTTTCTATCTTTTAGTATTCATTGGGAGTTTTTTAGCATCGTGCATTGGAGATTCATAGATTTATTTGGAATTTCATTACAATTACCATAAACGAACGGTGATTACTGATTACATATTGAATCATTTTTTTTTTTTGTAAAACAATATTCTTTGAGCTAATATTTATTTTGTTTGTTTTAATCTTCAATAAAAAAAGAAATGAAATTGTTTATAGAAATTTCTTTTAATGCAACTAAACGACGACGAAAACTAGTAAGGCTGGCTTTTCTTTGTATTGGAAGTGGTTCCAAATGTAATTTCAATGGCATTGAGACGAAAATAGGAGCTTCACTGATGAGCTAAGCCACAATTTCTAACAATTCCTTACCAGAAGAAAAAAACACATTTGAGATTAGTTTGTGTTATATTAGTGCAATCAATCCCATTAAAGCCAGCCTGGGTTAAAAATTAAGCTGTTTTTTTTTTCCTAAACCTCCCACATACTTTTCTGTCAAACACCCTATGCTATTATCATTATCAATATAAATAACTAATAATAAGTAGGAAGATCAATTAATATCCCCGCCGAAAAAAAGTATGTCAAGTTATTCAGTGGAAAAATTAAGCTTGTCCTTGTAGTTTGATTGATATTTCAATCAACTGGTTCTACGCATTTCGAACCCACGTGCCACGCACATCATAAATTAAAGGGATTCTCATCACTTCTCTTCTTATTAGCCTGAATCTTATTACTTCGTTTACAAGTTACAACCTTTTTTGCCTGGTGCTCCCCACCATTAAAAAAAGCCCAAATGGTTCATTAGAGGCTAATTAATTACAGAACTTCTTATTCTTTCCAAAGAAAATAGGCAAGTATCAAAGTGTATCGGTGTCCAATTAGCAACACAATCAAGCGTCTTTGAAAATAATTCTTCCTACAGTCAATTAGGCTTATTAAATGAATGTGATTTTCTGAATCTATTCTAATTTGTAATTCCCATAGGAGTCATACATAGTATAAAGGCAGTTTTAATGAAAAACACAACCTACGCAATCCTAAATGGGATATCGAAATCTCACAAATAAAATCAGAACCTTTTAAGCTAAAAAGACATAATGAAGATAAGGATAAACCCTATTTGAATCCTTCTCCTAAATCTACATGTATTTAGAAAGTAGAAAAGAAGTACAGGGAGCCTGTGTGTGAATCCATATTATTCCGCAATGTTACCACGCCTGAATGAAGACATACTATCTTCGTGTGATCCGAAAAATTCTATATTTCACAGATGAGAACTGCAAATAGTGTCATAAATTCTGCTCCATTTTCATTTCCATGGCAACGTATCGTTCCTTTTTGGTTCCTTATACATATTTTCATGAATCCTTGATATAGGAAAATAAGGACTCTACTGCTATTATTACTGATGCATTGAATCAGGGGGATGCTTTCGTTCGTTCAATATGAAAATAGGGGTCGTCGATGTTTACTTACTAAAATTTGCTTGCCTCGTTGGGTTTCCTTTAATATTCTGAAAAATCACCCAATGTGGAGTATGTCCTATACAATGCAGGCTGTGGAGAATCCAGTTCCAGTTACCCATTCAACTATAGACCGACCCAAAAGACAAACCGAAGTCGATGGAGTATTTTGCAAAAATGAAAATTTATTATTGCGCTCTGTTTACGCATTGCGGGTTCATTAATATTTTTTTCTTTTGTTCGCTTGTCCTGAAAACTTCATAAGCAAATATATGATAAAAATATACGAAAGGGAAATGTGGGCATTTGCCTTTTATCTTTCATGGTTTACGCGCATAAACGTTTCAATTTATCGTGTGAGTTTTGAATTTATATCTATTTTGTTTAACATTTTTTTGTTTTTTTTCTTATTGTTCGTATCTGCATCAGAGACAAAAAATTTTGAAAATATAAAATGAAAAATACTTTGTCTGTGTCTGTGTCTGGGTATTATTAAGAATGGTTCAGTGAACTGTAAGGTGATTTGGGGCTTACTAGTGGATTATACATACCTATATATAAAATGTCGGTTAGAATAGGAACCATTATGCCCTTATGAAATTATGTCTGTTTATGTGACTAAGTTGGAATGAAACCACTATCACATATGGGTCAAACCTCATATACACATATCTTAAGAAATTTTAAGACTTTAATTTATATGTAGATACCCTTGACATAACTCGTTGTCCCAACTTTTCTTCAAACTTACGACTAATATATTTTTTCTTCTAAATTTTCAACAACCTAAAGAGAGTTGTTTCATTGCGATGTTGGAATTTGTATAATTTGACTGTGATGTTTAAATTTATATGGAGATTTGGAGATTTAAAAAAAGTGTATCTTAAATTTTCTGTTTAGTGGAGACATTTGCTAAACGGGTCTGCATTCAATGTAGGTTAGGTACACACATAGGTACATTATTAGCAAAGTTACTTCATCAGACCTACTGTATAATATTTAGTCAGCTGATTAAAAACTACCTCTTATTGTACTCTGAGTAAAATGTAAATAAAATACATCTAATTGTTCATTATATTTTTATTATTTAATTTAGCAATTTTAACTGTCCACTACACTTGTATTATGTAACTAAAAAATATTAATTATCCATAACGTTTTTATGTTATTAAAAAATCAAACTTGGTAGGTACATATTCATTTAACTTTTTTATGTAAATTAAAAAATCTTAATATCTATAATGTTTGTACTTTGTAATTTAAAATAATCCTGCTACCTTTAACATTATTTGTATTTATGGCATTAGATTTATTATAATTACGAAATTGCGTATTGATTTTGCTCGTGTCAAAAGTGAATACTTTTTTATTGTAATTTGAAGTTAAATAAATATAATTAGGTACTGGGCATAATTATTTAAATAATTATAAAATGTTTATCAATTTTATACATACTTAAAATTTCATTGATGATTTGTAGTCTTTTTTTTTTTTTAATTTGTAATCATCACTATATCACTAAAAAAAACAAGTTTTGTGTTTCACCATCTTCTGCTTTTTGGTCTATTTTAACTAGAATATTTTAGATTTAAATTTTTGAAATTTTTATTTTTCATGATTTGGATTTTTCGAGTTAAGTTTGATGATTCTACTTTCTTCGTTTTAGCAGATCATGTTTCTGTTTCATATTTCTCTTTATTATTTTTTTTATAACTTCAAAATATATATAGGTACCTACTTACATACATATGTACATAATTTCAAATCTGGTACTTTTTTAATTTTGTTTAGTAAGAAAAAACACTTACCTTAGCTTGAAATGTAATTCCATTTAAGAAGGCCTGCTCGGCATGCAACGGTATCCTAAGATCCTGATCATCTTGTACCAAATCGTACGGTGTCGAAGGCATCCTTAAATAATTTAATATCACTGATTCAGACCACTTATAGTATCATGAAATTGATTTCATTTTTTTGGCACTGCGCTTGCGTACAGATTTTTTAATATACAATAAAACACCAGTTTTACTTCGGGCACTCATGCAAACTTTTTTGTGGTTATAAATTTTTTTTTTTTTATTTTTTTTACTTTTTTATATTTTTTTTACTTTTTAATATTCTTTGGTCCTAATTTGATGCTATAGGTTTTATGAATTTTCACTGGAGCACCGGTGTTTAATGTATGCAATAGAAATTAACAATTATTTTAAATTTTATAGGAAATTTAAGAAAAATAGGGAAGTAGTTTCAGAAATTTGTTTAGAATTCAAAAATCTTTGTGAGCACGAATTTTGGATTTTTTGTAATTATTGCTACAGAAAAAACTTTTTTGATGTATGAACACGTTCTGCCTGTCTGGTTTCCGGGTTACTATACCAATTTTTTTTTTTGTGTTTAAATTGATTAATTATGTTTTCGTTCTCCTGTTTGAATAATAATGGGCGGATGTTTCGAAAAACGATTCTGAAAAAAATATAAAAGAATAAATTATTAATCGCATTTAAGTTTCTCAGGTTTATTTTTAAATCACTTTGATATACAAATCAAGAGGAATAAAACATTTTTAAACATTTTCAAAGAAATCTTCCCTCGCAGTATTAAATAACCTCAAAGTGTCCGAAAAGCAGCGGTGATTCTCTTCCTCTTTGTGTAAGGTGAACCTTTTTTTGGTTTTCTTGAAACAAAAAGTCTATGGAGAAGAGAAGACAAAAAAATCAACAAGAAAAATAACACAACGTTTCTTATCTTAACTTTTGAAACTGGTTGAGTGACATCACATCTGGATTTCAAGAAAAATTCCAAGATACAGATGATAATTTTATTCACAAAAAAAAAAAATTACAAAAAAAAAAGAACACCATGTTGACACAAAGAACCAAAGACAAGAGTTATTCTACTCGTTGGCTTCGCGCTTTGTGTAAAGGGGAGAACCATTATTTGCCTTCATTCGGGACAAAAGTCAAATATTTTTTGGGTAAGTGGGTATACAGATTTTTGGAAGAAAACACCTGGTTCTGACAAGTTAACTAAGAAGAGAGGAGAGCATAAGCTGTACTGGACACTTTCGACTGGAGGCTATATGAAGGAAAGGCGCAAATAATCCAGATTGTGAATACCTATATCCGAAAAAACTATAATACTGATGCCACAGGCATAGAGGATCATTTAATCTCTCTGTTGTTTCCATGTTTTCCGGTTTTATCTTTTTATATTTTTGTTTTCACTATATACCTGACAAAAACAAAAAAAAAATATTTTGCTGATTGGGGAGAGTCCTTATTAGAATTTTAGAATATATAAAAAAAATAAAAAAATGAAGGTGACTGGGAGGAAGGATTAATTCTTGATATAAGAACAAGAATTTAAAGGTATAGGTATGATATCGACTAGAACGGTAACTGCCACAACCTGTGTGTTTATAAAAAAAAACTAATTTTCAAGAAAGGTTTATTTTATGTTGAACGTTTGTTTAAATTTTTTTCTAGGTATAAAATTTAGCCTGTAAAAGTTTCCATATTTTTTTTTTAAGAAGATATACATGCTCCGCATATGTTTTGGCACTTTGAGGATAACCTTGACCTGTTTCAAGTTTGTATGATTTTGTTTTGTAACGTTCTCTTAGTAACTTATTTTTGTATGTGTTTATCATTAAAAAAATCAATTGTGGATATCCTGTGTTGACACTTATTCATAAATAAAAATGAAATCAAGATACTGCCAGAAAAAATGATTATGAATAAAAAGCATATGTGTATATATGACTTTTAGGGGATTTAAGACATTTAATTCAAGATTAAAAACACAAAATTTTCGTTGAAGCTGTACTTTACTATATCTGTAGTATTTCTTACCCAAATTAATTTGCAGCACATCCCTTGATGCTGTAACGATAAGTGCGTTGAACTATCACGTTGAAAATCAGAATTCAATAATCCTGCCTATTCCTAATAAATATTTGTTTTTTTTTAGTGAGGGGTATGCGTACTGCATCTTGCGGGGAAGTGACAAATCAGCTAAAAGTTACTCTTGTCATTATAAAGTGCCTCTCATCTAAGCCGTTCGGATTCGGCAGAAAATTATAAGTTTCTTTCCTTTCTTTTACTGTCAACTATAACCACACAGGCATGATTGAGAGAGGAAGTCAGTAAAACGTAATTAGTATTAAAGTTCGTGTTGAGAGTCTTGCAAAGTCAAAGTAGCATCGCAAAAATTTACGATCACCCTGTTTGTATGTAAGAACTAATTTCTGTTTAAAAATAAATCAGTGCTACATAATGTTTGTCTGTCTTCAAGAAAATTATTTATTTTATACCTTAAGGTTCTTGATACCTACAATATAAACACCACATATATTCAAGGTTTTTCCACTGGATATCCCTATACCCACATTTCACGACAACAAATCTTTTTTCGGAAGTGTAACCAACTTTATTAATTTCAAGGTTGGGAAACAGAAGTTGATAAGTTTTAGGTCCTCAAATTTGTAAATTTGTGTCCAATCGATTTTTGGGAAAATAAATACAGATGTCTGTATATTCTTGTTTAACGCGTGTACGCATGTGTAGAGTAGATAATTTGTGTTACATAAGAATTCACAACTCAACGTTGGTATGTATGCAAAACCACTTTCATTTTTGCATCCTTACAAGTGGCTAGCTATAACCTGATTTTTGCTTAAACTCGTCGTTGCATTCAATAAATTCTCATCAGCACATGGTGGCACTATCAATTTCCATGGTGCATATAGTATGTAAATGTGTACCGACTCTCAATTTCTTCAGAAAAAAAATGAGAAAAACTTCATCAGCACGAATTTTTAATGAAGGATTTCTTCTAAATGTCATTATCTACCAATAATCCAAACAAATAGACACACCACCGCAGTTTTACTTTCAAACAAAAAAATATATTTTTTCCATTCCATCCGATTTAATCTGATCTTATTTAATGTTCTTCTTTGTCGATATCCTTTGTTGTTATTCATTATCTAATATTAATAATTACTTTTGGAATCTTAAGACGAACGAAATGTGCTAAGCTCAGCACCACACCTTTATCTAATTAAAGTCTTTAAGTGCATTAACCTTTTTTGATTCGTTCTTTCTTGCCTATTTTTTTTCACATACTTCCTCCGTTCTTTGTTATTATTATCACAAGTTTTAGAGTCCACTAACCTTTATTATAGTGCAAAATATTGTTCTGTTAAAATAGTCACGGAGAAAGAAAAACTAACCACGATCTTTGCTATTTCTTTCCAACTAACTATATAAGCTTATACAACTTATTCTGGGTAATTGTTAAGGTCCTTAACCTTCTGTTAGTCAGGTGGAGAACAAAAAGAAGGTACAAGAACGAGTATGACTACCTTTCTACCTACGAACAAAATAAATGAAGAAAATAAACAAAAACTTTAGTGCAGCTGCACGCTGCACCTTTGCAGTCGAGTGCGTAAGTAAAGGCTACATGTGTGTGTCCGAAAATATCATGGCCGTACTTAATTATTACAGTGAAAATCATATAATTTGATCGGAATCACCTGAAACACAAGAAATATAAAAGTTAAAACTTTTAAATGGCGCCCAACGTTTTGGGAAAAAAATTGGATTGTTTGAATGGAACTTTAATGTTCAAAACAAAAATTCTCCAATAAATTTAATAAAAGTTTTTGTTCGGTTACATTTAAAATTAAATATTTTAGGGTTTGCATGACCTTTATTTAGTTATGAATATAACCGAATAAGCATACAAAAAATTTTAGTAGACTTGCATGACCATTAATATTTTAGTAGATACAACACGGTTTGCGTGACCTGTAATATCTTAGTATTTAGTTTTAACTATAACCGAAATATAAGCCTTAAAAAATATATTAGTAGATTTGCATGACCTTTAGTAGGTATCTAAGTAGACTTAGTATTAAGTTTTACTTATCGCCGAATAAAGCCTAAAAAAATCTTATTTTCATTGTTGGGCGCCATTTACATGTTTTCTTTGTAATATTTGGTTCTTTCATAACTATTTTCAAATGCCTTATTGAATTTATTAAAAACTTATTTTGAACATTTGAGTATCAGCTTATCAGTTAGATGCTGTCCTTCCCCTTCAGTCTTTGCAATATTTTAGTCGATGATTATCCATACAAATAAAATCTATAACACACAAAGAAATTTGAAACTAAATTTCATTCAATATGGTTCACAAAAACAGTATTTCACTTATTTGTTACGTTTTTTTCTTCTCAATATTAATAGAATAAAAACCTGAATGTTAGATCTAAGACCATAACCATAAGAAGTTAAATGATCTCGAATCTTGATATTGGTTAGGTATTTGTGGCACCCACTAGCTCTATTAATATCAGTGCCGGAAATCGTAAGCACAATTAATATTCGAGCTATCCTTAGTTAAATTACTTTCTTAATGTCAAAAATGGCGCCCAACGCTTAACACCTACACTTATGCTTAGGGCTTATACATTAAAAAAAAATTATTTTAAAGAACTGAGTGCCGTTTATTGCGCAAACAGATACGGCCGTGTTAAGTATTTTTAAACCCTAGACCCAGCGAATGTTTGCACAAAGCCGGTGTTGTGGAATAGACTCGTTTATGTCTGTTTTACTCTTTGGTTCCTTGTCTTGCTCCACAAGATAATCGAAGTGTGTAGTGAGAAAAAAGGGAACCTAACACCCATACACAGGCAATTTCTTAAGCTATCTACGCGTCTCTGCCTGCATAATTCCATGCATGTGTCTGCACTTGTGCTCGCGCACATTGGGCTTGGCGGAAAAAACTAGTTTTCGACACAGGCTCATTTAGTCAAAGTATACATATATGTATGTATGTGTACATACCAACCTAACAGATACTTAGTGTGTTTCAAGTTTCAACTTTTCGTCGGCCGCGTCTAAATAATTGCTGGTGCAGCTGAAAAGCTTAATAAAATCAAAGCTGGATGTATTTAAAAGACAAGCCCTGAGCTAAACAGCCGCTTATGTTTGTTCTTATGCAATGGCGTTGATTGCTATCAAAGTTTTGTATACATTTCTATTGAAGCCTTCATTTATAACTACAACAACTCTGAGATAAAAACTAAAATTTGTGCATAGTGCAACGCTTGGGGGATGGTGAGGTAAGAATATCTTAGAAGGTGAATAAAGAATTTGCAATGAAAATGAAATTATCCGCAACCATAACAAAGAGAATGTATAAAAGTACATTATGTATCTACATATCGTTTTGTAGGTATATATTACCAACAAAGCAAAGACAAGCTAAAGTGTTGTGTCCATGGCATTTTAACTCTGGTTGACTGGATAAATTCAGACTTTTGATCACATTTTGGTCAGAGAGAGAGAGGGAATCACAAGAATTCTGCAATGGCAGAGATTAAAGCAAAAATGATAAACTTTGTTGACCAACAAAATAAAGAAGACTTGAAGATCAGGAACAATGACGACAAGACAAGGAAAAACAACAAAAACAAATATTTGTGTATAGAAACCTGGAGGTCTTCTTGGTTTTACGAACATTTCGTTTTCGTTGGCTAAGAAGAGCAGACAACGAGGAAAAATGTAGGTAGGTACCTACATAATATCCATGTGGTGGTCACTATTTTTAGAACCTCTCGCAAAAACTGATTTCTATCAGTACAAAATACATAATATCATCAGGCCAAAGCAACGCACAGAAAACCGAACAAAAAAATGAAGAATGGAAGATAAAAAAGAATAAGAAAACAAATTAACTTTTATGCATGTGGTGTCTAAGATGTTCCAAAATAGGGGGCCATAACATTTTGGACAGTTTGAAAACGGTTTGTATTTTAATGTAGGCAATACATCTAAGCTAAGAGGAATTTTACAATATGATCAAACTGATAATAACTGTGGTATATTCTTACAGCAGTCCATTTGGTTTGAAAATGAAATTTAAGAAAGCTATGTGTACAAGGAACGTGCTGATTGGAAAATATTTTAGTATAGGTACTTTTGCTCAGAATTATTTAAAGAGATAAATAATTCGTATGCAGCATGTAGCTCAAGCCCTTATTGTGAGTGTCGGTTGTTTATCGATAAACGACATTTTAATAGAAAGTCCATTATCAAAACTTCAAGATATCTTATGCAATTGAACCAAAACAATCCATACCATCGACATTTGTCGCATCGAGCGAAAAACGGCAATCGCAATAAGGATTTCAGTTTCATTAAGTTTTCCATAACTTGTGCTCACTTCCACAATTAATAAATAGCGTTACACTTTTGTATACTTTAACGTTCGTACAGCTGAATAGCTTATGAAATAATGAGCTTCAGTTTTATAGGACTTTTTTTATTTATTTGGTCAAAAATTAAGGGGGCGTACCAACTTAAATTAAACAATGACCTTTATAAGGACTACCCTAAATAAATAAAAAATAAATTTGGTGACGCAACACCTCGTGGAGAACCAGAGCCTAGTGACTTACAACTCTCAATTTCTCACATCTCACATTCCTATGTGCGTGTTGTTTGCAGGGATGGAGGGGACATACAATTTTTGGCGAATCCTAATGGCTAGATGAGAAGCACTTATTCATGACAAGTATACTCTTGGAGGATTTTTCAATTCCTCGCAAGAGGCAGTACCTCGGGAAATACATTTCTGTTTTTAGGTGATAGCAGCTGGGAATCGAACCCAGACCTTCAGGACTACACTAATGTAGATATATTTTAAAAAAATACTGTAACCAAAACAAATGAAATAGGCGAACTCCGCCAGTGCATCTATTTTCAAAACTTGGCAGAAATTCTCATATGTATAATCCATTTACGATAAAACAAAATCCATCTTTTTGTCTCAATTTTTCACGTTGTCTAAATACCTTGAAATTTTTCGATCGTCTTAAGTTGTAGAAAAAAAGGGTGAAGCACAGAATAAAATGTTTAACTTAGATTTTTTAGTATTTCGTGACTCAAGACGAAAACTTTTAAGTTATTCCTTCAAAACAAAAATGGTATTATATTGATGTCCACTTTAACATTTTCTTTGCCCAAAAAATAAAGAAGGTTTAAAAAAAAAAAACAAAATAAGGGCAAGCAGAACCACTGGTGTATAATAGAGAGCAATAAATACATGTTCCAAAATTGTGTTTGTTGTTTAAATATAAATAATTAATGAGATCTAGCCTGCAACATATTTGTATCAGGTTTTTTTGGTTTCAATATCCATATTAAAATAAATTGAAATTGATTTTATGATAAAACATCGAACAAACGTTGGGCGCCATTTAAACAATATTATTATTTTCTTGGGCCACTGAATGGATTCCTTGAATAAAATGAGACTACACTTTTTTTCTATAAATCGATGATTTTTGAAATCTCACTACAAATTCAAATTAATCTTGTCCACGCTGGGGTGCAACGCACAAGGTTTCTCATAGTCATATTTATTGTAACTTGGAACTTTTTTTAAATTAATGGTCAAAACTAGCCAGCAATTATTCCCCCAAAGTCAAAATCCGGTACAAGGGTATAATTTGGATTTACAAAAACAAAAACCAACGAGGTAGGCGAGACAGAAAACAAAAACATCGCGGGAGAAGATACTTTTGTTAAAGATTTGAGTCAATATAATATAGACGGACGGTATGTATGTAGATTCTTTGTCTTCTGTTCGGTTCCTACGCGGCGTTCCGGCGTTCATCTTTGCTTCGTTTTGTTTTTATAAATTGCAGCATCAGCTCTTAGCTCGGTAGCAGCCGCTATCGCACACACATAATGGGATGAGATTCAACAAAAATGTATAAAAACAAGTTTAAGTAAAAATAGACAACAAGGAGGGAGTCTATCTGGCTCCCTGCATGCATCCCGCATGCTTTCTGTATCGTGCATTTCGCAAGACATAATGTTCCCAAAATTTAATATTTTTATTTATAAACAGCAAAATACACACACACCAAAAATGCGTTAGCAGAATTTTTAAATAGAAAAAGAACCGTTACTGTCACTCAAATTTACCTTTCGTATAGGTTTTTTTCGTAGTTTTACTAGTTTTTGTTCGATTCGATTGGAATAAGATAGACAATGCTTTAATTCACCAGCACCACATTATGCTTGGGATAGGGGGCGGCAAGTATATTAACGCGCCAAATTTTTAGATCCTTTCACTATCGGCCGCTTTGAATATAATTGCTTTAATGAAACACTAATCGCACACTTTTTGGGGCTAAAAATAAATCACAAGACGACCACCACGACACAACGATGATGATGACACCACGACGACGAGACGAATACGACGAGGATGATGACGAATGAACTTTGTGGGTGTAGGATGCTAGATATACCTAGATCCAATGTAGAGGAGATTGAACGCTAATCGAACGCGTAACTTTTAGTCACACATAGAGAGTCGCACGAGGACGAAAGAGGGCGCTCTTGCTTGTGTAACCGCCGAACAACAACTGTCAGTTCAATAGAACCAACGAGCGAAGCTAGAAATTCAAAATATCACACCGATACAATACCGAAAAACAAAACAGCCACCACACTCATGCACAATCGTCTGGCATTTGGTTTTTTTTTTAGGTATGTGTTTGAATTTTTTCTTGTTTTCTGAGGTTCTTTGCCTATGCTAGTTAAGCACTGTTTTTCGAACTGTACCTCGCTCATAAAGAGTCTCTCACTGTACTTTGTCTGGTAGCGTTGGTATGGCCTTTCCCCAACCCCCATTAGCTTTCTGCACAAGCATATCCAACAGATGGGTATGACCAGAGTTGCCCTAGATCATTTTACTATACCAACCATAACCAGTTTTTTTTCAATTTTACGGATTCGCTGTAAGTCGAATTTGGAATTGGTATTTTAGTTGTTCATATAAATCTAGAGACAACACAGAAAAATCGATTTTTTGACATACATATCAGGTTTTGTCTTACAATTACATAGAATTGTGGTTTTATTTGGTTATGAAAACAAAAAAACAACAACAAAAAGCTACTAACAACCAGTTAAAATTGGAAAATTAGGTGAAACGAAATTACCATATTACAGATGAAAACACTCTTTCTGCGATTTGGGAAATTACATAATTTCTATTCTAATGAAAACGTAGTACAACGTTAAAGTTTTGTAATAAAGTATACGGCAGTCCTTATAAAATTATTATATGTACATATATTAAGTAGCTTTGAATAATGAAGTATGGTAACCCATGCCTTGAATAGAATGACACATGCGTGTGTGAGAAAAAGTATTAGAGCCAATAGCGTGGGGTGCAAACAACGTGCTCGCTTTGCAGACTGGTATTTGTTATGTTTTCTTTTCTTTTTATTGTTTTGGAGCTATGGCGCTATGGGAGCGGGAAGTTATTTTGCAGATAAAAAAGCATGTGCGCTGGTTGAAACTTGAAGAGCATGTATTTTGCAGAATAGCTTTTGCAGAACCAGAGAGGTAGACAATTTGAATAATCAAAATTAACTGATTTTAATAAAACTCTTTTTATGAAATACTTTTCCCAGGATTAGGTAAGTACTCTTATAGTAAAAGTAAATTCTTTAAAAATACCTACTGTACTGAAAATTATTTTACTGAGACAAAAAACAGTAGCAAATAAAACATAAAAAAGAATTGATCATTTTGTTATTCAAAAAATTTGTTGGACTCTGTAGGTCAAAAACTTTTTGACGTTTCTAACAATTACAGTGTTACCGCTTATAGCTATTCCATACACTATCCCATTGAGTATTAACACATGTCAAAAAAATGTGAAGAAAATCATGTATACTAATGTGGAAGCAAAATATGAAATTTCATCACACACAACTTGACAGCGCACCCGACACGATTTGACATAATATTAATACATGAAAATATTTAGAAACGGTTCTAAAATCATCACACTTTCTATCCCACTTGGGAGTATGAGGTTATGGTGAAACTAATTTGTTTGGATACAAGTTTGGAAGCAAAATATGAAAATCATTTTCTGCCCACAATTGCCTTGGATTCACTAGCTGCAGTTTTTTAAAGATTAATAAAGTGGGAAAGAAGAAAGTTAAATAAGTTCAAAATTGACGAGGGAATATAGACTGCTTCAAAAAAAGTTGTCTTTTAAACAGGCTCAAAAGTTTTAGCTTAGCGAAAAGGAAGTTTGTGAAAATTTGCGTTCTTAAATTTCATGCTTAGATGAGCCTCATCGCAGATTTCGGTTTTCTATACGATTTGTTTGGGAGAAAACACCTGTTTGTATTTGGAATTTTATTGCTTGATTATAACAAGTATTTTAATTAACTAAATACGTTTTTTCTTTTAGCAAATAAAACGTTCTGCAAAAATCGTCTTCGCATGTTTTATAGTAAATCCATTAAATAAGCGTTTTTTTAGGAATTGAAGACATTATGGTTACTAATGTCACTCTCATCGAAAAATTACTTATCACCTTTTTTGTAGAGGACCAATTTTCCTTTCAAATAGTGCCTAACAAGACTACTTTACTTCAACAATTATACTACAATAATTAGTTGCTTCGAATGCATTTTCTAGTGGGAAATTACATAGAAATTCCGTAGTTAAACTGGTCAGAAAAGTTCTTGAAACAGAAACTAAAATATACTTTTC
The DNA here is from genome assembly GCA_946251815.1 of Dasysyrphus albostriatus. NCBI lineage: Eukaryota > Metazoa > Arthropoda > Insecta > Diptera > Syrphidae > Dasysyrphus > Dasysyrphus albostriatus. Next base: position 148,759,478 of record OX276336.1, read on the forward strand.
CATAGTTATATTTTAGGAAAGTTGGTAAAAATCGATCTTTAAAATCGAAACATAAAACATTTGTTAGAAACAATAATTTTTCTTCGAAAAGAACAAAAAACCATATTCTTTATGATTAAAAAAGTTAAAATAAAACTTTTTACTAAAATAAGGAATATATCCCAGTCAAATTAGTCAAAAAAAGGGCATAAAACCCCTTTTTTAAATGGACAAAACTTTTTGTATGCAATCTGTTTTTGTAAACCTCATCATTGTAACGGGTGATTTTTTAAGAGGTTTAGAAATTTAAAAAAAAAAAAAAACACAAAAAATTCGAAAAAATGAATGAAATATTTATTTGAATCGATAGTTTGAACCTTGCAATTTAATGTTTAAAGATAATTTCATGCAAATGTTGACCGCGGCTGCGTCTCAGGTAGCCCATCCGCTAAGTCCAATTATGGCATACTCTTTCACACATATCGGCCGGTATCTCACGAATGAATGCATGGATGTTGGCTTCCAGTGCGTCAATCGAAGCGGGCTTGTCCCTATAGACATTAACCTTGACATACCCCCACAAAAAATAATCTAATGGTGTCAAATCGCACGATCTAGGCGGCCAATTGACCGGCCCGAAACGTGAAATTAACTGTTCACCAAACTCGCCTCGCAATTGCGCCATTGTTTCGCGTGCTGTGTGGCATGTGGCATCGTCTTGTTGAAACCACATATCATGCAAGTCAAGAACTTCCATTTCGGGCAAAAAAAAGTTTGTTATCATCGCTCGGTAGCGTTCACCATTGACAGTAACGCTGCGATTCGCATCATCTTTGAAGAAATATGGCCCAATAATGCCGCCGGCCCATAAACCGCACCAAACAGTGGCTTTTTCGAGATGCATTGGTAGCTGTTGCAATGCTTCTGGCTGATCTTCACTCCAAATGCGGCAATTATGCTTATTTACGTACCCATTCAACCAAAAATGAGCCTCATCGCTGAACACAATTTTTCGATAAAAAAGCGGATCCTCGGCCAGCTTTCCAAGAGCCCATTCACCAAAAATTCGGCGTTGTGGTAGGTCGGCTGGCTTTAGTTCTTGCACCAGCTGTATCTTAAAAGGCTTTACGCCCAAATCCTTCCGCAAAATTTTCCACGTAGTGCTGTAACAAAGGCCTAACTGCTGGGAACGGCGCCGAATCGACATTTCGCGGTCTTCTGTCACACTAGCTGATACGGCCGCAATATTTTCTTCACTACGCACAGTACGTAAACGTGTTGGTGGTTTAATGTCCAACAAAGTAAATTTGGTGCGAAATTTGGTCCCAATCTTCCGAATAGACTGCTCAGAAGGTCGTGAATGCCGACCATAAAATGGAAGCAGCGCGCGATGAACATTTCGAACCGAGCACGAATTTTGATAGTAAAATTCAATAATTTGCAAGCGTTGTTCATTTGCAAGACGATCCATGGTTAAATTGCAAACCAAACTGAAGCTGTTTGACAGTGACACAAGGTACTAAACACACGTCAGCTGTCAAAACCAGTGTTGCCAAAACCAAACCAGCTAAAAAATCACCCGTTAAAAAGGAGTTTTCGGGATTTTCTGGCTTTGAGAAGAGTCGCCATTTTGAAAAAGAGATTGGTTTCGTTTTTATTTAACAACTCCCTGATATTTCATTATACATCCAAATGTCTGACTTAAAACTTATAGAGGATAAAATTATCTACAAAATAAGCTTTTACCGACTTTTGTTACTTGGTCCGTCTTTATGTTATAGTGGGTCAAAATAAGTCGTGTGTTTGGGGGTGGTATGACGTTTCTTGTAATATCTCGATTGCCTTTGACTTTTTTGGATAATAATCGCAGAATAATTTACAGTTACCTATGATATGAGCCCTCGACTGATATTATTGTACAAAGTACAGATTTGTCTCAAGTTTTTTTTTCCGAATTGTTGTTCGAAAAAACAGTTAGTTAAAATATTGTCCACAAAAACAATATGAATAAGACAAATATGGTTTGTTGAGGTGCATTCTTAACACAGAATGTCAAAGGTCAACCCGCGTGAAGGCCATGACACCAACGTTACTTGTTTTTAAAAACTGAGTTATCTATTTTCACTCTTTACTTAAGCCAAAGTAACGCCAACCATATTGTAAGTTGTTTAAATGTATTACAAGGAATAAAACTGAAAAAGAATACAAAACTAGATTGGTATTTATAATTAGAAAAACTGATAAAAACTATGAAAAAAATAGATAAGGTGTATTTTACAATTTTTGGTCTCTGATTCCTTGGTGGTCATCACAGGAAGACACATTTTCTTATGAAAATAAACCATTAGAAAGGACTTCTAGTTTTCCAAAAAGCTACAAAACAATACTTCAAATAATTTTTTTTCATATTAAGTCCAAGCTGGGGAAGTTAAACCTTCTTTTCTCTTTTTTCTTCTTTAAGTACTTTTATCTAGTAAGTGTCAAAAGTAAGTAAAAATAAATATTATTTCTGGAGTTAGGTTCATGAAATTCAAACAAACAAATAAATAAAAATTTCTTTCCAATAATAAAAAAAACACTTGTGGAATGACGGTTAGTGCCTTTTACAAGATGACTTATGAGTCATGACTTTTTTAGAAATTCACTGAGTGCGAACGAGAAAAAACATCTGATCTCACCTTCGCACTCATTTAATTTCACAAAAAGTCATGACTCATAAGTCGTCGTGTAATAGGGCACTTAGTGCTTTGGACTGTTACGCCGAAGAGCTGGGTTCGATTCCCAGCCACTACCACCTAAAACAAAAATGTGTTTTCCGAGGTAATGCCTCTTGCGAGGAACTGATATAAATGCTACAAGAGTATATTAAATATTAGTCATGAAAAGGTGTTTCTCATCTATCCGTTCGGACGCGACAAAAAATTGTAAGTCCCTTATATCCTGCCAACAAAACACACACATAAATATGATTAAGAATTGTATAAGCCAATGGGTGTTGGTGGTCCAAGAGCTGTTATACCACCAAATTTATTTTATCTTAAAAAAAGCTTTATTCAAAAGCAACAGATCAAAACAAAAATATTCAAAATAAAGCTAATGCATTTTTGCCACCTTTTTTCAATGGACCACATGAAACTGCTTTCCCATGTAAAATGTATGTATGTATATTTCATACCCCTCCCTCTTCGGCAAATTACCCTGCTCACCTACACAAAAAAAAACGTATGAATTTCTTTACGTGTGATCAGGGACCTTACAAGAAAAAAAAGCTTCAACAGCACATGTAAGACCCCTATTCACACTCACGAAAACTCGAAAAGAGTCAGACGCAAAGAATCATCGTGTAATAGGGTTCTAACCGTAGTATACGAACTGCGTCGTATAACTACATTCATGTGAACACATCATTAAACTCTCAACGAACACACCCCTCAACGTAATAGATTTTTGAAAATCATCAATTCTATTCCATTCCACATTCTTTTGAGTTTTGACGTTTTCGCTGACGGAAAACCAAATTTTCTTTCTTTCATCGTAAAACAGTTGAACAGGGTGTACGTACTTCTTTAAAATTCCCTTATATTTAATAAAATGTTTGTGATTTTAACTAAATTTTCATTGAAAAAAGTCAATTGATTTATCAGTTTTCTTAATCCATCAAATATTTCAACGAAAACTTAGTGATGTGTGAAATATATGTAGATTACTTTTCTAACCTCGTGAATTTTTTTCAATCTTGTGTAGTTTCAACATGGTAAACGGACGAATCCCATCCGTCTTTTCGAAGACTTATGTGACTCCACGTCGCCCCTATGAAAAGGCGCGTTTGGATCAGGAATTGAAGATCATCGGCGAGTATGGTCTCCGTAACAAGCGTGAGGTCTGGAGAGTCAAGTACGCTCTCGCTAAAATCCGTAAGGCTGCTCGTGAGCTCCTCACTTTGGATGAAAAGGACGAGAAGAGATTGTTCCAAGGTAAGTTCTCGTAAGAAAGAGTAGAAAATCCTGGATTCATATGATGATTTAACTTATAACATAAATATTCTGACACTTCTTGTCTGAAATAAAATCTGTAGAAACTTATAATCTGAAAATACATGAGTAGTCTTATTAGATCAGTTCTTATACCTAGCTAATTAACATTTTATTGTTTCAGGTAACGCTCTCCTCCGTCGTTTGGTGCGTATTGGTGTCCTCGATGAATCACGCATGAAGCTCGATTACGTGTTGGGTTTGAAAATCGAAGATTTCTTGGAACGTCGTCTCCAGACCCAGGTCTTCAAATTGGGATTAGCCAAGTCCATCCATCACGCTCGTGTATTGATCCGTCAAAGACATATCCGGTAAATATCCCAGTTCTGACACTGGACACCGAAAGTGCTCCAGATAGATAAAATTAATGGTTTGTTCAGTAAGACCACTTGGGAGTCGAACAGTGTGAAACAGCACTGTACCGGCTCTCAACGTCTTTGGTATTTGCACTCTTAAAAGCAAATCGAGCGTAAGTTACTGAACTTGTTTTTAAACTTAGGATTTTTATTACACCTAGGTTGAATTTTTTGTTAAATGTATCCTTTTTATTTTCAGTGTCCGCAAGCAAGTCGTCAACATCCCATCATTTGTTGTTCGTCTAGACTCACAGAAACACATTGACTTCTCTCTGAAATCGCCCTTCGGTGGTGGCCGCCCAGGTCGCGTGAAGAGGAAGAACATGAAGAAGAACCAAGGAGGTGCCGCTCCTGCTGAAGAAGAAGAAGATTAAGCTATTCGCTGCGGGAGGATAGGTGATACCTATCGGTCTTTTGTATCTCCACTAAGGGATAATAAAAGTTTTCTATAAAAATGTAATACGTATTTTTTGTATCTTTTTTGTTTGGGAAAAAATATGAATAATCTAGTGGGTGGAAATGGTACCGTACCATTATCGACTACTTAGTAGTTTTACCAACCTGTCTAGGTTTAAGGTCCCAATTGCATTTTCGATTAGCAATCGAATTAAAATTTTCAATTGATTTCCATGTTTGGGATTGTGTAACGTTATCGAATGAAAAACGCTTTATTATGAATAATCCAATATCTTCCAATTTGAAAGTTCGTTTGTATTAGCGTTTCAATTCCCATATATAAATTGGGCGCTATCGTGAATAAAATTTCCCACGGAATTTTTCCCATCGTCGAAAACTGGGAGCGCGAAATGTGGTCGCAGTTTCTCTCGGAATTCATTGACATCGAAAATGAATATTACATAGCCACTGAGCTTCCATTTCAATCGAACAAATTTTAACCTGCAAGGAACAGTGGAAAACTATTGGCATTTCCAATTTTAGAAGATGTGAAAAATTCCGTGGGAAATTTTACTCACGATAGACCCCATTATGTTCCTAGGGCGTAGACCAGAAATTTACCATCGACTAATTTCAATTGCAATCGACAATCACAATATGAACGACGATCGAAAAAACTCGTGCATCGATCAGCAAATTGACAACCGCAATCGGAGCCAACAAATTTGTTTTGTCTACATAGTAGTTGTTGATCCAAAGATTTGAATTAAACATTGTATACTCTGAGTTAACTTCAACTATGGCAGTAAGGGGGCCTATCCTTTAACATTGGCTTATATATAAAAAAGAAATAAATATAAATATATATACATAAAAGCCAACTTAAAATTATAATTCAGTTGACTTTGTTGTTCTCGGGGTGTTTTTTGCCTTGATTTCCACGTAGAGCAGACGGTTTGCAATAGTTTTTGCGTCGCAATTATCCCTGTTCTTAAATCTTGTACCTTAAATACGCAAATGGTCCCCAACTATTTGTAGCTAGCTAGCTATTAGCTATAATTGCAGGATTTTCTGAACACGCAAAATATTTGTGATAGTTTTCGACCACACGAAAATTTCATCTACAAATTGTTATGAATAATAAGGTATAAGCCTAATTTTCAGACCCACACGTTGATGCTGTTGTAAGTTCTCAATACAAATTTAACTAAAGGCACTGTAGTGCTTAACACCTTATTATTAAAAATTTGAAAAACATCTAATCAATATAATTCAAACACAAAATTTGTTTCAAAATATTCGAATACTTTAAATTTTAGTTTATTTTCGATTGCTTAAGAGATAAGTTCAATATTTGAAAATTTTTTTTTTAATAAATAATGTCTGAAATAAAGAAAAAAGAGTCTAAATTACAAAAAAAGAAGCGACAAGATTCGGATTATGATTCCGAATTTAGCTCCGACGACGAAAGACAATCTGCCGATGAGTCTCCAGTGAGAACTCTGGCGCCATCAAAGAGCAAAGTCAAGACAGAGGTTAGTTAGAAATTATATACATATATAGTAATAAAAAATAATTACATAATTACTTTTAATTTAAATAGCAAACTGATAACATAACTGAACCACATGATGCAACCATGCGGCGGCGACGACAAAGACGAAGCACAAAAAGTCGTCCAAGCCGAAGTCGTAGTCAATCTCGTCGCAGAAGGAGGGGATCTCGCTCCAGGCGTCGCTAAATACCTAATGCTTGTTTAAAAAATTATTGTTACAGAAATTTGTTTTGTAAATGAAATTATAAACGTGAAATCGAATAAGGCTCCTTTGTTAATAATTTTTTTTTATTAGCAGTTTATTTTTTATTGGATCTTTTACTGAATGCAAAACATTTACATCTTTCTGAAATGTTTGATATGAGGCCTATTCTGCTAATCGATCGAATCTTCTAGGCCCTCATTATGAATAGCGAATCGAACGTTAGCTTAGAGGGAAATGGTTTTGTGAATTCCCAATTAGGCATCGTTTGACGTTAAAAATGTGTTTATGAGTTATTTTCGCAGTATTTTTAGCAGAATTGATTTTTGAAGCGAATGTGGAAGCTCGCTATAGACATTATATCGTGATTATGGGAATCCGCTAAATCATTCGCTTTTAATAGAACGTTCGACTCGATATTCGTAATGAGGGTCTTAGTCTAAGAGCAAGCAAAGAAAGAAACCTGCCAGACTTTGGTATTTCATATAACGATACATGCACCTGTAAACCCTCATACCCAGATTTTAGTTATACATCCACTCCCAAAATGTACTGCCGGCCTATTTGCATTCACATCAACGTTTCAATTTGTTCATTATTAGGTTTGTATCGGTCTTTTGAGGACAAATCTTTGGCGTTTATCCGAATATATGCCATATGCGTTTGATTTGATTTGGATAAAACTTTTCCCCTCCCAAGGGATGAATGCCGACTACGAACTTTCAAGTGGGTAAACAGGTTATAACGAATTCCTTTGCCAGGCAGCATCTAAATGGAAGTACAATGGAAGAAAATTTTTACTGCCACGAGACAGACAATGGACATCAGGATGTTGAAAGCTTTTCGTTTTAGAGTGCATTTATTAGCCTAGTCAACGTCATTAGATTGTAAAATAAAAAGTAGAAAATTGTTACTAAGGTGCTTTTTTTATTTGTCCGTCTTTTATGTATCCTATCTGAAACAGAGAAACACAACTCCAAGAAGTTCAGAATTCCAGTACCAACTCTTTCCCAAAGTTTCTATTTTGTCCAAGAAACCTTGGGGATGTCGAAGTGTTCTGTGAGTGAGTCCAAGTGTTCGTTGAATTTCTCGACTCGTTGTTTGTGAGTCAATGATGCCTTCTCCGTGATTCTTTTGGTTTGCTGTCAGATAATCAAAAAAAAAATGATGAAATTGGGCACAAATTGTTTATGGTATTAATTTTACCATTTTTTCTTGCATTTGTTTAAACGATTGTTCAGCTTTTGTTAATTTTCTCTCCGATGGTTTCTTTGTTGTTTCTTCGACATATAAAGCTGCTGCTGTAGCAGCTGCTGCAGCTTGTTGTAGTTTTTTCTTTTCTTTGTTTTTTTTCTTCTTCTTTTTGGAGGAACTATCGTCAATTTTCAGTTTGAGTTTATTTCGTGAAACGCACTCGTATTCGTCGGACATATTTTGGGAAAATAATTTTATGATTATTTTATTGATTTATTTCACAGGAAAATATTTATACGTCACTAATTATTTTGACAGGTAAAATAACACAAAAATTATTTTCTTGTATGTTGGTTATCATGAAAATACTGGGTATTCCTTGCACCCTGCATAGACTGGTAAGGTTAAGGCCTGGCGCCCACTCGGCCACTTTAAGTTGCTTGTCCCAGCAACTTTTTGTTGCTTCCGATTCATTTACATTGGGTTCTATGGGAGACCGGCCACTAGGCAACTAAGTTGCCGGCAACTTTTAGTTGCCGGCAACTTTTAGTTGCTCGAAGTTGAGCGAGGAACTTTTTGCTAGTTGCTCGCGCCCACTGGGCAACTTTATCAGGCAAAGATGGCCGTGTTCAACAATACAATATTATATATTAATTTTCAGTGTATCTTAAATTTACAAGTTATTCATTTCAATTAATTTTACTTTGCATTTAAATTTAAATCAGTGTTCGAGCATCTTTTGGAAAACTTTCACACACCGGGTCATATGTACCTCCCTAGTAATTTCAGTGATGAATTCACGGTTCTACGAGTTATGCGGTGTCTTATTGACCAATTTTCTAAATCTGATTGAAATGGTATAGTAGAGAAAGATAGTTTTTCATCATAGTGCTCGTTATATTCTATTAATTGAAACAAATTATTATCTGAAGTTTCATTGCAAGAAATTTCATTTTCACTCGGTTTACCACTTTCAACGCCATTAACATTTGCAAAGGCATAACTATGCACCCATAAATGCGCTGGTTTTTTGCCAATTTTACAATTTTCAATAATTTTTTTTGCGAAGCTACCATTACGTTTAACTCTTCTCCATAATTTCATAATTTCATATATTTTCATTAGAGTTTATTTTATCCGACATTTTGAAGGCTACCTAAGAATTTGATGGCAGTCAAAACAAATAGAATCAATCATAAATGTGTGAGTTACAATGCAGTAACACTCATGTTTTAAATATTGCTGTATAGAGTATTTCTAACTTAGTTTTAAGGCAGTTGCATTTATGTTTCCCTGATTGTTAATGAATTGGATACTCTAGAGACACTTAGAAGTTGCAAAATGTTAAGTTGTAGAGAAGTTCCAAGGTAGTTTATAAAGAACAGCTTATTGCAATTAGGTTACATTGAAGCACATGGATAACTGCTGTCTTACTAATAAGCCGCGTCCATTAGTTTTAAGTCTCACTCAATAAAAACATTGACCCAAAAATAAAGGAGTTGGAACTTAAATAATTTAAAATAAAAAGAGAGCATTCAATCAGGCACCGATCTAGGGTGGAGCATCCTGGCATTTTGTCCCAGCCGGTAAAATTTGGGGCGGCAAAATTGAAAATTTAGGGTGTTTAATGGCTACTTAGCAATAATTTTATGAATTTCGTAACTGATCGAGGCATACATAGAGCATAGTTTTTTCAAAATAACTATTAATAAAAAAGACTCTTCAGTAAAGTATTCATTGAATTCTAGTATTCAAACTGCTTATTAAACTGAAAAATAAAAGAACAAAATTTGAAAACTTATTTTGAGCTAATTCGATAAGACACTGCTATTGGTATTTTTGGTGTTTTGGGTATACAATGTCAATACTAACAAATGAATTGTTAGAAAATTGTAACCTCGAGACTATTAGAACCAAAAGGAACGCATTCCACTTTTTCTTGTTTTGAGATATTTAAAAAAAAAAACGTTTTAAAGATGTGGCATAAATTATTCTTGGAACTAATTTGTGTTTATGTTTTTGTTTAGCTCTTTGATTTTAAATGCATATCGATTTTTGTTGGTGGTCAAAAGGTCTTCGAATTATTTAACAATGCATTTTGGAATAGTGTTGTTTTGAAAATCCTTATTCAGTGTTTTGAAATTATCACGCCAAAATTGTAATACATTCGTTTTGATTCAATCACAAAAAAAAAATGAATTTGGGTTGGAATAAAGCTGCTTTGATTCTTAAGTGGAATAGAGTTGTTTTGATTCAAAAAAGTCTGAGGAATACTTTGGTTTTGATTCTTATCCCTATATTCAAATCAAAATAATTCTGGAATAAGATGACTTTTGAAACATTCGAGAACAGCCAGAGCAGAGAAATTTTTTTTTTAAAATGAGTTAAACTGCTTCGTTAACTCATTTTTTGTTTGATTCTAATAGACACATTTTTACCCATGAGGATTCATCTGATATTATTCATTAATTTGAGCTTTCAGATGGGTTGACTTTCTTATATAAGATTTAAGATAGTTTATTCTCCTCCAGTCGTTTTGAAATTAATAAAAAAAAATTAAGATTTGTTTTCAGAATCCTTTTAACTTTAGCAGTAAAAGTAGCAAAAAACATTTCTAAATAAGAAACGAATAAGTATCTTCGGTCTACTTGTGTCATGTTCAAAGATTATATAGACAAAGCTGAATTGGGCCCTGCATTCAATAACTATAAAAAACTACAGGGAAACTAAGACGTTTTAAGAACACTTCTAAACAACCCTTGTGAAACCAAGTTTTTGAATTTCTTGTTGCAAAATTCAAATCTGTGCCCCTTGGAACCCCTGTTGATTTCTAGTCATACTTTTTAGAAGCAGTGACCTAAATATTACAAAGCTGGAACTCAATTAATTTAAATTAAAATGAGAGCATTTAATAACTTTGGAGCTACCCTTGTGAAACTAAATTTTTGAATTTGTTGTTGCAAAATTCAAATCTGTGGCCCTTGGGTTATTTATTTCTAATTATTTAAATAATATACTTAACAAATTGAAAAATAAACATGAATGCATATATTATTTGATTTTAGCTAACCAATTATTAAAAAAAAAAATGGAACAGATTTCTTTTGTCGTTATAAATAGTTGCAGTCAACATAAATCGAGAATATTATAAGGTTCACTTATGTTTATTTCTTTATAACAGTCAGCCAATCGATACCAACAAAATCATGAAAATCTGACATATTCATAATAAAATGTGGATACTGTAATTTTGGCTCAAATGCAAACGAATTGTGTAGAGAAATGTACTCCCTATCAATTTCCCCAAGGAACTTATCATCATGGGTAGTCATAAGTTACAGTGTAACTTGGGTGTAAGGGATGAGTAAAAAATGAGTTTCGGCATCACTTGTCTGCTTGCAAATGCTCGCCACCAGGTGTCACAAGCTACATTAAAGGGTCATATTAAACTCCAATTTTCTTATAACGGATTTGCGTCGACATTCAATTTCAATAAAATAATTCCAACAAACATCTGAACTCCAATTAAAACTTATAGAAGTATCAAAAATTATTCCCAGTTTTTAAAATAAAAACATAAAGTGAATTCATTAAAAATGGCTTCAATGAATAGTTTTTCCAATGTAGGCGCAAATTCGACTAGAATATGCAAACCAAATCAAAATATTCAAGTTTATGTGCGCGTTAGGTACAGTTTTTCAATTTATCTTGAATGAACCTTGGCTTTTATTAACAAAGTGAATACTTTTCAGACCTATGAACGCACGAGAACATGGCATAAGATCATCTGAGGTCATAGAAGTCCATCCGCCGAAGGAAATCATCACTCGCCACATAGTCGACTCTAAACTCACCAAAAAATTTACATTCGACCGAACTTTTGGGCCAGATTCGAAGCAACATGAAGTGTATGAGACAGTTGTGGGTCCACTTATCGAAGAGGTCCTCTCGGGCTATAATTGTACAGTGTTTGCCTATGGACAAACTGGTACCGGAAAGACCCACACGATGGTTGGTACAGAGTGTGCTGCACTGAAATCTTCTTGGGATGATGTAAGTTGGGAATCTCATAGCTTTAAAGTCTTATTCGATTTATTTTTTGTTTAGATTTCTGAGATTGGCATCATTCCTCGAGCTCTGAGTCATCTCTTCGACGAACTACGAATGATGGAACTCGAGTTCTCCATGCGGATCTCATATCTGGAGTTGTACAACGAAGAACTATGTGATCTCCTGTCCTCGGAAGATTCGACTAAGATTCGTATATTCGATGACAGCACAAAGAAGGGCTCGGTTATCATCCAGGGTCTCGAAGAGATCCCAGTGCACAGCAAAGACGACGTGTACAAGTTGCTGGAGAAAGGCAAAGAGCGTCGACGAACCGCTCAAACCTTGATGAACGCTCAATCATCTCGATCTCACACGGTGTTCTCGATCCTGGTTCACATCAAAGAGAGCGGTATCGATGGCGAGGAAATGCTTAAAACTGGAAAATTGAATTTGGTCGATTTAGCTGGGAGCGAGAACGTCTCCAAGGCTGGAAACGAAAAAGGCATCCGAACTAGGGAAACAGTGAATATCAACCAATCGCTTCTGACGCTGGGAAGGGTCATAACGGCTTTGGTCGAACGGACGCCTCACATCCCGTATCGTGAATCAAAATTGACTCGCTTGCTGCAGGAGTCCCTTGGTGGACGCACCAAAACCTCCATTATAGCAACAATATCGCCAGGACATAAAGATTTGGAAGAGACTTTGAGCACGCTTGAATACGCTCATAGAGCCAAGAACATTCAGAATCGCCCAGAAGTCAATCAAAAATTAACCAAGAAAACAGTACTCAAAGAGTACACTGAAGAGATTGATAAGTTGAAGCGAGATCTAATGGCGGCTCGGGACAAGAATGGCATTTACCTTGCGACGGAAACTTACAACGATATGACATACAAGCTGGATTCACAAAATCGTGAGTTAAATGAGAAGATGATGTTGCTGAAGGCTTTGAAAGATGAGCTCCTAAGCAAAGAGAAGATCTTCAACGAGGTCAGTTTGCATCTAGTGGAAAAGGCTGAAGAGCTAATCAAGAAAGAAAAGGACCTATCCAGGACACAAGGAGAACTCCAACTTACTAAGAAGGTTTGTTTTATTTTATTTCTTCTAAAATTTAAAATGGTGTAACTGAAATTTTCTTGGCAGGTTCTGTCAAACACTATGCGGAGGTACAAAGAGAAAAAGGTTATTCTTGATCGTCATGTTAAAACTGAAGAACAGCTATTGGATCAGGCATCAAAGCTGTTAGAAGTCGCTGATATTGCAACAAACGATACGTTTAAGCTTCATGTAAGTATAAGTTTCACTTGATTTAATTAATTAACGAAGACTAGTACCATGAGTGTTTGTGTTTGTGTGAGGCACTCAAACTTTCTTTCCTTCGCGATCATGGTAGCTGGGATGTGAAGACTCTTCGCTAGAGCATTTCAGTTATTCGCTCGAGATGACTTAGCCAATGTAGTACATAGAGGTGTTTTGACTTTTAAGATTACATCCCAATTTCAATACAGCTCATAGAGTTTGCGGTTGCAATTAAAATTTTAAAAGATTTTGTATTTGTATAGTTTTTGTTTGCTCTGCTGCTGAAAACTGCTTTATCATTGTTAATAATTTGGATTTAATTTTATAGAACACAATTGAACGCCGCAGGGATGTTGATCATAAAATTCAAACTGCATGCGAGAAGTTCACTAGTCGCATGAAAAACTCATTTGATCTTATGGGTCAAAATTTGACCACATTGCAAAAAGATCACACGTCTCACCTCGATTTGATAAATGAAGAATTTTCAAACAGTAAGAAATTACAAAACACATTTCTCACAAATGCAATGGGTAAAGTCGAATCCATCTCGAGCATCTATGTCGAATCGTTTGAGTCTTTTACCGACTGTCTTACGAAACACTTGATCTCTCTATCCACTGGAAACGCTGATTACAAAACATATTTAATCGAAGGTCTTGCAATAGCTCGTGCAAAGGAAAATGAATTGAAAGCGAATTTACAACAGCATCTAAAAGAAGTACAAGAACTCTTCGTTCAACAACGATCGTGTGTTGAAAAGTCAAACGAAAATATCGCACACCAAATTGTTGAGAGCCATAAAAGTCTATCGAAACATACAGAGGATTTGAAACAACGTCTGGAAGGTATTGCAGAAACATCCAAGTTATCATTTGAAACTCAAATTGGAAAATTGAAAGAAAATGTACAGGAGAAAAAAGTTCTAAACGCCCGCCGTCAAAATTTGCTTGCTGAATGCTTGAAACAAATGCAACAGATTGACCAAGAAGACGAAATTCTCACAGAATCAATTACCAGTGTGACTAAAAATCTAGAATATAGTAAAACACAAATTCGACAGTCGATAGATGAAGAACTAGCTACTGCAGGTGAATTCTGTAAGAAACGACATCAAATGCTTGGTGATATTCAAAAAGTGTGTCAGAATTTTAAAGAAGATGCTTCAATTAATTTGGATAAGTGCACTGCATTGACCCTTTCTGTAGAAAGCGAACAATCTGCGATTAATAAAGAGATTATGGAACGTCTAGAAGATGTCCAAAAATCAACAGAAAAGTATTGTGAGGATGTCTCTGCAACACTTTCTGCTCATCGCACACAATTCGGAGGAATACGTGAAGATTCTGTTGGAAAATTATCCAACGAATGCCAGTTGGTCAGACAACTAATGAAAGATGAAAATAGCCGATTAAAAAAGCAAGATATGCAGAATATTGCCTTGACGAATTCCTTGCAAAAGAATGTTAGGGATTATGCTTGTGTTTATAATGATCATGTTAAACATTGCATTGAGGATATAAATACATTCCGAAATAGTGAAACAAAACCTTATACTTCAAGTGGTAAATATTATTTTAAGGTTACTGTTTACTTAAATTGTTGAATTAATTTTTTTTATCTAAAAGGACAAACTCCATCCAAGAGAGATTTTGCTTATCCGAGAGTTTTGGCATCCACATCACCTCATATTCAAATTGTAAAACGCTTTCGACAAGAAACTGATTGTTCTGACCTGGATATGACAATAAATGAGGTAAATAAATTAATTGCAGGCTTTACATACTTACTCCATGTATTATTTCTCGTACAGGATTCTGAAATAGCAACAATCCTATCTGATCCTGACATTATTCTGAATTCCACACCAATCGAAATGAATAGTTCTTCGGATGACAAAAACGTGAAAGATTCAAACAACAAAATTCGCGATGTTTCGAGCTTAATAAGTTTGAAAGTTCCAACAAATCCAACAAATCCAACAAATAACCGAAGTAAGCCATCTTCCCGCAAAAACTCACCAGTTATTGGCCCATCCAGAAAAGAAAATAAAGAAAATCTATTTTAATATTTATTTTATTTTATTATTTGTTTGTTTGTTTTTTTTTGTCTAAAAACCAAATAATTATATTTTGATTTTACGAAAAAAAAAAAGAAAATATGAACAAAATATTCCATTGGGATATTTAAAATTTAACATAAGAAACTTATGTAAAAATAATTTCATAAAGTTTATATTTAATTAATGTGCTCTCATCAATTTTAAAATGTATTTTTAATTATTTAGTCTCAAATAATATTTCATAAGCAATTCCAAGTTTTGAAATAAATTCATGTTAAAAAAGAAATTAAAAATTATTTACCATTTGTGCAAGTAGACCAAAAAATTGAAAATGTATGTTAAATCAACACACTGTTGAATTCAAAACTTTCACATTTGTTTTAGAAATTTGGATATTGTAGACGATTTTCAAAAAGAATAGAGCTGCAGGCAAAAAATGATACTCAAGAAAACGCTAGTCACGACATACCCCTATTAAAAAAAAACGTAAAACAGACGATTACACCTTGACCTTGTTATTTCGACATTTAAATTATATGGACCTGTGAGAGCTTTCGCTTTTGGGAATCACTAAAAGAAGGAGGATGTGAAAGTCATCCAGCATTCAATGCTTTAACAATTGGTAAGTGAAAACTTTTACTATGTACCTACTTTGAAATGTTGTTTTTGACTATTTCGGATTAAATAAAGGAATAAGAAAACTTTTTTCCTTAAGTATTTTATTGTAAAAAATGCAAAATGGCTCTCTAAGCCAAGGAAATATATTTTTTAACGCATCGTTTACAAAAATTTCCACCTGTTCTGTGCCTAATATTTGTATTATATTCATGCGAATAAATGTAATGTTTTATTTATATCGTTGAAAAGGTTAATGCTTGTAATTCATTGCGCTAATGGGTGGTTCGGATGTAGGAGATGGGTAATTCGAGAGATATTCAGCATCCCATAAAAGAGATAAAATGGCGAATAGGACAACAGGTAATGCAAATCCTTAGCTTAACTGTACCTGATTTTGTTATATGCCCGTTAAGATTGTGGCTCGATAGATATTTGGCATCAAAAACGGTAAATGGACGATGCACGACACTTGTTCCTTTTGCTGTTTTGAGGCCGAATGTCTCTCGAAGGCCATGCTTTAGAGCTTTACTGCCATTTAGTGAAATGAAGTACACAAAAGAACCTTTTCAAATTTTTGGGAGTGGATGTATAACCCAAACGAGAGTATGAGAGTTTACAAGTGCATGTATCGTGATATGAAATTGCTTTTGGGAGGGGTGGGAGGTTAAAACCGCTTGGCTTCTTATATAAACACTTCAATTCAGTTTTCAAAAAAAAGGAAATGATGCTTTGTCATTTTTTCTCAATCGATCAATAGAAGCCATGATCTTAGCCTTTAAAGCAAACCATAACGGACTTTTTGTGGAGACTTTTACTTTGTTGAAAGACTGAAAAAGAAACCTGCCAGACTTTGGTATTTCATATCACGATACATGCGCTTATAAACCCTCATTATCATACTCAGATTTTGCTTATACATCCACTCCCAAAATTTGGGGGGAGCTTTCATACATGCCTATTCTCCTTTTGAGTACGAAGCTTTTAGTTAAAATGTGAAAACAAGAACAGCGGGAAAAGAATAACAATGAGTTAGAAATGCATCAGCTTAAAATTCTCTATGTTAGTTAAGTTTTAAAATAAAAAAAGAAATACAAAATGAAAATCTATTTGCACGTTTATAATTTATTTGTTTAAAAATTTTACACATAAATTTTGTGTTAACAATAATTTTTGTTTGAACCAAAACAGTTTAGCTAGCGACGACGCCTAGATCGAGAAGAACGCCTTCCTTTGCTACGAGATTGACTACGACTTCGGCGTGAATGACTCTTTGTGCTTCTTCCTCGTCGTCGCCGTCTGATTACATCTTGTGGTTGAGGTGCTATGTCATCAGTTTGCTGTTTAATAAAAAATAAAAACAAATTTTAATTCAACGTTCACATTAACAAATATTTAAATTTACCTCAGTTTTGACTTTGAGCTTTGATTTCGGACGAGCTCTAACTGGAGACTCATCAATAGATTCTCTTTCGTCAGAGCTATAATCGGAATCATAATCCGCAACTTGTCGCTTCTTTGTTTGTAATTTAGATTCTTTTTTCTTTATTTCAGACATATTTTTTTTAATAAAATCCAAAAAAAAATAATATATAATTATTTCAACTTCAACTTATCTCTTCTACGATCGAAAATATACTAACATTTTTCGTATTTTTAAAACACATATTTTTTTTAATTAATAATATATGCGATGTTTTTATTTTTTTTAAATAGAGTGTTTAACACCAAAGTGTTTTTAAAGTACAAATTTGACTATGGTGTAAAAGGGAGCTGTAGAACATTTTTCTATTTAATTTAATTGACCGTGTATAGTAACGCTTGTAACTTACCTTAAATTTGATTTCTGAAAGCCTTTCCACTGGAGCACAATTTTTATAGAAAATATGTAATTGATCTTAGAAATTAGAAAAGGCAGTATCAGCTTTTCTGTTAAATAGAAAATATGTCATATTTTAGGACCTTCAGCAAGGTAAATTTATAAAATAAAAAAACAATAACGTTATCCTAAATGATCTACCTACCTTTGTCACAAGAAGATGCCGCATGTATAGCAACTCTACAAAGTACGTATTGCGGACAACGTGTACTTATGCATCGGAACCGTCAAAACTGCGAACAAAGCGAGCGGGTGGGGGCTTTGCTCGCATTTTCATAGACGAAACACGAAAATCTCTTGGGAGAAAACACTGATTGCTATGCAGTTGCCGTCACCGACAAGCAGTTCTGCGCATGGACATATACCACCGCCTTTCACCCGCTATTGTGTTGAAAAAATCCAACAGTGGTATGAACACATAGAGCAAGCATCATCCTTGTTCTATTCACCGCACTACCACTGCCACCCCTCGGTTAGTGTCCATTCAACCCTTCGCATACGTGGAATAGCAGAGGCATCCCTGCAAGGGCAGTAGTTGTCATTTTGCCGCGAAATCGTTTGGGGTTGTTCCATTCGCGTTTTTCGATATAGTTCTTTTGGCCGGTGAATGGAGAATAAACATTCGTGAATTCAGTACAGTGAAACACCACAAATAGTGCAACTCTTGGTAAATTTTCAAATAACAAATAGTTTTTGTTTTTATTTTGTTAAACTAATTCCAACTGAGTGCTCCCGGAGCCGCAGAGTCCGCAACGATTTTCAAATTTTGTTTTGGTCAAAAACCGCATTCTATCGGTCGTGTATAGTATTAGTTTGGCCCAAACAAAAAAGGGGTGGTGAAAGTTAAGTGATTTATCGATCCATGGGGCTGCTCTTTGGAACTCCCCAAGAACTAGAGCAACAAACAACATAATTATTAATTTAATTTTCGTAATTCATTTTTATGTTGCTACTCGACGGAACAAAACGATACAGGGAATTATATTCATCATCCCCCACTTTAGAGACTGGATTGTGAGGATTCTGCGCCAAAAGGAATTTACGAAGTTCTCGCGACTTGGTATGACAGTGCTATAGCAGGATAGTGTACAAATTCTAGTATTTTTTGTTTTGCGTTATATCCCTTGTGTGTTTTATTAAAATATTATACAGCAAGGCTAGTGGTTAAGGAAGAGTGTGTCTATGTCCATTGCCACCTACCCAATAGGGTGTAAATCCTTTCTGCCCCCAACGGCAAAGGACTTTGGCAATGGCTTCTGTCAGTTGAGTAATGTATGAGTGTGTTTTGGAAAATTTACATCGATGTCACATAATGAGTTCGTTACTTGTCGGTAGACATAGAACTAGAGGTAAAACTAAACTTGGAAAGGCTCTGTTGTTGCCCCTAGTCATGTCTGTGAGATCAATAACCCTATGCCGGGCCACAATGCCATGTGACTGCAATCCTTGAATAATAAGAAAAGAGGAAAAGAGTAAGGCAAAAAGTGTGGCTGTTATGTTTACTTTTTAGTTTGACTACATATTTGATCCCAATGATAACGTCATCAAAATATTTGTCTTAAATTATATTATTTGTTGTATCTACATATGTATCTACGAGTAAACAGGAAACAGAAATGGGTTAAAATTAAGAAACTGTTTTGATATATAAGAGTCAACTTTCGCTATTCAGTGTTGGTGTTTTGCTTTCATTGAGAAATCGATTTCTTTCAATCGCAGTTGGAAAATATTTATATTTAATCTGATAAGGTAGGCATTGTTTTGAATTGGATTTGAGGAAGTTCATACTTTAGAATTTGAATTGACTGATGTCAGGATGTTATCAAAGTTTTGAACAAGCGCGAAATTCCCTGTACTTAGCGGATGTGGATGTTAAGCGTTTAATCATTGCCTGGTTTCACGTTTAGAAATACCATTTTAACTTACAATTAGTTGGGTTGATTTTAAACCTTTCCACACACTTTTTAACACAATTTTGACATGACCGGCCTTATATGCATAACGGCGTAAAGCAAATAAAAACCTCCCTTTATTTTTGTTTCTGGCGCTTGTTATTTACTTCTCTTACTGCGGATTTTAATAAATAAAAATATATCCCGGGCATGAAGTAAATGCAGGTATCGAAAACCTTTCATCTACGATTAAACGGGATTTTTATTTAATCTATCCCTTTCTACTTGGAAAAACGCCATTAGGGGGGTATTTTCCTTGAAGAATTTAAAGGGAAACCAGAATAAATATACTTGTTCACGATCAGGATTCGAACTCGATAACTCTAACTCGACGCATCTGCCAGACACACAGCTCCACGCAACCAGTCTATTTTACGGACGCAAATGCTATTTTTGTTATTAACAACAATCTTTTTCTTGCATATTTCTAGGCTAACCGAGAAGCTGATGTCTACTACCTCATGTATTCAGAAAAATTGAATTTTTGCCTAAAATGTCTAACAACAGTTAACGGTATAGTTTTCATCTGATTTCTTATTGGCATTCCTTGGTATACTGTAATCAATTTGAATGGAAAAGATAAAAATACTGAAAAGATAGCCCGGCGATAAGGATGTGGCCAGGATTTGATCGATGTAGTTCGCGCGGAACCGATATTAATCCAAATCAAAATACCATTACCAGCCAACAAGAAACACTGCCAGTTGAAGTGGAACACATTTCAACGATAGCTGGATCTTTTGTTTCTATAGGAACACTTTCACAGGTTTGCATAGCTTAAATATTTTTTTTTTTAATGCAGGTATTTTTTTTTAGTGCGGTAATGATGGAGTTTACGACACAGACCACACGGATCTTAATTCGGAATTTGATGAGGCCGAATTACGAAGAGAACTTTTACGTGATGTGAGTAAAATAAAACAAAAAATCATATAATTTTTTTTAATATGTTGTTTTCTTTTTTATTTTTAGAAATGGAAACTTCTTTTTGACATGGTAAGTTATTGGGATGGTGAGACGTTTTAAAAATAGTCATAAATTGTTTAAAAACAAAAAAAAATATTTGCATCGGCCGGGAATCGAACCCAGGCCGAACGCAGGGCAGGCGAGCATTCTACCACTGAACCATCGATGAGTAAAATTACTAAGGTACAAACAAAAAATACATTTATCAATGGACGATTAAAAAGAAAAAAAATTTATGCTTGGCCAGTGTGATAGATCAGTCAAATTAACGATAAATGACTTCTTCTACTTAATGCTTTTTCTCGGGGACTAAACTGAAACGAAATAAATTGACTTTTAAGAAAATCGAAGAAATGTTGGAGGCGTTATGGTTATATACTGTTTTTTATTTAATGGTTTAGACAGGTGTTTCCCAACTTTTTTTGTGCTATGCCCAACAAAACTTTATCAATATTCTTATGTCCACCCGAAATTATATTTTTAAAAAATTTTACCATGCAAAAAATGAAATGTTCTCTCAAAAATTACAAAGAGATCACAAAAATCAGAAAATCTTCGCCAATTATTTCCGAGATTGCATATATATGTAGCTGTATCAGTCACTCCACATTTTTCGAGCCAATGTAGACTCTCAAAATTTGTATTTGTAAATATATGTACCTATGTCTTATATTTTAGGAAGGGTTTCGAAACTAACTACCTTCGTTTTTGCTTCGACCTTTAACAAGATTTTCCTATCTTGAAGTTGTTTATTCTAGTTTTTCGACGATACTTATGTACCTAATAACTCAATACTTTAAGAGAATCGAAAAGTTCCACAAATTATTTCAAACAATTTCGAGAGCAATCATACTTCAGTGTGAAGACTAAGTCTTCCATGGTCCTTCTATTCTTTACAGATTAGCTTTAAAAACGTATACAAATTTGAAAAAAAAAAATCCTAAATGGTTGTAAATCTTCAGCATATACAATTGCTCCCCTTTAAAATCGAATCGCTCCCCTGTGGGTTTGGTCTAACGTAGCAAAACACTGGTTTAGACATTGAGAAACAATTCATACAACATTGAAGGGAGATCGAAAACGTAGTAAAGCCTTAAGCTCCGTATATATGTCACAATTTGTCAGGAAAATTAGACAGATTTACGAAGTTTACAACTTTACTAAGTTTTCGACGACTTTACGCAGTTACATGCATACCCGTATTTATTCAGATATCATCACTGAAAGGCTCGATTTTTGAAATTAAACTTATGAAGCACCTTCGCTTTTTAAGTAAAATTTCAATTTCAAATTTTAGTTTAAAGCCTAGTTTATACATATATCCATGTAAAGTATAGTTTTTATATAAAAAAAAGTACTTTTTTCTTTGGCGTATAAATGCAACTCAATGATAAGCTTTTCGAAACAAAATTTTAAGACGAAAACTATTTTTTTTGAATATCCCTTGGTGCATAAATTATTGACGTTTTATTTTAATTTTGATTTCTCTTCGCTTTATACATACAAGGCTTTACGGGAAAATGAAACAAAAATTCGATACAACGAATTATTTGTGTGAACAAGTGATTGGGTAGGTAGAGTATTAAAAGCAAAAATTTGTGTTGATAGAGTGTTATATTCGTGTAAATTCATTAACACATCGTTGCAGAGATGATGTACAATCATTTCCGTCAAACATTCATAAATGCATCAAACCCGCATCACTTTTTGCGTAACGTGTTCATTATTGCAAACTTGCAACATGTGATGCGCAAACAAATTCTTGATGCGTTGTTGCTGATGCAATTGTATCAGTATCAGCTGAATCACGCACCAGCATCGCAAAAAAGCAGTAATGCGGAAACATTTGACGTTTATGAATTTACAGTTCATATCTATAGTGTTTGGTACAAACATGATAAGTCCGAAAATTAATTAGAATCTTCACGTCAAAATAACGTCGAGTTAGAGAGTCTAAACGTACCAAACGATTTTCTTTAAATTTGAAACACATTTATTTGCAACATGTTTTTAGGAAAATTATGTTCTGAATTTGAAAAATTAGTTCACGCGCTTAGGGTCGATGTTAAGTGAGCATGAAGAAGCATATTATTTTTTGAGCTGTCATGTTTGTAATAAAGTCAACACAGTCAAAATGCACAAATACGGCACACGCTATTTTTTTTTCCTTTAAAGTAGAGCAAGTTCTTATTCATATATATTAATAGGTATTGCGTTGACCCACAAAATACCAAAGCATTATGTTGTAGTCACGTCTCACACCTCGATATTTCTAATTACACTCCCACCTAGAATTTATTTGCTCAATAAAACAATAAATATTTCTCCTTTTTCCTTTTTCAGTTCGATCCAGAAGGCTTTGGTGAAATTCCCGTTGATGATTTCGTAACAGCACTTAAATCACCCGAATTTTTGTCACAAGTGCCTATGAATAAACGTGAGCTTTTGTACGAAAGAGCCATTAAAGTTAAAGTACCTAATGGACCTGGATATGTCACTTTTCAGGATTTTGTAAATGTGGTAAGTGAATACAAAAAAAACGACTGTCAATTATCGAATTGATAATTGATAAATCTTAAATTCAGTCTTTAAAATCCTTACTGATAAAAGTTTTGATCATTGAAAATGGTGCAGACCGATTCGAATCACAAGAAAATTGAAGATTATAAAAGAAAAGTTCATCAGTTTTTTGATAAATTGAGTTTAAAAATCGAGAGTTTATCGACTACCAATCCGATAATTGCTAATCAGTATACATACACCCATATTAATAAACGACAGATAACAATAGGATTTATACATTTGTAAACTTGTAATGCTGAGTAACAAATTTGGAATAGTCGGTGACGTGTGTAAGCGTACGGATAACTTTAAGGTGCCAGTTATAGCTATCATTGAAACTCATTATTGAAAATTTTAAGGATTGATTTTATGACGTTTAGCAAGTGAAATCATTTATTATTTTGATAGAAAATAAAAGCTTAGAGATAATAAATATTTGTAGCCAAAAGAAAAATAGGCCCAACTTTCCACATAAAATTAAAATGACTTTTTATACTTCATTGGTAAGGTAGTTCAATGATTGAAATAAGAAAAGTGTTTTTATGTGGATAGTTGGGCCTTTTTATTTTTGTTTGGCTAGAAATATTAATTAAGTCATAAGCTTGTTTTACTTCTTAAACGTTTCAAAATCAATCATTAAAATTCTCAATGATGATTTTCAATGATAGCTATAACTGGCACCTCACTTGCCAAGCTTCGCGTAATTAATCAGCCTTATTATGAAATTCACGTGAACGAAACTCCACGCGGAAAAACAGACATTTCACTTTTCGTCTATTGTGAGTTTCAGCCAAAAAACGAAAATTCCCCCTTTTTGTGAGTATTCAGTTCGCATGGAATGTTTGGTAAATAAGAGCTTAAATTGTCTCTTATTTTTTTTACGGCAAAAGAAAGAAAAACAGAGGTTACTGGTGCCCTTTGCGCAAGTTTTTTGTATATTTTAGGCCAAGAGAAGTTCAGGTGAGAAACTCATAAATAGCTTTGAAAACTCTGGGGGAACAAACAATTTTCGCGTTAAATATTTTCCATGTGAAACTCATAATTAGGCTGAATAAGAAAAGTTGTCTAAAGAACAAGGATATAAGTTTTTTTTGTATTAATACTACCAGTAATGTATAAAATATTTGAAATACCTATAATTAAGATTTAAAATAAAAGAGAAAACGTAAAAAAATTTACATACATTTTTAAGACTTGATGCTGTTCTTCTTATCATAGGTCTTTGTGATTTGAAAACACTTGTAGGTATATAAATGTAAAGGCAAAATGAAAATCGATATTGTTAAGGACACTTTTAGGAACAATTACTATCCGCTTATGTTGGTGACAAACTGACAATGTTGTCCTCTTCAATTTGGCATTCTTCTCTCCTGAAAGACATCTCTCTTATCAGGAATAATAAATTGTTTTTCCTATATACGTATACCAGGCCATGTTCTTTATTTGAAATGACAATTCTTCAAAATAATCTGGGAATTCCAATACGTTTATGGGGTTTCCAATTTCCAACAACGACAACATATCACATCCATATGTTTGCGATTATATTGGAATTTCCTTCCGATTACAATATACACCTTCATAACAGTCCATTTTAAGGTTACACAAATTCTACAGGTGTGAGAGCTCTTATTTTATTGAAGTCATCGAATTTTGTGTTGCACGCCTTAATAACAAACATGTGTGACAGTTTTAAACTACACTTTACCTGTTTTAATGGACTGTAGTAAATAGTTATGTATTTTCCCACAATCCATCGTTTTTAGTGGACATTGTGCCGTGTTGGTAGCTTCGTTTGTTTGTAAAAAAAAAACAATAACATGACAAACAATTAAAACATTTTCAAAGTCTTCTCATCGACATGTTCTGGGTACGTGAAGAAAACAAAAAAAAATCGCCTGCCACCTAGTAAGAATTTTATTAACAATCAGGATTTTTTCAGAAGCAAATTTTCAAAAGACATACAAAAATGCAGTCGAAAGGATTTCTTCACGTCTTAAAAGGAATCATTTATTAACTATTGGGAAACTCATGTAAATGTATTACAAGGCAAAAGTACCTGGTGAACCATCAGTGTTCTTGAAATGAATTGGGCAAAGGTTATTGAAAATTCACAGGCTCATTAACGCACTTTTGGATTTCGTGGGAAATGTTGAGGTTATTTTTTGTCTTGTTAATCTGATAAATCAGCTTTAGAGCACGTTCTTGTTGATTCGTTTGGTTTATTGACAAAAAAATCGTCTTTTATTTCTCTATTATTTGACTGTCTAACAAATTCATATAAATTAACTATTGGGAGTTAAATTAAATTCAAATAATATGCCAAAAGTTTGAAAAAAATATGTAATTTAAAAATAAAGATACAAAAATTTTAAGGAATTTTCTATAAACAAAAATTAAATTACTCTTTTTTCCTGAAAAAAAAGTTCAAGAATTATTACTGCCTAGTGGTTCTAAATTTTTGAAAAAAAAACACGGAATCATGAATTCACAACTTTTTAGAGTAGTTATAAGTTTATAAAGAACTTTATAGAATTTTTGTTAAAAAGATTAAATTTTCGAATATGAGTTTTGGCAAAAAAAGTAAATATATTCATATGTATAACAGTTAATCAGCTCTTTTATGAGTTTCACATGAAAAATATTTCGCCCAAAAAGTTCTTGCTCCCCCGGAATTTTAAAAGCTATCAGGCGTAATGTGAGTTTCACATGAGCAACATTCCACGCGAAAATAACATTTAACCTTTGGTCTATTGTGAGTTTCACCCGAAAAACGAAAATTCCCATTTTTTGTGATAACTCATTTCTGATAAGTTTTGATATGAGCTTAAATTGCCACTTGTTTGACCTTTGTGCATTATTTTATTCATTTTGGACCAAGAGAAGTTCAAACTTAACTCACAATAGCTTCTTCCATGTGAAACTCACAATAAGGCTGATTATGAGTTTCGCCTGGACTTCTTTTTGCCTAAAATAAACCAAAAACTTGCGCAAAGGCACCAGGCAGTGCCCTCTGTTTTTATTCGTCAAAAAATAAATGATAATTTAAGCCTTAATTACGAATTATTACGAAATAAGTACTCACAAAAAGGGGAATTCCCATTTTTCGAGTGAAATTCACAATATGCGAAAAATGAAATGTCAATTTTTCCACGTGGAACGTTGTTCACGTGGAAGAGGAAAAGAGGAAAATTGAAAAATAGTCTAATTTTCTAAGCAAGAGCCAAAATTTAAATTTTTCGAACCCTTGTTAACAAAGTTATGAAATTTACGTTGTTTGATTTAACATATAAAACTTCTTTCGCCTTTGGAGGTGGGGCTTAGGGTAAAATTATGAGCTAAATATTCAAGATTCAAGCCTTCAAATTGAACTTTTGATATGGGTTCTGAAAAAGGGTTAAGATTTTTTTTGGCATTACATTTCTTAATTTTGTACTAATCAATAGATTTTTGTTCGTCCGAAATTTTTGAATTCGAAATTTTAAGATTTTTTGCATTCGACATCCTTTTCATTTGAAATCCCACCATAAACAGAAGTCAAGTGAAGCATTGCAGTTTAGTTTCTTTGAAAGTACAGCAATAGTTCTAGAAATGTATTGAAATTCGGGATTTTATGTGGAATGCATTCGTGATTTTTGACATTCGGGATTCTGTCCGTTCGAGATTTTGGAGTTCGGGATTTTGGCATTTGGGATTTTGTTTATTCGGGATTTTTCTCCATTCGGGATTTTGGCATTTGGAATTTTGGACATTCGGGATTATGGCATAAGGAATTTTCTTTTTGTTTCAATTCGGGATTTTGTACCCTTCACATTGCAAATTTTTGCATTTGAGATTTTAATATTTTATTTAGAGATATCTTGCATTTGAGATTCTAGTCGTTTAAGATCCCAAAATTAACAGATTTCAAGGCAAACATTATTGCGGTTGATGTCTTTGAAAGTAAGTACTGAAATATTACGATAAAAGTATAAAATCGGGATTCTTCATATCTCGAAAAAGCTCTTGAAAAAAAACTGGATTTTAAAAGACAGAATTTTGAGAAATAGTATTTCAGTAGACGGGATTTAAAAACTTTCTTTTTGGGATTTTTGAAAAAAAAAATTAAAAAGTGGGATTCCGATAAGCACTCCTTTTTTTTACAATTTGGGATTTTTCAAGGCTTCAATTTTGAAAACATAATATTTTTAAGTTATTAAGTAAGTTATTATTTTAAATGAGCTGGTACATAAGGAAGCTTAGAAAATGTTATCGATGGTATATAGTACTTCACACCCCAAATTCACACTCTTTTTGTTATTGTTTTTCTCATCGTATACGCATACCCATATGCCCATGAAATTAGAAAATTACGATCAAACTAGCAAATTGCCACGCAATCTTAATAAAAAAAATCTTCTTTGCAGGCCGAAATTATTCCTCTTATCGAATATAATAATTGCTTATTTTCGTGTTAATATCCAATTATTAACATGTTTTTTAGGAAGCTATTATCCAAATTTATTATTCATTCCTCAAAAAGGAATCGAAAATATAAGAACGAATAAGTTAAACAAGGTGATATTGACTATAAACACGTAACGAATATGAGCTGCTTTGAAAAGTAGAAATATCGATTGCAAGATGAGCTCATTGATTAGAACAAATGCAATACGGAAGCGGAAATCAGCATAGTTCTAAATTCCATACGCATCACGTGAATTTTTCCATGTAGGTATTATATGAACCGCACGTACATGACAGAACAGAAAGGCAGGTGTTTCATCCTCGAGTAGAGATAATAATTTTCTACTATTTCCACTCGAACCTTCTTTTGTTTATATTTAGTCTATGTTTTACCAGGTGCTTAAGGGGGTGCTTTCACTTTTGTTTGTTTTAGCAGCACGCGCTTTATTGCCTATTTTTCTTTTGCAAAATACGAGAAGGCAGGCGCATCATTTTTTTCTTCCTATACATCTTTGCCGTCGTTGTCGCCGTCGTAGTCGACAAGAATGAAAAACGAGAAGCCAGCTGATGACACGAGAAGAATCCAAAACATCAAAACATCATACTCGTACCATCATTCAAAAAGGACTTGGGTAGGGAAGGTACAATTTACCTGAGAAAACAGCTCAAATGTTTAGATGGGGCTAAATGAGATGTTTACACGGTGATTGTTATTTTTATTTAGCAAACAACAACGTCGTAGAGGATTTTAAGCAAATCACATGCGGCAGGCACTTAATAGCTTTGACAAACTCTCCTCCAACCATTTAGTCTATCAGTGGCACTGGATTTTGAATTTTGAATAGATTTGTTGGTTTTGCGACAGTGAGCTGAAATGTTTTCGGGCAGTTTTTATTATTGTTTTTATTTCGATTTGGTTTGAAGTAGATAGATATTTATATGTTTGGTATAAGCTGGGATAATTTCATTAGATTTCTGAGTGTTTTTTTTTAAGGAAAGAGATTTAAATTGTTGCTTCTTACTTTAAATATTATAACAATGATAATGAAATCCTAATTGACTTAACGTTCATGCTCGTTAGTCCTGTCGGTAAGGTAAAAGGATATACCCGAAAGTAGGCATGTCTGTCGTAAGAGGCGACTCTAATCCAAACTCCGTATGCTGAGATGTACTATGCAATGAGCAAAACAATAAGGTGGCAGTCCAGGTTCACCATCTAAATTCGAACTTCGAAAAAGACTTGATCTAGTAATGGAACTTTATCAAGAGCTAAAAAAAGAAGTCGACCTTCTTCGAAAAGAAAATGAGACATTGAAAAGTAAAAATCTTCCAATAAACTCAAAAGCAAGCTTGCCACAAGTCAATAATTGTAGATATGAAACGGACGAAGAAGAGCTGACACGTGAAACAAAGAAGTCCTCAAAGAAAAGATTAAGTAAAAAGCGTAAAGCTGGCTCTTCACCTGAGGGAGCCTCGTCTTTTGAAATAATAGTTTCATCAAAACCTATGCGATACAAAATGAAAAACTTTTTAAGGAACGGCCGATAAATGTTATCGGTATTGCGGAGTATAAAAAGCTGCAAACCATATTAATGGCATTATTACTATCGATTGGCTTATATGTAATGTTATGTCAAGTGACACTTAAGGCATAGCTGCCCTACACAGATGATGTTTCGAACATGTGACTTAGCAAGCTGCATTATCGAACACAAACACAATGCTTCTTAAGTGACATTTGTAATTTTGTTTTCGAACAGAAGACTTTTGCAGGTTTTGTTTCTTTAAGAACATTCTACAAATGCATTTTTGACGCAGATGACGTTTTCGAAAACGGTCACTGCTCTCTCGTATGGAATGGTCCGCATGTAGTTCACTGAATTTTTTTGTGGTCGTATGAGAACAAAGGATGATACATCTCAGGACGATCAAATGTCTGACGATCATCGGGTCAAGGTTTGTGACCATTTAAACATTGAAAAACTATCAGCAAGAGGGGTTCCGCGTTTGATGACAAGTGATCAAAAACTGAATTTGGTTACAAATGCAAAAATATCTTAATTTTGATATCTACGGCTACGACTCCTTTCTTCAAATAACGAAATAATCGATGGAATAAATGCTTATTTTGCAGAGAAATCTATTTTTTGGAAAAGTTACAAAATTTGGAATATAGTTGAGAAAGTGGACAATGTGAAAAAGTAAGTGATTTTAAAATAGAAAAAAAAAAACTTTTATTTTAAAGTCACAAGCTTATCAAACATTCCTCGTTAAGTATTTTGTATTTTTTGTTTTTACACGTTTAGCTCTATCCGATTTTCATTTGTATATAAGCATTTGACAATATTATTGTTTTTGGCTCACCACCTTCTATTCTAGTATATTTAGGTGCCGCAATAATTTTGATTTCCCAAAATCATAGCCAAAACATCAATTCAATAAATAATGTAAAATAATTCATGGCCTGTCGCCATCATAATAGATACCTGATGCTGGCCAAGAGCAGTGAGAAGTGGCTGCAGGGTTCGATATTGATGCACAGTTGTTTAAAAAATTTCAATAACACTTTACTACTAGGTAAATGATTTGTAAATTTTTGTTAAGTTTATGGAAATATTCGACAAGCAAATAAATTGAAAATCAAATCATCAAATTAAATTTTGAAATTCATGGCTGTGTTTTGCCTCACACTTTTCTAACGACTCTACTGCAAAAAACAGTTAAGTAAGGTAAAAAAACAACAAAATCATTGCTTAATAACAGGTATTTGTGCACATATAGGTACATACATACATATACAATGTACACACTGTTAGTTTTGTTGTTGAATTTATTTATTCTAGTGGAAAGAACGTTCGATAGCAAACAATTTCGTTAATTGATTTGAGTTTGGTCTCTGTTGTTTCTTGTTTCATTTCTATTTATTTTATAATATTTCCCCTTATCCTCGTGCCATCTATATTATATGTATAGAGCTACATAGTCGTCTTTGTTCTTTCGTCTCTTCTCTGTTAAAACAATTTCTGAAAGTAATATCAAGCACCTGCTACTGTGATTTTTTTTATTTAACTTAAAAAAAAACTCACCCACATGTATAACTACTAATCCATAAAATGGTTTTTGAGTGGAATAAAATAAAAAAAAACAGGATAGAATGTTTTCCATGCAATCGTGGCAATGCATGAATCGATTGCGTTCATTTTAGTCAGTAAACAATGCTGCAATTTGTGAGATTACGTTTTGATTGTATCTATAAAAGTTCCCACATGCAAGGATCATTATTATGTATAGGTATAGGTAGTAGTGGTAGATATGAAAATTGAAAAAAAGTCTTCTACAATAATTCACATTTTATGCAGACGAGAAAGTATTGATTGATATAGAAGTTTTTTTTTTAAATAAATGAAACTAAATATAGACAAGAGAAAAGCTTGTACTGCAATTGTGCGGATTTCCATTTACATACGTACAAAAAAAACTCACTTTAATTGGAAAGCTTTTATGTTTATTTGATGAAATATAAATATCAATTAAGGTTATAGGAATGCAGATACATATGTATTTATGTTTTTTGTTTTTATTTTTTGATTATTCAAATTTATGTTTAAATTAAAAAAATCTTAACAAATGAAATTCGAGAATAGTTGTAGGTAATCTATAAAGTTTTTTGTTATATTCAAGGTGATGACGCAAATTTATTTGGTTTTTGTCCCAGAACAAAAATTACTGTTTTCTTAATCTTTTACAAGATCCACGATGTCCATTTTGAATATAAAAATAAATTCCGATACCCCTAATGTACATTAGGGTGGTTGTTAAAAAGGTCATCTTGGATGGTCCTAAATCGACTCTAAATGAATTAAAAAAAATTCCCTAATTTATCAGATTTTTATTTTCAAACCCTATAGTCGCTGTAGGGATTACTTTCCGGTTATTTTTTGCATACTATTTGATTCGCGTTAAATCTACCAAAAATTCAGAGCATGTAGGTTGAAAGTAGACAAGAAAAAAATCTCATATTTCCCCCCGCTTCGATAGGAGGGATAATTTTTTAAAAAAGTTACATTCAATAGAAAAAAAAAAAAATAATAAGAAAACGATGGCATCACTTTTAGTATTGTTTTATAGCTTTTTAAAAAGTCAGATTTTCCATGCTTATGATTTCTTTTTTAAATAAAGTAATTCAAAATTTAATTTTTCTTCATAATGATGATTTGAAACAATTTTTTTTCCAAAACTGTTCTTCTAAAAAACTTAATTGAAAAATAGACTAAAAGAATGTAGTTTTGGCTTTCCAAAAAACTGCAAAACAATACTGTAAGTGTTGTCGTTGTTTTTCAATTATTTTTTTTTTCTATTTTATGAAATTTTCTGCAAATCAGCTAAAGTATGCAAAGCAAAAAATGGAAATTAAATTAACCCCTAAGGCGAAAATTAGGGCTTTTTTTTCATTTAGGACCATGCCAACAAATCATGAATCATCATGAAACATCATGAATTTTTATCAAAAAATTTTGAAATTAGCAATGACATTTTAAGAAAAATTCTTTTCCACGTTAAAATGCTACAAAAAACGAAGATGACAGAATATATCTGCCTTTAAGACCGTAATTGGCGCGTTCAGCCTATATGCCTCTGAAGTAATTTTCTTGCAATTTTAAATTTAAGGTTTTGCGATATTCCGTGGAGAGACAATTGAATTTATATCTGCTCCAATTATAACGGTAGTTATTCCATAAAACTGTTTAAGAAAAGCTTATTTGACTAAACGATTTTGATAAGAATTCGCTTGAATAACTGTGGTGGCCGTACACCTTTTGGTATTTTTTTTATCATAGCAACTGTATGTAAAAGGGGACTCTGTGAACCAAGAGTTATTAAGTTTTTGAAGTTGAAACAAATGGTTTTATCGATTGAATTACAAAATTTATGTAGAAACTTAATGGAATATCAAAAAAAAAATGTTTGATAAAAAAAATATTTAAAATAAGTTTTAGAATATTCGATATTTTGAAATAGGTTAATTGTTCTTTTTGTTTTAAAGTAGGACTTAAAGGTTTTAATAGAAAATCAATTTTGGCTTGCCAATGTTTTTCTTTAAAAATGTTAAAGAAATTTAACTTATAAAAAAAGAAAGACATTTTTCTCTATCAAGTTATACGCATTCGCCTGTCTGTCCGTAACTCTGTCTGTTCGGCTTCAGCCTGAAAGGCGAATCAATTTAAACTTGCTATATTATGGTGGTTGGTGATTCCCTCTTACTTTTTTTCTTTTTTTTACCAAAAATTTCTAGCATTTTTAAAATACGTATCTTTCTTTTCTCAACAAAAATTCAATATATATTTGTAATTAAGGCTACCTTTAGGTGGATATGAAATCATTTTCAAAAATTGGTTATTAATGGTACCTCGAAAGAATCTATTTCCTTTAAATTTTTTAAAACTTGTAGTTTCTTGTAGCAAAATTTTCCAATTTTTTAATTTTTAAAAATATTCAAATATTTTTTTGTTTAAAATCAAAAAGTTAACACTTTCTAGAATATATAAATATAAAATTTATTTTTATGAAAAAATAACGGTACTTTCCATACAAAAGTACCGTAAGGAAAAATTTTTCGCTTAAAAACGGCTCCTGCGATTTTTATAAAAGTATCTGTATGCTAAAATAAGTGCAATCTACTAGCACAAATTTACACTTAGCAACTATTAATTGTACTTCTGATGGCACGGATTTTTTTTAAATTTTAT